>OU342693.1:22500-10022500 GCA_910589285.2 Mythimna ferrago
AGAGTATATGAGAATCGAATAGAGAAAAAACCAGCCACGAGTCTAGCAGGAGTCAGCGGAAATTCCAAAATCAGTAAAATTTATAGTACTATAGTTATATAGATATACGCTCAAAAGTTTACTAGCCAGAGCGTTGATTTCGAAGGTGTGATCTGATTCCTAACCTATATATACTAGCTACAGGGTACTATTATACGTTTTTGGACGCGTCTCTGCGAGACCTATACGATCCTGGTAAAATAATTCAAAGATTTTCACAGGGAAACTTTTTATTCAAGAAAAACCATTTTTCCAAATTTTCATTTATTCAAAATTTTATATCTCGATCCCTGGTTGACGTAGGTCGGTTCTGAGGGTGCCGTCGTACGCGCCTCTGCTTGCCCTACAGGATTCCTGCAAAAAACAAATCAGATTAGACATTTCCTAGAAGAAAATTTTTCGATTTTCGCAAAATATTGACCTTTTTTATTAAAAAATTGACACTTATCTGATAATAACTCCCGTTTTTGTGGTCCGATCGTGACCAAAGTAGTCTCAAAACACGGGCCAGCGCGTCGCCTGTGCGCCCCGACCCTAAAAAATTTGCGTCCCATAGGAAAATTTTACACCCGACAGTAAAAAACCGCAAAAACTTCAAATTTTCATACATTTTTTATAGATTATTCCCGTTATTCCAGAGTAATCCTTGATATTCCCGGACAATATTAACACCCCGTGCGCCGAGAGTATATGAGAATCGAATAGAGAAAAAACCAGCCACGAGTCTAGCAGGAGTCAGCGGAAATTCCAAAATCAGTAAAATTTATAGTACTATAGTTATATAGATATACGCTCAAAAGTTTACTAGCCAGAGCGTTGATTTCGAAGGTGTGATCTGATTCCTAACCTATATATACTAGCTACAGGGTACTATTATACGTTTTTGGACGCGTCTCTGCGAGACCTATACGATCCTGGTAAAATAATTCAAAGATTTTCACAGGGAAACTTTTTATTCAAGAAAAACCATTTTTCCAAATTTTCATTTATTCAAAATTTTATATCTCGATCCCTGGTTGACGTAGGTCGGTTCTGAGGGTGCCGTCGTACGCGCCTCTGCTTGCCCTACAGGATTCCTGCAAAAAACAAATCAGATTAGACATTTCCTAGAAGAAAATTTTTCGATTTTCGCAAAATATTGACCTTTTTTATTAAAAAATTGACACTTATCTGATAATAACTCCCGTTTTTGTGGTCCGATCGTGACCAAAGTAGTCTCAAAACACGGGCCAGCGCGTCGCCTGTGCGCCCCGACCCTAAAAAATTTGCGTCCCATAGGAAAATTTTACACCCGACAGTAAAAAACCGCAAAAACTTCAAATTTTCATACATTTTTTATAGATTATTCCCGTTATTCCAGAGTAATCCTTGATATTCCCGGACAATATTAACACCCCGTGCGCCGAGAGTATATGAGAATCGAATAGAGAAAAAACCAGCCACGAGTCTAGCAGGAGTCAGCGGAAATTCCAAAATCAGTAAAATTTATAGTACTATAGTTATATAGATATACGCTCAAAAGTTTACTAGCCAGAGCGTTGATTTCGAAGGTGTGATCTGATTCCTAACCTATATATACTAGCTACAGGGTACTATTATACGTTTTTGGACGCGTCTCTGCGAGACCTATACGATCCTGGTAAAATAATTCAAAGATTTTCACAGGGAAACTTTTTATTCAAGAAAAACCATTTTTCCAAATTTTCATTTATTCAAAATTTTATATCTCGATCCCTGGTTGACGTAGGTCGGTTCTGAGGGTGCCGTCGTACGCGCCTCTGCTTGCCCTACAGGATTCCTGCAAAAAACAAATCAGATTAGACATTTCCTAGAAGAAAATTTTTCGATTTTCGCAAAATATTGACCTTTTTTATTAAAAAATTGACACTTATCTGATAATAACTCCCGTTTTTGTGGTCCGATCGTGACCAAAGTAGTCTCAAAACACGGGCCAGCGCGTCGCCTGTGCGCCCCGACCCTAAAAAATTTGCGTCCCATAGGAAAATTTTACACCCGACAGTAAAAAACCGCAAAAACTTCAAATTTTCATACATTTTTTATAGATTATTCCCGTTATTCCAGAGTAATCCTTGATATTCCCGGACAATATTAACACCCCGTGCGCCGAGAGTATATGAGAATCGAATAGAGAAAAAACCAGCCACGAGTCTAGCAGGAGTCAGCGGAAATTCCAAAATCAGTAAAATTTATAGTACTATAGTTATATAGATATACGCTCAAAAGTTTACTAGCCAGAGCGTTGATTTCGAAGGTGTGATCTGATTCCTAACCTATATATACTAGCTACAGGGTACTATTATACGTTTTTGGACGCGTCTCTGCGAGACCTATACGATCCTGGTAAAATAATTCAAAGATTTTCACAGGGAAACTTTTTATTCAAGAAAAACCATTTTTCCAAATTTTCATTTATTCAAAATTTTATATCTCGATCCCTGGTTGACGTAGGTCGGTTCTGAGGGTGCCGTCGTACGCGCCTCTGCTTGCCCTACAGGATTCCTGCAAAAAACAAATCAGATTAGACATTTCCTAGAAGAAAATTTTTCGATTTTCGCAAAATATTGACCTTTTTTATTAAAAAATTGACACTTATCTGATAATAACTCCCGTTTTTGTGGTCCGATCGTGACCAAAGTAGTCTCAAAACACGGGCCAGCGCGTCGCCTGTGCGCCCCGACCCTAAAAAATTTGCGTCCCATAGGAAAATTTTACACCCGACAGTAAAAAACCGCAAAAACTTCAAATTTTCATACATTTTTTATAGATTATTCCCGTTATTCCAGAGTAATCCTTGATATTCCCGGACAATATTAACACCCCGTGCGCCGAGAGTATATGAGAATCGAATAGAGAAAAAACCAGCCACGAGTCTAGCAGGAGTCAGCGGAAATTCCAAAATCAGTAAAATTTATAGTACTATAGTTATATAGATATACGCTCAAAAGTTTACTAGCCAGAGCGTTGATTTCGAAGGTGTGATCTGATTCCTAACCTATATATACTAGCTACAGGGTACTATTATACGTTTTTGGACGCGTCTCTGCGAGACCTATACGATCCTGGTAAAATAATTCAAAGATTTTCACAGGGAAACTTTTTATTCAAGAAAAACCATTTTTCCAAATTTTCATTTATTCAAAATTTTATATCTCGATCCCTGGTTGACGTAGGTCGGTTCTGAGGGTGCCGTCGTACGCGCCTCTGCTTGCCCTACAGGATTCCTGCAAAAAACAAATCAGATTAGACATTTCCTAGAAGAAAATTTTTCGATTTTCGCAAAATATTGACCTTTTTTATTAAAAAATTGACACTTATCTGATAATAACTCCCGTTTTTGTGGTCCGATCGTGACCAAAGTAGTCTCAAAACACGGGCCAGCGCGTCGCCTGTGCGCCCCGACCCTAAAAAATTTGCGTCCCATAGGAAAATTTTACACCCGACAGTAAAAAACCGCAAAAACTTCAAATTTTCATACATTTTTTATAGATTATTCCCGTTATTCCAGAGTAATCCTTGATATTCCCGGACAATATTAACACCCCGTGCGCCGAGAGTATATGAGAATCGAATAGAGAAAAAACCAGCCACGAGTCTAGCAGGAGTCAGCGGAAATTCCAAAATCAGTAAAATTTATAGTACTATAGTTATATAGATATACGCTCAAAAGTTTACTAGCCAGAGCGTTGATTTCGAAGGTGTGATCTGATTCCTAACCTATATATACTAGCTACAGGGTACTATTATACGTTTTTGGACGCGTCTCTGCGAGACCTATACGATCCTGGTAAAATAATTCAAAGATTTTCACAGGGAAACTTTTTATTCAAGAAAAACCATTTTTCCAAATTTTCATTTATTCAAAATTTTATATCTCGATCCCTGGTTGACGTAGGTCGGTTCTGAGGGTGCCGTCGTACGCGCCTCTGCTTGCCCTACAGGATTCCTGCAAAAAACAAATCAGATTAGACATTTCCTAGAAGAAAATTTTTCGATTTTCGCAAAATATTGACCTTTTTTATTAAAAAATTGACACTTATCTGATAATAACTCCCGTTTTTGTGGTCCGATCGTGACCAAAGTAGTCTCAAAACACGGGCCAGCGCGTCGCCTGTGCGCCCCGACCCTAAAAAATTTGCGTCCCATAGGAAAATTTTACACCCGACAGTAAAAAACCGCAAAAACTTCAAATTTTCATACATTTTTTATAGATTATTCCCGTTATTCCAGAGTAATCCTTGATATTCCCGGACAATATTAACACCCCGTGCGCCGAGAGTATATGAGAATCGAATAGAGAAAAAACCAGCCACGAGTCTAGCAGGAGTCAGCGGAAATTCCAAAATCAGTAAAATTTATAGTACTATAGTTATATAGATATACGCTCAAAAGTTTACTAGCCAGAGCGTTGATTTCGAAGGTGTGATCTGATTCCTAACCTATATATACTAGCTACAGGGTACTATTATACGTTTTTGGACGCGTCTCTGCGAGACCTATACGATCCTGGTAAAATAATTCAAAGATTTTCACAGGGAAACTTTTTATTCAAGAAAAACCATTTTTCCAAATTTTCATTTATTCAAAATTTTATATCTCGATCTCTGGTTGACGTAGGTCGGTTCTGAGGGTGCCGTCGTACGCGCCTCTGCTTGCCCTACAGGATTCCTGCAAAAAACAAATCAGATTAGACATTTCCTAGAAGAAAATTTTTCGATTTTCGCAAAATATTGACCTTTTTTATTAAAAAATTGACACTTATCTGATAATAACTCCCGTTTTTGTGGTCCGATCGTGACCAAAGTAGTCTCAAAACACGGGCCAGCGCGTCGCCTGTGCGCCCCGACCCTAAAAAATTTGCGTCCCATAGGAAAATTTTACACCCGACAGTAAAAAACCGCAAAAACTTCAAATTTTCATACATTTTTTATAGATTATTCCCGTTATTCCAGAGTAATCCTTGATATTCCCGGACAATATTAACACCCCAGTGCGCCGAGAGTATATGAGAATCGAATAGAGAAAAAACCAGCCACGAGTCTAGCAGGAGTCAGCGGAAATTCCAAAATCAGTAAAATTTATAGTACTATAGTTATATAGATATACGCTCAAAAGTTTACTAGCCAGAGCGTTGATTTCGAAGGTGTGATCTGATTCCTAACCTATATATACTAGCTACAGGGTACTATTATACGTTTTTGGACGCGTCTCTGCGAGACCTATACGATCCTGGTAAAATAATTCAAAGATTTTCACAGGGAAACTTTTTATTCAAGAAAAACCATTTTTCCAAATTTTCATTTATTCAAAATTTTATATCTCGATCCCTGGTTGACGTAGGTCGGTTCTGAGGGTGCCGTCGTACGCGCCTCTGCTTGCCCTACAGGATTCCTGCAAAAAACAAATCAGATTAGACATTTCCTAGAAGAAAATTTTTCGATTTTCGCAAAATATTGACCTTTTTTATTAAAAAATTGACACTTATCTGATAATAACTCCCGTTTTTGTGGTCCGATCGTGACCAAAGTAGTCTCAAAACACGGGCCAGCGCGTCGCCTGTGCGCCCCGACCCTAAAAAATTTGCGTCCCATAGGAAAATTTTACACCCGACAGTAAAAAAACCGCAAAAACTTCAAATTTTCATACATTTTTTATAGATTATTCCCGTTATTCCAGAGTAATCCTTGATATTCCCGGACAATATTAACACCCCGTGCGCCGAGAGTATATGAGAATCGAATAGAGAAAAAACCAGCCACGAGTCTAGCAGGAGTCAGCGGAAATTCCAAAATCAGTAAAATTTATAGTACTATAGTTATATAGATATACGCTCAAAAGTTTACTAGCCAGAGCGTTGATTTCGAAGGTGTGATCTGATTCCTAACCTATATATACTAGCTACAGGGTACTATTATACGTTTTTGGACGCGTCTCTGCGAGACCTATACGATCCTGGTAAAATAATTCAAAGATTTTCACAGGGAAACTTTTTATTCAAGAAAAACCATTTTTCCAAATTTTCATTTATTCAAAATTTTATATCTCGATCCCTGGTTGACGTAGGTCGGTTCTGAGGGTGCCGTCGTACGCGCCTCTGCTTGCCCTACAGGATTCCTGCAAAAAACAAATCAGATTAGACATTTCCTAGAAGAAAATTTTTCGATTTTCGCAAAATATTGACCTTTTTTATTAAAAAATTGACACTTATCTGATAATAACTCCCGTTTTTGTGGTCCGATCGTGACCAAAGTAGTCTCAAAACACGGGCCAGCGCGTCGCCTGTGCGCCCCGACCCTAAAAAATTTGCGTCCCATAGGAAAATTTTACACCCGACAGTAAAAAACCGCAAAAACTTCAAATTTTCCGCCCGCCCACCCACCCTTTAATTTTAATAGTAGGTTTAGCAAAATATTTTTATTGCTCTAAATAATAGGGGGTGGTAAGACGAGCAGATATAGATATTTGTGTCTTTGACTGCGGCCTTTATTGAGGCTCTTTTAATAGTTATCTTGACGCCTCTATTGAGGAGTTCAATTTTATCTTAATTTTATTTTAATTTGACACCTCTCTTGAGGAAAATTTTTACATTTTTGTTGACCTACTGATCCCCTCTTTACAGGGATCAGAACATTAGTTTTAAAAAATTGTTTTTTGTATTTTAATTATATTATTCTCTTATTGACACCTTTTTTTTGAGGCAAAATTATTATTGACCAACTGATCCCCCCTTTACAGGGATCAGAATAACAGTTGATTTTAATCTTCCACTTTCACATCATGTTCCTCTCCAGGACCCCAGCCAAAAAAGCCTCCACAGGATCCCGTGTCTCTCCGTCGAGTGCGGCACTTTCCATCACCTTCGAGGGGGAGGTCTCCCCTCCCAGTGCTTCAACTCAGGCCTCTAGTGTGAGGCGAAGCATTGGCGAGTGGGAGGACGGGAAATTGTCAAAATCTCAGCCTCTTCCTTCGGCCGCTGCGAATCCAACCAAAAAAGCTGGCCCGACTGTAACAGCCTCCCAGACGTCTACAAAGCACGCCACATCCCAGCGGGACAACCAGGCCGTGGCGCGCCGAACCTCCACTGAGGCGCTGGGAGGGTCACCGGGGGCAAGCCAGCCACAGCCGAAAAAACCCGCCGATCGGGTGACCGAGGCTCGCAACTGCCTTCTGCGCGCGAAGTCGCATCTCGGCGACTCGCGCAATTTGAGGGCAGACTTGAGAGCTGGGATCACCCAATCGGTGGAACGGCTGTACCAGCTCGTGAAGGAGGAGGCGGCGGCTGCAGCACAATTAAAGGTGGCTGAGCAGGCAAGGAAGGAGGTCATCATGGCCACACATCCGCCAGAGACACCCAAAATCCTCCCGGAGGTTAACTCGCTGCTCGCTTCACTAGCGGAGCATAGCGCGCTGGTGAAGGAGAGCAGTGAGAAGGTGGAGAGTCTGCGGCGGGCGATGGAGAGGCAGGGGGAACTTTTGGAGAAGACGACCACTTACGCGAGTGTAGCGGCGGGTCCACCGAAAAGGCAGACCCCAGGAAGGACCGCGCTGCATTCGATAGTGGTGACGTCTAAAAATGAAGACGACACAGGAGAGGAAGTTATAAGAAAGATCAGGGAGGCAGTTAAGGCCAAGGATGGAGGAGTGGAAGTAGAAAGCGTGCGAAGGGCCAAAGACAGAAAAGTTATTATGGGATGTAGGTCGGTCGAGGAAAGGAATCGGGTTAGACAAAGAATTGAGAAGGCAGGAGATCATCTCGTTGTCGAGGACGTGAAGAACAAAGACCCGTTGCTGATCTTCCGGGGCGTTCTCCGCATTCACTCTGACGAGGAGATGCTGGGAGCGCTACGGAGTCAGAACCGCGATGTTTTCCGCGGCCTCGATAACGAGGAAGACCGACTCACCATAAAATTTAAAAAGAACTCCAGAAACCCTCAAACCCAAAACGTGATAGTCAGCACGTCCCCGACTGTCTACAACAGGATGCTCGATAAGGGTAGAGCGCGTATCGATCTTCAGACCGTCTTCGTTGACGACCAGTCGCCACTGGTGCAATGCACGAGGTGCCTGGGTTACGGGCATAGTCGGCGACTCTGTAAAGAGTCCGCCGACTTATGCAGCCATTGCGGAGGCCCTCACCTGCGTGCAGAGTGTGCCCAGTGGCTAAAGGCGGATACCCCAAAATGCCATAACTGCGTCAAGGCGAAGATGGAGAAGACGGATCACAACGCGTTCAACCCTGAGTGTCCTGTTCGAGTCAGATGGGACAGGCTGGCACGTGCGTCCGTCGCCTACTGCTAAGGTGGTCCCAGTGGACACACTGCCGCACAAAATACTCCAGGTGAATCTTCAAAGGAAGAGACTGGCGACCCATGAGCTTATGATCGAGGCCGAGCAGCGCAAAGCCACCGCAGTGCTGATCCAGGAGCCCTACGTGGGCAATGCTAAAAGGATGAGCGGGATCAGAGGCGTCCGAATCTTCCAGAGCACCAGGCAAGGAGAAGGGACTGTCAAAGCGGCCATAGCCGTCTTTGACCCAAAGTTGGCCGTTCGACAGTACCCAGAACTCACCACGGAAAACATCGTCGTGGTGGGGATCCAAACTGGTGCCTGGAAGGTAACTCTGGTCTCGTTCTACTTTGAGCCAGATCAGCCCTTAGGGCCATACCTGGACAGCCTTAGGAAAGTGGAAAGCGAGACCGGCCCGCATAAGCTCATAATGGGAGGAGACACCAACGCCTGGAGTGTTTGGTGGGGCAGCAGTGAGACTAATAGCAGAGGCGACGAGATGCTGGGAGCTCTCGACCAGCTTGGACTGCAAATACTCAACCGAGGGGAAACTCCAACCTTCGACGTAGTTCGTGGTAACAGACGTTACACGAGCTGCGTCGACGTCACAGCCTGCACAGCGGATATGCTGACGGTGACCGACGGCTGGCGAGTCGTCGATGACTTGACGGGGTCAGACCACAACGGCATAGAGTTCTTCATTAACCTTGAAAAGTCTGTGGGCATCACGGTACACCGGACTACCAGGATCTACAATACAAAGAAAGCAAATTGGGGCCAGTTTCGTAAGAAACTGGCCCAAATTATGCAGAACAACAATCTAACAGTAAGCCTGTTCGATCAAATCGACAGCGTGCACCAATTAGACCTGGTAGTCGAGGAACTGACGACGGCGGTACAAGGCGCCTGTGCCAAAGTGATGCCCAAGAAGAAGACGGTCGAGAAGTTAACCGTGCCGTGGTGGTCTGACGAACTCGCCAGCCTGAAGAGGCAGGTTGCCACCAAAAAGCGGAGGATCCGTTGTGCAGCGCCAGTTCGTAGACCAAAGGTTGTTGAGGAGTACCTGAAACAGAAAGAAGAGTACGAACAAGCAGTAACCAAAGCAAAGGTCGAGAGTTGGAAGGGTTTCTGTGAGAAACAAGACCGAGAAGGCCTGTGGGAGGGAATATACAGGGTAATCCGGAGTACAGAAAAGAGAGAGGAGGACATACCGATGGTGAGGGATGCAAAGACTTTAGGCCCCGAAGAGTCAGCGAGGTTCCTAGCACAATCGTTCTACCCGGAAGACCGTCCGGAGGGGGATAACGAGGAGCACAAAAAGGTGCGGCAAAGAGCGGAAGAGGTGAACGGGGAGAACCAAGTTGAGACCTGGGACCCTCCGTTCACTCTCGACGAGCTAAAGCGAGCAGTCTCCTCGTTTAACCCTAAAAAGGCCCCCGGCTCCGACGGTCTGACGGCGGACATATGGGGCCACGCGATTCAAATAGACCCAGACCTAGTTCTGCGCTTGATGAACAAGTGCCTGGCGCATGGACACTTTCCACGGTCCTGGAAAGAGGCAACAGTCGTTGTCCTCCGCAAACCCGCTAAGGAAGACTACACCACTCCGAAATCGTACAGGCCGATTGGGCTTTTGCCTGTACTCGGCAAGATATTCGAGAAAATGCTCGTGGCCCGACTCAAGTTCCATTTATTGCCCAGGATGAGTACTCGCCAGTACGGCTTTATGCCCCAGAAAAGCACTGAGGACTCCCTCTATACACTCATGGGGCACATTCGTGGCAGACTCAATGCAAAGAGGCTTGTCACGATTGTGTCCCTGGACATAGAGGGGGCCTTCGACAATGCATGGTGGCCGATCATACGAGTCCGTCTGGCTGAGGAAAAGTGTCCTGAGAACTTGAGAAGGGTCATGGACAGTTACTTGACCGAGAGAGTGGTGAGAGTCAGATATGCGGGAGCGGAGTACAAATCCAGGACCGAGAAGGGATGCGTCCAGGGGTCTATCAGTGGCCCCATATTATGGAACCTGGTGCTGGACCCGCTGATCAAGGAGCTGGAAAGCATGGGGGTCTATTGTCAGGCGTTTGCGGACGATGTCGTCCTTGTGTTCGATGGGGAGACGGCACTCGAGGTCCAAAGGGATGCCAATGTCGCCCTTGAGTACATACGCACATGGGGTGTCACGAACAAGCTTAAGTTTGCGCCACATAAGACCAAAGCAATGCTGGTAACGCGCAAACTTAAGTATGACACCCCATTTCTCAGAATGGGCGGGGTGGACATTGGCATGTCTGAGGAAATCAAACTGCTGGGTCTCACTATCGACCACAAGTTGACTTTCAATAGCCACGTCGCAAACGTCTGCTCCCGAGCCATCGGTATATATAAGCAGCTGTCGAGGGCCGCAAGGGTCAGTTGGGGTCTGCATCCTGAGGTCATCCGCTGTATTTATACAGCGGTAGTTGAACCTATCGTCCTGTACGCGGCGAGTGCGTGGTCGCCGGCCGCAACCAAAATTGGAGTCCAAAAGAAGCTGAACGCCGTCCAGAGGAGCTTCGCGCAGAAGCTGTGCCGAGCCTATCGCACGGTCTCCCTACACTCGGCACTGGTGCTGGCTGGGGTACTCCCTCTCGACCTCCGAATCCGAGAGGCGGCCTCACTATATGAGGCCAAGAAGGGTTTACCCCATCCAGTGCTAGGAGACAGGGAGATCGAGCGGGTGGCATCGGCACTAGAGATGCCACATCCGGCTGAACAGAGGGCCATCGAACTGCAAAGCCTGGTAGACGAGGAACAATATAATAACCACCGCGACTACGCGGTGAGAATCTTTACAGACGGCAGCAAGATTGAGGGCAAGGTCGGAGCCGCACTGTCGGTGTGGACCGGCCAGACTGAGGTCAAGGCCCTCAAACTTGTGCTGCCGTCTTATAGTACCGTCTACCAGGCGGAGCTCCTCGCCCTCTGCGAAGCCACGAAGGAAGTCCTCAGAAGGACCGAGACGGCGTTCGCTATCTACAGCGACTCCATGGCAGCTCTCCAAACAGTCGTGAACCCCGAAGCCCTCCATGCCCTCGCAGTGGAAACGAGGGACGCCATCCGCCGCAGTAGTATCCAGAACAAGAGCGTCTCCTTGTTCTGGATCAAAGCTCATGCGGGGCTGGAGGGTAACGAGAGAGCCGACTCGCTTGCAAAGGAGGCTGCCCTGAGGTGTAAGCGGCAACCCCACTACGATAAGTGCCCGGTTTCATTCGTAAAGCGTATGATCCGAATGGAAACGCTGGGCGAATGGAACCGGAGGTATTGTACTGGGGAAACGGCGGCCACGACGAAGTTGTTCTTCCCATGTGCGATCGCGGCGTACAGGACGGTGCGGAAGATAGGGATGGCCCAGGAGCTGACCCAGGCCCTAACAGGGCACGGTGGGTTCTCCGAATACCTGACTCGTTTCAAGTGCAAGGAGAACCCAGCGTGCGCCTGCGACCCCGACAAGCAGGAGACAGTCCTCCACTTGTTGACGGAGTGCCCAGTGTATTCCTCCCACAGGCACGATTTAGAAATGAGAGTCGAAATTCCAGTCATAAAAGAAAACCTCGGAGTCCTAATAAAAGACGGAAAAAACAGGAAATCTTTCATAGACTTCATCATAAAAGTCGTCAAATCCGTCAATAGACGTAACAAATAATTGACACTTGTTACTCATTATTTATTTTGACAGATAAATTTTTAGAAATTTGAAATAAATGAATTATAGGACGAAATTTTAACAATAGATAATTTAATTCAATATGGATTTTTATAATTTTACTTAATTTATTATATTAATATTACATATATAACTATTATATATATTCATCATATTCATCATAAGCCAGCAATAAATAAAAAAACTGGAAACAAAAAAGAAGACTACAGCCCTTAATACCCTGCGAAACTTGACGGCAGGGTGGCCCTTCGCTTGGCAGGAGTGGTTTTTAGCCGGTAGGAGTCCAGCACTACCCAGACTGCCTTCCCACAAGGCAGTCTGGGTGTCCATGATGGATTTCCCACTCCTGCCACAAAAAAAAAAAAAAAAAAAAAAAAAAAAAACCTAACCTAACCTAACCTAACCTAACCTAACCTAACCTAACCTAACCTAACCTAACCTAACCTAACCTAACCTAACCTAACCTAACCTAACCTAACCTAACCTAACCTAACCTAACCTAACCTAACCTAACCTAACCTAACCTAACCTAACCTAACCTAACCTAACCTAACCTAACCTAACCTAACCTAACCTAACCTAACCTAACCTAACCTAACCTAACCTAACCTAACCTAACCTAACCTAACCTAACCTAACCTAACCTAACCTAACCTAACCTAACCTAACCTAACCTAACCTAACCTAACCTAACCTAACCTAACCTAACCTAACCTAACCTAACCTAACCTAACCTAACCTAACCTAACCTAACCCAGAGTCCGCGGTCTCCCCCCGCGACGATAACACGTGCCAAAGGCTGTTCCGCGCTTGGTATTTTTTAACCGATTTGCATCGTGTTTACCATCTTATTTTGTGAAAAAATGCGGACAATCTTTTGGTGAAACTTTCAAAATTGTGAGTGCCTTGGAAAAAGTGATAAAGGCCTAAAAGTGACAAATTTGAAAAAATTAAATGTTCAAAGTGAAACGCTGCGAAAAGTAGAGCGGTGACACTATCATTTTCTGACGTCAAACGACGCGTCTTGTTAGCGTTCGTTTGCAGGACCTCCTTCCAGATTTTTCCAGGCCACGCGCTCGGAGAAAATTAAGGAAAACCTCATACCACGTGGCCACGTGCAACCAGTTCCGGTCCAGTGCGGCTAACATCACCGAGCGTTTTCGAGGCGGGACGTCGTGTGCGTCATTGTGGCGTTTCGAGCATCAAAAAAGGTGAAGTGGTTGCGTAGATATAAAGATTCAAAATTTTGCAAGATTTTTAAAAAATCGTAATTAATTATTTGTCGCGATAACCCCCCTTTTTTAGTTAATCAATAGAAGACCTTTAGTATGAAGTACACTTTTGCAAAATTTTAGATTTTTATCATTTATGATTTTGGAGTTATGATTTTTTGAAAATTAAGGGTTGACAAGAGGGGTATCAATTAAGGGTGATATATTTCCGCAACCATTCTCTAAAAATAGTTTTAGCTCAGAACCATCTTAAACTGTAATATTTATTTGTATTTTGTTTGTTATTTTTGTATAGGCACTTGATTAGTGCAAGTTAAGGGGGTTTTTTGTCCTGAAAAAATCGGAGGTAAGTTTTTTAGGGTTAATCTTTCAAGATATGGACTGGGCTCTTCAAGCCCAATCCAAAGAGCCCAAACTCGGCTAGTTTTGACCAAACAGGGTCAAATTTATTGAAACAGCCGCCATTTTGGCCGCCATCTTGAAAAACTTACATTCGACATAACTCTGGACACGGTGGTCGTAGAAAGCTGCCGTTTCGACAGCTGTAATTAAGAAGACAATATACGTCCTATTCACGTGGTTTTCAGTGTTTTGGCGCTGAAAGCATTCAGGATCCTGAAGATCGCTTTGCGCGCTAGAGGAGATTCAGACAAGGCAAATAAGCCCAAACACAGACGTTTTGCGGCCACTGAAAGGGAAGTTAGCGTAGGTTCGAGGCAGACTTTGACAGTTCGTGAACTGTCAGACGATACTTTGAACCCGCATAGCTCTTGAACCGGAGGTCGCAGAACGTTCGGATTTTCTTAGAGGGCGTTAGGCAAACCTCCTTTTTCCTGCATAGCATCTTTTCAGGATCTTTTGAGATCTGAAATTTTCAGCCTGAAAATTGTACAGGACAATAGATAGCGTCAGGGCCAGTCAGGGGAGCCCACACACGGTGGAGTTTGGACAGAGGATACCGAAGAAAATTGCAGGTGACCAAATTGCGAGTGCCATCTCGACCGGTGACCTTAATTTCAATTTGCTTTATCTCGGGATCCGTTAGGGCCAGGGCTGCCGTGCTTGGGTTCATCTGAAAGGGCTCGGGGAGACCAATTTTTTGGTAAATAGAAATCGACTCTACATAGAGTTGGAAATTTAATTTAATTTTATTTTTTAAACTATTCAGGGTTTCAGAGCTCTGAGGGTTTCTCTACACCGGTTTTGTTTGGAAAATTAGTCTGTAAAACAAATGACAGAGCAAGACTCTTTTAAACCACAATTTTTATTTTATTTTTTAATACGACTTATAAGACTTGAACAGGACTATATAATTCGTCTAACAAGCGTATTGAACTCACTGACATTGCTCTCAATAGTTGATTTGTACTAATAATCTAAAGTTAATTTGACAATAAAAGTGGTATTTTACACTTGACGGATAATCAATCATCTAAATTGACTACTT
This sequence comes from Mythimna ferrago, assembly GCA_910589285.2. NCBI lineage: Eukaryota > Metazoa > Arthropoda > Insecta > Lepidoptera > Noctuidae > Mythimna > Mythimna ferrago. Next base: position 37,232 of record OU342693.1, read on the forward strand.
GCCCAATTGCTTTTACAGTTGACTGATCCCCTCTTTACAGGGATCCTGTATCAAAAATCGTTGACGAACCTTTAGATAAATTTTAGTTTCTTCCACGATGTTCGGTATTAGGACTCCGGTTGTAAAAAAGAATAAGGATGGAGAGGAGATACCGGATATGGGAAGGTCCCACAATGCTCAGGAGGAACCGTCCGTGAGACGCAGCATCGGGGAATGGGAGCTTGACAGACCTAGGGCGGCACAGTTTCTCAAAACACCGACCCCTCCGAAAAAGCCTTCTATTAATTCCCCGCCCAAACTTAGGCCCAAGGCGGTGCTTTCGCAAGAGGTGAAGACAAATTCACAGAAATTGTCACAAGAAACCGGATCAACCTCACCGGCTGATTCGCAACCGTGCCGTTATCAAAACAGAACATCAGAGGCAAAGGCATGCCTTACAAAGGCCAAAATTCAGCTGGTGAGTTCTCGTAACCTTAAGAAGGAGATAAAGGATGAGATTACCAAGGCGGTGGAGAGACTGTACCAACTGGTCAAAGAATCTGAACTGGAAAAAACAACTGAAGAGAGTGGGAAATCAAAAGAGCCACGAGGTGTAGGGGAGACAGAGAATGAAGTAGAAACAGAGACAGCCAGGATAAAAAGAGAACTTATTGATAAGTTAACAGACCACAGCAATCAGATAGAAAAGAACAGGATAGAAATGGAACGCTTGAGAGAAGTAATTGAAAGGAAACAGACAGAAACAGAAGCACACGTGACCTACGCAAGTGTAGCAGCCGGTCCATCAAAGAGGCTTGTCCCGGAGCACACGGCTATGCACTCGGTAGTAATCACGTCTGCCGATAAAACTGACACAGGTGACCAAGTTATGGAAAAGATTAGAAAAGCAGTGAACGCGAAGGATGAGGGTTTCCAAATTGATAAAATACGAAAGGCAAGAGATCATAAAATAATCCTCGGGTGCAAGACAAAGACCGAAGTTGACAGAGTTAAAAATAAAATTTGCAGAGATGAAGCGAACCTTAGAGTAGAGGAGATTAAAAATAAGGACCCTCTAATTATAATAAGAAATGTCAACACATACAACACCGAGGACGACATTTTAAAGGCGCTCCGCATTCAAAATAAAAATCTGTTGAAAAGTGTGAAAGAGGAAGATTACAGAGCGGTAATCAGATATAAAAAGAAGGCAAGAAATCCACATCAACAACACGTGGTGCTTAGCGTTTCTCCACAGGTCTGGGGCGTTCTGACGGCGGCAACTTGTGTCCATATCGATATACAGAGGTTGAGGGCAGAAGATCAGTCTCCGTTAGTCCAATGCTCAAGATGTCTGGGCTATGGACACAGCAAGAAAACCTGCAACGAAGAGGAGGACAGATGTGCCCACTGTGGAGGCCCGCATCTGCGGACAGTGTGTGCTGATTACCTAGCAGCGGACACACCAACATGCAGAAACTGTCAAAAAGCCAAAATGGACCAAGCAGAACATAACGCCTTCAGCCCTGATTGCCCTGTCCGGAGAAAGTGGGAAATCCTGGCAAGGTCCACTATAGCCTATTGCTGAAGTTGATACGGGCAACAATGATAACAGTGCAACAATAGATTCAGAAAGATACCAGTATCGCGCAATACAGGCCAACCTGCAGAGGTGCAAACAAGCAACTGACGAGTTAATGATGGAAGGGGTGAAGAGGAAGGTTGCGTTTGCATTGCTGCAGGAACCGTATACTGGGGCCAGCAGAAGAATGAAGTCCTACCAAGGTGTTCGGATACTGCAATTTGAAGGAAATACGGATAAAACCATTAAATCCGCCATTGTGGTATTCGATGACAACATCGATGTAACCCAGTGCCCGATGCTGACAACAGAAAACATCACAGTGGCGCGATTGAGAACAGAGGCCTGGGAAATTATAGTCGTCTCAATATACTTGGAAGGGGACGGACAAATAGAATTGGACATAGCAAATATACAAAAAACAATCAGAGAAACCGGAAATAAGCGCGCAATATTGGGTGGGGACGTGAACTCCTGGAACATATGGTGGGGGAGTAGGGAAACGAATAGGAGAGGGGAAGAGCTAGCAGGAGCACTGGACGAATTGGGACTTCAAATTCTAAACCGGGGATCCCAGCCTACATACGACTACCATAGAGGAGGCAGGAGATACACAAGCTGCGTAGACATCACGGTATGTACAGAAGATATGCTTGGAAAAATTGCAAACTGGAGGCTACACGGAAACTTAACAGTGTCGGATCACAGAGCGATTCTGTTCGAGGTCAACCTGGAAAGATCTAAAGGAGTAGACATAAAAAGAACCACCAGGAAGTATAACACGAGAAAGGCAAACTGGTCAGAATTTAGGGAATACGTAATACAAACCTGGCAAAGAAATAATCTAAATTTAGAAGAAATAGCAAAAATAGAGACAGCGGAAGAACTAGAAAGTAAAATAGCAAAGTATACCAAAACCATAGAAGAAGCATGTGAACAATATATACCAAAAATCAAACAAAAGCAGAGACCAGTATTGCCTTGGTGGACAGAAGAACTGACAAAAAAGAAGAAAGAGCTTAAAACACTGAAAAGACGTATTGCAAATGCTGCACAAATTCGCAGAGACATGGTAGTACAAGCATATCTTCAAGCAAAGAAAGAGTACCTGCAGCTGTCGGAGAAGGCCAGAACAACGGGCTGGAAAGAGTTCTGTGGAAAACAAGATAAGGAAAGTATGTGGGACGGAATATATAGGGTGATAGGACGCCCAACAACCAGGCAGGAAGACATTCCCCTTGTCTGCAATGGCAGGGTCATGGAAGGCGAAGAATCAGCCAGGGCGTTATCAGAGACCTTTTATCCCGAGGATGAAATTCAGGCAGACAGTGTGGCCCATAAACTGGTGAGGGAAAAAGCATTGAAAGTGAATGAGGCCGAAGAAGGTGAGTCATCTGACCCCCCATTCACTGTGGAAGAACTCAAGTGGGCTACAGACAGCTTCAACCCCAAGAAAGCTCCAGGACTGGACGGGCTTACGGCGGATATCTGCAGAGCAGCCATCAGCCGGGACCCAGAGCTGTTCCTGGCACTGCTAAATAAGTGCCTTAGTCTTTCGCTCTTCCCCGCAGCATGGAAAGAAGCAGTGGTAGTGGTTCTGCGCAAACCCGGGAAAGACGATTATACCAAACCCAAATCTTACAGGCCTATTGGGCTGTTGCCGGTATTAGGAAAGATTTGGGAGAAGATGTTAATACGGCGAGTCAGGTGGCATACCACTGAACATATGAGCGCTAGGCAGTACGGCTTCACACCGCAGCGCAGCACCGAGGACTCCCTCTATGACCTAATGAAACATATCCGAACACAACTTAAAAAACGTAAGATAATAGTAGTCATATCATTGGACATAGAGGGAGCCTTCGATGGTGCCTGGTGGCCCGCCATTAGATGTAGACTAGCAGAAACCAAGTGCCCTAAAAATATCCGTAGAGTTTTGGATAGCTACTTGTCTAACCGGAAAGTCCGGGTTAGATATGCGGGAGCAGAATTTAGTAAGATCACCACTAAAGGATGTGTCCAGGGCTCCATTGGAGGACCCACATTTTGGAACATGGTGCTGGACCCGCTCCTTAAGGAACTGGAGGAGAGAGGTGAATACTGCCAAGCTTTTGCTGATGATGTTGTGCTGGTTTTCTCCGGCGAGACTGCACTTGAGGTTCAGAGACAGGCTAATGCGACCCTTAGCCGTGTCCGAGAGTGGGGTGAAGTGAATAAGCTTAAATTTGCGCCTCAAAAAACAAAGGCAATGGTAATTACAAATAGGCTTAAGTACGACACACCACTCTTGAGCATGGGTGGGGTCGACTTAGCCTTGTCAAAGGAAATTAAAATACTTGGACTGACCATAGATAATAAGCTCACGTTTAATACGCATGTGGTAAACGTTTGCCGTAAAGCTATAAACGTCTACAAGCAACTGGCGAAGGCAGCCAAGGTAGAGTGGGGGATCTCGCCGGGGATAATCAGAACCATATACGTGGCAGTGGTGGAACCCATAATAATGTACGCAGCAAGTGCCTGGGCCCCAGCAGCGGAGAAAATAGGGACGAGGAAGCACTTGAATGAAGTTCAACGCGGGTTTGTACAAAAGATGACCAAGTCGTATAGGACTACCTCACTAAACGCGGCATTACTGCTCTCAGGGATGCTTCCACTAGATCTTAGGATCAAAGAAGCAGCCTCGCTTTATGAAATAAAGAAAGGACATTCCCTGAGAATAGTTGGCGACAGGAGAGTAGAGAAGCCGATACCTTACACATGCACACCACATCCAGCAGCCCATAAGGCCATTGAGTTTAAATTGGTGGTGGACGATGCAGAGTTGGCCCAGCAGGAGGAAGCTGACTTTAAAATTTACACTGACGGTAGTAAAATTGACGGTAAGGTCGGTGCGGCAATATCCTTATGGGATAGTGCCGCAGAAATCAAGAACAAAAAACTCAAGCTGGAACAATTCTGCACCGTTTACCAAGCGGAGCTACTGGCGCTGGCGAAGGCTACCGAAATGGTAAAGGGAAGATCCGGGGGAAGCTTCAATGTATACAGTGACTCTAGGTCAGCTCTTGAGGCAATAACACGCGGTATTTCCCTCCATCCCCTCGTTTTTGCAATAAGGCAAAATATCCTGAAAATATCAGAACAGGACAAAATAATTAGATTATTTTGGATTAAGGCACACGTGGGGCTGGCAGGAAATGAAAGAGCTGACGAACTGGCGAAAGAAGCGGCTGTTGGATTGAAGACCAAACCGGATTATGATAGGTGCCCGGTATCCTTCATCAAGCGACAGATCCGTGAGGATACGCTGGGGGAATGGCAGCTCAGGTACACGACAGGAACCACTGCGTCAACTACGAAAATGTTTTTCCCCGATGCCTTGAAGGCTTATAAATCAATTAAAAAGTTGCCACTTAATTCGCTTCTGACACAAGTGTTAACAGGGCACGGCGGATTCTCCGAGTACTTGAATAGATTCAAGCGTAAGGAGAGTCCGGCGTGCCCCTGTGACACAGGTAAAAACGAAAACGTAGAGCATTTGTTAGTAGAGTGCCCAATTTACGCAAATGTAAGGCTTAACTTGGAAATGAAAATAAATGTAAACCTGAAAAGAGAAAATTTGGCAGAAATTATAGCAAACAAAAATGTAAGATGTGATTTTATAGAGTTTTGTGAAGGAATTGCCAAAAAAGTAATTGCACGAAATAAAACGTAGCATATATTGGTGTAACTAATTATATTGTGTATTATATAAGAATAGTTAACCACCTATGAAGCACAAGAAAAAAAAAAAAAAAAAAAAATTGCAGTATGGCAAGTACTTATAAATTTATTATAACAGCAGTCATAACGTATGTGCCTTTAAATATAAAAATAAGAATGTAACTAGCAATAAGAATAACAGTAAGATACAAAGAAGTAAATAAAAATAAAAATGTAGACATAGTTAAGCGAAACAATGTAAATGTAAATTAGTATGTACAGATAGTTAAAATATAAACGTAATTTAAAATGTAGAGATAGATTAAGGATAGGGCCCTTCCATGGAATTGCAACAAATGAAATGAGTTAGAGCATAAACATTGGTCTCCCCATGCCAGTGGTAACATGGCAAGAGCAGGAGTGGTTTTTAGCCGGTAAGAGTCCGGCACTGCCGCGACTGTCCTATTCGTGGGACAGTCGCGGCGTCCATGAGGATTTTCCACCCTGCTACTAACAAAAAAAAAAAAAAAAAAAAAAAAACCTAACCTAACCTAACCTAACCTCTCCATCCAGAGGTAATCCGCTGCATCTATACGGCTGCAGTGGAGCCTATCATCCTGTACGCGGCGAGCGCGTGGTCGCCGGCCGCCAACAAAGTCGGGTTGCAGAAAAAGCTGAACGCCGTCCAGAGGAGCTTCGCGCAAAAGCTGTACCGAGCCTACCGCACGGTCTCCCTACACTCAGCACTGGTGCTGGCTGGGATACTCCCTCTTGACCTCCGGATTAAGGAGGCAGCCTCGCTGTACGAGGCCAAGAGAGGGGTACCTCACCCAGCGCTGGGAGACCGGGAGATCGAGCGGGTGGTATCGGCACTAGAGATGCCGCATCCGGCTGAGCAGAGGGCCATTGCACTGCGACGCCTGGTAGACGAGGAACAATATAATGAGCACCGCAACTACGCGGTGCGTATTTTTACAGACGGCAGCAAGATTGAGGGCAAGGTCGGAGCCGCAGTGTCGGTGTGGACCGACCAGATGGAGGTCAAGGCCCTCAAACTTGCTTTGCCGTCTTACTCTACCGTCTACCAGGCTGAGCTTCTCGCCCTCTGCAAAGCAGTGAAGGAAGTCCTCCGAAGGACCGAGACGGCGTTCGCTATTTACAGCGACTCCATGGCAGCCCTCCAGACAGTCGTGAACCCCGAAGCCCTCCATGCTCTCGCAGTAGAAACAAGAGACGCCATCCGATGCATTCACGCCCAGAACAAGAGCGTCTCCTTGTTCTGGGTGAAAGCTCATGCGGGGCTGGAGGGCAACGAGAGAGCCGACTTGCTCGCGAAGGAGGCTGCCCTGAAGTCGAAGCGGCAACCCGACTATGACAAATGCCCGGTTTCATTCGTCAAGCGTATGATCCGAATGGAGACGCTGGGCGAATGGAAACGGAGGTATTGTGCAGGAGAAACGGCGGCCACGACGAAGTTGTTCTTCCCCTGTGCTATCGCCGTGTACAGGACGATAAGAAGGATGGAGATGACCAAGGAGCTGACCCAAGCCCTAACAGGCCACGGCGGATTCTCCGAATACCTGGCTCGCTTCAAGTGCAAGGAGAACCCGGCGTGCGCCTGCGACCCCGACAAGCAGGAGACAATCCTCCACCTCCTGACGGACTGCCCGGTATACGCCTCGCATATATATAATTTTGAGGCACGAAATGGGGAAAAATTTATTAAAGAAAATCTGTGCGAATTCATTAGCAACAAAAAATACAGAAATGAATTTATAGAATTAATAACAAAAATTGTTTTGTCTGTAAACAAAAAGAATAAAAATTAATTGGGCAACATAAATTGACACATACCCAAAATTTTACACATAAATTATTAATGAATTATTTTACTATTAATTGACTATCTGTGAATGTATATTTAAATTATTTATTGATTATTATGATGATGTGAACTGCAAATAACCGAAATTTTAAAAAAGTGAACTATTCATTAATGACTATTACATTTTGACAATCCAATATATTATACAACATTGTTATGAAAATTACAAATACAAAGTTGCTAAAAATATGTCTACAGCCTATATAAATCCCTGCGCAACTTGACGGCAGGGGCCTTTCGCATGGCAGGAGTGGTTTTTAGCCGGTAGGAGTCCGGCACTACCCAGAGTGGCTTCCTGCAAGGCAGTCTGGGTGTCCATGATGGATTTCCCACTCCTGCCACTAAAAAAAAAAAAAAACCTAACCTAACCTAACTTAACCCATCTGATTCGTAACCTATATATACTAGCTACAGGGTACTATTATACGTTTTTGGACGCGTCTCTGCGAGACCTATACGATCCTGGTAAAATAATTCAAAGATTTTCACAGGGAAACTTTTTACTCCAGAAAAACCATTTTTCCAAATTTTCATAACTTCAAAATTTTATATCTCGATCCCTGGTTGACGTAGGTCGGTTCTGAGGGTGCCGTCGTACGCGCCTCTGCTCGTCCTACAGGATTCCTGCAAAAAACAAATCAGATTAGACATTTCGTAGAAGAAAATTTTTCGATTTTGACAAAATATTGACTTTTTTATTAAAAAATTGACACTTATCTGATAATAACTCCCGTTTTTGTGGTCCGATCGTGACCAAAGTAGTCTCAAAACACGGGCTAGCGCGTCGCCTGTGCGCCTCGACCCTAAAAAATTTGCGTCCCATAGGAAAATTTTACACCCGACAGTGGAAAACCGCAAAAACTTCAAATTTTCAGGCCCGCCCACCCACCCTTTATTTTTGATAGTAGGTTTGGCAATTTATTTTTATATTTTTATTCGACGGGGAAAAGCAAGGCCATCTTATATATATTCGTGTGTCCCGGACAGGAGCCTTTATTGAGGCACCAAAATTTTTTTTTTTAACTCGTGACTCCTTTGTTGAGGACATCATAATCATCTCATTTTACTTTTAAATTGACACCTCTTTTGAGGAAAAATATTGACATTTTATTGTCCCACTGATCCCCTCTTTACAGGGATCAGTACATTATTTTAGACCTTTTTACCATAATTATTGATATACTTTATTTATTTATTTCAATTTTGTTTTAATCTTTTACTCCCTTACCATGTTCCTCTCTCGAACCCCAGCCAAGAAATGTTCCGAGGGTCCCCAAGTGTCTCCATTGAACGCAGCGCTTTCTATCACCTTCGAGGGGGAGGTTTCCCCTCCCAGTGCTTCAACTCAGGCCTCTAGTGTGAGGCGAAGCATTGGCGAGTGGGAAAACGGGAAAATAGCTGAATCTCAGCCTCTCCCGTCAGCCGCCGCAAACCCAGTAAAGAAAGCTGCCCCGACCGTGACGGCTTCCCAGAGGGCCACAAAGCGCGCCACTTCCCAGCCGGACGGCAAGGCGGTGGCGCGCCGCACTTCTACCGAGACACAGGGAGCGTCACCGGGAACCAGCCAGCTGCAACCGAGCAAACCCATCGATCGGGTGACTGAGGCTCGTAACTGCTTTCTGCGCGCGAAGTCGCACCTTGGCGATTCGCGCAATTTGAGGGCAGACTTGAAAGCCGGGATCACCCGATCGGTGGAACGACTGTACCAGCTCGTGAAAGAGGGGGCGGTGGCTGCTGAACAAGTGATGGGGGCTGAGCTGGCAAGGGAGGAGGCCACTAAGGCCACACTTCCACCAGAGGCAACCAAGAGCCTTCCGGAGGTTAACTCGCTGCTCGCTTCACTAGTGGAGCATAGCGCACTGGTGAAGGAGAGCAGCGAGAAGATGGAGAGTCTGCGGCGGGCGATGGAGGGGCAGGGGAACTGCTGGAAAAGGCGGCCACATATGCGAGTGTAGCAGCGGGTCCACCGAAAAGGCAGACCCCAGGAAGGACCGCGCTGCACTCCATAGTGGTGACGTCCAAAGACGAGGGAGACTCCGGAGAGGATGTCATTAAGAAAATAAGAGAGGTAGTCAAAGCTAGAGAGGGAGGAGTGGAGATAGAGAGCGTGAGAAAGGCCAAAGACAGAAAAATTATTATGGGCTGTAGGTCAGCGGAAGACAGAAAAAGAGTGAAAGAAAGGATAGAGAAGTCAGGAGACCACCTCGTTGTCGAGGACGTGAAGAACAAGGACCCACTGCTAGTGTTCCGTGGCGTCCTCCGCATACACTCCGATGAAGAGCTGCTGGAGGCGCTACGGAACCAAAACCGGGATGTCTTTCGCGGCCTCGACAACGGGGAGGATAGAATGACTGTTAAATTTAAAAGGAACTCGCGGAACCCCCAAACCAGCAATGTCGTCGTCAGCACGTCCCCGGCTATCTGGAACAGGATGCTCGAGAAGGGAAGAGCGCGCATCGATCTCCAGACCGTCTTCGTTGATGACCAGTCGCCACTGGTTCAGTGCACGAGATGCCTTGGATACGGGCACAGTCGGCGGCTCTGTAAAGAGCTCGCCGACTTATGTAGCCACTGTGGAGGCCCGCACCTCCGAGCACAATGTGACCAGTGGCTGAAGGCTGAAACACCGAAGTGCCACAACTGTGTCTTGGCGAAGATGGGGAAGATCGAACATAATGCGTTCAGCCCTGAGTGTCCTGTTCGAGTTAGGTGGGATCGACTGGCACGTGCATCCGTCGCCTATTGCTAAGGTGGTCCCAGCAAACACGATGCCTTACAAGATACTCCAGGCGAATCTCCAAAGGAAGAATTTGGTGACCCAAGAGCTTATGCTTGAGGATGAGCGGGACCAGAGGTGTCCGAATCTTCCAGAGCACCAGGCAAGGAGAAGGGACTGTCAAAGCGGCCATAGCCGTCTTTGACCCAAAACTGACTGTAAGATAGTACCCAGAACTCACCACGGACAACATCGTCGTGGTGGGGATCCAAACTTGTGCCTGGAGACTAACTCTGGTCTCGTTCTACTTCGAACCGGACCAGCCCTTAGGGCCATACCTGGACAGCCTTAGGAAGGTGGAAAGCGAGACCGGCCCGCATAGGCTCATCATGGGAGGAGACACCAACGCCTGAAGTGTCTGGTGGGGCAGCAATGAGACCAACAGCAGAGGCGACGAGATGCTGGGAACTCTCGACCAGCTTGGATTACAGGTACTCAACAGAGGGGAAACTCCAACCTTCGACGTAGTTCGTGGCGACAGACGTTACACGAGCTGCGTCGATGTCACAGCCTGCACAGCGGATATGCTAACGGTGACCGACGGCTGGCGAGTCGTCGATGACCTGACGGGTTCAGACCACAACGGCATTGAGTTCAGCGTTCGTCTCGCTAATTCTGTGGGTGTTACGGTCAACCGGACTACCAGGATCTACAACACCAAGAAAGCTAATTGGGCGCAGTTTCGTAAGAAACTGCGCCAAATTATGCAAACAAATAACTGTGAGTGTTGCCGTGATGGCCTCCTCCCGTACCGTCTCAGCCCCCTTCGCATGTACGGCGGCCGCCGCCCCTTCCTTAACCAATTGATATAGCCGTTCCACCGACTGGGCGCATGGTGGCCGGCCATACGGGTCCGTCTGGCTGAGGAAAAGTGTCCTGTAAACTTGAGACGGGTCATGGACAGCTACTTGTCCGAGAGGGTGGTGAAGGTCACGTATGCGGGAGTGGAGTACGAATCCAGGACCGAGAAGGGATGCGTCCAGGGGTCGATCAGTGGTCCCATAGTTTGGAACGTTCTGCTGGATCCTCTCCTAAAGGGTCTAGAGTCGATCGGGGTCTACTGCCAGGCGTTTGCTGACGATATCGTCCTTGTGTTCGATGGTGAGACAGCGCTTGAGGTCCAAAGGGATGCCAATGTCGCCTTCGAGTACGTGCGGGGATGGGGTGTCACGAATAAGCTTCGGTTTGCGCCGCATAAGACAAAAGCAATGCTGATCACTTGCAAACTGAAGCACGACACCCCATGTCTCAGAATGGGCGGGGTAGACATTGGCATGTTGGACGAAATAAAGTTGCTCGGTCTCACCATCGACCACAATTTGACTTTTAACGCTCACGTCGCAAACGTCTGTTCCCGAGCCATCGCTATTTATAAGCAGCTGTCGCGGGCAGCTAGGGTCAGTTGGGGTCTCCATCCAGAGGTCATCCGCTGTATCTATACGGCTGCAGTGGAGCCTATCGTCCTGTACGCGGCGAGCGCGTGATCGCCGGCCGCCAACAAAGTCGGGTTGCAAAAGAAGCTGAACGCCGTCCAGAGGAGCTTCGCGCAGAAGCTGTGCCGAGCCTACCGCACGGTCTCCATACACTCAGCACTGGTGCTGGCTGGGATACTCCCTCTTGATTTCCGGATTAAGGAGGCAGCCACTCTGTATGAGGCCAAGAGAGGGGTACCCCACCCAGCACTGGGAGACCGAGAGATCGAGCGTGTGGTATCGGCATTGGAAATGCCGCATCCAGCTGAGCAGAGGGCTATTGCACTGCGACGCCTGGTAGACGAGGAACAGTATAATGAGCAGCGCCATTACGCGGTGCGTATTTTCACAGACGGCAGCAAGATTGAGGGCAAAGTCGGTGCCGCATTGTCGGTGTGGACCGATGATGTGGAGGTGAAGGCCCTCAAGCTTGCTTTGCCGTCTTATAGCACCGTCTACCAGGCTGAGCTTCTGGCCCTTTGCAAAGCAATGAAAGAAGTCCTCAGAAGAACCGAGACGGCGTTCGCCATCTATAGCGACTCCATGCCCTCCACGCCCTCGCAGTAGAAGCAAGGGACGCCATCAGCCGCAGCAGTACCCAGAACAAGAGCGTCTCCTTGTTCTGGGTAAAAGCTCATGCGGGGCTGGAAGGTAACGAGAGAGCCGACTTGCTTGCGAAGGAGGCTGCCCTGAAGTCGAAGCGGCAACCCGACTATGACAAATGCCTGGTTTCATTCATCAAGCGTGTGATCCGAATGGAAACGCTGGGTGAATGGAACCGGAGATATTGCGCAGGAGAAACGGCGGCCACGACAAAGATGTTCTTCCCCTGTGCGATCGCCGCGTACAGGACGGTGCGTAAGATGGAGATCACAAAGGAACTGACCCAAGCCCTAACAGGCCACGGCGGGTTCTCCGAGTACCTGACTCGCTTCAAGTGCAAGGAGAACCCGGCGTGCGCCTGCGACCCGGACAAGCAGGAGACAGTCCTCCACCTCCTGATGGACTGCCCGGTATATGCCTTCTCCAGATACAAACTAGAGGCATGGATAGGGGAAAGTATTACCCAAGAAAGACCACTTTGAGGGTAGTCTCAAGTAACATACAAAATTTTGCAGCTCTTATATTTTTAATTTAAAAAAATATTAAAATCAGTTTATTAATGACAAGAAAGTTTTAAAGTTGTACAATAACCTTTGGTGCACTCAACCGGTTCATCAACTATCCTTCGCAACACTCTCCTCTACATAGTCAGCACTGCACTTCATTGTTATGGATCTCTACTCTAAACTGTCAAGCTGTGTGGAGGAGCTGTCTTCCACATTTGCTTCAAGAATGGCACAATATGAGGAAGACCTGAAGAATGCCAGTGGTGAAACTTCACATAAATCAGTTGCCAGCCTATCCAAGGACTACACTGAATTTAAGGGCCTAGTCTGGAAAACTTTGAGTGCATTGAAGTCCCAGATGGAGCTGCTTGTACTCGGGCTGGATAGGCATGAGATGGCGTCCCGGACTAAAGTGCTCCTACTACATGGCTTGCCTGAGGACAAGGATGCCAATCCCGGCACTGGTTTTCTTCGTGTTTTGTCGGAGCGTCTGGGAATGAAGAACGTCGCCCTGAAAGACTTAACAGCCTGTCACCGACTCGGAAATAACAGCAGCAAGCCTCGGCCGCTCCTGGTTCGGTTTGAAAGCCGAATTGTGCGAAACGAGGTATGGCGGAATAAGACCAAATTGAAGGGATCCGGTCTGACTTTCTCCGAGTTCCTCACCAAACCCAGACACGACATTTTTATGAACGCAAGAAGGCATTATGGGATACACAATTGTTGGACTTCTGACGGTAAAATAATCATTCAGGTTTCCGATGGACTGCGACGGAAGATTGAGTCTGCAGTGGAATTTAATGAACTTGTGGTCCAGTTTCCCGTTGCCGAGTCTTCAGCAGTCACAACAAAGCCGGTTCCCGAGAAGAGAACTCGCAAGCCAGCTAAGTGATGTGTGTCGATTATTTTGGGTATTTATAATTTTTTTTCATGAATGTAGGTCAGTTAATTACTTTATTAATTCTTTTTTGTTTTTTGAGTTTCGTCACTTGACGTCTTTGTATTGAGTACTGACTGACAGTTGACACTGACATGTTTCGTTCGGAAATACCCAAATTAGTTTTTCGTTTTGTTTGACCTATAGGCTTTTTGTCACTGTTTTGTATGTAATCAAACTTTAAAAACCGGCGAGTGCATCGAGGTTTGAGTACTTAAATTTATTTTTTAGATTATATAGTTTTTTTCTTTTTTTTTTATATTTATTTTAATATTTATATTTTACTATGTCATATGATCTTACTGATGACTGCTTTTGTTCTTGCTCATCCTCTGCATCAGATCAAAGCTTTGCCAGTGCTTTGAGTGATGACAATACTTTGACTCTTCGAGATGAACTTTCTGCTGCTTTTTTAAACTGTAATAAGTTCTTTAATGCTGTTCACATAAATGCTCAAAGCGTTCCTGCTCACTACTCTGACTTACTATCGTCTTTCGACTCTGATCTTATTCACGCTGTCCTTGTATCTGAAAGTTTTCTTAAACCTGCTCTTCCTTCCACGCAGTACTCTCTGCCTGGATACAAGATTGTCCGCAATGACAGAACGGGCAAAGGATGTGGAGGGGTTGCCATTTATCTCCGTGGTGATATCAGCTACAAGATTATTGATCAGTCTCCGAGTTTCTACTCAAAGTGTGCTGAACACCTATTTGTTGAAATAGACTTCCAACATACAAAGTTACTCCTTGGTGTCTATTATAGCCCTTCTCTCCATATTGACTTCTTTTCCTCTTTCGAAGCTAAATTAGAAAATCTGTCCTCTCAATATGATCATACAATTATTCTCGGAGACTTCAATACTTGTCTGCTCAAAGGAGATTCACGCAGCCGCAAACTCCAATCACTTGTCTCTTCTGTCAATATGCATATACTTCCACTCAATGCTACACACAGGGCCCCTCACTGTACTCCTTCTCTCTCAGATCTCATCCTAGTTTCTGACCCTAAGAAAGTAGCCACACATGGACAGCTGCCTGCCCCTTTTTCCTACCATGACCTCATTTACGTTTCCTATAAGATCCGTCCTCCTAAACGCAAGGCCAAATTTCTCTTTCTTCGCAGTTTTAAAAACGTTGATTTGGAGCGTTTGAGGGCTGATGCAGCTGGGATTGACTGGTCTCCTGTACTCACCTGCGAGGATATAGACACAATGGTGTCGGTTTTTAGCAGGACTGTGTTGAATTTGTATGAGACTCATGCTCCTCTTAAAAAGGTAAGGGTCAAGCACCTTCCTGCACCATGGCTTTCTCCAGCAATAAAAAACCAGATGGCAAAACGGGATAAAGCCAAACGTCTTTATAGGAAGCGGCCCACAGAAGAAAATTGGGACTTCTATAAGAACATGCGAAATCGCTGCAGTCGTTTGTGTAGATATGCGAAAAGGCGCCACATTCACAACTCAATCGACAATTCCAATCCATCGCAAGTATGGCAGTTTTTGAAGACTCTTGGTATTGGCAAAGCCACTAACAAGAGTTCTCCTGATAAAATGGACCTCAATGCACTTAATGCACACTTTTCTATGTCACCAGTTACACTCGATGACGATGTTAAATCGTCAACTCTTAATGACCTTGCTAATCTTCCTCTGCCTGATAATACTTCTTTCTCTTTCCACTCGGTTACTGAGCTAGATATTAAGAAATGTATCCAATCCATATCTACCAAGGCGGTAGGCGACGATGGCCTTCAGCTCCAAATGTTCCTACCTATTCTGAGTGAAATAACTCCTGTCATAACTCACATTATAAATTTCTCTCTCTTCACTAACTCCTTTCCTTCTGCTTGGAAGAAGGCTCACGTCCTACCGCTTCCTAAAGTTTCAAATCCCACCTTACCATCCCAGTTTCGACCAATATCCATCCTCCCAATCCTCTCCAAAGTCCTTGAGAGTGTTGTTCAGAAGCAACTGTCTCGATATCTATCCTCTAACAGCCTACTAAGTCCCTACCAATCCGGTTTCAGACCTGGCCATAGTACTGTGACATCCCTTATCAAAATAACTGATGATATAAGACTAGCTATGGAAAATAAATGTCTAACCGTATTGGTTTTATTGGACTTCAGTAGTGCTTTCAACTCGGTTGATTTTGACATCCTCTTAGGAATCCTTTCCTCCCTTAATGTCTCTGCACCAGTAATCGAGTGGTTCAAATCTTATCTTCGGGGCCGCTCGCAGTCTGTTCGATCTGATGAGGATTCCTCTGAATGGTGTGATTTGGCTGCGGGTGTACCTCAGGGTGGCGTCCTCTCTCCTCTACTTTTCTCAGTTTTTATAAACGCTCTCACTAAGGTCCTAACTTCTAACTATCATCTCTACGCAGACGACTTGCAGTTATATCGTCATTTTAAAGTCGGTGAACTCGTTGAGACTGTAGCTGCCATCAATGATGACCTTGAAAATATCAACAAGTGGGCTAAGTCCTTTGGGCTCTTACTGAATCCAAATAAATCTCAAGCGCTCATTATTGGTGGCAGATATATGCTTAGTTTACTGAATCACCAGTCTCTCCCACCAGTAGTTTATGACTCAGTACCTATACTTTACTCGAAAAGTGCTAAGAATCTAGGCGTCCATATAGATACTAACCTTTCTTGGGATGTTCATATAGCTGATGTTAGTAGGAGGGTCTTCTACTCTTTTCAGTCCCTTAAACGTCTCCAAAAATTCCTACCATTTCATACTAGGGTCACCCTTGCGCAATCTCTTCTTCTACCGCTAATAGACTATGCGGATGTCTGTTTTCTCGATGCAACGGAGGTTCTCCTAAACAAACTCGAGTGACTGCAGAACTTGTGCATCCGCTTCATTTTTGGCCTCCGCAAATACGACCATGTGTCGGAGTTTCGGACCAGATTGAAGTGGTTGCCGATTCGGCGTCGGCGTGATGCCCATATCCTATCTCTTCTCTACACTATCCTGCACAACCCTAATTCTCCACAATACCTTCGTGAACGCTTTGAGTACTTCGTCCCGAGGGGTAAACCCTGTCGCACTGCCAATTCTCTTCTTCTTCGTACTCCGTTTCACACTTCTAGCCGTTACGATGGTTCCTTCTCTGTAACTGCAGTGCGTCTTTGGAACTCCCTCCCACACTCCTTACGTGACAGCCCTTCTTTAGATGTCTTCAAGAGGAAAATTAAAGAGCATTTCCTTTCACAATGACATAGAATATATATATATATATATATATTTATAGTATATAAAGTATGTGTGTATTTATGTATGTAGGTATATTTGTTTATGTATTATTATTTTATTCACAATATTTCTAATTTTAAAATTGTACACTGGACCCTACCCTCTAATTTCAACTCTCTCTATCGCTCAATGGTTTGCTGGAAGAAAACTCAACTTTGAGTTAAGCTCGCCTATGTACATGAACTTTGCTATCCACTTATTTTTTTTTGCTATAGTGTACAATAAAGAATTAAAGAAAGACTTACTATAATAATGGGAAACAAAAAATATAGAAATGACTTTATTGAAAACATTACTAGGATAGTCCGAACAGTAAACAAAAGAAACCAAACCTGACAACAATTGTCAGGTTTGCTTTCTTTGTTTTATTACTTTGAAAAAATGGTCTCTAAATGTATTTTTAAATTTGAATTATTTATTATGACATACCATATTATAATGAACTATTTATTGACATTTACTATAATGGTTTTTAACAGTGACAGAATTTTAACGATGGAAAAATTAATTTAATGAGGATTCTTATTATTTTTATTTATTTTTATTATTTATTATAATATATATGAATATTATATAATATTTATCATCACCCGGTAATAAATCAAAATTGGAAAAGGAACAGAAACCTACAGCCCTTCAAACGAACCCTGTGTAACTTGACGGCAGGGGGCCTTTCGCATGGCAGGAGTGGTTTTTAGCCGGTAGGAATCCGGCACTATCCAGACTGCCTTCCTATAGGGCAGTCTGGGTGTCCATGATGGATTTCCCACTCCTGCCACAATAATAAAAAAAAAAAAAACCTAACCTAACCTAACCTAACCCCATGATTTGCGACTCGACGTGATGTGAAACTTCGACCAAACTGCGACGTGACGACTGCGATTCTGAATAACCCCCCGGTCAGACCATCACAACGCTGCCCAGCCGACTGGCAGGATCTCCACGCGACGCCCAGCCGGCTAGCAGACGACTGGTCGCCATGCGACGTCCAGTCGACTAGCAGCCCACTGGCAAGGTCGTCATGCGATGCCCACTGGCAAGGGTCGCCATGCGACGTTCACTGGCAAGGGTCGCCATGCGATGTGGGCGTGTGGGGGTTAAAGTAAACGACATGGAGTGAGCTACTCCAAGGGTCACTGGTGTCGACTCTTGACAACTGATCGTCAACTCACGACGATCAGTTGTCTCCCTCCATTTATTAGTATATTTATATACCTAGTTTACGTGCTACTTATGAACTATTACATATCTTATCTATTTATTTATTTATTTATTTATTTAACTATTTATGTACACACAAAAATACCAGAAAAAGATAATACATAAGAAACATTAGTACAAAGGTACTGCTTATTTCCAAAGAAATTTCTTCCAGCAGACCTGCGAAAGGAGAAATCGAAAAGAAATGTAGACAATAGTGTGTAAGAAGCAAAAGAAGAATGTGTGAAGTCTTAATCCAAAGTATCCTATAATTAAATATAAAAATAATATATAACTTCTACTATAAATATATATTAAATAATAAACAACATAATACATACAATACATACAATATATAAATAAATATCACAGTTGAGAGGAAAGATAGTGCTCTTTTACTCGATTTTTAAAAAGTGAGATTGATTTTAAATCTCGAATGCTAGGCGGAAGTGAGTTCCATAACCTCACGGCATGGACACAGAAAGAATAGGAGTAGTAAGAGGATTTATGGAAAGGGGATTTAAGAAGGGGTCTAAGGTGTGATCTGCACGGCGCGTCACTAGGACGAGCGTAGGAAAAACGATCACGTAGGTAGGAGGGGTAAGACGGGTTGTGTAAGATGTTAAAGAGAAGACATAAAATCCGAGTGTTCCTGCGAAGACGGACGGACGGTTATCTATCTTAACTTATCTATTATATCTGACGTGATGGTTGGCTGTTACTAGTACGTGTTTCCACATTGGAACGTGCCTTATACACCACAGTATAAACCAGTGTACCAACGGAGGCAGTATAGGCCGACAAGCAATCGACTGATTTGGCAAGGGACTAGAATGTTTTGCTACCGGACGGTTGCGCAGGGAGCTTCGTGCCAATGTGAGTACCAAAGCCAAAGCGAGCCTTCTGTAGTGCTTTTATGTAGGACTTGACAGCATGGTTGGAGACTCTATTCTTTGAGGTCGAATCCGAAACAGCGCTTACGAGCGTCAACCCAAGTGAGAAACACCAAATACTTATGCTCATCAGCTGATCTAACTGGTAATGATGGTTAAAACTAATATCTCAATAAATATACATTATTTTTTTATTTTTCTAAATTCTTCTATTGATTGAACCTTATTTTTCTAAATTCTAGGTTATTCCGCTTATTGTTGTGGTGTCTTGACGTCCCGTTGTTTATCTGTGGATATTAGTCGACATAAAGCATTTCAGCATAGCATGCTGTCGGGCTACTGCACGTCGGGATGGCATTCAGTCGGCCAACAGGTAGTCGATCTAGTGTTTTGTCGACCAAATGACTGTCGGGATAGCGTTCGTCGGGATTTCATTTGTCGGAATAGTGTGGTACAATCCTCACGATGGGGCTGGGTCACGGTAATAATATCTACAGTAATCCATCTTCATACAAACGGACGAAACGCGAGCTATACCTACGCACCTCGATCTCGCGGCGCGCTCGTGGTGCAGACAGTCGCAACTATGCCGCAGTGACGATCGGACGGTATGTTGTTTTTTTTAACAATAACCGCGCGATTTTTTCTCTAAAAATAAGTTCTAGTACATATTTACATATTTAATATGACGAGTAGGATATATTGTACTGTTTTTGGTTGCATGAATTCGTCAATAACGCATCCAGAGATAACTTTTTTTAGATTACCTGGAAACTCTGAAAGGTACTTACTAGTGTAATGATTTTTAAAGAAAATATTCATAAATCGTTCAACTTCCAATGATAAGCGATAGATGGCGCTAGTAGTTACATGAACTTTAGGCATTCATTGTAGACATTAAGTAATAATTTATAATATTAGACTTTATGCATTTGTTTTATATAAATATATCATAATTGTTAAAATGAAATATTTACTTGCAGTTAATTATTAGATAAACCCTAATGTATATTAGTTAGTCAATTGATGTTACGTACTGTTTACTTTGCTCTGATTGGTCAATTAGTCGACCGAGTGTTTGTGAAAGTTTGTGGTAGGGAAACATTGAGTTTGTAACTGTCATGTTAGACAGAGTCAGTCTGCTTTGAGTTGTTGAACAGAAAACATGTCCGACTAATCTGTGTATTTGTAAATGATTGTTAATAGAACGATAAGTATGAAATTGTGTTGATCAAAGTGAATAAAATATTTATACAATTTATTCTGAAGTGTTTGACTTATCACACTAGTAGGTCTGTATGTCTTTTTAATGGATAAGTATTTCCTTTTATGTCCCGAAAAAAAGATTTCTGGTTTAATAAATAAAGCGAAAGAGTAAAGAAAAGTGATTGACACGAGTGAAATAGGTAATTAGAGGCGGTTCATGAATCATAATACGGTAGGTACGCGTATGTTAAAACCTCGGGGCATGTGTGTTTTGTTTTGTTAGTTTATATAATTCAAAGTAAAGTGGTATTTTATTATTAATAATAGTTATTTATTGTACTGTGTGTATGAATAAGACTAGAAAAAATAAATTTGACCATCTGTCTGTCACTTGATAGTTTAAATTTTCTCAAATTAAGTGTTTCTGTTGCTGCTATAACAACATATACCACTAAAAACCGTTTTTAGTGTTCCGTAGCCAAATGGCAAAAAACGGAACAAAAACAACACGCATTTTTATTGAAAACTTCCTATTCAATTTACAAAGTATTTTATTTGTTTATATAAAAAAGTATATTTACAATCACAAAACTAAATCGAAACACAAAGTAGGCAAATGTAATTAGAATGCTAGAGGCGGGCGGCCCTATCGCATGTTTACGTACCGCGCGGCCGTAGGCATTTATTTCAAAAATACGGCCGAGTTACCGTACTGTATGATATTATTACCGTGCCTGGGTTCCGGCCGGCAGCGGCAAGGTGAAGCTAAGCGACGAGACCGGAGGTGTAGGGCGTGCTCTTTGTGCTGCGGCTCTCGTCAACATCTTCTTTCTCAAATTACAATTCCCATTTTCGGTGTTATATTATGAGATCTTGGTTTATTTTACTGTAGGCTATTGTAATTGCGGATTGAAAAAGAATTTTGTAAAAGGGTGAATTTCAACAAATGCCATTTTTTTATCATATCGGTGAACTTTTTCATTTATAATTTTTTTGTATATTTTTTAGGTTTTATGTATCTTTAGGATATTAAATACCCCCAAATTTAATATCATCAACGTATCATTTAAGACTAGGGAGAAAATTCAGTTTGAATTCTGGTTTCCACCAATATGACAAATCAGCACCGATGATTTTTCTGTACACCGATATGATAAGTTTATCCACCGAAATGATATACATATCCAGCGATATGATAATCTATCCACCTTTGAACATCAAAAAGGAAATAGTAGGTACCTATACAGGGTGCCTTTGACATCGACGCACAAACGAATACCATGGATCCAGTATGTACGGCGAACCGCACATCATAACATTTTAATGCATTTTAGCCAAATCATCACTTTGCGCGTCTACGCCAAACGATGGAAATTATTAATTAAGCAAATGAGTACGTGTTTAGATCGCCTTAAGTGCCGTCGCGCGTGCTCCCTCGCTTCATCAACCAACATAATTATTTGTAGCATTTTAACAATACACTTTTTAGTGAACATTCCTTTCTATCTTTTAACATCCCAGCAGATAACCTTTACATGGTCCTTCGAGCCATCGGGCGGGACCTCGCGAGTTTTTGACAGTCCTCCGTGCGGAAGGGGTTGACTAGTGTTAAAGCAAACCAAAAATTTGTGAGGACACTCGTTCGGTGAACTAGCAACAGTGTGGAACAGCAGTCCGCATCGAAACAACAAGCAAACATTAGCAGGACGTCAGCAGCAAAACGTCGCCAGCAACAAGATAGATAGATAGATAGATAGATAGATAGATAGATAGATAGATAGATAGATAGATAAATCATTTATTGGCTACAGCACAAAACATGCACCAAAATACATAATGCACACAGATTATAAAAACTAAGCACATAGACAACAACAAATGAAAAAATAAAATAATAACACATGTAGGTACTAAGACAAAAAAAAAAAGAGAAATAGCAAAATAGACCCATAGTGCGGTGTGCATGTCGCGCTGCACCAATGGGAGTCCAGCTCAGCATGTGTCAGGCAAAAATACCTGACGCTGATATTATGCTGGATCCTTATGGTGACATTCGGACGCTCAGATGGTTTTGAGTGAAAAGTTTTAACGAAGTGAATTTTGTAGGTGGTGAATATGTAGATAAATATATAAAGTTAATAAGCATAAAATAATAAGCAAGGTTAATAAGCAAAGTGAATAAGTAAAAAATAATGTAATGTATGTAATAATGTATAGCATGTGTGTGTAGTGGAACAAAAAAGGTGAGGTGCGGTGAGTCATAAACAGCATTTTCAATATGTACTAGCCTATCAAACGCAAGCTACCAAGCGGAATATGTGGGTACGCCCAGCAGACTGTCCCGGAAACAAGGAATACGCAGACCAGCTATATGAAGGACGTATTCGAAATGAACATACCACGTTCTTTCTGTGAGGTGATGAGGAATTGTCGTAGCCGTATTCTGAACGTGTTAACACATTTAACATTCCTAATCGGCGGAGGAACATTGTTCCAGCATTTGGATGCTGCGTACCTGAAACTGCCCTTGAAGGCAGCTGTCTTGTGCGATGGAGTGGACAGTTGTTGCGAGCACTGTCTGCTGGCACATTGCCTTTTACTTGCGATCCAGCTCAATTTATTATAAAGATAAGTCGGCTGTTTGTACTTTATCACCCCAAACAGTAGGCAAGCCAAATGCAACTTACGACGCGACTTCATTCTAAGGATAGAGTGCTTATTTAAAAACGGCGTTACGTGAGTTCTTGCTGGGATGTTGAAACAAAATCGAGCACAGGCGTTTTGTACCCTCTGGATCAGTCGATCAGTTCGTGCCAGTATTCGAGGGCCAATAACGGTATCCGCATAGTTTAGATTCGAAAGCACAAGTGATTCAACAAGCTGGATTCGCAACTCTTCGGAGAGATATGGCCTTATTTTATAAAGGACCTTTAATCGGTAGAAACATGTGCGTACGGCGGCTGCCACGTGTACTTCGTATCTCAACCCTTCGTCCATATTCAGACCCAAATTACGTGCCTCACTGACTCGACTGACCGACTCACCCAATAGGGTAACATTAAGTGTTGATGGCACTGCACTGATTTGACATTTGGTTCCAAAAAGCATGTATTTGGTTTTAGTAGGATTCAATACCAAACCGTTATTTTCAGCCCAACTTGCTATTCTGTCGAGATCATCGTTTAGATCCTTTAGTGCGCTGTCATAGTCACTCGGCTTAAAAGAGATATACACTTGCACATCATCGGCATAAATATGGTACCGACATCGTTTTAAAGAATGTATAATGTCTGCACAATACAAAATAAAGATTATAGGGCCCAAAATAGAGCCTTGCGGTACTCCCCTGCTAACAGGGGTGAGTGACGAAACAAGTGACGAGCCATCGCCCAACCGGATGTCCACACGCTGCCGTCGACTGGTGAGATAACTATGGAACCAGTGTATCGCATCCTGATCGAAACCGTAATAGTTCAACTTTGACAGAAATAAATCAATATTGATACAGTCAAAGGCCCTTGAAAAGTCAAGCAAAATGAGAAGGGTACATAGGCCACTATCCTGTGCTGCAAAAATGTTGTCCGTTACATCTAGAAGGGCTGTAGCAGTACCGCGCCGTTTACTAAAACCTGACTGTAGCTCAGGCAGTATGTTTTTTTCTTCCAAATATTTCGACAACTGTTCGCATACCGCCTTCTCCGCAATCTTGGACAGGCAAGGCAGTATGCTAATAGGTCGGAGATCCTTTAAGTCTGTTGGATTAGATATTTTGGGTAAAGGTCTAACAATAGCAATTTTCCAAATGTCAGGGAATGTTGTAGAGCCGATTGAACCATTCACGATGTTGGTGATGAGTTTGAGTGTGTGTGGGAGGGTTAGCAAAAGCATATTCAGGGTCACCTTATCACAGCCCTCAGCGTTAGATTGAAGCTCACGAAAGTATCTCAAAACTTGACCTGTGGTTACTGGCTGCAACGTGAAATTGAAACCATCATCCCCGAAACGATGAGACTCAAAGAAATTACGTAGTGAAATGTCACAGTCTGGGTTCCCAGGAACGTTCAAAAAATGATTATTTATCCGGTCTGGGTCTCTAAAGTGGGTAGGAAGGTCGTCAATTTGTTTATTTGGGAGTACAGTGTTTTTTAAATTGCTCCATAAGGTTTTAGGGTCTTTAATTTTGTTATTAATATTGAATTTGAAATATGCGACTTTTTCTCTGAAAATTGAACTTCTCACCAGAGATTTCATTTGCTTGTAATATGCCCTTTTTGAGTCTGACTTCGTTTTACGATATTTGGTCAAGGCGGCATTTCGTAAGTGCATCATTAGTTTAATTGTCTCAGTAATCCAAGGGTATGATGGTTCCTTAATTAAGCGTGTCTTAACTGGAGCGTGCAAATCGTAAATTGCTAAAATGGTTTTATTCAGTTCGTCAACCATGTCATTTACATTACATAAATTACAAATGTTGTCCCAGTTTATAAGAGATAAATCCTTCTCTAGCATTTCTCTATTTATTTGATTAATAGGTCTGTATGTTACTGTGTGAGGTTTATATTTACTGCGCCTAATATCAAATTCACATACGATAAGCGAGTGACCATTTATTGAGCCATAAGGCTCAACTGACACTCCTCTGTGATTGACATTAGTACAGACAACGTCGATCAATGTTCCACTGTGGTCTGTGAAATGAGTGGGTGAGCTTACCAATTGTTTTAGGCCCAGGCTATTCAGAAACTCGCTTACTTTCTTAGTTTGGCCATCAGCATTTAGTAAGTTCACATTGAAATCGCCGAGCAGTATGTAGTAGTCGCATTTTGCTAATGAACTAATGGAATCAGTTATGGCGTCGAGAAAAAGGTCTAAGTCAGAGCGCGGAGGGCGATACGCAGTACCTATTGCAATTTTATTACCATTTAGTGTTAGGGTAATCCACATTTGTTCAATCGACTCGTATCTTGGATCAGCTGGAGTGGACAAGGTACGAACGGTCAGGCCACGTTTAAGATAAAACCCTACACCACCCCCGTGACCCCCATGCACAGAAAGCGGTCGCGGCGCGTGCCGCAAGCGGTACCCTGGCACAGTGGGAGCACGCAACTCCTCTCCGGCACGTAACCAAGTCTCGTTGACCGCCATTATATCGAATGAATGCCTTTCAATTGCTGCTATAAAATCATCCTGATTAGTGTTAAGGGAACCCACGTTTAACAAACCAAGTTTAAGGTATTTTTCAAGCATATTGAATCATATTGATATACAAAAGTAAGTACAGAAACCTATTCTCGTGGGCATGAAATTCTGAAATTGTCATACACAAAATAAAATTGCATAATTTAACCTTATGTCGATAGTGTAAATGACAACAATAATTATAATTAAAGGCGAAAGGAGAAGTAACTGCGGGAAGAAGTGTAAATAGGATTATTCCAATGTAAAGAGTAAAACTTCTATGTAATAAATCAAAAAAATTAACTGTAATTATTAATTGTATATATGTCAGTGTATAATACATTTGTGTGTAAGTTATTACATATAACAGATTTTGATAATAAATACGTGTAAATATAAGAATGTTGTAAATACAATAGGTGTATAATTTAAAATAATCTATGCATAAAAACATTATTAACTCTGTATTGAGTAATAAATAAATCAACGCCATCGATACTGTCCATAATTTGCCAAAAAGGACGACATTAACATGACCATAGTAATTATAATTAAAGGCTAAAGAAGAAGTAACTGCTGGAAGAAATGTAAACTGGATAATTCCAATGTAAATAATAAAATTGTAAATAATAATTCAAAAAATTTGACTGTAATTAATATTGTAATATGAATGACAAAAAATATCTTAGTAAAACTATTTGTAAATAATAATTGTGTATAAGTCAGTGTATAAGTTATTATATATAGCAGATTTTGATAATAAATACGTGTAAATATAAAAATGTTGTAAATATTTATCATGTTAAACATTATTAACTCTGTATCAGGATTGAGTAAAAAATAAACCACCGCCATCGATACTGTCCATAATTTCCCCAAAAGAATGACATTCACAACATGACGTTTGCTTAGTGTCGACCAAAGTCGTACAGGGCAAAATAAAGTCGGCTCAAGAAATTCGAGCTGGCTCCCACTCGGCACCGCAGGAAACACACACCACCCCACGGCAATAATTCGTTTGTAGACGAAAACAAAACAATTTTCTTCACAAAATAAAACTTTGCGACCCGCGAAACAAACTAACAAGTAAGCTAAAGCATCCAGAGGAATGACTATTAAATTAAACAAGCTAAATAATGACTTCGGATGCAGTACAAACCGGTCATTAGCCAAAAATCCTGCAAATATCAGCTTCACATCTGATACGTTCAGACCTTAGGTTATCCTCCCTGCGTGCGAAAATTCTCCCATCCCTTGTCCATACATATTTCCACTTATGTTGGCTTCCCGCCTGACGGGCGTTATAAAATAACTGGCGGTTAGTCCGTGTAAGTCGCTCGTTCAGATAAACACGGTGCGCCGGCCCAGTCATATCAAGGTCATTAGAAGTTATTCCGCGCCGCACCCGAGCCGCCTGCAGTAGTGAGTCGCGCGTAACTCGCCTTGCGAATCGCACAGATATTCTTCGTGGCCGTTGTGCAGTGGGGTCAGCAGAGATGGAGCTATTGGGAAGTACATGATTGCGGCGCGTGGATCCGACTCGCTCAACGAGAACGACGTCCCTCTCGTCGATGACGACACCGAGCTTTACCCCGAGAACCTTAATTAAGTGCAGGGCGTTCTCATCCCTGCATTCAGGAAACAAGGGAACAGTATCAACAGCAGAACTGTTTCCTTCAACATCCATCAAACAGCCGTAAGCTGATTCTGGACCCCCCAGTGGTGGAATTTTTCGTCGGTTTTTTCTGACGTGCTTGGTAGGTTTTTTGCGGTGTTGTGTGACGTTTTATCCAAGACCAAAATAAAAAATAATCGAGCGTAACTGTCAAGCTATCAATTATATTTCTTTCAGTTGACAAGTCGACGTTTATGTATTCGCCTTTGGGAGAAATAATTATGCTACAAATTATTACGTGTGAAAGTTTGTATGTTTGTTACTCTTTCAAGCTACACTTATCCCAACCCAAAGCCAAATGACGTGCATGTGCAGTCATTTGGCTTCGGGTTGGGATAAGTCCGGCTGCCTTTCGTCTAAACATTCTCTATCTTTTCTTAAACGCTCCTCTCCTAATACAGGATTACTCTTGATTTTAGCTTTTGAATAAAAAAAGCAACAGCAACCTCTTTCTCTCTTTTTTCTCCTCCTCCTTTAGTTTTGGCCTCGGCATTCTTAAACAAAATTAATCTATTATGATGTTTTTTTTGTATCTATTTATTATTTTGTTATTTATTATTATGGACTTACTATTTTTTAAACTAGAAAATACTTCTTTTCTAAAGAAACCTTTAATGCGTTCAATTGCTCCACCTCACCATCATCATCTCAGCCTATAAATACACGTACATTACCGAATACAGACTTCCCCTAATGATACATTTATGCATCTACTACCCAGTGATATCGTGGCAATGATTTTGGCAGTCTATGAAGGTAAATATGTATGTATGTATGAATGTTTGTATGTAGGTATATATGTATTTATGTGTATAATGTATGTATGTTCCATTGTTTCTTTGTATACTTAACGAAATGACTCGGGATCTACCGATATAATTAAAGCAACTCACCGAGATGATAAAATGATCTACCGATATGATAAAGCAATCCACCGATGTGACAAAACTGTGTGTTGATCATGAATCAAACCACCGATATTATAGTCTAGTCAAATTAGCAAAAAGATTGGACTTAATTCGTGTAGTTGTAACTTTTTGTGGAATCATTAGAAGACATGAATATAAGTCTTCTCTGAGTTTGCACCATTCCTGTTATGTACGGAACATCGTTTGATATTAGGTTTTAACATTAAAGTCCCAAAATTTAAAATTTTCCTAAGTATTTAGTTGTGGTAAGTTTAGATATATGTAGATACCCCTTTGGTGTATAATTACTTTTCACGAAAAAAGTGTGAGGTGTATAAAACACTAATAAATCATTATTTTTAATTTGCGGCTCAAGGGAAATTTAGCCAGTTGGTGCAAACTCATAATAAGCTTTTTAAAGCATCCTATACATCCAGTTATTTTTGCACCCTTTTGCACCCCTAGGAAAACAGCATTTTACAATATTTGTAGATTGTACTTCGGGGCAAATTAGTGTAGTCATGGATTTTTTAATATATAATGTATTCTATATATAAAACATTCGCACGTAATAAAAATAAGAAATATATAACTGGAAATGTATGTAGAGTTAACGTGAATACATACTGCGCCTCGTGGCGCTGGGAGGGAGATCGCGGGGTCGCGCGGCGTGCGCGCGGCGGGGTCAAGAGTAAGTAAGTGCGTGCATGTATATGCGTTTAGATCATTTTTGTGGCAAGAAGCGATCCCTGCGCTATACAAATTAATAACTATAATTTCCTCTATTTTATTAGCTGTGTTGTGAAAAACGGATTATGAAGTGTATTGCATTGTCGTGCTTCCCGACCTGCCCCTGTATTTAAGTATTTATTTAACAAGAAATTATGATAATCATATCAATTCTCTGTCGATCTTTATTTCTTTCTGTACCTCAAAAGGAAAAAACGGAATCCTTATAGAATCACTTTGTTGTTCGTCCGTCTGTCTGTCAAGTCCCTTTATCTCGAGAACAAGTGCAAGTATCAAGTTGAAATTTAAACCGAATACTCAAGACTGCGGTCCCTTAAAGCTGTATAAAAGTAAAAACTAAGTTAACGAATAAAAAAGATACCGGCATTTACGTCGCAAAATAAATTATATTGCGACACTCAAGGGAATCATAAAGGTACTTCCCGTTGACCTAGAACCCCGAAATTTGGCATGAAGCAAGTCTTATAGCATAAGTATAGGAATAATTGCCGCTGGAAAAAGCTAGATATTTATTTTATTTAAGTTAGTTGATGCGGAACCCTCAGTGTGCGAGTCCGACTCGCCCTTACCCAGTTTCTTTTTGAGGCGCATACTTAAAACTCCACATTTTTTATACTAATATTTTTTTGTTCCTACCTTGCCGTAGAATAATCAGCGCTGTCACACGGTTTATAGTTCTAAAGACAACCGAAATACAACTAATTTATTTGAAACTAGCTGTGCCCGCGAATTTGTTCGCGTGGACTACAGGATTTTGAATTTCTTTTTTCTAAAATAAAAGTAGCTCATGTTACTCCTTATTACATCACCTACTTGCCAAAAAAAGTCCCGTCAAAATCAGTCCAGCCATATCAGAGATTAGCACGGACAAACAGACAGACAGACAGACAAATATTGCAAAAAATGTTATTTTGGTGTAGACTCTGACCAACGAAAGATGGCAAAACAAAAAGGAAGCCGTATTAAAAAAAATTGAAGCTGTTCACCCTAGCTGTACGCCACTTAAACGAAGTTGATACGTTTGATTATTCATGAAAATAATAAGTATGCGATATAAATATATATGATGCATGTTCTGCTGTAACATGTGTGTAACATGTGCTGCTTATTTAGCCGCGATATTCAATGCCGCCAAAACTCAAGCATGTCCGTTCACTGCCAAAAGCAGCCTGATCACCTTGGCACCTGCTTTTTAGAATGTATCCTTGGAGTGTATCGACCGCCTTCAGCTCTTGGGAGTTGAAATTTCCTTAAACTTTGGGCAGTTCATTGAGCACAAAGCTACGGTAGCTGCTAGGAAACTCGACATTCATGCAAAGGTTAGATGGCACTCTGTGGCGGATTAGCCATGTATCAAGAGTAGCAAATGTTACAGACTCCCCCATTTTGGGGCCCCGCGCGTTTAGGGATCCCGCATTTTTGAACATAAAAGAAAACTAGTCAAAATATTGGTACTGCGTGAAACCTAAATACAGCTGATTTTTTTGGATGTGATGAGATAGTCACTTTACTTCAGACTATCCTGCAAGCAAACTACAGAATAGAAGATCTCTTAGAATTTATCCCATCATCGTACTTTTTACGCAAGTGATCTTAAAATCCACGGAGTTATTGGTGAATAAAAGCCTTGTTCAAGCTTATTTTAGAAAGGGTAGCTTTAGCCAACAGCTTCTAGCAGCGCTAGCTAAAACCACTTAATTTTAATATGTGTAGGTTAAGCTCAATTTTAATAACCCTACTCAGAAAAAGCTTAAACAAGGTTTATAGGGAATTACATATTTTGTGTGTCTATGTGAATATTACATTGCCTTTGCGTAGTGACATTTGGCTCTGAAACGTGGTCATTCACAATGCGCCTCATCAGATGGTTTTAAGTAACACAAAGAGCAATGGAGAGGAAGATAAGCTTAAGTGGCAGTAAGCTGGGTACATTGCTCGCAGAACAGATGATCGATGGGGCCGAATGGTTCTGGAATGCGACCGGATACCTGAAGACGTAACGTTGAAAGGTCTCGCAACAAGGGTACCGATAACCTTTTATTTAGTAAGGTTCACGTGAATTCGATGGAGGCGTGATAAACTGGACCGGCCGTTGTGGTGACTTAGGAAAAACCTTTGTCTAGCAATGGAAGCCTTTCAGCTGAAATGATGATGACTATCGATGTTGGCATGTTGATGAGATCAATCTCTCAGAAAGATTACTCCACTTAAAAATTGGCTAAATCTGACTACTTCAAAGAAAAATAAATGTTGCATCCTATTAGTAAATCTTAACTGCTTTTCTGTATAAATTCACAAAGGCTTCGCCATCAGCATCGAAAAGACTCCTTAATTCTGTATTACTTGTCAGAAGAAAACCTAAAACGTCCTAAGCAAAATTCTAATCATTCGAGGTATGCAAAAAACGATCATCATCTAGGTTTTCCAAAAGTACTAAATTGATTAGTATCTTAATACTAAATTAATTGATTAGTAGTAGGGGCCCCTTGGTCGAATTAGCAATAGACTCCGCGTCGGTTTAATCCGGCACTGACGGCGCTTCATACCAGGACAACATCGAATGTTATACAAAGCACAGGTCCAATCATTTGTGGAGCCAGTGGCTCTTTCAATAAACACTTCCCTGGAATCTTTAAATTTGAATAAAACAAATTGTGTGTTATCGATTTCTTTTATTAATTTGTTTCAAATGTCCGCCGCTACTTTGCTAGATAGCGCGCATACGAAATATACAACTTTCCATGTCCTTTACTGTTTTCGTTATTAGGAGTTTCGTCTACTCATTGCCGAAACCTCCTGAAAAGTATAATACACCGTGTGAGTAATATTACAATTATTAAATAATCAAAAAGTATCAAGTTTTTATAATAGTAATTAAAAAACTAACCTAGAAATGATATTATTGTATCCAACCGTCGCATTTTATCTGCATGTTTTTAATTGAATTCACTTTTTGCGTCTTTAAATTTGTTCATTATAATAAATAGTAGCCTTTCCATCGAACTAGTGATTGTTTATGGCACTATTTTAAGCAAAATGAGTATAATAAGATGCAGGAAAACAATTTTGACAATTCTTAATTTTTTTTAAATGCTGCCATACATAACGTTAATTTAATAATTCGTTGTCTTCTTTCGAAAGTCAAACTCTATGTACCGAATATATATATTCATATGCATGTAGTAAAAAGCAGTTACTTCAATATTACAAACAGATACTCCAATTTTATTTATATGTATGTATAGAAGATAAATGGACGGTTTTTTAACTGTTTTTTTTTTTTTTTTTTATAAAAACAAAATTAGGTTTCTTTACTAACACTTACTAACAGAGCATTTACAATCAGAAAGTATTCCTTCCTCGTAAAATACATCCCACAACACTCCTAAGTAATGACTACGCTTATCTCTTCTTGTCAGTTTATTATTCCGTGTCGCGCGCTTGTCACTTCCATGGCGTAATAGTTCTTTCCTTTCTTCCCACAACACTAGAACAACGTATGTTCCTTAAAAAAATGCTAATTTTTTATAGGGTGCAAATATAAAGGAAACCAAATTAATGTAATTGTGATTTTTTCAAAACTACTTAAATTTCCCCCGAAGTACAGAGGCAAAAAAACGTGAAAAACTAATTTCCATACGTCGCACTGGGGTGCAAAATCAATCATGTACTTAGGTCGAAATGTATAACACTTTCCTCAGTTTACAAAACTACACAATTTTCCCCAATGCCGCAATGGCCAAAAATAACATTTTTATTTTTTTCTAATGCTGCGTTGGTCTAATTAAAATAATTAAAATGCAATAATGTAGATTGAGGCTTAATATACCTATAAAAAAAAAATGGTGAGTACACCTATATTCTCTGGTTAGTTATGAGCAATAAACAGTTTTCACCCCCTTCCGTAGGGGTGCCAAATGATTTTTTTTTTTATACTCTATTTTTCACTCATACAATACCATCAGAAACGTTTTTGCCTCTCCAGAGAATTTAATCCAATCTTTATTAAAAAATGACCTAATTTGACTAGAGTATTAGATATAAGACACCGATTGTTTTTTTCTTATCGTAGGTGGTAATAAAGACCACCGATTACACCGTTATGAGAACACTGTCGTGAGAAATAACACACTTTTTAGAAAATTAAAAATAATGCGTAATATCTAGGATAAATTCAATAATTCACCCAAAAGATTTAATTTGTCGAAAATGGTTCTGGGAATTTTTTGTCACTTGACGTTGTTGGTATTGCCACAGATATTATTATATATTATTATTATACTGCGGAAGGCTGCGCCTCCTGTCACCTGGCTGTTTTCGACGGAGACCTGTGCCTACTGTCACCTGCTGCTTCGAGTCTCCGTCGCCTAATACTGCGGTGGCTGCACATTCTATCTCCAACCTCGCAAGCTGACCTTTTGTATCTCTTAATTTTCATATTTCTATTGTGTTTTTTTATAATTTATATTTTGTAATATACCTCTATAGGATTCATATCTTTATTTATTATTTCTCCCTCTCATTCTTTCCTCACTCACTCAACCTGTTATAGCTGTACCTACCTCTTTCCTCTTTCTTTAACTCCACTATATCACTCTTACCTCTCACTACTCACCACACGTACCTTGCCAGGGCTACTACCTGGAGGTACACTTACCTTTCATACTCACTACACTCTTTCTGTTACTCTTTCCTCTCACTCCTCACCACACGTGCCTCGCCAGGGCTACTCCCTGGAGGTACATACACTCCACACACTCCACATTCTTGCACTCTCATAACACACCTCTCCTCTTACTTACAACCCCCCCCCCCCCAGCCAGCCCAGCCCAGCCTTCTCTTATACTCAACTCTCTTACTTACTTATCTCTTCTACATTACACTCTTTCATGTAACACTACTTCTTTACGTTACAACCCCCACCAACCGCCTACACGAAGACACGACAATGCACCGCACAAGCGACTCACCTCCATCATATATGCTCCACCGTGTCTTGCGGGCGGTCCACACAATGATGACACCATCAGGGCGTTTCTGCTGCCTGATTCAGAAACAAAAACCTCCCGACTGGCCATGTCCGGTGAGGACTTGCGTCATGCGGAAAGTAAGGAGGCCGGGGCGCCTTTAAAGACACTCCACAAAGAGGAGACTTTCCGCCGCAATTGTGTCGTTCCCAGTCCTAATATAAATCTATATACCTATATAAAAGGCAGGTAGGTTCCTTATAGGGTGTAGATATCTACTAAGAACGGATTTTACGAAACTCTACCCCTAAGGGGGTAAAACGGGGGTTGGAAGTTTGTATGGAGAAATCTACGATCTCACGGGCGAAGCCACTGGCAGAATTACTCATAGTATAGAAAGACTTTGTAAACGAATGCAATAAATAAATACTGAACTTGGCTCCTGTTTTCGCATTTATGTCTTTGGTAGGTTAACCCTGAATAACCACATGATACAGTGTAGGTTTTGTACAATGTCAGCTAAATACCGTAGGTTCGAACCGTAAAGTACGAGCCTATGAGGGATGCATGCAGACGAATGCAGGGGGCGAGCAGTGAGCAGCACCGTGCGGTGCAGGCGCGCGCGAGGGGTTGCGTGCGCAGCGGAGCTCGGGCGCGACGGAGGGGGGCGGCCAGGCTCGCTCAGGTCGCGGCTCGCGGGCGCTGCAGTGTGGCGCGGCGTTACGTCACGAGCACGACGCCTGCACGCGACGCGACGTGACTCGCGCTGCTCGGATCGCGCGCGGCGCGCCCGGCACACGCCCGCGAGTGAGTGCAGTGACTGCGACAGTGATGAGTGTGCGCTAGTGACCACCACCGGTGACAGTTCTGTCCGACATGAACACCAGATCACACTTCCATGGACATAGTATGTAGTTTGCTATGAAATTTCTTTTCATTCAACGCACATGTCATCTGTACACACAAATCATAAGAGCTTGCAATACATTAATTCAACTGAAATTTAGTTCCAGTGAGGTACACACTTGTTGATATCATAAGAATATTTCTTTAAATTAGGAGCCAATCATAAAAGACGTGTCGCACGTAGCGGATGATATCGGCTGGCAAGACGCGTCGTGCGCTACTGACGTGTCGCGGCGCGGCGCGTGGGGCTCTCACGCTGACGATAAACACTGCTTAACCGAAGACCTAGCAGTCCTGTACCAATATTATGATGAAATTATAACGTAGACACAATAATATGAGAGTTTCTATCGCTTTAAAGATCTATTTTAAGCATTAAACCAAGTATGCTACTTTTTTGGATTTAAGTAGTATCCAGTTAGGGCATGCATGATGGCGCCCAATGTATCACCGAATAGTCTTAAACTGTTCATAAAAAGACAGGTACCTAGGTAAATAACGAAGTTTCCTCGAAATCACCAGTTGCCAAACTTCGTTTATAACCTAACCTTAGATAGTTTTTTATTTACTAAAGTTTACTATATTACAAAACGGTTTTTCAGATATTTTTTAGGGTTCTGTACTTCAAAAGGAAAAATAATAAGTAGTATATTTCGATACTCTGAATAAATAAAAAAAACAGTAAACAGTATATTTGTCACAAAAAAAAACTTTTTTGTTAAATTCGTAAAAAAGAGTTTTAGAGCGAGACTCCATTCGGGACTTGCAGTTTGTGCAGAACCCTCAGTGCGCGAGTCCGACTCGCATTTGCCCAGTTTTTATCTTTTCTAATATCCTAAAGAGGAAAGATATGTATTTTTGGGTTTTTGTATTTTTATTATTCTATAATTTTTTATTGAAAAAAACAAACAGTTGAAAAAATTACAAATGATGTACATTGGCGAGCTTAACCCACAATTGAGTTTTCTTACAGCAAACCACACAATGGAGAATGAAATTCTCATTTGAGGATTTGGTATTTTTGTTTGTAATGAATAAACTCACTCGTTTTTGAGTTTATCGTGAAGTGACATAGGTTATATTTTGTTTAAAAAAACAATAGGGTTCCCTAGTAAAACTCAAATAAGGTAAACCAAAGTGTAAATAAATAACCTATAAATTTTCTTACATTGCCAGCGCTGCGAAAACAAATGACAGAACAAAATAATGTACCTACTAGTACTATTATTTTGCAATCTACAAAAAAAAAAACTTTTTCCAAAAAAAAATTACCGACATCACTAAAAACAAAAAAGCTGTAAGTAAATAAATAAGAAACAAACAATACCGACAAACACCAACTTCCGTTCTATTTTGATCGTTTTAGTGTTTTTTTTAGTAAAATCGGTTAGGTTAATTAGAAAATCGGTTAGAGAATCGGTTTGGTTTAGAGGCTAATTGGTGATCCAGATTTGGTTAAGTCCAACCTTCAAAGCCTTGAGCATAGGCGTAGGGTAGCCAGCCTTTCGGTGTTTTACAGGATGCATTTTGGAGAGTGTGCGCAGGAATTGCATGACTTGATTCCGCCATCGCAATTCTACCATCGGACAACCCGACGTACGGCGAATATTCACCCTTACGTTGTTGAAACCTCTACGGTCCGGACTAAGCGTTTCGCCTCGTCGTTTATACCGCGTACGTCGAAGGACTGGAACAGTCTGCCGGCTGCGGTCTTGCCGTCCGATTATAATTTGGGTGTCTTCAAGGCTAGAGTGAATAGGCTCTTAATAAACTAGTGCGCCTCACCATCAAAGATTGCATCGCTACTTACCATCAGGTGGGATCGCAGTCAAGCACTAGTTTATCTCAATTAAAAAAAAAAAGAAGGTATTTTTGTTTGGAAAAGTTTTTTATTACTTACCTACACACTTTTTAGTTGCGATTCACTTACACCCAGAGCACGTATTTTTCATGACAATTCTAATAAGCCCAAATACGGCTAGGCTTCATTAATTAATTACGGGGTTCCGGTGCCCATATTCAGGCTTCATCATCATCATCAGATCACTTCGATGAGACCATTTTCAACATAACTATTCAGATCCATTCATTTATTATTTTGTATTTTCATAGTCGTTTAATTATCTTCATTATGATATCTATGTGAGTATGAAGTTCCGTTGGCCATTTCTGGTCTTTTTCATCAGTTCCACTTCATCATTATTCAGTATTATTATAGTTGCCTATAATATTTGAGGAGTTCCCTTGATTCCTCATGTATTCCTCTTTTTCGACTGGCCTGTTGGTCTAGTGGTTAGTGACCCTGACTGCTATGCCGGAGGTCGTGGGTTCGATTCCCACCCAGGACAAATATTTATGTGATGAGCATGATCATTTGTTCTGTGTCTGGGCGTAATTTATCTATAATATGTATGTATTTAGAAATATATAAGTATGTTTATCAGTCGTCTAGTACTCATAACACAAGCTCTGCTTAGCTTGGGACTAGACGGTGTTGTGTGATAGTTGTGGAATATTATATTATTATTATATTATATTATATATTCCATCATCAAAACTGGATTTTGCAAAAAAAATTACTAATCTGTGAGCATATCGATTAAGGAGAAAAAAAAATGTTTCATTACACTTGCTCAGAAAGTGACTCTTATTGCACTGCACTTAGGTATATAAAGGCGCTTGTTACCAAACTGTGACATTTTGATTACCATTATGCACTCGTGCTATAATGTAGTTAAAACCTTTTTGTAAACAATACACAGAGATAAAAATGAATCCAGAGACCAACACGCAGGTAGTCATCTTTCTTAACAAATTACTATGGTGTACCACAAGGGACAGTGCTAGCCTCGATACTATTTTTAGCATATATATAAATGAATTGCCAGAATCAATGGACCAGTACGTAGTACTATTTGCAGATGATACTACGGTTTTAACTAAAGAAGCTACTACTGATCAGGCGATAAACGTTACCAATAGAGCCCTACAGGGTATACATGACTGGGCCCCAAGTCTGCCATTTTTATAAATTCGTCATTCCAACACGATCCCATTGTCATTTTGCTAAAAGTTTATAATCTGCTAATTCATAATGATCGATCATTGATCGGTCACTGGTCTTGTAATAGAATTGTGGTAGAATGATAATTTCGAGCATATTAAAACCAATAACTGCACAATAACGTTCTAATGGTAAAACACTGATCAAATAAACTGTCTAAGTTTTAGCAGATTACCGCAAACGTCAAATATTCATTTGTCAATATGTACGAGATTACCATTCTATGTCACTTCTTTCAATGGAGTGTCAGTGGTTGACCATTGGAAAGTCATAATGACGCCATTATATTAGTAGATTACCAAACTTGTCAAAATCGACAATTATGACATCAATGACAGACCATTCTGACACTATTGTAATAGCAGACTTGAGGCCCTGGTTAACTGCAAGTAATTTAGAAATAAATACCGAAAAAACTAAATTTATGAAATACTTGACATATAATAACAATAGAAATAAAAAAGACACAATAGACTTATCAATTAAATATAATAATAATATTATTGAAGAAGTAAATTAAATAAAATTTCTAGGAATAAATGTTGATAATTATTGTAACTGGAAATAATTGACGTTGACCTTGTTTGTAAAAAAAATCACAAATTCGTTTATGCGCTTCGTAGAATAAAAAAGATAATTAATAAAGAAACAGCTCTAATGGTATACCACAGTCATGTGTGTTCAGTATTGAGGTGTGGGATAATTATATGACGAAAATCTACAAACGCCCAGAGAGCTTTTATAGCCCAAAAGAAATGCATAAGGTCTATCTATGGACTCAAATGGACTGATTTGTGCCGACCAATCTTCACTAAAAATCGTTTGCTTACTCTGTCATCCCTATACGTATTTGAAATGTCTAAGTTCGTTAGAAATCATCTATCACTCTTTGAGCACGATGATAAAGCCCAATTTAAGAGGAAAATTGTACAAAAACCTCTAGTAGTGCCTCGAAACAGATTAAAGTTGTGTAACAAAAACTGCTACACCCTGGCGGTGAAAATTTATAATAAACTACCTGAAAAAATGCGAAAATTGAATGACTTGGAATTTAATAGAACTTTGAACAATTGGCTGTGTGACAGATGTTTTTATTCAATAGATGGTTATTTAAATTTGAAACAGATTTGATGTATTACTATGTAATAATTATGACCTACGTAAATTTATTTAAATTATAACTATTGACATTATTTATAAATTTTCTAATCAATTAATTCTACACAAATTTTAATATATTTTATAATGGTATGTGTCAAATTAATATTATTGACTGTAAATTTTATTATGTTTGACTAATGTGACTAATGAAAGTGATGAAATTTCATGACATTATTGTACTATTGTGCATGTTCTAAAATATTTGCACGACTATTAAGTCGAATATAGTGTACCTATATTCTAGCAAATAAATAAATTTCATTATTTTTTTTTATTTTTTTTTATTTGAGATAAACTAGTGCTTGACTGCGATCCCACCTGATGGTAAGTAGCGATGCAATCTTTGATGGTGAGGCGCACTAGTTTATTAAGAGCCTATTCACTCTAGCCTTGAAGACACCCAAATTATAATCGGACGGGAAGACCGCAGCAGGCAGACTGTTCCAGTCCTTCGACGTACGCGGTGTAAACGACGAGGCGAAACGCTTAGTCCGGACCGTAGAGGTTTCAACAACGTAAGGGTGAATATTCGCCGTACGTCGGGTTGTCCGATGGTAGAATTGCGATGGCGGAATCAAGTCATGCAATTCCTGTGCACACTCTCCAAAATGCATCCTGTAAAACACCGAAAGGCTGGCTACCCTACGCCTATGCTCAAGGCTTTGAAGGTTGGACTTAACCAAATCTGGATCACCAATTAGCCTCATTTCATTTGTTCAACCTCTTTTTTCGCAAAACAAATTTTGAGTACGAAAAAATATTAATAGACCAGGGTCGATAATTTTTAAAACCAAAAAAAATAATAGTAGGATGAAACCCATTAGAAAAGGAGGAGAATATTATAAAAATGAAAGGAAAAATAATTTACGGGCGATCTGAGGTCGGGAAGGGGATGGGGGTGAGTTTTTAAGGGTAAAAAACGGTTTTTCTCGATTTCCGGCAAAACTAAAAGTCCTATGGGAAAAAGTCAAACGGCAAAGTTGTAGGTAATAAAAAGATCTATAACTTTTGAATTTACACTTTTTTCACATAACCTCAAAATTTATGTGAAAAATTCAAAAAACCAAAAAATTTTTTTTTCACGAAATTTGGTGAAAACTTACCTTTTTATGTTTCAAATAGGCTGTAATTTATTTGATTAGAAATATTTATTTTTTCACCTTATTTTGAATTAATATCGAAAAAGCACCCTAATTTTCAATCGAAAATTCACCCGTCAAAATATCAGCTTTTTTCAAAAAATTGGTATGTTTTCTGTTCGTTGAAATCTCTACTTTCCGATGGTGAAAAAAAATATATATGTTACCGTAGTAAATCTTCTCAGAAAATGCAAAAAATCGAAAAAAACTCGATTTTTTTTTAAAATTATTATATACAATTTTGAGCTATTTATTAAAATTTACACTTTAATTACTCGAAAAACGTAAGATTACATGTTACGTTGATAAAAAAAAAATGCAAATCAAAATATACTACTATGATTAACAAACAAATAAATAATTAAAATTACAATATTTGGAGAAAGTAGTCGAATCTTCTTTAAATTATATGCGTAGATGCCTATTTATAACTATTTTTAGATAAATTATATACCTGAGTGACCTACGAAAATTTTTAGCCCATCAAAAGGTATTTCATAGAGAAGTGGGGCAGGGGCTAGGCGGGTCTGGGTCTTACTACATACGTACCTACTATTTCGTAGCAGCTGTAACAACCGTTAGCCTAGCCAGTATTCGAAATACAGTACAGTATACAACATCGTTTATAAAAATACACGTGCACGCTGAGTTTCTTTAAGATAATTGTGACAAGTTTACTTAAAAAAAAAAACTAACAAGATTAAAAAATAATAATCTCCTTTATTTTGCACAAACAAATTTAGTTACTCCCATGAAAAAAAATATGTTTCAAAATACATAAAAAATATATTTTAAAAATCTATAAAAAATATAAATATAATTATATAAAATATATATCGTAAATATATTTTTAATAACTAACTTTTGGCCGATTTTCATGTATATTTCATATATTTTAAATATATTTTAGATACATTCAAAATATATCTTAAAAGACATATGAAAAGTTACGATATATATTTTATATATATTTATATATTTTTTATAGATTTTTAATATATTTTTTATGTATTTTGAAATATATTTTTTTTTCATGGGAGTAACTCAGTTTGTTTGTGCAAAATAAAGGAGATTATTATTTTTTAATCTTGTTAGTTTTTTTTTTTTAAGTAAACTTGTCACAATTATCTTAAAGAAACTCAGCGTGCACGTGTATTTTTATAAACGATGTTGTATACTGTACTGTATTTCGAATACTGGCTAGGCTAACGGTTGTTACAGCTGCTACGAAATAGTAGGTATGTATGTAGTAAGACCCAGACCCGCCTAGCCCCTGCCCCACTTCTCTATGAAATACCTTTTGATGGGCTAAAATTTTTCGTAGGTCACTCAGGTATATAAGTTATCTAAAAATAGTTATAAATAGGCATCTACGCATATAATTTAAAGAAGATTCGACTACTTTCTCCAAATATTGTAATTTTAATTATTTATTTGTTTGTTAATCATAGTAGTATATTTTGATTTGCAATTTTTTTTTTATCAACGTAACATGTAATCTTACGTTTTCGAGTAATTAAAGTGTAAATTTTAATAAATAGCTCAAAATTGTATATAATAATTAAAAAAAATTTTCGAATTCGAGTTTTTTTCGATTTTTTGGAAATCGAGAAAAACCGTTTTTTACCCTTAAAAACTCACCCCCATCCCCTTCCCGGCCTCAGATCGCCCGTAAATTATTTTTCCTTTCATTTTTATAATATTCTCCTCCTTTTCTAATGGGTTTCATCCTACTATTATTTTTTTTCACTTTTTATTATTTTTAAAGGCTTCTACCCTGGTCTATAATATAAGTTATTGCGTTCAATGGTATAAATAAAATAGTGTTTTACTTACTTATTTCATGCAAATAAATCGTACATTCACATAAAATTTGTTTTTTTTTTTGTGGTATATGGCCGCCATTTTAAGATGCGCGCGGTTTTTGGCGTGATTTATTCGAGTGTAATTCAGTGGCTGTATTAATTAATTAAATACTACAAAATCATTAGAAAACGCTACGAAAGACATTATAGTAAAAACTTTTCACGCAAAAAACCAAAACATAAGACTAGGCAGTATGGTTAAAATACCTTAGCCTTCCTCTAGAGGTGTGGTATGTTATTGGGTCATTCGGTTCCCTTAAAAATGGTTGAGCTAAGTGGGGCTGATGCACGCGTCATGCTCGTGAACGGGTGCCGTCAGTCAGTTGAGACTGGTCATCTCTTAGCTGCCAGTGGCTTAATTAAGTTTGTATCTTTTAATTATTTTTTATTTTTATTTTATTATCTACATTGTGCTTACACAATAGAAGCAACATGAAAATTTGTAACCAAGCATTATATGTAACACATAATATGATTTAAAAGAGTGTCCATGGAGTTTCTTGCACGTTCTTCTCCATAGAGACCTACTCTTTGGAACGTGCAATTTAGCTTCACTTTTCGTGGACTGACCGACATTTGACTACTCAAAAGTGCCTGCAAATGGTATATTTGAAATAAATGATTTTGATTTTTGATTTTATAAAAAAAAAATACGCGCGTGCACATGAAAACAGATTTTTACCGCCATGTCACAAAAATAGTTACTACTTTTACTATTATTTTCTTCACAAGAGTATTGAAAAACTTCGCATGATACACGTGAGTAATTAATGATTACCGTTTTCGGCTCTCTTAAAACCCTCGCCATGGCTCGGGTCTAAATACCGCCTCGACTGTAATCACTAACATTAGGTACACACTTACATCTTGATAGCCTCCTCCTCTTTTTTAAAAGTCGATTAAAAAGTGTTGCTAACTTTAGAAAAGTCTGTTTTTTAGGGTTCCGTAGTCAACTAGGAACCCTTATAGTTTCGCCATGTCTGTCTGTCCGTCTGTCTGTCCGTCCTCGCATAATCTCTGTGACCGTTAGCACTAGAAAGCTGAAATTTGGTACCAATATGTATATCAATCACGCCGACAAAGTGGTAACATAAAAATTGAATTTTATTAGGGGGGCTCCCCTAGGCCCTATGTAAAGTAGGAAGTGATTTTTTTTTATAATTTCAATCCTAACGTGTGATATATTGTTGGATA
Organism: Mythimna ferrago; assembly: GCA_910589285.2. NCBI lineage: Eukaryota > Metazoa > Arthropoda > Insecta > Lepidoptera > Noctuidae > Mythimna > Mythimna ferrago. Next base: position 80,042 of record OU342693.1, read on the forward strand.
GGTATTAAAAATGAATAGGGGTTTACTACAATCATTTTTTGATAATGTCAATAATTTCGGAAATAATTGCTCCAAAAGTAAAAAACAATGTGAGTGTGTGTCCCCTAACTTTTGAACCATAAGTTTAAAAAATCTGAAAAGTAGAACTTTATAAGGACTTTCTAGGAAAATCATTTTGAACTTGATGGAAAGAACAGTTTTTGTACAAAAAAGACAAGGTTGTACAAAATAATTTTTGGACTAAGTTTGTAGTATAATCGTATATGCAAGCATTTTTTTTAACTTCGTTTACTTATTTTATTATCCTGAACGTATCTTGTTTCAAACAAAAAAAGAATTATTAAAATCGGTTCTCGCAATCCAAAATTACCACCGAAAACTTCTTCTGGTACCTATGTATTAATTAATAACCCAATTCCCCGAGAGATGGCGCTGGGCTATTTCGCGTTTGCGCTGTTAGGATTTTTCCTGAGTTGATGGGGTCGGGTATTATCGAATTGTTCGGTTGGTCTCTCCTTGGCATTATTATCTTATAACTACATAAAACTTCTATCAGGAACATGCTAAGGCAATTTAGAACAAAACTAAAATTCATTTTTTTAACGCCATTTATCAAAATGTCAAGGTAAAAACCAGTTCATAAATGGTTCGATAGATGGCGTTGCGTAATGTCGTCGTCTTTTTAAGAGTCGATGTTAAGATTTTCCGTGCTTTCATGACCTACCGTGGTAAAAAATTGTTGCTTCTTAAATATATTCGTAATTTTACGAGTGCACAATCGCTGAAATTTCTACTACTTGCATACTGTTTTAGTTATCACCGTCCTTTGTGGGCCCGTTTTTAGGGTTCCGTATTTATTAGAGTTCCGTACTTAGTATGTCAACGTAACAAATAGCCTTTTTTTAAACTCATAAGTGGGAACACTTATTGTGACGGACGGGAAACTAGGAACCCTACACTGAGCGTGGCCCGACACGCTCTTGGCCGGCTTTTTTATACCTTTGTATTAATCCATATCAAAGTAAATTATTTTATTATATTTGAGGGTGGTTCAGTGCCTGTATGTTACTTTTTGAATAATTTAATTTGAACATTCGATTCGAGAGATCATCATGTCAGCCGACAGACGTCCACAGTTGGACATTCGCCTCTCCCAATCATTCGAAAATATTGAATGTAGTCGTTGAATGATGTTTAACCGGTCATAATTATTATAAACAATTTATTATTCCTTATAAAAATAAGCAGGTTTTTCGGCAAATTAAATACAGTAAAACAATTACTAAGTACGTGTCTTTTTTGCTTTTTCCTGTATAATAATCGGACGAATGGTTTAAAAGATTATAATAATATGAAAATCACAAGCTAAGCGCACGCATGGGGATTTAGCGCTAAACGCTTCGTCTCTATGATAGGCTCTAGCCGATTGTCGCAGGTGTACTAAAAGTAAAGGTTCTGCATCACTAAAATAATAGTTATTTGTTATACAAGAGTGCAAAGTTGCTTTTTGACCGTGTGCTCAATTTTGATACCCGAGTAAACGAAGGATTCTAAAATTACGCTCAGGATTCTAATTTTTTAATCACGAGCGCAGTAAGTAATCAAAAGCGAGAGAATCAAAAGGGCACGAGGTGAACAATCTTTGCGCTCGAGTGCAACACGTAACTTTTCATCCTTTCTCAGCGAGGAAATGACCAAATGCAAAACAAGTACAATTTAATTCCGCCAAGTCGGTTCCATCATCAGACCATTAGACTATTATATCCCACCCATTCGTACAAAGCGTTTTGGAAACACATTCATTATGCGTACAGCTAAGTAGTGGAATTCCCTGCCGGAGTCTGTGTTTCTTGATAGCTACAACCTAGGGGTCTTTAAGTCAAGAGTGAATAGGTTATTTCTAGGCAAGCGTGCCCCATCGTCGGCCACATAATCACTTACCATCAGGTGAGATAGTGGTCAAACGCGAGCCTATAAATAATAATAATAAAAAAGTACACCAAGGAGGTTTTGAGTCTGAGTTTTTAACAAATTAAAAAAAGTTGTACGACAAATTTGGTACCATGGAGATAGAAGTAAAGTTTAGAACATCGCGTGCACTAAGCTTGTGATTATGAATTCAAAACATCATTAAATCTATTTACTTCTACCTCCATGGTACCAAATTTGCCATACCACTTTTTTTTAATTTGTTAAAAACTCAAACTCAGAACCTCCTTGGTTTACTTTTTTTCGCATTTAGTCATTTCCTCGCTGAAGTGGGATGAAAAGTTACGTGATACACTCGACTGCAAAGATTTTTCACCTCGTGCTTTTTGATTCTCTCGCTAACGCTCAGGATTCTAACTTTTGAATCACTTGCTGCACTCATGATTCAATTTTAGAATCCTTCGCTTGCTCGGTCATCAAAATTGAGCACGCGGTTAGAAAGCAACTTTGCACTCTTGTATAACAAATAACTATAATTAGAGTTGGATAACCCACGGGAGCGGAGCAGTAACTAAAGACGTGGCTGGGTGACGTCCCACGAGGGACACCTAGTTGTAATATATAATTATCTCCTGCAGGTACATATATTATTACAGTACTACAAATCTGTTGTACCTGGTTATCAAATACTTAAGTAAAAATTGGCGTCTAAAAACTGCATTAAGTTTTATACTGACAAGTATTATAGGTAGCTGATTTTTGTAAGGTAGTAAAAAGCCAGTCAAGCGTGAGTAGATCTCGCGCATAGAGGTTTCGCATGTATCTCATTTTTTTACTATGCAATTAACATTGAAAACGAGCTACCCATTGCTGTCCGCAAGCCCGCGCCTACAGTGGCTGGAAATCGGAATCCCGGCGGCGGCGGCTGGGGCGCTGTGAGCGCCGCCGTTGCTTGATGCTGTCGGCCTCCTCCTTTACTAGCATTACGGCTTCGCAGAAGGAGGCGCCCACCTCAGGTCAGCGTGGTCTGCTACGCAGACGACACGCTGGTTCTAGCGCGGGGAGAGTCGTACCGGGTGGCAGCCGCTCTAGCGACACGCGGGGTTGCGATGGTCGTTGATAGGATCCAGGAGTTGGGACTCGAGGTGACGCTGCACAAATCCGAGGCTATGTGTTTTCACGGTCGCGGCCCTCGGATCGCGCCGCCATCGGGTTCCCAATTAACGGTAGGAGTTCACATCGGCGTCCGGTCGACGATGAAGTACCTGGGACTCGTCCTCGACAGCCGGTGGAATTTCGTGGAGCATTTCCGACGTCTCGCTCCCAAAGTAAACCGGACTGGGGCTGCTCTCAAGCGGCTCCTGCCCAACCTTGCGGGTCCAGACGTCTCCTGCCGGGGTCTCTACGCGGGGATCGTTCGGTCCATGGCCCTTTACGGCGCCGGTGTGCGTGCCGTCACCGCAAAAGCGACCAGCGGCGGCCATGCTGAACGCATGGTGCAAACAAGATTTTCAAGATACTGTAAATAAACAAGGTAGGTATAATTATAAAATTGTCTCAGAAAGAGTCAATTTTATAATTTTTAACCGACTTATAAAAATGGTGGAGGTTCTGGATTCGGATGTTTGTATTTTTTTTTACTTATGTCTGTTCGCGTATAACTTCGTCGTTTGCCAACCGATTTGAAAAATTATTTTTTTGTTCTAAAAGATATACTGCCCAAATGATCTTATAGTCACCAAGTCGGGATCTGATGATGGAATCTTGGCGAAATCGAGGGAACTCCTCAAATATTATAGGCAACTATATCCGTGGCTGGCGTGAATATGTTGACATGTCTAAAACAGCAATTTGACAGGATGGCCATTTTAGTGTTTTGACTTCTGGTAAATGGTAATGGTGAATGTTTTATGTTTATAGAGGGTTATTTTAAGCCACCTTTCGAATGATGATAATTACATCTCCTACTTCCCTGCTCTCGCCTTTTTCACACATTACCGACTGCGCATTCGGTATTGTATAGAATAGGTACCTACCTAGGCAAAGTATAAAAAAACGACTGAGGTGTCAAGGGACACCCGGATGGAACGAAGTTCCGTTCTGGCTTGCTTTCTATAAGAGAGAGAGAGAGAGACAGACAGAGAAACATGCGCACGCCGCACGGCTTACAATAGCTTACTATAGCAAAAAGTATCGTAACACCTTTTCGTGAGAATTTTTTCCGTCTAGCCAATACAAGATAACTAAAAAATACTATCCTATTTTATGTATATTTTGATAGCACTATTTCAACATCTTCGAAACCATGAAAACGACACTCATGACGAAAAAGTTGATAATTTCTTGCAGCCGCCATCTTGGATTTACATTTTGACAGTACTATCGGTTTCAACACCCTCGAAAACCAGGAAAACGACACCCATGACGAAAAATTTTATAATTTCTTGCAGCCGCCATCTTGGATTTATATTTTGACAGTACCATCGGTTTCAACACCCTCGAAAATCATGAAAACGACACCCATGACGAAAAATTTTATAATTTCTTGCAGCCGCCATCTTGGATTTATATTTTGACAGTACCATCGGTTTCAACACCCTCGAAAACCATGAAAACGACACCCATGACGAAAATTTTATAATTTCTTGCAGCCGCCATCTTGGATTTATATTTTGACAGTACCATCGGTTTCAGCACCCTCGAAAATCATGAAAACGACACCCATGACGAAAAATTTGATAACTTCTTGTAGCCGCCATCTTGGATTTACATTTTGACAGTACTATCGGTTTCAACACCCTCGAAAACCATGAAAACGACACCCATGACGAAAATTTTATAATTTCTTGCAGCCGCCATTTTGGATTTATATTTTGACAGTACCATCGGTTTCAACACCCTCGAAAACCATGAAAACGACACCCATGACGAAAAATTTGATAATTTCTTGCAGCCGCCATCTTGGATTTATATTTTGACAGTACCATCGGTTTCAACACCCTCGAAAATCATGAAAACGACACCCATGACGAAAAATTTGATAATTTCTTGCAGCCGCCATCTTGGATTTATATTTTGACAGTACCATCGGTTTCAACACCCTCGAAAACCATGAAAACGACACCCATGACGAAAAAGTTGATAATTTCTTGCAACCGCCATCTTGGATTTACATTTTGGCAGTACTATCGGTTTCAACACCCTCGAAAACCATGAAAACGATACCCATGACGAAAAATTTTATAATTTCTTGCAGCCGCCATCTTGGATTTATATTTTGACAGTACCATCGGTTTCAACACCCTCGAAAACCATGAAAATGACACCCATGACGGAAAATTTGATAATTTCTTGCAGCCGCCATCTTGGATTTATATTTTGACAGTACCATCGGTTTCAACACCCTCGAAAACCATGAAAACGACACCCATGACGAAAAATTTGATGATTTCTTGCAGCCGCCATCTTGGATTTATATTTTGACAGTACCATCGGTTTCAACACCCTCGAAAACCATGAAAACGACACCCATGACGGAAAATTTGATAATTTCTTGCAGCCGCCATTTTGGATTTATATTTTGACAGTACCATCGGTTTCAACACCCTCGAAAACCATGAAAACGACACCCATGTCGAAAAATTTGATAATTTCTTGCAGCCGCCATCTTGGATTTACATTTTGACAGTACCATCGGTTTCAACACCCTCGAAAACCATGAAAATGACACCCATGACGAAAAATTTGATAATTTCTTGCAGCCGCCATCTTGGATTTATATTTTGACAGTACCATCGGTTTCAACACCCTCGAAAACCATGAAAACGACACCCATGACGAAAAAATTGATAATTTCTTGCAACCGCCATCTTGGATTTACATTTTGACAATACTATCGGTTTCAACACCCTTGATAACCATGAAAACGACACCCATGACGAAAAATTTGATAATTTCTTGCAGCCGCCATCTTGGATTTATATTTTGACAGTACCATCGGTTTCAACACCCTCGAAAACCATGAAAACGACACCCATGATGAAAAATTTGATAATTTCTTGCAGCCGCCATCTTGGATTTATATTTTGACAGTACCATCGGTTTCAACACCCTCGAAAACCATGAAAACGACACCCATGACGAAAAAGTTGATAATTTCTTGCAGCCGCCATCTTGGATTTATATTTTGACAGTAAAAGTGTCGGTACAATTTTTCGTGAGAATTTTTTCCGTCTAGCCCCCTTTCGCAACGCGCGATAAGGAACTTCGTTCCAATAAATAATATTAATTTATTTATTTATTTATTTACCTACATGTTTTTCAGGTATTCTATACATTGCCTAGGTATTGCATAGAATACCGGATTATACAAATTGCCGGTAACATAATAACCCTGCAACGATTCTCTCACTAAATATTATTTTTTTAATTTTAGAGGTTGGTTGAACAGAGAGTAAAGCCAGACCTTCGACCAGACAGATGATATGTCTGGTGGGCAGTTGCCCACTAGATAAATGATTTTGGGCTGTCGTAAATATGTCGCAGGGAAATGAGGATATTAGGGATTTCACGAAATCCCGGCAGATGTCGGAGAGTTTTAAAGTGAGCAGAATCTTGCTCACTTTAAAACTTTCCATAACCACTGCAATCGTCTGGGTCGAGATGCAAAGAGACGCTATTTCCACGATTCTCTTGTTGATCGTAAGTCTTCTGATGTTTGGAAATTCCTAAAGACAGTTGGTATTGGCAAATCACATTCTGCTACCTGTAAAGATGTTGACTTGGGCGCTCTTAATAATCATTTTTCTCTCCCTCCTATCTCCTTGAATTCAACTGCTAAAGCTTCCACTCTACATGAACTTTCCAAAATGTCATTACCGAACTGTCCAACTTTTAATCTTATTCCTGTTACTGAAGATGATGTCAAAAAATCTCTCCTTGCTATCTCCTCTTCTGCTGTTGGCCATGACAATCTGTGTTCGAGAATGATAATTCCTATTCTCCCACAACTGCTACCCATTCTCACTCATGTTATTAATTATTCCCTTTAATCTGCCACATTTCCCTCAGCCTGGAAGCAGGCTCATATAATACCACTTCCCAAGATAAATAATCCAACGTCCTTATCTCACTTCAGACCCATCTCCATTTTACATTGTCCATGGTCAAATCACAAGATATCTATCTTCACATTCTATAATTTCCCTTTATCAATCTGGCTTCCGCTCTGGTCATAGTACTGTGACTGCACTTCTGAAGGTCACTGATGATATTCGCTCGGCTATGGATAACAAATCTCTTACTGTACTAGTACTACTTGACTTCAGTTGTGCATTCAACTCAGTAGACTTTGACATACTGCTTGGAGTTCTTGAGTCTATTAACTTCTCTTCCTCTGCGTTAGCCTGGTTTAACTCTTATCTTCGGGGTCGCTCTCAGTGTGTCCGCCTTGATGAGATTTTCTCTGATTGGTGTGATCTCACTGCTGGTTTTCCTCAGGGTGGCGTTCTCTCTCCTCTTCTTTTCTCTATATTTATAAATACTGTTTCTAAGGTTATCACTTCCAACCTCCATCTTTACGCAGACGATTTGCAGCTGTATCGTCACTTCACATTGGCAGAAGCAGACTCAGCGATTAATGCCATGAATCGTGACCTTGAGAGTATTGATCAGTGGGCTAAGTCTTACGGCTCAAAGGTTAATCCTTCAAAGTCCCAGGCTATGATCATAGGTAGTCGATACTATCGCAATGAGCTTAACATTTCTGCCTTGACGCCACTAACCTTTAACGGCTCGTCTATTGCATATACTGACACAGCTAAGAATCTCGGTGTCTTAATTGACGGTAACCTCTCTTGGCGTACGCAGGTAAACGAGGTTAGTCGTAAGGTACATTTTTCCTTTCACAGTCTTAAATCCCTCCAAAAGTTTCTCCCATTTAAAACCAAAATTTATTTAGCTCAAACTCTTATTCAGCCGATCATCGATTATGCTGATGCCTGCTACCTGGGTGCCACTGAGGAGCTATTAAATAAGCTTGAGCGCTTGCAAAACTTGTGCATTCGTTTTGTTTTTGGCCTAAGAAAATACGACCATGTCTCCCAATTCCGCAAGGATCTCAAGTGGCTCCCTATCCGTCTTCGTAGGAACACTCGGGTATTATGTCTCCAGTACAACATCCTATTCAATCCTGCTTATGCTGGCTACTTGCAGATCCCACCTTAAATACCATCTCAATTTCCCACCCCATAAAACCCATTTTTATTCCAACTCCTCCTCTTTTCATGCAGTACGACTATGGAACTCACTTCCAGCTAAGATCCGAGACGCTAAAAATATATCTGTCTTCGAAAAGCTAGTCAAGGAACACTACCTCTCTACCATCTCGTAAAGATATTTATTATATATATTATCATAAATATATGTATTTTTATAATTTATGTATTGTATCTATTCTGGTGTACATTTATTTACTGTTATTGTTATATATGTATGTATTATGAGATTTAATTTATATAATATAGTCTATTTAATTATATATTTTGTTTGTTTTTTTTTTATTTATACACACTGTGTCTACATATCTTATCTAACTGTCCTGTCGCAGGTCTGCTGGAAGAAATTTCGTTAGAAATAAGCAGGTCCTTTGTACTATTTTATCCTTATTTGTTCTTTTCGATTTTAAGTGTTTGTGTGTACATAACTAAATAAATAAATATATTCAAATCGCGTGGAGAACTTTGATTGCGAGATGCAGGGTTAGTTCTTATGTGACGCCATAGATGTCGCTACATCCTTAGGTATACTTTTCTTGGATATGTTTTTATCGAGAACTAGCTTTTGCCCGCGGCTTCACCCGCGTACATAGCCTATGCGATAGCTTAGAGTGAATACCTCGTAACTGTCAAATACGTAACTTTTCAGGAGGCACAAAACCCCAAATTAGACCTTTTTTATCATGCAATTTTAATGTGCTTATACATGTTTCATTCAAATATTTAAAACTATCGGTTTATTTCAAACGCTTGTTACCCTTGTTTTTAATTTTTTTTTTTGCTTGTTTTGCCGCGCCGTCGCGAGGTGATCACACCAAACTGACTTGAGCAAGACATGCATGCAACATCGTAGATGGCGCTACAAGTATCGAATCAAAATTTTGCGTTTTACAAGTTTGTGCGTTACGTGCTTTTCTTTTCAGAAATGTAATAAAATAAAATTACCTAAAATTGCATATCCGAGGTTTTCACTCTAAGCCATCGTATGTCACTCAGGAATAAAGCAAGTTTCTATTGATTTTTTTTATCAATTGGACTTCCAGAGATTACCACCTACAAACAAATTAGAAAAAAAAACTTTATACAAAAAAAAAAAAAAATATAACCGACTTCACTAAAAACAACACTAAAACCATCAAGTTCGGAAGTCGGTGTTTCTCGATATTGCTTGTTCCTTATTTAACATCGACTTCCGAAATTAAAATTATTTTGATGGTTTTAGTGTTGTTTTTAGTGAAGTCGGTTATTTTTTTTTTGTAAAAAGTTTTTTATTTCACACTTTTTAGTTGCAATACACTTACAGCCAGATTACCTTTTTCTCATGACAATGCCAATTAACTCAAACCCTGCAAGGATAAATTGTTTTATTATGAAGTTCCCGTGTCTACCTTCCGGCTCCATCATCATCATCAGATCAGTTCGATAGTACCTTATAGCCAAAGTGCATCTCATGATAATTCTAATAAGCCCAAACACGGGTAGAATACATTGATTAATTACGGATTTCCGATGCCTATCTTCTAGCTTCATCATCATCACCATTTTCAACATACCTATTCAGAACTATTCATTTATTTGTAACTATGTTCATTGGGAGATCTGTGTGAGTATGAACTTCCGTTGGCCATTTCTGGTCTTCTTCACCAGTTCCACTTCATCAAATGACATATTTCGACTATAACTGCTTAAGTCTTTGATGAAAATACCAAAATAACTATATGGTTGCTTTGAATATTTGAAGAGTTCCCTCGATTTCGCCAAGATCCCATCATCAGATCCCGACTTGGTGACTATGGGACCATTTGGGAAGTATACCCTTTCCAACAAAAAAATATTTTTTTAAATCGGTTGGCAAGTGACGAAGTTATGCGCGAACATACATAAAAATAAAAAATACAAACATCCGGATTGAGAACCTCCTCCTTTTTTAGAAGTCGGTTAAAAATACCAAAAGAACTATATGGTTGTCTATAATATTTGAAGAGTTCCCTCGATTTCGCCAAGATTCCATCATCAGATCCCAACTTGGTGACTATGGGACCATTTGGGAAGTATACCCTTTTCAACAAAAAAAAGAATTTTTCAAATCGGTTGGCAAGCGACGAAGTTATGCGCGAACATACATTAAAAAAGAAATACAAACATCCGAATTGAGAACCTCCTCCTTTTTTAGAAGTCGGTTGAAAAAAACGTAAAACAAACTTTACCTCTTTATTATATTAGTGTAGATGTAGGGTCTGTCTAATAAGTTAAACGACTTGGGTAATTATTAGGATTAATGAAATCTGATGTAGTCGACACGGGTTCAATAATCAAGGTTGATTAGGAGATAGAGATCATTGTTTACTAACAGTTGACTTATTAGACAGACTATTGTTATCTATATGTGTTATCTTTAGAGAAAGATTGACTAAGAAAGTTATTTAGTGTACCTACGGGGTTTGTTATCAGGTTATTTAAATAAAACGACCAAAACGGCAACACCCTTTATACTTTTGCCTTGCCAGCACATACACATTACACAATAACAGTAGGAATAAATAAATTATATACTAGCACTTACTGAGATGTTCCTTGCTCCGAAAACTAAAACATAAAGAGAGACATGACAGTGCGGCGTGACCTTTTATAATCTCTTGTAACTGTCAAAAGAGCCGCGCTGTCAGTCCGTTCCAGTTGTCAGTGCAAAAAATACATTGTTGCTAATACAGAAAATAATCATAGTGTATGAAACATTATCATAAGAATCGCTAACACTATAATATTATTGTTGAGCTTAGTTTTGTGTCTATGATTATGATGATGACGGCAAAACTCTAATGAGTTTATGATTTGCATCATCTTAACAGAATAACAAGGGTCAGTAAATCATAATAAGCGTTTATTGCATTAAGATACAAATACATACAACATCTTGTAAACTATATATTTTGTGGTAAATCTATCGACCGCTACATTTAAATAAAATCATAGCACTTAGGATATTTAACAAATAATCAAAATGTCAAGAAATAATGTTCTGCAACATTATTTCCGACTACCTATGTATTGTATTGTGTTTAGCTAGGATTTACGGCTCACCAATAGTGTGTCACACATATATTTGCACTATACAACTACTCCAGTCAACCGCCGGATGGCTACTGCCTCGTGTCAAATACATTACGTCACATTGTAGTGAGACTACCGCCAATACTTTCTCTGTTTTATTTATTTTTATTAATGATTTATTTATTAATACGTCTAAATTATAAGACTAAGACTTTTATACACGCAATGGTGTTTTCATCAAATGTAATAAATATTTATTAATTTCCTATATAAATTAGGGATAATTGATGTATCAGTAGGCACTTAAATCAAAACTTAACATTGTTTAAGTTAAGCAGGATTAGGTTTCAACATTCATTTTATTGTTGTTGATTTCTTTAAGTCTTGGCACACACTCCAATTTCTTAGAATCTTTTTCAAATATAAATATTCCTTCTCATCATCATCATCATTTCAGCCGATACACGTCCACTGTTGGACATAGGCCTCCCCCAAGCGTCGCCACATCGAACGTTCCTGTGCGTCCCGCATTCATCGGTTTCCTGCTTGACCGATGACCTTCACCAGGTCATCGGTCCACCTTGTAGGAGGCCTTCCAACACTGCGTCTTCCGGTACGCAGTCGCCACTCCAAAACCTTTCGGCCCCAATGGCCATCTGTTCTGCGAGCAATGTGCCCTGCCCATTGCCACTTAAGTTTGGCAATTCTTTGTGCTATGTGGGCAACCTAAGTTTTCCTGCGGATGTCTTCATTTTTTATTCGATCACGCAAGGAAACCTCGAGCATAGCCCTTTCCATTGCTCTTTGGGTAACTTTAAGCCTTCTGATGAGGCCCATTGTGAGCGACCACGTTTCGGAGCCATATGTCATCACTGGCAACACGCACTGGTTAAAGACTTTCGTCTTGAGACACTGTGGTATGTTGGACGAGAAAATACCGCGTAGTGGCGCGTAGCTTTCCGAACACTGCCCAACCGAGATGGATTCGACGGTTGACCTCTTTCTCGAAGTTAGAACTACCAAACTGGACTGTCTGTCCGAGGTAGACGTAATCGTCCACGACTTCGAGTGTAGAGTCTCCGACCTTGATAGGAGTGGGCGCTACATGGTTGTTAATCATGATTTTGGTTTTATCCATGTTCATTTTAAGATCCATTCCTAGAGAAGCTCTACTGAGGTCATTGAGCATTGTACTGAGCTCCTCCATAGTCTCCGCCATGACTACTATGTCGTCGGCAAACCGAAGGTGAGTGATGTACTCGCCATTGACATTAATGCCTAGTCCACTCCAGTCCAGAACCTTGAACACATCCTCCATTGCGGCCGTGAACAGTTTCGGAGAGATGACGTCTCCCTGCCTCACACCTCGCTGCAGGAGGATAGGTTTCGAGGTCTGGTCCTGGAGTCGGACTGACATGGTGGCGTTTTCGTACAAAAACCTCAGCACTTCGATGTACCGATAGTCAATTTGGCACCTTTGGAGAGATTGCAGCACAGCCCAAGTCTCAATATAAATATGGGTGTCAAATTAAAGAGCTTTTCATGAGGGTTTCAAAATGGTATGTCATGACCATATTAAAAAAAAGTGTAACAGGAAATCTATGTTATTTATTTTGTACTGAGGCGAATGCCTAGGTCGGTTTTTGAACTTTATAGTGATTTTACGTCAAAAATATAGTGAATAAATAGTGATATTATAATAATAACTAAAAAGTGTAAAATAAAAAATTAATTTAAAAAATAAAATAACCCGACAGCGTAAAAAATTACTTTAAATAAAAACTGAAAAGAAAAATAAACAAGTTCAGTCCACAGTTCAGCAACAGTCGGGACCCATTAAAATAATCTAGACTAAAATCATTCTTTCTAATGTGGGTCCCAACTATCTCTGTACCAAAATTCATCAAAATTGGTTTTGCCATTTAGGCATGAAGACGTAACAAACAAACAAACAAACTCATTTTTGCCTTTATAATATTAGTAGGTAAGGATTGTAAAATGCCTTCATACACGATAATATTCTCCGACCCCAATATGTACAAGGAGCCTCCCGGTATAACAGACAATGTAATCCACAATAGTATTACAACGCAATTATGTTCCTTTTTAACCAAATTCGAAAAGGAGGTGGTTCTATGTTCAGCTGAATGTATGTTTATTTATGTATGTTCACCGATATCTCGATCAATTGTAGACCGATTTTGAAAATTCTTTTTTAGGGTTCCGTAGCCAAATGGCAAAAAACGGAACCCTTATAGATTCGTCATGTCTGTCTGTCTGTCTGTCTGTCTGTCCGTCCGTATGTCACAGCAACTTTTTTCCGAAACTATAAGAGCTATACTGTTGAAACTTTGTAAGTAGATGTATTCTGTGAACCGCATTAAGATTTTCACACAAAAATAGAAAAAAAGCAATAAATTTTGGGGGTCCCACTTATAACTGAAACTCAAAATTTTTTTTTTTCATCAAACTCATGCGTGTGGGGTATCTATGGATAGGTCTTCAAAAATGATACTGAGGTTTCTAATATCATTTTTTTCTAAACTGAATAGTTTGCGCGAGAGACTCTTCCAAAGTGGTAAAATGTGTCCCCCCCCCCCTCTAACTTCTAAAATAAGAAAATGATAAAACTAAAAAAAATATATGATGTACATTACTATAAAAACTGCCAACGAAAATTGGTTTGAACGAAATCTAGTAAGTAGTTTTTTTTTAATGCGTCATAAATCGAAAAAAATACACTATTATTAAAATATCGATCAAAGTTACAACACATTACAAGAGCTTTTATATTATGTTACTTGCTGCTACGGAACCCTTCATGGGCGAGTCCGACTCGCACTTGGCCGGTTTTTTGATTGAAAGGTAATGCTTCCAAGTTGGTCCCATTGAAATATTGTTATGATCTGATCAACTCAACTTCGAAGATATGGCACAGAACTCCTCACAGGATCACAGCAGAATTTTCGTAACATTTTTAATTTCGTAAAATTGCTTTGTTTAATACGTGTAGTCGATGACTGGCTGAAGGAAAAGCGGGAGGGGATGTATCGGACGGATCTGATTATGAAGCCAGAAGGTAAATTAATGTAATCTAACTGTGTTTGGGATTATTAGAATCGTTATGAGATGCTCTCTGGCTATAAGGTATTTAAGTTTGGCTGAGAGGTACTTTTTAGTGGTGGTACCATAACTAAAAAAATTTTTACAAAAAAAAAAAATATATAACCAACTTCAATGTTAAAAAAAACTGGCCAAGAGCGAGTCGAACTCGCCCATGAAGGGTTCCGTAGCAGCAAGTAACATAATTTGATCGATGTTTTAATAATAGTGTACTTTTTTTAGATTTATGACGTATTAAAAAAAACTACCTACTAGATCTCGTTCAAACCAATTTTCGTTGGCAGTTTGTATGGTAATGTACATCATATATATTTTTTTAGTTTTATCATTCTCCTATTTTAGAAGTTAGAGGGGGGGGGGGGGGCATTTTACCACTTTGGAAGTGCCTCTCGCGCAAAATATTCAGTTTAGAAAAAAATGATATTAGAAATCATTTTTGAAGTAATAAAATAAGTAATATAATAAAAATAATCCATATACGTATGGGTTCGATGAAAAAAAATTTTTGAGTTTCAGTTCTAAGTATGGGGACCCTCAAAATTCATTGCTTTTTTTCTATTTTTGTGTAAAAATCTTAATGCGGTTCACAGAATACATCTACTTACAAAGTTTCAACAGTATAGCTCTTATAGTTTCGGAAAAAAGTGGCTGTGACATATGGACGGACAGACAGACAGACAGACAGACAGACAGACAGACAGACAGACAGACAGACAGACAGACAGACAGACAGAC
This sequence comes from Mythimna ferrago, assembly GCA_910589285.2. Lineage (NCBI taxonomy): Eukaryota > Metazoa > Arthropoda > Insecta > Lepidoptera > Noctuidae > Mythimna > Mythimna ferrago. The sequence continues at coordinate 95,155 of OU342693.1, forward strand.
GGACAGACAGACAGACATGAAGAATCTATAAGGGTTCCGTTTTTTGCCATTTGGCTACGGTACCCTAAAAAACACTGAAAAGTACAAAATAAGTTTAATTTCGGAAGTCGGTGTTAAATAACGAAAAGACAAAATTATTATAGAAACACCGACTTCCGAAATTAAAGTTATTTTGTTCTTTTAGTGTTTTTTTTTAACATTGAAGTCGGTTGTATTTTTTTTGTAAAAAGTTTTTTTAAGATAGCTATATAGGTTACTGTATTATTGTAACATATTTACCATGTTTTGTCTGTTATCGAATTGCATTTGCAACCAGAAGTGACCATTGATCAGTATACCTATACACTTTATATTAATATTATAATAAAAATGAACATTCGCCCAAGTCAAACTTTTTATTTTCAGGCATCGGAGGCCCATAATAATCTTAAACAATAATAAGCTAATACGCATTTATGTGACTAGGTGATAAAGTATGTCTTTATGTAGCGGGCGGCATGTTGAATCCCGAACGAAACGAAGGTTGCTGATTTTAATCCCGAACAATAGTGAGGAATTTATAAACTCCCGAGCATTGCGAGGGAGTTAATAAAGAAACCTGAGTGAAGTGAGGAATTCAAGCCGCCCAAGACAAAGACAGCTTTATCCCCGTGTTGCATACTCTACTTTTTACACCATCTGTGAGATAATTAAACAACAATTTGGTCGACCAAATCATATATTAGAGAAATATAAGTATTATATTTTCAAGTTCATCAAACAAATGAAATTCACTACTCCAAGATTCTATAGTTGTATGTAATTTTCTATAATGCTCCCGTCAGTAAGCACGTCTTATTCTATTTTCTTTTTGGCCAGTTTGAATTTCGAGTCAACTTGTGCGATACACGTACATTTTAATTCACAATGTTGACGAATTTTGGTGTTCCAAATTCAAATCTCATTATTCCCTAGGGATAGAATGACTTGCTTTAAGTGAGGTTTGTATGACGAATAAAACGACATTATCGAGCAGGTGGTGTAAAAATTATTTTACACTTTTTAGTTTGATATGCTATGAAAGTGGGTTTTTTAGTTTTTTTTTAAACTATATTTATTCTTCTTCTTTTTTTTACAATTGTGAAACCCTCTTTATTCACTTGACCTGTTTTTGGCTAGGTGCTCTGAACCATAAGCCGGGTAGGTTGTGTACCCCTTTTCAGCTTTTCCCCTATTTTCGCTTTGGTTGCGACGCACTTGATTTGCCGGCGGTGACAATAACAGCGTAGGCACGTACCTCCTCCTACATGTAGCGCTTCCACAGCCGGTTTTGAGGAGCGAGCGGGCGAATGCGACAGCGGGCGGCGCTTGATCAGCATTTTCGGCGGCTGATGACACGTTTGAGTGCGTTGACTCAAAACCGCCGACAGATGTATTTTGCGCCACTTGACGTGTGTTCACCTTTGAAGCCTCAGGTGACCCACTTACTGACCAACATCGCGCAATAATGCTATTTCCGCACGCAGCTATGCATTGGACTTTTCTGATACCTCCATTCTGGACTGCATTCTGGTCATCTACGTTTTCAAAGTACTGATATCTTTTAGCAGCCATGTCACGTCGACGTGATCAAACGTCACGAGGGCAGTTTACTCAGCTCTTTTGCCACGAAATCTGGCACGTCGTCCGGGTCAGTCTTCTTCAACATATCAATGATATCCTGAAAACTCTTTCCAGTTCCATCTCTGCGGCGTAACGGCATCTCGTCTAGTTTTCCAAGTGACTGGAACAGTAACAGTTTTCCACTGCTGATCTCGTTCTCCTTGAAATTCGCCCGGCTTAGCCGGATTAGTCTCTCTTATTTCACTTTCCTTAAAAGTTGAAATTCCAAAAACCTTTTCTTAATTTTCTTCTTTCACATCAATTAGTGATTCAGATATATCTGCTGTTATATCAAATTAATAATTCAGATTAATCCATTAAACCCTAAGCGAACGCTTTTTCATTGTCTTTCTATTATGTCTGGATCTATGTGGATATATGTGGATTGGATCAACATAATGAGGTGCATATTACTGCAATAATACACAGGCAAAGCCACAGGCACATCCAGTTTTTTTTTCAGCCACATGCAAAGCCACAGGGCACAACCAGTTAGCCACAGGCACAACCAGTTTGTCAATTTAATGACTCAGATTAATATCTGCTTAGGTATGAGTTGGCTTATATAATAACAAATGTACTCCGGAAATTATATTCATTTTTGTTGATTTGGGTTCATTACGAACCCGAATATATTTTTTTTCTGTTTTATTGGCTCTTCTTTTCCCTTTGGCCCTTTGACCCTTTGGCCATTTAGAAAAGTAACCATTTAACCAAGTAACTATTTAAATATTTAGCCACTTGGCCATTTGGCCATATGACTATTTAAGCATTTAGCCTTTTAGATATTTAGACATTTAGCCATTTAGTAATTTAGCCATTTAGCCATTTAGCTATTTAGCCATTTAGCCATTTAGTCCTTAAGCTATTTAGCAAATTAGTCGTTCAGCCAATTAGCCATTTTGCCATATAGCCATAAAGCCATTAAGCTATTAAGCTATTAAGTCATTTAAGCATTTAGGCATTTAGCCATCTAGTCATTTATCCATTTAGTCATTTAGCCATTCAGCAATTTAGCAATTTAGCCATTTAACCATTTAGCCATTTAGCCATTTAGCCAGTTAGCCATTTAGCCAGTTATCCATTAAGCCATTTAGCAATTGAGCCATATAGCAATTCAGCCATTTAGATATTTAGCCATTTAGCCATTAAGCCATGTAGATATTTAGCCATTTGACCAGTTTAGCTATTTAGACATTGAACCATTTAGGCATTTAGGTATTTAACTATTTAGCCATTTACTATCAACTTAATGATTCTCTAATGGCCCCACGCGCCTTTCAAGCCAATGGTGTGTTACACCCTTCAAATTTCGGGCTGCTATAGAGTAATTCCTAATGGAAAAACCCAATAACACTTTTGCTTAACCCGGGCATCGAACCCAGGACCCCATGCTCAGTAAACACGCTTGCGGCCACGACACCATAAAGTGGTCAAGGGTTCTAAAAGTTCATGCAACGCTTTGGTATTGGTATTGGTGTGATAAATCAAACACTTCAGGATAAATTGTATAAATATTTTATTCACTTTGATCAACACAATTTCATACTTATCGTTCTATTAACAATCATTTGCAAATACACAGATTAGTCGGACATGTTTTCTGTTCAACGACTCAAAGCAGACTGACTCTGTCCAAAATGACAGTAACAAACTCAGTGTTTCCCTACCACAAACTTTCACAAACACTCGGTCGACTAACCGACCAATCAGAGCAAAGTAAAGAGTACGTAACATCAATTGACTAACTAATATACATTAGAGTTTATCTAATAATTAACTGCAAGTAAATATTTCATTTTAACAATTATGATATATTTATACAAAACAAATCCATAAAGTCTTATATTATAAATTATTACTTAATATCTACAACGAATGTCTAAAGTTCATGTAACTACTAGCGCCATCTATCGCTTATCATTGGAAGTTGAACGATTTATGAATATTTTCTTTAAAAATCATTACATTCGGCCATCCGACATCGTGCGATCTCCTGACGCACGATTACAATTAAAATGATAGGATATTTTCATTAAAATTATGAAACTTAATTCCAGTTCTACAAGGAACTGAGTCTTACATTCATAATCATTACATTCGGCTTAGTCTTGATTATTTGCTTTATCGTCACGTCATATGTTTATAACATTCTCATCACACGAAGAATAGAGTTTTTTTTTTTTTGTCAAAGGCTTTTCTCTATATCCGAGTTTATATAAGGTCGGAGGAAAGTATGCTTCTAAATGTTATTCCTCAGTTTGCCAAAATCGGTAATTACAGTAATTTTATACTTAAAACTTTGTTTTTTTTTTCAATGGATCTATGGATTTTAAAATGAGGCAAATTCAATTTTACCCTCATAATTGCAATCAGATCTACTAATCTTTATTAAACCATTTATGCTGTAGGCTGTATCAAGGATTTTACTGATAACGAAAGTATATTTTTGCTAGTCTAACCCAGATATTGGCGCTCACTTCATATCTTAAACTTTTTAACGTATTTTACTTCGTAATGTTTATCATTTAAAGGCACTCTGATCCTGGTAGTTTTGTGCCAGTCTGTCTAGTGGGACATTTAACAGAATTAATAACACACCATAGGCATATGTTTCCTTGGTGTTCGTCATAGGAATCATTTTATTTTGCTAGGGGATTTAAAATAGTAGTTATACATTTTAGCAAAACCGCGCTCAACCTTAGACAAGATACAGCGTTAAAAACAAGGTCAATACTATGACTATCGCAAAAGCTCTTGATAGTAGGGTATCTAAAAGAAATCCATGATTGCAGTATTATTCAAGTTACTACTGTAAGTAACTACTGTCAAATATGTTTTATAACCAACACTCAATTAGGTACTCAAAACCATTGGTCAATGTTAATTATGTGAGACTGTAAGCATAAAGTAAAATTGATCAGCTTTTTGTTCGAAAGTATTCTTCATTATTTACGCGCACTGAATTCACTTCATGTCATTAGGTTTTTCATCGGGTTCAGCTAGAAGAATTTGAAATCTAGATCTTATTCATTTAATCCGAAGCAAATGCTGGCGCTTGCTCTCTCATTTTGTTTCTATTGTGTCTCTAGTCAAAGTATTCGAAAATTTGATATTTAGATCAATTCTCGTCTCAATACTATAAACAGAAACAGTATTCGTCTTAATTTCTGTGGAAAACATGATATTACGACTTAAGGTATCGACATACGCGTCCTAGATCTTACACTCTCAGTGGTTAAATGAAACTCACAAATCTGTAGCCACCATGTTGCTACATGTTGTGTGGCGACTCGTTTAGTCAGAGTTCATTACTTTCATTATTTGAAAGCATAATATAAAACAGAAACTTAAGCATTTAAAATAAAAGTGATCCTTCAGCTAGAGGCTAAGGGCTTAATTGTACTAATATTATCTCTCAAATAATATTAGCAGCATATGTGCGTGATTTCGTACCAAGTAAAGGTTCTAATAATGAAGTTCGGATCGCACTGTTCGTCAAACTTTATTTTTATTTGAAACCTTGAAATTGGTCCTCTACTCTAGTGTATGGATTTTCAATCCATCTTCCCCTTAATCGAATAAATAACGATGTAATATTTAGCTCTATTTAAATCATTCATTGTATCATAATCATCTTAGGAACCGGCTTCGATTTCAGTCTGGACGACGAGAACTAGTTATGGTCATGTAATAGTATATATTTTATCCTACTTGTAAAATAAATATCATTGTGTTCTCTATCTATGGAATCAGTCTCTGCTACAGTATGCACACGTCACAGGAATTGAAAACGTGTAATAAATCCATTTCCTCGTCTACAATTTAATGGTTTGGCTCAATTCCTAATAGATTTATCATTAATCCCGTGTGTTTAAATTTCTATCTGCAGCTCTTTTACTTATATGTTATCCGTATATAAGCATTAATTTGTCGTAATAATATTCACATAAGTTACACCTTAATTCTTACTAGCTAACATTTCTGCTTGAAACCGACCATAATTCTGCTCATTAGATAAAATCATTTTAGTTTAGTTTACCACTTCGTCACTAAATGCTAACTTACTTGGCAAGGTTTCGTAAATTTTCTATTTTCTCTTGGTAAGACTAGCAAGTTTTTGAGACAAATTGTATAGTCAGTTTCTGATCCTACTTGCTTAATACAAATCAATTATAATTACTCTTTCTAATCAAACTTAAATACTCTCAAAATTTACAGAAGTGATAGAACTCCCGTATCACAAAGTTCCAATGGATATGTTCAAACCTCGATACTTGTAACACTTTCCTCCTTGAAAATCATTCAACCACTCTCTTAGACCAACGTGGGGTACCTCTCTGATTCTTGCATCGTGGTGGTGTCTTATTCCTTCCAAATCGTCTCTTTGCATCATTTTTCTTCAAGTCTGTACTGTTTGAACCAGGAACTATCTATTTGTTCAATAAGACTGGCAATTTTTCCTTCTGTAGTTCTGTCGGAATCCAAGTCCTCAAAAATAAAAACATCAGTGGTTAAAACATTTACAGGAAATAGTACTTGTATCGTTCATTTGAAACTCTTTTTTAATAATCAAATCCCAGTGTTAAATTATACTTTCAATTCAATTTATCTATACCTATAATATCTTCAAAAACTATAACAGAATGTTCAAATCTCATCCAATAAACAGTTCAAATATGATATGAATAAACTTAATAAATTATTCAATTCATTTACATCTGCATTAAGCCAACGTAGTCAGACTAAAATCACATTAATAGGTAAATTCATACGTTACTTACGCTCTTGAGGATAATTTCATCTGCACCGGGCACACTTAACCCGAATCTTAATTGGCTCATCTGGCCAAATCAAATGGCCCACTTGGCCTCAGATGGCCCACTTGGCCTCAAATGGCCCACTTGGCCTCAAATGGCCCACTTGGCCTCAAATGGCCCACTTGGCCTCAAATGGCCCACTTGGCCTCAAATGGCCCACTTGGCCTCAAATGGCCCACTTGGCCTTAAATGGCCCACATGGCCTCAAATGGCCCACTTGGCCTCAAATGGCCCACTTTGCTCCAAATGGCCCACTTGGCCTCAAATGGCCCACTTGGCCTCAAATGGCCCACTTAGCCTCAAATGGCTCACTTGGCCTCAAATGGCCCACATGACCTCAAATGGCCCACTTGGCCTCAAATGGGCTCGCTTAGCTTCATCAAAGGCACGCTTGTCTTCATCAAAGGTACACACTTAGCTTCATCAAAGGCACGTTTGATCTCATCAAAGGCACGTTTGGCCTCATCAAAATCACGCTTGGCCTCATCAAAGACACTCTTGGCCTCATCAAAGCACTGAAATCAAATCAAAACATTTCTAATGAACCATTTACAGACTCTTAAATTGCCAAGAAGTCAGTAAGTCAGCAAATTGACGGTAATTACATATTCCAAAGTGTAGATCTCTATGGAGAAGAAATTCCATTTACAGCCTTTTAAATCGTGTTATACATATACAAACTCAGTTTTAACTTTGTTCTCTCTCTCATTTATTGTTTGTCATAGGTGGAAATTTAGTTCATAAAACAACAGTACAAAATAAATATCATTTATCATTTAAGACTTCTCATTTATCATTTATCATCTATCATCTATCATTTATCTTTTATCGTTTAACATTTATAAATAAATAAATTTATCATTTATCACTGATCACTGACCACCTATCACTGATCGCTTATCACTGATCACTTATCACTGATCACTAATCACTGATCACTAATCACTGGTCACTAATCACTGGTCACTAATCACTGGTCACTAATCACTGGTCACTAATCACTGGTCACTAATCACTGGTCACTAATCACTGGTCACTAATCACTGGTCACTAATCACTGGTCACTAATCATTGGTCACTAATCACTGGTCACTAATCACTGGTCACTTATCACTGATCACTTATCACTAATTACTTATCACTAATTACTTATCACTTTTCACTGATCACTTATCACTGATCACTGATCATTTATCATTAATTATATATCATTTATCATTATTGTGACATACTAATAAGGGGTACAACATGTTTTTACAACTATGCGTCGAAACGAAAGGGAAATTATCGTGCCACACAAAGTAATCCGAGGCAACAATGACAATTATCGCTTTGGGAAATAGGAAAATTTTACATATAAACTTTTTTTTTTTTTAATCTATCACTATACGAATTCGATGAAATTAAATAAAGGAAAAGCAACCCAATTTGAAATATAGAAACTAAAATGAATCACCAGCATTTAAGAGGTGTTTAGTCTTGTCAACGTTCGATTACGAACATGACGCGCATATCTGTACCACTCAGTTCACACATTTGAAGGGAATCGAATGATTCAATACACGAGCCTGTCACCATCAGTAAGAAATTTGGGTGAGTTACTGGTCTAAAATACTTGGCACACTTGGCTAAAAAAATAAATAAATCTCGAGCTTACTTAGCTTCAATTTAGGCACACATAACCTCTTGTCTAAAATCACACTAGTACACTTGGAAAGACAAAAATATATTTCTCGAACTCATTTATCTTCAATTTAGGCACACATAACCTCTTCCTGTTATCACTGCACATATTTGTAGGCATATCCCACTTCTGAAATGTGATAAATCAAACACTTCAGGATAAATTGTATAAATATTTTATTCACTTTGATCAACACAATTTCATACTTATCGTTCTATTAACAATCATTTGCAAATACACAGATTAGTCGGACATGTTTTCTGTTCAACGACTCAAAGCAGACTGACTCTGTCCAAAATGACAGTAACAAACTCAGTGTTTCCCTACCACAAACTTTCACAAACACTCGGTCGACTAACCGACCAATCAGAGCAAAGTAAAGAGTACGTAACATCAATTGACTAACTAATATACATTAGAGTTTATCTAATAATTAACTGCAAGTAAATATTTCATTTTAACAATTATGATATATTTATACAAAACAATTCCATAAAGTCTAATATTATAAATTATTACTTAATATCTACAACGAATGTCTAAAGTTCATGTAACTACTAGCGCCATCTATCGCTTATCATTGGAAGTTGAACGATTTATGAATATTTTCTTTAAAAATCATTACATTGGTTTTATAGATATAAGGTATATTATTGAGGATTTTCGAAATAAACCACAAATTGTTTCTCTGAAAACAAAGACTTGTTTATTCAACACGCTTTTACAGTATTATGTAATAAATTATCGTTTAACTAAAGTTACACTTTTATCTCACCTGAAAACAAAGAAACGACATTAAAGTTCACTAATATCGCCTCCTCAATTATATCCCTTTAATTATCTCTCTACAAGTTTTTATAACAATAAAATGCACATATAATCTAAACATCATCTGTCATTGAATGATACGTCACCCCGTATCCACAGCTTAAAAATTAAAAAATGAAATGTCATTTCCAAGGAGGTCATTTCATTACATAGATTTAAAGAGTTCAACGTTTTTGAGCAACCCCGCGGACCCCTGCGAGACTCGCTGATGGGTTTTTTACTGAGATAATATTATAATTAGAAATAGGTATGGAAGTATAGTGGCTAAAACCGCTATGGCTTTCGCATATGATGTTATCTTTCGTCTACCTTCAAAATTATTAATAAATTATCGTTTGATGACGAATCCTTCTATTTATAAAACTCAAACTCAAAATTAATTATTCCACATAGGCCCACATGGGCACCCTTAAAACACCATAAGCCAACGCTTGGCCTCAAACGCTCACCTCCCATGGAAAAACCTATCAAGAAACTCCAAGACTACTCTTGCTTATTTGCAAAGCTTATTATATTATTTTTCGCTGTTTACTCATTCAAATAAGTTTAATTAGTGAAGACTGCTTTCATTTAAAATTATCAACATCTGTGGGTAGTCTACACAAAAAGTAGATAAAGGTATGTCATGTGTGTGCTACACACACGTTGTGGTTCACCATATACTATTGCCATACTAACAAAATATAGGTAAAATATTATACAATCGTTAGGATAACCGAAATGCCATTGTATTAGTAATAATAATAATAATATTCCACAACTATCACACAACGCCGTCCAGTCTCAAGCTAAGCAGAGCTTGTGCTAAGAGTACTAAACAACTGATAAACATACTTATTTTTTTCTAAATACATACATATTATAGATAAATTACACCCAGACACAGAACAAATGATCGTGCTCATCACACAAACATTTGACCTGGGTGGGAATCGAACCTACAACCTCTGGCATAGCAGTCAGGGCCACTAACCACTAGACCAACAGGCCAGTCAGACTTCTCCATAGATATCTAGGCCCAGCCACGTGCAATTTAGCAAATTAGCTTTATTTCTTCGACCAACCGACATTCCCCATAAATCGAATACGTTTTATTTAAATACGAATACGAATTTACAAATCGAGTACGACGAATTCCTTTTTTTTTCGTTTCTGATTTCTGAACAATTAACGTTTACAAGAACCGGTCTATGGATTTACAGGTATGTACCTATGGAAAGATGCTAACTTGTTTACTTTATTTTGTCCATCTTTCTTTTTTTTAAATTTTATACTCACGTTTGTCCTCATCGCCACATGTACGATTTTACGGCTCACCAACAGTGTGTCACACATTATATTTGCACAACACAACTACTCCAGTCTACCGCCGGATGGCTACTGCCTCGTGTCAAATACATTACGTCACATTGTAGTGGGACTACCCTTATAGCCAATACACCACAACCTATTTACCAAATGGAAGAGGTGATGCTTCGGTGACCGCTCGAAGTCAAGTGGCCCTCCCCAGTAGTGTTCAAAAATGGTCTGCCACGGCGCGCCCCTCCAAACATCCGATGACGTTTCTGTTCAAGTTTATCCCAACCTGAAGCGTCAAAATAAGTGCGTTAACAATCTGTATTAAAGAGGGTTATTTGTAAAACACTAACAACCTTGCAGGACTGTATTACTAACATCATAAACAACCACTTTTGTTCTATGACTTTTTACAAAACATAATACATTTACCAAAAACAAATCTTCAAGATTTCGTTGTCCCATCTAACACATTTTAACTCTGTATGTTGCCGTATCTACTTACGCCCCATGCGCACTATTCTCGTATAGTAATAGTATAATATATGTGTAATAGTAAGCAGGCTTTCGAAACATTGTCATCACACCTAGCAGCATTTCCGTGTACTCGACATTAGAATATTGATACACCATTATATAAAGATATTTACGTCCGCACCGCCGGCGCCGAATTTCTCTACAATAACACGTATGACGCGACGCAAACGAATCAAGGCGACCGACCGACTAGTGAGGGCTGCCCGTAAATATGTCAAGTTATGTTCAGCTACCCTCCGCTATTGTACTATCGCTTGCTTCGCATAGACTTCGTAATATTTAGAACGTTCAATTTAAATATTTTTTATTTTTGTATGAAAATCTGATGAACCAAAATATGATAATTTTTTTAAAGTCATAGAACAAAAGTTGTTGTTTATGATGTTCTTAACATAGTCCTGAGAGGTTACTAGTGTTTTACAAATAACCCTGTATATTATTTGTATAACTTCAGAAAACAGATAAATATATGAAACTGCAAAAAAATGAGGTAATAAAACATTCGTATGATTTTATTAAAACCGAACCGTATTAATACCCCTCATTATGCGACAAATTCATAAATTACTATTGAATAATACTTAACGATAGGGGTTAATGACCTGAAAAATAGCCGTGTTTACGTTAAATACCAAAAAATTATTACAAAAAAAAAAGTTGTACAGACGTATGTACTCGTACAATCGGCGCTCGAGTTGTTAATGGAGCAACTTTCCGACCGTTGCAAATATTGTTTTAAATGTTACGCTAGATATGATAAATGCGGGGACTGTGGGGAGCTATGGGGGGTGCGGAGACTGGCTACACGCGATTCTTATATTGTGCACTAGAAGACGTGAGCCTTACTTTCACTTATCTGCATTTACGGCTAGTGAATTAGGTAGAAGGAAAAGTTCGTAAACTTCACGTTCTGCTTCAGTCGAAATAAGAAAGGCAGTGTCGTCAGCGTATCATTTGATTATGCCCTGGTGTAGAGGGTCAACCGACGGACAGTTTACTAACTAGAGGTATAAAAAATCGGGACATCCCTTTAACTGAAGCTTTTTCACGCAATGAGATTGTTATGTGGCTGTGTATAGGGCGCGCTGGCGCTGCGGACAGGCGGGTGTGCGCGGGGCGGTGAGGCAAGCGACATGTGGCGCGGCGCGGCTTTGGCGCTGGCGCTGGTGGCGCTGGGAGCACGCGGCGCCGCGGGCGGTTGCGGCGTGGCGGAGTTCGCTTGCCGCAGTGGCGCCTGCGTGCGCCTCGATGGCTACTGCGACGGCGAGGCGCAGTGCGCGGACGGCAGTGACGAGCCGGCACACTGCACCGTGTGCAACCGCACGTACTATGGGCGCGCAGGAGTAGCATACGCCGTGGGCGTGCGTCAGGCGCCACGCGCGCCTTTCCTGTGCCACCTCACGTTTACGGCGGGTGGAGGCGCGCACGGCGATCTGGTGCAGCTGGCTTTCGATGAATTCCGTGTGGGGCGCTACGAACCGGGCGCGCTGGACGGTTGCCCCGACGGCTACATGCAACTGTCGGAGCTGAGCCGGCCCTTCACGGGTGGCTCGTGGTGCGGTGAAGCAAACGGTGCCGCGCTTTACTACAGCGAGACCCCTACTGTCACCGTGTCCGTCAAGCTGTTCCGCGCACGCCTCGGGGAGCCGTTTGGCTTCCGGTTGCGTTATAAGTTCTTGGCACGGCGTGACGCCGTCGTCAGGTGAGTACTTTTGTATAACATATCTAAGGCTATCTTTTAGTTTCCAGGTGCAAATAGTATGCAAATAGGTAGTATGTCTGTGTGGCCTGTGTCAGGTTCGGCGCGATGGAGGCGCCGCTGGAGCGTGGTGCGGTGTCGCCGGGTACATACTGCACACGCACGTACGAGGAGTGCCACCGGAAACCGTGTCGCTTGCAGAGCCCCAACTACCCCGGCATATACCCCAGGTAACACGAGTCTGTGCACCATACTATACATTTCACATTATAGTTCTGCTATTACATTACAGTGTTCTTTACAGAAACGTCACCTGCTACTGGAGCCTCCGTCAGAAAGATATTCCTACATGTAAACACGCAATGATTTCTGTACGTCAAGAATATTCACACAAGATGCAAATAAAGCGTTCAATATCGATGGCAAGGTAAGTGTTCCAATAGTAGTCGTATGTTAAAGGTTAACATCTGAGCACAGTGGGCGTGAGCGTGTTGTGTGCCCGCAGCCTGAACAAGACAGGGCGCGTGGTGCGTGCGTGGCGCGAGTGCACAGGCGAGCGCGACCGCCTCATCTTCTACGACGGCGCGTCCACCGACGACCCCGTGCTGGTGGAGTACTGCGGTGGTGACTGGCTGCCGCGCGTGACGTCACGCGGGCCCGAGATGCTGGTAGCCTTCCACTCGTCACCCTTCAGCGCGCCGCTGCGGCCCCCCGCGCCTGCCGCGCCGCTCCGCGGCTTTGAGCTCGATGTCGACGTCGTGTTTGCCGACTCTGACTCTCTTGATTATGCTAGGTATGTTCAAATCATACATACGTGGATATTGAAGACAAAATGAGATCATTCCAAAAAGATGTAGAGACACTTTTAATATAATATTCATTGGTTGACAAATTTTAAAATATTTGTCTCAATAATAACAGAGAGGCGCGGCGTTGCGAGTTCCATGTGAAGGCGTCGTCGTCTGAGGAAGAGACTAACTCGACGACGTCGGGCAGTGGGCGCGGGCGGCGCGGCCGACTGCGTGCGCCTGCCCACACCCTACCACCCAACACCACCTGCACCTGGACCTTCCACGGCCGCCCGGGTGAGTAGTAACTGGGACCAATTCAACATGTACGACACGAATACAAACTGCTCACGGTTGGTACTCTATGCAGGTGACCTCGTATGGATTTACTTCTCGAGTTTTACACAATACTCGCTGGTCGAGCCTCGCCGCATCGAGAGTGGGGAGCGCGACGAGGAGCACAGTGCCGTGAAGCTAAGTCCACGTGCCGCGCTCAGTGCCAGCTCACCGCGCGCGCGCCCTGCTGCTGGTGGCTGCGCGGTGGAGCTGCGCATCTGGGACGGCGGCGGCGCGGAAGAGGCGGGAGCACGCGCACTGGGCCGCTTTTGTGACGCGGCGCCAGCGCTGTGTGCGCGCGCCGCACTCGCCAACGCCACGCGCTCGCCGCGCCCTTGTGCGCCGCCCGACGGCTACGTGTCGGCCGCGCCGCTGCTGTCACTGGCGGCTACATCGCGACCCGGCACCGCTACTCATCCGCTAGAGTTCGCACTTCACTACGAGTTTGTGGACGCAAGGCTCGAGGGAACGCCGTTGCCCGACGATGGTCGACGCCCGCGAGCCTTCCCAAACGACTGCGCGCGCTGGATCACGACGCCGGGGCCATTCGCATCGCCGCGGAATGCGCTTTGGTTCGGGCGTGGCGGTGCACGGCGACTGCGCTGCGTGTACCGGCTGCAGGCCGACGGCGCGCGCGTGGCGCTGGAGCTGCTCTCAGCCACGTTCGGCAAGGAGCCGCGCTGTGCGACCCGCGCGGACCCACTCACCGGGCGGCCGGCGTGCGCGCCCGATCCGCATGACCCGCGACCTGACGATGCAGACGGTGCCGATGAATCATTGATCGACTTCGACGGTGACGACGACGCTCCGCTGCGTGTGCCACATTTGCGAATATATGAATCACCGTGGCCAGGATACAGAGTAAGTAAAAAAATGCACTATACTATACACTTATATTATTCTTCTGAAGCGATCTTTATAGTTAAGCTTATTTTGTGGTGTAGGTGCCTGTAGCGTGCATCTGCGACAACAGCAGCGCGCCGCTGAGGCTGGAGTCAGGCGGCGCGGCGCTGGAGTTGGAGCTGGTGGCGCGCGCGCTTGTGGCGGCGGAGGACCAGCGGCACGTGCAGTTCCGCGGCGCCTGGGCGCGCGCCCCCGCCCCCGCGCCGCCCTGCGCCACCCGCCGCCGCCTCACGCCGCCTGGCACTAGACTGCATCTGGTTTACCCTTACAGGTAAGATTGCATGCTGCATTAAAAATGATGTCTACCAAGATTATAATGACGTCTTATCAAGTTCTATTTATTATTACTCGACTACGTCAAAGCCAAGGGATTTTGACAGGCCATGTATGTATGTTTGTCTAAATTTGAGTATGTTTATCTGATCCGTCATAGCTCTAAATCTACTTATTAGAACTCGACGAACCGTCTCAATCGTCCGCTGAACATAGGCTACGTGAGTGTCACAAAACTCGATATGGCGCCCTCTAGCGGACAAAAAAAATGTTTTAAAAATAAAAAAGGATATAAATACGCCGTGTTTGGTAACATTTGAAAGGGCTTTACTTGTACATTTTCAAAATATAACTCATATTTAAAGTGACGCCCTCTAGCGAACAAAAAGTATTGTGTAAAAAAATGTTAAGATAAATACACCGGGTTTGACATCATTTGAAAGTGTTTTACTGGCTTTTATTAAAAAAATATTATCAACATTCAATGTGGCGCCCTATAGCGGACAATAAGCTAAATACGACAGGTTTAGTATCATTTGAAAGGGCTTTTCAGTCTACGCCGCTGTTTCACTGCTTCACTAATAAACAGGAGTTTTAGTTAATTACCTACCTAGTTCTTAATTTGACAATTTAGCTTTTACAAGTAAATAGAATAGAGGCACGGTGATTTGACACCGAAATGGTTTGAATATAAAAAAAGGAAAACCTATAATCAGACTACGACAAAAGTATGAAACAAGATTTTCAGGATGCTGAAATAAACAAGGTAACTGGAAAAACAAGAACAGAACAAAAAGAAAAGCCATAGTCCCTTGTTATAGGTACCAAACGAAACACTTTAATAAATCGTAGTCGGGTTTTAGATTTTACTTTTTTTTTGTGTATTATTTTCATCGGTAATCCGTAGTGAAATGGCAATTTTAAATGCAGTGGCAACAGAATGTCGGAGTGCGGTGAAACGCCATTTCTCCTGGAGGCGAGAGGCAACCGATCAGTGTTCCTGCGAGTGTGGGGCGAGGAACTGCCCCTGGGGAGCGGGAGCGGCGGAGGTGGCGCGGTCAGCGCTCAGGCAGGGGAACCTCCCCCCTGCGCCACCAGCAACCGAGTACTTGTGTACGAGGCGCACTCGTCGCGTCTGCTGCGCGCCATCTGCCCGGGCGGCTCCGGCGTCGTGCACATGTTCACGGACGAGTGGTGGGGGCGCGGCACGCGGCCGGGCGCGCTGCTGGTGGTGTGGGCGGCGCGCGAGGCGGGCCACGCGCGCTTCCACTGGATGGAGGTGTGGCGCGCCGGGCCCGCGCCGCGCCCGCTGGCCGTGGGCGAAGCGTGGCCTAACGCCACGGCAGCGTGCGCGCACCCCTGCGCCGCGCTGGGCGCCTGCATGGCGGGCGCGCTGTGGTGCGACGGCGAGGCGGACTGCCCGGGCGGCGGCGACGAGGCGGGCGCGTGCGGCGCGGGCGCGCGCCTGCTAGCCGCGCTGGCGGCGCCCGCCACGGCGGGGGCGGCGGCGGGCGCGGCGTGCGGCGCGGCGGCACTCGCGCTGCTGGTGGCGGCGGCGCTGCGGCGGCGGCGGCGCGCCGGCGCCGACAAGCAGTTGCTAGGCGCGCTGGCAGCGGGACGGCGCCTCACAGAGGAGCTGCTGTTCGACGCGTCGCGCGCGTCTTCTGCGGCGTCCTCCTGACGTCGCGAGCGCTCCGTCGAGTACATCCACGTGGACCGCGAGACCACGGTGTGACGGAGCGCTCCCCTCCTGCCCGCGCGCCGCGCCCCGACTGCTCTCTCCTGTACATACGCGGCCGCGCGGCTGCTCGCTATGTGATACGGTGTGCACTTGTTCTCCTATTGCGTTGTGTCTCGTTCGGTTCGTTGGTTGCTCTCCGCGCGACGGTGTGGGTAGTTTTTAGTTCGGTGCTCGTTGCGGGTGTTTAGCCTGACTGTTTCTGAAGGGTGCACAAAAAGTGTAAGTGGTGTCTTTGAAGTATGTAAATTACAGATATAAATGACTAAGTATCGGTTGTGAGTTAACATTACTGCCGAGGTATTCTATAACAGAACAGTAGGCCAGCGTGGCTCTGCCGCCCAGTGGGAAGACGCGAAGGAAGCGCGTTGTACCTAATGTAATAGAATTGTTTTACTGAATCAGTATAGAGTGTCGTGTGCAGGCCGCGCCGGGCCGCCGGTGCCCGCGAGTACGCGGCTGTTACAGAGTACTGTATGTTACGTTACGTATTGTTTATTTCGTTAGGTTACGTTTGGTTGTACTGTTGATATTTATTGACGAACTATCCCGTCCCTCGTTTCACTTAAGTTATGAATGCTAAAATAAACACATAGTTCAAATCTAAGAACATAATACTGTTGTTTTATTTGTGGACCTTGAGTCACGAGTCACGACGCGCCAGCTGTTAGTGGTTCCTCCCGGATAAATATAAATAATAATCAAGCTGAGCTGCGCTGAGCTGTGTTTATATAGAGTGAGGGGAGCACCAGCGGCATCCTGAAGATATTTGCGGAAAGGCTGGATGGACCTACAACTGGTTAGTACTTAGGTTTATCAAGCTGCATGTATTATTGCATGGAGCTTTATAAACCATTGGCAAACGCAATTTAGCAAATGACGCAAGAACTGGATTGACTCGACACTATACCGAAGATATCCCGGACATCAGCCTGTACAACACTAGATTGGCTCTGAAGCAGCTGAAAACAACAAGGCTTCGTGTGAGGACGGAATTACGGCCGAACTCGTGAAAGCGGGTTTTTTTTGCCGGTGAGAAAATCATCTAATGACATCAAATCAAAGCATTTATTTCAAATAGACCATTTGCAGGCACTTTTGAATAGTCAAATGTCGGTCAGTCCAAGAAAAGTGAAGCTAAATTGCACGTTCCAAAGCGTAGGTTCCTATGGAGAAGAACGCGCAAGAAACTCCGTGGACACTCTTTTAAATCATATTATGTGTGTTACATATAATGCTTGGTTACATATTACTTGTTGCTTCTATCATGTGAGTACAATGTCGATAATGAAATAAAAATATAAAAAAACTACTGAGGTGTCAAGGGACACCCGGATGGAACGAAGTTCCGTTCTGGCTTGCTTTCTATAAGAGAGAGAGAGAGACAGACAGAGAGACATGCGCACGCCGCACGGCTTACAATAGCTTACTATAGCAAAAATTGTCGTTACAACTTTTCGTGAGAATTTTTTCCGTCTAGCCAATACAATATAACTAAAAAATACTATCTTATTTTTTGTACATTTTGACAGCACTATTTCAACATCTTCGAAACCATGAAAACGACACTCATGACGGAAAAGTTAATAATTTCTGACAGCCGCCATCTTAGATTTACATTTTGACGGTACTATCGGCTTCAACAACCTCGAAAACCATGAAAAAGACACCCATATCGAAAAAGTTGATAATTTATTGCAGCCGCCATCTTGGATTTACATTTTGGCAGTACAATCGGTTTCAACACCCTCGAAAACCACGAAAACGACTCCCATGACGAAAAAGCGGATAATTTCTTGCAGCCGCCATCTTGGATTTATATTTTGACAATAACATCCTTTCAACACCCTCGAAAACCATTAAAACGACACCCATGACGAAAAAGTTGATAATTTCTTGCAGCCGCCATCTTGGATTTATATTTTGACAATACCATCGGTTTCAACACCCTCGAAAACCATGAAATCGACACCCATGACGAAAAATTTGATAATTTCTTGCAGCCGCCATCTTGGATTTATATTTTGACAGTACCATCGGTTTTAACACCCTCGAAAACCATGAAAACAACACCCATGACGAAAAAGTTGATAATTTATTGCAGCCGCCATCTTGGATTTACATTTTGACAGTAAAAGTGTTGGTACAACTTCGTGAGAATTTTTTCCGTCTAGCCCCCTTTCACAACGCGCGATAAGGAACTTCGTTCCAATTCGTTCCAATAACAACAAGACAACACAATTTTGTCTTTGATAAGAGAGTATGAAATATCGATAGATTTATGGATAATTTAACCAAAAAAATATATTGTTACGTGCGTGGGTAATCAAATGCCGATTTACTAAGAGACAACTTTATTCACCACAAACAATAACAAATTAGTCCAGTCAACAATAATCCGAATCGCAATTAACACTAGAGTATCGTTACACTATCGCTTAGGTCGTTAGGTAAAATCACTTCACACACTTAGGTAGTTCGCTCTTGATCGCAGTCGAAATCACAACTGACTCGCTTCCGGCCGGGGGCTCGTATTTATATGCGGAGCCAAGAAAATTCTAGATACCGACATCCCGCGATCGATCCAGAATTCCAGAACCATTGAATCGCTTCTCGAAGTCATTTTTATTGCTCGTGGTACTAAGAGTCACTTTCATGCGAATTTCGACTCTATTGTTAACGTCGGAGAGTACCATTTCCCTTATCGGTAGATACATACCTAACTACCAGTTGTAGGTACTTTGTGGATGTTTCGAGATTTTTCTAAGCCTGGCTACGCACAACCATTCTAGATCTTTCGAACAGCAATGCGTTTTAATTATTAAGTGCTACTCGTTATCTTCTCGGAAATATGGCGTGTTTACGTTTAATGGCGTAACAATAATATAGCCTGAAAAAGTTTGCTTTTGTATCCAGGAGAATGGTTGATCAATATTTTAGAAAATTCTGTTTAATTTTTTTTTTATAAAAAATTGTAACAAGTTAATTTTTGTAGGTAAAATATTTATCAGCTTTTTATATCATATCAAATTGCAAAATAGTAGAAAAGGTTTAAAAGTGAACTCTGTTATATTTTCTTACATGTTTATAAGAATTTGGTCTCACTAAACTCCAAATGTAGTCCCAAATCATATTTTCGTTGTATTGGCTCTGATAACAGCTTTCGAAGTCCATGATGTCTAGATGAAAACGTTCTCCTTGTTCTTTTGAATACGCCCCCAAGGTATTTAAATGACCATGTAGCAAGACATTCTGCAACCCATAGTTTTAAAATCTTCTAACATGTTTTCAACTAGCTCTCGGTAGTAGTCTGTGAGAGTACAAATTCTTCGTCTTCAATATTTTTATTTGAATTCTGAGATAAGCTTGAATGAATTTTGAAGAAGGTTCAGGTGCTGGAAGTTGTGGGTTATGAGAGATTGGAGCCGAAAACTAAGCAAGATCAGGTTATTCAATGGGTTTTGCATTTTTCGGCAGGATTAACTACGCAAAAATAATAGTCACTGACGTGGTCTTTTGGCTATCGCCAAATTCTTGGTACTGCGAATTTCATACTCCGTTTTTCATCTCGATACCAACCTAAATTAAATAAAGATAACAATAAAAAATTGTTTATATAATAGATTTTTTTTTTTTTACTAATCATTTCTTTACCTGCCTTCTAAACATCATTTGCAATTACTGCATGCAACATGTGGAGCCCACGGTATATCTAAATTACGAACAGGGCATTTAAAATAAGCTTCGTAGGCTTCACAAAGTTTTCACACGTATTTAAATAAAATGTTATCTCTCTTACTTTAAATAAATGTACCACATATATAACTCAATGCATCAGCTTCATATTAACACTTTCTAGATGTAATTTTAACCTCTTTGAGTCTTCTAAAAAACAGTTAATTCTTGTTTATCACTTAGTAACATCAGTAGATGCTGTGTGACAGTTACGCCATCTTAATTTTTTCGCGGTATTTCTAAAAACATCATGATGCCTATTGAATACTTTTTTTCAATATACTAACTCAAGAAAAATGATTTTATTGTCATAATCACCACAAAAGCAAACTTTTTAAGGAATATTGGTGTTTTTTCTTTATGATAGAACATAGTGAATATAAAAATCACAAAATAAACTTTAGGACAAAGACAATTTTTTTTTCTGTAGAGTTGTGTAATTAAAAGATAGAAACTGAATTAAGCCACTGGCAGCTAAGAGATGACCAGTCCTATCTGACGGCACCCGTTCACGAGCATGACGCGTGCATTAGCCCCACTCAGCTCAACCATTTTGAAGAGAATCCCCCGCTCTTGGACGGAGCGGAAGATAGTGTTAGACTTTTACTGACTAAAAACCCACTCCTGTTCCTTCGTTGCCTTTCGTACCGGGGCTGAGCTATCTTTCGAAACCCTGCAGTTACTGACAACTCCCTGAGTCGCGCGGGAACAGTGTGCGCCGTCCACGACTTGAGCTCGGTTCGGACAGTTACCGGACGGTCGGATAGCGAGCTACCCATTGCTCGCCGTCCGCAAGCCCGCGCCTACAGTGGCCAGAAATCGGGATCGGAATCCCGGTGGCGGCTGGGGCGCTGTGAGCGCCTTTGCCTGATACGGTCGGCCTTCTCCTTTGTTGGCATTACTGCTTCGCAGAAGGAGGCGACCGCCTGCCACTCCTCCTTGCTCCGGACCGAAGCCTGTACCAAGGCCCGGCGCGAGAGATCGTCGCCGCCGATCACCCCCACGAGGGCACGGCAATGCTCCGGCCAAACGGGGCACAGCCTCCACTGTGTGCTCCAACAGTCCTCCGGGCGTTCTGCACAGTGGTGACACCTGGGAGTCACTTCCGCACGAATCTGGTGCAGGGATCTCCCGAACTTGTCCGGTGAGAACCAGTGTCATGCGTATGGTGAGGGCGCCGTGAGGTCTTTCCAGCCACGCCTCAAAGAGGGGACTTACCGCCATAATTGTGGCATGCCCATATTTATTAGCTTCATAATATTGAGCGGCCTAATATTTGTTTGAGTGTCACGTTACGTACTGCATTTTTTTTTTCAATATTTGGCAAATGCACTGTTTACTGAACGGCATTTTATCTTAAATGAAATGTTTTGAATGTCCTAAATATCGATATTTATGTATTATTATACATTTCCCCATTAAATAATAAACATAAAAATAAAAATAACTGTTTGTGCTCAGAATATAGTGGCTAAAATAACACAATATTTATGATGTTACCACAACAATAAATACAATATCGAGAATCTCATTACCAGAAATAGCATGGCATGAGACATTTCAACAGCCATCCAGCCTAAAATCATAGAAAATAACATATCATTAATTTGACATGACATCTTGTCGTTCTTTCAAAAACGCGTTTTTAAAATTCATAAGTAGGTACGTAGGTATTATTGACATAAACGTAATCTCACCAACTTTAAACTGGAATATCTTTATTACTTGGTATCTATAGTAATGTCTATAATTGTTTAGAAATTTAATCTGTATACTTTTGTTATATTTTTCATCACAAGACGCTAAAAAAACATGTCAGCAAAATTTATTCGGGACTTCATGATGACCCTTTGTACTGCTCAAGTCATTAAAACAGTAGGTATCTCATCATCAGTCACTAAGTTTATTTTTTTATTCGCTCGTTTTATAATTCCCTATTCTAATATTAAAATCCTTCGCTTGCTCGGGCATCAAAATTGAGCACACGGTTAAAAAGTAACTTTGCACTCTTGTATAACAAAGAACGATTGTTATACAAGAGTGCAAATTTTAATTTGCTCTTTAACCGCGTAAGTAACTTTGCACTCTTGTATAACAAAGAACGATTGTTATACAAGAGTACAAATTTGCTCTTTAACCGCGTGAGTAACTTTGCACTCTTGTATAACAAATAACTATTGTTCACGAGCGCAGCGAGTGATTAAAAAATTAGAATCCTGAGCGTTAGCGAAAAAATCAAAAGAGCACGAGGTGAAAAATCTTTGCAGTCGAGTGCAACACGTAACTTTTTATCCCACCTCAGCGAGGAAATGACTAAATGCAAAAAAAAAGTACACCAAAGAGGTTCGAGTCTGAGTGTTGAACAAATTAAAAAAAAGTTGTATCACAAAGGTACCATGGAGGTAAAAGTAAATAGGTTTAATGATGTTTTGAATGTGTGCACGCGATGTTCTAAATTCATTTTTCATTACTCATGCTCTGAAAGTAGGTCTGAAGTTGCCTGAGGAGCGGGCTGAAAGTGATACTTTTCATCCCTAGGGAGTTTTACTTTACAACTGACAGCTGTCAAATTATTTAAAAAAAAACTAGTTCAATCTTCACATTTCTATTGAACCATGTTCCAATTTTCCATACAGCCAGTCAATCACAGCGCGATATAAAATTGAAATAACTTAAAGACAAGTATTAATTAAATGATGTTATATTTTAAGTGATTTATTTGTTCAACTATTTCTTTAAAATACTTTATTTTTAAAAGATTACAATTAATTTCTAATTTTTCATTAATGAGGCTGAATAGCTGGCCGGCCGCAGAAAAAAAAAAACAAAATGGCGGGAAAGTGGCAATCAGTCGTTGGTTTTTTCGAGTTTTGTTTACATTTCCGTACCACGAGATTTGTATTAACACGTTATGTTTATCAGATTAAAATAGTGATTTAATGCCTAATTTCATAAGAGAAGAGGCTAAAGCAGTCGTGGAATACCTTTTACCGCCTAAATCAGAAGAAAGATACCTACTTAAAATCATAGGTACGACGACTAAGGTTTTACAAACTTTTTTTTTTATTTTTAGTTTCCTCGTATTCGTAATGAAAAGCACAGTGTTTACCTCGGGGTGAAAGTAACCCATTTAACCCCTCGAATTAGCGACCTCGCTTCGCTCGCCCGCCAACTCCTTCTCGGGACGAAATGAGTTACTTTCACCCCTAGTGTAACAATGTACTATTTCATTACTCATACTCTGAAAGTAGGTCTGAAGTTGCCTGAGGAGCGGGCTGAAAGTGATACTTTTCATCGCTAGGGAGTTTTACTTTACAACTGACAGCTGTCAAATTATTAAAAAAAAAAACTAGTTCTGTCTTCACATTTCTATTGAACCATGTTCCAATTTTCCATACAGCTAGTCAATCACAGCGCGATACAAAATTGAAATAACTTAAAGATAAGTACTAATTAAATAATCCACTTCTGGACACATCTATCTATTGGCCCACCTTAGAGTTTAGGTTTCGATGGCCCCTACCGAAATATGATTGCTACATTGAACAAAAACTGTTGATGCAGTTTTAAACCTGATACATTTTACCATTTTTTCGATCTTATTGTTTTAAATTTGAATTCAGAATACCATACGACATGGAGCTACGCCTAACAAGTCAGATATGCGCCTTGTTAAAGGCAATTGATTTTTGAATAAAAAACATGTTTTATCAAATAAAGGTTTAATTTAATAACGCGTGTTGCCTCCATGGGCATCTACCACAGCTCTCCTACGACTAGGCATAGAGTTTATCAACCGCTCTATGAAATTTTGAGGGATCATCTCCCATTCCTCTTCTATGGCAGTTTTCAACTCCTGCATCGTCTGGGCAACTGGCTGACGAGCCCTAACACGTCTTTTTAGCTCGTCCCACATGTGCTCAATGGGGTTCATGTCTGGGCTTCTGGCTGGCCAGTCCATAACTGTGATGTTCACATCCCGAAGATATTCCCTGACGATGCCGGCCGCATGGGCTCTTGCATTATCATGCATAAAAAGGAAATTTGGGCCCACATAGTCCGCGTATGGTATCACGTGAGGTTCTAAGCACTCACGAATGTACCTTTCAGCATTTAATGTTGGCAGCCGTGGTCCTGTAACAACCTCAAGTTGAGTTTTGCCGCTCGCGGATATACCGCCCCAGACAGTCCATGAGCCACCGCCATAAGCAACCCTCTCTTCAAAGCAGCATTGTGCGAAACGCTCTCCCTTACGTCGGTAGACCTTCTTCCTTCCATCACTGCATTCCATCATTGCCATGTAACACAATTTTAGACTCATCAGAAAAGAGTACACGGCTCCAATCTTGCTGTGTCCAATTTAAATGACTGCGTGCGAAATGAAGGCGCGCTGGTCGGTGGGCTCACGTTAGTTTGGGCCCATTAGCTGGCTTGTGTGGTACCATATCGCGTTCTTTTAACCTTCTCCGAACAGTTCGAGCGCTCACAGATACTCCGTGGAAGTCGCTAAGTTGGTTTTGTATCTCAATGGAGGTAAGGTGACGATTTCTCAAGCTGGTCGTCACGATGAATCGATCCTGCCTTTCAGTTGTGACCCGAGATCGTGGCCTTCCTTGGCGACGAACAAAGCCGCCAGTCTCTAGGTACCTCCGATAAACATTTCGGACCGCAGATCGACTTAAATTAAGTTGAGCACTCACGTTTCTTTGGCTGTGTCCGGCCTGAATAAGTGCCACAGCTTGGGCGGCGACTTCAGGTGCAGTATCCATAGATTATTGATAGAACCTCACCTTAATGTTAAGAATAAGTAATGTTTGTTGCAAAACCAAAGATATCAATCACTTTTTCAAGAATTAAATCCAAGTAAACCAATAAAACCAAGTTTTCTTAGTATTCGATTGTTTGATATCAACAAACAGGCTCCAAATTGTCTTTTGTTTCTTTAAATTCTGTGTTCGAAATTCAAAAAAAGACTATTGAATGAAATTGTGAATGTGCCAGGTTCAAAACTGCATAAAAACTTTTTGCTCGACCTAATATAAAATTTTAGCTAGGACCAAACGAAACTGAAAATACAAGGTGGGCCAATAGATGTGTCCAGAAGTGTATTATATTTAAAATGACTTATTTGTTCAACTATTTCTTTAAAATAATTTATTTATAAAAGATTACAGTTAATTTCTAATTTTTCATTAATGAGGCTGAATAGCTGGCCGGCCGCAGAAAAAAAAAACAAAATGGCGGGAAAATGGCAATCAAAGTTGAAAGTTGGTTTTTTCGAGTTTCGTTTACATTTCCGTACAACAGAGATTTGTACAGGTCGCGCGATGAATCAAGATCGCTCGGCAAAAGTGGAAGGGGCATGCGCAGTATTCAATTCTACGCTCTATTAGGCGACGTACGGGCGGGTGTGCGCCGTCGGCGACACGTCATTGGTAGATAGAGTCGCTCTTCAATTCCCGCGTTGCGTTCTCGCCTCTCATTGGATACTGTTGTACTTGGGTACTGTTGCGTACAGCTTGTGTTATCGTAATAGTATGTAGCGACATCTATGGCGCCACATAAGAACTACGAAGAAAGTACGAAATCCTGCATCGCGCATTCACAGTTCTCCGCGCGATTTGAACATATACGACAGCCCGAAATCATCTATAGGGCAGTAGCCCACCAGACTATAACACCTGTCTGGTCGGAGGATCCTCCCTTTTCAACGGAGGTTTGTGGGACTTTACTCTCTGTTCCGCATACCTCCAAACTGGTGACCCTCGACAAAGAACGTCAGCGCAGCCTTCGTGCAGCTACTACCTCGTGACGTCATCATCACTTCCTCATGCTTTCGAGCAGCGAGCCATACAGCCAGCACCCACGGCTATGAAGGGTATCCTGACCATCAGCAAGACTACCTGGTCATCCCCCTCAGCCTCATCAGCGACCTTGGCACACCGCACCTTCAGCCAGTCACATGAAGAGCTATGAAGAACCTCTCCTGGTCGACGCCAGCAGTCAAGCCCTACGTCGCACAAGCACCGCTCCGACTCACTGGAGCCAGCAGCACTACTCCGACTCACTGGAGCCTGCAGCATCATCCCGACTCACTGGGACAGCACCACCCCGACTCACTGGGGCATCATCCCGACTCACTGGGACATCATCACCCCGACTCACTGGGGCATCATCCCGACTCACTGGGACATCATCACCCCGACTCACTGGGGCATTATCCCGACTCACTGGGATAGCAACACCCCGACTTACTGGGGCATCACCGCAGACAGTTCCGACTCACCGAGAACTATGCGGCATCGGTTCCGACCCACTGGAACCAACCTATCACTGGCCTGGCACGCATCATGAAGCATCAAAGAACCATCGATCTCCGATCTCCGGAGGGGAGTGATGTAGCGACATCTATGGCGCCACATAAGAACTACGAAGAAAGTACGAAATCCTGCATCGCGCATTCACAGTTCTCCGCGCGATTTGAACATATACGACAGCCCGAAATCATCTATCGGGCAGTCGCCCACCAGACTATAACACCTGTCTGGTCGGAGGATCCTCCCATTCTAACGGAGGTTTGCGGGACTTTACTCTCTGTTCCGCCTACCTCCAAAAGTAATACGTAGTCGTAAAAAAAAAAATTGTTAAAAATAAAGTTTTAAAACGGCTAGCCAGAAAAATGGTTTACGACGTGAATTATAACGTTAAAGAAAGAAACTAACGAAATTATTTTTTTTAATTTTATGTTTTATTTTATAATTTTTAATTTTTTGAATTTACCTACTTACAAGATAAATTACAATCAAAAACTAGTGTTATTATAAGTTATGTTACTAAGGTTCAAACATACGAAATTAAAAATAAAATCCTAACATACTAAGAATTTCTGTGCGCAATTGTACACATGCGCCGATTGCCCCCACTACTTTCACCGAGCGATCTTGATTCACCGCGCGACCTGTATTAACACGTTATGTTCATCAGATTAAAATAATGATTTAACGCCTAATTTCATAAGAGAAGAGGCTAAAGCAGTAGTGGAATACCTTTTACCGCCTAAATCAGAAGAAAGATACCTACTTAAAATCATAGGTACGACGACTCAGGTTTTACAAACTTTTTATTTTATTTTTGGATTCCTCGTATTCGTAATTAAACGCACAGTGTTTACCTCGGGATGAAAGTAACCCATTTCACCCCTCGAATTAGCGACCTCGCTGCGCTCGCCCGCCAACTCCTTCTCGGGACGAAATGAGTTACTTTCACCCCTAGTGTAACAATGTACTATTACTTTATCTCTACAGAATAAAAACGACTTTTGCTCTCAGATATCGAAGAGCAAAAATACTCTTTCCGAAATGGTGGGATGAAAATAACTATTACTTATTTAATTTTCTAGTTTCCTCACAATGGCAGCAGCGTTACGGTGAGTGAAACAGTGACAAGGTCGGATATGCGACAGGGGGACGAGGGTCACCATTCTATTCTTTGTTGTACACAAAAAAACCAAACAAAAAAAAACAGGACATTTGATGTAAGTACATAGGCGAGCTTAACCCACAACTGGGTTTTCTTACAGCAAACCATGTGATTTAAAATGAAATTTTGTATTTGAGGACATAATATATACAATAAATAAATACTTATATACATACATATTTTTAGGTCATGTTGACAGGAAATGTTCCTTAATTTTTCTCCTGAAAACTTCCAACGAAGGGCTAGCCCTCAATGTATGCGGAAGAGAATTCCAGAGACGCACAGCGTTAACGGTAAAAGATCCACTGTACCGACTTGAAGAGTGAGGAGGAAAACGAAGAAGAAGAGAGGATGAAGATCGACAAGGTTTTCCTCTCGAAACAAGATACTAAATGCGTTCCCGAAGATACTAGGGGGAGTTGGGATTATGAAAAACAGAGAATAGAAAAGAAAGAGTGTGGCAATCCCGACGCTGCCGAATAGGTAGCCACTTCAATTGCCTTCGAAATTCCGACACATAGTCATACTTCCGAAGGCCAAAAATGAAGCGAATACACAAATTCTGCAGACGCTCCAGTTTGTCAAGAAGTTCCTCAATCGCATCAAGGAAGCAGACATCAGCGTAGTCAAGAAGAGGTAGAAGAAGAGACTGAGCAAGAGTAACTTTAGTTGAATAAGGCAGGAACTTCTGAAGACATTTCTTCAGTCACTGAAACGAGCAAAACACCCTCCTGCTTACTTCCGCAATGTGGACATTCCAGGATAGGTTACCGTTTAGGTAAACACCTAAGCTTTTTACTTTTTTAGAATAGGCTATACTGACAGCATCATACAAAACAGGTGGGAGAAACTGGTTATTCAACAAGTTTACGAAATATCTGCCACCAATAATGAGCGCTTGTGATTTTGCTGGATTTACTAACAGTCCGAAACTTCTAGCCCACTGACAGATATTTTTCAGATCATTATTGATGGCATCAATAGCGTCGTTGAGCTCCTCTATTTTAAAGTGACGATAAAGCTGCAAATCGTCTGCATAGAGATGAAAGTGTGAAGATATGACTTAAGTGATAGCGTTAATAAAAACAGAAAAGAAGAGGAAAAAGAACGCCACCTTGAGGAACACCCACAGCGAGATCGCACCAGTCAGAGGAAGCCTCTCCGGAGCAAACCGACTGCGAGCGACCCCGAAGATAAGAACTGAAATATGCAATCACGGGAGGAGATACATTCACAGAGGATAGGATATCTAAGATGATGTCAAAATCAACTGAATTAAAAGCACTGCTGAAGTCCAGTAGAATCAATACTGTAAGAAGCCACATGTTTTCCATGGCCAGCCGGATGTCATCAGTTATCTTAACGAGTGCCGATACAGTACTGTGACCAGGACGGAAACCAGATTGATAAGGACTCAGCAGGCTATTCGATGAAAGGAAATGAGACAGTTGATTATTAACAACACTCTCAAGAACTTTGGATAGGATTGGGAGTATGGAAATAGGACGAAACTGGGAAACTGACGAAGGATTAGGGACTTTGGGTAGAGGCAGGACATGTGCTTTCTTCCAGGCAGAAGGAAAGCAGCCAGTAAAGAGGGAATAGTTGATAATGTGAAGGATGACAGGAGCGAGTTCATTCAGGATAGGAAGAAACATCTGGAGTTGAAGACCATCATCACCCACCGCTTTCGTGGATATAGATGTGATGGCTCGTTTAATATCCCCTCCCGTAACCGGGTGAAAAGAGAACGAAGCACAAGTTGGCAGAGGAAGTTTAGATAGATAGCTAAGAGTGGCAGCCTTGACGTTGTCGTCCAGAATTACGGGAGATTTGGAGAAATGAACATTAATGGTGTTAAGGTCAATATTAAGTGAGCTGTCATCAGCAGTTTTACCGATACCCAGAGATTTGAGAAACTGCCATACTTGTGCTGTGTTGGAGTTTTGAACCGAGTTGTGGATATGGCGCCTTTTAGCATCCCTACACATCCGACCGCAGCGATTTCGAAGTTTCTTATATAGAGACCAGTTCTCATCAGTAGGATCTTTTTTGTATCGCCTTTTATCCCTTTTTGACATTGCGCTTCTGACACTATCAGATAACCCAGGAGCCGGAAGATGCTTCACTCTCATTCTACGATTATGACATTGCATTTTTCTTTTTTTAAGGTGGGAAATCATGGATGAATAGGGAGAGGGAAAAGAAAAGATGCCAAAGAAAAGATGGATGGATTGTGTGAGAAGTGATATGACAGAAAAGGGAGTTTTAAAAGTGATAGTGTGACGGCTGACAGGACAGAATGGAAGACAAAAACGTGTGGTGCCGACTCCAAATTAAACGGGATAAGTGCAGGAAGATGATGGTGATGACGATTAGGTGGGAAATCATCAAATAACTGGCCACCATCAACTTGATGAACAGGCCAGCTCGCTCTCAGAATTCTAAGCTTAATTCCCTGACTCGGAGTTAACAATAAAACCCACAACTTGAAACGCTTTGTCCACTTGGTGAATAATAATCTATTATTTACCTACAATTGTAGTATTATATCAGAATAACAACTCGGCAAGAACATATAAAGTTCAAGCTATTCGGTGAAAAGAGTTCTGGTGCCTACCTTCCAGCCTTATCATATCGATGGTACTATTTTCAACATAACTATTTAGGAACATTTATTATTTGCATTGACAAAGTTACCTAACTATGTTCATTTTGTTAGTATCTTTGTGAGTGTGAAGTTCCGATGCCCAATTCTGGTCTTCTTCATCAGTTCCACTTCATCCAATGATACCTTTTGATTGTAGTTGCTTGAGTTATCGATGAAAAATATAGAAGCATAACAAAAACATAGTACCTAATGTTGGGGAATTTTAGGGGTTCTTCAAGGAAACTTCAGAATGATTGTACAAGATGGAGTGCGATCACATACACGTAAATTGAACCTACAACTAATTGACGTTATGAGACATTGCGCCGTTGATCTGCTCAGTAAAAAGAGCAGGCGTTTGATGACTCAAAACCAAGCTCGAACATGCCCCGGGACCTTGACAGCAGCAGGTGCGCTTTCAAGCAGACGCAGAATCAACGAGCAGTGGGCAGATCCTGTTGAAGGCTCTTCTGATGACACCAACGGAATTCTTGATATCTGCCACGCGAACAATTCTATCTGACCCTGGATGGACGGCGATGACTCTTCCCAGTCTCCATTTGAGAGGAGGCAGATGGTCCTCCTTTATAACTACCAAGGAGCCCAACTTCAGCGTGTCTTTGCAGGCGCGCCACTTGGTCCTTTGCTGTAGCTCAAATATGAATTCCTTGCTCCAACGAGCCCAAAAGCGCTGGCGTGGCTGCTCAATCCGCTGGAAGCGTGATAACGAAGAAGTGGAATAGTCCTGAAGATCTTGCTGTGGAAGTGACGTTAGCGGCCGGTCAACAAGAAAATGACCTGGAGTCAGTGGGGTGAAGTCCGCTGGATCAGATGACAGTGGTGTCAGAGGACGTGAATTCATTATCGCCTCAATCTGGACTAATGTGGTGTTAAGCTCCTCGAACGACAAATGACAATGTCTCAACACTCGCCCAAGATGGTACTTGGTGGACTTGACACCCGCTTCCCAAAGTCCACCAAAATGAGGCGTATACGCAGGGATAAAGTGAAACTTAATTCCGTCAACCTTTCGAATGTCCAGTCCGACATAAGGTAATTGTCTTTCTATTGTGTCTCTAATTACGACATTCAAAGAGTTAACCAATTGTTCGCTTAACGAATTGCAATTGGATTTAAGAAATTTTGAAAATTCATTGCAGGCACCAACGAAAGAGGTACCGTTGTCGGAGTAGATGTCACTGGGTTTTCCCCGTCGCGACATAAATCTATATAAAGCCAGTAAACAAACTTATCGCTGGTCAAGTCGCTCACCAGCTCCAAATGAATAGCCTTGGTTGTAAAACACACAAAGAATGCTATAATATACTTTTACCAGCCTACATCCGCGACCTTGCCTACTAGCAGCCATGATAGGACCAGCATAATCCACACCAGTAGTCTCAAAAGGATATCCACCTGAAAGGTGGCGCTGCTGCGGCAAATTACCCATCAAAGGAGAAATTATTATTGTATGCCTAATTGGCAGGACATAATGGAACTATAATTTATTACTAAGTTTTAACATCTGTATGTAACCTATGCCCACAATAAAGACATTCTGATTCTGATTCTGATTCCGACATGCGACAACAACGCACGCAATTACGATAAAAACTCTTTGCTAGGCTTCGTCCACCTATGGAACAGTATGAATCTCTGATTGAAGCTAGCAATAACTGGGGGCCCGCATGCACCTTACATGTTCATTATTCAAAAAGTAATTTTGTAAATCTACAAGGTGTCGTTTTGAAGCTGCAAAATATTTCAGGAGGTAATTATGTTAGTGATTCTCGACCCGAATCAATAATAAAATAAGTAGGTAATTTTTTTTTTTTTTATAACCGCGCTTTTTTTCACACACACAAACACGGAACAATAAAGGGCGTTTTCACACACACTAACTCGCAACGATAGTTTCATAAATAATGTATCATCCAATCATCATCCCGCACGCCACACCCTAGCCACGCCCCCGCGGCCATCGATCAATCGATTTAGTTTAGTGTAATTAAAAAATTAAATAACAAGTATTACTGATTATTGACCAGGTATCGTTTTTTTATATGATTATTTATGAGTTTTATTACAACCTCCTGAAATATTGTGCAGTTTTAAAACTGCACCTTGTATGAGTGGACTGTATAAGAATAGGGTGTTTTTTATCGAAAGAAAAGGTAGAATTTGCAAACAGATGCAAGTGCGTTAGTAACCTCTGTACGGATGAACATAATTTCATTTAACCTTTCAATCGTAGAAATTACAGACACAATAGAAAGACAATAGGTGCGCGAACGCCGGTGTTCGCTTGGGGTTTAATGAATTAAATAGTCAGCCCCAGTCAGCAGATCATCCACGTAAAATCGTGTATGATGACGTCAGCAACTTTATCTCTGCTACCCGGGAATGACTCGCCTGAGTAGAATACGGAATGTCGACGCACAAAATATCGATAAATGCTAATACGATGCTACAAAATTGCGATGCACGTTACGGCGAAAGACCGTTTCTGCGAAGCCACTACACTTCGATGCACGTTACCGCGATAGACCTTCACTGCGATACCACTGACTTCGATGCACGTTACTGCGAAAGATTTCCACTGCGATACTATTTAACTTCGATGCATGTTTCCGCGAAAAACTACGGAGCAACTTGGCTTCGATAATCTATTGCAAAACATCGTTACTGAGAGACTATTATACTTCGACATCCCTGCTCGTCTTTCGTTAAGCTTGTCATATTTACGAAAAGTCATTGACATTGTTTTTGTAATCCATCCCTAATTGCTTAAGGCAGCGTGTAGCCAAAAATGGTCCAATAGCCGTGCCATACGCCAGTGTTTAATTTATAAACTTTAATATGATCGCAATCGTTATCGCGCCACAAAACCTGTTGTAGTTGTTGTAGTAGTATATGCATCTATACAACTTCGCGACATCATCTGACAAGACGTACTTGTGTTGCGGAAAGTGCAATGGAATTGCATATCGTCTTGCACCGTCGGACCCACCATCTGCACATCATTGAAAGACACTCCAAACGTAGTAGCACAACTTGCATTAAAAACTCCGCGAAGCTTGGTAGTTGTGCTAGATTCACGTCTAATGCCGTAGTGTGAGATGAAATATCCACTGGGACTGCCACTAACCTCCGTTTCAGTCATATGTCCTAAACTCTCATATTCAGACATGAAATCGCGGTATAACTAACCGAAATCAGGCTTGGACTTCAGTTTGCGTTCCAGAGAATATAGGCACTTAGAAGCCTTGAAAAGAGTCTCCTAAAACAAAAGGGGTTTGTTTTAAAGGGATACGAACACAAAAATGACCGTCCTTAAATCGAGTCGTGTTCTTAACAAGATGTTCCTCACATAATTTCTCCTCAGGTAAATAATGTGAGGATTATGAGGTAATCTCCTCCAAATTGCAAAACTTAACCAATTCGTTATTAATTTGATTTAAATCATCGCTTTTAGTGGAACCGGTTTGATTAAAATTACAAATAATATTACTCAATATTGACTTACCAGTTTTAAAGGTAACAAGGCCAAAAACAATCCAGCCTAACAACGTTTCACACAACACTGGTTTACCTACACCTAGTCTGATTTGCTGTGAGCCAACCAAGTCCCAGAAGAGATCAGTACCTATTAGGACGTCTACTTCAGAAGGCTTGTAAAACGTGGGGTAAGCTAAACAGACATTGTCTGGAAAATTCAGATCTGAAATGTCAACTTCGCGACAGGGCACAACAGTCGTTAATGATGGCAAAACAAAACAATTAAACTTTGTTGAATAACTTTTATCTAATGACATCATTTTTATATGACATGTTTTGCCTACGCGAGAACTTACGTTATTAATGCCAAAAACCGAACTATTTACCTCACTAGTATGTAAGTTAAGCCGCCTACATAAACTTTCCTTTCATATAATTTGATCGATTTCATCATTGCTATGAATGAGGCTGGTAAAGGTATCACGAAATTCCAACCAAGAACTATAACAACCATCAAACTTAGGTAGCTGTATCGTGGGCAACTTAACAGGCTTACGTTGACTGATATGAGTACATTTATCGCTACTCATCGAGTCATTATCATTATTGTACTTACATAATAACTCGTGCGACCTAGACAGCGCTTTATAGTACAGTGACTCGAATTCACCACGCTCAGAAAATTGAGATTTGACATCTTCCACGAGACATTCTAACCGCAACTGTACCTCATCGTATTGCTTGTATAAAGCCTCGATCCTTCCCATTCGTAACTGCAATTCTTTGACCTCACAACTGGTTAACTCTTTGTCACTGCAAGCATCAAGGAAATTCATGAAAACAATTAAACCGCAGACTACCCCCTTTTTTTAGTTTCAGTTCTTATATTCCATCCCAAGGTTGTCTGGAAGACATCGCTTTCAGCGATAAGACCGCCACTGTGCACATAGGTTTAAGTTTCTGTGAAATTGTTACTATTTTGGTGTACAATAAAGTTTATTCTATTCTATTCTAAACGTCCCCTATAGCTTCCTCGTTAGGGTTCCGTAGTCAACTAGGAACCTTTATAGTTTCGCCATGTCTGTCTGTCCGTCTGTCTGTCTGTCCGTCCTCGCTTAATCTCTGTGACCGTTAGCACTAGAAAGCTGAAATTTGGTACCAACATGTATGTCAATCACGCCGACAAATTGGTAAAATAAAAATTGGAAAAAAATGTTTTATTAGGGTAGCCCCCCTATATGTAAAGTTTGTAGTATAATCGTATATGCAAGCATTTTTTTTAACTTCGTTTACATATTTTATTATCCTGAACGTATCTTCTTTCAAACAAAAAAGAATTATTAAAATCGGTTCTCGCAATGCAAAATTACCACCGAAAACTTCTTCTGGTACCTATGTATTAATTAGTAACCCAATTCCCCGAGAGATGGCGCTATACTTTGGGCTATTTCGCGTTCGCGCTGTTAGGATTTTTTCTGAGTTGTTGGGGTCGGGTATTATCGAATTGTTCGGTTGGTCTCTCCTTGGCATTGGCGGTATTATATTATAACTACATAAAACTTCTATCAGGAACATACTAAGGCAATTTAGAACAAAACTAAAATTCATTTTTTTAACGCCATCTATCAATAAATGGTTCGATAGATGGCGTTGCGTAATGACGTCATCTTTTTAAAAGTCGATGTTAAGATTTTCCGTGCTTTCATGACCTACCGTGGTAAAAAATCGTTGCTTCACTGCGCATCCACAGGCATCCAAAATGGCTGAAACTTTGGCAACTAACAGTCAAAGGATGCACAACTAAATACTTACAATCAAAGAATCAAAGCATTTATTTCAAATAGACCATTTACAGGCACTTTTGAATAGTCAAATGTCGGTCAGTCCAAGAAAAGTGAAGCTAAATTGCACGTTCCAAAGAGTAGGTCTCTATGGAGAAGAACGTGCAAGAAACTCCATGGACACTCTTTTAAATCATATTATGTGTTACATATAATGCTTGGTTACATATTACTTGTTGCTTCTATCATGTGAGCACAATGTCGATAATGAAATAAAAATGTAAAATAATTAAAAGATAGAAACTGAATTAAGCCACTGGCAGCTAAGAGATGCCCAGTCCTATCTGACGGCACCCGTTCACGAGCATGACGCGTGCATCAGCCCCACTCAGCTCAACCATTTTGAAGGGAACTGAACGACCCAATAACACGTGCCACCAACAGCGAGACATTTGAGTGAGCATGACAAACTCTCAACTGCCATGCTCGTAATGTCAAAAAAAAAAAAAAAAAAAATTGTAACCTAATAAAAATGCTCCATGGTGCTTCACATTCACAAACTTGAAAAAAGTGCTTCTACATTATACAATGCAATTGTGTCTTTCAAATTAAAAAATAATAATATTAGTTTCCAACTAATCAACTAATTATTACGCCCTAGTGGTAGTGGAGCTGGACCAGCATTGAGCCAAGCATTTTTATCTTGAATATAATCCTCCAACTTATAACTACCAACCCACTTATAACTTATAACTTTAAGTTGGAGGAGTGTGCGTTTAATACAAGATTTAAATTTCGTTTCATTGAGTTCCAATATTTGGGGTGGTATTTTATTATAACATTTCAAACAGTACCCCATGAAAGAAGAGGCCACTTTAGCCAGTCTGAAACATGGTTGAACTAATTGATCCCTATTTCTTGTAACATAATTATGTCTATCGCCTCTTTTGCTAAAAAGATGAAGATTTTTTCGAACATACATGATGTTTTCATAGATATATTGACAAGGTACCGTCATTATGTTAATATCTTTAAACAGTTCCCTTAAAGAATCGCACCGGCGGAGATTGTAAATAGCTCTGATGGCTCTTTTCTGTAATATAAAGATTGACTCGATGTCTGCAGCCCGTCCCCATAGTAAGATACCGTACGACATGACACTATGAAAATAACTAAAATAGACTAGTCTAGCGGTATCAACATCCGTAAATTGGCGGATTTTTCTAACAGCATATGCAGCTGAGCTAAGCCGCCCTGCAAGAGATGTTAAGTGAGGACCCCATTGTAGCCTTGAGTCTAGCGTAATCCCCAGGAAAATCGTTTTATCAACAAATTCTAGTTTTTCATTATTCAATACAATGTCACAATCACTACTTTTGACATTCGGTAAGGAAAATCTTATGCATTTAGTTTTTTTCCCATTTAAAACCAGATTATTAGCAGTGAACCAGTTTTGAACATGCAATAGGGCGCTATTTTCGTTGTCAAGATTGTTAGTCTTTCTATTTATCTTAAAAATCAAAGAAGTGTCGTCAGCAAACAACACCATATTAAGTTTATTTTGCAACAAATTGGGTAAATCATTAATATAAACTAAAAATAAAAAAGGACCTAAAATTGAACCTTGGGGCACCCCCATTTCAACATTCAATCCCGACGAATTGACACCGTTTATTTGCACTAATTGTTGTCTATTATTCAAATAAGATTTTAATAAGCTTAACGCTGCATTGCCTAGTCCGTAATGCTTGAGTTTCAGAAGCAATGTTTCATGAACTACACAATCAAACGCCTTAGATAGGTCGCAGAAGATGCCTATAGCATCTTGTGCCTCTTCCCACGCATTAAAAATGTGTTTTAGTAAGGAAACACCCGCGTCAGTTGTACAACGTCCTTTGGTGAAACCATACTGTTTATCATGTAGGATGTTATTGGAGTTAAAATGACTAAGCATTTGATTTAACATTACCTTTTCAAATATCTTGCTAAGAACCGGCAAAACGGACACCGGCCTATAATTATTAGTGTCTCTACTATTCCCGGATTTAAAGAGTGGTATCACTTTACTATATTTCATTAGATCTGGAAAGACTCCTTGATCTATACACAAATTAAATATTATAGACTAGTTTGTAATCATTATTATTTCTTTTGTTTCTGTTGGTTTCATTATTTGTAATATTCCAAACCGTTTTTATTTTATTATCTGCTGTTTTAACTTTGTTGCTGATGTATAAGGCCTTAGCTGCCTTACAAGTATTTTTAAACATTTTAGAATAAGTAGCAACATATTTATTAAAAGTTTCAGTGTTAATAATAGGCTTAAAGCCATACAACTCGAAAAGTCTTTCCCTACTTATTCTGATTCCTTTAGTTGCCCAGTCACTAAATCTAAACTTAGGGCAGATGGTTTTAGTTTTTTTCTCAAACGTCTGATTAAACTCGTTTTGAACTACTGAAAAAAAATTTTTATACAAAATATTACCATTGTTTTCTGCAAGGTTCCAATCACCCAACCTGCTAGTTAAAGTGCTATTAAATTTATTTAGTTTACCGGATGTTATTGGTCTGAATTGTATCTGCACTTGTTGTATTGGTAAGTTGGATTCAAATGTTACCATTAGGCCGCTATGATCAGAAGGCAGATAATTTACAATGGCTTTTTCTAAATACTTGCAGCAACAAAAAACATTATCGATACATGTAGCAGTAGTTGTCGTTGTTCGAGTTGGTTCAATAAACACATTTGATAAATTAAATGATTTGAAAAGATTTAATAATCTACTGCTATCTGAATTATTTTCTAAAATATTAACATTAAAGTCTCCGCAGATAATTACTGGTTTATTACCAGTTGAAAGTTTAGGCATAACATCTTCCATGACTGACTCAAAAATAGAGTAGTTTTGATAATTAGGGGGCCTGTAAACGCACACTATGATATGCCTATCCAGCTCAACACACGACACTTCAATGCTATGTTCAACGGACAGTGCAACTATATCTTTACGAGTTTTAAATTTAATACTATTTTTAATAAGGATTAGTGAACCCCCACGTAACATTGACTTTCGGTTAAAACAACTGCCCACATTATAATTATCATAATTAATTAACATTTCAAAATCCTTTAACCAATGCTCAGTAAAACAAATGATGTCAAACATAGTTTTTTCCAAAAATAATTCAATTTCTAATTGTTTCGAAGAAAAACCCTGAATGTTTTGAAGAAACAAATCAAAGGATTTTTGCTTACCCCCTGTAGCTTGAATGCTAGACGATACTTTATTGTTAAGTTGACATAAATTGCCAACAGTACCAACTGTTGTCTTATTACCTAGTTTAAAATATTAGTACTACTACTAATGGTGGGACTAATTACTGGGTACGTCGACATACTATTTATGTCTGAGTAAATATTAAATGCTAATAGCTTCGCTATTTGACGTCTTAAAACAATAGGTAGGTATACAGTATACCTGGTCGAAAAAAGTTTATCAACAATATTGTTGATGTCAAAATATAAAAATTTATCACTATGGTGAGTAACTAAAAAATGCATATGCATATTTAGCATATGTATGTACTTATTTTGTCTGTTTGATAAGTGCTCAAAGTAAGGAAAAGCACACAAAATAATCTTTTTACAATTTATCTTCAACAGTTCAGTGACATTATTGGTGATATCATCTTTCTTCACATTTAAGCTATTACCCACAAATACAGTTAGAATAGCGTTGGGATCATATACTTGCTCATTTACTAATGACATTATGTGATGGTAGGAAGCTTGAGGTGTGCAATAATTTTGAGAAGGAAAAGGGAGTTTTTTACTATGTAATTGCCCTAATCCTCTTCCTATGCTATCTGAAAATATAATTGATTGATAATCCCTACTGTTATGAGAGGAAAAATTAGAATTTTCTAAATCTACCCCTTGAGTTAATTCATGCTGAATGTGTGGTACCTGGTCGGGAATACAGTCCTGAGCACTGATGGGCTGGGATGAGTTCTCCGTTACCACAAGTTCGAGGCCAGCCGGGTTAGATTCTGTCTGGCAAGTGCATTTATTGTTTCTTAGAGTAAGAGAGTCTACTTTGTCCACCAACTCATTTGTAGCCAGAATATGTTCCTTTATTTGGTTCTTTGAACATACATATTTGTTATAAATTGATTTTAGGGAGTTATCAAGCGTCTGTATTTCAGATTGTAAGCGCTGAGTGTCAATTTGATAAATATTTATACTGTCTTCCAACTTAATCTGATAATTATTTAATTGATTAAGTAATTAAGTTAACACGTTCTTTCCGCAGTTTTTGTTGACGAGTGCTACAATCTTCACATTGAGGTCGGAAACTTTACAGACCACCTACGTATGGCGTGGCCACCACTGTCTGTGTTCCGTGAGTGTGTCCGTGACATCACCAGGCCCTATCAAAATACCAGCGCTGCGATATATTTACTTTTTCGTATAAATATCGCAGCTAATGCTGACATAGCAGCTTTTTCGGCCTTGCCCGGTTTTTTTTAAATTTAAGTTTAGAGATCAATTACTTTTTATTTTAATGTTGTTTTGTCCTGTGCGAGTCAAAAATAAATGTTTTTATTTCTTTCGCTTCTATCAATGGCATCTCCAAATGCTAATCGTGCATGTGTGCAACGACTGTTCCTCCAGATCCCACGGCGGCAGGTCCTCAAGGAAGGTCGCCGCTTCGCGCCGCGGGAGACCATACTTGCACCATTTGGATGGTCATGACAGTCTGGGACGCGTTCAACTTGGCCGCCGGTCATTTTTGCAGTGACGGCGCCAACAACAACGCTCCATAAAAGGCCATGGACCAAACGATCCCTTCGTAGAGCCCAGCAGGAGGCATCTGGACTACCTAGGTTGGGCAGGAGCCGCTTGAGGGCAGTGCCTCTGTTCGATCCAGCTAGGGAGCTAGACGTCGGAAGTTCCTCAAAATTCCACCCTCTCACAAGGACAACTCCCAGGTACTATATCGTTGACCCGATGCCGATAATAATAGGTACCTTCTACCGTACAATGGTCCGCCTAAGACAAAGTGCGGAAACCATACTCAGACATAACATAACAAATCCTTTCTACTATTATTTGGGAACACGGTGGTGGTGCGTTTTGATGGCCATAAAAACTCATAGCTTCCACCACAACTATCGCAACCCCATGAGTCGCTTGTTCAGCAGCCATCTGGTACGACTCCCCCTGCTAAGACCAGCGTGTCGGCTACGTAGCAGACGAACTTCCCAAAGGGGTCTGCATTTTGGGAAGTTCGTCGTATAGCATATAGTCGTACTTGAAGTTCCAACAGCGGCTCTAGTACAAATCCTTGTGGAACACCGCACAACATCTCTCGCCGTTTGAGTAATTCCTAGTGTGGGTCAACATTATCTCTTTCCTTAAAAAAAATATACTACCGAATTAAGCACCCACTCCTTTTTAGGGTTCCGTAGCCAAATGGCAAAAAACGGAACCCTTATAGATTCGTCATGTCTGTCTGTCTGTCCGTTCGTATGTCACAGCCACTTTTTTCCAAAACCATAAGAGCTATACTGTTGAAACTTAGTAAATAGATGTATTCTGTGAACCGCATTAAGATTTTCACACAAAAATAGAAAAAAAAACAATAAATTTTGAGGGTCCCCATACTTAGAACTGAAACTCAAAAACCTTTTTTTTCATCAAACCCATACGTGTGACATATCTATGAATTGGTCTTCAAAAATGATATTGAGGTTTCTAATGTCATTTTTTTCTAAATTGAATAGTTTACGCGGGAGACACTTCCAAAGTGGTAAAATGTGTGTTCCCCCCCCTTTAACTTTTAAAATAACAGAATGATAAAACTAAAAAAAATATATGATGTACATTACTATGCAAACTACCAACGAAAATGGTTTGAATGAGATCTAGTAAGTAGTTTTTTTTAATACGTCATAAATCTAAAAAAACACTATTATTAAAACATCGATCAAAGTTACAACGAACTACAAGAACTTTTATATTATGTTACTTGCGGCTACGGAACCCTCCATGGGCGAGTCAGACTCGCACTTGGCCGGTTTTTTTGAAGTTAGTTAAATAGTATTTACTCTAGCCGGTGCCCAGGGTCTGATGATGGAGTCGGAAGCTGGTCATATATCATAGATACCATCATGTTTAGGCTCATGAGATGTCTATTGAAAAGTAAGTAATTAAAGGAAGAAGCAAGGGCAATGTATTATTTATTTATTTATATCAATCAACTTTGGATCACAGAATTACATTAAAACAATAGTTCTAGGTATGATTAACGAAATACATTTTAACTAAAAGTCAAGCATAAGTACAAGCATCTACGTCACAAAAAATGTATATAAAATAATAGAATTTAAGAAATAATTGAAATTAAAATAATATTTAAAAATTATTGAGTACGTGAACCATGCAACAGTGATTCAGGTACTGACAGTCGACACGTTCGGCAAAGGCTTTCAGGATACTATTGCGGCTGGCCCGCAGCCTACGCACCAGGGATGTGCATCGCTTGCGTATGATTGTGTCCCGATGCGCTACAGTAGCGAGGCAGCCCCAAGAGCACCCTGAATGCTTTGTTGTGCTTTTGCATGTAGTTCATCCAAAGACTGCCGGTATAGAAGGACGTGTAAAATGACCTAAATAGGGCTATTTTGACGCAATCCGAAAACCGAGCAAATACCCAGGCTATCATATAAGCGCGAACAGACAGCGCCCTACGCTCCCTTTCAATGTCTGCATCGTCCTTCAGGTCAGAGGTTAATACGTGAACAAAATATTTAAACGTATCAACTTTCTTAAGTGGGCATCCGTTGAGCTTAATTGTCGGTAAGTAATCTGGACACCCCTCTTAGCGCGAAAGACCATGCACTCGCTTTTGTTCGTGTTATACAACAAACCACGTTCTTTAGCATATCCTTCACTAATGCCAATCAGCTTCGACATCCCACAAATTAAGGCGCTCAGCAGCATCATGTCGTCTGCGTAACTAATATTCTTTAGGCACGCACCACTGACATGGCAACCGACATGCGTGCTACTGAGCCTCTCTATCAGCGCATTAATATAGAGGTTGAAGAGCTTCGGCGAGGTCAACCCTCCCTGCCTCACGTGAACTCCAACCTGTACGGGGTAGAGTAAATCCCCGACCATCGAATAACATTGACCTGATTGTTGTACCAATATTGAAAGACACGCATCAGTTCCTCCGGCACTGACGTTTCTTTCAGTTTCTGCCACAGCAGATCATAACAGACCGAGGAATCAAGCAAAGACGGGTGTACTTCTAGCAGTGTAGTACTTGACAGTCTGCTTTAAACATAAGATAGCTGTTTCTGTAGAGAGACCGGCTATAAAACCAAACTGGTTGTCATGTATATTCAAGTATTTATCCAGCTGAGCGTTAAGCAAACCCTCAAGCACTTTTGAAATAACAGTGGCCAAAGAAATGGGTCTATAATGGTGCTTATCACTGACATCACCAGTTTTATTCTTTATAATTGCGATCTCAGTTGTTACTTCCTCGTCCCAGTCCAATCCTGCTATCCATAGCTTTTGTATAATTATTTTTGCTATAATAACACTATAGCTACCCAACTAAGTAGATCATACAATTTAGCAATGTGTGAAATTATCTTTCTTTTAGTTACTGGTCCAGGTTCTTGCTGAAGATGCACCGAGTATTGGAAATCATCGGAACGACGGTTCCAGATAAGCCCCAATAGTTTAACTATCTCATGTTCCTTTAGCTTGAAACTATCTGCGATTCCTCCCAGTCCTTCATTCATTTCCTTTATTTTATTAAGTAAATTTTCATTATTGCACATCCATTTTTGAAGTTTCAATCCTGCTTTGCTTAATAATAAATTGATTTCTTTGTAAATAATTAACCCTTCTTCAGTATCACTACAACTGGTAAGCAGATCGTCCATATAAAAATCATTCAGTACTCTTTCAGCAGTCACTGGATAATCTCTGTTGTTGTTCACCACCAGGTAAGGAGCTGATGCAGTGCCGAACGTGACTCTCAGCATGCGATAGTGTTCTACTACGTCTTCCGGCTCATCCTTCTACAGTACTCTCTGGTAATCGGTGTCAACAGTCGCCACCTTAACCTGCCGGTACATCTTAACGATGTCCGCTGCTAGACATATCGGATGTTTTCTCCAACGCATCAACAAGTGCCGAAGATCCGGTTGTAAGCGGGGTCCAATCATCAATTTGTCGTTTAATGAATAACCTCTTTTACCTTTACAGGACGCGTCGAACACCACACGTACTTTGGTTGTATCTTTATCATCCCTTATAACTGCGTGGTGTGGTAAGTATATTGTATTCTCCTTTTCTCTTTCTTTTTCAGGTACTCTTTCCATTATGATCTAACTGTAAGTATTCATGGATCACTTATTTATATTTTTCTTTTAAGTCCGTATTTTTTTTCAATCTGATATGTAATGCATTTAATCTTCTTTCAGCTATCTTTTCAAACCCACCTTCCTGGTAAGTCGAAGTTGTTCACGGAACGGTAGTCTAACCACATACCATCTCAGGTGGTAGTTGCCGAAAATAACTCTTCACATTGCTTTTCTTCCTCCGACAACAATCGTTTTTGATTGTTGGGTTCTGCTTCTAACTCCCAAAATTTCTTTAGTTCCTCATTTGCATCTATATGAGCATGCATCACGACCGCATTCGAAGAAACCGCAGCAGATGAATCACCTATCCCAGATATTATCCATCCAAATTTGGAACATTGGGCTACGACGGCCCCGTTCACATTCTTTTTCAAACCTTCTTCAATAATCTGGGTGTAAACATCTGCTCCTAATAAAACATTTATGTAATTCGGAGTATGATATTGTGGGTCTGCCAAATTTTCCTCCTTGAGATCTACCCATTCTACCGTCGTTACCTTTGTAACGGGGAGAAGCGTGGTTATAGACTTTAACACATACGCTTGGACTTGAATATTAAAATTAGAATCTATTCGAGACCGCAGATTTAAGGTGACCACTGACCTTGTTATTATTTCTTTGTCTCCTCCAACTCATTTGATTCCTTTTGAAATTGAAACCTAAGAACTGCACTGTAGCTTCAGTAACCAAAGTTTGTGACCTTGGTCTATTAGTGCTCTAACCACCTGGTAAGTGCCTGCCTTCGACTCAGCTCTTATTAGAGCTGTGGCTAATAAAACTGTATTACGCAGTTTTCCTGTCGAAAAACAGCTAACCGATTGGTTACCT
Organism: Mythimna ferrago; assembly: GCA_910589285.2. Lineage (NCBI taxonomy): Eukaryota > Metazoa > Arthropoda > Insecta > Lepidoptera > Noctuidae > Mythimna > Mythimna ferrago. The sequence continues at coordinate 140,117 of OU342693.1, forward strand.
TCCCTATTTTCTGTGGATATAGGGCTATCCATACTATCTTTCGTTGGCATGTTTTCCTTGTGCGTCACTGCGGGGTGCCAACTGAAAATCAGCGCTGGGTGTCTAACGCCCAGCAGATGCTGAGGTGGTCACCCTTTCGGTGCAGGCACGCTCGGCGTACTTTGTACTTTTATTCTTGTTTACTTTGTTTATGTAACCGTTGTGCTGTGTCTGTACCGAATAAAAGTTATTCTATTCTATTCTTATGTGCCAACGTTCCCGCGTTTTCCTGTGTATTAGTACCGGAACCCGTGGAAGGAGACCCGTTGGGTGGATACAGTAAAGAATGATGACGACGTTTGCAAATTCGACATTTGACGGGACTATTACACACATTAGCAGAATGATTGTTACCCAAGCAATTAAAACAAATACCCTTTTCTAGTACAAAACTACGACGAGCGTCATAATCTAATTTTTTTACATACTGTTTGCAATAACTAAGTCTATGTAGCTCCGAACAAAAAGTAAAGTTGTCCGCAACATGTAAACTATTTATCTTATTTGCGCTTGTCCCCCTGTTATTATTACTTTGATTTCTAGATACAGAATTTGTTTTATTATCTAAAAATGCCAATGCTCTATATCGATTAGTTAAAACTCAGTAAACTGAATAAGTGTGGGCAGTTCCTCTGACGAGTTATGTTCAGTTATATTAAATTTCCACTGCTTTCGAGATTCGGGATCTAGCTTCAAAATTATTATATGGATAACTATAATGTCCCATGAATCAACATTAATTCCGAGATTAGAAAGCGCCTTTAAACAATTATTGGTGTTATCAAGTAATTCTTTTAGTCCAAAAGCTGATTCTTTATCGAGATTTCTCTGACTGAGTAACCGTTTTATAACAAAATGTGACAAATATATAGTTCCCAACATCGGTTATAATAGTTCGCATCTGAAATGGGTATTTGTCGAAGAAGTTGTTCTGCTTCCCCAGACAAGTATCCTTTCAGATACTGGATTCGCTGCACATTATCTAAACCTTTGTTGTTATGAATAAGAGATAAGAACAAATCCCTAAAAGTTACTCAATCTGTAAACTTTCCTGAGAATACCGGAATAATTATTTTAGGCAATTTTACTTGACACTGCTTGGAAGTAGTACTACGACAAGATTTAAAAGAATCTTCTTTCATATCAAATGACTCTAACACAGTTTCAAGATCAGTTTTATACTGAATGTACACTTCTTCTGCTAAATCATAAATATCATTTTTCACATATCGACTCTGTTTCAATTTGTCAGGTTCATATGCCTCATACAATTTACTATGGCCGTTTGCTATCTGACCCCACAATTTTTCCAAATTTTCTAATCTTACTTTACAATAAGGCCGTGTTATTTGTTCCATAGGTGATGTTTTGAAGTTCACGTAAGTTTTATCTATTCTACTGTAAATGTCTTCTTGTTTATTAGTTAACGACTCCATATTATACACCACTATTTTTTAATTAGTACAAATACTTAAAGGGCTTATTACAAAAGCCCTTGTTATTTTATGAGTAAAATCTCAATAAATAATATTCATAAACAGCAAAGTTATTAGCGTTGGTTTATGTCCCAAAATGTCACTCAATTTATGGAAATATTGTGCAGGCTATTGATTAATGAATTAATAAGTGACAATTATTAAGGAAAAACACTGCCCGCAGTATTTTCTACTAGCAATTGTTATGTTTGATTGATTCTATGATGAATTTACCTTTTCGTGGCCAATTTTAGGATTTCGGTTTTTTCTACTTTTGACTACAAAAATATGATCAGTGACGAGTACAGATAGAGCCCCATTTTTTTTGTACTAATTAAAAAGTAGGGGTGTATACCAAATCTAACAGATATTTTTGTAGCTGATTAAATCACAATTTATATTATTTTATCTATGTTACAAAGTTAACTCAATAGACATAAAGCAAACAAATAAATCCACAATTTTTTTTTAAAATGCTACATTAATTTAAATGAAAGAAAACTTTACAAGTGTTGACAACGAAAATGAAATTTTTACAAGTCTTTAAAGCCTTGTGCCTTGTGCGTCCAGTACAATAATGTATTCAGGGCGCTGTTCCGGCTTCCTAGGTGCTGTAGTGCCTCTGGGATGTTTGCCGACGCCAGTATGGATGACTTCTACGCATTAATGCGCAAGAAGGTTGCGTCAGTAATGAGAAGTGTACGTGGGAGCCGAAACAGTGTACTGAGAATGATCGGTGACAGGTATGATACTGCACTACTGGGCAGGTTTACGGAGCTTTATGTTATGGGGGTTCAGTGAGCCTGCTGACTTGGAGAGTTGTTAATTTTTTGTATTGACTTTGAATTTAAATATTTTGACATTTGATTTTGATTTAATTTATTTATTTTAATGTTAATTTTAGATTTAATTTATTGTTTTATTTATTTTTACTTTAAGTTATAATGTGAATTGATTTGTTTTGATTTTAATTTATATTTTTAATTTATATATTTTATAATATCACTGTTTTTGTTTTAATTTCATTTAGTTTTGTCCTGTTTTAATATGTGATTGTACTTGCTTACTGGCTATGGACTCTTGTCTGATAATAAATGATTTTTATTTTTATTTATTATTTAAAAAATATATTATTATTTGGCTAAGTCTAAACACCGTTAAAATATTTAAAGTTAATGTTCATATTATTTAAATTTTCTCTAAGTTAAATTCTTCAATTAAATAAAGTTCAAATTTGAGTAGTCAAAAATTCTTCCAAATAATTAAGTAAGAGTTCACTCACGGTTTTAATCCTGTACTGATACCACCTGATGACGTAATTATCACCGATCACTGTCTTCGTAGTGACGTTGCGCTCTGCACGTTACACCTCCTCCAGTTACCCTTGCTGCTGGTGCTTGACGATGACGACACCCGGCACCGTCTGCAATAGCGCACTGCACCACGCGCTGCTACTGCTGCTTGCTGCTTCTCCAAGTGCCTTTGGTCAGTTTGCACAAGTAATCCATTTGCCCAGCGAAGAAAATACCACTAAAACTTAGCGAATCCGGCTCGAAGGACCAAAATAAACACTCCGTTCACTATCCCGTACTGAATCTGCAGCACTCGGGACCGTAGCAAAGATGGAGGAGAGGAATCACAAATAAAACCACTTCAAATGTTGTATAACTGTATTAGCACTTTGGAACTGTAAATACTTAGAAATTTTTTGATTGGAACTTTTTAGAACACTTTAGAACTGATTTAAATAAAATTCATCGCGAACCTAGTCAACTCGCGGAAAATCTTAACACCGAGATGAAACAATCGACGCTCAACTAACAGCGCCATCTTTTGATCAAAAAACAAACAATTATTTCCAACACTATGGTCCAAATTATTACACACATAGTCAGAACATGCACTCAATTCAATTGGCAAGTCAATATATTTTAAATTATCATTACAAAATTTGGTATAAATGTCAATTTGTTTGGTCTTCGTTATTTGCATGCGGGTATGATTCTGTCTTCAAAAAAATCATCGAATAACTTCTCTAGCTCTGGGCGGAGCGTCCCTCTAGCCCCAGACTTTTACTGACAAAATTCAGTTAAAAAAACGCAGTTGGCCTCTACGTTCCAGGGCTACGGTGAACCCTGCAGGGCTGGCAGGCATCGGCACTCACTCACGCTAACATCTCTTTGGGCATGCGTGTAGGTACGTATTTATATCATATAGGTATGAATATTTTAACATAATGGACTCTGTATTTTCGCTGAAATAATAATTATGACTGTTTAAAGGAATGTATTGGCGCCGGGTGACGGACGCCTCGTGTGTGCTCTGTTGACACATTCAGACGAGGCGGCGGGCGGGCGGGCGGTTGGCGGTGCGGGGCGGGGACAGGGTCGGGAGGGGTTGCCGTGCCTAGTTGACTCTTCGCATTAGCAATCAGCGCACCGCGCCGGGCGCCCAGTGACGCGCGCGCAGCGGCGTATGCTCGACACACAAAATATATTACACGCTTGTTCTTAATAAACGGCTGTATTTGCCATTGCTCTCCCCAAACCAAATATAAAAGTCAAGATTTGATTGCGTCACAGAGGTCACAGATTCTATTCTCCTATAGCACTCGATGGATGCCTGACAGATTAGTAGTATTTTTTTGTAGGTAGTTACTTATTTTATCGCGATAAAAGAGAAATGGTGATTTATACAATGTGTTGTTGTTTGTAACAGCAATGACTGACGAGACACTGGAAATGACTAAATCTGAGAGGCGTGTACTTCACGTGACTTATTTTTTCTGAATCCGCGTTTATTAACGCGGTCCAAGATCCCGAGGCCACCAGACGTCACGTATTTTCTGACGAACGAAATGTGGACGATTGAGTACTGTTAGTATGTACTACTATGTACTACTACTACTACCTGCTAGCTTGCTTAGACGGCCAATTTTCAGGTATCAGGTAACCAAGGTACATAAAATCATTACTTACCTCACGTAAATTCTCAAAGCTGATTTTTACGTATTTTGTAAGCAATATCTTTAAAATCAACTCACCAGAAACATTCCGTCGGCCGTATTGCTTAACATATGCTTTAAAGCTCCCAAAAAAATGACATAACTTCACGTAAATTCTCATGCTTGATTTTTATATGTTCGCCAACAACTATTTTAAAACCTTTTACAAGTAGACAGACCGATCCAAGGGGCCAATCATCTCCTAAACTCAATTTTAATTTCTCTGTGAGTAGGAGCGCGAGGGCATTATCCACGCGCATGAGACTGAGTGAGACATAATACAAGGTGCAGTTTTAAAACTGCACAATATTTCAGGAGGTTGTAATAAAACTCATAAATAATCATGTAAAAAAACGATACCTGGTCAATAATCAGTAATACTTGTTATTTAATTTTTTAATTACACTAAACTAAATCGATTGATCGATGGCCGCGGGGGCGTGGCTAGGGTGTGGCGTGCGGGATGATGATTGGATGATACATTATTTATGAAACTATCGTTGCGAGTTAGTGTGTGTGAAAACGCCCTTTATTGTTCCGTGTTTGTGTGTGTGAAAAAAAGCGCGGTTATAAAAAAAAAAAAAATACCTACTTATTTTATTATTGATTCGGGTCGAGAATCACTAACATAATTACCTCCTGAAATATTTTGCAGCTTCAAAACGACACCTTGTATTATGATATATTCATTTATCAATATTATTCTTTTTTTTTCTTTTCTCTCTGCTCAACTCTCCCACCCCTTCTTCTTATCTTATTTCAAACTATCAATATCTATATTTTTCTTATGCTAAGAATCTGCGTTCTTCCAACAATCTTCTACTGCTTTTTCCTTCTCATACTTCTGATTTTGTCCATTCTTCCTTTCATATTCAGTCCATACTTCTGTGGAATGCGCTTCCTCTTGACATCGGGGCGGCCACCAGTCAGTTTGCATTTAAGCGGAAGTTACGGTTTTATTTTCTACACAAATAGCGGAGTAGTCTCAAAAATCCTTTAATTTTCCTTATAATTATATATAATATATATTTGTATATATTATTGTGTAGGTTTATACTATATTGAACTTGATTTTTTTTTATCTGTTATAAAGTAGTACTCGACTGCAATCCCGCCTGATAATGGTAAGCAGAGATGCAATCGTGCAATCGTTGATGGTGAGGCGCACCAGTTTATTAAGAGCCCATTCACTCTAGCCTTGATTGCAGGCAAACTGTTCCAGTCCTTCGATGTACGCGGTATAAATGACGAGGCGAAACGCTTAGTCCGGACCGTAGATGTATGTATGTATGTTTATTATATATATATATATATTTTCCCTTGTTTTCTTATTAATCTATTCTCTTTTTTTATGCACCTGCCATGTTTTCACTTCACCACCCTTGGTTGACTGGTAGAGAATGCCTAAGGCATTAAGGGGCCGGCGACGGATGAATTTCTATACAAACGTACTACCACGCTCATTTGCATGCATGAAGTTTTAATAAATAAATAAATTTATCTCTGTCTCTCTTTCTCACTCTCTTATAGTTTACTCATATCAATTAATAATATTTAACAAAAATCAGGTAAATTATTAAAAATTAATTTAAAAAAAAAATGCATTTATTGCAAATCAGAGTCACTACTCAGACATGTTGAGAGATTCATATTTTTCTACTTTGTACTTTTTTATGATTAATTTCCAATTAATTTTAAAAAATGCTGTTAATCAATAAAGGGAAATGCCAGGGTTTGGACCAAGTGCTGTTCCAGTAGAATTGTAGCGTTTATTTACATAAAAAAATAGGTCCAGGGAAAACTAAGTAAAACCCACTTTTGTTTTAACTAAATATTTCTTGTGACAAAACCCTTCGAGTTAGTGTTTGAGGATAATGTATAGTCTGTAGCCGAATATTCCTCCAATTGGCCTCAATCTTATCCTTGGCGGCAAAGAACTTATTTTTTTGGCGGAAACAGTATTTTAAGATACATACAACTTTTTTGATTGGAAATAGAGTAAGATCCCAGGGCCACCAGACGTCACGTATTTTATGACGAAGGAAATGTGGACGATTGAGTACTGTTAGTATGTACTAAGAACCAACTGCATGAGGATGACCGTTGCGAAGGGCTGTGTCCTGCTGAGCTGCGGATCTTCACAGACGGTAATGAAAAAAATTCCTAAACAGGTACTGGCACGGGTGCGGGTGGCTTCTCAGAGGATCTCAACATCCACATAGCCACACCTTTGGGGTTCATACAGTGTTCCAGGCTGAATGCTTGGGCATTACCCTGGCAGCGTTAGCCGTCACGACCAGGGAAGTTAAGGACCACTCAATACGCATACTCTCAGACAGCATGGCTGTCCTGCAAGCGCTGAATAGTCACACAGTCAATTCTGGGCTAATATACGAGTGCCACCAACGGCTCAACCAGGTGGGTAAACACAACCAAGTAACCATTCAATGGATTAAAGGACACAGCGATTCCCGAGGCAACGATGCAGCGGATGAACTCGCCAGAAGGGGTTCGAGCATGGTTGCAATGGGTCCCGAACCTATCATGCCGCTTCCCTTCGGATATCTACGCAATCTGGTAAGGAAACGCACCAGAGATCTACACCACAAACTATGGACAGAACATGGTGAGTGCAGGGAGGCCAAGGAGGCACTTCACTCCATCGATGGCCGTTTTACGAAAAAGGCCCTACGACTGACCAAATTACAGTTACGCAAATTAACGGCCATTACAAATGGACACGGGACCTTTAACAAGCACCTTTCTGCTTTAGGAGTTACAGACAGTCCGCTCTGCAGAGCCTGCATGGAGGAGGACGAGACAGCAGCTCATCTGCTTCTAAGCTGCCCTGTGGTCGCTGGATACAGGGCAAAGTACTTCGGAAACCCAGGTAACCTTCGTGAAATGGTTAGCGACACCAAGGCGCTGCTGGCCTTTCTTGAGGAGCTGGGGTGGATCGAGTGACTCATTTGTCCTACCCGTACGCAAAATACGCGCTTTAGTCGTGGAGTTGCGGACAACAGCCCGTTGTACCTAATACCTAAATAGTTGAAGTATAGTATTGTTAAGCCGTGTAACTTTAACACGTCATATCTTCGATGAAATCAAAAATAGCATAAAATGATTTAAACACTTTGCTGCTCTTTCGAGCAGCAAAGCACAAACAAGCAAGTACTTCTAGAATGGAAGTACATACACAGGCCTGGCAAGTTCTAAAAACGTCCGCCGCAAAGTACCAACCACTATCATTATTAGATAAGGTTTAGTAGGTAGGTACGTAGATAGATAAGGGAATTTGTACCTTCCGTAATTAACATTAGAGTCAAAATTCGCGTGGAAGGAGGGAAGTACATGTTTGTAATAAAAATAATTTATTACCCCGCGATTCGACGACAATGTTCTGGAAAGTCGTCGAATCGCGGTCTAACATGGAAACAGTCTGTATCTATAATATTCCCGACATCACATATTAATACGAGCTCCCGACCAAAAGTGAGTCAGAAATAAAACAGTGATTTCACAGCCTGCGCCATACGACTTCTGATGGACCTCATCAAGGCCATCAGACGGACAGAGCCCGGAGCAGGTTATCCTCGATGGCCTGGCACAACTCCTCACCTTGTGCCATGGCTAGGCCATTGAGGATAATCCACTGGAATTCCCGCGGCTTACGGGAAAAACTCGTCCCACTTCGCCATCTCTTGCGGGAACAGGACATCGACATGGCACTAATAAACGAGACGCACCTGGGACCCGAGGACAAGGTCAGTTTCCCAGATTTCCTCATTTATCGCAAAGATGAGAGGTCGGCACACAACGTCCGATACCGTGGTTTGGCAGTACTGGTGAAACGTAGAGTCGTCCATCAGGAGGCCCCCCCGTCGACGCTCAACACCTTGTACGCACTAGGCGTACAGCTGCATGTTGCCGGCGAGGATATAAATCTACGCCTGCTACAAACCTCTCGCAACACACCTAGGGCTATCAGAGTTGCGGGCGGTTCTAGATGCCAGTTAAACGCCGGCGATCCTCGTCGGCGACCTGAACTGTAAACATCCAGCATGGAATAGCTGCCAGCAGAACACTGGGGGGAGACGGCTCTTCGCAGACGTGGACGCTTTATGCAAGACATCGCCATCTTTTCTGTCTACTTTAAAAATAAGAGAGGAGTCATCAGCAAATAGAATTATATCGGATAAATTAGCCATCATGAAGGGAAGGTCATCAATATAAACTAAAAAAAGGAAAGGGCCTAGAATTGAACCTTGAGGCACGCCCATCTATACTAAAGACCCCGAGGACGTCACCCCATTAATGGATACTTTTTGCTGCCTGTAAGATAAATAGGAAAAAACAAGATCAGCAGCTCGTCCATGAATTCCGTAATGATGTAATTTACAGATCAGAGTATTATGGTCAACACAGTCAAATGCTTTAGAGAGGTCACAGAATATGCCAATAGCATCCTGGGTCTTCTCCCAGGATTCCAAAATGTGACTTTCACTCCTGCATCTGTCGTTGACCTTCCTTCCGTGAAACCAAACTGATGAATTTGCAAAATACTATTTGAATTAAAATGAGTCAACATCTGGTCGAGCATGATCTTTTCATAGATTTTACTCAATGCTGGAAGCACAGATATTGGTCTATAATTAGAGGGATCACTCTTACTACCTGATTTGAAAATTGGTACTAATTTACTGTGTTTCATTAAATCAGGGAACGTACCACTGTCTAAACCCTGATTAAATATGCCTGTTAGGACAGGAGCAATTTTTTCAATAATATCTCCAAGAATCTTAACGGATATACCCCATAAGTCTTCAGTGTTTTTTATGATAAGACTTTTGAATGTTTTTATAATTATATCCACAGAAATACTCTTAAATTCAAAGGTTGGTATATCTTTAGTGAAATGTTCTTTTAAAAAAGATTCAGCTAACAAAGATAAAGAAGGGAGATATTTCGTAACTTCTATCGGGATGTTGGTGAAAAAGTTTTCGAACGTCTCAGCTACTTTTGACCTTTCTGAGATGATTTTTAGTATCAATTTTTAGTGAGAATTCATTCCGATCTCGTTGGCTTATCTTTCCAGTTTCCTTGTTTATCACCTTCCAGACAGCTTTTATTTTATCATTAGAATTTCCAATTATCTTATTTATTGATTTAGATTTAGCTTGGGCGCAGACTCTTGAATATCTTTGAATAGAGTCTAACATGGTTATGCAAATTAAGATCAGACGACAAGGATTTTTCATGATATAGCTGATATAAAGTGTCTCTGCTTTTTCTTATTCCAGCAGTAGCCCATTCATTAAATTTGGATTTATTACCGATTTGAACTTTTTTGACTGCCCACGCCTTATTAAATTCTTAGCATACTGTAGAAAATAATGTTCCATAGTTTACATTGGGGTCTTGCGAATCAAAATTGGCTGTTGAGAGACTACTGACGACATCGTTATTAAAATTATTTAATTTATTTTTAGTAAGCGGTCTAAGCTCTGCGGTTGAATCTAATTGAAGCTTTTTGACTAATTCGAAAGATACGAGTTGACCACTATGGTCAGACCTCACGCCACTAATTATGGGCGAGTCTTTTATAACACAATTAGTAAATATATTATCTATGCATGAAGCTGAGGTAGGTGTTATTCTTGTTGCCTCATTAAAAATACATTTTAGATTATAAGAACTAAACAATGAGAGAAGTATTATCTGGTGAATTTACTAGCAAATTAATACTTAAGTCCCCACAAACGAAAACTAATTTGTTGTCTCTAATAAGTTTATTTAGTATTTTATTGAACCAACTCGAACAACAACAACTACTGCTACATGTATCGATAATGTTTTTTGTTGCTGCAAGTATTTAGAAAAAGCCATTGTAAATTATCTGCCTTCTGATCATAGCGGCCTAATGGTAACATTTGAATCCAACTTACCAATACAACAAGTGCAGATACAATTCAGACCAATAACATCCGGTAAACTAAATAAATTTAATAGCACTTTAACTAGCAGGTTGGGTGATTGGAACCTTGCAGAAAACAATGGTAATATTTTGTATAAAAATTTTTTTTCAGTAGTTCAAAAGGAGTTAAATCAGACGTTTGAGAAAAAAACTAAAACTATCTGCCCTAAGTTTAGATTTAGTGACTGGGCAACTAAAGGAATCAGAATAAGTAGGGAAAGACTTTTCGAGTTGTATGGCCTTAAGCTTATTATTAACACTGAAACTTTTAATAAATATGTTGCTACTTATTCTAAAATGTTTAAAAATACTTGTAAGGCAGCTAAGGCCTTATACATTAGCAACAAAGTTAAAACAGCAGATAATAAAATAAAAACGGTTTGGAATATTATAAATAATGAAACCAACAGAAACAAAAGAAATAATAATGATTACACATTGGAGACTCATCATGGTCTTATTAGCGATAACAAACTAGTTGCAGAAGAATTTGTAAATTTCTTTACCAGTATACCAATTAAAACTACTGAAGCCCTAAATTCGTCGCCATCGCATGCTTTTGGTTTATTACAGGCGAACGTTGCAGCCTGTTCGACTGAATTTAACTTTAAACATATAAACCCCATAACAGTAATAAAAGCTTTTAAAGAAATCAAGATTAAATTGACAGAAGATCTATGGGGTATGTCTATCAAAGTTTGTACCTCAGTTATTGAGACTATAGCGCCGTACTTGGCTTTAATATTTAATTTGTGTATAGATCAAGGAGTCTTTCCAGATCTAATGAAATATAGTAAAGTGATACCACTCTTTAAATCCGGGAATAGTAGAGACACTAATAATTATAGGCCGGTGTCCGTTTTGCCGGTTCTTAGCAAGATATTTGAAAAGGTAATGTTAAATCAAATGCTTAGTCATTTTAACTCCAATAACATCCTACATGATAAACAGTATGGTTTCACCAAAGGACGTTGTACAACTGACGCGGGTGTTTCCTTACTAAAACACATTTTTAATGCGTGGGAAGAGGCACAAGATGCTATAGGCATCTTCTGCGACCTATCTAAGGCGTTTGATTGTGTAGTTCATGAAACATTGCTTCTGAAACTCAAGCATTACGGACTAGGCAATGCAGCGTTAAGCTTATTAAAATCTTATTTGAATAATAGACAGCAATTAGTGCAAATAAACGGTGTCAATTCGTCGGGATTGAATGTTGAAATGGGGGTGCCCCAAGGTTCAATTTTAGGTCCTTTTTTATTTTTAGTTTATATTAATGATTTACCCAATTTGTTGCAAAATAAACTTAATATGGTGTTGTTTGCTGACGACACTTCTTTGATTTTTAAGATAAATAGAAAGACTAACAATCTTGACAACGAAAATAGCGCCCTATTGCAGGTTCAAAACTGGTTCACTGCTAATAATCTGGTTCTAAATGGGAAAAAAACTAAATGCATAAGATTTTCCTTACCGAATGTCAAAAGTAGTGATTGTGACATTGTATTGAATAATGAAAAACTAGAATTTGTTGATAAAACGATTTTCCTGGGGATTACGCTAGACTCAAGGCTACAATGGGGTCCTCACTTAACATCTCTTGCAGGGCGGCTTAGCTCAGCTGCATATGCTGTTAGAAAAATCCGCCAATTTACGGATGTTGATACCGCTAGACTAGTCTATTTTAGTTATTTTCATAGTGTCATGTCGTACGGTATCTTACTATGGGGACGGGCTGCAGACATCGAGTCAATCTTTATATTACAGAAAAGAGCCATCAGAGCTATTTACAATCTCCGCCGGTGCGATTCTTTAAGGGAACTGTTTAAAGAAATTAACAAAATGACGGTACCTTGTCAATATATCTATGAAAACATCATGTATGTTCGAAAAAATCTTCATCTTTTTAGCAAAAGAGGCGATAGACATAATTATGTTACAAGAAATAGGGACCAATTAGTTCAACGAGGTTTTAGACTGGCTAAAGTGGCCTCTTCTTTCATGGGTTACTGTTTGAAATGTTATAATAAAATACCACCCCAAATATTAGAACTCAATGAAACGAAATTTAAATCTTGTATTAAACGCACACTATGCAGGCAAGCATATTATAAGTTGGAGGATTATATTCAAGATAAAAATGCTTGGCTCAATGCTGGTCCAGCTCCACTACCACTAGGGCGTACTAATTAGTTGATTAGTTGGAAACTAATATTATTATTTTTTAATTTGAAAGACAATTGCATTGTATAATGTAGAAGCACTTTCTTCAAGTTTGTGAATGTGAAGCACCATGGAGCATTTTTATTAGGTTACAACTTTTTTTTTTTTTTTTGACATTACGAGCATGGCAGTTGAGAGTTTGTCATGCTCACTCAAATGTCTCGCTGTTGGTGGCACGTGTTATTGGGTCGTTCAGTTCCCTTCAAAATGGTTGAGCTGAGTGGGGCTGACGCACGCGTCATGCTCGTGAACGGGTGCCGTCAGATGGGACTGGTCATCTCTTAGCTGCCAGTGGCTTAATTCAGTTTCTATCTTTTAATTATTTTACATTTTTATTTCATTATCGACATTGTGCTCACATGATAGAAGCAACAAGTAATATGTAACCAAGCATTATATGTAACACATAATATGATTTAAAAGAGTGTCCATGGAGTTTCTTGCACGTTCTTCTCCATAGAGACCTACTCTTTGGAACGTGCAATTTAGCTTCACTTTTCTTGGACTGACCGACATTTGACTATTCAAAAGTGCCTGTAAATGGTCTATTTGAAATAAATGATTTGACTTTGACTTTGACTTTGACTTTGACTATTTCTTCAATTATTATCAGAAAAGATGCTAGGTTTGATGCAGGTGGTCTGTAGACACATAAAAAAGTTCGGCCTTCAATCTCTGCACATGCTACCTCACATAAGCGATCAACAGAGCAAGCAGTGATATCTTTCCTTTCCTTATATCTTAAAGAAGCATTACATAATATCAAGGTACCACCCCCTATAGATGATCTGTTGTACGCACTGGCAACTGAAAAACTATTCACATTGAACATCATCTTTTGTCAGCTGTTTTTAACCGACTTCTAAAAAAGGAGGAGGTTCTCAATTCGGATGTTTGTATTTTTTTTTTTTTTTTATGTATGTTCGGGCATAACTTCGTCGCTTGCCAACCGATTTGAATAATTCTTTTTTTGTTGGAAAGGGTATACTTCCCAAATGGTCCCATAGTCACCAAGTCGGGATCTGATGATGGAATCTTGGCTAAATCGAGGGAACTCCTCAAATATTATAGGCAACTATATAGTCATTTTGATATTTTCATCAAGGAATTAAGCATTTACAGTCAAAAAGTGACATTTGATGAGGTGGAACTGGTTAAGAAGACCAGAAATTGCCTTGCCAACGGAACTTCATACTCAAACAAATATCACAATGAACATAGTTAAGCGACTATGACAATACAAATAAATGAATAATTCTGAATAGTTATGTTGAAAATGGTATCATCGAAGTAACCTGATGATAGTGATGGAGCTGGAAGATAGGCACCGGAACTCCGTAATTAATCAATGTATCCTACCCGTGTTTGGGCTTATTAGAAATGTCATGAGATGCACTTTGGCTATAAGGTACTATCGAAGTGATCTGATGACGGAGCCGGAAGGTGGAAGGTAGACACGGGAACTTCATATGAAAATGATGTATTCTAGCAGGGTTTGAGTTAATTGGAATTGACATGAGAAAAAAGTACTCTAAGTGTGTTGCAACTAAAAAGTATGAAATAAAAAACTTTTTATAAAAAAAATAAAACCGACTTCAGAAGTCGGTTTTATTTTTTTTATAAAATGTTTTTATATCTTTTGCAGATAGAAATAAATAAACTGACCTGCATTCATGTCTGTTATGCGCACAACATACATTTGGTAAGGTTATGTTAGGTCAGGTTAGGTGAGGGCAAGTTCGGTTAGGTTAGGTTAAACCTAAACCTCATACTTTGAGGTATATCGCCATAAAAGAAACTCTATTTACATAAATAGACACTTCGAATGACAACTGTTGTTGTTGTTGTTGTGGTAGTGTCATTTTTGGAGACAGTTTGACGCAATTCCCTTTGTCAAATATTTTTATAGAATCGTCTAGAGCTCGCCAAGCCGCATCAAAAAATGTATGACATATTATGAGTATATTTAAGGTTTAAAACACTAGGGTTAGGTTAGGTCAAAATATAACGTATAAAAAACCTAAACCCCATACTTTTGAGCTATATCACCATAATAAAAGAAACTCTATTTAACTTGACGCTTCTAATGACGCCTGTTTCAAATCTGTTGGTACTCACCAACGGATCTAAAACATGTCATTTGGGGACAGTTTTATGCAACGTCCTTTGTGAATTTTTTTGCAGAATCGTAAAGAGCTCTCAAACCTGCATTCAAAAATATATGACACTACCATATTATGAGTATAAAAATTGAGAGGTGTCAAGGGACACCCGGATAGAACGAAGTTCATATATATATGCATATATATATATAATGGATTTTATTGAGGATTTTCGAAATAAACCACAAATTGTTTCTCTGAAAACAAAGATTTGTTTTATTCAACATGCTTTTACAGTATAACAATTATCGTTTAACTAAAATTACACTTTTATCTCACCTGAAAACAAAGAAACGACATTTAAAGTTTAATAATATCGCCTCCTCAATTATATCCCTTTAATTATCTCTCAAGTTTATAAAATAATCTAAACATCATCTGTCATTGAATGATACGTCACCCCGTATCCACAGCTTAAAAATTAAAAAAATGAAATGTCATTTCCAAGGAGGTCATTTCATTACAAATATATAAGAGAGAGAGAGAGAGACAGACAGAGAAACATGCGCACGCCGCACGGCTTACAATAGCTTACTATAGCAAAAAGTGTCGTTACAACTTTTCGTGAGAATTTTTTCCGTCTAGCCCCCTTTCACAACGCGCGATAAGGAACTTCGAGAAAAAATTGAGAGAATTACATTTTGACAGCACTATCGGCTTCAGCAACCTAGAAAACCGTGAAAAAGACACCCATATATCGAAAAAGTTGATAATTTATTGCAGCCGCCATCTTGGATTTACATTTTGACAGTAAAATCGGTTTCAACACCCTCGAAAACCATGAAAACGACACCCATGACGAAAAAGTTGATAATTTCTTGCAGCCGCCATCTTGGATTTACATTTTGACAGTACTATCGGTTTCAACACCATCGAAAACCATGAAAACGACACCCATGACGGAAAATTTGATAATTTCTTGCAGCCGCCATCTTGGATTTATATTTTGACAGTACCATCGGTTTCGACACCCTCGAAAACCATGAAAACGAGATCCATGATGAAAAAGTTGATAATTTCTTGCAGCCGCCATCTTGGATTTACATTTTGACAGTACTATCGGTTTCAACACCCTCGAAAACCATGAAAACGACACCCAATACGAAAACTTTGACAATTTCTTGCAGCCGCCATCTTGGATTTATATTTTGACAGTACTATCGGTTTCAACACCGTCGAAAACCATGAAAACGACACCCATTACGAAAACTTTGATAATTTCTTGCAGCCGCCATCTTGGATTTACATTTTGACAGTACTATCGGTTTCAACACCCTCAAAAACCATGAAAACGACACCCATTACGAAAAATTTGATAATTTCTTGCAGCCGCCATCTTGGATTTATATTTTGACAGTACCATCGGTTTCAACACCCTCGAAAACCATGAAAACGACACCCATGACGGAAAATTTGATAATTTCTTGCAGCCACCATCTTGGATTTATATTTTGACAGTACCATCGGTTTTAACACCCTCGAAAACCATGAAAACGACACCCATGATGAAAAAGTTGATAATTTCTTGCAGCCGCCATCTTGGATTTACATTTTGACAGTACTATCGGTTTCAACACCCTCAAAAACCATGAAAACGACACCCATGACGGAAAATTTGATAATTTCTTGCAGCCGCCATCTTGGATTTATATTTTGACAGTACCATCGGTTTCAACACCCTCGAAAACTATGAAAACTACACCCATGACGGAAAATTTGATAATTTCTTGCAGCCGCCATCTTGGATTTATATTTAGACAGTACCATCGGTTTCAACACCCTCGAAAACCATGAAAACGACACCCATGACGGAAAATTTGATAATTTCTTGCAGCCGCCATCTTGGATTTATATTTTGACAGTTACATCGGTTTCAACACCCTCGAAAACCATGAGAACGACACCCATGATGAAAAAGTTGATAATTTCTTGCAGTCGCCATCTTGGATTTACATTTTGACAGTACTATCGGTTTCAACACCCTCGAAAACCATGAAAACGACACCCATGACGAAAAATTTGATAATTTCTTGCAGCCGCCATCTTGAATTTATATTTTGACAGTACCATCGGTTTCAACACCCTCGAAAACCATGAAAACGACACCCATGACGAAAAATTTGATAATTTCTTGCAGCCGCCATCTTGAATTTATATTTTGACAGTACCATCGGTTTCAACACCCTCGAAAACCATGAAAACGACACCCATGACGGAAAATTTGATAATTTCTTGCAGCCGCCATCTTGGATTTACATTTTGACAGTACCATCGGTTTTAACACCCTCGAAAACCATGAAAACGACACCCATGACGAAAAATTTGATAATTTCTTGCAGCCGCCATCTTGGATTTACATTTTGACAGTAAAAGTGTCGGTACAACTTTTCGTGAGAATTTTTTCCGTCTAGCCCCCTTTCACAACGCGCAATAAGGAACTTCGTTCCAATAAAGGTCCAAAACAATTGGGTTAGGTTAGGTTAGGTCAAAATATAATGCTTTATAAAACCTAAACCCCAATCTTTAGAGATGTGTCTGCTTAATAAAAAATTGATAACGTAAGCCTTTGTTTTTTTTTTGGGTTGTAAGTGGCGCGGTACTTGCTCGTACTAGAGTGATCGGGTGAGGCACTCGCGCAGGGCAGTGCGGCAGGTTATCAGAGCGTGATGATTTAATGAGCGCGTTCACCGGACGGGCCGGCCAGCGGTGCGCACAACACAACAACCTTCGGCTCTATTCTATAGAAGAACACCGACTAATGAAAGTTTTACAGCCAACCTCTACCGTCAAGCTAATGAAGTACAGCTCACACGCGACTCAACACTACACAATGCATCACGTCATACAGGCCGTCTTAAGCATGTTCGATAGCAGGCTGCGTTGCGTGCTCTAGTTTTAACGTCACGTGAAAATCCAACGAAGGAGCTAGTTTTGGCACATTATTACCCGTATATCGTATATCCTATGTTCGGCTGAATGTATGTTTTTTTTTTATGTGTGTTCACCGATATCTCGATCAATTGTGGACCGATTTTAAAAACTCTTATCGCACTGCGAATAGATTCAACATGGCATGTTTATCACTCTCGTGTTTTTTTTTTAATTATCATAAAAAAGGCTTTTCCCATTCCTATTTCGTCACGGTCAACCGTGATAATTTTTTTTTAAAGCAAAGAGGCGGATATTTTTAAGGTTTTAATATTTAATGAAAATTAAAATTGTGTTTATGAACAGATTTTGATTTTTTTTTCAGATTTTTTATTTTGTTCATAAACACAACTTTTAGATTATTTGCACAAGAATTTGTTATTATCAACTTTACAATTATCTGTGTTCTAAATTCAAAAATATTTGAATTTCTATTTTTAATATTAAGTAGGCTGTATAACGGTTTGATACCTTTGCTTCTTCTTCAACCTGTAAAAGTAAAGCGCGGGAAAAAAGTCTATTAAATATTAAAACGGTTCGTGTAAATAGTGTACGGCATGCGCGCGGCCTGTTGCTGGAACTTGGCCTGCGCACGGCCGTGCGCTTAGATATTTTATTTGTGAAAAAAGTGTTGAATTTAAGATTTGAAGAGCATTCTTTATGTGGTACCGCCGCCGCCGGATATTGTGATTAAGTTAAAAAAACACTGCCGGTAGCCTGCTGCTATCTAAATCAAAACTAAAATGTATGGCAACTTTGGAAAATTTTCTTCAGTACAAAATGAACAAAACTGCATCGTAATTTTTAGAGAAAGTAAGCATTTCTTCGTAAGTGTATTGAAAACCGTCGTTTGATACACGTGGAGATTTGTCATTGCAACCGAGGCGAAATTCACCCGAGCCGTATAGGCGAGGGTGTTATGGAGCCGAGTGCTCACTTGTATCAAAATGTACTATTTTACACCATAATGGTTGTAAATCTGCACTTTATATTCTTAAATCTTATATTCTTAAAATTGGGGATCTTAGCAAAGGTGAGACGGTATTTCACGCCGGAACAGCTGCTCAACCTCTATCAAGCGCAAGTTCGATCGTGTATGGAGTACTGCTCTCATCTTTGGGATGGGTCAGCCAAATACCAGCTAGATGCACTAGAGTCTATTGAAAAGCGTGCCAAGAAGATCATAGGCAATGATGCTCTTGTGAAGTCAAAACTCCAAAGTCTTGAGCATCGACGCCGAGTTGCTAGCCTGTCTGTTTTCTATCGTTTACACTTCGGGGAGTGTGCTCTAGAGTTACACAATTTAATTCCGCCAAGTCCGTTCCATCATCGGACCACAAGACGTACGGCGTTGCGCCACCGGTACATGGTGGACATCCCACCTATACGTACAAAGCGTTTTGGGAGTACATTCATTATGCGTACAGCTAAGGAATGGAATTCCCTGCCGGAGTCTGTGTTTCCTGATAGCTATAACCTAGGGGTCTTTAAGTCAAGAGTGAATAGATTGCTTCTAGGCAAGCGTGCTCCATCGTCGGCCACATCATCGCTTACCATCAGGTGAGATTGTGGTCAAACGCGAGCCTATCCATTATAAAAAAAAAAAAAATCAATAGAAACTTTTTACGGTTCTAAGACTCTACTCGTATGTTGATTTTACGATTCATTCGGATATACGAGGGTCATGCTGAAATTTTTGGAAAATAAAAATCGGCCAATTGCGTGTTGGACTCGAACATGTATTTTTGGTTTTTTGCTACAGACGCTACGGAACCCCATACCGTCCTTAGCAAAAACCCTTAAATATTTATTTTATTCTGTTTTTTAACCGACTTCAAAAAGGAGGAGGTTCTATATTCGGCCGAATGAATTTTTTTTATGTATGTTCGTTTAGCGATATCTCGGTCAATTGTAAACCGACTTTGAAAATTATTTTTTTATTGAAAGATTGTGTCCAAGTTGGTCCCATAGAAATATTGTATGATCTGATCATGAACTTCGAAGATATGGAACAGAACTCCTCATAGGATCACAGCAGAACTGCCGTAACAAGTAAAATTGCTTTGTTTAAAAACGTATTCGATGACTGACTTTTTTCCTTTTGAGGTACGGAACCTTAAAAAAACACTGAAAAGTGCCAAATATCTTTAAAGTTAATTTATTTTTTTATTTATTCCGAAATTAATTTCGGAAGTCGGTGTTAAATAACGAAGCGACAAAACTATTATGGAAACACCGACTTCCGAAATAAAAGTTATTTTGCACTTTTCTGTTTCTTTTTACATTGAAGTCGGTTGTATTTTTTTTATAAGTACAAATCTTTTTTTAGTGTTTCTTGTTATAGCGTCAACAGAACATCATCTGTGATTCAACTGTCTAGCTATCACGATTCATGAGACAGACGGACAGTCAGCGGGGTCTTAGTAATAGGGTCCCGTTTTACCCTTTAGGTACGGAACCCTAAAAACAGATGGATAAAAAAATTCTTTTCATTACTCATACTCTCACAGTAGGTCTGAAGTTGCCTGAGGAGCGGGCTGAAAGTAATACTTTTCATCCTTAGGGAGTTTTACTTTACAACTGACAGCTGTCAAATTATTTAAAAAAAAACTAGTTCTATCTTCACATTTCTATTGAACCATGTTCCAACTTTCCGTACAGTCAATCACAGCGCGATTTAAAATTGAAATAACTTATAGATAATATTAATTAAATAATATTATATTTTAAGTGATTTATTTGTTCAACTATTTCTTTAAAAGATTACAATTAATTTCTAATTTTTCATTAATGAGGCTGAATAGCTGGCCGGCCACAGAAAAAAAAAACAAAATGGCAGGAAAGTGTCAATTATCAGTTCAAGTATCAATTATTTGTTGGTTTTTTCGAGTTTTGTTTACATTTCCGTACAACAGAGATTTGACACGTTATGTTATCAGATTAAAATAGTGATTTAACGCTTAATTTCATAAGAGAAGAGGCAAAAGCAGTAGTGGAAAACCTTTTACCGCCTAAATCAGAAGAAAGATACTACCTAAAATCATAGGTACGACGACTCCGGTTTTACAAACTTTTTATTTTATTTTTAATTTCCTTGTATTCGTAATGAAAAGCACAGTGCTTACCTCGGGTTGAAAGTAACTAATTTAGTCCCTCGCATTAGCGACCTCGCTGCGCTCGGCCGCCAACTCTTTCTCGGGACGAAATGAGTTACTTTCACCTCTAGTGTAACAATGTACTATTTTACACCACCTGCTCGATAATGTCGTTTTATACGTCATACAAACCTCACTTAAAGCAAGTCATTCTATCCCTGAGGAGATAATGCAGTATGGCTGATCCCTAGGGAATAATGAGATTTGAATTTGGAACACCAAAAATCGTCAACATTGTTAATTAAAATGTACGTGCATCGCACAAGTTGACTCGAAATTCAAACTGGCCACTAACAAAAAAAGAAAATAGAATAAAACCTGCTTACTGACGGGAGCATTATAGAAAATTGAAACTATAGAATCTTGGAGTAGTGAATTTTGTTTGTTTGATGAACTTGTACTCGTAAATATAATACTTATACTGTTACACGTCTATATAAAGGCTATAGTAATTGTACCAAACATCCTATATTTGATCATCTACAAGGAGAAAGTTTAGGAGTCAAATGTTCATTTTATTTCCAATGATCAGTGTTTGTACAACTATTGTATCTGTTCATGTCATTAGATATTGTTACTGTGTGTGTTGAATGTACAAAATAAAGATTGTTATTATTATTATTACTTATATTTCTCTAATATATGTTTTGGTCGACCAAATTGTTTTTTAATTATCTCACAGATGGTGTAAAAAGTAAAGTATGCAACACGGGGATAAAGCTGTCTTTATCTTGGGCGGCTTGAATCCCTCACTTCACTCAGGTTTCTAAACTACTATTATTGTACACTAATAATAAAAATTACAATAATAAATAAATAAAATAAAAAGCCTTATATTTCTTGCAAACTTACTTACAAATAATAAATCTTAATACTAGCTGTTAGTATTTTTATATCTATTTCTATGTTAGTGTATCTTAAGTACCTACCTTAAATGCTAGATTTATCTTAACTCTAAAAATAGTATATTATGTAACTAGGGGATAAAGCATTGTCTTTAAGTCGCGGGCGGCATGTTGAATTCCGAACGAAACGAAGGTTGCTAATTTTAATCCCGAACGTTAGTGAGGGGGCATGGCGGACAGAGCTCCGGCGGGATCTCATGGTGGAATGGCGTCAGCGACTATCGCAACCCCGTGCTGGGCACGCCACAATTATGGCGATAAGTCCCCTCTTTGAGGCGTGGCTGGAAGGACCTCATGGCGTCCTTACCTTCCGCATGACACAGGTTCTCACCGGAAATGGCAAGTTCGGGAGGTTCCTGTTCCGAATTAAAGTGGAAGTGACACCCGGGTGTCGCCACTGTGCGGAACGCCCGGAGGACACGGTGGAGCACACAGTCGCGGTGTGCCCTGCTTGGGCGGAGCATCGCCGTGCCCTCGTGGGGGTGATCGGTGGCGGAGACCTCTCGCGCCGGGCCTTGGTTGAGGCCATGGTCCGGAGCGAGGAGGAGTGGCAGGCGGTCGCCGACTTCTGCGAAGCAGTAATGCTCGCTAAGGAGGAGGCCGACAGCATCAGGCAACGGCGCTCTCGCCGCCGCCGGGATTCCGATCCCGATTTCCAGCCACCGTAGGCGTGGGCTTGCGGACAGTAAGCAATGGGTAGCTCACTGTCTGGCCGTCCGGTAACTGTCCGGACCAAGCCCAAGTCGTCGACGGCGCGCGCTGTTCCCGCGCGCCTCAAGGAGTTGTCAGCAACAGCAGGGGCTCAGCCGGGTCGAAGCCTACTGGGGCCAGGGTTATCCGAAAGGGCGCTCGAGCCCCGGTATGAAGGCTTGAAGGAACGGGATGGGTTTTTTAGTCAGTAAGAATCTGACACTATCTCCCGCTCCGCCCAAGAGCGGGGGTTGTCATAGGATGATTATTCCCATCGAAAAAAAAAAAACGTTAGTGAGGGACTTATATAATTAATTTAAAATGATAGAGTTAATAAAGAAACCTGAGTGAAGTGAGGAATTCAAGCCACTCAAGGCAAAGGCAGCTTTATCCCCGTGTTGGATACTCCACTTTTTACACCATCTGTGAGATAATTAAAAGGCATTTTATTATTTACAAGTTAATCTTACTCAACATGTTTTGAGATTCGAAACAAACAAAATTCACTACTCTAAAACTCTATAGTTACAATTTTCCATTTCATTACTCTTTTTTTAGAAACCCGTCAATTTTTTTTTTTTTTTTTTCAAATCTTTATATCTGCAATCGGCTATCCAGCCATAATCAGATGTATTCCACCAATTTTAACTTTGCAGGCGACATTCCATTAAATGGCACCATATTAAATATTTACAGAAGGGGAGTTACTGACGTAAGAGAGGATTCTCCTTACAATATATACATTATTTTTCAGGTTCTCTGGTCCAGGTCCAGTATGTGCCATCTTTTTAGGCGTTTAGTGTTCTCTTGTGAGTGCAGTAAATTCTTTGCCAGTTCATTTGTGTGTTTGCTCAGTCTTTCCTTGTATCTTTTGCTGGTATTGCTGACTTCCTCCTTCACAGTAGGTATCTCAAGGTATTCATGTATCTCCGTATTTCTTACAAACCAATGTGCGCTTGAGATAGTTCTAAGGGCAATGTTTTGGAATCTCTGGAGGATCTCTATGTTAGAGTTGCTAGCAGAACCCCACAGTTCTATTCCATAGGTCCAGATGGGTTTTATGATGGCTTTGTATACCAAGAGCTTGTTACTAAGAGACAGAGGTGATTGTCGTCCAAGTAACCAGTTTAGCGATCGAAATTGTAGGTTCGCTTCTGTTCTCTTGGCTTTTATATGGTTACTCCAGGTCAGTCTTCTATCCAGGTGTAGGCCAAGATATTTTACGCTATCGTGATTCGGCAGGGCCTTGTTACCCATACTAACAGGTGGACATTCGCCTCTTCTTAGTGAGAATGTTATTTGTGTTGACTTAGTTACACTAGCTTTTATTCTCCACTTCCGAAGCCAAGAATCAATTTTGTCGAGCTGTGCTTGCAGCTTCGATGATGCGTTGTTCGGGTCTTTATCGCTTGCAAGGCATGCCGTGTCATCTGCGTAGGTAGCCGTTACAACACCTTCTGTTTCAGGCAGGTCTGCCGTATATATAGAATATAACACGGGGCCGAGAACTGATCCTTGTGGCACAGAGGCAGTGATCAAGTACAGATTCGAGTAATCTTCTCCACATTTGACTTGGAATTTCCTTTGATGTAGATAGGATTTCAGGATTATGAAGAATGAGTTAGGCAGAAGTGTTTTCAGCTTGTACAGCAGTCCTTTGTGCCACACCCTGTCAAAGGCTTGTTGTATGTCTATGAATGCCGCTGAGCAATACTCTTTCTTCTCTAGTGATTGCCTAATTACATGGACTACCCTATGCACTTGTTCGACTGTTGCGTGTTTCTGCCGAAAACCAAACTGGTGATCCGGTATAATCTTGCTTTTATCGAGTATGGGTTTGAGTCTTTGAAGAAGAGTCTTTTCAAAAACCTTTGAGAGTATGGGGAGAAGGCTTATAGGTCTATATGAGCTAGGATCTGTTGGCGGTTTCCCCGGTTTTGGGATCATACATATCTGAGATATTTTCCACAATTTCGGGTAGTGATGTATTCTAAATATTGCATTAAAAAGCATTGTCAGGAAGACAATGACTTTTTTGGGCAGCTGCTTAAGTATTTCAGCCGTTATAAGGTCAAAACCAGGAGCTTTTTTGTTTTGTAAGTACTGAATAGTGCGTGCTACTTCTTTTGGTGTTACCAGTTTGACTGGTGCAGATAGTTGTTGGTCACTATTGATAATTTTATCAACTTCAGTTTCAAAGTCTTCCATGGTCGATTCGTTAGGAGTGAATATTTCGCTTAAGTGGTTTGCAAATAGTTCTGCTTTTTCACTATCACTTCTAGCCCATAGGTGACTAGGAGATTTGCGTATTGGTGGAATATGATTTTGTGGTTTCTTGAAGTTTTTGGTCATTTTCCACAACGAATAGTTGTCCCTTTTATGAGCTGAGAGACCAGATATCTTGTGTTGAAAGATTGCATTTTTATTTTCGTCTATAAGTTCTAAAGGAACTGATAGACGAAAATAACTAAAGGTTCTCTTGATAATCTGTTATAGAGTGATCTGTCCATGTCTGACCTTGTCATGTGTAATTGTCTTCTTTGTGACCGTTTTTCTCGTAGCTTGTTCCGTATCTCTAGAGGAATATTATTTATTTCGGTGTTATACTTCAATGCTGGGGTAGAGCGCCAAGCAGCTACTTGAATGAGGTTTCTTATGTAGAATGTTGCCTCGTCAATGTCTTCTTCTGTTTTGAGTTTGATTTTAAGTTTGACTTCATCATTCAGAAACTCGGTAAAGGCACTCCAGTCAGTTTTATTATTGTATAATGAAGGCTTTTGGACTCTTTGGATTGGTGATATGCTAAATGTAGCTACGACGGGAGTATGATCCGATACAGAATCAAGCAATGATTCGACATTAAAGTATACATCCGATAGTCCCTTTATTATAAAAAAGTCCACGAGGTCCGGTATTCTATTAATGTCTGTTGGCCAATAGGTTGGTTCTCCTGTTGCGAGGGTTATTAGGTTGTTTTGGTCAATACATTTTTTTAGTTCACGTCCCTTTGTTGTTTTTAGTCGGGATCCCCAGTGAGTATTTTTACAATTCCAATCTCCTCCACTTATGAATCTGTTACCGAGGCTGGAGAAATAGCTGTTAAACATATCTTGTTTAGGTTGGTGTCTTGGTGGGCAGTAAATTGGACTAACGTTGATTGGCCCCAAGTACCCATTAATGGTCACAGTAGTGCTTTGCATCCATTCCTCCCTAAATTCACTGTGTAGGTGATGTTTTATATTATTTTTGATAATGACTGCAGATCCACCATGTGCCGTACAGTCTGGATGATTTGTGTTATAGATGGAATAGTTGGCTATCTTGACCTTTTTATTGTCGCTAAGATGGGTTTCAGAGATTAAAGCGATGTCCACTTTATAAGTTTTGAGCAGTACTTCTAGTTCTTGGGTGTGAGTCGATAACCCATTTACGTTCCAGGTGGCAATTCTTAGGGAAAGCATTAGGGCAATTTGCTGATTAGTGTCATAATGAGGTTCATCATTGTGCTTAGCTGAGATACGAGATTGTCAATTCTTTCTGTCTGTTTGATCAGTAGTATTTCTAGGTTACTTCTCTGTTCGTTCATGTTGTTTTCTGTGTATATCTTTGTATCACTTGTTCTCTGTGACTTATTGTCAACGTGTTGTCTTAGCTTATATGACTCTGATTTATTGGATATGTGATTTTTTTGAGAGCAGTGGTGGCCGAGTGGTAACGGCCCCAACTTACGAGTTGTAGGTCGCGGGTTCGAACCCAGCCAGGCGCATTACTTTGTGTAATTTATTTCATCAACACTGCTCTCAAAACGGTGAAGGAAAACATCGTGAGGAAACCGGCATGTCCCAGAACCAAAAATTCGAAGACATGTGACATTCACCAACACGCACTGGGCCTGCGTGGTGGATTACGGCCCATTCCCTCTCTTAGAGAGGAGGCTTGAGTCCCAACAGTGGGAACATTAAAAAGGCTGGTGATGATGATGATGATTTTTTTGTCTATCTTTATGATCTGGTACTTGATATGTTGAAGCATTATTCATGCTTGCAGATTTCGCAGATTTCTTTGTATTATTTTTCTTTACTACTTCACTGTACTGTTCTGTAGTATCTAGTATGGTATGGTTCTTTTCTTTTTGTTGTTTACTCTCCATCTTTTTTTTTTAAGTCAGGATCACTTAGGTTGTAGATATCAGTTGACTTACGTGTTGTTTGACTGCTCATTCTCGCTATATTGTTTATGTGAGGTTTGTTCCCTACTTTCTTTCTGGCAAGTATTTCTTTGTATACAATGCATCCCTTGTAACTGGCAGGATGACTACCTGAGCAAAGAGTACACACTGCTGGGGTGTTTTTGTCTATGGTACACAGAGTAGTTTTATGTGCACCGGCGCACTTAACGCACCTATATGGCCTCATGCAGTTATTTTTACTGTGACCGTATTGTTGGCATCTAGTGCATTGCACTACTGTAGTTTTTCTTTTTGGGTCTTCTATAATAACTCTTTGATGGTAGATCACTTTTATGTCTTTTATTAGTTTATTATTTTTGTGCGGGGCTATATTAACGAAGAAAGTGTTTAAGGGGTCTTTAGTTCCCGGTATCCGTGCTGTGACTATTGCCCCTTGCACTTTGTTTCCAATGTTTTCAATAGCTTCAATGATTTCTTCTTTTGGAGTACTAAAGTGAAGGTTTTTAATAACTATTCTCATACATTTTTGGTCTTTACGAGTAAAAGTATGACCAATCAGTCCTTTTGCTCTAATGTGTTCAATCAGAGTTTTATATTTATTAACTGTACTGGAAGATATGATGAGTTGATTTTTCGACACGATTTTATAGGTGTAATCATCCTTACCTATGACTTCTTCTATTAACTCTGTTAGATTTCGAAGATCGTCAACACCATAGAGTACAATCGGTGGTGGTTTAGGGGTCCTTTTTACTGGGGCAACATCATCCAATTCTATGTCTAACATAGAGAAACTGTTACATGTTTCAATATCTGCGCTATCGCTTTGGTTTGGTTCGGTTATGCCTCTGTGTTGACTTATGAGCAGATCCCGTCGCTGTACTCTTTTGGCATTTATTTTGCCCACTTTTTCCTCAGGGGATCGGCCTCTTTTCTGGGTTGGCACTCGTTGCCATGGAGCGTTTGGATTAAGGTTAGATTCATCCATATCATTCTCATTATTGTCAGCATGTTGTTTCTCTTTGGTGTTGTGTTTTCTTACAGTGGTTTTATCACTTAATGATGTTGAACGTTGACGATTAAAAAGACCCGGGTGGAATATTTGTTGGGTCAATGTTTTTGATTTTTCCTTAGGTAGCAGTACTTTGCCCCCCCCCAGAATACGTGGGGCAGCCTGAGCTATGCTCAGGAAGGGATTCTCCAGCTAGGCCGGTACCCTCCTGGGGTAGATTTTCTTTGAGTCTTGCTTCCATAGTGTTGTGTTATTTTTATCTCAGGGTTTTCTTCCCTTAGCCAGTTTGTTCGGTTTTTGGGCGCCGAAGACTCGCCCTTCGCGTTTCATATTTAGCTGTCACAGACCCGAGGTAGATAGTATGTGCGGGGCTCGTTATGGACCGTGACAGTGCCCGGAGGGGACGACCCATAAAGACATATATATATGGGCCCGACATTACATCGCGACGGCAGTGTAATGACGGCGTGGACGTATATGAAACACTTGTAGGTGCACGTCTGATAGCCTAGCTCCGCACACCTAGGCGTACGCTATCGGCAGTTTAGTATTTTATAAGAGTGAATTCCCTGACAAAGAATCCACCCCGCTAAAGCCTAACACCAAAGAAACCCGTCAATAAACCACGTATTATTCTGTTTGTTTTTTCTTAGTGCCCAGTTTGAATTTCGAATGAACTCGTTCGAAATTCAAACATAGGTACATTTTATTATGTTGACCACAGAGATTTTGACGATTTTTGATGTTCCAAATTCAAATCTCATTATTCCCTAGGGATCGGCCATACTGCATGTGGCACTGATACCTTTTTCGTTCACCTGTGGTCTTGTAGACGCGCAATATGCCTTGCCTATTTCCATTTTAGTGTTAGGGCTTGTACTAGCCCATCCACTGATTTAGTGTATTTTCTGACTTTTGTGTGTCTTATCTTTTGGATTTTCTTTATATTTAGCATGTTCCGTTCTATTCTTCTTTGACACGTTATTATTATCACGCTTTTATTTTATTAGCTTCATCTGTATGTTTGTATGTATGTTTGTTTGTTTGTTTGTAATCAACGCTTTTGAGCTCGATTTTGACCAACTTTGGGCGATCAGATTTTCTTCAAACTTTGCACACCCATCAAAGACTGATGTCAATCTCACAGCAGTCTCACTTGTGCCGCGTACCGATGTAGACGCATTGTTTACGTGTTATTTGTATCGATTAGCGCGGCGTAAGCTGTCGCTCGTAATTACTCGCCATGAGTATTAATATTGTGGTGAACGAGTTGCTGGCCTTCCTGCAGCAGAAGCTGGATGTCATGGACGAGGTGTCCGCCGTCCAGTTCTGCGCAACGAACTTCAGCGGACATAGCTGCTGCGAAGTTGATGTTGTTTAGCGTGCTAAATAAGCGTGACCAGATGGTGTCCCGCCGGCGTGACGGGACTAGAAAGAGCATACAGGACATTATCGCGCTGTTCAAGGAGACCGACCCGGACGACGTGCCGACGTTTGTGGCGAAGGATCTGCACAAGCTTTCTCCAGTCACCTTCGACCACGTCGATGTCACTAGCCTTTTGAAGGACATTGTTTTTCTGAAGGCCAGTCTTGCGGATGTACAAGCGAAGTTAAATGCACCCCAGAAAACCGTCGCAGATTTACGCCAAGAGTTTGGTGAATTTCGCAACACAGCGGTGGTAACTAGGTCATTAGCCGATGCGTCTAATGTAAGCATGCGTCATGGAGCTAGCCTCGATATATTGTCGCAAAACTCCGTGTCAGCAGTTTCGTCGCCAATACGTCCGTCGTTTCCGGGCGCCCCAGAGCTCCGTACCGGTCACCGCGGCTCCTTCATGTGCCGCCGCCCGACCCCTTCGCCCCGCCCCGCTGCCTGTACATATAGCCCCAGCGAATCTGGATCATCAGGATTTCGCTAGCGTCACTATGAGCGCCCCTGCTGCTCCTATATCGAAGCCTTTGCCTGATAAGGCAATAAATAAGGCTGAAAATGAAGATGGCTTCGTTACGGTGCAAAGGAGGAAGCGCCAAAAGCAAGTCAACCGGAATCTCTGCGGCAAAGCACCAGTTACTCCTAGTGCGAGTGTGCGTGCCGCTCAGCCGAACACGCCGGTGTACATCTCCCGCTTGCATTACACCTCAAAGGTGGAGGACATCGTCGAGTACGTGCGCCAAAAGTTGAAGTACACACTGAGGGTGCAGTTACTGGAGTCGCACCGGAATGTCAATTTTAAGGAATTTGTGGTGCGAGTACGAACTGTTTTCTGCACCTTGTTATGGAAGAAGACTTTTGGCCCCAGGGCGTGGTGTTCCGTCGCTTCCGCGGACAAATACCTACCTCAATAAGTGAAGTTTTACTAACGTAGTTTTAAATCTTGTTTACTAACAAAATGATTTATTATAAGTTATTATGAATGTTAGTCTATAAGGTATTTATGATATGGGTACATGTTGCCTGAAATAAATTGATTATTATTATTATTTCCTTTATTCATCAATATTACATATTATAAATTACATTTTTAAATATTTCAATATAAAATAAATAAAACATTTAAAAATATAAAAAAATAGTAGCCCACCGGTATCAGGAACAGGGTCCAAGCTACCGGTGGTTAGGGCTCCAAAGAAAGGAACTCCCTAACAATACGAACCGTGTCCAGAAGAACTGCTTTCTGAATCAAGCCCTTGATCCAGTCGCCTAACGAGAGCCTCCTAAGATGTTGGTCGAGGCTCTTGGCTATTAAGCCATTGGCTGACACAACTATCGGTACAATGATCGCTGAGTCCACTTCCCACATGTCGACAACCTCGCGAGCCAAGTCAATATACTTGATTTTTTATCTTTCTTTATCTTTCTCGGCTTTCACGAGGTTCTCGTCATGCGGAACGGATATGTCAACAATCATTGCACGCCTCTCGCTTTGGTCCACCACCACTATATCAGGCTTATTGGCTACAATAGTCCTGTCAGTGATGATGGACCGATCCCAGTACAACGTGATATCGTCACTATCGAGAACTGGGTCGGGCACATACCTGTAGTATGGCACCTCTGATTCCACAAGAGAGTACATCAGAGCAAGTTGCTGATGGATAATCGTGGCTACAAGGTTGTGTCTATGCAAGTATTCCCCGTTAGCTAGATGAGAACAACCAGAGATAATGTGGCGGATTGATTTACTTGGTCGGTGACATGCCCGACAGATGTCAACCGTGCCGTCCTTCACAATAAATCTCCGGTAGTTATTCGTCATGATAACTTCGTCCATAATTGCACAGACAAAACCTCCGGTTTCCCCAAAGAGGTCACCGACGCGCAGCCAGGCTACGGACGCTAGTTGATCTACATCGGGCCCATGAAGGGCCCGGAAAAAGCGTCCGTGAAGTTCTTTACTCTGCCATACTTCCTTGCGCACGTTAGTGTCTAGCACTACAGGTTTGCGCCAGTTCTCGTTAGCCAAGGAGAGCGGGGTGAGTCCCTTGTCCGCTGCTACAATTATTATTATTATTCTCTTTATTAATTTTTTTTCACATATAAAATTAAATTTTTAAATATTTTTAACAAAATTATACAAAAGAAAAAAAAAACATTTAAAAATATAAAAATATAGTTATCCACCGGTGTCGGTTTTTCTTTCTTTCTTTCTTCTTTCTTTCCTTCTGCATCAGGCCCTTGATCCATCCGTGCAACGATACCTTCGACAGATGGTCGTCGAAGCTTTTGGCTATAAGGCCATTAGCGGTCACAACAATCGGCACAATGATAGCCGAGTCCACATTCCACATGTCGACAACCTCGTGTGCTAAGTCAAGATATTTTATTTGTTTTTCTTTCTCAGCTTTCACGAGATACTCGTCATGCGGGATGGTGACATCGACTATCATTGCACGGTGCGCTAATCGGTCTATCACCACTTTGTCCGGCTTATTGGCTACAATAGTCCGGTCAGTAATGATAGACCGATTCCAGTATTATTATTATTAATACAATAATCCTTTATCCTATGACCTTGACCTCATGGACAATGACCTTTACTTCAAGGTCAAATGTATAAAATGTTGGCAATCGCCGAGGACACCCAAAGGTAATGACTTTGACCTCAAGATCAATGACCTTGACCCCGGTCAATGACCTTGACCCCAAGGTCAATTACTTTGATCCCAAGGTCAAATGTATAAAATGTAAAACGCTTGGGACACCGAAGGGCATGACCTTGACACCAAAGTCATTGCCCTTGAGGTCAAGATCACATGAAGTGTCCCCTGATGTTTACCCACCCTTCTAATCCCACTATCCCTCATCCACCCGATCCCGAAAGTTTGATTAAACGTTGTTTTTAACCGACTTCTAAAAAAGGAGGAGGTTCTCAATTCGGATGTTTGTATTTTTTTTTTTTAAGTGAAATTTTTCCATCTTTTTCCTCTGTGCCCCGTTTCGAATCCACTGACCAAAATTACAATATGAACTTATAATTAATAGGTGCAATGGTCATATCGCTAAAAGTGATTTTTTACAGGAAACCCGTGGAAGGATTTGACAGAAGAAAAAAAAAATACGCAGGTAGTTCGTGGTGTACTACAAGTATTACATATATACAATACATAAATATAAAATCCTAAATTGCTATGGAAGAATATTAAGTCAACTTTTGTACCTTCAAAGCAAAGACATTAGCTCCCTCCACATTTCGTCGTATTCTACAAATAGTGCCCTAACGAACATAGGGCTTTCTTTTTTTATTGCATAATTCAATTCTGCTCATCATACCACATATAACCAGTTCAACAAAAAAATTAAAAACGGTATAGGTTATCAAGGTTTTCTTAAAAGCCACAATTTTAAGCACTACGTTTTCAACGAAGAAAAAAGTCACAATCGCGCCCTCTTTCTTCGCGAGTACTGGTGTTGCGCGGGCGCCGGGAGAGCGTGTTAGCGCCATCGCGCCACTCAGCCATTAGTCGGCGGAACGCATTTTTAACCGACTTCTAAAAAAGGAGGAGGTTCTTAATTCGAATGTTTGTATTTTTTTTTTTTGGAACGAACTTCCTTATCGCGCGTTGTGAAAGGGGGCTAGACGGAAAAAATTCTCACGAAAAGTTGTACCGACACTTTTACTGTCAAAATGTAAATCCAAGATGGCGGCTGCAAGAAATTATCAACTTTTTCGTCATGGGTGTCGTTTTCATGGTTTTCGAGGGTGTTGAAACCGATGGTACTGTCAAAATATAAATCCAAGATGGCGGCTGCAAGAAATTATCAAATTTTCCGTCATGGGTGTCGTTTTCATGGTTTTCGAGGGTGTTGAAACCGATGGTACTGTCAAAATATAAATCCAAGATGGCGGCTGCAAGAAATTATCAAATTTTCCGTCATGGGTGTCGTTTTCATGGTTTTCGAGGGTGTCGAAACCGATAGTACTGTCGAAATATAAATCCAAGATGGCGGCTGCAAGAAATTATCAAATTTTCCGTCATGGGTGTCGTTTTCATGGTTTTCGAGGGTGTTGAAACCGATGGTACTGTCAAAATATAAATCCAAGATGGCGGCTGCAAGAAATTATCAAATTTTCCGTCATGGGTGTCGTTTTCATGGTTTTCGAGGGTGTTGAAACCGATGGTACTGTCAAAATATAAATCCAAGATGGCGGCTGCAAGAAATTATCAAATTTTCCGTCATGGGTGTCGTTTTCATGGTTTTCGAGGGTGTCGAAACCGATAGTACTGTCGAAATATAAATCCAAGATGGCGGCTGCAAGAAATTATCAAATTTTTCGTCATGGGTGTCGTTTTCATGATTTTTGAGGGTGTTGAAACCGATAGTACTGTCAAAATGTAAATCCAAGATGGTGGCTGCAAGAAATTATTAACTTTTCCGTCATGGGTGTCGTTTTCATGGTTTTCGAGGGTGATGAAACCGATAGTACTGTCAAAATATAAATCCAAGATGGCGGCTGCAAGAAATTATCAAATTTTTCATCATGGGTGTCGTTTTCAGTGTTTTCGAGGGTGTTGAAACCGATAGTACTGTCAAAATATAAATCCAAGATGGCAGCTGCAAGAAATTATTAACTTTTCCGTCATGGGTGTCGTTTTCATGGTTTTCGAGGGTGTTGAAACCGATAGTACTGTCAAAATATAAATCCAAGATGGCGGCTGCAAAAAAATATTAAATTTTTCGTTATGGGTGTCGTTTTCATGGTTTTCGAGGGTGTTGGAACCGATAGTACTGTCAAAATATAAATCCAAGATGGCAGCTGCAAGAAATTATCAAATTTTTCGTCATAGGTGTCGTTTTCATGGTTTTCGAGGGTGTTGAAACCGATAGTACTGTCAAAATATAAATCCAAGATGGCGGCTGCAAAAAATATTAAATTTTTCGTCATGGGTGTCGTTTTCATAGTTTTCAAGGGTGTTGAAACCGATAGTACTGTCAAAATGTAAATCCAAGATGGCGGCTGCAAGAAATTATCAACTTTTTCGTCATGGGTGTCGTTTTCGTGATTTTCGAGGGTGTTGAAACCGATTGTACTGTTAAAATGTAAATCCAAGATGGCGGCTACAATAAATTATCAACTTTTTCGATATGTGTGTCTTTTTCATGGTTTTCGAGGTTGTTGAAGCCGATAGTGCTGTCAAAATGTAAATCTAAGATGGCGGCTGTCAGAAATTATCAACTTTTTCGTCATGAGTGTCGTTTTCATGGTTTCGAAGATGTTGAAATAGTGCTGTCAAAATGTACATAAAATAGCATAGTATGTTTTGTTTATATTGTATTGGCTAGATGGAAAAAATTCTCACGAAAAGTTGTAACGACACTTTTTGCTATAATAAGCTATTGTAAGCCATGCAGCGTGCGCATGTTTCTCTGTCTGTCTCTCTATCTCTCTTAAAGAAAGCAAGCCAGAACGGAACTTCGTTCCATCCGGGTGTCCCTTGACACCTCAGTAGTTTTTTTTCTTTTATTCTTCCGCAGATTAAAAGCATAATGTAACTTATTCCTCAAGTCCAGCACTACTACGTATTAACACAACAGAGAATAAGGATTCATGGGACAAAATGCGTACAAAATATAAAGATAATTTATTAAAAATAATTCTAGCCAAATCTTACGATACTAATACACATTTATAAGAAATCACTAATACATATTTGATAATATTTAATTTAATTAAACACAAAAAAGTATCTCCTGAAAAGTTGCTATTATGCAGTTACGCCCCTATTCGTAGGATACGACGATTTTAGCAATGCCGACCTAATAAATAACACATTTCTGAAAGTTCCAGGCAACCCGGTAGCCAGCCCGTCGCTTATTTTTTTTTTTGTGTTCAACAGATACAGCGAAGCAATTTACACTTGCCCCGGTAGATCAAAGCGACGTTTCACGTGTTATCACCGAGCTTAAGTCTAACGCCGCTGTCTAACCTTCAGGTTACGACCAGTTAACCCTGAGTATGCATACCCTAACCTTACCTCATATTTTACCTACTTTATCGGATATTATTAATTGCTCCATATGGACATCCGAGTTTCCTTACCCATGGAAAATTGCTATAGTCAGACCTACACCCAAGAGTCGTAACCCTATAGAGGTTTGAGACCAATCAGTATCCTACCATGTCTTTCGAAAATAATGGAGAAGGAAAAATACCGTCAATTGACTCTGTTTTTGGAAGAATACGAGTTGTTACATGACCTACAATCCAGTTTCAGGAAACAGCTGAGTACTTCTACGGCGTTGCTGGACGTTACCGACAACATTCTGTCAGCTCAAAATAAAGGCATGTGGTCGCTGGTGCTACTTCTTGATTTCTCATGTGCTTTCGACTGTATCAATGTTTTATTACTAATTTCGAAGTTACATTAATATTATGAGTTTGACAATAAAGCCATACAGTGGTTCCAAAGCTATTTACTTCGGTGACAGAAAGCAAATCGTTTGGCGGACGGCACCACCTTGATTTCAGCTCTTTCTGCAATAGAGAAATATTCGCTTTAAGTCACAATGAATATAAGAAAAGCGTCGTTAAAAGTTACAGCGTCATTTTCAGACTTAAATATTTATTTAGAATATAAATTTTCTTCTAAGGTAATATGTGGAAACGTAGTGAATTGTACATTAGCCTATTTTATAAGATGTAAGACAATTGTACAATTGTTTGTTTTCCCCGATAAAATAAAATATATATGTATATACGTGCATATATATAATGGGTTTTATTGAGGATTTTCGAAATAAACCACAAATTGTTTCTCTGAAAACAAAGATTTGTTTTATTCAACATGCTTTTACAGTAGGTATAACAATTATCGTTTAATTAAAATTACACTTTTATCTCACCTGAAAACAAAGAAACGACATTTAAAGTTTAATAATATCGCCTCCTCAATTATATCCCTTTAATTATCTCTCTACAAGCCTTTATAACAATAAAATGCACAAAACAATCTAAACATCATCTGTCACTGAATGATACGTCACCCCGTATCCACAGCTTAAAAATTAAAAAAATGAAATGTCATTTCCAAGCAGGTCATTTCATTACATCTCCCCCCCATAGGAACGAAAATTCTAAATAATATAATACAAACAATGCACCTGCAAGCTATCTTTATACCTATTCGTTTTCTTCTACTTCATCTTCTGCCGTAACAGGTTGTAATTTTGTTATGTGGAATAAAGTTGATTCTGTTTTTCTGTTGCCAGTGTCAATCTTATAAATGGAGTTCGATATTTTCTCTATTATCTTGAAAGGGCCTATTTTTAATTCGTCTAATTTTTTCCTGTTCAGTCTATTTCCATTTTCTACATATACACTGTCTCCTATCTCGAACTCTTGTATTTTCCTATTTCTATCAAATATTTTCTTGTTGTACTTGTGAGATTTTATTGTATTCTCTAATGCTAATCTTCTATCAGCAATCCACTTGTCTTCCTTTTCTATTGTTTTAATTTCATTTGGTAAAATACTGACATTTGTTCCATCCAGTAAATATTTTGGTGCAAAACCTGTAACAGAATGGTCTGTTTCATTATATTTCTGTACACATTCTCTTGCTACTGTTGTCCATGTTCTCTTATTATTTTTCTCATTTATTTTACATCTTATTTTATTTACTATTGTTTGGTTTAATCTTTCGTTCAAGCCGTTCGAAAATGGCGTATTCACAGCTGTAAATATTAGTTTGATGTTATTCTCCTGCAAATACCTGGATATTGGTCTGTTAGAATTATTCCAATCTCATCTGTCTCGAGTACTTTCTTTGTTAGTTTTATAAAGTCACTTGCGTTCTGTGTTTTTGAAGTCACAATAAACGCATATCTTGTGTAGTGGTCTACTAAAAGGTGTAAGTATTTTTTTGTTGACCTAGATCCTCCAAAGCCACCTATAGTATCCATTGACATTATCTCAAATGGTTTTGTTGCTGGTCTTGATTTATTTTTTATGCATATTTCGCATGTTTTACAAATATTTATGATATTTTTTGTTAGGTTTTTAGCTGTATATAGTGGACTTATTTTTTTCTGTAATTGTCTGATTCCAATATGGCATAAATCTTCATGCACCTTTTTTATAATTTTTTGACTAAATTCTTCTGAGAGTATAATTTTTTCAAGTTTCTTTATTTTTTTATAATAGATTTTATTTTTATGTAGTAGATTTTGTTTCTTTTCTTTTATTGTTTCATTTTTTTCTTGGTCTTCAACTATATCTTTTATTTGTATTAAATTTTTAATAGTTCCTCCTTGTTATCTTCTGATTCTAATACAGGGTTTCGGCTCAAACAGTCTGCTTCTATATTTTCTTTACCAGGTATATATTTTACTGTAAAGTCATATTGAGATAGGTAATATGTGAGGTCACCCAATTCTTCATCTGTCCTGCATTTAATATTCATGTTCTCTAGAGGTTTGTGGTCTGAGTAAATAGTGAAATGTTTTCCAATTAGCCAGTGTTGCCAGTATTTAACTGCTTCTTTCATAGCAATACATTCCAAATATATGGCCTTTTTTCGTTTTTGAGATTCGTTTAGTTTTTTTGAAAAATATGCCACCGGTTTGTCTTTACCGTCTAGTTGAGTCTGTTTTAATATTGCCCCGATACCCTCTAAAGACGCATCTGTAAAGATTTTTATTGGTAAGTCTTTGTCGAATATTTCCAACACAGGTTGAGAACATAAATATCTTTTTATTTGATTAAATGATTCTTCACACTTCTCTGACCACACAAACTTTTCATTTTTTCTTAATAAATTATGTAATGGGTCTAAAATAATTGCACTTCTTGGTATGTATTCATGGTAGAAGTTAATTTTTCCCAAAAATTGTCTGATATTCTTTTGTGTCTTAGGAGTTGGAAAATGTCTTATCGAGATCAAATTGTCTTTTAGTGGTCTTACCGAATTGTTCTGAATTACATGGCCGAGGTACTTTACTGAGTCTGAAGCAAAGTTACATTTCGTAAACTTCAATCTAAAGCCTTCTTGTATTATTGCCTCTAATACATTTCTTATGTGTTTTATATGTTCTTCAAAGGTGTTCGAGTATATCAGAATATCATCAATATAGTTTACGGAGTATCCTGTGAGATTGTGCTTTCTTAGAATATTGCTTAAAATTCTCTGGAAAATTGCTGGTGATGTTTTCAAGCCAAAGGGAAGGCAGGTCCACTGGAAGTGGCCATCTTGTGTGACAAATCCTGTTTTATATCTATCTTCCACCCGTAATGGTATCGCCCAGAATGCTGAATTTATATCCAGTGTAGTAAAATACTTACAATTTCTAGTTTTAACAATCAAATCATCTATTAACGGAAAAGGTTGAGCTTGTGGAACAACAATTTTATTTAGTTCCCTGAAATCTATACACAAGCGGGATTTCCTATTTTCACCCTTTTTAAATGCCAATGTCACTGGAGCAGCGAAACGACTGTAGGATTCTTCTATTAAATTATTCTTTAGTAACATGGATATTTGGTTTTCAATTTCTAATTTATCTTCTATTGTACATCTGTATGGTCTTTTACTACAGTATCTATTTACTAGTAAATCTATGTGAGCTTCATAATCTCTAACTGTTCCTATATCATACTTGTCCTAAAATTGTTTTATATTCCTTTATTATTTTCTCGATCTCAATTTTCTTTTCATTATCTAAATGGTCTGTCATACTTACAAACTCTTCTGTTTCTATATGTTCATTAAAATTTATTGCTAATGTTTTTATATTCTTTTCTTCATTTCTGTTTTCTTTAGACATTTCATCTATTTTATTTGTTCTTATCTTTTGTTCTATCCGCAAGTCCTCGTTTTGGGTTAGTTTGAATTTCTTTATCATATCCAATTCGATTATAAAATCATCAAAATATTCATTTTCTACTATGTATACATCCACCTCTTCTTCTAAATCAAATATTTTTATTTTTATTGTTATCAAGCCATCTGTTTTTTTCACACCATTAACCGTTTTCATATATGCTATATTCTCATTGTCCTTTTTTTCTTTTATTTTAATCAGTCTTGAATTTATTAAAGAGATCTGTGAGCCTGAATCGTAAATGCCGCTCACTTCTAGTTTATTTTCTAATAAGAGCTTGATTTTGATTAATGGTGTACTTACTCGTTTTTTTTTTTCAGTATTTATATCTACTTCAATAATGGAGTTGTTATTTACATTTCTGGGTTTAAAAACTTTTTCAGATTCATTTTTATTTTTCTTGAACCAACATGACTCTTCCGGATGATATCTTATTCCTTTGTTCAAAGATTCACAAGTGTTACATGGCTTCTTCTCATTAGTTTTATTTTTATAAAGGAATGTACAACTCTTTATTGTACTTGAGTTTTTCTTGTACATCATACCTTCATATTTTCTTATCTCATTGAACAAATCAGTAGTGTCATTGAGTTCATCTCTGTTTAACCTATTTAAGATAAACCCAGGTAAACCTGTTGCAATAAGATCTATCATTGTTTTGGAGTCTATCGATTTGTTTATGTCTAGCATAAGCCTTTCTTTTCTAATAGCGTAATCAATTAGTAGTCCTTCTTTATATCTAAATGCGAGAGCATATGTAACTATGTCCCATCCTTAGTTTTTAAAAGTTTCTAAAAATTTGTCTTTCCATTCATTCCATTCAGCCTTTATTGTTAGTTTTATGGCCATCGAGCTATACCAATCCAAACAAGATTTTTCTAAAAATAATCTCAATATATCTATTTTTGTTTCATCTTTTGATATATTAAAGCGCTCACACTCCTTTTCAAAATTCTCAATCCATTGCATTGCATTAGGGTTCTTGCTTGTGAATTTTTCAATAATAAATTTCTCTGAAATATGTTTTAGGTTATGTTGATTTTCTTTCTTTGTAGTAGTTTCTATTAATTTTTCCAAGATATGTTGCAAATTGTCGTTTTTGTCTATTGGTTGTTTTGTGCTTATTTCTTCTAAATATTGATCTAAAAATTGCATATTACCTTCCTCATCTCTATATGTTTTCTTAAGACCTTCATCCAATTTTATCCATATTTTTTTCTACTTTGATACCTTTTCTTTATACTATTTTTTATTTTTGAGAAAGTATTCATTTTGACAATATATGTATGATGAATCACCGGCTTCAGCTCATCAGGTAAAACATAACATTTTCCTTCTTCTGTAGATATTGAGGTTATGGCTAATACATTTGATTTGCCATCATTTGAAGCTATCATCGTAAACTCAAATTGCAGCCGGTCCATCTTCTTTTAGTTAACAAAAATGTCGTTTTATAATGGGTTTTATTGAGGATTTTCGAAATAAACCACAAATTGTTTCTCTGAAAACAAAGATTTGTTTTATTCAACATGTTTTTACAGTAGGTATAACAATTATCGTTTAACTAAAATTACACTTTTATCTCACCTGAAAACAAAGAAACGACATTTAAAGTTTAATAATATCGCCTCCTCAATTATATCCCTTTAATTATCTCTCTACAAGCCTTTATAACAATAAAATGCACAAAACAATCTAAACATCATCTGTCACTGAATGATACGTCACCCCGTATCCACAGTTTAAAAATTAAAAAAATGAAATGTCATTTCCAAGGAGGTCATTTCATTACATATATATGTATTTTATTATTATAAATAACTTATTTTATACTTTTCCGTTTGAACTATCTGTTATATATTTGTTTATTGTGCAAACCTATCACAGTGTTGTCTATTTTAACCCGAAGGTTGACTGATAGAGAATGCCTTGATGCATTAAGTCCGCATAAGTACCACTATTGTACATGAAGTTTAAATAAATAAATAAAATAAAATAGAGAGATGGGTTTCCTAGGGGTTAAATTTTTGGGTGCCACGACAGAAACCTCCACGAGTGCCCGCAGGCTGTAGTTCCCTTGCGGATACGTTCGGAGCGAAGGCCAGTCTGCGGGACGGTTCACCCTGGGAGGCGGCCAATAACCCCCTTGGGTATTGCTGCCTAAGGGGCCTCGATGGCCGTCTGCGAATGTTCTGTCTGTCGGAACGCTTCAACGCGTGTCCCTCTGCTATAGCAGAGGGCACAGTGGCGAAGTAAGAGCGGGCTCGGTGTGCACTCACACTGCCGCCGGGCAGGCAGGAGGAAGGCTTGCTCCTCCTTCTGCCACCGTTAGTCTCGTAGCCCCAGAGATTGTCCAAGGTCATGTTTCTGACTTTCGCCGCGAGGAAGACAACCTCTATAAAAAATTACCCCAAACCTCCAAGCGGCGGCGCACCGTGAGGGAGGTTGTTAGCTTGACTAATGGGTAGCTAAATTAGTCTCTAGTGCGAACCGCTAAATTTGAGCAGGTAAACAAAGTTTAATACTCGTGGGAACAGCATGGATAATATAAAGTCAAAATTCTACAAAAAACCAACGGAGAGTGATGCGCGGTCGGAGTCCGACGCGGCATCCGGAAGGAGCTCGGAGGGCTTGGAGATGGAGGAGACTGGGGGAGACCCCGGTAAAAATTCAGAGGTAGAGGCTGTGGGAGACCCCGGTGAAGGCCCCGGTGGAGACCCCGGTGGAGACCCTGGAAGTGACCGGCGTCTCTTCAGGAAGCGCTCCGCGTCCAGGAAGCGCTCCGCGACGAGGGACGGACTGTTGTCGTCTTCTGACACGGACGGAGACAAAGGTTCGGCGCCGAAAATAGCTACGAGCAGCCGCGGCGTGGGTCGAGCCCGTGGACAAAGGAGGCTAAAGGCCATAAACTCCGCCCAGCGAGCCGACAGGCTTGCCGCGGAGGGGCGCCACCCTGGAGCGACCGGCGTTCGGACAAACCTCTCGGAGCCGTCCGGCAGCGAGAGGCAGGCGAAGGAGGACTCGGACGGGGAGTTCCTACAAAAACTGGCCGTCACCCTTTTGCGGGACATGAGCCGCAAAAGGGAAAAGACGTCCAAAGAGAGGACGGTGCAGCGCCATGCCAAGTCCCTCAAGGAGGCCTTTGACGCCTCCCTCAAAAAGAGGGTGGCAAAGCTCCGGAGCTAGCTCCAGGCCGAGCTCTGGGCCGAGATCCGGGCGGAGTTCGCGAGAACAGGCCACCAGGAGCCGACGGAGGGGGGGCGCAAGCAGGGGCACGGGCAAAGCCGGCCCCAGGCCCAGCACGAGCCGGAGAATCAGCTGCTGACACTGGTGCGGCAGGAGCTGGCTGCCTTTCGGCAGCAGCAGCAGCAGCAGCAGGAGCAGTTCCAGCTACGGATGCAGCAGCAGCTGTCCGTGCTGGAGGGGATCATGCTGCGCCCCCCGCTCACGGCCTCCGGCCAGCGAAAGGCGACGTCGTACGCCGCTGCTGCGGCCACGGCTTCTGTGCCTAAGGCAGGCCCTTCGGGGCAAGCAGGACGCGAGGCTGCGGCGTCAGGGCCTGCAGGGCCAACCCCGACGGCTGCGCAGCAGCGGCGGTGGGGGAAGCCAGCGGCTCCTCCCTCGAAGGGTGGGGCGGCGCCTAAACAGGCGGGACCACCTGCCGCGGCAGCGACTAGGCCTCGCCTCACGCCTGCTCTACCTGAGGAACCCGGAGCCGCATGGACGGTTGTCGGTGATGCGAAGAAGGCGGGCAAAGCGGCCAGGGCGGCCAAAAAACGCGCGAGGCGCAAACAGCGCAAGAAGCGGGCCATGGCGGCGAGACTTCGCGCCCCCAATTCCGAGGCTGTAGTCATTACGCTGCAGCCTGAGGCGGAAAAGAAGGGCGTGACGTACGACGACGTCATGGCAAAGGCGAAGCAGGCGGTGTTGCCCCACCTCGGCGAGCTTGGAGCTGCTGGGGGCTTCCGCATGAGGCGTACGCTCACGGGGGCCCGAGTCCTTGAGGTTCCCGGTGCGGCCAGCGGCCCTGCAGCGGATGCCCTGGCCGCAAGGATCAGGGCGTCCCTCAACGCGGAAGAGGCCCGAGTGTCCAGGCCCACAAAGTGCATTGACATGCGCATCATGGGCTTGGACGACTCCGTCAAGGTGGACGAGGTGGTGGCCGCCATTGTCGGGGCGGGCGGGTGCACGACCGAACAGGTCCGGGCGGGCACCATCCGCGCTGACAGCACGGGCATGCGAGCCGTTACGGTTAGCTGTCCCGTGTCGGCGGCCAAGACCATCACAGGGGAGGGCCGACGGCTGTTGGTGGGCTGGGTCTCCGCGCAGGTGAAACTGCTGGAGCCCAGACCTTTGCGGTGCTTCCGGTACCAAGTGGGGCACCACGTTGGCACCCACTGCGCCGCGGAGGTGGACCGCAGCGACCGCTGCCACCAGTGTGGCCAGCCCGGTCACAAGGCCGCAGAATGCCGTGCTCCGCCGCATTGTTATGCGTGTGCGGCGGCAGGCAAGCCGGCCGACCACCGGGCTGGGGGCAGGTCCTGTGACCCCCCCACCAAGGCCCAGGGCAAGGCCCGTAGGCCCATCCCCGCCGACGTCCTCACCGCCGCAGCCGCCTCCTTGGCCACCGCCGCTATCGCCGCCGCACCCGCCGCGGCAGTGCCCCCTAGAAGGGCTCGGGAGGAGACGATGGACTGCCAATAACGGCCCCATTCCGTCTCCTCCAGGCGAATATCAACCACTGCGCCCCCGCTCAGGATCTGTTGCTCCAGAGCATGGCGCAGTGGTCGATAAATGTCGCCGTCGTTTCCGAGCCGTACTACGTCCATCCCCGTGGAGACTGGGTTCAGGACATAGACGGCTCGGTGACGTTAATCTCGTCGGCCGCCGCCGGTACCCCGCCCCTCGAGGCTGTTCGAGGGGACGGGGCTGCGTGGCACCACGGTTCGGGGACATTGCAGTAGTAGGCGTCTACCTGTCCCCGAACAGATCTCTCGACGAACTCCAGGTCTCCCTTATGGAACTAAATGTCGTCGTCGCTGGGTTCGGTACCCTCCCCGTGGTCGTTTGCGGGGACTTCAACGCCTGGAATACGGCTTGGGGTTCCCGGTACACGAACCCACGGGGTCAGATGGTGGAGGACTGGGCTTTGGAGCTGGGCCTGATCGTCCTGAACCGGGGTTCTGTCCCCACGTTGGCGCGGATGCGGGGTGAATCAGTGGTGGACATCTCGTTCGCCAGCCCCGCTCTGTTGCAGCGTGTCGTCGACTGGCGCGTTGTGGAGGAGGTGGAGACGTACTCCGACCACCGGTACATCCGGTTGGACGTCACCGCCGAAACCTCAGCCGCGCCGGTCCGACAGAGCCCTTGCGGTCCGCGGTGGGCGCTTAAGCAGATGGACCGGGAGCTCCTCCTGGAAGCCGCGACGGTACAGGCCTGGGTGCAAGCACCGGACAGGCCTGTCGACATAGACGTCGAGGCG
Organism: Mythimna ferrago; assembly: GCA_910589285.2. NCBI lineage: Eukaryota > Metazoa > Arthropoda > Insecta > Lepidoptera > Noctuidae > Mythimna > Mythimna ferrago. Next base: position 184,675 of record OU342693.1, read on the forward strand.
GAGTGGTTCCGGGAGGCCATGTCGCAAATCTGCGACGCGGCAATGTCCCGAGTCCATCCAGGGCGAGCTAAGCGCCAGGTGTGCTGGTGGTCGCCGGAGATTGCTGCACTGCGCAACGCATGCAGTCACGCGCGACGCCGGTAGGCCAGACACTGCAGGCGCCGCATCCGCCCACCGGATGCGGAGGCCAGAGAGGCGGAGCTGTATGAGGGATACAGAGCGGCAAACGCACCCTCCGAACGGAGATCAAGCGGGCCAAACTGGAGGCCCGCAACGTGTGGCTGGGGTCTCTGAATGTGGACCCATGGGGGCGCCCGTACAATATGGTACGGGAAAAGCTCCGCCCCTGGGCTCCCCCACTGACTCAGAGTCTCCGGCCCCAGATCGTAGAGGGTGCGGTGAACGCTCTGTTCCCTGCGCGGGGGGAACACTCCCCCCCGCCCATGGCTCCGCCTCCACCGCCAGCAGTGTCTGACGCGGACCGCAACAGCGACGACGACGACGGTGCTCCAGAGGTGACGGAGGTAGAGATGAGAGTGGCGGTGCAAAGGCTGAGTGCCAAAAACACCGCCCCAGGACCCGACGGCTTGCCTGAAAAGGCCTGGGTCCTGGCCATGGAGGCTCTCGGGCCTCGACTGAAAGGGCTCTTCAGCGCATGCATGGAGAGGGGCCAGTTCCCACTTTGCTGGAAGACGGGGAAACTGGTCCTCATAGCGAAGCCAGGGCGCCCTGCGGACTCTCCGTCCGCGTACCGGCCCATTGTGCTGCTCGACGAGGTGGGCAAGCTCTTTGAGAGAGTCATTGCAAACCGCCTCGTCGGGCGCCTAACACGGGTGGAGCTGGACCTTTCGGACGGACAGTTCGGCTTTCGCAGGATGCGCTCGACGGTGGACGCCATCATGCGCGTGCGAGCCCTCACGACGGGGGATGCGGTGTCCCGGGGCAGGTGTGTCGTGGCAGTATCCTTGGACATTGCCAACGCGTTCAACTCCCTGCCCTGGAGTACGATCCGGAGGGCACTCCGATACCACCGGGTGCCCGAATACCTCTGTTGAGTGGTCGAGGCCTATCTGTCGGACAGACTTATAGTCTACCCCGGTCACCAGGGAGACTGGAAACGTCGAGAGATGTCGTGCGGTGTTCCGCAGGGGTCGGTACTAGGGCCACCCTTGTGGAACATCGGGTACGACTACGTGCTGCGCGGCGACTTCCCTGACGGGGTCAGCGTGATTTGCTACGCAGACGACACGCTGGTTCTAGCGCAGGGAGAGTCGTACCAGGCGGCGGTCGCTCTAGCGACACGCGGGGTTGCGATGGTCGTTGATAGGATCCAGGAGTTGGGACTCGAGGTGGCGCTTCACAAGTCCGAGGCGATGTGCTTTCACGGTCGCCGCTCTCGGAAAGCGCCGCCAATGAGTTCCCAACTAACGGTAGGAGGAGTTCACATCGGTGTCGGGTCGACGATGAAGTACCTGGGACTCGTCCTCGACAGCCGGTGGAATTTCGTGGAGCATTTCCGACGTCTGGCTCCCAAACTCAACCGGCCTGGGGCTGCGCTCAAGCGGCTCGTGCCCAACCTTGGGGGTAGAGATGCCTCCTGCCGGAGGCTCTACGCGGGGATCGTTCGGTCCATGGCCCTCTACGGGGCGCCGGTGTGGGCGCCGTCGCTGAAAAAGCAACCGGCGGCCATACTGAACGCCTGCCAGAGGGTCATGGCGATAAGGATGGTGCGGGGATACTGCACGGTCTCCCGCGAAGCGGCGAGCCTTCTGGCTGGCCTACCACCGTGGGATCTGGAGGCAACAGTCCTTGCACACATGCACGATATGCGCGTGGAGATGCAACGCCGGGGTGAAAGTCCGCTGCCGCGACAGGTCACGGCATGGTGGACAGAGCTCCGGCGGGATCTCATGGTGAAATGGCGTCAACGACTATCGCAACCCAGTGCTGGGCACGCCACAATCATGGCGGTAAGTCCCCTCTTTGAGGCGTGGCTGGAAAGACCTCACGGCGTCCTTACCTTCCGCATGACGCAGGTACTCACCGGACATGGTTCGTTCGGGAATTTCCTGCACGGGATTCATAGGGAGGTGACGCCCGGGTGTCGCCACTGTACGGAACGCCCGGAGGACACGGTAGAGCACACAGTCGAGGTGTGCCCTGCTTGGGCGGAGCATCGCCGTGCCCTCGTGGGGGCGATCGGCGGCGGAGACCTCTCGCGCCGGGCCTTGGTTGAGGCCATGGTCCGGAGCGAGGAGGAGTGGCAGGCGGTCGCCGACTTCTGCGAAGCAGTAATGCTCGCAAAGGAGGAGGCCGAACGCATCAGGCAACGGCGTTATCGCCGCCGCCGCCGCCGGGATTCTGATCCCGATTTCCGGCCAACGTAGGCGCGGGCTTGCGGACAGTGAGCAATGGGTAGCTCACTGTCCGGCCGTCCGGTAACTGTCCGGACCAAGCCCAAGTCGTCGACGGCGCGCACTGTTCCCGCGCGCCTCAAGGAGTTGTCAGCAACAGCAGGGACCCAGCCGGGTCGAAGCCTACTGGGGCCAGGGTTATCCGAAAGGGCGCATGAAGGCTAGAAGGAACGGGGTGGGTCTTTTAGTCAGTAAGAGTCTGACACTATCTCCCGCTCCGCCCAAGGGCGGGGGATGTCAATGCATGATTTTTTCCCACCATAAAAAAAGGGGTTAAATTTTGGGTCCTATTATTTTTATTATTTAATGTGCAGAGGTAATAAAGTGCCTTCAGAAATGCAAGTTCTATGCGGATTATGTCTAATTGTATTTGTCTTTTTAACCAAAGGACTACGATTCAGCCATTAGAGATCTAAGCGATGATCTAGAAAGAATCTCCACCTGGGCGAATGAGAACGGTCTGACGTTAAACCCAGTGAAAACTAAATATATGTTGTGTTGTTGTTTGTTTGTTATGCAGCAGTTGAAGAAGCTGCCCGCAAGCCTAAGTTTGACTCTTATGGGTGAGCCTATTGAACGAGTTGATGAGGCGCGAAACCTGGGGTTGCGTATGGACATCGGCTTTAGGTTTGAGAAGCACGTTGTTGACTCCGTTAGAAATTGCTTTTATCGCTTAAAACTGCTGTACAAGATGAGACCTTTCTTGTCTTAGAAGCTCCGCGAACAGTTAGTCAAAACCCTTGTTCTATCTAAACTAAATTATACTGATTCGGTTTACGGCCCATACTTGCTGGCTCGAACCGACAGACTTATACAGCGAGTCCAAAATGCATGCGTTCGATTCTGTTCTACAGTTCCCCCTAGAAGTCATGTGACCCCCTTTCTTAACAAATAGTTTATTTTAAAAATGAAACCAAGGCAAAAGTTACATTTGGCCCCATGACCCCAGTTGGCTTTGGCCCTGCTGCCGGCTGACCGCCCAGAGAACAGAGCATATAGTGTGTGTGTGTGTGTGTAATTTGCGCGCATTGACTACACTTTTCTCTCTGCTGAACTCTCCCACCCCTCCTTCTTATCTTATATCAAACTTTTAATTTCTATGTTCTACCCATGCCAAGAATCTGCGTTCTTCCAACAATCTTCTACTGCTTTGTCCTTCTCATTCTTCTGATTTTGTCCATTCTTCCTTTCATATACCATGTCCATCCTTCTGTGGAATGCGCTTCCTCTTGACATCAGGACGGCCACCAGTCGGTATGTATTTAAGCGGAAGTTGCGGTTTCATTTTCTACACAAATAGCGGAGTAGTCTCAAAAATCCTTTCCTTTACCTTATATAAATTATATATATTTGTATAGATGTAGGTTTATATTATATTGAATATATATGTTTATTTTATAAATATATATTTGTACACTAGTTTTCTTATTAACCTATTCTTTTTTTTTATGCACCTGCCATGTTTTCTCTTCACCACCCTAGGTTGACTGGTAGAGAATGCCTAAGGCATTAAGTCCGCCTTTGTACCTTTGTGTTGCATAAAGTTTTAATAAATAAATAAATAAATAGTGGACCCCGCTTGGACAGAGTATTGCCGTCTCCTCATGGGGCCAATCAGCAGTAGCGACCTCTCACGCTGGGCTCTGGGCACAGGCCATGGTTCTCCGTCCAATCCGAGCGGGATAAGGCAGCAGACGCCTCCTTCTGCGAATTAGTAATCTAGCAAAGGAGACAACCGCACGTTTGAGGGAACGGAAATCCTCAGCCTCCACCGCCAAGACCCAGATTACCAGCCACCATAGGCACGGGCTTCCGGATGATGACCAATGTGTAGCTCGACGTCCGATCGTCTGGTAACCGTCCGGACCGAGCGTGATTCCACGCGCGCCTCAAAGAGTTGTTAGCAAAACCCCCCCTGAAGATTTTGGCCCTGATGGGCCCCTGCAGCCCATCAGGGCCAAAATCTTCTGGGGCCATGAGTCGACTTCTGAAAAGGGAACCCGAAGTCCTATAACAGAAAGAATATAGGCGGTGTTTTAATCAGTAGGTAATAGTCTGACACGCCCTCACGCTCCGCTGTAGCGTGGGAAAAGTCCTTAAATAAATATCTAACGACCTTTCCCGCTCTAGAAACGAATCGTCTTGTCGACGAACAGTCCTATAACGAATCGGTCTTCGGAGAACGGTTACCGAATCCACAAAGCTTGCTCATTATTTAGTTTTAACTTTGGGCTAGGTAGCTTTCAGATAAAAATAAAAGCAGACACTTTTTGGCAAAACGTGGAAGAGAAAAGTTATTAAGAAAAAAATACAACCGACTTCAAAAATAAAACAAAAAATTACAAAATGACTGTTAGTGCCACATTCAAAAATCACGTACAATTCCAGTTATGTACATTACAACGACAGCGATGGCGAGCGATCTACAAGAGTGCCGTGGCAGCACTGTTAATATTACATGAGACAATCTTGTGTCGACTTTATAATAGATGCAACAACACGGGTGTCCGTGAATGTGATGGCACGAAGCAGGTCGCGTGTCGCGCGTACCTGCTTCGTGCCATCACGGCAGCGATTGAATTAACGCGTTGTAAGCCGATAAAAATTATAATAGCGGCGAGAAATATTGTAGAGCGAGAAGACGGGCGAGAAGCAAGGACGGCTAATTTAACGGCTCGAGTGGCGCAGGGGTGAGAAAACACCAAGCGGTGAGTAGGAGGAGTGAGGGGTGGAGGGGACATTCACCGCCACCCGAAGTCGCGATATTTAGATAATTTCACGCAACACTTGAGCGGCTCAAAGAGCGCGCATCTGCCGGCGACGCCACCGCCACACGCACGCTACGCCTTATACTCAGGGGATTTGGAGGCTGCTTACTTAGTCTTTTCTTTCCAATTGGAATTTGCGAGTGCAGGCCATGCGGGTCACCGGGCTGACCGACTCGCACCGACGGCGCGGTCGTACTGCGGTCGCACCGGTTACCTTACACGCACTACACTTCTCACTATTTCATTCTCAAAAATTGTAAAGACGGATTATTTATACATATAATCTATACATCTATATAAAATTGGAGTGTCTGTTTGTAATATTGAAATAACTGTTTTTTACTACATGAATATGAATATAATATAATTATACGGTACATACACCAAAATATCATTTTTTACAATTTTTGTCTGTCTGTCTGTTTGTCCGGGCTAATCTCCGAAATAGCTGGACCGATTTTGACGGGAGTTTTTTTGGCAGATAGCTGATGTAATAAGGAGTAACATAGTCTACTTTTATTTTAGAAAAAATAAATTCTAAATCCTGTAGTCCGCGCGAACGATGTCGCGGGCACAGCTAGTAATAATATTATGTACCCTTTATTTCCCTTAACATTTATAACAATATTTTTGTAAAGATAAATAAATAGTAAAATAACCGGCAAAAATTAGCAATTAGTAACTAAATCGGGTAGGTAAATATGATTCTAAATCATTAAGGTCCTTTTCGGGTATAGGCATCCTCCAAGGTTTTCCAGTTGGGTCTGTCCCTGGTCTTCTTCTTAGCGTATCGATGGCAAAATTAGTTGAATTCCTTGCCTGGCCCAGAATTCGGCCACGGCAATGCCGTCCCTGGTTTTATTAATCCAGTCAGCTCCTGCTGTTATTTTTATTTCATCGGACCAGCGCTCGTATGGGCGACCTCTGCTCCGGTGTCCACATTTGTGTAAGCAACTACAAAATAATTCTAAAAGTCTCAACAGAAATTAACGTAAATAAGGACATTTAAAGATTTTATTAGTACGCAATTTGACTAGTAACGATAATTTGTTTCTTTGAAAATAGTGATAAATTGTTAAAATTCTATTATTCGTTTTGTTGCATTAAAATTGGCTTGATAACATTTACAAGATATTTTGATACGATTTCAAATGGTTGCAGTTTATAATCAGTCCATCTATTGACATAAAAGTTCACGCCCTCTTCCCCCACTTTTGTAACGTGGACGGGGCTGTCAAACAAAATAAGTTTGCCCGGACACGAGTCAGTCGGTTGTTGGCTGTTGAACAGTGAAGTGTAAAACTGTGTATATCTGTACAAGTATTTTGCTGCAATAAACAGTGTTGCTATCGAGTTATTGTGTTTTTCTTTCACATGGGCCTGGCCATGATGTGGTTCGTTTTGTCCACCTGTCATCAGGAAGACGGGCTAGGTGTCCTGCCCATTTCCATTTCAGACGTTGGGCATGGTTTAGAGCATCTATGACATTCGTTTCACTTCTTATGTCTTTGTTTCTTTTCTTGTTTTTCAGTTTGATGTTGAGGATGCTCCTCTCCATAGCCTTTTGACTTTTTAGGATCTTATTTCTAGTTTGGTTATTAAATATCCAAGTTTTGTGAACCTTAGGTTAGACAAGGAAGCAAGTAAGAGTCCATTACCTTTTTAACACGCTTTTATTAGCTTCATTTGTAACTAACCATGTACGTATATGTAAGAAAATCTTGGAATCTTAATTTGACCCACTTCCCGGTCTTCGATTAGAATGAAATTTTGCACACGGTGTGAGTTCTGATGACAATACATGACTAGCTAAGAAACGGCATTACAAATCCAATATGGCGGCCTCCCCAAGATGGCGGACTGGCTGTTTGAAATCTACCCCCATGATATAGGTATCAAATGAAAGGGTTTGCTGTCAGAAATACGAAAAAAATAGTCACGTGACTTAAATACAATATGGGGGACGTCCAAGATGGCGGACAGGCTATTTGAAATGCACCCCCATGATATGGGTATTAAATGAAAGGGTTTTAATATTTTAAATTAGTAAGTAGTAAATTAAGTTTGAATAATAAGAAGACTAAAAAAAAATTATAAAATAAAAATAATAGTAAAAAAAAACTTTTTACAAAAAAAAACCGACTCCACTAAAAACAACACTAAAACTATCAAAATAATGATATTGTTTGTTCCTTATTTAACACCGACTTCTGAAATTAAAATGATTTTGATGGTTTTAGTGTTGTTTTTAGTGAAGTCGGTTATTTTTGTTTTTATTTCACACTTTTTAGTTGCAATACACTTACAGCCAGATTAACTTTTTCTCATGACAATGCCAATTAACTCAAACCCTGCTAGGATACATTGTTTTATTATGAAGTTCCCGTGTCTACCTTCCGGCTCCATCATCATCATCAGATCAGTTCGATAGTACCTTATAGCCAAAGTGCATTTCATGACAATCCTAATAAGCCCAAACACGGGTAGAATACATTGATTAATTACGAACTTCCGATGCCTATCTTCTAGCTTCATCATCATCATCATCAGATCAGTTCGATAGTACCTCATAGCCAAAGTGCATCTCATGAAAATTCTAATAAGCCCAAACACGGCTAGGATACATTGATTAATTACGGAGTTCCGGTGCCTATCTTCCGGCTCCATCATCAGGTCACTTTGATGATACCATTTACAACATACCTATTCAGAACCATTCATTTATTTGTATTACCATCGTAGTCGCATAACTGCGTTCATTGTGATAGCTATGTGAGTATGAACTTCCGTTGGCCATTTCTGGTCTCTGGTCCAGTTCCACTTCATCAAATGTCATTTTTTTACTGTAAATGCTTATGTCTTTGATGAAAATATCAAAAGAACTATATAGTTGCCTATAATATTTGAAGAGTTCCCTCGATTTCGCCAAGATTCCATCATCAGATCCCAACTTGATGACTATAGGACCATTTGGGAAGTATACCCTTTACAACTAAAGAAGAATTTCTCAAATCGGTTGGTAAGCGACGAAGTTATGCGCGAACATACATAAAAAAAAATACAAACATCCGAATTGAGAACCTCCTCCTTTTTAGAAGTCGGCTAAAAAACTAAAAAATACGCTTTTAGCACACACTAAAAATTACTAATTCGGACATTTTGTTTGATGACTCAAGAGTTTTCCCTTTGCCAAATCTTCATTAGATCGCAGGTAAACATAAACAATTTCAGTTCGTGACGAACGATAAATAATTACCTATGCGAAATAGTTATAAGTAGGTAATCATCTTTATTAAATATTTACTATGATTTATTATGAAAGAAAGCGTGGAGCGTTTTGTCCTAAAAGAGTAAAGATTACATAAGTGTGTGCTAAAAGCGTGTTTTTTAGTTTTTTAAACTATTATTTTTTCTTTAGTTTTGTAGGTAGCTTAGCCATTAGTATTTCCTTCATACTCCAGAACTTTTTCCAGCTCGCGTTTATTCTCCTATCAACTTTATCGATAGAAAAACGAGACACAAAGTCTCGTTTTAGGGAAATTTTGTTTACCTAGGTAAGTATAGATAGTTTTTTTTTTTATGGTGGGAAAAAATCATCCAATGACAACCCCCGCTCTTGGGCGGAGCGGGAGATAGTGTCAGACTCTTACTGTCTAAAAGACCCACCCCGTTCCTTCTAGCCTTCATACCGGGGCTCGAGCGCCCTTTCGGATAACCCTGGCCCCAGTAGGCTTCGACCCGGCTGGGTCCCTGCTGTTGCTGACAACTCCTTGAGGCGTGCGGGAACAGTGCGCGCCGTCGACGACTTGGGCTTGGTCCGGACAGTTACCGGACGACCAGACAGCGAGCTACCCATTGCTCACTGTCCGCAAGCCCGCGCCTATGGTGGCCGGAAATCGGGATCAGAATCCCGGCGGCGGCGGCGGCGGCGATAACGCCGTTGCCTGATGCGTTCGGCCTCCTCCCTTGCGAGCATTACTGCTTCGCAGAAGTCGGCGACCGCCTGCCACTCCTCCTCGCTCCGGACCATGGCCTCAACCAAGGCCCGGCGCGCGAGGTCTCCGCCGCTGATCGCCCCCACGAGGGCACGGCGATGCTCCGCCCAAGCAAGGTACACCTCGACTGTGTGCTCCACCGTGTCCTCCGGGCAGTGCATTCCGCACAGTGGCGACACCCGGGCGTCACTTCCGCACGAATCCGGTGCAGGAAACTCCCGAACGAACCATGTCCGGTGAGGACCTGCGTCATGCAGAAGTTAAGGACGCCGTGAGGTCTTTTCAGCCACGCCTCAAAGAGGGGACTTACCGTCATGATTGAGGTATAGATAGTGCTAGTATTTGGTTTACTATGATAGGTTTTGGTTCTCTGTTAGTCATAACTTTCGTTTTGGAGGTGTTAAGTTTTAGCCCTATGTTTTCATTGGCAGCTCTGATATCATTTCTTCTAGCTGTTTCGGGGATTTAGATAATAACACTATATCATCGGCGAATCTTAAATTGCTCAGGTAGTTTTCACTGATGTATATTCCTTCTTGTTCCCATTTGAAGTCTTTCATAATATATTATAGAACTGATATAAAAAGCTTTGGTGATAGAGGGTCACCTTGTTTTATACCTCTATGTATTTGAATGTTGGAGCCCACTCTATCTAATTTAACTTTGCTTACACTCTTGTCATAGATATATTTTAGTATATTTATATACATTACGGGGATGTTTTGAGATTTCAATGTTTGCCATATACTTTCATATGAAATAGAGTCAATTGCCTTAGCGTAATCGATAAAAGCCAGGTATAGTGGTTGTTGCAGTTCTTGGTGCTTCTCAATTATTTGGTCAAGTGTGTGGATGTGGTCGATTATACAAAATCCTCTTCGAAACCCGGCTTGCTCTACTGGTTGGCTCTTTTCTATTCCTGACTCTATCCTTTTTTCTATACAAGTTGAAAACAGTTTGTAAATCACTGGGAGTAAACTTGTAGCCCACATCAGAAAAGAAAGAAAAACAGTTTATTTACGCGTTAAAGACGCAATCTTAAAACTAGGTAACAGAACATAACATCAATTTTTAGGGAAGATATGCGTCTCCTCCGCGCAAAACGGCCGAACGCTCAGCATAAAGCTGCGGCCTCACGCATAATGCGTTGAGCTCACAGCGCTGGTTTTCAGCGTGGGCCGGTCGCTGTGTCGACATAAAGACGCTGGAATGGTGCAGTAAATAAAAGTAACTAAAAATAAGTATAGAAAAGTTATAAATAAAAATAAAATAAATAGATAAGGTGACAAATACAATTTTTTAAAGTTTTATAAAGTGGCAACACTAGGACGCGCCCGTAGCTCAATAGCTCAATTTGTGCAACTCATTTTAGTAATCTGTGGTAATTTCATACACTATGGCAAAAACACTAATAGAATGATTGGACGATTGGACGCGACCGTGATGCTGTTGACGTCAAAAAGGATATGACGACTGCATGGTGACGACAAGTAAATGGTTTTTGAAATTCATCATAGTTCAAATACTTGTTCTTTACTGCGATGGTTTATGTTTGTGACAATGTTTTTTCACTCCCATTCACATAGCTTCGTGGAGAATTCCAGGAACAGTTGGCTAGGAGATAAATAAACGGGACGAATGTATTAATAAAAATTAGTACCTAAGTCTAGAATTCGGTTAATAATGAATTGCCAAGTCAACAAATGAGACTAACTTTAAATAAAAAAAAATAAAAAAAAAATTGAAATTAAATTTATATACATTATAGTATATGTGATTTATTGTAAAAACTGTAGGAAGATTATTGAAAAGTATAATTAATATTTATTTTGTTTGTAGGTTCTTAGCTTGGCAAAAAAAAATACTATTATAAAAAACAGTTTGACAACGTACACTAACAGCAGCGAAACACAAAGGATATGACGGATAAGCCATTGAATGTCAAGCCACAGCACCGCTGAAAATCCACCCATAGCTGCAGGCCATGACCCATAAGGTGACAAAAAGTTTATTGTTCTGAAAGTTGTGCTAGCAAGAGTAACTTTTTATGGTTATATTTAAAGGATTGTAATGATTTCAGGCCTCGCACCGGTGGAGGAATGTCATTCCAGACCTTCATGGCAGCGTACTTGAAGGAACCCTTAAAAGCCGCAGTCTTGTGTCGCGTCGCTGACAGTGGACCGACCATCAGTTGGATCACCTTTTTTATATGGGAGCATTATCATCGATTCGTCCCATCTTTTAGGTGTTTTTTCTTCCAGAAGTATTTAATTAAATAATCAAATCAAATCAAATCATTTATTTCAAGTAGACCATTTGCAGGCACTTTTGAATAGTCAAAAGTCGGTCAGTCCAAATAAAAAAAAAAGTGAAGCTAAAATTGCACGTTCCAAAGCGTAGATCTCTATGGAGAAGAACGTGCAAGAAAATCCATGTACACTCTTTTAAATCATATTGAGTTAAATATTATTATAATCTTGGTTACATTTATTGTTGCTTCTATTATGCGAGCACAATGTTGATAATTAAAAGAAAAATAAAAAATAATTGGGAATCAAACGAGCTTACCTGTTAAGCGAAGTCTTGATTCTAATTTTATGAGCGCCGAATCCGAAATGCAATTTTATTATTTTACATGTAGGTAATACTTCCTTCTTGGATAAATACGCGAAGTTTATGTGTTTAAAAAATGTAAAGCTAAAAACCCTTGTATCCAGACCCCATTTGTAGAACTGTCACTTATTTTAGAGATTATCGGATAAGGAACAAGCTGTGTTTTGGGCAGACTTGTTCCTACATACTTACATTCACTGTTTTCCTGCAAGGATAACTGTGTGTTAGGTAAGGATAATTATTGCAGCTTTTGGGCTATTAAAACTAGTGGCGGGTGGGTAATTGCATTTCGGATTCGGCGCTCATAAAATTAGAATCAAGACTTCGCTTAACAGGTAAGCTCGTTTGATTCCCAATTTTACTTCGCACCGAATCCGAAATGCAATTTTATTATTTTACATGTAGGTAGATGTTTAGAGTTTGCTGCAATAATTAATTGTTACGCTATGGTATTATCAACTCAAATGCGGTTCTCTTTTATAGTAAGGCATGAGTTAATTTTGTTGCGTTGGGAGAGGCTCCTAAGATGTTGTCTAAATTATCCTTTTGTTTGTTAAGTTATTGTGTGGGAAGTGTCCTCGAGTTGTAAAAGTATATTTGGTTCATTGGTAAGTGATTTATATGAGAACCATGTTATCTTTTACGAGGGCAGTTATAGTATCACGATGTGAGACATGTATTGTAATTAATTGGATTATTCTTAAGGTAAATAATCACTTATGAATTACCAGTTAGCTTTTAAGAATATTATTATAATTACTACTGGGTACTTTTCTACTTGGTTATTTGTACAATCATCGTTATATCTGGCCGTTGATATCGGCTATACTACAAGATCTTTACTATTAAATTAAATCGGGTAAAGAGTTACTTGGTTTTATATTAGTGCTGTTCCGTTTTAGCACAACGACGATTTGTTGAGGTCTATTGAAATATAATAATCTTATTAGTTATTTTATCATGCCATAGTGATGTTTTACTATTTGAGTGTGCTGAGCTGTTTAGTTGTTAGGGTTGTTTTGTGGCAGTCAATTTGTTGTTAGTTTCCTCAAGTTTCTTCTATAATGTGAGACAGGAAAGAGGTTATGACTTTTTCATGTTCTGGAAAGAGAAAATACCCCTAATTGGGGAATATTATAGTAGAATCGAATGTCACAGAAAGTGATTACATTACATTACATTTAGCCTTGTCTTACATTAGGCAATGCAATTAGGTATCTACATGTATTATACATTGCAACTCATTCATCGTTTTCATTTAAAGATGAGGGGTCTATCCATGACTAAGTTATATTTGTGTTGACATTGTAGTGACGGGTATAAAAGTATAGCTTACCAGTTTTATTGTTACTATTATTTATTTTCTACTGTATGGTACAGTTAGTGTGCCTACATTCGCTTCAGTATGTATGGGTATATACTTGTATGTAAGCTTATACCTGTAGGTATGTGCTTATGGATCTATTATATGTACCTATAAAAATATTTAATAGCTGTGAAGGCAATTTTATGTCGTTTATTTATGCCTCCCAAAATGGAAGTCAATACGATTGTTTCCCCTTTGTCATTAGTGTTTTTATGACACAGTGTGGAGGAGTTTATGTGTGATAGAACTAACCTAGCCTTCTACTTGGTCCTTGGTACCTAGGGAAGTTGTAAGGTCACTGATCTTGCACGAGATCTTGACGAGTCTGATCTTGTTGTACTAGGTAGTCCCCAGGATGCATTTTCTCCCCCCCCCCCCTCTTTTGGAAATGCCATTTTACTTGTGTATTGGTAAGTTTAGATTTGTTTTAGTAATTCGGATGTGATAATTCATTGCCTCAAGTACATTTTAACCATTCAGTCCCACACAGATGAGGGTAATGAGGAAATTAAATATGTTTGTTCTAGCTCAATAGACACAAGATAAATTAAAAGTAAGTACCTATTTTTTTTTTTTTTTTTTTTTGTGGCCCACATATTTGGTGTATGTATGGTCTATGTGTGTTACACACTTGCACCATAGATAAGAGTTAGTCTAGGTTGTTTACTTTGACAGTGACACTGACAAAGTAAACAATAATAAAAGAAAGACCATAATTTGAACATTATGTGATTTACATATAGGCATATAGGCATAATATCATACCATGTTTTGGTGAAACATTTTGTTTTCAAGTTGGTCAGTATTCCGTTACATGCTTGGGAATGTCTGAATAATCCGACATGTAATGTGACATTTGATTTACTTAGTTGTGGATTGTTTATCTACTATCATGTTTAATTTTTATGTTCTGGAGTCCTGTGCACTGCAAAGTGGTATTCATATTATGTTTCTCTGTAATCTTGAAATTTTTTGTTAGGCTGAGTATTCATTTATAAAGTATGTTTGATAGCCATAGAAGTGAGTCAAGGTGATTGAAGTAGTTTTGGTGTTTTAGGTAACAGAGTTCTTATATACAGCGTGCATCTGAAGTAATGTTTCTGTGACCGAGTTAGTTGTCTAGTCATATGAAGGTTGTTAGATATTATTGATAATAGGATATTTGTCTTCCTTGTTTTAACCACAGAAGATATTGTAAATTTATGACAATTGCTACTGAAGATATTATACAGGTGCAGATGAAATTGAATCTGAATTTTGTTATTTCTAATTCCTTGCAACAAGATTTTCCTTATTTATTTCAACATTAAATGTTGATAGGGTATCTATTTATTTATTTATTAGGAGCACCAACCACATATTTACAAAAGATTTTGTGTTTAGGTAGTCAAATAAATAGCAGTTTAATTGTTATTCATTTATAATGAGTTTTCACTTTAATGAGTGGTTTAAACATTAAGTTATTCATTTTGTTCTAACAACTATTTAAAAGTATATCAAGGTATTTCAATATTTAGTTATTGTATTCCATTATGAGCTTGTCAATGACTTACTCCCTTGTGTAATTATGTGTAAATCGAGCAGGTGGTTTTGTCCACCAATCTACCCACACTAATATACAGTTGGGGAGTATACACTTCTGTTTCCAACAGTAAGTGGTTCCTTCTTAAAATCAATGGTAGCTTCCTTAACCTTTCAGATACCATCACCCTAAGACACAATAGCAAGACAAGAGATGCGAGAACGCCGGCGTTTGCTTGGGGTTTAATGAATTAAACCGCTTAGCCCAATAGTCAACTAAACCAGTAGTAGTATTGGTGTCATACATCAAGTATTCTAAGGTGCTGGGGTGTTGAGTATTATTATAATATTGAAAATTTGGGAGCTTATAATTTTACTCAGGACTGCTGTTGGTGTCCACAGAGGACTTAACCCGCAATTTTCTAAGGTTTTGGTGCCTTAAGAGGTCAACTTACATGCTCTTTGAGCAAGTTTTTTATCATAAGGTTAATACTAAATGTGTGGAGTGATATGCTGTATCTATGGATTCAATTCATATAAGTTATATCATTTTCCATAGGTATTTTTGCCTGGAGTAATGTGCCTGTCGCTTAATTATATTTATTATTGTAAAATGTTATTTGTTATTAGTAAGCATATCCTTTGTGAGTTGTTGATGAAGTAATTAAGTTACTTAGTGCTTAAGTAGTATTATTGTCAGCATCACATTCTCTGCAGTCAGTGCGTAACATAGCCGTAAAGAAAATATTATTTTCTATAGAATAGGTTATTAGTACTGTTTAATTAACTCAGTTTTGATAATTGATCTGATTCAGGTATATTTATTTGCTATCAGTGTGGTACAGGCATGATACATGGGTGACAGGTTTCCGCTACACCATATGTAGCTTTTGTTCTCAGTCATGTTCTTATATCATGCGTACAGCTACGGATTGGAATTCCCTGCCAGAGTCTGTTTCCTGATAACTATAAGTGATTGAGTGCAGTGCGATGCACGCTCGAGTACGGACGTGTTTCCACTGTGCACGGTACGAATTTTATTCGCGTGTTGCGTGGCAATAACCGCTGCCCGAAAACACTATGAGTTCCAAAAAACTCATAGTGAATGAATTGCTGGCATTCCTAGTCCATGCTATTGACTACATGGACGAGGTGAGCATCCTGCAGATATGCCGGTTCAATTTCAAGGAGGACGAGATCAGCAGTGGAAAACTGCTACTGTTCCAGTCTCTTGGAAAACTGGACCAGATGCCGTCTCGCCGAAGAGATGGAACTGAGAAGAGCATTCAAGATATCATAGATATGTTGAAGAAGACTGACCCGGACGACGTGCCAGATTTCGTGGCGAAGGAGCTCAGTAAGCTGCTTCCCGTCACGTTCATCACTACCTTGAAAGTGGAGATGACCAAGATGCAGTCTAGAATGGAGGCATCAGAAAAATCCAATGCTGAACTACGTGTGGAAATAGCATTATTGCGCAACGTTGGTTCAGTAACTGGGTCACCTGAGGCCTCAAAGGTGAAAACACGTCAGGAGGCGCAAAATGCATCAGTCGGCGGTTTTGATTCGACAAACACAAGAGCGTCACCAGCCGCCGAAAATGCTGATCAAGCACCGCCTGCCGTCGCCGTCGCCCGCGCCTCTACACCGGCTGCGGAAACGTCACACGTAGGTACGTTGACCTCTAAACGTGCTGCTGCTGCCACCTCCAGGAAACCATCAGGTACGTCGCAACCTAAGCGACAAGCGAAAATAGGGGACAAAGAGACATCGGGTTCTCAACCTACCCAGACTGCGGTCCGTAGCTCCTTGCTAAAAACGGGCCAAGTTGATGAAGAGGGTTTCACTCGAGTAGAAAAGAAGAAGAGGAAGCCCTGTTCCCGGAACCTGTGCGGTACCGCACCGACTGGACCAAATATGCTGCTGCGTCCTGCTGTGCCTACGACGCAGCTGTATATTTCGCGTCTGCATTGCTCTACGAAGATTGAGGAAGTCGTGGAGTATATGAAGATAAAGAGCAACTGGACTCTGAGGGTCGAAAGGCTGGATTCTCGCCACGACACCAACTTCAAGTCGTTCGTGATACGAGTTCCAACCCACCATCTGGAGACCTTTTTGAGAGAGGACTTTTGGCCGAAAGGTGTCGTGTATCGACGTTTCCGAGGACGGCTACGCGACACCACGCAGCGGAACACGACGCCGACGTTACGTGTATAATTATTAAATAAGTTTTGTTGTTATAATATGTATTAGTTTATTAATTTATAAGATTATTTTATGTATTTTTTCTATGGGCCTTCGATGCCTGAAAATAAATGGTTATTATTATTATTATTATAGCTAATTTGACAATTAACTCATAACGGTGAGGGCTGGTACACTACAAGCATCTTGCACTTAACGTATTCACTCTGTGGCGGTGTTTTCCATCAGAGTTCCAGACATACTTGGTAAAGGTATCAATAATTCTGCCTTCTCTCAATGGTTTTGGGTTGGCTTCTAGTCCAACAACTAGATGCAGATAGGTGCCTGTCGGCAATCCAGCTAGGTACAGCGGAATAACTTATGATAATTTGAATATCTCGTATTCATTAGCATTTTATGCTTAGAAAAGTTTATGATTTAATTAACGGACAGTGTGCGGCTTACCACCTCATATTGGTTTGGAATATCTCGTATCCCCTAAGAGTTAAGTGTTTAGTAGCGATCTACACATAGGTGGTGCACTGTTTTGTTGTCATACAGATGGATAATTTAGAACTTAGCCTTCTCGAGGCCTTTATAAGTACTGATAAAGTAGGAGCACGTCAACCTTAGTCTTTTTCCTATTTTCGTTCTTTGGATTATAATGGAATGGGACTCACCTGTTATGACAGATCCATACCAGAGTAGCAACATGAAAATTACGTCGCTAAGAGTATCGCGTACTGTCTGGTATGTTGCAATCAGTTTAGCGCGTGAATATGACGTCGCTAATGGTATCTCGTACCCTGATTGAGATTGAACAAGGTTTCGACTCATAAGTCTTAAAGTAACTGCTGTATTCACTATGATCACCTAGTGCTTGGAACAGGCACAGTGAGGATCGCGTCCTCAGTGACCAGTTTCAGGTGGCATTTCTCACGCCTTGAGCCGTGGAAAGTCTCCAGGGGCTACATCCAACTTGTCTGGATGTCGGGTAAGATTCTATTCCTTTGATGTGTTTATCCTGGCGTTCTTCGTCCTGTGTGATTGTAGATTCAAGGCTTCGACAGGCTTCAGCGTTGAAATCCGTTACTGTACAATACACTTTGTGATGTCACTTTGAATTTCGTTAGTTTTGCTAAAAAAACGTACTATTTCATGTATTTTTAGTGAATAATTAGATGGTATCACTTGGGGTTTTGTTAATTTGCAAAAAAAATACTATTTTATGAATTTTAAAAGAATAATTAGATAGGAGAAAAAGTTTTGCTCGCGTTCTTTTACCCGCGAAGAAAATAAGTGACAGCTCTAAAAATGGGGTCTGGATACAAGGGTTTCTAGCTTTATATTTTTTAAACATCTAAACTTCGCGTATTTATCCAAGAAGGAAGTATTACCTACATGTAAAATAATAAAATTGCATTTCGGATTCGGCGCGAAGTAAAATTAAAATATAGAAACTGAATTAAGCCACTGGCAACTAAGAGATGACCAGTCTCAACTGACGGCACCCGTTCACGAGCATGACGCGTGCATCAGCCCCATTCAGCTCAACCATTTTGAAGGGAACCGAACGACCCAATAACACGTGTCACCAACAGCGAGACATTTAAGTGAGCATGACAAACTCTCAACTGCCACGCTCGTAATGTAAAAAAAAAAAAAAAAGTTGTTACCTATGCTCCATGGTGCTACACATTCACAAATTTGAAAAAGTGCTTCTACATTATATAGTGCTATTGTCTCCAAAAATAATTCCACATTTTACCATACTATAATTTTAGCCTACTAAAGAATAATAATAATAATTTCCAAACTAATCAGTTTGTACAACCTGGTCCAGCATTACGCCAAGCATTTTTATCCTGAATATAATCTTCCAACTTATAATATGCTTGCCTGCGTAGTGTGCGTTTAATACAAGATTTAAATTTAGTTTCGTTGAGTTCTAATATTTGGGAAGGAATTTTATTATAACATTTCAAACAGTATCCCATGAAAGAAGAGGCCACTTTAGCCAGTCTAAAACCTCGTTGAACTAATTGGTCCCTATTTCTTGTAACATAATTATGTCTATCGCCTCTTTTGCTAAAAAGATGAAGATTCTTTCTAACGTACATGATGTTTTCATAGGTATATTGACAAGGCACCGTCCTGATGTTAATATCCTTAAACAGTTCCCTTAGAGAATCGCACCGGCTTAGTTTGTAAATAGCTCTGATGGCTCTTTTCTGTAGTACAAAGATTGAGTCGATGTCTGCAGCTGATAAGCACCGTACTTGGCTTTAATATTTAATTTGTGTATAGATCAAGGAGTCTTTCCGGATCTAATGAAATATAGTAAAGTGATAACACTTTTTAAATCCGGGGATAGTAAATACACTAATAATATAGGCCGGTGTCCGTGTTGCCAGTTTTTAGCAAGATATTTGAAAGGTAATGTTAAATCAAATGCTTCAGTCTACTTGCAACCGCTCTAGCGTTTGGGTGCAGAAATAATGTCTACGCAAATAATAAAGTGTATACTGTGCAATATAGTAATTAATGAGTTGTTATGTTTTACTCAAAACAAAATAGATGTTATGGACGAAGAAAGTTTAATAAGAATAATAGTGAGTGGATTCTCTGGCGTAGAAATAAGTGAAGCTAAAAACTTGTTGTTCAAGTCGGTTTCTACGACTACTCGCAATATCTCAAGACGTAAGAACAAGGAACAAAAAGATGTCGAAGATATTATATGCTTATTTAAGAGCACAGATCCAGATAAAACACCCATATTCGTAGCGAAGGAGTTGCAAAAATTACCTCCGGTTACTTTTGACCATGTCGACGTCACAAGTTTGTTGAAAAATATTATCCTACTACAATCGGAGGTCAAGAATATTAAAGAAACCTATGCTACGATCGAGTATGTCAAAGAAATAAAAAACAACTGTGGTGTAGGCAGCGATCAAGCGAGAAACAAAGTTTCTGATAACGTTTCACAGCAATCACAAAATGTATTATTTATGCAAGAATCATGCGTCGAGCGCGCATCGAGTGACGTGACTTTGAACGCAGGTGTGCAATGCATAGATCCGCGAACGGAGGCCCCGCCCCCAAGTGCAGGTATTTGCGCACAACAACAAAATATCACCTCTACGCATGCAAGTTCCGATTTTGGAATACACAACAAATTGCTACGGAAGAACTAATGTCTCCTTCACATTTTTATGTTACACACAACGTGAGTAATGACGATGTAAATACAAATAAAATGTCTATGGCAGAAGTAGTTCGTCAAAGTGGCGACTGGAAGTCATCAAAACCTAATCAGGAATAGGAATGGAAGGAGTTTCAGCGGCGTAAACTTCGAAATAGACAAGAAGGTGTTAAGGGCAAGGCAGTAATAAGGTCAGATGATAAATTCAAATCAGCTGATATAAAAATTTCCTTATTTTTGTCTAACGTACATAAAGATACTTCAGAAAATGATATTGTTGATTACATTATCCAAAACAAAAGAAAACATAACTTTACAAAAGATTAAAATGAAAACGGAAAAGCCATATAACGCATTTAAAATAATTGTGAAAAGAGAAGCGTTAAACACATTTTTAAACAGTGAAGTTTGGCCCGGTGGTGTCACATGTTTCAGACCATACAGAAGTACCGTGCCCAATGGCGACTAGATACAATCTTTTATTATGAATATATATAAAACAAATTTCATATTTTTCAATTGTAAAAGTATAAAAAGATCAGTTGAAGGGGTCAAGGAACGACTTCACTGATATTATTGCCTTACAGGAGACGTGGCTCATGCCACATGATCTGCCTTTCCTTGATACAATTCATGCAGACTTCGGGAATACCGGTACATCTGCGGTAGATTCCACAGCTGTTTTGGTGAGAGGCAG
Source organism: Mythimna ferrago (assembly GCA_910589285.2). Lineage (NCBI taxonomy): Eukaryota > Metazoa > Arthropoda > Insecta > Lepidoptera > Noctuidae > Mythimna > Mythimna ferrago. The sequence continues at coordinate 205,435 of OU342693.1, forward strand.
GCCATACGGCGGCGTTGCGCTGCTATGGCGCAAATCGGTATTTCAAAATGTGTCAGTGATACCCTGTGTAAATCTGCGAATCTCAGCTATACGTCTTGCGATGACTGATTGTTCTGTGTTAGTACTAAGTGTATACATGCCCGTCGACTTCAGTGAGAACTTACCGGAGTTTACGGACTGCTTGGGCGCTATTAGTGCAATTATACAGTGATGTCGAGTCAGTATTTGTGTTAGGTGATTTTAATGCGCATCCTGGTGAACGCTTTTGTGATGAGCTCCTGAACTTTTCACACGAGCAAAAGTGGATTTGTGCAGATTTAAATCACCTCAATTCCCAAGACGCTTTCATTAGTGAGGCACATGATAGCAAAAGGTGGTTAGACCATTGTGTCGTCACCCAGGCAGCCGCCTTGTGTATTACAGACATTTATGTAAAACATGATGTATATTGGTCTGATCACTATCCACTAGTAATTAAATGTAATTTAAATATAATTTTGCATAAAACAGAAGTAAAAACCTTACCACGTAATAAAATACGTTGGGGGAGTAGAAATGGATCTCAAATTAGTAGATAGTGTCACAATATATGTAACTCAAAGTTAAAATGTATTGATTTCCCGATGGAGTTTCAGTATTGTAGTGGAAAGTATTGTAATTTATTTAATCATAAGCAAATTATAAATAAGATGTATATAAATATAGTAGATATTTTAAGTGAAGCTGCCCGTGCCTCATATATAACAAATAAAAGTAATCGTAAAAAGGTGCTGGCGGGTTGGAATAGACATGTGAGCGAGGCCTATAGGAATGCTAGGCTGAAGTTAAGAATGTGGGTATCCAATGGTAAACCAACTCACACTGACACATTTAATGAGATAGTACAGGCACGTAAAGAGTTTAAGAGCAAGTTAAAGTGGTGTCAAAACCACCAGGATCAAATCAAAATGGATATAATGGCCAAGCACCATGCAAAGTCTCATTTCAAAAATTTTTGGAAATCTACTAATACTACAAATCTTAAGCCTAGTATTCCTGTAAGTATCGACGGCGTCTCTAGTCCAAAAGCAATAGCCAATATACCTATTTAAAGATTATTACTCCATAAAGTCTCCACTCAGACCGACATGTCGGGAGTTTAATGCCTGTCTTAAGGACATTTCAACGGTTATTTTTGCAAAAGATGTCAAAATTGCTATTAGAAAGATGACAGTAGGTAAATCTCCCGGCCATGACGGGCTCAGTGTCGAACATCTGAGACATGCTGTCAAAGTCAAGTCAAAGTCAAAGTCAAAAGTTTTTTATTTCACATAGGCCTACAAACCCACCAACTTATCTGTGAACTGAGTAGTAGCGACACCGTCGCTTTAGTGTTGCAAATTAATAAAAGCTACCCATGATTGCGTATGTCAGATAAGAAACTAGGTAAACATATAAACATAATTTTATTATTTTAAACAATACCTAACATTGTTTTATAATAATAAAATGCTAATATAAGTACTAAATAGTCTTCAAAAATAGGAAAATTAATGTAGGTAGATACATACATTAGCTTTTTCTCTGGCATTCAATTGATATAATGTAGGTACCCCATTTACAAACTAAATGTTTAGCAAAGTAGGCAAATGAAATTTAATAACATGCAAATAAACGTTATATTAAAAAAAAAAACTAATTCTGCATTTTTCATAAGTACCTACTTAGATGGATTCAGCAGTTACAAGCTTGATACAAAAAATCCATAGTTTAGTAATAGCTTCTCTATTTAAACAAAACTCAAATATCTAGATACTCAAGATGTGACCTGTAGGACATGACCTAGTTAATAGATAGAATAAAACAAAAGTTTTATCATCATCATCAACTCATATACGTCCCCACTGCTGGGGCACGGGCCTCCCTTAACGATGTGAGGGGTAAAAAAAAAACAAAAGTTTGCTTAACAATAATTTATTAGGATCCCGGTTTACAATAATTATGATCTTTTGATGAACTTGCACGCCCAACTTCATCCTGGCTGTGAGGCCATACGCCGCTTATATCCATGTCATCATTATCACTGTCACTTTCAGTTTCCGAATCACTTATCACTTCTATATAATGAACGGTTTATCCAAATACACATCATGCTTCAAATATTCTGCTCTTAGCTTGCGAACATGATTGCATTGCTGAGCCCACTCACTAACCGTTATACTTTCAAAAGCTTCTTGAACTAGGCGGGGAATCTCAGAATTTTCGTGGTCAATATTTACATCAGCAACTTTTCTTTTCATCGAGTTCCATATTAATTCGATGGGATTGAGATCACAATGATAGGGAGGTAAGTACAAGCATTTGTGTCCATTTTCTTCTAATATTTTTTCAATTTCATACACAGGTTTGGGCTTATTTTTCTTAATTATTTCTAATAGCTGAGGTTTCGTCAACTCCTCTCCGTAGTCAATTTTATTTTGTGTCAACCATAATTGCATATCTTTTTTTAAAGAATTAGTACTTGGTATTTTATTTACACAAATACGGTGATAAGGGGCACTATCCATTACTATTATTGATGGCTCTTGTAAATTAGGCACAAGTTTTTCAATAACCCACTTTTTAAAGTTAGTACTATTCATGTCGTCATGATAGTTACCACTTTTTGTGTTAGACTTAAAAACTAGAAGAGCATTTTGGACAAATCCGGTATCCCCTCCCGCATGAACAATAATATATCTTTGCCCTTTTGATACAGGATCTAACACTCCATCTATACCGTCTCCTTGCCAGCATTTACCTGATGTATGCGATGAATGTATATAGGTCTCATCTAAATAAATTAGCGGCCAAGGCTGTGGAGATTTATAATTTTTTTCTACAGCATGCAAGTATTTTGCTCTCCAAGCTGATACTTCATTGCGCTCCATGAGCATTTTACGATTAGACGGCGACTTTTTAAAACGAAAACACATTTTGTGGAGCAGCTTTCGTAGACTTTCTCTTTCTCCCGTGTAATTTATTTCTATTTTTAAGACCTCTAGGAGCTTCTTAACAGTCGGTAACTCGTTTTTATTAGAGTAAAATTCATGTACTTTCCTCCGGATAACTCCCATGTCAAAATCATCAACATGAATAAACCCACTTTGACGTTTCCTCTCCTTGCCTGGGGTCCGAATTTTTGTACCAGCTTCTTCTGCGGCATGCCCTTCTTTAACTATTTTTGAAATTAGCCCTTGACTCACACCTGAAATATAGACAAAATTAATTAAGTATTTACATACTGTAGTTAAAATATTAAATGTAAGTATGAGTAACTATTTTTTATGCGGCTTGCGTACAAATCGCGTCACGTAAGAAGAACGCTGGAAGGCAGTGGGGTGGAGAGAATTTACGCTAAGCCAAACGTACCTATGCGGGAGAGCCCCTCAGATTATTCCAGCGTCCTTTTTACGTGACGAGAACTATAGGTACTTGAATCACTCAGCTTTATATTTTTTAAGCTACAGTTACGTTAAAAAGTAATCAATGAAAAAAATACCGGGTAATTTACAAAAAGAAAGTAGACAACACTAACCTGTAGCTGCCGAAATCCGTTTGTATACTTGATTAAATGGAATAATCGGAGCCTCCGCCCGAGCTTCTTCTTCAAAAAAGGCTTTGACCTTAAGAATGATGCTTCGCGCATCACTTTTAATCGCTTTCGGCATATTAAACGCTGAAAATGTAGAAATATCGCAACAGAAAACACAGAGCACCCGAATGTAGTAGACACTGACAATCGAATGACATTTCACCATGGCGGCCGTAGTTCCCATTTTCTCCATTTCACAGATAAGTTGGTAAGACAGTACATGGGCACTTATAAAACGTCAGAAGCTAGTGCACGGTTCGAAATTCGTCGTTTCCTATGAAGAAGAACCGGCAAGAAACTCCATGGTTACTCTTTTAAAAAAAATGGTTGTAGTTAAAATATTTCCATATTACAGTATTATTAGGTATTATTTAAGAACAGTGTAAACCGGTCTATATTATACTCAAAAGCACAATATAAATAATCATTTAAAAAAAGTGAGTCAAAATATGAAGTAATCTAAGAATTCGTGTAGTCTACAGTGTTCTTCCATTTACATTATAAAAAGAGGCTATATAAAAGAAAAGTTAGAAAATATAATAATAATTACAATTGTCAATAAATGAGACGTTAACAACCAAAAAGAAAAAACTAACGAATTTAATGTGGTTGGAGTCATAAAAAAAAAAATATTGCAAAAGCAATGTGTTAGAAAAAAAAAGTGTTACAACAAAGATGGAGCAGTTAATAGATACATTCACACAATATTATGAGTTACCAGGGGGCCACAAGTAGCCAAGCTGGCTTTCATCTACCTCGAGTGCTTGCCATGTTATTTAATCTATGCATAAGCCACGCATACCTTCCTCATGGACTGATGCAGACTTTAGTGGTACCTATAGCCAAAAACATAACCGGTGACATGTCGGACAAGACTAACTATAGGCCAATTTCCTTGGCGACCATTATTGCCAAGGTACTTGACAGTGTGCTTAACTCACATTTCGGGTGAATATGTTGGCTCGCAGATTCTCCCGTTGTACAGACGCAGTCAAAATTACTTTATTTAAGGCGTATTGTACCTCTCTATACACGGGAAGTTTATGGGCTAACTATACCCAGAGAGCATAGAATGCTCTGCGGGTCCAATTCAAAAACGCGTTCAGGGCGCTGTTGCGGCTTCCACGTTTTTGTAGTGCATCAGCAATGTTTGCTGAAGCGCGCACAGATGGCTTCGCAGGTATCTGGCGCAAAAAGACCGCTTCTTTCATAAGTCGGCTGCGTGGAAGTCGTCACAGCATCCTGAGTGATATAGCTAGTAGACACGATTGTCCACTAATGTGGAAATTAGTACAGCGGGCAAAGTCGCTGCTTACTATTACTTATTAATATTACTGTAATAAGATGGATCTCAATTATCTGATTAAATAAATTATATTATTAATCATTTTAACACTAATAACATCTTACACGACAAACAGTATGGTTTCACCAAAGGACGTTGTACAACTGACGCTGGTGTCTCCTTACTAAAACACATTTTTAATGCGTGGGAAGAGGCACAAGATACTATAGGCATCTTCTGCGACCTGTCTAAGGCGTTTGATTGTGTGGTTCATGAAACGTTACTTCTAAAACTTAAGCATTACGGACTAGGCAAAACAGCGTTAAGCTTATTACAGTCTTATTTGAATGATAGACAGTAACTAGTTCAGATAAACGGTGTCAATTCGTCGGGACTAAATGTGAAAATGGGGGTGCCTCAAGGTTCAATTTTAGGTCCTTTTTTATTTTTAGTTTATACATAAACTAAAATTGAACCTTTTCTTAACTTACCTGAAAACAATAGAGCGGTGTCATCCGCATATGACATTATAACACCATTTTGGAGCGACAGGCTGCATAGTTCATTTATGTAGATTAAAAATAATGTGGGCCCCAAAATGCTACCCTGCGGAATGCTAAAACAGCTATTTTTAAGATCAGAACTGGTGTACTGACCTATTTTTACACATTGATAACGATCGCTGAGATAGTAAATACTAAAAGCTGTTTACCTCTTATCGAAAGTGATTCAAGCTTGTGCAAGAGTAAATAACAAAAGAAGATATAGTGATAAGAAATAGTGTCGAAGGCCTTGGCAAGGTCTAGAAAGATTCCTATTGTGTGCATACCATTATCTAGGTTAGTAGTGATATAATTAGTCAAATTATGGACTGCTTGATTAGTTGATTTTTTAGCCCTAAAACCAAATTGATTATCTGATAGTAGTCTGTTTTCTTCTAAATATTTGATCAATCTACTATTAATATTTTTTTCTAAAATTTTAGAGAGGCCTGTTAATACTGAGATGGGTCTGTAGTTATTCACACTGGTTTTATCTCATGATTTGAATACAGGTGTAACTACGGCTTTTTTAAGTAGTTTTGGAAATATACCTTTAGATAAGCAAAGTTGAAAGATGTGGGTTAGAGGAGGGGCAAGTAGGTATTTAAATGTTTTCAGAATATGATTGGGTATGTCATCCCACCCAGTGGCACAAACATCCTTAAGCCCGCTTATAATTCTGACTACTTCGTTTACGTCAGTATCTAATAAAACAAAAGAATTAAGTGTGGAGAATGTCGTGGTGCCGAGTTGGGTTGGGAAATGATACTTGGGTTAAGTGTTTTTTCTTTCCTTTTGTTTCCAACATTCTGCTGAGCCTGAAGGTGCTGGATTGTGGTATGGGCTAGGATAGTTTTTGTCTTCAATGATTGATATAGACGGCCATTTGAGATGTCCCACTTTGGACCTTCATGGTCCGAGTTCATTTTCCCATCCCCGACAGTAGCGCAAACTTCACCCAGGATACCCAGGAATTTTGAATCTTCAGGGTACTGATGACTTCAGACGGCAATTCATTCTCCGTAGGTGCTGGTGGGTTTGGGTAGCTAGGGGGTAATGGTTGGGTAGGCGTCTGTGGAGGACTTCTCTGTACTATTTAGCTACGATCAAACGGGCTCGCTCCGGGAGTAGACATACTACCAAAAACACTATTTATAGTTTATAAAGATCTATTTACTTAGTTCATCTTGTTTACGTACATAAGTCGGTTACAAATCACACGCGACACACTTTAATTTTATACTGACGGAGCAATATTACATTTATTTGTTGTAATTGTTTATTCCATTATAATCAAAACAGAACACACGTCCGCTTAGTCTCGCGAATCGTAAAGCGCAGTAAATACAGAAGAATGAGATTTTTTAGGCAAAGGTCAAGCTTCTTTTTAAACTTTTGGCAAGACACTACTAGAAATAGAGAAGTTTAGGATGTAAAGGATGACAGATAGAATCTTATCAAGAATGGGGATGATCATCTTTCGGCTGACAAAGTCACTACCAACAGCATTGGATGTAATCGATAAAATTGTCTTTTTAACATTGTGAATTGTGATGTTAAAGAGACTATCATTATTTTGAGCAGTGAATTAAATATAATCAGGACATCGGAAGTTTTGAAAGATGACTTAGTGTAGTTGCTTTGGTGAGCCTATAACGGCGAAGGGCGAAGTATAAAAATTACTTTTAAGTAAGTTGAAGTCTAAGTTTTTAGGGATTGTGTCATGAGACTTTTTTCCGATGCCTAATGATAACTTCAGACGACGCAAGTCCTCATCGGACATGGCACGTTCGGGAGGTATCTGTTCCCCTTGAGGACACGGTGGAGCACACAGTCGAGGTGTGCCTTGCTTGGGCGGAGCGTCGCCGTGCCCTCGTGGGGGTGATCAGTGGCGGAGACCTCTCGCGCCGGGCCTTGGTTGAGGCCATGGTCTGGAGCGAGGAGGAGTGACAGGCGGTCGCTGACTTCTGCGAAGCAGTAATGCTCGCTAAGGAGGAGGCCGACCGCATCAGGCAACGGCGTCCTCGCCGCCGCCGCCGGGATTCTGATCCCGATTACCGGCCACCGTAGGCACGGGCTTGCGGACAGTGAGCAATGGGTAGCTCGCTGTCCGGTCGTCCGGTAACTGTTCGGACCAAGGCCAAGTCGTCGACAGCGCGCACTGTTCCCGCGCGCCTCAAGGAGTTGTCAGCAACAGCAGGGACCCAACCGGGTCGAAGCCTACTGGGGCCAGGGTTATCCGAAAGGGAACTCGAGCCCCGGTATGAAAGCTAGAAGGAACAGGGTGGGTCTTTTAGTCAGTAAGAGTCTGACACTATCTCCCGCTCCGCCCAAGAGCGGGGGTTGTCATAGGATGATTTTTTCCCACCATAAAAAAAGACCTTAGCTCGATCACTATTTTGAACTGAAGTATGAATATGTTGGCGTTTGGCATTTCTATACACCTTGTTGATTTCTAATGGAGACATAGTTTTCCCTATTGATGTCGCTTGGCCGAATTTTAAACTTAAATTTCGCGGCTGCTTTTTTATTAAGTCAAAATTTAATTTCATTAGTCAGCCACGGCTCTTGAAAATGCTTAACTTTCATAGCTCGAATAGCCGCATGTATGTCATATAGCTGAATCAGGGTACAAGGCAAGATTTCAACTTGCTCGTCAACGGTGTCAATGCTGCTAGAATAGCATCCTCTTGAAAATGATCAATGTTCATCCTATCAAAATTGCGAAACAGAAGAATTTTGGACTTATGCTTAAGTGGACGCATTTTATAGGAAGTGAAAATTTGATCTTGATAAGAAAAAGCGTCAGCTGAACATTGACCATGTTTAGCGACGTGATCGAGAAAAGAGACAAAAAATATAAGATCGAGAAGGAACGGAGTTAAGAAAATGATAAGTAAGCTTCTCATTTTGTATTTTAAGTAACTCAAATTGATGATTTCTCGTCACTCGCAATCAGTCGCTCACTTACTAATTCTATCTCCTAAATTATAAAATATTATTATTCATTTATATTATTAGGCCTTGTTGTTGTTAACAAGGCCTGGCGAATATATGATTTCGTTATGTGGTCAGCCACTAATTTCGTTTGCCCCTAGACCTACTTACTTCTAAGCAAAGCCTTAATTCGATCTCAATTTAAGTATGCAGTCGCGGTGTGAAGCCTCTTCCACAATAAAATATTCTGCATGTTTAGAAAGAACACAAAAGATTTTTTAAATTCAAAGAATTACAAATTCTTTCTTTCTTCTGCATCGTATGTTGACTTATTGAGGACATACAATCTAAGTCCTGTAAGCCCTGTTTGACCTCTACAATAATGCTTATGACTGGTCTGATATTTGCGACAGGATTTATTATTTGGTTTATAAAAGTGTGAAAAAATACGTTTAAGCGTAAAAAGTCATTTTCTGCTGTAAAATCATATCGAACAAATTTTAGTGTGTGAACACCATTGCACCGTCAAACCAACAATTAGAATAAGTATTTTCTCCAAATTGATTTATTCTGTACGACCCCCGGACGATTTTGAAATTCCCTGACGAGGTCAGCGTGGTCTGCTACGCAGACGACACGCTGGTTCTAGCGCAGAGAGAGTCGTACCGGGCGGCGGCCGCTCTAACGACACGCGGGGTTGCGATAGTCGTTGGTAGGATCCAGGAATTGGGACTCGAGGTGGCGCTGCGCAAATCCGAGGCTCCTACAGTTAATTGGGAACCTGATAGCGGCGCGTTCCCAATTAACGGTAGGAGGAGTTCGCATCGGCGTCGGGTCATCGATGAGGTACCTGGGACTCATCCTCGACAGCCGGTGGAATTTCGAGGAGCATTTCCGACGTCTGGCTCCCAAACTGAACCGGACTGGGGCCGCTTTCAAGCGGCTCCTGCCGAACCTTGGGGCGATTTCCCGCAAAGCGGCGGGCCTTCTGGCTGGCCTACCACCGTGGGATCTGGAGGCAACAATCCTTGTACACATGCACGATATGCGCGTGGATATGCAACGCTGGGGTGAAAGTCCTCTGCCGTGACAGGTCAGGGCATGGCGGATAGAGCTCCAGCGGGATCTCATGGTGAAATGGCGTCAGCGACTATCGCAACCCAGTGCTGGCTACGCCTCAATTATGGCGGTAAGTCCCCTCTTTGAGGCGTGACTGGAAAGACCTCACGGCTTCCTTACATTCCGCAAGACACAGGTCCTCACCGGACATGGCAAGTTCGGGAGGTTTCTGTTCCGGATTAAAGCGGAAGTGACGCCCGGGTGTCACCACTGTACGGAACGCCCGGAGGACACCGTGAAGCACACAGTCGAGGTGTGCCCTGCTTGGGCGGAGCATCGCTTGCCCTCGTGGGGGCGATCGGATGGCGGAGACCTCTCGCGCTGGGCTTTGATTGAGGCCATGATCCAGAGCGAGGAGAAGTGGCAGGCGGTCGCCAACTTCTGCGAAGCATTAATGCTTGCAAAGGAGGAGGCAGACCGCATCAGGCAACGGCGCTCTCGCCACCGCCGAGATTCCGATCCCGATTTCCAGCCATCGTAGGCGCGGGCTTGCGGACAGTGAGCAATGGGTAGCTCGCTGTCCAGCCGTCCGGTAACTGTTCGGACCAAGCCCAAGTCGTCGACGGCGCGCACTGTTCCCACGTGCCTCAAGGAGTTGTCAGCAACAGCAGGGGCCCAGCCCGGTCGAAGCCTACTGGGGCCAAGGTTATCCGAAAGGGAACTCGAGCCTCGGTATGAAGGCTTGAAGGAACGGGGTGCGTTTTTTAGTCAGTAAGAGTCTGACACTATCTCCCGCTCCGCCCAAGAGTGGGGGTTGTCATTGGATAATTTTCCCCACCAAAAAAAAGGCTATCAGAGGGTTTGACACCTTATCCATGTTATCACCTCCATAGAAATATTATAGGTTCACTTGATTTTTAAATGTTTATGAACATAATGTAAGTAATGTGTCTTATTCTTATTCAATATTAATAATTCAATAAAATGTTAATCTAAAGTTATTTAGTTTTTTATAAGTAGTAATATTATATAATTTGTATCCAAAGTTTATATTTCAAATATTATTTAAGTAACTAATTTTGTGAATTATTTTATTGTGACCTATTTTATAATATTCTGATTTATTTCAATTTTATTTTATTTTAACTAAATTGTATTATTGTCCGCCTAAATAGCAGTAGGTTCGTTAATAAGACGTCGGTGCGGGTGGTTGCCTCCGCGCTCGTGTCCGCTCGGTTCGTTTGTCTTTTACATGCGATCCTATTCTTTCGCCTTTTAGATTTTCAACAAATCGTGGAATCAGCACGAGTGACTGACGCCGTGTGGAGCCACAAAGCGCTCAACTACGGGCATTCCGCGACAGGATTGAAAAACATGCTTCTTATGAAATCAATTGAGAAGCTTCTAATTGACTGATTGATGACTAGCAGTTTGCCAGCGACTTCGTTCGCTAGAATATTTTCATGAAAATTTCTTTTTGTAGGCGTAGTTTTGAAAACCGAATAATGAAAAGCTTTTTTATTTACTTAGGTTACTATATAGTATGCTAAGTCTCAAGTATATTAGCTCAAAGAATACAAGTTTGCATGCAAACGTTTGAATTTCCCCTTTTTCACCCCCTGATAAAAGGAAGTCGTCTAATGTCCGTTTACATGTCATACATCATTTCAGCCGATAAACGTCCCTTGTCGGACACAGGCCTCTCCCAAATGTCGCCACAATGAACTATCCTAGGCGTACCGTATCCATCGGATTCCCCTGACCTTTACCAGGTCGCGCTGCGTCTTCCGGTAAGCGGTCGCCACTCCAGAACCTTTTGGTCTCAAAAGCCATCTGGTTTGCAAGCGATGTGGTCTGCCCATTGGCACCTAAGTTTGGCGATTCTTCGTGCTATGTCGGCAGCATTAGTTCTCCTGGGGATATCTTCATTTCTGATTCGATCACGCAAGGAAACTCCTAGCATAGTCCTTCCCATTGCCCTTTGGGTGACTTTAAGCCTTCTGATGAGGCCCACTGTGTGCGACCACGTTTCGGAACCAAATATTATGTCATCATAGGCAACACGTACTGGTCAAAGACTTTCGTCTTGAGACATTGTGGTATATTGGACGAGAAGATACCACGCAGCTTCCCGAACGCCGCCCAGCCGAGTCAGATTCGATGGTTGACCTTTTTCTCGAAATTAGATCTACCCAACTGGACTGTATGTCCGAGGTAGACGTAATCGTCCACAGTTTCCGATCTTGATAGGAGTGGGTGCCACATGGTGGTTTATCATGACTTTAGTTTTATCCTTATTCATTTTAAGACCCACTCTTTCGGAAGCTCTACTGAGGTCTTTAGTTCCGTTGGCCTTTTCTGATCTTCTTCACCAGTTCCACTTCATCAAATGTCGTTTTTTGACTGAAAGTGCTTAAGTCCTCGATAAAAATACTAAAATACTTAACTATATAGTTGCCTATAATATTTGAGGAGTTCCCTCGATTTCTCATGGATTCCATCATCAAAACTGGATTTTGGAAAAAATGGGACCAATTTGGAAGCATATCATGTAAGGGACAAAAAAATATTTGCATATCGGTCCATAAACGACGGAGTTCTGAGGTAAGGTTAGGATGTTCCTGATTAATTTATCAGTGCCGTGGATCGAAGATATGAATGCCGGTAAACTAATACTGGTAATTTTGCGGAATACATATTTAATGTAAAATATACCTACATATATATTTATATAAAGTAAAAGAAGGGGGGTTTTTGAAACGACTCCGCTAATTGTTCTAAAAGTAATGCCGCAACTTTCGTTTAAATGGATACTGACTGGTGGCCGTCCTGATGTCGTGAGGAAGCGCATTCTTCAGAAGAATGGACTGTATATGAAAGGAAGAATGAACAAAATCAGAAAATGAGAAGGACAGAGAAGTAGAAGATAAGAAGGAGGGGTAGGAGAGTTGAGCACAGAGAAGAGTGTAGTCAGAGCGCGCAAACTTCTTCTCTGACGAATGGGCATCCATTTGAGCTCAGATCTGTAAATCGAAACATGGTCATATTTTCGCAAGTTAAATATGAATCAGATGCAGTTGTTGAAGAGCCTGTCAAGTTTGTCTAGCAACACCGCATTCAGGTCAAAGTAGCACACGTCACTATAATCGATTACCGGGAAGATTAAAATTTGCACAAGCATAGTCTTCGTCTTCGCAGGCAAAAAGTTCCTCAGACGATACAGACACCGCAAAGTCCCGTTGACTCTTTGGCACACACTGGAAAACTGACTTTGTTCTTTTTTTCTTTTCAGAAATTCCTGACCAAACATTTTTTTTTTGAAAATGCACCGGTTTGTTTAACGAATACACCGGTCGTTCTTAATCGTATCCTCTACTATTAGGTTTAAAACTGAAAATAGACATTATATACCATGCGCGGAAGGGCGGAGCGTGCGGGCGGGTGGGTATGATGCAGTTTGGATGCAGTCAGTGTGCAGTTCACACGACTGCAATCGGACCGCACGTTTGGTTTGCAGTTCTATTGCAGTCGTGTTTGCAGTTCTATTGCTGTCGTGTCAACTGCATTCAAACTGCACTTAAACTGCAATTTGCAGTTGAAATGCAGTCCGTCTGTGTAGACCCTAATATCGCGATGCACAATTTTGAATTTTGTTTCTATGCTGCATCATAGATGTCACTACAACATCAAAAACGTTTTTGTAAAAACTATACATTTTTTTTTACTGATCGTACATTTTTAAAAATCAAGAAGTTATGGACAGCCATTTTTCTTGTAGCTGCAAAGAATAAGGAACCTGCTCGTAAAATCCCTCCTGTGTAGAATGCGCTTACGTGGTGCAATGGCGAAATATTTTAGTAATTCGGTTTCCATGGTACATCTTATCTTTTACGGAAAGTTATTTTTTTTTATAGAAGTTTACGCTATTTTAATGGGCCGCGTCTCATCCGCGGTGAGAAACGACCAGCGGCGGGATAAATCGCACCCTCCCCCACTGGCCCCTCTCAGCCACATTTCACCTTCTCTCCCGCCCCACGCTCGCCGACGCGACGTACGTCACATTTGTCACCGTAAATGATTATGAAGAAATGCTCGCCGAGCAGAATATAGTGAGATGTGGAGAGCCGTTTGGCTGTGTGTTCCTTGCGGTCAGCACGCGGGTGTCGGCAGGGCGGCGGCAGTACGGTGGCAGGACGGCGTGCTCAGCACAGTCCAGTGGCCAACTCACAGACAAGAGTGAGACTCGGAGTGCCGTTTGTCTGTGTTCGTCTCTTATTTTTAAAGTAAATAGAAAATATGCGGATGTCTTGCGTGTCAAGGAAAGCCTGGCTGTTCTTTCGAAATGGTTTGGTAGCTAATAACCTCTTACTAAATGCAAATAAAACTAAATGTATAAAGTTTTCATTCATAAATTCTATTTACAAAATAAATATCATTTATCATAAATGTGGTACAAAAGATTATACGAGGCATGTGGCGGAGATGAGAATGTTAAGATGGATGTATGGTGTGACTAGAATAGATAAAGTGAGAAATGAGTAAGTATATTAGAGAAAATTTGAAAGTGGTGCCAATGATTGAAGAGTTGTAAGAAATTTTATGTCTTGGTATAGTCATGTAAAGAGGCAAACTTACAAACTTCAAACTTTTTATTTGCAATATACTTACAGCCAGAGTACCTTTTTCTCATGACAATTCCAATTATCTCAAACCCTGCTAGGATACATTGTTTTATTATAAAGTTCCCGTGTCTGCCTTTCGGCTCCATCATCATCATCAGATCAGTTCGATAGTACCTTATAGCCAAAGTGCATCTCATGACAATTCTAATAAGCCCAAACACGGGTAGGATACATTGATTAATTACGGAGTTCCGGTGCCTATCTTCTGACTTCATCATCATCATCATCAGATCAGTAAGATAGTACCTTATAGCCAAAGTACATGGCATAGAGGATTTACCAGAACTCAGTGAAATTGAGTTAAAAATCCAAAACATTATGGAAGGAGAAAGTTTTGGTTCTGGAGATCAGAACTTAGAAATAAATCCTTTTGGGGTTTGTAATTTTCAAGACTCAATAGACCTTTACAAATTTATTGATTTCATTGAAATAAAACTAATAATAATGAATACTTTTACATTTTTAGGAAGAGCCATTGGGTAGAACTGTGGAAAGTGAAGAGTCTCCCAGCATTTTACTCGAAGGTTTTTTTTGTCAGTTTAATGAGTTAACCTATTATAAATATAATATTGTGTAAACTTTCTATTTTCAGAATGTTGTCCCTCCAAATGAGCAGCAGCTGACCAAAGTGAGGTTCTTTTATATGAACCAGGCCATGATATGCAATGGGTAAAAGATTTGTTTATTCTTTTATTGATGGATTTTTCTACTAAGTGTTAGATGCTATCGATGCTATTAACTCTCATAAGTCTCATCACCTCTACACTAAGGTGCATAACACCCATTTTAAGCGTGTTATGTTGGATCAATACAAGGTATATAATAAATAAAACGGGATCAAACCTACATGTATTGCTAAATACTAGAAAGGTGTTGCTGTGGGCTGTGAGTGTAATTTTAAATGTTATCTCGAATACCTAAATAAAAGAACCTAACAACACATTCTATTTCAGTCTAATCTTGCTGCTTTTGATGGGGATAGTGTGCAAGACAATCTGGCACAAATACCTACAACATCTGGATCACGGCAAGTAATAGAACCAGCACCAGATGCTCATAGTCCAGATGCTGAAGAAAATAGGGTATATGTGGTTTTGGAAAATTATGATTTAAACTATTCTATAGAAACAAACAAAAATAATTCAACAACTATACATACATTTTCAGGTTTCGTTTACTGAGCTAACAAGACCTGCATCACAACCAAATGATGTTTTGGAAAGGGGCAGTCAAAGTAAGTTGCATTCTCTAACCAAATATTTAATATAAAATAATAATAACTATAATGTAGGATACAGATAAATGGAAAGAGGGAAGGGAGGCCTTTGCCCTGCAGCAGGACACGATGGGGTAATAAGATAAGAATAAATAATAACTACAATATGTTAATTGCAGCTCCTACTCGGCGTGTGCGCAGGGAGACATTACGCGGTCACAGACGCACTCACCAGCTATCTCCACGTCAATCTGCAGCACGCCGGCGACTATTGAGAAGGTCACCTCCATCACAACGCCGCTCTGAGATGGTTAGCCTCACAGAGCGATTCATAGCCATCGAAGAACGCCGAGCACAAGCAGAGCTCTTGATTGCCCAAGCATTTAGCCAACAAGTAGAGGGCCAACGGGCTATGGCTCAGGCTCTAGATAGAATAAGTAGTGCAATTAGAGACTTAATAAATAAATAAAACATAAGAAATTTATGTTAAAAGATTGTTTTATTTATTAATTAATTATATTAAAATGACTTTTCCTAGGTAAATACTATTTTGTTAGACTAAATTAATTTAATCTTTAGGTAAAACATGTATACAACAAGATTAAAAAACATCCACTTTCTATATTTTATGATGAACAATACACATTATTATTTAACATACAATATTATTTTTAATAAACTAACTTTCATCCTGAATTAGTAATTACTTAAGTCTATAGTTAGTACATTTTTTCTTCTATTTATTAACTATTTTGTCCACGCCACAGTCTATTAATTAGACGACCTCTAACAAAACGTCCACTGTCCAAATCACTGACAGACCTCTGGCTTTCTTGTTGTAGTAATTGGATCACCCTTGTTTCTTGTCTCTGTAAATGAGCTGGTAATTCTACTGGAGGTACTCTGGCTTGATTGTAAATGTTGTGTAATACACAACAAGCTTTAATAATTTTTCCCACCATCTCTGGATCATAGTGAAGAACACGATGAATCAAAAGGCACCTAAAACGGCCTTTAAGTATGCCAATGGTTCGTTCTGCAGTATTTCTTGTAGTGGCATGCAGATCATTGTAGTATTCTTCCCTTGATCCAGGCTCAGGGTTGTTACATGGAACCATCATGTATGGCCTGAGAGCGAAACCTGATTCCCCTGAAATAAATAGGAATTTAATTTAATTTTACAATACTAAAAATACCTGAATTTATTATTAATATTTATACACCCCCGAAAACAGATACAATTTATAAATAGTAAAAGCAAAGAAACATTTTAAAATACATACCAAGCAGATACACTGTTTCTCCTGTATTATTTAGCTGTTCCAAATGCGTTTTTATAACTGAGTTATTAAATACAAAGCTGTCGTGTGTTGCACCTCCAAAAGTTACATCCACATGCATTATATTTAGGTCCGGATCATTTATCTTAAAATGCATAAATAAAAGATTAAAAAATGGTTTGAAACAGATGGGTTCCTATTCCTACTATAAGTTTAATGAAACAATAAAAAGAACTTACAATAACAGCATTTCGAGCATGATACCCTTTCCTACAATAATATTTTTCTTCATGTTCTTTGGGCCGAACCATTGATACCAAGGTACCATCAACACAACCAATGGTTCCAGGCATTGAACTTTTCATAAAATCTAAATAAAAGATAGAGAATTTAAAAATAACATAGTGGATTTAAAAATAATGTAACATAAAAATAAATAGCAATATGGTTTGATTCATGATTTCATGAAAGTATGTATCTACTTAGTAAAAATAAAAACCAAAGTGTGAAACTTAAGAAGTACCAACTTTTCTTTAAAAATTCACCTTTCGTTTGCATTTTGGGGAAATCTAATGTACTTATTTATAATTACTGGGTGGTTGATGGCATCTACTACATTTCCTCGAAGCAGATGCTTGTGAGATATAAGTTCTTGCATTCTCACATAATATTTTTTGGTAACTCCCACTTGCTAAAAATGCGAGAGTGCATAAAACCTGGAATGAGAGTAAGTTTTAGATAAGTATTAATATTCCACTTTAAGGTGACTAATATTACTTTATAATGATTTAGTAATAATACTTTGGTTCGGTTGCTAATTCCTCCTCGACGTTTCGCCTTTGATAAGAATGGAGAAATATCTTCCTACAATTGTGCAATTAGCTCTTCAGTCAACCTGAATACTTTAATATAATTTGTATCAGTAGAAAGAAGACCCATATCACGTAGGCCTGACGTCTTTTTTCTAAATTATCTTGACGCTTAGCTTCTTCCAACAAAAAAATCATACAGGAAAGACGCACTGCCATCTAAAACATTAAAAATAGGCATAAACATTTCAGGAATTAAAATACGATAAACAAAACAATAAAAGCATTTTAATTTTAATAAATAACTTGTTTTACTTACATTTTAATCGTCTACAACCACGGAATTGTGTCTACAACCAAGAAAACATCTACAATTTACAAGCTTTACGGTTTGACAGTTAAAATCGAAGGCGAAGGCACCGTTGTCGTTGAAGGCAAAGATTTTTTGTGTTTCTGAATACCGTTTTTCATACATTCGAAATCATATTTTAGTTCTATGTCATGCCGTCGACATCGTTGAGGCGCTACGATCGCGCAGTTGTAACTAAAGAATGTTTTCATCGGAGGTCTGAACGATGACTTCTTGGTTGTAAAGATGTTTTGCCTTAGTGAATCGCACGCCTGTTATCTCCAAACATATATAAATTAAACGGAAATTAATTTAAACATGGTGATATTTGTTTATTTTGTTTCGGTCAATGTTTTCGATAGCTACTATAAAGAGTGTTGACACTTTTAATTTTAATGCGTTTCGATTAACTTAGAATATTTCTTTTCAGGCTTGAGTAAGGATACAGTAACTAAAATAAAAAAGGGCAAGTGCGGGTCGGACTCGCGCACTGAGGATTCCGTACAAATTTACCTATGAAATCAATTCCCGAATTACGAAGATTTTTCCGATTTGCAAACAATCTTTTTTTTTGTGACGGATCTATAAATTTACAGTTTCCCGATTTTTCCCTATACTTGTTCTACGAGACCTTGATTCATGCCAAACAGGATTCTAGGTCAACGGGATTTACCATAGAAATATAAAAAACAGGAGAAGTGGCCAGGGGGCGTGTGCATGTCCGCGCAACTTGTGCAAAATGCGCACAATCGCGCAAACGGCCGACAGTTATAAACTTGTGAGACTCATGATACGTAATCGTAAACAAATTTAAAATGCCGTGTTGTTGAGTGGTTTTATGCAAGAACAGAAGCGATAAGTCAAGCCTGGGTCATCACGGAATCTATTACCATAAGTAAATATGATTCAATTTCAGAATCCTTTGCTTGCTCGGTCATCAAAATTGAGCTCGCGGTTAAAAAGCAACTTTGCACTCTTGTATAACAAATAACTATTATTTCTCTTCGTAGTATTGGACAATGTTACGTTGAAACATCACATTTATACACCGCAGCAGCTGATTGAACAAACTGGTCCCACATTACCATAAAATAAATATTATCTATGATGTGGTTTTTTTACTTTGGTTTTATAGCTTAATTGACTCCAATAATTATGTTGGTACTGACTATTATTTGACTAGAGATAGAAATTTTGTAGATAATAACTATCTTTCAAAGTATTGTAGGAGACAGATAGCTTTGTCGCTATCATATTATTTTTCTATTACAGCCAAGAACTTGGCTAAACTAATTGCTCCTATTGAGCAACGCAATAGTATGATAATTGATTTTGCCAATAACTTGGCATCAAATATTAATTTAAATTAGAATTTAAGACAACAGAATCAATCTCTAGCATGAATGTACTTACAAACAAAAATATTTCCAATACAGTTTTAAAATCGTTAAGTAGTATCAACTTGGTGCATCAAAATATTCAAGGATTTATGAACAAGGATTTAGAAGTAGACTTATTCCTTAATTGCAATAATATTGACATTCTTTGCTTTACTGAACATTGGCATAAGAGCCATCAATTGATGTTCAATTTTAGTAATCACCAGGTTGGTAGTTCTTTCTGTAGATGTGATGCCATACGAGGTGGCTCACTAATTTTAGTAAGCAACAACCTTAAATTCAAAGAACGAAAGGATATTGTGAGCCTATCTGTTGAGCGGTCAGTTGAAATTGCCTGCATTGAATTGGAGCAGTTTATTATATTAAGTGTGTACAAACCCCCTTCTGGATCGTATGACTGATTTGAAAAAGTAATCGATGAAGTGTTCCACAAGATTTGTAATTCAAATAAGTACATAATTACTTGTGGTGATTTTAATTAATTTATTAGAAAACTCAGGTTTATGTAGTAAAATTTTAAGTCTATTCCGGTCATACAATCTTGTTAATTTATTTTTGGAGCCCACAAGAATAACTCCTACTAGTGCTACATGTATAGATAATATATCTACAGATGTTGTACCCAGTCACAAAGAAATTATAAATTTATTGGATTCTGATCATTGTAGGCAATTAATTATTTTTCATAACAAAAACATCATAGTGACTAAAAAAAATATCACTGTTAACCCTAAAACGGCACGTCGTTTAGAAACTTTTAAAACTAAACTCACTAATAATTTACCAGACTTGTCTACATTTGATGATGTCAATCACCAATATGAGGGTTTCTTTAACATGTACTGTAATCAATTTAATTCTACATTTATACCTAAGAATATTTCAGTTAATAGTAATGTGTCGTTCAGTGAATGGGCTACTAGTGGTATTCATAAAAGTAGAACTCGGCTTTACGAATTGTATGATGAAAGAATTCTCGTTAACACTGCTGAATTTAGTTTATATGTGCGGAATTATTCAAAATTGTTTAAAAAAGTTTGCTCTGAAGCAAAATCGCGTTGTTTGAGTTCCAAGATTAAAAACAGTAATAATATAATTAAAACGACTTGGAACATTATAAATAGTGAAACTGGTAGGTCTACAAGACCATGTAGTGACTTTAACCTGGTAATTGACGACAATGTGATCACATCGGACTCACAGGAAGCCGCAGCTTTTGAAAACTTCTTCTCAGAGATCCCCATATCAACAACAAAATCTCTGAATTCATCACCCGCTGCAGCAGAGTCTCTGCTTAAAAAAAATGTTAAAGTTTGTGATTCTGATTTTAATTTCGAATATGTAACTTATGTAGATATTATTAAGACTTTCAATTCTTTAAATGTAAAAAAGACTGCAGATTTATGGGGTAATTCTGTGGACGTTGTTAAGTCTATAATCCACATTGTAGCCCCTTCTTTAGCTTTTATTTTTAATAATTGTATCGATCGCGGTGAGTTTCCTGACCTAATGAAAAATAGTAAAATAATACCATTGTTCAAAACCGGTAGTACATCGGACCCCACAAATTACAGACCTATTTCAGTACTTTTAGTAAAATATTTGAAAAGCTCATTCTACAGCAATTACAGAGATTTTTTAATAGACATAAATTGTTGCATACCAAACAGTTCGGTTTTACAAGGGGTCGCTCGACAACCGATGCTGGTGTTGAACTTTTAGGACATATTTATAATGCATGGGAAGATAAATGTGATGCCTTGGGCATTTTTTGTGATTTGTCCAAGGCCTTCGATTGCGTTCCCCATGAAACATTAATCAGGAAACTACACCATTACGAGATCCGGAACTCCTCCCTGGGTCTTCTTACATCATATCTGAGTGAAAGGATTCAGAGAGTTGACGTAAACGGACAAAGATCTCCCGAATCTATTGTAAAAATGGGTGTCCCCCAGGGCTCAATTCTTGGCCCATTTTTGTTTCTAATTTACATAAACGACTTACCTTACCTCATAGAAGACAATCATAATATAGTGTTGTTTGCAGACGACACTTCACTTTTGTTTAAACTTAAACGTCAGCAGCAGGTTACTGACGATATAAATATAGCTCTTTCAAAAATAGTACACTGGTTTAATGTAAATAACCTGCTTCTTAATGAAAAAAAAAAACAAATGTATTAAGTTTACCATGCCTCATGTTAGGCAAGTAGAAACCAGTGTGCTAATAAAAGGTAAAGAGTTGAGTCCTGAAGATACTACAGTGTTTTTGGGCATTACTCTAGACGCTAAGCTTCAGTGGGGCCCACATATAGACAAATGGTCGAAAAAACTTAGTTCAGCAGCATATGCTGTAAGACAAATTCGAAATTTAACTGATTTAGAGACAGCCCGTTTAGTTTACTTTAGCTATTTTCATAGTGTCATGTCGTACGGTATTCTATTATGGGGAAATGCCGCCGATATACAGACAATTTTCGTTTTACAGAAAAGGGCTATTCGTGCAATTTATAAATTAAGTCCCAGATACTCCCTCAGAGATAAATTTAAAGAAATTAATGTAATGACTGTGCCTTCACAGTATATTTACGAGAATATTTTGTATGCCCATAAAAATATAGACATGTTTAAAAAGATTCTGAAACATTTCTCCGACATTCGTTTCGCCGTTGATCGGTTCACCGACAGAACGATTCACTTTTCATTTTTTCTCCGACAGAACTTTTCAATGACGAACGATTCGCCGACAGAACGATTCACTTTTCATTTTTTCTCCGACAGAACTTTTCAATGACGAACGATTCGCCGACAGAACGATTCACTTTTGAAAATTTCATCGACAGAACCTTTCAGCGGCGAGCGATTCGCCGACACAACTGTTCATCTGCCCCTGGGTATAAAACATAGGTATTCGACATGTAGACCTGTTTCCGTTTGTTGTTTACACCTGAATCAAGTTGTGAAGACGAAACTTAAAGTTTTATGCAAAACTTGAACAAAACTAACCGAAAAAGTGACAAAAACGTATTTGCTTCAACGTCAATACATGTATCATACATGTTATGGTTATACATACGTTTTGAAAGGTTAACTGAAATATATTTGCAAATGCAAATAATTTTTATTATTAACAAATAGCTAACCAACATGATTAAAACCAAAACAAAAACATAACAAATCAACTATGATTAACAAAAACAATTATAAACTTCATAGGATACTTATTTTGTATTACATAAATGAGAAATATGAGCCCAGCCACTTAAGTAGGCCTACCCAAATGTCCTTTCTTTGGTATTGTTCGTCAAGTCATGGAGCTCCTTAAAAGTCTTAAGTTGAGCTTTTCGAATAATGACAAATGCTTACACTGATTGGACAGGTCCACTCAAATCTGTATGGTTCTTCAAAAGACCATCTCAGACAAATCTGCATGGTTCTCATATGATTTGACCATTACATATTTACTGTATGGACTTTAAAAGAGACTTTGACCCCTGAGTTTGTTTCGGTGTTTCTTCTCAAGGTAGTCAGATAGGAAACACCGGCCTCATCTAGCATAAACTGACGAAAAAAAATTGACGTGTAAAAGTGTTTTTAAACCTATTTACAAAATGAATATCAATTATTATTTATCATTTATCATAGTACCTACTATTAAGTACTTTAGCCGTGACTTCGTGCCGTGCGGTAGTCCGCGGGGATCGTACTAGGACCGCCCTTGTGAAACATCGGGTACGACTACGTGCTTCGCGACGTCCTCCCTGACGGGGTCAGCGTGGTCTGTTCCGCAGACGACACGCTGGTCTTGGCGCAGAAAGAGTCGTACCGGGTGGCGGTCGAGCTAGGGACATGAAGGGTAGCGATAGTCATGCAGAGGATCCAGCAGTTAAGACTCGAGGTGTCACTGCACAAGTTCGAGGCCATGTGCTTTCACGGCTCTCGGAACGCGCCACTACCGGGTTCCCAAATAACGGTAGAAGGAGTTCACATCAGCCTCGTCGGGTCGATGATGAAGTTCCTGGGACTAGTCCTAGACAGCCGATAGAAATTCGATGAGCACTTTCGACGTCTGGCTCCCAAATTGGATCGGACTGGGGCTCTCGCCGGCGCCGGGATTCCGATCCCGATTTCCAGCCACCGTAGGCGCGGGCTTGCGGACAGTGAGCAATGGGTAGCTCGCTGTCCGGTCGTCCGGTAACTGTCCGGACCAAGCCCAAGTCGTCGACGGCGCGCACTGTTCCCGCGTGCCTCAAGGAGTTGTCAGCAACAGCAGGGGCCCAGCCGGGTGGAAGCCTACTGGGGCCAGAGTTATCTGAAAGGGCGCTCGAGCCCCGGTATGAAGGCTTCAAGGAACGGAGTGGGTTTTTTTAGTCAATAAGAGTCTGACACTCCCGCTCCGCCAGAGAGGGGGGGTTGTCATTGGATGATTTATCCTACCAAAAGAAAAATCGTACTGGGGCTGCTCTCAAGCGGCACCTGCCCAACTTAGGGCGGCCAGACGCCTCCTGAAGCCTCCATTGAAGCAATAATGCTAGCAAAGAAGACCGCAAACGAACTAAAAATGCAAAATAACTTTAATTTCTGAAGTCGGTTTCAAAAAATGACGAAACAAAACCAGAAACACGTTATTATTAATATCAAGTCAAAATTGGTGGTTTGCAAAATTCTATTTTAGTGCAAATCTCGTTACAAACTACAACAGCTGTTTAAAATTCTAGTTACTACATCGCAGCGAGGCGGTTACGTTATCACATTAATTAGAACCACATACTCTACATTAGGTATTTTAAACTTTGGCATATTACTATACTTATCTATACTTATAATAAATCTCTAGAAGTGAAAATTCTGTACATTAAAAATATCAAAAAAATAAATGGCAGAGGTTGTTACTAGACCGACACCGAACCCAAAAAAGTAATTTAAAAAAATTTTGTCTGTCTGTCTGTCTGTCTGTTTGTTCAGGCATCACGCAAATACTACCGGTTCGATTACGATGAGACTTGGTATAATTATTCTTTAATATCCTGGGCACCACACTGGGTATTTTTATCCCGGAAAAGTATAGACAATAAAACACAAACTTAATTTTGCTGTTCGATTCCTAGACCCGATTACTGTACCAACCGCAAAATTCAGTAAAATAACAGTTTTTCGTAGGTTACGTCACCCGCATTTGAGTTCACTAAGAGGCGCTGCACACGGCTAAGATACTATAATATTTTATCATATCGCTCGCCATACAAATCAATGGACTATCACACACGACGAAGATAATAAATAATATATCATATTTTCGTACCATAAGATGAATTTGTATAGCGAGCGATATTGTATCTTAAGATAAAATATTGTTACGTACGTGAGTAATCCACAAACCACAAAAAACAATAACAAATTAGTCCAGTCAACAATAATCCGAATGGCAATTAACACTAGAGTACCGTTACACTATCGCTTAGGTCGTTAGATAAAATCACTTCACACACTTAGGTAGTTCGCTCTTGATCGCAGTCGAAATCACAACTGACTCGCTTCCGGTCGGGGGCTCATATTTATATGCGGGGCGAAGAAAATTCTAGATACCGACGTCTCAAGATCGATCCAGAACAATAGGTCGAGTCGCGGAGCCATAAATCATTTTAATTGCATAATGTACTAAGAGTCACCTTCACGCGAATTTCAACTCTATTATGACGGAGAGTACCATTTCCCTTATCTACCTACATACCTACCTACTATTATTATTTGAATAATAATAGTGGTACCTACTTATGTGAACGTTTCGAGATTTTTCTTACGTGCTACCATTCTAGATCTTTCGAACAGCAATGCGTTTTAATTATTGGGTGCTACTCATTATTTTCTCAAAGATATGACGTGTTCAAGTTTAATGGCGTAACAATATTATAGTAACTTAGCCGTGTGCAGCGCCCCTAAGTTATGCTATAAATGTAGTGCTGAAGGTTGAATTTGGCTTGCAACTAGTGTTGCCAGGTCCGTTTGGATAAAAATCGGGACAGATGGTAAAACAAATCGGGATTTTGGGTTTTAGATCGGGATAAATACATTTTTTTAATAATTTTTTTTTTAGGGGATAAATCTTCCAATGACTCCTTTCGCTCTGGAGTGGAACGAGAAGGCGTGTCAAACTTTTACTGAGTAAACTCAGACTTTTTCAGTCGCTCTTTGAGTTTCAGGGTTTTCGATTTATCGGGACATTTAGCGTCCCGATCAGGTGCAAATCGGAACGCGTTCCCAGACCCCTAAAAATCGGGACGTCCCGCGCAAATCGGGACGCCTGGCAACACTACTTGCAACGTACGCAGCATACGCGTGGCGCGCGGCCGCCACGAATCGCTACCGTATAATATATAAGGTCGGAGTCTGAGCGCGCGCATCATATATTTTTTGAACTATGATTTGACGTGTCGAGTGGCGAGCGTTCGTTCTTATTAGCATTCTATAAATTGTATGTTTTAATTGCTACTTGCAATTCTAAACCGGATAAAAGCCCCTAAATAAAAACAGATTAAAAAAAAAATCTAAACCGTGCTTTTCAGTGCAACCTTTTTATTCCTTTTAGTTTTTACTAAGTACATACAGTTTAAGGTAGAATTATTTATATATATTTTTATAAGTCGTAGGTACTACTACTAGTCGTAGTACTAGATTTTATTTTAAAGTATAGGTAGTATATTTGATAGTGTACGTAGTGACCGTAGGTTATATTATAATACTGTTAGGTAGGATTAGCCATTCGTATAGATCTTCTACTGCTTTGTCCTTCTCATTCTTCTGGTTTTGTCCATTCTTCCTTTTATATACAGTCCATACTTCTGTGGAATGCGCTTCCTCTTGACATCAGGACGGCCACCAGTCGGTATGCATTTAAGCGGAAGTTGCGGTTTCATTTTCAACACAAATAGCTGAGTAGTCTCAAAAATCCTTTCATTTACCTTATATAAATTTTATATATTTATATACATGTTGGTTTATATTATATTGAATATTTAAGTATGTTTATTTTATAAATATTTGTACACTTGTTTTCTTATTAACCTATTCTTTTTTTTTATGCACCTGCCATATTTTCTCTTCACCACCCTAGGTTGACTGGTAGAGAATGCCTAAGGCATTAAGTCCGCCTTTGCACCTTTGTGTTGCATGAAGTTTTAATAAATAAATAAATAAATTATGATAGTGGGATTTTTTTAAATCATCATCACGTGCGATGAAAGACGTCTGCACTGCTGCACTGCTGAACATCGGTACTTCCCCCAAGTGTCTCCACATTGACCGATCCTGATGGCACATATCTAATTCTCGCTGGTCATAAACTCTCATCTTGAGACACTGTTAGTCGGATTCGACGATTGATCTTGTAGCGTTCCCGATCGTACGCAATTGTATCAAGACGGCATACCGCGCAGTTACCTCGCACACCTTTGGAGCAATTAGCACCGTAATGGTTCCAACAAATAATACAGTAGTGACCATGAGCAGGACTTGCTGCTCGCATTGTGTATTGTGGTGCGCTTGATGTAACGTCGGGGGCGGGTGGGCTGGTGCAGTGGCATCAGATGGGCGCCGCGCCATCAGCCCGCCGCCGGCCTGTCTCCGGCGCCTGATAGCGATCATTGTATCCCGCTGTGCTGTGACATGTTGTGCCGAGCAAATATAACAAGCTTTTATGAACTGTTATGCTGCTTTACGTATTGTACTAGGTATGTTGCGCATCAAAGAATGTTGTTGAGTTTCCTGTTTGCTTACATACTACAATTGCGATTGGCAGACAAGTATGAGTAGATAAGCAGCTTGAAGACAAGTATGAGAAGATTGAGCCAAGAAAAGATTGATGAGAAGCATCCGTGTGTAATATTACACGAACCATATGAAGCCATTTTAACCCCTTTATACAATTGCCGTCACGGATCTTGAGCGCTGGCTTCAAGTTGCGCAGAAGTCAAGAGAGAAGACAAAAAAAGGGAAAGAAGAAGAAGAAAAGAAGAGAGGGAGAGGCGAAGAGGTTGTGTATTCGGTCTCTTTAGTGGTGCGAAGTGAGACGCAGGGGCGGGGAGTGTAAGTGTTTGGCTCGCCGCGCCATCGAGTCATAGACGTCACTCCTGATTCGTTCCCTGCGTTGCTGCATGTATCTAACAACGAAGACGATTGGCTCGCCAATGTATGGAATGCGGAAAGCGATCCCCACTCTATCGCCGAGCGCTCAAGATCCGTTTCGGCAATTGTACTCAAAATGACTTTGGTGACCACTCACAAAATATTTCATCCGCGGACGTAACGTTACCCTCTTAAAATTGTAAGGCGACGAATCATCCGCAAGTTTAAGTCGTCGCGTTGTTAATAATTATGTGGTCATATCAGCCAAATATACAAACTGGGAGGGTTTCTATTGTCTTATTCTTTTAAATAGAAACTTCATAATATTGTGACGCAGTTCAGCGCGTCGGTAGCCTCGTATAGGGATAGGTACTTCTGAAATTAAACACTTCGGGCGGCGCACTCTTATATTTTTAGGGTTCCGTAGCCAAATGGCAAAAAACGGAACCCTTATAGATTCGTCATGTCTGTCTGTCTGTCTGTCTGTCTGTCTGTCTGTCTGTCTGTCCGTCTGTCCGTCCGTATGTCACAGCCACTTTTTTCCGAAACTATAAGAGCTATACTGTTGAAACTTTGTAAGTAGATGTATTATGTGAACCGCATTAAGATTTTCACACAAAAATAGAAAGAAAGCAATAAATTTTGGGGGTCCCCATACTTAGAACTGAAACTCAAAAATGTTTTTTTCATCAAACCCATGCGTGTGGGGTATCTATGAATAGGTCTTCAAAAATGATACTGAGGTTTCTAATATCATTTTTTTTTAAACTGAATAGTTTGCGCGAGAGACACTTCCAAAGTGGTAAAATGTGTGTCCCCCCCCCTCTAACTTCTAAAATAAGAGAATGATAAAACTAAAAAAAATATATGATGTACATTACTATAAAAACTGCCAACGAAAATTGGTTTGAACGAAATCTAGTAAGTAGTTTTTTTTTAATGCGTCATAAATCGAAAAAAATACACTATTATTAAAACATCGATCAAAGTTACAACACATTACAAGAACTTTTATATTATGTTACTTGCTGCTACGGAACCCTTCATGGGCGAGTCCAACTCGCACTTGGCCGGTTTTTTAACTTATTTCAACGAATACCTACATGTTATTCTTCTCAAAATCACTTCAACACAATGCTTCAACACTCAAAAAACAACAGACATTCTTTTTGGAACGTAGTTCCTTATCGCGCGTTGTGAAAGGGGGCTAGACGGAAAAAATTCTCACGAAAAGTTGTACCGACACTTTTACTGTCAAAATGTAAATCCAAGATGGCGGCTGCAAGAAATTGTCAACTTTTTCGTCATGGGTGTCGTTTTCATGGTTTTCGAGGGTGTTAAAACCGATGATACTGTCAAAATATAAATCCAAGATGGCGGCTGCAAGAAATTATCAACTTTTTCGACATGGGTGTCGTTTTCATGGTTTTCGAGGGTGTTAAAACCGATGGTACTGTCAAAATATAAATCCAAGATGGCGGCTGCAAGAAATTATCAAATTTTTCGTCATGGGTGTCGTTTTCATGGTTTTCGAGGGTGTTGAAACTGATAGTACTGTCAAAATGTAAATCCAAGATGGCGGCTGCAAGAAATTATCAACTTTTTCGACATGGGTGTCGTTTTCATGGTTTTCGAAGGTGTTAAAACCGATGGTACTGTCAAAATATAAATCCAAGATGGCGGCTGCAAGAAATTATCAAATTTTCCGTCATGGGTGTCGTTTTCATGGTTTTCGAGGGTGTTGAAACCGATGGTACTGTCAAAATATAAATCCAAGATGGCGGCTGCAAGAAATTATCAAATTTTTCGTCATGGGTGTCGTTTTCATGGTTTTCGAGGGTGTTGAAACTGATAGTACTGTCAAAATGTAAATCCAAGATGGCGGCTGCAAGAAATTATCAACTTTTTCGACATGGGTGTCGTTTTCATGGTTTTCGAAGGTGTTAAAACCGATGGTACTGTCAAAATATAAATCCAAGATGGCGGCTGCAAGAAATTATCAAATTTTCCGTCATGGGTGTCGTTTTCATGGTTTTCGAGGGTGTTGAAACCGATGGTACTGTCAAAATATAAATCCAAGATGGCGGCTGCAAGAAATTATCAAATTTTTCGTCATGGGTGTCGTTTTCATGGTTTTCGAGGGTGTTGAAACCGATGGTACTGTCAAAATATAAATCCAAGATGGCGACGGCAAGAAATTATTAACTTTTCCGTCATGGGTGTCGTTTTCATGGTTTTCGAGGGTGTTGAAACCGATGGTACTGTCAAAATATAAATCCAAAATGGCGGCTGCAAGAAATTATCAAATTTTTCGTCATGGGTGTCGTTTTCATGGTTTTCGAGGGTGTTGAAACCGATAGTACTGTCAAAATATAAATCCAAGATGGCGGCTGTAAGAAATTATTAACTATTCCGTCATGGGTGTCGTTTTCATGGTTTTCAAGGGTGTTGAAACCGATAGTACTGTCAAAATGTAAATCCAAGATGGCGACTGCAAGAAATTATCAAATTTTTCGTCATGGGTGTCGTTTTCGTGGTTTTCGAGGGTGTTGAAACCGATTGTACTGTCAAAATGTAAATCCAAGATGGCGGCTGCAATAAATTTTTGATATGGGTGTCTTTTTCATGGTTTTCGAGGTTGTTGAAGCCGATAGTGCTGTCAAAATGTAAATCTAAGATGGCGGCTGTCAGAAATTATCAACTTTTTCGTCATGAGTGTCGTTTTCATGGTTTCGAAGATGTTGAAATAGTGCTGTCAAAATGTACATAAAATAGGATAGTATTTTTTAGTTATATTGTATTGGCTAGACGAAAAAAATTCTCACGAAAAGTTGTAACGACACTTTTTGCTATAGTAAGCTATTGTAAGCCGTGCGGCGTGCGCATGTTTCTCTGTCTGTCTTCTCTCTCTTATAGAAAGCAAGCCAGAACGGAACTTCGTTCCATCCGGGTGTCCCTTGACACCTCAGTAGTTTTTTTTTTTACTAACTTTCAAAACTATTCTAGAACAGCAGAATCCTTCGAATTATATTTTACAAGCCAGTTCGTTGGTTATATAAAAAAAGCAACTCACGCAATCTCCTTTCGATATCACAATATTTAAAAAAACCCGCCCGCCAAAACTTCCCCTTAAAATGTACCGGATGGGTGGTACAATTTGAGGGTATTTTTCACCGGCGTTAAAGATCATGTCATGACTTTTTACGCCTTTGCCTGAATGATATAACTTTGGAACGAGAGCCAACCTGAGGGACCATGTCGTCATCGAAAGGGAGCAAAGGGCACTGTCTAAAAGAGCAAATTAATATAACAACCCAAAGGTTTGTACGTTGTTCAAATCTAGTTTTTTTTTTCTTTTATTACAAAATGGTTTATTGTTACAATTAGCCCAATAATTTAGTAACGGATCTCGAACTTGACGCGATTTCGATCACAATATTCACAAAACTTTACAGGAAATGATTCATTTAATGTTGTACAAAACTAGCTTTTGCCCGCGCGGCTTCGCTCCCGCTCTTCCCTGCTCCACTCTACTATACCCTACTCTACCCTACTATACCCTACTCTACCCTACTCTACCTTACTCTACCCTACTCTACCCTACTCTACCCTACTCTACCCTACTCTACCCTACTCCACCCTAATCTACTCTACCCTACTCTACCCTACTCTACCCTACTCTACCCTACTCTACCCTACTCTACCCTACTCTACCCTACTCTACCCTACTCTACCCTACTCTACCCTAGCCTACACTACCCTAATTTTCATTTTTTTCCCATAAAAACCTTCTCCTCACAATAACAAACACAACAAAAAAGTATTAGCGAAATCGGTCCAGCCGTTCACGCGTGATGCCGTGACCAAGGAAATAGGGATTCATTTTTATATACGAGTATACATGTCGCAGGTTTTTTATAAAATTAGGTTTTTGATCAAAAACCTAGGTTTTTGATGAAAAACCGGAATATGACACATTTTAAACTCAATTTCATCATAAACCTGTAACAATCCAGTTAGTTTGGGTTTATGATGAAGTGTGATGTGTGTTCTTGTCAAAATCACGGGTTTGATTTATTTTATGACAAATAAAGCAATGGAAATGAAATAAATGAAACAATCCATCATCATTTGCAACTGAAATGAAATGTCCAATTATGAATTTCACCTGATTTTAGTAAGCCGCGAAAATTAAATTTCGTAAATATTAAATACGACTAAACCGAGCGGCCGAGTCAAAATTAAAAAAAAAAAATGTAATAAAAAAATGTTTACCACGTGCTTGCTTTTTATAAATCTGCTAGTATACTTTATTTATTCTCTCTAGTGGGCAGAGTGTATACCGAACAATGACAACATGTTCAAGTAGTTTACTCTACTCTTGTGGACTTGTGATGACTTAGACTCTTTGGGTTTGATGATTATGTATAATTATGTAACCAGCTATTATAATGTTTTTCTGTGCTATTACTGCGTTTAACTGCGAGCTGAGGGAGTCAATGAAACTACCTTTGTTTGAAATAAAGGGAGTACGGTAGATATAATTAACGATATTTTTTTAACTTGGAAAGACTACACGCTGTTGACGATTTGGGCTCGGTCCGGACGGTTACCGGACGGCCGGACGGCGAGCTACCCATTGCTCATTGTCCACAAGCCCGCGCCTGCGGTGGCCGGAAATCGGGATCATTACTGCTTTGTAGAAGGAGGCGATCGCCTGCCACTCCTCCTCGCTGGACCGGACCATGGCGTGTACCAACGCCCGGCCCGGGGCGAGAGATCGCTGCCGCCGATCGACGCCGAGGACACGGCGGTGCTCTACCTAGGCGGGGCGCATTTCTACCGCATGCGCCACCGTGTTCTCCGGGCGATCCACACAATGGTAGCACCCGGGCGTTTGTACCGCACGAATCCGTTGCAGGTATCTCCAGAACTGACCCTGTTCGGTGAAAACCTGCGTCATCCGGAAGGTAAGAACGCCGTGTTGTCTTTCCAGTCACTCTTTAAAGACCTCTCTTTAAGGTGTCCCCACTTACCGCCATTGTTATGGCGTGCCCAGCACTGGGTTGCGATAGTCACTGTCGCCATTCCACCACATAAACGATATTACCCAATATGATAATATAAATGATTTGACTTTGACTTTGACTTTGACTTTATGTTCAGATGCAAACGTAACGCATGGACTCGCTGTGTTTCCTTAACTTTATGTTTTATGGAAGTTTTAACATATAAAACCACGCCATCATTCTGGTGCATCTGTCGAGTCGTCATAAATACGAGTTGTAGTTGTGTATTTGCGGAATCTCGTTACTTGCATTCAACCTACATTCCGTCAGGATTCAAGTATCAAAGGTAGGTGCCAGACAACCGTGAAATAACCGTCGTTGACCCTCCTAAAGTTAACATTCTTAATTTAAAAAACGGAAAAAAAAGACATAAAGCTGTCTTGAATCGACATGAATCGTGATCTTTTACATGATCTAGTAATGAAAAGCAATTCATTGTTTGTTTTTCGGGTACCTACTCAGAGATATTAGGACAAGGTCAATGTAGGGGTATCTGGCGCCTTATTTAGTTCGAATTAAAGAGTAGATAGAGTGATTACGAAATTATCAAACAGTTCATTGGGTCAATCTCCAAAACGGGCATATTCGTGTGATCGCTCTGGTGCTTTTCAAATATTGATATTTAATGGTAATTATGTATCTCATTAAAAAGATTGATATTTAAATAGTACATTTTTACTATTGGCCTTCAATTTACACAAATAGTTATGGAAATATTTAAGTTCCAAATTTTTCGCGACCAGAGCAATCATAATTGGTGCCAGAGCGATCATAAATGGTGGAATCAGTGAAAATATTATTCATTTAGCCGTTTTCAGTCATATTCAGTGTACGTATAACAAGATTGTATGTAAGAGAAATGTATTATTTTAGAAAAAGTCAAGCCATATCAGTCATACATATCAAAAATACGGAATATTTTATATAAAATAATTACTAAAATAACAAATTAACATAATTATATAAATCAACTTTTGGCTTAGTTTCATTTATTTGGACTTAATTAAATCACTTCTAGGTAAGTGAGACAAAATTAGAAACCTTTTGAAATCAAAAAAAATTATACCTATTGTCTTTTACAATTATAAAATGACTTAGACTGTAAAGAACTTGGGGATTTATTTCGCCGCACTCTTTCCTGGACAAAACATCTGCAGGAAGTCATTCGTAAGTTATTTGCTTCAACGGGCTCCCTGAGAGGTCTTCGTAATTTCCTTCTCATCACTACCAAAATTGCGTTAGCCCAATCTTTTCTTCTTCCAATCCTGGACTATGCTGCTGCCAACTATCTTGATCTCACCCAAGACCAATAGCTTGAGCGACTTCAAAATCTTTTGATCAGTTTCATATTTCGCTTGCGCAAGTATGAGCACGTTTTTGAATTTAGTACTAAGCTCAAATGGTTTCCTATACGCCTTCGCCGGAACGCCCATATACTTTCTTTGCTTTATAATGTGCTATTTAATCCTTGTACCCCGTTTTATCTTAAAGAACGCTTTCAGTTCCTTAGTGACACACATAGTAGGTCCTTGAGGTTATCGGAAAACCTAAAATTAAGTATTTGCATATTTGCTTCGTTGACAAATCTTTCACAATTCAAGCTGCACGTTTGTGGAATGCGTTACCCTTAGAAGTGAGGCGTGCTCAAACGCTACCAAAATTTTAAAAAATGGTGAAGGAGCATTACCTTTCTCTTTGATATATTTTTATTCTTCTGGTTTAACTATATATTTGATATTTATTAGTATATTTTTTGTGTTGTATGTATGTATTTGTGTTAATGTATCTTATTGGCATTATTTCTGGTGTTTATACACTGACAACCCTAAATCTATCTTCTTTCTTTCAGTCCATCCAAAGGTTGTCTGTAAAAGGTCGCCCTGTGCGATAAGACCGCCCATTGTGCACTTATTCTTTTAAATGTTTGTCCTGTATTTTTGTTTATGTGGTGTACATAAGCTTTAGCAAAGCTCCTACAAGGTGGACCGACGACCTGGTGAAGGTAGCGGGAAACCGATGGATGCGGGACGCACAGGAACGTTCGATGTGGCGACGCTTGGGGGAGGCCTATGTCCAACAGTGGACGTGTATCGGCTGAAATGATGGAATGATGGTGTACAATAAAGATTATAATAAATAAATATATAGACTCTTTAAATATTAGTTGTTAAAAAGTAATTAAAGAAAACTAACGTTTATAAAGAACAAGATAAAATTCTTAAAAATAAACAATTTATAAACGTAACCATTTGTAATCATAATGCTTATGTTTATGGGTTTAGGTTACACAAAGAAACCCAGGAAAGGTTATAAATTAAAGGTTATATGTATAGTTCATCGTTTGTCATTGTTATAGTCCAGTACTACTACTTAAAATAGATTTATAACGTACAACTAATGCAAGATATCAACGCCCTGGTCTTTTTGGACAGAGAAATCACAGCCATAGCGATCAGAAAAAGTCACAAAATCATAAATATAGCCAAATTTAAAAGCAGTAGAAAGTTGTGATTACCTCTCATAAAAAACATCATAACAATCACTTTATTCACATAACAAACGCATTCACAAGCTTACTATTTAATTTAAATAGCGTGCCATAGCAGTCATAAAATTCGAGAACCAAATCCTGTGCAATCATAAACTTACCTTCGTAATGTTAGAACGCGGGAACGTGGCACATAGGTATCCTCCTCGGCAGTTAGACCTCTCCTGGCGTTGCCCCGCGGGAGGGGAATAGAGTGTCTATAACGCGTAACTAGGGATGAACGCGATGTTTTACCTCAGCGCAGAGCGATGAGATAAAATGCCCGGTCACGATTTTAAATTCAAATTGTGGCAAAAGTATTGTTAATATAACTAAAAATATTTTATTACTATGAAGATTAACTATTTGTTATGTAATCTAAATAAGTTGTTTCATATGAACCTTCTCATTAAAAAGTTTACGAATATTTTTTTCATTCAATCGGGAGTTGGGTCAACCCAGAGCGATCAGGATTTTAGGGTATAAGATTTTATTTTTTTAATATTTAAAATAAACTTATTCATAATATTAGTCTTGTATCAAGTAGATTAAACACCGAACAGTATATAAAAAAAAACATTTTGAAAACGTTTTCCGATTTTAAAATGGGTTTATCCAGCCCGACACGAAAAAAATGCCTTTGGAGATCAACCCTCTTCTTATATTTTGAGATACTATGCGAGGTCGTTTTTACCCGACTTCGAAAAGGAGGAGGTTCTATGTTTGGCTGTATGTATGTTTTTTTTTTATGTATGTTCACCGATATCTCGGTCAATTGTGGACTGATTTTGAAAATTCTTTTTTTGATTGAAAGGTTATACTTTCAAGTTAGTTCCATTGAAATATTGTTATGATCTGATCATGAACTTCGAAGATATGGCACAGAACTCCTCATAGGATCACAGCAGAACTGTCATAACAAGTAAAATTGCTTTGTTTATACGTGTAGTCGATGACTGGCTGAAGGAAAAGGGAGAGGGAATGTATCGGACTGATCTGATGACGAAGCCAGAAGGTAAATGAATGTAATCTAACCGTGTTTGGGATTATTAGAATCGTTATGAGATGCTCTCGGGCTATATAAGGTATTTAAGTTTGGCTGAGAGGTACTTTTTAGTGGTGGTAGGTACCATAACTAAAAAGTGTAAAATAAAAAACTTTTTACAAAAAAAATTACAACCGACTTCTATGTTAAATAAACACTGAAAAGTAAAAAATAACCTTAATTTCGGAAGTCGGTGTTAAATAACAAAGAGACAAAACTATTATAGAAACACCGACTTCCGAAATTAAAGTTATTTTATACTTTTCAGTGTTTATTTAACATTGAAGTAGATTGTATTTTTTTTTTTTTTGTAAAACGTTTTTTATTGTTTACAGTAATAATTGTTTATGAAGTTCTGTAGCGTCACATTCCACTGTACGGTAGCTTCAAGTTATCTATTTCGGTGACAGTACGTAATGTGTTAACATTTATTTTGATGTTTCCGGGTGGCTGGTGTTTTTGTTTTATAGGAGTTTGGAATGGGCGAGCAGATGACTTTGTGTATGTCATGTATATTGAAAGTATACTATAAATGGTAAAGATGTATAGCCTCCTGAGATCCGGAACGTATTTACGAATGTTTAATTGATGAAAGTCAATTTTTACGGCTTTATATAGCATAGAGATAAATTAATAATCATCAAGCAAAAAAATCTACCCCCACCCATTTAGCGTAAGGGAGGCCATCACCAGTGATACCTCGAGTTCAAAGTGGTATTAAAACAAGCTATTTTAGAAGAAAAGTTTAATCACTGAAAAATTTAAACTTTGTGTTTTTTAACGTTTAAGATATATATATAAGATATATAACACACATCTTGAAACACCAAATAACTAATTAAAATAAATATTTGTCTTTACGTAAAGTCGACATGTCAGTAACGGCAAAATGTTCGAAGTTTAAACTGACTACAATCGATGTAGTTTTACAGTTAGAGAAATGGTTAATGACTAGAAATATAAAGGATATCTAATATCTTTGCAAACCATCGTACAAATAAGTTTTAACAAATTCCGAGAAATAGCGTAGAAATAAATTTCTAACTAAGTGTATCACTGGTGATACCAGCCCCCGTAGCCAAGTTACAACCAGTTTGTGTCGAATTCCGTTCTCTAATCGATAACGCCTCGGTGACAGCAATTGTAGAAAACGATAAGTTGGTAGCCATGTTGACGCGCCTGAGTCGGCCGCTCGTTCTACAATGTAACGTTTGTATAACAAAGGATGTAACGTTAAACATTGTAGAAACGATTTTGAACGATGTGAACTTGGCTACGAATTGTCTATTCGTTTTTTTGACCACGCGACTTTACGTTGAGATGACGTCATTCCCATACGTTTCATCACTTTTCAACAGCGTTAACGATTGCAGAATAACAACTTGGTTAAGCGTGCAGGAGTCTCAGGAGGATAGTAAGTGTTGGGAATCGAACCCAACAGACCAATGACGCGGTCTGCACACGCAGGCGGCGTGCATCATATACGTCATCGGCAGCGGGGAGCGGAGACGCGGGCAGGGCGGCGACACTGACTATCCGGCGCACCGCGGACACTCTCGCTTCGACGGGCGGTGTCCGTCGAAGCGAGGACGACACCGCTCTCGAATACATTTATTAATTGCTGTTTGTTCGGGATCGTTGTATTTTGGGATATTGATTATCGGCAATACACCAGCGCAGCGTTCATAAAATACAATCCACTCATTTGCGTAGTATGTAAGTGTGTGATAGTACACATTTGTAGTGTGTTTATTTAAAATAGCGATTCGTTATTTGACAAAATAACTTGGCATAACGCCTGGTGAAACATAATAACCAATTAAGTAAAATTTTAAATAGAATAAGTTCAAATAATACAGTAATAACAACCCTTTTTGTTACAAGTAAGCGACTTATATAGTTAAAGAAAATTATTCATTTCTCTAGCACAAGTATATACCTGTTTTTCACTTCTTACTTAATCTACAGCGTTGATATGACAGAGAGGCATTAAATTACACTACGTATACTTTATGTGTTTAGTATTAATTCGATACGGTATAAAAATAAAAATAATAATAAATTAGTTTTTTTTTTCAAATAAACTAAATAGCTTACATATCAGAGTAAAACGCAACCACCATTTGTATG
Source organism: Mythimna ferrago (assembly GCA_910589285.2). NCBI lineage: Eukaryota > Metazoa > Arthropoda > Insecta > Lepidoptera > Noctuidae > Mythimna > Mythimna ferrago. The sequence continues at coordinate 243,498 of OU342693.1, forward strand.
TAGCCCCACAAAAAGAAATCCATGGGAGTGAGGTCTGGAATCTGGAGATCGTGGTGGCCACCGAACAGGTCCGAATCGATCGATCCATTGCTGCACAAACATTTTTGTGAGCCGCTTCCTGGAAGCCATCACAGAATGTGGTGGTTTTGCTATGATTGTTACTCTCGTAATGAGAGTGCAAGTGTGTGTATTTATTGCTTCCTTGTTTGCATTGCCATTTTTTAGCGAAAATAATTGGTTGTACTTTTTTTTTTTTTTTTTTTTTTTATGGTGAAAAAAATCATGCATTGACATCCCCCGCCCTTGGGCGGAGCGGGAGATAGTGTCAGACTCTTACTGACTAAAAGACCCACCCCGTTCCTTCTAGCCTTCATACCGGGGCTCGAGCGCCCTTTCGGATAACCCTGGCCCCAGTAGGCTTCGACCCGGCTGGGTCCCTGCTGTTGCTGACAACTCCTTGAGGCGCGCGGGAACAGTGCGCACCGTCGACGACTTGGGCTTGGTCCGGACAGTTACCGGACGGCCGGACAGCGAGCTACCCATTGCTCACTGTCCGCAAGCCCGCGTCTACGTTGGCCGGAAATCGGGATCAGAATCCCGGCGACGGCGGCGGCGATAACGCCGTTGCCTGATGCGTTCGGCCTCCTCCTTTGCGAGCATTACTGCTTCGCAGAAGTCGGCGACCGCCTGCCACTCCTCCTCGCTCCGGACCATGGCCTCAACCAAGGCCCGGCGCGAGAGGTCTCCGCCGCCGATCGCCCCCACGAGGGCACGACGATGCTCCGCCCAAGCAGGGATAATTGGTTGTACTTGTGACTTGCGTGAGAGCGGCAACAACGCCTTGTAGGTTATAATCAGATTTATCGTTTTAGGGTGCATGAACTATGCGTACAGACGCAATCAGCTGTTACGAAACATACATCGTGTTCAAAAGGGTAGAAACTTTAAAAATCATTTGCTACTAAACTACTGCTCCTATTTAATTGATTTTTGGTACAAAGTTTGAAAATGGCATCTAGTATAGGCAGTTTAGGTAAGCCCCTCTGTCGTATCAACTTTGTATAACTCTTTATATTCTTACCTCGAAAAATACAAATTATTTTGCTCAGACCAAAACTATTTTTATAATAAATTAATTTTTTATTTTACACTTTTTAGCTACGATTATAATACCACTATTTATTCACTATATTTTAGACGTAAAATCACTATAAAGTTCAAAAACCGACCTAGGCATTCGCCTCAGTACAAAATAAATAACATAGATTTCCTGTTGTACTTTTTTTTTAATATGGTCATGATATACCATTTTGAAATCCTCATGAAAAGCCCTTTAATTTGACATCTATATGGCAGAATTAAAAATTTTTTTTTTTTACTCTAACATAATAGCATCTCACAGTCGATATGTTGTTTTTTTTTTAACGTCACCTAGGTATCTAAGAAAACTTGGGTTATCAAGACGAATCTAACGATATGTTAATTATAAAAATCTGTTTAGCGGTTTGGAAGATATGAGGTAATAAAGAATATTACATACATACAAACATACAAGATACGCGTGAAAAAAAAACATTACCCCACCACAGACTACCCCCTGTATTATTTTAAGTTTTTATCCATCCTAAGGTTGTCTGGAAGAGATCGCTCTCAGCGATAAGACCGCCTTTGTGCCCGATAATTTAAGTTTTTGTTTAAACTGTATTACTTTTTGGTGTACAATAAAGTTTATTCTATTCTATTCTATTCTATTACCCTTCTTGCAGTCGGGTAAATTAAAAAGCAATTTTACTTATTACGACAATTATGCTGTGATCCTATGAGGAGTTCTGTTCCATATCTTCGAAGTTCATTATCAGATCATAACAATATTTCTATGGGACCAACTTGGAAGCATAAACTTAAAAAAAAAAATCCCTATCTCAAAAACTAATGAACCGATTTTGATGAAACTTGCAGTATTCCCTAAGGTGAACAATATCTAGTACAACAAAAAATAATTACTTAAATCGGACTTGTGGTTCCGGAGATATGCGAACACAAACATAAAAACGTACATACATATTATGTACATAATTCAGTCAAAAAAGTATCGGGAATGGATAATTTGTTTATGGTTCCAAATTCAAATTTAATTTTTTTTGTTGTTGCTAGATTGACACAACTGTTTTCGATTTTGGCGCGGAGTTTGAGCTGCATAATATGTTATTTATATTAAATACAGTGCTGTTTTTAGTTATATCATATCTAGTGTGTATTGCGAATTTCATAATGGACAAAAACATCGAACAAAGAGTTTGTCTTAAATTTTGCATCGCCAATAGAATTTCGTGTTCGGAGTCACTGAAAATGTTACAGAAGGCTTACGGTGAATCGACTTTATCAAAAACACGTGCTTATAAGTGGTACAAAGCATTCAAAAGCGGTCGAGATGATGGAAGATTTGCCACGTTCTGGTAGGCCATCAACCTCTATAACTGAAGTTAACATCGCAAAAGTGAAGGAAATAGTGACTGAAAATCCTCATTCAAGTTTGAGAGAGATAGCCGCCGAACTTTCTGTATCTCACGAGGCGATCCGTACCATTTTAACTAATCATTTGGGTATGAAACATGTTGCCGCTCGGCTAGTCCCAAAAGACCGGAATTTTCTCCAAAAACTCAATCGCATGAGAGTCGCTGAGGACATGCTAGAACGAGTCAATTCCGACCCAACATTCATGAAACGCTTGTTACTGGCGACGAGACGTGGGTTTACGAGTTTATTGACTGTTTTTTTTGACTATCGCGGTGTTGTGCACTCGGATTTCTTACCGGAAGGTCAAACGGTAAATATAGAATATTATTTGAGCGTTATGCGGCATTTAAGAGAGCAAATTCGACGAAAATGGCCAGATTTGTAGAAAGAAAATTCTTGGATTTTGCACCACGATAATGCGCCTTCGCACAAGGCCATCATTGTGAACGAATTTTTGACCAAACACTCAACAAATACCATCGAGCAGCCACCATATTCGCCAGATATGGCTCCAGCCGACTTCTATCTTTTTCTTAAACTCAAATTACCACTTCGTGGCACCCGTTTTCAATCTGTAGAAGACATAAAGGAGAATTCGTGGCGAGAACTGAACTCAATTTCGGAAACAGCGTTTAAAAAATGTTTTGGTGATTGGATTATTCGTTGGCGTAAGTGTATCGTTTCTGAAGGGGCATACTTTGAAGGTGATAAAATAAATTTGGATGAATAACAAAAATTTTGTGTATTATTGATCTTTTCCCGGTGCTTTCTTGACAGAGTAGTACACTTTGGAAAGGATCATGGCGAAGTCCCGAACAAAATTTTGCTGGCATATTTTTTTAGCGTCAACTGATTAAAAATATACAAAAGAATTTAGATAAAATTCCTAAACAATTTTTTCTCAGACATTACTATTAATAGAATCCGTATATTAAAGATATTCCAGTTTAAATTTGATGACATTACGTATATTATGTCAATACCTACGTACCTCCTTAAGAATTAAAAAAAAGCATTTTTGGACGAACGACAACTTGTCATGTCATAATGTCATGTTTTCTTTTTCTAAGCGTAATTAGGCAGCATAGCACTTGAAATATCTAATGCCATGCTTTTTTCTGATGATGTGATTCTTGATATTATATTTATTGTAGCAAATAAAAATATAGTAAAAAAATATAGTGGCTAAAATGACACAATGTGACATTCACATTGTGTCATTTTAGCCACTATATTCTAAATACAAACAATTATTTTTATTTTTATGTTTATTATATAATGCGGAAATGTATTTCCTAAGTATTTATTTTCAATACATAATGCAAAGCATATTATGTTATTTGACCAAGATATATACACCGTGAAATTTTAATGGTTGTTTTCCCGCAGCGAAATGGTTTTGTCTTAGTAATATAATCGTTTCATAAATAAATAAAATATTAGAATTGCATTGCATTGTTGCGTGCAAGCTATTTTATGCCGTATCATTACACACGGGAGCTTATTTTTGTTTGAACATTAACTTATGCATTGCTTTCCTTTGAAGCGCCGACGCGTGCGACGCGAGCACCTACAAGTTACGTCTAGTGTTACTATTTTTTCTCACTTTTTCGAGTTGTTGAATATTTTTTAATTATTTGAAAACAAAAATATTTTTTCTTTTTTTTTACTTTTACTCTATGTTTCGAAAGTACTCCTTATGGCAAGTCGTTCTGCCGCGGGAAAACAACCATTAAAATTTCACGGTGTATATTAGTGCCAACATTAAGAGTATAGTTTAACCAAAAGCCATGGAGTTAATCCAGAAAAAAAAATGCTTGGCCATGATTATTTACTATCGTAAAAAATCTAGTCAATTCAGTTTCGAATTATGACGATATTTTTGCACTGCCTAAAATCGCTATTAGCACGATTTGATATTACGTAGTAAATTATCTCGCAACTATATAGGGTGACTGGTAATTAGTGAACGATATTTAAACACGTGATTGTATTCATGATTACAAACATCTTTCCCAAAGAAAACTTTCTTGTATACTCATCTCAGCGTGATGCTTTCTACTACATTGCCTACGTCATCGATAACGCGGGTGCGAGCGCCTCGCCGCTAACAGCTGATCGAGTGAAGGCGCGAGCGAGAAGTTTGAATTTTGCATGCGTGCCAGTTGTGATAAAAGTAAAACCAATGAGTATACAAAAAAAGTTTCTTTGGGAAAGTTGTTTGTAATCATGAGTATAATTACGTGTTTAAATATCGTTATCTAATTACCAGTCACCCTATATATCATGATGATATATGGGTTCTTTAAATCAATGATGTAGACCAGCGGTCGGCAACCTTTTGTCAGGCAAGAGCCACAAGGTGGTAAAATAAAGCCGCACTTGTAATATTAACCCTAGATTCCACCTGATTTTAGGTTTGGGTTTGGTTTTTGGGGGAGGCCTATTTCTAGCAGTGGACGTCTTTCGACTGAAATGATGATGATGATGATGATTCAACCTGATACCTGCGTACAATTGATCTTATCTAGAAAAAATTAAAATGCTTTTAAAATTGTTACAACAAACTTTTAATTGAAAAATAGAAATAAAAACTACAAAATAACTACTGACAAGCAGTTGGTTTTATAAAAAAATAATGTGACGTCTGAGGTTGTATTTGGGAGGCTGTATATTAGCCGTCATATTTGTAGTTGAAATTCATAATATGGCTCTCAAATGCTCATCTGTGAGACGAGAAGCATATTTATTTCTTCTATAATTTACAATTGAAAAAGTTTGTTCGCATAAGTTTATCCAAGAACGTAAATAAGAAGTCCTACTTAAAGTAGTCTGTAAATATCGAAAATAATAAGCAAACCTTTTCGTTTAAATTTTCTATATAATTACAAAACGTTTATGGGCCGCAAGTAAGACGTCCGCGGGCCGCGCGTTGCCGACCGCTGATGTAGACGCTTAACAATTTCGTCAACAATTTCCTCGCCGTTGTTCTTTAGCACATTTTGTTCAGACGCTGATATAGACTAACATATACTAAAACTGGGCAGTTCTGGAGATATTACATACCGTACCGTATGGGTCGAATTGATAACCTCCTTTTTTTGAAGTCGGTTAAATAAAACCAAGCATTAAATTTCAAATAATTGTTTAGATGTTTAATTTTAAACTAAAGAATTAATCAAAAAGTATTGTAGCTCAGTGACTCCTCGACGATGTAAGACAGTTTCGAAAGCTGCCATACCGTTGGGCGCGGATTTGTTTATAATATTAATTGCCTGTAGTGATGTGACATTACAGCTCGCCCTGTCGCCGCCGTCGGTCGCCGCACATTGTGTACTGCACTAATAGAACAACTAATTCTTATTATCTGCAAGGGTTGGGATTCTGGCGGGAACTTCAAAAAAGAGCGCGCGGAAAAAAATCTCAAATTCTTTTTTATTTAAAAACTTGCATTTTTTACTTAAAAACTTAATAAAATAACAGTGCTAGGTGTGCTATATAAATGGTGGGAAACGAGGAGGGTGGGGACAACCCCCCCACCCCAAAACGTCTTCGGTCTGAGGCCGGAGACGGAGGAAAGAACATGGACTTGGATGGCGGCGGCGGTGAGCTTGATTTACCGTACATTAAACCAGATTACAAAAGACTATACCCGGAAAATGCTAATTACGTAGACTTCAAAGTCTTCATTGAAGCTACTAATAATAAGGATAGAATAGGCAATAAGAGCCCTATCTACATCAACCATATATTTTCTAGCGAAATAAAAGGTGTGACGGCTATACAGAGAATTAATGCAAATAAACTAGCAACTAATAACAGCGCTTTTCTTAACAAACATGGCTTGAAAGTATTTATTCCGGCTGCGCAAATAGAAAAAACAGGCATAATTAGATATGTACCAGCAAACATTTCCAACAAAGAACTTTACACTAAACTATCATCAATTTATGAAATAATAGCAGTAAGAAGATTTTCAAAGAAAGTAGGACAAGAGCGGGTACCACTACAAACAGTTAGCATTACTTTTCTATCAAATATACTTCCAGACAATGTACAATATGATTTGTTTTCATACCGAGTTTTTGAATATGTCGCCCCATTACAGCAATGTTTCCGCTGCTTTAAATTTAACCACTCTGCTAGGATATGTAATGGCAAACAAAGATGTTCCATTTGTGGGGGTGAGCATTTATTTATAGAATGTGATAGACCAACAGAGATCTGCTGTTGCAACTGCAGCGGGCCTCATCTGGCAATATCTAGATTATGTCCAATTAAGATGAATAAAATTTTAGAAAAGAAAAATAAAATTACATATGCAAGTGCTACATCAACAAAACAAAACATGAATGAAAATACTCAATTTCCACCTCTACCACCTCCAAAAATAAAACCAATGGACACTGTAAATAAATTGGTAAATAAGTCTGTACATAAATCTGTAAATAAACCTATATCTGTAAATAATTCTGTACAAAGTGTAATAAATCTAAAGATGTCCCTCCTAAGAGTGACATCAAATCCCAAATAGTTGCCAACAATGATGTACTTATGGCCCTGGTACAGACATTGGTGGAACTGGGAAATAAGGGAGATAATACGCCTACCACCGTAAATAGTATTAAAGAAATACTTCTTAAAAATCTAAAATAATGGATCCAAGACACACACTGTCTAAGCTTCGTATTGCTCAGTATAATATTCAAAGTGCTAATAGTAAAAAACCCTTATTAATTCAATTCTTACAAAAACAAAACATTGACATTTGCTTACTTAACGAAACATGGTTTTAAGACAATAGTTTTAGAATATACTATTTATAATAAAAATTCTAATAATACTCATAATGGTGTAGCAATATTGATTAAACCATATTTAAAATACAAAGTTTTAAACACTAGATTTTATGAAGACATTCAAACTGTTGCTTTGTCCTTATCTACTGTACATGGTAGCTTGACTATTCTTTGTATATACTGCCCTCCTAGTGGACATATACGGATCAATAGACTACGTAATGTAATTAATGATCTTCCAAAGCCTATTTTTGTCAGTGGTGACTTTAATGCACACCACATTGCATTTGGATGCCTATCCACTAAGAGCAGAGGTCAAGATTTATTTAATATCATAGATGACTTGGATCTGTGTATTTTAAATGACGGTAGGTTTACAACTGTTAACAACCCGAGACGAAATCCATCTGCAATTGATGTTAGCTTTATTAGTGCTAATCTCGCATCAATATGCGAGTGGTCTGTGCATGACGACGCTATGGGCAGCTATCACTACCCAACAATAACAGAAATTTCACTACAAATAGATAAATATCATATTAATCCTCCTGTTGATAGGTTTATATATAAAAAAGCAGACTGGGAAAAGTATAAAACTATTTCCAAAACAATATTTAATGATTTAGTCCTAAAATTGTATGATCCTATTTCAACCTACAATGATTTTTGTTCTCGATTGAATACTTTAAAAGATATGACGATTCCTAAATTTAATAAACCAAATGATTTCAAAAGCAGACCTCCAGCTCCTTGGTGGAATGACATTTGTGAAAAAAGTGTAATTGCCTCTTACAATGCATTGAAACTTTATAGAAGGGAACCTACCATGGAGAACTATTTAGCATATAAAAGAAAAGATGCACTTAAAAAAAGAACCATATCGGAACAAAAAAGAATAGGTTGGGATAACATATGTAACACTTTTAATAGAACTACTCCTATAAGTAAGATTTGGAATCTTCTTAAAATGTTCAAAGGTATAAGAGTTGGCAATAAATCATATAAAGATGAGTTTATTTCTCAATTTCTAGATAAATTGTCCGACAATAGCAATTTAATTGACATTAATAGTTTTGGCAATATTTTCGAATTAAATAATGATAATCTAAATTCTAAATTTTTGCTAGATCCTTTTACATGGTCCGAATTTAAAATGAGCTTGTTATCCCGGAAAGACACAACACCTGGTTTAGATGATTTCCCCTATAGTATTATCAAAAATTTAGATGAGTCTGCACAACAAATATTTCTTAATATCCTTAATTTACTTTGGCATTGTAAATGTATTCCACAATCATGGAAAACACAATGTGTCATTCCGATTCTCAAACCAGATAAACCTTCAGAGCTTGCCGGCTCTTATAGACCAATATCACTGTCTTCATGTCTAGGTAAATTATTTGAAAACATGATTAAAAATCGTTTGGATTGGTATATAGAATCTAATGGCATCATTACAATATGGATTTTGTCGTGGGCGAAGTTGTGCAGACAGCTTCACTTCCTTAATTTCAGACCTGAAACATGCAAAGGAAAGAAAGTTACACACTGTTTGTGTATTTTTAGATGTTCAAGGTGCTTTTGACAGTCTAGATCCGGCTATACTTGCACAAGTTATGTCTAGGTTAGGTGTTCCTGGTCAACTATGTAAATGGATATATAATTTTTTAAATAAAAGAACACTCTACGTAAGACACAATAATGCATTACATGGTCCAAAATGTGCATCTAAGGGTACAATGCAGGGTGCTACACTATCTCCTTTGCTATACAACATATACACAAGTGAGATTTGTAAATTTGTAAATAGTGATGTAGATATCTTGCAGTTTGCAGATGATATTGTTTTGTACAGTAGTAATTATAATGTAGAAATTGCAATTGAAAATATTAATAGAGCCTTGTCTCAACTATTTCATTATTATAATGATGTGCTACATTTAACAATTAATCCTTCAAAAAGCAGTGCGATGATATTTGGAAATGAAAACACAAACTTAAATGTAGTATACAATGGAGAATCTATAAAACTAGTAAATTCAAAGAAATTTTTAGGTATTGTCATAGATAAGAAATTAACTTTTGAGGAACATATTAAATACACATCAAAGAATACTCTAAAAGGTATAAACGTAATTAAATGCCTTGCAGGCGTCTCATGGGGAGCAGACCCTAAAATATTGTCAATTTTGTATAGAAGTATTGTTAGAAGCCATTTTGATTATAGTTCTCTAGTTTATATAAATAGCAGTCATGTAAATAAACTAGATCTATTGCAGAACAGGGCTTTGAGAACAATTTCTGGTGCAATGTGCTCTACTCCCATAAGGGCCATGGAAGTGGAGACTAAAATTATGCCCCTAGCTTTGAGACGTATTTTACTTGCAAAGAGATTCTGTCTTAAATTAATTGCTGCTAATAATAGAAAATAATAAATAAAATTGCACCTTCTGTAAATAGAACTCCTGGGCCTCTAACAACAGGAGAGGAACTCTTGAATGGCAAATCCCCAACATTATCCAAAATATTATTAGAAACAGAAGATAGTTTAACTGGTATTAGAAAACAGTGCCCATGGCCATATTACTCCTTCTCTTACCAATGTATTTCACATCCTGTAAAGATATTGCAAAATCTCATAAATAATAATTTAGATATGTTGCAATTTTTGGAGGATAATCAGAATTATTATGTTATTTACACTGATGGCAGTAAGGGGAGTGATTATGTACATGCTGCTATATATGATCTACATGGAAAAGTTTCTCGAAGCTTTGTTCTGCATAATTTAAGTACTATATTCACTGCAGAGGCATATGCGGTTTATCAGGCATTATCACATATTCGCCAAATTAGCCATTGTAAATATTTTTTGATAGTATCGGATTCACTGAGTTTGATAAAAGCGTTAACTAACCTTACAGTTTCATTTAGGTCAAATTATATTCTGTATTTTATCAAGAAAATAGTTCATCAATTTTACCTTAAGCACATCAAAATTGCTTTCCTGTGGGTTCCTTCTCACCGGGGTATCTCTGGTAATGAAGCAGTTGATAAAATCGCATATGAAGGTAATAATGCTGTTGATGTTAGAAATGCAATGGACATTCCTATGACTGATTTCCTGCAATGTATCAATGAAAAAATATGTAAATTATGGTTAGAAATGTGGAAGAAAGACCAAGACATAAAAGGAAAGTGGTATGGCAATATTCAAGAAGCATTACCTGATAAACCATGGTACAATAATTTAAAGGAAGCCAGCCGAGACTTTATCACTACGATTAATAGATTGCGCTTTGGGCATAATACTGCACCGTCACACCTTGCTAGACTTGGCATTATTGCAAGTAGCAGATGCCCCTATTGTGAATCCGAAGAAGGGACCGTTGAGCATCTTATTTTTGATTGTCAAAACTTTTTACTTGACAGATTAGTGTTGGCTAGTGAACTCAGTGATGTGAACATTAAGTGTGATTATTCTGCCCACCCGCCGCCAATTAGACACCTTTTAAAAGACCAAAACACTTTCAAACCGCTCTATAAATATATTAAAAACACAATTAAATCTTTATAAAAAGTGATGTGATACATAGTGCAGTCTTTTGAAAAATAAAATAAGAATTGACTTAAAGGTCCAAGTGACCAGGTCATAAAAATACAAAAAAAAAAAAAAAATATTATCTGCATGCGCGCTAATGTGTGTGAGTAGTGATAATAACAAGCTACTTCTCTGTTAGCTGATTAAAGGTGTGCTCCTACGGTATTCAAAAATATTTCTTTACTGATCTTAACTTATGTAATTACTACGGTAAACGTGCACAACAAAGTTGTCTTTAGTTTTGTCCTGCTTAGTTACAATTTGACTTTTATTTTTTTTATATGTTTATGGCTGACCATAAACATAAAAAAAACTGGGCACGTGCGAGTCGGACTCGCAGACTGAGGGTTCCGTGCAAACTACAGTTCCCGAATATAGTCTCGAAGATTTTTCCGAATTCCATTTTTTTTTGTGACGTAGGTAACAACAAATTTACTGTTTTCAGATTTTTTCCTATACTTGTGCTATAAGACCTTACTTTGTGCCAAATTTCAGGATTCTGGGTCAACGGGAAGTACCCTATGAATTTCGATCTTTGAGAGTATCAAAATATACGTTTTTTTTTCGACACAAACGGCCGTATGTTTTTTATTTGTTAACTTAGAAGTTTGATTTTTTTTAAGGGACCGCAAACCTGAGTATATGTTTTTAATTTCAACTCGATACGTCCACGCGTTCTCGAGATAAAGGGTCTTGACAGACAGACATACAGACTGACAGACAGACGGACGGACAAATAAGTGATCCTATAAGGGTTCCGTTTTTTCCTTTTGAGGTACGGAACTCTAAAAATAAAAGTCAAATTGATTAGGCCTTTTTATTCGTTCACATCTTTCATTTGTGGTAGCCAGCTAACCAGATTCCCGGCAGGGAGCGGTGCATTACATCATCAGCCGGTGATATTAACACAATGAGCCGACCGCTCGTATATTGTGCGGATAAATAGGCCGCAGTTCCATTTGATGTAACAACGAGGGGCAATTTATAAACACGGCGATGCGAGCGAGGAGCGAACAATGGCAGCGCAGCATTAATCAGAGCACAATGTACGCCGTTCCTCGCGGGCTCCGCGCACCGCAGCGCGCCGTGCCGCCACGAGATGTGCGACGCCTTGGACCCCGCGACGATGTTTATCGCGCAACATTCGCGAAACGTATGTCCCGGCTGCCATTACTTATTATAACTAAGATGCTAAGTGTACTGCTCTGTCACAGAGTGACGAGAGACAAAAGTTCTAACAATAACGCTATAAAATAGGTTGAGTATAAGTATGGCGCGTAATGTACATACGTGCTAACTGGTCGCTCGAAGCCTACAGATAGATATCGGTTCACACCCGGCTTGGACATTTGTTGTGATCAGGGCTTGGTAATTCACGATGCCGAAACGATTTCCAAAAAAAGTAGGTTCCATGTTGTTTGAATTTTTTGTCTTGCTTGTTCAGCGATAACTTCGCCAAATGTAAACCGACTTTGACGATTCTTTTTTGTTTCGAAGAGTTTGTTTGCCAGGTAGTCCCATTTAAAGGTGTGACCACTTTTATTCAACACGGGCTACTAACATTTTCAAGCTTTGCTACACTTGCTCTTGTAACATTTTTTTGGGACTCACAGTTTAGACGAACCAAATAATATCCCACTTATCTGAAGCTGTCTTTCTCGCTGAAGATGACTTTCTCGCTTTGCTCGCTCTTGCTGCCTCATCATCATCATCGTCTCAGCCGACAGACGTCCACTGTTGGACATAGGCCTCCCCCAAGCGTCGCCACAATGCACGATCCTGTGCGTCCCGCATCCATCGGATTCCTGCAACCTTCACCGGGTCATCAGACCACCTTGTAGGAGGCCTTCCAACGCTGCGTTTTCCGGTGCGCGATCTTTTCGGCCCTAACGGCCATCTGTTCTACGAACAATGTGCCCTGCCCATTGCCACTTAAGTTTGGCGATTCTTCGTGCTATGTCGGCAACCTTGGTTCTCCTGCGGAAATCTTCATTTCTGACTCGATCACGCAAGGAAACTCCGAGCATAGCTCTTTCTATCGCTCTTTGGGTGACTTTAAAAGTCTTCTGATGAGGCCCATTGTGAGCAACCTCGTTTCGGATCCAAATGTTATCACTGGCAACACACACTGTTCATAGACTTTCGTCTTGAGACACTGTGGTATGTTGGATGAGAAGATACCGCGTATTCTCTTGCTGCCTACAATCTCTTAATTTTTTACTTTTTCCATCACTTTGATGTTAAAAATATTTGATGAAAATCTGAAGAGAACTTCAAAGATAAAACGTCACCGCATGCATCACGCAGCAACACATGTCTGTTTATTACCACTATTTCATTACATAACATCATGTCATAATATATAGAGACATCGCAGATGTGTAAAGTTTACACTAGTAACCCATATTCTTTTCACCAGTTATGTTCAAATTCCATGTGGAGGGGTTTTAGTTATTAAAAGTGTGACATACCGTGTCGCTCCGTCAATTTAGCTCTTGGATCGTTTGCTAGATTCGCAGCATGTTTAGTAGTAAAAGTGTACAGCTGTCCATAGAATAACTCAGCCTCTTACAGAAGCTCCGATTGGTTGGATATGATTCTGTCATTGACGATAATCAGTTTCGTGAGCTGGCTCTGCTCAATAGACTGATGTCACACCTTCCTACTTTCTTAACAAACCTAGAGTTTTATTTGAAATTATCTCGACTGAAAAATTGACGGGATTGAGAGAGAAATAGTGAAGCACGCACCAGAGCACGAGTAGGTATCGGGCGCGTGGCGGCTATAGACTACCAGAGTAAACTCAACGAAGTTCTGTGCTCGCGGTTGCGTATACCGAATGATTCATTTCGTTTCGTTTCTTCACGTTTCCTGCAAGTCTCGCCGAGCGCATGTGGAGGGAGCAGAGTACGAACGGAACGGGAGGATATTTACGATCCTCTTTGTGCCTCATTAACTGATGCAGCGGTTCCCGGTTCCGGCGTGGCGGCCGGACGGGCACCGGACGCGCAACATTTTATACATTTGCACCAAAGCCCGAGTGATTACCGACATAATAATCGTATATCAATTTCGTCAATTTATGTGAGCAGCAAGCGCGACCCGCGAGCGTGACCCGCAGACGAAGTGACCCGCGCGCCTGCGGATAGCCGCGTAATTGAATTTTTAAGTTTAATTAATTTTAACCTTTTGAGAGAGTCGCGCAAACTGTACATAATAGATGCGGCAGGTAGTCGCCGCCGCGCTACGAACTAACTAACAACACTATTTGTACAGAACGAATGTAATTACACAGCCGTCGGCGTCGTTACGCTCACAAAAAGTTAAAAGCAATTTAGTCCACGCCTTCATCCGCGCCGCGGCCGCGACGCCCGCCGCCGCCGCTCGGCTACCCAAGTAACAATTTAATTTGACCGCCGCGCCGCCTGCCATAGGCGTCTTCTTTACAAAATATCTCATTACTATCAAGAGGTTAAAATCTCAAGATAGTGAATAATACTTTTATTCAACACTTAACTCCAAAGATAGTAAATATTTGTTGTTGCATCAAATCAACTGTTTATGGCCTTCCGGAGTCTGCTAGTTGCGTGTGTCACTGCGTGGAGTCGCGGGCTCCGGTCGCAGTGGTGACGCCAGCGCTTGCTGTAGACCAGACGCTATGCTCCACAGTATTGTACCAGCTTTAGGTCCGAGGTACACGACAGACTAAACTATTAATTAGGTATACGAGACACGTCATGCAGGATGGAAGGTGGGACATACTAGCTGCCGCCATCGGCTTCGCCCACGTGATAGTAGACAGCAGGCATCTCAAAAGACCGCGTGGGTCATATCCTGCATGAAATATTGGCTATAAGAAGCTCTCGGCTCGATGGGTGCCGCGTTTGCTCACTCCGGATAACAATTTAAGCGCATCCGTGAGACCACTTCAGAGCAGTGTTTGACACTGTTTAAGCGCAATCCGAAGGTAGTTTTTGCGTCGTTTCGTGACCGTTGACGATACATGGATTGTTGCCGCCACGGAGGCCTACTTTGCAGACCTCTAGAAAACGTATTTTTCAGAAGGGTTAAAGAAGTTGGAGCATCGCTGGGTCAAGTGTATCGAGTTGAAAGGAGACTATGTTGAGAAATAAATCGCCACTTTTCAAAACTTTCCGTTTTTCTTTTGTAGGCTAAGTAGGTACTTATCGGACTGCCCTCGTATTATCATAAGGAGAACGCATGTGAGGCGGCCGACTCGTGTCGTGAGTCGCGTCGCGCACCTACCACTGCGTGATGGCACGACAGTAATTCATCTCGCTCCCCGCATTAGGTATTAGGGCTGTAGTAGTTTATTGAAACAGGTGGGGATCTCGGAGCTAGTATCGGCATAAAGCGCGAGCTACTTAAACTATTGGACAAATATCTATACTAATATTAGAAAGAGGTAAAGTTTGTTTTTTGTTTGTAGGATACCTCCTACAAACAAAAAACAAACTTAGATTACCATCTAAGCGCACGGTAGTGCGCAGGCCAAGTTCCAGCAACAGGCCACGCGCATGCCGTGCACTATTTACACGAACCGTTTCGACTCACTTTTGACCCCCCTGTAGCTTAGTGCCTATTGCAAGTACAGAGATAAAATACCTACGTAATTATATACTAGTACTAAAGCAGTATGTCAAATTTCATAGATGTAACTTCATTCAAAATCTTTAGGCCACTTCCAAAATTGTCCTAGCATTATGAAATTTGGCACACAGGTCGTGTGTTATATGTAGATTATCAAAAAATTAAGAAATTTAAGAAATCGGTCAAGCGTGAGTTGGCTCAATCTAATATCGAATTTTTAATAAAAATATTTATGAACCAGTGATATGAGAATTCGAAGACGATAGATAGATAGATAAAAAAAAATATTTGTTGCAACACAAAATGCATACAAAAGCACAACTACATTATAAAAAACCAAAATATACCTACACCGATACAAACAACAAAAATAAAAAATAAAAATAAATAACAAAATTACAAAACAAATAACACACAAAAATAAAATAATGATAACATTAAAAACAAAAACAAAAAACAAGATATATAAAGTGACACTTATGGGGTGGGTACTTGAAATAAGATATTATGGATATTATTAGGTATTATGTCTCCTTTACAACATCCTTTTCAACCCTGCGTACCCTGGCTACCTGCGTGATCGTTTTTCGTTCACTCGACCTGCCGACGCCCCATGTAGATCCCACCTTAAATACCATCTTAATTTCCCATCCCTTAATACTCATTTCTATTCCAACTCCTTCTCTTTTCATGCAGTACGACCGTGGAACTCGCTTCCAGATAACATCCGTGACGCTAAAAATATATCTATCTTCAAAAAGCTAGTCAAAGATCATTACCTCTCAACCATCTCGTAATGTTATATTTTATAGTTATTTATACTTATTATATAATATTTATGTATTGTGCCTATTTTTGTGTTTCAATTACTGGTTTTGTTATATTTATATATGTATTATATAAGTTAATTTAGATAATTTAGTATATTCTTAATTTTCTGATTCGTTTGTATACACTGTGTCTACATCTCTCTTCCAACTCTCCTGTCGCAGGTCTGCCGGAAGATATTTCATTTGAAATAAGCAGTACCTTTGTACTCTTTTTTCTGTATTTGTCTATTTCATTTTTGACGCTGATATTCTGCTGGATCCCTGCGATGACAAACGGACGCTCAGTTGTATTTGTGAAAGAAATTATATGTCAGGATAACATTTTGTAAGTAGTTGGTAGGTATTAGATTTTGAAGGTAAGCAAGGACGTTAGAGTTGGACTGAAGTTCTCACGTAGTATTTTGCATTTAATTACTTGATTATATTATTATATGGTACCATTATGTGTCTGAGTGTAATTTGAGTGAATATAAAATAAATAAAATGTTCAAAGCATGTCAAAAACAAATACATTTTAATAATTTGTGTCATAAACAAAAAAAATATATTTATATAATATAATTATATACTTATCTAGAAATAAAATTAAGTACAAACTATCAATCGCGATATGCACCTACGTCAAGCATGAAGAAAACTCGGACATAAACTAAAATAACACTCTACCCAGCTATATTATGGACGTATTAAAATTATTCATCCCGAGATCCTTTTGCGAGGTGATGAGAAACTGCCGTAGTCGTGACTTGAACGTGTCAAAACATTTAATATTTCTTATTGCTGGGGGTATGTTGTTCCAGCATTTAGAAGCTGAGTACCGAAAACTGCCTCTGAAGGCAGCTGTCTTGTGTGACTGAATGGACAGTTGCTGCGAGCACTGTCTGCTAGCACATTGCCTTCTGCTAGCTACCCAACTCAAAGTAAGCCGCTTGTACTTTATTACCCCAAACAGTAGGCAAGCCAAGTGTAACTTGCGGCGTGACTTCATCTTAAGGATTGAGTGGTTGTTCAAGAATGGTGTTACGTGAGTTCTAGGTGGGATTTTGAAACAAAATCGAGCGCAAGCTTTTTGCACCCTCTGGATTAGTCGATCAGTCCTTGCCAGAAGTCGAGGGCCAATAACTGTATCTGCATAGGTTAAATTGGAGAGAACGAGTGACTCAACCAGCTGGATACGCAACTCCTCGGATAGATAAGGTCTTATTTTATAAAGGACCTTCAGCCGGTAGAAACACGTACGCACTGAAGCTGCCACGTGAGCTTTGTATCTCAATTCCGCATCCATATTCAGACCTAAGTTACGTACCTCACTAACTCGACTTACCGACTCACCCAGAAGGGTGACATTGAGTGTAGCCGGCACTGCACTGATTTGAGTTTTAGTTTCAAATAGCATGTATTTACTTTTAGTGGGATTAAGTACTAAACCATTTTTCTCTGCCCAACATGCTATTCTATCGAGATAGTCATTTAAATCCTTCAGCACGCTGTCATAGTCACTCGGGTTAAAAGAAATATAAACTTGTACATCATCAGCTTAAATATGGTACCTACATCGCTTTAGAGAGTTTACAATGTCTGCACAATACAAGATGAAGATTATAGGACCCAATATAGAGCTTTGTCGAACTCCCCTATTTACAGGTGTGAGTGATGAAACGAGGGATGAGCCATTACTTAAACGGATTTCCACTCGCTGTTGTCGGTTGGTAAGATAACTGTGAAACCAATGTATCGTACTTTGATCAAAACCATAATATAAAGCTTTGAAAGAAACAATTCTATATTTATACAGTCAAAGGCCCTCGAAAAATCAAGTAGAACAAGAAGTGCACATAGACCCTTATCCTGTGCTGCCAAAATATTATCAGTAACGTCTAAAAGAGCTGTAGCAGTATCGCGCTATTTACGGAAACCTGATTGCAGCTCAGGCAGTATATCTTTATCTTCCAAATATTTTGACAACTGCTGAGACACAGCCTTCTCAGCGATTTTGGATAAGCAAGGTAGAATAAATAATAGATCGCAGATCCTTTAAGTTTATTGGATTCGTTTTTTTTTTTTTGAGTAACGGTTTAACAATTGCGATTTTACAGATTTCAGGAAATGTTGCAGAGCCTATTGAATTATTTACAATGTCAGTGATAGCTTTTAGCGTATGAGGGAGGGTGAGCAAAGGCATGTTTAGGTTCACATTGTCACAGCCTTCAGCATTAGATTTAAGCTCATGAAAGAATCTTAAAATTTGAATTGCTGTTACTGGTTGTTATGCTAATCTGAAACTATCAGCACCAAAACGATTTGATTCAAAAAAATTACGTTGTATAATATTGCAGAGACGCAGACCGAATAAATGATATTTTTTTTAATGTTCCCCACATTAAAAAAAAATATCATTTATTCGGTCTGGGTCTCTAAAATGTGCAGGAAGGTCATCAGGTCGTTTATTTGGTAATATGTTGCCTTTTAAATTCCTCCATAATGCTTTTAGGTTCTTAATTTTATTATTAATGTTAAACTGAAAGTATGCTACTTTTTCTCTGAAAATAGAACTTACTACAAGTGATTTCAGTTGCTTGTAATATGCCCTTTTAGAGTCTGACTTTGTTTTACGATACTTAGCCCGGCGGCACTCGCTACTGGGTAAAAAATACCACAGAGTACCTAAATCACGTGATATTCTTATTACTAAACATTGTGGCAACTCACGACTTTAAGTACCTTCTGGCCAATAGTTAACACGCGTGTGCGTCACTGGGCGGCCAGTTCGCGCGCGGCGCTTGGCGACAACGGACGTGTAAAGTGAGTATGGGTGAAAAATACCCGGTAGCGACGGTTCTTATTTCATTTTTTTTTAAGTTATTGGTTATTTTATTTTGTTTTAGAGCTGGTTCATGATGAGTTCCCTACTGACGGATCGAATTATAGAAGAATGTCTAGAACAAGAAGATAGTGAAGAAGAGAATGTGTCAGAAATAGAAGATTTTGAGGAGCATAGTGATCATGAAAGCGGAACAGAGCAAGAAGTAAGTGATTCAGATGGGTCTTCAGTGTCGGAAGAGAGTTTTCCTTCGAATTTACATATTGAGAATACTGAAGATGAAGAATATTTAGAGGATGTACCGCTGAAGTACTTGAGGCGAGGTCGTTTTACTGGAAAAGACAAAAGAACTCGCTGGCAAGTTCGTGAGCCGCCGCGACGTGTACGAACAAGATCCCATAACATTATATATCATTTGCCGGGACCGCTTGGCGAAGGCAGATCTTGTTCGTCTATGTTAGAAGCCTGGAATCTTATTTTTCCGGAAACGTGTTTACTAAAGATAGTCCAGTATACTAACATTTATATAGAAGAG
This sequence comes from Mythimna ferrago, assembly GCA_910589285.2. Taxonomy (NCBI): domain Eukaryota; kingdom Metazoa; phylum Arthropoda; class Insecta; order Lepidoptera; family Noctuidae; genus Mythimna; species Mythimna ferrago. Next base: position 263,212 of record OU342693.1, read on the forward strand.
CTAAAGTCTAAATTCTCAAGAGAACGCGATTGTAAATGTACAGATATCGTTGAACTTAGAGCTCTTTTTGGATTACTTTATTTCTGCGGAAGATTGCGAAGTGGTCACCTGAACACAAAAGATCTCTGGGAAAAAGATGGAAGTGGTTCCGACGTCTGTATAGCCACTATGTCACGAGAAAGGTTCCATTTCTTACTGCGGAGTTTACGGTTTGACAATATTCGTACACGAGGTGAAAGAAGACAAACAGATAAGCTAGCACCCATTCGCGAGATTTTCGAAGACTTCAATAATAATATTAAAAAATATTATGCTGTCGGCGAAAATGTAACAATCGATGAAAAGTTGGAGAAGACTCGCGGCCGTTGTTCATTTCGGCAATACATACCCAGCAAACCAGGTAAATATGGTATAAAGATATTTCTGTTGGCTGACGCACGAACCTTCTATACAAATAATATGGAAATTTATGTTGGCAAAAATGATGGGCCTTATGATCACAGTAATTCACCAAGTGAAGTCGTTAAACGCTTAGTAGAACCTATAAAGAATAGTCATCGTAACATAGTGATGGACAATTGGTTCACTAGTTTTCCGCTCTTACGTGATTTGCTCAATGATTATGGTTTGAGAGCATTGGGTACTTTGAGAAAGAATAAAGCTGAAATTCCACCTGTATTTACCTCTACCAAAGAGCGGGAAGTTCACAGTTCCCTTTTTGGATTTCAAGATGATTGTACTATTGTGTCTTATGTTCCAAAGAAAAATAAAGTCGTGCTCTTGGCGTCAACTATGCACCATGATGGCAAAAAAGATTCTGGAGAAGAAAAAAAGCCCGAGATGATAATGGACTATAATAGAACAAAATGTGGCGTCGATGTTGTGGATGAGATGTGTGCTACCTACTCAGTAGCACGAGCTACCAAAAGATGGCCATTGGTCTTGTTTTATGGTCTTTTGAACGTCGGCGGCATCAATGCGTACGTGATAGTGAAGGCAAATAAAGTAAATAGTGGAGCTATGATGACTCAGAGAAGGATCGCTTTGAAAGAACTAGCTTTGGGCCTTGTGATGCCACAGATAAAAAAGAGGTCAACAGTAGCTAATTTGCCAAAAATTATCAAAACAAAAATTGATTGTATGCTCAATGCCGACTCGAATGACGAAGCCACGCTCACAAACACACCCTCAGCTTTGCGACCGTCCACATCTGCTTCCCGTTGTGCAGTATGTGAATGGAAGAAGGACCGAAAAACTAAGACATCTTGTAAATTGTGTTCCAAAAGAATATGCCGTGAGCATACGACCCCAATTTGTGGCGATTGTTATGTCAAAGCAAAATAGTTAGATTAGGTACAAGTTTTTTGAAACATAATATTTGACGATTATTGTCTCGATGTTTATTAATAGTAACAGTATTTTATTTTTTGTTGTTTTGGTAGAGTATAAGGTCGATTTATAATTTTTGATCTCAATTTTACATGATACCTAAGAAAAAAATTTTTTTGTTGATTTTTCTAAGACTATGAAGAATTTTTGTTTAATTTTGTGTTCTTTTTTAAGATAAGCTATAATTTGAAATAAATAATAATTCAAACTTTCAATTTTCTTTTATTTATTAGACATTAGTATTGATAAACTAAATACGCCATTAAAGTCTGTAAAGCTAACTAATTTTCCAAGATAATGTCATTTAAATCATGTGGTATTTTTTACCCGGTAGCGAGTATTCGTGCATGTAAACACCTAGCGAGTACCGCCGGGTTAGTCAGGGCGTCGTCCCGTAAGTGCATCATTATTTTAATTGTCTCCGTGATCCAGGGATATGACGGTTCTTTAATTAAGCATGTCTTAACCGGAGCGTGTAAATTGAAAATATTTTTATTCAATTCCTCAACCATGATATTAACATTACACAAGTTACAAATTTTGTTCCAGTCTATAAGAGATAAGTCATTTTCAAGTATTATTTCTCCATTTATCCGTTTAATGGGTCTGTACGTTATTTTTTGAGGTTTATATTTATTACGCTTAATATTGAATTCACAGACGATAACCGAGTGACCATTTATTGAGCCATATGGCTCAACTGACACCCCTCTGTGGCTTAGATTGGTACAAACAAGGTCAATCAATGTTTCGCTATGGTCTGTGAAATGGGTGGGTGAATGTACCAGTTGTTCTAGGCTTAGGCTATTTAGAAACTCACATACTTTCCTGGTTTGCCCATCAGCTTTCAATAAATTGACATTAAAATCGCCGAGAAGTATGTAGTGGTCATATTTTACTAAGGAACTAATGGAGTCAGTTATGGCATCGAGAAAAAGGTCCAAGTCTAAGCGTGGAGGGCGATATGCTGTACCTATAGCAATTTTATTACCATTTAGTGTTAGGGTAATCCACATTTGTTCAATATTCTCGTATTTTGGGTCGGTTAAAGTAGACCAGGTACGAACGATCAGGCCGCGTTTAAGATAAAACCCTACACCACCCCCGCGACCCCCGTGTACAGTCAGCGGCCGTGGCGTGTGACGCAGGCCAGGTAACCTGGCACATTAGGCGCTCGCGCCTCCGGTCCGGCCTGCAACCATGTCTCGTTGACCGCCATTATATCGAAGGAATGCCTTTCAACTGCAGGTATCAAGTCATCATGGTTAGTGCTAAGGGAACCTACGTTAAGCAATTTCAAATTTAGAATTATTATAATTTTAGATATTTTTAACCGAGTACCTACGTATTTTCACAACTATACCATATTTTAAGTTGGGTGTATGGTAAAATAAATTTCGGCCAATTGGACCGTTGACGTGAATACGGTGGCGGGTAGTGGCTGGATGCGGAAGGTGGAGGACTGGGTGTGGTGGCGAGTCTTGGGAATGTCAAATGTTTACCAGTGGATCAGGCTGTTGATGAAGATGATTATGATCGATTTTAAAGTGCATCTAAACTTGGCATTTGATTGGATTTCAACACGTTTTTAGGCGAATAATTAGCCGATAGGAACTTGGCCTCCTTTTTAACAGGTATGTTTATAATGGATTTTATTGAGGATTTTCGAAATAAACCACAAATTGTTTCTCTGAAAACAAAGATTTGTTTTATTCAACATGCTTTTACAGTATAACAATTATCGTTTAACTAAAATTACACTTTTATCTCACCTGAAAACAAAGAAACGACATTTAAAGTTTAATAATATCGCCTCCTTAATTATATCCCTTTAATTATCTCTCAAGTTTTTATAACAATAAAATGCACAAAATAATCTAAACATCATCTGTCATTGAATGATACGTCACCCCGTATCCACAGCTTAAAAATTAAAAAAATGAAATGTCATTTCCAAGGAGGTCATTTCATTACATCTCCCCCCCATAGGAACGAAAATTCTAAATAATATAATACAAACAATGCACCTGCAAGCTATCTTTATACCTATTCGTTTTCTTCTACTTCATCTTCTGCCGTAACAGGTTGTAATTTTGTTATGTGGAATAAAGTTGATTCTGTTTTTCTGTTGCCAGTGTCAATCTTATAAATGGAGTTCGATATTTTCTCTATTATCTTGAAAGGGCCTATTTTTAATTCGTCTAATTTTTTCCTGTTCAGTCTATTTCCATTTTCTACATATACACTGTCTCCTATCTCGAACTCTTGTATTTTCCTATTTCTATCAAATATTTTCTTGTTGTACTTGTGAGATTTTATTGTATTCTCTAATGCTAATCTTCTATCAGCAATCCACTTGTCTTCCTTTTCTATTGTTTTAATTTCATTTGGTAAAATACTGACATTTGTACCATCCAGTAAATATTTTGGTGCAAAACCTGTAACAGAATGGTCTGTTTCATTATATTTCTGTACACATTCTCTTGCTACTGTTGTCCATGTTCTCTTATTATTTTTCTCATTTATTTTACATCTTATTTTATTTACTATTGTTTGGTTTAATCTTTCGTTCAAGCCGTTCGAAAATGGCGTATTCACAGCTGTAAATATTAGTTTGATGTTATTCTCCTGCAAATACTGTTTAAATTCTTTTGAATTGATGCCTGGATATTAAAATTTATTGCTAATGTTTTTATATTCTTTTCTTCATTTCTGTTATCTTTAGACATTTCATCTATTTTATTTGTTCTTATCTTTTGTTCTATCTGCAAGTCCTCGTTTTGGGTTAGTTTGAATTTCTTTATCATATCCAATCCGATTATAAAATCATCAAAATATTCATTTTCTACTATGTATACATCCACCTCTTCTTCTAAATCAAATATTTTTATTTTTATTGTTATCAAGCCATCTGTTTTTTTCACACCATTAACCGTTTTCATATGCTATATTCTCATTGTCCTTTTTTTTCTTTTATTTTAATCAGTCTTGAATTTATTAAAGAGATCTGTGAGCCTGAATCATAAATGCCGTTCACTTCTAGTTTATTTTCTAATAAGAGCTTGATTTTGATTAATGGTGTACTTACTCGTTTTTTTTCTCAGTATTTATATCTACTTCAATAATGGAGTTGTTATTTACATTTCTGGGTTTAAAAACTTTTTCAGATTCATTTTTATTTTTCTTGAACCAACATGACTCTTCCGGATGATATCTTATTCCTTTGTTCAAAGATTCACAAGTGTTACATGGCTTCTTCTCATTAGTTTTATTTTTATAAAGGAATGTACAACTCTTTATTGTACTTGAGTTTTTCTTGTACATCATACCTTCATATTTTCTTATCTCATTGAACAAATCAGTAGTGTCATTGAGTTCATCTCTGTTTAACCTATTTAAGATAAACCCAGGTAAACCTGTTGCAATAAGATCTATCATTGTTTTGGAGTCTATCGATTTGTTTATGTCTAGCATAAGCCTTTCTTTTCTAATAGCGTAATCAATTAGTAGTCCTTCTTTATATCTAAATGCGAGAGCATATGTAACTATGTCCCATCCTTAGTTTTTAAAAGTTTCTAAAAATTTGTCTTTCCATTCATTCCATTCAGCCTTTATTGTTAGTTTTATGGCCATCGAGCTATACCAATCCAAACAAGATTTTTCTAAAAATAATCTCAATATATCTATTTTTGTTTCATCTTTTGATATATTAAAGCGCTCACACTCCTTTTCAAAATTCTCAATCCATTGTATTGCATTAGGGTTCTTGCTTGTGAATTTTTCAATAATACATTTCTCTGAAATATGTTTTAGGTTATGTTGATTTTCCCTCTTTGTAGTAGTTTCTATTAATTTTTCCAAGATATGTTGCAAATTGTCGTTTTTGTCTATTGGTTGCTTTGTGCTTATTTCTTCTAAATATTGATCTAAAAATTGCATATTACCTTCCTCATCTCTATACAAGGTGCAGTTTTAAAACTGCACAATATTTCAGGAGGTTGTAATAAAACTCATAAATAATCATATAAAAATACGATACCTGGTCAATAATCAGTAAAACTTGTTATTTTTTTTTTTTAATTTTAACCGTTTTTCAGAATAACTCTCTAAATAAACTTCTTAAAAAAATACAGAATCACCCGTTGCGATTTATCGCACGCCGTGTCACTGTGTGTGTGAGTGCATCAACCTGTACGAGGCTCCGCCCACTTATTTTACGAAATGAATAATTTAACCTTAGATGTAGATCGAATTCGATGATCATAATGTACATTAATGTCTTAAATTTCGCTATTTAATTACTCGCTTTTAAGCATCATCACAATGTGAAAATCTTTTAAAAGTCACGTTGACGTCGCGTCGATAGGTACTTACGTATCAGCTGATGAATAAAATGTTAGGCCGAGATCAATAAACCTTATGAGGCGTCCGTGCCTCCGTCCGTAGGTATCATCGAGCGCGCGCGCTCGAGATTTAGATACGCAGTGGTACATGAACGTATCTACCAGACGCAGTCTGTCGGTAATGTCATTCTCAAGGTCAGTTTTCCGTAATAATTTCGTTTTTATTTGTAGATTAAATTGGTGGATGTGAAATTTCCCTTCGTACTTTTTAATGGGCTGAGGACCGACAAAAAACACTTCAAGATAATTTGTGCTAGTTACGTAGATAGGTAGGTTTTTAAGTGATTTATCTTGCCTGTTAGGTAGGTATTTTTACCGTAGTTAAAATTTTTAAATCAATTTATTTACACTAATCAAATTGATTCGGCTAACAACGTATTTACAAATGACTTTTTATGTACTTACTAATAAAATAAAATAAATACCTAAGCAGGTACTTATGTTACCTGGAGGTGTTGTTCAAACAGACAGCAGTCTTGCACGACGTTGCTGATTTTCTTTTAATTTCGTAGCACAAACACATTCGTTTTAAAGTGTCGAAAGCACTAATCACTAGTGATCACCTTTTCAAGTAACGTACTTGCCGACCGTAGTGAGGAAACCAAACCGTAGACCAGCATCCCGCGTGCTGGCCCGTGGCTCTCGCTTGAAGTATTCCAGGATATTTTCCTGCAAGGCGACAAGCAGGCCTTCGTTGCCGCGACCGTCAGCAAGCCGGGGAACGCCGAATCGTCGAAACTCGCGGAGTCTTTGCGTAGCAGCCAGTATTACACTTTGAGATGGACGTTACGATGTTTCCACTGATAGCATACAAGCGGACTATCTCCACCAACTCTACATTGGAGTATTGGTCTATCATCTTTCATCACTAGATACCGCAACCGTTAACCGAAGGCGCTGTGGGCGAATATTGCAAGCGCGTGTATGCACACGTCGGCGGCGTCAGTTACACTAAACATGATCGATTGATCGATGGCGCGGGGGCGTGGCTAGGGTGTGTCGTGCGGGAGATTATTGGTGCTTTACGTTGCGTGTATGTGTGTGAAAGCGCGGTTTAAATAATGGTGCGTTTGTGTGTGTGAAAGCGCGGTTATAAGGGAGGTATCAGACTAGCAGAGTTTATAAAAAAGGTAGTTCACACATACCGATTTCCATATATAAGAAAAAAAATACCTACTCATTTTATTATTGATTCGGGTCGAGAATCACTAACATAATTACCTCCTGAATTTTTTTGCACCTTTAAAACTGCACCTTGTATGTTTTCTTAAGATCTTCATCCAATTTTATCCATATTTTTCTACTTTGATACCTTTTCTTTATACTATTTTTTATTTTTGAGAAAGTATTCATTTTGACAATATATGTATGATGAATCACCGGCTTCAGCTCATCAGGTAAAACATAACATTTTCCTTCTTCTGTAGATATTGAGGTTATGGCTAATACATTTTTGATTTGCCATCATTTGAAGCTATCATCGTAAACTCAAATTGCAGCCGGTCCATCTTCTTTTAGTTAACAAAAATGTCGTTTTATAATGGATTTTATTGAGGATTTTCGAAATAAACCACAAATTGTTTCTCTGAAAACAAAGATTTGTTTTATTCAACATGCTTTTACAGTATAACAATTATCGTTTAACTAAAATTACACTTTTATCTCACCTGAAAACAAAGAAACGACATTTAAAGTTTAATAATATCGCCTCCTCAATTATATCCCTTTAATTATCTCTCAAGTTTTTATAACAATAAAATGCACAAAATAATCTAAACATCATCTGTCATTGAATGATACGTCACCCCGTATCCACAGCTTAAAAATTAAAAAAAATGAAATGTCATTTCCAAGGAGGTCATTTCATTACATGTTTTTGGCGGGATCTCTAAAGTACTGGTCCGTTTGGTAAAATTTGTTCACCGATAGAAAGCTGCTTTATACCTGAGTGACAAGGGGTATATTTTATGTACGCAGGTGAAGCCGCGGGCAAAAGCTAGTTTATTATAATAATAATAATAAATATCTTCATTTCCCAAAACATACAGAAACTTATATCAGATACAAGTTGTCGTCGGTCGATTGCGTACTGGACATTTAAGTATTGTAGAAAAAACCAACTTAGAGAGATTATGTCCCCGTTATGCTGACGTGTTTTATGTTGAGGAAGAGCCCTTAACCTTTTTTTTCTAACCGTTGCTGTCCCACTGCTGGGCAAAGGCCTCCCCCAAGTCCTTCCAAACTTTCTTCCTTAACCTTAAGGTGTATAGTGCGCAAGATCGACCTTGAGCGTCGAACTCACACAAACGCACGAGACCTACACACACTGACTTTCCGTACCGAGCGCGCTACCGCTCAAAGATAACGCAGTGACGCAGAGAGGCGTGCCTATTCAGTGGTATTTTGCCTACGACTCTAGAAGTTCTAAGATGCACGGCTAATTTTAATTTAAATTGATACTTATTATGTTTCGTGTAAATCTCAAATTTTATCATTTGTATGTACCTAGGTAGGTGTTGAAAAAGAAACAATACAACAAAAACAACAACAGGTTTTACAAACTAAATTCATTAAAATACCAATAATAGTTTTTTGATTATTTCATAACATAAAGTGTATTACAATTTATGATAAATGTTATATCTGATTCTTCTATAACTTTATTCTGTTGTTTGTAACGAATAAGCTCAAAAACAAATGGAAGGAGTTAAAAAAATTAAATCGTTGAATAAGAACATAATTGGTGAATTAAGGGTACCGCTATAATAGTGTGAATTTTACACATACGAGTATGTGGCCCCTTCAAAGCGATCTGGCGTGATCTTATCCGCTTGCTTGCCCGCGTCCCCCCGCAAACCTTATCTCAATTGCCCGCCACTTGAGACGTTTTTTATGGCCTCCCGGCGCGCGGGTTCGCATTTCAAATAAACAATCCATTGTGCGTCAAGATGTTATTGTAACTCGTAAGTGTTATGTTTTTTGTTCTTAGTATGAATGGGGCGACACATTCGAGTGTTTTGTTTATGTTTCGTCGAGTACGGAGTCGAAATATGATACTGTAAACACAGAGATAAGCGCTTTTTAAACACGACTAGTTTTTAAAAAATCATATCTTGAAAACTAAAGCGATGACATTGTGTTTTTATTTTTTAATTACGATATTTAGGGTATATAGATTATGAAAAAAAATAATACCATACACCCGTCCATACAAAATAATTTATTATGGCGCGATTACATTAGCGCGAACGCCGGCGTTCGCGCGGGGATTAAGAGGTTAAATTTTGCGTGTTGATTTACCGTTAAACTTCACATTTAGGCCTAGAATAAAAGTAATACAATAATGTAGGTAGTCTAATATTCTTACAAAATAAACAAAAGTCATAACAATAGCGTTTACCATTGCTGATGAATATGACAATTAGTGACAACAGTAAATTCAAATTTTTCGCCAAACCGTACCGCCAAGTTTCGGGTTATGACGAGTAAATGTCGTGTTTCATGCTAAAAACTTTATTTCTACGTATTAGTTGTTAACTTACCTTGAAAATAAAACAAACACCAAGCAAATCGAGCCACTTTAACTATTTAAACACACTTTGTTTACACAAGCGTAACACGACACTGACAATTACGCAACATTGTCAACTTCAACTTTTTTTTTTTTTTTTTTTTCCATCGTTCGGATATACAGTTTGGTTTATTTTGGTAGGAAATTTAATGGCGAGGCGAAATAAATTTATACAAATAGACCATAGACAGACAGAAAAGAGTAAACTTCAAAAACTTAAACGACTGAGGTGCGGGGCGCCCATGTGCCGCTCAGCGGCACACGGGCAATCGAGGCTTCAAGGTCATGTGCCGCTCAGCGGCACACGGGCAATCTAACGGTTATGTTATGAAATGGTCAAACAATAAACAGACATGTGATTACAGCAATCCCAAAAGATTTGCTGTAATGTTTAGGGTTCCGGATCTCAAAAGTAAAAAACGGAACTTTTATAGTATAGGATCATTATGTTGCCGTCTGTTTATCTGTCTCCCTTTATTTCGGGAACGCATGGATTTATAGAGTTGAAATTAAAACCATATACTCAGGTCTAAGGTTCCATGATGCTGTGAAAAAACCAAACGTCTAAGTTAACAAAAACCAAAAATAAAAACTTTTTACAAAAAAAAATATAACCGACTTACTAAAAAAAACACTAAAACTATCAAAATAACTTTAATTTCGGAAGTAGGTGTTTCTATAATAGTTTTGCCTCTTCGTTATTTAACACCGACTTCCGAAATTAAAGTTATTTTGATAGTTTTAGTGTTTTTTTTAGTAAGTCGGTTATATTTTTTTTGTAAAAAGTTTTTTATTTCACATTTTTTAGTTGCAATACACTTACAGCCAGAGTACCTTTTTCTCATGACAATTCCAATTAACGCAAACCCTGCTAGGATACATTGTTTTATTATGAAGTTCCCGTGTCTACCTTCCGGCTCCATCATCATCATCAGATCAGTTCGATAGTACCATTTTCAACATACCTATTCAGAACTATTGGGAGATCTGTCTGAGTATGAACTTCCGTTGGCCATTTCTGGTCTTCTTTACCAGTTCCACTTCATCAAATGTCATGTTTTGACTATAAATGCTTAAGTCTTTGATGAAAATACCGAAAGAACTATATGGTTGCTTATAATATTTGAGGAGTTCCCTCGATTTCGCCAAGATTTCATCATCAGATCCCGACTTGGTGACTATGGGACCATTTGGGAAGTATATCCTTTCCAACAAAAAAAGAATTTTTCAAATCGGTTGGCAAGTGACGAAGTTATGCGCGAACATACATAAAAAAAAAAAAAATACAAACATCCGAATTGAGAACCTCCTCCTTTTTAGAAGTCGGTTAAAAACCGGCCAAGTTCGAGTCGGACTCACCCATGAAGAGTACCGTAGCAGCAAGTAACATAATATAAAAGTTCTTGTAGTTCGTTGTAACTTTGATCGATGTTTTAATAATAGTGTATTTTTTTAGATTTATGACGTACTAAAATTACTAGATCTCGTTCAAACCAATTTTCGTTGGCGGTTTGCATGGCCGCATGGTAATGTACATCATATATTTTTTTAACACGCCTATAATATTAGCTTCACCTGTATGTTTGTAACCAACGCCTTTGAGCTCGATTTTGACCTACTTTGGGCGATCAGATTTTCTTCAAACTTTGCACCCACATCAAAGACTGGTGACAATACAATAATCCGTTTTTTTTTTAGTGAAAAATAAAAATATAGTTTAAAAAAACTAAAAAAAAACACGCTTTCATAGCATAACAAACTAAAAACTGTAAAATAATTTTCAATATAGGTAGAAAATAATAATAATGAACGAAAAGCGTGGGGCACTTTGTGCCATATTTTTCGTAAATCGAGCACCCCACCATTTTTTCACAATAATATTAATAGTTTTCGTTCATTATTATTATTTTCTACCTATATCGAAAATTATTTTACAGTTTTTAGTTTGTTATGCTATGAAAGCGTGTTTTTTTTTTGTTTTTTTAAACTATATTTTTTTAGTTTTATCATTCTCTTATTTTAGAAGGTACAGGGGGAGGGGCACATTTTACCACTTTGGAAGTGTCTCTCGCGCAAACTATTCAGTTTAGAAAAAAATGATATTAAAAACCTCAATCTACAAAATATTATTTTTGAAGACCTATCCATAGATATAGATAGATTTGACGTATGGGTTTGATGAAAAAAAAATCTTGAGTTTCAGTTCTAATAATATAATTTCCACATAACATCGCAAAATTACTTAAATTTAATATATAAAAAAGTCCTTTTTATACACATGTAAATAAAAATAACAGAGTACTCTGAAATCATTATTTTTATACAAAATAATTAATGGAAGCGAATCCACGTCAAGCAGTTAGTTTGCAAGTACCTATGTTGTAGTAAAACTTAAAATTATTAGATAATATTATAAAACCATTAAATGTCTAAAATGAATGTATGAGTTTTAAATAACAACGTTCAAAAGTTTTAGGTAAAAAGCTACTGCTAAATTCATTTTTGATAGAAGATTCATCCTTCTAATAATTTTAAATTGATATAGGTACCTACTATCTAATTAGAGATGTGCATACTTTAGCAAAGTCTGTCTACGTATTTTACAGTAAAACATAATCTATATTTTAATGAATTAAACATTGGTTATGGGATGTTTTGTATCATACAAATTTTATCAATGACTGTACATGCACGAGGATCACAGCGGTTGCATTGTAATTGTAGAACCCATGGGAATCACCCACACATAGATAAATCAAACGCAGCAAATTTATATAATGCAACTTTGCAGTCTTGGTGATTGTTAAGAGTCATTTACACTTATCGTGTAAACGTTCAATATGATCGCTTCTGACGCCGTCGTCCGGCGATTTTTTTTTTTTTTTTTAATTGAGATAAACTAGTGCTTGACTGCGATCCCACCTGATGGTAAGTAGCGATGCAATCTTTGATGGTGAGGCGCACTAGTTTATTAAGAGCCTATTCACTCTAGCCTTGAAGACACCCAAATTATAATCGAACGGAAAGACCGCAGCAGGCAGACTGTTCCAGTCCTTCGACGTACGCGGTATAAACGACGAGGCGAAACGCTTAGTCCGGACCGTAGAGGTTTCAACAACGTAAGGGTGAATATTCGACACGATATGTGCGAATTATCCGTTTGACGGCGATTGTATCAGTGTAAAATCCTCTTAACATAGCAGAAAGTGATGTGACGGTGCGATACGTATTTATAAACAGTACAATTTTTGTTGGTAATATGCAGAGTGGTTATGTCTGTCTGAACGAATTAAACTAAAATTCGGACGTCCTTGGAATCCAATCTGGATCATAAAATACGGAGTGGCGTGTCAACTACACATGCCATTTCTAATTTTGTGAAGAGACGTGAGACAATCTGTCCTGAATCTTAGTTTAATGATTACGGTATTCTAAAATTTAGACGTTCTGGGAGTCCAATCCGGATCATAAAACACGGAGTAACGTGTCACCTACACACGGAACTTCTAATTTTATGGAGAGACGTGAGACAATCTATCCTAAATTTTAGCATACTATATTCAGATAGTTTGCTTAGTAAAAAATGTGAAGTAGTGGCTTAGTGACGTGCAGAGTGGTTATGTCTGTCTGAACGAATTAAACTAAAATTCGGACGTCCTTGGAATCCAATCTGGATCATAAAATACAGAGTAACGTGTCACCTACACACGGAACTTCTAATTTTATGAAGAGACGTGAGACAACCTGTCCTGAATCTTAGTTTAAAGATTACGGTATTCTAAAATTTAGACGTCCTGGGAGTGCAATCCGGATCATAAAACACAGAGTAACGTGTCATCTACACATGGAACCTCTAATTTTATGGAGAGACGTGAGACAATCTGTCCTAAATTTTAGCATACTATATTCGGATAGTTTTAGAGATTAAACGAACTTACCTGTGAGTGAAGTTCGATCCTAATTATATGAAGGCTTCGTCCGAAGAGATTAGCATTTTATACACATGTAGTAACGCGTAGTTCACACCATTCCACACTATTTTGATAATTGATTTCTTAAACATTTTTCACTTTTTTTTTTTTTTTTTTGAGGGTATTTATAATAGTTAACTTGTTTCTTGCGCCCGCATTTTGCTTCATTTAGTTTAGAGTCTGTTTATCCTGTACATCTTATATTTTACGATTAATAAGGGGAAAGAATGAGTGGGTGGGAGGGTTGCTAATCTCTTCGGACGAAGCCTTCATATAATTAGGATCGAACTTCACTCACAGGTAAGTTCGTTTAATCTCTAATTATATTTCAGGCTTCGTCCTCGAGATTAGCATTTTATACACATGTAGACTTTTAGAGACAAATCGTAAAATGTAATAAAATAAAATTGAAAAGTTATAACTTGTATTGTATAGTATATTGATGTAACGAAAACAAAACTGAATACAATCACATCATTTAACATTCATTGTTATAGGTAATATAACATAATTATAATATAATGAAAACATTACTTCTTAAATGAATCATTCAAAATAGCCATACCAAAACAATCACTGGACACATTATTAATAGGCCTATTATAGAATCTAGCGAATGTTTGGGAGCTGGAGCTCCAACCAGCTGATTTTCTGATTTGATCAATATTAACGCCTAACCTATGCGCAGCAGATGTGGCAGCATGGCGCGTGCTATGCGCAGTGAACGTGGAAGTATCAATTCCGCTTAAACTTAGCGTATGTTTTATCCATCTAGACAATGTTTGTGCACCAACCGACTTATGAGGCTTTATAAAACTGATAAATAAAAGGTCCGTATTGACACGAAGTCCTTCAGTCATTTCAAGGTAAGTTAATATAGCTTTAGCTGGGCAAATCTCTGGTTTTTGATCAAAAAATGGAATAATTAACATGGGTTGGAGTGCTCCAATCCTAGATGTTTTTATTAGATCAGGAATTTTAATTTTAATCTCTTTTGGAAATTTTTCAATATTATTAATTCTAATTTTTGACAAAGTCTGCACCCTATGTGCAGTAACGAGAGCAAGCAGAGTAACCAATTTTTTTGAAAGTTTTTCAAGACTAAGTGCTTCATTAGGGTACCATTTTTCCAGATAATTTAATACCAGAGATGTGTCCCAGGTTTCGTTATACTTGGGTAGCGGAGGTCTAGATCGAAAAATTCCTTTAAAGAATCTTTTAACGACTTCATTTTCGGAAATGTTTTCTTTGCTAATTAAACTCAAAGCCGACCGGTACGAATTAAGCGTTCCGTATTGAGCACCATTATTATACGCAATCGTTAAAAAGTCTATAATATTTGGAATTGAAACCTCGTACATGTTCAATTTATTCTCATTACAATAAATGAACCACTTTTTATAGCACCCTTTATATTGCTTATAAGAGTTATCCGAGAGAGAATTAAGTACTATATCCATAGACGAAAGTGGGATACCTCTTCTTATCATCGCCTCGCGGATAAGATCCCTGCCATCAGGGTAATGTTGTTGCGCATGTGGCGGCGACTGCAATTAGACGATAATATCAAATTTTCATTGGCTTTGAAAATTATCATTTCTGACGATAAAAGTTCTTTAAATAATGGGTACCACGGTTGAGTTGGCCAATTTGGGACAACCATTATACCTTTGGCGTTATCGGACTGAATCTTTCGAAGTGATTTTAATATCATAGTAAACGGAGGAAAAGCATAAAAATAAAAATCTGACCATGACATTGTAAAAGCATTAACAGCGTACGCATCCGGATCTCTATGCCAGGAGACATATCTTGGGCATTTATTATTTAATCGACTGGCAAATAAATCAATGTCTGGGGAACCTAATGTTGTTTCAATTTTACGATAAGCATAATCAGCAAGTTGCCATTCAATATCTGGGTGCGTACGTCTTGATTCCTGGTCTGCTTCAAAGTTCTCTGAAGAACGAATATATGATGCAAAAACAAACAGCTTTCTGTGTTCGCACCATTGCCAAAGTTGTTTTGTAACATCTGTTAAATGGGGGAACTGAATACCTCCCATCCTGTTAATATAGGAAATAGCGGTGGTATTGTCAATACGAAGAAGAACCTGTGCGTTAGACAGATCTTTAGCAAATATTTTAAGACCAATATAAGCAGCCATTATTTCTAAATAATTTATATGTTGGCTGAGTTCTTCGTCTTTCCACAGGCCACTAGCTCTTTGATCACCACAAGCAACTCCCCACCCCGTTGTTGAGGCATCGGAAAAAATTTCCAGGTTGTAATTATCTATTTTAATACTACAAGAGGAATGATCGATAGCATTGTTCCACCATTCAAAGTCTAGTTTTAATGAATTTGGTATACTCATAACTGTCTCATAATTATTATTTGTATTTTTTAAGTTAAGGTATTTACATCGTTCAAAAAGCTTTGTATAGAGCCAGCCATATTCCACAGCTGGACAGGCAGACACCAAAAGACCAACAAAACTAGCGAAAGCTCTGATTTTGCATTGTTTTAATGATGACATTCTTTTAATTTCTATTTTTATTCTATTAATCTTCTCTTTTGGTAAACTGACCTGAAACTTTTTTGTATCCAAAATATATCCTAAGTATTTACAAGTGCGGGAAGGAGTGAAATTACTTTTTTCCTCATTTATGATAAAACCAAGGCTCGTAAGAAGGTTTTTAGTTTCCTGCAGATTTTTATAACATGTTTGATGATCATGACCAATAAGGCAGATGTCATCTAAATATATTGTAGATAAGTATCCACGTGTTCTCAATAATTTAATCACTGGTTTCATTACTTTTGTAAATACAAAGGGAGCAGTATTCAGGCCAAAAGGTAAGATATTAAATTCATAAATAGTGTTCTCAAACTGGAACCTTAGATATTTTCGATAATCCTTATCTATCTTTATTAAATAATATGCGTCTTTCAAATCGATAGTGCATACATAACAGTTTCTTGATATTAGTTTGATCACTGTCCTTAAGTCTTCTAGTTTAAAGTGATTAGTATTGATAAACTTATTTAAGGGTTTTAAGTTTAAGATAAAACGCATCTTTCCATTTGGCTTGGGTATTAAGAAAATACTTGACAAATATTGGTCTGATCTAGCTTCACATTCCGAAATAGCTCCTAATGACAATAAATTATCAATGCCTTCAATAAAGTGGGCTTTTTCTGCCTCAGAATATTTCGGAATACTGGGAGGTACTGACTGAGCAGGTAACTGAGAAAATGGAATTTTATAACCTTTTATATATGAAAGGATCATAGGATCGTGAGTGATCATTGACCATTCCTTATAAAACAACGACAATCGACCAGCAGGTCTTACCTTGTTTAGCGACGTTTGTAATACTGTCGCTGAGGTGGATGCTGAGACTGCTTCGATGAGCTGGCCGGCCGATTGGGCGTCGAGGTCGTTGCAGGCTCCTTTATCCTTGGTGGACCCGTCGGCCTGCGACTTGGACCCGGATTCCGCCAGTTTAAATTCCTTGAAGGAATAGCTGTAAACTTCTTATTTGGAGGTTTTTGTGGCGGTGGTTTAAGGTCAGTACCAGATTTATTGATGGATTTCGCAGTTTTTATTGTTTCAGCTAAGTTCTCGCCGAAAAGAAGCGTATCAATCTTGGAATTCTGAAGCTGTTCCCTAACTTCTTTCTTTACAGCATTCAACAAGAAATTTCTGCGTGTAACCGTGTCAGCGTGTTGACAATCGCAGATGATACGCGTGGAATCCATCAAAAGTTTGAGTAAAGCGGTGTTTTTCTCCTTGGCAGATAACAGAAGAGTTATGCCTTCTCCTAAAGAAGAAATGGCTAAGGTAAGTATTTTTTGCTTATTTTCAATAGCTTTGTCACGTTTTACGATGATATCTGAGACAGCGGCCCTTATTTCAGCATTTAGTTCTGGAGGATCTATCAGCCTGGCATTTTCAGGAGTTAAATATTTTTCTTTAAGCTCCTTACGTTGTTCTTTTGTTATCCCCATTGTAGTCCAATGTTGGAACCTAACTGATAATTCATTGTTTATATCCTTTCCATATTTTTTGTCTGTTGTAGGATCCGCGCCTAATATATCCAACAGGTCACTATCAAGGCCCTCTGTTACCGATATGGTTGGTTCTGCAAGAGGCACCGGTTCTAGGACTACTGGTGTTGAAGGATCCACAGGGTCCGGTGGGATTACCACGACAGACGGGATATCAATTGAGTTTTCATCTCGTGATGTGCTTGGAATTGGATCTGGTTCCAGCTCCACCTCGGGTGGTGTTAATTCCACATCTAATAGTGGGTCGGGAGAACGCTGATCTAAGTTTGACATGACCACTTCATTGTTACCCGACTCGTATTCTTTGTCTGGAAAGAAGACGTAAAGTCCCATGTAGCCCGCAAGTCAATATTATAATGTAAGTGACAGTCCCAAGTTATGATAACACGTACTGTCCACAAACAAATTTATCAAGCACCATGAGACAGTCCCCCTGTACTGCTCGGTGGGCCGGGAAATGACTGCATGATTATTGTCACAAAAATATAGACTAGTGTCTGAACTAAATTGTTAGAATTTAGCTGTAGGTAAGAAACAGTCCCAATGCAGGCATGTACTGTCCGCAAACCTTTTTTTTTTTTTTTTTGTATATATGTATATAAATAATAATTATATTTTATACGAAGATCGCCCGTGTTTGTGAAAAAACAGTCCCTATGTACTGTCCGTAACACTATTTTTTCGGGCAGATAAAATCACTAAATAAATACATTGTAACGTACAAAATAGCAATCAATAAGTAGGTACGTCAACATGAAAAACAGGAAGTGTAGGTAAACTCGTATCTTACATTTTCATAATAGGTTTAGAGTAACAAAGCTAAGAAATGAACATTACTAATGTGAATGTTTTCAAATGTATATCGTGCATAAGTAGGTCAAACTCGGATTCGGATTATAAACACGAAAAAATTATTCAAGTAGGTACATACCTTCATAATCAAACGGTGTCCGGCGGCATAAACTTGTTGTTGACGATAATTCCGAGTCATCCGAACAATACCGATCACGAGATCGCCGCTGTTTACGTTTTAATTTCCTTTCTAATCTTCTAATTTTTTGTTTTATTCGATCACAATCATCACCCTTTCTTTTAGGCATTATTATGTTCAATTACACAATTCTAAATTTAAAAATAAACGTTTAACGCGAGCGAGTGTGGAACGGCGCAGCACTAAAAAGCGAATGAAGCAAAATGCGGGCGCAAGAAACAAGTTAACTATTATAAATACCCTCAAAAAAAAAAAAAAAAAGTGAAAAATGTTTAAGAAATCAATTCTCAAAATAGTGTGGAATGGTGTGAACTACGCGTTGCTACATGTGTATAAAATGCTAATCTCGAGGACGAAGCCTGAAATATAATGCTTAGTAAAGATGTGAAGTGAAAATGTGAAGCTTAGTTATTTGCTTAGTATTATAGTGGCATAGTGGCATTGTGCAAGAATCTAGTAAGCAGTCGAGGTAAGCAATTATATTTAAAAGTGGAATAGGCGCTGAACCAGTGTTTTAAGATATCATTCAACTAACGATTGCTTGTTTGCTCACCATGGCCGTCCTTTAATAAAAGATAGTGAGTGTTTTATAAATTAGATTTTGAAAGTGGAATAGGCGCTGAACCAGTGTTTTTAAAATATCATTCACAAAAATGTTATTGTGCATTCTATCCTGCCGCGACAAGCGAGCGAAGTTCGCATCAGGCGGGATAGAATGCACAATAACATTTTTGTGACAGGATTATCCATCAGCAACTTGCTCTGAAGTACTCTCTTGTGGAATCGGAGGTGCCATACTACAGGTATGTGCCCGACCCAGTTCTCGATAGTGGCGATATCACGTTGTACTGGGATCGGTCCATCATCACTGACAGGACTATTGTAGCCAATAAGCCTGATATAGTGGTGGTGGACCGAAGGGAGAGGCGTGCAATGATTGTTGACATATCCGTTCCGCATGACGAGAACCTCGTGAAAGCCGAGAAAGATAAACAAATTAAGTATATCGACTTGGCTCGCGTAGGTTGTCGACATGTGGGATGTGGACTCAGCGATCATTGTACCGATAGTCGTGTCAGCCAATGGCTTAATAGCCAAGAGCCTCGACCAACACCTTAGGAGGCTCTTGTTAGGCGACTGGATTGATTCTGAGAGAGAGCGGCTTGATTCAGAGAGCGGTACTCTTGGACACGGCTCATATAGTCAGGAGGTTCCTTTCTCTGGAGCCCTGACCGCCGGTAGCTTGGACCCTGTTCCCGATACCGCTGGGACACTATTTTTTATATTTTTAAATGTTTTTATTTTATTTTTTATTTAAATATTTAAAAATATAATTTATAATGAATAAACGAATAATAATAATAGTCTTATTCTCCCGAAGTCAACTCCACGCCTCTCCTCGCCTTACGGCTCAGTATCGCTTTTCAATTCCCATGCTTTGCTAACTCATTTTAATTGCTTTGTTTTTGTATAATTTATAAAAGGTTTGGGTCGTCTCTGGGTCCAACGACGCGCTGGCGTGCACATGTTCCGTCTTTAAGCCTGCAATACACGTTGGCCGAGCGTTGCCGAGTGAAGGCCAATACCAATATGTAGACAGTACATTTGCCTTGTCTTGCCATCGCTCGTTGTCGCTCGCCTAGTTGGTTGAGTAGACTTGCGCCAATCAAAGCAAATGTGCGCCAATGTGTATAGACCTCATTTGGAGTAGCTTGTCACGACTCGCAGCCGCTCGCGATCACTTGCCTCACTTCGGAGCGGTGTCGGTTTTTCTGCACAAATCAAAGGCGCTCGCAAATGTGCGCCAACATGTATAGACCTCATAAAGAAACAATTGTTTCTTTCAATGAAAAAAACAAATTGTGGTTTTTCCCGTTTTTTTCACATGTTGCATTGAAATTTTGCGGAAAAAATCGTTTGGGAACAAAATAGAAATCTTTCGAATGTTTTATTCATTATTTCGGTTAATTTCATGAAAAATTTAAAAAAAAAAAACAAGTTTTATTGAAATTGAAATATTATAGTGGGCGAAAATGTACGAGTGGTACATTTTCGCCCACTATACACATAATAATAATAATATTCCTCAGCCAAAATCTCGATTTCACTGTCGTCAGCTTGATCAGAATCGAACTCCCTCAAGCCTCCCCCAAGTGTCACCATAATGATCGGTGCCCACTGTTGGACACAAGCCTCTCCCAAGTATCGCCATTTAGGGCTTTAATGACTGCTGTCCACTGTTGGACATAGGCCTCCCCCTAGCTATAATGACCCCTGCCCACTGTTGGATATAAGCCTCCCCCAAGTGTCACCACCTAGGCGTTATAAAAATTGATGCCCACTGTTGGACATAGGCCTCCTTCCGCGATAATGACCTATGCCCACTGTTGGGCATAATCCTCCACCAAGTGTCACCACCTAGGCGTTGTAATAATAGATGCCCACTGTTGGACATATGCCTCCTCTCGCGATAATGGCCTATGCCCACTGTTGGGCATAAGTCTCCCCAAGTGTAGCCATTTAGACGCTATAATGATCGATGCCAACTGTTGGACTTAACCCTCCATCAAATATCACCGTTTAGGCGTTATAATGACTGATGCCCACTGTTGGACATAAGCCTCCCCCAAGTATCGCCATTTAGGCGTTATAATGAGTGATGTCCACTGTTGGACATAAGTCTCCCCTCGCTATAATTACTTGTGTCCACTGTTGGACATAAGCCTCCCCCAAGTATCACCATTTAGGCGCTATAAGAATTGCTGTCCACTGTTGGACATAGGCCTCTTAAACTAGTGCGCCTCACCATCAGATTGCGTCATCTAGTTTATATTAATTTTAAAAAAAGTACGCATTTGAAAAAAACAAACATGAAGTTTTCGGTTCTTTTCATACTTTTCCGTTTAATAATAATAATTATAAGCGCTTATTAAATAAATAGCAGCAGCCGCGATGACGTCTACGTCGTCCATATTGTTTAAATGCACAATAACAACTGACAGGGCCCAACATGTGGGCGTCTCCTCAAAACTCGTCTTATTGGCCATTTGCATTGGTTCAAGCTTGCCGAACGTGTAGAGAGGCGCTTGCCGAACGTGTAGAGGCGCTTGCCGAACGTGTAGAGGCGCTTGCCGTGTGTCAATTTGCCTATATTTGCTTAGGCTCGCCAAGGCTCGCGTTGGTCTCAGCTCGGCCAACGTGTATTGCAGGCTTAAAGCCTGCAATACACGTTGGCCGAGCGTTG
Organism: Mythimna ferrago; assembly: GCA_910589285.2. Taxonomy (NCBI): domain Eukaryota; kingdom Metazoa; phylum Arthropoda; class Insecta; order Lepidoptera; family Noctuidae; genus Mythimna; species Mythimna ferrago. The sequence continues at coordinate 284,855 of OU342693.1, forward strand.
CCGAGTGAAGGCCAATACCAATATGTAGACAGTATATTTGCCTTGTCTTGCCATCGCTCGGTGTCGCTCGCCTAGTTGGTTGAGTAGACTTGCGCCAATCAAAGCAAATGTGCGCCAATGTGTATAGACCTCATTTGGAGTAGCTTGTCACGACTCGCAGCCGCTCGCGATCACTTGCCTCACTTCGGAGCGGTGTCGGTTTTTCAGCACAAATCAAAGGCGCTCGCAAATGTTCGCCAACGTGTATAGACCTCATAAAGAAACAATTGTTTCTTTCAATGAAAAAAACAAATTGTTTGTTTTTTTCCGTTTTTTTCACATGTTGCATTGAAATTTTGCGGAAAAAATCGTTTGGGAACAAAATAGAAATCTTTCGAATGTTTTATTCATTGTTTCGGTTAATTTCATGAAAAATTGAAAAAAAAAAACAAGTTTTATTGAAATTGAAATATTATAGTGGACGAAAATGTACCACTCGTACATTTTCGCCCACTATAGACATAATAATAATAATATTCCTCAGCCAAAATCTCGATTTCACTGTCGTCAGCTTGATCAGAATCGAACTCCCTCAAGCCTCCCCCAAGTGTCACCATAATGATCGGTGCCCACTGTTGGACACAAGCCTCTCCCAAGTATCGCCATTTAGGGCTTTAATGACTGCTGTCCACTGTTGGACATAGGCCTCCCCCTAGCTATAATGACCCCTGCCCACTGTTGGACATAAGCCTCCCCCAAGTGTCACCACCTAGGCGTTATAAAAATTGATGCCCACTGTTGGACATAGGCCTCCTCCCGCGATAATGACCTATGCCCACTGTTGGGCATAATCATCCACCAAGTGTCACCACCTAGGCGTTATAATAATTGATGCCCACTGTTGGACATATGCCTCCTCTCGCGATAATGGCCTATGCCCACTGTTGGGCATAAGTCTCCCCTAGTGTCACCACCTAGGCGTTATAATAATTGATGCCCACTGTTGGACATATGCCTCCTCGCGATAATGACCTATTCCCACTGTTGGGCATAAGACTCCCCAAGTGTCGCCATTTAGGCGCTATAATGATCGATGCCCACTGTTGGACATAACCCTCCCCCAAGTATCACCATTTAGGCGTTATAATGACTGATGTCCACTGTTGGACATAAGTCTCCCCTTGCTATAATTACTTGTGTCCACTGTTGGACATAAGCCTCCCCCAAGTATCATTAGGCGCTATAAGAATTGCTGTCCACTGTTGGACATAGGCCTCATAAACTAGTGCGCCTCACCATCAGATTGCGTCATCTAGTTTATAATAATTTAAAAAAAAAGTACGCATTTGAAAAAAACAAACATGAAGTTTTCGGTTCTTTTCATACTTTTCCGTTTAATAATAATAATTATAAGCGCTTATTAAATAAATAGCAGCAGCCGCGATGACTTCTACGTCGTCCATATTGTTTAAATGAACAATAACAACTGACAGGACCCAACATGTGGGCGTCTCCTCAAAACTCGTCTTATTGGCCACTTGCATTGGTTCAAGCTTGCCGAACGTGTAGAGAGGCGCTTGCCGAACGTGTAGAGGCGCTTGCCGTGTGTCAATTTGCCTATATTTGCTTAGGCTCGCCAAGGCTCGCGTTGGTCTCAGCTCGGCCAACGTGTATTGCAGGCTTTAGAAATTGCATCAATTTCTTTACCATTGTGCTAAAGCCTGCAATACACGTTGGCCGAGCGTTGCCGAGTGAAGGCCAATACCAATATGTAGACAGTATATTTGCCTTGTCTTGCCATCGCTCGGTGTCGCTCGCCTAGTTGGTTGAGTAGACTTGCGCCAATCAAAGCAAATGTGCGCCAATGTGTATAGACCTCATTTGGAGTAGCTTGTCACGACTCGCAGCCGCTCGCGATCACTTGCCTCACTTCGGAGCGGTGTCGGTTTTTCTGCACAAATCAAAGGCGCTCGCAAATGTTCGCCAACGTGTATATACCTCATAAAGAAACAATATTGTTTCTTTCAATGAAAAAAACAAATTGATGAATTTTTTTCCGTTTTTTTCACATGTTGCATTGAAATTTTGCGGAAAAAATCGTTTGGGAACAAAATAGAAATCTTTGGAATGTTTTATTCATTGTTTCGGTTAATTTCATGAAAAATTGAAAAAAAAAACAAGTTTTATTGAAATTGAAATATTATAGTGGGCGAAAATGTACGAGTGGTACATTTTCGCCCACTATACACATAATAATAATAATATTCCTCAGCCAAAATCTCGATTTCACTGTCGTCAGCTTGATCAGAATCGAACTCCCTCAAGCCTCCCCCAAGTGTCACCATAATGATCGGTGCCCACTGTTGGACACAAGCCTCTCCCAAGTATCGCCATTTAGGGCTTTAATGACTGCTGTCCACTGTTGGACATAGGCCTCCCCCTAGCTATAATGACCCCTGCCCACTGTTGGACATAAGCCTCCCCCAAGTGTCACCACCTAGGCGTTATAAAAATTGATGCCCACTGTTGGACATAGGCCTCCTCCCGCGATAATGACCTATGCCCACTGTTGGGCATAATCCTCCACCAAGTGTCACCACCTAGGCGTTATAATAATTGATGCCCACTGTTGGACATATGCCTCCTCTCGCGATAATGGCCTATGCCCACTGTTGGGCATAAGTCTCCCCTAGTGTCACCATCTAGGCGTTATAATAATTGATGCCCACTGTTGGACATATGCCTCCTCGCGATAATGACCTATTCCCACTGTTGGGCATAAGACTCCCCAAGTGTCGCAATTTAGGCGCTATAATGATCGATGCCCACTGTTGGACATAACCCTCCATCAAATATCACCGTTTAGGCGTTATAATGACTGATGTCCACTGTTGGACATAAGTCTCCCCTCGCTATAATTACTTGTGTCCACTGTTGGACATAAGCCTCCCCCAAGTATCACCATTTAGGCGCTATAAGAATTGCTGTCTACTGTTGGACATAGGCCTCATAAACTAGTGCGCCTCACCATCAGATTGCGTCATCTAGTTTATATTAATTTAAAAAAAAGTACGCATTTGAAAAAAACAAACATGAAGTTTTCGGTTCTTTTCATACTTTTCCGTTTTATAATAATAATTATAAGCGCTTATTAAATAAATAGCAGCAGCCGCGATGACTTCTACGTCGTCCATATTGTTTAAATGCACAATAACAACTGACATGTGGGCGTCTCCTCAAAACTCGTCTTATTGGCCATTTGCATTGGTTCAAGCTTGCCGAACGTGTAGAGAGGCGCTTGCCAAACGTGTAGAGGCGCTTGCCGTGTGTCAATTTGCCTATATTTGCTTAGGCTCGCCAAGGCTCGCGTTGGTCTCAGCTCGGCCAACGTGTATTGCAGGCTTAAAATATTTCTTCGAAGTGTTTTTTGTAATTGTTCCTTTCACATTAAAAAAAGCAATGTATGCCCCTTCGTTCGCCGCCACGTGTTATTAATTTAGAGTAAGTGACAGACAGTCACATAAGCGACACATTAAATACACTAACGACAAATATTGATTAACAATAAAATCCAGAACGAGCTTACTAAAAGTGGGTTATTTAAATCTTAGTTAAACGAATAAATTAGGACGTGAGGGACTAAATTAATAAATGCGTGACTAAATTAATATGTGAGCGACTAAATTAGTAAGTGAGCAACTAGAAGTAAAATTGAGGTTTTACATAACGAACTACTAAAAAGTTAACTTTAACAAATATTTTCACCATTGTCTAATTATCTAGTCGCAGTTAGATTCATCATTTTGAACTGGGTAAAATAGTAACCTATTACTGTAACTGCGGAAAATAGGTTAGGTTTGAGCTGTGACCTACCGCGGTGCCGAGGTGCCGCGGCAGCGGCTGGCGAACGCTACGACCAAGTTGCTCGCAGATTTTATTTAACCATTTTCTAATTATCCGGGTTTTCGCAATATCCGAATTATCAAATTACCTTGTGACATACATAATACATAAATATCATTTCAAATTGAGAACATTCGATATTGTGTTCTTTGATATTTAGGGCATTTGGAATACTTCTGTAGCGACATCTATGGCGCCACATAAGAACTACGAAGAAAGTACGAAATCCTGCATCGCGCAATCAAAGTTCTCCGCGCGATTTGAACATATACGACAGCCCGAAATCATCCATCGGGCAGTAGCCCACCAGACTATAACACCTGTCTGGTCGGAGGATCCTCCTTTTTCAACGGAGGTTTGCGGGACTTTACTCTCTGTTCCGCATATCTCCAAACTGGTGACCCTTGAGTATGAACGTCAACGTAGCCTTCGTGCAGCTACTACTTCGTGACGTCATCATCACTTCCTCAAGCTTTCAAGCAGCGAGCCGTACAGCCAGCACCCACGGCTATGAAGGGTATCCTGACCACCAGCATGACTACCTGGTCAAACCTGGTCATCCCCCTCAGCCTCATTAGCGACCTTGGTACACCGCACCTTCGGCCAGTCACATGAAGAGCTATGAAGACCCTCTCCTGGTCGACGCCAGCAGTCAAGCCCTACGTCGCACAAGCACCGCTCCGACTCACTGGAGCTAGCAGCACTACTCCGACTCACTGGAGCCTGCAGCATCATCCCGACTCACTGGGACATCATCAACCCGACTCACTGGGGCATCATCCCGACTCACAGGGATAGCAACACCCCGACTCACTGGGGCATCACCGCAGACAGTTCCGACTCACCGAGAACTATGCGGCATCGGTTCCGACCCACTGGAACCAACCTTCGCTGGCCTGGCGCGCATCAAGAACCATCGATCTCCGATCTCCGGAGGGGAGTGATGTAGCGACATCTATGGCGCCACATAAGAACTACGAAGAAAGTACGAAATCCTGCATCGCGCAATCAAAGTTCTCCGCGCGATTTGAACATATACGATAGCCCGAAATCATCTATCGGGCAGTAGCCCACCAGACTATAACACCTGTCTGGTCGGAGGTTCCTCCCTTTTCAACGGAGGTTTGCGGGACTTTACTCTCTGTTCCGCCAATCTCCAAACTTCATTTAAGATAAAATGCCGCTCAGTATAAATAAATCATTTGCCGAATATTGAAAAAAAAAATGCAGGACGTAACGTTGACACTCAAACAAATATCAGGTCGCTCAAATATTATGAAGTTTCTCATTTCGTATTTTAAGTAACTCAAATTAAAGTTTTAATGTCACTGTTCTGTAAATTTCTCGTCACTCGCAGTCAGTCGCTCACTTATTGTTTCTATAATCCAAAATAATTATTTTTAACCGACTTCTAAAAAAAGGAGGAGGTTCTCAATTCGGATGTTTGTATTTTTTTTTTATGTAGGTATGTTCGCGCATAACTTCGTCACTTGCCAACCGATTTGAAAAATTCTTTTTTGTTGGAAAGAGTATACTTTCCAAATGGTCCCATAGTCTCCAAGTCGGGATCTAATGATGGAATCTTGGCGAAATCGAGGGAACTCCTTCAATATTAAAGGCAACCATATAGTTCTTTTGGTATTTTCATCAACGCCAACGGAAGTTCATACTCACACAGATCTCCCAATGAACATAGTTACAAATAAATGAATAGTTCTGAATATGTATGTCGAAAATGGTATCATCGATATGACCTGATGATGATGATGGAGCCGAATAGGCACTGGAACTACGTAATTAATCAATGTATCCTAGCCGTGTTTGGGCTTATTACAATTGTCATGAGATGCACTTTGGCTATAAGGTACTATCGAACTGATCTGATGATGATGATGGAGCCGGAAGATAGGCACCGGAATTCCGTAATTGATCAATGTATTCTAGCCGTGTTTGGGCTTATTAGAATTTTCATGAGATGCACTTTGGCTATAAAGTACTATCGAACTGATCTGATGATGATGATGGAGCCGGAAGGTAGACACGGGAACTTCATAATAAAACAATGTATCTTAGCAGGGTTTGAGTTAATTGGAATTGTCATGAGAAAAAGGTACTCTGGCTGTAAGTTTATTGCAACTAAAAAGTGTGAAAAAGAAACTTTTTACAAAAAAAAAAAATAACCGACTTACTAAAAAAAAAAACACTAAAACCATCAAAATAACTTAAATTTCGGAAGTCGGTGTTAAATAACAAAGAGGCAAAACTATTATAGAAAAGTTTTTTTTGTCACTTAAAATTTTAATTTACAGTCACTCGTTTAATACTACCCTTATTAAAATACAAAACATAAAAGAGTTATACTTATCTACTGTCTCAACCATAATTATTGTTGATAAATACCTACATAGGTACTAATACATATTCAGTATCAAATTCCGTGACACGTATATTTTCCTGGAACTCGGGATAGTACAGGTATAAGTCGCTTATGATCGAGACAAGCCGGTAAATATGAACGAAGCAAAAAGTACAATATATTGTGTGAATTCAGTGAAAATAAAATTTGTACTTAATGCTTTAAAATATTTAAAACATATTCATGTGGCCATGATATAAAACTGTGCGTCGTTTGACGTCTCTTTAAAGATTTAAACTGAAGTTCCGTAGAAAGGTAGCAGAAGTCAGTTAGGTGATATCACAAAGCGCACAAAGTTGGGTTTTCATCTATTCAGCTTTAAGACTACATTCAAATCACAACTTGAGCCATTTCACTTTAAACTCGAAAAACATTTCATTTTCTTTATTAAATAAAATGTATTTATTTTCTTTTCAAATAAATTCAAATTCAATCAAAAGAGCGAGCGGCCGCGGGCTCGGCACGCATTGCTGCGAGTTGGCACGAACTAATTACATGTAGCGAATTCAAAGCCTCTGCTGCGGTAGCCACCACAAGCAATTTGTCATCACCACGTGTCACATACTAGTAAAAAGACACCTGAGCTGGTAGATACGGCCACCGGTTACTACTATAATGTTTACTTCTTAGTGTAGGTACATTAATACATTATTTATGATTTCCATCTTTAAAAGTAAAACGTACCACTTATTCATCTGGCCATTTAGAATTAGAATAGTAATTTCAAGGTATGCTCGGGAGTTAATTAAATAAGTCCGTCACTGACATTTGGAGTCCCGAAATTAGCATCCTTCGTACGGAATTCAACATGCCACCTGCGACTCAAAGATACTGCTTTATCCCCTAGTCAATAAAATCAGAAGATTTTTAGAACCTATTTGCAAAATAATTATCGTTTATTCTTATCGGTTATGTGAGGGTTGTTCAGCAAAAAACGTGTTTGTTGAACTTTGTAGATCCATTCAAAAAATCTTTGTCACACCATTTCTCCCTTAGAGTTTGAATTTTCTTACTTTGCAAAAATCGTGAAGGGATCCGCTATGTCAAATATACTTTTTTATTTCCGAGGGTTCAGCCGGGCTGTTGATGAGTCAGTGAGACAGTGAGCGATGACTTTTCTTTTAGATAGGCAATGTTGAGTTGTAAGCATCGAGGAAGTGAATGTAGGGAAGGCAGCAGCCGCCACGCGATGGACACGCACGAGGCAGCGCGAACCTTTTTGGGGACCGAGTCACCCGCGTCCGTAGGAGAATACCCAAAGTAAGACCCTACACGTAGTCCCCGGGTGGTGCTAATCAGGTGACACTAACTGGTGGTAGGTTTCGACCGTTGGCTTGCGACCACCCACTGAGCAAAGACGTACCGCCAAGCGGCCTGGCTGTGTTCCGGTATGATGCTCAGTGTAGCCAGTCTAGAGGAGTTGGGTCGAAATGGCTGTTCTAACGCAAGCAGACCAACCTGGCTCGTACTGATATGGATGTATCGGGAGACTGGTCGCGAAGGGTAGCGGGATCCGAGGCACGGTGCACCGCTGGCCGACCGCAGATAGTTGGGGGCCTAAGTAATGTGCTAGCCACACATGAAAGGCTGCCCCGCCATCTGTCGAAAAATCCCGGAATGCGCCATCGTGCTGGTTGGCGACCAGATGAGAGGGCCCGATGGACATTCTCGGGGGGGCTCGGGCGTCCCCGCAGTCTCCAGACTAGTCCCCTAATGATGTCGTCCTTTCAGTGCGTGCCTGAAGGTTAGCAGCGTGGCTCCCCATTTCACTTCCTTCTCCTCTCCTCCATTCACTCTCAAATTATGAAAAGGAATAGAAAGAGTAAAGTTAAACAGCGGCTGCACTCCCTCTCTCACAAAGTGCACCTCTCAAATATACGAGGTCTGCACTCTAATCTCGTTGCAGTCCATCACCACCTGGAGACTGAAAAACCAGCTCTACTATTCCTTACGGAGACGCAGATTAGAGGTCCGTCCGACGTGTCGTATCTTTCATACCCAGGGTTTACCTTGGAGCACAACTTCAAACCACACGCGGGCATATGTATGTATGCCCGGGACGACATCTGCTATCGGCGTCTCCGCAATCTTGAAGACTCCAGGTTCTCAACGCTTTGGGCTTTGGTCGACACAGGCCTAGATAAAATAATCTACGCTTGTGTTTACCGCGCGCATAGTGGAGATCAGGAGACGTCCGGGCTTACACAGCATCTGAGTGAGGCGGCAGATGCGGCTCAGCAGCGGTACCCTTCCGCCCAATTGGTGTTACTGGGGGACTTTAATGCGCACCACCAAGAGTGGCTCGGCGGGTTTGGCGATACAGGTCAGCAGACTGGGATGGCATGCGGTCTTTCTTCGCATGGTATCCTTGGCAGCCCACTTGCTTTTCTTCGAAGGATGCATCGTCGTGCGCTGATGCCGTAACGGAAGTGTTGCGACGGGGAATGGAGTATTACATCCCATTCTCTGACGTAGCAATGTCGGATCGAGCTCGACCTTGGTTTGGCGCCGAGTGTTCTCGCGCCGACGCGAAAAAACATGTGGCATACCAAGCTTGGGCCGATGCTCGTATGCGCAAAGCCAGCGACGTGACTCTTAAGAAGAAGGCCTTTAACAGGGCTGCCAAGTCCTGCAAAAAGGTGTTGAGAAAGTCTCGGTTCGACCACATTAGCCGAATAGGGAACAAACTTGCTTCATACCCTGCTGGTAGTAAAGCGTTTTGGTCCCTGGCAAAGTCGGTTGAATCGAACTTCTGCCGTCCCTCACTTCCGCCACTGCTGAGACCCGATGGGACACTGGCCCACACCGCTGAGGAGAAAGCAAACCTATTTGCTTCTCTTTTTGCGGAATCTTCGCGTCTGGACTCCGGTGACGCGCGACCCCCTGTTTCTCCTGATGGGTGCGTGACGAATATGTCGGATATTCATATCCATCAGAAGGACGTTCGTAGGGTCTTGAGTAACCTTGACGTGAATAAAGCCAGTGGCCCCGACGGGATACCAGCGGTCGTTCTAAAAACTTGTGCGCTTGAATTGTCTCCGATCTTGACTCGCCTATTTCGCCTCTCATATGAGACTGGAAAAGTGCCAATGGCTTGGAAGCAAGCCAACGTGCAGCCTGTGCCCAAGAAGGGCAGTAGAGCTGACCCGGCAAACTACCGACCCATTTCTGTTACGTCCATCCTCTGTAAGAGTATGGAACGGGTAATTAACAGGAAGCTTCTGGCATACCTGGAAGCTAACGACATCCTCAGCGACCAGCAATACGGCTTTCGTCAAAATCGGTCTACTGGGGACCTTCTTGCGTATGCCATTCACATCTGGAGCGAGGCCATTGAGAAGCATGGGGAAGCGCTTGCCGTGTCCCTTGATATCTCGAAGGCCTTCGATTGGGTCTGGCACGAAAGCCTTCTTGCTAAGCTTCCTTCCTTCGGTCTACCCACTGGTCTGTGTGATTGGATCGCAGACTTCTTGAGGGATCGATCCATCCGAGTGGTAATTGATGGATGCTCGTCCGGTCAAATGGATATTAATGCCGGAGTCCCTCAAGGGTCGGTACTCTCGGCAACACTGTTTTTGCTGCACATAAATGACCTACTTAAACCCGGAATCTTTGGGTATGCAGACGACAGCACTGTTGCTGAGAGATATGTGTCTAACGCACGAGCTAGTGGGTCACAGATCCAGTCATTTCGAGAGGCTATGGTTGAACGCTTGAACTCGTCCTTAGCGGCAGTCTCAGAATGGGGCGATGCCAATCTGGTCAAGTTCAATGCGACGAAAACCCAGGCGTGTCTTTTCTCCGCTAAACGGAGCCAATTCCACCCGGCTCCATCTTTCCGGGGTGTAACCGTACCAATTACCGACCACCTTGAACTTCTTGGGGTAACGCTATCGTCTACCCTTAATTTCGGCTCCTACATCGAGGCAAAAGCCCAAATAGCTGCCAAAAAATTGGGGATCTTAACAAAGGTGAGACGGTATTTCACGCCGGAACAGCTGCTCAACCTCTATCAAGCGCAAGTTCGATCGTGTATGGAGTACTGCTCTCATCTTTGGGATGGGTCAGCCAAATACCAGCTAGATGCACTAGAGTCTATTGAAAAGCGTGCCAAGAAGATCATAGGCAATGATGCTCTTGTGAAGTCAAAACTCCAAAGTCTTGAGCATCGACGCCGAGTTGCTAGCCTGTCTGTTTTCTATCGTTTACACTTCGGGGAGTGTGCTCTAGAGTTACACAATTTAATTCCGCCAAGTCCGTTCCATCATCGGACCACAAGACGTACGGCGTTGCGCCACCGGTACATGGTGGACATCCCACCTATACGTACAAAGCGTTTTGGGAGTACATTCATTATGCGTACAGCTAAGGAATGGAATTCCCTGCCGGAGTCTGTGTTTCCTGATAGCTATAACCTAGGGGTCTTTAAGTCAAGAGTGAATAGATTGCTTCTAGGCAAGCGTGCTCCATCGTCGGCCACATCATCGCTTACCATCAGTTGAGATTGTGGTCAAACGCGAGCCTATCCATTATAATACCAAGCTCCGCTCTGGGAGACCAATTAGGGCATGCAATTATCGAAATATTTCGATAATCGATAAAATTAAAAATATCGTTTTTTTTTTCGATAAAAACCGGTAATTACCGATAATTATCTTTTTTATGAAAAAAAAAAAAAACTTTTTTTACATGTACTTAAGTAATGGGATAAACGGATGCTATTTCTTACCTAAAATAAAAACTTTTTACAAAAACACTGAAAAGTACAAAATAACTTTAATTTCAGAAGTCGGTGTTAATTAACAAAGAGACAAAACTATCTATTACAGAAACTTTTCTTCCGAAATTAAAGTTATTCTGTACTTTTCAGTGTTTTTTTACATTGACGTCGGTTTATTATTTTCTTTTTTGTAAAAAGTTTTTATTTTTCACTTTTTAGTTATGGTACCACTAAAAAGTACCCCTCAGCCAACTTAAATACCTTATAGCCTGAGTGCATTTTATAATGTTTCTAATAATCCCAAACACGGTTACGTTACATTAATTTACCTTCCGGCTTCATTACCAGATCAGTTCGATATATCCCCTCACGTTTTCTTTCAGTTAGTCATCGACTACACGTATAAACAAAGCAATTTTACTTTTTTTATACGTGTAGTTGTAGCAATTCTGCTGTGATCCTATGAAGAGTTCTGTTCCATATCTTCGAAGTTCATGATCAGATCATAACAATATTTCTATGGGACCAACTTGGAAGCATAATAAAAAAAAAAATATATAAATCGGTCTACAATTGGCCGAGATATCGGTGAACATACATAAAAAAAAAAACATTCAGTCGAACATAGAACCTCCTCCTTTTCGAAGTCGGTTAATAAAGGACAATATAATATAATGAAAAATAAATAAAAATAGGCGTTTTTTTAAATCAACGTCTTGATCTATGATCCGATAAAAGAAATCTCTTCCCTCATCTTTTATTTGATCGCTTTTTTTTTCATGTTAATTAGCGTTTTTTAGTCTAATAAAAGCTATTAGTAACGATAGAACTCAATTTGGATAATGTCGAAAATTATAAAATGTTCGCGGTCTCAGACAAATTTTATTGTTTAAAATCATTGGCACCAGATTTAGGTAGGCAACCTGTTCAGAATGTCTTAATAAACGGATTAACTAGCACATAATATTTATCGAATCGAATAGAAATTTGTCGAATCAAAGAGATTTCTTCTACAGATCTCGTACTATTTGTATTTCATACTAATTATGTAACATAACATTTTGGATTTACTCACTAAACTTTTCTTGAAGAAATCTTTTAAATAAAATCTTAGAAACCTCTTGCTTAATTATTAAAAAAGTTAGTCTCTTCAAAATAATATAATAATTATGAGTAAAATATTGAAACTTTTGAACGTTTACCATAATTAAATTAACTTTAAATAATTTCGTAGTATACTGAAAAGACATCTGAGTTATAAAACTTGAAATATAGGTACACATTCTAACAAGATTTCTTAACGATTAATACAATAGTTAAATAAAATAATAGGGACAGGACACACCGAACGACACCATAACGAAACGTGTCAAAATTCGTTATATAAAATTATCAATTACCGGTATTTATCGTTTTTGTTTTCGATATTTATCGTTTTGTCAAAATGGACCGATAACCGATAAATTATCGATTATTGTTTATCGGTTTGCATGCCCTAAGACCAATGAATTCTGCGGTGACACCAATAGAATTAGATAGTATAGTAGATGATGTCATCAGCCTTTCTGCTAACATAACAACCTGTAGGAGCAAGTATAACCTGACGTGTAAGTATTCCTGATGGCTGCAAAAGTTAAAACTGTGGCGCAGCCATCAACGCCCGACTCCAGTGAGAGGGATAATTGTTCCAGACTAAAGCAAAAACTTAACAATGTTAAGAGAAGGAATAAAATACAAATCTAAATTAAAATTAAAATAAATAAATTAATCAGTAAAGAGTGCCGAGTGTGTGAGTACCTAATGTAGTGTGAGAGTGAATGAATGTGTGTGTGTGTGTTTTGCATGTTATTTTGTTTTGTTTTAAATTTCCACAAGTTCCTCAGCTATAACCTAGGGGTCTATAAGTCAAGAGTGAATAGATTACTTCTAGGCAGGCAAGCGTGTTCCAACGTCGGTCACATCATCCCTTACCATCAGGTGAGATAGTGGTCAAACGCGAGCGTACATTTAAGTTGGTTATGTTTAATTGTACATACAAGGTGTAAGGGACAGCCCTCCACAAACTTTAAGGGCTTGCTCAGTAGACGAAACTGAACAACCTTCCACAAATATTTTTTTCAGGAAACAAAAAAAAAAGTCGGTCTCTCCATACAAACTGTCCAATCAAGTTTATAATTTTCTATGGTGAGGCTGTTTTTTTTTTTTCGTTTCACGAAAAAAAATTTTGTGGAAGGTTGTTCAGTTTCGTCTACTGAGTAAGTCCTTAAAGTTTGTGGAGGGCTGTCCCTTACACCTTGTATATTGTAATTTAAATACTTTTCAACTTTTTTTTTTAAATAGATAGGTAATTATTTTTTTTTTTTTTTTGAGGAATTATTTCTCGACAACAACAGACCTGGCAAGACATTCTAATTCGAAACTCAATCCTTACGTAGGAAGCAATGAGTCTCCAACCAAAACATTCGATGCAGTGCAGCCGTTTTCGAGTAACAGATTCCTTAGATACGAGTATTTCTCCAGTTAGTAGTTTCTAGATTTAGTTTGATGTGTGAATCGCAACATGCGTGTTTCTGAGTCGATTGTACATATGTCTGTTCAACTTGAGTGACCTTGAAAAACGCTTAATTGTCGTACAGTACACATGACACGGGTGTACAAAAATTCGACCGAAAATTTTGGTTTCTATATCTTCGTTTTTCGTAGAAAAATCCAGATTTTTTTATTTAGTTTATACCTATACCCCTCGCGGATTATGCGTCATGCGAGCAGGCGTTACTGCGCGCCGTGGTTATGGCAGCGGCAGCGCTCTCCGCAGATATTTGTGTACTCAGTGAGATTGATTCCCCCTCTCACACGCGACGTATACCTACCTATTCATATTTTTCATAACGGTATTCAGCTTGGTAAACATGGCTACCAATATTCTACAAAATAAAAAATGACGATGGATTTTACAAGCTTAATTAATAAGCTTGTGCCATCGTAGTTATAAAGTTGTGACATATTCAGTGAACACAGACTGTCTAGGATTGACACGCGGTCACAAGGCGGCTCTCCCTTGTACGGAGGGTGCCACTTGACGTATGGCGGCGTCCAGCGAGCTCTTGTAATATCACTAGAGAGCAGTAAAACTGATCGTCGTTTGTTGGGCACAGTTCCAACGCCGGATTAAAACTAAGAATTTCTAGGAATAAATCCGGTTCGCTTTATCAAGCTACAGATTAAACCGCGGCGGCGGTGGAGGGAAGTGATGGGAGGAGGGGGTTGTTGCAGCGCTAACAAGATCATCACTTTTTATTTGTCGACGTTACTAGACCGAAAGTGGCAATACGAGTATTGTGTGTACCTACTTGTCAGATGCACAGCCCGTCACACATAGTTACGTAAGAGTTACAGCTATGTTCTATAATAATCACTAACGGCGACCCCTTCAGAGCAGACAAGTAACAACAAGAGCGGTCGACAAGAGACTCAGCGTCGAGCAGGCGCGCGGCTACGGAGTGTGGGACGCCAACTTCCAGGGGAACTGGTGAATTACGTAGCACTTGAAAATTATGTAAGATATACATTGACAAAAACAGTTCATGGCATCACTACCGCAAGGCAGCGGCAACTTCAGCCGAAATCTTGCAATCTGGTTTGTTTGATTTATTAGGTAATTGGTTTTACTTTATGTCCGTCATTCGCATACTCATCATACAGAAACCCGTAGATACGAGTATCTATATCCTGGTAAACAATAAAGAATAACAGCGAACTATAAAAAAATTGTTGCGTCCACGTCTTCTAGGTATTACATGGATGTAATCATGACAACATGAAGCATTCCGAACACAGGCAGCTCGGGTCAGTGTCCGTCGTGCTCGTCGTGGCGAACAAAGCTACCATAGAATTATGAAAGCACGCCGCGAAAATATAATCTCCGATGATTACCTGCCAATCCATTAGTGGATACTTTCAGGCGCAGCCGCGCGCGCTCGCTAGTGCAACACGAACAAAACGATCACAACGAGCGCGATGATTTGCGGATCGCGTGAACTGTGCACGGCTTGCTCCACACTCATTATATCAAGGAGATTTTATTTACGTCTCTACGGGTGGTCTATCTAATACATGAACATCTCGTGGACGCCGCTCACGGTGCTTGTGGCCGCCGTCCTCCGAAGTGGCTCGATCAATTTTATTTTTGGTAGGTAAGAGATATTTCTTTAATAATATAATTTTTCTATGGCACAACAACGTTTGCCACTAGAACTGCAATAAAATTATGTTATTTAAGAGCAATCAGTTAAGAAGCTATTAAGTTTATTGCGCATATGCCACTAAACGTCGATACAAAACGACGTCACACGCCACTCGCACATTTAAAGCTTCTTTATCAGAGTCCATTATGATACTGCGCGTATTGGTTAAAAAAATGTAGCAGCCACCGCCCACAAGAGGCTGTCGCGCGCTTCAGCTTCCTTTGTGGCCGCTTCTATCTTCTCGTGGCAGCGTCTGTGGCTATTGCATGTGACCCATGTGCGGAGACACTAAGTGGCCATAACTTTTAATTAAAACAAGCGCTGTAGTATTCCGCGTAGCACCGTAGACGTACCGTAGCGCGTAGCACCTCCAGCCGCGTAGCACAGCGTACTCGTCGTAGCACAGTGTAGCACGACTCGGTAGTGATAAGCAGTTAAAAAAGTTCTCCTATACATCGTGATGTCACGGTCAATTCTCCATCTACAAATTAATGTAAGTCTGTGATCTCATGACAACAGTAAAGTCATAGTCAAACCTTTCCAATAGTTTTCTGTTTACTACCCACTGGCTCACTCACTTTTGGCTTTGACATTAATTTGAATTGAATAAAGTCTACGAATAAAGTACTATTTAATATATATCGCAAAGTGTATAACTTCTAAGAATTGAACGAGTAAGTTAAATTGCAGCGCATCTACACAGCCTTTGAGGAGGCTTTCATTAATATATTCGTAGTCGTTATAGTCAACAGTGCGGGAGGTAGTTGCACGGCGCACATAATGGCTATTTAAGAAAAAAACGTACGCTTTTACAATCGGTGCGGTAATTTAAAATTATTATACATTTAAAATTACATAATTTAAAATTACCACTAACTTTTCTGTCACTTAAAGCAAATTGTGCAACTTTTTTAATACATACATGAATAAAATGACGTTGAGTTTGTTTACCTACGTGTTCGTAATATTTCTAGCTAAATATCAGTTTATCATGTAGACGACTCGTGTCAGACGGCACGAGATAATGACCAAGCGCATCTGGAAATCAATTTGTAAGTTAGAGCCGCGAGCCGCGAGTCACCTCGAGGACGCACGGGGACACTCGCGCCCACGTGACCGGAGCACCACATAATTAAGGCTCATAACAAAACCTGCGCCCCCCTCCCCCCGCACGGCGCCTGATGAGCGCGATCGATCCCCCGCACCCCACCCGCTGCCCGCGCCCGCGTGCTCTTACGTCACGCGCTCAAAAAAACGTGCCGGCATCCGAGATGAGCGTGAGATGAGACTTGAGATGCGCCATCGCGTAGTGATGCACAGAACTGCTACTCGGCACGACACACGTTGCCGCACACACGGACGCTTGCGTGGACACTGTGCCACTGGATGCACGCAACCTACAACTGGATTTAACAGTGTGGGTTATTATTGCGGGCGGCAAGGAGTGCGATGCGCATGGCGCGTGGCGCGTGGAGCGTGGTGCTTGGCGCGTGGCGCGTGGCGCGTGGCGCGTGGCGTGTATATACACGCGTGCAAGTGGCTCAGGCCACGTACTAATCGGACTTAACGATTGATCTGTACATTTTCCGCCGCCGGCTCGGTAGGTATAAGCATTTGTATTGTACCTACACTAGTGTTACCTAAACTCGCTAAATAGATACGATATATAGGATGACTGGTAATTAGTGACCGATAATTATACACGTGATTGTACTCATGATTACAAACAACTTTCCTAAATATTTTTTTTTATACTCATTATTTAACTTATATTATTTAACTGGAACATGTAGGTACCTACACTGATTACATACACCGATGGGTTTCCAAGCGTCGCAGCAGGTACACTATCATTATTGTAGGTAAGGTACATGAGACAATGGTGTTACGCGGCTAACAGCGGAGAGGTCACAGGCGCGCGCGCGGATTTTGCACACACAGCTGTTTTGTTATTATGGTAAAACTAATGAGTATAAAAAAAAAGTTTTTTTGGGAAAGTTGTTTGTAATCATGAACACAATAAGGTGTATAAGAATCGGTCACTAATTACCAGTCACCCTACACAGAGTTATTTGTAAAACACTAACAACCTTGCAGGACTGTGTGTTTGTTCTATGACTTTTTACATTTACCAAAAACAAACCTTTAAGATTTCGTTGTTCTATCTAACACGATTTCTAAACAACTCTGTATTTTAATAAAATAAATAAATTTCATTTATTTCAGGTAAAAGCCCATGTTAGAGAACAGAGTTGAAAAAATTTGTATACAAATAAAAATAATAAAATAAAATTACAATCCTAAACAACAATAAATTCCGAAATGTCAATAAATAAAATTTTGCTATTTTGCTATACCTACTAACATGTGTATGACGCGGTACAAGCGCATCAACCACCCCCACCGCCCGATCCCCGCTCCCTTCCGCTATTATACTATCGTTTGCTTTGCATAGACTTTATAATATTTAGAACGTTCAATTTAAATATTTTTATTTTTGTATGATAATCTGATGAACTAAAATATGATAAATTTTTAAAAGTCAGAAAAAACTTTGTCGTTTATGATGTTAGTAACACAGTCCTGAGAGGTTGTCAGTGTTTTACGAATAACCCTGTATGATGATATAATTTTACTAATTCTCCTGCGTTCATATAATAATAATATAGCCTATGTCACTCAAGAACAAAGCTCCTTTCTATCGGTAAAAACATTTTAGCAATTGGACCAGTACTTTCAAAAATTACTTCCTAAAAACAAAAACTACTGAGGTGTCAAGGGACACCCGGATGGAACGAAGTTTCGTTCTGGCTTGCTTTCTATAAGAGAGAGAGAGAGAGAGACAGACAGAGAAACATGCGCACGCCGCACGGCTTACAATAGCTTACTATAGCAAAAAGTATCGTTACAACTTTTCGTGAGAATTTTTTCCGTCTAGGCAATACAAGATTACTAAAAAATACTATCCCATTTTATGTACATTTT
Organism: Mythimna ferrago; assembly: GCA_910589285.2. Lineage (NCBI taxonomy): Eukaryota > Metazoa > Arthropoda > Insecta > Lepidoptera > Noctuidae > Mythimna > Mythimna ferrago. The sequence continues at coordinate 303,102 of OU342693.1, forward strand.
GGCAGCACTATTTCAACATCTTCGAAACCATGAAAACGACACTCATGACGAAAAAGTTGATAATTGCTGACAGCCGCCATCTTAGATTTACATTTTGACAGCACTATCGGCTTCAACAACCTCGAAAACCATGAAAAAGACACCCATATCGAAAAAGTTGATAATTTATTGCAGCCACCATCTTAGATTTACATTTTGACAGTACAATCGGTTTCAACACCCTCGAAAACCACGGAAACGACACCCATGACGAAAAATTTAATATTTTTTTGCAGCCGCCATCTTGGATTTATATTTTGACAGTACTATCGGTTTCAACACCCTCGAAAACCATGAAAACGACACCCATGACGAAAAATTTAATAATTTTTTGCAACCGCCATCTTGGATTTATATTTTGACAGTACTATCGGTTTCAACACCCTCGAAAACCATGAAAACGACACCCATGACGAAAAAAAATTTTTTTTTTGCAGCCGCCATCTTGGATTTATATTTTGACAGGACTATCGGTTTCAACACCCTCGAAAACCATGAAAACGACACCCATGACGGAAAAGTTAATAATTTCTTGCAGCCGCCATCTTGGATTTACATTTTGACAGTACTATCGGTTTCAACACCCTAGAAAACCATGAAAACGACACCCATGACGGAAAAGTTAATAATTTCTTGTAGCCGCCATCTTGGATTTATATTTTGACAGTACTATCAGTTTCAACACCCTCAAAAACCTTGAAAACGACACCCATGACGGAAAATTAGATAATTTCTTGCAGCCGCCATCTTGGATTTACATTTTGACAGTACTATCGGTTTCCACGCCCTCGAAAACCATGAAAACGACACCCATGACGAAAATGTTGATAATTTCTTGCAGCCGCTATCTTGGATTTACATTTTGACAGTACTATCGGTTTCCACGCCCTCGAAAACCATAAAAACGACACCCATGACGAAAAAGTTGATAATTTCTTGCAGCCGCCATCTTGGATTTACATTTTGACAGTACCATCGGTTTCAACACCTTCGAAAATCATGAAAACGACACCCATGACGAAAAATTTGATAATTTCTTGCAGCCGCCATCTTGGATTTATATTTTGACAGTACCATCGGTTTCAACACCCTCGAAAACCATGAAAACGACACCCATGACGAAAAAGTTGATAATTTCTTGCAGCCGCCATCTTGGATTTACATTTTGACAGTACTATCGGTTTCAACACCCTCGAAAACCATGAAAACGACACCCATGACGAAAAATTGTATAATTTCTTGCAGCCGCCATCTTGGATTTATATTTTGACAGTACCATCGGTTTCAATACCCTCGAAAACCATGAAAACGACACCCATGACAGAAAATTTGATAATTTCTTGCAGCCGCCATTTTGGATTTATATTTTGACAGTACCATCGGTTTCAACATCCTCGAAAACCATGAAAACGACACCCATGACGAAAAATTTGATAATTTCTTGCAGCCGCCATCTTGGATTTATATTTTGACAGTACCATCGGTTTCAACACCCTCGAAAACCATGAAAACGACACCCATGACGAAAAAGTTGATAATTTCTTGCAGCCGCCATCTTGGATTTATATTTTGACAGTAAAAGTGTCGGTACAATTTTTCGTGAGAATTTTTTCCGCCTAGCCCCCTTTCATAACGCGCGATAAGGAACTTCGTTCCAAAAAAATCTTTACCTCTTTATATTATTATACTATAGATAACATTATGTATGAACACAAAGTACCTACTTGATAAAAATGTACGATTTTTCAAGTCTGCCAAACTGTGCACTTGGCAATTACTCAGCGCGTTCATATTTTCAAATTTACTCGGTTAGAAAAGTTAATATTAATTATGGCTGAGCAGTAAGTTTTTACAAAACATCTTTGATGCATTATCAAATTAATTAAACTTAATTTTACTTTGAAACAACAACAAAATATAATTGTAAGCCTCTCTATTCTCGGGAGATCTCAAAGAATCGCTAACTTGGGGCGTCATAAATATCGGCGGTTGTCAGAAGTTGGTCTACTGAGGGCTGGAGCGGTCGGAGCGGTCGGAGCGACTAGATCTCTGTTTATAGTGTATAGTCTATGCGACTAGAGCCGCGCAGGGCGCGACTGTGTCTGTCCTTGCACTCTGACTTTACAGGGGTCACGCTTCGACAAATTATATGCAGGTCAAAATTTTCCCTCTTTAGCGACATGATGTACCTATTAACTAATGGAATGGTTCGACCGTTGTCACTTTAAATGTTGTGTCTCGAGTCTCGACTCGTGCTGACCTCTTGTATATTTATGAAACATTGCACCGCTTACTAACAGCAACACAACAATGCTATTATACACTATCTCCCACTCCACCCAAGGCGTGGAGATGTAATTGGATGATATTCACAACTACAAAAAAAAAATATGTACCATCAAAAATACTTCCGTCTGACCACTGCTAAGTTTATTTTTGCTTGTACTCGAAACGAAAACTTCAAAGGGTTTGGTTTGGCGCGCACCGCGCAGCAATATTCAAGGCAATTTTTATTTTAAGTGATTGGTCAGAAATGACCGCGGTGGTACACACTGCAGTAGATCCCAGACAAGCATTGCCCAGTTCGTATGCTCCCGTGTGTTGTCACAAAACGCTCGCTCATGCTAGCGCCGCTCGCCGCCACCGCCTGTCTACTCCGGCGGCTTCGCGCACTGTTGACAGGCACCGCGAACAAAAGTGCCTTTACCGAGAGAATATCCACTCCATGCAATTGTTTTCACAGATTTACTTCATCGAACGACGCTTGTTACTTAGAATAAATTGTTGTAGAGTCAGTTCACACTGAGATGCGACCAGACGAAGATAGCGATATAGAACTTTATTTAAAACACATTTCGGTGAGAGAATGCGGATCTGAATGACAATATTTTAGCGCTGTTGATTACTTTGATACCTAGCTGCTTGATAAACAACTTAGAGAGAGCCAGTACTTCCATAGCTTCGCCACGAACATTCGGATAATAAAACCTAACGGTAGGTACTTTTGTTTTAGTTTGAACTGTGCGTCTTATGCGAAGCGGCCACATGACCACGTGTTCGCTTCGTATTACATGTATAGCCAAATAAAGTAGTAAATAATAAAATGCAATATAGCTGAAAGGTTTGCTATTTATGCTCAAACATACTTTTATGTTTCAACAATACATTGTAGTTTCTAGAAGTCACACGATCATAAAATTGTGTATTACATTTGTACGTACAAAATATTCGTTCCAATAAAAAGACTTGAACTTATGAAACACGACCATACGAAGAATCAATTTATCTCGTATTAGGGTTCAATCTGGCAGCTTCAGTTGTGAATACGAATGGCTTAGCCTCTGAGAGTATAGTAGTGCCGAGAGCCAATATCAGAGAGTGGCCGGCGGGAGCGCACCGCATCGTGCCGCGCTGCACCGCACTGCCCGCGCCGGAGGCACGCCGCGCCGGCCGCCTCGAACGTTCATTGACGCTCGCGTGAACACCGCGCCAGTCGGTACACACGCTCAGCAGGTCCAGTTCACTCGCGACAAGATGTCACGCTATCAGTATATCGGTGTCACACCGCCGATGGTGCGCGCTTATCTAGAGGTAGCCTATTCACTCTTGACTTAAAGAGTCTGGCAGGGAATTCTACTTCTTAGCTGTACGCACGATGAATGTATTCCCAAAACATTTTGTGCGTGTAGGTGGGTAGGCCGCCAAACCTAGGCCGTGGTTCAGTCCATACTCGACAGTGCAGATTCTTGGCTCTGCCAAACTTGACTTGACTTGTCTTTGCTCTGTCTTGTCCCAAGGGGCTGATCACCATATGCGAAAATTTCATCTCGCAGAAGGAGGCTACGGAAAGGGAAAGAGTGAAGAGTTCTTTCCCGCGCTGTATTAGGCACACCGGGCGTCGAGAAAGGGCAGGTAACGCCTTTATAACCCCCCTAAAAAGGTCCAGGTTCGACGGATTAGGGGACATTGATTCCCTCAGTTAGTTATTTTTTTCCGTCTGTTCCTTCTAAAATCACTTCTAATATATTTTATACCAAATTCCTAAGTCTCACTTAGCATTTCTTTCAATCTTTTCCTTGGCCAAACAATGTGATAGGGCATAATTTGAGTTTTTCATATTTTTAGGGTTCTGTTTTGAGGTATGAAAAGGAAAAAAACGGAACCCTTATATCGCACGTTTAATAATAAACCGGAATAAGTCAAAAATTAAGGATTTCTACTTTTCTTCATAAAACGAACTAACTCCGATAGAAGTATCTATAGGTAAAATCCCACCATACGAAACAAACAAAAATGGCCGATTATTAGATCACCCTTTTCTTTTCTACAAAAGCACGCGGCAATGCATTTCATGCGACAGAGAATCATTCAGAAATGCGGTAGCCGTGATGTGAGATAGGTTTCGTTGTTTTGCGTCTACAGTGGAGTAAAGTTTAATCATTCAGTTTCTTTACAAACGCAGGTAAGACTATTCTAATTCATATTTTTTTGTGTGAAGATAAGTGTGATCAAGTGATCATATTACGATCACTTTGTTAGCCATCTGTCTCTGTCTGTCTGTCAAGTCCCTTAATCTCGGGAACGCGTCGAGGTATCAAGTCGAAAATAAAACCATAAACTCAAATCTGTGGCCACTTGAAGCTGTGAAAAAAAGATACGAACGTTTATGTCGCAAAAAAACGTGTATTTCGATACTCTCACGGGAATCAAATTTCATAGGGTACTACTTCCCGTTGACCTGGAACCTGAGATTTGGCATGAAGCAAGGTCACAACAAGCACAAGTTTAAGAAAAATTCTGAAAACTGTCAATTTGTAGTTATGTCACAATATAAACTTTTTTTTCGATTCGGAAAAATAATCGTAACGAATTGAACTGTTTTCATAGGTTAATTTGTACGGAACCCTCAGTGGGCGAGTCCGACTCGTACTTACTCAGTTTTTTTTTAATATTATTTACAATCAGTGGAAGAACGACCAAGTCAGGGACGAGTTTAAAGAAACCGTGCGAGATATAGCGGGGCAGCGACTCTATTCTATACAAGGCCTGAACACAAGGGAGTGAAACTAAAACTCGGAAAACTTGAGGTTGGAGATGCCAAGTCACTCCACCAACTTTTATGATAAGTCGTTTGCAGTTCAGGCTGTGCGGCTGTGGAATGCTCTGCCCGTGTCGGTAAGGCAAGCTCAAACACTCACAACTTTTAAAAATGAGGTTACAAATCACTACCTTTCCTCCTGAATGTTAAATTGTCATTAAGTACAGTATTTCTCTGCTTTTATAATTATATTTATATATATATATATGCATATATATTATATTGTTTGTAATATATTTATTATTTATTATATTCTTAATAATAATATATGTAATCTATGTGTTCTTAATTATAATATATGTAATTTTGCTAGTTTATGTATTGTATATATGTAAATAGTACACCACGAACTACCTGCGTATCTTTTTCTCCTTCTCTGTCAAATCCATCCAAAGGTTGTCTTTAAAAAATCGCTTTTAGCGATAAGACCACCCATTGTGGCACCCTATTAATTTTAAGTTTCTTATGTAACTGCTTTATTTTTGGTGTACAATAAAGAATTTATCTATCTATCTATCTATCTAATCGCGAACCCGTGGCTGCGGCCGAGCGGGCTTCAGATTCTATTGTTAGTGAATCATTTGGGTTATGTTGGGCAAAAACCATTGTTATATATCTAATCCTACTCTAATAATGTTTCAACATCATGCCACATAAACGAATAAATAAATTATTTTTTACATCACCTGCTCGATAATGTCGTTTTATCTATACATCTTCTATATATGTAAATAAAATTGGAGTGTCTGTTTGTAACATTGAAATAACTGCTTTTTACTACATGCAATGAATATATATACGGTACATACACCAAAATAACATTTTTTACAATTTTTGATTGTCTGTCTGTTTGTCCGGGCTAATCTCTGAAATGGCTAGACCGATTTTGACGGGACTTTTTTTGGCAGATAGCTGTTGTAATAAGGAGTAACATAGGCTACTTTTAAAATAAATTCAAAATCGTGTAGTCCACGCGAACGAAGTCGCGGACACAGCTAGTACGTCATACAAACCTCACCTAAAGCAAGTCATTCTGACCCTAGGGAAATAACGCAGTATGGCTGATACCTAGGGAATAATGAGATTTGAATTTGTAACATCAAAAATCGTCAACATCGTGAATTAGGGTGAGTTGCATCATTTAACTATAACGATAACCAAACCAGAACCAACCTGAAACGGCCGCCTATTGGTCAATTCGACGATTTGACAACTGTTAATGGCTTTGTTATCGTTATAGTTAAATGGTGCAACTCACCCTTAATGTAGGTACATCGAACAAGTTGACTCGAAATTCAAACTGGCTACTAACAAAAAAAAGAAAAAAGAAAATAGAATAAAACGTGCTTACTGACGGGAACGTTATAGAAAATTGAAACTAGAAGAAGAAAATAAAATTGAAACTAGAAACCGGAGTAGTGAATTTTGTTTGTTTGATGAACTTGTAAACTTATATTTTTCTAATTTAGGATTTGGTCGAACAAATTGTCTTTTAATTATTTCACAGATGGTGTTAAAAGTAGAGTATGCAACACGTGGATAAAGCTGTCTTTGTCTTGGGCGGCTTGAATTCCTCACTTCACTCAGGTTTCTTTATTACAATCAGTAACCTTCGTTTCGTTCGGAATTCAACATGCCGCCCTCGACTTAAAGACACTGCTTTATCCCGTAGTCACATAATCTACTATTATTAAACTGTACTTACCTCAACTCAAGGTGTAGATATTCGCTGCCGCGCAAATGTAAAACTTGTATCATAATCACATCATTCAAATTATATCATAGACTAATTAATTACAAACAATTATCCCATTTATTTATTTTTATATAGGTACTTACTTTTTGGGAGAGCAGTGGTGGCCGAGTGGTAATGGCTCCGACTTAGGTACGAGTTGTTGGTCGCGGGTTCAAACCCTGTCAGGCGCATTACTTTGTGTAATTTATTTAATTACCACTGCTCTCAAAACGGTGAAGGAAAACATCGTGAGGAAATCGGCATGTCCTAGAATCAAAAATTCGAAGACATGTGACATCCACCACCCCGCACTGGGCCCGCGTGGTGGATTACGGCCCATTCCCTCTCCTAGAGAGGAGGCCTGAGTCCCAGCAGTGGGAACATTAAAAAGGCTGATGATGATGATGACGAGGTAAATACTTTTTGTACAAAATAAAAAAACATTAAAAAAAATAAAAAGTACTAACCCACCACGGCATCAGTATCAGGGTCCAAGCTACCGGTGGTCAGGGCTCCTGAGCGAGGAGTCTCTTAACAACAGGTGCCGTATCTTGGAGTAGGTACTGTTGTCTGAATCGAGCCTTGATTTAATTTCCCAACGCGAGCCTCCTCAGATGTTCGTCGAGGCTGTTTGAGCCATTGGCCGTCACAACTATCGGCACAATGACTACTGCACGGTAGAATAATATGATCATAATGTATAATGCACATAACTTTGTACAATATTCTAATCAACAAATGCATTCTATTCTATTCTATCCACTTCGCACATGGCGTCAACATCGCGAGCCAAGTCAAGATTATTTATTATTAATTTAGCACATCGGATCTTCATACCTTGTTTAATAGTAATGAACTCTGTGATGGGATAAAAACATCTACCCATAACAAACTTAACAAGAGGCTATGTAACGCATTCACATGTTCAGTAGAGCAGCTTCCTATCGTGCCGCCACAGATTGCGCTCTGCTGCTACTCTCAACTTATTGTAGCGTGATGATCAATAGCTGGGGACAACAACGGCATTACAGACAATCCGGCAGGATTACTCGCAATTATACGCTGATCAATAGGTGTGTACCTGTGGCGGTGCATGGCGGTTATTGTAACAGACGTACCTAATGCTAGGGTCATTGTTGTCATTGTATGCTAGGTACCCGATAGACACATTGCTTCAGGACATCACAATACTAGCACAAAATAACTGTTAGTATGTAGAGCGTTTTCGCGTGTCATCACATACTGTTTATTGCTGTGGAGCGAGGTTGTTCCAGCGTCATACATCAAACGTCCTTTCTGAGATGTATGTATATTGCCGCACCCTCCCCCCACCCTGCTCTCCCTGACCTATTAACCAAGGTGAAAGTTAGGGCCCTGCCGACCCCTGGGATCACCTTCAAGCCGCGGACGATGCCCTGTCTCAGCGCTCGTCAACTTTTCACCTTGGGAGTTGAAGTTTCTTAATCAGTAGGTTTATTTTTATTTTATTTTATTTATTTGGCTCACCAACAATTGACTACACACACACAAAGATATGAAATATAGCAGCAATTCCTTACAGGTAAGCAAAACATGCGTAACTTTACTGTTAGTTGCCTACTTAAAACTAATTTACTCACCAAACATAATTACCGCTTTAGAAATGAAATAAGAATATAATAAGCAATGTATTTATTTACGAAACCTTAACTGTCACGATGATTGGTACGTCATTCTTTAACTGTTTACTGGAGAAATTAAATATCAATAAAAATCTTTTTACAAAAAAAATATAACCGACTTCAATGTTAAAAAACACTGAAAAGTATAAAAAAATAACTTTAATTTCGGAAGTCGGTGATTCTATAATAGTTTTGTCTCTTCGTTATTTAATTTTGTAAAAAGCTTTTTATTTTACTATTTTTAGTTATGGTACCTTATCTAAGGACTGCAAAAAAACGTCATAATTGGAAACTAAATTCACTCTTGGGCTAAGTTTCCAAAATATGGCTAAGTTTTTTTTGCTGGCTTGACTTCATGACTTTTGGCTAAATTGAACTTAATGTAAATCTTAGTCAAGTAACTTTATTTATTGATAATAAATACCTACTTAGGCAATTCATTTCCAAATTAGACACATAAAAATAAAAATAACTGTGCTTAGAATATAGAGGCTAAAATGACACCAAATGACCACATTAGCAATAAAAAGCATGGTATTAGACATTTCAACTGCCATCCAGCCTAACGGCTTATAGAAAAAGAAAACATAACATTTGACATGACATCTTGTCGTTCGTTCAAAAATGCTTTTTTTTATTTATAAGGAGGTACGTAGGTATTATTAAATTAATATACGTAATATGATCAACTTTACACTGGAATATCTTTCATACTTGGTTTCTATTAATAGTAATGTCTAAAACAATTTTTTTTAGTGTTAAGTTAATAATTATTTTAATAGATGAACTTGCTGGGAATTTCTGATGCACGTTACAAAATATTTTCCTTCTGAAGCAGAGGTTTATATTTATCTTGCCTTTTAATAAGTTGGATGAATTATGACTTACGTCCGTTAAATAAAATTGTGTAGTCCGTTAATAATAAAAAAAAAACCGGGCAAGTGCGAGTTGGACTCGCGCACTGAGAGTTCCGTACAAACTTACCTATAATAATAGTTCACGGTTTATGCATAAGGTTTATGTTTATGAAATTATTATTTTTTATATATATTTGAGTTGATTAAATGAAAGGTAAATTGCGGATTACGTATGGGTTTGATAAAATTTTTTTTTGAGTTTCAGTTCTAAGTATGGAGAACCCCCAAAATTTAATGTTTTTCTTTTCTATTTTTGTGTAAAAGTCTTAATGCGGTTCACAGAATACATCTACTTACAAAGTTTCAACAGTAAAGTTCTTATAGTTTCGGAAAAAAGTGGCTGTGACATACGGACGGACAGACATGACGAATCCCTAAGGGTTCGATTTTTTGTAATTTGGCTATGGAACCCTAAAAACAAGGGATATTTCCGGTCGGCCCCAAGTGGCGAAAACCCACGCTAGGCCATTGGTATGTTCGGTGACACACCAATATTTATTCATAGTTGTGTTGCTCTCCTTGTCCGAGTTAAATTGAATGTACTTACAAACGAAGCTAAAATATAGGAATTTAACATCAAAAAAGTTTACTATATTATATAGTGATACTTACATTATGCGTACACATTGATGGCCCAAGATCCATACATTTCTGAAACATCTCCTTTAATCTACATACTTTTGGACATTTTTCATCACATAGGCGCTAAAAAAATATGCCAGCAAAATGTTTGGGACTACGCTACGCCATGATCCTCTAGTAATTAAAATTTGTATATTTTGTGTTGATTTGATTTGATTTCACAGAAAGGATAATTGAAATTATGTGAGTTACACCTACGTATAGTTGTTTCGACTTAAAAAGCTTGAAACGCCAAACTGTACCCCTAAGTGTCCCGCACACGGACCACACGCGGCAGCCACAAACGCCGCCACGAGAAGCTGAAAGCGGCCTTATAGAAAGCTGTAACGTGCGTCAGCCACTTGTGACCGGTGGCTGCTACTTTTTTTAACCCTTACACGCAGTATCAGTAGTAAGGTTTAAATGCGCGATCTCGTGGCTGTCGCTACGTCAGGCTCGTCAGTAGGGTGCCTTTAGTAGGCTGTGGCCTCGGTAGAGCTTTTGCTCTATGTGTGTTTGCTTGTATGTGTGTACTGTAGGCGCGTCACGACGTTGCTGTGCGCAACGTCGCTGCTTCACGACATACCGGCGGTCAGTCACCGCCGGGTGAGACCCCTAGGGGAAGCCCGGCGGGGGACGACCTGCGACGGGTATGCCGGCTTGTTACGAACCTACAGTAGGAGGTGAGACCCCCGTCTAACCCGCTTCCAGAGCGAGCCGGTTACGGTTTAGACCGCGGGGACGACTTGTGTGTGTGTGTGAGCGGCATTGTATTGTGTGACATCGCTCAGTGCACGTGCACCGGATAGTTAGCTTGCGCTACTATTCGATGCGTGAGTCTAGCGCGTGTGTAGAGGCGAGTGTGTGGTCGACTCGCGCCGTGCCTATATTAACTTAGCACACGGTGCTTGTCGAGTGAGAGTAAAAGGTAGAGTCATATTGTTTGAGTAGGCCGCGTGTAGACTGGTACGACCTACTCAGGCGTCAATCCGGTGGTGGGGAGTCGCTGTCGACAATAAGGTCGCGGGGCAAGGGTCTCGCGTCGGGAGGGCGCGCGTGCCAGGGCGCCAGGTGCTTGACGTGCGGCCAAGCTGAGGCGTCGGCTCGCGCGAACATCCCTTTCGCGAGGCGTCGCACAAACTCGTCCAGGCTCTCTATCTTGAGGTCGCGCTGGATCACGTCGTTCCTCACAAAGCGAGGGGCGTCCACTATTGTGCGAAGGGCTAAGTTCTGTTGGGCTTGTAATTTCTTCCTGTTTCCCTCGCTTGTGAGGGCGTACCAAGCCGGAGCGGCGTACGTCAAGACGGGGCGTATGTAGGTCTTGTAGATTCCCATCTTGACGCGCACCGGGAGCCTGGACGAGAGCACTGGGTGGAGGAGGTTGCGGGCGACTCTACCCTGCGTGGCGACCTTATGGACATGCGGTCCCATTGTTAGCCGACGATCGATGGTTATGCCCAGGTACTTGACCCGGGGCGTCCACTCGATGTCGGCTCCGCTGAGTTTCAGGCGTGGTGGCAGGGGCGTAGATCCCGTGATCATTGCCTGCGTCTTACTCACGTTCACCGACAGTCGCCATTTGGCGAGCCAATCGGGGATGAGGTCGAGGACGCGCTGCATCTTCGCCGCCGCGTACTTTGCGTTCATGGAGGTGGTGATGTACGCGGCGTCGTCGGCGTACAGCGCGAGCGTCGAGTCTGGCGTAGTAGGTATGTCGTCGGTGTAACGTGAGTAACACGCCGGCGACACGCAGCTGCCTTGGGGCACTCCGGCTGCGATTGGGCGTGGGGCAGATGTAACCCCTTCTACCACCACCCTGAAACACCTGTTAGTCAGGAAAGCTGAGACCACTCTTACGACGCGACGGGGCGTGTCTGACGTGGCCAGTTTGTAGATCAGACCCTGGTGCCAGACCCTGTCGAAGGCCTTCTCCATGTCGAGGAATACTGTCACCGCGTTTTCCTTCTTGTTCGCCGTTGTGGACAGCAGGTGCAGTACCCTCGACAGCTGGAGCGTCGTGCTATGTTCCGCCCGAAACCCGAATTGTTCCGGTCGTGGCGTAATGTGAGGAACTAGGTGGCGCAGCAGGAGCGACTCGAATACCTTCGAGGTCGTGGGCAGCAAGGTGATAGGCCGATAGCTCTCAGGCTTCAGGATGTTCTTCCCCGCCTTGGGCAGCATTATGACGCGCCCCTCCTTCCAAGCTGTGGGAAAGACCCCCGTGCGCAGTATCCCCGTGTACAGGCGCGCCAGAGCCGCAACAGTACGGTACGGCAGGTGGCGCAGCGCTGTGTTGGTGATACCGTCCGCACCTGGGGCCTTCCTAGGGCTCGTGCGTAGGATGGCGCGTCTGACTGCGCCCGGCGAGAAGAATATGGGGTCTTCATCAGGAGCTATCGGCGTGGCAAGGTATTCCTCGAGGTGTCGCTCCACTGCTGCGACATGGTCGTGCTCGGTGGTCGGGTTCGGTTGGAACTGACGCTCCAGGTGCTCAGCAAAGACCTCCGCTCGGTCCTCTGCTACGTACTTTAGGGCCCCGTCGTTTGCAAGTAATGGGCGCACCGGAGCTGGGGTGTTGGTGAGTTGGCGGCACAGTTTGTGTACTGACGGCCAGTCGCCCTCTGCGGCGTCAATACGTTCCTCCCAGCTCGCGGCGGCCAGAGCCGTAAGCTCAGCCTTCACTCTCTCCGCGAGACGGTTGAGCTGCGTCTTCATAATTGGGCATCTCATTTGTTGCCACTGCTTGCGAAGGCGCCTTTTCTCAGTGATCAAGGCTCGTACACGGGGCGGCAGAGGCGGCTGTAGCCCTCTCCTCTGACGCTGCGATGTCGTCGAGGCCTCCTGTAGTGCTTGCTGAATGCAAGCAGTGACGTCATCAGCTAGTATGTCAACGTCCGCGGCGCTAGTGACAGGCCGAGTTGGTGTTGTGGTCTCGAGCTTTTCAGCGAACTTTGTCCAATCCAAGATTCGACGTGGCGCTGGTGGCTTCAGTCGGGTCGGCATACCCGATAGGACGACGAGCACAGGTTGGTGGTCCGATTGTAACTCGTCGGCGATCACTTGTTGCGTGATTTGGCAGTGTAGCCCTCGGTGGACCACTATGTCCAGCACGTCTGGCATCTGAAGGTGGTTATCGGGATAGTGGGTGGGCGTCTCGGGTCCGGACACAGTGTAGCCGAAGGCCTCCGCGTCTGCGAAGAGCCGTCTCCCCCCGGTATTTGTCTGGCTGCTGTTCCAGGCTGGGTGCTTGCAGTTGAGGTCACCGGCGAGGATCGCCGGGGATTGGCTGGCTTCTAATACCGCCCGCAACTCTGACAGTTCTATGTGTGTTGCGGGAGGCTTGTAGCAGGCGTAGACTCTAATGTCCTCGCCGGCAACATGCAGCTGCACGCCTAGTGCGTACATCGTGTTGAGTAACACTGGGGGGGCCTCCTGATGGACGACTCTACGTTTCACCAATACTGCCAAACCACGGTATCGGACGTTGTTTGCCGACCTCTCGTCTTTCCTATAAACGAGGAAACCTGGGAAACTGACCTTGTCCTCTGGTCCCAGGAGCGTCTCGTTTATTAGCGCCACGTCGATGTCCTGTTCCCGCAGGAGGTGGCGGAGTGGGGCGACTTTCTCCCGTAAGCCGCGGGCATTCCAGTGTATTATCCTCAATGGCCTAGCCATGGCACAGGGTAAGGAGTTGTGCCAGGCCATCGAGGATAACCAGCTCCGGGCTCTGTCCCTGCCTGATGGCCTTGATGAGGTCCATCAGCAGGCGTATGGCGCAGGCTGTGAAGTCATTGTTTGGTTTACGGCTCTTAGTGTTGTAGGTACCGTTGTAGGCACCGTTGTTGCTGCCGGTGCTCTCATTTCCCCCTGAGTTTGTGGGGACTATATTTGGTGTAGCGAGGGTACTTGTCCCTGCTTGTGACGCGGCAGCGCCATCTGGTTTCCCCTTTTTGGCCTTCACAGCCTGCTTGGGAGCTTCGTTATCTGTTTTGGTCGCAGTCGCTGAGGGTGTGGGTTGTCCTCCCTTTGCCCCTCGGTTCCGCTTCCTCCGCTTAGAGGAGGTGGCCTTTCCTCGTTCCGTGGGTCCGTTGGCTGCCGCCATCAGCGACGCGCCTTGGTCCACTTCGTTGGAGTGTAAGTCCGTACACTTCTGGTCCTCCAGTTGGCGACGTGCTGAGGTGGCCGTGATGGCGACAGTCCCCGCCCGCCTGTTTTGTAATTCTTTTTGAAAAACCGGGCACCTAATGTGGCACGCCGGATGGGGGCCCCCGCAATTTGCGCAGGTAGCCGGCTCTTCCCGTGGCCGCGGGCAGTCCCTGGCCGCGTGTCCCTCTCCGCATTTTACGCAGGCGAGCGGGCGGTGGCACTGCTGCGATGAGTGCCTGAATTTCTGGCACCGAAATGCGCGAGTGTCGTGTTATGGCGTTTTGTATCGGCGTTTAGCGGCCAGTGCGAGCCACTAGAAGCGAGCAGCGGCGATTTGTAGCACGTGGCGGTCACCGGCTTTAACCATATGCGGCGCATCCATATAAAATGCATAAGAACTATAGGAAATATGAGGGTGGCAGCGTTTTATGGCTGTGGCCGGTGGCCGTGTGCGGCGACCATTAGATTTAATGGCCTTGTAAGATAAACTGTCAAAAGTGTCAAAGCGTCGATATGTGATTCAGTCACACAATCACAATTTAATATTTTAATAGTATTCCGTTGTTGAGTTCAAGTTGAGCGGTTAATTTATTTTATAGGACATGGAGTCCTATGAAATAAATTAGCAGAATTGCTATTTATTCTCACTTTTCAGGAAAGACTTCAAATAAATTGTCCTGGAGAACTGAACAAAACTGGAAACAGTAGCACGCAGTGCAAGAGCACAGTGCAAAGGCAACCATGTTCCTGACATGGTTCTGTTTGCAACAGTTGGTAGCCACATATAACGCAGCTCTAATTATGCCTCAGCAATCTTTGCGTTTTATTTTTATAGTTTTTATTTTTCTATAGTTTCTTTTTATAGTTTTCTATCTACATAATATGTCGCACGAATCAACTGTAGAGTTTGACAGTAAAGCTGCTTTGCAAGACACACAGTGCTAGTGACACTGATTTTGAGATACAAGTAGCATCGCGTGAAACGTGTGAGTAAGAAGCTCCTTGTGTCTCCTGCTCCCCAGAGCCGGCGTGTTCCGGGTTACTAACCGTATCCGTCGAATCTGAAGCGCTGCGCGCCGGAACAGCGCACACAGGCGCTGCGGAGTAAGACCACGCTTAAGCACAGCACAGAAGTTGTACTTGTTATTCTTTTTCATTAAAAAAGTCTATAAGTTCAACTATGTTTTTTGTAATTAAATAGAGGTTATTGTAGTTGCAAAGAAATGCATAATGTGCAATATTCTGTTCCAGACCGATAGCGACGCACTTGAGAGCATTGGCTGGACTTGCCGTTGATGATTGGCTTTTATTTTCAGCTGTGTCTGAAAAGACTGCGGCCCAACGATGGACCTGACATTGGAAAGAGACTAGACACACACACACACACACACACACAGGATAACTTGAAACTTATGATGAGTGGGCCTTCTGCACACTTGTGCGGCACGGCGCGGCGCCGGCGGCGGGAGTCTGGGCCGCGGGCGCGCCGTTATCGGCTCTCCGCGCTTTAATAACATCTTTTAATTTGAAAATCGCGCTCATCTCGTGCCAATTAACCGCCGCCGCCTCCTGATTGATCACATTTTACTATTTTTATACAAATTGTCCACCGCGGGTTGTCGGAATATTATAAGATCACTTATTAAAGTTTAATCTGATTTAGGAACCTGTCTTCGTTATTTATCCGTTTATTAATATATATAATTTAGAGGGCTAAATATGTATAACTTAAAAAAATACGACTGCATTTGATAACACACAGCGAAACTTAATGATAAATTAAAAAAAAAACATCAAAACATTAGATAACTTACCTTTATTTTAAACTAGCTTTTGCCTGCGGCTTCGCCCGCATACATACAATATAGCTAATAGGTAGTTGTTGAGATCCAAACAAAACTTTATTTATTACTCTTTTGATCACTGATAGTCAGGGCTGCCAGCAAATAAATCGCGGCATACGAAATGTATTGTTTATAAATACAAACGCTGAAATGTTACTGTCGCAGCCTTTTGCAACTACATTATGTAAGCGTTCGCGCGTATTTCTCGGTTAGGACGAGACAACTATACGCGGAGTAATGAAATAGCCATTGTCCGGTTTCATCCTCTATCCGATTTTCCTCCGCTCTCTCCTACTGACCGGGTCAGAATAAAGCTTTTCAGAGCGTAATGTCAGATTCCGTATCCTGGGATCTGTGGATCAACTACACCTGTCGTTGGATGTCCTGAGCATCCAATACATTATATTTGAATGTGGCTGAGACTGCTCCGGCTCTGTAGTCAGATATGTTTACACAAAATCAACGGATCTCATGCAATCATTTGGAAGAAACTGACATTTTTGGCGGCTAGTACCACCTTTTTAGGCATTTTGTGGAGAGTTTTAAAGGCTAAAAAAACTTAAGTCACTTTGTGTGTTAAAAGCTTAAAATAGTATAAGTAGGTAATTACAATACGCTACTAACACTAGGTTTAAACATTATTGGACCTTTTGTTATCTGTGACATTAAAATAAATGAATAATCCAGTAAATTGTTGAATAATTATGGGTTTTTTTTTGGTGGGTAAAAAATCATCCAAATGACATCCCCCGCCCTTGAGCGGTGCGGGAGATAGTGTCAGACTCTTATTGACTGAAAATCCCACCCCGTTCCTTCTTGCCTTTCGTGCCGGTACCGAGTTTCCCTTTCGAATAACCCTGGCCCCAGTAGGTTTCGACCCGGCTGGGCCCCTGCTGTTGCTTCTACTCAACTCTATTAATTAACTTACATTTTACCAGAATAGCTTCTACTTCAAATCAGATGTGCGGATGTCTTCTACATCTACACTCACTTATTAGGAGAAGAGGTAATGTATGAAAGTTTAGTATTAGAGTCAATTAGAGGAAATCTCCACAACTCTAAAATTTTTTCACTGATAGAAAGCTACGAGTACTGTTGAATATTATCAGCTACTTATAAATCCGGAAAATATCGCGGTTCCATGGAGCCATCGGCGAAGTGGCCACCGACCATATGTAACGTAACTATAGTTATCAGTATCACCGTAGGCAGTAAGTAAAATGCGATAATTTATTATAGATATGATTGTTATGGTGACGTGGAAGGAGACCGAAGCGGCAATTATACGACTCTTGTGTCGGGTGTTGCGGGTCCGGGAGAGGAAACACAAGTGAACACGGCACCCACCCGCGCCAGCCTTGCCACCCGCTGACTGATCACGACCGCGACAGCTACACGCGACGCGTGCCAGTATCTCCACGAGGGCGTAATTACTGACACAGCTGCAGCTTCCCGCGCTTCGCTACACTACAAATACTTCTCTTGTTTTGAATTTATGATATGAAAATACTTCACTTTACATACATACTCAGATAGTTTCATCAATGTCACACAGTTTTTGCTGCAGGTCGGGAAGTCCCCTCTTTGAGACGTGGCGGGAAAGACCTCTCGGCGTCCTCACCTTCCGCATTATGCAGGTTCTCACCAGAAATGGTAAGTTCGGGAGGGATTCGTGGGGAAGTGACGCCCAGGTGTCGCCACTATGCGGAATGCCTGGAGAACACGGTGGAGCATACAGTGGAGGTGTGCCCCAATAGGGCAGAGCATCGCCGTGCCCTCAAGGGGGCGATCGGCGGCGGCAATCTCTCGCGCCGGGCCTTGTTACATTACAGGCCATGGTCCGGAGCGAGGAGGAGCGGCAGGCGGTCACCTCCTTCTGCGAAGCAGTAATGCTAGTAAAGAAATGGAGTGCAGTGCAATGCACGCTCGAGTACGGACGTGTTTCCACTGTGCACCGCCGCCCGAAAACACTACTCACACTTATCTTACTGCGGGTGTGCCTCAGGGTGGCGTTCTCTCTCCTCTCCTCTTTTCTATTTTTATTAACTCTGTCACTAGAGTCATTTCCTCTAACTTCCATCTCTATGCTGACGACCTGCAGCTGTACCATCACTTTCGTGTGGAAGATGCCGAAACCGCAGTGTCCGCCGTTAACAATGACCTGGAGCTGATTGGGGAGTGGTCGCGCTCATTTGGGTTGCAAATTAACCCCAAGAAATCCCAGGCTTTGGTTATCGGTGGCAGGTATATGCGGAACAAGTTGGATCTTGCGTCGCTGTCTCCACTTTGGTTGAGTGGAGTTCAGATTGACTACGTAAAGACGGCTAAAAACCATGGGGTGACCATGGACTCAAATTTATCGTGGACTGCCCATGTCGCTGAAGTCAGTCGCAAAGTACACTACACGTTTCACTCGTTGAAATGCCTTCAGACCTTTTTGCCCTTGAAGACCAAAATTTCCCTTGCCCAAACACTTATTCAGCCCATCATAGATTACGCTGATGCCTGTTATTTGGATGCTACCGAGGAGCTTTTAAATAAACTGGAGCGTTTGCAAAATATTTGTATTCGTTTTGTTTTCAACCTTAAAAAGTATGATCATGTCTCTGAATTTCGCAAGGTACTCAAGTGGCTCCCTATTCGACTTCGCAGGAACACTCGGATATTATGTCTGCTATTTAACATCCTTTTCAACCCTAAAACTCCCTCTTACCTGCGGGAACGCTTTTCCTTTTCTCGTCCTTCTGATGCTCCCTGCAGGTCACATCGTAAATATCTCCTTCAATCCCCTCCCCATTCCACCGATTTCTATTCCTACTCCTTTACTTCCCATGCTGTACGTTTGTGGAACTCACTACCGCCTGACATTAGGGGCTGCCAAACTCTTGCGGTTTTCAAAAAAAGGGTGAAAGAACACTATCTCTCTATTTCGTCATAGTTGCTTATTAGTATGTATTTATAATATATATATGGTCAGTATGTATTTTTTGCGATATTTATTCTATTATATGTATGTTTATATTTATGATAGTACATATATATTTATATGGTATGTATATTCTTATAATAATTGTTTTGTTTGTTTCTTTTTCCTTTCACTTTTACACACGGTGTCTGCTTCTCTTTTTTTCCAATTCTCCTTTCGCGGGTATGCTGGAAGAGATTTCGTTAGAAATAAGCATCACCTATGTACCTATTTTTTTGTTTCTGTCCTCTTTTCTTATATAAGTCAAGTGTGTACATGAATTGTTAAATAAATAAATAAAATAAATATGAGTTCCAAAAAACTCATAGTGAATGAATTGCTGATCCATGCTATTGACTACATGGACGAGGTGAGCATCCTGCAGATATGCAGTTCCAATTTCAAGGAGGACGAAATCAGCAGTGGAAACCTGCTACTATTCCAGTCTATTGGAAAACTGTACCAGATGCCGTCTCGCCGAAGAGATGGAACTGAGAAGAGCATTCAAGATATCATAAATATGTTGAAGAAGACTGACCCGGACGACGTGCCAGATTTCGTGGCGAAAGAGCTTAGTAAGCTGCCTCCCGTCACGTTCGATCACGTCGACGTCACACGGCTGCTAAAGGACATCACTACCTTGAAAGTAGAGGTGACCAAGATGCAGTCTAGAATGGAGGCGTCTGAATAATCCAATGCTGAACTACGTGTGGAAATAGCATTATTAACAACGTTGCGAGTAAGCAACGTTGGTTCAGTAACTGGGTCACCTGAGGCCTCAAAGGTGAACACACGTCAGGAGGCGCAAAATGCATCAGTCGGCGGTTTTGATTCGACAAACACAAGCGCGTCACCAGCTGCCGAAAATGCTGATCAAGCGCCGCCCGCAATTGCCGTCGCTCGCGCCTCTACACCGGCTGCGGAAACATCACACGTAGGTACGTTGACCTCTAAACGTGCTTACGCTGCTGTTGCCACCTCCAGGAAACCATCAGGTCGTCGCAACCTAAGCGACAAGCGAAAATAGGGGACAAAGAGAAAACGGATTCTCAACCTACCGAGACTGCGGTCCGTAGCTCCTTGCTAAAAACGGGCCAAGTTGATGAAGAGAAGAAGGGAAGGGAAGAGGGTTTCACTCGAGTAGAAAACTACTCGAGTGAAACCCTCTTTCCCCCTTCTTTGAAGAAGAAGAAGAAGCCCTGTTCCCGGAACCTGTGCGGTACCGCACCGACTGGATCAAATATGCTGCTGCGTCCTGCTGTGCCTACGACGCAGCTGTATATTTCGCGTCTTCATTGCTCTACGAAGATTGAGGAAGTCGTGGAGTATATAAAGATAAAGAGCAACTGGACTCTGAGGGTCGAAAGGCTGGATTCTCGCCACGACACCAACTTCAAGTCGTCCGTAATACAAGTTCCAACCCGTCATCTGGAAACCTTTTTGAGAGAGGACTTTTAGCCGAAAGGTGTCGTGTATCGACGTTTCCGAGGACAGCTACGCGACACCACGCAGCGGAACACGACGCCGATGTTACGTGTATAATTATTAAATAAGTTTTGTTGTTATGATATGTATTAGTTTATTATTTGATTTCCGGCCACCGTAGGTACGGGCTAGACGCGGGCGGGACGGCGAGCAATGGGTAGCTCGCTGTCCGGTAACTGTTCGGACCGAGCCCAAGTCATCGATGGCGCGCATTTGCTTGCTTCACAATCCCGCAGCCCGTTATTGTTTTCACCATCATCAGTTCAGCCGATAGACATCCACTGTTGGACATAGGTTTCCCCCAAATATACCGCCACAATGACCGGTTTTATGTGTCTGGTTTCCATAGGATTCCCACGACCCTCACTAGATCATCGGCCTATCTTGTGGGAGGCCTTAAAACACTGCATCTTCTGGTAGGTACGTGGTCACCACTCCAGAACCATTTGCACCCATCAACCATCTGTTCTGCAAGCAGTGTGCCTAGCTTACTGCCACTTAAGTTTGGCGACTTTTCGAGCTATGTCGGTAGCCTTAGTTATCCTGCGGACATCTTCATTTCTGTTTAAGTGTGTGTAGCATATTATTCGAATATAAGATTCAGAGAACACTTTTGCATTTAATATTAATGTTTGAATGCGAACTGGCGTGAGCACAGATCACACTCTCGCTTGCACATACGAGTAGTTTGTGATTATTGAGGTTATCATCTGGCGAGGCGTCCAGCAGTGCTTACTGTCCTTACGTGACATGTGACCTCACGACACGGTACCAACATCCAATTAAAGGTAAATGTATGACATTCATGCTGACTGTACACGACAAGATACGGCAAGCGATTGCAGCCCGAAGGGACGAGCCCAAGATGAGAGTGAGCTACACCGTGTAATGCGGACGAACAGACGCAGCTCACATACTCTCTTATACAAAGTACCTACTATCGATTCTCGGCAGAGATTCATGTAAATATCCGGCGCTTAATAGACAGAATCTAAATTGACCTAAAGCAATATTAGATTACGAGCTCTCTGCAAATCAAATGGATATGACAGGCGCGCACCGCGGCGCGGCGAGTCGAGTGGCAAGTAGTACCGCGGCGGCATTTACCCGTTAGTTAGTCACAAATAGACCGCTTGTCAGTCCGGACCGCCGCCTGGGGTGAGGGGGGGACTGAATTATAAATTAGAGGAGCACGGGTGCTGGGAGCGGGGGAGGGGCGGATGTTTGGTAAGATAATTGTCTGGTCTTGCTCGGCGGGAGTTGCCCGACACGTGCGGCTCACACTATCACTACGACGCGCGGCGTCACTCGCCACCACGTCCGGAGGCGCCGCCCCGCGCGAGTGCTCCTCACTCGCCACGCAATGCAGCCGCGACCTACAACCATTGTGCCATATCTCTGGCGATTAAATGATTTATTTAATGTGAGATGATTGTGACCCGGATCCGCGCTGACCCGCGCGCTTTTATCGAACGGTTAGTGATTGAGTTACTGCGACGTGTCTAAACGTTGACTACGGCACGATAATCAGGTGGTTCTGTAATACATAGCTTCCTAGCACGTTTCGTTGAAAGTTGGAAATATATTTAATTCTCAAAAGATTTTATTATTAATACGTTGCTACTCGTTTCTCTGGTCAACCACCGCCAATTTTTACTTACAATTTACCGTTGACATCCGTGATTCTGTTTCATGGCAGTAGTTCTCGTATCTATGTTAGGTATTCTACTTACTAAAAAGCGTAATGTGGAACTGTAAGTAGAGAGTGGGACTGTGGCCGCGCCCACAGCGGATCACTCGCCACTCGCGGGGATTAATTAAAACTTGCGCCCGCTGTTGTCCCTGTTCTCCACACCTGCCAGATCACGGAGCAGCTGAGGTGATCAATAATGAACCTTAAAGCGTGTTGATAAGCACAGAGTAAACGATACTATTGAGCAGTGCCGGTGTTGTCGGTACAAAGGTACAACAGTTCAGCACAATGGTCGTGTATCCGCGATGTACTGTACATCTGTCACGACCGCCCGCGCCGCGCCACCGCCTCATACATTACGTAGGTACTGTACACTTATAATCTGAATGTTCTACACGTTTTTATATATCGGTAGGATGAATAATCAGCATCAAGCTTTGCTGAGTTAGCTATTCGTGCGAAGTTTTCTTTTCCTAATGTTTGAAAACTAAATACTGCATATAACTTTTATATACGGGTATCTAATTTGATTTCACTGTGTGACTGACACAGGGAGGGCGCGAGGAGGAGTGGGGGGGGGGCTGTAGTGACGCAAAAGCGATGCAAGTGAATCGTAACACAGTACTACTACTGGCTCAAGTTGTGCCTCGCTACCGACGCGTTTGGAAAGTTATCTTTTAAAGTGTTCGAGCTTGTTACAACTCGCGTTCCATTTGTTGTAACTTCCTTCAAAAGCCTAACAAAAAAAAAACTCCAAAAGAACCTAAAAACTCCTAGTTTTTTTTACTTATTTTTAAATTACTTACCTATTTATTTTTATGTCACCGTCCTTTTTTACTTTTTTCATTGTTTTTAAATAAATAGATTACTATGATAGAGGCATTTAATTGATCACCATTTGAGATTTGGTTTGATTCAACTGGTTTAAATTCAAACTACCTGTATCTAAGCCTGCTAAAACTATATAATATGTACAAATCTCAGAAACTACTTAAAATTTGGTAAGTAGGTTCCTTATAGGGTGTAAACATCCGCTAAGATTGGATTTTACGAAACTTCACCACTAAGAGGGTAAAACGGAGGTCCAAAGTTTGTATGGAGAAATCTACTTTCACGAGCGTGAAGCCTTTGGACGTACTCGTATCTGTCCTGATCATCCGACGAGTCGTATCTAGTGATGGGTAAATGCCCTGGCATTTTGGGCAGATTGGGAAAATTCCCAATAAACGCCCATAAATTCCTGCCCGAGGGCATTTATCTGGGAATTTATTTTTTGTTTCAAAATTAATTCACGACATTAATGTTAGCTTTGGAAACTGGCTTAAATCGATGAGTTTAGTAATGGTTAAGTCTCTATAGGTGTTTTTATATGAATTTACACATTCTATTAAAATTCAAGTTTTACAAAACCATGTTTACGAACACAAATGTTACGAGTTACCCGGCGGCGGCGTAAAAACACTTGCATCGTAAGAGGAGTACGGCAAGAAAGAGAGAGTGGAGAAGCCGAGAGATGGCGTGCGGTGTTCCGCAGGGATCGGTACTAGGTCCACCCTTGTGGAACATCGGGTAGAATAGAATAGAATAAAATAGAAATATTTTTATTCGGTACAGACACAGCACAACGGTTATATACACAAAATAAACATTAATAAAAGTACAAAGTACGCCAAGCGTGCCCGCACCGAAAGGATGACCACCTCAGCATTTGCTGGACGTTAGACACCCAGCGCTGGTTTTCAGTTGGGTACGACTACGTGCTGCCCGATGACTTCCCTGACGAGGTCAGCGTGGTCTGCTACGCAAACGCAGGTTTTTAGCGCAGGGAGAGTCGTATCAGGCGGCGGCCAATCTAGCGACGCGCAGGGTTGTGATAGTCGTTGGCAGGATCCAGCAGTTGGAACTCGAGGTGGCGCTGCACAAGTCTGAGGCTATGTGTTTCCACGGCCCTCGGAACGTGCCGCCATCGGGTTCCCAATAAACGGTAGGAGGAGTTCACATCTGCGTCGGGTCAACGATGACCTGGCTCGTCCTCGACAGCTGGTGTGGAGCATTTCCGACGTCTGGCTCCCAAACTAAACTGGACTGGGGCTGCTCTCAAGCGGCTCTTGCCCAACCTTGGGGGTCCAGGCGCCTCCTGCCGGAGGCTCTACGTCGGAATCGTTCGGTTCAGGGCCCTTTATTGGGCGCCAGTGCGGGCACCGTCGCTGCGTCAGCGGTCGAAGGCCCAGCTGAGCGCATGCCAGAGGGTCATAGCAATATGAATGGTGCGGGGATACCGCACACGGTTTCTCGCGAAGCGGCGAGCCTCCTTGCTGGTTTACCACCATGGGATCTGGAGGCAACAGTCCTTGCACACAGGCACGACTTGCGCGTGGAGATGCAACGCCGGGGCGAAAGTCCACTGCCGCAACGGTCTAACTGTCCAGGTCGCGGCATGGCGGACAGAGCTCCGGCGGGATCTCATGTTGAAATGGCGTCAGCGACTATCGCAACCCAGTGCTGGACACGCCATAATTATGACGGGAAGTCCCCTCTTTGAGGCGTGGCTGGAAAGACCATGGCGTCTTCACCTTCCGCATGACACAGGTTCCTGCGCCGGATTCGTGCGGAAGTGACGCCCAGGTGTCGCTACTGTATGGAATGTGCCTATATTAACTTAGCACACGGCGCTTGTCAGGTGAGAGTAAAATGTAGAGTATTATTGGTTAAGTAGGCCGCGTGTGACTGGTACGGCCTACTCAGGCGTCAGTCCGGTGGTGGGGAGTCGCTGTCGACAATAAGGTAGCGGGGCAGGGGACTCGCGTTGGGGTGGCGCGCGTGCCAGGGCGCCAGGTGCTTGACGTGCGGCCAAGCTGAGGCGTTGGCTCGCGCAAACATCCCCTTCACGAGGCGCCGCACAAACTCATCCAGGATCTCAATCCCGAGGTCGCGCTGGATCACATCGTTCCTCACATAGCGAGGGGCGGCTATTATTGTGCGTAACGCCTGGCCGGTGCGGCGTACGTCAAGATGGGGCATACATAGGACTTATAGATCCCCAGTTTGACGCGCACCGGGAGTCTGGACGAGAGCACTGGGTGAAGGAGGTTGCGGGCGACTCTACCCTGCGCGGTGACCCTATGGACATGCGGTCCCATTGTTAGCCGACGATCGATGGTTACGCCCAGGTACTTGACCCGGGACGTCCACTCGATGTCGGCTCCGCTGAGTTTCAGGCGTGGTGGCATGGGCGTAGATCCCATGATCATTACCTGCGTTTTACTCACGTTCACCGAAAGTCACTATTTTTCAAGCCAATCGGGGATGAGGTCGAGGACGCGATGCATCTTTGCCGCCGCCTACTTTGCATTCATGGAGGTGGTGATGTACGCGGCGTCGTTGTCGTACAGCGCGAGCGTCGAGTCTGGTGTTGTAGGGATGTCGTCGGTGTAACGCTGGCGACACGCAGCTGCCTTGGGGCACTCCGGCTGCGATTGGGCGTGGGGCAGATGTCCCACGCCCAACCCCCTACTACCATCACCCTGAAACACCTGTTAGTCAGGAAAGCTGAGACCACTCGTACAACGCGACGGGGCGTGTTTGATGTGGCCAGTTTGTATATCAGACCTTGGTGCTAAACCCGGTCGAAGGCCTTCTCCATGTCGAAGAATACTGTCACCGCGTTCTCCTTCTTGTTAGCTGTTGTGGACAGCAGATGCAGTACCCTCGACCACTGGAGCGTCGTGCTATGCTCCACCCGAAACCTGAATTGTGCCGGTCGTGGCGTAATGTGCGGAACTAAGTGGCGCAGCAGGAGCGACTCGAATACCTTCGAGGCCGTAGGCAGCAAGGTGATCGGCCGATAACTCTCAGGCTTCAGGATGTTCTTTCCAGCCTTGGGCAGCATTATGACGCGCCCCTCCTTCCAAGCGGTGGGAAAAGCCCCCGTTCGCAGTATCCCCGTGTACAGGCGCGTCAGTGCCGCAACGGTACGGTAAGGCAAGTGGAGCAGCGCTGTGTTGGTGATACTGTCCACACCTGGGGCCTTTCTGGGGCTCGAGCGTAGGATGGCGCGTCTGACTGCGCTCGGCGAGAAAAATATAGGGTGCTCTTTAGGAGCTATCGGCGTAGCAAGGTATTCCTCGAGGTGCCGTTCCACTGCTGTGACATGGTCGTGCTCGGTGGTCGAGGTCCGGTTGGAACTGACGCTCCAGGTGCTCCGTAAAGACTTCCGCCCGGTCCTCTGCTACATACTTCAGTGCCCCGTCGCTTGCAAGTAATGGGCGCACCGGAGCTGGGGTGTTAGTGAGCTGACGGCGTCTGCAATTCAACTGCGTCAATACGTTCCTCCCAGCTCGCGGCGGCCAGAGTCGTGAGCTCGGCCTTCACTTTCTCCGCGAGACGGTTGAGCTGCGTCTCAGTTGTTGCTACTACTTGCTTGTTTGGAAGGCGCCTTTTTTCTGTAATTATTGCTCGGACAGGGGGCGGCAGGGATGGCTGTGGCCCTCTCCTCTGCCGCTGCGATGTCGTCATCCGCTAGTAAGTCAACGTCCGCGGCGCTAGCGATAGGCTGAGTTGGTGTTGTGGTTTCCAACTTTTCAGCGAACTTTGTCCAATTCATGATTCGACGTGGCGCTGGTGGCTTCAGTCGGGTCGGCCATACCCGATAGCACGACGAGCACTGGTTGATGGTCCGATAGCAGCTCGTCGTCTATCACTTGCTGGGTGATTTGGCAGTGTAGCCCTCGATGGACCACTATGTCCAGCACATCGGGCATCTGTTGGTGGTGGTCGGGATAATGTGTTGGCGTCTTGGGTCCAGACACAGTATAGCCGAAGGCTTCCCCGTCTGCGAAGAGCTGTCTCCCCCAGGTGTTCTGCTGGCTGCTGTTCCAGACTGGGTGTTTACAGTTAAGGTCGCCGGCGAGGATTGCCGGGGATTGGTTGGCTTCTAGAACCACCCGCAACTCCGATAACTCTAGGTGGGAGGCTTGTAGCAGGCGTAGACTCTAATGTGTGCAGCTGTACGCCCAGTGCGTACATAGAGTTGAGCGTCGACGGGGAGGCCTCTTGATGGACGACTCTACGTTTCACTAGTACTGCCAAACCACGGTATCGAACGTTGTGTGCCGACCTCTTGTCTTTGCAATAAACGAGGAAACCTGGGAAACTGACCTTGTCCTCTGGTCCCAGTTGCGTCTGGTTTATTAGCGCCACGTCGATGTCCTGTTCCCGCAGGAGATGGCGGAGTGGGGCGACTTTTTCCTGTAAGCCGTGGGCATTCCAGTGCATTATCCTCAACGGCCTAGCGATAGCACAGGGTGAGGAGTTGTGCCAGGCCATCGAGGAAGTCCTTGCCTGATGGCCTTGATGATGTCCATCAACAGGCGTATGGCGCAGGCTGTGAAGTCGTCGTTGTTGTGGGTGTTAGCAAGCTGAGGGAAGCGTTTAATATTTATCGCTCATTAGCGACAACCAGCGGCGCCTCCCCCTCCGAGACCCTCACCCCCCCCCTGCAGCGATTCATATGCTGACGTACTTTTGTCAACACTCATTATTCAATCGCGAACGATTGCAACTACAACTGTGATTTTTTTACCAGCCAGTTGTTGCAATGTTTCACGTTACTTTGCATTTGCTGACGATCTACTATTGTAATTTTGTTAGTTATTATTTAGTAACAGTTTCTACTCTCTAACCTTAAAGCTGTCGTCGTTAGCCCCATAAAATGTTTACTTAAATATCGTGGCTATGTTCATTGTTCATGTTTTAAACCAAGGACAATAAAATGTTCTTGATGTAGATAGCAAAGTATTACAAAGTGTGCGGCGTATGAGGCATGAGGTGGCTGAGCCAGGCGCGTGGCGTGCCTCGAGGCGCGAGTTCCGGCGCGTTAATCAATTAGCCGCCAGTGCGCGCGTCACGAGCACGTGCAAGCACGCGCGAGCACGGCACCCACTCCCCACTCTCCTGCACTCCACTCAACCGATACCCGACGCACATACAGAAGGACAATTAGGTTCATATCTTTCAGCCAGATGACGTGGCAGCAGGATGTGCTGGACGAAAACCAACCACATTGGCCTGGGTCGAAGGGACTGGAAGTTCACGTAGAGAGGACAGACGCCTGTGTGCGTTTTTATTATTATTATTATTTTAATCAAAATCAAACCATTTATAACAAATCATTATTCAGTTTTAAATTATCAAGATTGAATTTTGAAAGATGAAGATATTTGCAGGTTCCAAAGTGTAAATCTTAACGAAGAAAAACGTGCATGAAACTACTACACAGACATTGTTTTGCAAGACGTATAATCAAGTAATAATTTATTATTAGTAGACCCCGTTACAAGAGTCTATCCTATCATTGATAAGCGCAGCGTTGGCTAGTTAGTTACTGGCATACGTTACAAACGTCAATCATTGCAACACGAACAACAGTGAAGCTTCTGCGCCGCGTGACACAGCGTGGTGAGGACCACATGCGCGCACTGCAGCCTGATGAAGAGGTTCACGCGGCCGCGAGGTCTCACTAGGTACCTGCTAGCTACCCACTACCCACTAGGCGCGACCACCGGCACCGCCTGTCACGGTCGGCACAGTCTCGTGAGTCACAGTCCCATGGGTGGGACAGTTTATTTATTTTTTACAAACACATTTTATTACATAGGTAGGGAAGATCGCCAATACAAGCTTTCACATATTTATTGTCCTTGAAACAGATTGTTTTTCTTTAGAATCTATGGTTGTTTCCTGAAGGTGGATGCACCTCATCGCTTTTTGTTCGTGTCACTTCAAACAGTGAAGTTGTGTCGGCAGGAGGG
This sequence comes from Mythimna ferrago, assembly GCA_910589285.2. Lineage (NCBI taxonomy): Eukaryota > Metazoa > Arthropoda > Insecta > Lepidoptera > Noctuidae > Mythimna > Mythimna ferrago. Next base: position 332,115 of record OU342693.1, read on the forward strand.
CCCTAGTAACGACTGTGAACTGTATCAGCTGCAAAAACACACGCACATTCACTGTGATACATCTGCACTTCTTGGGATCGCATCATTATTTAATATTTTGTTACTACACAGTAATTATTGCTCCACTACAAAATAAAATTAGTATTTGCTGCGGAAGCAAAACATCAAAAAACTGCGGGTGGTATAACAGGCGAATAAAGTCAGTGTGTGTGAAAAACAAGTGGCTATCTATCCGGACGGGTTTAACAGGCGCGTGAGTGAGCGGGGTCGGCCGATCGTGTCGGCCGGAGGCCTCGTTACCTATTTACTCATTTATAAGGACTAAGCGTAAACCCAACAGGTGATAGTTTGAGCGAAAATACGACAACAATGTGCTCATTACTAAATCGTTCATACGTCTGCCAGCCAAATAAAAAGTGGCAGATATGAAAAAGTGTTACGACGTCACTTGTACGCGCTACGACAGCTACGACGTAGATGACGCGCTACGCGCTACAAAGGCTACGGCGTAGCAGATTGTCGACTGCTCCGCCTGGGCTTGATTGCACGATTTTATTTCCCTTTTTTTTGGAAAGTTAATTGAGGTCGAATTAACTTTACATACTTCAGATAGAAATAGGTTTAAAATAACTCTGTTATTATGATAAACATCTCATTTAAGTTGTAATATTAAAACATATCGTACACATAATTGTACATAATTATATACCTTCAAAAAGTGTATTATTTCTTGGGTAAGCTTATATTAGGGACTGAACCGATTCTAAAATCTGAAGATATACCACACGCTATCTTTTTAAGAGTATTCATTTATGCTCTCGTGGATGTTTAGAGGCCATCAGGCCAATGAAACAGTTTGCATCAAACTGTTTAATAATAAGACATAAAGTGTAGCTCACACGAGCGGCCGGCTGTCGCCTGTCGGGATAATGTATGCAGCGGTCGAGAGGGGGGAGGGACGGGAGGGGGATGGAGGACACGCACTTATTGAATCGCGATCCGCGCCTCGCGCCGCACGTCTGTGCAACCCTTTACGTATTTATCATACCATCCAGCAAATCTTTCAGTGTCACCCTTTTTTTCTCAAACTTTATTTCTTATATTTTATGGCTCGACCAAATTATTTGTCTGAACTTACGTTATAAAGAGTTTGTGGTTTTGACCGTAGGAGGTAATCCTAGACAGAACTGATCCGTTTTCGGATGTTGTTCACTAGTAGTAAGAACATTTGCCGATTTTTTTATTCCAAAGAATGCACATTCCTGTAGGAGAGCATGAGAGCGAAGCTGCCGGAGAAGGCTATAATTCAATATGGAGTTGTTATATTATATCTAGCCTGCACTGCCTCACTACTGGGCAAAGGCCTCCTTCGATTGCTCCCATTATTTCTGACTCTGAGCCATGTTCTTGTCAAGTCATTCCGCCACCTCCGTCTTGGACATTCTCGACCCCGTTGTGATTTTAGTGCACCAATTCCATTTAATTTCAAAAATTGCCTTTAGATAGTCCTTTCATGGGCCAGTAGTAGTTCCGTTCAGCGTGTCATTATCGCGAATACCTTCCTTTTTTTTTATTTGTTTGCCAGCGTCTTGAAGACTTCTTACATACATAAATTATACCACACACAAAACAAATGATCGTGTTCATCACACGAACATTTGTCCTGGGTGGGAATCGAACCCACGACCTTTGGCATAGCAGTCAGGGCCGCTAACAACTAGACCAACAAGCCAGTCAACAAGTTCTTATATTTAAGTTTTAAACCTGTCCGGTTGAGAGCGCTCATCACGGCGTCGGCCAGCTCCGGACACCGCCGGTCGTACAGTCCGGCCGACCACGATTTGTTGAATAAAACATAATATTATTCAATCCATCACGTAATGAATGTCAATCGCAATCAGGATTAGCCCGCTAGAGGAGCGCCGCTCAAATATTATCGATATGCGCGGCGCGTCCCTCGCGACCCTCTTCGATGTCGATATGTGGCACTTCCGCCGCACTAACACCGAACTCTTCAATAATTCATCTGGCTCACGTGGCTATTAGTGATAAAACCATTTTTCACAGAGATAAGCCGACGCTTTGCATTCACAAGTGCTTTGTGGAGTTTGGCGACGAGTTATGCACTAGATATTAATTGGAAGCTATCAGGCGCAGTATTGAAGCAGCCGACGCTAACAAACAGATTAATGATGCTTCACTGAGAGTTAACTAAGTTGCGACGTCGCGCTGTCTCTGTGAACTGTGTCAGTCGACAAGCGCCACCGAGTGATGAGCATTAGTTCGCGAGACGCGGTCACTTATCAGAGTATGCTACATAACTGCGCGCAGAAATACTACTCGCGGTTAAACTACACTAGAAACTTTAATTGTTTTATGCTGCAAGAATTACATGCTTTTGTGTATTGTAGTAGTCCTTCTATGAGCACCTGTGCGTTGGCGCACATCAGCTGGCGATTAGCTCCACATTGCGAGGAAGAAAAGGGTTAGTCAGAGATGCGGTCTCCCCTGGCCGCGGCAGTCAGCAATCACTGACCGCCGACCGCATGCACAACGAGCATTTTGAAGAATAGGCGACTTGTTACATGTAACGTAATTTGATAGTTACATAGTGTTCTTTAGTACTAGTTGTGAGGTAATGGAAGTCGTTATTAGACTGCGCTGATAAACGTATACCAGGAGTATGCTCATAAGAGAGCGTGAGGTAATAGATTGAGTTCTGTGTAGAAGGTGGAACGAGCATGATATTAGAGCCCGTGTCAACACGCAGTGCTGCTGTAGCCCGCCGGAGACGGCTCGGTGTGTGCTCCCGGTCACAAACTGCCACCTAGCGGGCCACGCGTGCCTGTCTGAAAGTTATCCTAAAAGTAAAATATGAAGGAAAAGCGACTGGTTCACGAATATTAACTTTTAGTTCGGAAATTTGTAAACTTTTTAGACGACTCTTCTATTCTAATTATTTTTTTGGAATATGAAATAGTAATAAAAATCAAATGAAATATGAACATAAATCTTGTAATCACGCTTCCCACTCTTACAAGTCTTGAGAGCTGCGGTTAGTGATGTAATGATGACGGAAGTAATAGTTTGACGCCGGCACGTGTGTGCGTGGCGCGCGGGGCGCAGGCGGCGCGGCGCAGCGGCCCGGCGCGCCCAATGGCCCGGCAAATAGCAGATTTGTGTAATCCCCACTGAGCACCTCCCTACCTACGTAACTAGCTAAGCTTCGTGTACGAGTACAGAAGCTCCACTACATACTAACCAGCTGAGACAGAGCAATGTTGAAATAACAACATGTGGTTAGCCCGAGATCGATTGACATCGCAGAATATTCACCATTTCTTCATTCGCCCACGGTTTGGCTGCACTCTAAAAGCAAACCTAGTATGATAATCCTCGCCGTAGTATAAGTGATACTTTTACAAGGTTCTTATGACCTACACGAGGCTCTATGCCCACCCATCAAGGAGAGCTAATGACAACTGGTCCTTCTGCTAGTGATCCCCAGGTGCATAAAACTCGCAGTCGGGCTGGGCTCATGTTATTGACTCGCCGATAGGTACCGACGTAGGTGGTGAGCTAGGTGGGCAGGTACCTACCCTAGGAACTGCGCAGTTTGTGCGATTGGATTGCTTTTCAAATTCACACGAGAATTTTGAGTAATTTTTTTGCGTGCGAAGTCTGCGGAGCGGTCCAATGAGTAGCGGACGAGCGGGATGGGTCGGAGCGGGCGCGCTCGCTCCACACGACTAGTGTGCTTAATGGAGACAGAAATCTGCCTCAACAAATTGTGTGTTGAGCAAAACGCCTATGTATCATAAATATTATTATGTAAAAATAAGGTTAGGTTAACATTAGGTATTTGTATAATTGACAGCGTGTCTACTCGTGTAACTACCCAAATAAGAAAAAGAGACCTCTTATACTTTCAAAATTTAGAGACCACCTCCAAACTAAAAGATAGATCCAGTAGCATTCCGCTTGTCGCCGCGTCACGTTGTCAGCGCGGCGCGGTGTCGCGGCGCCGGTAGTTAGTTTAACTTTGACCGCACGCTCTCGCCAACACGCCTACACTGGCACAGCGTAGCGCAGGTCGCTCCACAACATCGCCGACAACTAACTAGAAGTGTACACAGTGAGGCGTGGACAGAGAGGGGGGGAGGAGGAGGGGGCGGTCGCTGCGGTTCACGCAAGTAATTGGATCCCGTCGGAGGATTATAGTACATCGCCGAATTAAACTGTCTAACGAGCTTCTACTTCGTCAACTCATAACCCGAGCCCGCTTCCGATGAATTGGGTAAACGAACGGCAGCCACTTTGATGAGCCCTCGCCGCGCCAGCTCGGGAGATCACAACCTACGTCACTCTAGCTGGATATTAAGCCTGTAAATAAGATATCAGTACTTGTTCATAAGTCGTGATCACGCGACGTAAAACATTGACATTATTAACAGTAAATAGTCCACATGAGTGCTCCGTGCGCGTCTGATCATCGCGAGCCCCACGCGCTCACACGCCGCGCCAGCGTCGCGCGTCTGAGCGGAGAACGTGTCTAATGACCGTAATCTGTTCAGCGGAGCGCGAGTTGTCGCGATGCCGGAAGAAATAACACTTATCAACATAAATTGAAAATTGATATATACATATTTTTACGATATCGAACGATGAAACTAAATGAAAGTGCGGCAAAATGATCACCCCAAAGATATCAAATCGCTTTGAATGAACTAGTAATACTGTGTCAGGTAGTCACCGAGCCTCTAGCAAGACTGGGCAACACTAATTGCATAATTTTCATCTACTATTTTGTGTGCCAAGTAATGAGCCGTGACGTGACTAGAGTGTTCAAATGAATACACGTCTGGTAGTCGTCCCGTCACACGGCGATACAAGTTGCGATCAAACGTGTCAGGCGCGGCGGGCTCCTGCGGCGGCGGTTAGTTGACGCTTGACTCCAATTAGCGCTAAACGGCCGCAGACGTAATGACACCGCGGAACGTAGTAGAATGTAGACCCGCTGCGCGTCACGTCATCTAAATACTTATTGAACTAACACTGCAGTCATTATACTGAAGCATGAACAGATTCAAACCTACGACAGCCCGAACTCGAATGTTTTTGATTTTATCCCCGTGACCTAATAATACTCCAGTAGGCTACATATAAGTAACACACGAGAAGCAACAAAATGGCACAAGAAGCAACGTACCAGATACTCGCGTATTCGTACAACATGAGCGTAGTACGCTCATGTTACGCTCAGCGTACTTACACATCGATATCTTGGAAAGAAATGGATCGTGGAGAACTGCGAGCTATCTGTGAACTAGCTGGAAGGCATCCAAGAGCCTGACGCTGCCAGCGTGCTGCGAGTAATCAGGGCAGAGGTAGCCTCGTACACATCGAGAAGTAATTTGTTGAACACCAATGGCATGCGACTCAGACAAATTAATACGTTCAGATCGTTATTAATTGAGTAAATTTTAACAGCGTGTTCGAGTAATTTGACATGGCGTTGGGACTGTTTGACCACGAAGTAATTATAAACAGAAGGTCCAGTGTGAGTCTACATTCTACGAACAAAATATAACCAACAACTGCCGGCTTTGTACGTGTCTAGCAGTTTGTTGGCAACTTGCTTACATCACAACTTGTGACCCCAGAACTAGCATAACGCTCAGATTGACACTAACGTGAAAAAGAAATCTTCCCAACTGCATAGTTACTAGAGGAGGCACTGGATCAGTTACCAGGATGATATTACGACCAAGAAACATATTTTCTGCCGTGTATTCTCAGTATCATATACGTTAACTACAAGGTACATAGGTGCGACGGGAGTTGGGACACGCGCTCGCGCCAAATGGCACCCGCTCGGAATAATATTTTTACACGCTGTGAGTGGAGTGCTTGTGTATTCACATCGCCACACAATGGTACAGAATGGTTGTCAGTAATGCAACTGCTTCAGCGTACAACGACGTGGTTAAGCCGACAGTACAACTACTTATAAATCACTCTTGGTACCGACTGATTTATTAAAAAAAAATAGATTCCCTTGACCTTTGAATGTTTTGTATTATTTTTTTAATAATTTTTTTTTTTTTGTATTATATTATAGTATCCTGATTTTGGACCGGTCTAAACGCACAATTGTAGAATATAGGGGGAGCATTTGCGTCACCTAACTGAATGGTTGTGACTAGCTATAGATTCTACTACATCTTTGTTAGCTTGTTCATAAACACAATATTAAAAAAAACCCACAACAGTATGATTGCCGCACTCGTACTATGAGTGTACATATGTGATGTCTCGACAGTTATATGTTGTAGATCTTCCTGCAGGGGTGAGGGTCGATGTGGGTATCGGTTACATGCATTTAGATTGCAGCATTTAAATGAAAACGATTCTTCCAGACGACGTCGCCTCCCCTCCGTAAGTACCCCTTACTGGCCCTCGCAGATGAAACGATGGAGCAATATTACGATCTCCGATACACTGGAGATTAAAAGAATAATGTAAAAAAAGCAAAGAGATGATACAGAAAATTTATAAAAGCTTGTTATGAATTAATTTCAGAAATAGAGCTGGCAAAAATCAGGTGGGTAACAAATAAAATAAACTAGCCAATCAGTAGAATTTGCGTTCAAATGCCGTCTGAGTAAAACGTTGATGCGAACCGAACAGAGTCCTACATGAATAATCACTGACCGAGTTGTATACGCACATTACGAATTCCGCATATTTCCGGCAGACGGGTATCTAAACCAATCAGTACATAACGCGTAAAGCGAGCTATTAGCACACGTACTGAAATACATTTAAATGATAAAAACGCCACCAGCGCGAGTGCTCTCACACAATGATTGCGTGCGCGAGTAATTGGTTCGTTCAGTGTTCACTGTGATCCACGTAGATAAATGTAATCCGTTCGTTAGTTGAGCGACGGAGAGAAAAAAATTTGGCTAGTCTGATATAAATAAGTAGTATAATATACAGTGGGCCGAATCCTGAGACTTATTTTTTTTTTAAGAGCTCACTTTTACTCCCGTTTTTTGGATCAAGCATTAATTTGAATAGTCAAGCACCAAATAATTAATTAAAAAATTATCCTTAATTATGCTTCATGAAGAAACTGTTATAAATCGCATGCTTTTACTTTTCTCCGATAAAATATGTACGGCATGCGAGTGGCCTTATACATTTTTGCTTAATAGTCTTAGTAGGCTTCGACCCAGCTAGGCCCCGGCTGTTGCTGACAACTCCTCGAGGCGCGCTGGAACAGTACGCGCTGTCGACGACTTGGGCTCGATTCGAACTGTTACCGGACGGTCGGACAGCGAACTACCTATTGGTCGCCGTCCGTAAGCCCGCGCCTACGGTTATTGGAAACCGGGATCGAAATCCTGGCAGCGGCTGGGACGCTGTGAGTGCCCCATTGCCTAATGCGGTCGGCCTCTTCCTTTGCTAGCATTACTGTTTCGCAGAAGGAGGTGACCACCTGCCGCCCCTCGCTCCGAACCGTGGCCAAGGCCCGGCAAGAGAGATCACTGCCGCCGATCGCCGCCGCCTATCGCCCCCACGAGGGCACGGCGATGCTCTGCCCAAGCGGGGCACACCGCCACTGTGGGCACAAACTGGGTATTTTTAAATACTTTGGCCATATTTGTTGACGTGAAGGTGACTCCATCGAACAACTTGTTATACAAGGAAAGGTGGACGAAACAAGGCCGCGTGGACGAACGAGTGCGCCCGGAAGAATGCCAGCAGGCAAAGTGGCGGGAAGTTGTGCGACGTGCCCTGGTGGCTTCTGGAGAGTTACCTTCGTGATAACCATGACAACTCTGTTAAAAGTGAAACAACCAAGAAGAAGAAGGGTCATACCTACCTAGTTCTGGCGTACCTAAAAATTTTCTGTTGAGTTGTGTCACAAATTATGACTTCACAGACACATAATTATGTAACACTCACAGCTGACCACTATATATACAAGGTGTAAGGGACAGCCCTCCACAAACTTAAAGGGCTTGCTCAGTAGACGAAACTGAACAACATTTCACAAAATTTTTTTTCAGGAAACGACAAAAAAAATCCGCCTCACCATAGAAAATTATAAACTTGATTGGACAGTTTGTATGGAGAGGCCGAATTTTTTTTTCGTTTCCTGAAAAAAATTTTTTTGGAAGGTTATTCAGTTTCGTCTACTGAACAAGCCCTTAAAGTTTGTGGAGGGCTGTCCCTTACACCTTGTATAGTACTAGATATACGAGGTTCCTATAGATACTATAAGTACTAGGTGAAATTAATGAAAATAGAGACAGAACCACTTCGCTCACACGGTATCAAATAACGACGAACATACGTGTATTGTCAGTTGTGTTTATACAGGAGTCGCCGTGACGTAGACTAAGTTAATTGTTTTATTTCATCGGGACTTATGACCGGCCGGCTCGTCGCGGGCGATTTTAATAAAAATAACCATAAACACGGACGAGATGCTCCTTGACTTTTTAATCGCGCACTTGTCCTCCGCCGCCCCATGATCCACTTAAATAACAAGCATCCCTCACACCGCGACGCAATCACACGTGATATGTATACACAATAGCGCCATGTAACACACACATTGCTGGTTTTCTTCACTTGAATTTGTGCGTGGAAGATAGATAATGAACAATGAATTATGAAGTTTTAGTTGGAATAATGTCCGTATTATAGTACGTTTCGGTTTTAGGGGGAGGCGGGTCGCTCGGTACGTTTTATACAAACTTAAACAACGGTGTTTAATTCTTGGAGTACGGCAAAAGGTTTAATTTACCGTGGTCCGGGGCCGTCCGGGGCCGTCCGGGAGCCGTCCGTGAGCGACCTGTCTCGCAGTTTCTTGGTCGCTGTTTGAATCACAGAATATTTCCATCTGAATGTGCCTCTCCCCATACCACCGCACCGGATCGTCGGATACCCGAGTCACAGGGTACCCGGGTAGTCCGTAGCTCTTTGCGACTGATCCGATTATGCGCTCGCAGTTCGTGGAAGTCGTTGCTTGATGTTTTTGAACCTCTGTCACTTTATTAGATAGCATTTTCAGCTTTGTTATGATCTCCTGTTTATGTCTAGCCTTTAATGTCTGAGAAAGTTGTATGCGCTATGTTGTTTTGTTGGTAAACTATTGTTAGTGACCAAATGAAGATCTTGTTATGAATTAGAAATAGTAATATCTTTTCTGTTTCGAACTCACATTGTACATTCAACTGAAATATGTTCTCGTAGCTTACCACAACTCTGACCTTTACGATCCCACAGTAACATCACATCAAGTTTCCCCAATTTATAGTAAACTGCGGTCGTGCCCCGGCGGGCGGTCCGACCCGGCACAACACGGCGGTTCGTCATACATTGCCGGCCCGTCGCGCACATGGCGCTGTAGATGACCATGTCGTACCGCAATGGAATTATTTACAGATTAGTTTACGTGGTTCTAATATTAGAGCTATTAATATTTTGAAACCAAGTTTGGTTTTAACGGAGCCTTAAGTTGCGTTAAACGTACACCTTACTATAATGTTGCATTGCTTTATCGTAGCCGGCCGCATCTTCACGTTATGATTGAACTATTACCGCTCATACATTAGCCCGTCTAGCACCGTCATCTGTTTCCCACCACTAGTTCTAGCCTCTTTATGAGTAGCAACTGCAGTACAGCCATCGGTTGATAGCTCACGTACACTCACAATCCTCGCTGTTCCGCCGCAGCGAGTGAGTCCCAGGCCTAGCTCTCAAGCTACGTGCACACCGGCGGCACTTGAATCACCACTTAAGCGAGTAGTTCCGCACTTTATTGATACTAGCCTAAGAGTTAAAAGCGTCTCGTGTGCTCCAGCCGTTATAAATTACAATAAACATGAATGTCGCAACGATTGTAGTTTTACTACTCTTGTATAATATTCATATTTTCATTGGGGTATTTTGGTTCTTATATTCTTTATTAAACATAACTTTACAGATTATACATAGGTAGTAAGACCCGACATTTCTACCTTCGTTTACCTATTAGCTACAGTCAATATTTCGCGTTCCGGGCCTCCTTCAGTTCTTTTAAAAAATCTCTTCAATTCGTGATTATCGTTTCACTGGGAGTCGGGATCTCATTTATAAAATCTTTCGATATGTTATCGATCGAAGCGTTCCTACATCGAGTACGACTTGGTTGTTAGGTTAGATAGGATTTTTTTTCGCAGCATGGCCTCCAAACAATTAAAACTGCGAGTAAATTGTTTATTCGTTTGTTTCCTGCTTGTAGAGGAAATAAGTAAGTACAGGTACACGTCTAGTGGTCTACATCTGGTTTTATATGGTGACCAACACCATCACTGGAGAGGCAATCAGAAATACTCCTTATTGAAGGAATAAAAATATTAAGCGCACCTAAAAGGGAAAACTGACTAAAATGTCACCGCACTGTCGAAACTACTGGCTCTAGGAACGGGAAATTTTGCACAAGGCTTCCTTTTGTGACGTAAGAAGCACTAAGAGGATTTCCAAAATTAACGCCTTAAACAGGATGAAACGGGGGCACAATTTGTATCGAGAAACCTACTTTCATGCGGCCGAAGCTACTGGCAGAAGCTAGTTTTGAATAAAAATCACACAAGTGATGTGCATCCGTTTAGTGAGAAAGAAGTGAACTTGAAAATGTTTTACCACTTCCGAGCCGTTCGTGCATTACTTGAACGTGAATTTCGTGACACTTACGCGTTTAGTTCAATATAGTGTAATGACATGTCATCCATATAGATTTTTATACCGCAGAAGTGACATAGTTTTTTGCCTACAATACTTCTTAACAATAACACTCTATTTCAAAATTTTACCAATAGTCCTCGTTAGTGTAAATACAGAAAACCACGTTCTTCTACTTTAATAAATAAGTGAATTCAAAATCGTGTAAAATAATAAAACCATTTATTGTAACCATCATTCTGAAGAACAACTATCCTTAGTGAATGATAGTCAGGACTGCGCTGCTAATATTTAGTAACAAAACAAACAACAACTATCACTATAGCATAATCAGCCTTTTATTGTTCCTACTGCTAGGACTCAAACCTTCTCTCTAGGAGAGGGAATGGACCGTAAACCACCACGTGGGCCCAGTGCGGGTTGGTAAAAGTCGCATGTCTTCGAAATATACCGATTTTCTCACGATGTTTTCCTTTACCGTTTTGAGAGTAGTGGTGATGAAATAAATTACATAAAAAACGAAAACTTTTTTCAACTTCTTTTTTTGGGGCAAATCAAAAATAGATTCGAAGTCAGTTTGCACTTGGTTTAATGATATAGGGGAAAGCTATAAATGACTGAAGTCACATTCTGTAGTAATCTACAAGGTAGTAATCTATCAAAATCTCAAGCGCTCATTGTTGGTGGCAGATACATGCTCAATCTATTGAATCACCAGTATCTCCCGCAAGTAGTATATGATTCAGTGCCTATATTGTACTCGAAAAGTGTGAAAAACCTAGGCGCACACTTTTCGAGTACATATAGATACTAAACACTATTGGGAGGTTCATATAGCTGATGTTAGTAAGAGGGTCTTCTACTCTTTTCGGTTCCTTAAACGTCTCCAAAAATTCTTGCCATTTCATACTAAGGTGACTCTTGCGCAATCTCTTCTTCTACCGCTAATAGACTATGCGGATGTCTGTTTTCTAGATGCAAAGGAGGTTCTCCTAAACAAACTCGAGCGACTGCAGAACTTGTGCATCCTCTTCATCTTTGGTCTCCGGAAATACGGCCATGTGTCGAATTTCGGACCAGATTGAAGTGGCGTTCGGCGTCGGCGTGATTTCCATATCCTATCACTACTCTTCACTATCCTGTACAATCCTAATTCTCCTCAATATCTCCGTGGACGCTTTGAATACTTCGTCCCGAGGGGTAAACCCTGTCGCACTGCCAATTCTGTTCTTCTTCGTTCTCCATTTCACACTTCCAGCCGCTATGATGGCTCTTTCTCTGTCACTGCAGTGCGCCTTTGGAACTCTCTTCCGCACTCCTTACGTGATAGCCCTTCTCTGGATGTCTTCAAGAAGAGCATCTCCTTTCACAATGACATAGTAAATATATGTATTTATGTATATATTATATAAGTATGTATTTATAAATGTATGTATGTTTATGTATTATTTTATTCATATTATTTATTTATTTTTTTTAATTGTGCACTGGATCTTACCCTCTACTGTGATTTCTCTCTATCACTCAATGGTTTGCTGGAAGAAAACTCAACTTTGAGTTAAGCTCGCCTATGTACATGAACTCTGATGTCCACATATTTTGTTATCTATCATGGTGTACAATAAAGAATTAAACAATTAAGGAATAGCCGACTCATTAGAAAACGTTTTCCAGCTTTAGTCCCATAAATATCATCAGCTTGAAAGTATTCAGAGCAGATAAACGGATACTACACATATAATTACAAATGCGACTGAACCGAATTTATATTTGTATACCAATCTATACGTGAGAGTATCTATACGAGAATCTAGAGAGCAGTGGTGGCCGAGTGGTAACGACCCTTACCTACGAGTTGTAGGTACGTCGCGGGTTCGAACCCAGTCAGGCATTACTTTGTGTAATTTATTTCATCACCATTGCTCTCAAAAATCGTGAGGAAACCGGCATGTCCTAGAACCAAAAATTCGAAGACATGTGACATTCACCAACCCGCACTAGGCCCGCGTGGTGGATTACGGCCCATTCCCTCTCCTGGAGAGGAGGCTCGAGTTCCAACAGTGGAAACATTAAAAAGGCTGGTGATGATGATGATGAATCTATACGTAATATTTAGGTAGGTACGTAATACCTCAGTGCTAACGAATTACAGAATGCTTAACCACAAAACTTAGCGATGAAAACTGATACTCAATGATTTGCTGGCATTTCTTGCTGAGTTTCTACAGTATCGAAAAACAGACGTATTCATAATTTCTGAATTTGACGGAATTCATTGGCATTTATACAAAAAAGAAAAAATATTAAATAAAATATAGAAAAAAACAAGGAATAAAACATCATCCAAAGTTCGTGTTCACTAAACCAGTTGTAGGTGAATACCCGATTTTTGTGGGAGGGAACATCTGCATGTTTTATTCTGTGATTGTAAAATGGAAAAGCTTTTAAATAAAATAATATAATTTCTAACATACTATTACGATATTAGAAGCTATTAAATTGCTTGAATAATCAGTTATTTTACTTACAAATACATGACTACTGTATTATTATTTACGTCCCAAATTTACTTTGATTTTAATTTTTATGCGCCGCTCTCACACTACATGAATGTCAAAACTGCACTAATGACATCAATATCAAGTTTGCTTGTGAAGTGAGTGTTCGGAACGCGTAATCTAGTGCGTAGTACATAATATTATTATATCGATGCTTCTATTATATATAACACAGTACCAAGTCATCCCCTCAGCTGCCGCGCAAACTCCGGTGAGGTCTGCGTAGTGTGTACCTTCCCCTGCCGCTCGTTAAGTACATAGAAACCTTACCAAGCGTAAGCCTAACTCATATAAAATAAAAGTACGACTTTAAGTATACATTATAAGTACACAGTATACGGCAGCTTTACTTCCTAGAAAAAATTGGTAAATAAGTTTTTCCAAATCCAATAGAACATATAATTACCGGCACGGATCTTGAGCGCCCGGCGTCAGAGTGGGGATCGCTTTGCGCATTTAATACATTGGCGAGCCAATCGTCGTCGTTGTTAGATATATGCAGCAAGTGCAGTAACGAATCACGAGTGATGTCTATGATACGATGGCGCGGCGAGCCAATCACTGACACTCTCCGCCCCCGCGCCTTACTTCGTACCACTAAAAAGACCGAATATTTGACTTCTGCGCAACTTGAAGCCAGCGCTCAAGATCCGTGCCGGTAATTGTAGGTAGTGACACATACAAAAAAACTAATGGCGCAGTAGATTCCTTGTAGTGTCTTAGTTCGTAATGTAACAGTGTCGGTGCTAAGGCCAGTGCACACAACATGCGTGTGGAGCGCGCGACATTTCCCCGAAGGCGTGTGTGTGTGTGGTGTGATCCATGTACTACTGACACAATCCGAGCGGATGTTGTCGCGGCTGCTTGCGCGGAACGCTTTCCTTATTAATAGTTGTTGATCTTCGGCTCGCATCGTGTATGTGTAGCCAGGCCCGAGCGCGACCGAGTGAAATGCTTCAGTGTGCTGATAAATTCCGGGTAGTACAGCCACGGGAGGCAGAGCTCTGACGTATCACTGAGGTTTTCTCACTAACGAATAAAAAGCGACCGTAGTTCGCCGTATTCTATTGAGCTCATCTCATTCATGGGACTTCGTTACCTTTGTATTAGGTACTTGTTCGATCTTTGCCTACTCGATTCCACACCTAATATACTAAAATCTCTTGTTACAGTTGTTGAATTCTACTACCAATATTTCATATGATAACTAATTTATTCAATATCTAATATTTATATTTGAGGGTACCTACTGTGTGAAACTATAGATTTATCTCTTGAAGCTACAAGTGTCCATCATAGGGTAAAGAAATAGTAGAAAACACTGAAATACTTTACGAATTCATTTAATTTCATTGTACGATAAAACCGAACAATATTCGTTACACAATCACAACTTTTATTCCTTCCTTAACAAAAATCACAATAATTCATAATTAAATATTAATTTACCTGTAATAATTATAACAGTAGAACTCGACTCACACTATCCTCAGACACAGTACATGTCCTTACTCCTTGACAGCCGGAACCGAAAGAGAGCGTTGTCGTTGTCGCGTCTTTTTTTCGAATGACCGTTTCCTGTGTTGCCATTATAATAAAACTGATCTCCACAGGTTTGATATATTAATGTTGCCAGTAAAATGAAATATTTATTTCGTTATAAATTAAACCTAACACAATGTTTGTTGTCGAACTCGTGCGTACTGCCAAGGAGTGGAATTCCCTGCCGGAGTCTGTCTTCCTGATAGCTACAATATAGGTTACTTCTAGGCAGGCGTGCTTCATCGTCGACCACATCATCGCTTACCAAAAGGTGGTCAAACGCGAGCCTATCAATAATAATAAAAAAAAACTCCTTCGAAATGGCTTGACAAAATTTTATGTTTTATTAGTGTATAGTGGTAGGCCTGAGAATAACATAGCATAGCATAATCAGCCTTTTTTTAAATGTTCCCACAGCTGGGATTCAGGCCTCCTCTCTAGGAGAAGGAATGGGCTATAATCCACCACGCGGGCCCAGTGCGGGTTAATGGATGTCACACGTCTTCGAATGTTTGGTTCTAGGACATGCCGGTTTCCTCACGATGTTTTCCTTCACCGTTTTGAGAGCAGTAATGATGAAATAAATTAAACAAAGTAATGCGCCTAGCTGGGATTGAACCCACGACCTACAACTTGCTAGTCAGGGCCGTTACCACTCGGCCACCACTGCTCCGATCGAATCACACCCAAGTTTTTCTTTATATGGCAGAACGTTTGCCGAGTCAGCTAGTAATGTATAACTATGACGTAAGCTCTCCCCCCCTCCCCCCTGATCGAGACCCGACAGAACCCTTCTGTGGCTAGTTACGACTCCCGCTGGACGATCATAAATTCAGTTTATATCACAAATAAATGTTATAGCATGTTTAAATTCCCATTACTGGAGTATCCATTACGTTTGTTGTGTCCCATTCATCTCCAGTTCCAGTCACGCACGCGCCTCGACCGGCAAACAAATCTCTTCTTTATTTTTATTGTTTTACAATTGCTGGATATCGTTCTCGGCGCTGAGTGGTAAACAAAAAACACGCGTTTGTTTACTTCTATTACCAAATAAGGATAAATGCGAAGACAAAAGTTTACCGAATTGTGGGAACAGGAAAACGGAAGACGTGGGGCGACAGCGGCGCGGCGGGGCCCGGAATTAGATTCATTACAATTTTAATAGAGGAAAAATGTAAGACGTTTGAGGGGATTGCAGCAAGCTTTGAAATATTTTTAGCGACGGGTAAAGCCCCTGTCAGCTGACCACCAGCCGACCAGACATCTCAATAGAAAACTTCTTAACAGCCAGGAAATAGAACAACAGAGAGAGAGTAGTAATCGACACAGATATTTTTGCGTTCTCATTTGTAAAAAGCAGTGATATTTTTTCAACTTAATTGTAACACCAGCAACAAATCACCATCCCGCAAAAGTCAAGAGACTACGATCGATGACTCCATCACAGTTGAAACTAAAGCGTGTACCATAAATCATTACGATAGTATGATCACGTTGTTGCCCCCCCCGCACTCTTGTTGTCCGGTAGTCGGTGCCGTGAGCACGTGTCAGGCGCGGACCGGACTCATCCATCACGCCGTAATCCGGCAATCGCGCGATTGACTGGCCGGACCATCCCGGCACGACGCACTGCACTCAATGACAAGTGTTATGGAAGGAAACATTATGGAAGGCTGATATTATTTCCACAGTACTACGTGCAGACGTAATAGAAGCATTTCTATAACGCCAAAAATACTAAAAATTATCGGAATGATTTATGCTACTCTCTGGTTCGACTTCATATCGAACACTTCCTGCCTCCGATTGAGTTGAAACTTGCTAAATATATGTAACTACACAAAGCAATAATAAGTATATACTATGGAGCAGTACCCCTAGCCAAGATAATCTCCTATCGTTAACGCTAGTAGAAAACTTCAAATGTACGGGAATGACGTCATCTCAACGCTCAGTCACATGGTCAAAACAAAAGAATCGGGGACGTGGCCAACTCGAGGCGTTTGACGCAAAAGAAACGGTTGTAACTTGGCTAGGGGGGCAGGCCTGCTGACGTAGCTGGTAGGTGACCTTAGGATCTCCGTAACCAAAATTAAATGAAATGGCACCATCGTCTTTGGGCCCACTTGTTACCTATTGAAAAGTGACTTTAGGCAGTGCCCGAAATCATATGATGCAGCCATAAGGTGGCCATGAGATCTCCACAATCAAACAAGATAACACCGTCATTGAACATGTTTTGAAAAATTATAACTCACTAAGTGTTGCCCTGGATATAAGCTGTAAAGTCACCATCATAACACAAACACACTCAATTTGCCAAAATGCATCGTAGATCTCAAGAGCAAAGGAAAAGGACAGTTTAGTCGACTATCGACTCGTATGTGTAAGAATTTGATACTATTTTGGTGAACAATAAAGTTTATTCTCTTCTATTCTATCCACGTAATTATTGTTAAACTCAAAACTGGAAATGTTGTTGCTTGTTACTTGCTTTTGTATATTATAGCTTTATAGCTGTTGCCATATTCATCTGTCGTCATATAATAATGATAATTGTTATTCCCTTTATTATTTTTCTATGCTTGAAAATCATATTCGTATAAAAAAAAAAAAACATTTAAATATATAAAAATCAGTGCCACTTTTAGTTGTAATTTTATAACTCAAGAACGGGCTCACCTATCCAAACCAAATGTTTAGGCTTTGTTCGGACTATTTAGTAGATGGTGTATGTGAAGTTCGGTAGGTTAGAGTAGGGTATAGTAAGGTAGAGTAGGGTAGAGTAATGTAGTGTAGAGTAGTGTAGAGTAGGGTAGAGTAGGGTAGAGTAGGGTAGAGTAGGATAGGGTAGGGTAGATTAGGGTAGAGTAGGGTAGAGTAGGATAGAGTAGGATAGAGTAGGATAGAGTAGGATAGAGTAGGGTAGAGTAGGGTAGAGTAGGTTAGAGTAGGGTAGAATAGGGTATAGTAGGGTGGAATAGGGAAGAGCGGGAGTGAAGCCGCGCGGGCAAAAGCTAGTAATATATAATAATATGAATATATAAAAAATAATAATTATTATTATTGTAATAATTTATTCGACCAACATGGATCATGCATCAATAATAATTTTCATACCCACACTTCACACAGCTCTGACTGCATCGTACAGCAATGACTCAGGTACCGGCAATCGAACCTCTGTGCGAATGCCCTCAGGATGCCGCTGGCGCCGGCACGAACCCTGCGCACCAAGAATGTGCAGCGCTTACTCGTATAAAAGTAGTCAACTTGCGACTCTGCGAACATCCTCGATGCGGTACAGACACCGTCATCAGCATCCTGAACGCATTATTACATTGTACACGTTGTATGTAAGTATACGACATTTTATAACGCGACAGATGAACAAGTCAATCCGCTTAACGTACTCATGTTACTCTGAATGTACACTCGTATGCGATCACAGCTCAGTCCGCACAATGAGCGGAGCGGATCTCTCTTACGAACTCCTGAATCATTGATGATAACACTGAAAGGCTCGCGAGTCCCGGTTCAATCGACGGAGCTTTAGCTGGCTGATACGACTTTTGTTAAAATAAAACACAAATCTTTATCTTCCTGTTGTTTATTTAAAAAAATAAAGAGTAAAGTATTCTAAAAATCAAAGACTTTAAATCGATTAATGCTCCTGGATTCCAATTCGAGGAAAGTGTTATTGGCTCTTTCAAGGAATGCTCGCCAGCACCCCGCAGCGCCCGGGAGGGGGGGGGGACTGTGTCCGGAAATTGGCAATAGGCTCGCCTTCTATTACGTGAGTCTCTCTCCACCCTTCAGGGGAATACAGGCATGACGTTATTTTAAATTATTTTCATTTATGGAATGTTCTCCAATGACAGACACCTATTCTGCTATGTATTACAAATAATGATGAAAAGTATCAAAGGACCATGCAAAAGATTGTGTGGGCGCTGTTCCAACCCACCAACAGATAAGGGACTTGTTTGAATATTTTTATGAAGTCTCATAAAAACACAAAGTCTCATAAAAAGTTTTAGTCCGTATTGGGTGTTTTTTTTTAATAAATTTGTTTTAGACATTTTACAATAAATAATTGTTCAACTAAATATTTTTGGTTTGGAAAACATAATATAAATTTACTGGAAAAAATATGGATACCACGCCACGTTATTGCCTTGCTCAAAACAGGCCATAATCGAAAAAGTCGCTCGACAGCTAAATTTTAGCCACTTCCTTGTTTGTCTGGTAAGTAAACCAGAGGTTTCAAGAGACCCGTGGGTATTTTCGGCACCGGCCGGTGGCGCATAGGATCAAAGCGTTATTATCGCTTTCCTATAACAAGTACTTTAGCAATCGACTACTGAACGCGATTAAACTGACACAAAAGCTTCAAAAAGTTCGCAATATCAGTATAAATCAGAGGACGATTAGGAAAAGACTGGGTGAAGCAGGCCTGATACCACATCACGCCACAATCATGGCGGTAAGTCCCCTCTTTGAGGCGTGGCTGGAAAGAACTCACGGCGTCCTTACCTTCCGCATGACGCAGGTCCTCACCGGACATGGTTCGTTCGGGAGTTTCCTGCACCGGATTCGTGCGGAAGTGACGTCCGGGTGTCGTCACTGTGCGGAACGCCCGGAGGACACGGTGGAGCACACAGTCAAGGTGTGCCCTGTTTAGGCGGAGCATCGCCGTGCCCTCGTGGGAGCGATCGGCGGTGGAGACCTCTCGCGCCGCGCATGGTTGAGGCCATGGTCCGGAGCGAGGAGGAGTGGTAGGCGGACGCCGACTTCTGCGAAGCAGTAATGCTCGCAAAGGAGGAGGCCGAACGCATCAGGCAACGGCGTTATCGCCGCCGCCGGCGCCGGGATACTGATCCCGATTTCCGGCCACCGTAGGCGCGGGCTTGCGGACAGTGAGCAATGGGTAGCTCGCTGTCCGGCCGGCCCAAGTCGTCGACGACGCGCACTGTTCCCGCGCGCCTCAAGGAGTTGGCAGCAACAGCAGGGACCCAGCCGGGTCGAAGCCTACTGGGGCCAGGGTTATCCGAAAGGGCGCTCGAGCCCCGGTATGAAGGCTAGAAGGAACGGGGTGGGTCTTTTAGTCAGTAAGAATCTGACACTATCTCCCGCTCCGCCCAAGAGCGGGGGTTGTCATTGGATGATTTCTTCCCACCATAAAAAAAAGGCCTGATACCAAATACCCAGCAAATGGTACTAAATTCACCACATCTTACCGACGAGCCTGAATTTGCCCTGGAACACTAAAATTTGATGTATACCTAATGGCAGGCTATTGAGTTTTCTGGTAAGTGCAGAATGATTTACATGACCATAATGGACGCTTTAGAGTCTACAGAAAGTCATCAGGGAAATTTTTACACTGCTGCATATGCGAACTTGTGACTTTAGGTGGCGATTTAGGGTGGCATAATGTTGGTCACAAAAACTGACATTGTATTCATCACTGGGCCAATACTGGCCTGATACCGAGAGGGTTGACGGCTTTATGATACATCAAAAAAGTGCTCGAAGAATATGGGAAGCCTTTTGTGTGGCTTATGGTAGATTTTTTTTCATTAATGCAGAACAACAGCAGATCACATGTTGCTAGAACAGTTTGCGACTACATGGAAGACGTTAGAATTATTGCGGTAGAGAGGTCAGCTCGCAGTTCTGATCTTAATCCAATTAAGCATATCTTGAATGATCTTGAAAGAAGACTTCGTGCAAAAAGCCTGGCTCTGCACGCCTACAAGAGCTTCAATTTATCATTGACGAGGAGTGGGAAGTTATACCGTAAGATTTCATAGTAAAATTAATACGGTCAATGAAAAATTATTTAAAAATTAACAGGCTATAAACATGGCTAAAGAAGGGAATACACTTTATTAACAAACAGGATGACCAAGAATTTTAAGTATGACTCTCATTTTTTCTTAAGTAAAATTTGGTAATTTTGCCTATATGTTAGATTTTGTGCTTTAAAACCTTTCAAGGATATTTTTTACACTGTATTTCATATCATTAGAAAGGTTATTAAATAGGCTTTCAATTAGTGTACAAAATGTGTCCAATATCTATTCACATTTATGACAAAAACTGCCTTAAAAAAAGAGTTATGATGTGCGATTTTTTTGCTCTCGAGGATGAATTTATTGTGTGTAAAATAAAGAAATAAAGAAACTTTTCGTAAACATACGCTTGTATCGCAGCTTGCACCAAGGGATGAATGTGACTTTCGGAACGAAGAATTTTTTCAATAATTTACCAAATAGCGCACTAAGAAAAACCAGCTTCATGTTTAATAAGCTAAGAACTACCCAATTCTTCAGGGACAACATTTTTTATGTCTATGGGTATATTTCTGTAACCAACTAACGGTAACGATGTGTAAGTTTTTTTTGTACCGTTTAGCTTTTTCCCTTACTAGGACAAATGCCAAGTTTCAAATAATTGCTGTCTAAATACAAAATAAAAATATTTGAATTTCGTTCTCCTGATTCATATAGCGCGTCCGTTTGCCATACATCAATATCAATTATGATTATATGGAAAGGAAATAAATTGTACTCCTACAAAAAAAATGTGTCATAGTTATAACTATGTCAGTGTATTTAATAAAGAAAAAATAAGTGTCCGGCGTATAATACAGTAATTCCACATAATAAAGATCAATAGAAGAAAAAGAAACTCGCGGAACGTACAAAGATGAAAAACATAAGAAAAGATCCAGACAAGTTTGTATGCTCTGAGTTGTAGACGGCAAAAAATAAACAGAAAATAATATATTATAGCATTATAATAAATTTTTAATACCTAACTGACTTTATTGAGTTGCAAATATGTATTAGAAATACTTAAAATTTCTGTTATATAAAAGTAATCTTGATTTCTCTCACAAAACAATTATATACTAGAGTTTAAAAAATGTTTACAATTTTTTTTTTGACATTACGAGCATGGCAGTTGAGAGTTTGTCATGCTCACTCAAATGTCTCGCTGTTGATGACACGTGTTATTGGGTCATTCAGTTCCCTTAAAAATGGTTGAGCTGAGTGGGGCTGATGCACGCGTCATGCTCGTGAACGGGTGCCGTCAGTTGAGACTGGTCATCTCTTAGCTGCCAGTGGCTTAATTCAGTTTGTATCTTTTAAATTTTTTTTTTATATTTATTTTATTGTCTACATTGTGCTCACATAATAGAAGCAACATGAAATATGTAACCAAGCATTATATTTAACACATAATACGATTTAAAAGAGTGTTCATGGAGTTTCTTGCACGTTCTTCTCCATAGAGATCTTTAGCTTCACTTTTCTTGGACTGATTGACATTTGACTATTCAAAAGTGCCTGCAAATGGTCTATTTGAAATAAATGATTTTGAATTATTGTATTCAAAAATAATTTGCACCTGATTTTTTTTCGTAATTTATGATCACTAATAATATATTTTTTTTTCAAAAAACCCTATTATAGTCTGTCTAAAAATTCAACCGACTTGGGAATTTTGTATAATATTGAATTATTTAAAAAATACTTATATTCGATACTTCTTAAGGCGTATAGTTCCTTGAACCATCTGGCCGAAATTATGTGAACGCAACTCTCGCACTCGCCTAGGCGTCAGTACGCAAATCTGTGCATTTATTTGCGGCCAGCAGCACCCGGAAAGCGCTTTAAATCCATTTTCTCTGCGAGATATTGATTGATTTACATATGCAATTTTCACTTTAAAGAATATTTAACCACCAATTTTTATGTGTAAAAATGTTTCTAAAGGTCCAAGCCGTTTCGAAGGAGTAGGGAAAAGTTGCGAAAAGTTGCGAAATTGCTAAATATTTTTTTTTGACAAAAGTATTAATTGCACGAAAAAATCAAATGTTGATATTATTGTTCATGAATCTATAATAAACATATATTTTTTTCAAACCAATTGACCTAGCCGTTACGGAGGAGTAGGCCTCAGAAAATCACTGTTTTATGGCACTTTTCGGGCGCTTGGCCCTTAAAAGGTTCTTCTAGTAGTAAACAATGATCAATATCTCTTAATCAACCTTGATTATTGAACCAGTGTTGACTACATCAGATTTCATTTTACCCTAATAATTATACACTTCGGTTGACTTATTAGACAGACTCTAATGTTGTTGTCAAAACAAGACTATTTTCTTAATACAAAGTCCATCTACTTAAAGTTTTTCACTTTTATCTCTGTTTCTGAATCATCTGAAAAAAGAAATCTGATTCATATAGGCACTAAATATTCGAACATCAATAACTCGAAAACTACTTAATAAGAACGAGTCCTTTATTCAAATATAATTATGTTATTTGCCTTTTTTTTATTTATTTTTATATGTATATACATATTTTTATCTTTTTTTTTATATGAACATGTGTAATAGAGCTAAAAGTGAAATTAAATTTTGGCCATAGTTGTGAATCAGTCGAAGAATCAAATTTAGAAGAACTACGCTTTTATTATGTGTAGATAGCTCTGCATTTTGCAAGTCCTTGAATAATATAGAAAATGGAAGCGGGTCTACCGATGACGTTAACCCGACCCACTCGATACAATCTTGCTCTCATATCTAAGACGGCATTGGTGACTGGACACTGAGCACACACACTCCAGACGCAGACCTTGACACCAGACACCGGCACACATCTCACCACGAATGGACTCCGCTACTGGGCCGATGACGACACTCGATATTCACACGATAATGGACTATTTGGGTCACACACTACTGTCACTAAGTGAGGTTCTGCAGAAGGTACACTCGTTCAATGGTGTTCAATGACTTTGCCTTATAGTAACCACTTTGTTTATTATTATTTATTATAAAATGTATACTTTATTGTACACCTCATTATATAGATAGGATAAACTTTGCAAAAACTAAGTGTACAATGATCGAATGAACTAGAACTAGAAATGAACTCTTATTTTCCGTTTAAAATTACTCTGATAAGTGAATATATCGTAAACATTAGCCCTTGTCATAATTGTGACCACTTTGAGCTATTACATTTTGTGCAATAATATCGGTTAGCATAAAATTGTTCCGTACTATATCATTTATATCGCGACGATCCAGCAATTACCTGTCAACTTAATTGCCCCCTAATGGTCAGTGGCAATTGATGGCAATTGATGGTTTTGCCAATGGTAGCCGTTGGCAATTGAGTCGGCTATCAATCACACCAAAGTGCAGTTTTATCGACTGCGGATTATCATCGAGATTTAATGACAGCTATTGTTGAATTTGATTGGAAATAGATTAATTGGGTTTAATTGGAATCTGCAATTTAATACTATTTAATATCTTTTAGATTTGAATACTTGACTTATTGTGAATAACGGGAACGATGTAGAGTGAGAGAGGTACCTTTTTGGTCTTAATTTGTATTATGCTTCAAACTTAGTAATATTCTGTTTGTTTGATTCAGCAGTCATTGTTAGGTAAGCCTAATGTAAAAAAAAAAAAACTACTTTTCGTGTATATCCTACCGTAAATTGTACAACATGTCTTGAAAAAGATCTTCCTGTTGTAATTATTTGCACCACAGCTCCGGTAGAGGAGAAGCTCACAAGTTTACTAACGTTTGTCTTTCTAAACAACACATAGCAGCTAACCAAACCACCGCTAGCTTGCGAAAGGTACATAACATAAGGCTGACTCACGGAATATACAGTAGCCGAAAACATACAGCGACCGACAGCTCGCAGAGATTTTTGTAGAAAGTGCGCCTCACCATCAACGATTGCATCATTACTTACCATCAGATGGAATCGCAGTCAAGCACTACACTACAAAAAAACAAACAAACAAGTAAGTACTTAATTTAGGATTTGCGAGCGCGTGTAACAACTTACTGGCTCCCCTTGTTCACTACCGCCAGCGCGCGGCTATGTTGAAGGCAGCAGTCTCAACACGCTCCCCCCGTTAATGGGTCTTCAGCAGCAGTGACTGGACGAGGGCAGATTGTATTTAAAGCATAAATCCGAATGGCAACCTTACGTGTGCAGATGTCGGCGACTCTGGTGGTGCAACAGAGGTGACTTTTTAACCTTAATGACGACAAGTGTCCTTTCTTTAAGTTTCCCGGAAGAACGGCGCCGTTTGCTTCTCTGTTGATGCCATACAATTTACAAGTGGGAAAACCGATATCAAAAATGTTGTTTCAAACATCCTATGCGACAAAACTATTATATGCTAGTGATGTTCACGTTCTGGATCTGTGGATGTGGTAACATAATGAGTGATCCTCTGATGAAGAGTGGGCCGGAGTTAAAGGGACATGGTCTATGAGGTCATTGGATAAAGGAGTTAAAAGTCTCGAATTTAGGATGGCTTCAAGCAAGTCTTTGTCTTCTTCTATCTCTGGTGCCATTGTTTGGGGTCAGATTTCCTCACTTTCCTGCGCCTAGTGGCTGTGTTTTTTTTTTAGTGAGAAAATCATCCAATGACATTCCCCGCTCTTGAGCGGAGCGGGAGATAGTGTCAGACTTTTACTGACTAAAAATCCACTCCTGATCCTTCTTTGCCATTGTTCCAGTGCCCCGGGGATCTCTTTCACATCACCCATGGCCCCAGTAGGCTTCGACCCTGCTGGGCCCCTACGATTGCTGACAACTCCTTGAGGCGCGCGTGAAATACTACGCGCCGTCGACGACCTGGGCTCGGTCCGGACGGCGAGCTACCCATTGCTCACCGTTCGCAAACCCGAACCTACGGAATCCCGGTGGCTGAGGTGCAGGGGCCATTGCCTCGCGCGTGCGGCCGCCTTCTTTGCTAGCGTTACTGCTTCACAGAAAGAGGCGACCGCCTGCTCTCTTCACTTCTCCTCGCTCCGGACCATGGCCTGTACCAAAGCCCGGCGCGAGATATCGCTGCCGCCGGACACGTTGGTGCTCTGCCAAGGCGGGGTACACCTCTACCGTATGCTCCACCGTATTCTCCAGGCGGTCCACACAGTGGTGACACCCGGGTGTTCTTCCGCACGAATCCATAGCACGGATTTAACTCAAAAACTTCGGTTCCAATGCCAAATCTGTGTGCTTTACGTGTGAGAAACGTTAAAGGTAACACTGGACTTCTCACGGCAAATCCAGGTTTTCGTGAAACAATATCTTCGTCGCTACCTTAATATTTACTGGCCCATGACTATTTCTAACATTTACCTACCAAATTAAGCGTGAAAATAGATTACAGTCAGGCGCTTCAGTGAGATTTCGATTAGATTCGGCGTTAGATTGAAATGCTCAAAGAAAAAAGAAGCATGGCTATCCTCGGTAAACCTGGCGACGCACCACGCTAACATTGGATTGACAAGGAGCAATATGAAGCTCAAAGCCGGTCACGATGAGTGACTACTGTGGATGCCCTCTGTCCCAGCTAGGAGATATGGGATCTTTTGTCAAATATGTAATGGTGTTCCAAACACACAATATTTCTTGTTGTTATACCTTGTGTTTAGACTTCTGGATGTTAGTCACAGATTCAGAACAGATTCGAACTTCGAAAGAGTTTAATACTGGCTGTTTACCGAGATTGCCCCGCACGCGACATGTGCTGAACAATGTAGTGTTGTGGAAGTTACAGCAGCGTAGCACCTGCGTCCGTGCGCCTCCTCGCCCCTCCCCGCCGGGCCCCCCACGTCCACCGGAACACGGAACTAGCGGTTTGTTTGTTTGTTGTTAGGCGCGATCACTGCACGTGTGTGGTGTGCGAGTTTACAATACAACATCACGACCGCGTCGCAAAACCACGTTAACATGTTATCATAGCAGAGGATCGTCGGCAAAACAATGTGGAATAAAGTTATATCCTTATGATTCCAAATATAATTAAGCTGTTTGGACTTTAACAACTCGTGCGATGCGAAAATTGAATTGAGAGAAACGTTTAAGCATCGCTTATTCTGATAGGATTAATTATATGAAACATTACATTGTATTGTTACCGTTACGATAACATCTTAAACTTATCTACGGCGGTAAAGCTTTTAGTTCACCATTCATTAATTCAGCATGAGATGTAGAAGTTGCTATACCTAATAGTAGCTAAGTAAGAGGACGCGACGTGCCCCTCGTTGTGTAGCACAGCAAGTTGTTACAGTAACCGAGTCAAACGGCGCTAGTCCCAAACCTTCTGGCTCAAACTTAGACAATGCTAGCGCAATAATCATCCTAATAATAGAATATTGTGGTTGCGGGAACACTAACTTGGGGAGGCACATAAGCATCACAGAATCTTCTTAAGTATTTCAGTCCTAACAAGTTGTTTGTGTATACTTTTATTAGTATACCTAAATGGGACACATACATTTTCTTTCGTTTTAACTAATTTCATACACAGTTTAATCATATAATTGACATGACACCCTTGAGTTAAAGCGTTGAGCAGTGAAGCACATATTAGTAGTTTTCGTTATGTTTTTGCTATGTGTGTGAACCAACCCAGTGAAATTCTTGATGGAAAAGTTTAAGGACTCTTAGCCCAACTACTAAGATGAAACGTTTAAGATAAACATGTGTTATTTATCCTTGCCGTTCTGCGCATTTAACCTTGTCTAACCCGCCACTCCCGTCGCCGCCAGAGGCCGTTGCACCGCAATGTGCGCCTGCCGATAGGTACACCACCCGCACAGACTCACAAGCACGAGGCACTTTTAAAATGGCGCCTCCATTGTGCTCAGAATACCAAATGCTTTAATTGCAATAAACTGTTCTTGAATTTCAAGTTCCATAAGGTTTGTAGACCAAGTAAATGGACCGCAGGATGTAAAACTGTAAGGATCCCATAATGCATCGTCTGCAAGATACTCAAACAGTTTCTAGTAAGTAGGTTTTTTATTGCAACCGTTGGTATCTCCCGGGAGTCTTATTCACCACACCAGCGTCAATTATGTATACAATACAATACAATACAATTTTTTTATTGAATCTATGACAAATGGTTTTGTCACATATATCACACATTTACTCGTATTGTACTTAAATTAAATAATATAATAAGTAATTAATAATAAAGTTTGTAATATTTAAGCTTAACTTTTGTTTTAATCATGTATATTGTAGGTAGCAGGATTGGTTTCAATAATTGCGTGCTGATCGTAAAATGAAACACAAACACTCGGTGATTGGTTTAATTAAATTAAAAACGGTTCTCGGCAAATAAGCTCTGCTAGAATATAACTGAAAGTAATTAAGACGTGTTTGTTACACAAACATGGCGCCCGGCCTCCCAGCGTTGTTTCTCTTTACTTTCACACTCAATTCCAAGTTTAGCACTTAGTTATAAGTTTCAGTTCGGGCAGTTTTCCTTATTTCGACTTTGTATACATTGAGTTTCCACCTGATGTAGTTTCCTGCGCGTGAACACCGACATAATTTCAAAATTTGATTAAACTGGTTGTACTAGAACATAAATTGAATAAATGTTAGCAGAAAATGAAAACAATTTGCCAGAATGGCTCGAAGCGTGTGAGGGATGAAAGTGACCGCATGTAATGTCGTCATGTGTTTATCGGAGCGCGCGGCGCGGGAGCGCGGGAGCGCGGGCGGCGGCGGCGCGCGCTTGTGATCCGCTGTAACACAATCATGGCGGATGTTCACGCACTCACCCGAGAAGCTGATCCTTGTAATTGAATACGTGGACTGACGGATAGCGCCCCACACTCACGTAGCTCCTTGTTCTTACACGAATCGCGAGGGTACAGAAGGTTCTCTCCTATCAACACTCAGAGGCAGTGAATGAGCTCGACGAGGAATACAACTAATCAACCTGTTATGTATTTCTGCCACCAAGCAGCTTTGGCTATTGGAAAATAGACGTCGGCGTCTTAATTATATTCACATAAAATATTTCAATTAGGCTTATGATCCATACAGCTATATCTTCTGCGATGCCTCCGGTAGATATTGCAAAGTCCTCAGAAGGCGGTGACGATGAATACTAAAGGCCATGTTTACCATGAATACCATCATAAGTTCAGGTTTTCTTGATTGGTTACGTAATGTTATTTTAGGTTATAGTTAACCTTTTGTATTTTCCACTTATTGCGCGTTACATAGGCGCACGAATGGACATCGGCATGTGCTGGTTGAGTGTCGGATCAACTTTACTCGGCTATCATGACCCCTCGCAGCCTCGCCGCTATGGCGGATATAAACACAAGTTATTTGCGGACGACCTGCGATAAACAGCGATGTTCTCACTATTTCTGGATATTCTATTAACAGGAAGTGGTTACGCAGAATGCATAGGCAAGTATTACTGTGATATCCGAATACTATTGTATCTGTACTTGCAAAATAAAGATCATTTATCATTTATTTATCATTTATCAAGCTCTGACACACCGGTTGTTTTGTGAAGTAAGTACTACAAATTAGAAGTATTATAGATCGAATCTGGAATTCTGGATACGGATACACGAATATAGGAATAATATTAAACTGGTTTAGGATAAGGTTAGGAATATAAAATCATTTCGGATTATCCGCTAGTTTTGGTTAAGAATATCAGAATTTTAAAATTATAAAACTAAAATACTAACAGTCAGATTTGACTTTTATTTCTGGTCTAGATTATTATTTGGTTGATAGACCAAAACTAACAAGAATTTGTCGTAACCTGTCATGTAGACTCGGTCTAAGACCGTCTTTAACCGAAACTATCCGAATTTTTTACATCGTTTTGTTACTATTTTGAAGTACATAAAGTTTATTCTATTCTATCAAATACTAAAACATTCCAAACAGGGCACGTTTGAAAGAGTGACCGCGGCCATAAAACGTACAGGGCAAATGAAGGACACAGGTAGGTTTCGGTCAGTAAAACTTCGCCACGCCTTCCAGCTCCACTCTGAAGCGAGAGCAGTTATTCAATGATTTCTCACCTCAAAAATAAAACTTATTGACCTAGCTAAAGATACGCTTGTTAATGAAATTGACTGACGGTAATTGGTAACAACACGTGATCCAGGCTTGACTGTTCCCCGGTACTGGCAAACTATTAGATGCCGCGGTTACTAGGGCTCATTACTTACATATGTAGTAGGTACTTACTGGGAAGGAGAAAATTGGTTTTTCAATAGTTATGCTCTCAGTTAATAGAGCATAGCGATCATCTTTGTGGATATACTTATTTAGTGATTAGATTTGAACGTAGTACACAATTCTACAACGAGCTGGAATTGTTACAATGTAGTTTTTAAGTCAGTGCTTGGTTCTGTCTGTTAATCTAACGTTCCGTGCTCTATGCCTCATTCCTCTGTACCTTTGTATCACGTTAACTATTATGTTATAAAGTTCATGTCCCAATCCTTGTAATGTATGTGTCGTAAGCTGCATAATACTGTACTGAGAACAACATAACATGATCGCTGCGTGGCGCCACCTGCCGGCCGGCAAGAGCGTCAGGGATCTTCACGCACGTTAGCGAGCTTAGCGGTTACAAGAGATGTAGCCGAGACTGCGTCAGCCTCATCGTGTCAGAATGAGCACCAAACCTGGATAATCATACGAACACTCATGTACAATAAGGTATGTACAGCTTCCTTATACCGCTGCTTTTAGGTAATATTTTTTTACTTCATTGTTACGTCTCACAATTACCACAAATCAGTCAATTAGCAGGTGACTATCGATTATCGCGTCATCTTCATTTGCAGAGAAGGCTTGAGCAAACGGACCGGGGCCTATCCCCCCCTCCCACCTCTCAGCGGCACCCCTCACCGCCTCCCGCGACACCCTGCCTCGCCCTTACAAAGTTAGCGACGTGACCGCAATAACTCCGCATCTCGCAGCCAGCAGAGCACAGAAGCATTGCTTCGATTTGTTTATGAAGCAATCACGTAAAAGCCAACACTGTTTATGAAGCAATTGCTACGAAATATTATCGTGGAAATGTAATGAAAATGAACGGTTAATTAAGCAGGCGGTAAAATGGCCGAGCAATTAATTCAGGTCAGGAGCATGTTACTGAGCGAGTAGGTACGAGCCGGCACACACGGCGCGAGCTCGCCCGACGCGTGACGATGTTGTAATCCCTTCGCGGTGCGATGTCAATTATTTTATCAATTATCTGACAACTGTTTTACATTAACAAGACAGTAGCTTCCAAGATTCTATTTAAGGATAATCCGTTGTAATCGTCTCGATACTTTGTATATTTAATTCACTGCTGTGTTCCGACTGCCCCTCCTCCTCCACCCCCCCGGTCCCCCCGCGCTCCGCCGCTCACGTCCGCAATCTATTCAGACAACATTATATTCGGCGCCCGCGATAAAAACTAGCTCCATTGTGCACACATGGCCGGGTCCGGCGCTGTCCGGCGGCGTCCGGCGCCGGCCGGGCCTCCTAATAGAATAAGTTGGCGAGTTATGTGTGTTGTCCGAACATGAGAGATACCCTCCTCTGATTTATTCGAGGAGGCCGCACGCATCTGCGACCAATACGCGACTTGTTCTTAAATCATTATTATCCGAGCCTTTTGCGAACATATTCGGGTCGGCCCGGCACCCTTGTACCCGGCAGTAATATTATGTGGACAAAATAAGTATTTACACAAAGACACTGCTGTTTCTATGATGTTCACGTGTAATAGTTATTTATGTTGTAAGTCAAAAGTGCTGACATGGTATAACACCAGCATTATTCACTTAGTTCTACAATAAACGCTTTGATTTTGTCACACGACGTGAAATTGTTTTTGTACGGTATACCAACATCCACCTCCGTAAATTGCCTCAAGTCCTGTATATTTATTGAAGCTCGTACCCAATAGAAACTACTACAAGTTCGTAATCGTGCCGTCTCGAAGCAAACCATCAAAAACAAAGCAAACTGCTCGCGATCAAAGAAAGATCAAAGTCATGTAACCTCATCGCAACTTCCAAATAGCTTTAGTTTGGAGCAATAAACCGGATATGGCTGAAACTATCTGTAAACTGTGAGTTGATATAATATTTATACCAGAATTGTGCGCCATCTCCGTAGACATAAATAATGATGAATCGTCCCACCACCACTACTACAGCCATCTACTTTTGACGTTCGTGCGTATCACTAACCAATATAGTACAAATAAGTTCAGAATGTCCACCAATCTTCAGCCCCATGGTAGCCACGACAGTGCTGGAGGCTGTCGTCACGTGTAAAAACGTTCACCTTCCACCTTCCCACTCAATCTGTTAAAGTCACATTCCTGACAAGTGTTTGGCGTTGAGTGTTGCTGAGATAAGAAAGAATTTGAATGAGCTAATCAAAGTTAAAATTACAGATTTATGACAGCAATAAGTATAAGTAAGTACTTATTGCAATCATAAATCTGTAATTTGCTTGCTGATTCGCTTACTAAAGTTATTATCGCACATTTGTTTATAAGTAAAGCTGTTGTTATCTACTGTTCAGAGGAGAAACTAACTGGGGCTTCTCCATATTTGTCGGCGACATCGTGTCTCTCGCGTGTCGCGTGCTCGACGCGAAGGTCGCCGGTGATGGATGGTCCCGCGTCGCGCCGCGTCTGTGCAGCGCCGACCGCGTCACGTCGCCTTATCTCCCAGCATGTCACGGCTGGATAGTTGCATACTTAAACAGAGCCTGCTCTCATGTGCACGTAATATAGGATAATTAAATAAAATAATTTGAAGCTAGCTACATGAGATCGCGGCAGAACTAAGAGAAAACGAAGGTGCATCTTAGATGAATACACAACAACTCGCCTATTTACACCGAGGGTTTACCGCGAAAATAACTGACTCGTGCCTGATGGAGATGTACTCAAAAATGTTGAATAGAATCACAACAATGAGGTATGTGTAAAGAACACTATGTACTTCCAGGATTAGACCAAATTTCATGAAACTGAACCTAATATTGTGTGCGAATCATTAAAACATACTAAACATTTGACTTATCTAGCCCTTTTCTAAATAAAATGGATCATTCGTCCGAAATTTCTCTGTTTAGTGAAAGCACGATGCCTGTGTTCACAGTTGACCCCCGAAACACGCAGACAATAGCAAGTGACACGTGACACAGATCACAGGCGGCATCTCTCTGGCGGCGGCACTAATTGGAGCCAACTCCACTGGAAGTACCTACTGTACAGGCATATGTGTGTAGCGCACTGTCCAAGCGCGGCGCGTAGTGCTCACAGAAGAACTACTTTACCGATTGATGTATTTCGTAAGCTTGTCCGACCGCGTAACTAGGGTTAGAGATCCAACTTTTATACATTGCAAATTTGACTCTTTGCCCAATAAACAAAAATACCTATTATTTTCTAAGTAGTTTTTAAACCTGCTCTATCTGCTCAGTGTAACAGAATTGCCGGAACATACTGTTGTTTCAATTACATGAACTAGTGACGTAAGCATTACATTAAATTAATGATACACATAACATCACGCCTGTTTTGTCAGAAACATCGCGCAGAGGTTTACCTCAAAATGAGAATGTTAATGAACATGATGAGAACATAACCTATGCACAAATCCCAACTCCTTTGGTGGTTACGTACATAGGGTTGAGTATGTGAAGTATAAGTTTATATTCGTGAACCTCCCAGAGTTGCAGTTCTGTGTTCACCTACCGCGTGGCCACTCGACCGGACATGTCATAATTAACTGTACGCCGTCGATGTTTACGTTCTAGTCTGTAAGCGTATGATACACTGATCTGTGCTACTGAGCAGACTGGGCATGTTCTGTTCAACCGCAGAAGCCACACCTCATCATAACTTGCTCTTCGTATCGCTTTAATGTCGGCAAAAAAATAAAGTTGGGAAGTCGGTTTAAAGTCCCAACTTTGCGGCGTCACTGATCCGTTTTATGTTTTATTTCGAACAGGTACGAGTATAAATTAAACTAGTGAAGGTGTTGTGATCTCTGAAATCATTCAATAGAAATAATTAAGCAGGCAAGCCAAACCCTGGACAGCGGGCTGTAATGTGTTAGCCGGTAACAGTGGCGGACTAATAGGGCGCCCCCCTGAAGGGGCGGTCCACCCCGGGCCTCCGGTCTTGGGGGGCCCCCAAATGCCTCTGCGTTCCCCTGCCATATGCTCGAACAGAAAATATTTATTAAAAACTAAAAAAATTGTGCATAGACCAGCTAAAAGAAAATGTTGCGATTTTTATTTATAAAAATAGTTCAAAAAAGATTTATGTGCCCATTTAAAACAAAAAATATAGCTGAGATATCATTTAACAATATTAGAAACAGTCATTAAGAGTAAACAATTGATAACATAAGTAAAATGAAAAAAGACAATAAAATAACAAAAAGTATATAAAATTAAAACATGTGTATAAATTGATAATTAAAATGCGTGAAAATAAATAAATAACAATACTAAAATCGAGACAGGTAAATAGTTGACCAAACTATAAAATATTGCATATCAAATGGCTGAAATGTCAGCTCGAATATCTTGGAAGACAATTTGATGATTCAACAAAAATAACTTTAATTTTGATTTGAAAGCCGAGCAACTTCTACTGAAGATGCTTGAAGCTGCGTAACGAAAACTGCCTCTAAAAGCCGCTGACTGCTGGGGAGTAGAAAGCTGTTGAGGGCATTTTCTTCCTTCACCAATTCCATGTCTACGAGTCCATGTTAGCTTAATACTTGTAACGTGTCACTACGGCGTTTCTTTTTGTTCTGTTCCTATTTTTCCAGTTACCTTGTTTATTTCAACATCCTGAAAAACTTGTTTCATACTTTTTTAGTGTCGTTTTTTTGTCGTAGTTGGGTTTTAGTTATTTTACTTTTTTTATTTAAACAATGTTGGAGTTAAATCACTGTGCTTCTATATCATTTACGTGAAGCCCTTTCAAATGATACCAAACACGACGTATTTATCTAATTTTTTTGAACACCAAAACTTTTTGTCCACTAGAGGGCGCCACATTGAATTTTTATAATGCATTTTGATAAGGACCAGTGAAGCCCTTTCAAATGATATCAAACACGGTGTTTTTAACACATGACTGTTTGTCCGCTAGAAAGCGTCACTTTCAATTTGAGTAATATTTTGGAAATGTACAAGTAATGCCCGTTCAAATGATACCAAACACGGCGTATTTATCTCTATTTTAATTTTAAACACATTAAATTTTGTCCGCTAGAGGGCGCCATATCAAGTTTTGTGACACGTCACGTAGCCAACGATTAAGACGGTTCGAACGGTACCTCATATGTCGAGTTCTGATAATTAGATTAGGAGCTGTGAGGGAACAGATGAACATCCTCACTTAAAGACATACATAGCCTGTCAAAATCTTAACCCTCTTTTGGCTTTGCTCTAGTCGGGTAAAAATGGGCTTAGTACTTATATAATTTCATCAAGATCAAAACTCACAAAACACTACAGCCATCTACACTAATTTTTACGTGGTAATATTCTTTTAACTTTGCTGAACGCGTCCATCATCCGTCTGGGTAAATTCCCATCTTTGAAGCGGGTACTTCCCCAGGAATCCCTGAATTAAAGAAGTGCAAATAATTCACTCTTGTACGCCTATATGTACATTCACTCACTACATTATATTTACGTCGAAAAAAGACATTGGTTTCATTTAAAATATGTTAAACATTAGGTAGATACGTTGATATTTAATAGTTTACTGCAGTGATACCGCAGGCATATAAGAGCCACCGATACGAACGTTGCTACCAAATGGGGACCCCAAGAAATCATTCAATTTATAATAACATAGGCCTTCAGTGAATTGTTATCGCTTATACTTCATTACTTCTTGACCATTTGCATCTCGGTTGCATCATGTGAGAGGAGTTTTTCGAAACTTAAACTAGTTAAAAATTTATCTTTGATCTACAATGGGTCAAGAACGACTGGTTAATCTAGCCGTGCTTTCATAGAAAGAAAATTTTTAAAAGAAATCGATTTCACAGATGTTATTTAGGAGTTCAGTTTTAAGGCACGAAAACACATATGCACAAAAAAAACTATCTTATTTTATCTAATTTTGTTTGTCGATTGATTCGTATTTTCTTTTTCCTCACCCACATCCATTCCATATTGTAGGTATGAATTTTATTTTGGGTTAAATAATTTGAGCAGAATTTACATTTCACTTGTCAGATTTTAACAAACAAATCTGAACTGAATAAAAATCTTGTAAAGCTCGGGGCCTCATTCAGTTTTGCCGCCCCTGGCCTCCGACGGACTTAGTCCGCCACTGGCCGGTAATTCTTTCTACACAACGACAAGCTCCTCGACGGATTACACTGAGATAATACTGAATGCAACTGCTTGCGATATTACTCTATACAATATCTATACTAAAACATTATAAAGAGAAAAGAAAATATATTTTAGTTTGTGTAATAAACTCAAGCATATTGTAAGTAACCACATTTCGGAACCATAATTATGTCATCACTGATCAAAGACTTTCATTTTGAGATACTGTGGCATATTGGACGAGACCGCACAGCTTCCCAAAAGCTGCCCAGCCGAGCCAGACTCAAAGGTTGAACTCTTTTTTGAAATTAAATGTACCCAGCTGGACCGTCTGTCTCAAGTAACGTAATCTACCACAACTTCGAGTGTAGAGTGGGTCCATATTCATATTAAGATCGTTGGAAGCTCTACTGAGGTCATCAAGCACTGTGCTGCTGAGCTCCTCCGTAGTCTCAGCCATGACTACTATATCATGGAAAAACCGAAGGTAAGTGATCTGTGATCTCACCGTTAACATTAATGCTTAATCCTCTCCAGTCCAGAACCTTGAAGACATCCTCCATTGTGGCATAATTAGTTTCGGAGAAATTAAGTCTCCCTGCCTCACACTCCACTGTAAAAGGATAGTTTTTGAGGTCGTCCTGAAGTCGGACTGACATGGTGGCGTTTTCGTAGAAATACTTCAGCACTTTGATGTACCGCTATCGCATCTGTTAATCTGGCACTGTTGGAGAGACTGCAGTACAGCCAAAGAGAATTAAATGACAGCCCAGGTCTCGATCGAATCTAAGTCTTTCTCGTAGTCCACAAACTCTAAGCAGAGCGGCAGATTATACTCCTCGTTCTTTTGTTTAGTTTGCCGTAGCGTAAAGCCACGCAAAGGGCAGTGAAAAGGGCTATGTTCGAAGTTTTCTCGCGTGATTGAATCAGAAATGAAGACACCCACAGGAGAACCCACGTTACCAACATAACACGAAGAATCGCCAATCTTAAGTGATAGTGAGCAAGGCATATAGTTCGCAGAACAGATGGCCGTTGGGAGTGAAAGGTTCTGGAGTAGCGACCGCGTACCGGAAGACGTAGCGTTGGAAGACCTCATACAAGGTGGACCTTTTTTAGTTTCCGTACCTCAAAAGGAAAAAGCGGAACCCTTATAGGATCACTTTGTTGTCCGTCCGTCCGTCTGTCTGTCTGTCAAGACCCTTTAGCTCAAGAACGCGTGGAGGTATCAAGTTGAAATTAAAACCATATACTTAAGTCTGCGGTCCCTTCAAGCTGTGAAAAAATCAAACTTCTAAGTTAACGAATTAAAAAGATACGGTCGTTTATGTCGCAAAAACTTATATTTCGATACTCTCAAAGTTCGAATTTCATGGAGTACTTCTCGTTGACCCAGAATTAAAAAGACCACACAAAGCAAAGTCTTATAGCACAGGTGTGATAAATCTGAAAACAGTAAATTTGTTGTTACCTACGTCACAAAAACAAAAATGCATCTCGTAAAAATCTTCGAGACTCCATTAGCGAATTGTAGTTTTGCTACAATTCGCTACGTGTATATACATAACTATACATACATATATATATATATAGCTATATATTTTTATTAAATATGCATGTATGCTTAGATTTAGCTTTACATATAATTTTGTGACACTTGTTTAAAATTTCTTTTCTTTTTTTATGCACCTGCCATTTTGTCTCTGCACTACCCTAGGTTGACTAGCAGGGTCGAAGCATACTGGGGCCAGGGTTAGTTTCGAAAGATAGCTCGAGCCCCGGTATGAAGGCTTGAAGGAATGGGGTGGGTTTTTAGTCAGTAAGAGTCTGACACTATCTCCCGCTCCGCCCAAGAGCTGGGGTTGTTATTAGATGATTTTCCCAACATAAAAAAACCTTAGGTTGTGATAAATCAAACACTTCAGGATAAATTGTATAAATATTTTATTCACTTTGATCAACACAATTTCATACTTATCGTTCTATTAACAATCATTTACAAATACACAGATTAGTCGGACATGTTTTCTGTTCAACGACTCAAAGCAGACTGACTCTGTCCAAAATGACAGTAACAAACTCACTGTTTCCCTACCACAAACTTTCACAAACACTCGGTCGACTAACCGACCAATCAGAGCAAAGTAAAGAGTACGTAACATCAATTGACTAACTAATATACATTAGAGTTTATCTAATAATTAACTGCAAGTAAATATTTCATTTTAACAATTATTATTATTATTCCATTCATTTATTATTATATACATATTTATCATATTTTTAAATATTTCTTCAAAAATTAACATAAAAAAAAAAACATTTAAAAATATAAAAAATAGTAGCCCACCGGCATCGGGAACAGGGTCCAGGCTGCCGGCGGTCAGGGCTCCTGAGAGAGGAACCTCCGGACAATACGCGCCGTGTCTAGGAGTACTGCCTTCTGGATCAAGCCCTTGATCCAACTGTCTAACGAGAGCCTCCGCAGATGTTGGTCGAGGCTCTTGGCTATTAAGCCATTGGCCGTCACGACTATCGGCACAATGATTGCTCTATCCACTTCCCACATGTCGACAACCTCGCGAGCCAAGTCAAGATATTTAGTTTGTTTATCTTTCTCAGCTTTCACGAGGTTCTCGTCATGAGGGACCGCTATATCAACAATCATTGTGCGACGCTCTAGTCGATCTATCACCACTATGTCAGGCTTATTGGCAACAATAGTCCTATCAGTGATGATAGATCGGTCCCAATACAATGTGACGCTGCCATTCTCGAGAACTGGGTCGGGCACATACCTATAGTACGGTACTTCTGATTCAACAAGATTGTATTTAAGAGCAAGTTGCTGATGGATAATCCTGGCTACAAGGTTGTGTCTGTGCAAATAGTCTCCGTTAGCTAAATGAGAACACCCAGAAATAATGTGTCGGATTGATTCTCCGGGCCGGTGGCATGCCCGACAGATGTCAACCGTACCGTCCTTCACAATATATTTCCGGTAGTTGTTCGTCATCATAACTTCGTCCATAATTGCAAAGACAAAACCTTCGGTTTCTCCAAAGAGATCACCAAAGCGTAGCCAGGATACGGACGCTAAAAGATCTACATCGGGCCCATGTAAGGCCCGATAAAAGCGCCCGTGAAGCTCCTTGCCCTTCCATACTTCCTTGCGTTCATTAGTATCCATTACTATAGGTTTGCGCCAGTTCTCGTTGGCCAAGGAGAGCGGGGTGAGGCCTTTGTCCACCGCCACTACATCTCGGTGCATCCCCACGTCGGTTTCCAGGAAGTATTCCCTGAGACTGCATACCTCACGGTTGTGCAGGGTCTTGGCATTTAAGAAGCCACGACCCCCACACTTCCGCGGGATATACAGCCTCATCACCGATGATCGTGGGTGATGCATCCGATTTGCGGTAAGCAGAGTGCGGACCCTCCTATCCAGGGCGTCGAGTTCCGTCTGAGTCCATTTGAGTATGCCGAAAGAGTACATCATCATTATTATAATCTTTATTGTACACCAAATAAACAAAAATACAGGACAAACATTTAAAAGAATAAGTGCACAATGGGCGGTCTTATCGCACAGGGCGATCTCTTACAGACAACCTTTGGATGGACTGAGAGAAAGGAGATAGATTAAGGGTTGTCAGTGTACAAACATCAGATATAATACTAACAAGATACATTAACACAAATACATACATAC
Organism: Mythimna ferrago; assembly: GCA_910589285.2. Classification (NCBI taxonomy): domain Eukaryota; kingdom Metazoa; phylum Arthropoda; class Insecta; order Lepidoptera; family Noctuidae; genus Mythimna; species Mythimna ferrago. Next base: position 371,901 of record OU342693.1, read on the forward strand.
AATACTAAAAAAAAAAAATATACTAATAAATATCAAATATATAGTTGAATCAGGAGAAGAAAAATATATCAAAGAGAAAGGTAATGCTCCTTCACCATCTTTTTAAATGTTGGTAGCGTTTGAGCACGCCTTACTTCTAAGGGTAACGCATTCCACAAACGTGCAGCTTGAATTGTGAAAGATTTGTCAACGAAGGTAGTGGAATGCGTGCGAATACTTAATTTTAGGTTCTCCGATGATCTCAAGGACCTACTATGTGTGTCACTAAGGAACTGAAAACGTTCTTTAAGATAAAACGGGGTACAAGGATTAAATAGCACATTATAAAGCAAAGAAAGGATATGGGTAATTATGATATATTTATACAAAACAAATCCACAAAGTCTAATATTATAAATTATTACTTAATATCTACAACGAATGTCTAAAGTTCATGTAACTACTAGCGCCATCTATCGCTTATCATTGGAAGTTGAACGATTTATGAATATTTTCTTTAAAAATCATTACAAGGTTAACTGGAAGAGAATGCCTAGGACATTAAATCCGCCCTTGTATCTTTTGTTGCATCAAGATTAAATAAATAAATAAATAATAGACTATACACCGCTAAATTTTGATCGTTTTAATCCCGTGGAGGGTCGATCCGGTACATGAAACACTATCGATTTGTAAAGATAAAATTTTAAAAAAAAATGTTAAGGGTGTATATTTTGTACATGTAAAATTCAAAATATTTTTATTTCGCATAGGCCTACATGGGCACAACAAGAAACTCCATGTAGACGGGCGATGCCACTGGCAAGAGCTAGTATAAGATAATACTGAGCACAACAACTCGCGGTATTATTGTACATTTATCAAAGCACAGATAAAGAGCGGACAATGGACAATGCTGGAGCTGTTATTTATCAGCAAACGACACCGCTTCCACGGAGATATATTTTCAATATCTGCTGGAGACTACAATAAATAGTGCGAGTGGAAGCGACTTGAACATTGAGCACTGAAGACTGTTTATTGAACATGGAACACGGAGCCTCAGAACACTGAACATGGAACATTGTCGGTACACTGCGATATGATCTGCGCGCATTCATCTCGCGCCGCGCGCCGGTGACACCCGCCTGCCACAGCCGCACGTTGTGATATACACACGTCTTATTCTTCTTCTTCTTAGCATGTCGATAGCGAAACTAGTTTTATATCCACTATCAAACTCCTTCCTTGGCCCAGTGACAACCTGTTGTCTTACAATTATTTCGTACTTACCAGTTACATCGTAATAAATGTTTGAAATTTTTTTACAAAATGTTTAACATCGATACGCATACTCTGGGACCAACCCATAAATTGTGAAAGATCGTTATTTCTAATACACTTTGTATATGACAAAGAAAGTAACCATTAATAATGTGAACCTAAACTAAACAACAGTATTCAAAATGAACAACTAAACATTTGATTTCAATATCTGAATCTAACATTTCCGTTGAACATCGGTGTTTGCACAAATAGGTCAGTTAATTGAGTCGTAGCGCGTAGCACGGCTACGACGTAGCGCTGCTGTCGTAGCACTCAAGATCAACGCGCTACGAGCTGCCTCGGGCGCTACGCCGCTACGGCGGTGACTACATAACTTTGCTCTTGTTCAAAGATGTTCTCTTTGCACATGTTACTTAATTAAAGGATAATGTTTATGTGAGAAAACGTTGTGGTTCATAATGTTATCATGTTTACAACAATCATAAAAGGTTTATAAAAATACATTTATGTATTAAATTTCCTGTGAATAATTTTAAGACATTGTTAGAAAAGTTCCAAGTGCGAACATTATCCGAACAGGAATATCCTCCTCGTATTGGTGTTCTGATAAAACAGTACAAATACACACTGACATATTTAAAAAAGTATTTATTTATTTATTTATTATAATCTTTATTGTACACCAAATAAACAAAAATACAGGACAAACATTTTAAAGAATAAGTGCACAATGGGCGATCTTATCACACAGGGCGATCTCTTACAGACAACCTTTGGATGGACTGAGAGAAAGGAGATAGATTTAGGGTTGTCAGTGTACAAACATGAGATATAATACTAACAAGATACATTAACACAAATACATACATACAATACAAAAAAAAATATACTAATAAATATCAGATATATAGTTGAACCAGGAGAAGAAAAATATATCAAAGAGAAAGGTAATGCTCCTTCACCATTTTTTTAAATGTTGGTAGCGTTTGAGCACGCCTTACTTCTAAGGGTAACGCATTCCAAAAACGTGCAGCTTGAATTGTGAAAGATTTATCAACGAAGGTAGTGAAATACGTGCGAAAACTGTAATGAAACATTATGAAGTATTAGGAAACAAAATGACATTGAGTCAGCTTCCTGAAGCCTATCCTACGGCCACAGTCAATGTATCCGAGACGAGCAGCGCCCGTCAGGCGCGAGCCGCGACGATCAGTGATCGTTGAATTTTCTGTCAGTGATGGACATCCTTCACAAACATATTAACAAACAAACAATTTTATTTCTTTATTATTTTCCTTCCGTGATCGCATCAGGAATGAAGATATCCGCAGGAGAACTAAGGATGCCGCCATAGCCTGAAGAATCGCCGAACTAAAGTGGCAGTGGGCAGGGCACATTGCACGCAGAACGGATGATCTATGAGGCCGAAAGGTTCTAAAATGGAACCAGCGCACCGGAAAACGCAGCGTTGGAAGGCCTCCCACAAAGTGGACCGACAACCTGGTGAGAGTCGCGAGAATGCGGTGGATGCGAGACACACAGGATCGGTCGTTGTGGCGACGCTTGGGGGAGATGAAATGACGATGATGATGATGATTAATTATATTCATATTTAAAATATGAGACTAAACTTACTACAATGTTATATAAAAAAATAAGTGAGTTACCTGTTTGTAACATCAAAACTGAATTGTCACATATATTGAGTTATTGTTCTTTATTATTCGCGTCTGCTTGAGCCAGGTAAAGCGCTAGAGCCTGTGACCTAAGGCTACCTCGCTCTAACCCACAGCCTCCTCAAAGAGCGAGTAATTAAAGTTTTCTGATCAAATATCGAGAGGGCGTGTCGGTGGTGTCGTGCGGGATTCGCTAGTCCTGAACCGAGTCCCGAGGAGTTCCTGAGACGGGAGCAACTAAGAGGAAACAGTTTATTACCCTCCGACACTGAACACCATGGTCAGCTCCACCTTAAAATTATGATGGTTTGATCAACATGTTTAAGATGTATTATGAACAAGTTTAATAATTATAATTTTCATTCATTCGACAGAAGTTTTAATTTCTTTATGCTGAACCATTCGAGAGACACGGATTCACTCACGTTATGATTATGATAATATGAAGCCAAGTCGCCTCACAATGTATTCTTTAATAACCAGCTGTGCTCTCGGCTAGGAATTCTATTTGGCATTTTGAATTAAAGTAAGCAAACAGTTCGTAGAGAAAATTATTCACTTCCTTTTGTTAATTTAATAAACTAAAAAATAGTACAATTTTTGTAAAGCAGTGGCGTGTAGCGAGGAGTAGCTCTCGATGTTATCGCCGCGCTTGTAATGCTCGAGTGTTTAATCGAATGCCAGACGCAGGCGCACCCGCGCGCCGCGCCTACTCCCGGCGGCGCATTCTGTTTACATAAATGCACTCGGAAACTGAGTATCTCCAGTATTTATTAATATCATGCATTTGCATAAAATATGCGTGTCTTATGTTATTCTAGCAGTTTTTTATAAAATAAAAATATGCTATTTTTGACAAAACCTTTTCCTCAATTCAGTCACAAATAAACAAATCATGTCAATACGACTGCAAGCAAAGATATAGCAACAGTAGTTTACTACAAAGTAATTGTTAACTGGCAAGCATTTTATTATATTGAGAAAAGTAACTAGATTTTTTTGGGTTGAAACAGTTTAATAGTTCGATAGTGAGCAATAAATTATTGTAATGTGGTAAAGTAGATTGTCTTGAATAAAAATAAGGATTATGCTTACAATCATTTCTCCAAGTTGTAGTTAGCTTTCGTCACCATGTTTTTTCCTAATAAGACGTGTAACCAAATTCTAGTCAGATACATACAATTTATCGCTAAGGAAACTAATCGTTGGGCCAAGAACCATCTTAAAGAGTAGTTTATTTATTTAATCTTCACGCAACACATAGTACATAGGTGGACTTAATACCTTAGGTATACTCTGCCAGTCAACCTAGAGTGACGCAGAGACAATATGACGTAAAAAGAAATTTCGAAAACAAAAGTAAAAGAGTATGTATATAGTTAAAATACACATACATATATATTTAATATAATATATATACTACACATAAAGTATGAACAAAAGTTTTGAGACGATTCTGCTATTGGTGTAGAAAATGATGTTTGTATCTACTATGGAGTCTTTGTGTGTTGGTTCGCAGCGCCGAGTGGGTTCTCTGCGGCGCTGTGTCGCGTGGCCTGACGCCGACGACCTGACTTACGGCGCCGCTGCCCCTTCCAATAGCCTCCACAAGCAGTCCAATATCAACTCTACTCCCAGACTACAAGGTTGAGATCCACCTGTACTACTACTGAATCTCTTGCCAAAAACTGCTGCAAGATTACAAAGCTTCGCTGGCAATGGAAGAGAGATTTCGATCAGTCGGCACGGCGGGCACCGCCCTCTGAGACTGAACTAGCACTATGAAACTGCACTATTTCAGATATTCATTCGTCCCATTTCAATTCAAAAGGTAGCCCACTATTGATTTCAACTTGACTCACAGAAATCGGAGGGTTTCAGAATTTCAATAGCATACCGTTAAATCGGTAAAAGAACTCGCACAGAAATAATAAATTTGTTGACGCTTGCTTATTTTATAATTTTATTAGACGATGGACTTTTCTAACCACTGTTACATCAGTGTTTGAGATGATAAATATCCACTCGGCCATCTTGTTCTATTCTTTCGATAGTCTATTAGCCGAGACTCATGTTCAGAAATGAACTGCAGGCTGCTATGATGAATTCATACGAAATGTTCTCAAATGTCCATATTTCGGCCATTCTACGCCGGAGCCAGCATAAAGTCCCCATTACGCCTCCACGCAACATTTCGCGACTCGGCCTCATAAATCTATGAATTTGTAAAACAGTTGAGAAAATATGCGAGTTAGTGTGGAGGTCACGTGTGCGCGAACCGGCTGGAACCGGTTAAAACTGGTCGGAACCGGATGATGTATAGTATGGACGGGTCTGTCCATGCTAGCGCCAACTGTATTCATAGTGTCGTAAAAGTGTCGTTAATGCTGCGCCGCCGTCGAACTGAGATCGAACAAGTTCAGTAACACCCGCGGCGCCGCCAGCCGCCGTGCGCCGACCACGCGAATATTTTAAAGCAAACGAACTTACGAATTCCGGAGGAGCCGCGCGAGGTGGCGGCTTTGTGAGAGTGGAGGAGTATGCAAGCTGATGCAGTAGGCCAAGATGCTGGGTGCAATACAACGTAATGCAAAGAAGAAATTCCATACTCGTGTTGATATCATTACTTCGTTACAGGTGTAGTTCCGGACGCACCCAAACTAAACGGCAGTTTTGTTTTAATCTGTTGGTGTGTCGTGTTAGCCATGTATCAAACAGAATGGTCCTTCTGCGCGATAGTTTACGCACTCCTTGTGTAAATAAGACGTGTCACAGAACTCGGCATTCATATCTGCGCGGAATGCAAATATTACAACGAGCGCATCGACGCACCGACGCGGCGAATTGGAATCTAGCGCAAATAGCACTGCACGTTATAGTGAGCACACAGACATACAGCGCTGCAGCGCACGAAATCCACTAATACTTCATATAATGTTTGATAATGGAATCAGTTTGTGACGTCAGATTCAATTTGCACTTGTATCAATATGAACGAGTCGATGTTATCATAGACAGCGCTTGTTCGCTTGTTTGCGCTCGTGATTGAAATTAGTTTTGGGTGCTTTATTATTTGCTGTTAGAGAATTTCAGAATCAAAAGCTAGATTGGCATTTTTTTTTTAACAGCCTCACGCTTGACCTCTGTCTCACCTGATGGAAAGGGACGATGTAGTCGACAATAGAGCGCGCTTACCTAGAAGTATTCTATTCACTCTTGAGTTAAAGATCACTAAGTCTGAGAGTTTTCGAATAATTCTAGAGATTAAAAGTTCTGACAAGAATGAAAAACTAAACAATAGAGTATAAGAAATAAACTTCTATTTCACTCATATCCACTACATACACACTATAATCTTACCAACCACTGCTTTTGAGCAAGTAGGGTGGAGCAAGACGGCATGTCAGACTTTTACTGACTCGGTAAGTCCCCTCTTTGAGGCGTGGCTGGAAAGACCTCACGGCGTCCTTACCTTCCGTATGACGCAGGTCCTCACCGGGCATGGTTCGTTCGGGAGGTTCCTGCACCGGATTCGTGCGGAAGTGACGCCCGGGTGTCGCCACTGTGCGGAATGCCCGGAGGACACGGTGGAGCACATAGTCGAGGTGTACCCCGCTTGGGCGGAGCATCGCCGTGCCCTCGTGGGGGCGATCGGCGGCGGAGATCTCTCGCTCTGGGCCTTGGTTGAGGCCATGGTCCGGAGCGAGGAGGAGTAGCAGGCGGTCGCCGACTTCTGCGAAGCAGTAATGCTCGCAAAGGAGGAGGCCGAACGCATCAGGCAACGGCGTTCTCGCCGCCGCCGCCGCCGACGGGATTCTGATCCCGATTTCTGGCCACCGTAGGCGCGGGCTTGCGGACAGTGAGCAATGGGTAGCTCGCTGTCCGGCCGTCCGGTAACTGTCCGGACCAAGCCCAAATCGTCGACGGCGCGCACTGTTCCCGCGCGCCTCAAGGAGTTGTCAGCAACAGCAGGGACCCAGCAATGAAATATGAAGGCTAGAAGGAACGGGGTGGGTCTTTTAGTCAGTAATAGTCTGACACTATCTCCCACTCCGCCCAAGAGCGGGGGATGTCATTGGATGATTTTTTCCCACCATAAAAAAAAGACTTTTACTGACTAAACCTCACCTGTGTCTTTCAGTTAATTTTTCTGCTTTAGGAATACGATAACTCTTCTAAAAAATCCCGCAGGCCCTAACGGGCATCAATCCTGCTGAGTCTCACTCCCAACAGATTCATTCAATTGCCTACAGTCACAAAGAACAGATCTCATACGGCCAATATCTTGAGCAGATTGTGTTAGCGTGGTAGTGAAACAATTGAGGTCAAGTAGTACTCGCTGTTGAACTAATACGAGAGCATTACTGTACTGTAGGTAGGATCCTACTCCCTCTGTTGTACTACTTCCAACTACACAAACATACGCAAAGAAAATAGCGCTGTCGAGGAAAAACCAATACGTTTGAAAAGCACTCTCAAATTGCGAGTATTGGTATAAAACCAGAGGTATGTTAGAGCACCTTAATGCAATAGCTTTCGAGAAACATTTACAATTAGCCGGTCCGCGCTGGTCCGCGCCGTCTCTCGCCGGTCCGGGCGGTGCTCGGCGGAATTGCTGCGAATAAAACGGCACGGTTCGATGTGAACGTTCTGAACGACTGAACTCGGTCAGTTGAGAACCGCCGCCTTTATGTGTGCGCTGGCGAAGATACTCTTTGCTTTCAGATCATGTCGGAGTGAAGCGGTTTCATGCATTACTGTAGCTGAAGATAGCGTTAGCTTCTTCTTCTTCGTCGTGAAGATGCAAAATTAAATGTGCTTTAACCAGAATTCAGCCACATCGACAGCCTTCAACGTCTCTTTGAACGTCTTCAGAGTGCACGTGTTGCTGTGCAGAGAGCGCGGCACGAAGTGGCGCATTATTCGACACCCACGAGCAGCTCCGCTAAGAGAACTCTCAAAACAGACTAAGACAGTTGATGAGGTCAAATCTGGAATTCTATTCAGTTTTAAGGAACTCATCGACTTACATAAAAGGCAACTACGAGTATTAACACGTTCGCTGTGGCAGTGATTTTTCTATACTTTCCATTACTGTGGTACAAGATCTATACACCTGGCAATAAAACTTCCATTGTGGTAGCACAAGGCTTATAGACCCTGAAACTTTTAAAAAACCTTAATCTATTTTTGGCATCATGTAAAAATATATCAACACCGCTAAATTTTGATCATTTTAATCCCGTGGAGGGTCGATCCGGTACATGAAACACTATCGATTTGTAAAGATAAAATTAAAAAATAAAGTACTTTTTTTCAAAACTCGGATTAATTTACGCAGGTACGAAATTAATTTCTTTAAAAAAACGTCAGCTGAGCGAGTCCAATGACGTGTAGGTAGTTTGTACGCAACCCCGACTGCTACCTACACCAAATCCCATTGAAGTTATGCCTTCCGCACGACAAGGACGTCTATACTTTTCTTAGCCGCACTGTAAGCGAGACGTATACAAGATGTTTAAACCTGATATCGCAATCAACGTGTTAACACTAGCAGGTAGAAACACACGCTAGAACAAGCGACGTACATTGAGTGAGACACGTAGTAGTTCGTCTCACTATCGTCCCTATCCGCTTATCAAGTAAACAAAGCTCAGTTGTTTCTTGTTGCTAGTCCGTGAGTTTGTACAAAAGATAAAAGGGCTGACAAATGAGAGCTCATGTTAAGCCCAGTGTTAGCTGAATGTACAGAATATTAAGTGTGTTTAACTTTACGCTCAATTTGAGGGAAAGGATAATAACACCGAAGTTCCGTTACCTGGCTAGGTACTTAAAAGTTGTAAGCACAAGAGCAAACCCGCGCCGGCTCGCACGGGTACGCGCCGGCCCGCAGCGGGCTGCAGCGGGTCGGTAATGAGCGCGGGTCCGGTCCCCACGGAGCAGCTTTTTCAAAAATTGCGCCATAGAACACCTCCCCCCTACCTTATCTCCCTGTTCGTCCCCTAAATCAGATCGCCGCGTAGCTAATGATTCGTCCCACGTTACTACTGAACAAATCTTTTGGCAAACTCCACCTAGTCGCAGTAGATATATGTATATATATATGTTTTGTTCAATCGAATAGAAACATCCTGGGTACGCAACTTATTATAGAAGGTAGTTTTACGCAAGGAACAGGCATTCAATAAGTATTGATGGAGTATACGTCGGCAGCGAGCTAACGGTATCCCGAATACCGAATAAAAGCCTCTTTCATACGTGGGTAGTATCAAATATTCATACATATAAATTACGCCTTAACCTTTACACCGATAGGAAACATGCCTGCATTGAGTTGTTAAGCAAAAGGAACCCTTTCTGTATCGTTATGGAACAAAGCGAACACACAACTCATTCCCCTTTTCAATTAAAATCATAACTTGTAAAAACTATACAAAATAATTAGCTCGTAAAACAAACCGTTGAAAAGGAGTGGGGTAGTGCGGGGTGAGGGGGGGCTGGCTTCGCGGGTGTGTGCGGGGAGAGCACGGGAGCGCGGGGCCGAGAGGGGAGAGGTTACCCTTCGAGAGGCTTTTATTCCCCGTTATACCGCGGCTCGTGCCCTCTGCAACCCTCGGTCACAGCTCAGGCAGAAACAGAAGGTTCAGTCTGTATCAGGTGTAATAAGACCAAAGGAAATAGACTGAATGATTGTTATCATGTTTTCGTATTCTACTCATTATTGCAGCCAAAACACTTCCATTTACATTAGGTATAAGGCTTTCCCCAAGCAGCGCCACATCGCCACTCTTGTATTCTCGCATCTAGTGGATCTAGTGGTTCTCCCTACCAGCGTTAAGTTTTTATTTAGAAATGCATGAAATATTTTCAACATAAAATGAATGAACGAGTTGAATTATTATTACTAAATGTTAGTGCTCTTTTTGCTTTAGACATAAAATGTGTGCGCAAAGCAGTTGCCCTTCTGCGTATGTTCACGTCGTGCTGCCGTGTATGGCTCGCCGTGTGCGCGCTGCCCTACTGACACAGTATCGCGTATTGTTGGAACACGCCGCGCGCCACACTCCACGGGAACCCCACCGACAGCCTATAATTACCAACTGACAACATTTGCAACGGAACATTGCCCGAACACCTCGCCACAATACAACCTTAAACTTTATTAGCCATTTTACTGTTGATCCCTTATAAAAACATGACCTTTCTTCGTCGCAGAATAAATATTATCTTATAATATTAAAACCCTCGTCGGCAGCGGGAAGAGAGATGTTTACTGGACGCCACTTTGAATTAAATAAAAATGTTGGCTTTCAGGTACGCTCAGACAAAAATAGAGAGATTTTTCATTTATCTTCTACTCGAGAGATGGCTTAAATGATCCTAAAGTCGTATTCGTCATCATAATACGTAGCTGGCACAACTCGCGGTCGAGCGCAGTACTCCATCAATCTCAATGCGTCACGTGCTGGCGACGCTAGTTCTCCAAACGGCTGTTATTTTGATGTATATTATTGTGACAGTCATTGCTTTGTATATGCAATCGAATGTATTTTATTGTTACATATTTAAAAGGTAGATATGATGAAGTCTCTCCTGGGGTGGGTTGTCACTGGCGTTCGTGATCTGTTTTAACACTTTTGATATTACAGACGTTACTGCAGATGTCTTACCATTCCAAAGAAAATGAAAAAGCAGAGTGAGAGAAGATTCATAAAAAATACAGACCATTAAAAATAAAAGTCATGAAATGATGTCAGGTTTATTCCGAGTCCCCGAGTCTGGCAAGTGTCCGTCCACTCGGCTAGTGTCAAGCCGACGAAGTTCGCACAAACAATGGCGGCGCAAACACCCGACGAAAACATCGAGCCTTCATAAACAACATAACTTATCTCGCGCTGTGTGCGAGATATCTCGCTGAGGAGGAAAAAACTTGAACAACTTATCATAAGGACGTTATGGAAGTACCTGAGGTAAGCAATTTACGACACAATTGTGTAGGGGCTATGGTTATCTGTTTATAGATAAATATACGAGAAGATACACTTGACCTGTACTGTCGTCAGATAATTCATGTAGTTTTACTAAGTAGTGTTGTAGTGTAGTGGTTCGTGTGCACGTGATCTCTCTCTCTCTCGATGTTAACTCTTAATTGTATTGTCAATGAACTGTTATTACAGAGATAGACAAACACATACCTTTAATATTGCTTGTTTTACTTTTTTGGTGTACAATAAAGTTTATTCTATCCTTCTAATATTTCATTATATTTTTCCTTAAAAAAAATTGTCATAAGCAATCCGAAGTCTACTAGTACCTGGCTAGTGGTCATACGCTCATATTCCATTTACATGCGACTTCGTCATTGCCAGCGAAGTATAGTATACCTACGATAACCTCTCTGAATAACCCTTTGCGAAATTCGTGTTGAGGCTTTACTTAATTCTGCAGTAATTTTTATCCCTCTTCGCACCGAGCAAGTCACCCAGCCATGTTTACATGTTCGCATTAGGAACAAGCAAATTACTAAGACGGGTTAAGTCGGCAGATATCGTTAAAAAGTTTGCGCTCGTAACCGCGGCGCGATGCGTGCATACTAAACGCGTCCCTACGGGGTGAGCAGGGACCGAGCTCGCCGTACGTACTCATTGCGGGGACTCGTTTAAATTCAATGTCTCTCATTTGTGGACAAAAAATGCGAGTATTCCTGTGTGTTATTTTGTCGTCTGCTCCAGACAGAAGTTTAGCCAGTTGAAAAAATACTAGATGTTTGAGAAACGGCTAACTTCCTTATTAAGTTCCATGTTTGATTAGACCCAAGAAGAGTATAAGAATGCCAGGTAAATAACCATGGAGTTTCTTACCAGTTCTTCTCCATATTAGACGACCAATTTGGAAACGTGCAACAGCTTCTGACGTTTTATAAGTGCCCATAAAGGCCTATGTGAAATAAAAAAAAAAAAGTTTGGTATGGTTATGACAGATGGAGTAAGGCAGTAAATAGTGGCGTAAGAAAATTGGCAGAAAAAATCCTCGGCGTCCGGTGGGGACGTAGGGACATGGCATTGTTGCCATCATGGGTAGAACCTGCATGATGGTGGCTCAGAAACGTAGTGATTGGTGCAGGAAATGAGAGGCTAATGTTCTGATGTAGGCGATGTCGAGTAGTGGGTAATGATGACGACATATGCATGCTCGCAAGTTTATATATTGTACTAAAATATTACCGTTAGCTAGGTACCAAGAAGAAGCATGGTAATTCGGAGGCAGTATTAATTTTCGCTTATCTTGTCATCTATATTTCCCGCGCGTCCATACCCGCGCAGCCATAATCATAAACCGTGCAAGCAATTAGTGTCACACTTCCCTAGCGCCCTCTAATCATCTAACGTATCATTTGCACTAAATCACATTTATTGTGTTAGCTAATTAAATAAAGAATCATGTCATATTTTGTCGCAATTTGTGATACTTCTCACAGCTTACATGCTGCAAAGACAAAACTCTACGAGTATACTCAAACACAGCTAATTCCGGCTACATTCATGTTCGTTGTGATAACATGAGCCTAAAGATCGCCTGCCTACGTTGAACTTGATCTATAGATGCAAGATTTGGAGCTAGCCATTACCGCTCTATAGGATTTATCCGTATCTAAATTTTGTTTTTACAATTTTAAAATTAGAATCGTTTTAGAGTATTAACTTGGCTAAGCCTGCTGTTATGTCCTCGTAATGCCCTCCTTAGGCTATCAACTAACAAGTCTTTAGAGTTTCGAGACACTTGTTCTACAGTTCGGGGAGGTATCAACTTGAGACAGTTTATTAAAATGACTAGTATTTGTGACAGACGGGCGGTTTGCCGGTCGCTCGGGGTTTCAGATTACAGTTCCTTGTGCTAGGTCTTGCTATCGATTCGTTTCGTCAGAACAACGGTACACCTCTCTCATTGGTACATAAAAACTAAATAGTGGATCATAAATCGTCTGAAGCGGCGGATATAAAATAGAGCGGCGGATACAAACTGATTGCTCCGGCGGCGAAGGGGGGGGGGACAGTGCGGGACGGGGCGGGACGGAGGGGGAGTTAAAGCTGCACACTTACGTGCGAGTACTCACTACTCACATGGTAGTCTACAGGAATTGTAACTTAACAGTTACAGTTCGATCAAAGAGCATGTCTTCGATATCTGTTCAGTACACAAGCTTTAAATATGTCAGCTTGTGTGCATTCGCTTTACAGTGGCACATTTTATTGTTGCACACCATTTTGTTTTCGACATCATTATTTAAATATTATAAATTTTTAAAGCCTACATTCATTACATTTATTCCCTTCATTTTTGTTCGTATTTATTAATATTAGAACAAAACCGTTTAACAATATCGAAATGATAAGATATTCATGAGCGCCGCGGCGCATGTCACAATAATCAAAGGCCATTATTCTTACAGTATCAGATGTAGCAATGTACTGTAGCTATCCGTGTGACTGCTACAGTATCGGCGGCAAGTTCTGCTACAGTCACCGTTTAATTTATTATTTCTATCAATATCCGAGCAGTTAGTAATCCTATCCGCCGGTACACAAGGTGAGCCGCCCGGCGCGGCCTGCCCCGGCCCGGTAGACCCGTTGTTTTTATCAAATATTGACGCTTCTATATTTTATTCAGCGCTCGCTCCGCTCTCTGCGCTCTGCTCGCTCGCGGCGGTCGGCGGCGCCGGAACCATAGAGAAATCGATGCGAACAGCAAAATGTTTTCCGCATCGCATTGGATCCTACTGTTTTATTATATAAGGCGAGTTCCCGCGAATAACGAGCGCTCGTAACTCTAACGAAACGGTTTATAATACACGCGTGAATATTATATGGAAAGCGTACGTCGGCCTCACGCAGAGGCTTGTACAGGGATTATAGCTTTTGTGTCTATTTAAAGATATAATTACCAAACTATTTGTATGTGCTGACGTAAACACGAATCGTGGCGTGGAAGCAAACGGAAACTATATTTGGTAAACAGTACCTCTGTACGTGCTCATTAATAGTTGTAACTTGTTCCATAGTGCTTGTGTAATACTCGCACAATATATTAATAGCACTAACGGGTTTTGAAAAGAATGGAAACATCAAACGGACCTTAGAGGGAAAGTTGCTTCACTCAGCTTCACACTCGAAATAGAAAAACTAATATAATTCAAAACTGCCTTTTAAAAACTACTTAGTTATGCTATCCTTAATAGCGTAACTAAGTAGTTTTAAAAACCATAATACTTATTTGTTTTAAAATATGAATCGTAAGAATCAAAATCTTCCATCACTCCAAAAAATTTAAGAAATGTGGACGACTCGAATTATTCTATACCCCAAAGTCGTTAAGGAGGATGTTAGTGGTCACAAACAGTTCTCAGTGAAATGAAAGTAAGCAGCTGGCTCACAACAATGCTGACGCCATTAGAGCGTGGCTACCAGGCGCGCAGCGCGCGAAGGAGCAAGGAAGGTGTAACAGAGGAGTCTGCTTAAATAAATATCACCACTTAAGATTTGAGCCCCATCTCGAAGAAACGCGCGCGATCCGGCGGCAATAGCGGCCTACATAATGTATGAGCCGCCAAGCTCGGACGAACGACCCGCTCAGAGCGTACACTCTAAAACCTGCTTTGAGAAAAGGTAAGTAGAGTTGGGATTAGATTGTATGTGGCGGAAAGACGGTCTTTTGAGCAAAGCCAGGCTGTCCGCGCGCATTGAGCACAGAATGAATGATCGTTGCGTATTTATGAGCCGGCAATCGATGAATCTTATTCATTGCGCATTACGTTCCACCGACCAGGCCTGCGCCGCACTGGCTAGGAGACGGCGTTCTGTAAAACTTTTAATGAATCATTCGCAATTAACGACGTCTCGGATTGAAATCTTAAAGTATATGAATTTATTCGCAGGTAATCACGGCTCTTGTGTCCTGGACTCGGGTAAATGTTTAGCTAATTCAATTATGATGTTCTACAGCGGCCACGCTATGTATTCGGGCTCGGTATTCTGATGCTAATCCGCGCTGTGTTAATGAATTAAGAACTCGTGCGTTAATTAGTCGCGCCTCCGCTAAGATATGCGCGAGGGGTGCGCAATTAATGCCCGCGTCTGTATAAATTACTGAGATTTTGTTAACAATGTATACCGACAAGCTTTCAGTGCAAATCCAGTTAACGATTTCCGAGTACTTAAACAAAAAAATTTAACAGTGGAAATTAGCTAGTAGTAACAATTAGCTAATACACCTAAATCCCTAATAGTAATGTAGAAGTAATATTGTCTCAATATATTGTAAATGTATTTTGTAAGCAATTATGATTGTCTGACCAAAAAAATAATAATTTACAAGATATTGTGAATAGTAGTGTTCCACAAATACAGTCAACCGCTCATAATCGTTAACGTTTGAATTGGCCCTTAATTTCGCAGCAGTAAGGGTGGTTTTTGTAGTTCAAGAGTTATTCCTGACGTACAGCTGACCGTACTCCCTATTGTGTACTCTTGCCATAAACGAAATGAAATGAAACCAGAAAAGTGCTATGTATGGAAGATTCAGTAATAAGAGAACACGAAGCTGAAGAGATTGCTCCTCTCATGCGACACGAGATGAATTTAATAGCGGAGTGAAGAGCGAATCACCCCTACATTAGTGATATTAACAAAACATTAACAAGAATATGTATACGCTAACACGCCAAGTAATCGTTTAGAACAGTGGCGAACTTACTAAGGCTTAATACCTATTTATAATAATAAACGATAATGAAGTCCAGCGACAATCCCATCATGCTTAACTAGCGGCTCCCATGCGCAGTCAGGAACTAACCACTAGCGGCTCCCTCGCGCAGTCAGGCACTAACCACTAGCGGCTCCCTCGCGCAGTCAGGCACTAACCACTAGCGGCTCCCATGCGCAGTCAGGAACTAACCACTAGCGGCTCCCTCGCGCAGTCAGGCACTAACCACTAGCGGCTCCCTCGCGCAGTCAGGCACTAACCACTAGCGGCTCCCATGCGCAGTCAGGAACTAACCACTAGCGGCTCCCTCGCGCAGTCAGGCACTAACCACTAGCGGCTCCCTCGCGCAGTCAGGCACTAACCACTAGCGGCTCTCACGCGCAGTCAGGCACTAACCACTAGCGGCTCTCACGCGCAGTCAGGCACTAACCACTAGCGGCTCTCACGCGCAGTCAGGCACTAACCACTAGCGGCTCTCACGCGCAGTCAGGCACTAACCACTAGCGGCTCTCACGCGCAGTCAGGCACTAACCACTAGCGGCTCTCACGCGCAGTCAGGCACTAACCACTAGCGGCTCCCTCGCGCAGTCAGGCACTAACCACTAGCGGCTCCCTCGCGCAGTCAGGCACTAACCACTAGCGGCTCCCTCGCGCAGTCAGGCACTAACCACTAGCGCTAAACTCGTGTACGCAGACAGTGACTTGGAACATTATCATTCTGGCATGAAGTTATATCCAATAGCTTACTCTATTGTAGCAGAAAATGATTTAATTTCTTCATTAATTATTAGTTTAAACATCTTAAGACATTCATCGCACTTACAATGTTTAGCGATTATGAGTATAAAATCCGGTACTCACATTATATTAATAATTGTGTAATAACATCGCAACCACGAGCACCACGACGACCGCTGAATGAGATACACACACGACACACAACAACCCTCAGTACGTGAGACGTGAGTGTGTACTCGTAAGTACATACACCTTACTCTAATTAGGAGAGCGAGTCGGACTCAAACTGAATGCGAAACGATTCCACGAGTGCACTGCGACTAATAAGTCGCGCGACTAATTAGTCGTGAGACGCGAGCCGCGTGTCGCAGGTGCCCTCAGTTTCAATCTGGTTGACGTCCAGTCTAATCGGACACAGTGAGCACAGTTCCGTAGAGTGACTGTCTTACTAACGTGGACAATCCAATCCTCGTAACTTGGTGTCACGATACTTGTTGGTCAGGTAGCACTGCCTCGTTGGGTGCCACCGTGGGAATCCTCAAATAACTACTCCAGCACTTTCCTGGCACGTTTTTCACCGCTAGACATCCTAATGGATATGGAGGCGAGTGTGTATTCATGTATTCATGTCTTAATTATTCATAACAAGATTTATACCATCCGACAAAGTGGCAATAGTGTACCAGAAATTGCTTTCATCTGGCTGAGGTGGTAGGAACAGCAAAACATGCACGAAACAAGTACTTCGAAGCTGGCTAAAAATGGGAAATGAAAAAAGTATGGAGTGAGAGTCCACTGTGAACTCATCATGCTGACAGCAACTTGGGTAAAGTAACCTGTTAATCTGATTGGCCGAGTCTAGCTGACATCTTCGAATTGATGGTGGTCACCACGGTGGATTTAGAGAGGTAAGAATCGCACACTTTCTGGCTTTTTCCGGAATACCTGGGCGCATTTTGAAGGTTTCCCACCGATAACCACAATTTTTTAACCTTAACTCGAACCGTGTGGTTATTATTATTAAGCCCCCTCACTTATTCTTACAATACTCACATAAATAGAAAACGCTCCCAAGGCACTACTTATAATACAACGAGATAGCGTAGCATTTCGTAGAGGATCGTAGCCGCGTAGCGCTGACCTTGCGTAGCGCGTAGCTCGTAGCACTGCGATTACGAGGCGAGTTTATGACTTTGGTATTGTATCGAGTCACAGTGTGTCAGAAAAGTTCGCAAACCAAAAGGGCGACACACCAACTGCGGGTGTCATGTATGACCTTCTTCAGCTTTTTTACAAGAAATAATGCTATTTTCTTCATTCATTAAGCACCAAAATTAGGGTAAGTGTCGCCGCACATGGGCCGGTGATCTACACTTGTGGCTGGCGGCTGCTACTTTCCTGACCGTTACGCGCAGTATCATAATGGACTCTGATGGAGAAGGTTTAAATGAGCATGTAACGGCGTTTTGTGTCCGCATTTAGTGATCAGTTCGGGCCACAAGAAGCGTGTATCGGCGTTTAGTGGTTGTGGTCGGTGGTCTTAAAACTTGCAAAGTCACACTATTGAGTTGCAAAAATGTATCTTCACTTTTAAAACAACTGAAGAATGTCGTACATGACAGGAGCTACGTTTCAAGCAACTTCTAGAGAACTTGGTACACTGTTAGGTTGTTAATATAATTTAAACCATTATAGAGAACTTGGCATTATTTCACATTTATGTTTAGGATCGGTTGAAATATTCTCGAATGGCTGAATACAATATGAATAACAATTTCTATTGTAAGAAAGAAAATGTATTCTGTTGCAAAGTATTTGGTTTTATGTCTGAGTGTTTATTGGAGTATATTGAATGGAAGATAATATCTTTATCATAAAATGTTTGAGCTTGTACTAATAAAACTAATTCAGTGAATTAGAATGTCTGAGAATATTCTTGGTGGATAAAAAATAAAATAACAAGCTTTTTAAATTAACAGAGTGTGTGGAAACTTTCTGTGTTAAATTAATTTGTTCGGGTGCATTATTTATAAATTGTACACAGGTCTGTGTACCGTGTTAATATTAATGTGTGCACAACATTAACCGCAGTGTCGTTAGCACACCCTGTACACGCCGGGGCGCGGCGGGGCGCGGGGCGCGGGCACGCGGGACGTGGCGGTGCGGCGCGGGGCAGGGGGCAGGTGGACCGACCACGTTACATATTCATGCGCCTCACCCGGCGCACTATGAATTATTCGGACACATTATAAAACTGAGCGACGTGTTCGAGAATTTGCAAAAACTCCCCGAACTTGGCCGAGCGCCCTCGAATAGCTGCAAAGACCTCCGAACGACGCTACGAAGACTTTCGGCACTTAAAGAGACTCTATTTATGGTAATGCTGATTAAAGCTCACTTCGTTTGACATAACATTAGATACTTAGTCGATTCTCCACACAGATGTTTTTCAGAGTAACACTCTAGGAACTTCACTTTGTCGTGGCAATAGCCGCATTCCCTTAGTTCGGAGCGCGTTGAGGCAAGTTTAGCAATGCCAGTGACCGGAAGCCGACGCCACGCTTTCTATTTCAATACAATTCAAGTTAGACCAGTTGGACTATAAGCTGTCAAAGCATACTTGCGCTGGACGCTGATATTACTTGTGAAACGTGAACGTTCTCTGAAAACTGTCCAAGTGGGAAACTTTTATTGCATTGAGCTATTTGTGTTTGAGCAGTTGAGTGTAATGTTTGGAGCGGTTTCTGGTTACTCTACAGGGTTATTTGTAAAACACTGGCAACCTCTCACGACTAACTTACTAACATCATAAACAACAACTTTTGTTCATGACTTTTAAAAACTTTAGTTCATCAGATTTTCACACAAAAATAAAAATATTTAAATTGAACGTTTTAAATATTACGAAGTCTATGCGAAGCAGGTGATAGTACAATAGCGGAGGGGAGCGGGGATCTTCTTTATGCGCTTGCGTCGCGTCATACGGACATAGGTGAGTTTAGCAAAATACAGAGTCGAAAAGTGTTACATAGAACAACGAAATCTTGAAGGTTTGTTTTTGGTAAATTAATTATGTTTAGTAAAAAGTCATGAACAAAAGTGGTTGTTTATGATGTTAGTAATACAGTCCGGCCCGGTTGTTAGTGTTTTACAAATAACCCTGTATATTACTGATCCTGCTTCATAATTTTAAAAAATCCTTCTCTATAGACACCAAAGGGAGATTTTACTACAAAAGATTATTGTCGCTTAGAACATCAAAAATGTCAAGATGAATGAGAATCAGATAACAATGTGTTAGGTAAGTACGACACAAAACACTCTCATAGATCCTTACGGTAGCGAGGATACTTACAGCCAACTTAAAAGAGTATCGGAATTACAGAGAGCTATAATAGTCTTTACCAATGCCTTCCATTAGTGTGTTACCTTTGTTTACCTGCATAGCTGAGTGACGCCAGCTCCCCGTGGAATCAATTACCAGCTGCCTCGCCCCGCGAGGCTTCCGGGATTACAGGCTCCGAGTTACAGTTAATTAGATATGAGATAATGGAAAATAGCTCACGGCCTCATTAGACATACTCCTTGTGAGGAGTCACGGAGGTAAATAATACTGACACATAACACACACTTGTTCACGATGTCCATCGATGGATTCATCAGAAGTTAGCACTACTTCCCTAGTATTTAGCCATGTTTGTACAACGCTACGATGGTACGGGATGATAGGGCCAATACCGGAGAAATCCTGCTCGGTCTGGGGTCCAGAACTGCAGGGTGAGTAGTTGCTCTACTAAATAGATGAACAACACGGCAGCTATTATAAACATGTTATTTATAATAGCTGCATATAACACCAATACCTATTTTTAAACCTGAAATACATTGACAATCATTATTGTTAGTCATCTCCTGGAAGATATGTTCTGTATTTATATTCTGGATCAGTCGCTAAACATTACTATATCCGTCGACGTGCCACCATTGTAAAACAAAAATAGATCTGTAATAGATTGTTGTTTCTATTTATACGACTACTGACTACAAAGCTTTAACTAAACACAAAATCAAACTAATTTCATTCTTTATGTAATACTTTAGATTTGTTTTCTATTTCTGTGCCAAGATGACACTCCTAACGGCAAATGTAAACAGCAGAAAAATCTTCAGAAATGTTTATGCAATAAGACAATTGAGAACAAACCGGATATAATTTGATAACACGCGATCTATCTGAGATGACGCAAGGCTTAACGTATCATATATATCATGTAAATAAAAACAAATACAATGGCGGATATGATTTGTGCGAATGTAACAAACAAACAGCGGCTGTGAGAACACGCAGCTGATCTGCTCTCGCAGACAAACGATGCTGTATCGCGCCGAGGCTAGGCTCCGTCCACGGCCGAGAGCGATGCGACTTGCGACGCGATTGGCGTAAAGCGACACGTGTTCCCGACTTTATGCGACCCATTCAGTGTTGAAGGCAACTTACCTCGCTCACTTTTTGACTCGCTCTAAAGCCGAGGTCGTTAAATTGTTATAACATTTGATTTAGTCACGCATCAAATCTCACGTTACCCGTTTGGATCGCCAGGATGGACCTATTTCGACCGCCTGGACTCGTGGTACGCTGTTAACAACTTCTTACATTTCTTTTCTCATCACTGTCCCAAGACACGTATCGCTTGATCGTGTAGGTCGTGGCAAACGGTTTAGTGGCGGCGTGTAATAGGCGGCGCCGCCAGCCGTCACAATGTGCCGATATTGCGGCTCACGGCGCGGCGGCGTCGGCGCTCGTAAATCTAAGACGAAATAAAGAGTGACCCAGTTACAGTTGTACTTATTGGCGAGCGATCCCCGGAGCGTGGAGCGGCCTAATGTCGTTACGTTTGCGCTTCTCGCTTCTTTACTCCTCTAAGGCTAATGCTACATTTAGAAAGAGAATAGCTTGATATTTTTTTTTTATGAAACGTAGTTACTAAGTGGTACTGCTGCAGTCATGTTTTCATCCACATCGAAATTTTCAAGATACATATTTATCTGCATAAAAATCACAAATTATCCGTTGGAAATAGGGTTTTATTATATATTATTATATATTACTATTACGTGATTTTACTCTGATTATAGTTCTATAGGAACTATACAATATAAATTATTTTGATTGTACTAAATTGAGTACAAAATGCTTCTATTGAAAGTGCCTTCACCCAAAATCTCATGAAATCTGGATCAGGGTACGAATTAACTACGTGACCGTGTGGAGCCGAGCAAAATGCGTATAATTGAATCAGTGCAGATATTAATATATCTTCACCATCTCTATTCTATTCTATCTCCCTTGCGTTTCCCCAAATAGCGTGGGGTCGGCGTCCAGCCCAACATGGATGTGGTTGAATACCCGTGTTCTACATGGAGCGTATGCCTATCAGACCTCCACAACTCAGTTACTAAGCAAGACTGTACTTCTTACATAGACTAATGCTCAGACTTTCTCACGTCTGACTACCTTTAACGACCCTCAAAAATCTAACAATGGCAAACGGGACCAACAGCTTTACTTTCTGAGGCACAAGTTGACTTTTCTAACTTTATTTAGGACTGTCTAAATAAAGTTAGAAAAGTACATGCGAATTGAAAGATTCACAATGGTACTTGTCCGCTTTCGAACCCGCAACCCGATGAGAGGCAGGTGCATTAACCATTGGGCCGTCACCTTACTATTTACATAATAAAATTGATATAATTGAATAAAATGCCCGCAGCAAAGCAGTAGTAATTTGAACGTGTAATAATGTATGTGTAAACTTTGTATTTTCCGCCAGCACCTGGTAATATTATTTACCTTGCCCTGCAGCGGCCGCGCGCGCGCTCGCCCGCCGCGCCGCTCGACCGCGCGACCGCGCCGACCTACTTCGCACACTTGACATTTACATGTAGCGTGAGCGCGATAAGCCGGGGCCCTCTGTCCTACATTAATAGATTTCGATCAAAATTATAATTAAACCACAAGGCTATCGCTGACACGTGTTGTTAGGACAGAGGCTTACAAGCCTGAAATAAACGTGGCATAGTTCTTTTTTGAGGTTTAAGCTAAATTACGGCAAATAACATACGTAAGGCAGTAAATATTATGAGGTTGATGAGAACAGTGTCCGCTCCTGTTAACGGGATTTTTTTTTTTATTATAACGGATAGGCTCGCGTTTGACCACAATCTCACCTGATGGTAAGCGATGATGTGGCCGACGATGGAGCACGCTTGCCTAGAAGCAATCTATTCACTCTTGACTTAAAGACCCCTAGGTTATAGCTATCAGGAAACATGTCCGTTTGGATTGAGGAGCCACTTCATGATTTTAAAAGGAAACTTATCCCTTATTTAGTAGGAAAGCAGATAATTTTGTAGGCCAAACCCCGAAATTTGTAGTAAAACATATCCAAAGTTATATCAATTTTAAAGTGGCTCCTCAATCCAAACGTCTGAACTGAGGAGCCAGCTAGAACACCGAAAGTACTCAATGAATATTATTGAAAATTTTGTATCATTTAGTAGTAATTGTGTATAGTACCTACAAAAAATTTGAGTCTAATACTGTTGATATTCAAGAACATACAATACTTTGAATGTGGCTCCTCAATCTATACACAAGAGCGTGAATTTACATGAAAATAATTGGTCAATTTATAATTCCACTGCAAAAAACATTTAGTAGTAAGTATGTTTGAATTTGTAGCATACAGAGAAAGTAGTAAAACTGATTAAATTTAGTAAATAAATGCATTTTATTTGGCTCCTCAGTCCTGACGTTTTACATAATAAATGATTGATTGTATGTGCCTGATATCACAATGAAATCAAAAACCAAAAACACTAACATTTAGTATAAATGTCTACTAAATACATATGTACAAATCAAAATTGTACATATTCGGTATTTGATAAAAAAATACTTCTCAATATTCATTTAGAATTTGCTATTAATGGTGACCATGTTGTGATTGTACCTGGGACAAACGGTCAAACTAGGTAAGTCAATTTTTGTTAAATTAGGAAAGTCATGCCATCTTCTTTTCCAAAATCCCACAGTATCGCGAAACAAAATTCTTTGACCAGTGTGTGTAGCCAGTTATGACTCACTCACAATGAATCGTTGCGTTTTACTATAGGCCTCATAAGAAAACTCAACGCACCCAAAGGCCAATGAAGAAAGTCGGAACTTAAGGGGAGGTCCAACAGTGGATCTCTTTCGGCTGAAATAAAATGAAAAAATAAATGATGTTAAATGAAATCACGATAAGTATTTTTGAAATTTAATTTTTAACAACTCGACACAGTAGGTAGGTACAGAGATTCTTCATATATTTTGGGTTTAAAGGTATTCAGAACAGTGTGTAAAGTCCTACAAACTGTCCAATCAAGTTTATAATTTTATATGGAGAGGCTGATTTTTAAGGTTCCGTAGCCAAATGGCAAAAAACGAAACGAACGGGCCCCTACGGTTTTGTTGACATCTCCTTGAGGTGCGCATGGAATACTATGCACCGTCGATGACTTGGGCTCGGTCTGGAAGATTACCGGACGGTTGCTAGCATTACTGTTAAGCAGAAAGAGGCGACCGCTTACCACTCCTCCTTGCTCCGGAAAATTGTTTGTACCAAGGCTGGAACCTTCCGAACTTACAATGTCCGGTGAAGACCTACGTCATACGCAAGGTAAGGACGCCGTGATGTCTTTCTCAACGTTTCGCTTTACTGCCAATCCTGTGTAACACTGACAAAATAGTGGATACCTTTACCAAAAAAAAAACAATGTTTATGCAGCACAAATCCATAGGTACATATTATTTCTATGGATACAAGAAAATAGTGCAATTAACACATACAGCCATGGTTTTCGAACAAACGATAATCCAAATCACAAAGAATATCTGTCCAGTAAACACAAGCGGTAGGTCGATTACCGCACGGTGACGGTTTCCCGCGAAGCGGCGAGCCTCCTTGCTAGCCTGCCACCATGGGATCTGGAGGCAACAGTCCTTGCACACATGCACGACTTGTACGTGGGTGAAAGTTCGCTGCCGCAACAGGTCGCAGCTTGGCGGACAGAGCTCCGGCGGGATCCCATGGTTAAATTGCGTCTGCGACTGGCGCAACCCAGTGATGGACACAATTATGGCGGTAACCGGACCATGACCTTGGTACAGGCCATGGTCCGGAGCAAGGAGGATTGGCAGGCGGTTGCTTCCTTCTGTGAAGCAGTAACGCTAGCAAAGGAGAAGGCCGACCGCATCAGGCAACGGCGGCGCTCACAGCGCCCCAGCCGCTACCGGGATTCCGATCCCGATTTCCGGCCACCGTAGGCGCGAGCTAGCGGACGGCGAGCAATGGGTAGCTCGCTATCCAACCGTCCGGTAACTGCCCGGACCGAGCCTAATTCGTTTACGGCGCGCACTGTTCCCGCGCGCCTCAAGGAGCTGTTAGCAACAGCAGGGGCCCAACTGGGTCGAAGCCTACTGGGGCCAGGGTTATGTCGAAAAGCCGTCTGATATTTTTTCGCCGTCATCACACACATATCTTGTGACAGTTATAGGTTACCGGTATCTACTTGTGATTTTTGCATTGTCATCTGTTATCAGGTACAATTTTCTTTTTAAATTTTACTTGCTATCTTATTGTTTGCGTTCTGTTAAGTTAGTGATACTTAGATTTCTAATTCTTTTGTTAAGTTACATATTGTTGTGAATGACAATTCAAACGTAAACATAACCTTAGTTGGTTGGTGACAGAACTTTGATTTCTAAAGTTTATTTTCTTTTACTAACTATCTTCTAAATCTTTATCACAATCGACCTTGTCTATTCTGTTTTCTTTTAATTTCCTTATAATCATGCCTTTGACTCGTAGCGCCTATGCTCGCCAGTTGGAGTCCAAACTCAGTCTGGCTTTGAGCCAATTAAAGGCCTCCAAAGAGTGCTGTGACCAACTAAATAAGGAAATAGATGACAGTGAAAAGGTCCTCCTTGAAGCCCATAACAATAATAGAAAGTTGAAAAATGAAATGGCTCAGTTATACATTCAATTCACTGAAGCCATAGAAGACCGGGATAGGCTCCAACTTGTTGTGGACGGGTTCAGCCAATGTAGCACAGAGTATGAAAATGCTCTGAGCCACAAATACTTATTGCAACAACAGCTGCAAGAGGCAAAAACTCAAATATCACAACTCGAGACGACTAATCTTAACATCACTGCCTCGTTGAATCAAAGTCTGTTCAGCGAGTTGGTGCCTATTGCTCCATCAATGGTATCACAAATTAACCCCTCTTATACTATAGATTTGACTAGTGATGATGAGTCTGAATCAACTAAAAGAGTGAGGGTAGTCACAAGTAAAAATAAACTTAAAAAATATATAAAAATCAACAGATATATAGTAAAAACTAAGAAAATGGTCAAAAAACAAAAGTATTTTATCAAGAATGTGAAATTAAATCGGGAAAGATTACACTTACTTAGGCAATTAGATATATATTCTTCCAACTTAGAGAAAAGTACTAAGAAATACCAATCTGACACTGAAGACTTGCAAAGTGAGCTGAACCGCTTACAACACAAACTTAGTTCAATGTCCATCAAATATACAGCGTCTGAAAACCAAATGAAGGAATATGTATTGGCAATGAATGAGCTGGTGAGCTCACAAAAACCCAATTGTGAGCATTGTCAAACTACATCTATTACATCTGCACCGGGCCATTCATTGTCAATATGTGATACCACCTTACCCCAGTCTAGTGTCAGTTTGCCAGTTGAAATAACTAATTGCTTTTCACAACAGTTCTCAAATAGGGAAATAGTAATTTTTTGTGATGAAATTGGAAAAGATTTAGGCCATTTGTTGACAAACGAATATCCAGGACACTCAATTATAAACAACTGTATGCCTGGCTGTTCCTTATATGATATAATGAAAGAAATAATAAAATGTAAATTTAACCAGGATGCTATACTTTTAATTTTTATTGGTAATAGGGGAAATGTGAACAGAGGAGAATTACTCCAATATTATGGTACCTTAAGTAACCTGAGTGTAGGAAAAATTGTGATGTTTAC
The DNA here is from genome assembly GCA_910589285.2 of Mythimna ferrago. Classification (NCBI taxonomy): domain Eukaryota; kingdom Metazoa; phylum Arthropoda; class Insecta; order Lepidoptera; family Noctuidae; genus Mythimna; species Mythimna ferrago. Next base: position 398,461 of record OU342693.1, read on the forward strand.
ATTCCCCTACAGCCAAAGTTTGCCACAGGAAGAAAATTGCATAAGATATAAGATTAATATGACATTGTACAATTTGATATTAAATAATAATTTATTCCATTTAATTGACACCAACAATTATGTTGGTACTAACTATTATTTGACAAAAGATAGATATCTTGCTGATAATTACTATCTTTCCAAATTTTGTAAGAGACAGATAGCTATGTCGCTATCATATTATTTTTTTATTTCAGCCAAGAACTTGGCTAAACAACTTGCTCCTGTTGAGCAATGCAATGACTTAATAATTGATTATGCCAATAAGTTGGCATCAAATATTGACATTAATATTAATTTAAATTAGAAATTGAGACAACAGAGTCAATCTCTAGCACGAATTTACTGATAAACAAAAATCATTCAAATCAAATCTTGAAATCAATAAATAGTATCAACCTGGTGCATCAAAACATTCAAGGATTCATGAATAAAGATTTAGAGGTAGAGCTATTCCTTAATTGTAATGATATTGATATTCTTTGTATAACGGAACATTGGCTTAAAAGCCACCAGCTCATGTTCAATTTTAATAACCACCAGGTTGGTAGTTCATTCAGCAGAACTAATGCCTTACGTGGTGGCTCATTGATTTTAGTTAGTAACCACATTAAATTTAAGGAACGTAAGGATATTGTGAGTCTATCTGTTGAGCGGTCAATTGAAATAGCCTGTGTTGAGTTGGAGCAGTTTATTATATTAAGTGTGTATAAACCCCCTTCCGGATTGTATGACTGCTTTGAAAAGGTAATGGATGAAGTGTTTCACAAGATTTGTAATTCAAACAAGTACATAATCACATGTGGTGATTTTAATGTTAATTTATTAGAAAATTCAGCTCTAAGTAGCAAAATTATAAGTTTGTTTCAGTCCTACAATCTTGTTAATTTATTTTTAGAGCCTACAAGAATAACTCCTACTAGTGCCACTTGCATAGATAATATTTATACCGATGTTGTACCTAGCCATAAAGACATTATAAATTTACTAGATTCTGATCATTGTGGGCAATTAATTACTTTTCAAATTCCAAACATCATAGTGGCTAAAAAGAATATCACTGTTAACCCGAAAACTGCAAATCGCTTAGAAACTTTTAAAACTAAACTAATTAATAATTTACCAGCTTTGTCAACATTAGATGATCTGAATCAACAATATGAATGTTTTTTTAATATGTACTGTAAGCAATTTAATTCCACTTTTATACCCAAAACTATATCGGTTAATAGTAATGTATCTTTCAGTGAATGGGCTACCATTGGTATACATAAAAGTAGAACGCGACTCTATGAATTGTATGATGAAAAAATTCTTGTTAACACCGCCGAGTTTAGTTTGTATGTTAGAAAGTATTCAAAATTATTCAAAAAAGTATGCTCTGTTGCAAAATCGCGCTACTTGAGTTCCAAAATTAGAAATAGTAATAATATAATTAAAACAACCTGGAATATTATAAACAGTGAAACTGGAAGATCTACAAAACCATGTAGTGAATATAGCCTTAAAATTAATGACAGTGTGATCAAATCGGACTCACAAGTTGCTGCAGCTTTTGAAAAGTTCTTTTCAGAGATCCCCATATTAACTACTAAATCTCTGAACTCATCACCCACTGCTGCAGAGTCTCTGCTTAAAGAAAATGTTAAAGTTTGTGATTCAGATTTTAATTTCGAACATGTGACATATGTGGATATAATTAAAACCTTTAACACTTTGAATGTGAAAAAGACCACAGATTTATGGGGAAATTCTGTGGATGTTGTAAAGTCCATTATAAAGGTTGTAGCTCCTAGTTTAGCACTTATTTTTAATAATTGTATTGATCGTGGCGAGTTTCCTGATTTAATGAAGTATAGTAAAATAATACCATTGTTTAAAACGGGTAGTACATCTGACCCCACAAATTATAGACCTATTTCAGTGCTACCCACCTTTAGTAAAATATTTGAGAAACTAATTTTACATCAATTACAAATATTTTTTAATAGACATAAGTTGTTACATAATAAACAGTTCGGTTTTACAAGGGGTCGTTCAACAACCGATGCCGGGGTTGAACTTTTAGGCCATATTTATAATGCATGGGAAGACAAATGCGATGTCCTGGGCATTTTTTGTGATTTGTCCAAGGCTTTCGATTGCGTTCTCCATGAAACATTAATCAGGAAACTACACCATTACGGGATCCGGAATTCCTCTCTGGATCTTCTTACTTCTTATTTGAGTGATAGGATTCAGAGAGTTGATGTAAACGGAAAAAGATCACCCGGGTCTGTAGTATCAATGGGTGTGCCCCAGGGCTCGATTCTTGGTCCATTTTTATTTCTTATTTATATAAATGACTTGCCATACCTCATAAAGGATAACCATGATATAGTGTTGTTTGCAGACGACACTTCGCTTATGTTTAAGCTTAAACGTCAGCAGCCGGTTACTGATGACATAAATAACGCCCTTTCAAAAATAGTACACTGGTTTAATGTCAATAACCTGCTCCTTAATGAAAAGAAAACCAAATTTGTTAAATTTACGATGCCTCACGTAAGGCAGGTAGAAACTAGTGTGCTAATAAAAGGTAAAGAATTGAGTCCTGAAGACACTACAGTGTTCTTGGGTATAACTCTTGATGCTAAGCTTCAGTGGGGCCCTCACATAGATAAGTTGTCGAAAAAACTTAGCTCTGCCGCATACGCTGTTAGGCAAATTCGAAATCTAACTGACTTAGAGACAGCCCGTTTAGTTTACTTCAGTTATTTTCATAGCGTCATGTCGTACGGTATTCTATTATGGGGAAATGCCGCCGATATCCAATCGATTTTTGTTTTGCAGAAAAGGGCCATTCGTTCAATTTATAAATTAAGTCCCAGATACTCCCTCAGAGATAAATTTAAAAATATTAATATTTTGACTGTGCCATCTCAGTATATCTATGACAATATTTTGTATGTTCATAAAAATAAAAACATGTTTAAAAAATACAGTGATATTCATAACGTTAATACTAGGAACAAACACAAGTTAGTGGTTCCTGCAACCAGGCTCAAAAAAATAGGACGCTCATTTAGATGCCAAAGTATACATTTTTATAATAAGCTTCCCAGTCCTATTCAAGAACTTAGCATTAATAAATTCAAAACATTTGTAAAGCGAAAACTTTGCCAAAAGGCTTTTTATACTGTAAAAGAGTATCTCGAGGATAAAACGGCTTGGGATTGACCTGCTCCAATACCTACTCACTATAATTGTTATCATTTGAATGTTTTTTTGTTTTAACTGCCTTTTTTTTTATTGACGATTGTTGTTGTTTTACAATTATGATATTGTATATATATATATATATATTTATTTTTTTACAATTATGACATGTTTATTTTTACTATTTGACTGAATTTTTATTTATATACTTTTTTTTACAATTTGCAATATTTACACTTTTGTAAATTTTATTATTGTGAATGTGAGGACTATGTGGATTACTCTTTCCTTTTCTTTTATTTTCACATGATGTCTGGCAGTTTTGAGTATTTGATGTGGCCTACCCAAATGTCCTTTCTTTGGCATTGTTCGTCAAGTCGTTGAGCTCCTTAGTAGTCTTGAGTTGAGCTACACGCATACTGACAAATGCTTGCACTGACTGGACAGGTCCACTTAGAACTGTGTGGTTCTTTCTTCAAAAGACCATTTCAGGCTCAATCTGCACGGTTCTCATATGATTTGACCATTACATGTTTTGCTGTATGGACTTTAAAAGAGACTTTGACCCCTGAGTTTGTTTCGGTGTTTCTTCTCAGGGTAGTCAGTTAGGAAACACCGGCCTCATCTAGCATTAATTGACAAAAAATAATTGACGTGTAAAAGTGTTTTTATAAAACCTACTTGCAAAATAAAGATCATTTATCATTTATCATTTATAATATCCGCGTTCCGAAAATCGATATTTTCGATGTTAGCACGCCAACAGTTCTTCCGAATTACCGTACCGTACCGTACCGTACGCCTGGCGATTTCTTGACACAGCGGTGATATCATAATTCCGAACGCGGGGATAAGTACCACAAATGTACACACATAGATACACTTTCACGTCAATTGCCACAGGGTTGCCAACCTATTAAAATAATGTTTGTAGTAATGCAACCTTATAGTTTTAATAAACTTAAAAAAAAGGGGGGGCGAAAAATCTTATTTAATGCTCGAAAAAATCAAAAAAAATAATTATGCCCATTTAGCCTGTATAAGTCAGATTGCTGTTCTTAATTATGTTTAGCCCAAGCCCCATACATTTATTGAACGTCTCCTTTATGTTTATGTCAATATGTGAGCAAACAAGTGAGTTTCATTGCTAGTGAACGTTAGGTTACTAAATAAATATTATTGAGGGTAGATAATAAGTATCGACATAAATTTGCAGTTTTGTGCTTCTATGCCATGAAACAAAGATTGTCTTAGTAAATAATGTATTCATGGTCACCCTTCAAAACCATTTCATAGGAAATGAAAGAATAGCTAATAACTTCGTAGATATGTATTTTTTTAAGGCGGGGATTTACGTACATTTAGTAGAATTTTATACTAAATATAGGTGTTTTTTGTTCCAAATTTCATCACAAGTATAGTAGATTAGAGGCCAATTTATTTACCGAAGCATATCAATTGAGGAGCCACATTAAATGTCCTATATCTCTTGATCCACTCATGTTTGATATCTGGTTCTTATCCTACAAATCTAATATACTTACTACTAAATGATAACGAAGTTGCGTATCGATTGAAGTAATGCTTTTCTGAAAAATGACGGGTCATGTGTATAGATTGAGGAGCCACATTAAAAGTATTGTATGTTCTTAAATATCAACAGTATTAGACTCAAATTTTTAGTAAGTACTATACACAATTACTACTAAATGATACAAAATTTTCAATAATATTCATTGAGTACTTTCGGTGTTCTAGCTGGCTCCTCAGTTCAGACGTTTGGATTGAGGAGCCACTTTAAAATTGATATAACTTTGGATATGTTTTACTACAAATTTCGGGGTTTGGCCTACAAAATTATCTGCTTTCCTACTAAATAAGGGGTAAGTTTCCTTTTAAAATCATGAAGTGGCTCCTCAATCCAAACGGACATCAGGAAACACAGACACGGGAATTAAACATAACTGACGAAACTGAAAATACTTGACTGTGTCTGTACCGGTTACCGTTCTTTTTTCTCAGTCTCACCTGTAATCCTTCACTTACTCTTTGCAATTTAAGATCAAACAATCTCACAGCCTTGGTAGGCATCGGCCCCAGCAGGCCCCGTCAGTAAACATGTTAGAGGCGCGCGTGAAACACAACGTGCCGTAGACCCGGGTCCGGTCCTCATCAGACGGGAGCTGTAGGCTAGACCAGGACCGGATGCGGGGGACGGCGGTACTCCACACAAGCAGGGCAACAAACCTCCACTAAATGCTCTATCATATGTTATCCAGGCGATCAGCTTAATGATAACACTCCGGCGTGTCAACCCGCTTAATCCCAAAAAGAAACTTACCGTGACAACAGTGTCTAGTGAGGATCTGCATCAAGTAGAAAGTGAGGACGCAATGCCTCCTTTTAAACCACTCTTCATGTGGGGACTTGTCACCGCGACTGTAGCGCGCCCTTGAAGAATACTGGCGTCATATTCTGTTACGACGATACATATTATTGACGTAGATTAAACTCATCGCACTACAATTCACGCTTATTTTCCAAGTTGAAATATGAAAGTAAATCCGCGTTACGAAACCTGCATCCTACACTGCGCTAACTTCAAACAGTCTCTACTATTCAAGGAGAAATGCTTACACAGCAGAAAAAATGTATTGGTATAAAACATATAACCGATGCCAAACGTTCGCAGCCTCATATATTTTCAGCACGTACCTAAGTACGACATACGTTACATACGTACATTTACAACATACCGTAACCGTTCGTTTATTGTTGCTGAACCACTCAACTTTGGATGAAGACAATCTGAGCAGAGTTATCCATATGTACATATTTAACGTTCTAGCTGTAGTTACACCGATAGCCATTGCTGTCGCTAGGACGCCATGGTCGTATCGTTACTCGTGACATCGACCGATCTGGGGGCAATTTAGGTGAGGGTGCGAACTAATATTAACCTCCTGGCTAGAAAACAGTCTTCTATCCTTAAATGCCAGTAGGACGAAATATCTCTGTTTCAGTAAAACATCTGCAGGTAAACCGACTATATCACACGGTATCAGAATACATACCTACCCGTGCAACAGAAGTGAGACACGTTCCAGCTGTAACTGCTCTTCACTTTCTAGAGTCGCCTCCATGAAGTATTTGGGAGTCACACTAGATGAACAACTAACCTGGACTTTGCACCTCACGTTAACAGTAGCTAGAGTCAGAAAACTAGTATGTCTTTAAAAATTTACGCACAATTACAAATAGCATTTTACTAGTAAAAACCTACCGAGCCTTGTGTAAATGCATTATCAGATACTGCATTTGCGCTTGGGGAGGTGCAGCGAAAACCCATATGATAGCAATTGAGCGAGCACAGCGAATGGTGCTTAAAGTGCTTTTATATCTACCGTACCGACATCCTACATCCTCAGTGTATGAAATGACCGGAGTATTATCGGTACGAAAGATGTTTGCCTATGAAATACTGAGAAGATACCACAAAGAAGTTGTCCTTAACCTGCCCAAATTACAGAAACGTGTAGAAACATGCCCTGTCCCACGCACTAGAACAGCATTTGCCAAAAGATACTACACTTTTCTAGCCCCAAAGATATATAATAAATTGATCAAAATTCAGAAAAATAGCACGGTAAGCAAATAAAATAACAATAAATTTAAGATTATTTTAATTAACTGGCTAAAGTCAATGGACTACACTGATGTAGAAAATTTAATAAAAATAACATAATCCATTTTAAACCGCACTGTTATACACACAGCTCCACTCACAAAAGACATCATGTGCATACGTACACATTTAAATATTACACGCCCACGCATGCATAAACACACTCACTTAAATAAACACACTAATATATACAAACTCACTCACAGAAAACACACTCACAGACACACTCATAGCTGCATGTTTGTCCACTTTTAATTTAATTGTTTTTTATATATTTTTTTTGTTTTGTTTCTTTTCTTTTTCAATTAACTAACACACTCTGTTTGACGTAAAATTAATGTCACTTTATTGTAGGGAAAACACTAACACCTGCAACACAGTTTCTACTAGCGCAGGCGTTAGGGAATCCTATAATACAAATTATAAATTATGTCAATAAAGAATTATTATTATTTATTTTTATACATTTATTTATCTCAGGACCATGAGGTCCTGGACCTTTGGAAGGCATACGAGGAGTCGAAACCAACTCGCAGAGGCCCTTTTAGCTGCTTCTAATGGAACGTGGTACCAACCGGCGATTATCCCAGTATGCGTTATGCTAGTGCATCCAAGGACAACCCCCGGTTGAAGGGAAACTATTGCAACATGTGAAAAACTAATATAAGGCTATGGTTTTTGGAGTCTTAAGTGGACTGGTTACCAGGAACTATGTTAAGACTATGGCCCCTGCCTAAACAATGTTTTTAATTTCCATCGATAAAAAGGCAAGGGGTGACTTGCACACTCAACAAATGGGCCCCCAAAATGGTCGCTAGCACGAAGTGACGTAGCAACAAGAGGGCAACATATCCTGATGTGCTTGAGGAGTGGAGAGGTATACCACGGCTATCAGGTCAATCCCGGAAGTACGGTCAAGATCCCTACCAGCACCTTACTGGATTATACATCCTTCTCCCGAGCGCATTTGCTCTTGCGAATCTCCACTCAAGCCAGCCAATAAAGGCAAGAGAGAGGTGGGAGCTCTGTTCCTCGCCAGTGTTCACTACGACCGGCCAATAAAGGCAAGCCGGAGATGAAGAACAAGAATTCTCCCGGGAGATCGGGTCCGTGGGATCGCTAATGCCCAACAGTTCGCCACAAAACTGCCCTGCGGATTGTATCTCTCTTGGTCTGGCCCCTCACCCTAGGCATGTTACGGCTAAGCAAGCGCTACCGACACAGACTTAGGGTTCATTGGAGCGCGCAAGCCCCACCACGACGTCAACGTAGAGATACGGCGATTATTAATATATTCTCCCGGACTATTTTGATTTCCAACCATTCGCCGAGTTAACTATATAGGTACCGCAGAAGTACTCCTAACACTCGTGTTGTATGTTTCGATGCTTGCGCAAGTTCACTAATTACACCAGTCGAGGGTGCTCGTACTTACAAGCTTCGAGCGCCACGCTCAGCGCTTGTAAGTCCTCGTATTTATTTGTTTCATGTTTTTATTGCCGGTGCAAGCCGCCACACATCTGTTTTCAAAGCCACCGATACGTCTTGTAAGATATCTTAACTCTCCCTTGCTGACACTTTAGAGCAACAACATCCCGTGTAAACAGCCCGCACCGCATCGTCTCGCCCGGCGGCGTCGCTTGCCTTTGACGGCGACTCTCTCAAAGCCCATGTTTTCAAAACTCCCCCTATTCCACCGCAATTAGAATTTAAAAGCAAATCCTCACAGCTTGGTAGCCGGCGCGTGCGGCGAACGCTAACAAAACCAAAACTTAGTAATTACTGCCTCATTGCTTTAGTTGGGAAATGTTAAGTACACTTTGAGAACCAAATAAGATTTTCTTCGAACGTTTTGAGTCGTAATGAAAAAAGCCTGTATCCTTTTCTAGAAATTCACGCACATTCAAGTGCACATCACTTCGCATGTCTGAAACACTTGTCTGGTATTTTTATGTAAAGAATCTATGTACAAAATTTCAAAAGTGTATATGTAAAATCGCAAAATTTTTAAATATTTTTGGGAAAAAATATTACATGTAAAAACTATTGTGATCCATTCAGTTATTGATTCTGAACCGACTATAATTATTCAGGTTTCGCATAAACTAAAAGTAATGTTGTACACTCAAAAATGTACCTAGCGGACAAACAACTGTCATTTCGGTAGCTAGGAACAAGGAAGGTAATACAATTTATTAAAGATAATACAATTTTTTTTTTTTTTTTTTTTTTTTTTTTTTTTTTTTTTTTTTTTTTTTTTTTTTTTTTTTTTTTTTTTAGGGGTGTATACGGGGTCCCAACCAACATCTGTCGGGACCCAAGCCAACCTCACCTGCACGTGGTGCACCCTGCTGGAAAACGGACGAGGCTATGGCGACCCGCCAACACGCACTGGACCAGCGTGGCGGGTTATGGTCCGAACCCCCCCAATGCAACATAACAATACGCACAAGCCCCAAATGCCCGGCGACTCCAGTGGTTGTGTTGACGTGGACGGGCGTGGGCGCAGCCCTGGGGTCAGGGGTGCTAAGAATCTACGGGCGGGAACGTTTAACCGTCGACGACTGGACCTGGCAACCTATAACGTACGTACACTCCGGTCCGACGAGAAGATCATCGAACTGGAGGAAGAGTTGAGCGGGTTACGATGGAGTATTGTGGGATTATCCGAAGTCCGAAGACAGGGGGAGGACACGATAATTCTCAAATCCGGTAACCTGCTTTACTTCCGGGAGGGTGATCAGCAGTCCCAGGGTGGTGTCGGGTTTATCGTCCACAGGTCCCTCGTGGACAATGTGGTGAGAATCGAGAGTGTGTCGAGCAGGGTGGCGTACCTGATACTCAGAATATCATCAAGATATTCGCTGAAGGTCATACAGGTTTACGCCCCGACCTCGACACACCCCGATGACGAAGTGGAGTCTATGTATGAGGATATATCCAGAGCCATGCATGATTCTGAGACTCACTTCACCGTTGTCATGGGGGACTTTAATGCGAAACTGGGCAAACGAGACGGTGATGAGCTGCGAGTGGGACAATTTGGATTTGGTCATCGGAACCGCCGGGGACACCTACTGGCTAGTTTTATGGAGAAGGAGGGCCTCTACATGATGAACTCCTTCTTCAGAAAGCGTAAGCACAGGAAGTGGACCTGGCAAAGCCCTGATAGTATAACTAAAAATGAGATTGACTTCATCATGTCGACGAAGAAGCAAATATTCAATGATGTCTCTGTGATCAATGCGGTGAAAACCGGGAGTGATCACCGTATGGTAAGAGGCACATTGAATATCAATGTCAAGCTTGAAAGATCTCGACTGATGAAGTCTACGCTCCGTCCTACGCAGATCCAGATCCAAAACTCCGAGAGCTTTCAGCTCGAACTTCAAAACCGTTTCGAGTGCCTAGGAAGCTCCGTGGACAATTATAATGATGGGTTCGTGGAAGCTGTCCATACAGTCGGGTCTCAGTTTTTTAAGACCCGTACAAGTAAGACCAAGAGGCTCACGGATCAAACTCTCGAGCTCATGAAGAAGAGGCGTGAAATGACTTTGCAGTCTTCAGATAATGCGTGCACGTACCGGCAGCTCAATAAACAGATCTCGAAGTCTCTGAAACGCGACCTTCAAGTCAAGTCAAGTCAAAAGTTTTTTATTTCACATAGGCCTACATGGGCACTTATAAAACGTCAGAAGCTAGTGCACGGTTCGAAATTGGTCGTTTCCTATGGAGAAGAACCTTCGCCGATTTAATACCGAGAGGATTAAGGACGCGATTGAGCGGAATAAGGGCTCCAAAGTTTTTGCGCGGGATCTGTCTATTGGGCAGAGCCAACTCACGAAACTGAAGACCGAAGATGGCAGAGTCATATCCGCGAAATCGGAGCTTCTGGGAGAGATCGAGGCATTTTATGGACAGTTATACACGTCAATCTCCAAACCCGCTACAAATCTGGCAAACGACCCAAGAGCTAGATTGACTCGACACTACACTGAAGATATCCCGGACGTCAGCCTGTACGAGATTAGGATGGCTCTGAAGCAGCTGAAGAACAACAAGGCGTCGGGTGAGGACGGAATTACGGCTGAGCTCCTGAAGGCGGGTGGAAAACCGGTCCTAAAGGCCCTTCAGAAGTTGTTCGATTCCGTCATACTCGAGGGAAAAACGCCACAGGCATGGAGCAGAAGTGTGGTGGTACTCTTCTTTAAGAAGGGTGATAAAACCCTGCTGAAGAATTACAGGCCCATCTCACTTCTGAGCCATGTCTACAAGCTGTTTTCCAGGGTCATCACGAACCGTCTTGCGCGCAGGTTTGACGACTTCCAGCCTCCCGAACAAGCCGGATTCCGAAAAGGTTTCAGCACCGTAGACCACATACATACGCTACGGCAGGTCATACAGAAGACCGAGGAGTATAACCTGCCTCTCTGCCTAGCGTTTGTGGACTACGAGAAAGCTTTTGATTCGATCGAGACTTGGGCAGTGCTGCAATCTCTCCACAGGTGCCAAATTGACTATCGGTACATCGAAGTGCTGAGGTGTTTGTACGAAAACGCCACCATGTCAGTCCGACTCCAGGACCAGACCTCGAAACCTATCCTCCTGCAGCGAGGTGTGAGGCAGGGAGATGTCATCTCTCCGAAACTGTTCACGGCCGCAATGGAGGATGTCTTCAAGGTTCTAAACTGGAGTGGACTAGGCATTAATGTCAATGGCGAGTACATCACTCACCTTCGGTTTGCCGACGACATAGTAGTCATGGCGGAGACTATGGAGGAGCTCAGCACAATGCTCAATGACCTCAGTAGAGCTTCTCTAAGAGTGGGTCTTAAAATGAACATGGATAAAACCAAAATCATGATTAACAACCATGTAGCGCCCACTCCTATCAAGGTCGGAGACTCTACACTCGAAGTTGTGGACGATTACGTCTACCTCGGACAGACAGTCCAGTTGGGTAGGTCTAACTTCGAGAAAGAGGTCAACCGTCGAATCCAACTCGGTTGGGCAGCGTTCGGGAAGCTACGCGGTATCTTCTCGTCCAACATACCACAGTGTCTCAAGACGAAAGTCTTTAACCAGTGCGTGTTGCCAGTGATGACATATGGCTCCGAAACGTGGTCGCTCACAATGGGCCTCATCAGAAGGCTCAAAGTCACCCAAAGAGCAATGGAAAGGGCTATGCTCGGGGTTTCCTTGCGTGATCGAATAAAAAATGAAGATATCCGCAGGAAAACTAAGGTTGCCGACATAGCACAAAGAATTGCCAAACTTAAGTGGCAATGGGCAGGGCACATTGCTCGCAGAACAGATGGCCGTTGGGGCCGAAAGGTTTTGGAGTGGCGACCGCGTACCGGAAGACGCAGTGTTGGAAGGCCACCTACAAGGTGGACCGACGACCTGGTGAAGGTAGCGGGAAACCGATGGATGCGGGACGCACAGGAACGTTCGATGTGGCGACGCTTGGGGGAGGCCTATGTCCAACAGTGGACGTGTATCGGCTGAAATGATGAATGATGATACAATTTTTTGTAAAAATATTTTTAACTTTTTAGTTGTTGTACATCTACCATTACCATTAACCATTTGCACCCAGAACGCCAGTAAGCCGAAGCATAGCTATTATTCGTTGTTTTATTACGGAGTTCCTGTAAAATTCTGTGCGTACCTTTCAGTTTCATCATCAGATCAGTTCGATGGTACCATTTTCATCAGCACATTTTGATTAAATTTGTTTGCCATAGTCGCTCAACTATCTTAATCGCGATATGTGGGTGTTTGTGAGTTCCCTTGGTCATCTGTGGTCTTCTTTATCGGTTCCACTTTATTAAATGGTACTTTATGAGTTCGAACTTTTGAGTTTGAGAGCTTTTAAGAGATTTTGATAAAAGTGGGACCTATCTGAAAATACACTATCAAATAAAGAAGGAATTTTCCAAAATGGTTTGTAAATAACGGAGTGCAGCGGTAACAAACATCCAATAATACCTACTTACAACCGTATTGATAACCTCCTCCATTTTTGAATCCCGTAAAAAATGAACTACTGTGAGTGTATATATTTTATGGTGTCTCGCGTATAATACACAAACAACTCAATCAAACAAATAAAATACTACTGCTAGCCCAGCCCCTCCCCCCACTCAATCACACGCGTTCCATCGCGCGTCGCCTCCTAATACTGGAAATGTTCACTAAACTATTTGAGAGCATAACTCTTGCTGTAATGCTCATATCGGATAGTGTTCCGTGAAATATGCTCACAACTCTCGCGCGCTCGTGAAGTCGTGAGCGAGCAAGAGGCCCTCGCATGGACTCACTACATCACTTTTATACGCGCTCTAGTTAAGTCACTACACAAAGAGGTTCAGAAAACACACTGTTTTTTACGTGTACGATTCTACAAGAACTATACTAGCTTGATATGACTAAAAAAATGCTGGTATCGAGTTAAATACTAACGTGATATAGTGGAAGCCAAGGTCCAGCAGAGGAATTCAGAAAACACTAGTCATCACCTCTGTCTACGGAGATTACAACACCAGACAAAGACAACAGAAAAGCTGTAATGTCTGAAGCACGCACCGTGACACCCATCACTCCGTTGCCCACGTCTGTATTAGCCCACGCTAGTCCTCTGCCCATCATCACCATTCTCTTACCCTGATCTCAATTTATTTGAGGTCGGTGCAGGTGACGAGGTCTTCTACTTCTATAGTATGACAAATAATTTGACAGCGTATTTGCTTAGTGGTTGAACGACCAATTTCTGTACTGTCTGTAACGTGTTTGACTTCGGCACACAACAAATATGTGTTAGTTGTTCCGGGTCTGGATGACTTACGTATGTGAGTTTGCATGTTTGTCACCTACTTGAATAGTCAGTCCTGTGTGGGCAGCATAAAAATAAATATGCTTCACAATTAATTAGCAGAAACTTGGAAACCTTGTGTTTTGTTGTGTACACCTTCTGCAATGATTTCCTCAGTGCTGCAGTTCTTTGACTAGCGCGTCATAATCCGCTGTCACCGCGAGCGCGGATGAGCACCGCTGCCGCCGATGCGAAAACTTTAACTAATCATCGGCGCGAAGCTGTCCAATTAGCTGGCTCGCTGCGCTGTTTTCTTAGTTAATACCTATTTTAATTGCAGAACCTTATTTATGTTACTAAGAATAACGTAACTAATATTCGAACAAGACTTCGCTACAGAAACATTCATTTAGTAAGCTTGGAACTTGGAACTGTTTAGCGGTTCTTTGAAACCTTTAAAACAGAGACCAGCATACGTCGCAAAATATTTCGCGTGGCACTGTCGGAGCACATCAGCGTCACGTGACACATTTCTGAGCAAACTATCAGCAAAGCGCGAGTCACGATATAAAATGAACGGCACATAAAGTTTGCAGGAGCAGTCCCCGCGGCGCACGGCGATGAGGTAACGTTAACGCGCACGTTAGCACTCCCACCGACACGGTGAAGTACCGATAGTAATTACCGCTGAGGGAATGGATGGTATTGTTCTTGCAGCTGATCATTTATGAGTAGCGAGAATTACTTCAGCATACAAGAGCAAACAACAATAGGAGTTCATGATTGAAATTCCGAAAATGTACAAACTTTCAGCACATTTCAGAGAGATGCTGTCGTGGTAATTATTTTTGTGAGTTTCAGAGTCAGAACCTTGTGTTGTGACCTACATTGGACCGACAGAGCGTATTTTTGGACAAACTCTTCAACTGCAAATAAAAAATGCAGAAACAGAATAACTTCGCCATAATTCACAAACATATCGGAAACACATTAAAACCGAGCACATCCCGAGAACAGCCGAACTCATCCGAATGTAGCGCGCTCATAAAATGCACGTCGAATGGGACAAAAACGCGGCTTTCTGGCACATTGTGAATTATTCAGATGACAAACGGCGACGCGGCGACGTAACCGCGCGAGCCGAGTGCGCTGCCCGCGCCCGCGCGGCCCTCAGCGCATGAAAAATGAAACAGACTAATTCACGCACTCGCAGTAAGAGGGTTGGCTTGTTGTGCGCAGTGGAGAGCAACTAGTGTTTATGTTCAGTGTCATTTGGTACTAGTTAGCCTTAGTTGTACCTAGTTTAATTAAATACATTAAAAATCTAAGTAGGTACCTACTCGAGGTATTTTTTAGGTGGGAAAATCATCCAATGGCATCTCCCGCTCTTGGGTGGACCGGGAGATAGTGTCGAATTTTACTGACTAAAGATCCACTCCTGTTCCTTCGTTGCCTTTCGTACCTGGGCCAAACCTTCCTTTCAGAAACGAATCCTTGGCCCCAGTAGGCTTCGACCCTGCTGGGCCCCTACGGTTTGCTGACAACTCCTTGAGGCGCGCGTGGAACAATACGCGCCGTCGACGTCTTGGGCTCGGTCCGGACGCTACCCATTGCTTGCCGTCTGCAAGCCCGCACCTATGGTGACCTACTCGAAGTATAACTTATAGAAATGCAAACACCGAAACGCGAACACCGGTAATATCCTTATTGGCATAAAATTTTTAAGCATAATATTGTTTGGCATAACATTTTCGCATAACTTTGTTTAGCATAATAATATTGTTGCATAATAGTACTTTGGCATAGTGCATAGGTTAGCATAACTATCATTTAGTCTTGGTTTGTAGTTTTGGCTTAAATTGGAGTTGCATAAATTTAAAAGGCATAATATTTATTCGTCTAATAATCATGAGCCATAAATATAAAAAGTCACAATTGGATGAATGTTGCCAATAATTATAAATTGATCCTTAGGGGTAGGTATCCTGTCAGTTCATTAAAAATTGATTAACAAATTTTCATTTGACAACCAACGATTGGCAAAAACTTGGTTCGCTATTTCATCATTATACAATAACAAGTTTTCCAAACGATTTACTTTGCAAACAAATCACTAAATAAAAATGTGTTTAATAATGTGTACCTAATTGACAAACAATTCATTTTTATTCATTTTATCTCATAAAACGACGTTCGAAATATAATTAAATTTTGTAAATGTTTAATAGGCCTCCCGGAACACAGTATTTTCACTTTGGTTTGGTGTATAATCTTGGTTCGGTTAGGTTAAAAATCGCGCCTGGATTAGGTCTGGTTAGAATAGTGACCACTAGAACGCGATACTAAGCGAATGACGCAATTATGTGGGTTAGGTTAGAACTGTGACCATTTAAAATTAGGCTTTATTATTATTATGCTAGCAGTATTTATGGCAACAAGCATTATGGCAAAAGTTTTATACCTAATAATCTTATGGGTAATGATCATTATGCTGAATTTTGTTATGCCAAGGTAAATTATGGGAATATAAATTTTATGCTAATCATTAGTAAACCGCGAACAACTAGAGTTAGTCATGTTTTATTCGTAATTGTAATTTTTATAATTCGTAATTAAGGTACTAAGGTACTATTGAATGTGAAGGCTGGCTTCCCGTTAACTCAGTTAGCGCGGGCTGGTAAGCCGAGAGAGAACTACAGACAGCTCGCGAGCGGCCACCGCCGGGCAGCTGTCACTTACACAGGTAACTGACGGCACTGACCTGATATTCCAGCTAGAGAACCCCAAATCTTCTGGTCTAGCTAGCATTTGGTACATTATATCACACTTTTTTAGGTAGAAGTGTAAGTAAAATGCTGAGGCCTCGGTTGGTGTAGAGGTTGAACGAATGGCTGCTGCGCTACGTGTCGCGGGGTTCATTCCTGTACGGTGCTAGTACCTGGAAAAACTGGCTACATGTTCGTGGACGCACCCACGATAGAGGAGTAGAATACAATAAAATATAAACTTTATTGTACACCAAAATACTCGTAGTAACAAAACTTTTATACAAACTTAAATCTATGGGTATAGTGACGGTTTTACCGCTGACAGCGATATCTACCAGAGAGAAACTATAAAATAAAAACTGGGCAAGTGCGAGTCGGACTCGCGCACTGAGGGTTCCGTACAAACTACGATTCCCGAAAGGAGTCTCGAATACTTTTCCGAATTGCAAAAAAGATTTTTTTTTGGTGACGTAGATAACAACAAAATTACTGTTTTCAGATTTATGCCTATACTTGTGTTATATGACCTTGCTTTGTGAAATTTCAGGATTCTCGGTCAACGGGAAGTACCCTATGAATTTCGATCTTTGAGAGTATCAAAATATACTTTTTTGTGACATAAACAGCCGTAATCTTTTTTATTCCTTAACTTAGAAGTTTGATTTTTTAACAGCTTGAAGGGACCGCAGACCTGAGTATATGGTATTAATTTCACTCTCGATACCTCCACGCGTTCTTGAGATAAAGGGTCTTGACAGACAAACAGACGTACGGATGGAGTTTTTTTCCTTTAGAGGTACGGAGCCCTAAAAAGGAGGTAGTCTGCTGTGTACAGCCAATAAATGAATAATATTTGTTCCGTGTTTGGGTGTAATTTATCCATAATATGTATGTATTTAGAAATATATATGTATGTTCATCAGTTGTCTAGTACTTAACTCATAACACAGGCTCTGCTTAGCTTGAGACTAGACGGCATTGTGTCATAGTTGTGGAATATTATTATTATTATATTATTATTAATAGTAAAATACCTAGTGCAGGGCCACACTTCTTAAATTAAAAAAAAAGCACATACATTTCTATAGTTATTTATTTACTAGTTATTTAGTTAGTTACTGTGGTAGGGAAAAATAAATGATTCCTAAACTCTTTTCCCGATCAACAGACACGACTACGAACTAGTGTTCTTTTCATTCAGCGGGTCTTATATATCATAAACACGCCTATTAACACTAAAGTTCCACTGACACTTTCTCGTTGACTCATATAGTTCGATACAGGTCATAAGCGTGTTGTTTACGACCCCTCAGTCCCGGCGCGCAATATCGCGCGATCGCGGCAATATTGTCGTGATCGGCGCGCGGCCGTTTGTGGGCCATTAACGAGATATTAGAGCATGCTCGGCCGGGCCGCGCGTGAGCCGCACGCAGGCCTCTCCACGACGCCATTATAACTTTCACGGGAAGGGAGCGGAACCCATCCACGATGTTAAGGGTTTGAAGGACTATTTCAAAATGATCACAATGATAAAACACGTTGTAAAAAGGTTTTGATAGGATCAATCCACGAGGATTTATTTTCATAATTTCCAGCAAGTTTTATCAACAACAAATGTTGTGGTTTGAACCACTTTTCATCATAAAATCGCCAGTTTTATTGGGCAGACCGCAAACCGGATATTGAAGTCTGCCCAATAAAATGGCGATGGAATTGCTTCCTTCGCGGATCGAGCTATAAAATCGAACGTTATCATTTTAACATTAAAATGGAGTTACTTAACTTAAAAATTAATATCTTAACGATATCTATTGGGAATCAGAGAATATAAGTACAATAAAATATTGTTAACACTTATTTAGACCTCGACATGGACCCAACTCAAACCATAACAATAGTAAAATTAAACAATTTTCGGTGAAAGCTGTAAATGAACGAATATCATCATTTAGTATAATGTTGTAAGTGTGACAGTATTTCGGCAGTGTTCGCAAAGTACAGCATCGTGAATCCCGCGGGAGTCGTACATAACCCCGAGAACAAACTCGTCTGATGGCAGCCACTATGTGTCGAAACTTACAAAAGACCCGCTCTGACAGCCCTTCCAACAAGCGGGTATGTAGCAGCAGCGAATACGAACTTCAAACGCCGGGCATGTGAAAAAGAAACTGGATAACCAGAAAAATGCGCTTCAGTTATATTCGTGTTTCCGAATTGGCACGGACGGCCTGCCGCAGAATAACACCTACAGAGGCAAAGCTTGTAATTTTAGTTTGATGATTTATACCTACGCTACGTTAGCAATGCAGTCCCCAACCGTCGTAGGCACGATTGTAAAGTAAAATCCTCTGTTTTGAAAACAGGCAATAATTGTGTGACGTGAACCTTCTGCTAATTTCGTGTGCGCATGCTTGCGCACTTAGTGAGTAGTTCCCAGCGCCGGATTACTAGCTCAGTGAGCGTCTGATCACTAACTAATGGCTTTTTACGATTTACTCCGACAATCACAGCGCACAGATAAGCGACGCTAACTCTCGCTTGCAAGATAAAGCGGCTTCGGGCGATACGTTCTAACAATCTCTGTAAACTTCTGCCTCATGCAGTTTAAAAACTTGGCTCAAACCCATACGTGACAAACTTAGTTACGTAAAGCTTGAAACGAGATTGGAATTCAATTTTATCACCAGGATTAATGTAAGGAATACATTTAAATTCAAATGCATTTCCTAAACGTGCATGACGTGGTAACATTAATAAAACAACTAGTGTGTGGAATGCTCGTCGTCGCACTGCAATATATTCGCTTCTGCAGATCTGAAACGAGAACAGCTAAGCTATTAGTCACTAGTCCAGGTATTACACCGCACACACACACACACACTGGCACGTGCTCATGGGACGTCACACCGGCTCACGTACACGTTGTAGGTATGTGCACATATAAACACACACAATACCTGCCAGTAGAAGATTTACGCGCGCAAACGACAAACCTTTGTGTAGAATTCAATTATAGGGCAAAAAGTGTGGCTGGACGTTCCGCAATGCATTCCCGATGAGTTCGATACCGCCGGTAGCGAGACCGGGACCAACACCGATACCGGGAGCTTTGTGACTCTTTGCGTACCACTCACGACTGCATCCAAATCCGTGTTTGTATTGCTGGCTTATATCTGTGAGGCTTACTTTGTACAAGCTGTTTTAATAAAATAAAATGGCAGATGTTACACCACATTTGGTATGCAAACAAAGAGGTATATTGAAAGAAAACTTCCGACAAATACGTGTGCTACGAAAAATCAAATAAGGCATGGTTCCAATTCTGATAACATTATTTTTGTGAAATAATTCCTCCCTTGCCATTCCTCTATTACAAGGTACGTAAAACACAACTGACGAAAATGTGAATGTTGTAAATACTTCTACAAAACCTGTTATAGAATAACAACAGGAAAGATGATATCTTGTGTGCGAATCTGAAAGATGGGTATGGCATTCTATTGTGTCGTTCAGAATAGTACCTACATCCCGTACTAAAGACTAATATTTAAGTTAATAACAACAACTTAGATAACAGTCATACCTAGTACCAGGATTTAATATAAGTTAGAAGTCGTTCTTACGTACGTACTTAATGCTTGAGTCGTCCTGAGCCACATTTCCCCCATCAACGAACAGCTCGTGTATAAACTGAGGAACAAAGTTCAGGCGCGTAGATCTTGCAGAGAACACTCTACAGGAAGGTTCCCTTCGTTAGTCGTACCTGGACTTGGCGTCACAGCCTTAAGGACACGTAGACGAGGAACATTTTTTATCTATGTAGAGATCATAAAGGTAATTTGAGATAACTGCAAAGTTCTAAAACCACTTCAGATTATTCTTGGCACCTGTTTAAAAAATTATCGTACACTAAGATAGTAGGCAAATATAGTCTGGTCATAAGTATATTCTTTTGAAGATATTTTGTTTCAATCTTTTCTCAAGTCGCTTAGTCAATATCTCGGTATATTAAAATGACATATAGACGAAATGAAACATCCTACTGGATGTGTTTATTAGTTGAAAGGAGAAATGGCTGCTACGAGCCGGAATCAAATCCAAGCAGTTATCAAAAAGTCATCAGTCCTGGGGACTGAGCCAAGACCTCATGCTCAGCAGACCCACGAGTGTGACGGGTTGTGAAGGGTGGTTTATTATTACCAAGAAGCACGTAAACATTTCCTGTTTTAATATCTCAGAAGTACACATCGGTGGAGGTAGCAGCGAGTGCGCCGCGCCGCAGGCCGCGCTCGGCTGCGCCGCTGTAAATCAGCGCCGCGCCACAGGCCGTAACTCTCGCTGTAACTCACGCGCTCACCTGCCGGCACACTTTCCTTACTTTACTTTACAAGTCAACTCGCTACTCACGGAGACTTGACAAGTGTTCGCTTCATATTAAACCGCAGTTTGCCGCTCGTGCTGGCGTTTAAACCGACAAAGCTCGCAATTATTGGACTGGAACTTTGTTTATATAGAGGTGGTGATCATCAAGCGGATAGACATTAGACAGCAGTAGTAGCCTTAATACAAAGCTGAAATGACACAGGCCCGCACCCTGAAACTGTATGCACATGTGTCAGTGTAAACAGACATGACGATGACTGCGTAAAGTAAAGGAATACGTAGTACGTAACAATAACACAGGCATCGCTTAATACGGGAGTAAAGAACGTAAAACTTTCCGTCATAAGGAGATGTATGTCTCACCTCGGGTAACGAACCAAATCCTAAACGAACTTGAACGTGAACACGTTCAAAAGATTATGTCAACGAATAAACTTATTACGTGTTTTGCCTAAAATGATTTAAGGAAGGAAGACACGATTACTTTCCGCCTTTACAACTCATCCTGATTACAAAGTTCCTTCTTTTTGACATTAACATGTAAATTATGAAACATCAAAATAACAACCTTCATTTACCGAGTGAAATCCGCCTCGCTCACACACACACACTTACTTTGAGAAACCCCTTCAAGCTTCTCTGTACATAAATAATTTACGAAGTCACTTAAGGCAATGTCGGCTTACCTTTAAACAATATACATACTTGTGCGGCAAATCTAAATCGTGTTAGAAGTTACGGGAGACGGGCAGGGTGCCACTTACCATCCATCTTGGCCCTAACAGCGGCCCTGGCGCGTACGTCACGACCCGAGCGCCACGAGCGCACCACGAGATACGAGCACGAGACGACACCTTGCGCCACGTGTGACACGGACACGGATTACGTGGTGTACAGAAGGTCCATAGCGTACCTAGAATGGATAGAAACTACACCCAAGTTTCCCACAGATTCCAAGCGCGTGAACCTCATTAACCATTTCAAAAAGGGAGGTTATTATTTATTTGGGACAAAGAAACAGCTTTTACATTACGGCACATATTAGCAGTGTGATATTAAACTCCTCCTACCTCCGCCTCTTTTTCGAATCAGTGGTTGCATCAACTCCCACCAAACGTACCAGAGGCTCAAGATAGTTCAGTTCGACTTACAGACTTACAACTTAACAAGTTTTTTAAAATTTATTTATTAATCACATTTTGTTACATAGTAAGTTTTAACATAACATCTGCCAAACTGCAAATCAGTTTACCGCATGCCGACGATGGAGTTCTGTGTGAGATTTCTGCTGCTGTCTATTCCGTGGCACTTCCAAAACTGTTTAGATACGGGCAAGTGCTGTGTACTGAAGTCGAAAGCTATCTCAAAATGTTAATAGCGCTATAAAGTTGCTTCTTTGAGCTAGCCGCGCCCGCCGAGCTCGGTTGTGACGCTTTGTTTGACGATGATGACGTGATGTGTTTGTGGAGAGGGGACGCGGCTGCCGTCCAATGAATACGCGGGAAACATTCATCAAATATTGATGACTGGCATATTCAGGAATGATGTTCATGTTCATATCCATCAAATACATTCATATCTAACAAATAAAATCTAAAAATGAATGTTATGGAATCGTTGTTTATCTTGTTTGTTGCGAAAAGCGATTTCAATAAATTCAGTTCGTGTTGAGACATTCCCGTGACACGAGGCGAGGATAGGCAGTAACATAACCGTTACAGCGTCGTAGTTGTCCAGTGCAGCCTCTGTAAAACGGTTATGCAAAGTAGTGCGGCTCGTACAAAAGGAAGGTAAACAATTTTGCATATTTCAGGAAAATCGTCTCGTTCGAGGGATGCTCACAGTGTAGAATTTCCACAGTCCACTGGATCTGTGGGATGGAAGCGACGTCTAACGATCCTTTATGTGAGCCTCACATAAAAGCATGTAAGAATACAGCCTCTATCCTCTTAAGTGCTTGTCTGGGAAACTAAGTACGTTGAGAAGCTTGGCGTGCTAAGTAGGTCGCTTATTGTAAAGTAACTAATGTTTTTACCAAAGTACCAAAAATATCCAATCTCCTTAGTATTTAAAAAAAGCCATATATTTATGGAAGCCTTTCTCAGTACATTACCCCAGCGGCGTGGGGGAGTAATCGCTCGCCTGTTCAGCGCCCCGTTACATGGCGTCGACATGTTCTAAAATAATCAACGTTTTGTGCCGACATTATGGCTATAAAACTGGTTGCCTTTTAATATTAATAAGTTAGGCTGCGGCCCTCCCTACCACGCCACAGAGCAGAGAGATGACAGTAGCCTAACTTTAAGCAAATGACGTTTCAAACCGTCACTGTAATATTCTCGTGGCAGAATAACGACTGAAGATAGGCTCAGGCACCTATAAACTCTCTAACTCGACTAACTTCCGGCTCTGATGTAAACGATCGTACTGCACCTAACTTTTCCTCTTGACTACCTTTCAATAACGTCTTTACTAGTAAGTAGTGATTCTTCTGCTCTTGTTGGTTCTGTGATAAGCCGGTGGAGATAAAATCTGAATATTATCAGGTCGGCGTCTTCCGATCACTTACACGCACTGCCGACGACGAATACTAAACGACCTCATTATACACCAGTAATTAAGAACCGAGTCTACGGCGGATTTTAATCTAAATTGTTTGATATTTAACGACGAAAAGTAGGAATATTTATGAATTACATCGATACGTGAAAAAAAGCAATTTCGTTTGAAGCCATTACTTAAATAAAACTCCTGTTCTTCAGTGATTGTGTCACTATTATATCCCTCTAATGCTTGAGCAGAGGTAAATGCTAGATGATATTAATTTGGCAATTATGTTTTAAAAACACTTTGATATGTCAATTTTTTCTTCAAACTCTACTCTGAGAAAAAACACTGAACAGACTCAGAGGTCAAAGTCTCTTTTAAAGTCCATACAGTAAACATATAATGGTGAAATGATATGAGAACCATGCAAATTAGTGTGCGAAATGTTCTTTTGTGGATAGAACCACACAGATTTGAACTGTGCACAGTGGTGCAGAACCACACAGATTTGAAAGGTGCACCTGTAATACACTCGCATAATTATCTCAATCCATTTAAAAAGAAATAATAAACAGTGGGTTCCAGTAGACAGGAAGACTCGCCTCACGTTGCCGAACTAATACATCAATTTTATCCGTGTTCGAGCATAAAATCGATCCTTGAAGCATTGTCCTCGACGTTTGACAAGCAACTTATCATCAGCCGGAAGACATCCACTTCCGAACATTAGCTGTAGGGTTATCCACGTAAGTGTTATACCCGCTGGAAGACAACGGTTACACGGCTATTCGCCACCTCGGAGTATTACACTAAGTACCTCCGCTACCTTCTACTGAGTGAAGGGATGTAGACTACGACCTTGCCTTAGGATCTTACTTACCCTACAGTCGCATAAAAAGTAGTGTGAAAAACTTTTTTACGTAAAAGTACAAGCGACTTCAAAAACAAACGTGGTATCCCACATTCCCACCGCTACAACTAAATAGTGAGCAAGTTCTCTGTTAACCTTTTTTTGAGATGAGTAATCATCAGTACACTTCTACTGCTCTAGTGTGGAGCAGGAGGAAGTGGCAGACTTTTACTGACTAAAACCCACCTGTGTCCATCAGTTGCCTTTAGCTTACTCTTTCAAACGTTACCGCAGCTCTAGCAGGCAACGGCCCTCCTGAGCCCCCTTCAGTTTTGCTGACAACTTTCTGGGGCGTAAGTGGAACACCGCGAGACTTAGACCTTGATTTGGTCATAATCGGATGACCAGATGGAGAGCTACCCATCGCTTGTAGTCCGCAAGCCCGAACGGAATGTTATGAAATGGTGTTAACAAATAAACAGACATGCGATTGCAGCTATTTCGGAAGATTTGCTATCATTTATTGAAGTGTTCATGGTCTATTTCCAAAGTTCTTCATTAGATCTTCACTAAAAAAATTGTTACAATCGGTTCACATTTGGCAAAGATATCGCTGAAAAAGATTTAAAAAATCAAATGTATTGAGAACCTCCTCTTTTTTGGAAATCGGTTAAAAACCACTATTTATATTGTCTGTGCGATAAAAGAACCGTCGTGGCCGAAAGTGAAAACAACATTAAAGATTTTAAGTAGCAACCCAACCCAGCCATCTGTCAAATGCCAAACGTCATGTCATGTTGACAGAGGGTCTGTTTATTATGTTATTTTATTGTGATTTTTAATTAAAATCTTCATAAATGTGATAAAAAATTTCACTGAGCTGCAAGGGAAATAATATTTAATATATTACAGTTTTGCCAAAGATAACAAATGGCAAATCACACCATTATTGATCAAAACAAAGTCACGAACTTGGTAAACATTGGTATGCTGTTTTTTTGGTACGTAACACTTTTATTTTAATGTTTTTAGACTTCCTAGGTAAACTTCTGTCCCTGTTATCTCCAAATATATATAAATTAAACGGAAATTCATATAAACATGACGATATTTGTTTATTTTGTTTTGGTCAATATTTTCGATGGCTAGTATAAAGAGTATTGATACTTTAAATTTTTAATGCATTTCGACTGACTTAGAATATTTCTTTTCAGGCTTGAGTAAGGATACAGTAACTAAAATAAAAAAGGGCAAGTGCGAGTCGGACTCGCGCACTGAAGATTCTGTACAAATTTACCTATGAAATCAATTCCCGAATTGAGTTACGAAGATTTTTCCGAATTGCAAACAATTTTTTTTTTTTGTGGCGGATCTACAAATTTACAATTTTCAGATTTTTCCCTGTACTTGTTCTATGAGACCTTGATTTATGCCAAATTTCAGGATTCTAGGTCAACAAGATTCACCCTATGAACTTTGATTCCCTTGAGTATAGAAATATACGTTTTTTTGCGACATAAACGGCCGTATCTTTTTTTTTTCGTTAACTCAGAAGTCTGATTTTTTCACAACTTCAAAAGACCGCAGACTTGAGGTTATGGTTTTAATTTTAACTCGATACCTCCAAGCGTTCTCGAGTTAAAGGGTCTTAACAGATAAACAGACGGACAACCAAGTGATCCCAAGGATCTTATATGCGAGATGGTCCCTTACAGGCTAAGTAGATTTTTTACGAAGCAACATTACAAATTCTGAAGTGTACTTTATTTTCATAGTCATTAAGTTCATATTTTTCATTGATTAGCAAAAGGGAAAAATGTACTGAGGAAGACAACGAGAAAGGGGTAGTGTGTCCCATTTTTACCTTTATATTTAACTAGGGTAAACATAAACTTGCTGCTAGCTACAATATTCCAGTCAGTGATAATAGACCGATCCTAGTCAAAGTGATAGAACCATTTTCGTTGGAACTGGGTAAGTGGTCGTTGTTGGAACCTACCTCGATAGGCAGTACAGCAGTTTTTTCACGCTATTTTCCTTTACCGATTCGTGTTTGCATTTAAATGTTCATCATCATTACAATCGAAAGACGTCCACTGTTCGACATAAGCCTCCCCCAGGTATCGCCACAATTAACGGCATTACGCAAAAACTTATAAACGGATGAATTTAATGATAAACGTTGCAATAATATAGCTTATAACCACCATACATATATTTTTTTCACCATATATATATTTTTGCTAAGTTTCATCACGTGAGCAAGTTCAATAAATAGGCTACTAATATTATAAAATTAAATGCGAAAGTTTGTGAAGATGGATGGAGGTACTCGTATGTATGGATGTGTCGCGCAAAAACTTCTAGTCAGATGAACTTAATCATAAACATTGCAATAATATAGCACATAAGCATAAGCTTTGCAGTTTCATTAGGTGAGCAAATTCAGCCAATAGGATAACTTTTACTATAGGGTGAAGCCGCTGGAAGAAGCTAGTCTAACATAGTTTCAAAATATCAAGATTTAACAGTCGCACTATAATGACGTCACAATGTTGCTTACATAACAAAAACGATATTTATCTACAGCAGCGCCCTCAAATCCCACGATGGTTTACTTTCCGCACAGACTCTAATAGACTAGTTGACCCGGCGACCTTCGTACCGCCTAAAAGTCAATGAATGTAGTAATACCCTTTAGTTAACCTTAATTTTAATCTGAATTCTCGGAATGAGAACTTCCTCACCTTTGAATTTTCCTTTAAGTATCGTCACGTGGGATCATGTCATCTTGGGATGGCTGGCAGTTGTTGGCGAAAATCGCCAGACTGTAATAACTGCACTCTGGCCATTTATTATTATTATTTTTTATTTCATTTACTCTTTAAATACTTACATACTTATAACAAAAAAGTGGTTGGAAAAAATAGCTTTTTTAATATCGTGTATAGGTACCGGCACGAATTTTGAGCGCTCGACGTCAGAGTGGGGATCGCTTTGCGCATTCCATACATTGGCGAGCCAATCACTGACGCTCCCCCCCGCATCTCACTTCACACCACTAAATAGGCCTGATATTTGATTTCTTTCAAAATTCGTGCCGGTACTTATACTGATTTAATGTTATATATGATGATGATGGAAGCAATAATGATAACATTGAAAATATTGTCTGAAGATAAAACTTGTCAATAAATCATATTATTTTTTTACGTACATTTACTTGTGTACCTAAATAAATAAAAGTAATTAATATATGTACCAATTTACAATGTTTCCGGAGAATCGCACCATAAGGCTCAACAACAAGCCGAAGCACCCTCTCCCCACGGAGGCTTCAGCATCACGAAGCTTCTCACAAACATGGTGGAGTAACCTCGTAGTCGTACCCTCACACAACGCGGAGGATACAATTAGCCACTAATTAGCGTCTCAGACGAGGCGGAGACGAGCTGGCTGCGCAGGATGCGACTTGTTCGGGAATTACACTTGAGGAGTAACAAATTACATGGATACACACAAGTTGAAATTTTAATGCTTTTTTATGAGCAAACTAGCTGCAGCCAGCGGCTTCACTCGCGTGAAATTGCGTTTTTCCATACAAACTTTGGGGGATGAATTTTGGAAAATCCTTTGTTAGTGCTCACCTACGTCGAAGGAAGGCTTGTGCAAAATCACACGCTCCTAGTCCCAGTAGTTTTGGCTGTGCGGTGATATGTCAGTCAGTCAGTTTCTCCTGTTATATAATATATAGATAGATAAGGGCATTTTCACTTCTAAGCAAGAACAGTTACGAGTACCTTTCTGTTTCCTTTAGGTAAATAAATATTTCGATGGCACTACCCTGTTATTTGCCCTTTGCGTTCTAGTGCCACAGTAACTCTTTCAAACGCGTCTGATGGCCATTAATGGTCAGACTAAAATCTGTATACGATTCGAAAGTAATTAGAGTAGTAGCTATACTTCATTGAGGATCACAAACATGAGGTTCAGTTATGATCAGACGACGGAATTAGGTACAGTTATTTATGCACTTGCATCGAATTGTTGATATTAATATAGGTCTTTCTGGGATTTCTATAGATTAGATAAGACAAATAAACCATATCAGTATTTTTAATTGAAAAAGATCTCTTTACGTCAATTGAAATCAGGTACAAATAAATATTCACTTTCTCCTCCTCGTCATTAATGCAGAAACTAACTTTTTCTGCTATATTTCTGATTATTATTACTTAGCCCACACTGTCCCACTGCTGGGCAAAGGCTTCCCTCCATTCCTTCCAACGATCACGGTTCCTCGCTTTCTCATTCCTGTTCTTAAGGAAGCCATCCAGGTCGTCCCGCCATCTCCTTCGTGGTCTGCCTCGGCCCCGCGTTGCTGTGTTCGGGCACCAATTCAGCGTTTTACGCGCCCACAGCTCGTTAGACATGCGGCAAGCATGTCTTGCCCAGTCCCATTTAAGTTGGGCAGCCTTTTGAGCCACATCAACAATTTGCGTTTTGGAGTTAAGTGTTGTGTTTCGAACATGATCTGTTAGTTTAACACCTAGCATATATATATATTTCTGATAATGTCATAAAAAAATGTGCTCTTTAAAATTAATCTCGAGATTGGAGGCATATCCACTTTATTATTTCGCTGTATGAAATCAGTGTAAGTACATAAATAAATCTACCTAATTCCGACCTCTGGTTATGTCTGTAGGTCTACCAATATTTCTATGAGGTCTACTAATGCTTCACAGTACTACGGCGTCCCAAACAATGGCATTTGTTTGGGAAATCGTTTATAAATTAATCACGAATTAATTTTACTTACAACGAAAATTACAGTAGCAAATAATAGCGGGGGTGACCGGCTCACCGGGACGGGATATTTGAACACCTTCGTTCATAAAGTTATTTCCTTGTATTAGTTTTGGTTCTGTGAGGGTGGACTGGCTGTGGCATTTCCTAACGTTTGCCTTGTTATTGTGAAGTTAAACCAATATTAGTTTTGTATTCTAACGAAATTGTCGTATTACTACGAAACTACATGAATTGAATTATTTTTTATTTGCTTACATTTATTAAAATTGGTTGAAAAGTTTTCATAATGTTGACCAATACGTGTAGGTAAGTGTGATAACCTGCCTTATTGATAAAAGCTACGGGTGTACCTAGTCAAAATGATTTTAAAGATTGATTGAAATATTATTTGGTCCTTGCCAATCCCAATGGAAGGCATGTAAGCTGAAATGACATGGACTACGAATGCACTGAACAGAAATCTATGACAAAAAGTTAAAAATAAGAACTTAAAAAAAAAAATGCCAGCGTCTTCCAATGAACAACACAATAATATATGTAGAAGATTTTCTGGCATTGCCATCACTAACTCATGATTTTGTACCATGGATAGAACTAACAAATCATACTATTTATCATATCCCAACATCTTAGTATTTGCCAAGAACCACGAACTCTCTTAATGCGGAATCATAACGAGATTAGCAAGAAGCATGTTCCGCATCGAAGTGCAGAGTCGCCCTCCGGTGGGAATAGTACAAAAATAAAGAATCCGCAATCTATTCCGCGCCTGCAATCGTTTGCTTCATGCGGAACTTATTTCAAATACTTCAGTATATGTACTAACTACTACTAGTATATGTGACTGATTTTTGGATTCCGTACCTCAAAAGGAAAAAAGCAGAACCCTTACAGTATCACTTTGTTGTCCGTCTGTCTGTCTGTCTGTCTGTCAAGACCCTTTATCTCGGGTAGGTGTGGAGGTATCAAGTTGAATTTAAAATCACAAACTCAAATCTGCGGTTCCTTGAAGTTGTGAAAAAATCAAACTTTTAAGTTAACGAAAAATACGGCCGTTTACATCGCAAAAACGCATATTTCGACACTCTCAAGGGAATTAAAGTTCATAGGGTACTTCCTGTTGACCCAGAATCGTGAAATTTGGCATAAAGCCGTTTGATGTTATAACACAGATATGGGAATAAATCTAAAAACAGTAAACTTTTTTTGCGATTCGACTCCGTTCGGGAATTGAACTATTTGGGTGAATTTCAACAAATGCCATTTTTTTTTTATCATATTGGTGAACTTTTTCATTTTTAACTTTTTTGTATATTTTTCAGGTTCTATGTAATCTTTAGGATATTAAATACCCCCATTAGGACTAAGGAGAAAATTCAGTTTGAATTCTGGTTTCCACCGATATGACAAATCGGCACCAATTATTTTTTCTGTACACCGATATGATAAGTTTATTCACCGAAATGATATACATATCCAGCGATATGATAATCTATCCACCTTGAATATCAAAAAGGAAATAGTAAGACGACGCACAAACGAATACCATGGATCCAGTACATGATTCTGGACCCGCCGGTGGTGGAATTTTTCGTCGGTTTTCTCTGACGTGCTTGGTCGGTTTTTTGTGGTGTTGTGTGACGTTTTAGCCAAGCCAAAAAAAAATAATCGAGCGTAACTGTCAAGCTATCAATGACATTTCTTTCAGTTGACTAGTTGACGTTTATGTATCCGCCCTTGGGAGAAATAATTATGCTACAAGTTATTACGCGCAAAAGTTTGTATGTTTATGTTACTCTGTTACGCTACACTTATCCCAACCCGAAGCCAAATGATGTGCATGTGCAGTAATTTGGCTTCGGGTTGGGATAAGTCCGGCTGCTTTTCGTCTAGCTAAACATTCTCAATTTTTCTTAAATGCTCCTCTCTTAACACAAGATTACTTTTGATTTTAGCTTTTCTTATTCTTTCCAGCAACCTCTTTCTCTCTTTTGTCTCCTCCTCCTTTAGTTTTGGCCTCGGCATTTTTAAACAAAATTAATCTATTATGATGTTTTCTTTTATATCTATTTATTATTTTGTTATTTATTATTATGTGCTTACTATTTTTTAACTAGAAAATATTTATTTTCTAGAGAAACCTTTAATGCGTTTAATTGTTCCGCCTCACCATCATCATCACAGCCTATAAATAGACGTACATTACCGAATACAGACTTCCCCTAATGATATTTATGCATCTATTACCCAGTGATATCGTGGCAATGATTTTGGCAGTCTATGTAGTAAGTATGTATGTATGTAATGTAGGCATGTGTTTGTATGTATGTTTGTATGTTCCATTGTTTCTTTGTATACTTAATGAAATGACACGGAATCTACCGATATAATTAAAGCGACTCACCGAGATGATAGAATGATCTACCGATATGATAAAGCAATCCACCGATGTGACAAAACTGTGCGTTGGTCATGAATCAAAACTAGATATAAGACATAAGACACCGATTGATTTTTTGTTATCATTTTGGTGTAAAATTATCAAATCGGTGGTAATAAAGACCACCAATTGACGTGAGAAATAACACACTTTTTAGAAAATTAGAAGCTAATTCACTTACTACCTCTGTTAGAACCAAACAACTATAATAAAACTAATTATTACACTTTTTTTTACACTAGAAAAATGCAATCACCGATAATATAAAATAATTGTCCGGGAGCAACTGAAATGGCGTACTTATGTTATTGGCGGGAATATGCAGCGATTTGACACAAGTCTGTCCTGACTGCGCACTAGCACACACTAACGAGGAAAAAAAAAATTAGGTGGAGACGCTGTCGGACTCGTCGATGTAAAGTTAGGTTTAAATTACTTTTGTCCACCGATATGAGAACAGTTCGCAGGACAAGTACGTTTGTGCCTCTCTGTAATAATATTCGTTAATTATGTAATAAAATATGCTATATATTAATCACAAAACTAATATTCTATGAAATAGAATAAGTTTTATACTTAACTTACTTATTTTTATTAGTTTATGAGCTTGTTTGTTTGTAAAAAAAAGTATAGGGACAGCACCTATTTGAAAAAAATAGTATTTATTTCTGCCTTTGTAAATAGTCCTAGGCAAATTATATTTTTGCCACAAACCAATAACTACCTATTGAATACTAAAAAAAAATAATTCAGTACAATATTCCTTTTTTCAAATACTAATTTCACCGAAGAAAAAAAAATAAGTCATTTGGGAAATTCACCCATTTACAGGTACGTTTGTACGGAGCTCTCAGTGTACGAGACCTATCCGCATTTATCCAGTTTTTTCAATCTTTACATAACTTATTTGTCTAGAAATAAAACGACGGATTAATAAGTTTTGTATCGGAAGTAAGTAAGTATGTCATTCTGCCAGCAGATGAAAATTTTCTGTTTACTACAAACGTTTATAATAGTTAGAAAACTTTTTAAGAAGAATATACATAATATATATATTTTGAACACACACCTAGGGTCGATAACTGTCTAATTGTCGATCATAAACAAATTCCAGTACTTACAGTCAACTAAACGTCAATAGATATTATAATAAATAATTAATGGAAACCGGTCTTGTTCGCCAACTCGCTTACGCAAAACGCGCGAGTCCACGCGAGCTGACACCTTCCGATCTCAGCTATAAGTTACAAATGACATCATGCTGATAAACCTAGTAAATTTAAACTAATGCATTTCCAATGTCGGATGCTAGCTACTGAAAAGATCAAAACCCAAGATTACGTAATAGTAAAACGTAATTTTGCTATGATCATAGCAGAACACTCAAGATTACGGTAATCTTGATTCTTTCTCTGTCTTTATTACTGGCAAAGTGGTACTTTATGTCATTAAATAGAGAGTTCCACTCTTTCAAATGGCTTATCTCAGCATGAGATCATTAGGAGCAATAACAACACTGACTGTTTTATTTCGTCTGTGGAACTAATCATCGCTAAATTGAAAATCAAAACACTACCTTTAGATTTTCAGAAAAACCGAAAGAATGTTGGTAAGCAGCCTGCAGTCTGCAACTCAGGTACAAGAACAGGTACAAGGAAATCCCTGTTATATTTGTCGTCGGCACACAAATTAGTAGTCGACGGGCGACGTTTGGTCCACCCCGCCACCCTCTCCCCGCCCGCCCTGCCCTCCGCCCCGCCCGCGCCCTCCGATGTGCCAATTAACGTTGAACGGTGAAAAGATTTGCTTTTCCTTTAGATATTTGCAGGAGCAAGTTTTACAAGCCTACTGTTCGGATATCTTGGAATTAAATCTGCACAGTTTGTTTTTATTTGTGCTTCGTAAAAGGTTTGATGGCTGCGAAGTTTATAATTTGATTCCAGTCAGCGAAGCGACGAAATCTCCTTGAATCTTAATGAAAGTACTAAAAGAAAAGGGACAAAAGAATAATTCACCGAGAAAATGAAAGCGTTATTATGTTTAAAGCATCGTCGTAACTACGTCTGGCTACCTGCGGACATGATTACATCAGGAACCCTTCCGCAATTACGTCTTGCGACCTTTTCATTTTTTCATAAAACCGGGAGCATTTCTATTCCGTTGAACATAAAATACTGCTGAAGAATTCCGAATTCCCCCGTGGAAGTGAATGGTGGACAGATCTGCTGTTTAGCATAACAAAAGCAAAAGGTTCCGCGTTCGAGTCTCGGCGCGGAAGCCCACAAAACCTCGGCCGGACAATACACGGATTGACGGAGGCCATCGCTCAACGATACCACCGACTAGCGACGACCAGAAGAACCGCTCCTGCGGACGCACGACCGTGAGTTTACATAGTTAGATAACTACAGGCGCTTGGTGCGGGAATCAAATTTTATAATCTTTATAAAGTAGTTTCACACAGGCCACTGTTATATTTCTAGTCTTCACATGCAGTGACTTGATTGGTTACCTAAAAACGAAAATGATGTCAAAGACACGATTTCAAGTCCGTCGATAGACTCTATGTTCATATTCATTATTGTCAGAACACACAACGTTTGAAAAAATAAATAAATGCCTAAAGTATTAAGTCCGTCTTTGTACAGTGTTTATTACTAGTGTATAAAGTTTTTAATAAATAAATGAACTTTTTCGAACAATATAAGAGGACAGCTGATGTACGTGGCGAGCTAAACCCACAATTGGATTCTCTTACACCAAACCTTATATAACTTAATATTTAGTAAGTACATACGAAACCTGAAACACCTGTCTAATATTTTTATGTAGAAAACCTATTTACAAAATTTCAAAACTGTATTATGAAAA
The DNA here is from genome assembly GCA_910589285.2 of Mythimna ferrago. Classification (NCBI taxonomy): domain Eukaryota; kingdom Metazoa; phylum Arthropoda; class Insecta; order Lepidoptera; family Noctuidae; genus Mythimna; species Mythimna ferrago. The sequence continues at coordinate 432,868 of OU342693.1, forward strand.
ATCACAAAGTTATAAGCCACTTATGGTACCTTTTTTATGGTGGGAAAAATCATCCAATGACAACCCCCGCTCTTGGGCGGAGCGGGAGATAGTGTAAGACTCTTACTGACTAAAAGCCCACCCCGTTCCTTCTAGCCTTCATACCGGGGCTCGAGTTTCCTTTCGGATAACCCTGGCCCCAGTAGGCTTCGACCCGGCTGGGCCCCTGCTGTTGCTGACAACTCCTTGAGTCGCACGGAAACACTGCGTGCCGTCGACGACTTGAGCTTGGTCCGGACAGTTACCGGACGGCCAGACAGCGAGCTACCCATTGCTCACTGTCCGCAAGCCCGCGCCTACGGTGGCCAGAAATCGAGATCGGAATCCCGGCGGCGGTGGCGAGAGCGCCGTTGCCTGATGCGGTCGGCCTCCTCCTTTGCGAGCATTACTGCTTCGCAGAACTCGGCGATCGCCTGCCACTCCTCCTCGCTCCGGACCATGGCCTCAACCAAGGCCCGGCGCGAGAGGTCTCCGCCGCCGATCGCCCTCACTAGGGCACGGCGATGCTCCGCCCAAGCAGGCCACACCTCGACTGTGTGCTCCACCGTGTCCTCTGGGCATTCCGCACAATGGCGACACCCGGGTATTTCTCCAGCTGAGAAGAGGGGACTTACCGCCATAATTGTGGCGTTCCCAGTACTGGGTTGCGACAGTCGCTGACGCCATTTCATCATGAGATCCCGCCGGGGCTCTATCCGCCATGCCGTGACCTGTCGCGGCAGTGCACTTTAACTCCGGCGTTGCATCTCCACGCGCATATCGTGCATGAGCCACTTATGGTACCCAGGTACCATAAGTGGCGACATAAATAAGGCCCGATGAGAGCCACCCAGGCGACTGAGGGGTTGTTCTGCTTTCGTACCCAGCTGTGCGCCTGTTTCTAATGCCCTAGTACCTGTCATGACCTGTTTTGTACTTATTGTTAGTAGTGTCTAACTTATGACCTTTTTTAAATATTTTTGGCAAAAAATATAACATGGTGTAAAAATTATTGGAATCGATTCAGTTACTGATTCTGAACAAACTATATTCAGGTTTCGCATATACTGAAAATGACGTTGTAAGTAAAAGAAAAATTTTGCACTTGAGGAGTTTTAAGTTTATCAAGAACGTAAGTGGACCTTCTCCTGCACCGATGTATTCTCCATCGTTAGTTTTGTTTGCGTTGGCTGCCCCGCGCCCGGCACTCCGCACCCCCGGTCGCGTCCAATCAATGTAACTGGCCGTCGGAAATTCCCTCGATAAGTCAGTCGAGATTGGAATTTATCGACAAAGTTGTCCCTCCCCGCTAGTTGGTCCCAAGTTCACTCCTGACCTAGTCTGTTGACTGACGGCTGCTGTGGCGACGGCACACAGGCGCTTTGTTCAGCGGATTGACTTACACTCGGGTAAATTATGTCAAAATTAAACAAGCCACAATTCAAAACTTAATTGCTTCAAAGCTAATCCCTCAAAATCCAAACGTTTTAATTATACCTATACAACCACAACAAGAGAGAAAATTGGAAGAGGGTTGATTTTACCATGACTAGGTCCTCATTGAGCCTTACCGTACTGGCTTCTCAGATTTTAAGGCATTAGGTCTTAAAACTTGTCGATAGTACAACGTGTAAATAGTCTCCCGTACAAAGATTCAAAATTGGTTTGATTCAAAACGAATGAATAAAGAATTTATATCTTTTATAGTACCTACCTACCCTACAAAGTAGGTGAAGCTAATATATTTGGGAAAAATAAAATAAAGTTTACGATGGAGGCACGTAGAGTCTGTGCTGAGTGAACTCGTAAAATGTTCTAAAACTGAGCGACACAATACGTGTCAAATTGTCTGGAGGAACACGTCTTATTTCTATATGAGTCGTGTCGGGACGAAAAAAAGCTTTTTATTTAAATTCATACAGGACTGAATATGTCAATTACTATGCGAGACCGAGGCGGGCCAAAAAATAAAAGATATTTCAAGAGAAAGGGAATAAATTCACACATTGAAAGATAGCTACAGCCTTCCATACTTATAAATCATAATAAATAATAAAGCTTCTTATCAGTAGAAGCTGACCCGTAGTAATTTGGAAAAGTCATTCACATCCATTGTTACCGACGACGATGTCGCTTTTCCACAACCCTTTAATTTAATCTGATTTCTGGACACAGAGGTGGCCCACATTTGTCTCACGAGTACATTAACTATAGAATTAGGAACTTGCTTAATTATACTTGCGGAGAGGCATTAGGCAAATACAACACGGATAGGGGTGACCGACGAGGCGGCGGCCGCGGCGGCGGGACACGGGGTGACCGACGAGGCGGCCGGCCGCGGCGGCGGGACGCGGCGCGAGTCAACTAAAGGTCAAACATTTGCATGTCCCACGACCGTACTTCTCCGTATTTGTGATAATTAAGGGGGTTATTGTAAAGTGTCATTACAGAGGTTAATATTTATTACTGTGTTTCATTAGAGAGGCTAATATTTATTACTGTGTTAAACTGGACATTCAAGGCTGAAGTTACTACAAAATAAGACGCGCTGTTGTTAGGGATCCGTAGCCAAATGGCAAAAAACGGAACCCTTATAGATTCGTCATGTCTGTCTGTCTGTCCGTCTGTCTGTCTGTCTGTCTGTCTATCTGTCCGTCCGTACGTCACAGCCACTTTTTTCCGAAACTATAAGAGCTATACTATTGAAACTTAGTAAGTAGATGTATTCTGTAAACCGCATTAAGATTTTCACACAAAAATAGAAAAAAACAATAAATTTTGGGGGTTCCCATACTTAGAACTGAAACTCAAATTTTTTTTTTCTTTAAACCCATACGTGTGGGGCATCTATTTATAGGTCTTCAAAAATGATATTGAGGTTTCTAATATCATTTTTTTCTAAACGGAATAGTTTGCGCGAGAGACACTTCCAAAGTGGTAAAATGTGTGTACCCCCCCTATAACTTCTAAAATAAGAGAATTATAAAAGTAAAAAAAAAAATATGATATACATTACCATACAAACTGCCAACGAAAATTGGTTTGAACGAGATCTAGTAAGTAGTTTTTTTTTAATACGTCATAAATCTAAAAAAATACACTATTATTAAAACATCGATCAAAGTAACAACGAACTACAAGAACTTTTATATTATGTTACTTGCTGCTACGGAACCCTTCATGTGCGAGTCCGACTCGCACTTGGCCGGCTTTTTTTAAACTCGCGGCATACCAATCTTAGACCGACGCTCTTATACGCAAAACAAATGGCGTGAAGAAGAGAGCGTGCGTGCAACAGAGCTGTCATATTATTACAGGGATAGTTACAAGCAGGGGGCCAACTCTGCTATTACAATAGTGTCAGAATGGTCTATCATTGATGTCATAATTGTCGATTTTGACAAGTTTGGTAATCTACTAATATAATGGCGTCATTATGACTTTCCAATGGTCAACCACTGACACTCCATTGCAAGAAGTGACTTAGAATGGTAATCTCGTACATATTGACAAATGAGTATTTGACGTTTGCGGTAATCTGCTAAAACTTTGACAGTTTATTTGATCAGTGTTTTACCATTAGAACGTTATTGTGCAGTTATTGGTTTTAATATGCTCGAAATTATCATTCTACCACAATTCTATTACAAGACCAGTGACCGATCAATGATCGATCATTATGAATTAGCAGATTACAAACTTTTAGCAAAAGGACAATGGGATCGTGTTGGAATGACGAGTTTATAAAAATAGCAGACTTGGGGCCCTGGGGGCATGTAAGAGATTATACTCGTAGGTTACATCGAGGCAAGCGTGCTCCGACGCCGACCACATCTTCACTTTTTTGTTTGCAACGTGTCTTTTATTAACTGTATGTTATTTTTTTTTTTTTCATTTTTAATTTCATTTGGTTTACATGCGTTGATGTGGTTTTTCTATCTATCTATCTTACTATCAGGTGAGGGACTAGTCAATCGCGAGACTATCAAAAACAAAAATAAAAGAGCTATTGGGGATTTCTCATCTTGCTTGTTCATAGCCTAGATAGATGACTATAATATGCACGGATAGATACGATGGAGACTAAAGTCTTTATACCTAACTTTGTTTTTTGTTCGTTCTATTTTCTTTCAGTGAGATTGCTTAGAAAATCTGGCAAAATGCAGGTTGGCTTTTTAGCCTTCAATAGTTGACGAAGACGCTGTTGACCCTCGGGTGACCCGCCGGCCACAGCAGCCATTAAAGTGAACTAGGTCGGTTCAAGCAGCACGGCACTTACAATCCAAGCTGTATTTACAAGCCAAGAGTACACAATAGAGTTGCATTACTTTATGTTGTTTACAGCGCCGAGCGGAACAGTACGTATAGTGAAGTAAATTGTTGGGTGCGGAACAATGGCTGCCTCGCGGCTCCGGCTGCATCGGGGAGTACTCGCTCAGTCTTTATTATGACCGGACATTATTTTAATAAGCTTTGTTCATTTCCAAACAATACGTTTGATGTAGAACAAAAAATAAACGGATCATAAAACAAGGGCTTCATTATTTTGCGGGAATTTATACAGATGAGGAATGAAAACGTCAGGAAGGGAGCCCTTTACATTCAAGAAGGACAGACACTGACTATATTGGAGGTATCATTCTGAAAAGATTCGATCGCGACATTGTGATACCTACGTGCTACGCTCAGCTATGTAGGTATACAACACATGTACACTCACAGTAATATTTTAATTTAAAAAACCGGCCAAGAACGTGTCAGGCCACGCTCAGTGTAGGATTCCGTAGTTTCCCGTCCATCACAATAAGTGTCCCCACGCAAGTTACATAAACACAATTAAAATTTCCCACTATACCAAAAATTCTTATTAATAACAATGAACGCATACAACGAGTAAGCAGACAACGGGCAAGAACAAATACCACCAATGCCAAAGAGAGACCCACCAAACAATTCGACAATACAATAGCTTATAATATTCACTTAGAATAATAGCATGTGATATTCACCAACCCGCACTGGGCCCGCGTGGTGGTTTACGGCCCATTCCCTCTCCTAGAAAGGAGGCCTGAGTCCCAGCCGTGGGAACATTAAAAAGGCTGATGATGATGATGGTAATGATGACCCGTCCCGACCTCATTAACTTAGGAACGCGAAGTAGTCCAAAGTATAGCGCCATCTCTCGGGAAATCGGGTTATTAATTTATATAAACTAAACGGGTTATGTATGTTGGGTTTTTGGTGGTAATTTTGGATTGCGTGAACCGATTTTTATCATTATTTTCTTATTTGAAAGAAGATACGTTCAGGATAATAAAATATGTAACCTAAATTAAAAAAAATGTTTAACCGTTAAGTTAAATTACAAACTTAGTTCAGAAATTATTTTGTAGAACTTTTCTAAAACTGTTCAACCCATCAAGTTCAAAATAATTTTCCTAGAAAGTCTTTTTATAGTTCTACTTTTGAGATTTTTTTCATATTTTCTAAACTTATGGTTCAAAAGTTAGAGGGGGGAGGACGCATTGTTTTTTTACTTTTGGAGCGATTATTTCTGAAAATATAAACATTATTAAAAAATGATTTTGAGTAAACCCCTATTCATTTTTAAATATCTATCCAACAATAAATCGTAGGGTTGAAATGAAAAAAAAAAATCATTCCCCACTTTACGTGTACGGGGGCGTACCATAGTAAAACATTTTTTTCCACTTTTTATTTTATCACTTTGTCGGCGTGATAGATATACATATTGGTACCAAATTTCAGTTTTCTAGTGCTAACGGTCACAGAGATTAACCGCGGTCGGACGGACAGACAGACATGGTGAAACTATAAGAGTTCCTAGTTGACTACGGAACCCTAAAAACCATTAGAAAATTTTCTTGCAAATTGTCATGGAGTCGGTCGATTATTCAGAAAGTCGCGCCGGAAACTACGTGGTCACTCTATTAACGTTGACGGAGCATGTTTCTGGCTGTTCCCTTGAGGCGTTGTTACTGCCCTGCACGACTCAATACACGTCCGAGCCATCTCACACTGCCTCCTACAAGTTCTTATTACATGAATATAAAAATCTACTCACATTCTATTTAAACTTGGCTCAGCTTTGTTGCGTCGGACTCGCGTTCCCGGTCCTCACCGAGGTAACTCAGACAAGCTCGTTAAATAATGCGAGTGACCGCTCAAGAAACGGCTAGTTAGCTGTTGCAACCGGACTGTAACTCGCTTTTTAATAGCCCTTTTTACTGTGCATGATGTTGCTTATGAATTTATTTAGGTAACCAAAGCTTGTGCTGTGAGTACATTAAACTACAATGTAAGTTTCTATTAGCTACAAAACATGCAACGCTCCCGTTCTATGCTATCTTTACAGAAAATAAAGTTGGGAAATATTCAGAGCTCTGAAGCAATGTTTGAAAGACAATTTCAGTAAAGTATTATATACAGTAAAAAAGAAGAAAGTGCAAACCAAGTCAGCAACCGGACTTCCTGAGTCGACATAGTACCGCGATCCGCCAGAAAGAATGTCAGAACCTGAAAGTGAAAAAATACATTATTCTAAAATTTCCAACATAACGGAAACCATGAAAAATCTTTTTATTCCTTATTTAATTTCGAGTGCTCCCAATCTAAGGCACTAGACATAACATTTTACAGCATCATTTCTCGTTGGCACGTAATTCCCACAATTGATCCTTTCCAGAAGGTCCTCAAGTGAGAGGAAGCCATCATCGTCAAATTGTGGTGTCGGAGGACTTTATTATGATGTTAAGTGGCAAGTTTGATCGTTGCAAACATTTGGCCAACGTGCCAGACGGCCAATGTTGGTAATATCGAACTTAGGTCGTGCCGCGGATTAGGAATCGCTCAGATCAACATGCCTTAGCGTTATCTCAAGACTTGCTACACTGGACTTAGATCGATAACTAACTCCCTGATTAAGTTAAATAAATAAAGACGCTATTTGGGTTTTGCCTATCTTAAATCTCTTCACATATCAAAGAAAATCCTCGAAAGTACGGTCTCCTGTCCATCCTTTATCAATCTAATTGACAACTCAACACGTCTTACTTAAGTGGAGCGATCCTTTTTTATTCACATCGCTCGTTACCATAAATCCGTTTGTCACATACGCAGATAAGTTAGAACGGGAGGCAAGCAGAACATGTCCGTTATCCCTATGAGCCGCCATCCCATGATCCCGACAAGGCACACTCGGTGACGTCACCGACCGTACTTTAACATTCCGCATCATGTCCTTCACTACTTGTAACTATTCGGGACAACTTTAGACCCCGTCCTGACACAACGCGCTGCGCTATACCGCGCTATGCTACTGTACAGTATGGCATGGCAAGCGCGTAATGTAGATCAACAATTATCCGTCGCCATACGAATTATTGGTAAAGCAGAGGGGCACAACCTGCGTTCATAGACAGATGTATATTAGCGATCACTCAAGTTACATCTATGTAGCATTAGTTAAATGATCGTTACAGGTATGGAATAAATCTTCTTAGTCTATTAGTAACTCTAGACTAGTCTAACGGCACCAAAAAGCTAGACGTACAGAGTCGCTTGAAGATAAAAAGGTACTTACTATGAACTAAGTAATTTCTGTATACGTGCACCCGTAGTGATAGTCTTGTAAGTGATGACCCGAAACACAGGTTTTATAAACCTAGCTCGGGCAAGTCGCTAATTATACATAATTTTAAGTTAATAAAGTAAATTTTCCTGTAGTTTAAATATTTGATAAGTCAATTATACTCGTAGTTATTACTTGGACACAGCATAATTGTTTAAGATTTACTTGTGGCTGTTATATGTAATTATTTTGTGTAAAAGATGAAATAAAGATTATTATTATTATATGCATGCTCCAAACGAAATAATCGATTATTAATTTTCAATACCTCTGAAAATAAAAAATATGACAGATAACTTTTTTCGGTCAAACAATTCCCAAAGATCGGAATAAGATATGGTGTGACAGCAAATTAACTGTTGGGACACTTGATAAGGCTTTTCAAATCGGTGAGCAATTTACTAATGAAATGTTTTGACAACATAGGTGTGATTTTAGTTAGGTTACCATTTATATTATCGTACACGGAAGACCTGGCGGCTAACACTGTCAACCGCACGAGTCGATGGTTCATGGATGGCTGACCATTTCGACAAAGTGCATTTACTCCGTGCCGCAGAGAGCACGTTAAGGCCCAAGCGCCCGAAAAGTGCCATAAAACAGTGAAACTTTCTGAAGCCTATTTCTCGGTAACGGCCAGGTAAATAGGTTTGAAAAAAATATATGTCTATTATAGATTCATGAACAACATTAATCAACATTTGATTTTTTTGTGCTATAAATACTTTTGTCTAAAAAAATATTTAGCAATTTCGCAACTTTTCGCAACTTTTCCCTACTCCTTCAAAACAGCTTGTATCTTTAGAAACATTTTTACACATAAAATTTGGTGGTTAAATAATCTCCAAAGTGAAAATTGCATATGTAAATCAATCAATATTTCACAATGAAAATGGATTTAAATGTAAGCCGCGCGCTTTCCGGGCGCTGTTGGCCGCAAATAAATGCACAGATTTGCGTACTGCCATTTAGGCGAGTGCGAGAGGTGCGTCCACATATTTTGGCCAGATGGTTCAAGGGACTATAGGCCTTAAGCTGTTGGTCTCGGCCGTCAATTGTAGATCTACTTTGACTGACATTACGGGTAAGTCATGCGTCATTAAGATAGGTGCTCCATGTATAATTCTGGCACTATAGTTCGATGGAAGCAGACCCCAACAAAGTTTGGAATAGGATAAGTAGGCATTTTTATACAAGTGTAGAAAGTTTTTCATTACGACCGAGGAGTGTGTTTTGGAGCCGAGGGTTTCGAGTGTATGTATTGAATAGTTTTTGTTCATGTGTTGCTGTACCTGCTCCATCAAAATATCGTATAGCAGATAATATAGAAGTACCTTTAGAACGTTTGAGCAAACGAAGAGTTCATTACGACAGTGGCCACGTTCATTAGGAGTCACTTTATTACTTGCACCCGGATTTACTCGACGACCCCTGGACGAACCAGAGATGTGTTTACCTCTATTCACTAGGTGAACCTAGTCTAAGATCCCGTCAACCTCTCTCTCGACTATTTTTTACCAAATAAAATTAATTAACAACTGTTAAGAAAAATAGTTTGCCAGCCTTTTAAATCTCTTAAGCCCGGCCATAGCGGCCAGCAATGGTACAAAGCGAGGAGGAATGGCAGGCGCTCGCTTCTTTTCGCGAAGCAGGAATGCAAAGGAAAAAGAGGGAACGGATTTCCTCATGTCACGCCGGAATTCTGACCCCGATTTCCAGCCTTGAGCGGAGCATCGCCGTGCCTTTGTGAGGGCGATCGGCTGCGGAGACCTCTCGCGCTGGGCCTTGGTTCATACCATGGTCCAGAGCGAGGAGGCAGGCGGTCGCCGACTTCTGCGAAGCAGTAATGCTCGCAAAAGAGGGGGCCGACTGCATCAGGCAAAGGCGCTCTCGCCGCCGCCGGGATTCCGATCCCGATTTCCGGCCACCGTAGGCGCGGGCTTGCGAACAGCGAGCAATGGGTAGCTCGCTGAGACTTGGGCTTGGTCCAGACAGTTACCGGACGGCCGGACAGCGAGCTACCCATTGCTCACTGTCCGCAAGCCCACGCCTACGGTGGCCGGAAATCGGGATCGGAATCCCGGCGAAACAAAGAGACCTGGAATTCGTTTGCACCGCAAACAAAATTAATAAAGTCATTCATTGCATTCATTGCGCCGCTTAAAGCTATCCCTGATTTCCTTCGGCAATCCTAAGACAAACATTTTGTTCGGAATAGAAAAAAACAATTTATCATTGTGAAGTTTAATGTCACCGATCTCTTGTACTACACTAGTAGATATTTATTTAAGCGACTTGTATGTTGTAAGTCAAAGACTTGATTGCGAAAATGTAGCTCCATAGTGCTGGCGGGTCTGAGTGCCGATCAATAATATGCGAGTGGAGTCCGTCTGAGCGTGTGTCCACTCGCTTTGAGTCGGCCGGGGCAGGCAGAGCCGGGCTCATTACTATGTACACCGCGGGAGACGGGATTATTTTGATGTCGGCTGAAGAGTACAGAGATGAAAATGTCAGACATGTTAACAAAACGTTTATATAGGTTCGACAAGCTAGATAAAATAAATGTAATCCATTCGAACTTCATATCATAGGGTATCAGGGTTATGTGAAATGCCTTTTCAATTTGAAGATTGAACTGATTCTATAGTGAGTCTATGCCGTGTTTGGTGTAACTAGTCATGACGATTCTCGGCAGCAAGAATTAACAGCGAGCTGTGCGTAGCTAATGAAAATCATAACAATTATTTTTTAATTGGCGAATCTTTAAAAATCCACATCTGGAAATGAAACAATATTCTTCAGTTTCAAAGAAATAGTTCCTAACTGTTCAAAATAGCACAATCAAATAAACTTCTAATAACAATAATTAGACGAAAATATGTGATATACGATAATGTTCTCTCTCTATAACTCAAAGGTTTGCTGGGAAAAAACTCATTGCTGAGTTATAGTAGAGGATACGGTTAAGAACGACCTTCACCGGTTTGTTTAATGGATGAAACGTATTTTATGATAAATTTAGTATATTAAATAATATAACGCGGGTGGGTTGCCTGAGAAATTCCTGGCCAAACAATTTTTTTTTTTTTTGAGAAATGCGTGTGTGTTTAAGGAATAAATTTAATATTAACCGAAAGAGTGAAGCCTTTTAGAACAAAAAAAATATTGGGTTGCATATTTGGTTGCTGGCATAACTATGGGTTGCCAGGTATGTATAAACAGGTGTGTTTATTTTGATATACAACAAATTCTATATCAAAATAAACGCTGTTTCATTACGAATACGATGTTATAGTGTTGTCTGCAAAAAAATCTGGTATGAATAACGGTTGTGCATTTTTCTAAAAAAAAGTAAATTTTCAATTTTTAATTAATAATAGTCTGGCCAGGAATTTCTTAGGCAACCCACCCGCGTTATATTATTTAATACACTAAATTTATCATAAAATAAGTTTCATCCATTAAACAGACCGGTGAAGGTCGTTCTTAATCGGATCTTAGACTATTAAGCTCGCCTTTGTACGTGAACTGTCTGTATCTCCATATGTTGTTTGTCTTTGTATACAGTAAAAAAATAAGAAAAGGTTTAACTTTAGGAGCAAAACCAAATGATTAAAACTGTATGTCCATCCATTTGCGAGCGAGCTCCATTCGACTTCCAGTAACTCGCTGCTTATAAATTGTTAACGAGTTTAATATTTTCCTTTGTAAATATCAAAGGGCTGCACACCTTCTCGTTTCAAAATGTTTCTCGGTCTCTACCCCACATGTTTCATTCTACGTCATTCACATTACATTTATCCAAGATCAAAGAATAGGCTAAAGGTCTATAGACATGTTGCATGGTATTCTGAATTTCCGCTTTTGCAAGAAGTTCCTTACTAAAGTCAAGTTTCTAAATGTGGAGCCATCGTTAGGTACGCAGGTAGACCTGGCAAAAGGCAACTGAAGAAACATAGGTGGGCTTAAGTTAATAAAATTCTGACATGCTCTTTCGCCCCAGAGCGCGAGAAGTCATTGATGATATCCCACCAATAAAAAAGTGTGCAAATACACCTGTATGTTCTACATACATTACATTTCAACAACAACAAATTTGAATGATTGAAAGCAAATCATAAATAAGTACGTGCTGTCATCATTTCAGCCGACAGATGTCCACTGTTGGACATAGGCCTCCCCCAAGTGTCGCCACGATGAACGATCCTGTACGTCTCACATCCATCGGATTCCCGCAACATTTATCAGGTCATCTGTCCACCTTGTTCTTGTCTTGTGCCTTCCAACCCTGCGTCTTCCGGTACGCGGTCGCCACTCCAGAACCTTTCGGCCCCAACAGCCATCTATCCTGCGAGCAGTGCCCTGCCCATTGCCACTTAAGTTTGGCGATTCTTCGTGCTATGTCGACAACCTTGGTTCTCGAAGGAAACTTCGAGCAAAGCCCTTTCCATTGCCTTTTGGGTGACTTTAAGCCTTCTGATTAAGCCCATTGTAGGCGACCACGTTTTGGAACCACAATTATGTCATCACTGGCAACAGACACTGGTCATATTTTATAGACTTTCGTCTTGAGACACTGTGGTATATTGGACGAGAAGATACCGCGCAGCTTCCCGAACGCTGCCCAGCCGAGTCGGATTCGACGGTTGAACTCTTTCTCGAAATTATATTATCCAACTGGATTGTCTGTCCAAGGTAGACGTAATCGTCTACAATTTCGAGTCTATACGAAGACTCGTGAATCGGAGACTCTATAGCCTCCGATTTTGAAAGGAGTGGATGCTACATAGTTGTTTATCATGACTTTAGTTTTGTCCCTGTTTATTTTAAGACCCACTCTTTCGAATCTAAATTGAAAAAGCTGCTCAATTACCTCATTGAGCATTGTGCTGAGCTCTTCCGTAGCCTCAGCCATGACTACTTTCCCTACCCGCTGCAGGAAGCTGGGTTTCGAGGTCTGGTCTTGAAGTCGGACTGACATAGTGGCGTTTTCGTACAAACACTTCAGCACCTCGATGTACCGATAGTGAATCTGACACCGTTGAACAGACTGCAGCACAGCCCAAGTTTCGATCAAATCAAAAGCTTTCTCGTAGTCAACAAACGCTGGTCAGAGAGGCAGATACTCCTCGGTCCTCTGTATAACATGCCGTAAAGTATGTGTGTGGTCCACAGTGCTGAAGCTTTTTCGGATTCTGGATTGTTCGGGAGGCTGCGCGCGAGACGGTTCGTGACGACTCTGGAAAACTGCTTGTAGACAAGGCTCAGAAGTGAGATGGGCCTATAATACTTGAGCAGGGCCTTGTCGCCCTTCTTAACGAATAGTACCACCACACCTCCGCTCCATGCCTGTGATGTTTTGCCCTCGAATATGACGGAATCAAACAGCTTCTGAAGGGCCTTAGAGATCGGTTTCCCACCCGAGTTCAGGAGTTTGGCCGTAATTCCATCATCACCCGGCGCCTTTTTGTTATTAAGCTGCTTCAGAGCCATTCTAATCTCGTACAGGCTGACGTCCGGGATATCTTCGGTAGTGTCAGGTCAAACGAGCTCTTGGGTCGAATGCTAGATGCGCAATGGGTTTGGTGATTGACATGTACAACTGCCCATAAAAAGCCTCGATTGCTCCCAAAAGTTTTGATTTGGAGTGTACGTGCTGCACAGGTAGGTATTTTATCATGTATTTCCATAATAATGGGCGTATTGTATACTGAATACGAAACGAGAAGAAAAGAAGTTCTGGAAATTACTCAGTTGAATAGTATTATTCATACGTACGAATCATTGGTTCGTTCTCTATACTTTTTACATATGTGCGCTTTTGCTTTAAAGCTTTAAATGTGAACGTAAAGCTGATTTATTAACAATTATGGCCGTTTCAGTGTAACCCGTGGAAGAATGAACGTGGAATATTTAGTATCGTATCACATCAACATAATATATCATTCAACGTTGCGTGTTGGTGTCGACATATTGAGGTGCCACGAATACATAATGAAAGGATTTCAAAAGTTTATCTGTAGCAAGCTGCTAGCTAGTAATACTTAGTTCGGTTTCCATAGTGGACACTATTCTTATGTTAATAGGAATGAAATAGTTCTGCTTACCATCAGGCGGGATCGCAGTCAAGTACTGGTTTATAACAGATAAAAAAAAAAAAAAAAAAAAACATTGCCAATTTAATACCGTATCTAATACAGTATTTTTTTGTATAGGTTCTTGTACCTTTCAGGGAATATAAACAAGATAAATCCCTCATAAAAATAAGCCAATAAAGAAAATAACAGTCAACTATATTATTAGACATGAAGCCAAAAATACAGCGACATAACAATAAACCGGTCGGTAAAGCGCGCACTAAAGTGAACGGCTCACTAAATACGCGGCACTACGGACGCAATGAACCGTTCGCCGGCGTAATACACGCGCGTGCTACGCGGTACGTGCCGTACTCGTGGGTAATACGCGTGAGGTTTATACCTCAAGATGGATGACGCGCTTAAATGATGTTACACGTCGCGAGCTTTAGTTTATAGGCGAGCTATTTAAACGCAGATTAATTAATCTCGAGATATACCCACACCGAGTAACACAGCGCAAGACCTCAAACAGCCCAATTAGAATATTGAATTATAAGCATTGTGTAAGCAACTGGGGTTCGCGACCCGATATAAACCTATAAATTCAGTTAGATTGTCAGATAGAGGAACTAGATTAATGAACTTAGGGAAGCGACACGCTCGTTCAAGGCTTCATTTGGTCCCGCTGTAAAGATGCACCAATACCAGTCCACAAGATTGAGACACGATTCTCGATTGCTAGCATTTGATTAAATATGTGCCTGTGTGAGACAGTATGTAAGTCGTGGTGTTATTTTTCACTGTTTTACTCCATACTCGGTTGACACGGTTGTCGTTAAATCAGTTATCACAATGTCGCTTTGCCTAGTTTAGAGCCTAACACATTTATTTGCCGTTCACCTTGCCTGCACAGTTGTCGCCGCGTGGCCGCACCGTTGCCGCCGCGTCGCCGCCGGCTCACTGCCTCAATGTGATTTGCTCGTGACACAGCCCGCGGCGCGGCGTCGTGGAAACCTGATCAACTGGCGGTTGCGGATATTTGTACAAATAGATTGTATTTATTGTGTTATCTCTTCCTATCTATGCATTTCCGTTTCTGCGGCTAAATAAAGGCAAGATAACTTAAGCCACATGATGGAGCGTTGATGGAGTATTCCAGTAGGATTGAGAGGTAGGTACAGCAGGTAGATAGCCTTTCGCTTATGTGTGTATGAAATCTTATCGAATTTTACCAAACTAAACTCATAACCTTAAGGAAAATATTAGACCAATCACAAACTTAGAAATTGTTAGTTTTCTTACACAGTTGCAGAGCTTAGTAGTACTGTTATGTAATAATTGAGACCAAATAAGGTCTCATCAGTAATTAAAAAATGTCAATAAAATTAACAAAATATTAAATCTGTTTTCTTTTAGTTAATTAATTCCTTTAAAAATCACCAAAAACGCAATCAATCAATAATAATAATAAAAGTTTATTTGTATTTAAAAACAGAACATACCTAGCATATAGAAACAGTAGGTTGTACAGATCAGTCAAAATTGTTTTCGAATTCCCGAACTCCTAAACTAGGTACGCAGACCTGTATCTTAGGAGTCGGAGATTTTGCAGCTTTTTCTTCTTATTAAATTATAAATAGGTACACCGTGACATTTTTGGTAGTACTATCTAGTTAACACAGCAAATGTAGAGAAGGAATATGTGAAAGGAATGAATGTGTTTGTGTAAAAAGTTCGTGTCAGTGTGGAGTGTAGGTGTGTGAGCATTAATTTATGAGTTTTTATCAATTTAAGAGTAAATTTTTCACTTTTGTTCTGACGCTGGGCAATTACTATTAGTGGTTACGTATGTATATTAAAATTAAAAATATTTGTGATAGAGTAACGTTCAGCCAACAAGCTCTTGCTGACGACAAATCGGATGCATCACCTATGATCCTCGTCGATGAGACTATACATCCCGCGGAAGTGTGGAGGTCGAGGCTTTTTAAACGCGAAGACCCTGCACAACCGCGAGGTGTGCAGCCTCAAAGAATATTTCCTTAAAACCGATGTGGGTATGCACCGAGATGTGGTCGCAGGACAAGGGACTCACCCCTTTATCCATGGCTAAAGCGGACGGGCATTAAACCTGTAATAATGACTACTGATAACCGCAAGGAAATATGGAAAGGCAAGGAGCTCCACGGGCGCTTTTTCCGGGCTCTTCACGAGCCTGATGTAGATTTCTTGGCGTCCGTGGCCTGGTTACGTTTCAGTGACCTCTTTGGGGAAACTGAAGGTTTTGTCTGTGCGATTATGGACGAAGTTATCTTAACGAACAACTACCGGAAATATATAATGAAGGACGGGACGGTTGACGTGTGTCGGGCCACCGTCCGGGTGAGTCTATCAGACATATTATCTCTGGTTGTTCTCGTTTGGCTAACGGCGAGTATTTGCACAGACATAACCAAGTAGCCAGGATTATCCACCAGCAACTTGCTTTAAAGTACAACCTAGTGGATTTAGAGGTACCGTATTACAAGTATGTGCCCGACCCAGTTCTCGAAAATGACCATGTCACTTTGTACTGGGATCGGTCTATCATTACTGACCGGACTATTGTAGCCAATAAGCCGGATATAGTGGTGATAGACCGATTAGCGCGCCGTGCAATGATAGTCGATATCACCATCCCGCATGACGAGAATCTCCTGAAAGCTGAGAAAGAGAAACAAATCAAATATCTCGACTTAGCACACGAGGTTGTCGACATGTGGAATGTGAACTCGGCTATCATTGTGCCGATTGTCGTAACCGCCAATGGTCTTATTGCCAAAAGCTTCGACAACCATCTGTCAAAGCTGTCGTTGCGCGATTGGATCAAGGGCCAGATATAGAAGGCAGTACTCCTCGATACGGATCGCATTGTGAGGAAGTTCCTGTCTCTGGAGCCCTAACCACCGGTAGCTTGGACCCTGCTTCCGACATCGGTGGACTACTGTTTTTTATATTTTTAAATGTTTTTTTTTTTAAATATATATTTGTTATAAAAAAATATTTAAAAATATCAAAAATATGTATAATAAGAAAAATAAAGGAGATAATATTCCAAAACTATCACACAACGCCCTCTAGTCTCAAGCTAAGCAGAGCTTGTGTTATGGGTACTAGACAACTGATAAACATACTTATATATTTCTAAATACATACATATTATAGATAAATAACACCCAGACACAGAACAAATGATTATGCTCATCACACAAACATTTGTCCTGGGTGGGAATTTTTAAGTTATAGGAAAAATTTAAGTTATATATACCGAGACTAGTGTAGTAGGCACGTACACCAAGACTAGTATAGTAGGCACGAACACCGAGAGTTAGGAGACTAATAAGCAGCGAATCTTTTATAACCAGTCGGGATCAGATAAATAATTCCTAATGGATAAACTCAGTTTCACTGAAACCGACCTGATATCTTATGTAGGTACCTACGTAGGATCCTCGGGCGCTTGCGACTGCTAAACCAACGCAGGACAATCGAAATGCATGAAATCAGTGATTTTTCTGAACCGGCAACAGTTTGCTTCTTCTGTCACTCAACGAGTCACTAACCTTTACTCAAGTTCCAGGCAACCACAAAGCAGTCTCTTTTCAGCACTAGAAATTTCACAGAATTACGAATTTCAGTAAAACTAGACAGCGTTTTGTGTGACAGCAAACCGGTATGAAGGCTAGAAGGAACAGGGTGGGTCTTTCAGTCAGTAAGAGTCTGACACTATCTCCCGCTCCGCCCAAGAGCGGGGGTTGTCATTGGATGATTTTTTCCCACCATAAAAAAAGTACTAGTCAGAATTCTTGCTATTGAATCTAATATACGCTTCCTCGAAGTGCAGGTCCGCATTTCACTGTTCCAGGACTAGGGCACTGAACATGACATTAATACAAAGGTTTGCTTTCACTTACATAGTCTACTGTAGAATCTATTTCCTTATCTAAACCTACTGTAATATAAAATAAACATATGTTTAGATCACAGAATATGTGAACATTTTTCATGACCGTTTTATGTCGGACACATCCAAATGACGAGTCGACGTCTTACTCAAGTTTTTCAATCTGGTTTGAAACAGGCTTTTTCGTAATCTACCTACATATTATATCAGTTAACATCCTGATCGTGCCTTGTTAATATATCTCTGCAAACATTATGTCCCTTAAAAAGAATCTGCATTTTTTTAATAAAGAGGCGTTACACGTTACTGAAAATAGGGACTACTTAGTTCAACCAGGTTTAAGACTGGCTAAATAAAAAAAAATATTATAGAACCCGATGAAGTTTGTAACCTATTTGCATTGTAATTTCCTTATCAATAAATAACTTCATGCATTGGCAGCACATAATGTGTGAGTACTATGCATCTTATACACCCTTAATTTTGATCGTTTTAATCCCGTGGAGGGTCGATCCGGTACATGAAACACTATCGATTTGTAAAGATAAAATTAAAAAATAAAGTACCTTTTTTTAAAAAAACGTCAGCTGAGCGATTCCAATGACCTTTAGGTAGTTTTTTACGTGACGCCGACTACTATCTACAGGTCATTGAACTCGCTCAGTTGATGTTTTCTTAAAGAAATTAATTTCATACATGCATAAATAAATACGAGTTTTGAAAAAAATGGTACTTTATTTTTTTAATTTTATAGTTACTCGTACTAATCGATAGTGTTTCAAGTACCGGATCGACCCTCCACGGGATTAAAACGATCAAAATTTAGCGGTGTATAAATAAAAAATAATTTACTGGATATATCTTTGACTTAAAAAGCTTACTAAAGAGGCAATACAAAAAAGGAACTCGTATAACGCATGAACGCTCTATTGACAGTTGGTAACTTCCGTCACTCACTCGAATATTTCACAAAACTTCTTCCAGGAAATAACTACAATTTTTTTTTTTACCCCTCGAGCGCCGATTGTACATACGTCTGTACAACTTGGAGACCTTGAAAAAACGCTTAATTTTCATCTTGTACACACGTTTGTACGAAATTTATTTGGATGAATGTGTTGGTTTTTCTACATATTATTCTATATGTACATAGCCTGTCAAAATCATAACCCTCCTTTGGCTTTGCCGTAGTCGGGTAAAAAGGGGTTTTGACAGACGGATAACCCAGTGATCGTACAAGGATTCCGTATATTGCTGAATAAGATGCAGTCGTCAAAGAGTAGGCATCTGCGGAAATGCTGAATCGAAAAATTATTTTTCATTACTCATACTCTGAAAGTAGGTCTGAAGTTGCCTGAGGAGCGGGCTGAAAGTGATACTTTTCATCCCTAGGGAGTTTTACTTTACAACTGACAGCTGTCAAATTATTAAAAAAAAAACTAGTTCTATCTTCACATTTCTATTGAACCATGTTCCAATTTTCCATACAGCCAGTCAATCACAGCGCGATATAAAATTGAAATAACTTAAAGACAAGTATTAATTAAATAATGTTATATTTTAAGTGATTTATTTGTTCAAATATTTCTTTAAAATACTTTATTTTTAAAAGATTACAATTAATTTCTAATTTTCATTAATGAGGATGAATAGCAGGCCGGCCGCAGAAAAAAAAAAAAAATGGCGGGAAAGTGGCAATCAGTCGTTGGTTTTTTCGAGTTTTGTTTACATTTTCGTACAACAGAGATTTGTATTAACACGTTATGTTTATCAGATTAAAATAGTGATTTAACGCCTAATTTCATAAGAGAAGAGGCTAAAGCAGTAGTGGAATACCTTTTACCGCCTAAATCAGAAGAAAGATACCTACTTAAAATCATAGGTACGACGACTCAGGTTTTACAAAATTTTTATTTTATTTTTAGTTTCCTCGTATTCGTAATGAAAAGCACAGTGTTTACCTCGGGGTGAAAGTAACCCATTTAACCCCTCGAATTAGCGACCTCGCTTCGCTCGCCCGCCAACTCCTTCTCGGGACGAAATGAGTTACTTTCACCCCTAGTGTAACAATGTACTATTAATTTGAATGGCCTATTTAACGAGGAAGGCTATGTAACGTCAAGCTTCATATTAAGTTACCATATATATTTATTTAAATGCAAAGTTTTTGTTTATTTTGAACATTTTACATTTCTTCGACTTCAGTTACCCTTTCGAGTGATAGATGAAGTGGAAGTAACTATTTACTCTGCACTGTACACATGCTTATGTTTACGTGGAAAATCATCAAATGACTCTGCCAGCACTGAGTAGCACGAGATGGACAGGAGTGTCAGACTGTTACTGACTAAAATCTACCAGCGTTCCCGTCAGTTACAGCGCCCCGTCAATCTTGCTGACATCACTTTGAGCCGCGTTTGGAACACAACACCGCGCTGGTTGGGTTGACTCTCAATTTAATTTTGTTTTTTATTTATTGTTTTTATTTTTTATTTTAGTATGCTACCTATACAACATTAGTTTTAGTAAAAGCGAAACCCAAAACACTAAAGAATCTATGTACAAACATAACTGTATCATGAAAAATCACAAAGTTATAAATAAGCTTGTTATGTCAGCAAAAATACAAGGTCATCGGGCCATTCAGGTGACTGAGGGGTTATTTTGCACTTACGTCCAGCTGTTTGATGGCTCCTAATACCCACTATGACCAGCCGTAAACTGTTGTCGGTGGTGTTCAACTTGTGACCTCTTTAAATATTTTTGAAAAAACATATAATATAGTATAAAAACTATTGGAATCCATTCAGATACTTATTCTAAAAAACTATATTCAGGTTTCGCAAAAACTAAAAATAATGTTGTACAACCTATTATGTATCTGTAATATGCTAATAATTGAGTAACGTTTTCATTATTCATACTTAAAAAAACTTTTTACCAAAAAAAAATAACCGACGTCAATGTTAAAAAGAGGTACTGAAAAATGTAAAATAACTTTTCATTACTAATACTCTGAAAGTAGGTCTGAAGTTGCCTGAGGAGCGGGCTGAAAGTGATACTTTTCATCCCTAGGGAGTTTTACTTTACAACTGACAGCTGTCAAATTATTAAAAAAAAAAACTAGTTCTATCTTCACATTTCTATTGAACCATGTTCCAATTTTCCATACAGCCAGTCAATCACAGCGCGATATAAAATTGAAATAACTTAAAGACAAGTATTAATTAAATAATGTTAAATTTTAAGTGATTAATTTGTTCAACTATTTGTTTAAAATACTTTATTTTTAAAAGATTACAATTAATTTCTAATTTTTCATTAATGAGGCTGAATAGCTGGCCGGCCGCAGAAAAAAAAAACAAAATGGCGGGAAAGTGGCAATCAGTCATTGGTTTTTTTTAGAGTTTTGTTTACATTTCCGTACAACAGAGATTTGTATTAACACGTTATGTTTATCAGATTAAAATAGTGATTTAACGCCTAATTTCATAAGAGAAGAGGCTAAAGCAGTAGTGGAATACCTTTTACCGCCTAAATCAGAAGAAAGATACCTACTTAAAATCATAGGTACGACGACTCAGGTTTTACAAACTTACTATTTTATTTTTAGTTTCCTCGTATTCGTAATGAAAAGCACAGTGTTTACCTCGGGGTGAAAGTAACCCATTTAACCCCTCGAATTAGCGACCTTCTCGGGACGAAATGAGTTACTTTCACCCCTAGAGTAACAATGTACTATTAATTTCGGAAGTCGGTGTTTATATAATAGTTTTGTCTCTTCGTTATTTAACACCGACTTCCGAAATTAAAGTTATTTTATACTTTTCAGTATTTTTAACATTGAAGTCGGTTATTTTTTTTTTTGTAAAAAGTTTTTTATTTTACACTTTTTAGTTATGGTACCACCACTAAAAAGTACCCCTAAGACAAACTTAAATAACTTATAGCCACAGAACATCTCATAACGATTCTAATAATCCCAAACACGGTCAGAATACATTAATTTACCTTCTGGCTTCATAATCAGTTCAGTACATCCCCCCCCCCCCTTTCCTGTCAGTCAGTCATCGACTACACGTATAAACTAAGCATCTTGTAACCACAGTTCTGCTGTGATCCTATGAGGAGTTCTGTTCCATATCTTCGAAGTTCATGATCAGATCTTAACAATATTTCTATGGGACCAACTTGGAAGCATAACCTTTAAATTAAAAAAATAATTTTCAAAATCGGTCCACAATTGACCGAGATATCGGTGAACATACATAAAAAAAAACATACGTACAGCCGAACATGGAAACTCCTCCTTTTCGAAGTCGTTTAAAAATTAGGACTGACGTTACCTGAGGTGCGGATTGAAAGTAATACATTTCAGCACTAAGAAAATCACTTTCAACTCATAGCTGTCAAATTATTAAAAAAAAAAAATTGTTCTATTTTCACATTTCTATTGATCCATGTTCCAACATTCTGTACTGCCAGGATACACAATTAAAATTGAAATAAAAAACAAGTACTTATTTTTTAAAGAATAATATATTTTAAAAATAATTACTTATTATAATTTATTTCCAACTACTTCTTTAAAATACATAGATGTGGGAAAAATATTTAGGCATTTTTTCAATGATGAAAGTGAAAAATAATTGCTGAGTAACTGACCGATCACAAAAAAAAAAAAAAACAAAACAAAATAGGCGGGAAAGCGGCAATTCGATCTTCATTTGTTTTTTCTAGTTGTAGATAATGCCAATTTGTGATTCCCTCTATCAGAGATTTCTATTAACATAATTATCATCAGATTGAGATATGGATTTAACGCTCGATTTCGTAAGAGAAGCTAAAGCAGTAGTGGAAAACCTTTTAAGTACCGCCTAAATCAGAAGAAAGATTCCTAAAATCATACAGCGACACAGGTTTTTATTTTCACTTCCCTAGTACTCGTATTCGTAATGAAAAGCCCAGGGTTAAACTCGGGTTAAAGACTTATAAATATGCGAAAGCCACCAAAGCCAAAGTCAGTTTATTATTTAAAGTGAATTGTAATTCTAAACAATTATTTATGTAGATTATATTTCAAAATACATCCACATTTTTGGTAAAAATTAATTGTAAACTAGAGCTGACACAAAACTATTTTAAGGACTCTGTAAACTTTAGAAATTGATCCGAACATGGTTTTTTTTTCATTAAGTAATACTGATACATTACTTACTGCCTTTGAGTTATAACCTCCTTCGGCATAGGCAACAACAGCGATACTGCGGGAGAAAGCAAGTGTGATGTATATATCTTCTCATAATGGTAGTACAGTAAGTTGTATGACATCACACTTCTCTATAGTAGCCACATATGTGGCAGAGAGTGTCTCTACCGAGGAGTTTCTCGACAGGGTTCCAAAGTGATCGTGTTTGATCATTATCTCGCCGCGTGTAATGAGACGAGTTGAGACGCGGCCGACGTCCCGCGACGTGACGTCTAAACACAAAGTTTTCTATGTTCAGCGTGTCTTATTAAGACAGGCTCGAGATATAAGTTCAACGAAGAAAACTTTGTGAACGTTGAGTTACGTTACCTACTGGTAAATGTTTTGCCTCAATTTTGTTTTAAATACGTAATAATAAATAAGATATAATACATCAGAGAAATAGGTTTAATTAGTTACCTACAGATTAAACAAAGAATTATTGTAACATTTTACGATTTCACACAGAGCACATAGGTAGTATTTTCTTCAGACGCTAACACTTACATTTTTTTTAATTATTATTTTATGTGGCAAATCATCAAATGACTACTGTTGGTGGAGTGAAAAGGAGTGACAGACTTGCACTGACTAAATCACTTTCAGTTGCCCTTTTAACTCTTTCGAACATTCCGTAGTCTTGTCAGGCGTCGGCCCTAACTTCCCCCGGCTATAACGTTGATACATTTCTTACACCCATTTAGCAAGCATCAGTAACTTCACCTTTAGCCGTCATAACCATTGACCTAAGAGATGAATTCCAGATTGAATCTAGCGGACCACTTTAAGATCCTGATATTATAAAACGTCGTCTCCTAAGTTCACCAGTCCGCAAGCAGACAGCTCAAGTTACGCAACACCGATATCTTAAAACTCAAAGCTGAAAGTTTCAAAGTGTCCAGCTCATAAGATAAACAAATAAAGTTGGCGACCACCTTCAGACACATTTCATGTGCGTTCTACTTGTATCGCTAACATGTAGTGAAGCTGTCTGGAGGTGCCAACCAGCTCGACGATACGATTCGGAAATTGAACATTGGGAAGTTTTATACTTGATATTGTATTCAAGGTAAATATTGTAGGTAGCAGCTGCTACAGTGCTTGAGTGATTGATAGAATGCTCCGCTAACCCGTAAATATGAATTCCTTGGAAATGTAGGTACATTTCTGGCGTTTGTATCTTGAAAGAATTGTGACTAGAATTAAATCGGAATATGTAGAAGTTTTACTCCTACATAATAAATCCTTTAATTTTCACTTGACACAAAGAGTAGGTATTCTTCTCATTCAGTGCCCAGTCATGACACGCGACGAGCAGCACCAGTGCACCATAGCACGTCGCAATAAAAGCTGTACCATACTACACATCACACATGTATTCACGTCTCGCTGGAGGCCAAGAGGCGATCAATACACGTCTCACGTATTATATTTTCGCGAGTATATTTAATCGCCACCTATCGAAAGACGACACTCTAATGTGCAGCAAATTTTAAATGCTTTGGTTTTCACTGGTATTTTCCATGTTCACTCATTCGATATAATGAATTCTTAACTGCCAATATTTGCCGCAATAACGTGTTATACGGTACCACAAGTCGTCGCATTGTGAGTGGAATCTTCCGTCCATTCCCGTCTCCCGCTGTGCGCCATAAGCCGTCGTCTGGCGTGCTCTCGCGTCGTAAAGGCTGTCGGCCCCGTCGTCGGTGGCGCGCGGTCAGCTCGGCCGCGTGTCACGCCGTCCTTGTCGCAATAAGCGGCTTCGCCTCTCCACGTCGCCGTGAAGCTCGGACGCAATCCGGCGCTCGCTATAAACATTTATTTCACTATAACCTCTTATCGCAGCTCTTTAATGTTATCGTTCGTTTTCCAATATAACTTAACACTAGTGCTGCCATTGTAGCTTCGCTATTCTTACTAGAATTATACGTTATTTTTTTTTAATTTACCAAATTTTTATATCTCTAAAGTAGTTCAGATTTCTTGTTTTACAAACATAGCCGCGTCAGATAAAGGCTCTCTCTCTCAGCAAAGTAACAAAATAAAAGAGAAAAATGTATTCAGTACAGTTACGAGAACATTACAAGCTCGACGCATTTTTTCATAATTCTGTTTTTAGCCGACATTCACAAGTGCATGTTAAATAAACAGCTTGTTACATTCATCCCATATCACAGCTGTTTGTCGGAACGCTGCGCCACATTCGAACCTTTTCATCTCCGTGAGCTACTATTTCTTTTATTACTCGTTACTCCGGGCGAAGGTTATTTGCTAAAAATGTTGGCGTGCTCCGAACGAGTAAACTACGGCAAACAATCATAATGAAATATTCTTGAAATAACTCTGAGATTTGTTACAGTGAAACGGAACTAGAGCGAACTACGAAACATGAATATTGTTTAGTGTGAATGTGGATACGCATTTGCTGACTGACATACACACAATGGCTCCTATTTGTATGAACATATAGGTGACGTCATCAGCACAATGTTGTTCGTCCTATTGGCACAGTTGGTGCTACCGCACGGCGTGGTGTGCTTGGACGCGAACCTGGAGGGGGACCTGGCGCTCGACCTGCAGGTCGCCAGGAGTCCCCGCGGCAAGGGGCGCTGGCACCGCGTGGCCTGGGAGGCGGGCAGCCAGGACGCCCATGAGCTGGTCCTCAAGATGAGTGAACAGCGGCAAAAGGTGACGGTGGCGACGCCACTTGAGTGTGTGTACCAGTTCCCGGAGCAAACACAAGTGGACGCTCTGCTCAGCAATATGATGAACGAGCTGGCCAAGGTGAGCAGAGGGTACTGTTAGTTGGTAAACGCTACTGGGCGCACTTTAGTGTTGCCGGTCAGGTTACCCTCCCGCATGTTTTATTCCACCTGTCGTTGTACTAAAATACTAGACACGTGTTTCGTATATACTAAAACTACTGTTGTTTTAGTATATACGAAACACGTGTCTAGTATTTTTATGAAAAGAATCTATGTACAATATTCCATAACTGTGTCATGAAAAATCACACAGTTATAAGGTTGTTATGTTACCTGTCCGCACGAATACAGGGTGACTGAGGGGTTGTTATGCTCCTGCGTCCAGCTGTGCGCTGGCGTCTAATACCCGCTATGTATGTAAAAATTATTGGACTCGATTCAGTGACTGGTTCTAAAAAAAAAACATATTTAGGTTTCGCATAGACTAAACTTAAAGTTATATATAACGATAAACCGCAGTTCAAACTTAACAAAGTAAATTTATTGTATACTTACTCCAGCGCTGGTACCATTCAATTTAAAATACTTGTTACTAAAATTCTCCGCCGAACAGTTTCCTGAAGAGATTTATCTTTCAGTGAGGAGTTTATCTGCAGTAATCTAGATTTATCCAGTGAAGCAATCACAGTTTGTTTGAACGCTACATTGATTGATTCCGATCCGGTTTAGCTTGCTCATAATTTGGGCAGAAATCCTTTCACAAATTTAAATCTGTGAAAGTACCGGGCACAGGCTTGATTATCGTAACGGGACGCAAGTATTATAGTCTAAGAGTTTGATAAAAAACAGTCCTAGTATTTGTTGCTCAATAGTCAATATTCAGCGCGGTATACAATTAAGTTGAGTATCACGCGTAGATCATTCTCATAGTCAAGGAATGTTCTTGCACAACTGTCATAAAATCATTAGTTTTTAGAACTATCAACCTAAGTTTATTTAACTTATGCTTTCCTTTCCAAAACGTAACGAATATTTATTAATAAAGTAATATCTATACCTATATGCAATGTACCTACATTAAAAAAATCATATACACAACTAAACTATTTATACTAAAACCTGGCTATGTACATAAATATAATACAAAACGACAAAGTACACTCAGGCGTCAAAGTACCTCTCCTCATTGCTGTCATCCGAAAATTTGCCCAGAAGTTTATTTAATATGTTTCGTGTATCATGCAGGTGTTTGTGCGAGCCAACGACTACATGAAGAGTTTTGACTTGAGACGCGATGAGAACGGACTGAAGCATGCGAGCGAGAAGATGAGAGGGACCGACGAGACGGAGCTTGTGCGAGAAGACGAACAAGAACCTGTGACGGATAAGCTCAAGGTTAAAGTGACCCGGTTCAAAGTTGTCCACGAAAAACAAAAGCCGTTCTTCGACCTTATCTACAAAAACATGACAGATGAGTACAGGTAACTGTCCAAGTTGCGGGAATGAGGATGCATTTTAGTCTTCACAGAGCCATTGAGTAATCGTCTAGGACTCTAGGTCATCTATAAAGTATCTCTTCGTTAAGAGCGCCATTCCCGACCCGCCTGCCGTCAACTTGGGCATGGTTCAAAAGGTTGTTGGTTCACCCAACGCATTCCAACGCAAAGTTTGATAAAGAGGCAACGCGAAAAAAGATAAATAACACCTGAACGCTCTTTTGTCATTCGGTAATTCCATCATTCTTTTTTTTATTATTTGATATTTAAACTCGTGCTTGACTGTGATCCCACCTGATGGTAAGCAGTGATGCAATCGTTGATGGTGAGGTGCACTGGTTTATCCACTCGAAAATTTCATCAAACTTGTTCCAGAAAATTAAATTATTATTATTATTATTAAAAATACTTTTTTTTTAACTTGTTCCTTACTCAGAATCTTGTAATTATTGTCTTTGTCGTATCCTAAATGTGCAAAATTTATTAAGGTGTAATTTTTCAAATTTTTAATTTATGAGTACATCCATCATAAAGGGCTTTTTAAAGGATTTTACTGGATTAGTTTTGCACAAATTTAATTTCAATAGAAACCTAGATAATATCCACAAGATACCTGTTTTAAAATATCATGAGAAAGATGTGTAGTATATGTTATCTAAATCATATCACGTAGAATTGAACGGTTGTAAGGAAATGGACTTCTTATGATTGGTGCGTACATATGTTATCAAGAATGGGTTCTAAGAAAAAAGTTTCACGCGTGCAGTGGTCTTCATGCATGATATTAATAAAACTATATCCAAATTCTTTTATAGCATCTAGGTAGCACTTAGTCTTGATATTTTTCAGTTGCAATGATTATGCTTAGTTGTCTTATGTTATTGTTTCCTGAATTGTAGACTACACCTATTGAGAATCACTCGAGGTAGGTATATATTCCCAAAGGTTCCCAAAGCGTATGCTTCCTCGACTTTGCTTCTATTAATATTTAATTTGAATAGTGTGTTCGATTGATTCTAATATGCATTTCAGAGCGTTGAGTTTCCCTTGACTTATTAATAACGTATTCAAGTAAAAAAAAAATCAAAACTGACAGAAACTTCTACAACACAACATTGGAGCGAGTGAACCGCGCCGGGCAGGACGCCTGCAGCCGCCAAGCCGAGGTGAAGCTGCTGTGGCGCCAGCTGCTGCAGCACGCGCACGACACGCTGCGGCGCGCCGCGCAGCGCTGCGTCGACGAGTACCTGGCCGACACGCCCGAGGGGAACAAGCCACAGGTACTTATATAACATAATATTAAGAACGCGAACTACCGGTATACTTATATTAAAGTTAATCTACCAGGGTGCACAGAGGAGTGAACCCAAGGTTCGGAAATCAGTAAGTAAACTAGCCGAAGCTAGTGACGATCAGTCCTCTTCTCACTTTCTTAAACTATCCCATAGCTTAAAAAGTCTCTTTCCTCTAACATTCTGAGAAATGTAATATATCTTCTTCTTCTTCCTGCCCTTGTCCCATCTTATTTGGGGTCGGCACAATACGTTTTTTTCTTCCATTCTACCCTGTCACTCGTCATGCTATCACTAACTTCCTTTTCTTTCATATCATTCTTCTTGAGGAATGTAATATATAAATTATATATATAATATAATATATTTTTTGTATCTTTTCCAGTTGCGCAAACGCTTGCAAAAGTT
Source organism: Mythimna ferrago (assembly GCA_910589285.2). Classification (NCBI taxonomy): domain Eukaryota; kingdom Metazoa; phylum Arthropoda; class Insecta; order Lepidoptera; family Noctuidae; genus Mythimna; species Mythimna ferrago. Next base: position 461,709 of record OU342693.1, read on the forward strand.
TGTCAAGACGGAGCTCATCAAGATGCGCGCAAACCAACTCAACATGCTGTGCGACACCTACCAGTTGTGCTACAACGATCTGTTAGAGTAATGTCCTTGTAATAATAATAATATTTTTGTCGATGATGTCTTCCAAAGTTGTTCAGTCGTACAAGCAGGTACCTAATGATGATACAACTTCAAATATATTACAGATACTAAAAAATGCTTTAAGTGTATTTCCTCCTTCATATGGCAAACTCGTATCGTAACGGTGATTAAAAACAAAACGCCCACTTTCTAAAACTAAAAAATAAATAATTTCTTATCTTACAAGTTCGTTAATAACATTTTTATAGGAATTGGCACACGTACCAACATTAATTAGGCGCAGTGACCCGGGTTCGCTTCCCGAGTAATAAACAGTGATGAATCGCGTGACTTGAGACACGCTTCAGGCGGACACAGAAGGTTCGGTTCATACCTCCTGAAAGCTGACTCTTCGTGCCCTTACATCTTAACCAGGGTTATTGTTTTCGACAAACTGATCACAGTTTGCCACAGTATTATTGTTTCGCGATATGCACAACATAGCTTATGGTTTACAATTCTTATCAAGTAGACTTTCTGTTATTCTTAACATAGTGTGGGTTGTAAGGAGGTGGGCAGCGGTCGTGGCTCGTTAGGCAAATGATTAATATGTCCGAAGAAATAGCGCCGTAGTTGAGGGGAAGTTATTGTGTTGGGGCAATCAGGCACACGACAATACGGTGAACACTGTAGTGTTGTATGGATGGCTGGTAGCCAGCCTGCGCTGGGGAATTCATTCTACCTTTTTTATTTATTGGCCTGTTATGAAAGCTGATCAAGATTATCGATTGCGTGTTTCCGCAAGATTTTTTACTACTATGGCCATTTTTTTTAATATATCTAGCCTATGCTGTCCTATCCACCTGTTGGGCAAAAGCCTCCTTTTATCCCTTCCATTGTTTCCGGCTCTGAGCCACTTCTTGCTAATTCCTAGGAAGTACATCTAAGTCGTCCCGCACTCTTCTCGCGATTATTATGCGATTTCAGAGCACCAACTTTGTGTTTTACCGGCCCACCGCTCGATCGACATGCAGCAGATATCTCCAGCCCAGTATCATTTAAGCTGGGTAGTCTTTTGAGCCACGTCAATGATCTGTATTGGAGCGCAGTATACTATTTCGAACGCGATCCATTAATTTAAAACCTAGTAAACTGCGCTCCACAGCACGTTGGCAAACCATAAGTTTGAACTTTGGGATGGAGGATTGTCACTATTGGAGACAATTGTCAATAAAGCAGACATACCTAGATGAAGAACTCTAAATCGCTGGTTTGAACATATCCGAATTCCCTTAAATATCCTCAAGAGGCCTGCGTGTTACTGAAAGAAGGGACCGCTGGAGAAAAAATCATATTTCTCCAATGAAGTTTTAGAATCACGATGTAACCTCGACTCTCAATATTGTGGAAACAACACAAGAAGAAAGATGGAAGTTCATAAAATAAGACTATGACGGTAGCTCCGAAAATACGTTTTGTTGTGAGGAATAAAATTACCGACTATGTTAATAGTTTATTAATAACTAACAAAATTTATTTTATTAAAATACTTTCATAATATCAGTAATACATAATGACATAAATAATAATAATCTTATCCTACGTAAAGTAAACAAAAAGATCCGCGAAAAATACATTGATTAGCCATTGTACCTATCAGGATTGTTAAGTTATTCTAGTTTAAATACTTGTAAGAATAACTTTTACTCCCTATCTACAACACGTAAGTCTGAACGAGTATGATCGTTGTGATCACCAATTGCCATCAAGAAATAGAAAAGTTAAGCACAACTCATGCAGACTAATTTTTATATAGTATAAAACAAAATCGTCGAATTCTTAAATAAATAAATACACACAGTACTTAGAAAGAGCAGTAAACGAGGTAGGTTTATGAGTTTGTCTTGCACCCGAGCGAAGTCGGAGCGAACTACTAGTTAGACATAAGTATTAATCGTATTTAGTAAACTCTTTTCTTAGTACAAGTTAAATGCCTGACCCTTTGTTACCGTCACTAGTAGTAACAAGTTGTAGTCTATATAATATATGTTAGTCAGTAAGGTATATATCTATGGGCCAAGATGCCTGATAATAAATGATTTATTATTTTTTTATTATACTAGTAACAGAGCAGATGGCGCATGATGAACTTAACTCTTTTTTGAGTCTGCTTTATGGAGCTATGTTAACTAGTCCACTATGATTAACCAAGACGGCACAGCATCCTTATCATACAAATAGCTAGCAACATATATATCATACAATAACTAACACATAATCCTACGAGTACTGTTCCAAGAATTTGAGGTGGAATCTTCGTATGCTGTCCATCATGTACTGGAACTCCTCGTAAGGATGCAGGATGGTAGTGCGGAAGTGGAACGTGCCTGGCAGCTGACCGAACCCGGTGCCGGGAACCACACAAACTCCTGCGAAACAGAAGAAATATTATTATCTGGGCAAAAAATCGCACGCATAAATACACTGGAACAGTTGCTTAAATAAAACGTTGCAAAAAAATCCATTCATTGCATACCTACTTGTCGGAGAATATTCAAACGAACTTCGTAAAAGTATGTTCTAACGTTTTCATAAAACCTCCTTCTATTTAAAACTGTTTAAAAACATGAGATCAGCAGATTATGAAAGAAAAAGTTTAAAAGGAATGCTAAAACTAGGTCTTAGCAACATGCAAAACAAAAATCTTGCTCGCACTTCATTGTTTGTTCCAAAAGACAAAATCAACTGCTCTTGAATTCCTAACACACTTGACTCGGTAAACCCTACAAACAGACACACATACATACAGCCAGACTCCACGAGGAAGCAACAACTCTCAAGTTATGCACCGCAAGTTGGGGCCCGCACAACTTGGAGGTAAGTATGCAACTTGAAGCTACAACACATTACCGGAGCGCTTACCTTGCAGCGCTAATTAATAAGTGTGAGTCATTAGTGACGGCCTGGGGAACTTAAACACCCTGTATGTCGCCTTGGGGTGTCGTGAGGAACTTAAACAGCCTGTAGATATGTGTCCGTGAGGCGTTGCGTCGGGAGCCCTGTATCGTAGCTCAGATGTGAGTTCCACCTGTTTGAAGACTCCACGGTGGAAGTGCCCAATTGTAGAATGATAGGAGTTAAAACTGTCAGATGTTTATGCATTTCTACTTATTTTTCGAGGGTGAGGAGAGTGGGAGAAGTTATTTCATGATGGACAATCATGAATTAACTTACTAAACTCTAGGTGGAGCTAAAGAGAGTGTCACACTTTTACCAATTAAAAACCCAGTCGGTTCTTTCAGTTCTCTTTTACTTTCCAGCAGGTAACTCTTACACACAATCCCGCAGCTCACGCATTTATAATTAAATCTATAATTTGAGTTCAAATTATATCTACTCTGTTCACGTTAAGGTGAGACATTTAACCTAACCTAACCTTTGTTACTGTCCGTTCCACCGATTTTGACTTTTATAGCGTTGGTGGCATGATGAAGACTGCAGTAAATAGTTGGTATTGTAACCACTTTTTTGTTTTTAACGCCATCCTTAACGGATGGAAAGGACAGTGAAGAGTACCTATAGTAGGTATGTAACCTGTCAATTTTAAAGGAAGGTTCGTATCTGAGCATTTATCGGTGGTTTAGTAAACATTTCTCTTAGTTCTATAGAAAATCAGTTATTAGGATTTGAATAGTACCTGTTTCTTCAAGCAGTCTAAGGCAGTAGAACTCGTCCGGACTCATGCCGAGCTGCTCAGCCGCTGCTTGCGCCGCCTCTGGGATGTCCACGCGAGGGTACGCGAACATCGATCCCTGAATAATGAGAAACGTCATAGAGACTTGCTCGTGGCCTTCTTGCGCGTTAAAATTATAATGCCGTTCTTCTGATCTAAACGACACCGTTTATTTTATGATGCTTGATTAAATCGTAAGTCTCTGCCTCCTATCAGAAATACCAGAGGCATCAGTGATGTATGGCAATTTCCATCCAGGAAACAGCAGAAATGCGACATTGTTCGTACCGAATCGTTGCTTTTGTACCAGAAGAAAATTTGATGATACAACGAAATGTTCTCAATGTTTTACAAGTAGCTCACATCAATAGGATTGCAGAAGTATCCTGGTATGGAGTTGAAGGTCTCGTAGGCGGTCTCCGTCCTCTCGGCGAGGACTCGCTGGATCTCGCTGAGCTCACTAGCGAACTGCGGGTACGAGGGATCTCCTGGTACTGGGCGCTTCATCTGTAAAGATAGAGAATAAACTAATTTATCATCATGTTATCTACAGCAGTGGTGATCTTTTCACCTGAATGTTGATGATGATGAATAAAAAATAACTCCTTTTTGTATCTGTTATTCTGGTGTTATACAATTTGGTCGTGTAGTATTAGTTAGTACTGACCACGCAGTCCAGTATGCACTGTCCGAGCACGGTGGGGCACTGCATGACGGCGCGCGCGGTGCTGAAGGCGGCGCGCACGGCGGGCGCCAGGCGGCACAGCTCCGCGAAGCCGGCGCGCAGCCCGCACTCCGCCGCCCAGCCCTTGGAGCACGTCACGAAGCTGGCCAGCGGCATGCCCGAGTACGGCGCGCCCATCGCGTGCATCACCTACACCACGCAACCAGACCATCTTAGGTAAGAGCAGCCACAACGTTCAATATGTTGTTTATATCTGTACGTCGCAGAGACTAGAGTCGATCTAGTATATCAACCCATTTAAGGAATAAGTTATAGCGTAAGCGACAATATTCGCTTTTCAGAGGAAAACTTGTATTTATAGTATAAGTACTGATCCGTTTGAATAGTGTAATTAAACATAATTTGTTATTGTTTTTAATTAGGAAAGAAAACATCCCTTCCTGCAAAAAGTTCGATATCTTAGAAGAGTTCGAGCCAGCAGTTTCTAAAAGCTTAACTAAGCTTTTGTCAATGTATCTCCAGTCAAGTCATATATATTTTGATCAGATGCAGAATAAAAGACATCTTACATAAAGTTTAAACAACATCATCTTACAAAGAACAACGGCGAGAGAATTGTTGATGAAATTATTAAGTATCTACTTAAATAAGTACTTCCTTGTATAAGTTACCATGATATATATACCAACGAAATAATTGACTTTGTTTTATCTAATCGAGATTATGGCCAGTTTATGGTCTGCAAAAAAATTGATAGTAAATAATCATGGCTTATTTACTTTTATTGCTTTCTTGGCTACATGGACTTTTCGGTAAACTAAACTTTAATATTGCCACTAATATAAATCTTGGTCAATTAACATAATATGCTTTGCTTTATGTATTGATAATAAATACTTAGGAAATACATTTCCGCATTACATAATAAATATAAAAATAACTGTTTGTGCTTAAAATATATTGACTAAAATGTCACAATACTATATGATGTTGTTACAACAATAAATACAATATCGAGAATCACATCACCCGAAAAAGCATGGCATTCGATATTTCAACAGCCATCCAGTCTGAAGTCATAGAAAAACATTTGACGTGAAATCTTGTCGTTCGTTCAAAAATGTTTTTTTTTTTTTATTCATAAAGAGGTACGTAGGTATTATTGACAATATACGTAATCTCACCAACTTTAAACTGAAATATCTTTAATATATTATTCCACAACTATCACACAACGCCGTCTAGTCCCAAGCTAAGCAGAGCTTGTGTTATGGGTACTAGACAACTGATAAACATACTTATATATTTCTAAATACATACATAGGTATTATAGATAAATTACACCCAGACACAGAACAAATGATTGTGCTCATCACACAAACATTTGTCCTGGGTGGGATTCGAACCCACGACCTCCGGCATAGCAATCAGCATAAGAATTCTATTAATAGTAATGTCTAAGACAAATTGTTTAGAAATTTATTCTGCATACTTTTGTATATTTTTCATCACAATACACTAAAAAAATATTCCAGCAAAATTTTGTTCGGAACTTCGCCATGATCCTTTAGAACAACATAAAATTTTAATGACCGAGAGTTGTCTAAAAACCATTAGAAAGCAAGATTTTGTGAATACCTATTGCAAAAGTTTTGCAACCTCACCTTCTTGAAGGAATAGAAAGGCTTGCAGACGATATTTTCCTGGTAGACCTCGTCAGCCATTAGGAATACATTGTGTTCGTACGCGAACCTTACGATCTCCTCCATGTTCTGACGAGTCAGCACCTGCAATTACACTCAACCTCAGTAAAACCACAAAAAAAAAAAATAGTAGTTTGTGATCAGATCCTGAAAAACTGATTCTTAAGGTAGTAGAAAACAGACTAGTGGCACATATCATTACTAGCAAATAAGAAAGCTTTCCAAAACTGAATCAGACCGAGTAACCAAAAACGGCATGATGTGGAAAAGTTAATGACCATAGTGCGTTTGATATTTACGCTGGCTCTGGTCTGTTCAGTGCGACCTAAAACTATAACTTGTATTGTAGTTCCAAATAACTGTAATTGTATAAACCTGTATTCAAAGTTATGTAAGCCCGTCATCATCGCGCCACAAACCGTAAATCAATGCTATTTGTCGCGTTACGTGTTTTCATATCCCATTTATTGTCGCAATCATTTAGCTTTGGAATAGTTTCCAATATTTGTGAAGGCGGCGGCGCGCGGCGGGCGGCGGCGGTCGATCAAATTGCGCTCGAATGTTCTGAATGTCGCTGATTAATACACGTCACCCACAAACTGCCGGCTTGTTCACCGATATTGTATGAATATCGGCTAAATACAGTTTGCACGACTATTTTTCGGTTTTTCAATTTGGATAGTATTGTGCTGTTTCAATGGAAATATCATTTTATGCACTAGTTACACAACACATGACAATCTGAGTGTATTCAAAGCCGGTCGCTTTCATCTTTAAGTATTCAAAGCCAATTTACATTAGCATAGCCGACTATTATACGGCGGCTATTAAAAGGACGAAGGACTCAGAGAAGAAGGAACTTTATCTAAATAAAAACTGCTACTAAAAAGTTTCGTAGCTAAACACTATAGTCTCTCACTCACCTGTCCCGTGGGGTTCCCGGGGTTGATGACGACGAGCGCCCGGACGGTGCAGTCCTCGCTGGCCTGCCGCCAGCACCGCTCCAGCTCGCTGGCCTGCAGCGCCCACTCGTGCTCCTCATCCAGGTAGTAGTTAGCTTGGCGGAGACCAAGCTCTGACAGCGTCCCCGAGAAAAGAGGATACTGCGGGATCGGGACCATTACCGCTGGGGAAAAAATAATAAAAAGTTATTATAGAACAATTCCCAACCCACTCTGGTTGGTCTACTCACTTACTTTCGTGCATTTGAAACACAGGAACGCTAATTAACAGCAATAGTTAACTACTGCAAATTGTATTGCAAGGGTCTCGTGTCAATCAGTCGATGTCTGAGTCCTGTCAATATACACCCTGCCTCAGACATCATGGATCCTGTATGTAATTCTAGACACTCCCGGAATTGGGTCGGCGTTTTAATAATTTTACTTTTTATTTCAAAATGTATAAAACTGTTATACTTAATCAATCCCAATGTCGATTTTAATTAAAAAGTGATTAATTAACCTTTTACACCTGAGCATCTGAGCTCAGCTGAGCTCTTTCTAGTTTGCATTATTTATTTATTTTTTTAAATGTCTGAGATACGATGTATATTCGTGACCTCAAGTAACATTATCATAATTCACATTTGTGAAGGAGGCAGTTAGTTGAACGCACGGCGACATAAAGCATCGACATTCATAAAATAAATCGCATGAAATCGCGTAGCGGTTGCACACTGACCATCTGTTCAGGAATACTAATTTTAAAATAGATTGCTTTTGTTATCCCGCACTGAGTATATTATAGAGCTCTACACCCTTTCACGTCCCCTGGAGACCCACAAAGGATGAGTTGCCTCTTGAGTCAATACAATAAGGTATTGTATTAACAGAGTGTCATGGCGTACAAATACGAGTCCGCTTCTGAAGAACCTCACGTGTTTCTCTAATTGATTTTCGGGAATCACGAGCATAATTTAAATTAGTAACGGTTAAATATCTGTATTTACCTACATTCTTATAAAACACTTAACTAAATCTATATTCACTTATCTTTGCATTGTGTAAAGTGACATTTACCATCAACATTGCTATCTACCTATCAAAGCCTTTGACGTGGTTTCCGGGAAAGACGATCTACGATCTTTATCAATAGTACCTACTTAGGAACCAATTGCATTCACCAGAATTGTAATGTAATACTGGTTCTATTCTCATTGACAACCCTTAACGTAGATCCTCGAAAGCACCTTTACGAATTTTATTTCTACATCGCTCGACGATGATCATCATTATTAAACCAAGACTCTAGGAAAGTGGAATACACATAGGTTACTGGAAGTTCATAAATACAAATACATACCTGGTGGTTTCCCGTCCACATCTTCAACAAGCATGGTAAGTACAGCCTTGATGACGTCGGAAGCCCCGGAGCCAAGGTATACGTCATCAGGTGAGGCCGGCACTCCATCCCGCGCCTCTATGTATTGTGCTACTCTTGAGCGGACGATGCTGAGGCCGGGAGAGGGGGAGTAGGCGCCCACGGAACCCTTGCTGTGGAGAAGAGGTTAATGATAAGAAAGCATTAGAGATGACATCATGCCTGCATTGTAACGACTTGGTGAGGAAGGTAAGCCCTTCATGATGACCCACGAAGCCGGTGCATCTAGAATCTGATGGATGCAAGAGACACAGGACCCGTGATTATGACGATACTTTTTTTTTTATGGTGGGAAAAAATCATTCAATGACATCCCCCGCTCTTGGGCGGAGCGGGAGATAGTGTCAGACTCTAACTGACTAAAAGACCCACCCCGTACCTTCTAGCCTTCATACCGGGGCTCGAGCGCCCTTTCGAATAACCCTGGCCCCAGTTTAAGGTCTATGTCGAGTATGTCTAAGTTTTGTTACCAGTGCATGTTAATGATAGTATGGTTTCAGACAAATTGTGCTTCTGTGTCATAGACATGTCTGATACATATGATGCAATTTATTGGTCAGTATTGTCTGACACATTTGATAACCGCAACTATTTATGCTTTTATGTTTTTTTATGATCTTTCTTCTGTTTTATAGTAGTGGTGACCTAGTGTTAAGGGCCCAATTTGCTAGTTGTATGTTATTTTTATTATTGACTAGCTTTTGCCCGCGGCTTCGCTCGAGTTTTTTTTTGTGAGAAAATCATCTAATGACATTAGCCTATGCACTCTCCATCCCTTCAACTATCTCCACTTAAAAAAATCACGTCAATTCGTCGCTCCGTTTTGCCGTGAAAGACGGACAAACAGACACACACATACACACTTTCCCATTTATAATATTAGTAGGGATCTTCGTCGTATGTGGTTAGTCCATTGAACTGTATGGCGAGCTATATTGTATCATAAGATAAAATATAATAGTAGGTATCTTAGCCATGTGCAGCGTCCCTTAGTGAACTCCACTGCGGGTGACGTAACCTGCGACAAACTTATTATTTGCGGTTGGTACAGTGACCGGGTCTAGGGATTGAACCGCAAAATTAAGTTTTTAGTTACCCAGTGTGGTGCCCAGGATATTAAAAAATAAAACGGTGCCGCGAACGGTGCGCTGTCCATTGCCCCTATTCAGCGCGCACACCAACAGCGAAATATCGACTGAATGGACAGCGCACCGTCCGCGGCACCATGCTGCGGCACGGCGCCGCGCCATCCGCCGGCGGCGGTGCCGTACCGTTGCACGGCAATCGGCGCCGCACCGTAGACATGGGTCCACGCCCTCAGCCGGCGTCACGTCGCGGCGCATCTGAGTGACGAAGGTCTAATAAACCTCTCTCCATACAGCTGACAGACACCGGCTTACTAACCAGATTATTATATATTCGAAGTTGTCAACAGCCTCGGACACCACGGTCTGTCATGCAGCCGTAGCGCGGGTCGCATAGCGCGACACGCGAATATCAACGACATCATCAGACGCGCTCTTGTCACCGCCGGCGTTCCAGCCGTATTGGAACCCCATGGCCTGGCACGCGACGATGGCAAGAAACCGGACGGCATGTCGTTATTTCCTTGGAAGATGGGAAGGCCTTTAGTATGGGACGCTACTTGTGTCGATACTCTTGCGCCTTCACATCTTCCTAGCTCGTCGTGTCGTGCTGGTGCTGCCGCTGCGGCTGCGGAGAACCTCAAGCGGCGGAAATATAACAACCTTGTTGGAAGTTATATTTTCGAACCGTTTGCGGTTGAAACTCTTGGATCGTGGGGTCCGAGTGCTCACAAGTTGTTTAAAGATCTGTCGAAACGTCTAGTTGACACTTCGCGTGACCCAAAAGCTGGCTTTTACCTTGGACAGAGGATAAGCATTGCCATACAACGTGACAATGCCGCCAGTCTTTTGGGCACATTACCAGTCGACAGCGATGTGGAAGAGTTTTTTGACGCCATATTTTAGATAGTGTATTTTAGCGTAGGGTTTTATTATTTATTTATTTTGTAATTTACTGTAATTATAGTTATTAAGTTGTTTATAAGTGTAGATAATTAATTAATTTATAATAGTGAAAATGTAAATAGAGTAATGTAAAAGAAAAAATAAATACGCCCTCTACCAGATTATTAATATTTAGAACGGAATTTAAATAGGACGTTGATTCATCTTGCGATGACAGTTCCGTGATATGTGTCGGCGAGCCATTCGGAACTACGCTCATATCGGGAGAATTAGTTCTAAGCCATAAGAATACCCAATTAGGTTAACTCTTAATGATATTGAGTCATCACCTGAAAATTATCTCGTCTTCATTTCTTTCCTTTAACTCATTATATAAGCAAGTCCATGGGCGCCGCGTGGCATCCACTTGTACGTCCTTGCACTGTTATTATAAAGGTCCCCACGACCAGGAATAGCACATCTCTGTAACTTTCTATCCCGGAAGTATGTTCCATATGAATAATTTTCTAGTTTCAAGCGTACAAAGCCGCTGGCTAAGAAGTTAGTAATATATTTACGACGGATAGTTTTAAAATACCTAATCTGGTCACACCGGTTTGAAACAGGGATCTTAATTACCCCCTGGAAATAATCGATTTGCTAATTTAAATTGACAAATCACGTATTTTTATCTAGCAGGCACCTCTCTCCTGCACAGGTCACATCGCGACATCAACACGGTACAGACTACGAGTCAATCAGTGCGAAAGAAAGAAACTCATCACTCAAATTACATTATAATCCCACAGAGCGCGCAACAGGATCGTTCAATTTCAACAAACAGGTAAAACAATGAAAAAAGTAGATTAAGAGAATTAAAAACGAATGAAAACGTGCCACCGGGGTCTCCTCTACGCAGATTCCATTTCACATAATCCTATGAGAAACAATATAATTTCGCGTCCAATATCTGTCTGTTATTTGAGCATTAATATCAATTGGATTTGAAACGCTAATGCGGCCGTCTGCCAGTGTGCCATAAACGTCGGGCTATCAATCTAAATCGAATATGGATGTCAATCAATCAATCATGGGAATCAGTTGGAATCAATCAGTGCAGGTAGTGGCATTAGCTAGTGATATGTCGAGAGAAATGTGTACTCAGGCTAATGATCTGTGTATTATGTAATTAGAAAATCATTAGCGAAGGTGTTTCTGTGATTAAGGGTGTGTTTACACGGGGCCTTGTTCCCACAGCGGTGATTTATTTAGAAGCACGTATCATAGAATTCCACTGAAATGCTCACTAGTGCTTTTTAGAACAAATCCTTCTGTGTTTCTTTTAATTCAATTCACTGACAAGTTATCAAAATTCAAGTTCATTGTAGGTATTCCACAGTTAATTAAACAAACTTCTGTGCCTCAGCCGCTGTATGTATAGTCGGTGTTGCCAGGCAGTCTGCGAACGATGGATCAAACAACAACAGACTTCCAAAGAAAGTAATTAAGAATCAGTCGCAAAGCCACTAAAAAACATTATTTGAAAGTAATAAACACCACCTTCACAAGGACAATGGCATCTTATACCTAAAACTTCTTATGACTTGTTAGAATAAATGCCCTTTTTACGAGAACTACGGTAACTCCTTCGAACAATCTGCAGCCCTGGCACGCATCAGCCCCAACTGTCCGTGTCAATCATTCTGGCATCTAATTGAGGCGTGCACGCAATACAACGCGCTGTCGGCTTGCGGACACGCTAATTCGGAAAACATCACTGGCCGGAAATCATTGATGCGACTCCCGACACCCAAGGTGTCTCCGACGAGGACCTGAGGGTTGTCTCCGACTAGCGGTATCTGTCGTCTATTTTACTCGCATTACTATTTCGCAAAACGACGTAACTGTCTCCCAATCTCTCTTATTCCGTATTATGGACTTGACTAGGGCCGAACATGAGAGACCGCCCCCGCCGCTCGCCACCCAAGCAAACCTCCAGCGTATGCTCCACCGTGTCCTCTGAACAATTCACACAATTGTTGACACCCAGATATTTCTACCCGCCGAATCCGACACAGGAACCTCCCGAGAACACCGTGTCCGGCAAGGACCTGCGTCAGACAGAACAACAAATTCTCTGCGGTTGCTGTGATGATGTAACAATAATGTTAACAAAACGCAGAAAATGCAGGTTATTCTTCGTCATTCATGTGATCTGCCTCTCTATCTCCAAAGACCTTCAACAGATTCTATACTCACGTGCAGTCGTCCAGTATTTCTTTGACCCTCTGGCGTACATCCGCGGGCATGTTTGCTGAGTCCATCAGCTCGGGGAACGCCGCCAGCGCCAGCACCTTCGTAGAAACAAATTGATTTATTTAGTCACCAAAACTGATCAAATAAGTTTTAAAAGAATGATTCAATCAATAGGCTAGCCTGACTATCTCTGGGAACGAGCCTAGCCATATTTTTGCATCTAGGTAGTGGTTAGCTCTATTCTTGTGGAATTTTAAAGCCCCACGCTGCGGTCGTAGCCAATTTGCGATCTCCATGTCAAGTAGGGTTTAGGTCCCGGGACGTCTCGTGTCTCGAATTCCCGGGAATTTTCGTAATTTTAGTTGTCTCGAGTCCCAGGACTTTCGTTTCGAGACTCGAGACGAGACCAGCTTGTCGAAATTTCAAATAAGAAGAAACCATTTAATTATGAAAAAAAAAATGTAATTCAGAGAATTAACAATTTTGTGATTATGAACTAGTCGAATTATCAATAATAGCAAAGTTATTAAAATTAGTATGATTTTTAACTAAGTTTCTTTTATAAAGTATAAGATTTAACTGCTTAAAAGTGAATCTGTGTGTGATTATAAGAAATAAAGCAGTTATCAAGACTAAAACTAACGTTTTAGTTTTAAGGATATAATTTTTGGTTTAATAAATGTTGATTTTTACAAAACAAAAAATGCTTTTAGGGTTCCGTACATCTATAAGAAAAAATGGACTAAACGTATTTTGCCACACTCTCAAAGGAATCAAAATTTATAGGGTACTTTCCGTTGATCCAGAATTCTAAAATGTGGCATATAGCAAGGTCTTATAGAACAGGTAAAGGAATAAATCTGAAAACAGTAAATTTCTTGATACGTAACAAAAAAAAACTTTGCTATTTAAAAAAATCTTCGACTCCATTCGGGAACACAACTATTTACGTAAGTAAGTCTGTATGGAACCCTCAGTGCGCGAGTCCGACTCGTACTTGCTCAGTTTATTTTTTAATACATTTAATCAAAAATTATCACGATTAATGTCCTCATAAAAAAATAATAATACAAACATACAATCTCAAAAGTCTCGAAGTCCCGGGAATTCCCGGGACTTTGATTGTAGGCTGTCTAGTGTCCCGGGACTTAGAAATGGTCGGGAATTCCCAAACCCTAATGCCAAGTTAAAAGGATACTTATAAATATTGTTCGGCATCCTCTGCATGTCAGCTGTTTCCCTATTGCCCATGCCTCAGTTTAATAAAACCCAGCATCTCGTTGTGATTCCATCTATGTACTACCCGCCTCCCATATTATCCTGTATTTTAATACAATCATTAAACCCGACTCGCGATCGTCGCATTTCCATGTGGAACCCTTTCTATTCCCTATAAGAATGCGTGACAACGTAAATACTCGTTCTACATGTATTTATTCCGCCCACTATGTACAGTTAAGGACAAAATATGTATACCACCACTTACCTACAGACGGTGGAATTATAAAATAAAACATATTTTTTGGATATATACTGTTACGTTGTGTTTTTTAAATCTAATCTCAATTGTGACAAAGTATTTGACTCTATATTTTTAAATGTTTTTAGTTGCAAATACAAATACAAAAGTTTATTTGTGCACACAGGTACAATTTTTTTTTTATTATTAATGATAGGCTTGCGTTTGACCACTATCTCACCTGTTGGTAAGCGACTTACTACTAATTTAGGTGCTACAATAATTATTTATATAGTATCTCTGTGTTCTGCCACAGTAAGTGGCATACAAATATTAATAATAATAACATAGGTATTTTATACTACTGAAATAAGTACCTAAACGGATACACAGGGTATGCTTACTCATTTTATAATATTTAATACTACACTATATTGTTGGACTTACATAGGTATTTATATTAACTATTTACTATTTGAAACAAAGATGCATATTTACTTAATTTATTACACGCACGCTTATTTTCTTTTCAACATATACCTACCTATATATACACATTACATTATTGCTTTACCTTCTTCATTATGAATTACTATTTACATGAATTTTATTTTCTTACTATAAGAATACCTTATTTTCTTATAAATTAAAATATAATAACTAACTTAGCTTAACTATACTTATTAGATAACACATAATGCTCAGTCTCATAATCCGATAAGAATTTACTAACTGAGTAGTACGTTTTTTAATTAATTGTTTTTTCAGTTCCTTTTTAAATATATTTAAATCATTGATTTGACTAACAGATTTAGGTATTTTATTATATATTTTTGGAGCCATTCCAAGAATATTCTTATCAAATAGAGCAGTGGTATGACTGATTGCCTTAATTTTATTACAATGGCGTCGGCTGGTGACTTTTTCAAATAATTCCGGATGGGACTTTATAAATACTGTTAATTCAAAGATGTATAGAGATGGCAAAATCAGTATATTAAGAGTTTGGAAGTGTGGTCTGCAAGTATCGGGTAATCGTATATTATAAATAGCTCTTACGCATTGTTTCTGAGCCTTAAAGGCTTCTTCTCTATCTGTAGAATTTCCCCAGAATATGATTAAGTTAAGTTAGTCTTAATTAGTTAAGATTTTTATGTGTATACAGTAAGTCATCGATTTCTAATAGAAATTAATGTTATAAGTACAGTAATTATTGATTAAACAATAAAAACCTGAAAAAAAAATCTCAATTATAATTACTTAGGTACACTTTTTTTTTATGAAAATCATATTATTGCTGGAGTAAAAGATAAAAACTAAATTATCAATAAACTCGTACTAATTTTATTATATCCCAATTTTCTCTAAATGTTAACATATTTTTACCTTTGACTGTACTCATTACACAATCCACTTTCAATACTCCGGCGGCCCTTTAGACCAATTATAATGTGTTAATAACGGTTTGTTCGTGACGCAACATGGGCAGGTTGCCCACGAACACGCGTGGGCCGTGTGTGGGATAACCGGGATTGGTCGTGACCCTTTGCTTAAGATGTACCTAATGCTCATTTAAGTTATTAGTTGGCAGCTGATTGCTTGGAAAATGTAGAACGGAAGTTGTGTCGACATCCACATTGTAACCTTCGATCATGTAGGAGTTGGTACTGGCGCGTCCCACCCATATGCAAAGGTCTCAAATTTTTTACCTTTAAGCGCCTTTACCTTTTTTCTATCCATCAAGCGTAGTACTGACCTGTCTGATGAAAGTGATAGGTTTCTGTCCCAGAGCGTGGCTGTCTCCAATATTTGCGCGGACCACCCGCTCGAATGGCTTCGGAACACCCTGGAAGAGAAAAAAGTAGATTTTATCCAGGGCCAGTCAATGAATCTTTTTAAAAACTTTTGAAATGTGTTTTTAACAATATATGTAAAAATGTTAAAAAGAAAAAAATATGCGATCTTCATTTTCAATTAATTTATTTTTCAAAATTATTTTTCAATACTCGAAAACTGACTCTTATCGCACTATGATTCGTATATTATTCGATTCGTAGTGCGATATAGATAGCTATAAAGATAGCTAAATTTGCTACAATTTGAGCGAAACTTGAGCAAAATTTGTTCATTGGTTACGAAGATACAGCAAGTCAAAGATGAGCAATTATATCGCAGTGCTCGGGAAACTGTAAAATTCTGTCACTTGTTTCAGTTTCTTTTTTTTTTGGTTGGGTTAAGTAGTGCACGACGCACTTGTAGAAAGACCAGGCTCAAGTGCTCTATCCTATGTTTCTTTTGCTAAGGTCGAAATTGCAACAACGCCAACCCTGTCATCCTGGATGAAAAGGACGACAATGTGGATCTCGAAGACCTAACACCATACACCCGTCTCTACCTCCAGAAAACATTATTCGTCCTTCTCCACTCCCCCCACTGATCTAGACTGGATGAAACCTAGTCCTTCCACAAGGGCGAAAGTCTGTGAACTTCGTACCGCGTAACAGTCAATAAATGTAGTATATCTTTCGATATAGTCAACCGATTGCGATGAAACAAAGCCTAAGTAATAAATTAAGCTACACACGATTTTAATGTATAAAATTTATCAACATCGATTTCGTACATTTTACGTGATGCGCACGCAAGAAAAAACTTCTACAGATTTATTATATGTATAGACGAACCCAATAATTTTGCAATTTTTGAGAAAACTATGAAGCCTAGACGCATTACTTTGGTATCAAATTTAAGGTAATTTTTGATACAAATTTTTGCCTCATACTTTTCTCTAGGACTATTAGTGTTTAGCCAGTACGTGTCTTTGAATATGAACAAAATTTTCACTTTTCAAAAAAAATAAAATGCCTACTTTGACTAACTGTATCTCTGCAACTAATGAACCTAGAGTACTGGGGTTACGCTCAAATTGTAGTATATTTAGTTAGCTTTATTATATTATAAGCAAATATACTTAAAAAACGCTTTCTTCGGGTAGATTTTTTCAAAAAATCTAAAAAAAGTGCCAATATTTCCCAGGTTTTCGCAGTTCCCGGGGTAGCACAGGGTGTTCAAGGTTGCAAACTTGGGTGTTAAACCTTTTTTTCTCTTGTCCCTCTTATTTTTCAGTAAATTGTTGTTATCAATTGTTGGGATCGCAGTCAAGCACTAGTTTATATCGGGTAAAAAAAAAACAAGAGCGCACAAATTTTTTTTAATCTTTTTTTTGAGCTTTCAACAATACAGCCCAATAGTTTATATTAAGATTCATTGACTGGCCCCGGATTCCGAGGTTTTACTAATTTAACGCCTTGCGGCTCTCCACTAACAATGACACTACTGTATGTAGGGTAGCTTAAAACGTCAGGTACATTTAACCACACAGAACGCAAAGGTGCAACTAGACTGAGTGGGTCGATTGACTTGGACCTCGATGCAACTAAACGCCTCAAAGATAGTTTACTCGTCTCAATATTAATTTACAAAACGCTATCTACTAGTACTTTTATTCCACTCAAGTGGGCGGAGAAACTGCCGCTAATTTCGAGCTACCGGAGCTAGAGAAAAACTTTATTCATCTCCGAACCCCTTATCTTCGAGGTTTTAAATCCAACGTGCGGAAAATAATGACAGCAGTAAGTTAGTTTGACAGCAGCAGTGGAAAAACAACGGGAATATAAATTAGATGAACCCCCGTCTCCCGCGGGAGTCGTGAGAGCAGCTCAGGAATTATTCCGATGGGACCGAATTAATATGGTGGCAATTACTCTCAGGGAAAGTCGTACGTTAGGTGAGTCGGGGAGATACCGACCAACTTACTGGAGGTAATCGCTTAGATTGGTGAGCTGTAGAACGCCATGATGATCGGTTAACGTTTAGTATAATCAATAAAAGAAATTGTGGAGTTCGCTTGTAAGGCCAACTTTAGTGAGTATTTAAAAGAAGTCTGCCCATTCCACCGTGTATATAGCAGCGTACTAGGAACAGATCAGATATAAAAAAAAATTCTTTGTATTGAAAAATATGAGACTATGCCCACTGGATAGTTCTTTCATCGACCAACACCGTGGCTTGTTACGCACAGAGCGTATCGGCACCGGCAAGATATGCAAACATGACAAACCGGTGCTCATACGCGTTATAACCACTTATGATAAACACTCATTAAAAACGGATATTACACGCTATTAATACTGTCCTATGGGTACAGCAGTCATTCGTTAAAACGTTACTCCCCATTAGGAGTTACTCCTGTCCCGTGGGTGTGTTCTCAAACACGTAAACTCACAAATTGACAAAAATTGCAATTGGAAAAAACATATTGAGAATGTATGTAACAGGATAAACAGCTTTGCATTTGCTCTAAGAAATCTAAGAAAAACCGTAGGAAGAAATGCCGCCTTGTTAGCTTATCATGGATATGTCGCATCTGTGTTGAAGTACGGTTTAATAATCTGGGGCAATTCTACGGACAGTGACAGGGCTTTTATTGTCCAAAAAAAGTGCTTAAAAGCGGTGTTCGGTATTGGACCATTAGAATCGTGCAGACCCATTTTAAAGAGAATAAATTGTTAACACTTGCATGCTTATACATACTGGAGATGGGTTTATTTGTAAAAAAACATCCGGCTTTGTTTAATAAGGCAGAGAGCGAAAATGTTTATAAAATAGGCAAAAAGTCTAGGGATCCAACTAAATTAGCAATGCCTAGATGTGGGACAGCTTTTTTCCACAAAAACGCAAGTCGTATGGTAATTAAAATATTTAATAGGATACCTAAGCAAATCAGAGAATTGCCAATGATTTTTTCCAAAAAGAGCTGAAAGCATGGCTCATGGACAAATGTTTCTATACGATAAATGAATTTTTAAACTATAATATTAAAAAAGATGAATTAAATAATTTGTAATTAAATTAAATTTAACATTTTGTTATATTTTAGTTTTTGACAATTTGTATATTTTAGTTTATGACATATTGTATCTTTTAGTTTTGATATTTTGTATTTTTTAATTTATGACATTTTGTATCTTTTAGTTTTTGACATTTGTATCTTTTAGTTTTTGACATTTGTATCTTTTAGTTCTTGACATTTTTATCTTTTAATTTTTGAATTTTATTTATTGTAATTTTTTTTAACTATTTTATAAATAATTTTTGATGAAAATAATTGAGAGTCAAGCCCATTCGTAATAAATTTGCATGCTGATTAAGAGGCGGATTATGAAGAAACATTATTGTAATTTAAGACCTGTACCTGTAACCATATTTCAAGCAAATAAATGATATTATTATTATTATTCTACAGACTAGTCATTCTTAGCAATAAAAATAATAATTCAGCAATGGTGCACTTGTCGAGTTGGTTTTCTATCGTTTACATTTCGGTTAGTCTGCACTGGAATTGCACAATCTAATTCCGCCAAGTCCGTTCCATCATCGGACATCGTACCCTTACGTACTATAAAGCGTTTTGGCAACACATTTATTGTGCGTACACTCGTACAGCTAAGGAGTAAAATACCCTGACGGAGTCTGTTTCCTAGCTACAACTTAAGAGTGAATAGGTTACTTCTAGGCGGGCGTGCTCCATCGTCAACCACATCATCGCAACGATGGTGGTCAATCGCGAGCCTATAAATAATAAAATATAACATATATGTATATATATATATATATAAATCAATACATAGTACAATCCAATATTATTTATTTTACTTGAGGAAATCAGAACAACTTAATTACAGAGCTCGAGTATTTAATTCTAAGACTCTGTTTAATTTGATGTAGGTATGTGGGGTTCTTTGCTGTTACAGATTTTATAAAAGATTATAAAAATAATCAATTACAACAATATTTTTCCTCCTAGTGCACGTTGTATAAATTAATAAAGCAAAACTAGTTATGTTGTCAATGCTACCTATTCTGCTGGGAAAATACTTTTTTTCGACAAAATTGATTGTTGACACTGAAAGAATGCTGCCCCAATCACGAAATTGTCAATTTTGGTCGTCCAATTAAGTTTACGTTCAATCAACGGATTTGTATTTATAAAACCGTCGACAGAATGCGAGCGTTGTATTATTTAATTAAAGCTCTAGTAAAAAATAACAGTACACATGATTGTGAGACGTCAAAAATTTAGCTGTTAGTAGAAGAATCAATAATTATGCTTGTAATAACTGCAGCCACAAGAGAATGCCACTGATAACCCTAATTTCAAAGTCACGGTTTATTGATTAGAATTTATCTAAACGTGCGCGGGAAACGATAACGCCTCCACGTCGTCATGGCAGCACGTCATCATGGTCCGAGGAGGCGTGTGTGTGCACGCGCGGTCATTGTGTAGCTGCGGAAGACAATGCTGAGCCATACAACATCCTTGTTTGGTCTTTTATTGTTGCAATTAATCCTTACGTTTCGCCACTGAAAAATTTTCTATTGTGCGACGGAACTAAACGGGGTGGTGACATGAAGTCGAATAGGGTAGTTTCCAGGGTCAAAATAATTACATTTTATTTGGTTCGTATTTTAGATTATAAAAAAATATTGGACACGTATTTTATATTTTTTTGATTAAACAAAAAATAACAAAGATATAGCCCATTAAAGTTACGTGTGACGTCACCCCGTGCGAAAAAATGCAGCACGGCGTGACGTTATACGTAACTTTAATGGGCTATATCTTTGTCATTTTTGGTTTAATTTACAAATAAAAAAACGTGTCCCTTATTTTTGAATAATCTAAAAGGCGGACTAGTTAATTACATTTTTTAAGGCAACTAGCCTATTATAGTAGCATAGAATCTGTATCGAATCTGTATCTGTGTGTAAGTACCTGTTTACTTAATACATATATATATTTAATTCTCCCAATTATATATAAGTAAGTATACTTATTCGAAAAAATAAAGATAATACGAACATGATAACAGAAAAATCCCAAAATTGAAATACCTGTAACCCAATAGCTACCGACTTAGCTGCGTATCAGAAAACCAATATGTCAGATATTTTAAATGCCTGCCTCCATAGGTACTCGTACCAACAGTAATGTAAGTCTTATGCCTACGAATATTAATTGAATAATGTTTTTTTACCTCAGAGTCAGATTGAGCATTGAATTGACATGAAACGTGGCAATGCCACCAGTCTTTCAGGCATACTACCAGTAGACAGCGATGCAAAGAAATTAAGATGTTTATTTAGGAGTTTTTATTTTAAATGTTATATTAAGTATTGTAAGTTATTGGTTATTTTTGTGTTTATTTCTCCACAAACATAAAATTTACCCCAATATGTACTTATCTGTTATTATATTTGTTCCCAAGAATCTGAGTGATTACATTCTCGGTCAACATTTTCTGCGAACTTCATTATGTAGTATTAAGTGAAGTAATTTCCAGGAAGCATTGTGATGTAACTGTAATTTACCTTTTATTTTATTTATTACTAGCTTTTGCCCGCGGCTTCGCCAGCGTACATAAAATATAGTCTATGTCACTCAAGAAAGAAGCAGCTTTCTATCGTTGAAAAAATTTAAGCAATCAGACCAGTACCTACTTCCAGAAATTACCTCCTACAAACAAAAAAAAACAAACTTTACCTCTTTTATTATAAGTGTAGATATTCTATTTGCGGCTAGGTTCGCCAAAATCTATTCTTTTTGTAATCTGTTGAACCCTTGATGTGAAATGTTAATAACCTATCTCAAAACGTTATTTGTAACTTGTGGAAGTCTAATTAATAATGATGGAATTTCATCTTACTGAATTACAGTTTACTTTCTGTATCACTACAAGAGATAAAATTCACGCAGTAAATGTTACAAGTCGGCAAATATAGGTGTGCCTGGGTGTGTACGTATTCCAATATCTTGGCTGAGGGCGCCATGTCGTGTCTCTAGCCTGTGTGGCTCACTTACCAATCACGTACCAAATTCTTACAGACAATGCTCTTTGTAAATGTCTGTAAATACAAAAAAAAAACATAGTATTTCCTACGTTGTTTACGAGTATATTGAGCATAATAATCACAGATAAACTACCGAGAGACATCGAATTGTGATGCATTTTAACAAAATCAAAACATTTATTTCAAATAGACCATTTACAGGCACTTTTGAATAGTCAAATGTCGGTCAGTCCAAGAAAAGTGAAGCTAAATTGCACGTTCCAAAGAGTAGGTCTCTATGGAGAAGAACGTGCAAGAAACTCCATGGACACTCTTTTAAATCATATTATGTGTTACATATAATGCTTGGTTACATATTACTTGTTGCTTCTATCATGTGAGCACAATGTCGATAATGAAATAAAAAATGTAAAATAATTAAAAGATAGAAACTGAATTAAGCCACTGGCAGCTAAGAGATGACCAGTCCCATCTGACGGCACCCGTTCACGAGCATGACGCGTGCATCAGCCCCACTCAGCTCAACCATTTTGAAGGGAACTGAACGACCCAATAACACGTGCCACCAACAGCGAGACATTTGAGTGAGCATGACAAACTCTCAACTGCCATGCTCGTAATGTCAAAAAAGAAGTTGTAACCTAATAAAAATGCTCCATGGTGCTTCACATTCACAAACTTGGAAAAAGTGCTTCTACATTATACAATGCAATTGTGTCTTTCAAATTAAAAATAATAATATTAGTTTCCAACTAATCAACTAATTAGTACGCCCTAGTGGTAGTGGAGCTGGACCAGCATTGAGCCAAGCATTTTTATCTTGAAAATAATCCTCCAACTTATAATATGCTTGCCTGCATAGTGTGCGTTTAATACAAGATTTAAATTTCGTTTCATTGAGTTCTAATATTTGGGGTGGTATTTTATTATAACATTTCAAACAGTACCCCATGAAAGAAGAGGCCACTTTAGCCAGTCTGAAACCTGGTTGAACTAATTGATCCCTATTTCTTGTAACATAATTATGTCTATCGCCTCTTTTGCTAAAAAGATGAAGATTTTTTCTAACATACATGATGTTTTCATAGATATATTGACAAGGTACCGTCATTATGTTAATATCTTTAAACAGTTCCCTTAAAGAATCGCACCGGCGGAGATTGTAAATAGCTCTGATGGCTCTTTTCTGTAATATAAAGATTGACTCGATGTCTGCAGCCCGTCCCCATAGTAAGATACCGTACGACATGACACTATGAAAATAACTAAAATAGACTAGTCTAGCGGTATCAACATCCGTAAATTGGCGGATTTTTCTAACAGCATATGCAGCCGAGCTAAGCCGTCCTGCAAGAGATGTTAAGTGAGGACCCCATTGTAGCCTAGAGTCAAGCGTAATCCCCAAGAAAACTGTTTTATCAACAAATTCTAGTTTCTCATTGTTCAATACTATGTCGCAATCACTACTTATGACATTTGGTAAGGAAAATCTTATGCATTTAGTTTTTTTCCCATTTAGAACTAGATTATTAGCAGTGAACCAGTTTTGGACCTGCAATAAAGCGTTATTTTCATCGTCAAGATTATTAGTCCTTCTATTTATCTTAAAAATCAAAGAAGTGTCGTCAGCAAACAACACCATATTAAGTTTATTTTTCAGCAAATAGGGTAAATCATTAATATAAACTAAAAATAAAAAAGGACCTAAAATTGAACCTTGGGGTACCCCCATTTTCACATTTAATCCCGACGAATTGACACCGTTTATTTGAACAAGTTGCTGTCTGTCATTCAAATACGATTTTAATAAGCTTAACGCTGCTTTGCCTAGTCCGTAATGCTCCAGTTTCAGGAGTAATGTTTCATGAACCACACAATCAAACGCCTTAGACAGGTCGCAGAAGATGCCTATAGCATCTTGTGCCTCCTCCCACGCATTAAAAATGTGTTTTAGTAAGGAGACACCAGCGTCAGTTGTACAACGCCCTTTGGTGAAACCATACTGTTTATCGTGTAAGATGTTATTGGTGTTAAAATGATTAAGCATTTGATTTAACATCACCTTTTCAAATATCTTGCTAAAAACCGGCAAAACGGACACCGGCCTATAATTATTAGTGTCTTTACTGTCTCCGGATTTAAAAAGTGGTATCACTTTACTATATTTCATTAGATCCGGAAAGACTCCTTGATCTATACACAAATTAAATATTAACGCTAAGTACGGCGCTACAGTCTTAATAATTGAGGTACAAACTTTGATAGACATACCCCATAGATCTTCTGTCAATTTAATCTTGATTTCTTTAAAAGCTTTTATTACTGTTATGGGGTTTATATGTTTAAAGTTAAATTCAGTCGAACAGGCTGCAACGTTCGCCTGTAATAAACCAAAAGCATGCGATGGCGACGAATTTAGGGCTTCAGTAGTTTTAATTGGAATGCTGGTAAAGAAATTTACAAATTCTTCTGCAACTAGTTTGTTATCGCTAATAAGACCATGATGAGTCTCCAATGTGTAATCATTATTATTTCTTTTGTTTCTGTTGGTTTCATTATTTATTATATTCCAAACCGTTTTTATTTTATTATCTGCTGTTTTAACTTTGTTGCTGATGTATAAGGCCTTAGCTGCCTTACAAGTATTTTTAAACATTTTAGAATAAGTAGCAACATATTTATTAAAAGTTTCAGTGTTAATAATAGGCTTAAGGCCATACAACTCGAAAAGTCTTTCCCTACTTATTCTGATTCCTTTAGTTGCCCAGTCACTAAATCTAAACTTAGGGCAGATAGTTTTAGTTTTTTTCTCAAACGTCTGATTAAATTCCTTTTGAACTACTGAAAAAAAATTTTTATACAAAATATTACCATTGTTTTCTGCAAGGTTCCAATCACCCAACCTGCTAGTTAAAGTGCTATTAAATTTATTTAGTTTACCGGATGTTATTGGTCTGAATTGTATCTGCACTTGTTGTATTGGTAAGTTGGATTCAAATGTTACCATTAAGCCGCTATGATCAGAAGGCAGATAATTTACAATGGCTTTTTCTAAATACTTGCAGCAACAAAAAACATTATCGATACATGTAGCAGAAGATTTTTAAGTTTGAACAATGTACCTATTACAAAATGAAGTCTATAAACATTAGCCTGCTTACTGATATCGAAATAAAAAAAAGAAAATGTTAAGAGACGTTTTTAAAAGTGCTTTCAATATTTTCAGACGTAGCACAATATAGCCTGCACGTCTTCCTACAACGTTGGCTCAAACAGAGGAAAATATCACCCGGAAGGCACTTAGCAGTATCCGCGCCATTTCAATAAAAACTTATCAGTGGTGGAGAGGAAATGGATCGCTGTGGCAATCTCCAGGCTCTAGCTACGTCGAGCTGAGCCAAACGACGGTCGCTCGCGAGCGCCATCTTGGACAGGTGCCCAATACCGGCCAGCAGCGGGGCTTCAGGGAAACGACCACCACTACGATGTAACCATATTGACCCCTGACTAAGGACGAGTGATGGTATGGCGCTCTTAAATGCTAAAATGAATCTATAATGCCTAAGGTCAGCTCGGCAATGAAACATCTACATGTTTAGAAGAACGAAGATAGATAGAATTTTCGGGTAGAAGTTTCTCTGGATTCCAAAATATTGATATTTTTTAAAAGACAGTGAATACCTATAGCTTTATACATCCACATTCAAATGTAACGGAAATGTAACTGGTTTGTTTCGCTTATTGAAAACCATTCCATCAGGATTTAAAAAAAGGAACATTAGTACAAATATAAATTTACTATTTTCTTGCACAAGTTTGCACAACATGCCCCATGAGTGTATACTCAAGAGTTGCATGAGTTACGCTACTTCGCTCTTCCGAAACTTATTATTACTCTACTATGTGACTTAAAACTTTAAGTATAAGTAAATAATTTAAAATTACAATCTAAAAATTCAATTAGAAAGACGAGCTTGAATCAAAACCCAGAGCTTTTATAGTAACTTAATCACTATTCCTGTAACGCATGTAAGCGCTGCTTAGAACAAAATATGCACATTTTATGTCAGTGTTACAATAGTTCTATTGTAACACGGGCCGCTCATTTCGTTTGTTTCCCTTCCTACAATGTAAACATACGTTTTGTGGAGTTGACTGATGGTTTACCTTTACGGCTCTATTATTTGCTTTGAAGCTTTTCTGTTTATGCGATCAAATATTGACTATAGATTGTAGTTCGGGAAAGCATTACAGATTATTGAGGAGTAAAAATGTGAGTTGGATCAACTTTCAGATCTGGATTCTGATCTGGAGATTATCTGAGATAGGAGAGTCTCAAGCATGGAAAGGAACACGACTACTATGCCCACTAGAACGTGTCATCCGCGTATACCCGCAAAAACACTGGTGAACTATTACTTTGCATCAACATCAGGTCAGGTCAGGTGAGATGGTGGTAAAACGCGAGCCTATCAATAAAAAAAAAAAAAAAACGAGAGAGGAGCGAATATTTTTAATGAGAAAAAAAAAATATTTTATACGATCAAAAGGTTAGAAAAAAAACGAGTTTAGAACAGTTATCATACACTATTGTAACCCGTACGATGACCGTTTTGGAGTGTCATACCGGGCTACCGGCACAACATTCTTTCTTTCTTTTCTTTATACATGGCAATCAACTTAAAAAGTCTTATAGCACCTGCCGTGTTTCTTTCCGTGTACTTTGCCAGCACGGTCATAGTATACTACTACAGTAGTAAGCAGATTGTGAGACAGACTCCTTTTGCTTAAGGAGATTGCTTGATTCTTCGAATAATTATCGTAATTATGAAATTAATCGCTATAAACTAAATTTGAGAAAATTTAATACATAGTATATATCACGTTGTTTACGCGTGCCGTTTGAAAATCAACAATATTGGGCTACAGCGGGCTGTTTCGGCGCGCGGAGCAAAAACCGCATTACGAAGCTGCCATACACAGGCTGCCTTCGTTTCCCTCCCTCCTCCCCCCCTCGCCGCTCACCCCCAGCTCTGAGGTTTTTGTGCACACCGAGATAGGATAATGGAAATACACGGCTCACGGTACGCGGTGCACAGGTGGCGCGCACAACCCGGACTTTTTGTAAGTCACTCCCCGAACTGTTCAGGTAATTACCGGCCGATACTGAAAGAGAGTTGACTGCCATCTGAGCTGACTTTAATGCTGGGAACCTGATACGTTTACTTTTGTTGCTTGAGTTTAAGTACGAGTAGTTACCTGAATAATTTGAAAAGGCATCTATCCGGGACAGAGCGACATGGAAGGAATAAAAAATAGAAGTTATTGTAATGATGCCGCAGTTATTTTAGGTTTGTATTCAGAAACCTAACCTAACCAAAGTTTAAAACAGACTGATTTCAAAACCATGTGAGCACAAGTTGTCGTCGCTACAGAGACTTCTGAATTTATAACATCCTATGAATTCGAGCTGCCGTGCTCGGAGAACGTTCCAGCGCAGTTTCGCACCTAAAATTCAAAGCTCCGCGACTCGTTAGTTAGTTCCGACAATTTCTTTCAGAACACACACACTTGCTTCTTTTTGCTTTATTTCTGTTCTTGTAAAAATGCTGTGAAGTCAAAACCTGAGGGAAATGCTGCGCTCGGTACAATTTTCGTGTTTTATGTTTCAGGAACTATGTAGCAGTTGTAGGTTTATTATGACGTCGGTACCTCTCGACGTACTCTCGTTCTGATTCGTATTTGAAAAACTAACTTATGACTCAATAAATCTCTACTTTGATACAGGATACTATATCCCTATAGTTCAATACAAAGTAAACCAATTGTATGTCTCGGTTTAAAACATTTTTATATACCTATGCACCTAAGCACATTACAAAACACGGTAATATCGTGAATCAGCGTTCACATATTCGCGGTCCGCCTCAAACTATCCTCAAAACTGTTGTTTTACGAGGGCGTACATTTACAAGGGATGTGTTTTATGGTGGCCGGAGAAGCCGCGGCAAGCCGACACCGTTCGCGCCACACGTTAGTACCAAGAGCCAGCCTACACGTGGCTAAAAGGTCGGCCGTCATGTGCAAGCCGTAATACCGCGGATATTTGCAAGCTTGAGTTATAGTTATGGCTGTGACACCTGCATTCCCGATGGGAATTAGAGATACAGAATATTCAGCTTCATGAAAGTATTTCGCGAAAGATTAGAAGAGAAATATGAATAATGTTATTTGCAAAACTCGTAAATCAATGTTTTTGTTTTATATAAAGCGTATATATACATATATAACTTTTACATAAAAAACGCACATCCTGAAAGGAGTAATCGGCAAATTAAATGATTTTATCTATTTTCTAAATTTATATTTATTTATCCCGAAATCATAATTTTCCCTATCTTTTCTCCTTGCTTGGGGTTTGGGGTTTGAAGCTTGGGGTTGGCTTCTAGTCTAGCCGGATGCGGCTGAACACTCGTGTTTGACATGAAGCGAGTGCCTCCACAACCCAGCTACTGGGCAACACGATACTCCTTGGCGAAAAGTGCAGAAAGTCAGTCTCCTTCCAGAAAGTCAGAAATAATAAAATTCTAGTAAGAATACTTGATCTTTATTGCCTATTACAATATCTAGTTTCTTAAAATTTCAGGATTGAAATTATGATTGTAACTTAATTTCTAATTGAGGTGTATAAGCATTACCTATTCTACGAGTATTACACATTGTATGGATGTACAGCGTGGATATTCTATAAATCCGCTAGAATTATTCGCTAGAGTGAAATACAACCACTGTGGCAATTAGTTTAAAAAGGGACTCTTACACTTCACAGAAAATCATCAGATATACTCGAACGTAGGTCTTATGAATAGAAAGTCGATTGCTCCTTGAAAAAGACATTTTAGTATGAGCAGACTGTTATGGCTTGATACATGCGGCCCACACGTTTGACGACACATTTCGTCGAAGTAAGCCCTCATCCTCGACAGAGGCGGCCCGGACCTATGTAAATCAGGGAGTTGCGGCCATCTTCCACCGCACTCTATTTACTACGGACAATGTCGTACACCAAGTTATTATAAGATGCAGAAAATCCACTCCATACAACACACTGGTAAACGCTGCATGTTCTGGGAGCTTTATCAACTCATATTTATATATTTTATTAGCTTCTGCCAGCGGTATCAGCTGCGTGAAAATGGGTTTCTCCATACAAAATTTAGACCCACACCCTGCATATTATACCTGTAATTTTGATATTCGGCCCCTTATGTAAGCAATTATAGCACGAGTGCATAATGGTAATAAAAATGTCACAGTTTGATAAAAAGGGTAAGAATTTTAGTGCTCGCCTACATCGTAACAGGAATGCGTTGATATGTCAGTCAGTTTCTCTTTCTACGAATAGATATAAAGATTGATAAAGCGGACAGACGGGACGCTCCCTCCTGTCACTTTTCTGTGCTTCACGTTGTTGTTGTGGTTCAGTTGGCCTTCTGTATCTCCCTACTGTGTGGTGTCGATGTTGACAACTGCCTCCCAAACGGTTATTGCTTACAAATAACACTTACACTAGCCATAAAGTATGTGTAGCGAGCCCCTGTGAGCCGTGTGGGCGCGGGGGCGATTGACTGTTTGTTTTGATGCTATCCGCAGCATTTACAAGAGAGCTGGCTAGGTCGCAATAATAACCTCTAAGTTATGTGCTGTTTACTGTTATCTCGCTTCTGTTGTTGCTATACTCGTAGAGTTCAGATTGCTTTGTCAGATGTCATAAGATACAGCAATAGTGCCAACTAAAATAATAAGTTATTCTTTATCATGTGATCCTAAGTTGAAGTAGCCTGTACTGTATGATCTCCATTCTTTCTAGCTTTTCCAAGATTATCCTAATGAACATTTTCTACGAATCTATAGGTAACTTATACAATCATTTCAGCCAAAAGGCGTCGACTGTTGAACATAGGCCTCCCCCAAGTGTCACCATAATGGCCGGTCCTGTGCGTATCGCATCCATCGGATCCCCGCGAGCCTCAGCAGTTCATCGGTCCACGTTGGTGGTATGAGGAATACTAATAAATATTATATTGCAATTACCTTCGATAAGGTAAACTGAATAGTAATAAAATAAAATAACCGTGGAATATGCAGCAATATATATAAGTAGATCGATTGCTGACGAATGCCTTGTGGAGTTTCATGTATTATTGTTACTGCTTTTTCAAAGCAAAGGTTTTACTAGTATAGGTTTCAACCTAGTAAGACCTCTAACTCCTATTTTGCACGGAGTTCTCCTTGTAAAGCGTGACTTAAATTTTTAGGGTTCCGTACACAATGGGTAAAATCGGGACCCTATTACTAAGACTTCGCTGTCTGTCAGTACGTCTGTCTATCTGTCTGTCAGGTTGCATCTCAACAACTGCGATAGCTAGATAACTGAAAATTTCACAAATTACGTATTTCTGTTACCGCTATAACAACAAATACCTAAATAAAATAAATATTGAAGGGGACTCATACAACAAACGCAATTTTTTTACCGAATTTTCCTAAGGACGGTACGGAATCTTTCGTGCGCGAGTCCAACTCGCACTTGGCATTCTTTATTGTACTTACACAAGTTTAAAAAAAAAAAAAAAACAATTTGAAACAAAACAGTTTGATGTACACTGTTTTATTTTAGTGGACTACTAATTCTAGTAAAGAATGTGAGTCGTGATATTGTACAGTAGTAAAACAGAAAGTAACACGACTGTTATTGTCTCGTATGTGGCCGTGTTCAGTAAGTGGCGCGTGGCGCGTGACGTGGACTGGATAACATCTGCTTTTGTGCTGTTATCGCGGACACAGAGCAGGTGCTCCACTGTGTAAATAGTACAGGCTGTGCATCTCGGCACTGTTACCACGAGGCACACTACAGTCAAATGTTAAAGGAATCAGACTTATTAAGTTACCTACTATATCTAAGTATAATCTTAGAACACCCCATAGATAGCGTTATCTATAAGTGAGGTATGTGAAGCAGCTATTGTGTCCAACTATCCCCATTAGGGGCCACAAAGACATTCATCAGACGTAATAGAGATGGGCCAAAGGACCGGGTCACCCGATGTCGATCTACGCACACACTCGATACTCGATAGAACAGGATTACTCTTGGATCAGATTCTCAAATTTTACTAATCTACATTTTCCAGTAAGGTACGTAATTTTCCAAAGCTAATCGAATTTGCTCATGAGTTTTTCAGTAACTTCCATTTTTATGACGCAAACAGGTTATTCATAAAGCAAAATTAGAAGAAAAGAGCGCGACATTGTTTGTAGTCTATTCTATACTTTCAGGGTTCCGTATGTTTCAGCCGATTTGAATCGATTAAAGCACAATACAAGCAAGCCAGCGCGGCCACATCCCTCGCGACCCTTCGCTGGTAACAAGTAACAAACAGTGCGATAAATCTCCCTTATTGCTGAACACATGCGAGACAACCCTGGACGAAAATATGTTTTTATTGCCCACCGCCAGCCCTGACGACCAACAATGGAACAAAAAATAATCCTACATCCACCACCACACGGGAAATGGAGAAGGTTCATTCTGAAAAATGTAGGATTATAATAGTGATACAGAGAATTGAAATGATTGGCGCCCCGGTGAAAGCAAACGAATCTGTGAAAAGCCCACTTTTTGCAAGTGTAATTATGTGCACATTATACCAGGGTTGATATGTGTAGGTACTTTATGTCGGGGCAGGCTGGGCCTTCTTCGTTAGCGAGCAGTACGGCTCACCCCTTCCGTGTTTTCCGCGGTATCATATTACATCACAGAATTCACAATGTTGCCAGTCGCGTTAATATTGTTATTTTTCAGCTCAAATTGCCTGTTCACTAGTGTTTCACGGTGTTCTCTTGTAATCTGGGTTTTTTGGTGAAACAAAGTTTCGTTTTTGGAAGAAATTTTGTTGTTTTTAACCGACTTCGAAAAGGAGGAGGTTCTATGTTCGGCTGAATGTATGTTTTTTTTTGTTTTATCGGTTTTTTTTGTTTTTAGTCGGTGTTAAATAACGAAGAGACAAAACTATTATAGAAAAACACCGACTTCCGAAATTAAAGTTATTTTAAACTTTTCAGTGTTTTTTAACATTGAAGTCGGTTATATATTTTTT
Organism: Mythimna ferrago; assembly: GCA_910589285.2. Classification (NCBI taxonomy): domain Eukaryota; kingdom Metazoa; phylum Arthropoda; class Insecta; order Lepidoptera; family Noctuidae; genus Mythimna; species Mythimna ferrago. The sequence continues at coordinate 494,037 of OU342693.1, forward strand.
TGTAAAAAGTTTTTTATTTAAGTTTATGAATAGAAGGGAATAAGTTACCTGATTCTTTTTTTTGTGTTAAATTATAAGCGCGTAGGTAATACTAAAAGTATTGTTGGCTGGTTGGATTTATTTCAAGATATTTTATTTCTTGTATAATACACTATACTTACTCTTATTTTCTACACTAATATAATAAAAAGGTAAAGTTTGTTTTATTTTTTTTTTGTAGGTAGTACTCTGGAAGTACAGCTCATCATAGCAATCGAACCAGCTAAATTTTTTTCACCGATAGAAAGCTGCTTTATTCCTAAATGACATCTGATTATATTTTATGTACGCGGGCAAAAGCTAGTAATACATATTAGTTCATTAAACCCCAAGCGAGCGAGCGTTCGAGTATCTATTGTCTTACTATTGTGTCTCAAATTGACGGTATCTGAAAGGTTAATCTAACAGCATTCTTCAAATAAGGGCTGGCTAAAACTTATCAATGGACAGCTACGATAAGTATTAATCTGTTTTATTCAAATAAAAAACCCAATACTCGTGCAGTCTCTGCCTCCTACAAAATATAGTAGGTTAAAGTCATAGATATAAGAAAGGAGTTTTTTATATTTCTATGGTTAAAGTTGCTCGGCATTAAAATTGAAATTCATCATCATCTTTCTGCCCTTGTCCCGTTTTATTTAGGATCGGCGCAACACGTTTTTTTTTCTTCCATTCGGTCCTGTCACTCGTCACGCTATCACTAACTCCCTTTTCTTTAATATCGCTTCTCACACAATCCATCCATCTTTTCTTTGGCCTGGGATCTCCCCCTCCATCCATCCACATGAAAATTGAAATTATTTTTATTAGATCATCCAATTGTATTTCAAGATGTTCGAGCCGACATAATTATCAGCCAGTACAACATAGTAACATTTTATACATTTTTTAATTAGCTACCTACTATATCGATTTTATCATTATCACTATCTTATGCATTTTTCAGAGCTGGCATTTTTACCTAGTTATTGAACTAATTAAGCTAATTTTGTATGCAGTTTTATTTAATCAGTTTTATACGTTTTTCAATTTTACAATTGCATTTTATTTTATTCGAAATTCCGAAAATTCGAAGGTAAGTTAACCTATATAGTGGGATTTTTAACTATCTACTTATATTGTTTTAGAGAGTCTTTTAATTTATTTTGGACCGTCGGCGTCGTCCCGCCTCCGCTATATTATTATCTATTACCTACTTTTGTTTTTTTTTTTTTTAATAAATAGACACATAAACCCTTTTTTTGGTATTGTTTTATAATAAGAATCGCAACATTCGCAACATTCAATTTTAGTTGTTTCCTGCACAGAATATGTTATTTATTATTACTTTATGGCACACCTTCTTATTAAAGGACATTTACAAAAAAGAATAAGTGTACAATAGGCTATCTTATTGCACAAGGCAATTTCTACCAGACTTTCAGTCCATCCAGATCTTTGGATGGACTGAACGAAAAGAAAATATTTGGGGCTGTCAGTGTACAACATAAATAATGTAAAAAAGAAATATATATGCATAAATATAATACAATAGAAAAAATATAATATATAAATAAATTACCAAATAATATACATATGTACATAAAAAACTTAAATACCCACTAAATAAACTATTTATACTAAAACCTAACTATGTACATAAATATAATACAAAATGACAAAGTACGCTCAGGCGTCAAAGTACCAAATAATAAACTAATAAATATTAGAATATACAATAGAGAAAGGAGAAGAAAATTTCAAGTGACAGGTGGTGCTCCTTTTATAGGTATTTATGTTTTAGAGCTTATGCCACTAGTGGGCTGCAGCTGAACATTAGCGTCACGTGGTGGCATTAGGCTGAGCCGGGGCCCTTTTGGCATTATTCATTATATTTATTTTATTTTGTTTGTATTTTATAATGGCCACCTCCAAGACACGGAGCTTCATATAAGCAAGCAAGTACTGAATTGTGTCACTCCTGATAGTTTAATGCCAATCGTTCGAGTACAAACTAATCCTATGGGGGGAGGGGGAGGGATGTCCTTCAGAGTCTGCTGTTTAGACGCGACCTTGTAGCTGGTATTATTGCTAGATATTATGTTACGATCCCTGTGAGCCTTTAATTTCAGGACGAGCTACGCTTGTTTCTGGCAGATTCCCTTATAGGTTCTTCTTTTGTGATTTTCTCGAAATACTCACAGTATTGTTGTAAAGGTGTAGGTTTGTAAGTATTATGTGTTTGTTACTCCTTCACGTTCAAATGGCTGAACAGATTTGGATGAAATTCGTTACCAAGGCAAATCATGTCTAAGAATAGGATATACAATATTTTTTTTTATCTCGGGATCTCGCGATTCACTCGTGATCAAATTCGACCAGTCTTATGGCTGGGTACAAACCATTGCTGCTGATACGATACCAAAACAATAACTTTTTGTTTTTATTCTTATCTGAATTCCGAATTTGGAAACATGTGTCTGGAATAAATAAATATTTTCTCGTACATCTAGTTAGCGTAATGCGTTCTTAAATTGTATGTTCTTTATTTAAAATTAATTTTTAAATAATAAGAATGGAATGTAAGGTATACAACGGTATTGTATTGATCTAATTAGCGCTATCATTAACCTTTGGTGACATTAGGTTAATGTATCTTTAATAGGACGGTTTTATCTGAAATAAAATCATTTATTAACTATTTGCCTTATTAGCTTCAATTTTAAGTCTATTAAAATTACTGTCTGGTATTCAATTCGATGCAATGACCACTAAAGTAGGCATTGTCACAAGCTCGACACCGCCTCTCACTTTTAATATGCTAAGTAATTTAATATAGTAATGAATTATTATATAATCAAAAAAGTGTGATAACATAAATGTCCGAAGTTGTAGGTAAATAGAGATTAAACAAAAAAAAACGAACGTCTCGTATCGGCGACGGGTGCACGGCTCAGTAATACTTATTTATATAGAATCCAATAAGAAATAAACCTTTATCATTCCCGAGCATAGAGCACGCTGGGGCCGCAGGGACCCGGGCCCCGGGCTGGGCGCCAGATTAACCCGTAGCTACCCGTAGTCACCCGTACCTGCCGCTTTATGACGGTCCCAATCACACGCTATATTTTTTGGGAATCGCCCACTACGCGACCTTTGCTAAAGAAACTGTTTAACTTAGAAAAGCTATTCCAATGTATTACGGAAAGGTTCTGAATGGGGATGAAAAGTGTTCAAGGAAATAGGTATTTTTAAAGGTTGAATGGCGCGACAGTTAAATCAATGGAAACTTGCGGATTTCCGAAAGATAAACGATTTTCTTTATTCGTCGAAAAGTAAGTAAATTAAATCGTGTAAGTGCTCTGTGAAGCCGCACTCTTCGTCTACTTTTATTTATAACGAAAGGTCTGTTTTAAATCCTTAGTTAAGTATGAATATAAAAACCAGCACTTATAAACACTAAAACTTTATACCTATCGGCATCACTGATAACTCGATGAGTCTCGTACCTACACTACCGAACGAAGAAGTTAAAAGTAAATAATAACAAAAAATAAAATAAGTACTAGGTTCTTATCTTTTAATTATATTTAAACGCGCATAGGTAATTTATGTTATATTGATTATCTATTTAATACACGTGTAGGTTTTTTAGTTATTTCCAAATTATGTTGATATCACTAGCAGCTGTTAGTACCTACGTGGACAAAACTGCACTCGAGCATTCCATATGTCAGGTTAGGTAGGGAGACCCTAGATGCCCAGAGATATGCCCAATTCTGTTACATTACGGGTTCTATTCCTGCACGGGACAACCATTTTCATTCGTTCGTGTATACTTAATTTATTTTCAGTCCGAATCATAGATTTAAAACCAGGAGTTACTCCTGTATCATGTGTAGGTACACAAACATGCAGATATACCTAAAATGCATTTAGACCCGGTACCACTATCTGTAGGCCATACAAATTACACTATTTATTCCGTGCGGGAATCGAACCTGCGACATGTAACATCTTTGCGTATTTATTAAGCATAAATATTTATCCATTCAATTTCTGTTGCTAGAACATCTTTATTGATATTTTTTACAGAGCTTTTAACCTTTCAAATACCTTCAATTAGACACAATAATAAGACAGCAGCGCGAACGCCGGCGTTCGCTTGAGGTTTTATGAATTTTTATAAGTTGGACGATGATTGATTTCACGGACTCCCCAATCAGCCAACCTTTGAAGTACTTTACAAACCTTTCGAATATCGTAATTAGAGACACAATAGAAAGACAATGAGAGAGCGAACGGTTTGGGGTTTAATGAATTAAATTTAATTATGTAAATTGTAGATCAAAGTAGTAAATATTAGAAACAAAAAAAAAAAAACAGTCCCAAAATGTTACCTTCTGGATCTCTCTCTCAATGTGCAGGGCTCTCTGCAGGATGGGTCCCCGCACCGCATACTGTATGTTCAGCAGCTTCTGATTGATGTTCTCCGCAGTCAGACAGTTGTCCAGCTTCATCGCACTGATGTTATAGTCAGTCAGTCAATCAAAGTCAAACGCTAGCGCAGTCGATGCAACCACGGAATGCTCTGCTCCGGCGGTCAACGATATTATTTAAGTGTCCCCCGCGCGGCAACGTACGCTCGTCTTAAGGTTCGCTCACATTACGGCGGACATGCGCCAGTTTGGACACAATTTTGTCACATTAGTGTAGGCACTTAGTTTGTAATTTAATGAACGCTCAATGATTTAAAAAAATAACAGCATAGACAAAACGTCTTAATTTAAACTAATTTTAAAGCAATTTAGTTGCGATTTACTGCAAAGGTTGTAATTAGACAAAACGTCATAGATTAAATTAATTTTAAAGCAATTTAGTTGCGCTTTTATTTACTTTCGAGTAAACTATTAGAATGCTTCATATTTTGTATGAGAATAGTAAATTGCATGCTTTGTGTCGGCGCTCTGAGTCGCGCATCTCTTTCTTTTCTGTGCATTCGGACAGTGTAATGACCGCGCCATTAATCAACACACAGCCTAAAGGCCAAACAGGTTGATTTTGTAAATTATTATTTTCTATCAATTTATACGCCTACTCGGTACCTACCGACATCATACGTACTCGTTCGCTAGGTATTTTGAAAATCTCGTAGATAATAAAATCGGAATGTTTCTCAATCGCATCGCCGTTAAGCACCTGAAATCTACTAATCTAAACGCGATTCAACAATCGTATCGCTGCGTATTCCTACCCGTCTTCATCCCATACAACACTTCCCTCACACAAGGGAAATTGGTAATGTTGCCGCAGTAAGGATATCCCGCCATTCTTGATACGCCTTCACGTGAGATTTACTGCACAAGTATATTAAGAATATTGTCAGCATTTATTCCTCCGTGTTTTTGGCAAAGTTTTATTTTATTAGTAACTTTAACTTATAAAAAGATATTTCAATAAGTAATTTGAACTGAAAACAGATCAGGTTTTTAACATGGATAACACAGAAGAAAATAAAGATTCAAGTGTTTCAGCAAAAGAAAAGCTTTCCTAAGCGACTGACCAAAGAGAAAAAGAAGTCTTATTTTTCTTGGAAGCAAGTCTAATTTTAAAATAAAAAATCATTTAACAAATTCAGCAATAAACGCCCGTCTGTCAATACTTCCTAGTTTTGTCGAGGGTGGATTCAGCTTTCAAGTCAAGATGGTGAGGTGGCATAGAAGACTATTCTATGCCAAAAAGAATAACACACTATATATATACAGGCATTAGTTTTTCATAAATGTATCAATAGGCAGGGCACATTGCTCGCAGAACGGATGTCCGTTGGGGCCGAAAGTTTCTGGAAGACATAGCGTTGGAAGACCTCTTACAAGGGAATCCGATGGGTGCGAGACGCACAGGACCGCTCCTAGTGGCAATACTTGTGGTAGGCCTATGTCCAACAGTAGACGTCTTTGGGCTGAAATGATGATGATGATGTATCAATGAGGTAGGAAAAATCATAACTGGGTTACCTATACCCAGCCCGAGTGGGCGAGTGTCATGATCCTCAAGACACAGCCTTTAGTGTATTAGCTAAGAAGAGGTAGCGCAACAAAAGAAACTCCTTAGCAACACAACTCAGATAACTTAGTCCAGTTTATAAACATTCCAAACAAATGATTACATTTTTCCAGCTCATTAGTGCGGCGGCGGCTGCCGGCGGCCGCTATCCTCGCCATCAATCTCGCCTGACGCGGCCACTTCGCCACTTTATCAACACGAGCTCCGGGCTTTGCGGCTTTTCTACCAAATACCACCTAATTTAAGCCATGCACGACGTTCCTCGATAAAATTGGTAATTCTTCAAGACAACTGCTACCTGCTGGAATGGAAACTTCGTCAAAATCTACCCAAATTCTTACTTCCTCGTTTCGTTCTTCTTCTTATTCTAGTGATAGGCATAGGTACTGTATTGTTTTTAGATATTCAATATTTCGCACCACTGGTTTAGAAACGGCCAAGTTTTCTTACTTTATTCCAATTCCAGCTAATCTGCGTAACGGCTGGACCGATTTTGATGGGACTTTCGCTGGCTTCTTCTTCTTTTCGTGTCGATGCTCTCAAATTATACCTTTTCTGACCAATAGGTAGCTGATTAAAAAAGTAGGGGTAGAATTTGAAATAAAAAATAAGGGTACAGTAAAAAAACTCTACTTTTACTTTACCAAATGGCATTGTGCTGATTATAATTCTGATGCGGACGAAGTCGCAGGCACCAAAATCTAAAATAAAAAAAGCTATTAAAATTGTGAAAAATACGAACACACAACGAGAACGAGTAAATGTATCCCGTCAACCACAGTGTGCACAGACCTTTAAAACCAGAACCACTGTGTTATCAGGCAGCGAGGTAATTCCCTGATATTGTTTACCTACTTAAGGCCAGGTTCTACTCATTGTAAACTTTTTTAAACCTCTAGAAATCCACAAATATAAAAGAAAACACCATAAAAAATATTTTATTCAAATTGACTAGATAACCAACCGCAGGCCAAAAATCAGAACATCATATAAATTAGTTAAATTTAAAAAAATCGCGAATCTGACCCTAACTTACGATTACGTCACGGAAATATTTGAAAGCTACAAAAAATTAATAAAGCTTCTTTTCAAAAAGGGCCTCGCAAAAACAAAAATCTTTAATAGTTAGGTAGGTAGGTACTTATCTTTTTTTTTATAAAAATAAAACCACAGTTACGGGGCCGCGAAGTCGACATAGATCCGGACGGAGTTCATATGAAGTACTCAGTGACTACAGCCGGCTCTTAATTGCAAGTTGGTCTGCACTCGCGATAACCACTAGCCACCAGGACTTTGTAATTCCCACTTCGGTGACTACAAGTAAGATAGCCTATAAGATATGGGGGTCACGAATGATCTGTGATTCACCTTCTTTTGGTAACTGGCGGCCAGGAAAACTGGAACGTTTTCCTCACATTATGATCGTTACTGTATCGATGTAATAAATAAACAATTACCTAACGTAATCATCGATGTGGAATTCGGAGATCCCCGCGTCTTTTAGAACTGAGTACCGCGAAGATAAGTTGCGCGCTGCATTTTTTATAAGACTGCAAGTAGGAAGTAAAGTGAATAAGTACCCAAGTGCCGATATCATATTGTAAGAAATTAATCTAGACTTTATCTAGACTAATATTATAAAAAGGTAAAGTTGGTTTTTTAATTTGTAGGAGGTAATCTCTGAAAGCACTGGTCCGATTACTAAAATTTTTAACAGACTAGACTTCCAAAAAAATCAGGAAGTTCTCAATTCGGTTGTATTATATGTTTGTCACCTCAGAACTCCGTCGTTTATGGACCGATTTGAATTATTTTTTTCCCCTTAAATGATATGCTTTCAGATTAGCCCCATTTTTTTCAAAATCCAGTTCTGATAATCCTTGAGGAATCGAGGGAACTCTTCAAAAATTATAATATTTGAAGATAAATAATGTTAACCATATAATTATTTTGGGATTATCATGTGAAAAGTAACATTTGATGAAGTGTCTGTAATTAATCAAAGTATCCTAGTCGTGTTTGGGCTTATTAGAATTGTCATGAGATACACTTTGGCTATAAGGTACTAGGGAATGCAAAAACCGCCAATATTACAAACCGGTTTTTTTTTCGGTTTTCCTAAAAAAAAACCGGTTAACCGGGTAACCGGTTTTAAAATTCGTTTTTTTTTATTTATTTTTAAGTAAAAATTACAATTTTTTTTGCTTGTGAAATTCTAAATAAATATTTTTAAACTTATCTTGAAACTTATCTATTAAAATTATACTGTCTATCTAATATGAATCCTGTTAAAAATAAAAAAAATCTCACCTTCATAAAAACGAATGTCTCAGAATGATGTCATTCATAGAGAATCTAAGCTAGAAGTTAATATATACTTCTACTCAAAATATCCACCACTAGCTTTTGCCCGCAGCTTCGCCCACGTACATAAAATATAGCCTATGTCACTCAGGAACAAAGCAGGTTTCTATCGGTGAAAAAATTTTAGCAATCGGACCAGTAGGTCCGATTGCTAAAATTTTTTCTAAACTGTACTCTTCCAGAGGTTACCTCCTAAAAACATAAAAACAAAAAAAAAGCAAACTTTACCTCTTTATTATACGAGTATTAGTATTAGTGTAGATTAACCTTAACGCAGGCTTTTAAGCGTTTAGGCCACGCGTCATCTGTTTACGCATGGTGATCATTGGAAAGTTGTCCACTGCTGTTCGTAAAGAATTTTTAAGGATTTTGAATTATTGTTACATGCAGCCCATGCTCTCTAATATAGATCTCAATTTGTAGTTCACGGGTTGAGATCTTTTTTTTATGGTGGGAAAAATCATCCAATGACAACCCCCGCTCTTGGGCGGAGCGGGAGATAGTGTCAGACTCTTACTGACTAAAAGACCCACCCTATTCCTTCTAGCCTTCATACCGGGGCTCGAGTTCCCTTTCGGATAACCCTGGCCCCAGTAGGCTTCGACCCTGCTGGGTCCCTGCTGTTGCTGACAACTCCTTGAGGCGCGCGGGAACAGTGCGCGCCGTCGACGACTTGGGCTTCGTCCGGACAGTTACCGGACGGCTGGACAGCGAGTTACCCATTGCTCACTGTCCGCAAGCCCGCGCCTACAGTGGCCGGAAATCGGGATCAGAATCCCGGCGGCGGCGGCAAGAACGCCGCTGCCCGAAGCGGTTGGCTTCCTCCTTTGCGAGCATTACTGCTTCTAAGAACTCGGCGACCGCCTGCCACTCCTCATCGCTCCGGACCATGGCCTCAACCAAGGCCCGGCGCGGAAGGTCTCCGTCGCCGATCGCCCCCACGAGGGCACGGCGATGCTCCGCCGAAGCAGGGCACACCTCGACTGTGTGCTCCACCGTGTCCTCCGGGCATTCCGCACAATGGCGACACCCGGGCGTCACTTCCGCTTTAATCAGGTACCTCCCGAACGTGCCATGTCCGGTGAGGACCTGCGTCATGCGGAAGGTAAGGACGCCGTGAGGTCTTTCCAGCCACGCCTCTTAGAGGGGACTTACCGCCATAATTGTAGCGTGCCCAGTACTGAGTTGCGATAGTCGCTGACGCCATTTCACCATGAGATCCTGCCGGAGCTCTGTCCGCCATGCCGTGACCTGTCGCGGCAGCGGACACTCACCCCGGCGTTGCATCTCCACGCGCATATCGTGCATGTGTGCAAGGACTGTTGCCTCCAGATCCCACGGTGGTAGGCCAGCAAGAAGGCTCGCCGCTTCGTGGGAAACCGTGCAGTATCCCCGCACCATTTGTATTGCCATGACCCTCTGGAAGGCGTTCAGCATGGCGCCCACACCGAGACCCCGTAGAGGGCCATGGACCGAACGATCCGCGCGTAGAGCCTCAGGCATCTGGACCCCCAAGGTAGGGCAGGAGCCGCTTGAGTGCAGCCCCCGTCCGGTTGAGGGAGCCAGACGTCGGAAATGCTCCCCGAAATTCCACTGGCTGTCGAGGACGAGTCCCAGGTACTTCATCGTTGACTCGACGCCGATGTGAACTCCTCCTTCCGTTAGTTGGGACCCTGAAGGTGGCGCGTTCCGAGGGACGTGAAAGCACATAGCCTCGATTTGTGTAGCGCCACCTCGAGTCCCAACTCCTGGATCCTACCAACGACTATCGCAACCCCGCGTGTCGCTAGAGCGACCGCCGGCCGGTACGACTCTCACGGGTTGAGGTCTGGGCTAGCCAAAGATCAATCATCAGCCTTAATGAAGTCCGAAACACTCGCTGCAAGGCATTAAGCCTGGGTAGTGCGTGCCTTGTGACCGGAAGCTGAGTCTTGCTGCAAAACCCCTAGTATTTTATCAAAAAGAGAGAGGCTTTAAGAGGCTTTGCTATAGCGTTTAGGATCTTGATACTCTTTAGCTGAAATTAGAGTAGCCCATTTTCACGAAAATGAACCTTGGTGTTGATGTTATGATGAGTAGCAACGGTGGGTATTCCATCTGCGAATAATAATTTTGGTGTCCTTACGAAATTTTAATTCTGGCCCTGACAGCATTCATTGCCTGTTCTCACAACACGCGGCCGGCCTGGATCTTTAATGATCGTAAACAGAAGAACTGTACAATTGGTATAGCTATCACTATGGTACATAAATATTTATAAACAAACCTACGACTGATACCAAGCCTCAACAGCGTTTTAAAACTGTTTGCTTAAAAATAGTGTCATTTGAAAGTAATAAAAAAAAACTCGAAAAACCGGTTACTTGAAAAAAAACCCGGTTATTTTAATCATTAAAAATATGCCGAAAAACCGGTTTTTCGGTTTTCGGGTTAACCGGTTTGCATTCCCTATAAGGTACTATCGAACTGATCTGATGATGGGGCCGGATGGTGGAATGTGGACATGGGAACTTCATAATAAAACAATGTATCCTAGCAGGTTTTGGGTTAATTGGAATTGTCATAAGAAAAAGGTAGTTGCGATACATTTATAGCCTCTGGCTAAAATAAAAACTTTTTCCAAAAAAAAATAACCGACTTCTCGGTATTGATTGTTTCTTATTTACTTCTTCTTCTGACTTCCGAAATTAAACTTATTTTGATCGTTTTAGTTTATTTTTTTTTTGTAGTGAAGTCGGTGTTTATTTTTTTGTAAAAAGTTATATTTTCACCGATAGAAAGCTGCTTTATTCCTGAGTGACATATGCAATATTTTATGCATGCAGGCGAAGTCGCGGGCAAAAGCTAGTTTTAAATAGAATTATGTAAACAGTCATAGTTAGGATTCTTGAATTAAGTATACGAAAACCTACAGGAAAATAGCATAGATACCTATAATCTAACTACTAGTTTCTAAGTACCGCGCACGTGTGAAGTACGTAGAGCACGTGTGAAGTGGCTAGATGCAGCTGAAATTGGAAATGGATACTTACCTACCTACAAACCTACTAAGCATAGGCTTACCCAGGTTCTGGGCCAGAGGGGGGGCAAATCGGATTTTTATAAGCTCTTAGTCATCAAATAAATAAACGTAAATTAAATTAGGTATTTTTTTATATAAATTCTTTAATTAGGTACCTATACAATAGCTTCTTTTCTAGCCACTTTTGAAGGTCTTCAGCGAAACGGTTTATGACGACTTACGTTAAAAAAATCGCTTCGCCAAATTTTATATATACCCGAAGACACTTCCGCCTGACCACAGCTAAGTTTATTTTTGCTTGCAATCGAAACGAAAACTTCAAAGGCGCCGTTCTGGCGCCGCGCCGCAGGATTCAAACGAAATTTTGTCTATGAGATAAGGCAGAAATGACGGCGATGGTACACTGACCATGCAAATCCCATTCAGTCTATCCTTGGTCGTAGTCGATCTTAGCCATGTTTTTACGCGTCTACGTTTGTTAAATGATCTTTTGATTGTAGCTGTGGAATAAGACATTGCCAGTAAAATTTCTAGCGCTATCTTTACCTTTGGGTAAAAAGATTCTGCTACTTGTGTTTTAAGAGAGTCCTTTTCTACTCGCCTATCGTCAACATCGAGCATGGCGATGTTTGATGAAGAGGCAATGCAAAAAGAGAGAGTTAACGCCTGAAAACTCTTTTAGCATTCGGTAATTCCGTTATTTACTCGAATATTTCACAAAATTTGTTCAAGAAAATACGTGTTTATTCTAAACCTTTTCAAGGTTTTTCAGAAAAATTTTCGTCATTCAGGATCTCGATTAAATGTGCAAGGCTATCTCAGGTCAGTGGGTCGTCTTAGGCCTCTGCCTTGAATTTACGGGCAGCGGGGCGGCGGCGGCGGCGGCGCGGGCAACGCAGACCCGTTCTCGAAACCAGCGGACAGATCGCGCGGCACTATAGCGGCGTAGTGTTGTGTTCGTGGTTGTGTCGTCCAGATATTTGTTTTTATTCGCGAACAAAATGTCTGAACAACGGCGACAACATCTTTTTGATTCAAATTTATATCTAACGCTCAATTTATTGTGGGCAAAAGAACAAGTGAATCCCTACTATAGGGCAAAGAAAAGAAAAGGCGAGTTTTATCGAAATTATGGAGAACAGAGACAATGTCCTGACAAATTCTACGACTAAAATAAATTGCACAACATTGCAATGCAGACGCGCGGGCGGTCACCGCTTGACTAGAGCGCACCGCTTGTTGCCCGCCGCCGCCGCTGTTTGAGAGAACCGGTCCATTTGATTTTACGCATTAGATCCGGCCGCTCCCGCGCCGACGCCGCCGCCGCCCCGCTGCCCGCAAGATTCGAGGCAGAGGCCTTAGGCGCAAAATACACAGAAGCGATAAAAGATTCGGATACGATGCGGATGAGAGACGGATACGGCACCGATGCGACTTAAATTACATATAAAAGGCAAAGATCTGCTTAAGATCGTTATTATACAGGCTGCCTTTGTTGCAAAACATGTCCTCTTCAGAAGACGAAGATGCGTTTGCTGTGCTCCAATTTATGAATATACAAAATGTGCATAGACAAAGGTCTTATTGGGTGCATCCTGTATGGAGTTTGTCACTTATGGGCGTCATTCTATTCATGTACTTTTGTATATTTTTAATTTATATAAGTATATTATAGAGGGCTAAAGTTCACGTAAAATAGCAGATTTTCAGAGGTCTTACTAGATTAGTTTTACACCTATTTGATTTCTATAGAAGCCTAGATAATATCCACAAGATAGCTGTGGATCCAAAATATCTAGAGAAAGATGTGTAATATTTTTTTTTTTTTTTTTTAAATGGATAGGCTCGCGTTTGGCCACAATCTCACCTGATGGTAAGCGATGATGTGGCCGACGATGGAGCACGCTTGCTTAGAAGCAATCTATTCACTCTTGACTTAAAGACCCCTAGGTTATAGCTATCAGGAAACACAGACTCCGGCAGGGAATTCCACTCCTTAGCTGTACGCATAATGAATGTACTCCCAAAACGCTTTGTACGTATAGGTGGGATGTCCACCATGTACCGGTGGCGCAACGCCGTACGTCTTGTGGTCCGATGATGGAACGGACTTGGCGGAATTAAATTGTGTAACTCTAGAGCACACTCCCCGAAGTGTAAACGATAGAAAACAGACAGGCTAGCAACTCGGCGTCGATGCTCAAGACTTTGGAGTTTTGACTTCACAAGAGCATCATTGCCTATGATCTTCTTGGCACGCTTTTCAATAGACTCTAGTGCATCTAGCTGGTATTTGGCTGACCCATCCCAAAGATGAGAGCAGTACTCCATACACGATCGAACTTGCACTTGATAGAGGTTGAGCAGCTGTTCCGGCGTGAAATACCGTCTCACCTTTGCTAAGATCCCCAATTTTTTGGCAGCTAGTTGGGCTTTTGCCTCGATGTAGGAGCCGAAATTAAGGGTAGAAGATAGCGTTACCCCAAGAAGTTCAAGGTGGTCGGTAATTGGCACGGTTACACCCCGGAAAGATGGAGCCGGGTGGAATTGGCTCCGTTTAGCGGAGAAAAGACACGCCTGGGTTTTCGTCGCATTGAACTTGACCAGATTGGCATCGCCCCATTCTGAGACTGCCGCTAAGGACGAGTTCAAGCGTTCAACCATAGCCTCTCGAAATGACTGGATCTGTGACCCACTAGCTCGTGCGTTAGACACATATCTCTCAGCAACAGTGCTGTCGTCTGCATACCCAAAGGTTCCGGGTTTAAGTAGGTCATTTATGTGCAGCAAAACAGTGTTGCCGAGAGTACCGACCCTTGAGGGACTCCGGCATTAATATCCATTTGACCGGACGAGCATCCATCAATTACCACTCGGATGGATCGATCCCTCAAGAAGTCTGCGATCCAATCACACAGACCAGTGGGTAGACCGAAGGAAGGAAGCTTAGCAAGAAGGCTTTCGTGCCAGACCCTATCGAAGGCCTTCGAGATATCAAGGGACACGGCAAGCGCTTCCCCATGCTTCTCAATGGCCTCGCTCCAGATGTGAATGGCATACGCAAGAAGGTCCCCAGTAGACCGATTTTGGCGAAAGCCGTATTGCTGGTCGCTGAGGATGTCGTTAGCTTCCAGGTATGCCAAAAGCTTCCTGTTAATTACCCGTTCCATACTGTTACAAAGGATGGACGTAACAGAGATGGGTCGGTAGTTTGCCGGGTCAGCTCTACTGCCCTTCTTGGGCACAGGCTGCACGTTAGCTTGCTTCCAAGCCATCGGCACCTTTCCAGTCTCATATGAGAGGCGAAATAGGCGAGTCAAGATCGGAGACAATTCAGGCGCACAAGTTTTTAGAACGACCGCTGGTATCCCGTCGGGGCCACTGGCTTTATTCACGTCAAGGTTACTCAAGACCATACGAACGTCCTTCTGATGGATACGAATATCCGACATATTCGTCACGCACCCATCAGGAGAAACAGGGGGTCGCGCGTCACCGGAGTCCAGACGCGAAGATTCCGCAAAAAGAGAAGCAAATAGGTTTGCTTTCTCCTCAGCGGTGTGGGCTAGTGTCCCATCGGGTCTCAGCAGTGGCGGAAGTGAGGGACGGCAGAAGTTCGATTCAACCGACTTTGCCAGGGACCAAAACGCTTTACTACCAGCGGGGTATGAAGCAAGTTTGTTCCCTATTCGGCTAATGTGGTCGAACCGAGACTTTCTCAACACCTTTTTGCAGGACTTGGCAGCCCTGTTAAAGGCCTTCTTCTTAAGAGTCACGTCGCTGGCTTTGCGCATACGAGCATCGGCCCAAGCTTGGTATGCCGCATGTTTTTTCGCGTCGGCGCGAGAACACTCGGCGCCAAACCAAGGTCGAGCTCGATCCGACATTGCTACGTCAGAGAATGGGATGTAATACTCCATTCCCCGTCGCAACACATCCGTTACGGCATCAGCGCACGACGATGCATCCTTCGAAGAAAAGCAAGTGGGCTGCCAAGGATAGCATGCGAAGAAAGACCGCATGCCATCCCAGTCTGATGACCTGTATCGCCAAACCCGCCGAGTGCCTCTAGGACTAGGATCGGGCGGGGAGTAGATTGACACAGATTTAACCAGACAGTGGTCAGAACTGCCTAAAGGCGAAGATATCGACACTGAGTAGCGGTCTGGATCTGTGGTCAGCAGAAGGTCCAAGCAATTGGCTGTGTGCGAATCCACATCAGGTACCCTCGTTGCCCCCTGGACCAGCTGGGTGAGATTCAATTCCAGCGCTAGCTTCCGCATCTCACGACCAGCATGATCTGTGCACTGGTATGGGAAAAGCCACTCTTGGTGGTGCGCATTAAAGTCCCCCAGTAACACCAATTGGGCGGAAGGGTACCGCTGCTGAGCCGCATCTGCCGCCTCACTCAGATGCTGTGTAAGCCCGGACGTCTCCTGATCTCCACTATGCGCGCGGTAAACACAAGCGTAGATTATTTTATCTAGGCCTGTGTCGACCAAAGCCCAAAGCGTTGAGAACCTGGAGTCTTCAAGATTGCGGAGACGCCGATAGCAGATGTCGTCCCGGGCATACATACATATGCCCGCGTGTGGTTTGAAGTTGTGCTCCAAGGTAAACCCTGGGTATGAAAGATACGACACGTCGGACGGACCTCTGATCTGCGTCTCCGTAAGGAATAGTAGAGCTGGTTTTTCAGTCTCCAGGTAGTGATGGACTGCAACGAGATTAGAGTGCAGACCTCGTATATTTGAGAAGTGCACTTTGTGAGAGAGGGAGTGCAGCCGCTGTTTAACTTTACTCTTTCTATTCCTTTTCATAATTTGAGAGCGAATGGAGGAGAGGAGAAGGAAGTGAAATGGGGAGCCACGCTGCTAACCTTCAGGCACGCACTGATAGGACGACATCATTAGGGGACTAGTCTGGAGACTGCGGGGACGCCCGAGCCCCCCCGAGAATGTCCATCGGGCCGTCTCATCTGGTCGCCAACCAGCACGATGGCGCATTCCGGGATTTTTCGACAATAATAACATCAATATACATAATAATAACATCATAATCACGTAAAAGCGGTAGTATGAAACTCAAAAAGCACGCACTTAATTCCGTCATTGCAATATTTTCAAAGTCCTACCGCTGTTTATTTATCCAATAAGTGCGCTATATTTCAGCTTCCGATGTGATCTCTTCTAATTCATAAAAATCTGATACTACCTTCATACATTTTTGCAACTGTAACTGTGTGGACTTGTGTATATTGTAAGTATTACTAATGACAAAAAAATGTTTTTTTTTAACCGACTTCGAAAAGGAGGAGGTTCTATGTTCGGCTGAATGTATGTTTTTTTTTTTTATGTATGTTCACCGATATCTCGGTCAATTGTGGACCGATTTTGAAAATTCTTTTTTTGATTGAAAGGTCCAAGTTGGTCCCATAGAAATATTGTTATGATCTGATCATGGACTTCGAAGATATGGAACAGAACTTCTCATAGAATCACAGCAGAACTGTGGTTACAAGTAAAGTTGCTTTGATTATACGTGTAGTCGATGACTCAGTGAAGTCAGAAAGGGGGGGGGGGATGTATTCAACTGATCTGATGATGAAGCCAGAAGGAAAAAAAAAAATTAATGTAATCTAACCGTGTTTGGGATTATTAGAATCGTTAAGAGATGCACTGTGGCTATAAGTTATTTAAGTTTGTCTGAGGGGTACTTTTTAGTGGTGGTACGGTACTATAACTAAAAAGTGTAAAATAAAAAAGTTATTACAAAAAAAAATATCCGACTTTAATGTTAAAAAACACTGAAAAGTATAAAATAACTTTAATTTCGGAAGTCGGTTTTAAATAACGAAGAGACAAAACTATTATAGAAACACCGACTTCCGAAATTAAAGTTATTTTATACTTTTCAGTGTTTTTAACATTGAAGTCGGTTATTATTTTTTTTTGTTAAAAGTTTTTTATTACTTTTATTTTAAATTATAACAATTTAATTTAAAATAAAAGTAAAAAAAGTATGGACATAAACAAAATCCAGGGGGGTGGGGGCAGCTGCCATCCCCTGCCCCCCACCCTGGTTACGCCCATGAATGTAAGTACCATCAGGTGCGATAATGGTCAAATGCGAGCCTATCAGTAATAAGGAAAAAAAACCTAGTTTTACCATATGAGAAGAAAAAAAATCAGTGGAGCATCAAATCATATCAAAAACTTTTTAGTTCCAATAAACCATTTACATCATAGTTTTTAGAACTGGCCACTTTTAAAGAATATAATAAAAAAAAATAAGTTTTGCTAATAATATTGAGTATCTACTAATTTCATTCATTTGTCATTTGTTTTACGATTTGGCGGCAAATTGAAATTTGTCTTTGTCACGCCAGTATAAATTTAACGCGAGAAAATTTTCGTACTATGATTTTTCTTACAGTACTGTTTAATCAACTGTATTCAGTTGATTAAATTTCTTTTTATGTATATCCCGAGCGCGATAAGTAGTATGTCATCATTTGAAATTACTCAGCGCAAAATAAATGTTGATATTCAAAAACCAAATTAAAATTCAATGCACTCAATATTTCAAACGTCATTCATCAGGTACCATGTTAATGCGTACCTACGGGTTATAAGTTGCAATGCACTCATAACAAGCGCTTGTCTGTCGTCCGATAGCCGTAAATCCCCGAACACTTGCCAACTGTGGCAATACGACGAACGCACACAATCGTGGCCTTTATATGGTAAGGTTTTCGAGTTCAAGTGTTGCTAGGCATGCGGTTCGCCGTACCTGTGAGAGAACGTCGTACATATCGACGGCAAGGAGGACGCCGCGCCCCACGGGAGTCGCCAACAAACTCGATTTGTGTTCGGTTTCAGAGTAACTGCATCGCGAGGCGTCGCCAAAACGATGAGGCTACGTTTTGCGAAATCCACGGAATATATATTTACCTACCTACTACATGATAAATAACGAATAGAGGTATTGTTCCCACCCACGGTTGATGTAAAAGCCTTTTTCCTTCTTCTCTCTAATTAAATTTCTTAGTACTTAAGTAACAGTTTGTATTTTTAAAAACCACTAATCCTGGATTCTTTCTGGATCACCTTTCAAAATCGTCAGGGTTCACTGCAGATGCACCCTGGCTATCTCTTCATCCAGAGGCTTATTTCAATTTCTATTTTTTAATTAGGTACTTTTTTTCTCATTATTTATTTATACATTTTTGTACATCATCATCATCATCATCATCATCTCAGCCGACAGACGTCCACTGTCGGACATAGGTTTCCCCCAAGCGTCGCCACAATGCACGATCCTATATTTTTGTACATATTTCTAAGTAAGTCGAGGCCGTTGCCACTCGGCCACCACTGCTCTCAATAAAATACACAAAGTAATGCGCCTCGCTTGATTGTAGGTCGCGGGTTCAAACCCAGCCAAGCGCATTACTTTGTGTAATTTATTTCATCACCACTGCTCTCAAAACAGTGAAGGAAAACATCGTCAGGAAGCCGGCATACCCTAGAACCAAAAAATTCGAAGACACGTAACATCCACCAATTACGGCCCATTCCCTCTCCTATAGAGGAGGCCTGAGTCCCAACATTGGGAACATTATAAGGCCGACTATGCTATGCTATGCTACATATTTCTAACTCTTAATAATATTATGGTTTAAAAAGTGACCACTGAGTTTCTTCTCCACAGAGATCTACTCTTTGGAATGCGTAATCTAGATTCACTTGTTTGACTGACTGACATTTTGACAATTCAAAAGTACCTACTTACGAGTGTGACACTGAAAGTTCTTAGAAAATCAAAAACTGAGTAAACTAGCAAGTTATTATTTTTATTATATTTTTCCAAAATTAGATTCCATTCACATCAATACATCGCTGCATTCGATAAAACCACCGATCGGTGCTTTTCTCAGAAAAGCACTTTTCATATCACCCTCGTGTTTTTTTTTTTAATTTATCATAACAGTCAACCGTGATTATTATTATTTTTAAAGCAAAGAGGTGGATACTTTTAAGGTTTTAATATTTAATGAAAATTAAAATTGTGTTTAATGAACAGAATATATCATGAATAAATAAGATTATCTGCACAATAATTTGCTATTATTTATTTATTTATATATACTTTATTGCACATCAAGATTATAAATTAACAAAAAGGAAACCATATAATAAAAAACACACAATTGGCGGCCTTATCGCACTAGGCGATTTCTTCCAGGCAACCTTGAATAGACAGGGATTGCCTGGACACAAAATGGGGTTGCACTTAGTGCAAATATAAAAGTAACAAAACTTAATAAATACTTAATACTAAAATAGATACACAAATACATACATACAAAATATATATAAGCAAGAGAGTTAGTGAAGAACGAAGACAAGATCACAGAGTCAAGTAATGATCCTTCACAAGCCCTTTAAATGCAGGCAGTGTTTGCGCACGCTTTATTTCCACAGGCAATGCATTCCATAAACGAGCGGCCTGAACAGTAAAGGACTTGTCCAGGAAAGTACTTGAATGCAGTGGTATTTTAAGTTTCAAGTTATCCGATGACCTAAGAACTTTCATGTGGGAGTCACAAAGGAATTGAAACCGTTCTTTGAGGTAACGAGGGGTAAAAGGGGAAAAGAGCACATTATATAAAAGAGAAAGAATATGAGCATTACGGCGAAGGCGAATTGGCAACCACTTAGTTTAACGCGAAATTCAGAAACATGGTCATATTTACGCAAACCGAATATGAACCTTATACAAAAGTTTTGAAGTCGCTCAAGTTTATTTATTTATTTAAACTTCATGTACAATAGTGGTACATAGGCGGACTTAATGCCACAAGGCATTCTCTACCAGTCAACCTTTGGGTTAAAAAAGACAACACTGTGGTAGGTTTGCACAATAAACAAATACATAATAACAAATAGTTCAAATGGAACAATATAAAATAAGTTATTTATAATAATAAAATACATATATATGCTAAAATAATAAACTAATAAATACTATGAAAAATATGAAATCAGTATGAGAACTTAATAACAATACTGAACGAAGACCGAACTAAGGTTGAGAGGACTTCAAGTAGTAGTTCCGAATTTTACGTTTGAAGGATAATTTACTTTCAGCTTTTTTGATGTCAAGGGGAAGCACATTCCAGAGTTTTATGGTGGAAACAGCGTAAGAATTGGACATAAAGCCAGTACGGTGAGAAGGAATATGAAGAAGCATGTTTTTGGATGCACGAAGGTTAAGATTATGAGAACTGCCCAACACTTTAAAATATTGTTTTAAATAATCAGGAGCACAAGGAAAGGAGCAAGGTTTATATCAACAAATTAACATTATCTGTTGTTTAATACCTGCCGGTTTGTCCTGGTTAATACCAGCCGGGTTTTTTTTTATGTTTGGAAATCATAATGACTTCTCCCACTCTTATGTATCAGACTTTTACTGACTAAAACCCACTCCTGTCCCTTCTTTGCCTTTGTCCCAGGGCCCCTAGGTGCACTTTCACTTAACCCATGGCCCCAGTAGGCTTTGACCCTGCTGTGCCTCTATGATTTGCTGACATCTCCTTGAGGTATGCGTGGAATACTGCGTGCCGTTGACGATTTGGTCCAGCCGCTTGCCGGACGACCGAACGGCGTGCTACCCATTGCTCGGACCCGCCGTCTGCAAGCCTACGTCTAAGGTGGCTGCTAAGAACACATGCCAGAGGGTCATGCCAATCCGGCTGGTGCGAGGCAATAGTCCTTGCACGTATGCACTATTTGCGACAGAGTTCCGGCGGGATTTCATGCTAGACTAGCGACAGCGATTGTCGCAACCCAGTGCCGGGCGTGCCATAATTATGACGGTAAATGCCTTCTTTGAGGAGGGGCAGGAAAGACAACACCTTCATAATGGTAAGCAAACGTCGTATTTAAATAAAATACGAGATAATATATTTATTCAAACAAAAAATAGATACTCGCTTGGCATAACTAAGTCCTCCTCTCATACTTTTCCTTTTAATATATCGTTGAACGATTTGAATCTACACTTCTCATCGTCGGCTATGCTGCCGATTCCTGTCAAAAATACCACTATTCTTGACATAACTTCCGCGCCAATTTTACCTCATGATTCTTTTTCTTTTTCCCCAGTGACCGACTCGGAGATCCTCAAAAGTTTCACTGCGATTAAGTCCAAGGCTGTCGGCTGTGACGGAATCAGCAGAACCATGTTATCCCTCTTGATTAAAAGTTTGCTCCCCACTATCACACATATCATCAATTCGTCCTTCCAGACTGGGGTGTTTCCTACATGCTGGCGTAAGGCTTTCATTATCCCTCTTCCTAAAATTCCCACCCCCACTATATCAAATCACTTCAGACCTATTTCCATTCTTCCTTTCCTATCTAAAATCCTAGAAGCTGTTGCTCTTAAACAATTTTCATCCTTTGTGTTTAGGAATAATCTATTATCCCCTTTCCAATCAGGTTTCCGACCTGGCCACAGTACAGCCACAGCCTTGCTTAAAGTCACGGAAGACGTCAGGAATGGCCTGGAGAACTCGAGATTAACGGTGTTAGTTTTAATAGATTTCTCCAACGCTTTTAACACCGTTGATCACGACATCCTCCTGGCTATCTTGTCTCAAATTGGGGTTTCCTCGTTGGCACGGGATTGGTTCTCATCATATCTTCGTGGACGTCAGCAAGCTGTACGTGCTGATCAGAAATTTTCTGACTGGTGCGACCTGCAAACCTGCGTTCCACAGGGCGGTATACTCTCTCCTCTCTTATTTTCTTTATTTATAAACTCTATCACAGCTATTCTCAAATGCTCTTACCATCTGTATGCTGATGACCTACAGCTCTACGCGCACACTGACATTGACCACCTTGATGACTGCATCTCCTTACTAAATGCTGACCTTCTGGCTATTGCTGATTGGTCGAGCAGATTTGGGGTTACTGTCAATGTCAGTAAATGCCAGGCTATCCTTATTGGTAGTCCTTACTTTTTACGGAGTTTAGACACTAGCCGACTACTGCCACTAGTTTTCGGTAATACAGTAATTCCTCTCTCACCTCACGTTAAAGACCTAGGTTTATATATTGACGATAGGTTAAGCTGGAATAAACAGATTGCTCAGGTTAGCCAGAGAGTCACCTTCACGCTGCGGTCTCTCTATAGATTGAAAAATTTCCTACCGTCAAGCACTAAAACTACTTTGGTCCAGTCGCTTGTGTTGCCTATAATTGACTATGCTGATGTTTGTTACTCTGATCTTTCCCAAGAACTTCTAAACAAATTGGATCGACTTCTCAATAACTGCATTCGTTTCATATTTGGCCTTCGTAAATATGATCACATTTCTTCCTTCCGTTCTCAGCTTAAATGGCTGCCTATCCGTCAGAGGAGATCCCTCAGATCCCTCTGCACGCTCTTCACCATAATGAACGATCCTTGTGCTCCTGATTATTTAAAACAATATTTTAAAGTGTTGGGCAGTTCTCATAATCTTAACCTTCGTGCATCCAAAAACATGCTTCTTCATATTCCTTCTCACCGTACTGGCTTTATGTCCAATTCTTACGCTGTTTCCACCATAAAACTCTGGAATGTGCTTCCCCTTGACATCAAAAAAGCTGAAAGTAAATTATCCTTCAAACGTAAAATTCGGAACTACTACTTGAAGTCCTCTCAACCTTAGTTCGGTCTTCGTTCAGTATTGTTATTAAGTTCTCATACTGATTTCATATTTTTCATAGTATTTATTAGTTTATTATTTTAGCATATATATGTATTTTATTATTATAAATAACTTATTTTATATTGTTCCATTTGAACTATTTGTTATTATGTATTTGTTTATTGTGCAAACCTACCACAGTGTTGTCTTTTTTAACCCAAAGGTTGACTGGTAGAGAATGCCTTGTGGCATTAAGTCCGCCTATGTACCACTATTGTACATGAAGTTTAAATAAATAAATAAATAAATACTGATACCTACAAAATAGGTTTGGAGCACAAAATACTACTCTGTCAAGAAAGTACCGAGAAAAATTTATTTTATCACCTTCAAAGTATGCCCCTTCAGAAACGATACACTTACGCCAACGTATAATCCAATCATCAAAACATTTTTTAAACGCTGTTTCCGAAATTGAGTTCAGTTCTCGCCGCGAATTCTCCTTTATGTCTTCTACAGATTGAAAACAGGTGCCACGAAGTGGGAATTTGAGTTTAGGAAAAAGATAGAAGTCTGGAGCCATATCTGGCGAACATGGTGGCTGCTCGATAGTATTTGTTGATTGTTTGTCAAAAATTCGTTTGGTCAAAAAATGCGAAGGCGCATCATCGTGGTGCAAAATCCAAAATTTTTCTTTCCACAAATCTGGCCTTTTTCGTCGAATTTGCTCTCTTAAATGCCGCATAACGAAAATAATATTCTTTATTTACCGTTTGACCTTCCGGTAAGAATTTCGAGTGCACAACACCGCGATAGTCAAAGAAAACAGTCAACATGACTTTGACTTTTGATCGACTTTGGTGTGGTTTTATCGGTTTTGGTTCAGTTGGAAGGCGCCACTCCGAAGCTTGTTGACTTGTTTGCATGTCAAACTCGTAAACCCACGTCTCGTCGCCAGTAACAATGCGTTTCATGAATGTTGGGTCGGAATTGACTCGTTCTAGCATGTCCTCAGCGACTCTCATGCGATTGAGTTTTTGGAGAAAATTTAGGTCTTTTGGGACTAGCCGAGCGGCAACATGTTTCATACCCAAATGATTAGTTAAAATAGTACGGATCGACTCGTGAGATACCTACAGAAAGTTCGGCGGCTATCTCTCTCAAACTTGAATGAGGATTTTCAGTCACTATTTCCTTCACTTTTGCGATGTTAACTTCAGTTGCAGAGGTTGATGGCCTACCAGAGCGAGGCAAATCTTCCATCACATCTCGACCGCTTTTGAATGCTTTGTACCACTCATAAGCACGTGTTTTTGATAAAGTCAAAGACATTATACTAAAAACAAGACAGTGCACTTCAGATTTTTTTCATAATCAATTTAGTCTTTAAGTCTTTATAATAAAGTTGTAATTGATATGTGAATTTGTATGGAACCGGTTGAGAGGCACCTTGCAGGGTGTGTGTCCTTGTCTAACAACTTGCCAGTGTTTAACGTACGTGAGTTTGGTAGAATATTAAGAAACAATGTTCTATAGACATTTTATTTACAACTGTATTAAGAAAAATAATAAACAACCTTATAGTAAGGCTATTTACAAAATAATAGTAATTAACGTTTATTTGGCGTAAATAATCTTATTTGCAAAGTAAAATCAAAAGACATGTAATATTCATAGTAGAATAAAGATATTTAATTGGGTAACACTGGGTGTAATGGCGTCGTCCAGAGTATTATTTTCTGTGCGTCGTTCAGTCTCGTGATCTCGTCAATCTGTAAGTGCAATAGTGTTGTTTTCGATATTTGTGAGAAAATAAAGCTTGTGCTTAACTTATTGTAGGTATAAATACTTATTATTGAAGAAAATGGTGAACTGTTGCTGTGTGAAAGGATGTAAAAATGAGGCGTATCCGGGCACCAAATTATCTTTTCATCGGTGAGTAAAAGTGTAGGGTGACAATGATTCCACTGAGTAGGCTACTCATTGATTTTAAACAAACAGTATCAGCATGATTTCATATTTTACCAATTTTATTTTTTAGATTTCCTAAGAATGAACAACGAAGACAGGTATGGACGGCCGTTGTGCCTGGACACGTCGCAAAAAATTCTGTCATTTGCAGTGCACATTTCAAGACAGATGACTATCGTCCTGAGATGAATAAAAGAGTCTTAAAACTAGAAGCAGTACCATCGATATTTCCAAAGGTAAGATTAAATTTATATTGTAATTAAACTATATTGTAACCATGAGTACTACACAAAATGTCTAGTAGTTTGGGCTGTGCGTTGATAGATCAGTCGGTCAGTCACCTTTGTGTTTTATACATTTAAATTTTAGCAATCTTACAAAAACGGAACAATAAAAGTCTACAAATTTTGAGCCCCTTAAAGGTGTAATTTCCAAAAATATTTTCTTAGCGTATGCCTACATCATAGTAGCTATCTGCATACCAAATTTCACCTGATTGGTCCAGTTATTTTAGCTTTGCGTTGATAGATCAGTCAGTCACTTTTATTTAGAATCTAAATTTCAATATGATTTTATTCACAATTATACATTAGATATTGTTTTATTTTTGCAGATCATACCCGAAGAACATAAAATATCAGTTTTGTCTGATATAACACTGGCTCCACCAGCAGCATCAGTATCAGAGCCCGGACCACCACCCAAGAAGATTAAACTTGCTGATGATGTGTGTACACAAACTAGTGCCCAGGCTAGTACTCCACGGAAAAAAAAATTGAAACGTGCCATAAAAAATTTGAAGAAACGTATAATAAGACGAAATACAGCTATTGATAATTTAAAATCATTACTGGCAATTATTAAAAAATAATGTGACAATTATGCTGAAGTGGAGCAAATTATCCAAAATAATTTTGAAAATATTAGTACTAAACTAAATGTTAGAAAATCAAATAAAGGTAATCGCTATTCGGAAGAACTAAAATCATTTGCTCTATCTCTATATTTTTATTCTGGCAAATCATATTTATTTTTAAGAAACCATATTTCATTACCACACCCGGCAACATTAAGAAGAATTTTGGCCACCCACAATTGTAATGTGGGATTCATATCAGAAGTAATAGAATTCATCAAGGTTAAGGTTGCTAAGAACATACATATAAGGAACGTAGCATTAATTTTTGATGCCATGGCCATAAAAGTAGGCAAACAGTATGATAAATCCACAGATAAGTTTTGGGGTGGTATTGATTTAGGTGGAATCGTACCAAATGATTCAGAATCGTTTGCAAAAGAAGCATTAGTATTCCAAATAGTTTCCTTAAAAGAAAAATTTGTATGCCCTATTGGTTATTTTTTTATAGCTAAAATTTCTGCAGATATGCAAGTCCAACTTATTATGACTGCTATACGTATGCTTGCTGATATAAAAATTACAGTTCGAACCTTAACAGCAGATGGGACAACTACAAACATTCGCACATTTGAAAAACTGGGCTGCGATTTTTCACTCACGCCTATGAAAACTCATTTTAAACATCCCACTCAACCAACCAAAGTTTATTGCGTACTAGATCCTGCGCACATGGTGAAGTTAGCAAGAAATGTTTTCGCAGAGACTTCATTGTCTTCAGACAAAGGTGATATAAAATTTGACTTTGTGAAAAAACTTCACGAAATGCAAGAAGAAACGGGCTTAAGGTTGAAAAATAAATTAACTAAAATGCACGTCAATTTCTTTGGTAAAAAAATGAATGTTCGTTTAGCCACTCAACTTCTTAGTAGTTCTGTTGCTGACAGTATTGAATTTTTGAGGTGTAGTGGCCATCCAAGTTTTTGTGGAAGTGAAGCAACAGTTGAATTTTTGCGATATTTGGATCGGATTTTTGACATTTTTAATGCCAAAAATCCTACGGCTACAGGTTTCAAATCTCCTTTACGTCAAAATAATAAACATGTGTGGATGATGGTTTTTAAAGAAACGAGAGAATATTTGTCTCAACTTAAAATAAACGGTGAAAATATAATGACACATAGGAGGAAGACGCCAGTGTTGGGTCTTATTATGGACACTTATAGTTTTGCAGGTTTAGCTTCTGATTTGCTAGGCGGAAATATCCTAGAGTATCTATTGCCTTATAAATCGTCTCAAGACCATATTGAAATGTTTTTCTCATGCGTAAGAGCAAGAGGAGGGTCTAATGACAATCCAAACGCTCTTCAATTTATGTATATTCTGCGAAAATTGTTGTTTAGAAACAGTATTCGGCCAAGCATGGATGCTAATTGCGTGGACCCTGAATATGAGACATCAACAATATTAGAATTTCGTAGTGCAAAAAGGTCGACTGTAGAAGAAAGCATTGAAGAAGATGATGATGATTATCAAACTGAAAATCTTCTTAATTTGATGAGTCGAACAAATTTATCGGATTTTAAAAATAATATTTTATATTATATTTCGGGCTTTCTTGTTAGAAAAATAATGAATAAAATTACTTGTCAACAATGCTGTTCCTTACTGGTTACAAATGAGCACCATGATGACCATAATTATATTGTAGATATATCAAAATTTTCATCCTTCACTGCTTTTGTGGACAAAGGTGGTTTAAAATTTGCGTCGAAATTTGTTTACGATATTGTGAAACACGTAGAAAAAATGTTTATGGTTATGACAGAGAAGAATGAGCTAAACATGAAAAAAATGCTCAATATTACTGTGCAGCATTTTGCGTATGAACCAAAAAACATTTTTTCTTCTGATTTGCCAAGATGTGAAGGATTACATCAAATAGATTTAGTTAAAGCTATAGCCCAAAATTTTTTGCATTTGAGATTCAAAGCATATGCCAAATCTGTAACACTCGAAAACATTGGGCATCGAGCTACATTACGCCAGAAATTACATAAAACTATATTGTTTAGTAATGTTTAAAAGGAAACTGGAATAAACCTTTGATTACCTAATTATTTGCTTTTTATTTTTGGATGTTTATCTTTATCTAAATATGTATTTGTAAAAAACATAGTATCGTACATATAGTATCGTGTACCCCATAACAGAAGACTCGAAGATGAAAGTGTGATTTGTCCGTAATTTATTATTTATTTCTATTTATCCTGCGAAAATCGCATCGAAATCCGTCAAGTAGTTTTTCAGTGACGCGAGTATCTACATACAGACAGATATAAATTCAAAAAAATATATTTTTGGCTTCCGTTGGTCATATATAGATCCCCCATATCGATATTTTGACAATATCTTTCAAGTGCATAAATCAGTTTGTTACTGTATACTTAGTTTTATACATAGGATGATCACAAAGGATAGCAAAGAGGATATGGACGAAAGTTAGCCTATTAATAATTGTATGTCCTTGGTATATCTTAGAAGTGTGGTGACACTACAATAGAAGAGGACAAACACCATGCAGCGTGTCTCTCACGTGGTCCGTTCATTTGACAAAGTGAACAGTCTTGTTTTAGTATAATGTCTTTGGATAAAGTCGACTCACCGTAAGCCTTCTGTAACATTTTCAGTGACTCCGAACACGAAATTCCATTGGCGATGCAAAATTTAAGACAAACTCTTTGTTCGATGTTTTTGTCCATTATGAAATTCGCAATACACACTAGATATGATATAACTAAAAACAGCACTGTATTTATTATAAATAACAGATGCAACTCAAACTCCGCGAAAAAATGGAAAACAGTTGTGCCAATCTAGCAACAACAAAAAAATCTAAAATTTGTATTTGGGACCATAAACAAATCATCCATTCCCGATACTTTTTTGACTGAATGTACAATTAAAATAAACTAATGAATTCATTCAATAATACATTACATACAGTTATTGATTAGTGAGTTAATAATATATAATAATAATATTTTTATTAATGAAAAGAGGTTACAGGGTGTAAGGGCAGAAACCTTTACATATAATGTTGAATGTTATAAATGAAAAGATGTTAATGTTCTATGAATAATGTTTAATAAAACACTTCACTAATCTAATGTTATTTAAAAAATGTTAAAATAAATGTTACTTAAAAAGACTAATAAATGTTCTATAATTTAAATGTTAATAAGATGTTAAAATG
Organism: Mythimna ferrago; assembly: GCA_910589285.2. Lineage (NCBI taxonomy): Eukaryota > Metazoa > Arthropoda > Insecta > Lepidoptera > Noctuidae > Mythimna > Mythimna ferrago. The sequence continues at coordinate 523,297 of OU342693.1, forward strand.
TTATGAGAGTTCGGTGCCAAACGTACTACTGACGCACTTGTCTACGTGACGATACAGCAAACCTACTTTTACCCGATTTGCAGTAATTACTAACTAGGTCCGAGTCCAATGTACGGATGCTGACCGTACATCTTGGCGGGGCCAGAATGATTTATATAAAAACACAACACTCAATGTTGTGCTTCCATATCTGCTGGAATAAGATTTTAGCCTTGACTGTTATTGGGGATAGTAACCCCAGTGGATCAAAAATGGTTGATATGTCGCTTAAAATCTGACGTTTTGATGTATTCTTGTTGGTGTTACTTTTGTTTTTAGTTTTTAGTGTTGTTGAAAATATGAATTGATCGCGTCTCGGATCCCATGCCAACCCAAGTGCCTTTGACGCTGATGCGTCTGTAAAGTTGAGGCTGGCAGGACTGACCATATCTTCTGGCAAATCTTGCAATAATTGAGGGTCGTTACTCGACCACTTCCTGAGATTAAACCCTCCTTTTCGCAGCAATGTTATAAGTTGGTCTCTCGTGTCCCTTGCTTCGCGCACTGTGTTTTTTCCAAATAATGCGTCGTCAACAAAAAAATTATTAAGCAGAATGTGTTTTGCTTCCGGATGCTTATCACCTTCATCCATCGCCAGCTGTTGAAGTGTTCGTAGCGCTAAGAACGGAGCGGCCTTCGTTCCATAGGTGACCGTACACAGTTCGTACTCTCTTAGCATTTGTCGCGGACAATCCCTCCACACGATCTTTTGCAGAGGTTGATGTTCTGGATGCACTGCTATAAAACGGTACATTTTCTCAACGTCGGATGTTAAGACGTACTTGTACTGTCTCCATTTCAGCAAGATGCTAAGAATGTCCTTTTGTAGGTTAGGACCTGCCTCCATTAAATCGTTCAAGCTCTGCTTTGTACTCGTTTTTGCTGACGCGTTGAAAACGACTCTTAACTTTGTGGTGATCGCACCGGGCCGCACTACTCCGTGGTGTGGTAGGAAATAGTCTATGTTTACTTGTGTGTTGTTTTCGACTTGCTTCATGTGTCCCATTTCTTCGTATTCCCTTATGAACTCCTTATATTGAACTGCAAATGCAGGGTTCTTCGCCATTTTACGCTCAAGGTGTTGGAATTGAGCAATGGCCTGCGATTTGGATGATCCTAATTGTTCAGAAAAGTTATCTTTAAGAGGAAGGCGAACTTGGTATCTCCCATCAGGCAGTCGTGTTGTTGTTTCTGCGTACAGTTGTTCGCACTTGCTGTTAGAGTCGACGTCGTCTTTGCTGTCTTGTAGAGACTCCTGTTCCCAGAACTGGGCCAAATCCTGAATATTGTTGACAATTACATGACAGTTGAAGGTTTTGTGATTGCCACACACTATCCATCCTAGCTGTGTTTGTTGAGCTATGACCGACGATGTTTTTGTCTTGATGAGCCCCTCTAAAACTATTTCCGCATAGACATCAGCTCCCAAAAGTAAATCTATTTCCTGAGATATGTTAAAGTCTGGATCGGCGAGTTGTAAATGTTGTATATGTTCGAAGTTGCTTGCATCAAGTGTTTTGCTAGGTAATTTGTTTGTTATCGATTTCATAATCAGCGCGTTAATGTTAATGTTATAATTGTTGTATAAGGCTTGGCACTGTAAGTGAAGTACTCCCTTACACCTTGTGTTCGCTGACGCACCAACCCCCGACACTACGGCGATCATTTTGTCCCGTTTCAACTGTAATCGTTGTACAGCATTCTCGGTTATCAGGCTGACTTGAGACCCCTGGTCAAGTAAAGCACGCAGTATGACTGTTGTGCCATCAAGAGCCTTTGTCTTAAGTTGAACCGTGGCCAGTAGCACTTCATTTGAGCTATCATGTGCTAGGTGCGTGTTTAATCGTTGACCTGTGCTAGATTTGCTTGGTTTCGATTTTGCCGATTCGATTGCCTCGTGTAAAATGCTGCTATGCGGCTGCTCGCAGTGTTTGCATTTTTTCTCGGACGTGCATATTTCGCCGTTATGACTAAACAGACAATTTATGCATACATGTAGGTCGTTGGCAGTTTTCAACCTCTCGTGCGGTGACATACTTAAGAATTCTCTGCAATTATAGAGACCGTGTTGTTTATTACATTTGGGGCACGTAATAATATAATTGTGAAATGCTTTTTTGTTATGGAATGTTTTCGCCGTGCCTTTAGCTTCCGCGTTTTGCTGTTGCATCTTAGACTTACTATTAATGGCATTATGAACTGTTTTTAATTGATTGTTATGTTGCTGATTATTGATGGTGCGTGGACGGCTCGCAGATGATTCCATCGAAATAAACTTGTTTTCTACGAATTTCAGCAATTCTTTTAATGTTGGCATACCCCGTGGATCATTTAACGATTCCTGAAACGACTGGTTTGTGTCTGAATCAAGCTTCTGCATCAAAATATAGACCACTAATGGGTCCCAGGTAGAGGTGTCGAAATGTAGATTCTGAATTGCTTGAATACTTTCGACAGTCGTATCATGCATTCTCTTCAGTTGGGATGCTGTGGGGGTTTGTATGTTGGGTTGGTTGAGAAGAATGTTAGCTTGATAGGTAAATAACAGCCTCTTATTATCGTACCTCTGCTGAAGAATTTGCCAACATGTTTCGTAATTATCAGCACTAATGTTCATGTGCTGTACTAACCTCTCAGGCTCCCCTTTTAGTTTTAATTTTAAATGTTGCATTTTCTGAGCGTTTGAGATGAATGCGTTGTTATGCACGCTTTCCATAAATAAATCTTTGAACGTAGTCCACTGTGCATAGCTGCCACTGAACACCGGAATTTCTATTTTCGGGGTGGACTTTTCCTGATGTTTATTCTCCCATATTCTCTTGTTAATTTGTTCCTTGCTGAACTCATACAGCCTTTCTAATCTGTTGTAGTCACTTTCAAACGCTTGTGTGTCATCCAAAATGTTGTCCAGCTTCCAGTAGGTACTGTCGACCCTTTCCCAGCGTTGTGTGACAGTCCTCAATTTATCTTCCAGTTGCCACTTTTCTCTCAGGTTCTCTATGTCTATGTTTCGTACAGCTCTCTCAAACGCTTTGATGTTCGACCGTTGCTCGTTCATGATGTCCGTAGTTCTTTGGTCAACGACTCTGACATTGCTCGAGACGTGTTTGAACCCATCTGTTAACTCGTCCCTATCATGTTGTTCTGGAGTCTTCTCCTGGGCTTGCTGAGACGTTCCGCTACATTCTCCGTGTTTCTTGACCTGACCAAATGAGCTAAATTGATCTTCTTCTAGCTTAGCCAATACCCTCTGTCTCGATTTATTGATCATAATCTTCGTCTCCTCATACAATTGCTCCAGGCGGTCGTACACACGTTGTTCGTAGTAGGCTCCAGACTTCTCGCCTTCGAATAAGGTCAACTGAATGTCGTTCTTCTTGAAGTCGGCCCATAACTCCTCCAGCTTGATTAACCTTTCGTCATGATACTCAAGTGTTGTTTTTCGTGTCGGACCGTCCTTCTTAAAATTTTCACTAAGACGTTTAATAGCGTCAAGAGTTGTAGATTGAGATGCAAGTAAGTCGTCGTAGGAAGACATTGCTATTGTTTATTGGTATTGGGTATACACAACAAATTGCGATATTGCAGTAAAGTGGAAGAAATGGAACGCGCTCACCGGGTTCGCAGCTACCGCCTGAATATTCTGCTTCTCTGCTACCTGGATCACTCGTCACTGTTTGCACTGATTTTAATGTTCTGTTTTAATGTTCCCGCAAGTGAATAGGCACCACGCGGCACTGATTTTAATTCTAAAAAACTCGAAGGACCAAAATGTAAGGGCAGAAACCTTTACATATAATGTTGAATGTTATAAATGAAAAGATGTTAATGTTCTATGAATAATGTTTAATAAAACACTTCACTAATCTAATGTTATTTAAAAAATGTTAAAATAAATGTTACTTAAAAAGACTAATAAATGTTCTATAATTTAAATGTTAATAAGATGTTAAAATGTTATGAGAGTTCGGTGCCAAACGTACTACTGACGCACTTGTCTACGTGACGATACAGCAAACCTACTTTTACCCGATTTGCAGTAATTACTAACTAGGTCCGAGTCCAATGTACGGATGCTGACCGTACACAGGGTGTCGGTACTGCTATAAAATTTTGTTTTCATTATTTAATTAACATAATATAAATTTCCGAAGACTTCCTGCACTAGGCAAGGCCTGTCCCGCAGGAAGCTTACAAGTTTTTTTTGGTGTTACAAATTGTAAGTATGTATGCGCATAATAACAATGTTGAAGCAGTTTTGTAATATGTCTATTATACCTAATATTGCAAACATACTAATTAGAGTAGATAGAGTCCGTCTAATGAAAGCGTGACCTGAGAAAAGGAGGTTAAAACCAAAAATTTTGAATCTGGTATTATTGAAATAGTAGGAGAAAAAAGTTGTGATACTTGAGTATTTTTTGTATTTATGACAATTGTATAATAGTTGTTTAAGAACTTAAATTTTAGTCAAAAACGTGTGTGTAGACTTAATTATTGGTGGGTGGATGATAAAGGTCAATAACACACAAAATGTTAGTTACTATTCCAAATTATTTTATTTTATCTGTTCTCTCAAATGTCGCTACATAATATTCAAATAATATTCTTTATTTACCATTTGGCCTTCTGGCAAGAATACCAAGTGCACAACACCGCGATAGTCAAATAAAATAGTCAACATGATATCAACTTCATCATGTCTCGCCAACACTAATAATGTGTTTCAGGTTTCAAGATTGTTGGGTTGGAATCGATTCGTTTTAGCATAGAGAAAATTCAGATCTTTTGGGATTAGTCAAGCGGGAACATGTTTCATACTCCAGTGATTGTTTCAAATGATACGGATCGACTCGTGAGACAGAAAGTTCAGCAGCTATCTCTCTCAAACTTGAGCTAGGATTTCAGTAACTATTTCCTTCACTTTCGCGATTTTAACTTCAGTTGAAGACTTTGATGCACTACCAGACAGAGTGAGGCAAATCTTTCATTACATCTCAACCGCTTTTGAACGCATTCTACCACTCATGAGCATTTGTTTTTGATTAAGTCGATTCAGCAAAAGCCTTCTTTGTTCGATGTTTTTGTCAAATATGAAATATCAATGTGTCAGATTATCTAGAAATATCATCATCATCATCTTCCTGCCCTAGTCCCGTTTTATTTGGGGTCGGCGCAACATGTTTTTTTCTTCCATTCTGTCCTGTCATTCGTCACGCTATCACTAACTCCCTTTTCTTTCATATCGCTTCTCACACAATCCATCCATCTTTTCTTTGGCCTCCCTCTTCCCCTCCATCCATCCAGAAATATAAGAAAAAAAAATCATTATACGGTAAATATAACTATCTAATAATATTAGTCAACAAGGATCAAGATTATAACGTCATACTAACTTAAAAATTCAGAAATCGTATATAAACATTGTTGGTTTTTATTGAAAACACTTTCTTTCTCTTCTTGTTTTTGTTTGAATTTATTAACCATAGTGTGTAGCAGTTTTCGCACATTACTGTTTAATGTTTTTCCCATAATTAAGCAATTATTCTTGAAAAATAAATATCTGTTTCCAAAAACTGACAATTGCAACCATAGACTTTGACGTGATTTTGGCAGCAAAACAATGTTGCCAATTTAATTTTTAAAAAAAACTCCAGGTTACGCTTTCAGTAGACGCACTCTACAAACTAAATTATTGAAGAACAAACTTAAAGGATTTCTATACATACAAGTTACTAATATTGTAAAGTATAATAGGTATATTACGAAAACTTAGAACTAAAGGCATTTAATGCCTATTATTTATTTAAAACTATGAGATCATTTCTTATAAAAAGTTCTGTCCTATCATACGTCCAATCGATCAATTCTTTTGTTATTAACACGCTTATATTAGCTTCACCTGTATGTTTGTAACCAACGCCTTTGAGCTCGATTTTGACCAACTTTGAGCGATCAGATTTTCTTCAAACTTTGCACACCCATCAAAGACTGATGACAATACAATAATCTGTTTTTTTTTAGTGAAAAATGTAGTTTAAAAAAACTAAAAAAAAACACGCTTTCATAGCATATCAAACTAAAAATAATTTTCAATATAGGTAGAAAATAATAATAATGAACAATAAATATTAATATCATTGTGAAAAAAGCGTGGGGTGCTCGATTTACGAAAAATATGACACAAAGCGCCCCACGCTTTTTTCACAATGATATTAATATTTATCGTTCATTATTATTATTTTCTACCTATATTGAAAATTATTATTTTAGTTTTAACGTCACGAAGCGATAGGTAACTTAAGCTAAGAATTTTGGTGAAATTATTGTAAACAAGGGTTTTCATATAAGTGCTGAACCTTTTGGCGAATTCTGTTTTGACGGGAATGATAGGTAGCTTGAACACACCTCCTTACCATGTTCTCATAGTCTGGTAAATGTAGTACTTCTTTGTGAGTAAGAAGAGTGATTTTTAATAGGTATAGTTTTCTAACACTAAGTACCTGAGTTTCTTTGTAAAGGAGAACGGTAGGGAAACTGAAAGGATTTTTGATCATTGTCTTAAGAACTGCAGGTTGAGATCCCTTGACCCCAGGCCAAGATACAATAAGATAGGATCGACTGACACAGTGTGGTATAAATTTTCCGAAGAAGTTTTAATGGAGCCACATCTCTTAGCTCTTTCATTACAAATATGATCTTTCTTACCCTTGCAGATGTGGCTGCAATATGCTCACTTAAATTAAATTTTTCGTCTATGATTACTCCTAGATATTTTGTGCGTGTTACTTTAATTAGCTGTTTGCATTCGCATGTTGGTAAGTTTAAGTTGAGATAAGCGTCGGCAGATGGTTGACAAGTAGGTATGCACTATAAACCCTAAATCAGGTGGAGGTGCAGAGACAGCAGTTTTGTGAAAGCAAATCAAATTTGTTTTTGTGGTATTTAGGTTTAATAGGTTACTATTTAACCATTCAACAATGCGTTGGAGTCCAGTTTGTGACGAATATTTTACACCATTCCATGTCTTATTGTGAAACATTACTACTGTATCGTCTGCCTAGTTTATGATGTCTGCGATTTCAATGTTGATTGAGGACATATTGTTTAAATAAACTAAAAAGAGCGTGGGTCCAAGAATACTGCCTCGAGGCACACCAAAAGCTATATCGTGAGTGTTGTATAGGAATTCGTTTTAGTGCATTGTTTTCTACCAGTATGATAGCTGCGAAACCATTCAAGGCAAATTCCTCGCACTCCGATTGCTTCTAGTTTTTTAAGGAGAATTGAAATTGACACTGTATCAAAGGCTTTCGCCAGATCAAGAAAAACTCCGATGCATGACAATCCTTTGTAGAGATGATCAGAGACGATTTTCGTCAAAAGTGATAGGTACTGCATGCTCGGTTGACTTGCCCTGACGAAAGCCAAACTGTTGGTTTGATAAGATTTTATTTGATTCCAGAAAGCGAATAAGTTGTTTATTAATTATTTTTTCAAGCATTTTAGAGAATGTACTTAAGAGAGAGATGGGTCTGAAATTGTTGGGATCATCAGTAGTACCACCTTTGTGTATGGGTGTCACTACTGCAACTTACCAGATATCAGGAAAAATTCAAGTAGACAAGCTTAGGTTGTAAATATACGTTAACGGTTCGACTATAAGATCTTTGATATATTTTACTATTCGGTTTGTTATTCCATCTAGTCGATTTTAAGATTTTTTTATTCTGTCGATCTTAAGGCCATCTCGACGTCGAGTTCGTCCCGGCGAACGGCCATGAAAGTGACTTTTAGAGAATAGCATAGCAGGCCTTTTTTTTCCGATGGGAAAAATCATCCAATGACAACCCCCGCTCTTGGGCGAAGCGGGAGATAGTGTCAGACTCTTACTGACTAAAAAACCCATCCCGTTCCTTCAAGCCTTCATACCGGAGCTCGAGCGCCCTTTCGGATAACCCTGGCCCCAGTAGGCTTCGACCCGGCTGGGCCCCTGCTGTTGCTGACAACTCCTTGAGGCGCGCGGGAACAGTGCGCGCCGTCGACGACTTGGGCTTGGTCCGGACAGTTACCGGACGGCCGGACAGCGAGCTACCCATTGCTCACTGTCCGCAAGCCCGCGCCTACGGTGGCCGCAAATCGGGATCAGTATCCCGGCGGCGGCGGCGGCGACGATAACGCCGTTGCCTGATGCGTTCGGCCTCCTCCTTTGCGAGCATTACTGCTTCGCGGAAGTCGGCAACCGCCTGCCACTCCTCCTCGCTCCGGACCATGGCCTCAACCAAGGCCCGGAGCGAGAGGTCTCCGCCGCCGATCGCCCCCACGAGGGCACGGCGATGATCCGCCCAAGCGGAGCACACCTCGACTGTGCTCCACCGTGTCCTCCGGAAATTCCGCACAGTGGCGACACCCCGGCGTCACTTCCGCACGAATCCGGTGCAGGATCCTCCCGAACGAACCATGTCCGGTGAGGACCTGCGTCATGCGGAAGGTAAGGACGCCGTGAGGTCTTTCCAGCCACGCATCAAAGAGGGGACTTACCGCCATGATTGTGGCGTGCCCAAGCATAGCAGGCCTGGGGCACTATTGTCTTTGAGTTAAAGGATAAGATTTTCGACATCATCTGGATTTGTTGGATTGAAAAAGAAAGAGTTTAGGGGAGAATCGGGAATTTTAATTTTTGATGCTAGTGAGTCCTGCGGCCGTATTATGACATCTTAAAACCATCATGTTTTCTGTGTGAGAAAAGGATAGTGCTATTCGTCCTGTATAGCTCCGTCTCTTTTTTACACCGAAAACATGATGGTTTTAAGAGGTCATAATACGGCCCCTGTGTTTCGTTAAGTTTAAATATTTGGTCCGCATGTCGCTGTCCTACATTACAAAATAATTTATTGCAAAAATGTAGTGAATCGATTTCATTACCTTTAATTTGGCAAAGATTACCTATGCGACTTGCTTTTTGTTACAACGCGGTTGGAAATTCGTTTGATCGTATTCCAGAGTTTGCTAGGATAGTCTTTATTGTTTTCTAATTCTTCTCTATCGTATTGGTTTTTCAGTTTACGTAGTAGGTAGATCTTGATAAAAATTTCAGCAACGCTTGTAAATTCGGTGTTTAATAGGGTCATTGGGATTATTTTTGGCTTGCATATGGAGCCTGTCCCTAAGCAAAGAACATTTGATCAAACCAGGTGTCATCCAGGGTTTGAGAGTGAACTTTCGTTTGCTTATTTGTACAGTTTTAGAGTTACGGCCAATAATAGATGACAAGCTAGACATGAAAGAGAAAGCTGCAGCATTCGGGCATGATTCTCCCATTACATTTGACCAGTCTGTATCTTGCAGTTCCAACTTAATAGATTCAAAGTCATATTTCACATGTTTTTTTTTTCTCTCGCAGGGGCTTGGGGACATTTGTGCTTATGCCAGTCATATTGATATTATATATCAACATCAATGGGAACATTGAGAACATTAGCTTTGCATTGTCTTTTCGAAGTTTAATAAAATCTGACTCATTTCAAGCACAAGTCTAGATTTTGAATCTTTTAACTACACTAATATAATAAAGAGGTAGTTTTTTTTTTGTTTATAGGGGGTCATCTCTGGGAGTACTGGTCCGATTGCTAAAATTTTTTCACCGATAAAAAGCTACTTTATTCCTGAGTGACATAGGCTATATTTTATATACGCGGGCGACGCCGCGGCCAAAAGCTAGTTACTCATACTCTGAAAGTAGGTTTAAAGTTGCCTGAAGAGCGGTTTGAAACTTTGAAAGACTTCAGAATCCATAAAATAGTGAGAATCGCTTTCAACTGACAGCTCTCACCATATCCCAACTTTCTATACAGCCACTCAATTATCTACAGCGCGATATAAAATTAAAATAATTTAAATTTAAGTAGAATAAGTATTAATTAAAGAATTTTAAATGAATTATTCAACTATTTTTTTATTTATTATTTATTGCACACCTTAGCTTATTACAGGATACATTTACAAAATACTTAAGTACTTTTTTTATTTATTTAGAAAAAATGTTTACTATTTTTTTATAATGAAAACCAAAAATTAACGCCTGAATAATTGGCCGACCACAGAAAAAATTACAAAGTATGAAAATAGTCGGGAAAGTGGCAATCCGGCAATCCGATCTTCATTTGTTTTTTCGAGTTGTAGAGTTTTGTTTACATTTTTGTACAGCAGAGATTTTTTTACACGATAAGTTCATCAGATTACAGATTTAACGCCTGATTGATACAAATATGGATTTAACGCCTGATTTCATGAGAAGAGGCCAAAGCAGTAGTGGAAAACTTTTTACCGCATAAATCCGAAGAAATAAACCTTAACTCATACGACGACACAGGTTTTTATTTTTACTTTCCTTGTGTTCATAACGAAAAGCAGTGTTTAAAGAACTATTTAGTCCCTCGAACTACATATTGGTGACCTCGCTACGCTCGGACGCCAAACTCCTTCTCGGGACTAAATAAGTTACGAGTACTTTCACCCCTACTAGGGTAACAATGTACTATTGTAGCCTTTTTATTTTAGGCACTCTTTATATTAAAACAGACCGAAAAGAACCGAAAGACGTTCTCCTGCCCGAAGGTTGGCTTTGTAGCAGAATAAACAAGAACCAGATTGCAGCCCCATCTACCGGATCTAATAGTACTTGCAAACCATCCAGGTAAGTACCCACTCAAATATACACACCAAATTTCGTCCAAAGCGGTCAAACCGTTTAAGAGTTAGATGACCACCCTAGGTTGACTGGCAGAGAATGTCTAAAAGGCGTTAAGTCCACCCATGTACTTGTGTTGCATGAAGATAATAAATAAATAGGTAATAATAAGTGGCCAACACACGCACCTACAGAAGATTTATTAAACGAAAAAAAATTCGGACTCTACAAACAAACAAACTGTCCAATCAAGTTTATAATTTTCTATGGTGAGGCGAATTTTTTTTTTTTCGTTTCCTGAAAAAAATGTTTGTGGAAGGTTTTTCAGTTTCGTCTACTGAGCAAGCCCTTAAAGTTTGTGGAGGGCTGTCCCTTACACCTTGTATATGTCGTGGCTAGATCTTAGAAATTTATCACTCTTCATGACATAGCCAACTAAAACTAATCAGATTGTATAAATGTTAAAGTTTGATGATATGAAAAGTCTAAAAAAAGTACTTAGGCCAAACGAAGATTGAAACATCATTACAAAAGGATCTGGCCGGTTTTACTTGGCCATATCATGATGTTATCAATTCCTAAGATCTAGTCACGACATATATAAAAATATGTGCAATAGAACCAACGCTTGCTTCAACAAACAACTTGCTTGCACCACGATATATATATTATGTCGACCCGAACATCGTCAGCACTCTAAATGCCACGTTCTTCACTACTCTGTAGGAGTTTATAGTAGATACATATATATCGATGGAGTTTATTAAGACTTATTTCATAAGTCAAATACTGTAAAGTTCTTCTACTCGCAGCATTTCGTTTATAGCCGCCGGGCGCTAGTGCTACACTTTTTAGGGTTCCGTAGCCAAATGGCAAAAAACGGAACCCTTATAGATTCGTCATGTCTGTCTGTCTGTCTGTCTGTCTGTCTGTCTGTCTGTCTGTCTGTCTGTCTGTCTGTCCGTCTGTCCGTCCGTATGTCACAGCCACTTTTTTCCGAAACTATAAGAGCTATACTGTTGAAACTTTGTAAGTAGATGTATTCTGTGAACCGCATTAAGATTTTCACACAAAAATAGAAAAAAAGCAATAAATTTTGGGGGTCCCCATACTTAGAACTGAAACTCAAAAATTTTTTTTTCTTCAAACCTATGCGTGTGGGGTATCTATGGATAGGTCTTCAAAAATGATACTGAGGTTTCTAATATCATTTTTTTCTAAACTGAATAGTTTGCGCGAGAGACACTTCCAAAGTGGTAAAATGTGTGTCCCCCCCCCTCTAACTTCTAAAATAAGAGAATGATAAAACTAAAAAAAATAAAAGATGTACATTACTATAAAAACTGCCAACGAAAATTGGTTTGAACGAAATCTAGTAAGTAGTTTTTTTTTAATGCGTCATAAATCGAAAAAAATACACTATTATTAAAACATCGATCAAAGTTACAACACATTACAAGAGCTTTTATATTATGTTACTTGCTGCTACGGAACCCTTCATGGGCGAGTCCGACTCGCACTTAACCGGTTTTTTTTTTTTTACTATGACATTATAACATTTTTAACTATTTTAATGATTTTGATTTAGATGATTTTTGACAAATGATGAATTTTAAAGTTTACTATCTGTTATTATTATTTTTAATTTTATTCATTTTTGTTATTATTTTATAAAATACTAGTGGTTGACATAATGAACTTGTGACATTATTATTTCTTTGTGTGATGACATTGTTTTATAATTGTGATTATTATTTAATTTTATTGATTAATTGATTTTATTGGAAATGTTTTAGCTATTATTAATTTATTTTCTATTTTTTTTTTTGTAAAACATTCAGGCACAATTTATATTGTTAAAATGAATAAATAAATGAAATGAAATGAAATGAAACGACGTGCATGAATTTTATGGACCTCCAACTGTCCAAACTTCCTTTTGTGTTCTGTGAACTTGCCACGCCATAAGTCATTCCTTCTCAAATTCAGTAATTGCAAGTGATTCGATTGCGGGCGGTGAGGGTGAGACGCGATTGGAAGTGGCTGAGAGATAAAAATAGATACCTATCTGCTAATATATGTTTTTTTGCGTATGGACGCTGGTTGCCGACTAAGGTAGGCGCCAGACGACCGTGGAATAACAGTCATTGATCCTCCTACATTATTTTGTTGACATTGGTATTTTCAAAAACGGAAATAAAGACATAAAGCTGTCTTGAATCGACGTGTATCGTGATCCTTGATCCACATGATCTGTCTAGTAATGAAAAGCAGTTCATTGTTTGTTTTTCGGGTAACTGCGCAGAGACATTAGAGAAAGATCAATGTACTTTATTCCACTATTATCTGGCCCCTTCTATAGCCAGATTAGTCGATAAAATACTTGCACTTGTATGTCGGCAAGTACCTACCTATTATTGTCTGTGCGATAAAAGAACCGTCGTGGCATAAAATGAAAACAACATTAAAGATTTTAAGTAGCAACCCAACCCAGCCATCCGTCAAATGCCAAACGTCATAAAATGTTGACACCGGTTTGTTGATTATGTTATTTTGTTGTGATTTTTAATTGAAATCTTCAGAAATGTGATAAAAAATTTCACCGAGCTGCAAGGGAAATAATATTTAATATATAACAGTTTTTCCAAAGGTAAAAAATGGCAAATCACACCATAATTGATCAAAACAAAGTCACGAACTTGGGAAACATTGCTATGTTGTTTTTTTGGTACGTAAAACTTTTATTTTAATGTTCTTAGACTTCCTAGGTAAACTCCTGTCCCTGTTATCTCCAAATATGTATAAATTAAACGGAAATTCATTTAAACATGACGATATTTGTTTATTTTGTTTTGGTCAATATTTTCGTTGGCTAGTATAAAGAGTATTGATACTTTAAATTTATAATGCGTTTCGACTAACTAAGAATATTTCTTTTCAGCCTTGAGTAAGGAATAAAAAAGGGTACAGTAACTAAAATAAAAAAGGGCAAGTGCGAGTCGGACTCACGCACTGAGGATTCTGGACAAATTTACCTATGAAATCAATTCCCGAATTGTGTTACGAAGATTTTTCCGAATTGCAAACATTTTTTTTTTTTGTGGCGGATCAACAAATTTACAATTGTTAAGATTTTTCCCTGTACTTATTCTATGAGACCTTGATTTATGCCAAATTTCAGGATTCTAGGTCAACGGGATTCATCCTATGAACTTTGATTCCATTGAGTATCGAAATATACGTTTTTTTGCGACATAAATGGCCGTATCTTTTTTTTTTGTTAACTCAGTAGTCTGATTTTTTTACAACTTCAAAAGACCGCAGACTTGAGTGTATGGTTTTAATTTTAACTCGATACCTACATGCGTTGTCGAGTTAAAGGGTCTTAACAGATAAACAGACGGACAACCAACTGATCCCAAGGATCTTATATACGAGATGGTCTCTTACAGGCTAAATAGATCTTTTACGAAGCAACATTACAAATTCTGAAGTGTACTTTATTTTCATAGTCATTAAGTTCATAGTTTTCATTGATTAGCAAAAGGGAAAAATGTACTGAGAAAGATAACGAGAAAGTGGTAGTGTGTCCGATTTTTACCTTTATATTTAACTAGGGTAAACATAAACTTGCTGTTAGCTACAATATTCCAGTCAGTGATAATAGACCGATCCCAGTCAAAGTGATAGAACCATTTTCGTTGGCACTGGGTAAGTGGTCGCTGGTGGAACCTACCTAGATAGGCAGTACAGCAGTTTCTTCACGCTATTTTCCTTTACCGGTTAGTGTTTACATTTAAATGTTCATCATCATTACAATCGAAAGACGTCCACTGTTCGACATAGGCATCCCCCAGGTGTCGCCACAATTAACGGTTTGTTACTCATTACGCAAAAACTTATAAACGGATGAATTTAATGATAAACGTTGCAATAATATAGCTTATAACCTATATTTTTGCTAAGTTTCATCACGTGAGCAAGTTCAATAAATAGGCTACTAATATTATAAATGCGAAAGTTTGTGAAGATGGATGGAGGTAGTCGTATGTATGGATGTGTCGCGCAAAAACTACTAGACAGAACTTAATCATAAACATTGCAATAATATAGCACATAAGCTATAACTTTGCAGTTTCATTAGGTGAGGAAATTCAGCCAATAGGATATTTTTTATTATAGGGTGAAGCCGCTGGAAGAAGCTATTCTAACATAGTTTCAAAATAACTTGAACTTAACTTGAACTTAATGTCTATGAAAATAAAGTACACTTCAGAATTTGTAATGTTGCTTCGTAAAAAATCTATTTAGCCTGTAAGGGACCATCTCGTATATAAGATCTTTGGGATCACTTGGTTGTCCGTCTGTTTATCTGTTAAGACCATTTAACGCTTGGAGGTATCGAGTTAAAATTAAAACCATACGCTCTAGTCTGCGGTCTTTTGAAGTTGTGAAAAAATCAGACTTCTGAGTTAACGAAAAAAAAAAGATACGGCCGTTTATGTCGCAAAAAAAACGTATGTTTCTATAATCAAGGGAATCAAAGTTCATGGGGTGAATCCCGTTGACCTTAACCTTTCAATCTTGGAAATTACAGACACAATTGAAAGACAATAGGTGCGCGAACGCCTGCGTTCGCTTGGGGTTTAATGAATTAAATCCTGAAATTTGGCATAAATCAAGGTCTCATAGAACAAGTACAGGGAAAAATCTGAAAATTGTAAATTTGTAGATACGCCACAAAAAAAAATTGTTTGTAATTCGGAAAAATCTTCATAACACAATTCGGGAATTGATTTCATAGGTAAATTTGTACAGAATCCTCAGTGCGCGAGTCCGACTCGCACTTGGCTTTTTTTATTTTAGTTACTGTATCCGTACTCAAGCCTGAAAAGAAATATTCTAAGTTAGTCGAAACGCATTATAAATTTAAAGTATCAATACTCTTTATACTAGCCATAGAAAATATTGACCAAAACAAAATAAATAAATATCGTCATGTTTAAATGAATTTTTATATATATTTGGAGATAACAGGGACAGGAGTTTACCTAGGAAGTCTAAAAACATTAAAATAAAAGTGTTACGTACCAAAAAAACAGCATACCAATGTTTCCCAAGTTCGTGACTTTGTTTTGATCAATAATGGTGTGATTTGCCATTTGTTATCTTTGGAAAAACTGTAATATATTAAATATTATTTCCCCTGCAGCTCAGTGAAATTTTTTATCACATTTCTGAAGATTTCAATTAAAAATCACAATAAAATAACATAATAAATAAACCGGTGTCAATATTATATGACGTTTGGCATTTGACGGATGGCTGGGTTGGGTTGCTACTTAAAATCTTTAATGTTATTTTCACTTTACGCCACGACGGTTCTTTTATCGCACAGACAATATCTTTTCGGTACCTAAAGCGCCATCTACCTGAGGGTCAATAATAGATACCTATCATTGAACAGCTGGTACGAAGGAGTCAACCCAAGAATTCGAATTCAGAATCGAGTTTCCCAATTAAAAAGGTCAAGCCAAAAAGACAAGTTTTTATAGAAATGTTTCTCTACGAGTGTGACTGGAAAAAGTTGTAATAAAATAAAATATACCGTACGGTTCATCTGCATTTATAGTCGTTCATTAGTATAATCGATAAGTTATTCTAGAGTTAAGTAGGTAAAAAATCGAATCTTGGCACGAACACAAAAACCGCCGAGCCGTGCAGGGCCCTTGGGAATGCTTTTGTGCCAACTAGCGCCCTCTGCCTTCGTAGCTTCAGAAAGCATCCCTTCGTTGCCTACTGATGGTACACAACCTCGACATTGTGCTACGTACTGCGTAGTTCTCAGAGCTTTTAGTGTGAAAACTAGATGGTGTTGATTCTTTCAGCACTTCTTATTCGTAGGTACCTATCCTGGACTTTGACCGTCTTATTGGTCTTAGGCGATTATCAGACTGCCACGCACCACGCAGCGTAGCGCGTGAATGCGTGTTTTAACGTCGCTTGTAAGTATCTCCGTTTGTATAGAAAACACGCAGTCCAACACACCGAAAATGCATCAACGCGCGTTCATGCAGATCACGCGCCTGCATGCGGAGAAACACGCGCACACGCGCGTGGTGGGGGGGGGACAAGAGAATGTAGTCTCGTAGTGCCGTGCATGATTTTGTATGAAATGAGTCAGAGAGCCTGCGTGAATTTACATTTCACAGCTTCCGCAAGGAACTGCAGACTTGAGGATGTAATTTTAATGTTGCGTGCGTGGGTAATCAAATGCCGATTTACTATCAGAGAACTTTATTCACCACAAACAATAACAAATTAGTCCAGTCAACAATAATCCGAATCGCAACTAACACTCGAGTACCGTTACACTATCGCTTAGGTCGTTAGATAAAATCACTTCACAGTTCGCTCTTGATCGCAGTCGAAATCACAACTGACTCGCTTCCGGTCGGGGGCTCGTATTTATGTGCGGAGCGAAGAAAATTCTAGATACCGACATCTCAAGATCGATCCAGAACAATAGCGTCGCTTCGCGGAGTCATAAATCATTTTTATTGCACGATGTACTAAGAGGCACTTTCATGCGAATTTCGACTATTGTTAATGACGGAGAGTACCATTTCCCTTATCGGTAGATACATACCTACTTCTAGTTGTATGTACTTTGTGGATGTTTCGAGATTTTTCTAAGCCTGGCTACGTACAACCATTCTAGATCTTTCGAACAGCAATGCGTTTTAATTATTGCGTGCTACTCATTATTTTCTTGGAGATATGGCGTGTTCACGTTTAATGGCGTAACATTAATTTCGCCGCGATACATCCACACGTTCCCGAGATTAACCTCTCGTGTGCCTTAATTAGAGACACAATTAAAAAGCCATTGTCTCGCGAGGATCCACGTTTAGACACACAACGGGTTAAGGGTCTTGACAGACAGACAGGCAGACAGGAAAGTAACTTTTTCAGTACTAAATATTTTTTTATCAACAAATTTTTAATTTTACTGTTTTTTAGGTGTCCGTAACTCAAAAGGCAAAAACGGAATCCTTTATAGGATCACTTTGTTGACAGATGGCCAACAAAGTGACCCTCTGACGGCACAGCGAGCTCGTGGCGGCTCTGCACAATACACCTCACTCGCTACACAAATGTATCGGCGGAATCGCTCACTTCGTTTCGAAGCTTTGCCACATCCTCGTAGCATTACCGTATGCATGCTTCATGTACGGGCTTCGGATCAGAGCAAGAATTTTTGGGTAAAAATACAAAAATAATTTTAAAAATAAAAAAACCCGACTGTGTAAAAAATTACTTTAAATAAAAACTGAAAAGAAAAATAAACAAATTCAGTCCACATTAGATAGAATGATTTTAGTCTAGATTATTTTCATAGGTCCCGACTGTTGCTGAACTGTGGACTGAACTTGTTTATTTTTCTTTTCAGTTTTTATTTAAAGTAATTTTTTACAGTCGGGTTTTTTTTATTTTTTAAATTATTTTTTTATTTTACACTTTTTAGTTACTATTATAATATCACTATTTATTCACTGTATTTTAAACGTGAAATCACTATAAAGTTCAAAAACCGACCTATGCATTCGCCTCAGTACAAAATAAATAACATAGATTTCCTGTTGTACTTTTTTTTAATATGGTCATGACATACCATTTTGAAATCCTCATGAAAAGACCTTTAATTTGATACCCATATTGCAGAATTTAAAAATTTTTTTTTTTTACTCTAATATATAGCATCTCACAGTCGATATGTTGTTTTTTTTTTTTAACGTCACCTATCTAAGAACACTTGGGTTATCAAGACGAATCTAACGATATGTTAATTATAAAAACCTGTTCAGCGGTTTGAAAGATATGAGGTAATAAAGAATATTACATACATACAAACATACAAGATACGCGCGAAAAACATAACCCTTCTTGCAGTCGGGTAAAAATGGTAAGAGCCAGTGGTCAAAGTAATAAATAAACAATTTGATTTTACACTTTATTCGATTTATAACAACGCATAACAGTCACTTAACTAGTGTATCAACGAAATCACATAATTTGCGTTACAGGCCTATTCCTACACGGAATGTCACCAAATAACTTTTGTATTGCACCATTCGACGGGAATTTTATCACAAAACCATCATCACAAATCATGGTTAGTTCGCCGTGTTGTTGTACAGAAGAAAAAGAAGAAGGAAACGTAGTTTCAGCAGCAAAAATACATTCAAAATGTTTTAAAAACAATATTTATAAATAAGTAAATAACGCAAAAGCGAGAATAAAATAAAGTTACAAAATATATAAGTACAAACATAACAATAAAAGCATTGTTTGTTTCCTTCACTTAATTTTCTGTTGTCTTCAAGACTACTCGGAGCGGCGCGGGAGGCTGCAGGTACACTTTCTAACTTTAAATGCTCTTGCTGTTAGGAAAATACTTTGAAACATAGTATTACTATGTTGTCAAACTACGAGCTCTTGCTAACAGAACCCTGGTACTGACTAACACATTCACTGATAATATTTAGACACAGATCTATATACAAATTTGAACAATGTAATATCTACAGCCCGCGCCGTGAAAATAACTGAAGAAGACAAACTTAGTACATTAAAAAGTTACAAAAAAAGGGTACAATAGTGAGTATAACACTCATACAAAATTAAATACATAAAAATACAGTTGTGCCGAAAGGATTCTGTATATGGGACGAAAGGGATATCATGTGAGACTAGTCCCGAAATGGCACATAAAACGAACACACATGTACATTGTGATCAGCGCGAACAAATAACTGCGAGCGAAGTAGGTACGACTCCGTGGTACACAGCTACTCTGTGTTCATTTCGGTAGCGGCTAGTGTTAAATGGTGAAATGAGTCTCGCAGTTTTCTGATATTTTTATACGCAAAAAACATAAAAAAAAGCAATAATGCACGCCACAGATAATCTCAAGTTTCGCTTGCTTTACAAATAGCAAGCTACGGTATTATAACTAGCTACCGACTACATACAGTTCACTAGTACCAACTATACAAATTTTAGTATAGTTATCGTACGAGGAATGTAATCCTACGTTTGCATACTGACAGTTGACGAGTTAGAAGCTGCGAAATGAGACTGATCGTAATTAAGTCACATATCAAGATAATAAGATATATTATTGGTACCAGATTCATGTTTTATGTGTAAATTAAACATGTATCTACTATATATACACAAGCAATGATGATTGTAATAAGGTTGCGTTATAGACGCCATTTTGTTCGATTTCTTTGCTGTCTTTTTCCTTGAATACATTATATTATTAAAAAAATGTCGTTACTAAATATAGACATCAGCACGACAGTAGCAAACTTGATTACGAAAACCGCCATTATTGGTAATAAATAAAGGCGCCATGTATCAGACTAGGCTGTTACCTTGACGCAATTAACTTCACGTAGCCTTTTGAAGACCTATATCGCAGCTCCAAATCCTCCGCAATACATAATATCTTACAAGTCCTAGTTGTTACTATCGCTGTTTCAACGTTAGTTGTGGTGTGTGAGTGAGATATACGTATGTTTAAGAGTACTGCTGGGTGAATTTCACGTGGAAAGTCTTGAAGATGTCCAACATCTCTCGCAGAAGTTTGGGCTGCGGCAGGATGGTGGTGCGGAAGTGGTACGTGCCGGGTCGCTGCCCGAACCCGGAGCCCGGCACGATGCAGATACCTGGGAGGAAGAAGGGAATATATTTATGTGTTATTGGCGAAATCCGAAACTATCGAGGTAAACTCAGGCTCGATTATGATTAAAACTAAAACCGCATTAATTCAATTCAAAGATGCAGTTTTAAGGTTGAAACTGAGTAAAGCGGACGCCCGCGCGGTCTCACGGCGCGGGCGTAGAACACGTCGGCTGCTTGTTTATACTAAGTGGCAATCATCTCACCCGTCTCCTCGAGCAGCTTGAAGGCGTAGAACACGTCGGCTGCTTGTTTATACTAAGTGGCAATCATCTCACCCGTCTCCTCGAGCAGCTTGAAGGCGTAGAACACGTCGGGCTGCTTGCCTTCGGCTTTGGCCGCCTCGATGGCCTTGGGGGGCATGTCGATTCTCGGGAAAGCGTACATCGCGCCCTGAAAACACAATAGAACTAGTTATAATACTTTTATATCAATTTGTTTCATACTTGTATAATACTTGTATATAAATTTTTTGGACGTCAAAAAATAATATTGATTTTATTTCCTACGTCTAGATAGTGATATCTCTGACGCCATATAAGAATCAAAATTCAAAATCCTGCATCACGGCGTTACAGTTCACCGCTCGGTTCTATGTAACATTTTGTACAACAATCCAAAATGAATTCAACCAGACAATACATCCGCCGTCTGGTTGGAAGATCCTCCCTTTTCAACGGAGGTTTGCGGGACTTTATACTCTGTTCCGTAAGCTAATACTTCTTAATTAAAATTTCTCAGATTAGACAGTATTGTTGTTTCCCGTTGGAAATTTTTCAGTAATTGTCCGGAGTCTGAATCAGTATTTAGGTAATGAAAGAAGTCACTAATATTTTATTCTACTTTAAAAAGTATTAAAAATTGCTGGTGTGACCTGCACGGTGTTACAGCTGAAGCCCTTCATTTTGTTGAAGGTTTCGACGATCATCTTGGAGCGCTCGTTGAGCGAGTTGAGCACGGCCTCCCTCTCGTCCCGCCACAGCTTGTACGACGGCTCGTCCGGCAGCGGCGGGCGCGCCTGCGGGCCGACGGAACAACTTCATACAATGTTGAGGTGAACACTTTGGAAGGGAAAATAAATAAATAAATTGTGTCTAGGAACATGTAGACAATATAATCTTTTCAGCTAAAAGTAGTCCACAGGTGGACATAGAGTTCCCCTGACCAGTCTTGTGCGTCACGCCACCCAGGAGATCCCCGACTGGTCACCTGACCCAACTCACCACACAGTCCACTGCGATCTGGACACAGCATAGCGGAGATGGCCTTGTAGAGGTTGGCCTGCACGTTAGGGTCCAGGTTGACGAGCTCCATCCAGCCGCCGCGCAGCCCGCACTCGCCCATGTAGCCCTTGCTGCACTCACCACACAGTCCACAGCGGTCTGGCCCACCGTGCTGGGACACAGCATGGCGGAGATGGCCTTGTAGAGGTTGGCCTGCACGTTAGGGTCCAGGTTGACGAGCTCCATCCAGCCGCCGCGCAGCCCACACTCGCCCATGTAGCCCTTGCTGCACTCACCACACAGTCCACAGCGGTCTGGCCCACCGTGCTGGGACACAGCATGGCGGAGATGGCCTTGTAGAGGTTGGCCTGCAAGTTAGGGTCCAGGTTGACGAGCTCCATCCAGCCGCCGCGCAGCCCACACTCGCCCATGTAGCCCTTGCTGCACTCACCACAGTCCACAGCGGTCTGGCCCACCGTGCTGGGACACAGCATGGCGGAGATGGCCTTGTAGAGGTTGGCCTGCACGTTAGGGTCCAGGTTGACGAGCTCCATCCAGCCGCCGCGCAGCCCGCACTCGTCCATGTAGCCCTTGCTGCACTCACCACACAGTCCACAGCGGTCTGGCCCACCGTGCTGGGACACAGCATGGCGGAGATGGCCTTGTAGAGGTTGGCCTGCAAGTTAGGGTCCAGGTTGACGAGCTCCATCCAGCCGCCGCGCAGCCCACACTCGCCCATGTAGCCCTTGCTGCACTCACCACACAGTCCACAGCGGTCTGGCCCACCGTGCTGGGACACAGCATGGCGGAGATGGCCTTGTAGAGGTTGGCCTGCACGTTAGGGTCCAGGTTGACGAGCTCCATCCAGCCGCCGCGCAGCCCGCACTCACCCATGTAGCCCTTGCTAATGGACATGAACGATGCGAGCTCGATCCCGTTGTATGGTGCGCCCATTTCGGTCATCACCTAGGGATATAAGTAGGTTTTTGTTTGTTAAAGTAACGTAAGTGGTAAAAGACCCAGTATATTAGATATGTAGACGCCACGGAGCCCATATTTTTTAGCTACATTAGATTTACACCAAACGTGAAGTCGTAATGAAAATGATGTAGATACTAAAAGTATTGTTCTAGGTGCAGATTGTTCTATGATAGTTGTTTATTGAATTAGATGATATTTATTATATCTGTCATCTGTTTTTGCGACACACAAAAATCAAAATCCAAGCAAGTCAAGTCTTCACGTGCCCATAGTAATAAATACATATAAAACACAATAGTAATATAAACAAAAAAACAATACGAAAGAGAATCACAAAAACCGTATTGAGATTAGATTACGTAAATGATATTAAAGAAATGTATTTCGTTTTAATCGAAAAGCAAAGTAAGTAAACATTATCCATTTCTTGTATTGGTTTCTTTAACAAGGTTTTATTTTTATTCTCGTATGGTTATGGAGATATTTAATGTCCATAACCGTTTGAAAATAATAAAAAATGAACTATAGATATTCTAAATTCATAGGTTTGTTATCGGTTTGTAGGCACTTATTTTATGTTTGTGACATTAGTATGTTGTTTTACAATGTGTGAGCTGTCGTAGGGTCAAGTGTCTAGTGTATGGTGTTGCTCACCTTCTTGAAGGAGAAGAATTTGCTGTCCTTGGCGTAGACGTTGTCCTGGTAGACTTCGTCGGCGAACACCATGAGCGTGTGCTTGTGTGCGAACTTGATGACGTCCTCGATGTTGGCGCGCGTCAGCACCTGCGGAGTGCGGAGAGCGGTGTCAGAGGGCGGCGCGGGGAGCGGTATCAGAGGGCGGCGCGGGGAGCGGCGTCAGAGGGCGGCGCGGGGAGCGGCGTCAGAGGGCGGCGCGGGGAGCGGCGTCAGAGGGCGGCGCGGGGAGCGGCATCAGAGGGCGGCGCGGGGAGCGGCGTCAGAGGGCGGCGCGGGGAGCGGCGTCAGAGGGCGGCGCGGGGAGCGGCGTCAGAGGGCGGCGCGGGGAGCGGCGTCAGAGGGCGGCGCGGGGAGCGGCGTCAGAGGGCGGCGCGGGGAGCGGCGTCAGAGGGCGGCGCGGGGAGCGGCGTCAGAGGGCGGCGCGGGGAGCGGCGTCAGAGGGCGGCGCGGGGAGTGGCGTCAGAGGGCGGCGCGGGGAGCGGCGTCAGAGGGCGGCGCGGGGAGCGGCGTCAGAGGGCGGCGCGGGGAGCGGCGTTAGAGGGCGGCGCGGGGAGCGGCGTCAGAGGGCGGCGCGGGGAGCGGCGTCAGTGCGGGGGACGCAATTTGAACTCTCTGTTTCTTACCATTTATAAGATACAACCCACAAGTATACGTTCAACGAAAGCTTAATAATAAAATCTCATAGAATCCTTCGACTACAAAACCCTAAAAACTACAACATCCAAAGATAGCTTAACAGATTTTAGTTAATTTCCTTATTTTTAGGATTCCATACCTCAAAAGGAAGAACCGGAACCCCTATAGGATCACTTTTTTGTCCATCCGTCTGTCTGTCAAAAGACCCTTTATCTCAGGAATGCGTGGAGGTATCGAGATGAAATTAAAACCATATACTCAAATCTGCGGTCCTTTGAAGTTGAGAAAAAATCAAACTTCTGCGATAACGAAACAAAAAGATACAGCCGTTTATGTCGCAAAAAACGTGTATTTCGACACTCTTACGGGAATCAAAATTCATAGGGTACTGTTTTCATACGTAAGTTTGTACAGAACTCTTAGTGCGCGAGTCTGACTCGCACTCGCCCAGTTTTTTTAATTGTACATAACTAAATCAATTCCACGCTCTTACAATAAAAACAATATGTATTTCTTTCTAAACGAATTTCGCTCACTCTTACTGTTACTCTAAAGGCCCGAACTACGGTAAATCTTAAGATTTTCCAGTAAAACCTAAGATTTACCAATTATTAGAGTGCGTCTACTGAAAGCGTAACCTGGAGTTGTTTTTTTTAAATTAAATTGGCAACATTGTTTTGGCGAAAAAAATCACGTCAAAGTCGCAATTGTCAGTTTTTGGAAACAGATATTTTTCAAGAATAATTGCTTAATTATGGGAAAAACAATAAACAGTAACGTGCAAAAACTGCTGCACACTATGGTTAATAAATTCAAACAAAAACAAGAAGAGAAAGAAGGTGTTTTCAATGAAAACCAACAATGTTTATATACGATTTCTGAATTTTTAAGTTAGTACGACGTTATAATCTTGATCCTTGTCAACTAATATTATTAGATAGTTATATTTAGGATAAAATAATATTTTTTTCTTATATTTTTAGATAACTAATCTGACATATTGCGAATTTCATAATTGACAAAAACATCGAACAAAGAAGGCTTTTGGAGAATCGACTTAATCAAAAACGCATGCTAGTGAGCGGTAGAATGCGTTGAGAAGCAGTTGAGATGTAATGAAAGATTTGTCTCACTCTGTCTGGTAGTGCATCAAAGTCTTCAACTGAAGTTAAAATCGCGAAAGTGAAGGACATAGTGACTGAAATCCTAGTTCAAGTTTGGGAGAGATAGCTGCTGAACTTTTTGTGTCTCACGAGTCGATCCGTATCATTTGAAACAATCACTGGAGTATAAAACATGTTCCCACTTGACTAATCCCAAAAGATCTGAATTTTCTCTATGCTAAAACGAATCGATTCCAACCCAACAATCTTGAAACACATTATTAGTGTTGGCGAGACGTGATGAAGTTAAAATCATGTTGACTATTTTATTTGACTATCGCGGTGTTGTGCACTTTGTATTCTTGCCAGAAGGCCAAATGGTAAATAAAGAATATTATTTGAATATTATATACTTAGCGACATTTGAGAGATCAGATAAAATAAAATAATTTGGAATAATAATAACTAACATTTTGTGTGTTATTGACCTTTACCATACACCCACCAAATAATGAAGTCTACACACGTTTTTGACTAGGATTTAAGTTCTTATACAACTATTATACAATTGTCATAAATACAAAATATACTCTAGTATCAAAACTTTTTTCTTCTACTATTTCAATAATACCACATTCAAAATTTTTGGTTGTAACCTTCCTCCTCCATCCTTTTCTCAGGTCACGCTTGCATTAGACGGACTCTAATGGTAAATGTCCAATGTGTAATAAAATTTTGCGATTCGAACTTTTACCACCATTCACTTGGTAAATCATAGGATTTACATTAAAGTAAAGTTGGAGTTACAAAAAACATACTCGTGGGCAGTCAGCCGCCCCCGCTAACCGCGCATCGTCTATTATGTTTGTTAAAAACCAAATAATAAGAAGAATAATGATTCAGTTAGACTAGCTTAATATAAGCGTTAAGATTGTATTTGTTTGTTAAATACCAGATAATAAGAAAAATACCAGTTAGATTAGTCAACGTAAGCGTTATGTTTGTGAGAAGATAATTTACTTGTGTTATTTTTTACTGTTTAGAAAGTGGGTAAATATTTCAAATATTAAAAAAATTACTTCAACATTTACCAGTCCACATTGGTAAAACCTAGCATGTACTGAATTGGAATGGCAAAAGCCCGAAAAAATCGCCCCATTATAAATAAATACTTACTTTTACAAACTCATGTCGGTAAATCTTAGGTTTTACTGGAAAATCTTAAGATTTACCGTAGTTCGAGCTTTTACAGTAACATATACTGTACAGTCTTAAACAGTACATTTTGCTGACGCTGGGTCTTACACCCGACGTGCGTCACTTTATTACTATAAATTAACATACATTACAATAAATCGATGAGTGCAATTACTGCTACGCGGTGACTAACATTAGAGAAAGGAATCGTTAACAGTTTTCTTTGTAAACAGTGTTCTTACGGAATAAACCTTCCGGAAACCAAGTGATCTTTTCTCTACGCACTCCAACCTCTACAACAACAACTCTTGCAAGTGTACGAACCGTACATATACACTTATATTCAAGGATATTCAATTGTCATAAATCTGATAAATGCAGTTTTAATTTTCATCTGGTAAGTGTAAAGGAGTATTTGCGGCAGTGTACAGCAAGCAACGTTGACAATAGTACTAGGTCGCACCTGTCCCGTGGGGTTCCCGGGGTTGATGATGACGAGCGCGCGCACGGCGTGCGTCTTGCTGCCCTCCTGGAAGGAGCGCTCCAGCTCGGCGATGTCCAGGCCCCAGTTCTTGTCCTCGTCCAGGTAGTAGCCCACCTGGCCCAGCCCGAACTCCGCCAGCGACGCCGAGTACAGCGGGTACTGCGGGATCGGGATCATCACTCCTGCACAACAAATATTCGTTATGTGTCACTGGCATTGTAAACACCACCAGTTTATTTAGATGGATATGAACGGTTAATTCCGTGTTTAATCAAACGCATGAAAATTCAATAACTTATAATAAAGTGTTTCTGTGTCTGTCTCGCCGTCAGATTGTGAACGGACATGAACAGCGACAATTTAACAGTCCATTTCATTTTTAACCGACTTCGAAACGGAGGAGGTTCGGTTCGGCTGAATGTATGTTTTTTTATTTATGTTCACCGACATCTCGGTCAATTGTGGACCGATTTTGAAAATTCTTTTTTTTCTTTGACATGATCGTCCAGTTAAATTCTCATTTGCACTGGTTTTGCGTCAGTAACTTCAGAACATAAAATAATATCAGACTTATTTGCTTAAATGCTAGCTTATGCCAGCTGCTTCGCCCGCGTGACATTAGAAAATTATTCCAAGGGAACATACTACCGGGGCAAAGATCTTATGTGCTGTTTCAGGACATGGTCTACCCGCATGCTTAACTTCATCCAAATTCGTTCAGCTATTTGAGCATGAAGAAGTAACAAATATACACTAGAACTTTCGGCAAAAAATAAATAAATTCAACGGATTCTTTGAAATATATGTAAAGACTAAAGCCAACTGTCCACGGACGCGTAGCTTCATAGACGCGTATTCGTCATTATACGCTTGGTGTACGCCTGCGTGAAGCTTGCGTACAAAATTAAGAAACTCTGTCGATGAAACGAAAATATACAGGACGACATGACGTTGCAACTTCGTTGAGTTTCATGGCTTTGTATGCAAGCTTCACGCAGGCGTGCACCTAGCGTATACTGACGAATACGCGTCTATGAAGCTATGCATCTGTGGACAGTTGGAATTAGACCTTATGTGACAAATGACTTATGTTTTTTGTATAAAAATTTATCATCGCTTGTTTCAAATCTAATCTAGTTTATAGCGAATCTGATATCGACAACATACTAATATTACCGTATGTATGCAGAACATGACAGTTGTTAGCCGCCAAGGTCGCATGTGAATGGTCCCTAATGACGCAAATGTGTGCAAACGTTTGATCACTCAGCGGTGCCTACAACTATAGAGAGCTTGCCAACTAATGCGTTACTGCTAGACAAATTGGCGGCAACACGTGGAAGCGTCGAGACGAGCTCCTTCTGGAGAGATATTGCACAATAAAATTAAGCTTGGTTTGAGGAGAACTCAGTCTTTTACCTGACTGCCCCAAAAGGAGTGTTTAAAAGAGGTTTTTGTTTTAGGAAAATAATTGTATGGTTACCTACGTAACCATTACTAGACAGCACCACTTCCTAAACAGTTTGGTAAACCGTTCCCTCCACGATTACACTTGCCAGTAAACTTTAAAAAAATATAAATGTTTAAAAAAATAATTTAGATTACTTACTTACTCATAGAATTTTAATACGAGTATTTTTGGGCGGAATCTTGAATTCTTTGTCTAAAACTTTTTACAAAAAAAAAATAACCGACTTCACTAAAAAAAAATACTGAAACGATCAGAATAACTTTAATTTCGGAAATCGGTGTTTCTCGGTATTGTTTGTTTCTTATTTAACACCGACTTCCGAAATCAAAGTTCTTTTTTTTGTAAAAAGTTTTTTATTTCACACTTTTTAGTTGCGATACACTTGTAGCCAGAGTACCTTTTCCTCATGACAATTCCAATTAACCCAAACTCTGCTAAGATACGTTGTTTTATTAAGAAGTTCTCATATCCACCTTTCACCTTCCGGCTCCATCATCAGATCAGTTCGATAGTACCTTATAGCCAAAATGCATCTCATGACAATTCTAATAAGCCCAAACACGGCTAGGATACATTAATTAATTATGGAGTTCCTGTGCCTATCTTCCGGCTCATCATCAGATCAGTTCGATAGTACCTCATAGCCAAAGTGCATCTCATGACAATTCTAATAAGCCCAAACACGGCTAGGATACTTACCTTGATTAATTACGGAGTTCCGGCGCCTATCTTCCGGCTCCATCGTCATTATCAGACCACTTCGATGACACCATTTTCAACATAACTATTCAGAACTATTCATTTATTTGTATTGTCATAGTCGCTTAACTATGTTCACTGTGATATCTGTTTGAGTATGAAGTTCCGTTGGCTTTTTCTGGTCTTCTTCACCAGTCCACTTCATCAAATGTCACTTTTTGACTGTAAGTGATTAAATCCTTGATGAAAATATCAAAATAACTATATGGTTGCCTATAATATTTGAGGAGTTCCCTCGATTCCTCATGGATCCCATCATCAGAACCTCCTCCTTTTTTTGGAAGTCGGTTAAAAATACTCTTTAGTACAATACTTTAGTTACGAGAAATAACTGAAGCTACAGATAAAATCAACTGTTTGCCGTAATATATTACGAGTATAATCCTAACTAAACATTTAGTAATAAAACATTTATTTTGAAATTACAAATAAACACTTCAATTTAATTGATTTATGTAGCTTTGTTTAGATTTACAAGGCAAGGCCATGTTTATTTCTTTTCATACAATCATGCACCGAGACATTTAACAGAAGAAATTAATATGAGTTATGATTTCAACCTTGAACGGTATTAGCAAACAGGTTGCGGGGCGGACTTCAGTCGCACGCAAATATTATATAGTTACACATTATTATGTACTAGCTTTTGCCCGCAGCTTCGCCCGCGTAAGTACATAAAATATAGCCTATGTCACTCAGGAATAAAGTAGCTTTCTATGGGTAAAAAAATTTTAGCAAACGGACCAGTACCTACTTCCAGAGATTATATCCTACAAACAAAAAATAAAAAAACAAACTTTACCTCTTTATTGTATTAGTGTAGATAGGTCCTAGTATTAAAGTTAATGCTACGGAACGAAAGAAGGCTATTGTGAAACTATACTAGTCATACGTATGTATTGACTAAACAATTGCATATCAAACGGGTTAATACATGCTGATGCCTACGATAGCCATGTTATCGATTCTGAAAAGTATTGTATATTCATGGTCCTGAAACTTTAAAGGTAACGGAAGGAATATACGTGTGCTTTTAGTCAGTAAAAGTCTGACACCCTCCTGCTCCATTTTAGAGGGAGAGAAGTCATAAGATGATTTCCCACCTCAAAAAAATTGTTTAACCTTTCGTATGCCGTTTGTAATTAGAGACACAATTAAAAAGTTATTGTGTCCCGCGTAGATCCGCGTTCCGGCCATACAACGGGTTAATACGTTCGATTTCGATGTGGAACAGAAACGGTATAATAAGTAGGCTAACTTAGTGGTATTTTTTTAATTGTTTATAGGCTCGCGGTTGACCACTATCTCACCTGATGAAAAGCGAAGATGTAGTCGACGATCATGGAGATGGAGGTGGAGACATGACTTTGACTCTTACCAGAAGGACTGGTCCGCAATGGTAGAGGACAGATGTGTGGGGAAAAGCCTGATTGAGGCTAATAGAAAACACAAGTCGCCATTGAATGACAATAAACGGGAGGCGAGCTTCCTGCTCTAGGTTAATAGCAAAAGGCACGCAGACCTTGGTCGACCAACGATACTATGTAATTTGTAACGGTAAAACTCAATGAAACTGCGCGACCTGGCAATCGACCCAGGCAGGACACCACGCTCACCGACGTATAGCGTTGCAGCGGTAGCCACGTCACGCAATAACAGAAAGGGTGTTTTATACTTCATCATCGTCTTTATTTCAGCCGAAAAACGTCCACTGCTGTACATAAGCCACCCTCAAATGTCACCACAATGAACGGCCCCGTGCGTCTCGCATCCTTCGGTTTTCCATTCAGCAGGTTGTCGATCCACCTCGTGGGAGGCCTACCAACGGCACGCGGTCACCACTCCAGAACCTTTCGGCACCATCGATCATCTGTTCTGCGAATAATGTTGTAACCACAGCTGCCACTAAGTTTGTGTACTAACTTGTATTGAATGGAGTACGAACTTTTTCACTATGTTGGAACACAGGAACGCACTGTGTTCTCTATGTTGGAACACAGGAACACAATGTGTTCTCAACACAGTAAATGCACAAACGGTTTAATAATAATAATAACTTTATTGAATCAATTACAACCTTATAAACAAAGTTAAGGCTTACAAATATAAGTACATTAAAAGAAGGTATCTTCTAATATTAAGGCCGAACATTGGCCGGCGCCAATCACCTGTCTGCGATTCCTCTAACACATTACGCTTAGTGATGCTCAATTCCGCTATAAACTATAGACACGCTATAGACTATTGAATATATTGTTAAAGCGCGCTATTTTATACGCTAAACACGTTTTAACAAAACTCAACAGTTGTCTGAACGCGCACGTTATCATTTTATTCGGCAACGCGCTAAACGGGCGCTACAAATATTATTTTGTAACGCATTGCTCACGAAATAATGTCATAAAGCGTTTTAAATGACCAATGAACTTTCCTTCATACATTGATTTCATACTGTCTATAGTAAAATACATACAATTTTGTTAAGTATTACTATCGTTTTGTGAAAAAATTGTTATTTTAATCGGTGTGCAATAGCAGAAATCACGCACGATGCGAGCTGACTGCAGTCCAACTTCCAAGTTCTGCCGACGCGCTCCGGACGGCGCTATCGCGCTATGTTGCTATCTCGTTTTGGCCCCGCTGTGGGCGTTTTGTAGAACAAGATGTTATATTATAGCGCGAAGGCAGAGTCGATTTAGCAAACGCTATACGCTATGAATAGATAGCGTGTTATATTTTGACGCTATACGTTATATTACCCACCACTAATTACGCTAACGATGACCAGCGTACATACTCGTAATCCTCTTGTATACTAACTAATATATTTCCGTAAAAAATGCGTTACTAGTGAGCAAACAATATCTTCAATATGTTATTAGTGAACATGATGTAACACATAACCCGTAACAAAAGCGTGTTTTATGTTTATAGGTTAAACGTATTTACTTAACCTTGGCTTTGACCACGAGTTTTCATTTCCCACACTTGGAAACAATGGATATTGCTTTGGTTTATCTTTTATACTTTTATAGAGAAAATCTAGTACATTTATCGACTATAAGATGAAAAATATAAATATATTATTTTCAGTTTTATAGCAGATACGGTAATTTACATATGATTATGAATTCAGTGACATCATAAATAATACTACCTATTTATCTAAACCTAAACAATTTCTTTTACTTGACAGCGCGGCGCAGTACCTACTTGAGCGATTAGGTTCGATTTCGACGGAACAATATCTGTATCAGGATCCGGGAGTCTTGTACAGTAGGCACAACGGATCTTGAGCGCTCGGCGTCAGAGTGGGGATCGCTTTGCGCATTCCATACATTGGCGAGCCAATCGTCTTCGTTGTTAGAGACATGCAGCAACGCAGGGAACAAATGAGGAGTGATGTCTATGACGCGATGGCGCGGCGAGCCAATCACTGACACTCCCCGCCCCCGCGTCTCACTTCGCACCACTAAAGAAACCGAATATTTGACTTCTGCGCAACCGCTCAAGATCCGTTGTGCCTACTGTATATGTGAGAACGCAGCCACGATACAAGAGTACCTAATTCCTAGTGCACAGGCATAGTGCAGGGGCAACGTTTTCAAAACAAAATATATTGACTTATTCCGAACTGGTTGCTGCTGATTACGTTTAGCATAGAAACAAGTTGCTGAAGCCGACTCGCTTATAACTACTGGCTAAATTACGCTAATGCCCTCATTATCCCTTCACACAACCGTTCTAAAGACTCGTAAATATGCAGTTTTAAGGAAATTAAGCGCAGTTACTCTTATAGATAAATAGATGGACAAAACAAAAGGCAAACACTACAGCGACAGAGACGTGCATGATTAAGTCGCGCTCATGGTCATTCTAAATAGATTAATTTATTTATTTACAGTACCTAAATAGTGTCAGTGTACAACTTCTTTATACCTGTGTTCTAATAAGATAGCAATAACGTACAAATCACAACTATAATGAGATGAATAAATGTAATTAAAAATTATTTATTTAGGAATAAACTAACAGTTACACATTAGGTCTTATTAACTAATATAAAACATATAGTACAGGATACGGTTAAGAACGACCTTCACCGGTTTGTTTAATGGATGAAACCTATTTTATGATAAATTTAGTATATTAAATAATATAACGCGGGTGGGTTGCCTGAGAAATTCCTGGCCAAACAATTTTTTTTTTTTTTGTAAAATGCACCAGTTTGTTTAACGAATAAATTTAATACTAACCGAAAGAGTCAAGCCTTTAGAACATAAAAATGTTGGGTTGCCTATTTGTTTCCTGGCATAGCTATGGGTTGCCAGGTATAAACAGGTATGCATAAACAGGTGTGTGTTTTTTTATATACAACAAATTCTATATAAAAATAAACGCTGTTTCATTACGAATACGATGTTATAGTGTTGTCTGCAAAAAAATCTGGTATGGATAACGGTTGTGCATTTTTCTAAAAATAAAATAAATTTTCAATTTTTAATTAATAATAGTCTGGCCAGGAATTTCTTAGGCAACCCACCCGCGTTATATTATTTAATACACTAAATTTATAATAAAATATGTTTCATCCATTAAACAGACCGGTGAAGGTCGTTCTTAATCGGATCTTAGACTAATATAAGTTCATCGTACAAATGTGCAACTCACACCGTTGTTCACAGAATACATCTAAAAACGTTATTTTGACCAAAAAGAGTAAAAACAAGTACATTATCGATTATTACTATCCCGTAAATACAAATTTATTTTCATTATAAGCCTTGTATAGTCTCAATGAGGCTGTTCCGAAACCTATTGATGGGCATTGCAAATATGTCCAACTCAGGTCTCAGTAAAAAGTTTATTATAGTCATTACAAATACGACTTAGAGGTGCGCGGGCTCCAGCATTGGTTCAAATTGACTAGTACCTATCCCGACTGGTCTTCATCATCACCATTATCGTCTTTTCAACCAAAATACGTCCACTGTTGGGCGTAAGCCTCGCCGTAATAGCCGGCCCTGTGCATCTATCATCCATCGGATCCCCGCGATCCTCACCAGGTCATCGGTCCT
Organism: Mythimna ferrago; assembly: GCA_910589285.2. NCBI lineage: Eukaryota > Metazoa > Arthropoda > Insecta > Lepidoptera > Noctuidae > Mythimna > Mythimna ferrago. The sequence continues at coordinate 557,404 of OU342693.1, forward strand.
CCTAGTAGGAGGCCTTCCAACGCTGCGTCTTTCGTCTTTGCACAGGCGCAAATTATAATTATACACACTTAAACCTATTTCATTTATTTATTACTATTAGTGAAACCTACATTACGTTAGCGAATGAACAGATAGATGAGGGAAAACGACTTAGTTTTATGTTATGTAAGGACAATTCAACCTAAACTGCATTCAAAATAAGATTACACATTTAAACAAACCTTTTTCGCTGTTCGTTCAACCGATTTTGATGTTTATTTATTGTTTTACTTTACCCAAAACGGCTATCCGCCATTCACATTAGTGCACATGGGTAATATTTGGACATGTTTTCTTCTGAACTCAAGTGAGTTATACCTTAAACTACCTAAAAGAAACTTAATAGGGTACTTAAAGGGATAGTATCCACAGATACGCTTATAGATATATATAAAGAAAGCTAAGGTAAGCTTTTTGCACTTTCTTTAATATCAAAGCATATTTTTTCTCATGAGGGTCATAGACGCATGCACTAGACTCAAGCTTACTTCGAACAAGCACGTTATTGCGTTGGCAGTATGATAAAAAACGGCCGCAGTAAATAGTTGGTATTGCAGCCACTTTTTTGTTCTTTAATTCCATCCTTATTCCTATGAAATAGAAGTCAAAATCGGTTGAACGGACAGTAAAAAATGTTTGTTTAAAAGTCTAATCATATTTTGAATGGATATATTGAATAAAGTAATAATACGTAGGTATACCTAATACTTTCAGATATAAATTCTTATTACTTACAGTATTAAGATAATAAATTGGCAATCGTAAAGATACTACAGAAAAGCCTGTCTGATAAGAACACGATACTATTACTCCCCAGCGGCCCAGTTACTTGCTTGTCGCACTAGTGCGATTAGAACCGATAACTGTTGAGATAGCAGGATAGCATCGCAACCAAGTTAATAAACACATGTACATATGCGATTGGTTATATTATTTAGTAGGAAGTGCAGTAGGTTGGTACTTCATGTATGTATTAATATCTATACTCAATACTCAATACTCAATTCTTTATTGCAATCCACAATGTAGGCTTAGGTGGTATACATTAGCAAAGAGAAACAATCATGGACCCTGTCGGGCACAGCAAAGAAGGATAATTACAATAACCAGAGGAGAGGCTTTATCATTCAGGCATTCCATAATCCAATTTTACATGAATAAATCCAATAACAATAGTGATTTTGATACAATAAAAAATTTAACAATAAAAATTAACAGTAATGTCAATTTATAAAATTACGAATTTATAATGGCTATTTTCCCTAATAAGAATTGAAACTGTCAATTTGTAATAATACTAATTAATAATGTCAATTTATAATAATAAGAAATAATAATTATGTCAATTTAAAATAATGCTAATACGTAATGTCAATTTGCGAAAACTAGAATTATAATTAAATAAAAAAATGTCAATTTGTGATAATAAGAATTAAAATAAAAATAAAATTGTCAATTTGTAAAATTAGTAAAAATTAGTAAAATTAGAATTAATGATGTCAGTAACTTAAAAATGTTAATTATAAGTAAAATAGGTCAAATTAATGAAATAATAATTTATCTGTTTAGCTTAATCTATGCACTTATGTTTTAAGGATTTATCATTTAGGTATTCGTTTACATTATAATAACATTTATCAATTAATAACTTTTTTAATTTTCTTGTAAATAAATTAAGTTTAGTTTCTTCTCTTATTACTTCAGGTAACATGTTGTATATTTTTATTGACATCACTAGCGGGCTGGTTGAGTGTATTCTTAAGCGGGATGTTGGTATATTGAGTCGTGTTTTGTGTCGGAGTGTGTACCGTGTTTGTATGTCTTCTCGTGTAGTGTAAAAGTCTTTATGTTTGTGAGCGAACTTGCATATTTCCAGTATATATATACAAGGCAGAGTTAAAATATTTAGATTCCTAAAATGGGATTTGCAGCTATCTGTCTGTTCTATATTAACTAGGACACGGATAAGTTTCTTTTGGATTGTGAAAAGTGTAGGTGCGTCTGTACTGTATCCCCACATTATTATGCCGTAGCTAAGCCACGCGTAAGCATAGGCGTAGTAAGTAACGAGGGCAGTTTGTAAATTTGTGGTTTTTTTAACTTCATAAAAAGCGTATAAAAATTTTGAAAGTTTTGATTTAATTTTTCTTATATGTAATTTCCAATGTATGTTTTTGTCTATGGTTATACCTAGTAATGTGAATTCATCGACGGTTTCTATTGTATGATTATTATAAGAAAAGGATACGTTTATAGGGTTTTTTTGGTGAGGGTAGAAAGGTATTAATTTAGTCTTCGCAACGTTGATTTCGAGATTGTGTGAGTTCATCCAAGTTATTATTTTATTAAATATTTCAGTAAGGGAACTGTTTAGGTTTGTGTTTTCCTGACACTGGGTGAGAATGGAAATGTCGTCTGCGAATAAAACACACGGTCCGAATTCTGCTATGTATTTTGGGAGATCATTAATGTAAATGAGAAACAAAAGACATCCAATTACACTACCTTGAGGTATTGATGCTTTAATCGCCTTTTTCTCAGACCGGTACTTTTGAAGTTCGTTAATATTATTATTAAAATATTCTATTTCCACTAGCTGTGCTCTATTTTCCAGATAGGATTTGAACCAGTCATGTGCTTTGCCGCGGATCCCTAATCTATATAGTTTATTTAATAAAATATCATATTGAACTTTATCATAAGCTTTGGTCATATCAAGCATTAATCCGACTGCGTATTTTTTTTTATTTATTATATTTAAGGCTTCCTGAATAAATTTATATACAGCTAATGTTGTAGACCTATTCTTACGAAATCCGTTTTGACATTCGTCAAATATTTTATATTTTTCGCAGAACGTATATACGCGGTTGCACATCGCTTTCTCGAAAATTTTCGAAGCTGTAGGTAGTAGAGCTATTGGACGGTAATTACTAGGCTCTGTTTTGTCATTTTTCTTGTGTAAGGGTTTCACTAACGCTATTTTAAGCTGATCAGGGAATACACCTTCATCAAAAGACTGGTTAAGTAATTTAAAAAATGGTAGCGTTAGCTCATTAGCGCATTGTCTCAGTAAACTGGGTGGAAGTTCGTCGATGCCATGACTTTTTTTATTTTTTAGTGTTTTTAGCATAGTATTGATTTCGTAGGGTTCGACTGGAGTAAGAAACATTGTATTTTCGGTCTGTGGAAGTACTGGTATGTTTTTTGATTTATGTGTACTTTTAATAGGACTTCCCTCGCCAATTGATGCAAAAAAGTTATTAAATATGTTGGCTACTTCCTTTGGTTCCGAGGTTGTTTTGTTCTTAGTTGTTTGCAAAGTTATATTGAATTTGTCTTTTTTTATTATTTTATTGGTTCGCTCATTTATAATATTCCACATTGTTTTTATTTTGTTATTTGATTGTTTAATTTTATTAATATATTGTAGCTTTTTTGCTGTTGTAACCGATTTTTTCAATATTTTTTCATATATTTTATAGTGTTTTGATAGTACTGGGTTCTTTGTTTTTAGTGTAAGTATTTTTAACAGTCTCTTATTTTTGCAGGATGTTTTAATACCTTTGGTTAGCCATTTATTTTTAAGAGTAGTTTTTAATTTAATTTTACATAGAGGTATATATTTGTTTAAAATAGAAGTTAGTGTGTCGCTAAATGCTTTATAATTATCATTTATATTTAAGTCGCTTTTTATTATTTCGTTCCAGTCTAAGACTTGTAGCGCAGATTTAAACTTTAATATATTGATGTCATTAAATAACCTCTTTTTTACATACCAAGTAGCTTGAGACATGGTTACATGTGGCATAGAGATTTGTATTGTGGTTCCACTATGATCCGAGAAACCAAATTCTTCTACGGATGTAGTTATCTTATTTGTATTAATGTTTGTGAATATTAGATCTAAGCATGTGGATGTTGTTTGAGTAGTTCGAGTGGGTTTCTTTATGTGTTGTCTAAAATTGAACTCTAGCATTAAGTCTATAAATTGACTAGTTTTTCTATCATTATTTAAAACATTTATGTTAAAATCTCCGCCTATAATAATATTAAATTTACAATATTTATTGTTTATATAATTTAAAATATTTTTCAGCTGACTTAGGAATATATCTTCTTCTTTTTTATTCCAATATATTGCCAGTAATATTATGTTTTCTTTGGGTATTTCAACTGCACATAATTCAATTACATATTCTATGGACATATCAGTAATATCTTTCCTTTCTCTAAAATCAATGTGATCTTGGAGCAGGATGCAGACGCCACCACCTCCTCGCGTCTTTCGGCAGTATGATGCAGCTATTTTATATCCGCTAAATTGTATCATGGTTTGTTTTTCGCTCGATAGCCAGGTTTCTGATAAGCATATTGCGTGATATAATGGGTTTTCCGCGATGAAATCTTCAAAGATGTCCTGTTTATTATAAATACTTTGTATATTTTGGAATAAAATATTAAAATGTTGACCCGTGGCCGTGACTTCGAAAGGAATTATTCTTCGTATTTATGTCTCCTATTATTTCCTCGCGGTGACCGTTGTAATTACTTTGATTTTGGGTTGATATTGTTGTGGTATTTTTTGTATCGTTAATTCTAATTTTTTGTTGGTTTGTTTTATTTTTCATATTTATTATTTCTCCTTCTATATACAATTGATTGTTTCGGATTACTGAGTACAGGCCTTGTTTTCGGGCTTGTATCATTTCTTCTCGCATAAGTTGCCTTTGTTTCCGTGCATTTTCATCTAAAAACTCAGATACGGACAGTCTTGTGCCCTGGAAGTAGTGGCTATTTTTTATTAAGTACTTTGCCATCCTTTTACTCAATATTTCTACTACCAGTGGTCGTATACTGGCAGTATCCCTGCCTAGTCTATATGTACCTTCTATATAGCCTGTTAGGTCTACATGTAAGATATCTTGGAATATATCAATTATCCGATCATGCAAATCAATTTCCGATTCTTTCGAGTACTCCATCAATCCATATAGAACTATTTTCCTTGAGTTGCTTTCAGTGCACGTAATAGTTGGAGAAACACGTATTGATTTTATTTCCGATATTTCCTTTTTGAGTTTTTCATTTTCTTTTATCATGTTTTCTATTTTAATGTTAAGTTTTTCCAATTCAAGTTTTCTTTGATCATTTTGTTTTGATAGGTAATTGGTTTTTTTATCAAGGTCGTCTGTGAGTTTGGCAATAGCTTTTTTAATTTCTATTTGTATGGTGCTGCGTAGTTCGGAAATTAGAGATTCATTGTTTTCCTTCAGACGTGTTATAATCAATTGATTTAGACTTTGCAGTGACAGTTCATGTTGTATATTAGTATAAATTGACGAGTTCTTTTCCTCTGTTTGTATAGTATCTTCGAGTAAACTGAGATCGTTAAAAGTGGTTGAATCATTGCTGGTGTAGGTAGTTTTTTTTCTAAGTGTAACGTTGCATAGTTCATTGGGTGAAGCAAGTTGGTGGCTGTGAGTTTGTATGCGTATAGGAGTGTTAGAGTTCCCTGTTTTTGGCATTTTGCAGCGACAATCTTGGCATTTCCATGTCTTTTTATGATCTGCAGTCATTGCTGTCTTAAAATGATCTCTTGAGATATTTGCGCACTCTAAGTCATATTTGCACCCACATAATGTGCAGGTAAGATATTCGCTGGTTATAAGGTTTTGTGTACAACCTGCGCATTTTTGTGTCATTTTGTTCAAATTCAAATTTCTTACAGGTGCCGCCATCTAGCGGCCAGTGGTCTAATTATCTGCTTGTGTCAATCAATAACCGGAGCTAAATTTTCTACTCGATAATAGATAATAATAATAATAATAATAATAATTTATTGGTCTCGTGTTACAGAGTAAGTCTTAAATACTAAACTTATGATAATTAAGGGTGTTCACTGTAACTGGTAAAATTTAACATTAAGTTGAGCTGTGGTCCCCAAACTAGGCAGCGCCTGTATCTTGGGGGCCGGAGTTGCGTTAACTTACATTTATTTAGTCCAAGACATGCTAACTTTTACACTTGAAACAAGATGTTTAAAAATCAGGTATATAAATCAAATTAAATACTGGTAGCAGTCTGCCTACCGAAATAACAGTAAAAAAAAAACAAGAACAAACTAAAATAAAAGAAAACAAAATAAAACATAAAAAAAGTGTTCCTAATTTTAAATGGTGTGTGTGAGTATGGTAAGTTAAGGTTAGAGTGATGGTGTATATGTGTGCGTGTGTGTGTTGTAAATGTGTGTTATTAAGTTAATATTTCCTCAGTTTGATTGTATGACAGGGAGAGAAGCCAGCTTTTTGTCAACTTTTTACATTGATGGGTGCTGAGAACTTTAATATCACAGCTTTTGCTTATGTTGTTGTATATATGTATGTGTGAGTAAGAGGGGCATCGTCTGCCCAAAAGACTGTTTGCAGTAGGAAGAGGGACATGAAAGATACGTTTTGAGAGTAAAGTTTGGTAGTCAGGTCTATTTTTGATGGATTTGTGAGCATGCAGTGTGGCACTGAGAATAAATAGTTGACGTACTCGGAGAACCGGAAATTTATCGTATAGTGAATCTGTCGGGAATCTGAAGGGCTTTTTAAGTAACACTTTGATTACGGCTCTTTGTGCTCTTTCTATTTCAATAAATGAGCTTCTCCCGGCTCCTCCCCAGACTGAGATTCCGTACTGGAGTACCGATTGGCACAGTCCGAGGTATACTATTCGGAGAATTTTAATTGGAGTACATTCTCGTAATTTCTTCATGACGTAAATTAGTTTTCTCACGCGGCTAGCAAGCAATTGTATGTGGGGTTTAAAAGACAAATTTTCATCGATAGTAATACCTAGATATTTAAGGTGGGGAACGCGGTCTATAGGAGTACAGGTACAGTTTGTGAGTGGCGGAATGTGATCGTTGCAGCATGTGTGGAATTTGAGTGTTAGTTGACGGGGTGGACTTGAAGCCATGGTTTTGTAAAAAGTAATGAGCTTTGTTTTTTTTAAGTTAAGAGTTAGTAGATTTTTATTAAGAGTTTTAGAGATAGTGAGCAGTCCATTTTCACCAAACTCGAACACTTCTTCCCAAGTTTTGCCGTGAAATAAAATTGCGGTATCGTCTGCATACGATATTATTTCAGCATTATGAAGAGGTGCGTTAAGTATGTCGTTCATGTACAAGATGAAAAGAGTTGGACCGAGAGTGCTGCCCTGAGGGATACCAAAATTTATAGGTAGTAGCCCACTACAGTAGTCTCCTACTTTTACTAATTGCTGGCGGCAAGATAAGTAGCTTTGAAACCAGTCCAGCGCGTTTCCACGTATACCAATGCCTTCTAGTTTGGCCAAAAGAAGTTCTATTGATATAGTGTCGAACGCTTTGGCTAAGTCAAGAAAAACTGCCAAAACGTGGTCACCCTTTTCGACATTGGAAGCTATAGAGTTAGTCAATAATATGGCTGCATCCTCGGTCGATTTGCCACATCTAAACCCAAACTGTCTGTCGGATAATAGATTATTATCTTCCAGAAAGTTTACTAGTCGCTTATTTACAACTTTTTCGAGAAGTTTTGATAGAATGCACAGAAGAGATATAGGTCTGTAGTTCTCCGGTTGTTTTCTAGGACCACTTTTATGAATTGGTCGTACACAGGCAACCTTCCAACAGTCTGGGAAAATGCCACTTTCTAAACTTAAGTTAAAAATATGAGTGAGAGGTTTTAATAATGTTTTTTTGAGCAAAAAAATTAATCTGACACTAATTTCATCCAAACCAGCAGCGCTGTCAATTTTAAGTTGGTCTATAAATTTTTCTATTTCATCTTCGTCCGTTGGACGGAAGAAGAAAGAGTTTGGAGGAGTCTCGCGTGGTTTATATTTGCTCGCTAAGGATGCTTGAGTTTCGGAAAATCGCGTCAGAATGAGGTCAGATAAGTTTTTACCGAGGGATGTAAAATAAGCATTACACCTATTGAGAGAGTCTACAGGGTTCTGGGTGTTCGATAGCAACTGGGGGGAGTCACTTTTTGCAGTATTTGAGTTGTAAATAGACTTGATTGTATCCCATAGTTTTTTAGCATTGCCTTGGTTTTTCATAATAAGTTGACTGTTATAGTCACTTTTAAGATTGTGTAACAAGTTGTTGCAAAAATTTTTGTACCTGGTGTACACGAGGCGTCGCATCTCATCGTCAGGGTGTGTTCTTAAATCTAGATGAAGTTTATCGCGGTGCCTCATGCACCTTATGAGCCCTGGTGTTATCCATGGTTTAAGATTGTACTTACTACGGCTGATGGTTATTTTACGCGAGTTTTTAGCGATAGAGCTAGAGATTTCTTCAATAAGTAAATTAACTGAGATATTAGTGCAACAGCTACTTAGGACGTTAGACCAATCTTTGCTCTTTATCTCTGCGGCAACTGCTTCTTCGTTAACTATGGTTTTCCACCGTTGCCTAGCTCGATTGTGAGTGTTCTTTTGTGCTATGGCAGCCATGATTATATCATGATCTGTAATAGATGATTTCCCTACAATGCCTACAGATTTGAAGTTTGACTTTACAAAGATATGATCAAGACAGTTGGGCCCTCTAGTAGGCTTGGTAATCGCTGGAAGAAGACCATGCGAGGCCATGAGGCTAAGATATTCAGTGTGCTTAATGTTTGTAGTGGAATGAATATCGATATTAAGATCGCCGGCTACTATGATGGTCGGGTATTTTTTTAATTGTACAAGAACCGTGTCTAAAGATAACATAAAATTGTCTATATTTGAGAATGAGGGAGAACGATATACTCCCAAGACGGCCACATTGTCATCTATTATTGTAAGAAGGTTGTCCGCTTCCGCGACTTCTATATTATCTAATACAGAAATATTCCGAGAGTTTTTGATATAGATAACGACACCTCCGTTCTTATTCTGCTGTGTACATGTACGACATGCCGAATAACCTGGTAGCGGATCTAGTATTGTCATGTCAGTTAACCAGCACTCAGTTAAAACGACTACGTCGAATTCGGTACCAAGACGTTGGAAAGCTGTATAAAAATCATCAAAATTGTGTTGATAACTCCTTATGTTCAGTGAGAGAATTTTTAAATCACTAGTGGTAGAAAGCAATTCCCTACAATCTTCTAACTGATTACAAGTGTAACACTGTATAGTAACGTTTTCGTCAATGTCCTGGATGATGTCAAGTAACGCCATTTATGTAGCTATCGAAAAATAAATTAATAGAAGTCACTATTAATGTTGTTATTGTTACTATAAGTGTTACGTAAGCACCAGAGTGTAGGAAATTATAAATGTTTGTATGTATGTGTAAGTGAGAATTGATACTTTTCTTGAAGTAGTCAGGAGTAGAAGGCTGTGCGTTTGAGTGAATGTTATTGCGTTGTGGTGGTGTTAAAAATGTACACAGTATGTTTATAAATTGCACGGAACATACAAAAATAAAACTATTAACAAAAGGAATATAAGGTAATAATATAGAATTTAAAATCCTAAAATTAAAGTGAGATCTAAAAGATAAATGAGATCTAGAGGTATCAAAAAATCTAAAATTATACGATATAAAAATTATAAAAAGTTTATGAGATGGCGCTGTTATAAGTATTGATCAGGATGACGAGCAGATTTTGATTTTATTTAGATACTTTTCAAGTAGATTATTTGAGAATAGCTATCGTACCTTAATTAGGGTTAAATCCAAAACGTTGTTCCTGGTGACTATGAGAACTTTGGGCTCCTTTTAGTGAGTGGCCGATGAAAAATCCGTTTTGAAATTTGTTCGTTAAAATTCATTGACACTTTGTCTTATTAAAAATCTTCACATAGAGTGTCTAAAACTTGTGTACTTTGACTTTAATCACAGTAGACACCTCTCTGTTATAACTTGAGTCACTATTTTAAACTGATTTGTCACTTAAACTATTTTTAAAACTTATAAATACACGGAACAGATGTTTGTTTACGCACAGTAGCGCCCTCCAATAAATCTATACCTATAGTACTACAGAGTGGAAATGTAAACAGAGCTTGTTATTTATTTACTTTACAACACAGTGACGTTGTTACGTGTCGAATAAATGCAGATGCATTGCTATTATAGTATGCAAAGCTTATACCAATTACCTATGTTTAAGTGTTCACTGCTGGGACATACGGACATAGAGTAGTGGACATAGGTGTTCCTAATGTTGGATTATAGGAAAACACCGTGTGTCACTGTGGTTTTTTACATTTATAAGGAACAACCAATTGGGACCCGAGTGCCTTTGTAGGCCTGAATGAAATAAAATATTTTGAATTGACTTTTGCTGGCGTTTCGTAAAGAAAATGTTTGGCTAACCAGCAAAGTTGGAAGTGGCTTGTAAGTATTATACTGTAAAAATACTTACTTCATATTAAGAAAAGAGACGAGAGAAAAGAGGTTTGCTTTGCGACACACAACTTTGAAACCCTCATTCATCATTAAAGTAAATACACTCCTGTGGCAGTCGGGTAAAAAAAGTAGATTTTCCTCAAACCACCTTACACTTTAAACAGCTCCAAAAGGAACTCGTCTTCCACGTGTCGTCGCCACTTTGTCTACCAGTAACATGTTAGTTGGCGAGCTCTCAACAGTTCTAGGCACCGCCTAGTGATCAAACGTTTGCACACATTCGTGTTATTAGGAATAAATCGTGTTTTCAATGCAGCAAAGCACTGACTGCTGTACTAACCGGAGTTCTTTCCGTCGACTTTGTTGCAAAGCAGCTGCAGGCAGTTCTTGATGCCGTTGGAAGCTCCCCCGGTGAGGCAGATGTTCTGCCAGTTGGCAGGGTGGCCGTCGCGTCGCTCGATGTACTCCGCCACGTGGCGCCGGATCAGCTCAATGCCGTACGACATTGTGTAGGAACCCATTGATTGGCCGCTGAAACATGTTAATTACACCGTTCATTTCGTGTAAGCAGTAGGTTCAGCTACGCTTGGCCGGAGTCCATTTCATATCGAGGCCTCTCTGTAGTTAATAGTCCAAATGTCTGACCACCAGTCTTGCTAAGCAGTATTGCGTCACTCAGTAGCTCGGTCAGACAGACAACCGCACTATGTAAAATAAGGGCATTCAGATGCAGGCGGTTATATACTGGGAGACGAGTTGGATGAAGGTTAGGAAGATTGATTTTTATGACGGTAAATTCTAGAGTATTACAATAAAAGGTCTTATTTTTTATTTTTTTTGTATTGTGTACAAGCTCATAAGGCTAAAACCCCTTTAATAGCAGAAAACTCACAATCAATTTAAAAACAATGATAGTTACCCGCAACCTTTTAATATGGCTTTAGCTCTCTCCTTGACATCGGATGGGAATGTGCTTGACTCAATCAGTTCAGGGTTCACGGCGCAAGCCAAAACCTGCGGAAAAACATAGCACATTACTATAACAGAACCGCATGCGGGCCATCCGTCGCGGACCGTACGGCGCGGACATCCATCAAACGCTGCTTACATAATTATGAATACCGTCCGTTATTTACCGTCATCATTAACCACATTAGTCATTACAGGCCGGTCCCAGTCTATCAATGAATGCGAGAAAAAATAACATACGAGTAAGAACAAATGTTTAGTATTCTCTGAACATTCTTACAATAAAGACATGCTTATGCTTATCTGTGCGCCCACTTTACAACACTAAAGTATTATATTAGCTACTAGTATTAGCTATAAAAACAGTTTCATTAGAGCTTTCATTATTCTCATTAAGTACAAGTAGTTAGCTATTACACATAGGAAAATGCGAGTGCCTTTATTATGCGATAAATTCTCTTTCAGATTCTGTTATTAAGTTGTTTTACATACAATGAAAAACCTTTTCCAGTGATTACCTTTCTTATCAAACGATCTCATTAATACCTGCCCATATATATTTTATTAGTCATAAATTGTTCTCAGTGTAAAAGTCATATTATTAGGACATTGTTCAATATTCTGCTGCATTACATTGTTAATTATCACTCTTCAGGCACTCATTGGTAGCTTGACGGACCGAGTCTTAAACCAGTTTTTATTGCCACATTTTAAATTCGTTGTAAAAAAAAGGGAGATCTTATAGACATACCATACTATAAATGATCATATACAAGGTGTAAGGGACAGCCCTCCACAAACTTTAAGGGCTTGTTCAGTAGACGAAACTTAACAACCTTCCACTAAATTTTTTTTCAGGAAACGATAAAAAAAATCGGTCTCGCCATACAAATTGTCCAATCAAGTTTATCATTTTGTACGGTGAGGCTGATATTTTTTTTTACATTGCTCGCAGAACAGATGGCCGATGGGGCCGAAAGGTACTGGAGTGGCGACCGCGTACTGGAAGACGGAGCATTGGTAAGCCTCCCACAAGAATCCAATGAATGCGAAACGTACAGGATCGGTCGTTGTGGCGACACTTGGGGGAAGCCTATGCCCATCAGTCGTCTTTCAGCTGAACAGAAAGTGCCTGTTTAGAACAGTTCTACACATTTAACTTATGGTTCCTCAAAATGAAAAAAAGGTTATGGTTTACCTCCCCTTCTGCTAGTCAGAAGGGAATGGCGAGATCATACCTGTCATGCCTGATTGAACGTCGTACCTGTCTGATGAAGGTGATGGGCTGCTGTCCCATGGCGTGTGCATCTCCGATGTTTGCCTTGATCACCCTCTTGAAAGGTTTATTGGCTCCCTGATGACAAATAACAAGACTTAGTGAAACAGCGATAAGAAAAAACCGAGTTTTTATCAATTCATTGAAAAAGATTTTGTTCAGTAGAAGGCTATTGAAATTGTGTTGAATTATTGAAAAATGTAAGAATTGCAATAATAAAATTATTATTAAGGTTTCTCTGCGTGTTGATTTCTATAAAAAAAAAACCCTCTCATATCAGTCTGTCAAAGATTCGGATCCCCTTGGTTCTGAGTTATGTAAAGACTTCATAATCACAATAGGTATATCTAAATGATATAGCTATGTCATAGCCAGACCTTAGAAATTGATCACTTCATGGTATGGCCAAGTAAAACTTGGCAGGATCGTTTTAAACGTTAATCTTTAATGATAGATGAGAATGAAACATAGTAGGCCAAACAAGGATTAAAAATCCTCATTTGCCGTACTATCTTTACACCTTTTATTAGCACAGAAATCCTACATCAATGATATGACCAAACGAGGATTGACATATCATCAAATGTTAATGTTTAAACGATCTGGCCAGTTTTATTTGGTCATATCATGAAGTGATCCAGTCTAAGGGTCTAAACAGACGGACTGCATTTCAACTGCAATCCAACTGCAAATTGCAGTTTAAGTGCAGTTTGAATGCAGTTGACACGACTGCAAACCAAACGTGCGGTCCGATTGCAGTCGTGTGAACTGCACACCGACTGCATTCGAACTGCACCTTACCCACCCGCCCGCACGCTCTGCCCTCCCGCGCATGGTGCAGTTCGGATGCAATCGGTGTGCAGTTCACACGACTGCAATCAGACCGCACGTTTGGTTTGCAGTGCTATTGCAGTCGTGTTTGCAGTTCTATTGCAGTCGTGTCAACTGCATTCAAACTGCACTTAAACTGCAATTTGCAGCTGGATTGCAGTTGAAATGCGGTCCGTCTGTTTAGACCCTAAGACCTGGCCACGACAGATAGTGTTGTGATGACGTCGTGTAATCATTTCGTTAGAGTAAATCTTTGTGATATTTAGGTACTTAGTTTATCTCAATGGATGGTTATAATAAAGGTGGATTAGAAACGACCTCTACTTCAACGCCTAGACTTAATGACCGAATTTAAACCATATAATTTTATTATTTAACCAACACTGGGTATGACTGAATGTACAACACCATGACCCATATTCAAGAACGATGTTCAAACATACATTATGCCTGTCTCTACAACAACTACCACGGCACGGGTAACGCAGTGGTTGAGAGAATGGCTGCTGTGCTATGTACCTATAGCGTGTTTGGTTCCCGCAAGGAATAAGGCCTCCGGGTCTACGCTCTTGTGTGATTTTAGTTGCCATCACGGATCTTGAGCGCTCGGCGTCAGAGTGGGTGAATCGCTTTGCGCATTCCATACATTGGCGAGCCAATCGTCTTCGTTGTTAGATACATGCAGCAACGCAGGGAACGAACTAGGAATGACGTCTATGACGCGATGGCGCGGCGGGCCAATCACTGACACTCCCCGCCCTCGCGTCTCACTTCGCACCACTAAAGAGACCGAATATTTGACTTCTGCGCAACCGCTCAACATCCGTGATGGCAAGTGTACATGTTTGTGTGTTACACCACACGCCACACGACACAGGAGTAAATCCTAGAGTGGGGCAACGTTTTTTTTATCTTTCCTCAAACTTTGTAGTCAATCAAGATACAAAGTAGACGAGAGCCTGTAGTTGGATAACAAAAACAGGTCGAACAAGAAAATAATGTAGGTACTGAACGAAGCTGAACCGGTTTCTTGTGGTGTGGTATCGACCCACTGAAGACTGTTACGTAAGATGAGAACGACCTTTCGTAGAGGGCATTATTGTACAATAGTTACAGTTAAGTAGCTTGAACTGTATGAAAAGTTTTGTGAAATACATTTATGAGCGATGGGGAAAGTTACTAATAAGTACTTATAATGAATTTAGTCTTAAGTTAGTGCTTTCCTTCGATGTAGGTTGCAACATGCTTTCGTGTGTAAACTCATATTAGGTTTGCAAATTGAGGATAATAGAGATAAACGCAGTGGACTCAATGATCAATCCCCATTTGAAGTTGAACACGAGTGTTATCTGACGGTATCAGTGTCAACACACTGGCGGTATTATTTGTGTTTATCAGTCACAAATATTAATATCAAAAGTTGAAAAGTTGGAATCGAAAATGAAAATGAAAGAAAATTAGACCAAATAATATGAAAGTTTTTACAATTTTTGGCCAAGAAATGGGCGGAAACTACCGAAAATTTCCGGCGAAATCACTCATTGACTTCAGTTGACAACTGGCGACAGGACCTTGAAATAACACGTTGTGTAGTAAAATAAATACTAGGGAACCTACTACCAATGTCATATTTTCATTGTCAAGAACTAGGTAACTGCCAAGAAGTATTCCCAAAATATCCAATTGATTCATGCACTGAAAGGAAACATTCAGACAAAATCACGTTTCTACCTAAACGGAGTTAACTATAAAAATCACTATTTAAATTCTAATTTCCTAATAATTTTCCTTATTTACTTATGCCTTCACATTGAAACCTTGAAACGTAGGTACCTATCTAATAATTATGGTGACTTCACTAAGACCTAATTACAAAGAACTAAGTTCTACTATTTTTAGAATCGTTTGGCATCACAATAATGTACATAGTACTTGCAATTAATATGCCTATCTACAACGGCGTGACGGCCTTGAGTGTCACAATAGCAATTAACAAGTTTACACAGTACTTTCATTATCTACTATTTGCTAAGCAACGAACAAGCACTACCTTCTCTTGAACAATGAATTCAGAATCTATACATTGAGCCAATAATAAATACAAGTAATTGAAGAAACCTCCGTAAAGTGTTCATTACTCTAAGGAGGTTGTGTCAATTACTTGTATTTTTTAGTGATAATGCTTATGAAGCCAGCAATAACAGACAATAATCGAACGATATTAAATAAGACGTGAGTTCCTTATCGTCACTCGTCGTACTTTGTACTCTAAAATTGTGTACTAAAACATCCAAGCGCATCTCGAGAACAATATAAAAAATCATCATCGTTAATTACTTATTACTATGCGTTCCAAATGAGAATAGGACCGATTCCTATGTTTTGACGTCTCGTCGTACTGTCAAATCGAAGAAATTTTAGCAAAATTGAAGAACTTAGAGATGAGTGAAATTGAAGAACTGGATCCTGATTAAACTTTTTTCGTTCACAGTTCATAAATAAATTAAATTTTTCGTAAATTAATTAATATTTAAAAATTTCTTTCCTCGATTTGACAGTAAATCGTGACGTCATAACATGGCGGGCGATCCTATTCTCATTTGGAACGCATTGTAAGACCATATATTCTTCTTTCTGCCTAAAAGACGATACCATGATCATTTGGATTACTAACACTTCTTAAGCCTGCAGAGACCAGGTTTCGCGGATATCAGCATGGGACATGACAAACAGAACGCCATTGGGTGCCCCAGTGGCGTCTATTTGAAAGTGCTATCAAATGCACATTCCTGTAAATTCTCAATAGCGCTGTGACTGACTGGAACTCCTGCACACAACACACATGACCTATTTAGAGGACATTCGCCAATAGCGCAGGATCGTTAACAACGCACTTCCGCCACTTTTAGCTCATGTATTCTCGCCCATCCTTTTCTCAACCCATAACTAAAGTTCAATTCTTTAGTGTTTAAACACTTGACATCTGTATCATCCTGTCAGTTTAAAAAAGTATTTTTTCTCCTGCTTTAAACTTATCTGATTTTTTAAGCTGAATTGACGCAAGGGTTCTTACTTCGTGGTACTTCTCCAATTTACTCAGCGTGTTTAGTATCCTCGGTAATATACCGTCAATCTATGCCAGAGTCTCACATCTTCACTTCAGCTATAAAATAACCCTCCAGTCTTAACCGCGACCTTCAAGAACCTTGACCGACAGCTCTCAGCTCCAATGTCGCATTCTGTCAGTGTTACACCAAGGCGTTACGCATGTGTAACATGTGACACCACAGCGCGACCACACATTTTCACACTCGGCTGGCGAGAGAAACCGTACGCGAACGGTGGCAACTAATGGCCTTGATCATGATTGGATTGAATGGAAACTAATTACTTTGCATAATGAGAAAAATACGTATTTGTAAATCAGTCCATTCAAGGCCTGTGTGCATCACAGCCAGGTTTCTTGGCCTATCAATTTCAATGCAATTCTAGGTCTTCCTTATAGAAACGACGTCAATCTTAATGTAGTATTGAACCTACGTACAAATAAACGTTTCAGTACATAAACATGTACGAAATACGACGTGGGACTAGCAAATGAAAAGACTCTGAAGCTATTGAACATTCTGTCTTGCAGCTGAATCGACAAGCCATTTAAGTCGATAACGAACCTAGGCACAGTTATTTTACCTTTTTGAATGTTTCCTAAACGCAGCTGAAACAACAGAAGCCTTGTAATAGCGCAAAATCGATACGTATATGCATTATTTAGTGCTGCACTGTATGTGAAACGACCACGCCGGTCGCCGCGCCCGTCATGCAATCATTTCGCAAATTATACTGCGGCTTTTATGATACTCGTGGAGTCAATTTGTATTCAAGACATCACCCTACAACCATAGGGTTTGTGAATAGGTTACGTCTAGGCAAGAATGTTTCATCGTCAACCACATAATCGCTTACTATCTGGTGAGATAGTGATCAAACGAAAAGCTTACAATGATAAAATATACCTAATCCACTGCCTAAGCGTGCTTTTCGACCAGAGATATGGTATGCTACGTTACTATGGATGCGTTTGATAACCTAACACTGGAAACGGTTTCAACTAAGCTGTTTCTTATATGGCTGGGAGAATGCTCTGGGTGGATGGTCACGAGCAAGATATCTGCAGTAGGCGCGCCTACTGTCAATACATTGCTTAGCTGGAGCTACGTATCTTCCTCGAACAGCTACTCAGTAGAAACTGTCACATAGTTTCGCAGCTTAGCTTTCACGCAGCCTAACTGCATATCAGCTCTGGTGGAAAAACTCCGGCAACTCTAGTCGCGGCTCTTTGAATCTAACACCGTTGATTCTCCAGATTCCATGTCTCTTGGTTATCTCGAAAGCTTGCAAGCCGTGATCAACATCCACACCTCGTAAATCTAGGGCCCTAACACAAGCTCTTATCATGATCCACTTTACAACAAAAAATGAATTATTAGACGCGTTTGAGTCGTTAATTAGAATGCGTGAAGAGCTAGTGGTAGTTCCTCTGTTCTCTTTAACTGAACATTGAACATAAAGACGCAGTGGTTAATCGGACTGCGTAAATCCCGTGTATTTGCAGTTAATTTGGCCAAACTTCAATGTCTTCAAGCCAGTTATTTCCGCATTGACGTGAGTAATATGGCGAGACTTCCATGCCATTACGTAGTCCAGTCATGGATAGCTTTTAATTTATGGAGAACATCTTTGAGGTTTTGCGTTATTAGTTAAATAATAAAGGTATTTCATTGTTTGACGATAAATTACCCAAGTACCCATATCGGTACCAAACTTTGAAATCACACATAACGTGACCAACTGAGCAATAGGGCTAGAATGAAATAGAAAATTAGGTACCTTACTTTCGAATTTCATTCATAAATCTATAGTCGCGAAAGAGATTGGCAACTAAATCATAAGGATTCCTTTTTGCCATTTGGCTACATAACTCCAGAAAGTGAAATGAAGTTAATCAATATATAGTTGGAATAAGAATATTTTGATACTATAAGATTACATCACACTATCGAAAGGCGAGTGCTTAGATTACACAAACATTAGGTACTCATTAGCAGTTCACTCTCATTATTATGTAAAAGTGGTTGCATTAGCTATTATCTCAACAACATGTATTTAGATATTTGTTTGTTATAGATAAGCCACGGTTTTATTACTGCATGGAATCTTTCACAAACTATGAGGAAATTTCTCTTTCCTCATAGTTTGATAGTCTCTCTTTTTTTAGGTTAATTTTAGTGTAAACTAAATGATAAATTATAATTATTTGGTTATAAAAAACACTTTAACATGGCAATTTAAATTAAATGAGGTTTGTAAAGATAAAAAATCTCATCTGTCTGGTGTAATTAGAGGATTATAGTAATTACCTACATTTATAACCAAAGTCTTTGGTTACAATTGCTCTTTAATGTCAGTCACTAAAGAAGTTTTTGTCAAGAATTAGCCATGCCTTTTTTTAGGTCGAAAACTGATAAATGACTTGAGCAAGAGAGAGAGGGTGTGTTAGATTTTTACTGATTAAAACCCATCTTGTATCCTTCAGGTGCCCTTTCCAGAGTCATTGTCTTCTTCTTGTGTTGATCAGACTCAAATTTTGTCCGACTAGTATTTAGCCACCTGGACAGCTCTGTGGCTTTGTATAAGTCGTGGATGGTGCAGGTAGTTGTGCATATTGGACAGGAACGGAGCATCATGGTAATTCTTATGAAAAGTCATGCACCATTGAAAATAATAATATTAATTTTATTTCAATAAATTGTTAACAAAGGTTCAGTAATAGGATGCAATATAATTTGCATGAAGTATTATCTCCTGTGATCAGTGAAAATCAAGATTAGCTTTCTTCATGTCAGGATAAGTAGAAAATATAGAAATTAAAATTCCCAGGAAGTCTCCCCAGACTTACAGTTATCCTTTGCAAACAAAACAATTTGAATTTATTCATAAATAAATAGTGAAAGGGGCAGGGGTAAAGTAGAGGGTTCTTTTGAGCTATTTAATTATAGGATATTATTATCCAACATCTGCATTACACTTAATGAGTATCTACAGCTTAATTTGTGTTTTTTCTTGTCTAATTATCTACATATTGTGAAAGTTTTTTTTTAACCTTTCAGATACTGTCAATTTGAGACACAATAGTAAGACAATAGATGCGCAATCGCCGGCATTCGCTTGGGGTTTAATTAATTAAATTTATATTAACTAGTGCTTGACTCGTGTGCACAAGTTGTTGTAATAAAGCATAATTGTTTCAAGCCATCAAAAATGAGAATAAGAAGTTAACAAGATTTAAATGTGACTTTCACAATTCATAATTTAGTTTTACCGCAGTAATGACCTTGCCATCTACATTATATCACTTGTGTATAAAAATATTTGAGCAGGTATTTAACTTTTTTTTCTAGTGCCAATACAAATGTATTGGTAACTGGTCAATTTTAAGTCTTATCTGAATGAATACCTTGGATAGTCTTAGACGAGAGTTAATTATGGAAAATAGCGCTTGCACCTGGATCAATTAATTCATTAAACCCCAAGCGAACGCCGGCGTTCGCGCACCTATTGTCTTTCTATTGTGTCTGTGATTTCCACGATTGAAAGGTTAATCTTGATTCAGTTACTTGTTTTGATTTGATGATGTTAAATGTAATTAATTACTTGTAAATAAGAATGTATAATTCATTCATCCAAATTACCAATTAAGTTGCGGTTTGCACTTGTCTTAACCTTTCAATCGTGGAAATTACAGACACAATAGAAAGACAATAGGTGCGCGAACGCCGGTGTTCGCTTGGGGTTTAATGAATTAATTAAAGTTATTGCTAAGTGAAAAGCAAATAAATTAAATTCTTATAGAACAATCTTTTATATTGAAAGCTGCATAACATTTTCTGGCATTATACTGATTTGATATGGCATATAAATAATATAGTGTATGGAACAACACAATTTATTCATAATGGATTGTGGTATATCTTCTGTCACTAAACATAATAAAACCTAATTTACTATGACCATAGAGTTCCTCTTATCTCAAAAACATTTATGAACAGTTTAGCTTTATTTGCAACAACCCATGGTTAGCAAGAAGTTAAATATACCTTTCATTATGTTTCCATAGATAAAAGTTACTGAAACATTATAAATGCTTTTACTTATAGACCTTGATAACAAATAGAATTTGACAATATTCACGGTAGATGATAAAAATCGATATTTTTATTTACGTCAAAACAGTAGACAGCTTCTGGGATAGCAATAAAATTAAGTGGGCTATGATTAATCAAACTATGCGTAAAATGCATTATACATACCGGTCAAAGGGTCAAAAATATTATGAATATAAAAATAAATACCTTCTCAAGCTCCTTTTCGATTTCAGCGGCGCGGATGACAAGAGGTCCACGGACTGCATATTCCAGTTTTACAATGTTGGGATTTAAAGTTTCTAAAGTAAGGGTTTTCTTCTGTGACGCCATGGTTCGCACGCTCGTGTGGTACCTTTGCGGTTGTGCCGAAACTGCCTCGCCTAACACTAACTCCGACCGCACCGCTGTGCCGGACAACACGCGACTAGCGCGGCTTATCAACTTTATCTGCGACATGTCAGTAATCAATCGAACTACTTTGTAAACGTCACCGTGGTTGCGCACCGCACAAATCGAGACACAAGCCGATTTCTACCAAAATTAAATTATGAATCAGACCACCACATCACAATTATTCAAGAAAGTCGCACAAAAACTGGTTACCGTAAAGTTCGTCGCTCTTATTTATCGAATGATTCGATCGATACGCGATCTTGACGACGACAGTTTATAAACAAAGATGTGAGTTCCACTGTAAAGGGAATTCGATACTGATTGATATTAGCTTCTATAAAATTATTACAGCGTTTATATTATACGATACTGTCGGCTTCGCGAGTCGATACAGTTGTTTCGATGACCCCCCCGTACAGGTTATCTTAAAGAATTCACGTTATCTGATATTTGTTATCACGAGTCAATTATTATATGATTAATAAATACTTCTAAAAATTAAATATCCTGATCACAACCAAAAACTACAAACTAAACTAACTATTATAAAAGTATTAGATAATCAACGTTACGTAAAGAACACAGAGTACTATTTTATAGCTGAAAGAATTTGAAACTTAGCTACTATGTGAGTAGGTATGTTGTCTAATTATGTGTTCTAATGTAAATAAAGAAATCTCGCAATATTAATGCTCGTATACATGTGTGGGACTCACAGTCGTACTAGTGTGGGTGAATGAGTGAACAGGTGAACTGACAGAAACACTGAGTGAAACTATTGAAGGGTTGCCAACTGCCAATATTAAAACTTTTTCGCTCGTAATAGGCTACAGAATTTTTTTCTGAGAGAACATCGTACATTAATCTATAATTTCGTACACAAACGAGAAATGGAAAATACTTAATTATAGACTATAAACAAAATATGAAAGTATTCCTTATTATTTTATTAAGTATCTATCAAAAAAATCAGTCGATTTTATTTTACCACTATTGAAAAAAAAAAAATTGTTTTGGTACCTCATACAAAACCAACAGCACTATCACTAATCCCCTAAATAAGAATAGGCCAACCCCTCCCTCCTAAATGACCCCTGAGAATGTCATTTAAAGCCCCGTACGCACCATCCATCTTGACGTACGCGTACATCATGACGTACGTCCCGCTGCTGGATATATTGTACGCACCATCGTGCAAGCATCCAGCTGCTGGATATCACAGATTATAAATAGATGTAATCGAAAGATTATTCTGAGAGAACGTGTTTAAATTAAACGAATTTTAGCTATTTTTAACCGACTTCTAAAAAAGGCTGAGGTTCTCATTTCTGATGTTTGTATTTTCTTTTTTTTATGTACCTATGTTCGCGCATAACTTCGTCACTTGCCAACCGATTTGAAAAATTATTTTTTGTTGGAAAGGGTATACTTCCCAAATGGTCCCATAGTCGCCAAGTCGGGATCTGATGATGGAATCTTGGCGAAATCGAGGGAAATCCTCAAATATTATAGGCAACCATTTAGTTCTTTTGATATTTTCATCAAAGACTTAAGCGTTTATAGTCAAAACATGACATTTGATGAAGTGGAACTGGTGAAGAAGACCAGAAATGGCCAACGGAAGTTCATACTCACACAGATCTCTCAATGAACATAGTTACAAATAAATGAATAGTTCTGAATAGGTACATTGAAAATGATATCATCGATGTGACCTGATGATGATGATGGAGCCGGAAGATAGGCACCGGAACCCCGTAATTAACCTTTTGAATGTCTTAAGTTACACAGTTCGACATAAGCAATTGTCTTTCTATTGTGTCTCTAATTACGGCATTCGATGAGTTAATCAATGTATCCTAGCCATGTTTGGGCTTATTAGAATTGTCATGAGATGCATTTTGGCTATAAGGTACTATCGAACTGATCTGATGATGATGATGGAGCCGGAAGATAGGCACCGGAACTTCGTAATTAATCAATGTATCCTAGCCGTGTTTGGGCTTATTAGAATTTTCATGAGATGCACTTTGGCTATCAGGTACTATCGAACTGATCTGATGATGATGATGGAGCCGGAAGGTAGACACGGGAACTTCATAATAAAACAATGTATCCTAGCAGGGTTTGAGTTAATTGGAATTGTCATGAGAAAAAGGTACTCTGGCTGTAAGTGTATTGCAAGTAAAAAGTGTGAAATAAAAAACTTTTTACAAAAAAAAAATAGCCGACACTAAAAAAAAACACTAAAACCATCAAAATAACTTTAATTTCGGAAGTCGGTGTTAAATAACGAAGAGGCAAAACTATTATAGAAACACCGACTTCCGAAATTAAAGTTATTTTGATGGTTTTAGTGTTTTTTTTAGTAAGTCGGTTTTTTTTTACAAAAAGTTTTTTTTTAAATTATATCAATAGATAACTTGATTTTCTACCAAATACTTTTTAATTTAATTTCTTTTTAATTTATTTTCGAAATTATACAGTTTTTTCCCTCTCCTGTAAAATTCTACACTTTACAGTTACCTACGTGGTGTTAACCTTTGACCATCGATTAAGAGATAGAGATCATTGTTTACTAACAGAAGAACCTTATAAAAATTATCGAATATAAGTATGTTTTAAATGATTAAATATTATTCAAAATTCCCAAGTCGGTTGACTTATTAGACAGACTATACAATCACACCTTTTTTGCACCTGGCAATCTTGATTTGATTGCATTTTTGTTTCAATATTTAACAAATTTTAGTTATTTTTATTAAAAACTTTGTACTTCTTGGTTGTACGATCTTTTCATCTCAAAATTTCTTTGGTATACATTTTTTTTTGTAATTGTATTGTCGTTCGGTCACACCTTTTTCACACCTGGCAGCCCTGATCTGCTGTACAGCAAGTCTACGCACGTTCCATCTGCACGACGCGACGTCTGTAGTGAGGGGAGGGGCTTGCTGGATCGAAAATCCATCATGCACATCTAGCAAGGAATTAATAATAATAATTGACGTACGTCAAGCCTACGCACGGGAGTTTTGCATCGTGCATCGTGTATTGCGTACGGCACTTAAACGCCCCGTACGCACCATCCATCCTGACGTACGTCCCGCCAAGGCCATTTATATAAAATATGATAAAATCAACGATAAATCAGGTCTGCCAGGTGCAAAAAAGAGGTGATCGTACGACTATACGACTACTAAACATCGAAATTTTGAAACGAAAAGATCGTACAACGAAGGATTATTTTATTAAAAATAACTAAAAATCTTTTCTATTTTTCTAGTTTTTATTAAAATTAACTAAAATTTTGCACCTGGCAGCCCTGATTTATCGTTATTTTATCATATTTTATCTGTATGGCGTTTGCGGGACGTACCTACGTCAGGATGGATGGTGCGTACAGCAGCGCCGTAAAGTGCGTTTCACTTAATTGACGTACGATCACCCCTTTTTTGCACCTGGCAGCCCTGATTTATCGTTGATTTGTCTCATATTTATCTGTATGGCCTTGGCGGGACGATACGAGTTTTGAAAAAAGGTACTTTATTTTTCAATTTTTTCTTTACAAATCGATAGTGTTTCATGTACCGGATCGACCCTCCACGGGATTAAAATTTAGCGGTGTATATGACGCAACGTAACTGATCACGATTCATAACAGTCGGTGTCTGTGTTTGTATTGTATCTTTTGAACCGTTGTTCCAAATGTTCCGTTTGTATCTTGTGAGTCGATGTTTCAAATGTTCCGTTTGTATCTTTTGAGGCGATGTTTCAAATGATACATATTACTATTTCGGAACATTTCAGTGATTCAGATGCAAATTTTCAATCGCAAAGATGACACACTTTTTCCACGCCTACGGAGACGTTGCCATGGAAATAGTTTCCCATATGTATCCGAGTGGACTTCGGCACTCGCACGGTTCCCCGCGCGTTTTCAAATCTTAACTTTGCGTATTTTTGTGAAAAACTCCCTGCCACGCCCTTCTATGAAAGATAAGACATGTTCGACCCCCCTCCTTCCTAAATCAATTCAGGCTTATTGTATTTATATACAACGAAGTTATATAGCCTAAAATATTTCGAGATAAAAACATAATAAGGATAGTCCAATAAGGATAGTACGGCCGCGCCGCTTTTTTGCTCGCCTTGGCGGGGGCACTGTCGTGCCCCCTAATTAGTTGTATAATTGTTATGTTACGATGCTAAGGTTTGTATTGTGAGACGAAAGTACTCGTAATAAAGTAACAACTACATACACTCAGTGACAATAAATGTTCTGATTGGCATGTCCAAAGATTTTTTTTTTTGTACACAAAAACCAAATCGTTACCCAAGCTTTTAGAGTTTGAGCCACTATCACCGTGGAAACTTGTGTCCAGACTAAAGCTATTCTATGTACTTTTATGAGAATGTGTGCCAAGTAGCTTCTTTAGCTGGTTTATTTGAATCGTTTTTATTTTGAACTAGTTTTTGCCCGCGCAGCTTTGCTCCCGCTCTTCCCTACTCCACTCTACTATACCCTACTCTACCCTACCTACTGTACCCTACTCTACCTTACTCTACCCTACCCTACCCTACTCTACCCTACTCTACACTACTCTGCCCTACTCTACACTACTCTACACTACTCTACACTACTCTACCCTACTCTACCCTACTCTACCTTACTCTACCCTACTCTACCTTACTCTACCCTACACTACCCTAATTTTCATTTTTTTTTTCCGTAAGAACCTTCTCACCACAATAACGAACACAACAAAAAAAGAATTAGCGAAATCGGTCCAGCCGTTCACGCGTGATGGCGTGACCAAGGAAATAGTGATTCATTTTTAAATATAACTAGCTGTACCCGCGCGGCTTCGCTCCCGCTCTTCCCTACTTCAGCCTACTATACCCTACTCTACCCTACTATACCCTACTCTACCCTACCCTACTCTACTCTACTCTACCCTACTCTACCCTACTCTACCCTACTCTACCCTACTCTACCCTACTCTACTCTACCCTACTCTACCCTCCTCTACCTTACTCTACCCTACTCTACCCTACTCTACCCTACTCTACCCTACTCTACCCTACTCTACCCTACTCTACCCTACTCTACCCTACTCTACCCTACTCTACCCTACTCTACCCTACTCTACCCTACTCTACCCTACTCTACCCTACTCTACCCTACTCTACCCTACCCTACTCTACTCTACCCTCCTCTACCTTACTCTACCCTACACTACCCTACACTACCCTACACTACCCTACACTACCCTAATTTTCATTTTTTTTTCCATAAGAATATATACGAACTCTCCTCATAGAATAACGAACACAACAAAAAAAAATTAGCGAAATCGGTCCAGGCGTTGTTGAGTTATGCGCTTACCAACACATTATGCGATTCATTTTTATATTATAGATAGACACCACTAAATTTTAATCGTTTTAATCCTGTGGAGGGTCGATCCAGTACATGAAACACTACCTACTACTATTAAAGTACCTTTTCTTCAAAACTCGTATTAATTTACGCATGTACGAAATTAATTTCTATAAGAAAACGTCAGCTGAGCGAGTTCAATGACCTATAGGTAGTAGTCGGCGTTGCGTACAAACTACCTACAGGTGATTGAACTCGCTCAGCTTAAAAAGGTACTTTAATTTTTAATTTTATTTGTACAAATCGAGTTTTTCATATACCGGATCGACACGGGATTAAAACGATTAAAATTTAACGGTGTAGATTACTAGCTGTGCCCGCGACTTCGTTCGCGTGGACTACAGGATTTTAAATTTATTTTTTCTAGTAGCCATGTTACTCCTTATTACATCAGCTACCTGCCAAAAAAAGTCCCGTCAAAATCGGTCCAGCCATTTCAGAGATTAGCCCGGACAAACAGACAGTCATCATCATCATCATTTCAGCCGACAGACGTCCACTGCTGGACATAGGCCTCCCCCAAGCGTCGCCACAACGAACGATCATGTGCGTCCCGCATCCATCGGATTCCCGCTACCTTCACCAGGTCATCGGTCCACCTTGTAGGAGGCCTTCCAACACTGCGTTTTCCGGTACGCGGTCGCCACTCCAGAACCTTTCGGCCCCAACGGCCATCTGTTCTGCGAGCAATGTGCCCTGCCCATTGCCACTTAAGTTTGGCGATTCTTTGTGCTATGTCGGCAACCTTGGTTCTCCTGCGGATATCTTCATTTCTGATTCGATCACGCAAGGAAACTCCGAGCATAGCCCTTTCCATTGCTCTTTGCGTGACTTTAAGCCTTTTGATGAGGCCCATTGTGAGCGACCACGTTTCGGATCCATATGTCATCACTGGCAACACACACTGGTCATAGACTTTCGTCTTGAGACACTGTGGTATGTTGGATGAGAAGATACCGCGTAGCTTCCCGAACGCTGCCCAGCCGAGTCGGATTCGACGGTTGACCTCTTTCTCGAAATTAGATCTACCCAACTGGACTGTCTGCCCGAGGTAGACGTAATCGTCCACAACTTCGAGTATAGAGTCTCCGATCTTGATAGGAGTGGGTGCTACATGGTGGCAAACAGACAGACAGACAAAAATTGTAAAAAATGTTATTTTGGTGTATGTATCGTATAGTATATATTCATATGCATGTAGTAAAAAGCAGTTATTTCAATATTACAAACAGACACTCCAATTTTATTTACATGTATAGATATATGAATTCTTCCAAGACATGATGAACAGTTCAATAGAAATAAAACTCAGAACATGTTTCCGTTTTGTCGATATTTTTTTTTACGACATGCAGCTGGTTTTTAAGTTACCACGATGCCCGGTGTCAGAAAAAAAGAACATATCGTTGGGGATAGTTCAAATCCGCGAATCTACCATACGTAAAGACCGCGCGCAATACATAGATCTAACTTTACAGGAGAAGAATAATACTTAATAAGTTTCTTATTTCAACTAATTTTGGGTTTATTTTTACACATTAAGTAATTATTTATGTGTTCTATCTCCTGTTATGAAAAGATTTTCCTGAAAGTACATCTCTACGACAATTACGCGAATTTGATTTGACCATAAATTTACGAAAATGGAATTGAAATCAGACAATTAATGGTTTTACATCCATTCACGCCTGTATTATCCAAAGGTTCAAGTATTTTACCGGGTTTTATATTCAAATCAACGCGAAACAAAATCTACCCACAATCTTTATTATTATTTCATTTATTTATATTTTTACATATTAATTATATTTTTAAATATTTCTTATTAAAAGGATATTAAAAAAAAAACATTTAAACATACAAAAAATAGTAGCCCACCGGCATCGGGAACAGGGTCCAAGCTACCGGTGGTCAGGGCTCCTGAGAAAGAAACCTCCGGACAATGCGCGCCGTGTCAAGGAGTACTGCCTTCTGGATCAAGCCCTTGATCCAACTGCCTAACGAGAGCCTCCTTATTATTATTATTATTATTATACATATTTATTGTACACCTTAACTTATTTTTGATCTTTATTTCTTACAAAAGTTTTATTAATAAAGGAATCATAACCAAAATACAACAATTTCTATAACATCTCTTTGAATACTCCTATAAACAATCATAGTAAGAACAACAATAATTGTCAACAGTGGTTTAATTAAATCTTATATTTATTCAGATCGAAGCGGATTTTGGAGCAAACTTCTGTCGACCGACATTGCCTCACAACTCATACTCAACACTAACTCATACGGCGAGAGAAAAAGCAGTTCTCTTTGCATCTCTCTTTGCCCATAATTCTCGTCTTGACACTGGCAGTGCTACTCCATCGACTTTGCGTCAACGCGACACTGCGATGCCCGAGGTTCGCATAAGGTATAAAGAAGTTCTGAGAGCACTGTGTCTTCTAGAACAGTCGCTGGTATACCAGATGGTATACCAGCGATTGTTCTCAAGGCATATGCGCCCGAGTTGTCTCCTCTATTGACGCGCTTGTATCGCCTCTCGTTTAGGACTGAGATAGGCCCCAAGTCCTGGAAGCTTGCTAACTTGCAACCCGTGCCCAAAAAGGGCAGTCATGCTGATCCTGCCAACTATTGGCCGAATTCGGTAACCTCCATACTCTGTAAGATTATGGAGCGTGTATTAAACTCGCGCCTCATGGCATTCCTAGGAGGTAACGATCACTTCAGTGACCGACAATACGGGTTTCACCGCGGTGTGAAACCTTTTTCCATCGGTCTACTGAGGACCTACTAGTGTATGCCACCCACTTATGGGACGAGGTCCTCGAGAAGAATGGGGAAGCGATTGCTGTCTCCTTAGACGTCTCGAGGGCCTTCGACAGGGTATCGCATGCTGGCGTTTTGGGTAAGCTTTCAGCATACGGCATTTCTCCTAGTCTGATTAACTGGGTAAAAGACTTCCTGAGAGAACGGTCTCTCCGAGTTGTTGTTGATGGATATTCATCAGAGCCCGTGACGACTAATGCCGTTGTTCCTCAGGGGTCAGTTCTTTCTGCAACTCTTTTCCTGTTGCATACAATGATTTCGAAAGGAAGGATGCGCCCATCAGAACATTTCTTAAAAACCTTCTTATTACAAGCAAAAATCGCGACATCTGTGATAACTCATAGGAACTACGTGACAGCCGCACTGCATAGGTGTTCGACGTAACCTTGTTCGCGCGTATGCATTTTTTCGCATATTGGCAGTCAGTATAATTAAATCAATTTCATGCCGTTATAGGTAGGTACATACATAACGATTTCCTTTTTGCGATGATATTTTACAGGTCACTATGAAAATATAATTAAAACAAATTAAATGAGTCTCAATCAGCTTTATTTGAAATTTAAATAAATATATATATATATATAAATAGATAGATAAATAGGATTAAATATATAGATAAATAGGAATGCGTGAGGCAAACACCTTAATCTCAAATCGTGGTATTGCCGATCCTTTTAACCTCCGGAGTCCAGCTTTTGAAATTTCAATATCATTGTCACAAAAATGAGCAGAGCATACTCTTGTATTTTTATGAGGCTTGAAATAAGGCTCCTTTCGTTGTTTCCTAATAATTCGACTCCAAATCTCTTTACGCGTTGAATCACTTGGAAATCTGTAAAAAAAAAAATTGAGTCGTAATTCGTCATCGCGAATTTGTCCATACATCCATACTTTTACTTATATTATAAATACGAAAATAACTGTCTACCGCGCTTTCATGGCTAAACTACTGAACTGATTTCGATGAAATGTGGTACGGACTAAGCTTGAGCCCCAAGAAAGGATATAGGTAAGCAATTTTTAATCCACTTGCAACCGCGATAACCGAAATTCACGCAGAAGTAGTCGCGGGCGAAAGCTAGTAGTTTAACGGTCATCTCAGTTAGCGTGAAGAAAATAAAACTACATTTTCAAAATAATTTAAGAATAAAATTTTCAGTTTCAATTAGGTAGGTATCGATTCTAAGCTTTTTTTTTTAATGTTTTTGTTTTACCCTTATTGAATATAAAACACATTAGATACCAAAATTCAAAATTACAAACACTAAGTTCAACAATGAAATAAATAAAAATTACGTCCGTACAAGTTTACTTCGTGCACTTCGCGCGTTCAGTAGCGGCCACACAATGGCTGCCATTATGGAATTCGATAGTAAATTATTTATCGCTATAAAATGTGTTTATTTAATAACTTAATGGTAAAAAAAATAATGTAATGTTACTTACCGATGATACGATATCCCATGTTCCTTTTTAACCTTTGTATCATAATTTTTGCAGCCTTTTACCACACAACTAGGCATTTTTATGACAAGCAAATATTCGTTCACTCCCGCACACGGACCACTGTCAACTGAGTCGCGTTGGCCCTAAACTGTAATTTTAGGGCCAGCGCGCTAGTGCCATTTAATCGCGCGATTGGCCTGGTCCTTACGCTAGTAATATATATGTTAATGGTTGCATATTAATGATCTGCTGATGCCCGGTATCTATGGACATGCAGATTATAGCACAGTTGACGATCGATCTGATTGATCGACTGGCCTTTTGGTCTAGTGGTTAGTGGCCCTGACTGCTATGCCGGAGGTCGTGGGTTCGATTCCCACCCAGAACAAATGTTTGTGTGGTAAGCATGATCATTTGTTCTGTGTCTGGGTGTAATTTATCTATATATGTATAAGGTATATTATTGAGGATTTTCGAAATAAACCACAAATTGTTTCTCTGAAAACAAAGTTTTGTTTTATTCAACATGCTTTTACAGTATAATAATTATCGTTTAACTAAAATTACACTTTTATCTCACCTGAAAACAAAGAAACGACATTAAAGTTCACTAATATCGCCTCCTCAATTATATCCCTTTAATTATCTCTCTACAAGTTTTTATAACAATAAAATGCACAAAAATAATCTAAACATCATCTGTCATTGAATGATACGTCACCCCGTATCCACAGCTTAAAAATTAAAAATGAAATGTCATTTCCAAAGAGGTCATTTCATTACATCTCCCCTCCATAGCGAACGAAAATTCTAAATAATATAATACAAACAATGCACCTGCAAGCTATCTTTATACCTATTCGTTTTCTTCTACTTCATCTTCTGCCGTAACAGGTTGTAATTTTGTTATGTGGAATAAAGTTGATTCTGTTTTTCTGTTGCCAGTGTCAATCTTATAAATGGAGTTCGATATTTTCTCTATTATCTTGAAAGGGCCTATTTTTAATTCGTCTAATTTTTTCCTGTTCAGTCTATTTCCATTTTCTACATATACACTGTCTCCTATCTCGAACTCTTGTATTTTCCTATTTCTATCAAATATTTTCTTGTTGTACTTGTGAGATTTTATTGTATTCTCTAATGCTAATCTTCTATCAGCAATCCACTTGTCTTCCTTTTCTATTGTTTTAATTTCATTTGGTAAAATACTGACATTTGTTCCATCCAGTAAATATTTTGGTGCAAAACCTGTAACAGAATGGTCTGTTTCATTATATTTCTGTACACATTCTCTTGCTACTGTTGTCCATGTTCTCTTATTATTTTTCTCATTTATTTTACATCTTATTTTATTTACTATTGTTTGGTTTAATCTTTCGTTCAAGCCGTTCGAAAATGGCGTATTCACAGCTGTAAATATTAGTTTGATGTTATTCTCCTGCAAATACTGTTTAAATTCTTTTGTATTGATGCCTGGATATTGGTCTGTCAGAATTATTCCAATCTCATCTGTCTCGAGTACTTTCTTTGTTAGTTTTATAAAGTCACTTGCGTTCTGTGTTTTTGAAGTCACAATAAACGCATATCTTGTGTAGTGGTCTACTAAAAGGTGTAAGTATTTTTTGTTGACCTAGATCCTCCAAAGCCACCTATAGTATCCATTGACATTATCTCAAATGGTTTTGTTGCTGGTCCCAGTTGTGATATTAACCCAAATTTTCCTTGACATCTTGATTTATTTTTTATGCATATTTCGCATGTTTTACAAATATTTATGATATTTTTTGTTAGGTTTTTAGCTGTATATAGTGGACTTATTTTTTTCTGTAATTGTCTGATTCCAATATGGCATAAATCTTCATGCACCTTTTTTATAATTTTTTTACTAAATTCTTCTGAGAGTATAATCTTTTCAAGTTTCTTTATTTTTTTATAATAGATTTTATTTTTATGTAGTACATTTTGTTTCTTTTCTTTTATTGTTTCATTTTTTTCTTGGTCTTCAACTATATCTTTTATTTGTATTAAATTAACTATTTTTAATAGTTCCTCCTTGTTATCTTCTGATTCTAATACAGGGTTTCGGCTCAAATCGTCTGCTTCTATGTGTTCATTAAAATTTATTGCTAATGTTTTTATATTCTTTTCTTCATTTCTGTTATCTTTAGACATTTCATCTATTTTACCCGTTCTTATCTTTTGTTCTATCCGCAAGTCCTCGTTTTGGGTTAGTTTGAATTTCTTTATCATATCCAATCCGATTATAAAATCATCAAAATATTCATTTTCTACTATGTATACATCCACCTCTTCTTCTAAATCAAATATTTTTATTTTTATTGTTATCAAGCCATCTGTTTTTTTCACACCATTAACCGTTTTCATATATGCTATATTCTCATTGTCCTTTTTTTCTTTTATTTTAATCAGTCTTGAATTTATTAAAGAGATCTGTGAGCCTGAATCATAAATGCCGCTCACTTCTAGTTTATTTTCTAATAAGAGCTTGATTTTGATTAATGGTGTACTTACTCGTTTTTTTTCTCAGTATTTATATCCACTTCAATAATGGAGTTGTTGTTTACATTTCTGGGTTTATAAACTTTTTCAGATTCATTTTTATTTTTCTTGAACCAACATGACTCTTCCGGATGATATCTAATTCCTTTGTCCAAAGATTCACAAGTGTTACATGGCTTCTTCTCATTAGTTTTATTTTTATAAAGGAATGTACAACTCTTTACTGTACTTGAGTTTTTCTTGTACATCATACCTTCATATTTTCTTATCTCATTGAACAAATCAGTAGTGTCATTGAGTTCATCTCTGTTTAACCTATTTAAGATAAACCCAGGTAAACCTGTTGCAATAAGATCTATCATTGTTTTGGAGTCTATCGATTTGTTTATGTCTAGCATAAGCCTTTCTTTTCTAATAGCGTAATCAATTAGTAGTCCTTCTTTATATCTAAATGCGAGAGCATATGTAACTATGTCCCATCCTTGGTTTTTAAAAGTTTCTAAAAATTTGTTTTTCCATTCATTCCATTCAGCCTTTATTGTTAGTTTTATGGCCATCGAGCTATACCAATCCAAACAAGATTTTTCTAAAAATAATCTCAATATATCTATTTTTGTTTCATCTTTTGATATATTAAAGCGCTCACACTCCTTTTCAAAATTCTCAATCCATTGCATTGCATTAGGGTTCTTGCTTGTGAATTTTTCAATAATAAATTTCTCTGAAATATGTTTTAGGTTATGTTGATTTTCTTTCTTTGTAGTAGTTTCTATTAATTTTTCCAAGATATGTTGCAAATTGTCGTTTGTCTATTAGTTGTTTTGTGCTTATTTCTTCTAAATATTGATCTAAAAATTGCATATTACCTTCCTCATCTCTATATGTTTTCTTAAGATCTTCATCCAATTTTATCCATATTTTTCTACTGTGATGTCTTTTCTTTATACTATTTTTTATTTTTGAGAAAGTATTCATTTTGACAATATATGTATGATGAATCACCGGCTTCAGCTCATCAGGTAAAACATAACATTTTCCTTCTTCTGTAGATATTGAGGTTATGGCTAATACATTTGATTTGCCATCATTTGAAGCTATCATCGTAAACTCAAATTGCAGCCGGTCCATCTTCTTTTAGTTAACAAAAATGTCGTTTTATAAGGTATATTATTGAGGATTTTCGAAATAAACCACAAATTGTTTCTCTGAAAACAAAGATTTGTTTTATTCCACATGCTTTTACAGTATGTATAACAATTATCGTTTAACTAAAATTACACTTTTATCTCACCTGAAAACAAAGAAACGACATTAAAGTTCACTAATATCGCCTCCTCAATTATATCCCCTTAATTATCTCTCTACAAGTTTTTATAACAATAAAATGCACAAAATAATCTAAACATCATCTGTCATTGAATGATACGTCACCCCGTATCCACAGCTTAAAAATTAAAAAAATGAAATGTCATTTCCAAGGAGGTCATTTCATTACATATGTATGTATTTAAAAATATATAAGTATGTTTATCAGTTGTCTAGTACCAACTGATACCACAAGCTCTGCTTAGCTTGGGACTAGACGGCGTTGTGTGATAGTTGCGGAATACATATTCGTACATTGTGGAATACATACAGTTGTAGAGAGATACCTGCCAAGTGCTCGGGCTAGTAAGAAGCAAATCCAGTTCGAACGAGAGGCTATGGTAGATCGTACGAATGTCTCACTTCAGGCAGTCTCCAAGTGGGGCGAAACCAATCTGGTGGGATTCAAAGCCGCCAAAACACAGGCGTGTCTGTTCACCGCCAAAAGGAGCCCGTGCACCTTGGCTCCTACTTTTCAGAATTTATCCCTAGGGTACACCGACCGCCTTCAGCTCTTGGGGGTTGAAATTCCCTCAGACCTTAACTTTGGGCGGTTCATTAAGTCCAAAGCCAAGGTAGTTGCTAGGAAACTAGGCGTTCATGCAAAGGTCCGGCGGTACTTTACACCGGGACAGCTTTTAATGTTATACAAAGCACAGGTCCAATCATGTGTGGAGTACTGCAGCCACATATGGGCTGGTGCTGCAAAATGCCACGTAGCAGCTTTGGACATGGTGAAAGGGCGTGTGAAGAGGCTGATTGGTGATCCAGATTTGGTTAAGTCCAATCTTCAAAGCCTTGAGCACAGGCGTAGGGTAGCCAGCCATTCGGTGTTTTACAGGTTGCATTTTGGAGAGGGTGCGCAGGAAATGCATGACTTGATTCCGCCATCTCATTTCTACCATCGGACATCCCGACGTACTACGTATTTTTATTTACGTCAAAACAATAGACAGCTTCTGAGATAGCAATAAAATTAAGTGGGCTATGATTAATCAAACTATGCGTAAAATGCATTATACATACCGGTCAAAGGGTCAAAAATATTATGAATATAAAAATAAATACCTTCTCAAGCTCCTTTTCGATTTCAACGGCGCGGATGACAAGAGGTCCACGGATTGCATATTCCAGTTTTACAATGTTGGGATTTAAAGTTTCTAAAGTAAGGGTTTTCTTCTGTGACGCCATGGTTCGCACGCTCGTGTGGTACCTTTGCGGTTGTGCCGAAACTGCCTCGCCTAACACTAACTCCGACCGCACCGCTGTGCCGGACAACACGCGACTAGCGCGGCTTATCAACTTTATCTGCGACATGTCAGTAATCAATCGAACTACTTTGTAAACGTCACCGTGGTTGCGCACCGCACAAATCGAGACACAAGCCGATTTCTACCAAAATTAAATTATGAATCAGACCACCACATCACAATTATTCAAGAAAGTCGCACAAAAACTGGTTACCGTAAAGTTCGTCGCTCTTATTTATCGAATGATTCGATCGATACGCGATCTTGACGACGACAGTTTCGTTTCAGTTGATCGTACAACGAAGGATTATTTTATTAAAAGTAACTAAAAATCTTTTCTATTTTTCTAGTTTTTATTAAAATTAACTAAAATTTTGCACCTGGCAGCCCTGATTTATCGTTATTTTATCATATTTTATCTGTATGGCGTTTGCGGGACGTACCTACGTCAGGATGGATGGTGCGTACAGCAGCGCCGTAAAGTGCGTTTCACTTAATTGACGTACGATCACCCCTTTTTTGCACCTGGCAGCCCTGATTTATCGTTGATTTGTCTCATATTTATCTGTATGGCCTTGGCGGGACGGCGTTGTGTACAAACTACCTACAGGTCATTGAACTCGCTCAGCTGACGTTATCTTAAAGAAATTAATTTCGTACATGCGTAAATTAATACGAGTTTTGAAAAAAGGTACTTTATTTTTCAATTTTTTCTTTACAAATCGATAGTGTTTCATGTACCGGATCGACCCTCCACGGGATTAAAATTTAGCGGTGTATATGACGCAACGTAACTGATCACGATTCATAACAGTCGGTGTCTGTGTTTGTATTGTATCTTTTGAACCGTTGTTCCAAATGTTCCGTTTGTATCTTGTGAGTCGATGTTTCAAATGTTCCGTTTGTATCTTTTGAGGCGATGTTTCAAATGATACATATTACTATTTCGGAACATTTCAGTGATTCAGATGCAAATTTTCAATCGCAAAGATGACACACTTTTTCCACGCCTACGGAGACGTTGCCATGGAAATAGTTTCCCATATGTATCCGAGTGGACTTCGGCACTCGCACGGTTCCCCGCGCGTTTTCAAATCTTAACTTTGCGTATTTTTGTGAAAAACTCCCTGCCACGCCCTTCTATGAAAGATAAGACATGTTCGACCCCCCTCCTTCCTAAATCAATTCAGGCTTATTGTATTTATATACAACGAAGTTATATAGCCTAAAATATTTCGAGATAAAAACATAATAAGGATAGTCCAATAAGGATAGTACGGCCGCGCCGCTTTTTTGCTCGCCTTGGCGGGGGCACTGTCGTGCCCCCTAATTAGTTGTATAATTGTTATGTTACGATGCTAAGGTTTGTATTGTGAGACGAAAGTACTCGTAATAAAGTAACAACTACATACACTCAGTGACAATAAATGTTCTGATTGGCATGTCCAAAGATTTTTTTTTTTGTACACAAAAACCAAATCGTTACCCAAGCTTTTAGAGTTTGAGCCACTATCACCGTGGAAACTTGTGTCCAGACTAAAGCTATTCTATGTACTTTTATGAGAATGTGTGCCAAGTAGCTTCTTTAGCTGGTTTATTTGAATCGTTTTTATTTTGAACTAGTTTTTGCCCGCGCAGCTTTGCTCCCGCTCTTCCCTACTCCACTCTACTATACCCTACTCTACCCTACCTACTGTACCCTACTCTACCTTACTCTACCCTACCCTACCCTACTCTACCCTACTCTACACTACTCTGCCCTACTCTACACTACTCTACACTACTCTACACTACTCTACCCTACTCTACCCTACTCTACCTTACTCTACCCTACTCTACCTTACTCTACCCTACACTACCCTAATTTTCATTTTTTTTTTCCGTAAGAACCTTCTCACCACAATAACGAACACAACAAAAAAAGAATTAGCGAAATCGGTCCAGCCGTTCACGCGTGATGGCGTGACCAAGGAAATAGTGATTCATTTTTAAATATAATAGACACCACTAAATTTTAATCGTTTTAATCCTGTGGAGGGTCGATCCAGTACATGAAACACTACCTACTACTATTAAAGTACCTTTTCTTCAAAACTCGTATTAATTTACGCATGTACGAAATTAATTTCTATAAGAAAACGTCAGCTGAGCGAGTTCAATGACCTATAGGTAGTAGTCGGCGTTGCGTACAAACTACCTACAGGTCATTGAACTCGCTCAGCTTAAAAAGGTACTTTAATTTTTAATTTTATTTGTACAAATCGAGTGTTTCATATACCGGATCGACAAGGGATTAAAACGATTAAAATTTAACGGTGTAGATTACTAGCTGTGCCCGCGACTTCGTTCGCGTGGACTACAGGATTTTAAATTTATTTTTTCTAGTAGCCATGTTACTCCTTATTACATCAGCTACCTGCCAAAAAAAGTCCCGTCAAAATCGGTCCAGCCATTTCAGAGATTAGCCCGGACAAACAGACAGACAGACAAAAATTGTAAAAAATGTTATGTTGGTGTATGTATCGTATAGTATATATTCATATGCATGTAGTAAAAAGCAGTTATTTCAATATTACAAACAGACACTTCAATTTTATATATGAATTCTTCTAAGACATGATGAACAGTTCAATAGAAATAAAACTCAGAACATGTTTCCGTTTTGTCGATATTTTTTTTTTACGACATGCAGCTGGTTTTTAAGTTACCACGATGCCCGGTGTCAGAAAAAAAGAACATATCGTTGGGGATAGTTCAAATCCGCGAATCTACCATACGTAAAGACCGCGCGCAATACATAGATCTAACTTTACAGGAGAAGAATAATACTTAATAAGTTTCTTATTTCAACTAATTTTGGGTTTATTTTTACACATTAAGTAATTATTTATGTGTTCTATCTCCTGTTATGAAAAGATTTTCCTGAAAGTACATCTCTACGACAATTACGCGAATTTGATTTGACCATAAATTTACGAAAATGGAATTAAAATCAGACAATTAATGGTTTTACATCCATTCACGCCTGTATTATCCAAAGGTTCAAGTATTTTACCGGGTTTTATATTCAAATCAACGCGAAACAAAATCTACCCACAATCTTTATTATTATTATTTCCTTTATTTAACTTTAATCCATATTATATTATATTTTAAAATATTCCTTAAAAAAAAATAATTAAAAAAAACTAATTAATTATTATTATTATTATTATACATCTTTATTGCACACCTTAACTTATTTTTGATCTTTATTTCTTACAAAAGTTTTATTAATAAAGGAATCATAACCAAAATACAACAATTTCTATAACATCTCTTTGAATACTCCTCTATACAATCATAGTAAGAACAACAATAATTGTCAACAGTGGTTTAATTAAATCTTATATTTATTCAGATCGAAGCGGATTTTGGAGCAAACTTCTGTCGACCGACATTGCCTCACAACTCATACTCAACACTAACTCATACGGCGAGAGAAAAAGCAGTTCTCTTTGCATCTCTCTTTGCCCATAATTCTCGTCTTGACACTGGCAGTGCTACTCCATCGACTTTGCGTCAACGCGACACTGCGATGCCCGAGGTTCGCATAAGGTATAAAGAAGTTCTGAGAGCACTGTGTCTTCTAGAACAGTCGCTGGTATACCAGATGGTATACCAGCGATTGTTCTCAAGGCATATGCGCCCGAGTTGTCTCCTCTATTGACGCGCTTGTATCGCCTCTCGTTTAGGACTGAGATAGGGCCCAAGTCCTGGAAGCTTGCTAACTTGCAACCCGTGCCCAAAAAGGGCAGTCATGCTGATCCTGCCAACTATTGGCCGAATTCGGTAACCTCCATACTCTGTAAGATTATGGAGCGTGTATTGAACTCGCGCCTCATGGCATTCCTAGGAGGTAACGATCACTTCAGTGACCGACAATACGGGTTTCACCGCGGTGTGAAACCTTTTTCCATCGGTCTACTGAGGACCTACTAGTGTATGCCACCCACTTATGGGACGAGGTCCTCGAGAAGAATGGGGAAGCGATTGCTGTCTCCTTAGACGTCTCGAGGGCCTTCGACAGGGTATCGCATGCTGGCGTTTTGGGTAAGCTTTCAGCATACGGCATTTCTCCTAGTCTGATTAACTGGGTAAAAGACTTCCTGAGAGAACGGTCTCTCCGAGTTGTTGTTGATGGATATTCATCAGAGCCCGTGACGACTAATGCCGTTGTTCCTCAGGGGTCAGTTCTTTCTGCAACTCTTTTCCTGTTGCATATTAATGATCTGCTGATGCCCGGTATCTATGGACATGCAGATTATAGCACAGTTGACGATCGATCTGATTGATCGAATGGCCTTTTGGTCTAGTGGTTAGTGGCCCTGACTGCTATGCCGGAGGTCGTGGGTTCGATTCCCACCCAGAACAAATGTTTGTGTGGTAAGCATGATCATTTGTTCTGTGTCTGGGTGTAATTTATCTATATATGTATGTATTTAAAAATATATAAGTATGTTTATCAGTTGTCTAGTACCAACTGATACCACAAGCTCTGCTTAGCTTGGTACTAGACGGCGTTGTGTGATAGTTGCGGAATACATATTCGTACATTGTGGAATACATACAGTTGTAGAGAGATACCTGCCAAGTGCTCGGGCTAGTAAGGAGCAAATCCAGTTCGAACGAGAGGCTATGGTAGATCGTACGAATGTCTCACTTCAGGCAGTCTCCAAGTGGGGCGAAACAAATCTGGTGGGATTCAAAGCCGCCAAAACACAGGCGTGTCTGTTCACCGCCAAAAGGAGCCCGTGCACCTTGGCTCCTACTTTTCAGAATTTATCCCTAGGGTACACCGACCGCCTTCAGCTCTTGGGGGTTGAAATTCCCTCAGACCTTAACTTTGGGCGGTTCATTAAGTCCAAAGCCAAGGTAGCTGCTAGGAAACTAGGCGTTCATGCAAAGGTCCGGCGGTACTTTACACCGGGACAGCTTTTAATGTTATACAAAGCACAGGTCCAATCATGTGTGGAGTACTGCAGCCACATATGGGCTGGTGCTGCAAAATGCCACGTAGCAGCTTTGGACATGGTGAAAGGGCGTGTGAAGAGGCTGATTGGTGATCCAGATTTGGTTAAGTCCAATCTTCAAAGCCTTGAGCACAGGCGTAGGGTAGCCAGCCATTCGGTGTTTTACAGGTTGCATTTTGGAGAGGGTGCGCAGGAAATGCATGACTTGATTCCGCCATCTCATTTCTACCATCGGACATCCCGACGTACGGTGAGTATCCACCCTTACGTTGTTGAAAACTCTACGGTCCGGACTAAGCGTTTCACCTGTAATAATCAGCGAATCGCAGAATAGCGTTCGAAACTACAACATTTCTATTTTGTGATGAAAATAACGATATTTTTTGGAGATTCTTCTATGATTTTGTTTAAATAATCAATATAAAAAGAAGCGACAAATACTCTCCCAGTGACATCAAATCACTTACGCGGTGTCGACACTGGCCAGCGGAAGATACGCAGTATTGTTTTTTAGCGATACCTGACTTCATGAAGCTCATATCAACACAGTACTGGGGCCAGGGTTATCCGAAAGGGCGCTCGAGCCCCGGTATGAAGACTAGAAGGAACAGGGTGGGTCTTTTAGTCAGTAAGAGTCTGACTGAGTGCACAGAAAACAATTTATCGGTTAACCCGAGTAAAACAACAATAGTCCCCTTTACTAGGAAGCGTAAGTTGGACAAACTTGTAACGCCCACTGTAAAGGGGACTCTCATACCATTCTCCAGCGAAGTCAAGTACCTGGGCGTAACTATCGACCAGAGACTGACCTGGAACACTCACATTAACAATGTGATCCAAAAGGCTAAAATAGCTTTAGGAATATGCTGTCGCTTAGCAGGGAAGAAATGGGGCTTAAACCCTAAAATCGCCCTGTGGTTGTACACCGCCATAGTCAGGCCGATAATAACGTATGCCTGCGTAGTATGGTGGAGGAAAACAACTCAAGTGACAGTCATTAACAAACTTAATGGTTTGCAGAGACTTGCATGCCTCATATCAACAGGGGCCATGTCCACAACCCCAGGAGCTGCTCTAAATGCCCTGCTTAACCTACCGCCACTTCATCTATTCATTGCGAAGGAGGCGAAGGCAAGCATGTACAGAACAAACAGCACTGGCAAAGCAAACTGGCGCTCTCAAGCACTGAGATCGCTACACGAATCAGTACTTGAACACGATCAACTAGCTATGACAACAGACGTCATGCTTCCACAGTGTAATTTCACAAGGAATTACACAGTGGAACTGCCGAGCAGAGAGGATTGGTCAAACAACCTCATCACTTGCAAGGCTGGAAGCCTGATCTGGTTTACAGACGGGTCCAAAATGGGTGAGAATGTAGGATGTGGAATATTTGGCATTAGCCCGAAATTCAGCAAAAGCTTGAATCTGGGTAAACATGCTACCATATTCCAAGCGGAGGTATACGCCATTATAGAATGTGTGGAGGCCAACCGTCAACGAAACTACATAAATCAATTAATTCTGATTTACTCAGATAGCCAGGCAGCTCTTAACGCCTTGAACTCGAATACTTTAAATTCGAAACTGGTAAAAGACTGCGTTAACA
Organism: Mythimna ferrago; assembly: GCA_910589285.2. Classification (NCBI taxonomy): domain Eukaryota; kingdom Metazoa; phylum Arthropoda; class Insecta; order Lepidoptera; family Noctuidae; genus Mythimna; species Mythimna ferrago. The sequence continues at coordinate 599,975 of OU342693.1, forward strand.
AACTGAATGACCTGGGGCAAAGGAATAAAGTTATTCTGAGATGGGTACCAGGTCATTCTGGAATCAACGGCAACGAAAAAGCCGATGAACTTGCACGGGCTGGGGCTCAAGGTCATCAGATAGGTCCAGAACCCTTCTGTGGTATCTCAAAGAACCAGGCCATGCAGACCCTTAAGGGCAACTTATTTGGCGATTCAAAAAAGAACTGGTTGGTACAACCAGGTCTGCTACACGCCAAATCTCTCATAGAAGGCTACTCACAAAAACGAACTGCCGAGCTTCTTGAGCTTAGCAGGACGAACATCTGTGCGATAGCCCGCGCCTTAACCGGCCACTGCAAACTAAACAGGCACCAATTTCACATGAAACTGAGTGACACTGATGTTTGCCGGTACTGCAATCAGGAGAGGGAGACGCCTAAGCACCTCTTGTGTGAATGCGGGCCCCTTGTCCACAAACGCAGTGTCCATCTGGGCCGACACATTATTCGCCCGGAGGAGATTAAAACTCTAAAAGCTAGGAGTATTCTAAATTTCTTGGAAGCCTCCGGGCTAAAAGAGTTACTCTAACAAGGTGGCGAGTCACAATAGATCTTTTAGGTCGCAGTGACTACATCCCCTACACTATGGGTGATGCATAGCCCCTTATCTTCTAAATAATAATAATAAATAAGAGTCTGACACTATCTCCCGCTCTGCCCAAGAGCGGGGGATGTCAATGCATGATTTTTTCCCACCATAAAAAAAAAAAATATCAACACAGTGGCAGATTGCTCGCAAAAACTTAAACACAACACTTAGCTACATTTGTTAGATACACGGAATTATCCAATGCTAGTTACGCGGATTTGTACTATCCCCGACGATATCACATAACTTTTTGCAATAATGGTTAATTTTTTAAATTAAAATGACTGTCACATGAAACAGATAAAAATTCCCTCACACTGAACACACATTACAAGGCAAAACTATACTAATGCACACATATCCTGTTAGCTATTTTAAAAACTATTCTAATGATATAACTGGTAGCGACCTAACCAACGTAGTTTCGAAAATATTGTCGTTTTAATCAGACCCACCGAAACCACGCACAATCACCCTAGAATTTTAACAGAAACTTCCCTGAGGTGCATTATGGCCGCCACAGAATAAAGGTTAATATTATTGTTGTTTTTCAATTGCGTCCCCATCGAAATATATATACTTCGCGTCCCATATAAAGAAAATCTTAGGCAAGACATCTAAATGCCATAATCATGTCGTAAATTCTGGCCATAGATTACAGAGTGAACTAACCTTATTCTGGCAGAGGGGGTTTTGGTTTAGAGGTCAGTGGTTTTTGTTTATAAAAGCATAACAAGACCTTTTTTCTGTACGTGCCAATTAAAAAATATCAAGTATTTGACAATTGATTGGATTTATTGTCAAATACTGATATTTTTTAATTGGCTTTTGATTGGCTTATATAGAAAGAACATAATAAAAAGTTGTAAAAGCAAAGAGTTTACATCAATGAGGAAAAGCAAACTCGAAATGCATCGCCTAATAATCTATCAAAATAAAACTTTATCATCATTCTATTATAAATGGCTAATATAGGTACAGTGTATTTGTATCGACACCTTTTGGTTCAATTGGCGTATAAACCATTTTGCCGAAAATGAGTTATACAGGGTTATTTGTAAAACACTAACAACCTTGTAGGACTGTATTATTAACATCATAAACGACAACTTTTGTTCTATGACTTTTTACAAAACATAATTAATTTACCAAAAACAAACCTTCAAGATTTCGTTGTTCTATCTAACACATGTCACCTACGTCTGTATGACACGACGCAAGCGCATACCCACTCCCTACCGCTATTGTACCACCGTTTGCTTCGCATAGACTGTGTAATATTTAGAACGTTCAAATTAAATATTTGTATTTTTGTATGAAATTCTGATGAACTAAAATATGAAATTTTTAAAAGTCATAGAACAAAAGTTGTTGTTTATGATGTTAGTAACATAGTCCTGAGAGATTGCTAGTGTCTTACAAATAACCCTGTATAACTAATTTTCGGCAAAATGGTTTATACGCCAATTGAACCTAAAGGTGTCGATACAAATACACTGTACCTACATTAGCCTGTATATACCATTCTTCTCAGATTTTTTTTCTCTATCGATCTGTATATTTCGAAATTTCCTAAAAATATTCGGACAAAAACTCAATCAGCGCATAAAATGTAAAAGTCAAATTTATATATTTTCTAATTTTGTTAAGGCGTACTAACCATAAGTTTTTCAATTTGAGGTGTAAAATCGTCCATTAAAACAAAATGGTTTTTACGCTATGACTTGTTATAAGTTTTTCTTAAACATAATGTGAATTCAACGTCGTAAATCCACATGTTCAAAAGTAGTTGGGCGTATAAACAAAAAAAATATCTTTATGTACTTTACGACCAGCAATTAACCACCCAATTAAAATAAAAGACGTCGTATAAGCTAAAAGCGTATGGTAGATGTTAACTCTTTTTCTTGTAATGGGTCAATAGAAGATAAAATTAGATGATAATCAGTTACCGCTGTAGAAGAAAGAAGTATAAAAAATCGTCTACCTACTTTATTGCGACTCCTGCAGAGGCCCAAATAAAAAAGACTATTCTATCCCTTAATGAAGTCTTAGTATTAGTAGTGATTTAGATGAACCACCTGTACACACTTACTTATTTATTTATTTAATGCTATAAGCACACAAAAGTACAGAGGTGGACTTAATGCCTTAGGCATTTTCTGCCAGTCAATCTTTGGGTGATGCAGAGAAAAATTATTTTAGTGTATGTACCGTATAGTATATATTCATATGCATGTAGTAAAAAGCAGTTATTTCAATATTACAAACAGACACTCCAATTTTATTTATATGTATAGAGTATAGATGTATAAATAACCAACAAAATATACCACTTTAAAATATAATAATTATATAATATAATTTATAATTTTTGACGTGACAACGTCTTATAAATTGGTTTGCCGGGTGACACTTCAAGAAACTGCGTTACGCTCCGCTCACGTTATGCGCTCACAATGAGAGCGAGTGAGAGGCACGCGTGCATGGTTAGCCCGCCTAAGAGCGAGAGAGACAGACATTTTCATCCTTCTTCCTACTATACGAATGAATATTCACATTAAAATTATTTTACCACTCAAAGTCGTTGTCACGTAAAACTTTCGCCCGTATACCGACTTTACAGGCAACCAATTTTTTTTTATTTTTTTTTATTTATTATTATATAATTAGGTAGACTTAATTAAAGGCTACTACGGCCAGGGTTGGGCAGTATTTGAATTACTTGTATTTAAAATACGTATTTGAAATACAATTACGTATTTGGTATTTGTAAAATTACTTCCTTAAAATGTAATTTGTAATTCGTATTTCAAATACCTGACGTTGAGGGATTTTGTAATTAGTATTTCAATTACATGAGGCTTCAAAATACATTTTAACATTAAATTATATTTAACTTCATTTAGCGATCGTGAGTGTGAGTGCGAGCCGAGAGGTGATTATGATGTTATTATACATATTTCTCCAGATATTTTGAATAAACAGGTATTTTGTGGATATTATCTAGACTTCTATGAAGAGCAAAATATAAATTTGTGTAAAACCAATCCTTTGGAAATCTGCTATTTTACGTGAACTTTGGCCCTTCATAATGTATTTACATATAAAAAAGTACGTACATCACATTTAATCAAGATTCTGAAAGATCACAATTTTTGTCAAAAACTTTTAAGAGTTAGAGTACACAGTTAAAGCCTTGTTGAACCAGTTTTGTGAAATATTCGAGTAAATCACGAAATTACCGAATGCCTACAGAGTGTTTAGGCGTTATCTCTCTTTTTCGCATTGCCTCTTCATCAAACATTGAGTTGGATTGCATTAGACGAAGCAAAAAGCTTTTAAACCATGTTCGATGTTGACGATAGACGAGTCATGAAGGAGCCTCTTAATTTTTAACTTTTCAAACCGTGCTGGTTTAGATTACATAGATTGTAATTTGTATTTTATATTTTGTATTTCAATTAAAAATATGTAAAATATGTACTGTATTTTGTGTTATTTATTTTAAATACCTTACTTAAAGATATTTTTTTTATTTTAATTACTTGTAATAAAGTATTTTTTAATTTGTATTTCAATTAAAGCAATGCATGTATTTTGTCCAGCCCTGACTACGGCATGCATTACACACAGAAGGATTTTAAAACAAACGTATCTAATCTAATTACGATTTTGTTCGACGTTAAGTCAACCAATAAAAATATGACAACCAAAATAAATTTGAAATAGTTAAACATCTACAAATTCCAAATATTTATTTATTTATGAGAAGTTTATGTAAGTATCACGTATATGTGTATGTGTGTTATAATTTTTGTGTTTTTATATGTCATTCTAGTATTTAAAAAGAAATTGTTTAAAAACTAAAAAAACACGCTTTTAGCACGTACTAAAAATTATTATGAAAGAAAGCATGGAACGTTTATGTAATCTTTACTCTTTTTGGACAAAACGCTCCACGCTTTCTTTCATAATAAATCATAAGTAGTAAATATTTAATAAAGATGTTTACCTACTTATAACCATTTCGCATAGGTAATTATTTATATTTCATCACGAACTGAAATTGTTTATGTTTACCTGCGATCTAATGAAGATTTGGCAAAGGGAAAATTCTTAAGTCATCAACCTAAATGTCTGAATTATTTTGTAATTTTTAGTGCGTGCTAAAAGCGTATTTTTTAGTCTTCTTATTATTCAAACTTAATTTACTACTTACTAATTTAAAATATTAATAGGTATTTAAAGATTTTTATTATTAACAAACTTAACAAAATATACAACGTTAAATTTTAATCGTTTTAATCCCGTGGAGGGTCGATCCAGTACATGAAACACTATCGATTTGTAAAGATAAAATTATAAAATAACGTACCTTTTTTTCAAACCTCGTATTAATTTACGCATGAACTCGCTCAGCTGACGTTTTCTTAAAGAAAATAATTTCGTACATGCGTAAATTAATACGAGGTTTGAAAAAAAGGTACGTTATTTTTTAATTTTATCTTTACAAATCGGTAGTGTTTCATGTACCGGATCGACCCTCCACGGGATTAAAACGACTAAAATTTAACGGTGTATAGGATAGAATGGCTAAGAGGATTTCGTGACTGACGGTATTAAAGGCGATAAAGAAATCGACGAACACTAACACAGTGACTTTGGTATCTTCCATTCCTGCCCTTATATCGCCAGTCACTTTAAGAAGGGCGGAAACAGTGATGTGCCCTGGCCTGAATCCAGATTGCAAAGGGCTTATGAGTGAATTATACTGAACAAAATGTGAGAGCTGTTTGTGGACACGGGCTTCAAGCACTTTGGATAGGAAGAGAAGGAGAAATTGGGCGGAAGTAAATTGGAAGTGAGGGATTGGAAACTTTGAGTATTGGTCGGACATAGGCTGAATAGGCTCCCGTATTTTTGAAATAAATGCCTACAGCCGCGCGGTGCGTAAACATGCGATAGGGCTGCCCGCCTCCAGCATTTCAATTCTGTACATTTGCCTACTTTGTGTTTCTATTTAGTTTTGTGATTGTAAATATTCTTTTTTATATAAACAGATAAAATACTTTGTGAATTGAATAGGAAGTTTTCAATAAAAATGCGTGTTGTTTTTTGTTCCGTTTTTTGCCATTTGGCTACGGAACCCTAAAAACGGTTTTTAGTGGTATATGTTCTTATAGCTTATCTTGTGGCAGACAGACGATCAAATTTATTTTTTCTAGTCTTATTCATACACACAGTACAATAAACAACTATTATTAATAATCAAATACCACTTTACTTTGAATTATACAAACTAACAAAACAAAACACGCATGCCCCGAGGTTTTAACACAAGCGTACCTACCGTATACCATTCATGAATCGCCTTTAACTACCTATTTCACTCGTGCCAATCACTTTCCTTTACTCTATTCACTTTGTTTATTAATCCAGAATTATTTTTTTCGGGAAATAAAAGGAAATACTATCCATCAAAAAGACATACAAACCTACTAGTAAGTATCTTTCAGAGTTTAAGAAAAAAGTTATCTCTGGATACGTTATTGACGAATTCATGCAACCAAAAACAGCACAATATATCCTACTCGTCATATTTTAGTGAAAAAATCCCGCGGTTATTGTTAAAAAAACAACACACCGTCCGATCGTCACTGCGGCACAGTCGCGACTGTTTGCACCACGAGCGCACCGCGAGATCGAGGCGCGTAGTTATAGCTCGCGTTTCGTCCGTTTGTATGAAGATCGATTACTGTATGAACCTCGTATTAATACTGCGGACATACTCCTGAATACAGGGAAAAATTTACAGTATGGGAGATGGCAGGTAGGAGGAGATCAAGGATCGTAAATTGTAACGATCATACCACGAGAGATTATCACAACCCACCGCCTTGGATTTGATGGAAAGAATGATTTTTTTGATCTCTTCCGGCTGAGCTGGAACGAAACGGAAAGAATTAATTTGCGGACGCATTAGACCCGAGATTAGAGGCAGAGTTTGTAGTTTAGTTAAATGATCTATGGTAGGCGCAGTGGAGAAATGACGGTTAAGATCATCTAAGTCAATAGAATTTGGAAGGTCTAAATGTCGCGGTTTGCCGATACATAATGTTCCAAGGAATTTCCAAATATCGGCAGAAGAAGAAGAAATATTATTAAGAATGTGGCGGCGTTTAGCATTGCGTATCATCTGCACCCCTAGCCAAGTTAATAATCAGCAATCGTTAACGCTAGTTGAAAAGTAATCAAATGTATGGGAATGACATCATCTTAACGTTAATTCACGTGGTCGGAACAAACGAATAGAAAATTCGTAGCCAAGTTCACATCGTTCAAAATAATATAATGAATTTCTACAACGTTTAACGCTACATCCTTTGATAAACAAACGCTACATTGTAGAACGAGCGGCCGACTCAGGCGCGTAAACATGGCTACCCACTTATCGTTTTCTACAATTGCTGACACCGAAGCGTTACCGATTGGAGAACGGAATTCGACACGATACGGTTGTAACATGGCTAGGGGGGCTGGTTACATCTATTCCTTGAAGACATAAATAGAATCCAGCTCTCCTCAGTACGAACCCGTTTGCGACAGGCGGTCCCTGCGTCGCACGGCCATCTGTATTTCTCTTGTCATCCAAGGTGCGAGAGGACGTTTCAATCTTACTTTTTTGACAGGGGCGTGGATATAATAAAGGTTGACCACAATATAATTAAAAATCAACACCTTATCGTCAACTGAAGTGGCCTCCATCATAGGCTCCCAATTAACCATAGAAGCATTTTTCTTTTAGAGTTTTTAAACGTCCATCCTCGCAAAACAACGCCTGTACAGAACCTTGCATTTAGGTTTAGGAGGTTTAAGGATATAGGAAAGGAAAATCATGTCGTGATGAGAGAAACCAGCAGCGTCATGTTGCTCCTCTGACGCTAACTTCGAGAAAGAGGAATTCAGCTGAGGCAGAATAGTTTGAAGAGGAAGAACCTAGTACTTTGCACGGAAAATCGCTCCGAAGATATGGCCACACCACCCCCTCCCTTACCAATCCGATCATTACGTTTAAGAACGAAACCAGTAAGGGGATATGTGGCGGACAGAAGATGCGGTTTGAACCACGTTTCAGATATCAGGATGGCATGAACGTTGCTGTTATTAAATGCATCATATAACTCGTTGTAGTGACTGGCAACGCTTTGAGCGTTAATATGACATACATTTAGCAGCCTAATCGGCTGCCTCATCACCTACGAAGCACAAAATCACCGAGGGTGTCACCGAGAGAACAAAAGCTTGTGTCGCTTGAAGAGGTAGCAGATTCGTTGGCTGAAAAGAAAGACACATTGTCTGACATAAATAGAAGTTAATAAGCTTTTAATAAAATAAAATAAATTATATTCCTTCCTACCTACCAGTAACAACTGAGTAATAAGTAAAAATTGGAAAATCTTTATTTTACTTATTTATACTTATTTTTTGTAAACATTGTAAAAGGAACCTCTGTGCAGGAATTTGACAATGGACACACTGTGTAGAACTTACATATCACAGAGAACATTATAATATCTACCTATATAAATGTTCATAGCGCCATCAGGATGCGTTGTTAGGAATGAACAGTAAGAACACAGAACTATAATACCAGTCTTGCAAAGAAGTAGGTATCATATTGGTAAACCCAGTATGCCAGTAAATGAGTCGTACGTTGAGTACTCGTAGCTCCATGTAAATGCTGGTGTTCAGCTACATCCGGTAAGACTGGAAGCCAACCTGCAATCTCAGGAGATTGGTCAGCTCTTGGGTTATTTAGCTATAGGTACGCGGCGACCGGACGCGGGCGACGAATGGATTCACTCTAAGGCGAAGTGAGTGTATGTTAATCCGTCTCGCTGAAATACTGAAAGGATTTGTATGAAATTTGGCAAACGGATAGACCATGTCCTGGAATAGCACGTAGAATACTTTTTTCTCCGGGGGTGTTTCCCTTGGGACAATTTTCTACATTCACGTGGGCGAGGCCGTTGCTGGCAGCAGCGTGAATCCTTTTTGTCTTCAGCCGTCTTAGAAGAGCTCTATGCTGTGGCCGTCAGTGTCATGACTCATGAGTGTCATTTGTTATTAACCATGTTGGTTAGCAGTGGTTTCATTCGCATTTTTTTATTCTTTTTTGAATTTTTTATTCGCTTTTTTTAACGAACTTGACGTGACTTTTGTGTAAGACGTGAAAATGACCTACCGACGTATTGCGTAGATGTACTTGGTTATTTTTCAAAATTCAGTAGAACTAGTTTGAGGGTGACAGCTACCCCTGGTAGTGTTGAGCTTAAAATGGACTTGCACTACCATGACACTCTGTGAGGGTTAAAGTTCAATTTGGTTCGAGGTTACCTAGCAATATGTTACCAACTTAAATGATGGGGCGCAGGGACCGGGTGCTGTCGACGATGCGATCGGCGCTGCGTGTGACTGCACCGGTCCGTGAGTTACTGACGCCACAGGCAAGCACTTTGATAAAAACAAAAAAAAAACCTTAAACCCCAATCTTGTTAAGTTGCAATATGCCGTACGAGGGCCGCTTGTCATTCGTGCCATGGAAATCAAAAAGGAGCTTGAGCAAGTACGTAACATACTAGTCCTTTTAATTCGCTGCACTGCCGCCAGTACGTGTTCGCCGACGAGGTGTACCAGGACAACGTGTACGCCAAGGACAGCAAGTTTACCTCCTTCAAGGTGAGAAAAGTACAAAGAATATGAATTCGGCATTGCTTTTCTAAGAAAACTATTTTAGACCATTTATATATGCCTACCTAAGATGTCTCCAAGTCATTCCCAAAGTTATGTAACTTAATTATACTCATTGGTTTGAATTTTTGAACAATAAGTGCTCCTGTTTATTCTTAAATTCTAAAACTCAACTCAACTCAATTTTAAGTCAACTAAATCTGAAGATAAGTATAGTTTACGTTTAAGGCGCATACATTGGCACTAGCAAAGAAATCAAAACCGACAGGGTAGATAGGTACTTCCCGTTGACCTAGTGTAGATATCATGTTTGAAAAAAAAAAAAAACAAGGTACCTAGCACAAATGAGGAAAAAAGTCCGAAGACCGTAAATACGTCACAAAATAATTAGGTAGTTACTTTTGTCGATTCGCAAATATCTTTTAAGACTCCATTCGGGAATTTACGTACCTACCTGGGTAATACGAGCCAACATTATTACAATGGTGCTCGAGTCTAAGGGTGAGTTGCACCAATTACCTATAACGATAACAAAGCCGTTAACAGTTTTCCAATCGTCGAATTGACTAATAGGCGGCCGTTTCTCGGCTGGTTATGGTTTGGTTATCGTTATAGTTAAATGGTGCAACTCACCCTAAACCCTTTTCACTCTATCGGTTTTTTTACATTGAAGTTGGTTGTATTTTTTTGTAAAAGGGTTTTAACTCAAGCACCATTGTCGATAATGTTGGCTCGTTTTCGATGATAAGCAGGTATCCAGCAGAGATCCATCCCAAAAATGAGAGCATCTCTGTTCACAATCGAACTTGCGCATGATAAAGGTTGAGCAGCTATGCCGGCGTGAAGTACCGACTCACTTTGGTAGGATTTCCACATTTGTATTGACAATCAGCCGAGCTTTGCCTTGATATAAGACATCTTTGATGATATTCTTTATTTTCAGGTGTTGATGGATATGGGTCCTCCATACAACGAGATCGAATTGGCCTCGTTCATATCGATCAGTAAGGGCTACCTACATGGGCGAGTGCGGGCTGCACGGCGGCTGGATGGAGCTCGTCAACCTGGACCCTGACGTGCAGGCCAACTTCTACAAGGGCATCTCTGCCATACTCTGTCCCTCCACGGTGGGCCAGACCGCTGTGGACTGTGTGGTGAGTGCAGCAAGGGCTACATGGGCGAGTGCGGGCTGCGCGGCGGCTGGATGGAGCTCGTCAACCTGGACCCTAACGTGCAGGCCAACCTCTACAAGGCCATCTCCGCCATGCTGTGTCCCAGCACGGTGGGCCAGACCGCTGTGGACTGTGTGGTGAGTGCAGCAAGGGCTACATGGGCGAGTGCGGGCTGCGCGGCGGCTGGATGGAGCTCGTCAACCTGGACCCTAACGTGCAGGCCAACCTCTACAAGGCCATCTCCACCATGCTGTGTCCGAACACTATCAAACAGTGCACAATCTCTAGAAAGTGCAAAATCTAGAAATCTAATTCTCAGTTAGTCTGGCTAACCAGACTAACTGAGAAATTTTGAATTTCGCCAACTTCTCTGGCGTTTTTATCTTACCATCATATCGGTGTTGTGTCGTCACTTCTTCAGGGCGTAATGTACGCGTTCCCGCAAATCGGGCTGCCTCCGAAGGCGGTGGAAGCCGCGCAGGCCGAGAGGAAACCGGCTGATGTCTTCTACGCATTCAAGCTACTCGAGGAGACTGGTGAGCCATGCAGACGTATATATATAACATCGGCATTTCACATTCGTTTGAGTGTAGACAAAATATACTTTCAAACTTAGACGCCATATATTTCGTACTCTTTGATGTCAGAGAAAATAATTTAATACATAAGGGTACTTAAGGGTTCAACTCTACTTGCGCGTCAAAAGATAACAAGGGTTTTGTAACTTTCGTTGACTTGTATTTTCTCTTTAGCTGCCCGGCACGTACCACTTCGGCACCACCATCCTGTCGCAAACAGAACTGCTGCAAGAGATGCTCGATATCTTCAAGGTCTGCCATCAGAAGTTCACCGAGGCGTACTCGTAAGTAGGTATATATTTTGTTTGGTCGTTCTCACTCACACAGACCCATTTCTATTTTTGCTGAGCACGAGATAGTAACAAGTACATAACGCATGCTATGCTCGTAAGATTAGGCAGCGCTGTAGTCAGGTACCTCAATCATACATAAGTCATTATTGCCTTCGAATTTTCCTAAATTAATAGTGGTCGTCGATAAAACCATTCTTCAGTCTTTATATGGTCTCAGTGCCATCCTGTTCGTAAGGTGAACATGAGTACAGATTTAAGGGTGGACCAGACGGTTGCAAACTAGCGTTCCAACACGGATATCTATGGTTCCAACCAAGGTCGACTTTGTTGGAGCTTGGTTTGTGTGTTTGGTTTGTATTGCGGCTACATGAATGTAGATAAATCACGCGCCAACACGTTCGCAAATCAGTCACTGCGGTTGGGACAACGCGCTCGCCAACCAAGGGCGTTGAATGTTACAACTGCTGTCTGCACGGATTTCAATGTAGACAGCAGCCAACCAGCCAGCGTGTAACTAGCGTCCCGACACTGGTCCGACGCTGGTTTGCAACTGTCTGGGCAACCTAATAATACCAACACACTAATCATTCTGCTTATTTTGAACAGCAAGAGGCAGTTAAGGTGCACTTACACTATATTGATTGGCATCGGATTGTGCCGGAAAGACGCAACGAAAACTTATGAGTGGCGTGGAAACTCGTGTGAAACTGCTGGGATGCAAGAGATACTCAGAATGGGTCAATGTAGTGGCACTTTTGGGGAGCCCCTGTTCAATAGCGGACTTTTTTTTAGTTGAAATAGTGATGCTGTATATAATATAGAGGTAGGTTATATTGATTTTCACTGACAAAAAAGCTATGCTTGTTAAATGTTTGATATCCTAACTTTTAACTTTTTTAGGAACTTATTTTCTGTAGGTGTTGTTGATATTCAGATCGTAGGTTTATTTTATTACGTGCAATGAATTTATTTCTTAGACTTTATGATTTGTTCAGTGATTCTTGTTTAGAATTAAATATATTGAACGGTTAAATGTGTCTTTTTTTATTATTAGATATTAATTTAACGATTTTCAACAATGTCTCATAGTTGAATAATACCTACCTACATAGGCAGACGTTATTCGATTTCTGAAAGGGATTCTTTATTAACTCAATAATATCTACCTATCAATAACTCAATTTATACTTACCTAGTCAAAATCACATAATTGATTATCAGATTTTTTTTATTAATATTAGAACAAAATAATAAAGCTGGTCTAACTTTATGTCAAAGTATCTTCTCGTCCTACATATCAAAGTGTCTCAATACGAAAGGACCTATTGTATTGCCAGTGATGACATCTTATATGGCTATAACATCGCTCACAATGGGCCTCATCAGAAGACTTATGAATCACCCAAAAGACGATGGAGAGTAAGTAAGGCTATGTTCAGAGTTTCCTTACCTGATCGAATCAGAAATGGAGATATCGGCAGGAGTACCAAGGCTAACGGCAGATTCCCCGCATTATAATTTACCTAATTACTAGCTGCTACCAGTGGCTTCGCCCGCGTGAAAGTAAAAAAAATCTCAATAGAACATACTCCCGCTATAAAAAAATATCCTATGTCCTATTACAGGACATGCATGGTCTGCTTGTGTGCGCAATTTCATACAAATCCATTCAGCCGTAAGAGCGTGAAATGCTATGCTCTACCGTGTTCTCCGAGTGATCTGCACAATGGATGACACCAGGGCATTTCTTTCCGATACAGATCTCGATACAGAGCTTAAATTCGTGCTCAAATAAGATCTGTATCACCGATGTGACCGCAAAGATCTTTTTCAATTGATACACTTTATCGCACTACGATTAGATTCAACATGCAATATGATATACAAGGTGCAGTTTTAAAACTGCACAATATTTCAGGAGGTTGTAATAAAACTCATAAATAATCATATAAAAAAACGATACCTGGTCAATAATCAGTAATACTTGTTATTTAATTTTTTAATTACTCTAAACTAAATCGATTGATCGATGGCCGCGGGGGCGTGGCTAGGGTGTGGCGTGCGGGATGATGATTGGATGATACATTATTTATGAAACTATCGTTGCGAGTTAGTGTGTGTGAAAACGACCTTTATTGTTCCGTGTTTGTGTGTGTGAAAAAAAGCGCGGTTATAAAAATAAAAAAAATTACCTACTTATTTTATTATTGATTCGGGTCGAGAATCACTAACATAATTACCTCCTGAAATATTTTGCAGCTTCAAAACGACACCTTGTATATCACCCTCGTGTTGTTTTTTTTTTTCATTTATCACGTCAAGGATTTTTTAGCTGATTTCGTCACAGGTATGCAGGGTAACAATAAACAACGGTGATAATTTTTTTTCATACTATGATTTTTTTTTTTCAAACTAACTAGCTGTGCCCGCGACTTCGTTCGCATTGACTATAGGATTTTGAATTTATTTTTTCTAAAATAAAAGTAGCCTAAGTTACTCCTTATTACACCAGCTACCTGCCATAAAAGTCCCGTCAAAATCGGTCGAGCTATTTCAGATTGATTGATTTTGATTTTTCAAGTTCTTTATTTGATACTAGCTGCTGCCCGCGACATCGTCTGCGTGAAGGCTCTACAGCACCAAAAATATCTAAGATGCCAGTGTCGCTATAGTATTATAAGTAAACAACTTTTAAAATAGCATTATATTATAAGTTTTTTTTGCAAATGAATCAAGTGAAGAGAGTTACATGAGAATCCTGCTGAGTTCAGTCATAAGATGAGACTGAAGGAAATAGAGAAAATAATGCAGGAATTCATTCAGGACACAAAAGAGTAAAAATACGTACAAAGGTATCATACCTTACAACACTTCCCTATAAACTACGTTGATAGTTTGCTGCCAGGAGCCAAAATGTAAAGGGAGTCAGTACTGGTGACGCGGGAGCAAGCGACGTACAGTTGCCCGTGTGAGAAGCAACTCGTCCTGAAGTCGACACCCGCTGCCCTCAATGTCTGCCCCTGTGACTTATTGATGGTCATCGCGAAGCAAACACTCACGGGGAACTGTACGCGCTTGAACTGGAACGGGAATTTGTGAGGTATGAGGGGAATGCGTGGTATACATACTGAATCGCCGACGCCACAACCCGTAAGAATTTCCGCCTCAAAGGTGTGTCTGTGGAGCGAGATGACTTTAAGGCGGGTCCCGTTACACAACTTCGGAGGAGATAGGTTCCGAAGAAGCATAATCGGGACACCGACCTTCAGCTTGATGGTATGCGCTGGAAGTCCACTTTCTGACAGGGAGTTCAGAAATTCCACGGGATAATGTGTGGCGTCATCTTGCTCGACAACAGTGTTTATCGAGGTGTAGACCACTTCATTCCCCTCATTTTCCGAGAGAATGCATTCGTTATTTGCTGCAGCCTGATCATTTTTGGGCGTCGACGTCATCGCTGACACACCCAAGAAGCTGGTGCGGTATACGACTGATGTCCCCGTACACACAGCAAATGAGTTCTTCTAAGCTGGATACCACTCTACCGAGACACTCTGGAAGCACCACCTGTCAGAGTGCCTTCGCCAAGACTTAGCAGGACATCGGAGAATTCTTGCAATGCACGTGCATTGCCGCCGAGCCGAGCTCTCATATTAATGGTCAAGTGCAGCGTACGAACTCGTGACCACAACAAAGATCGTTTCAACGAAGCATTCACCTCGTCAGCTCTCGATCCCTACGTCACCACGGGAAGTGTTTGCCGGAAATCGCCACTGAACAGAACTGTGACACCACCCATCAAATGTTCGTTCCTTTCTGTCCACGGCATCAACTGCCTTCCTATTGGCCATCGTACACTCATCCCATAAGATCAGAGAGCAATCCGTGAGCACGTGTCGCTTATCGCTGTTACGTGACACATCACAAACAGGCGTTTCGGCGCTCTCTAAATCGATGGGAATTTTAAACATGGCATGTGCTGTCTTGCCACCCGAAAGCAGTATGGCAGCGATTCCCGACGACGCTACAGCAATAGCAATTTTGCCTTGCCTTCTGACCTCTGCAAGTATGCCAGTGGTAACAAATGTTTTTTCTGTTCTACCAGGAGCATCCAAGAAAAACATTTTACCCTGGTTTTGCCCAACGCTTTTGAGGACGGTGTCATTTGTTTTTGCTCTGAAGAGAACACAGTGACATGGTCATTTCGTAAGGTGGTCAATTCGCCCGGATCGTAATTTGTCTCAGCGTTATACTCCCGATTTCCACGGCCTTGATGCGTTGATGATTAGGGAGCTGGTAACTCATATTCGATCAGCGGATTGCCGCCCATAGAAATTACCATATCTTTAAGTGAACTGAGACAGGTGTTTAGCACGCGTTCATCAGTTACTTCGACTTCGTCTCCAGTAGCACGCCTCAAAGCTTGTAGAAAATCTTCAGACAGATGATGGCGATACTTCTCCCACAAAGCTACCGGGTTCGCGACTCCACAAAACACCAAGATGACGGCAAAAAGATGACGCATGCGGCTGGGACTGTCACTGACGCTTGCCTCCGCAAGGATCTCAATTTTGGTCACCGTCGAGAAGGTGACGTGGTAAGTGGGATACTCCACGCCATTAAATGTCCTCAGAAAGGCGAAAGACGTTGGGCCTCGGACAGTGTGAAGTAATAACCGCAGAAAATAGCATTCGCCATTATTTGGATGCACGGTATAAACCCTACCCAAGGCGGCGTCCTTGAATATTCCCGGAAGACCTTCCACAGCACCTCCCCGTCGATGTCGATTAAATACACCCCTTTGCTTGTCGTATGTACGTGTAATATGAAGGCACTTCGTCATACGTAACGGATCTCGCAAACTGGTCGACTTCACGGAGCTGGAAAAATGTCACCATGTAATACTTAACACCGCATTTTTTTTTTAATTGTCTTACTCAACTCTACTCAAGTTTTTTCAGGGTTTTGTTGGAATTGAATTTGTCAAAACGAACTATATGATACAACTTTTATGAAGAAAATGCACATCACATCACATCACCATCTATGAATTTTAAGAATAACTAACTACATGATCAAATTTAAATTCTTAATTTCCAAAAAATGTTAACATGTAACTTGATTTGATTTTTATGAAATCTCATAGATGGCGCTGCTTTAAAATTGTCTCTATACTACTAACATTCATCAAACTATGTTTCTCTGCCCAAGTTACTTAAATGGCGTAGTTTTTATGGTGTAAAGCTAGATAATAGCATGGCTTACTCAAAAACAACAATTAAATATGTATCGTTAGATTACACGCTGTCACAGAATGCTTAAGAAAAATAAAGATTCACAGCTCCTCCCCCGTAGGTGATAGCGTGATAATATGTAGCCTATATGTTGACCCGACCTCTTAGTAATATTCATGCAAAATTTGAAGTAAATCCATGCAGTACTTTTTGAGTTTAGCCCGGACATACATACAGACAAACAGACAAACAGACAAAAATTCTAAAAACTATATTTTTGGCTTCGAAATCGATTGTAGATCACGCCCCAAGTATTCTTTTTTAAAAATATTCAATGTACCTACAGTTTTGACTTTCCTACGATTTTATTATATGTATAGATTACAAACAGACACTCCAATTTTATTTATATGTTCAGAAGATGTTTACATAGATGTATAGATTTAAAAAACTTATTAAGTACTAAAAATATACAACTGACTTCAATGTAAAAAAAAAACACTAAAAAGTACAAAATCACTTTAATTTCGGAAGTCAGTGTTTCTAAATATAATAGTTTTGTCTCTTTGTTATTTAACACCGACTTCCGTGGCAATGACAAAGTTTCTTCACTTGTATCGAAATGTACATAGGCATTATGTAACTCTGTTTTTATATACCTACTACGGATTACTCTTAAGTGTAAACGTGCGTTTCCGTTGAAGAGGAGCTGAGCGAAGTGGAGTTGAGCTACCCTTCGCGTGGTGCCCTCTGCTCGGCACCACAGCCCGCTCCGTTCTGTCTGGCTCGGGGCTGCGTTTTCATTTGTTTTGTTTGATTGAAAGTCCACTAAGCTTCACTGCGCTTAGAGATGGGCGTTGTTAATATTTTTCGCCATCGATGCGCATCGTTGCTCCAATAACGACAACCGTTGTCAACATCGTTGTTTCCGCCAACGATGTCGGACATCCACATCCAAGCTAACGTATTAGATGTCATGTTGATGTTGATGTTGAACAACAACGGTATTAACGAGAACGCCATCGTGAGTCACGATGGCGTTTTCGTAAACGTTGTAATGTTGAAGTTCGATACCTTTGTACTTCAACGAAACGACATTTATGAAAATAATAATAAAGGAAAGTGTGGATGCAAGAACAAAATATTTTGATTTAAGTAATAATAATCTTAAAATCAAATCAATCAAACCTGAAATCGTACCCAATAAAAATCAAATTAGAGCAGTACTGTAATAACACTCTGTGAAATTAGTTTAATAACATATAATTATTATTTTTTTATACTTATTGTAATAATTATTACTACCAAAATGTATGGGGCTTATTCTAATTCATTCAATAGTACGCTTTAAAGTCCGCTCCATTTTCGACACTTAAGTACCTATCAGTTGAATGACGGCACTTGATGGTTTCTTGTTTCTTTCAAGCACGCAGTTTTGTTGTCATCGTTTCGTGCGTCGTTCGGTCTCCTTCGTACCTACATACGTTCTCACCATATTGTTGCTGCTCGCAACGGAACATCGGTTGTTGTCGGGTATGGTCGGGATTATTCGGCATCGCGTTTAGTTTGTTGGGTGTCATGAAACCGGTGTTACTCACATCCGTTGTTCAACATTTTGACATCGTTGGCCAACATCGTAGACTGACATCGTTGGCCACCACCGTTCTTTTAAAAACGGCCACCTCTAACTGCGCTCCACACTTTTCCCACTGATGCGGAGTGGAGAGTACGAGCACTGTGACTGACCAGTTCACGGTCCGCTCTTTTCCACGCCGCCCAGCTCCGCGTCAGTGTAAAACGGTAGCTAAGCGCGAGGTGGCGAGCGTAAGATCAAAAGTATGAAAATGTTTGAAGCATGGCACGAGACGTCGTGCGCTTACCGATGCCGCCCATCTAGTCGCACTGCGCGCCTCTAAGACCGGAGTCGTGCGTGATCAGGCCGTATCAGTTGCTTTTTCAGACCCGTTGTACCATACGATGACCAGCTGCTAACACTTCATTCTAAGAATTTTCCGGGTGAGGAATATTAAAAAAAAGAGTTTAATATTTCATTATTAATTTATTTTTACACAATATCTTCTTCAACTTAACCTCAGACGACTGTCTATAAACTATAATAGTCCCGATATAAAAATATTTCCTCTCCTTATCCGTAACATTGTAATATATTTATAATATTTGACACCTTTCCTTTTTACACTTTATCAATTCAAATTCTTTAGTCATAATAACGTGATGTTTATATTCACAGAATCGTTTTATATAGTATAGTACATATTTATAATGTTTCCAATAAATACAATATATAGAACATTACAATTTGGCCTATCAAAATGTACATCACAATCAGAACGCTCGTTTGTATTTACAATTATTATAAGTTTTGTAATTTAAACAAAGTGATGACAAAAATATTTCATAATTATAACAACAGAAACATTATCTCACACATTTATGGCAAATCGTCAGAGTTCCACAAAATTCTAATATTTCATATGATTAATAGACAATTATAAAACACAACATAGTTATTTTACATAGGCTTAAACCGAAATAAATAAATTACTCTCTAATATAGTGTATTGCTTATTGTCAAATCAATTTAAAAGCCTATAAAATGGCGCTCTGGGCCGTTACCAACAACAATTCCTAGTTCCTTATTTATGTACTAATTATTCGTTTATCACTAAATCAACATCATTTATACAGATATTAGGAATATAGTGATTCGGGCCTAAAACGCTTAGCGCAACCAAATGTTACTTAGATATATCCAAATACAGCTAGGATGAAACTTTAGTCTTTAGTCTCAAACGAATGGAATGTACAAGTCCTACCTACGCTTTAGAAATCTCTTCATACAATAACATACGTATCACGCTATGATATGGTTTATTTAGATTAAAAATAATATATTTTAGCACAAAGTATATATAAAAGTAACAGATAACTTAAAAGAAAATACTGACATATAAGTACAACCAGAACTAGCTGGGATTACTACAATAATCTTTGTATAGAAGATAAACAGAAAATATAACGGCAGACAAATTAAAACAAATACTTATTGGAATGTTGCACACAGTAGAAAATACGAAAATAAATTATCAGCTACAACTAGAAGGACGGATAGAATCGGGAAGAAAAATATACTTAGAGGTCGCGCGTCGAGCGCACGCGCGAGCGTTACAGACAGGTGAACACTCGCGCGTTTGTTACAAGTCACCTCAAACAAATACAAAACACTTATCATTTATAGTTTTTTTTTCCTTTTATTTTTAAATGAATGATTTTGCTAAAAATATTTGGGTAATTCGTGTTAGTTTTTTGAACGAGACGCAGTAAATTGCGACCGCCGAACTGTCCGAAGGGGATCACCCAAAAGTCAAGACTTATTTCACTAGAGTTTCGAATAGCTCGGAGTAGAGGTCGCTGGGGTGTAGCAGGATGCCCTTGCGGAAGTGCGGCTCAGGCAGGCGGCCGCCCCCGCGCAGACGGCGCTAGCAGGCGGCGTCCTCGCGCACCAGCGCCGCCGTGTCGCGCCCCGTGTCGGCGGCCGGGTCCAGCGCGCGCGCGCCGCCCGCGCCCGCGCCGCGCCCCGCGCCGCGCGTCTCCGTCGACGACGGCGAGATCACCGCTGATACGACCTTCTCCTTCAACTCGTCCGGAACTTCGTAAATGCCGGCTGTGGAAACAAACGCACAATTTTCAACCTCCTCTTCTCTATTATATCTAGTGTTAAGACCGAGTCACACCAGAATGGCCGGCAGAGACTGGCCAGGCTAGAACTACTGACAAGACGCGCGTGGCGCGCGGCCGCTCGCGGCACAGCGGCGACCTCGCGACCTTTTCATGCTTTTCAAGTGGGATCCCTTCTTTTCGCATAATGTTCTTTGTCCTAATATACCTACTTCGGCATAACGATTTTGGCACAATTTGTTTTGGCATAATAATACTTCGGCATAATTTTTTTAGGCATACATTTTATGTTGGCATAATCATCTTAAAGACTAATTTGTTTTGGCATAAATTGTTTTGGCATAATTGTTTCGCTCGGAATTCAACATGCCGCCCGCGACTTAAAGACACCGCTTTATCCCCTAGTCACATAAACTACTATTATAAATTACTACCTACATACTTAAAAGACCAGTATCGCTTGAAAAGGTTCCCTATCCATTTGCATAAAATTTTAAGACCTAATATAACTTAGCATAATTTTGTTTGGCTTAATTATATTTTCGCATAATATAATTACGCATATTGTCTGTGCGATAAAAGAACCGTTGTGGCGAAAAGTGAAAACAACATTAATGATTTTAAGTAGCAACCCAACCCAGCCATCGCCAGTCAGCGTCATATCATGTTGACACCGGTTTGTTTATTATGTTATTTTATTGTGATTATTAATTGAAATCTTTAGAAATGTGATAAAAAATTTCACTGAGCTGCGAGGGAACTAATATTTAATATATTACAGTTTTGCCAAAGATAACAAATGGCAAATCACACCATTATTGATCAAAACATAGTCACGAACTTGGGAAACATTGGTATGCTATTTTTTTGGTACGTAACACATTTATTTTAATGTTTTAGACTTTCTAGGTAAACTCCTGTCCCTGTTATCTCCAAATATACAGAGTGGCCAAAACATTGACGTCCAAAAATAAAAATTAGGTCCCTCGTATCGTGGGGTATCCGAATCACCCCCATGTATGTTCCGCGAATTTTCATAGTTTTCGAGTTATGAATTTTTTTCTGATTTTTTGAGAATGATCGACCAGACCAACCTAAAATTTTTTTTTTAAAAAGTACATGATTTTGTCGAGATTTTTTTTTTGCAACTGAATCTTCATGAGTAGTACTTTAATGCATAAAATAATCAGCTTCGTAACTGTGATGGAAGTTATGAAAAAGTTGGTCTAAAGTGAAAAATTTACGTTCGTGAAATTATGACTTAGCTTTTCAACTTTAAATGAAAAAATTAAACAGGAGACTGCATGGTTCCTAAGTAGGCTTCAAGAATGCGCCAGACTCTCAGCTTTTAGAATCATAAAAAAAATAGCACTTAATGGGGCTACTTTGGCTTAAATCAGCCTTCAAAAACTGTAAAGTAGAAAATTCTTAAAATTAGCCATATGACGATTTTTTTTTTTGGCCTATTTTCTCGTTCCTAAGGTTAATTTATGAAAACAACCGAGAGTAAGAGAGATAGCAATAATTCGGTCTCTTATTCTCTCAGCCCATTGTTATTGCAGGTAAAAGAGTAGCGCTTTCGTTTACAACCCATGGTGGACGAGAAATGATCGCGCGAAGTTTTTGAATCTTCTGCACTGGATTCATGCGGAAGTGACGCCCGGGTGTCGTCACTGTGCGGAACGCCCGGAGGACACGGTGGAGCACACAGTCGAGGTGTGCCTTGCTTGGGCGGAGCATCGCCGTGCCCTCGTGGGGGCGATCGGCTTGCTAAAGAGATTTATAATGCGTTTCGACTAACTTAGAATATTTCTTTTCAGGCTTGAGTTAGGATACAGTAACTAAAATAAAAAAGGGCAAGTGCGAGTCGGACTCGCGCACTGAGGATTCTGTACAAATTTGCCTATGAAATCAATTCCCGAATTGAGTTACGAAGATTTTTCCGAATTGCAAACAATTTTTTTTTTTGTGGCGGTTCTACAAATTTACAATTTTCAGATTTGATTTTTCCCTGTACTTGTTCTATGAGACCATGAGTTATGCAAAATTTCAGGATTCTACGTCAACGGGATTTTCACCCAACTGTGATTCCCTTGAGTATCGAAATATACGTTTTTTTGCGACATAAACGGCCGTATCTTTTTTTTCGTTAACTCAGAAGTCTGATTTTTTCACAACTTCAAAAGACCGCAGATTTGAGTGTATGGTTTTAATTTTAACTCGGTACCTCCAAGCGTTCTCGAGTTAAAGGGTCTTAACAGATAAACAGACGGACAACAAAGTGATCCCAAGGATCTTATATACGAGATGGTCTCTTACAGGCTAAATAGATTTTTTACGAAGCGACATTACAAATTCTGAAGTGTATTTTATTTTCAAAGTTCATATTTTTCATTGATTAGCAAAAGGGAAAAATGTACTGAGGAAGATAACGAGAAAGTGGTAGTGTGTCCCATTTTTACCTTTATATTTAACTAAGGTAACCATAAACTTGCTGTTAGCTACAATATTCCAGTCAGTGATAATAGAGCGATTCCATCAGCGATGACTACTCGCCAATTGAGTATTAATCCCTCAGAGGCTCTCGGACACATTGTTCTTGTTTCACGGACTTTCTTAAGCCCGGTACTTTTGGGTAAATAGACGACAGTGCTGCTTCTGAGTGTCCGACACGCGCTAGTAGGTCACAGACCCGCGGTCTCTCCGAGAGGCTATGGTTGAGCTCTTGAACTTGTCCTTGAAAGCGGTCTTTGATTGGGGCGAAGCCAACTTGGTCAAGTTTAATTCTGCTTAAACCTAGGCGTGTCTGTTTTCCACTAAACGGAGCCGGTGTTTCCTGATAGCTACATCCTAGAGGTCTTTAAGTCACGAGTGAATAGGTTGCTTCTAGACAAGCGTGCTCCATCTTCGACCACATCATCGCTTACTATCACGACATTGTCGTGAAACGTGAGCCTACCAATAATAATGATAAAAAAAACTTACGTATAGGCGGGTCCGGTTCTCCGGCGGCGTGTGCGCGGGTGACGGCGTCGTACATGGGGTTGCTGAAGTCGCGGCCCTTGCGCGGCGCCTCCTCCAGCGTGTAGGCGGGCTCGCCGGCCGCGCCCGCCACGCCGCCGAACTCCACGTTGGAGCCCTGGCGGAACGACACGCTCTGTGACGACGCCAGGCTGCTCAGACCGCCGCCCTTGCCGCTGAAATAACGAATAAAAGGATCAAATATATTTACTTCCAACAAACTAGCTTCTGCCAGCGGCTTCGCCCGCGTGAAAAATTTTGGATCCTTGTTTCATTTCGTCAGGGGGTGATTTAGAAAATCCTTTCTTGTTGTTTGTAAAAATTCGCGGGTACACGGGCAGCGCGCGGCACACGCCTGCTAGCGCGCCTTCCCAATAGTTTATAGATGTATACTCACAAGGGCCTCTTTCTGATGACGAACCAGGCGGCGGCGCCGGCCAGCGCTAGCAGCAGCACCAGCAGCAGCGGCACCAGCACGGCGGCGGCCGTGGCGGCGCGCTGTGCCTCGGCGGCCGCGCGCGCCGCACACACGGGCGGCGCCAGCGGCGCGCGGCACACGCACGACAGCGCGCCGTCCTCGCCTTCCACGCACGTACCGCCGTTCTCGCACGGGCAGATGCGTGGCAGCGGCCGCGGGGACTCAACGGCTACAAGATAACCAACAATTCGTAAGTCTGTTTGTTTTTAAGCTAAATGTAAATAAGTATGGAAATCTTAAAGGGCTAAGTGTTGAACCCTGAAAAACACCTAAATTCGTTTTTGGTCTTCATAGTAGTTTTGAGTTAGCTGTAAAGATTGCATCGCTGCTTACCATCAGGTTGGATCGCAGTCAGGCACTAGTTTATATCAATTACAAAAAAAAAGATAAAGGATAATAAGACCGAAGCTCTGTCTGTACGATGACACACTGTGTGCTGATTTTAGCATTCAGTTATCAACGACTCGTAGCAAGTACAATACCTGGGCCGTTCAATAAATACCAGTTTTTGAAGACATAGGACGTTCCTGATGGAAGTTGGTTATCGTCATGTGCTGCCATCTATCAAAAGTCGCCAAAACTAATTTCAGATTGATTGTGATAGGTTAGTTTGGATTTGGCAGCTATTCGAGTAAGACGTATTTCGTGATTTTCGCTAAGAGCACTATCGTTCGGAAAATTGCTTTTTGTTTTTGGATGGGAAAAAAGCGACGAGATAAAAGCAAAGGTGAATGTTATTTCTGGGGACTCGTCGCCATCTATGACCACAGTTAGATATTGGTTCAACGAATTTAAACGTGGGCAAACATCCGTATTCGATGAGGAGCAGATGTGGTTATCGAGGAAATCATTGAAAAAGTCCACGACATGATTCTCGCTAATCGACGAGCAAAAGTGCGCGAAGTAGCAAAGGCCGTAGGTGTTGACTGGAACAGCAATTAATATTTTACAAGATAAGTTGGCGATGAAAAAATTGTCGGCCCGATGGGTGCCGCGATTGCTCACGGTGGACAACAAGCGGATGCGGCTGTTAACTTCGAAGCAGTGTTTGGAGCAATTTAGACAAGAACTGAAGGACTTTTTGCGTCGTGTTGTCACCCTTGATGA
This sequence comes from Mythimna ferrago, assembly GCA_910589285.2. Taxonomy (NCBI): domain Eukaryota; kingdom Metazoa; phylum Arthropoda; class Insecta; order Lepidoptera; family Noctuidae; genus Mythimna; species Mythimna ferrago. The sequence continues at coordinate 624,940 of OU342693.1, forward strand.
AACCTGGATACATCAATATATACTAGACACTAAACAACAATCCAAACAATGGATTTCTCTAGGTGAATCTGCTCCAAAGAAGGCGAAGATAATCCCATCGTCTAGATAGGTCGTTGTGACGATTTTTTGGGATGCGAAGGGCGTCATCCTCATGGATTTTTTAGAAAAAGGAAGAATGATCACTGGAAAATACTACAGTGAGTTATTGGACCGCTTCGACAAAAAAAAAAGAGGAGACACGGCCGCATTTGGAGAAAAAAAAGGTGTTGTTTCATCACGATACCAGCACATTCATCTTCAGTTATGAATCGCTGCCGCACCCCCCGTATTCACCCGATTTCGCTCCTTGAGACTTCTTGTTCTCTAACGTAAAGAAATGACTCGCTGAAAAAAAAAGCTCGATGGAGGAAGTCATCGCCGATACAGAGGCGTATTTTGGAGAGTTCGATAAATTCTAATTTTTGGAGGGGTTACAAAAATGGCCGGAACGTTGGGAAAAGTGTAACTTTCTAAAAGGAGACTATGTAGAAAAATAAAAAATTGAAAAAAACGGTGTCTTCATTTCTAACACGGGTATTTATCGAACCGCCTTCGTAGGTACCACTTGTTCGATCTAAAATTCTATCACTTAAAATAAGTTTTAGACTTTGTCTCTTTACTGCTGCAGTTCAAAGAATTTAGTGTTACACCGTATCCTTTTCAAAGAATAGTTACTTTTCCGTCAAGCCGTATATTTAAACATTACACAGGATAAAACAGGATTTTAAATTCAAAATCAGAAGGGGGCTAATGTCTGCTACATAATAATTAAAACCATGATATTGCTGGTCCTACAGATAATGCACAGTTCAGCTAACATACCTGCGTCACACGCCAGCTCCTGCGTGATCCGTTTGGGAGGCTGCTGCTGATCCGGACACACGCAGCGGCGGCCCGCGGGCACGCCCAGGCACAGGTGCGAGCACGGCGCGCGCGAGCACTCCGAGCGCGACGACACGTTGTAGCGACGTGGGTGGTACACTACAAAACGAGTTAATGACATGAGAATACGGCAAAAACATCTTTGCAGATGAAATCTTTGTATGTCCAGGTAAAACTTAGATTTAGTTTAAAAAAATCGTTGTTATAACGCAATGAAATATATGCACACGATTACTTTTAACATAGGCGTAACACAAAAAAAGCACTTTAAAATATATTTTTTTCAAATTCTTCATCATTGACTTTAATTATGACATGTCTCATGTAATTCAACTTACCTTTCACAGCCGATGGATTGACTAGATCCTTAGATATAACGAATGGCACTCCTCTTCCGAACTTGTCTTGTCTTACGAGTTCTCCCGTGTCCCTGGTGACCCAGTACAGCGAGGACTCGAAGACATCTAGAGACAGCGGGTGCTTCAGCAGGTCTCCCTTGAGAATCACCTTCCTATTCGAACCGTCGTGTCTCATCATTTCAATAGTATTCAGCTTGGTGTCAGCCCAGTATATAGAGTGGTCCATCAAATGGTCGATTGCTAATCCAGTAGGATGTCTGATATTCTCTGTAACGATCGGTCTCCTCTTCGAGCCATCCATCCAGGCTATTTCGATCTTAGGTGCTGAGCCAGCGTCCGCCCAGAACATCCGTCCCATTTGTGGGTCGAGGACCAGAGACGTAGGGCTTTCAATTCCAGCTGAGACAAGTGCCCTTCGGTATCTTCCGTCGGTTCTCGCTACCATAACACGTCCTCGGGGCTTAGAGCCTGTCCTGTCTGTTTCCGTCCAGTAGAGATTATCTCCAACGTAATCGACTGCTAAAGCAGTAGGTTTCGAGTTGCCCTTCATGTTAAGGTCTTGAGCGAATCCGCTCTTGACTTGTCCGTTAAGCGCATCGATCATGTAAGACCGCTTGATGGTCTTGTCATAACTATCTGCCCAGAAGACCATCTCGTGCTTTGGATCATAGTCGATGGCTTCTATTCTCTTCTCAGCTGTGATAACGTCGAACTCTTCGTTCTTGTCTTGGGCAAAGGCGTGTATTTCTGGTCCGTTAGCGAATAGTAGGACAACTTCATCTTCGATGACTTTGCATACGCCTGATAGGTTGTCTGCCAATCTGCAACGAGAACAATGCATTATTTATAAGAGGCGTAAGACCTGGTTATTCGAAGTGTTAATATATTATACACATTTTTAATCAAGTTCAGAAAAGGAGGCATTTATATGTTCGGGAAGATTTTCTTCAAGATGTATATTACTTACTTGAATCCTTCTCTACAGTCACAGCTATAGCTTCCATTCAGGTTGTTGCAGATCTGCGAGCAGTGATGCGTGCCGGCTGCGCATTCGTCCACGTCGACGCACTTCTTCTTGTCCACAGGAGAGATGATCCATCCTTGGAAGCAGGTGCAGATGTAACCGCCCGGGCCGCCAATAGCCGTTAAGTTCGTGCAGAAGTGCTCGCAACCACCTAGGAGATGGAATATTGGTCAAATCACATTTTTGCTATGTTGAGAAAGCTTGAAATCACGAAAGTGTCTTACGAAGTAACTAATTCAAAAATTGGGGGATAAGTTACACAAAAATTTTCAAGAAGTGCTATTGTTTTTTTTTATTTAATAAACCTGTGCGAGAGTCTCTTTCTAAAATTTTATGTGTTGCAACACCTAGTACCATTGTGTATAATATTATCAATGACATCCAAGACTGCTGTCCAGGTAGCAAAATATTCATCATCATCATCATCATTTCAGCCGACAGACGTCCACTGCTGGACATAGGCCTCCCCCAAGCGTCGCCACAACGAACGATCATGTGCGTCCCGCATCCATCGGATTCCCGCTACCTTCACCAGGTCGTCAGTCCACCTTGTAGGAGGCCTTCCAACGCTGCGTTTTCCGGTACGCGGTCGCCACTCCAGAACCTTTCGGCCCCAACGGCCATCTGTTCTGCGAGCAAAATATTGGCCGAACAAAATTTGAGTCGGAGACGTGAGAAGAAAGAGAATGATATTAAAGTTAATCAACATACCTTTATCGAGATGTGAGCAGGTATGCGTGTGATGGCAGCCGAGCTCGTCGGAGGCGTCTCCGCAGTCGTCGGCGAAGTCGCACAGCTGCGTGCGGTCCACACAGTGGCGGTTGGCGCACTGGAACTGCGTGTAGGGATCGCAAGGTTTCACACGCGCCGCGCACAGCGTCATGTTGTTCTCGTCGGAGCCGTCGCCGCAGTTGTCCACTCCGTCGCATACTTGGTACCTGGGAGAAAGAGAAAAATATTCGTATCATTTCATCGTTTTCAAAAGTCTTTGGCGATAAGAGAAAGGTTTAAAAAATGGTTATTAAATAGAAGCTGCCCTTGCATAGCAAAGGGATTAAGGAATTAACCAAAAAAGTCTAACATCTTTGTAATTTAAAGATTTCCTTACCTAGGCACACATCTGTGATTGTCGCAGTGGAATCGCCTCAGTGTATCGCAGTTGAAGTTAGTGCAAATAGACGAATCCTCATCGGAGCCATCTCCACAGTCATCAGTACCGTCGCACAGGTCCGATTGAGATACGCACAAGTTGTTCGCACACTGGAATCTGTAACAACACCAGTACACGTAAGTACCGTATCTTGTTACACAAATGCTTTTTGATTGAGAATAGGAGTAATATTTACCTGCTTTCAGGACAGTATCTGCCGCCTGGATACCGCGGTGGACATCCAATCTCGTCCGACAAGTCTCTACAATCTCTGTCGCCATCACATCTGAAGTACGCCGCGATACAGTGCCCAGATTTACATTGGAAGGTACCGTTCTTGCACTTGAACCCGCCGCAGTCAGCCTCATCGGTGTTGTCTCCACAGTCGTCCTCGTGGTCACAGCGCCATCTCGATGAAATACACTTTCCGTTACCGCATTTAAACTCTGATTCAGAACATTCTCTATACTTATGCTGGCATACAGTCTCCGATTCATCGCTTCCATCTCCGCAGTCGTCAGTAAAGTCACAGAGCCATTGTTTTGGTATACAGCGCTTGTTGTCGCAGGTAAAGTCAGTTTCTGCATTGCATGATGGGCAATTCTCTGGTAATTCATCTGATCCATCGCGACAATCGTCTTTGCCGTCGCAGAACAACCATTTTGGAATACATCTGTAGTTCGCTTGTCCAGGACACCTTCTCCATCCAGTAGTACAGTTCTTTTGTCTGCACATATACGCAGGCTCATCAGAATCATCTCCGCAGTCGTTATCGAAGTCGCACATCCACAGTTTTGGAATGCATCTTCCATTCTTGCACGCAAATTCAGTGTCGGGGTTACAAGGTCTGTTGTGACACATAACGGGGTCTTCGTCGCTGTTATCCTTACAATCTGTGTCACCATCACATTTCCAGCTATCAAGGATACACCTGCCACTGGACTTACACTTGAACTCGAGGAGTGGACATTCGTGAGCGCACTCAGCTTCGTCACTTCCGTCTCCGCAATCATCAGTGCCGTCACAGATGGTGGCAGCCGGCGTGCAGTTAGTATTCTTGCACTGGAATGAACCAGCTCTGCAGTGACGCACTGGGCAAGTTTCAGGCTCATCAGAGCCATCCATACAGTCTTTCTCGCCGTCACACTTCCAGAACCAAGGAATGCACTTCTCGTCACGACCATTACATCTATGTTGTCCATCAGTGCAGTTGGCGATGCAAGTTTTCATGTCTCTTGCTAAGTAGAATTGGTTCGGGCAAGCACATTTGTATGTCGTAGCACCTTCTTCACCGTAACCCTCGATGTTCAAATAGCTGGATGCGTGGGGTGGTGCTATCAGACAGAGATGCGAGCATCCTCCGTTGTTATTACCGCAAGGGTTGGGATAGGACAACTGCCTCAACGGATGTACGACGTGGATATCATAAGGCCTATGTGTAGTGTTTCTAAGTATCATCAAATTCTCTCCAGAATGTTTGTTTGCTTTGCTAATTGCTTTGAGATTCCAGTCGGTCCAGAAGATTTCATCATCAAAAAGACTGAGAGCGAAAACGTGAGGCACTTTAGCACCAGATAACACAACATGTCTGTGTCGACCTTCCAAATCAGCTGATCCAATGTAGTCCAAATGTGCGTCAGCCCAGTATATTCTGTCAGTGAAGTAGTCTATCGTCAGAGCGTTTGGCCAGGCAATATCATCTTCCCAATTTAGAACAGAAGTGAAATTGGAGCCATCCATTCCCAATTTTCCAATGTAAGCTTGCAGGTGCCATGAAGTAAAGTATAAGTAACCTGTTCCAGGGTGTACGACAATTGCTCGAGGATCTGTTACGCCAGTCTTTAAGGTCTTTCTTCTCGTACCGTCCAATTCTGACACATCTAAGTTCTTAGAATGTCTGTCCAGCCAGTAAAGCTTCCTTCCGATCCAATCAATTGCAATGCCTTCAAGACCGTGAGAGTCGTGTCTAATGACTACTTCTTTAGTGGGATTAGGATCGGTATAGTTGGATCTGTAGATGGTTTTTGCGGATACATCAGCGAAATACATCCTCTGTTCTTTGAAATCGAAGTCGATTGCAACGACGTTCATCAGGTCTTGATGCATGAGGTTGTATAAACTGGCGTCAGTTGACATATTCCTAACGTAGTACTTGTTCGTGAATATGATCCAGGCGGAAGTATTATCCTTTCGTTTACAAGTGTGTTCATCAGGTTCTCTTTCGTAATATTGGTCATTGCATTTACAGTAGTAGGATCCAGGTGTGTTGGAGCAGTATTGCGAGCAAACTCCTGGCGTTTCTATGCATTCGTCTATATCTGCACAAGCTTTGCCATCTGCGAGGAGCTTATAGCCTTGATTGCAGTCGCAGTAGTAGCCAGTGAGTGTATCAATACATTTGTGCCCACATTGATTAATTTCCAATTTGGCACATTCATCGATGTTACAGTGAGCAGGTTCATCAGAGTCGTCGCTACAGTCTGATACCTTGTTGCAGACTAGTCTGTTGTCGATGCACTGGTCGTTATTACACTTGAACTGTCCAGCGGGACAAGTCTTGTTCTCTTTGGTGCACCCGACCTCGTCGGAATGGTCGCCGCAATCATCTTCGCCGTCACATCTAAAGTGATTTCTGATACATTTGAAGTTCTGGCACTTAAACTCCTGGTCGGTACATTGCTTATACTGCGTATTACAACGTTTTCCTTCATCGGAGCCATCACCGCAGTCGTTATCGTGGTCGCACACCCAGCCTTCGTTGATACAACGGCCGTTGTTACATAGGAATTGATCATCAGAGCATGGTGTAGGGGTCGCGCAGTGGTGGATGGTGGAGTTCTCATCAGCTCCATCAATACAGTCTGGATCGCCGTCGCAAATCCATTTCTTTGGAATACATTGTGCTCGTTGCCAGAATTTATTTTCTTCACATGTGTATTCTGTTTCAGCATCACACTTGCGTTCATTGCATTGATGACGATCGTCTTCATCGCTGTTATCTAAGCAGTCATTGTCACCATCGCAAATATAGATTCTCGGTATACAGTTGCCGTTGTCACAGGTGAAGAGGTCGCCAAAGCATGTGCGACCTTCAGAACGGCAGTATTCTGGAGGTTCGTCGGCGCCATCACCGCAATCGTCATCACCATCGCAGTACCAGGTGGCAGGGATACATCGGTGGTTGGGACAACGGAAGCTGTTTTGCGGACACGTTCTTTGCGCGCAATGTAGAGGATCCTCGTCAGAGTTGTCGCCACAGTCGTTATCTCCGTCGCAGAGCCAGTAGGGTTCAACGCAAATGTTCGTCTTCTCACATTTGAGATGGTTTGTCGGGCAAGTTGTGTTCATTGGACAACGTTCGTGTGTTTCGTCTGATGTGATGTTGTCTTTACAATCATTGATACCATTACAGACTTGCGTCATAGGTATGCAACGGGAGTTGAGGCAGGTGAACTCTCCTTCAGCGCACGGTGGGTATACGCAGCCTTCTTCGTCAGAACCGTCTTTGCAGTCATTCTCGTGATCACACTTCCAGGACTGGAAGATGCACCTGCCATTGTTACAGCGGAACTCACTAGGTGAACAGGAGTGATACGTGCAGTAGTTCTTGTCTTCATCAGAACCGTCACCGCAGTCATCATCTCCGTCACACGACCACATCTTGCTGATGCATTTTCCATTCGCGCAGAAGAATTTGCTAGCATCACAGGTGATGTTCTTAGTGACACACATTCTTCCTTCGTTTACTAGCTTGGTGTTATCGTCGCACTTGCACTCGACCGTGTTGTTGGGCGCGGGGTGACAACTCTGCGCGCAACCTCCGTTGCTGATGTTGCATGGGTTCAGCTGACACTTCTGTCTGCTCGGACTGTAGATGTGGATGTCACGCGGTGAGTCTTCTAATCGCTTCACCATCTCGATCATGTTAGCACCGGTGTGTTTTTCTGCTCTGTACACGCCTCGGAGCTGGAGGTCTGTCCAGTAAATGTAGTTACCGAAAACAGTGATAGCAAATGGATAGATTGTTGCGCTGATAAGGACTTCCCTGTCAGAACCGTCCAGTTTCGATCGTTCAATTTTCTCTCTTACAGCATCGGTCCAATACAACATGTTTTCATCAAAATCAATAGTCAATCCACTAGGCTGCGACAAGTCTTTATCAATTATAGCTTTCTTCAACGATCCCGCCATAGTTGTTCTATAGATTTTACCAGAAGTTCCGAATCGTCCCCAATCTGTGTAGTACAAGGTTCCATTGCAAGGATCGACTACAATAGCTCTTGGTCGTTCGACTCTAGCAATCATCACAAGTTCTGACCCATCAAGGTTCATGGCATAAATCGAGTTGTTGGAGCTGTCTGTCCAGTAAACCTTCTTCTGCGTCCAGTCGTATGATATACCTTCAGGGTTGATACCCTTGCTGATAATGTTCTGAATGGTGGAAGGGTCTGGGTTGTTAGCGGACATCCAGCCTATCCTAGCCCACGGCCTGATCTGTGTGAAGAACAGCTTGTTGTCGGTGTAATCAAACTCGACACCTACGACATTCGTTAGGTTTACAACAGGTTTAAACGGTACGCCTGTAGATTTCGGGTCCAAATTGATAGCACGGATTTCAGTTCTTGTCGTGAATACCAGGTATTCGTCAACTACGTCGCATTTTTTAGGATTGCTATCAGAGATCTGTCCAGTCGCGCAATCGCACCTGTGTGTGTAGCCTTTGCTAGCTTCAGGTGGATAACTGAAACAAAGTTGATCACACCCGCCGTTACCAAGCTTTCTGCAGGGGTTGTTTTCATCAGTAGGCTGATTGTTCACATCAAATATAACTATATCTCTAAGTTTTGGAAGGTTAATCCTAACTTTCTCTGGCATCGACATGTTGCCGGGTAACTTTGACGCTTTGTAGATGGTTTGCAGGTTTCTGTCCACCCAGTAGACGCTGCCTGTATGTATCGCGACGCCCATCGGGTTCGGTAGGTTCGACCTGATGAGTTGCCTGTTGCCTCCGTTGAACGAAATCTTTTGGATTTGGTCAAGTTTGGAATCGACCCAGTACACGTCATGTGTCAACATATCGATAGTCAGGTCTCTTGGGTTTGATATACCGGAGCTCACGACTGTTTGCCAGTTACTTCCGTCTAGGAACGCTTTACCGATTCTTGGGTACTGACCGTAGTCAATCCAGTATAACAGTCTCTTAATAGGGTTCACAGCTAGCTCTCTTGGAGCATCCATTGTGGTTTTAACTAAGACTTTTCTGTTAGAGCCATCTAGCCAGCACATTTCTACATAATTCTCGTGAGGGAAAACGTTAGTAAAGTAAAGGTTTCCAGCGACCCAGTCCACAGCTAAACCTCGGATGCCATTGCTGCCGATACCGTCTTTGACTATATGTTGGAGTTCTGTACCATTTGGTCTAATACGGAATATTCCGTTCCATTGACCGCGGTTGAATTCGACCCAGTAGATGTAGTTTTCAGCAAAGTGTACGTCTACATGGAGGATGTGGTGTCCTAAACCAGTAACTGGGACCATGGCTTCAGCGCTGGAGTCGAGGCTGTATCCTCTGATGAGGTCCAGCTGAGAAACAACTGCGAAGGTCTTGTACGGCACGCAGTTAACTTCGTTCTCCTTCCTATAACCGACAGAGCATGCGCAAATACGAGATCCTCCATCTCCAGGGATACAGATCTGCTCACATCCTCCATTGCTTTGAGCACAGGGATGATGCACCATCTTCCTCTTCTGGAATATAGTGAACGATTTCAAGTCACTCTCATTGTCTAGTACAGTTTTGATGTTATCTCCATTGGGAAGGTCTGCCTTGATGATCTTTTCATGTTGAGGGTCAAGGACGTATAATCTCGAGTCGAGTACTGCGATGACTTTAGGGTAAGAAATGGCGTTGTTTTCTGATAATATGGTTTTCCTGTCATTGCCATCAGTATTGACGCTGTTAATGCTGGGCGGGAATTGCGTGCTGAAGTAAATGATCTTCTTTTCGACATCGATGGTGACTGCTTCGGGTCGCTCGATGATGTCTACCAGGATGATGGAGTTGGTGCCGTCCATGTTAGCTTTACCGATCTTAGCTGGCACTCCGTATCCTCCTTCGTCGGACCAGTACATTTTTCTGCAAATTAAAAATAGTGAAAATTAATATCTGGCTATATGATTATTTTTAATTCAGTTCCATAAAGATAATATTATATAACTAATAGAAAACGTAACTAAGTGAATTTATCAAGAGGATAACCAGTTCTTTGCATGTTGCTTCTGGGAAAAAATATGAAAATACCCATAGTAGGTATATGCATTTTGTTTATTTTACAGTCAACCTAGAAAACTTATTAATACTTAGGTAGAAAAATAATTAATAGTAATTGCAATAAACAAGTTTAGTCTTACCCTTCAGTGGGATCCAAACATATTCCTTTAGGTTTAGCAACAGACGTCTTGCTGCCGTCATTAGCCATGACAATGGACCGGTACTTCACTTTGCCGTCAACCCTGACCAGCTCAATGTTACTGGCGACCCTGTTAGCCATATACAAGTTTCTTCCAAGCCAATCAAAGGCAATAGATGAAGGCGCTCCGACAATGCCGGTGTCTGAGCCGAAGAACTCGACCTTATTACCACCGCCATAAGGCATACTGAAGATTGTACAGTTTTCGTCGTCATCACTGTCGCCTGTTATGGATTGAAGCCAATACAACATATGACCTTGACGATCGTAGTCCAGTTGCACTCCACCTGAACATCAGATTAATCTGGTTATGATCTGAATCTAAATAATTGGAAGTTTACAAAAATAATTATCATTACATAATATTTTAAAATTATGTAACTTTGTTCTTTTTTATTATGATATTTGTTAAAATTTTTATGCAATATTGGTTGTACAGTTTTAAATTAATTTAACATTTTCTTTAAAAGATTATCTTACCTTGAATGCCGACGATGGGCGCGAGTTGTCCAGCTCGTCCTGAGCCATCAATTGATAAGTCAATTACTTGGCTTCCCTTTAGTACCATCAGATATGGACTTTCCTCTGCAACAAAAGCACCATGTTACTTAAAAAGTTCCTTTTACCAGCGTATAACTGTCATGTATCTCTTATAAATACCTTCGAAACTTACCTTCTACACATTTTCCGTCAGGCAGCAGCTTGAATCCAGGTTTACACATGCAAGTGTATCCCACAGTCTTGTTCGGACTTAGCAGGCACAAGTGCTGGCACGAATCCTTCTTGCAAGGAGAGGTATACAACGGCTGGAGAGACGGATGATGGACGTGGATAGACAGGGGCTGAGAAATCAAGTGGGAAACTACCGTCTGGTTAGTTCCCTTAAACTTGTGAGCCGATAATACTCTGTTCAGTTGTCTGTCTGTCCAGTACAAAGTATCTTCGAATAACGTCAACGAATGAGGGTGTAGTAAGTAGTGACTGCCAGCGAGCACCTGTTGCCTTCCCGTACCATTGTAGTAACAGAAGTCGATGAAGTCTAACTTGGAATCAGCGAAGTATACTCTTTGTGTTGCCGTGTCTAAAGTTAAGCCGTTAGGCCAATAGATCTTGGTAGTAATGATAGCTGATCTCTGCGTGCCATCCATTCCAACTCGTTCGATGCGAGGATTCTCACCCCAATCAGTCCAGAACAGCCACCTTGCGTTTGGAGCAGGATCAAGGCACATTCCTCTCGGCTGCGTTATGTTACCGCTTAGCAAAGCCGTTCTAGCTGAGCCATCTTCTCTTGCTACCTCAATAGTGTTCAGTTTGCTGTCCAGCCAGTAAATGTTTCCTCCCACCCAGTCGTACGCTAGTCCTTCAACGAGGTCCAGTCCAGTGGATATGATGACCTGCGGTTCACTGCCGCGGTCTAACCGAGAAATCTTTTTCAGTTTCATATCTGACCAGAATATAGTTCCCGTGTGCATGTTTGAAGCTGTAGCGACGACGTTCTCAACGTTTATTGGAACTCGTTCGAGACCTTGTTCGTTTAGGTCTGCTACCAAGATAGAATGTCTGTTAGAGATGATGAGGAAGGCACTGGAATGGTTATTTGCTTTGCATGTATGGTTGTTGATAGTCAGTAGGTAGCCTTCCATGCAGGAGCATACGTAGGAACCCTTAGTGTTGGTGCAGGTTTGAGAGCAAAGGCCGGGTGGGTCGCATTCATTGATATCCTTGCAATTGGAGCCGTCAACGTCCAACTCTTCACCAGGTGGACACAGACACAATGGTCCATTCGGAGTCTGCTTGCATCCGTTAGAACACAGACCGTCTTGGTGTTCACATTCAGCAAAATCACAGCTTGCACCTGTAATTTAATACTCAATCAATATTGAACTCTAAAAAAACCCTATAAAAGCTGAAAATGGACTGTATGTTACCTTCGTCGGCGCCATTGGGACAGTCGAACTTGGTGTCACAGACTTGTGTGATGTTGACACATCTGCCGGTGACGCCGGGACATTGCCACTGATGAGGTGGACACCTGGAATACCACAGTAAATACGAGCATGAGATTTACGAAAATGTCCAAATTGAATACCGACTTTGTTTTATGACAAGTGAATATTACTCTTCTAATTTAAACACCAACGTGTTACGTTAAATGTAAGTGTATTTGTAAGTCATGTCTTATGGGGAATCCAGAAAATAAACTTTGAGGAGTATAACAATACATTCAAAGTCTTAGAGATTGTTGAATACGCGAATAGCTTGTCAAATTGTTGTTCGTAAGTTATTCTTTTTATCATAAATGGCTAGATCATATAATACCTGAAGGGGGGTGGCTTGCAGGCGTGTTCGAGCCCTTCATCGGAGCCGTCTCCGCAGTCATCGTGTCCGTCACACACGTAGGCCTTGAAGACGCAGCGGCCGTTGTGGCAGCGGTAGTAGTTGTTGGCGCACGAGATGGTGCCGCACGTGGCTGGCTCGTCCGACAGGTCCTCACAGTCCGGGGTGCCTGGAGATATTATCAACTTATTATATCTACTATTAATGAAAGCACATTTCACTGAGTATGCTGAAATGCAATGTGATTTGAGCCAGTTAATCTAAAGTCCAAGTATTACTGACGCATACTCAATGATTCCCCATTTCACAGCATAGCATAGCGTGGTCGGCCTTTTATGTTCCCACTGCTGGGACTCAGGCCTCCTCTCTAGTAGAGGGAAAGGGACGTAGTCCACTACGCGGGCCCAGTGCGGGTTGGTGGATGTCACATGTCTTCGATTTTTTGGTTCTAGGACATGCCGGTTTCCTTACGATGTTTTCCTTCTAAAGTTTCTTACACAGGGGAACCCGAGCTTCTTATAGTGAAGCGTCTAGAATCTTAGAGAGGCGTCCAGACTAGTGGTGGTTAATATAACATAGCGTCAAAATATTACACGCTATTTATTCATAGCGTATAGCGTTTGCTAAATCGACCTGCCCTTGCGCTATAATATAACGTCTTGTTCAACAAAACGCCAACAGGGAGCGGGGCCAAAACTGGATAGCAACATAACACGATAGCGTCGTCCGTAGCGCGTCGGGAGAACTCAGACTGCAATCGGCTCGCTTCATGCGTGATTTCTGCTAAATATATTGCATACCGTTTAAAATAACATTTTTTTTCACAAAACGATAGTAATACTTACTAAAATTTTATGTATTTTATTTTATACAGTATGAAATTAATGTATGAAGGAAAGTTCATTGGTCATTTAAAACGCTTCATGACATTATTTCGTGAGCAATGCGTTACAAAATAATATTTGTCAGGCGTAACAAATGTTATTTTGTTTAGCGCGTTGTCGAATAAAATTATAACGTCTCCACGTTCAGACTACTGTCAAGTTTTGTTATAACGTGTTATAATTATAGCGTATAAAATAGCGCGCAATAAAAATATATTCAATAGTTTATAGCGCGTCTATAGTTTATTGCGGAATTAAACATCACTAGTCCAGACCCTCGCGCAGAAAGGAAGCTTGAGCCTACCACCTTGAATCTTTTAAATTAAATATTTGATTTTTAATATACACAATTACACATACAAAATATTTATTTCTTAGTTTACAAGTGGATCCTCTTAAGCATGATGACGCCTGTGTTAAGAGACTTCGCGTTTCTGTAGCTTTGGCTGTTTGTATAACATAAAAAATTTCTCAAGTATTTATAGGTACTTCATCTGTTTAGGTAGTTAACTAAATGTAAACAATCTTGATATGTTATTTTATATAAAAATCAATAATTTAAAAGACATACAAAGATTATTTTAAAGTTAGTTAATTACCTAACCTATATCGATATAGGTAAATACCTAATTGTAAACATTTTTAGTTATCATTTTTAGACAGTTTTTTAGATAAAAGACATGTTAAGATTGTTTACGTTTAGTTAACTACCTAAACAAATGGAGTATAGCATTCCTATTAAATGTATATTTTGGAAGAATCGCAAATGTTTGTTTGTATGCTCACCGTCACAATACCAGGTGCTGGGTATGCAGATGCCGGAGGAGCGGCACTGGAACTGTTTGTCGGGCTGGCACTGGTGCGGCGCCAGCGAGGGACAGCCCGCCTCGTCGCTGCCATCGTTGCAGTCGGGGATGCCGTCGCATTTGTAGGCTTCCTGACGATACGCCAAAGGGTTTATGTTACGAGTTGTATGAAACAAAATACTAGCCGTTTCAAACATCGTACAGATTTTTGGGCAATTTTTACTATTGATGATCATTAATCATGGACTGTTTTGGTTTGTCCAGAACTGGCGAATGCGCCGCTCGCGAGTGGCTTGTGAACGACTCGCGTGCATTTCGCGCACGGCTCGTTCGTGCGAAGCCCCTGGACCGCGCGTGCTTCTTACGAATATGAAATACACACACGTGGTTAGCAAACTGCTCGCGAGCGGTGCATTTGCCAGATCTGGACGTACCATTCAGGTCCCAAGCAACTATGAAATGACAAATCAACCGTCTATTGATATGTAGGATGTGTACGGAAAGTTTTACCCCGTTAGCTGTATTCATTTGTATCTTAAATCTGTAAGCTGCCATGAAAGGGCGCCTTTTTGCTATTTCATTGCTAAAAGTGAATGCTGGTATTCGTTCGAATTCGACTCGAGAAGGAGGAATATAACTCAAACGTTCACACACCTGTACACATTGCTTGAGGTCGGCGCACTTGAACTGGTTGGCGAGGCAGGAGACGGGCGGGCAGTCGGCCTCGTCCTGCTTGTCGAAGCAGTCGTCGTCACCGTCGCACACCCACGCCGTCGGGATGCAGTGTCCGGTGCGCGGGCACGTGAACTGGAATGCAAATCTCATATTGAAAACCACAAAAAAAAAAATGTTCAAACGTATATGAATTATCGTTTTCCTTATTCTATTCTAATGGAAGATTCTAAATTGAAATGTCAGGTGGACCGTGGTGGAATAAAGCCTGGGTGTCACTATTGTTACGATCGGCCATAGGATAGGTTTGGTGCACGCGGCCGGAGCAGCGCCGTGGCGTCGCGGGGGGGGGGGGGGCGCCGGCTTCTACACGCGGCCGTCAGCGACACCAGGCTAAGGGCCGAGAGGGAATGGAAAGCACTAATACAAGCTAAGAAAGTGGCGGAAATGGCGTGGGAGAGGACATCCTCATGCTCCAGCCGTCGCCAAAAGAGTCGCTCCGATGTCGGGAGATGAGGGCGATTCTCGGCCATCGTTGCGCGAGCGACGAGCAATCAGTAGCTCGTCATCTAGCCGAGTAGCTAAAGAACAAGTCGGAGTCGGTCACTACAAAAAAAAAAGAAAAACTAAAAAAGAGGTGGTTAGTGGTCCTTTAACCGAGAGGTCTGTGGTTCAGCAATGGAAATATTATAGACCCATCCATCATCATCATCGTCCATTCATCATCGTTCCAAAGCATATTGCCAGCTTACAATTTAGAACCATTGATACGTATACACCGCTAAATTTTAATCGTTTTGATCCCGTGGAGGGTCGATCCGGTACATGAAACACTAACTCGCTTAGCTAACGTTTTCTTAAATAAATTAATTTCGCACATGCGTAAATTAATACTAGTTTTGAAAAAAAAAAGTACTTTATTTTTCAATTTTATCTTTACAAATCGATAGTGTTTCATGTACCGGATCGACCCTCCACGGGATTAAAACGATTAAAATTTAACGGTGTATAATAATAAAGATTTAGAAACTAACATGGAAGTAAGCACAAGTCTTCTCCGCACAATGCGAGCCCTCATCAGAGCCGTCTCCACAGTCGTTCTCAGAGTCGCACTTCCAGGTGTTGGGCACGCAGCGGCCGTTGTCGCACTGGAACTGCGAGGAGGAGCAGGTGACGTTGACGCAGCCAGTCTCGTCGCTGAAGTCGCCACAGTCGTTCTCCGAGTCGCACTTGAAAGTCGCCGGGATGCAGCGACCTGACTTGCACATGAACTCTGATGCACTGCATGTTGTCTCTGGAAAATATAGATGACATTTAATTTATTGTCAAAATTATCATTCCATCCAAAAGAGGGATAAAAGCTTTCTATATGGGTCCCATATAGTTGAATATGAAGTTCGTTTGAGTTTGATGTTTGGAGAAGGGTCCTTTCTATACCTACTCTAGTTACATTCATGAAAACTTTGATGAATCCATTCATATAAACAACAAAACAAAATAAAAATAAACGCTCTACTCACTAGTACAATTCTGTTCTTCATCACTGTTATCCAAGCAGTCATCATCACCATCACACACCCAGCTCTTCGGGATGCACCTTTGATTGTTACAGGTAAAGTCCCAGGAATGAGGACAAGCCTGGACAGGGGGTTCAGAGTTGGGGTCAGCGATACAGTTGGTGCCGTCAGGACCTAACTTCTCCCCATAAGGACACCCACATTTAACAGCTAGTAACTCTGTGTTGTTCCTAGGCACAGCGAAACACAACTTCTGACAGTTTCCGTTATCTCTAGAACAAGGCTGCATAGGATCAATTCTCTGAATGTCCTCACTGTACACTTTGACTCCGTATAACCTGTTCGTTTGTGGTTCCCGAACCATGATGTCCTCTTGTTCTCCTGTTAGTTTGTGCAGTCTTACTATGGCGTCTAATCTCCAGTCAGTGATGTACATGAATTCTTTGTGGATGACAATGGAGAATGGATGTCTGATAAGCCTAGAATTGACAGTCTTAACGTCAGTGCCGTCCAGTTTGGAATGTTGGACGTGGTCCAATAAGGCATCGCACCAATATAACCTGTCTGCATCGAAATCAATTGACAAGCCGTTTGGCCAGCCAAGAGTGACATTCTCAAAGACCAACAAGTTGCTACCGTCGGTGTACGCTCGGCTGATGTTGGCTGGTCGGTCCCATTCAGAGAAGAAGATGAAACCCTTGTTAGGATGTACTACAATAGCTCGCGGTCTCTTCAAATCCTTTAGCAAAGTCCTCTTGTAAGCTACATTTCTCGTCGATAGGACGTTCAGTGTTCCTTTCCTAGAGTCGATATAGTACAGGTTCTTTGACGCCCAGTCCACTGCTAAACCTTCGACTCCCTCGTTCTGTGAAGCTAAAACAATTTCTTTTGTCGTTCCGTTTCTATGAACCCTGTATATAACGTCTTGTAAGACATCTGAATAGTAAATATGCTCATCTCGAGCATCGAAGTCGAGACCAACAAATCTGGCGCGTTTTGATACAACCGGTAGTATGGCGTCGCTGAAGCCTTCTATAACCGGGTTTAAAACTTTTCCTTTGATAAACCTCTGCTGGGAATACATAAGGAACTCTTTAACAAGATCACAGTTTCTTAAGTCAGTTTCAAGCCTGTAGCCGATATTACAAGCGCAGCGGTACCCGAGCCCGCCATTCTGTAGCGCCGTCACGATGCACATCTGTGAACATCCTCCGTTGTTGGTGCCGCAAGGGTTATTCACCGACGTCTGTTTCAGAGAGTGGATCACAGTGATAGCTTTTGGGTCCCTAATGTCTTTCATCTTGTAGATGGCTTGTATGCTGGAAGGTCCTTCATATTTGTTGACCGAGCTAATTCCTTGTTTTGTGTTGTCTGACCAGTACACTCGGTCCTCAATAAGTGCTAACCTCGAAGGGCTGGGGACTTGTTGCCCTCTAAGTACTAAGAATCGATGGTTTCCATCATAGTCCACGGTTTCGATGTAGTCTAAGAGCGAGTCGCACCAGAAAACTCTTCTGGCGATGATGTCCACAGCGATACCAGATGCTTTGTAGGCAGCTTCCGAAACAATTGACTTTGTGTGTGTTCCGTCCATATTTGCTCTAATGATCTGTAAGAAACAAGTAATACTTAGTATTGCACACGAAGTCAAACACCTCGGTGAGGGAGAACAACTACACCTCGTATTCTGTCTCTGTCATCTTCAAAAAAATAGCATAACTTGGAAGCAAAGTCATTAAATATTATATCTCTTTAAATCTCTTTGCTTGGAAGATAAGAAAACCATTTCAAACTTTCATATATTAGTCCAGTCAAATTAGACCAAATAATAAGGGTTAGGTTACAATAAATCGCACCCACCTAAAAATTGGTAGGATTGTTCAAAATACCATCATAAATGAAATTTAAAAAGTCCTCATCAATCCGACACCTGGAAAAAAAAATATTCGGGGTCAAATGTCACTAAAATGAGTTTTTCGTGATTTTCAGCAAAACGGTAAGTTTAATCATAAAAGTATCTAAGACAAAATTGTAGATCAGATCTACAAAAATGTACAAATATTTATATTCTGGGCCACCGTTTTTGAGATATGATGATTCAAAAAGTTGAAAGAGGTAATCGTCATAACATGCTCACGTTTTCACGCCACCTTGGAGGTAGTGTGCTTAGCACGTTTTTAGAGTTCTGTATTTCAAAAGGAATAAACGGACAATAAAGTGATATAAGGATCACTTTGTTGTATGTTCAATTTACGAATCGACTCTCAAAAAATTATACAAATCACAAAAAGTTTAATTTTTCGTGACGTAAGCACAAATTTACAGTTTTCAGATTTTTTCCTATACTAATGCTATGAGACCTTGCTTTATGCCACATTTCAAGTTTCCAGGACAACGGGAAGTACCCTATGAATTTTGATTCCGAAATTTGATTTCGAGTGTCGAAATTTATGTTTTTTGCAACATAAACCGTATCTTTTGTTTCCGTT
This sequence comes from Mythimna ferrago, assembly GCA_910589285.2. Lineage (NCBI taxonomy): Eukaryota > Metazoa > Arthropoda > Insecta > Lepidoptera > Noctuidae > Mythimna > Mythimna ferrago. The sequence continues at coordinate 643,569 of OU342693.1, forward strand.
AACTTACAACTTTGATTTTTTCACAGCTTCAAAGGACCGCAGACAGTACATGATTATAATTTCAACTCGATAACATCACGCTTTCCCGAGATAAAGGGTCTTGAAAGACAGATACACCGACAGACAGAAATACATACACAGACAGACACACAGACAGACAGACAGACGAACGGACAACAAAGCGATCCTATAAGTGTTCCATTTTTTCCTTTTGAAGTACGGAACCCTAAAAAAGCTCTAAGTACACTACCTCAAAGGTGGCGTGGAAACGTGTGCATATTATGACGATTACCTCTTTCAACTTCTTGAATCATCATATCTCAAAAACGGTGACTCTTAGAAAAAAAAAAAGTATTTGAACAATTTTGTAGCTAATCATCAGATTTACAATTTGGTCTTAGCTAATTTTATGATACTTACCGTTTTGCTAAAAATCACGAAAAACTCATTTTTGTGACATTTGACCTCGAATATTTTTTGTTTCCAGGTGTCGGATCGATGAGGACTTTTTAGATTTTATTTATGATGGTGTTTTGAACAATCCTACCAATTTTCAGCTGGGTGTGAATTAGTGTAACCTCGGATGTCTAAATTGACCGGGCTTAAAATAGAATTCGTCAATTTGTGAGGACAGAATGGAAAAAAATGCGTTACGCTGACCCCAATTATATTTGACAACGCCGCAAGAAGATGAAATAAAATAGAATTCGTCAAACGCTCACCTGACTACTATCAGCCACAAACATCAATCCTAGTGTCGGGTCCAGCGCCAGGTCCGCCGGGTTGGTGAGGTTGGAGCCCAGCACGACGGCGTGCCAGCGCCCGTCCAGCTCGAACACGTCGATCTTCTGGCCGATGGCGTCGGCCACGTACAGCTTGTCGCCCACCCAGTCCACCGCCAGGGCCACCGGGGCCCACGAGCCTGCCACCGTGATGTCCGTGCCCGTGTAGCTCGTCACGCCGGCTGGCACGCTTAGCTGCTGCGAGTGGATCTGGAATGTAAAAGGTTTGAATTAATATGATTTATCAAAGTTCAAGGAGTTTTCAGAATTTACGGTCAACGTTATTTAAACCTAATCTTTTTAGTTAAATGTCCTACCTCTGGGTAATAATCGTGTCTTATTTCTTCCAGTTAGATAAGAGGCAACTGCTTATAAAGCGAATATTTCTAATACGACTTTAAACGGGATTGATATATACATACGGTAAAATTAGTCTTAATCTATTTAAATAAAAGAAAGTCGTGTTAGTTACACCACTTATAACTCAAGAACGGCTGAACCGATTTGGCTGAAAATTGGTGGGGAGGTAGCTTAAAACCAGGAAACGGACATAAGACCTACTTGTCTACTGTCTTTCGGCTATTTCTCTTTTTACTTGTAATAACAACAAAATCTTCTAACAAAACTAAAACGTAACAAACATGTCATTAAAAATAACCAGTCCATCATCTCACCTTCCTCGTCTTAAGATCAGACCAGAACAGCAGATTCTTCCTGTAGTGGAAGTCCAAGCCAGCAGCCTGTGTGGCGTTGGCAATGTGCACGGGTGCGCGGCCATGCAGATCCATGCGCAATACTGCTGATGCGTGAGCCAGCAGCAGGGAGGGAGCTGATGATGTTACTGCCGTGCAGCGGCCGTTATCCACCAGCGTGTAGCCGGGAGCGCACGCGCATTTGTATGCTGGAAAAGGCAGTGAATATTGTAGAATGGTTCCTTTAATTTGTGATTATAATACTATTGTAAAGTATAACTGTGTCATCAAAGTTGTTTAAACATTCATGGTCTACATTGCAATGTTTTTGTTTTGTAATTTATTGAATACTAAAACAAGAAAAATAAAAATATTTAACTAATTAAAACTGTATTATACACTAAAGCAATAAATAAATATTACTAAAAAAAAACATAGCCTTGAATATCTTACAGCAAAGACACAGATTTATTTGGTAATTTTCATCAATTTGCAAAATTAAACCAATCGTTAGAAGGAAGACTTACTGATTGCCGTCAGGTTTTTCCGCACTAGTAGCAAATACACCATTGCGAATCATCCTAGACCAATCTCCAGTTTATTTATTTGTTTATTAGACTGTTGTTTAGACTGTGTTATAATTTTTTTTTCTTTAGTTTCTTTTTAGCACTCTCAAAGATTGGATTTGTGCCTAGCTCAATGCGAGTGAACTTGACCTTTTCTGTAGGGCATGTGTATAGTGTTGTATTCTTGTTTTACTTACATCCAGGAGTGTTGATGCACAGCTGGTGGCAGAAGCCCCACTCCTTGCACTCGTCGCGGTCCACACACGTGCGGTTGTCGTTCGCCAGCGTGAGGCCGGCTGAGCAAGCGCAGGCCCCTCCTGACGGTGACGCCACGCACTTGTACTCACACTCCAGAGCTGGGCAGGATGCCGTTGCTGTGGAAACACAAACATTATGGATTTAGACAAACTGAGGGAGAACAGTTGTCATCCCTAAAGTAACTTCACAAGATGAATCGTCAAGCTCATTTTTTGTCTATACTCGTAGTCTAAATTGAATCAGTGGTTGATTGATGTTGACTGTTCAAATCACAGAACACAGGAATCATGTTCAAACCGATCTATTGGAATTACGGCTATTGATCGACTATCTCTTAAATATATTCTTTATTGTACATAACTTTACAGATTATACATAGGTAGTAAGAAAGCCGATGTACACAGGCGAGCTTAACTCAAAATTGGGTTTTCTTACAGCAAACCTTAATATTAGATATAAATTTTATAATATGAGGATAACTTAACCAAATGCACAACAAAAACTGAATTAACATAGACAAATAGAATCTTATAACTAAAATAATCTACACAGATATGTGCGCAGCACACAATATGTATAAACATATTACATACTAGCTTTTGCCAGCGGTTTCGCCCGCGTACATAAAATAACCTATGTCACTCAGGAATAAAGCAGCTTTCTAGCGATGAAAAAATTTTAGCAATCGGACCAGTACTTCCAGAGATTACCTCCTACAAACAAAAAAACATAAAAACAAACTTTACCTCTTTATTATATTAGTATAGATATACAACAAATAAAACCTACATATATATATGTATATTATATATATATATATATAGAGTCATGTTGACAGGAAATGTTCCCTGATCCTTCCCCTGAAGACGTCCAACGAGGGGCTAGCCCTTATTGAGTGTGGAAGAGAATTCCAAAGAAGAACAGCTCGAGCAGTGAAAGAACCACTGTACCGACTGGAGGAATGGGGAGGGAATCGAAGTAGAAGGGAGGATAATGAGCGACAAGACTTTCCTCTCGGAACAAGATACTCAAAGCGTTCCCGGAGATACAAGGGGGAGTTGGGACTATCGATTCAATATTTGCAATCAAGCTGTGCTACTTTGTGCTAGTACAAAGTTGGTTCCCTGAAACAGTACGACGGGGTCGTAGCAGACTACGAACGAGATGGCGGGACGTAGTCGATAGATTTCGCCAGAACTGGCAAAAGGAAGCGCGGGCCTGCTAAAGCTGGTGCAGAACAGTTAACAAAACTAAGTAGTTGTTGTTCTTTTGATCAACGAGCGTATATGCCATGGGGCAGCAGCTTATAGCAGCTTCCAGTATCGAAGCTCACATTAATGCCAGTAACAAAAAACAGTGACAAATTACATGTAGAAATATTAACACTGAGCCGTAAAATATATCCATCACGATTGTAAAACTTTCTCAGAAGACATTCTAATCTTTTCGCGGTTAAATTTGGAGGCAATAAAGAATATTACATTCGTACCAGTTTTGGATATAAACAGTTATTTCTCTACGGATTAGTCTAAAAATTAACTCGTATGTATTCAGACCACATATTTCGTAACTCCGTCACGCTCTTGAGTAATGTTCATTGCATATTTCGAGGTGTCGAGTGTGGCGAATATAATTGAGTAACACTTTATAATATAAAATGTGATATTCTTTTTTAGATACACGTTTGTTCTGATTATTTTTATTACAGAATGTTACAGATTAGCTTTTCCAAGCGGCGCTTTGCTTCTGTGGTATCCTATCTCATAGTAATTGTGCATTTTTCTGGATAAAAGTAACGTAATGTCCTCAGTGATACTTATAGTAGCTTTATATTAGAACAAGAATAATAGAATCAGTAGGTTATCATTCCACAGTTAGGTATAGAATCTCCTACAAACAAATTTACCTCTACATAATATTAGTTTAGATGGAGCATTTTGGCTTTCTTCCCATGCAGAGTAAAAGTTATCTGGTAGCTGTAAGCAATAGGGTTACGCAATTTTGTCCCTAAGCATGCCAGAATACTCACAACAAGCCGTTTCCTCATCCGCATTGTCTTCACAATCCTTTTTCCCGTCACAGAGCTGAGACCTGGCGATACACTTGTGGCTTCCTCCGGGCCCTCCCTTGGGACAGAGGTACTTGTTGTCAGGGCAGGCTATGGCGGTGCAGTTGGCTTCGTCGGATCCGTCGGAGCAGTCTTTGTAGCCGTCGCAGTGGTACGTCGCGGGGATGCAGAGGGCGTTGCTGCAGCGGAACTGGCCGATGTGGCAGGGTGGGAAGCCTGGAAGATGTAGAAGAATTTGATAAAAGAAGAACTGTACTTACTGCAGTTGCTAAGCCCGAGTAAAGGCTAAATATATTGCTGTAAGGTCTTGTAGAACGTTGTGCAAATTAAGATATGAATATGGATTGAATATACTATATTACAGTTCTTAAATAATAAATTGCTGAAGATCAAAAATTAAGATAATTTTTAGTCTCATACGTTAAGCTGTAGTTTGCCGAAAGTAATTTCTGACATCATGAAACAGAAATCAGGTAAGATATTTACTATACCATACCTCTTATTACATCTTTAATCGCAATAAGGTGACTGGTTGTTTTCAGAGGTAATTGTAAAGTTACTGTGAAAGAACTGTATCTTGATGCTGTTCGTTCTAAAGATCAGTTTAGAAGGCAATCTCGCATCCGTGAAATTAATCTGAAATATGTCAACATATTATTGTACTCACTACAATGCGTCTCATCGGAATTGTCTCCGCAGTCGTCCTTGTGGTCGCACTTGACGGACGCGTCCACGCACTTGTTGCCGTTGGCGCAGCGGAACTGGTCCAGCCGACACGCCAGCGGGTTGCCCGTACAGTCCTGCTCGTCGCGGCCTGTTCTACAGTCTAAGTACCTGGAAAAGTAAAGATGAAGAGTTGGTAAACTAGAAGTTGGACTTTACATTTTGCGCTATATGCCAGGATCATTTTAGACATGTCTGTTGAAGTAGGTACGTTTTTACTGCTGAAGCTGTCTTTAAACTGTGAGTGTAGTTTAAAATGATCTAGTTAAATGAAGACCTCAAAAAAAGGACCAGGCTTAAAGTTTAAAGGGACCTGTTGTCATTTCGGTTTTTCAAATAGATTTATAATATTCTTTTAAATTAGAAATAGAAAGTGTTCTTACCCGTCACATTTCTTTTCCTTAGGTATACATGGTCCCTGTAATGAGATCTTGGCCGGCCCGGCGCCCTCCATGCCGCACTGGAAGTCGTCTGGCTGACATTTGCGGTATGCTGCAAAATAAAAAAATAGTAACATTAAAAAAAAGTTAAAAATGCTATTATGCTTAATTATGATTAAACGCGTTTTGTTTTCACTAGACGTTTTGTTTTGTTGGAGCTTATAAAACAATATTTGATTAAAAAGACAGTCTAATAAACATAACAATATTGTAGTTTCTATTCAAATGACCCTTCATCCATATTCCAGATCCAGTCCTGTCTTTTCACAAAACCTGTATAAACCTGGTCATAAAACTCTGTCTCATAATTCCGTTGTTTGTGTCCGCAACGTGTCGCTTACGCAATGTTTGTTCAGCTCAGGCAGGCTCCCATACCCAGCCTGTAGGCTTGCGACAGCTAATCTAATCCGCTCCGTATTGGTAATGACATGCAAAAACGGCTGTGTGCGGCTTTTTACGACAGAACCGTTCCGACACGAAATGTGGATGTACGACAGAAGTGCAACAACTAAAGGAAATCGAAATACCCTAACGAAATTGGAAAGTAACTACTGTTTTTATAAATATAGGTTGTTCTTCATTAGGATCTACTATTATCCGAGTTCCATCTGCTATTCAAGAAGAAAATGTCACTAAAAACGTTTTGAGATTTCAAGAGGGAGAGGGAGGCCAAAGAAAAGATGGATGGATAGTGTAACGGAAGAAAAAAACGTGTTGCGCCGACCGCAATTAATATGGGATATTTTTTTTTTATGGTGGGAAAAATCATCCAATGACAACCCCCGCTCTAAGGACAGGAAGAAGAAGAAGATTCAAGAAGATGATTCTGCCATTCTGACTGCTATGCTAAGCAAATGCAGCGTGTGGGAAAAATTTTACTTCCAGCCGCCTTTAACAAAATGAAAGAAACTGTGACTCTTCTTAGGACTCGTCTATAATTTTATATCAGAGACCATATCACACCACCGCCACAGATTACTAAATAGTTACTACCCACCGTACCTTATCCTGTGTGAAACTTCTGTTCCACGTTTTCTTAGCCCGGCCTTGTCGAGATAATACGATTTTCATATAAAGTTATGTAAAAATGTAGCGTTAGAGGGCGCTCGGAGCGAAGTGCCTAGACTCGACCACGTCAAAGCCGATACAGTTTATAAGAGCCTCGTGGTAAGCCTTTTTAAACAGTTTCTTATTGTAAAGTGTGTCTGGGTACTGTAGGTGTGCGCCAAGTTTGTTTGGGCTTATTTGTTTTGTAAGTTTGCTTGTTTTTGTAGAGTCTAAATATTCAGCTTAAAGTGGAGTAACTTTGATCAGTTTTTGATGCAGTTAAAAAGTTTTTTGTTCAAATTCAAAGTAGGTAAATAAGCAAGCTACGAGTAATTTTGTTTAGACGCTAAACTTTCTGACAATTTATGGTACTTAATGACAGTACTAATATCTCTGTCACTGCTAAAGTCCCACCATTTACCAGTCCTATTGTATGCCAGCCTGTGAAGAGCCACCTCGATACCTGCCCATACTTTCACCACGCCATTCACACAAATGGCCAAGCATTAACAGGGCCATGCAAACATCCCATTCACAGTGCGACAGGTCTATTCACCACACGTTAATTCCCACGTACACGTTAATGATATCTTTTGGGGCTGACCGCAATAAATATTAAGTGTCATAGCCGACAATGGACATGTGTCCGGCATTGTACGACATTCTCCGACGTTGTCCGGGGTTGGGGGGCGTTATCTGGTGAATCGGAACACGATTCTTTAATATGTGGAAAGGTTTAAGGTAGGTCGAGCTTAATTGTGTGAATTGATATTTTTTTTGTTATAGTTTTGGACTAAAACATGTTAGTATCAACGGTATCCTAAGAACTGAAACAAAGGTCCTCGTTATGATTTCCACTATATAATCAAGTATCGTCTCTCGCTTCGATTTGAATAGGAAATTATTCGGCAGTTTTATGAATTAGTAATAAATCTTGAACGTTATAATGACCAAGATTTGAATAAATTACGAATTCAGTCTAGCTGTAAAAGTTCAGGAAATAATGGCCTCATTCTCATGAAGTCTCATTCCACTGAAAATGTTCCAACTATCAATATTATTTTTAGAAGTGTTGGATGTGTATGGGATTAGATATCAGTAGCGTAGACTATTCTTAGAATACCTATAATATTATCAAATTCAGAGTCAGAAGCAATTAACACATTGAATTTATATTGGATACCAGGCGGTATCCAATATCCCTATAATTAATTGCAGTTTAGCCCGAAGGCAGGAGGCAAAAGCTACGCGAGAAGATTTTCCTGACTTTGACTTCAACATTTCTACAAACTGCCTAGAGAAAATACTTTGTGTTGTGAGTATTGCTCTCAGCTAACTCAAAAAATCACAAATTATTGCCGTCAATCTATTGGTAGTCATTTTAGTTTTTAGACCTCCATAAGGCTTATTTTGAAATGAGAAGTCCCTGAGGAAACCTTTGCCCTGCTGCAACTGCAGGTGACAAAATAGACTAGACACATACAGATAGAAATGTTCCCTCACTTTCAACTTGGTCCCCAAAGCTTTCCAACATGTTATTTGACTATTACAAACATTTCGATTCCTCGAAAATCTACAAAGACCTCACACAGGTAGACATGGCTTCAATCCAAGGCAATCGTCTCTTTCGTCTTCAATATAGTGTTAGTCGGCTTTGTAGCGCCCCGGCACGGAAGCCCCGCTGAACCCGCAAGCCCCGTGAACCCCATCAGCCCCGACAAGGCTCGACTACGTGTCAAAGGCTTACGTAGGTACCCCTCTGTTACACAAACTGCACGGACGTAAATACGAATGTATTCGGAGGAATTCGGATTACTTCGGAATGCAAGGAAATTGTTGTTAGAACTTAAAGGTTTCATTTTTAGGGTTCCGTACCTCAAAAGGAAAAAACGTATCTCAATTCGGAACGGTTTTCATAGGTAATTTTAAGTTTCTACGGAAGCGCGTCTCAGAGCGTGTCTGACTGTCCCTTGCCCGGTTTTTAACTTTTACGAGTGTTTTGACAAAATTAGGTAGAATTATTTTAAGGACATTTTCTAGCACTTGAAATTGCTTATCCTCTTAAGTGACTCCTATTACCCGATGACCTTGAGCATTTGTGTACCCCTCTTACCCTATATTATTACATTTGTGTACCCCTCTTTTCCTATATTATTACGCTTGAAAGTTAATTTTACGTATACGGGAGCATTTTAGCGAGAAAAATTATTTTCAAAACTTGTTACTTACCGAGAATTGGTAAAACGCTAAAATCTAAAAAAAAATGTACTGTTAGTAAAAAAAGTATTTGTAGGTACAATATTTACAATCATTAAAATTATTCTCTATAAGCAGGCATAAACGTGTTGGTAATTTTATTGCTTAGGTAAAAAAGTTGAAACACAAACAATAAACGCAAATAGACATTTTTTTTTATTGTTTGTAGATCAATAAATGCAAAAAATTTAAGACCATGAATCAAAGTATTGCAAGTAAGTAGATTTATTTAAAACTAGCTGTGCCCGCGACTTCGTTCGCGTGGACTACAGGATTTTGAATTTATTTTTTCTAAAATAAAAGTAGCCTATGTTACTCTTTATTACATCAGCTACCTGCCAAAAAAAGTTCCATCAAAATCGGTCCAGCCATTTCAGAGATTAGCCCGGACAAACAGACAGACAGACAGACAATAATTATAAAAAAAAATATTTTGGTGTATGTACCGTATATATATTCATATGTATGTAGTAAAAAACAGTTATTTCAATATTACAAACCGATGGCTTAGAGTGAAAACCTCGGCTATGCAATTTTAGGTAATTTTGAAAAGAAAAGCTACACATACACACAATCTTGTATCACGCAAAATTTTGATTCGATACTTGTAACGCCATCTACGATGTTGCATGCATATCTTGCTCAAGTCAGTTTGCTGTGATCACCTCGCGACGGCGCGGCAAAACAAACGGAAAAAAAAAAATTAAAACAAGAGAAATAAGTTTAAAATAAACCAATAGTTTTAAATATTTGAATGAAACGTGTATAAGCACATTAAAATTGCACGATAATAAAGGTCTAATTTGGTTTTTTGCGCCTCCTGAAAAGTTACGTATTTCACAGTTACGAAGTATTCACTCTGAGCCATCGAAACAGACACTCCACTTTTATTTATAAGTATATAGATTTTATGATGCTCATCTTTTAAGGTACTTTATACAAGTTGAGAAATTATTTTTAAAGGGAGCCGCCTAATATGGTGTACATATTCCATTTATTTATTCTCGTCATCTTTTCATTTTATCAACTACTAGCTTTTGCCCGCGCGGCTTCGCTCCCGCTCTACTCTACTATACCCTACTCTACCCTACCCTACTCTACTCTACCCTACTCTACCCTACTCTACCCTACTCTACCCTACTCTACCCTACTCTACCCTACTCTACCCTACTCTACCCTACTCTACCCTACTCTACCCTACTCTACCCTCCTCTACCTTACTCTACCCTACACTACCCCACACTACCCTACTCTACTCTACACTACCCTAATTTTCATTTTTTTTTCCATAAGAACCTTCTCCTCATAATAACGAACACAACAAAAAAAAAAATTAGCGATATCGGTCCAGGCGTTGTTGAGTTATGCGCTTACCAACACATTTTGCGATTCATTTTTATATTATAGACTAGCTTTGCCCGCGCGGCTTCGCTTCCGCTCTTCCTTACTCCACCCTACTATACCCTACTCTACCCTACTATACCCTACTCTACCCTACTTTACCCTACCCTACTCTACTCTACTCTACTCTACCCTACTCTACCCTACTCTACCTTACTCTACCCTACCCTACTCTACCCTCCTCTACCTTACTCTACCCTACCCTACCCTACTCTACCCTACTCTACTCTACCCTACTCTACCTTACTCTACCCTACACTACCCTACTCTACCCTACACTACTCTAATTTTCATTTTTTTTTCCATAAGAACCTTCTCCTCATAATAACGAACACAACAAAAAAAAAATTAGCGAAATCGGTCCAGGCGTTGTTGAGTTATGCGCTTACCAGACATTTTGCGATTCATTTTTTTATTATAGATGAGTAAGTTCGATGTTGAGCAATAATTCACATCCTTATTTTCATAACTTGTAATTCGTGGGAATCATTCCATCGAAAATTATCAGTTGCTCTGATCGTGACCGGATATTCTTATTTCCAAAGGAAATTAAAACATCAGCCAACAGCCGCACATTCGCACAACCCAATAATATGCTCCGAGGATATCGCAAGCAAGCCAGTCGCGGTGCCTATAGGTACATAGAGAAGTGGCTCGGGTAATATTGAAATACTTAGACGCTGTCATGCAAAAATCAAGTCTAAATAATAATAAAAAAAACGCTTTTCTCTACATTTTGTCAAGTTTATTATTTGATCAGCATAGATGAGTCTTGTGAAATCAAACGCAGCCATTGTTTTGATAACATTAACCTCGGCGTATTTAAGAGCGAACTTCTAGGTAAACGTGCTCCATCATCGACCGTATTATTGAGACCATCAATTGAGATAGTGTTCGAACGTAAGTCAATCATAAACCAATCATTCTTGCGTGTTGAGTTAAACAAAATGAACAATATCAACCTCAATACTCCCATAATTGATATCTAAAGTCTTTTAAAATCCATAACTCAACTTAACTTTTCTCCATAAATCTCCATCAGTTTTCAAACTGTGAAATGTTTACGTTGTACAAAGCAGCGTGCCATAGAGAAACTCCGGGAGTGTCCAAATAAAAATAAAGATGTAATAATCGCGGTCTATTAAAACTTTTACATTGAGACTTGAGTCTGGCAACACAGTTTACCGTGCTGGCAACTTTGCTCAACGTCTCACGGATCTGAGACTTAAAAATTGCGATGTAAGCTTATTATAAGAAGTTGAGTCTCTCTACAGGTGACATAAATACTTTTTGAACTGTGAGACAAATTTTATGAGTGGAACTTTTGAGTTTGTGAACATAATGCTATATTTTGTTGGGATGGTTTTATGACAAGACTTGGAAAATTGAACAATAAAATAATGTTGAGCCAGTAAGTTTGCATGTTAAGTACCTATAGTTAAACTTGAATAAGGAAAAAATAAAAAAACGGACTCTTCCGAGCCATCCTAAGCTATCTACAAACATATAGCCCGTAACGTCTTAAGCAGAACTTCAACAACTTAGGTGTTGATCAAGGTCTGCTGGGAACCGGAAGACGGGGGGAGGAGGGGAGGGGTTAATTACCATGGCAACGAGGAAGTTGCAGCACAGAGCAAGTCGAGCGGAAGTACCGCCATGGAACACTTCGCTTTTAAAACTTTATTCAAATGCACCGACTTAATAGACGCTATTATGTTAACTGAAGAAAAACTGGACGTCACGTTTTATACTCCCGCCTTGAAATGATGAAACTGGACGACTTTGTGTTTATAAGAAAATGAGGAATGAAGGCAAGAAGAAGAATTTTCTTTAACCATGACATTATCAATTGGAATGATTCTTGATGATAAATAAACTTTTACGTAACACAGATAGCCATTAGATTATCATAACTGAACTTAGCTTATCCCAAATATTAATTGCGAGAGAATCCATTGAGCCCATACCCAGATATCGCGGCAACATCTAAAAACTTGAGAGACAACGGATTTACATGAAAACAGGCACATCACAGATACGAACACCAAACAAAAACGCAATTTCCACACCATTAAAACTTGCCCACTTGTTGGGACTTTCCGCACTTACGACCAATTACCTAAGATCCCTGGAATCTCAACAGTTACCCCTGTCTCACCCGCGATACTCTCGCAGAAGGGGGTGAAGGGGGTTCTAAACAAATTGGCTGTGGTACTTCGTTTACAAGAGTTCTCTTTAAAAGAAATAGGACGGTGTATTTCGGTGCCATGTTTATTTAAGTATTGCTCGGTAATAGGTGGTACGTAACCACGTACATGTGGAATGCGACTGAAAATATTTTTATTGGAACCTTCAAAGAGGTTGAAATAAATGCGGGTAGTGTAAAGCATGTGAGATACCGGCGCTTTCACGGAAATTGGTACTCCTTAGTGCTCAGTAACAAGGCGGTGTGGTCCTTAAAATATTTGGCACAAACAACCACACAGCGGCGCGCGGGCCGTTTATTTTACATATAGTGTAAGAGATTACGTCACATTCACACGCTGGAACGTGGACCTTACGAAGGCAGACAAGTCTGTTATTTTATCAAATTATTACTACCTTCCCATCAGGTATTATAACAACCAATACAATATACGTAAATACTACGCCTAAATTCATCAACATAAATGAGAATTGAAACGCTGAGATTGATCTTTCAATTTTGAGATAATATTGATGAATTTAGCTGAAAAATAAATTCATAATAGATTACTGTTTCTAGCTAAAATGAGGTACAGTTTTAGCCATGTTTCTGTCTACAATAAATGGCGAGATATGAAACAGTGCGATCCACACGGGACTGTCGTCCGGTACGGATAGCAGTGTACACGTAAACTAGTTTCAACTTTTAATACGATACGATTCGGATCCGGCCCGCGTGCGTCCTGTCTAACTTGCTGATGGAGACATATCAATTATATTATGAGTTACTCCATTCGTTCTCACGGTGTTATTGGTAATAAATAAGCTTTAACATTAAACACATAAATAAATAAAAAAATGCATCGACCGCTGAATTACACCTACAACAATTTGTCTCCGAATCACACAAAGGTTGACCGGTGGGAAGAAAATGCCCTAAGTACGCCTCTGTACTTTTGTGTGCATATAAATGATTAAATAATAAATAATCAAATAAATTGGGGATAGGATTACGAACTCGAAAATAGATCAATTAATTTATTTTATAGTTCCAAAGCACACAGCAAACTAAAGTCTAACTCTGAAAAAGATAACTCGAATAACGGTGTTTCCAAAAATTTACGTTTGATTTCATAGACTGAAGGCATGTTTCCATGTTACACATGAATCATTGTTCAGATAAAAAAAAACCCTGAAAACTGTCAGCTAGCTGACAACACCATTCAAGCTCTGTATTTAAAGATAAAAAGTTTTTTTATTGAATTGAGTTTGACAGACTGTATTGTGATTCAGATTAGTTCATTAAATACTTAGTTCAGTTCAGTATTTTTGTACGGAGCTTATTTTTATGGAGATTAACTTTGTTACTAACTTAGTACTGGAAAAAGAATTGTAAAAAAAAAGATTTAAAAAATAGGACTTTGTACGATAGAAGTTTCGAACAGCAAAAATATGATATACTAGTTGTCCCACGCAGTTTCGCCGGTGTCTTTGGTTACTGCTCCGCTCCCGTGGGTACTAGCATGATGTTCTTATAGCCTTGCTCAATAAATGGGCTATTCTAACCCTACAATACTGTTTTAATTTGAATCAGTTGTTAACCAAATTCTTACGCTTAATAATATAAGTATAAAAACTCTCACGGTTGATTATATACTACACTAGTTCTAGCAAAGGCTTTAAATATTAAACTTTGTTACAAATAATGTTTATGATTGTGATGAAAATGTTCAGTGATCAATACTAGATTTGTCTGAGATACAAGCTTTTAAATTGACTAAAGCACTGTGCCTAAAACTTTTGTAACTTTATAGAAATAACACCTAAAGTATTAAAGCTTTCTAACTCAATTATCAAACCTGGGTAAGTATAGAAGTGTTCAATAACGTCTAGCACACGTAATCCCCATTGTTGGTCGAGCTATTGACGAGCTACAGACACACATACACACACGCTCCGTGTAATACGGCTCTAATCCGCGACATACAATGCTGGTCGCTGGTGGCTACTGCATCACCGCTGAGACACAATACTCGACGTGGACACTGGACATGCTTCGTCACGACTATATTTTATCACTGTTGTCATTGAATTTTGGTGTCATCTTTAGAAAGGTCTTTTGAGTTTTACATATGTTTTAACCATTGGGGTCTCTAAGAATTTTTGTGGACAGAAGGTGATAATTAGTCGATTTCTATCATATACTACAAATCCCATATCATGACGGTGATGGTATAACTATTTATAATAGTCTGTAATAATTACCAACACCTAATGCCACCATTAACCACCTTCGATATACAGGTAATCATTATACTAACTTTTACAGGAAAGGATGTAGATAGGTGCTAATTGCTCTAGAGCAATGGCTTTACCTAGTTAAAGTACGATCAGCAAACCGACCGGCCTTAAGTATACTGCAGTCACTTTATCATTATAACCGAAAGACGTCCACTGCTGGATTTAAGTCTTTTCTAAGTGTCACCATATCGAACAATCAGTGCGTTTGGCATCCAGCAAATTCCCGCGGCCAGCATCCGCTGGCAACTGTTTTACCTGCTTTCAATAATTTGTCAATGGCAAGACACGTCATGGAAACCTGTGGTCTTAGAACGGAAAGAGCAACTGAAGAACCAAGTGTGGTTTTGGTCAGTAAAAGACTGAGATGCACTTTCGCTCCACCATATAGTGGGAGAAGTCATTGGATGATTTTCCACTTCAAAAAAATGATGTAGAGGTGAGTACTCACTGCAGTCGGCCTCGTCGGTGCCGTCGACGCAGTCCACCTGCATGTCGCAGCGGTAGTGCGGCGGGATGCAGTACGTCTTGTTCCACACGTACTGCCCGCACGTCAGCTGGCCGGCTTCACACTCAGGCGGCGCTGGAAGAGACAGAGAACACAGTTTAATACATAGGTTCATCATCAACGTCGTCTGAAATGATGACGATAATCGTCATCATTTCAGACGAAAAATGTCCGCTGTTGGATATAGGCCTTCTCAAATGTCACCATAACGATCTGTGCATCTCAATACATAGGTTATTATACAAAACTCGCGAGGGGTAGATAATATATACTATTGTGGGCACAATGGAGAGAGACGACCATAATTAAGATCGATAAACTGAAGGGCAATTCTCATACATAAAGCACATTCCAGTTCAAGTCGCATTATCATCTTAGCTACATCTGTCCAAGGCAGGTTGACCCTTGTATGTTAAATTATTAAGGTATAATGAGAATGTCGACAAAGTAACTTCTATGATGTTTGTATGGGTAGTAGAATAATTAAGAAAATCTAATCTTTTTTAAGCGTAGTTGTAAAATTTTCGAGATCGCGCCACTCATATACTTAATTTTCAGACTATATTTAAGTCGATAAAAAAATTAAAAATAGTTAAAAAAAAATATCCGAGGTAGTGTGTAAAGAAACTCATGAGGCCACTTCCTAAACCGTGAGGTGCGCATATTTAGAAAACATTGCAGGACTCAAGACACCTTAATTTACGAGTATTTGCCGTCAAAATGAAGTTCGTCTCGCGACAAGAAACACTTAGGAACACTTGAGATGTTTTGGGAAGTTCAAAAATAAATAACATTTTAAGTCTTAAGATAAACAAAGTTGAACATTCCTCCCAGTACACTTCTCCTCTTAACTTTAATGACAAAAGCATATCTATTTATTAAAGGTATACCTTTTTACGCAAACACTAAGAAAAATTAATTTTTATGTTCAAAATACGCCATACAATAAAAACTTGAATCTGAAATATCATTAATCCCGTCAAGAAGCGCTTATAACACCTCATTTCCAGTTCGAGACCTCAAATGGACAAGCTCACCAAAGGACTGTCTTACAAAGGTTACAATCTCAAACGGAATCAATCCGGTCATTAGATGGAGGTTCTTGCAATCAGCGTCGGGTATCAATCAAGACGTGGACCTGGTAGGGAATGGGCAGTAAGTCCAGTTGGCATTGCACACCAAACTGTGTATTGTGAGCTTGTGTACAAATTAATAACACTATAGTCCATCAAAATTATCTTGTCTCATGTACCAACATTATTTGATCTAGTATAAAAGTATTTACGAGAAAAAGATGATACTGTCGTTATTATTTGAAAAAAATTCTAGAAGTCGATCCCACATAGTTATTAAGGAATGTTTCATTGTTATGAAATTAGTTACGAGTACATGAAACACCGTAACCATAGTCTCGGACTCTGTAACCGATATAAGTTTCAAATAGTTTCAGATAAAAGCGGAGTCTTAATGTCATGTTATGACGACTTTTTGTTTGTTTTGCCCGGCCAAATAAATGACAAATATAAAAGATAAAACTTACTATTTATATTTTACTTTTATAATTTCAAAATTCTCATAAATCTATTTTTAAAATTCTTATCCATAAACTGTCCAAAACTAGTATAATATTATTTTTATATCCGTATCCGTTTACAGATGCGAAATTCATATCCATAACATATAATTCAAAGATTCAATAACAGGTCCGTTTTGTGGCTTGTTTTGAGCACGTTATTGCATAGCACCTGTGAGCCTTCTGCCCATTGCTGTGTGAGGCACTCGACCCGTTCCGAGGCGTCCCGAAGCGTCCCGAGGCGTCGAATGTACACCCGCCATAATTGAGGCCGAGGTGCAAATCGAGTTGCTGCTCAAATAGTTTGATTGGGGACGCTCGTGACCAAATGAGAACAATATTATTGTGTGGGGATGGTTCGTCTCGCAATTTAACACTGTGTTATTGAATTAATTGGTCACCTGTTATGCTGACCATTCTGCACAACCGCCTTTCAACCAACCACTTTTCAGGATCTATATGAAGCTAATAACAGAGCCGCATAGGTTGCTAAATACTGGTCAGAAAAAAAATTGTAAAAGTACATCGACACGAAAAGATGAAGAAGGAGAATTAAATGTTCTTGAGTGATTGAGTTGTGGTCAATATTTTATTATTGTAGCTTTATTAGGTGAATCAAAGGTGAACATAATTTATTACCCCTAAAATCAATTCAAAACCGTTGTAATCATTCTGTTTTAAATACAGTCTAAATAGAGTTATCTCCCTTGAAATTCAGTTTCTCACCGAAAACTAATTACACTAATTAAGAAGGTAATGTAAATTGCAAACACGCAAAAGCAATTTTGACTGACGGATTGCAAAGCTGCGCCTGTACGGTCAACCACATGTCAGAAGTTGCATTTGAACTACGAAAACCGTCCTTATAGCTACAAAATAAAGGCGCTGTCAGAGTGCGGCTGACTGTACCTACGTGAACAAGACAGGCTGCACAGTGACGTCATATCACTAAGCTCTAAGATTAAACAACGGTACAGTAAAATAATCAAATTGTCGTGTGTTCTGTGAGTAGTGAATGCACAAAGGTACTGTGGATGTACGCTGACATGTGAAAGGTTTACATAGAATTGTATGTTTTTCGTGCTTTGCGGAGTAGTTGACACCAAACTACGGCCAATTAGTGACTACAACTTTCTGCTTCATAAAGAAACGTAGATCTAAATCCTACAAAGACCTACAAGATTCGCTGATCTTGAACTTATAGTCAGCGTGACCCAGCTCGTAGCACTATCGCTACGAGTGTGCTACGAAATGCTACGAGAGTGCTACGCGAGCTCGGTATCCAAATACTATCGAAAATTGTATCACTTTACATCCCTTATGGCGATCCTGTCTACTTACATTATGAAATAGTAAAGTTAACTCAACTCCATGTTCTCCCGACACGAGTTTACTTTCCTCCCTGGTAACAAACAGCGCTTGTCACGTGTTCCTGCAAGTTATAATAACAGTGCAGCCGGCATGTACTGTCGGCAGTCGCTAACTAACTGCCGCTGCAGTCAACTCGACGTCCACTCGGGAAATCTACAGATGGACGCGAAAAACTGCGCCGCCATTACTCACAGCAGTAACGAGGGCAACTTGCTGTTCACGAGTATTGTTCATATGACTTTTGTAATGTAGTTATTACGCGGAAATTTTTTACTTTAATTAATAGGCAGATTTTTTTAATCGCCTGATTATTTTTATTGGCAATTTTTAATGCAAGTATTGACTACCGACAGTTTTATTGTTCACTGTCAATCGACCAAACAATTCAGTTATAAGATATCCGACACCGAAATCTTAATTAAAGTAGTAAATATATATATTATTATATATATATATTTTTTTTTTAATTTAAATTTATTATGTATATATTTTGTTGTTTAAGTTGTAAATAAAGAGGTAAAGTAGTAAATAAAATAATAAAATAAATAAAAATAAAACCGTTTGTTAGACACAATTAACATATTGTGGTTAAAGATTCACATTTACCAAATATTTCACAGTACATCTGATGATAACCACCAAACTAGGCAGAGAACCTTTATTATAGTGCTCCATTGTTCAGCCATGAGGTTCAGCTAGGAAGTACATACTTAGAGAGTATCGCTACATTAGCACTTGTTTTGGCCTAGAGGACATATATCCTTACTAATAGTATAAAAGCGAAAGTGAGTTTGTTTGTTTATTTGTTTGTTACGTCTTCACGCCTAAATGGCAAAACCGATTTTGATGAATTTTGGTACAAAGATAGTTGGGACCCTGGAGACGGACATAGGCCAATTTTTTTTGTAAAAAAAACGTGAGAAAGGGGGGAGAAAGAGGGAAGGTCTTTTATGTACGCAGGCGAAGCCGCGGGCAAAAGTTAGTACACAAAATTAACATAAATCAAAACAAAACAAAAAAGAAGTGGTAATAGAATTGTGTATTGTGTTGGTGTAGTTAGAGGCATGTGAGTGTATATTGTACTTTTAATTCCTGAGCCCTTCGTGAAACCGTCACTACATAATTTCACACAATGTAACTTTACGCTCATTGTTACTCTAGTGTTAGCGATTTTTATAATTATTTTCTGTATTAGAAACATTAAAATGTATTTTTGCACTGTCAACTAAAATTAACTGTGACTGGTCAAAGTGCGGCAACATTGACGCTTACCGATGCTTTTAAAATAAAGCGCTCCGCGCTCTCACAACGGTAGTCCATGATAGTATTCAAATCTCATATCTCATAGAAGTAAGTGCTGCTAAATCATTTATTAATGTAAGATAAGATAAGATTCTCAAAATATCACACTAGTTTAAAACGAAAGGTTTAAAATACCTGATTCATTTGGACAGCACATTTTTATCGACAAGCCGGCAAATGAACAGCATTCTTTACAAGTAGACGATTATTTCCGTCGAGTGCATCTCTCGCTTAACGATCTGATTGATTGAGTCGCGTCGGCTCAGTCGCACGGTCGCATTGTCGCACTGTCGCGGGTGTTTATTGCGACTGCTTCCATCCGTAAATGCCAATTATTTTTTCGTGTTCGGTTAATTATGGTCTTTTTTTGTATTCCCTCGAGTTTTTTTTTGCTTGATTGGGGAGGATGAATTAAGAGGGTTGAGTGGGTTTTGCAATAAGAGAGAATTTATCTCATAATTGTATTATATATGTAGGTAGTATTTTTATATTATCTACTAGAAGTTTTTAATATTGCAGTATAAACAAATTATGGTCTTTCTCTTTCTAACCCATAAATATTGTACATAATGTTCCAAGCCCACTGTCACCCATTGACAGCAATCCCCGGTATGGTTACTGTATTCCACTAGCCTTGCTCCTAGCACACGTCCACCGAATTATTACTGAAACACACTTTCTAGTATATAAAGAAAAGGATAATAAACACTTATTATTGAAATCCTTAAAAAGGTGTTTCCTCTGGTGTCCCTAACATTTGAAACGCATTGTTATGTTATCATATCAAAATTTGCCTTGCCGAATTCAGGTAAAGCAGTGAGCATTGAAATCATATCTATTTATGAATATAGAACATTTCCCTACCCTGAAATGTCTCTTCCAATTGCAGTTCCAATACTATTAAGAAATAAAAGCACAGATGCAACAAAGACTACCGTCCGTTCTGTCACATAAATACCTACTTATCTTAGCTCTCGTAAATATGTGATTTATTTTAAATTGTTTCCGATAGAGATCAGCGCTGGCTGGCCGCCACCTCCTTATGCAGACAATGCCAAATGTCGCTACTTACTGTTGATGTGCTCGAATAACGCCAAGTCCTTCGGTTGGCAACACTGCCGGGGAAATCGTTTGCTTTGTGAGCATCTAAGAATGCTGACAGTGACAACGGTAGACATTAGGCTGGTGTATGCTTGCTTACTAAACTGCTACACTGTGCCATTGTCAGTTAGCTAGGGAGTACCAGTTAGTTGAGTTTCAAGTATGAAGAGTGGTGCAGAGGCCAAATGGTTTACCTTCAGTATTACGAGGCATAGTTCAATTTTTAAATATTTTTAGCTTGCGAGTGTCGGTGCCACTTTTGTTTTAAGAGTTCCATTTTAAAACGAATGTTACCGATAACGTTTCTACCATAAACACGAAATCTAGTCCACTCACCATTAATCTAACCTAGACTACAATAAACCAGCGAAGCTAACTGTCACCCATCCATTACCCAGGTATAAACCTACGTGCGCTAGTAACGACAGAAGCATGTGAAAAACTGCGCAACTAATATATGGGAGCGCCCGGCGACGCTCGCTATGCGGCGACGGCGACGCGACGTACTACTAGATAAATAAGTATTGGAAGCTTTCTAGTAAAGTGTGTTAAAGTTCGAAGTATTCCAGGTGCCTTTGTCTAATCAGAAATATATAATGAAATATGTATCGGTATTCAATTCTCATCTGAGACATTCAGGAAATATAGTGCAAATAGGCTATCAAAACGCTCGTAAAAGTCTGGATGTGGAGATTGGACATAAGCTTGGTCGATGACGGGAGCACTCAGGAAATAAAGATTTACTACATTTGCTCTGTCCTCCATATCAAAAATATTGATATATATTCACGATCAAAATAGGACTATTTGTATCCTGCGATATCTGATAGCCAATTAAATTGGTAAAACACTCAAGTTGAACTGCTGCCCTAAACAAGATCACTCTCATCTTATCGATCACTTTCTATAATTTTAACAGACATGCTTCACTGTGTGTGTAAACTACAAAGCTATCAACTCGAGCGTTCAAAGCGCATCACACGACAGTTTGTCAAACTGCGATAAAAGGCAGCGAGTGTGAACCGTGCCAGTGCAGTTGTTATAAATGTTCGATACCGAGGACGTTAGAAGATGAACGGCGATATGCTGACCTAGGACAGAACACAGTGATGGATGACTCAATAGATTTATTAATGATGAAGATTAGGTGAGATATGCGTCGATAACAGGCTTAGTAAACATTCCAAGCATTCATTTTGGCACAAAGAAAATTAACCTAATTCTGGGGACTTTAGATCACTCAATAAGTCTATAAAATACTTTGGATGGCTCTTTAAAATTGAAGATCATTTTCAAAAACGCTATTTGGATCTGTTATTTAGAGAAGCTTAAAAAAATAAACACGTATGCCTTCAATAAAATGTAATATCAGTTACTTGAAACAAGCTGAAGAAACACAAACATTTCAAAAATACTGTTTCTACTAAAACATCTAATTCACAGCATTCTCATTTATTTGCCTGCAAGTTCTATTAACACATAAAGTGCATATGTTGTTGCTAGCGGCTCCACAAACACCGACAATTCGGATGCACGCCCGCAGCACGCGGCTGATCGTGACGCGAATTAATACGCAGCGTGACCAAGGATTGCTCGAACAGCGTGATTATTTATAGCGCGAGAGGCGAGTTCTGCAGTCACGCTCGTATATCGCCTTTTCAATACTGGTAAAGGTGCGAACCTCTGTGCGCATTGTTGCGTTAGTTGTTTAAAATGATGTTAGTTGTTTTTTTACGTCATTACTTTCAAGTTTGATTAAGTATTGTGTTTCTAGGAGATGTGTCATGTACTCGTGATCAAAATAACACTACGCAGTAGTGAGTGAATCTTACATTTGTTCTTAAGCGTGACAGTTTGTGTGCCGTTTATAATTGTAAAAATCTTAACTGAGGTGCAAAGGAACTTGTTCACTTTCCTGCCCTTGTTCAACGTTAACCCACTCGTGGTTGATGCAACCCATTTTTTTCTTTCTTTCTGTCAACCGTCGCGCTTCCTGTTACTGGTTCCCATTTTTTACAAATCACTAAGGCCCCTCTCCCACGGCGACTTCTTGTAGCGACGCTGTAGCGTGTTCGCATCGACAGTCGCGATGCTGTAGCGCGTTAGTAGCGCGTTGGCATCTTTTCTATAGAGCTTGCAAATGTGACTAACGCGCGTTAGTAGCGCGCTTACGAAACGCGCGACACCATCGCAAAAAATCGTCGAGGGCGAAACGTGTTTATATTTTTAGCGGTTCGGCTCGTTGTCACTACTTTACTCTTTAACAAACAACCCAAATAATAAACATTGGACGCAAAGCTCTAACACTGCAATAGCTAATAACAGCGGCCCCAGCGACAACTGTCACGCTGCTAGCTACACGCAAATATTCGTGCCGTGAATTGATTAATTGCGGCATTAATGATTCAACCGGCGTAATTACATGCTTAGCACTGATACAGCCACTGGCGGAGTAGGCTTTCCCGGCGTGTTTCTGATATTATAATCTATGCGGTTTTAACATATCATAGAAACTGTCAACGTGACAGTTTCTATGATATGTTAATATAATAAGCACTAATTCCGCCTTATTCCAAAACGCAATCTAAATGTTGTGTAGTTCCTGGATTATTACTAGGTTTAAAACCAAAGGTATGTTTTGAATTTGGAATTTAGGTATAAAAAATTAAGTTTATCACTAGTTTCTGAACTATCTAAGGTGGTAAAGTCAGACAGACGAAACCCTTTGTAACTATGGTACCAACTTTGAACTAATATATACACTCGAGAGCAAAAAAATCGCACATCATAACTCTTTTTGTTAAAGCACTTTTTGTCATGTATGTGAATAGTTATTGAAAGCATGTCGTACACTAATTGAAAGCCTATTTAATTACCTTTCTAATGATATGAAATACAGTGTAAAAAAATTATCTTTGAAAGGGTTTAGAGCACAAAATCCAACAAATGGGAAAAATTACCAAATTTCACTGAAGAAAGATTGAGAGTCAAACTTAAAATTCTTGGTCATCCTGTTTGTCAATAAAGTGTTTTCCCTCCCTTAACTTTATTTACAGCTGTTAATCGATTTTTCATCAACCGTATTAATTTTATCATAAAATCTTAGGGTATAACGTCCCACTTCTAGTCAATGACAAATTGAAGCTTTTGGAGGCGTGGAGAGCCAGGCTTTTTGCACTAAGTCTTCTTTCAAGGTCATTCCAGATATGCTCAATTGGATTAAGATCAGAACTAGGAGCTGTCCTCTCTATCGCAATGATTCCGACGTCTTACATGTAGTCGCAAACTGTTCTAGCGACATGCGATCTGGTGTTGTTCTGCATTAAGGAAAAAAAATCTACCATAAGCCACACAAATGGCTTCACATATTCTTCGAGCATTTTTTTGATGTATCATAAAGCCGTCAACCGTCTCGATATAAGGCCAGTAATGGCCCAGTGATGAATACAATGTCAGTTTTAGTGTCCAAAATTATGCCACCCCAATACGCCTCCAAACCCCACTTGTTCGCTTATACAGCATTGTGAAAATTGCCCTGATGACCTTCTGTAGACCCTACAGCATCCATCATGGCCATCTAAGTCATTCTGCACTTATAAAAAAACACAACAGCCTGCCATTAGGTATACATCCAATTTCAGTGTTTCATGGCAAATTATTGCCGAGCTTGTCGGTGAGCTGTGGTCAATTTGGTTCCATTTGCTGAGTGATGTGTAGTCAGGCCTGCTTCACCCAGTTTTTTCCTAATCGTCTACTGATTTGTACTGACATTGGGAACTTCTTGAAGCTTTTGTGTCAGTTCAATCGTGTTCAGTGGCCAATTTCTCAAAGTACTTGTTACAGAAAAGCGATAATCACGCCCTGATCCTATGCGCCACCGGCCATATCCTGATCGCCGAATATACCCACGGGTCTCTTAAAACCTCTGGTATACCAGGCGAACAGTGAAGCTGCTGAAATTTAGCTGTCGAGCGACTTCATTTTGATTATGGCCGGCTTTGGACAAGGCAATAACTTGAACGGCTTCTGCGGGCGTGGTATCCATATTTTTCCAGTAAATCCGTCTATTTATAATAGAGACGTTATCACGTTAACCGAAACTGATTAAAACTCCAAAAAAGCACCCTTTTTGTAGCTCCAGGTAAAGGTGCAAGTAGTGAAATGCAAATGGGTGAATTTGCGGAATTCGGTATACCGCTGGTTTTTGTGAGTTACGTGAAGGTCAATGATTTTAATTTTGTGTTTTTATAATGCTAACTTTGTATGCTTCAATTTTGCTTAATAATTTGTAGTAAATATCTTTAGATTTAAGAAAAAAACAGTATTAAACGAAATTACAAGCCATGTGCGATTTTTTTGCTCTCAAGTGTATATTATTATTTAAGGCTAGCTTTGATTTTGTGTGTTATTTCATTTAGAAATTGTAAAAAAGGATATTAACTCATCGAATGCCGTAATTAGAGACACAATAGAAAGACAATTGCTTATGTCGAACTGTGTAACATAAGACATTCAAAAGGTTAATATGATTGACTTGACGACTCTGGAAGATTTAAATATTTTAAATACATGGATTTTGTACTATATTGAAATATAATTTAATGAATGATCGCAACGGATCTTGTTTTGTCACGAACAAGATCCGTTGCGAGACAACTACACATTAGACACGCGGGCCACGCCACAACTCTTGTACTAAAGCTAGTAGGTACTAAGACCTTTTTTGTAATAAGACGGATTGAGTCTAGTAAAATACGTATGTGATTTTAACAGGCTATAAGAGTTTAAGTTAACCCAGAACGTGAAAAGTCCAAGGTATTTTATTGTCACGTTTTTCGAACTCAGGAAAACTACTAAACGCAATCCCATTAGTCTATTTTTTTAGCAGTTTCGCTCTAGTGCTGGGCACCTTGATATATTATTTATTCAAAAAAAATCAGTAGTTTCGCAATTTTATCATCTACTTACATTTTAATATAATAAAGAGGCAATTTTTTTTTGTTTGTAGGAGATTATCTCTGGAAGTACTGTTCCGATTGCTAAAATGTTTTCAGCGATCGAAAACTGCTTTATTCCTGAGTGACATATGCTATATTTTACGTACGCAGGCGAAGGTGTGGGCAAAAGCTAGTTTATAATATTTCTTATTTAGACGGTAACAAAATAGCAAGCTGTAAAGTATAAGTATCATACTAATAATAATTATATTCAAGTATCAACTTGATCGCTGCTAAAGCCCTGCAACTGATCGAGCAACTAATTAACTTATGCAACGTGATTATTGGCGGCGACAGCGTGACGTGTTGCATTGACGAACACGTCTTTGTGAACACGCGCAATGTGAAGCAGTTAACGGCTCACCAGTGATTGTACGACGTGACAGACGACTCGATTAGTTGTACTGTGTTGTTGTAATGGATTTACAGGCAATTTGTTAAAGATAAAGATCATTTTATTTGTCAAAACATGCAGTTTTAACATGCAGGTTGTTACAAAATTATGTTTTGTCCATGTACATGTTTCACCTTTAAGGCGTAAAAATTTATAAATTTAACAATAATTAAAAAAAGAAGCTAAATTACAAAAGGCACTAAGGTTCATAAATTTGTAATTAAAATAAAAAAAGGCACTAAAAATAGAAATTACAGAATTAAAACAAAATGGCAGAATAAATAAAATATGTTAAAGAGTCATCAAAATGCATCAACAAATAAATAAAAAAATGTCAGATAAATAAAATTACAAAATGTCACAATTTTCATTAATTATGCATGATGTCAAATAATCAATAAAATGCACTAATAAATTAATTAAAAAAAATGTCAGATTAAAATGAAAAATGTCAAATGCATTGTCATATGCATATCTAGTCATTAATAATAATATCGTTAACATCACAAAATCATGTCATAAAATATCAATCAATTAAACAAAAATGTCAAGTTAACACTTGTCTGTTAGTAAATCTCGAAACTTTTGTTAAATTGCTTAGGATTTATTATTTACTAACTTTTGCCCGCGACTTCGTCCGCGTACATAAAATATAGCCTGTCACTTACGAATAAAGCAGCTTTCTATCGGTGAGAAAATTTTAAGAAACGGACCTGTACTTCCAGAGTTTTCCTCCTACAAACAAAAAACCGGCCAAGAGCGTGTCGGGCCACGCTCAGTGTAGGGTTCCGTAGTTTCCCGTCCGTTACAATAAGTGTTCCCACTTATGAGTTTAAAAAAAGGCTATTTGTTACGTTGACATACTGCAGGTAAGTTGCACCATTTAACTATAACGATAACAAAGCCGTTAACAGTTGTCAAATCGTCGAATTGACCAATAAGAGGCCGTTTCACGGCTGGTTATGGTTTGGTTATCGTTATAGTTACATGGTGCAACTCACCCTAAGTGCGGAACTCTAATAAATTAAATACGGAACCCTAAAAACGGACCCACAAAGGACGGTGATAACTAAAACAGTATGCAAATTGCAAGTAGTAGAAATTTCAGCGATTGTGCACTCGTAAAATTACGAATATATTTAAGAAGCAACGATTTTTTGCCACGGTACGTCATGAAAGCACAGAAAATCTTAACATCGACTTTTAAAAACATGATGTCATTACGCAACGCCATCTATCGAACCATTTATGAACTGGTTTTTACCTTAACATTTTGATAGATGGCGTTAAAAAATGAATTTTAGTTTTGTTCTAAATTGCCTTAGCATGTTCCTGATAGAAGTTTTATGTAGTTATAAGATAATACCGCCAATGCCAAGAGAGACCAACCGAACAATTCGATAATACCGGACCCCATCAACTCAGGAAAAATCCTAACAGCGCGAACGCGAAATAGCCCAAACAGCGCCTTCTCTCGGAGAATTGGGTTACTAATTAAAACATAGGTACCAGAAGAAGTTTTCGGTGGTAATTTTGGATTGCGAGAACCGATTTTAATAATTCTTTTTTTGTTTGAAAGAAGATACGTTCAGGATAATAAAATATGTAAACAAAGTTAAAAAAAATGCTTGCATATACGATTATACTACAAACTTAGTCCAGAAATTATTTTGTACAACCTTTTTGTCTTTTTTGTACAAAAACTGTTCTTTCCATCAAGTTCAAAATGATTTTCCTAGAAAGTCCTTATAAAGTTCTACTTTTCAGATTTTTTTCATATTTTCTTAACTTATGGTTTAAAAGTTAGAGAGGGACACACACATTGTTTTTTACTTTTGGAGCGATTATTTCCGAAATTATTGACATTATCAAAAAATGATTGCAGTAAACCCCTATTCATTTTTAAATACCTATCCAACGATATATCACACGTTATGGTTGAAATTAAAAAAAAATCACTTCCCACTTTACATAAAGGGGGGCTCCCTTTATGTAAAGTGGGAAGTGATTTTTTTTTACCTACCCTAATAAAACATTTTTTTTGCAATTTTTATTTTACCACTTTGTCGGCGTGATTGTTATACATATTGGTACTAAATTTCAGCTTTCTAGTGCTAACGGTCACAGAGTTTAAGCGAGGACGGACAGACGGACGGACAGACAGACAGACAGACAGACAGACAGACGGACAGACAGACATGGTGAACTCCTAGTTGACTACGGAACCCTAAAAACAAACTTTACCTCTTTATTATAATAGTGTAGAAGATTTGGGAAAAAACCTAAATTAATTCCACTAGCTGATGTAGTTCATTTTTTTTTAAACCAACTGTACAGCTTTTTTTAAGACCGAAAATCATCAAATAACTCGCACGTAACTTTCAAATTAGCAATAATGGTAAGGTTGAAAAAATTTCATTTTTCAAATAAGTAGGTATCTAATTAACATATTCCTGCACACCTCTTATGTAAACTTTCGAGGTGGTTACCAAAGGTCGGTGGGTCGCGAGCACGATGTGCAGTTCAGGTTAAAAGGGGCAGTGAAAGGGGAGGGGTAGGGTCGGGTGCAATCCCCCACGGGGTCGTGATTGCAACTTTCAAAGCCAAAGGGTCGAAGATTAAAAAGTCTATTGAAATTGGCGATTGATATAAAGTAGGTCAGATTTTACATCTAAGATCAGACGATCTGTGAGATTATGATCTGGAGATGAACTTTGAGTTCAAAGCAGCAAAAGTAGTCGGAATGCTTTTAGTTGAAGAAACTAATTGACAGACCTTCCTTAAAGATTTTGAATTAGCTTCCAACATGCAACCACTCTAGTATTGCGGTCAATACAAGTTTTCTATGGTGTTTGCCCAGTTTTGGGCAAACTTCTGACTATAGTGACATCCACCAGTCAGAACGTATTGTGGTGCACTGCACTGGCATACCAGCTACTTGCATGCTTTTGTTCCAGCTACAGTCAGGTGTATTTCAGCCACTTATTAACATTTGTTTACGTTTGGCTTCAGTCACGGTCATCCAAGTGCTGGGTAAAAGCTAAACCCATGATTTTTGGATATTTAGGTTCAGTTAGTGGGAGCTTGGTTGTTACTTTATTTTAGCATGTGTGAGAGCAGTGGTGGCCGAGTGGTGGCCCCGAATAACGAGTCGCGGGTGCAAACCCAGCCAGGCGCATTACTTTGTGTAATTTATTTCAACACCACTACTCTCAAAACGGTGAAGGAAAACATCGGGAGGAAACCGGCATGTCCAAGAGCCAAAAAATTCGAAGACATGTGACATCTACCAACTCGGACTGGGCTCGTGTGGTAGATTACGGCCCATTCCCTCTCCTAGAGAGGAGGCCTGAGTCCCAACAGTGGGAACATTATAAGTGTGCACATTGAAATTGAAACCTCATAATATGTACTTAATTATGGTGCTTGGCGTCGGCTTGCAGTCTGATCGGATGTGGCTAAATAACTGTGTTTTACATAGAGTGACTGCTTATATATCAATCCTCCACAACCCAGTTTCTGACCAACACGATACTACTTGAATAGACTGACTGTTTTTTTTTGGTGGGTAAAAATCATACAAATGACATCTCCCGCCCTTGGGCGTAGCGGGAGATAGTGTCAGACTGTTACTGAATAAAAAACCCACTCTGTTCCTTCTTGCCTTTCATGCCGGGGCCGAGCTACCTTTCGGAGCTAACCCTGGCCCCAGTAGGCTTAGAACCAGCTGGGCCCCTGCGATAGACTGATGGTCAGATTTTCTGACGTGACTACCTGTAATAACTGTCAAAGATCTACGAATGACAAATACGTGACCAATGATTTCCGAGGCACGGGGTCCTAGATTAACTTAAATAAATAGATAAATAGAAAAAATCAAATTAACGGTATAAGTCCCACTGTAGATAATTAAAATTATTAGAGAATTCTCCCTACATTAATTTTCAATTCACAACTTTGCAAATAAACATGACATCCTGTGTCAAAGTTATTATAAACTAATGCAAACCACTTTCTTAACTAAAGTTAGAGAGACGTGTGTGGAGAGTGTGAGGTTTCCCTGCACGCGTCTCAAATTAACAATATTAATGTTTAAAACAGACCTAACAATTAATTTAAAGTCTTCTTCTTCTTCCTACCCTTATCTCATATTACTTGGGGTCGGCGCAACACGTTTTTTTCTTCCATTGTGTCGTGTCACCCGTCAAACTATCACTAACTCCCTTTTCTTTCATATCACTCCTCACACAATCCATCCATCTTTTCTTCGGCTTTCCTCTCCCTCTCCATTTAAAGTCTTCAGTTATGGGAGAGCAATGGTGGCCCAGTGGTAACGGCTCCGACTTACGAGTTGTAGGTAGCGGGTTCAAACCCACAAATAAGAAAAAGTTACACAAACTAATGCACCTGGCTGATGCATTTCTTTGTGGCATTTATTTGATCACCAGTGCTCTCAAAACGGTGAAGGAAAACATCGTGAGGAAACCGCTATGTCCTAGATCCAAATATTCGAAGACATGATTGTGACATGCACAAATCTGCACTGGGCCCGCATGGTGAATTTACGGCCTATTCCCTCTCCTAGAACTGATTATGTTTAAGCTACTTCAGTTATAAGAACAGGACCTTGCGTGGATAAAAAAAAAATATTTAAAAGTTAAAATCAAATTACAGCGACAGTCAAGGTCAAAGTATTGCTAAAAATGTATGTAGAGAAATCACGTGTTTTTGAAATAATGAGATCAGAATGTAAACTTTCTAAGAAATAAAAGAATTGCCCTTTAGGACGCGTCAGTTCTGTATAACGTCCTCAAAAGAGTTTTTGTCATGACAATAAGACAGCGCGGGGCCTAAGCCGCTGTTAATAAAATAAGGCGGTCTACTCACGGCACGACTGGAACTCGTCCTCGCCCTTCTCGCAGTCGCGCTGGTAGTTGCACACCCACAGTGCTGGTATGCACTTGCCCTCTGGACATCTGAACATGCCACTCGGACATATTGTGTCCCCTGTGAAAAAAAAAAACACAGTTAGTATTTGTAACGAGTAAGTACATCTTGTCAGATTTATTAAATAATTCACCCTGTATTTGGTTACACTACAAAACAGTCCTGAAAAATTATAGATTAAAAAAAGACCAGAAATTAATAAAACAGTGCAATCATTACAAACATTAAGCTGCATTTCGATAAGTTCTAGATACGGTAACATGGAGATATAAACAAAAAATAGTTACAACATCTAAGAAAAACAACACATAGAAAAACACATAACAAATAACGGTACTACAACAATAAATAGGTAGGTACTACACTTTCCAAATAGTCTCGTCTTATTGGTCGCACGACAAGTCGCACATCTGTCGTGCTCCTTACACTGGATGCTCAGGTAATAAAATCAGCTTACGTCAATTTGTCGTGTTACCGTCAGACACATCGCACGTGACCGTTGTGTCGTGATAGATGTATGGAAACCGTTGATATGTCGCAGAAAACTAGCTAATACACCATTCGGTTAACTGTCTAGTCTTTTTACGAAACGGCGTTTAACTTGTCGTCGGAATATATTCAGACATTTAATCAAATAGTCAGGACTTAGAGCTGCAAGGGTTAATTACTTGCCTCGCCCAAATATTAAAGATATTGTGGCAAGTCGTAATACTATTTTTGATTTTGTTCAGTCAGCCATGTACTGACGATGGTCGTAAGTAAAAGTGTTTAGAGGAACCTAACACGAGTGAGATGACGGGGGCTTTGTAAGCTTACTCTAGCTCCCGTCATCTCTTTCGAGCCTTTTGTCGTCACATGGTCATTCTATTGTATGAATGGCCTAGGCACTAGCCAGCTGGTTAATGAAATGATGTATAAGACGTATTGGCTGAATCTAATCTAGCACAAGTTGAACGGCACCATTTAGTTATAAGGCTAGAAATGCAATAAAGTATTGAGTATTGAGTATTAGCTATAAATCGAATTAAACTAGTTGACTGCGACAGATATGCACCGGTTTTCAATAGGCTCATCCTATTGAAAACCGGTGCATGGCCGGTCTTGGAGCAGACCACGGCAGGATTTTCTTTCTAATCTGAAGTCCTTCTGAGATGAACTGTAGCGACAGAAATATTATGACCATTTAAGTTGAAAGCCGGGTAGCCCGCCATATTATTTATTTTTTCATTCATTATGGCTGACGAACTGGAAGGGTTGTCTCTCGGTTCGCCTAAACTTATTGAATGGCTTTTTATTATAAAAGTCATTCAATAGGGTTAGCTGATCTGAGGGAGTTGTATTGATGGTTTTAATGCATATCCTGTAAATAAATACATGTTACGGTTCAATACATAACTTAAGAATGACCTAAAAAAAATAAAAAAAAAACTTAAGATATTTGAATTTCATGGTGTACCCTTTAATATCCACCTTAAAATTAAAGTTAAGTGCCGTTTAATTCATTAATTCATTAAACCCCAAGCGAACGCCAACGTTCGCTCTCTCATTATATTTCTATTGTGTCTCTAATTATGGTATTCTAAAGGTTAAGAGGTCAAGAACTTTTTATAAGAGATTCTTTTCTAATTCATTTTTCACAAGTGCGCGGTATCACCGCACGCCACCTTCACAATTATCTCCGTCCCCATAAATCTTAGTGATCGCCTATCTTAAGTTATTAATCACCAATTAACAGTAAAACTTTTGACAAGTCCTTGTTCTCAATGAACTTTATTGTGGTCAAATATTGCAAAGTTAAATGTTGAGAATGGAATAAAAGGACTTTTTGAGGACAAGAACTCTAAGATCCGTTTAATCGGAGTTTGTCCTTTGTGAAATTGTATTCAGTAGTGAACGACTTTTGGCTGAACTCATAAAATTCAAGACTGAATAAGTTATTTCTAGACACGAGCTTTACCATCAGGTCGGATATTGGTCGAGTTCAAATCGAGCATAAGATACTGCAAATTATAAAGAAGACTATACATATAAATACACAAACGAAGCAAAATAAGAATTATATTAGTCACTCTTTCTAGCCATGTGGAAAGATGGTCTTCTTCACTTTGCCGTGATGAGAAATTTCTGAGTTTCCGGATATGTTTAACTGTGCATGAAAAATCTTATTCTTCACTTAATATACTAATTGTGCACCAAATATTAATGGACTTTA
Source organism: Mythimna ferrago (assembly GCA_910589285.2). NCBI lineage: Eukaryota > Metazoa > Arthropoda > Insecta > Lepidoptera > Noctuidae > Mythimna > Mythimna ferrago. The sequence goes on from OU342693.1 coordinate 676,689, forward strand.
AACAATTATTAAGGGACTTGGGCTCCCCTAGGAGGTAGGGGTTAGGTTAGAAGGGGTCGTGTTCGCTCGCTTCGTTCGGTCACTTGACCCCGCCATCCCTTCGTGGTTATTTTTTTAAACCACCTAGAAGAGATCTAGAGAGACTGTGATCTCTCTCTCTCACTCAATGGTTTGAAGGAAGAAAACTCAACTTTGAGTTAAGCTCGCCTTTGTACATGAACTCTGATATCCACATATTTGTTATCTATCATGGTGTACAAGAAAGAATTAAAGAATAAGAATAAGAAGAGCATATTTTAGTGAACAATTAATATTCTTGGTGGAACAAAGGCATATTTTGTAGGAAAGAGGAATAAATTGAGGAACAGTTGAATACTAACCTTATAAAAATATAGTGAACCAGGCATATTCGGCTTGAGTTTTACTTGATTTGAAACTTTTAAATGAACGTAGAAAGAGTTGACGATTCTGTTAAACTTTACTGGCAACAAAAAAAAATTAATTTGTTTTTTTTTTTTGTCTCTTGGCGGTAAGGACCAACTCTCGAAACGACATTTTCAATCGCAGCTAAACAGCAATACCGCACTTCTGTTCGGTTATTCCCGGACTACCCACATTTCGGCATTCCCGGAGCGAGCAGATAATTCCTCGCTCATCGGCGATGGAAACAACGCTGCCATTAATTAATGCGAGTGTCGATTTACCGGAACTAACGAGCTCACGTGAGGCGCTCGCTGCAGCCGGCAGGGGGCGCCAGCGTAGACAGGAAGCGTGAGGGGTGGAGGGGGCACTTTAGAGAGTGTTTTTAGTGTTTTAGATGGGTTTGTTATTGTTCTGGGAGGTAGCGAGTTGACCGCTGCGCTGTTTAATTGTATTATATACTAGCTTTTGCCAGCAGCTCTTCGCCCGCGAACATTAAATATAGCCATGTCACTCAGGAATAAAGCAGATTTTCTATCGGTGAAAAATTTTAGCAATCGAATCAGTACTTTCAGAGATTACCTCCTACAAACAAAAAAAAACAAACTTTACCTCTTTATTATATTAGTGTAGATAGAAACATTGTTCCTTCTGCTATGTACAGTACGTCAGAGGTAATGCTAAGGTTGTATCGGCTTAGCGCAGAATGTAGCTTCAATAGAACGCCTACTATATCTGCACAAATTGCATTGTGTATAAAATACGCTTTGAGGCCCAAAATTCTGCGAAATACCGTTTCCAAATTGGTAGTTTTAATATCGGCTTACGTTAGCGATTATAATACCTAAACATGACATAATTAAATGACCACAGTGCTGGTATTGCCAGGTGCAATATTATGGTTATTGTGCATGGGAATTAAATCGTTGTTATGGGTTTAATTAATGTGAGGTAATCGTTTAGAACCGTATTAAAAAGAGACTGTACAATGACGGTGAGGAGATTGTATGTGTGTGATGACCTGGATTTTATTTTTATTGACCAAATAGTCTACTTTCAGGCGCGACAAGATAAAAATGGCGCTCGATGCAATTAAGGCGCTTGGAGAAGGTTCCCGTTAATGAAGGATGTTCTCAAAAGAGATCTACCGCTATACCTGAAACGGATATGTGCAATGTCCCTGTACTCATGTACGGAGCACAAACCTGGGCTTTTATATTTCAGCAGAAATCGAGGTTTGTCAGTGAGTCATGAAGCACAGTATCTGCCTTTTGACGGCACGGATGACGCAGTGGTTGACGAATGTCTAATGCGCTGTGAGTCGCGGGTTCTACGTTTTGTGTGTGAATTTATATGTTTGTGAACGCACCCACGATACAAGAGTTAGTCTTTTTTTAATCCTACATTTTGTTTAAAAAACTGTAAATAAAAGTTTGTTGAATCATTTGAAACAGTTTTATATTTCTTTCATTCATTCAGAACATAAAAGTATGTTCTTATACATAATTAATAAGCTTAACGATAATTTCATTGAGATAAAAGCTCTCAAACCAGAAATAAAAATACAAAGGGCCAATGTTGTCGAGGCGGACAATAATTTACTTTGCCAACAGAACATAAACAGTCTAAATTATTATAAGATTTCGCGAACATTATGAGGAAATTAACTTGAAGATAACAAAGTTGAAGATTTCTTACAAACTCACTTCCTTTGTAACAGATATCCGTAGATATGTCCGATTTTTCTGGATTTTGTGCGCCCGGAAATTAATACATTAGATCTAGAAAGTCCTCCAAGAGACTCAATGGCAAATGAGGCCGCTTTACTACTTACTAAGCTTACTTACTTTATTACTTCGCTAAGTAGAGGTCGATTTTCTATATATATTTGAGGACCAGAAGGTAATTTTTCGTGAGCAATTTTCTCTCTAAGCCTAAACAATGTCTTTGTTTGTCATTGTAGTATTCAAGAACAAAGGATATAAACGACGCTATTGGTGCAGCCATTAGACTACATTATTTAAGTAGCAGCACTTTAACACACAAAAAAAATAATGAGATGACAAAAGGGCACAGTGTAGCAACATAGGTACTTCAATCTCTCAAATTATTCAGAATCTTCAACATCTTATTGCTGTACATAAAACTCGAGACTTTACTTAATAACTGCTGATACCGCAAATATTTAAGTTAAAAGTTGAGTGTAACAGCATTTTCCTGAAGCAGGCGCTTTACGAAGCTTATAAAGTGAACATGATACTGCTTAGTGCGTGTAACGGAACGCGTTGAGGGAATAATAATGGCCGACCTGGAGTGGAAGGCGGGAAAATTGTGAAGAACGTTGTTTGCCGATGTACGCTTCAAAAGAAGAACATTGTATACGGATTTTTCAACATTTATATGAATTTAAAGAATAATATAAATAATTGATTTATGAGTTAATATTTTTGATATAATGCCAATTTGAAATCCATGAACTACAAGATAGCTAAAGGGATCACAAGAAAAATCGTATGAAAATGTACCTTGTTAGCATGCGGGTTGGTCAATTGAATTTAATTTTAAAAGCTTGAGGATATGGATCTGATAAAAAAAATGTACTATTTAAGTTTTTGGAGGACTTTGTAACAGTAGTGCCATATATAAATATCAAAATATTGCCGTCGTCAGATTCACTTCATCACACCAGATCCCAGAAGCATACAGCTGGAACCTTCGCTTCAATCCCTACGGTAGGTGCCAATAATTTGTACAATAGAAACATAATGATGAATATTAATGTACGTTATTGCTTTCAACATTTTGACAGCACCAACAAAGCTTTCAATGGAAATTGGATGACAACCTCATTTGTTTATCATTTTCATTTACTTGATGTTAGTGTACTCATGGTTACAAATTGCTAATGTCATTGAACTAAAAATCCATCTAACTTTTGTTTTTGTATGGAACTCTAACCCGCGTAACACACGTCCGCAAAGGTGAAAGGGCGAGTCAGCGACGGCGGTGGCCAACGTTGAAAAATGGCGCCAATCTCACGCTGTTCGCGCGCTACGCAGATTTGAATTTAGAACGGAGAAAACACCGATTGATTTACAGCCAGTAACATTTTCTAACGGTTTTTAAAACGCGTGTTTTAAAAAGATACAAAAAGTCCACAAAGGCTCCGATATTTTAGGATTAGGTCAGTGATTTATGTGAAATGTTGTGTCGCCCATATTTGTTGGTTCTCACACTGTAAAAGTTAATTTTCAAAGTCAAATTCGATTTTGTTTATGTTGTATTTATTTATGTTGAATAAACCTTTAAATATTTACTAAAGTAAAGTACATTCTCCAAAAAACCTTCAAAGTACGGACGCCTACACAAATTATGTAAATGTTAAAACATTCACCTTGCCGCAGTACTACGAAATTTAAACCTAAACACAGTATCTAGCTTCCCAAAAGTATCATTGTAAAATAACGTGTAAAATATCGTTATTAAAACAGGTTTCGGCTAACACAGCCGTTATTGCTATCAGGTTGGACTGAACCCGAGCTCGACATTTATACTGAAACAATTCCGTCCCTCTGAGAACTTGAAAATTAACTTCTTTACCGTCTTCCTTGTAACGTCGCAGAGTTGTCTTCCAGTTAAATGAAATTCATTGCGCTGATTTAATTTTGCAAAGATTTTTTTGCGGGTAGGAAGAAAGTTTTTCTTTTGGCGCCCAACGTGGGACCAAGAAAAGTTGTAAATGTAGCGTTGATATGAATAACCTAATGGTAAAAACAGTAAGTAAGTTTTCTAAGCACGTCCTATATCACATAACAGAAGAATTTTCCAAAGAAAATGGGGTAGCCGAAACTGTGCGAAAGAAAAAACATTAGTAATACATATCAATCGTGGTTACCTGACATAATGAAACGTAGCCGGCACACGTACCCGCGTACCCAGCGCACGTACCGACAAGAAGGCAATAAAGCGTGTAATGTGGTACACAATTATGACATATGGTCGGTATTGGTGTGTTGTAGCATTCGCAATCAAAGAACAGACTTTATTTGGAGTAAATTAGACAGGATACTGACATGTTCCCATTTTGCTCAAGGAAATGTATATCTACAAATGTTTCCTCATGGTAATCATACATTTATGTTTTTGTTTTTTTTTACATTGAATATTTTGGAAACGAAATACTTTTTAGCAAACCAAGCTTAGTTTAATATAATAGTTGAATAAGGATTGGTTTAAGTTTTATAAAAAAATCAGGAATTTTTCATCACTAATTACCATCACTAACATAGTATAATATGTATCCTCATGCGATGACAGTTATGTCTGGCCATTCCCTGTTTATCTAGACAGAAACTTACTCGTCCATTAATTCAATAAGGCAGGTATCAATGTAAGTAGTGTCTATTTACCTTAACACCGCCATTTTGCTGGGTCGTTAGCTTGGCGGGACCAGCGCCATCTTTTATTCAACAGACCCATGAACGACTCAATGTGACCGAATGAACGGCGCGGATTGACGAGCGGCACAACCCTGAACAACTATGAGTTACAGATTGAAGAAACCCTCTCTGTATGCACATAAAGTTGCTTTTGCAAATTGCCACAGAAATAGGGTTGTCAATCTTGATGAGCACGGACTTGGAAGTAGTTTTATTTGTGTTTAAAGGAGTGTAAATGGTTTAGTTGACTTTGTGTCCCATCTATTGAATATGGTAAAGATGTAAATCGAATTCGGATTCAAGTAGTCAGGTGGATAGTACCAATTTAGCGATGTGCATTTGAATAAGGGTTTTTGGATATGTACTAAAATATCAAACTATGGAAATCAGCGGATAATTCTAGTTATTCCAACCATCTATGATCCCATGCAAATTCTGAAGTCGACAAAGGGATTTTCTGTAGTCAGGCGCTTCTAAGCTGGATAATAGCGAGCTTTTGTAGGTACTTAATACTCTCGAGCAAAGCTTTCCTTTTTGTCAATCAGTTAATACCTACATTATCTGCTCAAGGTTTCTGTTTTCAAACGAAACTGCGAGGGGTCTTGCTTAAATCTTTTTATGGTCCTTTCGATTCTTAGGTCGTTAATATTAACATCATATTTTGAGAAACTCGCTAAACGCCGCTGAACAAATGTTCGTCACGTTAAACTGTTTACGAGTGTAACATCAAACTTTTTATTACGTGTTTACGTCGTTTTTAGGCAATTTTATTGCGTCAGTGTTGCCAAATACATTATCTATTGGGTCGTACTACCCTCTGTTAACCTCCGAAAGCTTTCAACAAAATAGTTTATTTGAATAGAAAATATAAATCGATTTTTCCATTACAGCTGCTTCTAGTTTGAAAGGAAATAAAAATACTTATTGGTAAATCGTAAAGTTAAGTTTTCTATATTTTGTTGTTTTATAATTTGCGAAACTATGAACGTCCAAATCTGGCATTTTTATTCCACAATAGCGTTAACCGCAATTTTGCTTTTGAATAACTTTCTTACTTTGAAATAACTCTCTGTATTTATGTTTTGTTCACTGATTGATTAATTTATACTCTTTATTGTACACCATAAATAGGATGATCTTATGGCAAAAAGCGATTATTTACAGACAAACTTTGGATGGATTTGACTATGAAGGTTGTTCGTTTTTTTTTAGCTGAAACTACCTTTTAAAACCGGGTCTTTTTTCAAGTGAAAATCTGAGTAATTTGAGGAGTGTCAGACTGTTACTGGAACCACTTGCGTTCTTTCAGTTTCCTTTTGCGTGCTAGGACCACGGTGTCTCTTTCAGAAATTCGCCGTGGCCCTAGCGGGCGTCGGGTCAACTGGGCCTCTACGGTTTGGTCGACTTTCTTTGAGCCGCGCGGTCTGGCCGGACGGCGAGCTACCCATAGCGGCTCTCCGACTGTAAAATATGTCAGATCAGGAGTTCTACTACAAATATCTAGTTAGATACCTATATAAGGTTATTTTGTTACAATGTATCAAACACTGAATTAATAAAGAAATTCTAGGAAGTAGAAGTAGAGAAAAATGCGCACAACTCTTAATTTATCGCATTTTAAAGCTTTTCACTTTACGACGCGAACAGAGCTATTGTAATGTTGTAGTTAAGACTTTAAACCATAAAGTGCCATTAATGGGTTTTACAATCCTAACTGGATGAAGTAAAAAGGACCATAATCCTTGAGAACTAAAGTCTGTATTTCCGCGTACAGCCGGGGTAGTTAACCTAGAAGTACTAAGTACTAATTCAGCTCTTAACAATTTGACACACAAAGATTCTAAGTTCTCTTTAGAAACATTAAATAACTGACAGGCGGAGATAGCTCGGGAGATCAACGAGTGGGCGGCACTCGCCAGCCAAACACAATTAACGACTTATAACAGTTTGAAAAGAGCAAATCAGCAGAACTGATACAAATTATTATAAATTAGGTACAGAAATAGAATTCGATTATTCCTTTCATTAAATTTCCAGGAAATAAACAGAAATAGGTTTTATAGCAAATTTTCCACGTAGCTGCATAAAAATTATAGACTATACGACGTTTTAATGGATTTTTGCAAGCATATGCTATTAAATGCTAAAAGTTATGCATGACGTATATAGTGGATTCTGCTAACTTCTTAGAATCAACCTTTTGCTACCGACATTTAATTTAGCGAGGAAATCCCTATAAATATCTTCCTTTTTAATAAGCCCGCGCAGGATTTCTTAGACTTTAACGCAAATCCATTAAACGTCTAAGGAATCTTCCGTGGGTTGTACAGGAACTTAAAAAATCCAAGTCTTTTCTACAATTTTCTCAGTCGATAAATGAGAAAACAGAAAGCCGTTAAAAACAGTAATGGAACTTCAAGTACTAAAACTGTTCTTAATTATCATCCCTCGATTGAATAATCCTATAAGTGGAAGTGCAGTGGTCACCGATAAGAATCGTGAGGACGCTAATTACCTCTCGGCACTTACTGGATAGTTCTCGAGCTGCTCAGCTCGGCTGCCGTTTGCTATCGGATTGAATCTTCTCGCTTTGTGTACTTTCTGTAATGAGCGGTCACTGTTGGCTTTGTTTCAAGCGGTTTGGATTGTTTTTAGGCGTGTAACGGCCACCTTTGTTGTTTTGTTAATTATGGGTGGATTATGACTTAACCTAACTAATATTTAAATGGTAGAATTGTGTTTCTTTGTAGAAATCTCTGGAACTAATAATCCATTTACAAGGAATCTCCTCCATCGCTAAGTAGAGTGCTTATTATTCTAGTAAAAGTGCGCGGTCCCTGTGGGTCAGCAGCGCAGCTGCGAAAAATAAAGTACAAATAGAAATCTTTCCAGGTTGTCTTATATAGCCACCTCAATTTGAAACTATGTTCACAGTAAAACAACAAATCCCAATTCTTAAATTTAAGTAGTGACGCTGATCTTACAGCCAGCCAACATATGAAAATTTTGAACGCGTCAAGAATCATATTTTCAACGAAATATATTCAGAGTACCGTATGGATCAAAAAATAAAAATGGAAAAGATTGCAAAAGTGTTCAATTTGTTCCAGGCCGCCGGCAGGCTGGCGACTGGCGTCTCAGCTTCAGTTCCTTTGCATATATTCCGGAAAGACCGACTCCAACATTATGTGATCGAGAAATACAAAAATGATTTTAAATAAACGTAGATAGGGACTAGATACCCTCCATCAGAATTCAAAGAACTTTACCAACTGTCATTAATTCAAAATGTTGAGCATTCTCTCGTACATATTTCCCTGAACTGTCAAAAACACACATCCCGTAGGTAGCAGCGCTGTATGAAGGTTTATGGTTGATGGCGAGGTACTCAGCGCCTGATAAATGAGGCATTTAACCATTAAGGAGCGCGCCACAGGTGGCGACGAGATCAGCGCTAGGTGCCACCCGAGGCTGAGGCGAAGCCGGGACCTTCATATTTAGAGAAATTATTAATTAACATTTTCTATAACCAATTCTATAATCTTGGCGTAAGTTTTCCAAAGAGGCAATAGTTCTTAATTTTTCACTTCTTAGTAGATCCCAATAAGATTGGATTTTAAATTAATAGCATCGTATTGTACTGTTAAAAGTTGGAGGTTAAATCCAAAGCATTGCAGCTAACGGGTTTACTTTATAGAAAAAAGTACAGCAAGATAAAAACACGAATTTTCGACCAGATTGCGACATTTTTGGAACCACCCAGGGTGGCCTGGATTTGGAATTTATAGAGGCACCAAATTTCCAACATATCGACAGCATTTCAGCACATTTTCGTAGTGAAAGCTTGGGAACAGCGCAGTGGAAGTGCGAGCCTCCGACGCTCCGCCATGTTGGCGGAAGTTCTGGAAACGCGGGAAGCGTTACCGGCTTCCGCGCCGACGCACTTCCGGCCTGCACTCGTTATTACCAGCTGGTACAAGGCCCGAGGGCGAAGGGTTATTACTCGCTCTATAGTCTTTCGGATGACTTTAATGTGTTGGACCGACTTGAAGTATTTCCGTCAAGCGCGCGAAATATAAAGTAGGGATCGATTTTCCCTCCTGTTTAAATTCAAGAGGGATGAAGAAAAAATACATGGGGAGAGAAAGCCGATAACCTAACATAATGACAGCATTTGGATAATCGTACATCTTTATCGCCTTATGAAGTGATTTAACAGGAGCATGTCTCCTTGTACCTATTAAAACTGAAATAAAAGAATGTCGTAAAGTGTTAGCTGCTTATCATGTTGTCGTAAAGGCAGCTGTTAAAGATAAGTGCTCGGTGCGGGGCAGCAGATGCTCTGTTACTTATATTTAAAGATGTGATTAGATCCTAACAAATTTTGCTTTCAGAATATTTGAGATTTCTTAAAGATATTCACGCAATTTGCACTGCCACAGGTCTTTGTATCCAGACTGGTTTTTAAGAGAAGGATTCATCAAGGCCAAAACTAAACCTATCTAGTCTAGCGGGGTGGGCTTCCTGTCTAATCAGATGCAACTAAGTACCAATATCTATACATCTATACATATAAATAAAATTGGAGTGTCTGTTTGTAATATTGAAATAACTGCTTTTTACTACATGCATATGAATAAATATATATACGGTACATTACCAAAATAATATTTTTTTTAATTTTTGTTTGTCTGTCTGTCTTTTTGTCCGGGCTAATCTCTGAAATGGCTTGACCGATTTTTTTAACAGGTAGCTGATATTAATAGGAGTAACATAGGCTACCTTTATTTTAGAAAAAATAAATTCAAAATCCTGTAGTCCACGCGAACGAAGTCGCGGGCACAGCTAGTTTTACATATAACAAGAATCAAAATGTTTCGGACATCCCGAAGTTGACAGAGTAGCACAACTTCAAGAAAGATTGAAAACCAACTGAAGAAAAAGAAAGAATTTAGTTCTGTATGCAATGAAGCAATGATCTCCAGCGCTTATGGCTGGCGCCGCGTCCTCCAGCCAGCGTCGGTCGCGCGTCGCCGGCAAGGATGCTAATTTATGTGCGATTGTTCTCCCGCGCGATATCGCCGTGATTTCCAACCGCGCCAAAAATAAATACACCGCGTTTAAAGAGTTCATTCCTTTTAATTTATATCCCGCCATTCGCGGGTGGATTAAAAAGCTCGTATTAAGTAAATACTTTTGTTCTGTTAGTTTTAAATTTAAATTGTGTTAATACTGGAACGTTTGCGGAATTAAAGTTGGAACGTGAGCGATGTAGTTTAATGATTTAAGGTTGCACTGGAATTTAGTTATGGGAAAATGCAATCGTACGTTATCACTTTTATGATTAAAGCTTTTTAAATTCTCTCTTTTAATATTAATACAGCCTGACATAATTATAATTCATCCCACTGATTAAAATACAGATTGGCAGCAACAGAAATGTAATTAAAATGACAAGAGCTCTCTTCAACTCAACCTAAATCCAAGAAATTCGCGCACAAAATGAGACCTAATTACTTTGACGGCTCAATATTATCGTTGACCTTAATTTTGCTTCCAGTTCAAATTGCCCAGCGCTGGTGTTTATAAAGAAGTTTATATTTCTGGCAGAGCGGCGTGGGCTGGCGTGGCTCTCAGGTGGCCGAGATAAGGACAGTAATAGAGCACCTAATTTCCGAGTGTCGTTTCGCGCCAGACGCTCCCGTCGTGCTGCCTAGTTATATGCTCTAAGGAAGTTCTCTCAGGAAAGATAAGGTAGAATAAACGTGATGGTAATAAGAGGTTGAGTAATTGAGAATAATAGACCTCAAGTTCATTTCTGGCATTAAATTAGTCTAAAAGATACGTTTTCTTGCTGCATAACAGTAAATACTTCATTTTGTTTGAAATAAAATTTTCAGTAGGACACACCCAACGAAAGGAAATTCAACACGCTCGTTGAATAGTCATAAGTTGAAAGATAACGGGAAGGGTAATGTAGAAATAACTCACTTCAATAAATGAGAAATAAGTAGCGCTGGTTGCGTTACTCATATTGCACAGCCGTAATAATGTAAGGATGAGGAGTAATGGCGCCCGACGCGGGACCAGCGCTACGCTCTAGGACACTCTCATTATTTTCGTATTAAGGCCTTACATATAAATTTGTAAGGTAATTTTCAAGATTCAACTTTAACACATTATTTGTTATTGGAGCAAAAATGTTGAATAGGTAATTGGCGCCCAGTTGGGACTCTTGTACCTTTTTATTGTCGTGTACCTTTGCCCACACAACACATTTTAGGGGGTATTATTATGGATGGTAATGATTTCAGTCAAATATGCAAAACATCTGTAGGTATAGTAGAAACCTATTTAAATTTCGTAATGTCGTCCACCCACCAAAAAGGTTCAAAGTCAGGGTCGTAATTATTATCACAAAGGTCACGGCTGCAGACTTCCGCAGAGGCCCATTTTAGACAAAAATATATGAAAATGTGGAAAATCCGCCGGATCCGTGTCCGGGAATCTGTGCCATTCGGTGGAGTTATCAGGTGCCAGTCGGAGATGTCAGTGTTATCTGTGTTATCTCTGTTTTCAATCCGCTCGAGTGCGACCGAGTTATGATTTCGTTGTTCAGCTGGGGAGTGGTGGCCCTCACAACGAATGTAGCGGAGATAAAAGTTAACAAGGATATTTATTACATAGGAGATGAATCTCACAATGCTCAAAGGACTTCGCACGTATGATGCGTGTTCAAGAGTTTTCCTTTTAAGAATACAAATGTTATATAACGTGCCTCGAAATGTTGGCTTTTAATTTATTTGACGACGAAACCTTTTGGCTACGTATGTCTATAACTCATGTGGTTTTTGATTGCGGATGATACTGTTGTATTTGCAAAAGGTTTTCGTCCGAAATACTTCAGAATATTGAATCTTTGGTACGTGATTTAATGTTATGTTTACATCAGGTTATGGATATATAGTAAAATTTCGGATCTGGATACGGATTCGGGTATAAGAATAATGATTAATGATTTAATATTTATTTTGCAAATAGGTTTAAAAAAAACCGCCCAAGTGCGTTGCGTGCAGCAAGTAACATAATATAAAAGTGCTTGTAGTTCGTTGTAATTTTGATCGATGTTTTAATAATAGTGTATTTTTTAGATTTATGACGTATTAAAAAAAACTATTTACTAGATCTCGTTCAAACCAATTATCTTTGGCGGTTTGCATGGTAATGTACATCATAAATTTTTTTTTAGTTTTATCATTCTCTTATTTTAGAAGTTACAGGGGGGGGCACACATTTTACCACTTTGGAAGTGTCTCTCGCGCAAACTTTTCAGTTTTGAAAAAAATGATATTAGAAACCTCAATATCATTATTGAAGACCTATCCATAGATACCCCACACGTATTGGGTTTGATAAAACAAAAAAAAATTGAGTTTCAGTTCTATGTATGGGGACCCCCAAAATTTATTGTTTTTTTTTCTATTTTTGGGTGAAAATCTTAATGCGGTTTTTAGAATACATCTAATCACTAAGTTTCATCAGTATAGCTCTTATAGTTTCGGAAAAAAGTGGCTGTGACATATGGACAGACAGACAGATAGACATGACGAATCTATAAGGGTTCCGTTTTTTGCCATTTGGCTACAGATCCCTAAAAACACTTTTACACGTCAATTTTTTTTTTCGTCAATTTAAACTAGATGAGGCCGGATAATATCATACCGGATAATATCATACCGGTTTCAGATACGACGGATTATCCGGTAGTTTCGGCTCCGGTTACGGAGTTTCATAACATCCTTAGTTTACATGACACGAGTACTGAATGCGACCGCGCCGCCGTCTCTCATACATTACACCGTCTGGTACAGACAGAGTGGTGAAACAATCTCGTAGACAACAAAATAAATTGCTGCGCGTCTCGTGGGGATTGTTTTTAAATTTCGTTACACAAACACCGGCTCTGTATCACACGCTATATGAGACAGAGATGCACATATACACAGAGCAACATGTAAGAAAGAGAGATGGCATTTCTTTTGTAAATCACGTGTTGAGATTGTCGGCGAGCGTAATTCGCATTACAGTAGTTAGGTGACGGTGACGCCTCAAAGCCTTCATGACGGGGTGACGGGATGGGCGCTTTTCAATTTGTTTTTGATTCATACACATTGATGTTTCCAGTGATTTGCATTCTAAATGAATGAACATTTGATGAGCAGACACGGCTTTCCCTTTTGTTTACAGCGATTTGTTTTTATTCTGATTTTTGTGCTCGTTAAAGTTAGATTTGCACTATGTTTCTATTTTACATTTGTTTTTGGTAAATAACGAACGAAAAATTGAGATTTTATTTTACAAATTACAGTCTACCCTTTCAAAGAGTAGATAAGTACTCGAATTTTAAATTCGTAGTAAAAGTCAATGACAGCGCGTCATAAGTTAATGAGACCGGGCTTCATTCTCGTCTGTCGGTAATTCGATCTGCGGTGAGACGGTGACGCTCCGAGTTCGCTCATCGATCACTAATTGAATAACTCATTTAATAGCTCGTCGCCACAGTGCAGAAGAATTAGTTGACTTACCAGTAACGTCACTTTTAAAACTTATTTCGAAAGCGAAATTGTATTATCAATTGAGAATTTTATTTTGTGTTTTTAAATTGACGATATTAACCTGGCGAAAATTGATATTGGCAGATGTAGATAAAAACTAAGTTTACTCTTCTTTCTCATAGACACTATTAATAGGTAAGGTTGTTCACATGTTGATCATTTGTCACTGCATTATTTGCAGTGACAAATGATCAACATAATAATTGCCCTGTGCGATAAGATCGCAGATCGATAAGATGTACAATAAAGAATATAATAAATAATAATAAATAAATAATTTTTATACTTATAATGTCCTAACAAATTGGTCTGCTGTTTAAAATTGACTGTGGCTTAGTCAGAGTGCCAAAGTTAGATGAAGTTAGTAAAAACCACTGCATTAAGATTGTCACTTACTTTCGAACAGCGCCATAATATCGAGTTAAAAAAAAATAGTTATAAAGGATATTTTCTTTATAGTTTGATTTATGAAAATCCTGAGGTTGTGAAGGATGATGTCAATGTTCCGAGAAAATGTCTTTTTCTGGGTTAATATTTCGGTTGTCGTTTCGCTCTGGGTGGAGAGATAGGCGAGTGTCAGACTTTTACAGACTAAAACCCACCCAGGTTCCTTCCGTTGACATTTGCGGTCCTCTATCTTGCTCAAACAATTTCGTAGCAGAAAATGCTTTGAAAGGAAGTCTGAGAAGAAATACATACATCTCAAAAGTGTTGTCTTCGAGAGTCCAAATGCTGAACACAACGTAAAAATCCTAAAAGTAAACCCTTGCCAACAGACGCCGCCGCCGCTCGTGTTCTGTGAGAAACTGAGAAGTGTTGGCACGTGTAAGACAGGCCTCGACAATGTACCCACCTTACCTCAAACATTGAACAATAAGGATATTTTTATCGAGAAGGCATTGTGTAATTGTACTCGAAAAGTTGCCTTTTAGACTTTTACGGGTACCTACACAAGTATTATTATAATAATATAATATAACAATATCCCACAACTATCACACAACGCCGTCTAGTCCCAAGCTAAGCAGAGCTTGTGTTATGGGTACTAGACAACTGATAAACATACTTATATATTTCTAAATACATACATATTATAGATAAATTACACCCAGACACAGAACAAATGATCATGCTCATCACATAAACATTTGTCCTGGGTGGGAATCGAACCCACGACCTGCGGTATAGCAGTCAGGGCCACTAACCACTAGACCAACAGGCCAGTCAAAAATTATAAAGTTATAAAATGATAATATTGCTAGCTTGTTCATATTATTCAAAAAGATATCCCAAACAAATATTACATAGAGTTAATATCATAGGCTTGGCATCACACTAAAAATATAAAGTTGAAAGTCTGTATCTTTGTGTCATGTTTATTGAGTATTTGTTAATCTTTCAAATACAAACGGCTGAACGTAATTAGACGAAAATTGGCAAACAGGTAGATAACGAAACAACATATTACTTACTTATAGGTTTTGATCCCGGTAGTATTTTCCTTTGAAATATTTTTTACTTTCACGCGGCCGATGCCGCTGAAAAAAAGAAAATCCAAACAAATATTATAAAGAGGTTTATATTGTTTACTTGTTTTTATCGAGCCTTATCAGGAGGAACATGGTAACCGACGGTTTGCCGTTTTTTTGTATTTTCTGCCCTAATTTAAAAGTATATTTGTGGCTAGCTAGCTAATGCGCTTTACATGTGGGACTGGCCGGTAGAACAGGACACGACCATGATAACCTAGTAGATCAGTCATCTGTGATCTGTTGCCTGATTCACGTAAAATCAAACAAGCCAAATATCGTTGAAGTTTTATAGTCGTTTGATCGAAATTCTATCCAAAAGCGGTATTCACGATCTATCGACTTATTTCCAGTTACATTATTAAAGTACCTACCAGGATAATGTAATACAGTTTTTTTGTTAAATTGACGAATTTCAAACGACTTTAAAATCGGTGTCGTTCAAACTCGATTGATGGATGTGAATACGGAAATGGTCTAAACGACTAAATCGCTACGATATCGTTATGGTTTTCATAACGTGAATCGGGTTACTGATCTGTGTGTAAGTCTGCAACATGTGTGCTTTGGATTATTTTAAAAAGTTCCGTTCGAACTTTATACTACTCATCAAAAGCAATGAACACGAAATAAAATATGAGCGTCCGAATGAATCGATGCTGATTGCAAAACGTTTGATTAATTAAAGCGCCACAGCAAATACAAGCATTTATTAACAAACTTTTAAATTACAAATGGTGACAAAACCGCGCCGTTCCGTCTGCAGCAGTTTTGCATTTTTAATGAACGGTGAAAACCGTCAGCGTATGAAATCGTTTCCAAATAGTTCTACAATAAGAAGCTATCGATGTGGAAGAATAATTGGTCGAAGGGATTCCGACTCACAAACACAAATGATACACTTCTCTTACAGTTCCACACTTCCGCATGCGTCAATTACCGCATTTTTTTTAAATAACATAACTTAGTGCTTGACTGCAATCCCACCTGATGGTAAGCAGTGATGCAATCGTTGATGGTGAAGTGCACTAGTTTATGAGGAGCACTGTAGCCGTGAAGACACCCAAATTATAATCGGTAGGGAAGGCCGCAACAAGCAAATTGTTAAAATGTTTTTAAAGATTATTTTAAAAAAAATTTGTCTAGAGGCTAAATAGCTAGGTATGCGATAAGTATCTACCTACATTTCTACCATCACATGATTAATTAATTTTAATTATCCCCCATTTTATTGAAGGGCAAAAGTATATCTAAAGTCGTCTATCATCATTACCGGTCATCGGACTTCCATTTACCTGCCCTCAATGGAGTGCTAATGTAAAATTGAAAAGGGCCCATCAATAAAAGTGACAATTTCAATCTATTATAGGCGACATTTAAGCCCATAACTCGACGGAACCCATCGTCGTATATTAGGCGAGGGCTCTTGAACGAGAAAATAGCTATAAAAAGTATTTAGATCGCGCCCATATATCTTGACTAGGATGCTGTGACTTACGGGGTGTGTGTTAAGTGCATAGGAATACATTCTTTTATGTACATAATATATACATTATTTTTTCATGGCCACTTCTAGGCAGATATTTATAAACTTGGAAGTTTAGTTTCTTTTTATTATCATAGATAAAAACTTGAAAGTTTGGACCCAGTCGGTCGCCGTATATATCTATACTCTCAAACTTTATAAATGTTAACCATCAACTCGAAAAAAAGAAGAAGCAAAAAGTGCTTATTCTGCCCGCGTCCTGTTCACATTATGAGGTGTATAGCCAATTAGCCATAAAGCATACATACACTTCTACACTAATATTATAAATAGGTAAAGTATGGTTTATTTTTTTTATTTGTTGGAGGTAATCTCTGAAATTACTGGTCCGGTTGCTAATTTTTTTTCAACGATAGTAAGCTGCTTTATTCCTGAGTAACATAGGCTATATTTTATGTATGCGGGCGAAGCTGCGGGCAAAAGTTAGTAGGTAATAAATAAGCGACGACAGAAGACGCTAATTTGCCCGGTTCAGACAATCTGAAACTTGCGGAACTATATCAGAATATCAAATATAATGTATCGTTTGACATGCAACCGGCTCAAAGTAAATGCATCCTAATAATTATTTAGAATTCATACTTTTTAAGTTTTTTTTTTTTTTTTTTTTTATTATTGATAGGCTCGCGTTTGACCACTATCTCACCTGATGGTAAGTGATGATGTGGCCGACGATGGAGCACGCTTGCCTAGAAGTAACCTATTCACTCTCGACTTAAAGACCCCTAGGTTGTAGCTATCAGGAAACACAGACTCCGGCAGGGAATTCCACTCTTTAGCTGTACGCATAATGAATGTGTTTCCAAAACGCTTTGTACGAATGGGTGGGATATCCACCATGTACCGATGGCGCAACGCCGTACGTCTAGTGGTCCGATGATGGAACGGACTTGGCGGAATTAAATTGTGCAATTCCAACGCACACTCACCGAAGTATAATCGATAGAAAACCGCCAGGCCAGCAACTCGGCGTCGATGCTCAAGGCTTTGGAGCTTTGACTCAACAAGCGCATCATCACCGATGATCCTCTTGGCTCGCCTCTCAATCGACTCCAGAGCATCAAGCTGATACTTGGCAGACCCATCCCAAAGATGAGAGCAGTACTCCATACACGATCGAACTTGCGCTTGGTATAGGTTGAGCAGCTGTTCCGGAGTGAAGTACCGCCTCACCTTAGCTAAGATCCCCAGTTTTTTGGCAGCCTGTTGTGCTTTTGCCTCAATGTAAGAGCCGAAATTGAGGGTAGACGATAACGTTACCCCAAGAAGCTCAAGGCCGTCGGTTATCGGCACGGTCACACCCCGGAATATAGGAGCCGGGTAAAATTGGCTTCGTTTGGCGGAAAAAAGACACGCCTGGGTTTTAGTAGCATTGAACCTGACCAGGTTGGCATCTCCCCAATCGGATACCGCCACCAAGGACAAGTTCAAGCGCTCAACCATAGCTTCCCTCAAAGACTGGATCTGTGACCCACTAGTACGTGCATCGGACACGTAACTCTCAGCAACAGTGCTATCGTCTGCATACCCAAAGGTACCGGGTTTAAGTAGGTCGTTTATGTGCAGCAAGAACAGTGTTGCAGAGAGCACCGACCCCTGAGGGACCCCGGCATTAATATCCATTTGCCTGGACGAGCAGCCATCAACAACTACTCGGATGGATCGCCCCCTCAAGAAGTCTGCTATCCAGTTACACAGACCAGTGGGCAAACCGAAGGAAGGAAGCTTAGCAATAAGGCTATCATGCCAGACCCTGTCGAAAGCCTTCGAGATATCAAGGGAGACTGCAAGTGCTTCCCCATGCTTCTCGATGGCCTCGCTCCAGATGTGAATGGCATACGCTAGAAGATCCCCAGTTGACCGATTTCGGCGAAAACCGTATTGACGATCACTGAGGATGTCATTAGCTTCCAGGTATGCCAGGAGCTTTAAGTAAACAGTTTGTCAAAGCATTCGTCATCTCCGTGTCTCATGTAAACAGTCGCCGCCCGCAACTTACACTCGCGGGTGCAGCGGAGCTCTTGCGCATTTATTACGCTTACGTATTTATAAAGGCAG
The DNA here is from genome assembly GCA_910589285.2 of Mythimna ferrago. NCBI lineage: Eukaryota > Metazoa > Arthropoda > Insecta > Lepidoptera > Noctuidae > Mythimna > Mythimna ferrago. The sequence goes on from OU342693.1 coordinate 695,296, forward strand.
TTGAATATTCCGATTGCCTTGTTTGAATACTACAAAAATTACTGTTTCAATATATTGGTGAAATATCTCTTTAAGCAGTAATTGGAAGTTCGTTTGTATAATGCGGGGAAAAGTGGGATTTTCTCTGTAAATTGGTAAACAGATCTTTACCAGTTCGGAGAATAATGAAAGTTTTATAAAGTAGTTAAGAGTAATCGCTTTGCGTGGTGTGACTGAGGTTTAAATAAATCATGTATTTTGTTCATCGATAATTTTTTTAGAAATTAGTGTATTAGAGGGAGTTTGATAGTGGCGCTCGAGACTGGAAAGTTGAATGGGAATCGTTTGTCTTGTGAAAAAAATTGATGAAACGCATGTTAGTAAAAGAGTTATGAGTATAGTATACATGTGGATGGATGGAGAGGAAGGCCAAAGAAAAGTTGGATGGATTGTATAAGAAGTGATATGAAAGAAATGTAAGTTAGTGGATAGCGGTGACGAGAAAAAAACCATTGAAAAAAAAAACGTGTTGCGCCGACCCTAAGTAAAACGAAACAAGGGTAGGGACGGATAGATGGAGGATGATTAAAAATTTTCATTTAAAACACAAAATTATTATCGGTATGTATAATATTTGTGTTTTAAATATATATCAGTAGAGTAACTATATCATCTGAAGCCCTTGGCAAATTCACTGAATGGTTGCTTAAAAAAATCGTCATGTTGTGGTTTAATTTTATGTAAAATAGGTTGGATTACTTCTTCTGAGCCCGCGGCCTCCCGGACCAGGGGCCTCATCAGACCGGAGGCCCGAGCCATTTTGCCAGCCTTGCCACTCTATAGTTCCACCGTTGTATAATCTTTTGTAGTTATTTGACTCAAAGGACCAAAATCTTTAGTTTGCAAAAATTCATCAATATCTGATGACCGACAAACTGCACGTCCGCACATGACACACGGCCGGACACGGCCCGGCTCCGCGCCGACCGCGCCGTCGATGGGACGGCCAATATTTGCGCACTGAGTTAACCCTCTCACCGCTCCTACTGGTCACCAAATTGATTTTGTAGCAACCAACGATATTTAATATATTATGCTAGTGAGTTCCTGTGTTGTGCTGTGTTGTGTGGGAATGTGTTTTTTTTTATAAATAAAGAAAGAAAAACGTTTATTCGTACCCCACGCATACAGTAGAATTAAAATCCAGTAGAATTAAGTTTGAAAAAAAAAACTACTAGTACTACTACTTTTTGTGTTCTATTCTATTCTGTGCAAGCCCAAAAAGGTGCCTAACTCAGCATATGCTGCGATATAAAAAATGATAAATAACGCAGCGCTAGTATTCTGTTAGGGCCCCCGATGATGCCACGGTCACACTCACGGAGGTTAAATAAACCATACAGTCATATATCAGAATAATAAAATAATTTGTAGTAAACACTCAGCAATCGCCTCATATATTTATTTATTTGGGGCTCATGGGGTTTTCTACCAAAACTAATTCCCTGTGTACTCACTGCCTGCACCCAACAATAACAGAGAGTAAGTTTAAGCCGAGACCTGATAAGGAACAAAAGGACCTATCCGCCCAAAGTAACAGTTTATTACGTGGCGATTACGTGAGGTCCGAGATAAGCCAGGCCCTAAGGTCTGCATAAATTACAGACACTTTTCTACCACATAAATCGTAAGGTCTTACACTAATACCTATTTTGTTTTGGTGATAAATTGACGACGAAAGAAAGAATTATAAATATTCATTCATGAATATTTTTTTTGGTTCTATTAATTGTTTGCTTAGCTGTGAAGTTGAATTTATGACCTGAAATTTAAAAGATAAAAATTTAATTTAAGTAGCGACTTTTTAATGTTTGCTGTAATTCTCACAGCCTTAAAAACACAATAGCAAAAAATATCCCACAATTTATTATCATAACAACTATTTATTTTTTTATAAGATCCAAAATATCAAATATAGGTAAATACTAAAATCTACACACACATCTAAAACTAAGAAAAAATATAGAAGATCACACATAAAATCTACTAAAGACACACTAATACAGAAATATTACAAAAGTATCCCAAACTACATAAACAGAGGAAGCTTGAAATGGAACTCATTTGTATGGAGATATAAAACTAACAGACAAAAGTGCTGAGGTCCGGGAGTTGGACAAACCCGCGGGTTCTGAATATATGTGCAGCGCAGCTGCCCAACCGCCATATTGAATTATTCTAACCGTTACATGTCAAGTTCGATTTTTTTTTCATCAAATGAAATTAGAACTGAAACAAAACTGTTTTGTCGGCCTTTCATTTTCATTTCCACTAAAATCGTCATCAACATTAAGAAGAATCTAGACGAAAAACAGTTTCATTTGTCACAATATACCAGTTAAACATTTTATAATAAATTGAATTTAAAGAGCAAAACCAGACATGAAAATAAAAATAAAGTAACAACAAGACAGAACAAATGCAGAATAAACAAATCGCATCGCAGAAGTATAACCCAATACAAAGTACAGTGAAAACGCAAGTACAAAGGCGGGCAAAAAAAGAAAAGAACACAAACAGGGTCCTAGAAGCGCCCTCTACCGACGTACCTTTGAAGCGAATCTTTTTAAGGAATTGCTTTGGTAGGCGAGGCTTCATGCGCCCCGTCCGTCCTGAAAACACACGCCAACGCTCTAATATCAAACTTTATAATAGTCGCTTATTTTGATGTTTTACCTAATAAGACTAAGTGGGCTTTTGGGCCAAATGTTTTGTTAAAAGCAATCTGTTCAATCTTTTCCACATCAAAAAGTAGCTTGGTCTTCCCTACTTCGCGAAAATATGTGATCATCTTATACTTTTATAATGTTCACGTCAACATTTTTCACGAAAGATTTAACATTAACACAAAGCCAAAGAGCTTTGATAAAACCACAACGTTTTAATAAAACCATAATGTTACATTTATTTCTATAAATAAGTATTATACGCAGAGCTGTCAGGAACATTAGATTGCTGAAAACATTAAAAAAAATAAACACAAAAGCTCGTAGCTTCATCTCTGTAAATATTACCTTTGAGTGGGTATTTTGTGATTCAAAACATACGTTAAACAAAATGGCGGATTAAAAATGACACCAGGAATTAAGACGTCAACTGGTGGAGATTAAAGAGCAATGCCTTAAGCCGTTGGCATCGGAAGACAATTTAATTTTAATCTAATCGAGCCGAGTCGCGAGATCGAATGCGCCTCGTGATAATCCAGGAATTAAAGATGGCATTGACTTGAGCCGTTGTTTACGTTATTTTGATTTTATTTGTAGCATTAAGCTCTTGATTTCTCTTCTTGTTACAATTTGTTCTCCGCATGCATTTTAATCCAAGCTAGCTTTTTAGTTTGTTATTTCTTAATTAACTACTTATTCTGTTAGAACTTTGCAAAAGGTACCTATTTAAGAACTCAGTACTTTGTTTAAAACGCTGTAGGAAAAGCGTTTCTGTTAAGTATTCACGAAGCTCGTTGGATATCCTCAGTTTTATAATCTTCGTATTGTTAAAATGGATGTAAAACATTTTAGGGGTAATCCAACCCTTGTTGCAGCTCTTAATAATCCAGAAGGAGCGTAAAATCCTAGTTTTACGTGAAACCCGATGATCCTACTTAATATTTAGAAGTGAGCCCTGACACGCACCGAGCGACGTGCCGAGACAAATTTTAATATAATTACACAATTTCATAAGCAATTTCCGTGAAAATTGAATTTATTTTTGCTTCGTCAACGTAACTTTATAATTTTGTGTTCCATGGCAGCATTATGAGAATAAAAGGACCAAACGCGATTTGCTAAAGCGTAGGTAGCGTGTTAACAAGGGATAAATATTTGTGAAACAATGTTTTCATTAAAATATTTTGCAATTTCAGCTGCTAACATTTTTATATTGAATATTTGCCTTTTTACCTTCAGTAACTACTTTATCAAATATATTCAGTACCGGAGCTTTAATGTAGATGTAGAAAAAATATGCTTACGAACCTCTTCGTCGGGAATCGGATTACGAGCCGTTCGGTAATAGCAACAATTTTCCGACGTATTTCCATGTATTCTTCAAATCATATGGTTTCTTTTTCTTCGCAAAAACTTGCCAGTATAAGTCCCGTAACAACAGCGGCATACTAAGCTCGTATATGTACATTGTCGGTTTCTCGGTCTGTTTGATTATCTGTCATGCCTTCTATAACAGGTAAGTTTTCAACAAGCTATGCCACCATTTTGTCTTTCAAACTCTTCGCGTTGCGACACGAAAATGAAATCAAATAGCACTTAATAATGAACAGCAACTTTTTCTTTAGAAATCTTCACAATAGCTACAGTCTGCAGATTAACTCGGCACAAAGTCTGCGAAGAATGCCATCCTGCTTAATTAATAAGCAAATAATTAAGCATTCAAATCCTTGCGTTAAGGCGGAATGGTATCGTTCAATATTAACGCCGCCGTCGAATTAGCCGCGTCTCCTCGCTCCATAATAATGCTCTAATCTTCTCTCGTTTTCAGATGTGAATTGTATGAATACGTATGATGCCAGCTATTGTTGTTCCACATTGTTGAATATTCATTGTCAATTGCAGATATTTACCTAGAACTACTTAAGAAAGGCTCTATAATAATCGTTTTTGAGATTCAGGGAAACTATCAGTTTCATTAGACTTGTGTAAATCCATTAAAATATTGGATCCAAAATATTCCACTGTCACAGTCGTCCATGTGTATCCAGCAAGTGCTAAATAAAGATCTGTTCGAAAGCCTAACATTAAAATAATATAGTACATAATCCTGCCTGGATGGTCCGCAACGCATCTTAAACACTGTATTAATGGAAATACAAATTTTACGTAATATAGTCTGTCTAATAAGTCAACCACCGACTTGGGAATTTTGTATAATATTAAATCATTTAAAAAATACTTATATTCGATACTTTTTATAAGGTTCTTTTGTTAGTAAACAATGATCTCTATCTCTTAATCAACCTTGATTATTGAACCCGTGTTGACTACATCAGATTACATTAAATCCTAATAATTACTCAAGTCGTTTAACTAATTAGACAGACTCTATCTTAATTTATGAGAAGCTTCTATTTTGCTGAAAATTTTTAGGTTTATTTCTGCAAACCTAAACAGTTTAAAATGATCACAATAGAAGTGAAATGTCATCAAGTTGTGAATGTTTCTGTACAACAGTAATATTATGTTCACGCCGCGTAACTTAGGACCAGAAAATTAGTACTTCAAACAATCCAGAATATTCTGGAAACCTTCCATTTGGCTGTCGCTGTCAGAAATTGTAAATAAAATGAATATTAAAGCACACGATATTTACATACTCGCCGTGGCTAGTCCTTTAAATTATTTGACCGTAAACTGTGACTCTCTGGCGCGTACCTGAAACAAAATTGAAAATAACATTAGTTGACAGTCAGACCTGCGCATATTAATATATTTGTAAAATAAAACGATATGATATAAACTACTTTTTGTTATGTAAGTTTTACAGCGTTGAATTTCATGAATTTATCTTAGAATTTGTTGACTAAAATAATAAGTGTTGACTAATATAAAAAGAAAAGTTTTGATTCCATATTTGCTGCAGATAATTATATCTTTCAATCACCAACAAAATCCTCCTAACAATACGTAGACAGTGGAAGTCACAAAAGTGCAACAAGACGCAATATGACGACACTCGACTCGTCTCGAGCTGCCCGCAATTTGAGAGCAGTCATAATACCGACCCGGAGGACCAAATTACACTTTTGATGCCAAGGAATATTTTCACTGCCACTTTAGTGAGGTATATAACATGAAGTTATCTATTTTATAGAACTGCGAATATTATAACCAAGATTAATTTAAGAATTATTGCAGATAAAAATTGAACTTTTGTATCATCCTATCCTATTAAAATTATAAAGTCTAGTTTATGGGTGTTCGTAAATCAATCACGCATTGATTTAAGGGCTTCAAGGGTTTCGATGTAACTAGAAACTTGTACGGGAAGATTGTAACCTGTATTAGGACATATAATTATACGTAATAATTACTTTTTACCCACTTTCACACAAGCGAAGCATTGACAAGACCTGCTAGTCTGTGCTAATTCTTTCAAATAGACATCTATGGAACATTTAAAAAAAAAACAACGTTCCCGCCAGCCTCCTAAATAACGCACATAAAGCACAGAATGATAATAACGAACGACATCACGACGACGATAAAGAGGGCTGAGCAGATCAGTCTCCGTTCGTTGTTTCCGCAACATTAGCTCCGGAAGAGGCGCTTTATGTTGCCGCAGTTCTAAACAAATATCGATGGAGACGATGCTGACAAACAGCGTAGTTGAATTTATGTATCAATACATTTTAACTTCACCATAGCGTAACTGGTTTGGTTCGTACGAAAAGACCAGTGTCTATGAAATCATTAAAACTGCAAGGGTGTGAACTGCAAGGTTACTGTTTATTAAAAACCACTTAAAAAAACTTATAGCTAAACGAAAAATTATCCAAGTTATTTCAAAAGTTTATCCTAAAATTTATCCTTCGAAAATGTCCTTTGATTACATTTTTTCGACTTTTTGCCTCCAATGTGTGCTAAATAACATAAGCCTACATAGGTCCGATTTAACCGCAAGTAGAACTAAGTGAGGTACATATATACTTAGTTCTAAGTGACCCCTCCAGACTTGGACCATATTACTAGGTATTAAAGCTATCATGACTATCATATGATATAACAAAAATAACATTTCGTATTTTCTCAGAAAAAGGGTAATCTGCTTTATGTTTAAAATTATTTTTCAGGGAAAAACATTTTCTATGTAGATTGCTCGGTTGTCTGACGCTTAAATATTTTTTTCTAAAAGAAAGATGACGGAACAAGGAGAGGTCTTTTTTAGACTTCATTAGAATTGTTATTCTTAAATATACCGGAGATCATGAAATGTTTAGGTTACTAACTAGAATACCTGTAAAAAACTGAGTGGCGCAGAGAAATAAGACTAGACGGTCAGATGCATAATTTAGACAGTCTTTACGTGCAGTTAGAATGTCTTACCCAGTCAGCTAGTGGTAGAGCTCAGACAACAGTTGATTTTAACGACATAAAGTACCTACAGGCTCACCATCTGCCACAGACGATGAGTACATCAACAACTGGAAGTCCACAAGTCAAAGCGACTCCAATGAACATCCAGTAAAGCTAATACATTCACAAATCGGTAGCAACGAACATGTTATCGAAAGGTCCAACCACACTAATGAATTGGGTACCGAAATCCACTTTAAATTCTATTGGAAAATTCCGAGTTTCCCGAGATTCGGCGCTTTTTTGCTAAAAAGGGGTACGTTTTATCAATTCGGGACTGGCGAGCCGTTCTAATTATATTATGTAGATTGCTCTGTGCTTGTAAACGACCTAGCGTAGGCTTCCACACTGCTGTTGGCTTTCCCTTACCTGTCAATATCAGTCGTTTTGATTTGGAACTAGTTTAGGTTTGGTTTTTTATTTAATTTTGTCCAAGAATGTTTCAAGAATTTTCTATTTGTAATGAATACCTACTGAAAATCTAAACTACGAGATGTTGTAAGAACTGTTACTATAAGAACCTGGATTCATTTCAATCATTTTAAATCCCAACTAATATTATAAATGGTTTCTAGAAGTTCTCATTAGATCACGAAAATACTTTTACTGGTAGAAAGCTAATCTCGCTGAGAAGTTTTTACTAAGCTTGGAAATTGAACTGTTGCTATGAGATAAACCACACGAACCAAGTTTGCATTACATCAGTATTCTCAATTATTAACAAAACAATAACAATGTCTACCCAATTTCCTGTGACCGGAATCCTTTCAGACGTCTATTACTGCTTTCACCTAAGCAATCGACACCTGTCTATAACATCGACACGTTTATCCCAAAGTAAGCTAAACTGTCTCATCAGCATATCTGCATAAATCCGCAGCCGCACTCCAGGCGTATTCTCGGCATCGCATTTTAAAATAGGAACGCGTTGTATGCAAGGCCGCCTTGCCTCGAGTCTCGTGAGGCGGTGACGTCACACGCGAGAGAGTGTAATTACTAGCACGCTTGTTCCACAGCCACGCCTCGGCTACGCTACGTCCACGAGACGAGAGAGACGTCATTATACAACGAATTTGTTGATTCGCTACAAATATTTCAAGTAACTGTTCGTATTTTAAGGCAACATCATAATAACATCTAGAATATCCTGTACAGAATATTTAGAGTTGTAATAGTTGAATACAGGTATCAAATATCTTCAAGTCTAAAAAAAGTTGTAAGTCCTGAAAGAATTGAAGAAAGCAACATTAAGTTGTTAACGACGATCAATATCTGTTTCTGATGATAAGGTATTAAGCAATACAAATATTAGCAAAATCTAAAAACATGTGCAATTTTGTCATCATCATCATTTCAGCCGAAAGGCGTCCACAGTTGGACATAGGCCTCCCCCAAGTGTCGCCACAATTAACGGCCCCGTGCGTCTCTTCATCGGATTCCCGCAAGCTTTATCAGGTCATCGGTCCACCTTGTAGGCCTTCTAACGCTGTGTTTTCCGGTACGAAATTTTGATGACTTTTTTTACGATTTTTATATTAGTAGTCATATTAGTTCCCTATACCATAACGTATATAAAAATAATATATCGGAAATACTTTATTGTAATTCCATAAACCATAAAATAAGATACCTATTTCAATCGCAAAGCGCCATTATGTTTACGTACTGTTCTATTACGTTGCCGTAACTTCCCTCGCACACATATACATTATTACTGTGGCCCTAAATAATGTATGCAACATTTTAGAGTGATATCTACATCGCGTAAATGTTACGTGGCTGTACCATAAGCGAGAGCTTTCAGATCAGATTAATCATTCGTAGCTTTACGATAATGATAACATTGAACTGAATAGTTAACTAGACTAGTATGGTGATACTTACAAGCCATTTGTTACCATTAACACGTTCAGTACGGTACGAGGTCTAATATGCCCCGTATGTGTCTTCCTTGCGGTGCGGTTAAGAAAAATACAGTCTTCTTTGCCATGCGGAGGCCGTAACTTTAATTTGGTTTAACTAGTTTAGGAAAGAGATGAATATATGTTTAAGTTACCTTTATCATCATCATCATTTCAGTCGAAAGACGTTCACTGTTGGACATAGGCCTCCCCCAAGTGTTGATACAATGAACGGTCCTTGTTGCCTTATTAAAACCGAATACAATTGTGTATTTATTTTAATACGGAGTTTCTTTTACCTCGTACCGCACTGATGAAATAGTGTGGTACGAGGTTTTTATTTATTTATCCAAAAAACCCTTTCAGATTCTTAAACGTTACGAGGTCTAATAAGCCCCTGGTCACCATAATGTTAGTTTTATTAAACGCCCAGTACTGCAGGAATGGAAATAATATAAAAATTAATGTCAACCTGTTGATCTCTATCTACACGTTACTAAAAATTTAAAGCTTTATTGCAGAAAAAGTTCCATACAATAAATAAAGAGAAAACCAAATGTACACCAAGTGACACCGGTGCAGCGTTTCTGTTATCAATATTTTAGTCAAAAGCCTGTATTCACTAGGCATTTAAGTAAGGTGTGCAAATATATTAGTTTTCCTAGTTTAGAAACATTACTTAAACATACCTAAACGGAAACTAAACAAAAAAATAAATGCCTCCATTTTGTCTCTTCATGCTAAATAGCATAAAATGACCAGTTTTAAACTAAAAACACAGGACTGGGCATTCGCAATAATTAGCATCGTCGCCGGTGCCTCGACGAGAGCTATTTACATTTTTATGAGAGTGCACCGAACGCCATCTAAATGAAACGCGGCGATGGACAGAGAACATAAAGACATAATACCTGCTGCAATATTTACAATATTTTCCTCACAAACCATTATATTAATCTGGTTAGAAATGTCTTGATTGCAGACGCCTATTGTCTGCTAAGAGACTTAATTAGTGCGGGAAACGAGAAGTTTCAGACTGCCGTTTCTGTCATGAAAGGATTGTTCTTTTCAACATTACTTACTTTATAGTTTTAGAATCTTCGAGGTAAGTCTTATAGAGAATAGTGTTGAATGCGACGAAGTAGCAGTCAAAAATTTAATCGAATCCAAATAAATGGTCCTTTTAATTAAACCACAATTTACGTAGGTCCATCGATGCCTACAAATAGGTTTCAAGAAAAGTCACAAACTTCTTCTCTTTGAAATGGCACAAATAGCAAATTTCCCGTGTAAGCTTCGTGGAAAGCAATCGCTGGCTCGTCCCGCGAGGCGAGGCGTCTATAATTGAGCCGTACGTCGAGACTGGCCGATATCACTGCTATTATATGACGGAATAGCTTCCTCAAGCCTGAGTTTTCCGGGACTTTGGATGGAAGGACCAGTAATTTGGTTTGGTCTTTCGATACGCATTTGTTTTTGATGACTATAATATCAAATGTTATACCGTTTAGTATAAGGGGTTTTAAGTTATATACAAATAAATAAATGACGAAATAATAAGCATTAAACAAAAATATTAAAATTATCCTTTAAAACACGTACAGTTTTGAACTTAATGTGCCAGTCACAAAACTATTCTGTTTTTTCAAGCCGACATTTAGATTGATGTTAAACTGGTTAGCTTTGCGAGTGAAGCATCGAGATGAAAAAAAAAACAATTGCATATGACGAGAAATACTGAAGTACAGATGAAAAGAAATTCTAACATTGACCGTTTAGAGGGACTAAGCTTAATTTATCTATAGTAGGTAATATTTTACAGCAAACCTGGCCAGAGATCGCCCTAGACAGAGAGGTTTGGAAGGAGAAAGGAGGCCTTTGCCCAACCGTGGGACATAATATAAGCTATAAAAAATAATACACAGAGAAAAAAAATCTCCTAATTAAAAAAGCAAAAATTCAAAATTATTTTCTTTATCACAGTCCAACATGGGCACTTATAAAAAGCTCCACACTCAATTTCTGAGCATCCCTGGCTACTAGAGCCTGTCTAAAAAGTCAAACAACTTGTGTAATTATTAGGGTAAAATGAAATCTGATGTAGTCGAACACTGGTTCTATAATCAAGGTTGATTAAGATATCCTTGATCATTGTTAACTAATAGAACAACCTTATAAAAAGTATCGAATATAAGTATTTTTTAAATGATTTAATATTCAGAAATTCCAAAGTCGTTTGATTTTTTAGACAGCCTATATCTAACATATATTTTAATTCCAATTACTAATCCAAAAAAAAATGCCCTGTTTGTAGTTATAGGCCACCGTTTGAGAGCGATGCTGTAGAAAAAAGCTGGTACAAATTAATTATACCTTTGTCCCACCTTTCTGAACATACGTCCTCGTTCGTGAAATTAAAGTATCACGTCTAGAGACACATTCTACTGACGTTAATGACATTAAAGGTGCTCTAGAGTATAAAAGCAGATTGCTTGCGCGATATAGCAGTGTTAGAAGCGCGTTATAAGCGCGCTACAAGCCTTTACTGATATTTCTTACTATGTAATAGGATCTTAAGCCAGGGGATCAACATAGTCTTCAGGGTTATGGGCCTCTTATAAAAGTGAATTGATCTCTATGTGTGGTCGTATATAGCTACCTTCACGTGTGGTCCTTGGTGCCGTTAAAGTGGTTGGATGGGTACCCAGGTGCGCACTTAGTTTTATATTGCGGTAATGGAGAACATAATTTAGGTTTAGTAAATCTGTCCTACTGAGCGTGAAAACATTACGATCTAAGACACCACGGTTGCGCAGGGGTTGAGTGATTGGCTACTGCATTGCGTGTCGCTGGTTCGAGTCCCGCACGGAACAAATATTTGTATGGACGCAATCCACTAAACCGCACTAGACCTGCGTGGGGTATTACGATCCATGTCCCCTACTCGATTTTTTTTTTTGTATTACGCAATCTACTGACATTCTGTATTTTTCATTTTTATTTTTTTGACATTTCTATCTTTATTTTGTGACATTTTTTCTTATTTATTATGACATTTTTTCTTATTATTATGACAATTTTATTTTTTTGACATTGTATAAATGATTGATAATTAAATTAAAATTTTCTTAGTGCGTTCTGTACTTGACCAAATTTTGTATGCCTATCGGCGGAACATGGACTGTACAATCAACATATTATGTATGTATGTATATCGAAAACACGTCTATTTACCTGTGTTCACAAAATAAACCATTTGGAATTTTGAATTTTTTGAATTTTGAGAGGAGGCCTACGTCCCAGCAGTGGGAACATTATAACGCTGATTATACTGCAGAGAGTAGTTCTGGGGTCTGGGAGTCGTGTGTACTGGGTGAGTTTACATTTTTGTCAACGAACTTACAATACAGAAGTAATTCCGACTGCGTGCTATATTTTTTTTTAAAAGGGGCCTCCCTCCCTTTCCTATGCTCAGGAGTGGGCAAAGTTGCTCGGTAAAAAGTATCCACATATTACCGAGCGAGGATACCTGTCATGAGATATGAAGTTCGAAAAGGGAGTCACTATTATTTTGCGAAACCGTGAAAGTTGTCAAGACTTTTAAACAAAACGCATAAGACTAAGCAACTCACTAATGGAAATCGCAACAAATTTCAGCACCTTTTTCTCGATACAACAGACAAACACCAGAGTCACGTAAACGTTATCGAATCACTTGGTAGTGGGGAGACAGATGGGAGTGGAACAAAGCCGACAATCAAACTACCCGCCGCTAAGACAGTAAGACAACTGTTAATAAAATCGAGTGTGTTTTTAATTGATATAAACTAATGATTGACTGCACCTGATGGTAAGTAGTGAAGCAATCATTGATGGTGAGAGGCGCACTATTTTATTAAAAGCGTATTCACTCTAGCCTTGAAGACATCCCAATTATAATAGGATGGGAAGACCACAGCAGGCAAATTGTCCCAGTCCCTCGATGTACGCTGTACAAACAACGAGACGAAACGCTTGGTCCGGATCGTAGAGGTTTCAACAACGTAACAGTAGATACTCGCCTTTCGTCGGGTGGTCCAAAGGTAGAAATGAGATGGCGAATGATGATGATGATGGCGGAAAGGTTTCATGTGTTCACAATATTTGTACCTTTTTTTTATTATTGATAGGCTCGCGTTTGACCACCATCTCACCTGATGGTGGAAGCCTATAGAAAGAATAGTGGGAATAAAATTAAAGTTATTTTGAAACCATTATTTAAGAAGACTTTCGATGTCAGCGTCGCCCTGGATGCTCTGGAACTAAAGATAGATGACCAAATGTAGGTGCAACCACATAGCAAGTGAAGGCTTGTATATTTGTTGTAGCAGATAAACCAGCAGGCAACTTGCCACTATGTTACCCAGAGCATGCCTTCCTGACGTAGTGTGCTTCCACGCAGTTTGGTCGTGTCGTGTGTGAGCCCAAGAATTATGTCCGGCTTACATTATAAACTTTGGAGATACAGTAGTAAATAGCTGAGTAGTGAGCTTTAAATACTACTACTGTATTGGATTGATAAGAACTTAGGTGGCCTTTTTTAGCAGTGGACTGATAGATAGTAAAATTAGTGGGCAGTCATAAAAGAAAAAGATCGTCAAGTAACGAAATCAATCGGGCAGGATTTTGCTCTAGTGACTGAAAGAAAGAAAAATAATGTATTGCGGGATATGATATCTTCTGAAGAACAATTTTTTCATAAACCATATAATATTGTAAAGCTGGAACTACACTACGCACACGTGAGCCGCACACGCCGATCTGGGCGCGTCGATCTCCATACATTGTACATGGAAACTTGACTTGTAGAGCTACAGTAGATCCACGCTACGCGACGTCGTTCTACAAATCAGGTGTGGTCCACGTGTGCGTCGGTCTAATGTAGATTTAGCTTTAAAAAACCAAATGAAAGTAAAATATCTTGCAAGAATTGTATAAGTAGGTACACTTCAGATGGTTAGAATTTATTATACCTTCATCTGAAAAAAAAAAAAAACTTTACAAGCAAAATAATGTTTACCTATAATATAAAGTCAAATACTTATTGTTTGTTGTCCTTTCAATATGGAAAGTACATCTAAAGCAGGGACCGTTTTCGGTTAAGGTATACGGTTACGCTACCGGTATTAAAAACCGGTACCGCTTTATTTTAAAGGTACACCAAAACCGGTTAAGATTTGCGGTTACGCTACCGTTATATACCGGTATAAACCTTTATTCAACCGAAATAATTTCGGTAACGAAGAAACGTATAAGTAGTACCTACGACATATGCGACGTTGTCAGCTCGCTGCGAAAAGTACCTATTGCGAACGATTGGCGTCAACAGCGCGCCGCGTAGCGCCGCCCGTTCTCCCGCATCTTTCGTCTTGCAGTATGAACATTTTAGGCATGATTCAATAGGTAGGTACAACGAATGACGTTGAAAGAAGACTGCAAGATGGTTTTTGGAACGAAGTTCCTTATCGCGCGTTGTGAAAGGGGGCTGGACAGAAAAAATTCTCACGAAAAGTTGTACCGACACTTTTACTGTCAAAATGAAAATCCAAGATGGCGGCTGCAAGAAATTATCAACTTTTTCGTCATGGGTGTCGTTTTCATGGTTTTCGAGGGTGTTAAAACCGATGGTACTGTCAAAATATAAATCCAAGATGGCGGCTGCAAGAAATTATCAAATTTTCCGTCATGGGTGTCGTTTTCATGGTTTTCGAGGGTGTTGAAACCGATGGTACTGTCAAAATATAAATCCAAGATGGCGGCTGCAAGAAATGATCAAATTTTCCATCATGGGTGTCGTTTTCATGGTTTTCGAGGGTGTTGAAACCGATAGTACTGTCAAAATGTAAATCCAAGATGGCGGCTGCAAGAAATTATCAACTTTTTCGTCATGCGTGTCGTTTTCATGGTTTTCGAGGGTGTTGAAACCGATGATACTGTTAAAATATAAATCCAAGATGGCGGCTGCAAGAAATTATCAAATTTTCGGTCATGGGTGTCGTTTTCATGGTTTTCGAGGGTGTTGAAACCGATAGTACTGTCAAAATATAAATCCAAGATGGCGGCTGCAAGAAATTATCAACTTTTTCGTCATGGGTGTCGTTTTCATGGTTTTCGAGGGCGTTGAAACCGATGGTACTGTCAAAATATAAATCCAAGATGACGGCTGCAAGAAATTATCAACTTGTTCGTCATGGGTGTCGTTTTCATGGTTTTCGAGGGTGTTGAAACCGATGGTACTGTCAAAATATAAATCCAAGATGGCGGCTGCAAGAAATTATCAACTTTTTCGTCATGCGTGTCGTTTTCATGGTTTTCGAGGGTGTTGAAACCGATGATGCTGTTAAAATATAAATCCAAGATGGCGGCTGCAAGAAATTATCAAATTTTCGGTCATGGGTGTCGTTTTCATGGTTTTCAAGGGTGTTGAAACCGATAGTACTGTCAAAATATAAATCCAAGATGGCGGCTGCAAGAAATTATCAACTTTTTCGTCATGGGTGTCGTTTTCATGGTTTTCGAGGGCGTTGAAACCGATGGTACTGTCAAAATATAAATCCAAGATGGCGGCTGCAAGAAATTATCAACTTGTTCGTCATGGGTGTCGTTTTCATGGTTTTCGAGGGTGTTGAAACCGATGGTACTGTCAAAATATAAATCCAAGATGGCGGCTGCAAGAAATTATCAACTTTTTCGTCATGCGTGTCGTTTTCATGGTTTTCGAGGGTGTTGAAACCGATGATGCTGTTAAAATATAAATCCAAGATGGCGGCTGCAAGAAATTATCAAATTTTCGGTCATGGGTGTCGTTTTCATGGTTTTCGAGGGTGTTGAAACCGATAGTACTGTCAAAATATAAATCCAAGATGGCGGCTGCAAGAAATTATCAACTTTTTCGTCATGGGTGTCGTTTTCATGGTTTTCGAGGGTGTTGAAACCGATGGTACTGTCAAAATATAAATCCAAGATGGCGGCTGCAAGAAATTATCAAATTTTCCGTCATGGGTGTCGTTTTCATGGTTTTCGAGGGTGCTGAAACCGATGGTACTGTCAAAATATAAATCCAAGATGGCGGCTGCAAGAAATTATCAAATTTTCCATCATGGGTGTCGTTTTCATGGTTTTCGAGGGTGTAGACACCGATAGTACTGTCAAAATGTAAATCCAAGATGGCGGCTGCAAGAAATTATCAACTTTTTCGTCATGGGTGTCGTTTTCATGGTTTTCGAGGGTGTTGAAACCGATGGTACTGTCAAAATATAAATCCAAGATGGCGGCTGCAATAAATTATCAACTTTTTAGATATGGGTGTTTTTTTCATGGTTTTCGAGGTTGCTGAAGCCGATAGTGCTGTCAAAATGTAATTCTCTCAATTTTTGCGCGTTGTGAAAAGGGGCTAGATGGAAAAAAATCTCACGAATAGTTGTAACGACACTTTTTGCTATAGTAAGCTATTGTAAGCCGTGCGTCTCTCTCTCTCTCTTATATATATATATATATATGAGAGAGATAATACATAATAAAACAATGTATACCAGCAGATGTGAATTAATTGGGAGAGTACCTTTTTCTCATAAAGGTACTCTGGCTATAAGTGTATCGCAACTAAAAAAAAATTGAGAGGTGTCAAGGGACACCCGGATGGAACGAAGTTCATATATATATGTAATGAAATGACCTCCTTGGAAATGACATTTCATTAATTTAATTTTTAAGTTGTGAATACGGGGTGACGTATGATTCAATGGCAGATGATGTTTCGATTATTTTGTGCATTTTATTGTTATAAAAACTTGTAGAGAGATAAATAAAGGGATATAATTGAGGAGGCGATATTAGTGAACTTTAAATGTCGTTTCTTTGTTTTCAGGTGAGATAAAAGTGTAATTTTAGTTAAACGATAATTGTTATACTGTAAAAGCATGTTGAATAAAACAAATCTTTGTTTTCAGAGAAACAATTTGTGGTTTATTTCGAAAATCCTCAAAAATATATCTTATATATACATATATAAGAGAGAGAGAGAGACAGACAGAGAAACATGCGCACGCCGCACGGCTTACAATAGCAAAAAGTGCCGTCACAACTTTTCGTGAGAATTTTTTCCGTCTAGCCCCCTTTCACAACGCGCGATAAGGAACTGCGAGAAAAAATTGAGAGAATTACATTTTGACAGCACTATCGGCTTCAGCAACCTCGAAAACCATGAAAAAGACACCCATATCGAAAACTTTGATAATTTATTGCAGCCGCCATCTTGGATTTACATTTTGACAGTAATATCGGTTTCAACACCCTCGAAAACCATGAAAACGACACCCATGACGAAAAATTTGATAATTTCTTGCAGCCGCCATCTTGGATTTATTTTTTGACAGTACCATCGGTTTCAACACCCTCGAAAACCATGAAAACGACACCCATGACGGAAACTTTGATAATTTCTTGCAGCCGCCATCTTGGATTTACATTTTGACAGTGCTATCGGTTTCAACACCCTCGAAAACCATGAAAATGACACCCATGACGAAAAATTTGACAATTTCTTGTAGCCGCCATCTTGGATTTATATTTTGATAGTACCATCGGTTTCAACACCCTCGAAAACCATGAAAACGACACCCATGACGAAAAATTTGATAATTTCTTGCAGCCGCCATCTTGGATTTACATTTTGACAGTACCATCGATTTCAACACCCTCGAAAACCATGAAAACGACACCCATGACGGAAAATTTGATAATTTCTTGCAGTCGCCATCTTGAATTTATATTTTGACAGTACCATCGGTTTCAACACCCTCGAAAACCATGAAAACGACACCCATGACGAAAAAGTTGATCATTTCTTGCAGCCGCCATCTTGGATTTATATTTTGACAGTACCATCGGTTTCAACACCCTCGAAAACCATGAAAACGACACCCATGACGGAAAATTTGATAATTTCTTGCAGCCGCCATCTTGGATTTATATTTTGACAGTACCATCGGTTTCAATACCCTCGAAAACCATGAAAACGACACCCATGACGAACAAGTTGATAATTTCTTGCAGCCGCCATCTTGGATTTACATTTTGACAGTAAAAGTGTCGGTACAACTTTTCGTGAGAATTTTTTCCGTCTAGCCCCCTTTCACAACCCGCGATAAGGAACTTCGTTCCAAAAATAGAACCGAATTGAGAACCTCCTCCTTTTTTTGGAAGTCGGTTAAAAAGTACAACTTAAAAATAGTAGGTAGAATCTAAGAAAGACAAACGATGAGCGGCAACAGGCAGCTAGCTGCAACAGGACGAAAGAACGCAGAAGTGGGGGTTTCAAACGATACCTTAATATAAGCGGTTTAGGTACCGTAAAAAATAACGGTACCGTTATTTTTCGGTAGTGAAATTTTTGTGTATCGTAATTTTACGGTACCGAAAAATAACGGTACCGTTATTTTTCGGTATTGAAATAAAAAGGTATGACGTAATACCGTTAACCTTTATAACCGATATTTTTTCGGTATGCAGTCCCTGATCTAAAGCATCTAATTGAGTGTGAAACTGTGTCGCCAGCAGATAGGGTTGGGCAAAAATATAACCTGAACAATATTTATGGTGTTATGGGTAAATATCGAAAATGCCGAGTTTAACATATTCTATGGGGAGGAAAATGTATAGCCCGTGTTATGGCGGCGAGTGAATGATGGTGTATTTGATGCTATCTTTACTGTTAGTCAACGTATTTGCAAGATAACTAAGGTTTAGTTTACCTGAGGTAAAATTACAGTAGTTAAGTAGTATGATAGGGTTTTCAATGCAAATAAATTGTTTAAACTTTGGAAGGTTTTTTTAGGTGTGAAATCATCCAATGACTTATCTAACACCATGAACAGTACCTATCTAACGAGATCTACTTTTCAGTGACAGTCTAAGCCCAGCCGTAGCTGACCCTAGAAGCATGATAATTTGTTCAAGAGTTCTTTCATTGAGGAAATTTGTGAGCACTGAGGAATGATTTTTATAATTCAGTCCACAAACCCCTTTAGGGGCTGAATTATACATACGATAAGGCACTATAGGAAATGTAAAGTTTCTAAGAAAGTCGTAATATTGGTCAATAGGAAATTCCATCGAATATTTTTGTATAATTACTATTACTTTTATAACAAAAAAAAAAAACTGGCCAAATGCAATTTGCACATTCAATACTACAATATTAAAAATTAGCAAAAAGGCCGACAAAGCAGGCTTAGTAATAGGCACCCTGCTGGTACAGAACCCCAAAAACCACCATAAGTCACAAAAAAAACATCTCCCAATGCACATGAGACACCTTAAAGGACACTCGCATGAAAATAAAACCGCCACCATTACTCCTCATTTACTTAATCATAACACTTAACCGTACCAGAACTGAGTACTAAAAGTGCCGAAGTACCACCTCGGTACTAGCTCGGTACCGCCCTGGTACTAACGCGTCACACTTCGAACACTCTCATTTAGCACGAGAGGGGAGACGTGGCATAACTCAACCACTCTTGAAATATTCCGCGTGTCGTCGCAGCTTCGAATAAAGTGGGAATATATGGGAGGTGCTGTTACCAGCATGTGTGATCACTGTGGCAAATAAAAACTATAAGTTGTAGGTAGTAGACGTTGTAATAGTGGCTTCAATAAAAATAAAAAAAAGCCTTTTATTTCCTACAAATAAAAACAAATTCAGTAAAACTTAACTTAATCCTATTCTGGAGCGAAGTAATTCAAAATTAATCTGAATCCTAATATCATGTTAATTGATTATTTTGCAAGAACTCCTCCAGGTGAAGGCCTCCTCCTAGAAAACTCAACTTCCTGTATCTTAGGCAGTTTGCATTCAGCTAGAACCAGCCGAGCAGCCGTTTATAAACACTAAGGTCTCGGTGACTTCAATACCGAGAATTACTTATAATTGAAGAACAATAAAAACTTTAAAATAAACCTAACAGTACATGACACCATCATACTGCTCGCAGAACGGGTGGAAAATGGGGCCAAAAGGGACTGAAGTGGCGACCTCGTACCGGAAGACGCACCGTTGAAAGGCCGTAAGGTGAACCGATGACCTGGTGACGGTCACGGGAATCGAATGGATGCGAGACACACGTCACGGGTCGTTGTAGCAAAACTTGGGGGAAGTTTGTATCCCACTGAGTCTTTCGGCTGAAATGATTTGATGATGATGATGAAATCACATTTGCATTTGTAGAAAAGTTGGCAGTGATGTTGGATGTAGAACCACCAACATTTGGCCAGGTATGCTTAGTTTACGTGAGCCTAATTCTATCAACCGGGCACAGATAAAATTGAATTGTAATAAAAAATATTTATTTTGAAGTTAATTTACATTTTACAGTCAATTTATGTATAAACCCTCACAGCTAGACTTCTCTATTTCCCTCAGTTGACAGCCAATCTCTTTGATATGACATAAAAGTTCTACCAACATATTATAAAATATGTGTCATGTGTCTCAAACATATATCGCGTTTCCATCAGTTTAAAAGTCACACAGAATATTAATTACCGTCGCATGCGGGAGACGTGCCAGTCTATATCTTTGTGACTCTTTAATATAAACTTTGTTTAATTTCTCGAAGTAACTAAAACATGCAAAGTAAACCTTACAACTAACTTACAAAATTGTGAGTATGATCGGTTAACGACCGCCGTGTTAAATCAAGTAATGAACCAAGTATTAATGCCTAGCAATAAGTCGATATCTCTTAGAGCAACTGAGGAAAGACTTAACTAAGGCAAGTCGTTAAAATAAAAACAATACAAAAGTCGTTAAAATAAAAGCTTGAGTAACCACGCTTAGAAGATTCGACACAGGAATGTTTGAATGGCAGGACTGAGTGCTCAGATACGAATTACGAATCTTTAAAAAAAGTTATGGGTAAGTCAGCTTGTATTTTATGAGTGAAAAGTATGCCATTAGCAATTTCTTATAGTTTTTAAAAGAACATATTTCCTGCCGTAATATCTGCACGCAGAGTCGACAAAACATGTAACAATATTGAAATCTCCTTTATTTCTTTGCGTACATAAAATAAATCTCAAACAAGTGCCCAGATTTTTTGCCTCGAATTGATCGTAGCAATCCTAAGCTAAATCCATGTAGATTTACGAAACTACAAAGGCAATAACACACAGGATTTCAATAGAGCACTCAAAGAACTCAGGTGCCAAAGGCTTTGCAGGAAGTCAAAATAAACCCATTTTTATAGAAAGAAAGAAAGAAAAACTTCGTCTACAATCCTAAGATCGTATTTAAGGAAAGTTCACAACTTCAATAATCCGTTCTAAGCAAATCCTTTATTGTTGCCCGTGTCAGTCCGCAAGAAACACTTTAATTGGTTCACCCTGTTAAGAATTAAGTGTGCTCCGTCGGACATACTTCGGCAAACTCCGTGGAACTTCGGCCAACTTCGGAAACGAGTTCGAAACTTGCTGGATTTAAAATATTTGCGCTATCTAGTGAACTATTCCCACACTATCACCGCTTTTTCCCCGTGTCCCCTACATAAATATAAAATGCAACGTTTCTCTCCAGGACTGGGCATTGATGGCAGTTTTATACAGTTTTATCTAAGTCGCCATCTTCGTTTTAATAAAATTGGTTGAGAAGTGGCGAGCCAATCAGATTGCATAGGAACGGAAGAGGTGTCGAGACTCGAGTGCTAATCAAAATGTCGAATAATAATGGAAAGTTCAGCATTCGATATTAAATTGATTTCGGATCGAGTCGTGAGATCGTGACTCATTTCATCACATTACGATTTTATAATAGTTATATTTGGTTTGGAATAAAATAACCTTAAGAGTGACAGTCACCATTGTCACCCCAACCCTGCAGCGGCTGCAACCAAACAATCTGATGCATCATTTCCTTACGTTAAATAACGTGTAACTGGGACCCTAATAATTGCCAAGAGACAAAGGCAAGGATATAATAACATCAAGAAAGCAGTTAAATAATAGATAATAATAATAACGAGAAAGCGGGCTGCCTTAACAGAAAAACTGGCATTAGCACTGAAACTAAGAAATGGCACCAAAAACTGAAGAAAAAAGTGAACATTTGAACCGTTTAGAAAGTGAGCAGTACTCGTAATTCACGTAAAATCTCAGCCCGTCCGATCGGCTGATACATTCGATCCGTAAACGATAAACAACAAAGCAGTTTCATTAGGATTCGACCCGCGCCGCCGACGCAACCAAAGGGTTTCTCATTGAAATTCTCGGTGCTGTGTTTACACACGCAAGTGTACTGGAATAGCAGCTACTAATTAGATAACTTGTCAAGTAGATTGAAATGTTCGAATAAGTAATTAAATAGAAGATAGTACTTTATCTGTTATTCATTCTCAATACAAACTTATACATATATCTTGATTCAATTTCCGAACACCAACCATTGAGCAAAGTGCCAACAAATCCTGTTGAAAATTCTAACTGTGCCATATTTTCTAACGCTATACAAGGTGTCGTTTTGAAGCTGCAAAATATTTCAGGAGGTAATTATGTTAGTGATTCTCGACCCGAATCAATAATAAAATAAGTAGGTAATTTTTTTTTTTTTATAACCGCGCTTTTTTTCACACACACAAACACGGAACAATAAAGGGCGTTTTCACACACACTAACTCGCAACGATAGTTTCATAAATAATGTATCATCCAATCATCATCCCGCACGCCACACCCTAGCCACGCCCCCGCGGCCATCGATCAATCGATTTAGTTTAGTGTAATTAAAAAATTAAATAACAAGTATTACTGATTATTGACCAGGTATCGTTTTTTTACATGATTATTTATGAGTTTTATTACAACCTCCTGAAATATTGTGCAGTTTTAAAACTGCACCTTGTATACTAGCGTGCTAGCAGGAAAGTACCGTAGATTATCTAGTAATGCTCTATTAATAGCACTTACATATTAGCAAGCCAGTCAAACACTGGAATAGCTGGTTTTGCATAATAACAGTCCTATTATAACTGTTTCATACCATTCTATCAGGTTGATGACTTATAAAGTTATAAAAGACTGTTT
This sequence comes from Mythimna ferrago, assembly GCA_910589285.2. Classification (NCBI taxonomy): domain Eukaryota; kingdom Metazoa; phylum Arthropoda; class Insecta; order Lepidoptera; family Noctuidae; genus Mythimna; species Mythimna ferrago. Next base: position 718,435 of record OU342693.1, read on the forward strand.
TTTAATGTAAAGTATTAAATTATTTAAGATATTTTTGAAACTCCAAATGGAATATTATGTATATTTTATACCCAAATTTAATGATCTGCACAATTAATATTTTATTTCTGTAACTGGTTTTGTAAGTGTAAAAGTTTTTAAGCATATTAAATAATTTTATTAAGGTTTATTAAGGCCTTTACGTTTGAGAAAAAAAGATATTTTTTATTAATGAATCACAGGCGATTCTATTGCTCACTAAAACAAAATTTGGTCCTGAAAATAGACCCATATCTCACAGTATTACGTACTATCCGTTTACTCTCTTCCCAGTAAAACAAACGCACATCAAATCGGCCCCGCGGGTCTAGAGCAGTTACACAGAGATTTATACAGGACCTCTCCTCGCAAATTACGAGCGATTGACGCCAGTAACGTTGTTTACCTACAACTTACAACTTAGTGTTATGATCTTAACTAGCGCCGTCTGAACGAGGCTTAATTCCGGACGTAATGAAGCTATTTAACATAGTAGCGAGTAATGGAGAAGGATAGTATTAAATGAACTAGATTAGTGTAGTTAAAAGCGTTAAATATTTATTCCGAAATGAATTGCTTTAGATGGCCACAGAAGAGAAAATGTGGATTTTCCTAAAATCAATTGCTGATACAACTCTTGAAAAATAAATAAACTTTTCAAGCAATAAATCGTTTGAAGTGAATTGATTAGTTTTGTTTAGTTGGCATTATCCGCGGCTCTACTAGTCTTTGTTCTTAGAACTTAATAAAAAGTGCTTAGGAACTGAGTACAGGCTACAGGTTAAGTTTAGACCTAGAGCTTACTCTCGAAGTCTCGAACCAAGTTTTTACCTGAAAAATTCAGCTAAGTTCCAACTTAATAATCACGAGTTGTGAAACAAAGCGGTACTTAGCTGAAAGTTTTAAATTGATATTAATTAACGAAGTTTTTATGTGTTTCAAAAGAAAGGGAGTTATTATTATATTTTATGGTCCCACTGGTTTTATTGTTTGAATTCGTTACCGTGTTCTCAGTATTGTCTTGGCAGAATTATCCTTTTCTTAGTTATCTCTTGTTACTATACAGATTTGTATTATCATTATAAAGCAGGAGGTGCCGTATGTTTGGTGCAATATGTCCTCTTCTTCCATAATTTATACAGATTACTATTTTTGCCTAATCAAAAATGTAAAGGAAGAGACGGTTCAAATTATTCAAATAAACGTAGATTTCTCTAGGAAATCATTATAATAACAAAACACATTAGAAATAACAGAGATCCATCACTTAATATTAATGAAGACAACAGAAAGGTGGGTAAAAGTGATACATATAATACAATTAGTTCACGCACAAGGAAATAATGCTAGGAGACGTAGGAGCACATCGAATGAATGTCAGACAGAGTTGTGTTTAGCTAGCCTTTTCCGTCTTCGTCTTCACCAATAAACCATTGAATTGCATTATGTAATTAGTACTAATAGAGATTTTTTTAACATTGTCAGTGTTTGAAAATAATCTCCACAAATATGCGGTGGATAATCTTAACGAAGAAGATAATAGTGCACGAACTTGTGCGCAAACACAGGTGCACTCTCTGTTCTTTTACTCTCACAGTCCAATGGAAAAATCCGACACGACCTGGGAGAAATTAGGCGCAGGACTAGCGGCTTTATGTGCCTCCGAGGCACGGAGGCATGCCTACTGGGGCCAGGGTAATCCGAAAGGGCGCTCGAGTCCCGGTATGAAGGCTTGAAGGAACGGGATGGGTTTTTTAGTCAGTAAGAGTCTGACACTATCTCCCGCTCCGCCCAAGAGCAGGGGTTGTCATAAGATGATTTTTCCCATCGAAAAAAAAAAAAAAAAATAGGCACGGAGGCATCACACCACCAACTACCAAATTCCGGCCAGTTATTAAGTAATAATTCTTAATGAAAAATCCCAATAGCATTTTTTTCCGACTTGGAAACGAACTCAAGACCCCACGCTCAGTAGTCGCGCTTCCAGCCACGAGACCAACGTGATAGTGGAAGTAGCAATAAATTATAGTCGTAATATAAAATCGTTTTTCCCAGTATATCCCGCATTCGTGGTAGCGAAAGCTGAAGCTTAAACTAATGTGAGTCGCATCCATCCGCAGGAACCGCACAGGTACTTAGGAAACTCGCATTCATTGCTTTTATGGATCCCGTGGAACATTCACGTGAGTTATCCTTGCAGGTATGACTGAACACGGTGATAAAGATGTTCAGACATTCTCTTTAATTCAAAGAACTATCAAAAGACCAATTTGAATTTTGAACTAACTCCATAGGTTTTTTTTTGTCTGATATAAACTAGTGCTTGACTGCGATCCCACCCGATGGCAAGGTTTAAAGAATGTTGTTCTCATATGAACAATTACAGTTCACTTAAAATGAAATACAAAGAGCTAATATTGTAAATATCGTAATATTCGCATCTAGTGCGTTAGCGACGTCATAGGGTATATACATGACTGTTTTCTTTTCATTTAGATTTAAACATATTAATATTATGACGCTTCTTTAATTCTTCTGGTGAATCCATTAAACAGCAGTGCTTCTTCAAACAGTACCTACATATGTACGTAGTACATCCTATTCAGTGTTTTGGAACCCGAAAGCCGTGGTTTTGTCAGTGCTTTCAAGTCCGCAAATAAGTCATCAAAAGAATTACTTTAAAAAAATAACTACTAACCTGCTTGTTAATCAATTACGCCTCAACGGCTAAACAGATTAGGATGAAATTTTGAGGGCAGGTAGATATGACCTCGATTAGGACATAAAATACTACTTCTTTCGTCTGGTACAGTGGTAGCAAAACCCTACCCTAGTCCGTGCGTCACTGCGGGGTGCCAACTGAAAATCAGCGCTGGGTGTCTAACGTCTAGCAAATGCTGAGGTGGTCACCCTTTCGGTGCGGGCACGCTCGACGTACTTTGTACTTTTTTACTTTTATTCTTATTTACTTTGTGTATGTAACCGTTGTGCTGTGTCTGTACCGAATAAAAGTATTTCTATTCTATTCTATTCAAAAGCTAATTTAATTGAAGAAATTAAATTTAACTGGTCAACAGGCCGTTTATCATATTTGCCATCGACATCACATTTGAGTGAAGTAAAGAAAGAAAAACGTTTATTTGTGACTTGCACAGGAAAACAACCAAATAAATAAAACAACTAGTAAACTGAAAATAATATCATAAAAAAAAAACAAATGTTACCAGCAACACCACATTTTAATGGGTTGAAAGACGAAGGTACCTGAGCTGGAGCCTCGGATCCATCTTTCGACCCGTTTAGCTCATAACCAGACGGATGGTTCCGAAATGATTTAACATAGAAATGCCATTGGTTCTCCCGGTGATTGATTACCGGCGTCGATTTAAATATGTACAGGTGTTTACACACCACCACCAAGACATGAGTGATGGCGGGAAACGGTTTCGTTTTCGGTTTAAAAGAGTTATTGAAAGTGAATAAGAATTTGTAATGGTCGTTTTCCTGCATCTGTTGGTCTCTAAAGTTCAATTTTAAATGGGTAGAATTTAAATGTTCTTCAATTTATTTCTTTTATCTATGTACTACAAAATATGCTTAAGTCCCACCAAAGATACTAATTATGTACTGAAATATGCTCTTCTGGGTGGTTAAAAAAAAAATATTCTCTAAGCAATGGTGGTGTCCGTGTTTGCTCGCTTATCTCGCTCACTAGATCCCACCATCCCCTTATAACCAAACCAATCTGAGTCGGGTGCCCCAAGTCCCTTAATAATTGTAAAAAGTCCATATAATATTTAGTATAGAATTGGCATTTTTAATGGAGAATAAATATTTTTGAAGCGCACTAAAAATATCCCATTTTAAATTGACGTCCTACTCTCACCATTCTTAATCTACATTACGTTCACTTACCTAATTGTTATCTTATAATTTAGGCGCACCCACTTTTCGCATAATACTGACTCCCCCTCCCACATGATTATCCCGCGAGCCTCATATCCTACGTTTTAATTTAACGCCACTCCAGCAGCCTTTAAATCACGTATTAATATGAGAAATTTATATTTTATGACACCACAAGGGAACGTCAAAATGTTTTCCTCAGTAGAAGTTTTATCATTACGCATACTCGAGTTTAGATACTCGTTTTTTGGGACCTATGTTGTTGAAATCTGGTATTTTCAGCTTTTTAGGGAATACCTTTGGTTTTCATGTCAGCCTTTTAATATTTTATTGCAGTAGCAGTGATGTGGATTCGTCAGACTAGTTTCAAAGATTAATGAGTGTTATGATATTTTAATCCTTCAACTCAAAGGACTAAGAAAACAGATCCTCCACAGATCACTTAGTTAAAACCTTGTCCCAATAATATGAACCAGGTAGGAGCCTACGTTTTTGTGACGTCAAACCGTGTCAAGAGTGGAAGGTGTGGAGAGGCAGTTAATGGCTCCGTGCTCGCAGAACTCTTGGGCAAATTGCTTCAAGTGCCATCGACGGGCGCAGATGTACAGCTGTCTATAGCCACATAATAGATATCGTTTTATCAAATGTATTTTTAAGTAAGGAGAATTTGGGGTTTGAAATTATATGGAAGATGTAAGAATGGCCTTAACTTGGTTTCCGCGGATCAGGAGGGCACCAAGGATATCTCGTTCTAAGAAAAAACAATTATGCTTTCGAAAGTGTCGACATGACATTGTTCCTGTGCTGGCGAAGTAAAAAAAAATATATATTTCTAAATTTTTCTTAGTAACTAAGTCAGAAAGTGTTGACTTGATTTTAAAACCCTTTCCAACTCACTACTCAGATTCCATTCACTTCTTAACAACAAAGGTAGCACTTTCAATCAAATTTTAGCGGCTAAAGCCAATTTGCGAGTTCCGAAGCGCGTACGACTGCGCAGCGCCCGACAAATTGCTCAAAGTGCTGCCCATAGACAATCACCTCTGACATTTTATCGTTTCGACATTGAACCCCATCCACAGTCAGGACTATAGGATCGGCCTTTACGGCGTAACATTGTTAAAAGCGTGCCCCGGTGCCCGAGTGGTATGAAAAGTTATTGTTTATTGTGATACAGGGAACATTGATCAAGTACGTAGAATTTGTGCAATATTTGGTTTAACATTTTGACTGTAGGGATTTTTTCACGAAACTACTGAAAATTCGAACGTCCTATACCAAAATTAATTGCTTTTCGTGCTTTTGTAGCTACCTAAGTATCTCAGTAGTGCTTCCGAAAGAGTGGGTCTTAAAATGAACATGGATAAAACCAAAATCATGATTAACAACCATGTAGCACCCACTCCTATCAAGGTCGGACTCTACGCTCGAAGTTGTGGACGATTACGTCTACCTCAGACAGACAGTCCAGCTGGGTAGGTCTAACTTCGAGAAAGAGGTCAACCGTCGAATCCAACTCGGCTAGGCAGCGTTCGGGAAGCTACGCGGTATCTTTTTGTCCAACATACCACAGTGTCTCAAGACGAAAGTCTAAGACCAGTGCGTGTTACCAGTGATGACAAATGGCTCCGAAACGTGGTCGCTCACAATGGGCCTCATCAGAAGGCTTAAAGTCATCCAAAGAGTAATGGAAGGGGCTATGCTCGGGGTTCCCTTGCGTGATCGAATAAAAATGAAGATATCCGCAGGAGAACTAAGGTTGCCGACATAGCACGAAGAATTGCCAAACTTAAGTGGCAATGGGTAGGGTACATTGCTCGCAGAACAGATGGCCGTTGGGGCCGAAAGGTTCTGGAGTGGCGACCGCGTACCGGAAGACGCAGCGTTGGAAGGCCTCCTACAAGGTGGAACGATGACCTGGTGAACGTTGCGGGGAACCGATGGATGCGAGACGCACAGGAACGTTCATTGTGGCGACGCTTGGGGGAGGCATATGTCCAACAGTGGACGTATATCGGCTGAAGTGATCAAGTATCTAATGTTAAATGTGTTAGACACTATTTCTCTACCCCGTAAAGCTAAAAAAAATGCAATGTTGCTAAAAAATCTTCGGTCGTTTTAGGCGCAACATACAAGTTACCTACGTCTTCGCGGCTCTATAGATACCGGGACTATGAATTGTGCTTCATGCATTAGAACATTTACATAGGAAAGGATCTTCTACTATCCTCTCCTATCAACATTTGGTGATAATTCGCCGACATTACTGAAAATGGCAAATTCTAATCACAGAAGACAATCAATCTAAAACATTTTATAGGAACACCTGACCTGAATAATTTCCTAATGATAAAGTATATACTTAGGGAAATTAGGAATAGACAATTCGCTTTTCGCTTTGACTTTAAAAAAGTAATGTTCCAGTAGGTAAATGTTGGACCAGGTACACGTAGCCAGTAATGTTCTTATTTATAAAATTAGGTTTTTTAAACAAAAAGTAAAGCGCGTTTTTATAATTTTGTCACAGGTATTTCTGGCTGGATATTTTCACGAACGACTTCTCATATATCTAGGAATAATGTAACTAAGTATATGTACTATCACTTGCAAAAGTCCATAAGAATTCTTAAAACTTATTCGTTTGACGTTTAGTTTGACTTACGACCTTTTATTTTCAAGTTTCGCCAACAAATGATTGAAATTCACAATTTCATCAACTTATCATAAGTCAAGATGGCCCAGTGGTATAGGCACACAGATTGAAGCGCAAATCAGTGTGCCGCAAGTTCAAATCCCACGCAATTATTGACTTTTTGTAAGTTCTTACCCGATTGGAAGTTATGTATTTGCATTACATATATTAAATTATTCTTTAACTTGTTCACACATTTCTTAGAGTTAGAAAGGTAGATCACAAAAAAACTAAATAAAGAATTAGATTTCTGCGAGGTAGACATGAGTTTTAACTTAACCGAAATGAACTGTCGTTTGGTTGTAGTTGTTGGTTAGTGACGTGAGGTTGACAGTATTGTAATATTCGCAAAATGCAGGCTAATATTAGTATTGAAGTGAGGGCGACTATCATTGAGGTCTTAATAAAACACAAATATCTGAAGAAACCGGACTGAATGTGAGTATAATAGCTATTAATGAATTGTAACTTTATTACAAATTAATCTTCTAATTAAAACGTATGCCATTTATGAATCCATTCATCGTATCTTTATGAGGTTTAAAAGAGAAATACGTAAATCGTTGGGTTTATTGGATTGGTTATTGGATTAATAAATGCAGTTTTATTTTAAAATTATATTCAATAATTATGATTATTAACATTTTATATAATGAAAATGAAGTGAAGTAGGTATAGCTGCCTAATATATATTTTTTTTTATTTTAGAAAAATACTGTAAATCTTTGGCTAAAAAGATATGAGGAAGAAGGTAGCCTTGCTAGTCGAAAGAGAAGTGGGAGACCGAAGCTTATTAGCGAGGCGCAGCGACGACATATGGTGGACGTATACGAAACGAATGGTTTCGCACCAACGAGACATTTTGCGGAATTATATGACACCTCGATGGATACTGTTCGCCGTGCACTTCACGCTGAAGGCGTGCATCACAGAAAACCTGCTAAAAAGCCGTACTTGACAGAGAGGCACAAACAAGAACGATTACGTTTCGCACTAAATATTTAATGTTAACTAAACTAAATGGCCTACCATTTTATTTTAACATATCTGTGATTATTCGTTAACAAACACTGTATTATATTGTGTTTACTTTCGTTTAAAACAGCTATATCTTTTAACTTGTGCCATCGCCTCATCTTAAGAATGCAGTGAACTCGCTATCAATTTTGTTGACAATAATCATGAGTCTATTTCGTTTTTTATTCTTCTACCCGCACTGTTTTAACATAATACTATAGTTCAATTTATTTTTCTCATCTAATTGACGATTATCTTGTGAGAACTAAAGTTCTTTTAACAGAAATTGAGGTTTGGTTTCAATCTTCTTTTCGTCAAGAAAATGAACAATTAAGCTATGACCTCAATACATTCATTGTGACGTTACACAAAAATAAAATGTTTACAAAGTCCAAATCATATATCACTTTTCAATAAATAACTGGATATAAACAATTACCTATATTTTATTTTATTAAAATTTGAATATCCGTTCATTGTTACGTTATTCATATTATGAATGGTCTAAGTGGGTATACTTCCAACAAACAATCTTAGGCGTAACATAGATAACGGTTACAAGATAACTTTTTGTCTAGGTAACAATTCGACGTCACAATTCTCATAAATGTTTAATTTGTAAATATAAAGAATAAACATTTTTATTAAACACGTCTTTTTATTTCCACCTTATAACATCGAAAAGATGTAACAACTAAATAATTGCAAATTACGAATGTGATTCTTCTTGTGGTTAATAGATCACATTCGTAATTTGCAACTATTTAGTGCAAAAAATGCAATAGTATTTTTCATAGAAATATAAAAAAACAACTATATCAACATAGATTGGGAATTTCAAAGTAAGAAATAACTGCAACGGACCGACCATGATTTGAACTCGGGTTACGTGATTTGCGAATCCAACACTTAGTTCACACGGCTACCAGCACATGACGTATTTGAGCGAATTTTGCTATGGTAAGAACAGAAAAGTAATAATGTTTTTAAGCTCAGTGCGACGACAGTTCCTTAGTGTGTGTTATCTGTGGAATGTGGATACTCATACATGCGCACACATACGCACGGCAGTATCGCGCTCGCTCGGTTCGTAGCAATGTAATCTTTAGCGCTCCTATGGACTTTTGCGGCCTTACTGTATATGAACACTTTCCTAGTGATTTTTTTTCCCAGAAAGGAAAAATAAAGTATCAGGTATGCGTCAGGCGCCGTCCCCGCAAGCAATCAGGCTGCGGTCTCAAGCTAACAAAGCGGAGCGAGCGAAGCGCTTGCGCTCATTAACAGTTCTTTAATCACCATCTGTCATTAATTGAAAAGTTTTCTAAGTTAAACACAGTTTATACATCTACCTTATTTATCATTTTAAATTACTAAAGTACTATCCATACATACACACTATTATTATTTTATAGAGGTAAAGTTTGTTTTTTTTGTTTTACGTGTTTTTGTTTGTAGGAGGTAATCTCTGAAAGTACTGGTCCAATTGCTAATATGTTTTCACTAACACAGAAACCTGCTTTATTTCTGAGTGACATAAGATATATTTTATGTACGCGAGTGAAGCCGTGGGCAAAAGCTAGTCGATAATTATAAATGTGAAAGGAACTCTTTGTTTGTTACGCTTTTACGGTTAAAGTACTGAACCGATTTTGATGAAATTTGTTACGGAGGAAGCTTCAACTCCTAGGATGGCTACTTTTTTTGTCCATCTTCGACTACGAACTCGCGTCCGTAATAACCAACATTCACACGTACGAAGCTGCTGGCAGAAGCTGGTAATTTATAAATCAGAAACTTGCACCTTTCGGGAAAACCAGAAAAATAAGGTACTTCATTATTATAGCTAGTAGCCTATATTGCCCCACTGCTGGGCAAAGGCCTCTCTCCACTCTTTCCAATGATCACGGTTCCTCGCGTTCTCATTCCAATTCTTAAGAAAGCCATCCAGGCCCTCCCGCCATCTCTTTCGTGATCTGCCGCGGCCCCGCGTCGCTGTGCACGGGCCCACAGCTGCTCGTTAGACATGCGGCAGACCACCGTAGGCGCGGGCTTGTGGACGTTAAGCAATGGGTAGCTCGCCGTATGACCGACCGGTACCCGTCCGGACCGAGCCCAAGACGTCGACGGCGCGTATTGTTCCACGCACGCCTCAAGGAGTTGTCAGCAAACCGTAGGGGCCCAGCAGGGTCGAAGCCTACTGGGGCCAAGGATTCGTGCAGGAGTGAGTTTTTAGTCAATAAAAGTCTGACACTATCTCCCGCTCCGGCCAAGAGCGGGGGATGTCTTTGGATGATTTTCTCAACAAAAAAAAAAATACATGCGACAGACATGTCTGATATTTTACCCCATAAATGTCTGATATGTTCATGAAATCCAACACATTACATGTCATCTTTCTATTGTCTCTTTCCAAGTCAATAAGCTTGGAGGCATACTCACCAAAGACAAGCCGCCACGAGTGCCGAGAGAATGGACCAAGTTAGAAGATTAGTAATTTACCTGAAACAATAGAAGACGAATTAATGAAACGTTTAGCCTAGATTACGAAGCGCCGCTCACCAGATAAATAACCAGCTTAATAGTATAACATAGAGCAAATACTACAGAAGAACCAGTGGGTATAAGTTATACTCTAAAAACGAATTTAGGAACACTGATTACCTGTGGCACAATAAATTTTATGACAGAAATAATTTTCTATAACTAATTTTTATGTTGTAAAACTGGCCTACACAAATCGAAACCTCATGGACTGCGTTTTGCGCTTTACTTTAAGACTCGCCCTAGTTTCGCACAGGTTCTGGAAATCTTTGAAAAACTCAGCTTTTCTCTACTATATTATTCTAAGGTTTAAATGTATAATACAGCATGTATTTTTAACGCGGATGACGCGGGGGAAGACTTTATAGTTTTGTTATCGAATACGTTTAACATCGGCAAGCCGTTTGCAGATTATTATGATGTTTAAAATTCCGTACCTCAAAAGGAAAAACGAAACCCTTAAAGGATTACTTTGTTGTCCGTCCGTCTGTCTGTCTGTCTGTCAAGACCCTTTATCTCGAGAATGCGTAGAGGTATCGAGTTGAAATTAAAACCATATACTCAGGTCTGCGATCCCTTAAAGCTGTGAAAAAATGAAACTTCTAAGTTAACGAACAAAAAATTATAACGTATATTTTGAAACTCTCAAACTTTGCGCTTTAGTCGTGGAGTTGCGGACAACAGCCCGTTGTACCTATACCTATACCTAACTCTCAAAGATCGAAATTCATAAGGTGCTTTCCGTTGACCCAGAATCCTGAAATTTTCCACAAAGCAAGGTCTTATAGCATAAATCTGAAAACAGTAAATTTGTTGTTACCTACGTCACAAAAAAGAAATGCTTTTTTGCAATTCAGAAAAATCTTCGACACTCGAAGAGAAAATTCGGGAATTGTAGTTTGCACGGAAACCTTAGTGCGCGAGTCCGACTCGCACTTGCCCAGTTTTTTAATGTATATTCGGTAGGTCTGAGAACAGGTTGTAAGCTATTTTTACCCTCCTACCCCCGCCCCCGTTTTTTCTTTGTTAATTTATGAGTCCGAACAACGTTTGCCGAGGCAGCTGGAATGAAATGGAAAATATAAAATGCACTCATACAGCCATAAGTAAAGCTAACACATTCTCAGGTATTTTTTCTACTTTCATGATTCTTTATTTTGTGAGATAATAGTAAGCCCTATAAAATCTACAATCTACTACTGAAACTTGGTGATTGAACAACTCCATTTTGATTTGTATCTGAACAACAAATTATTTATAATTATGCTCTGTAACGATGATCTGCACAGAGTTGACCTTCTGTTTATCTCCCTTTTCGCTCTCCCGGGGTCTGTAAGGGCATCATTTCCCTTTATCTTACCGGGCTCATTGACAGCTAATTATGATGAATACCCCAATAATACGGATAATCTTACTATTGAATTTGGATCCGAGGAATTATTTGCAGTAATTTTTGGCAAACCTGAATTTATAACTTTAACAAGTTTCAGTGGTTTGCAATTGTTCTTCAATGGTTTTGTTTTATTTCCTTCTTGTCGAGCGTTAGTAACATTGGTCAGGTTCTCGAAAAGAGCAGGTGTGTGAGCACTCCAGAATGTGATTTACAGATTACCCGAGCTTTATGTTATATTTTACTTTGGGCCACTATGAATGACTCATGTATCATAAGGCGCGTGTGATCACAAAAACAAAAACTTACATAAATAATATACTCAGACTCACACGACGAACAACTATCTACTAATATTGGTTCCATGCGGGGATCGGACCCGCGACACCCAGTGCAGCTGCCATCAAAACTTAGAGCACTCCAGAATTTGAGTTACGGATAACCTGAGCTTTATGTTACATTTTATGATATCTAGTTACTTTCATATCACATCTCGTAAGCTAGACGCCTCTCCACGTTCATGACGCAACTCTAGAACATAGCCCAACAACTGATTGCCACTCATTATACCGCGACACACGGCAAAGCACGTCCAAGTTCGCTTATACCATTAATTCGCAGCCCCGCCGCCACAAACTCCTATTATTGTCGCCACCGTCGCCAACTTTAATGGCGTCACGACGATCCTATTCTTAGTTGCTGCAGAAATAAGTTAGTTGTTTGGCAAGCAATAAGTTGGCAACACCGGTGAAAAGAGTATCATTTGTAGTCTGTGCAGGTAATGAAAAGTTGTAGACTAGAAATTGTGATAAAACCGGGGAAATCCTTTCTTTTTTTGCTTTACATTTTACTGTCTGTTATGTCAGTTACAGTAAAGAATTTAATTAATAAACAAGAGGTGATATAAAATTTATTGCCTCTGTTATCCTTAGTAGGTACACAAAACTTGACAAGGTAGGTAATAATGCGAAATTGTCAAGGCCATAAACCTGTTTAAAACCATTTAGTTCAAAGAGCAAGCCTTCGAAATCACTAAATTTTATCTCAATGTTTGAAAATAGAAGGTGAAAATTTTGGAAATCAGACGTAAATGTGTTTCTCCTAAATATAAACGAAGCGTAAATTCCTTTATTTATGTATCTATCTAGCATCCATTTTGAAATTCAGTCAAGAAGTGCAATCAGCACACAATAACTTGGCAACAATACAAATTCAGACATCAGTCTGCGAGTGTTCCGCGTTGCATGGCATTAGCAAGTTGGTCGGTTCCTCGGCTACGGTTGTGACGCGCCGTGATCCACTCGCAACTAGTTCCCGACAAGTCCAGAACTTTCCGAAACGTGCGAGAACTAACGAATTTATAGCTTAGGCGCCCAGATCCAGGGTAAAGCGCTTGTTTAGTGATACGGACGGATTTGCCGCGACAATTTGATAGAATACTGTCGAGTTTGAATTTGTTGCTGCAGTTGGAATCTTATTGCTTATTGTTTGGGTTTTGACCCTTGTGAAGCAGTAAAATAATGTTTTTATACCACTAGATATGACTTCTGAATACAATTTTGTCTTTTCTATTCAAAAATAGAATCACCAATTGACTAGCGTAGCGAAATATTAACAGAGGTATTACTCAATATTCGTTTCTTTTACTGTTCTTCAATACCATCCGAATGAAGTTGAAAGTAATCACATAAGAAGCTTTACCTATAGATAGGGTCGACATTGACATACGATTTAATCAGTACATAAGAACTTAAACTGTTCTTACGTAGAAACATTTATATTTTTTTAATAATTTATTTGTGCTGGAAAATCTCAGAATCAAATCAAATCAATTATTAATTTCTTATTCTACAGTTTGTGGGCTCCTTTGTGTACGTTTTTCGTGATCAAACGCTTCTTAATATATAAACATTTTGTATCACATAATTTTTCCAAACGTGTCAATGCTAACGCCTTGCTCGGAGCAGTCGACCGAGAGATAATGTGCTTGATACCATAACATGTTCAACGCTTATATTATTTGTCTTTGATTATATTCTGTGAAACGAATAAAAAGGGACGTTTGATGAAGAAAAGTGTAGTGAGTGGGTTCCATCTTCACACACCACGAGGTGACATGAGAAAATCTTACATTGCAAATAAAGTGTGTCATTAAAATCTTAGTTTACGTTTAAATACTTTTCTTAGGATTCGCATTTAATTAGATAATCATCATCATCATCATGACTAAGCGTTTCGCCTCGTCGTTTATACCGCGTACGTCGAAGGACTGGAACAGTTTGCCTGCTGCGGTCTTCCCGTCCGATTATAATTTGGGTGTCTTCAAGGCTAGAGTGAATAGGCTCTTAATAAACTAGTGCACCTCACCATCAAAGATTGCTTACCATCAGGTGGGATCGCAGTCAAGCACTAGTTTATATCAATTAAATAAAAATCATTTCAGCCGAAAGACACTGCTGTCCACTGCTGGACATACATCGACCAGTCCTGTGTCTCTGTGCTTATTAATAAATTGTAAAAAAAAATATTAATGACTAGCTTTTGCTGGCGGCTTCGCTCGCGTACATAAATTATAGCCTATGTCACTCAGGAATATAGTAGCCTCCTATAGGCGAAAAAATTTCAGCTATTGGTGCAGTACTTCCAGAGTCTACCTCCTACAAACAAAATAAATAAAAAATGTAGATTGTGTAGAAGAGCATCACTAAACTTGTTATTGAAGGTCATACAATTCTTTTAAATAGATAGTTCAGCAAATAAATAGATTCAACTATCATTTTTTCTCAGTCTCAACGTAGACTTAATTTCTCTGAGTGTAACCATAAAACTAAAATTACGTTTCCTGCTAGTTCACGGGCATCAGGGTAGTGAGACCTTCTCTCAATCAGTAGATTGAGAGGTCTCACTTCCCTGTGCTCTGGTCTAGAATGGCAAACCAATGCAATTTAAACTTGCCACAAGTAATTTTGAGGGGCTTAGCGTGTCTGTTGTCGGCTTACAGGGGCAGCAGGGATCGTCCCGGATTCGATGCCCGCCTCAAACGTTCTGTAGCAAACAGCTGGCTGGGTAGATCGCTATCTAGTTACAATCAACTATTTTATTTGGCGGTGTTTCCTTATGAGAGGTGAATTTAAAACGGTGTATTTTGGGGCCGTTTTAAATGGGGAAATGTTTCGTTGATAAAATAGAAGTTGTGAATGACGATTCTGTCACTAATTAGGCGCTTTGTTGCGTTCACACTTTTCTGGGGTCTTGTTTTCAAAATATTTTTTTTTTTTTATAATGGATAAGCTCGCGTTTGACCACAATCTCACCTGATGGTAAGCGATGATGTGGCCGACGATGGAGCACGCTTGCCTAGAAGCAATCTATTCACTCTTGACTTAAAGACCCCTAGGTTATAGCTATCAGGAAACACAGACTCCGGCAGGGAATTCCATTCCTTAGCTGTACGCATAATGAATGTACTCCCAAAACGCTTTGTACGTATAGGTGGGATGTCCACCACGTACCGGTGGCGCAACGCCGTACGTCTTGTGGTCCGATGATGGAATGGACTTGGCGGAATTAAATTGTGCAACTCTAGAGCACACTCCCCGAAGTGTAAACGATAGAAAACAGACAGGCTAGCAACTCGGCGTCGATGCTCAAGACTTTGGAGTTTTGACTTCACAAGAGCATCATTGCCTATGATCTTCTTGGCACGCTTTTCAATAGACTCTAGTGCATCTAGCTGGTATTTGGCTGACCCATCCCAAAGATGAGAGCAGTACTCCATACACGATCGGACTTGCGCTTGATAGAGGTTGAGCAGCTGTTCCGGCGTGAAATACCGTCTCACCTTTGCTAAGATCCCCAATTTTTTGGCAGCTAGTTGGGCTTTTGCCTCAATGTAGGAGCCGAAATTAAGGGTAGACGATAGCGTTACCCCAAGAAGTTCAAGGTGGTCGGTAATTGGCACGGTTACAACCCGGAAAAAAATAATAATTATCTACTTAAATATTCAAGACTACAAAAAACCCTCAACTGTAACATGGCCTTTTCATCAAATAACTTCTCCCGTTCTAGGTGAAGCAAGAGAGAGTGTCATATTTTTACTTACCTATTAAACCACACATGTGTTCCTCCAGTTGCAAGATACATCCCAGGGCCGCGGTAACTTGTTTGATTAATTCCGCAGCACTATTGTAACATGGCTGCATTTAACAAACTATCAAGCAAAGTAAGAAGAACCATACCAAACTCCGGCCAAGTATCAAGACTACTCCCAAAATACACACGAAATTTAAATCCGTGTGCAGTACAGTTCAAGATCGCAATACTATTCTCAGCTTAGGTGCGAGTATGTAAGCTTAATACTAAGTTATTGCCTCAGTTCGCCTCATCGAGTTAAGTTGCCTAAGTACAAGTTAAACGGTAACACAATCAACCGCGTGCACTGCTTACCACAATACAGATAAATACAGAAGGGTAACCCTTAAAAAGAGCAAAAAGACACGCATATTGGGAGATACGTAAAAACAAAAACTTTATGCCCGGTATAGTCACAGTTCACCAATACCCCACGGGTGTGTATAATGAAAGCACGTATCTAACGTGTTTATTTTTTTTTACACCACCTGCTCGATAATGTCGTTTTACACGTTATACAAACCTCACTTAAAGCAAGTCATTATATGCCTAGGGAGATAATGCAGTATGGCCGATCCCTAGGGAATAATGAGATTTGAATTTGGAGCATCAAGAATCGTCAACATTGTGAATTAAAATGTAGGCGCATCGAACAACTTGACTCGAAATTCAAACCAAAGAGTATGTAATCACTATGATTCAAACTGGCCACTAACAAAAAAATGAAAATAGAATAAAACGTGCGTAATGACGACACGGGAGCATTATAGAAAATTGAAACTATAGAATCTTGGAGTAGGTAGAGAATTTTGTTTGTTTGATGAACTTGTAAATATAATACTTATATTTCTCTAATATATGATTTGGTCGACAAAATTGTCTTTTGATTATCTCACAGATGGTGTAAAAAGTAGAGTATGCAACACGGGGATAAAGCTGTCTTTGTCTTGGGCGGCTTAAATTCCTCACTTCACTCAGGTTTCTTTATTAACTCCCTCGCAATGCACGGGAGTTAATTTTATAAATCCCTCACTATCGTTCGGGATTAAAATCAGCAACCTTCGTTTCGTTCGAAATTCAACATGCCGCCCGCGACTTAAAGACACTGCTTTATCCCCTAGTCACATAAACTACTATTGTTTTGACCACTATGTCAACAGCTAGTAAATGATGATGCAGTGGACTATGGAGCATGCTTGCCTGTGCATTAGAATTAGAGATGTGCCGTTGCCAGAAATATGGGAATATTGCTGGCAATATTGCCCACCAATATTCCCACTTCACGGCAATATTGCCGGCAGTGGCACATATTCTCTAATTAGAATGTCTAGAAGTGCAATGTCATTTTTTTTTCTTCAGTCATCCATTGCGTCCAATGCAGCACTGGACTCAAAAGACTGCTGGAATGGACTGGATGTCATTGTCTACACAATTTTAACTATTCGTATTACTAGAACAATGTTTACTGGCATATACTAACACAAATGCGAGTTGTGAATACTCTTGCACTCACTGAATGCAGACGCGTGTCTATGTGTGCTAGCCAACGTGCGTGCGTTATCGCTTATTGTATGGAGTCGCCCTTCTGTCCTGTCTATATTATTTGGTTTTGCTACCATTATCTGTAATTAGTGTGTTCTTAGCTTTGTACTTAATTATAACTTAGTACATCTTGCACTGTCGAGATTGTGTTGAATCCCTCGATACCAATGTTGAAAGCTTTTGTAACTATTATGGTTTGAATGAGATGGGCAATTGTTGAGGGAAATATGTATATTGGGTTAGGGGCTAGACAGGATTTGCTGAAAGGGACTTGTTTCTAATTAGCTTGTTTCAGAGTTCTATTTCAAATGTTTGAAATGATTTATAAATCTAGGATCCGAGCACAGTTTGTTATAGATGTGAAGTAAAACCTTGAATTAAATACTGCTATTTTAGGGAGTTCACTGGAGATCCAAATTATGAGTTCACAAATGTCGATTAGTTATTCACACAACACATTTGCATAATCTGAACTCAATAGAACAAACAGTCCTTTGAAATTAAATTGTCAGTCTTAGGTTATATCTGTACGAGACCTGAACAAACAAACTAGTTAATGCTAAAACTAAGTTATTCTGTGATGCAATTAACAAAACTGTAGCAAGACGTCGCAGTGACAATTAAATGGTAATGTGTTTGTAAAGTCGTCGCCACATCGCTCTCTATCGCTATATCGCTCTCTATAGATCCATTGCTGTACACCGTGGTATACCTATTTCTCGAAGTAGAGAAGTAGAGCATCTGGAAAACATCCGACTTACCGAGACTCTAAAGAGTTAAAATAAGTGAAACTTCAATATATGTAGAATGTTTTTTTAGGGTTAAGCTTTTCTTCTGTACGTAGATACTGTGCTAGAGAAGATCTCGATTTATTTCATCATGGTTCTTAGCTTCATAGCTGATACTTGGATTAAATAACTTAATGCCACAATTTTAAGGAATAATAAAAATAAAACAGTAGGTATGAGTGGAAGATGACAGTTTTTGAGTGAGGCAAGAACTGGAAACTAATATTGTAAAAGGTTCTGCGATTTAAGTGTCACGCTTAATAATTTAGACAAAAACCACACAGGATACGTAAACATTCACTTTTTATATATCCTGTTGTTTATAATGTGGATGTGAGAACACTGTAAACTTCGCGGATTCATAGACTACTTTCTATTTCGATCCACTTTTTTTTGTATTTTTATTGTGCTTTTGGGTACAATGTCCTCTCGTTTCTCCAAATATTGAGTACCATGGAGTTTCTTGCCGGTTCTTCTCCTTGCCTGCAATAGGCTAGTTGCCGTAAGTTATTCAAAAATAAGGGACACGTATTTTTTTTTTTTTTGTAAATTAAACAAAAAATGACAAAGATACAGCCCATTAATAATTAATAAATTTAAGTTAATATTTATTATAATCTCAAATATGGGCTAAATAAAATGTAATTGTTTTGACCCTGGAAACTACCCTATTGGGATCGCGCACAAGCTTCTGACTAAAGTGTTAAGTGCCCACGTAGGGATATGTGAAATAAAAAAAGAATTGTATTTTGATAGTAGATATTTTACCAAACTAGTGATTACAACGTAATTAATTTCAATCCAATGTCCAGTAAACAATGACAGCAGCAAATGGTAATCTGCAGAGATCCACAGCACAATGCAGATCACCTGCATTTTCATATCGTTAATAATGAATGTGTCCGCATGGCGCCGCCGCCCACCGCCGGCTAGTTTCCATTGCAAACGAAGATATTTGATTTCGTGGGTCAGTGTGATTAAATTAAGGGACTAGCCAATATTATACGGTTTGGTTAGATCTAAGTGGATGGATTGGGTATTATTGTTTAGTTAAACTATGATAAGTTACACTGAAGTTTTGGGTTCAGGCAGTTCAGAGAAAATCTTCTTTAAGTAATAAATATTAATTTTCATGAAACAGTTCACACCCGAAGTGGTAGTTGTAATATACTTGTGATAGATTATTCTATAACATCGTCTATATTTTTCGTTACATTTTTTATTAGGTTTTGCACCCATTTTTTCCTCCCTTTTCTTTAAATTTTCTTGCAGTAATTCCACGTCAATTTTTATAAACGTAAAAATGACTCATCATATTGGACAATATGTGCAGTCATATAACTAACAAAACACGGCATTTAATGAACTGTTTCTTCAAATCGCTCTGCTAATAAGACTAGAATAGAAAAGTATACAATAAACATTTTTGTACAATAAAAAAGTAAGACACCTTACAAATAAACTAGAAGCCAGGCTGGTTAGCCAAGTTCTGTCTGAAATAGCCGCGACAACAAAGCCCTACTTGTCACTTACATCAGTCAAAACAAAAAACGCCTAACGACCCAAAAAGCGGCGGCGCGTGCCACTCGCCCACTTCGAACTCTATTCAAAATAATTAAATGGCGGAAATCTTGGAGCTCCATTGAGCAGCACGTTTCCAATAAACGGCTCGCAACTCGTAACAGTTACCGCTGGTAATTTGCGGGGACCTACAGGTTACACACAGGACAAAGAGGCGCCGGGAAGCAATTACATGGCGTAATGACTTTTACGTCTGTTTTCAATAGCATTTGTGACGCAGCCGAAGAATATGGGGAACGAAATTATTTTACCAAAAATTCGATAGATTTTTTTATGCAATTCATTCGCTTGATAGATTTTTCCGAAAGGACTATAAATCCTAAATTGGATGTGGTGGTCTGAATTGCATTACAGAAAATTAAACTTGAATCATCATAGTAACTGATACTAGAGACTGCTCTATACGTTTCCGTTTCTAATGCCTCCAAAGACCAAATATATCAAAGTGTGACAAAAAGTTTATGAATATGTTTCTTTCTGTATGAAATTTTGTTAAAAGTTGTTTTATTTTTAATGTACATATCATTTCATTTTCATTCATAAAGAAGAAAACGCACCTTTCAATATAAAATAGGAGTTTCATTATTGTTTCCATGTACTAAGTACAAAAGCAGCTAATTATGTATTTGAACTGCGAAGCAGATCCTTTAATCCTAGCCTACAGGAAAATAATTAACATTACTCTCGCTTCCAGTGATTGTCACTGTACAGATAGATGAGCAGATTCAGTCTGCACAACATTAGAATTGGACTTCAAAACCAACATTTGTAAAGCTAATTCTATGTAATAGCATTAAAAAGCAATCATAAAAAATACATTTTCTTTAATATCTCTCTCGTAAATGTCGCATTATGCAGCAAAGGTCATAAAGAGAAAACACCTGAATTGTCAGCCAAACTCCATAGGTTCAACAGCAGTAGGTTCAAAGTGCCTTGTTTTTTACATTTGGTATTATATGGGCAAAGGCGCTCGAGGAGTTCGTATTATGTTCTCAAATGTATATCTTGAAACAACACATATTTACTGTGTAACTGTATCATACTTAACACATGTTTTTGTAAGAGTGGCACTTTGGTAAATACCTATTTAAATAATACAGTGTTCATTTGTGTACATATTAAATGAAAACACTAGGTTGGTATAATGGATATTCAAGAGCTAGAAAAAAAATATTGAAAATGTATTTATTAAACCCTTTTATGGTTCTTCTGTACTTCGTCATTTTGTGGTTTTACATGTTGTCGACATCATAGGAAAAGTTATTATAAAAATCGCAGCACATAAAACCGCTGAAGATATTTCCTGGCAACGATCTTTTTTCTATACCAACGCTATTTTTGCATTTTATTTACAGTAAAAACGTAACAACTTTGTTCAGAAAAGCTCACCATCTAAAAATAAAGGTTATGTTAAACAAGAAAGTCATATTTTTTTAAATTAAGTGTAGCAAGGAATACACAACCAGTTATTTGGTTTATTACGATTCCGCAAAAGCATTACCCCCCGGATTTAAGGTTTAAGCAAGCGAACTTGAGTATCTCTCAAACTTTACTTTAGTCTGAAAACCTTTGAGTTGTTCTTAACTCATAATAATTATTTATTTGTTAGAGTTAAGTTTGGAAAACGTATGTGTTTTTTTAATATCGAGTCAATTCTCTGCAAGCTTTGATAAAGTAGTCACCAATAACAATTTCAGTTTCATATTTCCGAGATCGTGCCCGTTTCAATGATTCCACATTATTGTCACTTCAGAAACAAAACTAATTTTACATCACAGTATCCACAAGGAACCAATTTGCAAATAATTAAAATAGCCATCGAATTACACTTGAAAAACTCCCGTAAAGAAATCCAAAAATGTTAATTTAGCCACAAGGGTACTCTTCATATGGCGACTGTTGCGATCTGCACTATACAATGACTAAAGGAAATAAAGTCAAGTGTGTCACATCCTAAACCTGTGCAAAGAGCACGGAAGCTCCTCAGTAATATTTCCCTGTCGTAAAGGGCGTGCGGATCTTCCATCTTTATCGGCTCTCAGTACACCCGGGGGAAGGCACGAGCCCATGTACGGTATTCAGAGCCCGCGGTTCTTATTTATTGCTATGGTTTTGTGTTTATGTAATTCCGCTTATTTAAAACTTCTGTGAACTCCATGATTTGGCACGCACTTAAAGACAGGTGCGATACGACAACGCAAGAATGTGTTTGCATAGACAGGTAAAATAGTATAATTTTTTTTTTTTACTGTTTTCTTGCGTTTCACCACCTCGCTTGCCTAGAAGTAACTTATTCATTCTTGACTTAAAGACTAAGTTGTATTTATATGTAGGGAAATACACTCCTCAGCTTTACGCTCAATAAATGTGTTCCCAAAACGCTTTGTGCGTTTGGGTGGGATGTCTACCATGTAGAAGTAACGTCACGTTCACGTGGCCGCGCATGTCTTCACAAAGCGCGTCAAAACGTTAACGACTCCACGCATTTTATGTGTGTGGAGTAAAGGACCATGCGATTTAATTAGATTTTTTTGGTCTGGTAATAGTTCTATTACTGACATAATTTACACTTGAGATTCATTCAAAATGCAAACAAAAACTACCTCAAAGATTTGTTGCTTACATTACCATAGTTCAGGAAAATGCCACTAGATGGCGATATTAAACGAGCAGGTCTCGATCGCTTGAAGTTTTTTCATAAAAGCCCGTCTCAGCGGTTATAGTGAAACGCTTTGCTTCGGAAATAACGAACACAGAGAGAGCACCTGTCGTTCCGAACGCAGACTATTTCCCTTATATCTGTACATTACATTTTAGCGTCGCCCGGGAATCGAACTTTGGTCCGTCGTAAAATTTAAGGGTTTGACGTAACCCGCTTAAATCATTTTTATGATCGTGAGAATATTTTCCTTTTTGTTAAGGAATTTTATATTGATGTCGTTTTGGAATATTATGCGTGGGCGTAGTAAGACTTATTTGTAATCAAAATAAAACAGATATAATATATATATATAACCTCAAAGCCGACGTTCTTACCAAACGTGTAGTTTTAAAATAGCTCGCTCCTGACCACACCTCTAACCAATGTTTAGGCGTTTCTAACAAAATAGCCACAACATTCGCTAACAATATCTAAGATGTTAATACTACTAACTTACCTGAGCTTAGCGTAAACCTCGGATAACGAAACATAAAGGCTCGGGGACACAACAGAGGCGGGAGATCCCGGAGATATTAAAAATTCGACCAGAAACAAAAGCGCCCATAATTTTGCTGTAAGCTGCTGTCGGCACCTAAATAAGTATCAACTGTAATACTAGCGCTGCCTGCCGGCTGGGCTCGGGGGCAGGGATCAGCGCTGCATTGATTAAGGGGATTACCGAGTGCAAAGGGCTACGAATCTATGGTCGGTTTAAGAGGCTCCTTTTCTACTTGCCCATCGTCAACATCGAGCATGGTTTAAAAGCTTGTTGTTTCATCCAATGCAATCCAACGTGATGTTTGACGAAGAGGCAATTCAAAAAAAGAGAGTTATCGCCTGAAAACTGCTGGAATTCGGCAATTCCGTGATTTACTCGAGTAATTCACAAAACTTGCTCCAGGAAATGCATGCTTTTTTTAAACCCTTAAAAGTCTTTTAGAGAAATTGTTGTCATTCCGAATCGCGGTTAATGTGCAAGATTTGACGGACTTTTTTATATTTTTAATATATGATGAGTACATTATAGAGGGCTAAAGTTCACGTAAAACAGCAGATTTTCAGAGGTTTTTACTAAATATATTTAATTATCATATATATTATTTAAGTTATAAAAAATTAAATTACAAATGTCAATTAAATTAAATATAAAAGAATCAACATTACACAAAGGAAACGTCAAATGTCAATAAATAACCCGCCCCTGATCGTTCCCGGTGCAAAGGTGCCCATAACACTCGCCGCATTACCTCGCTGAATAGCGATGGCCATTCTTTGCACCAAGAACGACCTGGACCGGGAGTCACCCGTTGCCTCACCGAGCCTACGGCCCAAATCCCGCACAAAAGACCTTGCCTCCGTACTCCAACTGCCCAGAGTCTCCACAGCAACCGGCACAAAATGGTAAAGCTGCTCCAAGGTAGCGTACTACGTTTTACTAAATTAGTTTTACACAATTTTATGTTTTTATTTCTATAGAAGCCTAGACAATATCCACAAGAAAGCTGTGTATCCTAAATATCTAGAGAATAATCACATAAGAGCGGTTATTGGACGCTCTTATGACGTTGTTTTTGAGGGAGTTATGACTGAAACCTGCTTTGATGAATACTTTTTTTAAAATAATATGAACTAGTGCTTGACTACGATCCCACTTGATGGTAAGCAGTGATGCAATCGTTGATAGTGAGGCGCACTAGTTTAATAAATATACCTGTCTAGTTACAATGACATGTATTGTGTCGTTTTCATTTGTTTTCTGTTATTTGAAGAGGTGTATGGCGTTGTATATTTTAACTAGCAATTTGCCACGGACTTCATTCGCGAGAATGTTTTCAGAAAACTTAAACCTAACAATAGTTTTTTTTTTAAATTATATAAACCAGTGCTTGACTGCGAACCCACCTGATGGTGAGCAGTGATGCAATCGTTGATGGTGAGGCGCACTAGTTTATTAAAAGCCTATTATACTCTAGCTTTGAAGACACCTAAATTATAATCGGACGGGAAGACCGCAGCAGGCAAATTGTTCCAATCCTTCGATGTACGCGGTTGAAACAACTAAGATATTGATTTTGATTAGAATTCGTGTCAAGTTTCAAGTTTATTAACCCAAGGAATAATATTTTCCCATAGAATCTATAACACACCCTAATTCGCTTTCTAGGATTTTTATTTTTGACTAGCTGTGCCCACGACTTCGTTCACGTGGACTACAGGATTTTGAATTATTTTTTTCTAAAATAAAAGTAGCCTAAGTTACTCCTTATTACGTCAGCTACTTGCCAAAAAAAGTCCCGTCAAAATCGGTCCAGCCATTTCAGAGATTAGCCCGGACAGACAGACAGACAGACAGACAAAAATTTTAAAAATGATATTTTGGTGTATGTACCGTATATTCATATGCAATTATGCATGTAGTAAAAAGCAATTATTTCAATATTACAAACAGACACTCCAATTTTATTTATATGTATAGATAGGCTCACGTTTGACCACTTTCACCTGAATAATAAAAACCTTTTTTAATTACTATTATATATTCTATGCTTCAATTAAGTGTCTGAATCCAAGGAATACAATTTTGCATACAAACAAATTTCCCTTTTAAAAGTTGAATATTCCTTTTCAGTGTTCGCCTACATAATAAAAACAGCCTTGTGCTAACTCACGTTCCTACACTCAGACGTTTCGGTAGTGCGTTAATATGTCATTCAGTTTCTCCTTTTATATTATAGATTCATTAAACCCCCAGCGTTCGCGCTGTTATTGTCTTTCTATTGTGTCCAATTGACGATACGTGAAAGGTTAATTAACAGACTTATTTTCATTGTTGATATATTCTTTTCTGATCGATTGATGTCTGTTTCATTGTTAATGAATATTTATTCTAGAAGTCTTTATTCCATATGAAAGGCTTTGTTGTAAACAGTCTTATTTTGACAAGTACAGCTGTAAAAATATAGATATTCATAACAAAAACATTTATATACGTCCTTTAGAAAATATTAGCTTTTGCCCGTGACTTCACACACAAGATATTATAGCCTATGTCACTCAGAAATAAAGCAGTTTTCTATTGGTGCAAAAATTTTAGCAATTGGACCAGTACTTTCACAGATTAACTGCTACAAACAAAAAAACAACGATCCCTATTTAGGTAACGTCATATTGAGCCAGTGGTGAAGACACCCGCCTCACATGCATGTGGTAGCGGCTTCAAAACCGGACAAGTACCAATGTGATGTTTTTTATTCATATCTACTTTTCCGCTTTACTTTAACCCCGTGCCTAGGACGTAAAGCCTTTGGACAATCGCGCCGTTGAAAGTAGTCGGACGCCAGAAAGTCATCAGGTTATCCAAGGACTATCGTCCCCCTGGTCGACTGTCGTTGTGTCGTCGACCTGTCTCTGCACCACCTTAGGTTGACTGGCAGAGAATGCCTAAAGCATTAAGTTCGCGTATGTACTTTGTGTTGCATGAAGATTAAATAAATAAATATGGTGTTGCTCAGTAACTGGATTGTGGTGGACTGATAGGCACTCGCTTCATGTATAACTCGGGTATTCAGCCGCATCCACATTAGACATGAAGCTGACCCTAATCCCGTTGGGAAAAGGCTAGGGAGATGAGGACTTAGGTATTGGTATATTACAGAAAAAAAAAAATTATAGACCACATAAAATATCACACTCAAATATTCAGTACCATGAACGCCTGATTAGGATATTCGCACTTTTCTACATAACACCTTTCTATCCGATTTGGTTACGAAAACTTAATTTGAGAGGTTTGTCGAGCTAACCTTCGGAGATTATAATCTTAACCTCTTTTCTATGTAGGTATAACTTAATGCGCTAGCTTTCGGGTTAATAAAATTGGATAAAATTGGAGCGGTGCAGATCAGGAGTCTGGAGTCGCGAGACTGGACAGACTGTGTTAGCTTAGACATCATTCTAGGTTCGTGTTGAGTCTGGATGAGACACACTGCTGTGTAGGATAGACAGCAGCTTTCTTTGAATGTTAACCAAATGTAATCAATTCTTTTAAGTTTCTAAAACTTATTTGTTTTGTAACCACAATTTGAACGTCGCAATTTCGAAAAACAAAAAATATCTCTCCGAAAACACATATGCAGGCCCTGTTTCTAAAGTCTCTTTCCAATGTACCTAAATCTTTAATAAAAACAGGAAGAAAGAAAATTGATTTGACGACAAATATTCTTCTCTTTATATTCAGAGCATTTCAATAAATCTTATTATAGGTACATTAATTTCCGCATCATTAAGTTCCACCTACACACGCTTCTATGTATTCTATCTTCTTTAGTAACTGCCAGTTTCTTGTCTTTTGATTGTTCGTCTTCTATAATTATTTGTACTCTTAAACCATGTAAGTACATATAGTGGCATGGTGGGTGAACATAGGAAACCGTACACATTAAACCTTTTGGGAATACTTTAATTACGCGTACAGCTAAGGAAGAGATGAACTCTGTGTTCTGATTACTATAACCTGAGGGTCATTAAGTCAGCCAATATTTTTATGCAAGCATGTTCCATTGTCTACGAAATCATCGCTTATCAGGTGAGATAGTGATTAAGTACGACTATGCTAACTAACAAGTCTCACCTGGCCAGATGTTGAGCTATCAAGCCGTCACAAATCTGCGTGGACTAGGTTTGAGCTGAGTCTTGTTTAGCATTCTGTCCACGACAGGTGGTCTAAGTTAGTGCGCTGTTGACCCACTTGGAAGCAGCGTGCTGTGATGCAGCTCCATTGTTCACTGGTTTTACACTCTTCATAATTTGTTCTTGAAAGATTTTTTATTAATTTTAGGCCAGTCTTAAGAAGCATGATCTCTTCGTACCACCACTGTCAGGATTTGCCGCTTAGTCGTTAGAAAAACGAAAAAAAGAGACCAGAGAGAAGGAAGGTGTCATTGGTCACCTTCGGTTTACCCGGTATTGACCGGGTCTGTAGTCGGACAGTACAAGCACATTTTTTTAAAGTATTTTGTGGAAATAAATACAGTAAAAGATTTATGATTATCGTCAACAGATTGAAACTGGTTCAATATTGGAATTAACATGTAATTTTTCACAATGGGGCTGAAGGCAAAAGAGGTGTTTGATATGTATCACAGCTAGTGGAGTTCTATAGTTTCTGCTAACAGCACTGTGGGGAAAACGCATGCGTAGGAGAGATAGCATAAATTGATGGCGAACGCGTCACGCGCATCAGTCAGGCCTTTTCGACCTCGTATTTTTTTCATATATGTATTGTTATTTTAGTAAGATCTTGTGTGAGGCGCATACAAACATTTTTCTTTCTCTTTCTTTCAGGACTAAAAACTTCACGGTGACTCATAAAAAGAAATCGATCATAAACTCTAAGACAGATCGTAAACTTAACAAGGAAGAAATAAAGCAGCAATAAAATAATGTTATCACCTTTTAACTTCATCAAATCCCAGTCAACACGAACCGACAAACAAAGGCACCGCGGCGCCGGCAGCGGACAATGGACACGAACCCCCGGCGGCGCGGTGCACTCCACGGATCCAGTTATCTCACTTGAGATACGGCTCTATTTGCCAAAGATATTGTTCTATTTGCGAGCACCCGATTGTTAATTGTTCGCAAATATTTGCGAGGATGAGCGGGAATGCGCACGATATATTTTTGGTCTTTAAAGTCGCAAGGGTTCGAGTCAACTTTTCGCGTTGAAGGAAGGAGCAAAACGGTTGGAGAAGGGTTGTAGGATGGCTTTCTGCCGAAATATCATTTTGTTTTTACCTTTTTATTGTATTAAATTTCTCGAAACATATCCGAGGGACAAGCAAACTCCTTTCAAGACCGATGACTTCTAAAAACAAGACTACATAGAAAGTTCAATATAAAGAACAATCATCATCAAATATCTTAAAAAGCATGATATCGCACACTGCCATTTCACTATCCTATCTTCAATATAACCCATATCGCTACTTCACAAAGTGTATCACGTCAGATCATCGACAGGCATTGTTTTCTAGCTTCAGTGGCTTCTCATGCAAATCAGACAGGTAGCCAGACTGACACTGACACTTTTTTTGCTGGCAACACTGCCCCAGTGACATGTCAAATTTGTACTCCGTATTTTAAAATTTAATTTAAATAGTATTTAAGTGTAATTAATGTGTAATTGTTTGTATAACCATAATATAATTGCATAAATCGTCAGGATTATCGTTTTCGTGGTAAAATATCTTGTAAAACACGAGTTTTTGGTGCCAACAAGTTGTCACCGGTAACGAACAGCTGACGTTTGAACTACGGAATTTCACGGGGAGTATTATTTACTTATATTTTTATTTATAATAACACACTCGTTAATTTAAGTTTAAACACGATCTTACAAGTTTTATTTTTTTCAATTTACTTCCCTTAACACTAAGCTCATTGTTCGAAATAGTTTTGTTTACATTGTAGAAAACAAATCATCGACGTTCTATTTCATAATTTGATTCATTTTAACTCATTCCGGTAATATTATACTGGTCAACAACGCTTTTTGTCTGTATTTTGAATTGTAATATTGGTCATTATTTGATAAAAAATCTGTTAAACCAGACTTTCACATTTTAATCAACTTACCCACATTAAGTAAAAGTAATATCATAAAGCAATGAAAAGCTAGAAAACTCAATAATTATTAGCTTTTCAAGCAAAGTCAGCAGTCTACCTCATTTCCCTACTGAACTGTACTTTCTTGTTTTAATTTTTTCCCCATTCTTTTCCAACTTTTCTTTATTTTGTCATCTTCTTGGTTCTCACTGTTTCTTTTCTTTTTCTATTTACAGTAACTTATTCTGAAATCATGCCTACGATGACCCGTAAGGCAACAGCTCAGGATATGCAGCTTAAATTGGAAAATGCCCTCCAGGAGCTCAAAGAATCCAAACTCCAGTGCCAGCAAATATTGCAGGAGAATGAGGAGAGTGAGAGGGAAATAAAGAACATAATCTTTAAAAATACATGCCTTAAACAAGAGTTGGTAGGCCTTAGTCAGCAATACCAGGATGTTGTTGATGAACGCGACCAACTGCGAGCGGTCACGGATGGTTTCAAAAACTGTAGCGACTTGTATGAGGAGGCTTTGTGTAAGGTTAGGGATCTTGAGGATGAATTAGTTCATGCTAATAGTCTTATTCTTAAATTGCAGAAGGAAAAGGAATGTACTCAGACTGAGAAGACTAACCGTTTATATGATGAATTAATAAATTCAAAATATAACCCTCATGCCTTAGTAACAATTGATCTTACAGAAGATTCCATATTAAAACAAAATAAATCTTACAAACTTAGTCAAAATAAAATTAAAAAATATGCTAAATTGAATAAAATCATTAAAAAATGTAAAAACCACAAGAAACAACAAAAACACTTTTCCAAAAATATTCAACTGCGGAAAGAACGTGTTAACTTGATTAATCAATTAAATAATTACCAGATTAAGTTAGAAGACAGTATATATATTTATCAAATTGACACTCAGCGCTTACAGTCTGAAATACAGACTCTTGATAACTCCCTTAAATCAATTTATAACAAATATGTATGTTCAAAGAACCAAATAAAGGAACATATTCTGGCTACAAATGAGTTGGTGGACAAAGTAGACTCTCTTACTCTAAGAAACAACCAATGCACTTGTCTGAAAGAATTTAACCAGGCTGGCCTCCAACTTGTGGTAACGGAGAACTCATCCCAGCCCATCAGTGCTCAGGACTGTATTCCCGACCAGGTACCCCACATTCAGCATGAATTAACTCAAGGGGTAGATTCAGAAAATTGTAATTTTTCCTCTCATAACGGTAGGGATTATCAATCAATTATATTTTCAGATAGTATAGGAAGAGGATTAGGGCAATTAGTTAGTAAAAAACTCCCTTTTCCTTCTCAAAATTATTGCACACCTCAAGCTTCCTACCATCATATAATGTCATTAGTTAATCAGCAAGTATATGATCCCAACGCTATTCTAACTGTATTTGTGGGTAATAGCTTAAATGTGAAGACAGATGACATCACCAATAATGTCACTGAGCTGTTGAAGATAAATTGTAGGAAGATAATTTTGTGCGCTTTTCCTTACTTTGAGCACTTGTCAGACAGACAAAATAAGTACATACATATGCTAAATATGCATATGCATTTTTTAGTTAGTCATCATAGTGATAAGTTTTTCTTTTTTGACATCAACAATTTTGTTGATAAACTTTTTTCGACCAGGTATACTGTGTACCTGCCTATTATATTAAGACGTCAAATAGCGCAGCTATTAGCAGTTAATATTAACTCAGACATAAGCAGTATGTCGGCGTACCCAGTAATCAGTTGCACCATTAGTAATAGTACTAATATTTTAAACTAGGTAATAAGACAACGGTTGGTACTGATGTTGGCAATGTATGTCAACTTAAAAATAAAGTATCTTCTAGCATTCAAGCTACAGGGGGTAAGCAAAAATCCTTTAATATGTTTCTTCAAAACATTCAGGGTTTTTCTGCAAAACAATTGGAAATTGAATTATTCTTAGAAAAAACTATGTTTGACATTATTTGTTTTACTGAGCATTGGTTAAAGGATTTTGAAATGCTAATTAATTATGATAATTATAATGTGGGCAGTTGTTTTAACCGAAAGTCAATGTTACGTGGGGGTTCATTAATTCTTATTAAAAATAGTATCAAATTTAAAACTCGTAAAGATATAGTTGCACTGTCCGTTGAACATAGCATTGAAGTGTCGTGTGTTGAGCTGGATAGGCATGTCATAGTGTGCGTTTACAGGCCCCCTAATTATCAAAACTACTCTATTTTTGAGTCAGTCATGGAAGATGTTATGGCTAAACTTTCAACTGGTAATAAACCAGTAATTATCTGCGGAGACTTTAATGTTAATATTTTAGAAAATAATTCAGATAGCAGTAGATTATTAAATCTTTTCAAATCATTTAATTTATCAAATGTGTTTATTGAACCAACTCGAACAACGACAACTACTGCTACATGTAGGGCTGCCATCCGTCCGGGTTTCCCCGGATTTGTCCTAGTTTGGAAGACGTCCGGGGAGCGTCCGGGCGGGGTTTCAATTGTAGTCCGGGATTTTGATTAGATCCCGTTCCCATAATTTACGTAAATAAAAGCTATGGGTTAGGTATTTCACCGCACGCACTGCCGACGCTATTTTACTACGCAAGCGGCGAGCGGGTATGGGGCGCGTTCGACCGAACGCATGGTAATGGTATGGCTTTAGTATAAATTATTATAACTTTCTGAAATTAATTTAAGATTTCAGTTCTTTTAAAACTAAAGTAAATATTGTTAATTGTATGGAAAAATAAGAAATTAAACAAGTTTTTCATTTAATTTTATTAACTGAGTAACTAATATTGGATTTGTTTATCTTTTATTGAATACCTAAGAAGGTTAAAAAATAAAGCAAAATTGTAGTCACAAAAACAATTAAACACACTATTTCATGCAACAAAAGAGGCTTACAATTAAAGTTCACTTCTATCAAGTACGGAGTGAAATATATTTTAATCAAGATGTAAGTAAATGAAAAAAGTATTGAAATGTCCGGAGTCTTCTTCTTCCTGCCCTTGTCCCATTTTATTTGGGGTCGGTGCAACACGTTTTTTTCTTCCATTCTGTCCTGTCACTCGTCACGCTATCACTAACTCCCTTTTCTTTCATATCACTTCTCACACAATCCATCCATCTTTTCTTTGGCCTCCCTCTCCCTCTCCATCCATCCACATGTAAATTCATAACTCTTTTAGCAACATGCTTTTCATCTCTCCTATTTACATGACCTTTCTCTACATGACTCTTTAAATGTCCGGAGTAAAAGCTCCAAAATCCGGGGAACCTACGCTTCCGGTCCTGGGGGACAGGTTTAAGAGATGGCAGCCCTAGCTACATGTATCGATAATATTTTTTGTTGCTGCAAGTATTTAGAAAAAGCCATTGTAAATTATCTGCCTTCTGATCATAGCGGCTTAATGGTAACATTTGAATCCAACTTACCAATACAACAAGTGCAGATACAATTCAGACCAATAACATCCGGTAAACTAAATAAATTTAATAGCACTTTAACTAGCAGGTTGGGTGATTGGAACCTTGCAGAAAACAATGGTAATATTTTGTATAAAAATTTTTTTTCAGTAGTTCAAAAGGAGTTTAATCAGACGTTTGAGAAAAAAACTAAAACTATCTGCCCTAAGTTTAGATTTAGTGACTGGGCAACTAAAGGAATCAGAATAAGTAGGGAAAGACTTTTCGAGTTGTATGGCCTTAAGCCTATTATTAACACTGAAACTTTTAATAAATATGTTGCTACTTATTCTAAAATGTTTAAAAATACTTGTAAGGCAGCTAAGGCCTTATATATCAGCAACAAAGTTAAAACAGCAGATAATAAAATAAAAACGGTTTGGAATATAATAAATAATGAAACCAACAGAAACAAAAGAAATAATAATGATTACACATTGGAGACTCATCATGGTCTTATTAGCGATAACAAACTAGTTGCAGAAGAATTTGTAAATTTCTTTACCAGCATTCCAATTAAAACTACTGAAGCCCTAAATTCGTCGCCATCGCATGCTTTTGGTTTATTACAGGCGAACGTTGCAGCCTGTTCGACTGAATTTAACTTTAAACATATAAACCCCATAACAGTAATAAAAGCTTTTAAAGAAATCAAGATTAAATTGACAGAAGATCTATGGGGTATGTCTATCAAAGTTTGTACCTCAATTATTGAGACTGTAGCGCCGTACTTAGCGTTAATATTTAATTTGTGTATAGATCAAGGAGTCTTTCCGGATCTAATGAAATATAGTAAAGTGATACCACTTTTTAAATCCGGAGACAGTAAAGACACTAATAATTATAGGCCGGTGTCCGTTTTGCCGGTTTTTAGCAAGATATTTGAAAAGGTGATGTTAAATCAAATGCTTAATCATTTTAACACCAATAACATCTTACACGATAAACAGTATGGTTTCACCAAAGGGCGTTGTACAACTGACGCTGGTGTCTCCTTACTAAAACACATTTTTAATGCGTGGGAGGAGGCACAAGATGCTATAGGCATCTTCTGCGACCTGTCTAAGGCGTTTGATTGTGTGGTTCATGAAACATTACTCCTGAAACTGGAGCATTACGGACTAGGCAAAGCAGCGTTAAGCTTATTAAAATCGTATTTGAATGACAGACAGCAACTAGTTCAAATAAACGGTGTCAATTCGTCGGGATTAAATGTGAAAATGGGGGTACCCCAAGGTTCAATTTTAGGTCCTTTTTTATTTTTAGTTTATATTAATGATTTACCCTGTTTGCTGAAAAATAAACTTAATATGGTGTTGTTTGCTGACGACACTTCTTTGATTTTTAAGATAAATAGAAGGACTAATAATCTTGACGATGAAAATAACGCTTTATTGCAGGTCCAAAACTGGTTCACTGCTAATAATCTAGTTCTAAATGGGAAAAAAACTAAATGCATAAGATTTTCCTTACCAAATGTCATAAGTAGTGATTGCGACATAGTATTGAACAATGAGAAACTAGAATTTGTTGATAAAACAGTTTTCTTGGGGATTACGCTTGACTCTAGGCTACAATGGGGTCCTCACTTAACATCTCTTGCAGGACGGCTTAGCTCGGCTGCATATGCTGTTAGAAAAATCCGCCAATTTACGGATGTTGATACCGCTAGACTAGTCTATTTTAGTTATTTTCATAGTGTCATGTCGTACGGTATCTTACTATGGGGACGGGCTGCAGACATCGAGTCAATCTTTATATTACAGAAAAGAGCCATCAGAGCTATTTACAATCTCCGCCGGTGCGATTCTTTAAGGGAACTGTTTAAAGATATTAACATAATGACGGTACCTTGTCAATATATCTATGAAAACATCATGTATGTTAGAAAAAATCTTCATCTTTTTAGAAAAAGAGGCGATAGACATAATTATGTTACAAGAAATAGGGATCAATTAGTTCAACCAGGTTTCAGACTGGCTAAAGTGGCCTCTTCTTTCATGGGGTACTGTTTGAAATGTTATAATAAAATACCACCCCAAATATTAGAACTCAATGAAACGAAATTTAAATCTTGTATTAAACGCACACTATGCAGGCAAGCATATTATAAGTTGGAGGATTATATTCAAGATAAAAATGCTTGGCTCAATGCTGGTCCAGCTCCACTACCACTAGGGCGTACTAATTAGTTGATTAGTTGGAAACTAATATTATTATTTTTAATTTGAAAGACACAATTGCATTGTATAATGTAGAAGCACTTTTTCCAAGTTTGTGAATGTGAAGCACCATGGAGCATTTTTATTAGGTTACAACTTCTTTTTTGACATTACGAGCATGGCAGTTGAGAGTTTGTCATGCTCACTCAAATGTCTCGCTGTTGGTGGCACGTGTTATTGGGTCGTTCAGTTCCCTTCAAAATGGTTGAGCTGAGTGGGGCTGATGCACGCGTCATGCTCGTGAACGGGTGCCGTCAGATGGGACTGGTCATCTCTTAGCTGCCAGTGGCTTAATTCAGTTTCTATCTTTTAATTATTTTACATTTTTTATTTCATTATCGACATTGTGCTCACATGATAGAAGCAACAAGTAATATGTAACCAAGCATTATATGTAACACATAATATGATTTAAAAGAGTGTCCATGGAGTTTCTTGCACGTTCTTCTCCATAGAGACCTACTCTTTGGAACGTGCAATTTAGCTTCACTTTTCTTGGACTGACCGACATTTGACTATTCAAAAGTGCCTGTAAATGGTCTATTTGAAATAAATGTTTTGATTTTGATTGATTTTGATTTTGATACTATCAAACTGAGGCGCGGTTTGACGGCTTTGTTTGAGCCACATTGATGGTTAGGAGCTGTGATGCAGCTAGTGCATCTCAGGAAAAGTGTTTTCTTTCATGAGGGATGAAAAGTCTTCAAAACTATTTTGGCGTCGCAAATTATAATTATGAAGAAATTAAAAAAGGTATAACATATTTTTTATTAATTCTACTCTACAAACAAGTGTATAAACGCTGTCAATATATAATGCAATATTGAAGGTTTAAAGTAACAACATCCGCCATGTTTTAAAGTAGTTTCTATCGTTAATGGACTGTTAAGTGAAATCCAATTCAATTCCAACTGCAATATTTAGTTTCCAAGCTTTTAGACAAGTTCGTAGTGAATTTAGAAGTTTACTGGAAATCCTAATGCAATAGCACGTGGTGACGAGTCGCTTCGTCTTACCCGCGATTGTTTGTTGCCACTTACACGACAAGTGGCTGCTGAAAACATTCTTTGTAGTTCTCACTTCAAAATCTAATACATTTTCAACGGGTAAATAATTCTGATGGTTGTAGTTCGTCTTCAATATATCGTGAATGTGTGACACGTCAATTCCTTCGTAGATTGAATATATTAGGGATCTCATTGAATAATGGATAGTAATTTGTTCATCAGGCACAAATCCCCATTAGTTAATCCGCCTGAAGTTTGTGACAGAGTTGTTTTGGATCCCTTATTGTTAATGTCTCCAAGTTGGATAGGATGGATATGTGTAACAGTTCGAGTAGAAATCCTAATTCAGCTCAGTTACGATTTTTACAAATGATTTTGTCGCTTTTTTTACTTTATGAAATTTTTGTTCATATTGAGTAATTAATACATTTTTGGTCCTTTGATACGAACACTCTTTTTTTACTTTTTGGTTGGAACAAACCCGAGTGACTGACTTCAAAAACCTTGTACGTCGGAGGAATAGCGTAAAGTAACAAAGTCGGCGCAACAAGTGAGACAGAACACATTTGTCACGGCGCAAATAAACTAAGGTGACATTACAGTCCAACTGAGTTTATAACAACTATCCGTCTGAGTCCAACCGGCCCCACATAATAACGCAGCAGGGCCGGATTAGGAGATTTGAACTAGAAACTCATGAAGATATTACAAAGTTTATATTATATATAGGGCACCTAAAAACAGGTTATTAAAGGACGCACAACATCGAGAAGCCTGGTAAAGAAAAAGGAGATCTATACCCTATAGCAGTAGGTGATCCCAGCATGATAATGATGATGCTGACGATATGGATGTTTGTGGCTTAAGAATAAAAGACAGTCTGCTAAAAATAGGGTATTACTGTAGTGACTGAAGGTGTTAAATTTTAGAAGATTAGCACTTAGGCAGTGCAGTTTAATAAAGACATTTTCTGGAAAATTCAGTCATTTTAGTAGCATTATTCCGGCATAAAAAGCAGGCAGGTACTCGGGCATAGGGTGAGTGTCTATCAGTGAGAGATTTAGGAAAGAAATGACTCCCACTTACGAACATACAAAGTTTTTTTTTGTTTACCACTTAAAATTAATACTTGGTGCTCCTAAAGTTTGCAGCGCGCTCTATTACCAAACCCCTGTTCTTATCTCCAGGATCAGTCTGGAGAAATGCATCCCCAACATCCCATTCCATCCCTGCACGTTATTCAATACACGGCAAAATATACGAGGGTACGTGAGCTCACGAAATTGTGCCTTTTATAAATGCAGCTCGGCAAAGTTTTGTAGCCAGGATGATTTACCTGTGTGTGGACGTGTTTATGTGGAGATACTAACGTTGTTCGCACTTATCTTGTGTTATCACCTTTTTATGAGCATTTGTTTTAGTTGTGGACCACTGTGTATATATTAAACGTTTGACTTTGTTGTGTTACTATTTTATTTAAATTGTGACACATTTGTACTTGTAGGTTAACTGAGTTAGATAAAGATTCAAACGGATGACATGTATTGTTTGTAGTTTAAGAGGTAATCAACCTGATGATTCCTAAGAATGTAAAACTGTGAAATTAATTAATAGAAAGCTAAGATAAGGAGTGGAATTCCCTGCCGGAGTCTGTGTTTCCTTATAAATTAAGTCAAGAGTGAATTGGTTGCTTCTAGGCAAGCTTGCTCCATCGTCGGCCACGTCATCGCTTACCATCAGGTTAGACAGTGGTCAAACGCAAACCTATGCATAATAATAAAAAAAGAAAGCTATCGCCGTACGTTTACACAACTTTTCATCCCGAAAAAGCACTCAAGGTATCTCTGTAATAAACGTAAGCTTTCATTATTTGTAGAGATTTAAACCTCAAAACTTTTGGTACGGCAGTGAATATATCGCTATCTAGCGCCAATTAACACAGCCTCTCCAGTAAGAGTTCCAGTAAATCAAACCCGGGTAATCACACGCGGGTATTGCCGCCGACCGGAAATGAGCCAGCTACGTCACTACGTCACATGTCGACGTCACTTCCGCTCCGACGCACGCGCCATTATACCATATGTACATTCTACAACATTAAAGCTATACCTACATTTTCAGTACAAGCTGACCTCGCATCGTATCGACTGTCTGTACGGTGGGAGTTCCACCAAAATTGGTAATGTTAGGTATATACGTCACTGTGTGTACAGTATATCGACTGCAACGTTAATTCTTGTCTGTGATTGATCGGGGCTGCTTTTGTGCGCATTTGTTTATTAGGGTATTATCTCTGGTGATTTAATATTGTGCGTTGGCAGGGTTTGTTTAGAGTAGGTGACTGTATATTTAGGATAATGGCTGGTGCTTCTTGGGTACGAACTACAAATGAACACATTTGGTTATATTATATCTTCCTATTGTCTATTAACTGCTTCATTAGATCGCTTGTCGTAAGCGCTCCTGCTAGCCGAGAATAAAGTCAGTCTCAGGTGAAATAAAATGTTGTTGGGAATTATAAATCTGAAATATCACAGAAGCAGTTTTAAACCTCGGCCCGTTTGTAAAATCTTCCTTTTCTAAATAAACCTATTTTCTTTCTGTCTTTTATCTAGTAAGCAACCATCGCCTTATATTCTACTGATAGACAGACACAAGCACGTTCATGGAAACTATTTATCAAAATACTGAAAAAACATAACAAGAGTTCGCTGCAGCGCTACATTGGCATTATATCGTCTAACAGAACTATTAAAACATACAGCGCTAAGACAGCTTTTAGAGGATACTTTTTAGCGAGCACAATGTCAAGGCCATGAAATTCGTGGCACTTTACTCGTTTCGTTCAACATAGTGTAATGTTCAAGGTGTACGGACTACATTACACCTCAGTCGGTCGAAGTGAGTGTTCGGCACGCGTAATCTAGTGCGCGGTACATTTATATCGATGTGACCAACCTTCTGTATTGCCTTTAGCACTGCACTTCAAAACGTATAAAACATGACAATGATAATACAATCTATTTTAAGGAAATTTCCACGACAAATGATAGTTAATATCACGTCACGGCTTCATAATGCACGTCCTTGATCGACAAGCGTGACGGCGAATAATACCAGATGCAATCATATGGTATGGCAAATTAGCGTGATTGTATGATAGCAGTCATCACGATATGATGGGCCATGATAGAGAATTGTGGGGTTTCCCGTGAGACGGTACGATTGAGGCTGGAGAAAATAATTATGAAGGTACCTAGGCATTTTAATATGAATGTCGGAACATAGACAAGCGTAGTACACAGACCTAGCGACCTTTTTGCTGTCTCACACACAGACATCGTGATTTTCATAGGTAAAAAATATCTAGTTTGTGACACTTCATGTGATCGTGTAGGTTTCTATAAGTGATTTTGTAATTGCTAAGTATTGCATGAGGAATTCCAGAGATATTCTTTTTATTATTGACTAGCTTTTGCCCGCGACTTCGTCCGCGTACATAAAATATAGCCTGTCACAGACATAAAGCAGCTTTCTATTGTTGAAAAAAATTTAGCAATTGGACCAGTACTTC
This sequence comes from Mythimna ferrago, assembly GCA_910589285.2. Classification (NCBI taxonomy): domain Eukaryota; kingdom Metazoa; phylum Arthropoda; class Insecta; order Lepidoptera; family Noctuidae; genus Mythimna; species Mythimna ferrago. The sequence continues at coordinate 757,651 of OU342693.1, forward strand.
TAGAGATTACCTCCTACAAACAAAAAAACAAACTGTACCTCTTTATTATATTAGTGTAGAAGATAGGCTTGTACCTATTTCACCTACTGGTAAGCGATGATGTGGTCGACGACCGACGGAGCACACTTGCCTAGAAGCAACCTATTCACTTTTGAATTAACTATCAGGAAACATATACTCCAGCAGAGTATTCCACTCCTTAGCTGTACACACAATGAATGTGTTCCCAAAATATTTTGGGCTAATGGGATGACCACCACGTACCGGTGGTCGTACAACAGGAAGTAAGAAACATTACATGCTATGATAATATTATAGTATGGAATATGGCAATAACAATTTTTATGTCATCGCAATTGCATAACGAAAAGTGTACCTATCCGCATAAATTGTACATGTTTCAACAATAGAAACAGGAAGCCAATGGCGTCTGTGTCATCTCTCACGAGAGCGGAAACTCGTCACCGTATCAATTATCGATAAATGTTGCGATAAACATAGCTATTATTATCGTTTAGTGGTCAGCCAACAAACAGGTTGACGGTGACCGTGAATTGTGACTTCTTAGGTATATTGTGATGGCTATTAATGTCACATAGGTAATACATACTAATTAATTAATGTAATAATGATTATATTGATTTTTACTAGAAAAACACCTATGAGTATGTTTGCGTCATCTGTTTGCTACAACCTCATTCTTAAATGTTTGTACTTTGAAGTGGCTATCATGTTTCCTTGCCGCAAACTGACTGCCTATAATTAGTTGTTTTCGCAATATATTAGGATGGCTTTTTCACCAACCATTAGATAAGCGCCTGACATCGAACAAACATTTTGATTCCTTTGGCCCAAAAAAGGCAGAAGAACCCCGACGTACGGCGAGTATCCACCTTTACGTAGTTGAAACCTCTACGGTCCAGACTAACCATTTCGCCTCGTCGTTTATACCGCGATCATCGAAGAACTGGAACAATTTGCCTGCTACGGTCTTCCCGTACGATTATGTTTAATTTTGGTGTCTTACTCTTCGAATGTCGTAATTAGAGACACAATAGAAAGACAATTACCTTATGTCGGACTGTGTAACTTAAGACATTCGAAAGGTTAAGGCTAGAATGCATCTTAATAAATTAGTGGGTCTCACCTTTAACTATTGCACCAATAGTTACCATCAGGTAACTACGGTCCTTTTTATCCTTTTTTTTTATTTGATATAAACTAGTGCGTGACTGCGATCCCACCTGATGGTAAAACCACAATAGTAACAGCGAAAAAACATCTTACATCTATCAAGAATTCACACAGTAAACGGAAAATATATTAACTACATAACACAGCATATTTCAAACAATATCTTTCCGCTCCGCCAATCAGAGAGTCGTGTGGAATTTCCATTACTTCCAGCTATGGTAATGAATGAGTGACGCTTCAGAAGAATGCGTTGCACCCGCCGCCAAATGTGCGACGCGCGGGAAATGCCGAATATGTGTTGAAACGAGGGCGACACCACAGTGACAAACGTAGCGAGAGCGATATTTTTGACGTAAGGAAGTGATGCCTATATGAACAGTTATGACCACTACATGGCACAAAATATGACGCCATTATTTTTGACATGTTATCATTGGCAGTTTACTTTGAACTTCAAGAAAGTTTAACGTACTACGTAACGAATTAACAGAGTTACTTTCGTGTTTAAAAACTAAGTTAGTGTGTCAGTGTTCTTTTCATTTTCCTTTAAAAATATGAATTTTTTAACAAGCCTTAAGTCGAAGTATTCTGATGCATAGCATATAGCATAGTATGTGCTAGTCTAACTTTACCTCTTGCTCCACTCAGAGCATGAGGGGCCTTTTGTTGATTTCTTAAAAAAAGGTGCAACCTATTTATCACAATTTGCCTACAATGACACAATGCTATTTGAATTCAATAATAGTAACCACATGCCAAGTAGGTTAATACGAAAGGTGTTAGAAAAACTCTTAGAATTTCCCATTAAGCATTCCATAGTAAGCACGGTGACATGGTAATGAATGACAGGACAAAAGAATGCACAATGCATAGCGTCGCAGTGAGTGGAATGGCTTTACGAGCGACTCGACAAGACACGGCAGTGTCGCGGCTAAAGCACAGAAATAAGCTGCAGCGGGTAACCTCTCATAAGCGTTAGCGGTTTGTGGAGTTGGCAACTAATTAATATTGTTTTTTTTTTTTGTGTTCTATTTAAACCAGGGCAGCTCGCAAAATTTACATGTTTTTTTGAGTTTTTTTGCATTTTGCAGATTAGTGTCCGGTTTTATGTTTATTAAAATATAATTTGCGATTATGACATGTATTAATTTACGGAATTATAATCATTAAAATAATCAATACAATTCTCTCAGTTCATCTAACCCTATTAAATGTTAAATGATATATATTTTACAAATAGGTTATTAAAAAACGCTTTTACACGTAAATTTTTTCGTCAATTTAAACTAGATTAGGTAGAGAGCCAATTTAAACCAGATTGAAGTTCCATTTGATGAAAACCTCATTATATAAGTTAGTAATGTTCATATTGTATTTCTTTCTAGGGATCACAAAGACGACTCCTACAAACGAATTTGCTGAAGTGTTTCTGAGAAAATATTAATTTCAAGATTCTTACAAAGAAGGAATTGTTTTATTACTTCACTAAAGTCTTATTGTTCATTTTCTAGGCAAATAAACAAGTTTTAAAACTTCTTTACTTCTAATTGATCATGACTCAGTTAATTAAAAGTCCTCTAAAATAATAACTACACTAAAGTTACAAAACTAAAGTCACCTTTGTCTGAGCAGTTATGTACCTATTTGCTAATTGACTAAAGTTTTATACAAAACTTTGGCTACATGAGTGAATAGGTTCGTTTTCTTTGTACGCTGTTCTATCACCACTGAGTGCTCTACCCTCGAAGCACAAGGAGCGAATATTAAAACCCATCCATGAAGAAAATGTTAGCAAAATGCGGTGTGGCGGCGCGCAATTTTTAAAATTGTCCTGCTTCGGCTTCCCGAGTGTTTCGTGGATCCGCCTCAGTATGGCGTCACACGATGTTAGACAAACATCGTGTGACGCCATACTGAGGCCTCGTTGAAGGTTAATAGTTTTATAAGTAAGCTTGCGTTTGGGTTTTTCTTTTGTTGAAGGAAAAACACTGTCTCTGACTTACGTAGTTGCAGTTGTTGGCAAATGCAAAATGTCGTGCTTTAGTTTTACAGTTCTGTCTTGCCACTTATGTACGATAGTATACACGTAACTGGTAACAAAACCAGCATAAGATGGCCTAGTATTGAAGCCCTATTTTTTGCTAGGTTAAGATCAAGGTCAATTTGTAACTTTCTACGTAAAAGTGCAGTGTTTAGGATTTTGTTTTCCCAGTTTTTGATGAAGTTTTTTTTTATTAAGATATATTATAATATAGTTAAGCTTTACAACCAGGTTGGTAAAAACCATAGCAGCAATCTACCCTCATTTCTTTACGTTATACCGTACTATTAATCCAAACATGATACGAAACCCGATAAATCATTTTCTTAGAAGCTGCAAAAACTGCGGGTAGTAAGAGAGCGCAGCAGCAGCGCATCCGGCGCGCGTCGGGACCGCACCGTGTATAAATCTGCAGCAGATGCGTCTAGCATCCGGGCACTGAGGTATAAGCCTGGAAGGCGCTGTTACGTAAAGTCTGGGCTTAGGTACATCGTACATCGAAGGACTGGAACAAATTTACCTGCTGCGGTCTTCCCATCCGATTATAATTTAGTAAATAGACTCTTAAAGAACTAGTGCACTTAACCATCAACCAGATTGCTTCGCTACTTACTATCAGGTGGGATCGCAGCCAAGCAATAGTCTATATCATTAAAAAAGAAGGTAGCAATACAAGGTGTCGTTTTGAAGCTGCAAAATATTTCAGGAGGTAATTATGTTAGTGATTCTCGACCCGAATCAATAATAAAATAAGTAGGTAATTTTTTTTTTTTTTATAACCGCGCTTTTTTTCACACACACAAACACGGAACAATAAAGGGCGTTTTCACACACACTAACTCGCAACGATAGTTTCATAAATAATGTATCATCCAATCATCATCCCGCACGCCACACCCTAGCCACGCCCCCGCGGCCATCGATCAATCGATTTAGTTTAGTGTAATTAAAAAATTAAATAACAAGTATTACTGATTATTGACCAGGTATCGTTTTTTTACATGATTATTTATGAGTTTTATTACAACCTCCTGAAATATTGTGCAGTTTTAAAACTGCACCTTGTATAAAAAATTCATAAAAAAACATCCGACTTTAAAAAAAAATGTTTCTGGTATTTTTTTTTTCGTTTTTCGGAAGAAGAACCATCAAAATCGGTTACTATTTGATGAAGATATTGCTGAACAAGATACAATACAAAAAAAAGATTCAGACAACTTGAGAACCTCCTCCTTTTTTAGAAGTCGGTTGACAAAATTGTGACCAAAAATCTAAAACTAAAATATGTAAAAATAACGCGCTATTCCCGTCCCAACCAATACAGTAACAGTATTCACTATTCAAAGTGACTGAAGTACCAAGAAAGCAAAATCAATTTCCTCGACTGAATCAATTTACGCATAAAAATGATCCTTGACACACTTGTGTGGTAGGTGAGCTGGCGATAGGGAAACAATCACGAACACGGCCACGGGTTATTAAACACCGATATCAACAAACAAATGGAAAACCATGGCGTAAGCTGTTACTTGGAACACATATAATGTTGGAAAGTACCGTGTTACTAGACCTTTTCTACGTCTCCACTCTCGTAGTTTATCCTGCTGGAATTGATAAGTTCATACTACTCTGTGCACACGTGTGCCGCACACGCCGATCTGGGCGCGTCGGTCTCCATACATTTTATATGGAAACTAGACTTGTAGAGCTACATTAGATCTACGCCACGCGACGAGTGAGTCGGTCTAATGTAGTTCTAGCTGTATTGTTTTCGTAATATAAAGTACCCATACATTCTGTGATTGTGTCGCTATCTCTCAGTGGGAAAATTATATCGGAAATAGACCAATACTTACACAGATTTCTATACAAACAAACAAATACCCCTGTTGAAACGACAGATAGTGCTTTCCAAAAAAGGATAATTGCAGTACTCATAAATATGAACAACTTTTACCATACGACCCACCCTGAAAAATCAGATAAAAATTAGCTGATTTCTTGGCAGATACTGCAGAAAAGCCTTGCAACATTTTTCAACATGTGCTACCAAGATAGGTAAAATAATGTCTCTTTGTATTAGATTTTTGGCCCTCAAGTCCTAAGGCCAGAAATCCAAGTGTTTAATATTGGTCCTTATACCTTCCATGGTCTTTAGAGCATGGTGCAGCGGTTAGCAGCATGTTGTATCAGACAGATCGCTGCAACTGAGTTATTGTCATTCGGCAATACCATGGCAATACCACGCTACCGACTGCCGACCAAGTGCCGACAGTCTGAAATATTGCTTTTTGTACGCAGATTAATATACTGACGGCCAGCGCCACTCCAACTATCGCAGATCACAATACCCGCGTATTCGTCTGTTTTTCGATATTAATTTTCATGTGCAGTTTTAATGGGGACATTGATTTTTGAAATATTGCACAAGCCATTATTAATGATTTGTTTCGAAATTTTTTGCAGCTCAGAATTATCAATTTTGGTTTAAGGATATTTAGGTATTTACAGCTCTAAATAATATGACTAAACTATTGCAATCAACGTTATAAATGTAACATTACATATTAAGAAAAAAAAAAATCTAATTGGGATAAGGCTTAAGGTTAAGTACACATATTTGCCCAGTTACATATGATTAATTCCTATATGACAGAACACGATCCTACAAACATCATTATATCATTATTAATTAATTTTAAGACCGCACTATCGCATTAGGTATTTACCTGTAATGATAGTTGTAAGGAAGATAAATAAATAAATAAATAAATTATTATCAATCCAACTTACACCTAGAAAAATCTACAATCAACAGCCTAATGAATTGAACCAGACTCCTAATCCAAAATCCCGAAACGCATTCACGGTCCGTGCTAATCACATATGAAATCTGTAGCAGCTAGTCAGCATCCCTAGAGGAATGGTCCAGCGGGAGCGCGTCATCTCCGGTGCAGCTGAATTATCTACGAGACGGACCTGCAAGATAATTGGGAGGTGAAATAAAGCTTGAATTTTGATTGAATGGGGTTTGAAAATGAATGACGCGTGGTCCTGGGGGACGCAATCTAACCTAGAACAGAGAGCTAGGCTATCTAACATAGTGTATTTTCTAGATTTACTGGGAATAAAACAATGTAGTTCTTCAGGTATTAAAATAAGTTCAAGTTTGTTCCTAGACCTTCGAAAAGAAAAAATGATTTCCTTTTGATTGAGTTCTTGAGAGCTTTAAGCAATTTCGGAAAACATTAATAACTGCTACATTAGTAAACATTAAACATTTCAGTTCGTTACGACAAAGCTTTAAGAAAATTACGCACAAAGACTAATTGTATTCATTTTAAAGTAAGCTCAGAATAAATAGCAGTCATTTAATATACGCCAATATTATGACAGCCTCTTACAAGTTAATATTATGCAGAAGAAAGTAATTCCACGATTTTAAAAGAATTCTAGGTACAATTAATTGAATAGAAAACTTTCTTCGCTAAGTAACCTTTGTAAAGAAAAAATCTTTTGAACTACAAAAGGTCTAATTGAGTTTGGCGCCATTATTATTCACGATGGGGGAAGTCAGTGGAGATGGCGGGTCCGGGTGGTTATACTTCGTGGAGATGGTATTCAGATTGACTTCATTTATTATACAGCGTTATTTTTATAACACTAAAAACTTCTGGACTATGTTACAAACATCATAAACAATAACTTTTGTTCTATGATTTAAAAAAAAATAAAAAAAAATAAATTGAAAGTTCTAAATATTAAGAAGTCTATGCGAAGCAAGCGATACTACAATAGCGGAGGGGAGTAGAGATCGGGCGGCGGGGGTGCTTGATGCGCTTGGGTCACGACATACAAACGTAGAAAAATACAGAGTTGAAATGTGTTAGATAGAACAACAAAATCTTGAAGGTTTGTTATTGGTAAAATAATTATATTTTGTAAAATGTCATAGAACAAAAATTGTTGTTTATTGTGTTAGTAATACAGTCCTACAAGGTTGTTAGTGTTTTACAAATATCCCAGTATAAACCTTTCTACTTGTTTTTCATCGCATATGCTTTGGAGGGTAATCAAATAAAAACTGAAAGCTAAAATTAGTCGTTTATATCGGTAATCTCGATTTGAATCCCTGTGTACCTACTTTATTTGATACTATCTTCTGCAGCGGCTTATCCCGCATGAAAGTACAAAATAATCATATGGGAATATACTCTAGGAATAAAAAGTATCCTTTCAGCGAAATCCATTTAGCCGTTCGTGCGTGAAGAATCAACAAACATACACAAATTTTCGCCTTTATAACATGAAAAATGTGATAAGTTCTTGCTAAAAGAGGTATTTCCGTTCTGTTAACCAAATAATTAAAACAGGTTTTTGAGTCTCACAACAATAAGATTAAGAAGTAGGTAATGAGATCATCCAATTTGCTTGCACAGATTAATAACAACCATGTTTAATATCAGCTACACGGTGATTTATCGCTATACCTCGAAACGGAAATGCCGATAAGCATTGAAAATAGTGACTAACAAAAAGATCTCTCACACAAACCATTGAAATTTACGGAAAGTCTTCGATACGATAAAAATACCTTTCCCCATTTAAATGAAATTTCACTGCTCAGGAATCAAACTGATGAAGCATCGCTGCGGGTCTCCGGAACACGTCATTACCTCCACAAATTGGGGTCTACCTGTTGACCTTGAAGGTCCAAATGGAACCTTTATAGGTCTTGGAGATATATCGAGCATCGTTACAGGAAATTGGGGGCGGCAGAGGTTACGATCGGGAAATCTGAGGTGAGGTGTAAAAGTGATCGACCTTTGGAATGCTGATGCAGGATGGACGGAAATGGAGTGATTTGTACATAATTGTCAAGGTAATTGTGTAATACCTTAGACGAATGGAAAATATTATTGCTCATCTAACGTTTAGTACCGAAGTCTTTTTTACTTAATATGAGTAGGATGACAGCAGAACGAAAATATGCCTCTTTATGATGAGAGAAAAGGATAGGTGGATACAATGTTTGAATCTGACAGCTGTCACTCGCACCTTCCTATGACAATTGTAGTGTAACAATGTGATTTCCGATATGATTGGGATTTTATCACTATTTTTAGGGTTCCGTAGTCAACTAGGAACCCTTATAGTTTCGCCATGTCTGTCTGTCCGTCTGTCTGTCTGTCCGTCTGTCTGTCTGTCCGTCTGTCCGTCCTCGCTTAATCTCTGTGACCGTTAGCACTAGAAAGCTGAAATTTGGTACCAATATGTATATCAATCACGCCGACAAAGTGGTAAAATAAAAAATTGGAAGAAAATGTTTTATTAGGGTAGGCTACCTAGGGGTTTACTAAAATCATTTTTTGATAATGTCAATAATTTCGGAAATAATCGCTCCAACTTTTGAACCATAAGTTTAGAAAATATGAAAAAAATCTGAAAAGTAGAACTTTTTAAGGACTTTCTAGGAAAATCATTTTGAACTTGATGGAAAGAACAGTTTTTGTACAAAAAAGACAAAGGTTCTACAAAATAATTTCTGGACTAAGTTTGTAGTATAATCGTATATGCAAGTATTTTTTTAAACTCATAAGTGGGTACACTTTTTGTGACGGACGGGAAACTACGGAACCCTACACTGAGCGTGGCCCGACACGCTCTTGGCAAGTTTTTTCTATAACTTACTAATCTCTCATTTTTAAAATCAAACTAATCTTTGCCCATGAAGAAACCTGGAATGGTGTAAAGAGCCAAAAGAATTTTCTGTTAAAATCTTTACAACAATGACGATGCTGAAAATCATTTTCTTAGTTGCATCACCCACCAACAGATGTCGCTGTTCTAAATTAAAAACAATTTAGAACGTTCGCGATTAGTCACTGTCGGAGTGCTCAAACAGAATTAGTTCCAGCAGTCATTGTCAAGAGCAAGGTCGGACACTGTTGAAGTTCACACAACACACACCGTTTTACATAAATTACACACGCAGATAACATAATCACTAAACTATGTAGCTACGTATTCGTTATTTTTGAAAAACTATTTTACGAGGAAATTTATTACAAATTACATGAAAATTAGGTAATTGTTTACGCCTTGACAAGCTTACCAAAAAAGTGGAGTAGTTGCCAACATAATGCCTTCTTTTTAATAAGCTGGCGTCCAAAATGTAAAGCGTCCAACATTTAACATCGGACTCCCAAAAACCACTTATATTATTATTATTATATGAACAAATGAAATAATTAATCAGCACAGACTGAGTGCTAAGCATTAGCTATGTTATTAAGTTTATACAAGCTGTTCCTGTTTAGCTTCCAACCACATCTTTTGATAGAACTGTGTTGTATATGTCATGGCCAGATTTTAGAATTGATCACTTCATGATGTGACCAGCCATATCATGAAATGGTTGCATTACATGATATGGCCAACTAAAACTGGCCAGATCGTTTAAAAGTCAACGTTTGATGATATTTCAATCCGCGTCAAAAAGTTCATTAATAGTACTTTAATGATATGGCCAATCATTAATTTAATATTAATGGACTTTTTACAATTATTGTTAACTAAAGCAATAATGCTACCAACTGCAGAGAAAATGTCTGGAAGCAGAAGAGCTGTTGCTCAGATGATGAATGAGGTGAAGTGTTCTGCAACCTAGTGCAATGCAAGCATTTTGTGTAGGGACTTGGGGCACCCTGATATTTTTTTTACCTTTAAGACCACCCAGACTTAGATAGGTATATGAAGACACTCGAATATTGAATTAAGTTCTAATTATAAAACCATGTTTTCCAAACGCAAATATGCCATTAATCGAATCAATTAACGCTGTTTACGATCGCTGTTACGCTGACATTGGGTTGGCAAATAATCAAGCAGCCTTGACACTGTACCGTGACCTTGAATTGGTGACGCCGAGCGAATGCCAATGGACTGACCTTGGACTGACTGCGAGAGACGGGGAGAATCAATCGAGCCTGATTCCTGTATCTTACCGTTTTTAATGCGTTAAAGAAGCTCTTCTCTACCATCAGCAGTATTAAAGGTTTTCAGGATTTGATGTAGGAGATCCTCGTGTCTTTTCGTAGCTAGTTCAACTCAAAATCGTAAATACACAAAACGTACTATCGTTACAAAAAGTATTCTACATCCCAATTCTAATTCAAACCATATTGTACCTCTGTGCCAAGTTCCACATAAACCCCTTTCGCCACTGGGGCGTGATTGATTAGACAACACACAGAGTTTGACATTTATAATATTAGTACCCAGGATAGAATTACGCTCATCGGTAATATCAAAGAACCAGTCACATACGAATTAGTAGCTACTGTGTTATACTTGGTCCTTTCATCCGAGGGACCAACAGGAAAATTGTGAGGAAAACACTCAAGTCTAATCTACAATAAATAATTGTTTTTATTTTACCTTTTAGGATGGACGTGGTTGGTTTCACCCCTGTGTAAAAGAGGAAAATGTGGTTATTTTGATTGTTCCATTATTTTAGTAACCTAATCTAAAGGTATCGCAAAAAATGTGCTCAGCTTAATTGCTATTAACGCAAGGTGGTCGACACTACACGTCATCCTAAGAGACGCACAGATGACCTTGAGATTATACAATACATACTTGTAAACATGGACCTCAAAATAAACTTACAAAAGATTCATTATAATATTATCATCATCATTTCGGCTGTTAGGCATAGGCCTCCCAAAAGTCTCGCCACAAAGACTGGTCCTGTACGTCTCGCATCCAACGGATTCCCGCAACCCTCACCAGGTCATCGTTCCACCTTGTGGAAGGCCTTCCAATGCTGCGTCTTCCGGTACGTGCTCGCTACTCCAGAACCTTTCGTCTCTATGGACCATTATAATATACCTAATGCTGTTTACTGTCACACTTGGCAGACAGTTGCGCGGTCTATGTAAACTGATGTTGCATCACGTCATTTCTTCTTTAGTCACCTTTTACGACGTTCGCGGAATACGGGTCTCCCCCCTTTTCATTCCGATTAAATAAATATGTCTGTTTATTGAGGAAGTCTTAAAAGATAAAATACAAGATATTTACTACTAGCTTTTGCCCGCGGCTTCCCCGCGTACATGAAATATAGCCTATGTCACCCAGGAATAAAGAAGTTTTCTATCGGTGAAAAAATTTTTGCAATCGGACCAGTTCTTCCAGAGATTACCTCCTAAAAACAAAAAAAAAACAAATTTTACCTCTTTATAATATTATAGTGCAGATGATAAGCTCGCCTTATTCGCGTAAATCGCCAAAGAACGAGATAATTATCGTTTCACTCATCTTATTTAGTCATAAATTAGCGCCAGTACCTGTCTCCGACAGGTTCTCATGCACTTACAAGGTAAACCTTGAGCAATATTTTTGTTAGGTAAGTACGTAATAAAAACGATTACCTGAGAAATCGTTTATATAAACGGGTCGATTAATAAAATAAATAATCACTACAATACCCAATTGACGTCCGAAGGATGCTTGTGTTTTGTTCTTTTGTTACGTACCTGGAAATAACGAAAAACAATTTGTTAGTTTAGTCTTATATAGGGATCTCTGGTTATTATCTAAAAAAGATAAAATAAAAATACAATATCATTTGGTTTCCAGCAGGTAAAAAGTATTGGACTCGTAACTTCTTCTCAAACTGTTATTTATCACCCATGTCTTCTTTTGGCGAAAACTCAAACTTTCTCTTCACATAAGTATCTCCCGTGCCAAGTATGGATAGCTTAACTTAAGTAAATACTAAACCAGAATAAAAAATCTTTATCAAAAGAGATAAATATACGGATAACTTAAATAACTACAGGTATAGGTAAACCTGATACTGAACGTAACATTGCTTCCTTAATACTAAGTAATTCATAAATCCAATCAATCCATACCAAGAATTTAAAAACAGTTGTAACAGTCGATTACACAACAGTTTTCAGTACAATTTAATTAGAAAAGTTAGAGGCGTGAAATGTTGCAATTGTTTTAGAAATAATAATAACTTTAAATGTGTAATATAGCTGTGGTGAAGGTAACAGGTTGTTGGACCACAAATGTTATAATAATACCTAAGAACAGGTTTTGTTCTCATTCATTAGATCGTGGAACTGGTTAATTAGTATCACTAAAAGAAGTACTAGGAATATATGAATGGGTAGTGATGAACGCAACATGACTGAAGACTGAGACTGAGAGCTGTTGTCACAATTAAGGGAGTTCCTACAACGTGTATAACAAGATACGTTCCTATAAATACACCTAGACGAATTACCTTTTCGGAAGGATGAATATTTTTCACAGTACCATAACATATATCAGCCTTATAATGTTCACTCTGGCCACTTCTCTAGGAAAACGAATGGGTCGCAATCCACCACACGGTGCAGTTTGGTGGAAGTCACATGTTTTCGAATTTTTTGTTCTAGAACATTTATCGGGCGGCCGGCTCTTGATTCTAAATTGTCTATGGAGAATTTGAAAAGAATTTTAATCAGTATTTAAACTAAGCATTAGGTTAACGAGTTATATAAATGCTTGCTACTCATTAAAAAACAAGTTATGATCGAGTATATGTAGTGTTCTTTCAGCTTGGGCTTTATTATTTACTCTTCATTGCTATTCATTGAGTTTCTAATGTATAAAGGAATTAGAGTTAATAAATTGGGTATTATAAATTGCGATGCGGTTGCCATAAAAGTTGTTTTTGCGTGGCATTTGAAATTGTTTTGTTCATTATACATCATATTTAAGTGGAATTTCAATGTCAATATTTCTAAATGTTCTATGAGGTACGAAGGACTATTCAGCGCAGACTAGAAAACTAAAAAAAAATACTTAAAATATAAGCCTATATAATGGGCACGGTAGTTAAATGACCATAAAGAAATCGATTGTGGTAATATTGAAACAAGGAAAAGTATCAAGGTTGTAGGGGTGTATGAAATATCACAACAGAACATCCGCGATTGCAAAATGACTCAAATCATCCTACAACTACAGAACATTTAATAATATAATAATAATATTTCACAACTATCACACAACGCCATCTAGTCACAAGCTAAGCAGAGCTTGTGTTATGAGTACTAGACAACTGATAAACATACTTATTTACTTCTAAATATTATAGATAAATTACACCCAGACACAGAACAAATGATCCTGCTCATCACACAAACATTTGTCCTGGGTGGGAATCGAACGGAACGAAAGGAACGACCTCCGGCATAGCAGTCAGGGCCACTAACTACTGGACCAGCAGGCCAGTCATTTACATGTTAGACAAAGTGAAATTATGTCACTGATGAAAGGCCAATAATTTTAATGCATAGTTTAGTATACAAATAAATATTACGATTAATTTGTAGGTATTTTAGGTATTATGGTTAATTTATAGTATAGCTCGTTATAGCGTCACATTGGGTGTTATAGCAGTAAAAGTGTTATCAACAACATTTTAAATAAAGAAATATTTACCGATCCACTGGGCCACTGGTACAAATAATCTACACTTAGGTGTAATATAATAAAGAGGTAAAGTTTGTTTTTTTGTTTGTAGGAGGTAATCTCTGGAAGTACAGTAGCCCGATTCACGTAATGAAAACCGTAACGATATCGTAGCGATTTAGTCGTTTAGACCATTTCCATATTCACATCCATCAATCGAGTTTAAACGACACCGATTTTTAAGTCGTTTAAAATTCGTCGATTTAAAAAAAAAATCTGTATTACATTATCCTAGTAGAATACATAGTAATGTAACTGGAATTAAGCCGATAGATCGTGATCACCGCTTTTGGATAGGACTTCGATCGAACGACTATAAAACTTCAACAATATTTGGCTTGTTTGATTTTAAGTGAATCAGGCTATTGGTCCGATTGCTAAAATTTTTTCACCTATTAAAAGCTGCTTTATTCTTTGGTGACACAGGCTATATTTTATGTACGCGGACAAAGTCTCGGGAAAAAGCTAGTAAATTATAAATTGTATTCTAAAAATTGTAGCAAACTTTTAAAAAATTGTGTCTAGTCGATACTCTTTGAAGATGTCAAGCAAAAAATTTACACTCAAAAAAAAAAATTTTCCTAAAATCTGCAACCATGTAGTAGCTAGAAAATATTCCGTCAAAGGTATGTTATACAGTATCAAACAGGCTTTGACAGGCTGGAGGCAGTTAGGACAAGTCTGAACATCCAATTAGCATGGCGACGGTTAGAAGAGGACTAATTCCTAGTTCGTTCGGAGCACCAGTCCGCATTAATATTCTGAATACATTGAGGCAGACTGTATTCAGTCTTGCAGCGTGTCATTGTTTTTTAGTTGATGAACTGTGCGCTGATTTTGAAATGTTTTGTTGGGACTATATTTGGAACAAGTGTGAATCGTGCCTACAATGTTGGTCGTGGACGTGTTCCTAGCTAATGTGGTCAGTAAAAATATTAGTTACTAAAATAGAAGACCGGAATTATGTGAAGATGACCTCTATGGATAAAAAGTGGAAAGATATTTTTATACTTATAAATCAAAAATCATGGATGGATTCTATTCAAACGTAACGCTAAACATATATCCTTTGATCTTATCTTATCTTTATGGTCTGGTTTCCGCACTTAGTCCACGTGCGTGGGCCCATGACCTTCATTTATATCCTGCTAATAAACACAACACAATATTTATTTGGGTGCCGCAGAAAAACTCATATTTGAAGATGCATAAAAAATACACAACATTCACCCTGTACTTCACACATACATTAAGCATAATGTACAATAACTCTTTTCAAAGTGTCGATGTCAGTCTTCCGTGGTGTCCCTCAGGGCTGTTCCTGAGCCCTCCTTGGGTGTGGTTCCGAAACTTGCATATATTATCCCCACCAGTTAATTAAATTTGCTTGATGCTCTGAAACAGTATGGTGCGCAACTAATTGAAATCAAGTTTGGGAATATGTAAATATGTTACGACTTCGAGTTAGGACAGACTACAAAGTGATACTACCTATCGGAGCCTCGTACGATACGAGGAAAACACAAATGTGACAGAAGATGTAAAAGAAGGTTGGTTGTAGAAAAATGATGTTAGAGATAGAGGTAGAACATTAAATAGAGCTAAAGGGAACTTACAGCTGTTATGTATAATATGGAATAAGATGAATGGAAACTGTCAAATTTAAAAGTAAATTACGTACATCTAATCCTAAAACATAAATAAAAAAATTACATAATAATAAATGGCGGAACGAGCTAGATGCCTTCCTTAGGAATTGGCAAGAAGTGGCTCAAAGCCGGGAACAATGGAAGGAATGGAAGGAGGCCATTGCCTAGCAGTGGGACAGCATAAGCTAGTAAAAAAATGTTAGTTATAATGAATCCACTAAGCCTCCATTTATTGAAATAAATCTACGAAATACCAAAAGGATGCAGCTGTCATATTTATAAATACTTTTATTAACGATCTCGAACCGATGCGGGACGGTGAGAAGTGTGTCAACAGCCTAATGTAGGACATTACCGACTGACCGGGCCCCGGAGAGACCCGAAACTTAAACATTCAGGTTTTTCGAATGTCAAGCCCAATTTAAATGTGACCGACAAAAATAAAACCCAAAAATTTCCCATAAACATACCTAAGAGACCCACAAATGGAAATGACGCCAATAAAAGTCGCATTGTCTGTTATATTATGTATATTTCTTGAATCGCTTAGAGAATCTGCCAAGTTGTTATTGACCAAGTTTTTTTTTTATTGTATGCCTACATTGTATCCCGCGGGTGGACATGAACTCTCTTCAAATCTGTCTGTCTTGGTCGATCACCGGCCAAGTTTTTACGAACACGATCAGACTGTCCGTCACACCAACTTCGCTACAGTCAACCTCGATGGCGAAGAGCAACGTGCGGGATCAGACGTCCAGTACCTAAGTGACGATTTTCGCCCAGGTGTTTCTGAGCGACGTGGTTAGCTCACCCAGCCTACTTCCAGTTAACCTGGTTCTATTGTTTTTTTCTCAAGATCTTCTACTTAAGGTATGAAGCGCAGGGTGGGTGCTAGCAAACACCTCTGATGAAATAAAAGCACGGATATCAAATGTTTATTCATTAATGTCGGTCGATAGGTACATTGCAAGTTCTAGCCTATTCTATGAACAGTGATATAACAGCCATTCAAAAAAACCGGTTGCAAATAACATCTAGTGTTCAGATAGGAAAAAATTACGAGTGAATCCCCCAAGGTTAAGAATTAACTAAAAATTAGACAAACAAGTTGTTATAAACAGACGAGCGATAGGTAACTGTACCTACTGGCTGTTCGAACGCATTCTTACGACGCCTGGCACCGAGTGGTACGGCCCGGTAATATTACAGCATGACCGAAAACAAATCCTACCTCACAATAAATAAAGTCGGAAATCTTTCGTGACCGATCTAAACCAGCACTTGAATTGACATGTGTAGCACACTGAAAATGAACTTTAAAATTGGTACGATAAGATCTAAAAATGAATGACCATGAGACGGGTTTACATAAGCTTCACACTCACACACCTCAAACTCAGTTCTGTTTAGTTCGACATTCAACTTTATAGGTGTTCTATTAAAATTGGTTTTGGTGTGAGAAGGAATGGTGTCACTTTGTACTCAGGTGTCACAGTTATTGAATTAACGTGCATGTGTGAGCTAACGGGACTGGTGTGCGTGCTGCGCAAGAGTTTACCTGTGACAGGACAACCAGCTCTATTGTGACAGTAATGATTGATCTAAACATGGATTTCATTTTGTACCATTCGTAAAAGGTTAAAGTTTAAAATAGAAACCAGTCATTCAGGTTTTATTTGATGTCTTTCGAGAACTGATCTATTTGCGACTTGTGTAGGTACTGAAGGACTGATGCAATTTTTTTTAAGGAACTGACGAAATATCCTCTTCATTTTAAATTATGATCCCCAAAAAGCTTTTAAAATTATGCATTTCAACCCACGCACAAAGCTTTTACAAGGAAGTCCAAAAAAATCTTTGAAATAGAATTTTATATGCAAATTAGTACAAACGTACTTTTTGTACCGTATGGTTTGGTGCGAATGCAAATTTTCGCGACGGTTATAATTTCTTGATTTTGTGTCCATTATTTTCAGCTTTAGGAATATAAGTACAAACACAAGTGTCTTTATATACTTATGTTTGTACTTAGAGTAAAGCTAAAAATAATGAATACAAAAACAAGATACCGAAACATTACCGAAAGTCCTCAAAAGACATATGCGTACTTAAAAACTTAAAACCCATTACATATTCGATGAGTTCTAATCTAATCGATTTTATGAACCTATCTAATATGATTTTAATTTAGTTTAGAATTTTGTTACAACATGTTAACAATAATATTTTAATGAATTTTATGTTAATGATTTATATTTTATCAAAAGATGAATTTTAAATTTTAGTTGTTATTGTTTTCATGTTTAATGTTATTGTGGGTTAATGAAAAGAAAATATAATAATAATATATTACCTACGTTGAAACTGTATGATGGCGCGGTTGGCGTAGAGGTTCGTTCGATTTCCGTAAGGAACAAATATTTTTATAGCTTATAGCTATATAGCGTTGTTTCGGGTCTGGGTATCTTTTGTATGTAGAAATACCGAATTGCTAATGTGAGGCAATGTTTTTATTTAACATTTTGTTTTTTTTTTTATAATAACTTTCTTATGAAAATAATATTTTACAAAAAAAAACATTCAACACGATTTAAAAACTGAATGAAAATTAAATGCAATCTGTATTTGGTTTGGTTAAAAAATTAAAACTAACAATTTTAAAAGATTTTACAAGAAACATTGCTTGTAATTTATTACAAAAACACACTTACACTTTTTGTTTATACAAATGTTGCAGCTACATCAGCACGTCCATTAGCATGAGAATCAACGCTCATTACAACTATTTGTATAACTAAGTTGGCAAAAAGACCAGACTAATTGTGAAATATTTCGCTCTGTTGTGCAATGTCTGGAGGTTACTAAGTCATCACAACTTCAGATATATCATGAAGAAGCGGTTCATATTCATATTTTAGCAATAATCTTACAAAAGCCAAAATAAGTGTTTCCTATTACTTTTCAAGTTTAATGTAGGAAGGCAAAACCCGGCTTCATTTATTTTTGTTGTTTGTAATTAGTGGATGGAACGAGCAGGCTTTGTAATTAAGTACTTATGCATATGTGTGTAATGATTGCTACCATTTTTACAACCAAGAATCTTATGTTGCGTTCAAGTAACCTAAAGGAAATTGAATGCGAAATACCAGACCAACGTTATTTATTTTATTTAAACTTCATGTACACTAGTAGTAGGCGAACTCAATGCAACAAGGTATTCTCTCCCAGTCAACCTTTGGGTTAAAAAAAATATTCATTCAGCCGAACATAGAATCGCCTCCTTTTTGAAGTCGGTTAAAGAGACAACAATGTGGTTGGTTTGCATAATAAACAAATAACAGATACTTCAAATGGACAAAATAAAATTTAATTCTTACAGTATTCGTATGTTTTTGATCTTTCCTGTATCTATGAATCAGATGCTAATTAAGTGAAAAATAAGTCTCAGTCGTGTATTTAGTTACATACTAATTATAATACATGCAGATAAAAGTAGAAATAAGTTTATTTTTGTCTTCTTTTAGTTTTACTTCTTTTTTTTTCTTTTCTTTTGTCAATTTAGGTGGAATAAACATGATTTCTTTCTTTTTTCTTCTTTCTTTAAATGCATTAAGGCTTTTTTTAAATTTTATTTAAATAAAGACTACGATTATTAAACAACTATAACTAATTCTCGATAATTCCATCATAATCTTAATGTATTCCTTAGCATGGTGCTCACTGCTCATGATAATCGCTGGCAATCGTCACGACTGGTTCAAGGTCCACAGGCTACAAGCTGCTCTGCTGGTTTCTGCGCTAATGCCACCATCACACGACGCATTTACCATAATCTTGAATAAATCGAGATCAATATTAGCTGCATTTGAATTTGAACACTGATATCTTGATTTTAAACTGCTTTAGTTGATTTTGAGG
The DNA here is from genome assembly GCA_910589285.2 of Mythimna ferrago. Lineage (NCBI taxonomy): Eukaryota > Metazoa > Arthropoda > Insecta > Lepidoptera > Noctuidae > Mythimna > Mythimna ferrago. The sequence continues at coordinate 776,989 of OU342693.1, forward strand.
TGTTTAAAGTGAATTCACTTTGGATGGCGAATAGCCGGATGTTAAAGCCGATTGTTATTTCCCAATTTAAAGTTGATCACATAAATTATATCAGAAATTGGGGTTTACGACACAAACATTATATCAATGGTTCTTAAACTTTTTTTACGACTTGATGCTTTTATGCTTTGAAATCTCTATTGTTAACAGAGACCGGAACAGCTCGGAAATTTTTACTTATTTAATCTAAAAATGACTTATTATATCAAAACTTGTAGCCTTAGCATATTTATGTATACTTCTTCAAAATGAAAGAAATAACAGGTAAAAATAACACATACAAAACACGATATTTCTGACAGAAACTCAAAATCAAGTTAAACCAATGTTACTTTTTAGTTCAAAGGTTTGACATTCTAAACCAATTGGGTTGGGAACCGCTGTATTACATACATGCTGGATTGATAAATCGAATATATCATCAATGAATTTATAGTAGGTACAATCAAACGTATGCTTTGTTATCATTCTGCTGCCACCATTGCATTGTTCTAACCACTGAGAATTTGTATTCTTTTTCCTTCTTCATCGATCGGCCTAGCTTACCGCCATGTTTGCTAGTCTGTGCATAGAGGTGTTTCCCTCGAGTTTAATAATATTTCTCACCTTAACCATGTTTTAATTTTCAGCATAATTCAATCAAACAATTTACGTAAATGATTGACGCTCAATCCCTGCTGACTCCACAACGCGTAAACGCGGTAACTATAGGTAGCTATCAACCAATGAGCGATGTGAATTATGTCGGGAACACGTCGCCGCGTCAACGCGACATCGCGACAACTAATGTACGCCGCACTAATTGTTGTCACTGTTGTGTCGCCTGCACACTGTCCGAGCGACTGCAGGAACTTGGGAATATTCAGGAAATTGTGTTGCCTGCGTTTGTTGTGACACAATGACAAGTGCTGGAGCATTTGTGGCAAACTATGATGTTTGACTGGAGTTTCTGTCAGTGTTGTGTGTTACTGAGTGAAGTTGTTTTAAACCTTGTAGTGCACAGTATCTCCAGAGATGGGGGTTGCTGGACGGTTCCGACCTTCAGTGTTTGTGCGACGTCTCTCCACAGACCATGTCCCACCTTCCATGCATCACATGCCTTGTTACCTGTTCACGTAAGGACCTAATGACAGCATCAATGGACGGCATTGCCGTGGCCGAATACTGGGCAAGGAATTTAATTAGTTTTTCCATTGACACGCTAAGAAGAAACCTTGTAGTTAATTTATACATGTAGAACCAGTGATTTTGGTTTTTGGCTTTTAAATCAATTTCTAACTAACAGAGCCATAACAGTATGGAACAGGCTCCCAGAAAGTGTTGTGTAAGCTCCCACATTGAACTGCTTTAAAAATCGGTTGGACAGACTTAATATCTCAAAACTATTTGAAACACATACACATTAGCTAATAGCTGCTAGTGTGTCTTACTAAATGATAATATTTAATGTAAATGTTATGTGTTTTGTGACTTCTTGGTTTTCTTTCATGAAATATCGATGTGATATAAGGATGCCTGAAGACAAGCAAGCAATAAGACTAACTTTAAACGAATCATTATAACTGCTGTAAACCAGCTTATCATTGGAAACATACAGCGGTGCTCTAGAACCATTCATAAACAGGTGTCAATCCAAACACAGGCATGACATGAACGCTTCATTAAATTGCGACTACTAGCGAACTGTCAATTACACGCGCAAAACAAAAGAAAATGGCGAATAACACACCGGAGCGCATTGTTCACTTGTTAGCGGCCTGACATCAGCACGCGTAGCTAATTGTGAAATTAAAACAATATGGTTTAAGTATTTTAATATAGGATTACTAATAAATGTAATGGTTGAGAGAATGCTGGGAATTTAAAATGGCTACCAACAGATAGGCATTTAACAAAAGATAACAAATGTTTTTTTTTTTGTTTTGCGGATAATACCTACCTAATAATGATGGTCTACATCAATCTCTTATATTTATTAATATTATGATATGCAAATATTGTAGAATCAATATTTATTTACAGAGTAACCATGAAGTTTCTTGCCGGTTCTTCTCCATAGGAAACGACCAATATTTCCATAGAAGCTAGTGCACGGTACCCCATGCACTAGCTTCTGACGTTTGTTAAGTACCCTTGTAGGTATGTGAAATAAATAAAAATACATTTATTTTAAGGCTTTTTTGACGTTTAATTACGTGATGTTTATAAAAGCAAGTTTAAAAAAAAACTATTTCTAAGTCGGTACTAACATATCTATGGTACTAACTGTTTTATCCTTTTTTTTTATGGTGGGAAAAATCATGCATTGACATCCCCCGCCCTTGGGCGGAGCGGGAGATAGTGTCAGACTCTTACTGACTAAAAGACCCACCCCGTACCTTCTGGCCATCATACCGGGGCTCGAGCGCCCTTTCGGATAACCCTGGCCCCAGCAGGCTTCGACCCGTCTGGGTCCCTGCTGTTGCTGACAACTCCGCGCGCGGGAACAGTGCGCGCCAACTGTTTTATCCTGATTTGTTGAACTAATTAGCTTGTTAATAAAAGTTACATAGCATAATAAAGGTTAACAAAACCCTAACATAGGTACAAATAACATCAGAAATCAAAAAGAAACTCGTAGTATGATAAATAAAAAGTAAAAAATAACTATAGTAAAAGCACCTATTCGACTGAAAACTTATCCTAGAAAAAGTTGGAAAAAATCTAGACAGGTTACAGAGTAGACCAAGGCATTCACGAAATCCGTTTTCCCTCACATATTAATAGACCGGTAGGCCACAGTATCCTCATTTACCCAGTGTGCACGTTCCCTTAGTCCGCTAAAGTGGCTAATGAATCGCGGAGCTGACGTTAACACGTTTATGATAATATTCAGATCCCGTGAGTTATGGCGTCATCAGCTCCGTCGCGCCAATGTGTTCATTATGAGCGTTAAGTGAAAGTTATATTGTGGTTGAAGTCCATGAGTGAGACAAACCGTGAAAATCTCTAAATCAGAATCTATAGCGAGTCTCATTTCAGCCAGAAGAGATCCACTGCTAGACATAGAAGTCCCCCAACACCAAGGCAACTGGTCTTGTGTACACCTCGTATCCAGTGATGCGCTAACTATTATGGTACGTTTACATGTGGGCCCGGCTTCGGCCAATCGCCATTGTGTTAATGGGGTTTCCCCGTTTATACAATGGCTACACAATAGCGATTGGCCGAGGCTGGGCCCACATGTAAACGTAGCGTAGCATTATGAAGGGTCGTAAAGATTTAAACTAAAATTCTAAAGTTTAGTCCAAACCACTTTGTGGAAAGCCTTAGTCTCGGCAATGCACATCTATAAAGAAAAAATCATCATCATCATTTTTTGTCAAAAAAAGTTAAGGCGAAACACTACAGATTTTAAGGCACAGATTTATTATTGATTTATTGGATAGTTTTTCGAGGTTCAATGGGTGATGCGATCTCTACATTTTCCGAAAGTATTAGAGCCAAGCTGTATTAAAAAGAAGTTATTTAAATTAGAATAGAGATTCTAGAGTGGAATAGGACCAGAATAGTAAGATTGCTTGTTTCAAAGCTAAGTATTAAAGCTAAGTTTGTAAAACAGATTGCATTTAATTCCAACAAAATGCAATTCACATGCTGCGGTGCAAAGCAGCGGGATAAAGCTAGGAGAAAATGTACAGAGTTATTTTTAGTGATGAAAAGTGGTCATAAATTACTGCCAGATCATTTACCGTAATTAACCGACATACTATACAACGATTACTATATGAATGGGTACTAGAAACACGAACGCAATCCATCTTTAAAACAATAAAGTGAAACCATAAACTATATCTCTGTCAATCACGCATTTACTCAATGGGCTAGTCAGCTTACAAACACAAGCAAAAATCACCTTTATTACAATACTAATAAAGTCCTATAAAACCACACAGGTAGTTTAGTTACGCATGATACGGCAATCCTAATGCGAAGAGAATTGAACGTTGTTCTAAACAGATTAGAGTTTGTTTTTGTGTGTAGTATATGGTTCAAGGAGGTGAAGGCTCGGGTACCGTTGCTAGGTTACGGAGGTGCGAGGTTGTTGACCCGTGCGTACGCGCAGCTTCGTGGGAAATTGGTCTTTTGCCTTTCATTTGGTAAAGGGATTGTGTAGTCAATACTAATAGTATCTTTGACATTGTATCATTAGGCTTTTGACATGTTAGTGTAAGCGAGGCACTGGTGTGTCATTAGTAAATGGTGCCAAATCTTGTGATGAAATGGTTCTTAAGTACTGTAAAAGGTTATAAATGGAACTAATAGACACGGCTGTATGTATGCTGTATATTACTTTTATTAAATACTAGCTTGCCCGCGGCTTCGCCCGCGTACATAAATTATAGCCTGTCACTCAGGAATAAGGCAGCTTTCTACCGTTGAAAAAATTTTACCATTCGGACCGTACTTCGAGAGATTATCTCCTACAAACAAAAAAAAAACTTTACCTCTTTATTATATTAGTGTAGATGTAGACTAGCTTTTACCCGCGGCTTCGCCCGCGTACATAAATTATAGCCTATGTCACTCAGGAACTAAGCAGTTTTCAATCGGTAAAAAAATTTTAGCAATTGAACAAGTACTTTCAAAAAAAAAATAAAAAACAAACCTAGGTAAGGTTTGTGTTTTTTTTTAAACCTCTATAATATCTATTTTAAAATAAAACAAGTAGTGTAGACAAGGTAATCTATAATCAAAAAGTTTTTTTGTTTTTTAGATTACCCTACACTAGGAATTTCTCCTGTATCGTGGATGCATTCACACACATTTAAATTCACGTATAACAAGACACCTAGACCTGAAAGAACATCTGTAGGCCATACAAATATTTGTTCCATGTGGAAATCGAACTCACGGCATTTACCGCTGCACCCAATCGCTTAACCAGTGTTCCATCCGAAGACAAATGTTGTTTTATTGCCGTGTCTATATTAGTACCTTATACTGGTGCCTTGCAACATGAGTGCGCGTCATGTCGCAAGTTGAAGCGACCTGCGTGCTAAAGGTCACAGGTTTGACGAACTCATGCCTTATTGTTCTATTATCTTCAATGAATCGGAGATGTGTGCTCGGGTCATGGTGATAGGCCTCTTCTAACATGGGACTTACACATAGCGAGCGAAACGTGGATGCTACGAGTATATGTATAATGTACCTAACCGTACCTACGATTTTTGTAACTCATTAGCCATGATTTAATCGATCTTGAGTATTTAAATAGGTATAAATACGGAAAAATGGAAAGGTTTGCTTATTTTCGAAATTTACAGACTACTTTATGAAGAATTTATTATTTACATTCTTAGATACATACCCAATAAATAAACGCTCAAAATTTTAATAATCTACGCGGACTTTTAATAATCTGAGTGTTCAACCGAATGGCGCGAAGTCACGCGCGAACGGCGGCGTTCGCTTGGGGTTTGAGGGGTTTGGAACGTGCAATTTAGCTTAACTTTTTTTTAACTGACTGACATTTTGCCAATTCAAAAGTGCCTGTCATTGGTCTATTTTAAATTAAGTTTCTAATTACTAACTAGCTCAATTATAACAGCGGCTTCGCTTGCGTGAATGTAGAAATATCATACTTATCATCCTTTATAAAAGATTCCTATACCTTAATCCAGTATCTACCTGTGTGCACAACCGAATCAGTTCAGCCGTTTGCGCGTGAAGAGTAACAAAAACAAATATTCATTGTACCTTACATTAAAGAAGTGGAAATCCCTGCCGGACTTTTTTTATCTTAGTGGCTTCAACCTGGGAATCTATAAGTCAAGAGTTAAATAGGTTACTTCTAGACAATTGTGCTCCGTCGTCGACCACATGGCCATCAAGTGATATAGCGGTCAAGCGCGAGTCTATCAATAGTAATAAAACCTACTCACTCCCATACATATACTTTAGAAACTTTCGCCTTTATAATATAAGTGTGAACTGTGACAGGCCCAAACAGGCCTTATCCTTAAAGAAATATCGGCATGATGAAAACCATTCGTGACACACACAATCACAAAAAAAAAAACGTAATCATTTCTATATCAAAACTTCTTTTCAAGTCTTTAAAAGCTAATGCCCGTTCATCGCCAAGAAAGTCTTGAGGAGCAAACCCCTCGACTCCTGCTCACACCACAATACTAATCTCACCGCTCTACAACATCCTCCTTATGGGGCCCATAAACAAGTTGAAAGGAACTTTGTATCGCTTGTGAAAAGATTTCCGGCACATTAGTTAGCAAGCCATGGTGTACTCCACAAGGACGTAACGACCATTTCTACTGTTCATGGGAGAATGAGACGAGCTAATGGACTGTATGGTATTAATGATGTAATATTTTCATTCATGGTATATTTTTTTTCTTTTGCAGTCAATCGCTCAACATCTACGCCAATCGTGACATATGACTTTGTTAAAGATGAAAAGGATTTATAAATAAAAACATGATTCCTGTAACAACTTCGATTAAAAAAATCTTAACAAGATTGAAGGTCAGGAAAGTACTTTCAGTTAATTAACTCGAATTAACTTTTTTATATCGTTCAAATCTTTGATAACCTTTTGGGTGTAGATGTTATTTAAATCGTGGAAGTGATTTATTTAACATCGAGTTCAATTTTCGATTACTCGAAAACATTGCGCTGTGCTTTTAAGAAATTATATTGATTAACCCTCGATTCCTAAATTAGAAAAAACTTGAGTATTTTACACACACAGAAATGTGTGCAAAAGTTTGGCCGGAAACGCCAAACATTTCTGTTTAATTTCCTGTAAAATATTAGCATTAAATTAGTTTTGAAATGCAACTACTTAACTCCGAAATCAGCATTCAAAAACCAGCTCTCGATGAATTAAATTATTCTAACTTTAGTTTCACTTAAAAAATCTTCTTTGCTTATGTCCAATAGGAGCACATTATGAGCAGCAGTGTCTAGTTACATATGAAGCAGTGGCATCATTGAACAGTGCCTTACTGTGCGGAGTCCTGCATCAATGGGACTTTATTCCGCCTTCTCATAACGGCATACTGCTGGCAAATTATAGTTTAATTAAGTGCTACCCAGTGTACACAGTATGAGCAGCAGGAGACAGCACAAAAGACACAGCTCACTGAGCAGCGCTGCTGTGCGGAGGCCTGCCTCAATAGGACTTTATTCCGGCCTCTTATGCTGCTCTGCTGCAGGACAAATTATAGGTGACAGCGGTTAGCCTTAATATACTAAGATCCCAGAGCGATCTGACATAACTTATTTTCACATGGCTGAATCGGCTGAATTTTATATATGTTTTGTAGAATACTATTCTAAAGTAGTATCATAAAATGTAAACTTCTGTCAGACGCTTTAAAGCTGTACAAAAATAAAGAAAACTTATTTTTACATGTCCGATTTTTAAATAATACAAAGTTATACTTCATTAGTCAGACAAATCATAGTAACCAAACATCCAGTCCGTGCATGAAACCGTCTCACTCGCTCTGAAACTCGTGCGAGCTACTGCGCTCATACTCTCGACTGAATCATTTTTGTATTTAGGGGATGTTTGTAGAGCCGATGCCCGCTAGGGGAATTTCTGAAAGAGCTACCAGGGTCTTGGAATTCAAAAGTCTGAAGGACTCAGGTGGATTTTAGTGGCCTCTCGATCCACCCTAGAGCAGAAATCAAAAGATGATTTCCCACCTCAAAAAAAAGAACCCTGCCTGTGAATGTAAGTTCAGCACCATGCAGAGACCCTTTTCACGTAGCAATCTATTTTTTTTTTTTTCTAATATCATGCTTGATTTCATAAAAATATAATTCCAAGATGCGCGGATACCTTGCACCCTCCCGGCGCTCTTTCACAGTCCCTTTGTGAAGCTCGTGGAGACGCGAAAAATAAATTACGTCGCCCATTGACAGCGGTAATGATCTTGTTTGAATATAAAAGAATTATTCAACTACCTTGCTCTTTACACAACCTATAGGTACTATATCGAATAGACATTATTTTTGTGTATTTACCATTCTTTAAATTTTAAGGCACTGTTGTATTGATGGAGAATAATGAGAAAAGACATTAGTGACAATTGTATGGGTGTACTTTGACTTGATTTTGTGTTCTTATAGAATTGGATATTTTGGTGGCAATATTTGCGTACTCCAAATCACCAACACCGCGAATGCTACTAGACCACAGATTCGATATGTTTGGAGAAGAATGAAAGACGATACTATCAGAATGTACGTAATTTTGTGAGATGAATGTATGACTGAATGTATAATATTTATTAAATAGATAATAAATAAATATAATTGGGGGAGGCCTATGTCCAACAGTGGACGTCTATTGGCTGGAATGATGATGATGAAATAAATAGAATATAATTAAATAATGATACGAGTAAATAGACCCTTAAAAGGGTACTGCGCGACTTGTGACTTATCTTAAATTAATTTTTAATAATCTACACCAATGTAATAACGAGGTTAAGATTGTTTTTTTTTTTTGTTGAAGTACTGGTCCAATTGCTAAAATTTTTTCACCGATAGAAAGCTGCTTTATTCCTGAGTGACATAGACTATATTTTATGTACGCGGGCGAAGCTGCGGGCAAAAACTAGTTGTATTGTATTTTATTGTTTTTTCTTCTTTGTACAACTGTTTAAATGGTGTAATTAGCTTTGGCCGTTCTGTTTAAATTAAATAAACAAATTGAAACATGGGACTAAATCCTAGCTGCTTGTGCGTGATTTTAATCTCTCCCCCATCGGGGAGGCGTGTTGTTGTGTAAAGAATCGCAGGACACAGGCACACAGGTCTCAGGGACTAAGTAGTTGTGCTGTTGTTATTTACTTACATCTGGCACTAATCTTCATCGTGTCGGGCTCGTCACGTCGCGTGTCACGTGGCGAGGTGAGTCTGTACACGCTTATATTTGTATTACACTAATACTCGTACTCAGCGCTAAATTTACCTGATGTGATATGTATTAAGTATTTCGTTTTCGACATTTTTGAGATCACATTCGAAACTGAAGATAGATATTCGTATCTACTTGGTTCGAAAATCACGAGTAGGTAAGTAGTAAAACCACTAAAAGATGCATAATACTTAATTTATACGTAATATTATTATATGTGATTGAACGAACACAACAATAGTACCTACCTAGTGTTGTCGCTTTTGTTCAGTTACTAATTATAAAAATATCAAGTGTCAAGAAACTCAAAATGTACCCCAGTATGTAGCCAGCCAGTCTGAAAAAAAACTTAGTAGGTATTTCATGATTACAAATTAGTTTGTAGAACAAGCTTGATTTTACCAAACACTATCTGAATACTGAATACTGAAAAGTGATGGAAAACTTTTATTTATGAACTAAGTTTGTGTCCATAGTAAGAAATAGTAAAACCATAGTAAGGACTCAGATAATTTCTAAAGTTCGATTTGTTGAGCAGTGTTTTAGGTTCTGAAGATGCGAACAAGTCTTAAACTTCTCGTGAACACTCACTCACTGTAAGCACACTGTAAGGCAATCAAACTCATGTCAAGTAATTAATTGATTAGCTCCAATCGCAGCAATTAACCTTAAAATCTTTCCATTATTTCTTGCCTCGTATTGATGGTAAGAACAGCATATCCAGAAGATACCTATCCTCCCGTAGCATAATATGTAACATCATCAGCCTTTTATTGTTCCCACTGCTGGGACTCAGGCCTCCTCTCTAAGAGAGGGAATGGGCCGTAATCCACCACGCGGGCCCAGTGCGGGTTGGTGGATGTCACATGTCTTTGAATTTTTTGTTCTAGGACATGACGGTTTCCACACGATGTTTTCCTTCACCGTTTTGTAAGCAGTGGATACACAAAGAAATAGGCCTGGCTGGGTTTCAACCCGCGACCTACAACTCGTAAAATGCGGTCGTTACCACTCGACCACCACTGCTCTTCCCATGCTTTGAAGGATTTCCATTTTTAGACAGCCGAATTTTTGACTGAAATAAAAGGCCGTGAACGTCCATGTTAGAGGAAAAGTTGCCAAAACTCGCGCCCTGCGACGGTCGGCTGCGCTTTTAATTAAATTAACCTTCGAAGGAACTTTCTGTTACTTCCTTATTCCTCTGTTACACGGCGGTATTGCACATTACCTTATTTTAATTAAAACTTGCACATTAACATGGAAAACACGAGACGTTAAAGGAGTTAAATATTACTTTTGACATGAATTCGAAAATACATAGATAGATAATGTGCATTTCTTTATAAATAGACTATGACATTCTTCTGTTACATTCGAAAGAACTTTTAAAATCCCAGAACTTCAGTACTTCTAGCGATTGTTTTCACAAACATAAAAACATTACAAACCATTTTATCACTTTGAAAAAAAAATACACATAAAACATAACCAAAAGTGAGTTTTACTCTCTTCGTTAATCGTACTCATTATGCCAAATAAAGTGTGAAATTATTATTCATCATTAAATTTCATGTTACAAGCTCATTTTCATCACATAAAAACGAATGCTTTCACCGTCTCGTAATGTCAATGGGAACACCGCTATTTGAGCTTCCACACCCTCGTCTTCTATCTCTTTCCCTCTTCCTGAAGCTGACATAGGTGCATCTCTGTTTAACGTTGTTATTTTTTATAGGCGTTGCATCGGACGAGGTCGTTATATGAATGACAGCTGATACTCGGAGGAGGATTGCAGTTGCCAAATCAAAGGGAGGTTCTGGCGTTAAGATGGATGAATTTGATGCAAAAATGAAAATAAAAACAGTTTGCAAGATACTATGAAGATTTTTATAAGATTTATCTAATGACGAAAATGCAGTAAGAAGAATTACTACAAGAGAAAGTATTGATCGCAACCTGTCTCCGACCAAACAAAGTGTTACAAAATAGATGAATTATAAAATAGTTGTCATAATATATTCTATCTCTTCTCTACTGTTTTACACAATCTTAATGTTTCTTAATACCTTCGTGTAACGCATTGGGTATGAGGGACGAGGGACTCGAGGAGTAAGACTTGTCGCACTACTGATTCTCTTAAAAGGAAAGCTCTTTGACGTGGTATTCGATGATGGCAAATGCCAATTTTATACTAGCTTATGTAACTTATGCTGAAAATCAGAATTAATTGTATTTAGCATACGATAGCGAGCGGAGCGAGCTCGAATACGTAGCATCCTGCATCATATGTAAAAGATTGTGAACTATACGAAACATGAACGAGCTAAGCGAGCTAGAGAAACATTTAGAACGAAAGAGTTGTTTATTTATGACAAACTAAAAGTTACGTGGCGGCAATACTAAAGAAAATAGAGCAATATGGTGGCGAGGCGATTCTCGTAGGTGCTCAGCTGAAGGTCACGAGCACCCTCAGATTCTGTGCCCCTACTAACCCTCGACCCACCCTCACCATCCCTAGACACAATATCCTTTAATTAAACCATAGGAACACAACAATTAATAAGTCCACCCTTACCCTGCGCCCCATAGGTACAGCACGTCCGCATCGAGACGCGCACTTCATTCCGATTCGCGCAATTATGCAGGCGTCGGTAATTAAAACTTGCATAGCATTGCCCGTGGCGCGGTCAGTTCGGATAATTGCATTTGCAATTTAAAACTATTTGTGAGTAGAACAAAGTTATGAAGCGTGTGTTGTATTTGGGTTAGGGTGTCGGAGATAATGTTCTATTGTTGTAACTGATGTAGAAAGAAACGAAATGCAAGGTAATCGCGTTTAAAAATAATTCAACGTTTAAATATGGCAGGAACATTTAAAGGAAGGAAGCGCATGAGTCTCGTAACTTCCCGTTTAAAAGGAAAACTTAAGTACTTAAGTTAGGAAAAACAAGGAAGTTGGTTACCACACAACACTACCTATAATCGAGTGAGTAGTGTTTAGTTTATTTAACTAAGAATATAAATACATGAATGAAACATTTAAAGGAAATACCGGAATAATAAAGGAAAATGTTTGAAGACCATCAGAAAAGTCAAAATAACCAAATAAGAATTTCTTGAATTCTAATGCAGTGCCACATTCTATTTTCATGTTTCCCTCAAAGGCATACCTACAGATTAAAACTTAGGTATATTAAATATTAAATAACACAAGCTCATTTACGTCGAGTTTCTCTCCTAGCTTCACAAACGCATGAAAGGTCAACTTACTTGTGTAAAATTATCAATTACCTCATTGTAAATAGGACTAATCACATGATACGTCCGCACCGGTCGACGGTCCGACAAAAAGTGGCGACAGCGGTACGGTCCGCAAAAAGCTAATGGCACGTTTAATTGTCGTTTTTCCCCGGTCTCGACCTTGGCTAGTTTTTGTTGACGCTACTGTTGTTGTGTACCTAAATGAAAGTTGGGATGTGTGCAGTATTTACAGAAAAACTCCAGACAAACAGAAAATTGTTTTGTACTTTTTGGTAAATACTGAAATTATAAGTTTTATTTACATTTCTCTTTTGGTGGAGAACAAACATCAGCATTGCTACTGCAGACACATTTTTATAATTGTATAACCATAAGGAAAATATGTGCTTTAATTTAATTTAAGTCAGAAAAACAGCATGTTATAATAACCACTAAATTCAATTGGGAATTCCTTTAATTAAATGACGGCTACGAGTATCATGAAGAAATTAATATTGAATCGCACCAAATTTTGCTAAGAATATGAAACTAACTAACTCCAGAGGATAGACGCGAAAATGCGACAAGCTGATTTTATACAAATCGCTCTTATCCATATATGTACAAAATTATTTTTAGTTTATGCGTAACCTGATTATATTTTTTTCTACCATATTATATTTTTTTCATAAAAATATTTAAAAAAGACAAGTTGGACACCACCGACACTAAGTACAACACAGGTCACGGCAGGTCATAGCAAGCATCGGGCGCCAGCAAACAGCTAAGTGCAAATGCAAAACAACCCCTCAGTCACTTGGATGACTCGGTGACTATGTATTTTTGCTATTATAACAAACTTATAACTTTGTGAATTTTCATAATACAGTTATGTTTTGTATATATATCCTTTTCATAAAAATACTAGACAAGTCTTTCGGGTTTCGCATTTCTAAAACTAGTTAGTGTTGTATATCGTTCTACGACATTACGTTGACACTTTACAGGCCCTCCAACTGGCAAACAGTCTCCTGTCCACAAACTAACCAAAGGCAAGCCACACACAAGCCACACGCCAGCCACGCCGACCACCTAATAAATAATTCAGCCAGGTAATTAATTGACATGTTTCATCAAATACATCAGCTTCAATATTTAATTGATGTTGTGTCAATCACGACTCTATTGGTTCTGCTGCTGAAATGTTATTACACAATTTAATAGAACTAATGATTAATTGGATTTTGTGACGAGGATGGGAAGTGGCATCCTGCTGTGTGTTTTAACAACGTATTTACTATCGCCAATTTAACTTAATTTCAAAGGTCCTAGAGAGATAAGATTGACATCCTATTAGGACATTATCGAAAAGTCAGAAATATACAGAGTTATATAAAACACTGGCCCCTCTCGGGACTATGTTGAACAACAACTTTTGTTCTATGACTTTTAAAAATGTAAGTATCATATTTTAGTTCAAGAGATTTTCATACAAAAATAAAAATATTTAAATTGAAAGTTCTAAATATTACGAAGTCTATGCGAAGCAAGCGATAGTACAATAGCGGAGGGGAACAGAGATCGGTCGACGGGGGTGCTTGGTGCGCTTGCGTCCCGTTATACAGACGTAGGTTAGTATAGAAAAATACAGAGTTGAAATTTATTATATAGAACAACAAAATCTTGAAGAATAGAATAGAATAAAGTTTATTGTACACCAAAATAGTTACAAAAAAAAAGGAAGGTTAATAAGAAGAAAAAAAAAATAGAAGAAAGAAGGTTAAAGGGAAAGGGGAGGGGTGAAGGTTAGTTTTTGGGTAAATTAATTATGTTTTGTAAAAAGTCAAAGAACAAAAGTTGTTGTTTACGATGTTAGTAATACAGTTCTGCAAGGTTGTTAGTTTTTTACAAATAACCGTGTATAAGCCTGATAATTATGCACTACGGATATGTCACGTAGTAATTTTCATTGTCATCGTTATTGCTGATAGAATTACAGTGCGCCAGGTAGGTACTTACTCGTAGCTCTGTAAATCTGAATGTCAAAGGCGACTAAATAAACTGTCACAAAACAGAGCGATGTTTTTGGCCATTACTGAAACTGAACCAGTACACATTAGGAATATACACCGTAATAATACTAACTAATAATACTGTTAAAGATAAGTTAAAAACAAAACATGTTGCTTTGCCTCTATCCTTTTTATATTACATACATTTGTTTTAGGTTTTAGTTTATTTACTATTTGCTGCCAACAGTTTCGACTGCGTGGTTTTAAAAAACATCATCACATATAATATATCATCAAGGAACATAGTCCCGGGATAAAAAGTATCTATCCTATGTCTTATGCCAGGACATGATCTACCCGTGTACAAATTTGGATCGAAATCCCTTCACGTAATTAACATATACACAAATATACACAACTCAACGCCTTAGACATAGCGCGCACTGGTGACTTTTGACACGGTGACAATAATTTTTCCACGCATTTTTTGTAACTGTCACGTCACCAAGTGCGCGCACTACATGTTGGGTTCATAAGTACGGTGACTTTTTTGTCAAAAGTCACGGTGACAAAGGTCACGGTGACAAAAGTCACCAGTGCGCGCTATGGCTTAGGCGTTTTCTACCAGTCGTCGTTCTCGTCGTTCTTATTACAATTATTGATAAGCTCGTACTTGACCTCTGTCTCACTTGAGCGATGTCATTGTCGACATGACAGCGGAGCACGCTTACCTAGAAGTAGTATTCACTCTTGCCTTAAAAACTCTATGTTGTAGCCATAAGGAAATACAGACTCCAAAATCAAAATATGGTACAATAAATGTTACAATTTTGGTTCCTGTATATCCTGCCATACCTACTATGGTTTACAAATATTTCTAGAATTAAGGCTTATTTATTTAACTTATTAATTAGTAAATATGAGTCAATTAATAAAATATTAATATAATTGAAATAAAGATTGAAATTGTATTGACATTAATTCAATACAATTTCAATCTACCAAAAAATCCAATCTTTAGCTGTACGCATGTTTTAGCTACAGAGTGCAATGTAATCACCTAAAACCCAGTATAATGAACAGCATCTACAATCACAAACAAACTGTGAGAGGAAGCTCATCGTAATAGCTAGCTATATGACCCGGCTCCGCTCGAACTAACGTCTTAATTAAACGGACTGTTTGCTCAGAACCAACTTTTACAGAAGCATTCAAAGTGTCAATTCAGCTGGTTAATTGTGCTTTTACAGGTTGAGAGGCAATTCTTTCGCTGAGGTTAGATGTTTATAGAACTGGATTTTTTAGTTTGTTTAAATGTTTTTGTGGAAAGGAAAGATAATTTGTGGGTTTTCTGCACAGGCAGCATGGGAATTACTCTATTAATTTTTAAAGTTCCATACCCTTTTTTTTTATGGTTGGAAAAAATCATACATTGACATCCCCCGCCCTTGGGCGGAGCGGGAGATAGTGTCAGACTCTTACTGACTAAAAGACCCACCCCGTTCCTTTTAGCCTTCATACCAGGGCTCGAGCGCCCTTTCGGATAACCCTGGCCCCAGTAGGCTTCGACCCGGCTGGGTCCCTGCTGTTGCTGACAACTCCTTGAGGCGCGCGGGAACAGTGCGCGCCGTCGACGACTTGGGCTTGGTCCGGACAGTTACCGGACGGCCGGACAGTGGAGAGTGTTGTATTAATATGCCTCCGCTGTCCGTCCGTCTGTCTGTACGACTGTCCGTTAGTAGGGTGTATCTCATATATCGTAAGAAGAAGAGAATTGTTATTTTTTACAGAATATTGCTGCTACAACAAATAATCAAATTAAAAATTAAAGAGAATCTCCATATAACAGACGTGTTTTTACGTTCACATAGTGCAGTACGAAACACATAGTGCGCGGGTCCGACTTGCACTTAGTAGTAATCAAAATTTGAAAAAGAAGGAAATCATGTTCACTTAAAGGAACAATTTTTTTACCTGTTCTGTTCGGTTCTGGTATGCGGAGAACCGCATCTACACTCTATATAGGTAGATCCAAAAATGTGCCCTCTCCAAGAAAATTCATATTAATTAACTGCCCCATACAGCAAATAACCACATGAAACAGAACTCCATTCTCTAAGTAATAACACTAAAATGATCAGCAGTGTCTCGGAAACAAGCTAACGATAATCGCTTGCAGTTATCAAGGGGGATGCATATGGGATGGGGCGACGAAGACAGTGCTGAGCGCCATCCGTTGCGGTGTAGACACCCAGCGATGGCTGGAGGCGGGTGATAGCCAGAGATGTACATGCGCCATTTGTTTGCGTCGTATTAACATGTTTGGCTGACTGGTGGAAGTGTTACGAGGTTACGAGTATGTATGTAGACGATGGGAACGATGGCTACGCTCCTCTAAGAGAAAGGGTATGAAATAGATTTGAGTTTGGAACTGAAAAGTTTATTTTGCTATGAAGCTATCTTCATACTAAGATACGACTGTGCAAAATTAGTTCAATCAATAACAGAAGCAACCGCACTTTTGTCAATTTGTCATTATATTTTTTGCTAATTTTTATTGTTTCGTGTCCAAAGGGTAGGCCCTACACACCGCCAGAGACAAGAATAAATGGAAAAACACCATAAAAAGTAAAGTGATGAAGCAGGGGAGGTCACGACCCTCAGCATTGAGGAATACGACGCAAGGAGGAGGTCCAAAGGGTAAAACTGGACCCTATTACTAAGACTCGTTGTCCGTCCGTCTGTCTGTCTGTCGGTATGTCATCAAGCTGTATCTCGTAAACCGCGATAACTAGACGGTTAAAATTTTCACATATGACGTATTGCTATAACAACGAATACTAGGAACAGAATAAAATAAATATTTGAGGGGGGCTCCAATACAACAAACGAGTTTTTTTTTTGCCGTTTTTTGCTACGGACTGGTGTGTAAGGAACCCTTCGTGCGCGAGTCCGACTCGCACTTGGCCGGTTTTTCTTCCTTGAAGTTCAAAAAAGTAGAGAAATTTAATAATTTAGATTATTGCGTAGCTTTATGACTATTGCTTAACGCCACCAATGTAATCTCTCTTTGCAATATTATATGACATAACAATCACACAAGTATTACATTACCTCGACTGTTAATGCAAAATAATGTCCATAAGCACCATAAGCGTCTTAGCAAGCCGTTTGACAAATAATGTCTTCTCACAATAGTTAGCATTGTTTGCTAAAGTGAGCCTCCGCAAGATTCCGCCGTGACTAATGTGGCTGCGCGTGACAAATCGACGACACGGCGCGGTGATGCCGGCGTGTGTGCTAGTTAACACTTGTATGTGATCAATAAGGATGGCCATTTTGGTGACAAATATGTTTGCAGTGTTTTGAAGAAATTATGTCGTGATAGAAGTCGCACGTTGGGGTCGCGGCAGACCAAGGAGATGGCGGGACGACTTAGATGCCTTCCTTGGAAATTGGCAAGAAGTGGTTCAAATCCGCGAACAATGGAAGGAATGGAGAGAGACCTTTGCCCAACAGTGAGACAGTATAGACTAGGTATAATTTAATATGTCGTGATAGCCCAGTGATTAAGACACCCGCTTCTCATGCATGAGGTTGTAATTCGAAACCGGGTAAGTACCGATGTAATTTTTTTAACTTTATTTAGGACTGACACCCCGTGCCTCGAAAAGCACGTGATTCCGGTTATTATTCGTAGATTTTAGACTTTGCAAGTGCCACCGATGCTAGAGTTAACGCAGCCACCATTTACTGGGCCCAAACAATTCAAGAAGTTAACCATCGACTCGAAAAGAAAAAGAAGGAGACTGGATATCACTATAATAATAGAAAAGCAAAAGCTTGTGATTAAGGATGTTTGTTACTTCTTCACGCTCGAACAGCTAAACAGATTTCTATGAAACTTGGTAGGCGGGTAGAAGATGTCTTAGCGATGGGATACGTTATATTCCAGGAGATTTTTCCCTTGAGATAATTTTCCTAAAAATTTTCGACTTCACTCGGGCGAACTCCCTAGCGGTAGCTAGTTACATCAAATCCAATAAAACCTTCAACCTTAACACTTGACAGATTGTAGCCAAAAAAAAAATCTTAATTTCTTCCCGACACCTTCAGTGATCGCGAACTCATAATAAATTCTCGCCTGATAACACATGATTACGTGAACACGCCAAATGAAAAAGCTGCCAACCCAAATGATTTATAAGCACGTTAATTTCCATATGAAATGCTAGGCGTAAACCGCGGGGTCGCTTGCCAGTGATAAATATCTAAGGTGGGGAGGTTATCGAAGATCTTAGTTCAAGGGCTCTAACCGGCTATGATTTTTCTTAGTAAAATATTCCATCAAGTCAACACGCTTGCGGAAATCGTTAGCTATAATTCCACTGCGTTTAATAAGAAACAAATATTTTCCAAGAAATAGTTTATCTTTGTGATCTCGGAATAAGGAAGCAGTATTACCTCAACTTTGTGGTCCTTTGAGACCGAACTTCCAGGATCGAAGTTATGAATCTGATCGATACTCAAATCTGGTAGCCAAAAATTTGCATACAGTAGGTATACTAGCTACACAAAAATTGCAATACACCTCGACTCAGAGACGCCATGCAGATTTTAAAAAAACGTATCTTCGAAAAAACGTGAATGGCCAGCCGGCCTTTTCTTAAGTCGAGAGTGTTTGGGTGACCTACTTCTATCGTCGACCTCATAGAAATATACGACCTTATCACCGTTTGCCATCAGGTGCGATAGTGCTCAAACGCGAGCCTACAAAAAAAACCGGTCAAGTGCGAGTCGGGCTTACAAAACTTATTGTAAATAGTTCAATTCCTGAATCGAATCGTGAAGATTTAAAAAAGTAATTATTTTGTGTCATAATAACTTTGTGGCTTTTAGACTGTTTCCTTTATTTTTGCTGCGAGATCTCGCTACTTGTTTGATTTTTTTGCAAGTGTCAATATGTGCCATAAACGGAGTTTAAACGGCCTTATTTTTGGATTACAGTTGACTTAGAAGTTTGATTTTTCAGTGCTCCAAGTAGTTGCAGAGCTTGATTGATACCTCTACGCGTTTTTGAGAAAAAGTGTCTTCAGACGGCCAACATAGGGATCCTTTAAGGGATTCGATTTTGATGACTATGGTATGGAACCCTGAAAACCATCGCTTAAACCAAAAATCTGTACCCAGAAAATCCGGCGAGTTCGAGAAATCACTAGTCGAAGATTTCCTCAACAGAGTCGTGTGAAGTGTCCGTCCCCTGCGGATGTCCAATCAATCCAATTGCTGCCCATCATCGACCGGCTTCCCGCCGACCACGGCGTCACAACCGGGTCAATGACAACATTCTACTACAAGGGATTTGTAAACAATAGTTCAAACTCGATTTGGTCAGTACGGAGACAGGCCCTCTTTCGAGCAGAACGTTTCGTAATCAGTGCAGCCATTATAACTAGCTGAAACCCTTGGGCCAGATATGAAAATACAAATTGATATCAAATGTACACAATAATCATGATAGTATTTGTGTACCGAAGGATTTAAAAACAAAAACACCGCCAGCAATCGAAAATGTTTCAGTTCTTTTTTCCAACAAGTGCTATTCATTTCTTCAGCCAATATTCTAATAAATTTCACGATTTTACTCTGAACCAGAGAAATCTGATCGCGCACACTCAGATTTCAACTTCCATTTTTCCGATAAAAGTAATTTTTATTGTAAGTCCGGTTGGGCGGAGGTTTCAAGTCTTCCTGAAATAAGCGCCAACAAATAAATTCAAAGCTTATACATGCTTCTGAAATAATGATGTTTTCATAAATCAAATATCTCTTTAACGAATCAAAGTTTCGTGAAGGGGAATAAATTTAGGACAGAAAGGAAATATTGTAAGAGGTACTTGAAGTGACAATTCTCGGATTTCAGATTAACGATGGTTTTCTCTGAGAAATGATTTCTCAAAATTATCTGTTGTGGAATTGGAGAGTAAATCTGTTTATACAAATTTTCTTTACCTATCTAGTTATTGACCTATTTGCATAACCACGTATTTGTATAATAGATATATCGTTGGCAGGCAGATAAAAAAAAAATTAACAATGGCTACATAATATATACATATTAAAAATAAAACTAACTATAATTAAATTTCATATACACTTAAACAAAAATAAAACGGTATTGCCATACAACGTGACAATGCCGCCAGTATTCTGAGCAGATTACCAGTCAACAGCCGCTGTCGACTGGTATGAGGAAGCTGCGATGGGGAAGGGTTTTTCGTTGCCATATTCTTGATTGTTTTTTACTGTTTCAGTTTTTCTTTTCTAAGACAACACATACATATTAACATAATGTGATCACACTGCAACTCACATTAACATAACGTGATTTTATTTAAAAAGCTTCCAAAATTCGAAAGACCATTAGACCCTATTGATCAAACTTCAGCCGACTCAACCTTGAACTTCACGCGTGAATTTGCAAAAAACTCAAGAATACGTACATTTGCCTTAACTCTGCTAATACATTCTGTATAGCAAGAAAGTGTTGAAAAGATGGAAATATTCCTAAAACGTTAGGCAGGAATCCGACAGAGCATTCTGAGTGAGGAGAGGTATTCAGACCACTCTCGTGCGAATTACAATAATTTATTCGCCTCTGCAATGCTTACACATACGAAATATTGTGATGAACAGGTTCCGTAATAAAAAGGTAAATTACGTGAGTGTTTACATGAATGTAATTATACAGACTGGTACCTACTTCCCATTTGTTGTAATAAAGTTAACATAGATTTGCTACCTGATTATAATTATTATGAGTATTAGGTTTATTGGTTCCTATAAACATAACAAAGCTAGAACACAATTCTAGCTTCCAAAAATTTGTGTTAAGTTCATAAAAGATCTATTCTTGTCTAAAGATGTATTTTTATTAAGATTTTCTATTGTAATTTTAATGTTTTTTTTTTTATTGTTGACCGCCATCTCACCTGATGGAAAGCGACGATGTGGTCGACGATGGAACGCGCTTACCTAGTAGAAACCTATTCACTCTCGACTTAAAGATTCCCGGGTTGTAGCTATCAGGAAACACAGACTCCGGCAAGGAATTTCACTCCTTAGCTGCACGCACAATGAATGTGTTCCCAAAACACAGACAGATTTCCATTTATCTTATCAAATTGATAAATTCATCTAGATTGGTCTTTCCTTCCGTGCAGCCTTCAATCGCAACCTCTCACCAGTCAACTTCAAGTCTTTCATTAGATACATTCCGTGGAAGACATCTTCAGCTCTAAAAGCATCTCAGTGGTTGTCTATAAGCATTAAGGAAGCAGCACAAAAGGGGAGCGGAAATTAAATCAATCAGCGGACGAGCGGAGCAGGAGCGAGTGACGTCAGTCAGCGTATCTTTATCTTTTATTCATCATGTCATTATTCTGGGAAGATGGTGAATGACGGTACATGAGGAAACGTGTGAGACTCGGAGAGGATATTTTCCAATTGGTAGACACCAGAGGGTGACAGAAAGTAACATGTTGGTGATGATACTATTTGAACTCTATTTGAATTCATTATGAAGAGATGAATAATATAATTATGAAGAGATATGATTAATATAACAATCCAAACAACCCAATAACACTGTCACCTGTTTATTAAATTATATAAATCTTATTCAGACACACAAAAACAGCAATAAACCTGTCAAAGCGCGTGAGGTATCAAAATGAAGTATTTTCCCTAATTCAAAGCTTTATAAACGCTCACACTCATTACAAAGTTGGTTATTCAACAAATCCTCTTTACGTAGATGGGGCCATAAAAAACGCGTTAAACAAATCTGGCCACAAGAAAAGGTCGCTCGCCCGACTCAAAGGACAACCGCGGACGGGCAGACCAGCAGAACCTAATTAGTATGTTTACACAGCTCGTGCTAACTCCCAAGTCATGAGAGGTAGCGGAAAACCAACAGTTTAAATGATATTGCGACAATTGCTGCTTACCATCTGATGGGATCGCAGTCAAGCACTAGATTACCTACATGATTTAAAAAAGAATACTTTGTTTATAAAAGAAAAAAAATGCTGTAACCACGCGTCGTCTTGGAACATTTTGAATGATATGAGAGGGATTTAATTTCTTAAAAAAACTCGAGTTTTTTGTTTGTATTTACACTTTATTGTATATTTATTTCATAATGTGTTTGCTTTTAAGGCAAAAATCGTCTATGGTTTGTTAGGATATAATATATCAAAGATTCCACTTCAACCGTCTGGAAATACAATGTCGATGAACAGTGAAATGCACAGCGCACATAACGTTATGCGAACAAACGGAGACATTTTAAAAGTAAACCTTAACAATTAGAACACGTTCTGGAATCGTACACGATTCCAGAACGTGATATAACCATGAAATGATACATCATTTCATGGTTATATGAGAAGACTATTCAGCCGGCACATTTCACACAGCAGCAGACAGCTGTAGTTGTGTTATCCAAGATATCCACTATACTCTGTCAAGTTCGAGCGTGCCTATTGAACCTTATACTATAATGACTAACTAGGTTTGGTCATCTACTAAATCTGTACCTATTTAATTAATTTTATAATTAGTTAAACAATCAAATTGATTTCCATGTTTCCCATTACTGTTGTGATTAATTAGTTGATGTAGAATAAATCAAAATAATTAATTACTTGTTTTTTATTGTTGTAATGGTATTTGTATTTATTAACATTTGTTTGAATTACTAAATCATGTCGCTATAATTAGATACAAACATGTTTTTTGTTATTTGATAGGAGATAATACTATTAGCATAGCACACGTTGTTTTAAGACGTAGTAAAATACAAAGGACTTAAAAATCTAAGATAGCTAAGTAAATATGTAGTGTTGATAGCTACATCGTATTTACCTATTTACTCTTTTAAGTCGTAAGAGCAAATAGGTTTCTTCTAAGAAAGCGTGCTCCATCGTCAATACATCATCGCTTAGCTTACCATCAGAGATAGTACTCAAGCGCAAGCCTATCAATGAATAACAAAAAAAAACAATAGTTAAAGCAAACAGGTAGTCTCCTAACAGCCTTTAGTTCAGTATATTTCTTAGTTATTTACTACCACTTTAAACTTAACTATTGTCCCTAGAATCTTACGAGCATACACGTAATACACACTACCCGTAGACAGGACCATACAAATCACTCACAAGATCAGAAATGCCTAATACTTAAAAAAATAGTTAGTTTATATGATGAATACAAGTTCGTGTCAGTTCAGTTTAAAGGCTGACCACTGCTACCGTCCACATTAGGCAGCTAATTAGTGCGTTTACCCACCGGCCGACCCAAGCCACGGGCGATATCGGGACGTGATTCACTGAAGAATTTCGTGGTGTGGTGCAAGAGTAAAGCTGAGGCGATTTGTTAACAAAATGAGCGGCATTTTACCGAATGCAAGCTGTTGTTCTAGAAGAACCTAATTAGTATGTCTGTACTCCGTATGTCACGTTCTCGATGTTTTGATGGATTTATGAATTAGGTTTCAAATGTCATGGTCATCTATCAATAGATTCTTTAGTAATTAAACTAATTATCGCAAACATAATTTGAGACTTTTGCGAGATTGATCCGAGTTTCAGTTAGTTGACCTTGTTCATTTAGTTATTATTTTACTGGCGTATTTAATCCCTATGTCTTATTATATTATTTCGCTAGTTTAGATGACACTTCCGACTGTGCCTTTTTAATGGCCGTCGAGTTGTTATTCTAAAGTTCCAGGAGGAATCCACACCTATGTGTAGAGAGACACTTCGTCACGCAGCTTAGGTTTGCGGACTGTACCTATAAAACCTAAGCTATCTCCTTTAAGCTTCAGCCCTAGATCTGCAACCGACTTCACTGAACAATAATAATACACAGCCTTAGCGAAGTTGTAGCCTCATGCTTAAAATCTAACAACTGTACAGGGACAGATCCCAGTGTGACATCGATTGATTCATTATCCCTTCGTGCCCCGCTCATCCCTCGTCACTCGCGCCTGCCAGGACCACGTATTTGAGTTGCACGGCGCGTTACAGTGCGCGGGACAAATCAAATATTTACCTGTATCCCGTGGATCCGCTAGATCCGCCAGAACCGCCGGATCCGCGCTCCGCTGTATGTTCGCGGATATTTACACTTTTACACAACTAGAGCGGTGATCAGCGGTGTTCAGCGCTTCAGCAGACTTTATTTAAACAACCTGTCTTTGCGCGACAAATTACGATTTAAAAATTCCGTTTTGATGTAGATTTAATCGGAAATCTTTGAGTGAGCTGTTTGATGATTGATTTGAGTTGTAAAACATCTGTAGTAAAGTGACAAAATAAACTATAAGTAAAAAAAATTTCATTCACAAATAAAACTTTATAATGTCATAAGCCAGACTGGTTTTGAGTTGATCGGAAAAATCCATTTATATTGTAGGTATCCTGGGCATCAGATAAATGAACATAAATATTAATAAACATTGGATGACTCCATCATTCCGGCAATTATTGAGATCCGTACAAACATGCGATTTTATCGATGTTGCGAAAACATTATCATTGTTGTGTAATCAATTCTGAATTCCGTCGCAATCTGATAATTTTGTGCCAGAATATGTTTATTATCAGCTACAAGTTTAATATTAGGCATTCTATTTTTAACACATCACAATTAAATTATATATAAAAAAAAGTCGTTTTGAGCTCTAACTGCGAGTAATAAACAAAACCGGGTGAGTGCGAGTCGGACTCGTGCACTGAGGGTTCCGTAAAAGCTTACCTGTGAAAACAGTTCGATTCCTGAATTGAGTTAAGTACGAAGATTTTTCTGAATAATAAAAAATAATGTTTTTTTTTGGTAATTGGTAAGTATACGATTCAGGTCAAAGGGAAATACCCTATGAATTTTGGTTCCCTTGAGAGTGTCGTACGTGTTTTGCGACATAAACGGCCGTATCTTTTTTGTTTGTCATTAACTTGGAAGTTTGTTTTTTTTTACAGCTTCAAGAGACCGTAGAAATATGTGGTTTTAATTTTATCTCGATACCTCTACGCGTTCCCGAGATAAAGGGTCTTGGCAAACAGATAGACAGACAGACGGACAACAAAATCATCTTAGAAAGGATCCGTTTTTTCCTTTTGAAGTACGGAACCTTAAAAAAAAATAACTGTATCCTCAACCATTATATTAAGTACAGGTTTACTCTCGCAGCTCAGCCACACTCCCGACCTTTATCCCCTTTTTTTTTTTTTTTTTTTTTTTTTTTTTATGGTGGGAAAAAATCATGCATTGACATCCCCCGCCCTTGGGCGGAGCGGGAGATAGTGTCAGACTCTTACTGACTAAAAGACCCACCCCGTTCCTTCTAGCCTTCATACCGGGGCTCGAGCGCCCTTTCGGATAACCCTGGCCCCAGTAGGCTTCGACCCGGCTGGGTCCCTGCTGTTGCTGACAACTCCTTGAGGCGCGCGGGAACAGTGCGCGCCGTCGACGACTTGGGCTTGGTCCGGACAGTTACCGGACGGCCGGACAGTGAGCTACCCACTGCTCACCGTCCGCAAGCCCGCATCTACGTTGGCCGGAAATCGGGATCAGAATCCCGGCGACGGCGGCGGCGATAACGCCGTTGCCTGATGCGTTCGGCCTCCTCCTTTGCGAGCATTACTGCTTCGCAGAAGTCGGCGACCGCCTGCCACTCCTCCTCGCTACGGACCACCTTTATCCCCTCAGGATAATGCGAAAGAAATCGTATCGTTCAATGCAAATTTATGTAGATCTGTGATTATCAAGGTTGAATAATTCAAAAATTATTATTCATGCAGATTGTCGCAGCAGTACTTTTGGGGCAGAATTTCGTAATTTTTTTCCTCCTGACTCCACGGCAAGAAGCACTCCGGAAGTTCGAGTTCGCACAAAGTACCTGAAACAAAAAGTTTTCATTGCTTTAATTGCCGTTTGGGATGACCGAAATTTGAAACAAGTTAAGGTTTATAAAATTTTATATTAATAGCAGCCATTTGGTCCTTAAGGAAAAATTTGGATTTATAATTTCTTAAATAAAACTTAGCTAAAAGCTTGTTTGACCCTGACTTTATGCCAGAGATCAGCTAAAGAAAGAATGAAATTTTATAACCGAGTATCATTGGTTTAACTTGATACAGGCTGGCTTTACAGTTCTGAAGATACTTATCATCTTCCAGCCCTCACTCCGCATTATTTGGGGTTAACACAACACGTTATTTTTCTTCTATTCTAGTCTATCACTTTTCGCGCTATCACTAAGTCCCTTTTCTTTCAAATCACTCCTCACACAATCCTATACACATTTTCTCTGGCCTCCCTCTTCCTCATTATCCAGCCGTACTTAACTCTTTTAACATGCGTTTCATCCCTCATATAAAGATGGCCATATGAAAATAAACATTTCACTTTCAACTTTTCATTTACTGGTGCTACTTTCAAACTTCCTCTAATATCTCATTTTATCTATTTTCATCACTCCACACATCCGTCTCAACATTTTTATAATATGTCCTCTACATGCAATCTTTTTTCAGCCGTGTTTTTCACAGCCTAATATTCTGATCCATATCTACAGTATCACAGTTTTATAGATTTTACCCTTCAACTTGAGGGGCACCCGTGGGTCACAACTCACAAGACGTTCCAGTGACCTGTTGGCATTTCATCCATCCTAATTTGATCCAGTGCGTCTCGCTCTACCTCGCCAACCCTAAGGACAAACGACCCGAGGTTTCGAACTGAAGAAAATTAAATCCAAGACACATAAAAATTAAATTAATTCTGCTTTTTATTTATGAGAATTTAGGAAAATTATGAAATAAAAATTTTATCCTTCACCCCTTAAAAAACTGATCAAAACTATTTCACATCCATGAATATCTGCCTTGACACACCGCTAAACTAAACACAGATAGGAACCAAGTATAAGTATTATAATTTATAAATACTCGATGGTTACTGTACTCGACAGGTGACCTTTATCTAGTTGGAGAAGAAATAACATTTCAACGACGTGACGTGCGTTTTACGATCTTGTGTAGCAGATGGACCGTAAACATTTCTCAGACAAGTAGCAATTAGATACGTTCTACTATTTTCCAACCCTTGTGCAAAGAAAAAAATAAGAACATGATTTTGACAGTATATCTTAATTTATTTGACACGTGCTACACCTATTCTATTGAATTTCGCAAAATGAGCTTTACAAATACTTCTCCGAAACAGAAACACAAGGGTGTAATTCAAAGCGTTTCTGTCGCAAAACCTCACACAATCCAATTCTGGGAATCCTCGCAAAATACCAAAGAGAAGACAGAACTTCGTAGACACATAAAAAGTTCATACGCTTGTCGATCAAGGTTGTGCGGCGTATGGTGTCACGTGGTGCGAGCGAGCGAGACGGCAACACGCTAGACACGCTGCGCGCGCGCAAGGCACCGGCTGGCACCGCCATAATGACAAATCAGCAGGTTTACACACCCGCAAACACGATCTTGCCGTCCTCACAACCTTTTAACTAACATTTTTCATACAAAAACATTAAAACCTTAATTTTATAAAACGCAAACCTAACTTTGTGCTGCCGTACATAAATTGGTTGTAAATTACGTAAATAATCCGGAATTTAATCGCAGTTTTCAACAGATTCTATTTTGAATTATTATTATTGCTGTTTTTATTGAGTATGGTTAGGAATTTAGGATATTATGAAATAGCGGAAAGACCAATATGGATGTTAGGGTTTAATTGTGTAAATTGTAATACGTAATTAATTGTACTAGGCTAACGCAGAGAAGTCATTTCCATTTAGTTGACTTATTAATTGTATTTTAATTACGACATGAGTTATTCTTTTTATTTGTACCGATACTATCAACACTAGCAGCTCATTGAAATGGCTAACGCTTTATTTGGGTCTTCTCTCAGAACATCAATTCTGTTTGCAGTGAGTAGAAGGATGCGAGCTAAATTGCTTACGTATATTTTATATGCCATGCGTCACTAGCTCTTGGAATTACTTCTTCCTCCTCACGAACGGAACAAAGAAACAAAACCTACAGATATAGGTACTTAATTAATATATTCAATTCAAACCTGCATTCAGTAATGAAGTGCATTTTAATGACGCGCTGTAATTACTTGGCGTCGTCAGTCATTTGAATGTGAAGAACATGAAAAAATATGCGCGGTAATGGGTGGTAAAAAACCACTGGATGTTAAACGTTGACGCCATTGCTTTTAAAATAGATATTGACTTAGCAGCAGAAGATCCAAAAGACAATTATAAATGTATAGGAAACGAAGACGATGCTGATTGGAATTTCTTCGTGAAACTCAACAGAGAAGCCACAAATCTTCTCAACTTATGATCAAACGACTCTAAATACAGGAGCAGGACTACACAATTACACAAATTCCACTCTTCAAGTTAACTTATCCGACAATGGGAGTGAGTCATTAAGCGAAGTACAAATAAGAATTGAATGCTGCACAAAGGCTGATGGCCGAGATAATGCAAAGGGTAGTCGGCAAAATTTAATGGAAATGTCACAGCCACTCCGCGCGGTTTAGAGAAAATACCACTTAATAGGAGCTTCCAATTGGTTGTGCAAATGCGAAGGGAGAAGGGGTGGAAATATTACAGGAGTCTAGTGGAATGAAAAAGTGCAAAAAGCATTATTGATGATGATGTACTTTTGAAAAACTCATTGAGCGATTTCGGTTTTGATCTGATCAAATACAGTCACATATTGTAAATATTTTATAAAATAAAGATCGTTACACTGAGTACTGAGATTTGTTAAGCAATATTAATCATATTCATAAATGACGAAACGAAGTATTAAATTGGTAACGCTTTACAATTATTCAGGCTAAAAATTTGATATTATTCCAAGCGTGCATAAATAAATCCAACTTATTTGTTCTGTACACAATAAAGATTATCAAAGCTATAATGAACTATAACATTCAACAACTCCGTAGAACTACACAATAAACATTACAGAACTATGCAGGAAGTACTAACAAAATAGCTGAGAACTACTATTATATTCTCTAATGCTGTTCATACAAGTTTGCAGCTGCGGATCCCGCCTGATACGGTCGGTGTGAGCCTTTATTTTAGGAATATTAGTGAGTGAACAAGTCCCGCGTTGGGCGCCAAATATACAAACATTGCAACATGTTGGGCGCCAAATATACAGGACATGTTGCCAAATGTTTAGCGTCGTCGTGAATCTAGTCCGACGACTGTAGTTGTGGGCAGTGGTCGCGTGATGAGGTGGTTTGGCATACAGCTTTATGGCACAGAGGGAATTAGTTTAAGACTTAAAAGTCCTTAAGGGAATAACTTCGATGCAAAGTGCTCTTATTTGAAGAACAATTAAGCAGACTTTAATTGTTTACGAATGTTTGTGTATTTAAACAAAAAGAAACACGTTAAAAACATCGTTTGATAAAGAGTACAGTTTAGGATACCACGGTGTCGCTCACTAAATAACAACATCTACGCATTTTTGATGTACGGGTCCCATGGAATGTCTACGAAGGACAAAAGAAGGAAAAATGCAACTTGGCACAACGTCTAAGATATCAAATAAAAAGTTAAGAATCAAAGGTACTTTTAAGTATCGTTCTAGTAATTTAAACAACTTTCAAAAATGTAAAACATTTAGAAGAAATGTAGCGTCAACACGACTGGCTATATTTAACATAAGTATTCTTCTTCAGAAAACGCATTCATAATGACTTCACATCTAAATCTGTCAAAGCCAATTTAATCGTGTTTACTCTTCAAGATCTATTATATGGACCATCAACTTCACAACTGAGATTTTATCTTAGAATAAGTGCCCTGTCTGCGGTGCCTATGTGTGGTCGGACATGAACTAAATCTTCACTCCGCCATCTTTTTGTCGTACTTCTTCTCCGTCGGGGGAGCGTTTACCAGACTTTATAAATAGCTGCTGTTCGTTCTCAATTGTTTTCCCCTGTTCATAAACAGGCATGGCAGCAAAACGACTTTTTTTAATGAAAGCTGCACATAATTTTGAAATCAGGGATTTCATATTGAAGCATTTAAATGTTGAAAATATAACCAGTGCTTACGCGTGACTAAGTAGAACTCAGATTGGATTAGTACCTATTTATTTCAAGTTAAGTTTTAACACAAAAGTAGCCGTAACATTGTCTAGATTTCTTAAAGTGATTTAAAATTCTCTTCTAAAAGTTTCATACTCCAACTTGTATTACACAATTTTAAATTACGGTACGTTCCATTGCAGATTACAGTTCTTGTTGGCCCATTTTTCATGAAAGAATGGCTTAGTAATAAATATTAATTAAAATCGCTAGGACGTTAGTTAATAAATTACTATTTGTAAAGGGGGTCAATAGGTATATCGCATATCAAGACGACAAGCGGATTAATTTGCCTCTGAAGCACGGTCATAGATTAAGATTACATAGATTGATTTGCATTGAAACAGGTAGACACAAAATCTGACACTTGACAACAAATTTGGGTCAAGTCAAGTCAAAGGCAGAACGAACTCAACAACTCTTCAAATCAAAACGGTACATCACCAATCAAGACAAAACATTCGACTTCAAATCGATTGGTTAGCGTCAATAAACACAGCACTTACTATCGGCAGCCATTAGAACGTACCTATAACGTATCTTCTCATGACATTTAGCAGGGGTTATTGACCTGTTGGGTCGTCCGACCGGTCGGCCAACTAGTTGGGTGACTGCTGGCCAGTTTGCAGATAGCCTGTAGATTATGTTGCTGATGAGGCGGAATAATTACCATAAGTATTTTTTTTAACTGAACTGCGTTTTATATACACTAAATCAATCTAGAACGCAGAAACAATTTCTATCGTATTTGAAGATGTTATTTTAAGATGTGGGACGATCTCAAAACATTACTTTAATATTTATTCAGTAGCTGCGTAGTTTATCTAAACCTAGCAGCCATATTTTCTTGAGTTACAGAGTAATGAGATATGAGTTTTGAAAAACGAGGTTAACTTCTAAGAAAGCCATTTGGATGTAGCATCTGTCTCGGCCATAAAACAACGTCGACTGTTTTAGCCGCAGTTAATGTTACTTTTATAACAGCAAAACTTAATTACTTTAACTGTCCGACACAATAAGGCAATATTTCACAATCTCATATAAAGATTAGTTCGTTATCTGTAATTACAAATTGTGAGTTTTTTGACCTGTCCCAGACAAAAGAAAATTACGTTCTATTTTTATCTTGGGATGTTATTATTTGCTTATCATCAAAAGCTGTTAATAATGTTGCTAATGTTTAATTGACATAACATTTACTTGAACTTGAAATTATTTCAAACAAAATTATATCCCTTCTTGATTCGTTAAAAATAGGTACACCATACAATACCCTCATTATACCATATATTACTCTATACAAGGTGTAAGGGACAGCCCTCCACAAACTTTAAGTGCTTGTTCAGTAGACGAAACTGAACAACCTTCCATAAATTTTATTTAGGGAAACGAAAAAAAAAAAATCGGCGTCGTCATACAAATTGTCCAATCAAGTTTATCATTTTGTATGGTGAGGCCGATTTTTTTTTTTTTTAATTTTGTGGAAGGTTGTTCAGTTTCGTCTACTGAGCAAGCCCTTAAAATTTGTGGAGCGCTGTCCCTTACACCTTTTATATTATTCTCTACGATGGAGAAAGCTTTGTACAGCGAAATTGAAGTGGTGGCAATGGCTTCCCAGTCACCGCCGGTGGCGACTGGGAATTTTTATTCCCATTAGCCCCCGGCGGTAATCCCCGCGGGAGCGACTGGGAATGAACGAGAAGGAACAGGTTGGGTTTTTTAGTCAGTAAGAGTCTGACACTATCTCCCGCTCCGCCCAAGGGTGGGGGATATCATTTGGATGATTTTTACCCAGCAAAAAGAAAAAAAATCCTAGATAAATTTGTGACAGTTAAATAGACCATGCGTCAGTCCCATGATGTCGTTGACCTAACAGAAATGGTCTCAAATAAGAGATTTTGATATTAAATTTATAGCTTCCTTGTATTCATTCGCAAAACTAAGTTTATCTTCACATATCAACTCGTGATTTGCGTGCAAAATTGGCGTTTTTGCACTGTTTACTGACTGTACAGTTATAACGAGTCTAGGAAGCAAATATGAAGTAGCAGAGAGGTTTCGAGCCGGTTTTTATACATTCTGCATGTAATTTTAGAGCATTTTTGCTTCCAGATGAATATATTACTTTTAGCAGGTTTCAGATTTCAACAAAATAAAAACAGTAGAACCTCCTCCTTTTTTAGAAGTCGGTTAAAAACTAAATGAAAATACAAGTTTTTAATTTAAAATATTTTCGTCAAAGAAAGCTTTTGATGACATAAACTGATCAAACAAGAAGATACATAGCTCCCTCTTCCATTACATTGATACTGATATGCTCTTAATTTCTAAAACCACTTGTAAACGACTAACCAACAAAAACCGGTAAAGGTTTCAAAACAAAGACATCCAGGAACACAATCTGGCTCAGTTTCATAAAGCAGGTCAGTCTGACAAAAAGCCAGCTCATCGCGGTTCGCGTGGCGCAGTGAAAGTGTTCCCACGAGCGCACGCGCATACTACACGACGGCGGGGAGAACGGCGCGAGCTGCAAGCTTGCAGCGAGCCGAAGCGAACATGGAGATGCAATACAAAATAGCTATATTGACGAAATTGACCTTAGACTTTGTTGGAATAGTCATGATCGTTATTTATAGAAACTGTGAACATAATAATACACACTGCATCGATTACTATTAGTTTTGGTGATTTTTGGAAAAGGTCTATGACCAGCAACTGACATCCGTTCCAAATAATGATGATAAAGAATTTAGCAATACCTAACCTTCTTTCGACACTTTGTAGTTTTTCTTTACCAAAGTTTCGTGTATAAAACGAATGCTTCTTATAACTTGCTCAGCGGTGTAGTCGTGTCGCAGAGGTTTCCGGGTCATCCTCAATTCGGTTTGTGTGATTGTTTCGTCACGCAACGCGCATTGTGGTACCCACCACTACTTGCGCTACTTACTGTGTCAGTGATAGTTCTTGACTCTAACTTAGTGCTACCAGAGCCGCTAGAGACTAGATACAGTAGTTCAGTAATCTAGTGTGCATTATCGTATGATGTGTATTTTCACCCATTGTTTGGTTACGGTAAATATAAATTAAAGGTGATTGTCGCGTGATAGGTCAGAGGTCTTGAGTGTCAGTCTTGATTGCTGTGACACTTGGGGAAAATTCTCTAAGTTAAGTATAATTGGAAGAAAGTTGGGTGATTGAAGAGAGTGTTGATGTTGCGATGTTTAAGATGATTTGTTATCCAAATCTCAAATATCACTGAACTTTTGGTTTGGATCACCATATTTGTCATAGAAGAAGCCATCTTAATCTATGTTTTATTTTATTTTATTTTCATGAGTAACTGCTCTCTAGCTAGTGTATTATTACAATATGTAAGGTATATATACAAGAATATAACATTCATATACCTCCAAAGAGAAACGACTAACTACCATCGTGTCTGATGATGCTTTATGAGAAATTTCTCTCTCATTTCCATATTATCTATGATTCCATGACTTTCGTCGAGAGCTGCCCTCTGAACTCACACGTGCTTCAGTGAAGGGAACGAATGAGTGAATGAAGAAGTCTGGGGTATTATTGCGATCATAAATGAGATTTATGACGAAAGTTGTTCATAGTGGCCACCTTTATGATAACTGTTTAGAGATAAGACTTAACCGTATAAATTCTATTAAACTCTTGTTTGAGCTGATTACATATAATAGAAAAGCTTGAGCCATGGTGGGTCAAAAAGAACGGTAAAAAAGGTGATTAAAAAGCCTGATCACAAATTCACACAAATAATATAAACGCGAAAGTTTTTGAGAATGTTTGTGTGTCTGAAAAAATTCTTCACGCCTGAAAGAATTTCTATGACACTTAATGCACGGGTAGACCATGTACTGACATAGCACATAGAGCACATAGAATACTTTTTATCCCGGTTATACTCCGCGTCGTCACCGCGTACGTACGTCGTACATGGTTGTTTTAGACATTCAATGCATTCAGTCTTTATGTGAATATTTTGTGATTTTTTTTTACTTACTTTGTTACTTGGTTCTTGAATGCATTGAATGAGTGTACATTTTTTATTACTGGGGCTTTTTGGTTATAAAACTGAGTTCCTACAAATGTTGTAATGTTTTTGTCGAATTTAGTTCCCATCTTTGGTAAGATTAGAAAACTAGTCCAGTGACTGCTACGTTGAGTTATTTCTTTTACTTCAGTAAACGTTTGCTTCTATACTTGATATTCATTCCACTAAAACCCAAACACATGTAATCAGCCACACGAGCACTATCAGTCTACTCCATCGCACTCAACTGCCAACCAATTACGTCGAACTAAAACAAACGTCCGCGAATATAATAAACTCGTCCACAATAGCCGCTCTTCGGCCGATTACGCGCCGTCCGAAATTCGGCCGAATCGCGTCGATTCGGGCAATCGTTTCCGCGCGAAATAAATTCGCGATAGTCGCGATGAAAGCCCGGACGATAATTGGCCGGTAGCTCTGTAGGGATGCCTCTAGGATTTTGGTGGTTGAAATTGCACGAATTTCAGTTGAATATACGATGCGATTAGTAAGCTGCTTTGCAAATTCAGGTTGTAAACTGTAAACTAAGGTCTGTCGTCCATGGTGATGTCGTGCTGTTTTGTCTGAGTTTCATAGTTATGTATGCAAGCTGTGAGTAGGTGTACACCAAGCGTATAATGACGAAAACGCATCTATGAAGCTATGCGTCGGTGGACAGTAGGCCTAAGTGTATAGATAACAATCAATTTGCGCTTTTTACTGAAAACCGAAGATACCATTTAAAACTTTTTGTCGTATATGTTTTTTTCTTATTATGTATAGGCTCGCGTTTGAACACTATCTCACCTGATGGAAAGCGATGATGTGGCCGACGATGGAGCACGCTTGCCTAGAGGTAATCTATTCAGTCTTAATTAAACTCTAAAATTCTAAAAGTCATCCAGGAAAATCTATGACAATCAAGAATAACTGATGCTGATACTCGTATCATTTTCTAGCAGCTTCACCAACCACCAAAGACGGTCTACAGTTCCTTTACTTCCATTTCGATTTATATTCAACATTTTGAACTTATGTCAATTATTATTGTAGGCGGAAAATATTCAGGCATGAGAAATGGTGAACCCTACCGTTGCATTTGGACAATTCGACCGCACAGCTCATATTTGATTGTCATCGGTGACGGAGATCAAAGCACCCACCGCCGCCACCGTATTGAGTACTATGTATGTACAGTAATGTAAAGTAGGGGTGGACGGCTGCCGAATATAACCACTGATATGTAGGTATTGGTTATAGGGGACTCACTCAGACCAAAACTGAATTCATAACTCCAACCAAAGCAAACCATCTAAGGGACGATGTGAAGGCAGTCTTTTTTTTTCACGAAAAGCAATAATATTATTATCATAATATTAGCCCAAAACATGCACTACTACACAGACACCACCTTCACGTGTCTCCCCATCAACTTTTCCTCATACAACGGTACCAACTAGGCAATATAAACGCGACTGTCAGTGATAACGTTTTTGGACATCGTCTCCCTAACTTTTTCCCAACTAACTTGGGTTCGACTCCAGTCTAATCAGAGGCGGTAGAATATCCGTGTTTTACATGAAGCGACTGCCTATCAGACCTCCACAGCCCAGTTACTGAGTAACACGATACTCCGTGGATAGACTGATGATCAGACTTTCTGGCATTTATTTACCTGTAAAGACTCATCAGTCAAAGATCTATGAATGACAAGTGGAACCAACAGCTTTATGGGATTTCCGAGGCACGGCGTGTCAGTAAAGTCCTAGATAAACTTAGAAACATTGGTACTTGCCCGGTTTCGAACCCGCAAACTCACGCATGATAGGCAGGTGCATTTACCACTGGGCTAACTTAACGACTTCCGAAACTAAAGTTGTTTATTTTGGTAATTTTTTAGAATAAACCTACGAGTACATCCATCTATGTCGTGGCATCATGCTTAATATTACTAGCTGTGCCCGCGACTTCGTTCGCGTGGACTACAGGATTTTGAATTTATTTTTTCTAAAATAAAAGTAGGTATGTTACTCCTTATTACATCAGCTACATGTCAGAAAAAGTCCCGTCAAAATCGGTTCAGCCATTTCAGAGATTAGCCCGGACAAAAAGACAGACAAACAGACACAAAAATTGAAAAAAATGTTATTTTGGTGTATGTACCGTATATTCATATGCATGTTGTAAAAAGCAGTTATTTCAATATTACAAACAGACACTCCAATTTTATTTATATGAATAGATGTATAGATTATTTTTGACATTTCAATGTCGACGAGCAGAGAAATATTATTCGTGTGCACTTCAATGAAATGTTTTTGATTAGTTTTTCATAAAAGAACTGATATACTTACAATAGTTAATTTTAATAATACCTACATTATAATATAAGTAGGTAATCATCAAGTAGGCAAGCAATTATATTTTTTTGGTTATGAATGTACTTTTAGTACCAAGGTTAGTCCAGATACATTCAGCCAAATTGGTAACAGTACATTCTCTTTCAGAGTTACAAGGACTACTGATTATTTGGGTCCTATTCAAATCGTAGTCTATTTCTATAACTGTAACCTTAAATTTCTTTGTTTATAAAATACAAGCCTTTTAGTAACGTATGTATGTACGTGGTGTCTTCTAGGCTAGAGTGAATAGGCTCTTAGTAAATTAGTGCTCCTCACTATCACCGATTACATAGCATAGCATAGTCGGCCTGATAATGTTCCCACTGCTGGGACTCAGGCCTCCTCTCTAGGAGGGGGAATGGGCCGTAATCCACCACGCGGGCCCAGTGCGGGTTGGTGGATGTCACGTGTCTTCGAATTTTTTGGTCTACAACCAAAAAAATGCCGGTTTCCTCACGATGTTTTCCTTCACCATTTTGACAGCAGTGGTGGTGAAATAAATTACACAAAGCTATCTACATATCTATGTATATCTTATATCAACGATTGCATCACTACTTATCATCAGGTGGGGTCGCAGTCAAGCACTAGTTTATAACAATAAAAAATAAAAAGACTGCAGGGCAAAACATAATTATGTTCTCATTAAGATAAGACAAAATTAACACTAGTTAAAGCTACCAAAATTACTTCAAAAATCCCTTATTATAAGTCAGTGGCTACAGAAATTGTTCCGAATGCGTTTAACAAGGTAAATAATAAGGTTAACACAAAATGAAAATAAAGCACGATATAAAGGGTACGTGGAACGGAAAAGCTGATTGAATAAACGGTCACTATAAATAAATAAAACATTCATTCCGTAGTTCCACGAGTGCCGCCGAATCAAATAAATTGCAGGAAAAGTTACATTTCAACACTGCATTTGTTATTTATTAAATCTGAAAAACGAGTTTTAACAAACGACATTTTAGTAATGGTGACATTCAGCCGAGAGGTGTCCACAGAGGCCTCCCCTAAGTGTCACCACAACGAACAGTCCTGTGCGTCTCGCATCTATCAGATTT
The DNA here is from genome assembly GCA_910589285.2 of Mythimna ferrago. Taxonomy (NCBI): domain Eukaryota; kingdom Metazoa; phylum Arthropoda; class Insecta; order Lepidoptera; family Noctuidae; genus Mythimna; species Mythimna ferrago. The sequence goes on from OU342693.1 coordinate 814,953, forward strand.
CCGCGACTCTCATTAGAGAGCTTAGCCAAGTTGATAATCTACAATCGTTAACGCTAGTAGAAAACTTCAAATGAATGGGAATGACATAAACTCAACGCTCAGTCACGTGGTTAGAACAAAGGAATCGGAGGCGTTGCCGACTCCAGGCGATCGACGAAATAGAATCGAAACGGAACGTTCGTAACTTGTCTAGGCCTGCAGGTCGTCGGTCCACTTTGTGGGCGGCCTTCCAACGTTGCATCTTCTGGTGCACAGTTACCACCCCAGAATCTTTCAACCATATCGACTATCTGTTCTACAAGCAATGTGCCCTTAAGTTTGGCAATTCTTCAGACTATGTAACCATAGCCTAACATAAAAGTTTTCGGAACCGAATTATTGTCGTTTTTGGAATTTCGTTTTTTGCCTCATTTATATACTGAACTAGCTGCCCTTCGCAGTTTCACCCGTATCTTTGGTGGCTGCTCCGCTCCTATTGGTCGTAATCGTGATATTCGTGAGTCTTCTTCAATGAGTTATCCAATTCCAAAATATTTTTTGAATTCGAACCAGCAGTCCTTGAGATTGGCGCGTCAACGAAGGAACGGGGTGGGTTTTTTAGTCAGTAAGAGTCTCACACTATCTCCCGCTCCGCCCAAGAGCGGGGGTTGTCATTGGATGATTACCCCCACCGAAAAAAAAAAGTATACATTGTTAGTAGTTGTACTTCTGTATTTGGTTCTTTGTTCTGTGGCGGTGTTACGTTCCGGTTCATTAATTATTTCGGTTGGACAGTTTTTCGGACTGCTCGTTTAATTGACTAATTATCGCTATTCGCTTGCATTCTCAATGTGTGGTAACGAACTAACGATACAATAGTTTTTGTGTAATATAGAGAAAGTGCATTTGATACGATTGCCTAATGTAGCACAATGATTACGTGCTGTGTAGGACGAGGAAATTGTGTTGCATTCTCACCTCACAATAACAAAAACAGTGCTAGATTTTATATTACTCTTTATTTATGAGCGTGCATAACTGCAGTAAAAAAGTTAGCTAAGTATTGTGTAGGTACATATATGTCACATAAAGAACTTCTTATTTTCTCTGAACTATAATTATCTTCGTTACATAGACCTAGCCTCTGCCAGCGGTTTCGGCCGTATAAAAGTAGAAAATATATGCCTATGTTTATAGAAGGGGCAATACACGAGGAAGGTCCATTTGTACCCGAGTAACGCCGGGGCGAGTCACTAGTAGATATCTAATAGAAAAAGAAACAAAAGGAGATATATCGTTGCCCTAATGTGAGGCCAACTAACTTTGAGCAAAATTTACTTTTTTATTTTAAAGTATAACCACTCTCTAGTTTTTAGTCAGATTCAAATAATAGTAGTTTATGTGACTAGGGGATAAAGCAGTGTCTTTAAGTCGCGGGCGGCATGTTGAATTTCGAACGAAACGAAGGTTGAAGATTTCAATCCCGAACGACAGTGAGGGATTTATAAAATTAACTCCCGAGCATCGCGAGGGAGTTAATAAAGAAACCTGAGTGAAGTGAAGAATTTAAGCCGCCCAAGACAAAGACAGCTTTATCCCCGTGTTGCATAGTCTACTTTTTACACCATCTGTGAGATAATTAAAAGACAATTTGGTCGACCAAATTGTCAAAATCATACAAGGTGTCGTTTTGAAGCTGCAAAATATTTCAGGAGGTAATTATGTTAGTGATTCTCGACCCGAATCAATAATAAAATAAGTAGGTAATTTTTTTTTTTTATATCGCGCTTTTTTTCACACACACAAACACGGAACAATAAAGGGCGTTTTCACACACACTAACTCGCAACGATAGTTTCATAAATAATGTATCATCCAATCATCATCCCGCACGCCACACCCTAGCCACGCCCCCCCGGCCATCGATCAATCGATTTAGTTTAGTGTAATTAAAAAATTAAATAACAAGTATTACTGATTATTGACCAGGTATCGTTTTTTTATATGATTATTTATGAGTTTTATTACAACCTCCTGATATATTGTGCAGTTTTAAAACTGCACCTTGTATATTAGAGAAATATAAGTATTATATTTACAATTTCATCAAACAAACAAAATTCACTACTCCAAGATTCTATAGTTTCAATTTTCTTTAATGCTCTCGTGTCTATTCTATTTTCTTTTTTTTTGGTTAGTGGCCAGTTTGAATCATAGTGATTACATACTCTTTGGTTTGAATTTCGAGTCAACTTGTTCGATGCGCCTACATTTTAATTCACAATGTTGACGATTCTTGATGCTCCAAATTCAAATCTCATTATTCCCTAGGGATCGGCCATACTGCATTATCTCCCTAGGCATATAATGACTTGCTTTAAGTGAGGTTTGTATGCCGTGTAAAACGACATTATCGAGCAGGTGGTGTAAAAAAAATATTAGGTTCCTTTTTTTTTATTGTGTGAAAGATTTTTTTTAATGAACTTCTGATAATATCCGCTTACTGGTTGATTTTAGCCACTCAAGCGCTAATGGCGGCGGTAAGGCAATCCAACAGTTATTGGATGCATTCCTCCGTTCACGAAATATTGATCGTATCGGTACTATCGGTGCACCACTTGTGTCGACTTCTGAAAAGGTTATTCGGGGTTTAAAACAGAGGTACTAAACATAGGTACCTAAGGTTTAAGTCAGTAAAAGTCTGTCCTAGAGCGCAACAAGCTATTAGAGGATTTCCCCTATACATTTATTTTTTTAACACATTGCTTTTGCAACTTTTTTTTAATTATTTAGACTTCGTTAGTAATTTATTTTGTTTACAATAATAATAATTAATTGGAATTATATTTTCTTGCTTTTTTATTATGATTTTGTGTACAATATTGACTGGTCTACACTGTTTTTACATAATATCTATTAAGAGCACGGCGACAGTTGAATTTTTCATACAAACGTAATACCACGCTCATTTGCAATTGGAGTATATTTCCAACATATTATGATGTTATTCGGTTATAGACGATACTTATCTAGGTTCCTACATCTTTCTTTTTAAAAAAAACTTGCCTAAAACGAAATTAAAGCGAATTATAATTCGCACTTTTTTACAACGTAAATGGCATGTTTTCATTTGGCTTTTCCTGTATTAAAAATAACAAAATTTCCAATATTCTCAATGTAGGAACACAGATTATATTATCAATTTACAAATGATAGAAAACAAATTGGAAAAACATTAAGTTTTCATTCATCATTTTTGGTATTACGAAACACGTCCAATTTATCGCAAATTTCCAAGAGTTACTAGTGCTATCGCGGCAAGCGGGATGTCAGTGTCATTGTGTGCGTGCTGTCATTACTTCAGTTGCGTTCATAGGTCGAGTTATAAATTTTATTGTAATATTTTTGACACTATTGACTTAAATAAAATAGTACGTAAGCATTTAAAGTTTAATAAAAGGAATACAGAACTCTTGAGGACATGTCAGACTTTAGCTGACTAAAAGCGCCGTCAAAAACCCCTTAAAAAAAAGAGTAAAAAAAAAAGCGCCGTTGACGATTTGGGTTCGGTCCAGATGGTTACCGGATGGCTGGACGGCGATTCCAAGCCCAGGGTGGCTAGAAATCTGGGTCGAGATCCTGGCTGCTGGGGCGTCAGGGTATTCCCTCGTCCATGCGGCCGCCTTCTTCGCTAGCATTACTGTTTCGCAAAAGAGGGCTCGGCGCGAGAGGTCGTTGCCACCGATGGCCCCCACGAGAACGCGGCGGTGTTCCGCCTAAACGGGGCACATATGTTCATCTCCACCGTATGCTCCACCGTATCCTTCAGACCGTCCACACAATGGTGATAACCAGGCGTTTCTTCCGCCTAAATCCGACGCAGGAGCCTCCCGTACTTGCCATGTCCGGTGAGTATTTGCGTTACGACAGTCGCTGAGATCCTGCCGGAACTGTCTGCCTTACAGCGACTTGTCGTGGCAGCGGAATTTCGCCCCAGGGTTGCATCTCCACGTGTAAATCATGCTTATGCGTGCAAAGGACTGTTGCCTCCACATTCCATGGTAGCAAGCCTGCAGGAAACCATGCAGGTATATTGCAGGAAACCGTGCTTTGTCTTTGTACCATTAGGATGGCTATAACTCCCTGGCATGCGTTCAGCTTGGCAACTGATCACTTTCGCAGTGACGGCGCTCCATAAAGGGCCATGGACCGAACGACGCCTGCGTAGAGCCTCCAGCAGGAGGCGTCTGGACACCCCAGGTTGGACAGGAGCCGCTTGAGTGCTTCAGTCTAATCCAGTTTGAAAGAAAGAAAGAAAGAAAAATAATTTATTTGGTACAGCACAAGGCGCAACACAAAATAAACAATAAGTAACACGTTTGGGAACCAGACGTCGGAAGTGCTCCTCAAAATACCATCGACTGTCGAGGACGAGTCCCAGATACTTCTATACTTTTATTGTAATTTGGGAAACCGGCGGTGGCTCGTTCCGAGGGCCATGAAAACACATGCTCTCGGACTTGTGCAGTGCCACCTCGAGTCCCAACTGCTGGATCCTCTTCACGACTGTTGCAACTCTGCGTTGCGGTTCAGGACAGGGAGCAGGGTTCTTGCAAGTGAGCCTGTGGCTAATTGGCAGCGGAGATGGGAGCAGGAAGAGAAGGCGATGGAACTTCATCGATTCCTCCCTGACGTGGCGGTTAGGCTCTAGGCAACTTGGGTCGAGCCGGACTACAAAGTCTTGCAGATCCTTACTGGACATGGATATTTCTGGAAGAAACTGTATGATATGCGGTTATGTGAGGTTAGCGTGTGCTATTGCGGTGATGAGGACGAAAATTTTGATCACGTTCTGTGGCGATGCCCCTTATGACGAACAGCGACGAAATGTGATGGACGGGATCACTCGCTTGGATGAGAGACCGGCTTACTACTGCAATCTCATGGCCTCAAAAGAGTTCGAACACGAATGGCACAGACTAAGGAGTAAGCAAGCAGCGAACCCGTACTGTGTGTTTGTCTTACCCACGTGAGGGCGGCGTACTAACGGTCCCCGTTAGTACGCCGCCCCAGGATGGGGAGAAAGGCAACATGGGGACAAGACGAAGAAATTTGTAAAGGAGTCAAGAAGCGGCTGCGGTGATAGCGCGCTCATATTTATATGGGTGGGCTGTGTCCGCAGCCGTCTCATTTCGATTCGGCCCATATGACATGATGTCGGTGGGGCCAAGGCTGGTTGGAGGTTGTTGCAACCCTGCGTTCCGCTAGTTCGACCGCCGCCTGTTACGACTCTCCCTTCGTTAGGATCAGCGTGTCGTCTGTATAATAGACCACGCTGACCCCGTTGGGGAGGTCACATAGCACATAGTATGCAAATATGGCTACAAAAAACGGTGACATAAAAATATAAACTACACTACAACTAGTGGCGGAGCCATGAGCGGATGAGAATGCTCCCCTTTTGACGGGAATAGAGCGTTCATCACACCCTTCATAAACAGGGGCCGGTACTCTGTGTCAGCGGGGGAGCCCAGGTACGGAGCTTGTTACGCACCATTTCGTAGGGTCGTCCCCACGGGTCTCTGTCCAGAGTCCCCAGCTACACGTCGCGGGCCTCCAGTTTGGCCAGCCGTATCTCCGCTCTGAGGGTGCGCTTCGCTGTTCTTTATTCCTCGTAAGCACCTGGTATGGGTGGAGCCGGATCTTGCGGATGGCCAGTTTGGCTTTTGCAGGGAGCGCTCTATTTGGACCCCGGTATCACCAGGTGCCGGTATACCTCATTCGTGTGATCGAGGCCTACCTGAAGGACAGGTTCATTATCTGCCCCGCTCACCGTGGAGAATGGAAACGCCGAGAGATGTCGTGCGGTGTTCCCCAAGGATCGGTACCAAGATATGGGTCGGACTGTTTTTGGTACTTGTCCTCGACAGCCGTTGGAATTTCGAAGAACACTTCGGACGTCTGGCTCCCAAACTGGACCGGACTGGGGCTGCCCTGAAGCGGCTCCTACCCAACATAGAGGTCCTTAGCCCTTTGCCGGAGGCTCCACGCAGCATTGTTTGGTCCATGGCTCATTACGGAGCGCCGGTGTTGGCCCCATTGCTGTGAAAGCGACCGGGGGCAAAGCTGAACGCATCCCAGAGGATCATGGCCATCCAAATGGAGCGGGGATACCGCACGTTCTCCAGCGAAGCGACGAGCCTCCTTGCTGGTCTGCCACCATGGGATCTAGAGGCAACAGTCCTTGCACGCATGCACAATTTGCGCATGGAGTTGCAACGCCGGGGTAAAAAACCACTGACGAAGGCGGTCAGAGTACCGGCAGGATCTCGGGGCAAGCCATAATTATGGCGATAAATCCAATCTTTGAGGAGTGGGTGAATAGACGTGGAAACATCTTCACCTTCCGCATGACGACACCTCACCTCGTGGTAAGTTCGGAAGAAACGCCTGGCTGTCGTCATTGTGTAGACCGCCCGGAGGACAGGGTGGAGCATACGGCGATGGTATGCTCCACTCAGGCGAAGCACTGCCGCCGCGCTGTGTACTCGTGGGAGTGACCCTGGTACAAGCCATGGACCGGAATGTGTAGGAAAGGCAGTTGGTCGGCTCCTTCTACGAAGCAGTTATGCTAGCAAAGGAGACAGTCGTACACGTGAGGGAACATCATTCCTCACGCCCCAGCCACCGGGATCCTGATCCCTTTTTCCAGTCGCCGTAGGCGCAGGGTTGCGGACGGCGAGCAATTTGTATCTCTCCGTCCGGCCGTCCGGTAAGCGTCCGTACCGAGCTCGAGACGTCGATGTTGCATAGTGTTCCACTCGCATCTCGAGGACATGTCAGCAAAACCGTAGGGGCCCAGCAGGTTCGAAGTCTACTGAGGCCAAGGGTTGAGCGAAAGAGAACATCGGGGCCTTGAAACGAAAGAACAGTTTTCATTTCCCTAAAAGTCTGACACTAAAAGAGCGGCAGAAGTCATTGAATAATTTCCCACCTATGAAAAAAGCTCTCGCCTCCATAACATTTTCTGATTTGACCACAAGAAGACCACCTTGGGCACGCCACAATTATGGCAGTAAGTCCCCTCTTGGAGGCATGGCTGGAAAGACCTCACGGCGCGGGCGTCCTCACCTTCCGCATGACGCAGGTTCTCACCGGACACGTAAGTTCGGTAGGTTCGGGCTGTACCGGATTCGTACGGAAGTGACGCCCGAGTGTCGCCACTATGCGGAACGCCCGGAGGACACGGTGGAGCACGCAGTGGAGGTGTGCCGCTTAGGCAGAGCATCGCCTTGCCCTCGTGGAGGTGATCGGCGGCGGCGATCTCTCGTGCCAGACTGGTACAGGCCATGGTTCGGAGCGAGGAGGATCAGTGGCAGGCAGTCGCCTCCTTCTGCAAAGCAATAATGCTAGCAAAGGAGGAGGCCGACCGTATCAGGCAACGGCGCTCACAGCCGCTGCCGGGATTCCGATCCCAATTTCCGGCCACCGTAGGCGCGGGCTTGCGGACGGCGAGCAATCGGTAGCTCGCTGTCCGACCGTCCGGTAACTGTCCGGATCGAGCCCAAGTCATCGACTGCGCGAACTGTTCCCGTGCGCCTCAAGGAGTTGTCAGCAACAGAAGGGGTCCAACCGGGTCGAAGCCTCCTGGGGCCAGGGTTAGCTCCGAAAGGTAGCTCAGCCCCGGTACGAAAGACAACGAAGGAACAGGAGTGGGTTTTTAGTCAGTAAAAGTCTGACACTATCTCCCGCTCCACCCAAGAGCGGGGAATATCATTAGATGATTTTCCCACCGTAAAAAAAGACCACCTTTGTATGACATATCTGCTATTGTTATCATAATATGTTGAGATATTGGCGCGGTAATAAAATTTCCAAAAAACGCATTAGTTCGTACATTCACAAACAATTCCCGAAGTATTCGGCAAAAATAAAGCAAATAATGAATATACCTCATTTTACTAACAATAAATTGTAAGACGCTCACATACACACACACAGCTGCACTCCGTCACTTGTTTTTGTCAAACAGAGATAGCTATATTCCACGAACGAATTTTGAATACGCGTCAACTTGCAGTTGCGCGTGACATTCGCCGGCCTCTTAATATTGTAACATCAACCACTTTTTTTAAAAGAGTAACCATGGAGTTTCTTGCCGGTTCTTCTCCATAGGAAAAGACCAATTTGGAACCGTGCACTAGTTTCTAACGTTTTATAAATGCTTATATAGGCCTATATGAAATAAAATATTTTGAATTTTTCCCACCTCAAAAAAAATCCGGTGCACAGCAGCCTTTTTCATAGAATACAGGCGTGACGTTATACTATGAGTGTTATACATCACTTAAAAACAGACCAGCAGACATACAAGAAGTGTCACAACCTCGTACGAACCAGGTAAGGCACTCTACTCAGGACGGTCGTAACGAATAAATCACAAAAATTCAAGGAACACGCCACTTAAACAGCTTTATCCTCACAAATGCAATCCGAGAACAGTGGCTGCATGCAGGACCTGGTTTATACCAGGGCTGTCCAAACATAGGAACCTCTAACTACATTAGGGTTTCAATCAATCCACGGGTGAACACCTTTTTGTAGGTGAAAGGAGGTCAAGTTTAGGGATATGTGGAACGGAGTGTAAAGCCTACAAACTTATAATATGCTGGATACTAACAATGTTGCCGAAGCTTTTCCAACCTTAGAGGCAAAATAGAGTCACATGATATCTGAAATTGTACTACAATCAATACGCAGTGTAAGATTCTTAGCAGAAGAAGAAAGATGGAGAAAGAAATCGTGTTACAACTACCACTAGTAATAGAAGAAGTAAGATGATAGTTTAAGACACTTGTTGCGTTGTATTGACAACCCTGAGTAAAAAGGTATAAAATGTTTAGACAAAACAAAACATGGCTAACTTATGATCCATGATTTTCTCAGACCTAATGGAATAGTAAAGACAGTGGCGTAGTAGAATGACTAGCGCACAAAAAAGAACTGTGGTCCCTTCTTTACGTAGAAAATCATCGAATAACTTACTTCTCCTGCTCTAAGCAGGAGGGAATATCAGACTTTTACTTACTAAAATGAGTTGCCATGATTAAAGTCGTATTGCAGTTACATTTTATTGAGATTTCGAAGGTAGGAGATTCTTCCGATACTTCAATAAGAGGTTTAGTAATCAGTTTTGGGTCCCCTATAGCTTGGGGGTCCCCGAGGCATTTCCTAGCCCAGCCCTTAAGTAATTCGCCCCGCCAAGTATAGACTAAATGAACGGCCCCTAAACTTCCCAACAGCTAGACAGTGGCCAGCCCTGCCACCCCGAGCCGCAGGTTCCATTACACTAATGCACTAACACTAGCCTGCAGCCGACGTTATCCCGGTGAAACATCGCATTTTTCAGCAGAACGTCTCATATCGCAGATGCTATCGTAAGATTACCCTGCAACTGTAGCATGTACTAAATTTTGTAACTGGGGGTTGGTTTAGGGGGGGTTTCAATTGGATTGATATTAGGGACCATGGTTTTCTGTAATATCATAAAACTATTAGACTTTGTAGTTACTTACATTCATTGTTTGTATAGGGTGTGGAATTATCTGCCTGAGTCTGTGGTCCTGGTAACTTCAACCTGGAGATCTTTAAGTCAAGAGTGAATAGGTTACTTTGACGGAGGCGGTGGCGCAGGACTAGACCCAGACATGACCACGACCACTCTGTCAAGAGTACACGACTTAGAAGAAGAATAGTTTACTTCAAGGCAAGCGTGCTCCAACATCGACCACATCTTTGCTTTTCTGCAGGTGAAATATTGGTCAAGTGCGAGTCATGGAAAAGATGAGTAATGATCGCCACTCAATACCCCTAAGGAGTACATCGCCATCGAGGTCAATCGCGGCTAAGATGGTGTACCAATCTTCGTATTTGTAGGAAAATAACCACCAGGGATCGAGAAAAAAAGGGGAGACCTAGGATACAACGTTAAGCTAACAAACAATATATGATGTGTATCAGGTAATATTTCCTTATGTACCTACTCCCATTTCCTTCTGTATCATGCGCTCTGTGAACACAAAAGTCCTTTGTTGAAAATTCGATCCGAAAATTGTAGTCTAGAAAAAAATATCACCTTTAACCATTTTTAACACCATCCAAAATAAATCTACTTTTAGTAAACACGTTTATAACCTTTGAACTCCGCTTCTCATTTGTTTTGTTGACAATTTAACCTTGAAATTCGCAAACGGTCAATCATTGACATTATAAAAAATACTGAATAGGATGAAAATGATCACGTATAGTGTCTAAGTGACAACAATTGACGCATCACATCCGGGTGACGGCGACAGAGTCACGTATTTAGTGTTTAGTACCTACTGAAAACTAGGCGGAGCTGTGGCCTAGAGGCCTGATGACCTGAAAAACTTTGATATTAAACAAGAGCAAAGAGATAAGAACTGTGACTTTTTATTTGATATCTAGTTAGACTGAAATACTCGAGTTATGCCTGTTTGAGAGGGTTTCTTGACTAATTAAAAAGAAGAATTATGTGCCCCATAAAGAGAGCAGTTCCCAACTTAAACTGAAATAAAGAAGAAATAAGAAAATGCATAACGATAAAGGCACAAAGACCTCCTGAGACCTAAAGCTCTTTTACTTAGCAAACAATCTAATAAATTCATGCCGAAAACTTGAAAGTTGAAGAAGAGGCAATGCTAAACAGATCATTAAGTAAACAGAGCGAGTCTCGGCTCGGCTGTGTTCGCATAATGCAGCCCAGCCCCCGCCGCGCCGTCCCCCAGCGATGCAAGAACAACTCATTTCGCAAACATTTTTGATATTTAATTATATGAATAGTTGATAAGATTCGCAGTTTTTGGCTTTTCATATTTATAACTTTTAGAGAAGTTTTAAGTGCGATTTCATACTACAAAAAAACACGAAAACGCACTTTAGAGTCTTGTCACATGTTTCAAGAATGACCTTCATTTCCAAGTCGTATTTTTTACAATATTAACATAACATAACATATTCCACAACTATCACACAGCGCCGTCTAGTCCCAAGCTAAGCAGAGCTTGTGTTATGGGTACTAGACAACTGATAAACATACTTATATATTTCTAAATACATACAAATTATAGATAAATTACACCCAGACACAGAACAAACGATCATGCTCATCACATAAACATTTGTCCTGGGTGGGAATCGAAACCACGACCTCCGGCATAGCAGTCAGGAGTTCAGGACCACTAACCAACAGGCCAGTCAAATTAATAAGCTTTAGTCGCAGTTGTGTGATTTAAATCTGACTATGCAACAAAAACCCAAGTTGTCACCATGAATATAAAACAACAAGCTGCACGCTCTTATTAAATTGACCTAAAACCGATGACCCATAAAGAATTCATGACCTAAAGCCAGATTAAACATATTTTTCATAAAACCAGCGCAGGCTCGCAAATTAGCAATTCCGCGGCGCATAGCGGCACAGATGCCAGCACTAGTAATATGATATTAAGCGCAGAACTTCGATACGCGACTGGTTTAAGAGTGCATCTTCGGGGGATGCTGAAAGGGCATAAATAACTAGAAGATAGTAGAAACGTGCCGCAGAAGCAAGGCTGGAGTGCCGGAGTGCCGCGGGCCGCCTTCTGAGAATTTTCAAGCGTATCTTAGGAACAAGGCTCGACGTCTTTGAAATTTTTTTTTTCAGGAAATTCTGATTCAAAAGTGGTTGTATGAAAGTGGATTAATGTAAATATCAATGAGTAATATAGATTACTTTTGGACCCGGACAAAGGTGAGGTTCCAAAGGGATAGCTAGCTTTTTTTATTATGGATAGGCTCGCGTTTGACCACTATCTCACCTGATGTTAAGCGATGATGTGGCCGACGATGGAACACGCTTGCCTAGAAGCAATCTAGCTGGAAGTTAAGAAGTTCTTTATAAGTAGTGTTTGTTTATAATATTGAGTTAAAGATTTCAATTATGTGTAATTTGTGGGTGGAATGATGATGCATTCGTCGAGTCAAAGTTCCAAACTTGAATTGCTACTCTGACGGTTTTCATCGGTTGCCCAGCAAGAAGTCTCCGAGGTGCTACAACCAGGGGTTAAGCCAAAAGTGACTGTACTTCTACGAAAATATACTTCAAATTCGACCACATCGCTTCGCCAACAAATGAGATAGAGTTCAAACGCGAACAGTACAATAATATTCCTTCTTCTTTTTTTATTATTGTGTGTAAATAATAATTAAAGAATTGAATACAACCTTGAATTGAATTCATACATAGGTGTGTTACGTGGTTATAAAATGCACATGCAGCAACTAATCGTAAACATGAACTTTAAGTAATTATCAAGATACGTGCTTGCAAAGAACGCAGCGCTCTCGGGGCTGTTCGGAACGGAGCTGTTTTTTCCAAAACCTGACGCCATATTGCATCGTGTAGGGAATATTAATCTAATCTAGAAATAGCTAAATGAAAGTATGAAGCCTGTATTATCTGCGTTAATTAGTGAAGCTTTATATCTCCCTGTAACTTTACAGAATGGATTTAAATAAGTTAGTATGATGGTACGTGAGCTACACAAAGGAAAGCCATTTTATCGTGTACTTGCGGGAAAGCAGCGTGTTGCGGAAAAGCAGTTTTATCTAAAAACTTAAAGCGCATTAAACCATAGAATACGTGCTTATTAAATTGTCATATAGAAAATTCCTTAACGCGTAAGAGCCTGACAATATGAAGATTATATACTTGGCTATAAATGACTCCTGTGTTGGCCAAGAGATGGGTTTATGGAGTGTTGCTTGAGTTGGATTTCCCGGCTAGGCAGATTTTCTAATAGTGGTGACGTAGTTGTAACGGACCCGACTTATGAGTTATATGTCTCAGGTTCAAACCCAGCTAAGCGCATTGCTTTGTATAATTTATTACATTACCACTGCTCTCAAAATGGTGAAGAAAAATATCGTGAGAAAATCGACAAGTCATTATGATCAAAAATTCAAAGACATGTGACATCCATCAAGCCGCACTGGGCCCGCGTGGTGGATTAGGTACGGCCCATTCCCTCTCTTATAGAAGAGGCTTGATTCCCAGAAATGGGAACATTAGAACTGACTAACTGAGGTTGAGGGTTCGATTCCCACCCAAGACAAATGTTTGTGTGATGAGCACGATTTTGTTCTGTGTTTGGATGTAATTTTGTCTAATACTCATAGTATAAGCTCTGTTTAGTTTGGGCCTAGATAGCGTTGTGTGAAAGTTGTGGAATTTTATTATTATCTATAGTTTTATTAATATAATCTAGGACTTATAAGTACCTAGGCATACTAGGCCAGGTTGGAGAACACAAACGTGATTTATGTGTGGTATGTGGCTATATTAAATGCGTTTTCAAAGCACACGTGTGTTTGTCGGATGCCTTAAGCCAGGTCGCTGGGTAAACTCGCGCACTAAGGCAGCGATACACGATACATAATACGCATATCACAAAGGAAGCGTACACACGCTGCACACTGGGGATTGTTCTGCTTGACGGCGTATTCTGGGAAGAGGCGACGCTGTTACATGTACCTTTACTTTTCAGGAGAAAATTGATTTTTTATCAAAGTTGGTTCTTCATACATGAGTAAAGAAAAAATTGTTGGCCAATACTGCAATTTTAAGATATTTTTTTTCGAAAACGTGTGATATCCATCAAATCCGCACTGGGCCCGCGTAGTGAATAACGGCCCATTCCCTCTGCCAGAGAGGAGGCCTGCTTTCCAGCAGTGGGAACATTACCTATAAGGCTGATTATGTTATACTATGCTTATAACTCTTCAAATTCTAAACATATTAAGGTGTACTTTATGTAATTTCCTAAAAAGAAGACCACCTTCCAACATAACCATTATGCGGCAGGGTATTTCCGAATACGACCAGAAAAAGGCAATGGCGCTAGTGTGCGATGGCGGGAATTTTTCGCGCCAAACACTTTGATTACCGCACAATGTTCTATACACTTGATATTGCATAAAATGGCTACAACACGTTACACGGTTTTGTATAGGAACCTTTTTATTGTAACCACTACGCTTCTGTTGGGATTTTTATTATGCGATTTAACTTATGTTATGGTCTATAACATTTGGGTAACAGATATTTTTTCATTTACCTAGTTGAGAACGAGAAGAGAAAGAAATGGGAATTTATCTTTTACTAGCTGACCCGATAGACAGCTTTCTGTCAAAAGTGGAGTGGAGAGGAATGGAGTGAAGTGAGTTGTTTTTTGTGTGGTTTTGTTTTGGGTGTTTTTGTGTGCGTGCACGTGCGTAGTTTATGTCTTTTCCGCCAAATAAAATGTTTTTCAATCTTGTTCCTTTAGTTGCTCTCAACTTTGCGTTCAAGGACAGAAAGACGCTATTGTAGGATTTATTGATAGGTAGGACTAATTTGAATTAAATAAGAAAGAAAGTGTTTCTTGTTTATTAAAAAGTTTAAAAAAAGTTCATCCACATTAGTCCAGTCATTCTCAAGTAGGTATTGCGTGTAGGAATACAAAATAAGTCATTCATTTTTATTGATAGCAATACATAAGTAGGTTTAGATTCGGTAGATGTCACACAGGCCTTGAAAGGCTAAACAATTTATCTACGTCCCTACTCCTCCTCGTCATTGCACAGTCACGAGCATACGATTGTACAATAAGCAGCCATACCAATATTATATACATTTCCAAGAAGGCATCTAGACAACCACCGCCTGGTCTCACAAACACAGGGTAACATAACAATGGTACCAGGAACTCCCTGCGCCATTTTGTTATGAATTTCTTAGGTTTGTTCGACGTTAGTTGATTAGCAGGCATCCATTTGCAGATTTCATTGGCAGACCAACAGCATGAGGAGCAGATGATCTAAAAGTCTGTGGGTAAACCCTGGATGAGAATCACAAGGACCTGTGAAAGAAGAGGCCTGTACCCTGGACTTCGTGGTAAGTGGACCAAGGCTACCAAAGATGAAGATGATTCAATAAATAAGCTATAACCACGCTTATCCAACGCATTTATTTCTTAAACTAATTGCTAGAAAATTATCCCCAGGGAAACATGCTCTCTAATTAAAAAGTATCATAAATATATGCTATTCGAAAACATAGTTTACTTGTACGCAAAATTTCATCCAAATCCGTTCAGCCGTTCAAGAGTGAAGAAGTAACAAAAATATACACAACCTTTCATCTTTATAATATTATTGTGATAGCTGAGCATGAAAAGAAAGCCATGTGGAAAGAAAACGACTAAATATATAATCACATAATATTTGCTAATATTCTGAAAAGTTAGGTAGGTAGGTTAGAAACAACTAAGAATTTGAAGGTTAATACTGAATCCAACACAAATCTCATAGCTCGCAAGTGATTCTAAGAAAATATCCAACTTCAAAGTTTCTTCAATGAGTCATCAGTCGTAAATGTCATTCGCTACTGCATTGACCTTTATAAAGTTGCAAAATAAATA
The DNA here is from genome assembly GCA_910589285.2 of Mythimna ferrago. NCBI lineage: Eukaryota > Metazoa > Arthropoda > Insecta > Lepidoptera > Noctuidae > Mythimna > Mythimna ferrago. Next base: position 830,453 of record OU342693.1, read on the forward strand.
TTGAAATACAAATAATTTCAAGTGTGCTCAAAGATATTAACAAAATATAATGGAAACCAATAAAACCAATTCCAAAAGATGGCTTGTGGTTATGATCATATAAAATAACGAAATATTAAAAATAATGGAATAGGCCTCAGACAGAATGACGCTACATTACACGACTGATGGGTATTATAGTCCATAGAAATATAGAAAAATAAATAAAGATCCACCAGCAAAAATCTACAAGAAACAGGCAAAACAAGATATAATTAAGTAACAACAACGACAAAAAAAAAATAGACATAGTATACGTGATGGGATACACTCTTATCTAACTATATAACTATGAAGCAATGTACAAATACTTTTCTTACTGAATTCATTCACTCATACAATTGTATCGTAGCCTTACCATTATTTTGAGGTCAACAAACCACACTTATCTTTCGTCTCTATTTGCCAGCATTAAAATTAAAATCACTTTCTCTCTATACATACCTTGTTTTAGAAATGTTAATGATATATTGGTATTTATTTAGGTTTTAAAAACAGTTTTACCTAATCGTCAAATTTGTCGTTAATATAAATTAAAATGAGGTCAGTGTTTTTTAGATGAATGTAACACTGAGAACAAACACCGCAAAATCACAGAGGTTAGACTCTTTTAAAGTCAATATAGCAAACATGTAGTTGTGCATGTGTTGTGTGTGGTATATTAAATGTAAACAATTAGCTATTACGCTATTCAACAAAACAACCCCTTGAAAATCTTCATCAAAGTGAATCAAATCAGCAAAATGTCGACGACGAATATAAATATAAACGCAGATGAGCTGCTGACGTCACACACGCAATAAAATGACGATATCAATAACACTTAAGCCGATAACATACTACCTACAGGGTACATCAAAGCATCGAACCACGAGCGTTTGGAAGTTGAAAAATACGGAAGAAACGGGGATGAACATGAGTGACGAAAGTGTTTAGTTTTTCATACTGTATGCAGTCACTTTGTTTGTCATTTGAATTAGCAGAATACTTGGTAACAAACGCATCTATTTAACCTTCTCTATAAGCTTCACTGAGGTGAACATCTTTAAGTATTACCGTAAAATTCTCAGCTCTTTTTATCGAAATCGAAACTTTTTAAATGATTTTGCATGTTGTCTAGTTTTTTAGATTCTTAAGAAACAAAACTACTACAATTTTACAATAAAATACCCACTGCAAATCAATTTGCTAAAAAGCCAAGTGGCTGAGTTAATTTTTTTTTGCAACTCAGAACTTTCATACATCAAAAATGAAGAACAATATAATATATCAAATATTCTGACGTTTCGTAAACATTACAGACAGTGACATAGTACAAACAGGGCCCTAGAAAACTCCACAAATACCATAATAAACCAAATCTGAATATACCATTACCATAGAAAAGACTTACCAACTCCATGCATTGAGCGATGTAACAAATCGAGCGTGTAATGAAACGTATGATGTATCACTGGTGGCGTACCTGTAACAGATTTGAAACATTTGTTACATTCGTGTTACTTAAGCCGCGTTCGGGTATTGTCTCGTTATTGAAGGATTATTGCTCGAGAACGAGAACATTCGGGATTTGTTATTGTTTTTAAAAGGTATGGTATAAGCGAAAAAGGTTGAAGCTAAGAGGATTAACTGGTTTTAGTTTTATATATTCTTAGGAAGGACTGAAAAAAGTAGGTTGGTTTAGATTTTGGGGAACGTAAGATAGAAGTAAGCATAAGGTAGCTGCATGAGTAGGGGGGTCTAATGTGATTTATTTATAGCGGAATATAACTAAAATCTAGTTCTTTCAGTGTTTTTAAATTTAATTTTATCTATCTTCTGTAAACAAATCAAATCAAAAACATTTATTTCAAATAGACCATTTGCAGGCATTTTTGAATAGCCAAATGTCGGTCAGTCCAAGAAAAGTGAAGCTAAATTGCACGTTCCAAAGCGTAGACTTCTATGGAGAAGACGTGCAAGAAACTCCATGGGCGCTCTTTGAAAAAACTAAACAAATAAATAACTTATTAGGTAAGTATATACAACTAACTGTAATTAATAATATGTACAAACGCTGATAAGAAGAATTTATTGGGCATAAAAAAAACATCCACATTGTTGTCAATCGAAAATGTGCTCTAAACACTGGCATCATTGCCACGTTGAATAGCAATGCCTATACGCGAACCAAAATCTTCAATTTTACAAACTATAACACTGTTTACATCTATATCATTAACATACAGCCTCCTTTTATTTCCCTTCCAGAATCCCTCTAACCAGAGATTCAAACAACACGGAAAAATTCTGGAGCAGAAAAAAGTAAGCCTCGGGAACAGTTATTGGTACATTTGTCGCTGCAGTCCGCTGCCGCATGCCGCCGGCGACATAGCGACATAGAACTCGCATTAGGAACAGGCGTCTGCAAAAATATATTTTATACTTCGAACACGAGAGAACTTACATACTGTGAACAGGGATTTGGGAGACATGTTCGACTAGCTTTGTCTGCGCTTTATTTTACTGTTAAACTGTTTTAATTTTACTGTGGTTAAATTTCTTTAAGAATTTTAAAATTTAATTCTACCATCGGACAGCCCGACTGTTACCCGACGTACGGCGAGTATCCACCCTTACGTTGTTGAAACCTCCTCGGTCCGGACTAAGCGTTCCACCTCGTCGTTTATTCGTCGTCGTCGTCTTCATATCCGATTATAATTTGGGTGTCTTCAAGACTAGAATTAATAGGCTCTTAATAAACTAGTACGCTTCACTATTAACGGTTGCATCACTGCTTACCATCAGGTGGGATCGCAGTCTAGCACTAGTTTATATCAGATAAAAAAAGAATATACTCAAAATTGTTCCTTTAATACGAGGTCTGAGGAGCCATGAAGAACTTCTCCTGGGCGACGCCAGTAATCAAGCTACTACGTCGCACAGCACCGCTCCGACCCACTGGAGCCAGCAGCAATACTTCGAAATCCCCGCGCGATTTGAACATAATATACAACAACCCGATATCATCAGTTTAGACATAACATCCGTCTATTCGAAGGATCTTGTCATTCCAACAGAGATTTGTGGGACTTTAGGTACACCCTGTTTCGCATACCTCTGAACTGTTCTTTTTTTTTAATTTCCTGACATTGACTTGGTCTTATTTGGGCACATGTATACCTAGTAATGAATAGTATAAAAGACATCTATGTAAAATGGTGGATGCATTCAGTAAAACCTTAGGCAAATCTATTCAAAAAGATTTGACAAAAAGCATATTTTGACAAGTTTTTACTGGTGTAAAATCCAAGTTAGCAAAAGTAGTCACATAACAACTGCATTCACCATATATATTGTGTCACACCGCATCATTTGAGACACTAAGATATGCATGTAACATCGTCTCTTTTGCTCGACTCACGGTCCTAACATTAACAGATTCAAGAAAATATAACTATCTTTTGCCCGCGGCTTCACCCGTATACATAAAATATAGCCTATGTCGTTCAGGAACAAAGCTGTTTTCTATCGGTGATAAAATTTTCGAAATCGGACCAGTACTCTTAGAGATTACCTCCTACAAACAAAAATCATGAAAATTTTGCGTGAAAGAGTAACAAACATAAAATCCATACATACAAACTTTCGCGTTTATAATATTAGTACGAATGAAGGAATGATTGGCATCAATGTATTTGACACTTGCTGTCAATTTATTTGACAGTAGCTGTCATTTGCAAATGGGTTAGAAAATTATCCCAAGGGAACATAATCCCAGGATAAAAAGTATTCTATGTGTTATTCTAGGACATGGTCTACCCGTGTACCAAGTTTCATCGAAATCCGTTCAGTAGTTTTTGCGTGAAAGAGTAACAAACATCCATACATACAAACTTTCGCGTTTATAATATTAGTAGGATATGTATGATTTGATTTCTCTACAATGAAAATAATAGTGTTATTTCTGCTAGATTTCTTAACCTTTTTGAGAATCTCAAGAAAGCAGATACAACTTGTAAGTCAAGAAACTTTTGTTTTTCAGCCTAACTCAAAATATTTATATTGCGTCAAATTTCCCACAGATCGCGAAGTTCATTATTCTAACCCATTCCAATTTGAATGGGAAAATATTTGTTGAGAATCTCGGTTCCGATGGAATTAAATGTATTCATGAAGGAGCGGAGTTTTCGTATTTACGAGAAATTAGTCAAAATTTTGTAATAACATTTACTAGATAGGCCCAAGCCACAAAATAGATAGGTAGAGAAGATAATCTACATACAAAGCACACTAGAAAAACGCACACATAGACACCGCTCACGGACACGCTATCTCGGCTCAATCGCCCGGTCGCGCTCATACAGTTCGGAGCAACGCGCGTCCGTGTGTGCGATCGCCTAGGGTAGGTACAATGTAGTACATACATGAGATTTACTGTTTTTTGTATATCAATGTGTACCTATCTATTTTGTGCCCAAGCTAACCGCGAGCTGCTTAAAGATCGAAATAATTAATTTAAAAATGTGGTTAGTTTATTTCGTATATTTTCTCTACAGTGAGTTAAAATTGTTGTAAGGTGCGGTTTCGGCCACCTCTCCTTTCCTCTGGGGCTAATAAAAGACAGCGAAGGTACGGGAGGAGAATGGGCAATAAAGGTAACATTCTTTTGTACGTTATATCGCGATCTCGATAAGGCTATTCCACCGTTTAAAAAGTAATAATAATTGGGATATAAACAAATTATAATTAGGTAGGATGCTTTTCAAAATACAAACACATAGGCTGTTAGTGTAAGGGACAGTTCAGACACGGCGATAACCGCGCGATTGACAAATCGTGCGGGTTGAACCGCAAAAAATGTCAACTGTTCAAACATCGGCAAGAGTCTGACACTATCTCCCGCTCCACCCAAGAACCAACCAAAAAAAAGCTCTTTACTGGTGTAAGAATTTTTGAAATCAATCGAGTAATTTTTGAGTTCTTTCATTACAACAAAAAAAGATTTGATTACGCCAAAAGAGACACTTTTTTACAAAGCTTTTTTGGTTGTAAATATGACATTGTGCAACTGACATTATAATTGAGAATTCCTTGCATGACACGTTATTTACCATAATTATCGAATGGCATTTATCTAAATCACATATGACTTAAAAAATAAGTGAAATAAACTAAAGTCCACCTAATACATTAAATCAGATAAGTACAGTCATACAAAAAAAAACCTATAGTCAGAATTGAAAACGAGAAAGAGTTTCTATCCATTACTGTCCAATTTCCAGCAACTGAGCACTGAAAAACACAATAACCCTCCTCAATTCACTTCAAAGTAACTCACACTCAGAAAACAGCAATAAAGAGGTATTCTCTACGAAACCTACCTAACGAATACACAAATGGGATTCCGAATGTATCTCACAGGAGATACAAACCCAGTTAATTGAAAACGGCATCCAGTCCGTCCGCACCGGGCGACGGCGCGACGCTTCTATTTTGTCGCATTATACCACTAAAAAGTACTAAAAGGCTCGAGAGAAGTTATAGCAGTCTTTTGATTTTTATTCTTGAAAAGCTTTATGAGTTGACTGTTCATTTGATGTTCGTTTTCAATGTTGGTCCTTCGGTACGAATGTAAAATATTTTTTTTACGAATTTTCGCGTGTTCTGATTAGATTTCCACAATTAATTTTTGTAAGGGGATTACAAATACAAAATTGTTGCATTAATGAATGAATGAATGTCTTAGCGAGAAAAGATCGAACTCAATCTGTCACGACTCAGGAACATAGCACTGGATCACTGCTACACTTTTAGTGCTACCGCCATATCCATAAAAGTCGACCATTTGTCTAAGAACTTTCTAAACATTTAAGTTAAAACAGTTAAGAGTACAATCCAGTACGAAGCCACCTTCCCAAGAGACATATTCGTTGACTAATCTACAAACATTAAAAACCTATCATCTTCCAAACCTGTCATAAAACTGACAGCAATTTTTTTCGTGTTACTTCGGCAAAGTCCCTAAACAGCTTTTACGGTAGCAGAGGTGTAACTCACGAAATTTAGAATCTTTCCCACATGGCTCAAGTTGGCAAGTAGACGAAGTACGCGAGTTGTCGGAGACTTATTATCAAGGGGGCAGCCATTTTGCATAGTGCACGTGTGAGGAACGGTGTTGACTCCAAGTTCACAGGTCGGGGAGCGGGGAGTTACTTTACTACTGTTAAGATTGCATTGTGCAGCTGTCCGTGAACTTAAATTAACCATATTGGACATATGAAGTGAAGCCAGCCTTGAGTTCTCATGTTTACTTAAGACCCCACATGAGATTATCGGAAATGAGGGAAGATGAAACCTAATTTTAGGTTAGTTAGTTACAAGAAAACGTCAATTCGCTTTCTAAGTTTGGTGAGCCACTATGTTTTGGAAGGATTTTTTTAACTCCCTTTAAGTAGAATTTATTTTGTACGAGCCAAATTTCAAGTCCCATCAACAACACTAAAACTCATATGAATGGGGAATAATGATGCCACAACTATCCTTGTACTTAGGTTAGGACATATAAAGCTAAGGACCAGAATTCCCGACCAAAGTCTGTGTTTCCTGACAGCTACAACTTGGGATCTTTAAGTCAAGAGTAAACAGGTTACATCTAAGCAAGCGTGCTGTGTCATCGACCACATCATCGCTTACCATTAGGTAAAATAGTAGTTAAGCGCGAACCTATCAATAATAAAAAAACATCTATTCATGACCGCTGTTCATACAACATTGTTTAGTGTCTATTGTACATTATCATTTTTCCCATATCCCACTGAATTAGTGGTCGTCATATCATTGTTTTTTTATCATACCGACTTTTATGTCAGTCGGCGTCTCACGCCCTTTCCAGGGAGTTATTTTTACTATTCTATAATTGAAATAGAATAAAAATATAATAGGCTAGTTGCCGTAAAAAAAATTAATGTCCGTCTTTTAGATTATTCAAAAATAAGGGACATGTATTTTTTTATTTGTAAATTAAACCAAAAATGACAAAGATATAAGCTCATTAAAGTTATGTGTAACGTCACGCCGTGCCGCATCTTTTCGCACGGGGTGACGTCACACGTAACTTTAATGGGCTATATCTTTGTTATTTTTTGTTTAATCGAAAAAAGAAAAAATACGTGTCCAGTATTTTTTTAAATTCTAATACGGACTAAATAAAATATAATTATTTTGACTCTGGAAACTACCCTATTAAAGAGAGGCTTTTCTGGCAAACGTCCAAAAACACAAAATAATACAATAATTTAAAGTAAACGAATCAGAATGTAGTGGTGCGGCGGGCGGTACAAATCTGACGCGAGACGGGATCACGTCGACGTAACAATGGTAATGCACTACTACCGCCCGCCGGATTTGCGCGGCGCGGCACTTTAATTATATTAGCCGAATTACCTGAATATTTGTGTACACGCTAATGTTGGGGTAATAAGCGAGCTACCTGCGAGGGTTATGTGGGAGCTGAAATTCGTAAAGTGGTCCTTTCATCATTTTAGTGGAGAGACTCAAAGGACCAAAATGAAAATTACTTTTCAACCCAAATATTTATCTTTTACTGAAAATGACATTTATATAAGGCGTTTATGTAGACACATCTTATTATTTCAAAATTATGTCTATTAATATAAAAAACTAGTATTTATATTCTTTGAGTATAAATGAACAATTTCTCCGTTTCGGTCATTACAAAAATATGTTATTTTTATTAATCACTCTAACCTAGGATCTACCTCACAATTTTTTTTTTTTTAAATAGTTTATGGATACCCATTTTACTATTCCAATATTTATGTCCAAGTCTTTAAGGTTTATAATCGTTTGTTTCTAAGTAAGACTTATCCGAGCGCACAAATTTAATGGAGCTCAGCGTTAGACGAAGAAAGTGGGAAATATGAGTAATTCCAGATATTCCTTACAGATGCTTGGGTACACGCAAGTAAATAAATTACAGATTATTGATAAAACAGACGCTGTTCTAGTCAGAAAACTGTATGTACTGGATAACGGAAAATAACATTTATTTCTAAGCGCCTGAATTTTAGAATACAGCAATGTCAACACTGGAATATTGAGTGTGAACATTGAAACAGTGGGTCAAAGCTAGTAACTAATATTGTAAACTGGTTCGCTAGCAAAATCATGTCTGCCAACATAGTATATAACAAACGGATTACAAGAAGAGCTATATGTACATATAGCTCTTCTTGTAGTCCACACAGGGAATCCAATCATACCAATTAAATTACACATAAACAGTGGAGGCTGGTAGCTAGTACCATCTAACAGATGGTATCATTTAAAAAATCACATTCTCTGCTGCATGTACTCAACAAACATTTCCGGGAGGTTTACAAAGTACACAAAATAGCTTTTACTTCAACTTTACTTCTTGATACCGCTAAAAACACCGTCCACTCATTAAACATCTTGATATTAAAAGTGGAACACATTTACACTCTAGAGTTTAAGTAAAACAGTGACATTCAGTGAATTACTCGTTAAAGTTAGACTCAGTATAATCTGAGTGAGACGGTACCTACTGTTACGATACGGTTTGAATAAACTACACTCGCTCATTGGTGTTATTTAGTTTAGGGTTCGCGGTCACTGCGGTGTAACGTACCGCAACAAATGTGTGTGTAGACAAACTTTAGAAGTTGGGTTTGTTGTAGAAATAATGTCAATTCTGTGCTGTTAAACAGCATAAACGTAAAATGTGTAAAAAAAAAAGCTTTACCTCTTTATAATATTACTGTAGATTTAAGGGAACCAATAACTATTGTAAACCAAAATATCGTACCGAGTGATTTCGATTTACTCGCAAAGAGAAGAAAGAAAGCACCAAACAAAGCAACTACATTGAACTGTTCATAAAACGGTTCATTGGTTGTACAATATTATAATGTAAAACTAACATTAGGCTAAGTTGTACGACTATTAACACATATTATGGATGTTTATCTGAAATAAAAATTTGAATTTGGAAAAAGCAAAGCCGAGAGCACAACTTACCCAACCCCAGTGTACGCGAACCTCAACTTAGGAAACTTTAAATGATCGTCTTGTAGTTAGCAAATGAGCGCAGAGAGCCGACAGCAACAAATGGCAACGCTTAGCAATGGCAATTTCATTATTGTTTAAACATCCCAGATTTGATAAAATGCACCTTTGCGAGATATTATTCTTGCTTACTTAGCAATTAGCTTTATTGCTTCCTTCTCGTTTTTCATGTTTTGTTTTCGTTTAGCTTTTCCTTGTTTTGTCTGTTTTTGCAGTCGTGGACGTGTGTTGGTCACAAAATGAAAAAATATTCTCTATTTAAGCGAACTGTCTTATAGAATAGAATATCTGTCTAGTATTCGTAACGCCTAGGTCGCTAAGGCTTACAAATAAACAGCAACGGCAAAGGCAGATTTGTGAAAATACTTGCTAGATTGATATTTGCCTGTCCATATATCTTCAAAAGACTTTTAAAACATGGAACCTACAAATCAAGAAACCAGACACTGTATTTATTCAAACTAAAATCTAACAATCCAACTAATTTCCTAGTCAAACAAAGCCAGTTGCACATCGACCACAAAAGCGAAAAGTCACATGCAAGTCCAATAGCAATTCGCGACCACTCTATAAACAAGAGTAGACCTAAGGCAAACTTTTGCCGACACTTAATGCAAGTTTAAGCGAAGCCGCGTGCGTGAAACTGCCCTAATCACAGTTTGAAGTCGCCACCGCCCGAGGCCGAAGAGGGGAGGGGGGAAACTTGTGAGAATGGGCCATGCTGGTAATTCTGAGGGACAATTGTTCTATATTTGATTCGATGCGGTGGAGTTCTGTATTTATTTTTAAGATACATTTTTATTGTGAATTATATTGAATTAAATGATGGTAAATATAAAAAGTATTATGCATGAGCCCCAAATAAATTAGAATATAGACAAATAATACTTCTTTTTTTGCGGATTTTTTTTTATATTTTGTCGATAGCAAATCATTGTCGGTCTACTAACTAAAGGTCTATTCGGATTCCATGCAATAGATCCTATTACATGGAACCATTGTCTTAAAAATTACATTGTTTGCAAATTACTGATTGTTAAATAAAATAAAATATTAGAATAAAAATAATTTTCATGATAAAGCATTCTTGCTAGTACAAGATTAAAGTAATAGACAATGACGACAAAGGTTTAAAGGTGTAAGGAATTAAGAAAACCATGGACTGACAAAAATACATCGCTTCAAAAGAATTTGATTTCATAAATAAATAACAGTTTAAGGTTGAATTTGTTTTAAGTAATAGTTAGCAAGCTTCAAAAGTTATTAGCGAAATACTGTGTCCTAACTCCCTTTGTCTCAGAAGCCCACCCCCATAGGCTTGCCATCACGCCTAACTTAACCCAAACTTAGCGTTATTCAATACAAAACTTGAACAGTCAAGTTAGCAAGTTTGCCGAAGGTCAGGCGGTGACCACCTGCCCTTAATGCCGGTCTAATCTCTGCTCCTTTGGTACCAGATGGATACAGCAATTAAGTTCTGTAGTTAATTTCGCTGACTTAATTTATTTTTTTATTTCTGGGCAGATGAGACTGAGTTTAAAGATGGTGGTAAAAAAAGGAAATTAAATTGACAAATTCGTTTTTTTTTCTAGGTGAGCTATCTTTGGACTTCTTGGAATATGGAGATTAATATCTAGCTACACGCAATTCAATAGGCTTTGTTTACATTAGATAAATAAACTAGTAATTAATTTGTACCCGTTTTATTACAGTGAACTTATTGGCCAGACATGACGCGTTCTCAGCTAGTCAGCCTTTTCATTATTCTTTATTTTTTTGAATCCTTTCCCACAGAAACAATGTAAACTCAATGTTTTATATCACAAGTCAGTTTCAAGTGACTGTTTACTTATTAATGTCTATGTATTTCGCGGTCTCTCAAAATGGAGAAATATTCGTCGGTACGGACCACAACTGGTCCAAGTGTAAGTGAAAGCCGTGCCTATTTGTGGATCATTCCGAAACGTGTTCGTTAAGTATTTCACTCTTTTCCATAATTTCGTCCGAATCCGTTACTTTTACTTTGGGCAAGAGAGGGACGCTGCATCGGCAAGAATATGACGGCCATTAATGTCCAAAATATGCAGTCAGACTAGGTTTTTTGAGGCCCTGCGACGTAGATTAATTGACATTGACACAGTGTTTAAATATCCAACATTTAAAACCGATCAAAATTATTTACGTACTTATTATTTGAGTTGATAGTTTTTTTAAATATTATTGTTGATAAGATCGCGCTTGACCTTATCAACAATAATATTCTCATCAAATGACAACCGATGATTTATCGTTGTTGATAAAGCACGCTTGCCTAGAAGTAACCTATTCACTCTAGTATTGCATAAATTAATTACGACCAGCTTGTATCCGCGATTTCGTAGCCGTGATGTCTTTCAACGGAACCGTGCATTTTTTCAGGCTAAAAAAGTATCGTATGGCTCTCCGTCATTGTGTTGATTACTATTAGTAAAAAAAAATTCGATCTCAGATCAGGATTTAAAAAAAATTAAATGACCTCCTTTTAACAAACGATCCAACCATTTTACCTCATAAACATATTTTATTTAACTTCGTTGCTTTCGTTTAGTCATAGAATTGCCACATTTATCTTTTAATCATCAAAAAACAGGAAGTGAAATTAGCATCATGCTTTAACCACAGAAAATAACGAAGCAAGAACTGTTTGTCACCACAGATGTCGTTCAGACAAAGCTCCAGGTAAACTTACAATTCCTACAAACAGAAATATCCTAAACAATGTCTAAAATTTAGAGGATTTGGACTCTCAATCCGCTAAAAGGCCGAGTCTGCCCGAACTTCTCCGACAAAACCCGAAAGCAAAAACCGTGAACTGTCAAAGAAGCCACTTGTAAGTTGGCTCGCTGTGGCAAAAACTGACGTACAAAAACTTTGTGTAACTGCGGCCGTGAGTCCGGGAGACCGTGACTACTGTCCTCCTAACTAATAGAACGGGTTGAATTATAAGGGTCCAGCCAAGTTTGTGGTCGCTCCTTAGTTGGTACAACGAACAACTGCAAATACGTTTAAAATTAGAGGGGCTACATGTGATTAAGGAGTTAGTTTAGAAAATAAATATTAGGACGGTGAAGAAGGGTTCATATAAAGTTGGGCTAACCACATGACGTGTGAAGCAAGTAAATAAGGTTTTCATGACTTTAAAAATCTCGTAGATACAGAAGTTCTAAAACATTTAAAAAGTCAGTATCGACGAATGCAAACTAGGCATTATCAATCACATCATCGCTTACCATCAGTTAATGTAGTGGTCAAACATAAAAAATACATAATGTAACAAAAAAAAACAAATAAGAAGGGAAACATAAATCCTCCCCATGGAAATTAATTCTCAAAACAAAATTTTAATTAACCGTTTCAAGTGATAATGATCATGTCAGTGGTCAAAGCTCAAAAAGATGAAGAGCCTAGCTCCAGCACTAATGTGGCTTAGCCCCGGGAACACGCGAACTAATCCCGGGACACCGCAGGGTGGCGACGCGGTGCTGTTCGATTTGTCAAGTGTATCTGCGGCTCTGAGATACTTGGTCCTCCCGTCCGAAATGGGCGAACACGGAATTAAACTTTGTGGTTTAATCTTGCGTTACATACCTTTGTGTTGTAAGCTTTGATTAGCAGTCTGTGATTGTGTTTCTTAGTTATAGTTTTTTTATTATTTTTTTTTTGTTTTTCAGGACTTAGGTACTCGTATTTTTTACATATTTATGCATTTTTGCTAAATATGCTAAATATCATTGAAATCTTTGGTAACATAAAATTCTATAAACCAAAATTAGCATTCGCCGTAGATATCAATGCAGCCATTGATATCTACGGCCATTAATTTTACATCTATTAATTACACAAAATGCAGGTAGTTATACAACGAATCTACTTTGTTAAACTTTAAAACAAAATTTTCGGTCACGTAAATCTCTTTAAATAAGTAGCTAGTGCTTCAATTAATGCAGCGCACTCGAGCTAATCCCGGGACACGGCGGCTAATTCCGGAGACCGCAGCCCGGGACTGTCCGGGACCGGCTAGTGGTTCAGCATTCGGTTTGGCGAGCGGGCTCGCGGTTTGAGGGTTGTTACTGTACTTACCTATATCTTTGGAGATTCGGAATCGTGAGTGGTTGTGTTATACTCAAGAGTCACGTGATACTTGTTGGGGATTTTGGAAGAAATTTCAAGGATGCAATTTATTCTTGACAAAAAATTCGATTTCATTCTAATATGTCTACCAATAAACGATGAATGGGCTGTGTGAATACAAATGTTTTTCTAACCCCAAATAAATACATTGAGATAATGGCAAGCGAGTGATGAAGTACTGAGAATCCTCATTTATTCCGTGCCAGTGAGTACTCCCTTACACCTTCATTAAAAGCTCAATCTACCATTCACTGAACATCAAAATCCTTTAATCTCACTAATCTCTCACAATCAAACCGAGATATTTCTCATAAAAAGCGCTCCAACATGAAAGCAATGCAGCGCTTTAAATTAAAGGGTTTTTAAAAGGAGATTCAATGAGATGCGGTTGGGACGATCTGAATGGTTTATTGCGCACAAACGGACCGTACGTACTATTTTTATGTATTTTTCCGAGTAATTAAATAAAGTGTTTTGTTAAACGTTCTGTGGGCGAAATAAATGCGAGTAACGTGGAAATGTTGATGGAGTGTAAAGATTTAATCGCTTTTATAGCTTTTGGGTTTTGTATGACATCGTAATGGATCGCATCGGACCGAGAGTGGATCCGATAGATCCTGTGCTTAGAGATAACATCCGTTTTCAATTTTACACTTGGGAAATAGATTGGAAATGGTTCACGTTACTAGGAGACATACATAGACCCGGTTTGTGCAACGAAAAATATCGTAAAATAAGGATGTGATAATTTGTCAAAAGCGTGCTAGTTGCTGAGATGGTTGAATTAATTTTCAAAAGATAGTAGCACCACTTGACTACCGCTTATTATCCAGAAACACTTCTGTGAGAGGAGTATCACTTGGATGGATAGAAAAAAACAGGCGACAGGACAGGAAGATGATGATAACTGGTGTCACACTACTCGTACTGCACATAGTTGACTTCCTACTAAGCGCAGCGGGATTACTAAAAAGAATTACCGTGAGTTTGGAACGCAAAGGGTAACTGAAGTAAAAGGTAGGCAGTCAGTTAAAGTGTATAACACTAAAGTGGATGAAGTAATTTTTTCCATAAATAAGACAAAGCTGGCCGTTCCTCCAGGTAACCTAGCATTCAAGCCAAGTTAGACAGTAAAGTTCCGTCTCTACGAAATATTCCCAATAATTATTCATCATATGCAACTAAAAGCAAACAAACGTGCACCTAAATGTGGGCAACAAACCCAGAGCTCACACTCTCCGCACCCGGCTAACTGTTTATAGTGTTTATCGACACGAGAACTTAGTTTACATTCTGATAAACTCCATCGGGCTTAGCACTATGTACCTTTCTAGTTTGCCAAAACCTACTTTAAATTCTACACGACACAGTTGCATTTGATTAAAAGGTGTTGAAAGGTGTTTGGAAAACAATAGGTGGTAAACAGAGAAGCAAATATTGTTAAGAACCGAACATTTTCAGGAAATGAAACGAAGTTTTCATTTTCTGCTCATTTGTTTGAGGTTGTGTTGAAACAGTGATTAATTGTACGTTAACCTCTGCAATAAGGTTTGTAGAAGCATTGAAACGTACGATGTTTACTTCTAAAGTAATAAACATATGTATTTGTAGGTAGGTATTCCCTCTCCGTGCATCGTACTCCTCAATGCTGAGAGTCGTGACCTCCCTGCTTCAACACTTTCATTCGAACGATATTCCTCCATCTGTTTCTGTCTCTGGCGCTGTGAAGGGCATTGTATAGCGTAGAATCAAGAGCGGTGCAGATCTGGTCAGACCAACGTATTTGGTTGCATCCACAAGATATTTTCCCATCCACTTTACCGGCGTATTGTAGCATATTTTCTTGAATTCATTAAACCCCAAGCGAACGCCGGCGTTCGCGCACTTATTGTCTTTCTATTGTGTCTCTAATTCTCACGATTGAAAGGTTAATTAAGAAATCATCTAGCAACTTTTATCTGCTCTAGGTGAAGCGAGAGGGATTGTCAGACTTTTACAAACTAAAACCCAGCTATAATCTTTCAGGTCCTTTGTGTTGCAGGGCCACGGTATTTTTTTCGAATATTCCCAGTCCATCGCACTGGTCCTTCTCGTATTAGCACTCACCATAGGCTTCGTTATATTCAGAAAAAAGTAAAATTCGTGTGCCCCTAGTACGAGAGCCGAGGTCCAGAAAAAATACAGTATTTTATATTATCACAACTAAACCACAGTGTTAAAAACTCGACTCGAAAGATCAATTTTAAGTCGAATGTAAAATGACAGAACTACAAATGAAATCAAATCCATTTTTATTTCAAACAAAATTTTAACGAAATTACGAATACGTCCACAGTATTCACGGTAGAACAATATTCGTATAGTAATATTATTCGTATAGTATTCGTTGTCAACCAATTACAGTTACCTACCACACACGGCCGGCTCGCCACAATTGACGCCATTGTGCCACAAATCATATCACCCGGCCCTTTCAGCAGTAATAACTAATTTACTGATGTGGATGTCTAGCAGTTCAATAAGCATTGTTGTGTGGTATCCATTGAATATTTTGAGGGGACATAGACATTTAATTGCAACGAGGACAAAGGTTAATCGAAAGATACAAGACAAACAAAAAGGGAGATTGACTTGAAATGTTGTCTAAGCTAATATCAAGAAGTGGTTATATAGTTTGTAATATCTGAGTAGAACAAGTCAGACAACCAGTGACCTCCAAGGAATGGGATTGTCTTAAGAAAAGGTAGGCCTATGCTCAGCAGTCGGTAAAGTCCAACTGTGAATGATGATGAATCTCTGAAAGATATGATCAAACTGCAAAAAACAATTTACAATTAGAAAGTCACAATATAGCCGAGTGTAAAGTGAGTGTTATCCTGGCAAAATTCGCTGGTCCTGTAGGGATCTACCCTACAGGTTCTACGAATTTAGCCATAATTATACACCACTAATTTTTAATTAGTACAAATACTTAAAGGGCTTATTAGAAAAGCCCTTATTATTATGTAAGTTAAGTCTCAATAAATAATATTCATAAACAGCAAAGTTATTAGCGTTTGTGTTTATCCCAAAATGTCTCTCAACTTATGGAAATATTGTGCAGGCTATTGATTATGAAGGAATAAAATGACTATTAAAATGTAAAAACATTGCCCGCAGTATTTTCTACTAGCAATTGTTATGTATGACTGAATCTATGATAAATTTACCTTTTCGTGGTCAATTTTAGAATTTCAGTTTTTTCTACTTTTGAATACAAAAATATGATCAGTAACGGGTACAGATACAGCCCCATTTTTTTGTGTACTAATTAAAAAGTAGGGGTGTATAGGGAAGCGAAACCTCGAGAAAAACTACTAGGTTAGACTGATTTAGATTTACCTTCCTTTTTTCGATTCCAAAATGAAGTTTATTTACCTTGCTCCCCGCATCCAAAAACAACAAACATGTCCTTTTCAACCCCAAAGTGATTAGAGGCGTTAAACCGAAATGCGTGTTAATTGGACCCTAGTAATCAGACGCCCCATACAAACAGCGCCGTGGCCCAGGAGCCACGTACCCCAATAGATAGGTAAACAGGCCATAACACAGGGTACAAGGGGTGCAAGCCGATATTAATTGCCGGTTCGATGATCACCTATTGCGTTTGCTAAGCAAGGAAAGGGGTAGGATTAACACAAGGCAGCAGCTTGATATTAAAATTCATAAAGTATTAAAGGACCAGGATTTTAAAATTGGTCCTTTGAGTCGTAAGAGCGAAAATCGAAAGTCGGATGAAAAGGTTTGGTATGAGTATCTATGGAGTATATTTGATAATAATAAATCTACTGTAGCAATATATATGACGTCACAAAGAACTAAAATTCTATATCCTGCATCACGGTATTAGAACATAAACAACAGGCCGAAAACAACTATCGGGCAGTTACCTGGACCAGAAATAACATCCGTCTGGTCGGAGGATGTTTCCTTTTCAACGGAGGTATGGAAGAATTTACACTGTTTTCTGCATCCACCTAAACCACAAGTTGAATGTTCCACCAGTTCTGTTCATTCTATATTGTCCCATAGCTGAGCAAAGGCCTTTTTTCTGCACGCTTATGTTGTTTTTTAAATTAAATAGTTGAATAGTCCTTTCAGGAACAGGAACTGAATTTACTAAAACGTTTCAGATGAAAACACTGTATTTTCCACACACTAACACAATAACCTTCACAAAGAGGACTAGAGAGGTACAAAAGGAAAAAACCCAGCACACTGGCGTAAACAGTCCTCTCTAATTGACTCGATAATCCTGTCATTGAGCTGCTCAAACGAAGCGTTTTGTTCATATGCGTGCTTAGAATCCGATTTAAAACGTATAGAATAAACAATTTTTTAAATTTTTGAATTAATATTTCGATTTAAAAGTATCTATTAGATAAATCAGCGTACAAAGCACTGATTTCGCTATTCGTTGTAACTTGAAGTGAAAAATAATATGATAAAGTAATTTGAGTTTTATTAAACGAAATTTCTAATAACACATACATATATATACATACATATCACACACAACACCCTAACTTTAAAAGTACAAAACGAAATAAAAAAAAGTCTACATTAATCTACACTTCTACACTTATCTACACTAATATAATAATAAAGAGGTAGAGTCTGTCTAATAAGTTAACCGACTTGGGTAATTATTAGGATTGAATGAAATCTGATGTAGTCAATACGGGTTCAATAGTCAAGGTTGATTAAAAGATAGAGATCATTGTTTACTAACAGAAGAACCTTATAAAAAGTACCGAATATATGTAAGTATTTTTTAAATGATTAAATATTATACAAAATTCCCAAGTCGGTTGAATTATTAGACAGACTATAAAGTTTGTTTTTATCTTGACCCCGATTTCCAGCCACCGTAGGAGTGGGCTTGTGGACAGAGAGCAATTGGTAGCTCGCCCTAGCCCAAGTCGTCAAAGGTGCGTAGTGTTTCCACGCGCGCCTCAGGGAGATGTCAGCAAGACCGTTTAGTCAGTAAAAGTCTGACACGCCCTCACGCTCCGTCCTAGAGCGGACATTATATGATTTCCTAAATAAAAAAGAAATAACAAAAATCACACTAACATGAACTCCATTAACGTCGTAAGTCGTAACTCACCACAACGATGCGGAATCACACCATTACATTTATTAAAACATATTTCGCGGCGTTTTAACAAAAACGTTTCATTTTACGAGCCAAGCTAGTTACTACTGATGCAAAAACTTGGAAGTAGAATGTATAAACGCAGTAGATCTTGATTGTGGAGCAAAATGGACATAATTGCTCCTGGATGGCCGGCCGGGCAATTTGAAGAATTAACGTGGAACCGGTCAGGAAGGCTCGCTACGTAAATTACTGAGTTTGTGATCTAAAGGTGAGTTTTATAGAGACGGCTAATTTGTGGGAAGGCAAAGTTGAATAAGGACTGGTATTTGATCGCCATTTAACAGCGTGTTTTTTTTTCTCAGAATTTGTTCCAGAAGTAATGAAGCCAATCTAAAATTGATGAAATAATTGAGTATTTGGCTCTTAATTGAACCGATGAACTAGATCTGTTTTATTAAACGTTGTGTTAGGAATAGGTTTCTACTGAAAAGATCCAGGCCAGAATATTCCATGATGATTACATGCATCAGATGATCACATAAAAAGTGTACAATTAAAAAAAATAAAACAAGAAGTGTTTTGCTGGCCAAATGGTTAATCAGACGCCAGAAAGTCTGACCATCAGTCCATACAAAGAGTGTTGTGTTGCCCAGCAAGTGGGTTGTGGTCTGCTAGATATCATCACTTCATTCCACTACAGGCAATAAACCAATACGAACGCGCATTACGCAACTAACAGACCACGCACACTTAGATCGCAAGTTTGCCAATGGTTGTCAAGGCCATTCTAAACCCTTTCATCTTTTATGTGGAGATGATGATCTCAATAAATTGAAAGAAATCGCTGTATACGCAGCATGTATTTATCTCTAGTCTACATACAAAATAAAGCCGCACAAAACATTGATTCGTCCGTTATTTTATCCCTAACCTCAAAGCCCTTAATCCTCAAAAAGTATATAACCCGCGCACCATTCATGCCGCCCGTCACTCACGCCGACTTTATAGCGAGTGTCAGCAGTGACATGCGGCAGGGCAATGAAATGTCGCGTCTGTAGCAATGTAGCCGCTGGACGCTCCACACTGACAGTTATTTTTATTTATTGTATGAAAACACTAGCTTCTGCCAGTGGCTTTACTTTCGAGAGGAAAGGTTTCTCCATACAAACTTTGGACACCCGACACAACTTTGAAAAATCCTCAGTGCTCATTATCATCATCAATCTTTTTTTATGTTACCCTTGCTGGGACTCAGGCCTCCTGTCTATTAGAGGGAAAGAGGGAATGGGCCATAACCCACCACACAGGCCCAGTGCGGGTTGATGAATGTCACATGTCTTCGACTGTTTGGTTCTAGGACATGCCGGTTTTCTCACGAAGTTTTCCTTCACCGGTTTTAGAGCAGTGGTAATGAAATAAATTACACAACGTAATGCGCCTGACAGGGTTTGAACCAGCGACCTACAACTCGTAAATCAGAGCCATTACCACTCACTCTCTTAGTCCTCACCTATGTAAATACATAATGGGACCAACTCATTGCAAGGTGGGTACATTTTCATAAATGTTTAGAGGACAAATCATTTCATTTTATGAAGTAGACATAGTTTTTGTTAATTTAGCTTTGAAGGGTTTTTTTAAGAAGGGAAATCAACCAATGACTTCTTCCGCTCTGACACACCATTTCAGACGTGTCAGATTTTTACTGACCCCACCTTTGTCCTTCAGTTGTCCTTTACGATCTAAGGTTACGGTCACTCTTTCAGACCTTTCCGCAGCTTTGGAAGATGAGATCAACATCATCCAGCTACGTCGAGCACTACTCCACAAGTTCCGAGTATCTTTGTTCCAATGTCGGCGGTTGACGGCACGGTTAGCGCAGTGGTTGAGCGATTGACTGCTGCAGTGCGCGTCGCGGGTTCGATTCCCGCACGGAACAAACATTAGTTTGGCCTACAGATATATTATGCAGATTTGGGGTTACTGTCAATGTCAGTAAATGCCAGGCTGTCCTCATTGGCAGTCCTTACTTTTTACGGAGTTTGGACACTAGCCGACTACCGCAGCTTATTTTCGGCAATACAGTCATCCCTCTCTCACCTCACGTTAAAGATCTAGGTTTATATATTGACGATAGGTTAAGCTGGAATAAGCAGATTGCACAGGTTAGCCAGAGAGTCACCTTCACGCTGCGGTCTCTCTATAGATTCAAAAATTTCCTCCCGTCGAGCACTAAAACTACTTTGGTCCAGTCGCTTGTGTTACCTATAATTGACTATGCTGATGTTTGTTATTCTGATCTTTCCCAAGAACTTCTAAACAAATTGGATCGACTTCTCAATAACTGCATTCGTTTTATATTCGGGCTTCGTAAATATGACCACATTTCTTCCTTCCGTTCTCAGCTTAAATGGCTGCCTATCCATCACAGGAGATCCCTCAGATCCCTCTGCATGCTCTTCACCGTAATGAACGATCCTTGTGCTCCTGATTATTTAAAACAATATTTTAAAGTGTTGGGCAGTTCTCATAATCTTAACCTTCGTGCATCCAAAAACATGCTTCTTCAGATTCCTTCTCACCGTACTGGCTTTATGTCCAATTCTTACGCTGTTTCCACCATAAAACTCTGGAATTTACTTCCCCTTGACATCAAAAAAGCCGAAAGCAAATTTTCCTTCAAACGTAAAATTCGGAACTACTACTTGAAGTCCTCTCAACCTTAGTTTGTTCTTCGTCAGAATTGTTATTAAGTTCTCTTTAAGATTTGATATTTTTCATAGTATTTATTAGTTTATTATTTTAGCATATTTATGTATTTTATTATATAAATAACTTATTTTTTTTCCGTTTTCATTAATTGTTATTTGTTTATTGTGCAAACCTACCACAGGGATCTCTTTTTTAACCCAAAGGTTGACTGGGAGAGAATGCCTTGTTGCATTAAGTCCGCCTATGTACCACTACTGTACATGAAGTTTAAATAAATAAATTATGTGTTGTGTCTGTGGGTTTAGAAGTTTTTTAACGCACCTACGATATAAGAGTAATTCCTATAGTAAAAGCAACAAATAAAAATAAAAATATTTTTCTCTTTTATCTTTTCTCTACATTGGTTCCCTAGGTTAAATAAACCTAGAATTAAAAATAAAAGGTTAACAGGAAAATATAATATTTGAATGGATTCCAAACTGATGGCTGTTCCATTTCCTGGACCGTATCAATCAAAAGTAACAAAAACTCTGTCTACAAAATAACCAATTCTCCTTTGTCAAGAACCTCAATAAAAAACTGTCCATATATATTTCCTCTGATATGCCAATAAAAAGCTTTTGCCTAAGTAATTGAAACACATCAGTACTTCAGTTGAAATCCACTAGAACATTCACAAATAAAATCTATGATACTTCAAAAATAAACTCAATTCTCGATAGCATTTGCAATTGAAAATAGACTTTAGAATGTACACAATAAGAATGCTAATGTATTGATGAGTGTAGTGAAATAGTTACTGCACTACACGGGCTGCTTAGAGTGAAATTCCTCAGGAGAAACGTTTTATTTTAAAATTCTTTTTTTACAGGGAAATAAGTATCGAGAGTTTGTGAGTAAATGTTGCTTTGATGTAATTTTAATAGTTACTCACCTATGTGAGTCCTCATCTTATCGGTTCCTTTTGCATGTCTCGAGTTGCAATTGATGTGTAAAAAGTATTGTAGACATACCTGTAACAAGTAATTATTAAATTAGGACATGGTCATGTTAAAAAAAAAGAACCTATTAAATTAGTGGCAACTCAGACACAAAATTTATAGCAGCGACAAAGTGTTGAAGTAAAAAACAAAATACATGTTTTCGATAAATGAATAACCTTTTCAAATGGTTCTACATAACGTCAACTCTAAATTGATGTACAAAAGCACTCCTCTAACCCTTTTGAAAAACAAACATACCAACCCAAGGTACAAAGTATATCAACATTAATTTCCCTATCCCATTACACGAAAATCTCGTTTCAAAAAAATCCTTTTCTGTATTCCAAATCGATATAATTTAACCCTTTAATAATCCGTTTTGCCGATACAGGTAAATCGGCAATCCGATTAGAGGCAGGGGCGTCAATAGGTGGCGATTAGCGCCGGATGGCCGGGCGCCGGGGCGGGCGAACCGGACCGGTAGCCAGCCAGCCTCGACATATTATTAAGGACGTTTACTTTTTTATATCCTTGTTTTTAGGGTTCCGTAACCAAAAGGCAAAAAACGGAACCCTTATAGATTCGTCATGTCTGTCTGTCTGTCTGTCTGTCTGTCTGTCTGTCTGTCTGTCTGTCTGTCTGTCTGTCCGTCTGTCCGTCCGTATGTCACAGCCACTTTTTTCCGAAACTATAAGAGCTATACTGTTGAAACTTTGTAAGTAGATGTATTATGTGAACCGCATTAAGATTTTCACACAAAAATAGAAAAAAAGCAATAAATTTTGGGGGTCCCCATACTTAGAACTGAAACTCAAAAATTTTTTTTTCATCAAACTCATGCGTGTGAGGTATCTATGAATAGGTCTTCAAAAATGATACTGAGGTTTCTAAAATCATTTTTTTTTAAACTGAATAGTTTGCGCGAGAGACACTTCCAAAGTGGTAAAATGTGTGTCCCCCCCCTCTAACTTCTAAAATAAGAGAATGATAAAACTAAAAAAAATATATGATGTACATTACTATAAAAACTGCCAACGAAAATTGGTTTGAACGAAATCTAGTAAGTAGTTTTTTTTTAATGCGTCATAAATCGAAAAAAATACACTATTATTAAAACATCGATCAAAGTTACAACACATTACAAGAACTTTTATATTATGTTACTTGCTGCTACGGAACCCTTCATGGGCGAGTCCAACTCGCACTTGGCCGGTTTTTTGGAATTGTATAACATGTTGGATTACAGGCATTTGTGTTTGATTTTTTTCATTTTGATCTATCAAAGTGTTTATTTACGTCAAACATGGCGCATACCTTAAAATAAAATAAATAACAATATCGACTAAAGTAGCACGTAAGTAAGATATGCGTCACATCCGTGCAAAGCGGCCAGCGCTCAGCAAAATGCTGGGGTATCAGTTAAGCAGTTGTACAATACACCGCTTCATACTTTTTTCGTGCTTCACCATCAATGAATGCATCACTGCTTACCTTCAGGTGGAATCGCAGTTAAGCACTGGTTTCGATCAATTTAAAAAGATCATCGAATAACCCCTCTCGCTCGCTCGGGGAGACTTTTAGTGAAAACCCACCTTTGTACGTTCAGTTGTCTTTTCTTGTTCCAGGGCTACGGTAACTCTTCCAGATAATCCCGAAGGCCTATCAGGCATCGTCGGCCCCAGTGGGCCCTGTCCATTTGCTGACATCTAGAGGTGGGCATGGAGCACGACGACCAACGTGCCATATCCTACAGCGCTTTATACTGGGTCTGTGTTTGTTTTTTTTTTTTACTAATGTACTTTCTAAGATAAACAAAGCTACAGTTGAACATGTATAGAGCAGTACCTAATCGTACAAATAGCTTTTGGTACTAATAGGTAAAACTAGTAAATTTTGGTTAATTACAAGTATTTCAGAGTAATTCAAAGGCATTTATTTAACAACTAACATGAATCCAATTTCAACGATTTTAAGCTTTTAAAAGCTTAAATATTATTTAATTAATTAAGAGCATTAATTAAGTAATTCAATATTTTACTATTTACTCAGAGTTAACTAACATCATAATTACTATTAAGTAATCATAATGGAGCTTAAAATATTTGAACAGAAATAACTATTGGAAACGATCCCCTTTAATTGGAGGCTTTTGCATTTAAGCACACAATAATGATTAGGTTATGTATATCGATAATTCGATACCCATAATT
The DNA here is from genome assembly GCA_910589285.2 of Mythimna ferrago. Taxonomy (NCBI): domain Eukaryota; kingdom Metazoa; phylum Arthropoda; class Insecta; order Lepidoptera; family Noctuidae; genus Mythimna; species Mythimna ferrago. Next base: position 854,797 of record OU342693.1, read on the forward strand.
CTGCCTTTTTTTGGCAAGAGACTAGGTACTTCGTTATCTACTCGTAGATCATCATTCCAGACGAAAAGCGTCCAGTACTGGATGTAGGCTTCCCCCATGCATCCTCCTATGCGTCTTGCTGCCATTGGTCCACCTTTAGGGAAAACTTCCAACGGTGCGTCTTGCGGAAAGCGGTCGCCGTCCCAGAACCTTTCAGCTATATTGACCATCTGTCATTTAATGTTTGAAAGAGTTAGCGCGGTTCTGGAACGCGGGACAACTACACTTCCTCTCGCCTTACCCAGAGGAAGAAATTATATTTTCAAACCACAAGAAAATAATAATAATATAATATTCCACAACTATCGCACAACGCCGTCTAGTCCCAAGCTAAGCAGAGCTTGTGTTATGAGTACTAGACAACTGATAAACATACTTATATATTTCTAGATAAATACATGTTATAAATAAATTACACCCAGACACAGAACAAATGCTCATGCTCATCACACAAGCATTTGTCCTGGGTGGGAATCGAACCCACGACCTCCGGCAAAGCAGTCAGGGTCACTAACCACTAGACCAACAGGCCAGTCGAAATACTAATTTATATTGATCTACCTATATAATTCTTCGTCCATAAGTAGGTACATCCCTATTCGCGCTATTATCGGAATGGCCACATCCTTCCTCGCCATCTCATCATCAAGACGATAACTCCATGGAATCTAATCTTCCTCTTCCCTTATAATCTTCCACGTTAATTCTCTAAACTTTTTACCTACTTTTGACAAATAGGTAATCTCGGAAAATACCAATTTGGTTAATCTTTTTTTTTTGTTGGTTGAAAGCTACCCTGTTCCTATAAGTCAGCAGTTACATGTTGCTCAGCTCAGTTTCATCAATCAGACATCAATCTATATTAGAACAAGGCTAGATCATACAAGCGAAATTGAATCACAGTTCAATTTCATGGATCGCATGGCGAGTCTCTCGCCAAATCAATGAGCCGACAGCAATTCATGGAGAACACAAAGCAGATTACTGTTAACAAGATTATAATCAAGTGCTTATTTACACATACAACACTAGTTATAATATATGCGAAACCCGAAACACGTGTGTGAGTGTTTTATGTAAAGAATCTATGTACAAAATTTCATAACTGTATCATGAAAAATCACAAAGTTATAAGCCTGACAAGTCAGCAAAAATACATAGTCACCGGGTCATCCAGGTGACTGAGGGGTTGTTTTGCACTTGCACACAGCTGTTTGCTGGCACCTTGACCTTTTAAAATATTTTTGGGAAAAAATATAAATGTATAGATATAAATACATGGTGTAAAAACTTTTGCAATCTATTCAGTACCTCTACCATGAGTTTAAAGCAATAGTATTCGTCGCTACTCGCTAGCGACTAAAGTATTTTGTAGTTCTATGAAAATCGGTACCATGAGTAACAAAGACAGGTGATATCGAAACAAACCGTTACTACAGTAGTAAAGTAACTCACTAACATATTGTAGGGTGAAAGTGTTGTGAAGAGTGTCGAGTTAACAATATTTCATTTATTATATTTCATTTATTTTATATATTTATTATTTAACGTGGAATATGTTAAGTACGGATGATTCTAGCTAATGTTGCAAATATGGGGTTAATGACTCGTTAGAATATCGCTTTGTTTAGCTCCATCGCATTATCGTTTAGTTGAATCGATGACATTTCAACTGTGTATCAATACGTTGATTGAGCTGGTGTAATTATATCATTATCACAGTTAGCTGAATCGACGGCAGAGGGCGCTGAACTACTCACAATACTGATTGGAATCGCTTGCAAATAGATTTTACAAATACAATGTTAAAAAACTATTTTACAACTGGTCATTACTGATTTCATCTAGCTAAAAGCTACAAATAGGATAGCAGGCCCAGTGCAGTGCAGTGAATTTTTGGTTCTAGAACATGCCGGTTTCCTCACGATGTATTCCTTCACCGTTTTGACTACTTAACATCATAATTTATTAAATCCTGGCTAAGGCCTGAGCCTGAGTAACCAGAGTTGTACCCATATTTAAAATTATCTGCAAAGCTAAAAATAGCATTGGTGAAAATCACAGAACAGATAAAAGAAGGTTTATCTGTTCTGTGGTGAAAATTATAGGCCAAATCACATTGTTCGTCATCAAAACATCACATTTCGCAACGAAGTACATAAAAATACCTGGCTATTTATAAACTAAAAAAAATGACACACAAGACAGTTTTATTGGCAAGATTAATATGATTGATAACCTAAGATCATCCTCAAAAGAAACTCATCTTTGTACTTTAGTAAGTACAGTCAGTGAGTTAATAGTCTCTGACTGAACACAGACTGTATAAATATTTAATTTTACGTAATTAAATATTTTTACAGTCAGTATTCACTTACAGTATAAAAAAAAAAAAAAAAAAAAAAATCATCCAATGACAACACCCGCTCTTGGGCGGAGCGGGAGATAGTGTCAGACTCTTACTGACTAAAAAACCCACCCCGTTCCTTCAAGCCTTCATACCGGGGCTCGAATTCCCTTTCGGGTCTTTAAGTCAAGAGTAAATAGGTTATTTCTAGGCAAGCGTGCTCCATCGTCGGCCACATCATCACTTACCATCAGGTGAGATAGTGGTGGACAAAAAAAAAACGCGCGCGCGCGTTAAATGAATAATTCTGGTTTGAATCTTCGTATTTAACGACTTCCGAAAGTTATGTAATTGTACTTAATAAGTTTTTTGCAATAGGTATAATTAATTAGAAATCCATAAATAAACGTATAACTGCAAGAATGCAACATCATGTTCTAGATCAGCCGTTTGAATTTCGAATATACGAAAGAACACAATATTGTGTGATAGCGCCCTTAACAAAAATTACGAGGAAGTTAAAAGTTCGAATTGAAATAACAAAGCAGAATTGCGACAGTGTCGTACAAATTTATACCACCCGGGAGAACTTATCAAAAGTAACAAATATGGAGGAAACTTTGGCGAGACAAGCTCATCAGGGCAAAACAGAAGACACAGTTACAAACTAGATTTCTAAAAGATGAAAATTCTTAACGACCTAGCCTAACTGCCGCGCTAGAAACTAGATAACCAAGAGACACACATAACAAAGGTAAGTAGGCACTAAATGATAAATGATATTTATTTTGCAAATATGTTTTTAAAAACACTTTTACAAGAATTTTTTCAATTTAAACTAGTTGAGGCCGGTGTTTTGTTTTGTGTGTAATAAGACCGTTTATTGAAAAAAATCTATTAAATCCGAAAAAAAAAACTAAAAGATAAAAGAAAACCAATTTATTTTGATTAGGTTTGACTAGACTGACTGTACCAAATAGAAGTTGTTGGTATTCGTTCGGAATGGAAAATAAATGCGAGTTCAAAAAAAATAAAAATAGCATTAGTTTTTGATAACAAAACGAAATAAAGCCCTTTTATCCTGAGAAGAAACACCGAAACAAACTCAGAAAGTTAAAGTTTCTTCTAAAGTCCATACAGTAAAAACATGTAATGGTCAAAACATGTACCTACTAGCACAGAACTTCAGCTGGTCTATCAAATAGTTAGCCATTTCTTCTCCATCATTCTATTTGTCTGTACCCTACTGAGAGATTAGATAATATTAACTAATCGCCAACCATATTGAGGAAGCTGTGAGTTAGTCGAACAACATAATAACAAAAGGCTTTTGAAGACATTTTACTGACACAATTCATACAAGTAACATTCGACGTTATATTCTACTTCATGTTCAAAGCCTTTCCCACCTGAGCCCCTGCCTACCCCAACGATGATAAAGCGATGACAAATAACTGCGGTACATCACCCAGCATCCATGCATCACTCGCACAATTCTACCGTTCGCACACTTCGCACTGATTCGCACACACACTCCGGTCGTTACTCACAAATAATCGCGCGATGTAGTCAAACACAATTGATAGTTGGTCGCAGAGGATGGCAGGTACAATTGTTACGTTTTTACTGTTGTAAAGGCTTTTTGTTTTTGTGGATATTTATGGGGCAACCAAAAGGTAAAATGAGTGAGAGGCCCCTTCAATAAGCACACAAGCAAATGATATTGTATCATTTTTTTGTTCAAGCTGAAATCACTCCAAAACCTGACTCGCTAGTTTGATCATAGTAAAAATTACGCGTCAATTCAGACTATATGAACCCCGGTGTTTCCTAACTGACTGCCTGGAGATACATCCACTGAAACAAACTCAGATTTCCAAGTCTCTGTTTTAAGGTCCACACAGCAAACATGTAATGGTAAAACCACGCAGATTGGTGACTGACATGGTATTATGAGGAAAGAACCACACAGATCAGAATGATGAAATCTAGATGTCTGCGTAAAATTATCCAGATTTTAAAACCATATGTTTTTACCCTAAGCATATCAGTTCAGGTCATCTTGCACCTTAAATCTTAACGTTTCTACCCAACGCAACATATAAAATAAAAACTTCATCATTCAAAAATTTCATACCCTACACACAATCATCAGACCCATTCTTTTAAACCACACAGATTTATTTAATTAATTAATAAAACTTCCTGCAACACAAAGGTACAAACAAAGACGGACTTAATGCCTTAGGCATTTTCTACCAGTCAACCAAGGGTGGTGAAGAGAAAACATGGAAGGTGCAAAAAGAAAAAGAAGAGATTAATAAGAAAACAAAGGAACAAATGTATCAGACAGACAGATCTTCGCAATAATGCAGAAATTGCTAAAATAAAGCTTGGCATTAGTATAAAACACGCATAACACATAAAGGAAGACGTTGCTACTAAAAGAACTCGTGCTACTTAACAGAGGCGGGGAACATAACTCGTAATATGCTCAGCGGGCGCATACAGCGCCACTACGTCTTTATTTCACGGGGTTATGCTTCATGCACAACACGTCACATAAAATCTGACAACACTGGTGACAACACAGAATAAATTGAAAAGGTTAACCCAAAACATATCTTTGACAGTCCTTTTATGTAGTCAGAAACGAAGGGTAGTCGGTGTGACCATCAGTTTGGTCAAGGGTAGGTATGGTATTTTCCGTAGGGGCCCAGCAGGTTTGAAACCTACTGGGGCCAAGTGTCGATTTCTGGAAAGGAGGCTCGGCCACGGTATGGAAGGCAACGAGGGAACAGAGTGGGTTTTTTAGTCAGTAAAAGTCTGACACTATCTCTCGCTCCGCCCAAGGTCGGGGAATGTCGTCTGCATGATTTTTACCCACCGAAAATAAATATTATTACGTATAATTGTGGGGCATGGTTTTTTTTTTATCGAGGATTGTACCGCGTTTAACCACTATCTCACCCGATGGCAAGTGACGATGTGGTTGTTGATGGAACACACTTGCCTAGAAGTAACCTATTCACTCTTGACTTAAACACCCCTAAGTTGTAGCTATAAGGAAACAGACTCCAGCAAGGAATTTCACTCCTTATCTGTACGCGCAATGAATGTGTTAACAAAACGTGTATATATGGGTGGGATGTCCACAGTACACCATGTACCGGTAGCGCTACGCTGTAATAGTGTTTCGATGATGTTCTATCAACAAATCAATTAAATATCCAATGTTTCCAACGTGTCTATGTTTGTTTTCACGTTTTGATTTGAAGTGATCCTTCTAATACTTCTTCTGTTTATGCGCAACACCCATGAGAAGCCACCACTTTAGAACACGATACGATCTAAGTTCAGTAACTTTATAACAACGTGAGGGAAGTATTGAGATAAACTTATAAGTAACGCCGGTTTTTCGATGAACACTGAATTGAGAAGCAGAGATAGAACAACGGTAGAACGGTTTTAGATGGAGGACGAAATAAAGAAATTATCTATTTAATACGTTACTTTGGTCATAAGTTGGACCAATTAAAAAGTTTCGGTAAGTAGAACCAGAAAGTCTACCTATCCACCTGTAAAATCTCTTGAAATTACAGTTCTTGTCTTTAATGTTAAAAATAAGTACGTCTTTATTCATTCAATAAAAAACAAAAGTGACATTACACCAAAAAGTTGTTAGTGGGTACATAGTTAAAAGAACATCATAAATAAAAAAAGTTGCGAATCTATAAAAGCCGTGTACACACTTACGAACACGAACATAGCGCACAGAAACAGCAAACTTGAACATTGGTTTGTTCGGCATGGGCGGCATATTCGAACACGAACACGAACATAGTTCGAATCGACTTTGCGCAAAATAGTCATGAACTCTCATAACCTTCAATCGTGGTGATTAGAGACACAACAGAAAGACAATGGGTGCGCGAATGCCGGCGTTCGCTTGGGGTTTAATGAATTAATAGCTATGGCAGCGTCGTTGGAAGTGATCGATTGTGCAGTAGCGAAAAGTTTTTTTGGTTTGGTTTTTTGGGTTTTTTGGCGCATTGATTCATGACGAACACCGTCCATACAAAACTTACTAGTAATAGGATCGCCGCAAACATGTTGGACGAACAGACTGTTCAATGTTCGTTAGTGGTACACATGTAAGCGAACCAAGTTGTTGCAATCATGCAACGCAACAAAGTTCGTACGTGCGTAGGTACATGGCTTAACGCTTAGGTACTGAACGTCATTATAAAGTTATGCAAGTCGCAAATAAATACAGGAGCACAAATAATGAGCTTATTCATTACAGGTTTCTTCTAAAATCAGAGTGACTCGAATATTGTTATTTCCTTATAAACTTTATTGACAAGGATGACGTCAATAATAAGTCAATAACAGTACGCTGGCTATCACTGTCTTCACCCGTGTTATTTGGGATCTACACGTTTTTAGGGTTCCGTAGCCAAATGGAAAAAACGGAACCCTTATAGATTCGTCATGTCTGTCTGTCTGTCTGTCTGTCCGTCCGTATGTCACAGCCACTTTTTTCCGAAACTATAAGAGCTATACTGTTGAAACTTAGTAAGTAGATGTATTCTGTGAACCGCTTTAAGATTTTCACACAAAAATAGAAAAAGAGCAATAAATTTTGGGGGTCCCCATACTTAGAACTGAAACTCAAAAATTCTTTTTTCATCAAACCCATACGTGTGGGGTATCTATGGATAGGTCTTCAAAAATGATATTGAGGTTTCTAATATAATTTTTTTCTAAATTGAATAGTTTACGCGAGAGACACTTCCAAAGTGGCAAAATGTGTGTTGTAACTTCTAAAATAAGAGAATGATAAAACTAGAAAAAATATATGATATACATTACCATGTAAACTACCAACGAAAATTGGTTTGAACGAGATCTAGTAAGTAGTTTTTTTTTAATACGTCATAAATCTAAAAAAATACACTATTATTAAAACATCGATCAAAGTTACAACAAACTACAAGAACTTTATATTATGTTACTTGCTGCTACGGAACCCTCCATGGGCGAGTCCGACTCGCACTTGGCCGGTTTTTGTTTTTATTCTATCAACTGTCACGCTATCACTAACTGTCTTTTCTTTCATAATATCACTCCTCACACAATCCATCCAACTTTTCTTTGGCCTTTCCCTCTCTCTCCATCCATCACATGTTACTTTTTAGTAACTTGCGATAATTTATTAACATCATCATTAATTGACATCACTACATAAGTATTGAATAGGAAAAAAACCTTATAAAATACAAAGTGTTGCACGAATACTAAGAAGAGTGGTAAATAAGACGCGATTGTTTTTCATTTTCGTAGAATTGTTTACTTATTGTTGAGTCAGGCTTACTTGGCAGGCAGATACTTGTAGGCTTACGTTTTTCTTAGAACCTTGGTCTTGGTTTTTCTTGGCCTTTTTACCAGTCTAAGGCTGCGTCTCCACCTGCAAACAAGTTGTATTACATTGCGGGCTACTGAGGTCTAATGTGATCAATTGCTCTTATGTAACCCGCAATGTAATTTTACTTCATGCTATTTGCTTGCAGGTGGATTCGATTCTAAGTTTACTACTGAAGTCAAGTGATAAATGTTACTTGTTTCAGTAAATTGGTTTGTACAAACATGGCATGAGAAATAACATTTTAAAATTAGATGAGATCGGTCATTCCTGTCTGAGTAGGTACTCTAAAGACACACCAGAACTAATTTACTTACAATTTCATAATCAGCCTTACAATGTTCCTGCTGCTGGGTGGGGCTCTAGGCCTCCTCCCTAGGAGAGGAAATCAGCATCCATTCACGCGGGCCCAGTGCGGGTCGCTGTCACGTCTTCGTATTTTTGACATGCCAGTTTCCTCTCGATGTTTTTCCTTTACACTTTTTAGAGCAGTGGTAATGAAATATATTACACAAAGTAATGCGCCTGGCTGGGTTTAAATCCGTGATCTACAACTCGTAACAACTTAGAAGTTGTGGCACATTACCACTCGGTCAAAACCAAGCCTACTGTTTCTGTTTTATTTTTATTGATAGGCTCGCGTTTGACCACCATCTCACCTGATGGCAAGCGATGATGTGGTCGACGATGGAGCACGCTAGCCTAGAAATAACCTATTCTAAGTAAAAATATTATCTTTCCAGCTCGATCACTTCCAGGTAAACAGCGTCCAGTTTCAAGTTTTCACAATATTAGTAACAATTTCCACTCACAACGTAAAGTTGTAATAGAATCCAATAATTCATGAGTAGGTTATGTTTACAAAGATACCGTAAAGTTAAGCCAAACTGAATGAATGAGGACGTACAGCGACACACGAGGCACAGTTTACAAACAGTATGGCAGGTGACAGTGTTGCGGTGGTCGGGAGAAACACGATATGACATGTTTGTGGTGAACAAGACCAGTAAGTTCAAGGAATGGAGCGGTAAGCCGAAACCTAAGGAAGTCAGAAAAAAATACTAAAAAAGTAAAAAAATACAATGGCAGATTAGCAGTAGCCAAACAGCACAAACGGAAGCCAAGAAAATTTCGCCCTATCCATCTTTCCTTGTTCTTATATTTATCAGATATTTTCCATTGCAGTAAGAAGGTAAAAATATACTGTTTTGGTCAAGATCATTACTTCTATTATGATTTTTCTAGCATTTACAACTAGCTTAGGATCCGCATCCAGTCTAAACATATGCAAAAAATTGGTGTTTTACACGGATCGAGTGCCTATCAGACCTCCTCAACCCAGTTACTGGGCAACACGACTTTTTGGCGTCTACCTGTAAAGACTGTCAAAGATATGCAAATGAAACCAGAGAACAACGGCTTTACGGACACGGGGTGTCAGTAATATCCTAGAAAATCTTGAAGCGTACATAATAATATGAATTGAAAAATTCCCGCCCTGGCTCAGTTTCGAATCCGCCATCCCATGCAGGTCTTAACTACTGAGCCATCACGACATTTATACAATACTTTAATACAAAGTCAGATAGACTTTGTATTAAAGTTTCCACCGAGATATTCACAACATTCAGCAATACTTAATACGTTACGTAGACCACCTTCATCAACTCAATGATCGATCATTTAGTTCATAGCGATCAGTCATTGTGAACATCTGAACTCAGGCAGATTTCACCCATATCCATCACATTGGGTCTTGAATGCATCCCTTAATTAGCTGGCAATTAATGAGTAGTGGTTGACGAGCACTAGTCACGCGACTATCTCGTTAGACACACCGCCAACTTCTTATAATATATGTTAGAAGTTTGTGTATCTGTGTGTAAATACGTACATGTGTTTGTTGGAATTCCTCGAGCTACAGATGAAACTTTCACAACAAAATATATTGTAGAAAATCTCGGTACAGTTTCATATGGAGTATGAAATTTTTAATGTCTGACTACGGTAGAACTGAGCTGATTTGTACTGAGATTTTACATTTTCTTTCGTTTCTCGTAGGTTACTGACTTATCAGTTATTGCTTCAAAGTATAATGAGACTTTCTCTTTTAAAATGGCTTTTAAATTACCAAGCAAACCCATACCAAAACAAACATGTGATCAAATATTAAGTAATGAATCGTAGACTTGTAATCATCTCTCCGATTCGTCATTTCTTATTATTTAAGCAACATTCCCTCACAAAGAATCAAAGTATTTAGTTCAAATAAACCTTGTACTTTTGAATTGTCAAGAAGTCAGTGAATCAGAAAATTGATGCTAATTGCACATTCCGAGACATAGAACTCTAGCGAAAAGAATGTGCAAGAAACTCCATGGACACTGTTTTCAATAATGTTATGTACTACACATATCTCGATTAGGTACATATTTCTTATCGCTACTACGAATATTATGTGACAACAATGTAAATAAGTTACAAAAAAAAAACAAGTTCTAAATATAGAAATTAAAATAAGCAATTGGCAGCAAAGAGATGACTCCTGACTCAAGTCATCGTGTACCTAATTACCCTATCAACTAAGAACCGTCTGTTATCAGACACACGAACACGTTATCAGAAGAAACAGTTTGCTCACATTACTGAGTACCTCACTGTCTGTGCCTATTTGCATAAGAACGCATTCTTTGTCTTGAAACAATACTGCAATTATGCCGCAAAGAAAACTTAATGCTGTATTAAGATGTTTAATTTATAGTTTGGACGTTAGAAAGTGAATTAATTCATGTTATTAGTATTAGTAAGTAGTGGGTGTAATATACCTATACATTAATATATGATTGGATATCATTGAAAAGTTCAGAGCCAGGGGTATTCCAATGTGAAAAGCAGTAATATCCGGTGCCCAGCTGTGACTCAGCGAGACCCTTTTCTCTTGCAGTCTGTTATATATATATATTAATACAATATTGCTATCTTATCAACTCAGTAACTAAAATGGTATTAGCAACCTGATGAATTTTATGCATTTATTGTATTTGACAAAGTACCACTAACATATATTTTAGTGAGCAAACAAATGTGTTTGGGAAAAAGGTACATAATATATAGTGACATAATATTATGTGCCTTTCCCTACATGTTATTTTAATCACCAACCAATTATTTATCTTGACATTGGGTAACAGATACCCAATGTCTAGTAAATTAACACACAATTTACACAAAAACCAACAAATGTTATAAAGAAAAAAAACACCTATTTTAGGGCACAACTATTTTTTCTATTACCACACGGTTTGATAGTCTTGTAACAGCAGGGTATTTCTAAAAACCCTCATTACATGCCAAATATGAGTAATCTAAGATACATTTCCGCCATTACCAATACTTGTCGTTTTCTCTTCAATACGGCATACAAATGATTATAACACAATCATCATTATCACCAAGAAAGCGTACCGATTAGCGTGGATACACAAAAAGCCCACGCCAACTAAAGTTTACGCTCGAAATGATCCGAAAGTAACAAAAAATATGAGAAATGTACCGCTCACCAAGCGGAACGAAATCGTCTGTAACAGAGGTCTAAACCTGAAAAAAATCAGACGAGCATTAAATTCAGTCTAGATTTGGCTCTGAGAAAGTTACGACAATATTTCTTATTGTTGTCATTCAATACAATAAACCCATTTATTACTAAATAGCGCGGAAATGACTGGTCTGATTTCGATTAAACTTCCTCTGATTTAATAGTCATAATTTGCACCAGCAATAAACTCGACTCGGAAATCCGATGTTCCAAATCGCTTTCTACAGACCTTGTTTATATTTGAATCAATCAATGAATCAAGTTTTGGTTCATCGTATTTTAATTGCGTTCTTATAAATATTCAGATTTGCCCCGACAGACACTACTTGGCTCACGAATTGCGCATGATGATGATCTTGCGCAACTCGTACTAGCTGCCTCTGCGGTTTCGCCCGCATCTTTAGTAACTGCTCTGTTCCTGTGGGTTGTAGCGTGATGTTATATAGTCTGCTTTGATTAATGAGCTATCCAAAACTAAATGGAATTGCTCAGTTAAAACCAGTGGTTTCGGAGATTCCAACAAACTCTTTAACTATATAATATTATTTAATTTATTACAATGAACAAGATCACCAACTACGTAACTCCTTACTAATAATTAGTTTTGTTCCCCATCAAACGGATCAAAGTAATTTGATCGCGAAAAGGACAAAACCTTGTCAAACACAAGTCTTGGATCTGAGAAGTTACTAAGAAGTAGGACAAGCTACTACTACTACTAATTAATTGGACAGATCTACACAATATGTCAATTGCTAGAGGATCAACTTGTACAGTATTCTCCTAAAAGGCCTTTTCAGAAAGCTTTGATCCCTTGATGTCTACATAATGTAGAAGTTCATTTAAATGGATCATTAAGATATATGCCTACAATATTTTAACGTTGCTCCACACTTAGAATTACTCCTAAATCGTGGATGCCTTCACAATCATGTTAACTCACATACACAAGACAAGCAGTATCTGGGACTGTCTGTAGGCCATACAAATATTTCTTGTATCAGGGAATCGAATTTGCGATACGCAGCGCAGGATCCGATTGCTCAATCAGTCCACCACCTGTGCCTTCGGTGCCTTCGACATTATATTACGCTATTCTTAGGCCTGAAATCACCCATACCTCAATGTTCCTACTTAACTCTGGCCATAGATGGTAAGAATTCACCGATTATAAAGAACCTCTTATTTTTTTTGCAATCAAAAGTCAACTGACATAGTAATAAGACGTTTGTTAGTTGATCGCAATTAGTTCGAACCAAATCTCAATGTCAAAGTATCTCCTTAGCCAATAACATCAGAGCATTCATTGTGTGATGTAGATAAGCAAACTAATCCTGCAGATAATTTAATTTGTGTCAGACACATCACTGAGTGAAATGCAGACTCCAAATTAAATAGGAGGCTGCTATAAACATGATAAAGTAAGTAGTAGGTACACAGGAGCCTCTGAGATTTCTGCTTGGGTCGACAGAATTAAATAAACGACATAGTTGATTGTATTTCACTTCAGGTTAAACAGAACTCACTAAAAATATATGAATCCTCAAGCCATCCCTAGGTTGAGACTACTCGCAAAAGAAGGGTAGATAAACAAGCCTATGTGAAAATTTTTAATTTGGTCCTTCGAGCCGGATAGTGCTGCAAAAATATTAAAATCTAATATAAATTGGTTAACAATTAATTGAACTGTACGATTAAAATCAAAGTAGGCAAAACTATGATAGAAGGACTGCTATCAGTATGCCACAGAATACAAATGCAAACTACCCACACAATACTCCAAAACAAAACCGTAATCGACGACATATGCCCGCCATGTTTGACCAACTAGGGTAAAACAACGTCAACGAACTGACAATACTCGTAGGTATAGAGGTACTTTAAATGTGACAATGGCAATTCGAATTACTTTCTACTGAATCAAACTTTAACAAAACCCTATTTATTTTAGAAAGCACCACAAACCACTGTTTAATATCTACTTATTTAAAAATGTTATTAATTGTTATCTACAATAACGTACACATATAAAATGCGTTATTGTATAATTCGATATTGAGGTAGATAGTCTAAGTTAAACCTTAATAGGTTTTGATTGCTATTGAATATGGATAATCCTGTATTCTATTGTATAAATGATAGACAACTAAAATAAATACTTGGTAAAGATCAGCTGGTTTACGAAGCCGATCCTGAGGCCCTTTCAATGAAAATATGCTAACTGTTCTATTATAATAATAGTTATATGAATAATAAGTTATATTTTTTAGAATTATATTATCTTATAATATTACTTTTGAACTATGGAAGAGAAAACCCATTTTTGCAAAAAATAGAAACTGTCACTTACGATGTTCTTCTTCCAAAGGATCGATGTTATAAATTACTTAAACTCAGATCATATATTTCAACTAAACCCTTTTCAATGGCTATAGGGTCGGTTAGTTAGTTGTTCTGAAGCTATTTCACGATCCAATACGTAATTCTCTATGGAGAAAAACTACTGATCCTAAAGTTGGTCATTACTATAGGAACTGTTTGATTGTCAGCAGTTATAATACATAATTACAAACCAAGTTGCCTCTTCCAAAAACTTCTATAAAAGCTGACAATCAATCTCCAGCTCTAGCGTAGGGATGTGGATATAGTACGTTGATCCTACCAATCAGTTGGCCCAAAACTATGTTGGAGTACATCAAAAGCAAGTCTATTCTACTTCAACACAATGTCGTTTCTCTTTCTAACCAATAATATATTTAATGGACAGAGTCTCCTGTGACTGCTTGACTGAAATCCCTGGTATGGTTATAGTTACCGTATTCCACTAGCCATGATGTTTCTATTTGGTGTCCTATTAACCCCAACAAACTATACGAGCATGGGCCTATTTCCATGACGTAAAAAGGGATGCAGCTATACACCCTATATACATAGCTGCATCCTTAAATACTTCTCTCTAGGTCATTAAATGGATAACATTAAGAGGTCTTGGTAGGACCTCTAAAACTACACATAACCTGAAGCCTCCCCATCCAGAATCACAGTCACATGTACCAACAGAACCGAGGATCAAGGCAGTATCAGCAACTGCATACACTGACGGTGACCCACATCTCTGACCCGCAGCCAGAGCAAATAAAAGCCGACTGCCGGCCGCCCAGCGACACGTCGTAACGGTACCAACAGAGGTGCAAGTCACAGGTGCGCGACTGTGACATACAGGAGCGTAATTTTTCATAAATTGTCAAGATTTTGCTGGCAAAATAAAATGTGGCTAAGTGGGTGTGAGTGGTCTAATTCGTGGACACCGCTGACATAGCCATATCTATTATGTACTACATAATTACTTCATATAAAATTAGGAAGTTTCTTCGCCACTGGAACATCTCACGTAATTTTACTTGGCAGTCGAAGTTCGTGCTAAATTATGTTAAGATACATTTAAATCTCTTTACCACTTACGGACATAATTGTCAAGTACTTGTAATCAGCCCCGCCATCGCTGCAAGCTTACAACTTTACTACCCGCAATCACAGTTAACGGTCTGCAGCGCACGCGCACGTGATTCACTGCACCACACCCGTCTCTCTCACACCTGCGGTAAAGTGCTGCGTGCGAGCGAGACAGAGGAACAATTGCCATTGAAGTTGTGGGAGACAGCGCGTCAGACAGCAACCGACAGATTATATGCTGATTATTTTGTTTAAACGATTAATTAAATGTTTCGTCCATTGTAATAAATACTTTTTAGGTTATTGTAAACGGATATTCGATTAAGGCCGACAATTTTAAGCGTATTTTACACAATGTGAAGAGAAAATAAATCATTTTATACAGTTAGATTGTCGGTGCTGCTCGATTTGAATATGAGGAACACTTTTTTTGAAAAGAAAAAGCTGTGAGAAGTTTTACCACGGCAGTGTCGCTGCTGGAAGTTTTCCTTTTTCCTTAGTCAAAGAAATATCTTAATAGACTTGTATTTTTAGTCTGTCATAGCCTCACATGGCAGCTGGTAGTGGTAGTGGAAGTATCACAAAATAGATAGGTACAGAAGTCAATCTCATGTAGAGCCGGCAACGTCACATGTTGCCGGCAATATTTTTTTTTTGCTACCTAATATTAAATAATATATATTGCCACCAATATTCCCAATATTGGTGGGAATATGGCCGGGAATATTGCCAGTTGTATGAAACGGCACGTCTCTAATCTCATGTATATACTTCACTTTTTATACCTACGCTAGGCGATGACGCTAGGGTCAGCGCGTTGCACCGAACTGTACGAGTGCGACCGGGCGATTGAACAGAGAAGTCGTGTCCGTGAGCGGTGTCTATGTGTGCGTTGCTCGAGCGCGCTTTATAGGTAGATTGTCTTCTGTACCTATCTATTTTGTGGAAGTATAGACCAGTTCTGATCGACAATGGTCGCCCATGCTGGACGAGCGGCGCTTAACCTCGATGATCAATCGACCGTTGCGACATCGTGTCGTGCAAAGTGTAAGTGTGCTTCGCCTTCTAATCCTCTCTATTTTGTCTGTTCATACAAATATTAAATAACTTTTTTTCCCGTAACTTTGTTCTCTTGGTCCCACAGGAACCGTACTTTTTTTCGAAATAAAAATACCGTCCGGCACTCAGCAATAGTGAAAAATTAGTTATCAGTCTAAGTTCTAGACTTTATTACCTCAAACAAATAAACAATTGTATCCCTTTATAACTAAATATAATAATTAAATAAATAACACAACATTTACGGAGTGACCAACTCCGAAAATGTTCGAAGTTCGAATTACCGTGGCCTTGCAATGCAAAGAGATACTGAAGGAATAAAGGTGGGATTTTCTTAATCAGTATAAGTCTGACACGACCTCACGCTTCACCCAGGGCGAGAGAAGTTATTTGATGATTTCTTAGCTAAAAATGAAGTGCGTCCAACTCGGATTACCTTAAACTGTCTCTCGAGATAAAGGTAGCCCTAGTTTTAGGGGTCCACTCTTGGCCCCTCGACCCCTAAAAAAAGATTTGTTTATTTGTGTCCTGTAGGGTTCATAAAATTTATGACACAGTTATTCGATTTTTGTTTTGTTTGGGAAATCGTCCAATGACTGACTAAAACCAAAACCTATGTTCCACCTGATGCGGTCGACGATGGAACGCGCTCGGCTTACCCAAAAGTAACCTATGGATATCCAGGACAACCTGTGTTTCCTGAAAACTACAAAGCTATCAGGAAACACAGACTCATATATGCATATGGCATAGGAGTTCCACTCCTTAGCTGTACGCACAATGAATGTGTTCCCAAAATGTTTTGGCGTATGGTGGGATGTCCATATTGTCCATCATATAGATTAAATTTATATTTGCTGTTCATATGTATAGTGTGGATCGTTGGATTAACTAACATTAATATAATCCTACCAAATTTTACCATTCCCACGCATCACCTCGGTACTATCTATCTATAAAGCTCACACACAGGCTCTAACTGACTGAGGTTCGACAAAGCCTTTGACCCTTTGTAGTACAAGTCCATTACTTGATGAGAGTTGTGCTCACGGTAGCTATGACGGATAGAATATTTCTATTAGAAACTAATCATAATAATATCATACATATACGGAAAACATCAAAAACTTATGGAAACCGCAATTTTCTTAATGTTTAGCTATTTTGCGTAGGTAAGAAATCGAAATGCACACCATCAGAAAGTTTTTATATTACAAGTAAAGTAATATGTAGAATACCGATGACCTGGTGAAGGTTTCGGGAATCCGATGGATGCGGGGCGCTCAGGATCGATCGATGTGGCGACACTTGGGGGAGGCCTAGGTCCAACAGTGGACGTCTATCGACTGTAATGATGATGATGATGAATATGTATAGATATTTTAGCAGCTACTGGTCACAAGCGGCTGTCGTGCGCTTCAGTTTCCCTTGTGGCCGCTTGTAGCTCCTGGTGGCAGCGTTTGTGACTATGGCGTGTGGCCCATGTGTTACGACACTTACAATCACTGTGACACAAGATTTTTACATATTAGAAAGATTAACCTAAGGTTTTAATCGTTTTGTCCTAATTCATTGAACCCTAACCGAACGCCGATTCACTCTCTCATTGGCTTCTATTGTGTCTCTAATTACAGTTGCAGCTCTCTCAGTCTCATAATATTCAAAAGAAAAGTAGATTATCCTTCCCTATCTCCTTACCAATAAACTTCCAACTCTATTTGATTACTAAATCTTCTAAGAATTGAAAATGGTAAATGCTTTCAGCTTATCTTTAAACTAATGCTATTTGTACAAAATTGAAAAATAACCATTGTATTTCAATTTTATAACCCATAATGTGAAGTGTAAAGCCAGTTTAGATTTATATCTGATACAATAAACTTGCGGTCACAAATACTGATTTACATACATAGATTGTACAACTATCTGGGTCAGTCTTACAGAACCTACTGTATAAATCACTAGCTGTTACCCGCGACTTCGTTCGCGTGGAGTTTAAAAACATTACTCTCTTTTTTTAGGACTAATCATGTTGCCCCCACTCCCTTGGAATTTAGTCACTACTGCAAGAAAAAAAAAAGTAGCATTCTAGCAGTAACTGCTTGTAAAATCGGTTGTCCGTCGGTAAAGTCCAATCAGTACAGCCGTTTTGGAGCAAACAGACAGACAGACCAAATTGTTCATGCTTGCATACGAATTTAGTAACAAAAATAAATTGATATAACAAACAGATAGGTATTTCAGTTGTATTTGTCTGAATATATACCTACCTAGATTTAAGCTTACTACTATGCACACCCTACTCGTAAATAGTTATAGATACAGCATGTAAGACAAATGGGTGGTCAAATTTTAAATACTTTTACCCATAGAAATGAACACCTTTCTTCAAGAAAGTCATAATTGCCACAAATATGAAGAAAAGAAAACGTTTTTAGTCCAGACCAAACCCATAGATATCCGTGACCAAACCAGACAGAAATAAAAGGACCAAAGAAAATGCGAATCCATCATAAAGGACCAAATTTATTTCACTTTTCCTGAGACTGTACAAATTGCCGACGACTTCGTGTAGGTAACCTAACCTAAGTCAAAAATGAAAAATTACGTGGTCCATCCTTTACGAAATACCTTTAACAATCATTTTCACGAGTCCAGAGTTCCACAAAATGTGTGCCGCGGCACATTGGCGTACCGTAGTGAATAGTTGGTGTATCTCAGAAAAATACTGTTATCTCATAAAGTTAATAGACAGACGGAAGATAAATGTAGATCTATCTACCTATAGACTCAGGCTTGCAGACGGCGAGCAATGGGTATCTCGCTGTCTGCCCGTCCGATAACCATCCAGACCGGACCAAGTTGTCGACGGCGAGTAGTGTTCCATGCGCGGGATAGAGAGAGATAGATATCAAGGAGATGTCAGCAACCGCAAGGGGCCCTGCAGGTTCGAAGTCTAATGGGGCCATGGGTTATGAGAAAGGGAACCGGGGCCCCGGAACGAAGGCAAGGAAGGAACAGGAGTGGGTTTTAGTCAATAAAAGTCTGATACGCCCTCCTGCCTCGCCCAAGGGCGGGAGATGACATTTACCTAGAGACTAAGTTCTAACTTCATCATCCGAGGGTATACCTTTTTGAAACTCATCGATTAATGAGCGGGAAGAACTGTTGGAAATGAAAACGGAGAGCAAGCTTTACATTTTCAGAAACTCACTTTTGTTGTGTTGATTAATCATCTGTTAAAAGGAGTTTTTCATTTATAGTGTACCTCCAAATTTTTCCGACTTCCTAGATGTACCGCAAACACTAAAAGTTTCCCCTGGCCCTGGAACGAAAATAAAGAAGGAACAGGAGTGGGTTTTTGTCAGTAAAAGTCTGACACGCTCTCGTGCTCGTCATTGAATGGTTTCCCACCTATAAAAAAGACACGAAAAGTTTGCGGAACACTGACTTAGACAAAGTTTGCCTAGTAACTCTGGACATGTACACTAATATAATAAAGAGGTAAAGTTTGTTTTTTTGTTTTTATGTTTTTTTTTTGTTTGTAGGAAGTAATCTCTGGAAGTACTGGTCCGATTGATAAATTTATTTCACCAATAGAAAGCTGCTTTATTCCTAAGTGACATAGGCTACATTTTCATGTTCGCGGACGAAGTCGCAGGCAAAGCTAGTACCTAGTAGTAGCATCTTTAAGTGTGGTAGCATCTGATGCCCATCGAACCCCTCATCCCTTTCAATAAAAGCAGTGAGGAGCCACTTATCTTTACAGTTTCCAATCGTTCAGGAAGTGGCTCCAGACACCCTCGAGCCGACAGCTGTTGTCGCCTGGGTTTTACTGCTATCTTCATTACTGACACAACTAAGTTTTATGATACATTCTCGTTGAAGTATTACCAAAATTAATAATCAATTTTTTTTTTAAGTTTTAAAATCAGAAAAGGCGATTTTGTTTATTTCGTGATCGTTGGAAGCAATGGAGGAAGCCTTTGCTTACCAGTGGGATAATATGAGCTAATTATAATAATATAATTAAAATTACTACTAGCAGTAAGAGCTAGATTTTCAGTTGCAGTGCTGGATTGTCAGATTTATTTAATCACGAGAATCTAGGATTCATGAACGCTCAGATATAGCAAGCTTGCTAGTGCTTCTGGGCACTTCAGAAAAACCACTCGGAAGAGGCTATACTTTCTAAAAATAGACAAAAAAATATGAATATTATACGGATTCATTTTTCAATTTATTAATTATGAAGCCTCCTCAGACGCACAGGACCGTTCGTCGTAGCGACACTTAGGGGAGGCCTATATCTAACAGTGGACGACCTTCGGCTGAAATGATGATGATGATGAAGCTTCTTCTCACAAAAAGCCTTTTGACAAATACGTAAGTTACAAAACATTGAATCAAACATACATAGTCTTTTGTTTGAAATACTGACAATTGCGAACTAAACCAAGCGTCTATCTGGCTAAACAATAACCTTTATACAATCTATAATAATGACTCAATCTATATTTACAGTTACCGTTTTATGTACACTAGAAATAGCCGCTAGGTCTAAGTTTAAACGTTCCGTATCGGTCGCCTACACACGCCCACGCGTCCCAATGTGGCGAGCTGACTAATAAAGTCATTATTTTTATACTCAATTGAGAATAATTGAAAAGTTGGGCGGTCAGCTAAAGATAGACATCCTTAGTCTTCTCGTGGGAGGTGTGACTAAGATACTTACTGAGGCAGAAGGCATTCAAATGTGTTGTACGTGCCATTATGTAAAGACTTTCCTGATCCTACAGAACCATTCTAAATCATGGTATGGTCTATTTAGTGCTTAACTGCGATCCCACCTAATGGTAAGCAGTAATGCAACCTTTGATGGTAAAGTGCACTAATTTAATTAAAAGCTTATTCACTATAGCCTTAAAGACACCTACATTATAACCGGACGGGAAGACCGCAGTAGTATAGTTGTTACACATAGCGTGGCAATTGCGGTTCATCATCAACATCGTTATTTCAGCTGAAAGGCGTCCACTGTTGCACATAGGCCTCTCCCAAGCGTCGCCACAAAGACCGGTCCTGTCGGTCTCGAATGCATCGGATTCCCGCGACCCTGACTAATTGCAGTAATCATTGCTTTTTCCCAATCATTTCTTCGTTGGAACCTAAATCATGAACTATTTTAAACGTTTTTCATCAGTAAAAAATGTTAAGTATTCAGGACGTCATTTCTATTATTGACTCTAGAAATGCAGCAATGTAGCCATATCACTAAACACTGGTGACGTAATAAAACGGAAATTGAAGGAAAATCCTGTTTTGATATACAATTCTTAACATTACATTTTGGATAACATACAATCCTGCTTTGGTGTTTCTACGCTCCGTGTGGTTCAAAATGGCTGTCATTAATGATGTATTTCAAACTGTACAAAACATCAGACAAAATAGATTCACTATGCGTAGTATTACAAATCATTGATCACTAATATGTCGATTCAGAGCAGATTGCACAATAACCATTCAATAAATACATACAGAAGGACTACTCCAGGATGACCGGCCTGTTGGTGCAGTGGTTAGTGACCCTGACTGCTATGCCGTAGGTCGTGGGTTCGATTCCCACCCAGGACAAATGTTTGTGTGTTGAGCACGATCATTTGTTCTATGTCTGGGTGTAATTTATCTATATTATGTATGTATTTAGAAATATATATGTATGTTTATCAGTTGTCCCATAACACAAGCTCTGCTTAGCTTGGGACTAGACGGCGCTGTGTGATAGTTGTGGAATATTATTATTATATTATTACTCCTTACGACAAATGAAATAGTGAACCGACTGTAGCAGAGATTGTCGTCGTTTATTGCAGACTCTATGATAAAAGGACTGGAGATTTAGGTAACATCCACCCATTAAACTAAAAAAAGCTGCACAGAGGTTTAGGTGCATAATGTCAAAAGTGCAAAATGACAAGCGGTGACAAAATATTATAAAGTGATAACGCTCAAGTTTACTGAGTAAAGAAATAAAGAATTTAATGCATTTTTGTAGAAAATTTGAAAAAAAGACGAATATAAAAATATTAACAGAAAGGGAGCCACTTTTTTTGTTTTATTAAGGCGTCCTATTACGAATTACTGCTGTATCATAGGTGCAGTCACGAACATGTAAACATGACACCCAGACTTAGAACAATTATCTGTAGGCCATGCGAATATTGGTTCCATGCGAGAATCCAACCCGCGACATACCTTACAGAAGCCAACCGTGCCGTCAATTACTGACTAAAACACACCTAGTCCATGTTACGTCATTTACCCTTTGCAACCTAACTATGACTTCTGTCAGTAGCTACTGAGTGGTGGTGCGCCGAGTCGCGAGGCAGACTGCACAATTACACAGCTGGGCGGCTACCTAATCGCTCAGCGTCATGTCTTCACGTTCAGATATTAAATTATACGCAGAATCACTCAAATTCAATTACGTAGGCCTACGCTTATCACCTGGATCCGTCAGGGGCTAAAGGACAAAAGGAAAAACACCCACAATTACGAATTAGTGTCGTCGACTGACGCCAACAATTTTAAATTTGAAAACTTGTAGAAATTGTTCAATTCCACTGGTAAAGAAGCAAAGATCCGAAGGTACTTCACACCAGGATAGCTTCTAACGTTATCTAGAGCACAGGGTCGATTGTGTATGGAGTACTGTAGCCACATATAGACTGAAGCTACAAAATGCCTCCTAGCAACTTTGGAGTTAGTGTTAAGGCATGCGAAGAGACTAATTGGTAATCCAGATTTGGTTAAGTCTAATGTACAAAGCCTGGAGCCCAGGGGTAGGGTAGCCAGCCGTTCGATATTTACAGCATGCATTTTGGAGAGAGTGCGCGGAAATTACATGACTTGACTCCACCATCACCTTTCTACCATCGAACAATCCGACGTAATGCGAGTTTTTACCCTTACAATGTTAACACCTCTACGGTCCGGATTAAGCGTTTCGCCTCGTCGTTTATACTGCGTACATGGAAGGACTGGAACAATTTGCCTGCTGTCGTCTTCCCATCCGATTTATAATTCAGGTGTCTTAAAGGCTACAGTGAATAGGATCTTATTAAGCTTAATCTTAGTGCGCTTCACCATAAACGATTGCATAACTAGTTTTGATAATTTAAAAAAAATGCCTTTGCCGAGGTTAATTTGTTATTTGTTGTTCATCTGCTTATTTCTTCTTGAAGTCACCACGGTGGTCCTATTTACAAATACAGAGTTTCAAAAGAACAGGAATTTATGACAACTCCTACCATTATCACCCTCCCACCACACAATGTGAGGAGTTGAACTCACTCATCGGAAATCTACCGAGACTAATCATAATAGCTAATCTTTCTACATTACCATACAATATGGTGCAGGACCGGAATGAGAACTGACGTCATCCAAAGGTCCCAATAAAAGATGAGCTTTGAAGGTCAGCTTTTGTTTTAGGATTGAGGATCAAGATAAGTTAGTGTATATCGTCGGCTTAAAGGTAAGGGGTCGCTAGAACGTGGACCTAACTGGTTCAGAAATAGACGCTAGTGAATGAATTCCAGAACCTGTGAATAAAGATATCGAATAAGGTAAAATGTTTAGTAAAAGACAATCATACTCAGTGCTTTGTTTCTGCACTAAACTGCAAATTCAGATTTGACCAGGAATCCGGTGCTCAAACTACAATACAAACTATACTAATTTGGTGTACCTTCCTAAATTTTGTATACAGGTAGGTATATAAATTTTGTAAAAGGTAGCTAGAGTGAATACTGTGATAGGCTCTTAATAGACTTTTACTACGCTTCACCATCAACGATTGCCTCACTGCTTACCAAACACTAGCCTACATCACTTTTTTTTTGTCTGGAAGTACCTAATGCCCTGTGGTACCTTACCGAGTGGTATATCGTGGTTTTAAACCCAGACAAGCACTTTACTTTGTGTAGTTTTTGAAATATGAACGTAAGGCTGATACAATTTCCAACAAACGCTTGGATGCTGTTAGACAGGGACCAGGAATGAAACCAAAAATCAGTCTTAAATATTCTTGTCAAAGCTACTGCCAAAAAGAACATTATACCTACTCTACTTTATTCCTCTACTACATACACAACAAATAACTACCTGAAAACCCGTGACAAACGAATATGTACATTTATATGATTAGCATTCGTCCGCCGTTTCGAGTGATTGACCCAAAACAATGCGGCTCTTAAGTCAGCATAGCGGAGTCGATGGCCACGCGGCCGTGTCTCTTTGTGAAGACATTTTTGTCGCAGATGTGATGACGTGGGCGACTGATAGTGGACTGTTGTGGGAGCAAGATGGCGTAGATAAAGACAAAAGTATACTGATAAACTTAGAAATTCTAAGCCAGAACGCAGAAAGTCAACGAACTAACCGTCTATGAAGAGAGATGTAATTTTTTTAAACTAATTTTAAAATAGCAATTTAGTGACAATGGGACGATTGCAGTAGTTCTAAAACATTTTAAAAATTACTAGAATCATCTCACTGCAAAATTGGGAGTCCTTGTTTTGTTGCACGAATACACACATGAACTAGTCATGTGCACTTCAGCGTATGGACTTCACGTATTGCACTCCTTAAATAGATCCTCATTAGAAGTCGTGATAGGATTGAGAAGGTAGTTAATCTTGATAGCTCACGACATTAGATACTTAAAGATGTAAATTATACTTTAAAGTGTTTTGTTTATTTTACTGCGCAAAATATTCAAATGACGAACGTCCTTGAACTTCCCAAGCACATACTCTATCAAGCGTCCGCATTGGCCAAGTAGGCACGTTTCCAAAAATCCTCAGGAGTGGTGTAACAATCCACCATTCTGGCTCGGACCATCAATCAGGGCGAATGTGTAATCCGACGCTGTCAGGACTCGAAGTGCCGCGATCCGGCAACAGGCTTAATTTGGAGCTAAATATAGACGAGTGTATGTCGTTATCTGATGAAGGTCTGCGATTACACAAGAAAAGAAGTGGTTTGTAGATGTTCGAGTGTTTACTTAAACCTAAATTAATTGTTGAAGTAAAACGTAGTGTTTATTTGCGAGAAATGCTTATATTACACTATTTTGTGGTTCATACGCGCATGAACTGTTATGGAGGGTCAATTACATAATTAAGTTAATTGCAAAGATCGAAAGAATAAGTATTTTTAATTTTCTAAACTTGTAACTAAGAGAAGTCGGTGAAGACAGAAGAGTTACTTTAGATATTTGTATGATTATTGGAAACAGAATAGGCTAATTATAACCTACATAATCCTGTTATTTCTCTTTCCGTTAAAGAAAACCGCATCAAAATCCGTTGCCTGGTTTAAGAGAATTTAACGAATAAACAGGCAGATCCAGAAAGCGAATGTTTCATACAAGATGTTTCACATGAAAGTTTTCATACAAACGCCAACACGTCACAAAGCAACCAAAAAGTCAGCTACCTGTCGGGTGAATTACATTTGTCCTCGTGCAAGGTCATATACTTGGCAACACAGAGAGAATACTAAACATCTACTGAGATCATCTTTTGACTCACAATTTCTTGCATTGCACTTTAAGTTTCAATAGATGGGTAGAAGCTTCTTCTACATTCATTGCTCACTATTCATCTTTCTATATTAAGCATTCATTTCTCTGGCATATCTGTTTGATTTTGTCTAGACACCAGGATAAACGTTTTGCGGTCATTACTATATCACTCTTTCAAATTCAGCAAGTGTCATATAAATTCGGGTCCTATTAAATTATAGTGTATTCTTAATTATAGTGTATCTTTATTCTAAATTACCTTACTGTGCAGCGCAAAGGAGTGAGTTTTAACCATAGATCGGAATAGGTAGGGCTGTTTTATGTACTTGCCATAGGTTAGAATAATATGGATATTCCTCGAGCCTCGGGATTTGACGGGACCCAAATGTCCTTTCTTTGGTATTGTTCGTCAAGTCGTGGAGCTCCTTAGTAGTCCTAAGTTGAGCTTTTCGAATACTGACAAATGCTTACACTGATTGGACAGATCCACTCAAATCTGAATGGTTCTCTCTTCAAAAGACCATCTCAGACAAATCTGCATGGTTCTCATGTGATTTGACCATTACATATTTACTGTATGGACTTTAAAAGTGACTTTGACCCCTGAGTTTGTTTCGGTGTTTCTTCTCAGGGTAGTCAGATAGGAAACACCGGCCTCATCTAGCATAAACTGACGAAAAAAAATTGACGTGTAAAAGTGTTTTTTTAAACCTATTTACAAAATAAATATCATTTATCATTTGATTTTAAAGCAGTAAAATTATAAAAAAACTATCTTGCCTTCGGGACTAATGAAAAATAAGTCGAGCGCTCAAGATCCGTGCCGGTATCTGTACGCGTCTCAACAAACCGGTAATGTCGCGCGCTTGGCAAAAAGTTTTATAGCGTGCTGTTGACGTAAAATTTACAACGTCGCATATCCTGCGCTTATTGGCTTACATAATTTATTTTCATACATATTGACAAAAAGAATGAAATCCAATTAAATCCCGTAGTATCAGCTGGAATCCCGTGGAATATCCATATTAACATCAATGTTTTCGGTCAATGAACCTAAATAGCCCTACCTATTCCGATCACTCATCAACTCGTCCTATATGCCTACGGCCCGTATAGCCAAAAAATCAAAATAATATATTTTTTTTTTTATTCTATAACTCGTCCCTGGAACTGTTAACTTTATCAACGTTTTATTGAAAAAGATAAAACCATTTTATTATTTTATTTTTTTGTTTATAGGAGCTCCAATGCATTATGTCTATCAGTATATACAGGTACACACATATATATACAGGTACGTATGTATGTTTGTTCGTTTGTGGAACTCTAGAAACCAAACGCGTGGGCCGATTTTGATGATTCTTACGTCAATCGATTGGTATTTGTTTTTATGTTGTTTGTTTGTGAACTTTATGAGTGTCATTAATGACGAGACGATCAAAATTCAATATAGCGGCAACCAAATAGCCATATTGTGAATATGAAAGTAGTTGAACAGGTCTTTGAAAATCATCTCCGGTTTTTCAAGTCATTTTTATTTTGAATTATCATTTAGTATTTATAATGATTTAAGTCAGTTAGCAACATTTTCCTTTTTTTTCCATTCCCCAGCCTTCAAATACCTACCGTCTATGACAATAGGCTAGTTGCCGTAAAAAATGTAATTAGTCCGTATTTTAGATTATTCAAAAATAAGGGGCTCGTATTTTTTTATTTGTAAATTAAACCAAAAATGACAAAGATATAGCCCATTAAATGTTACGTGTTACGTCACGCCGTGCTGCATTTTTTCGCACGGGGTGACGTCACACATAACTTAATTTATTAACACAAACGTCACAAATATCTTTGTTTTATGTTTAATCGAAAAAAGAAAAAATACGTGTCCAATATTTTTTTATAATCTAAAATACGGACTAAATAAAATGTAATTATTTCGACCCTGGAAACTACCCTATTACTTACAGACTACACTTACGTAAAGATACTTCCAAAGCAATAACACTTGCTTTCACCTGTCGTTATTTTACGAACATTTATTTGAGAGCAATCCCCTGGTGTTCTGCTAATATACATTATATTCAAAATGTTCGTTAAGGTAGTAAAAAATATCTGTGTGATGTTATAGTGCTATTTAGATGTCGTAATTACTCAGGCTCAAGCCAATTATTCAATGTTTGGGCTGGATAAAAGAGTGGTCAGGACCAAAGAAAGAAAAAACATAGAAATAAATAAGAAATTCGGGCTTTAGGCCAAACCTTTAAAAGTGATTCTACGCAGTCACAACAAAACTCTTTGGAGATTCTTGCTTGCTAGCTCGTCTCCTCTAGAGTCAGTCCACACTACACGATTTTGCTTTCGGCTCGTGCTTGGCTCGTGTAGCGTACATCATGTACATTTATCCACCGAAAAATTATGAGATTGATATAAAATAACCTTGTACCGTGACAAGTGAGACATCGCGGGAACCTCACTCGCCAACGAAAATGCAATATTGTCAACCACGACCATTCTTTCAAGAGTAAACGACTAAGGAGGAGGAGGACCTTGGATTTCTTGTTGGATTGGATCTTGGATAGCAAACGTCTTCATCAAAGAGTTTTGCTATGACTACTTTTAATCGTATTTATTGATTTAAAATTTATAACGAAATCACCAAGAGAATGTCATGGAACGGTCTACTCATACATTAAATTACATTATCATCATCATCACTATACCAGCCGAAAGACGTCCACTGTTGGACATAGACCTCCCCCAAGCGTCGCCACAACGACCGGTCCTGTACGTCAAATTACAATATTAAAAGTTATTCGTTTTTATAACTCAGATAATAAAACGATTCAGGTTAAGAAAAGGTTAAAACACTCAGCCCGTGTGATGTAGCCATGTTGTTTCAGCCGATAATAATAAATGATAAATAAATGTTTACCGTCTCAGCACCTAGACGGTACAATATACTAAATCTACATGTTTCACTTTACACATTTTGTTGATAAATGATAGCGTGTGGCAGATCGTTAGCACCTTCGACCTGGGGGCATTCACACTTCGAACTTTCCATCAATATGCCTTGAAATCAAAGAAACCCGAATAATACGTCACTTATGGCTCGTAGGGGTTTTTTCTTTCTAACGAATTTAAATAACACTTAAAAATTTCAGTGTTAAAAAGGAAAAACAAAGCTAGAACCACCGGCTTCAGAAATTGAAGTTATTTTGCCTTAGTTGTATTTTAGGTTCCGTACGTAAGGGTTTTCAGGATCACTGTGTTGTCTGCCTGTCTGTCCATCTGTCAAGTCATCTTGCAAGAACCAGGCTAGTCCGACTCGCAATTGCTCGGTTTTTAGTGTTTTGTCAAAATTGTGTCAACAAGTACTGCGGTATATGCCGGCGCTGCCGCTGCGGCTGCTGAAACCTTTAAACGCAAATACTGTATCCTTATTGTTCTATAATTACAGTTTTGAGCCGTTTGGGGGATCGAACCGCTTGGGCCATGGGTCCAGTAGGTACGCGTCTCCTTTTCATTGATAGACACTTTGCGCGATCAGACTGGCTCGTTCTTCAACGTGGCAATGCTGCCAGTCTTCCGAGATTATCTTTATTATTGTTGATAGACTCGCGTTTGACTACTATCTCACCTGATAGTAAGCGATGATGTGGTCGACGATGGAGTACGCTTGCCTAGAAGTAACCTATACACTTTTGGCTTAAGGACCCCTAAGTTGTAGCTATCAGGAAACACAAACTCTGGCAGGGTATATTTCCAGATGAAAGCTAAGTGGAGAAGTACTTTGACCCATGAGTATATTTTGTTCTTGTATTATATGTAGGTACATTTCAGGCTTAATATAAATACTTAGTTTAGTTGATAAATAAGTTTCTTATATACATACATTTATGCATTTAATAACTGTTGCAAATCTGTAATAATAGAAACTTTCGCGTTCAATCCGCCCCGAGCTGTGGTCACAGGTTCAAATCCGAGGCGACTCTGATAGCGCCAACACGGTCACCAACGTAATCAGTTATTTAGACTCACTCATTATAACAATACAAGGTTATCTTATTCGCCAATTAGAACTGGAATATAATTTCCGAAAACAGTCTCATTAATATATATTTTTTTATATCTATGTAATAACATAATTGAGATGAATTTTAATTTTATACAATTCTTTTAATATCTGACTGACTAATATTACCTACTCGTATAATTACAGTCTAACGCAATTTAATTTAATTTTAATCATTTCAATTTTGTGTAATTTAATTTATATGTTAATGTACCTACTTACCTAAAATGAGTCTGTTATTTGAAATAAATGAATAATAATAACTTTATCTCCTATACGAGTACTAAATGATGTTTTTTTTTTCTGCATGAGTATATGCCTAATAATGTTCCCACTGCTGGGACTTAGACCTTCTCTCTAAGAAAGAGAAAGGGCCGTAATCCACCACGCAGGCCCAGTGCGAATTGGTACTATACAACACCTCCTAAAATGTTCTACCATTGCCCGTATTTTCAGCTTCCTATGCTCTGCCACTTAAGAAGTAGGTACTCAAACATTCTGATGAAAGAGTGTGTCAGTGATAAAAAATGCGATATTTGGATTTCATTATCTCGTGAATGGTAAGAGGTTTTTTCTTAAAATTAAGATGTAGTCATTCGAAGGAATAATCTTACTAGAATAGTCTTGCTCATATTGAAAATGTGTAGGTTAAACTAATTTTAAGTTGTGAGGGCTCGAACGTGGACCTAATATGTCGCCCATTGTTCCGGGAACTTGGTATTTTATCTGTGGCTAACACACTAACGTATGTATATCTAGATTGCACATAAAAAGAGAGAAAGAATGTCAAATGTGGAGTGTTACTTCCAACCCCTGAACAACCAAGTCAATTTAGTTATACAAAAGTGTAAATAATGTAGAATAGAATAAACTTTATTGTAAAAAATCTTACACAAATTATCTCATTGCTTTGTATTAACTTCCAGTACCTAACGTTTTATTAATTTCCCTTCTACTTTAGACTATGTCATCCTAAATCCTTCTAAGTAGTCTTAATAATAATAATAATAATATAATAATATAATAATATAATATTTCACAACTATCACACAACGCCGCCTAGTCCCAAGCTAAGCAGAGCTTGTGTTATGGGTACTAGACAACTGTACTTCAATCAATAGGCACTCTTCAATATTACCTCCAGCCGGTGAACGATGGGCCGTCGACAGGGCGCGCGGCGGCTGCGGGGCTGTCGAATTTAAATAATGGCTGACACGGGCGAGCTAATCACTGAGAGAGGATGTGTCTGTCTGGCGTAAGGTGTAGAAGGTAAGTTTTGTGACGAAGAAAGCTGATTTTTGATGGTAAGAAATGGACAGGTAATTCCCTAAGTGTCTGATAAAATCTCTGATCCACCACTCTGTTAAATCTACCCATTGATGTGGCCATATAAAAAGGAGACAGTCAATTTAATGTTGGCTTCTGCCGGCTGACTATGAAAACAGATATGATAGCTACAATGATTACATAATGTGACAAGTGTGATAAGTAACTACCTACCTATCGACGTGGGCAGTCAAAAGGGACATCAGTCAATAGCTCTACAAGCCAAAACCCACCATATTGTAGTCATTGCCTCGAACGACCAATAATTGAATGACCCAAAAATTATAGCACACAAAAGAACCTTTTTGATTACTTGCAATTGAACCTATGGGACTCTCAAAAAGATGATCTGATGCCTAGACTTCAGTTAACATTAACAAGACTTAAATGCGGCAACTTAAAAAAAAACGCTCCGTTTAATTGATAGGGCAAAATTATTTTATCCTTAGCACTTTCTTTAAACGCTCGAATTAAGAAAAAAGATCCATGGCGCCTGCCCTTCAAACATTGGACCACAACTTAACACATGACAGGCGTCCCCAATCCATCAGGCCTCCACCATACTCATTGAATGACAAATTGACAATCCTTCATGACTGTCAGTCTGTCATGAGACCTGTCGTACTCGAGATAAACTTAAATCCTACACGTTTCTCTGAACGACTAGGCTTAGTACAGATTTTTTTAAAGGGATAAGGTATATACTGGAAAACTAGGTTATACTAGCGGCTTCGCCCGCGTGAAAGTAGTTTTCTCCATACTAACTTTAGACCCCCGTTTCATACTCTTAGGGGTTGAATTTTGGTAAACCGTGTCTCAGTGCTCGCCTACGTTATTAAAGCAAGCCTTGTGCAATATTTTGCCCCTATAATCCCAGTAGTTTCGGCTGTACTTTGATATGTCAGTCAGTCAATTTCTCCTTTTATAAATGTGTAAAGTGTAGCTTTGAGTTTTCCCTTTTCGTTTACATTAAGGTGTATTAATGCCTTGTATATCACTTTTAAATACATGTACATATATGCGAACATACTTTCGTGAGTAGCATTTTTATTTAAGAGTGAAACAGGCGACCTTGCTATGTAAACGGAAATAATAGTAGTTTATGTGACTAGGGCATAAAGCATGTCTTTAAGTCGCGGGCGGTGTGTTGAATTCCGAACGAAACGAAGGTTGCTGATTTTAATCCCGAACGATAGTGAGGGAATTATAAAATTAACTCCCGAGCATCGCGAGGGAGTTAATAAAGAAACCTGAGTGAAGTGAGGAATGCAAGCCGCCCAAGACAAAGACAGCTTTATCCCCGTATTGCATACTCTACTTTTTACACCATCTGTGAGATAATTAAAAATCAATTTGGTCGACTAAATCATATTATTAGAGAAATATAAGTATTATATTTACAAGTTCATCAAAGAAACAAAATTCACTTCTACAAGATTCTATGGTTTCAATTTTCTATAATCTCCCGCCAGTAAGCAGGTTATACTCTATTTTCTTTTTTTGTTAGTGGCCAGTTTGAATTTCGAGTTAACTTGTGCGATGCACGTATATTTTCATTCACAACTAGCTTTGCCCGCGCGGCTTCGCACCCGCTCTTCCTTACTCCACCCTACTATACCCTACTCTACCCTACTATACCCTACTCTACCCTACTCTATTCTACCCTACTCTACCTTACTCTACCCTACCCTACTCTACTCTACCCTCCTCTACCTTACTCTACCCTACTCTACTCTACCCTACTCTACCCTACCCTACTCTACTCTACCCTCCTCTACCTTACTCTACCCTACCCTACTCTACCCTACCCTACTCTACTCTACCCTACTCTACCCTCCTCTACCTTACTCTACCCTACACTACCCTACTCTACCCTAATTTTCATTTTTTTTTCCATAAGAACCTTCTCCTCATAATAACGAAAACAACAAAAAAAAATTTGCGAAATCGGTCCAGGCGTTGTTGAGTTATGCGCTTACCAACACATTTTGCGATTCATTTTTATATTATAGATGATGACGATTTTTGGTGTTCCAAATTCAAATCTCATTATTCCCTAGGGATCGGCCATACTGCATTATCTCTCTAGGGATAGAATGACTTGCTTTAAGTGAGGTTTGTATGACGTATAAAATGACATTATCGAGCAGGTAGCGTAAAAATAAACATACAGCTACTGATATAATTAAAATAAAATCAACGAAAACTAAATTGCTAATGCGGGCTTTTAATTACAAATGAATTAATATAATTTTCTACTTCTAGTGTACGGTTCTACATCTACAGTATTACAGTCACTGGCCAATTCAGAATCCATACAGGAATCACACCAATAAATATAAAATAAAAAATTTGTATGCATGTGTGTTTGACATACGTAAATCTGATTTGAATGAAATTTAGCACACGGGTACACCATGTTCTGGAAAAACATATAGGGTATCCATATTTTGATCTCGGCAGTACGTTCCCTTGAGATAATTTTCTACTTTCTAGCGGGTGAAGCCGCTCGTAGAAGCTAGTGTTTCAATAATCCTCGTCTACAAAATAAATAGGTAACTTGAAACAATTCGAGAAGACTACATAATGAGTTTCCAGCTAAAATGTTGTAAATTGCATTTTAATGGGAAGCCATAAATCACCCCACTTCCGGTTTTCCTCGATTTTATGTGACACAGACAAAAGGAAGTATTGTGCATTTTCCTCTAAGCGTGTATGTCGCGACTGCACGTGCATGCTTCTCAAAAACGATTTATCCGGTATTGATAAACTTTGTACGTTAGACTTGTAATGTACACATACATACTAAAATGTATTTTTATTTATTTATCAATTGCTTGCTATATACAAGGTGTAAGGGACAGCCCTCCACAAACTTTAAGGGCTTGCTCAGTAGACGAAACTGAACAACCTTCCACAACACTTTTTTTCAAGAAACGAAAAAAAAAAACGGCCTCTCCATACAAACTGTCCAAACAAGTTTATAATTTAGTATGGTGAGGCGGAATTTTTTTTTAATATTTTTCTGGAAGTTTGTTCAGTTTCGTCTACTGAGCAAGCCCTTAAAGTTTGTGGAGGGCTATCCCTTACACCCTTTATACGGTATCATCATATATAATTTCTCTATAAGTGGTGATTAATGATTAATTTGGCTGCCCTAATTTTAAAGCATCAAATTAGGGTGCTGATGGAATAGCTAATGCAATAAACATAAAAAAGTAAACTATGAACTAATTGCAATATGAAATTTTTAATCTTTCAATTTACTAAAACTTAGATGATAAATTTCCTACTAACCATTGGATCAATGATATCTAAATGAATAAATTATTATAAAAAGAAAAGAACAGTTTTTATTTATAAATTTTTGGAATACTTCGCGCAAAGCACATCGTATCCGGTATAATACAAGCTACACTCAGAAAATACAATCCTAGTATATACAATCAGAGAAAATGAGTAATATTATGATAAGTTTATTATTCATACAGACGAATCCACAAATGCGTAATATTCTAATCTTCGACTCCTCATAAACTGTTTTGCAAATAACATTTAAATAAACCATTTTCTTAGAAACATCGTAGCATAACACTAGAAAAACATACTAACAATAATAAATAAGTACATTATACTTACCTCAACTGCCTTCTTAGATAAATCCTTCAAGTCTTTCCATAACAAATCCCAAGAAAAAGTGATCAATTACCTGCAAAGAAAAACAAACTTTATTAGAAAACAGTTATAGTTCAGATTAACGTATGGTTTTCTCGTACCACCATGTGCCAGGTAAGGCATTACGTCAGTATAAAAATATTATCATCTAGTATTTAATTATTGCGGTGACACTGCTATGTTCATAATATCGGAGAATAAAGGAAAAGTTATAGGACAAACATTATAAGTTTTCATAAACGTTAGGGTGTTGGAAAAATCTACTTTATTAATTTTTCCAACCTAATCTAAACTGCATCCCGAAGCTGGGCAAAAGCCTCCAACTTCTTCTTCCAAACCTCAGAGCGATCTCTGGCCAAGTTTGACCAGCAAACGTGACCAGCACACCTTCATGGCTACTTTTAGTCTAATCTAATGTATAAAATGTTGGTGTAACAGTGTTTGTAACAAAACTCCTTCGACACTTTGATCGATTCATATGAAATATTGTGCGTCTGTGATTAGCTCGCAGGCTATGTTTTGTACCCATAGGTGATAAGTGTACTATCACGCAGGCGAAACCGCTTGCAGCAGCTAGTAAACTTGTTGTTTTATTTGTTTGTTTGCTCATTTTATTGCTTAATACAGGTAGACAGTTGTTGCAGATTAATATAGAGAACGCTGTATTATTAACTAAGAAGGTGTGCAAATATTGCGCTTATTATTTTTAATATATACATAATTATTAACATAGCAAAATGAAAAAAGAAATAAATGTAAAATTAAACAAATTCAGAATTACAAATGTCAAAGAATATTGCCAGATAAAGTGTGTCATAAACTAAAAATAAAAACTGTTGATACTGCCATAACCCCTTAAAATAGAGCTATCAATAAAATAAATGTTCAAAGTCAAGGATTTATAATAATTTTATCCAATAAACAACCTAATTTACCAATCAAACCCACATTCAAATTAGCCTTTACTCAAACAAGCACTGTTAAACTATAATCAAATATAATGCAATAAGATAATAATCTGGCAACATTAACGTCCATTGTGGAAGGAGTCCGCTAAATCCTCTTACGTTCCTCTCCTTTGTTGTGGCATAATAGCGGCTTTGCTGCCATCCCCCGAGTGGGCGAGCGTGAATATATTGTGTTATTGTTGGACCGAATGTGTTAGTGGCTAGTTTGGGAAAACAAAATACTTGCATGTAGGGTAGTTCTGCATTGCGAGCGATTCGGAGAAAATACGGTAATATACAACAGCTGTTTTTCTGTATTCGTAGACTAGGTAGTGCCGGAATTTGAGCTAACATCATAGATAGCACACCTAAGTTCCTGGAACCGTATTCATAGGTTGAATACATTTTGGTTTGTACTCGTACTGTATTTTCGGGCAAGAGGCAAACTGATACATAGTTATTTTCCGAGAATCACTACGACCATATTCAGGACGCACCAAACAAACACCGAGTGCACTCATCAAAATCAATAAAACTAACAACTGCATCTCGTATGTTCTTCGGTTCATACGCATTAGTGTCTCCAGTTCTTTTTAATTTCACCTGTCACAGATCTGTAAAAAGTAATTTATTCAGCAAAAGCAGTTCCATTGTATTCAGTTTTATAAATCTCGACAGCCCTATTTCTGCGTCTAGTCATCATATATCATTATACATATACTTCCAGATGATAAAATAAAACTAAACAGAATAATGTTCTTCCTATCGTCACGAACATATTACCTATAAATATTATCTCGACCATGTCTAGACGTGACTGCAAGTCGATACAACTAGAGACTTAAAGGAAAAATGTAGGTTGTACAGCCTTGGGTAGCAAGGTTGATTCTTTGTTTGTGATGAGGAAACTGTCAGATGACTGGGCCTGAGTTCCGTGTCTGACGCCTCTTGAGATAACTGGGTAATCTCTCCAATTGATAGAGATTATTGTGCAAGCATGCGGGCAGGAATGTATTGTGCAGTTGTGCTATTGTGTTCAAGTAGTATCGTAGATCCGGAGCCTAGCCTTTTGGACTCCGGGATTATTCGAAACAGTGACCGCGATTCTGGATCTCAAAGAGCTGCCGAAGGAACACGGGTAGGTTTCAGTCAGTATCTCCACCTAGTACAGAATAAATTATTTGATGATATCTCACCATCTGTCGAGTACCGAACGCGGCGGATGGTCAGCCAGTACTATGAATTTGATCTTGATCTTTATGTGTATCTATGTAAAGATGAGTATTAAATGAAACCACTTAGTACTAGATACTGAACTAATTTTTATTTTCAAATTGAACTTTATTAGCAGGACCCTAACCAGATGGCGGAGAATCTTAATAGCGACTTCTAATTTGACGTCAACGCCATCTAGTTAGGAATCCGTAACTAATACATTTTGAACTTAAATCTCGTTCTAAACATACCGCCCACCAAGGACGTTACTGAAGGAATGTCCTTCTTGAACTAAATCCTGGATCTGACATGTATTTGATCTCAGGTTTGATCTAAAGTCTTAAATTAAAAAACATGTACTACAATAAATCTTAATATCTAACATTTGAAAACCTTAAACTACTTATTTGGCTAAGCTACTAAAATAACAATGTGACATAACAAACATAAATAAATTCAGTGATCTGCAACTGGTAAAATACAAAGTTTGGATGTTGGCCTCTTAATAATAGAGGATTTAGTGCGTAATGTGACTACACGGGTGATGTTATCAGCACCGGGATGCTTCTCCAATACGCGACCTAACATCCAACGACTTGGCCTCAAATCGTCTTCTCTCAAAGGAGCTTTCTCAAGTCTACCTCGAACTCTGATAAAGCCTCTATCGTCCAGATATGGACAGAGTGAGTTGAGCTTACTAGATTTTAATTGTAAATATTCTACTGTAAATATACCCTTTTGTGTTTGCCTTATACAACATTCTAACGATGCTTCTAGTTCTAACTTTTGTAAATAACTATGTTTAAAGGTGTGATTCCTTAAAAACCGTCTGCAATAGGCGATTACCCTAACTAATTTTTGTAATGACGAATACCGCTTGAACATTGAAAGCTCTGGCACTACAGCAATGTGTGTTTTTGTTATTTGCTCTAAGTCGATATTTAAATCATTTGGCCTTTTATAGACTATTGTTCTTTCAGTTAGAAATGATGGTCCGGAAAACCATAAACGATTATCTATCAATGCACTAGGTAAGATACCTCGTGAGGCGCAGTCTGCTGGGTTGTCCTTGGTTTTCACATGAAACCATTGAGATGCTTTCATCGTGGTCAATATTTCTGAGGTACGATTCGCCACAAACGTCTTCCATCTGCTTGGATGGCTGTTAAGCCAAGCCAACACGACCGTGGAGTCTGTCCAGGCCTTGATTTTATCCCTAGAAATATTCAGGACATCTGCTGTTTCTAATAAAAGATTTGACAGTAAAACTGCTCCACACAACTCTAGACGAGGTATACTAATTTGTTTGACGGGGGCTACTCTAGTTTTTGCAACCAACAACGAAATATGAACATTGCCTACAACATCTACTAGCCGCAAATAAATCACGGCTGATTACGCGGTTTTGGAAGCGTCACTGAAGCCATGCAGCTCAAGATCGTCGTGCGACTTAGTTCCAAGCCAACGAGGTATCCGAACTTTGCTAAGTAGTGACAGCTCTTCACGGTAAGAAACCCATTCTTTTATTAAGTCAATGTTCAGTTCTTCATCCCAACTAACACCTGCAAGCCATAATTTTTGGATGAATGTTTTTGCTAAAACCACACTAGGAGCTAACCAACCTAGTGGGTCGAACAATCGAGCTATGTCCGAAATAATTGTCCTTTTAGTTACAGGTGCAGTCGTCAGAGGTGGAAGATTCACCGAGTACTGGAAGGTATCTTCGTTGCGGTTCCAGGTAAGTCCCAAAATTTTTATTGTACTATCTAATTTAATTTGTAACCCTTTCTCTTCTTTGTGTTCTGTCTTCTCTAGTTCATTGTTCTGTATTTTTATTTGTTCTCTTGTTTTGTCCTTATTTCTATTTGTTCTTGTTTCATCAGGTTGTTCTTTAACTAAATTGTTTTCAATTCTTTCTATTCTCTTAAGTACTTCTTGACTATTACTATTCCATTTTTGCAATATAAATCCGCCTTTTCCTAATAATGCAATCATTTGCTTATATATTTCAATACCTTCTTCTACACTGTTGCATCCTGTCATTAAATCATCCATATAGAAGCAATTTAAAACCTTATCTGCAGCTAGTGGGTAGTTTTCACCTTCATCAACAGCAATCTGTCGTAAGGTTTTGACTGCTTGGTACGGTGCAGAAGCTGTTCCAAAGGTCACAGTCATAAGCTCGTAATCTTGTATCTCTTTATCCGGACTGTCACGCCATAATATTCTTTGGAACATCACATCTTCTTCTGCAACCTTCACTTGTCGATA
The DNA here is from genome assembly GCA_910589285.2 of Mythimna ferrago. Taxonomy (NCBI): domain Eukaryota; kingdom Metazoa; phylum Arthropoda; class Insecta; order Lepidoptera; family Noctuidae; genus Mythimna; species Mythimna ferrago. The sequence continues at coordinate 893,816 of OU342693.1, forward strand.
CATTTTAATTATGTCAGCTACAAGTCCTATAGCATGTACTCTCCATTTTAAAACCGTGTGACGTAAATCAGCTTGCAGTTTTGGACCAACCATGAGCGTGACATTTAGTGATACTCCTTTGTTGTTCTTTTCAGAGGCGTTGAAAACAACACGAACTTTAGTCGTGGTCTTGTCTTCCCTAATGACTGCGTGATGTGGTAGATATACTGCTTCTTCCCTTTTGCTATCATCTTTCTTCACGTGCCTCATATGACCTAACTGTAAATATTCATGTATTACTTCTGTGTATTTTTCTTTTAACTCTTTGTTCTTTGCTAATCTTCTCTCTAATGCTTGAAATCTTGATTTAGCTATGCCACGTGAATTTCCAGACTTGCAAGGAGGATCTTCGTCTCGGAAAGGTAACTTGACTATATATCTACCATCGCTATCTTTCTTAGTAGTCTCACTATAAAGCTCTTCGCATTTCTTCTCCTCTGGTGTAAATATCTTTTTAGTACTAATATGCTCTTCAATTTCCCAAAACTTCTTTAACGTATCATCAACATTTACCATGCAATGCATTACGCTAATTTTATTTGTACTTTTACTTTCAGGGCTCACTGCTCCTGACAGGACCCAACCTAATCTAGTATTCTGTGCTATAAGACTACCAGAAGGACTCTTAACTAAACCTTCCTTAATAATACAGCTATAAACATCGGCACCCAACAGAATGTCGATTTTGTTGGGTGTGTTGAATTCTGGATCTGCTAAGAACAGATTGTTGACCTCTAACCAGTCGAAAGCATCTGTGTTAAAGCTTCGCTCTGGTAAGTAAGAGGTGATCTTGCTTAAAACGTAAGCATTAAACGTAAACTTAAAACTAAATTCGACGCGAGACTTTATCGTTATTTGTACCATGTACTTTGTCATGGTTGACCTCTTGTCTCCTAATCCTAAAACAGACCCCTGAATTGGAATCTTTTTCAGGTTGAGAAGTTGAACTGCTGCTTCTGTAACGAAACAAGCTTGCGAACCTTGATCAAGTAAGGCTCGTACTGTTTGGTATCCACCCGTCTTTGACTCAGCTTTTATTAGCGCTGTGGCTAATAAAACTTGTCTGGGCTTGGGTACCTTCCCTGTGGACAAGCAAGTAACTATCTGATTAGTACTAGTCGAAGGACTAACACTATCAGCAGCTGGCATTGCTTCAGGGTTTTGGTCTTGGTTAATATGTAACAGCGAATGGTGGCGATTTTGGCAAACTTTACAACTAGTGTTCTTTTTACAGCTTGTAACAGTGTGGTTGCTACCTAAGCAGTTAAAGCATATTCTGTTTTTACGTACGAATTCACGTCTAGCATCAAGCGACTGGTTTGCAAACTTTTTACAAAAACAAAGTTTGTGTAATTCTGAACAGAATTCGCATTTCATGTGTGATGATGAGTTTGTGGCAAGCATTGTCTTAGGCGTATGGTTTGAATTGTTATTATTGATTTGGTGAACTGAACCCTTTTTTGGTTCTATAAACTCAAATGCGCGGAATCGTTGTTCCAAGAATAATTTGAACTGATCAATGGTGGGAAAATCATTAGAAATGCTACCACTGACGCATAATTCCCATTGTTTACGCGTTTCAACATCTAATTTAAACGTCACGATGTGTATAATGATAACATCCCATGTACTCACATTTATGCCTAAATTTGACAACGCATTTAAACAATCACTGGTGGTATCTAAAAGTTCTTTTAATGAAGTTGCTGACTCAGTTTGCATACGTTTTATTCCAAATAACCTTTTCAATATGCAATTGGCGAGATATCTTTTGTTGCTATACCTCTTGTCTAATAAATCCCAGCATTGACTATAATTTGCATCCGTTATTGGTGTATTCCGTATTAACTGATCAGCTTCACCCGAAAGATGACTTTTTAAATAGTGTAGCTTTTGAACGTTATCTAACGATTCATTTTTATGGACTAATGACATAAACAGATCACGAAATGTTGTCCATTCTCCATATTTTCCAGAGAATATTGGAATGGTGATCTTTGGTAATTTAACGAATGAACTTGCTGACTTAAATGAACTGTTAGAAGAATGATCACTGGGTTGTACTGGTTCTCTTGGCCTAATTTTATTAAGTGTTGTTTTTAACAAACTTTTATACATTATATAAGTGTCTTCGGTTGTATCATAAATGTCAGCAACCTTTTGATCTGTACTATCATCTAATTTAAAGTTTTGATAAATTTTAGTATTGGTTTCTTTAAACGAATCCCAATCCTTTTCTAACAATTCTTGCCTAGTTTCAATGAATTCAAACGTTAATCTTTCTTTAGGGCTTTTTTTGAAATTTGCTAATCCTTTAATAATAACATTTTGGGAGCCTTTTAGTACGTTAATTAATCCCTCCATCTTTGAGACAATTCTTAACGGGAAAACAATTTAAATACTTGACATAAATACAAATATAATATTGACGAAATTATTCTATGTCCTAAAGAGTTGCGTAAAATTTTACAAGTGTTTTAAATATAACTAAAATCTGTCGGAAATCGGGCATAGGTTCCCCGTTCCGTCGTTTTTTTAAAAACTATTCTAAGTCCTAAATAAACTTAAACAATACAACACAAATCTAAGGGAAATATTCTAAGTCTAAAAATTTACTTAAAATTCTACAAGTCCAAAATTCTTGAAAAAATGTCTAAGTTAAACTCTTGGAAGAAATAAAGTTCAAAATTGTTTGTCCATTAACTTCCTTTGTTTATGAAATAAAATGTACTCACAATTTGCACTTCACTTACAAACACGATGTTTCTGGCGCGCCCTGGTGGCGACACGTTGAACTTTTGGATGTGACGTCAGTCTTCTAACGTCACGTTGAACTGGGTGTGACGTCCTCCTTGTGACGACACGATGAACTGCGGAGGTGACGTGTACGATCACCTTCCGTTTGATCTGGTTGCAAGTGGCGCCCTCTGGTCACCACTTTCCTCCTGCCGCTGTTGCCGAGCTCGTCCACAACACTGCTGGACGGAGCTGTTGCTGCCGAGGCGGGGGACCGAGTACTCTTGCTGCAGCGATCCACTGCGAGTACACGGGCAAGCGGACCGGGCCGCGCGCGAACTCAAAAACGGTTATTTATCCGGCTCGAAGGACCAATGTCGAGTACCGAACGCGGCGGATGGTCAGCCAGTACTATGAATTTGATCTTGATCTTTATGTGTATCTATGTAAAGATGAGTATTAAATGAAACCACTTAGTACTAGATACTGAACTAATTTTTATTTTCAAATTGAACTTTATTAGCAGGACCCTAACCAGATGGCGGAGAATCTTAATAGCGACTTCTAATTTGACGTCAACGCCATCTAGTTAGGAATCCGTAACTAATACATTTTGAACTTAAATCTCGTTCTAAACACCATCAAAAAGACTTTTTTGTGTAATTTATTTTAACATGCTATGAAAACGTTGAAGAAAAGGATCGTTAGCAAACCCAAAAATTCTACCTACATGTTACATCCACCGTCACACACTGTGACTGCGCGGTGGATTATAGCCCCATTTTTCCCTCAGAGAGCAGGTCTGGGTCCCATCAGTGAGGGAGACACTGGCTTTTTTTTTGGTGGGAGATTGTTTTGGTGGACGAGAGGGCGTGTCAGACTTTTACTAATAAAAACCCGCCTGTGTCTTTTATTAGTAGCCATTTGCATTCCAGGGCAACAGAATCTCGGTTCTATTTCAAAAATTCACCGTGGCCCTGCTGGGCACCTCCAGTTTTGCTGACAGTTTTTGAGGCGCCTGGGGAAAACTATGACTAATGGCTTTATTATGTGCCAATATGTGGAAGTTGGGGAGGCTTAGGCTGGTAACCGTCCTAGAGATGACGAATAGATCACAGTGTCGTAGGTCATGAATTACACGACACATTACACCAAACAATCAACAATTTGAGTGACATCTGTGATGCCATTGTTATTGATCCGGCATTTGAATGCAATCTGAACGCATTGTATGATGGAAAACATTTTGTTGTTTTGATGTTTGAGGCGCATGAGATGGTATAATACGAGCGTGTCATTGTTTGTGAGCCTTCGATATTAAGTAGGTTATGGAGATTACGAAGCGGGTGACAATAATAATACAGGACGTAACAAAACATTACGTTTTATATACCCTGAATGGTTATACAATTGCCGAAACGGATCTTGAGCGCTCGGCGTCAGAGTGAGGATCGCTTTGCGCATTCCATACATTGGCGAGCCAATCGTCTTCGTTGTTAGATACATGCAGCAACGCAGGGAACGAATCATCATGCAGCAACGCAGGAGTGACGTCTATGACACGATGGCGCGGCGATCCAATCACTGACACTCCCCGCCCCCGCGTCCCACTTCTCACCACTAAAGAGACCGAATATTTGACTTCTGCGCAACTTGAAGCCAGCGCTCAAGATCCGTGACGGTAGTTGTACACCTACATTCCACCTTTAGGTCACCTGCAGGCTAGCTTATTGCCATCAATGGGGTACAAGTCAAGACTTCGGACTGTCAAACACGGTCACTTTCAGATAAAAAAACTCAGCAGCAGTTTTTTCGGCTCGAGAATCAAACCCCCCTGGTTTGCGTTATCATGATGTGGAGGGATAGAACTATACACTCTACATAGCTTCATCCCTTTACCAGGTCAGTTCAGGTCGTGGAACGCGTTAAGAGTTCGTGGTAGGGACTCTGGATCTCATTATCTTCGCATATCAGCAGCGATTGCGGCCAGTAGACCTTAATAACAAGAGTATGAATGTGTTGTATTCACATGGTGTATCATCATCACCATCCTTTAATTTTCCCACTGCTGGGACTCAGGCCTCCCCTCTAGGAGAGGGAATGGGCCGTAATCCACCACACGGGCCCAGTGCGGGTTGAACAAGAAAAGACAATTTTTTCATTTTTTTATGCACCTGCCATATTCTTATAGGGGTTTCTTTGCGTGATCGAATAAAAAATGAAGATATCCGCAGGAAAACTAAGGTTGCCGACATAGCACAAAGAATTGCCAAACTTAAGTGGCAATGGGCAGGGCACATTGCTCGCAGAACAGATGGCTGTTGGGGCCGAAAGGTTCTGGAGTGGCGACCGCGTACCGGAAGACGCAGCGTTGGAAGGCCTCCTACAAGGTGGACCGATGACCTGGTGAAGGTAGCGGGAAACCGATGGATGCGGGACGCACAGGAACGTTCGATGTGGCGACGCTTGGGGGAGGCCTATGTCCAACAGTGGACGTGTATCGACTGAAATGATGACCTGCCATATTATCTCTGCACTACCCTCGGTTGACTGGTAGAGAATGCCTAAGGCATTAAGTCCGCATTTGTACTTTTTGTTGCATGAAGATTAAATAAATAAGACGGTATAACATTACTTTGTCGCTTATGGGCAAGATGATCCTCCGATACTAACTAGGCCACATAGATTACAAGTGTGTGATAATAACATAATGAAACTGTATTCTATGGTATGAATGTGTTACACGCAAGGTAACTTTATAATAGGGAACTACTATGTAAACAAACCTGTTTCTACAATTGTCTACTTATCAATTGTTATCAATGAAGGTTTTACTTTACAATATAATTAAAACTAAAGGACAATACTTGGTTTAAATCTAAATATTTATAAGCGTATGTTGTAGGTACGTGATTCGTTGGGATTGGTCATATTTTTTTTAAGTACCGTTGCCCCACACTAGGGATTAGTCTTAGTGCCACACTAGCAGTTACTCCTTGATCATAGGTACATTCATAAACGTGTAGACTCATATATTCAAGACACCCAGACCCTTAAGGACTACTTGTAGGTGATACAAATATTTGTTCCGTGTGGGAATCGAAACCGCAACACCCAGCACAGCAGCCGATCGCTCAACCACTGCGTCAACCGTGCCGTCAAAAGAGTTTATTTCTTTTGTTATGCTTGACGATATAGGATGAATGAGGTTTACGAATGAACTTGAGAAATTAAAATGTCTGATCGATGACTTTTTGAAATATCTTCATCATCATCATCATTATTTCAGCCGAAAGACATCCATTGCTGGACATAGGCCTCCCTCAAGTGGCGCCATAACGATGGGTCCTATGCGTCTTGCACCCATCGCATTCCCCCGACTCTCACCAGCTCAACCATCTTGTGAGATCTACAGTAATATTATAAAGAAGTAAAGTTTGTTTGTTTTTTTTTGTTTGTAATCTCTGAAAGTACTGGTCAGATTGCAAAAAATTTTTCACCGGTTCTTTTCGTGTCGATGCTCTCAAACTATACTTCTTCTGACCAATATTTGGCCACCTGTACAGCTCTATTGTTGACCTGGTGTAGATCCTGAAAATTGCAGGTCGATAGAAAGTTACTTTATTCCTAAGTTACATAGGCTAAATTTTCTGTACGCAGGCGAAACCGCGGGCTAAAGCAAGTTCGAAATAAAGATTTGAATTTAAACGTGTTTCTTAAGTCTTAAATTTGCACTACTTTGTGCAATGTGTAGCTACATGTTACCCTCGCTTTGTAACCCGTCCGCGCCGAGCAGCGAGCAAGCGCCGACACATCCGGGTCGTGCGACGCCTTCCAATGGCGGCAGGCGGGGGTTAACACCCGATACTGCTCAACCTGCTCCCGGTGAGCTGGGTGTCGATAGTGTGGAGATAAGGCAGCACAGGGTTAAGTGTTATCGAGAAGGTTTAGAGGTAAGTGCATTTTGTTAGCTTAGGATAGTTTTTATTTATGTTTTCTTTTCGCTTTTCGTCACAAAATAAACAATTTGGTTTATATAGACGACGGCTTATCCTTATTGTGTTGCCCAAATAATAATTAATTTGTGCTTGGTGCAGCATGTCTTCTTCTTTCATATTCCTTTCCCGATTGTATAGACTCTTCTGGTCATTGTCATTTCATGGTCTACTTACATTCCATCACATTTTTGGTTCGGGGCTGCGGAATTATTCAAAAAAATCACGGCGGCCCTGGAACGCAATGGACTACTTAACAACACGGCAGGATTTTAGTCATCAAAGCACTGACACTCCCCCTCTATTTGAGGATTTCCCTCAAAGATTAAAACGCGTGTTTGTTCTAAGACAAATCCACAGAACGACGAATGACAATCATTTAAATTCTTCTAGTCCTTAAATATAATAACACACGATTCAAGAAGCTATAACAAAACGGACATGCTAAAAATCAAGCTTTATATTACAAACATTAAACACGGCATTCCGGACGCTGTGGACTGCGGACGGAAAGTCCGGGCGCGTTAGAGCGTCCGGACGAGTTGCGCTAATGTGTCGAACGACTGTCTATATACCGGATAACGGTCATGTGCTGGAACACCTCGCTTATGTTCAAGGGTTCAGTGACGAACCTAGGGAATGGCAGGGCAACCGCCAAAGGCCTCCTTCAGATGACAATTTTGAATATTTCTGCAGCACTAACTTAAAAACTCTAGGTAGTAGCTCAGTACACTAAAGCACAAAATAGATAAGTACAGAAGTTAATCTCATGTATGCACTTCACTTTTTATACCTACACTCTAAGAGCTATCTAATAAAGACAGAAACATTGACGTAGTTTGTATAACTGAACATTTTATGATGCGTGGTCATGAACACCTCTTAAGCTTGCCAAATTACAAGTTGGCGGCCTGCTATGCGAGAAGAGCGAAGAAACGTGGAGGTGCGTGCATTCTGATTAAAAACGATCTCGAATACAAAGAACTATCAAACATCTCCCGCTATTCAATAACAAATACTATCGAATGTTGCGGTATAGAATTGGTTAATCAGCAACTAATAATTATATGTATTTATAGACCACCCATTCCAAACAATTTGAATGTATTTTATGAAAATTTAAACATGATTTTAAAAATGTTATGTTGCAATTCAAATAAGAAAATAATTGTATGTGGGGACTTCAACATAGACATACTGAAAAGAAATAATATGACTCTTGACTTCGAATATTTTCTCTTAGGCTATAATCTCAAATTAAAATTATTCCAACCAACCCGGTTAAGTAGTAGTAGCTGCTTAGATAACTTTGCCTGTAGCTCTCGTTTAAAATGTAAATGTGAAGTGATTGACTTAGCCCTATCTGACCATACTGCGCAGATATTGGAAGTCAAGGTAAATAAAACTTGTAGAATCAGATCCTGGCGCATAAAAAAACGAGATTTATCAGCGGATAACTTAATACGGTTCAAAAAGTATCTTCAAAGTCTGTCCTTTTCCGATATATACAATACTGAAGATGCCAACGTTGCATATGACTACTTTATTGAAAACTTCCGTTTATTATACGACCTCTGCTTCCCATACAAACTAATTACAATAAAGGCAAATAAAAAAATTAAATGGGTTTCACGCGGTATACGTGTATGCAGTAGAAAACAGCGACATTTATTATGGAAATATAGACATAGTCCATCAACCGAAAATAAAAACAACTTTAAAAGTTACTCATTGAGATTTCGGAAAATTGTTAAATTGACCCAGAAAGCACAAAATAATTATTACATTAAAACCTCTAGTAATAAATCAAAGGCATCATGGCAGATTATAAATAATAAATCTCATTCTCCTGAGCCTATATCTAAAATCAGTATAAAAGGCAACATAATTAAAAACCCAGATGAAATTGCTAATGCTTTCAATAATTACTTTGTTGACCAAATAAAAACTAACACTAAAATCTTTCCTGAAACTTCTGGGTTAATTAGCAATCCTCACTCTATGTTTATGCCTCCAGTATTACCCCAAGATGTGATGAGAGCAATTCAATCATTAAAAAATAAAAAGAGTGTCGGGTACGACGGCATATCAACTAAAGTTGTAAAATTTGTATCCGATTGCATTGCTGTACACTTGAGCCACATTATAAATTTGTGCGTCTGCTCGGGTGTTTTTCCAAATGCCTTAAAAACGGTTGTAGTCAAACCAATCTTTAAAAAGAAGAACAGTGACCAAGATTTAGCCAACTACAGGCCGATAGCTTTAATTCCTGTATTCTCTAAAGTCATAGAAAAGATAATTTCAGAATCTTTAAACGTCTTTTTAGAGAAATTTAATATTTTATGTGACGAACAAATGGGTTTTAGGAAAAATTTAGGTATTAATGCGGCAGTATACAAATTACTTAACACTGTCATGAAAAACGTCGATAATAAAGTACATTCATGCGCAATTTTTACTGATATGACCAAAGCGTTTGATTGTGTCCATTATGAAATATTACTTAATAAACTCAATGCTTATGGTATCAGAGGTAACATCTTGAACCTCATAAAATCGTACCTCAGTGACAGAAAGCAATACACGGAAATATCTAAGATTTGCGTTAAGACCAGAAGGGAAAATAAATATATATCTGAATGTAGAATTGTCAAGTATGGTGTGCCACAAGGCAGTGTGCTTGGGCCACCACTATTCCTGGTCTATATAAATGACATGCCACGTTACATTGAACACCCAATGGTATTATTTGCTGATGATAGCACTATATTGATGAAATGTAGCGACGTAAATACATACGAACAGGAAATAAATAATACTCTTGCGGATATGGTAAACTGGCTTGACAATAACAATTTAATTATTAATTTATCAAAAACCAATATAATGCATTTCTATCAACGTTTACCATTACAACAAATGACTATAGAATACAACGGGCAAGAAATTGACAAAGTAACAGTGGCTAAATTTTTGGGAATATTGATAGACAGTCAGTTAACATGGAAACCCCAAGCCGAAGAAGTATGTAAAAAATTAAGCACTTCTGCGTACGTGCTATTTAATTTGAACAAAAAGGTCAGTACAGCCACAACATTATTAGCTTACCATGGATTGGTGGCATCGATACTGCGTTACGGAATCATATTCTGGGGAAATTGTAGCATGAGAGAACAAGTATTCAAGGCCCAGAAACGTTGCATAAGGGCAATGTGTGGCTTAAAAATGACCGACAGTTGTGTTCCTATGTTTAAGTCTCTAAAATTGTTAACATTTCCAGCATTATATATTTTGGAAATAGCCATTTTTGTAAGGACAAATAAGAATTATTTCTTAACAGTATCAGAAACTCGAAGGGGCCCTGTTAGAAGTCAATATAAGAATCTATTACAAAATAGTAGCTACAAGACAGCATTACTTAAGAAAAGTGTCTTTGTCATGGGTCCAACGGTGTATAATAAAATACCGGATACTATAAAAAATGAACCAATTCCAATGTTTAAAAAAAAACTGACAGCCCTATTAATTGATAAATGTTATTATTCAATTAGTGATTTTTTAAATGACTCTGCTATTTAGATTTAATTGTTGACATTGTAAATTTATGATACCCAATATATTCATTTGAAACGACGCCAATTCAAATACACACGTAATTTTTGACATTATGTATTGACATTTCCTTATTATGTTCACAATTTTCATTATTATTTCAAATGACAATAGTATATAGATTTAGTTGTTGACATTATGTATTTGATATTTGGCTATTATGAATACTATAAACTTCATTTTTATTTCAAATGACGCTACTATTAAGATTTTGTTTTGACATTATGTATTTCCTTATTATGATCAATATAAATTCCATTTCTCTTATTATTATTTTGTCGCGATTTAAATCTTTGACAATATTTGCATGCCTAATTTAAGGTAGATTGTATCAGGATCACAACTCTTTGTAAACACCTTATTTTATGTACCTACATTCTAAGCAAATAAACGATTATTATTATTATTATTATTATTATTATTATTACTCTACGGTCGCGCTAGGGTCAGCGCATTGTTTCGAACTGTAAGAGTGCAACCGGGCGATTGAGCCGAGATATCGTGTCCGTGAGTGGTATCTAAGTGTGCTTTGCTCGAGTGCGCTTTTTACGTAGATTGTCTTCTGTACCTATCTATTTTGTGACTAAAGAAAGAAAAAATACTTACCTACCAATTTGCCTAAAAAATAAATGAGACAATATGAACTCCAAAATCCATTTAATTTAAGTACACTAACTTCACTAATGATGTAGATATGACAAAGTACTAAGGACCAAATTTATAAGTGTCCTCATACCAACCTTAGACCATTAACTTAGGTCTAAAAAGGTATCATTCTTATGAACCTCAGCTCAACAAATAATACTTATGTAAATAGTGTACGTCGTTCGTAATAATAAGTAATTAATCTTGTCTATTCAGCCGCCGTAATTACAAGATGGAGATAGGCTCCACAATATGGCTTGCTTCGTGATTTATATCTGTGTGTGAACAAGTAAAACATGAGGTCTTATTGTGATGGAATATTTTCTTGTAATTATTGTTCATTAGTACAATAACTCAGTAGTCTGTGGTTGTAGTCTTCTTCCATTGCTTGATGGAGTCAGGTTATAAAAGCCATTGTTTGATTCATCAGGTTATAAAAGCCATTGCCAAAAATGCTAACACGGGGTCCTGCATTCAATTACCAGCTGATATTTCTCTGTAGCAACTTGGAGTCCATATTTGGGCTGTATCTCTCATTCTATCTTCATGGAACTTAAAATATAACGTGTGAAATGTGACTTAATCTTTGGAGAATATAGGTAATTCCCGTAACCTAGTGTTTTGTTGATCAATACCAATAGTTGTCACACCAGGGCTGCGGGATTAAGATTGCGAAGACCTCTCGCATCCGACCGTGGTTCAAGCTATGGTATGGGGGTAGAGGAAATGGGAGGTGGTCCCCTCCAAGTATAAAAAAGGAGCAAAGGAAGCGGCTGAAGTTGTGAGGCGGAGACAAGCCTCACGCCCTTCCCCTGGCGTTGGGATTCGCAAAACGACTACCGATCATGGTTTGCGGTTTGCGGACGGCGAGCTATGGGATGGGCGTGAGGCTTGTCTCCACCTCACAATTTCAGCCGCTTCCTTTGCTCCAGTTCACCATCCAGCTGTCTGGTAAGGATCAAGCCAGGATCGACGACGCGTTGTGTTCCAAGTGCGCCTCAAAGAGATGTCAGCGAATTTGTAGCGGTTGACGGCTGCCAGGGCTACGGGTTATTTAAACGACCTAATTGCAGCCCTCGCAATAAAAGCCAACTGAAGAAACACTGTGGGTTTTACTCAATAAAAGTCTGACACTCCCTTCGGCTCCATCCAGAGCGAAAGGTTAAAAGACTTTGAAATTGTTTAAAAGAGTCACCGTGGAATATTTAAGGGTTAAGAAACACGGGAGTCTTTAGTCACAATGCAACCGCCTCCACCCCGATTAGGAAGAAGTATTTCATAATTTTCCACCCTCAATATACACCACATGCGACATCATTCATCATTAATAATAATAATAATAAAAATATTATTATTCTCTTTATACAATTCTATTTTATATGTAAAAAAGAATTGAATAAAGAGAATAATAATATTTTTATTTCAGACTTAAAAATCCATAAAGTGTTAGTAACATAAAAATAAAATAAAATCTTATTGCCTATTGTTAGTAAATATTATTCTTTGCACAAACTTATAAATTATCGGAGAGGTGAAGCTCTCAGCTACGGTTCTCAGGATGCTGTTTTCACTGTCCCTCACTCCATCATTAACAAACAACATTCTAGAAACTCTTGTATAATCACAATTTAGAGTAACACGTATTTACTTAATCACTTTTACTCGACCAATGAGTTATCTAAGCACTTTCTAGAGCCCTGTTCGGTTCGAATATGAGTTTAACTGGATTTTTTCGATCGATGCGTGTGCGCAGCGGAAGCCGGTCCACTCTTCCGTGGCGCGTTTTCCGGTGGAATTGATCAAGCACGGCGTGTGGCATACGTAAGTATTGATACTGTTTATTTGTAATCTACGAGTAAACGAGCAGGTATGTTGATGCTGAGGCTATGTTTGACTGAATCTTTGCAAACATTTAACATCAAAGCTATCTGATTTGAATTCTGAGAAGATCTGTTTTTAGCATGTCGATGCCAAATAGTTCAAAACTGTCTCGCCCAAAATTTAGTTATAACACGTTTATTTGTCCTAGATTCTTTGTTCACACAAAGATTCTGATTTTGACATATTCATTGCACTTCAAAAGTACTGTCAATTATGAGGACATCTATAAGCCTAGAGCACGGGCGTAGAGTAGCCAGTTTTTCGATATTTTACAGGATACATTTTGGAGATTGTGCGCGGGAATAGGGTAGTTTCCAGGGTCAAAATAAATTACATTTTATTTAGTCTGTATTTTAGATTATAAAAAAATATTGGACACGAATTTTTCCATTTTCGATTAAACAAAAAATGACAAAGATGTATCCCATTAAAGTTACGTGTGACGTCACCCCGTGCGAAAAAATCTTTGCTATATCTTTGTAATTTTTGGTTTAATTTACAAATAAAAAAATACGTGTCCCTTATTTTTGAAAATCTAAAAAGACGGACTAATTACATTTTATACGACAACTAGCCTATTGTATGACTTGATTCTGCCATCTCCTTCCTACCATCAAACAGCCTGACGTACGGCGAGTATACCCACACCCTAACATTGTTGAAACCTCTACGGTCCGGACTAAGCATTTCGCCTCGTCATTTATGCCGCGTACATCGAAGGGCTGGAACAATTTACCCGCGGCGGTCTTCCCGTACGAGTATAATTTAGGTGTCTTCAAGGATATAGTGAATAGGCTCTTAACAAACTAGTACGCCTCAACATCAAAGATTTCATCACTGCTTACCATCAGGTGTACTATCTGTACTATATACTATCAATCAAAAACAAAAAAAAAACCTAAGACGTGTCTCTCCATATCCATATTAATATTTACTTATTTATTTATATTTATTTGTATATACTTCATAAAATAATTAAGTATATCAATAATATTTAAATAAGTACTACCAAGTAAATATTACCAGCTCGTGACATTGTCAAGTGTCGGGTCACTGTACCTACCTGTAGGTCAAAAGTGAACGTTCAATGAAATCCACGTAGAAGTGAAACAGTCGTGCTTGCAGATCATATCACCAGACTATTACACTAATGGCTTAAATCGAACTTTAATATTATTCTCATGAAAATCACCGGCCATTTTTCTTAGTCTGGCCAAGCATTTATTTTGGTGGTCTAAGCGTTATTAGGATTTTATTTGTTTTATCAATTTAGGATTCTTGCTGATTTTGCAGAATATACCTACGATTTTAGGGTTCCGTATCCAAAAGGTAAAAATTGGACCCCGCTAAGACTCTGCTGTCCGTCTGTATGTCACCAGGTATCTCATGAACCGAGATAGCTAGACAGCTGAAATTTTCAAAAAATATATATTTCAGTCGCCGCTATAACAACAAATACTAAAAAAAGATTATATAAATATTTAAGTGAGGTTCCCATATAACAAACGCGATTTTTTTTGCCGTTTTTTGCTACGGACGGTACGGTACCTTTAGTAGACGAGTCCGACTCGCACTTGGCCGGTTTTTCATTCTTCAAACAGCCACTTTTAGTAATTGGATTTTTGTTAGGGTTAACTTAGACCAAACAGTGGTTATAAATGAAAATATTTTTAATTGTGAAAATATTATTTGAAATACCCGTCATAGAAAATAATGTAGAAAATAAAGATGGTTCAGACTCTCATTTAAATTCCTAAGATCTTTAAAAAGGAAATAAAAAGATTAAAAAAACAAAAGACCCGCCACTAAACCAAAATTCAAATCGTGCGTCCCTTTCATCAAAAGTTTCGCCCAAAAGACTTTGTAACAAAGGAATTTGTAATTTTCGTGAAGCCAGTGCTCTTGTTTGTACATTAAAAAAGCGATTTTGCCCAAATTAATTCGCTCGGACCCTATCGTATGGATAAGCATGCATCGATGGTCAAAGCTCCGGAGGGTCCAGTGCCACTCGCAGAGGACTCAACCCTCAGAGCAGCTCTCTAACTGAAGGATCTCTACTTAATGGTTGTTTTGCATTTTTGTTTTAATGATGAAGCTGTTGATAAGGAGACCAAAAGGCAGGTATTCAAAGAAGACCAATTGAACTGAATTCAAAACATTTTGTTTCACATAGGCCTACATGGGTTCTTTTGCAACGAATATTCGGTTACTATTTGGTATTCGGCCTATTCGGCTGCTTTTATTATATTAGGCCGAATACCGAATATCTACATATTATTCGGCTGAATGCCGAATACTTAAGTAATATATTTTGTTATAGGGAGAGATAATGGTAAAATGAAAAAAAAAATCCATTCATCGTAATGAATGGATTTTTTTTATTATATTCATATTTTCATTTCTCTTATAATCATTTAGTCATTGGTACATAACACAGAATCTTCTGAATTAGAAAAGTTAAGGATTCTATTTATTTAAATTATTGTCGTAATCAAAATTTAGAAGGGTAAGGTTCTCATTTCTTTTATAATCATTTGTTAAGTAGTCATTGGTACATAAAACAGGTATGTAATTTAATCATCTTCTGTATAAGAAAAGTAAAGAATTTTTCTATGCATTTAAATTATTTTCATAATTAAAATTTGGAAGGGGAAGGCTATGGTGCAGAAAGACTAATTTTTCTGCATTTTTAGGAAGTAGTTTACTGCTAAAATCCAGCCGAATACTTTTGCCTAATATTCGGCTATTCGGTCAAGGAGCTCGCCGAATATTCGGTATACTGCCGAATATACTATTCGGTGCAAGTCTAGTTCTTATGTCAGAAACTAGTGCACGGTTTCAAGGTAAGTTTGAGAATAGGTTGTGGGCTAGTCCCACCCCCTTTTTATTTTATTTTTTTATATATGATCAGTATGAAGTTTGGATCACAAGACCATTTTTTTACAGTTTTACTCGCTTCAAGTTCTATGTGTTTAGATCCTAAGATCAAGTGTCTAAACTGTTTTTACAACTTCCAATTAAGTAGATACCCATAATCGTAATTATCTTGGACACCCCGCTATCATTCGCTCCGCACCCCGTCCGGCTGGAGCCACCGAAGTGAACACAGTGTACCTTACATCTTACATAAAATCTATTGCAGATTAGTTTTATATTTCGGCTGAAAACTGACGTTTAATATTAGTAATCCATTACATGATTAGTATAAGAGATAAAGAAAGATAAATACTAACAGAACGTCTTTCAGTTTGACCCTGGGTTAAATATCTAGCCAATAATCAAACGGCCAAGGTTACAGAAATAGCCCAAAGAATCCCCAAACTTAAGTGGTTCTGGAATGGCAACCAGACGCAGCGTTGAAAGGTCTTCCACATGGTGGGCCGATGACCTGGTGAGGGTCACGGGAATCCGATGGATGCGAGACGGACAGGACCGGCCATTACGGCGACACTTGGAGGAGGGCATTGTCCAACAGTGGACGTCTTTCGGCTGAAATGATGATGACCCAAACGACTAGAGCTACTTTTTTGAGGTCGGAATGTCATCAAATATTTTCTCCCACTCTGGGTGGAGTGAGAGGGAGTATTAGACTATACTGACTAATCAAAATCCACTCGTGTTTGTTCATTAGCCCTTTACTGGGACGAGATAACTCTTTCAAATAATCTCCCAGCAAAACTAAATGCTGATCCTGCACAAAAAAATCCTTTTCCAAACAGTACGATCAAGTCCCTCTAAAAAGTAACGACTTCGATAATTATTAGGGTAAAATGAAATCTGATGTAGTCAACACTGGTTCAATAATCAAGGTTGATTAAGAGATCTTGATCATTGTTTACTAATAGAATACTTTACTAAAAAAAAACCTTTTAAAAAGTATCGAATACCTATAAGTATTTTTTAAGACAACTAAAATTGTTGCCAACAACAGATTTTTTATTTCCTTCTAGAATTTACAAGTCATTTGATTTTTTAGACAGACTATAACAAGTCTATACTGCGCAACACACATCCCCTATAATTATGTATGTATACATGTATTTATGAATGTATTATATTGCATATTTATGTATCTGTGTATCTATCAATTATAATAAATATAAATGTAATTAATTTTAATGCTTATTGCTGAACTTATGACAGCCCCATATCATGTTCTGACAATTACTGTCTATTCTAGGTTGCCTGGAAGAGATCGCGGAATGCGATAAGGCCGCCCATTGTACTATCACTTGCAAAAGTCCATAAGAATTCTTAAAACTTATTCGTTTGACGTTTAGTTTGACTTACGACCTTTTATTTTCAAGTTTCGCCAACAAATGATTGAAATCCACAATTTCATCAACTTATCATAAGTCAAGATGGCCCAGTGGTATAGGCACACAGATTGAAGCGCAAATCAGTGTGCCGCAAGTTCAAATCTCACGCAATTATTGACTTTTTGTAAGTTCTTACCCGATTGGAAGTTATGTATTTGCATTACATATTTTAAATTATTCTTTAACTTGTTCACACATTTCTTAGAGTTAGAAAGGTAGATCACAAAAAAACTAAATAAAGAATTAGATTTCTGCGAGGTAGACATGAGTTTTAACTTAACCGAAATGAACTGTCGTTTGGTTGTAGTTGTTGGTTAGTGACGTGAGGTTGACAGTATTGTAATATTCGCAAAATGCAGGCTAATATTAGTATTGAAGTGAGGGCGACTATCATTGGGCTGCATAAAAGTGGTCTTAATAAAACACAAATATCTGAAGAAACCGGACTGAATGTGAGTATAATAGCTATTAATGAATTGTAACTTTATTACAAATTAATCTTCTAATTAAAACGTATGCCATTTATGAATCCATTCATCGTATCTTTATGAGGTTTAAAAGAGAAATACGTAAATCGTTGGGTTTATTGGATTGGTTATTGGATTAATAAATGCAGTTTTATTTTAAAATTATATTCAATAATTATGATTATTAACATTTTATATAATGATAATGAAGTGAAGTAGGTATAGCTGCCTAATATATATTTTTTTTTATTTTAGAAAAATACTGTAAATCTTTGGCTAAAAAGATATGAGGAAGAAGGTAGCCTTGCTAGTCGAAAGAGAAGTGGGAGACCGAAGCTTATTAGCGAGGCGCAGCGACGACATATGGTGGACGTATACGAAACGAATGGTTTCGCACCAACGAGACATTTTGCGGAATTATATGACACCTCGATGGATACTGTTCGCCGTGCACTTCACGCTGAAGGCGTGCATCACAGAAAACCTGCTAAAAAGCCGTACTTGACAGAGAGGCACAAACAAGAACGATTACGTTTCGCACTAAATATTTAATGTTAACTAAACTAAATGGCCTACCATTTTATTTTAACATATCTGTGATTATTCGTTAACAAACACTGTATTATATTCTGTTTACTTTCGTTTAAAACAGCTATATCTTTTAACTTGTGCCATCGCCTCATCTTAAGAATGCAGTGAACTCGCTATCAATTTTGTTGACAATAATCATGAGTCTATTTCGTTTTTTATTCTTCTACCCGCACTGTTTTAACATAATACTATAGTTCAATTTATTTTTCTCATCTAATTGACGATTATCTTGTGAGAACTAAAGTTCTTTTAACAGAAATTGAGGTTTGGTTTCAATCTTCTTTTCGTCAAGAAAATGAACAATTAAGCTATGACCTCAATACATTCATTGTGACGTTACACAAAAATAAAATGTTTACAAATTCCAAATCATATATCACTTTTCAATAAATAACTGGATATAAACAATTACCTATATTTTATTTTATTAAAATTTGAATATCCGTTCATTGTTACGTTATTCATATTATGAATGGTCTAAGTGGGTATACTTCCAACAAACAATCTTAGGCGTAACATAGATAACGGTTACAAGATAACTTTTTGTCTAGGTAACAATTCGACGTCACAATTCTCATAAATGTTTAATTTGTAAATATAAAGAATAAACATTTTTATTAAACACGTCTTTTTATTTCCACCTTATAACATCGAAAAGATGTAACAACTAAATAATTGCAAATTACGAATGTGATTCTTCTTGTGGTTAATAGATCACATTCGTAATTTGCAACTATTTAGTGCAAAAAATGCAATAGTATTTTTCATAGAAATATAAAAAAACAACTATATCAATATAGATTAGGAATTTTCAAAGTAAGAAATAACTGCAACGGACCGACCATGATTTGAACTCGGGTTACGTGATTTGCGAATCCAACACTTAGTTCACACGGCTACCAGCACATGACGTATTGGCACGAATTTTATCAATGCTATGGTAAGAACAGCTCACTGCGACGACAGTTCCTTAGTGTGTGTTATCTGTGGAATGTGGATACTCATACATGCGCACACATACGCACGGAAATTTCGCGCTCGCTCGGTTCGTAGCAATGTAATCTTTAGCGTTCCTATGGACTTTTGCGGCCTTACTGTACGTGTTTTAGATATAAGTTTTTCTTTGTTATGTTTGTATGTAAGTACAATAAAGTATATAAAAAATAAAAAAATCCCCAAGCTGCAACATCTTCTCCCCATCTTAAGCGTAACGGCACATCTCTGGCAATACGGCTAGGTGCACACTAGTCAGCAACATTTCATTACACACTGTTCGTTGCCAAATTGCTCCGCTCAGTGGCGCCTAGTAATTGCTGTTATCGGCCGGTGTGTACTTGGGTTAAAATCGCTTCGCTGGTATTGGTTCGGCCGTGTGTAAGGGCTTTACCGCCGTCCAAGAGCCAGGTAAGCTGGGTTGATTGATTAAATGGATTAATCAATGAATTGTTCGGGGAGGTATTATTATGGTGTGTGTTGGTACCTACATATACGGGTTATTTTAGATACTTTTATGTGTGGTTATGTATGTTTGAATATCTGATAGACATGGAAAAAATATGCTTGAAACGAACTTTGAAAAAAAAACTTACCTAAATAGTTTTTTTTTTTTTTATGGATAGGCTTGTGTTTGACCACTATCACACCTGATGGTAAGTGATGATCTGGCCGACAATGGAGCACGATTGCCTATAAGCAACCTATTCATATTCACTCTTGAGTAGACTGCGGAAATGTTTATCGAACATCATCACTTGAATGGCTGCCTACCCTCAACGGAAAAACCAACATGAACAAGCCAATCAACCATTTAAAACTATGTAACACTCTCGTAAACATAAAACACCCACTCATCGCATTTTCTAAGAAAATCGCGAAGATTTCCACTCTTGCGCATATTAATGCTAGACACGTGTGCTAACGCAATATTAATTATTAATTCGTTATTAATTATGATGGTACGACGCAACTATTTCTTGTATATGATTGCTATGCAAATTTTATAGAGAAATCATGAGGTAGGTAGGTATGACTTCCTGAATCTTCATTGAAATCTACAATGTTTTGATGCAAGATATTCATTCAATCGCTTCCTGATCGTGGAGACAAAACGCGACAACCAAGCTTGTACGACAGTCATTTTGCAGAATGTTTATAGACACTACATTTTAAAGAGCTCCCACACAACACTGCGATACGACGCCACATCGCAGAATCCTGCGATGCAAATTACGAAAGCATCGGTTCAGGTGATTAAAAAGTGCGATGCGATGAAGTTGTCGCAATGCGAGATCACAAATGTAAGAAATATTCGAGTAAATGACGCCATTACTGAATGCCAACAGAGTTTTAAGGCGTTTCTTTTCATCAAACATTGCGTTGGTTTGCATGAACCAACAGACTTTTAAACCATGCTCACGTTGACGATAGACGAGTGGGGAAGAGCCCTCTTAATACTGGAGACTGAAAAACAAAAGATGATTTGATTTTCAATCTTTTGCGGAACTACATATTTTCTAATGATATTGAATGTACAGGAACATAATTTAGTGGCCCGTGTAATTGGGCCATTCAGTTCCCTTCAAAATGGTTGATCTGAGTGGAGCTGATAAACGCGTCGTGCTTGAGACTGGGCGTCTCTTAGCTGCCAGTAGCTTATTTCAATTTCTATTTTTTAATCCGCTTTTTTTCTAATTATTTAGTTACATTGTGCTCTCATAATAGAAGCGACAAGAAATATGTAACCAAGATTTAAGTAACTCATAATATGATTTAAAAAAATGTCCATGGAATCATGGCACGTTCTTCTCCATAGAGATAGATCTCTATGAAAAAGTGAAGTTTAGTTGTACGTTCCAAAGCGTAGACGCTTTAGAACGTACAACTAAACTTCACTTTTTTTGACTGACCGATATTTTGACAATTCAAAAGTAAGTACCTACCTGTAACTGGTCTATTTGAAATAAACGTTTATGATTTCTGCTGTTGTTTCTTTATAAAAGAAAGAAAACTACAAGGTATACCTTTAAATTTTTTTTCAAATTACTTCTACCGCGAAACTAACAAAATTCCATTAAAACTGAATCAAAATCTTCAAAGTTAAATAATTTTAAATCGCCCTTGACTGCCGTAGCCAGCTCTGCAGGCGGGGCGCGGTGTTCAGCTGAAATAACAAGCAAATACAGGAACAACACTAACGTTAGTGGACAGTCGGCACGTACCGGCGTTTGTTGTGGACACTGAGCACACTGGGAACTGGGACAGGACAACACTTATAAAACACAAACTATTCCTACTTCGAATCACCAGGACTCATGAAGATAGTTTGATGAACTGTATAATGCCAAATGAGCCTGTTAAGATTATTGCAAGTAGATTGCATCTCATGCTACAAGGCAATGCTGCTAAAGAAACCAAGAAATCTGGATTACAGGGAAAACACTTTCACAAAGTCATGAAATATTCTTAACTATCGTTACAAATCTTTAACATTTTCGGCATTTCTCTAATTTGACGTGCATTTTTTATACACTTAAACCTTCCTCAACAATCACTCTGTCTATTGGTGAACACCACATGAAAATCAAGTTAATAGTTTTGGACAGACGTGATGAGAGACTTTATTTTAGGATATAAGTCAATGGTTTTATTATTATGTAAGAATAAAACAGAGAAGTGCTGTTAGAGGCTATCATCAATGCAATACTGAAAACTTATAAATTCTTTACCATTTTCCTTTACTGAGGTTTCTAAGTTGCTAATCTTCAGGCAAAAGAGATAACCTGTTTTTGAATCTTCTATTTTAAATTTGTCAGTGCACAGTTATCAAATAACAAACCAAGTCAAATAACTCCAAAATCGTAAAAAAAATGGAAAGCCATTATTTTTCCCAACAAAACCTAATCAAAAGTCCATCGTATCCAGTCCATCGGGCGACTATCCACTGATAAAAAGACTAACGCAATCAATGAATACCGTCCGGCCGCCGGCCGCCGGCAGCCGGACGGGTAACGAAGTGTACGGCGCAGCGGCACGCCGGCCGGACCGGTCCGGTTCAATGCCGGTGAACCCGATCATTTTTCATAACAATTTTAATAAAGGAAAAGAGCTATATGTATAATAATGAATATTTTATTTAACTTGAATGTGTTTTAGCCGAGTTTTTTCAAGTAACCTAAGAGCAGCGATGTACTTTTGCGGCCACAGAGAAAAACAAATGACTAACTAAATACTGAAATTAGAAAAATATCTTATTTCTTTGTTTTGACTCCTGTAAAACGATAATCAACTTAAAATTTCTAAAGTTAAGTGATTTATTGACAGTATCATGTCAGATGTAGAGATATATTTACTAGCATACCTCTAACAACCCCCTTCGAATTATTTGGTTCTTGTAGTTCATCCAAAGGTTATTTGGTAGACGCCGCTGTCAGCGATAGGACCGCCATTGAACCTAGGGCTAATTTGAAGCTAAGGCGAGTCGCAAGTCATTGTCGTAGCTAGACGGAAAGGGGCCCCGTATCAAAAATTGACAGAAATATTTTCTTTTTAAGATTCCATACTTAATTTCGTACCTACCTAAAATGGCAAAAACGTAATCCGTAAAGGATCACTTTGTTGTTTGTGTTTTTCCAACCAAACTAAGGTTTACAAACATATTGACAACAAGGTATTAAAATCTCAAGGTTGTAAGAGGTTATATCGAAACTGCCAACACAATTAACATAACAATAACTATTTATTTATTCGCATACGTAACAGCCAGATGTCCCAGCGACAACACCTCGCTGACTTGTTTGGACTATTCTCATGCGTGAGTCATTCCTACATGTGTCACTTAGTTTTATTTGCAGGGTCAGTAGGTATTTAGGTCATGAAATGTATATAATCCGTCAGCAAATACTTCAACTCTTCATTAAGACAGGCGCGACGTAAAAATAAAACAACGATTTTCCATAAAATTTGATCTAATCCGTAGAACAATACACAATATAATGATGAAACTACTGAAATTATGACTTAGCCTATAAAATTTTCTATAAATTGGTCAGTCGTTTCGTTTTCAAGAAATTCGCATAGAAACACGTAATTTTGACCCGATTTCGGCAAAGCTAAAGGAGGGTTATGATTTAATAATATTACAAATTCTGTTGTCACATTATCGCCATGTGCCTGTCTCCGAAAGCCTTTAATGACCTTTGTGGTAACCATAATTATAGCAATATCACTTGGTTTTTAAGAAAGTGAAGGGAGAGAAAATAATTTACAAACCCTAAAAATAATACCAACAAAAACACTCAATGGAAACCCCTGCAAACGTCGCACAAATAACATCCCTCCACATGTCAAATTCACTGACGGACAATTCAACAAAATGACAACTGCCGATGAAAATGACAACCCCGCATGAAAATAATTGTCGCCAATGAAAACCTGGGAAAAGCTGCGCGGCAGACAAACAGACCAATTACGCAAGGTAAACGGAACGCGAGGGCTTGAAGCGGCTGCAGGCGGCTGATAAGTGTAATGCGCTACGTTTGCAGCCGCTGCATTCAAGTTCTGCTTATTAAATAACTACTGTATTTATTGTGGGGATAAGTGCGGCTGTTGCGGCCGGAACGGCTGATAGTTGAGTAGGATTCTTATTGATCACCTTAAATACAGCGATACACATACTTGTAGCTAGTACGTAAGTATGCAAGTAACTTGAATACCATAGTGACATAGCTACACCAATCAGAACTTGTTGTTCACCGGCATCTACTACTTGCGTGCTTTTGTACCAGGTACAGGTAAATGTATCGCTGCCTTTAATTTATAGACCTTCACCGTGACTGAAACATTCAAATTAAATAATTATGCTAGGACTGACCACTTATAAACATATATTTTTTTTTAACAAAAATTATGATGGTATTTCACTTTTAAGTTGCGAAGGATAGACAATCAAATCAATGACCAATGTCTCAACCTTAGAGCTGGCACTTCTGTTCTGTGCCATCGTACTCCAATCCAGCCTATAGTTAACTACATTAGTTGGAATTGGCATAGAGCTAACAATATCTTAAGTAATAAAACAATGATGACAAGGGACGTCCTAGAACCGACTTAGAAGAAGAAGAAACTATTTTATTTGGCATACACGCTCGTAGATACACACAATGTAGTAACAACATGTAGACACTAATAAATTATTATAATTAAAAAACTTACACTTTGAAAGATCAAGCTATTGCCCTACCTTTACCCACAGCAGTAACTCAACAAAGCCAACATACTATTAGTTACCATATCTTCACTCGGTGCATCTAAAAAGAGTCTATCGCAGTTAAAACGGCCTCATTAGATCAAATCTGTATTTTTCCGCTCGACAATCCACTTCATCATGCCAAAAAATTACAGTAATCGGCATGCTATTCACAGGCTTATAGCCATATCTCAACGACAATGTGAACAATAATTTCATGAAATAACTCCGTAATAACCGAGCGCAGCCAGCGCATTGTCATTGTCTATGGATAGCCGTTTCCCATGGAGTGTCCCAATACCGACAGTTTGCGTCCACACAATGGTTTCGACATTTTGTGCACAAATGAAAATGTTTTCAACGGTTCTCGTTAAGTGAGTGTTAATTTAATTTTAGAGTTGCTTTTTTTACAATTATTGTGTATTTTTTGTTATTTATAAAAAAAAAAAAAAACAAAAGCATGGGAGTATTACACCACCAACTTTTAAAATCCTGGGTGCTACTGAGTAATTAGCTAATTAGCTGAGGAAAAGCTTGTAGCACCTTTCTTAAGGCGGGAAATCGTTTCATGATTTCTTCCACTTGTGTCATTCATTTGCCCTTTGCGTTCTAAGACCACAGGTTTCCTTTTCAGAAAATGCCCGCGGCTAGTGGGCATCGGCCCTCCTGAGGCCTAACCCAGGAATTGAATCCAGGACTTCACTCTCAGTAGTATAACTCGCCACCACGATGCCAACAAGGAGTAGCAGGACCTATTCTTCTCTCATCTCATCTTTCTAAACATTATCATAGCTTCACTTCCAGACTATTCATTTATCTTTGTTTTTAGTTTCTCACGAAATATCCCTCCACAAAAAATTTTCAGGTGTTCAAAGTATAGAAACATTTAAGCATTCAAATTTTTTATTCATACAATAATAACAATGTCTTACTTCCTACTTCTCAGAGAGTTACAAATCTCTGACTCATCAACAAAAGTGCACACCCATCCAAATCGCGACCGTGACAATACGTGCCGCAAACTAGGTCGACCTCAACGTTACATTTGCTGATGTTATAACTCCTGCAGTTTATAAACACATGCATGTTTTAAAATAATCTGCATTGTATGTATTTTTGTTTAAATTACTTGAAGCAGTTCGGTTACCGCCGTTACCGGTCACAAGTACGTAACAGTTTATTTTGCTTCGACTCGAAACAATGTGTGTCGAATTTGTGTTAGATACGGCTGAAATATCAGTACTTGCTGTGTTTTATAGAACCACTTCTTGGATTTCCCTAAAACATTCTAGAAACTCGATGTTAATATAGTTTCTTGATACTGTTCTCTCATCGAAATGTATAAAATAAAAGGACAAACGGACTGACTAACATATCAACGAACAGCCGATACTATTGGGACTAGGAACGTGAAACTTTGCACAAAGCTTTGTCTTATGACGTAGGCGAGCTCTAAGATTTTGCAAAAGTCACGCCCTAAAGGAATAAAACGAAAGTCCGAAATTAGTATGGAGAAGCCTACTTTCATGCGAGCAAAGCCGCAGGCAGAAGCTAGTACTTTTTAATACTGTAACATGGAAATTTGTATAAATATTTTTTTTAAAGAGGATTGTAGAGTTTTTTGTCGGTTCTTCTCTATAGAAAATGACCAATTACAACTATTCACTAGTTTTTCTAACATTTCATAAATGAGTACCTACATATATCGAAAGTGTGTAAATATTTTGAAGAGCTTTGAACGATAGATCTTATCTTCATACCTCATCTCGACTAAGAATTGATAACTTTTGTGAAACAGCAATATTCACCCTTACGTTGTTGAAACCTCTACGGTCCGGACTAAGCGTTTCGCCTCGTCGTTTATACCGCGTACGTCGAAGGACTGGAACAGTCTGCCTGCTGCGGTCTTCCCGTCCGATTATAATTTGGGTGTCTTCAAGGCTAGAGTGAATAGGCTCTTAATAAACTAGTGCGCCTCACCATCAAAGATTGCATCGCTACTTACCATCAGGTGGGATCGCAGTCAAGCACTAGTTTATCTCAATTAAAAAAAAAAAAAAAAAAAATCTTTAATCCGTCCGCCTTTCACAAGTAATAATAGAATTCTAAAAATATGATCTAAGTTAAGAGCAGGGTCGATATGATAGCTAGCTATATACATACGTACAATGTACTTATGTTAGAATACGTCGTGATGCAGACCCCAATTAACTTAGGATAAGGGTCGGAGGACGACGATATTAAGATCAATCTTAGCGTCGACTTTAAAGAGCCACTGCCCATAAAAAACCCAGGACCTCCGAGTGTCCTTAATCTTTTAAATCTTAAATACAAACAGCTCATAAACGTCGTCAGTTTGTTATCAGTTGTCACCGTATGCCCCAGTTACCCCGCTGTTGGCTGCGCCTCTCACGCCTCGCTAGAAACACTGACGCGGCTTAACTAACTACTGCCATTTATTACTTGAAACTAAATTATATAGCTAAGGATAAATGCTTATTGTTTTACGCCATATCTGTTCTTTTATTTCTACAAGTACATCTTTTGGCTGATGGATTTGGCAGCGAAAAAATGGATGCTCCTAACTGTTATTTCTTATTAAATTATTTGTCTTTGTTACATTTGACGATTATCTCGTCTGATGGTAAGTGATGGTTTAGCCGATAATGCTTTCAGAAGTTGGGAGTAACCACTTTCTATTTCTCTAGTTGGCGTGAACAACAAAAAGCAGAGAAAATTTGTCAGCATCATGTGACGCTGATGAGTTTTTTGTTGTCCAAAGAGTTTTTTTTTTTATAATACTGTATAAAAATATTAAAAAGATTCTTAGTCACCAACTATTCAAAGATATGGTGACAGAGACATCTTTGTTTTTAGGGTTCTGTGCCTCAAAAAGAAAAAATGGAACCTTTATAGGACCGCGGGCTTGCGGACAGTGAGCAATGGGTAGCTCGCTGTCCGGCCGTCCGGTAACTGTCCGGACCACGCCCAAGTCGTCGACGGCGCGCGCTGTTCCCACGCGCCTCAAGGAGTTGTCAGCAATAGCAGGGACCCAGCCGGGTCGAAGCCTAGTGGGGTCAGGGTTATCCGAAAGGGCGCTCGAGCCCCGGTATGAAGGCTTGAAGGAACGGGATGGGTTTTTTAGTCAGTAAGAGTCTGACACTATCTCCCGCTCCGCCCAAGAGCGGGGATTGTCATAAGATGACTTTTCCCAAAGAAAAAAAAAAAAAAACCTTTATAGGACCAAAAATCAAAAAACTTCTAAGTTATCGAAAAAAAAAGATATGGCCGTTTATGTCGCAATTATAAACGTATATTTTGACGGTCAAGGGAACCAAAATTCCAGAGAACTTCGCGTTGACCCAGAACCCTAAAATTTTTTATAAAAATAAAGTTTTATAACACAAGTATAGAAATAAATCTGAAAATAGGTTTTTTTTTGTTTAGTCACAAAAAAAAATGCGATTTGGAAAAATATCGAGACTAATCAGGTATTGAACTTTTTACATAGGTAAGTTTGTACGGAACCCTCAGGGCGCGATTCCAACTCGCACTGGCCCAGTTTTTAAAGTTAGATTCAAAAATAGCTATTTTATCTAGAAAAAATCCAGTAATGTAGCACCTAATGTTGTGATACTGCCATCGTGGCAATAGCCCTACACACAATGGTCGGTTGACAATGATCCGTGCATTAGCGGTGCCGGGCCGTGCCAGGCAGCGCGCGCGCCGCCCGTAGGGCTGCCCGGCCCAGCAGGTGCTTCGTACGATAATAAACATTGTTTATATGACGTGAGATATTTACAGGCTATCAAAGGTGGGAAAATGATTGTGTGTAACGATTTAGTTAGTGTCTCTGAGATAGTTTTTATTTTTATTTAATACTAGCTTTTGCCCGCGGCTTCGCCCGCTTACATAAAATATAGCCTATGCCACTCAGGAGTAAAGCAGCTTTCTATCGGTGAAAGAATTTCAGCAATCGGACCAGTACTTCCAGAGATTACCTCCTACAAACAAAAAATAACAAACTTTACCTCTTTTTTATATTATTTACTAGCTTTTGCCCACGGGTTCGCCTGCGTACATAAAATATAGACTATGTCACTCAGGAATAAAGCAGCTTTATGTCGGTGAAAAAAATTTAGCAATCGGACCGGTACTTTCAGAGATTACCTCCTACAAACAAAAAAAAACATAAAAACAAACTTTACCTCTTTATTGTTTTAGTGTAGATATTTAATATTTCCTTAGCCTAGAATGTCGTTTTGATAAATGTTTATTACGCCTGGAAAGACTCGAACAAATAAGTAATTAAGAAGATGTTTTGAGATAAATGAATAACATAAGTTTTTTAACTTCAAAAATAATGTCGAAAGTAAAACTAAGAGGGTTCTACATTTTGTAAATTGTACACGACTTTAAAAAAAAAAAAACATTTATTGAAATTAAGCTGAAAATAGCATTTTTGAACATAAAGAACCATTCAGTCGAATTGAGAACTTAATTTAAACCCTTTTTTTAAAGGTGTTAAAAAATTACAAAGGTTTGAAAAAAAAAACATTTATTTAAATTAAGCTGAAAATAGCATTTTTGAACATAAAGAACCATTCTGTCGAATTTAGAACTTAATTTAAACCCTTTTTTTAAAGGTGTTTAAAAATTACAAAGGTTACTATGTTTTGTGGTTTTAGATATTTGTATATCTCACAACATAATACACATCAGGTATTTACTTATAATAAGAAACTCTGAATACTATAGTTCGTAAGAAATGAGTCTCCCTTCTCCAAAAGCTTTCTAAGAAACTGACTCAACAAACTCCCTAGCACCAGATCAGCCCGTTATTTGTAGGTACTCTGTAACCGGTACTGATAACATCGTCAATTTGTAAAATTTTAATTAAGTAAATTACTGAATTCAAGCGATTAACAGCCCTATTAGAACGGAGGCCGTTTTAAAAACACAACACAAGTACCTAGTTGCGTTGTTTCTTTAGAAAAAATAACCTGCGCCATTCAGACCGATATGACACTTGAGTACACAAATACTGTTTAATGCCTTGATCACACGTACCGAGTAAACGGGCGAGACAGTACTCTCGGCCGAATACTCGGTCCGTGTAAACACAGCACCGAGTGCTCGGCCTACCATTTATTTCTACAACTCGCTTCCATCACTGTCTCGGCCGAGCAACATTTTACTGTCTCGCCCTTTGACTCGGTACGTGTGATCAAGGCATCAAAGATTTTTTTTTTCAGGTGCGAAATCGTCAAATGACTTCTCTCACTCTATGGTGACTAAAACCCACTTGTGTCTTTCAGTTGCCCTTTGCATTCCAGAGCCACGGTCCCTGTTTCACATGTTCCCACAGCCCTAGCAGGCATCAGTCCTACTGGGCCCCTTTAGTTTTGATGACACCTCTGACGTTACTTCGAATATGATGGACGGCAAATTGGCAACCGAGACGAATATAACCTATATCATTCATCAGTGTTTACTGTGTTTAGTATATAATATGCGAAATCCGAAACACATATGTATATCTGTTATTTTTATATAAAGAATCTATTTACAAAATTTCATGTCTGTATCATGAAAAATCACAAAGTTATAAGCTTGTTGTGTCAGCAAAAATACATAGTCACCAGGTCATCCAGGCGATTGAGAGGTTGTTTTGCAACTGCACCCGGCTATTTGATGGCGCCTAATACCCGTTATGACCTTCCATGACCTGTGCTGTATTTTTGTCGGTGGTATCCAACTTGTGGCCTTTTTAAATATTTTAGGAAATAATATAACATGGTGTGAAAACTATTGGAATCCATTCAGTTACTGATTGTGAACAAATTAAATTCAGGTTTCGCATAAACTAAAAATAATGTGATATATTGACACTAGTACACATAAATAAATATAGTATCAATGGCAAACGCAATTATACCGCTGTGTGGAATATGTTGAGTAGGCCAGTAGGTTGTACTTGTACAAACCTTTCAAAGTGAATTAGGGCAATTTATTGAAACTCGACACTTGTGCACACAAATGTAAGACAGTTTACTTTCAAAGTACGAAGTCAGGGGTAATCTCAAGGTTTAGGTTACCCTTGAGATTCAAAGTTCAAAAATATTTTATTTCACGCTAGCTTTTGCCCGTGGCTTCGCTCGCCTACATAAAATATAGCCATTATACTATATATTATAGTCACTCAGGAATAAAGCAACTTTCTATCAGTGAAAAAATTTTAGCAATCGGACCAGTACTTCCAGAGATTACCTCCTACAAACAAAAAAAAACAAACTTTACCTCTTTATAATATAAGTGTAGATAAGCCTAAAGCAAGTTTACTTGTTGCGACAGTTCTGCGAAGATCGTATGAGGAGTTCCGTTTCATATCTCCGAAGTGCATTATCAGATAATGGCAATATTTCTATAGGACCAATTCGGAAAACAGAAATCGGTGAACATACATAAAAAGTATATATATGGTAAACTAGGCATACATGGCAGGAATTCGTGCCCCAATCGGTAACGTGCCCCACTCACAAAACTAAGACACGCATTTAAAATTAGGTGTTTATTTCTAACCGATCTGGTTAGTTTATAAGAATGACGGCGATGAAACTAAACAACGCAAGTTTAACTGACGTTGTATAATTTATGTAATTTTAAATGCGTGTCTAAGTTTTGTAAGTGTGCCACGTTACGGACTGGGGCACGAATGCCTGGTTTACCCTACAAGTTATAGAAACGAACCGTTTTCAAGGAATCGCTTACGTTGGCTGCCTCTTTTCTAAAATCGGTCTGTTAGATCACTCGATACTATATCCATTTTATATTTAGGTTCACATCAGTGAACAAAGTAACGAGCAGACCGAAGTGAACTGCAGAATCGTGATAGGTTAAACTATTTTCTAATTGGCCCGATCATACTTGTTATTCAAAAGTTATAATAACCTCTGATAAAATTTAACTTTAGTATTGAACTTAGTTCACTTTGGGCAGCAAGCTCATCGTATTTGCAATAGATACGTTAATTTGGGAGCAGTAGACTGGACTGTTCGTTATAAAGTTACAAACTAATTGATATCTTTATCTTGTGAAACAATAGCTTTGCATATTAGACACACAGAAAGATAAAAACATGCATGTATTCCCTAAACGCTAACTTATGTGGCAGTGCGCAAGGCACATTGCTAGCAGAACAGATGGTCGATGGAGTCGATGGGTTCTGGAGTGGCGACCGCGTACTGGAAAACGCAGCGTTGGAAGGCCTCCCACAAGATATACTAAGGGTCTGGTGAGGGTTGCTTGAATCCGATGAATGCGAGACGCACAGGATCAATTGTTGTGGCGGATCTTGGGAGAGGGCAATGCCCAACAGTGTACGTCTTTCGACTGAAATGATGATGATGATTTCCGAAAGGATTAAGCAGAAGTCTGAGTATCAGAATATACCCACCACATTTCTTAAGTTAATCAGTAATTAAGTCCCGTGTAACAAATCCTAATTCTGGATATCATTGAGAAATTCCCAAAGGAGAAATTAACACTTCGATATCAAGACCTTATGCTTCGCTGTAGTGTTGGAAGCTGCTAGACCACGAGCTCTTAAAGCGATCCATTTGACGACCTAAACTGAACTGTTAAAGAGGTGCACTATGTAGGGTGTATTAGCTATACACCCTACATCAAAAGAGTATTCATGGAGTTTCTTGCACGTTCTTCTCCATAGAGATCTACGCTTTGGAACGTGCAATTTAGCTACACTTTTTTTTGGATTGACTGACATTTGACTATTCAAAAATGCCTGTAAATGGTGTATTTGAAATAAATGCTTTTGATTTGATTTGATCGCACGACTAGCTTTTTAACAGGTCTTGGCGAAGCAGTCGAAACTATAGCAAGTAAAGCTAAATGTTTCAACAACACTTCGGAATCGTTTTTTGGCCAATAATTCCAGTATACACCGCTAAATTTTAATCGTTTTAATCCCGTGGAGGGTAGATCCGGTACATGAAACACTATCGATTTGTAAAGATAAAATTAAAAAATAAAGTACCTCTTTTTCAAAACTCGTATTAATTTACGCATGTACGAAATTAATTTCTTTAAGAAAAAGTCAGCTGAGCGAGTTCAAGGACCTGTAGGTACTTTGTACGCAACGCCGACTATTAACTACAGGTCATTGAACTCGCTCAGCTGACGTTTTCTTAAAGATACTAATTTCGTACATGCGTGAATTAATACGAGTTTTGAAAAAGAGGTACTTTATTTTTTAATTTTATCTTAACAAATCGATAGTGTTTCATGTACCGGATCGACCCTCCACGGGATTAAAACGATTAAAATTTAACGGTGTATATTGATAAATGTTAAAATACCAGTTGGTACCTAATAATTCAGCTCGCGTGGAATTTTAATAAGCAACGATTAAACACAAATCATGCAATATAACCCCACGGTTTAAACTGCCATTTACATGATTGATTGGATTAATATTATTATCTGTTTCAGTTGATTTTGTATCTGATATTTAGTTTTGTGCATGCTATGAACGGAAATGCGCACACTTTATGAAGTTTTATTATTCTCTTTGTACTACTAATTAAATGTTGATGAACCATTGTTGTTTACCATTAAGTTGCACCTATCATGTTATATTTCTGCATCACCCTAAGGTCCACCGGTCGAAAATGCCTAAGGCATTAAGTCCGCCTTTGTACACTGATTCTTACTACTACATAAAGTTTTAATAAATACGAAGAAGAACGCAATGTAGTGAGGAATGGATTGGATTAAAAATTATATGGAATAAAAGAAAGTAAATGATAGCATGACAGTTGCAGGAGAGGACGAAAGAAGAGAACTCTCCGACTCCAAGTAAACTGGGGGTGCAGGATTGATACAGAGTTACTGCAACCCTAGAACGCAATGGTCAGATGCCTAACACTCCCTCTCGATCCACCTAAAGCGGGATAAGTTATTTGATGATCCTCCTAACACTAAAAAAGAAGTTTAAGAAGACAAGCCCAACTTAAGAGTGAGTCAGGATCGTAGGGGCTCAGGAGAGTCGAAGCCTTTTGAAGCCATGGGTTAAGTGAAAATGAATCCTCGGGGCCCTAGAACGGAAAGCAAGAAAGGAACAAACGAGTGAGTTTTAACCACAAAAAGTCTGACATCACCTCCCGCTCCGCCCAAGGGCGGGAGATATCATTAGATGATTTTCCGCCTAAAAAAGGAAAATATTATTACAATAGAAAATTCTCGCTTATCTATAGAATCTTTATTTATAGTTTCAACAAATCACAATAGACGTCTTCTCTTGACCTAGATTCCTGTTATGAAAAGCTATAATTAATATTGACAGGTCCACGACCATCCTTGAATAGCAGTATTTATTTTCTTCATTATCTGATTAAAACAATAAATAATAACAGACTCCAGAGGAAATTAATAGTATTCATTATATATAATAGAAAAACGTGAGCATTATCTTTTAGACTAACAATATAAGATACTCTGATATTATTGTTTTCTTTATCGTTAAAAACAATCATGATTTAATTAAAATCATTGATTATTGTAGTTTTAGGAAATAACGTAATGACTTCTAAGGTGTCACCATGAACGTAGAAGCATTCTTCAATAGGTAATATCTGTATGTATTTTCTGGGGGAAATTATCCAATGACTTCCCCGTCATGGAGCGGGTCTGCCAAATTCTGCCTTCTTTTTTAGATGGGAAATCGTCTAATGACATCTCCTGCCCTTGAGCGGAACAAGAGAGCGTGTCAGACTTTTACTGACAAAACCTACCTCTGTTCCTTCCTTGCCTTCGTTTCAGGGCTCCGGGGTTCTCTTTCGGATCACCCGTGGCCCCAGTAAGCCTCGACCCTGCTGGGCCCCTTCTGCTTGGCTTTAAACAAGCGAACGTACGACTCTTAAGTTGGGGCCGATACCACCGGGCTACTACTGGTCACTATTACAGGTTTTTTTTTTTTATATGTGGCCAGTAAGGTAACAAGATCCTGTACCGCTTAGCAAAAATAAAAACTTGAAAACAATTGACGCCGGTTTTTTTAAACGTAGTTGTTCCACTAATATTCGCCTCACGACCATCTAGTGTGGTTAACAGCAGTCTGTAATTACGTTTCAAGTGGCCAGCACCAGCCAGCATGGCCCATTATGTACACGTGGCCTAACACATGATCAAAACCTCATAAGTACAGCATGAGGGCTCTATAAATCATTCTACGTCTTACCACAACGCCCCATCGCGGTATATAGCCATGCTAATCACGTGTAACTGCCATAACTAATACATAGAAGTATATAATGTATGTATTGGTGTATTTGTTGTACATAAATGTAGCACTACCAAGGTTGCCTGCCGGAGACTTAGCTACAGGTGCGGAGAAAAAGAAACTAGTTTGTTTTTTGTTAAATACTTTCGTCGTAACGATGACTTAGCGAGAATAGCGGCAACTTTTTAATTAGATGTCTGGTAGAAATACTTATTACTTAACAAGAATTTTAGAACTAAATCATATCTCAACAACCTTCTGCATTGAAATAATCATACTTTTGAAACGCAAAATATGGATTTAAAAACTTTTTGCAAAGAATATAACTGACTTCAATACAAAAAAAACAATAAAAAGTGCAAAATAACCGATAACTTTACATTTCGGAAGTCGGTGGTATCGGTTCGGTTTAGAGGTTATTTTACAACGACTTCCGAATTTTTTTCTTATTGAAGTCAGTTGTATTTTTTTTTATTTTTTTATATTTGTTAATTGTGGTACCACTCAGTTAAACGTAAATAGTGTGCAAATTCTATAGTAAGATAGATACGAGTACCAATACAACATAACTTTTACAAGTGTGCCCATAAAAATTGAAGAGTTCCCTCGATTCCTCTAAAATCTTATCATCAGATACTGAGCTTAGAACCATGGGACCACCTGGGTAGTATATATCCCCTTTCAACCAAAAAAAGTTTTTGCAAAATGGTCCAGTTGCTCACGAGTAACAAACATGTAAAAAAAATATTAAAATAGATTCCAACGAAGTGGGAACCTCCTCATTTTAGAAGTCGATTAAAAAGCAGTAGATGTCAATCATATTCTAATTTCTAAAAACCTAAATCTTTTTTACCTTTGTTTTTCTTACTTGCAGTTTCTTACTTACTTACTTCTACAAAGAAACATATGATGGGACTCCGAATTCTGTTGCTTAGTCAACGTAGAGAACCCTGATCCCATAATATAAGTTTAATCTTAGCTTGGGTGTCAGAGGTGATATAGAATATCTGTGTGTTAATTTACAATTTTCTACTTGTATGAATTGCAAACCAATATCTCTACTGCACAATTGTAAACCTGGAAATAAAGATTTAATCCATTTTACGATTTTAATTTTTTGCATGTGAGAGCCCTAAACGACTCTAGGACATAATTGGAGTATAAACATTGTGACCGATCTTGAGCACTACATATTTAAAGGACTGCACCGTCCCGCCGCCGTACGGGAGCTACAGCGTTTTAAATAATTCATCGACACGCTTTGTGAACACACTATATAATATACATGGTATTTAGAGGGGGTATTTCGAGATTTAGGAAGTTAAAAGGTGTTGTATCTTTATACTTATAAGTCTTTCGTCGGCCACGTCATCGCTTACCATCAGGTGAGATAGTGGTCAAACGCGAGCCTACCTATAATAAAAATAAAAACTTATTTTATAAATCTGAAGAATATTTGTTTGTTTGAAGGTGCTAATCTTAGGAACTACTGGTTCAAATTGAAAAATTCTTTGTTCTGGATAGATCTATCGAGGATGGCCTATAGGCTAATATAATATCGCGTTACGACCCACGGGAGCGGAGCAGTATCCAAAAACGCGAGTAAAATCACGGAAAAAGATAGCATTAGATAACAAATGGCCTTTAACTTAGAAATGTGATGTCATTGATGACAAATTTTCAAATATAAAAAATCCTAATGCACATGATCCTGAGTATTGCTTCGACAAAGTATAAAATCGGCTGTAAATTCCCTTTCTATAGTATCTCAACTTTCAAGAAACCTGCTGAAATCATCTGCTACAAAATTAATTTTCCAGGTGGAAAATCAGGCTTTCAACGTGACCAAGGCTTTAAATACGTGGTAGTGGACTTCCCTCTCCTAGAGATAGTGGACTGAAGCCATGTAATATGATTTGACTTTATACAGACGCTGCGTGGTCTAACTGAACTACATAAACTCTATATTCTTGTTAACCTAACGGCACGGCCGCCTATCGTGACTAAACAAATAACAATAAGCATCCATTTATTCCACGAGTGTTCCTAAAACATGCGCAAGAGTTTCTCTAGCCTCGCGCGCTGCGCTGCGCCCGCGCCTGCGTGTCAGAGGTCGACTAACAGTTCTTTAATTCGCTATAGTATTGCGCCGCTAACGCTCGGTAATATCGTAATGATGGACTGGCGTGTACTTGTGTAGTTACTGTGGCTCGCAAAGGGCTCTGGATTTTGTTTTGTTATACTAACCTGAATCAGGTTCGCAAATCCTAATAAGTGGCTTTCTTCTTATTAATGTCGATTGCCCTTTATCGAGCAATAAACAAATTATTCTAAACATCGCCACATATGACGTTATTATGACGTAGTGTAAAGCCTATTCAACTAATAACGAGTCGAGAGACTGTTCCTAGGCACTGTTGTTCACACGAAGTTCAAATATCAAGAGAACTCTTTGGGTCTTGATCACATTTTTATAGTCGGACCCACTGTTTGTTTAACACTATATTTCCACAGGTCAGTGTGTTGCAGAAACAAAGGAAGCTGTGTAATCTTTAATTAAATCTACAGTCGGCTAAGAATATCTCTTCCATTAGTTATAGAGGAGAAACCTTATGAGGTTATCTTATGCTGGTCCTTTTTCGTGCCTAAAAACTACAATTACCACTACAGCACCACCTCCGCGCGCCTCAGGGAGTTGTCAGCAACCGTAGTGGCCCAGCAGGGTCGAAGCCTACTGGGGCCAAGGGTCTGTTTCTGAAAAGCTCGGTCCCGGTATGAGAGGCAACGAAGGAACGGAGTGAGTTTTCTTAGAAAGTAAAAGTCTGACACTATCTCTCGCTCCGCACAAGGGCGGGGGATGTCATCTGGATGACACACTGTTTTACTCACAGAAAAAAAAAACTACAGTACCACTGCAATACCAACAGCCATTAAAAGACATACTTTCAGTCCTTCATCTTCGTCCATGATTTGACTGCTGGCGCTCCATCTCCTCTTTGGATTGTTTTCCATAATTTTGTGTCAAAATGCAAATGCCTGTCATATTCCAGATACGAGCATCATCAAGAAATATTATAGAAATATTGACAAAACCGTTCCTCAAACGATGCCCTTGAAAGAGTGCGCGATTTCTTTCCCTTTCATATTTCAATGGCGCGGAAGTTTTCTGAATCAATCTAAATCATTGTATAAGGTTTCTCGGTAATATTCAACTCCTACGCAAGTTCGAGGCAACAATGGCGGCCCACTGAGCCAGTTTTTTCAATGAGCGAAGTTTTTTCCATCAATCACCCCTTTCAAAGTTAAATTAGTCTGCCGCACTAAGTGTCGAACTATTAACTATGGGGCTGCCAGCTCCTAACTTGGGTTATCTACGGTTGTGCGCCGGTGTCGTTATCGAGATTTACGATAATCCTATACGGGTGATGGAGTTGAAGAGAGGAACTCTAATTTAGGAGATTTAGGTGAGATTAGAAGAAGCTTACGTTGACACTGTACAGATGCCTAATGAAAGTCTCTCATCTCTTTTATAAAAGAATGTCTTCGTGCCAGAAACTTCATCAGTCTTTGGTCTTTGTGTATGTAGTTTAGCAAAAACTATATTTCTAATTGTGTATATTTCTCGATTGCGTGGTGGATAACTCCCTCCCTAGATTCCCTCTCCTAGAGAGAAGGCCTGAGTCCCAGCAGTGGGAACATTGAAATGTTCATTATGCTTGTATGCTATATTTCTCGTTTAAGATTTCAAATTCATGGCCATTTAGCTATACTCAAAGGTATACGATGCTTTCTTCGTGAGAAAGCATCGTCTAGGGATTTCAATTACTACAATGTAGAGGATTTAAATGAACTGAGGTCAAATTCGATACACCAGTTAGCAGTAAATCTCTGCTCTCTCCTTCATGAAAACTGGAGATACTAGAACATGCCTCTTGACTGGTACCCGCAGTGACATACAGGCTTTAGAGGTGAACAAAGTTAGTAACAGGTATGCCAATTTAATTTGATTCTTCGTTTTGACTTCGGCGGTTTATGATGAGTTTTTCAAAAGAACATGATGGTGGTATATTTTACCACTTAATCTCTGAGATTTTGTAGTTTGTGACTCTCTGTGTAAGACTCTACTTACAAAACCGAATCTTGATTCTTCTGTATAAATATACTTCTAATAAAAATACGGATATTGTAGCATGTACATTATTTTACATCAGAACAAATGATATACTTAGCACTCGTAATAATAAGTTTATAATTAATAACGTTAGAGACACTACTAAGTATCTACTCTCGGGAAAAACACATGTATGGGCAAATCACGACTCACGACGTTAAAATACGTTGCCAATACATCCTAAGTAGCTAAAGTCGTGGCCAGTTCTAATAAACCAGGTCGAAAACTGATTTGCAACAGTTCCGTATACCGTCTAACATATTACCATATAGAACATTTAGCAGCCACGAGCCACGAAGGATACACACAAACTTAACCCCATGCCCTTGAAAGCCACCACAGCCATGGTTACTATACCAACTGCCGACGATTTTCCACCATACCCAGCGATGCATGCGAGTCAATGACCTACTCTGACAACACTTTCATTTCACCTCCCAACCATTGCTGACTACATTCGCATGACAAACAACTCGGCTCATTCCCACCCGTCAACGGACGTGGAACATAGTGATGTTTCAATTATAAAAGTGTGCGATGGAGGTGGGGAGTGCGGTGACATTCTTTTCGCCCGCGAATCGGCAAGCGGTCGTCGTCCATCGCGATTCGCGAGGCTGTTTTTTGACATTGACAATGCACTGATAATGTTGGGTTTTATTGTATTTTTATGGTAGCTCAAGGTTGTTCCTGCACGGCGCACGCATGTGCAATAAAAACGCGGTTTGGTATGTGAAAAATTTAATAATGGTAATTTTATTGCATTTTTTTGCTATAATAAATAAAATACTTTTAGCAGTTTAGTGAAAAATCAAAAACTTTAAACGATCTAAAAGACCGAGCCCAAAATATTTATTTTCGGCAGTTATGTTTACCAACCAGAAGTTGGATACGCACGATTGCGCATAGCCCAAGACACTTTTCTAACGGCACAATTGGACGATTAGGGCAAAAAATTATGATGTAATTATTGTCAAAAAATTTAATTTATCCTAAACCGCGAGCTTCTTAAAACACTTGCTTTCAAAGAACAACACACATCCATCAAATATGACAGCTTATCATTAAGTCTTTCACCGATCATTGAACTTTATAGTAGAAACTTATTAATTCCATGCCGATCACCAATATGTTGGACGCACGCGATTGGTTGGAGGCGGCGTAACCGCATGTGCTAATCACAACTTTTCAATTAATTGCCAACAACACGCTTCCTGTTATGCAAGAGTTTCATGAAACAAACCAATTGAAATCAGTGAACCTGCCGCTAATCGCTGAAAAAACTCCGACGAGATTTTTATTGTGCCGGTGAAGTGAAAGTAAATTTGGACGGCGGAAAACTTTTGTTATAAGAATGCTTTGTTTCCTTAAAACTCACGCTGTCAAATTCTAGAAAACGTTATTTTAATTAACTAAAAACAAACAATGAACTTAGAGCCCCATTGTAAACTGTTCTAAGTTAGCCATATGTTCTTCAGTTTTTTGCGAGGTTTTTTCTAGATGTGAAGAAAAAAAACTGTAAAATATTGAATGATGTAGTCTCGAATTGACGACAAAAAACCTGAAGTGGATCCTTCGAATTGAAATCCTTATTTTTATTACCAACCGACACCTTGTAGCGATTCCAACAACGTGTTCCAGAGTTTTCTGGCAACTATTTCTATATTGTTAGCCTAACGTAAAGACTTTAAATGTCGGATAAGCACAAATTGCGTAGCAAATCCAAAAAATAGTGGACAGCCTACAGCCGGGTATGCTCAACAGCACGAATAACGAATAGACTTCGAAAATCAACCTTACTCCCATGATATAAAGAAGCTTCCAAACTCAAACTGTACCATGGGTGGACAGTCAACTGTACCACTTGGCCTAGCGGTTAAGCAAGTTCAAGGCGAATGCTTGCCAAACTGGTTCTGCTCTCCCTCCCTTTCTCTCACTCGAAGAAAGAGCGAGAGGGCACATGTTTAGATACCACTTTAGAATGTTTTGAACTAACTCGTAGTAATTCAATGTAAAATCTTTAGTATCTTGGACCGGTCCGTACAAAGTTTGTGGAAATTAATTGGTCTAATAGTGACAGATAGACTTACATTGAATTGAAGCTGACAAGTTGAGATGGAAACTATTGTTGGTAATAGTTTAATGCTTCTGAATGATAGGAACTTCTACCTTCTAAAACGAGAGTTTACTCCTTAAGGGTTAAGCTAAGGAAAACGAAAGACAAAATAATAAAAACATGAAGAGGGAGTTTATAAATCAAGTGATTCATTATCTTTGTTAGATGAATCGATTCTCCCAGTGGAATCGTCAACGAACAGGCTCAAAAATATCATTTACAATGAGAAGGTGAACCCCTAGATAATGTCAAGCTTTTCCATGTTGCAGATAATTTAGTCTACCGATAGAAGTTGTAGTTTTGAGATCTATACATTTTAAAATATAAAAAAAAAACATCAAAGTTATTAAGTGCTAGCTTGGCCTTCAGGGCTCCAAAGAAAAGACGAGAAGTGCCGCTTACTGAATCAAGACGGGATTCTCCTGATTAGTTTGGTCGAGGCTCGTGACTATTAAGACATATTACCAACAATTTAGTCTACCCATTAAGGCTGGAGACTAAATTGTCGACAATTTATTGATATCCCTATTTATAGCTATCTATTTCTATGTATTGATTTACTACTTGCACCAGATTAAATAGATTATTTAATTGCAAATTTAGTGGTATGGGTCATACCCTAGGGTAATATTTTAGGAATTAACGCTGTAGAATGCGAAATAAGACAAGACGAGCCCCCAATTAAGTGCTTCTTATTTGAAACGAGAAAAGACACTACTTATCATTGTAGTGTTTACAAGCCATCAAGAGGGTGTCTTTACTGGAATATTAACTTCTCATAAAATAAATGTTATGAAGAAACCTGAGGCAGTAGTCGCACAAATATACCTTAGTTTGAAAATCAAATTAGCAAGCTGTCTATTTTGTCTGTTGATTTTGATAACATGCCGATAATTCTAAAGTATTCGTCAGCGGGACTTATTACCAGCAGCTCAGGTAAAAACCCGAGCTATTGTCATGTGGCAATACAATTGAAAACTGTTTAAATAATTCTTAAACCCAACAAAGTGAATAAAAAACCAATCTATCAAACTAATCATTTAAGTTTCTACTAGTATTACTTTCTTAGCTAGGTTGAGAAGTCTGAAAATTGCGAAATTCTCAGTGAATTTAGTAAACCTGTAAAGTTGCTTTTGAAATCCAAAAAAAGCGATTACGTTCGCTTGCGAGCGTGCGGTGTGGGGAGCTGGGCGCGCGGTGCGGGGTGCGGGACGGCGGAGAAAGTGCCTTCGTTCGTGTCTATTGTAATTTCGACCGCTTTTTCATAAAAACGCTCATCGATGTAAAAGTTTTTTGAAGTTATTTTTTAATTTCGCTATCTCTGCGAGAAACGATTTTATTTGTTCGAGCGCAAATGTGTTTCAATTTAATTTTTATCTTCAGGTTATTTAGTTATTTTCATTACTAGGATTATCAAATATTCCTCAATTTACGAAAAAAATCAGTATTAAAGTGTCGTATATTATTATCTGTTAGTCTTATAATATTGTAACTTTGTGGCCGAAGTAAACCTACTTCTATACAATTCAATACAACAGAAAGCGTGTTTAAAAGATTACTTTTCCAATTGTGACCAAAAAGTTTGTTCTCAAAACAGTCCCCTTCTACGAAAACTCTTTGAACCATGAACTTTTTATTACAACAAGCCTACTTTTACCGAGTGAGAGGTATCGAGCGGCGACCGTGAAATCAATTAACGCAAAAAAGCAAAAAAATCAATTGTTAATAAAAAAGTACTAACCACGTAACCTAAATTCGGTTGCGGTCAACCTCACGGCAATGCAACTCTCAATTACTAAATGCAATTCTGTACTCTACTACCAGTGCATTAAGCAACAGATTAGCATGTGCTAATTGCACTTGTATGAAATTTCAGAAGCATCAGCGTTTTGGACACTAAACATATAGCTTGCAGTCGATATAGGACTTTATTTGTTTATAGGTAAGGTATGATGTTGACTGTGATGTTGCCTCGTTGGGTCATACTACCGGAAGTCACTTATTGAGCGGACAACACGTCGTCGCGACGAGTCGTCTTCCGGTGGTCAATGTTTGGTACTTGTCTGCGTCTTTTCCACGTACCATTAGTTCCAGACACGTCGAACTTCTGTCAAATTAGCTATATCAGTGTTTCCCAAAGTTAGATATGCCCGAAAAACTTGAGGACAACAGAGGAACAACAGTATCAAAATACGTCTAATTTGTTTCGGTATTTAGTTTTAATATCGCCACCAAATCAGGTATTTTTGTCTAATTTAGTTTGATTCACATAGCCAAAAATCCCACCTCAAAAGGTATGAAGTAGGTACTGAAGGGAAGAAAAACTTTCAAAGCTACACTCTTCTGCGTGTTTGCTGCCTGTCACCAAAAGTAGTCGTCCAACCGCGCGTTGCCCCGTTAGTCGATCTGCTGTCCTATTTTTCAAAGCCTACCACAATAGCGCTCGCGACCCATACTTTGGGTACCACTGATCTAATACAACACAATAGTGAGTACACTGTACGAGCTGAGTAGTAGCTGTGGGCCATCAGATTTAATTTGTGTGTTTATTCGGTCGGAGGCGCGTCTCTATCCGACTCGCCAGGCGCACGGGCCGTCGTCGTGTTTGGCAAACTTGTATGTGTCATTGTCTAGAACTTTTCGGCTGTTTTAATGGCGTTGTTGACTTGAATTTGAATGATTAGTGTAAGCTGTGTACGTATCTGTTTCTCTTTCAATCCTTTTATTTTTATTTTACAGAGATAAAAGACTATATGAAAAAACATAAAAACCTGACAGATACATAGCCTTAGATTTAATAAAAAACCTCACATCTGTATTTAACATTTTTAATGAAATCTACACTCATGTTTTTACATGGAACAAAAAATCCAATTACTATTAATTAACACAGAATAGAACTGCAGAGACCTGGTGAGGGTCGCGGGAATCCGATGGACGCGAGACGCACAAGACCGGTGACACTTGGGAGAGGCCATGTCCAACCGTGGACGTCTTTTGGCTGAGATGATGATGATGAGAACAGCAGATCTAATGACACAATTTTGACTTCTCAGCACAGAAAGGTCATTTTACTTGAACCGGATTCACAGTGACAAAAAAAATGGCAACCCAAAAATCGACCGATAGGACAAAACCAGCTTTATGAGAATGCTCCTAAAACAAATGGCAATAGCTTTGACGTCATCGTTAAGGTCATTAACCCGTGTCACTCGACGACCTCAACAGATCATGGGTTTGACCGTATTACTGTCAAAATTACACTTTAGTAGCCCACTTTGCAATGGACGGTAGATCCGTTTAAATTGCACTTTGATTGTGCAGTTGACATTTGGGTCTTGGAAAAGTATCTTTAGGCTAGTTATGGACTGTAAAATGTCGGTTATTATGAGGCTAGAGGGCACAGACGTGATTGCATTCGCTGATAACTGTAACCGAGATATTAAATATAATACATAACATGAAAAGGGTATCCATAGAGTTTCTTACATGTTCTTCTCCATAAAGATCTACGCTTTGGAATTTGCAATTAGGATCTTTTTTCTGACTGACTTGTTAACATTTCAAAAGTGCCTGTAAATAGTTTAATTGAAATAAATTAAAGTTTTGATTATTTGGATTTTTTGACAATTTGACACAGCCTCTATGTAGGAACAGTTTTTAACGTAAAATAGATTCGCACGCTCGTATTATTTGAAAAACCAGTTTTCTA
Organism: Mythimna ferrago; assembly: GCA_910589285.2. Taxonomy (NCBI): domain Eukaryota; kingdom Metazoa; phylum Arthropoda; class Insecta; order Lepidoptera; family Noctuidae; genus Mythimna; species Mythimna ferrago. The sequence goes on from OU342693.1 coordinate 938,641, forward strand.
CTGATACTTTATTCTGTAAATGAATGTCTTCTTAAAATTATAATTAGTAATATTGTAATGTGGAAATATTATTAAAATTTTTTTTTTTTTTAATTTACTCTTACAAGAGTAACCATGTAAGAGTTTATTGCCAGTTCTTCTCCATACGAAATGACCAATTAGAACCGGGCACTAACATCTGATGTAATATAAGTGCCCTTGTAGGCATAAGCCTAATGTAATGCAAGTACCTATTTATTACACTTATGTGCTTATACTTAAAACGCAACAAAATATACAAATAAAACTAAAATACAGTTTAAAAAATAAACAGGACATTAAATCCGACTTGTACTTTTATAAAGATTAAATAAATAAGGTTTTTTGTCCAACTTTCAAAGCATTACCTTACCGCGTTATAAGGTAAACTTCTCGCAAATTCTGTAGCCTTGTAAGACTATCTAGACTTCCTCATCAAACTATTTAAAGTCAACTTACTGTACCCATTTCCACTAATTACTAAAACGAAATCAGTTTATTATTCGGCAATCAATACATTGCTAGAACATAGGCAAATAAAGGCATTGCAGTGGAAAAGATTTCAACGAGCGCGCACTTACGTCGTGTTTAATTTTTAATACATTTTAATTTCATTTATAGGGTTTTTAAATGGGTATGTTGAAAGAATATTACAATTAAACAAGTCGGATATTTTTGAGTGAATTTCAGTGACTGTTTGGTTAAAAGTTTTTGCGGTTTTGTATCTCAACTGTACAATATTTATGTGGAATCATTGAAACAGGTGCGATATCGGTAGCACAGAGTTGAGTTTTTGATTGTAGTATTTATTGACTACCTTAGCGAAACTTCCAGAGAAGGTGACTTGATATATTTGCTGCGAAATACTGCGAACATATTAGAATATGTCACAGGCACATCCGCATTGTAAGCGAAAATAAAATGACTTTGGCGAAAACTTTCTAAAACTCAAGTGTAAATCAAAGAATATAAGAAATGCTAAAGGCAAATAATAATGGTTTTTTCATTTCGCAGGGAAAAAACCTAAAAACAATTAATAATATTATAATTTTCTCTTATTGTCATTAAGTCCTTTTACTTATCTGTGGTGGAATTTTTTAAAGTCAGTTTTTATCGTAAAAACTCTCAAGTTATGATCACAATTAGTAATGATAAGATAATGTCACCCTACTACCCCAACTTACTTCGAGAGTGGTCGAATTCTTCCGCTTTGATAAGACATGATAACACAAAGTACCTACCGACTAAACTTTGAGCGGAAATACTTTTACATCTGTTTCGTTTGTAATTAACAAAAAAATAACAGGGTTTTAATTACCAAAAATAGCTTGAATACCATAGATTTTTTAGCTTCGAACAGTTATTTAATATTCACAAAACATGGCGCACAAAAAACTCAGCAGTTCAACGAACACCAGAGAGCCGCCATTCATTCCACGATCACGTACCATAGACACATAGACCATTGTCTATGGCCTTTGTGATGCAAACACACCGTTGTTTAGTACGTTCAACATCGCTAATTATAGAACTTCCAAGCCTGTTCAATGGGGTAGGCAGAACTATGTATGGAACCTTCTCTAATTTGAATAAATAATTTATCTGCAAAAGTTCTTGGGTATCTTTATTCATTTATGAGTAATCCACCCAAGTTCACCACATGAAATTCCAATCTCTTGATTGGCACAGATCGTGGTGGCATAGTTTAGTTGTTCATCTCAAAAATATCTATTTAGTAAAATACCTACAGTTGTTTTTATGTGAATTTTAAAGTATTAAAAGGAATAAAATATGTTGGTAGGATATTTAATTTAACTATAAGACAAAAACAACCAATTAGAATAACAAAATTTGTTATTTAAATTTGTTGATTTATTTTCAAAAGATATCACTGACTACCCGACTGTTTACTTTTAAAATGAATTAGTTATCTGGCTTCGACAACTTGTGATTAAAATAGTTACGTTTGACTGAATAAAGTAAACTGAATCCTGTTCTTGCTTCTATAAAATATCAAGACAACGGTTTCATAAAAGTTGCTAAGTAGGTTGCCTATCACGACAAAATATCTCCGACTTTTACCGTTACCTACAAAACTTGGCTGTAATTTTCTGTTTTTAACTAAAGAGTCGTATACAAAATTATTTTGAGTAATCTTTTTGAAAACTACAGAAAGACTTGGTTGTAACGAAAAAAAAAGTTTTTAAAAGTTGTGTTCTAAATTCAAACTAAGTCAGTCTGAATACAGCGTGTTTTATTTTTGGAAGTGGAGTTCGTTGGTTGCTTTTTTTAATGAAAAGCAGATTTCTAAATTCTAACCTGATAAGTGCCTCGTGTCGATCTGTGCTGCGGCTGCCACCGCCAGCAACAGGAGGCAGAACGCCTCCCAGGCGCTCCGCATCTTCACTTCACCTCAAACCACATCAACACATACAAACACTCACAATAATATCAATAAAAATTGGGCACTCGCGTTATTACTTTGTATTCGTTTAGTGGGACGTGAAGAAAGTTTAGTTCGGGTTGGAAAGTTTTGGTGACGTGTCGTACGCTTCGCACGACAACAGACGTGGACTCGAGACGGGCGCGGACTGACGACTGACGCGCCGGCCGGCTCCGCTCGCTCGCCTCGGGGTGGCAAGCTCCGCGACACTCAATTTCACAAAAGGTGTATTTTTCACGCGAGTTTGCGTAAAGATGTTGCATTTTTGACTTTGCATTGTTACGTCGGGGTTGCTCAAAACTTGCATACAGGTTATTGGTTAAGAATTAAATAGTTGCATTAGGTGGCTACATACCAGCTCAAGTTATAAAACTTCTTTCAATGCAAATCTAATACAAAGAAAGATTTATTTAAAGATAAATTTAAAAAAGCTTAAATTTGTAAATTTTTAACCTATTTTTTTTTCCGTAGTATTTTCTTTAGACATTTGTTATTAATATAACTTACACGAAATCTTTTTTTAAATATCAATGAAATGAAGCAGCGTTTTCAATTTTACCCCACCTCAAACTTAATTCACATATCAAGCAAAAACAGAATCTCCCCACACAAAAACCCCCTGAATTATGCGACTATTTTCATAGCTAGCAACCCCATGACTCGCACAGGTGGTCGCAGGCTCGCAGGGTGCAGGTAGGCGGTAGCGGGTAAACAGACTCGGACACGCCGACTGCACGCGAGCCCTGTAGCCCTGCAGCCTGTAGACCCGGGAGCACAAGACAGGGATGAAGAACCTGTGAGACAATCTTATAGAAACAATGGTCATTCCTAATACTCTAATTAGTCCTGCAAGATTGACATCTTTGCAGGTTGCATGGAGAATAATTACGACCAATACAATTTATATTCCAAAAACAAGCGCCACAAATAAATTAAGATAGTGGTCGATAATGAATACAAATTTTGAAAAATTAAATTCTAAGTTTTTATACCAATTACCGATAAATTCTTTGTGACTAGAATTCCAATAAGTAATTGGCCAACCTGAACCCAACTTCACCTTAATTTGATATTGTTGTCGATTCTTTCAGAGGTCTTACCACGAGCTCTTAACGCGATCTATTTGACGACCTGAACTGAACTATTAAAGTGATGGAGCTATATAGGGTGTCGTCTGTCTCGCTCACACACTGACATTTTAGCAGGTCATAATAAGGCCCCAGCTCCTTAATTCATTTAACCCCAAGCGAACGCCGGCGTTCGCTCAGCTATTGTCTTTCTATTGTGTCTCTAATTACGGAATTCGAAAGCTCTGCATGGTTCTATACAACTGATCACATTATTTCTATGAACTTTTAAAAAGACTTTCACTTTTAAGTTTATTTGGGTATGATGCTCTTGTGCAGTCAAAATTCCAAAGTCTTGAGCATCAACGCCGAGTTGCTAGCCTGTCTGTTTTCTATCGTTTACACTTTAGGGAGTGTGCTCTAGAGTTACACAATTTAATCCCGCCAAGTTCGTTCCATCATCGGACCACAAGACGTACGGCGTTGCGCCACCGGTACATGGTGGACATCCCACCTATACGTACAAAGCGTTTTGGGAGTACATTCATTATGCGTACAGCTAAGGAATGGAATTCCCTGCTGGAGTCTGTGTTTCCTGATAGCTATAACCTAGGGGTCTTTAAGTCAAGAGTGAATAGATTGCATCGTCAGCCACATCATCGCTTACCATAAGGTGAGATTGTGGCTAAACTCGAGCCTTTCCATTATAAAAAAAAAAAAGTGAAAGCCAGAAAAGAAGCATTGGCCTTCTCATACAACATTGACGTGATAAACATTTATTTGTATTCCACATTTAATGAGAGCAATAGTGGTCCAGTAGTAACGACCCCGACTTGTGAGTTGTAGGTCGTGGGTTCAAACTCTGCCAGGCGCATTACTTTGTGTAATTTATTTCATTATCTACCACTGCTCTCAAAACGGTGAAGAAAAAACATCGCGAAGAAACCATCATGTCCAAGAAAAAAAAAGCGAAGACATGTGACATCTACCAACCCGCACTGGGCCCGCGTGGTGGATTACGGCCCATTCCCTCTCCTAGAGAGGAGACCTGAGTCCCAGCAGTGGGAACATTAAAAGGCTGATTATGCTATGCCTCATTTAACAGTAACTCTTACTAAATTCAAATTTTGCCCAATTTTTGGCACTTAGCAATGAACGCAGATGTACCAACCTAGATAAGCTCCCATTCTTTCTTCCAAATTCCTCTTAGGTGGCAAAGGTTTGCCATCCCTGTCTGAAACAACAGGCTTCGCGTGCCCGGCTTAGGTAGCATTGTTGAGATAACGAGAACGATCATAAACCTTTATATAGCTGTTTATAGCTTCGTCGAAAAAACAAAGACGTGTGCCTTTGATTGCTTCAGACGAGATCTGATGAATGCCGACTGTCTGTGGACCGTGTTTGTGTCTCTATTATCTTTAAGCTAACAACAGGGATGCTGTACCTTTTATCCTTTGGCTCCACTTACTGCAGCGTTGACTCAGCACCTTAGAACTTGACATTGACATTTAATTTTTTGTTATATAAATCGTAATTTTGATGGCATTCATGGAAAGGACTGGAACAATTTGCCCGCTGCTGTCTCCCCGTCCGATTATAATTTGGGTGTCTTCAAGGCTAGAGCGAGTAAGCCTACTCGCTCTAGCCTGGAAGACACCAAAATTAAACCCCTAATAAACTAGTGCGCCTCACCATCAACAATGGCATCACTGCTTACCATCAGATGAGATCGCAGTCAAGCACTAGTGTAGATTATTTAAAAATATATATTTCATTTCATTTCATTTATTTATTTGCATACCATAATGTGAGTAAGGATGTTACAATAGGCTTAAAACTAAGGAACATTTATCAACCCTGTAAGGGCACAGCAACATAGGTAAAAAATAAATCATTAAATAAAATTGAAATACTTAATCAAAATCAAATTAAAATAATCAAATAATACATAAGTAAATGAAAATAATATAATAATATATTATTAAGTACTTCCATGTGACTGTATACTGACCGTGTATTGGGTAGTAACCATCCGGGCAGTCGACTGTATCTACAGCATGCTGTAGGTTGGTAGTGATGCTGCACGCAGCATCAGCGGAGATTTAACTGATAATCTACAAACACTGCACGAGGACCGCAGTCATGCACACGTGCTCGCATCTGATCATCATTATCAAGATGAACCGAAAATGAAGCAAAGAGAATGATATGAATTTAGAAGCTATGGATACGGATTCACTTTTAGATTTCACTAGAAGTATTGGCTATGTTAGCTCTTCATTAAACGGAAATAAAAATAAACAGTATTGAAAAGTAGAAAAACTATTTAGCGTACTATAAAATAAGAACATAATGTCTACTTTTTCTTCGGTTTCATTTATTTAGTAACGGGTAGTGAAGAGAGAATTAAAAGTAGGAAACACTCGGACTTGCGGACGACAAACAATAGGTAGTTCGCCGTCCGACCATCCAGTAAGGACTGAGCCCAAGTCATCGATGTCGTATAGTATTCCACGCACGCTTCAACAAACCTCAGGGGTCCAGCAGGGCCGATGTCCACTAGGGCCACGAGAAATTTCTGAAAGGGAAACGTGGTTCTAGAACACAAAAAACAACTGAAAGACACAGATGTGGTTTAAGTCAGTAAAAGTCTGACACCTCAAAAAGTCAAGCACAGCAAAGCCCTCCCAGCTCCACCCAAAATGAAATCCCACCTCAAAAAAAAAGGTTAGAAATAGTACATGAGAACTCGTCAAATTCTAAATTTAAAAACCAAGAATTACACAGATTACTACATAAATGACATAAATAATCCTCCCGACAGAATTTCGATCACGGTGGCCAATCTCAACAGAGATTAGCCAAGTACGCAGGAGATATTATAGTGCACAAGCATGTGCGCAAACACAGAGCGGCACTGTGTTCCTTTACTCTCGTAGTGCAAATGAGACGGCAATCCGACACGACCAGAGAGATCAGGCGCAGAAGAAACGGCTTTTGTGCTTTCCGAGGGACAGAGGTGTCATACCACCAACTTCGAATTTCGGGCTGCATAGCCAGCCTTTTCAATGTTCCCACTCCTGGGATTCAGGCCTCCTCTCGAGGAGAGGGAGTGGGCCGTAATCCACCACGCGGGCCCAGTGTGGGTTGGTGAATGTCACATGTATTCAAATTTTTGGTTCTAGGACATGGCGGTTTCCTCACGATGTTTTCCTTCACCGTTTTGAGAGCAGTGATGATGAAATAAATTACACAAAATAATGCGCCTGGCTGGGTTTGAACCCGCGACTTACAACTCGTAAGTCGGGACCGGTACCACTCAGCCACCACTACCCCGCACTCGGGCTGCTACAGAGTAATTCCTAACGGAAAACCCCAAAAGTACTTTTTACTCAACATGGGAAACGAACCCAGAACCCCATATACTGAGCAATCTCGCTTTGTTCACAAGACTATCGAGGCCGTACATAAGAATGCGATGTAAATATAGGTAATGTAAACAGGACTAAAATGTTGAAGTTCCGATGTTTCACACAACAAAAGACTTGTCAAGTGCGTATCACAAATAACCAGTAACACCGACATTTTACCACAATGACTGCCATTTCTTGAAAGAGCTGGTTATAGAAATGTTTTACTTATGGATAAAATTTTATTTAACGCTAGCTGTGGCCCGCGACTTCGTCCACGTCGAACTCTTGAAACACCACAAATACCATACCTACAAGTAAAACACTTTTATATAAATAGCTCATCAAAATCAGTACAGCCGTTTCGGAGATTAACCGGAATAAACAGACAGACAGACGAAAATACATTTTTTTTTTATAAGTGTCGTATTTATAGTGTCGAGTTCCGTAACCCAAAAGGTATAAACGGGACCCTATTACTGAGACTCCACTGTCCGTCTGTCTATCACCAGGCTGTATCCCTTGAACCCTTAATAGCTATAGCCAGTTGAAATTTTTACAGATAATGTATTTCTGATGCTGCTATAACAACGAAAATACTAAAAACAGAATAAAATACATATTTAAGGGAACTCCCATAAAATTATATAAAAAAGTAATTTATTTACCGGTATAATTAGTGTCTAATGTTGCTAAATAATTACGGAACCCTTCGTACGCAAATCCGACTCGCACTTGGCCAGTTTTTTATGACACTATTTTGATAAGTACCTCTGTTGCAAAGGGTAACAGTCACACAACAGCCTCTACGTGTTAACTAGATACACAGTTTGATAGTGATTGATGGTTCATGAGTGGCCATGACGTAAACGGCTGTAACTTTCCCAGTTGTAAATCGTGGGTTCGAACCCAGGCAGGTTAATGTACTTTATTTGATCACAGCTGATTTCAAAACGATGAAGCAAAACAGCGTGCTCAATTAGTCGGGCGACTAATTTATCACGCTGTTTCGATTCTCTTTCGTCGATCGCCTCGAGTCGGCCACGTGACTGAGCGTTGAGGTGACGTTAGAATAAAGGATTCGGAGGCGTAGCTGCATCGAGGCGATCGAAGAAATGGAATCGAAACGAAAGGGTGTAACTTGGCTAGGCCTGCAGATACGTTCTAGAATCAAGAATACGACGACATTTGTCATCCATCCACTTATACACATTTAGGACTTTGGACTCGTATCATGGATGACCACTGCCGCTCACAGAAAAAAGGCCAATAGCTATTCTAAATCTCCAACAACCTAGGTCTTAATCCGGCACTAGCATAATGCTTAGCCAGATTCATTTTGTACACATTACTATTTTTTTATTTCACTACTCATGTACAGACATAATATAAAAGAGAAAAAGAAGGAAACAGAAAAGTAGGTACATAGGTGGTGCTTATATTTACTTGAAAAATTATAGATAAAGTAGCTCGATTTACAAAACTAAGTCTAGGCAATATTTAGTTTTTGAAAAAAGCAAATGCATCAAGAAAACTCATTAAACATTTTCAGATACAGACTAGGCGCACGATTGTATTTACGGCATGACTTCTCTATAACGATCAGTAAACAATACGGAGAACACTGCTATAAGTATTCGCAAAAACTAGTTGCAGGAACTGATACTGCTTGTTTTTGTATAAATAAAAACTTTGTGGTACGATCAATCTAATGATAGACGGGTCTTTCCTAAGTTGTACGTTTGGTGTACCATATTTTCTTAGTTAGTTTGGTAATGTATATGTCATGGCTAGATCTTAGAATGGATCACTTCATGATATGGCCAGCTAAAACTGGCCAGATCGTTGAAATGTTAACATTTGATGATATATCAATCCTCATTTGGCCATATCATTGATGTAGAATTTGATAAAAGGTCTAAGAAAGTAGGCCAAACGAAGAATGAAATATCATCAAACTTTAACGTTTAAAAACACTGAAAAGTACAAAATAACATTAATTTCGGAAGTCGGTGTTTCTATAATAGCTATAGTTTTGTCTCTTCGTTATTTAACACCGACTTCCGAAATTAAAGTTATTTTGTACTTTTCAGTGCTTTCCTTTCAATCGTAGAAATTACAGACACAATAGAAAGACAATAGGTGCTCAAACGCCGGCGTTCGCTTGGGGTTTAATGAATTAATATTGATATCGGTTTAATTTTTTTTTATAATAAGTACCACCACTAAAAAGTACCACTCAGCCAAATTTAAATACCTTATAGCCAGAGTGCATCTCATGACGATTCTAATAATCCCAACATGGTTGGATTACATTAATTTACCTTCCGGCTTCATCACCAGATCAGTTCGATACATCCCCCCCCCCCGCCTTTTCTTTCAATCAGTCATCGACTACACGTATAAACTCATGTTCGTGAAGTACGTTCTCGTCGTTTATTTGCGACTAGTCTTTGTAATTCCAACGCTGGCTCACGTTCACCACTTCATCGTTTGGTTGAGACATACAATAATGAGTTTAATTCTATCGGCATTCTTTTCCTTGGTAAAAACGCCTTTAGGAAGCAAGTCCAAGCAACCCTTAAAGATGCGCTGTAGTGTCACATTAATTTTTATTTACGGATAATAACGTAATGTTTATTGCGTGATTGTCTGTTGTACGCACATAAATTTAATTATATATATATTATATTTAATGATCCCTTTTTTTTTTATGGTGGGAAAAAATCATGCATTGACATCCCCCGCCCTTGGGCGGAGTGGGAGATAGTGTCAGACTCTTACTGACTAAAAGACCCACCCCGTTCCTTCTAGCCTTCATACCGGGGCTCGAGCGCCCTTTCGGATAACCCTGGCCCCAGTAGGCTTCGACCCGGCTGGGTCCCTGCTGTTGCTGACAACTCCTTGAGGCGCGCGGGAACAGTGCGCGCCGTTGACGACTTGGGCTTGGTCCGGACAGTTACCGGACGGCCGGACAGTGAGCTACCCATTGCTCACTGTCCGCAAGCCCGCGCCTACGGTGGCCGGAAATCGGGATCAGAATCCCGGCGGCGGCGGCGATAACGCCGTTGCCTGATGCGTTCGGCCTCCTCCTTTGCGAGCATTACTGCTTCGTAGAAGTCGGCGACCGCCTGCCACTCCTCCTCGCTCCGGACATATTTAATGATCCCTGAGATGATCTTTTATTTCTAGGGATTTATTTTTATAGGTAACAATATTACTACCTAGTTTTAAGTATTCGATATTGTAATCCGTGGAAAACGTAGTGGGTAGCATGATTGTTTTATATTGTTATATTTAAGCTGTTATGTATATCTCTTATTATGCTACTGTTAGTTTTTCCTTAAATAAATAAAATAAAAATAAAATAAATAAATAAACAAAGCAATTTTACTTGTTACGACAATTCTGCTGTGATCCTATGAGGAGTTCTGTTCCATATCTTCGAAGTTCATGATCAGACCATAACAATATTCTATGGGACCAACTTGGAAGTATAACTATCAATCAAAAAAATAATTTTCGAAATCGGTCCACAATTGACCGAGATATCGGTGAACATACATAAAAAAAAAAACATACATTCAGCCGAACATAGAACCTCCTCCTTTTTGAAGTTGGTTAAAATAGTAGTTTATGTGACTAGGGGATAAAGCAGTGTCTTTAAGTCGCGGGCGGCATGTTGAATTCCGAACGAAACGAAGGTTGCTGATATTAATCCCGAACGATAGTGAGGGATTTATAAAATTAACTCCCGAGCATCGCGAGGGAGTTAATAAAGAAACCTGAGTGAAGTGAGGAATTCAAGCCGCCCAAGACAAAGACAGCTTTATCCCCGTGTTGCATACTCTACTTTTTACACCATCTGTGAGATAATTAAAAGACAATTTGGTCGACCAAATCATATACTAGAGAAATATAAGTATTAGAGTCTGTCTAATAAGTTAAACGACTTGGGTAATTATCAGGATTTAATTAAATCTGATGTAGTCAACACGGGTTCAATAATCAAGGTTAATTAAGAGATAGAGATCATTGTTTACTAACAGAAGAACCTTATGAAAAGTATCGAATATAAGTATTTTTTAAATGATTAAATATTATACAAAATTCCCAAGTCGGTTGACTTATTAGACAGACTTTATACGAGTATTTACAAGTTCATCAAACAAACAAAATTCACTACTCCAAGATTCTATAGTTTCAATTTTCTATAACGCTCCCGTCGGTACGCACGTTTTATTCTATTTTCTTTTTTTTTGTTAGTGGCCAGTTTGAATCATAGTGATTACATACTCTTTGGTTTGAATTTCAAGTCAACTTGTTCGATGCGCCTACATTTTAATTCACAATGTTGACGATTTTTAATGTTCCAAATTCAAATCTCATTATTCCCTAGGGATCGGCCATACTGCATTATATCCCTAGGGATAGAATGACTTGCTTTAAGTGAGGTTTGTATGACGCGTATAAAACGACATTATCGAGCAGGTGGTGTAAAAAAACAATTTAGCCACGACATATACAGGACTGGAGTTTTACTTGGCTATATCATGAAGTGATCAAATTCTAAGATCACCACAACAATAAATAATATTGTTTTGAGCTGAGGAGCATTGATGGTAAAGGCCTTGACTACAAGTAGTAGTAGGCCGTGAGTTCACAAGAGCAGGCGTTTTACGTTAGGTATTTGATCACCACTGCTCTCAAAACGGTGAAGAAAAACAAAGTACATTGTAGCTGTTGTATTTTATTATACCCGGGAATCTTTAAGTCGAGAGTGAATAGGTTTCTTCTAGGTAAGCGCGTTCCATCGTCGACGCATCGTCGCTTTCCATGAGGTGAGATAGCGGTCAAGCGCGAACGTATCAACAATAAATAAAAGAGTGAGGAAACCGGCATATCCCAAAACCAACAATTTGAGGACATGTGACATCTACTAACCCGCATTGGGTCCGAGTGGTGGCCCTTTCTCTGTTAGTAGATACTAGCCCTATAATTACCTATACACAAGTTAGACTAATCCCACTTTACTTACCTCCGTCCTAGATTCGTACGTTAGAGGCATTAGCTATTGAAAGCAATCAGGCGCTCACACTGATCACGTCATTAACAACACTCGACTTCAATTGAAATCATATTCAACCCTCACAATAGTCTAGGAACGAGAGAATTGAAGTATTTCATCTGAAACTAGGAGATTTAGTCTACTTGGGTCATTATTTTTTTACTACTAACTCTACTGAAAAAGTAAAAAAGATGAAGAATAACTGCCTCGTTATCTAATTTGCTTTGGTAACACTCTTTTATACGTAAAAATTCGTTTACGTATAAAAGATGCATTTTATTATAAAATATTGTTAAGTCTGTAAGAATCGAATCTTCCTTTCAGAAACAGATCCGTGGCCCCAGTAGGCTTCGACCTTATTGGGCCCCTACGGTTTGCTGACAACTCCTTGAGGCGCGCGTGAAACACTACGCGCCGTCGACTTCTTGGGCTCGGTCCGGACGGTTACTGGAAGGTCGGACGGCGAGCTACTCATTGCTCGCCGTCCGCAAGCCCGCGCCTACGGGAGCGGAAATCTGGATCGGAATCCCGGCGGGCGGCGGCGGCGGCGAGAGCGCCGTTGCTCGATGCGGTCGGCCTTCTTTGCTAGCATTACTGCTTCGCAGAAGGAGGCGACCGCCTGCCACTCCTCCTCGCTCCGGACCATTGCCTGTACTTGATTTTTGGAAACTTGTAACTTGAGATAGCAGAGTATCACTCGTCGAAAGCATACAAACAGTTTAAACGCATAGGTAACAACATAAGAACCAAATAGAATTATAATTTGGAGCATCCGCCTGTGCTCACTAAACGCTGATTATTCTGTGTGAGAGGGTAAAACCCAGCGTTATCATTATCTACCATAGTAATGAACTAAAGACACAAGAAACGTTTTTATCTTGAATATTAAAATTTATCCACACAAGTAAATACCTAAATGATTTACATTTACTTTATTATTAATGAACCTAACTACTGGTAAAGTGCCTACTTACTGGATTTTTTTAAAATTGATATACATAACTAAGGAAAGATGTAGTGATGCAACCGTTGATGGTGAGGCGCACTAGTTTATTAAGAGCCTATTCACTCTAGCCTTGAAGACACCTAAATTATAATCGGACGGGACGATCGCAGCAAGCAAATTGTTCCAGTCCGTCGATGTACGCGGTATAAACGACAAGGCGAAACGCTTGGTCCGGACCGTAAAAGTTTCAACAGCGTAAGGGTGGATACTCGCCCTTCGTCGGGTTGTCCGATGCTAGAAATGAGATACCGCCGTCTGAGCCAGTGTTCCATCAGATTTAACTAGCGGAGGCAATGAGGACCTCCAGAACTAATTTGCAGTGTAATAATAGTACATTATGATATAAGTGTGTAATGTCAGTGATTACCATCGAGGCGGTATTAAGACCCGAGCCATGGCGAGGGTCTTAAGAGAGCCGAGAACGGTAATCATTAATTACTCACGTGTATCATACGACGTTTTTCAATACACTTTTGAAGAAAATAACTGTATAACTAGTAAAAGTAGTTTGTGGCGATAAAAATCTGTTTTCATATGCGCGCCTATATTTTTTTTTTTACCTTTTAATACACTCAGTCAAATGTATAAACGGGGTTTGACCGGCGATTCGTGGGAGACGACCTGCGCCCAGCCTGATGCGATAATGTATTAAAATGATGGCGGGGGAGAGGTTGAACAATAAGGTTTTAACTACATTATAGGACTAGTGCGTAATGGTAATCAAAATGTCACAGTTTGGTAACAAGGGCCATTATGTACTTACGTGCAGTGCAATAAGAGTAACTTTCTGAGCAAGTGTATTGAAAAGCAATTTATTTAAATTAACTTTTATCTTCCATTTGTAATTATAATAATCTGCTATAGTTTAGGTATATAACTTATGAGCAGTAGGTAGTTTTCCTCCTGACGCACGTCGTATTTCGAAGATGGTACGAACAAGCACGGATGCTTATAAGGAAAATGCGATTGATGTATAAACCAATTATATCTTATTTTTGATACCTATTATTCATAATAATTATTTAAGACTTTTCCTGTTAGTAGATATTCCGTGTTTTCCTGTCGATCTTGTTTGATGATATCGAAAGTATATTTTTGCTACCTATTTCGTAGTCGATTCTGTATTTCCTGATAGCTACAACCTAGTGGTATTTAAGTCAAGAGTTAATAGGTTTATCGACTTCTAGGAAAACGTGCTCCATCATTGACCACATCATCGCTTGGTAAAATAGTGGTCAAACGCGAGCCTATCCAGGGACGTCGGCTTTTAGAAAACCATATGGGTGCTCCTGCTCATTCAATGACTCGAAAAAGTGGCGAAGTGAGAGAACAGAAATACACATTGATCGACCGACAAATAAATAAATGTCCTACTTACAAATGTTTCATCAACAAACTTTTGTGCTGGTCCGAGAATCGAAGCCGCGACCCTTGCATCTCAACCGGCGGCGGCGCTCTAAACACTGCGCTAAACTGGTCGTCGGGTGATGAAAAAACGCCTGTCCCTAAAAGGCGATTATAAATCTGTTTCTTGATGTCTATTCTCAGGGGTGCTCGGCACATGCTGTTTATTTCTCATGGGTGCTCGAACCCCTGAACACTCATGGAGTCGGCGCCCCTGAGCCTATCCATAATTAAGAAAACAGTCTTAATTTCATTAGAACGATCAATCGACGCAACGGCTAACGGCTGATATCACTCAGGTATGGATCTCTCTGCCGTCCGAATATACCTCGACTGCTACCTAGTAGACTGCTACCTAGCAGTCTAGTTAACCAACTGTATGAGTAATCTACATAATACTCACAGATTACTCATAGGTCATTTTTTTTTATAAAATAAAATTACTAGCAACTAGCAATGGGAAATTATGTAACGAGCGACTAAAAAAAAAAAACTTAGCGACTGATGATGAGATAGGTACTTACTGTTTTAATAACTTGAGCGGTATGAATTTAAGTAAGCGACGCATTAGATAAACTAACGACAAATATTGATTAACAATAAAATCCAGTACGAGCTTACTAAAAGTGGGTTATTGAAATCCTCGTTAAACGACTAAATTAATAAGTGAGCGACTAAATTAGTAAGTGAGCGACTAGAAATAAAATTGAGGTTTTACATAATGAACTACTAAAAAGTTAACTTTAACAAATGTTTTCACCGTTGTCTAATTATCTAGTCGCAGTAGTAGTAGTAGTATTCATCATTTTGGACTGGGTGAAATAGGTTAGGTTAGGTTAGAACTGTGACCTACCGCGCGTGTGCCGAACGAGCGAAGTGAGCGGTGCCGCGGCAGTGGCTGGCAAACGCAACGTCCAAGTTGCTCGCAGATTTAATTCGCGTTTTCGCAATAACCGAATTATCAAATTACCATGTGACATACATAAATATCGATATTTAAGACATTCGATAGATATTTGGCCAATGATTTATTTATACTGATAAATAAATCATTGGCCAAATATTGAAAAAAAAAATGCAGGACGTAACGTTGACACTCAAACATATAATAAGTCGCTAAAATATTATGAAGCTTCTCATTTTGTATTTAAAGTTTTGTAAGTCGCTGTTCTGTTGATTTCTCGCCACTCGCAGTCAGTCGCTCACTTATTATTTCTATAACCCAAAATAATTATTTTTGTCACTTAAAATTATAATTTACAGGCATTCATTTAAATACTACCCATTAGCAATAAGCAAAAATTGATAGCAATTAATCTATTTATTTTAGGGGAATTATAAAACGAGCGGCTAAAAAAAAACTTAGCGACTGATGATGAGATACTGTTTTAATAACTTGAGCGGTATGAATTTAAGTAAGCGACACATTAACTAAACTAACAACAAATATTGATTAACAGTAAAATCCAGAACGAGCTTACTAAAAGTGGGTTATTGAAATCGTAGTTAAACGATTAAATTAGTATGTGAGCGACTAAAATAATAAGTGAGCGACTAGAAATAAAAATGAGGTTTTAAATAAGGAATTTACGCTAGCAAATGTTTTCATCATTCTCTAATTATCTAGTCGCAGGTAGATTCATCATTTGAACTGGGTGAAATAGGTTAGGTTAGGTTAGAACTGTGACCTACCGCGCGTGAGCCGAGTGAGCGAAGCAAGCGGTGCCGCGGCAGCGGCCGGCGAACGCTACGACCAAGTTGCTCGCAGATTTTATTTCACCATTTTTTAATTATTCGGGTTTTCGCAATATCCGGATTATCAAATTACCTTGTGACAAACATAATACATAAATATCGGTATTTAGGACATTCGATACTGTGTACCTACATTCATATTTAGGACATTCGAAACACTTCATTTAAGATAAAACGCCGCTCAGTATAAATAAATCATTGGCCAAATCTGGAAAAAAATGCAGGACAAAACATTGACACTCAAACAAATATTAGGTCACTCAAATATTATGAAGCTTCTCATTTTGTATTTTAAGTAACTCAAATTAAAGTTTGTAAGTCGCTGTTCTATTGATTTCTCGTCACTCGCAGTCAGTCGCTCACTTATTATTTCTATAACCCAAAATAATTATTTTTGTCACTTAAAATTTTAATTTACAGTCACTCGTTTAAATACTACCCTTTATTTTATTAGTAGCTTTTGCCCGCAGCTTCGCCCTCATGGACTTGGGTAAATGACATGACATGGACAACTTGGATAAAGAAATAATTTCAGAAAAAAAATAGTAGCGTAATGTGCGTCCTAAGTCGACGCTCGGATGATGCTGGAATACCTCACAGTCTCCCGCGAAGCGGTGAGCCTCCTTGGCGGGCTAGCCTGCCTCCGTGGGACCTGGAGGCAACAGTCCTTGCACGCATGCACGGTTGGCGCATGACGATGTTGACAAGTCGCGGCATGGCGGACAGAGTTCCGGTGGGATCTCATGGTGAAATGGTGACAGCGACTGTCACCGAGTCACTCCACTCCACAATTATGGCGGTAAATCCCCTCTTTGAGGAGTGGCTGAAAAGATGTCACGGCGAGCGGCGGTGTTCTCACCTTCAGCATGACACAAGTCTTTACTGGACGTGGACGCATGAGTTCAAGAGGTTCCTGCACCGGATTCGTGCGGAAGAAACGCCCGGTCCTCCAATCTCTGATGCCTGGCCTTGGTACAGGCCATGGTCCGAAGTAAGGACGAATGGTAGGCGGTCGCCTGCTTCTGCTGTTCTTATTAACCTTTCAATCGTGGTAATTAGAGACACAATAGAAAGACAATAGGTGCGCGAACGCTGGCGTTCGCTTGGGGTTTAATGAATACTTTACCGAAATTCAAAGTTTATCCGTTCCGAACCAAATTGAATGTTCGTTTCTTTTCGTCGTTGCTTGATTCGAGTGAGTTTTAGACTCGCCATTTAATTTTTTGTTCATTTTATTTTTACGTTTATTTCAAAAACACGACACACACAATTCACGGACGACTTTATTTTTATATAAAAATATTTATATTGGCAATATTGGTCTACAAAACGTCAAGTTCAACCAAACGTCAAATTGAGTGTTCCAGTTCTCATCTCATCAGAAGCGTAATTTTAAGCATCAATTTTATACTTATCTTTCTCTAATCAGATACGTTTTCCCACGTCAAAGAAATGCTTAAAATGATGAAAATGTTACATTCGTGTACAATGTGAACGCGCTGGCCAAAGCAGACGACTCGAATTTATGTTTTATGTTTTGTTCGACTCTAAAATGTTGTAATCAACAAATTCAGAGAAAGGCTTCTTAAAATACAGTAAAATGTCGGCAAATGAACAGCCTAACCTTTTGTTTTTCGACACATTCTCCCACGACACCAGTGAGGTACAGAAAATAAAATTATTTTCAAGCTGCTTAGCGCGGCTGTTTACCGTAATCTAAGTTTATCCAAATCTTTGCTTGTCCTATTTCAGGAGCTTAATTTAGACTTGGTGCAGTTTCCGAAGTCAGTTTATGTGAGGGAAATACGAATTATCCCTTTGGGGGCTCGTGTGGAAGGCGACTTTCCGGGCGGTGTTCGCCTGGGTGCAACGAATCCAACCAAGTTTCACATAGATTTCTTTGTGAACGACCTGAGCAAACCTGGAGCATCCACGTTTGAGGCCCTCGGTAGCCTGGACTACTGCCAGAATGGACAGATACACATGGAGTGTGGCAACGGGCTGGATCAGCCCAGAATCCCAACTGATGGACTTGTTCTTAGAGGTTAGTTTATTCTTTACTGTGTTTATTTAAAGTGGACAACCTGTAAATCTAACAGCCACTCCTATTTTACTTAAAATAATTAACTCATAACCTTCCGAATACCGTAATTTGAGACACTATAGAAAGACAAATGAGAGAGTGAATGCTGGCATTCACTTGGGGTTAAATGAATAATAAATTAGTGTGCCTCACCATCAAAGATTGCATGACTACTTACCATCGGATGGGATCCCAATCAAACATTAGTTTATAACCTTTAAAATAAAACTTAATAGGTACTTACTTAACCAATTTTACTTGTAAAACCTTTTACATTTTCCGTAAAAACTTCGGTTTTTATTGTACAAATAAAACAAAGTAGGTACAAAGTTACTACTGTAGTGGCAAGCAGCCAGCCCACCAAGTTAACATACATTAGTGTTCCTGATGATGTGTGGTTGTAATTCACTGAACATATCATAAAAAGTTGTGTTTTCCCAAAAAAAATATAACTATACATAGATCAGGCGGCTCAGTTTATTCTAAGATAATAATGTAACAAAAAAACACTTAGTTTAAATTTTCATTTATGTGAGGTTTATGCTAACAAACATGTCCTTAACTAAAACTCACAATAATTTTAAAATAAAAACAGTAGCATAATTAGTCAGTGAAAAAGGTTGAGGAAATCAGACATAATAATTTTTTTGTCTTTACAGCTTGTGTTACAATGAAATAAGTTTTTAATTTGAATAAACACGTTTTTCCTTGAAGCCTTTCCTTGTAGTTGCAGTACCTTCCTTGTAAGTTTCTTTGTTGGTAAGGAAAACAGCCATGTTTGTGTCTTAATTAAAAACCCAATGCTAGCTAATTTGTGCTAGCTATAGTTTTTTTGTCCTATGATGAGTTCCCTGACAGTTCTTGTCTGACAATTATAGTGATGTGACCTAACGAAATTTAATCGATTTTTTACAATAACGAATTAGTTGGCAAAGAAAATGGAATCGGATTACATCGGTAATCCGATTCCATTTTCTTTTAGATTTATAGATGATAAATGTGAAAGTTTGTATGTGTGTGTGGATGTTTGTTACTCTTTCACGCAAGAACTAGTCTACGGATTTTAATGAAATTTTACAGTAAACCAAAAAACCTGACAAAAACTAAAAACCTGAAATAACGCGGGCGAAACCGCGGGGGACGGCTAGTGGTAAATAAAATGCAGTCTGTTTAAAATAATAATTTATTTATAATTCACTGTCAGAACTTGACTCTTGATTTGAACTCATATCCATATCGGAATCGGAATCTTCTCCAACCACAAGGATTATTGTTGGTCTCTAATTCGGTCGATCCGGATATATTTATTCCAGTCTGTTATAGTTTTTTGAGTTTTTTAAATTACTTTTTACCAATTTTCTGCTGTTATATGCGATTACAAGATGGCCGCTCCGATTTTGTCGATTAGTGTGTCGTCGAGTAGTGTCAATCTCTATTGGCAGAAGTTCCGTTTAACGCATTACACATTTTAAGTTCTATACTTTTTCATTTTATTTACTTAATTTATTAACAGTTAATTATAACGACAATAATTTATTTAGTAATTTGCGAAAGACAATTTTTTTTTTATCATTTCGTTTTTAATTTTTTTGCCTGTTTATTTTTTAGTAATCTAAAGTAGTATGCGTGCCACGGAAAAAAATGAACTGTCAGGGAACTCATCATAGGGCAAAAAAGGTATAGGTGTGCGTATATCAAGTTGGTGTCCGCCACTCCATATCCAAAATGTGTACATTGCACAGGCCAATTATACTTTAAAAAAGCAGTGATGTCAATTCTTGTTCACAAAATCCTTATTGATCTATTTTTCAGGTTGGTACACTACAATCACCCTGGCTGTCTACGGAAACTTGACTCAAGTACTGCCTGAAACTCCAGTAGGTGCTAATCCTCCTCCAGTGGTACAAAGACCTGTGGTGGCTCGGGAAGTTCCACTGGCTCCGCCACCAGCCGTCCCTCCAAACCCAGAATGGACTCAAGAACCTGTGGTCCCAATACCTGCTTACACTGGCAATGTAGCCACAGCAAACCCTGATGCATATGGACCTGCAAACTATCCTGAGAATTACGACAATCAGATGTATAGAGCTGACTATTATGATGCTGAGCAGCCCAAAGATCCTCGGACTTACCAGCACATAGAGGAGAGCACCTGGGAGAAAAGAGATATTAGCATCGAAAGAGATGCGGACAGGTTGCGTCATAGTCCGCGGTCTATAGACCATGACAGGGACAGAGATCGGAGAGACGGGCGAAGCCGTCGACGGTCCCTCGACAGGGGACGAAGTCGAGAATCGTCCCGCCTTCGAGACAGAAGCCGGGAGATCGACAGAATCGACAGACTTCGGTCTCGAACGAGGAGTCGCGACAGAGATTATGTCGTTAAGGGAGAATATCGTCCTTTAAGCCGTTCGAGATCACGCAGTATTGACAGGTTACGCGCGATCTCAACCGACCGCGACCGTGACTGGGACAGAGGTTCCTACAAAAAGGATGATTATCGCCGCCATCGCGAACCATCGTACGACAGATCTCGTGGCGGATCTTACGACAAAGAAGCCGGTTCTTACGAACGACGTTCACCGTACGAGAAGAGGGCTCCATCGTACGAAAGAAAGATTCCGTACGAGAAACGTTTGTCGCCGTACGAAAAACGTGCATCGTCGTACGAAAGACGTGCGCCTTCTTATGAGAAGCAGTCATCATACGATAGGAAGCGTCATTCGCCATATAGTCGGATTAGAGGATCTAGTTACAGCAGCCGATCTCCGAGCCGCGACGACCCTAGGAAGAGACCTAGGACTCCACCTGGAGAGAGTAGTCGAAGACCTGTATCACCTAGAGACGTTGATGCGTCAAGTCCTATCAACTCTGTCAGGTCTGAGGAAGGGGGCGAGTATGACAGGAGTGGGAAGCAAATTCCAAGAGTAGACTTTTACCATCAAAGCTATCGCCACAAGACCTCTATCCGCAGTCCTTCTCAAGAAGCTGAAAATGCGGCTTATGTTGAACAACAGCAGCACACCAGCTTGGTCACTGTCCAAATAGTCGACAATGCAACCGCTAAGCCTATTGAGTCACCAAATAGAAACCCGGAAGAAGACAGATCAATAGATGCTGAGCAATTCGAACCTATTCTATCTGACGAAGATATTTGTGATGATCTTGAAGGTCCAGCATACATGGAGGTGGATTATGACGTGAATGATTACTGTGGCGTTGACGACATCATCAAATACTACAACCCATTCAAGTGTGACTGGAATAAATACGAGCATGTGAACAAAATACATTTATTGGGACCAGATAGGGAAGGCATCAAGGATGTGTTAAATGCTACATTTGATGAGTTATGTGATGCTAGTCCAGAATTGTTCAAAATTTCAGAAATGGCGAAGTCCAATAAGAAATTGGACCAAAAGTACTTGACAAACACTTTTGCTGAAATTGACAACACAGCTAGAGAGGAATGGGTGCACCAATGTGAACAACTTTACGTATCTATTACAACTCTATGCAAGAACACTGATATTATACTAAGAATTTTCAACAATCCAAATAAGAATGACACAAGTGATGAGTTTACAGAAATCTATCAGTTATTGATAACTTTTTGCAAAATTGGCTTGAACTTTGAGTTTGCGTTGGCTCAGCAACAACCAACATACAAAATAAGGCACATGAAATGTGGTATAAGGCTAGCAGAAGCTTTAATGGGTCATAGACATAATGGAGAAGTGACGAAATTATTGCTAACGTCTGGGATAGATATGTCTATGTTACTACTAGAAATGTATTCCAAAGAATACATGGCTTTGAGCATCCGTCTCATGATTCTAAAAGCTTTAAACGCCTGTTTATCTTCAAAAGAATCTATAGAGCATTTCATGAAAGAAACCGTGTTCCCGAAGTTTGATAAAAATGATGATAGAAAACCAAGGAATGGCTACCAAGCCTTGATCACTATGATGCAAAGTAATCCTCTCGCGAGACTCAAGTTTTCGATTAGTGCTTTGATTAAGAAACTGAATATCTATGAACTGTTGAACAAATTGCATGATTTGGTGATTGACTTCAGTAAGTCTAGTAACGATGATACTGAGCTTTCGGAAGCTGACTCGCATTTCATAGTAAACTCTCTTGAAGAGTTATTATACATGTATCGGTCTCAATGTTTTCACTTATCACAACCGAAGCGCTTCTTGCCAGTCTCCGCACAATTCGAGATCAACAAAGAATGTTCTAACGAAACTTTACTAGAATTTTTCAGTATTCACCAAATCTTAGAAGTGTTTCTTTATCTGCTAACTTGTCCACAGACTTGCAATAATCTTGTCGTGGTCAGTCCGATCCATGACTTGATTTACGAATTGATAAACTCCCAAAATGGACTGAATTTCCTTTACAAGAATATGGAAATGAGTGGATTGTTGTTCAAAACTTTGACTTTACCATACAGCCAGCAAAATACTGACGAGTTCCTCTACCCACATGATTTGAGTAACTACAGTGACCTGCAAATTCTGGGCTTAGAACTGGCGTATAGATTAAAAGCATTGTATTACCTGCAGTCGATCTGCGATCAGCAGGCAGGGAAAGTTGATGAGAATGAACTGATTGATAGATTACAATCCTTGTACTGTCTCAGTTTTGGTAGCATCGGTAGAACTGCCGTACCAGACGTGATAGTAATGGGAGACAATGCTGAATGTCTAATGGAAGTATTTGAGAATGACTTGAGAGCAAAACCTAAAAATGACTCGCCGTTAAAACAAAAGTCACCAGCGAAAGGGTACGCTATTGAATTGATAGTTTCTGCTGTAAGATTCGCAGCTAGCGTTCCATTTTTAAAGAAATATGGACAAAGATTAATCAACGTGTCCAGAGAACATGACAGATTTGAGCCTAGCGTCTCAAGTGTCTTACAAGAAGTGATACCATACCTAAAACCTGTTGAAAAACCAACAGTTTTATCCGGCGAAGACATGGCAGAATGCGTCGAAGTATTAAAAGCTAGTTCAGAACATGCCTCCGACTTGCCGGGAGAGTTAATGACATGTTTAAGAATATTGAGACACTACTGCATATCAGATTATGAGAATAACGTGACGATAGCTTGTGAGTCGGCGACTGAGGAGTATGTAGAACTAAAATATAAGTACAATGTTCTTCAACTATTTTCGCTAGACGGTGTGGCGCATTTGGCAGGAGTTCTGGACCGTTTGGCCACACATTTCGACCAGCCAAGCATGCACACCTCGTTATTTGCATCAGTGAAAGGGCTACAACTAGCCCAGATGCTGCTACCATGTCTCAGATTACTAGATGCTATGTTAGCAAGAGTAGTCCGCTGTCGAGGACCAAGATTCCGCGACTTAACCGCAGCCCCAGTGCTACTGAAGACTTACGGGATAGCTAAGGCCTTCCCAGTAGGATCTGTAGGGTACAGAACTGCTTCCAAAGCAGCAGAAGCTTCTGTGAGAGCATTACTGGCATATGCTCAGCCAATAGCTGATGATGCAAACGATGGAGACTCCATCCGTCGAGGACCTTGGACTTCTCTATGTTCCGAAGTTATATCATACATAACCACAGCTCCATATACATTCGTCCCTGGTCTTTTAGTATTTTCGGAGCTACTCCCACTACCGCTACCGATGCAAACTAAAGCTCCTCCTACTGACCGAGAATTAGCTGATGCATCGAATGAAAGACGTCTCTGGTCTGCACATCTTCACGCTTTATCCAATGACTTGACAGACATGATACAGATTATCTGTATGTCTACTTACAGGCCTGTGGTGCATATGTTGAGACGCGTTTGCGTGCAAATCGCTGATTTAGCTCCTAATACAGCTGCTACCGTCGCAAGAGCCGCTGTTGGAGCCGTGACCAGAGAATTGAAGCCTGGAGAACCAGCTACTGCCAGCATTGCAAGAGTTCTGGGCTTTTTGGCTTGCCTAGTGTCTCATGCACCAGTTAAATGTGCAGTACTGCATTCTATGAATAGTGGAGGACCTAGAGCAACAGATGTTCAAATTGCCCTGTGCTCGGTCCTAGGACTCGCCAATGCTTCTAACGAACATGCCGCAGCTCAAGAATACGCAGCACATGCGTTAGCAGCCTTCTGTGATGCTGAAATAACATTAACTCCTGTAAATGGACCTTCAGATATAATTTTATCCAACTCCTTGCCAAATAAAGATGCTTTGGCTGCATTTTTGGATGCTACAGCAGACTGCCTGGAGTCGACAACGAAGACCTGTTCTGTCGCTTCGTCAATACTCAGAGCTTACTTCGTTTTGACAGAACATGAGTACGGTTTCCAGCAGTTCAGGAAATTCGTGTCTAAAAAACGAGAAAGTTTGGGCAAGTTCTTTAAATGGGCGTTGGAAGGTCATGGAGAAGACAAGGCGGAGTGCTTGAGTTTATACATAGATTTGATCAGGATCCTCAAAATGGAGGAAGGCGAAGGTCCTGTGGGTCGGAAGACCATGCTCACGGTGGCAGAAATGGCTGACATGGTGGGCTTCTCGCCAACTGATGAAGAACATCCTGTGTTGAAGTTGGATACGATTTTGAGAGTGAGTATTATTTGTATGTTAAGAAAATTTGAAATTTCATTTCGAAGCTCGACTTTTACTTTGAATGACATTAAAGTTTGTATTGATTAGATCTTCTAAATCATAATTTACATTGTCTAAAGCAGACTGCTATATCTTGACTGTAAAAGGAGCTTCGTCAGAACCACTCTTCGCGTGTTCACTTACATTTTAATTGGAATCAAATAATCTAAATGAACAATGTGAAGGGATTTCACAGGTTGATATTATTTCAGCCGCCCTCTGGCTAATGTTTGTGTTCCTTTCAGAAACTGACTGGACTAAAATCCTATTGTATAGTCGACCTCGTAATATTGCTTTCTCATTTTTGACAACATACAGTAGAGCCTCGCTAATCCGGTCCCCCGTTACTCCGGTGCACTCTGTAATCCAGACAGACGAAAGGATCGCGCTGGGGTACGTTCTCAGAGGAAACGGTAGGTGCAGGCCACAACGAGTCAATATGAAAAAAAAAAAAAAACATTTTATTAGTTTCTCCGTCAACTTAGAAACCGTGCTTATGAAATTAAGTGCAAAAATTGTAAGCAGAACAGACTTTTTCAAGAATTAAATTCTAGTTTATTTTTTTTTTTTTATACGCAATTTTTTTTCATGCATATTAGAATCCGGACTCCTCGATAATTCGGAAGGGGTCTTATTTTTCCCTAGCTGGATTAGCGAGGCCCTACTGTACTACTAAATTCAAACATCACTACATCACTTGTCGTTTAAAGACATACTCATGGCATTCTCTGGGTAGTAAAGGAATAACGAGCTCGACTATAAATACCAAATAAATCTCTGTGCATGCACCTAACCAACACATTACTTGTAGGCATACATTAAGAGTAGACTTTCCTTCCACAGCCAAGAGAACAGAACAGCAATTTTAATCACCGTTTTCAGGAAAGGAACTCCGACGAAGATGCCTTGGCCAACGCTAGCTTCTTGGCGAGCCACCTCCAGAAGCTGAAGGTTCCGGAGGAGCCGGCTACTCCTCCGGAGGCTCAGGATCTGGTGCTGCCAGGGCCCGAGAGCTTGGTGGCTCAGTTCCAAGCCAGGACGATATATACGATTGGAGAAGCGAGCGATGAAAGGCTGACGTCCAGTTACTGGTTGAATGTGCCCGCGGCTGGAGGGGAAGATGATGTCAATGATAGTGAGCTGGTGAGTGCACTTGCGCTTTATTTTGAAAGCTTCAATAAAAAGAATTCAGGATTCGTAAAATATTCTCTCTATCTAAAATAAATGATTAGTCAATAGGGGAATATGCATGCAATTAATTTAGATTAAATAATGCTGTTCTAATAAACAACAAAATTATCTGCTAATGAAAAACTTCTCTTTCTCGTTCGTTCGAACTTCTTTCCGGAATAGAATTTGACGTCAACGTTCATCACCATAGAAAACGGCGTCTAGGCGAGAGAGACATATATTTGCTTAAAATTTTTTCTTCTCTTTTACTTTTCTACCAATTTTGATAGTTTTTACAGTTAATATTTTATTTTTGTATATTTTTATACCACCTGCTCTCTCTGCGATAATGTCCTTTTATATGTTATTCAACCATCACCATAATACAGTATGGGCGATCCCTAAAGAATAATGAGATTTTAATTTGGAACATCAAAAATCGTTAATATCTCTGTGGATGGTGGTGACATTATAAAATGTACGTGCATCGAACGAGTTTATTCGAAATTCAAACTGGGCACTAAGAAAAAACAAACAGAAATAATACGTGGTTTATTGACGAGTTTCTAAAAAAAAAATTAATGAAATAGAAAATTGTAACTATAGTATCTTAGAGTAGTGAATTGTGTTTCTTTCGAATCTCAAAACATGTTGTGTGATAGTTAAGATTAACTTGTAAATAATAAATTGTCTTTTAATTACTTCGCAGATCGTGTAAAAAGTAAAGTATCCAACACGGGGATAAAGTTGTCTTTGTCTTGGGCGGTCTGAATTCCTCACTTCACTCAGGTTTCTTTATTAACTCCCTCGCTATATTCGGAAGTTAATTATAAAAATCCCTCACTAATGTTCGGGATTAAAATTAGCAACCTTCGTTTCGTTCGGAATTCAACATGCCGCCCGCGACTTAAAGACACTGCTTTATCCCCTAGTCACATAATCTACTATTTCATGCATTTTCCTTAATATTAAACTTTCGGTCCCTTCAGGGTGCGTTGGACCTTGCCGGATGTGCTGCATGTTTTTGACGCGGTTTTTGTACGTGTAGCTTCACTCATGATGTCCTTGTGTGGCAGGTGTCGTGCGACATCATGGAGATAGCGGCGGGCTACGTGTGCGGCGGCGGCGCGGCGCTGGCGGGCGCGGTGCGGCGCCTGGCCGGCGTCCTGCTCGCCGCCAGCGACGACCCCGCGCCGCCCGACGACAAGCGGCCCCCCGGTAATACGCACCACATTCATTCTTAACCAGTCACACACTTATCCGGTCAAATTATCAGTTTCATGCCTCATAAAAGCGGAGGTTATACCAATACCTGGGGTACCAATTTTGGAAAAGATGGATTTCGTCAGCTTACTATACATATTGCATAATCAACTGTGTCATCAAAGCATAGCACAGCAGTAGATTTCTTTTCATCTTAAAAATATTATAAAACAACTACTGCCACCGGCTTCGCTCGCGTAAATGTAGGAAATCGTCCCATGGGAACATACTCCCGGGATCAAAACTATCCTATGTGCTATTCTAGAACATGGTCTACCCGAGTGCCTTTAATCCAAATCCGTTCAACCTTTCGAGCGTGAAGAAATAAGGGCCGAAACTGCGTTAAGCGGACGGCCGCACGGTCCTATACAAAAATGTTTCGTTGCGAGAACCTGATAAAGATATTTTATTTGCTTAAAACATGGTATAAAACCTGCGCGGGCATAAACCACGGCTCGCGCCCTTTTTTTTTACGTAATAAATATTAAGTTTTCCATCGACACAACTATATGCATACCGTTAAAGTTGAACTAGGGACACTGCTCAAGTAATAATCCGGTTTCCGCGACGGGGACCCGAGCACACGGTACACACGCATAGTGACGCGCCCCGTGCCCGTCGCGGGAGTTTGCTTAGTGCAGTTATGGCTCTTACCTAGACAAACACTCACAAATTGTCACCTTTGTAGTATTAGTGTGATTCCAGTTTGTAGGGAGCCTGATGAGTAAAAGTGGTGTCGTAGTAATGGAGTGATTGTTCCCAGTGGCGCTGTCGCGCGTGCGTGCGGAGGGCGGCGCGGACGCGTTCCGCTCGCGGCCGCCCAACACGTCGCGGCCGCCGTCGCTGCACGTGGACGACTTCACGGCGCTGCACCAGCCCTACACCGCCACGCAAGTCACCAGGTAACTCAGCGCTGCTACTTTATACACAACAGGCTTGAACACAACACTGTTCCTAACTTTTCGAGATTGCAAACTCGAAATAAAGATAGCAATAATTTTTTCTTTAGACCAACTGTCTAAAAATCTCTCTACAGTACAAAATCTATCTTTGCAAAACTCTCCTGCCTAATTTATGGAGCAAATAGCATAAACGCCCCTGGCTGGCAGACTTTCGTCACTGTATGAAAGCTGAATGTTTATCAGTGCATATCCCCAACACAGGTAGGAACAATGCCCTTTAGTTGGTAACAGGTAATAAAGGTGTGTATTATAGCAACCTAAATTAGATTTTGTATTGTTCTTCTGGATGGTATTTAGTAATCATGCCAGATACTTATGGTGGCAACTCCTCGCCAGACAAGGAAATGAAATTGTACTATTATGTTACCTATTTATGTTACGAATTGTTATGTTACCTATAAAAGCTGATTTTTTTTATATTTCAATTGTAATTGTAATATAATGTTTCCCCAGTTGTCACACGGTTTTGATGAATCTAACACTTCTAATGCTTAGCCAGACTATTTTAATGGTGCGAGCGCGTGAGCGAGTCAATTAGGTCTTCCGCGCACTTTATGCACATTCCCAGACCATTCAGTACTTAAGTCAAAAAAAAACCTTATAATAGTATTCACGATTATGTACTTTTTATGAATTTAATTAAGTTACGTTTTTTGTAGCGACATCTATGATTCTACATTGGAACTAAAATTCAATGAAGAAGTATTCTGTGGTATAATAGATGTCGTTACAGTGACGGAAAAACATTTCTGCTCAGTCAATTTTTTTGAGTTAGACAACAGTAAATGTATCATTATAAAAGTAAGGGGCCGTTAGTTTGTATTTCGTCAATTTTAAAATCAGTCAATTACATTACAATTTTATTACTCTAAGGTGACAACAATGTCCAGTAGGCACAACGGATCTTGAGCGCTCGGCGTCAGAGTGGGGATCGCTTTGCGCATTCCATACATTAGCGAGCCAATCGTCTTCGTTGTTAGATACATGCAACAACGCAGGGAACGAATGAGGAGTGACGTCTATGACGCGATGGCGCGGTGAGCCAATCACTGACACTCCCACCCCCGCGTCTCACTTCGCACCACTAAAGAGACCAAATATTTGACTTCTGTGCAACCGCTCAAGATCCGTTATGGCAACTGTAGCTACCTGTCCTTTTTTCTAATCTTAAAGATGCATATTTTCGTCCTGCTGTCATCCTACTCATGCTATGTAAATATCACCTTACCTACGTACAGTTTGAACTGCCATTTCGTGTGTATGTAACATGATGCTGTTTGATTGCAGAGGCATGCGGCGCGGCATCGCCGTCGCGGACCGCGGCCGGTTCGCGTCCGCCGCGCCCATGCACGCGCACTACCGACATCTGTGAGTATACCGCGCCTTTATTACACTATCCTACGTAATGACACTAACCGAAATTAGGCTGTAGCGGCCAATTTTAGCGAATACTTACGATCGATGCAGTAGATAAAATAGTGCAGGGCACAATTGTGTACAAATACGGGTCAATGCTCAATGCTCTTTTGGATGGATGCGGAAAAGGGTGTCAAATCCCACAAACCTGCATTGAAAAGGGAAGATCCTCCAACCAGACGGATGTTTTGTCTGATCCAGGTAACTGCTCGACAGTTGATTTCGGACGGTTGTATGTGTCCTAATCGCGTAAAGAACTTTAATGCCGCGATGCAGGATTTTTGTAGTTTTAGTTCCTATGTGGCGGCAGAGATGTCGTCTTCCGATGCGCGGTCGCCACTCTAGAACTTTTCGGCCTCATCGACCATCCGTTCTACGATCAATGTGCGCTGCCCACTGCCACTTAAGTTTGGTGATTCTTCGGGCTATGTCGGCGACTTTGGTTCTCCTGCGGATACTACTAAGCTCTGGGCTACCGCTGAGAAATTCTTCCAGAAGCCACAGGATCTGTTGCAGAAGTGCTCAGCGTTTCCGACAGCCAAGTTACTGCTATGTTGGACGTGTACTGAGTATTTTTTTATGTTACCCTACTTTACTGGCCGATTCCGCCTACGTTCTCAGGCTAAACGAGACTAAGTACAATTGCGGAACTTAGTCGTAGACGAAAACACATACACGCAGATTTACATAGTAAACTAAAATTTCACTGTGCGAACCTCGAGGTATTGAAAATATGTTTTACCGTGTTCCAGTCGCGGCCGCGGAGCGTGGGAGATGGGAGCCTCGCATTTCGGACACTTTCCACCAGCATCTCAATACATGATGGGTAAGTCTTTAGTTTATAACTAATCATTCAAATGATGCAGAATTAGACATAAAGGAAATGTTAGGGTATCATCCTCAGCGGTCGCGCTAGCGATCATTAGATTTATAGGATCAAA
This sequence comes from Mythimna ferrago, assembly GCA_910589285.2. Lineage (NCBI taxonomy): Eukaryota > Metazoa > Arthropoda > Insecta > Lepidoptera > Noctuidae > Mythimna > Mythimna ferrago. The sequence goes on from OU342693.1 coordinate 969,273, forward strand.
CCGTTATGTCCGTATTTTTTAAAGAGGAGGCAGACGTGTAAAAAGACGATCATACCATATTCAGTAGTTTTGTTATTTGTTGTTAGCCTATTGTCATATAAGCTGGCTATCAATTCAGACTAAGTCTAAAAAAGTAAGTCTACAAAACTTAGTAGTAGCAGTAGTGTGAACACACTTTTTGATGGAAAATTTATCAGAACCTGAGATTCGAATCCAAGAACCCCACGTTCTGCAGTCGTGCAAAAATAAACTCAATATTAAATATATTATTTTTCATCATCCTCTTATTCCAATTTTTTTATTGGCGACACAGCGTGTCTTCTAGACATGATTCAGTTACCTCAGTAGTTCGGCAGCTTTTAGCCATGTTACAGGCATAGTTTCGTAGTAGTTACGTGTTGTTGCAGGCGGCATGGGCTGGGGCGGCGCGGCGCGGGGCCCCCGCGGGCGCCCCCCGCGCTCCTTCCTGCGCTGACGCCCGCCGGCGCCGACTGCCAGCGGATTGCTGCGCCCAGCGGGAACATCAGCATCGTGACCGGTGGCCGGAGGTCTCACCTCATCCACGGATATCTTGTGTCACCCTTCACCTCACGATCTCTCCCTCCATTTTCCGAATAAGACAATTTTGTCAATATCATACAAGAACCGTGACTCCTATTCCGCTTATGTTCACGCTAGGTGTCGGTTCAAGATCATAAACTACTTTGTTGTACCAATATGTACAGGAACAATTGGTTTTAAATAATGTGTGTATGACTGATTTTTTCTAAAATAATCTTTATTGCAATATTAGAATAACGTTACATAAGAAATGTGTGTTCTTTTATATTTCTTCAGAAATCCAATAGCTCATAATTTTATCCTTAACAGAATATTACATTTGCAATTTCAAACATGTTTAATAATCTTTAATTGGTAGTAGCGTATCTGTGTAATTATGATCTCTGTACGCCAGTTCTCATGACTAATTTTATGATTCCTTAATGCCAGATAAATTTTTTAACTTTTTGTAGGTATAAAGTCAATAAATGTTATTATACTAGAAATAATATCTTTTCCTTATAATCCATTCGCCACTAGCTGGGGGCTGTGAGGCTGCGGTACATGCTCTGTCCACCTACCTCAACAGCAGTGAAGGTGAGGTCATCCTTAAGGTTGACATCAAGAATGCCTTTAATTCCGTGAACAGGGATACCTTGTTGACAGAAGTTCAAAAAGAAATACCCAAAATTTACAGTTTTCTTTACCAATGTTATAGGCACCCCTCTAAATTACTATATAAGGAAAATCTTTTGGAATCAGCCGTCGGTTGTCAACAGGGTGACCCTCTTGGACCAGTCATTTTCAGTTTGGCAATAAATCCAATCATTCGGCAGCTAAATTCAAAATTCAATGTCTGGTATTTAGATGACGGAACCTTAGGAGGTGATGTAGACACAGTCCTAAACGATTTAATTTTTTTGGAAAATAAATTCAGTTCTATTGGTCTACAGCTTAACCTTTCAAAATGCGAAATTTACCTCCCTCAAACGACTGACAGACAGACAACATTAGCAAAATTTAATACAATAGCACCAAATATTCAAATTACTGATAAGAATTCTCTTCACCTCCTGGGCTCTCCCATTTTCGATGAATCCTTTCCAAAATTTATTGAGCAGAAAATAAAGAATTTTAATGACGTCTCGGATAGACTTTTCAAAATTAATATGCATTCGGCTTTTACACTTATTCGATACTGTTGTTTTGGGCCAAAATTTACATATAGCCTTCGCTCCTCCCATCTTTGGAAGTACCCACAACTTTTGGAAAAAGTCGATTAAATTATTACCGAGCGTGGCAGCAAGCTACGCTTCCCATCCGAATGGGGGGCCTCGGCGTCCGCAAAATTGCAAGTATAAGTTTACCAGCATTCCTCTCCTCGGTGCACGGTACTGATACATTAACCAGGAATATTTTATCTTCCTCACTGGTTGATGTTGAGGTACCGTGTTTGTCCGATGCGTTGAATGCTTGGAAAATGGCTTGTCCGAACACGGATTTGCCCGACAACCTGGCCTCGCAGAGACGGTGGGATGTGCCGCTCTGCAGTATTATACGTAACAATCTAATTAATACGTCTTCAAATACTGCTGAGCGTGCGCGTCTGCTGGCTGTGGGGGAATGGGAGTCGGGCTTATGGCTTCAGGCACTCCCGTCATCCACCATAGGCACTATGATGGATGACGCCTCGTTTCGGCTCGCAACCTGTCTACGCTTAGGTGCACCTTGTGTTGCTCCACATCGGTGCCACTGCGGCGAAGCTGTCGACAGTCTCGGACACCATGGCCTGTCCTGCTGCAGGAGCGCAGGCCGCATAGCTCGACACGCTAGCATCAACGATATTATTCGTCGAGCTCTTGTCACCGCCGGCGTACCCGCTGTATTAGAACCAAATGGCTTGGTACGTGACGATGGAAAGAGACCAGATGGTATGACGTTGGTACCGTGGAAGGTGGGTAGGCCTCTGGTGTGGGACGCAACCTGTGTCGACACCCTTGCGCCATCCCACATTCCATGTACGGCGGGCTGTGCTGGCGCTGCCGCTGCGGCTGCTGAGACCCTTAAACGGCGCAAATACTGTAACCTTATTGGTAATTACAGTTTTGAGCCGTTTGGGGTCGAAACGCTTGGGTCATGGGGTCCGAATGCGCGTCTCCTTTTTAAGGAAATTTCTCGCCGACTGATCGACACCTTGCGTGACCAGAGGGCTGGCTCGTTCTTCGCTCAAAGAATTAGCATTGCCATTCAACGTGGTAATGCTGCCAGTCTTCTGGGCACATTCCCGGATGACAGCGATGTGGATGAGTACTTCGACGCCTGAGTGCACTTTGTGTTTTTGTATTTTATTTATATACGTTAGGTATTTATTTAGGTTTTAGTATAAATAGTTTAAGTTTGTTTATGTAGAGTAACGAATTATCTATAATATAAAAATGAATCGCAAAATGTGTTGGTAAGCGCATAACTCAACAACGCCTGGACCGATTTCGCTAATTTTTTTTTTTTTGTGTTCGTTATTATGAGGAGAAGGTTCTTATGGAAAAAAAATGAAAATTAGGGTAGTGTAGGGTAGAGTAGGGTAGTGTAGGGTAGTGTAGAGTAGTGTAGGGTAGAGTAAGGTAGAGGAGGGTAGAGTAGGGTAGAGTAGAGTAGGGTAGAGTAGAGTAGGGTAGGGTAGAGTAGGGTAGAGTAAGGTAGAGGAGGGTAGAGTAGGGTAGAGTAGAGTAGGGTAGAGTAGGGTAGAGTAGAGTAGAGTAGGGTAGGGTAGAGTAGGGTAGAGTAGGGTATAGTAGGGTAGAGTAGGGTATAGTAGGCTGAACTAGGGAAGAGCGGGAGCGAAGCCGCGCGGGTACAGCTAGTTTATAATAAAAAATGTAATGTAAATTTAAAAAAAAAAAAAAATATACTAGTTTCGCCACTTACCTCCTAAATAAATAAAAACATACTGAAATCGTAAGTGTTTGTAGTAACAACCATACATTACATGGACGTCTCATGATTGATTTTACGCACCAAAAAAAATCGGCAACTAGCTGAAGTATGAGGGAGCCGGGTACAGTGATCTGATTGACCCTATCAAGAACAAGGATTAATGTCATTACGGCACACTAGGGATAGTTTGAAAAAAAAAAAAACAAATTACATAATAATTTTTCATTTAAAATATCGATATTTTGTGAATAAATCCATCCCTATTTCTTCATATTGTTAAAACATAAAATATGTACACATACTTAATGAACTTAATAAACTTTGTGATAACATGAAATGTAAAAAAATAACCAAAAAATATTTCCGGGATCAACAATCGATGTACAATTAAATTCCATCCTGTTACGTAGTCAAAGGATGTTCATATTTTGTATAAATAGTAAATAGGTTTTTTGCTTTATCGATAACAGAGGCGGCCGTAGGAATTAGATCACTAAGTTAGAGGGAGAGAATATGGAAAAAAAAACAAATGAGAATCAAATAAGATATCGCTCACATGCCTTTAGTTAGGGATGTCAGAAATGCGATAAAGTATCGATATCGATATTTATATATCGATATCGATATTTTTGAAAATATCAATATCTATATTTTTATTTAAAAATATCGATATATCGGTAGCGGTACGATACGAAAAAAAAATGGTCTAATCTACTTCACTTTTTGGTTAATTTTCTCGTTTGTTTGTCTACTTTTTTTAAAAGTTCCATACAACACTAGACATTATTGGATTACTGGCATGCTCAAATTGATTATTGATTGAATTAGTTAGATTCTAGACTACAATCAACTCAAATGCAGAAACACACCTTTGAAGTTATAATACGGAAAACGGACGGACAAATTATGAATTTAATGTTTTTTTTGTTAATTCTCTCGTTCCCAACGAAGCAAGAAGGCAAAGGGAACTGAGGCGAGCCCATACAGCCTAGTCAGATACACAAAAGAATGTTAAGAATGAAATTACTGAACTGTGAACTGACACATGTCACATGTGTCATTGGCATAAAGACATTAAAAACCAACATAAGAACCAAATTAAAAAGCAATTAAGTAGAAATTGAGTCGACCAAATAAAAACTAAAAAAAAATATCGTGTTTGATACAATTTCGATATTGGACATTTGATCGATATATCGATGTATCGATATTCATTCTACAAGCCTACCTTTAGTTGTAACTCTGATACATATCAGAAAATTAATAAAATTATAATTACATAACTATTAACTTTAAGTTACCGATGCAATATCATGTCATCTTTTCGGATAGTCGCACCAAAGTATTAAACAAGGGGCCATTATTATATTTATTTTCTTATTATCTATTAACTAACGCGGAAGTGTTTACGGCTCACAGAAATGGTCGAAACTAATTGGCATACATTCAGACATCGGTCGCCTGTTATTAGGGTCTATGGGCTGTATAGTCGTTGGTTTGTAGCAAACATATTTTCCTCCTGTTCACCTAATTTGGGAATAATACACAAAGAAAACAATGTTAGAAAATTTAGAAACAAATCAACTTTATTATCAAGATGAAAAAGATCAAATCATATATTATATTATAATATATAAGCTTAAGAAACAGATATGTAACCCGCGACAATCAGTCAGCTCGAACATAACCCTTGCTTGGTATACCTTACTGCGAAACAAAACAAACGTTCACTATACATACAATACAAGTATATTATAATTTACATTATACAATTATACATATCAAATAAAAACAAACTAATCATTTCCGCGTTTGAACTAAAGAGTAACGTTGTAAAATTTATAATTATAAGTATTATTAATACTCCACCGAGAATTTCCCATAGCGTTTCGTTTACTATAATTGTCTTTGTTTTTTTCTTATTTTGTTTTAATCATTAAACGGTAAAACATCTCACTAGCATAAGTTTATATTTACAAGCCCGGAGGCACAGTCAGTTCAGTATAAAAGTATCACTCGCACACATGGCAGGCGGCGCCGCGCCGCGCACTAGTCTCCGGGGTGCTCGGGGCACGATCTGTTCACTTCGAACCATTGGTCTATACATCTGGAACATGACAAAGGATACATGTTAATATTTTATACTATGAACTAAATAAAAGTTTTGAAAACCAAAACAAGATTAACGTTTTTGTTTAAAAATAGGGAATAAGAACTAAAAATAATCCCATGGTCTTCAATCAAAAGCACTGGGATTTTTTGTATCCAAACGAAGACTTGGTAACTGCTATTGCTAACAAGTACACAGTACAGTACAGAACATTATAAATACACAATGTAGGCAACAGATGGCGTTAGCAGCCCTTCTAACATCCAATACCCTTACACTAGCTGCACTCAAGCCTCCACTATCTACAAACAGGCAGGGTAGGGCACTAGGTACCCCAGCGGCATGGCTCAGGTCAAAAGTTCTCGAGTAAAGTATCGGACGACCTAGATCGGCGAGAGCCTTATCGGAGGCTTTGTCTAGGTACCGCTCTTTGAGCTCTAGAGTACCCTGAAGAGCAACGAGGTTGCTAAGGGGGATTTGAGAGTATTTCTCAGAACTATGGCAAATTTAAAATGCAGGGGAACAGTTATATTACAGTTCAAGTGCCTAGCACATAAACTGCCATAGAAACAGGTACTTATACAAGTTTTTAATCAATAGTGATCAAAAGCTACTAAGAATGTGATGGCAAGCTATCATTATAGAAATGTAAAGACACGGTAACAATTAAAACTAGTTTTAGGTGGTGATAATTGATATTCAATCGATTCTTTATAAATACAAGGCGCATGAACAAAGAAACTACTGTCTTTCAAAACCTGCTATTAGGCGGACACTTATAAAAAAACCTACGATAATCAACGTGGTAGTCACAATAACGATTTTACGATAACACTGCAGGTTTAACTAGATAACTGCAAGTCTAATTCACTTCCCAGTATCGCGGTACCGATACAATCAATGTACAACCACTATCTGTCAGTCTCATCAGATAACGCGCTATCGGCAAATTGATTGTGAAACTATCATTTCGTTTTATCTAGCCTTCGTATTACATGAAACTGAACAAGTTAATTTATGTACGACTACCTAAGGCTAGAATTATAATACAAGCTTCGTTTCCTCGAACAAAGCACCTTAGATTATTTTTTCGATTGAAATATTTACTGCGATTATCGATCTAAGTCTTTTAATTAATTAGCGGTCTTTGAAAAGTTTATGATAAGGAAGTAATCATAATCAATTAGGATAATTGCTTTTGTGTTTGTAAACAAATAAAATATAAAAAGACACGTAACACTGATTTATTCACGATAGTCATTTTATCTCAGCCATTCTCTGACGTGAGCCTACCGTTGCTTTGTGTTCCCAGTTTCTGATGACTTATCGAGTGTGTCATCAGAAAATAACTACCATAACGTTAACTATATAACGTTAGATATTACTGCGCAAAACGCTGTCGTACGTTTCTAGAACGAGTATATAGTAGAATGTTAATGCTACCGCTTGATAGAAAAAGCAAATTTTAGATTCACTTCCCAAGATTAGCTGCAGCTTCAATGAGTGTTCCTAGCACGTGCCGTAATAAAGACAATTACTGTGGCATGTGGCACGGCGGGCCAGCTCGGTTACGTCTTTACAGAGTGGTGCCTCGCAGAAACTTAATAACGATTTCTTCACAGCCGAGATAAGGCTATATAGCCTTATGGGTATATACCCATATTAGAGCTCATGATCGCAACCCATAGTCGCACAGAAATTAATCGTAGCCAAAATCGACATGGAATATACATATACAGGTATATAGACTTAGATAAGCAATAACATGTCAACGTATCAACCCACACAGAATGTTGAATTAACCAATATAATTTTAAGTGGTTTGAGGTATATATAAATTGTCTTAGTCTGTAGTCTGTCACTGTACTTATTAAAATAAAATAAAATAAATAAAATAGTTCTATAAGAAAATCCTTTTCTTTTGTCGTGTTAATGTATTTAAATCTCAAAATAACAGCTGTTTGGGTTATCTGAGTCCACATATTAACGATTATTTATCTTATGTTTTCTATTTTCCTGTAGTAACATGCCTATATTGCCTTGTCACCTTGTTATAACTCTAATGTATGAGGTACCCACTAAGCCTATCGCAGTTGCCTGCTGGACAGAACTCAAGTGGGTAACAAACACACTATCCACAATTTGCCACAGTATTGGTGACCATCTGTAAGATCTGACTATCTGATCTCAACAACCCAGGTAACACGTCACCCATTAGTAGTACTAGCCAAGAAGAGTAGTCAACAAATAATAAGTGAACAAAGATCTCACCCCTTGTGGTAGATGCAAAGGCAGGGCAGGCGGGCTATGGTGTCTCCGGCCGAGAGCTCCTCCAGGCAGATCACACACTCGCCCTTGGAGTCACTCAGCACGTCCTCTGGAAAATACAGGAAACACTCATCAGATATAAACAGACTAATACAGGCAATGGATATGAATAACACTATAAAGGTTCAGAAGTATTCCCTGAAGGTGTGAGAGGTGCATCGTACAATAGATGCACCTCTCACACTTTCCTCCGTCATGTTTAAGTTCCATGAAATAGGGAGCGAGGCTAGTCCCATCAGTCAGGAGCACAAGTCTAGTCTCCAGACTGCTACTGAGAAATTGCAGATAGAAAAACCCTATAACATTTTGCTCGAGTCGGGTATTGAACCCAGATCCTCGTAATCGAACCTAATATTCGCCAACAACGTTTATGATGACTTGTACATCGGTGCAATTGAACCTTTAGGTGGCTCAAAAAAGAAGTAAATTCTATTAGCAGAGTTTCATCTTATTTACGCAGCTTTAATCTACCAATAAGTAAATTCCAAAATATTGAAACAAGTAAATCTTTATAGGTAAAGTTGTATTACCTACAAAAGATCAGCGATTTAATTATAAATTAACACAAACAGCTTATTTTATTGGATATTTAACTATTGAATAGTTACAAAATCAAGTTAGTTTAAGACATAACAAACATTTCATACCAGTTATTAATAAAGTTAGTGTAACTGAGCAAAGTTTACATAATTTTGATAAACTTTCTTCTATAAATTGGATCTGACTTGACATAGCTGTGAACTAACGCTTCTCACAATATTATCTATATGACGTTAACTCTCTGAAACTTTAATATCATGCCTATATTACATAAAAGGATAGGCAGGGGTGTATACACAGAAATCTTAATAATAAGGCAATAGAAATGCTATAGTACTAAATTTTATATCGGGACGAGTGTCGCCGGGTCACAGCTACTACTACATAAACAAAAAATAGATACACAATTACACCTACAAATGCACTTTGCATTACTGCTACAAAATTAAACTTTATGCGATGACATTACGCAATATTTTTTATAAACGCATAATGTCAGGGGGCGCAACTCCTGCAGCCAATAAGAAACGTGTGCGAAAAGCAAAAAATTATATTGCGTGCTCACTCTCACTTAAGAATAGTGCAGTGCAAACTATTACGAGCTCATATCGATAAATTATATTTTTCCGTTGAGTGTTAATAATCTCCAAGGAGTCCAGCAACAATACATAATTAATTTTATTGAAAGTATTTCTTTCGTCAACGCCCTTTTAGACGATTTATTTATGAGGAAATGGAATACAATAAAACAATAAGTGTACGTACATTTAGTTTATTATATAATTATACAAATCTTAAAGGCTCTCCAATACTTCACCTTACAGTAAAAAACAGTCTGACAATCTGACAGTCCCTCACGCTCCACCCAGAGCGAGAGAAGTAACTTGGTGATTTTTCAACCATAAAAGAAGGGGTTCATATTGTACACACATATCGCTAGTTTTGTTTGCGTACTAAAAGTGGGCGAGTCTATTACAATTAACCGGGCCGTAGGCAAGGCCCCAGGGTACTAACAAATTCCTAATGTCCATCCACTTTGGCCACCTAAGGATTTAACCTTTCGAATGTCTTAAGTTACACAGTCCGACATAAGGTAATTGTCTTTCTATTGTGTCTCTAATTACGACATTCAAAGAGTTAATCTAAGACCTTATGTTCAACAGTCGCACTTCTGAGTACAACACCTTTCAACGAGACAGTTAATAAGCATAGCATAATCAGCGTCATAACGTTCCCACTGCTGGGATTCGGCTATAATCCACCACGCAGGTGTCATGGCATATCACATGTTTTAGAATTTTTGCTTCTAGGACATGCCGGATTCGACACGATGTTTTCATTCACCGTTTTGAGAGTAGTGGTAATGAAATAAATTACACCAATTAATGCGCCTGGCTGGGTTTGAACCCGCGACCTACACCTCGTAAGTCAGGACCGTTAGCCACCACTGCTTCTGGGTGATTCTTTGAAACCGAGAGAATGTCTCATTCATCTGGCCTAGTTCTCCTAGATCTATTTTGTGTCGTAAGCCATAGGGCACAAATGAGTGCCTTTGATACATTTAGTTATCGGGGAAAACTAATATGCAAATAAAAATATCACAATGTGACTTGGTGACTGCGCATTGACAATTCTAGTTTTAAGATCGTTTATTGATCGACTACCTATAATAATTATCGACTACGTCAATGCTTATTTGTCGATTGTGTTTTGTCCGTTTTGCGCGGATGTGACGCATATCCTATTTACTTTTTTGTTTTATTTTTTTTAAGATATGCGCCATATTTGACACAAATAAACTCTTTTTCCTTCTTTCAAATTGTAAAGAAAAAGCTAAGCCAAATGAATGAGACATTCACTCGGATTCAAAGAATCGCCCTTTTACAGTTAATTATTATAACTAATAATTTCATAACATTACATTTTCTCGTCAGTTTCCGAGGAAAACTTGTAATAACCATAATGCAAAGACAAGCATAATCTCTCAGCCAGGCTCCGGGCTCTACATAAATACTTAACGAGCTATTTCACTCAACGTCTTGTTGCTAATTACCGGGAAAGCCTCCGTCCTGCTCTCAAGTGCTCATTTCCACTATTTCTTGATGAATCGCATTGTGAATTACGTTTAGCTGCTTGCAAATCTTGTTGGGAGCTCCCGAGGTAATTTAACTAGTTGGCTTTAAAACAAGGATTTGTAAATACAGTCGATTATGCAAGTAAAGTGGTTTAAGCAGTCTGTAATGTTCCCACTACTATAGATTACCTCTTCACAGAGAGAGGATATAATTTGGCATATAAGCATAATCAACCTTATAATGATCTCAGTACAGTGCCTCAGACCTCCGCTATAGGAGAGGAAATGGACCATAATCCACCACGCAGGCCCAGTGCGGTGGTGAATGTCACATGTCTTCGAATTTTTGGTTCTAGGACATGCCGGTTCCTTACGATGTTTTCCTTCACCGTTTTGAGAGCAGTGGGGATGAAATAAATTACAGAAAGTAATGCGCCTGTCTGAGTTTGAACCTGAGACCTACAACTCGTAAGTCGCGGCCATTACCACGGGGCCACAACTGCTCTATATAATTTGGCACATCGGGTTTAACGAAAAGTTTAATTTTTTACAGTTTCGTCTTATCATATGAACGCCTAGCTCCTGTAAATAGATTTCTTATAACAGGCACCCTCTCTAGACCCTCCTCAAGGAGTTATCAGAAACGGCAGGGGCCCAGTTGGGTCGAAGCCTACTGGACCCAGACTTAGCTCCGAAAGGTAGCTCAGCCCCCGGTACGAAAGGCAACGAAGGAACTGGAGTGGGTTTTTAGTCAGTAAAAGTCTGACACTATCTCCCGCTCCGCCCAAGAGCGGGATTAGATGATTTTCCCACCGAAAAAAAAAACCCTCTCTAGACCCCGAATTGATTGAATAATGTGAGAACTTTAAATGTCCTTTAACTATCTGGCGCTAGTTTGGCAAGCATCAACCAATGGTCATCAAAGTAGTCCGCTGGCGTGTCGAACACCGGTACTCAACAACGCACGTCGGTGTTTACGCTCACTATAAAGAATCTGACTCAGCTGTACAAGCATGCACTGCACTATTGACTCATTGCGTTATAACTTTCCCGATTTTAAAAATACCCACTAGCATAGAACTGTAGTATTTCAATCACAAATGCTAAGGAGTTTCTCCAGAACCTACTACCTGCGTTGTGGTCTTTTTCCACAGTCATAATATTCGTCGTATAGCGGAAAGATATGAACATAGGTCTCCACAACAATAGTCGTTGCTTGCTTAGTTGACGATTTCACAGTATCCGCTGAATTTATAGGTATTCAATTCGCTGAATACCTATATTTAGAGGATACTATGAAATCATCACCATCCACAGTCTAACTTCGTCCCCAGCTAAGCGAAGGCCTTACGCCAATCCTCATGCTTCAGTCCCACAGCCTGATCCGAGTCCCACCCACTATTATAACTAATGGACGCGATGAATACTACCTATCCAGTTCCTGATTATATATGTCGCAGTCATCTGGTTAAATTAGCCATCCAATTGGACGGCATCTAATTGGATGCCTAGGCCGATAGTTGTTTGAACTAAAATCACTCAACGTTTAACAGCTTGGCGTATTGAAAGTTAGCCCTTTCGTAATAACTGATCAAGACTCAGCCAAGTGATTCAAAAGTTCCGCTATTTATTGACTTAATAATATTTCACTATTACTTGGTGGAAACTATTATTATAAAGCAGTTTTATATAATTTATAAACTCATGGTTTCCCTACTAAACTAAATGACTACACAATGTTCAGCCATCTGGTTAAACGTTGCGGTCAACAACTGGCTAGTTGTTATTCAGCCATTTCATTGGATGCCGGCGTTTAACTAACGCCCCAGGCGTCCAATTGGATGGCTATTTTAACCAGATGGCTGCGACATATACATTACAAACAAAAGAAAATGAAAAACAAGGTGTTACTGACCATTATAGGAGAGTCTTGGCCTCGTGAGGCACATGACCAGATGGCACTCGATGTCGTCCGGAAGCACGAACTTGCTGCATACCGGACATTTTATACCTGGAACACAACAACACATACTAGTTAATATACATAGTTGCTTACTGGCTGAAGAAGACGGAGTTGGTTCCGAAGTTACCGAAGTTAGTTATAAGTTACAAGACTACGAATTAGTCAAGAATGTTCTAAAAAAGTTTAGAATATTCTGAATTAACTTGTATTACTCAGACATTCGAGCAGTGGTGGCCGAGTGGTAATGGCTCCGACTTACGAGTTGTAGGTCGCGGGTTCAAACCCTGTCAGGCGCATTACTTTGTGTAATTTATTTCATCACCACTGCTCTCAAAACGGTGAAGGAAAACATCGTGAGGAAACCGGCATGTCCTAGAACCAAAAATTCGAAGACATGTGACATCCACCAACCCGCACTGGGCCCGCGTGGTGGATTACGGCCCATTCCCTCTCCTAGAGAGGAGGCCTGAGTCCCAGCAGTGGGAACATTAAAAGGCTGATGATGATGATGATGACTCAGACATTATGCATAGCATTGTAACTAAAATGTACGTAACTATTGTTTTATACTACAGGTAGCCTAACTAAGTACGCTTATATGTACCATCACTGCATAATTGCATATACTAGTAGTTGAAATAAATAAATAACCATAATCTTCATTGTCCATTGTGGCGACACTTGTGGGAAGCCTATGTCCACCTAATCCACCTATCTTCATCGAAAACGTATTTTTTGTTTTGAATAAAATAGATATTAAATGGACATACATAATATATGTACATGTTGTAGTTTGAAGGAATACGTATCGTTGAAAGGCTTTTACCTAATTGTAAAATATAAGTGTTCAACTGATGATAATGATATGACAACGCGCGTTTAGGTAAGTGGTACATACTAATTAAACTATACTAAAAGTTTTAAGTACATTTTTTTTAGTTGGGAAATTCATCCAATGACATCCCCCGCTCTTGGGCGGAGCGGGAGATAGTGTCAGACTTTTACTGACTAAAGACCCACTCCTGTTCCTTCGTTGCCTTTCGTACCGGGGTTGAGCTATGTTTTGAATTAACCCTGGCCCCATTAGGCTTCGACCCAGCTGGGCCCCTGCTGTTGCTGACAGCTCCTTGAGGCGCATGGGAACAGTGCGCGCCGTCGACGACTTGGGCTCGGTCCGGACAGTTATCGGACGGTCGGACAGCGAGCTACCCATTGCTCGCCGTCCGCAAGCCCGCACCTACGGTGGCCGGAAATCGGGATCGGAATCCCGGCGGTGGCTGGGGCGCTGTGAGCGCCGTCGTTGCCTGATGCGGTCGGCCTCCCCTTTTGCTAGCATTACTGCTTCGCAGAAGGAGGCGACAACCTGCCACTCCTCCTCGCTCCAGACCATGGCCTGTACCAAGGCCCGGCCGAGAGAAACACGTTAGTGTCAATACGTAAATAAATAATCGACTGAGCTTTACCACGGTAATAATATCGAGTTTATCTTAGCTTAGAGTCAAACACGGTGGGGGTGATATAAAATTCTGTGTGACGGTACAGCATCCGTTATCCGGTCAGAGTAAGCCAATTTAGCTATAACACAGAATATATAAGTATACCATATAGTGTGGGTTTCATCAATGTTTTATTTTTGTTAACAAAGTAAACATGGTTTCTACGTAAGCTGAAGACATAATGGATATGTAACAAAAAAATCGATAATGTCAAAACTATTTTCGTCTTAGTAATTTACTTAATGGCAACAAAATTGAAGGTGTCGGTGTAGACACGTAACGAAATTTACAAACAGGAAATCTACAAGCAGATTCTGTGCAGAGAACAGTTTTCCGGGCGAATTCACATGCGTTCCAAATTCTATAGATGCTCTCAAATTGATTACCCAAACGCGCTTGACTCCCTAGTTATGGGTCAAACTAGGGGCGGAAAGCGGAGAACCAGGGAATGCGGTGCAACTTAGGAACCGTCTACACTCGCCGGAGATTGTGATACTTATTAGGTACTATCAAACCCGCCTGACCACCGCTAAATTCATTTTTGCTTGCACTTGAAACAAAAACTTCAAAGCGTTTGGTTTGGCGTCGCGCCGCCGGATTCAAGCGATATTTTTTTTAAGTGATCTGGCAGCAATGACTGCGATGGTACATTGATTGAATTCATAAAAGTGTTTGGATTAACGCAAGAGCGCTAATCAAAAACATAATTACTTTTGTCACTATTGAACCGTCTATGGCAGGCTATCATAATTGAACACAATAGTATTGATCGTCAATTATGCGTATGGAGTCAAGTATAATATAATGGAGGCCGCAGGGTAGTGTCTATGCAATTAGTCGTAGCCGACAATAGTGGTGAGTACCGAGGCACTGGCAATCGATATTGCTGTGCTACGTGTGTTTAGTGGTGATTGCTGTGACGACTGTAAATAATTTTGAGCTCCAGTGTTCCAACTAAAACGACGTTATCTCGATCCTTTCTGCAGAAAGACGTCCGCTACTAGACATAGACCTCCTCTAAGTGTCGCCACAACGACAGGTTCTGTGTGCTCCGCATCCGAGGGAATCGGAAAGCGATCCTCACCAAGTCGTCGGGCCACCCTATGTTAGGCCTTCCAACACTGTGTCTTGCGGTGCGCGGTCGTCACTCCAGAACCTTGCATTAGACCCACCATGATAGTGGTAATAGCTACATAGATACAATAATCAAAGCGTTTCTAAGTGCTACTGAGCTGATTGATTAATAGTACCTACGTATGACCATGGCATGATAAACTCTAATTCAGTTCGCTTTGATACAAGTATACAAAACTATAAAAGAAGAAACAGAGATATCAATGTTAATATAAAGGAACCTCAAGTTAGCTGACACGGTACATAATGTAAGAACATAGCACATTACACACCATATTAATAAACGATAGTGAATCGAGTTAGGTAACACGCGTGTACATTATGTAATTACTCGGACGTGTCCAGTCATCAATGAAATGGAACGTGTTAGGTGTTATATACTCGTACGTTCGCGTCATGTGGCCAACTTGGGAGAATTCCATACGCAAATAATATCACGCCATACTTCTTTATTCAACTCTTGAAATCAATGACCGTGTTTACGCTTGAGATGGAAGATTTATAAATTTTAAATTCATTCACTGAAGTACAACGCAGAACCTGAACCGATTGGCTATATCTTTTCTTTTGGGAACAAGCTTTGAGAATCGTCTTTTATGGGAGTTAAATAGGGGAAGGTTCATCTCTCATAATTATAACATTATTAGGCGTAGCTACAAAGTACTAACGAGGACTCGATGGAACATTTGGTGGTGCAAGGCAAGTCAAGGGTAAAAGATCTCGTAGACGCTCTCCAACACGGTGAACGGACCTCATCAAAACGGTGACACACTGCAGCGTTAATGAAGGCTCCCAAGCCGCCAAACACAGAGGTACCACATGGCGTCATATCGCGAGAAAGGCGTTGGTGCAGGACTCGACCTGACTACGACCACTCTGTCAAGAGTGCACCACTGAACAGAAAGTATTGGGATAAGGGTCGTATTTTTTACCAAACGTACACACCTATTAGGTTCTATTGCTACCTATTTAACGAAATCGAATTGGCATAAACAATCTAAATGATTTTACCAGACGTAACCCTCTAAAAAAATTGCCTGTCTATCAATATTCTGCATTCAAATACTGCTTTCTTCAGGCATGTGATGGTAACAAGTCAATTACCACGCGCGGTCTAGCATAAAGACTCGATCTAGTCGCTGACAGGCAACAGACAGAAGTCCAACTGACAAATTTAAATAATACAGAACATTTAAAACTATTGGGCACGCCGTAATTATGGCGGTAAGTCCCCTCTTTGAGGCGTGACTGGAAAGACCTCACGGCGTCCTCACCTTCCGCATGAGGCAGGTCCTCACTGGACATGGTCAGTTCGGGAGTTTCCTGTATCGGATTTGTGCGGAAGAAACGCCCGTGTGTCACCATTGTGTGGACCGCCCGGAGGATGTGGTGGAACATATGGTAGAGGTGTGCCCCGCCTGGGCAGCACCGCCTTGTCCTCGTGGGGACGCTCGGCGGCAGTCGTCTCTCGCGCCAGGCCTTGGTACAGGCCATGGTCCGGAGCGAGGAGGAGTGGCAGGCGGTCGCCTCCTTCTGCGAAGCAGCAATGCTAGCAAAGGAAGCGGCCGCACGCTTGAGGCAAAAGCCCTCGCGCCCGAGCCGCCGGGATTCCGATCCCGATTTCCAGCCACCATAGGCGCGGGCTTGCGGATAGCGAGCAATGGGTAGCTCGCCGTCCAACCGTCCGATAATCGTCCGGACCGAGCCCAAGTTGTCGGCGGCGCGTGGGATTCCACGCACGCCTCAAGGAGTTGTCAGCAACTGTAGGGGCCCAGCAGGGTAGTAGCCTACTGGGGCCATGGGTGATGCGAAAGAGATCCCCGAGGCCCTGGAACAATGGCAAAGAAGGAACAGGAGTGAGTTTTTAGTCAGTAAAAGTCTGACACTATCTCCCGCTTCGCCCAAAAGCGGGGGATGTCATTGGATGATTTTCCCACCTAAGAAAAAATAGAGCATTTGAAAATATAATTTTTTCTTGAATTATCTTCTCAGTTCTCAGGTGTTCTATTGCAGACTATCAGTTCATATTTTCTGGTAAGAATACAAGAAGCGATGCCCAGCAGTTGAAACAATTATGACGATGACCTCTTCTTCTTTATTATCTATAAAATCTTAAGAAATTTATCTGTATGCTGTGCTCTCAATTTTTAAGATAACGGGGTAATTTTGCTGTAGCTACAATGATTAAAGTGCCTACCTGCCCTTGCTGTCCCATCTCAAAAATTCACCCCGTACAAATAAGTTCATGTAAGTTTGTGCACCTTCTGCAATTATTTGTATGACGGCGTGGGTCTGCGAGAGCACTAGACTGTGGGTAATACCACAATGATGTTGCCAGGCAACGGGTTCAGGGTAATTGTTTTATTTTACCTACAGAGCTAAACGGAAATGATGGAACAGGTAGATACTTTACTATGACTTACAGTGTGACGCAGTTCCAGTGGGACGCAAAATGAGTTAGCTAAATATGATGTACTCTATATTTGATTTTCATTACCATTCAATTTCTTTTCTTTAATATTGCTCTAGTCCAGGGGTGGCCAACTTGATTAGACCCAAGATCTCCTGTTTACTATTGAAACCCTATGCGATCTACCAATTACATACTTATTGAAATCTTAAATGAAACAGCATAATTCAGTACACAATCATGTAGTATTTTTTTTAAGCTATTGCATAGCTTCTATCGCGGGCCTTGAGCGTGGAGACCGAATCCAGAAATTCCGAAAAGAAAATAACCTAACACCCCCCACTCATTTGTTTTGCGTGGTGACCGATAAGAAAACAAATGAGTGATGCTATGCAATAGCTTTACCGCGGCAGTCCCCGAGTGCCACACGTCTTTTTTTATTAAGAGAGAAAACATAAATGTGAAAATTATTCTTAGTAACTAGGTACTTATTTACCTTTATATTAGTGTGAGTATTGCGTCTGAGTAATTTCCACTTATATGGCATAATATTTTTTGCCTTGCCACGATCTACTGAACTAACAGTCGCGATCGACCTGTTGGCCACCCCTGCTCTAGTCCGTTCCAGCATCGAAATAAGACGTAAGTTGTGGCGCCACCGGTACATTGTGGACATCCCACCGATACGTACTTACAAAGCGCTTTGGGAACACATTCATTATGCGAACATCTAAGGAGTCGAATTCTCTGCCGAAGGCTGTGTTTCCTGATAGCTATAACCTAGGGATCTTTAAGTTAAAACTGAATATGTTACTTTTAGCAAGTACTCTATCGTCGGCTACATTATCGCTTACCATCAGGTGAGGTAGTGGTCAAACGCGAGCTTATACATAATAAAACTCAAGAACCCATTTATATTTTCTTTAGCGTTCCTCTTCCTTCATCAACATTGATATATAAATTCAAACCTTTACCATGAAGGTAGGCAAAAACTACAAATCTCCGTCTGCTCGACCCTTACACAACACACTCTTTTTACTTGGATACAAGAAGTAAGGACCAAGGAGGTAATATCAAAGTATAAAAAAAATCATCAGTTTCTTAAACAAAGAATACATTACTATGCCATTCCTTGTCAGATGATCGTCACAACAAAAACACGGAGGCTTCGAGCCCGGCACCGCGCGTTGCGAGTCCGGTCACGCGCGCCGCCGCACCCACGGCGCATAGCGACGTGCCCCAAGTTACGATGCCATGGAAAACATGTGGGACTGTGTTTACTATGCCAAGTTGGGCTTTTAGTTTTGGTTAAACTGGCTTGTGTGAAGAAAAACTAGTTTTTATTTGGTTTTTTTACGTCAATTCCCAAGACGTGATATTATCTTAAAATGTACAGTTGTTTACGCGAATCAAACACATGTTTTGTACCTCATAATCAAAATTTAGACCTTCAAACAAATCTTGTTGACTGGTTGGTGGTAAACAAAAGTTTCTCATGCTCATTAAGTTTAAATTAAATTATTAATAACAAAACTAACCGTATTCGTTTTACTGTCAACAATAAGTGCAGGAAACTGTCGCCAGCCATTTGTGGCAGCTACATTGAATCGTATAAGTACAGCAATGTAGCAGTGGGTACATAACATGTAGTTACAGAGTTGCCACCAGCCACAACCACCCGTTTAATTGTTTTCCTTCAATTACTACACGACAAAAAGGAAAAACTAGAAGACCCTTTTTCTACGTGTGACAAGGTTAAATTGGATGAAGAGAAAAAAAAAACGTAGAAGTGGTGTAGTCTAACACTCGTATTTATAAACAAGTACAAGTAATTACTTAAGTAACGATTTGTACACTTTATTTAAGAAATTGCTTGAAGTTAGAACTGCTAACAAACAACAACAACCACCACCTAGCGTCGAGTGTTACTTGAGCATTTTCTCAAATAAGTAACGTATGTTTACTATAGAATGAGATTTAGTAATTAAGAATCCTAACCTTAAGTCATTACTTCTTTATAAATAGAGTCTGTCTAATAAGTTAAACGACTTGGGTAATTATTAGGATTTAATGAAATCTGATGTAGTCAACACGGGTTCAATAATCAAGATTGATTAAGAGATAGAGATCACTGTTTACTAACAGAAGAACCTTATGAAAAGTATCGAATATAAGTATTTTTAAATGATTAAATATTATACAAAATTCCCAAGTAGAGTGACTTATTAGACAGACTATACGGGTGTTATTCTCTCTGTTCGGCGAGAAAAAAAATAGCCAGCCCTCTACAGGCTTATCAAGTCGACACGTTGGAAAATAACGACAGTTAATCCTATTTTCCTTTCATAAACAGACGAAGGTCGATCAAAAGAGTAAATTCGTCTATCTACCTTTTCCTTTTTCACTAGCAAATACTTATGAGCACCTACCGACGAAGCCCCGTAATCCTGTATGTGCCGAATAAAAACAAACCAAGTGACCCGTCCACAACACACGTCAGTTCGACCACTACACGGGGAGATATAGAAGCCTCATGCCACACGAACCCGATCAAGTAAGTAAAATTGAAGTAAAGATTAAAAGCACATTGTTTGGTGAAAATTATTTAATAGCCATTGAACTGGGAAAGAAACCAGGGTTTAATTACTCCAGGCTTATGACTTATACATAAATGTCAACGCTACGATGGCTCATGTACATGTTATTGTAGAAAACTGGCGGCAGAAACCAGTATAAGGATAATATTTCCCCAGTAGCCTGCCAAGGCTGCAGATTATTTGAAGAAGTCCCCGCAACCCTCGCAGTAAAGGGCGCCTGAAAGATCACTGTGGGTTTTAATCAGTAAAAGTCTGACACTCCTTCTCGCTCCAGTCAGAGGTAGAGAAGTTATTGGATGAATAAAGTATTTCCCCAAACAAACTCTTTTCCACAAAGAAATCTATGTATACGTTCACTAGCCTTCTGCGTGTGTGTGAGGTGGTCTGACTAAACCCAGCTCATCCGCAGTCCGCACACGTCCGGCCGAGAGTGACGGGCGCCGGCTCATTGTGCCGCTTACGGCCCGGCCCGGCGCGGACGCGGCCCGGACTAACGACCGGCTACTGGCGCGCCGTCCTCCCCAATTGACCATTGTTCTACGGGCTTCGTGATCGGCTCTATTTGTACTACTAAATGTACTGTCTAACTTTGAGCAAGGCTGCTTCTAGTAAGATTTCATACACACATGTACATATTATGTATATGTACTTTACGCCGAGTTGGGCATAGTATTGTAGTAAGTGCGACCTTAATAAGATGTATTAATGTGTCAATCGTTCGAGCGAGAAAGAGGGTTTTTTTTTAGGATGGGAATTCATCCAATGACTTCTTCCAGACTTTTACTGACTAAACCTACACCTGTGTCTTTCAGTTGCCATTTGCGTTCTGGGACCACAGGTTTCCTTTTCAGAAATACCCCGCGGTCCCCTACGGTTTGCTGACATCTCGACGAGGAGCGCGTGGATCACGCGCCGTCGACGACTGGGTCTGGGTTCGGTCGCTTACCGGACTGCCGGACGGCGAGCTACAAATTACAGCGAGAAAGAGGGGTGGCGTTATACACCATAGCTCTATCCCTCTAACAGTTCAGTTTGGGTTGTAAAATGAACCGCTTTAAGATCTAGTGGTAGTACTCCTGATCCTGAACCGAATTTTCTCCATAAATTCGCTAAATCTTTAGAGATATTTGGACTTTATTGCCGATTTGGAATGTCAGCTAAAAAACTTGTATTGAAATCCATTTCAATACAAGTTTTTTAGCTGACAATCGTCTGCCTGGGTCAGCCTAGTGTCGGGTACACCTCTGAAAATAGCTTTCGGTCCGAATAACTAATAATTCAGTTTACTTGGCAAGATAGCAGCAATCGTGGTAGCTAAATAGTAACTTACTGATTACTCTTCCCTCGATTACTAGACATCTCTCTCTTACACAACATATATTTAGAAAGAGATCTATAGTACAGGTAAACGAAAGCGTTACAACTACAGTATATGTATAATAAGTAAGTAAAACATAGTTTCGTCAACAACGCGGCTGATGGAAATACAGGGAAATGTTATTAGGACAAAGGACATAAAACACAATAAATGAATACGAGTATGAAATAATTTAGAAAACAATGCTATTTATAGTAGGATATGATTCAAAAGAAGAATTCATCATCACAAGATCTAAAATTTACATTCCAACACTTGGTAAAAAACTTAAGCCTCAAAAATCAGTTGTGTATGTTGTTGTTCACTACAATGACTGTATTCGCCATACTTGACGGTGTGTCCCCTTCCCCCGTCGCCAACTCCTCAACACTGAACACCTGATGCCTCGATAACTAAAACAAATAACTTGGCGGCACATAAATTGCTTTCGCAATGTTTGCGTAACACGCCGTTAAAATACATTTACACGCGGAACACATCAGTAGCGACTCGCTCCGAACAAACGATCCACAACTAGTGTTTAACTTTAACTTTTAAAACTTACGCATGCCGAATATTGGGAATCATGAAGCCAAAATTGGGTATGAATTATTATTTTATCAATATTGTTAAAAGAAATCGGATACAAACGAATTAATGACAAGAAATGGAAATTAAAATATTAATTTCTAAGACACGTGGGGTTGTACTTTTTATTTTATCAACTATAGTTATAAAAGGAAGAACTGATTGACTCATATACCAATGCACAGCCGAAACTACTGAAAAACCTAGATTGTGAAATTTTGCAAAAGATTCACACAAAAAAAAATTGGGAACGTCACTACAGTGGTGTGGTTTAGTAGCGTCGTTGATAATACACGATTTCCACTCATGACAAAGCTAAACAACGATCTCAGAAATACTTATTCTCTCTAAGGTCTTCCGTAATGATCACCTATTTGCACTGGTATATCAAACGAAATTTAATGTTCCTCAGTAGCACAAAACTCCAGTGTATAGGGCTCCATCCAATGTAGTCTAGATGCATTATTTCTACTTGCAATATTCTGTTCCAGGCCCCCAGTACTCATAACACTGGTGTTGCTGACCATAATACCCTCGAGTCCAGGGTACATAGACTGTAGGATATCCTGCAGACGGTGCCACGAGAACACAGAGCATCCAGCAGTACTTGAAGTGTATTGCGCTATGTGTGAGGAGTGCAAGCAGAGACGACGAGAAAGGTTTTTTTTTTTTCGTTTAATCGATATTTCTCAGATGTCAAATGTAATATAATTTTTAATGAGAAAATATTTTTCAAGGATGCAAGGGCGGGCTTTACAGGGAAAGGCAAACCCCACATCGAAACCTTCGGCACAGCCAACATTAAAACCTTTACCAAAGCTAACGAAATTAAAACAATTGGTGAGAATGAGGGACGGCGAAGAAGCCAACGCCAATGACGAAGCAATGCAAGCCATAATCAAACCACAGGATAATGTACAATTTCGACATGGGGAACAGGATTACCCAGGGCAGTCGCAGCAACAGCAACCGTTTGTGTTGCAGCAGCTGTTGAATCCACCTCAGCGGCCGCCACAACGAATGCAACCTCAACTTAGCTATAAGCCGCATAAAGCACTTCGAGGTTCGTATGGAAATTGTAAGACTGGACTCTGTAAAAATGAAGTCTACCAAAAACATGTACAGAAAATGCTGCGACACAAAACAGCTTTTGCAATAAATCTCAACGAATAAATTAATTTCATTGTAGTTTAACTTTTACTTGTGTGCTTTGGTAAGTATCCGTTAACTAATACTGTCTGATGATTAGGGGTGGAGTATCCGGCGGGTTGCCCGACGCCGCCGATATGCTCCGACAGTGAGGATGAAGAGGAGCGGCTTCGTCTAACAGATGGGCCGCCTTTCATACACAGCGACGCCACCACCGTCACCGCCACGGTCACCACGACCACCACCACGACCACCACCACGCAGCAGCCGTGCCCGCCCATAACACAGTGCAGGAAGAAGAAGAAGAAGACGCCGGGGCAGAGTCCATGTACGAATCCGTGCATGTTTCCTCCGTACATGTGCCCGTGTCCTATATACCCACCGACCCATCCATACTGGCCACCTCCCGATCCTACGAATTTTCCACCTATGCCGCCAAATTTCCGTCCGTCTGATGTGCCGCCTATGCCGATCCCATATCCACCGCACCCATATCCACCGAACCCGTATCCACCGCCTATGTACCCACCCCCACCACCGGTTTTGGTGCCGATGCCCCCCCCTCCGTGGTCGGGATGGTTTCCTCCGATGTACCCACCGACGCACACGGATAAGGGTTCATCGACCGTTTCAACTTTAGAGTTTGAACGGGAGGATACAAAAACGACTATTAGTATAATTCCTACTACTATTACTACTGTTCGTACTAATGAACCAAATGAGGGGTATTTTTACTTGCATGTTGGACTGCCAGTACAAAATAATACATGAGAGAGTGTGGCTGGAGGTGAACCTTTTTTTTATGAGTTAAGTATATTGAAGTAATGTTTGTACAGGCATATTTTATAGGGTGTAATATTATTTGGTAACGCACGTTTCTATGTTGTAATAAAAAGTATTTGCTTAGTAAAAATTTAATGATTTGCCTTTATAGGTTCTAAGTTTGTATGAAGAAACCTATTTTCGGGCACTAGCACTAACTAATAAAATAATGAGGGATCGAGAAAATTTCCCTCTCAGAATTCGGCCCTTGGAAATTGTTATCTATCAAGTTAACAAAAACACAAAACATGCTCCGACCAATTTCCAAAGGGACATTGAACACGATAATCAAGTCCTTGACCAAAAGCACCATTGTGTACAAAATGCTCTTCACATCAACTAGAAGAGTCTAGTGCAAGTTTGATTTAGATTAACGCGATCGACATGTTTTTGACGTTCAGCGCTCTGATTGGCCCGCTCCAAGCTTATAACCAATCAGAGGGCTAGACGCGGAAAACGTTAGGTTACACGCACTCAGCGCACAGACGAGCGACTCCTGCATGCGTCGGTGAAGTTATAGCGTCGTCTTTATGCGAGAGGTACCTAATTTTCGGGCAATTACTACTGCTGTTTTATCCTGCACAATGTGTGTATCTACGACCGTAGGTAACGTAAGAGTTACGTCAAACATAGATAGTATTTTGGCCCCGAGCCCGTGACCCAAAGATAACTCATGTTTATCTCAACTGATAATAAATTGATATTGTTAATAAATGAGTTTAACGCGTCGTTTGGTTAAGATTTGGTCTTGAGACTGTCTAAAAAGTCAAACGACTTGAGTAATGATTAGGGTAAAATGAAATCTGATGTAGTCAACACTGGTTCAATAATCAAGATTGATTAAGGGATCTTGATCATAGTTTAATAAAAAAAGTACCTATCGAATTTACTCGTAAGTATTTTTTTAAAGATTAAATATTATACAAAATTTCCAAGTCGTTTGAATTTTAGACAGACTATAACACTGGTAAATCTGTTTTTGATTTTGGAAATCGTCAAATATCTTCAGCTGCTCAGGGTGGAGCGAGAGGTTGTGTCAAATGTTTACTGACTAAAACCCACTCGTGTTCCTCAACCGCTCAGGTCATGCTAGAGGTCTGGTCACTTGTTGAGCGCGGCATCGATCAGTGTTCTCGACGTCATCTGTATGTTGGGAGTGCTCGGCTCGGACATGGCGAGGGTCGGCTTTGATATGTAGGTCATCACCATGTACCTAGATTCAGGAATTTAATTTGAAGTTCATAAGTACTATCTACACAAACTGTGGAGAATCTAAAGTAGGTACTTAGAACAGTTGGAAGGAAAAAACTAATTAACGAGAAAACCAACAAACAACAAAACAAATTCATTTGAGTATGTACCTAGTTACCTAGTGATTTTCATTGGTTATCTAGTTAAAAGTATTTATATCAGAGTTCAGATATTTTTGAGGACATTTAGATAAATTATTACAAAACATTAACCAAAATAACTAACTTATTTTTCCCTAACAATGTTTTGTTTTCCTGTGGCCATAATGTAGGTACCTACTCGTATTTAATTAAAACTTATATATATATAGGCTAAAGCCTCTTAATAAACTAGTGCGCCTCACCATCAACGATTGCATCACTGCTTACCATCAGGTGGGATCGCAGTCAAGCACTGGTTTATATCATTAAAAAAAATAACGACCAATACGATAAGTAAGATATTCGGTAAGTAATACATGACAATATGTGGTTCCGCTTGATTGTCTATTAGGCATTCAAAGGGGGTTCATTTCACAGTATTAATATATACCTTCTACAAAAATCATAGCATAATTTAGCCAATAAGCACACCACACTATAATCAATAAACGATAACTTTAAAGGCAAACAATAGTCACCAATAAAAAGTAATGTCGTACAGTTCGTGATGACGGCACAAGGCGGCGCTCCCGCAGCCCGTCGGGTTGGCACTGCCGAGCCGGCTTCGAGGACGCAACCTCACTAGTTTGGTATTTTGTCTATTTTCTACCGGTATTATTTATTAATTTATTTCATACTTTATTTGTGGATAGGATAAACAAATAAACATATACAAAAACGAAATGTACAAAGGACGGTCTTATCGCACAGGGCAATCTCTACTATGGTCTAGGTACATGGCCTTCTAAAAAGGCAAAAAGTTTTAAGAATTTATTTATAATTTTAGATGCCACATATTACGATACATCAATTATTATTATCAATCATCAATTATGCCCAATTAAATTAGTTTACGTCATACATTTTTGTAAGCGTTATCCTTTTTGGTAGGAAAATGACACATATATTCTAGTACCTATGCTCTCGAATGTTTGTCTCGATAAATTTATAAAAAATAAATATGTAGGTACTAATTACGTATAATTTCCGTCATGGTGCTGAGTGCGGAAACCAAACTCCACTAGATAAGTGATACTTATCATCACCTATGAAACTTAAGAGAAAAAAGAAAATGTAGTAATAGAAGCAAAGTTTGTCTTCTTACAGATGTATTTGACGTAGGACGACAGACGTTCTAATTTAACACCTAATCGGAAGGACCGATCTCGGGCTGCTGTCGGGAGCCAGGGCCAATGTCGATAAGTGGGGACGCAGGGTGATTGGCGCTGAACTAATAGCTGCGCAGAATACACGCACCACATACTATAGAAATAAGTCAAGTTTTAACATCTGTTTAGAAGAACATTTTGATCAAATCAAACAGAAAATACCAACACGACTGGAAAATTACATAAATCAATCATGAATTTATTTAATAAAATACGTAGAAAATGACAAAACAACAAAAATTCATATACGTCGAGCTCACAGAACTAAATTGACATATTCCTATGTTTACACAAAGGACATACCTCGTCTAGTACTTCATAACGGACAAACTTTTTATTACTTTCTCCATCATTGTTTTATTTGGATCGATATGTGTACAGAGCCACCGTTTTATCAGACACACTGATCAAATTATGACCAAACTTTTACACTGCCCACCCGAAAATATGGCTCACAGTTTTATAGGGAGTTCACGTTTTAAAGCTTCTTTTCTGTCACTTATGATCGATGTCCGTGTCGACGGAATCAATTTTTTTTTTTTTCTTTATTGTATTTGGCAACCTGTACAGCTCTGTTATTGGACTCGTAGAAATCCTGAAAAATGAAGGTGGTTGTGCAGGACGGGTAGCAGAGCAAGTGATGCATGTCCTGTGAGTTATCCATGTCCACTCATCTCAGTGTAATAATTCATTCCAAAGCTCAATGTGGCATTCACTCAAGTCTCCAGGTCCGAAGAATTGGGTATAGATTTGTACCAATTTGCGCGGTGAAGGTACAGAAGTTAGTTCTTTGTTTGGTCTAAGATAGATTGAGCTTCATAATCCTCCTTTACCATCAAGAAGATAGAAATCAGTCCTTTTGGTTCGTAGATGAACTTTGCTCAACTTTATGTGATGTTGTTAACAGTTGAAAAATAACCAGTCGTGACTCGAGATGGCTAATTATATTTATTTATTTAAACAACGAGGTACGAGGCAAGCGACCTCGTAAAGTACCAATGGACCTTAAAATGACAGCAAGGATCTTTGTACACAGAAGCCGCACCCAACAACCGGCTTCTACCTTATAATTAATTTTAATAAAAGGATTTTGTTGTTACACCCAAAATATGAATAATAAATGTGTCAATATTACAAGAACGTCCTTTAGTTATTTTCAAGAAAAATAAATAATGAACCTTTTTTATAATTGCTACAATTATCATTGTTTACCTCTTAAACAATGAGATGTTTTATAACTAAGCGAGGTAAATTAAATCGCCTTAAAATGCATACCGTATAAAATCCTCCTGGGTGGGCGCCGGATCTGCGCCCCATACGCGGAGTCCTGCTCAGCATCAGGCACACAGGTTCCTATGATAATACCCATCGCCACCATACCACTAGTCCGCACACACATCAGAAAATTCACTATCAACTCACGTCATAAGCACTCGAGGACACAAAAACGTCACACGACTCATTATTTCAAAAAGTCATCACAAAATAATTACGATAAAGTTTTAATATAAATTGTATAGTGGAACGTGCGTTCGTCGCAAGAGTTGGAATGGAACTGGCTGTGGTTTGGTGCCGGTGTGCTAGGTCGCGAGGTTCTCGTCACATTTGGCACGCAACTCGTGACGTCACCGACGGCCAGCGCGCGTCACTTGCCCAGGACTGCTTGGACTACCCTGCCTTGAGCGTGCAAATAAGGCGATATTAATAGACCCAGTATACACGCGGAAGAAAAACTGCCTGACGTTTCTTTTACGTTTTTCTTTGCGCAACTAAGGGTCCATATTTCACGACTTGGCATGACTATTTCTGGTATAACATGATCTTTCGAATACCATCAATCAGATACACAATAGAAAAACGATGACAGCGCGAACGCCGGCGCTCGCTTGGGGTTTAATGAATTAAGTTTTTAAAAGATAAGGTTAAAGATCACACTACCTTCCCGCCTGAACATCGTCATTAAGTAGAGTATTTTTCTCCTTTCATAATTATATATATTTATTATTTGTGTTATATGTAATTTATTAGTTTATGTATTGTGTTTGTGTCTTTTATTTTTGGTGTACAATAAAGAATACATTTATCTATCTATGTAAGTATTATTTACTTTCGCTCTTCGTCAAAATACTAATGGACTTTTACACGATTTTACTCTTAATGAAATTTTTATCGCTGATACTTATAATATATTCAGAAATAACAACGTCGAAATAATTAACAGAACCGTAGGGCTGTATGAGGCAACATGATATGTCAGTCACGTGCATGTATGGCGAACTTCAACTGGGTGGCAACTTAATGAAATGACAGTGTCCCTGACTGTACTAATCAGATTCATAAGAGAATAAGGCTCGCGCGGACGAAAATAGAAACGGATTTCATTAATTTGATTTGTGACGTAGGAACTTGTGGAAACCGCCGCCGAATGGTGGAAGAATCAAGATAAATATGGACATGTGATGGGCAGAGGTGGTAAACCTTCAATTCTAATGATAGAATAATAACTGACGTGTGTACTTTCCTTATTTTCAGGGTATTGGATAGAGTACTACAATAATATAATTAATAGTAATGACTGGAAAATATGTAACTCAAGTTCGGTAACTCAAGGAGAAGAAAGTTTGGAAGGACTTGGGGGAGGCCTTTGCCCAGCAGTGGGACAGCAACGGCTAGTAAAAAAAAAAAAAAAAGTTCGGTACTCATTCCGTTCTGTGTCATGGAAAACAACCAGCAGTTTCAACAATAATGTCACAGTCAACGTATTTCTGCTTAGTATGTGACATGGAAATGTTACTCAACTTCATACCTCTCACGAAAACTTGTGCAAATAAGATGGACAATGAACTAATGACATAAAAGCGAAACAAATCATTTGTCTCTACTTATTTTTCGACTTCAAAACGTTGCGTAAGTTTTTGTACAAATAAATTTCATATTTTTATAACCTCTAACGTATGAAATTACAACAGCTGAAATAAAAATAAAATTTAAAGTACGTTGCAGATGACATTTTGTTGTATAACTAAATAGATATAGTTGAAGCGGCAAAGTTTGGTGAAAACGGTTGTTTAAGAAATTGACAAGGAAAGGTTAGGTGTGAAGGCGTTGCGTGCAGCTAATGTTGCCTTCGACCTGGCACAGATCTGATACCCTTGTTACCTCAACCAAGCAGCTATTCAACTGAAGTTTTTGAAGGTAGAAATTTGAATGGCATTCAACGTTTCTATACAGAAGTTTTGGTTTTTGTATGCATGTTGACAGACTCGCATGCATGCAACCTCACTGAATAATGAAACAAAACAGACTGCGCTAGTTACACGATAAATATCTTCTGTACAATAGAACCAGAATTGAAAGGCAGTTGACATACGAATCATGTACGAAAATGATTCAAGAAGAGTTTGGTGCTGAAAAAATCAGTCATGGTACAGAAAAAATAATTTTATCATATTGTTGTTGCGACTTTCAAGACCTATTATGTGTCTCTTTTGGCAAAGTCACATTTTTAAGCCACCCTTTTTAAGATTTTGAAGCTGTATCGAATGCAAAAACTCTTATTTGTATACGACGATTTAATCGTCATTTGTTTACCAATTTCAAGATCAACAAACAGTATGCTTCATTTAGGTACTTTCATACTACTTTTGATTTCAAATAACAATAGCAAAAATAAAAGCAAGAAATCATATAGCTGATACCTATATTTTTGTTGTAGATGGTTTCATTATATTTTTTTCAGTAGACTTTTTTTATCGATTTTCTCATAAAGTTGAATTTTACACATAAGAGGTCATCACCATTTTTAAGTTTTGTTCTTCAATCCTTCAATAGAAATACCTACCCTAACCTACTATAAATGCAAAACTTACCTCTGATTAGTTAGTACCCACCACTTTGCGAACACCAGAAATGAGAGCACTCTACATAAAGATTACTAGGCCTCGACTACAGGCGGCGCTTGTTATCCGCTATCAACTTGAGTACATAATGATTACCCTTAAGGGACTGCTGTCATTTGCGGAGCCGTGAATGAGGCTACGTCGACACGCAACGCCACAAAGCCGAGCTTGTCATGAACAAATTACAAATAAATATTCCAAGGAACTATGTTATATCTCAGCACTAGACTCTGTAATAACTAAAAAAAAATTTTTTTAGGGAGATACTTTATTTTGGCTCGCAGTGTATCTGTCCTTTCAGCTACATTTGTTTATAGAACCCCCATAGCTCGAAGTTGTGGATACTTCTTCTTATTTTATATAGAAGCTAGAAATAGATATAATAAAACTCGGCAAACATACACTAAAAGCCATTTCAGTCAAAGATGTCCTATTCATCGGTTTTATCAAAATAATAGTGTATTATAATGTAGAATAGTTCAATAGAATAATCAAATCGGAGATCTTTTATACAAGCCATTCAAATAATCTATTATAGACGAAGGAAAAGACGGTACGAGGATGAAAGCAATCATTCGCTGCGTAATTTTGGTTATAAATCTTCCGTATTACATTTCAATTACATTTTCATCTTTTAGCTAACGTTATTCACCATTATTCACGCGGAAAACAGAATTATATAACAAATAAAGACCATAAATAAAACGAATACAAAGATGAAAATTGTATGCGTACAATATACATCGATCGGACGATTTTCATTGGCCCCAAGTGTATGTTGAAAGATTAATACGGAACCATCGGTGGAATGACGCGGCTGTCACGGGGAGGTTGGAACGATCCATTTGACTTGCGGAACCCTAAAAGGGACAAATTACTACAATCAAGAGAAGTGAATCAAAGTGAGGCGTTGTCTGTGTTTGGCAAAGTTCTGTTATATTTTTTTTCCAAGTTATATTAAGTATATGCAAGTGATTTATGTTTGGAGTGGAAAGAGGCTGATGTTAAAAGTCTTGGGCCTTTTTTTAGGGTGAGAAGTGGTCAAATAACTTTTCCAGCTCTGGGTGGACCGAGAGGGTCTTGCACCTTTACTGACTAAAATCCAGCCGGTCCTTTCAGTTGACCTGCGTTCCAGAGCCGCGGTAACTCTTTCGAACAATCTCGTGACCAAACAATTCTGTAGCCCGCAACCATTTTTAGCAAGTTCATAATCAACGACACATGAGTAATTCATAATCATGATACAGTGTAAAATTTTCTTAAAAAAATAATAGTTATGAATTGAGAAAAGAATTGTAACGATAGTAGAATCAATTCACTATAAAAATGTAAACCGAAAACCTTAAATATAATGTCAAATACTTGTAGCAAGATACGAAAGAAGAATATCTCCAATGTAAGCGACAGTCACATTACAACTACAGCCAATACCGCGATCTCGATATATTCACTTGTAAAATTGTATGGAAACTAAATTTGAATTGTATCGATAGTCGATAAAGTGAATGCTCGCATTGTTTCTCCAAGCGAAAACCTATCGATAGCGGAGGAAATAACATGAACGGAGCTCTATTATAATGTGTCGTTGAACTTGTATCGTAAATATCTTCAATGGTATGATTAGGTGGCTTTGTGGCTGGGGAATTATCTGAGACTACCCACAAAGAAGCCAAGTGCTTCGTTACTCACAATTGTACTGAGCACAGCATGGTGTTGACGTCACTACAAATTGCCAGCCATTATCGCAATGGGGTTTATTAACGTCTGTAGGTCTGTGCGTAACATGGGAATTGTAGACAAACATATAATTTAGATGATTAATAGATAAAAATTGTGATGAGTAAGTGGAAAATACCAAGCACGAAAGAGACACTGGATATGACAAATATAATTGTTGATAAGGGGAAACATTCATTTATTAAAAAAAAAAATTGTAACTATAAAACAATTGTGTGAACCCAAGCTAACAGCTAACAAAATGGCCGGCCACTTTTCAAGAATAGAATAGAATAAACTTTATTGTACACCAAAAAGTAATACAGCTTATACAAAAACTTAAATTAATGGGTACAATGGCGGTCTTATCGCTGATAGCGATCTCTTCATGACAACCTTAGGATGGATAAGAACTTAAAATAATACAGGGGATAGTCTGTGGTGTACTGCTAACAAATTGATTAAACTCTGATGATCTCAAGATGCCATTCCAAAACCAATCACACATATTTTTGACGTCACGGATGGCGCAGTAGTTGAATGATTGACTACTGCGCTACATGTCACTGATTCGATTTCCGCAAGGAACAACTATTTGTATGAACTACAGATAGTTCTTCCGGATCTGGGTGCCTCATGTAGGT
Source organism: Mythimna ferrago (assembly GCA_910589285.2). NCBI lineage: Eukaryota > Metazoa > Arthropoda > Insecta > Lepidoptera > Noctuidae > Mythimna > Mythimna ferrago. The sequence goes on from OU342693.1 coordinate 1,002,134, forward strand.
ACGTAAATTTCCATATTTGTGAACGTACCATTTTTTTTATTTATAAAAAATATGTCACTGTAAAAGGTACCAGTCACAGAGAGACGCTATTAAGCAATTTACTGCCCGAGTCGCCGTTATGTACTTTAATAGATTCGTGCGAGTTATTTAATAATATACCTACACACAAGCGCTGATATATTCATGTCAGGACAATTTAAGAATTCAGTTCATATCTTAACTGGATCTACAAGGAAAAAGGAACGACCTACATGAGTACAGACAAAGTCATACAACGATATAGTTCCATTCTTAATATTTTCCTCATTGATTACGTATTCATAAGGTCTTGACGCAAAATCTCAACGACTACGCGAATTGAAAGTCAGAACTTTAACCGCCAGAACAGAGTATTAACACATTTTCTGAAGTAGTGTTAAAAGCAATATCAACTTCTAAAATACATTTCAATGTCTAAATAAACATTTTCACAAGTTTAGATAAATGGGTGTAAGTAAAAGTGACGTACATGTGTCAATGTACGCATTTCGGTCCATTTACATAGTGACAGCGATCATTCGCACAGAGACTTCTGCACGTAAGGATGTGTGCGCAAAAAGATATGCGTGCGAGTCACTCTCGGCTTAATATAGACCGACCTTAAGGGCACTGAACTAGACTTGCAAGGTTTTTCATATTAAGCATAATGGTGGTTCATATAAAGATAAATGGTAAAATAAACAAAACAAGGATAAAAACTACGTCTTTAACAGTACTGAAATCAAATGAAAACTAACTATATTTTTCTAGAGCCTTTAAGAATATTGGTATATAATATATTCATTAGGTTTTTGGTAAGTTAGAAGTAGAAAGGAAATTAAGGAAAAAATATAAATAAGAAACAAGGTCAAAAGTATGAATATTAATTATAATCAACAAAGACGTGAAGGAAGAAAGTTTGTTAAAAGCATTTTAATTATAATGTTAAGTAAAGGAAATGTAACAGGCCTAAAATCCAGACTTATAAATTAACACTGAAAGCATCTGAACAAGTTTTACAGACGATTTCAACAAAAATTTCACTCGAGGCAACCCTAACGAAGACAAAATTACCACGCCCCAACACGCATAAGTCAAATCAGAAACAAATAAAACCGGAGTTCATACAACTCGATATATTTCGGGAAGTCGGAAGTCATTACCACTTAACTATGACCTGAATCTCGTACATTTGGGTATTTACTGTTTGTTTTTGTCTCATATTTATAACCAGCATTTGCGTTTTAAATATTTCAGCTCAGAGATAACGACCCGCATCATTAAAATGAAATATTTTTTTTTGCTTGTGCCTACGTGAGTACTCCATAACTGTAGCAAGTTTGTGAATATTAGGTAAGCCTATTAAGCACATGAACAAGCCCAAAACTTCTGTGTAAACCGTCCTCCAACTAGGCAAATCCATTGACCAGAAGGAATGATGCAAAAGACCAATATCTCATGGACGTTATATTGATCAGAGGTTATTGCAAAAACGAGTGGTGCTGGAACCAGCGGTCCGGGCGACTCGATCGCGAGTCACTCGTCCAATTAAAATATTTCAGACATCAACGCCTCCCTTTATAGGTGACAGATTTAGGAGAAATACTAGTCTGAATTTTGTAAATTACCTAGGAAACCTTAAAGGAGTTGATGATTTAGAGCTAGTTGAAGTTTGGCGTGGGTATGAAGTGAAAGATATATTATACATAATTACATGTATAGGTACAAGTAATGAAATAAAATAAAACAATACTGGTAAGAGACAAATGAAACACACTTGATAAGCCGAAGTTATACTGTGAGCCACAAAGCGTTGCTGTTAAACCTAACACAAAAACAAGAGCGATGTAAAAGGGGAAATAAACAAATTGAAATCACCATCTTCCAAAAGCACTTATTCCGAAATCCGTCACAATCCGGAGCAGGAGTGTAAATTGTGCGATATTAAAACATGACACACGCCAGTTGGTAAGTCGACGTAATTGAAACACATCGGAGCACTCGCTAATGCGACGACGAGAATCCCGCAAAACGCTCGTACGAGCGACTTCATTTTACCGGCTTAACCAGAGCGTCATGTAGGCCTCGCTTCGCCTCATATTATGTCATATTTCACAAAAGTTTTCACGTTTTACACGTCAAATATAATTTGATGGGACCGCTTTTTGAAACCTTCTGCTGTTTTATTAAACTCATACGAAGCTGGTCTGATAATGAAAGTTTGATATCAGCCTGATTGGTTGGTTTATTTAATTTTTGTTTAATTTCTGATAAAGGCTTCAAACTAATTGAATCAATTGATTTTATCCACACTGCAGCGGGGAGTAGGTATCATTATATTTGAAAGACTTATTAATTTCTTGGTGCACGACGTATTGAAATAAACATGCTGCGTCAGCTATTTCTATTTTCATGTTAAAAGAACTAGGTTGAAGTAAAGTTTAAACTCAATTTTATGCTCAACTAGAATCTTCAAACGTTATCGAAGCGGCGCGCGCTGCTATCTCACTTCACATTAGTTCAGCTCGAGGTTTCCCCGTGAACGAAGAAAACGGACAAATTCCAAGGACTTGCTGCTAGTGTTGTAAAAACGCTCGAGTCGGCGCTAAAACGCTCGAGTCCGGACTCGAGCATTTTAAAAACGCTCGAGTCGGGACTCGAGTCGGTTTGAAAACGCTCGAGCGCTGGCTTGAGCGTTTAGAAAAAAAGCTCGATAAATAGCGCCGACTCGACGCTCGACTCGAGCTTGAGCACGAGTCTTTATAAAATAGGTGAAGAACAAATCAGTTTAATACTCATTGTATATGTTATTCCCGCGATTTTATCTGCGTGGTTTTTATTTGTTATAGAAAGTTAAATCACTTCCTTCGGGACTAGCGTTGAAAAAAGCAGGCAAAATTCCCGTTTCTTTCCAATACTGTTGTTTTATTCATTATAACATTCGAAACTTTCAAGAAATTTATTAAGTATAAATTTCATATATTTTTCCAATAAACCCGAAAAAAACGGAAAAATATCTGAAGAACCGAAAATTTCATGTTTGATTTTTTCAAATGCGTACTTTTAAAAAAAATTAATATAAACTAGCGCTTGACTGCGATCCTACCTGATGGTAAGCAGTGATGCAATCTGATGGTGAGGCGCACTAGGTTATGAGCCTATGTCCAACTTGGACATAGGCTCATAAATTAGTGCGCCTGGACAGTCCAATAGAGGACATCGGTCACTATAGCGAGGGGGAGGCCTATGTCCAACAGTGGGCATCAATCATTATAGCGCCTAAATGGCGATACTTGGGGGAGGCTTATGTCCAACAGTGGGCCATCAGTCATAGCGCCTAAATGGCGACACTTGGACGAGGCTTATGTCCAACAGTGGGCATAGGTCATTATAGTGAGGGGAGACTTATGCCCAACAGTGGGCATCAGTCATTATAGCGCCTAAATGGTGACACTTGAAGGAGGCTTATGTCCAAGAGTGGACATATGTCATTATAGCGAGGTGAGACTTATGCCCAACAGTGGGCATCAGTCATTATAGCGCCTAATGGCAACCCTTGGGGGAGACTTATGTCCAACAGTGAGCACCGATCATTATGGCGACACTTGGGGGAGGCTTGAGGGAGCTCGAGTCTGATCAAGCTGACGATTCGTCAGACAGTGAAATCGAGATTTTGGCTGAGGAAAGTACCTTTTTTTTAAAAAAAAAGATACTTTTTTTTTTTAATTTTATCTTTACAAATCGGTAGTGTTCCATGTACCGGATCGACCCTCCACGGGATTAAAACGATTAAAATTTAACGGTGTATTATAAAATAATGATAAATTATAGAAATCTTTTGTTTCGAAAATATTATAAACACAAAAGATTTGAGTCGAAGTGCATCTAAAGCACGTCATGCATTACAACGATTAAAGATTTCCCTCTAGTCAAATAAAATTATTAATATACCCCAGTAAAAATGTTAACGCTTCAACGCTCGAGCGCGCGACTCGTGCGTCGAGCCCCCGAGTTTTCAACGCTCACGAGTCCTAAACGCTCGAGCGTTTAACGCTCGAGTCTTGAACGCTCAATAGCGTCGACTCAGCGCTCAACGCTCGACGCTCAGCGCTTATTTTTACAACATTAGTTGCTGCGGTTAAAATATTTTCGATGCTTTATCAAAAGTCGGTGAAGGGAAGTCGGTGCACACTCTGCAGGAGATTCGGGAATTGCGGGAGTTAAGAGATATTGGTGAAATTGCGCTTGTTGTAATAATTTTGTTTTCAACTTTGTAGTTGAATGTCAAACTGAGAGGAATTAGTTGCTTTTAACTTCAAAGTTATTTAATTTTCGAAAGTTCTCACAGAAAGCACGTAGCGGTATGACAACACAACAGAGAAAACAGTTAGTACAGTCTCCCCAATAAGTAAGCGAGATGTGACCGCTGCCGATAGCTCCCTCGCTGTCGATATATCGTGGCTTTTCCTCAAAATTTGCTCCTACATCGAAGGATTAGTTTCCTTCCGGATTTCCTCCTGGTATTAAACCATCATAGGCCAGTGAACCTCCATTCTTGTTGACGATATCAGTTCAGGGCACGGATTTGGTATTCTTACTAGGGCAGAGTTTATTTTTGGAGAGCATTGTATAAATTACGTTTATAACATAATAGAAACTTGGTCTAAACAAAACTTTTCTGTCTCGAAGTTAACCAAAGTTACTGTTAAGTAGAACAATGAGGGCTCGTTTTTAGAAGGACAACAGTATGGCAAAGTTCTTTAGCAGTGAAACAGTACAAGTTCCTAGATACACGAGTCTAGAATTAGTCCAATTAGCTAATTAGGTTAGTTATTGACAAAACAAGAACATCGAAGCCAGCGGAAATTTAGTTTATTGTGTTTCGTCTGGCGCGTTTTGTTTTTCATCTTTTGGAAGAAGGATATAAAAATATCGGAAAAATTAAGAGAGCGATATTTATAGCTAATAACTTGCCGCTTAATGAAAAAAACATATTAAGTTTATGAAGCCACATGTTAAGCAAGTGGAAACTAGTGTGCTCACAGATCAATGAAATGTTAATAACGGGTAAAGATTTGAGTCCCGCAGATACTGTAGACGGAAAAAATTACGTGAAAAAGTCTTTTAGATAAACAATTTCAAAAGCTTTGACCTTTACTCTTTCACAAATATTTCGAAGACTTTAAGCTATTTACAGAATGCCAAGATAAAATCTGTTACATAAATAAACCACAGATTTTGACGACAATATACTTAAATAAAATAGTATAAAGAATTCTTTGAATATCCAAGGCTTATGTTCACAAGTCACATTTCACAAAATTCCGATACTTAACAAAAATGTAGATAAATATTATGAGAGCTTTGCGGAAATTCACAAAGCCCTGAAAAGTCGTGGGCTATTGAAGTAAAATGAGAACAATCAGCATAATTAAACCGTTCTTGCGGATTATTTCACAACCTGTATTTTTTAAATTCCCTTTTCCCATTTCACCCTTCGTCTGGTTTTGGAGGGCGACACTTTATTGGTTTTGTGAAAGGTTAAGAGTATCTTGAAGTAGGCGTTGGATTTCCCGGACGGCCAGAAAGTATGATTGTGTTTTTCGAACGAAAGAAATCCCGTTTTATTCCGGGATTGGATGGCCAAAGGATCGTCATTTATCGGGTCATGGGGCTTAACACCGTCATTGACAGACGATGAGCTAAAGATCGTCAATATCGCGCCCTTCCATTACCAGAAGGATCGTAGATGAGATATTACGGTAGTTATCGTGAAGCCAAACACATTGCCTTCACGATAAAGACCGTATATTCTTCTTGAAACATTGGGTTCAATAACAAGGTTAATGTAAATTCCTTGCAATAATAAAGGTCTCTTGTTCGAAAGGTACTACATAGGTCAGAACAACAGAATTTTAACAATGTCACCGAGGCCAGCGTAACAATGTGGAATTTATAAATTGAATTACAATAACAAAAGCTGAAAGTAGAACACTGCCATTAAAGTGAGATTAAAAAAATACACTATTATGCTAGAATACACTAAAAATATTATGTTCCATGTTATCTAATCGCAGCATCCTTAATCCAAGGATCATAGAGCAGATGCAACTGAATTTGATTTTCACACGGAGCTACGGGCTTCTGACTTAAACCCTATTGGGAAAACCAATAGCAACACCGCAAACAATATAATCTAAGCCGTCGTACATAGCTAGCTACGAAATCATCAGATAGTACCGAATCGTAATCGCGCAAGCTCGATCGATACAAACAAATTACGATACACGGCCATATATTTTTAGTGATAGTCTGTACGTGTGTGCGTAAATCAACAAGAGTTCAATAATATTAGAAATGGAACCAAGGCCGTGAGAGCTAGTAAACATTACAAAGTAAGTTTTGCCTTTAAAATAATGGAGTTTCTTGCACGTTCTTCTTCGTTCAGATCTACGTTTTGGAACGTGCAAATGACATTAAATAGTTAAGTAACTGACCGACTCCTTAAAAATTTAAAAGCTCCTATAAATGTTTCAGTAGAAATAAATGCTTTGACTTTACAGCAGTTAGATTTCTCTTCGTCTTGAATGCACTTTGTTTGTCCAAGAAAGAGTTTCCAATGTTAACACAAACAAGTTGTGGCTGGGGAAATCTCAGCCGTAGCTACAGCTTAGCTTAAGTAATCAAAGAAGATTCCGAGTAAGAAAAGCTTAGCGCTGAGAACCATTCAGCCACAATACTGCAGATTTCTTCGAGCATAAAAATTAAGGTTGTCTAGAAGTAAATTGAAATAGACGTAGAGACGCCGACTCTCGGAGAATACTTGGAAAATATATCGCAGCAGGCAAAAAACGATCGCAAATTAGATTTAGAAGAAAATATCGAATTCTGTAATTTAGTTTTGTTAGTTAGCCAACAAATCACATTCGACGAAGCCTTACATTGATATTGTAGCTTGGTAGTAGCACCCGTTACTGTTAATTACTCTAATATTAAAAAAAGGTGAAAGTTTGTGAGTGTATGTTTATTACTTCTTTATGCTTTAAAGGTTGGTCGGATTTGGTTGATTTGGCACTCGGGTAGACCACGTCCTGAAATAGCACATAGGAATACTTTTCCTCCCGGGATTATGTTCCCTTGTCTGTCTAATCAGCAACAAATCATTGTAATTTGGTACTGTCTTCGATTTTATTGATGACTAGCATCTTCACCCGCATCGATTATTGCGGCGCGAAACTAAAGTCGAAAGCAGATAAAAAGTAGCTAACATCCTTTCTTGGAGTTCAAGCTTACTCAATTCCAAATTTCATCAAGATCGGTTTAATTTAACTGTGAAAGCGTAACAGACCGACAGAGTTAAAACCTTAAAGGTCTTTAGGGTTTATACCTTAGTGGTTTTTGGTTGCTAACCTAGATAATCCTGTAATCTTTGGTATAAAAAAAAATATATATTTCGAAATTTATATTACTACATTAACTAGTATGTGTTGATCTCCTGAAGTTTTAAAATTTTAACAGCATTTGAATCAATCCTGTTAGCTTATTCATCAGCTTCATCGATTAAACATTTTCGTTTTTGGTATTCTCAGCGCACGCGAGCCTAACAACAAGACTTGTGCCATTTATGTGCAAATATAATATACACTACATTTTGATACAAGCGGACAAATTTTATCACCGCGACCGAGGCGCATTGCGCCCGAGCCGCAGGCGAGGATCTTGAGGAGCCGAGTGCTGCTGTGTCAAATTTCCACGTGTATCAAACAACGTTTTTCTAAACACTTGATACGAATATTATATAATAAACGGCGAGCTCGCATACTTTCCCGCATTAGTGTTAAAAATAGTAAATTGCGTGCCCAAAAGCGGTAGGACTAAGTGGAAGAATGTAGATATTGAAAAAGATTTTTTTAAATTGCTATGACCAAATATTATGTTTTGCGTAAGATTTTTTTACAAGTAAAAGCAAGCTTGGAATAATGCCAGTTTACCTTAAGTTAGAATAACTTAAGACAAACCTTTTGATATTCAATTTTATAAAGCCTTTCTAGTTGAACGTTGAAATAAAACGCTAACCTTGAGGTTTGTGTTCCTCAGTAACCCCGTATTGGTTTTTGTAGTGTTGAAGCTAGTTTTAAGAACACCTAGACACATCACGAATTCGAAATTGAAACAAAAACATAACTCGATATTATATTTTTAATATTGTTCAGTTAGGACGTCTAGATAAACAGTCTATGATTCTACATCTCGAATAATAACGTCTGTTCTTTATTTGAACTTGGTTTTTTATTAAAAACTAAACCCTCACGGTACAAAAAATACAGCTCATTTTTAGTGTATGAATTACTTTTGATCCGTTAACTAAAGTCAGAACATGGCAGGTTTTCATTTTCATTATTAAGCACAAGGTTTATTTAAAGAGAAAACAAAAAGTAAAAAATGTTTCATTACTTTTAACATGCACTATTCAAGCTATAAAATCTCATATAAAGGCATTCTCTTATTTTTAATATTTCAGTGGTGATAAAAGGCGGAAACTATCCGGTGCCGGATGCGGTTCTGCCGCCCTACCCGCCCGCCCGGAGCTGCCGGAAGCGGAAATAAAGACACCGAGCGACACCTTCGGGCAACGACCCACGTTCGACAGTACTCGTGTGTGGGCACCACTCCCTCCCTCACTTGTTACTCCAACTTTTCAACTGGTTTGTCTTTACACACGAGTTTTTTTTAACGACGTCTGAAAGGGGAGGACTGGTACTGTCGAGAGAGGGGTTTTCTGTTTGCAAGTGTATTTATTCTTCTACAATCATGCAGCTTTACAACTTGTTACCTTTGTTATTTAAATTGTTGAATGTACGAATGTATGTGTGAATGATGATACTTCATTCTATTTGCAATATCTATTTATTAATTTATTGTACACATCTACCACAGTTTTGTCTTTTTTAACCCAAAGGTTGGCTGGTAGTGAATGCCATGTTGCAGTAAGTCCGCCTATATACCATTACTGTACATGAAGACATAAATAAATAGAATGTGATCAAAATTGAGAGCAGTGGTGGCCGAGTGTTGTAAAGAAAAATATCGAGAGGAAACGGGTATGTCCTACAATAAAAAAAATCGAAGACATGTGACATACACCACGAGTCCGCGTGGTGGATTAAGGCTCATTCCCTCTCCTAGATAAGGAGACCCAGTCCCAGCAGTGGGAATATACGCTAAGTGGGGTCATAAGCGAGATTGCATTGTCACTGACTAATTGTAATTCTTCACATGTCGGTAAGATTCACTGAACTCAAGTAATATGTCGTATCAAAATCCATTGATGGCTTAAGTCCTTCCCAGAATCGAGGGTAACAGCCGCAAGGAGAGTCTATCGCAGTTTAATTTGATTTGCCCGTTAAGAGGTCTCACTTAGGGATAAATTCACAGTCAGTTAAAAGAAGAGTAAGCCATCTGCAGTCTGGACGTTAAAAGATCTGACGTGTTGGAATGAAAAATTATCAAACTTTAACAGAGAACAAAAGAGTGAAATAAAAGAAAAAGGGTCAGGGATGACTTATTTCATTAAATTAAATTGAATCTAGTTTCCAAGAAGTTGAGAACATAAAAATACTGGGGCAAAGTGTTCAGACGCTTCAATTCAATACTTATTGTGCAAGTATTATTATCTATATGTTGGTTGGTTGGACTGGACATGTAGTCCTTATCTTTGACAAGCCCGTGACTGCATTCCCAATTTTCCAACCTTTGCAACTCCTGAAAATCCAAGTACCGACGATAATGACTGTCAGAAAACCGCCCACGGTCGACGAATCCATTTCAATCGATCACAGAAACAAAAAAAAAAAAAAAGAAATTGGGAAAACTGACAAACTGTGTTTCCTATTTAGCTACAACCTAGCAAGAGTAAATAGGTTACTTCTAGGCCAGATCATCGCTCACCATCAGGTGAGGTAGTGGCCAAACGCGAACCTATACCTAGTAAAAAAAACTGACTGACTGATGATTCAGTAAATCTGATCATGTCCTGCAACTTTGGTATTTTTCATTGCAGCACTTGTAGCCATAAATTCTAAACATTGTCATATAAAACATTTACTTAGGCACTTACATGATCAATAAACACAATTTAATGCTTAGCTACGAGGTGTTCGCCTATTACCGATTTACATACACTTTTTTTAAGGTTGTCTGAAAGACAACGTTGAATGATATTAAACTAAACATTGGTTCATTAATTATTAATGTACATGTAATTATAAAAGCCTTAATAATAAAAGCCTTAAAAATAAGCAATAGAGTTCACAGCCGGCGTCCAATATATTTAGTTAATTTTACTCTTTCAAATAAACTAGAGCAAAATAGTTTTTCCCATCGTTACGCTCCTGACGCGCACTAAAATAAATATTGATGGTTTCTAAAAGGCAACAATCGGATCTTATAAGCACCGACCAACCGCCATGGACTGAATATCTAACATCTTAATGCAAACAACCGTCTCGAGGCGGACGCATTGAGGAAATTTCAGCAATAACACGGCCAAACGAAATATTATTCACTGTATTTTTGTACACTCCAACCATTCCCCTTGAGATACTCTTCAAGAAAATGCCACTTATACAATTTTCCATTGTGGGGTTTTTAATTAAATATAATTGTGTTTGTTACGGTATGTTTTAAGGCCACGCCAAGGCTCAACATTATTTCATATAATTACACCGTAATGCGGGTAATAATCTCATTAAATAAACTCAATCACGCCAAGTCGCGAAATCCTTGACTCTACAAGACATATGGCATCAATCAAGGCATTAAACAGACTAACTTGATACAAAGTACATCGTCGAGCAAAAATTAATCAAAACTTGTTCACAACTCGTCGAGTGGAAGCCAGTGTCTTTGTTTTGTTGGTTTGCCGTTGTTAATCAAAGTCACATTAGCAGATCCTCAACTTAATAATGCCTTTTACAAGCTAATGTAGTGATTAAATACTACCTTTATACCTGCCTCTTAACAGTTTAACGATTCATCAAACCACAGACAGTTAAATTATGTGAATAATAAAAATACAACACCTAACACACACTGCGTGTTCAGTAAAGAACTGGTTGAAATATCACGATTATTTGGATATATCATAACAACATCAGTTATTAAAGATGTGTCAATATCGGAGGTGAGGGGAAGCGCGGCGACGCGACCGGCCGCGACTGGCGCCCGACGGCGACTACCACTCGACCCGCCTTCCCCCACGACCAGCTCCCAGAAAATACGGAAAACCCAGGAAACAAGGTACGAGGGTGCATTTATAAAACGAGTCTTTAAGGATAAAATATAGCAGGCGAAACAAGACGTGTTTTTCTCTGAGAATAATATTTAATTAAAACGAAGGTGCTGTTAGAGGGAACTTGCGGAATAATGACCAGCGAGGATTTATCTACCGTCTAATTAACTAGTTACATTTTTTTTTTGTTGGCGTGCTAACTTAATTAGATACTTTTAATATGTCCTAATGACTAACACCCAGAACAATTCTGTTTTTCTTCTGGTAGATGCGCGTTTAAGGCTTTTATCTCCGCCAGAGAGGAAAGGTTCAAGAATATCTTTGTGAGACATAAACAACACAATGTTTTCCCCATTCAGCGATATTTCTTGCGGGCGCTTTCCTCGGAACACTTTTAATAGGTGCTATCGTATAAAGTAAGACGTCGCTACATTTTGAATGTGGTTGAAGCAATTAAACATTTCTTTGGTATAAAATTCCGGTGAAATTAGCTTTGTTTATGATCACCAATAACGTTCTTGAACTGTAAATAAACACGAGCTTTGAGCTTTCGTTTTTCTGAGTAATCAGAGCGGAATGTTCTTCAGAAGTCAGTAAGACGTTCCATTCCGTCTCGTCATAATACTTGAAGTTATTCTGGCGTTCGGTGACGTGCTCCGCATTCCAAATAACCCTGACAGACGTTGAACCGATCAGGATTTGCCTTGAACTGCCTTCTTGTGGTTTTTGAAGAGCACAAGGTAAACTTATAGATCGGATATCAATCTAGAGATGGCTGTTATGGCCGGTTATCAGGTGTGATATTTAGTCAAATACATAGTCACTTCACGTAGTCATAAAACGCTGGTATTCATCTGGACTAAAATCCGACGGCAACATACTTGAGAAAAAGGTAAGGACACGATAGAATGTATTTTGAAACAACTTTCTATTACTTTGAGGTTGCGATATCATCAAATAACTTCTCCAGCTCTAGGATGAGCGAGAGTGTCAGACTTTTACAGACTTCAACTTACCCATGTTCCTTCCGAGATGAAAGAGTTTTTTTATGGATGGACATGGAAATTTTATCTCTGGGCCATACAAATATTTATTCTATGCGGGAATCGAAACCGCGACACGCAGGGCAACAGCCAATTGCTCAATTACTGCACTAACCGTGCAACAACCAGATTATCGCGGCGACCTAGAACGCAAAGGAAAACTTTTTGGGACCCAGGGTCGCGGCGACCCTTTAAACCACAACCCTGCCAGGTCCAATGAAACCATTGATTCATCTCTTTGCGGCTTTCAATAACCCTCAAACCATGGAGGTGTGAGCGGCACAAATACGCAGTTTAGTTTTCCAATTTACATTTATAACAAGCGGAGGTTGTTTGGTTGCTATGGCAGTTATGTGGTATAATGTGAGAGCCATAATCCGTCGGTTCGACATGTCTGCAAACAAATTGGTTTGTTTGCGCTCTGAACAACAGCAGAGTGTCGATGCGGTGACGTCATGGCACACATGTACACAACACATGGGGATAGGGCTGGCAAGTTTGATATCTGTGTCGAACTTGTTAGTCCAGTTGCTGCACAGGACTATCAGCTATTCAATAATGGAAGCAATATTGAAGCCAAACAAAATGAAATTGTTTTCGGCATTTGGTCTGTCAGTCTGATTGAAAGCATGTCACAACGCATTTTACATCAAATCTAACAGGCAGCAGTAATAGGTACATATAAAGTTATTACTGAAACCAAATTAACTATAGAACGTGACAGCCCTACCCCGGGAATAGATACGAATATTTACTTTAGCATCGCATCTTTGTGCCATTAGCGAGACCAGACATAATTATTGGGCAAATAAGAAGTTAGCTGAAGATCTCACCATTCTGGATTATACCATTTGTACTTACGCACGATCGTGGAAGGTTACTGGTATATGTCGTGATGAAGCCGACGAAATAGTGGAATTTGTGATCAAATAGTTAATGCTAATCATATGACAATGAATGGTAGCACCTTCATAAAGAATACGGTGGAAACCACCTTGAGGGATGTGAATTAGAATTACTATCTATGCTTAGATAAAGCGGAAGATTTTTTTTGTTTGGTTAAGTGTGTTTATATCTGGAACTACCAATCCGAAAAAACCTTGAAAATTACTAGTAGATATCGGATAGGATATATATTATAGTATAGGCCTATGTCCGACAGTGGACGTCTTTCGGCTAATATGATGGTGATGATAGTATAGGATATAACATCACCGTGCCCTCGTGGGGGCGATCGGCGGCGGAGACCTCTCGCGCCAGGCCTTGGTTCAGGCCATGGTCCGGAGCGAGCAAAGGAGGAGGCCGACCACATCAGGCAACTGCGCTCTCGCCGCCGGCCGCCGGGATTCCGATCCCGATTTCCGGCCACCGTAGACGCGGGCTTGCGAACGGCGAGCAATTGGTAACTCGCTGTCCGACCGTCCGGTAACTGTCCGGACCAATCCCAAGTCGTCGACGGCGTGCACATTTCCCGCGCGCCTCAAGGAGTTGTTAGCAACAGCAGGGGCCCAGCTGGGTCGATGCCTACTGGAGCCAGGGTTAGTTTCGAAAGAGTAGCTCGGCCTCGGTATGAAGGCACGAAGGAACGGGGTGGGTTTTAGTCAGTAAGAGTGTGAAACTATTTCCCGCTCCACCCAAGAGTGGGGGTTGTCATTAGATGATTTTCCTACCATAAAAAAAACCACGGAAACGGAACAGTAACCAAAGACGCGGGTGAAACCGCCTGGTACAGCTAGTTTACTATATAATCATGAACATGATCGTCTAAAAATAATAGCAAGACCCAAACTTTTAATAACCGCGTATCAAAGGGTAGTACATAAAGCAGTGTGTAAGCCGTAAAGTGAACAAAGGCGCGCAACAAAAAGGAAACATACTTAATTCTTTAACTATAAAGAGAGCCTTAAACTTTTTTAATAAGATCGCCGAATGACAGCGACGCTCTGCCCCGAAGTTAGATTATTTACAGATTTCCAAACGGACGGGCAAGCTCGTAAATCCTGGGAGAGAAAAGACAAATAAGTGGAAAACTTAAAAATAATGCGCTGGAGTGAGGGCGGACGATGAACTGGCCCTATCAGCGGTGTTCGTTGCTTGATTCAATTATGGCCTGTTTGGTAATGGCTGTTATTTTTCTCCAATTTTTGCGGAGTTGTTTCTCGATTTAATGATACGGAAAAATGCGAATTATAGTGCTTTTAAGCTGGCGTGGGCGGTGATGATGACGAGTTACTAATTGTACACTTACTCTGATTTTCGCAAATATTTTTCATTTGAGTGATCGGCAAGGACTTCTTAGTTTTACCTCTTAGTTTGTTTACCTTGAAATCCTCTAGCAGATGTTAAGTGCTTACAAAGTATCAGCTTGTATTCAAGGTATATGCGTAACGGTACGAAATAACGGCACGATCAATACATAGCTGTTTCCTGAGGAATATTTCAGTCTGCACATGAACCGTGCATTGTAAGGTAATTTCCTTTTCACAGTTGTGTTATGACGTTTGGTTCAGCATTGTGACGAGGAAACTGAAAAGTCAATTGAATTTTCACACTTTTCTCTGTAGGGATCGAACAACTATGAAAATGCTCAAGATCTGTAGCTTCAGGTGAACTCCGTTTAAAACACCTTTAAATTTGAAACTGTGCAATAACAGGTGCCTACATGAAAATTGTGTAACATACACTTTCATATAGGTTCACAGAAAAAAAGATTGTATGAATTTATACTAATATTATAAAAGAGGTAAAGTTTGTTTTTTTTTTTTGTTTGTAGGAGGTAATCTCTGAAAGTACTGGTCCAATTTCGAAATTTTTTTTTTCACTGATATAAAACTGCTTTATTCCTGAGTTATATAGGCGTATTTTGTATGCGGGCGAGTAAGCTAGTTACGAAATAATGTCGAAAAAGGTAAGCTTGTGCCCGGCAGTGGGACACCATAGACGAACACACTGACAATAGATGCAATAAATACGTCATGTGGGATACCTGCTAAGTTCTACAACTCCTAACAGTACCTCGCACACTAATCCTGCACGTTTCAACTGGCAACGCCGGCCTTGTCCATGATTTATCAGGCTTCCACGCGTCAGGCGGCGCGATTATCAAACTTAATTGCGAGGAAGACTCCATTGGCCTGTCGCCATGATTAATGGCTGCTCACCTGGATGTAATCAACTAGAATAACTGACGCTAATCTCGCTGCTCCTACGTGTAGTCGTGTTCTGACACCTGTGATGGGGGTGTGAGCTAGTGGCCGCATTGTGAGCTGTTATTAACAGGCTTTTACTTATGATAAGATGGACTAAGCTCAAGGTTTTTCATGCCAACTAAAATCAGTCAATAACTAGTAGTAGTGGATGAAACGTATTTTATGATAAATTTAGTATATAAAATAATATAACGCAGGTGGGTTGCCTGAGAAATTCCTGGCCAAATATTTTTTTTTTTTTTTGCAAAATGCACCGGTGTGTTTAACGATTAAATTTAATACTAACCGAAAGAGTGAAGCCTTTAGAACATAAAAATGTTGGGTTGCTTTTTGTAGGTATAAACAGGTGTGTTTATTTTGATAAATTAACGCCGTTTCATTACGAATACGATGTTGTTGTCTGCAAAAAAATCTGGTATGAATAACGGTAGTGGATTTAAAAAAAAAAAAAGTAAATTTTCAATTTTTAATTAATAATAGTCTGGCCAAAAAAAACTGCCTAAAGTTTTTGTATAGCATAAAAATGCACACAAAATATTGTTGTTATAATTATATTAGTGTCTGATGATAGCATAGTTTATGACAAACTGTCACTCTTTCAATATCATAGACACGGTAATTCCAACGCATTTTTAAGTTACTTCATCTTTCCGTGCGTCATTAACCTAATTTCAAAGCCACGTGCGACTTCACTGACAAAACTGACAATTCAAAAGAAGAACACATAACTGTCATCCATTTTAAATTGAGAACTCATAACTGTCAAATTCAAAGTGACAGTTCAGCGTTGAAATTTAAAAAATGGAAGGTAATAACCGTCGCGTCAGCGATGCATCAGTTACGTGATTACATCAGTCAGGTCATAGTTGGGAATGCAATAAGCGAGGCTAGGGCTGGCACGGCGAGTAGGCATCCCGCCAAACTGTCGCGCTTGCCAACTGCCAGGGTTCGATACCCTGCCGAGTTCGAGGGGTGCTACGTGCTGTAGTCTCGTGCTGTATTGTTTAAGACTAAACTGCGAGGCTGATGTATGGGCTGCACGGATAAGTTTAAAGTATTTGCATCTTTAAGCTTGTTCTTATCGAGCTCCGGATGTTAAGCTGAAAAAGGCTTTTATAGCATATTCGCAAGTGTCGTGAAACTCAAGTTAGCTGTAAAAATTTTATATTACTAGCTACAGCCAGCAGCGGCTTGGCCCGCGTGATAGTTGAAAACTATCTACCCTATGTCCGATTCCAACTCATTATCTACCCGTGTAGCAAGTTTTATAGAAATTCTTTCAGTCGTTTGATCCTGAAGGTTTTACAATCCCAAAAAATTGCCAACACAAACACGAGACCAACATACAGTCACAAATTTTCATTTTTATAATACTTTTTGTGTTATGTTGTTGTATTTACAAAATGTTTTCTACTCGAGAAAACAAACATGTTTCTTTGAAAGTTCCTTATCTACAAAGATTCTCATATAAGCTTTAAATTGTCAATAAAGCCAGTTGTAAGGAACTTACATAATTAAGATGAATCGTCTGAAGAACGGTTTTATTGCGCAGAAGTAATAATGTTGAACTGCATGAGATATGGATGTCGTTAAATTAATCGTCTCGTTACTTACGCTTCCTGGTTCTAACTTTGTAATGATGTGAGATTCCTTACCTGGAACAAAACATAATGAAAATCCATTAATAAAAGAATGTTAAACAATAAGTCATCATCGTTGGCTTCGGGTCTCACCAGATGCACTTGAATACCAGTATTTTACATGGATGGAGTCACTGGTTTACACCATCCCTCTTAGGCTAGGCTGGCTGTTACATACATATTATTTTACCTTCTGCTTACCCTAATGAAGCTCTACTACTATCTCATCTTATGGAAAGCGACGATGAGATCAACGATAGAGCTAGCTTGCCTAGAAGTATTAATTCATAATTGATTCAGACTCTCAGGTAGTAGCTTTAGGGAAACATAAGGCTCCGTCAGGAATTTCCAGTCCTTAGCTGCACGCACAATGAATGTGTTTATAAGACGTTTTGTGCGTATGGGTAGAATGTCCATCTTGTACCGGTGACGCCGTATGTCTGGTGGTCCGATGATTGTACGGTTTTGGCGGAATTAAACTGTGCAATTCCGACGCACACTCCCCGAAATGCAACCGGTAGAAAACGGATAGGCTAGCAACTCGGCGTCGATGCTCCGACTTGACCTATGCATCATTACTAATGATTCTCTTGTATACTATCAAAGATTGTGAAGCCATGTAATAATTAATATATTCTGTATTTCGATACCTTGTTTCAAGTGAATTCTACCGGAATTTACAAAGTTAATGTCTCAAGTGAGAAACTTTGGCCTAAACTTTGGAAGATAGGTGGCAAGGTGTGAGGCGCTCTATGCTAATGTAGTCCATAACTTTAGTTTCTGTACATAATTTAATATTTAAACTGTATAAATAGGTGCTAGGTAGTCATCACGAGTGAGAGGGTATTTTTATCGAGTGCTAAATAGTCTCGGTACTCGTATTTAATTATGGGTATTATGACAATGATTACAGTTGTTGTTAGGCTCTGGGTCTGATAATATTGCCAGTAAATGCACGTTAAAGGTTTCGTTGTTTCTGTGTATCATTTTTTTATGACGTTATAATTATATAAACTAGCTGCTGACAGCGGCTTCGCCCGCATTAGAGCCGGGACATATGATGCGTTGCGGCGCCGCACAGCTAATATTTCGACGCATCGTGTGCCCCGGGCCTTATAGTAGACTTAACTTCTAGGGGTATAAAAAATATCCTACAACCTAGTATTTTCAAGCCTACCAAATAAAAATAAATAAAAAAACCCGTTTCGGAGGAGTTCCATAACAAACACTCACACGAGATTTTTATAGATTAGATATACCTGTTCACAGAATTTGGTAATTACACCTCGACACGGGAATTAAACGTATTTAAAAATGCAGTTTTGCTCTATGATTGAAAGTCTGCTAAATAAGATTATCTATATAACTAATACTTCAAAAGGAGACTAGAATTTTTCTTTTCCTTATAGGGGCCCAGTAGGATTACTGAAAAGAATTACATAATCCTAGAACACAAAGGGCAACTGACGGACATAGGTGGGTTTTAGTGAGCAAAAGCCTGACACACACCCTCTCGCTCCACCCTAGAGCGCCAGAAATCATTGAATGATTTCCCACCTCAAAAAAAAAACAAAAGTAAATATCACGCATATGTACACTAGTATTGTTATGTAACTACGACAATTAAATTATGTATCATGAGTAAATGACATGTTATTGTTATGTAAGGGGCCCGAACCTTGGCGTGACTAACTAACATTGAGTTACACGCGCCGCCGGACTTTATCAATACATAGTAAACAGTGATAAAGATAATCCTTGTCTAATTACCTTCTTCCTTTTGGTTAATTAGTATTGTGAAGATTGAACCATCACTATACTAATCCTACGAGCTCTCTCTGAGAGCTGACCACATCCTAAGCGAATAGTGGTTTAAGAGGTTAGGAGATACCTTCTCTGGAGCCCTGACTGCCGCACCGGTAGCTTGGACCCTGTTTCCGATACCGACGGGATATAATTTCATATATATAAATATTATAAATCTACACCAATATTACAAAGATTTTATGTTTTTTTGTTTGTACGAGTTAATCTCTGAAAGTAGGTACTAGTCCGATTGCTACTAAAAGCTACTTTATTCCTGAGTGACATAGGCTATATTTTATGTATGGGTGAAGACGCGGGCAAAAACTAGTAATAAATAAATAAGTAAACATTATAAACAACACCATTTTTACCAAGCTTTCCGTTAATAGAGACAGTAAAGACAGGGTTATGTTAGTTCACGCACGGTTACTTACGAATTAAATAACTGGCGAACTGACTGACCAAATCAAATACATAGATTCTGATTACATATTCTAATGATGGTATACGTCTCGATTACGTCTTTTCAGATCACTTTCTTTTCTCCATAAGATATTTTTTTTTAGTTCGCGTGTTACGCAGCTGAGTTGTTTTTCGCCATTTCCCTGGTATTCTGAATACAATTTCCCGGTACTGCCGGTTAGTTTGTTAAATCTAAGCCAGTCACTGACGTGCGCACTTCGGGTTAAAAATACCGCTGAAAAGTGATGACTTACTCATTGGGAGTTATAAACGGAGCGACCGAGTATAAACGCGAGTTTGCAGTTTAAGATAAATTGCTTATTTTCGAACCCTGTGAACATTTTCCGCTGTTTTCACTAATTTTCTTTTTTTTTAGGAGTAGGATTTTTTTTTAATTTAAAATTTATATACTAGTAAAACACTGTATAAAGGCAGACTTAATGCCTTAGTCATTTTATTTTTTGCTAAGAAAATCACCAAATAACTTCTCCCGCTCTAGGAGCAAGAAGAAGAGTCAAATTTTTATTAACTAAAACCCGTATTACTTCCATAAGTTGTGCGAAAGTGTGACCCACTCCTGTTCCTCTCTCTGTGTAGCCTCTCTGGAACGAAGACAAAGAACAGGAGTGGGTTTTAATCAGTAAGTCTGACACGCTCTTACACTTCGCCCAAGAGCGGGAGAAGTCATAGGTTGATTTCCCTCCTAAAAATCTATATTACTTCAGTTGCCTAGTTCCAGATCCGCGCCGAACCTTTCGAACAATCCCGCAGGTCTTCTTCTTCTTCCTGCCCTTATCCCATATTACTTGGGGTCAGCGCAACAACTTCCATTGTGTCCTGTCACCCGTCAAACTATTACTAACTCCCTTTTCTTTCATATCACTTCTCACACAATCCATCCATCTTTTTTTCGGCCTTCCTCTCCCTCTCCATCCATCTACATGTATACTCAGAACTCTTTTATTAATATGCGCTTCATCCCTCCGCTTCACATGACCATACCAAGACAACCGATTACCTTTCAACTTTTCAGTCACTGGCGCCACTTTCAAACTTCCTCTAATATACTCATTTCTCACTTTATCCATTCTCGTCACACCACACATCCATCTCAACATTCTCATCTCCGCTACATGCAATCTTTTTTCATCCTTCTTTTTCACAGACCAACATTCTGATCCATACAGTATGACAGGTCTTATGACAGACTTGTAAATTTTACCCTTCAACTTGAGGGGCATGCGTGGGTCACAAGTTGTTCCCGTGACCTGTCGCCATTTCATCCATCCTGCGTTGATCCGACGTGTTACGTCTCGGTCTACCTCACCATCCCCTTGGACGAGTGACCCGAGGTACCGAAAGTCGGAACAGATTGGTATGGGCGTTCCGGCGAGAGCTAAAGGCACAGAGTTGGAGAGACCGCCGAAATCGCAGAACAAGTACTCCGTTTTGGTTCTACTTACTTTCAGGCCAACACTCTCCAGTCTGTGCCACCACACCTCCAATCTGTTTTGGACCTCTAGGCCACTCTCGAGGCCATGCCGCAATCCCGCAGGCCTATTTGTTATTAAATATATTATCTTTGAAAGTACTCTCAAATTCAAAGCAAACAATCTGTAAATTGTTCGAGGTTATTCGCTAGTTAGATTTTTTTAATAACCGGCCCCACGTTTCTGCAACTTATTATTTTTGCTAGTTTGTGTGTGCAGAGCTGCATATTGTACAAGTACATCTCTCTTGTAATTGTTATATGGACGCTATTAAAGCTGCCATTTTGACAGTTACTATCTTCATTACTCACTCAAAATCAAAAGTTATGTATTTATTGACTTTTACAAAGTATCAGCAATTACAAAGTGCACAAGTTTACAATCGCAAAGCTTGTATAACTTGTGTTTCAAGTATTTCAGCAGTTGCGGCCATAACACTCGGCGTGCGAACGCGATGCATGTGTGTAGTGACGTCAGAGCGATCGGTTCGCTACCAGTGCACGTACATATGTACATACATGCCCACAGCCGACCCGATCGGGTCATCTACACCTACTGGTACCGAGACTGACCCCGATCGGGTCAATAGCTTACTGACTGAACTGGAGTGAAAAATTAATGCAACAGATTTATGTTGGACATAATTAAAAAAAAAGTAAAGCAAAGTATTTTTGAGCAACTGTTTTGCTTTCATAAGTGGTTATATGAAAGGTTATAGATCATCTACACTAATAAAGAGGTAGTTTGTTTTTTGTTGGTAGGAATCTCTGAGAGTACTGGTCCGATTGCAAAAAATTTTTCACCAATAAAAAACTGCTTTATTCTTGAGTGACATAGGCTTTATTTTTGTACGCGGGCGAAGCTGCGGGAAAAAACTAGTACATATTATATTAAGATCTAATGATCTCAATAGGTAGGTAAGTCAATGTTGCCGAAATACGACGACGACGGCCAAAGAAATCACTTGTAGCAAATGAATGATGTGCACGTTCATGTTGGCGAACACGGCTGGTGCAGTGGTTAAACAATAGCTGTTGCGTTGCCCGTCATAGGTTCGATTCCCGCAAATGGCATAGATAGATAATTGTTCCGGGTTTGGCGTCTGTTGTGTATGTGTGTAAACATTTATGTTTGTGAACGCACCCACGAAACATAAAAAAAATTTAGTGATGAAATTGCTTTGTTAATTAATTAAGGTCAGTCATTTTTTAACCTAAAGATTGAGTCTAACTCTATTGAAGAACTATATTATGAAGAGGTCATTAATTAGGGCTAGCTTCTTAATTTTAATGTTTATAATTCCTTAAATAAATATGTGTTACGAAAATACGAACGCCAATCATATTTTAGTCAACATACAACTTGACACTGATCTGCATAATGCAAAAAAAAATAGAGGTATGTGGAACAGAGTGCAATCCTTCGTTGAAAAAAGAGGATCCTCCGACCAGACGGGTGTAGGGTCTGTTCCGGGCAACTGCCTGATTGTTGATTTCGGGCTGTTGTAACAATTTATGTTCTAATCGCACGGAGAACTCTAATACTGTGATGCAGGGTATTGAATTTTAGTTCCTATGTGATGTCATAGATGTCGCTATAAACATGCTGGAACATCCAATTTAAAGGTTTAAAGGAATAACAAATTATAGTCTTTCTCATATTACCTGAATCCTCAACACAACTTAATTCTAACAAAGAATACTAAACTGACGTTATTTCACTCAAAACAGCAACAGCAGCTTACCATTATAGAGTCAAAAAAGAAACAGCAGCTTACCATTATAGAGTCAAAAAAGAAACAGCAGCTTACCATTATATAGTCAAATCAGAAACAGCAGCTTACCATTATATAGTCAAATCAGAAACAGCAGCTTACCATTATAGAGTCAAATTTCCCTCCAACACTTGATTACCATTCACCATAAATTGATTTAGGTTCGTTAACAAACAAAGTTAGCCTAAGAACACAACATTGTACACTTACCTACTAGGGTTGTACAAGGAAATGGTTATATCGGAACCGAAATTGGAGGTGGCTGAAGCGTCAACACTACTACTAAACTTATACGAGTTTTTTTTAATTAATTTTATTAATTAATTGTATAAGTTTAAACTAGCTTCTGCCAGCGGTTTCACTATACAAACTTTGAACCCCTTTTTGCTACCCTTGAATTTTTTGTGTTGAATTTTGGAAAATCCTCCCTTAGTGCTTACCTACGTCATAAAAGGAAATCTTGTGCAAAATTTCACGTTGCTAGTCCTATTAGTTTTGTCTGTGCGTTTATATGTCAGTCAGTCAGTTAGTTTCTCCTTTTAGACATTTAAATGAAGAGCGAACTCACAACATTCCCAAAGACGAAACAAAACAACAAGAGCAAAGTAATCGAAAGAAGGCTCGGGAAGGGAGTTTTCCCGCACAACAAGTATAAACTTAAGAGTACCCTTCCTGAACCATCTATCGTCAACGTGAGCATGGTTTAAAAGCTTGTTCTTTCATCCAACGCAATGTTCGATAAAGAGGCTACGTGAAAAAAGAGAGATAACGCCTCAACGCTGTTAGCATTCAGTTATTCCGTCACTCACTCGAATAATTTTCACAAAACTTGTTCCAGAGAATACCTGTTTTTTTAAAAAAAAACCCTTACAAATTTCTGGAAAAAAAAATCCTCATTCAGAATCAGACTTAAGTGTGTAAGGTGCCTATAAATATATTTTCGTATTTTTGTTTTAAATTCATAAGTAAGTAAATTATATACATTTTAAAGGGCCAAAGTTTACTCAAAACAGCAGATTTCAGAGGTCCCACAAGTTAAAAACTTATTAGTTTTACACCAGTAAGCTTTGATTTCAATGATAACCTAGATAATATGCACAAGGTATCGGAATTTCCAAAACTTGGAACCTGGTGTTTAACAAAACCAAATCACGTGAAGCAGTTATGTGGAATTGTATCTCGGATTGGCCGCTCTTAATTTATCGAAACCGAATCGGAGTCGATGGTGTAAAATCAATCGAAGTTGTGAACTTTCGGAGTCGGAACCGTACTCCGTAACATCTCTAGCACCAACAGACGTCCATATAGAACTCATACATATGTTATGAGGGTTGTATACTAGTGTTTTATACAAAGTGAGAGGCGGGTGCTGTGCAGTGTTTACACTCACGGGTCTGGCGCTCCGGTGTATAACCGCACAAGTACACATCCGACCAAATGCATGCTGTATTACATTCTTTTTGTTAAGCAGTTCGTACATTTGCTTGCAAATTAAATGTGGCGTATTTTTTTACTTGCGGTAAATAATTCAATGGGTTCCTATTTTTTTAACTTTCCCTATTACTACTTATAAAAAAGCGATGTATTTCTTTTGTTTGTCCAATCAAAACAGATGTATAATACTACTATGCTACCGTGAGTCTCATTAGAGTTTTGGGACGCTACATTTATTCATCCGAAACAACTAGTAAATTGAATTTGGAGATTGTGTAAATTCAAGCGCAATTTCAAGGATCGCGACAGAAAAAAACATTATTTACTATATGAGATACATTTTTAATAAAATCTACTTTATTTCAAGGTACATTAGTTGTTCAGTCTTACAAAAGAAATAAGATTGTTCTTCTATTCTAATCTTTTTCAAATACGTCTGTATCAGGCCCAATGGAACATTGTAGATAGAAGCAAGCCAGGATTATAACAAGACTATTAAAGTGTCGTTACTTCATTAAGATTATACGGTAATTACGTTTATCTCTTAAGTCTTCAATGATTCGTTTGGACTGTGTAACAACGGAAAATAACTATAGTTACGTGTGGTTACGTTGTCAAGTGCCCAGAGATTGTAATCAATCATTATAAATATCACACTTATATGTTATAAAGACGAACGTTTGTGAGTAGAGTCTCTTGCACGTTCTTCTCCATAGAGATCTACGCTTTGGGACGTGCAATTTAGCTTCACTTTTCTTGGACTGATCGACATATTTTGACTATTCAAAAGTGCCTACGAATGGTCTATTTGAAATAAATGTTTTTTTTTTTAATGTGTGTGTGTATGTTTGTTACTTCTTCACGCTTGACTGACTAAACGGATTTCAACGACACTTAGTACACGGGTAGACCATGTGTTGGAATAGCACACAGGATACTTTTTATCCTGGAAGTAAATTCATTGGCATAATTAACTACTATTACACAGGCGAAGCCGGTTTCAGCATCTAGTCTAGTTAATAAAAGGTTAATCTTAGCATAGTTTGCAGCACTTGTATTAAAAAAGCTCTCCAAATATTTAAGCCAGTTATTTCTTCCCGCATCAACAAAATAAAACTTCTGAAGAGTTGCAACTAGCGAGTGACTTTGTAGCGATAACTTCATAAAAATGTATTTTTACGAACCAGCTAAAGTCTGTGAACATTTTATCCGCATTTTCTTCAAAACAACTATTCAGACCATTCTCACAACATGACCTAGTTGCCCAAACTCACCGTTACACCGGTTATTCGCGATTTGTGGGAATGTTTTCATTGCACATGCTATTAAGGAGGCTTGCGTATCAGTCGCATATGATTCCATGTATACGACCGTAAGTAATCTAAATGCAAACATGTTGAATATTTCATAATCTAAGTCGTTTAACAGGATTGTTGTAACTGTCTTGTTATCTGATCTAGTAATCGTAGGAAAACCTGTTTTGTTCCATGTTCATTAATTATATCTTAGCAAATCGCAGGTAGACGAGCCACACGGAAGTAACGTTCCAGAATCTGCATAAAGCTCATAAAAATATCCTTCTGGTAATAAAAATGATTTTAATGAGAAGAGATCGCCACCTGCGACATCTACGTAAATGTAACAAGAATAGATGGGACTCGAGCATTCAACTAGCGCCTTTCAGTACACTCAAAGAGAACTTGTTATTACTACTACTAAAAATAGTTCCAGAAAGATATTTTATATGCAAATACGTGGCGTGACGAGTGACAGGACCGAATGAAAGAAAATAAAACAAAATAGGCTCTTAATAAACTAGTGCGTCTCTCCATCAATGATTGCATCAGGTGGGGTCACAGTCAAGCACTAGTTTATATCAGATAAAAAACAAACAAGTTGCGCCGACCCCAAATAAAACGGAACAAGAGCAGGAAGATGATGATGATTTTCTAAGCAAATACATAACGTAGTATTTGAGAAAGAATCAAAACTTAGTGTAAGAAGCTTGTCTGAAGAACTACTACCGTCATTCCTGTTTCTATCATCAAGCAGAATTGCCATATTCTTGTCTAAAGTGTAGTTACTAGCTGATAGACTCACAGGCAAATGAGAATTTCCAGCGTCACTGACGATTGCGTCAAAATTTACGTGACATTTGAGTTTCAAATAGAATTTGAAGTTCAGTCAAGACAAAGTCTCACATTAGTCCACACTTGAGATGTACCGCAGAGAAACGCAACGAGCTGCACTTACATAAGACTTCACTCCGACCTCGCTGCACACTGACACTTACGAATAACGTCTTTAAATCAGTTTTACTTTCTTGAAAACTGACCTTTTGGCAACAAAGTTGTACATTATTGGTGTAAATCGTACAGTATCGCACGTTGGAGGAAATATGACGCCATCAATCTACATAGAAAGACCAAAACTTTTATTTCATCGTACCATTAAATGAAATAGTCAATCAGTAGTTTATTTCCTCATAGCTGTAAGAAGACATTGTTACATAGAGATATTAAACCACGAAGAGGTACTATGTTAACCGATTTTATTGACCCGACGCGCTGACTGCGAACTTATGTAATTTATGCTCCCCTGCAAACTCACGTATTCAGCGAAAAATACCGTAAATCTGTAGTGTCTACAGCTTCCCGCTACTTTCCTTTTACTATTTTTTTTTTACTTAAAGAGGTGGAATGTCTGTTCTGTATGCATTACAAGCTTCACTGGTTCAAGGAACATGTGCGTCACAGAACTAGATTTGTGATTCGGGATATCACGAGTGCTGCGATGCAAGTGAGCAAAGAAGACTCTGGTCCTTTGAGAGTTAGTGCCATTGTGAGATTACTGAAAGCAAAGTATTTGATGGAACCGACGCTGCAGTGTGCTCAATCGAGAAGAGTGCTCTGCGAAATTGGTCTATGCGGCCATTTTTGTGAAACGATATTTTATAAAACTTGCTTCTAAACATGAACTATTCCATTTTTCTGCTATGAAACCACTTGAAAAGTTGAAACCCACTCTCGTATCCGTTCAGTCTGAAATTTCATCAACAACTGCATATTTTGTAGAACCATAACGTTTTTTGCGCGTAAATAAAACCCCACGTATACTCGTGTACATATTCGCGCAGACTAACAACGTAGTAATAGTGCGGAGCATAAAGCCGTATATTTGAGTGGTTCATTTTTCTGTCCGCCAGTGCATCCGGGTCTGTTATCTGTAGGGCTGGCACCAATGCTGGCACTATATTATATTATGTTTAAATTGTAAATATAAGTTTAAAATAATAATTTTACACTGCCACATTTTTATGTTTGGTTAGTGAAATCAGGGGACTTGAAAATGACGGTTGTACTTAATGTTTCCGCGACAAAAATCGCGTAAAACGTAACTTTGCGTCATAGCGAATTGTCTGTTTTAAAATATACATAATTGCTGCCTACTTGTGATTCTTACAGAGTTTTATTTATATTCGTTAATCATAATATGTAACAAAAATGTTCGTAACATTTTGAAAGCACACTCTTGCTTAAACCGAAAGGTCACATTACCCAGTTTTCGGGTAAAACTTTGTTACTGAATAACATTTAACTTATAACGACGGACCTTCAGCACAAATGGCTATATTTATTCCGAAAGGTACTTGGACTGCGACACCTAGCTCCATTCCACAGCACATTGCCTTAATCTAGAATTCTAGACTATTTAATTGTGGGACGACCACTCGTAAAACGCGATGGAATACAAAATGTTTCAGATTTTCTGTTTCGGGGCTGCTAATTCATCTAATCTCAAATTGAATAAGGCTTAGTGAATTCGCTGATACTACTGGAGGCTGTGCATCAGATAAGGTAATCGAATAATTCTCCAGTACCTAAATTAATTTTCTTTAAGAATATGAAATAGTGGATTAGCCAGCTTAGATGTATAAAGTGGTCTGTTTATGTGGGCTGACACAAAAATAGCTATCAAGCGGCAATAAATAAGATTAGCACTTAAGATAACGAAAGTAATCTGAATTACAGGTTTACCCCAGTTCAGGCTGAATCCTATCATTACATTTTTAGTTTATGACCTTTAATTGAATGTAGGTAAGTTATTGCGCCAATATCACACTAGTATTATAAAGGCAAAAGTTTGTGCATATTTATGTTGTTTGTTTGTTATTACTTCACGCTCGAACGGCCGAAGTGATTTCGATGAAACTTGGTATACCCGTATACCTGATCCTGGACTAGCTAGGATACTTTTTTTAGTAGCTCGTGCATGGGTTATTTACGAGCATTTTTGAATCGTCAAAATATCGGTTAGTCAAAAAAGTGAAGCTAAGTTGCACGTTCCAAAGCGTAGATCTCTATGGAGGAGGATGTGGAAGAAACTCCATGGCCACTCTTTTAAATTATATTATGAGTTACATAAATCTTGGTTACATATATCTTGTCGCTTCTATCAATCAAGTTGAATACAAATGTGATCCCTTAAAATAATGTGTCATGTTCGCCAACCCTACGGCTGCCGCTCTAGCCTCGAATTATGCAAGTGCAATGTAGTGCAGTTTAGTTATACCAGCGTAGTATAGTAACTTCACCTGGCGTCGCCCGCGATCGATACGTCGCGACGACCGGGAAGTGCGCCGTCTGGGTTGAAGACTATCTTTTAGTTTAATTGTCACTTGATATATGAATCTACGTGATGTTTTTGTTATGACGGAGAAAATGTTATCTAATAGACTTGCCCAGGCAGAAACCGGACCTAAATGTGTTGTTAGAATGATGGACGAGTTAAAATCGTATCCATTGTTATGAACGGTTTATGACGTCAACAAATCCATAAATAACTCAATATTTACTGAAAGCATTAACATTCCTATTCAAAGAAAAGCCTCTAATTCTGTCAGTTAGACTGTGTGCCCATCAATTGGCAGTGAAGGTACATCGCCACAAGCATTGACGCCATCAACGTCACGACGTGTGATTGTGTGAACGATCTCGATCAATCTGCTACTACGGGCTAACACGGCCCCGTGGCAGCGCACGGGTTGGATCGGTTCTATCACTACATCGCAGCAAGATAAACTAGTGCGCCTCACTATCCATTGCATCACTACTTTCCATAAGGTGGGATCGCAGTCAAGCACTGGTTTATATTATTTAAAAAAGAAACTTGGAAAACTTAGGATTTTTGCAAAAGATTTTAGTATATTTTTTTTTGGAAGATTTTTTTTTTTTTCAGTTTAAACGCGAACAATGAATATGAACGCTGATTGGAGGATATAAAATGCACAAAATGCATATAAAATGCATTTCATCGTCGCCTATTACATACATTCGTATCGCTTGCCTAGAAGTAACCTATTCACTCAACTATTAGGGAACACAAACTCCATCAGGGAATTCGACTCCTTAGCTGTATGCACAAAGAATGTATTCCCAAAAGGTTTTGTTATGGGTGGGATGTCCACCATTTACCGGTGGCATCACCTACGTCTGGTGATCCGATGATAGAACGGGTTTGGCGGAACTATTTCAGGTACATAAATCTAAAACAAAATCGTATTATTGCAAAATTCAATTATTTAATCGAGTCCTTAAAGTTACATGTAAAAACGATTTTTCCTTCAACACACATGAAAAACTCAATCGATTTTTGTTCTAGTACAAATCGTTTTGTTTTGTCGCGACTCGATAGGTATTCAATTTGAAGTTGTGTGCTCCACGTATTAGTTTGTTTTGTATTTCAATAGACTGCAATACAAACAACAGGTAGATTTGTTTATTTTGCTGGATACAGTTCCAGGTATTCCGTCATCAGTTGATAGTTTCCAATCCTGTGGAGATTGAACAATTGGGACATGAATGGAAGTCACATACGTCGGTATGTTGAATTTTCTGATGTTTATAAATACGTATTATATCATGAGCATTCTGATGACTGTTTATTATAATATCATCTATCATTACCACAAACGATACAACCTTTTCAACCGACTTCTAAATAAAAGAGTAAAGATTAGAAGAAGGAAATTGAAAAATAGGTACAGAGGTGACGCTTATTTCTAAGGAAATCTCTTCCAGCATACCGGCGAAAGAAGAGTTGGAAGAAAATAAAGAAGTAGTACTTATTTCTCTATTACTTTTACACACGGTGTCTCCGTGTGTTACGGTAATAGGAAAATAAGTACACACAAAATAATATTATGTATTTTTTATGATGTTACCTTAGAACTCAGTCGTTGATAGATCGATTTGTAAAATCCCACTCAAGGAGAAATTTACAGGTAATTCTGAGCATTTTCGTCGTTTAAAGTCGTTTTATGTATGATTTTTAGATGTTTCGAGGATGTATAAACTATACGGTTAAAAGGTGGCATTTCAAGATAAAAAACCTTATCCGCGACTACATCATGATAAGGGAAAAACAAATCAATGACCTCCCTGCGTTAACGCTAGAGTTAAACTGTGTTCAGCATGCCATGGTCAGGACTACATGACAGACTTAAAAGCTAATACTTAAATCTTTTAAGAAAATATTGGTTTAAGTTGTTTGTGTTGTTAAAGGAAGAAATCACAGAGTTGCCTGTAGTAGAGCACAATTTCGCTTTTTTTACATGTAGGTCAAAAACTCAAAGATCTTCAAATCGAGTTTTCCAGCATTACCGTGGAAAACTCTTATATACCGTCAACAATAATAAAATCCCTGTCCAACAAGGTCCATTAGGTATGCTGATCAAATTGAGCGCACTGATCGAATAGCTGCGCGTGATCAGTTCGAGCCGGAGCTAATGCTGGTCAAGGTCGCCGGCAGACGAGTTACTGGACCGTTAGGAGGAGCGGTTACTTGGGTTATGTCATAGTTGTTGTGTTGGTTAAGAAAGAAAACTAGTGATGTGGATTTTGCCTCCAACTAAATTTTCATGAGAGGAAAACTCGGAACATAGTACTGTATTTCCAACTATATTAAACCTCTTAACAAACTTGGCACCTAGCCGTTGAAACCTAACTTAAAAGTTTCTGGCTACTTGGAGTGATAAGTCAAAGGTTTTATAAGACGTAGGTATATGACGAATATGCTTTCCAATTTTTTTTTATTTTTTTTTAGCTGCGAAAATGACTTCCCCTGCACTTGGACGGAGCGGAAGATAGTGTAAGACTTTCACTGACTAAAAACCAACTCCTGTTCCTTCGTTGCCTTTCGTACAGGGGCCGAATCTTCCTTTCAGAAAAAAATCCTTGGCACCAGTAGCTAAGCTTCGGTACCCGTAGGGGCCCAGCACAAGCCCCTACCCTACGGTTTGCTGACAACAAAATGCTTTTTTTTTTATCGATTGGAAAAATCATCCAATGACAACCCCCGCTCTTGGGCGGAGCGGGAGATAGTGTCAGACTCTTACTGACTAAAAAACCCATCCCGTTCCTTCAAGCCTTCATACCGACAACAAAATGCTTCACACTTGAGAGCGCTTTAATAGAGCCTTAACTGATCTATCTATATCGTCAAAATGATCATAGTTTAGGTAAAAGCTTGTTATTTCATCGAAAGCTATCCAGTGCAAAGTTTGATAAAGAGGCAACGTGAAAAAGAAAGATAACTCCTGAATGCTCCGTTGGCTATAAACTTTATTGATAAATATTCTGAACCATTCAATATCTTTCTCAAAATCGGTTTAGTATATCTGAATACTTTAGGACAAACGTTACCTAGCCGTTCTTGTTATTCAATACCCCAACTTAGGTGTTCTTCTTCCATACTAATATTATAAAGAGGAAAGATTTGTATTTTTGTATGTAACGAATAAACTCAAAAACTACTGTGCCGATTTCAAAAATTCTTCCACTATTGGAAAGCTACATTCACCCTGAGTAACATAGGCTATATTTATTGCCCGTGCGACGCCGGGACGGGCCGCTAGTATTCAATAATTTAACGCAAAAATGACAGTCGCAACGTCATACAACTCTTGAGAAATTACCTCTAAGCTGAGAGATTTCGTCTTGGCCGCGAGATAAACAATACCGTGCGAATTAGGCTGTTATAGATCTATTCTGTGTTATAATGTAGTCTTTGTCTTAACAGCAAGACGAAGCAGGTCAACAACCTAATCAAAACAAAAGACAATCCAATATCTAATCAGATACCTACAATTTGGTTTTTCGGGGTAAAAAGAATTTTGCTAATCGATCCTTATGAGACGGAGTTCTAAGGTAACAAAGATTAAAAAAATACATATAACCGAATTGAAAACCTCCTCCTTTTTTTGAAGTCGGTTAAAAAAAAACGCTACTTTACTAAAGAGCTACTGCGAAATAAGTACGTAAAAATATTGTAGTCTTTTAACCGCCACAGTCATGTATGACATGACAAAGCAAAACTGTGTCCAGCACGCCACGGTCACCACTACATGACAGACTTAAACACTAGTAAATCTTATAAGAAACTATTGGTTTACTCACTTGTGTTGTTAAAGTATGAAATCGCCGAGTAAGACGAAGTAGGTCAACAACCTAATCAAAACAAAAGACAAGCCAATAATCAGATACCTACAATTCGACTCATCAAATATAGAGTTAACCTAAAAAGGCCAAGTCATCAGAAGTGCCAATAACTGGGTAATCATTGAGTGGTTCATAGCAGATCGGGGTGACCGTGTTTGTGTCACATTCGGACAATGACATGATGAGTGACGACGGAAAACTGCGCAGGAGCACCGTTAGCGTGACGGATTGACGATGCGCGAAAATTATCACGTTGTTTGTTTGGGGTTAGTGTTTATGTTTAACCCGTTGTATGTCCGGAACGGGGATCCACGCGGGACACAATAACTTTTTAATTGTGTCTCTAATTACGGCATACGAAAGGTTAAAGTTGTAAAATGCAGAAGGATAGGAAGATCAATCTACCGTGTATTGATCACTGATCATGCTTTCTATGTGTGTAGTCTTTGCTCTGCACTGGGACTAGTATCCAGTATTAGGTAAGCTCTCAACATCAATAGTATTTGTAATACATAACATGATTTAAAAGAGTGTCTAAGGAGTTTCTTGCTTGTTCTTCGCCATATAGATCTACGCTTTGGAATGTGTAATTAGCATCATTTTTCTAACTGACTGACTTCTTGTCAATTCAAAAGTAAATATTTGAAATAAATGCTTTGAGTTCTTTGATATGTAAATTAGTATACAACCACTAAAAACAAACAATTTCTAAAAACCTTCAAAGCTGTGTAAAAATACCTGAAAAAAAATAGGGACAGGTGAAACTAAATAAAAGCTTGTAAAAAGGTGACCATTTCTTTTTCAATTTAGCCATTTCTTCACACAATAACCCTAATTTTGGCGCGTGACTGCTTTCTAGGACACAATAAACAACACGGACACAAGCAATTCTCCGTTTAACAGTTAAAAGGACAAGAAACACAAAGGACTAGTCTGAGGTTACGCGATAAAATGGATATAAAGAAAATACACATTAAAGGGTCTTTGTGACCCAAAGTTCTATGTATCCCTCAACCCGTTTCAAAATCTGGCCTAACTTAATCATAGGCATGATTGACTTGTAAAGAAAGACAGTCTTTGTGTAGCGATACCTTTCCGCCACCCTTAGTTGAACTATGTCCGCCTGTGTACTTAATAAACAACAGTGATGAATCCTAGACGGTATGGTTTCAAATCATCATCATATTTTTTTCCACTATTGGACATAGGCCTCCCCCAAGCGTCGCGAACGGTCCTGTGCGTCTCACCTCCATGGGATACCCGCGACTGACATCAGGTCATCGGTCAGTAATGCTGATAAGTGTGTACCATATAGAGGCCTATGCTCTTTGCATCGAATATACAGTCAAGCAAGCTCCCAGCATCTGCCGCCCCCACCGAAACGAGGCGTGAAGCAAACGATGATGAATGATTTAATAAATTCGCAGCAGTCATATAAATCACTTGCACTGCTATAAAGACTTAGAATCACACGGGCGAGGGTAACGGTCGGAACCGCCACGGCTATCAACGCTAATACAGTTCTTATTGTTTTGCGTCATTCTTACGAAAAGACGTCAAAACACGAGGTTATAATTATTGAGTCTTAAATTTTATGGTTTAAAGCGATAGCTACGAGAGGATTCATAAAAATGCAGTTTTAAGATGCAGTAATAAACGAATCTTAATTTAGATAACGGGTGTTGTATGAATAAAAATTTATGAGTTTGCAACGTGGATCGACAAATACTCTGACATTTTTTCGTCATTACATTCTATTTTCTTATAAAGCGAGTTGACGAACAATCCAAATTTAATCGTTAACAGCAGACACACGAGTTTGCTGTTAACGAATAAAATATGATGCAACTGTGACGTAATAACAATAAGTTAATTAATATCCACATCAAGATCCAATCATATCCAGCTATAAACAATTCTTATAAATGCTCATTAAGGTCGCTGTTTAAAATGACTTAGTGTAATTAATTCATGATATAAAGTTATTATGCAGTTATCAATGACCGCATGTGATACGATGGGGTCGCGGAGCAGATCGTAACGCAACCCCGTGTGTTTACAGCGACTGAGAGGCTAAACAAACAAGAGCTAAAAGCTTTGAAATATTTCTTTCTTCGTTCTATTTGTAAAATATTTTGAGTGTCAGATGACGAATTAATCGCCTGTTGAGGATTTTTTTGTCGCTAGGTACGTTTAAATTGTGGCGTTTTTTGATCATTATTCGTTTTTTTTTTGTTTTTTCAGCTTTCTGCTGTCCTTCTCCATATACTTAGATGTTGACTGATGCTCCCAATGTGCACAACATGATTAAAGATGGGCTAATCTAATTCGTGCTTGGCATTGTACGACTATTTTTATGTCAATTTTCCTGAAATTCCTGATACACTAAATTCGCTGAACATCAGATAACAATGTAGCATATTTTTTTTTCTAATTAATTAATTTATTCACGTATTTATTAGCTATTTAAATACGGTGACATACGGCGACCTAATTATTAAAATGAACCGAACAAAACTCAACAGAACAACGTGTGCGTCATACAAGTGTCGTTGCTAAGTTTTTACCAGAGTTTGGAAGTTTTTAGTAGTGTAGGTTTTTATGTCAAAAAAAAATACAGGTGTGCTCTTTAATTTATTTGTTTGTTCTTCACCCACTTGACATCATTGGCTCTGTTTTTTGTTACAAAACCAACCGTATGTTTATTAATTTTGATAGAGCACTTTATTGGTAATGTATTTGAATCAATATACCTACAGATAATCTAGTACTTATTTTTTCGGTGTAGAAGACCTTATGAATGGCCTCCACTCTGGCGTGGGCGGCGGGTCTATCAGACTGATGCTGACTAAAACCACCCTGGTGTACCCTCCTACACATACGTCAGGGTTTCTGTGTGCTGTGTGACTTTCGCTACCCTGAACGAATGCTAGCCTGCCGTCGTTCCGTACACTACGTACGTGGAACACTACGTGCCACCATCTCGGGTCCAAGCTAATAGCTTAACTCAACTCTCTTCAAGTTTGACTAGAGTAGGTACTTACTATTCTATAGCTACAACGTTATTCCTGCACTTATTAATTAAAACTTTAGTGTAACTTTTCTATTGCAAAGAAGAAAGTCTTTGTGTTAACTTTTCCGCATATTACCCGCTTACTACCAGAATACATCCCACTCTATTTGCACATATTCATTACGCATACAGCTAAGGAGTGAGATTAGCTGGTCGAGTGTGCTTTCTCATAGCTACAGCTTGGAGATATTAATTCAAGAGTGAAGTAACCTAACGTCTATGCAAGCGTGCTCTATCGTGTGCCATATCATCTCTTACCGTCAGATGAGATAGTGGTCTTGCGCGAGTTGTTAATAATAAAAACATAATAAGCATAATCGTGACGCACTTGTCTGCCTAAAGTTTTTCCCGTAACTCTTCTATGTAATAATGTACTCTTTAATCCCCTCCGCACCAGGAAGTAGCTAATGTCTAGCCGCTATTGAAATGAGCGCAGTTCAGTGCGTTTCACAGTTCACTGGGCCAGCACCAGCTGACACAATGACATTGTATCCAAAACCAGGAAAATACATTTTGTGCAAAAAGCCTGAAAGCCGTGAGCGGGTTCATGTAATATGTAGTCGCTCAAGGGCAATAGCGTATTATAAAGTGAAGTGCTCTGGGGTAGGAAATCTTAAGTGCACTGGAGTCATGCTACTTCATTAATCACATCTTTGTGATACTCTGTCAAAGAAAAATATCTCTACATGTTTAAATAACATAATTTAGATACAAGTAAATTATGTACTACACAATATTCTGAAATATTTAAAATCGTAAAACATAGAAAAACAAATAATCAATTCACATAACTGAAAACTAACTCAAGTGCAAACACTAAATCACCTACACGCCATTAACAAAGTTTAAGTAAGTATGTTAAGCGAGGGTACATCGTTAAAAGCGGCGTGGTGGGGGCTGACTATGTTAGGTAAGGTCATTAATATTAGAGACTCGTTCGAGAGCGGTCGTGTCTTCACAAAAAACTTTCAGAATACTAATAACTACTAAACAGTTTTAGTTACTTCATATTATGTGAAATTATATTCTAGTGATTAATTGGAATGGGTTACTAATGTAAAATAACTTAATTTACGCTGACTTGAATGGAGTGATTTATCAAATGATGTACGTTACTAGCTTACATATATATTTAAAAATAGGTCGGATTTTACGTCGCTTTACGATAACGATAAAAGTAGCGTGGTGCCTGAGGTGTATTCTTTTCCGAGTATGGTAACAGATACGTTATCCGCACGTATTGCTTCCAGATCAATATGGAAGGAACTATCATCGATCTTATAGTTTGATAAGCCAACAATTTTAATCCAGTATCAGTCAGTCTCTTCGACCTGAAGCTAACGAAGATTGATATGTTTGGAAATTATCTTCCTATGACTCATTTTAATGCGATTTAGTTTTAGATAAATCTAATCTTTATCGGAGTTAAATCCACAAACATAACCAAAGCCATAACGATGTGTGAAAAATTAAACATTGGGTAATTTTTATTATGGCTGTAGTTGACATACTCGTAGATACAAAATGTAAGTTTATTTTCAGAGATGTTCTCGTCATCGTTTATCATTTCAGTTCTGTATTATCCACTGCTGGTTATAGATACATAGGCTTCCTCATTATTCTGTCATACTTCCCGATTCTACACATCCCTCATCCAAGTGTATCCAGCAACGTTGATAGTGTCAACCTTCAAAAGCAGCATGTTTCATATTTTGCGAACTAGGGGACGCCACAGTGCCTCCGCCATGCATTGAAATATTTGCTCAATTGTGTTTCGTAATTGATATTGGGTGTTGAAGTGATGTCTGTTGTTTCCGTTGATATACCTTGTATATGTGTTGGCAGCAGCAGTGATCGTTTCAGCTTTGTTATTTACTCTTATCTGAATTGTGTATTGACAACAATTGAATTTAGAATATTGTTTACCTAGTCACCGATTTAGGTATCGTAGGAATAAAAGGCTTCATCATTATCATTTTTATTTCAACCATAAGACGTCCACTGTTAGACAATCCAACGGATTCCCGCGAGTCGCGATCCTCACCAGGTTATCGGTCGACCTTGTGGGAGACCTTCGCAACGCTGCGTCTTCCGGTATAAAGATTCAAATTACTGCAATCGGTAGCGGCTTCACCCGCTTGATAGTACAAAATTATCCTAAAACATACTCCCGGGTTTACAACTATCCTATGTGCTGTCCTAGAACGTGATCGTTCAGCTCTAACTGCACTAATATTATAAGGAGGTAAAGTTTGTTTTTATGTTTTTTTTTGTTTATAGGAGGGTAATCTCTGGAAGTGTCTACTGGTCCGATTGCTAAAATTTTTTCACCGATAAAAAGCTGCTTTATTCCTGAGTGGCATAGGCTATATTTTATGTACCTACCTACGCGCGCGAAGCCGCGGGCAAGAGCTAGTTTTTTAATAAAGATTTAAAACAATCCCGATTTTGCGGAGGCCATGTAACACTATGCCTGACATTTGGAAAATTAATTAAATAAACCAATTACTGAGATGATTCGTGGAATCGTAGCTTTAATTAAAACTTATGCTGCATTGCAGTCGTTGTAAACAGACAGTTAATTAATTACATTAACCAAACATGTACTTGCTACTACCTACACCTAATCACTAATAACTGAGTACTAAAATATAAACCAATTTTCAACCGTACACTCGAAATAAGGTTCAGTTGAAAACCAGCGTCTGGCAACTACCATGTAGTTGTCTGGCATTATTGCTGAACTGGACCTATTTGGCGCCGCCGTGAGACACACATTGTTAGTTGTCTCTTTTTTTTTTTTATATATAACAATTTATTAGTGTCTCCATGTTGTTACTACATTGTGTGTATCTACGAGTGTGTATGCCAAATAAAATAGTTTTCTTTCTTTCTTTCTTTCTTCTTTCTTTCTTACTTGTCGAGTAAAATTATCCTACTTTGATCTTTAAACGGATAGGTTGAGTTGATTGATTATGATGTTAGTGATATTAAAAATTAAAAGTAGGTACCGAGATAAAAACAGTGAAAAAAAATCCAGTTGAACTTTCAGGATAGCAACAACCTATTACACACTAATTTATTCAATTACCATGGCAAATAAAGATTAAAATATAACAAAACAAAGTTTGTTCAACAAACGTCACACCAATTTGCTAAATGACTCGCAGACTAAAACGCAAAACACTGTAATCAGTTGTTATCAGTACAACAGAGAAACGTAGAAAGGAAATGATAACCAGGTGCAAGTACATACGAGAGCATGATAAGGATTACATCGAATAATGACTACGTCACAAGTTCAAACAAGCCACATAGTGGAGGAGTAACGAAGGACTGTTTCATACAAAATGATAAAGTTGACCAAAAAGATAGCCCAAAAAAACACAGAGTGAACAACAAAAAAAAATCACGGGTTATAAAGGTTTATTATTTGCATCAACAATATGTAATCGCTAAATCGATAAACCATCGGGTATTATTTTTATTTAGGGGTTAAAGTTCGGATTTTTAGTACTAAATAATACGACAGACATTCTGTCGTATTATTTCTATTACTGCTACAACAACAAATAATAGAATGATTTGTTTTAATTCCATTATTTAAAAAAAATAAAGAAAGAACATAATTTTTTCGGCGGTTTTTGCTCGATTTTAATATTGTAGTAGAGAAGCCTTCGTGGGCGAGTCCGACTCGCACTTGGTTAGTATTTATATGGAAATAGGATGGCGTGGACCCTGCCATCTGGTTACTAACATTAGCCCTTTAAATAGCTTACACGTTTACTTTGCACGTTTCTTGTATGGGAACCCTCCTTTAATTTTTTGCTTCTTTTGAATTTTAATATTTGTTGTTGTAGCGGCAATCGAAATACACATTCTGTGAAAATTTCTCGTGCGATTTATGAGATATAGCTCAATGACAGAAGGACAGGCAGATAGACGGACAACGGTGGTTTAGTAATAGGGTCCCGTTAACCCTTTTTAGGTACGGAACCCAAAAAAGACCTTTTTGGGTTAAAGTAGAAAACAATAGACAGCGCATTCAATTCAATTCAAAATACGTGGCATGAAAGTGGGACGAAAGAAAAATCAGTAAAAAATATACATGTACATATTTTACTTCAAGTTCTACGGTTTAGTTGCGACACCACGGTGCTGAGAATGTGGTCACAAATTAAATAACGATTATATGGTCATATTCAAAAAAATTGCCTAATTAGAATTTTTCTACTTAATTATGTTTGTTGCAATCTAGAGGTTGACTCTTGTAAGTGGTAGTTTTCCATTTCATTGACTTTATCTTTGTAAATTAACCTTCTGTACCTTCCGGTTACGTAATTATGTGAGTCTTTTAAGTTTCTTTTCCTAATCAGTAATATTAATGGATCATTTTTATCAGCTGTTCAAATATAGATTTTCCGGTGTTGTTGATTTCCATCGCTGGGGTGTAGTGTATCACCTGAAGGTACATAGATATAATGCATATTTATAATAAAATGTAATTACTTTAATCTGTGTGATTAAGGCAGTGTGAGATCATCATTGCTTATGATGATAATGGGACCATCCATAAATTACGTAGGTACCCCCTTCGTCCTTGTCACAGCTGGTTACATTTGTAAGACTTCTCCCATTTATTATAAATGATTACAGTACATTTTCGAAATTAGTTTTATTTACAATTAAAATATTGTTTTATAGGATAGGCAAATCCAAAATCAAAACGACTGTTTGAAAATAGTATCTCGTTAAAAAATAACATAGGTTGAATTATTTTTTAATGGTATAAACCAGTACTTGACTGCGATCTCACCTTATGGTAAACAGTTATGCTGTCGTTGATGGTGAAGTGCACTATTGTATTAAGTGCCTATTTACTCTAGTCTATTATTATAAATATAAGTATTTAGAATTGTGTCGTCACGAAGCTCCTTCCATTCCTTGTCACACTTCGTCAACCCCTTCCCCTCTCCTTAATGCGACGTAATTTATGTATGGCCCCTAAGGTTTTTTTTATTTTACTTTCCTGGTGTCTTTTCTAGTTCTTTCTTATCTTATGATGGTTTGAATCAATTCCTACAGTTTGTACAATGCTTTCAAATATTATATTCCTTACTGCAAGTACACTGAAGAGATATGTCATTATTTGTTTCTCGGAATGTAAGTACGGGACAACAATCTCCGAGACAACAGACTACATTCACAATCAAGATCGTCATCTTTACATGTTCCTTCACACATGATTGTTATTATATCTCAGAGATACATTCATATTCCGTGAATATCATTTCAATCAACCTTTTCAACGTTTCATCCGTGTCTGTATTTATATTCTCATTGTCATAAGTACAATATATTTTATAAATTTCTTCATTGTTACCTGTATTTCCACGTGTTAATTACTCACTTAGTCAATTCAATGATTCGTCGTAACTTACCTGCAAACAAAAAATATTATTATTAAAATATTGTTTCACTAAAGTTTATATTATAAAGATAACTTATTATTTAATTTACTATGAAAACATAACAATGCTAAACAGCTAAACAAAAAACTATCGTACTCCCACAAAAGAACAGCGACCTCAGCGAACAAGGGACGTAAATAGTATGAATAACTAACGCAATAACAATCGTAAAAACTTTAATATACTCTACAAACCGGTCAAGGCCTATACGTATACTATACATGCTCATTATAAATTGCTTTAAAAAATGGCAATAAAGCTAAGAATAGTGTAAGAATAGGTTTTTATGAATATTATACCAAAGAGAACATAAACATAATTTATTATTTATAGCACATAATGAGATTGTAACTAGAAAAAATATTTAAGTACGATGAGAGAGAAGACGACGCTTTAACGAGGCTTCTAGAAGAAGACGTCTTTCAGCAGAAATGAGGATGAAGGTATGAATAGAGAAAACCATAGTATACAAAATCTAGTAAAATTTAACAGTCAAATCAAACTTTAAGAACACAAAGAATCGAGCATAAAAACCATAATAAATCATAGTTTTCAGTTCCAACCTCAATCAAAAGAAAAACTATTCCATAGCAGTGCTTTCCAAATACGCAATTAAAAAAAACTCC
This sequence comes from Mythimna ferrago, assembly GCA_910589285.2. NCBI lineage: Eukaryota > Metazoa > Arthropoda > Insecta > Lepidoptera > Noctuidae > Mythimna > Mythimna ferrago. The sequence continues at coordinate 1,043,968 of OU342693.1, forward strand.
ATGAGCAGTTCATTAATCGTTGTAAAGTTCAAAGAGTTCTTGAACCTGAATCGAACCGATGAAAAACGATTGAAAAGCCAACTCATCGATAATTGCTTCACTAGGCATCCGCTGAACTTAGTCTGGCCCAAGTCTGGGGGAAAAAGGTAAATAGATGTTGATATAAAAATGGAGAATACATTTTGATAGGCTTTCAAAGTTTTTTAGGAGAGTTGACGCTACGGTTAAAAATGTTTAAATTGTTTACTGAAATATGCTTAGAGTTGACGTTGTTGGTAATTACGTTCAAATTGTACTTTTGAGATTTTCCCTTAGATTTTGACCTCTTAGTTTCGGTGTTTCTTCTCAGATCATGATCTCCGGCGTCATCTAGCTTTAAATTGACGTGTAAAAGTGTTTTGCCTATTTGCAAAACAAATATCATTTCATCAACTCTTTTCGTCCTGTCTACTTTGTTAGCATAAGCATAGCATATTAATCAGCGTTTTAATACTCAAGCCTCCACTTTAGGAGAGGAAACACTCTGTTATCTCTATTTCAATACAATCAGTGATGTATTTGTCATCTTAATTAATTAGAAACATGTTAGTACATTGTACCATTGCTTCTCATCTAACTATACAGTTGCTAGGTACTTATGAACAAATCTACTAGTGTATCGCGCTGAGAACCGAGTAGCACGTACGAACGAGTTTGTGTACGAGAAAATTAATGAGGTTAAATGGATTTCGGGTCTAGAAGTTACTGGAAGACGCAGATCAGACTCGTACATCTACTTGAACAGAATAGTGCAGGACATGGAGTCTATTTTTGTGTGACTGATAATGGGTATTTTAGCGTGATGGAAAATGGAACAAGTCTTATACTCTTCAACAGTGATTTATCCACGGATGTTTTGGTAGATCGGATATCTATGGATTTATCAAAGAAAAACCATTCTTTCTTTCAAAAATCTGATGGATGGAAATCTATAGAGCAAGACCCTATCTTGCTCTATAGATTTCCATCCATCAGATTTTTCCAATGCAATCTTTTTTGTTTTAAGGTATGAAATCATCGGATAGCTTCTCCTGCTCTCGGGCGGAGCAGATCAGTCTTACGGTTTTGTTGACATCTATGACACTACGCGCTGTCATCGACTCGGGCTCAGTCCGGACGCTTACCGGACAGCCAGACGGCGAGCTATCCATTGCTCGTCCTCCGCCAGCACACGCCTACAGTGGCTGGATCCAATGGGATCTACGATTAACTTGGAATCGCAATGTCCATAATTTATGCGCCAAGCCCCCTTACAGTTAACTCAGCTGCAATACCAGTAGTCACACCAGTTTCTGTACCGGCAAGTAGCAATACTGTTGCTACGATAAACATTTCAACAACAAACAAGATGCTATAGACAAACACTCATAAACTTCTCACAATTCGTAATGTTTTAAGGATCATTCTAGTAAGTTTAGATCAAGGACAACCTAAGTGCCGAGACTAACGATCCGAGAGACTCTAAAACGGATTACCTAGACGTCCTAGACCAAGCTATAATATCAATAGGTTGAAGGGTAGCATAAAATATGACCTAAGTAATTAACGTGGTTTGTTATGCAGCAAGGATATTTATGGCTTAAAAACCTTTCATAAAACAAAACTGAGTTTATCGTAGATTGGTTGGTGGCGCTTGATAAAACGAGCACAATAAAAATATTTGTTATCTAACCAGTTTATCAATAACTACACAAAAATAGAATACTAACAGTGAAAATAACTTCAAAATTTGTAAACAAACGTTGTTCGTTTTCCTATAAATTTTGATGTTGTTACATCTAACAATTATAACCAAATATATCTGTCTCTCTCGACTCGTTGTAGATGACGATTTTTTATAAATTATTTCATATTTGTTGAGCTTATCATCATAATCATCTTTTTGCCGTTATAAAATAAAATGGGTTATTTGGGGTCGGCAGTGGCATAACACGTTTTTTCTTCCATTCTGCCCTTTCACTCATCATGCTATCACTAACTTCCCCTCTTTCATATCACTGTTAACACAATCCATCCATCTTTTCTTTGGCCTCCCTCTCCCTCTCCACCCATTCACATGTATACTCATAACTCTTTGACTAGCACACATTTCTATCCCTCCTTTTTACTATACCAAGGCAAACGATTCCCCTTCAACTGAGCTGTGTAATGATTTAAATTTTGCAAAAAAAAAAATTGCATGCATATTCCCAATTAATTCTTAGTTTAATGACTAAACAATAGCCAGTCGAAAATGATCTTGAACTAAATCATATCAAATCGAAACAAGAAACAGCTAACGATAAACCAGTCCATTGAATTTCTCAACTGGTAGGTATGCCAGTCATAAATCCAGATCCAATCTCTCAGTATTGCGGTAAGCTCACTCCTCGAATACCTAGTCAATGGTTCTGTCTGTGCATAACTCTTTAAAAGATAAACGGAATGTAATTAAGATCAAAGAACTGGTTACAGAAGGCAGTCTCTCAAAGGGCTCGCTAAGTGCAATTAATTCTCAGCAACTTGCAACTTTGTTAACTGTTAAGAAGGAGAAAGATGGTGAAGTTTCAGATATTCTGATTTTCAGGTTACTAGATACTGCAGTATTGGTATTCGTAGCTGTTCTAGAATATAGATATAAACTAGTTTTTGACTGCGATCCCACCTAATGGTACGCAGTGATGCAATCATTGATGGTGAGGCGCACTAGTTTATTAAGAGCCTATTCGCTTTATTTAGTCTTGACGACGTCTAAATTATAATAAGATGAGAAAACCGCAGCAGGCAAATTGTTCCAGTCCCTTGATGTACCTACCTGGTTTTAAAGTCGAGGCGAAACGCTTCGGCCGGACCGTAAAGGTCATTATCATCTTTGGCTTAAGCTTCAAAAATATGTTAGATGTAAAACATAGCTAATATTTTTTTTAAATTCTGGTATGAAAAACCGACAATCAGTGTATGTTACATTACATAACTTTCTGTCTAAAAAGTTTCTCTCTGGCGTATGGCCAATAATCTCGAGATCATGAAGCACAGATATAACTTTGTGAATGAAGATTCAACAAACTTTGGCTTAACAGATCTTTGACAGACTCCATTATAAATACATTTAAAGAAAAATAACAAGTGACATCAAATCTTGGAAAGCGAAAGTATTTGTTTGCTTTCAAGAAAATTTTCGTTGCGGAAGATAAAGACTAGGCAAGTGCGAATCAGACTCGCTCATGAAGGGTTCCCTACTATAATATTAAAAGAGCCGAAAAAGTAACGTCTCAACTTTACTTTAATTTTATTATGTGTTGTTGTAGCGCCAATAGAAATACATATTCTGTGATCATTTCAACTGTCTACAATAAGCCTAAATACAGCCTGCTAACAAACGGACATAGAGACAGACAGACAACGGACCCTTATTCATTATTCGCCCCCATATTTCGCTGTCCTTATTTATTATTCCCTTATTCATTATTTTTTATTCCTTATTCGGGTCTCATAAGTTCACACTCTTCGGATATGAAACCGTAAAAATGCGATGGTAAACAAAGCCAGTAAAAATTTAACCGAGCCCTAAGATAAACAAGAAACAGGAGTTACATTTTGTAGGCAAGAGTTAGGTTTTTATGCTGTTGGACACAATTGAAAAAGTGGCAAAATCTTTTTCTAAAACAGCATCAAATTGCTTATTAAATGAAGCACCAATGGCGGTGACGTCACAATTCAGTATATGCATCCTTTTACTGTTACTTAACAGTTTCCACACGATTAATATTGAACGAACCTTCTATTTGCGAATATGGATAAAGATACTTTTTGTAACAAAAAAAAAGAGTTAAGTACCCAATTACAGGGAAAAAACGCTAATAGTAAAACACAAAGGGGGCGTCACAAAGCATGATCAATAGAGGATTGTGCAATCGTAGCGCAGTTGGTTGCGCAACCGTGACGCTCAGACGCTCGCTGTGCCGGAGCCCGTGTCACCGGTGATATCACGCAGATTATCTTGTGCACGCTCATTTGCCATCATCGAGGTAAACTAGTGTAGGTGACGAGTTGATTGTACCCCAAGTGCGAGTCTACACCATATAGTAATGTTGATGTAAATTGGTGAAAGAGTTGATAGTCTTCATGTTTTAAAGGCTGATTAGGAGGTTGTAATTACATTTCAAAAAGGGATATTCAGACACTTATACAAAGCTGGGTGCGAGGGCGCCAGCGCGGTGCGGGAGCAAAACAACCCCTCAGTTGCCCTGACGGCCCGTTGAACATGTATTTGTGTGGACAACCCGGTAACATAATGAGCTTCTAACTGATATGAAATGTTATACATAGATTCTTTACATAAAAATACTAGACGCGTGATTCGGGTTTCGTAGTATGTATAAACACAGAGTAGAACAGAGTGTAAAGCCCCGCGGATCTCCATTGAAAAGGAAAACCTTCCGACCAGACGGTTGTTGCGTCTAGTCGGGGCATACCCGATAGTTGTTTTCGGACTGTTATTTTGGTATATTTAATCACGCGGAGAACTGTGTGATACAGCGACATAGCTGCTTTTTTAGTTCCTCTATCTAGATTGTAATGATGTGTTATTTGTTAGTTATTCTGAGAGCGACTTTTAAATGTTTATGGTTAAGACTTCGTAGCCCCGGTTGGTGTGCCTACATCGTGCATCAATATATCAACCAGGGTTCTTAAGGCTTTCAAGTTGTCAAAACTCAGATCATCACTGTTAGGCAGGTACTATTTTTTTTTTTCTCAAAAATATTGCAGTTAATAACAGTATCAAGTCGTTAACAAATCTACCGTAACAAACCATTTCACTCATTGTTCCGCCAAATAACGGCTCCAATACAACACGCACGGAAGTGTATGGCCAGCTTGCCAAGACCCTGGCTGCTGTCGCCCGCCAGTGCTGTCCTACTGACTACGTTTCCGGTGTAAACGCGTCATTGGGACGAAAATACCGCGGTTCGACGACCGACCCACAATCACTGAGACTACCTGTAACTACACGCTACTGAAATACAGTGTTAATGAACCGTAATTTTACAATTGTGGAAATTTGGTTGTTAACGACACAAAAGTCTGACGAGGACGTAAGTGTATTTTCGTCTTTCGTTTTAAAGTGATTCTGACTGTCGTCTATGAACATTCCAGGAGTGACATTGATAAAAGAACTTAGTGCTTACACACGTTCGAACTTGGTGCGACGGATTTGGTCTGCCCGTAGGGTGGTCGAGCGTGATTTAGCGTGTGTTAACACACCCTCGAAATTGGAAACAAGGATTTGGTCCATCCGTACCAAGGTCGAGCCCGACTTAGCGTAATTAGTACCAACACAGGCTCGAATTTGGTTTAACGGACCAAAATTACCTCTGACCTGACCTAGACCTACGAACGGACCAAATCCATCGTACAAGTTCGAGCGATTGTTAACATTATAAAGTTTTTTTTTTAATAATATAAACTAGTGTTTAACTGCGAACCCATCTGACGGTGAGCAGTCATGCAATCGTTTATGGTGAAGCGCACTAGGTTATTAGAAGCCTATTCATTCTAGCCTTGAAGACACCTGAATTATAATTGGACGGGAAGACCGCAGTAGGCAAATTGTTCTAGTCCTTCGATGTACGCGGTATAAACGATGAGGCGAAACGCCCAGCATCGATAGATCAGCCCGTTCATTCCATCTCACCACAGGAAACGTTCTGATTCCATTTCCCACATTTCCGGTTCGTTCAGCATTCAGTTTCCTTTCCCACAGAGGAAAACAAAAGCGTAAGCACGCAGATAGGAATCTGTGAGAAATGCTGGTAACATGGTGTCTACGCGGTCGTGCATTACTCACGTCCCCTGGGGCTCCGCCATATATTACGTCGCGTCGGCGTCGCCAACTGTTCCACGATCCCTCACGTCACTCTTTCGTATTAGATGGAACGTCGCATATCAAAATGTCACAACTTCCAACTCCCGCCTTGTTTATACGACATGTAATTTATTGACGATCCCTTAAGAGGAAATTTAGTATCAGCCGAGTATGCTGTATTAGGGTACTTGTATGTGGTAGAGCCATATTTACCATAATCCTATGAGCCGAACTCTCAACGGATTTGAGATCAAGAGATATTATGTGAATTTGTGAACGTATGTTAAATCTCAGATGATCGTTCTGTTATTATGTATAGAGTACAAGCAGAATACTTTTAAAAGATTGATGAATCCTTTTTTTGAGGATATCGATCATCAAATACCGTCTCTCGCTCTGGGAGCGAGAGAGACTTTCAGACCTTTACCGACTAAAACAGACGGTCCTTCCTAGATGAAAACTCAACTTTGAGTTAAGCTCGCCTATATATATAAACTCTGGTATCGACTTATAGTGTAACTTTTAATGGAGTACAATAAATAATTAGGAATGATCCAAGCTTCGTCATCACTTGACTAACATCCCTAGGATGGTTACGGATACTGTATTCTTTTAGCCTTTGGAGCACACGTCTCACGTAATATTACTGAAATACACCTTCCAGTATACATATAAAGACCTTTTCTTTACTCATCACCCTTCGGTTCCATCATCTGATCAGCTCTATATTGTCCAGCTGGATGTTCGCAAGATTTGATTACAAACATCGAGACAGGTGAAACTAAATAAAAGCTTGTTAAAAGGTGTGTTTCCCTTGGTTTCCACCTATTAAACCTAGCAGTTGACTCTTTTGAACAAACCCGCCTTGGCAGAATGATCGGTCGGCCTAAACACGTCATAATAACCCCTTTTACGACAGAAATAGCTAAGATATATACAGAACTGTAATATCGCAGAGTATTCCGTCATTAGGGATGGCCTACACCTCATAATCGCGGCGAGCTATACAGCAGTGGAGCCGTGTCATTAGTGAGACAAACCCCAGCATAGCAAAGCTTCGGTCGTTAGGCGAAAATACAGACGTGCAATCACGATATCGTGAATTTCAAATCGGCAGATTAATTAGTAGGTACGCATAGGTATTGCATATCAATGATGATATGAGATCGGATGATCAATCATTCCCTTCGATTGAGTAAAAAAATATTTTTGAAAGTAGAAAATTATCTCTAGGGAACAAACATCTAAGATAAAAAAAGTATCTTATGTGCTACTTTAAAAGCGGACATCAAAATCTGAGCAGCTATTTGAGCGTGAAGGAATAACAAACATACTTTTATATACACATACACAAATTTTCACCTTTATAATATTAGTATTATTTACGAAAAAGATATGAAACACCAAGGCCATGTATGATTTTTAAAATTAATCCTGGAATTAATCACTGCACAAATATTGCTTAAAAAATCTACCACAAAGCGCAACAAGGCAACCGATAAATCAGTAGACCAACAAATTAAATTCCGTCATAGACTCTTATCATTTCAATATTAGGACAACTATTTTTATTATAACGCCACTTGACTTTCAAACCATTATCCAATAGTGATATCGAAACAAAACTAATACCACGTAGACCTTATCTAGCGACCATCAGACGTTTCAAGAGTAAGCCGAGTAAAACAAATGCAAGCCGCCATATTTGTGTGCTCAAACAAGTTGAGTAGCGTCAACGGACTGCCAAGGTAGCCATTACAGGCCATCGAACCAACTTATCTCACTGGACAGCCTTCATGTATCGAGTGTTATCTGTTTACGTACTTTTTAAATTATTTAAAGAAGATTGGCAAGACCCCATGTACTTTGAGTGTCGCCTTTATACTTCGCGTACATTAATGAAAACACCCAAAAGAGATAGATCTAAGACCTAATAACATAAAGTGTAATCGTAGCATATTTTTTTGTAATGGGACTTTGACAGGAAATCGTTTTAAAGATTTACCTTTTAGGTTAGGTTATGTGTTGTGAAATGTGTATTGATATGATTGATTCTTTGATTATAGATTGATATTGAGCGATTAATGCAATTAGAATATAATGCACATATTTACATGTAATAAGTATAATAATAGTACCTATAATATCTAAAGCTTTTCCTTTGAGGCGAAAATGTATAAGATGTTACGTATAGAGTAATGTACAAGATGTAACGTGTATAGGTTGATACCTACCTACATCAAAAGGATGATGTGATACCTTTGGATGTTGCTGTATCATCAGGCAAATCATCAGAAACGCCTGGGTGTCACCATTGTGTGGACAGCCCGGAGGACATGGTGGAGCATAGGTACGATATAGAGGATTGAACCGCCTGGGTAGACCACCGCCGTGTCCTCTTGGGGGCACTCGGTGGCAGCGATCTCTCGCGCCGGGCCTTGATAAAGATCATGGTCCGAAGCGAAGAGTGGCAGGCGGTTGCCTCCTTCTGCAAAGCAGTAACGCACGCGCAAGGTAATGGCCTTTGCGCCCCAGCTGCCGGGATTCCGATCCCGATTTCCGGCCAGGGTAGGCGCGGGCTTGCCAACGGCGAGTAATGACCGTCCGGACCGAGCCCAAGTCGTCAAGGAAATGTTAGCAACCGTAGGGGCCCCGGCGGCTCGAAGCCTACTGGGGCCATAGGTGATGTGAAAGAGATTCTAGGACCCTGGAACAATGGCAAAGAAGGAACAGGAGTGTGTTTTAGTCAGTAAAAGTCTGACACGCCCTCCTGCGCCGTCCAGGGGCGAGAAATGTCATAAAGATGACTTATTATATATTATTTTATAAAATGAAACAAATACTTTTTAACAAACATTTAATAGGTACCTATTTTTATTTAACAATTATGTATCTAGCCTGAATAAAACTTGGTCAAGAAACTGTGCAGGTGGAGTTATGTTATCCTGGTGATGCGCGTAGGCCCACATGCTTCATCAGTAGGAGTAACCTAAAACAACAATTAATACAATTAATATTTATAACAACATAAATAATTAGAAAATATTTTTATAAAGAATATATTTACTTGACGGTGCTGTATCCACTGTGAAATAATTGCAGCAAGTTGTTGTTCTTCATCGGTACTTTTTTCTCTCAGTACTAAACGACTTCTGCTTCTTAGAATGGAACGGCTACATCCAACGGAAACATTCTATGTCCAACTTGTCTTTCAGGTGCAACTTGGTTAGTTGCATGACTTGCTAATTCTCAACAAGCCTGGCATATGAAGTCAGCATCAGTTGTCTGTGAGTAACATAATAATAAAAAAACTGTTAGCCTCTGTAATACTCTAAATAGCCTCGTCAACCACACACTTAGAGGTTGACACACATCACTGTCTTCGTGTCATGTGTACTGTAACATTATAGACTCGACTTTGAGCATTTGCACATAATTTAATGTAACAATAAAGATTCGACTTTGTATGGTATTTGTTTGGTATTGGTTGTATCAAGACATTACACATTATATCATTACAGTGTCGCCATAATTACTGGTTCAGTTATAATGACAGCAAAATATAAAAAAGAAAACATATATGTCATACTCGGTGGAAATAATACAAACCATCTTCTTAAAGTATAAACAATTAAACATTTAAGTATGTTAGGTATATAATATTAGTATAGTAGAGAAAATCTAGTCTTCGAGAAATAGATCATAATGCATGGCCTTGATATAAGTAGATTAATAACAATGTTTTACTATTATATAATCATCATTTGCTGACAGAGTAAGAAAACATTTAAGGAAATCTTGGGTCCTCATGGGTGACAAAGGTTTAATCACACTTTTACAAAGCAGGACTTGTGTATCATTGTTTTCCCACTTGCGTTTACTTAAATGAAGTTAGAGGGAGTTGAAGTGGAGCAAAACTAATAGATACTGCCTCATCAACTATTATAAATCTTTAGTAACTGTAGACATTATTGTAAAAATGACCTGAATATTTTTACTCACCTCCCTTGGATAAGTCCACAACCTTATAATATTAAGAAGGTCTTCGTTTTCGTTAGAAAGACGATGACGAGGTCTCGTCAGCCGAAGTTCGCAGTTCATACACCGAACGTTAGAACGAGACATGTTTATTAACAAAAAGAGTCCTGTCTCAAAAAAAGTGTTCACTATCACTAGTACTCAACACGCAGGAACTAGAAAGTTCAATTGAACGCGGAATAAACAATTTAGACTAATAAGTTGGAAAGTAAACAATAACAGATGCCAAACAAACGCGTGACAACTGCGTAGTGTCAGTGTGACAGATCACAGAATGACAGCAGTTAGAAATGCGAAATGTTTAATGTTGCCAAGTATAAACTGCAAAAACTAACAATTATGTTATATTATTTCTTTAATTATTTAAGGATATAGTTTTTATTTAAGATTGGAATATTGCAATTGCATTAATATCTATTAATATAATATAAAAAGAAAAATGTGTTCATTACGTTATTATAAAACGATTGTTAGTTTTTAGCCATTCAGCCAACATTCGTATTCTACTAATAAATATTATTCTACTAAAAATGGCAATGATTTCTTCAACGCCGCTGTTGTCCGTTTAGTTATTGCTACTTTTACTTCGGATTTAACAAAATATTTATTTTTATGTTTTTTCTCTATTCCCATCAAATAAAATAAAACTTTATTCAGGAAAATAAACTACTCTACTTGATCTATAAAATGCATATAATTTAGTTTATACTCGTTTCTCAAATAGAGCGACACTGAGAGTGCCATTCTTCTTTGTTTTTTTTTGTGTTGCTACCGTAATGTGGCTTTGTGTATTACGAACTTACGACCCATTTGTTAATTAATCAATTAAGGGAGAGGGGCTAGTTCATTGGAGACAGGGGTAGTCATTTATGGCCTTTTTTACGACTGGGCTCGCTCCCTCGGCTTCTATGAAATCGTATTTATTACAAATTCTGTTGAATAGCAAACAATGACTAAGTAAGTAAACATTTACTTCTGTTAGAACGAAGTTGAATCTGGTGACGGTGAAACTATACAATTTCTAATCCATCTTAGCATTGAAGCCTTTCAATCAGCGATCACTCAGCAGGCCTAGAGACAATTTGATTTTACATTTACAGGCGAAGTTAACGGAAGACTTTCTAAAAGTGTGCGCAAGAGCACTTGTTGTGTAACACATGATCCTTTCTAACTGACGTGAAAGTGCTGGATGCTGAGCAACACAGTCATCTTCTGCTGATGCACATTGAAGATCATCATCGCGTTTATAAATGGACTAGCTTTTACCTGCGACTTTTCCCACGTACATAAAATGTAGCCTATGTCACTCAGGAATAAAACAACTTTCTATCAGTGAAAAAATTTTAGCATTCGGACCAGTACTTTCAGAGATTACCTCCTACAACAAATAAAACGAAAAAATCAAACTTTATCTCTTTATAATATGTAGTGTAGATAAAGAAGAAACAAAGCTAGAGTAATCTCTGAATCAGAAAAACAATAATATTTGAAAAAAAAAAAGAAATGTATAGGTAACATCGGTACAATGAAACAAAAAAATCTATGCACACTGAAAACCAATGACACTGAATTACTCAAAAAACTAAATATATTTTGTGCAAGTTGAAAGATGTCTAAAACAGAATTTAGAAAAGAACTATTATATAGATTCCAGTACACGACATTTACAAGGTAAAGAAACAATCAGACAAGAGAGACTTGAATATAAAATATTAAAAGCTTTATACTAGTATTTAGACTAAGAAGATCTAACAGGCGCGATTTATTATCCCAGGCTGAAGTCAATGACTCAAATAATATCTCGTCTGGGACACAATTACTCGTACTAATTAGATAAACACGTTAATATAAAAGTGTCAACTGGTCAATTATTATCATCATAATAAATTTTCTCGAACCTTCATGGCCAGCTAATGATTTTAATTAGTTCATAATATTAAGCTAAATGATAGTGTGACGGGTGAAAGGACAGAATAAAAGAAAAAAAAAAACGTGTTGCGCCGGCCCCAAGTAGGTACTATGGGATAAGGGCAGGAAGAAGAAGATTAAGCTAAATGATCGGAATTTTCAAATGATGTGCCTATGAAAGCTTACAAGAAAATATCTTCTTTACAAGACTACGGCAAAGCCAAAAAGAACGAAGAAAAGTGTTATGACTTTATATATAATTAGCTTTTCATGACACCCGTAATAAAATAAAAAAAGAATTTATCTTCTTCGTAATTGAGCAACATAAAAAAGAAGAATCAATAATAAACATTTTAAAAGAAAAATGCTTTCTTCAAACAAAGAGCTAACATAAAAAGATTTTCTTAAATCCAAATAAAGAAAACTACGCATTTCAATAAAGTGTGTCAGTGAGGTCATAGCCCCAGATTTTGGAATTTCACTATCTATCATAATATCACGATACCTTATCAATAGCAGGAATAATAACACCTCCCTTATCAAAAGGCTTGTTTTCTGTTCCGTCTCAAGATAAAATTGTTTGTCTGTTTGCACAATATTAGCATGTTTTTGTAAGCCTTTTGTTGATAAAAGATAGTGAGAATACCACCCAAATTGTGGGTGGAATTGAAACGCGGTGTCAACAGCGTGAGAGGTTCGGCTGTGAGGTCACCAATAGTCTTAAACCCAGTTAGCGCACGAAATCATGACTCCATAGTTCAGTAGGCACCCATTATAACGTTTGGAATCTTAGTATTTACGTAGCAAAGAATAATCGCAGTCTAGTTGCTGTATGAATAAATATAGCTCTTAATTTAGAGTTTGCCTTTCTCAGGACTCTGATGCTGGCTGGTACTCTCCTTTTCTTCTTTAGCTTTAAATCTTAGCAGATGAACGGTGAAGGAAAACATCGTGAGGAAACTGGCATGTTCTAGAACCAAAAACTCGAAGACGTGTGACATTCACCAAAACGCACTGTCCATTCCCTCTCCTAGAGAGGAGGCCTGAGTTCCCAGCAGTGAGAGCATTAAAAAGCTGATTATGCTTAGCAGATGCACCTATACAACGTCACAGTTACATCAAAAATTCTTCCTACGTAACGAGCCAACACAAAAGAAAAATCATCAGTACCTTTCCGATCGTATCTCAATAGCCATTGCATTGTATCAGATGCGACATTCACACGGCAGACGTGATAATACCAAAGTCAAAACAAACTCGACCTGAGGATTCAATGACGCGAAGGACGAATGTCTAGACTTTAGACAACTGGCTTCAAGTACCTCAACTAGTTAGCAATCTGGGATAAAGTTTTAACTTAAAAAAATATGTACCTACACAATTCATTCATAGACCAAGTAACATAAGTGTGTAGCGACTATAAAATTCTGACTCCGGGTAACTCAACGTGAATTAAATTGCACATGATTGTACCGGATACAAAGAATATAGATTAGTTGATCATTTAATAAAACCTGAAGGTAGATAACATTTGTAGAATAAGCAGATAGCGATGGTCAATGAAATACGTGTGTCATAAGGGTAGAAAGCAGCAGCTTACGTAGCACTTGCTACGATCTGTCCCCGTCAGCTGGCGTCGCTTTCTCCACGTCCTCGCAGCTTCCATTCAAGTGCTGATTACACTCGTGCACTATTGCTGTGCAACAGCTGCTCATTTCCGATAGACGGTTAGCTTCCACCTGCCAAGCACTATTCAATTTACTTTCCGTATTCACTAGGTACTCTCATTTTCACATTCGCAACCATTTCAGTCTTTATTGAAATGGCTTTTCTACAAACACAATAAACTATGTCAAATTTTCTTCTTTTTGGGTGTCAAATAATGAAATAGCCCTTCTGCGTCGATAATTCTAGAAGTTTGTAGATTCTAACTCCAGTAAGTAATATAGAAGTAGACTCGTCATAATCGGTTCACTGACCTCTTATAAAGGACATGTCTCACCGAGGTGACGTTACTTCGCCAGGAGGCGTGACGGGCAACCACAAAACCAAATACTGTAGCAGAGGTGACCTGAGACAGATATTCCAGATTTACAGCAATCTGCAATCCGCTTTAAACTCCCGTCTACAGCACAGATCTGCTAAATCCTACATTTGAAGTTGTGCAACATTGTCGGACACCCACATTTGGAAATCGTACAAATACATCGAATGCTCTGTGCAAACTGGATTATTCGCGAGTGGCCCAACTAAGTGCGAACCACACTTAACCGGTATCTGAATTGAATACGTTCCGACGCCATTTTGTGTCATGTGTGATGTGAGTGCAACTGTTTATTACTCCGGCTCACATCCCGAACACAGTTCAAGGGAGTTAGCAGACTTGACAATAAGTGAAAGATTCAGGTGCTTGTAATAACTGAAATCAACATGTATGTACATTAAAAGAAAACGAAGCTCAGCAAAAAACATATTACCGTTTTTCTTTACTAATTTGAATAAATTAAATGAAACCAACGTTGTGATGACCTCGAAAGCGGCCAAAGAGCCATTAAAAATAATAATATTTTCATCAAAATATATCTTCGTAAAAACAATCCCAAAATAAAATGTTCAAATGGCCTTCTGGCTTCTGGTTTGCCAGTCACCACTCGCTCAGAATTCTAATTTTATCAAATCTTAGCAACGGAAAACTAAAAAGCGGATAAAATGTCAATAAACTACTATACTATACTATACTGAATAATTAGATATCAGTTCTAAGCATGATAGTTTTGTACTAAGAAAGACACCTGCAATTTGAAAATGGGGCTTTATTTTTGTAAAGGAATTCTCTATCATGACCAATTCTCAACTTTGGACTCAACTGCTGAATTCCAACCGATACCATTTATTGGCCGTTCTGAAAAGTACACAACTTTCTTTAAAGTTCTTATCGATTAATTGTCCTCCAAATTCTTTTCGCACAAAACAGAGTATTCGTATCGTAAACTAAACCCAAACAGTGTTTGTTTGCGGGCGAGCGGTTCGCCTTGAGCTGCGCCGGCGCCGCTCGGCCTCAGCCACACTTCAGTACACAACGCGCGAATTGAACCTTTTTATTGTGTTGTCAACGCGCCCAATGATTCAGACTCAGATATTATTTTAAGTGGAGAGAATGATCAAACGAGTGTCTTTATAATGAAGTATCTACGTCTATACAATAATTTCAATGAAGATTTTATTAGCCTCTTCATTGCAAAATCTATTTACAATTCTCTAAGCAGTAATATGGCAGCTTGCGTCACTGTCGTTCATTGCCGTTCAGTGCTACAAGGTAACTCTCCAAACGGTACAAGAAATAATCGGTTATCAATATTGCACGCTTGACAAACAAAATATGTTTTTTTTGCGTTTCTCTTTAACGAAAACAAAGGCAGGGGAAATTCGAGCGAATCGAACAATGTGGTCAATGTACTTTTTCATAAAAACGAAGAAGACGTTATATAAGAGACATAGTTGAAGGAGTCGAAAGATAAAGGTATTGGGAGAATCGAAACGGTTAACTACCCACATCTAATTTAAACTGATTCATCGCGTATTAATGCACTATGTCATCCAGACTAATTTGCGTTTGCACTTTTAATTAGTTCCTCTGTAACCCTATAACTGTCACAACAAACATGTCAAGTGAACGGCAGCTAAAAAGATAAGTGTGTATGCAACGCGGCGACGCGTCGGTACGCCTCGCATCCGGCATGCGCGCTGATTCAGAGCTGAACAAAGAATATAAACAAGCCGGCTGATACATTGTATTGCTTTTTGTACATTATGGAGGCGATTGAAGACAAATTATAAGCGATTTACGACCTAAGTTATAAAATATTATGCTGTTTTGGTTTTAAAAGTACTGAGCTACTGGAAGAAGGAAGCAATTTGCCGGACACGGGAACAATTGAGGGAGATCTTTGCTCAAGAGTAAGTGAAAGAACTAGCAAAAACGAGTGTCTGTAAAATAAGCCGAGCCTTAACATTCTGAATCATCAATCAGGTAAGATAGCGGTCAAGCGCGAACCTATCAACAATAAAAAAAAACATTACATATTTACAAAAATATCACAATTTTGCAATTATTCAAAATTCTGAGCCATTAATGCAAAGCAGTTTCTTTCACTTTTATAATTCAGTCATTTTGCACATCCAAATAAGTTTTACTATGTACACCAGTAAAATATACAGATAAATAATGAACCGACAAAGAACAGAAAACTACCAGC
Organism: Mythimna ferrago; assembly: GCA_910589285.2. NCBI lineage: Eukaryota > Metazoa > Arthropoda > Insecta > Lepidoptera > Noctuidae > Mythimna > Mythimna ferrago. The sequence goes on from OU342693.1 coordinate 1,060,054, forward strand.
ATATAATCATAGATACTATGATTTTAATGAATGCTTGATACACACAATCATAGCGGTAATTGCGCAGTAATTAGTTTACGTTCAAGGTGACAGGTAGTGCTAATTGCAATCATTACATAATCTACAGGTAATACAAAGGTTGATTACGTGCAGACGGTTAAGATGATCACTATCTGTCCAAAAAATAAGGCAAGAAGATCGTAAGCGAAAAGGATATACAGCAGAACTTTTACTTTCAAGTTTCAACACTTTCATTTTTGAACTGACTGAAGCTTTCGATTAGTTAAATCACCTATAATATAATAATCCCTTACGTGAGGATATCACTGTTTCGGGAATCCAGAAAAAAGCTTGAACAATATCGAGAACTCATGAGCTTACTAGAAATCATGAAAAAGACATTCATGGCGAAAAGTTAGCAAATGCGTCATTAATCTAATTATAAAAAAATAAAAAATAATTTAGGCACATAATAAAGGACTATTTATACTGTAATTCCTTTTAATTTTCAAGTTGAAATAGGTACACAGTGAATTCCGTTTTTTAAATCTGCGATTATAGTGATGAATTGTATTTGTGAGATAATTTTACAGTACAATTACGATTTTTATGTTGATAATCTAGAGATTATTTTTTGAGACAATTCACGCGGTTTTTAACTAATTGACTACTGATCGTAGTTTTTTTATTTAAGACATGCGATTATGGTGATCCTGTTGATCTCATTATTATATTTTTATTTTTGTACTTCATTATTAAGAACCAATTTCTTAATATCATAATCTAGCCTAAAATACAAATAAGCAATTTACAGTTAAATTAATATAATAGTAATTAGTTGTCTTTAATAGCGTCCAATGATGATAAGACAAAATAATGCTTGCTTTGTAAAGAATACAAATACAAAACAACCTAATAATAGACCGTAGAACATTCTACTGTACCATCTATAAATTGTCTAGTTACATTTCAATTAGTAAAGTGATTAGCAAGTTTAAATTAGAAGCATCGATTACTTAACGAGGGCTGTATACACTGGCTTTATTTGTCTGTACACTTGTATTATCACTCTTACCAACCGTGTTATCGACTGAAGATGTTGACGTCTTCACATTATGATCTTTAATCAATTATACATGTCGTAAAAAAAAGAGTGTAAAAGACATTAATTCGGATGTCCCTTACGTCATTTAGTCAAAAAATAATAAATATTAACTGGCTACCTGATCCTAAGCTAAGGACCTTATTAAGTTTCTTAATAATCTCTTTTATTCCATATTATCTTCTTATTCATTTTCTTGTCTCCTCTTTTCGCCTTCTACATTAAACCAGAACAGGTTTGTAACATAGTCTATATGTTTTTGTGTATACCGAGTCGGTCACCTTAATTTTTGGAGCAGATCACATGACCTGTATTTTACCTGCGTTTTTTATCAGCCTCAACAGGTTTTTGACCCAACTTTTCTTAACTTTTAGAAAATTTATTTGCTTGAAATATATTTAAGTATGTGTCAATTTTACGTGTCAATAAACTGATTTCTAGATTCCTGAATTCATTAGACGATTTGCTATGAGAAATGAGAATGCCTAGATACCTCGCATATCACGAGAAGTAGAAAATAAAATAAAATGGTAAAACTTGATTTTAATATAACAATATGGAAACCGAAGATCCAGCAGAAGTTAATTTGTAGGTATAAATAAATAATTTAACAAACCTGTGTAATTAATAAACATATCCTTCCGTTGTACCTCTATAACGAGCAAGGTTGAAACATAAGGAAACAACCACGAACAAGAAACATGTATTAAACGAGAATAATTCGTTGTTTTCCTGTCGTAGGTACAGGAAGAAACCTTAATTGGAATAAATTATTACAATTGATAAGTATGTATGAATCGATTGAGGTTATTAGTGTGCTAATAAGTAGGTTATCTTATCAGACATGAGAGTGACATCACAAAGTATCTGTTATGTTTTAGATAAAACTATGGGTCCTGGGCAATTGTTGCAAATGTTGCAATACACATTATTTATCTTTAGAAGAGAAATAAATTTACAAACCATCCAAGCTAATTAAGAGACGGTAGGTTGGTAGCGAAGATCGAAGCATACGAAGACACCCAAGTAGGTACTACAGAGGATTTTAAGTAAAACAAAAAAAAACCTCACAGACAAAACCAGTCTCAACTCACACTTGCACTTGCGAGCACTTGAAGAAGTGACCGCAAATTACAAAGCTATACTCAGTTTCCGAAACCGACAGGATTCCATACCTCTATAAGTCATAACAGAAAGTGAACAATTACAGGTACCCGAAGTGAATGCAATCATTAGAAGAAAGTGAGCACAGGCTAGCAACAGGAGAATAATCTTGCCGCAATAAAACGGCAAATAGACCGGTTTTCTACCCGGTCCGGTTAATGGTCGCAAGTGGACTAACCACAGATTATTGTGAAACGAATCAACTGGTCAGTTGGTATTAAATCACAGATCTATCAGTAATTTAATTATGTGATATGTTAAGTTATACAACCACAGGCGTAGATACGATAATTTCAGTGACGGGCTGACGGCCGGTGGGTCAATATAAATATCCGACGTATTCAAGATAATTTTATCGGTGTTAAAGTTTCCCTAAACTTTGGCAATGAAATTGTAACGGCTTGGGTGCCAATACTAAAGTAATTAATCGATAATGTTCATTTATAGATAGATACCCTTATTTTGAAATACAGATAAATGGATTTAAAATTAATATTCACCACAGAGAATATTGTGAATCAAGAACCTAGAGGGCCGACCTTAATTTAGCTCCTATCAATATAATTGAATAGATTACATCGTTTTTAACAAAGGTAGATAAATATTTAAACAGTAAGTAGTTTCCAATTTTCTGATATTTAGGAGTAATGTATCTGTAAATGTGTTAGTTTGTTTAAAATGCTGTTATCATTAGACCTGAAACCGTTAATACTTTGACCTTTTCCAACAAACGATGACTTTTCATAACAAATCTCTATTTTGAATAACTTTGAGTTCATTGTCTTTAAAAATCATTCGATATCAAGTACCTATGTCTAACGCCGTGGTCTAACGCTTTCTTTTATTTCTTAGGTGCAAAGAAATATTAGAAAACAAAGCATTAAAGTTCTATTTAGAGTGCAATAAACTTAGATCAATGGCATCTGGTTTTTCATTTCAAGGAATCACTGACTGACTTTTGGGTTTCAATAAGTAATCAAACATGACCATGAACATGACCACGGTGTTGGGCTTGGGCAGCCCAACACCGTGGTTTCACGAATACATTTTTTACCTTTGAAGGTTTGCCAAGTAATTTGGTTTGACCATAATGAGGTCTCTAAAAATTATGTATTAATTTCCAAATTTATATTTTTCTATTTTGCAGGAGTTGAAGAAAACCTCATTAAGCAGGATGTTACTGTAAGGCGGACAAACACCGACCGACCTAAATCACCTACAGATTCCATGGTTCTGTTCCAGACTATGACGAAACAGAAGCCATTATTTTCAATCTAAAAAGTGACTCTGCAACCAGCATTGACAATATATTTAAGTAGTAAAAACTACGAAGGCAAGTATGATTCCACTTGCACAAAACGTTATCTCTATTAAATTACCTGCCTATTAAATTTTCAATAATTTTCATTGATTGTTGAATTGAATATTTTGAATAAACTTATTTATTAGTTTTGAAAGAAAGAAAATTATCCAAGTTTCTTACTTTTATATTGATGAATGTCAACTAGTTTTTAATTAAAACAAATGCATACCGTAACCACTTGATCCAAATATTAGTAATTCCAAGGTTTCGGTTTCAATGCCTTGAAGAAATGCAAAACATGTAACTAATAAATTAAATAACATAGTTTTTAGCTTACTTTAAAGGTTTAAAACAGTTTAATAAACTAAATCTTCATAATGCCCTAATAAATTGATAAAAAAACATACCACTTCTCAAAATTGCTAAAAACAAAAATAATCGTTCATAATTTGTAATCATAATATTGTTATTCAAAATTGTGGAGAACTTTGTTAATATTTAATCAACGGTCCATTTTGGGAAATTTAAATAAATAATTCCGTTATTTCCTACCTCATGTATTTTTATCAGTGGGAATATACAGAAAAAAACATTATTTCTATAACATTACAATTATCTCATTTAGATGAATTTTACGATACACCAACACACACAAATCAATCAATTGACAATTTATATTGACACATACTTTCTGGAACACTTCAAAATTAAATGTCTATGTATAATTAACCGTTAAATTGTAGATTTCATAATAGATGATAAGAAGTGCAGTGCATACATCATGAGTACAATGAAAGTGTCACAAACATTCCCTTATCAATTACCACGAAGGAAAAACAACTTTATTACGCGGAGATAAGATATGAGGGGAACACAAAAAATAAGTTGTTTTTGTTCACACGATAAGAGCAACACACAATCAAACTAACATACGTCTGGGGAGACAATAAGTACTCCATTATGGACCATTAGTGTACACTAATGGTCACATAGTACATTAAGATATTGAAAATGGTCATTAATTTATAATTATTATTTTCCGTCGTTTCTCATTCCAAGACAGGTTTGATTTATTGAATATTATTTGCAATACTCATTTAATCAAACGCTTTAGTAAGATTCATAAGTCTTCTGACAATTATAAAACGCCAAAAGATTGGTGTCACATTCAAGTAGCCGTTCATCAATATAAAAACCAACTCCAATTTTCCAACTAACATCTAAGAGTTTCGAATTGACCGGCTTATTCAGCAACGATGACAAAAGATAGTGATCCATAACTCCTAAGAACAAATGATAAACAAACTAAGGAAACAACTAAGGTTACAACAATTAAGGACATGAAAATGAAGAAGCAAGAAAGACACAAGTCAATGATGCGAGTTAAAAAGGGCCTATGTCTTAGAGCATTAAACTATGTCTTTCACTGGACTGCTATAAACCAATGTAGGTACATGATGCCACTTCTTTTAATAATATGAATAGCGGTGATATTATTGTATGAAATACTCTCAGATGTTGATGCAATCGTCTATGGCGTCACACAGGTTCTTTCCTTTTGAGAGGTAAGTGTGTCTAGTCTAGACGTAATGTCTATGGAATTCCCTGAATCGCATTTTACTTTAATTAATATTGTATTGTTGATTATGAATCATTTGATTTAGCCTCTCGAAATCAACGTCTTACTTATGCAATATAATAGCTTGTACATTATACTCAAATCTATCTAGAAATCTCTGTCTAGTTTTTGGCATACCAGAATACTAAAAAACTTCATTAAAAGCATTGCAGTAAAACATGAATTTACAGCACAAATGTCTGTTTAGTGCATCTATAGAAGCAAATGAATTAAGTAATGAAATATAAATTCACCAAGGCGCCAAGACGCCAAGTTCATATAGCCATTTCAGCATCGCTTCGGAACACCATTACGACATTAAATGGATTTAACTTGACATTAATCACTGTTGAAGTATATTTCTCACTAATGCGGGGCGAGAAAGAGATTTGTGAATAAATGTTACTGTTTTGAAAGACGCTGATAAACGAAGATGTGATACAGATGACTCACGACAAACGAACAAATATCTATATGGTCTTGAAATAGTTATTCCGGATCTGGGTGTCATATTATGTGCTTACATGTTTGTCTCACGCCCCCACGATACAAGTGTTTCGTAATATTGATAGTAATTCGTAGTGTCTAGACCAAGTCAAAAAAGAAAACCTTAGTACAGTGAAAATTTCTTCTAGTATTTGTTTTATTTTCGTTCCATTGTGAGAAACAAGTCGTAACGGTAATGCTTTACATAAATATGTAACAGAACATTAATTATATACGTAAACGTTATAGAGAAAGTTTCTGTTTGTCTACTGAGTAACAGACTCTTCGGCTTCTGGCAACTTTCTCGACGTAGTTTAAGTTTACTTCAACTTTGTTTGTTATTTAAATTATATTCAATTTTGAAATTTTTCAGAGCTCTTTCAAGAAAGTACAGACTGGCAAAAGTATTGAATTTAAACGTATATACAAATATTGGAAAACAATTGTTAATTGCGGCCTTATTAAATAACATCCATAATGACTTCCTACTTATATAAAACACATTCTTTAACACTTGATTATGTTTCATACTTTTTCATTGTCCATTTGTAACGATACAGGCCGGTATAAAATAACTCTATTAGTCACGATAGTGCCTCATTTGCCGGCTATTAAGAGCACTCGAGGCTTAAAAGCGAGATAAGAACATGAGGAGAGCTATGATATGGACTCAATAGATGATAACATCGGAGACAGTAGATGTAATAAAGCTAAATACCTAACTAATGTGGGCCATCTGTACTACTTCAGCCCATATAGAAGGCATTTTAAGAGCCTTTTCGGCGTATTTTTAGATGTATCTCTGAAATAACTAATTCTTTTAAAATTCTATCAAACTATTATATTACACATGACATATACAAAATCTTCATATTCAAACAAGTCACAAAATGTTTTATTTTTATTGAAGAACTCAATGGATGTATCACAGAAGCAATTAGGGGTACCGCTAGGGATAGTTGAGGTTAGGGAAAACCCATTTACTCATGCATTTAGGTACATATGATTAGTCACCTGTTAAATTTTGGAGATGCAATAGATGCAATATGGAAATCATAATGGACACATTTTGGATTGTGAAGATGCTCCTTCAAAAGTGGGAAACTCTAGATTTATGCATAGGCCTAGAGTTAATCCTCAGTAATCAGCTGGTTTGAATTGAGAAGCTGTTCTTTTCTCGTTCTAATATCCAATACCTTAGCAAAACAGAAGGTTGCTCACATAGTGCCTATAATAACACACTGCTCCGCCCACGGCCAGCGGAGTCCAACAATAACAAACAAGACAATTGACATACCTATTTCTTTTCTGGTATAATGCCTCTGCTCATCATTGTGAGAATTCGTCGTTCCAAACGCCTGACCCATCTTTATATCACAGCACTGAGATCACAAATAGAAAATTACAAAAAACAATGACAATCAGCTGATTACACCGAACGTAATTATGCGTTTGTAAGCATGCGCGGGCTCATATCACGGCAGACGTGCGCGCCCAGCGGCGTCTCATACAACACTGGAGTTTGAGCACAGGCCCGCGGCGTGGGAGCGAGACAGGTTACCTGTGACCGATAAGCTTCTCGGTGACCTACATACAACCGGTATACGAGCGACAGAGACGGCACCACTTTAAGTTGCACAGATGCAGTCAGACACGGTCTGTTTACATTCTGGGTAAGCGCAAAATGGCTACCGGCTGAACGTCTCAATTCTCAGACAAGTTGCAAAAACAAACTAACACTGTGAATTCTGCTTAGTTTCATCAACGTCACTAGTTCTTAACAAAAATAAGGTTTGGTGTTTTGCTTTTCCTGAAAACAAGTGCGGTAGAAAAGCGAGCCAGCTTGGGAAAACTCGGTGAAAACTTTTCTAGTTTAAAAGTTATTGTTGCTCTCGATCCTACTAACTACCTGTAGCTAAATTCATTTCGCTCACAAGAAAAGACTGCTGAGATGAATCTCTCAGAAAACTTATTACAATATTAAAGAACGATTAATCAGTCACGATATTAGAGATCAGACACACTTGTCAGAAGCATTTAAAATGAAACACCACAAATAGCCGACCGTAAACAATTTATCGAACTACTGTATCTAATTATAATTGCCAATTAGACTTGAGGTCAGCAGAAAAGTCTTTGACTTGGCACGGAGCCTCAAATTTTGTAAACTTTAAGAAGAAGTGCACTTTTGGGCAAAATTTCCTTTGGGGTGACCAACGAAAGAAACTCTTGAATACGTTTTAAAATGCTAAAAAAAGTAATAGGATTGTACCACTGAAAGGCCAAGATTTTTTTTTAAATTGTATAAACTAGTGCTTGACTGCGATCTTACCTGATGGTAAGCAGTAATCCAATCGTAGATGGTGAGGCGCACTAGTTTATTAATAGCCTACTCAGCTTTTAATACACCCAAATTATAATAGGACGAAAGACCGCAGCAGACAAATTGTTCCAGCATTTCGATGTATAAACGACGAGGTGTAATGCTTAGTCTTTTTTATAGAACTTTTTATTTAAATAACTTTGCCCACCACTGGTAATTACTCCTATATCGTGGTCGCGTTCACAAACATGTAAACTCACATACACAAGACACCCAGACCCATACCCAAGTGTAGTGGAGAAAATTGAAAGATAATCCAGATTATTAAGGATATCAGGGCAAGCTTATCTAACATCTTCAAGTCGACATGAGTCAAAAATCTCTCGACAAGTCTTTGTCCCAGTGCCCTTCACATGTTTGAAATGACGTCAAAAGACGAACAATGCCTTTATATCGAAATGTATTGTGGCATTCAAGAATTGAATTGGGTTGGAAACTTTAAAAATACAATAGTGAGAAAAGGTGTGAGCATAGAGCAAGTACAAAGGGTGTGAGTAATGAATGACTTGATTATGATCTCATTAACACATATTTTTCTTTTTTCTAAGAATTCTCTAACATGGTGTACAGTGGTAGAATATAATCAAAGATTATGATTTGATAAAGATACAGTCAATTCTTCTTGAAATCATAACCTAATTTATAATCGGTCTTCTTGTTTCATTATTATGTAAGTGTCTTCAAGGCTAAAGTGAATAAGCTCCTAATAAACTAATGCGCCTCACCATCAACGATTGCATCACTGTTTACCATGCCGTGGGTTGGCAGTCAAGTACCAGTTTATTTTCTAAGTAGTTTTTCTAATTTATATTTTCTTGTACATAAAAGGATTATCTTATTAGAACATTGCAGAGCCCATAAAGATAATAATCAACTCTAAAGACACAGACTACACAAAAATCAAAACTATGTACCTATGTGTACCGCAGTACTAATGATTCTCCCTTGAATAAACAGAAGGCAATCATCAACCCAATGACAATACAGCACAGCGACACAGCCCGATGCACAAACCGCAGTGTGATGATATAACACCGCAGTTGGCGATGCAACTAGTGATGGGTAAATGCCCTGGCATTTTGGGCAGATTGGGAAAATTCCCAATAAACGCCCATAAATTCCTGCCCGAGGGCATTTATCTGGGAATTTATTTTTTGTTCCAAAATTAATTCATGACATTAATGTTAGCTTTGGAAACTGGCTTAAATCGATGAGTTTAGTAATGGTTAAGTCTCTATAGGTGTTTTTATATGAATTTGCACATTCTATTAAAATTTAAGTTTTACAAAACCATGTTTACGAACACAAATGTTACGAGTTACCCGGCGGCGGCGTAAAAACACTTGCATCGTGAGAGGAGTACGGCAAGAGATGCGTACACTGTTATGGTTAGTTGTTTTAAGTAGGTACGTATATGATTTTATGAATTAAATTGCAATATATTTAAAATGTCTTAAAAGAACCATTTAATGTCATCAACCATTTCAAATCACTTCTACCTACCATGCGAAGGCGCAAAGTGGGGACAGCGCGGTCTGTGTGCGCATCCCTCGCACACTCACACACCGTGTGAGGGACGCGCATACACGCCGCGTTGTGCCGCCATTTTGTTATTAGTTATCCTGTGTCATTTGTAGATACCGCACGCACGCACGCATATCACTATTCGAGCATTGTGCGCGCATTGTGAGCACGAGGTACGCGCCAGGATAATTGTGTTCTGTGGTTCCGGTTTCCCAATTTGAAGTAAATACTTATTGGTTTTAAAAACAGTGCTAATTAATTTACAGTTATTTTTGTGTAAGTGTTTTTGCCGAACAGTAATTTTAAGTAAAAGTAGGTAGATTCATAATTATAATAACTATAAATAAAATGAAAGTAGGTATTCGTAATAAGTAAATTTAGAATATAATTAGAATGGAATAAGAATATAATACGAATAGAATTAGAATAGAATTACAATAGTCACGATTAGTTTTATTGGTGAATTTCGCCCTAAAATTTTTGTGAGAGCTGGAGTTTGAACTAGGTTCGAGACCTGTATGACCAATTTCCAGGCTGACACCCTTTTAAACATAATCAAATTTTACGGCATATCAAAACGTATCTTATATTTATAAGAATAACAGCGGTAGAAGTTTGTGAAGTGTAAAGCAAAAGTGATATTTTTATTGAATCCTATTTTTTTGTTAGTGGGTAAAAATCATCCAAATGATATCCCCCGGCCTTGGGCGAAGTGGGAGATAGTGTCAGACTGACTAAAAACCCACCCCGTTCCTTCTTGCCTTTCGTATCGAAGCCGAGTTTCCCCTTCGGATTACCCTGGCCCCAGTAGGCTTCCACCCGGCTGGGCCTCTGCTGTTGCTGACAACGCCTTGAGGTGCACGGGAACAGCGCGCGCCGTCGACGACTTGGACTCGGTCCGGACAGTTACCGGACGATCAGACAGCGAACTACCCATTGCTCGCAATCCACAAGCCCGCGCCTGCTGTGGCTGGAAATCGGATCGGAATCTCGGCGGCGGCTGGGGCGCTGTGAGCGCCGTTGCCTGATGCGGTCGGCCTACTCCTTTGCAAGCATTACTGCTTCGCAGAAGGAGGCAACCGCCTGCCACTCCTCCTCGCTCCGGACCATAGTCTGTACTAAGGCCCGGTGCAAGTGATCGCCGATTGCTCCCGTGCACGGCAATGTTCTGCCCAAGTGGGGCACACCTCCACTGTGTGCTCCACCGTGTCCTCCGGGCCTTCCGCAGAGTGGCGACACCCGGGCGTGTAGTATATGTTTATAATAAATGTGATTAAAGTAAAACATACCCTTCCAGTGTCATCAATAGTTCCCTAGATAATTATAATTATATTGATGTTGATTATTAAAAATTTTATAATGTTGTCTCTAATAATGCCGAAACTAGTTTTTTATTGTTTGTTTAGTACATATTATTTTATTTCTTGTAACTTAGAACATAATTTATTACATTTGATATTAAAGTATAGTCTTTTATCTATTTTTACTTGAAAAAGTATATTAATGTTGTTATTTTAAAATGAAAATGTGTTTAATTCATTAAACCCCAAGCAAACGCTGTCGTTGTCTTTCTATAGTGTATCTAATCGACACGATTGAATCATACACATTTCTTCAAAGTAAAGTCTTTTATTTCTGTTTTACATGAAAAAGTATATTAATATTATTTTAAAATGAAAATGTGTTTAATCATTCGCATTCCTTCAAAGTAAAGTCTTTTATCTCTGTTTTCACATGAAAAAGTATATTCATGTTATTATTTTAAAATAATAAAAAAAAATAACCGACTTACTAAAAAAACACTAAAACCATCAAAATAACTTTAATTTCGGAAGTCGGTGTTTCTATAATAGTTTTGCCTCTTCGATATTTAACACCGACTTCCGAAATTAAAGTTATTTTGATGGTTTTAGTGTTTTTTAGTAAGTCGGTTATTTTTTTTTTTTGTAAAAAGTTTTTTATTTCACACTTTTTAGTTGCAATACACTTACAGCCAGAGTACCTATTTCTCATGACAATTCCAATTAACTCAAACCCTGCTAGGATACATTGTTTTATTATGAAGTTCCCGTGTCTACCTTCCGGCTCCATCATCATCAATATATCAGTCCGATAGTACCTGATAGCCAAAGTGCATCTCACGACAATTCTAATAAGCCCAAACACGGCTAGGATACATTGATTAATTACGAAGTTCCGGTGCCTATCTTCCGGCTCCATCATCATCATCAGATCAGTTCGATAGTACCTTATAGCCAAAGTGCATCTCATGACAATTCTAATAAGCCCAAACACGGCTAGGATACATTGATTAATTACGGAGTTCCGGTGCCTATCTTCCGGCTCCATCATCATCATCAGGTCACATCGATGATACCATTTTCAACATACCTATTCAGAACTATTCATTTATTTGTAACTATGTTCATTGAGAGATCTGTGTGAGTATGAACTTCCGTTGGCCATTTCTGGTCTTCTTCACCAGTTCCACTTCATCAAATGTCATGTTTTGACTATAAATGCTTAAGTCTTTGACGAAAATACCAAAAGAACTATATGGTTGCCTATAATATTTGAGGAGTTCCCTTAGTTTCGCCAAGATTCCATCATCAGATCCCGACTTGGTGACTATGGGACCATTTGGGAAGTATACCCTTTCCAACAAAAAAAGAATTTTTCAAATTGATTGGCAAGTGACGAAGTTATGCGCGAACATACATAAAAAAAAAAAATACAAACATCCGAATTGAGAACCTCCTCCTTTTTTAGAAGTTGGTTAAAAATGTGTTCAATCATTCATATTTCTTCTTTCATTTCTTTAATACATACTATTTTACATGAAAAACCACATAAAATCACGTTTAACAAGTCCCATATTTTTATGCCCTACGATCGGGCATTTATCGGGCAAATAAAAATAAATGCCCAAAATGCCGGGAAGTTCCTATATTTTCCCGCCGGGCAGAAACACTTTGCCCATCTCTAGATGCAACCCATCCCAAATCAAAGGCGGTGGAGTGCGAGATCGCGTTACCGATGCTATTGAACCGATTGTGGAGCGAGGCATCTGGAACGCTGCTGCGGTTACCCTACATTCTGGAGATGTCCAATGTTTGGCTAAAATGCTGCCGATTTTATCTATAAAGCACTTAAGGCGTATTTGAATTAACTGTGAAAATTCGGAAATACATAATGTTGAATAACTCATTCTGTAATCTGAAATGTAGAAAACTTGACTTTTTATTTTTTAATTTTAATTAATTACAACGGTTAAACAACCAATTACAGTAACTAAACAAAGAGTAAAAGTATAAACATTTAAACAACACGTACATCAATTGCTCTCACAGTACTTCAGACATGCCAATAAAATCATCTTCCATTCATCCGCAAACAGATCGTTTGTTGGTTTTATGGTTACTGTTCCGATAATGTTCACTGCTGGACAGTAGAATTATACATAGACGTGTCTTGGAACAACTTGTCGAAAAATGCCAAAGAAAGGAAGTACATTTGAGTAGGCCGTATAAAGGTAGTCTAACTGCTAGACATAAGTTAAAATTACTGAAAAAAAAAATCAATCCAAATAGACACCACATTTACAAAGAAGATTTTAAAAATATCCATGTCAAAAACACAATAAAAAAAGAGAAAATGACAACAATATTATTATAGTACGAACTGGAGTAACTTAATCCTAAATCGTTTTGCCCTCAAAATTTATAAAAATAGAATAAAAAGCCTCCTGAAAAAGTTTTCAGTTCGTAAAAAAAAAAATTATTAAGGCTTAGGTATTGAATGTGACTGGGAAGTTTATAATAAAAGCGTATATATTGTCATCTAAGAGTCCCCTAAATTGAGCCTGATAGCAGGAACCAAAAACTTGTGTTTGTTGGTTTGTTCCTAATATTAACATTACGGACATCGCTGATTTTTTTGTACAGATTTTTTTACGTGCTTACAAAATATTTTTATAAATATACTAAAATAATACAGTCGTTACAATATTAATATCTTTCAAATGTCTAAGATAGTATATAGAACTTACTTAATTTACAAATTGAATGAATAGCCCTTTTTGCAAAACAACACGTACAGTATATAAAAGACAAAAGACTAAATGATGATAATGATTGTAATATGAAAAGTAAGTTGTCTTCTATGCATTTATATTAGCACCGTAGACCACATACATACGGTACGGCAGGTCATACAGAAGACCGAGGAGTATAACCTGCCTCTCTGCCTAGCGTTTGTGGACTACGAGAAAGCTTTTGATTCGATCGAGACTTGGGCTGTGCTGCAATCTCTCCAGAGGTGCCAAATTGACTATCGGTACATCGAAGTGCTGAGGTGTTTGTACGAAAACGCCACCATGTCAGTCCGACTCCAGGACCAGACTTCGAAACCTATCCTCCTGCAGCGAGGTGTGAGGCAGGGAGACGTCATCTCTCCGAAACTGTTCACGGCCGCAATGGAGGATGTCTTCAAGGTTCTGGACTGGAGTGGACTAGGCATTAATGTCAATGGCGAGTACATCACTCACCTTCGGTTTGCCGACGACATAGTAGTCATGGCGGAGACTATGGAGGAGCTCAGTACAATGCTCAATGACCTCAGTAGAGCTTCTCTAAGAGTGGGTCTTAAAATGAACATGGATAAAACCAAGATCATGATTAACAACCATGTAGCGCCCACTCCTATCAAGGTCGGAGACTCTACACTTATAAATAACCAAGAATCGAATATAAGGTTTAAGAAACGTGTACCTATAAATAGAGGAATTATCTATACTGTAATGAAGTCATAGTTATAAATAGCACCATTTTAAGTTAAATTTGTATCGAAAATGGACATTAGTGAATAAACTTTTAACTGTGAAGCAAAACTTAGTAGCATGGCATGAAGATCTAAAAAGCAGGTAGTAATTTCTACTTCTAAAGATAACGCCGCTTCTGGTTATAAATTCCAGTTAAATCCAATAACCTCAAATTGTGGAATCAAGTCCATTTCCTAGTTTTAATGATAATTTGTCTAGATTTTCCGCAGTCGACAAGGGACAAAGAGACTGTCGTACTCTACGCAGGAGCTGATAAGGACGGCCCTGAGACTACATGTGGAAATGCTACGTAGGCACGTATTGCGCAGTTTTCACATGTCCACGCCATCGCATCAACATGAATATGAACGCATTTGCATAAGTGGATATGGAATTCTTCAACATATTATTACAAATATAAAAACTGTTGAGGAAATTGAAACCAATGAGATTTCTAAGAATTTAAAGACTATGACAGACTCCTTAAATTCTTAGGAATTAATAGTTGAATAATGAGAGTGTTCTAAAATGACGTTTACCAGGCGGCAGCACTAAGGCGTCAAGTCCAGGCACCTGTCAAGACGCTTATGTTAATGACATTAGTTAGACACCAACGTCAACGTCAAACGTTAGACGTCAATGATGATGACGTATACGTTTTCAAAGAAAAGGACCTCACGGCTAAGTGGCGCCAACTGGTGGTGTAAATTTCCCTGAACACCCTCATTGGCGGGAACGAAAGAATTCTTATAAAAGCACTTATTTTCTTCAGGCTTATGGTTAAAATGGATCTGTTTGTTGTTCTCTATATTATGATACAAGACATCATCAATGTCAAAGTACCTGTCGACACGAAAACAAGAAAAAACGTTGAGCAAGCAAGACAGGTAGCTCTCACTCACAATACTATTGTTTCTCTAACATTCTGCACGTGGCTTCTGGGTATTGTGTGTGCGTTTGTTATGCTTCTCATTGTCATCGCCGTGCGTGTTGTATTGTAAGACACGCAGAAACTACGCCTAATGTTGGTAACTTCGTTTGAAGTTGTGAGACTATGGTTGTTTCGTTTCAGCATGGTAATGACGGTCATTGCCCTATTACCAACATCTATTGGATTTGGTAGGAACGTGAACCAAAAAACTACACAACGTTATAAAGTTTGAGGTAAATGAGAGCTCACAAGTGTGCCACACACACCGATCTAGGCGCGTCGGCCTCCATACATTTTATATGGAAACTCGACTTGTAGAGCTACACTTGAAACACGGCACACGAACAACGTCCTACGTACAAGTCAGGTGTGTTACACGTGTGCGTTGGTCTAATGTAGTTCTAGCTTAATGATTTAATTTCCATTTTTTTTATTATGAATATACCGCGTACATCGAGGATTGGAACAATTTGCTTGCAACGATCTTCCCGTCCGATTACAATTTAGGTGTCTTCAAAACTAGGGTGAATAGGCTCTTAATAACCTAGTGTGATTCACCATCAATGTTTGCATCACTGCTTACCATCAGGTGGGATTGCAGTCAAGCACTAGTTTGCATCATTAAAAAAAATATCAACAAAATGAAGGCGAGTCAATTACCTTCAATATTGACATGTTAAAATACAGCAGCTTTACCAAACTCAGTGATTGTGACTAATAGCTTGTTGGTCACATCACTTCACAGATATATATCGTCTTGTAATTTTAAGCAAATACCATGTAATTTCAAATTATCACAGGCAAAATTGTAAGTTGAGGTTTCAGTAACCAAGAGATATAATCATTTTCCCCTCAAAACGTTATAAACCAAACAGATCTACGAGAAAACAGATAAGCGATTCTCAGATCAATTGAAAATGACAATTGCGCCATTGGTAGCCCTGTTTAAGATTTTACAACCTTCTTAGTCAAAGTTAAGCAACCATATATTACAAAGTTAACCTTTACAGCCTTCCAATATTTACTTCACACCAAGTAACGTTCATTTGAGACCGAAACCTTCGGTAGATAACTGCGTACAGAAATAAGTTGTCCTTCAAATATTGTTCAGTCAAGTGTGACCTGTGCATTCACACCAAACCCTGCCTTAACTCTTCAATGATAGAAGCCAGAGTCGTGTGAAGTTCTTCAGTCTGTACATAGCATTTGAAACCGTATTAAAGTCGGTATTAATGCCGTGTATCATTAATCCTCTTGGAAGAAAACCTTTTATATTAGTTGCTTGTCATCTGACGCATACTGAAAGAGCCAACTGAAAGTTAATCATAGCTTAGACTGACGCGAAGGACATGAATACACAGGGTATAGAATATAATGCTGTACAACTTATAGCAACATTATAAGACCGTCAAGACAAGCAGACAGATTGTTATACTTAGGAATACAGTTTGAGACATCCTTGGCAAGGGATGGCAGGGATCCTAAACTAAAATAAAGATCGTAGTGATTGAGATAGTGACTATAATTACACAGACTCATTAGTAATACACATAACGGTAATGGACTGCCATTATACTAATTGCTATCGATGGTGTTCTAATGACGTAGAAAGATAAGAGGACTGTGTATGAGAATCTGCTGAGGATAAAACTGATGGAATTGCTAGCTATGAAAAAGTGGCGCAATTCCCTCACATCCTCTGACATATTAATGTCGAACGTGGTTCTAATTATCACATAGGCGTTAACTTTGTTCCAGTCCTCACTTCACACTTCAAAGATCATAACAATTTAAGTACACTACATATCTAGTAATAAAATTGAAATACTCAATTTCAGCTTTTACTCTTTGTTCTAAAATGGAGTCGTGAGTAAACGTTCGTGGAATATTTGTTCCTACGTTACCTACTAAGTGACTGATGACATACTTCTAGCGAACCTAGCAAGCACTAGCGTGACAAGAGATAAAACGTCATGTGTCACTAAAGTCCTAAATTCGTGCGAGAAAATCGGGTATGCCCGTGAAATATTTCACAGTAGAGCGTATAGTTTCTTAATAATACATTGTACTGTCATGAGACAACAGGCCATTATCAAAATATGTGTTATCAGAAGTGGTGAGTAATTAGTTCTAGGAAGACGATACTGTTAGCTTAATTATTAATTCAAGACAGGATGCCTGTAGGTACCTACTTAAGTGCTGATGTTAGTACGACGGTCAATATTGAGTTAATGATACCTATATTTTAAGCATGTAGTTATTATTCTTTGTTGGTCCCAGTGTCATGCGTAGATCTTTAAAAGTCGTTACAGGTAGTCAGACGTCGGAAATTCTGACTATCAGTCTATTGCCCCGCTTGGGCAGAGCATCGCCGTGCCCTCTTGAGGGCGATCGGCGGCGGCGATCTCTCGCGCCGGGCCTTGGTACAGGCCATGGTCCGGAGCGAGTATGAGTGGCAAGCGGTCGCCTCCTTCTGCAAAGCAGTAATGCTAGCGAGGAGGCCGATAAGGAGGAGGCCGACCGCATCAGGCAACGGCGCTCACAACGCCCCAGACGTCGTCGCCGGGATTCCGATCCCGATTTCCGGCCACCGTAGGCGCGGGCTTGCGGATGGCGAGCAATGGGTAGCTCGCTGTTCGACCGTCCGGTAACTGTCCGGACCGAGCCCAAGTCGTCGACGGCGCGCAATGCTCCCGCGCACCTCAAGGATTTGTCAGCAACAGCAGCCCAGCTGGGTCGAAGCGTACTGGGGCCAGGGTTAGATCCGAAAGGTAGCTCAGCCCCGGTATGAAAGGCAAGAACGGGGTGGGTTTTTTAGTCAGTAAGAGTCTGACACTATCTCCCGGTCCGCCCAAGGGCAGAGGATGTGATTTGGATGATTTTTACCCACCAAAAAAAAACCATCAGTCTGTCTAAGGATTATCGTGTTGCCCGCTAACTGAGTTGTGAAGGTCTGATAAACAGTGGATCCATGTAAAGCACAGGTATTCAGCCGCATCCGGTTAGACTGGACGCCGACCACAAGCTAGATGGGTAAAGGCTAAGGAGATGATGATGTAGCTAGACAGGAGGTGACTATTAACATTGACGGCGAATAGAGATATATGGATTGGAAGAAGCCATGTTACTCAAAATTAATTGGGTGGGGGCAAAAGGATGCTGGGCTGCGGGGTTGTGTGCGAAATAGCCACCACAGCCCTGGAACAAAACGGCAACTGAAGGATTACGAGCGGGTGTTAGTGTGGTAAAGTCTGACATTTTCTCTCACTCTAGCTACGTCATCTTTCACAAAAGCCATCCATTATTTTATTAGTCTCCCTTTATTCTGATTTCATAACTTAAATCGAAAGCTACCTAAGCAGAACCTTGGCCAAAAACAATAATAAAATTACCAATACCACATCCGTATTGAATCCTCAGAATCGTATGTGACTTACAATAGTGACCTACATTACTCTGAAAATTATTACGATTTAGTTTTTATACCGGTAAACATGAATGAAAATAAATGGTGAAATCCGTAAAAGCTACTGTTAGTCATACTTGGCACTTCTTTAAAATAAACATTGTAAGATTTGTAAGCACTTACCAAGCGTGTTTTTCGGTCAAACTGCAAACATGTTCATGATTTGTTTTCTTTATTACTTATACACTCGATTTTAGACTTTATTTGATCTTCAAACCAGTCAGTTATGATGTTATTAATCGTTAGTATCGGAAAAGAAATTTTACCTGAAACAAATAAAGAAAACATAATATTAAATCAGAGTCAAACAACTCCTATTGCAAATAAAAAACATGAAGTACTATATAAAAAAAATAATCATGGATAACAAATAACATTGAACAAAATAACATCAGTCATCAAATAAAAATAACATCAGTCTTTCTTTCTAGTACCCCGTCACTGCGAGCGCCTGAACATTTGGTTATAGCAACGAGTTGGAAATTGTAGCTATTACTTTTGCGGCAGGCGCTTTCACAAAATATTACAGGGCATTATTCACGACAGACGTCCATCCAAGAGGTCTTCTGTTTACATTATTATTTTACACAATTCCACTTTCACCGAAACATAGTTCAAATGCTCTATTGAATAACTATTTAAACAGAAAACAGAACAATCAAATAAAAACAGCAGGCCATAAATAAATTATAAATGTCATCACACTCATTACGTAGAAGTTAAATATAAATCAGAGGTTTAATTGAGCGTTGGACTATAGTGAAACGCGGTGAAAATAGTTGGCAGCTGATTGTTATTCGAGACTCTTAGCGCCATCTCGTGGGGAACATGAGAACTCATTATATGTAGTACTTTTTTTAGGTGGGAAATCATTATATATGTGTGTGTGTGTAACTACTTTCGCTCTGGGTAGAACGAAAGGGCGTGTCAGTTCCCCTGTGCCCCTTCAGTTGCCCTTTGCATTTCAGGGCCAAGGTAACTCTTTCGAACATTCCCGCAGCCCTAGCAGGCTAAGGCAGATAGGGTCCAATTGAGACGCGCGTAGAATATAACGCACCCTAGACTAGTGCTTAGTCCTTACCGGACGGCCGGACGGCGAGTTACCTAATGATCGTCGTCCGCAAGTCAACGCCTACGGTGGCCAGAAAACGCCTTACGGTTGCGACCAACTCTTTCGCTAGCATTATTGATTCGCAGAAGAAGACGATCGTTTTCCATTCCTTCTCGCTCCGGACCATGGCTTGAACCAAGGCCGGACGTATAAGAGGTCGCCGCCGCCGCCAATCGCCTCCACGAGGACACTAAGGTAGGTTGGGGGAAGTTCGGCATTGGGGTAAGAAGTAGTAAGAACGTATAAATCAATATACCACTTATTTAGCTTTATTTTTAATGCCAGCCACATTGCTGGGCAAGGTGGAACATTCTGTCTGGTCAATTTTCTTTCATATCATAGCATAGCATAATCAGCCTTTTAACGTCCCCACTGCTGGGACCGTAATCCACCACGCAGATCCAGTGCGGGTTGGTGAATGTCACATGTCTTCGAATTTTTAGTTCTATGACATGCCGGTTTCCTCATTATGTCTACCACTCGGCCAATGCTCGTTCTTTCCTGTCATACCTCACAAAATGTAAGCTGTGTTTTCAGCAGCTTTATATAAAAATGAAGCTCATAGTAGGGAAAAAGCTGCGTGTCACAATATTTCTTAGTTGTTTCCTCCACCTTGGAACCGGTGTGAATATATTTTCCCCTGTACCCGCCTGGCCTTCCGAATAAATTTCGCTAAAAGGGGTGCATGAACTCATTAATCTCATGTTCCTCCATTCTATATCGCTTCGAGTGCTCTACGAGTATGTACCGCGATGAACCGACTGCAGAGCTAATTTTGTTATTTGACGTAGATCTAACTACATGTAGCCATAGTTACAAAAAACTAGGCTATTGTCTTGTAGTATTCACGGTATACCAGATAAGCATCTTGCGTCATAAATGAAGAAGGAAAACTGACTGTTTTTTGGAAGTAGACTTAGTCTTAATCTTGTGAAGTGAGAACCTGGTTTGGTCACAGAACGGTAAGATTTAACCTTTTAATCGTGTCCATTAGAGACATAATAGAAAGACGATGATAGCGCCTGCGTTCGCTTGGGGTTTAATGAATTTAGACTCTGAAGAAAAGTATCCCAAGGATTTTCAAGAAAGAAACTCGTGGTCCTAAAAAGCAAAGGACAGAGGAGTGGTTTTAGTCAATAATAGACTGACACGCCCTCCGGTTCCACCCTAGAGCGTGAGAATCCATTGAATGATTCCCAACTTCAAAAAAAAAAGCTGAAGACCAGTATCAAGTAGGCTATTATCGTTAAACACTCCCACAAATTTTCTGTTTAATTAATTAGTAATTGACGGAGATTTCCAGGAGTAACAACCACTCATTTCATATTCCTATGAAGAGGTTTTATCAACTAACAGCCTTTTTTTTATTAACACTACATATCTTTTGCAAGATGCATATCAGAGGATTTTACATAGACACTCCTATAGACCACAGAGCCGATATTTATAACAGACTTAATTTACAGGCAGTAGTGAAACATCTAAGTGTTGAAACATCCGTTAATAATCAAATCTGCGGTGCCTATCCGCCATCACGCATGATATACAAACTTGGAACGAGCGGTATTGAGTTTATTCCTAGAAAAGCTGATAGGAATTTTCACTCCGGATGTGAAAAACATTCCTTTACATTTTTATACTAAATCTGTTATTGAGTTTAAGCCAGCGTGTTGTGAAAATATTGGTGTTTTTGTAGCTTAGTCAAGGGGTTTACGAAGGAAATTTATTGAGATATTTTGTGAAATCAAACCGCCTGTCTATAACCGCTACTGCATCAAGCTTAAGATGAATATTAACATAGTACGCTATCGCGTCTTTCTATCTGTACAAACGCGATAAACTCAAAAACTACTGAACGGATTTTAATGCAGTTTTCACTAATAGACAAAGTCATTCATGAGGAAGGATTAGGTACATAATCTATAAGGAGAAACTGTATGACTGACATATAACTAGGAGACTAGAAGTGTGAAATTTTGCACAAGGTTTTCTTTTATAAAAAAGGCGAGCACTAACGCCTTGATCACACGTACCGAGTAAACGGGCGAGACAGTAGCCTCGGCCGAGTACTTGGTACGTGTAAACACAGCACCAAGTGCTCGGCCTACCATTTATCTCTACAACTCGCTTACATCACTGTCTCGGCCGAGCAACATTTTACTGTCTCGCCCTTTTACTCGGTACGTGTGATCAAGGCATAAGAGACGATTTTCCAAAATTCACCTCACAAGAGGATGAATCGGGGGTCCAAAGTTTGTATGGAAAGATCTACTTTCACACGGGCGAAACCGCTGGCAGAAGCTAGTAGACACAAATTATAGTAGAGAACAGTAGAGAAAAGTTGGGGTGGGTCGCTAGTATAACTATATAATATGACATAACTGCTCAATCGCTATAAAATTGCACAGGGGGTGGCAGGTACAGTGGGTGTGATTTATTATTGGCGATGAACCATCAAGTTATTTTTATGTATGTAAGTATTCTATTACCATTATTTACTATAATTCTTTGTTAGCACTATGTCAATGACACTCCATCTGACGTCAAACAGTGTAATCTAAACGCGTTACATAAAATGAAATATGGCTGAGATTTTAAATGAATGTCTTCCACAAATCAAAATTGTTTTCTTGATAGCAACGAGAAAAGAACTAGCATTTGTTAGAGCTAAGTGGACTCATCACCTCTCTTGCGAGTAAAATGAAAATTGAAGAGGTCGTCATGAAATGTATTAGAAATATTCTGGAAATAGTCTAGAGAATACTGTTTATCTTAGGATCGTAGCGATCGTATCGTGACGTTAGGTACATAGTTTCTGCCTGCCCCCATGGGGGAAAATGTGAGTTTATGTTTCAATGTTAAACTGCTTATCAAATGAGTATAAGTGCAATTTGAGAGTATTAAGGTGACACAAAATGAGTCTGGATGTCGCTGTCCCCCAACATGACGCGCAACGCTTGATCTACGTGACGCTGCAACGTTGCTCAAAGTCCCACAACTTGCCCTTCAATATTATACAATGCATTCACGTGACGCGGGATATATTGTTAGACAATTTGACAGAGATGCGCGTCACGCTGGGGGACCTTTTGTCCCCTAATGTATTTGAAGCTTCAAGTTAACTTTGAAATAACTTTTCGGTGATTTATTGGAAACAGACAACTGAATACAGGTGGGTTTTAATCAGTAAAAATCAGACACTCCCTCTCGCTCCACCAAGAGCGGGAGAAGATATCCCAACTCAGGAAAAAAAAACTATTATTCGTGCCATTTTATAAACAGTTATAAAATTTTAACTAGCAGGTACACTTACTTAGAAGTAGTTACTAAAATACTTAAAGATTTATAGCTATAATTTTCTTCGTCTTATCGCGATTTTCTATATCGTGTTCAGAAAAGTTAAACGTTTGAAAAGAAAGCGCTATAAGGCTATTTTAAAATTTTGCTTTGATTCTGCTCATCCCTTTGAACATCAGCTCGAGATAGTATGGCATTAGGTTATTATCTGATTTTTCTTTTATCTGATAACCGTGACAGCTTTATGGATTCCCATTTCAATGCTTTCACGACTATCAAGAGGAGTTTTAGACACAGATAGATGCATTTAGGTACTTATTTAATTTTTGCTCGCGTTAGAGATGATCCTGGTTACGGAAAATCGGAAAATGCTATAAAATATTGAGCAACTGAAATCGATGTGTTAAAACTGATTTCAGAATTTAGTAATACCTAAATACGAATTTATTTATTTGTTAATAAAACCGTTTCACGGACATCCAGGGTTACAAAAAGCTATCAAACACAAAACGTGGGATAAGCTTTTAACAAAAATAATAAATGATGATGATTTATATAAGCCTACGTAATAGGGAAGGCCTATACCCAGTGGGCGGTTCAGGCTGAAAGGTAGACGTCGGCCGTCGAATGCCTATATACGCCGGTAACGAAACCATAGCGACTTCTATTTCGACGCCAACACCATCTAGTTGCAAACTAGGAACTAAAGCCAAGAAAATTTTCTTGATTTTAGTTCTTAACATCGCCGCCGCCGCGCTGCCGTCGTCAATGAGGCTTTTTGACTTTTCAATGGAAAGTGATGTACTGAATTCGGTCTTTTCTGGATTAAAATAACTTATTTACATACATAAGCGAATGTGACAGTTTTACAGCCACAATAACTCATCTAATTACGACTGATTCTGAGACAAAGCATCTTACAAACGCACATGAAGGACAAACCGTCGGAAACATATCGTTATTGGTTCATTGACATTAAACCGGTTTATTGGGCATAACTTTAATAAAATACGTAAAAGTAAATAAACCTAAAGCATTGATATTTATTATAGTTTTCTGTTTGATTATGTATGCGGTAGAGGCCAAAAATAATAAAGCAATAGGTTTCCGCCTATTTATTACAATCAGATTTATATGATGAGTTTTTTTTTACTGATAAGGCAGCTCATGAAAGTTTTCTATCTACCCAACCTAATACATAAGCAGTAATTCACCTACAAGACAAGTTTTTCTCTCACGCTTCGATCTTGAGCATTTTAGTAGGTATAAATATACCCCGTTAAATTTTGATCGTTTTAATCCCGTGGAGGGTCGATTCGGTACATCAAACACTATCGATTTGTAAAGATAAAATTAAAAAATAAAGTACCTTCTTTTTAAAACTCGTATTAATTTACGCATGTACGAAATTAATTTATTTAAGAAAACGTCAGCTGAGCGAGTTCAATGACCTGAAGGTAATTAGTACGCAACGCCGACTACTACCTACAGGTCATTATGAAGAACTTCTTATTTACATTCTTGGATACATACATACGTTAAACTGTAAAGTTAAAAAAAAGCAACTAGCAGCAACTTAGTGCGACTTTTTTTTTTAGGTGGCAAGTCATCCAACGATCGCGCCCTAGGTTGAAGCGCAAGGGCGTGTCAGACTTTTACTGGCTAAAACCCAATCCTATGTTCCTACTTTTCCTTGCATTTAAGGACCGGGTTTTCCTATCAGAAGCGAAACCATTGCCCCAGTAGGCTTCGACCCTGCTGGGCCCCTACGGTTTTGCTGACATCTCTTGGGCAGAGGGCCGGCTCGTTCTATGCCCAAAGACTGCACTGCCATTGAACGTGGCGATGCTGCTGGTCTTCTGGTAAAGTTTTCAGGGAGTCTAGATGATTGTGATGTGGAAGAGTACTTCGACGGTTAGCTGTATTTAGCATATAAACATAAGCATAATCAGCCTTTTTTTTAAGTTTCTCCTGGTGGGACCGAAATCCAAGTGGTTTATAATATATGCGAGATTCTTTTTTTTTCTTTCCTTTTAAAGAATTTACTCCCTGTATCATGGATGCGTTGGTAAATATGTAAACACACATACATATAATATCCAGACTCAAACGCCTATCTGTAGTGCCTTGATCACACATACCGAGTAAAAGGGCGAGACAGTAAAATGTTGCTCGGCCGAGACAGTGATGTAAGCTAGTTGTAGAGATAAATGTTAGGCCGAGCACTCGGCGCTGTGTTTACACGTACCGAGTACCGAGAGTTCTGTCTGGCCCGTTTACTCGGTACGTGTAATCAAAGCATTAGTGTTGGATACCGAACCTATGACACGCAGAACAGCAGCCAACTGCTCAACCACTGGGCCGACCGTGTCATCAACTTAGGTTGTAAATACTCATAGTTAGGTAATATTTAACTCTTAGCAGACATGAACAAAGTTTCAAAGAGAATAGTTTAAAGACGATTGAGTGGAAGCCATTTGTTATAACAGAGCTGAAAGCTTTTGGACTAGTCGGTTATTAGTAGTGAGCCGTTATGGTGGGAAAAAATCATGCATTGACATCCCCCGCCCTTGGGCGGAGCGGGAGATAGTGTCAGACTCTTACTGACTAAAAGACCCACCCCGTTCCTTCTAGCCTTCATACCGGAGCTCGAGCGCCCTTTCGGATAACCCTGGCCCCAGTAGGCTCTCGGGATCAGAATCCCGAGCGGCGGCGGCGATAACGCCGTTGCCTGATGCGTTCGGCCTCCTCCTTTGCGAGCATTACTGCTTCGCAGAAGTCGGCGACCGCCTGCCACTCCTCCTCGCTCCGGACCATGGCTTCAACCAAGGCCCGGCGCGAGAGGTCTCCGCCGCTGATCGCCCCCACAAGGGCACGGCGATGCTCCGCCCAAGCAGGGCACACCTCGACTGTGTGCTCCACCGTGTCCTCCGGGCGTTCCGCACAGTGGCGACACCCGGGGGTCACTTCCGCATGAATCCGGTGCAGGAAACTCCCGAACGAACCATGTCCGGTGAGGACCTGCGTCATGCGGAAGGTAAGGACGCCGTGAGGTCTTTCCAGCCACGCCTCAAAGAGGGGACTTACCGCCATGACTGTGGCGTGCCCAGTTAGGACTGATGACCCTCATGTTGACATGTAATAATTACTGCCAGTAATCTTAAATTTAACTACCTAAATAGCGCAATATTAAAGTTATGAGATGACACTTTATTGATTTCTTGCTTTGATTTATCAATAACAAGTACCAGGTGGACCGATGGACTGGTAAGGGTTGCGGGAATCCGATGGATGCGTGACGCACAGGACCGTTCATTGTGGCGATACTTGGGGGAGGCCTATGTCCAACAGTGGACGTCTTTCGGCTGAAATGAAGTAACAGGAAAACAACGGAATTCAAACCTACCAACTACATGATCAGGAAAACCTCGTCATCTTCCTAACCCATGTTTCTTGGGGTTGGCACAACACTTTTTCATCTCCCATTCTTCCCTGTCAACCGTCACGCTGTTATTCACTCCCTTTTTTCATAGATATCATTTATCACAGCAGTACTTATTACAAATGTCATGTTGTATGCTAATGCTAATACTTTTCTAAAGTGTGTGCATAATTTATGAAAAAAAAAAAAATCTATCTTATCTTTGGTCTGTTCTCTCTTTCTGTACATGACAAAAAATGGAGACAGTTGATAAATAAATTATATCCAGGATAGCCCGTGAAATTAAAATGAAATTCATCATCATTTCAGCCGATACACGTCCACTGTTGGACATAGGCCTCCCCCAAGCGTCGCCACATCGAACGTTCCTGTGCGTCCCGCATCCATCGGTTTCCCGCTACCTTCACCAGGTCGTCGGTCCACCTTGTAGGAGGCCTTCCAACACTGCGTCTTCCGGTACGCGGTCGCCACTCCAAAACCTTTCGGCCCCAACGGCCATCTGTTCTGCGAGCAATGTGCCCTGCCCATTGCCACTTAAGTTTGGCAATTCTTTGTGCTATGTTAGTTTTCCTGCGGATATCTTCATTTTTTATTCGATCACGCAAGGAAACCCCGAGCATAGCCCTTTCCATTGCTCTTTGGGTGACTTTGAGCCTTCTGATGAGGCCCATTGTGAGCGACCACGTTTCGGAGCCATATGTCATCACTGGCAACACGCACTGGTTAAAGACTTTCGTCTTGAGACACTGTGGTATGTTGGACGAGAAGATACCACGTAGCTTCCCGAACGCTGCCCAACCGAGTTGGATTCGACGGTTGACCTCTTTCTCGAAGTTAGACCTAGCCAACTGGACTGTCTGTCCGAGGTAGACGTAATCGTCCACAACTTCGAGTGTAAAGTCTCCGACCTTGAGTGGGCGCTACATGGTTGTTAATCATGATTTTGGTTTTATCCATGTTCATTTTAAGACCCACTCTTAGAGAAGCTCTACTGAGGTCATTGAGCATTGTGCTGAGCTCCTCCATAGTCTCCGCCATGACTACTATGTCGTCGGCAAACCGAAGGTGAGTGATGTACTCGCCATTGACATTAATGCCTAGTCCACTCCAGTCCAGAACCTTGAAGACATCCTCCATTGCGGCCGTGAACAGTTCCGGAGAGATGACATCTCCCTGCCTCACACCTCGCTGCAGGAGGATAGGTTTCGAGGTCTGGTCCTGGAGTCGGACTGACATGGTGGCATTTTCGTACAAACACCTCAGCACTTCGATGTACCGATAGTCAATTTGGCACCTTTGGAGAGATTGCAGCACTGCCCAAGTCTCGATCGAATCAAAAGCTTTCTCGTAGTCCACAAACACTAGGCAGAGAGGCAGGTTATACTCCTCGGTCCTCTGTATGACCTGCCGTAGCGTATGTATGTGGTCTACGGTGCTGAAACCT
The DNA here is from genome assembly GCA_910589285.2 of Mythimna ferrago. Lineage (NCBI taxonomy): Eukaryota > Metazoa > Arthropoda > Insecta > Lepidoptera > Noctuidae > Mythimna > Mythimna ferrago. The sequence goes on from OU342693.1 coordinate 1,088,144, forward strand.
TTTCGGAATCCGGCTTGTTCGGGAGGCTGGAAGTCGTCAAACCTGCGCGCAAGACGGTTCGTGATGACCCTGGAAAACAGCTTGTAGACATGGCTCAGAAGTGAGATGGGCCTGTAATTCTTCAGCAGGGTTTTATCACCCTTCTTTAAGAAGAGTACCACCACACTTCTGCTCCATGCCTGTGGCGTTTTTCCCTCGAGTATGACGGAATCGAACAACTTCTGAAGGGCCTTTAGGACCGGTTTTCCACCCGCCTTCAGGAGCTCAGCCGTAATTCCGTCCTCACCCGACGCCTTGTTGTTCTTCAGCTGCTTCAGAGCCATCCTAATCTCGTACAGGCTGACGTCCGGGATATCTTCAGTGTAGTGTCGAGTCAATCTAGCTCTTGGGTCGTTTGCCAGATTTGTAGCGGGTTTGGAGATTGACGTGTATAACTGTCCATAAAATGCCTCGATCTCTCCCAGAAGCTCCGATTTGGCGGATATGACTCTGCCATCTTCGGTCTTCAGTTTCGTGAGTTGGCTCTGCCCAATAGACAGATCCCGTGCAAAAACTTTGGAGCCCTTATTCCGCTCAATCGCGTGTCCTTAACCTTTCGAATGTCTTAAGTTACACAGTCCGACATAAGGTAATTGTCTTTCTATTGTGTCTCTAATTACGACATTCAATTTAATCCTCTCGGTATTAAATCGGCGAAGGTCGCGTTTCAGAGACTTCGAAATCTGTTTATTGAGCTGCCGGTACGTGCACGCATTATCTGAAGACTGCAAAGTCATTTCACGCTTCTTCTTCATGAGCTCGAGAGTTTGATCCGTGAGCCTCTTGGTCTTACTTGTACGGGTCTTAAAAAACTGAGACCCGACTGTATGGACAGCTTCCACGAACCCATCATTATATTTGTCCACGGAGCTTCCTAGGCACTCGAAACGGTTTTGAAGTTCGAGCTGAAAGCTCTCGGAGTTTTGGATCTGGATCTGCGTAGGACGGAGCGTAGACTTCATCAGTCGAGATCTTTCAAGCTTGACATTGATATTCAATGTGCCTCTTACCATACGGTGATCACTCCCGGTTTTCACCGCATTGATCACAGAGACATCATTGAATATTTGCTTCTTCGTCGACATGATGAAGTCAATCTCATTTTTAGTTATACTATCAGGGCTTTGCCAGGTCCACATCCTGTGCTTACGCTTTCTGAAGAAGGAGGAAAGGAAAATGAAATTACAAAAACATTTTAAAACTAGCTGAGAAAGTAGTCGGCTAGGAAATACAGGCCGTATTTCCTAGCTGACAACTCTCGAGCAGAAACATCAAAACAAACTCAGGGGTCAATCTCTTTTAAAGTCCACACCACAAATACATATTGTATTGTGACTATTACATAATGGTCAAATCATATGAGAACCATGCAGATTAGTGTCTGTCCTTGATAAAGACCCATATAACGAAAGCTACTTAATAACTACCGCCAACCGCATTGTTTAAGCCGCGTCATTGAACAAAGAGTTGCATGCGCTATTTATAGCGCTCCCCGCGTTGTCATCACAATTCACACGCCGCCGAGTCCACTGACCAGGCCTTGGGGTATTTGTGGCCAGGCTGGCTGCTGGGCGGTGGGCCACGAGCGAACTTCGCGGGGAATGTTGTATGATTTATTGATGTTGATATTGGTGTTGGTAGTCACACAACATTGGTTTCCCCTGAAGAAAACAAAGATTGAACTTTGGCAGGAAAAGGGTTGTCCTTTGAAGAATAAGTCAAGATGCCATTAGCCTAATGCATTTTCGTAATATAAGGAAACTTATTTTTAGCTCTAGATAAATGGTCTGGTTGAGAGTGAGAATCTTCAAAGTGCTACTAATGTTTATTTTTTTGGCGCTGTCAACAGAGACAGCAACCATCATTAGCACTTGCTAAATGGCATAGCTCAAAGCGAAATATATCATTGAAGGGTTTGAACAAGAGAAACAGTAACAGCAGTGAATGATCTGATGACCAAGGGGTGACTTTAAGCAAAACTAAAATGGTAAACAAAACGCAACAGCCTTCTAACATATGACCATAAATGGAAATGAGAGGACTGACTCAAGAACTTTCAAAGTATTTTATTTCCACGCTTTAGGAAACAGATATTGAATTAACCTTTCAGATACCGTCAATTTGAGACACAATAGTAAGACAATAGATGCGCGAACGCCGGCGTTCGCGTAGGGTTTAATGAAATCGAGTTGGGTTAATCCGATTGAAGTTGGTAATATTTTAGGCAGAAAGAAAAATAACTACTTCTTTATCTTTAAGTTCCCTAATAGAGAGATTGTAGGTACTTTAGATAAAAAAAGATAAAGGCATAAAGAGGCAAGTAGGATATCTTACACCCAGGAGACTAATGAGGGAGACAAATGAGGGTAGTTTAGTTAGCACCTGACTTAGCTTCATAATATTAAATGCAGGACTCATGTAAGTCTATTCTGTAAAATCTCACTTGAAAACTTTGTTGAAGTTAGGTGACTACACTATTAGTCGATGCTTCACAAGAATTTAAGATGCATGAAATATTTGATAACATTTTCATTGTGCATACAGCTAAGGAATGGAATTCCCGGCCGGAGTCTACTGAGTTTGTTTTCTGATAGTTACAACCTGGGGCTGGGGATACTTTAAGTCGAAAGTGAATAGGTGACAGCTGGGAAGCGTGCGTGACATCGTCGCTTTCTATCAAGTGAGATAGTGGTCAAGCGGGAGTCAACAATAAAAAAAGTATATGAGACGGTTGTTCGCCTTTCGACAAGCTTATCAAAATTAACTACAAAAACGAACTCAGAAGTTCGACTGCTGTTAACAAAACCTGCTTAGTATTCAAAAGTTAAACATTAAAGAAACCAATTCAGTTAGCGATTAGGTACGACTATCTTACGTGACATGAATTTTACAGTAAGCAACAGCTTGAATAAGTCATTTTACGACTATGTGATGGATTACCGATAAAAGGTCCGTTTGGTACGGTTACAAATACTCATTGGGTACCGAGGAAGGACAGGGTTGACGTCACTGGCTTGGCGGTAACAAGCACGGAGGGTGACCTGCTTTTGCTGAGACCGTGACCAGTTACTCTATGGAACTATGCCTTAAATGCCTTTGCCAACTATGTAATATAAATTTCTTTATGGGATCCAACAACGTATGAGTTATATATAGCCAACATCGTGGGGAAATTCTGATCTCATTCCATAAATTTGGTTTTTCAAATGAACCTTATATTGCCTACACAATCACACAGAACAAGAAGAACATAGTCCGATAGCGGATAATTCGAATTATCAACAACTTTTTTTCCTTCACCTACGTAGTCAATTCTCCCACATTGGGTGGAGCGAGAGCGATTATCAGACTTACTGACTAACACCCAGTGCTCCTTCAATTGCCTTTCGCTTTCTTTCGAACAATCTACAGCCATCAATGTTGCTGAAATCTCTTTGAGGCGCGCGTGGAACACTACGCGTCGTCTGTCCAGGTTTGGTCTTGCTTATTGCTTCGCAAAAGGGAGTATCCGCCTCCCATACCCTCTCTCCGCGTACTATAGCCTGAACTACAACCGCAAGCGATGGTATTAAGAACATGTGTAATTGTCCAACCACGGGTTAATAAAGAGTTACGCTAACATAAAGATTGAAATAAAAGGAGCAACAAACTCCCTCCCATTCCCGCATTAACAAGAAAACCAAGCGTATCACTTAAATCATAAAAAAGGGAAAATAAAGACCACGTTATTCTCGTTTCCCCTCATACGATAAACAGAACAATAACACACATAATAACATTAGAAGACGCCGCCTACTCCGCACGAAGTGTCCTTGTATCGGCGGGCAGCGGGGCGCGGGTGCGGTGTCATACGAACAAATCAAATGTAACGTTCGACCAAATTCACATTTGCATTGCAAAGCAGGCACGAAACAGGTCGGGTAAAGTGTGTTTTAAGGGGAGAAACAAAGGATTGTAATTTCCGGGATGGAGTTTTTTTTCCTTCTGGAAGTTTACAAAGAGTATCCGAATTCTATGTGGGTTGCTGAAAACACATTGGTTTAATCACTTTTAAAGAATCCTGAATCTGAGTCCTAACAGCGGGAAATATACAAGTGTGAGACCACACTTGTTTTTAAACAATTATTTTATTTTTATGTTCCGTATAGATCTTTCTCCAACGAAATCACTTTTGAAACAAATTGCAAGCGACAAAATTATCATCATAACAGCAATGCATGCACGATATAAATTGTGTCTAACTGCTTTTACGTGTTATGATATTCAAGTCTCATGTTTCGCTAAATTAAATTATTTTGCACAGTAAATCTGAGTAACTGAAGCCTAAGATATACAAGTGTGAGACCACACTTGTTTTTAAACAATTATTTTATTTTTATGTTCCGTATAGATCTTTCTCCAACGAAATCACTTTTGAAACAAATTGCAAGCGACAAAATTATCATCATAACAGCAATGCATGCACGATATAAATTGTGTCTAACTGCTTTTACGTGTTATGTTCTAAGCATAATATTACATAAACATTATTGTACTTATTTATTTTATAATTTTACTGTTTGTGCTAATCGACCTAGTTTATATAACCGATACTTCGCAAAAATATATATAATGGAATGTTGTGTCACAATAATGTCTTGCAGTGATGCATATTTGATGATTAAGCAAAGTATTTGTCAGTATTAGACTATTTAATATTGTTCATATATTATTTACTTTTTGTTTAATGAATTTTAGTTTATATATTATTAACATATAAGCACTTACATAAGTTACCTGAGATACAGGTTTATATATACCTAGTTCAGGTAGAATGCAATTTTTGTAACTTTACCCCTAGTTTAAGCCCTTGTTGTAGAAATATTTATGTAAATCAAACAATTCAATAAACATTATTACCTATTATTTATTATTATTATTATTATTATTATGATATTCAAGTCTCATGTTTCGCTAAATTAAATTATTTTGCACAGTAAATCTGAGTAACTGAAGCCTAAGAAACTACGATGAAACTTAATTTTTACGATTTTCCTACGAATAAAGTTGGCAAACGCTCAACAAACGATTACTGTGGCAAAGAAGAAGCTTTACCACATTAGATAGAACGTTGGGATCGTATAAAAACATTTCTCATTAAGAAAACTGATTAATAGGCTACGTCAAACAGGATGAGATTTTTTTTTTTTTTTTTTTTTTATGTTGGGAAAAATCATGCATTGACATCCCCCGCTCTTGGGCGGAGCGGGAGATAGTGTCAGACTCTTACTGACTAAAAGACCCACCCCGTTCCTTCTAGCCTTCATACCGGGGCTCGAGCGCCCTTTCGGATAACCCTGGCCCCAGTAGGCTTCGACCCGGCTGGGTCCCTGCTGTTGCTGACAACTCCTTGAGGCGCGCGGGAACAGTGCGCGCCGTCGACGACTTGGGCTTGGTCCGGACAGTTACCGGACGGCCGGACAGTGAGCTACCCATTGCTCACCGTCCGCAAGCCCGCGTCTACGTTGGCCGGAAATCGGGATCAGAATCCCGGCGACGGCGGCGGCGATAACGCCGTTGCCTGATGCGTTCGGCCTCCTCCTTTGCGAGCATTACTGCTTCGCAGAAGTCGGCGACCGCCTGCCACTCCTCCTCGCTCCGGACCATGGCCTCAACCAAGGCCCGGCGCGAGAGGTCTCCGCCGCCGATCGCCCCCACGAGGACACGGCGATGCTCCGCCCAAGCAGGGCACACCTCGACTGTGTGCTCCACCGTGTCCTCCGGGCGTTCCGCACAGTGGCGACACCCGGGCGTCACCTCCGCATGAATCCCGTGCAGGAAACTCCCGAACGAACCATGTCCGGTGAGTACCTGCGTCATGCGGAAGGTAAGGACGCCGTGAGGTCTTTCCAGCCACGCCTCAAAGAGGGGACTTACCGCCATGATTGTGGCGTGCCCAGCACTGGGTTGCGATAGTCGCTGACGCCATTTCACCATGAGATCCCGCCGGAGCTCTGTCCGCCATGCCGTGACCTGTCGCGGCAGCGGACTTTCACCCCGGCGTTGCATCTCCACGCGCATATCGTGCATAACAGGATGAGATCAGCGGCGAAAAAAATATAGAAATAAAACTCTGGCAGAATTTGAGTTGAATTCAAAACAGTCGAAAACGTGGCAAAAATACAGAACCTGCAGATAATATAAACATAATGGACCTATAAATCAATTGAGAATATTTAAGTTCTGAGAAACATGAAAAATTGATGTTTAAACATTTAGTTTTATGGTTTCATTTAAATGCGGGTCAGGATGCAAAAAAAAAAGCCATGATGTTTGAAACATCGTCATATTCATGCGCAAATTCATAAAACCATGCCATTCAATTGGTCTCTATAGTCACAACACGGGATTTCCTAGTCACTGCTATTTTAAGACCTCTGTTATTATGACGTTCATTGAAGCAGTACACTAGCCATTGGCATAGCAACCAGCTACTTACGTACTGAACTCTACGGCTTGCTTAAACCAGGATGCAGTAAAGCACCCATATTAATTTAAAATTGATGTTCTAATTTTTTTTTTTAATAATAGCAGTCACTAAAAAATTGCTAACTCGAGCACATTTACGTATCTTAATATTATCTGCGTAAAATTGGCGTCGTGTTAAAATAACTCCGCCGGCACAAGGTCACTGCCTACTGAACATGACCGAAGATTGATTCTAAACAAAACAAATTAAATAAAGTAATAATTAATTACGTGGTATCTTTACATGGAAATTGGTAGAACATTTTCTACAGCGCTGGTGTAGGTTTATTTATATTTTGTTCAAGTAGTCAGAATAGCAATATCTTACAATGAAAGTTTTTGAATAGATTCCCAAGTAACTTTGGAGTACAATTTAAATATTTTCCCCACGGATTCTTGAGCTGTTTATTTATGGAAATAAAAGGAAAATTCACAGCTAAAGGGAAACTTTTAAAAAACTAAAAGTACTAGTTACTTTTAGTTTTTTAAAAGTAAAAGAGTAAAACCGACATTAGTAGTTTATGATTATGATACTGTCACATAAGAAAATTTAGAATTTGAGTGTGGGCTTATAAACTGAGCCGCTATGTATATGTGTGTATGTATATGTGTATGTGTGTGTTTATTAACGAATTCTGCTGTATGTGTGAGGTACGAATAAAAAGTTTTTCTTTCTTTCTTTCTTTCTATGTTTATGATAGTATCACGACAATGTTTTAATATCTTATTATGTGCAATATTATATACGACTTTATTTAATCATCTATTTTATCGAAAACACACAAATTTCGAAATACGGTGTATAAATCTATATGTCCGCGATGTAATGATGTGCCAGCGATTTATTACCGGGTGCTTAGCCATAGATAATGTAGAAGCGGAGCTAGTCCGAAACTATTGACCTATTGTACGTACATGTTAACATTCATTTTGGCTTAAAAGATATGTTGAAAAAACATTGCTGTTACTTCTTTTGTTCAGTTTAAATAACTATTAAGCAGATCAAATTTAATTATTTTTTTCGTCGACTTCAAGTAAAAGTCTATAGTAAGGTCTATATGAGTTGTGAAAACATCTTTTTTATAGAAAATACTTTTTAATTTTATTACAGTTTGTATAAAGTCTCTCAACGAGGTTTATAATTGATTTTAGAATTTTGGAACTGTACGATATAAGAGTAATAGGCCACTTACACTCGTTTGACCCCGACTTTTCATTATATTAGGCTATTTATTTATGAATGAAATAAAAAATCTTGAGTATTATGTTTTTTTGCGACCACACGGTAATTTTTAGGAGAAAAACCTGGTCATCAGCCAGGAAACTATTTTAGTGAACCCAATGTCGTAAAACACCTGTAGAAGGGTCAACATTCTGAAAATTACTATAAGTACCTTGACCGAGTTCTTAAAAAAAAACTATAGGTAAATAAGTGTAACAAATTAATCCAAATAAAATTGCTGATAAAACTTATAACTTCTTAAATTAACAACAAAGTAATACTTAAATATCTACAAAAGCAGGTAGAGATAGCAGAATATATGTAAAAGTTGCAAAAACACTCATATTCCGAGAAGCAATACCAGCTTATGAATAAAGAAAGAGGGATCTGCGGATTGTTCGGCAGCATCCAATCTCAAAACAGAGGACTTTACGAGTTCGGGTGCACTCGTAAACTGGCATCTTAGTCTAGTTGCTCCAGAACAATATTAATGAGACAGAATAGCTGATCCGAAAACCTCGAGTGAATCATAAAGCAGTCATTTGGGCCATTGAAACGAATTTCACAGTTGAATTAGCTAAAGAGTAAAATGGTTTCGGAGAAATTGCAGCTCTTTACTAAGATTATGAACCACTAAAAGCAAATCCTCTGAACAAAGATTTGGAAACGGAGCAATATGTCTGCGGAATTAGAATGTATTTCGCTTTCAACTGAGAAAATTGACGCTAAAACCATATCTCGTTTCAAGCTACTACAGTACGAGTAAGTTAAAACCTAACAAAGAAACCCAAAACACAACAAATCGGTTGCCAATTCTTTGATTCTTTGGGTCCTAATGCATTCCTTGCTTCCATACAACAAAGTATAAAATCAGTGACACAATAAGAAACAAATGAGAAGTGTTGAGATTCGTTGAGATTAATGGCCCTCTTTGAGAATAAAATGAAAACTTACAACACAAACGGCTTGCCAAAATCCTGGCAAGTTTTCTAGAAATCATTTCCAATGATAAAGTTAACGTTTCTTAATGAATTAGAATTTCAGAATACATCTTTGACTAGATTGCAAAGATGTTTTCGCAATATTTTTTTCTAATATAAGACATATTATCGTTGTCTGGTTTTTAAGCTCATTAGCCGCTTGTGGGGCTTCGTCGTGCGTAATCAGGATTCCTGCGGTTGTCCCTTCAACGGAACGTGCAAAAGGCAAATAACTAAAGAAAGTAAGAACTTGATGACTTTATATACATCTAAAGTTATTTTCTTTGACTGCTTCCTAGAGCGTTTTTAGACAGTTATAGAAGATAAACAAATACCTGTGTGAACAAAGCCGTTAAGCAAGAACAATATGTTTCAATAAAAGCACATGACACAAGACAGCATTAATATAATAAGACAAATACAAATACAAATAACTAAACCAGAACCGAATTTAATACACCCGTATGTAATATAATAACCCAAATTAAATGAAACTTCATCTGCAAGTGGCAGGCATCAGATAAAATTAATGAGAGTTGTTCGAAAACTACGACTTTGATGACGCGTTTCATTCCTTGCAAAGGAAAAAATGTGAAGGTTGTATAGTCATCAAATCAGGCAGAATTTATTGACGTAAAATCTGAATTTTTTGCTGTTGCAAAAAACGATGTTAGTCGCATAGATGTAGCCAAAGCAGATTTGTACGCTAGTATAGTAGACAATGAATATGACGATAGATGATAAAATTCTTTATTTTCTCCGTGTGAGTATCATAGGGATCAATAGGTGGAAAATGTTGCTCGAGCATGACACATGGATTCAAGTTTATCGATTTCAGGTTTATACGAGTATCCTTCCCTCGAACCTATTCATAGAGATGTCAAAAAGAAGCTGTTGGTGCATTTTGAAGAAAGAGACGTATCTATATTTGGATATAACCTTAATCTCAAAAATCTTACACCGCAAAAACCCATAAATGTTGATCAAAAGGATGACAGCAATATCTTTACAGAAATACGTTTATACGTTCTGAAAATTGTTCTTATAAACCAACAAATAAACATATTTGGGAAATTAAATGTTGTTTCTTCCCTAAAAGAAGCTATGGAAGTAATATAGGCATAAAAGCTTGAACATATTCGTCCCACACGTAACTAAGTCTTCTTATATAACTTTGTTTACGTCTGAGGTTCAATATCTCGGAAACATCTCGTAAACTTATACAGTCTGACGCTTTGTGACTTAAATATTTATTGGAGAAAAATGTGGGCAATCTAACAACATGATTTCTGATTATGAACAAGTTAAAATAAACCAAAAGCATCAACTGCTGAACATCAGAATGCTCCATGACAGTGATCTATCCAATTATTTATCCTGGGTAGAATTGTGCGATTAAGCCTATTATTCAATCTACACAGAACCCCTCTTCTAAAACAGACATAACAACCGGAGGATATTTTTATGTGTAACAAACTCAAATTCTATTTGTTACGCTCAAAAACTCGACTGTAACCGGGACTAATGACTAGTGAAGAGTGGCCTAATAAATAAATTATAATCAACATCTCCCAAATACACCACTTAAAATCACGAATCTGGTGTAATAAAAATATTGTTAAATCCCAGACACTTGTAAATTGCAAGCGTTGACAAACGAGAGGAGTCGAAAATATCTTGGAAAAAAACTGCGAAATGCAACTGCTTTATCTACAGTCTAATTGATGTAGTCTGTCATCAGGTAAGGAGTGGGTGTGCAGATGATGTGCGACAAATGAGCCCTGACTGAATATTAGCACGCTTTGACGACCCTAGTAACATCAGGTTTAAGTCCTGCAATGGACAAATCTTTTGGCTGGATTAGACTTTGAAAAGAAACCTTAACTTTCGACAGCTGATGTGACCATGAAGCATACTAGAAGCAGAAGATGCTTTGATGCTTTCGTGCTTTATGGAAAGTAGGTAGTCTGACGGGTGTTGCTAGACGTGTCAACAACCCGTAGGCGATTTAGAACTGAGCCAATTGTGGCTGGCGCTCGTTCACAAATGCATTGGAATTCATAGTCTCTCTCTAGCGTTGTCTCAGCTTCTTAAATAACATTTAACAAACATTTCATCACCTTATCCACACTATCAATTACACTTTACCCTAGTTTAAAGGTTAATATGATGTATAATTTCCACTGTCATAACTAACGATAAAATAAAGTTTATTTATTACTTTCACAGCATGCATCCGGGCTTTTGCAAGAAGACCCGCGGTTGGGAACAATGCGTTGCAGTAAAAATAGCAACTTAGCCCCAATACACAAGGCCGAGTGCGCTTTATTTTAACTGTAAAGTGACACCCACTCGAAAGAAAAACAACGGCAAAAAGTTTCTGTTCCAAGTTTATAAAGTCTGGCGCGAATTCAAGGACTTGTGTTGTCCTTTGATACGAGTACGAAAACGTGGCGTTGTATGCCCTAAAAGGCAAATTAATACATGATCAGTAAATTAATAGAAACAGTAAAAAATTACTTTCACCAAAACGTAATAGACTAAGCATTTGCGTATGATGCAGAGTTAATTGATTAAAGCTTACTGTCCACGGACGCGTAGCTTCATAGACACGTATTGGTCATTCATTATACGCTTGTATACGAGTATAAAATAGTAAGAATGCTCACAGTGAGACTGTTGACAAAGTGGCAACAACACGACGACGACGGTACGAAGTTGCTGCTTTGTCTTAGGTACACCAAGCGTAAAATGACGAATAGGTACGCTTCGGATCGGACGGATCTTGAGCGCTGGATTGAAGTTGCGCAGAAGTCAAATATTCGGTCTCTTTAGTGGTGCGAAGTGAGACGCGGGGGTGGGGAGTGTCAGTGATTGGCTCGCCGCGCCGTCGCGTCATAGACGTCACTCATGATTCGTTCCCTGCCTTGCTGCATGTATCTAACAACGACGACGATGGGCTCGCCAATGTATGGAATGCGCAAAGCGATCCCCACTCTGACGCCGAGCGCTCAAGATCCGTGACGGTAATTGTATGAAGCTACGCGTTCGTGGACAGCCTTACGCTACTAAACACAGTTATTGCCTACAAAACCACGTAAAGAAAACTAAGCGAGTCTTCAAAGGCAATAAAAATATTATCATAAAGTTTCAACTTATTTATTGTTGCCATTATTTCTTCAAAAACAACCGGCATTATTGGATTTATCACTCAACATAGACAAAGTCAATCCGCCACATTTTACAGCGATATAAATCAGTTTTAGAATAAGAGTCGAAGTCGATCAGTCCAAGCCAAACCGAAGGTCGAGGTCGCGAGGGATTACCAGTGTCAAGGTCACGTATGAAAAATACAAGGTCTTATATAACGCCCACGTATTTGATCTGTTAAGTAAGTCTATTTGTGAGACGTTGTATGGGCGCCATATTTAGGCTTTTTATCAAGCAAAGCCCTTTATGAGTTTTGCGAGAATCCTATTTGTGTTTGGTAAATAATAATAATGGTAAGGTTTCTGTATTTAACGTGTTTATATATTGAATAATTTCTTAGGCTAACGCTGAAAAATACACACATAGCGTGAGTAAAACTTAAAACTTTTTAAAGTATCCGACATTTTTATAATCAAAAGCAGATTCTAAAGCTTTGTCAACAGATGGCGCTATTACAAACAAGACGTAACACGACTGCCTCAACTCGCAAGCAAAGTTTGTATAGTGAGTCTGTTTGTTTTAAACACGTTACGTGATTTTAACCCAAATTACATGCAACCTAAGAAAGTGGGGTTGTTTTATATTAATTATTACATTATTAATAGCTGAAAGCGTTTGCATGCGCGGTACATGCGCCTGATTGCTTGAAATAAGGCCGATATTAGCATAAATATGCGTGTCTACGTGGGTTCAGTCTCAAGTTTGTTCGATTTGTTAAGCAGTACAGTTTAACGGTTCTGCAGGGTTGATGTAACTTGTAAAGATGGACGTAAGTTGGAAACACTTATTGAATTAATGCGGACTTTGGACTACTTTTAGTAGAAGTTGGTTCAGGTAACTGTACTTCCTTGACTTCTAGTATTTCAAAAGTTGAAGACGTGAGAGGTCGTTGGAATTAGTTCCACGTCAAGAAATGCTTTGAATATTTAGAGGTATGTGGAATATGGTGTGAAGTCTCACAGACCTTCGTTGAAAAGGGAGGATCCTCCGAGCAGACGAATATTGTGTCTGATTCGGGGATGTTTACTCGATAGTTGATTTCGGACTTTATTAAATATGTTCTAATCGCGCAAAGAACTCTAATACCACGATGGAAAACTTGTCTTTTAATTTCTATTAGGCGTCATAGATACCACCACAAATACCTATGCACTCTAATTTTGGTGAGCGCCGCAATTTTTTTTTAATGGTACCTATCTATAAACTAGTGCTTGACTGCGATCCCGCCTGATGGTAAACAGCATTAGTTTATTAAGAGCCATATTCAGTCTAACCTTGAAGACACCTAAATTATAATCGGACGGGAAGACCGCAGCAGGCAAATTATTTCAATCCTTCGATGTAGATACGCGGTATAAACGATGAGGCGAAACGCTTAGTTCAATCAAAGTACTGAAGCAACACAAACCAATGACGATGTCCAGCGACTGTTGTAAGCTGATGACGATAACAGACCCTTAGAAAGATACGTAGTAAATTAAGAAGCATTAACACGTTAATGATCACCATCAAATCCTCTACCTACTTCTATTTTTTTTTTCGTAGTTCCCACAAGTCCCCAGAGACAAACACTCCACGTATTATGATCGGCCAGTCGTACATGATTCACAGGTCCGCAGCAATTTGAGGTCATTACGAGCACCCACGCAGTCGCTTTATGGTTATTGACTCTACGCGACTCCAGCATTCACGGTTAAGACCCAAACATGCCTTTCGGATCTTCTTTCTGTAGAAACCGTTCGTGGAAAAATAAAAATGCTTCGATTTTCAAATTGTTGTCTGCGACAACACCTAAAATGTCAATTCTTGCACTTAAAAATTAAAAACCAATTCAAATAGTGTTGCCAGGTCTGTTTGGATAAAAATCGGGATAGATGGTAAAACAAATCGGGATTTAGGGTTTTAGATCGGGACGAATATATATATTTTTTATAATGGTTTTTTAGATGGAAAATCATCCAATGATTTTTTCCCCTCTGGGGTGGAACGAGAGGGCGTGTGAAATTTTTATTGAGTAAAACCCAGACTACTTCAGTCGTTCTTTGAGTTTCAGGGTTTTTGATTTATCGGGACATTTAGCGTCCCGATCAGGTGCAAATCGGGACGTGTCCCCAGATCCCTAAAAATCGGGACATCCCGCGCAAATCGGGACGCCTGGCAACACTAAATTCAAAATATTTTTTTTTATAATAAAAAGCACGGTACAATTTATTTCAATTTTATAGTCCCTAAAACTGAGCGAAGTCATGAGTATGCATTTTGCGTTTATCATTTGATAGGGTAACACAATGGGCCTTCTAATCGCGGAAAGCAATCTCTTTCTCAATGACAACAAATACGGAGAGAGATACAGAATGTCATATACATAGGTAGAGTCTGTCTAATAAGTTAAACAACTTGGGTAATTATTAAGATTTAATTAAATCTGATGTAGTCAACACGGGATCATTAATCAAGGTTGATTTAGAGATAGAGATCATTGTTTACTAACTGAAGAACCTTATAAAAAGTATTAAATATACTTAAGTATTTTTTAAATTATTAAATATTATGCAAAATTCCCAAGTCGGTTGACTTATTAGACAGACTATATGTCAGCTCAGGCCGAATACCTCGTTTAGACTAAGATACTTAATCGTTAACTAAAATGAATATTAATGCAAGTACTAGCTGACCCCGCAAACGTTGTTTTGCCATATAAATTGGGGTGTGTGGGGTGGAGGATAAAAATAGCCTAAGACCTATTCTCAGACCTACCAAAAATACAAAATTTTATAAAAATCTGTCAAGCCGTTTCGGAAGAAGTTCGATAACACACTGCGACACGAAATTTTTATCTATTAGATTAGAAGGTTTATTAATCTAGGGGTAAGTAGCCATAGGAACTTCATATGTGCTAAAATATAATTCAAGTTTTTTTTTTCATAAGGACTTTTCATCTGGGTAGACTGAACATGAGACATGATTTAAATGTTTTGATCATAACGCTCTACATAATATATAAAATTGAAGTAATATTAAACTACAATTTAATACGGAACTACCATTAAACGAGACAGTTCTGGCAACGAAACACGACATACATGATAATATAACCCATTGCCATTAATTTATTTCATTTAATTTCACAAACGTCCGTATGTCACCCCGTCCTAAGCTTATTCCTTTGTTTTACTGTCTGTTATTCTTCTAGAACTAGAACTCAGTCCAGATAATCGCACTGTTGGCGCAGTGGTTGAGCGATTGGTTGTTGTGCTGCGTATCGCGGGTTTGATTCCCGCACGGAACAAATATTTGTATGATAGAAGTGTCTTGCGTACGTGACTTTACATGTTTGTAAACGCATCCTCGATACGGGGAGTTATTCCAAGTGAGGGACTAATTTCATAAAAAAAAGTTTCATACCTTCTACATCTTTTTTAGGAACCACGATATCATTCAACAACAAACTTTTGCTATTTATGTATCCGAAACTAGCAAAATAATCCAGCTTCGTACGGGTGTAGCACTATCATCATCGTCATCATCATTTCAGTCGAAAGTCCCCCAAGTGTCGCCACAATCAACGGTCCTGTGCGTCTCGCATCCATCGGATTCCCGCAACCCTTACCAGGTCATCGGTCCACCTTGTAGGAGGCCTTTACGAACATTTCAAATCCTGTGAATACCTGACAGGCGACTCGCTGGGCCACCTGTCAATACGCTTAAGGTCTTATAGAGTACTCTAAATTGATTGGCAAATGTACCTATCGCATATTTATTTATAAGATATCGCTGCAAATGTTTAAAAAACATGACTAAGTGCGTATCGGCCACGTACAGGTAACCACGTATACGTAAGGGCTATATTTCACTGGGACACCGTGGCGGCGCAACTAGTCGCACCAGTGAAATATAGCCCTAACAGTTCGGATAACCATGAAAATGACGTCCATGACAAAAACGGGACTGTAGACTTACTAATATTATATTAATTTCAACTGGCCTTTTTCTGGAAGCCTAGATACGTCTAGGCTTCCAGAGAAAAAGGCTCGTCTAGACAGACAGGCAATATTGTTCTAAATTAAACACTCAAGAAAATTACATAAATATTTATTTAGTAAAGATTTACTATACTTATCGCCATAGCAAATAAAGCTATCTTTTATATTAAATAGAATAAAATAAAGAAGAAAGATAGACACAATATGCTTTACTGATTATTTTGTTAGAAATATTTCCAAAATACATTAATTTCGCGTATCTTGATCTATTTGTTTATAAAGCACATTTTTTCCGACTTCAATGAATTATACACCATATACCTTGTTCATTGTTCATTGATGGAGACCGTATGAAAATCTGTTGGGTAGTTTTTGACTTTACTATGTGCAGACAGAGACGCAGCAGATTTTCTTTTATGATAAGTAATGATGATTCCTCTCGAGATTATCAAAGATGCTTCTTAAGGCATCTACATCAACTCTTGGGTCATCGTAAATTGGTTTAGTAACCAAAACAAAATACCAATAAACCTATCAGAGTGTTTTAATCTTCAATAACTGGCACATGTTGCAAAACATCGTACCCAAGAATACATACGGCCTATTTCTCCCGACCTTCACAATACAAATTATATAAAAAAAGAAAGATTAACAACTTTTTAATCTCAAATTTTCCAGCCCAAAATAATGATGGCGTACTCCGGCAACTGAACATATAAATCAAGCAAAGAGTAGATAATAATTACTGCTAGAGACGTTTTTATATAAATCCGCGCGGAACCGACGGCATTTGCGTCAAGTAATAAATTCCAATTTGGCTTTATACCAAAACATGGTGTAAGATGTGTCCAACTCTATTAACGATTGATACGAGACGAGTTATTCGAATGCAACTTTTAATCCGACTGTAGTTTTCCATAAAGTTCTAGTAATAAGAAAAAACATATCAAAGGACTATCCAGCAGATAGATAGTTTTCGAACAAAACCAAGCAGATCAAGCTGAAGAAACTTTTGTAAGCATGAAAGTCATAAGAATCATGACCCACCCACTTATAGTTAAACCCCAAATCAATTCTCGTATTACCAATCTTGAGTGGACGGAGCGACAAGACGGGTGAGTGAAGTGAGTGCGATATGATCTTATGTGTCATGAGGAGTGCTTGTGGTTAAAGAAAACTATAGACACTGTAGTGTGATAATCTGAGCGAAAGCGAACAAGAGATGACGCCGAAAAAGGTGACGTTAAAAACGGCGATTAGTTTTCTACCAAAAATGATTGGAGATGAGCAGGTGACCTAAACTGACATCTCTCTCTCTCTCTCTCTCTGGGTGGAGCGAGGAAAGTGAATGTCAGACTTTCACTGACTTAAACTACTAAAACCCACCTGTGTTCCTTCACCCTGTTGCCTTTTGTGTTGCAGGGTCACGGTCACTCTTTCGAACAATCCCGCGGCGAGTTAAAGCGTCTGGCACAGCAGTTTACGTCCCAAATCGTACACTTCGCATTTCAACATTCAACACTATATTCTGTACAGCCTAAAGCTGAGATAGTATAGTAAGGTAGGTAGGTTGCCGCAGTATATTACATCGATGAGTTCTCAAAAAATAAACAAAGGTCGTAATAGCGTCTGAAGACACTGCAGCCGCAGTTTGCGAAATTGAAGTAAATTTTTCTAGGTATAGTGTAAAAGATACGAATAAACCAGTGGCTACAAAAGCTCTAACGTTTATCTAACTTGGATACACACACATCATGAAACTAGTCAAATTAAAAGCTTCCAAAAGTAGAAATTCAAATTGATGACTTGCAGTAACTTGATCGTTATTGTGGCAGGTCACATCTCGATCAAAAGACGTGATATTTATTCGAACTCGGTTTGAATCAAATCTTGTAATGCATCCAGCCTTCGACGATCAGAAAGCTGTCAGATCCTGCATGCGGCTTTTCATTGCTTTTAAGATTAATTAACCTTTTCCTGCAAAGGCTTTCAATTAGATAGGCAATTTGAGATGTCTCCAACCATATACATATAGCTAGTATCCAATCATTGACTTTTCGCTGGTTTAAGTATTTATTGCATTTCTTGGATAATAAAATATCAGGATCCACTAGAACTACTCGGTTCAATAACCCCTTAACCATCATCTTTAATCTTCACGAGTACAGCATAGTCATAACTTACAATTATAGATGCATTAGAAATAAATATTACAAATGGAATACTATCAATAACTTTGCGGAAAAAAACACAGCCGATGACGTCAATCCACTAGCTAGACGAACCCAGTGACGTCAAGGAAGTAATGTGTTTCTATCGATGTTACCATTTCATAAGATACGAAGAAAAACCAAAGTTAAGTCTGTTCAGAACTAAGAGCACTGGGACACGAGCTCGCATATAGGATTCAGCACAAAGAGAATGACGTGTAATTATATGAGGACAACATCCTGATTCATCTGGGACAACTGGGACTAAGCAACATCAAACAAAGCAGTGAAATGCAACCAGAGTCGCAACAGAATCACAACAAGCTCGGTTTATTTCGCAACGATTAACTATTCTGCCAGATCCTCCGCAAACGGCAAGTAAACAACAAAAAGACAGTCTCTCAAATAATTGGACCGATCCAATTCTCTACATGTTTTGTAGAAAATAACGTTCTAATATTACCAATCACTTTCAGGGGATCCATTACAAGGAACAGAGGAAACGAAGTTACGTATTTTGAAGATTGAAATGTTTTTGCCAGTCGAATAAAATTTTTCCAGATGTTCTCAATTATTTGGTAATATTTGGAACTTTTCTTTTGTGCAAGTTCAAAATTATTTTTGGACTCGGTAACGATTCATATAACACAGCCGAGATGATTTTCAGAAAACGCAACATTTTGTAAATGAGTTCAGAATACGTATTGAAATGTGCTCATCTGTAAAGATCGAGATAAAAATGAACTTCCTGTGAAAAAACTGTAAATTAACGTTGACTTTTACAAGATCGTAAGATGGTGCAAGCCAATGTCAATGCCAAGGCGACGTCTCCTCTTGGTTATAAAGGCCTTTGTGCACTGTTGAGTAACATCGCGACAATACATGATTTACACTAATGAATAATTTAGAGTTGGTTATCAAAAAAATGTTTATGGCAGATATTTTACCATGATACTCCAAGAGTTCAATATTGATTACTTTCTCATAACAACTGATAGAAACAATGTAAATAGATCTGCTCATAATAATAAAGACGACACAAAATAACACTTCTTTTTTGGGTAGTCGTGTTAAAATAAACACCATTGCAACAATAAAATTGATTAGAAGAAGCTACATCTAACACACTGGACTCTGCACGCCACAACGCCAGTGAATTAAAACTTAAAGGAAGCGGGAAGATAAAATTAAAGATATGAATCTGCAAATTCGCGGAGACATCAAAGATTTGGCATAAATTCACATCTGCGGGGATTAAACACAAATTATTATCTCTGATCTATTGTTGTAGGCTGGATGTGCTGTAACTACATGTGAGTTTATTTATATTGCACCACAGACAAAACAAGTTTGTAGTATATTAAACGTGCGTTTACCGTACTCCGTGGTAAAACAAACAAGTAGTTTTGTTGTTCTTGCTAAATTACCAAGTGCGTGCTAGCCTGGATGTGGTAAATTATGTTTCAAACATGATTATTACTTGACGAGAACAACTTGGGAAATTGTTCTCGTCGTTCTCGAAATTGTTCGTGAAGTGAACAATTTAAATTAAAACCTTTGTTTTTATAATCGTGGGAAAGACATTTATTATTCGTGGAATAATTAAACAACATTTTAAAGGTTTCAAATCTAGAACCCTAGCGTTTCAAATATACATGAATCATTTGTAATGTTACTAAGGAAATCGAAGTAATAAAAATACCAAAGCCCATAGTAATAACAGTAAAAAAAGAAGTAATAACAGTAAGCAATACAAAGGGGTAGCTTTAGGGTAAAACCACTAGGATTGTGAACAACTCTCATGTAACGGAGCGGTTAACAAGACGAACTAAAAATACGCGCGCGACACGACACCGCGGCCTTCAAGCCAATTTTTATACAAACCGGTATTGTAATTCGATTGAACGAAGAAATTCTGTCAATTTCTTTAATACTTTAAGAAATATACTGATCCTCCCTCAAGGCATTTTGCAAAGTACAAGATTATCCTTATCGAGTTTTATGATCTCTTCATGCAAAATCCAGTTTTGGTGTCCCTGAGGTCATTTGTGACCTGTTTTTTTATTTAGTCAAATAAGCAGATATTGATTTAGCATAAAAATCAAGCTCACTTCCTTTTTTAGGCACACAAATAATGTGAGACGTGACTAACTTGTTTTAACAACATATATTATAAATGTCGAAAAATTATAAGGAAAACTAAAGGCTAAAAAACTTCTACAAAAACTGATGCGTAAAAAAACTTTATTCAGGAAATTCAACGTAGTTTTGTAAATATAGAAGAAGCTAAAAATCGTAAACTCACGCAAAGCACGTGTGAAGGACTAATAAATTATTGCGAATAATCGGAATATAAACACAATCGCTAAATGGAGCTGATCTGGAGTATTTCCAACTGATTGACGAAGACGGAGCGAATTACTGATGGAAATATTGAAGAAAAATACAATAAAGACATTGGGGTATAGAAAAAGAGAAAGCAACTGAATGCAAAATCAATTATGCACAAACATTGTCACGAATTGCAAGAAACTGAAGGATTAATAGTTGTCACATCCAAGAAAACCTTATCACGCTTCTTTTTGACTCAACTCTCTTTGATTTCAACTCTCTTTTTGACACTTTCGACGAAATCAAACTTCAAAACCAACATCCCGGAAGCCTCAAGAACTCAAGACCAATGAACCTGAACAGTTATTACGCAAAGAAACACGTGACGAATCTAAATGCAGAACTTTTAATTCCTGGCGAGATGCACAGGCTGAGTTCAGAGACCGGCGCGGGTCGGAGTCGCCGAGACTGAGTTAAATCCCGTCGTGATAAACACGGGAACTGGCGAGCATCCAACGGGAATCGAACTGCACCCACTGGTGAACGAGCCCATGATAAATGCTGGTCTATTGTTTTTATAAATTTTAATGGAATTGAAAAGTTTTGGATAATGAAATCGGTGGCCGTGGTATTGACTTTAAGTGGAAATATTGTCCTTGACCTACAGAAAGATGAAATTAAGAGCTTGTTGATGAAGTAAGAAATACCACAGTTTAAGCATAATAAGACGAGCTTTGAGAAGGAATGAGCCGTAATGCACCACAAGGACCCAGTGCTGATTAGTAGATATTTATATACTATATCGAAAATAAAAAATAAAAAACTCACAGACACAGCCTTAAAGTAAAGAGGGCGTTTGTCTTTAGATCACGGTTTATGTAGCCGTCTGAGGTATAATCTTCATTTGCAAAACATCTGTTTTTCCATTAAATAAAAAGTAAGAAACATATTCGGTTCATAGACTTCTGCATCATCAAAACACATCCCAGAAAACGAAATGCGAAGTGTTAGTGAACTTGATTGTTAATTTTGGACATCCGGAGAAAAATCTGATAAATATAGTCCGCGTTCCTTTATAAAGTTCTTTAAATAGCTTTTCACAAATGTTTTCCCGGCACAGACTTAAGTTTGTACATTTGTTGTTTGTTTGTTGTTTGTTGTTGTGTTTGTTTGTTTAACTCTTGATGTTCAACGCAAAAGGTGATGCTTTACTTGACATTTTGTGTACAGAAAAAAAAATTGGACCTTTTCGGGACCACTTAACCTAAAAAGGCATAAATTAATTTCTGTTACCGGAAAATAAATCTTTCTCTGAATTTCAGTAATTTTATTAAGCATCTCAAGTTTCAATAACATCCTATGTAAGTTTTTAGTAAAATCGACATGTGCCAATAGCGGCTCGGTAGATGCGCGTACGCACTATTTAAAGCGGATGTAGGGCAAGTCAGTGGGGCGGCCGAGTCCAAGCTAGTGCCAAATATTGGCCAGGTGGCAACCGCACACGGTTACCGACTATTTTAGCTCTTACTACAGCGTTTGGGAGCGGAATTAGTTTTATAACCAATATATGAATGGATCAATAAATAGCTCTTTATTTTGGGTGTTGCGTTCTCTACTTTAAGTCTGTCTTTTTATTGTTACGTCAAAAGTCTATCCATCTTTTCCAATTTGCCAATCCTTTATGCACCAATTGCAACTCTTCGTCGCCTGCATTTTGAATAAAGCGAAATTTAATTGTTCCTCTGCATTCATAAATCAATTCCTGCATAGTCTAAAGCTATGATGTCTGACCCAGTTTTATTGTTAGCGCATATAGGACATCGCTGGTACTAACTATGCTACTATTTGGAACACACGGATGTTTAACTTACGCTCAAAAATAAACGTTTGCATTCAAAATACACACATATTGGAGTGCCTTTTAACTTTTTGATGCGAAGCGACCCAATCACATTTAAAGTTGCCATCAAGAGTCATGTGCAGAGTTCAAAAACAGTAACAAAAACAGTAGATTTTCTTTCTCGTTGACTTTCAGTACTGAAGCTTACGATGAAAAGTTAACATCTCAACTACAAACTGATGATCCAATTAAGCAAAAAATGTGATAACTATCCTTGAATTAGGTGCAGACACGAGACACCGTAACAAGTCTATCAGTTAGCACCTGAACGCGAGCGCTACAGCTAATTAGACAATCTCGTGCGGTTAGCAGTTCCGACACGTTGATTCACTTTTTACACACAATAGGACTCTAATTTGGCATTAAATATTTGTTTTTTCTTGTAAATCAAAATGATATCATTCAATTTGCTTAGAAACATTATTTAAATTGAATGATCAAGAATAGATTCTTTTGTTCATAGGAATCATTACTTACAGCAGTAGCATCCGGTCAAATTAGAAGCATTATGCAGACGCATGCACTTGAATCTGATAACGATAGATCTCCCATTGAGTTCCTGGCCTAGTGCATGATTCAATCGCTTTTCAGCTACACAGGTGACTGCTGAAGCTAGACCAACAGTTTGTATAAAAATAATAACTTCGTTAGAAACCACCGAGACGATAATCACAAAAGAATAGAGATCCGCAGTCGGTACGTAACGCGAGAGGAATCTTATGACACCCTTGGGATCAATATGGGAGGTATTCATTGTCGGCACGTGTGCGTTTGGGAGGATAACGTAAAGATGCTGCGGTAAATAGAAAAGAAACACACTGTATTAAGCTATTCTACCTGGCGATATTCTATTAGTTTGTATTTGTAGTACTGAGAAGTTTTAGCGAACAACGCACGAGGAAGATTTTACACTCAAAGAGTCATCATGATCATACCTTGTTTCCATTCAAGGGCTTTCGACCTAGAGATGACTATTCTTTGCCTTGCAGATAAACTTTCAGCCCAGTTACTGCAGCTAACTTCAAAATGCTTGAAAGTTCTGATACCTGACAGACAACTATCCAGAACAGTATCGGTATAGATAGCGAAACGACAACGACACTTTAGAGTTCCAGAAGACAGATGCCAGTCGTTTCGTACGGGTCTGTATCGTGTGTTGGAGAAAGACCGAGCTGATGAATTGCATATACTGCATCCCTGGATTTATGTTCTACATTATAAGCGTACGTTCGTCCTACCAAATGGCGCTTTTCCCTCTACAACACAAACAAACTTCAAAAGCTCGTAGTAGAAATACGACGTCCCAGCCCCAGGTGCAGCCGCGTGGATCACATTACATGTGTGGTTTATGTGCAGCAATGATGCATAAACAGCAAGGAATTTATGACCTCAATTTACCCGTGTAGGTTTATGACATGCGTCAGTAAGTATAGTAGAAAACTTAAGCACTGAGAGATGGTACAAAGTATTATTATTTGCTAAGTTTTGTCCAGAACTTAGCAGGTTTGGAGGGTTCCGATCGTAAATCCTTGTATTCCCTAGCGACTTTATTCACAGTCTTAATTTTAATTAGGGATTACTTATTTGTTTGGTATTTAGGTTCTGACACTGAGCTGAGGAATGTCTCCCTGTGGGCAGAAAAAGGTGAAATCATCCACTAGTAGTGCCAGCAGTTAGTTTACTTACTGAAACTTCGAGGCCATGATGTGGTTAATGTCCAAAAAGCCAGAAGCGGATTGATTGACATGCTGTTTTTTCCACCCGGCTTTTCATTCGTATCATTTTATTTTCCCTCAATATTTTTAATATATATTTGAAAAGTGCGTCATTTCCTAACAGAATTGGTGTCGCGTAAACATTGCGATAGCGGATAGGATAATAAATAGAACATTATTGAGGCAACTTCCTCGGGAAAACTGCTACATTTCCACTAGGGAAGCGAGCCTGCGGATATGGAACCGGCTCGCGGATACGAGATACGAGAATTGTGGCGGCAAGCGATTACGTTGTCTGTGAAACTGTGAATGTTACGGCGGGTTTCAGAGCTCTTTTTAACACCCACTTTACTTTATATTATGGAAAAAAAAACCGTGGAAATAATCGGTAAGTTGTTTTTGTTATTCGGTATAGTACTTGCAAATTGTTTGCACAATGCAGATCCACAGCAAAGCTAGTAGTGACGTTAAAAATAATTAGCAGTAGTAATTTCTACCGCCGACACGTTGTTAGGCCATCCACGATAACCTAGATCCCAGTATTCCCACAGCTGATTCGTGAAACTCGTTCGGGATAACAAACACCAGATACACTGTCTTATTTCCAGAACAGCGTGGAAAACCGCAATATAAAACTGAACAATTGTAAACAAGAATAAGACGCAAAAGCTGCTATAGTAATGATGGTGCAAAAACATTGTTACGATATTATAAAAGACCTATACGACAGCATAGGTCTTTTATGTTAAACATTTTAAAAAAAAGAGTAATGCTAAATAAGTCCTAAACCAATAATCCCCCACAAGTCCTATATTTTCTTACCGTCCTTAATTCTTTATTGTACACAAAAACGTTACATAGTAGGTACACAGTGATTTGATAATTTATAATTCATGTACAAAGGCAAGCTTAACTTAATAATGAGTTTTCTCAAAGCAAACATTTAAGCGATAGAGAGAAATCATATTCGAGGGGAGGATCCAACAAGACGAATTCTTTCAATTATTCAGTGCGAAAACTTATTCTTAATTCAAACTTGCGGATATGTAGCTGTTTACAAGCGCGGTTACGCCACTAGTTTCGTCCGAATCGTAAATATTAAAATTAATATCTTAGCGGAGTGACACGCTATTTGATTTAGATTTTACGACAAATCGGGATCAGGCGCTAGTCAAATGTCAGACTTATTTAAAGTGTGGACGTCTGTCATTACAGCGTGTTTACATGTGGCCTGACTTTAGTTGGGCTGGTCATATATTTTAATAGGAGACATAACTATTTAAATGATCCATATCAAAGGCTGTCGCGTAAATCTCTCGTTGTTCGCTGTTTCGTGAAAGCATTAAACTTTTAAAAACATTTATGTTTAAATGAAGTAGTTTTCTTATATTTATTATTGAATATTAACTGTGACATTCTCCTACAAATATCGTAGGAAAACTTCGCAGAAAACCTACGGTATTTCAAATATGATAGTTTAAAGCACATTAAGGCCACGGTACGCGAGCAAAAGCTCGATCCTAGAACTTCATTGTGCAGAAAAGGTAAAACACGCTTAAATTACAGCTCATAAAGAGTAGAAAAAAAAACATTTAGTCAAAGGTACGCTCTGCCTGCGCTCACTTGTAACTTGACTACCTGAAAAGGCAGACAGAAAGGTAAGCTTTTGAAAAAAATATTAAACAAGGTCGTTTGTTAAAAAGTTAAATAACCTTAGTCCTCTGGGGATGTTTCTAGCGGTTTATTTACTTTAAGAGTATATTTTGCGTTGAGGAATAATTTAAGATCCATGGTTGACAGGAAATAATATAAGTGAGCTTTTTCAAGCTTTTTAGTTCCGAAAATTAGTATTACATCAACATGCGATCGAATCAGGCAACAGTTAAAATAATGGCTCGTAGTTTGGTAGAACCAAACTTCAGACCAATCGATAAAGCTTTTCAGCGGTGTAACACCGAAGACTATTTCAGCGAAAGCGTTGCGTCTGCTTCACCAACACAAAGACGAGTCCAACAGTATGTTTCGCCAACTTTTTCAGTTAACCCTGAAAGATTTTCTTTTCAGTTTTCATTGTCACTCTTTCGCAGCTAGCTCATAAGGTCATCTGGTCTAGCGCTTGTCAAACCGCGTAGTTCTACGTTCTCAATATTCTCTGGTTGTCTGACACCATTATGTCAAAGCTTACTTGTCACAGAATTCGGGCAACTCCACTATTAATAGGACATGTAACAACTGTATGATTTATTAACTAAACAGCGGTTCCAGCAGTTAAATATTATTCGACTTTTGTTTCAGATTTCAGTTATTCAATAAAAATAATTGAAATTGAATTGAAATTTTGCTAGCAGATAAGAGTGCTAAACCAAAATTAATAAATAACAAAATAAAAGTATACGCAAAAAAAATCAGATAAAATACAAGTAGGTAGTATTACTATAGAACTATAAACAGTAGGTCCTCCGATAAAACGATAATATTAAAAGCTAAACAAAGTTCCACATTTTTATCTGGATCACAAAATTTTGCTTCACTCGGGAATATCCATGTTATCAAAGAGGAAAACCATTACAATAAAGGGCGGGGAAACAAATATAGTTGAAATGGGCAATCACAACGAACATCCCTCACATAAGGAAAACTAACAAAGAGGCTACGACCAGCCATTACTCAGCTGATATATGCGAGAAAAATAAACATGAAAATATCTCTTAGTCTTGAGGAATCACAAGAGAATGGTTATTAGTCGCACACACGTTAGTAACACACGCACCTTGCGCTGTGCCGGCGTTTTCGTACTTCGATTTGAGCTTAGCGGCCGTCGCACGCGCATCCGAGCGGACGGTGTCGGTGGCGGTGGTCGTGGTGGTGGTGGTCCTGAACGACAGCGTCGTGGAGAACGACGACGAGAACGAGGAGCCGAGCCCCAGACCCAGGGTGGTGCGGTAGCGGCGTCTGTACATAGTGCTGATGTGAACGCTGCGGTAGTCCGAACGCGACTGAACGACGAAAGCGCGTGCGCCCCAACCCGGAAAAGCGGCCGCGATTTATTATAGTACGAGAAAGTCGCTCCCAGACGCGTAGACGCACGGGAGTTAACAGTGCTGTCGCTGTCCGTCGAGGGTAGGCAGAAATAGCGCGGTGATAGCTCAATAACATGACAAGTGATGCCCCTGTCGGTACCACAGTTCATAATGCCTGAGGTGAACAAACTATTTCAATAGTTTTGCGCCAAACATGCCAGAAATACCTCGCGTGATGACGCCAAAATACCCCCGCGTGGATGTTTATCAATGTTGTAGTGAAATCGCGATCCTGAATGCAGACGGGATTCAGTTATAATGAGAAGATCGTATACAACAATATGAAAATGAGAAAACTATTTTTCTCGACTACGGCAAGGCCAAAGAAGGGTTATAATTTTGACCGGCTATGTATGTATGTATATGAGTATGTTCATCTGTTCCCTCATAGCTTCAAATCTACTTATCGGAACTCGACATATTATGAGGTACCTATCGTTAGAACCGTCTTAATCATCCGCTGAACATAGGCTACGTGACGTGTCACACAACTTAATATGGCCCCCTCTAGCGGATAAAAAGGCTTCTTCTTCTTCTTGCCCTTGTCCCATTTTATTTGGGGTCTTAATCATCCGCTGAACATAGGCTACGTGACGTGTCACACAATTTAATATGGCCCCCTATAGCAGATAAAAAGTCTTCTTCTTCTTCTTGCCCTTGTCCCATTTTATTTGGGGACAGCTATGTCGGCTAGAAAGTAATGATAAATGATAAATGATATTTATTTTGTAAATAGGTTTAAAAAACACTTTTACACGTCAATTTTTTTTTTCGTCATTTTATGCTAGATGAGGCCGGTGTTTCCTATCTGACTACCCTGAGAAGAAACACCGAAACAAACTCAGGGGTCAAGGTCTCTTTTAAAGTCCATACAGTAAATATGTAATGGTCAAATCACATGAGAACCATGCAGATTTGTCTGAGATGGTCTTTTGAAGAAAGAACCATACAGATTTGAGTGGACCTGTCCAATCAGTGTAAGCATTTGTCAGTATTCGAAAAGCTCAACTTAGGACTACTAAGGAGCTCTACGACTTGACGAACAATACCAAAGAAAGGACATTTGGGTAGGCCGCAGAAAACACTCAAATTGCCAGACATACGTTAAAATTACTGAAAAGAAAAGAAAAAGCAATCAACATAGTCCTCACATTTACAATAATATGTATAAGCAAATTGATAATTTACAAAATATTTAGAAAAGTAAATATTTATGTCAAAGAAAAAAAAAAAAATACTTTAAGTACTTAAAATGTATACATGTCATTTTGTAAAATAAAAATAATCTCCAATGTCAAATTGTAAAAAAAACAAATAAAATAAAAAGAAAAAGCACATTTGAAAATAAAAATAATTAAAAAATACAAAAGAAGAAAAATAAAAATGACAACAGTTGTAGTAGGTACTGGAGCAGGTCAATCCCAAATTATTATATTTAATGTGTTTAAAAATATAAATGGAGATAAATATGCCGTGTTTGGTATCATTTGAAAGCGCTTCTCTTGTACATTCCCAAAATATTGCTCAAATTTAAAGTGATGCCCTCTAGCGGATAATGTATAAAAAAAAATGATAATATAAATACACCAAGTTTGATATAATTTTTAATTACCTGACCAAAACAGGTAAATGTTATCCTTATTTGACTAGTATTTTGACCAAATTTAAATAAACTACGTAAACATGTACATAAGTATTATTGATTAATAATAATGACATACAACTTTTTGAAAAGATAATAATTTTGATATTATTTTATTAAATGACTCACGAATATTGAAATCAGACAGTAAGTAAATGCAAGTCAGCACTCTACTCAACAGACAAATAAATAGACTTAACTAAAAGGTTTTAGAAGCAAATGATTAGGCATTTTTAATTAAAAAAAAAAACTTAAACTATATTTTTTTATACTTAGTTTTAAATAGTAACATAATATTAATATATATAATAATATAATGATAATTTATAATTATGCAAATCGTGAATATGTTAATGATGTTTAGTTAAACAGCCTATCTATGAAAGCAAAGTCAGTAATATTAATAAAGCATGAATTAATATTCTATTCAACACTTGTAATAATTCTGAAGAGATGTTCCATTAACATATTCACTACGTAACTTTTTCAGATTCCTTGGTCACCTTGGTGGTTTTTCAATGTCAATACAAGTAGGTAAGCAGGGACACATTCTGTTATTTTTGATAGTAATATTGCAATATACCTACTCTCTTTTTTTTTAATTGATACAATAGTTTGTATCAATTAAAAATCAATCAATAGTGCTAGACTGCAATCCCATCTCATGGTAAGTAGTGATGCAATCGTGGATGGTGAGGTGCACTGATTTATTAAGAGCCTATTCACTCTAGCCTTGAGGACACCCAAATTATAATTGTACGGGAAGACCGCACCAGGTAAATTGTTCCAGTCCCTTGATGTATGCAATGTGTATTACCAAAATCAAGTAACAACTTGAATAATCTAATCACTAGGAATATGATTTAATTCATAAAACCTCAAGTGAACGCTGGCGTTCATGCTGTCATTGTCTTTTTATTGTGTCTCTATTTGACAGTATTTGAAAAGTTAATTTGACTCCATAATGATCAACACAACATCTCAGGGGCCTAAGTCTGCTATTTTTATAAATTCGTCATTCCAACACGATCCCATTGCCATTTTGCTAAAAGTTTGTAATCTGCTAATTCATAATGATCGATCATTGATCGGTCAATGGTCTTGTAACTGAATTGCGGTAGAATGACATTATCAAGCTTATTAAAAGCACTAATTGCGCAATGACGTCGTAATGGTAGGTCACTGATCAAAGGAACTGTCAAAATTTTTGTAGATTACCGCATACGTCAGATATTCATTTGTCATTATGTACGAGATTACCATTGTATGCCATTTCTTTCAATGGAGTGTCAGTGGTTGACCATTGGAAAGTCATAGTGACGCCATTATATCAGTAGATTACCAAAACTTCTCAAAATCAACAATTATGAAATCAATGGTAGACCATTCTGACACTATTGTAATAGCAGACTTGAGGCCCTGATTGTTTGTTCTTTTTCGTCTTTATTCCTTCGTCATTTGTCTAACCTATTTCCAACTGTGTTAGGGTCAAACTCCAGTCTTACCAAATGTAGCTGAACACCAATGATATTTTACATGGAGCTACTGCCTATCTGACCTCCAAAACCCAGTGAGTAACAGATACTCTTGATAATTCAAAGAATTCTCTACCCTACAATAATAACATTATTAATCAATTTGATTTCAGCGCAGTTCTCGCTACAGAAGACACAATCATCAAGAACGATTCATCCTTTTCGTACATACTAGTCTTATTCAACCTTCCATTCTATTGAATGTCAAATATATTGGAAATTAATGTGTATTCTTAATAGGTACTTAGGTAGTATTTCCGAATAAATGACTATAGCAAAAAAAATATGAAGTTTTTTTTATAGTGAGATATTTGTCAAAGTCAAACATTAAAAAAAATCACACTATTATAACAAAATAATTTGCATTAGTTTATTTTGACATAAATAATAACTTATAGGAAGAAAATGTTTTTTCATAATAATGGTAATTCAATAAGAATCAAAGTTTAATAAATGAATAAATCATAAATAAAGGTGTTCCAAAATTTAAGCATTAAAAGAGAATGTGTTTTGTGTAGTGTTAATATTCATTCTCCATATTTCTACACATTTCAAATGTACACAGAACAATTTGTAGACAGAAATAGACCTTATCTATTACAGAGAACTTGTTAATAAGCTGATCAAACAACATTCTACTCATGAAAACATATCATTTATCTCAGAACATGCCACTTGACTGGTTCACTACAGCTCAATTTGAAACATTACACGATACTGCAGCAAATCTCAAACAATGTATTCAGTGCTGGCACGTAGTGTATCACACCTACTTGTGCACATAATACAACTAATTAGTTATGATTGTGATCGTAAACATTCGTTAGTTTTGCAAAGCAGTCATTATCTAGAAAAATAAAAACACTGACGATTACCTAACAGTTGATAACACTGCATGAGTACACATTGAATACTGGTAGAGTGAAAAATTTTAGCTCAGAGTACTCACCGTTTATGGACCAGATGTGTGAAGGCAGCGAGTGCGCGGCGTACACCCGGCCCAGCGCCAGCGACGTGCCCGGGCCCGGCCCGGCCTCCTCGTTAGAGCTGGAGTCCGTGTCGGGGCTGGCGGCCGCCGACGCCTCGTAGCTTTGCGAGTTGGGCGGGATGGCAATAGCCTCGTGCGACGCGTGCAGGTCCGGCACCGACGACAGGGACCTGGCGCGCTGGCGGTCGTTCGTCACCTGTATCCCCGGTATCGCCCTCAGCAGGCTGAAGCCCGCGCCGCCTGACACCACCTCCGAGCTGGAGCTAGTGGAGAATGTCCTCGTGCGCGGACTCTGCCCCCCGTTCGCAGTACTCGCCTTTGCGCCCATCGCGACTCCGTTACGCAAAATTCACACCTGTCACGCACTAAAACCAAGAATCACGACCACACGCTGGAACTGACCACCGCGCCGGCGGAACACATCGTACGACACACAATATTTAGATAACTTTAAGCTAAAAAAAATAACACTGTTACGACAAACACAAGTCTGTTGCGAAATTGTAAACAGCCTTTGCATGTGCCCTGCTGCAAAATTTTGACAGGTGTATCTTTTTTATAATCGAGTGAAGTTAGAACGGGTGTTTGCGATATGCGCAACCTTCGTTCAAAAACTAATTTTATAGTTTCAATTTTGCTTTGCTGCAGAATATTCTTGATAACGAGCTAAATATATTATAAGATCTTTATGATAGCAGGAATTTCTTTCAAACTATCTGTTGGTTAACTTTTAATAGACTTTAGTTATTTTTTTTATTAAATTTTTCAAGTTTCGTTCAACAACAGAAAAAAGTTATTTTCCATTAATTCCTTGTAAAAACGTATCCTATCTTATATAAGTATGCGAGTACATAAATATCAGACGGATAGCTGTATCCTTTTTAATTTATAATTCTAGAACTTGTCACATGATTCACAGGTAAGGATCCAAATTCTAGGGCGCAGTGGCATAGCATAACTACTGAGGGCCCCAGGCAGGCCCCACTTAGGTACGATTCAGACCAACCGGCTCACATCGGGCCGGGCCGAGCGGCATTTTACAATGCGATAAAGAACATTGAAATGTATCAACATTAATTACAGTTCATATTTGCATGCAACTTACGCATAGTTACCTCCGTCGGCATCCCACGACGCGTCGCGACGTGTCGCAGAATGCATTCGGCTGTCGCGACGGCCGGCCGGCTCTGACCGGCTCCGAACGGCACCGTCGGCATCCAATCGGCAGCCGTCGGGTCCGTTCGGAGCCGGTCCGCGGTCGGCCGTGCCTCGTGGAATACGAACGGAGATTACGGTGCAGCAACTAGCGAATCATTCAAGTTGTATTCTTCAAGCGACAGTTTCAAAAATGGATACGGTAGAAAAACTAATTTCTTTAGTTCAGACATATGATTGTTTTTATGACGTTAATTCCCGTAAATACAGTGACAAGTTGCAGCACTTCTGGACGCTTGGAGTGTGTACGGATTCCAGCGGACGCTGTCGGCTGCCGCGGCACGCGTACGGCTACCACGACAGCCGTACGCATGCCGCGGTAGCGGTACGGCTCCGACGGACGCGTTCGGCTGCCGCGGCACGCGTACGGATCCGTTCCGATGCGGCGCCACGTGAGCCGGTTGGTCTGAATCGTACCTAGTGTCACCTCAGTGTGTTGAAAAATGTCATTTATGTCACCAACTGTAGCTATAGAACTTAGCTTTGCCATCTGTTAATTTGGGATTTTTAAATTTTCGATTTTTAAAGCTAGAAACCTAGTAGTCCCTCCCTTGGATTCTTATAGAGAGAAAATTGCGCAGAATATCGTATAAAAACATTTACTTTATTGCATATTAGAGCGACATCTATGTCATCAAATAAAAAATTACAAAAATCAAAACACATCGCGGTATCAGGAGATCCTGTGCGATTAGAACAATTTAATCATAGAACCGTCCGAAATCAACTATCGGGCAGTTGCCTGGACCTGACACAATATCCTCATCTCCTTTCAAACTTTTGCAGGTGTAAGTACGGGACTTTTCACCCTGTTGCAATACCTACTTCCAAACGAAATTCCGCATGGTTCTCAAAATATTTGACCAATGCATGTTTACTGTATGAACTTTAAACAGAGACTTTGACCTCTGAGTTTATTTCGGTGTTTCTTCTCAGAGTAGTCAGCAAGGTAACACCGGCCTTCTTTGAAACCAGTCTGTCGGGTCTGCTAGTTGTGAAATACAATGTAATATATTTGGCAAAACATATTAACCCATTTACCCCCAAGACTAAAGTAATCATAGAAAAAAGTAGTAACACAAATTATTTTGTAGGGAATAAGCTATTTAAACATAAAACAATCAAAATGTTATTTTTTTTTATTTACTTGAAAAAAAAGTGCCGTCCTCAAATGGGGACACTGGGCTCATCTATTATTATATTGCTCAATGCATATTTTTTCAATACACTAAGCTTTTCTGCATTTTTAGCATTTCTGGCGTGCCTTGATACGACAAACAGTGCATCGCAACTGTTTTGTTAACTTCTGTGGAAAGTGGCCAAAACCATCGAACTGTAAATTAAGCACTACAGAAACTGATAGAAGAGAATGTTCATTCGTTTTTTGTCGTAAGTAATAACGGGCTGGGCACGCTACTATTATGGCGGTAAGTTCCCTCTTTGAGGCGTGGCTGGAAAGACCTCACGGCGTCCTCACCTTCCGCATGACGCAGGTTCTCACCCAACACGCTCAGTACGGAAAGTTCCTGCACCGGATTTGTGCAGAAGCAACGCCCGGAGGACACGGTGGAGCCCACGGTCGAGGTATGCCCCGCTTGTGCAGAGCACCGCTGTGTCCTCGTGGGGGCGATCGGCGGCAGCGATCTCTCGCGCCGGGCCTTGGTACAGGCCATGGTTCGAAGCGAGGAGGAATGGCAGACGGTCGCCTCCTTCTACGATGCAGTAATGCTAGCAAAGGAGGAGCCGTTGCCTCACGCGTGCGGCCCCAGCCGCCGCCGGGATTCCAATCTCGATTTCCGGTCATCGTAGGCGCGGGCTTGCGGACGATGAGCAATGAGTAGCTTGCTGTCCAAACTTCCGGTAAACATCCGGACCGAGCCCAAGTCGTCGACGGCGCGAACTGTTCCAGCGTACTTCAAGGAGTTGTCAGCAAACCGTAGGGGACGAACAGAGCTGAAGCCTACTGGGGCCTTGAGCCGGCTTCTGATAGGAAGGTCCGACGCCGGTATGAAGGAACTACAACTATATTGTCTTCATGGCCTTCTTCTTCGTCAGTGAGGACACTTGGTTCGGAGGCAGAGCGACGATATCGAATTCAACATCTGAGTCTATGTCTGCCATAATAGTACCAAGGGCCTCCTGGACTCCATGATAGTTGTCGCTTACTGCAAATTGCCGTTTCGACATATAAACACAATACAATCAAACTCTGTAAAAAAGGAATATCTTACTCTTTATGCGCCCACTGTCCCCATATGAGGACACCAACAAAAAAAGTGGTTACCGGCTCAGTAAGCCATATATTTTATATTATCAAATTAATTTTACAAAGTAAACAATATGTTCAATAAGGTTATGTAGAAAAATTAAAAATCTACTAACATAAATGTGTTTAAAAAAATACTTACATTTTGTAATCATTACAATTCTCTGATTCACTTTATTTATGATGCTAAAACACTTTTTTTAAAATAAAAGATAATATATTATCCACAATATTTGATACGAAACGTAACACACATTAATCACCTCAACAATAATGCACTGTTCGCAAACTTACCATATAAAAAAGTTGAGGGTAGATTTGAAGGTGTCCTCGATTGGGCACGGCAGGCGTAAATGGGATAATATTTTCGGCTGTCAAAACAAAAGCTTACCCTACATTGTGAGGCAATAAGACTTGCGAGGACGATCCACGTGACTGCACCACATCATTCATGGTCTGTCGAATATGACAGACCTTGACTAAACCATGGTTCAACACTTCAACCTGTAGGTTGAACCATGATTAGATTACAATCTATCCTGTGAACATTACTTAAATTGATGTCTCATGATCATCTCTCTTGAAAATTGTTTTTCAACACACTCGAAACCCCGCTTTTACGCCTACCGCTTTTAGGCATACGATTTACTGTATTTTTGCACTTGTGAGCTAAAGTGTCACACCAGCGAGCCCCACAACAATTTATTTCTTTTATTGTATCAGGCTAGTATCCAATCTGCTCCCACGAGTCGCTGAGGAGCCCTCGTTTATTTATGTCTTCGGATGTGTATTAAAATATGTTGTTTGATACACGTGAAAATTACCCACTGCAGCACTCGGCTCCATAACAGCCTCGCTTACAGCGTGGGCGAGTTCTGCCTTGTAGGTATCAAAAAGTACTATTTCTTCCTATTTTGTTGCGGATTCAATTTAACATTACTAAGCACGCACAAGTACACCATAATAAATTGGACAAGTGTCTTCAAACCTGTATTTAAAGGAATTATTTTTTTTTAAGTTTATATTATTATTTAAAGAAACCATTTACAAATATATTTGTTTTCAAGGAACCCTAATCCGATATGTCATCGCTTTGCCTCGTCCACACTGTCAATGTCATACCAAATAATGACGCATTTCAATTACTTTCGCTCTAGATAAAAAGCATACACTACGCAATGCTCTCACTCTCTCAAATACAGTTTGTATCTAGCTGTCTCTTGTGCTACCTAGTAAATGCTTCTATTGACAATTAAACAGACGTGTTGTCAAAATAGTGATCGATGACGAATTAAAAGAAGTGTTTTATTTGCATTTTAGTTAAAAAGTACACAATATTGATAGCGTAAAGTGTAGTAATTAGCAATTAAACAGAGATGAATAATCCAGGAATGAATTCGGCGACGGTAAGTACTTTAAATATCTAAATATAACGTCATTTTAATAACGTGTTTGGAAGCAGCGTTTCTATTTAATTTTCATAACATTTCCCTGATTACTGATCATTATCATCGACGTTCTAATGAAATCATAGCCTGTTACTGACATTTAGACCTTAGCTGTTTTGATTTGCGAGTAATTACGTAGAGAGAAGTTAATTTGGAGCGATGTATTTTGGAGCTCGATAGCGATAGTGGATGGATAGCGTTGATTTGCTTTGCACGGCTTGAGCTGATGTAGTTTTGTTACCGCGCTACTTACAGCCAGGTGTGCCGCAGGTGCCGCTGCTTGACGACGACACCCTCGCCTTTGGTGAAGAGGATAACGCTACCAAACAGTTTGTGTAAGTTGCCTACTTTACCTTCCATCTGTTGAAACTATATTCAACATTGTTAAATATCTTTTAGACCAAGTATTGATCTAAAAGATGTGTATGATTATTCTGGCCTACCGTTAGCATTTATACATTACCTACAATGAATGTTTCTGGAACTTTATTTTACAGTTTCTTACAAGAATAAGATTGCCTGCTCAGTAATTTCAAACTGGAATTGGATTTTGCCATCCCTATCAGCAAACTGTCTTCTATTTCTAAAACTTTTACAACATTATTGGTACCTACAGTCGTGATGTCTACTGAACAGACAATATTCCTATAAAACCATGTCTTAAATAATTTCAGGCACCCATACATAGTGTTCTTCCACCTAGTATTCCGGTGCTCAGCCATTGTGGTCTACATGCTCTGCGGCTGGTTCTCTGACTCCTTCATCGCCAGCTTTGTGCTAGTTGTTCTTCTGCTGTCTGCTGACTTCTGGACTGTCAAGAATATTAGTGGTTTGTATTGAATCGGTTTGTATTATAAACTAATAAAATACTGATACCTACCGGAACTTTATTTTGCTTGAGATTGTAAGATTAATTTATTTCTTGACTATCATACATTATCTTTGTGGTCTGATTTCCATACTTAGTCCTTGGTGGATCATTGTGCCATGCCTTGGTGGGCCATGGCAGTCTTTATTTTTAAGTTAATTATTATGGTCCGCCTTTGTACTTTGTGTTGTATGAAGATTATATAAATATTTTTTTTATGTATTAATTTTATCTCAGGATTCTGGGGTTCTAGATCTTTGGAAGGCCTTTGGAGGGGCTGAAGCTAACTCACAGTGGCCCCTTGGACAATTTATGGAATGTAGTTATTTTTATTAGTTGCTTTCTCAAATTAGTAAAGAATAATACCAAAAATATTCTTACCACCCAAACCATAGTCATAGTTCCATCACAGTTGCCACAGAGTAGTAAGAAATGGAGCAATAATGTGCCAGTGAATGGTGTGATTGAAACCAAACAACTAAGTTTGTCTCATAAGTGAAAGAATACAATAATAATGATAATAATGTTATTTTTTGAAGAAATATTTAAAAATATGATAAATATGTATATAATAATAAATGAATGGAATGATAATAAGACTTTATTTAGTCAAAAAATTTGTATCTAAACATAAAATTCCTGGTGTTTGACACAGTATAGGCAATGACTATTCTTGCAAATTACATACATAAAATATTGTGACTAATAGTAGCAAAATAAATAAATAAATAAAATATAATTATCGCCTATTGTACACTTATTTTCATAAATGTTTATCCTGTGATATGTTTCCAGGTCGTCTTCTAGTGGGTCTGCGATGGTGGAACTATGTGGATGATGACGGCAAGTCACACTGGGTGTTTGAGACAAAACAGGTAAATGTGAGTGTTATTGTTGCTTTTACACTTTTACCATAGATAAGTAAAATTGTCCGTTTCAAAAATCTTTCAAAATACGAAAATACTAATTTTAAATTAAATGCTGACTGTATAGACCAAGTGCATTAAATGATTTTGTAATCATTATTCAATATACTGTTTCCAGAATCGTGTGAACCAGAATGAGAGTCGTCTATTCTGGATGGGTCTGGTCCTGTGTCCCGTCATCTGGTCAACATTCTTCATCTTCTGTTTGTTTGGACTCAAATTCAAATGGATGGTATGATAAATATGTTTATGTTTTATTAACGTTATGTATTTTTCCTATAGGGATGTTTATTTTTCTGTTCAGTTAGCAACAGAACATGATATTGTAATTCCTTGTCTTAGAGAACCGAATTAGCAGCAGAAAAACATAATTTTACCAAATATTACCTTGGATTTCTGATGATTCTTTTTAAAAAAAAAACTCTTGCGCGCGATTGGTTATTATTATTACGTAATTGCGCATTTTTACGTAATTCACCAAAAATAAAAAAAACTTTTCTGGTTTTTTCCATGAAAAACAACGATATACGACATCAACATCTTCGTACAAATGTGTGTACAAAACGACAATTGAGCGTTTTTTAAGGTCATTCAAGTTGTACAGGCATATGTACAATCGGCGTTCGAGGGGTACTATGTTTAATGATGCAATCAAATAAATTCATAGTGTTTCATGATTAAAGTTAATTTAAATCAGTCATAATCAGATAACATAAGACATGAATTAACTTTTACTAATGTTGATGGACTGAAGTGATTATTAATACTGTGTTAATGCTTGGAAATGCTCTTTATTTCGTCATCAAACTACCTACAATGCGTTCCAAATGAGAATAGGATCGCCTGCCATGTTGTGATATTTTTAAACATTAATTAATTTACGAAAAATTTAATTTATTTATGAACTGTGAACGAAAAAAGTTTAATCGGATCAGAATCCAGTTCTTCACTATTACTCATCTCTAAGTTCTTAAATTTTTCCAAAATTTCTTCGATTTGAAAGTACGACGAGACGTCAAAACATAGGAATCGGTCCTATTCTCATTTGGAACGCGTAGTACCTACCTAACATTATATTATTGATAAATAAAAAGATAAAATTGATTGAATGTACCTAGATAGGTGGTAATCCCTGAGAGTATCTTTCACTGATAGAAAACTACGATGATGGTTCACTTTTTCTATTGTTGTTAAAAAAATAACTAACCAACCTAACCTGACTGGTGTGCAATGTCTCATTGCAGAATAAAAATCTCCCTCTCGTTAATTTTGGAATGTGAGAAATGGACATAAAAGGCCACCGAATAGAAAAAAAAAGATAGGAAAAAAAATAACTGATGTCTTTTTCCTTTCCAGCTACTAGTCCTCATCGCACTGACCCTGACAGGCGCCAACCTGTATGGTTATATCAAGTGCAAATTCGGCGCCAAGGAGAACCTCAAGTCTGCCACCACGGAGTTCGTGAAGAAGCAGCTGTTCCAGAACGCGACCACCTTCATGTTCACGCAGCCCGCGCCGCCCACTACTGGGAACACGGGAGTCGTGTAAAATTGTAGTTTAAATTAAGTAGGGCCGTATATCATGAGTTGAGTACTTCAAACATTCAGTTAGTTGATTTCAGCTGAGCACAGTTTATTCACCATTTTTTTTTTATGTCATCAAGAAATATTAAAATTATTTAAACTCAAAACTCTATTCGACACTCGTATTGCGGTCCAAAGTTGGTGATGCTAATTAAATCCGAATTTCTTTGTCCTTTTAAAAAGTTTTATCGCCAATCTCAATCGTCAAAAATCATAATATCGTCATGTCATGCCGTTCGCACGATTTCGATTATAAATAATTGTTTAGCACACTGCAAGCTCTTCCTTTAAAACAACAAAACAGAAAAAAAAAAACTAAAAGTTGTAGGTATAAAGCTGATTTCGTTATGTGCAGGCCCTTAGTATTATTCCTATGTTAAATTACTATGTGATGTAGTTTTTTTATATTACGCGTATTGTTGGGAGTTCCTTGTTTGTAGTTTTTTTTTTTGTAGTAGTAGTCAGTACTTCTGTTCAAGCAAATTAAGTAGGTTGCACAATTAACATAATAATTATAATTGATAAGGCTTCATTTCACCACGTCCGGAAAATTCACGGGTTAATATACCCGTGAATTTTCTGGACGCCGAAAATGCCGAATGCCAGAAAATTTTATAGTAAAACTTGCTGAAATTATCTGATAGATAATGCCCATAGGACTTTGTGAAACAGTTTCATAGTTGTTTCGAATTTAAAACGAGTTTAAATTATGTGATTTTAGTCAGTTACTTCTCATTTAATCTTGATGTTTACACTTCTATTTGTTTTTGATTTTCAGATGGTTATTTATTTCTTTCGTAATTTATAAAATATTCATGTTTCACATTAGTAACAGCAATACTTAAAATCAGAGTGACAATGAACAGTTCATTAGTTCATTTACTTACTACCTACTCTGTGATTATAACATAATTTTACGGCGTATTACAATAATTCAATTTCTTGCTTTTTTGTATAGAATAACTTTAAGTTCAGGTAGCATTAAAACAGTGCTTGACACAATTCAAATGACCTGCTGTATTTAGACAAACCAACAAGTTATTCATTATTTAAATTGTATTGTATTTTAGTGTTGAATACATACAAATGGCGTTTTATATAAACAATCATATGGTCATAAAGTTTTGCTTGCATTTTTGTTAGAATCGTGTGTTTCTTGTGAATCTTGAATGTTCTTTATGAAGCGAAAAGAAGAATCATATTTGAATTGTCGTTTGTATAGTAAAAATGAATGCCCGCCGATTTTCAGGCTCCAAAATTGTATAAATAAATATTTAAAAATGTAATTCTGTATTTTTCTTCTGAATTTACGAATGTTCTTTGAAAAATGTTTTATTCTGAACAATATTTTAGCTGTGTAACAGTAATGTCTAACTGTACATTGTTAAAAGCCCGATAGTTTTATTTATATTGTATATAATTATTTTAAGATAATCAATAAATTATATTAAATATATGTTTACAATTATTTATGTATTTCTTTGGTAGAATATTAAAAAACACTGATTCTCCCTAGAAGTGTCGATGAGAGGCATATCCATTAGAAAATGACCACCGTTTTTATAATTTGATTCGACTCACTAAAGAAGTTCTTTTATTACTTATTCTACTAGGCCAAGACGGCCTTCCCCAATTCTACTATTCGCTGAACACGTAGAATAGATTTTGATAAAATTGTTTTATGTATGAAGGAGGATAAATACCAATAAATAAAATAAGACAAAACCTATTTATCTGTTTGCCAAGTAAATACACCTATGCTTCGTCATAGACATTGTTTAGTTGTGTTATATTATACATAGAAGCGAATGCGTGAGCCCTTACAATGTTCTTAATCACTTATTATCTGATAGGTAGATAACACAATTTTCTTTGAAAACTGAAACAAAACTTTTAATAACGAATGAAACAAGTAACAAAAATATTGCTCCAGGTGAGGCTCGAACTCACAACCCCGGCATTACTCACACGAAGCACTGTCTTATAAGTACCGTGCGCTAACCAATTGCGCCACTGGAGCTATGGGGAAACAGGCGAAAAACCGGACCTATATCTACGTCACCACCAGAGTCAAGCGATGTACTCTTTTGTGATTATCAAATGTCAAATCAGTCCCTCAATTCACTTTTCGTGGCACTTGTTCGATCTGAAAATTACCGTATTATTTAGCATCAGTTCAAAAATAAGCCACAACATACATTTTGCAGTAAAAATAAAGTAAAATAATTTGACAATTGCAAAATTCTTTCAAAAATACATAAACAAAATGGAAACGTCATCTGGTTTGTTGTGATAAGTTGAAGACTATTTCCATGGATAATCTCATAACAAGCACGTTATTCAGACTGTTTTAAGGGTTACATTACTGAGTGTTTTGATTAAGTTGTGGTTTGTGCTGTGTTGTGTCTAATGCGCCGACAAAATGAATTGGTTCGACACGTCAGGCCTTACGAGCCTCGCTAAGAATGCGCTGAAAGAAGCACAGAAGACTATAGACAAAGCGCTGGACATCCAGGACGAGAGCGGAGAGGAACCAGAAGAGGAGGCGACCCCGCAGACCAGCGCGAAGTCATCCCCCGGACACAACAATACGTCACTCAAAGACAACTCGGATTTCTTTTCCTCCTGGGGACTTACAGTCAGTGCGGAAAGTGAACAGAATGCTCCCATCAAAGATCAGCCGGTTGTCACCGAGAGTCCGTCCAAGTCTACGTCTCAGAGCATCTGGGGCTCGTTCGCGGGCTCGTTCTTTGAACAACCTAAAGAAGATGACCCTACAATTGTGAGACCACCAAAAGCTAAGTCTATGAATGTTATTCCTGATACTAATAAATATGGCAGTCATGATGACTTGTTCTCCAAAAGTCAGCTAATAATGTCAGACAGTGATGCATTAGATCACAGAATCACAAAATCTTTGAAAGATGAACTCCCAAAAGCTGAAGTGCGACGTGATTCAGCCAAGTCACACAGATTGTCTCTTGTGTCAAGTAGGAATAGTTCTGACTCAGTAGAAGTGTTATCACAGAGTTTGAAAACAACTCCTGACTCTGAAGCATCTGTTCATTCCATATCACACAGCAGTAGTACTGGCCAGAAACATAACTCAGAATCAGTAGAAATATTACCTGATAGCCTGGTGAGTCCTAGCTCCATAGAGTGCCTTGGTTTTGATAGTTATTCTAGTGATAAAAACAGCAGCTCATCCTCTCTTTGCCTGTCCCCTGGAGACCTCAGTGATAAGAAGTCCACTCCCATTGGCGATAAGACTGAGAAAGTAGAAACTGCTGACAGTGTCAGTTTAGTGGCAGATGATGACGAAGACACTATGTCATACAACTCCATATCAGAATGTACGGCACCCACTGTGTTGGATACTGATGACAAGTCTGTGAGCCCCTTTCCTAAGCTAGTCAAAGCCGATACTGGAAGAAAAGTAATTGAGAAAGAATTCATACATTTGGAACAGGCCATCTTACCACAGAGAATGCAAATCAGCGAAAACTCATCAAATGATGGCTCTTGGTCAGACAGAACTCTGAATGCTGACAATGACAGTATTAACTTGGACATAACTGTTGAAGAACAGAAGAAGGAGCAGGAAGATGTTCTAATTGATAAACTGAGCGACTCATCATCATTCTACAATGTCAATGTTTCTAAT
Source organism: Mythimna ferrago (assembly GCA_910589285.2). Lineage (NCBI taxonomy): Eukaryota > Metazoa > Arthropoda > Insecta > Lepidoptera > Noctuidae > Mythimna > Mythimna ferrago. The sequence goes on from OU342693.1 coordinate 1,131,456, forward strand.
GACATGCTGCGATCTGAAAGTTCTGCCTTTGTCAATGTAGAGAAGCAGCAATGTAATGAATCTAGTAGTAGCTCTTCTCAGAAAGACGGCAGCATCAAAGAACGAACATCTCCAATAAGTTCCGATAGCAAAAGTGATTTAGTCAAGATAGGATCTGACCGGACTTCAGGTCACACATCTGGGGATGAGTTAGAAACTGCAACTTCTTCAGATATTGAGATAATTCCTAGTCCTAATGGGGATGGTCATGGGTTTAGGAACAGTCCAGCTAAGTATGCTTTCAAACAGTCAAAGTTTGATGGTACAACATCACCTAACCTTGTTGACTTAGTTCTAGGAAAGTCACTAGCCACTAAGATACGGGGGCACAACCGAGAGCTATCAGAAGCATCTGTACAGAGCAACACAAGTGATGAGAGCCAGGGTTCCGAGAACGAGAGGTTGATGAGGAGGCTGTGTGAAATGGCTGAGCTTCTTGAAGCAAGAGAGAATAGACTATTGGAAATGAGCAGGAATAATGCGGACCTGGCAGAGAATAATGCAGACCTGAAGAGTCAGGTGGAGTCATTGATATTGAAGCATGAGGGAGGCGATATTAATACCATCACAGAAGATTACACACAGAGGATGTCAGCTTTAGAGAAGAAGTTCCAGCAAGCTATCAGAGAAAAGGTATAATGTTTAAATACTTCTTAGGATTGTTAAATTAGAACCATGTAAGTGACCTTTGACTTTTAGCATTTTAGTTAGCCTTAATATTTATTTAATGATTTGATTGGTATTGCTAAGATAAAAGGTTTCAAGATTTACAATATTGCATTATAAAGATTTCATAAAATTATGTAAATCATATAAACCCAGATTTGTAATACATAATTTTGGTACCATAAAACCATAAACCTGTTATCTCAGAGAATTTTTTGTTTACAAACAATAATGTCACAGTCAGCTGCACTTCAATATTTGACCTTGCAAGTGTTTTAATTTCGTACTAGTTTTCGTATTGACATCTTTTTGATAGTATTCTTGATAAATATTTCCACAGGATCAGCTAAGAAAGCAAGTAGACGCCTTCAAATCGGAGTCTTCCGCGCGCAAAAACTCGTCAGAACTAGAGAATGCTCTCAAAGAGAAGGACGATGTGATCGCCCAGCTCCAGGAGGAAGGCGAGAAGTTGGCGCGCCAGCAGCTGCAGCAGTCCAATATCATCAAGAAGCTCAGGAGCAAGGACAAGGATAATGAACAGGTCATTAAGGGCTTGAGGTGAGGCAGCTTGAACTGGGTGTAAAGATGTTCTTGCCGTGGCAATACTGGTTAATTAAGGCGTATAGTCCCTTGAACCATCTGACCGAAATTATGTGAACGCAACTCTCGCACTCGCCTAGGCGGCAGTACGCAAATCTGTGCATTTATTTGCGGCCAGCAGCGCCCGGAAAGCGCTTTAAATCCATTTTCTCTGCGAGATATTGATTGATTTACATATGCAATGTTCACTTTGAAGAATATTTAACCACCAATTTTTATGTGTAAAAATGTTTCTAAAGGTCCAAGCCGTTTCGAAGGAGTAGGGAAAAGTTGCGAAAAGTTGCGAAATTGCTAAATATTTTTTTAGACAAAAGTATTAACAGCACGAAAAAATCAAATGTTGATAATATTGTTCATGAATCTTTAATAAACATATATTTTTTTCAAACCTATTAACCTGGCCGTTACCGAGGAGTAGGCTTCAGAAAGTCATTGTTTTATGCCACTTTTCGGGCGCTTGGGCCTTAAGATGCAACATAGGACAATTTATTATTATATGGACCTTACACAATGTGGGATGTCCATGTTACTGCACCACAAACATTCTTATTATAATGCCTGCTAAGGGGCAAATGAGATATTTCATAAACATTTAAACTACAAATTAAAGTGGAGATGCACTTGATGTAGAAAACTTACTCATCTGCATCTTTTAGCTAATACTAATACATGTAGAATCTATTTTTTTTTTTTTTTTGCCAAAATATGTGTCTCTGTTCTATTGGCATAACATTGCTCCCTGTTTCAGAGATAAAATAGCAGAGCAAACAACAGAACTAGACAGATTGAAGCGGTCTATAGCTGCTAAGGAGGAAGTGGAAGTGAGCCAGATTGAAGCAGTGTACAGGCTTACCACTGCTAACAAGAAACTTGAGACTGAACTTATGGAGGTATTTACTCTTGTATACTTCATGAACAGAAGATTTTGATCTAATCGTTACATGAACAAGGTACAAGGCTGAGAGCTAAGGCTAGAGAGCCTTGTTCCATGGACTGATAGAGAGCCACCAGTCTACCTTTTGTCAGATCATCGTCGTCTTCCTGTTCATTTTTTCTTTGACCTCCCTCTACATTCATCCACACATAATATTAAACATACATACATGTTCGCTTATACAACTTTTAGTAACATGCATTTCCCTTCTCTTCACAACCATGACTATACCAAGGCAAAAAATTCTTTTCAGTCACACTTTAAAATTTCCTCTAATATTAATTTTTCATGTGTCTTTTTCAAAACCCAATTTTGTCAAATAGACAATAGAGCGAGAACTACATAAGACCAATGCACACGTGGGCCAGTATGTAGAGTCTCGTCGCGTACGATGTTGGTATAAGATATACATATTTATTATATTTATGTTCAATAGTGAGGCCCTCAAAGCCTGACGCCCCTTTTCCTTAAAAAAGAAAATGGGCTAACATGCGTTAATTGTTGCAAAAAATGTCAAACAACCCTATCCTGCTGGATATATGTCGAGTTACTACTAACCATGTATGAAAAAAGTCACTATCAGCTCAAATAAAAATTCAAATTCAAGTCAAACTTTGATAAACTTTTTGGCTAAATGATAGATGGAGAAAGGTTAAATGATAGATGAAAATTGGTGGTTATCATAAACAGCTATCCATTTTTTGAATTACTGAAATTAATTGTTCACAACAAATGGCTATGATAATCTGTGGAAAGTTGTAAAATGTCCATTGTAAACATAAACGCATCTATTTTGTGTTACTTATCGCAGCGAGAGCTCTTATCAGTAGCGGAACGCGACACCACTCCAGCGCGGCAGTGCGCTGAACGAACGGATTTCTATGTTGTTTTGTCTAGCGATTTTATGCCGTTATTATGAGCAATAAAAATAACAGGGAAATAATAAGCATTTATTTGCCCATAGATAATGCAGAGTTGCAGACTCTGCATTATCTATGGGCAGATAAATGCTTTTCCTTCAGGCATTTCTTTCATTTATACATCTTGGGACTTGACGATCGACGAATCGACCAGCAAAGTTTACTAACTTTGCTGGTCGATTTTATAGAAATGATTGTAAAATTATATCTACTTACGACTGTATTCCAATTGAAAAATTCATTACTATACCTACTAGCTGATGTTTTTGCAAAACTGTGTAATTAACCCATTGTAGATATGCCAACACAATAAAAATTCCATTATACAGGCACAATGGAATTTTAATTATCTGTTACGTTATCATTATAACAGACTTATGAATCTTTTTATCATTTTAAACAGACAAAAAGCCAGCTAGACGATACGATACACAAACTCGAAGGTAGCCGGGCCTCCCTCGAGGGGGCTCGTCGGGAACTGACCGACTTACAGCGAACGAGCGCCGACCTGGCGAGGAGGAGCGCCAACCATGAGCAGGCGCGGGACAACCAGAGGAGGGCTGATGAAGAGGTGCAGAGGCTCAGGGCTGAGCTGCAGCAGCTTAGGGTTGAGATGGTCAACGGTTAGTAACGTTTCATGTCTTTTTTCGCTGAAGGGGGGAAAAAAAATTAACTTTAGTAGGTGTACTCACATTGCATACAGAGCTGACGATAAGTTTTAGTTGAGAAGTCACTTTAAGCAGTCAATTTATCTTGTGTTGTTTAAAACAACCTTTTGTAACTTTTTAGAGGAAAAAAAATGGGTATCCCGTGAGGAAGCCCTCCGAAGAGAACTTCACGAGGCTCGGGAGGCCTGCTCGGCGCTAGAGAGCAGCGAGAGCTCCGGCGCTGCCGGGGACAGCGGTGCGGCCTGCGTGCTGGCGCAGCTCGCGCAGCTGCAGCGCGCGGCGCTGGAGCGGGACCACGCGCACGCGCATGCACTGCGCCAGAGGGCAATGCAGCTGGGTGAGTCATTCTCGAATCCATTTTGCCCGTTACAGGTAGCCAATAGCAGTCTTTACACATACGTTCAATCGCGCGTGATTTGAAAAAGAAAAGCATTTAAGATGTTGAAGAAGAATGGAAAGCGAAGGATCTGATACGAATTCTTTCCGCACGCAGCCGTGTACGATCTTAAGCATTCACAATATTGTTTAAAGAGGGTCTATGTCTGAGTAAGGTTTCCGCACTTATTCCTATGCGGACGCACGTGGGCCATAGCGGCCTTAACCTTAGGTGGGCTTATTCCTACCAGCCCACCTCTCTTCAAAAACAGATTAGGTTTTTCAGGTTTTTCAGGACATCTATAAGCTTCTGACGTTTTATAAGTGCCCATGTAGGCCTATGTGAAATAAAAAACTTTTGACTTTGACTTTGAATTGTCTCCTCCCCCTCCGAGCATGCTCTGCACAGGGGACTGTTTGTGATACGTATTGTGTGCAGGTGTTTATTCAATGTGCAGTGTCCGGTGATGGTCCCCGTCACCAGGCGCAGGCCGCCTCTATTCAATCTTATAAGTTTTTTGGTGAGGGCTTTATTGAGGTGTGACAGGGCCTCCTTGCCCTGCCTGCATTCTGGTGTCGAGGATCACCAGCGCTCCGCTTGTATATGTGTGTGTTCACGTAGCCAACTACGCAGCTGACCAAAGGAGACCGGCACTATTGGTTGGGGTCCGAAGACCACCGCTCTAGATCCTCCCCTTGGGCAGTTCGTTCGCCGCGTCGCTGCCCAGTGGACCACTGTGTCCCTTAATCTACTGTACAGTGCGTTTCACTTAAGAAGTTCTCTCGCCGTAATGTTGGCAATACAGAAAAACAGTGTTGCTATATTTTTAGCAATGAAACTATTAGGGAGATTAACTGTTGCGTTACTTTTAACAATTGCTTTTAATTAATTTTTTTATTTCTTTTGGAAACTAAAAACTATTTTTGAATAAAGTATAGGACGCTGGGCTCTATTTCGTTTGTCCTGCAATTCTTTCAAATACCGGAAACGCCACGCCACAATGTCGTACCTCTCCATTGACAACTTCCTTTTAGACCTGTTTTTTTTTTTTATAATAAAATCCCATTCCCTTCATAATTCTCCAAAAAGTGTTGCAACTACCGTTAAAATCGACTTCGTTTCACATTTCGGGTAAAAATTTTGCTAGAGTAGGCAACTCTTTTCTTTTTTATTTTCTTTTTTCTGTAGACAGACAGAGGGGAGCCAACATTACGGCAAAGGGACTTCTTCAGTGAAACGTTCGGCACTGCGACTCTTTTTAGTGCAGAGTGGCATTCTTGTATAATTCTCGAGGTGGTAGAGTCTTTGTCTAGGGATTGTAGGACTGAGGCACTATCGGAGAGCATCCGAATATTTTAAGATGGTACCCTTGTAGATGTAAAGATACACGGAATATAATCGTTATATACATGGGCACTTATAAAACGTCAGAAGCTAGTGCACGGTTCGAAATTGGTCGTTTCCTATGGAGAAGAACCGGCAAGAACTATTGCAATCCAAAACAACCTAGCCACTGGTATCATGCAATAAAGAATTTGCATTTCAGCTGGCCTATAATTTTCCTCGTACAAAAATTATATATTTTGGGACAAAAATTATACTTAGTTTTTAGGTTTCCGTAGTCAACTAGGAACCCTTATAGTTTCGCCATGTCTGTCTGTCCGTCGGTCTGTCTGTCTGTCTGTCTGTCTGTCGGTCCTCGCTTAATCGCTGTGACCGTTAGCACTAGAAAGCTGAAATTTGGTACCAATATGTATATGAATCACGCCGACAAAGGGGTAAAATAAAAATTGGAAAAAATGTTTTATTAGGGTAGCCCCCCTATATGTAAAGTGGGAAGTTATTTTTTTTTAAATTTCAACCCTAACGTGTGATATATTGTTGGATAGGTATTTAAAAATGAATAGGGGTTTACTGAAATCATTTTTTGATAATGTCAATAATTTCGGAAATAATCGCTCCAAAAGTAAAAACAATGTCCCCCCTCCTCTAACTTTTGAACCATAAGTTTAGAAAATATGAAAAAAATCTGAAAAGTAGAACTTTATAAGGACTTTCTAGGAAAATCATTTTGAACTTGATGGAAAGAACAGTTTTTGTACAAAAAAGACAAAAAGGTTCTACAAAATAATTTCTGGACTAAGTTTACATATTTTTGCATTTTTTTTAACTTCGTTTACATATTTTATTATCCTGAACGTATCTTCTTTCAAACAAAAAAAGAATTATTAAAATCGGTTTTCACAATCCAAAATTACCACCGAAAACTTCTTCTGGTACCTATGTATTAATTAGTAACCCAATTCCTCGAGAGATGGCGCGCTATTTCGCGTTCGCGTTGTTAGGATTTTTCCTGAGTTGATGGGGTCGGGTATTATCGAATTGTTCGGTTGGTCTCTCCTTGGCATTGGCGGTATTATCTTATAACTACATAAAACTTCTATCAGGAACATGCTAAGGCAATTTAGAACAAAATTAAAATTCATTTTTTAACGCCATCTAACAAAATGTTAAGGTAAAAACCAGTTCATAAATAGTTCGATAGATGGCGTTGCGTAATGACGTCATCTTTTTAAAAGTCGATGTTAAGATTTTTCGTGCTTTCATGACCTACCGTGGTAAAAAATCGTTGCTTCTTAAATATATTCGTAATTTTACGAGTGCACAATCGCTCAAATTTCTACTACTTGCTTACTGTTTGAGTTATCACCGTCCTTTGTGGGCCCGTTTTTAAGGTTCCGTATTTATTAGAGTTCCGTACTTAGTATGTTAACATAACAAATAGCCTTTTTTTAAACTCATAAGTGGGAACACTTATTGTGACGGACGGGAAACTACGGAACCATACACTGAGCGTGGCCCGACACGCTCTTGGCCGGTTTTTTAAATTATATTATACGCAATTATAGTGACTTTTAGTGAATTCAATTCTTGTTTAGAAGCCTTTCAGTATGTCTTATCAGTTCATCTGAAAACTTGTGTCTCAATCGTCCCCTAACGACATGTCCCCTTGGCAGCGGAAGTGGAACGCTCGCTGGTGTCGGCGGTGGAGCGCGAGCGCGTGTCCCGCGAGGAGTGCGCGGCGCTCACGGCGCGCGCGGCCGACCTGGACGCCGCGCTGCTCGCCGCCAGCCACCACCTCAAGCAGCTCATGCAGCTGGACGAGGAGCGCGTGAGGACCGTGCAACGGTTACAGGACGAGCTGGCGATGTAAGTAACATCCACATCAAATCTGCATGCCGTTATGTGGTCAAGCTAAATTGACAGAATGTTGCGGTAACATGAGTCACAGCCGCCTGACTATTTTCATTTTGTCCCAATTTCTGACAATTTTTGGTGCATGACCTTTTCCAATATCAATGAAACTTTGGGAGACTGAACCATTCAAAACTTTTTTTTGTAAAAATTGGCTGCCCAGTCCAATAGGGGAAAACGATTGCCACATCAATTTCTAAATCTCTGGTTAACCACAATTTCTTATTAATATTTTAATTATTTTCCGATTCGACAGTAAGACTCAAGAATTAGAAACACTTCGAACCGAGCATAAAAATCAAATATCTGAGCTTCATCAGCGGCTGAGCGATGTTGAGCAACAATTGAGCGCTGAGAAGAACGCACTCGACACGGAGAAGAAGAGGAATGCCATTTTACAGGTAGGACTGGTGCAATCAAAATATTGAAAAGCAAAGGTAGATCGGTAGATGCGTTACCATCTTTACATACCGTGATTCCTTCATGTCTTGAAAGCACGTTAAGCCTTGGCTAACGTTTCTAGGTCTTTGACAGGCCCCCACGGATAGGTCTGGTTTGACTAGATCTCGACTCCAATTTAGTTGGGTAAAAGGCCATACAGATTGATTCATTTTATATGAATATTTAAAATTACACTTTAGCAGCACGAAAATACAGTTGAGATTAGTATAACGTAATTGTTTATGTTTCAGGAGCAAGTATCGTCGCGTGGAGACTTGTCCCCGCCGCACTCCGTGGCGTCCGACTCGTTGTCCGCCTCGCTGTGGCACTCGGTCAGTATGTGTGCTGTTTGCACACTGCACACGTTACACCTTACATACGCCTGCTGCAGAATAGTCACCACCGGCTTTCTACATTAATATATTAATAACATGGAAAGTTGTATTCGAGCCAAATTAAATTTGAATGTAGATCAATAGAAAAGCTTTATGGAATCAAATTAAAATATACCGTACAATATCGTTTATACTAAAACATTTATTGGGAACAAAATACAAATGGTGATAGTATTTCATTCATTGACCTTCATCAAAAGCTTTACTACAATTCATAACCTGTATACATACCCATATTGTATGTTCGCTATGCTGATGTAGCTACAACGTGTTACAGGAAGAAGGTTGCGCGACTCCCACGGCGTCGTCGGCCATGTGCGTGGAGGAGACGCTCGCGCAGCTGACGCGACGCGACGGAGAGCTGCGCGCGCTGGCGCTGCAGCGGGACGCGCTGCTCGCCGAGCGCGGCGCGCTCACGCAGCACCTCGCCAGGCTGCAGGCCGCGCTCGACGAGATGCAGGTCACCCGCATGAGCCCTTATATTACGTCTAATAATCTGTAGTCACTTCTATGCAGCTAAAAGTACAAAATCCTGCATCGCGGTATCAAGGTTTTCCTCGCTATTTGTCAACAACCTGAAATCAACTATCGGTCAGTTGTCCGGATCAGACATAACACCGGAGGTTTGCGAGACTTTATACTTTACACTGCCTGTTCCGCATACCTTTAAAATTTGAGGACGTGGATATGATATTTATTTGCGGGGTAAAAATATGTATGTGAAGCTGTTCTTCCTTGGGTCTCCTTAGTTCATGCTCGTGGATCCCAAGTTGGGAATCCTCAGTCGAAGTTTGAGTCTCTAGGAAAAACCTTCAAATATCTGGGAGTCTTTCCAGTCTGAAATAAATAGGTTACTTTTAGGCTAAATGCTTCTTACTTGTCGCTGGCAATACTATGGTGGGCAACTACAAACCTACGTAATGACATTTTAAACTCATCATGGGATCCTCGTTTCCAGACAGTACGCGAGCAGTACGACGCGCTGCTGCAGATGTACGGCGAGAAGGAGGAGCAGATGGCGGAGCTGCGGCTGGACCTGCAGGACGTGACGCAGCTGTACAAGGCGCAGCTCGACGAGCTCATCGCGCTCAAGCAGGCCGCCAAGCGATAGCACCCCGCCTGTCTGCGCCTGTGCCGCGGCCCGCACAGGTGGGACCTCTAACTACTTCAAATACACTCAAAAGAATATAATAAAATTACTTTTATTCGGGACAGACACAGCACAACGGTTACAAATACAATCACAAAAGGAAAAAAAGTAACAAAAGTATAGTGTGCCGAGCGTGCCTACACCGAAAGGGTGACCACCACAGCATTAGCTGGCCGTCAAAAAATACTAAAAAACAAATGGGATTGATGTATCTAATCTTACAGTAACAACAGTTACCAGCAGAAATCGAGATATTGAAGCCGAGAAACGGCTCAGATTATGCTACAATAACAGGGGTGAATGAAGACAAAGGGATCTGTTTAATATCACTTTTGTTCCTGACTATTGATCCCACACCAAATGGTGATAAAGATGTATAGAAAAAGGATTAACCCTCATGGGTTAAACTTACACACGGAGGTTTACTTTTGAGAATACAATTCGCAAAATTCTTACACAAAGCGATATTGGTTACCGTCTCAACGTATTCGTGATTGATTGATAATGAATTGAAGCACATGCCATTAAAATTTTCAGCACGTTTCAGTCAATTCAGAAGCTTTTGCTTAGACCTTGAAACATTTATGTAGGTCTGGGTAATTGCTTCCAGAAAACATCGTGCACAATACTGTATATTGCTAAAGCACTTAAATGTCGCTTCTTTTGAAAACACCAACGATTATCATGGAGAATGTATAGTATGAACAATGTATATCAAGAGGTTGAAATATGTTTGCTTTTTACAGTTAACATATGGCATATCAATAAGCAATAAAATTCAGTTGTGCAAATAATATTGTCAACAATGAATTGCACAAGTCTTTGTTGTCTTGTGCAAATGTGGTTTCAAACAGTTTGAACACGATCATGAATCTTGTGTCGCCAAGGAATGGAAGCGTCGATATCATAAGGATATCATAATTTATAACAACTCAGTGTATTACAATAGCATTTTATTCGTTGTCGACCAGTGATTACTGTCATGAACTGTTTTAACCTTTTGATCGCCACGTCAAAAAAAAAAGCGTGCCCTCGGCGCCAAGTAACGATTTCTTTCTTTAATCTGTCACGTAGTCATGACCGTGGCGTGTGGGACACATTTTGCTTTTCAAGTATACACCCTTAAATTTTGATCGTTTTAATCCCGTGGAGGGTCGATCCGGTACGTGAAACACTATCGATTTGTAAAGATAAAATTAAAAAATAGTCTTTTTTTTTCAAAACTTGTATTAATTTACGCATGTACGAAATTAATTTCTTTAAGAATACATCAGCTGAGTGAGTCCAATGACCCGTAGGTAGTAGTCGGCGTTGCGTACAGACTATCTACAGATCAATGCACTCGCTTAGTTGACGTTTTCTTAAAGAAATTAATTTCGTACATGCGTAAATTAATATGAGTTTTAAAAAAAAGGTACTTACTTTATTTTTTAATTTTATCTTTACAAATCGATAGTGTTTCGTGTACCGGATCGACCCTCCACGGAATTAAAACGATCAAAATTTAGCGGTGTATATGACTGTGGCGGTCAAAAGGTTCAAGATTTAGGGCTGATTATTCAATACAGTTAGTCAGATGACTTTTATCTGAACAATAAATATGGCGGATGTAATATCACCGTTTTATTTTAGAAACAAGTTTTGTGACTAGTCGGTATTCAAAAATCGATCTTCAAATGAAAGTATTTTAATCTATAATAATTTTATCTAAACATGGCGCTAAAATATAACAGCAACTTATCTCACTAAATAGGTAGTAGTAATAATGGTTAACTATAGATGCCGCTATTATACATAGGTTTCTATTGTATCTACTGTATTTATATAGAAGTTATTACTTCGCCATCGCGAAGTTTTTTATAGATATTGTTTGCTTCCGTCTTGAATACTTATAACAAATTTGGCCAAACGATGAACGTTCCTTTATATTTCGATCTTGTCATATTATTATAATTGTCAACTAAATCCTCTATTATAAAATATTCTAAAAGTATATTATTATTGAAATTGTATAACATGAGTTTATTATTGCACATAGATGTAATTATTATTGTGTACAGTTTAGTATAGTTTTAAATTCTTCGTGGCATGTTGGACTGTGTGGGGATATGCAATTAGGAAGACAAACAAATATATGTACTTACAAAACCATCATTGGAATAGTCAATTTTCAAAAATACTCGTTCAAGAACTTATTCGGATATTACTCAAAAAGGCACGTAATGGTTTTGAAATCCATCATTACACTTATACATACTCAATAAGTCATATTTACAATACTCAAGAAGTTCTTCCAAAAATCTTCAAGTAAAATTACTTGTCACGGCAGCCGCTATGTAAATATCAGTATTTGTTTGTCTTCCTACATTGTGCGAGCATTTGTGTTTGACTACGAAGTGTGATGTTTACATTTGTTGTTGTTTGTTGATTGCGCACGAGTAGTTGTGTGGATTGCTTCTTGTGATACGCGTCGTACTGAGTATTCTTTTAATTCATAGCTATCGGGGATCAAGGGCGTGTTTGTAGATGTATTCTGTGGTGCGTGAAGTACAGTAGACAGACGACTGTCGGGACGATATTGGTTTTGAGTTAATGGCAATCTGTACCATGCGTTCCAAATAGAAGAGAGAATAGGATAGATTGTCATGTTGTGACGTCACGTCGTACTGTCAATTCGAAGAAATTTTGGCAAAATTGAAAAACTGGATTCTGAATAAACTTTTTTCGTTAATAGTTCGTAAATAAATTAAATTTTCGTAAATAAATTATGTACCTAAATTCTAAAAATTCCTTTCCTCGCTTGGACAGTAAATCTTGACGTCACAACATGGCAATCGATCCTATTCTCGTTTGGAACGCATTGTATTGATTCGGGCCGGAACATACCTACGAGTGTGTACAACATCACTCCATAATTATATTGTGCAGGCAGAGCACATTGGATAGGATGTTCACCACTTTTGCACTCCAGCCTGGACTAATCTGCAATTTTCCACCTGAGCAGTTTTCCTTGCATCAACCAACCTGTGACTTAAATAATGTAGAAAGTTAGTATTTTAGACTTTAGAATATTGTAATATTCTGCTGTTAATCTTCCTCTCTTCTTCGTCTCGTGTCTTCTTCTTCCAGTAGTCCCTTTTATAACAGGTAGGCAGTCATCAAATAACTGTTCTCGTTCTGGTTGCAGCGAAAAGGTGTGTCATACTTTTAATGACTAAAACTCACTAGTGCAATAGTGTTCCAAAGCCGCGGTAACTCTTTTTAACATTCCTGCAGCCCTTCCAGTAGTCCCCACACTTAATACTCCGTCACTATGACGTGATATGTTGAAACCTGAACGGCTATCTTAAACCAGACTGCTGCGTTGGTTTGTTTGTCGACTGTATTTCACGTAAACTAGATATTAGTAAACTTATTTTATTGCTCATTACCCATCTTATGAAACAGGTTCAAAATATTATAATATTTAAGTACCTTCACGATTCATCCCACATGTGATTATTGTTATGTAAATAAATATAAACTGCCAATTACACGATTGAGTTTTATTTATTTATTTATGTACACACAATTACTTATAAGAAGAGAACAAATACAGATACAAGAGTACAAAGGTGCTGCTTATTTATTTTCAATTGATTATTTTGATACTTGAAAGAGTATGACCTAATAAACCTTTTTATTGCAGACTAGCTTTTGCCCGCGGCTTCATCCGCATACATAAAATATAACCCCTATATCACTCAGAAATAAAGCAGCTTACTATCGGTAAAAAAAATTAGAAGGATAGGAGGAAAGTACTGGTCCAATTGTCCATCTACTACCAACAAAAAAAAAAATCTACCTCTTTATATTATCAGTGTAGATGAAAAACACTAGTAAGAATGTACTGTATGGGTCAATTTATACTAGCGCAGAGTCGAGGCGCATCGAAGCGTGTATCCAAAACTGAACATAAATTCAACCTTAACTCCTCGGCGTAACGCGCACACTACTTCTGAGATTTTAAAAAGACGCGTGCATTCTTCGGAATTCGCGCGTCTGCGCGTGAACAACGCTGATTGGTGCGATCCATGCGCCCACTAGCGAAGTTACAAAGTCAAAGTCAAAAGTTTTTTATTTCACATAGGCCTACATGGGCACTTATAAAACGTCAGAAGCTAGTGCACGGTTCGAAATTGGTCGTTTCCTATGGAGAAGAACCGGCAAGAAACTCCATGGTTACTCTTTTAAAAAAAAATGGTTGTAGTTACAATATTTCCATATTACAGTATTAATAGGTTTTATTTAAGAACAGTGTAAACCGGTCTATATTGTAATCAAAAGCACAATGAAATCATCAAAATTATCATTTAAAAAAACTGAGTCAAAATATGAAGTAATCTAAGAATTCGTGGAGTCTACAGTGTTCTTCCATTTACATTATAAAAAGCGGCTATATAAAAAAAAAAAAAAAAGTTGTCAATAAATGAGACGTTAACAACCAAAAAAGAAAAACTAACGAATTTAATGAGGTTGGAGTCAGATAATATAAAATAAAATAAAAATATTGCAACAGCAATGTGTTAGAAAAAAAAATGTTACAACAAAGATGGAGCAGTTAATAGATACATTCACACATTATTATGAGTTACCAGGGGGCCACAAGTGCAGAGGTAGTCATTGCCAAACAAGCGTATCTTCGACATAGTCTTTAACCTTGTAATATGCTTTTTTGGTTAAGACACGCTTAATATGGGTTTTGAACTTTCCTTCGCTAAGTTCAGTCACCGCTTTTGGTAGCTTGTTATAAAAGCGTATGCTATTTACTAAAAATGACTTACTGGTCTTGGCTAATCTCCATTTGGGTAATATAATTTCGTGTTTACTACGAGTATTTATGTTATGGAAATCGCTTCTAATTTTGAAAAGTCCTAGGTTTTTACGGACATACAAAATACTTTCTAAGATATAAAGAGAAGGCAGTGTCAATATATCGATTTCTTTGAATTTATTTCTGAGGGACTCGCGAGGACCCATTTTATAAATAGCCCTGATTGCTCTCTTTTGCAATACGAAAATCGAGTCTACATCAGCTGCAGATCCCCACAGTAAAATGCCATAAGACATAATACTGTGGAAATAGGCATAGTAAACTAACCTAGCTGTGGCGACATCTGTCAACTGCCTTATTTTTCTTACTGCATATGCCGCTGAGCTTAATCTACCTGAGAGAGTTCTAATATGAGCACCCCACTGCAGTTTGGAATCGACAGTTATACCTAAGAACACAGTTTCTGTAATTACATCAAGTTTTTTGCTATCAAGAATTAGATTGACGCCAACTTGAGGAACATTCGGTAATGAAAACTTTATACATTTAGTTTTATTTGCATTTAGTAAAAGATTATTGGCTGCAAACCATTTCGAAAGAACAGCCAGACTTTCGTTAACACGCAAGACATCCGCATCTTTTCTATCTACTTTAAAAATAAGAGAAGTGTCGTCAGCAAATAGAATTATATCTGATAAATTAGCCATCATGTAAGGAAGGTCATTAATATAAACCAGAAAAAGGAACGGGCCAAGAATTGAACCCTGGGGCACGCCCATCCTTACTAAAGACCCCGAGGACGTCACCCCATTTATGGATACTTTTTGCTGCCTGTAAGATAAATAGGAAAAAACAAGATCAGCAGCTCTTCCACGAATTCCGTAATGATGTAATTTACAGATCAGAGTCTTATGGTCAACACAGTCAAATGCTTTTGAGAGGTCACAGAATATGCCAATAGCATCCTGGGACTTCTCCCAGGATTCTAAAATGTGACTGATGAGTTTCACTCCTGCATCCGTCGTTGACCTTCCTTTCGTGAAGCCAAACTGATGACTATGCAAAATCCCATTTGAATTAAAGTGAGACAACATCTGGTCGAGCATGATTTTTTCATATATTTTACTCAATGCTGGAAGCACAGATATTGGTCTATAATTAGAGGGATCACTCTTACTACCTGATTTGAAAATTGGTACCACTTTACTATGTTTCATTAAATCAGGGAATGTACCGCTGTCTAGACATTGATTAAATATGCCTGTTAGGACAGGAGCAATTGTATCAATAATATCTCCAAGAACCTTAACGGATATACCCCATAAGTCCTCAGTGTTTTTTATATTAAGACTTTTGTATGTATTTTTAATCATATCAACAGAAATACGCTTAAATTCAAAGGTTGGTACATCCTTTGTGAAATTTTCTTTTAAAAAAGATTCAGCTAACAAAGATGAAGAAGGGAGAGATTTCGTAACTTCTATTGGGATGTTGGTGAAGAAGTTTTCTAGCTTCTCAGCCACTTCGGTCCTGTCTGAAATGATTTCATTATCAATTTTTAGGGACAATTCATTTCGATCTCGCTGGTTTGTTCTTCCAGTTTCCTTGTTTATCACCTTCCAGACAGCTTTTATTTTATTGTTAGAATTTTTAATTTTCTTACTTATTGACTTAGATTTAGCTTGGGCGCAGACTCTTTTGAACATCTTTGAATACATTCTAACATGGTTATGCAAGTTAAGATCAGACGATAATGATTTTTCCTGGTATAGCTGATATAAAGTATCTCTACTTTTTCTAATTCCAGTAGTAAGTAGCCCATTCATTAAATTTGGATTTATTATTGACTTGAACTTTTTTAACTGGACAAGCCTTATTAAATTCCTGACACACTGTAGAGAATAATGTACCATAATTTACATTGGGGTCTTGTGAATCAAAATTGGCTGTTGAGAGACTAGTAAGAACATTGTTATTAAAATAATTTAATTTATTTTTAGTAAGCGGTCTAAACTCTGCAGTTGAATCTAATTGCAACTTTTTGACTAACTCAAAAGATACAAGTTGACCCGTATGGTCAGACCTCACTCCACTAATCAGTGATGACTCTTTTATATCACAATTAGTAAAAATATTATCTATGCATGAAGCTGAAGTGGGAGTTATTCTTGTAGCTTCATTAAAAATACATTTTAAATTAAAAGAATTAAACAATGAGAGAAGTTTACATTTTTCTGATGAATTTACGAGTAAATCAATATTTAAGTCCCCACAAACGAAAACTAATTTGTTATCTCTAATAAGTTTATTTAGTATTTCTTCTATTACAATCAAAAAAGATGTCAAGTTACGTGGCAACAGTCGAAAATTGGCCAATTCAAAAGCACTGCTGTTGATGCCCATTACTACACGTAAGTGTGCGCCGGTTTCGCTTTAGTTGTAAAGAATTGGACGCTTCGATGCGCTTCGACTCTGCGCTAGTATAAATTGACCCTATGGGTCAACTCACACCGAAAGAGCGGCGAAGGGCAGCGACCCGTTTACCGTTCATAGAATTCGCTGGAATTCCCGCGGCGCCGCGGGCATCCGCGCGACTCATTCGAGTTTCTCATGCGATAATAAGTATTATAGAAATGAAAATAAAGTTAAAATTCATATGACACTGAAACTGCGCTCCGCTTCGACGCTCTTTTGGTGTGAGTTGACCCTTAGACGCAAAACATCTATCTCCAACAGTGGACATCGATATGCTAAGTTTATATAGATGTATTTGGAGTAAGCTTCCTGCTTGGTTAGCGGTCCCCATAATAAGACGACCTTGGAGGCTCAGCAGGCAGACGTCATGTTTACGTAATTCATCATTCTTCTCCGGCCAAAGAAATTGGCGAGATGAAGGCCTCTCGCCATTTTTTTTAAATTTGGACTTCTCCCGCTCTTGGTAGGAGCGAAAAGGAGAGACAGATTTGACTACTGTTGCGAGCATCACTTCCTAGCAAAAGAACTCTCTCAGTTCCGACTTTTGGTTATGACCATGACCTGAAGCGAAAGAAGAAGTCACGGCGGCGCTACATGCCGATGCCGACGATGGTATGTCATGTAAGTGCCCAACCTGGGATGCATCGATACAAGTAATAATAATAATATAATAATAATAATATTCCACAACTATCACACAGCGCCGTCTGGTCCTAAGCTAAGCAGAGCTTGTGTTATGGGTACTAGACAACTGATAAACATACTTATATATTTCTAAATACATACATATTATAGATAATTACACCCAGATACGCAACAAATGATCGTGCTCATCACACAAACATTTGTCCTGGGTGGGAATTGAACCCACGACCTCCGGCACAGCAGTCAGGGTCACTAACCACTAGACCAACAGGCCTGTCAAGTACATAATATACTGCGTGTTGTATCTCTTTAAATCTCTTTGACTGCGCGCCATATCGTCGGGGCAGTTGCGGCTGTATTGGCAGAGGTGTAGCATAGGTAGTAGGCACCTACATTTTGCGCGATAATGATTAGGTCCCTATCTAAATTAGGCATAACTTTTGTTTCTGGCTGCTCCTGCGAAATATCTGACAAGGAATTTAGGGAACATTAGAAATAAAACACCATCTGCTACATACACCATTTATTTTAATATGAAGCGATACAATCACACGGTCGATAGATGCATTGTTACGATTTAGACCAAAAACTAAGCGTTACAGGGAAATACATTCAATGAGGGTGATCTACGTGCGTTAGTTTACAGACAACGCAGGGGTACACAACATTCATCGTATTTAACATCCAATATTATATCTATGAACTATTATTTTCTATGAAACTGCGACATCGCTGGAAACAATTCGTTTGCCGCTACGTATTATACTAAAACGCCTTATCTATTGGGCCGTATAACATAATGTTCGACATCTTCATATAGTCCGTCTGGGAAGTGATGCCAATGTGTTGGGGACTCTAACACTTAGTAAATTACCTATCGAGTTTCGACTAATGAGACAGTAAAGTTCGTGGCAATCGTGGGCTTTCGAAAGGCTGAAAGTGGTCTAAATCTGGATGGTAGCGGTTAAAAGTGTCCAAATGCATCTACATCACAAGTACACTACGTCCTAGAGACGCACGCACACACACTACGTCGTAGGGACGTGCGAGGTGCGGACTGTCACACATGAGCGTGAAGACTATATAGTGCGGTACGCGATATATAATATTATTATATGTTATACTATGTACTCATTACCTGAGGAAAGGATTGTGTACGGGACAAATTTCTGGCAAATTACACCATGAATTTCTGGAACCAGGAATTTATAAATATTAGATTATTTCTTTTTTTCAAGTCATGGTTGTCAACGTTCTTTAACGGTTGAATTATCTGCCGAATGTTATTATATTGCATTTTGGTAACGGTCATTATTTATATTTTTAAATCTTTTAACAAGGACAATTTTTTTTTATTTATACTTATTGTATTCAGAATATAGAACATGCTGGAACAGAATACAGAAAATATTGACATTTAAGTTAGATTATTTTGTTGAAAAAAAAAATGATATTAATCATCATATACTCCAAAAGGCGTCGACAGTTGCACATGATAATGTTAGATGTTCATTAGCCGAAATAGTTTCTGTATTTGAAACCTTTATAACTATTAAGTCGTCAAATTTTAAAACGATGGACAAAACTTTCAAGTAAGGAAAAGTGACACTCGTGTGAATTTATTATAAGTTGCTTGCATAGTACATACAGTGCCGGATTAAGCCAGCGCGGGGCCTATAGCTAATTCGACCAAGGGGCCCCTGTGTTCTTATTAAATACTTGTCATTTTTATCTCAATCACCAATAACCCCGTGGATTTTAAGATTGGGTAAGTGGTGGAAAGTACTGTAATGAGGGAAATCTAAGAGATTGACTATCATATTCAATGAAATAACCAGCTGTATTCTTTTATAGTTTGACTAGATTTTTTTAGTGTTAAAGTACAGGATGCGTGGGACCTGCACTCTTGCTATATTGCTAATCCGCCACTGAGTATATACACATAAAGAGATACTGTGACTTCTTTGACATGGGTACCTACAATTCTACTTGAAGACCATGATAGTCTGCGCCTGAACATTTTTGGCAGTAAGTAGAAATACCTACGTATATTGTGTATTTTTTTTTCCTAGTGGGTACGTGAACGACGATTCCGTACAAATCTGTATAATATAGTCCCATAAATTGTAAGTAAGGCGCCACCTACAAAGGAGTGTAAGTATTGTAAAATGCGCTAACTTACGCGCTACGAGCTAATCCCCAGAGCACGGAGAGACCCTAGCGGCCGCTGCTAGAGACGATATTCTTAGCAATTTCCATACAAATCTGTTTACTTAATATAAACTGGCGGGTCTTGACAAACTTTGATTTTAAAGGGTAAAACGTACGCTCTCACAGCTTGTGCGGCATGAATCTTTTATGTAATGGCGTCTCTAGTAACTACCGGTGAGTCCCTGTGCTGTGAGCTCATCTCTACGGCAATACGTCACGTGGTCACAAGAGGGCGGGGCCAGTCAAGCAAATGTAAACCGCTCAAATGAGGCGCAGATTTTACGTTCGATAACTTCGCAAGGATTTTTTTTTTTTGCGTTAAGTGTGACAAATCACAGCGTGGTGTTATATCGTAAGTAACGTAATGATGTCTGCGATTCAACTTGAGAGGCGTACCTAAATGCAGTTGAGTTGCGCTGGTCTGGTCCCGCGTGTAATCATCGTCGCACTGAGCAGAATTATGTCCAGCGTAGACGGTGACGCCGCGTAGACACTGCATATATGCAGCGTTAGTCGTGATTGTATGGAAAATAAGTCACAGAAGGGCGTCAGCGTCGGTACTGAACAGCGTCTACGCTCGACTAAAGCGTTCACTAGACCACGTTACATGCGAAGGAAAACGCGCGTTCATTGCGGTATTACGTTGGCACTACAAAATGTGTATTTTCACAAAAAATCGCGTTATTTCGTTAGTAAAAATTGACCTTATGTCAATAGCACTAGAGCATATTTTATAATACCCAAGTTATGCAAATATTTTTACAAATACATCAAGTGAAGTGCCAGCATTTGATAAAACACACCACAAGGTATGGTCGGCTTCGCCAACGTATCATTACGAGTTGCGACTACACCCCCGATTAATTTGCAAAACAATGTTCTTTGATTTTTATTTCCGAAAAATGAATGTCATAGATAAAGTATTTGTGGAATGACTTGTAGGAACTTATGTCAGATATTACGAGTCGTAATGATACGTCGAGAATAGTGACCCCGTTATGACGTTTGTTGGCAGTAACAGTGAGTGGATTCAGCGATTGGCACAGCTCGATAGTGCCTCTTACCTTATTGGCAAGCAGCTGTTTGGTAAGCACATTAACCCATTGTGGACTAAACATAAATTGACGATGTCTTATTTACTAAATACATATATTTATAACCCAATAAAAGCAAGAAAAAAGGGGTAATAGATTCGCGCCCTTCGCGCAGTACGCATGCAACCTGTTACTTTACGAATTTAGTATATAATTAATTAATTATTTCTTATTTTTAATAATGTTCTATATTTTTGTTTATGTGTTGTACAATAAAGAATATAATAAATAAATGTATGTATTTAGTGGAAATTATAAAACTGTCGATTACTCTTTAGAAAAAAGAAAGAAAGAAGAAAAAGGATTCATTCGGTAACA
The DNA here is from genome assembly GCA_910589285.2 of Mythimna ferrago. Taxonomy (NCBI): domain Eukaryota; kingdom Metazoa; phylum Arthropoda; class Insecta; order Lepidoptera; family Noctuidae; genus Mythimna; species Mythimna ferrago. The sequence continues at coordinate 1,152,456 of OU342693.1, forward strand.
ATACAATGAACAAATTGCAGACTTCAAAAATATAAAAAAATAATTTTACGTTGACAGCCGCATTTTTTGTTACTTACTGCTAAGTTTTAACTTATTGTTTTCAGCAGCGCAGAATGGGTTAAGCTTACGGAACAATATAAAAGAGTCCACTCTCTGTTACTACTTGGAATGCCGCTTCAAATGTTAATGCTTTAGTAAGAAAAATACCGTGTAGGTGGCGCCCAGTTATATTTGTTTACAGAGAAATTATAAAGAGTTTAAGGTGGTTTTACAGGAAATGAGTACAACTAAAATAATACCTACATTAAGATACATTTATGTGTTAGAATATATCGAAGTTTAGTCATAAATGAGTTACATGAATACGTCAATATGATGAGAGCTATAGTAACGTGCAGAATTTAATGCCATGTATTCAGTTTTCTATGTGAGCGGTCTTTTAAATGGAATATAAATCTAGCTATTATAATACCAATTGATATATGCTGAAACTGCTACAATATTATTGTTCAATGGAACTGTATTCTATACCGCGGTATAGTGCACTACTTCGGATAAAACGACATTCAAATTACATCTAGAGACGAAAAATGAATATATCAGTATATCGATTCCGCACAATTCGTGTCGTTATTATTATTACTTCTTTTTTGTATTTTTATTGGTTTTTATATAAAAGTTTTCATAGATGAGCTACAAATAAATTTTGTACGCCAATAATGTCACATAAATGTTTAAATTCATCGCCTCGACTGGAAGGTGTTGATAGAAACAAACACAGTAATCGCACGGATATCATTAAGAACATTTACTTAAGTTTAGTTGAAAGTAACACCAGGTCGGCATTGTATTCTGTGAAACAGCTATGTTTCTGTAAATATATACTAGATACGTTTATATACTGCGTCATATTTCTGATACGATACAATAACACGTCAACCTCTGGCGACACGTTCGGTGACTCGGAGTCACGTCAGTTGTAGATGGTGCCACGGCCACGGCTCCTGGTGGCGTCGCGCTGTCAGCGCCTCGGGGCAGGCCCCGCTGCAGTGCTCGGGCTCGACTGGCCTGAGCCTCGGAGCTTCTACAGAAACCATAATCTAACCCTAATGCTCGGCCCGCTGCGAGCGACGTCACGACGACTGGGCGACCGGACGCGCTGCTACATACGAACGCGAACAAAAAAGATAAAACTAGTAAAAAAACGTGGTACCGACAGTGAGGTTTAAACTTGTTGTTTCTCGGCGCTTTGCCCTGGCGTGCCTCTTGCGGCTGCGGGCTAGCGGTGCGGTGAGCCAACATCCGAGCGCGCGGGCCGGCGGTCCGGCCGGCTCACACCCACGCCATCCAGCCCTCGTACATCATGCACAGGTTGTCGCAGCTCACCGCTTCCGATATCATGTGGTCCACCTGCGGACGGACATACTCAGTCTCATCTCTACTACTGTCCGGTGGGGAAGCACAGGATGCCATACCACCGACTAGATATCCTCGTATGCTGCTATAAAATCTACAATTTGTAGATACCGTGAGATTGGTTTATTTTGGTAAGGTACTCTCAAAGTATTTTACTATGCGGATGGGGGAGTAGACATCTTTCATTATTTTCTGCAAAAACGGACTATCAGAGCCATCATCAGGTGCTTCAAAACTCCTAATTTGGTTCCCGAGTAACGAGTCAAAATCTTGCAAATTAGCTCTAGAACATGCGAATTCAAATCACACTATGTACAGATGGGCGGCTGCAGAACAGACGAGCTACTTACTTGGTCGTGCAGCGCGTAGCGCCGCGTGCCGTGCGCGTCGTCGCGGCCCTCCAGCTTCAGCCGCACGCGCTTCCACACGCCCGCGCCCACCGCGTTGCGCTCTCCTCCTACAACTAATGTTAATCAACATGTTGCACACATACTCGTATACTGTTAATACCTCTATCTATAGTGTATTTACGTTAAGAAAACAGTGACTCATGGTTGTCACTCAGCTTAGCTGCGCGCCGTGCAGAGCGTCATCATCATTTCAACCGAAAGACGTCCACAGTTGGACGTAGGCCTCCTCTAAGCGTCGCCACAAAGACTGGTCCTGTGCGTCTCGCATCCATCCCTGGTCATCCGGGACAGTATATACACCTCTACTTTGCAGTTACACTGATGAGTCACTACTTTCTTAACGTGAATGGACTAAAGTAACAAGTGACATTAATATCGTACTAGATTTTTTCCGCGTTTTGCTCCCGCGACCATTCGAACCATACTTTTCGGGACAAAAAGTGGCTCAAACATATTCAGATACAGGGTAACTTTTTATTAATGAAATAATTTATTGTAATCGGATGAGCACGCTCTGGTCGCGCCGTACTGATGCGTCATGGGATAAGTGGGGTCCACACACGTTGTATGGGTAAAAGAGGAGCATCTAGAGAGCCTCTCGTTCTCCCCTCTCCTACTACGGCAGCACATCGCGCGAACATGGGTATCGCAGCCGATTAAATTATCCACTAAACGCTACGTCACGCATACCTTTGATACGCGTAAATGATTTCACGCGTGTCAAAGGTTTGATTTGTAAATGATTTACCTATATCGAGTAATGGACCTGTCAAAATGGATGTATAAAGACCTCGTGAAGATATGATAAGTCGCATTGGTAAGTGGCTCATCCCCATATACCACCCTAGGTTGACTGGTAGAGAATGCCTAAGGCAATGCCTAAGGCATTAAGTCCGCCTTTGTATCTGTGCGTTGCATAATATTGTAATAAATAAATATACTGTTTTGAGGTTGTCAGATTCGACGTGTGTCTTAATATCTGGCCCACCACTTCCAAGCTTCAAATTTCCCTGGAATGCTTTTCGCACAAACATGTCGATCTTACGCGAAGTAAACATCAAGATTAGTCTATCAATTACTTGTGTGAGTAGAGTGCTAGAGCTTTTTGGTCACATAGCCAGGCCACAACCTTGAATAGCTCATCGTAACTGTCATGAAAATCTGATCGGTCAAGGGGAGTAGCTTAGCTCAGTGTCAACGATGACATCACTATTTTCTTATCATGAATAGGTCTAGGTCGAATAGGAATAGGTCAGGTATGTGTTGTAAGTGTGACAGGTGTGAGGGCAGCACTCACCGTGCCTGGTGCTGTTGCCCAACTTGACGGCGCTCTGGCGCGTCAGGCGGCGCCCGCTCGCCTCGCGGGGCCAGTTGTTGTGTAGTCTGCAAGTTAATGTCATATTAATCATTACGTAATGTCTAGAAATTATCCAGAACTAACCTATATATAGTTCTTTAAACGGTTCATTAGAAAACTGACGGTATACAGATACCATCAGAAAGCTTTCATGTTGTAGAAATTGATCTTTTAAGCATAGCCGTGAGGCACACTCTTTGATTTTTTTAACCAACTTCAAAACAAAGGAGGAGGTTCTCAATTCGGTTTAATTTTTTTTAGTATATCTAGTATATACACGGGTGCGTTTTAAGTTAACAGATAATTATCGAGCAGTGCCCGTGTGTTTTATGCGAATTTGTATGAAATAAATATAAAAATGTAACTCACTGCAGCAGCTTGTCATGGTGCTCCGGCAGCTTCTTGATGAGGTAGTCGGCGGCGTCGTGCACGCCCCGCACGGCCACCTCGTTGTCGCGCACCGTCATCATGGCTGCTATCTCCTCAGTGATGATCCTCTCGTTCGTCACGAACTCTAAGGCCGGGTTGTAGCTCTGAACAGGAACAGTTCATTAGATTAACCATAAGGTGCTACTGTTGAGCGTGAGGCACGAGGACTTGTAACGTTTGGTAACGTATGGTTGAAATAAAAGAGTGGGTAGTTTAGTTTGGGGAATTTGGTGCGTCACTTCGCTCAAGCAATAAACTTGGAGTTGTCTTTTGTAATTTGATGTCTAAAAAGTTAATAGTTCTTTTTTTTTCTTTTTTTATAATGGATAGGCTCGCGTTTGACCACAATCTCACCTGATGGTAAGCAATGATGTGGCCGACGATGGAGCACGCTTGCCTAGAAGCAATCTATTCACTCTTGACTTAAAGACCGCTAGGTTATAGCTATCAGGAAACACAGACTCGGGCAGTGAATTCCATTCCTTAGCTGTACGCATAATGAATGTACTCCCAAAACGCTTTGTACATATAGGTGGGATGTCCACCTATGGTAATAGTTCTGTGTGGGAAAAGTGCCACCGCCGTGGCTCGCTCCACGGCGGCGGCGGTGGCGTCGTGGAGTTAGTGCTAACAAGAGATTCGTACTAGGTTGACATTGATGAGTATGGCGAGCGGCCCCTTGACGTCCTGCAGCAGGTGCTGGCGGCTGGCGTCGGGGGCGGCGGCGCGCTCCACGGCGGCGGCGGTGGCGTCGTGGAGTTAGTGCTAACAAGAGGTTCGTACTAGGTTGACATTGATGAGTATGGCGAGCGGCCCCTTGACGTCCTGCAGCAGGTGCTGGCGGCTGGCGTCGGGGGCGGCGGCGCGCTCCACGGCGGCGGCGGTGGCGTCGTGGAGTTAGTGCTAACAAGAGGTTCGTACTAGGTTGACATTGATGAGTATGGCGAGCGGCCCCTTGACGTCCTGCAGCAGGTGCTGGCGGCTGGCGTCGGGGGCGGCGGCGCGCTCCACGGCGGCGGCGGTGGCGTCGTGGAGTTAGTGCTAACAAGAGGTTCGTACTAGGTTGACATTGATGAGTATGGCGAGCGGCCCCTTGACGTCCTGCAGCAGGTGCTGGCGGCTGGCGTCGGGGGCGGCGGCGCGCTCCACGGCGGCGGCGGTGGCGTCGTGGAGTTAGTGCTAACAAGAGGTTCGTACTAGGTTGACATTGATGAGTATGGCGAGCGGCCCCTTGACGTCCTGCAGCAGGTGCTGGCGGCTGGCGTCGGGGGCGGCGGCGCGCTCCACGGCGGCGGCGGTGGCGTCGTGGAGTTAGTGCTAACAAGAGGTTCGTACTAGGTTGACATTGATGAGTATGGCGAGCGGCCCCTTGACGTCCTGCAGCAGGTGCTGGCGGCTGGCGTCGGGGGCGGCGGCGCGCTCCACGGCGGCGGCGGTGGCGTCGTGGAGTTAGTGCTAACAAGAGGTTCGTACTAGGTTGACATTGATGAGTATGGCGAGCGGCCCCTTGACGTCCTGCAGCAGGTGCTGGCGGCTGGCGTCGGGGGCGGCGGCGCGCTCCACGGCGGCGGCGGTGGCGTCGTGGAGTTAGTGCTAACAAGAGGTTCGTACTAGGTTGACATTGATGAGTATGGCGAGCGGCCCCTTGACGTCCTGCAGCAGGTGCTGGCGGCTGGCGTCGGGGGCGGCGGCGCGCTCCACGGCGGCGCGCACGGCGGCGGTGGCGTCGCGGACGCGTTCCTTGCGCGTGCTGGAGTCGGCGCTCAGCGACAAGATCATCTCGCGCAGCAGCGCCGACACGTTGTCAACCTAACGAACAAATGGTTCTAATCACTAAATGAAACACCTACACTGCGCAGTTCAAGCGAAACATTGCTAACTATTTAAAATTCAAATAGTGCTTGGTGTAGAACTGACAAGTCGTGGGAAAAGATAGATCAGAGCAAAAACCATACAGCCCTAGACGCCTAATAACAGGCGACCGATGTCTGTTAACACAAATGACTTATAGATCTTTAATATAAATCGCCACAAAAGAATTTCAATTAAATTCGACCACTTCTGTGAGTCGTAAACGCAGAACCTCCGCGCCAGGCCCCTTGTTTAATACATTGGTATGGCAACATTAGCCAAACTTCAATTATCCGTAAAGTAAAAGTAAAGTAAAGTAAAATTTATTTGCATAGATTGTAGGTACAATGATTGGATGGAACAATAATTAAGTGAGCCTTGTACAATCTACCTTATATTGGGCATGCAAATGTTAATGAGGTCGTTAACAACATTCACAGACAATTTTATACACCGATAAATTTTGATCGTTTTAATCCCGTGGAGGGTCGATCCGAAACATGAAACACTATCGATTTGTAAAGATAAAATTAAAAAATAAAGGACCTTTTTTCAAAACTCGTATTAATTTACGCATGTACGAAATTAATTTCTTTAAGAAAACGTCAGCTGAGCGAGTCCAATGACTTGAAGGTAGTTTGTACGCAACGCCGACTACCTACGAGTCATTGGACTCGCTCAGCTGACGTTAACGTACGATAACGATTTCTTTTTAAAGTTTTGATTTGTGTCATTTTTAATGATATTGGGTATTTTATTATAGACTAGTGGGCCCATATTAAAAATACTTTTTTTAAGCAAAGCAGTATTACCACTCTCAACATTTAGTAGGTATCTATTACTGACTTCTGATAGGCCTTTTCCTAGTTTCAGACATAGTACCAAAAAGATTCCTTTAACGAAAATTGCAACTTCCAAAATACACGCATGGCAAAGTTAAAACTTTGAGGGACTTAAACACAGGAAAGACACTATCCGTCACTTTCATATTGAGTATTGCCCTTATGCAACGCTTTTGGGCCTTGAACACCTGTTCTCTTAGAATACAAAAGATTATTCCAAATCTTAAAAAGGACGCGACTAGACCATGGTGTGCAACTATTGTTGTGATTATGTTGACCTTTTTCGCTAAATTATGAAGGACATATGCGGATACGCTAAGTTTTTTGCAGACTTCTTCTGCTTGAGGTTTCCAAGTCAACTGACTATCTATTAGTATACCTAGAAATTTTGCAACTTTCACTTGGTCTATACTACAGTTATCATATTCTATCACTATACTTGGGATTGAAGTGCGTTAGTAAAAATGCATTACGTTTGTTTTTTGTAGGTTAATTACTAAATTCGCAATGTCCTTAGGCATATTATTTATGTCTTGTTCGTATTTATCTAGGTCTGTACATTTTATTAGAGCGGTACTGTCATCAGCGAATAAAACCATGGAATGTTTAATATGGTGGAGTAGTAAAGATGGTATGGTTTTTCAAAATGATATGTAAAACACCGATTAATTTTAAGTTATAAAAGTTATTTAAACCTGTCTCATTCACTAGTGTGCCATAACGGCGTTGGTAGGGCCAATCAGAACACTGTACCCACTTCCCTATACCTCTCCTAGTTGACCAAATTGTTTTCTGTATTAAATTAAGTATGAGGCGTTCATAGGTTATATGGTCGTTAGATCAAAGCGGCTCGTTTCTTAAAAGGAAGGTTTGCATAATACTTGATTAAATGGCCACTCATATGATCATCTAATATAAGTGCCGTAAATCTGAGCTGTCCGTATGAACAACTCACGAGGCTGAATAGTCACTGGTTTAACTCTTTCAGGGTCAGTGGTACGCTACGCTAACCACATATTTATTGAATTTTGTCTTAGGATTCCTGCTATCTAGCGGATATTTTACAATCTATCTCGGAAATACACTTACCACTTAACCACTTTTTTGTTGCTACTGGCGCCAGAATCGTTTCTTTCGTCAATTGTTTTGAATTTTGAAATACGCTAACAGTGATTTTGTTACCCGCTTGGAGAAAAATATTGTAAAAAAAAGGTTAGTGTGTTATTTTTTACTATGGTTGTTTTGTTTGATGTATTAGTATGTAGTTTACATGTATTACATAAGTAAAGCTGGTAATTTTGAATTTTCGGTATAATATTTCACTGATAATCAGATGGTTAGCGTTACTAACCAGCGCGCAGATATAGTATTTTGTTTATTGGTATGGATGAGACAGTTTTTTCGATTTTTTTTTTAGAATGTCGCGTGTTTTAGCCAAAAAAGATATTGATATCTATTGGACAACATACCATCTGATGACGAAAGTCTTTGCAGCGTGGGGTCCGACCAGGGAACTCCCGATGAACCACCAGCACTACCTACTATGTTGTTGGGTGATGTCATATGTGAAGATTTATAAAATGACGAGTTTTATGAAGAGGATAATGAACCCTTGTCGAATCTTCGTACGCTGCCTTCGGAATTCACCACTTTTGAATCAGTAGCAAGCGGTTCCAGTAATGTACATACTGTCCTAAGTGGAAAAGAAACTACCATCCATCTGTTTGACTGCGCTCTGTTGTCAATGCTTTCTTGGTGTACAAAGAATTTCAATCAACATCAAGACCAGTTCTTACATTGAAAGGATTTCGTTATTCTGTCTATCAAGGCTTTTTGGCTCCGGCGTACGTCAATCGGCATGGGCAATCTTTTGTTGACAGTTCACGTAGTTCTACAGTTTTTTCTCAAGGACCAGCTGTTATAAAACGACACAAACTAACAGTGCCTAAAGAGATCCGACTAGAGAGCAACCGTCATCAGCCAGAGCGAGCCGCATCAAGAAGATGCGCCAAATGCAGTACAAGCAGTGCTCCGGTACGTACTGTTTAGAAATGCAATACGTGTAATATCCCTCTGTGTTTGCGAAAAGGGAAATCCTGCTTTCAAGATTTTCATAAAAAATAATTTCATAAATTAATAAAACCATTTTTGTCTATTCTTACGATTAAAGTTGTGTGATTTGTCAAAATTTTGTTTTATTCTACAGGGGCGCTGGCTAACCATGTGATTCCTGAAAAACCTTCAGGCAGATATTTTTTTCAACATTGTTTTTACTATTGTTATACCCCATGTAAATCTATGAATAGAGAAAAAATCTGTATTGTACTGTATATAAAACTGCCCCTGAAAGAGTTAAAATGACTTACCCATTGTGTGTCAATGTTTCCTTCTGGATGAAGCATTTCCATGAGCGACTCTTCTACGGGCGATACTTGTAGGGAGTACTTCTGTGCGAGTGTGCACGCCTGGCAAAATAAGACAAAAATAATTTATTATCACCATGGGCTTAGTTCTTCCTGATTCAACTGGAAGTAGTAGTGTGTTAGAATGTTAATGCTAAAATGAGTTGAGAAATTACTTAACACTTTGAGTGACATTTATGTACAGTGCGTTTCACATAAGAATTCCCTTCGCCGTAATATTGGAAATACGAAAAAACAATGTTGCTATATTTTTAGCAATTAAATTATCTAATATTAGGGAGATAAAGCGTCCCCGTACACGGGCCTCAAAAAAACGCCGACATAAAAAAACTAGAAGCGGCCGCAAAAAACAGCTGAAGCACGTTACACGATGTGTTCGGAGAAGCTTGAAGCCGCTTCAAGCATTTTTTGTGGCGGCACCGCCGCACACGAGCCACATAAAAAGGCCGCCTCAAAAAGAAGCTTGGAGCAGCGTTTTTTTTTGTGGCCCATGCGCGGGGGACATTCTTATAATTTTGTTTTTTTGGAAACTGTCATTTAATGTTTGAATAAAGTATACGATGCTTGCCTCCATTTCGATTGTTCTGCAATTCTTTTCAATACCGAAAACGTTACGTCGCAATTTTTTTTTTTATTTGTTATAAACTAGTACTTGCCTGCGATCCCGCCTGATGGTAAGCAGTGATGCAATCACCATCAAGTGAGGCGCACTAGTTTATTAAGAGCCTATTCACTCTAGCCTTGAAGACACCTAAATTATAATCAGGCGGGAAGACCGCAGCAGGCAAACTGTTCCAGTCCTTCGATGTACGCGGTTTAAATGACGAGGATATCGTATCTTTGCATTGACAACTTTCTTTTATAGTAGAGGATACGATTAAGAACGACCTTCACCGGTATGTTTATTGGATGAAACGTATTTTATGACAAATAAATAATATAACGCGGGTGGGTTGCCTAAGAATTTTTTAATGACGTAAGCGAGTATTAAGAAAGGCTTTTCAAAATGATACGGGGTTTTAATACTGTATGGAAGCCCGGAGGACACGGTGGAGCATACAGTTGAGGTGTGCCCTGCTTGGGCAGAGCATCGCCGTGCCCTCGTGAGGGATCGGCGGCGGCGATCTTTCGCGTTGGGCCTTGGTGCAGGCCATGGTTCGGAGCGAGGAGGAGTGGCAGGTGGTCGCCGACTTCTGCGAAGCAGTAATACTAGCGAAGGAGGAGGTTGATTGCATTAGGCAACGGTGATGCTCATAGTGCTACAGCCGTCGCTGGGGCTCCGATTTCGATTTCTGGCTACTGTAGGCGTGGGCTTGTGGACAGCGAGCAATGGGTAGTTAGCTGTCCGACTGTTCGGTAACTATTCGGACCGAGCTTAAGTTGGCGGTGCGCATTGTTTTCGCGCGTTTCAAGGAGCTGTCAGCAATAGTAGGGGTTCAGTTGGGTAGAAGCCTACTGGAGCGAGGGTTATCTGAAAGGGAGTTAAAGCTCCGGTATGAAGGTTAGAAGGAATGGGGTGAGTTTTTAGTTAGTAAGAGTTTGACACTATTTCCTGCTCTGCCAAAGAGCGGGGGTTGTCATAGGATGATTTTCTCCACCAAAAACAAAAAAAAATTTATGCGGACGAAGTCGCTGGCAGAAGTTAGTTTTTAATAAAATTGATATGGTGTGACATTATATGTAATGTGTAAGAGTAGGACATCAGTTACCTTTTCCCAGTGATGCAATGCAGTGTGCAGCGAGTGGTGGTGCTTGGCGCGCGTCTTGGTGGGGCGCTGCGTGCTGGCGGCGCGCGCGTGCGCGGCCAGCGCGGCGCCGGCCCCGCACAGCGCGCGCGCGCGGGCGCCGGCCGCGGCGCCGGCGCGCGCCAGCCCCACGCCCACGCCGGCCAGCGCTGGGTTGGCGCCGGCGCCCCACTTCACTCTGGGATTAACACAACATTCTTAATACAATTTTTCCTATTTACAACAATGGAAAATGACCACAAACACAACAGTATGTACTCTCTTAAAAAAAAATACTAAAGCAACACCTCGACATCCTAACCTCAAATTCTTAACAAACAGTATCCAATAACAATTTCAATTTCTTTCAAGTTTCATATTCAATAGAAAAAAAAACACAGTGAAGTATACAATAGAAACCTGCCCCACTTTTTTTTTAAATGAGAAAAATTACATCCTCAACTCTTAAACGAAGCGAAAAATACGAATAGACTTTTTCCTGTTCCTACTTTGCCTTTATTCCAAAACCCCAGGAATCTCTTTCACATCAACCACAACCCCAATATCCTGCTAAACCCCTACGATCGCTAACAACTCTTTTTTAGACACACATAAAACAATACGCACCATAAACGACCTGAACTCAATCCGAACTATCGAACAGCGGACTACCCATTGCTCACCGTCCGCAAGCCCACGCCTATAATAACCGGAAATCCAAATCGGAATCCCAGCAGCTGAAGCAGGAGGGCCATTACCTCGCGCGTACCCGACGCGACCTCTGTGTCCTTATGGAAACAATCAACAATATGGTACCGAGGAAAGTAACCTTTATCATTAAATCTCTTCAAAAAGTTATCTGCGACTAAATTCCAGAACACCCTCTAAAACCTTATACTGCTGTTATTTAAAACATGTTTGTGATCCAGCCTTAAGGTTAAATCGAGGCCATGCTCCTCGAAAGCTATTACCTACTATAAAATATAGTTTTGTCGAAAGCCCTCTTTATGTCAATAATAATATTCCGCAACTTACCACACAACGCCATCTACTCCCAAACTAAACAAAGCTTGTGATATGAATACCAGACAACTAATATACATACTGATATATTTCTAAATACATATGTATATAGATAATGTAAAAAGTAGTGCTTGGCGCTATGGTGACCTAACACTCTTTTCGCGTATTGATGATATAGGATATGGTTTGTGTGGTAAGTTAAAGTCTCGTATTGTAAAGAGAATAACTATATTGCACTAAATCACTACAAAACTAGGTTACAAGCTAGATAAAATGGTAAATATGGTAAAATGGTAATGGTTATGAGTACGTGTAGCTCTAATGAGACCCGAACGCGAACTGGCCCACATTTTGGTGGGCGAGCGAATGTGCATACTTGCATTCGATGCAATTATGCATTTTCGCTTAGTGTTCGATTAAAACTCGAACATATTCCCGAGAGCGAGAAGAAATGCGGGATGATTGCTAAAAACTACACTATGATAAACATTGAGTCTAGTACATAATCTTAACTGGTAAGTACAAAAAATATGTGTAACTAAAGTATAAGCTTACTGGTCTACTTAAATAATTATAAATTATTAATTAAATTAACACAGAATTAAAGTTACACTATAGAGTCTTCTAGAGTTAAATCAATATTTCGATTGCCTGTGTTCGTATTTTTGTCTCGTTTGATTGCACTATATTTTGCGCTAGGCCACCGTTTGGCACAATCGTGTAAACGAAAACTGAATTCACTTTTTTCACTTAAATCTTTGGCACTCAGCACTTCACTAAATGATTCGTGTCTCTTGGCTGGTTTCGGTGTCAGTGAAGCCGCTGCAAACTCCTGTTGGCGGCGCTGGCGTCGTGGTTTTGGAGGCGGTGGGGTCACCGTGGTCTGCTGCTGGTGAGATCCTTTGCCACGGTGTCCAGCTGCGGCCCCTCGGCACAGGCGACATCGCCGGGTTCGCCACAACCAGGCTGCTGCTATGCATATAGCGATCGCCAGCAACACGTAACAAATTACGTATTGGTGGACATCGTGCGACGATATATCGTCTATTTCTGAATCGCTTTTCTTCAGTTTTTCTATCGCCTCCCCCAAACTAGTCATCGATATAGATAGGTTACCGTCTTCAATCTGTCTTTCGTCTGGGATCTTGATGTTAACCAAGTGATTAATTTGATCAAATTCAGGCATATAAATGGTTTGTGAAACGTTCATTTGGTTGGACTGATGACGTATTGAATATAATGAGAAGTCCTTTCCTTTGATGACGCACTCTTGACCTATGCCAATGATCCCGGCTTGGCTCAGCTGACGAACTGTCACATGGTCGCCGCATATTACTTTTATTGTATATGTGTCACAACAAAAGTAAAAGTGCTGAGAAGTCAAATGTAATTCGAGCCACATGTTTGTGCATTTGGTTCGTTTGAATTTACATTCGTTGGTTTCCGTGTTTTTGTCGCAAAAACTATCGTCATTTTGAAGATCTGTGATTGGTTTTAGCAGCTGACACATGAAGGTTGTTCCATGGTGTAGGCATGCCGTGAGCTCCTGTGCGGACATGCTAAAAAAGGAATCTTTCTTTAGGTTGACAGCTACGTATTCGGAGACAGGTATGATTGTGGTCATAATGGTGTTTGTTTGACGCGGTACTGGTATTATCTTGTATAATTTGTAACTTTCTCTGGATACTAGTGGAAAAGTAACTTCGATTATGACAAACTTTTGAGTCGCTCTAGCTTTGACTTTCAGTAGTTTGTAAAGGTACTGAAGATCAGTGTCTAAATTGGTGATTGGTAGTGTGAGTTCGCTTGGCATCTGGCCATATATGATTTGAAGCTCTCGTTTAAGTTGCGTTGGTGGCAGTAAATGTATACTTATTTGACCGTGATAAATGTCTGTCAATGCATCGAGCAACGTGTCTTGAAGTCGTCTCAATCCTTGTAGGAGGTTGTTTCCGGACATCGCTGACAATGCGAAGTCATTGACGTATGAAATATTTTGTATTTCGCGCTGAAGAGTGCTCGCGTTTTCTTGTAAATCCAAAAGCTTCTTGTTTATTAGTTTGTGCTGTTTGTTTACAGTGATTTCCATTCTCTTCATGAGGTTGAACTCTGCTTCGATTATGGAAGTTTGGTTTTTCCATAGATTGGACAGGTGTTTCTCATTGCGATGTATGGTTTCAATGTCCTTTTCATATTGGTCAGCAAAACGCGAGTCCAACACACCGAATAAGTCATTCGCTAGATACCCGATACCGTTGATTAGGCCTCGTCGGCGCCGAGGTGTCTTCCCCGCGGCGCGTCGCTGTCTGGCATGGACATCAAAATGTTGTGTTAGCAAAAGTTCATTGTAGTACTCCAGTTCCTGGTAGTTGTGTCGGGCTTGCTGCACGATCGTATTACAGTGGCTTTGTGTTTCAATCGTTGCGCACAAGCGTTCTTGATAGTCTGCTAATTTGTTATACGTGGTTATGCCTGCCCAATAGGGTCCCATGTCGTAGTACATAACTAATGTCCATTGGTCCCTGATTAGTTGTACTTTTGAAATAGGATCAAAATAAAGTGTCTGGTTGTTTGGAAATGGGTTGACGTTGTGTAACCCGTAAGATGGGAAAATCAGCATGAAAAAATACAATAAGACGGTTGCCACAGTAGCGATTTTTGATCTCGGTTTTCTATTTCTTTTTGGCGATTTGGTTGTTGGTTCTATATCTGGTTCTGGTGATGTTACATTATTTTGATTAACGGGCAAAACTGAGAGTTTCACAATAGGTCGTTTCATGACTCCATTTTTGGTTTTTAATGAAACTGCTCTAGTCAGACCGTCATTTCCCGCGTGTGTGTCGACCACCCGTCCAAGAGCCCATTTTCCTGGGGGTAGATTCTCATCATGAATTACCACTAGATCTCCAATTTCGATGTTTTTTCGTGGTTCCATCCATTTGCTTCTTGCTGAAAGTTGTACTAAGTATTCGCTTTTCCATTTTTTCCAAAGGTCTTGGAATAATTTGCTGGTTAGATGCCATCTAGTTCTAGCATCTTGCTCGGTTTCTATTACAGTTGTTCCTGGTCTTCCTGATAAGAAATGAGCTGGTGTTAGGTAATTTATATCGTCAGGATCTTCGGTTAACGCGCAAAGAGGTCGCGAGTTGAGGCACGCTTCTAGTCTAGCTAACAATGTGGTATGCTCCTCGAAAGTTAGTTTTTGTTGACCGATAACTCTCTTGAGATGATGTTTTAGACTGCGTACTGCTCGCTCCCATAGCCCGCCGGCATTAGGCCAGCTAGGCACGTTAAAGTGCCATTCTATTCCCATCTCTGCTATCTCGGTCATAAAACTTTCACTGAATCTTTTGCGAAGTTGGTTGAATTCTTCCTGTATAATTCTGTTTGCTCCTACAAAGTTTGTACCATTGTCACTGTACATATGTCGTGGCGCTCCTTTTCTGGCTGCCATTCTGGTTAGCGCTGCCAAGAAGGCGGAGCTGCTCAAGTCTGACACGAGTTCTAGGTGAACCGCTTTCGTGACCATACATACAAAAACAGCAATGTACCCCTTTGTGGTTTTGATACCCCGACCTTTGTTTGCTTTGACCTCTACGAAGCCAGTGTAATCCACGCCACAGTGAAGAAATGCTTGTTCTGGATTCACTCTTGGTTCTGGTAAGTCTCCCATAAGCTGGTGTTGTCGCAATGGATTTTGTTTCCTGCATATGACACATTTTCTTACGAACTTTTTTGTGGCCATGTATCCGCCTATAATCCAATACTGTTGTCGCAGATATGCTAATGTTAAACGTGCTCCACCATGTAAAGTCAGTTTGTGAGCTTGATCGATGAGTAATGTGGTTAGCTGATGATCGTGAGGTAAGATGATGGGATGTTTCATCTCCGGACTCATGTGGGCGTTTTCCAGTCTCCCACCCACACGCAACATGCCGCGGTCATCTATCGTTGGGTTCAAACTCAAAATCTTGCTTTTGGAGTGCACTCTGCCGTTTTTATTTAATGACTCTATGTCGTTTGCAAATTCGGCTTGTTGAACGTTTTTTATTATCAGCTGTTTAGCGCGACGAAGTTCATGTAATTCGAGATAGGGTCGGCGGTCTGGTTTATTCAAGGTAGGCAATCGTAGTATCCATGCAAAAATACGTATGATTTTTGTAATGGAGCTGTAATTGCTGATTAAGTGGTTGATAAATGCGGTGGTCAGGGATTCTGTTGGTTGTTCAATGATTACCGCATTGGTTTGTTTTATAGACGGCTTTACTTCTAAATTCGTCTCGTAAATGGTTTTATGGGCTTCTTGGTTTGTGTATGATGGAAGCCACGATGGTCCTTGCCACCATAATTTGTGGTCTTTAAGTTGCCGGACAGTCAAACCTCGGCTTGCGCAGTCTGCTGGATTGTCTGTCGTCTTCACATATTGCCAGTGTTTTGATGGTATGGTTTTGGTGATTGTTGTTACCCGATTTGCTACGAATGGTTTCCATCGGGCGGAGTCCCCTTGTATCCATCCTAACACTGCGGTTGAATCAGTCCAGCAGTAGACATCCGTAGGGTAATCTGATAAACAGCCTCTGACTTTTTGCATTAGTTGTGCTAACAAATGAGCGCCCATTAACTCTAGCCTCGGTATTGATAGGGTTTTGCTTATGGGTGCTAACCTGGCCTTCCCTGCAACTAATGTGATGGTTGTCTTTTCTTCGTTCTTGACCTTGCAGTAGATTACACACGCGTATGCTTTGTTGGAAGCGTCGCAGAACCCGTATAGTTGTATATTTTGGTCTTTTCCCATTCCTAACCATCTGTTGACTTCTATGCTGTTTATTTCAGGAAATTCTTGTTTTAGTTTAGCCCATTCCGAGTTTATTTCCTCTGGTAGAGCGTCATCCCATTTTATGTTTGCCAACCAGACGTTTTGAAACATGAGTTTCATGGTAGTGCTCAAGGGGGTTAACCACCCTAGTGGATCGAACAGTTTAGAAACGTCGGAAAGTAGAGCTCTTTTGGTTATAATTGCAGGTGATTCAGGTTCTATTTTCGAGTTGAAGGTAAAATTATCTTTCTGTGGGCTCCAACGGAGGCCCAAGGTTTTGGTAGAGTCATTTTGCTTGAACTCGTATGTTGACTGGTCACATTGCTCTCTCTCTAAATCGGTTAATAACTCTGGTTTGTTTGAAGTCCATTTTCTTAGGTTAAATCCTCCCAATCGGCATAATTCTATGAGATCTGATTTGAGTTTGTTTGCTGCTTCTAATGAGTGACGCCCTCCGCAAAAATCGTCCATGTAGAAACTTTCTTCCAGTTCTTTTGCTGCGTCCGGAAATTTCTGTCTCTCATCAGAAGCTAGCTGCTTTAAGCACATCATCGCTAAGAAGCCGGCTGGTTTGGTTCCGTATGTTAGCGTGACGAGTTGAAATGATTGTATGGGTTGGTTGTTTGATTCTCGCCAAAGTACTTTTTGGTAAGCTTGATCTTCATGGTGCACTCGGATCATTCTGTACATCTTCTCGATGTCGGAAGTATATACAAATTGAAATTGTCTCCATTTCAAGATAAGCTCTTGAAGATCCTTCTGTATATTTGGACCCCTGTACATGACGTCATTTAGACTGTACCCTGATGAAGACTTTGCCGAGGCATTAAACACTACTCTCAGTTTGGTCGTGGTAGATTCTGCCCGAATGACTGCATGGTGTGGTAGGTAACATTCGGGCGCCTGGTTATTGCTGCATGGTGTCATGTGGTTTAATACAAAATATTCGTCCATGAATTTTTTGTATTCTGATTTTAGCTCGCTGTTCTTCTCAAACTTTTTCTCTAAGTTGCGAAATTGAGCTAGTGCCTGTGGTTTAGTTTGACCTAACTTGTCCCTGTGTTCTGGCTTAAACGGTAGTCGGACTTCATACCTCCCATTCTCAAGCCTCTTAGTGGTTTTGATAAAGAACTGCAGACACTCATGGTCGTCGTTGGACATCTCTATCTTTTGGTTTATATCTTCATTCTCCCAATATTTCAGAAGGTCTTCTGTGTTGTTGAGAACTACGTTGCATTGGTAATGTGTTTTCATGGATCCACAGAGCAGCCATCCTAGTTGCGTCTGCTGAGCGATTGGTTGCTTGTCAGAGTCTCCTCTTAAGATTCCTCCTAACATTATCTTGCTGTAAACATCTGCACCTAGAAGCATGTCTACGGGTCTGCTTATATGAAACTCCGGATCGGCCAATTGTATCCCTTGGATATGGTTCCATGTTGTTGGTTTGGTAAACGTGTTGTTTGGCAGTCGCTTGATCAAGTTGTTCATTACGATGACGTTCGTGTCGCAAGTGAATTCGCTATTTGCTGACTGTAGCGTTACTTGTAACATTCCCTTCGCGTTGTTTTCTTTTTCACCGACGCCGTAAATTTGACCTTTGAAATGATCCCTTTTTAATCCCAATGTTTGCGCGGCA
This sequence comes from Mythimna ferrago, assembly GCA_910589285.2. Lineage (NCBI taxonomy): Eukaryota > Metazoa > Arthropoda > Insecta > Lepidoptera > Noctuidae > Mythimna > Mythimna ferrago. The sequence continues at coordinate 1,170,383 of OU342693.1, forward strand.
TTTTCGGTGATCAACGATAGTTGAGAACCCTGGTCAATTAAGGCTCTCATCTTGTGCTGTGTTCCATCGACTCCCTTTACTTTTACGATTGCAGTGGCTAAAAGTACTTCAGACATGTCATCCCAAGACACGTGAGCTGACCTAGGCGTGCTTCTTTTGGTTGCAACACTCTTGTTAGAGGTTTCTTCCGCTGACGTAGTTGGACTTTGTTTTCCCAATGCTTCGTGAAGTAAAGTGTTGTGCGTACCTAAGCATTTGCGACATCGTTTGCTCGATTGACATGGTTTATTGTTATGACTGCATAGACAGTTTTGACAATAATTTAATTGCTCAATTTTGTTTGCCTTTTGGTCGTGCGTCATTTGCAAGAATTCAGGGCAACGCCACAATCCGTGTTCTGAATTGCACAATGCACAGGTTACTGACCGCGACACATGTAACGCATTCATGTTAGACTTGTAATTGTCTTTGTTGCCTGATAGATGGTTATAGCGATGAAAACTTTTCTTCTGGTTTTGGTTATGGTTTTTGCTTGATTGATGCGACGTGGTTTTTGGGCTAGCTGGTTCCTGCTTACGACGAGACGCTTCCAGCGCTGTAAATTTCGTTTCCAAGAACTCTAGGAACTCCTGCAGTTCGGGTAGCTCTCTAGGATTCTTGACTGATTCTATATATTCGGTGAAGGTGTCGTCATCAAGCTTCTGCGCTAGTAGGTGCACTAAAAGTCCCAAGTCGTAATATCAACTCCCAGATTCTGTATAGCGTGCATCGTCTCCTTGGTTACGTCATGCAGCTTCTTTATCGTAGCTAGCGACTGCTGTTGTATGTTGGGAAGCCCGAGCAGTATATTGATATGGGACGTGAAGATTAACTTCTTGTTACCATACCTGTGGTTCAAAATCTTCCAACATACCTGATAATTGTCAGAGCTAATCTGTAAATGGTGGATCAGGCGCTCTGCTTCTCCAGTCACCTTACTCTTCAAAAACTGCATCTTTTGTGCATTAGACATTGAAGGATTTTTATCAACGGCTTCGCTGAAAAGGTCTTTGAACGGAATCCATTGGTTATAAGTCCCATTGAATACGGGGATATCCATTTTCGGAGCTGACTTTTCACGGTGCTTCACTGCCCACATCTTCTTGTTGATTTCGTTAGTCAACTCACTATACTTTTCCTCGTGCTTGCAGAATTCTATTTGGTACGTGAAATCGTCGCCCCCATCTTCTCCTTCGATTTCCCAATGAAGCTTGTCGATCTCACCCCATCGGCTATCTAATGACTTTAAAGCGTTCTCGAATTGCCATTGATTTTCGAACTTATCTACTTGCATGTTACTGACGGTTCTCATGAATGCTTTGAAGTTAATATTCTGCTTCTTCATTAACCCGTCTAGCATGCTGGACCCTCTGTCCTTATAAAGCGTATGCTCTCGCTGTGGTAATTCCTCATAGCGAAACGACGTACCTGGTTGTGGTGCCGCCTCAGCTTCCTGTCGGCTATATTCCACGCCTAGCTGCTGCTGGACCCGGGTACTTGGTAATGGTTGTACCTCTTCCGCTTCGGCTCTGCGGGGGCTTTCATCTTTCAGCTGCTTCGCGCCTAACTGCTTCATGGTTTTGTCAATAATTTCCTTACTGCTCAAATAAACTTCCTGGGCTGTTTCGAAACAACCTTTTTTGAAGTAAACGTGGTCAAAATCCGCAAACTCGCACATTTTCCTGTGGTTTTTTTGATAATCGCGCCAGTATGCGTCCAACATTTGAGCCTTGCGCTTGTAATTATCAACGGTCTTCCTCTCGGATCCATCTTTCTTTATGTTGGTTAAAAACTTATTCAGGATTTCATAAAGTTCCGTTTGGTTGATGAACAGAGAATCGGAATCCATGATTGAGTTGGTAAGAATTTATTTGGTAACGATTAATATAAATAAATGGTTTGATCTGACCTTATAGCTCCAACCGACCGACTCTGCAATCGAAGGTTCTCCAAACTGCAGCGATCTTCTGGTTCGCGTGTCACTGTATCACTTTGTATTCACTGGTAAAAAAAATGCTCGAAGGACCATGTAAAAAGTAGTGCTTGGCGCTATGGTGACCTAACACTCTTTTCGCGTATTGATGATATAGGATATGGTTTGTGTGGTAAGTTAAAGTCTCGTATTGTAAAGAGAATAACTATATTGCACTAAATCACTACAAAACTAGGTTACAAGCTAGATAAAATGGTAAATATGGTAAAATGGTAATGGTTATGAGTACGTGTAGCTCTAATGAGACCCGAACGCGAACTGGCCCACATTTTGGTGGGCGAGCGAATGTGCATACTTGCATTCGATGCAATTATGCATTTTCGCTTAGTGTTCGATTAAAACTCGAACAGATAAATTACACCCACACATAGAACAAAAGTTTGTGTTCATCACACAAACATTTGTCTTGGGGAATCGAACCCACGAGCAGTCAGGGCCATCAACCACTAAACCAACAGGCCAGTCAAAAGCTAACAAAAAGCATTTTTTTAGCAGTATCTTTTCCAGGTAAATATACGATATTGTGTCTGTATTCCATACCTCTGGTGAGCGGAAGTCAGTAAAGCGTGTGCCTTGTTGTTGGCGGCGGTGAGGCGCTCCACCGCCGCGGTCAGCTCCCGCGCGCGCCGCGCCAGGGCTGCGCTGGTCTCTTGGTTGCTGCCCAGCACCTGCAAGTTGATAAGAATGCTTACCGAACTCGAGTATCTGTACAATTAGTCGGTAAATATTCCGATTGTTGACCATTTAACGAGCGTCAGATTGTGATTTAACAGTTTCACTTCAATTGATATAGTTTATCGAAAAATAGTGTGTTAAATTGTAAAATATTTTTTTAGGTAGGAATTCATCCAATTCCTTCTCTCGCTCTACTAGGGCGGGGCGGGAGGGTGTAAAGTTGCAAACAGTAAGTCACAATCTTTCGACAGTTTACAATCTCGTGAGATAGATTATAATCTAACGATATTTACAATTTTATGGTGACGAAGACCTAGGTAGATATCATCATAAAGTAACTTAATAGAAAATAATGTAGCATGAATTGTAGAGTATTGGGACAAGAAATACGTAATATACCTCAGCGTGTAAATGCTTGTGTGCGGCGTGCGTGAGCCTGGCGCGGTGCTGCTGCGCGGCGCGGCGCTGGTGCTCGGCGTGCGCGGCGGCGGCTCGCTGCACGCGCGCGCGCGCCGCCTGCACGCCGCGCGCCAGCGCCGCGCCGCGCTCGGCGCACACCGTGTTGCTGGCCGCGCAGCGACGACGCGCTTTCTCGCACAGGGACTCTAGGGGGACGCTCCACGATGCACCTATAAAAAAAGAAATATGATAAGTCACTGTTAATCTTACTGTCGGTGAAAATTGTATCGCGTCTATCGAGTCTGTTTTCCACGTCCACTCAAGCGCTGTGTACGTCACTATTCACCATGACGTCATCGATGGTCTTTGACCGCGACACTCGATCCGAAGCCGGGCAGCGAACAATAACATTTCCGTAACGAAGATTATCTAAACTTAGTACCCTTTCAGGGAAAAACCACTATCGTGGTCCTTGGTAAAAAGCTTTACGGTGCCAACGAAACCAAGAAAGGGTGTTGCCACGACACTCCCTGATCCTGATCTCCTTCCATTATATTTCTTCCATGAATAATAACAAAGCACTGACCGATCTCCTTCTGTTCCACTTCGGCATGTAGGTCGAGCCTGGCCCGCCGCAGCAGCAGGCACAGCACGCTGGCGAGCGCCTTGGAGTGCACGCCCAGCACGCAGCGAGACACGTACTCCGCGGTGAACCTGCAACACGTACAAAGTACATACAATACATTTACACCCCCCGTACTCACGATGTTGCCAGTGTTTACTGCTTGACACAATTTCTTATTCATTAGCTAACGTGTATCGTTGTCTTAATAAGCAGTCTGGCGCTTTTGGGTTTAATAACAACTTGAACCATTAGACTCTAATGGTTGCCTAGCCGAGTCGAAGCCTTCTTGGACCATGGGTTCGCTTCTGAAAGGGAAACTCGGCCTTGGTATGAAAGGCAACGAAGGAACTAGGAGTGGGCTTTAGTCAGTAAAAGTCTGACACGCCCTCAAAGGGCGGGAGATGTCATTAGATGACTTCCCGCCTAAAAACTGGTTCAAATTGTTATAAAACATCGAGTTTTAAAAAGATATTGTCACAATAGTTATCCAGAGACAATTTTATTTAATGGCAAAGTTTTTCTTATTCTCGTATTAATTAAATTAAATCATTAAGTGCCGATTAATATATTCACTGAAAGAACACTAATTTTTCTCAATGGAAAGTTTTTTGTAATTTTTTTGTTTTTGTATAATATATATTTTTAAAATAAAAAGTAATAAAACAAAATAGTTTTTGGTCGTGAATTGCAACACTCGTATTCCAGCAGTAGGAAGAAGGATAAAGGCGCTTATGCGCGCTTACGTGTGTGTTTGTATGTCTGTACCAAATAGCAGCAGTTGACTGGGATAGGGAAAGTGAAGTGTGCCAATTATACTCTTGTTTATTATCTTACCGTTTGACCGGCTTGCAGAGCGCGGCGTCGTCGAAGAGCGCGGGCGGGCCGCTGCCCTTGAAGGCGCAGGCGGACTGCGCGCACATGGCGAACACCTCGGCCATGACCTGCACGCGCCGCACCAGGAAGATGTCCTCCAGCACGCCGCGCAGCACTGGGCTCTGTAACGCCGCCTGGGACGACACAACAACATAGGCTCAATTGGAGTTCAAGTTGGCACGTGTTGAAATGTTTGTTCTCGTGGTTGCTGAAAGATCTCCAAAACACTCTACAATAAAATAGAATTGCAAAGAGTCGCAGTGCATTATATTTCACTATGACAAGCAGTACGAAACTAATATAAAAAGCGATATATTTTTGCGAATACTCAAATGTGTCAGCCTCAAGTATCTGATCGTGTGTACATAAAGTGACTTAATACCTACCATAATCGGATGGATCTAGTCTTTCAGTATGAACACAAAAACGAATCGCAAGTGCACCCTGGCCGGTCTTTGATATACAACTACAGTTTGTCGCGCTTTCAGAACCGCGGTAATTAGCTCGCGATGACAGGAACGGCAATGTATGACCGCCTTCGAGTTAGCTTGTTGATCAACTGTACTAGATTCTTATTACTCTCAACCAAGTTGTTATAGTAGTGTGACTATGTAGCTTTAACTGTTTTCATAAACGCAGTGTATGTAACGTCATTTCACTATTGAACCCATCGGCCGGGCACGCACATACATCCAACCCGATTTCCTTAGAGCAACAGCTAAATACTAACGTCCCGATAAAAAACTAAAAACCTTCTGCAGACTCAATGGTCCTCCATGACAGTGCCATGGCCAGGTGGCTAGTCAGCTCCAGCGCCCTCAGTTTCACGGCCGCGAAGAGTCCGTTAAATTAAGTATGGTTGTTACTCACCGACATGTGCATAGACTCGCTGATGTGGTCGATCTTTCTCCAGGCCGGCGCGATGGGTATGGCCAGGTGGTCGGCCAGCTCGCGGGCCCGGAGCTCCACGGCCGCGAAGAGCCCGTTGAAGCCCATGAGCAGCATGCGGCCGGCCGACTGGCCCTCGGCGTCGGTGGAGGACAGCAGCGCTTCGTAGCGGCCGCGCACCTCGGCGGCCAGCAGTGGGGCAGTGCTGGCTGGGGACTGGGGGGAAGGAAATGCCTTGATGAACAGCCGTTTTTTTTATGATTTTTTATTTATTATGTCGATTAATGAAGAAAAAAAAGACTGAAATATCAAATGCCCATACGTATATATTTCAGTCTTCCGTCTCTATAACTTTTACATTAATCAGGTTACTTGTAAGTTAAAAAAAAAAAACACCATTGTTTTCTTAGCAATGGTGTTTGCTTTGTGACGAGACTCAAAAATACTATGGGCAGATTTCTGTATTGAGTATTTTGAGTTAAGAACGTATTAAGGTCTAGTTATTGACAAATGACAGGTTTTCAGGTTAAAGTAGAGTTTGAGAAATACTCAAACTTCGAATGCTTAAATCAGAAATTTGTGAAGTGCTGAAGCAAAGGCATGAAAACTTATTAAGTAATAATAAAAATGGAAGGCCTTTACTTTAGACGTGTCATCTAGACAGTTGTTTACACTCAAACAAAGATTGCATAATGCAACGTATGGTTTCCAAGTCAAAGGATAATTATATTTTTTTTTTATAAATGGGCTTTAAAACACCTACTAAACTGTTGACATTTAAGACCATGCACTAGTTGAGGATAATAAAAACTCACCTCCATATCCATAATCAAATATCTAAGATGCAGTTCCAATTGCGTCAGTAACTCATTGAGAGGTACTGGCGAGTTCATGATGACAGCATTCAGTTCACTGATCATTAGCAGCACCGACGGGTCTTCGGAGTGCACCTTCTTCAAAGCTTCAGGTAGTATGATGGTGCTGAAGTTGTAGTTCAGCTGCACCAGGTCAGCCAGCAAAAGATTGGCATTCCTGACGCATTCGACAGCCACGGGCATAGCCGCATCTTCGACAGACGCTGATTGCAAGGGCAGCAGTGATAACAGCTCAACAGCTTGCATAGATAAAGCACTCATATCGTCTAAGAACCATTCTCCTTCGCGAGATGTTAGGTCTACCAAACAGTCTCCAGCGCTTTGGGCACCATTCTCCAGCATCAGATATCGTCTATTCAAGTTACAGAGCATGCCAATCACGACACACTCTAAAGCTGCTCCAGCACCTTCCTCTGCCCTCACCCAGTTGCTAATGTTCGTTTTTGCTTCACGATAAGCCTCTTGAGCCAAAGCTAAGGCATCGGGGCCTCCTTCCAAGTTTAACCTCTCTATTGCCTTGGTCAAGTTAGCGTTTGCTTCAGCATTCATGGTTTGTAGTCGATAATTGTAGTTTATGATCTGTTGTGATGTGTCGCCCTTGTTGTTGTCGGCGTTGATCAGGGCGGTCAGTTGGCTAGACACGTCACGACATACTTCAGGAGACTTGCTCTCCAGTGCTGCAGCTAAGAATTTCCTGAACATCATCACGCGGTGATACTCTGTGTGGCTCTGAGGGTAGTACTGAGACACTGCTACGTATTGTGATAAGAGCTCCAGGCAGGACCTGACGAGGTGGTGCGTCTGCTTCATGCTCTGATACAGCTCAGTCTCGGCTTGCTCGCACTGCGATATCATGGCACCTTGTCCAGCATTGGTGAGGAACTCTTTAATATGTTCAAATATCGGTTGCTCCTCTTCGTCGTTTCCGGAGAACTCTTGCACCCATTCCATGAGTTGTGGGCCGTTGATAGCTTCTGTTGTGTTGGCGAAGTTTTCGATTTGAGTGTCGAAGTCATTAAGAATCTTTACCAGCGCCTTCATGGAGTCCTCCATGGCGTTCTTCGCTTGTTTGTAAGACGTATATTTCTGAGAGATGGTGAATAACGGATGATTGTTTAGATTCGGTCCGTATGCCTCTATTTCCTTGATGAGAGCCATCTGCTGGTGACAGTCTTGCAGTCTCGCCTCCACTGACTTCAACTCATCATTCTCTTTCAGCCAATTGTTCGCGCACTCTTTGATTTCGGGCAGCACGGCCAAATATTGTTCCCTGTAACAAATATTCGGACATAAATAAACAGTTCACGTTATGAATTTTTAAGCAGGCGTATTGATCGTGTCACATTAATCATTCAGAGGAACCGGGAAGCGCGTTATATTGACGCATCTTTTTGTTTAACATTAAGTTGAACGCGGACACAAATTGACATGAAACATTACAGACATGTGTGATTCGTGAAATGATTGTTATTAAAGAGAAAACAGCGCCACATAGCCTTACTTAGAAGAGCCTGCCCGCTTGGGCTTTTCTGGAAAGGAAACCCTGGTCCTAGATCGCAATGGGCAACTGAAAGGGTCGAAGCCTAGTGGGGTTATGGGTTGTGCGTGGAAACCCCGGGGCCCTAAAACGAAGGCAAAGATGGAACAGAAGTGGCTTTTAGTCAGCAAAAGTCTGACACGAACTCCCGTTCAATCCCAGAGATGGAGAATGGATTTGAAGTGATGTGATTTTTTTACCAGACCGCTGTAATTCGTGAAATGATAAAGAAAAAACAGTGCTTTGGAGCCTTACCGTAAGGGGCCAGTACGGCAACTACCCATTGGGACAGTGGACAATTTCTGGAAAAGGAAACCCTGGCCCCAGAACGCAGAGATCTACTGAAGGACACAGATGTGGGTTTATTCAGTAAAAGTCTGACTCGCCTTCCCGTTCCACTCCAGAACAGGAGAAGTTATTTAATGATTTCCCAACTCAAAAATAGCGTCTTAGAGCACAACTAAGATTGTGTCTTTGAAGAGGGTATTTCTCTATAATGAGTCGTGTGATGTAATAGACGTAATCTCGGAATGATAAATAGTCTCGCAAGTATTTCTATATATACGAGGTGTTCGTCTATGTGTAAAGACTAAATCGTACAAGGTCGCGCCCATTCATCAAGGATACTAAGTAATTAAGCTACCCACAAATGGGCACATTAGGAACTACAAAGCGCTTTCGATCCTACGAATTTCTGAAACATTAACGACGAAACTTTAAATTGGTGTGATTTTGTATCTACAGAGATCGTCTTTATACTTTCAATGAATTTGATTTATATTTATTTCGTGACCTATTTACAAAATAATAAATTATGTCGAGGTGTGTTAAACAGTTGAGAAGAATTCATCAATTATTCTGAAGTCATGAAGGGACAGGGTACCTGACTGGAGGAAGGTGCTCGACATGTGGGATACTCACGCACCGCAGGTATTGTACTGATAGTTGTGAGAGCCAGTGCTATAACAGCCAAGAGCCTCGACGAACTCCTGAGGATATTGTCATTGGATAGTTGGCCGTAGAAAGCGGCTGTTCTGGACAGCGTGCGTGGCTTGGACTATGTTCCCGATACCAGTGGGCTATTATGTAGCGGGGCTTTGGCTTCTAATATTTTTTTCATAATACCTTACAATTGAAGACACCTATGGATCTTCTCTTCTATACCAATTGAATTTCTTACTCCAGTATCAATTAGTTGACATAATATGTTACTGCCAATGACTTCATAGACATAGTTGTTATTGTAGGCAACCGGGTGAACTATTATAATAATATTATTTCATCATTAGCATCGCTCTGCTATACAAATATTGGACCGTAGCTACATCGGGCGGCCTCGATAATATTGAACGTGCTGGGCTGAAAGAAGCTTTCAGTTCTCCGTTGAGTAATACACTTGAAAATTGACTTCATAAAATTAAATAGGGATGGGAGAGATATCGATATTCGTGTTTTTAATTTAGAAATTTTAGCCCTGGTTTTTTCAGAAAGAGGTTTTGCCTGTTATGGTAGATCCTACTTTGTAATAGAGTGAGCCTATTGCCTTCAACCATCAACCAAAAATCCCAACTCCAGGCTGATAAAAAAAAAATCCGAGTTGAAAACCCAACATCCCTTTGAATAGACTCAGAACCGTCTTCTACTTAGCGTAGCACTAGACTGTGACTGTCTACTGTGACCAGTAGACTAAACGAATGTCTTGCGAATATTTTCTAGAAATTGAAACTATGATATTTTGGGCACATTGTAAAACAATTGCAAACATTACAAAATATTTCATTATATGAAAAATTACAAATGAGACAGATAAAATTAATCCGGTAGTTTTGCTATTGCTCAACTTTAGAGCCAAATAGTAAAGTGAGCTATCCTCATCATCATCATCTTTCTGCCCTTGTCCCGTCTTATTTGGGGTCGAAGCAAATATTTAATTCTCTCAAGTGAGCTCTCCTAAAAAACATAACAATTTTTTTAAATATGGTTCCGTATATCTAACAAGAATACTTGTAAGATATCCGCATGGCCCATCCCTATCGGCGATATAAATAGTGGCTTAGTAAGAGCATGGACGCGGCATCGCGTCAGATAATGTGCAGTATTTATTGGGCACGTAAATCTGCGCCGATGAGCGTCGGCGTCGTATATCGCGGCGTAACAAAGCAACGCGGGCGGCACGGCTCGTTTTCTACACGTATAAATGGACTAGTACTACGTCTTTGTATTGTAGGAGAGTCTTTATGATTCGATGCTCTTGTGGGAATAAATAGATTGGATAGAGTGGGTTCTTTCGATGAAGGGAACTTTTGATCGTCTTCGTATTAATACGATGATGCAAACTTCAGGTTGCAGAAGTTTTTGTTGCTGAAATATTTGCAATGAAAACAAGGTGCTATAATTGAACATTATCATCATCATTTTGGCCGAAAGACTTCTGCTGTTGGACTTTGGCTACCCTTAATTATCGCCACATCGATCGGTTTTGTGCGTTTAATATCCAGCAGACTCCCGCGGCATTTATCAGTGGGTGGCTTTTTAACACTGTGTCTTCCGGTATGCGGTCGCCACTGCAGATACTTTCGACTTCATCGACCATTTGTTCTGCGAGCAATGTGCCCCGCCCAATGTCATTTATTAAGTTTGGCGATTCTTCGGTAACTTTAATTGTCTTGCTGCTAAAATTACCCAGTATAAGCCTCTCCATTACCCTTTGAGTGACTTGGTGAAGACTAAAGTCATAAGTAAGCTAAGCAAGTCTTCGATTACAGTCTAAAATCATCAAATGGTCAATGTAGATCCAACGTATCTTCTTTAGGTGAGAATATACTTCTGACCTGAGGCTTAATAACACAGTTTGGAATAAGTGATAAATAGGTAGGTCAAGGAATACTCACGTGACTTCTGCAATGTGATGCTTCAGCTCCTGCGCCCTCACTTCCATCATGGCAAGCGCGGCGCGCACGTCGCGCGCGGTGCAGCGGCGCTTGCCACCGGAGCCCGAGGCGCCGCCCCACTCCACGAGCGGGTCGTACACGAAGGCCTCCAGCAGGGTCAGCAGCGTCTCGCGCCCGCGCCGCATCGTGCGCAGCACGTGCTCGCACGCCAGACGGAATATGCCCTGTGGTAGAAAACAACATAATTATTATAACGACAGTTCTAAGATTAAAAATGAAAGCATTTTGTTGAACTTTTTCTTTTTCCAACATATTGGCCAAGTCATAGTAGTACTAAGTAGTAGTAATAAGATTTCGTTAAACCAATCTTAATAGAATTTAGCATGGCGCATTAGTCTTATACGTATGGAATGGGACTTGAGATTTATTTTATCAACATGCAAGCCGTTGAAACCGCGGGTACAAGCATTGATTCAATATATATAATAATAAATAATAATAAAAGAAATAGTTACAAGGATGATAGTAATTTTTCTTTACAAAATATTTTTTCTCGAAACTCTCTTTCCTTGAGTTGCCGCTTTTGGGCTTAGTAGTGCAAAGTAGATCTCCCGCATTTTCAAAAAAGTTGTTCTGTGTTGAAAAGTTGGAATGTTCGTCTTTCCTAATACTAGATGACATTTAAATGAATGCCTGAATAAAAGTGCTCGGTAGAATTTCACAACGCTCAGCGCCGAGAATTGAAAATGTAACATGCATTTATTTAGACGTTTAATCAAGAGTTGTAAGTGTTAGAGAAAATAGGGTATAACTGTGTGATAAACTTGAAACGTTTGCAATTTTTCTAGAAAGTAAATTGCCTAACACTCTAAGATACATACGTAGGTATATTTCGATGTTCGTCTTAATAAAACATTTTAGATAAAACAACCAACTTTAATTCGTTTAACGATATTCAGTGCTAACTCCAGTAAGTGACCGCTAACCGTCAAAGCCTTGTCGATACAATCCAGGTTATTAAAGCCGCAGTTAGTAATAATTCGCGGCGGTAACAAGCAGCAGAATGTTGGCCCCACCGCCTAGTTTGACCCAATTCACTCGGTGACTCTTAGCGGAGACCTAAATAACCAATAAACTATACTTTGCTGCCATTTCAGATCTGCTAAATAGGTTTACTGGATTTATAGAGCGGATAATATGTAAACAACATTTATGTACTTATTTCCAAACTACATTATCGAGTTATGTAGCTGAAGCAGTAGTTGTCCAGTAGTCAAAAGGCGTAACTTACGATAAGTAGGTTTACTTTGCAACATAACCACTCACAAAATGGTGAAAAGCCATGGTCCTAAAAAAAAAAGTGAGACAAATAACGATCTACCAATTTATACTGAGCCTGCGTGCTGGATTACAGCCACGCTTACAAAAAGGAGGCCTGTGCCCCAAGTCCGGTGGGAACATTGTACGCTGTTTATGTTAAGTAAAGGAAAATAAAGATGTACCTCTATTCTATTTCCAGAACCCTGAACCAGTCTTACAAAAGCACATTATAATTACATCACACATTGAAGCCTATTTCAATCCGAGCTTAGAGCGCTGTGATACTCATATTGGCGGCAACTTGTACAGCCTCCGCGCACAACATTATGAGCCTGTGAGCCGCCAAGCCACACAGTTACGAGTTTGCGCCGTGTTCACATGATTATAACTTAGCTGTGTATAATGTAATGAACACAGTTCTACTGAAGGTCGTACACGGAATTGTAAGGGTATACCTAAGACATGGTACCTACTAAGTGTCATTCAGAATTTAGTATTTTTTTTAGAAAATAACAAAGGACATTGTTTTGAAGAGAAGTGTCTAACTTCTAATTTAAGAATTTGATAACATATATGCCAAGTTATGTGCTGCCCTACTTGAAGCTAAACTTTGACATACACTCAACTTCTAATTTTTAATTCGGAAATCGGGAGGTAATCATTATAATCACTAGGTTGAATAAGTTAAGGCGTTCAGCCAGATTATAGGGACGGGATATTCATAAGTGTTTCACTTGGATAGCGGTCAATATTCTATATAGGTGGGCAGCTTAAACTTCAGTAAACTGACATAAAATATAACTCCTAAGATAATTTCATACACTAACTTACTCGTAACTAAATTTAAGCTTGCATAATACTCCAAATATTTAACGTACAACCTTTAAACTGCCGCTCACGACGGAGTAGTGATGCATATTATACGCCGTGCACAAAGACGGCAGCAAGAAATATTCCTGGCTGGGCACAAAGGAGCTGGGCCGCTCATTTCGCTCCAAATATGTTGAGTTGAGCAGCACAACCTTCCTCAACCTTCACCTGCTGAATATTTAAACGAGACCCAGTTTATTTCTTTAGAGCCCGAAGTGATCGGTTTTGTTTATCTATATGTTTGTGAGAAGGGTTCGGGTATTTTTGAAAGTTATGTCTACATCCCATTAGGACTCTTTAGAGACTGTTTTCGTAAGTCGTTTTAGGATATTCACATAGTTGTAGGTTTATCTAACTATGTCAAAAACGAGGTATAATGGTATGAGGAAGAGATATTGAAAAGTTTCGATTCTAATAAAACAGTACAAAATACATTTTTAATTATTACGACGTTCAACGATGCAGCGTACCTACATCTGCGATTCGATAGCTAGCAATATGAACAAGTTAGACTAATCATAAGTAGGTCAATAATAATAATAAGAACTTTATTTCAGACCTTTTTAGGGTTCCGTAGTCAACTAGGAACCCTTATAGTTTCGCCAAGTCTGTCTGTCTGTCTGTCCGTCCGCGGATAATCTCAGTGACCGTTAGCACTAGAGAGCTGAAATTTGGCACCAATATGTATATCAATTACGCCGACGAAGTGGTAAAATAAGAAGTGGAAAAAAAATTGTTTTATTAGGTTAGCCTCCCTACACGTAAAGAAGGAGGTGACTTTTTTTCACGTCAAGCCTAACGTGCGATATATTTTTGGATAGGTATTTTAAAATGAATACGGGTTTTAAAATCATTTTTTATTTTCGGAAATAATCACTCCAAAAGTAAAACAAAATGTTTCCTCCCCTTTAACTTTTGAACCATAAGTTTAAAAATATGAAAAATAGTCTCAAAAGTAGAACTTTATAACGACTTTCTAGGATTTTTTTTTTTAATCTTGATGGGTTGAACAGTTTTTGAAAAGTTGTACAAAATAATTTCTGAACTAGTTTATTATTTAATCGTATATGCAAGTATTTTTTTTAACTTAGTTACATATTTTATTATCCTGAACGTTACGCAATCCAAAATTACCACCGAAAATCCAACATACATAACCAGTCTAGTTTGTATAAATTAGTTACCCAATTTCCCGAGAGATGGCGCTGTAATTTTTGTGGGGACACTTATTGTGACGGACGGGAAACTACGGAACCCTACACTGAGCGTGGCCCGACACGCTCTTGGCCAGTTTTGATCTAAGAGATACAGATCCATACTAATATTAGTAAGTACGTAAGAGCAGCGGTGTCCTCACAAACAACTAATGCACATTATCTACAAGATAAAGATCCACCAGCAATACAGAACAGCAACGTGTACAGATTCGTTCCCACGCGACGCGACGTCTCGCGCCAATTGAAAAATTCCGCAGTTTGTTGCCGACAACACAACTATAGTGCACTGTGGAGGTACAAGCGTTAAAACAGATATGTATACAGGGAGAAAATGCTACCCTTCACTAACATTTTCTTTCATTATTACAAATGTTTAATGAAATATTGAGTAAAATCAACAACACAATGCGTTTTGGAAGATCAATACAAATTAGGTAATTAAATGATTGTAAAATTGTTCCTTACGTCAGAATTCTTAGGTTTGCGAGAATGTTGAACACAAACTGCAGTTGAAGGAACACAGGAGGCTTTTAGTTAGTAAAAGTCTGACGCCGTCTCGCTTCGTTCAGGTGGACGAATTGATTTGATGATTTCCCACCTCGAAAAAAGGGTTGAATTCTCAAATAGTCAGATTATTTTTATCTTTATGAATTAATACAGCAGTAGGAAAATTGATGACATAAACGATTTCCGATGATTTATAATCTGCTTTATCTTATTATAAATTGTCTTACGTTTTCCGATAATTTAAAATCTGTTGATTTTTATATTGTTCACAAATAAGATATTACACACACACTAGCCGCTCATAAATAAGATAATCGATCTCAAAGTCCTGACTTACGTGGACAATTTGATTAGAAACTTATTTGATGTAAACTACCTGCATACGTATTTGTTTCGTCGACTGTACGTACCCGTAATATGTGGAAGCATTGTGTTCTCTATGTAAGTATAAACAACCACAACGACAGTTTAAGTGTGTGCTTTCAGAACGAGGAGATAAGTGAGAGACGAGCGCGGGTTCACATCTCCGCCTGAACAGATGGTGTCACATGCTGGAGGATAATGTTTCTATCTACAATTTGAACGGAAGTTTACATGGGAGCTGATATTAATAGCTATGTCTTTACTACTTTATTCAGCACTAGCTTTTAACCGCGGCTTCGCTTGCATACAGCCTAATATAGCCTATGTCACTCAGGAATAAAGCAGCTTTATATCGGTGTACGAGTAAAAAATTTCGTAATCGGACCAGTACTTTCAGAGTTTACCTCCTACAAACAAAAAAAACAAAGTGTAGATTTCAGAAAATTTATCTATTAGACCCATGCCCCAGAATTCTCACACAGTACGCGCAGCCAAGAAAATGAAAGACGACGTTAAAATGTTAAGCTTGGGAACTTCATATAGCTTCATCCCTTTAACAGTTCAGTTTAGGTCGTCAAATGGATCGTCTTAAGAACCCATCGTAGAGCCTCTGATCATTATTGGTCACGCAGTCGTCCATACATTTTTTTCACTTCATGAACTGGCTATGCCGCTATGGCGTCCCAGTAAGGCACAGCCCTTATCAAATAATTATGCTGTTGTCCTCTGTCATATATTTTTGATTGAGTTTTTATTCACGACAGTAGTAGGAACTAGCAGCGGACGAGCAAACCTTACCAGGTGCGCAGCGATATAACTCTCTTTGTACAGAGATTAGAATTTAGATAAAAACAAATACAATACAATCTTATTAAAAGTCTACTATGTTAATCACAAAGATCAAAATCGCACCAACTTCAGAGCTGTATATACGGTATTCATAACAGCAGCATGCATAAGAAGAGAACTTCTTTTTATCAATTTCGTTAGTTTTCAATATTGTTACGTACAGTTATCACTTTTAAAATGACTTATAATCCAGCTGCTGAGCACCGACCAGACATGGTTTTGTGGAGACGCCGCAGTGAAGGTGATCGCCACCCGGGGACGAGATTACCCTCGGTCCCAGACCGCGGGGAAGATACGAGAATATTGGCTTTATTGCCGATAACTTGACGCACGGGCTTTTGTTACTCAACAAACCAATGTTTACATATATGCAATTATGCATATTTATTTTTGTTTTAATGTTAAAAACATGTCGTTTTTCAACAATTGACTTTTTTTGCCCATATATCCGTGCGTATCAAAAAATTAAAGGTTATTGAGAAAAATTAAAAATAATTTCAGTCAAGAAATCACTCCTATGCACAAAAGTTATATCAAGTAACTTCTACGTTATTCAAATCAACAAGCGGTTCATCATCGGTTTTATATTAGGTCCTTACATATGAAATGGGCGTTTTGTACGGGAGGAATATAGTCATTTTTTTTTGTAAAATATATTTAATTAACCAAAGTGTGCACCATTGTTATCTATGCACTTTTGCCATCTCATAAGTAGTTCATTGATCCCTTTACTGAAAAAACAATGAGGGCGAGAATCAATAAACTCTGGCAGTTTGGACTGACGCATCGGAGTTGATTTTTTTTTCCTTGTTAGAAGTTATCCAAATTCCGGAAAAAATGGTAATCTATTGGAGCAAGGTTGTAGCTCATCTAACTTAGTGGTTGTTTCTTGTGCAGTGTGTAGTCTTGCGTTGTCGTGAAGCAGCAGTGGCCTAGAGCGATTGACCAATCTCGGTTGTTTAGCAGCTAGTTCTTCCATCATGGTTTGCAGTTGCTGACAATAGATATCTGCCGTAATCGTTTGGCCAGATTTTAGATAGCACTACATGAACGACACCGGCGCTAGTCCACCAAACACTCACAAGTCAATTTTCGTTTAGGGCAGGATTTGGCTGGGTCTCCAGGTTTCAGCCATTGCGACGAGCGCTTCCGATTATCGTACAGTATCCACTTTTCATCACAAATAATGATTCGATTTAAAATTCCTTCAATATTGTGCCTGTTGAGCAAAAAAACACAGCAGTCGAAGCGTGTTTGCAAGTTCGATTGACTCAATTCATGAGGTACCCATCAATGAAGTTTTTTTACTTTTCCGATTTACTTCAAGAGGATTAATACAGTTTTATCACTTTCCCCGAAGCCTGCATCTATCTCTGAAGTGTTTTGTGATGGATCCGTTTCCACAATAGCCTTTAATTCTTAATTTTC
Organism: Mythimna ferrago; assembly: GCA_910589285.2. Lineage (NCBI taxonomy): Eukaryota > Metazoa > Arthropoda > Insecta > Lepidoptera > Noctuidae > Mythimna > Mythimna ferrago. Next base: position 1,187,732 of record OU342693.1, read on the forward strand.
CACTTTGGTCTCCGGCCGTCTACGGGGTTGGTTCTGAAGGTCGAAATTTCCAGAACGATAACGTTGAAACCAAAAACGTACCGTGCTGTCTTTTGCGACACCAGCGCCGTACACAGCATTAATCCTTCGAGCTGTTTCTGCAGCACTGGTGCCACGGTAGAACTCGTACTCGTAAATATATCGATATATAATGTTTTCCATCGTGCGGTAATAAGCGACGCCAAAGAAAAAAAAAAGAGGAAAAAACAAATAAATGACTGTTTTCAAAACTCAAATGTACCAGCTAAATGAATTTATGAATTTGGAATTCTTAACCAAAGAGGAGATATTTCAGATCAAAGTGGTCAGCACGACAAAACGCTAATTTCATATGTAAGGACCTAATATATTACTAGCTCTTGCATGCGACTTCGTCCGCGTACATAAAATTAGCCTATGTCACTCTAGAATAAAGCAGCTTTCTGTCGTTGAAAAAATTTTAGCAATCTGACCAGACTTCCAGAGATTACCCCCAACAAACAAAAAACTACCTCTTTATTATATTGGTGTAAAATTTTTTTATACGTTATGCTTTAAAAAATGGCTTTTCAATAAAACCTTAGAGTTTTTATTGTGACGACAAGTATCTGTTCAGTTCTACGCTGTTAGTGCTTCTCGAATCCATATTATAAATGTGAAAATAACTTTATCTGTCGGACTACTTCTTTACACCATTACTGCTGACCAGAGCTTGCATACCAGAAGACCATATACTCGAATACGACATCAGATATTTATCCCAGGAATATGTTTTCTTGAAAAAAATAGTATTTTATATATGTTACTTCATGGTACCGAGACACTTTTCCAGGACCTACTCGTACTCTGGAGCCAGGGTTATTCGAAAGGGAACTCGAGCCCCGGTACGAAAGCTAGAAGGAACGGGGTGGGCTTTTAGTCAGTAAGAGTCTGACACTATCTCCCGCTCCGCCCAAGAGCTGGGGTTGTCATTGGATGATTTTTCCCACCACAAAAAAAAAGGATCTACTCGTACTAAGATAAATAAAACGTATAAAACAATAAATTAATGTTCTGTTTTAACTGATACTAAAGTCTTGTACATCGCAATAACTGTCTATTGGGTTATAACGTGCACAGAGAACATCTGGTAACACAATACATCAGTAAATTGAATCCAACTAACAAACACAAAGAGATAACGATTGCGACGTGATAACTCGTAGCCGCGTAGCAGCGCTACGAGCTACGACGTAGCAAGTCTCGTAGACTCGTGGCTTATCTTTTTGAAATTATAGATATAGGTACCATTTTCGAACATTAAACCGGCAATCTATACATTTGGTTCGTCCAAATTAAACAATTCTACTATTATTTGATTGTAAAATATTTGTTTTTAATACAGAATCACAAAGATTTTCTTTTTTTGTAATGTAAGACATATTGCTTTAGAAGAATTTTCAGCATGCAAAACTCTAAAAATTACCCTTTGGATTGATATGAAGTGGTTAGAGGCAGCTAGCGCTAGGCTAACCTAACCACCCAATCAATCAATCAACGAGATAGTCATTGCAAATGAAAAAGTCGATACTCCATGGTATCCTATGTATGTTCCAGATCGGAAGAACACCGGTAAGCAGTATTGAGTGCTCCCCGCATCACTTTACGACGGAGATATTTTTACAAGCTTTCAGTAACATTGTTTTACTTCCTACTCCTATGTTTAGCAGTGGCGTGCGAGCCATATAAGCAAAAAACACCCGGCTTGCGGTAAAATTTCATGACACAACACAACATCTAAGGTCATAGAACATTAAACCAATTATTTAAAATAAAAATCTAAACTTTAAACTTCGCGCGTAATGGAAGATTCATTCATAAATACAACTTACCCAGCGTTCCAAATCGAGATAAAAATGAATCGCGAATCCGACTAAATTTAATAGTCACAAAATATAAGCGCAACTGAATAATAATTGTGACGTCGCGCGTTGGTCGTGTTCGCGGTATATTCACTTTTATCGTAATTCGGGACGCAGGGTTAATGCAACGTTGCCATTTGCACAGTTCTACGTAACAATGACACGCGATCTCCGATCTCGCTCTAACCGATAGGCTTCTTACCGGGCTTTATCTGCCATCTTATTCTTCCCTATAAAAACATGAAAAATGTGAGTCTGTGTGAGTAAAGTATGTGACTGTGTGCAAGTACTCGTCGACCAGATTTGTAGTAAAATAAGCCCACGTTCGGGAATTTTATCAATGAATCTTTTACGCATATTATAATACGAGGCGCCCTCTATGATGCGTAAAGTTGTACGAACTAAAAAGTACTCAGTTCAAATTTGCTTTGATCGGTTATCGTGTTGTACGTAATTATTGTTTTGATAGTTTTTTTTTGTTTTCCGTCATTTAACAGTTTATGAATTCGGAAACTATACTTGTGGTTGTGTGTGGATATTATGTGTGGAATTGATATTGGCCAGGTAGGGTTTGAGTTTTAAAGATAAATATAATCTTGTAACTTTACTATTTTGAATATTTCTCAGAAAAGTTAATAACAATGCTTGGAATACATCAGGTATGACTCAAATAACTTCGCTAGTGCCATGAAAATTCTCAAAAGTACTTGAACGCTGTTATTTCATTCTTTATTTTTGGTAAACCGCCTATAGAAAGTTGGTTCTCTTTCTCGACAGTTAAGTGATAAGTGTGTTTTAAAAAAGCGAACAACGAAAAGCTACCGCTGTTTCAATTGTGAGTATTTGCCAATAATATTACATATTATTATAAAGAACAAGTGTTTGAAACACCAAGATTTCAAAAAAAATTATGTATTAGTCACACATTCATAACTAGATGGCGTTGGCGTCAAAAAAGTAACATTAGATCAGTATCTAGTACTCGGTTGTTTTATTTCACACTCATTCATTAATTCAAATTAATCGTTTTAATAGTATTGGCTGACCATCCCGGCCGGCCGGCACTCGACAACAAGAGCGGCTTTCCGAATTATCTTTGATTGCAATTGAAAATCACCTGTTGGTAGAATTAAAACGTTACTAACTACCCTAGGTTGACTGGTAGAGAATGCCTAAGGCATTAAGTCCGCCTTTGTATCTTTTGTTGCATGAAGATTAAATAAATAAATAAATAAAACGTTCACAAACTTTTTACGCTGGTGTAAGTAATAAAATCATTTTTAAATAAAGATACACAATTTGAACTAGAATACAATTTTTTTTTCTATTCATGTATTCAAACTTCACGATTATTGGTATGATGATAAAATTGTTGTGGTGAAGCTTTTGTTATCATTATTTATTACTTACTATTAACATTATATTTGTTAATAGTAGTGTAGCAATTCAGAAAAATCAGCATTACTGCACTGATGACACGTGGTAGCACGAGATTTTTTTTTAATAGGTAAGTAGTAGTTAGGTCAAGATTGTTTGGCTTGCCCCCTGTAAAGGCATCAGGCACGCCACTGATGTTTAGGCTTATCAATGCGTTTGTGCTGTTAAAGATGATTTCACTCGCGTATAAAGTTTCCTTGTTCAGAATAAAGAATACAATGCATTTATTACATCTCAAGGAAGAAGTACAAAAAAAAATAAACCTTTCCAAGCGACACCACATCGACTGGTCTAGTGCTCCTCGCATCAAGCAGACTCCGATCGTTTACCAGGCCATCAGATGGATAGATAGATAGATATATTTTTTATTGTACACCAATAATAAAAAACCACCACAGTGCGCCTAATGGGAGGTTATCAGCATTGTGCTTTGCGGTACGCGGTCGCCATGTCAGGGGCCCTGCCGCGAGCTCTTAACGAGCGATCCATTTCATGATCTAAACTGAACTGTTAAAGGGACGGAACTATGCAACACATTTTTTAGTATAATATGCAACACCTGAATATGGTCCACCTGAAACAAATTCTAATATTTTTTATACCACGTAATATTTTTCCTCTTCTTCCTTCCCTGGTCCCATTATTTGGGGTTGGGACTCCTCACTTTCCTGCGCCAAGTGGCTCTATCTTGGGTTGTCAATTTTGGCAACTGGGCTTTCTTGAGGTCCCTCTCTATATTTGACCACCAGGTCAATGACTGGCGGCCTCTACCTCTTTTTTGGTCTGGTAGGCTTAGGGCGATTTGGACCACGTGGTCCTCACTACGACTTTGGACGTGTCCATACCAACGAAGTCGAATTTCAGTAATCTTATCGGAGATTGGTGCGACTTTGAAGCTTCCTCGAATGTGTTCATTTCGCACTCTATCAAGTCTAGTCACACCTCCCGCCCATCTTAGCATCTTCATTTCGTTGGTATGGACCTTTTGTTCATGCGTCTTCTTTACTGTCCAACATTCGGAGCCATACAGTAGCGCTGGACGAACTGCAGTTTTATATACCTTACCTTTTGTCTTTATTGGGATACGTGGGTCGCACAGTACACTTGTTAGTGACCGCCATTTCTGCCAGGCGACCCTGATTCTATGACTCATATATGCGTCGACGTTAGCGTCTGTTATGAGCCATTACCACGTAATATTTTTGTTCAAAAATATTTATAAAAGGACACAAGTTGGACACCACCGACACTAAGCACAACACAATTCACGGCAGGTCATAGCGGGCATAAAAAGCCAGCGTACAGCTGGGTTCGGGAGCAAAACAACCCCTCAGCCGCCCAGATAGTCCGGTGGTAATGCATTTGGTATAGACAACCAGGTAACATAATAAGCTTATACTTCGTAATTTTTCATGATACTGTCATGAAATTTTGTACATAGATTCTTTACATAAAAAACATACATTCAGTCGAACATAGAACCTCCTCCTTTCCGAAGTCGGTTAAAAATACTAGACACGTGTATCGAGTTTCGGATAAACTAAAATTAATGTTGTCTAGGGTTAGGTCCTGGAGCGAGATAGTGGGATGTACCTGTATACATCCCACTATCTCGCTCCAGGGCATTTTGTGGTCGACACAATTACAACGTATTTTTGGCTCTCGGCTTCGAAACCATACAACGCCAATATGTATAGTGCCTAATTATAATCTAAGAGTTAGTATTAAACAGTGAGCTGGCAACATGATGTTCATTAATATCGTAATATTCCCCTGACCCGAAGCGCTTGTGTGGTTTGCGTATAACACAATTGTAATAACGTTATAACTTATCGAGAACTGTTCGCTACTGTTACGGGTTCTTACCAAACTGAATTATTTAGTTTAGTAGTTTAGTGTTTAGTTAGGCTATGGCAGTCTTCACATGGAAGGTGTTCGCGTCGAAACAAATTGCGTAATTTAGAGATTAATATTATAAAAAGTACAAATTATTTGGTCTATAATCGTATTATATTACATGAGATTTTATGTTGTTTTGTTTAGTCGACATGAAGAATAAATTAACCGACATGGATCTCACTACTTTTTACGGTAGAAGAACTGAAGGATTGCGAGCCTTGGTTTTTTTTACGTGTTTGATGGCATCTCATTTATTTTAGTACATTCCTGTATATTGTAAATATACAGTATTTAAATACACTGATTCATTGGTTATTCAATATATTTGTATGGGATTACAAAGTTATTTATGTAGTTGGTGTATCTAGAAAATTGTACCGAAATTGCAAAATGTTTTAGTTTTTCATTGATTTATACACTAAAGAGTATTCAAAATTTTGAAGCTTCTTCTATGTCTGCTACTTTAGAGTTTTGATGATCGGTCAGTCAGTGAGTGACAAAGTTTTGACGTTATATATCGTGTAATTACCGTGCCCCCTAATACCAAGAGACTGAAGCCACAGGAAAAACTTATGTCAGTCCGTCATTACTTCAAACATGAATGTCCTATAGGCTCTCTTAAAGAGAAGATTATGAGCAATATAAAATAGCCATTTTATTATGACTGTAATATTGAAGGTTACCTGTATGTTATAGCGCAATTGATATTTACGCAGATGGCCGTAACACCTACGTGTGACCGTTACCCTATTACATATTGTATGTGCACGATACATATATGATTTATTTAATATTCATATTTATACAGCTTCCCTCGAGTACCTGACTTGAATAAATAAATTAGTGATGAACAGACTATTACAAGCTTGTTTAAGATGAGGTGTAAACGGAGCAGTTACATAACTAGAGGGTTGCTTGCTCATGAATTTCTATTTAAGACGAACTGATTTACCTACTATATATCTCCTAGTAAGTAATCTTGAATTTTAGATTAAATTCAAGATTAGCTTTATTTCGAATATTTGATCTTACTTGTTAGATATGAAACTCAATTACATCATGTTAATTATCTGCTCCACTATTGGTTGTGTATTTCGTACTTACTACAATATTCAAATACAAGCAACAAAATACCCTTTAGCTGCCCGTACCGGGTTACCTAACGTTCGACCAGAGACATCACAGAACACAGAGACTCGCCCGGCTCAAAAGACCAGTTTCCCCTTACATGGGCCTCGGACGCTCCTTCACCAGAAATTACACATTCATAATAAATGTGGCAGATTTAAGAGGTTTACTTTTCCGCTTTGCGCCGAGATGAAAGCCTCTTGTGTACTGAGAAATGTAAGTAATGAAGTTTACAGGGTTTCATTTATTTTATTAGACGTGATGATGGAGAGTGCCATTTTAAAAGTAAACTCTAATTTATTTTAAGCTTGTTTTTATATGTGGTTTATACTGTGTATCGGATCATTATTCATATGCCTTTCGTAATCAGCCTTATTATATTCCCATTACTAGACTTAAGCCTCTAGAAGTAAGCCTTTAGCTCTCTAGAGGGAGTTGTGCACGTGTTCAGTGCGGGTTGGTGTATTGGTTCACATGTTTTCGAATTTTTGTTTCTAGAAAGAGAGGAAAATAGCCAGTTTCCTCACGATATTTGTCTTCACCTTTTTTAGAATAGTGGTGTTGAAATACTCAACAGTAAAGTGCCTGACTTGATTTGAACCCATGACGTACAAACTCGTAAATCGCGTCTGATACTGCTCTTACGTGCCCTTCTTCCAATTTATATGATGTTATCGCAACATGTATTCTGTTGTTTTTAACCAGGATCGCAAAGGCATGCCCTTTCAAGCTTGGACACAGTCCATACGTTTCCTCGATCTTCATCTATTCTCATAGCCGTATTGGTTTTAACTGTATAACACGGCTGTTAATCGCTTGGTAGATAGTAAGCGGTCACAGAAAATAAACCTTCCATATTCTGAAGCAGATCCGTAGTGGCAAATGACATTTCGTAAGACCGAGAACATTTTAAAACTTTGTCCGACATTGCAAAGACGCCAAATACTAATGTACTGTTGACAAGTTCACTCGCTAAAATATACTCTCGGTGGAATTTCTATTCAGTGAAATTCTTTGAATTAACTTTCTGGGCTTGTAAGGTTAATATTTGAAATGTGGAAACGCAGCTAAATAATTAACTACATAGGTGAAAGTAGGCGGAGAAAGTCGTTGGTATGTGTGCGAGTTCATGTGTGCTAACATTGTTTACGATATTGTTATGTCGAGTGACATAGTCAAAGTCAAAGTCAAAAGTTTTTTATTTCACATAGACCTACATGGGCACTTATAAAACGTCAGAAGCTAGTGCACGGTTCGAAATTGGTCGTTTCCTATGGAGAAGAACCGGCAAAAAAACTCCATGGTTACTCTTTTTAAAAAAATGGTTGTACTTACAATATTTCCATATAATAAATATATGTATTAAGAGGTATTATTTAAGAACAGTGTAAACCGGTCTATATTGTACTCAAAAGCACAATAAAAATAATCATTTAAAAAAAGTGAGTCAAAATATGAAGTAATCTAAGAATTCGTGGAGTCTACAGTGTTCTTCCATTTACATTATAAAAAGAGGCTATATAAAAAAAAGGTAGAAAAAATAATAATAATTAAAAAATAATAATAATTACAAGACGCATCAGTGATGTGACCAAAGAGATGAATGATATATATTTTGTGGATAAGATTTTAATATTAAGTATTTTATCTATGGGCCTTAGTTGCCTGACAATAAAAAAAAAGACATGTGGCACTCGGGGACTGCCGCGGTAAAGCTATTGCATAGCATTTTTTATCAACTTATGCAATAGACCTCGCCAACAGCTGCTTAACCCCCCCCATCCAAAACCAGACCTCGCCAACAGCTGCTTAGCCCCACCCATCCAAAACCAGACCTCGCCAACAGCTGCTTAACCCCACCCATCCAAAACTAGACCTCGCCAACAGCTGCTTAACCCCACCCATCCAAAACCAGACCTCGCTAACAGCTGCTTAACCCCATCTATCCAAAATGAGACCTTGCCAACAGCTGCTTATCCCCACCCATCCAATACCAGACTTCGCCAACAGCTGTTTAACCTTTTCCATCCAAAACCAGACCTCGCCAACAGCTGCTTAACCTCTTCCATCAAAAACCAGACCTCGCTAACAGCTGCTTAACCCCACCCATCCAAAACGCCGACAGCTGCTTAACCCGACCCATCCAAACACAGACCTCACCAACAGCTGCTTAACCCCACCCATCTAAAACCAGAACTCGCCAACAGCTGCTTAACCCCACCCATCCAAAACCAGACCTCACCAACAGCTGCTTAACCCCATCCATCTAAAACCAGACCTCGCTAACAGCTGCTTAACCCCACCCATCCAAAACGCCGACAGCTGCTTAACCCCACCCATCCAAACACAGACCTCACCAACAGCTGCTTAACCCCACCCATCTAAAACCAGACCTCGCCAACAGCTGCTTAACCCCACCCATCCAAAACCAGACCTCACCAACAGCTGCTTAACCCCATCCATCTAAAACTAGACCTCGCTAACAGTTGCTTAACCCCACCCATCCAAAACCAGACCTCAATAACAGCTGCTTAACCCCACCCATCCAAAATAAGACCTTGCCAACAGCTGCTTATCCCCACCCATCCAATACCAGACCTCGCCAACAGCTGCTTAACCTCTTCCATCCAAAACCAGACCTCGCCAACAGCTGCTTAACCTCTTCCATCAAAAACCAGACCTCGCTAACAGCTGCTTAACCCCACCCATCCAAAACGCCGACAGCTGCTTTCACTCATTTGTTTTCTTATCGGTCACCACGCTCAAAAAACAAATGAGTGGGGGGTGTTAGGTTATTTTCGTTACGGAATTTCTGGATTCGGTCTCCACGCTCAAGGCCCGCGATAGAAGCTATGCAATAGCTTAAAAATAATAATATTTTTTTTAAAGTATTATCTTAAACGATGTAAACCTAAGCGTACTCTTGTATCACTTTTATATTAGACATGAATATGAATAAGTAAGTTTATATCTTTATAAACTCTTTCTACATTCATATGCGTTTACTAGTTAAAGATCATTGTCAGCATTTGCCATCCTATTGCTGGATAAGGCTACTATGGTCAAGAGCTAGTGTGAACTAATTTTACCTAGCTCGTCCCATCTTATGTGTTGCTCGTTTATTTGTTCCAAACCCTAAATCCCGTTACACATCTTTGTAATACTCCCCCAGTATTTAGTATGGTGCCCTCGTCCGTGTAGCTCATGTGTACAATTATGTAGCTAATTACACGTCAAAGGTACGGCGGCCATGTTTTATTCACGCGGCGGCTTCCTTTGTAACAACTGTTTGCGCGCCTTTGACGACCGACGCGGCGTGGCCAGATCATCTATTTGCATGTGGTTATGATAACCAAGAAGATGTCGTAGGATGGATTAATAGGGGTTAAAGTGGCTGATGATAAGCAAGATATCTACTGGATGTTAACTTAATTAGAGCCTAGAGAAATCGTTAATTTATGGCAGGTAGCTATAATGTATTCTCCGATGGGTCGGACAAAGGTATACCTATAGTATTAAAAGTACGAGAGTCAGAACCTTATATAGTCGGGAGCAAGATCCTTGTATCAGTTATACATATCTAAGTAGCTGGGAATTATGCGAGTCAATCAAGTTAAACTGCTGCGACAAAACTATTACTTCTAGCAGAATTAATTAAGATTGAAATGGTTAATCTTTCCAAAATGTCTAGAGCTTGACCCACATGAGTTAATCTATCATTCCTCGCACAGATTTCGCTGGTGGGTGGCAAGTTCTAGTCAAGTGTGAGTCGGTAAGCAGTTGGCGCTAGTTTTGAAGTCGGGGCTTGGGGGCACAGACACGACACTTCATTAAAAGTTGGGCGCGCGCTCAAAAATATCTCGCCCGGAGATATTGCCCCAATTCCGACCAGCGCTGATGAATTGCGCGCTTAGATATGGAAGAATTATGTTGTGATTTGATGGGTGGGGAGAACTGTGGTTTACTTAGTGGACTATAGTTTGCATGTTTTTTTTTTAATGCATACAATAACGATAAGCGATGGCAGATCAGCATTTTAAAATTAGTTTACTTCGTATTTTGTAATTCAAACTAAATGTGTGCTTAACATTGTACTTATCTTTTTTCTATTCTCAGATTAGAATCAGTGGAAAGTGTTCAGCGGAATAGAAGTGGCAAACTTTCACAATCTCTCACGAAAACCGATCATTATCGGAGTAAGTCTTGCATTTTTGCAAACGATCGCGATCTTTTTAAAATGGGCTTGATAAAATCACACAGAGACTTGAGAAGCAGGTACATTATAGATTCAGAGCTTCAATGCTTCAGAATGTTCAATTCATATTCGTATATGGCAGGTTTAAAAACAATATTGAGGGAAAACAATACAGAGTTGCGTTTTGCGTTTCACAAGCAATGAAATAATAATGAGTTCCCAGTGAAGTTAGTCGAAAGGCGCGGAGAGGTCGACCGGTGACCCGATGCAATATTCATACTCTCCTAGTCCCACTCTAATAGTCACTGACAAAATTATCTTCAATTGATGCTGGAATAAAACCTAGAATTATGCAGATTAATTCCAATAAAGATTATTTTTCTTCTTTATACAAAATGTGGGTCATTAGGAGTAATAAATCAAGCGTCGATTCCTTTCTTTGTGAAAAATTTTTACTCAAAAGTTTAGAGAGTTGATTGTATTAAGTAGGTACATTATAAGGTTCATTAATTAGGCTGTGTTATTTGCGTAGTTTGCAAGGTCATAGTGATATAATAATAATTCACTATTTTTAGGCCACTAAGGCCCTTTAAACACTATACACAGAATTATCTTAAAAATAATAAAACTAGTACAAATTAAACATAACACACGATATATCACACTAATAGTATATTATAGTTACTTCTTCGCACTCGAACGGCTGAACGTATTTCGATGATTCTTGGTAAACAGGTAGACCAAGCAATATAGAGTGAGTATGTTAGGCAAAACATATTTATGTAAGTCGCATATTTATATTAGGAGGTTCGCTTATTGCCATCAATCGACCAAGACCTCCTCTGGTCTGCTAAAAGGACATTCCAGCGATCACACCCAATCCGAAACAAGGAAACTAAACCTAAGAGCTCATGATCGACTGATTTGTAAACTTGCAATCACTAGTCAAACGAGACATTCAATTTTCTGTAGTAAAATCTTGCCTAATATAACATTGCCACGGGAATTGTCAAAGAGTATCTCTTTTTGTCGTTGTCCTGGAACGCAAAGAGCCACTGATAGACACAGTTGGGATTTAGTTAGTAAAAGTCTGCCACCCCCTCACGCTCCACCCAGAGTGGAGGAAGTTATTTGATAATTTCCCACTTTAAACAAACCTAATATTTATGACGATGTAGTTAATGTAGTACTATGACCAATTTGTCACTAAACATCGTCAACTTACATATCAAAATACGAAGTTTCCGTATGTACATACAAACACGTGTTTCCGATTATATCCTCCAGCGTACGTTTAGTGGGTTACCATCATAAATAACCGGAATGACGTGTGATTTAAAGTCGCGTGTCTCCACACAAGGGCTTTGTCTCGGCAACTAAACACATCGGTTATATTGTCGGGCGATAAATTGTTTCACGGTATCACGGTTACTAAGACAGAAGACCAGACATTATGTCAATAAAAAACATAATATACAACTAAAATGCACTTTCTGGGTTGAAAAATGTCTAAATGTCGAAAACTTGGTCAAACTGTATCTTATCACATTAAAGATGGAAGACTGTAAGTGTGTGTATATATGTTTGTTATTCTACACGCTCGAACGGCTGAACGGCTTTCGATGAAACTTGGTCCTCGAATAGAGTATTTCAGGATATGGATGTATATAAGCATCTATGTGGTATTCCAGGGAATAAGCACGAGATGAATACGATACTTTTTATCCCAGGAGTGTGTTCTCTTGGTATTAATTACTACTAACACGCGGGCGAAGCCGCTGACAGCAGCTAGTTTAAATAATAAATAAGCTGACTTGCACTTGAAAGCAAAGCTTGACTTATTATCATCTCCAAAAGCCTCCAAATAAGTTGTATTATGATAAATCTTTATTTTTCTGCTTACAAAGCAAAAAAAATGAAATCTTATAATACTTCTGAAAATATTTATCTGCAATGCATTATTTTTCGTTTATCTCTCTATCAGCATAATTTGTTAGAACTGAATGCTATTTATTTTAATAAAAAGAAAATTTTGGCGTATTTATAGCAGTTTAGCTTAAGAGAAAACTAAACGATTTCTATTCGACTGTAAATAAAATTAATTCAATGATAATAACAGTCGTTACAATTTCAACGTGAAAGCGTCTTTGATTAGAATTATCGATTCTGTTGAGATGCTTTAAACATTTAATTTTATAAAAAGAACTTGCTATTTGAAGATTTCATTTAATTGTATGTTTTTACTAACTCTTGCCTGCGGCTTTGCTTGCGTGATAGTAGGTTTCACAATACTAACTTTGGACCCCCGTTTCATACCCTTTAGGGGTTCAATTTTGGAAAATTGCCTCTTATTAATCGCCTATGTTATTAAAGGAAACCGTGCAATATTTCACGTTCCTAGTCCCAATAGTTTCAGTTGTCTTGACATGTCACTCAGTTTCTCCTTTCATGTATTATATAGATTTTTTACTTACATATCGTAAAAAATATATTTAATGTGTTACCTATTAAATTAGTAACTGGTTTGAAGACATTTTTGAGTACTTAAAAGCTCGTTTTCGCGTTACATTAGAAGCACTTACAATAAAAGTCTAGTGTCAAAAGATATTCAAATCACAAATGAATAAAATTCGTTCTTGAGATAAGTAATGGATGGCTGGCAGGTAAACAAAATTGGAGATTTTCGCTGTTTTGGTATATGATAGATACGGGACTAGGGCAGGAAGATGATGATGATGATGATGGTATATGATAGATACTTGTGACACATCTAATTTGGTTGTACCCCCGGTACTTCGCGGTTTTATTACTTAATGTAAAACGCTATGATACTCAGAGATGAGACAAATAAACATTTCAAGAATGAATGTTTAATAAAGAAACATTTACCACATCCTATCGCATTACACTACTCTACAAATATGAAAAGACCCTCCAGTCCCAAGTGTAATAAAGTTTTCTAGGAAATAGCCAGAAATATAGTGTGCTGCTCGAATTACAGTTAAAACTGGGTAAGATGAACTGGGTCTTTTTAAGTAAATTTAAGTCTTATGGATATAAATGAGGAAAAGGATGAAAATTCCAGCAACCCACATTGAGGAGGGGAAGAGAGAATCCTTTGACCATAGGCCACAGAGGATCGAAGCCTACTGAGGCCAAGGATCTGTTTCTGAAAAGAAGATTCAGCCCCGGCACGAAAGGCAACAAAGGAATAGGTTTTTAGTCCGTAAAAGTCTGACACTATCTCTCGCTCCGCCCAAGAGGGACTAGGCTAGGGACCTTACTGTGATGTGTTAAAATGTCAATCGTGCGAGCGAGAAAGAAAGATGGAGTTATACACTCATCATCAGACACATATCTCTCCCTCCCTTTAACAATTCAGTTTATGTCGTAAAATGGATCGTGTTAAGAGCTCGTGGTAGAGCCTCTGGTGTCTGTGTCTGGAACTCAGGATGGCCTGACCCTACTAACTGTAATCCAGTGGTTTACTGCTTAGTTTAACGGTATTGCATTGCTGAACAAATAGAAGATGTCCCCGGTCTCAGTAGTATCTTGAAAATTGTTGATGTTTTAAGAAAATAAACGCCAATCAGGCTGCTTTTACAAAGATCATTAATATACTGGGTTACCAATATATTTAGAAAGCAATGATTAGACAGTTTCACAAAAAACTAAACATGGTAAATGATAAATATCTTTATTTTGCAAATAGGTTTAAAAAAAAACACTTTTACACGTCAATTTTGTTTTCAGTCAGTTTAAACTACATAAGGCCGGTGTTTCCTAGCTGACTACCCTGAGAAGAAACACCGAAACAAACTCAGGGGCAAAAGCAGACATTAAGAACAGGCGTAATAAATATGTACCTATTGCGTGTGGACTCTCCCACGTATAGGCTGTATTGAGCGCGACAGTCAGGAGTGTTATAAGTGAGGTTCCTGGCAGCACGTCGCCGCGTCGTCGGCGTCACGTCGCGCACATCCTCATTACAGCTGACAGCCCATGCCTCCGACACTCTTGATGCAGACGTCATCGATTTAACGTTAAAATCCACAGTTAATTTCGACACAACCCTGCGGCTGGTGGACAGACCATTTGCTTTGCTTTGACTGTTTATTGCTCTGCCATGTGAACAGATTACAAGCAACCCTTTCGGCTTCCAATCTAACTAGATTTAATTAAATACCAATAATTTACACAAGCCAGCATTTGGGAATAGGATGCCTTCTAATACTGATTGCCTAACCTTCTAGCTTCTAACTACCAATACTCCTTACTTTTAAAGATCTACAAATAAGAGCCGGGAAAAACAAAAGCAAGCAACTCCTTGCTGTTGTTTAGCGGTAGGCAGTTGATGGTCACCAATCTACTGACTGACCTCTGCAAGCATTGCTTTACTTTGGTGATCGATTCACAGCCTCGAGTTGATACCAGACAAAACTTAGTTGCAGCATCGAGAAAATTGGTTTAGTCGATCGTTTGAGCGAGTCAGTGCTACGCGGCTACACGCTACGAGACTGCTACGAGTCAGCTACGAGCGTAGCGTAGCCACCGTAGACGGGTTACGAAATCATATTACATCTCTTTTAGTACTAAAAATACATTTCTGTATGAATGTGTGATCAGAGGTTCCTTTTGATGTTAGTTTGAAAGATAGTTTAACATTCCAGGAAACGAACATTAATTTGTGTGCCGAACGATATGTCTTCTGCTTCAGTTACAGCGACGCCAATCATTTGTTTCATCTAAATTGGTTCTAAGATGATCCTATTGTAAGGGAGGTCCATTGTGATGTGATGACATATCCTTTACAAACACACGAGCCGCTTTAACCGATAGAATCTGGCATTAATCAGATTATGTCAAACGGTTTTCCATACAGACGAGGCTGTCTGAAAGGGATCCGTTGACTGGAGATAACTATCTGGTTCATTATACGCATCTTTGTGCGATAGAGGCGAGCGCCGCCGACCTGATGACATGCTGATAACTAGCTAATACGTCTTAATACCGAAGATATTAGCTCTAATCTAGGAGGTATTAATCCTGGTGAAATGGAGATTCAGGTAGTGGCTTTGCAGATTTATGTCTATGTAACTGATTCACTCTGTCTAGGTTATATATTATAGGTATAGAACAGACTCAGTTCATTAAATCGGACCCACAGTGTTTTCACAGGGTGAAAATTCGTAAGTAGGTAATATAGACCACTTTAAATTTTGCGATTTCAGGATTTGGTCTCATTGGTATTATTATATTTCTAATTCATATTACAGAGTTGAACCGATAATAGTTGTGAAATTAAAGCCACCTTATATACAGTTTCAAATATATTAACCACTAGTTGCTAAGCACGATACAAAACAGAGTAAAGGTATTTTAACTTCGCTAAAAACAAGAATAGTTTCTAATACTACTGTTTCGTTTACTTTACGTCTTCTAGACAGCACTATTGATTCGGCGAGGCCTTCAACCGGGCCCACCTCTCCTACACGGGACAACCCGGCCGAAATTATTTATTAAGAAACAGACTAATCTAACGATTTATACGACATTTACAAATTAACTTACGAGCATCAACGACGTGGAACACGGAAAACCAACAAATATAAATATACTTTCGGGACTAGAGGTATTTCATTTTAAGATTGGTTAATAAACTCCTTAAAGACCTTCAATATAGTAGGATAGTAGGATAAGAACCACCTCCTAGTAACAAGGAAGTAGGACTATTCAATCCAGCGATTTGTACGTCAATAATCCTCCCGACTGAATTCCGATCACCGTGGCAAATGTCAACAAATATTAATTAGTCGAAAACTTAGAGACATACAGTGCATTAGACACAGGTGCTTGCACACATGTCAGTAAACACGGGTGCACTCTGCGTTACTTTTCTCTCATAGTCCGATGACATCATCGATCATCAGACAGGAACGGCTAAACGTGCTTGCCCAGACACGGGAGTTATAGACCATCAACTTTCGAACTCTAGGCCGCTAATGCGAAATTCCTTAAGAAAAATCCTGATAGTGCTTTCCTTGGGGCCGCTTCTTTCGTCTACGTTATGCATAAATGAAGTCGACCTATAAACGTGAATGTGTATGTTTGACTATTTGTGAGCTCATAAAGTGGGC
Source organism: Mythimna ferrago (assembly GCA_910589285.2). Taxonomy (NCBI): domain Eukaryota; kingdom Metazoa; phylum Arthropoda; class Insecta; order Lepidoptera; family Noctuidae; genus Mythimna; species Mythimna ferrago. Next base: position 1,204,447 of record OU342693.1, read on the forward strand.
TAACGTTACAGGCTTTATGTCCTTCAGTGTGTAAACTTTTAAGTTTCTGGGTCAGCGCCGCTTTTGATTCATTTTACGGCCGCCCTCGGGCTGTTTGGACGATTGTTCTGGCGGTTATCATAAACTACTGTATGATTGGTTATGGCGCATGAAAATGGTGTTTTATGGTATTTAAAGGTCAGACTGTGTAAGTGTTACCATGTAAGTGTTGAATGAAGCATCAACCGTGGCTCGTAAACATTTCAGGTTGATGGCAATATCCTCTACTTCTTAAGAGAATATAGAGTTTGAGTGTTATGCTCGTCTTCCTCTTTGGAGAAGACAAGCAACCTTGTATTTTCCCACGGAGAAGAAGGGCTAAGACTAGATTGATGATCTAACTTTACCTTTCAAGGCTAACCTTGATATATGTAGATATAGTGTAATGTTACTAAAAGTGTGTAGGACTATGCTGTGGTAGCCCATCCATGAGAAAAGTGTAATGTGATATTTGAAACTAGTAGTTATGCTTGAGTTGACCACATGAATGATGAAGTCGGCAATTATGATTACGTACGAGTATCATTACGTCACACTAATATTTATAAAAGGCGAATGTCTGTGTATGTTTTTTGCTCTTACTTGCTGAAACTGACCAAGGGATTTGGACGAAACTTGTTACACAGGTAGACCATGTTCTGGAATAGCACAGAGGCTACTGTTTATGCCAGGAGTGTGTTCGTTTGAGAAAATTTACTACTTTCACTTATACATATGTGGCAAAAATAATTCATATTATTTTAACCAACTAACTAGAGAAATATGAAAATCAAATCTGTTATTATAATATTCTACCTACTCGTACTCTGGATGTTTGTGTTACTCGACAGCCTCCCCACTCTTTTGCAGTCAGAGAGAGCTTCCATCGAATACATACAAATCGACCCTGGTGTTAAAATTCCAAGCGCAGGCCGAGTAATATCTTACACAAATCCGCGTAATTAATTCTATTTATCGAGTTATTTGTTATTCACATCGTCGGTGACTCGCTTCCAATCGAGTTGCAGATGAAAATACTCGTAATGTTCTAATTAGATTTCCATATTTTCCGATAGTACTTCAATAGTAAATGGAATAGGAGAAGCGAGAATGTTTCACATGAATTTATATTTATTTCTGTTAAAATAATTGCGGGTTTAATTGCAAACAACGTAATGGTAACGAGGGCTGATTTGGACGCTCTCAGCATCGGAACTGTTACTGTAAAGAGGTTTGTTTATAAAAGACGATAATGTCTGGAAGTAGAAACTGAACCGATTATGAGAATTATTCAGTAGTAGTGATAAGATAAGCTGCTTTTTCCCGGTTTCTACAGTAAGCGGATAACTAGTGTAAACAAGTTGGTGTTAAATTGTAAACGACGTAGACAGAAACTTAGGCTAATTGGACGCTCTCATTACATATTTAGGAAACTCCTTTTTCAACAGAAATATACCATAGCTTTTCTTCTTCTTCCGGCCCTTATCTCTCTCTCAAAAAACGTGTTACGCCGACCTCAAGTAATGAGGTCGGCGTAACACGTTTTTTTCTTAAATTCTGTCCCAATATATACCTTATTACTCTCTGCTGTCTCTGCTGCTTTTATTCTCTTATAAATACTTATTTTTCGTAGCATAACTAAAAGCCATAAAACGGTAGTCAACAGTAGTTAAGGTTCCTTAATCGGAAACCACCTCACAATGCGAGCTGTATCCGGCCCTTGTTCCAACTATGCACCGACAGCCACGACAGATGGTCGTAGAGGCTTTTGATCACCAGGCTGTTGGCAGAAACGACAATCGGCCCAATGACAGCCGAGCCCGCATTCTACAGGTCGACCATTTATTATTATTATTATTTATTATAATGAGTCCGTTGTGTCCCACTGCAGGGCAAAGGCCCCGACTATTACGAATGCTAAATTAGAGACACTTAATTTGTTTTCCTTTCTCAGTACTCGCTCAGTATCGACTAAAATTCATCACCCGCCGCCACCGCCAGTTCCACTTCCATAGCCTAAAGGTACCAAGTGAGCCGATCTGGGCGCGTCGGTCTCCATACATTTTATATAGCAACTAGACTTGTAGAGTTACATTAGATCTACGCCACACGACGTCGTTCTACGTACAAATCAGGTGTGGTTCACGTGTGCGTCGGTACAATGTTCCAGCATATTGTTTGCCCATTTAAATTGACGTCTGCTGCTCTAATCAGACGCGGAATACAAACGAAATAAATAATATCGTGCAATTCGTCAAATTGTCACATAACTTTGCTAGAGGATGTGGCAGTAGGTACGTGTCTGTGTATCATATAACATATTGTACCGCACTGCACGGCTGAGTTTGAATGTTACATTTTGGATTCATTCGTGCGGTAGAATTTATAGCTTCTAGTGTTACCTTTTCACACTAATATTATAAAGGCAAAAGTTTGTATGTTTGTTTCTTTTCACACTCAAACAACTGAACGAATTTGGATCTCTTGGCACACACGTAGACCATGCCCCGGAATAGAATACAGGATATTTTTTTTATCTTGGGAGGTAGGGAGTATAGTCTACTTTCACGCGGGCAAAGCTACTGGCAGAAACTAATTGGATATAAAGCAAAATACCATCAAATATACCTACATCACAGCCTCTGAAGGGTTAAGCAGTTGTGTACCTAACATTAACATTTCACAAGTTAATAGGAAACGAGCCTTTTTCCATCAACTAGACACAAAACCAGGCTCTGAGCTGCCACTGAAGAATCGCCATCTTCCTGCCCTCCTGCCTCCCATATTATTTGGGGTAGGCGCAACACCTTTTCTTCTAGCATTCTGTCCTGTCAATCGTAACGCTATCATTAACTCAGCTGCCTTACAAATCACTCCTGAGCTGCTTCTGAGGAATACGAGATTGAGGAATTTTGGAACCATGAGTAATTGAGTACCTTTAAATATAGTAGGTCTATTAGATCAGCTTTAGACCAGTTCAATATTTTTTACCAAGTACATAAGATTGAAGGCACTTATTTTATTTCAAAGACTAAAAAAGACTAACAAAAAAGGAAACACCGAGAGTCTTTGGTTAATTTGTCGGACTACTCGTATAATATTAATGAAATTAAAAATATAACAGCCAACAAGTTCAGCGCTCGCATTAGATGCAGTTAGCGGCGCCACAGACGCTGCCGGTGAAGCACATGGCAGGGGGAATCACTCTTAACTCACAGTTTATGTGCCGCATCATTGTACGATCTAGTTAATTTGAGTTTATATTAAAATATCTTGAGTTTAACTTTTTTGAGGAAGCAAGACAGACGTAGTCAAAGGTACTAAAGGCTAAAAAGGAAACACTTGGTGAACGTCCCACAAGGAAACGCAATGGTTAAAGTTTTGGCTAATTAATCATCAGCTCGTAAATGATTCTACTTAAAAAAAAATTACAAACTGTGCGTGTGCGTATTGTACAATTATTAGGTACGTATAGCGGCGGGAACATTCAAATTTTGATTATGTCCAAATGGCTAATAAAAAGAATAGTAACTCTGCTTTGATAAGCAAAGGCTACTTAATAAGCAAAAGGAAACAATTATTTGTTTTTCTCCAGTCATGCCGCCACGCTATTTCTAGTAATGTCATCTGCAAATATCTGGTAGCAACCACAAGCTAGACCATGTATTGCACAAACATTTAAATACAGGAAGTTATTACCTAATGAAGTTCGATTCTGACATTTCCAAATTGGACTTTAAGAATTTGTAACCTTTTTTTTATGTTGGGAAAAAATCATCCAATGACAACCCCCACTCTTGGGCGGAGCGGGAGATAGTGTCAGACTCTTACTGACTAAAAGACCCACCCCGTTCCTTCTAGCCTTCATACCGGGGCTCGAGCGCCCTTTCGAATAACCCTGGCCCCAGTAGGCTTCGACCCGGCTGGGTCCCTGCTGTTGCTGACAACTCCTTGAGGCGCGCGGGAACAGTGCGCGCCGTCGACGACTTGGGCTTGGTCCGGCCAGTTACCGGACGGCCGGACAGCGAGGTACCCATTGCTCACTGTCCGCAAGCCCGCGCCTACGGTGGCCGGAAATCGGGATCAGAATCCCGGCGGCGGCGGCGGCGATAACGCCGTTGCCTGATGCGTTCGGCCTCCTCCTTTGCGAGCATTACTGCTTCGCAAAAGTCAGCGACCGCCTGCCACTCCTCCTCGCTCCGGACCATGGCCTCAACCAAGGCCCGGCGCGAGAGGTCTCCGCCGCCGATCGCCCCCACGAGGGCACGGCGATGCTCCGCCCAAGCAGCCCGCACACCTCGACTGTGTGCTCCACTGTGTCCCCCGGGCATTCCGCAGAGTGGCGACACCCGGGCGTCACTTCCGCACGAATCCGGTGCAGGAAACTCCCGAACATTGAACTTTTTCTGTTGACTTGAATTATTTGGACATAATTATTTTCGACATTTATTTCTTTGTTTCACCGCTGACATTATAGATATATAAGTATAATTTAATTTTTGACAGGTTTTTTTAATTTTTTTTTTTGTTTTTATGACTGGAAAGATTTATATAATGGAATTTGGAATATTGTTCTGTTAATTCGTTTGTTAATATGTGAATTTATTAATTCTGTTATAAATTACTACTGAATTATTATATTATTATTTTATTTGTGTTTTCATTAAATTTATCGATTGTATCATATTTGGAATTTGTATCATTATTGTGTGTGACTTTGTTGATATTTTTATATGTACTTAATAGATTTTTAATTTTTGGGAATTGTTTAAATAATTTTATAGTAGTTAAATATTCTATTTATTTGTTTTTTGTATAATAATTATTGACAATATTGTTATTTTATTAGGATTTTGTAGTATGTTGCATGTTATTTTTTTCCCCTTCAAACTATCGGCGAATTTTTTTTTATTTTTTATTATTATTTTCAACACAATGTTACATTGTTATGAAATAAATGACTTATGACTTATGAACGAACCATGTCCGGTGAGGACCTGCGTCATGCGGAAGGTAAGGACGACGTGAGGTCTTTCCAGCCACGCCTCAAAGAGGGGACTTACCGCCATGATTGTGGCGTACCCAGCACTGGGTTGCGATAGTCGTTGACGCCATTTCACCATGAGATCCCGCCGGAGCTCTGTCTGCCATGCCATGACTGTCACCCCGGCGTTGCATCTCCACGCGCATATCGTGCATGTGTGCAAGGACTGTTGCCTCCAGATCCCACGGTGGTAGGCCAGCCAGAAGGCTCGCCGCTTCGCGGGAGACCGTGCGGTATCCCCGCACCATCCTTATTGCCATGACCCTCTGGCAGGCGTTTAGCATGGCCGCCGGTTGCGTTTTCAGCGACGGCGTCCACACCGGCGCCCCGTAGAGGGCCAGGAATTTGTAACCTGACGTTTCAAGGAGTTTCTATTTCTAGGTGTTCGTGTATATGATTATCTTATTCAACATTAAAATTTTCGTTCTTGATTTATAAAACGGAATTAATATCGGAAGCACATTTATTACATACAAAGCTTAAGTGCTTCTTGCATTTCTAAAATAAATCAGCAATATTGCAGCACGTCCAGCACATCGCTAGTTCAAGTTTCTTCAAGACAAAGCTACAATTGCTACAGTTTCCCTCGCGAATAGCTATTCTGAACATCTGCACGACGCTCGGTTGCCGGAAAACTGCCAAACTTAAATACTTCCACACATTTCGTTTATATTTATAACTTAAAAAGAAGGTAAAACTGGTAATATAAGATGTTTATTAATTGCTTAGTACTTATTCAACTTTAATTTGGAATGAAGATAAATCAAGATTTAATATGGAATAGCATTTAATGATAATACAATATAATTAAAATCATGACGGCAACGAGACACCCGAGTTTCGTATTGTTTTCCTAGGTTTATTTATAACCAGAGCTTAGACGGCGTACCACACAATTGTTGTTAATTCGTGCAAACGGGGACGACTCACATCGTTTCTCCTGCTTCTAAAGAAAATATCAGGCAATGAAATCTTGAAGATATTAGCAATTACTCATATGAAAAGACGTCTCGGTACAATCAGAATTGATCAAAGACGGCAATTACACGACAATGGGCCGGCACAACAATGTGCAATAGATCGAGGCGGCCAGGTGTGCCTCAATTGTCGTGTAGTCGCAGATCCTTCACAATATTATATTAAAAACGTCCTTTCACAGAGAGCATGTTAAAGGAGTCAAAGGCAAGGATGTTGTGTACGTGCCGGCGTAATGATAACGAACATCAATAGAAAACAACAAAGATACGCTTCTTCTTTTGGTGCCACTTCTATTACTGAAGATTGGCCATCGAGTCTGAATATTTCTCCTTAGATTTACAACTATTCTAGGTAAACTGTGCTATTTATTTGTAATGATTTGAAAAGATCTGACTTAAACCGTACTTTAATTAAGAACTAACGAAAATTATAGCAGTTATTGGTCATCAATAAGAAGTCCTTAAAAAAACCGATAAGTCGGGCTAGCGCAGTGACCGTGCCGTATAAACTTACCTGTGTAAATAGTTCAATTTCTGAATCGAGTCTAGGTTGTTAAAAACCGCATTTTTATTTTGACGTAACCACCTACCTACTTGTAATAATGATAGCGCGCTTCGTGTCTTTCAAGATTCTAGGTCAACGGGAAGTACCCTATAGAGTTTGATTTCCTAGCGAGTGACAAAATATGCCGCAACGCAGCATTAACGGCCTTATATTAAGATTACATTGATTTAGAAGTTTGTTTTTTTTTCTGCTGAGTATACTCTTAGCAGACTTGAAGTATTTAATATTAATTGCAACTTCATACGTATCTCCACGCGTTCTTGAAAAAGAGGGTCTTATCAGAGGCACAGGCGGACAACAAAGTGATGTTATAAGGGTTCCGTTTTTGCTGACTTACGTACGGAACCCTAAAAATAAACATTATCATAAGCTATCATTTATACTCCTCCCTGGTAAAGCACGTACACAAGAGCCAACAACCCCGCACCAGTACTATTTTGTACAAGATTAAATAATGTTCCTAGTAGTGTGCATCCACCCCTTCCAATCATACGAACACGTAGCATATTGAATATCGACTCCCATCGGAATACGAGTCTGGCATGTACCTCACAAGTGTATATAGAAACTGCTTTTATTTGCGTTATCTTGTTTATTTCGTCAAGGGCTCTGAGGATTCTGAATAGCAAGAAAATAGAGACTGACAATCGACTTACATTTATAAAAGTTTTTTTTCAAGACTCGGTCTAAATGAACACAATATTTTGTAATCTTTTTGTGTTTTTTATAACTTGAAATAAAAGGTTCGACTGATAATATTCTTCGGTTTTTAATTAATTCTGACAGCACGAGCCTAATTCTTTGGTATTAATTTTACGAACATTATTCTGAAAATAAACCGACCTTTTTAATAAAATTCGTTTTAAGTATTTTCAGGAAAATATTAGGATTAGATTTCAACACAATAGTAAATTTACGAAGCTACGCAATCCAATTACGAAAAAATATAGGTAAACCGAGGTTTAGTCTCCCAAAGTAATCTTAGTATAACTCTGAAGGGTCCTCTTGTACCTGGGGCGAAGCAGATAAAAAATTGCTTGACCACCGTAAATGAGAGAGCAAGGAAACTTTTTATTTAAGTTAATGACATATATTCTACAGCGACTCGGTAAATAGAGAGCGGACTTAGTTAATTGGATACCATTAGGGACACTTGACCTGTGACCAGGGCTGCCACGTGTATGTCGGCGCATGACCGCCATCGGAGTCGACGTCACACGAAATACACAGTCACAGTAATATCAGGAAATGTTATAGAGTGATAGTAAAGAAATACATTACTTCAGGTGTTCATTCCATGGACGGTGAAAAAGTGCCTTTCTAATCACATTACATCGGTATTTATACACAGAAATTAACAAGTATAAAAATTCACTATGAAGGTAGAAACATATTTAAAATAAATAAGTAGAACGGAAATTGTCACAGTAAATTCTTATTTAAATATGACCGGATGCTCTGATATTTTTAAAGAAATAAAAAAGGAAGTGGTCAAGTTAAATCCCCACAAATTCGACTGAATGTTATAATATTTTCTAGAAAAGAAGTTGTCATTTAATTTGTTATTAATTGAACAGGATGTTGCAATATTTAAAAGAAATAAGCAGGAAGTGATCGAATTAAATCCTCATCAAAATATTCAAATAATGGTTTTGCGCTCATTTGTATTATGCGAAACTGAAAGCTTCGAAACATGTAAATTGCGGAAATAGTGTAATCAAATAACAGACAAGAACTAAAATCTATACATATATATAAAAGGAGAAACTGACGGACTGACATATCAACGCACAGCCGAAACTACTGGGACTAGGAGCTTTTATGATGCAGGCGAGCACTAAGAGGATTTTTCAAAATTAACCCTTTAATAGGATGAAACGGAGGACCAAAGTTAGTGTGGAGAAAGCGCTGGAAGAAGCTCATATTCAATTGAGAAGAACTATTTAGGTCGCCTTAATCTCAATGTATCAAAACATCGAGATTATAGTTTCCATCTGTATTAGGTTTAAACTTACTAACTGAAAAATCAAGTCAGGTAATCTACGAGTATTAGTGACTGTTCTAAGACCTCCTTTCAAAGAATGTGCGAATAAGAATAGTAACGGAGAAAAATGACAGCCCTACTCATAGGCAATACCAAGGTAACTTAATGACGGACGAGGTAATTAAAAGTTTGTAAAGTACATATACTTTAAGGGTTTGTCGTGTCTTTTGTGCCATTCGGAGACGAGGTGATCGTTCAGTTTATTTACATATTTTTTAATTATACACAGCCGTTGCAGAGATAGGAGTTTTTTTTAGGTGGGAAATCATAATGACAGCTCCCTTCCCTGGGCGGAGCGGGAAGGCATGTCATACTTTTACTGACTAAAACCCACTCCTGTTCCTTCTTTGCCTTCGTTCCAGGGTCCAGGGATTCTCTTTCGCACAACCCGTGGCCTCAGTAGGCTTCGACTCTGCTGGGCCTATGCGGTTTGACTGACTTCTCCATGAGGCGCGCGTGGTCGGGGATACTGCACGGTCTCCCGCGAAGCGGCGAGCCTTCTGGCTGGCCTACCACCGTGGGATCTGGAGGCAACAGTCCTTGCACACATGCACGATATGCGCGTGGAGATGCAACGCCGGGGTGAAAGCCCGCTGCCGCGACAGGTCACGGCATGGCGGACAGAGCTCCGGCGGATCGGCGGGTGAAATGGCGTCAACGACTATCGCAACCCAGTGCTGGGCACGCCACAATCATGGCGGTAAGTCCCCTCTTTGAGGCGTGGCTGGAAAGACCTCACGGCGTCCTTACCTTCCGCATGACGCAGGTACTCACCGGACATGGTTCGTTCGGGAGTTTCCTGCACTCGATTCATGCGGAAGTGACGCCCGGGTTTCGCCACTGTGCGGAACGCCCGGAGGACACGTTGGAGCACACAGTCGAGGTGTGCCCTGCTTGGGCGGAGCATCGCCGTGCCCTCGTGGGGGCGATCGGCGGCGGAGACCTCTCGCGCCGGGCCTTGGTTGAGGCCATGGTCCGGAGCGAGGAGGAGTGGCAGGCGGTCGCCGACTTCTGCGAAGCAGTAATGCTCGCAAAGGAGGAGGCCGAACGCATCAGGCAACGGCGTTATCGCCGCCGCCGTCGCCGGGATTCTGATCCCGATTTCTGGCCAACGTAGACGGGGGCTTGCGGACAGTGAGCAATGGGTAGCTCACTGTCCGGCCGTCCGGTAACTGTCCGGACCAAGCCCAAGTCGTCGACGGCACGCACTGTTCCCGCGCGCCTCAAGGAGTTGTCAGCAACAGCAGGGACCCAGCCGGGTCGAAGCCTACTGGGGCCAGGGTTATCCGAAAGGGCGCTCGAGCCCCGGTATGAAGGCTAGAAGGAACGGGGTGGGTCTTTTAGTGAGTAAGAGTCTGACACTATCTCCCGCTCCGCCCAAGGGCGGGGGATGTCAATGCATGATTTTTTCTCACCATAAAAAAAAAAAAAAAAAAAAGGCGCGCGTGGTACACTGACCGCCGTCGACGACTCGCGCTTGGTCCTTACTGGACGGCTGGATGGCGAGCTACCCATTGCTCGTTGTCCGCAAGCCTACACCAACGGTGACCGGGGATCGTCCCGCGACTCCCGACGCCCTAGGCGTCTCCAGTTACAGCAGCTGGGGCGTGAGGATGTTCGTTCCTTTACGGCTATGGCCATCTCCCCCGCTAGCATTACTGCTTCGCAGATGGAGACACCCGTAACCCTCCGCTGCCAGTCGCTTCAAAGAGGACACGGCGGTACCGCACCCAAGCGAGGCACACCTCCGCCGTATGTTCTAGCGTGTCCTTCTGACGGTTCCCGCTCTAGGTGGAGTGCGAGGGAGCATCACACTTTTATTGACTAAAGCCCATTCCAGGGCCGCGGTGGGCTTTTCTAACTATTCCACAGCGCTGGCATTCGCTCTTTCTTGGCCTTTAACTCTGTATAATCACTTATGAGTTTACATGGATACTGATCCATATTATAAAAAAAAAAAGACGAGTTGCACTCCGGGAGTGCCGGCAGAAGTGAAAACTTGATTATTAACGTTGAGCATGTTTGATATTTTGGAATGGTTAGGGAATAATTTTGCACCAATTGCTTTATCAGTATAAAAGTACTATCATTTATGTGGTAGAATACAATATTCATTTATTGCGCTATCGTACACAAACATGACAATTTATATTACATTAAAAATTTAACACTTTAAAACTATTACAATTATTTTACATTAAAAAGTTTATCTCTCCGAAAAACTACTGAGGTGTCAAGGGACACCCGGATGGAACGAAGTTCCGTTCTGGCTTGCTTTCTATAAGAGAGAGAAAGAGAGAAAGACAGAGAAACATGCGCACGCCGCACGGCTTACAATAGCTTACTATAGAAAAAGTGTCGTTACAACTTTTCGTGAGAATTTTTTCCGTCTAGCCAATACAATATAACTAAAAAATACTATCCTATTTTATGTACATTTTGACAGCACTATTTCAACATCTTCGAAACCATGAAAACGACACTCATGACGAAAAAGTTGATAATTTCTGACATTCGCCATCTTAGATTTACATTTTGACAGCACTATCGGCTTCAACAACCTCGAAAACCATGAAAAAGACACCCATATCGAAAAAGTTGATAATTTATTGCAGCCACCATCTTAGATTTAAATTTTGACAGTACTATCGGTTTCAACACCCTCGAAAACCACGAAAACGACACCCATGAGGAAAAAGTTGATAATTTCTTGCAGCCGCCATCTTGGATTTACATTTTGACAATACTATCGGTTTCAACAGCCTTGAAAACCATGAAAACGACACCCATGACGAAAAATTTAATAATTTCTTGCAGCCGCCATCTTGGATTTATATTTTGACAGTACCATCGGTTTCAACACCCTCGAAAACCATGAAAACGACACCCATGACGGAAAATTTGATAATTTCTTGCAGCCACCATCTTGGATTTATATTTTGACAGTACCATCGGTTTCAACACCCTCGAAAACCACTAAAACGACACCCATGACGAAAAAGTTGATAATTTCTTGCAGCCGCCATCTTGGATTTACATTTTGACAGTACCATCGATTTCCACGCCCTCGAAAACCATGAAAACGACACCCATGACGAAAAATTTGATAATTTCTTGCAGCCGCCATCTTGGATTTATATTTTGACAGTACTATCGGTTTCAACACCCTCGAAAACCATGAAAACGACACCCATGACGGAAAATTTGATAATTTCTTGCAGCCGCCATCTTGGATTTATATTTTGACAGTACTATCGGTTTCAACACCCTCGAAAACCATGAAAACGACACCCACGACGGAAAATTTGATAATTTCTTGCAGCCACCATCTTGGATTTATATTTTGACAATACCATCGGTTTCAACACCCTCGAAAACCATGAAAACGACACCCATGACGGAAAATTTGATAATTTCTTGCAGCCACCATCTTGGATTTATATTTTGACAGTTCTATCGGTTTCAACACCCTCGAAAACCATGAAAACGACACCAATGACGGAAAAGTTAATAATTTCTTGCAGCCGCCATCTTGGATTTACATTTTGACAGTACTATCGGTTTCAACATCCTCGAAAACCACGAAAACGACACCCATGACTAAAAAGTTGATAATTTCTTGCAGCCGCCATCTTGGATTTACATTTTGACAGTACCATCGGTTTCCACGCCCTCGAAAACCATGAAAACGACACCCATGACGGAAAATTTGATAATTTCTTGCAGCCACCATCTTGGATTTATATTTTGACAGTACCATCGGTTTCAACACCCTCGAAAACCACGAAAACAACACCCATGGCGAAAAAGTTGATAATTTCTTGCAGCCGCCATCTAGGATTTACATTTTGACAGTACTATCGGTTTCAACAGCCTTGAAAACCATGAAAACGACACCCATGACGAAAAAGTTGATAATTTCTTGCAGCCGCCATCTTGGATTTACATTTTGACAGTACTATCGGTTTCCACGCCCTCGAAAACCATGAAAACGACACCCATGACGGAAAATTTGATAATTTCTTGCAGCCGCCATCTTGGATTTATATTTTGACAGTACTATCGGTTTCAACACCCTCGAAAACCATGAAAACGACACCAATGACGGAAAAATTAATAATTTCTTGCAGCCGCCATCTTGGATTTACATTTTGACAGTATTATCGGTTTCAACACCCTCGAAAACCACGAAAACGACACCCATGACGAAAAATTTGATAATTTCTTGCAGCCGCCATCTTGGATTTATATTTTGACAGTACCATCGGTTTCAACGCCCTCGAAAACCATGAAAACGACACCCATGACGAAAAAGTTGATAATTTCTAGCAGCCGCCATCTTGGATTTATATTTTGACAGTACCATCGGTTCGGTTTCAACACCCTCGAAAATCATGAAAACGACACCCATGACGAAAAAGTTGATAATTTCTTGCAGCCGCCATCTTGGATTTACATTTTGACAGTACCATCGGTTTCAACACCCTCGAAAACCATGAAAAGACACCCATGACGAAAAAGTTGATAATTTCTTGCAGCCGCCATCTTGGATTTATATTTTGACAGTACCATCGGTTTCAACACCCTCGAAAACCATGAAAACGACACCCATGATGAAAAAGTTGATAATTTCTTGCAGCCGCCATCTTGGATTTACATTTTGACAGTACCATCGGTTTCCACGCCCTCGAAAACCATGAAAACGACACCCATGACGGAAAATTTGATAATTTCTTGCAGCCGCCATCTTGGATTTACATTTTGACAGTACTATCGGTTTCAACACCCTCGAAAACCATGAAAACGACACCCATGACGAAAAATTTGATAATTTCTTGCAGCCACCATCTTGGATTTATATTTTGACAGTACCATCGGTTTCAACACCCTCGAAAACCATGAAAACGACACCCATGACGAAAAATTTGATAATTTCTTGCAGCCACCATCTTGGATTTATATTTTGACAGTACCATCGGTTTCAACACCCTCGAAAACCATGAAAACGACACCCATGACGAAAAAGTTGATAATTTCTTGCAGCCGCCATCTTGGATTTATATTTTGACAGTAAAAGTGTCGGTACAATTTTTCGTGAGAATTTTTTCCGTCTAGCCCCCTTCACAACGCGCGATAAGGGATAGCTGTCTACTCTCCATCCGTCTTACGCTTTTTCGATCAGGTCACGTGTCCTGACGCGAGTTTAAGATTTTATACCCATTACAGAAAAAGTGCTCAACGCCGCTAAAGAAGTTTTCACTTCAAAAATCTTCTACTGTATGAGCATTTCCGTAAACCATGAATGAAAAGTAGCTCCTTAGTTAGATACAGACACCGAACATTTCAAAACGCCATCTGACCTTTTCGTTCCGATCATTGCACGAGATCGCGCACTGCATATCTTTACAGGTGTTTTTGATGTTCTTGGGACATTTCGCTGCGTGAAGGTACTTCACTAATAGTGTCATAAAATAGTTCGATGGCGGCCATTTTACGGTTATATTCTTCTTTCAGTCGCTTTGAATAGCTTTCTTGGAGATACCACCTGTTCGGGTAGTATTAAACTACTGGTACTGGTGCCATAACTGCGTGACACTTTTTCTTAAAATGAAGCGTTGTTTTGCCAGGTACTGTAGCAGTGAAATGTCAATGGATCAAGTATAAATAACTACACAACTAGTTTGAAACGCTGTTTGCAGTCATGAAGCTTGTCATCATACTAATTTTATAATGGCGAAAGTTTATGTTGTTACGTTTTATACAGACGAAAGTTTGTGAGTATGTTTATTTTTTCTTCACGCTCTGACGGCTAAACAGGTTTCAATAAAACTTGGCACACGGGTAGAAGATGTCTTGGAATAGCACATAGGATATTATTCATTTCTGGAGTATCGCCTGGGTTATGAATTTACATGTGGATGGATGGAGAGGGAGAGGGAAGCCAAAGAAAAGATTGATGGATTATGTGAGATGTGATATGAAAGAAAAGGGAGTTAGTGATAGCGTGACGAGTGACAGGACAGAATGGAAGAAAAAAACGTGTTGCGCCGACCCCAAATAAAACGGGACAAAGGCAGGACGAAGAAGAAGAAGGAGGTGTGTTCGCCTGGGACAATTTTCTATTATCACATGGGCAAAGCTGCTACTAATCTGTAAATATGACAAACTTTATACCAACTATTATAAGGTCAGCTTCTACTCTAACCTTATGTAGCTGAATACCAGTATTTTACATGACGCGACTGCCTGTTTGAACACTTATACATCTTCGCAAGACTGGTTTCTGATATCCTGGCTTCTGACTATTCATAACTACTGTCAATGATCTACAAATGACCGTAGAGAACAACTGCTTCCGAGGCGTGAAGAAACTCAGTCCGTTAATTAGCTATTAGATTATTAAAGTAGAAGTACTCGTAAGTACTTTTGTACCATATTTTCACCGAATATGCACAATTCATTATTTATTTATTTTTTCTAGCCGTTGCTGTCCCACTTCTGGGCAAAGGCCTCCCCCAAGTCCTTCCAAACTTTCTTCTCCTGCGCCGTCTCAATTCATTATATTACATTAAAATAATATAACATCGAAACGGCTATTAGATTCATGCTGTAGATAGATAGCATCGTTCGGAAATGATGGCCCGTCTCAATATCCTGACGTACGTACGTATCACAATATAGGTAAACACAAAAGGTGGCTACTGAATATTGTGTTTTTACTGCTGGGGCACAGGGTTTCTCTCAGTGTTAGACAGGGCTCTAATTAAGCATGCGGACCCGAATGCGGATTGGTAGACCATACGTCACCGAATTTTTAATTGTAGGAAATTTTATGATTTCCTTCACTGTTTTCATAAAACGACCGTAACGCATGAATACCTGTACGTACGTACGGCGATTTCAAACTAATGTAAGTCGCAACTGCGCTTGTACTCGCCGTACGGGAAGCGTGTCAATGTGTGCGTGCGTTTTCGCTCGTTGACTGAAATTGTCCTTCTGTTCCGACCTATTCTCTGGTATCGTTTATTTAGCTCAGTCCGCTCAACTATACGGCAGCACGTTGTTATAAATAAGCTGATTAATTAACACGGTGGCTGAGTTATTTATGACTTCGTTACGTGAATTTGTTGTTCATGTTCGTCACGTTTGCTGGGTGACACCATTTTGTTTGATCCTATAAGTTTATTATTGAATGTGGATTTAGTTGCAACAAGGTTTAATTACAGGCATATTTATTGGTTTGTTATCTGAACAATGTGGGAATTTAATAACATCTACACTAACACACCCCTACTTTTTAATTAGTACAAAAAAATGGGGCTCTATCTGTACCCGTCACTAATCATATTTTTGTAGTCAAAAGTAGAAAAAACCGAAATCCTAAAATTGACCACGAAAAGGTAAATTCATCATAGAATCAATCAAACATAACAATTGCTAGTAGAAAATACTACGGGCAGTGTTTTTCCTTAATAATTGTCACTTATTCATTCATTAATCAATAGCCTGCACAATATTTCCATAAATTGAGTGACATTTTGGAACATAAACCAACGCTAATAACTTAGCTGTTTATGAATATTATTTATTGAGAGTTTACTTATAAAATAACAAGGGCTTTTCTAATAAGCCCTTTAAGTATTTGTACTAATTAAAAAATAGTGGTGTATAATAAAAAGTTTGTAGGAGGTAATCTCTGGAAGTACCGGTCCGATTGCTAAAATTCTTTCACTAATAGAAAGTTGTTTTATTCCTGAGTGGCATAGGCTATATTTTATGTACGCGGGCGAAGCTGCGGGCAAAAGCTAGTAACTAATATGACGATTATTAATTATACCATATTACCTATTTACATATTACCTATCCAGATAAACAAGTTGTCGACATCAAAAATTACCATTTCTCTAACACTTAACACAAAACACAAGATTAATCCAACTTGGACCATAAATCATCCAAGTCAAATCAATCAAATATTCAAATAGATATTAATATTGTATCAATCAATAACACTTACAGTGATCAAGCAACACTTGTCGCGAGAGAGGCGCGACTCGTAATTGATTTTTAACTCGATTATTATCTGTACAAAGCGTGGACACTTGAATATCGAACGAAAAACTTTCGATTATTTGATAGAGCATCAAACTAACGAACAATTTTGTCACAACTTGGAATGTTGATACACCCATAGCAATATGCCTGCCAAGTCCTGGGTGTTGGAATCCTAACTAGTATTATAAATGTGTGGATGTTTAGATGTTTGGATGTTTGTTACTTAATCACGCAAAAACGGATAAACAAATTTGGATGAAATTTGGCATGCATATAGCCTTTGACATGGAAAAGAACATAGGCTACCTTTTATCCTGATTCCTTAAGTACCTAATGCCACGAGGGCGAAGCCGCGGGCAAAAGCTAGTAATTAAATAAATTGAAAAAATATCGAGCAAGAAAAGAATTTTGGTCTTGACAGAAAAAGTTATAGTTTTCTAGTACAATGCAATTGACAGCTTAACAAAGAGTTTTGATTAGGCTTATACAAGAAGTATTTATTGTAACAATGGGTCAGGTTACCAAGTAGAGAAACAGTATGGCCACGTTCCCTCTAAGTCGTAACGGTTAATTTCGTCGGACGACTTTCGTCTCTAACTGGTCCCATTATAACGACTGTGCGTCGTGGTCACGACAGATAATCGCTACAACAACACATGATATATCGTCACAGTTTAGTTGTGACAAATTTATTATCGTTTTACGACTGTCGTGCTAGCCGTTCCCACTTTTATGACAATTTGTTGTCACCGCAATAAAAGTTGTAGACGACAGTTAATCGTGTCGTCCCATTCTAATGCAACCCACATGTGAACTCCTCCATTTAAATAATTATATCAGTCACGAAATTTATAACGACACGATTATCTGTTACCACGACAAAGTGGGAAAGCGGCCTTATAGGGACAAAGTACATGTCATGTGGTTATCTTAAGCGCGAGGTAAGAAAATAATGACCACCGATATACAATGTTTACGGCTAATGGCTAGTTTCAAGTTGCTTGCTACATTTTTTATTGGTGAGCGTCATAGTTTAACTCAAAACTTGTGCACAAGTGTTGGACCGTGTCGTCCTGTAACGAAATTAATTAAACTCACTAGTTATACGAGAATGCTAAGTTTGAACCTGCACGATTAGGACACGCCTAATTATTCGGTATGGAACGACGCGAGTGAGTCAATTAAACGCTGTTTATATTTCATGTTTAGTGGGGTTTGTTATTTGTGTAAAATAATTCAGAAGAGCTAAGTTTTCTGGAACGCTGATTTTGTGTGCAGGTTTTCCTTTCTTTCCTAGGTACTTAGTGGGAAGTACACGAATGCAGAGAAATTAAGGCCCACTGTTCACGGACGCGTAGCTTTATAGACGCGTATTCGTCATTATACGCCTGCGTGAAGCTCATTCATTTCTGGTCATTCATTCTAACTGGTACACGTCCACTGTTGGACATAGGGCTCCCCCAAGCGTCGCCACATGGAACGTTCCTGTGCGTCCCGCATCCATCGGTTTCCTGCTACCTTCACCAGGTCATCGGTCCACCTTGTAGGAGGCCTTCCAACACTGCGTTTTCCGGTACGCGGTCGCCACTCCAAAACCCTTCGGCCCCAACGGCCATCTGTTCTGCGAGCAATGTGCCCTGCCCATTGCCACTTAAGTTTGGCAATTCTTTGTGCTATGTCGGCAACCTTAGTTTTCCTGCGGATATCTTCATTTTTTATTCGATCACGCTAGGAAACCCCGAGAAGCTTACATTCAAAAATATGAAACTCTGTCGACGAAGCGGCAGCGACATGACGTCGGTAAACGCGTCTTTGAAGCTACGTGTCCATGGATTATAGGCCTTATTCTTTACTACCAAGCTTCGTTTCATGTGATTGGCAGATTAAAACAGACAGAAAATCATTTATTCATTTAGATCTGCTAAATATTTATGAATGTTTCCAAACCAATAAGTCTTTTCTAGTTGTGAAATCATGGTTGTGAGCCGTTGGCAACGAAATACTTTATTCTACAATTTGCTCGTCTATGTTCACAAAAATGAGTCAGTAGAAACATGGAACGGCCAGACGAACAATACACCAGCCAACCGGCCATTACACTTGATGAAATAAATAGGTAGGTAGCAATTGTAGAAAGGCCGCATAGCATACGTATACAACAATTTCAACGACTCGTGACAAATTGAAGTGGATCGCGACATATCAAGGACTAATTGAAGTTACTTCTATAAATTGGTTAACGACCTTTAAAACATTATTGCTATTAATACGTAACGTAGTGCTAGATCTGAGGTGAAAAAACGCATTTACGATTTGGATTTGATAGTTTGAAAAACACTTTAATCTCCTTGAGATTTTAAGCTTAATTGAAGTGCCTAGTTTTTAAAGTGTTAATATAATTTTGATTACTATTTTGGATTTAGATTTATTCTTGATAAATTTTTAAAATAGTATACATTTTCGGTTGGATCTCTTTCTGAAAAGCACGATTCTATTCACAGTTTCGCGTAAATAAACTTTAAAAAATTACGCAATATTGTACAAAATGACAACTACCCGCCAAAGTGCAATGAGTGATAAACAGACGAAGAGATTCTCGTCAGGAATCACTGTCACGCACACGTTCCTTATTCTGCTAAAAACTCAGTACAGTAAATAAATACAACAATACTCACAAAACGACAACTACCTGCCAAAGCGCAGTGAGCGGCAAAAAGGTCAAGAGTCCCATGTTGGGCGCCACTGGCGCACACGCCTCACCTAACGACGGCTCCTAAGCTCCGCAACACAGCGTACAACACTTTTATTTGCTAAATAAAACTTTATTATCCTTACTGCTGGGGAAATTGGGAGACGTTTTAATGTAGAATAACGTCCTCGCCTCGTTCTCTACACAGACGTAATTCTAAGATTGAAACTAATGGTTTACACTTAAGACTCTTTTTTTTTTTTTTTTTTATGGTGGGAAAAAATCATGCATTGACATCCCCCGCCCTTGGGCGGAGCGGGAGATAGTGTCAGACTCTTACTGACTAAAAGACCCACCCCGTTCCTTCTAGCCTTCATACCGGGGCTCGAGCGCCCTTTCGGATAACCCTGGCCCCAGTAGGCTTCGACCCGGCTGGGTCCCTGCTGTTGCTGACAACTCCTTGAGGCGCGCGGGAACAGTGCGCGCCGTCGACGACTTGGGCTTGGTCCGGACAGCGAGCTTCCCATTGCTTACTGTCCGCAAGCCCGCGCCTACGGTGGCCGGAAATCGGGATCAGAATCCCGGCGACGGCGGCGGCGATAACGCCGTTGCCTGATGCGTTCGGCCTCCTCCTTTGCGAGCATTACTGCTTCGCAGAAGTCGGCGACCGCCTGCCACTCCTCCTCGCTCCGGACCATGGCCTCAACCAAGGCCCGGCGCGAGAGGTTTCCGCCGCCGATCGCCCCCACGAGGGCACGGCGATGCTCCGCCCTAGCGTTGAAAATTCCCGAAAGAAACAATTGTTTCTTTCATTGAAAAAAACAAATTGTGGTTTTTTTCCGTTTTTTTCACATGTTGCATTGAAATTTTGCGAAAAAAAACGTTTGGGAACAAAATAGAAATCTTTCGAATGTTTTATTCATTATTTCGGTTAATTTCATGAAAAATGGAAAAAAAACGAATTTTATTGAAATTGAAATATATTTATAGTGGGCGAAAATGTACGAGCGGTACATTTTCACCCACTATACACAAATGATCTAGCTTTCCTCAGCCAAAATCTCGATTTCACTGTCGTCAGCTTGATCAGAATCGAGCTCCCACGAGCCTCCCCCAAGTGTCACCATAATGATCGGTGCCCACTGTTGGACACAAGCCTCTCTCAAGTATCGCCATTTAGGGCTTTAATGACTGCTGTCCACTGTTGGACGTAGGCCTCCCCCTCGCTATAATGACTCATGCCCACTGTTGGACATAAGCCTCCCCCGAGTGTCGCCATTAGGCGCTAAAATACTGATGCCCATAGTTGGACATAAGTCTTCCCTCGCTATAATGACCTATGCCCGCTGTTGGACATAAGCCTCCCCCTCACTATAATGACCCATGCCCACTGTTGGGCATAAGCCTCCCCCTAGTGTCACCACGTAGGCGTTATAATAATTGATGCCCACTGTTGGACATAGGCCTCCTCTCGCGATAATGGCCTTTGCCCACTGTTGGGCATAAGCCTCCCCCAAGTGTCACCACGTAGGCGTTATAATAATTGATGCCCACTGTTGGACATAGGCCTTCTCTCGCGATAATGACCTTTGCCCACTGTTGGGCATAAGCCTCCCCCAAGTGTCACCACGTAGGCGTTATAATAATTGATGCCCACTGTTGGTCATATGCCTCCTCGCGATAATGACCTATGCCCACTGTTGGGCATAAGCCTCCCCCTAGTGTCACCACGTAGGCGTTATAATAATTGATGCCCACTGTTGGACATAGGCCTTCTCTCGCGATAATGACCTTTGCCCACTGTTGGGCATAAGCCTCCTCCAAGTGTCACCACGTAGGCGTTATAATAATTGATGCCCACTGTTGGTCATATGCCTCCTCGCGATAATGACCTATGCCCACTGTTGGGCATAAGCCTCCCCCAAGTGTCACCACGTAGGCGTTATAATAATTGATGCCCACTGTTGGACATAGGCCTCCTCTCGCGATAATGACCTTTGCCCACTGTTGGGCATAAGCCTCCCCCTAGTGTCACCACGTAGGCGTTATAATAATTGATGCCCACTGTTGGACATAGGCCTCCTCTCGCGATAATGACCTTTGCCCACTGTTGGGCATAAGCCTCCCCCTAGTGTCACCACGTAGGCGTTATAATAATTGATGCCCACTGTTGGACATAGGCCTCCTCTCGCGATAATGACCTATGCCCACTGTTGGGCATAAGCCTCCCCCTAGTGTCACCACGTAGGCGTTATAATGATTGATGCCCACTGTTGGACATAGGCCTCCTCTCACTATAATGACCTATGCCCACTGTTGGGCATAAGCCTCCCCAAGAGTCGCCATTTAGGCACTATAATGATTGATGCCCACTGTTGGACATAGGCCTCCCCGTACTATAATGACCTATGCCCACAGTTGGGCATAAGACTCCCCAAGTGTCGCCATTTAGGCGCTATAATGATCGATGCCCACTGTTGGACATAAGCTTCCCCCAAGTTTCACCATTTAGGCGTTATAATGACTGATGCCCACTGTTGGACATAAGCCTCCCCCAAGTATCGCCATTTAGGCGTTATAATGACTTGTGTCCACTGTTGGACATAAGCCTCATAAACTAGTGCGCCTCACCATCAGATTGCGTCACTGCTTACCATCAGGTAGGACCGCAGTCAAACGCTAGTTTACATTAATTAAAAAAAAACTACTCAGGTGTCAAGGGACACCCGGATGGAACGAAGTTCCATTCTGGCTTGCTTTCTATAAGAGAGAGAGAGAGAGACAGACAGAGAAACATGCGCACGCCGCACGGCTTACAATAGCTTACTATAGCAAAAAGTATCGTTACAACTTTTCGTGAGATGTTTTTCCGTCTAGCCAATACAAGATAACTAAAAAATACTATCCCATTTTATGTACATTTTGACAGCACTATTTCAACATCTTCGAAACCATGAAAACGACACTCATGACGAAAAAGTTGATAATTTCTGACAGCCGCCATCTTAGATTTACATTTTGACAGTACTATCGGCTTCAACAACCTCGAAAACCATGAAAAAGACACCCATATCGAAAAAGTTGATAATTTATTGCAGCCGCCATCTTAGATTTACATTTTGACAGTACAATCGGTTTCAACACCCTCGAAAACCACGAAAACGACACCCATGACGAAAAAGTTGATAATTTCTTGCAGCCGCCATCTTGGATTTACATTCTGACAATACTATCGGTTTCAACACCCTTGAAAACCATGAAAACGACACCCATGACGAAAAATTTAATAATTTCTTGCAGCCGCCATCTTGGATTTATATTTTGACAGTACCATCGGTTTCAACACCCTCGAAAACCATGAAAACGACACCCATGACGGAAAATTTGATAATTTCTTGCAGCCGCCATTTTGGATTTATATTTTGACAGTACCATCGGTTTCAACACCCTCGAAAACCATGAAAACGACACCCATGACGGAAAATTTGATAATTTCTTGCAGCCGCCATTTTGGATTTATAGTTTGACAGTACCATCGGTTTCAACACCCTCGAAAACCATGAAAACGACACCCATGACGGAAAATTTGATAATTTCTTGCAGCCGCCATCTTGGATTTATATTTTGACAGTACCATCGGTTTCAACACCCTCGAAAACCATGAAAACGACACCCATGACGTAAAAGTTAATAATTTCTTGCAGCCGCCATCTTGGATTTACATTTTGACAGTACTATCGGTTTCAACACCCTTGAAAACCATGAAAACGACACCCATGACGAAAAATTTGATAATTTCTTGCAGCCGCCATCTTGGATTTATATTTTGACAGTACTATCGGTTTCAACACCCTCGAAAACCATGAAAACGACACCTATGACGGAAAAGTTAATACTTTCTTGCAGCCGCCATCTTGGATTTATATTTTGACAGTACTATCGGTTTCAACACCCTCGTAAACCATGAAAACGACACCCATGACGAAAAATTTTTTTTTTTTCTGCCGCCATCTTGGTTTTATATTTTGACAGTACTATCGGTTTCCACGCCCTCGAAAACCATAAAAACGACACCCATGACGAAAAAGTTGATAATTTCATGCAGCTGCCATCTTGGATTTACATTTTGACAATACTATCAGTTTCAACACCCTCGAAAACCATGAAAACGACACCCATGACGAAAAAGTTGATAATTTCTTGCAGCCGCCATCTTGGTTTTACATTTTGACAGTACCATCGGTTTCAACACCTTCGAAAATCATGAAAACGACACCCATGACGAAAAGTTGATAATTTCTTGCAGCCGCCATCTTGGATTTATATTTTGACAGTACCATCGGTTTCAACACCCTCGAAAACCATGAAAACGACACCCATGACGAAAAAGTTGATAATTTCTTGCAGCCGCCATCTTGGATTTACATTTTGACAGTACTATCGGTTTCAACACCCTCGAAAACCATGAAAACGACACCCATGACGAAAAATTTGATAATTTCTTGCAGCCGCCATCTTGGATTTATATTTTGACAGTACCATCGGTTTCAACACCCTCGAAAACCATGAAAACGACACCCATGACGGAAAATTTGATAATTTCTTGCAGCCGCCATCTTGGATTTACATTTTGACAGTACCATCGGTTTCAACACCTTCGAAAATCATGAAAACGACACCCATGACGAAAAAGTTGATAATTTCTTGCAGCCGCCATCTTGGATTTACATTTTGACAGTACTATCGGTTTCAACACCCTCGAAAACCATGAAAACGACACCCATGACGAAAAATTTTATAATTTCTTGCAGCCGCCATCTTGGATTTATATTTTGACAGTACCATCGGTTTCAACACCCTCGAAAACCATGAAAACGACACCCATGACGGAAAATTTGATAATTTCTTGCAGCCGCCATTTTGGATTTATATTTTGACAGTACCATCGGTTTCAACACCCTCGAAAACCATGAAAACGACACCCATGACGAAAAATTTGGTAATTTCTTGCAGCCGCCATCTTGGATTTATATTTTGACAGTACCATCGGTTTCAACACCCTCGAAAACCATGAAAACGACACCCATGACGAAAAATTTGATAATTTCTTGCAGCCGCCATCTTGGATTTATATTTTGACAGTAAAAGTGTCGGTACAATTTTTCGTGAGAATTTTTTCCGTCTAGCCCCCTTTCACAACGCGCGTTAAGGTGATTGTTCCGCTGGCCTGTTCATACATTTAATGCATTAGAAATACTCCGTACATAGACACTTTTTGCTCAAAACGAATCACTTTATCACTTTTTTACAATTACATATTGACGCATTTGACTTTTTGGTAAATAATTTGCATTATATATTGAGAAAAACAGTCTTGAAAACCGGGCAAAATTTGACAATTTGTTTACTAGTGTGAGTGCGATTTGACAACCAATTCATACCGCCATGATTGCGATAGGTTAATATTTAACGCTAGATGGCGTGCAACCGATATTGTAAATTTGAAAAATCATTACTTAATTTATAATAATGGTTTACATTTCTTAAAAAAAGCATTAGAATAACGTAAAACTATCATATTTATTTATCTATCATAAACTAAAACATAAAACTTTGTTGACATCAAAAAATTGTTAGCGTTACTTATAATAATTGTTACTGGCAACAATATCATCACTCGTAATAGGCAAAATGCGGCGTTGCCGTTCTTCCTACTATTTCTAAGAAAAACCCATTGCCAAACCTCGCTCGATTCGATTTCGGTCGACTTGAAATATTTTTGAAGCTCGAGGCTAGCTTGTGCAGTGATAGGTTTTACGCGCGGAATTGCTTGTATATTTTGAATTGTATGCATTTTCATTGATTTGAACTAATATTATTTTCTTGTATGTATTTCATTACAATTTAATATAATTATTGCAAGGTATTGTAGTACAGGTTGCTTATACGCAATTTTATTTTAAAATAAAAGTACCAATCTTTCGGTGGTATTAGCAAGTCGGCCCATGAGTTTAGCTGGTTATTAGGTACAAACCAAAATCATCTCATAATTGAAATCACCGATCGATATCGTTAATGATTCGTTATAATATCAAGTACTTAAACAAAATTTTATTTACTTGACAATATAATATGTAAATATTATTATCTATCATTTGTAAACAAAAGTTTTAAGTCGATATAATATATATATATATATTTCCTATCATATTGTTTTTCTGATAAGTACATAAACAAATAGTTATTGACGAACAATTATTATTAGACGGACAAACAAACATTAGTTTTAAAAGGTACCTACATTAGATCGCGATCCGATCTCATCGTGGCATCGTGGATGCGGTGCATTCCGTTACAGGTATCTACATCAAAACGTATACATAATTATGTAATATGATTTATTATTTATGGTTGTTCTGCAGGGATTTATCTCCACTAGCTATTGTTTTCTTAATTGTCAATCAATATTTTATCAAAATCATTTGGGTAAGTAACATTTTACTGCTACATTTTTCTCAAAATGCGAACAAAAAAAATGCAAAATTTAATCTCGAACGTAATTTGGAATGTAAGTTTCTAATATTCTTGTATTACCTATGGTATAATGGTATTATTATTTGAGAAGAATGCTTTTCCATTGTAATTTGATTTGGTTATGTTTTGTGATTTCATTCAATTTTATTCGAATTGTGAGTTTATAAAAGTAACATATCGTCTTGTATAGTATTTGTTTTTGTGTATTTTCGTCAGACCTAGAGAAAAGTGCATTCTCGATTACACGGTGACGCTGACGAGTAAAGAGAGAGGTTGTTATTGATGAAGTACAATAAATTGAGAATATGGTGTGAAGAACGGTTAGCAGAATTCCAAAAGACACCAGAAGACATAGGTAGCTTTCATTGAAATGTCTACTGTAGGGCAGTATGAAAATGATTTGTATACTACAGACTACCTACTCATAAGCGTGACCGTCTGACTGCCAGTCAATTTGGAATGGTAATGTAATCAGAAATGTGCATGTGTAATTTCTGTATTTTGTAGAACACCTATGCAGACAACGCATCTTTAAAAAATATTCATAACACACATTTATTTTATCTTACTTTTACAGGTTTACAACAATACAATTTTATTGTGTCAAGGATATTCTTTATAAAAAGAATATTTGTACAAAAGATATGTTATATGGACAGCAAAATGAAAATGTGGCAAAAAGTATGTTTATGTAACAGTATAATAAAACTGTAAGGTCTTTTTATTGATGAAGAAATTGGATATTTGGCTGGCAGGCCAAATGGTAAGTTTATTCATGTATCATTATGTGTATAAGTTGGATCTTACCTATATAATTGATGAATATGGAAAATTATAACACTAGTTTACAAGTAAAATGCAAAATGTATAGATATGTTAATTTCTCCCGCTCTAGGTGGAGAGAGAGCGTCAGCTTGCTATCCAACCATCCAGTAACCATCCGGACCGAGCCTAAGACGTCGACGCCCTCACACGATTGCACTGCACTATGAATATGGATACATGTTCTGGTCGGATTGGGAACTTCTGCCAAGATCGAACGAGCCAATATGGACGGGAAGAACCGGAAAGGTACACAACTTTTTTTTTAAATTTACTTCATAAATTTTAGTCTATATTATATTTTTTCTTTTCTGCGTACCGGAAGACGCAGCGTTGGAAGGCCTCCTACAAGGTAGACCGATGACCTGGTGAAAGTAGCGGGAAACCGGTGGATGCGGAACGCACAGGAACGTTCGATGTGGCGATGCTTGGGGGGAGGCCTATGTCCAATAGTGGACATGTATTGGCTGAAATGATGATGATGATATTTTTTCTTTTAGAAAATTGTTCTTCAACATCCACATCAAAAGTTACACCCAAAATATACTAAATATAATAACTTTCTTTTGCAGCAACTGTGTAGCGGTGGTTTCCAGACAAGAACTTCAGAACAAGTGAAAACAACATGTTGAATGATTTTTGTTTTAATTGTACTTTTATAGTAGTTTGTTTAGAATCTACATTATCAATGTTTACAATCATATTTTTTGGTTATCAGAAACCTGAAATGGTGTGCTCATCATGATGAACATTATGTTCATAATGTGATGAATACATTGACTCTTTTTCTGGTTTCTGAAAAACACGTGATTATGGATGCTTAGACATTATCAAACATTTTCCACCTTCCTGGTTGCAATCTCTCATTCTAAATTGTGTTTTAAATTTTTTGTTTTCTTATGATTTATAATTTCTTGCGTTTGTCTTCTACTGGTGTATAATTGTTGTAAATAATATACTTTAAATTACTTCAAACTTGACTTGGGACTAAATGTTTTGAAAAAGATTGTTTTTGAGTAAACAGTTATGTATCAAGCAAGACACAAATTGTCACTATAAATACTTGTAATTATTGTTAGTTGGTACATATGTTTTTTTAAATAATGTATGAGGTAATATAAATAAAACTATCTTACATTGCATTCTTGACATTCATTTGATTCTTAAAATAATAAATCAATTAAATAGTTTACCCCAGAAATACCACCTTTTATTATATAATCATGATTCCTTTTATTTCATATTATAATTGTAATGGGTGACGTTAGAATAAACTTACCCCCCAGACAATTAATTCTAATTTCTACTAGAGTCCAGCCTAATAACTTTTAAATTCACGCCATCTAGTGGTTAACTTTGCTAAATGCTCTTGACTTTAAAGTAGTCGCTCATGTCTATGTGTGTGTAAACGATACTGTAAGCAGAGTTGGATATTAGTCCTAAGAAATATGGCGAATCAAATGGGTTTTGAGGCTTTAATTTGACTAATTTCGGTAAAGTGTAATGTCCCATTTCAGCTCTACTATTTCTGTGACATAATATTGTTCCAATCACACTCAAAACTAAATGAAACTGAAAATGTTGACTTCAGCGCCATCTAGCGGGAAAATGGCCACGAACAACCCGTAGCAATCACCTTAAGGAACTTCTTTCCAAAAAAAGTACGCATTTGAAAAAAACAAACATGAAGTTTTCGGTTCTTTTCATATTTTTCCGTTTTTTTCGGTTTTTTTCGAAAAATACATGAAATTTATAATTTATAAATTTCTTCAAAGTTTCGAATGTTACATTGAATAAAACAACAGTATTTGAAAGAAACGGGAATATTCCCTGTATTTTTCAACGCTACTCCGCCCAAGCAGGTGTAACAAGACATATCTATGTGAGGGTAGACTTATAATTGTGATACTAGAGTGAACAGTCAATGGATGAGTCTTGTCATAGTCGAGTTTCGTTTGTGTCATTTGTGTCATTTTCTAATCATTCAATGTCACTGTCAAGTTGTCAAATCATTCGATTCTGGGGGTCAATTCTCGATTTTAGAGATGGTGTCGAACTCGACAAAAATTTCTAATGACGTCATTTTTTCGACAAATTTTTAAAGTTGCTATTCTGGGGGCCAATTCTCGATTTTAGAGATGGTGTCAAATTCGACAAAAATTTCGAATGACGTCATTTTTTCGACAAATTTTAAAAGTTGCTATTCTGGGGATGTCTAATTAGACATTTGTCGAAGGATAACGTTAGAGTTTTTAGAGATAATGTCATTTGGGTCAATTCTCGATTTTAGAGATGGTGTCGAAATCGACAAAAATTTCTAATGACGTCATTTTTTCGACAAATTTTTAAAGTTGCTATTCTGGGATGTAGAATTCGACATTTGTCGCAGGATAACGTTAGAGTTCATGACGAGTGCTTCTGAGCAGTAGAGATGTCATGTCGATTGTAGAGATATGTCATTTCTGAGTGAACTCGTTGAATTTTGTTAGATTGTTAGTACGTTATATCGTGTTTTCTTTGGTTTTTAAATAAAATACGGCTTGGCTTATATCGAATTGACGTTTACGACCGTTCTCGGCGAAAATAATTACTTACAAACAGCAGTTTTACTGCCTTCACAGGACTTCTCAAAAAGTTCCAAATAGGTAAATCGCCACGGGAAGGCATTTTTTTATAAGTTTATCAAAACACAAGTCTTTTTTGGCGCAAGGAGTTCACCTAAACCTACAACTGTCACTGTCACAGTTCTTAACACTAATTTACAGAAGTTATACTTTACAACAACAGTAGGTATTAGGTATCAATCACAATCACCACATTCACAGTGATAAAACATGCATAAACGTTCGAAAATACTCAAAACGATCACGGTTCGCGACAACACCGTGCGCATTCGCAATGTTTACAAACAACTAACAAACCCCGCGTTCCGAATTGCGTCAAAAGCGATTATATCGCGAATCCGACTAATGCGCAACGTCACAAACATTACTCAATAGTCCTTATATTTTGTGACTATTAAATTCGGTCGGATAATCGCTTTTGACGTAATTCAAGGGAAAGTAACAACAAAAAATAAGTTTAGATTCAATACGACTGAATTAACTAGACAACTCGTTGTAACAAGATTCGTATTGCGCTATGTGCCTACTTAACTCATACAGGTTATAATAACAAAAATTACGCACGGCATGACTCTACGAGTTCACACGATGCGCTACAGACGGGGCGCGCCGGTATTGCCAACTGCTATGCCCAGTAGCTAGATAATTTGCAAAATGTTGCTAGATTGCTAGTTTTTTGCCAAAAAGAAACTAGATTTGCTAAATGTTTCTGTAGGTAATTTAGGTTTTAATAAATAACAATGGGAGCGCGTGACGTTCATACCCAAACCTATAATTGCTGCCAAAATTTAGTATATGCAGCGTATGTTTTGTGACCGCGGTAGCGCCGCACGCGCTCTCCACTGGCTGGTATGCTCCATGAATTAAACCCAACAACACACGATAAAATACGAGTAGCGTGTACTATTTTGGTTTAGAACTATAGTATTCTTCTGTCATGTCTTGGCGCAGTAGGAAACAAGGAATTCCCGGCTAACGCAGACCCATGGCTGTACCTGCAATAGCATCTTTGACCATAGATTCTCTTTGAGTTTTTATTTATAAGAAACTATAAGAAAAAATAAAAATAGCTATAATAAGAATAGCTGTAGAATAAGTATAGCTTCACGTCTCATGAAATAAAAAAGTGCTAGAAAAAGTAGCTAAAAAGTTTAGCTACAGTTTAATTAAATTGTAGCTGTCTGCCACCAAATAATAGCTAGATCTAGCTATAAAGTTGCTAAGTTGGCATCACTGGGCGCGCGGCTCGGCGCTTTCGCGCTATATTGCTATCCCGTTTTGGCCACGCTGTTGTCGTTTTGTTGAGTGAGACGTTATCTTCACTCGACTCGACATTTTCGTGAAATTTATTTCGATTTTGACTGAGAATACGGAATTCTGCTCGATTCGACATTTTTTGGTAGAGATAGAGATATTTTTGACAGACATAGGTAGAGATATACAATATAGTTAGATAACAATATAGTTAATTGTTAGTGCGTTACATTGTGTTTTCTTTGGTTTTTAAATAAAATACTACTTGGATTCTCATGTTGGATATTCGATTTGCTCTGTAATTTGTTCATTGTGTATTTTCTTGAAACGACGACCTTCGCGCACAATAACAGACTCAGTAATTTGTGTATCCACGTTTGTACTTACTTTTCGCCAACTATCCCAAGACTTTTTGTATTTTTTCCCCTCCATGTTGTTTAAAATATTATATGAAACGTAAAAGTTTAGACAGCACAGCCCACCAAAGAAGAAATAAATGAAAAGTTTTGAAGGAACCGCAAATTCTTCAACTATCAAGCTGATTATTTTTAGACTAAACGAATCGTTTTATATTTAGTCAGCATTTTAAAACCAAATCATTCATTCACTCATAACTACATAAAACGGAACGTGGATTCTTCCTAATGGGAACATTATCTTCACTTGACTTGACATTTATTTCTATTTTGACTGAGAGTACGGAATTCTGCTCAATTCGACATTTTTTGGTAGAGATAGAGATATTTTTGATAGACATAGAGATAGACTTGCAATCTCGAACTCGAGATAAATGGCGAAAATCGAGAATTGGCCCCCTGGGATGTAGAATTCGACATTTGTCGAAGGATAACGTTAGAGTTCATGACGAGTGCTTCTGAGCAGTAGAGATGTCATGTCGATTGTAGCGATATGTCATTTCTGAGTGAATTCGTTGAATTTTGTTAGATTGTTAGTACGTTATATTGTGTTTTCTTTGGTTTTTAAATAAAATACGGCTTGGCTTATATCGAATTGACGATTACGACCGTTCTCGGTGAAAATAATTACTTACAAACAGCAGTTTTACTGCCTTCACAGGACTTCTCAAAAAGTTCCAAATAGGTAAATCGCCACGGGAAAGCATTTTTTTATAAGTTTATCAAAACACAAGTCATTTTTGGCGCAAGGAGTTCACCTAAACCTACAACTTTCACTGTCACAGTTCTTAAGGGCCAAGCGCCCGAAAAGTGCCATAAAACAGTGATTTTCTGAGGCCTACTCCTCCGTAACGGCTAGGTCAATTGGTTTGAAAAAAATATATGTTTATTATAGATTCGTGAACAATAATATCAACATTTGATTTTTTCGTGCAATTAATACTTGTGTCAAAAAAAAATATTTAGCAATTTCGCAACTTTTCGCAACTTTTCCCTACTCCTTCGAAACGGCTTGGACCTTTAGAAACATTTTTACACATAAAAATTGGTGGTTAAATATTCTTCAAAGTGAACATTGCATTTGTAAATCAATCAATATCTCGCAGAGAAAATGGATTTAAAGCGCTTTCCGGACGCTGCTGGCCGCTAATAAATGCACAGATTTGCGTACTGGCGCCTAGGCGAGTGCGAGAGTTGCGTTCACATAATTTCGGCCAGATGGTTCAAGGGACTATACGCCTTAACACTAATTTACAGAAGTTATACTTTACAACAACAGTAGGTATTAGGTATCAATCACAATCACCACATTCACAGTGATAAAACATGCATAAACGTTCGAAAATACTCAAAACGATCACGGTTCACGACAACACCGTGCGCATTCGCAATGTTTACAAACAACTAACAAACCCCGCGTTCCGAATTGCGTCAAAAGCGATTATATCGCGAATCCGACTAATGCGCAACGTCACAAACATTACTCAATAGTCCTTATATTTTGTGACTATTAAATTCGGTCGGATAATCGCTTTTGACGTAATTCAAGGGAAAGTAACAACAAAAAATAAGTTTAGATTCAATACGACTGAATTAACTAGACAACTCGTTGTAACAAGATTCGTATTGCGCTATGTGCCTACTTAACTCATACGGGTTATAATAACAAAAATTACGCACGGCATGACTCTACGAGTTCACACGATACGCTACAGACGGGGCGCGCCGGTATTGCCAACTGCTATGCCCAGTAGCTAGATAATTTGCAAAATGTTGCTAGATTGCTAGTTTTTTGCCAAAAAGAAACTAGATTTGCTAAATGTTTCTTTCTGTAGGTACTTTAGGTTTTAATAAAATAACAATGGGAGCGCGTGACGTTCATACCCAAACCTATAATTGCTGCCAAAATTTAGTTTAAGCAGCGTATGTTTTTTGACCGCGGTAGCGCCGCACACGCTCTCCACTGGCTGGTATGCTCTATGAATTAAATTAAAACCCAACAACACACGATAAAAATACGAGTAGCGTGTACTATTTTGGTTTAGAACTATAGTATTCTTCTGTCATGTCTTGGCGCAGTAGGAAACAAGGAATTCCCGGCTAACGCAGACCCATGGCTGTACCTGCAATAGCATCTTTGACCATAGATTCTCTTTGAGTTTTTATTTATAAGAAACTATAAGAAAAAATAAAAATAGCTATAGAATAAGAATAGAATAAGAATAGCTGTAGAATAAGAATATAATAAGAATAGCTGTAGAATAAGTATAGCTTCACGTCTCATGAAATAAAAAAGTGCTAGAAAAAGTAGCTAAAAAGTTTAGCTACAAGTTTAATTAAATTGTAGCTGTCTGCCACCAAATAATAGCTAGATCTAGCTATAAAGTTGCTAAGTTGGCATCACTGGGCGTGCGGCTCGGCGCTTTCGCGCTATATTGCTATCCCGTTTTGGCCACGCTGTTGTCGTTTTGTTGAGTGAGACGTTATCTTCACTCGACTCGACATTTTCGTGAAATTTATTTCGATTTTGACTGAGAATACGGAATTCTGCTCGATTCGACATTTTTTGGTAGAGATAGAGATATTTTTGACAGACATAGGTAGAGATAAACTTGCAATACAGTTAATTGTTAGTGCGTTACATTGTGTTTTCTTTGGTTTTTAAATAAAATACTACTTGGATTCTCATGTTGGATATTCGATTTGCTCTGTGATTTGTTCATTGTGTATTTTCTTGAAACGACGACCTTCGCGCACAATAACGGACTCAGTAATTTGTGTATCCACGATTGTACTTACTTTTCGCCAACTATCCCTAGACTTTTTGTATTTTTTCCCCTCCATGTTGTTTAAAATATTATATGAAATGTAAAAGTTTAGACAGCACAGCCCACCAAAGAAGTAAACAAATGAAAAGTTTTGAAGGAACCGCAAATTCTTCAACTATCAAGCTGATTATTTTTAGACTAAACGAATCGTTTTATATTTAGTCAGCATTTTAAAACCAAATCATTCATTCACTCATAACTACATAAAACGGAACGTGGATTCTTCCTAATGGGAACATTATCTTCACTTGACTTGACATTTATTTCTATTTTGACTGAGAGTACGGAATTCTGCTCAATTCGACATTTTTTGGTAGAGATAGAGATATTTTTGATAGACATAGAGATAGACTTGCAATCTCGAACTCGAGATAAATGGCGAAAATCGAGAATTGGCCCCCTGAATTGAAGTGTGAGTTTAACAAGTTGCCGTCACGAGGCAGTCTTGAACGAGGCACCGGTGTGATAAGTTTAAGGTTAGTAAAATGGTGTTAATATGTACTGAATTGTGATTAATACTGATAATAAATATTGTTATTGCGTTGATTTATCTATCGTTTTAATTCTATGATTCCCTTCTGAGGTAAATTACATCTCAGAAGTGGGATACGCGAGACATTTTGTTTCGCGGTGAACCACCCCACGAGCTCGACCGCTGATAAATAAGATCTATACTCACTATAAACTGAAAATCAACGCAATTACAAGAAGAAAAATAAGAATGTGTGTGGTTTGATATAATATGATAACGTTGTGAATACTGATTTGGCCGATTGAAGCCGATGCGTTTAACGGTTTCTTTTGAAAAAAACCGTTAGACGTGTTTTTGATGGGTATAAATATAAACTTTCAGATGGACATTTCATTGAAATATCAGTTTAAAACAGTAATTGAGTATGATTATCGTCAAGGAATGATAAAATCCTTATAAAATCATCAAATGTTTCCATGATGAAAACAGATTTAAAAAAAAAATCCAATCGCTAATTATTTTCTTTTCCATAATTTATCAATTTTGTTGAAATACCTACGTTATTTATATTAGTGACTTGCTTTTGCAAGATTTTTTTTACATCATACATTAACAAAAATGTTATAAGTTTCAGGAAAATGAGCGACAAAGAACTCAATTCTGGTTATCGACGCACCAGCAACCATTCTTGCAATTATGAAAGGCGAGACCTAGAGGAAAACGAGAGGTGCGGTCGTAGCCGCAGTCGCAGTGGCCGTGGTGATGGCCAACAACGAACAACCGGAGCACGAGGGCGCAGCCCAGCTCGTGAACGACGGCACAGCAGCGCAACACATCGTCAGCTGAGAAGCCGAAGCATAAGCAGCACGCGAACGCTGCACGAGCAAGAACGTGAGCTGTCCAGGGAGAGGGAAAAGTTGAGAACCCTCGAAAACCAGGTACGGAAAGAACGGGAAAGATTAACGGAACGGAACAGATCACGTAGGCGTTTAGAGACGCTTGAGCCTGCCTCGAGCCATCGTGGGCAGACGAACGCTGGTGATCAAAATTCACATCAGTGCCGTTCCTTAATCACTCCCGCGAAACGCATGGCCAGTGATAAGCCACATGAAGCACGTGACAACAAGAAAACTAAATTTATGACTACGGATCTGTTTGAGGACTTTTTCTTAAAACTTTTTAAGTCTAAGGCAGGAGATCGTGAATCGTTTTCAAGTTCAACTTTGAATAACGTTATTCCAGACTTCGACCCCATGTCGAAAGAACAAACTATTAATGTCTGGCTCGATAAAGTGGATGAATGTTCCGAGATTTATAATTGGAACGATAAGCAAACGGTTCACTATGCCCTGCCTAAACTCACCGGACTGGCGAAGACATGGTTCCAGGGTCTACCCTCTATCAAGCATACTTGGCTTGAATGGAAGTCGATGCTTAAGGAATCATTCCCTGCCACGGAAAATTATGCAGAACTATTGACAGATATGCTTAATAGACGTGTACGCCCTGGAGAATCTTATGAACTCTATTATTTTGGGAAATTTAATTTACTGAACAGATGTAAAATATTTGGAAAGCAAGCAGTGGACTGTTTACTTTATGGGGTTGAAGACAGGGGAGTTCGTGTAGGCGCTCAAGCTGCAAAATTCAATAGACCAGAAGATGTACTTGAATTCTTTAAAACCATTAAACATAATAGAAATCAGTCGGATTGTAACAAAGATTTTAATAGAGATAAGCGCCCTACCCCTACATCAGTGAACAGTAACTCGGTAAAGAATACAGACAATAATACGGCTTCAAATAAAAATAGTGGTGTACGAGGGTCAATTAAGTGCTTTAACTGTCAGAGTATTGGTCATCCCAGTTTTAAGTGCCCTAAACCAATAGTCAAGTGCAATAGCTGTCATTTTATGGGACACGACAGTTCAAACTGTCCTAGATTAAAAGATCAAAAAAATACTCCCAAGGATAAAGAGGTCCTCGAAGTTTCTTATGCTAAAAATAGTAACGACAAGTACAAGTTCATGATAAATATCAATGGAATTGGTACAGTATGCCAGTTGGATTTAGGTAGTGAGGCAACACTAATTCGTAAAAATAATGCCTCGCGTTTAGGATTGAATTGGGAAAGCGTTGATGGTCCATATTTAAGAGGATTAGGGAACGTACCATACTTACCACTAGGGCGTACTTTAGTGAATATAGATGTGCAGGGTATCTCGGAAAGAAATGTCGAAGTTTTTATCGTGGATGACCACTTAATTAATTATGACGTTTTGCTAGGTCATAGTTTTACCGAACGACCTACACTTAAAATAATTAAAACTCCAACAGATCTGATATTTGAGCGGGTAGGGCAAGATATTCATTCTAAATTACATCTTTATACAACTTGTGATGTTACAGTGGACATCGGTGAGATGGTATCGGTTCCTGTAAGGTCAAATGTTGTTTACACCGGAATTATATATATAGGCGGGTCGGTAAGAGGTTGTGCGGGTCATGAGTACTATCTGTTACCGGGAGAATATGAAATCCAAAATTCCGAATGCCATTTATTAGTTCAAAATATTGGTCCGAACCCAGTATGCTTCAAAGAGAACACTCTCATGACACGCGCTCAGCTTGTAGGGCCGAGTCATTTAGGCTTACATATTTTAAGTGTCGAAAATGATTTGAATAATCACGTCTCTGTCACTCCTAATTGCGGAAATCAGTTGTCGGAAAATCAAAACCGTCAATGCGTCAAATTACTTGACAGATATAAGGACTGTTTCTCTACCGGTATGCACGACTTGGGCTTCACTAATGTTACGGAAATGGAAATTCATCTCAAAGACTCTACCCCTGTCGTTTACAGGCCGTACCGGTTACCTTACTCTGAGCGTAAACTAGTTCAGGACATGGTTACTGATATGATTGAACATGGTATCGTGCGAGAGTCTAACTCTCCATATGCTAGTCCAATTGTCCTAGTCAAAAAGAAATCGGGTGAAAAGCGTCTCTGCGTTGACTATCGCGCCCTCAACAGTCGCACCAAAAGAGACCACTACCCCTTGCCGAGGATTGACGACCTGTTAGATCAGCTCTCAGGTCAATGCATGTTCACGTCACTTGATCTGGCCTCAGGCTATCATCAGATTGCCATAGCTGAGCAATCCAAAGAGAAAACTGCATTTGTCACACCCGACGGACAATATGAGTACAATCGTATGCCCTTCGGGTTGGCAAATGCTCCTGCAGTTTTCCAGAGAGCGATCCACAAGATTCTCAGTAAGGCCAAAGTCGGATATATAGTTATATATATGGATGACATTCTGATACCGTCAAGAAATTTCGAGGAAGGACTGACACGCCTCGACGAAGTGCTAGCCCTCCTACGGGAGGCAGGGTTAACCCTTAAAATGGAAAAATGCCATTTTTTCCAAGAACGCATTAATTTTCTTGGATTCGAGATAGATAAAGACGGTATCAGACCTGGGATCCAAAAGACTGAAGCGGTGTCCAAATTTCCTGCTCCTCAAAATCAACACGAGGTTAGGAGGTTCCTTGGACTCGCAAGTTTTTTTAGAAGGTTTGTGAAAGGATTTGCAATAATTGCTAGGCCCTTGACAAGCCTTTTGAAAAAGGACACACCTTGGGGTTGGGGAAAATTACAAATGGAATCTTTCGAGTCCATTAAAAGGCATTTGACCGAAAGACCTGTCCTGGCCTTGTACAACCCTAATGCCGAGACCCAATTACACACCGACGCGAGCAAATTTGGGGTCGCAGGCATCTTATTACAAAGAAAAGATCCCGATCCCTGGCGGCCAATAGCATATTTTAGTCGCCAAACGTCGGTCGATGAGATGAAGTTGCACTCATTCGAGCTGGAGACGCTTGCAGTCGTTTGTGCTTTGAATAAATTTCGTACATATCTCATCGGTATGAAGTTCACTATCATAACCGACTGCAACGCGTTACGCTCTACTTTCACTAAGAGAGATCTCATACCTCGCATATCTAGATGGTGGATCCAATTTTTAGAATTCGACTGCGATATCGAGTATCGTCCTGGTGAAAGAATGTCACATGTTGACGCACTCAGTAGAGGTCCAGTGTCAGTACCATCGGAAGATATTCACATTCTAGACATTATGTCGATTAGTACGGAGGACTGGATTTCCACGGTTCAGTCTTCTGACGAAGAAATCAGACGTATTAAAGATGTTCTAGAAGACCCGGAAACCTCTAAAATAGCAGGTATCCATAAGGAATATACAATCAAAAACGGGCGAGTTTTTAGAACTCTAGGTGAGGGTGTTACAAGGTGGGTAGTCCCAAAAGGCGTGCGTTGGCAACTCTAGAAATCCAACCATGATGATGTGGGGCATTTCGGCTTCGAGAAAACCTTGGACCGAATAAAATCACTCTTCTGGTTCCCGAAAATGCGAAGGTTTATAAAAAAATACGTAGCAGCATGCCTTGAGTGTGCTTACCACAAACTGCCTTCGGGAAGCAAGGAGGGATTGCTTCACCCGATTCCCAAAATAGAGATACCGTTCCACACTTTACACGCAGACCACCTGGGTCCGTTCCCTCGAAGTAAGCGAGGATACACATACATACTCGTGATAGTCGACGCCTTCACCAAGTATGTTAGCATTTCACCGGTTCGAAGTACAAAAACCAAAGAGAGTATAAAAGTATTTAAGACTCTTTTTAGTTACTTTGGGTCCCCCTCGCGGCTCATAACGGACAGAGGTACGAGTTTTACTAGCAAAAAGTTTAAGACGTTCGTGCAATCGATTGGTACAAAACATATCCTTAATTCTGTTGCCACACCGAGGGCAAATGGGCAAGTCGAACGGTATAACCGAACGATTCTTGCATCCCTTGGGTCCATGGCTCACGGTAAAAACAAAAATTGTTGGGACGAACTTCTGCCTGACATTCAGCTAGGGCTTAACACTACAGTTCATGACGTAACAAGAAAAACACCTACTGAGCTATTGTTAGGTAGGACGGTGACGAACCCGAGTCAAGGCATATTAAATAACGTAATTGATGACATGAGAAAGAGTAGTAATCAAACTTTAGAAGAAATTAGGTCTGAAGCGAGTGAAAGAATCAAAAGAAATCAGGAGACAAATAAGAATCGATATGACAAACACAGGAAAAAGGCTACGAATTATAAAGAGGGCGACCTGGTTGGGATAGCGAGGGCGGTTGTGTCAGCGCCGGGCCAATCTAAAAAGTTAGAAGCGAAGTGTCAGGGTCCATACAGAATAAAGAAAGTCCTACCAAACGATCGGTTCCTCGTCGTAGACACCCCTTTAACTAGAAAAGGAGCAAAGTACGAATCAATTGTTGCCATTGACAAAATTTACCCGTGGTTGAGTTTTAATGCCCCTGCTTGCTCGTCCAGTGATGAAAATGACGATGAGAGTGAAACCAATTAAAATGATTTATTATACTAAATGTGATTTTTGAATTATTTGATTTGCAACTTAATATTATATGTATTATGAATTAGAATAATTGCGATGTCCTAGCTAGATGGCATCTGGCATATGAATTTGCCAGTCCTTTAGAGATGTTAAGTGAGGGCACTTTGAGTCGGGCAGGATTGGCGTTGGGATTCGCCGCCCAGGAGTGGCTCAAAGTACCACTGCCGATGACGGAGTGACGGTGAAGGAAGTAGCCTAACTTCGCTCGGCAATAGATATGATTATGAGTTAAGTGAGAATGTTTGAAAAGTCTGGTATATGAACTTACCAGTCCCTTAGAAATAAGTGAGGGTACTTTGAGTCGGGCAGGATTGGCGATGGGATTCGCCGCCCAGGAGTGGCTCAAGTATCGCTGCCGAAGATGGAGTGATGGTGAAGGAAGTAGCCTAACTTCGCTCGGCAATAGATACAGTAGAATAAGTGAGAATTTTTGAACCGGGCAGGATTGGCGTATGAACTCGCCGCCCAGTGTGAGTGGTTCAAGACATTGCAGCTGAAGCGGTATGATAGCGAAGGAAGTAACTTTCACATCGCTGAAGCTATAAAATAAGCGAAAATATCTTAATTTTAGTTTTATTTTATTTTATTTTAGTTATCTAGAATAGTTATGTCGTAAGAATCGATAATAAAAATGATTCATTATATTGTTTTGTGAAAATAATACTCAACCTATATGTACAGATTACTTTTGTAAGCGTATATATGCAATTATATTAAGATTATGGTTTGATAACTACGCTTATGCAATGATGTGAAACGAAGGGACTCGTTCTTGAAGGATGGCCGACTGTAACAAGACATATCTATGTGAGGGTAGACTTATAATTGTGATACTAGAGTGAACAGTCAATGGATGAGTCTTGTCATAGTCGAGTTTCGTTTGTGTCATTTGTGTCATTTTCTAATCATTCAATGTCACTGTCAAGTTGTCAAATCATTCGATTCTGAATTGAAGTGTGAGTTTAACAAGTTGCCGTCACGAGGCAGTCTTGAACGAGGCACCGGTGTGATAAGTTTAAGGTTAGTAAAATGGTGTTAATATGTACTGAATTGTGATTAATACTGATAATAAATATTGTTATTGCGTTGATTTATCTATCGTTTTAATTCTATGATTCCCTTCTGAGGTAAATTACACAGGGCACACCTCGACTGTGTGCTCCACCGTGTCCTCCGGGCGTTCCGCACAGTGGCGGCACCCGGGCGTCACCTCCGCATGAATCCCGTGCAGGAAACTGCCGAACGAACCATGTCCGGTGAGTACCTGCGTCATGCGGAAGGTAAGGACGCCGTGAGGTCTTTCCAGCCACGCCTCAAAGAGGGGACTTACCGACACTTAAGACTCTGTTTTCTAAATCATTGTTGCTCTAACAATAACAGCACTTCTAACATATATGATGAAGCTAAAGACTACAATCTTATATCGTTAATCTTTTTTAAACCTACAAAGTGTAGCTCAAACGTGTTTCATCTAAAGCTACATCCAAGTTTTATTTTACTGAACAGCACTGAAATTTACATAAGGTCGTTCTTAGTACTAACACGAAAAGTGAAACTTTTTCACGTAACCGAATATTCTTTTCTATACAGGCTTTCACCCATAATTTAAGTTAAACGTTCGAATCTTTTCATCTACCGTCAAAATGTATTTGAAATTATTTACATCTACCCACATTCGCTTGCAACGTTTGACCTTGGTTTGCAAGCACATGTGTTATGGTTATGGAGCGCACATTAGTAATGGCTGAGCTGAGCGGAGCGACGGAGAACGTAAAGTCAGGACTACATTATTCAGCCTGTTATGCACTGTGCATTCTGGTTTAAAAGTTGGAACTAAGTGACAGCGCTGTTACAAACAGTTTCGAATATGTTGAGCAATTTTGTGAGAGCTAACTGACTTAAAAGAGATTACTGACAAAAAGCTTTTGTGGTAACTTGTGGTCAAGAATGGCGCTTCAAACTAGTTAAAATAGTTAAGATTATAAAAGATATTGGATAGGATGACAGAGCTCTAAAGTTTTAATTTTTAAATTAAAATTTTAAAATACTGTTTTATAAAATCTGTTACACTATATTTTAGAAAACCTTGTGTTCCATATTTCTACCCAAACGGAACACAAGGTTTTGGAACAACCAACGACACGGCGAACAGAGTTCTGGTGGGATACACAAAACACGGTGCCCTAACTTTCCGCCTGTCACAGGACCTCAATGGACATGGCTAGTTCGGATGATTATTGTTTCGGATTAAGGCGGAAGAATCGCCTGGATGTAAACATTGTACGGATCGCCCGGAGGACACGGTGGGGCATACGGTGGAAGTCTGTCACGATTAAGGGGATCACTGCCGAGTCCTCGTGGACACGATCGATGGTGGCGACCTAACGCGCCGTGCCCTGGTTTAGACCGAGAGAGAATGGGCGGCGGTCGACTCCCTCTTTCCGAAGTAATAATGATAGCGAAGGAAATAGCCGCAACATAGCCGCCGCGAGTAGCCGTAGGCGCAGGCTTGCGGATAACGAGCAATGGGTAACCCGCTGTCCGACAGTCCGGTAAGGACCAAGCCCGAGCCGTTGTATTCCACACGCACCACGAGCAAAGGTTAACTGGAGGACATTTAGTCAGTAAAAGTCGGGCATACCCTCTCGCATCACCCTACAGCTCCACCTTACAAAAAAAACATAGGTAGAAAACCAAATATATTACATGTATTTGTTGTAGGTAAATTCAGGCATCAAAACGCCGAGTGCTGGTTTTATTCGCTATTTGTGAATCATAAATGTAGCTTGATTAAAATCAACACGGAGAGTATTTCGGGTAAGCCGGTCTATGATGAATTACATCAAATAATATAGGGCTTAGCTTCATGTTAATGATACGTTTTGCGAATATGTTTATCTTGGTCTTGATTATGTATGTTAATCTCTTGTCGTCTATTATTAATACGTACTTAATAACTCGAGACTCTTGTGTTAACAAATATATTCAAATTGTTAATAGTTATTTTAATTTCTTAAGTAAGATCCATTTAAAAATGCGATTTTAGTTTAAATGATATTTATTTTGCAAATAGGGTTCAAAAACCCTTTTACAAGTATTTTTTTAGTCAATTGAAACTAGATGGGAACGGTGTTTCCTAGCTAACCACCCTGAGAGGAAACGCCGAAACAGGCTCAGGGGTCAAAGTCTCTTTCAAAGTCCAATTTTACAAGTTAAA
The DNA here is from genome assembly GCA_910589285.2 of Mythimna ferrago. NCBI lineage: Eukaryota > Metazoa > Arthropoda > Insecta > Lepidoptera > Noctuidae > Mythimna > Mythimna ferrago. Next base: position 1,247,501 of record OU342693.1, read on the forward strand.
AGTACCCTATTGTTCTCAATTATTATTTGTGTAAGAACTAAGAACGATGTAGCGTCCCGCTTCCATATATTTTCTGTCACGATCGTTAAGCTCATCACCAGACTATAATATCTTCCATGAAATGCTAAGCTATCTTCCCAGGCACAGCAATGAGTCAGTTCAGCTGCAAGCCTGCACCGCGCCAGCGATCGATCATACGCAATAACCGAAACGAAACACACACGAGCTATAGCGGAGCTGTAGCCTCAACTAATGGAATATAGCCAGTCACACGGCATATTTGATGAAATGGGTTTTTGAGCTATAACTCTGTTTATCATGCAAAAGTAATCTGTTCCGGTGCAGAAAGGTAGCGAACGAATGTAACTCTTTTTTTGCTCCGCACTGAAGCCAGTGGCAAGTTTAGAGAGTATTTAGTTTTCTTTTTTTTTTATTAGAAAGTATTTACAGTCACTTTGAGTTCTATTAGGATGCGGATGTTATACATTCTAATGTTTATGCAGTATATGGCAGCAAATATATCGAGTCAGCCTTCACGGCAAGCGTCGATAAGGGAGTCAATATTACAATAAAATGCTAAGCTTCATTTTTTAATTGTTTTATTGATATAAACTAGTGCTTGATTTTACCGAGATAACGTCTATTTCAATGAATCTATGTAGACACTTGATACACAAAACTATATCCACTAGGAATCAATTTGCGAATAAACAAAACAGCAACTAAACATTATTCGAAAAAGCCAAAAACGGCTGATAACTTCATTCCATCCAAAAATATTCTATTTTATTCTTAGATGGTTGCTACTTGATAAAAGTATGCCAAATTAAAACGATCCAATGTCACCTTCTATCACCTGTACGATACGTTAAAAAGATCGAATAAAATATTCTTTCCAAAAAAGTAATCTGTTTAAGAGTTTCACCACAATAGCTGGGCGAAGTTGTGATGATTGTGTAAATGGAAGGAACGGCCGTGGTGCGTATTGTGGACATTACGGGAAAGTTAGGTCTTATTTTAATATTTTTTTGTGGATTTGTAAAGGATCGTATATTCTTTTGTGATCAATTATATTTGATTTGAATTAGGTGCAAGGCCAAGAAATTATTTATTTAGAGTTTTTTTTTTTTTTAATTATTGATAGGCTCGCGTTTGACCACTATCTCACCTGATGGTAAGTGATGATGTGGCCGACGATGGAGCACGCTTGCCTAGAAGTAACCTATTCACTCTCGACTTAAAGACCCCTAGGTTGTAGCTATCAGGAAACACAGACTCCGGCAGGGAATTCCACTCTTTAGCTGTACGCATAATGAATGTGTTTCCAAAACGCTTTGTACGAATGGGTGGGATATCCACCATGTACCGATGGCGCAACGCCGTACGTCCGTGGAACGGACTTGGCGGAATTAAATTGTGCAATTCCAACGCACACTCACCGAAGTGTAATCGATAGAAAACCGCCAGGCCAGCAACTCGGCGTCGATGCTCAAGGCTTTGGAGCTTTGACTCTACAAGCGCATCATCACCGATGATCCTCTTGGCTCGCCTCTCAATCGACTCCAGAGCATCAAGCTGATACTTGGCAGACCCATCCCAAAGATGAGAGCAGTACTCCATACACGATCGAACTTGCGCTTGGTATAGGTTGAGCAGCTGTTCCGGAGTGAAGTACCGCCTCACCTTAGCTAAGATCCCCAGTTTTTTGGCAGCCTGTTGTGCTTTTGCCTCAATGTAAGAGCCGAAATTGAGGGTGGTAACGTTACCCCAAGAAGCTCAAGGCCGTCGGTTATCGGCACGGTCACACCCCGGAATATAGGAGCCGGGTAAAATTGGCTTCGTTTGGCGGAAAAAAAGACACGCCTGGGTTTTAATGCCAGAGTTACAATGCCAGACAAAGGCTATGTGTGTAAACACTCCGTAAGGCGGATTTTAAACATTAAATGCAGAGAAGAAAGTCTTTACGACGACCCGAGCATCCTAGTGCACAATGAAGATAATTGCATATTCTTGCTGCACATATGTGCACAAAGCTGAAAACAAAATGTCGTCAGTTCCCCATCGCTGTTTCTTTGCCGCGCAGAGTAGCGTCTGAATAATGCATGCCGCTTGCTAGCCCACGTGTTCGACAATTGCCGCGCCGCTGTCGGCTGCACGCATGCGTACTGCATTCACGATGTAACAAGTAATCGTACTTGCCTTTGACATGATTTAACTCGTTTTGAACAGTTATAGGAAATTGGAACCTAGGACAAATAAAATGTTCAAAAGACAGAAATTATCGATTTTATGGAGCAGGCCAGTAGATCCAGGATTAGTATGTTAACCGTTTTGGCTATCATTTGAATTCTTGAAGTAATGTTAAGTCCTTACTGCCACAACACAAGCCTTTTCCCAGGCCTGTCTTAAGAGCCTATCTGCCTGAAGCACTACCTGCCTAAGGGTGCCCCGATGGGATCTAGTGATTGAGTTAGGCGCGCAGATTGACCGTACTGCACTATAATATGATTGCATGGCCAACTGGGCATGAGAGCTTCTCTGATTAATTACGCGACATCTCGCATGAGACACTCAATCAATCAACTCTGCCTCTAACTGAACACTCGATTACAAAACATATGCTGTACACAAACAAGGTGACTATCATCGAACTGATTAGTAACTCAACATACATTCGCAATATGAACGTTTTCATAAACACATTATTAGATATCTGTGTATTTGGCACGAGATTTCATAATATTATCAGTTTCCAAATCGCTCTAAGTGATCATTGTCGGATTGGCAAATAGTCAACATGTAAACATTTGTTTTGGCTGGCTCGCCCCAACGAGCTGTCACTATGGTGTCATTGTAGTCTTTAGGTACTAAACTATTTTTACAGTGTAGAAAAATATAATGCCTCTACGACTTGTTTTCGGATGAAGTAGTAAGGGGACAAGTATGGGTCTCGTGGGTGCCGTTGTACAGCACGATATTAAAATATAGTTCAGTACTTTTAGCTCTCAGCTTTTTTACGAGGACTAAAGAAGATAATCGCGAGTTTTATAATGCGCGCCAGTATATACTTATGCGCATTATAAAACTAGCGATTCACTGCAGTAAAGAGAAACAGAAAAACATATGTTATTCTTCAGGACAAATAGTGATAGAATAGATAAATAGTGTGTTCATACAGTGTATTTAATAGGACAGAAAAAAATCAAGAAGATAACTTTAAAAATTCCTTTTATCGATTAAGAATAGGACCATTATAGGTAAATGCAATCATTCTGATTGTTTGTCAGTTTATTCTACAAGCATAGTTTTACCGTTGTAGTGTAGTCATGTAGTTTTCACCAGTAGACAGAGTGATTCATGAGAAAAGTTTAGATTAATACATGTGTGTGTGTTACATAGAAAAGAAAAGCCGAGAATTTGAAGGTTCCGTGCGAAGCTGAGGCGGGTCGCTGGTGCTTATAATAATATTATATTATTTCTGTGCTTAGTTTCACAGCCTAAATTGTGTTTTTTTTTTCTAGATTAGATAGACCTGAATGATCCACCACACACGCCGTCATCAACAAGACAATTACAGTAAGCTTGGTCTTTTAGAGAATCGCACTGGGAGATATTGTAAATGGATCTGATGGCCCGTAACTGCAATAAAAATAAACTAGATATCTGTGGCCCGTCCCTACATTTTAAATTATCGTACACCATGATACTATAAAAGCAACTAAAATAGTTAGTACGTGTTAACCAAGTTAACAGCCGTAAAATGGCGAATTTTCTAACAGTGTATAATACCAAACATAGCCTCCCTGTAAGAGATGATAAATGAGGACCCTATTGTAGTCAAGCGTTGGCCCCAAGAAAATCGTTTAATCGACAAATTCACTGCCTTTGAAATTTGTTAAGGAAAATCTTATGCACTTAATTTCTTCCATTCACAACTGTTGGGATGGAGTAAATGAGGGGACTGTATTTTATGAACGCTGATATATTGCCGTTAACCAAGATACTTAAAAATACAACTGTCCCGGACAAAAAATAATTATTAATTTATAAGATCGAGAATTGTCGTCCGTCGCGGCGGTGTCCGTGGAAGCGAGTGTCCAGCGAACACTGGCTGTCCGCGGTGCGCCGGACAGCCAGTGTCGTCGCCCGCGCCTCCGCTCCCCGCTGCCGATGACGTATATGATGCAGGCCGCCTGCGTGTGTAGACCGCGTCATTAATAATAATAATATTCAACAATTATCACACAACGCCGTCTAGTCTCAAACTAAAAAAAAAAGTATATACCTAAAAAAAAACAATTTTGTCTGTTGTAAATGTCTGTATACCGTCTGTAGAAATCGTTGACACTGATAAAACCCTCCAATATATCCATAGAATCAGCAATATTGTAAAAGAGTTGCGTTGCAATTTTAGTACACAATACTGTTAATCTTTGTATGTCTGCACTTCTTACACTAATAAAGACGTAAAGTTTTTTTTTTTTTTTGTTTGCAAGAGGTAATTTCTGAAAGTACTGGACCAATTGCGAAAATTTTTGCCGATAGATAGCTGTTTTATTCCTGAGTGACATAGGCAATATTTTTTGTGAGTGAGCGAATAATTCTAATAAAAAGAGTTCCACTGACAATAGTTTATTTAAGTAATGCGTAATAAGTATATCGCCTTTGCGCATCAATTAGTCTTTTGTTTTTTCTATTTTATGTTTTGTGTGCAATAAAAAACACGATACATAGTTCGTTCCTGGTTGTCATACAGCCAGGCGACTGCGGGAGCTCAAGAACAAACCAGCAAACGTTAGCAACTTGCGTGCAACCTAGTTTTATTTACTCTATAAATAGTAGGAACACTTGATTAAGTCAATTACAGTCCCATATTAAAATATAATTAGTTTCAATGAAAAGAAATTTGCTTATTTGAAAAATACAGCTCTCTGTTGCTTTACGGTTATGTTTAAGAAAATCAAGATCCAACTTAATAGAAAGCAAAAGATCTAGACAAAGCTTTTGACCTGGAAAAGTGTCTATTGTAAAATTAGCCTATTGCTTTGTTTACTTTACATTATAGAGCGCAACTCGGACAGTGACGGTCTGGAACTTTAGACATTACACTTTCGAGCTGTCATACTCGTTCAGGTCAAACGTCAGCGCGTTTGATATAATCTGACGTTACGTCTAAACTAGTTTAAAAGTTTTAGTTTAATCTAATTTGATAGTTCTTTCTAGTTGCATTTGTTTCGGTTTATCTGCAAAAATAAGTAACATTCTAAATGAAAAAGAATACAAAGAAAGAAAACATGTTTATTCTGCCCGAATAGACACACAAATAATTACAAAAAAATAAATAATCAAAAATTAGTTTCCCTGTCAGGTTAAATGTGGACCGGGCATAAGTGACTTGAACTAGGTTGTCTATTAAAACTAGTATAATCTATGCGACGCCGGCCGACTGGAGACCGACAGAGACAGAAACAAATGTATCGGTAAATAAAGCTACCATCTCATCTACATTATGTAATTACCTGTATAATCTTAAGACTTCCATAACATAATTCCCATCCATACAAGATCTCATATCCCGGTGTAATCTCGAACAAATCACAGTCGAACGTGCCCTCGCATTGGCTTCCTCCCATTTATTACTCCAGGTTGGCTCAACCAAGTCTCCGCACTCTTGCCGTTCCCAAAACGTTTTAATTCACTTAATTACACGAAACATCGAAGAGGGAATTGTCACAACAAAGCCATGGCCAAAAGGGCCACTATTGCCTGACTGTACGGAAGCAAGGTCATACGAGCTCATACCTGCAGCACAATTAGATGACAAAGTCGGGTGTAATCTGCAACCTCCGTTCTAAGACTGTTCCAGTTTACCTCCTTTATGGACTGAATGAGTTTACTGGTGTAATCTCGTCCAGCTATGAACTGTCATAGACCGTGTTGATTATTCCATATGGATAGCAAGATACCCTTTCTTTTCTTGCTTAGTGGCACTTCTGTGTCTGCCTTCGGTGTACCAGGTATTATGCAATCGTCGGCAGTTAAAGCCTGGAAGCAGTTACCGTTTAGGGGGTTTGCCCTCCCGTAATCGTGTATAAAATATGTACTGAACCCAATGGAAATCTAGTTTTTAGTAAATGGTATGTGTTCCTTTGTCGAGGGAATTGAAATAGAATTGTAATCAGCACTTTTAAGATCGATAAAAGTGATTTGTTATACAGAGAGCCGAGTTAGCGGTGCGGTAACAAGTAGTTAACATTATAATATCATATCATAAAAGGAAAAACGAAAAGCTGTTTTTATTCAAATAAGAAGGATCGTTGCCCCACACTAGAAATTACTTTTGCTCTGTACGTAAGTTCAGAAACATGTAAATTCTCACACACAAGACACCCAGATTCAGAACAACTATTTATAGGCTATAGAAATATTTGTTCCATGCAGGAATCGATCCCGTGACAAGAATCCGCGCAGACTCGTGCCGTCAACCGTGCGTGTATACACACACCGATTTATGAACACTTATTTTTAACTCAACAAGAACTTGGCTTCTAAGTAACATATAAAGCAAAAACATTTACAATCTTTATAATCAAAATGGCAAATGTAATCGCTTACAACGACTATGGGATTGCGTGATAACGAAAGCAGTGGCACTTGCAATTTGTCAGTCCAAGTATTGCACTTGGACTGACAAATTGGAAATCATGCGGGTCAAGGACACAACTCGGCACGTGTAACGATGCATAGGAGACCTAGTTAGATACAAAAATAGAAGGATATTTTTAGCAAAATGCAAATGAGAGAATGTAGAGCAAGATGTTGAAAAATGAAAAAAGGTGCATACAAAACAGTTGCAAGGAACAAAATGAAATCTCACAAATAGCACAAAAAAGTGTTCTGTTTTTTTATCGTTACGAAGTTCGTAATGAGGGACTACAAATTCGAAAACGAGATGCTGCATAATGTATTGCATTGCAATGCAGCGCAAAAATAAATTCAAATGAATATGATGAAAATAAAGTCAGGAAATGACTACTACACTGGTGGATATTTTAAGCTACAGCTGCCTTAAAGCTTCAGGTTCAGATTGAAAAATTTAATTAGTGTTATATAGCTCATCTATCGAGTGAGGAGGGAATAGAACTGTAACCAAAGATGTGGATGAAACCGCAGAGGACAGCTAGTGCAGAAACTTAAACTGTTGTTTATTTTATTTCATTTCAAAGTTCGCTCTTAATGCGCTCTTAATGAAAAATCTAAAAATTGAAGACGAAAATACCGCTAAAGAGATACTAGAAGAATTAGAGCAGAAGACGGTTATGAACAGTGAAATGTTTAATGTATTAGAAAACGCTAAAACTTTTCAGTTTAAGACCGATTTCTGCATCGCTCAAGGTCATATAAGGCACGTGTACGATTACGCTAGATGCTGCATCCGCACCCAAGTGCAAACGAAATGGGTAATACGGGAAGAAGCGAACGTACTTAACATAATATCACCGTTTGTCATGAGCACACGAACATTTAACTTGTCGTCGTCGAACAAGTTGTCGCGCGCGCTTCAGCTGTTGTTTGCGGCCGCCTCTAGCTTTTTTTTGTCGCCGCTTCTAGCGTTTTTTTGTGGCGGCATTTTTTTGAGTCCCGTGTGAGGGGACGCAAAGGAATAATAAGAAGAATGCGTTCTAGCAGTTCCAGGATTTAGTTGTGTCTGAAATTTATGTTTGGGAAATGTTGGAAAAGCCACATTTTCTTACAACATCTGGTTACAAAATTAACACCCCGTTTGCAGTTATGTTGCGAACTCTTGTTCATTCCAAAAATAACACATGAACGAAAAGAAACTCCGTGTCACAACATAACGCCCGAGGGTAAGCAGACGTCGCCCTTATCACGGAGCGTTGAACTTAGCCGAGTGCAAAGTTTCACAAAGAAACTTCAGCCTTTGGTAAGAATTGCGTTTTAAGTTGATGGTTTTTAAACACAACATATGTAAGTACTGGTGAAAAGAATTTTTACCACAGCATAGGATAAAACATATTTTATACAAACCATAGCCTTCACTCTAACCCAACAAATAATACAAACTCGAACAAAACAAGTGAAAAGCCGTAGATATCAGCTGCCGAATAAAACCAGATAATTAAATTGAGCGTCAAAACTCTGCTAGACAGCACTTAAAGGCCTCCGTATATCCGGCCGAGCGTCTGCCGAATATTAGAGGATTAAAAGCCGGATATTAAGCCTCGCCGGGAAACTCGTCTGATATATTCATGGAGAAAATTGTCGAAACTACACATTGATATATTGCCTGTCCATTAGTAATCGCTCACTCGAGCTATTTATTTTTAACGACGAATTAATATTAATAGGCTTTGTTCAGTTGAAGCTAAATAAATATACATTTTGTTATTGTTGGCGGATGGAAACGAATATTTCATGTGCGGATAAAACAAACAGCGAGGGAGAGATGAAATAACGATGTCTTATCAAATCAAAAATCTAAAAGCCTTTTCACAGTAAACATTCTGTTCAACGACGAAACAACGTTCAGAAAAGTTCCAAACCTCAGTTAATAATAATTTCATTTTGAGAACAGATTTATGTAGTTTGCCAGCAATTTGAAAAACGGTACTAGATCAATATTTGCTTCAATTTATAGGTGCCTCCTTGGCTACCTATAAATCGACAATAACAGTCGTGCTCTATGAACAAAATGGCTCTTTGGAGTGCGCCCCCAGGGGCCCGCGGCATGCATATCGGAGCAAATTCCAATTTGCTATCGATATTTTACTGGGAACTCCTGCAATTGTTCCACCCCAATAATTTTTGTATTAAAAAATACGCAATCACTGACCACGGAAATCGGTTCCAATAACCGGCTATAATAATAACGTAGGATATAACGTATATTTATATATTAACCGGAATGCCGGTCAATGTGACGGGAAAACAAACGATTATAACAGCCGAATGACGGGATAAATAAGACGCAGTATATTGGGAAATGTTTCGGGGAATCTGAACGAGACATATTGTCACAAAAGTGGATTCAGAAGAAGGTCCACTTGTGCGCTTCCGTATGACATGACATGGACAAGGGAGTAAGAAATGACTTAAGGATATTATAATTATGGTAAGATAAAGGTATCGTATTGAGCTACATTCGGCGAGACTGAAAACAGAACCTGGACCGGCAAAAGGGAAGCAAGCCAATAAAGTAAGTAAGTATTCTCGCTTGTTAAAGATAAAGAAGATTATAATTGGCTCTAGTCCAATGGAGTAAATCAAATAAACTGTTTTTTCTGACAATAAATGCTGTGTGATGATGATACAGCCACACATATACTTCTTCATTGAGGCTTTAGTTCGAGATGGATTCTGTACTAAAGCCGAGCGTCATGCAGGTGCGGGACCTGAGTTGTCGTGAACACAGTTGCGGTGTGCGGCAGGGCTTTGCTTTTTCTTTGGTGGTTTTATCCTGACACTATTTAAGGATTTTAACGACACAGCTGTCGATTAAGTTCTATATAAAGCGCTTGTAAGGAGCTACCTAGACAACAGTTCAGTTATTTAGAATCCTTATTAGAAAAAGTACAGGCCATGTTAGAAAAAATACAAAACAAGTTTACGAGATTTCTGTACTTAGACCAATAGGGGGTGTGCTGAGCACGCCACAATTATGGCGATAAGTCCCCTCTTTGAGGCGTGGCTGTAAAGACCTCACGGCGTCCTTACCTTCCGCATGACACAGGTCCTCACCGGAAATGGCAAGTTCGGGAGGTTCCTGTTCCGAATTAAAGCGGAAGTGATGCCCGGGTGTCGCCACTGTGCGGAACGCCCGGAGGACACGGTGGAGCACACAATCGCGGTGTGCCCTGCTTGGGTGGAGCATCGCCGTGCCCTCGTGGGGGTGATCGGCGGCGGAGAACTCTCGCGCCGGGCCTTGGTCGAGGCCATGGTCCGGAGCGAGGAGGAGTGGCAGGCGGTCGCCGACTTCTGCGAAGCAGTAATGCTCGCTAAGGAGGAGGCCGACCGCATCAGGCAACGGCGCTCTCGCCGCCGCCGGGATTCCGATCCCGATTTCCAGCCACTGTAGGCGCGGGCTTGCGGACATTGAGCAATGGGTAGCTCGCTGTCCGGCCGTCCGGTAACTGTCCGGACCAAGCCCAAGTCGTCGACGACGCGCGCTGTTCCCGCGCGCCTCAAAGAGTCGTCAGCAACAGCAGGGGCCCAGCTGGGTCGAAGCCTACTGGGGCCCGGGTTATCCGAAAGGGCGCTCGAGCCCCGGTATGAAGGCTTAAAGGAACGGGATGGGTTTTTTAGTCAGTCTGACACTATCTCCTGCTCCGCCCAAGAGCGGGGGTTGTCAAAGGATGATTTTTCCTATCGAAAAAAAAAGACCAATATGGGGTTTACCCGTGTTATCAGAGTCAGTGTGTCCTGGGCATGGCCGGGTATACTAGGCTGGTGGTAAGAAGAGATATTGCGCTGATCAAGTACGTGCCTACGTGGTGAACGTACTGCTAGAGTTTTGTTTCATGTTTGTAGGTAATCTCTAACTACTGCTAGAGTTGTTGCACTAGATGGACGGGTGCATACCTACTCTGTTAGACGTGCCGTCTGCTAGGACTAACCTCTTAAAGTTTGCCCGTTTGTCTCGAGCCACACGTATTATTAATAATATATACGTCCTATTAATATTAATTGTGTAATAATTATTACACAATTAATATAAATTGAAAAATCATAAACTGTCAATATATAACATCACCTGGGACGCGTCAGTAAGTGTTACAATATAAGTTATGCGCAATATTCTCGTCTTCTAGCGAATCCTGTGTCAGCTGACAGAGTTTTTGCAACTTTCCCTTCTCTAATTCTCTACATCATGAAACAGATGTGAAAACAATCGGATGTGACGTTATTATGATTGATTCGACGATACATTAGCCGGTAATGCGCTCGTCTTGCGACGTGACAAGACTTGTCGCAGCGACAGACAGCTCGACGACGTGGCGCCGCGCTTATACCTATATCTACGTACATTGTTAACTGTGCAATATAAAAAATATAGCTTGAATTAAACGTAATTTTTAACACGCTTTTTACTATCTTCACTTGTAACTAACTATGTATGTTAGAAAATCTTGGAATCTTAATTTGACCCACTTCCCGGTCTTCGATTAGGATGAAATTTTGCACACGCTCTGAGTTCTGATGACAATACATGACTAGCTAAGAAACGTCATTACAAATCCAATATGGCGGCCTCCCCAAGATGGCGGACTGGCTGTTTGAAATCCACCCATATGATATGGGTATCAAATGAAAAGGTTGCTGTCAGGAGTACGAAAAAATAGTCACGTAACTTAAATCCAATATGGTGGACGTCCAAGATGGCGGACAGGCTATTTGAAATGCACCCCCATGATATGGGTATCAAATGAAAGGGTTTGCTGTCAGGAATACGAAAAAAAAATAGTCACGTGACTTAATCCAACATGGCGGACATCCAAGATGGCGGATTGGCTATTTGAAATGCACCCCCATGATATGGGTATTAAATGAAAGGGTTTTAATATTTTAAATTAGTAAGTAGTAAATTAAGTTTGAATAATAAGAAGACTAAAAAGTATAAAATAAAAATAAGTTTAAAAAACTAAAAAACACGCTTTTAGCACGCACAAAACTACAAAATAATTCGGACATTTTGTTTGATGACTCAAGAGTTTTCCCTTTGCCAAATCTTCATTAGATCGCAGGTAAACATAAACAATTTCAGTTCGTGACGAACGATAAATAATTACCTATGCGAAATGGTTATGTATACGTAGGTAATAATCTTTATTAAATATTTACTACGATTTATTATGAAAGAAAGCGTGGAGCGTTTTGTCCAAAAAGAGTAAAGATTACATAAACGCTCCATGCTTTCTTTCATTATAAATCACAGTAAATATTTAATAAAGATGATTACCTACTTATAACCATTTCGCATAGGCAATTACTTATCGTTCGTCATGAACTGAAATTGTTTATGTTTACCTGCGATCTAATGAAGATTTGGCAAAGGGAAAACTCTTGAGTCATCAAACTAAATGTCCGAATTATTTTGTAATTTTGTGCGTGCTAAAAGCGTGTTTTTTTAGTTTTTTAAACTATTATTTTTATTTACGTAGTATTTGTAGGTCAAAAAAAGTCTTATTTTTTTATAGTTAGCTCATATATAGTCCCACTGCTGGGCAAAGACCTCCCTCCACTCCTCCAAACGACCTAGATGAATTCCTTAAGAAATGGAATGAGAAAGCGAGGAACCGTGATTGTTGGAAGTCTTATTATTAAAAAAAAAGTAGCTAGGTAGGTAGGTAGCTACCTAATAGCTAAGTCGCTTGATAAATATATTTCTACAACGAAGATTCTAAGGTAATTAATACACCAACTAAAACTATATAGTATGAAACGCCTTGTGTTTGTTACGGAACAATTATAAATTGAAAGCTGGCGAAATGCACTCATGGCGCCACCTAGCATTACCGGTGAGTTTTCAGCGTTTGCTGCTCAAATTATTTGTCAAAATAGCCGTAGATGGTCAACGCGCCGACCATACTGCAAGGTGAAAGGATCTGCGTATCAAATGACTAAAAAATTAAGCAATATTAGTTCCTAAGCAGCATCTAGGTCTATGCGAGTTTATTTTGCGAGTGTGATGACCAAATGTTACAGTAACATTTGTTGTATCAAAATAAATCATTGATATAAAATTCATTGTTAGTTGCGGCTGAACTATGATTATAACGTCAAAGGCTTTACAAATGTCACACAAATAACTCAGTACTCAGTGAACCACAAAATCACCCAACACGAAACTATTAATAGTAATCAGAACACACTCATAGTAATAAAACAAGCCAGTTAACTGAATAGACTTAATACAAAAACATCACAGAATGAAGTAACAATTAAAACGAATGTTTGTGATGTAAACGCCGAGGGAGCAAACACCAAGTTCCATTTAAGTTAACAATAGTTTTCATTTTAGTTCAAATCTAAACGAAGCACGGTTACCGGCGAACTTCTAACTTTCGTCTGGAGAGGAGCTCAGACGGAAAATTTACGTTTTCACAACTTAATAGAGTTTTATAAGAGTAAACTATTACTCTTATAAAACTCTTTCTCAAAGGGGAGGGCGGCGCCTTCCCGCCCCATCGGTTATTCAAATGTGCCTTGTCCATTGACACTTATGTTTGGCAAAATTTTCATATATAATACCACAAGAGCTTCAAAATTATCGGGTATTTTCCGATAGGTTCGTTGCAAACAAATGAAGGAGTCAAGTTTTTCAGGTTAAAAAATCACGAGCGCGAAGCGCGAATGATTTTTCCTGAAAAACTTGACGATTTTATTTGTTTGCAGGGAACCTTGAGGGAAATGCCAGATAATTTTGAAGCTCGTGTGGTATTCGGGGGATTATTTTTCCGTCCCAAATGTCGGCCATTATTTTGATCATGTTTTGTTTTTTATATATGTCAACGACCAGAGAAAATTTTCAAAAAATTATCAGTATAATACCATGTAGGTTGTACCACGTGACGTCGAATGGTGCAATTCTATTGGTCGATATTTGGGTCGGAAAAATAATCAGGAAAATTCCCGCGATCATGGGCGCCACTTAGGAGAGAAGTCTTCTATTATGTAAACGTAACTTACGACGTAAACATGACGTTGATGTCAATTTAACTAATGTTAAAAACACGACGCGACGCGGCGCCCCAGCGTTGCGACGTCATGTCAGAGAACCCAATAAAGGTTTTTCAGGGTTTTCCTTGGGCTATGTCAGTTACCTTTGTTCTCTGAGGAATTTCTTCATCTCTGATTCAATCCCAAAAGTAAAATTCTGGCAGCCCTTCTCTATGTACTTTGACTATCAGCCTTTTGAAAGGAGCCCATTCATACATTAAACGTAATATGCTCAATAGAATAGAGAATTACCAATACGTACAATTTATCTAAGAACCTTTAGTATTACCGTTCTATGTAAACTAGAAAATCGTTCAATATTCCGATGGTTCCCGCGGATTTGAATAATGTGGGCTGATTGTTCCTCGCCGGCTACCAGTATGCAGTTAATTTAGCTGCCGAAGCGATGTGGGCTTTTTTTTTTTTTTTTCCGATGGGAAAAATCATCTTATGACAACCCCCGCTCTTGGGCGGAGCGGGAGATAGTGTCAGACTCTTACTGACTAAAAAACCCATCCCGTTCCTTCAAGCCTTCATACCGGGGCTCGAGCGCCCTTTCGGATTACCCTGGCCCCAGTAGGCTTCGACCCGGCTGGGCCCCTGCTGTTGCTGACAACTCCTTGAGGCGCGCGGGAACAGCGCGCGCCGTCGACGACTTGGGCTTGGTCCGGACGGTTACCGGACGGCCGGACAGCGAGCTACCCATTGCTCTCTGTCCGCAAGCCCGCGCCTACGGTGGCTGGAAATCGGGATCGGAATCCCGGCGGCGGCGGCGAGAGCGCCGTTGCCTGATGCGGTCGGCCTCCTCCTTAGCGAGCATTACTGCTTCGCAGAAGTCGGCGACCGCCTGCCACTCCTCCTCGCTCCGGACCATGGCCTCGACCAAGGCCCGGCGCGAGAGGTCTCCGCCGCCGATCACCCCCACGAGGGCACGGCGATGCTCTACCCAAGCAGGGCACACCGCGATTGTGTGCTCCACCGTGTCCTCCGGGCGTTCCGCACAGTGGCGACACCCGGGCGTCACTTCCGCTTTAATTCGGAACAGGAACCTCCCGAACTTGCCATTTCCGGTGAGGACCTGTGTCATGCGGAAGGTAAGGACGCCGTGAGGTCTTTCCAGCCACGCCTCAAAGAGGGGACTTATCGCCATAATTGTGGCGTGCCCAAAGCGATGTGGGCTCGGAAACGAACGGGTTTCACAGTCAGCACACGTGGTGGTTTGTGGTTGCGTTAGTTTAGATTCATGTTGGAGCTCGAATACGTATTAGACGAAAGGTTACACTAGATAATCATAGTTTTGACTAAAAAAACATGTACTCGAACTAGGTATTCGCAACATTACAAGAGCACATAAAAGCACAAGGGTAATGCGAAAGGAGCACTTAAATTTGTGGAAAAACATAGAAAGGGTGTGAGACGAAGATCCAAGAATAAGGGACCAAAAAAGATCACAATTTTTTATTACTTGCTGACCCTATAGACGTAGTTCTGTCAAAATCAAATGTTATATCGTAAATTCAAAATAAAAATAACAATAAGGATGGATTGATAGCAAATTCTGATACTATAGTAAACAATAAAAAAAAGTTCAGCCATCCGCGAGTTTTGTGCTTAGCAATGCAATTAGTTAGCCAATCATTTTTATTTATATAGATAGACTAAAAACATATAGATTGAAACACGCGAAACGAGAAGACAAGACCATGCGTAGAGTGCGAAAATTAAGCAAAAGTAACATACTAAGACCAATACGTTCAGACTTAAGACCAACAGACGCTAGACTGACATAACAAACTCATCACATATCCGAACAGCCCATGTAACACTAGGCTCTTATTCAGTATTCGGTCTCGTTAGCGAGCCTGCGAGCCCGCGCACTCGACCCGCTTGCGGCCGCCGCTTGCAGCCGATCGATTGTCTTCAGCCACTTAGTAATTATACATACGTTCCTAACATGCCTGTCAACTTCAGGGGAACTAGGACAGCCGACGGAATACATTTAGATGTGCTGATCCTAGCTTATGGATACTATACGCAGTTAGGGTAGGTTGTGCTGTAATTGAATTTAAAAAGCCATTTTGTATACGTTGCCCCAAACTAGAAATTACTCATCGTTCATAAAAATGTATACTAACATACACAAGACATCCAGACGCGGTTTCGTGTGGGAACAGAACCCACAATAAGCAGCTCAGCAGCTAATCTCTGAACCACTGCGCCAATTGTGCCGTCACCAACATAGTGCAAGCATTAATTTTAACAACCAGCGGTTAAGAATTTCTTTAAGAAGTACTGTAGCTCATTCCCACAGTTGATGACCTTTCTTTCAGCAGTAACAATAATGAGTGGAAGTTGTATGATTGATTGTACTTATTGGTCTTATAAAGAAACTGTTTGGTTATGAGGTCTTAGGAATCTATGAATAGATAAACAGAGCCTAGAAATATTGAAATATGTCTAGTCGATATTTTTCTTAGAAATTTAAAAACCTACTATTAATCATCACCGTATCTATTTTACTTACAATAAACTTATGTCTTCAATGAATACCATGTGCGGCAACAAAGAAAAATAACATTGAAACTTATTCCCAATCGAATGGCGGTGTAATGTTACTTTCAATATTTTCAATCTATATCAACTTTTCTTAATATCTGTACAATAGAAGTGATTTGTACAAACAAAATATTATCTATTCAGACAATCCTTTAGTTCTAAACTTGGTGAAGCGCTTATTTTCGGATTCTTTTATCCCCGAACAACGAGTTCTAAGCACTCTTCAACTGAAGATTGAAAATTATTTGAAGGTTGGATGAAGACTGAGTTTTTGGAGATTGATTTATTATCACTCAACTTAAGAGATGAAAAGAAAAATTGATTGTGACTGTGACATTCAATTTTTTACTTTGTATGATAATAAATTAAAGTCATAATATTATTATTATTAATATTATAAAGAGAAAAGTTTCGTGTTTTTGTTTGTAATTAATAAACTGACCAACTACTGGACCGATTTTAAACATTCTTTCACTCGTATGCTACAGAAAATATGCGAAAGTAATATTGTTTCTATAATATTTTTCATTTCTATTTATATATTACATAACGTTACTTTTTCCGCAATAATCGGTTTAGAAAATAAATGAAACAATAATACTTAAATTCGATTTCAAAAAAAGAACATGTTTATTTCGCCAAAACTAAAAACATCTTATTTTTATTGGTTTCTCGCTTACTTGCCATCTCACCTCATAGTAAGCGATAATGTGGTCGACGATATCGCACGCTTACCTAAAAGTAACCTATTCACTCTGCGACTTAGAGACCGCTAGGTTGTAGCTATCAGGAAACACCTTCCGATAGGGAATTCTACTCCTTAGCTGCACAATGAATGTGACCCCGAAACGCTAACGTTAATTGAAAAGGCCAGCATCCTAAAGCCTGTGTATCCATAAGCCTGCCATATAAAATTAAACAATAACATTAATACAATTTACTGGAGTATCATGTGTGAACATGTAACAGAGGGCGGGTCGCCAGGGAGCGAGGTTATTACCGCTGACATGACCAGGGACTGTGCAGTAAGCACTGAGAGGCGCTTGACTACTTGACATGTATGAAGTTTTATCATTTTTAGATAGCATAAAGCAAAGTGTAAGAGCAGTGGTGGCTCAATGGTAACGACTCCAATTTACGAGTTGTAGGCCGTAAGTGAACTAAGCTAGGCGCATTACTTCGTGTTCATCACCACTGCTCTCAAAACATTAAAGGAAAACAATGTGAAGAAACGCATGTCCTAGGATTGAAAATTCGAAGACCTGACATCCAAACCGTGATGAACCCGCTTGGTAGATTACGGAACCTCTAGAGAGAAGGCCAGAGTCCCAGCAGTGGAAACATTAAAGGCTGATGTTAGTATGCTTATAAAACAAATTTAAGTCGCTTTCCACATCTGTCTCTTTATCCGTTAACTCCTTCTGAAACCACGGGACGGATTCTGTTGCGGCTTCAACTACCTAATAGAAAGATCAATAAACAAAGAAGGTTTATGTATATTATTTGCGCCCGAAAGAAGCCGAGGCGGGAAAGGATATTATCAGCAACCTCACAAAAAGTCTTAAAAACTGCCTCTAGACGATGATAACTCTAAACTGAATTGACAGTATTATTCAACTAACAGCTAAATAATGAAATAAACTGCCGCAGCTTGTTTCCTGATAGTTACAACCAGGATTCTTAAAATAAGTGCAACACGCGAGCTTAGTTTTGCGTAATCAAGCTACGTCATCGACCACATCGTCGCTTTACATCAGGAAAGATTCTAGTGGTCAAACACGAGCCTATCTTTTAAAAAGTCATTTCTAAGGATAAAATACTTCCGATAAGTGACAACATTGACACTTGAAGACCAAAGGTTCAGCAGTAGAGTTCCACACCGCCAGCTATGTTCAGCACTTGGTCAACCCATGTTATCATAGCAGCGGTTAACGAATACGAATTACTCCCATATAATAGCTTCTGACCCTAGGGACCCTGACTCTGTCTTAATAATACACGCCTAATTTACATGTAGACCTTCAGACTGAAGAGGTCAGGTCCCCAGGGCACGGGAAGTGACCGATGTACCGGTAAGTGTACTCTAGAGCCGTCCGTTACAGGATTTATTTGTTAGCATTATTTGTCCTTGCACGTGTTTACCTGGAAAAGTTGCTGCTTACAGAAAAAGTAGATGGGGAAAAGACTCAGGGGCAGGAGTTCGATACGTTGGTCAGACCAAATCCGTGCTACACTGGAGACCATATTCTGCGACGCCATCCACATCGCCGAAGATAAGACAACATGGCGGAATATAATGCAAAAGAAAGTTATTTGTCGAGATCAAGATCCTCAGCATTGAGGACAAACGACGCAAGGAGGAGGAGGACGTGTCAACCGCCTATGTCGAATATATCCGACAACTCTCGCGTTTATGCCACCAGGGTCGCACATCCACGACCAAATACTCCATCTCATCAGCTCTTCCGTCACCTATGGGGATTGAAGAGTTAAACGAGATAGAGTACTTTGCAAACAGCAAACACACGACCCTGGCGAAACCACTTGTCGGACCAATCCGACGCAAACGGTTAAGGAACTTCACCATACTTCAAGCTTTCCTATGTATTTTTGAACTTATAGTGGCACTTAGAAAGAAAGAAAAGTATTTATTTTGACGCACAAAACATTGTAGGCAACAAAAACTTAAGACAGACATAAAACCAAAAAAATAAATAAAATAAATAGTAACATTGTATGTCTCACGTTTGCGCCAAAAAAGGTCCACTTCAACACCAACTTTCCAGAAATTGGCAATGGGACCATTAGGTGTGAACAATATTTCTCATATCCGACCAAAATCAAAAAACTGCTATAGATGAGGCCATTTAAGTTGACCACTATTTCAGCTGACTAAGCGATAATGTGGTCAACGATGGAGAACGTTCACCTAGAAGTAACCTATTCATGTTAGACGTGAAAACCTTCAGGTTGCAGCTACCAAGAGAGTCCAGCAGGAAATTACACTCCGCACTGCTCCGTACAATGAATGTGTTTCCTAAACATGCATGTGGGTGGAATATCCACCAAATACCGGTGGTATATCGCATTTGGTGGTCAGATGATGGAACGGCCTTGGCGGAATTAAGCTATGCAATTCCGACTCAAACTCTCCGAAATACAACCGATACAAAACCGACAGGCTAGCAATTCAGCGTCGATGCTTAAGACTTTGAAGCTCTGAAAATTTTACAGCACTTACATTCCGCAAACCACATAAAGTGAGCCACAGATAGAAATACAGCCTAACACAATTATCTAATCCAACCAGCCCGACACACGTAAATACTTAGTTAACAATAACAAATTAGGTAGTTGCCCTTGTAGCGTAAACACAACGACTCATGCATTATTCAGAGGCTGTACAAGAGTGATTCGCAGCGCTTATCAGCAAACGCCTTTATTTATGTATGGCTGGTCTATGTTTATGATATGTTTAGCGCCTATTATGTTCGATTGAGGAGCGCTGATGGATAGGCTTATGTATTTGAGACTAATTTGCCGTTATAATCTTGTGTTACCCTCAATTTAGCCTAAAATTGTAAGTGTAACATTAGTTCAAATTAGAGATGGAACTTACAGATATTTCTATAAAAGATTTTTTTCTTATTTAACGTCCTAATTCATTACATTTCGCCGAAAGCGGCAAATTAGGTTTATAGTACATTATGATGTAAGTGTGTAATGTTAGTGATTACAGTCGAGGCGGTATTTAGACCCGAGCCGTAGCAAAGGTCTTAAGAGAGCCGAGAACTGTAATCATTAATTACTCACGTGTATCGACACTTCTCAATACAGTTGTGAAGAAAATAACAGTAAAACTAGTAACTTTTTTGTGACATGGCGGTAAAAGTCTATATTCATGTGCGCATAATTTTTTTATTTACTAAATGTTTTTTTTTATTAAATAAATCGTTTGTACAAGTTAAACTGGTCAAAATTGAATGAAATAAGTAAGACACTAATTTATACCCTTGAACGCAATAACTTTTGTGAAATTTTTTCGTACTCATTTGCTTAGCGAACAAAGAGGTTGAACAAAAAGGTTTTAACTACATTATAGCACGAGTGCGTAATGGTAATCAAAATGTCACAGTTTGATAACAAGTGCCCTAAGTGCAGTGCAATAAGAGTCACTTTGTGAGCAAGTGTATTGAAAAAGTACATTGTTACACTAGGGGTGAAAGTAACTCATTTCGTCCCGAGAAGGAGTTGGCGGCCGAGCGGAGCGAGGTCGCTAATTCGAGGGGTTAAATGGGTTACTTTCACCCCGAGGTAAACACTGTGCTTTTCATTACGAATACGAGGAAACTAAAAATAAAATAAAAAGTTTGTAAAACCAGAGTCGTCGTACCTATGATTTTAAGTAGGTATCTTTCTTCTGATTTAGGCGGTAAAAGGTATTCCACTACTGCTTTAGCCTCTTCTCTTATGAAATTAGGCGTTAAATCACTATTTTAATCTGATAAACATAACGTGTTAATACAAATCTCTGTTGTACGGAAACGTAAACAAAACTCGAAAAAAGCAACAACTGATTGCCACTTTCCCGCCATTTTGTTTTTTTATTTTTCTGCGGCCGGCCAGCTATTCAGCCTCATTAATGAAAAATTAGAAATTAATTGTAATCTTTTAAAAATAAAGTATTTTAAAGAAATAGTTGAACAAATAAATCACTTAAAATATAACATTATCTAATTAATACTTGTCTTTAAGTTATTTCAATTTTATATCGCGCTGTGATTGACTGGCTGTATGGAAAATTGGAACATGGTTCAGTAGAAATGTGAAGATAGAACTAGTTTTTTTTTTTTAAATTTGACAGCTATCAGTTGTAAAGTAAAACTCCCTAGGGATGAAAAGTATCACTTTCAGCCCGCTCCTCAGGCAACTTCAGACCTACTTTCAGATTATGAGTAATGAAATAGTACATTGTTACACTAGGGGTGAAAGTAACTCATTTCGTCCCGAGAAGGAGTTGGCGGGCGAGCGCAGCGAGGTCGCTAATTCGAGGGGTTAAATGGGTTACTTTCACCCCGAGGTAAACACTGTGCTTTTTATTACGAATACGAGGAAACTAAAAATAAAATAAAAAGTTTGTAAAACCTGAGTCTCGTACCTACCTATGGTTTTAAGTAGGTATCTTTCTTCTGATTTAGGCGGTAAAAGGTATTCCACTACTGCTTTGGCCTCTTCTCTTATGAAATTAGGCGTTAAATCACTATTTTACTTTGATAAACATATACAAATCTCTGTTGTACGGAAATGTAAACAAAACTCGAAAAAACCAACGACTGATTGCCACTTTCCCGCCATTTTGTTTTTTTTTTTGTGGCCGGCCAGCTATTCAGCCTCATTAATGAAAAATTAGAAATTAACTGTAATCTTTTATAAATAAATTATTTTACAGAAATAGTTGAACAAATAAGTCATTTTAAATATAATATTATTTAATTAATACTTATCTTTAAGTTATTTCAATTTTGTATCGCGCTGTGATTGACTGGCTGTATGGAAAATTGGAACATGGTTCAATAGAAATGTGAAGATAGAACTAGTTTTTTTTTAATAATTTGACAGCTGTCAGTTGTAAAGTAAAATTCCCTAGGGATGAAAAGTATCACTTTCAGCCCGCTCCTCAGGCAACTTCAGACCTACTTTCAGAGTATGAGTAATGAAAAATAATTTTATTTCTCATGAGAACTTATAAGCCTCGTAATCGCAAATGTCCATTTCATACAAGTATTTATTGTAATGCGTGAAATACGCACGTGGGATGTGTGTGTGTCCCACGCTGCGTGAAATTGTCTGCATGCGGAGCAATCCCGCATGCGTTATGAATTCCGCAAAATGTTAAAAACACCCTAATACTATCACACTTCTTTCATTCTTCCGGCAGATCATTTAAATTATCTCAAATTAATTTTTGAAATAGTTTTTCAAAGAAACAAATCTAAAACTGTCATTCTTGTCATCTAAAGAAGTCGATTCTTAGAATAGTTCCAACTTAAAACTGCAATAAGGTCCCGAAGTAAATACTGCTGTAATATAGGTCCGTGCACAAAAGCCCGAGTATCTGGTGTTTGCAGCCCGCCAACCAATTCAGAGGTATCATCGTTTCCACATCAATGGAGCCTTCTTCCACTCCCAATAGATCCAAGACTTAGTGGATCTCGTTTAACTTTCTATTGGATTCCATTGTTGGCTTTTATCATGTTATTATAAGCTTAAAATGAGTTGAATGAAATGGTTTTGGAGCGTGTTTATCAAACGAACGATGCTTCCGTGGTTCAGTATTTTATCTATAAAAATCAAGATATTAAGTCAAGATGTTTTGCATATGCCATATTTCCAGTTATTGACATAAGCTTTGTCAAATATCCACAATGTCATTGGACCAGTTATTAAGCATATCCGCATTCCCAAAAAAGGAATAATCGTGAAAACATTTTTATGAGAACCCTGTTTAATATGAAAATGTCTTAAAGGATTCTAGATGATGGTAATAAACATGTTTAAGAGAAGAAGAATGTTTCCAATGTACACCCCGTACCGTACACGTAAATGTTGTTTAAACTAAATTACACTTAACGAAAGTGTTCTATTAGATTTTTCATATTGTAGTGTTTCAAGCAAGATAATCTATAATTTTTTTAATCGTCTTTCAAAAAGGAGAAGTTTCTCAAATCGTCTGAATGTATTTTTTCTGTTCCTTGTTCAGCGATATCTTCGCCATATGTGGACTCATTTTAATGTTTTGTTTTTTGTTTTCGTTTGGAAGAGTTTCTCTGCCAGGCGGTGCCATTTATTGTATACTTGGCCTCATCGAAGGTGGACCATAGAACAGTCATAGCAAATCTTCCGGAATTGCTGCAATTGCTACCTATTTATTGATATCACCATTTCATAACATAACATCACGCCAGAACGCTTTGAAGGGGTACCGCAGATGTGTAGACTGTAGAATTCACACTGATATGGGATCCTTTCACCAGTTACGTCCGTTACGTCAAATCCATGTAATAAATTCGCGCATAACTTTTCGATTTATGGACCGATCTTGATTATTCTTTTTGTGTTGGGTTAATTTATAACTCCGTAATAATATCATTGTTTCCCATACATTTTATTTAATTTATTTTTATTACTTATACCTTACCGTAAAATTTGCTCGTTGTTTAGTTTTAGCTGCAGGATACCACAATTAAAAAGTGAATAATAAAAAACAACCGATTAACAAAAAAAGGTCAAAAGTTATTTTACACTTTTTAGCGTTTTTTTTTTCAAGTTGGTTGTATTTTTGTGTAAAAACGTTTTTGTTCATTTATCTCCCTTCCCCCCCCGTAGTTTTCCATAGTCCCCTTCGTGTTGCTAAATCGATGCGAACGCCTCTAAGTTAGCAAACCTGCGTTCCTCAAGTCATAAGTGGTCACTTACCTGAAACAAAATTATTTACATTAATATTACTTATATGAAACATACAAATAATCTTAAACAATAATAGTCCCAACCATCTCAGCAGAACACTGTCTCAAAACAACAAACAATCGTAGCTTACAAACAAACCTTACTTATAATTACCATACAAAACAGGGAAAACAATCTACCCGCATAAACAGACGAAACTACCCACATGTAATATTCACACGCACGCGTACACAAAAATAGTACCTACGTTTATGTATACGAAAATACTCGTTTGGTTAAACAAATAAACTGGTTGCATCATTGTTATTCACAGTCCCGGGTGCCGGCGGGGCTACTATTAAAAACAAGTTAGGTTACCGCTACACAACCCGCAACCCGCTGCAAGACCGACGAAAAACTGTGACGACCTTTTAAATACAGTTTAATAACACTCTGTACAAAATTCAATATTTTCGTGTTGAACTCTAGAAAATATTCAATTTTCAATATTTTCTAGACTTCGACGTGTGCTTTTGTTACATTAAAAAAACTTTCACACAGATTGCAGAGCAATTGCAGTTTATTTTCTAATCCAATAAAGTGTTGTTGAAAATGACAAAAGTGATAAATATTGCATTCAATGATTTATGAACCAAAAAGACCGAATAATGGAAAATACACAAAAAGCTGCTGTCGTAAAATAGATGTAGTAAAACCCATCAATAACTGTAAAAACTGAATACAAAAAAATACTTGGTTATATTTCACTTTTTATGTATGTAAAGCATCGAATGTGCACATATAAACCCGCGT
The DNA here is from genome assembly GCA_910589285.2 of Mythimna ferrago. Taxonomy (NCBI): domain Eukaryota; kingdom Metazoa; phylum Arthropoda; class Insecta; order Lepidoptera; family Noctuidae; genus Mythimna; species Mythimna ferrago. The sequence continues at coordinate 1,272,053 of OU342693.1, forward strand.
ATATGTACCGTCACGGCTGCTTCCCCGAGCGTTTCAGGCTTTAAATTTTAAGCGAGACCCAGTCCCGACATGTATGAGCCTTAATGCTACAGTTTAGTTCCAGACAGCAGTAATTCATTTTCAACAATAAGACGTAACTTTATAGCTAAAATAACAATGACAAGTAATGTCGTCTATGCGACAACATATACGATTCTAAATGACATTACAAACTTGAGTGAATGGAAGGAATGAGACGCGAGCCTACGTCATAACTCTATCAGCATCCCGTCGGAGTTGAACGCGTGCTTAAAATTTCAACTGGGACGACATTGACACTCAGACATTCACATCACGTAAGTTTTACTGTCCACCGGCGCTTCAGGGACTTTTAATTCAAATCAACCTAAGTGCTGGGGACCATGTAGTACAAAATAGGAAATTTTCGAACCTCCTGGGCCCCCTTTGCTGAACGAGACTGGAGAACCGAACGGGATATTGCAATGAAATGCAACACAATAATAAAATATGAGTTCGAAAGTAATATATCTGATGGCGCCCGACGTGGGACTCACAACATGTCTCCGGCCGCCGTCGCTGATGAAAATTTGAATTGGACGCAATATTTGTCTGAAATTTACCTTTAGTAAACGGGAAATGTAAATAAAATTCCTTTTAATCCAAATATATTTTCATTTTTGTAACTTAAAAAAGCACTATTCACTTACTTTTATTAATCACTACATAAAAATCAAACACGATTCAGTGGTCCTTGAAATATAATTAGATGGTAAGTCAACTTTGAGTCTGTCACCAAAGTGTCAACTTTTAAATTAAGTATGATTGCAGTAAGTTGGCTTGTCATCTGTGACATTGAAATATTTCAAACAGCTCGTTCATTCAAAACAAGTCGAAACATGGAAAGCAATAACCATTTATTTTGGCGCCCAACGTGTGCCCGTCGCAATTGAAACTGCTACATACAGACTTACATATACCTGTGTAGAGATAACGCGCGCCCCTGAATATGTAAATGCGTGTATTGTGCCTACTTCGGGCTCCTACTTGAAATGATTACTCGCATAATATCTGTTATTGCTGCGCGTATTTCATCTCATTATGTTGAATGGAGTTAATTGAAGCCTGCGACGGCTGTGATACTAAATTAAATGCGGGGTTGTTACAGTTCAAACTATTAATGTGTAAGTTTAAAGCTTGTTCGCTTTTTTTGAGGTGGAACATTATCAAATAACTCCTCTCGGTCTAAGTGGAGCAACTTTTGTAGTCCAAAACCAATCTGTGTTCCTTCCATCGCCCTTTGCTTTCCAGGGCCGCGATAACTATTTCAAACAATCTCGCTGCTAACTAATCGCCTTCCATACAAATTATAGGAATAGGCTCAGAGAAAAATTCAATCTATGAAAAAGTTTTTAAATAACGCCCGAAACGTTTTAACCAACCCGTCACTCTACATTTTAATCGCCTTTCAAGCTTAACTCAAATATTCCGTTCACTAAAAGCACGATTATAGCATTCGCCGCGAGTTAAGACGGAAAATTAAAGAGCTTTCTATTAAAATAATGAGAACATAAACTAACACGTTTATGAGAAACAAAATACTTGGCTTCAAGCGCGTTTGAGGAGTATAATGAGCATTCAAACACGGGTTAACCATTTGTTTGAAGAATTTAATAAGTAAATTATAAAGCAAAATTAATACGCCCACTTACGAGAGTGTGTTGTTGTGTAGGTAATCGAGCAGATTCGAGATACTGTTTCTTCACTTCTCCACTCTGGGTGGAGCGGATTTTAATGACTAAAACCTACTTGAATGAAGGAATACTCGTTTTAGTCAGTCGCTCTTTGCATTCCAGGTCCACGGTAACTATTTCGAAGGATCACGCAGTCCTAGCAGGCGTCAGCCCCAATGGGCCTCGACATTTCTAAGGAACACGTGGAACTCAACGCGCCGGCTCAGTTTGGTTCTAAATGAACGCTGAGCTACCTATTGCTCGCTGAACACAAGTGTAATCCACCTTGCAACTCCCAATGCCCGGGACGTCGTAACCCTCACGATCGCCTCCACGAGGACACGGCGTTAAAAGACAAAAGTACTTTTGAACGAATATCGTTGGACTCTGTATGCTACTTTCGAAGTAATCGCAGAAAAAAGAAATAGAATAAAGAAAATGTGTTATACTTTAAGTCACTAAATAATGCAACTTGTCAATTTCTTACTTACCAACTTTGATATTTGAGTTTCAGAACTATTTAGTCAATTATGTATCAAATTGTCAAGAAGCAGTATTCAGTGACAAAATATAATGCATTTTCTTTTAGAGCAACCGACGAACTTTTTGTATGACATGATTTAAAGAACTTCATGAGAACTTGATTCACAGTAAAATATTTACTCCTTCTATCAGTAGAACTGTTATAAAGAACTAAGTATTCTTTGAATGATAGGATAGAACTTTTAGAGCCGTCGAAAATTAAGCACAAGAAAAAAAATATAGATCATTTTCAACACTTCACCTAAATCTGATCTACATAAATATATTTACTACAATTTGGTACACTAAGCTAGTAAACATAGCACACAAAATCTTGATAAACGCATGACGTAAAGTTAAATTGTATTGCGGCCGTAAAGCTCAAATGTACCAAAGAAAGATAAATATGTGCTGAAATGATTTGCGTAAGCCTGTGTCTGTTTAGGACGAGGAACACAGCGGGGATACTACTGACTACTAGCTACTGCAAATAACTCTCCTTCATAAAATTAGCTAAACTAGTTTTACATTCTAACTAATAATGCGAAAGTAACTCTGTCTGTCTTCTTTTTTACGCCTAAAAAAATTTTATGAATGATGGTAGGTATAGATTGAATCTTGGAGAAGAACAGACAATGAGGACATTTTTATCCTAGGAGAGGGTACTCTTGAGATTTTCGCGCAGGCAAAACAGTTCACAGAAACTATTAGCCTAGTATATTTTAGTTATTTACTCATACTCCCAAAATGCATATACACCGCTAAATTTTAATCGTTTTAATCCCGTAGAGGGTTTTTTTTTTTTTCGATGGGAAAAATCATCTTATGACAACCCCCGCTTTTGGGCGGAGCGGAAGATAGTGTCAGACTCTTACTGACTAAAAAACCCATCCCGTTCCTTCAAGCCTTCATACCGTCATTTCGGATAACCCTGGCCCCAGTAGGCTTCGACCCGGCTAGGTCCTTGCTCTTGCTGACAACTCCTTGAGGCGCGCGGGAACAGCGCGCGCCGTCGACGACTTGGGCTTGGTCCGGAAAACTCGTATTAATAAAAGGTAGTTTGTACGCAACGCCAACTACTCCATAAAGGTCATTGGACTCGCTCAGCTGACGTTTTCTTAAAGAAATTAATTTCGTACATGCGTAAATTATTACGAGTTTTGAAAAAAAGGTACTTTATTTTTTAATTTTATCTTTACAAATCGATAGTGTTTCATGTGCCGGATCGACCCTCCACGGGATTAAAACGATTAAAATTGAGCGGTGTGTACAGTCCTGAACTCCTGATCGATGATTGAGTTCGTTATACTATTTCGCTTTACGAAATGGGAGACCTAGATTCGTGATCCGTGTATCAATATGCATAAATGTAGGTAAGTACCTAACTACTCGGTTAGATCGACGCAAGTCGCATAGCAATGACGTAGGTACCTGCAGGTCGATGTGTAAAACAAGAATTAGTCATTTCGAAGCTGCAATCTAATCACGATTCACAATGTAATTTTGTAGCCATCTGGCGAAAGACAACTGAAGATATAGAGCTTGTGTCATTGGAACAACTTTCTAGCTATACCTACATATGTTAGAGATCACGAGTAATCCTAAAGAAAAGTTAATACCACTCCTTGTAAGTTCAACTAAACTTTCTGCACTTATGGGAGCAATTTGCTACAAGAGATATGGTGTTCGTGAGGCGGGTCTCCACAATACTCACAAAGTTTGGCGATACGACATGAATCGAAACACTTTGAGTATTACAGACTTCCCAGGAACACTTACCGTGATTGACTTGGACGGTTTATTTTATTAATTTGGGAATGAACTTAACTTCTTCGGAAATAAACTTTGTAGAGTAGATATTACAATTTCGGGTAGAACATTGATGAGGTCAATTTAATGTTTCATTTTTACATGCACCAAAGCTGCATCGTCTCACCATTGTATATGAAAACACGACTTTGCTCTTCGTGTTTCTCTGTGAAAAATAAAGCCGACGTACTAAACCGTTTCATACATTTCTCACTGTTTGATGGCCACAGTTTGCATATAAATCTCATGCGGGAGGATGCGGCAGAACAAAGGCGTAACAATAAACGTGTCCCCGAAGAGATACACTCTGACCTGAGTTCTGGAATTGTCTGACCAGTAGCTATAGAAGTAGGTCTGTCCCGAATTACAGACATTTCACATTTTTATTTTCGCCTGAGCCATTTCATCTATTCTTATGTCACAAAGAATATGTGAACATCAATATAAAATGTGACACAGAATTTTAAAACGCTTTACTGTTCGTGGGAGCTTAGTACTGAGAGTGAATGCATTTGAGTCGTAACTCATGTCCGACATGACGGGTGACAGTAGCTATCGACGCTTCCACGTCATTACACACGTTAGGTACTTGTTAGTGACCTATAGACTCAGTTACCTGCTCATTTGAAGCTTGATTCAATTGAGGGAGCAAACCTTTATGACTAGAAAGTAAGCTGAGCTTTCCAAAGGACGAAAAATAATAACGTGATCTAAAATATAAATGATTGCCAGTTCATCTACTCCTTCGGAATCGCGGACATGAGTTACATTTGTGATACTTTTACATCTCAAAGAGTACGTCCTCCCATTTTATATGTTTGTTCATATTTTAGTAACGTATTTATTACCGGCGGCTCTTGTAATAAATACCCGTAATTTGAAATTGGAATAAATTTGCTGTTGTAGCGAGTGTGCAATTTATTAGTGCAGTGCTGTACCATCACGCCCCACCGCGCCGGCTACCGCTGTACAGACTAACTAGTCACTGAATAAGCAGATAGGTACTATTAGAGGGGTAAAAAGAAATAAGTGAGCAATTTTCTATTAGTTGCTCACACTCAGGACGCTTACACAGATTCTTTTGATATACCTGGCAAAGTCGTAAGGAAGTCTCAAAATCATCAAGAAACTTTTTTTACACCTCTAGCAAATTGGCCACAGTCTCTATCTACTGTTTGTGTAAAGCTAACCTTCTGAACTTACATATTATTATCGCTCTGCCAACGTGCCACTGAGCTGTAATGTTGTTCATTAGGAAGCCATACTTGCTGCATAGTGCATACTACTCACATACCCACCCCGACTCTAGGTACGATCAATTACGTGTCAAACCATTTAATACGCCCTAGATAATATTATTTCTTCACAAGAAAACCGGCATTACTAAGCTACGTGAAATAAGTACAATTCTTGTAATTAGTATTAAAGCAAGCTTGTATAGTAAACTCAATTATAACTCAGTTAATATTAAAACAAGAAAGTCAGAAGGGCATTGCTTATAAATATTTATGAGTAAATCTGTAATCCTGAAATATCCATTACCGTCGGCATTAGCACAATATTTCTCCAGCTGTGTGATTTGCGCGTCATAATTGGTATTACTGGTTTATTTCGACGGCAGGAATTTAGCTTTTCGACTATGTGTATTTCGAAAAATACGAGTAGTCGTAGAATATAGCTATAGGCATAACAATACGTAAACGAATTACGATACGGCTGATTGTGAGGCGTAAATTAGAAAAGAAAATATGAGAAGGCTATGTTGTTAGTTGTTACATCGTTCTTATTCTTTTGCTATTAGGTAATTATACCCGAGATTGGCAAGCTGGTAAGTTCCAGTAAAGTCAATTTAGTTTCAACAAACATTTTGTAGACCATCTTTATCGTCGACTTCGACAGAAAAGTATACGCTATACCGTCAGCTCACACATTTTTTTTAACGAAATGGCTACAAAGAGAAGGACATATATGTATTTATTAGTAATTAAGTTTTCGGGTTGTATTCGTGTATGGTACTTAAAACGTGTGCTTAAAATTATTATAAGCTGTGATCTTTTGGAAATACAATTTTGGGATTATTTTTGTTTTATGATGGATTCTGTAGTCAAACTCAATAATTTTAATTGACTCTAAATGTGGCATGACGTGACATTTAACGAATAAAAATATTAACTGAAAAGTAAAGAAAGTTTTCAAAATTATAATATTATTTTTCCCTATTTTGTGTTTTAATACCTACTAATTAAGTATTTTTTTAACCCGGATAATATTCTATAAATTCGTGTATATTATCCAATTCAATGTAAAAATAATGTTGGCCAAGTTTTTCATTCAATCTCCCCACAGTGCTCCCCGCGCCCCTAACATTCTCAGCGCAACTAATTTCACCAGCAATGTGTACCAAATAAATAGTGCACCATTTTTCCCTTTTACCGCTGAGCGCCGATGTTGAGTCGGCGGTGTGGCTCGACTAATTAGTGTGGCCGCAGTTCGGCTCGCTCTTTGTGTGCGACACTATTTGCAGTACCAATTTTAGGTACAGCCAATTATGATTTATATTTTTAGCAAACGTGTTCTGATCGTTAGTGATACTCGTAGTGTAGGTTGGAAGCCTGCAGCAAGTTACGTCTCCACCGTGTAGGTTTACGGAATAAATCTCTTACATAATTAGTTTCTTCTTCTATCTCTCATATTATTAATCACGATAATGAAAATCGCCTGCGTAATCTTTTACTAATTGTATAATTTCATCTACTTCTACATCTACACCATCATCATCATTATTTTTTTTTTTTTTTGTTAGCAATACACTACAAACTGCCCCCTGTTATTTGTTGTTACCCATCCTAAGGTTGTCTGGTAGATATCGCTGTCAGCGATAAGATAGATAGATAGACCGCCATTGTACCCATAGTTTATGTATAAGTTGTTTAACTTTTTGATGTAGAAAGTTTATTATATTCTATTCCATTCTACATAGCTATTACTAAGCCACATTGTTCTACCCATCATAAGAATTCTGTAACCTAGTTTGACAGTATAAATGTGCCAGGTATGACAGTGGCCTACTGTCAAAACAGGTACATTTCCCGCGACACATTTCACATTCATCCAATACATTCACTAAAGGCATTAATGAGCGCGCGTTTTAATTAATCGTTTGTGCTCTGACGGCGATCGATGAACATGCAGACCAACAACAACGATTGAGTTACGAATGCAATCGTACAAGCAATTACTGGACGATTGACTAGTTTACATCGTTTGTTTTTGGTGTAAACTGCGGTTTAAAAATTGAACAATTGTATATGTTGAATAGGACCTGAACTATTTTAGAATTCGAAATAAAAATGGAAGAAATCTGACACAATTTCTTAACCTGTTAACCGCCTACCGTCGGATATATCCGACCAATACTCTCGCATTCATTCCGCCAGGGTCGCACATCCACGACCAAATACTTTATCTCGTCAGCTCTTCTGTCACTTATTAGGATTGAAGAGCTAAACGAGATGGAGTACCCAGTCGCTAACACACGACCCTGATGAACAGGACGTACAAACTGTCGTCGGAGCAATCCGACAAGGGCGGTTAAAGAATTAATTGCCTTGCGTTAAAATACACGTAGACTTGAACAGCAGTGCGATAAGCAAGTCCAAAGATTTCTAGAAAATTTTGTCAACAGGAAGGTTTCAGATCATACCTACCTACAAATACATTGTGTTCTACAGCGTTCTACACTCATATTACAACTTGGAAACTTTCTCAAAATTAAACCAAACCCGGTGCATAACCGCCCCCATACTTAGAAGACATGTTTACCACTGATGGCGTCGGTTGTCAACAACTTAATACGTAGGACCAGCCTATTAGACTGAGCCTCAAGGGTACTGTGCCTCCGCAACTCATAAGATCGCGTCACAATATCCCCAAATGATAACTACGTAACATTCAAACCATTAGAACTAAAGTCACGTCTGGCTAAAAACAGACCGGATTAAAGCCTTCGTGATTACACCGACTAGTGATCGTGCCTCAGTTTTATGGTACTAAAAAACCCAAAAATAGACACGACTTTTATGAACTCGTGAAAGTAATAATAATTGTGTTGCTACGTCGGTTTCATGGAAGGTCGGGATCCTTAAAATGTAATACAGTGTTGTTTCTGCTATTTATCAGCTAAGTTTTAATAGTGAATTATCTTTCGAGTAGGTAGTCTGAGTGCTGCGTAACTAGACTGCGGCAGCCATAAGTCTGCGAGGGACCCATAAGCACCAAGTTTATCGAAGACATATCGTATGGTGTAATGTAATGTGTCTACACCGCACGTGGTTTTATTGTACCTACATTACTGTTTACAGCCACTGTAAATCTAGTCTACAGACATAAATAACAACATTTTATGAAACTTAGTTTATTGCATCAAATAAACCTTTATTCCCGACATAAAACCTATATTTGTTAATCCTTGGTCAACACTCGTTAATCCTCTCTATCGCAGTGTCCACAGCGGCCATTTTTCCTCCCATTTGCATAATGGTTAACCTGACAATGATCGTGGTGACAGCGTCGCATAAATACGAATACGTTATTAGGCACGCATCGTCCGGATCGGCCGGACAACCCGGGTCCCGGACACCGGACACAGCGACACAGGCGTCTCTTAATTTGCATTTTAATTTACTAGTATGTCGTTAATATGCTGCGATGTGTAAAAACAGCTGCGTCGCTTATTGCTGGGAACTTATTAATTGCATGGCTCTTTTGGGTCAGATTAGGTTGGCACGCTGTTGTCTCGTGTGAGCCTACATTTACCCGAGTTACCAATTTCAACAACTTCCACCCTAAACCACTCGACTGCTCTCTGGGACTTGGTCTGATGCACTTAGCGATGACCTACTTGAAATCTCGCTTACTCGCATTGTAAGCTCAACTAACTGAAGTTAATTCCTATGCGGTTGGCGTTAACTACAGAGCACCACGTGCTGTTCACAAACATTTAAAGACAAAGCTAAAACGAACGCTTTTATCCTCACCCGAATTTCAAATAAGGATAGATATCCAAGTCAATCCGATGCAGTTTCACATGGACCTTAGCTTTTATTCAGATTACACCAAAACCATCGTCATTGAAACCCACCACAAATACGTCTTCACATCGTACTTAACCTTGAAATGCATCGCAATCTGCACCACAAGCTCGAAGGCTCTCGAAGCCCGCTTGCATTACAGTTGAATTCCTCACGCTTGCGACCTCCGTCGCGCTGTACTGACGAGAATATGCGCCCAAATTTAATGGTGCTTCACACATGATCGCACTCGCGTACTGAGTGGCGGCTGTTGGATCACTGCGTCCCAATTTAAATACGGTTTCATAACCAGATGCATTATTAGAGGGCTGTTCGATATTTATGGGGACATTAGGAATAGAATGATCAATAAAATAGGTATTTGTTTTACACAAGCTATTGTGTTTAGACCCAGCTGCTGTATCACACCAGTTCGTATGAATGGATGGATTGATTGACGTTCGTAGTGAACAGACGTATCGAACAATATTAGTATAAACAAATAATCACTTGTGAAATTGTGACCTAGTTTTTATAAAATTGCTGTTAAAGTAAAGTAAAGTGACTCATACGTTAGATTTGAGGTGTTTCTTTCTAAAAATGATTTGTGAATAATACATAAATAATCTACTTTACGATGGAGGATAGTCCCTTCAGTCCAAGAAGTAGGTGTGCTCGCTCCCCGCCGCCTACACCTGTAGCCGTCCCCGCTCCTCCCTCTCAAGCGCCGCAGCAAAAGAACGAAACTCTTGAAGCTGTCACGACGTCGGAAATTCAGAGCTGGATGACGACCATCGACCAGAGCCTGCAGGAGGTGTGCACTATCGCAGCGGAAGGTAAGCTGAATATGGACCAAAAATTGCGCATCAATGCCCTATGCCGGAAGATCGGTCATGGCACATCGCAAATGGCGGTACAGTACCAGTACATGAAAGCGAAAGCCTTCCAATCCCATAATGCTGTCAAAGCTCTTGAAACCCAACTCGACCTTTCACAGCAACTAAAGGAACTCAAGTTGAGTGTCGAAGAAAAATCAAAACCTGCCCTGGGAGCTTCTTTTGCTGACATGGTCAAAAAAGGAGCCAACCATTACATCCAGCCGACAAACGTTAGTTCTTTGGCCATTTATCCGAAGGATAAATTAAAATCAAGTGATGAGACGAAATCTCTCGTCCAAAAAATCATTTGCCCTGAACAGATGAAGCTGCATGTTAGAGGCCTGCGAAAGACCAAAAACGGTGGTGTTATCATCAGCACTGATACGAAAGACGACATCGAGAAACTGAGACAATCGGAGCAGCTAACAAAATCGGGTCTAACAGTCGACGAGCCTTATAAAAGGAAACCTAGGGTTATAATCATAGGAGTTCCGACGTCCATGTCAGAAAACGAGGTTTTTACTTGTTTATACCACCAAAATCTCGCCGAGAAGCTACAGGACTGCAGCCTTGAGACCTTTTTGACTTCAATCAAGTTAAGCCATAAGTCGGGTAAGAGAGACGCTGACAATTGTAACTATGTCGTAGAAGTATCGGCAGTCATACGCAAAGCCCTAATGACAAAAGAACGAGTATTTGTAAATTGGTCATCATGCCCTGTTAGAGATTTTACCTTGGTCACACGATGCTATAAGTGTCAGCAATATGGCCATGCTGCCAAATCATGTCGGCAGACGTCCTACACCTGTGGTCACTGTGGTGAGCAAGGCCACTCAATCAAAGAATGTCCAAAGAAGTCAGATGAGCCAAAATGCGCTACTTGCTTGCATTTCAAAAAGCCAGACAAGCACAACACAGGCGCAGCTGACTGCCCCGCGAAAATTATGGCCGAAAAAAGGTTTATCAACTCAATAGATTATGAAGGTGCCTAAGAGCGCCGTTAATAAGTTATTTATTTTAGACGTTTTTCAGTTTTATATATAGTAAAGTTTTAGTTTTATTTTTATTATGATAAACAATTTAATTAATGATTTAGATAATTTTTCTGTATCTGAGTCTAGACTTTGTGAAGTTGAAAGCTGCAAACAATATCTTTCCAGCTACAAATCACCGTTAACCGTACTAACACAAAACATTCGCAGTATTTTTAAGAATTTTGACAACTTTACCGCTTTTCAACAACGGCTCAACATTAATTGTGACATTATTGTTTTAACAGAATGCTGGCTTGCCAAGAAATATAATATACCACTAATCACAGGGTATAAGATGTACAAAAGTGATAGGAATTACAATCAAAATGATGGGGTGATAGTTTATGTAAGAGATCATCTCAAGGTCTCTGTAGAGGAACCAAATATGCAAGACTGTAACAGTTTGGTAGTGAAGATTGGATCAGATTTTGCTATAGTAGCGTTATATCGCCCGCCCTCGTTCAAAAATGCTAACAATTTTACTGACTCTCTCAATGATGTCTTGCAAAACCTATCACCTTTTAAAAACACGATAGTAATTGGAGATATTAATATAAACATTCTTCCAGGAAGTGCTGACGCATCTGCTCAGGACTACCTCAACCTATGCGCATATCATGGCTTGCTCCCCGCACATAGTTTTCCTACACATCATAGTGGCTCTTGCTTGGACCATATCATACTTAAATCAAATTTCCCTTCACTTGCACTTGTTATTAACTCTATAATAACGGATCACAATGCTGTCCTACTAACACTAAATTGTAATTTACCTAAACAAAACACTCGCATCGTTTCGAAATTGAATATAAATAAACTTGAAGAAGACTTACGCGTCATCGATTTCGATCCAGTCTATAATTCCGCTGACCCGCAGTATTGTATGATGTATGTAATAGAAAATGTACGTCATGCAATTCAGAAAAATACTGTCATATCGCAGTTGAGCAACAAAAATTGCAACATAAAACCGTGGATCACAACAGGTCTTATCCGCTGTATGAAACACAGAGATAAACTGCATATGAAATGTAAATCTCATCCAGAGAATACGGTCCTACAACTGTCGTACAAAAGATATCGTAATTTTTGTAATGATCTTCTTAAAAAGGTTAAAAGCAACTACGATAAAACTGTACTGGATAAGGCTGGAACGAACAGTAAAAAGATCTGGAAATGTATTAAAAATATAACTTTTTCCTCGAAACAAAATGAGTCATCTTCAAGTTTATTACAAGTGCACTCGTCACAGCTGACGTCTGCCAACATAGCAAATAATTTCTTTGTTAACGTTGGAAAGTCTCTAGCAGAAAAAATTAACCGGGGTCAATCTCCTTATCTAAGGAACACTTCTATCATGGGTAGCTCCACTCTATCATCCTTTGCCATGCTTGATACTGACGAGACAGAGGTAGAAAATATAATCATGTCCTTGAGAGATGAATGTGCAGTTGGATGGGATGAAATATCAAATAAACTTATTAAACGGTTCAGGAATATTTTAGTACCTCCACTGACTTACATTTTTCGAATGTGTTTATCTTTGGGTATTTTTCCCGAGTGCCTCAAAAAAGCAGTTGTTATCCCCGTTCATAAATCTGGCAGTAAAGAACAAGTAACCAATTACAGACCTATTTCTCTACTGCCTGCTATGTCTAAAATATTGGAAAAAATCATAAATAAAAGGTTGTTCAAATATCTAGAGGACAAATTAATTTTATCGGAGCGTCAGTTTGGTTTTAGACCTAAAGTTTCAACTGCCGATGCCGTACATCATCTGACTGACTTTCTAGCGCAGGAACTTGACAAGGGTAACCATACAGTAGGTATTTTCCTGGACCTTGCTAAGGCTTTTGACACAGTATATATTCCTACTCTATTGCGCAAGCTTGAGACAGTGGGTATAAGAGGTATTCAGCTAAAACTTTTCAAAAGTTACCTAGAAGACCGTACTCAGTGCGTTAAGATTGGCAGTGTCCTCAGCGTAGACCAAAAAAACACGTCTTTTGGTGTTCCCCAAGGAAGTGTATTGGGGCCTACTTTATTTTTGATATACATAAATGACCTATGTAATCTAAAACTAAAGCACGGCATAGCAATATCTTACGCTGATGACACTGCTCTTCTTTTTTCGGCTGAATCTGAACATGAAGTCCACAAGCTTGCGCAAGACGGCTTCAATATTGTAAATAAATGGCTTCAGCACAACTCATTAACCCTAAATACAGATAAAACAAATTATATAAAGTTTTCCATGCGCAAACAAACTTCAAATAATTCCTCAACGTTGTATGCTCATTGTTGTACAGTCCCTGCAGAATGCCCGCTTATGTGTCCCAATATTAATAAGACTAACAAAATAAAATACTTAGGTGTTATAATAGATGAGACCCTTACGTTCAAACAACATATGGAAGTCTTAAATAATAGAGTTCGTAAGCTGATATTCGTGTTTAAGCAGTTGCGACATATTGCGGACCCAAAAATAATTAAGCAAGTTTATTTTGCTCTATGTCAGTCAATTTTGACATACTGCATTACCTCATGGGGTGGAGCAGGCAAAACTTTATTACTACCAATCGAAAGAGCCCAAAGAGCGATTCTCAAGGTGTCTACTTGCCGCCCTTTCCTTTTTCCCACTGACCTGCTCTACAAAACTTGTGAAGTACTAACAGTCCGGCAGTTATTCATAATGAGCACTGTATTAAAACAGCACGCAGCCCTCCGCTTTAGCACTGAACATACTAAAAAGAGACGGAAAGATATAGTTTGTCCCACAAAAAGCACAAAACATGCTTTTACAGCTAAATTTTATGTATTTCTGGGACCACTACTCTATAACAGATTAAATGCAAAAGCAAATATTTATTCCCTAAATTATATAAATTGCAAGAAAGCTCTCAAGGAAACCCTACAAAATTTGTCCTATGAAGATACAGAGAAGTTATTAGTTGTACTAAGATAAAGATGTAATGCACTTTTTATTATGATTAGTTAGCTTAAATAATATATTAAGATTTTAGCAAGTAAGACTTTTATACTATTTACACCTCTTTTACATACCTATTAGATGAATAGTTTACCTTTTTGTTATATAATTACTGTGATTATTTAGTTATATTATTTTACCTTTTCTCGCCTGAAACATAGGATAACCTAGTTCAGGCTTATAGCACTTGTGAACTTGACATAAATTAAGGAAAAAAATGTTTTTACTGTATTACCTTATATTTTTGAATAAAATTTTATTATTTTTTATTATTTTATTATTTATTATTATTAGTTCAGCTATTGTTCCACGAAGCAACTAAATTAAATTGTCCCGAAGTCTATCACTTTAAACAGCCGCATTCGATCGAGCACAGCTCTTTAGCACTGCCATTATCCAGCAATATTTTACCCCGAATACACATTTGTTTCGGCGCAGCGTTCATTTGAGCTTTAAAACGCTACAATTTGGTGGCTAACAAATGTATGGAAACTAGGTTTGTATTGTTACATGTACGAGTAACCTTGACGCTATATTTGGCTCAAAATATCGGGCGTGGAATACGTGGCCAGACCGCAGGGCCACCGAATGCGCGACTTGTGTAACTGGATTAAAGTTTATGAGTCTGGGACTGTATGTGACCTATACCGTTATTTTTACGTGAAAGGGGCTGATAGGGTTTGAAAACTTAAGGTGAAATTCAGCCACCAATAAAATATTGAGTTAAAATATAAAATTTAAATTCATTTAAATTTATAGATTTTTGACAACATTACAGCGTACGCCATATTTGTAAGCTAACACGACGAGACATATTGACAGTTACAAGTAATCTTCTTGCTAATTGTAAGCAAGAAGATTACATGTAACTGTCAATATGTCTCATTTCCTTATTGCAACTTAGAAATCCAGACGCACTGAGTACTTCCACATATCCATAATGTGAGCTCATCAATAGCACTGGAGCATCCTCAGCGGACCTTGGTCGGAGTTGGCGCGCTGCCAAAGGTCGTCCTTGCCCACTTTCACCCGCTATCGATTTTGGAAGATGCCCCACATCGAGGCTTATTGCCCCGGCTAACGCAAGTGCAAGTTCACAAGTGTTGTATTGGGGATGTTGCCAGTGATGCCGGCTGTTGGGGGTGCTGCTTTTAAAGCCTTACATGGTTTAAAAAGTATGCTGTTTGTTTACCTAGCGATTTTAAAATAGTTTGGGGAAGGGTCAGAAGTTCTCCTTGAATTTAAAAAGTAAGTACCTATGGTAGCAATTAGAATCACCCGGCGAGAGAAATACGTTGTAACTTTTTTCAAGTTCAAACTCTTTAACGAATTAATTTTGTTACCAGAGACGGTTAGTCTCTCCAAACCCCAGAGGCACGTAAATCACTTGAACTTCCACTTCCTACGCGAGTTAGAAAATCCTGCAGAATAGATAGATAACACACATTTTCTACACGCTAACATTTTTCAATCGTTAGACACTTATCTATGAATCTAAATTCTGCTCACATTTTCCCTTCAAGGCAATCAAGTGATTGAACAAAATTTTATTCCAAAAATATCTGTTTGTCCTAAACTATTTTCAATAACAAATATTACACGACCAGAAACTGAGAGGAAAACTAACATAGAGAACTGAAATGTTTTATTTTAACTGAATTGCAAAACTTAAACTGTTCTGAACACGATGCAGGAAAACGTCGTGGTTCCTTACAATGAAGGCATGGCCTAGAACCAAAAATTTGAAAACATGTGACATCCACCAATACTTACTGAGCCCATTTGGTAGATTATGGCCCATTCCCTCTCCTACAGAGGAGGCCTGAGTCCCAGCAGTGGGAACATTATAAGGCTTATTACATTATGCTATGTTTATTTATTTATGATTTATGTTATGATGCGAAGCCAAGCAGTTTGCATAGCTAATATTATTAAACAGAAGTGTTGAATGAAGAGGAGTGCGGACAGTCGCGGCTGCAGGGCGAAGCGTGAGCCACCGTCGACAGGCTGCGTCACGGAGCCACCGAGCAGCGACACGAGATAATATATAATTCTAGAAATTTGCATTTTAATCACTGTGTCGCCACCCGTAATGGACACAGAAAAAATGTATGAATTTAAATACACATTTTGCATAATTTACATCGATGAAATGCTAAATCAGACACTGAATGATCCCGGAGATAGTCATTTCAAGAATAATATCGTTCACCGACATTTTCGTTCTATCAAACTTCCTTCGAATGAGTCATTGTTTACGCCAGGAGCGGTGAACATTTCCACTGAACAACTTTGTCTCAGTATACCTTACATTTAATAAGAATTCGGTAAAGTAAGTCGACTCAAAACGGTCGCATTCATTTTGATTTATACGCTCCACTAAATTCTCGTGAAAATGTACGAGTAATAGAATTTAGAAAAAGTGGTGCTGGGTAAAATGTAGCGAACGTAATTTACGGTACAACCTGTCATCGCATAGGAACTTTGCATTTATAAACTTATTACCAATATATTATAATAAATAAAAGGTGCAGTCCTTCCGGATTCGGCTTTATTTTATTATCCCGTATGTCCTACTGTTGAACAATGGTCTGAGTCTGGACACGTACCGTAGGGTCTGGTAAGCGCAGTTACGGGTTTACAATATCTGGAAGCACTGGTGTTTGTTTAAATTAAAAAGATACAATAATCAAAGAGATTACTGTAAAAATAAGCACGATTTTTGTACGTGCTTTTTTTAAATTTCCTGTTTTTATTTTTAAAATATGGGTGTATATAAATTGTTAAATAAATAAACGAAGGGTAAAATATTACCCGTAGGTATTCCCTAAAATTGTCAGGCCGAAATGTTGGCACAAAATCTGTGCCGGAGTGAAACACTTGTGTAATTACATGGCCCTCTCAATATGACGTAATTCCCTCTAAGACCTCCACTCTGAAGCCTCACTAATCTCCCGGGAATGTGTTTTTACGCAACTGTATCAAAGTTTTAAGTACTTACGACAGGTATTAAGAAAATTTCAAGGAGCTTTTATTTAAAACATTTTAGAAGAGCGCCTCAATTCATAAAGTGAGAGCGACGAAGTAACCAGAAAGGTAACCACAATTCTGACTAAACAAATGATACCAGTATCTTCAAGCTTTGTTCTCTTGATAGTACAACGCTGAGGTATGCGGTGTGAGGCGCCGGACACATGGCGTATGTGTCCTCTCTGCTGACGTAATGCTCTGCGCTGCTAACGTTTTTATACGAATACGTTTCTAGTAACGCAAACCGCAGCGTTATGCGTTTCGATCAAGAGAACAAAGCTTTAAACTAAAGCTCAAAACATAATAAAAATATCGATAAATATCGGTCAAGTTATGTTATATTGGTCTCGCAAGACTTTTATCTGAAAATATTTCGAACAAACTTTCTTAAAAGGATCGTGAAGTTCTGACTTAGAAGACCTGGATCACAGCTGGGTCATCGATCAACCACGTCACGGTGGGGAAACACTTTTAACGAAACATTTCCGATTGCTCTAATGACCGGTGCTACAATATATCAACTGTTATTTTTGTTATTCGTGAAAACGAACTATCAAATTAGTTCCTTGACGAGAAAACAGTAGCCAGGTTTTACAGGCAAAAATTAATGATTTAATTTAAGAGCACAGCTATTTCAACAATTCTGATAGCTCTTGCCTGATCTGACTTGGTAGCACATAAAGCATTCCTAATCCTCGAATCTACAATGACTAAGGAGGCCGTACATATCACGGTATCGGGCCCGAAGCCTACATCAGTAGGTATCGGTGTCACGACAGCCTCCGGCATATCTGGTCGCATCTCGCCAGATGTTCGAATTGGGTCACTGTTCTAACACTACTGTTGACTTGTGCATACTGGATTCTGCACATTTCATGCGGATTGCGATTCTATTTTTGGCTTGAACTGCGGTATCGATTGATCTCGAAGTCTTGGCTTTATGTAATAATATTTTCATGTTTGTCTAAACTGATCGTCATATAGTTACTGGGACAAATAGAACACTCTCTGTGTCCCAGTAACTATATGACGATCAGTTCGCAGAAGTTTTCTTATTATAACGAAGGCGAGCACTAAGAGAGGATTTTCTAAAATTCATTCCCTAAGGGCATGAAACGGGGGTACAAAGTTTGTTTGGAGAGACTACTTTCATGCAGGCGACGCCGCTGGCAAAAGCTAGTATTATTATAATAATAAAGATCAGAATCCTTCAGAATCCGATTTCAGTCGCACAACGACAAAGCTTGATCTATATTCAGTTCCATAAATAGTTTTATTTTTAAGATCCTCTTCCCTCTAGAAATTCCAAACTCCAGAGAACAAAGCTTTCAAGAGCAAAATGTATTAAGGATTACCTCGGAACAACATTTTATTAAAATTTACGAAGGTGCTGCTTTACATTCTCATTTCCTTGACTAAAATAAAATCCAAATAGATAATGGGTATGATCTCCGCCTACTGGGGTGTTGTATTGACACCTGACCTGTGACCTTCAGGCCTCCATGTATTTCCCAGTGATCCGTTGAATTATAAACACGTCGTTAGCATAGGGGTGCGGGCAGACGGGCAGCTCGTCACTCAGTCTCTGTTAATTAACGGACACCTCGCTCGGGATTGGAACCGACGACCCGTTGGGTAGATTGCCTATTAGCGCCGCGTCTGGATTGTGAAACACGTGACTCGAGTGATTGTGAACTACTTTGATCGTAAATTCCGAGTCACATCTTGCTTATCAAAGCTTATCTATGAAGAAGTCACGTCATTCATACTCCGTTCTTAGAAATAGGTTGCAAAACATTACCTCCCTAAGAAATGAAAATTTTGATCATGACTATCTTCACTTTTGAATTTATTATTATTTTTTATTATTGATAGGCATGCGCTTGACCACCATCTCACCTGATGGTAAGCGATGATGTGATTGACGAATATTATTAGTTATTTACAGAAAGATGAAAATAGCCCACACACATTGCACGCAGAACAGATGGCCGTTGGACCCGAAAAGTTCTGGATTTGCGGCCGCGTAACAAAAGATGCAGCGTTGGAAGGCCTCTCACAAGGTGGACCGATGACTTGGTCAGGGTCACTGGAATTCGATGGATGCGAGACGCACAACATCGGTCGTCGTGGCGACGCTTGGCGGAGGCCTGTCCGACATTGCACGTCTTTCGGCTGAAATGATGATGATGATGATGAAAATAGTCCAGATTTGAAAAACAAGATTGTAACACAAATCTATAATCTAAGTTCAACAGGCGACCATTTATTTGCTGGACTTTATCGGAACCCATTTGTATAATATCGTAGCAAGACAACGCAGTAATAACATTTATATGAACTGAACAATGTTGGTTTAGTCATAAACTCAAACAGCCCCGTCCAATCACGTCCGGTTTTCGACTACCCGGGATTGGAACCGGCGACCCGTTACTCCGACGCCCTATTAACGTCGACTGGCTAACTGATTTGTAACGGCAGTTTAATCGTGTGAAATCGACCAGCGACTCTGCTGCTAACATTATTACAAGTCGATGATAGATACGGTTTCTGGTCTAGTGGTCGCAAGATAGACTGAGAAAAATAAATTGTTTTTTTTTTTGAGGTGGGATATTATCTAGTCACTTCTCTTTGCTCGTTGCTCTAGGGTGGAGCGAAGCGCCTCTCAGATTTATACTGACTAAAACCACAACTACGTTCCTTAAGTTACTTTTTGCGTTCTAGGACGAGTATCCCTTTCATACATTCTCCCATGAGCCTACGGATCTCTATTTTAGGCGCGTGTGGAGGCTCGGTCTTTATAGGATGAGCGGACAACGAGCTACCCATTGCTCGTCGTTCGCAAGCCTGCGCCTACGTTAGCCGGAAATACTTACACTAAGCTTTTATCAGCAGCTTTGCTCGCGTAGGTTTAGCACTTCTCTCATTTTAAATTCTATTTATTAATCCATGTAAGCCGTTTGAGCTACATACAAAATTTCACAATTAATATTACTAGTTACCCGCCGCGTATTATATACTTAAACCATCCTCGTTTGTTTTTATTTCTATTGGTGAAAACTGCATCATAATCCGTTGCGTGGTTTAAGAGAAGTAAGCGGATAAATAGACAGATGCGGAAAGGGTCTTTATTTCATAATATGTTGAGATACTGTGATGTATTAGGTCAATAAATAGGAAAAAAGCACTGTCTTTCAACCCCAGGACAGATGGGAAGAGGCTTGAAGGATAAAAGCCTCTTCCCGTCCACCCTGAAGTAGTTGGATACCAGTATTTTACATGGTGCGTGTGGATCTTGGTAACCGTCACTTAGCCTTCGAGCTAACCGCACGACCAAGATATTTAACCACGAACCCACTTTGAATAATAGATATATAAGGATAAAATATTTTTTCATCCCGTGCACATAGACACCATTTACTACTTTCATAGAGTTTTCAGAAGTGACGTAAGATCGTTGTAGCAGAATGTAATCAGCGCTTAAATTCGCAAACTCGTAATGTGTGGTCAAAACTAATATCTGGTGGTTACGTGCAGACAGGTCGAGTTTGCGAGTAATTCCTTAATTGCCATAGTTGTGTACCTCCATCAGTCAGTCACAGGCCATTTGTGTTTAATGTTGGTAAGAAGCTTTGATGTTACGAGCGCGGCGTGTAAGCCTCAGGTTTATGTACTTACTAAAAACTGTTGGTTATGAACACGGTTGATCCATTTCGAGTTTCATTCTGCCTGAGATTAAGCCTACGCTCGACTGTGATTATTTAAGTTAAAAGGTTTTATTTTAAGGGTGAAGTTACGTAGTGTAACGGCATTTATGATTTAGGTCCCTCATGGTTTAATTTCTATGGGCCACCTTTTTTTTAAGGTTATGCAAAAAACCTAAAGACCACGGCTCCTTACTCTAATAGATTTTAATATTTATGTTTTCAGTTCAAGAATTGGCAAAGCCAGATTTTAATTCAGATTATAAAATACTCAAAATGGTTCAACAACCGAAAGTCACGAAATTCTTATCTTGTAGATTAGTTTTCAAAGCAACGGCGTTTTTTAAAGATAATCTAGTAATGTAATGGAAAGCATATTTTAAGTATTGGAAAGATAAATATAAGCTCAGATATAAACGAAGCCGAGATAAAATGGAACCGCCGGAAAATGAACACAATAATTTGTCGAAAGAGGCGCCATTTCAAAATAAGTGACTATTACGAAATCCTGATTTTTCGGTTTGTTCTAACTTTCTAAGCTGGAAAGTAAATTTGAATGAGGCCCAGGCTTGAGATTACTTTCGCAGCATTGCCGGGAATAAGTGTAATAAACGAAATTAAACGCTTAAATAAGCTTAGACGTTGTCTCTACAAATTACTAGATCAATCGCATAATATTTAGGGTTTTTATTAGTTATCTACTCTTGCGAGTATATAAACCAAGTTTATAATATACCCATGTGATTTTGGTACATTTTCACGGTTATTTATTAAGTGAGGTTAAAAAATAAGGAGAAATAGCTCGGTACGATAGTAGGTACCTTTGTTTACTTATACGACGCCCAAACTTTACAGTAGGACGTGGGCGAGCCCACAAGTACTGCTGCTCTTGAAGATATTAACTTATTTACTGCTGTCCTGCTGAAATATATACAGGGTTATTTGTAAAACACTGGCAACCTCACAGGACTATGTTACTAATAACATCATAAACAACAACTTTTGTTCTATGACTTTTAAAAATTTGTCATATTTTAGTTCATCAGATTTTCATATAAAAATAAAAATATTTAAATTGAACATTCTAAATATTACGAAGTCTATGCGAAGCAAGCAATGGTACTGTAGCGGAGGGTAGCTGAACAAAAACTTGACCTATTTACGGGTAGCCCCCAGTCCCTCACTAGTCCGTCGGGCGCTTTGATGCGCACGCGTTGTGTCATACGTGTTCTTGTAGAGAAATTCGGCAGTTCGGACATAATTATCTTTATATGATGGTGTATAAATATTCTAATGTCGAGTACACGGAAATAGTGCGAATTCTTCCTAGGTGTGATGACAATGTTTCGAAAGCCTGCTTACTCTTACTACGTGAACAGTGCGTGGGAGGCGTAAGTAGATACGGCAAAATGCAGAGTTGAAATGTGTTTGATAGACCAACGAAATCTTGAAAGTTTGTTTTTGGTAAATGTATTGTTTTGTAAAAAGTCATAGAACAAAAGTTGTTGTTCATGATGTTAGTAATACAGTCCTGAAAGGTTTTCAGTATTTTACAAATAACCCTGTATATATAAAAATGAATCCCTATTTCCCTTGGTCACGCCATCACGCGTGAACGGCTGGACCGATTTCGCTAATTCTTCTTTTGTTGTGTTTGTTATTGTGAGAAGGTTCTTATGGAAAATTAGGGTAGTGTAGGGCAGAGTAAGGTAGAGTAGGTTAGGGTAGGGAAGGGTAAGGTAGGGTAGGATAGAGTAAGGTAGACTAGGGAAGAGCGGGAGCGAAGCCGCGGGCTAGTCGTAAGTAATTTACACGAATAGTCAGTTTTTTGGTAAATAATTACGTAAAGGAAATTACGGAAAAATCACATACCTTCATAACAGAAGCCTTATAACTTCTAAAAAACAAAAGCAAATATTCACCCTCATAAAACACAAACTTTTCCTATGAAACAAAATTGAAAAAAAAAAACAGCATCAGAACTAACAGGGTGTACATGAATCTATTTGTGTAAGAGCAGAACAATGGCAGCGCGGGCCGGCTACGTAGCGACTACGTAACGGCTACGCAGCGGGTACGCTCGAGTGTCGAACAAACAAGTACCATTGTGACTGTAAAAAAATGTGGCAGTTAGTGCGGAATTGAAAAGGAAAAAAGCAAATTTGTGAAACCTAGGCTTTGTATGACTTTTAGACTGCCGCTCCGCCCAGAGCGGGAAAAGTTATTTGATGATCACACCCACCTCGAAAAAAGAAAGTTTAGAGGACATTCCATTTTTAAAACAAATTCTCACCCAGTTATGAATGATAAAGACGACAGTATACAGAGTCGTACTTGTTCAATTATTCGAATTCAATTCAATCGTGCTGTATTAAAAGGAAAACGAAGAAAGAAAACGTGTTGCCTTGACCCCGAGTAAGACGGCAGAAAGGGAAAAAAATGCGAAAGATGTTCTATAACAGGCGCTTACATCCAGATGCCAGTGAACGATCGACCGTGAACTTCAACAATGGGAAAATAATGAATGTTCACAGGTTATACACGTCGCTCTCTTTCTAATAGTTCGTAAACGTTAACAACCTTCAAATGGGCCACTATAATTACCGGTCGTAAAATTTCTTTAATAGCTTGAGTTGACTAACTGATTAGTGATCGCGATGTTGTTATTTTCGCCCATAATCCCTTATCAGTTTCAATAAACGAGGTGGTTTATTCGCCACACAAAGCAACAGCTATATGTTTGAAAAGGTAATTAAAAAAAGTTCCGAATAGGCCTTTGTTTAACACTACAATAGATACTAACAACATAAATGATAGGCGATTAGTACAAAAACTTGTCAACAAAACGTTTATCGAATGACTTCAAGACTGAGTCCCAAATAATGATCTCGACGGAATTAGGTTAACTACTCGCAAGCAGATACTTAGCACTATCTTAGCCTAATGAGAACAATCTTCACTACAAATCTTTAATTGCTTAAGCTTCTAAGATACCACGGCCATCCTTATTTTGATGATAAAGCCAAGTTTCATTTCAACTGTGTTTGCAGACTATTGATCTAGCCGACCAACATGGCTCTGATAAGAACCTAAACAGATTGTTTTGTTAGATAACTACCGAGAGCACTTTACTAATAATAGGCGTGACATTTTCATTTCCATTTCCATTTTAGGTCAATTAAACGTGAATCTGAATTATTTCGACATTCATATTTGTCCCTATTGTTTAATTACAGGAAACGCAAAACAGAACACAAAACGAACCAATAAATCAGGCTAATAATTTGCCTATTAATCAGACATAATTGGCTGCCTGATGCAAGCCTAGGAACAGGCACAACAGACTGTATAGAGACACAATTAATCTACGTTCCAGTCTGTCACCCTTCCGGCTTGCTGGAGCACGTGACTGTCAAGTTCAATTAAATGCAGATTCCAGAGCAGCTGACCAGATTCATTTGTAACGCATAGCTTATTCATTTCAGAAACTGCGATATAAACCTTCAGTGTATTCGCCCTCATGTACCTTAAAACACCAATAAAAGTAAGATTAAAACAAACTTTTAAGTATAAACGTGATCAAGCACACAGTTCGTTAAAAGTTATGATATTTATATTTTATCTCACTTAAAGCTAAAACTATCATCTCTGTCTCATACTTCATCACGTTAACAGCTTCGTGAACTCGAAACCTTGTTTAACATCGTTTGGCAAAACTTTTCAAACTTTATTTGTTCAGGATAATGTGAAAATCAGCAAGACAGGCACTTCAAAAGATTTAGCAACACTTGAACTTCAAACATCTGTACTGGACCCGTATAACAATTGATTAAACAACGTCTGCAGTGTTGATTAAACAAAGTTCATTGCCCAAGAAACCCAATATTTCGGGACTTATTTCATCTGAAATAATAACATAAAACAGTATCAGAGTTCAAAGGCAGGTTGCTTAGTGGGAAACATTGCTTCGTCAAGTTTTCACGCTCGTTCGGCAGTTCCGTTAGGTATAATTTGTTGTTCCGAAGACGGGCGAGCGTCCCCGAGCCGCGCCGAATATTTCGTGTTAACTTAGCATTGTAATCTCTCTTTGTTCCGGTTTTTGAGAGGGTTCTTCATTGTGGAAAATTAGTCAACATTTCTCTCCCATTTGCACACAATTGCCAATGACCTTTTTATGTTTTTTTATGTTATTTTATGTAATTTTTTTTTTTTTGTGATTTTTAAAGGAGTGTTATGAGATTTTGACACTGTTCTGCGAAGAAATGAAATTCAAACGGTTCATTTTATGAGGAATGAATCTATAATTAAGGACAATAGTTATTTGAGAGGCTTTAAATGTTAAAACAATGCTCAACAAATTACACAAACAAATGACTTTACAAAATCTCAGTTTCAGTATCAGTCGCCATTCTCATATTCGGGGAGCACAGCACAATACCCGCCACAGCCACACTTCCATTACATAACCCTTGAATAGTTAACGTCCTAAAACAGCTCAATACAGACGACAGCACTCCAATTGAATACTGCATCAAAATAGAAAGCTCCGAGCCCACGGACCCGCGGGCCCCCGGGGCCCCCGGGGGTCGCTTCCGGACCGATGCAAATAAACTATTGTAATTGTGCTGCAAATGTAAATGAATGATGAATAGTAATGTAGTGCAGCTCGCTCTTCTGTTGCAGACAAATGTGATTGAATCTAAATACACGACAAATTGTCTTGAT
The DNA here is from genome assembly GCA_910589285.2 of Mythimna ferrago. NCBI lineage: Eukaryota > Metazoa > Arthropoda > Insecta > Lepidoptera > Noctuidae > Mythimna > Mythimna ferrago. Next base: position 1,297,543 of record OU342693.1, read on the forward strand.
TAGAGAGTACACATTCACTTTATTTTAGCTGCCTTAAATATAAAATAACAAAGCTACAACCTCTATCTAAAAGATCGGGATTAAGTCAAGAGTGAATAGGTTACTTTTAAGCAAGAGTGCTTCATCGTCGACCTCATCGTTGCTTTCTATCAAGTGAAATAATGTGCAAGCGCGAGCCTATCAATAGTAAAAACAAAGCATTAATACCAGTGCCTAGATTTCCACATTTTTATGTTTTCTTTCGATAGATAATAGTGCAAAAAATAGTAAAGGAATGCACGGCTGTCTATTGAAGCAGATCACTAAACAGAATTCTTGGACATCTATAACGGCATAAAATTCAAAAGCACTATATATTATTAACGAAGCCTGAAGCTTTTTTTTACTTTTGTTTTCTAAACCGCCTTTAATACTAGACCTACTTTCTGTACCATAACAAATGATATGACATTGTATAATCGCTTTTTGCTGGAATTGCATCGGTACATATCACACGGCCTATAATCCCCAAAATGTGGTGGGCGATAACCTTGGGGCCGATATCGGGAGATTATTTGCGCTTTTAATTTTCACTCATACGTGAGTGACAAACCAAAATGGGTTTAGTAAATATTAAAACGGAATATAGAAGCCGGTATTAAATACCATTAGATTTATTTATTTTTACTTTTGATAAGCTCGCGTTTGGAAAGCGGCGATGTGGTCGACGATGAAGCACGCTTGCCTTGAAGTCACCTATTCATTCTTGACTCAGAGATCCCGAGGTTGTAGCTGTCAGGAAACACAGACTACGGCAAGGAAATCCAGTCCTTAGATGTACGCACAATGAAAGTGTTCCCGAAAAAATTTGAATATGTACGGTGTAGGTATAGGTACTCGTCTTTAATCATATCTTTTACAAAGCTTATGATTTTAAACAGTGTATTTATTTATGTGCTATAGAAGACGGTTTACTCACAAAAGAACTCAATTATTATATTATCTAATAGAACCACACTGCTCCTATCAGCAATTTGTTAGGGATATAACAGAAATTATCCCCCTAGGAACTAACGGCCCGTTGTAGATATCCATTAGAACATTAATTTACAGGTTGATAATATGTTCTGGTAATGGATTAACTACAATAATAGCCTGTCTATTCTATATCAGTATTATTGGAGTTTCGTGAATTTCCGTCAAGGTCATGACGTAATTATTGCTTTACTATTAATAAAATAAATATTACTACGAATATTCGACCCATTATTAGTTTACTGGGGCCAGGGTTATCCGAAAGGGAAGCTCGGCCCTGGTACGAAAGGCAAGACGGAACGGCGTGGGTTTTTTAGGATGGAAGAGCCTGACACAATTTCCCGCTCCGCCCAAGGGCGGGGGATGTCATTTGGATGATTTCACCCACCACAAAAAAAAAACATTATTAGTTCATCCCTCAAACCCCAAGCGAACGTGAAACGCGTTCGCGCGAACGCGGGCGTTCGCGCGTGATTTAGCGCCATTTGGGTGAACACTAACATTATTAAAAGTCCACGTAGATTATTAAAATTTTGAGCGTTTATTTATTGGGTATGTACCTAAGAATGTAAATGAGAAATTCTTCATAAAGTAGTCGGTAAATTTCGAAAATAAGCAACCTTTTCTATTTATCCGTATTTATACCTATTTAAATGCTTGGGGTCTCAGGGATTAACTGGACGGAAACTAACAAAATAAAACTACAATACAAAGACTGCAATACCCCTGCAATGTATAACCTACAGAAGCAGTAAATCTATAATAAAACAAAGCATAATTTCAACCAGTCGTATTATTTCAAAGAAATGCAATTATGAATGCATCGGTAACCCTTTGTTTTGAACACAATCGTCTCCTGCACAAACAAAGTGTGCATCTGACGGGTTATGATTTACTTACCCTTACTCCGGAAACTTATAGATAAATCTGATTGTTATGCTGTTTAATTCTTCAATATCTCTCAGCATTATAGGTACGGGAACGATGGCTACGATCGAGCTCTTTGGTAAATCATGAAAAATTACCTCATAAAAAGAGGCCTTCCACTTCTGAAAGCTTCGTGGTTACGCAATTGTGATTAATTTAGAGATTGCGTAACTACGAAGCCTTGACCAAAGAAGACGACAAACGTCGCCAATGTTAAATGACCCCATGATAAGGTCACGATACAATACATAGGCTTTAACGAAGTTAAGTAGTGAGCACGCCCCAGCAAATATACATGCAGAAGCGTTTATTTACAGTATAATTTATAGAGTAAACCAAGACAGGTTTTCTAAAAGGCTTAGTTTTTCAAATAAATATAATAATATTCCACAACTTTCACATAACAAAATTTAGTCCCAAATCAAGCAGAGCTTGTGCTATGAGTACTAGATAACTGAAAAACTTACCTACATATTCTTAAATCATCATCATTTAATGTTCCCACTGCTGGGACTCAGGCCTCCTCTGTAGGAGGGTAGTAGGGAATATTCTATTCTTAAATACATACATATTATAGATAAATTACACTCAGACACAACAAATTATCGTGCTCATCACACAAACAATTGTCCTGGGTGTGAATCGAAGTCACGACCTCCGGCATAGCAGTCAGGGCAACTAAATATTAGACCAACAGGCCAGAAATTATTTTATAACAAGGAGCCTGGTGCGAAAAAATCTTTGAAAAAAATAAGCGTTTAGTGCCAATTGCACGATGAACGGAAACAAGTTATCTACGAGTAAATATCATAGTGAACAAGCAGTAGAAACAATAACGCTGCGAATAGTACCGATCTTCGTGCGGATTACTCGTCTGCTCCGTATTCATTACATTCTAATTCATTCCGATTGTCAAGTCTTACTGGAAGATGAACGGAGGAAAGGTAAGTGGATTCTGTGATCAGAACAAGTTACCTAGATGGTTATGATTATCAGGTTGACTTTAAGAAATCAAATAAATCCCCCTGAAGTCCGACAACAATATTTTGGAAAGCAATGAGAAGAGATGAAACGCATAGCAATGAAAATAAATGTTGATAAATGGGGAGCTCTTCCTCTCCATTCATCAACATTTATATTCATCGCGAAGGTAAACGAGAGATATTGTGAGGACTAAGGTATGTCAAGAGAGAAAAAGGAGGGAATGATAGAGTGACGATCACCAATGGAAGGAGAAAGATTTTGCATTGCCCTCAAGTAACACCAGCGCAGGCATATTCCTGTCTTTACTTATCCTATTCCATTTATTTTCATATTTCAAATTAAATCGGACAAAATATAAACTACAAAACTGAACCAAAAATTATTGCAGGGGAAAATTAAATTCAAACCTTGTCCTACTGAATAGTACTTACCTGAGGGTCAAAGTCCCTGCGAAGTTTCAGTAAGTAGAAACAAAGTATATTCAAATAGGGGCTCCTAACTCCAGACACTTTAACTTTCAGTAAGTTTGCCTGGGACAGGATTATGTTTATTTTCTCATCAGAAATAAAGGTACACATGACAGGGTAAATAGTCTTGACTGACTATTAGAACATCGTGACATTAGATATTAGATATAGCACGTCAATACTAAAGATAGATTAAACATTGTAGTGACACACTATTCATAAACACAAGCTGGACCTACGAAAGCTTCAGAGTAACAAGCAAACAACTAAAAGTATATGAAACTAACATGAAGCTTCGTCGCAGTTAAAAATTCAAATAGGAGGCTCTCGTTTGGCGGCTGGATCAAGGGCTTGATTCAGAGAGCTGTTGTTTTGGACACGATTCGCATTGTCAGAGGTTCCTTTCTCTGCAGCCCTGACCGCTGGTAGCTTAGACCCTGTTCCCGATACCGGTGAGATACAGTTTTTATACTTTTAAGTGTTTTTTTTTCCTATTTGTTATTGAGTACAGATACAAAATGATAATATTTTATTACTGAAAAGTAATAAAAAGATAAGGAATAAATTTTGCCGTCGTGACGATTGGGCATAGGCCTTGCTATTGTTCTTCCAGTCACGTCTATTCTTTACCATTGTGTGGCTAGTCTAGACAAATGACTGTACCGTTACAAGCCGACCAATAATCAAAACCACACCCCCTAACCCCTATTTTTCCAATAAATAAAGCAAAACACCTGATAGTCCTCAGCTCATGCCCCTGGCGCCCCGCCAACACACGAGCCCCACATTTCATATTCGCAGCGACCGCTGTAGAACACTCCAGCTCTCGCGGATAATTCAGCTCCCAGTGAATAAGTAAACAAATCTATAGGAGTTTGTTTACAAGCATGGACACGGGTATTGATTTTATAAGGCTTAAGGGCGCGAGCAGTAAACATGCATGATGAATAGTTGAGAACATACCAACTTGAGAGTTTGACTTACGACCTCTCCTAACACTGTTAGGGCGAACCGTAAACTTAAATTCACATGCATGAATTAAGGCTTCCTTGTATGCTTGTTATGGCTTGGGTAAGTAAACTTTTCTTACACGGTCGTTGTAACTACTTCATATTGTAAAGTCGCGTCTGCCTTGCGTTTAAAATCCTCACAATTGCAAAAAACAGGTTTATTTACAAGCTTTTATTTAACTTGTAATGTTTGTAGGCCGTATGTTTGTTTGGGGCAAATCTTGCAAATGGATTTTGAAACAGCTGCCTCTAATTTGAAGTTGAAGTTTGGTATGCTTGTGTAACTAGGATGACAATACATTAATATGTGATACCATGGCATGGAGCAGATCTGATGACAGAGTCAAATAATGGCCATAGGAATTGCTGAGTGCAACACGATAACCCAATCATGTTCGAGCTCTCTGGAAGACCTTGATGATCTACCACGCGATAAAAGCTTGTTATGACAAAATGTTTTTGTTTGAAAACTTATTTCATTTTGCAAATAGTACGATTATATTTTACTTTCCAAGGCACGGTCAATGACAACGAGTAAGTCAGTTCGACTTCAGTTTTTTTTATTATTGGCACTCAGCGAACTGTCAGAATGAGATGTTGAAAGGACAACTAATTAATCCTTGCTATCATAACAACCTAGGGATCTTTAAGTCAAGAGTGAATAGGTTACTTCTAGACAAATGTGCTCCATCATCGGTCACATCATCGCTTACGATGGTAAACGATGAGATGAGATAGTGGTCACACACGAGCCTAAAATTACATCGCATTCTTATTCCTCCAATCAAAGGCGTCTTTCGGCTTAAAGTTTCGTTATTAGTTTTAGAATCTATGTATCTAACACTAAATTCATAATTTACTACAACTCTTTGTCTACTCAAGCTATTGCAAAAAAATTCATTCACCACTATGAGTCACCTTGCTCATAAAAGTCGTATACTACCCACCACAACGCTATAAAGTCGACGTAAAGCTCATAAATATTCTCATAACAGTAATAACGCATCGGTTAGACAGCGCGCATCGCACGCGTGCACTCGCACGTCAGCGCAGCATCTACGTGCTCAGATCTCAAGTGTGCGCGTCACGGCGGACCACAATGCAGCCACGTGGGGATTTATTACAAATGAACAACACAAACGCAGTTTATTTTACTTCTCACATAACTGTTGGGGAAATCTCTAGTTAACACTTATATGAAACTTGGCACACGGATATGCCACGTCTTAGATTATGACATAGGGTACTTTTTCTCGGTTTCCTTGGGATAATTTCATTCGGGCGAACCGCGAATATTGTTTGTTTATGTTTGTGTAACACCTGGAAGTTCTGATCCGATTACGATAATACTTTCATCGATATTAACCACACTAACGCTCAATATCATAGGTTCTCTTAGTAGACAAAATGCTTTTCATGCAAAAAAGATAGTCTTTAATAACCGCTGACCTCGTTAAGTAATAATAAAACCCAAACAAAGTATTCAAATATATTCAGTAAAGTTATGGTAAACTAATCATAATCAATATTCAATAAGCTCTCAATGTATTTATATTACAATTACACCGAGTGCCTACATAAATAAACTTGAACGGTTACTCAGATAAGATAAAGCCCACATTATCGCTCGGTTATCGTTTACCAGTGCAATTACTACAAGAAAAACACTTAGGAATATTTAGTACTAACGATATCATCACATAATAGATATCAAAGGGACGAACAAACCAACAAATATGTTTCAAATGCGTTTATAAACAGTCAGAATTTGTACGGACTATGCTACGCCACGTAGCAAGCCACGTAGCAAGCCGCGTAGCATCCGCGTAGAAATTCGTAGACGCGCTACGAATCCCGTAGCGACATGCTACGTGTTTGTCTACGTGTGTAAATAAATGTGGGCTACGCAATTCTAATACAGAATTCCGTGTATGTGTACATTACGTTTAGGTTCAGGAAACTACTGACTTAATGGTTTTGACGTGAAAATATAATCACTGAAAAGCAATTTAATTTTAATTTGTAGGCTTACTTTTGTCTTAAAGACCCTTAGATTATAGACATCATGAAACACAGACTCCGGCCGGGAATTCCACTCCTTACGCTCCTGCTGTACCCAAAATGAATGTGCTCCCTTAACGTTTTGTGCGTCGCATCGCCGTACGCCTGGTGGTCCGCTACTTGGTAGAATTAAGACATCAATTCCAACGCACACTCCCCGAAATGCTATCGGTAGAAAACCGACAGGTTAGCAACTCGGCATTTATGCTCAAGACTTTGACTCGACGAGTGCATCATTACCTATGTTCCTCTTGGCTCGTTTATCAATTGACTCAAGCGCATCAAGCTGGTGTGTGGCAGAACCGTCCCAAAGACGAGAGCGGTACTCCACGACTGGACTTGCTCGTGATAGTTTCAGAAGCTGTTCAAGCGTGAAGTACTGTGTCAGGATTCCTAACTTTTTGGCAGCCAGCTCAGCCTTAGCCTCGATGTACGGCCTAAACTTGAGGGTAAATGTTAACATAATACCAAGAAGATCTTAATAAACTGCTTCACTGCTTACCATCAGGTCGTATTACAGCCAAGCATTGGTTTATATCATTGAAAAGAAAAGATCGCGATGGTTGGTTGCCGCCACAGTTTCACTTCGGCAAGTTGGAGCACACTTGGCTGGTGGAAAAAGACTTAAACGCAGGCTTGTCTTTTTTCCACTAGCCAAGTGTGCTCCAACTTTAGCAGCATTGAACCTGACCAAATTGGCACATTCAGAGACCGGATGCAAGGACAAGTTCAAGCGCTCAACCACAGCCTCTCGAAGACTCAATTTGTGACCAGGTCTGTGCACTTGAACCAGCAGCATGTAGTTTCTGTAAAGGCTTCTAAAAGCTACTGTACTTCTTCGTACTTATTGATGTACTTTATAGTCTGTCACCAAAGATGAGACCTAACGGTGTTTTTCACCCTTTCCCTCCTTCTAATCTCACATGAGAGTGATCACAATGCACATTTTTGTGTAAATGTATTAATTTAGGTTGGACATATTATTAAAAAAAAAACATAAATTGTTTATTACGTAGATAATCCTAGTCGAGACCCCCTCTCCCCCACGTGAGATCAGATGAGATTCGAATCAACCCCCCCCCCCCCCCTAAACGCCTCACGTTATTAATGGCAATGCCAACCCCTTTATATCATTACTGTAGCATGATTTGACTCCTTACTAGTGACCCTAAGGGGAAGACGATCATACAATAATAACAAGGGTAGTATACTAGAGACGTCAGGGTTACTGAAATAGGAAGTCAAAGAGTAACCATGAAGTTTCTTGCCGGTTCTTCTCCATAGAAAACGACCAAATTGGAACCGTGCACTAGCTTCTGGCGTTTTATAAGTGCCCATGTAGGCCTATGTGAAATATATTTTTTTTAATTTTAGGTACAGGTAGTAGCTTCTAGCCGCCATAACAGTTATTATATGTGTCATTAACAACCAAAACCAGTCCTAGATTTGAAGCTGAGAATAAGAAAGATATATATATTTACTTTTGTTTTTGATGTATTGAGTTATTTCTGTTGTTGGATGATGCACAGGTTATAATTCACTTTAGGATTGTAAATAGGAATCACTAATTTATTTTAGGATTCTCTATTTATGTATTAATCAAGTATTAGTATTAGCGTAGTGTTTGTGATAAGACTTCTATATTTGTTCCTCTACAGCAATTAATTCCCACTAGTGACTACACGCATAGCTAGAATGCATAAAAAATAGATTTTCATAGAACTCATCAAGTTACAACTACGAGCTAGCGCGTAACTAAGGGCGAGTTCCTAAATTGAGTAATTCATTTAAGAACATGTCAATCCCTAATTCAATGCCTTTTGACAGGTTTTCAAGCTTAATTAGAGTTTGAGAAATATTCAACACGCTTAAGTTAGAAATCATAGGTAAAAGTAAATCAGTAGCAAGAGGTATTTTATCGAAAGCAATTCAACTAAAAACAAATATTGCACAATTCTTTGGAAATTATTCAATATTCAATGAAAATAAAATAATCTGTTGGTTTTCGATACACTGGACCTATTGTCTGTTCAAAAAAGCGGTCAAGCGTATTAATTGTTCACAGAATAAATAACAAACTGCGCAGTTACTGACTCTTCTATTCAGACGAAATATCGACTGTATTTGTTTTTAATCTAAATCTCTTTTATTCGAGCTAAATCCCAAAATTAGTCAACAATACGTTGGCAACCTGCCCCCGCACGTAAAAAAACCTTTTAAGAACACTTTCATTGTACCTGCAGCTAATTAGTAGAAATCTATGCTGAATCCTATGTTTCCTAATAGCTACCCGGGGAATCTTCACGTCAAGACTAAATAGAGCAACAGGTTCAAAAGCACTGAAATCAAAAATCCTTTTTCATACTCCATAAACTTCACATTCTGTTTCCACACGAAAGGAGCTTCACTCACGATCTAACACACTCAGAGGAACCGGTGTACAGTCAGCGTCAAAATTAATATAAGAGAAATTAACAATTCACAATTACTAGAACAACAAGGCCGACTTTTATATTTACTTTTGTCTGAGGAATAAATATGTCAGTTTGGCAGCTTTTCCACAGAATAAATGACGATGGAAAAATATATTCATCATCTTCCTGGTTTCATTTTACTTGCGACCGGCGCAACAGGTTTTTTTTTAAACCAACCAAGACGATCAGTTCCCTAACAATTTTTTCGCTATTTTCAAACTTCTTCTAATATTTCTCACTTTATCCTTTCTCATCACTCTACACATCCATCTTAACATTCTCATCTCCGTTACATGATTCGACATTTCAAAAATCGGAAATTTTGTTTTCTCTACTTTTATAGACTTACATCTGTCCAAAGGCTGTTTTACATTGATACAGTAGCTGGCGCCAGTATCACTGGATTCCGGCACTGGATCAGCACTGTATCAATGTAAATCAGCCTTTGAACTTACCCTTATACATTCACTATAAAAGCATTTCTATAAGTAGTAACTAGTTTATATGATTGATGGGTGTCTCGTGTTTGACCAATCAAACTTAAAGTATTTATTTCAAATAAACCAATTACAAGCACTTTTGCTTTGTCAGCTACCTCACCCAATCGTAAGAAGAGATGGTATGATGTAGACGATGATGGAACTTCAGTCATCATTCATCATCATTTCAGCCGATAGATGTCGACTGTTGGACATAGGCCTCATTTATTTATTTAAATCAAGTAACAAGATGTTTTCAAAACAAAATGACTTATGCACATGACAATTAAGGCGTACATAGCGCTCACTGCAATAATTTTGCTGCCTTAAAAATTATAATCGAACATTTAACATAAACTTACAGTATAACCAGATTGAGACAAAATAACAAAAAAAAACTTAAATAAAATCGAACAAGTCAAATTACGTTTACATTAAAAGACATTAAAAATTAATTAAATTCAAGAGTTCTAAAAGTCACAAAAGCATAAACCGCATTAGAAGCCTCCCCAAATGTCGCCACAATGAACGGTCCGGTGCGTCTCGCATCCATCGGATTCCCGCAACCCTTACCAGGTCATCGGTCCACCTTGTTCTTTCCTTCTCTGTGGAGCTTCGGTAGGTTATTGTATTTAATTTTTTTAGAGGTGTTGAAAAAAGGTTTAGAAAGAAGGAGATGTCGGGACGACTTGGATGTCTTCCTTGGGAATTGGAAAGAGGTGGCTCAAAACTGGGAACATTGGAAGGAGTGGAGGGAGGCCTTTGCCCAGCAGTGGGACAGTATGGGCTGGATATAATAATAATAAAAAAGGTGTTAAGATAATTTGGTCTGTTCTGTATTACTTTGTTGACTGTACGTCAGAGTGGTAGAAACAAGTGAACCCGCTCCACGTCTGTTGCAGATCTCATTGTTGTACTGAGCAAAGATTACTTCAAAGTTACTGTTCTGTTTCTAGTTGAAAGGACAAGACCGAGTGGCATAACCTAATGACAAAAAAAAACAATAATGACGGGACCGCTTTCGGGTCGTATGACAAAGGTGTATTTTGTCCACTTTGTCACGCAAAAAGATAGTAAAATATTATTAACCAATTTAAATAAATTAAATAGTATTTTTTTTTTTACTACTAAACTTAAATGTTTACTTTTTTTTTATTTTTGTTAAGTTCGCACTTGACCTCTATCTCACCTGACAGTAAGCGATGGTGTGGTCTACGATTGAGCACGCTTGTCTGGAAGTAACCTATGGTGGGAAAAATCATCCAATGACAACCCCCGCTCTTGGGCGGAACGGGAGATAGTGTCGGACTCTTACCGGGGCTCGAGTTCCCTTTGGGATAACCCTGGACACAGTAGGCTTCGACCCAGCTGGGCCCCTGCTGTTGCTGACAACTCCTTGAGGCGCGCGGGAACAGTGCGCGCCGTCGACGACTTGGGCTTGTTCCGGACAATTACCGGTCGGCCGGACAGCGAGCTACCCATTGCTTACTGTCCGCAAGCCTCGGCGGTCCCAAGCATCGAAATCCCGGCGGCGGCGGCGAGAGCGCCGTTGCCTGATGCGGTCGGCCTCCTCCTTTGCGAGCATTACTGCTTCGCAGAAGTCGGCGACCGCCTGCCACTCCTCCTCGCTCCGGAGCATGGCCTCAACCAAGGCTCGGCGCGAGAGGATTCACTCTTGACTCTTGACCTTAAGACCACAAGCCGTAGCGATCAGTAAACATTTCCAAACAAAGAATTCTAGTCCTTAGCTGAACGCATAATGAATGTATTCGCGCATAAACGAGCGTGGTAATAAAGAAAAACTTCCCAAAATATATACTACCTATAGTATTTATATGCGATCCCATCAGTGTTGTTTTTATTTCTAATCTACAATACTTTTCACTAGTAAAATCTATGGTAAGTGAAACAGAGACACACAGATCACACATGATCACATAGCTTACATTTGATTAAATAGTTACTATGTTATTATCCATTGAAAATTTAAACTCATGAGAAACAAAACGATTAGAAACCAGAGGTGTATAGGATGACCCATGCACCGCACGAAATAGAAAAAAAAAATCTTATTGCTCGCTTACGTAACTCTTCATCAGGAAAATCCTAATCACCAACAAGCACATAGGTACCATACATAAAAAGTGAGCAAAGCCGCGGGCAAAAGCTGAGCCAAAACAATAATAATTCTGTCCTCTATCTGCATCACATTACTACGAGTATCATTTTAACCGGTTAAAATACAGGCCCATGCGATTACAGTTGTGTGCCACAGTCAAAGCAAGATTTCCAACCACCGGCCATTTTAAATTACAGCCTTGTGAACTTGCACCGGCACGAACGCGCTACCGTGCACTTTTAATTGACGGCTGAATTCATGGGACCGTCTGACTTTAGGCTCAGAATGCCAAAACGGAAAGAATTTTAACAAGGGAAGGAAAATTACAAACTTGGCAAAGGGTTTAAAAGGGTTCGCATAAAATATCCGCATGAAACGTAAGGGATTTAAAATTTCTTACTCCGTGGCTACCTTTGTAAAACTTGGAATATACATACGTGGCTACTTTTTAAACAATTTAAGAATCATGTTCCTCAAATTCTAAGTATGGGACTACTGGTCACCTAATTCAGTACGTAGAAAATAACAAAGTGATGTAACTGTAACGTTATTTCGGTAGGTCCCTAAAGGCATTTCCACAATTATAGCTGTCCTATAAGTTACGCTTCTATAGTCGTAGTCGACACAGTGTCGAAATTCGGCTAGTCCGGTTACGTAAAGTTTGAGCCGAAGTTAGGCTGCATCCGTCCCATATCCGACGTGAAGCTTGTATAATACGAGGCTAGTAGGTAAGCCAGTGATGAAAGCCAGTTAATGAGCACCACTGGCTTCTCGCACTGCTCTAGCTTAACGTAGTTCGCACGGGTTTGATTGAAATAATGCCTCAGATTAATTTTTCTGCATCAAAACGTGATGCGATACAGGGTATTTTTTGTACTCGGGACAATGTAGAAAAACAAGAGTAACCTGCCAAAAAAACGATTCTCTCTATAATACAATTAATTGACGGCATGGTTGGTAAAATGGTTGAGCAATTGGCTGCAACCCTGGGTGTCGCAGGTTCGATGCCCAGGTCTGGATGTCTTGTGTACTTATGTGAGTTTACATGTTTATACCCACGATACAGCAGTTATTCCTAGCGTGTAGCAACAGTTTTGATCAATTGCGAGTTAATATTTTTTTTTATAATTAAGTTCCGCTTTCGCACAATAATTTACAAGCTAAATCAAACTAGGCCAATTCGAGGTGACGTAAGTACGTTAAACGTGAATAATTGAGTATCAAACATAGGTTTAATTGCGTGATGCGGACCTCCAAACGACATTACTCCAGTTATCACGAGAGGCACACACAGCTCCCGCCTACCACCTGCAATACAGTAAATTAGTCGCTACATTAAACGACACATTACTGCCACTTAGTGCGCACATTCACTTTAGTGAGACTATGTTATTGGCAAATTATTCAGGCTTTATTTTCAGATTTTAGCAGACTATGTATTATGATATTGAACTTCAGTTGCCGTACACATCGAAAAACTATGAACATAAAACTATAAACTATATAGAGCTTACCTTAAACCCAAGAAAATGTAGCTCACTCTTTTGTGATTTCATTTATTCTAGACTTCAATACGAAGAAAGTAGTCGCAATTGATGAGAACAAAAAATTAAACATTCCTTTTTAGGGAACTTTCTACTTTTAGAGTAAACTCACAAAGTTAAATTTCTTATTCCAAAAAACAGGCTACTAGGGAACTTGACGCTTGAAATATAATATTAAACGGTAAATGATTGCAAAGTAAAAAGTAGATAGAAATCTATTCGGTCCTCAGGAGATAATTAAAGAACTTTTATTGTTATAGGACTGGAAACCAGAACGAATAGTGAGCCAGGAGATTTATTACTGAACTACAACAGTACGTTCCGACGAGAAACTTTAGGAATTGTTTATTATATTTATCTTTGTTTCTTCCGAAAGGGAAAAACGATGAAAGAAAATGTTATTACTTTTTTTATTTAAAAAAATTTGGTGTTACATCACTGTGTTTCTATACTATTTACGTGAAGCCCTTTTAAATGATATCAAACACGACGTATTAGTATCTTTTTTTTAACACAAACTTTTTGTCCTCTAGAGGGCGCCACATTGAATTTTGATGATATTTTTTGTTCAGTACCAGCGAAGCCCTTTCAAATGATACCAAACACGGCGTATTTATCTCCATTTTTATTTTTAACACATTACTTTTGTCCGCTAGAGGGCGCCATATCACGTTTTGTGATACGTCACATAGCCTATGTTCAGCGGACAATTAAGACGGTTCTAACGATACCTCATATGTCGAGTCCCGATACGTAGATTAGGAGCTATGAGGGAACAGATGAACAAACTCACATACAGACATACATACATAGCCTGACAAAATCATAACCCTCCTTTGGCTTTGCCGTAGTCGGGTAAAAATAGCTCGTGTTACGGTTGAGGGCATCTTATTTATGCCATAATAACAAACGGAATATAACAAACAGATCTTAATTTCAAGACACCTGGTCATAAACAAATGGCGGAATAATAACGGAGTCTGCGACAGTACCCCATGTCAAAACTTGTCTTAAAGCTACGATTTATGTGCGAGGGGCAATAAAAGACGTACGGACTTAGAACAAATTCTTAGATCAATTACTTACAAAATTTCTGAGTGAGAACGAAATACAAACGGGTACAAAAGGACCACGACGAACCTAAACTTGATTGTATTGTAAACAGTTTTGTTTATGAAGCTGTGATCCGATTAACAACAACAACATTATTTCACTATTAGAAACTTTATCATAACATAATCAGCTTTATAATGTTCCCGCTGCTGGGAGTCAGGCTCTCTGTAGGAGAGGGAATAGGCCGTAATCCACCACGCAGGCTTTATGCAGATTAGTAAATCATATGTCATGGCATTATTTTGTTTAGAACATAATTATTTTTTCCTACACCGTTTTGAGAGTAGTGGTGATGAAATAAACTACTCAAACAAAGTAATACGCCTGGCTAAGTTTGAACACACGATCTACAACTCAGTAATTCGGGACCGTTACCTCTGGGCCAGCACTACTCAAACCTAATCAACGAGTGTTAAACTTTGCTTCTGGAAAATGGAAAGCTTCTATATCGATGGGAGGCGAAACTGCGGCGAGAAGCTAGTTGCGAATATACACGTAGACAAATACAAAATACTATCGCTAAAGTTGGCTGAGGTTATTTATAGTCTTGTGATTTTTCGTAATCGCGTTTTTTCATGTGTTTTTTTATTCTACGGACCCAACACGTTGTGTACCTTACATATTGTAAGGTAAAAGAAACGCCAAACGCCTCTTGTTATAGAATAAATTTGCAATATCTTCAAGACTGTTTTATTAAAAACCTATTTCCATACACATTGCGTCACGTTAGCTTTATTAAACTCCTGTAAAAACAATTATTGGAATGGGATATTAAATGGCTTTACGGTTCTTCTTCTTCTTCTTCCTGCCCTTGTCCCATCTTATTTGGGGTCGGCGCAATACGTTTTTTTCTTCCGTTCTACCCTATCACTCGTCATACTATTACTAACTTGCTTTTCTTCCATATCGTTCTTCACGCAATCCATCCATCTTTTCTTTTACGGTTATGAGTACAAAACCTGAGTATTAGAGTTCATAGCAGCAAATTTTTTAAATTAAAAAAATATAGTTTAAAAAAACTAAAAAAACACGCTTTCATAGCATATCAAACTAAAAAGTGTAAAATAATTTTCAATATAAGTAGAAAATAATAATAAACGAAAAATATTAATATCATTGTGAAAAAAGCGTGGGGTGCTCGATTTACGAAAAATATGGCACAAAGCGCCCCACGCTTTTTTCACAATGATATTAATATTTTTCGTTTATTATTATTTTCTACTTATATTGAAAATTATTTTACACTTTTTAGTTTGATATGCTATGAAAGCGTGTTTTTTTAGTTTTTTTAAACTATATTTTTATTATTCACTAAAAAAAAAAACGGATTATTGTATTGTCATCAGTCTTTGATGGGTGTGCAAAGTTTGAAGAAAATCTGATCGCCCAAAATAGGTCAAAATCGAGCTCAAAGGCGTTGGTTACAAACATACAGGTGAAGCTAATATAAGCGTGTTAAAAATTACTTCTTTTTCTACTCTTTAGAACTAATATAAGAAAATCAGCTTATCTACAAATCTCGAAAGTAAAACAAAACGCAGACAAGAAAAACCTCCCCGGCGTTGTTTTGAAGGAAACTCGTTATCTTTATTAGGGGTTATATTGAGCGCCCTAAAGGGGTGAGGAGCCAGGCAGAAATAGCGCTAGGTGTGCCTCAGCACCGTATGGAACGAATAGACGGAGGTCGATGACTTGTTTAAGGCTAGTCAGGTAAAGATCAACTTTTTCGGTGAATAAAGAACCTTAGACTTAGTAATAAAGACATTTTATGAGATGTAGTTGCGACAAAAAAATGTCTGGGTTTAGTTTGTTTTCTTGCGTAAGGAATAACAAGAGACTAAGGTTTAAATCTCCCAAAATATGAGAGAGAAAAAATTCAGTTAATGATCGAACAAACATCTAATTATTATCATTGGATTACAATTGTCATATTACCTTCGAGCATATTGCACAATAAGTACATCTAGATGATGATGATATGTATTCAAGCACCCACATTTGCTCGAAGATCTCGAAGACTTGGGTGGCAAATATTTGGTCTGTGGAAACGATATCAAAAGAGTGAATCATTAAACTCACATAGCAGTTTGCACCCCGAGGGCAGGGTTGTTAATGAGACGGACAATGTCGCAGCAGATTGTAGCCACCTCCACCTCCAGCCGTGCAGGCTCACAGTCTCGGCAATGTTACGAATTCATAGCCGCGGAGGAATGTCGGACGACGACGATCGAAGCTTGCCGAATACTTGCACATTGACTTTATGTTTAAAAGGAACGTCACAGATTTGTGACATGAAATAACACTTAGGTTGTGAACTGAAGGAGACGGAACTTTTGTTTGGACTTCCGCAGCACTTACTTGTATATAAGAAGCAGTTGTGGAAGATATGAGGAAAACGGACCGGGCACAAACTAGTAAGCAAAGGTATTTTTGTCTATGTACCATCGCGGTCATTTCTGCCTGATCACTTTAAAAAAAGTCGCTCGAATCCTGCGGTGCGGCGCCAAACCAAACCCTATGAAGTTTTCGTTTCGAGTGCAAGAAAAAATGAACTTAGCGGTGCTCAGGCGATAGTGTATTTGATGGTACAGCAGTGCCCATCATTTAGGTGATTATGAAGGAGAAAAGGTTAAACAAAGTTCCCAACTAGATACTCTAAATATCAGAAAGCGTAAACAAATAAATAAAGCCTTTATTCACCTGAATACCTATTCTACTGGCATTGTTCTGTTTTCTCTGAACAATGAATAATGTTGAAAAAAAGGTTATTTATAACCTTTCCAATAATACCATTGTTACTTCATTTTGTGGCCTAAGTAATCACTACGAAGTATAATGAAAACATACATAGCGGGCTGGAAAAAATGCTAGGATAAAAGCGGCATTGAGGCGGACAAAAAGGCCGCAGGCGCTGTTTCAGCTGCGGTGGCGAGGGATGGACGAGGATCGTGGAAATAACAGGGATATGTCAATAGTACAATATGCTAACTTATCCTCTGCGATGCCTTTAAATTGTGCCTAGAGCGATAGACATGTGCAAATGGCAACGGTGATAAGAACCCACACTTCGCCAGTAATGTTTAAGCCCCATGGGCACCAATCCAGAAAAACATTTCCCAGGTGGAAATACCCAATAACACCGTCCGTGAATCGAACCCAATACGTCCTCACAAGCAGCAGCGCTTTCGATCACTAGACCGTCGACCGTTTCATGTACAAAATGAAGTTTAATAATATCGTTTACTGATATGAAAAATGTGTCAAATAATAATAAAAATCGAGATATCGAGAATTCGCAACGTGCCAGAAAAGTATTGACCTAATATTTTGCTCATTACTGAAAATGATGACAAACCTGACAGAACCCGTTTCCCACATTTCTTCAAATATGCATGTTTCAGTGAAGCACCGAGCAGATCATCGGCCACTAACGAGAGCAGGCGCGCCCGACGAATACCAATGTATTACATAAACGTCGGCGTCGGTCATTTCAGAGATATTATCGCGCGATAGTTTATCTTTGAAAGAAGAAAAATCTGAAAAAACAATTTCTATTTAGATCGTAATCTGAGGAACAGTCCTTCTAGAGCCCGCCTCTAGATCAAGTGTTTTTGCTTTGTAAAATAGTTTACATAGTGTATTTTAAAGATTTAACTACATCTCATGACGTGGTTAATGTGGACTCACAAAGTACCGATACTATTTTTTTTTAAGTATACATATATCATACTGAAACAAAATCAGTATGAAATTTTGTGTTTTATTCGGTCGGTAGGTAAATAAAAACCTTTACAGTCATCGCAGTAATATGCTTCAATTTATGATTTTTATTATAGCTTTTTATTATCCGGGGCCTTACCATGACGTGTTAAAATGTCAGTCGTACGAGCGAGAAAGAGGGATGAAACTATACAACCTACATAGCTCCATCCCTTTAACAATTCATTTTAGGTCGTCAATTGGATCGCGTTAGGAGCTCGTGGTCTCTGGTACGAAATTCAGACGGAATATGTGACAATTTTTAGCGTACCACCAGTCTAACTTAAAATTATGTTTTTGTGTGGAGCAAAGAAACCACAGAGTCGACATTGTGAAATTTAATTTTGGACAAAATATTTTTCGCAAAGCACTTTGTAGGCTGTTCTAAAGTTTCGCGTGCAAATTTAGTGACAACGTAATGTAAAATAAACCGCTAACTGGCACACGTTGAACTCGCCGGATTCTGGCGGTTTGCACCTGTAGGGAACCGGCAATGTTTTACTGTAAGAAACTAATTTTAAGGCTTACGACATGCGATGGAGTGGCAGTGGAGCTGGTTTGCGAACCTCACGCAGGTCAATTTGTATTTTAAACTCGACGCATAATTTGTGGTAAGCAATGAATAAATAACGAAGGATTCTCTACATTTTTCTTTATCGAAATTTAATACAAATGAGCACATGAACATGCTCGTCCTTAAGTAGAGCACGCTGCGTGAAGGCTACATTCAGTTTAACAAATGAAACGTTATTCAATTCGTCTGATCTGTTTAAGTAACACGCGCGGTACATACAGCATCTCGTAAACGGTGTCACTCTATTCACCCCTCAATAGCCAGTTATGTTCAATCCAAAATTTCATAAACAGAATGATTTAATAATTTGCCATAATCCACCTAACCTTACTTACTAATTTTTGCATTTCATTTAATATGGCAACAAAAATTTATACTAAGATCAAAACAGCAATCTTAACAACCAAAAGGGATTTGGTTGAGAGCCGTACTGGGCGGCTGGGCGGCTGGGAGGCTGGGCGGCCGGGCGGACCGTAAACAGCTGTTTGATGGCAATTAGACCGGGCGGCGGCTTCCGGTGAGACAATATTGTGTAAAAACACCCCCGTCCGGTTTTATGATGGAAAAATTAAATGGCCACCAAATTAGATTTGTTTCACGACAATCTGTAAAAAAAGTTAGGAAAAACAACTTTCACCGAGTCTGGTTAATAAAGTACAGTAATAACGAGCGACGACAGGAGTTTTATTTCTTATTTAGCTGTTAATACGGTTATAAAACATAGAATGTATGCGCTCCAAGCCAGCGCACGCAAGTCTCGAGGCAGGCGGCGAAATGGGTCACAGGCTCTCATGCAACCGCGCAATACTTCACTACGGACGCACGATTACCGCTCTGTACCCGACATGTATTTCTTATTCATACCGAAATGATCAGAAATTACAGGAAACAAAAGAAAAGGGGTTTGTTGACCTGCAATTTTTCATGAAAATAAACAAACGAGGTTCCCTCATGACACCGCAGAGAGAGCAGCTCGCTCGCGGGCGCCATAACAAACAAATCTCATACACAAGCCACTGAGCTTGGAACAAATATCTATAAAGTAGGAAAAAAATGGCTGTGCAAATATTTGAAGTATGCCCTAAAGATATTGGAAGCGATATAGCAATCGAACTCACATCAATAAGTTTGCCAAGCGAACATCGCACGTAGGCCGATACGCCTACATAATTTACTAGTGAAAAAGTGCGGAAATTTTTCCAAAAACTCAATAAACAGATTCGAACCCATAACGTTTTTATGATACGCACACAGAAATACTGTGCAGCTACATAAACAGTTGTTATCGCGTCTTTTACGACGGTTTGCCGATCTACAATAAAGATATGGTCGTAATAAAATTCGTTGGCTCGTGGCGGCTCCCGTGACAAATACCGGGGGAATGTCAGTGGCATCCTGACCTTCTGTGGACGACCTCCAGTTATCAATCAATGCTGATAAAATTATTATTGGCTATCGATTTCATGAAGCCCTGTTGATGTTGAGTACTCGTATAAGTTGTCCTTCAAGTTTTTCCTAGTAAGTAAAGGCTTACGATTAGGCTATAAATATTACAATGATAAGCTGTATTAGTTCCGAATTAGGAGCATTATATTCGTCAGATTTGCTCTAAATCTTTTTTTTTCTTTTTTAAATAGACTGTCATAAACATTATGTATCCATCTTATCAACCAGCACGGACGTAGCATTCTCTAGTTTGTCTGAAAAGAAACTTTTCAGACAAACCAGTGAATGTAAAACGAACTAGCAAAGATAGATAACATTTTTTTCTTACAATTTATTTTTCCTTTTTACATTGTCAACTTGTAACTTTACACACTTCTAAACCGTCAAATAGTAGTTGGCATTTTTCTCAGCAAAATAATTATTCACGAAGTTTGCCTCCGCATTTGACGAAATCTCTATCCTCCGAGCGCAATAATTAGATGAGGGAACAAAAAGAAGTTGCTTGGTGCACATCTGGTGAGTTAGGCAAATGATCATGCAGTTCAAACCGTAGTTCGTAGACTGTCGCCGTAGCTACAGCTGAAGTGCGAGACGGTGCGTTGTCTTGGCGTAATAGGATTTTCTTTTTCTGCATCTCACATCGACTCACTCAAATGACTGTCAAATAACAACTACGAGTCCAAAATAGCTGAAACTTTGGTGAGTAGAGTAGAGAACAGACAAAAGATTCACTACTACTAAAATAGTATACTAGCTTTTATTGACGAGTACTGCTATCTTCACATTGAGGTCTGAAACTGTTCAGACCACCTACGTAAGCTACTTGCAGGTATGTTCCACCACAACATTTGGAGCTGAGCTCCACGAAACCGTTAAAAGATTTTCTGTTACTATTTTAAAATAGAACACCATGTCAAATAAATTTCCACACTCGTGTGAAATCGAACGGAACATGTACGTAGGTACGTAATAGAGCCTCGGATGTGCTGAATATTTCAAGCACGTGCATCCTACTATAGGTCAATTTGCAATGAGAATTTGCCTTAACATTTGTCTGCGAGGACACGTTCACCTACCGGGCTTGGTAGCGTTTGAGAAAAGAGACATTAGTATTACGAACATTGTGAAAATATATGTACCAATTTGATCGTTCATATTTTCAGCAGAATTCAATTGTAATCAAAATAGTGAATGCATTCACATTTTCAAAGTCATTAAAAATCGAAAGACGAACAAATGCAACGTCACCGGCTAACTGAACATTTTGCAACAAGGAAGGAATCCCGCCGCCAGCCCAGCCGGGCGGGAAAATCGTCGAAAAGTGAGCATGGCATTTGGCAATGCCATTGACATTGGCTGTAACGGCTGGCACGGTGCCAAGGGCGAACACCATGCCCGGTGGAGGTCGCTGTCTTGCCATTCCCACATATACCTTCACCCTGCCATGGAATTTTAGACCTTACTGGTCAAATCAGAAGGGTATTGGTCGTGATATATTATAGCACCAAAGTGTGTCGCGCCTTACCAAGCAAGTTTTTAATAGTCTCCGGTAGACATGTGGTCTTTACGGTTCAGTTTATTCGGGATAGTAGCCGAATGACCTCCGCCGGGAGTTCGCACCACGTGCTGCTTATGAAGTGCGTTTACTTGTTCTATAAAATGCTCAGTTCTTTGGACACTCGTTCGTCTTAATTATGAACTTACCACTTTGTTTACGAGTAGACTACATTGTATGTGGTCTTTATTTATATTAAGCTTGTCTAAAGAGTTTAATCTCTTCGTCTATAACTTTGAAAGCTCACTTAGATTAATAGCGGGCAGAGAAGATTGCATATTAGCAGTGCTAGTGTAAAATGGCACGCAGCCAGCTCTAATTTCAGCTTAACATGATCTATCGTGCCTGCAAGAACAGCCCCGGAAGTAATGTGCATTGTGCAATCAAACCTGGTCTGTGTTCCAACGGGAGTGTGTCGCGCTGATTAATTGATGAAACGTACCTGGGGAAAAAATACAGACAGTTAATTCATGTCAAGGTAATAAATAAAACAGATAAAAAGAAAATAGGTGTTCTCACGACCTTATCATTACAATAGGTGACATAGTAAGTTTATGAGCCATTAAAGACGTTGTGAACACCCGTTATTTGTGAAGAATCACAAAATTTGTGATCCTCGTGACCTTATAGACCCTTAAACACACAATATACCGACAATAACACAAAAAACATTCCAATTACGCGGCTCACTATAACAAACATAATTTCAGACGAGACGCACTTTCATTTCTTTAGTACAGCACCGGCTCGGTAAATATTCATAAGGTATGTTTCAGGTATTCTTTTATTTTGCCAATTTATTATCTTCTTAGAACAATGAAATACTGAATATGTACCATGTTATTATATGCGTATATACTATTTTGTTTATGATAGATCAATTGTATCGGATGTGTACTCCGTCCAGATTTCTTACTCAATCATATTTCTAGCGCGCAGAATAAAACTGACTGAATAAGTAAATACCTACTTTATCGTTTCGAAATTGTTGAAACTCTTGACCAAAGTGATGAACAGGAATTGGAGATAAACGATCCCATTCTCACACATATTTGAGAGAATTTCTGAGTCCCAAAAGTTTTAGTTAATGTTTAAACATTAGTAGTTAGAATAGTCTTGTGTCAGTCCTCGTCCCCGCACCGGGCTGCGGCGCCTTTCTCCGGCGGGACCAACTCCAGTATGCTCTTGACCTATTATGGTGACACTTGGCAACACACGCGGACCACGCTTGCCGGAGCACACTTATTATTTCTCTGGGACAAAGTCAAACGATAAAAAAGCTATTTATTATGGCATAATATTTACTTTTTATATGTTTATATGTTCTACATTCTTGAAGCCCAAGTTTAAGTGAAAGCAAAGGTTGCTTATTTGTTATTGTCATTTTTCTCTCCATATTATATATTGTAAAATTCCATATAGTGTAAAAAATATAAAGATTTTAGACAATTCGCAAATGGCAAAAATGTTTTGCCAAGACACGCATGTAGACTTAAATATTAATCATTTTCGGGCAAACTTTATCCGCTTTTGACAAATGAAATATTATCTGGCTCATCTAGGTCACGAAAGAAACACAAGAAACACGACTAAAGAAATATCAAGGCATGAAAGCCTCGTGAACTTCGCACTTTTTGTGTCTCACTGCTAAAATGCATATGCATCTCTGTCAAGTTGACTTCGGGCGGCAGATTTTAACAAAACAATCTTAATTTGACAATGATTTACCTCACAACAATGACTTCAATGAATTACCTAACAATTTTATCCCATTCATTCGTAATAAACCTTTAGTCCTATAAACATAGTATAGGTAGTTAATCCATGTGTACATCATCATTACCCCCAAACATGAGGGTGTAATCAGGCGAGTGTCAGTGTTCTTGACATTAACATCGAATGTCCCTGGACGGCAGCCAGGGAGCGGGCGCCAAGCGCCGCAGATGCTCCCACTACACTATACATCAACGTAAATTGATAAAACATAGTAACGCTAGGTGAATGAAAGCGTATTGTGGACGTAAATAAAAATAAGTGTCGTTTTGAACACCTGCCGCAAGTGCCTTGCCAAACATTTGTGAAGAAGGCTGAGCGTTAGGTTCGACACGACGCCGCGACGTTCGGTACGAAGGTACGACAACAATGAAGACAAAGGTACAAGCTTTTGCAAGCTAACAAGCCTTTGTTTGTATTCGCTACGAAAATCAGAAAGGTTTTTGTGCTAAAGCAAGACCGCAGTGCTAATAAATTTACCTAATTAAAAGTAGTGGACTTTTAAACATGAATATACAGTATGCAAACAATGTACTCTATTTTAAAATAAGATATAATCCTGGATAAATTAGCGGTCAGCCGAGGTAGCTCGTTAGAGAAAATAAGAAGAGGATCTCACTCGACTGCGCCATACATCTAATCCGATTTAACAGAAAATCCATACAACCTTACTGTGGGAGCCTATTTGTCTACATCATTAATCTCCTTTAACAATGTCAATCTATTAAACAGAAAACAGGAAAAGTAAATAAATGGCTACCATCTGCTTAGAAGTTCTCGAAACTAACAAAGATTTATTAACTTTAGAGAAAATAGTTTGAACTTAATTAAAGCTCCATTAGTCATACACCACCGACTTCATAAGTCTTCTGCTGCGAGCCTTGACTTATAAGCTTAGGTTGGCAACAAGCGACTGCCTTGCCATTACAAAGTACTCACGAGGTAATTAATACAACTTGTTCTCTCTGGGGTAATAAATTCTACAGGGTTGTATATTATTCACAAGTCATTGGCTCCTAATCGCTATCAAATACGGGCCGTTTTCTGCGCACAAACATAGCACGCCGACCCCTATGTTCTAATAGAAATCACTGGCTGGTGGATCTTTAACGAGCAGTAAAAAACGAGCTCTAAAACAATAAGATTCAAAGTAACAAGACTTGCGCTCTTAAACCACATTTTTATTGAAGAACAATTTGAGGTATCTGCACTTCCAAAACAAATATTCGAAGGTACAAGGATACTAAATGTACTATGAATACCAAAATACTCAGGAACGTCAAGTTTTGATTGTAGGACTAACCTTGATGTCTGCGTTTAGTTTACGAGGACAAAAAATGTGTAGCTAGGAGTGTAGGTATATAAATAAGTATAGTCTTAAAGTTTTTATGTTCAATATTCCTGCTTGCTATGAGAAACACGTAAACCTTAAACAGTGTTTGTATTTTACATGTGCTCACGCACTTCTGAATATAAAATTCACAAACCTGTTTTCTTTCTATTTAGAATAGAATAGAATAAACTTTATTGTACACCAAAAAGTAACATACTATCTGTCTATTTCTTGGAAACTTACACGCCAAATAGAAACCACAATTTTGTCTTCGAGGAAGTGTATATTATAAGCGTTTTGATTGGTTGTATGATGAGCTGTCAGAGTCATCATTCAACCAATCAAAACACTAATCCAATAAAAAGATTTAGATAAATCCCACTGAAACTCCCTCCGCAACGATCAGTTAATAAAGCACAGTTTCAGTAGCATTATTTTCTGTATTTCTACAAACAAATGTTAATGAAATAATTTTGGTACATTCCCAAGGTTGCTTTCAGGGATTCCTCTCGGGAGAAAAGAACTTGATAACATCAAACACAAGTAATCGGGCCACTGGCAGCCTTGAGTTTATGAACCAAAGGACCTTGATCCGAGACTCTACAATCAACAGGCTGAAGGAACAAACGATAACGAGTTAACTTTAGATCATTATAGAATAGAATAAACTTTATTGTACACCAAAACAGTAACAATTTAATGTGTTTCTCATTTAATGTTGAAAAAGGAAGTCTAAGTGTATACTTTGACTTCTTTAGTTCTGTATAGAACTAAAGAAGTCAAAAATATTAAAGCTGAAATTAGTCAAGTTAAACAGACATTTTAAGACGGCAATATTACTGCTAAAAACATGGAATTTTAAGAATGATAGAACTTTAACATGTATAGTAAAAGAAATAGTTGAGGCAAATAGCGCAGTTTCCCAAGACCAGCTCGAAGGTACACATTCATTTAAATTCACGGTGCAGACACCATGATATCGTCCAAGTAAGATATTCTGAACGTCAAAATTTCGCTTTGTTTCGCCGCGCCGGCCTCCTTTGTGGGCTGTTTATTCAGGACTGCCAGTTTTTGCGGTTCATATTCTTTATATTTTAGTTTTTTCTTTCAGCTCCCAACCCTCGCGTTTGGTGTCATTTCAGTACAGGCGGTATGTATATAATTTGTGATCTGCGAACGGCTACAGAATTGAGCTATTTGAATACATTCTATTTGGCTCCGGAATTTCAATTAAAAAAATCAAAATCCTGCTTTGTAACTTACATTTCCCTACTTAAAATTTTAGTCAAATACATTAAGTCTAAGAAGTGTAATACATAGCGATTACGTAAGTAATAAAACTATCAAGCGATATTACTCTCATCCTTATACCTTCCAATCAATCCTTGCAAAAAAACAGTTCCGAAAGCGGAATATTTACGTGTGAAGCTGTGGGATAAACATCGCAGCATTCGGAGCACGTACATGAGATTGATGAGTGCACAAATAGCGCAGGTGTTGCAGCACCGCCCGAACAACGATTAACACGAGTTTTTTAACGTAGCCTTTATTTATTTAATGCGTGGGTTTGTTTGGAATAGAGGAAAATATTCATCTAGACTTGTATGTATGATCACGTAGAAAATATTGAAATTCAGAACTAATCTCCAGAAGGACTAAATTACTCTGAATACTGCTCATGTCACCTTTCGGTAGAAGTGCAATTTTATCAGGTTTCAACCAACCACATTATGCCAAACATATTCCCAAGAGTAGTGCTTGGCAAAAAATACGTTTTTATAATTGCTTTACCCGCCGGAGCGTTACAAGCGTACATATTAATGTACTTGCGAATTACCCACTCCCAAGTCTATTTTCTGTTTCAAAAAAGCCTGCCGACTACTCGCTTGCGTGAATAATGAGTGTGTAGATAATTATTGCACAGAGGACAAAAGCTAACCGAAGTTAACTCTACTAATGAACAAAGTGCTAGATGAAAATTTCAGGTATTAAAAAATTTAAGATTCAGTTCACAAAACTGAATCTGGGCTACTTACGTGCTGACCTATTTGTTGGCGACCTTTTCGATAGATGAGGCTAAGCACTCAAAGGTCACTAGATCATCTGTGTATAGTATTAGAAGATAGAAGGCTATTTTTGGGACTAGGCAAAGGCCACCTAAGCGCAGAAGGTCTATTCAATGAAAACTCAGTGATGATACAGTTCTGACTTCTGAGGTGCTATTTTGGTGGTGGTTTTAGTTAGTTCGAGCACTGTTGAAGCTGTCGCACGTCTGTGATGATAATACAAAATAATTAGGTATTATCACTTGAAGAGCAAATTTATCTAATTGCTCACAAATACTATGGACGAGAAATTCCTACCGAACTGAGTCTTTAACTAAGGTTATCGTGTGCGTTATCACCTGTCAGTAATTATCCAGAAGGATGCAGCTGGAATTTCCGTACAAACTAAAATGCTATATCGGTTCTTAGCAACAGTTAGGTAACTTTGAAAAAGTTTCAGTCAAGGTTCGACCATATGTAACTGTTACATGACACGAAAATCTATTGCTGTTAGTAAAACTAACAAAACTCAGTATGAGACAGCTTTTAACCCATCAGCTCATCACACACGGTATTCATTTTACACTCAACATTACAAGGACAGAACACAGCACACCTCGTGGTTTACCCAACTAATGAAACTCTGAAGCGGAGAAAAATCTGAGGTGACAGCGTCGACGGAATTCACTTGGAACAAGTAACTAGCACTGTGTGGTAACTTGGGACTAAAGCTGGAATATTATACTCCAGGGGTAGTTAGCAACTTTGCACTTAGAATAAGAACGAAACACGTATTTTTTTACAGAAATGAGTAAAAATTGATTAGTTACCTGCAAGGTATTAAATTAACTTATTTTTTCTAGACTAGACAAAAGCTTGATAATCTAAATCAATATATATTATAGCTTTGGATAATCAAGCTGATCTTTTCAGCTTGATGAACACAAACTTAACTGCCATGAAATAATTGAATGACCCAATCACGATAATGAAAACGAATGAGCAGAAGCTAGAAAATAAAATAAAATAAAAAGCCTTTTATTTCTTGCATTACAAGTACAAAAAAAAAAAATATGTAGTTAAAATTATTTAAAATATGGTTGGGAATCCAAATTGACTGCTAATTATGTGCAAGAACCCCTCTTCAGGCGAAGGTGAAGGCCACCTCTAAATAATTCCATTTGTCTCTATCTTGGGCTATTTGCGTTCAGCTGAGCCCAGCTATTTTTATGATTTCATCTGCCCATCTCGAATGTGGTTTAAGCTAGAAAATATTTGCCCAAAACTAAACTGATACCAGCAATAAATATTGAAAAGATGTCTCCAACGATCCCAATTTATTCAATTTGATCGAGATAAAAATAAAGCGATCCTGAATTATCGATATTAACGATTACACCAGATTGAACCAGACGCACGTCTTGTGCTTTGAGCTTTTACCGATCCCATCCGATCAAATGGAGTGCGGCCACGAAATGTGACGTCAGCGAAGGTGGCCATCACACCACACTAGCCCTCTGACTATCGCTGAATGATAATAAAATTCCCAACCGCGACTATCAATCTTTATGGGAAATATCGAAAATTCTTGGCCGCTTTTTATACCAAAACTATTTCAGGGAAAATTTGATTAATTTTAGATGAAAATTTTAATCAAACTCAAGACTGCAAATTATTATACAAAGCTAAACAACAGTACAAACAAAGGGCCTAGAACAATATTTCAAGCGAAAACACAAGTTATTAAAGGCTGAAAATACAAAGCGGAACATTTGTACGATATTCTTACATTATTCCGCGGAATTCTCTTAAAATGCACTCGACGTTCCTGAACTGCATTTTGCGGTAGGTAAATAATGCGAATATGCGTCTGCTGACAAAAAAGAAATCTTTTCGTATAATTAGCTTTATTTTTCATAGACATTTTTAAAGCGTACCTATAGGTGCACCGTTAGGGTTCAAAGCCATCTGTAAAATTTAGAAATCTAATATAAGCATTGAAAACCTCTCAACCGAAGTGTATTTTTTACACTCCTACCCCTCCCCATCCGTTTTTTTCCTTGACAATTTATATCGCAGAACAACATTTGCCGGGCCAGCCATTATATAAAACATTTTTAAAGATGTGCTAACAGCCAAAGCTATGGAGGAGCGGAGTCTTCTTACACAGGCGTCATCATCAGGGTGTTCACCGGTCCACATGCTCAAAAAAATTCCTGACTAAAACCTTCCCTAACCGGTTTACAAAAGCATGACAAAAAAAAATGAAATTTCGTTTTTGTCTTCTTCTGACTTTAATTTTGAACCATTTTCGTCATGAACAACACCAGGAACCATAAAAATTACACCAATGACGAAAAATGTAAAAATTTTCGGAGTCGGAGATTTTTATTAAATTTACAGCCGATTTACGGTGTCTTTGCAATCTATCTATATTTATATAATATATATTTTTAAGATTTGCGAAGTTATATTGCACCTGTAAGTAATTTTCAATGAAATCCAAGTACATTTTATAAGCTATGCTACGATTGTTTTCATTTACACTTCATTATATATCTAATACTAGCTTTTGCCCGCGCGGCTTCGCTCCCGCTCTTCCCTACTCCACCCCACTATACGCTACTCCACCCTACTCTACCCTACCCTACCCTACCCTATCCTACTCTACCCTACTCTACACTAATCTACTCTACACTTCTCTACCCTACTATACCCTTTTTTTTGGTTGGGAAAATTATCCAATGACAACCCCCGCTCTTGGGCGGAGCGGGAGATAGTGTCAGACTCTTACTGACTAAAAAACCCATCCCGTTCCTTCAAGCCTTCATACCGGGGCTCGAGTTCCCTTTCGGATAACTCTGGCCCCAGTAGGCGCCGACCCGGCTGGGCCTCTGCTGTTGCTGACAACTCCTTGATGCGCGCGGAAACAGTGCGCGCCGTCGACGACTTGGGCTTGGTCCGGACAGTTACCGGACGGTCGGACAGCGCCCATTGCTCACTGTCCGCAAGCCCGCGCCTATTGTGGCTGGAAATCGGGATCGAAATCCCGGCGGCGGCGAGAGCGCCGTTGCCTGATGCGGTCGGCCTCCTCCTTTGACCCTACTATACCCTACCAAACTTCACATAAACCCTCTACTAAATAGTCCGAACAAAGCCTAAACATTTGGTTTGGATAGATGAGCCTGTTCTTGAGTTATACAATTACAACGAAAAGTGGCATTGATTTTTATATGTCTAATATAGTAAATACTGACTGTAAAAAAAACAACAGTTTAGTCTGCACGGGGAGGAAGGACATGACTGACAATAATTACCACTTTAAAGATTATATTTCGCTAATGGGTTCCTAAATCAAAATATGATCGCAAAAAGGAGGGAGGAACAGATAGACTTAACGAAACTATTGTTTTTCTATGGAACTCTAAAAGGGCGTAATCTAATTTACCAAAAACAATGTCGTAATATAGTTCACTCCAAGTCTGGGAAAAGTAGTCAATAGTCTGGATCTAGATTAGTAACACTAGAGTCTGAATTAAATTAGACTCTCATTTTACAAGTTCCGGGAAATTTTAGGACGTAAACAGTGTAAAGTCTCCATGTCCCCTGACTTTCTAGGTGTCTCCCCGATTTCACTGACTTTCCTTAACCACCCTGAGCTTCCCTGACTGTTGTATTCTGTTCTATATTAGAAGCAATAGTTGTGGACATAATAACATAGGTGCAATATAAAAGAATGTTGGTGGTAAAACCATCTTCCAGCTCTCCAACAAGAGCGGCTCCTCTGACTAAAGTTGGATACTGATCAAGCAAGCAAGGAAGATGTACAAAAGAATCTAAACTCGACGACAACTTACCTCTTAGGCGAAGAAAAAAAAACTAGGCGTAGAAAGTAAAAGTTAAGGAGGAACACAAAACCAATTACCTCCCACATGTTTATTCTTCTACTTAATCTGGACTTAAGCTCAATGAAACTCCTAATTTTTCACAAACTATTCCCCATTCATATCACGCACTCACCAGAAAGAAGCGTCCAATTATTCCCGAGTCAAAGTGTATTGTCCAAAATACATTGGTTGGGTGGCACAATAGGATAACGTTAGTTAGCGTAATCTGCCGGCGCGACACCTAGCGACAATTTATGTGCCGGCTCGGACGCTCGGGATTAAACCCTCCACCGGGAGCAGCGAGCAAAAAGGAAGCTGCGTGATTTGCGTCAGTAACGGTACATTTAGATAGGAGTAAAAATTAACACCTCATAGCAACTATACTGACTGAACTCTCAAGGAGCAGTGGTGACGCAGTGGTAACGGCCCCGGCTTACGAGTTGTATTTTGTGAGAATTATTATATGTCATTTAATTTATTACCAGTACTCTTAAAACGGTGAAGGAAAAATTACTACCCTACTTTGACATTCACGATTACGGTCTAACACTTCTCCTAGAGACGAGGGCTGAGTTCCAGCAGTGAAAACCTTGAAAAGCGAAGAAGAAAAAGGTTTAACTATGTATATACCAGCTTCTGGGTGGTTCACAAATAACCTCCAGGGAACAGACATATTCTAGGCAGAATCGTTCCATCGAGGTCTTCATCCATCTTTTCTAATTTAAAAATAAAATAAAATGAAAGACGTGATTGTACCAAACACTAAAACAGCCGCTAGCTGGTAATTAACAGATACATAGAGATTTTGTTGCAACAATCACAACGCTGTAAAAAGATCATTGTCATTTCTGTTTCGGAATGTACCAAGGCAGCAACAAGCCGTAAGAATTAGGGAGAGGGGAAACAGGTGTTACATGCGAGCTGCGACAAACAACCGTGGCGTGAAGTGTGAGCTCGCCAGCTCGTCAGCTTGGCAAACGCCGCTAAATCGTCTAACAGAGCCCACTGCCTATTTTTTTACACGTAAACTGATTGATGCAGACTGCAAACTGAGATTTTATCTAGTTTTCTTTCAAATGTGCCACTTTGAAGTAAACAGAAGATGTTCAGATTACCTTCACATTGCGTCAAATGATTTTTTTTGGTCATCTCATCATGAATAATAGGTTTTTGAGCCATTGACATGGTACTTCCATTAATTATTGATCAAAAAGAGCATTTTCAATAAAAATCACCAGAATTGGCAGAAGAGTTGGCTGCCACCCCTGAGAGGGAGGTCGTGAATCCCTATCTTCTCGATTCTTTCAACGAACAGGATTTAAGTACACTTCTCGTGACACTCGTGTGAGACTGTCGCAATTTGTGCCGTAGTCTAAATGTAAATGAAAACTCGGCCGAGAGAAATAACTTACAATAGCGCCTGCAATTAATGCAGTTTTAAAACCATTACTGTATTTTTGCATCCCCTGAAATTCACTAAACAAAGCTTCCTAACTGCGAAAATAAAAATAGTGAGCTTGGTTTTAAACTTTTCTTTTTAAGTCAACAAAGCAATTTAAGTCGGCGAACACTGGATATTAAAGTTCTGAAGTATTCATAGATACTGCCTGAGGAGTCGCTTATTTTAGAAAATCGGAACACTTCTGAAATGATTTCTGAATCTTAAGAAAATCAAGTTTTTTGGGAGTAAGAAAAGCAACTAAGAATACCATAACAACCGAGAATATGCTAGAGCTCGCCAAAACTTTTTCCATTTCGGTAATAACAATATTAACTTTAAGAACCATAGCTGTAATCGCGAAAAACAATTTACGAACTAGGGCCGACAAACTTCGGGAGTAGCGCTCCTATATCATCATTACACAATAACGTGCTACTGGGAAAGCTGCGTA
Source organism: Mythimna ferrago (assembly GCA_910589285.2). Taxonomy (NCBI): domain Eukaryota; kingdom Metazoa; phylum Arthropoda; class Insecta; order Lepidoptera; family Noctuidae; genus Mythimna; species Mythimna ferrago. The sequence continues at coordinate 1,329,999 of OU342693.1, forward strand.
TATCATGTCTGTAATCCGCTTCTGTAATACATATTTGTAGCATCGAGTAACCACGAAAAAACCATGACCTCTGCCACTGGTGTTTGTCCACTAATGCCTTCAAAGACCTCGAATTTCGTGTTTGGAAGCCGGCGACGGCGTCCGCGGCCGTTAGTTGCGTGCCGAGCGCCGCCGCGAGCGTACGTCACCACCAACACTCCACACCCTCGGACAGAACCCTACAATACGAAAAAGTTGCTTCCAGTGAACAAACATAGTTGCGAGTGCCAGTGATTGTTGTATTATGTAGGAACGTGATGTTTTCTCATATCAGACCACTTTGGTAGTCTGTTCGCGCCAATGGCAATATCATCGTGAAGGTAAATATTGTCGCTCGCCGCTCGCCGGCACTGGTGAGTCCTCGCGACCACCGTCCGGTGCCAGATAAGTGTTTGCTGAACGTTCGAACGGCGTCCATTCCATTTCCCCGCGATTTCATTTGCATATTTGCATGTTCATTGAAAGAGGATACGGTTCGGACGCGTACTTTCATATAATCCCTAGCAAAGCAAACACTAAAAGACACAAGCTCGTTTCGCGGACACACGTTATATTCTCGTAGTTTGTCGCAATAAACGTAACTTCAAGATAATTCCGAACGTTTAGAACTTAGCACGTCGTTTACAAGCCTTTGCTGGTTTTGTCGCGTCCGATATGTTAATGCAGGATCGTACACTGGACCGGTCGGAAGCACGCCCGGCGTGTGGACATCGCCACCACAAGACACGAATTAAAGTGCTCTTTATATTCCTCTGTTAAAGTTCCAGACGAGCTTACGTAAGCTTCCGACGGACTCCCCGCCCCCACTTATGTAACTACCCGATTTGGTTGGAATTTTATCTTTTTGGGATTCAATTTTAGGGAATATTGAAATTGCTATCTAAAAATATATCTCAAAGTTAATTGTATCTGCCGCCGGATGCTGAGTTTGGTTTCAAAAACACAGCTCAGTAAATTGTCAAGCGTGGTGTTGCTCTGTTTCTGCGGACCGAAATCTTTTCATTTAAAAGCTTTTGTTTCTTTAAAACAGTAGAGAATTGAGTCGGGCGTGAATAGGCTTCGGAAGAGTTATTTCGGTAAATAGGTCAGTGCAACCTTGTTGCTTGGTGTTACTGTGGCAGACGAGGTTCACAGTCGGCGTGTGCCGAGCAGACATTCGGTGCACGCGAGCTAATGGGGCTAATGCAATCGTATTTCGCCCTTGATCGATTATCTCTGCAGCATTATCAATGAAGATTGTAACAGATTCCAACTGTCTATTAATGCTCCGCCGCCTGGCAAACCCATCTGTGTATCTGTTGAATCAGTCGAAGTCGAATTGAGATGAATGATGATTTCGCTACGACAGCCAAAGTTTGGGTTTGATTCATCTATTCTTGCGTAGGAAATATCTAGGATCTTGCTTTGAGGAAAGCGGGTATACAAAGACAGTGCACACAGAGTTTAACCCGCTCCCAGCAGAAGTTTTAGATAAGCAATCGAATTAACATTCAAGAATAGTGGAAGTGATAACTCCGGCTTTCAGTGTTCGTAATCTAGGCGCTTTGGAAGGGTTACATTTGATGGAGCCATTAACCGGTAAATCTCGCTAGATTTGAGACTTATTATCAGCTGCGCTCCGTTTACGAGCTCCCTGCCTGGTGCCAACCTTGTGTTTTAAACGGCAAATAAAATTATCGTTTATGTAGGCTATTCCAGGATAATGGTATTAAATAAATATTAAATGGGCAGTATAAAGTAAAAGGTATTCGCCTCAAGAGTTAATAGACAAGTAATACTAAATATAGGTAGATAGGTACGTTGATAAAATTTATGAATCCAAAGATAGGAAAAATGTCAGGTAAAAAATGCGAAAATCGTCAACTGAAGCTCAACGGTCGATAAGAAGCTTCGAATTATCTATTCCATTACACCGGATGGCCTATATCAATATTTCCTCAGGGGAAGCTGCTGTATGACCTCGTATAATTTCTGATACACTTTAGCGTCGCGCGGCCAACCCGCGGTGCGTTGACCGCACTCACTTTACATACGCACCACCTCGTAAACTTGGTTCGATACTACATCCACGTTATTGGGTAAAAATACAAGCAAACATCGATAAGGTCTTATTTGCGGCCAGTGCTAAGTTTCGCCGTATATTTTCAACAGTAGACGCTCTTTTTTTTTCTGTTGATGGGTTTGGAAATCATCAAATAGCTCTTCCCACTTTAAGTATAGTGGGAGTGTCAGATTTATGCTGCCTAAACCCACCGGTGTTCCGTCGGGAGCAATCAGCGTTCCAGGGCCGCTATGACTCTTTCGAACTACCCCGCAGCCCAGCAGCGGACAGCAATAAACAATTTTTTCTGACAATACACATAAATCTTTACAGAAACCATTCGAGGTGAGATAATCACTGCCTAGAAAGCCGGCAATTTTGATCACACAGTACATTCATTATAATTTCACGGAGGTATGAAGTCAAATAAATGTATGAGAAGGGTCTGCCCCCAGAGGCCAGTCATGACGCAACATTTCTCTAGATTTTGCTTTACGTGATCCGAGTGACAAACATACACTCACGGTGGATATCTTTCATATATTTCACACCAAATAATATCTTATCCATTCTCATACTGATATGAATGGAAAAACAACATAACATGACTAAGCTGTTTTTATCGCACACCCAATAAATATTAGGAATCAATTAGAAGATTTATTACATGGACAAAGAGCGGTCTGTTTTATGAGTCAGTTATAAAGGAAAATACTTAAATAGCTCGTAACTACAATGTGAAACCATAGGAAGGAAACCCTGCATATCCGATATATGCGATATACTCGTAGATGGCAAATGCATTCACTATCAATTTGATGAGAGAAATAGCCAATATCTGTGGAATGGGGTTGAAAACCCATTATCCAGTAGGTCAACAGTGAACACTAACGCTTCTGGATTGGACGCTTACGACCGGTCTATGATTGAATTCTGTGCCGACTCTTCCGATAGGTAGAAAAAAGAACTACAGATACAAAATTGACACTAGAATTGAAAATTCAGACGACAATTTAGGAGAGAAAGAAACCGCAACTTGTAACCACAAGTTATCTGAATTTTTTGTGATAAACAGTTGTCTATTGACATCATTTTAAAAATTAAAATCTAGGACCGGCATAAAATAATAAATTTTCCTTTTATCGTGGATCAAACCTCCAACCATTTGTCGCATCAAGCCGGCTCGCGACGTACAAGCTTATCTGCTGCTAACTTTATGAATAACAACTTGTAATGTCCGGCTACGCGTGTACTCTCCATAATTCATGATAAAAAATAGCTAAAGAAATACTATTGAATAGATAATAACGTCGATAGCAACAGATTAATATCGACAGTATCATAATGATAGCGTTTCTAGTAGCAGCACATGTACTTAGTATTCATATTTGTAGAGAGGGGAAAGCTGTGTTTCACTAAACACTGTTTGTACAAGACACAAAGCAAATTAAAACCTGATTAAGTAAATGAAGTGAGAAAAAGTGTATGTACCTAGGTGACTTGGTGGGAAAAAAGATCTTACGTATGACCCAACTAAAAAGAAATGAAAGTGATTAATGTACTACATAACCATCCTTTTACCTAAGAAAGGAACATTACACTTAAAAATCTTCCTCCTGATATATGCGAGGGGTAATAAAAGTTCAATTTGTGAGGTTCGATCGTTAATTTCGATCTCGGCTAGACATATTGCCTACAGTTAGGCAAATTCATATCGCCTGGAACTTGACCTAGAAAAACTGAAAAAGGTTCGCGACTATCTATCATAGTAGCGTCTCGGGGCTTTTAGGAAATGGTTTGAGAAACATTACGAGACAAAACAGTGAAGTGGTGGGCTATCATCCCTTCAGTTTTACGTAAGGCTAGCTTAACGAATAGATACGATTATTCAGTACGCTTATCTCATGATGAAACCCCTTCGAGTACTACAAGCCGAGCTCATAATCCTGCACAAAACATCCACAATTTGTTAAGGGAGGAATTGGCGCTGTTTCATGATAAAATAAAAGTTAATGTTAGAGCAATAAAGGCAGCCGGTCATTTCGGGTAATTTGGGCAACGTGGGCGGTAATGTCGTTACGCACGGCACGATGATACAGATTGATAAGATCAATAGCTGGATGTGTAAAGTAACGTTTTCAACATTATATTGTGGCTGGAGATTTATCATCAGTAGAGACGAAATAAAATAAAATAACAGAAGTTGGAAAGGATACCGCACAAGTGAATGGACAGTAAAGTTGGCCAACCAGTAAAGTTTTAATGAAACGTAAGAGCTATCAGATCGGCGCCTCCTCCACAATACGACCGCATTCACAATAACGTTCAACTGATCTTTTGTGCTGACTGGGATCGTGTGGAGATGACTCTTACACTCTTTTATGGTCGTACCTACCTTTTTATATGGAAGAGCTCTGGGCATTGTACAAAAACAAATTCTGATTAAGCGCAGTAATCCACCAATACCTGGATATCACTAATTTCAAATGCAACCATAAAACCACATGACTGTATAATTATGTATGTTTACTATATCTGCACCAACTCGACACAGTTAGATAATTAGATAATACTCCGGAACAATTTCACAAATGTGTGCAATCTGCAGCTAGAATATAGCTGCGCAGTATGTACAAATATCCAACACAAAAGCTTGTCAAATCTGCATAGACTCCTCGTTCCCACTAAACTATAAGATTACTGGTAATTCGTTATCCAGGTAAGACGGGATAGTGTAACCTATTTCCAAAAAATAAGCACCCGAGCAACCATGTTTTCGATTAGTCGTTTTAAAGTAAAAGAACGTTTATTAACGAACTCTGAAAAAAATAAAAATATAATCCTTAGCAAATAGATGACACTATCACGTCCTGGCGGGAATACGTGGAATTACCTATAACTCTGTGTAAAATAATGTAGAGGTATCTATAAATACTTGATGACTATTAGACGTAGTTTTCTAACAATTGATACGTAATATTTAATTACGAAAATTGAACCGGAAACTTCATTGCACGAAATACCATATGAAGCAGTCAAGGCAGTTTGTTGAGTTCAAGGATACAACAGTGGCGTGTAATTTAATACAAGAGCAAGCCGCCATTATAAAATATTTAGCTGTAGGTTGTGTTAGCTCCCGTACAACCACCGAACAACTCTCAACAAAGCGAACTTCACTCAAGAAACAATGAAACTTATGAATAAAATATCGCAGCACCTTTGAGTTACACGGTGCCTTGCTTAGTTATTTAGTACAAGTCGGGAAAGTTCTCAATCTATAAACAAAACAAAATCTGGATAAACTTCCAGTCGAGGAACTTTCTCTTGACAAAGGGAACCTTTTAAATCCATCAGCGCCATATGACGCGTGTGGCAGACTTCAATAAAAAGGGGCTCGATAAAAAAGGGTCTGTACAATGTACCTACAGCTCCAGAACCATATATTCATCGCAGGCACTCATGTAAGATCTGGCACCCAAGTGAATTCAAATAATTTAGAAGAATCAAATAATCGCGTAAAAATGTTAATAGCCAAACTGTTGTCCGTCTCTAAGATTGAGAGCGTCTATTATTAGAGTTAATACAATAAAGAGCTTTCTTAAAACGCTGTCCATCACGAGGTTATTTGCTTTCAGGGTAATGTCAACATTGACCGGCGCACCCTTAACACACAATGTAACTTTTATCACTATAATAAAGATGGCGGTGGATTTGAAAGGGTACCACAGTCAGCCGGGGCCGCGGACCACTATTATTGTCAAGAACATAAAATGTTTTAGGAGATTAGTAATGAGAAAAAGTAGACGACGACCACTATCTTCAGCCATAATTGCAAATGAAATTCTAGTTGGAAATTATTTTATGCACTGTATTCAGACACCACGACTCTGTACAAACTACAACTTTATAAACAAGCAGGAAATATAAAAATGTTTTCGCTTTCATGTGGCCGATGACCTAATAAAATTAAGATAAACAGATTATCGGTACTTGAATCAGTTATCTTGTCCATTAGGTAGTATGCAGAATATGACCTGCCGGTTTCAATTACTTCCGACCTCCTGACGTCTGACGGCGAAATAGATCTGCACATCAAAGGAGACAACCGGACCCTCTTTGATGTTTGTCAATTTGTTTCGGCATTAACGAAGTATACTATGTCTATACAAATGAAAGATTCGCGTTGCTGTCTCCGGGGTGTTAACGCAATTTCCTATAAGCTCCCGAGAGCAGAGACTTGTGCCAAACATATATCGTCTAAATTGCTTTATGTAAGATCGTGGAAATAAAACTCGTGATTATATTTGACACCAGAAGGATTCTTTAGACTTGTGTCTAACGATCAAACAAAGTAGGTATATCTCATGATTTGGCTTAAAGGACCAAAATCTGTTTTATATTAAAACTATACATTGAACTGGACGGAAGGTAAAGCTATACTTATTAATAAACGCAATATTTTTTCCAAAAATTACCGTAGTTCGCCTTCGATAAAATATTTATCTCAATAAATATCCGAAAATGGGTTCAAAATTTTCCGCAACAATAACTGTATCACACCAAACACAGACACCAAATGGATTGTGTTTAAAGTAAGTAAATTAACGAGAATTAGCGGCTCACATCTAATCAATTAAGTGGTCTTAATGAAAAGCGCCGCTCTGTCCAGATGTGTCGATGTGAACCGTCTTTAAACTCTCACGAGGCGCCCGTTATTAGAAGGTTAATGTAACCTTTGACAGGTAGGTGTATCTATCTCATGAGACGAAAACATGATAACAAGATATTACTAACAAGATACCTATTACTAACGACCTAAAAATTGTGGAAAATATATTCGAACATTAGTAAAATTGAACTCGGCTAAACGTTTCTACAAATTTATTTGAGTTCATCACTTTCGCTTCAATTTCAATTCTGCAGCGAAACTGCAAACAGAGTTCGTCGTTCAATAAACATTGTCAATCAAAGAAGGCTGACGTCGACAGAATCACTCAAGACGCCTTTCTATTGTACTCTTTGAATTGGGTGTATCTAGATACATGTTTAGGGGAAGCCCCTTACATGAAGAACTCTTCAACGTTAGTAGTAAACTGCTAGTGATACTCAACGTCCCAGGAATGTCCCTTGAATAGTTTCCTGTTTCTTAAGTGGCTTGTTAATTCGATTGAGGTTTGTTTTTGTTTTTTAAAACAGTAAAAATGCTTCAGAAGCTTTTTTTATGTAAGCGGCAATTCGTTTAAACATAATTTGATGCTTCTAAAAATAAAATACCGAAGGCCCTTTCAGGTTATCTTAATTACATTTTTTTAAAGCAAACAAAATTTTGCAGACGCGACATCAAATGTACCGTAAAACAAACCGCAGCAGAACGAAAATTAACTTTCAGTTACCAATTTAGATATTACGTTATGATATCTTAAAAATACAAAATTTAATAACTACTGAAGCTGGGTTTATGAAAGGGCAAAGGTTTATTCGCCGGCCGACGACCTCTCGTTCACCCTGCCCCATACCTGACATGAGCGATGGCCGCCTTTACCCCATGCATAACAGTCCATCAAATATATGGGAAACGCCACATTCAACTGCCGTGCTATCATCGAGATGTCGATAACGCTCATAACTCCATGAACAACGTATTAGGACACTAGCCATTTCCTCTGCCAGTAACTTGAATAATCAATTTGGACATTTTGTTATTCAAATTCCAACGACCCGAACTAGGCTTTCGTCAAAGGACTTTTTAATTGAGTTTTAGTTAAAAAAAAACTCCTTAATTCGACTTTTGTTTTCACTGAAGAGGAAAATATTGGGTTCAGGACTTTTGGTAGACAACTAATAACTAGCAGACGTCTGTTAATTAGAGAGTCTACAAAATGTTGCATTAACGACGTTGTTTGTCGTGTTCATTTGGCGAGTAGGTATTACTTTTTGATGCCGTAACGCCAACCTTCTGTCAAACCGTTTAAAGAACATAAGGTGACGTCACTAACTCGCAGATTTCGCTATATTTGCACGCATTTCGCAAGTGCCCGGTGCCTATGTATAAGTTTTTTGCAATTCAAAAGCGCTCATCGAGTCGATAGTTTCATAATTTTTGTGTTTATTCCGTCTTTCGACCTCGGTTGGACATCCGGCTGTGGTCAAATATATTGTACCATACACAAGTTAGGCCACTGTTTGTTTATTCGCGATAGACGTGCGGCGGAAAATGTTAAGATTAGTTGGAATGTCTCAAATCAGTTAAGTTTGGGAGGCACTGCTCGACGGCGGCAGTTTCCTCTCTCCTTGAAACTCAACGCACTTCGGAGGTGCAGCTGCAGCTCCACACATTCAGGGGATAATATCCTATATTTTTATCGAGTCCAGGCGTATTTCGGCCATCGCTTTTATTTTCAAGTCTATCCCATTACACCATTCACTTCTATCATGCCAAACCGTAATCTTAATTCGGCGGAAGCATTTATGAAAATTGGATAGACATTTTCCTCACTTGAAGACGTTCGCATCGCCTTCAGAGTACGCCAGTGTTACGGTCGTCCACAACTTCGTAACATTATATCTGAAGTACTAACAAAGTAATGAGTTCATACTTTCGAAGGCTCCCGTCCTATTAAACATATCATGTAATTTAGAAGGATTATGTGTTAAAGTTTTCAGGCGTTCAAATGAAGCTGGAACCGGCAAGTACGAGTATAAATCAAAGTTATTTGACAGGCGAAATTCTCCAATAAAATGGACATTTTCGTTTGTGCGCGTTCTTCGGAACGCGAACAATGTCGTCACGAAACTTTCTTAGTCTCATATTATACGTTACACAACACGATTCTTAGAGAATGTTGGTGTTCGTCTGGGACAATATTGTGCGATGTAATATGTACGTAGACGCGGCTAGAAGAAATGATTTTACATGCGACTGTTACTACCAATAACAGCTACTCAATGAGTCACAGAAGTCATCGTTATCGCGGACCCTTAACCACGTCATTTGATAACGCGGAGTAAATCGAAGATCAGTAAACGTGCCCAGACCTAGTGTGCAACGTCTGAATGTTCACTTCCAAACATACTGGGACGACGATACGATACTACTACATATCTTGATTGAATTCTGGCCAGTAATAGTCTGACTATTTGTCTTCATTTTTGACCTCTGCTGAATCAAATGGGAGTTTACCAAGATAGCATGTTTGTGGTCTTTTCTATCTTAGACGTTGTTTGGACGTACAATCTCTACCTGGCGGGAGTGATTGAGATGGCACGTTTTAATAGTAGTCGATATCTCCGGGGCTAGTGACGTAACCGGTAAGTGACAGACGTTAGTTTATTTGTTTAAAACGTTGTTACATTATAAATTTAGTAGATATTTTGTTGATCCAACCATCAAAACCATGCAATTGAACAGTGCGATTGAAGCGTTGATTGTTGCAGCTCTTAGCTCCGACACCTACTTAGATAGATGTGCGTTTGTTCTACTTGGTGAAGTAATTATAATTACTTCGAAACCAAGTTTGAATCATTGTTCAAACTTGATATTGAAATACTACTCACTACAAAGAAAAAATAAACATTCATTAAAATCGAAATGTAACCAAAAATTGAGCAATTAAAATAGTTACAATAGTAGTTAGATCGAAGTGCAGAGGTCGCACGCGGGACCACGCGACCGGCGCACGCCACCTTACGTAAAGGACGATCGTAGATATCAACACTAAAATATTTATAATATAGGATATCGAATCAGTAACGAAACGATCATTTTTTGCTGTTTTCGCGATTAAATTTCCACAATGTCACAGAGTTATTTTCCTATATTCACATTTGAACCGTTCTTGTGTTTACATTTTTTAAATGACAAAAATAAACGCGTACCTTTTTTCAAAGGTATAGTGATAGAAGGATAGTGATCTTATTTCCCGGGTGTTACAATTATTTCAATTTAATTTACCTTCCTCTAATTCGGTACACGAGGTAGCGGCTCGGGTGCGAACTAATAAATACCTATAGTAGGAGTTGTCCCGCGAGTGAAGTGAGTTGTAACGTGTGATCAATATGGCGGTTGGCGCCAAATAGCTAATATTCAGAAACACGCCTGTAAAACAGCTCAATCAACGCGTCAGCTCACTTTAGCACACGTCACGGCACATTCATTATTCTTCGACTGTTACGAGTACCGGCTCATCCAACACTTACAGAACAACTTATTTCGTTTTAGGATTATCTCAATTTAGTTGAGTGACTTAAGATATACTCGTAGACCCAAGGGTTTTATGTCAAAAACTCGACAGCTATTGAAATGATCAGTGGTACTTAGGTCCGCGTAACTTCCAATAAACTTACATTGGGGAAAACTGTTATAGCTTTGGTTATTGCCACTTTTGAACATTTTATATATGTAATATATAAATGTAATGCTCTTATGTAGATAAGCACACAAGTTTCAGCATCGATACTTTAGCCACTATTTACTGACTAAATCTACTGAAGCTGTTATGTGGTGACGTGTGGCTATCATTAGCAGCGTTCAGAGCAAAGTGATGATAACCGAGAGCCCGCAAACCGGCGCCATGAGCGAGCCATAGACAAACGACATTAGTCACGGCGGTCGCAGTGCATGCTAATGCACTAGCATTGGCAAAGGGCATTCTAGTAGCCCTGTGCGCCTGTGACCAGAATATCATCTCGATCACGATCTATATGGACTATTGCTGGTAACATATTTGTCGTATCTAATTGTCTATTCCGACTTTGAAATCCGATATTTTGCAATACGTAAAGGTTTTCCAGTTTATGGCTTCGTTAGAACTTTGGCGTTTGCGTACCGAGTTGCGTAAGTAAACGTTGTTGTTTAATGAATCAATATTTCATTACAGTTTTTCCTTTCCGAATTCTAAGACAACGGGACTTTAATTAACAAGAGCCTGGCTTAATTACGGGTTTATTGAAGCCGAATAATAATATGAATTTTCCTGGTAAATATTTTCTTTACACAGATGAACACGCCTTAAGGATTAAATTTAGATTCAATTATTCATACTCATGAAGAACAACAAAACGAGAGCATCGAATCAAAACACTAGAGCTAAAAGCATTAACGTATTCTGGGAGATATCCATAAATAATTTAACGGTACAAACTAATCCAATACGTGGGCTACAGCACCGCACGCGTGTGCGAGCCCGCGCCAAAATCACACGCGAATAAATCCATCCATCCAGTCTAGCCGTATGACCGTCGAAACCACCGCGTTACAAATTGCTACCTAGTATCCGTCATCGTCGCCACACAAAGGCATGCAACCAAATTGTAAAGCCACTTTTGACAATTCATTCATCAAACTTGGTTTGGATTTACTGAGCAATTACGACAACAATCGTTCTGCCACATCGCAATCTGATTTCGATGAGGCTCGCAGACTCACTGCTCTCTTATTTTATTAAAACGTCCATCAATGATACCGACCGGGATACGATATCCAATATCGTTTTCAAATTGAACGTTTTATTAATAAACGCCAATGAATTGTCGTAATAAGGCTGTCGAACTCTGAAATCTGCGTAAGGAAGGACCAATTCCGTACAAAAATTCTAAAGCCGTTTCCGCGTCTCAGGAAATTTACGTTTACTACCGCGTAGCTACTTCGTTATTTGTCCGAACATAAATTACCATCAAATCGACGGCGGCACCACTTAAACAAAATCGAAATAAATGGACCCGCTATAATTTGATTACTCATAAATACTCAAAGGCATTAAAAAAGATATTTCAGAAGCTGATAGCACGTTTGGTACTCCATTATTTATTAATGTTCAATTTTAAATGTTGAATTAACCATTTTTTTTAACGTATTACTTAATATGTAAAATTTTTATGAAATGATTAAGGAATTTTAGATAAATCAGCGTCGGTCGATTCCTCTTTATAAAAGTAGAATAACGACATAGGATCAGCGAAATGTTGTTGATGGATTTAAATGAATTGAGTCTGCTGTGTTGTGATCCGTGCCTATTTGTAATTCAGATGGCCGTGTCGCCGCCCGGTCCAGATGAGTCGAATATAATTGACGTTGTCACTTCCAGCTGAGTTAAATATTTCATCGACAAAAGTACGCCTTCTGAATTAATTTGTTTAGTAAAAAAAGATTTTTTTGATAGGTCTTGCTTGATTGCTGTACTGTATAGGGAGATCAACCATGTAAAGTAAACATTACTGTAGTTGGAGTACTTTTGTTTCAAGAATTAATAACTACGAGCGTCTACATTTCCAATACACATTGTTCCATCGCTGAACTTTGCTCGGCTGAAAGCACTCGTTACATATCCAACGATCAATCGCACTCGCGGCTCGGAATCATTTATTTAGTTTCCAACCTGATGGCGCTGCACGTGAATAAATAACCTGCCCCTGAAGGACGCCACCTTCAAACATTACCGATTGTAATTGTTACAAAACAGTCGCGAGTTTATGAACAATGTGGCCTTCGACGTCTGGAAATAATTCATTTATAGCGGCACGGCAATCGATTAGGGCGCCGACAGGCAAGCTCGTCTCACACTGTGCAACATAAAAAATTCAGCGGCGACACCAGGAGCGGCAACTTCCGACGCTCTCGCCGGCGGCGCGCGGTTTCCCTTGAAAAAGTTGATAAATTTTATGTGATTTAGAGAGGCTGCGAAGTGGCTCATTTGTGTGGCGACGCGCGACGCGCCCCTGCATACTGAGCGAGCTCGCACACCACCGCTATGCATTACTAGCGCACGCCGCTATGCATTTACAAGGACCCTCGCACGTGCACCCGCTCCGCACACGCCCTAAATACTAACTCAAGTAATATGTTCACTTTGTTCCAGGTGTTCGGAACCTTCAATATAGTGCAAATAAAATGTGCGACAAGTGTAAACGGGGAAAGACCTCTGTGAAAATATCTAGTATATCGCGAGTGACGGGTGAGGGGAACAGTTAAGAGTATGTGCGCGTGAGTGTGCCACGACGTCGGACTACTCGCAGGGGGGGGCGCTGGCGTCCGCGGCCAGCGATGGTATGGACGGTGTATTCGGGAATGATAGCGACTGGGGGTGGAACGCGACCGAGGAGAGGGAGAGTGCGAACCTCTACAACCACTGGGGATGGAGCATCGTGGACGGCTCGCTAATGCTGCTGATCGTGAGCGGCAACACGCTGACAATCCTGGCGGTCACCATGAGCCGGCGCCTGTCGTCTCTCGTGTCCAACCAGTTCGTGCTCAACCTCGCCATATCCGACCTGATGGTGGGGCTGACTCTGCCCTACCACCTGGTCTTCTACCTGAACGATGACTTCGGCACGATTAAGTGGTCGTGCCTGATGCGCTTTATCCTGATAATCCTCGCGTGTCTGGCGTCCATTTACAACATCATAGCGATTGCTGTAGACAGGTAAGTGGAATGCCCTCCGTTTCGCTTTTATTTCAAAGAAAATTGTCACTATGAATAGAAACTTCAAGTCTTCAATGTCGTGGTTTTGTCACGCCATGTGAACTTGAATATGTTAATAAATCTGTTTTCTGTGTAACTGTATCTTGAAAATCACTGACAACTTTGGTGCAGTATTATTTTCCAAGTCAGTTGTTATATTAACTTGAATTCTTTACATTTGCAGGTACATAGCGATCGTGCACCCGCTGCACTACAGCCGGTACATGACGAAGCTGGTGACGCGCCTGATGATGAGTTTCACGTGGTCAGTGGCCGTCTGCATCAGCTGTATCCCCGTGTTCTGGAACGACTGGCACGAAGGCATCTCGTGCGAGATGAACATGGTATGTGACCCACTGAGATTTTAAAAGGTTAGGGAAGGCAGCGTGGGGGGGATAGTAGTCAGAATGTAGATTTCCCATCTTAATTTCACGAACATACAACCACACGCTTACATTTTTCATTTTCATATGGAGCTTTTAACTCCTTCGGATAGCTTACGGTACGTTGCGAGCTTACCATATGGATGTCAAGATTTATGGCAATTTCACGACTTTCAACGTCCTCTAGACATCTAAAAGCCTCGTAAAACATGATATCGCTTGTTATAGAATCTAAACACGCTAACCCTTATATTGCCACGAGTACACAGCATATAAATAACCCCGGGGATGAACGCTCTGTCAAGACATCCCGTAATAAGACAACATTATCCGAAATTCATAGTGGAAAGAAATTATAGTCTCGAAGTACGCTCCGCAAACCCACAACAATGTAAATAGTTAATACACTTGTTTCTAGGAAGACTATCTTGTTACCGCGGACGCACTTGTACGTCTGAAGAGCTATCTCATACATTAGTGTATAATATAAATGTAACCATAACATACACTAAAATGATTTCTGTTACGGTAAGTTTTTGGCTTGGTGCCGTTATTTGTAAACACTATGGTATAGACACGTTGCTCTTCCATAATATATCTTTTCCTAAAATAAAGGTAATTACCAATGTCGTTTAGTACCGGAACAGACTATTGAATCTTTATAGTGAATAAAGATATTGAACATTAATCTTTGAACTGTGTAACTACTAAACTTAAACGTGACCATTAACGTACGACCTTTGTCTACCAAATAATTTTTTAACCGATGATGGATCACAAATATTTGTTCGTACAGCTTCGTTTGTTAATCAAATGAAATAAGATAAAGCGAATATTTAAATACTTAATATGCATACACGGGCAAATATCAGAAACGTGAGATTAGCTAATACCTAAATATAGATTGACTAAGCTATCCTCAATCTATATTTAGGTATGCTTATATGGATTTTAACTAACATCTTCTATTAGGTTATGGCAGGATATGCTGAAACAGATTTACTGTAACACCTTATGTACTATATTATAGCAAATAAATATTTTGATTGATTGATTCATATTATAAAGTTAGTTTTTAAGAAGTATGTTTTTTCCATTACGATTGAGTAACCGTGAAAACAAAGGCATTGCTTTTTTCTTGCAAAAGCTCAGAGTAGTGCAGACGAGGGCAAAGGCTTAGGGTTTGCCTCGGTTTAAATGTTTAGCTTGAATGTTAACGTTCTTGGTATGAATTTTGCAGGTGGTGCCGACGCAGTACACGACGAGCATCCTGGCGCCCATGTTCTCCCTCATCTGGATGGTGATGTTCATCCTGTACTGGCGGATATGGCGCGAGGCTACGTGCCACGCGCGCCGCATGAGAGCCAACACCTGCTGCCCCACCGGAGCCAACGATTGGAAGAGCATACAGGTACTGGCTCACTTTAGTAACGCTCTTTTAAAAGATACAATAGAAAACTATGAAATTAGGTGAAGAAATTAAGTGTTTTTTTTAGTAACCATGGAGATTCTTGCCGGTTCTTCTCCATAGCAAACGATCTGTTGGAACCGTTTACTACTTTTAAAAGTGTCCATTTAGGCCTATGTGAGATAAAATATGTCGAATTGTTTTGAGTACATAAAATTAGATTAAGAAAAACAATCTTGCATAATTGATAGATAACGCAAATATGCCAAAATGCATAAGTTAGAGAATAAACACATGATTTAGTTTAAACACTTTTAACGATATTAATAGATTCCTATATTGCCTGTTAACAAAAGATTTGCTTTTAATTTACTCTATATCTCAATACAATTATCACAAATGAACAAATAAATAAATAAATATTTAGAAGTGTAAAGCTTAAAATATTTAGAATTTGTTTTTGTTATCATACTTCTTTTTTTCTTATTGGTTGGCTTAACGTCGATCAAAAAGTTAATACATAAGTTAGTTCCTATCTCCTCCTATGTTTAATGCATGCCGTGGCAGCCTTTAATTAACCTTTTAACCGCTTGTGTCGCATATGTGCTACACGATATTATGTAACAATGTTGAATCTTTAGCATCTATAATGGTGTATGCTTTGTTGGTTGTCCTTAAATAAATAAATAAATAAATCTCGTTAAACAAGTAGAAAAATATAATTAACATTATAGTAAGTAATTATATTTTTCTACTTGTTTGCCATTCTTAATCACTCGTATTTCTAATTAGCTTATAAGTTCGTAAGTAGTTTCTACAAGATATCAGCCCAATTACTTATCTGGTAATTAGCATTACTTCGTGATTAATTCGCAATGTTTTCTGTCGCAATTGTCCGGGAGTGTCTAATATCAATTTATTAATTAAGTGATTTTTATTTAGACGATTGTATTGTGTCATCTACTACTAGGACACCTTCCCTTAAACTTTCGAATTGAAAAATCCGTATTGTCATTTTAGTAATCCGTATTGTCATTTTTCAGGTGGTGCTGCTAGTGCTAGGATCGTTCTCGATATGCTGGATGCCGTTCGTGGTGGTGGCGTGCGCGCAGACGCTGCCCGTGATGACGCTGCACAATCACATCGCGTACCGGGTGACGTCGTCGCTGGCCATGTCCAACTCGGGCATTAACCCGCTCATCTACGCGTGGAAGAACGCCGGCTTTCGCGCCGCCTTCGCCAAGTTACTGCGATGCAAACGACCAGACACGTCGGAGTACAGAGGATCGCCAGCCCCTGAGAGGAAACGGGGCTCAGTGGCGCTTCGCGAAGGTTCCATAACGCGGTCTAGCGCACCTAGTGCGCTGTCTACGCTGGGCGGGCGGCCGGCGCGCCTGCTGTACATGGAGCACGAGGCGGACACGGCGCGCTGCCGCATCATCGAGAACGCGGGCTACGTGGAGGCGGAGCGCGGCGACCACAACCCGTCGTACGCGCCCGACGCGCCCACGCCCGTGCACCGCCCCGCGCCGCCCGCGCGCGCCGACATAGTGTAGTGATACAAACGATCTTAGACGTTACGTGGGAAACGTGAAACGCTTCTAGTATTTAAAGTTGTTAGTGACTGTAGGTACCCCTTTCGCATTTAAGTACCTGTTCGAATCTACGCTCAAGTTTTTAAAAGCTTTATTGTTGATTTTTTATTGAGAGATTATAATGAGTTCCCCGCCATAAAGATGTTTTAATAAGAGGTTCTCTGTCAAATAAAGATGTTTAAAAGATATAAATATTAATTAAAAGATGTTCTATGTAATATTAAAGCATGTACATAATGTGTATTATTTATCTCATACCAATTAACAAAAACTATTATTTTTGTCTGGAGTAAGACTCACAACGCCATCTATGATAAAACGACGAAATGCCTAAAGTATGTACCCAACTAAAAAGACGAAGAAGCTCGCGCCACAGATGGCGCTATATGAACTTAATTATACATGGTCCCATAGCAAAATATTGAGGCATGTTGAGCGAGTCACTAAATATAATTTGCATAATTGCTAAATAAATGATTACTTCATTTATTTTGTATAAAAGTCGAGGCAAACATGCAAAACATGGAAAGTACTATTGCAATAAAAGTATGTATATTCGAAGATTTGCTATAAATGGTATATTTATAAAGTTAGTGACCCAACCAATTAACGAAACATTTGGCTGATAACGCAGAGCTCACAGCTGATATAATCCAGTTTGTCCGTATTGTGCAATCTAAAGAGGTCAACAACAGACGAGAATCGCGTTAGCTCGCCACTTATTGCAATTTATTTAGAGATTTTGATGAACTTCGTAATTGAGAACGTTGTATTGATAGTGATATATTAATTTGTACGTATAATGTGAGCACAATCAGACCAAACTATTAGAATAATGGCGCTCTTTTCGTTTAATTACTCGATATTAAATACACGAGTAAGACATAAAGATTCTAACAAGATGGTGATGGTGACCAAAAAGCCGATAAGCTTAAATATATTTAATTATTAAATACTTCATGCACACAAAAGTACAGAGATGTATTAAATGTGCTCGAGCAAGGTGTATGGTGCATTTCACTTAGGAGGTTCCTTTGCCGTAATGTTCGCTCCCCTGTCTATCTACAGAAAAAAGAAGGGGAAAAGAAAAGAGTTTGCCTAGAGTAGGCAACTCTTTTCTTTTTCCAAATTTTTTTGCTCGAAATGTGAAACGAAATCGATTTTAACGGTACTCGCACCACTTTATTGAGAATTATGAGGGGAATGGGATTTTATTTAAAAAAAAAAACTGGTCTAAAAGGAAATTGTTAATGGAGAAGAACGATATTGTGGCGTGGCGTTTTCAGTATTTGAAAAAATTGCAGGACAGTCGAAATGGATATTTTATTCAAAAATAGTTTTTACAGTTTCCAAAAGAAAGAAAAAAACAAACTTATAAGACAATTATCAAAAGTAACGAAATATCAGTTTATCTCCCCAATTTTAAGTAATTTCATTGCTCAAAATATAGCAACACTGTTTTTCCTTATTGCCAACATTACGGCGAAGGAACCTCTTAAGTGAAACGCACTATAGCAGCCCCATAAAAAAGTAGAAATGGGCTAAAATAATCAGCGAGTGGGTCACAATAAACTCCAGACAACGTCTGCGGCAAACGTGGCCGTAGATAGCGAAAGAAGTTCGACTCCCACCGAACGAACTGACCTGCACCAGCAGCCAACTAAAGCCTCTGGCCTGCAGTAGTACAATGTATAGGCTAGATAAAATTTGGAAATGTCAGGACTCATGAGGAAGTATAATTATGTAGAACTAGCTGTGCCCGCGACTTCATTGGCGTGGACTACAGGATTTTCAATTTATTTTTTCTAAAATAAAAGTAGCCTAAGTTACTCCTTATTACATCAGCTACCCGCTAAAAAAAGTCCCGTCAAAATCGGTCCAGCCATTTCAGAGATTAGCCGGAACAAACAGACAGACAGAAACAAAAATTGTAAAAAATGTTATTTTGATGCATGTACCGTATTATTCATATGCATGTAGTAAAAAGAGGTTATTCCAATATTACAAACAGACAGTCCAATTTTATTTATATGTATGTATGTATCAGTCCAATGAGAAACTGATATAATTTAAAATTATGTTTAATATCTACCAGTTCCACAATTTACTAAGAGGTCTGCAGGAGATCTCAGGAGTTATAGTAACACGCATGCACTCCTATCAATTGAAAGAGATCACTGTCAAACTGGCCATATCGTGCAAAAATGTCATGACAGAACATCCACTACGTTCTTTTTACGAAATAAAAATGACACTCACCTCAACGCCAGTCACGCCAAGCGCTGTCACCATGTTGGGGGTCATCCGGAAAGGCACCTTCTCCGGGACGCGCAGCGTTTTACCCTTCTCGAAACACACGTTATAGTCTATATGCACCACCTCGCCCGACGTGAGGTCCACCAACACATTGTCCATGTGCCTATCACCGAGCCCGATTATGTACCCTATTGTACTCATCACGGCCACCGAGTAACTGTACCGACGTGTTATCTGCCACCACTGCTCAGGACTAATACTGCTGCACCAAAACTCCCTCCACAGTAAATCCCGAGGAGTCTCCGCGCCCAATTCTTGCAAAACTTGCTTTAGAATCGTCACTGGCCAGTCTTTCCTATTATCCGATGTTATACCCGCTTCTCTCAAAAGAGGATTTAGCTTGTTGTAAAATAATTCCGAAGGACGCAAAATATTGACTGGCTTATTGGTTTTAGCTGAAAGAATGGAAGCCTCCCGATTTTGCCACCGTTTGTACACCGCGAATAGTGGTGTTACGTTGTCTACCCAGCTAATCAGTCCCGATCGAGGACCTAGAGGTATCACCGAGTAATGGCGCGCTCTATATGTTTGATTATCATTATTTTCAGAATCCCTAGCCATCATCGTATTAGTAATCGATAGCAGCTGCATGATCCTCTCGTCTAAATGCAAGTCTTCTAATCCTTTGAACAAGTACGTGTAAGCCTTGCCGTCTGACCCGTTAAAGACCAATTTCTTTGGTCTTGTCTTTGTTGGTAGAATAGCTACATTATTTTCAACCGCTTTAATTGTGACTCTTACGGCTCTCTGATTTGTATGTACTCCTGGCATAGTTATTACAGTATTTTTGAGTTCTGCTAATACGGGGCTGATATCCGACATCTTTAAAATGTATGAAGTTCTTTTATTTACTTTCTGTTGAAGCCTTATTTGAAGTTGTTTAAATGGCGCCCAAGACTCCTGCGGTTTGTCAGGATGCTCAGGGTTCTTCAACTTCTCTATCACGTCGGTGATGAGAGATTGGAATTTATTTTGGAATGACACTTCATGCGGGGTCTCAGGCTTCGCCGAAATCACGTGACAGAGTTGCTCCAACACACAAACTACAGGCTCGAATATAATGCGATGCTTCTCTTTGATGAGTTTTTCTTTATCTTCAGCTGACAAGTGTGCGTTGTTCTTCACTTTGCCAACTTCGCATTCTAACTGTGAAAGTCGCTTCGTAAAATCTGAGTGATGTTGGACTAATGTACCCAGGCATAATTCATCCCATAGCAGATTGATTCTTTGCAACTCTTTGACCAACAGTTTCACTTGTTGTATCGTTTTTGGTGCTTGTTTTGAAAGCGTTTCCACCATATCCAGAAAACAAGAATTAAGTTCATTATTGACAACTTTATCGCTAGCAGCATCCTCAATGTCAAGATTCTCTTCCTCACTTCCAGCGTCATTAGCCATGAAAGATCTTGCAACGTTTAACTCCATTAAATCATTCTGTTCATTTTCTACCGCACCAACTACTGCTGGGAATGTGATCAGATGCGGTGTGTCTTCTGCCAATCTGCACAAGAGATCAGATACACATTTCCTTACGTAAGTTTCCGGGTGGTTAAGCCGCGAGAATAACTGTGGAATGATAACTTTCCAAGGTTGAGTAGGCGTATTTGCTAAACCGGATTCCAGTACTGTCTGCAACTCCATAGCGTGTTTTACAATCAAACGTAGAAGTCTCAACGTCGCATTAACTACCGCGTTTTCTCCGCTGTGATTAATGAAGTCAGATGCACAAATAAGTTGCAGAAATTTAAAGTAAGCATCAGCTGAAAGTTCAAAATAAGAAAATACTCGTTTTTGTGCTTGACGCCAAATATCCACTAATAGTGCAAGGTGTTCAGGAAAAGCATTACTCAAAGATGGAACGGTGCGAAGTTGACTTTCAATCATTTCGGATGTGTTAATTTCGTTCCAATCAATGTCTTCGTCATCACAAGTAGCTTTTGTTTTCGACAATATTTCACAAACCGCCTCAAAATCTTGAGGTGAGCATCCAATCATAACGCTCTCTATCTGAAGCTTATCATTTTCTGTTAATTGTTCTCGAGTTTTTGAACTAAATTCAACCATTTTACGACCCCATCTGAAACACCAAGCAGCAAAGCTAGCCCAAGCTTTAGCTAGTCCTGGACATTGATTAACACCAAATTGCAGTAATTTACCAACAGCAGAGTCTGATACTGGTATGACGTTCTCCGATATATTATTGTCAACCAAACCTATTTCTGGTAGAGCCGACACTAGCTTTAGTAAAGGTGAATCTATGTCCAATACATTTTCCGTTTCGCTCTGCACCCATTTAGAAAGGGTTAGTAGTAATCTTGTTCCTTTTTCCCGAAGTTCATAACTTTGTTCACTCATTGCCAATCTTTGAGAAAATCCGAAAGAAATGCTTGCACAAAGGTTGACAGCGCGTATTTTAGTTTCTTCTTTCGCGTAGGTTAATTTGCAAAGTTCAGCCAAAGCCGTGGCATTGTTAAGAGTCCAAATTTCGAGATCATAAGTGTTGGTAGACATAAGAAGCGCTTCACTTAAGTCATCCAAGTTATTTACGCTGCCTAAACACATTTGGAAAGCAGAATTTTGTTTGAAATGATTTAAGAGTTCTCTTTTAGCCATTCCCAAGTTAGCGTTTTTCCTAGCACTCTTTATTACGTCTAGACGAAGGCATTCTGCATAGAAAACGTTTTCTTCTGTCACATTCAGTTTAGTAAAATATTGATTCCACCATAATATTCTGCTTAGATTTTTAAAATTAGTTCCGTACTTATACTCCTTCACTGTTGATGGTTTAAAAGGATTAGGGATAACCTTCCCGCTCTTCACAATGTTCCTTAACCCATGATTTGCTAATTGCAAAACTGCGACTTCTTTTAAGAAGTGTATGGCATTCGTTCTGGAAAATTCATCTGCTTGTGCTTTAAGTAAATTGTCGCATTGTGTTAATAAATCGTCATATTTGTCATTGTAATCACTGTTATACATTTTCACTGCAGTGCACACCAGAGTCGATTCAATTTTGTTCAATAAACCTTGAGAGGAGCATGCATTCTTAGATATCTCACTGGCTTCATGATCAAGTATGTCCCAATTAGTAAGTTCTTGTGGGATTTCTGTGGAATCTTCAAAAAATTTTAATGTTGAAAAACAGCTCCATTGCGAAACATTGGAATTGAATTGATCACTTTCTTTCCATTTTTGCATGTCTTCCCAGTTTTGTATGTGTTTGTAACTTTCCATTACTTGTTCGTCAATGAACCTAGTAGTTTTAGTATCTACTTGGGTTGAAGTTTCACCCTCTTTCGAAACTTCATGTGGTTTAAAGTTCTTTATTTTTTTATAAAACTCTATAGCCACTTCGTGTTTAGAGTTTGCCTGTTCAGCAGCTCCCTTTAGCCACAGTAACTTCTTGTCAAAATTCTTTTTCATCCAGACATATAAACCATGCAACACTTCAGGCTCTTCAATTTTTATGAGTGCCCTGGCAAGGGAGATCACAATCGCTTCGACGTCAATACTTGCCTTCAGAGTAGATGCTGTTTCCAATATCAACGATGCATGGTAGATGGCAGCACCGTAATGTCCAGCATACAGACTGACGACGAGTGCCGCGGTGCGGCCTCTAGTGAACCACTCACGGCAAGTCGGCCTGTTCGTATGAAAGAATGTTCTTACAGGTTTGGCGACAGCTGGCAATACTGTAGCAGTACCTTCGGCGGCATTATAAATGTACTTCTCCAAGAACATCATGAACTCTGTCATCCAGCGCGTCCTCGTCTGTTCTGATGTTACTACGTCCAATAGTTGTTGTTGGTCACTGCCAATATATTTGGTATCAAGCAGGGATATTTCTCTAGCTATTCTTTTCAAAGCTTCTTCTATCTTCATAAAAGTCTCTTGTGGTTTGCCAAGAGTAGTTCTTAATTTCAGTGACACACAAGTTTGTGCCAGTTCTGAGAGAGCCCACCCAACACAGATAGATGAAAAGCTTGTTGCACATTGCCGGAAGAACAAAAGATTGTTTTCATCAATATCTGCAGTTTGTAATGGCCATGATGTTAAAAATACATCTATTAGAGCTTTTTTATCGTCCATTGTGTTCTGAAGGATACAATTTATTATAATTTTGAAATGCTGGTTTGATAGGTTACAAAAGGACCCTCGCATAAGATATTCTTTAAAGGAATTAGCCTTTGTATCACTGTTAAGCACATTCAAGGTCATTTTCCTTGTGGTAAACACTTTCACCACTTGTTTGTCCAACTCCAGCTGAACAATATCCCAAGGTAGTTCAAATAGAACATCTTTGCAAACATCTGATAATATTTTATTTTGATTATCAATGTGCAATATACAAAGTACTGCTATTGTTTTCAGCAACATAACATTCCAAGTGAGAGTTTTATTTTTCAGTAAATGTTGGGAATTTTTCATTACAGGCAAAACAATATCTTCGTCAAATTGATATGCCAGGGATAACATGTTAGTAGTTAATACAAGAAAACCTTTTGACATACTTACTATAGGTAAATATTTGTCTAACTGGCAAAATATATCAGATATCCAATTGAGGACTAGGATTAAAGTTTCTCTTGGGGCTTCCTCATCTAATACCATGCTTAATGTATTGAGGATCACAGCTAGATGTCCCGAGGTGGGGCTAGAGCTAGAGACATCACCAAGGCTCAAGTTTGACAGGCCAAATATATCATTCGCTCTTTGCTGGGTATTGGTAACCAAGTCGCTAGAAGCAATAAAGTGATTATTCTTTTTGCAATGTGAATAAAGCAAGTAAAGTACAGAGTACTGAAGAGCTGGCTTCTCTTTAATCAGCTTCTCATGATGGGGAGACATTTTTATGGCCAACAGTTCTAGTATACTAGGTTGTAATGCCCACATACCAATGATTGAATTACTAGCATTAGCCAGCTCTGACAAACATTGTAAATAAAATATTACATTTTTTTCTGCATCATCTTTATCTACTTCTTCTTGGTACTCTGGGTTTATTATTTGTATGTCGGGTATTATCACTGAATATGAATTCTGAATATCTGTCAAAACATATTTGTATGTTTCTTGTAAAAGAGGTATATTCTTCAAGTTCAACAAGTTACTGTATACAGACAACACACTATTCAATATGTGAGAACTATCTGAATATCGCAGTCGGCGCAAAAGTGATTCTGGTCCAATAGTTTGTGCAATGAATTCAATGGGAAGGTTTGAAGCAATCTCTTTTATAACAGTGGACACTAAGTCAATGACACTGAGGCTGACACTTTCCTCTCCTTGCAGAAAGTTATTCATCTGTTTTGTTATCAATGCAAACAGGGCTGGAGAACAAGATGACGATTTTGATTGCAAATATTTCAAAAGCAAAGCAATACATTCATTACCTGCCAGTATCAGGTCTGCTTCAGCGTCATCTGTGAGAGTCTTAGATAAAACTTGCAAAATCTTAGCAAATGCTTCTGTAAGAAATGACCAGGACACAATTTGTGAGACTGTGGGACTCAGCAGTGTCCCTAAACTCTTCACAACAGTATTGAAAACATTGAGGAATGAGGTGATCTTCTGCTTACAATCCTCAGGTGTGGTGGCATCACTTTGTTTGTCAGTTTGATTTGAATCCATCTCAGTAGAATAAACCACCATGTCTTCAACAAACTGATTCAGTAGGTTTACTGAAAATCCAACATCTGCTTGCCAGTGACGACTGAGTTTAAACAATGACTGTAACGCAAACTCTTTGATCTTCTTAGGCTGAGCATTATCTACATGCCAACCAACCAGAATGTCTACTGTGTCCACAAAATGATTTGCAAAGTGTTCTGGATATGAATTTGACATGATAATCATTGCATTTATAGCAGACATGAACACATCAGCCGAGTCTGTGCCTTCTATGATAGTCTGAAGCCGTTCTAGAGTCAATTCAGCAAAATCTGTTAAGTTAGGAGTTTGATAATCAAGCTGAAATGTCTCCGAAAATGAGAGAGTCAAAAAATGTTTTATAGTTGAGTTATGTACTGCAAAACTAGCAGCAATCCAATCTAGATGTTTCCTGAAGTCAGGCCCCATGACGTAGCCGATCCTCCCGAGCACTATAGATGCACCTTCTTTTGTCTCAGGGCCAGGAGCATCATAGAGCACGTCCAACAGGGATTCCACTAGTATATCGTAGGAACGACGTATGTAGCGCGAGTTTTCCGGTAACATGACGGCATCTTGTAACTTGCTGCAAATCACAAGCGATTTTTCCATGTCCACCTCGGCACATAGTCGACGCAGCAATTTGGAGATGCGTGGGTCCTCAGGGAGATTGACAACCAATTCTGAACGCTCATAGAACTTATTGCTGCTGCTGCCTTGAGCCCAGGTGTCGTTGGATGGCTGGTTTAACGATTCGTGATACTTATAGGAATTATCAAGAGGTTCACGATCGCTGCGGGGCGGGAATCCGCCGCGGCCCCTGCCTCCGCGCCCACCGCCTCGAGACGGCCTGAACTCGGTGACACGACCGCGGGACCGATACCTGCCATCTCTGGACGGACCCCCAAATGACGAGGATGCATCATACGCACCAACATAACCTCTGACCTTATCGTCTGTGTTTTCTTGTCCAATTTCGTCCCTTTCCGGAGTGTCGGTACCCTCCGTTCCCCTAGGGTTTTTCACTTTACTGTTTGTAGTGGTGGATATCATCACTAGAAATTTTGTCAAACACGTAACTGTAAACACACATGGCCTTAAATTTACGACAAAATACGGGCAAAACAGACACTCTTCGCCAACAGTCACTGTTTATCATAGACAAAATCGTAATTCTGTCACGACTGTCACTGTTATTTTGGAAAACTGTCAAGGTCCGTCAATTCATGCGCATAGAGATTGTAGAGTAAAAATAAATTAATTTCGGAACGAAATATTAATTCACACAAAGTCTGTTCAATTGAAGGTTTTTAGATTTAAAGAAGTGGTTTTTTTTTTTTTATATTAATAGATCTCAGAGGAGGTCTCTAGATCTTAGGTCTTGCGTAATATTATATAATCAAAATTATTTGAGGTAGATACTACTTAATATAAAATAAATAATCGAACTATAGCTGGAAACGTTGGAATGCTCTGAGAACTGTTGAAGCATTCTTTGATTTTTAACAAACAAAGCTAGAATAATAAAACTTTATCATTAACTTTAACTCTTCATTAATATAAATGGGTGATTCCATAAATATTGGGCAACTCTATGTCTTCAGAACTTTTCGCTCAACTAATTAAACCAATATTCTTAACAATAATGTTCATAGAATAGAATAGAATAGAATAGAATAAACTTTATTGTACACCAAAAAGTAATACAGTTTAAACAAAAACTTAAATTAACGGGCACAAAGGCGGTCTTATCGCTGAGAGCGATCTCTTCCAGACAACCTTAGGATGGATAAGAACTTAAAATAATACAGGGGGTAGTCTGTGGTGTACTGCTAACAAATTGATCACTCTATTTAAAACATAATATATAATTATATATATATATATACATACATATTATATGTTACACAATTTCATAAAAAAAAGGAAAGAATAAAAGATTAAAGTCGGGTTGGTGGAAGAAATTAAATTACATAGAAACAAGATAATGTTAGAGAGAAAGGAAATGGTTTTTAATTAGATTTTTAAAAGAAACTAGTGACTGGGCTTGCCTAATAGTTAATGGCAACGCGTTCCACAAACGCACCGCCTGGATCGCAAACGACTTATCACAAAATTTTGTAGAATGCGAGGGCATTAAAAGGGTCAAATTCTCCGATGATCTCAGGTGTCTAGAATGTGTGTCATGAATGAACTTAAAACGTTCTTTAAGATAAGAGGGGGTTGTAGGAATAAACAGGACACTGTAAAGCAACGATAAAATATGAGTATTCCGGCGAAGGCGGATTGGCAGCCACTTGAGCTTAATACGAAATTCAGAAATATGATCATATTTGCGCAATCCAAATATGAATCTAATACAAAAGTTTTGAAGTCGCTCAAGCTTATTTAGTTGCACTTCAGTTAGATCCAAATAACTGACATCGGCATAATCAAGGATTGGGAGAAGAAGGGATTGAGCGAGCGCAGTTTTGGTAGCAGTTGGAAGAAAATTGCGCAGCCTTCGTAAAGACCCCGCAGACGCAAACAACTTGCGGCTAACTTCCTGAACCTGAGGACCCCACGAAAAGTCTTTATCAATAATAATGCCAAGGTCCTTCACTGAGTCGCTGTACGAAATCGTTGAGCCATCAAAAACAATTGGTGGAAGCCGCGTCCAGTCTATTTTTGACCGCAACCTAGAGCTGCCGACAACAATGACTTGGGTCTTTATGGGATTGACCTTCAGACCATGGGCCACACTCCACTCAGATATACGAGCTAGATCTTTGTTGACCATGTTAACTGCCTCGGATAGTTCATGTGGCGGAGCTTGCGAATATATTTGGAGATCGTCAGCGTAGAGGTGGTAGGATGAGAGAAGTTCATTGGAAATTGAGTTTATAAATATAGCGAAAAGAAGAGGAGAAAGAACGCCCCCCTGCGGTACGCCAGCAGAGGTATTGCACCACGACGAAGACGAACCTTCAATGCAAATACGTTGCCGACGGCCACACAGGTAACTACGAAACCAATCAATTGCCGTTGGAGATATGTTAAGAGAGCTTAATATGCCAAGTAAGATATCACAATCGACGGTATTAAAAGCATTGCTAAAGTCTAACAAGGCAAGGACCGTCAGATTTCCGTTTTCCATACCAAGTCTAATGTCATCAGTAATACTAACGAGAGCTGTAGTAGTGCTATGTCCTGAACGAAACCCGGATTGGAAAGGATTAAGGAGACGGTTTTTGCAAAGGAAAGTACTAAGTTGGCTATGGATAAGACGTTCTAGGACTTTGGATAGAAATGGTAGTATGGAGATAGGACGGAATTCAGAAGGGGAAACAGGATTACACTTTTTCGGAAGAGGGGTAATTTGTGCTTCTTTCCAAGAAGAGGGAAAAATACCGCAGGATAGGGAATAATTAAGGATATGGGTGATGACAGGAAGAATTTCGTCAAGAACAGGGAGTATCATCTTGCGACTGATACTGTCAGTACCAATAGCATTAGACGTGATAGATTCTATACTCTTCTTAACATCACAATCCGAAAATTGATTAAAGACAAAAGGTGAGTATTCGGGAGCAGGAAGAGATGAAAGATCATTTAACGTTTTTGCTTTGATAGTACTATTGAAATTAGAAGAAGTGGAAAAGTGCATAGAGCTGCTGAGTAAGGGTGTTCTTATAAAAAGAGTTGCAGAAATGTCAAAAAGTATTTTATTTTAGTTTTTTTTTTTTTTTTATGGGATAAACTAGTGCTTGACTGCGATCCCACCTGATGGTAAGTAGCGATGCAATCTTTGATGGTGAGGCGCACTAGTTTATTAAGAGCCTATTCACTCTAGCCTTGAAGACACCCAAATTATAATCGGACGGGAAGACAGCAGCAGGCAAACTGTTCCAGTCCTTCGACGAACGCGGTATAAACGACGAGGCGAAACGCTTAGTCCGGACCGTAGAGGTTCAAAAAAGAAAAATTCTTCCATAAATGATACAAAAGTCAGTCCGTAGCCTTGTAAAAAAAAAACTTAAAACTTCAGTGCGTGCACGTGTTTTAGTCACTGTGTCAGGCCTAGGTAAGTAATTTTATAAAAAAATAATGGTACTTATTAGTTTTACTTTTGATGATTACAATATATTTTTCAATCTGTTTCAGTAGAAAATGACAGATATAGAACTACTAAGAATTAAATTGGTGTATTCTTATTATTTTGTTCAAATCGTTAGTCCCCAGGTGCGTCAGTCCCTTGCCATTTGTTATAGGTATATAATTGATTACTAATTTTGTTTTTTAAGCATGCCATCATCTAAAAAACAAGCCAAAATTGACTGAAGAAGAAATATCTTTAAAAAAGTCAATTGCTTTGTCAAATGTTGAAAGACATCAAATGCTGTACTTAGTTATTATGATTTATTGTGATTGTATAAACACTTGTGATAATAAATAAATGAAAAACTATATAAATGATTGTTTTCTTACATTATTTATCGTTCTCATCAATTCTTACATACCTAAACTGTATGACAATAAGCTTTCTCGACAGGCCCTTTTTTTATGGGGGGAAAAAATCATCCAATGACAACTCCCGCTCTTGGGCGGAGCGGGAGATAGTGTCAGACTCTTACTGACTAAAAGACCCTCCCCGTTCCTTCTAGCCTTCATACCGGGGCTCGAGCTCCCTTTCGGATAACCCTGGCCCCAGTAGACCCTTATAGTAAAACCTTGAA
This sequence comes from Mythimna ferrago, assembly GCA_910589285.2. NCBI lineage: Eukaryota > Metazoa > Arthropoda > Insecta > Lepidoptera > Noctuidae > Mythimna > Mythimna ferrago. The sequence continues at coordinate 1,359,601 of OU342693.1, forward strand.
TTTCTCATAAAATACTAAATTAAGTGGCTGGCCCTTCTAGTTATGGTATAACGATTTAAATATCTACCATAAATAGCTATTAGCGATCTAATTGGAATTAAATTTTTATTAAGACAAAATAAGCTCATTGACCCATAATATAGAATTCAGTGATTAATGGTAGAATGTTTATGGAAGAGAGAGACACATTATTATTCTTTTTTTTTCTGAAAAAGTTTTTCAAGTGGCTGTTTTAATTATTCACAAAATTCCTAATAAATATAGATTTGTAGGTATCTCAAATTCTCAAGTGGCTTTGCAACTGAGCAATATTTGGAATTATTGAAACAGACACGACATCGGTAAAATGGTGATAAGAATTTTATAAGTCAAACGACTTGGGTAATTATTAGGGCAAAATGAAATCTGATATAATGAACACTGGTTTAATATATCTATAATATGTGTGTATTTAGAAATATATAAGTATGTTTATCAGGTGCCTAGTACCCATAACACAAGATCTGCTTAGCTTGGGACTAGACGGCGCTGTGTGATAGTTGTAGAATATTATACTAGCTGTGCCCGCGACTTCGTTCGCGTGGACTACAGGATTTGAATTATTTTTTTCTAAAATAAAAGTAGCCTAAGTTACTCCTTATTGCACCTGCCAATAAAAGTCCCGTTAAAATCGGTCCAGCCATTTCAGAGATTAGCCGGAACAAACAGACAGATAGACAGACAGACAAAATTGTAAAAAATGTTATTTTGGTTATGCACAGTATATATATTCATATGCATGTAGTAAAAAGCGATTATTTCAATATTACGAACAGACACTCCAATTTTATATAATACTAGCTGCCCGGCAAACGTTGTTTTGCCATATAAATAATTTTTAAGTAATTTCTTAGTCTAGGGGTATGAAAAATAGATGTTGATGTTTTGTTGATGTTGATGTTGATGTTTGTTGCGATAAGACCGCCATAATTGTACCCACAAATTGAAGTTTTGTATAAGCTGTATTACTTTTTGGTGTACAATAAAGTCTATTCTATTCTATTCTATTCTATGTTGGCTGATTCTCAGACCTACTCAATATGTTCACAAATTTTCATGAGAATCGGTAAAGCCGTTTCGGAGGAGTACGGGAACGAACATTGTGACACGAGAATTTTATATAATATATGATAAAAAAAAAAATCAAGTTTAAGAGGTTTTGATCATAGTTTACTGATAGTATAATACCATAAAAAAAGTATCGAATATAAGTAATTTTTAAATGATTAAATTCTTCTTCTTCCTGCTCTTATCCTATATTACTTGGGGTCGGCGCAACACGTTTTCTTCTTTTAAATGATTAAATATTATACAAAATAAAAAAAAAACTCAAGTCGTTTGACTTTTTAGACAGACTATACTGTTGATTACCTAAACGAAGTTCATTGAGAACTTCAACTTCAACTCTTAATTTTTTTAATGCCTTTGTAAAAAAATAAATAGTACAATTTCAGTAGCCAGTGAAGTGTATAATCTACGCCAAGGCTGCGTTCAAAATTGAGTTTAGAGTTAACTCTAACGACGTCATTGGGTAATTAGAGTGCGTCTACTGAAAGCGTAACCTGGAGTTTTTTTTTTAAATTAAATTGGCAACATTGTTTTGCCGAAAAAAATCACGTCAAAGTCTATGGTTGCAATTGTCAGTTTTTGGAAACAGATATTTATTTTTCAAGAATAATTGCTTAATTATGGGAAAAACAATAAACAGTAACGTGCAAAAACTGCTACACACTATGGTTAATAAGTTCAAACAAAAACAAGAAGAGAAAGAAGGTGTTTTCAACGAAAACCAACAATGTTTACATACGATTTCTGAATTTTTAAGTTAGTATGACGTTATAATCTTGATCCTTGTCGATATTAGATAGTTATATTTACGATATAAAGATATTTTTTTCTTCTTATATTTCTAGATTTGACAAAAGCGGTTGAGATGTAATGAAAGATTTGCCTCACTCTGTCTGGTAGTGCATCAAAGTCTTCAACTGAAGTTAAAATCGCGAAAGTGAAGGAAATAGTGACTGAAATCCTAGTTCAAGTTTGAGAGAGATAGCTGCTAAACTTTCTGTGTCTCACGTGTTGATCCCGTATCATTTGAAACAATCACTGGAGTACGAAACATGTTCCCGCTTGACTAATCCCAAAAGATCTGAATTTTCTCTATGCTAAAACGAATCGATTCCAACCCAACAATCTTGAAACACATTATTGGTGTTGGCGAGACATGATGAAGTTGAAATTATGTTGACTATTTTATTTGACTATCTGGTGTTGTGCACTTAGTATTCTTGCCAGAAGGCCAATTGGTAAATAAAGAATATTTGAATATTATGTAGCGACATTTGAGAGAACAGATAAAATAAAATAATTTGGAATAATAACTAACATTTTGTGTTATTGACCTTTACCATCCACCCACCAATAATTAAGTCTACACACACGTTTTTGACTAAAATTTAAGTTCCTATACAATTATTATACAATTGTCATAAATACAAAAAATACTCAAGTATCACAACTTTTTTCTCCTACTATTTCAATAATACCAGATTCAAAATTTTTAGTTTGAACCTCCTTTTTTCAGGTCACGCTTTCATTAGACGGACTCTAGCATTTTTGAACGCGAACGGAGTTCTCCTGTCAATGTCAAATATATTGCCGCCAAAGATTTTATATACCTATCTTATAGATTGCCGCTTAAATTAAATACCTCTAGATATAGCCATCGCGTGGCCACACATGAGACAGCAATATAAAACTAAAATGAGGTTATTACGTAAACTTTTCCTTAAATGTGACCACTGAAATACACTAAAAACTTAACTATAGGAGTCTATTTGTCATACATACACTAAAACTATTACTTTAATTGCCGAAATTATTATAAAGACAAAAATTTACTCGAGCATACCTCTCATTGACAGTGACAGGTCTTTGTTTGGCTCACTTTTCGAAGTGAGCCAAGCAAATAAGCGGCACGCCGAATGAGACAGAGAATGTTATGTTTTGTCTCAATTTTCTTAGTTGTTTTAAATATATGCTTCTCACTTCCGCACTTCCTTAGAGTCTCATGGCTCTTAGATTAAAGACCTATAGATATAGCCACCGCGTGGCCACACATGAGACAGCACTATAACACTAAAATGAGGTTATTACGTAAACTTTTCCATAAATATGACCACAGAAATACACTTAAAACTTAACTATAAGAGTCTATTTGTCATACATACACTAAAACTATTACTTTAATTGCCGAAATTATTCTAAAGACATAAAAATTGACTCAAGTTGACCTCAAAGTGACAGTGATAGGCCTTTGTTTGGCTCACTTTTCAAAGTGAGCCAAGCAAAAAAGCGGCACGCCGAATGAGACAGAGAATGTTATGTTTTTTCTCAATTTTCTCACTTGTTTCGTATATATGCTTCTCACTTTCGCACTTCCATAGAGTCGCATGGCTATATCTAGAGGTATATAATCTAAGTCATGGCTATATCTAGAGGTATATCATCTAAGGATTGCCGCTTACTCCAAGTTACCCTGCTCAAAGTTGGGGTTAGTTGGGTTAACTCTAGGGCTACGTTCAAATTTGAGTTTATAGTTAACTCTAATAACGTCGCGAACGGAGTTCACCTGGAAATGTCAAGTATATTGCCGCATACATCATCGGCCACATCATCGCTTACCATCAGGTGAGATTGTGGTCAAACGCGAGCCTATCCATTATAAAAAAAAAAATACTCCAACCGACTCTGCTCAAAGTTACAAGTTGTAGGGTTAGTTGGGTTAACTCTAGGGTACGTCGACTCTTAGTTATTTTTGAACGCGCTGCAGTAGTGCTGTGTCAGTGCTGTCAACTGTCATCACATTAACGTAGGTAACCTCACTTCCAAATAGGTACATGTTGATTTGTGTTTTTATTTCAAAAGAAATGATAAACTTGTAAGTGGTTTAGTTAAAGTTATACTTGAACTATACTAAACTATAAACATGAAAGCTGCGAAAAGAACTCAAGATTTTAAAGGTAAGAATCCATTTGTTTTAGGTTATATTATCTTATTGTTTATTAGTTTCAGTTCTATTAATACAATTTCTTTTAACAGCTTTAGAGCTCCGGTTAACAGAGGAATCAGTAGCACCACACACTGTATATCTCAAAGAGCATATAGTAAGAGAACACACAAAAGACAAGCCACAGGGTCGCACGTTACTAGTAGTGAATGTTCCACCTTACGCTGACGAAAAAGGATTGATTAACGCTTTCAGGGAAGCTGGCAGTGTAGACTCAGTTCAATTGTGTTTAAAACCATCTACTGCTGACATAAAGCATATTATAAGATTCATTCCTGAAGAAAATAATACCACATTCAGAGCTGCGTATATTGTTTTTAAAAAAGTTGTAGAGTTAGATAAAGCTTTGAAATTAACTGAACTACAACCACTGAACTCAAATGCTCACCAAATGCAAGTGGGAGTCAAAAAGTGGATTAATGAATATAATAGCACTATACTATTACCCAAAACACTGAAAGATAATGTAGAAACATTTATGAAACAGTTTGATGAAAATGTACAGAAAGCAGACAAGAAGGAAAAGGAACTGGAACAAGAAGATGATGAGGGATGGGTGACTGTCACTAAGAGAGGAAAGTTTCAGAGCTTTGCACGGTCTGAAAAGGTAGAAAATAAAATAATGCAGAAAGAAGAGAAGAATAAAAAGCGAAAAGAGTTGAAAAACTTTTACACTTTCCAAATCAGAGAATCAAAAATGAAGCATATTGTGTCACTGAGGCAAAAGTTTGAAGAAGACAAAAAGAAAATAGCACAAATCAAACAGAGCCGGCGATTTAAACCATTTTGAAATAAATAACAATAAGTTTATAAAATTATCACAATATTTTATTTACATTATGTACACATACACTCTTTCACTTCTTTTACTGATTCAAAAGAATCTCTTGACATTGGGGCATTTCACTTACAATTCTGGTACTTTTTTTATATATTTCTGAAACCTTGAAATCACTATGTGCACTATTGGATTAGAAGGAAATCACTTGAGAGACCTCTAATGGTTCACAAGTGAACAGTACTGTTCACCAATGTTCATTGTTTATTTATTTAGTCAAAGCACTTGTCAGATGATCTGCTGGTGAGTTTTGATGATGATGCGCAGCAGTCGGTTCTCCGGACATGTGCTTAATGCAGCAAGGAGGTTGTTGATGTTGCCATAGACACAGCCATTTGCAAGAGCCACTTGAACTGCCTGTCCTATTCTGTCTAGGCAATTCTGTAAAAACAATTTTCTTAAGTAAGCATGAATAAATACTATGCCTTTATTATGTCAGCCTTATTATTGAGTGACGAGCTACTGTCTGCATAAGTAGTTATAAAATGGCAAGTAATGCATACCTGCAACTTATAATCATTGTGTAGCTTGCCCCCTCTTTTGATAACAGAGTGCGCATACCCTTGTACAACAGGTGCCAGCACAGCCAGATGCTGTGCATTCACAGCAGTGGGGGGACCGTGCGTGCGCCTCCCAGCCCTCAGGCTCTGCAACACCCCCAAGTGAAGCTTAATATACAGTTCTGACTCTGTCAAAGGCTTGCTTGTTACAGTTTTTATAACTGATCGGTCTTCTAGTTTAATTTTTTTGACTGGTACTGATACTTCCACCATTTCAGAATCTGCAAGGGAAGAAAAAAGTGTTTCATTAAATCTCTATAACCAGTTATTGTTTTGTAATTGTAACCAAAACTGCATAAAATGGTTACCTTCATCAATATAAAGTGGAGCAAGTGCACACCAATGTATGAGGCCTGCCAGGGGTGTCACAGCAGCCATAGGTATGGATCCACTTGGTAAAGCCGCAGGATTCAATTGTGCTGACATACATAGAGTGGGGTTTGAGTATACCTGCAAAAGAAACAAATTATTATATTTTATTCATGCTGTTTTTTGAAAGCCTTAGTTCAGAAATGTAGTGACAAAAATGCAGATTTTATCCATATTATGTTGCTGATCTCACAAATTAACAAGCAAGAAGGTAAAATACTAAGGTTATTGGTGGTATTAGAACAAACTGATGGCAAACCTTCAATTATTGAAGTACCTAGTATAGTTTTGAGCCCAGAATACTAACCCAAGCTGTGATCACTTCCAAAAGGTTCTTAGGTGGCAATTTAGTAGTTCCTTGAGCGTCTCGCATATACAGCTCAGTCACTGCAGTAATGAAGTTTGACACAAACTGTGGAGCCGTGTTAGCCAGAGACTTCAGAGCCAGCTGGTTTGAAGTGTTTAGGTAGAAATGATCTCGGATTACATTCTCAACTAGCTGCAGGGACTGTGCTGATGAGCAGCCCATCTGTTGCAGCCAAACACCAACTGCTAGTAACACCTGAAATCCAGATTAAGGTAAAGTATACAGTTAGCAGTGAAGCAAGGTATAATCTCATTATCTTGTAGTGGACAAGTGTTTCTCTAGTGAAAAATATGTTTTTATCACTCACTGGAGTACTTGAAGCAGACACTGCCATACTAGCAAGTATACTCAGTATCTTCAGTCTTCTCTGGCTCTCCATACCACCAAATAGTGATAAGAATACAGTATTCTTAGTAATCTCATTAGTACAGGCAGACAAATAGTCACAAATGATTTCTATAAGCTGCAAGTCCTGGAGCGGAGTAAGGCCTCCGCCCCGCCGGCCGCCACGACGATCTGACTCGCAGAACACAAATTCTGATATAATATCCATTGCTATATCCAACTGCTTATTTGATGGAGCAGCTCGGCCCACCAAGAGTTGTTCTAAAAGTGAATGTAAGTCATAAGTTTAAAGATGCAACAGTCTCCAAAATTCAAAAGTTTTTTATTTCACATAGGCCTAAATGGGCGTCAGAAGCTCTAGCTTCTGACGTTTTATAAGTGCCCATGCTCTAGCACGGTTCTAAATTGGTTGTTTCCTATGGAAAAGAACCAGAAAGAAACACCATGGTTCTTTTTTAAAAAAAATGGTTGTTCTTACAATAGGTCCTATTTCCATATTACAGTATTATTAGATATTATGTATTTAAAAACAGTGTAGACCGGTCTTTATTGTACTCAAAAGTACAATAAAAATAATCATTTAAAAAAAGTGAGTCAAGTCTACATAGGAAGATCTCGAACTGTAAGATAAAGGACAAAAATGTACTCTGTGGGACACTAGGACAGTATTTGTATGACTCGTATCAGTATTTTTTATGTGGATGGATGGTTACCTAAACTTACCAATTTTGCTTAGAGCTTCTTTAGCACATACTGGGAAATCAAACTTCCTGAGAGAATGTTTTAAGTCAGATATAGACATTTTTGAAACAAGTATTTAACGAAATTAGCTAAACAATTATTGTCGGGAGGAAACTTCGTTATTATAGGTACCTATGGTACCTATGGATAGTTTGTTCAGAAATTTTTGTTTGACACAACAATACATTTATTTCTGTTCCTGATCGTATATAAAACAAAGACAGTGGCATTTTAATGCTAAAAATGTATTTTCCTGGAATTGGAACGTGATTCTCCTGTCATTAACTACGTTTTATTCAACGTTCGGATATATTTTTTGTGATAAAAACGAGATAAAATAAATTTTAACTAAACGTAATCACGAAAAAGTACTTCATTCAACTGTCACATTTTTTATTGTTTATCTGTGCCGCGTTGGATTTTGTCGCCGTTGTATTTCCTTGCGTTTGGTTGGCTTCAAGAATTAGTTTTTATTTCCACAAGAAAGTAAAAATAATTTGAGAAAACATGGAAGTTATTGTCGCTAACGTCGACCACATAAAATTTGATATAGATTACGCTTTAGAAGAGCAATATGGAGCGCTACCACTGCCATTTCCAGGGATGGATAGTGAGTTGTTTTCATTTCAATTAAATCCAATGATTTGAGATTATATCAAAAACTACTATTCAACAGTACTAATGAAAATATAAATCCTCAATATAAAACCTCATTGTTTCCAGAGTCAACCGCGGCAGTATGTGAATTCTTCAGCCAGGCTGGAGGTTGTGGGAATGGTCCTCAATGTCCTTACAGGCACGTCCGAGGAGACCGTACAGTGGTCTGCAAGCACTGGCTGAGAGGTCTTTGCAAAAAAGGCGACCAGTGCGAGTTCCTTCACGAATATGACATGTCCAAGATGCCTGAATGCTACTTTTACGCTAGATTTAACGCCTGTCACAACAAAGAATGTCCTTTCCTTCACATAGACCCTGAGAGTAAGATTAAGGATTGTCCATGGTATGTATTCACTGAAAATACAGTTTTGTGGTCTCTCTATCTTATTACAATAAGAATTACATTGTTCAGGCTGAATTAGCATTACCCGTCCATCATAATTTTATGTGGATCAACCACAACTCCACATCCAAAGTAACAAGTATTTGTCATTTGATCCATCCCAGCCTGTCAAGAAAGGCAAGTAGCACCCTGGTCTTACTGATCATTTTGCACTGAGTATCTGGGTTCGGGACTTCCCAAATTAAAGCATTCACATGCAATACATGTATGGCACACAAAATACTTGATTTGCCATGTTTCAACTACCACTGGATAGCTTTGAAGCAGATGAGCTGCCATCGCCTCCTCTGTGCAAGCTCTACGAAGTGCGCTGTCTGCGAGTCCTATGACAGAGAGGTGCTATGGATTCAGGCTATCACTGCCAAACTTCTGGTGAATACCTGTCCTTTTGATCCATTGAATGATTTCTGTATTGTGTTAAACAAACTGGTTCAGGGGTTGTTGACAGTTTTATGTCAGTCCAGTATTCACTATGTCTGATTGTACCGCATTTGCAGTATAGCCATGATATCTGAGATGATGCATGTGTCCTTAATATTTAGGTAAGTTAAAATAGCCAAGGAAATGCCCAAACATTTGGTTTGTTTGATCCTCTCAAAAAGTTCCAGTACCCGATTTAAATAATAATGAATGATGATCTACAGCTCTGTATGGGATAAAGAGACAGTCTTCAGCAGTGTTGATTCTCATGCAGTTGGATTTTATATTCCTTTATCAGCCTAGCTCTAAAAAATTACTAATAGGTTTAAATTGAAGAATAAAACATAGGTACACTCTGTCCAGCTCAGGGCCATGTGGCTTTATTGGCTGACCATCAAGTGAAGAGCAGACCCGATTGACTTACCCAACTGTACATGTTTAGGTTATCATATAGTGGTACTTTAAGATACCACTTTGTTGCTTTAATTCACATAGCCTTTCCACTGTCTTTGGTTAGACTTTAAAATATATATTGTGTATAATCTATAAGTTTGCCTTGTAATGAGGCAGTATACTAGGTGGCACAAAACGCTGTCTAACTTGTGCAAACGCAACATGTAGTGCACTGCTGTACCTACTCAAGTTCACAGCTAGGGAATCCAATCACGCATCAAAATCGATATCTCGCAGTAAGAGTCTGACAGTATCTCCCGCTCTTGGGCGGAGCGGGAGATAGTGTCAGACTCTTACTAAAAGCGCACCCCGATCCTTCGTTGCCTTCGTATCGGTGCTTGAGCTGTCCCGCATATATGCAGGATTGAAGTCGGGAATACCGTAGATATATTCTTTTTATTTTAAGACGACGCTCAAAGGTAACCCGTAGCACTGTGACTTGAAAAATGCAAACAATTTAAGAAAAATTGAATTTCGCGGGCTACTCTGGTGCTTTAATTTTAAGTAGGTATATTATAGTATAATAAAAAAAAAATGGGCAAGTGCGAGTGGGACCCGCGCACTGATGGTTCCATACAAACTTACGTATTTGTTGGAGTATTTCGCCGTTGACGATCCTCCAGTAGTTGTTGTAGGTTGTAAGGAGTAACACCAAACCACTTAGTAACACGTTAAAATGTTTATTAGTAAATACAATAGTTATGTATAGAGCCGCACTTATTTATTGCAAACACATCACCGCGTGACGGAGGTGTAGTTACGACTAATTAAATGTATATTGTTTATTAAGTAAAACATAATTTGCTGTATGAGCATTATTGGCTCGTACATGCTCCCGAGGGAAAGATGTATACATACTCAGATCCCCTAAATTGCGTTACAAGTTAAATAAAGTAAAAGTATATAATATAAAACAGTAAAATAATAAGTAAAAACAAAGTTTCAAAATAACATAATTTCAAATTAAAGATTATTGCTATAGTTCGAATCTAGTTCCCATTGGGTTCTTCGAACGACTATTTTCTGTTTCGGAGTTGGTTGCCATTTCCTCCAGTTCTATGTTTTCTAACTTCTCTCGAGGTTTTGTTGAAAGTGTCTGTTGCTTCTTGGTGCATGCAGGAAGGTGTCTTCTTATTAGCCATACTATAACAGCAACGACGATCCCTCCCACCAGCAAAGAACTTATAGTGTAGTTGCCGATGTCGTGGATACTTAAATCGCTGGGCAGATTTTCTCGTCCCTTTTGTGCGGTTATCTGGTTATCCAGTAGTCTGTGTTCATCAGATAAGTTTAGTTTCGGTAGCACAATTTTTGTATTCTTTAGAGTTTTCATTCATTCACAAGAACAGTTCATTTCCCGAATTGAGTTAGGTACGAAGATTTTTCCAAATCGCAAAATATATTTTTTTTTTCGTGATGTAACTACAAATTCACAGTTTTCAGATTTATTCTTATACTTGTGCCATAAGACCTTGCGTATGATTCTAGGTAAACGGGAAGTACCCTATGAATTTTGATTCCCGTAAGAGTGTCGAAATACACGTTTTTTTTGCGACATAAACGGCTGTATTAAAAGTTTCATTTTTTCACAGCTTCAAGGGACCGAAGATTTGAGTATATGGTTTTAATTTCAACTCGATACCTCCACGCGTTCCCGAAATAAAGGGTCTTGACAGACAGACGACCGGACAACAAAGTGATCCTATAAAGCTTCCGTTTTCCTTTTGCGGTACGGAACCCTAAAAAATATAAAGACAAGTTAATTTCAAAATATTTTGTATTATTGACTGAAGTTATTACTCGTTATTAATATATATAGATATAATTATGTGTTAGAGGTATAAATAATTATGAACAATAAATTAAGATGTAATGTCTAAATCTTTCAGATTTAGAAAGATAGAATTTAACTGACATTAAGGTACTGTGCGAGTCTTAAATCAGAAGTAGAACGGTACCTACGTAAGGCCTCTGCCTTGAATTTTGCAGGCATCGGGGCGGCGGCGGCGGCGGCGCGGGAGCGGAGCGGGCAACGCAGACCCGTTCTCGAAACCAGCGGGCAGATCGCGCGGCACTATAGCAGCGTAGTGTTGTTTTCGTGGTTGTGTGATGTTTTTATTCGCGAACAAAATATCTAAACAACGGCGACAACATCTTTTTGATACAAATTTATTCCTAACGCTCTATTTATTGTGGGCAAAAGAAGAAGTGAATGCCTACTATAGGGCACGGAAAAGGAAAGGCGAGTTGTATAGAAATTATGAAGAACAGAGACAATGTCCTGACAAAGTCTACGACTAAAATAACTTGCACAACACTGCAATGCAGACGCGCGGGCGGTCACCGCTTGTCCTGCGCTCACCGCTCGTTGCCCGCCTCCGCTCCGCCGCCGCGCCGCTGTTTTCGAGAACCGGTCCATTTGATTTAAGCGCCGTACGCACCATCCATCCTGACGGACGTCCCGCCAAGGCCATACAGATAAAATATGATAAAATCAACGATAAATCAGGGCTGCCAGATGCAAAAAAGGGGTGATCGTACGACAATACGACTAATAAAAATCGAAATTTTGAAACGAAAAGATCGTACAACGAAGAAAGTTCTTATCAAGAATAACTAAAATTCTTTTCTATTTTTCTAGTTTTTATTAAAATTACCGAAAATTTTGCACCTGGCAGCCCTAATTTATCGTTGTTTTATCTGTATGGCCTTGGCGGGACGTACGTCAAGATGGATCGTGCGTACGGCGCTTTACGCGTTAGATCCTACCGCTTCCGCCGCCGCCGCCCCGCTGCCCGCAAAATTCGAGGCAGAGGCCTTACGTAGGTACCGTTCTACTTCTGATTTAAGACTCGCACAGTACAAAATAGATATTCAAAATATAAGATTGCAACTTGCAACTGTAAGATAAAAAATTTGGAAACAATACCCAATATTTTCCAACAAATTTAAAAAGAAAATAAGAAGAAAGTTGTTAAATTAGTTATTAACAACTGATTTAACAACTTTCTTCTTATTTTCTTTCGAGGCTGTGATAGGTCAACTAATAGGTAATCGGAACGGCGCTTCGTCTACACTAATTTTTCTTAGAAAAAACTTGACTCCCCCAAACGTGCCCGATCCCGCATGCCTGATTCCGCAAAAAAAAGTACGTGATCCCTACTTGCGGGATTGGATTGCCTCAGCCGTTGTAACAACAGTGTGGTCAATTGCAATGTCTGTGCAGGTATGACCGAGGTTTCTGTCGCCACGGTCCCCACTGCCGACACCGACACGTGCGCCGCGTCTTCTGCATGAACTACCTCACCGGCTTCTGCCCCGACGGCGCCGCCTGCAAATTCATGCATCCGCGGTTCGAGCTGCCCGCCCCCCCGGAACAAACTAAGGATGTTAAGAGACTGCCAGTATGCCACTATTGCTCTGAAGCCGGCCATAAAGCTTCCTCTTGCAACAAGATTCCAGCAGAGGTTAGTCCTTAAAGTTTTAAACATTTCTTTGTTTCAGGAACAGCAATACTGCCATGTTCAATTCACGGTTTTATCTTCAATCAATTTTCTTCCCATTTCCATGGGAAAACACGTATTACCTGGTGACAATTAAATATTAAATAATTGCTTTTGTTTGAAATAACCATTTAAATTATAATTACAGCAAAGGGAAGCAGCTCAAAGACAAGAAGAGGCGAGATATCGCGCCCTCGGCTACGTCAAACCAGCCAATGATAATGAAGAAGTCAGCACCCAAAGACTGCAGAGAATTGTTCACAAGCCTCTGGAAGAAGTTACATGCTTCAAGTGTGGTACCAAAGGACATTATGCCAACAAGTGCCCTAAGGGCCACCTGGCCTTCCTGTCCAGCCAGAATCAGAACCACCAAAATAATATGAACCATCAGAACAATCCCAATCATCCTAACAATCAGCATCAGAATAACCAGCACATGTTCAAAAAACCCAACTAGTATAAATTTGTGAAGCCTCATTGAGAAGCTTCAGTGACAAACTATAAAAATTAACAATAAGTTATGTGAAAATTTTAATTTACTGTGTAATAATGTGACTCCTGCGAACATCCGCAATAAGTGTAAATATCGGACAAACAAACTGTGCACTGTGCAGTGTTGAACACGAATGGCGCTATTTCTGGTTGTAGATATTAAATTAAAAATTAAATGGTTTGCAAGTGTACCCTTCGCTTAGTTTTCCAAGCTTTCACTTATGATTGAAGGTGAACATCTCAAGAAGCTGAGAGAGATGATGGACTCATCCCTCAATTTTGAAGGCTCAGCTAAAGAAAAATAATTTAACGACAGAAGGATTTCCATGGTACATTCCTTAACGGAATGATAAATAAGACACATGCGGAGGCAGTTATCGCTCAGTTGGCAGAGGACACTGCAAATGACCAGTGGCTTATTTAAAGATTTGTCACCCCTTATATTAACAAAAATAAAACTGATAGGGTAACGACTAGTGTTGCCAGGCGTCCCAATTTGCGTGGGAAATCCCGATTTTTAGAGGTCTGGGGACGCGTCTCGATTTGCACCTGATCGGGACGCTAAAAAAAGCCATCATTATTACAATAAATTAACCTGAATCGCATTCGCATCACTATGTCGAGTGCGTCTCTTTCGTTCAGAGTCGCATTGTCTTCATCCGTGTATCTTCGAGTATCTTCTGTTTCACTCAATCCACATGGTTATAACTATTCTGTGACCCAATTAGTACTATCTTCGTTTATCCAGTCCATTCATAAGCAGTAAAATGTAACCAACAATATAATTTTGATATTTGAAAAGCAGTAATCATTTGTAACTTCAATTTTTTTTGGTCGTTTTTGTTTTAATTAATACGGTGGAGCTTATAGTGGAAGAGTGCTCTGATTGGGTGGAGTCACCGACGCTGTGTCCTCGTGGGGGCGGATTTGGCGGTGGTGACCTCTCGCGCTGGTCTTAGGTTCTGGCCATGGTCCGGAGCGAGAGTCGCAGTCGCCTCCTTCCGCGAAGTAGTTGGCCGCAACCGTGAAGGAACGGACACCCTCACGCGCCAGTCGTCCCCAAAGGAGATGTCCCGAGCGTCGGGAGTCGCACAGCGATTTCCGGCCACAGTAAACCCATTGTTTACAAACGACGAGCAATAGTAAAGCGAGCGTTTGTTCACCCGTCAAATAAAGACCAGGCCCCAGTTGATGGTGCGTCGTGTTGCATACGCTCCTCAAACAGATACTAGCAAAACTGAAGGGGCCCAGTAAGGCCGATGGCTGCTCGAGCTGCGGAAACGTTTAAAATAGTGCCCGTGGCCCAGGAACGCAGTGAGACTGAAGAAGTCTAGGTTTTAGTAAGTAAAAGTTAGGTACTGAGCGGGAGAAATCATTGGATGATATTGATATCCCACCTAAAAAAAAGACTTAAAAAAAATTGCCCCGATCTAAAACCCTAAATCCCGATTTGTTTTACCATTTTTCCCGATTTTTAACACTCCGTAATCTGAGAACAGATGGTCGATAGAGATGAAAGGTTCTGGAGTGGCAACCACGTACCAGAAGACGCAGCGTTGGAAGGCCTCCAACAAGGTGGACCGATGACCTGGTCAGGGTCGCGGGAATCCGAAGGATGCGTGACGCACAGGACCGGTCGTTGTGGCGACGCTTGGGGGAGGCCTATGTCCAGCAATGGATGTCTTTCGGCTGATACGATGATGACGATAAAGAATTTGAGGGTACTTTTGAAAAATGACGGTCCTTGTTTTGATAAGAATTTATGCCAAGTTTCAAGTTTATCAACTCGAGAAGTAAGCATCCATATGATTTTTTAATCTTTTTTATTGGGTGCAATTCTGAAAACAAGAAAGAAAAATATTTAATTTGCCCGAAAGAGGCGCACATTTTATATTAAAAAAAATAAAATAATTAAAACAAAAAAATAAACAGAAATAGTAGTAAGAAAATATGCGCCACGTCCGAGCAAAACGGCCGTACGCTCAGCATAATGCTGTGTCCACACGCAAAAATGCAACGAGTCCACAGCGCTGGTTTTCAGCGTGGCGTGGCGTGGGTGGAAATTATTATTTGTTTTTATAATTTACTTAGGCTACTATTTGTTTATGCAAACTTACAAGAATATTGGCATACGAAATAAGATTTTACATACGAGGATGGATTGAAAAGTTCGCGGTCTCAGCAAGAAAACAATATAAAATATAAAAAAAAGTAATTTTATTTTCATTTAATCTCCATTTAATGCACATCTTCCATCTGGTTTCCAACGACTGTATGCCAGTCATAAAAAAAGTTTCTTCAAGGCCTTCGAAAAAGTCACCCACCGCAGCTTCAACCTCCTCATTTAATGAAAATTTTTAAATATATATATAATAAATAATATAATATATTTTTATGAAAGTCTGAAGGTGCCAAATCAGGGGAATAGGCGGGATGGGGCGGTAATTCAAAGCCACAATCACGAATTTGAGCCATAGATTCAAAAGACGTGTGAACGCGTGCATTATCCTGATGGAACAACACTTTCTTGCTGAGTAATCCTGGCCTTTTCTCTTTGATTGTTTCACGCAAACGACGAAAAATAAGCTCCGAGAGTCCTCGGTTCAACGTCTTCGTAGCTTCGTTGGCGCCCTTGCGGAGCTGCTTGTAGTTGGAAGCCTGTTGCACTAAGTTCAAGATCTTAGCTGTGAGGGCGGCATCCGCTAGGGGTTGTGCCATGGGGTTAACTGCAGCCTCGTCACCCTAAAAGTGAAAATGAATAAACTGTTAGTGAGTCGGTATTCCGGTAATATTAACATAACCTAAAAAAGTACCACATGAACATCATTAACTAATTTAGTACGAACCTTTGCCTCCGCTGGTTAAACCTGACGGAACACTGGCTTATACGGCAAGAGAGAAAGCAGGTCTCTTTGCATCTCTCTTCCTTCTTGCTGTCTCCTTAGACGTCTCGAAGGCCTTCAACAGGGTATGGCATGCTAGCCTCTTGAGTAAGCTTCCAGCATACGGCATTTCCCTGGTCTGATTAACTGGGAAAAAGACTTCCTGAGAGAACGGTCTCTTCGAGTTGTTGTCGATGGATGCTCATCAGAGCCCATGACGACTAAGTTCCTCAGTTCTCTCTGCAACTCTTTTCCTGCTGCATATTAATGATCTGCTGATGCCGGTATCTATAGGTATGCAGATGATAGCACAGTTGTAGAGAGATACCTGCCAGGTGCTCAGGCTAGTAAAGAGCAAATCCGATCCGAACGAGAGGCTATGGAGCGTACGAATATCTCCGTTCAGGCAGTCTCCAAGTGGGGCGAAACCAATCTGGTGGGATTCAACGCCGCCAAAACACAGGCGTGTCTGTTCACCGCCAAAAGGAGCCCGTTCACCTCGGCTCCTACTTTTCAGAATGTATCATTGGATTGTACCGACCGCCTTCAGCTCTTGGGTGTCTAAATTTCCTCCGACCTCAATTTTGGGCGGTTCATTGAATCCAAAGCCAAAGTAGCTGCTAGGAAACTAGGCGTTCTTGCAAAAGTCCGGCGGTACCTACTTCACACCGAGACAGCTTTTAATGTTATACAAAGCACAGGTCCGATCGTGTGTGGAGTACTGCAGCCACATATGGGCTGGTGCTGCAAAGTGCCACCTGGCAGCTTTGGACACGGTGGAAAGGCGTGCGAAAAGGCTGATTGGTGATCCAGATTTGGTTAAGTCCAATCTTCAAAGCCTTGAGCACAGGCGTAGGGTAGCCAGCCTTTCGGTGTTTTACAGATTGCATTTTGGAGTGTGCGCAGGAATTGTATGACTTGATTCCGCCATCTCATTTCTACCATCGGACAAACCGACGCACGGCGAGTATCCACCCTTACGTTGTTGAAACATCTACGGTCCGGACTAAACGTTTCGCCTCGTCATTTATACCGCGTACATCGAGGGACTGGAACAGTTTGCCTGCTGCGGTCTTCCCGTCTGATTATAATTTAGGTGTCTTCAAGGCTAGAGTGAATAGGCTCTTAATAAACTAGTGCGCTTCACCATCTTTTGATAGATTGCATCACTGCTTACCATCAGGCGGGACCGCAGTCAAGTACTAGTTTATAACAGATAAAAAAAAAGACCAAACTTCCACATTTTTCATAACAACGGAATAATGATCAAATTAACGAGCTTGTGATCTTTTTAAGTAATATGATTAAATATGAACACGTGCTTACCATGATGATAGTATATTGATACCGAGCGTTGATTTATAAGTCAACCTCTCGGCGATTTCTCGCTTCACTGAGGACCTGGAATCACGGAGAAGCGTGGAGACTGGTTGTTAAATGTAACCTGTTTACTGAGTATACTGAGTGTAAACGAAAAGCAAAGTGTAATTTACAGAAATAGCAAAAGCACGCACTGTCACTAGACCGCTCAACGCCGCAATGCCCGCAAACACAACCTTTTTACCACTTAGTTTAAAGTCTTGCTTTTAAAAACTCCTCTTAGTGCTCTCCTACATCATAAAATAAAGCTCTGTGCAAAATTTCTATACAGACCCAGCAGTTCCGGTTGTCTGCAGTTGATATGTCAGTCAGTTTCTCCTTTTATGTAAATAGATATAGATAAATAAATAGACTGAGCCGGCAAATAAATCTGCTTTAAAAATTATCTTAGAAAAAATTACATTCAAAATAAAAATAAATAAAAAAATCAGTCAAGCCGTTTCGGAGGATTTTGATAACAAATACTGATACTCCTTCGTCCGCTGCTTGACCAACAGACGGCGTAAAGGGGGCATACTAAAGTTGTTCACAGCGGGCGCACGTGCAGTAGGTAACCGTCGCACGTGTTTCGTATGCGACGGTCCCCGTAGCGGAAACCGGATTATTACCTGAGCAGTGTCGCTAGTTTAAACTTATTTAACGTGCATTTAGGCGAGCCGCGTTTGTGGACTTTTGAATGGACCCGATGGACCGCATGGATGACCGCGTAATGCAGCGTCGGCCCTAAATAATTAGAGACTACGTGGATGTCGAGTCGAGGAATTCGAATTTATCACTTGCTAGGGTTGCCATTCGTCCGGGTTTCCCCGGATTTGTCGGAGGGACACCTTTTTGAGAAGTGACTACAGAGTTCAGTATGCAGCGATGTCTTCTAATGGCCGGAGCAAGACAGCTCGTGTGAGCCAATGCCAGACTGCCAGCGTAAGCCATCACGAGTCGGTACTTGACGGAAAGTGTAAGTTCTCGACGCTCTGAACGAGATTGTGTGCTTCATAAAGTTAATGAATACTTTATTTTTAACGATGGTTTTCATTAAACCCCAAGCGAAGCCGGCGTTCGCGCACCCATTGTCTTTCTATTGTGTCTGTAATTCTCACGATTGGATATTTCAATTCTCGCCTCCCTCGCATATCTCCGTGCATCTGCATTGCACTAATGAACTTACAACGCCAGCAGGTAAAACTGTGGTGAAGCTTGTGCATGTTGTAGGCCGTAGGCCCATAAAGATTGACAATGCGTATAAGGAAATTTTGCCATAAAAAAAAAAAACAATTATCCCATCCTAAAAAGGTGGTCGAAAATTCTGTAAGTGAGAGCGTATGGTGGATTTAAGAATTATAAAATATTTTCAAGTGGAAAAAAATACGATACTACATTTTACCGTTTCATAAAAAACGATAAAATGTAGTATCATAACATTTGTAATGCAAAATAAAGTTTCTGCACGAAAAAATAATTTAGAATTGAGCTTAAGGGCCAAGCGCCCGAAAAGTGCCATAAAACAGTGATTTTCTGAGGCCTACTCCTCCGTAACGGCTAGGTCAATTGGTTTGAAAAAAATATATGTTTATTATAGATTCATGAACAATAATATCAACATTTGATATTTTCGTGCAATTAATACTTTTGTCAAAAAAAATATTTAGCAATTTCGCAACTTTTCCCTACTCCTTCGAAACGGCTTGGACCTTTAGAAACATTTTTACACATAAAAATTGGTGGTTAAATATTCTTTAAAGTGAACATTGCATATGTAAATCAATCTCGCAGAGAAAATGGATTTAAAGCGCTTTCCGGGCGCTGCTGGCCGCAAATAAATGCACAGATTTGCGTACTGCCGCCTAGGCGAGTGCGAGAGTTGCGTTCACATAATTTCGGTCAGATGGTTCAAGGGATTATACGTCTTAAAAGCCTCAGTAGCCAAGCCAAACCAATAATTTAAAAACACTAAACTGTCAAAACTGCGTTAGGGATGTCAGAAACGCAATAAAGTATCGATATTTTTATTTAAAAATATCGGTAGCGCTACGATACGAAAAAAAAATGGTCTAATCTACTTCAGTTTTTGGTTAATTTTCTCGTTTGTTTGTCTATTTTTTTGAAAAAGTTCCATACAACACTAGACATGATTAGATTACTGAAATGCTCAAATTGATTATTGATTTAATTAGTTATATTCTAGACTACAATCAACTCAAATGCGCACGCGCGCATTGAGGTTATAATACGGATAACGGACGGACCATTGTTGAATTGAATGTTTTTTTTTTTTTGTTAATTTTCTCGTTCCCAACGAAGCAAGAAGGCAAAGGGAACTGAGGCGAGCCCATACAGCCTAGTCAGATACACAAAAGAATGTTAAGAATGACATTACTGAACTGTAAACTGACACATGTCACAAATGTCATTGACATAAAGACAGAGTTGCCAATTTCAAAACCTACATAAGTACCAAATTAAAAAGCAGTTAAGTAGCAAATTGAGTCGACCAAATAAAAACACAAAAAAAGATGTGTGGCACTCGGGGACTGCCACGGTAAAGCTATTGCATAGCATTTTTATCAACTTATGCAATTATAATTATTTATTTATTTTATTTATGCAGTATTTTTTTTCCTGTTTTTTTTTTCTTTGATATTAATTGAAGTTACATTTTCACACATTGAATTGAATTTTGATTGATGGTTCACTCATTTGTTTTCTTATCGGTCACCACGCTCAAAAAACAAATGAGTGGAGGGTGTTTGGTTATTTTCGTTACGGAATTTCTGGATTCGGTCTCCACGCTCAAGGCCCGCGATAGAAGCTATGCAATAGCTTAAAAAATATCGTTTTTGATACAATTTCGATATTGGAAATTTTGATATCAATATATCGTTTTAAAATATATCGCCAAAAAATTCGATATATCGAATTGAAAATATCGATACTTATTCTACAAGCCTATTTAGTATTGCGATTGCGGGCATCTCTGTTTATAGTGTATGTCTGTCTGTCTGGGCATTGCGGCGTTGAGCGGTCTAGTGACAGTGCGTGCTTTTGCTATTTTTGTAAATTACACTTTGCTTTTCGTTTACACTCAGTATACTCGTTACATTTAACATTCAGTCTCCACGCTTCTCCGTGATTCCAGGTCCTCAGTGAAGCGAGAAATCGCCGAGAGGTTGACTTCTAAATCAACGCTCGGTATCAATATACTATCATCATGGTAAGCACGTGTTCATATTTAATTATATTACTTTAAAAAGATCACAAGGTCGTTAATTTGATCATTATTCCATTGTTATGAAAAATGTGGAAGTTAGGTTCGTACTAAATTAGATGATGATGTTCATGTGGTACTTTTTTAGGTTATGTTAATATTACCGAAATACCGACTCACTAACAGTTTATTCATTTTCACTTTTAGGGTGACGAGGCTGCAGTTAACCCCAAGGCATACCCCCTAGCGGATGCCGCCCTCACAGCTAAGATCTTGAACTTAGTGCAACAGGCTTCCAACTACAAGCAGCTCCGCAAGGGCGCCAACGAAGCTACGAAGACGTTGAACCGAGGACTCTCGGAGTTTATCATAATGGCGGCTGATGCCGAGCCATTGGAAATTGTGCTACACATTCCTATCCTCTGTGAGGACAAAAATGTACCTTATGTATTTGTTAGGTCAAAGCAAGCGCTGGGTAGGGCGTGCGGCGTGTCCCGCCCGATCATCTCTTGCTCCATCACGATCAATGAGGGCTCGCAACTGAAGCCACAGATTCAGAGCATTCAGCAAGAAATTGAAAGACTCTTAGTATAAGTTATGTGACACTAAAGTGCTATTTTTTATTAATACAATTTGTATTTCAATTGATTGATTCTAAAAAATCTGTTTGAATTACAAAATCTACTTACAACAAAGACTGTGTTTATATTTTGTCTGTTTCCTAAAGTGGCCATGTTTTAAAACTGAGTTGGTATACTATTAAACTTTTGAATACTTAAATTAGAGACACAATAGAGAAACAATGAGAGAGTGAACGCCAGCATTCACTAGGGCTTCAATGAAGTAATCTTGAATGTTCTGCAAAAAAATTGAGACTATAAGTATTATATATCATTAACAAATTTATTAAAATAAAAGCATCATTTATATTACAATTGGCCCCTAAAACTAAAACAACACTTGATCAGGAGGCAAAGAATTTTTTGACTCTGAGGTTCCAGTTGTCTTCCCAGCTGGTTTCCCTGAAGGTGGCAATTTCCCTGCGCATTCTTTCAGCTATCTGGTTCTGTCTGCTGTTATCAGGGAAGTTCAAGAACCAGCTCACTAGCAATTTTGAAAGTTCATCACTAGATCTGAAGGTGTAACCATTGACGCCATCTTCAACGAGCTCATCCAGGCTGTGTGCAAACAATAATTTATTACTTGAAAAAGCTCTCTTGCTCTGGCAATTAGTTTTTGAGAAAAGCACACCATGGGATTTAAAACAATTGTGATGTAGATTATAATATCATTGAAAGATAGCAAGGAATATTTATTCCATTCTCAAAAACATGCACTAAATTATTGCCTGAGATTTTTCTTAGTAAATAGCTAAGAAACAGTTTTTAGAAGAATTGTGTAATCTTCAACATACCAGAGGAAATCAAAAGCACAAACAGGTAATCCAGCCCCAAACATATCAACCACTTTCATAGGTAGGTCAAGGCCTGATGAGCTGGTGTGAAGACACACCCCCAGGTCTGCGCTGGCCACCATCTTGGGATAGTCAGCAGCTTCAAGCCAAGGTGTGTATACTTGGATGTTCTTCCATTTCCGTCGCTCTATTTCATCTAGATAGTGCTGCTTCTCCGGACCTTTCCCAGTTATCACACAGACTAACTTGGGCAGTGTTTGAGATAGGTCATAACTTGTTTCATAGACTGTTGACAACATTGAAGATTAAATTAGAATAATCTATACATATAAATAAAATTGGAGTGTCTGTTTGTAATATTGAAATAACTGCTTTTTACTACATGCATATTGCATATGAATATACATACGCTACATACACCAAAATAATGTTTTTTACAATTTTTGTCTGTCTGTTTGTCCAGGCTAATCTCTGAAATGGCTGGACCGATTTTGACGGGACTTTTTTTGCCAAGTAGCTGATGTAATAAGGAGTGACATAGGCTACTTTTATTTTAGAAAAAATAAATTCAAAATCTTGTAGTCCAAGTGAACAAAGTCGCGGGCACAGCTAGTACTTAATAAATTAATCGTTTTATATTCAAAAGAACATATTTTTTGTGATCTTACGCTGCAAAGCCTCCATTAATAATCCAAAGTCTTCATCAGGTGTCCAACTTGTACTGCTTATTAAGAGGCCTGGTCTATCAGGCCGAGGCTGCACAACTCCGTTGCTCTCCTGAGTAAACAATGTTTTTACAGCAGTACTCCCGCTTCCTTCATTCAACTGCTCAAGCCTGGAGTCCGCAAACCCAGGATATGTCTTGCTTAGCTCCACAAACCAATCATGCTTTTCTTCTAAAGTAAGGGGCTTAAATATTTTTGGTGGTCTATCATAAAGAACTGTTGCATTGCTAAAATAATAAGAAGGCTCGTTTTAATATTGCAGCAACTTTTTCTACACATTTGGACGTGAAATAAATCAAAAATGAATTTTACAATGAGAAATTATTTTTGTTAGTGGTGAGGGTAGCAGTATCTTTTTATATCACTTAACCATAGAACATAAAATACTTTTCATTTATTTAAATGCTAATGAAAGTCGTGATAAATAATATCACAGGAATCATTAATGACTCAAGACACACAAATAGAAATATACTTACTGAACATTCCAATTCATTATCAAATCCTCTTTCATAGAATAAGTAACACAAATGCTGTGGTCTGCCGACTGACCAAAGAACTTTTCTATAAACCTGGCTACTCTTACAAATATGTTATCAGGAGACAGAGACATGGCCATTATGGAATATGCATAGTTGTGCCAGTCTATTATAAATTTGGCTTTACTAAACAAACAATATATCCTACATACTGGCAATGTGGGAATTGCCGGGGGGTTCTGGCAGAGCACATAATGACATTTTCCAGTTACGAATAAGGTAAAAAGTAAGCTTATTGTCTGCCATATCGTTTTGGCGACATATCGCACGGCTCTAGGGCCAATATTTATAGGCTGAAGCTCCGTTATTGTGATGTGAGGATGTTCTAAGATTTCTCTCAGAGGTTTAGATTCCAAATATCCAATAATATTAACTTTCAATCCATTATTTGCAAGAGATAAGGCATGATATTGCATACGTGGACTTCTGCCGATATCGCCCAAAACCACAACTTTTACAACTTTTTTTCCGGATTCCGATGCCATAGTACTCATTACACAATCATAAGAATTTTTTAGAACTCATCACTTGCGAATTGGTTCAACTATCTCACTTTTACCGGCGAATAATGATCGAGTTGTTTTCAAACACTTGCTTTCAAGTTTCGACTCCAAAACCTCGTACACACACACTGACAGACTGACACAGCATAGATAATAAAAATGACATAAGCTAACTCACTGATATTGCCCGTAGCAAAACCGTAGTGTTGTCGTATTGTTAACTCGGATTAGGATTATTATAATAAAATAAGACATTGCACCCTAAAACAATTCCAAGTAGAATTCGCCAACAGAATAGTCGATTTTCTTCTTCTTCTTTTTGTGTCGATGCTCTCAAACTTACTTCTTCTGACCAATATTTGGCAACCTGTACAGCTCTATTGTTGACCTCGTATAGATCCTGAAAACTGTAGGTCGTTACACAGGATGGGCAGCATAGCAGGTGGCGCATGTCTTATGGAGAGGCTCCGTACTCAGTTTACAGTCGGTTTAGAGATTTCCAAATTGGCCACTGTAGTTCGTGTCCAGTGGGAAGATGTTCCGATGGGGTGATAAAAAGTGGAGGAAAAAAATTGGTTGCCTGTAAAGTCGGTATACGGGCGAAAGTTTTACGTGACAACGACTTTGAGTGGTAAAATAATTTTAATGTGAATATTCATTCGTATAGTAGGAAGAAGGATGAAAATGTCTGTCTCTCTCGCTCTTAGGCGGGCTAACCATGCACGCGTGCCTCTCACTCGTTCTCATTGTGAGCGCATAACGTGAGCGGAGCGTAACGCAGTTTCTTGAAGTGTCACCCGGCAAACCAATTTATAAGACGTTGTCACGTCAAAACATCCAAGTTTCTGCCTCCACAGCGTGCATCTCTCGTCCTCTGCACTGTCTTTCGAAGAGGTCGTAAATCGCATAAAACTTTTACGGCTCTTCAAACGTGCAGGTATTAGTTGGTCATAGTTGGTGTATATGCAGGAGGAGACGTTCATCCCGATACTGTTTACTCTTCTCGTTGCGGCTGGCTATCAGCGAACTTCTGGAGGAGATATACCTGCTAGAGGATACAGCATAGCAAGAGGATACAAAAATTCAAGGTCAATGACCTTGATCTCAACGTTAAATGTAAAAATGTTGGGAAACGCCAGGGACACCCAAAGCCAATGACCTTGACCACAAAGTCAAAGGTAAAAAAGTCCTGTGTCAAGTCGCTCGCTCGGCTGCGTCTAGATAATTAGACAATGGTGAGCTGGGTGAAATAGGTTAGGTTAGGTTAGAATGGTGATCAACCACGCGCGAGCCAAGCGAATGAAGCAAGCGGTGCCGCGGCAGCGGCCGGCGAGCGCTACTTCTCTAAATAAAACAGATCATATTTTTTTCGATATTATAATTAGTATCAAGATCATGCACTTCAGTGTCCCAAGCATTTCCCTACATTTTGTACATTTGACCTTGGGGTCAAGGTCATTGCCCTTGGGTGTCCCAAGTCTTCCCCAACATTTTTTAAATTTATAGGTCATTGTCCTTGACCTCAAGGTCATGCAATTGAGTGTCCCAAGCGTTTCCCTACATTTTGTACATTTGACCTTTGGGTCAAGGTCATTGGCCTTGAGGTCAAGGTCATTGCCCTTGGGTGTCCCAAGCGTTCCCCAACATTTTATACTTTTGATCTTGGGGTCGAGGTCATTGACCTGGTCATATGAAGTGTCCCCTGATGTTCTCCTACCCTTCTACTCCCACATCTCAACGGATCCCGAAGGCTTGATTAGGCGTTGTTTTTTATGTGATTTCTTTTTCCTCACTGCCCGTTTCGTATCCACTGACCCTAAATCGTTTGGATTTGACATCAAGTGAATTTCTTTAGTGACTATTTTTTTTTAATTATTCTGAAATTGATTCATCAAATATTGTGATGTAAAATTGTGAAATCATTGAAACAGGCGCGATCTCGGTAAAATGAAGCTAAGATTTTTATTACAGTGTTGACTATCTCAGCTAACTTAAAAGACTTAGTATCCAAGCCAAGAACATTAACAAAAAAACTTGATTGTTGACATACACCCCGCGTTCCGATTTGCGTCAAAAGCGGTTATGACGCGAATCCGACCAACGCGCAACGTCACAAATAGTACTCATCATCATCTTCCTGCCCTAGTCCCGTTTTATTTGGGGTCGGCGCAACACGTTTTTTTCTTCCATTCTGTCCTGTCACTCGTCACGCTATCACTAACTCCCTTTTCTTTCATATCGCTTCTCACACAGTCCATCCATCTTTTCTTTGGCCTCCCTCTTCCCCTCCATCCATCCACATGTAAACTCATAACTTTTTTAGCAACATGCGTTTCATCCCTCCTTTTCACATGACCATACCAAGACAAACGATTCCCTTTCAACTTTTCAGTCACTGGCGCCACTTTTAAACTTCCCCTAATATACTCATTTCTCACTTTATCCATTCTCGTCACACCACACATCCATCTTAACATTCTCATTTCCGCTACATGCAATCTTTTTTTATCCGTCTTTTTCACAGCCCAACATTCTGATCCATACAGTATGACAGGCCTTATCACGGACTTGTAGATTTTACCCTTCAACTTGAGGGGCATTCGTGGGTCACAAGCGGTTCCCGTGACCTGTCGCCATTTCATCCATCCTGCGTTGATCCGACGTGTTACGTCCCGGTCCACCTCACCATCCCCTTGGACGAGCGACCCGAGGTACCGAAAGTCGGAACAGATCGGTATGGGCGTTCCGGCGAGAGCTAAAGGCACTGGATTGGAGACACCGCCGAAATCGCAGAACAAGTACTCCGTTTTGGTTCTACTCAATTTCAGGCCAACACTCTCCAGTCTGTGCCACCACACCTCCAATCTGTTCTGGACCTCTAGGCCACTCTCGGCAACCAGCACAATGTCATCGGCAAACAACATACACCAGGGAGCCTCTTCCTGAATGTCCGACGTCAGAGCGTCCATTATCATCAGGAAGAGGTAAGGGCTGAGAGCCGACCCTTGATGTAAGCCGACAGCCACATTGAAGCTGCCAGTGGTGCCAACTTTAGACCGGACTTGGGTATTACATCGACTATACATCGCTCGGATCAACTGCAGATACTTCCCAGGCACACCTTTCTTCTTAAGGGCCCACCACAGAACCTCACGAGGTACTCGGTCGTATGCCTTTTCGAGGTCAACGAATACCATGTGCAAGTTTTTATGCGCACTTCTGTATTTCTCGCACAGCTGGCGTATAGCAAAAATGGCATCCGTTGTACCCCGACCCGGCATAAAACCGAATTGGTTCTGCGAAATTTCACTCTCTTCTCTCAGACGCCTTTCAATAACTTTTTCCCAGGCTTTCATAGTATGTGACATTAGCTTTATTCCTCTATAATTGTTGCACTCAAGCACATCACCTTTGTTTTTAAAGATGGGCACCAAGAAACTGCTGCACCAATCATCAGGTATGGCTTCTTCCTGCAACAACTTATTGAAGAACAAAGCTAACCACGTCACAAATAGTACTCAATAGTCCTTATATTTTGTGACTATATTGGTCGGATTCGCGATATAATCGCTTTTGACGTAATTCGGAACTAGGGGTTTAATTCTTTACCAACCTGTGGACTGTGGTTGTCAAATGTCAAGTTGACAATGTTGACATTCCCCGCGTTCCGAATTGCGTCAAAATCGATTATATTGCGAATCCGACCAACGCGCAACGTCACAATTAATACTCAATAGTCCTTATATTTTTTGACTATTAAATTTGGTCGGATTCGCGATATAATCGCTTTTGACGTAATTCGGAACTAAGAGATTGTTATCACAGAGCTTTTTGTTGTTGTTGTTGTGTTGTGTTGATAAATTCTGTTCTACGAGAAAATAATATATTGTATCTAGTTTATTTAAAGTAAACATGTCTAAAGTGTTAATGATAAGGCATTTACCAGCTACGCTATCGTTAGAAGACAAGGAACGCCTGTTGAAACATTTTGGAGCTGAAAAAGTATGGGAGATGCGGTCCAAACGCAATTACACTTTTGCTTCATTTAGTTGCGAAAATAAAGCAAAAGCATCGCTTTCGCGACTACATCAACTTAAAATAGCCAACAGACGTCTAGTGGTTGAATACTCTAAAGATAGGGAACCAGTAACAAGTGACAGGCCGGAAGCAGAACAGGATTCGGAGACTACTAACGTAGTAAAACAATTCTTGAAAGTTTTGAATGCATGGAATCCATCTATCGACTTTTACCAGCCTCCACCAATACATTTAAAGTATAAGTACCCAGATATCAATCCAGAAATAGCTGTCAATATAATTTATGCATTATTTTCACACAAACCATTTTATACGCAAACTTTACATTTAATGCAAAAAATGTGTCTTGATTTACCCTTCCAAGAAAATGCGAAGTCAATGGAGTTTTTCAAAGAAATGTATAGGAATTTCTTTGTTAGAGACATAAATCTACCTCCATTGCCTGCAAGTGAACCAGAATCAGAAATATCAAGTGCAGAGGATGAGCCAAAAGTGCAGCCTGCCAGAAAATTAGTTACCAGGAAAAGAAAACTAGCGGTGCCTAAGCACAATCCCTTGAAATTACCTCCTGTTGTACCACCAGCTAAAACTAAGAAAACCGTAGTCCAGCAAGAAGAAGTGTTTGAAAATATTATACCTATTCAAGAACCAAAGAAAATCATGCTGAATGTCACTCAAGATGCATTGCAAAAGCCCACTGAAGAACCAGAAATTATCGGAGAACTTGGGAAATTCCAGAAAGAGGAGCAGCCAGTTGAAGTAGAACAAAAACAAGAGGAACCCGACCAGCCCATTGTTACCAAGACAGAATTGTTGCGCAACAGGATCTCATACAAGGATATGAAGATCCTACCAGTCTTCAAAAACTATCATCCTGGACAACCATCAATGAGATTATACATTAAAAATTTGGCTAAAACTGTCACTGAACAAGATGTCAAAAGTATTTACAAGAGATATGTTGAAGGGTTGACTGATGAGGAACTAACAGGCTTTGATGTGAGGGTCATGCAAGAAGGCAGGATGAAGGGTCAAGCATTTGTGACCTTCCCTTCTGTGAACATAGCAGAAACAGCACTGAGTGAAACTAACGGCTACATGCTGAAGGAGAAGCCAATGGTTGTACAGTTTGCTCGAGCGGCCAATAAAAAAACTATAGAATAATCTACTGTGTAGTTTCATTTCTTTTAACACTAAAAACCCTGTTTGCTGCGTGCGCTAAGATTAGAAATCTAAAGACACCTTTTTGTCTGTTCAACCTATTTTAAATTCTATTTCGTAAGCATAAGGATGGCATTAAACAATTGGCAATTATATAATTACTAGCTTTTGCCCGCGCGGCTTCGCTCCCGCTCTTCCCTACTTCAGCCTACTATACCCTACTCTACCCTACCCTACTCTACTCTACTCTACCAAAAAAAAAGTAGGTCTTATGTCCGTCTCCTGGTTTTAAGCTACCTCCCCACCAATTTTCAGCCAAATCGGTTCAGCCGTTCTTGAGTTATATGTGGTGTAACTAACATGACTTTCTTTTATATATATAGATTTGTATTTATGTAGGTTTATATTATATTCAATAAATATGTATGTTTATTATATATAAAAGGTGTAACGGACATCCCTCCACAAACTTTAAGGGCTTGCTCAGTAGACGAAACTGAACAATCTTTCACAATTTTTTTTTTCAGGAAATGAAAAACAAAATCAGCCTCACCATACAAAATGATAAACTTGATTGGACAATTTGTATGGCGAGGCTGATTTTTGTTTCGTTTCCTGAAAAAAAATTTTGTGGTAGGTTCTTCAGTTTCGTCTACTGAGCAAGCCCTTAAAGTTTGTGGATGGCTGTCCCTTACACCTTGTATATATTTGTACCCTTGTTTTCTTAATAACCTATTATTTTTTATGCACCTGCCATGTTTTCTCTTCACCACCCTAGGTTGACTGGTAGAGAATGCCTAACTAAGGCATTAAGTCCGGCTTTGTAACTTTGTGTTGCATGAATTTTCAATAAATTAAGAGCAAAAAAGCGGCAACTATATAGTGCAACTGCCATTTGTCATGCTACCAAAGTAATAAAAGTCAAAATCGGTTGAACAGACAAATAAAAAGAACAGAGTACAGATTAATTCATAAAACCCCAAGTAATGGCGGCATTCGCTCTCTCATTGTTGTTCCATTGTGTCTCTAATTATGGTATTTGAAAGGTTAAATAAAAGCAAAGTAGGTCAATAAAAGTAGTTTGTTGGTAAAATTTTATATTTGCATTAATTCAATGGCATAGGACATAGATTCTTCATCATTTTCAATCATCTTGCCAGATAGCAACTTGTTTAGAACAGGTAACATCTCACTGACTGTGTGTAGCTGCTTTATAAGGTCTAGTACAATGTTCAGTGTGTTTTGCAAAACTGAAGTTACTTTCTCATCCTTTGTCATCAGATATTGTTGGTAGAAAGCATCCATCAAGAGCGTGTACCAATCAAACAGCTTACTCTCATAGTCTGTGTCCATACTTTTCTCTGAATTTGCAAGTACATGTGCCATGTATGTCATAAGAAATAGTGTGTCATCCAAACTGAGCCCACTTCTCAAAGGTGGAATAATCAGTGCATCACTGAACGAGATTTGCAGAGTAGAGTTCAGCAATTCAAACTTCGCCCTGTGCACTAGCTGGTCCTTCTTGTTTTTATGCTCACCAGAACATAATTTAGCAAATTCCTCAGCATCAGTAACATCAATATTATTTGGATTGACTAGTCGTATACAATACTTCAACAATGCCACTAATGTTGTTTCTGGAATATCTTTGAACTGCTTGAGAGTTTGGTACACAGCTCTAAAGTCATCTTTTTCTAATAGTGGCGGTATGACATTGCTACAAATAGTTCTCTCTGTGAGACCTAATTTTATTAAGTCCTTTGTCTCATCATTGACTGGGAACTGAGGGTCAGTTGGTGAATCCCAGTCTGCTATCTCCATACACTCATCCTGAATGACTTCATGGGATCCTAGGAGACTTGAGAGGTTCCTCTTAGTCTGTAGGACATATGGTAACATGCCAATGTGGTTAGAGGCTTCCAGAATGATGCGTCCATAGTAGCAGTATAGCTTAGCACCTTCTGAGTACATCTTCATGGGGTATCTACATGAGCCAACTCCTAGCACTATGTTGTATGCTATAATGATGGCCCCATCTTGCTCTGTATTACTTCCGAACAGAATGAGATGCTCCTTGCCCATCCAGGCTAGGGACACACTGGACAGAGTTGATACCCAGGGTACACT
Source organism: Mythimna ferrago (assembly GCA_910589285.2). Lineage (NCBI taxonomy): Eukaryota > Metazoa > Arthropoda > Insecta > Lepidoptera > Noctuidae > Mythimna > Mythimna ferrago. The sequence continues at coordinate 1,390,828 of OU342693.1, forward strand.
TCCTATTGTTTTCCAATCCTTAAAGTTGTATACTGTCATTTTTCCATCGCTCCCTGTAAAAGACAAATGAACATTAGTCCAATTACCTGTTATAGTTTGTGCAAATTGATATCTGTTGTAATTGCGTAGTAAACTAATACTCACACAAAATATATACAGCATTCTTTTCCTCAGTGCAAATAAACTTCCCAACAACATAAACATCATCAGGTCTTGTTATCTTGGTCCTCACCAACTTGGACCTGTCCATGTCTCCAAGCTCATCTCGTAAAGGACAGTTTATTATTTCATAGCTATCTTTATTGTTCTTCACAATATAACAAATAAAATCGGTCTTGTTGATGCTGTAGCATGCTGACTCTACTATAGTGTCCGTGTCTTTTAGTAGAGATTTGCTCTCGTAAGTCTTTCTGTTGTCAAGTGCATATGGTAGAGATGCACAGTTGCCATTAGAGAAAACAATAAGTGATGACTGCTTGTCTCTAGGAATGACTTTCAAGATATTTAGCGGAAACTGAAAATAAAATTTTAGATGTTAGTCAGATACTTACTTTCAACCCCTGTTTCGAATTAATTTGCAAGTTAAACTTAGAGATAATGCTAAGTTACCTTGAATTTTTTGATTTTATCCAAATTGTCCGAGTCCTCTTTCCATGTTTTGATGGTATTTTTATTGAATACACCAACATAGCTTGCTTGCTCTTTATCATAGATCACAGTGGATGTTATGTGGTCTTTTGATGTCCATCCACCGACTTGTTTCTGGTCTGAAAGCTAAAAAAATCAGCTACAATCATAACCTTTACCAATGATAAACAATAGAATAAAGACAACAATAAACAATTACTGTGAACTGTTAACTAATCAATTCAGATTTGAAATAATCCTAGGATTGTTTAAACAGAAAAAAAATCAGTATATACCTGGTATTTATTGACAACATTTCGTCCTAAAGTTACGATAACGTGTTCTTCTTCTTTATCTTCTCCAACACCGAGAAAACTTTTCTGATCTATTAATGGACACAGCACGTAGTAATTATGTAATTTAGCCATTATTCTGTAAACGTAATCGCTAGATTTAATTCATAAACACAAAAAAAAACCGCATGCATGTAGAACACGATGTTGTGTTTTTGTAGCCCGCGTTCCGACGAATTGTGTCACTCAAAAGCGATAAAATTGCGAATCCGACCAACGCGCAACGTCACAAATATTACTCAATAGCTCATAAAATAAGTGACTACTAAATTTGGTCGGATTCGCGATATAATCGCTTTTTTGACGCAATTCGGGACAAAGGGGTAGAATCGTTCCAGTTTACAACATCAAATTCTGACTGTTTAGCATAGTTTTGACATTAAGCTCGTTCGGATATTCAAAAAATCAGTTTGCAACTCTACAAGTCTGCATCAGTCTGCATAAAGCCACGTATTCACTGAGCAACAATGTTTCGAATACATAGTTTCTGAAACATCGCGTAAATGTTTCCAGGAACAATGTTTCGGAAACTCTGCCGTCCACACAGTCGTCAGTCAGTTGCTTAGGTCATGTCGCCCGAGGAAGTAGTGTTGTTATGTGGTGCCTACATTTTTTTGCATAAGTCCATTTCAAGTAAAAAGAAAAGAAAAAGATGGTGGGTCAGGAATTACTTGCTAAGAAGACAAGACGTATTAATATATAGCACAGAAGACCCTAATAAAGCCTATGACAACTTTTTAGAAATATTTCAACTCCTTTATAATCTGTGCTTCCCTTTTAAAACAGTAATATTAAGATCTGAAAAAAAGATCAAATGGTTATCTAGAGGTATCAGAATCTGCAGCAAAAAACAACGCCAATTACTCTGGAAACAAAGATTTAATCCTACTAATGAAAACAAAACAATATTCAAAGAATATTCTAAAAGATTTAAAAAAATCATCAAAATGACCCAGAAAGCACAAAACAACTTTCTAATTAAAAATTCTAAAAATAAATCTAAAACATCTTGGCAAATAATAAATAGTACAAAATCTTTAAGTGAACCCATAACAAAAATAAAAAAAAATGATTTAATATTAACTGATCCTAATGAAATAGCTCAATCATTCAATGATTTTTTTATTGATCAGATTTCAGACCCACCTATAAACACAACTAAAAATACCGTAAGAATAACGTATAACCCTCATTCTATTTTTATGGCCCCTGTTATCTCTCAAGACATTATAAGAGTGATTAAATCTTTAAAAAACAAAAAGAGTTATGGATATGACGGTATTTCAACAAACGTTATAAAATTTGTCTGCTCTACTATAGCTAACCCTCTAAGCCACATTATTAACGCAGCTATATTCTCTGGAACATTCCCCGATAGCCTTAAAACCACAATAGTTAAACCAATCCTCAAGAAGAACAATAAAGAAGACATGACTAACTACAGACCAATAGCTTTAATCCCCGTTTTTTCCAAAGTCATTGAAAAAGTAATCTATGAGTCATTTTATTCATTTCTGTCAAAATACAACATATTATGTGAAGAACAAAAAGGTTTTCGTAAAAATAAAAATATTAATATGGCCATATACGATCTAATTTATAAAATAATGGTTAACGTAGATAAAAAAATACCGATTTGTGCCATTTTTACCGATATGACCAAAGCTTTTGATTATGTGAACCATGAAAAGCTTTTGGTCAAACTCGAGACTTACGGCATCCGAGGGAATGCTCTACGTCTAATAAAATCGTATCTAAGTGGACGTATTCAACTTACAGAAATCTCTAAATTATGCACCAAATCAAAACGTGAGGTTAAATATTTATCTGGTCCCAGAGAAATTAAACATGGCGTTCCTCAGGGCAGCGTTCTAGGGCCATTATTATTCTTGCTCTATATTAATGACTTGCCCCGACAGATCCCGTATTCTTCTGTGTTATTTGCCGATGACAGTACGGTCCTAATTGATTGCCTTAACAAAGAGCTCTATGAAATTGAAATAAACAATTCTCTAAAATTAATAATAAACTGGCTCAACGAAAATAATCTTATCATAAACCTCAATAAAACAAATATAATGCATTTTTATCAAAAAATCCTTCCTTTAAACCTAAACATTAATTATATGGGACAAACTATTGATCGTGTTAACGTGGCAAAATTCTTGGGTATATTGATTGACGGTCAATTAACTTGGAAACCACAGGCTGAAGAAGTTTGCAAAAAATTAAGCACGTCTGCGTATGCTCTCTACAATCTGTCCAAGAAAGTTAACATTGATACTTTAATGGTTGCATATCATGGCTTGGTGGTTTCTGTCCTAAGATTTGGTGTAGTGTTTTGGGGTAATTGTTCCGAAAGGGAGTCTATATTTAAAGCCCAAAAACGGTGCATACGATCCATTTTTAATCTCAAGGTCACAGATAGCTGCGTTCCATATTTTAAGAAGCACAAAATACTAACTTTTCCTAGTTTATACATTCTCGAAGTAGCTATTTTCGTTAAAACTAACATGCATCTATTTCCTGCATTGAATAATACGAGGAAGCGAACTACAGCCATGAGATCAAAATATCAAGGTCTATTGTGTGCTGGTAATTATAATACTGCATTACTTAAAAAAAACATTATTGGTATGGCACCTTCAATATATAACAGATTGCCAAACTGTATTAAGGATCAGCCCTTAATAAAATTCAAAAAACTCTTGTCATCGTTGCTGGCTGAGAAATGTTATTACTCTATTGCCGATTTTATAAATGATGAATTATTGTAATATTTGCCTGCCTTTATCTCTGTTAATATGGAAACAATTCAGCTAATTCATGATTTTATTTTTAATTTTAAGTAAGTACCTAGTTTCTAAGTTAATCTGTATTTTTTGTATGCCAACCGGCAGAATGTACTGGGTAAACATATTCCTGAATCGAACACCATTATTGTAACACCTGCATTCGATACAAATAAAGAAATTATTATTATTATTATTATTATTATTATTAAGTGATTTATGCATGTTTGATTTATAAACTTTCGACGAATGTCAAAATCAGATTTTGAATATCTTTTGCAAAATGTTGGACCATGTATAGAGAAACAAGATACAAAATTATTGTTACGTACGTGGGTAATCAAATGCCGATTTACTGACGAGAGAACTTTATTTACCACAAACAATAACAAATCAGTCCAGTCAATAATAATCCGAATCGCAATTAACACTAGAGTACCGTTACACTATCGCTTAGGTCGTTGAGTAAAATCACTTCGAGTACTAGGGTAGTTCGCTCTTGATCGCAGTCGAAATCACAACTGACTCGCTTCCGGCCGGGGGCACGTATTTATATGCAGAGCCAAGAAAATTCTAGATACCGACGTCCCCGGATCTATCCAGAATTCCAGAACAATTGAATCGCTTCTCGAAGTCATAAATCATTTTTATTGCTCGTGGTAATAAGAGTCACTTTCATGCGAATTTCGACTCTATTGTTAAAGACGGAAAGTACCATTTCCCTTATCAGTAAGATGAATACCTATTACTAGTGGTACTGGCTGTGTGGATGTTTCGAGATTTTTCTAAGCTTGTCTACGCTCAACCATTCTAGACCTTTCGAACAGCAATGCGTTTTAATTATTACGTGCTACTCTTTATTTTCTCGGAGATATGGCGTGTTCACGTTTAATGGCGTAACAGTGCCCCCCTCTTAGTCATGCTCGTCCCGAGCATTATTAGATCCGTGATACGGCGCCAATCTATCCACATGGACAACCTTGGGTTTCCCTCTTAGCCCTTTCTTGATGCGGTAGGTCACGTCATTAATCCTTTTTAACACGGTTTAAGGTCCCTCCCATCGAGCTTGGAGTTTCGGCGACTTCCCTTTCCGTCGAAGCGGGTTGTGAAGCCAGACCAGTGTACCTTCCTCAAATCCCTTGGCATTGGCTTTACGGTCGTATCTAGTTTTCATTTTTACGCTGGTGTTCATGCTATTCTCACGAACTCGTTTATGCACTTCGTCCAATTGATCTTGAAGGTCACTTACGTAGTCCGTAACTGGCTTAGTCTTGTCAGGTGGCACGCCAGTTATGGCATCGACTGGAAGTCTCATCTCCCTGCCGAAATTCACTCTTGCTGGGGTATGTCCCGTGCTATCATGCACTGCCGATCGGTAAGACATCAGAAATAGTGGAATATACCGGTCCCAGTCCTTCTGATGGTCATCGACAACCTTACCCAGGTGATTCTCCAGGGTTTGGTTAAACCTTTCCACCATTCCGTCCGACTGAGGATGCGCAGGTGTTGTGCGTGTCTTATAAATTCCCAGAAGAGTACACATTTCCTGGAACAGCGCAGATTCGAAGTTACGGCCTTGATCGGAATGGATTTCCAAAGGTGCGCCATACCGACATACTACTTCTTCGACCACCTTCTTCGCCACTGTCGTCGCTTCCTGATTGGGTATGGCGAAGACTTCGGGCCACTTTGTGAAAAAGTCCTGGATCACCACTATGTACTTGTTTCCGTCATTTGTAACTGGAAAAGGTCCAGCGACGTCGATAGCGACGCGCTCCCATGGGGCTCCCACATTGTACAGCTGAAGCCTGCCCCTGCTCCTAGTCTGTGGTCCTTTCACCGATGCGCACGCTGTACATTTCCGACACCATTGCTCTATGTCATCTCTACAATTGAGCCAGTAATACCGCTGTCTCACTTTCAGTAGAGTTTTCTTGATGCCTAGGTGTTCTCCAGAAGCACCATCGTGTATTTCCTGTAGCAGGGGGACTACTTCACATCGTGGTACTATCACTTGTGTGGTCACCTCCTTGCCATCGTTCGATTCCCATTTCCTACAAAGCACATCATTTTCTAGGACTAAACTGTCCCACTGTGCCCAGTAGCTCTTAGTTACGGGACTGTGTGACGATACTTCACTCCACTGGGGCCTAGTTCCGCTACGCTTCCAGTCCAGTATAGGTCGAATATCGTCATCTTCTTCCTGGGACTTCTTGAAGTTGCCTTCAGCCCTAATTAAATTAACGCGTTCTCGGGCTTCATTCTGCTGGCAGTGTCTGTAGTCATCATTACATGGACGTCGCGACAGGGCGTCAGCATTGTTATGCCCTTTTCCACTACGATGTTCCGTCACAAAGTTAAACTCCTGCAGCTGCTCGAGCCATCTTGCAACTTGGCCCTCAGGGTTTTTAAATTGTAGAAGCCATTTCAATGCAGCGTGATCCGTCCTCAAAGTAAATTGTCTTCCTATGAGGTACTTGTGGAAATGCTGCAAGGTTTTTACCACAGCTAGCAGTTCTCGTCGAGTCACGCAGTAGTTCCTTTCTGGCTTTGAAAGTGCCTTACTGAAGTAAGCGATTACGACCTGTCTGTCACCTTGCACCTGTGACAACACTCCACCAATTCCCGTGTTGCTGGCATCGGTATCAACGACAAATCTTCCGTCTCTGCTCGGGTACCCCAGTATAGGCGCTTCACATAACCGTTCTTTTAGCTCGTTGAATGCTGACTCAAGTCGTCGTTCCAGATAAAATCTCGTTTATCCTCAGTCAGCTGATGTAGAGGTTTTGCAATGTCCGAAAAATTCTTGACAAACCGCCTGTAGTATGTGCACAACCCTAGAAATGCACGTACTTCAGTTTTGTTCTTTGGAACCGGCCACTGTTGGACTGCCTTTATCTTCTCAGGGTCGGTTCTCACCCCGTCAGCGGAAATAACATGTCCTAGGTAGCTGACCTCCTTCTTGAACAGGGCGCACTTCTTTGGGCTTAGTTTTAGGTTAGCCCCTCGTATCCTGGTGAACACTTTCTCCATATTCCTCAGGTTTTCCTTAAAAGTGCGACCCATTATAATGACGTCATCCAAATATACCAGACAGACGTCACCAAGAAGGCCCACCATGACTCTCTCCATGAGGCGTTCAAACGTCGCTGGAGCGTTGCATAACCCAAAAGGCATGACGTTAAATTGCCACAGGCCGCTGCCAATACCCGTACTGAACGCTGTCTTTTCTTTATCTTTCTCGCTGATTTCCACTTGCCAGTAGCCACTTTTCAAATCAATGGTCGAAAACCACTTCATGCCACTGAGCATATCCAGCGTATCGTCTATCCTTGGTAAGGGATAACTGTAATTCTTTGTTACATTATTCAGCATTCTGTAGTCCACCCAGAATCTTGTGCTGCCGTCCTTCTTCTTCACCAGAACGACTGGAGAAGACCATGGACTCGTAGAAGGCTCAATTATTCCGCTATCAGCCATGTCCTTTACCATTCCTGCTACCTCAGATTCCTTAGCCCAGGGTATGCGGCGCGGTCTCTGTTTAATTGGTCTCGCATCACCTGTATCTATCTCATGCTTGACGAGACCTGTTCTCCCGCAGTCTTTTCCCGTTGCAAAGATATCTCGAAACCGTAGCAGAAATTCCTTGGCTTGCTGTAGTTCCGAAGTCGATAAGTTGCTCTTAGAATTTTCCAGAAGTTGCTGGATGTGATCAGTTTCGACTTTGGTCGTGTCTTGCTTTGCTGGAGATTTATTGATTTGACGGAGATACTGAACTTCTTCACATCTCCCAACAACACTGTTTTTCTTCAGTCGGACCTCTTCTTTCCCAAGGTTCACAATCCTGACCTTGGATTTCCCTGTCGTCATAACTAATGTCCTCGCGGTGATGATCTCCGGGTGCCGGCCAGTATCCTCTACCAAAACACATCTTGATTGCCTGATTTTCTTGGGAAACTTTACTTCGACTAAGGTTTCTGTTCTCGGAGCCAGTGTAGTATTCTTTAAACAGTAGAGGTTGCATGAGTTAATTCCTCGCAGGAAGACTTCTTGATCTGGGGATTTCAAATGTCGATATCTAAAATACATCGGTTATTCCGCAAGAAGTCGAGACCCAGTATGCAATCGTCGGTAATATTCGCAATTAACGCAGGATGGATATACACTTGATCACCGATTTTGATCTCAATTTCTGTATCACCGAGGACGGAGACTGGCTGGCCGGTTGCTGTCTGAAGTCGGCAGGATGGAGACTCTCTTTGCCACAAGATGGTGCGTTTCAGCAACTCAGGTCTTATAACAGTCCGTGACGCCCCCGTGTCAATGGTAAAATTGCAAGCCCGATGATTCAGCGTCCCTTCGATGATCAAACTATTTCCGTTGTGAACTTGATTGATGGTGATGGTTGGGGCCTTCAGTTGACCAGCCAGCACCCGCCCCGCGGCCCTGGCGACATTTAGTTTAACGACTCCTCGTTAACTTGAGTTCCGGAGTCCACACTCCCCCTCTTCCTCTTGGGGCAATCGGTACGAATGTGCCCTTTTTCTCCGCACCCGTAACACGTCGAGATATAGCGGGACTTTGCTGAAGAAGAAGCCACCACTTCTCGGTGACGTGGTTGCGTTGTAGGCGAGACCACCACTTCCCGAACCCTCTGCGTACGAGAATCGTGTCGTACTGCTTCCACTTCCAAAGCGTGTGCCATCGCACTCTTTAAAGATTGGTGGTGTCCGAGTCGCACTGTAGCCCTGACTTCAGGATCCCGTAGACCGTCGATGAATGCTTGCACCAGATTCACTTCCACCATCTCTGGTGTCATCGACATGTATGCACGCCGGACAAGCCGTTCAACCTCGACTCCCCACTGCTGGAGGCTCTCGTTCGACCTCTGCGTTCTCTCGCGTAACTGCGCGCGGAAAACGTGCTCGAGGTGTTTGTCTCCATAACGAGTGTCTAATCCCTCCATAAGACGCTCCAACGTCCTGCTGTTCGGAGGAAGGTTCTCTAGGACCAGCAGGGCATCCCCTCGTAGAGCCAAAGTTAATGCCGCGAAAGACTGTTCATCATCCCAGCGGTTCGTCTTAACCAATGTTTCGAATTGGTATTTGAATGCCGTCCAGGAAGACGTGCCATCAAAACGCGGCACATAAAATTTTGCGGCTGATGCACAGTGGGTGTGCGATGGTGAGCCAACAGCAACGGGTTCGCGTGCTTCGAGCTTGACAATTTTTTTGTTGATGTCCAGCAGGCGATCTTCGTGGCCATCAATCCTTGTTTCGAGGCTATCAGCTCGGGCGGAAACCTCCTTGACCTCTAAGGTGAGATTCTTTACTTTCTCACCCAATGTGACGAGGCCGTGATCAATTTTTTCGAGGATCAGGTTCTGCTTAGCCTCTTGATCTCGGCGAGCTTCTTCCATACTAGCTTGCATGGCGGCCAACACCGCAGCGAGGTTCAATTCCGAGGATGGTCCTGTTGGCACCTCAGCAGCTGCTGTTGCTCCCATACCAGCCTGATCTTCCTCCTCCAAACGATGACGCGCAGCATCCATCTCCATTTGCCTTCTTGTTCGTGGTCGCTGTTCGTCGTCTCTCGGTGTTAATGGCATTTCACTTCTGACACCAGTTGTTACGTACGTGGGTAATCAAATGCCGATTTACTGACGAGAGAACTTTATTTACCACAAACAATAACAAATCAGTCCAGTCAACAATAATCCGAATCGCAATTAACACTAGAGTACCGTTACACTATCGCTTAGGTCGTTGAGTAAAATCACTTCGAGTACTAGGGTAGTTCGCTCTTGATCGCAGTCGAAATCACAACTGACTCGCTTCCGGCCGGGGGCACGTATTTATATGCGGAGCCAAGAAAATTCTAGATACCGACGTCCCCGGATCTATCCAGAATTCCAGAACAATTGAATCGCTTCTCGAAGTCATAAATCATTTTTATTGCTCGTGGTAATAAGAGTCACTTTCATGCGAATTTCGACTCTATTGTTAAAGACGGAAAGTACCATTTCCCTAGTGGTACTGGCTGTGTGGATGTTTCGAGATTTTTCTAAGCTTGTCTACGCTCAACCATTCTAGACCTTTCGAACAGCAATGCGTTTTAATTATTACGTGCTACTCTTTTTTTCTCGGAGATATGGCGTGTTCACGTTTAATGGCGTAACATTATGGAGTGCAGTTACCGCTGAAACAAGACTAGCCATTACTTTAAGATACCTATACTGGAGATTTATATTCTTCACTCTCTGTATTCTCCGCCGCAAGCGGGGAGCCTGGGGAGCACCGAAAAATACCGATAAACACGTAGTGTTTACAGAAACAAAATTATATGTTTCTGAAACAAAATGATTTGTTTCAGAAACACGTAGATTTTGTTTCTGAAACAGTGTTTATAAACAATTGTTGCTCAGTGAATACGTGGCTTTACTCTAGTTTTCTTTGAACGCAGGAAAACGCAGAAAATAACTAAAATAATTTGTAAACAAAAATAAAAGAAATTCACTAATTTGACTTTAGCGTTACTTATCGATTTCATTCGTTTTAATTAAAATTCAGGTAGATTTCTCTAAAAATTAATAGTAATTGTAGAGGGTAGCATTGTGGTTGAATTTAAAAATTCATGATCAGAGTTCAAGGTTATCTTCATTAGAGTTAGATTCTTATTCTTATCGTTCATAATTTGTTACATCATCGCTACGACATAGATACGTCGTGTCAAACGTGTTCGTTTCATATATTTCAGCTAGTTGTGTTTTATAATTTACTTATTTTGTGGCAGTCATTCGGTGCGCACGAACATGTCGACAGCCGGGAAAGTAATCAAGTGTCAAGCGGCCGTCGCCTGGGAGGCCGGCAAGCCGCTGTCTATCGAGGAGATCGAAGTGGACCCACCTAAAGCCGGCGAAGTGCGCGTCAAGATCACAGCGACTGGAGTATGCCATACTGATGCATACACGCTCTCCGGCAAGGACCCTGAAGGAGTGTTCCCCGTGGTGCTGGGGCATGAAGGCGGCGGCATCGTCGAGAGTGTCGGTGAGGGCGTCACCTCCGTGAAGCCCGGGGACCACGTTGTGCCCCTGTATGTTCCCCAGTGCAAGACATGTAAATTCTGCCTGAACCCCAAAACCAACCTGTGCCAGAAGGTGCGTATCACACAGGGCCAGGGTGTCATGCCCGACGGCACGCGCCGCTTCCGCTGCAAGGGACAGGAACTGTTCCACTTCATGGGATGCTCCACGTTCAGTGAATACACAGTTGTTCTAGAAATTTCTCTCTGCAAAGTCAATGAAGCAGCAGCTTTAGATAAAGTGTGCCTGCTGGGTTGTGGAGTGCCCACTGGCTACGGAGCTGCCCTAAACACAGCTAAGGTTGAACCTGGATCAAACTGTGCTATCTTTGGGTTAGGAGCAGTCGGTCTTGCTGTGGCATTAGGATGCAAGGCTGCTGGAGCTAAACGCATCATTGGAGTAGACATCAACCCTGACAAGTTTGAAGTTGCCAAGAAGTTTGGAGTCAATGAATTTGTGAACCCTGAAGATTCTGACAAACCCATTCAGCAGGTACTTGTGGACTTGACTGATGGAGGTCTGGACTACACTTTTGAGTGCATTGGCAATGTGAACACTATGCGTGCTGCGCTGGAAGCCTGCCACAAGGGATGGGGTGTGTCTGTCATCATTGGTGTAGCTGCTGCTGGGGAGGAGATCAGCACGCGCCCATTCCAGCTTGTTACTGGACGTACCTGGAAGGGAACAGCTTTCGGAGGGTACAAGAGTCGTGAGAGTGTACCTAAGCTTGTTGATGAGTACCTCGCTAACAAACTTCCCCTGGATGCATTTGTCACCCACAATGTGCCTCTGTCAGAGATCAACGAGGCTTTCCACCTGATGCATGTCGGCAAGTCTATCCGTGCTGTAGTACAGTTCTAATTTTAAGGAAAAAAGTTGATATTTTTGTAAGCATTTATGTTATTATTCTTGTTATACTGCATTTTATTAAAAAAAAATTATAAACATGTCAGACATGTTACCTGATATTTATAAAAAATAAACTGTATTGATACTCAAACTGCTTTTATTTTTATTTAACCTACCATGATGAGAGGCATGTGATTTCATATTATGTTAGCATTATTTTCATAGAATTATTTATTATCACAGAACTGGAATACTTGTATCCATAGATATAAGTGTATCACTCATAGTTGGTATAAACAAATGCAAAACCATTTTTAAAGACCTTTGATCCTTGAGTCCAGTTGTGTGAATCAACCCTGACAAGATTTCTAATACATATTACCTGAGAAGGCTAGCTATGTAATTAAATTACACATTACATATAGCTTACCTTATTAAAATAATGCCATTATCGTTATCAGTATTATAATAATTTCATGTCAAAGGTCTGTATCTACTGATACTAGACAGTAATAATACTGTTAACACACGCATGCTCTTACTTTAATATGACGGTTTTGGTCCGTTTGTATGTTCAGGTCACGGCATGGCGGACAGAGCGCCGGCAGGATCTCATGGTGAAACGCCACAATCATGGCGGTAAGTCCCCTCTTTGAGGCGTGGCTGGAAAGACCTCACGGCGTCCTTACCTTCCGCATGACGCAGGTCTTCACCGGACATGGCACGTTCGTGCGGAACGCCCGGAGGACACGGTGGAGCACACAGTCGAGGTGTGCCCTACTTGGACGGTGCATCGCCGTGCCCTCGTGGGGGTGATCGGCGGCGGAGACCTCTCGCGCCGGGCCTTGGTTGAGGCCATGGTCCGGAGCAAGGAGGAGTGGCAGGCGGTCGCCGACTTCTGTGAAGCAGTAATGCTCGCCAAGGAGGAGGGCGACCGCATCAGGCAACGGCGTTCTCGCCGCCGCCGCCACCGCCGGGATTCTGATCCCGATTTCCGGTCACCGTAGGCGCGGGCTTACGGACAGTGAGCAATGGGTAACTGTCCGGTAACTGTCCGGACCAAGCCCAAGTCGTCGACGGCGCGCACTGTTCCCGCGCGCCTCAAGGAGTTGTCAGCAACAGCAAGGACCCAGCTGGGTTGAAGCCTACTGGGGTCTGACACTATCTCCCGCTCCGCCCAAGAGCGGGGGTTGTCATTGGATGATTTTTTCCCATCATAAAAAAAAGCAAGTGTTACTAACACTAGAAATATTTATGTTTATATTCTATTCTTCGCATTCTACCTTATCCCGGTAGATGAGCAGGTAGTAAGTAGTACCTTTGATCTATTTAAATGCCACTATGGGCGCCAGGTGCCCTGTGGTGCGATTCGTGGGGTTGCTTAGCGCTCGGCCTGATACGATAAATATGTATAAGTTGTGGCGGGAGCGAGCGACAGCACTTACTTACCCGCACTGGTGCGGAAATGGCTTCCCACACAGCCAGCGTTAACTTGTAAAATTCCTCTTTGAGGACTCGCTGGAAAGTCGTCACGGCGTTCTCTCCTTCGGCATGACGCAGGTCCTCACCGGACATGGTAGTTCTTGCACCGGATTCGTGCAGAAGATACGCCCGGGTGTCACCATTATGGATCGCTCGGAGGATACGGTGGAGGTGTGCCCCGCTTGGGCGGAGCACAGCTGTGTCCTCGTGGGGGCGATCGGCGACAACCACCTTTCGTGCCGGGCCCTTGTACAAGCCATAGTTCGGATCGGAGTGAGGACGAATGGCAGGCGGTCGCCTCCTTTGCGAAGCAGTAATACTAGCGAAGGAGGCGACCGCACGTGTGAGGGACCGGACCTCCTCACTCCTGGGATCTCACGTCTGCATGACCAGCCGGACCGAGCCCGAGTCGTCGACGGCGCGTGTTGTTCCACGTGCGCCTCAAGAGATGTCAGCAAAACCGTAGGGGCACAGGAGGGCCGAAGCCTAGTGGGGCCATGGGCTCGCTTTTGAAAGAAAAACTCGGGGTCATGAGAACGCAAGGCAGTAAAGAAACGTAGGTGCGGGTTTTCGGCAGTAAAAAGTCTGTCATGCCCTACCGCTCCGCCCTAGAGTGGGAGTAGTCATTGAATGATTTCCCACCTAAAAAGAAGCCTAAGTATTCCTATCGGTTTAGTTCGTATCTATCTACTGACATAGAACTGTTAAACGTAGTGCTTTTTACCTTAATAAGTAGTTTCTAATTGACGATAAACTCCCGACCTTGGTGTCGGCTGTTATAAAATTAACACGTAGAAAAATACTCGTAAAAACAAGTCGAGACAACTTTTATATGTCCTGTGTGAGTTTCAATAACTGCGCCCTTAGTAATGTGTAATATAAACGAAAATAACTAGATATAAAATTTTTGCGCCCCTCCAGGGACTGCACCCTGTGCCTGGGCAACACTTGCACCGCCCTATTTATGGCACTTATTACAAACCATTTTTAAAAGTACTTATATATTCTATTTTTATTCTCTACGAACGCAAGAAAATATTTTACTTCTCACAAAATATCCCGACTTACTCGCTCGCTAAAGGGGTACGCAGCATTATCTACATATTTATTTTCCTATGTTCTAAGAAGTTGTAGGTCTACTGCTAAGTACTGAAAAGTTTTCTTACCTAAAAGCCAGAGGACGAATCCTCTGTGGGGGTTTATGTTATAAAGGCATTTCGTGTAAGGCGTGTCTGGTCTGTCCTAGGCGCGGGCCAGACAGAACAGACGTAAGACGCAGACGGGGCGCGGACATTTGTCTCTACCGCGTCCTTTTCATACAAAATGTATAGAAGCGTCGCGACGCGAAACATACAGAAGAGACGGGGCGCGGGAGCAGCGCTTTTACGTCTGCGCCCTTTGTTCAAAACATACAGGAGAGACGGGGCGTGGACGCGGCGGAGACGAGGACGGGATGCGGCGGGGGCGAAGACGGGGCGCGGGGTAGTATGCCAGCCGCGCCGCGCCGGGCGAGCGGTCTCACTCTCTCGTCTCACCCAATCAGACTGTTGAATGCTAACTGCGCGACTGCGTCGCGTCTCCGCCCCGTCTCTTCTATATAATTTAAAAAGTCGCGTCCGCGTCTCGTCTCCGCCCCGTCAGCGACGCGTCCTAGTCTTACGTCTCTTCTGTGTGGCCCGCGCCTTAGATTCTCGAATCTAGAACCTTAGTTAATGGCAGTGAAATTACAATGGTAGGTACTCAGTTGTAGTTAGCCTTTCCCGAAATAACTGGCTAGGGTTATCAAGACGACACAACGGGTGCAGCCAGGGTGTATCATGGTCTTCGACACCAACACGCACTGGGCCCGCGTGGTGGATTACGGCCCATTCCCTCTCCTAGAGAGGAGGCTTGAGTCCCAACAGTGGGAACATTAAAAAGGCTGGTGATGATGATGAAATCGGTACCTATGTAGATATATTAATCTTTATACTGCGTGACGCTAATAGAGCCATTGACGCCGAAAGGTTGATACTTTGATAAGTTAGTGAAGAAAAAAAAACCGGCCAAGAGCGTGTCGGGCCACGCTCAGTATAGGGATCCGTAGTTTCCCGTCCGTCACAATAAGTGTTCCCACTTATGAGTTTAAAAAAAGGCTATTTGTTACGTTGACATACTAAGTACGGAACTCTAATAAATACGGAACCCTAAAAACGGGCCCACAAAGGACGGTGATCAGTATGCAAGTAGTAGAAATTTCAGCGATTGTGCACTCGTAAAATTATGAATATATTTAAGAAACGACGAATTTTTACCACGGTAGGTCATGAAAGCACGGAAAATCTTAACATCGATTTTTAAAAAGATGACGTCATTACGCAACGCCATCTATCGAACTATTTATAAACTGTTTTTACCTTCACATTTTGATAGATGGCGTTAAAAAAATGAATTTTAGTTTTGTTCTGAATTGCCTTAGCATGTTCCTGATAGAAGTTTTATGTAGTTATAAGATAATACCGCCAATGCCAAGGAGAGACCAACAGACAATTCGATAATACCCGACCCCATCAATTCAGGAAAGATCCTAACAGCGCGAACGCGAAATAGCCCAAAGTACAGCGCCATCTCTCGGGGAATTGGGTTACTAATTAATACATAGGTACCTGAAGAAGTTTTCGGTGGTAATTTTGGATTGCGAGAACCGATTTTAATAATTCTTTTTTTGTTTGAAAGAAGATACGTTCAGGATAATAAAATATGGAAACGAAGTTAAAAAAAATGCTTGCATATACGACTATACTACAAACTTAGTCCCAGAAATTATTTTGCACAACTTTTTTGTCTTTTTAGGTTTCCGTAGCCAAATGGCAAAAAACGGAACCCTTATAGATTCGTCATGTCTGTCTGTCTGTCCGTCCGTATGTCACAGCCACTTTTATCCGAAACTATAAGAGCTATACTGTTGAAACTTTGTAAGTACATGTATTCTGTGAACCGCATTAAGATTTTTACACAAAAATAGAAAAAAAGCAATAAATTTTGGGGGTCCCCATACTTAGAACTGAAACTCAAAAATTTTTTTTTCATCAAACCCATACGTGTGGGGTATCTATGGTCAGGTCTTCAAAAATGATACTGAGGTTTCTAATATCATTTTTTTCTAAACTGAACAGTTTGCGCGAGAGACACGTCCAAAGTGGTAAAATGTGTGTCCCCCCCTCTAACTTCTAAAATAAGAGAATGATAAAACTAAAAAAAATATATGATGTACATTACTATAAAAACTGCCAACGAAAATTGGTTTGAACGAAATCTAGTAAGTAGTTTTTTTTTAATGCGTCATAAATCGAAAAAAATACACTATTATTAAAACATCGATCAAAGTTACAACACATAACAAGAACTTTTATATTATGTTACTTGCTGCTACGGAACCCTTCATGGGCGAGTCCGACTCGCACTTGGCCGGTTTTTTGTACAAAAACTGTTCTTTACATCAAGTTCAAAATGATTTTCCTAGAAAGTCCTTATAAAGTTCTACTTTTCAGATTTTTTTCATATTTTCTAAACTTATGGTTCAAAAGTTAGGGGGACACATTGTTTTTTACTTTTGGAGCGATTATTTCCGAAATTATTGACATTATCAAAAAAGTGATTTTAGTAAACCCATATTCATTTTTTAATACCTATCCAACAATATATCACACGTTAGGGTTGAAATTAAAAAAAAATCACTTCCTGCTTTACATATAGGGGGGCCCGGGCTACCCTAATAAAACATTTTTTTCAAATTTTTATTTTACCACTTTGTCGGCGTGATTGATATACATATTGGTACCAAATTTCAGCTTTCTAGTGCTAACGGTCACAGAGATTAAGCGAGGACGGACAGACAGACATGGCGAAACTATAAGGGTTCCTAGTTGACTACGGAACCCTAAAAAGTGGCTAAGTCCAAGCGGTACTGCCTAGTATTTAATTATACCTATTTACAGTTGCACAGTTTCAAAACTGTGAAACAGACCAAACAGGTTTAGTCTGCTGTTTGTTAATATTTTTTCTTGAAGATTTAACTAGGTAGGTACAGTAAGGCCGCAAAAGTCCATAGGAGCGCTAAAGATTACATTGCTACGAACCGAGCGAGCGCGATACTGCCGTGCGTATGTGTGCGCATGTATGAGTATCCACATTCCACAGATAACACACACTAAGGAACTGTCGTCGCAGTGAGCTGTTCTTACCATAGCATTGATAAAATTCGTGCCTATACGTCATGTGCTGGTAGCCGTGTGAACTAAGTGTTGGATTCGCAAATCACGTAACCCGAGTTCAAATCATGGTCGGTCCGTTGCAGTTATTTCTTACTTTGAAAATTCCTAATCTATATTGATATAGTTGTTTTTTTATATTTCTATGAAAAATACTATTGCATTTTTTGCACTAAATAGTTGCAAATTACGAATGTGATCTATTAACCACAAGAAGAATCACATTCGTAATTTGCAATTATTTAGTTGTTACATCTTTTCGATGTTATAAGGTGGAAATAAAAAGACGTGTTTAATAAAAATGTTTATTCTTTATATTTACAAATTAAACATTTATGAGAATTGTGACGTCGAATTGTTACCTAGACAAAAAGTTATCTTGTAACCGTTATCTATGTTACGCCTAAGATTGTTTGTTGGAAGTATACCCACTTAGACCATTCATAATATGAATAACGTAACAATGAACGGATATTCAAATTTTAATAAAATAAAATATAGGTAATTGTATAAATCCAGTTATTTATTGAAAAGTGATACATGATTTGGAATTTGTAAACATTTTATTTTTGTGTAACGTCACAATGAATGTATTGAGGTCATAGCTTAATTGTTCATTTTCTTGACGAAAAGAAGATTGAAACCAAACCTCAATTTCTGTTAAAAGAACTTTAGTTCTCACAAGATAATCGTCAATTAGATGAGAAAAATAAATTGAACTATAGTATTATGTTAAAACAGTGCGGGTAGAAGAATAAAAAACGAAATAGACTCATGATTATTGTCAACAAAATTGATAGCGAGTTCACTGCATTCTTAAGATGAGGCGATGGCACAAGTTAAAAGATATAGCTGTTTTAAACGAAAGTAAACACAATATAATACAGTGTTTGTTAACGAATAATCACAGATATGTTAAAATAAAATGGTAGGCCATTTAGTTTAGTTAACATTAAATATTTAGTGCGAAACGTAATCGTTCTTGTTTGTGCCTCTCTGTCAAGTACGGCTTTTTAGCAGGTTTTCTGTGATGCACGCCTTCAGCGTGAAGTGCTCGGCGAACAGTATCCATCGAGGTGTCATATAATTCCGCAAAATGTCTCGTTGGTGCGAAACCATTCGTTTCGTATACGTCCACCATATGTCGTCGCTGCGCCTCGCTAATAAGCTTCGGTCTCCCACTTCTCTTTCGACTAGCAAGGCTACCTTCTTCCTCATATCTTTTTAGCCAAAGATTTACAGTATTTTTCTAAAATAAAAAAAAATATATATTAGGCAGCTATACCTACTTCACTTCATTTTCATTATATAAAATGTTAATAATCATAATTATTGAATATAATTTTAAAATAAAACTGCATTTATTAATCCAATAACCAATCCAATAAACCCAACGATTTACGTATTTCTCTTTTAAACCTCATAAAGATACGATGAATGGATTCATAAATGGCATACGTTTTAATTAGAAGATTAATTTGTAATAAAGTTACAATTCATTAATAGCTATTATACTCACATTCAGTCCGGTTTCTTCAGATATTTGTGTTTTATTAAGACCACTTTTATGCAGCCCAATGATAGTCGCCCTCACTTCAATACTAATATTAGCCTGCATTTTGCGAATATTACAATACTGTCAACCTCACGTCACTAACCAACAACTACAACCAAACGACAGTTCATTTCGGTTAAGTTAAAACTCATGTCTACCTCGCAGAAATCTAATTCTTTATTTAGTTTTTTTGTGATCTACCTTTCTAACTCTAAGAAATGTGTGAACAAGTTAAAGAATAATTTAAAATATGTAATGCAAATACATAACTTCCAATCGGGTAAGAACTTACAAAAAGTCAATAATTGCGTGGGATTTGAACTTGCGGCACACTGATTTGCGCTTCAATCTGTGTGCCTATACCACTGGGCCATCTTGACTTATGATAAGTTGATGAAATTGTGGATTTCAATCATTTGTTGGCGAAACTTGAAAATAAAAGGTCGTAAGTCAAACTAAACGTCAAACGAATAAGTTTTAAGAATTCTTATGGACTTTTGCAAGTGATAGTACCTAGTTAAACATTTCTTTTAGTGCAGACGTTATTAATTTGTGATATTTTTGATTTCGCAAATAAATGATTGCCTTTTTAGGGTTCCGTAGTCAACTAGGAACCCTTATAGTTTCGCCATGTCTGTCTGTCCGTCTGTCTGTCTGTCCGTCTGTCCGTCCTCGCTTAATCTCCGTGACCGTTAGCACTAGAAAGCTGAAATTTGGTAACAATACGTATATCAATCACGCCGACAAAGTGGTAAAATAAAAATTGGAAATAAATGTTTTATTAGGGTAGCCCCCCTATATGTAAAGTGGAAAGTGATTTTTTTTTTTTAATTTCAACCCTAACGTGTGATATATTGTTGGATAGGTATTTAAAAATGAATAGGGGTTTACTAAAATATTTTTTTGATAATGTCAATAATTTCGGAAATAATCGCTCCAAAAGTAAAAAACAATGTGTGTGTCCCTCTAACTTTTGAACCATAAGTTTAGAAAATATGAAAAAAATCTGAAAAGTAGAACTTTATAAGGACTTTCTAGGAAAATCATTTTGAACTTGATGGAAAGAAAATGTTTGGTCAAAAAAGACAAAAAGGTTGTACAAAATAATTTCTGGACTAAGTTTGTAGTATAATCGTATATGCAAGCATTTTTTTTAACTTCGTTTACATATTTTATAATCCTGAACGTATCTTCTTTCAAACAAAAAAAGAATTATTAAAATCGGTTCTCGCAATCCAAAATTACCACCGAAAACTTCTTTTGGTACCTATGTATTAATTAGTAACCCAATTCCCCGAGAGATGGCACTGTACTTTGGGCTATTACGCGTTCGCGCTGTTAAGGATTTTTCCTGAGTTGATGGGGTCGGGTATTATCGAATTGTTCGGTTGGTCTCTCCTTGGCATTGACGGTATCATCTTATAACTACATAAAACTTCTATCAGGAGCATGCTAAGGCAATTTAGAACAAAACTAAAATTCATTTTTTTAACACCATCTATCAAAATGTTAAGGTAAAAACCAGTTCATAAATGGTTCGATAGATGGCGTTGCGTTATGACGTCATCTTTTTAAATATCGATGTTAAGATTTTCCGTGCTTTCATGACCTACCGTGGTAAAAGATCGTTGCTTCTTAAATATATTCCTAATTTTTTTTTTTTTTTATTATTCGGCAGGAGTGGGAAATCCTCATGGACGGCCAGGCTGCCTCACAAACGAGCCAGTCTGGGCAGTGTCAGACTCCTACTGACTAAAACCACACTCCTGCCTTACATTTAAACCACAGACATGACGTCCGTGCTCTTGTTTAATAGTTGTACATTGTTTACTGCTGGGCAACTCCACGTGCAAGTGGCGTCACTCCAGAGCACTTAAGCTATTACAGTAAATCCCGTCAAAATTTCATGGCTGAGAGGCCATCAGCCCGAAGCGATACCCAAGCAACAACGAGTCATAAACGCATCAAAGATCAGGGTTCTCCCAACCTTCAACACACATACAACCCCCCGCCGCCCAAAATGCCGCCCAAGCAAACAGCCCCCCAGCTCCAGATACATAACTATAATTAATTTATTATACAATATAAATAACAATAATATAAATACACACATCAATAACCATAAATATATAATATCATCAATAACTATAACTACTGCTGTAAATACAGTGTTTGTTTTGCCTTTCCCTTTCCCTTTCTTTTTTTTGCACTTTTTTTTATTATTATTATTTTTTTTTTCCACTGAATTTCATAATACAGGTAACGCTATGTTTATGTCTTCAACCGCTGTTTATCCTCCCCAAGACCGGTCGCTGTTTTACGTTAAAAAAACCAACCGCCCCGAGCAATACCCGCGTCGTCCAAAGCTACTTCAGCCCGTTATTGCCTAAGTAGGCGAATCAGTGCCTCGACGACTGTTTTGTCCCGATGCTGCATAGCGATCTTCAAGTTAGCGTTGATAAGGTCCCTGGTCGACGCCTCCTGTGCCCTCCTCACAAACCTTCCAATAGCGTCGTCAGCGTTGTCGGCGTAGTACACGCAGCGGGCAGTATGTCTGGAGACTGCCACAACTGCGTGGGGGACGCTGCTGTGAATCCGGATGTTAATGGATTTTGTCTTCAAGATGATGACCGTCTCGCTGGTAAGCCCCTGAGCTTCGTGTATAGTTAGGACGCATGATCCAACCCCAACCCCATAACCCTGGTCAATGAGGGTCTTCTTCTCCTTCTGCGTGTGGACCAGGAAAAGCGTATTGGGAAGAGTGTTGGGAATATTCGCGCCCGTGAACCTTCTTAGCTGTAAGGAGTGGACCTGGTTCTTTGACGAGTATATGCCAGGGTACACCTCCCCTAGGGCATATGCGACATCCATTGGATTCCGGTGCGTGCAGGGCAGTTCGTGGCTGATGGTCACCACTGAGTCCGGACGGGCGTAACTAATAGGGAAAAGATTTTCCCTGTCCAGATAGGGCAGTTGATTAATATCTCCGACAAGGACCGCGCCACTTGCGCCCGACAACCGGACTGCCATCACAATGGCCCCGAAATGGTTCATAAGAGCCTCGTCTACGAGAATGCGATTGCATTTTTGTGACTCTTTGCACCCGTTCGATAGAATTGAGGCCATCGTGCGCACTTTGGTTCTGTTGTCTTCACCAATTTTGTGCGCTAACTTTTGCCGCAGGTCTTTCGCCGCCTCGGTTGTCGTAGTGACTATGACGTCGTGGTCCCTATCGAAGTTATCAATCACCCAAGTGGTCTTGCCGCACCCTGGAACACCGTTGATCCAACTGATGCCCGGCAACGCCCAGCCTCCAGGCTGGTCTATAGTTCTTGAGATTGCTTCCGCCTGTTCGAGGATCTTTTCATCCAGCATTATTTTTGTACATCGAGCCACTACCACAATTGGGTCGCTTTCGGGTGTCATGAAGGTAATACGGCCAGACAGTGCGGTTGCCGACTCATCCAACGGTATAAACCCACACGTGGCACTGTATGCAGCCATATATTGACCTAATTATACGAGTGCACAATCGCTGAAATTTCTACTACTTGCATACTGTTTTAGTTATCACCGTCCTTTGTGGGCCCGTTTTTAGGGTTCCGTATTTATTAGAGTTCCGTACTTACTTAGTATGTCAACGTAACAAATAGCCTTTGTGGGAACACTTATTGTGACGGACGGGAAACTACGGAACCCTACACTGAGCGTGGCCCGACACGCTCTTGGCCGGTTTTTGGTTAACTAATAAAAACAAAATATGAAAATAACATTTGTCTATATTTATAACAAAATATACATTTCATTACTTAATTATGTAACAAACCAACATTTTTACAAACATATTTTATTTACAATTTATACAATAATTTCGAGTAATTAGGGAAACATTGTTGTCATAATTATTACATCTATAAAATTTAATGATAAACAATGAAAGATAGTGTAATCTCGCAGACTGGTAAATCTTTGTCATAATTTTATAAAAAATAACTTATCATCTTAGGTATAACATTACAAATTACATTGGACAATGCGAGGATCAATAAAATTAGCGCCTAAAAAGTATAATATAAATTAAAATGTCAGTATAATCAAAGAAGTCAATTAGACAAAAGAAAAAGTCTCCTAGCACATGTTAAAACAACACAGGTGTTGTTTGAGGGTGACCGTATTCAGCAGTGGACATCTTGGTGCTGAAATGATGATAATTAAGCATAAACTACAGAAGAAGGTTTCTGAGCTTCTGCAGCTCTTCAGAAAGGTATACCAGAGTTTTCCAGACTGTTTCGATGGCCCTCCAAGTTCGACTCCATTACCGTATTCGTGCTTTACTGAGGCTCCGCAGTGATCTGTTTGTAGTACTCGACGTAACTGTCGCATTGTTCGCCTGAAACAATGCGGTCGTTGTTAGCACAGATACATTCATGCACAATTGGTTTAAACATACTTGTGAAAAATAACAAAAAAATTACTTGGTTGTATAAAATGAGGCAGGCAAAAATAAGAGAAGTTTCAGTATTAGGACCAAACATTAAGCTTGATGTAGTCAAGTAAGGCGTTCTTGCAAAGGTCCAGCGGTACTTCATACCGGGACAGCTTTTAATTTTATACAAAGCACAGGTCCGTTCGTGTGTGGAGTACTGCAGTCACATATGGGCTGGTGCTGCAAAATGCCACCTGGCAGCTTTGGACTCGGTGGAAAGGCGTGCAAAGAGGCTAATTGGTGATCCAGATTTGGTTAAGTCCAACCTTCAAAGACTTGAGCACAGGCGTAGGGTAGCCAGCCTTTCGGTGTTTTATAGGATGCATTTTGGAGAGTGTGCGCAGGAATTGCATGACTTGATTCCGCCATCGCAATTCTACCATCGGACAACCCGACGTACGGCGAAAATTCACCCTTACGTTGTTGAAACCTCTACAGTCCGGACTAAGCGTTTCGCCTCGTCGTTTATACCGCGTACGTCGAAGGACTGGAACAGTTTACCTGCTGCAGTCTTCCCGTCCGATTATAATTTGGGTGTCTTCAAGGCTAGAGTGAATAGGCTCTTAATAAACTAGTGCGCCTCACCATCAAAGATTGCATCGCTACTTACCATCAGGTGGGATCGCAGTCAAGCACTAGTTTATATCAAATAAAAAAAAAAAGTTATATAGACCTATTTAATGGTATAGCAATATGCTTGGATATAACAATATCAAGTAGTAAGTATATATAAAATATTTGTATGGCCTATACATAGATAGGTGTTTTGGGTCTGGGTGTCTTGTGCACGAGACTTTACAGATTTGTGGACGCACCTACGATACAGAGCTCGAGAGTAATTCTTAGTACGAGAAATTAAAAAAAAAAAGTGTAGTGGTGGCAAAGTGCAACTGCTCAGCGTAAGGTCCTAGGATCGATTCCTGGGTCGGGCATATGTTATTTGGACTGTGAATTTGAAGTACACTTATATTGCTTTTTACCTCTTTGCAGTATAATATCTCGTATGTGCTGGGCTTTCCGTTGAGTTTGGTCATCGTGGCCGAAATTCGGTTTGAAGGATTATTTTATGTTTATATTGTAAACTTCAATCACTACTGGCGGATGCACAAGAGTGCTAAGACATAATCCCCTGTCATTGGAAAGGAAGAAAGAAAAAAAAACTACAGTCACCAATTTATCATATTGTGGCTCAGTTCATGCTTTATACTATTTAAAGTCATCTTTCTCTGTAGGCATCCTACATCAATGGCTTATCATTTACATAAAACAAAGTTCATCAGAGGCAGCAACCCCATGACATCAACAGTAAATTGTGTTGATAAGTTATCATCTGAAAAATAACCGTCACACCATGATAATGAATTGATGTGTTTTAAAAAATCCGTGTTGAACTGGTTCAGGCTGATGCAGATTTACTTGTTTTGGAGGTCAATGTGTGTTGTGAAAGAAGCGAGCTCCGGTGATGAGAAGGCTATTTTACTGTTACCATAGAATCCAGTATCAGTAAGTAGGGACCGAGTTTTGCACATTGTGTGATAATGTGCAAACATGCTCTTGATTTTTGTAGCGTTTTGAATTGGGTACTTGCTACGGTATTTTTTTAGAATGTTTTGTGTTAAACAACGAGTAACACTAAAAATAATATTGTTTTTTGAAAACTGTTTTAAAATTGTTTAATAAATAAAGCAGTAATTAGCAGAAAAGTGGGTGCGTGGTGGGATGTGTGGGAACATCTCGATATTTTTTCCACGCGCGCTAGGTTTAACGGAAGTAATGTTACATTGTAGTTTGTGTATCCTTTTTCTGTTCTTTGTCAGTTTTTTTTCAGCAGGATTGAAAGGTTTCTAATTTACTTAATTTTTTTTTTATTAGCGACTTTGGATATCAATTTTCGTATCAAAATTCAAAATTATTTGTACCTATAAACATTTTATACAAATAAAAAAAAATGGATCTAGTATTCAATTATTGCATTTTAACCTTTTAACCGCCTACGTCGGATTAATCCGACAAATATTTTCGGGCCCATTTCGCCAAAGTCGTATATTTACGACCAAAATATCACTGCTCGTTTAATCAGCTTTTTTATTTAATTACGCTGTATTCTATCAAAAATATGTTTATATTAGGCAAATAGTTAACTAAGTAATCATTTACAGTTCAATACACTTTAGTCTCTTAATTAGAAGTCCTAAAAATAATGTCCAAAGTTAGATGAATTACTAACATTATTTTTAGAAAATTGTATTGATGTGCAACGCCCATGACGACAAAATCCGACATGAGGGACGGGACATATGCCAAGATTTACCGATACAAAAATAAACATAAATCAAAATATTTCTCGTTATACTGACTAATTAACTTTAAAACAAATACAGCAATTGTTAATAAAACATTTTTTTACAAATATTTGTGAGTATTTCATTTAATTCCTTTAAAATTAAGTAAATTTACATATGAAATGTCAGCGATTGAATTGATGGTTCCCATCCCTAGCCTACATGTTCCGAAACTTACTTTGTTAGTACGCCCTGCGCTACGGTCGGATAAAGACGACCGCTTCTTACGTCATAAACGAGTGCCGACTTCTGGAATTTTCCATCAGTGTTGTGCTTGTGCATGAAGTTTTACGTTCGTATGTCGATAAATGTGTAGAAATGTATCATGACGACTACTGAAGAGTTAATACGAATTCTAGAAGGCGATGAAAATGAAGAATTTTTATCAGACGAAGAGATTGACATTGATGTAGAGGTAATTATTTTTTTATTACATATCTAGATAAATGTATTTTAATTTATTGTGTAGTATGGTGGTGATGTCTGAATGGAAATTTTAAACTTAGAGTGAGTGAGATGGCGAGAGCGCTCAAATGCAAATGTCGTTATTAAAACGAAATATCGACATCGCAAAGTTAAGTATTGCACATCCCTCTTTCTTTTAGGTATTTAATTTTCGATTCACTGTGCCGGGCGCTAGGGACACGCCAACTGTTCTGAAGTCGGGCGGTTAAAAGGTTAATTGCATCATTTACAATTACTATTAGTCTTCGAACTTCCACTGTATCAGGATGTAGAGTCGGTGTCAGAGCAATAAAATAGATTTATAGCTAAAATAACAATTGGTTCGTTTGAACTAACCTTTGAGGAAGTGCGGCGAGCCCCGGGTGCGCTCGTTCCTGTTGAGCAGCGCGTGGTAGACGGCGGTGAAGGCGGTGGGCTCCCCCCGGGCCTCCGCGGCCGCGCGCGCCGCCGCCAGCAGCTTGCGCGGCGCCAGCGCGGCCCACGCGCCGCCCGCCTGCTTGGCGGCGCCCACCGCGCCCACCGGCTCGTTCCAGCTCAGCAGCACTTCCACTACCTCCTGTTAACCATCGACACACATTCTAACGACAACTCAAAAATGGGCCTTTTTTCCAAATTAATTTGAATACCAATGTAATATCTAGAAGTGACAACTATCATACGGTCACTTATATATAATAACTGCGCAACTGGCTGGGATAATATTCCAGCTTCAGTAATTAAGCTTTTACAGGAAGTGTTGATACCACCTATTACACACATTTGCAATACCTCTATTGCTGCTGGAGTATTCCCAAATAGCTTCAACTTCGAATTATAGGCCTATTTCAGTGCTGAGTTGAGTTTGAGACATTATCAAAGATTCTCGAAAAGATACTTAATAACAGCTTGACCAAGTATCGTAATACATTTAACATAATCCTCAGAAAACCAGTATGGATTTAGATCGGGTGTATCAACTGAAGATGCTGTGACTAATCTCAGTGCTGCAGTAGCTGATAAAATGGATAATACACTTCTGGACACATATATTGGCCCACCTTGTATTTTCAGTTTCGTTTGGTCCTAGCTAAAATTTTATATTAGGTCGAGCAAAAAGTTTTTATGCAGTTTTGAACCTGGCACATTCACAATTTCATTCAATAGTCTTTTTTTGAATTTCGAACACAGAATTTAAAGAAACAAAAGACAATTTGGAGCCTGTTTGTTGATATCAAACAATCGAATACTAAGAAAACTTGGTTTTATTGGTTTACTTGGATTTAATTCTTGAAAAAGTGATTGATATCTTTGGTTTTGCAACAAACATTACTTATTCTTAACATTAAGGTGAGGTTCTATCAATAATCTATGGATACTTCACCTGAAGTCGCCGCCCAAGCTGTGGCATTTATTCAGGCCGGACACAGCCAAAGAAACGTGAGTGCTCAACTTAATTTAAGTCGATCTGCGGTCCGAAATGTTTATCGGAGGTACCTAGACACTGGCGGCTTTGTTCGTCGCCAAGGAAGGCCACGATCTCGGGTCACAACTGAAAGGCAGGATCGATTCATCGTGACGACCAGCTTGAGAAATCGTCACCTTACCTCCATTGAGATACAAAACCAACTTCGCGACTTCCACGGAGTATCTGTGAGCGCTCGAACTGTTCGGAGAAGGTTAAAAGAACGCGATATGGTACCACACAAGCCAGCTAATGGGCCCAAACTAACGCGAGCCCACCGAACAGCGCGCCTTCATTTTGCACGCAGTCATTTAAATTGGACACAGCAAGATTGGAGCCGTGTACTCTTTTCTGATGAGTCTAAAATTGTGTTACATAGCAATGATGGAAGGAAGAAGGTCTACCGACGTAAGGGAGAGCGTTTCGCACAATGCTGCTTTGAAGAGAGGGTTGCTTATGGCGGTGGCTCATGGACTGTCATAATCATAATCATAATCATTTATTTGTTATAACGTGGTAGGTATGTACATTACATGGTCTTAGGTTTAAACATTCAGTCTCGGCACGTTCTGCCACAAGGGCGTACAAATATTAAAGTTATATAAATAATTAATTACATTAAATTGTGATAATTAATTGAAACTAGAAATGTCAAATAAAATCATACAAAATAATCATTGAATTAATATGTCAAAGTGTCATTTAAGTAGTCATTTAAATTATAGTAACATTTATTACACAATAATTCTTTAAATTTTTTCTTAAACCCTGTCAAGTCTAACTCTCTAATCGATTTTGGAATTTTATTATAAATTTGCGGGGCTTTGCAAAATATGCTTTTTCGCATAAGACTGTCTGGGGCGGTATATCCGCGAGCGGCAAAACTCAACTTGAGGTTGTTACAGGACCACGGCTGCCAACATTAAATGCTGAAAGGTACATTCGTGAGTGCTTAGAACCTCACGTGATACCATACGCGGATTATGTGGGCCCAAATTTCCTTTTTATGCATGATAATGCAAGAGCCCATGCGGCCGGCATCGTCAGGGAATATCTTCGGGATGTGAACATCACAGTTATGGACTGGCCAGCCAGAAGCCCAGACATGAACCCCTTTGAGCACATGTGGGACGAGCTAAAAAGACGTGTTAGGGCTCGTCAGCCAGTTGCCCAGACGATGCAGGAGTTGAAAACTGTCATAGAAGAGGAATGGGAGATGATCCCTCAAAATTTCATAGAGCGGTTGATAAACTCTATGCCTAATCGTATGAGAGCTGTGGTAGATGCCCATGGAGGCAACACGCGTTATTAAATTAAACCTTTATTTGATAAAACATGTTTTTTATTCAAAAATCAATTGCCTTTAACAAGGCGCATAACCGACTTGTTAGGCATAGCTCCATGTCGTATGGTATTCTGAATTCAAATTTAAAACAATACGATCGAAAAAGATGGTAAAATGTATCAGGTTTAAAACTGCATCAACAGTTTTTGTTCAATCTAGCAATCATATTTCGGTAGGGGCCATCGAAACCTAAACTCTAAGGTGGGCCAATAGATGTGTCCAGAAGTGTAGTTACAAATTTTATGGTATATTTCTAGATATTTCAAAAACCTTTGATACGGTCTCTGTCCCAATCCTTTTATTAATATTGGAGCGTATTAGAGTTCGAGGACTATCTTTGAATATTTTTAAAGATTATCTTACCAATAGAAAACAGGCAGTCAAAATTGACACCGTGATAAGTGCGGATGAACAGATCGAATATGGAGTCCCGCAGGGGAGTATTCTTGGTCCCACGCTGTTTATAATATACGTCAATGACTTGTGCAGGATGGTTCTTAAAAATGTTGATATTTTTACATATGCTGATGACACAGCCTATATTATTATTGATTAGTCTATGGGAAAAGCTGGACAGAAGCTAAGGTACACGCCGAGAATAGTCTAAGAGAGGTCATGTTATGGCTATCTACTAATTTGCTTACTCTAAATGTAGAAAAAACAAAATATACTCGTTTTTATCTCCCCAACACCTCAACACCTTCAGTGGAAACCACAACACTTTCTGCCCACAATTGTGCCAAATCATCAATTACTTGTCCTTGGATACCATTGAAGAATGTTTGCAGTATAAGATACCTTGGCGTATTAGTTGATGAACGATTGGATTGGCGCCCACAGGTGGAGACTCTTACAGGACGAGTCAGAAAGTTGGTTTACGTTTTTAAGAATCTTCGTCGTTCTGCCGATCGGTCGATATTATATACAGTCTATCTTGCACAATGTCAATCAATATTGGGTTATTGTATTCCGGCGTGGGGTGGGACTTACAAAACTTTATTTTTGAAAATAGAGAGAGCCCAAAGGTCTATCCTTAAGATCATACATTGTAAACCATGGGACTATTCTACCACCGAATTATACAAGGAATGCGATGTATTGACGGTGCGACAGCTGTTTATTATACGCACGATGCTCCGGCGGTATTCGTTGCTTCCCCTAAATAAAGAGGTTTTGAGGAAACGTAGTGGTGCACTTGTTTGCCCCTCTGTGCGATGTAAAACAGCTTTCGCACAGCGACAGTACAGGGCATTGAGTTCCAGGCTTTACAATGAAGTCAACAAAAAGATCTCACTTTACAAACTCAATAAGCACAAGTTTAAAAATAAATTTATTATCAAATTGGTTAAAGTCATTGGACTACAATGAGTCAGAAAAACTTATTGAAATAACTAAATGATGTAAAGCTTAATTTTTATTTAATTTTTGTCTCTTTTGTTATCTTTTTCTTTATTTAAAAAAAAAATGCACTAACCCAGAAGACATAATATTATGCTCCCAACATATTAGGATAATAATACTATAACAGACTGCACAAATACAACGGTGGACCGCCGACTACCCAAGATACGGGCAGTGCTCAGTTTGGGAGTCGTTGACTCACTTTTTGGAACTTACCTATGTTATATGATGTTATCTTGTAGTTGTGTTTTTGTGTACTTTTTGGAAGAAATAAAGAATTATTATTATTATTATATTATTTAAATAAGTATATAAAACTCTTCCGTTACTGAGTGACTGACAGACAACGCACGGCCAAAACTACTGGCAGTAGAGAGCTGAAATTTGGCATGTGTGTTTGTTGGGAGGAGTAGGCTACCACTAAGATGAGGAGGATTTTTAGAAATTCCCCCCCAACGGGGAGAAAAGGGGGATAAATTGTTTTTTTTTTATTTCTTAACGGATTCACTTAAAACTTTGTATGTAGGTTCCACCAGTGAAGCAAGTGCGCAATAAGAGAGGATTTTTAAAAAAAATCCCGCCTAGGGGGAGAAAAATCAATTTGCCCCCCGTAAATTGATTTTTTTTAATTTCTTTATAGATTCACTTGAAACTTTGTATGTAGGTTCCACCAGTGAAGCAACTGAGTATTAAGAGAGGATTTTTGGATTTTCTCTGTCACCAGACTGTCGTAGAGAGAGAAAGAGTGCTGAAATTTTTACAGATGATGTATTTCTATTGCCGCTATAACAACATCATCAGCCTATTGGTGCCCACTGCTGAGCACTAGGCCTCTTCTCACATGGAGAAGGTTAGAGCATTAGTCACCACGCTTGCTCAAGGCGGATTGGCGATTTCAAACTTATAGTTTAAAATTATAAGTCCAGGTTTCCTCACGATGTGTTCCTTCACCGTCTGTCAGTGGTGTCTAAATACTCATAGAAAACATATATAACTTGGAAAAAATCACATTGGTACTTGCCAGGTTTCGAATCCGCACCCTCATGCACGAGAGGCGGGCCTTAACCTCCAGGTCACCATGACGCGTATAACAACAATGAATACCTACTCAAAAACAGAATAAAATAAATATTTAAGGGGGTTTAAAATAAAAGGTTAATATAGGTTTATTTTAGTTTCGTATGTGTACTAATATTACAAAAAGAGACAATTTGATTTTTTAAATGTTTGTTTACACACGTAATCGATAGACCATGGAAAAGGCGATAACTAAGCGAAAAACCCAAATTCTGCCGGAAGTCATTATTCCATGCGGAAGAAGTCGCGGGCGAAAGCTGTACAGTACCTTATAAGAATGCTTATTTATTACGCTACTCGATCCTGATTAAATACAAATTTTTTAAGCATTCATTTTTGTAAAAAAGTGAAAGTGTTTTAGTAAAACACATATTTAACACGTTTTTTATTCATTCGTGAAGAAAGAAGGCACATTGCTCGCAGAACAGATGGTCGTTGGGACCGAAAGGTCCTGGAATAGCGACCGCGTATCGAAAGACGCAGCGTTAAAAGGTCTCCTACAAGGAGGACCGATGACCTGGTGAAAGTTGCGGGAATCCGATAGATGCGAGACACACAGGATCGTTCATTGTGACGACACTTGGGAGAGGCCTATGTCCAACAGTTGACGTCTATCAGCTGAAATGACGGAGAAGGAAAGCTCATGAGTCATGACCGTGACCTTTGCGACCGCTTGTTGCACCACCTTACAGTACCTCGTATCCCCGCAGTCTCCACAGCATGTCGAGAGCCAGCTGCGCCGCGGCGGGGTCCATGTGGCCCAGCGACAGCAGCGCGCACGCGAGCGGCCGCGCGTCGCCCAGGGCTCCGCGCCGCAAGGCCGCCCGCAGCTGCTTGCTGCACCTACAGTACCTCGTATCCCCGCAGTCTCCACAGCATGTCGAGAGCCAGCTGCGCCGCGGCGGGGTCCATGTGGCCCAGCGACAGCAGCGCGCACGCGAGCGGCCGCGCGTCGCCCAGGGCTCCGCGCCGCAAGGCCGCCCGCAGCTGCTTGCTGCACCTACAGTACCTCGTATCCCCGCAGTCTCCACAGCATGTCGAGAGCCAGCTGCGCCGCGGCGGGGTCCATGTGGCCCAGCGACAGCAGCGCGCACGCGAGCGGCCGCGCGTCGCCCCGGGCTCCGCGCCGCAAGGCCGCCCGCAGCTGCTTGCTGCACCTACAGTACCTCGTATCCCCGCAGTCTCCACAGCATGTCGAGAGCCAGCTGCGCCGCGGCGGGGTCCATGTGGCCCAGCGACAGCAGCGCGCACGCGAGCGGCCGCGCGTCGCCCAGGGCTCCGCGCCGCAAGGCCGCCCGCAGCTGCTTGCTGCACCTACAGTACCTCGTATCCCCGCAGTCTCCACAGCATGTCGAGAGCCAGCTGCGCCGCGGCGGGGTCCATGTGGCCCAGCGACAGCAGCGCGCACGCGAGCGGCCGCGCGTCGCCCAGGGCTCCGCGCCGCAAGGCCGCCCGCAGCTGCTTGCTGCACCTACAGTACCTCGTATCCCCGCAGTCTCCACAGCATGTCGAGAGCCAGCTGCGCCGCGGCGGGGTCCATGTGGCCCAGCGACAGCAGCGCGCACGCGAGCGGCCGCGCGTCGCCCAGGGCTCCGCGCCGCAAGGCCGCCCGCAGCCTCCCCGCGGCCCCGCGCGTCACCAGGGCCCGCACTGTCACCTCTGCAGCTGCTTGCTGCACCACCATGTCGTGGCGGCAGAGGGACGCGATGTACGCTGTTACCACCTTGTGACAAGGGTGTTACTTGTTATTAATGCTATAATAAGCGCTTAAAATTGCGCAAAGAGCGTTATTTTACTTCTCATTTTTCCAAACTTTAAGAATTTTTAAAGTATTCCTTAAACCTGAGTCACATTAGGGTCTAAAATGTCCCCCAATATAAAGCGGAACGCTCATTCTACGTGTCCCGAAACTTGCCACCCAACATTTTACAACGCATTCACGAGACGTAGGACATGTTGTTGGACAATTTGACAGCGTTGCGCGTTACGTTGGGGACCTTTTGTCCCTTAGTGTATCTGACGTTTTAAATATCCTCAAAAAATGTAGATTGAAATTACTTTTATTTCTTTTTTTGAAATAATTGGATAATTCATAAAAATCAAGTAAAAAAAATTTTCATTACAGATAAGTTATTACTTTTTTCTTCTCAGCTAAGCGATGAAGGAGTGTGAAGGAAGTAAAGGGTGGCACGGCGTCCTACATGGGCCATTTAAAGTAAATGCGGTTGCGAAGCGATCCGACGCGGTTCACGGATGAGCAGCAGGTGACGCATGTCCTGTGCAGCGGCTACACTGGCACTGTGTTATAGATAGGTCGAGAAACGTCATTAACAAGTAAAGAGTTTTCGGACCAACTAACCTGCACCAAGTACTGGTCGTCGGCGTGATGTTGCAGCACGTGGCTGCACATGTCGGGCTGCGAGATGAGCACGCGGAAGTTGTGCGGCGGGCGCGCGCACTCCGCGTGCCCCGCCGTGTTGCGCGCCACCTCCAGGTCCGCCCACTTCCTGCCAGGCAGGAGACAATGTATTTAATGATTGATTGGGTAGCTAGTTATTAAAATAGTTTTTGCCGGCGGCTTCGCTCCTGTTAACTGACTACTCTATTCTACTCTACTCTACCTTAGTTACTTACCCTACGCTACCTACCTTATCTAGCTACTTACACTATTATTTTTTATGCTTTTAAACATTCCCTGTATGCAAACAATAAAAGAATTATCAAAATTAGTCAAGTCATTCTTAAGTTATAGCGTGGCCAGAAGAAATAGGGGTTTATTTTTGTATACAGGGTTATTTGCTAAACACTGGCAAGTGGCGACCTCTCAGGACTAAGTTACTAACATCATAAACAACAACTTTTGCTCTATGACTTTTAAAAATGTATCATATTTTAGTTCATCAGATTTTCATACAAAAATAAAAATATTTAAATTGAACGTTCTGAAAATTACTAAGTCTGTACGAATCAAGTGATAGTACAATAGCAGAGGGGAGAGTGTATCGGGCGGCGGGGGTGCTTGATGCGCTTGCGTCGCGTACTTGGGTTGATATAGCAAAATACAGAGTTGAAATATGTTAGATAGAACCACGAAATCTTGAAGGTTTGTTTTTGGTAAATTAATTATATTTTGTAAAAAGTCATAGAACAAAAGTTGTTGTTTATGATGTCAGTAACACAGTCCTGCAAGGTTGTGTTTTACAAATAACCCTGTATACGAGTATAAAAATAAATTCATTCCTACCATGGTTTTTCTGGTTTATAACTTGACAAAACTTCTCTGGCTTTAACTAAAATATCTGGTAAATAGTCTCGAACACATTGTAGCTTTGAGTCAAGCGAAATCCACAGGAAAACCGATTTATCGACGAAATTTAGTTTTTCATTGTTCCAGCCACGCCTCAAAGAGGGGACTTACCGCCATAATTGTGGCGTGATACATATGTCACTATCACTACTTTTGATATTTGTTCTTTAAGTTCATATACAGTAAACAGGTACATTAGGCGGACTTAATGCAACAAAAATTATAAGGACTTAGTTTTTTCCCATTCATAACTAAATTATTTATATTGAACCAGCCATTGATCCGTCTATCTTCTATAATATAAAAATGAATCGCAAAATGTGTTGGTAAGCGCATAACTCAACAACGCCTGGACCGATTTCGCTAATTTTTTTTTTGTTGTGTTCGTTATTATGAGGAGAAGGTTCTCCATGAAAATTAGGGTAGTGTAGGGTAGAGTAGGGTAGTGTAGGGTAGAGTAAGGTAGAGGAGGGTAGAGTAGGGTAGAGTAGAGTAGGGTAGGGTAGAGTAGGGTAGAGTAGGGTAGAGTAGGGTAGGGTAGAGTAAGGTAGAGGAGGGTAGAGTAGGGTATAGTAGGGTAGGGTAGAGTAAGGTAGAGGAGGGTAGAGTAGGGTAGGGTAGGGTAGGGTAGGGTAGAGTAGGGTAGAGTAGGGTAGAGTAGGGTAGAGTAGGGTATAGTAGGGTGGAGTAAGGAAGAGCGGGAGCGAAGCCGCGCGGGCAAAGCTAGTATATAATAAATATACTATATTGTCCACTACCAGACATAGTGCTACAAAACCGGCTAAATGCGAGTTGGACTCACACACGAAGGGTTCCAACCCATATCTATATAACTTTTTTTTACACAATTTATTTTATTCTGTTTTTAATATTTGTTGATATAGCGATCATATGTGAAAATTTCTGAAAACTGGCTAGTTATCACAGTTAATGAGAGACAAACAGTGGAGTCTTAGTAATAGGGTCCCATTTGTACCCTTTGAGTAAGGAACCCTAAAAAGGGCAAGAATATAATGAAGGCCATTTCCACTGACCTGTAGACCGAGTTGATCTCGTCGAACACCTGTGACAGCTGCACGAGGTAGGAGCCTGCTTCAGTCACGAGCTGGTTCACGATCCTGTATATGGTATCCTTGCCGTCAGTCCGCCGGAGCAATACTGCTACTATTTTTGCTATCTCATCTTTTGGTACCTGGAAGTAATATGTAATAGTAATATGAGTTAAATTTTTAATTATGTTTATGTGCACAGGCGTTACCACGAGCTTTTAACGCGATCCATTTGACGCCCTAAACTGAACTGTTAAAAGGATAGGACGATATAGGGTGCAAACCTCCATCCCTCTTTCTAGCTTGTACATCTGTAGGGTGTAGAAATATCTATGAAGCCACATAATATGAAGAACTATACTTAAAAATCCTGTATCGCGGTATCAAAGGTCGCCGCGCTATTAGAACATATATGTTCATGTATACAACATTCCGAAATAAAATATCGGACAGTTGCCCGGACCAGACATAACACCCGTCTGGTCGGAGGAACCTTCCTTTTCAACGCAGGTTTGCAGGACTTTACATCCCGTTCGGAGGAAGGGGGGGAAAGAAATGAATTTGATTACATTACACATTAAACATCCAAATATACGATTACGTAAATTTTGGCAAACATTAAATTCGCTTTCGATAATTATTTGTAAATAAAAACGAACATAAAATCGTCTTTCATTCCCCGTCGTACCTGAAATATAATGTGACAGAGAGTGAGCCTACTATCGATTATTATTGTATTTTGTCAACGAATAGAGGTCATTACCGAGTGCGCCAACCCCTCGGGTACAAGCTTGACGCGCCACAGACAGCCGAGCCGCGCGTCTATTATGTAGTCCGGCTGGAACACCACCCAAGTGTCCGAATCTATGATTATAGTTAAGGTATTTATGTCTTCAAGTTATACGCCTCGATTGTTTAGGGAAATATTTCGCTCTTTCGTCCAAATCGTTCGTTAATAGTATTGGTGTCAGACTTCCACACAATGGGTACTTATCACAGATAGTGATTTGTGCAGAGTATGCATGGAGTCAGAGGAAACAATCGCGTAAATGCTCCTTAAGTATACAGATGTCACCGAAATAGGCACACGAATCCTGAGAGCACCAAATTCACTTACGCCCTGAATAAACTGGTAAGCCTAGACAGATGTCGAAGAGAGGTGGGCTGGTTGTAAAAAGAGGTCGCTTTGGCCCATGAATAATGGTCCATCAAGGACTAAGTGACCAGACCATAAAGATACGATAAAGGGGTGACCAGACGGTTGCAAACTAGCGTTCCAACCAAGGTGACCTTGTTTTATGTGTTTGTTCCACGCGATAACACGTTCGGTGGTTAGGAAAACGCGCCTCCCAACCAAGGGCGTTGAAGGTCATGGATTACAACTGTTGTCTACACGGATTGAAACTAGCAAGGTCACTTTGGTCGGGACGTAGGTTTGCAACCATCTGGACACCACTTATTTTTTTTTTTGGTGGGTAAAAATCATCCAAATGACAGGTTTTTTTGTCAGACTCTTACTGACTAATAAACCCATTCTGTTCCTTCTTGCCTTTTACACCGGGGCTGAGCTACTTTTCAGAGCTAACCCTAGCCCCAGGTTACCCCTTAAAATAAGTATTGATTCGTTCGTGTGCACCATTTGGGTTGTGCCTGGTCAGTAAAGGATACACATAGGACAGTGCAGGTCGCCGATGCGC
Source organism: Mythimna ferrago (assembly GCA_910589285.2). NCBI lineage: Eukaryota > Metazoa > Arthropoda > Insecta > Lepidoptera > Noctuidae > Mythimna > Mythimna ferrago. The sequence continues at coordinate 1,428,427 of OU342693.1, forward strand.
GCGGGCTGCATGCTGAGGCCGGCCACGCACGGGATGTGGATCACCGTGCCGCTCTCCGGACGAGACTCCTCCATTATGTCGAATAGTTGAGACGTTTGACTGGCCTGCAATTGAAAGAAGCTTTCGTTAAGGTGAACGCACACTTATTCGAGCCCAACGCGTCGAACGAATCAGAGTCAACTTCAAAAAGGTTTCGCACACATATCCGCACCGAAAAATCAACCGCGCCGAAGAAATCGTTTCTATTTCCTTTACACCTGTCGCACTGAAATTACATGTCGATTGCGATGGATCTTGACGAGGTTTTCATTGTCAGTTCTTTATTAATGGAAGATGTGGAAAGTGAAGAACATCAAAGGGAACAAGAATATGGGTTCGTAAAATTAACTTAAAAAGGCAGTACTTTGGTGGATCTGAATTTGTGTTGGATTTCTGGAGTTCTTCCAGTTTCGGAGGATTCGACGCGGTTAGGTGTGCGAGATTTCATAAAATAGTATAAAGCGTTCTAAATTTCTTTTCTTTCGATTCGCTCGGCTCTGATAAATGTGCGTTCACCTTTAAATGGCTAGTCAGTTTTTGAGATGATTCTGTTTAATTCAAGGCTAATTTTGTTACACTAAGGCCTAGTTTCAAAACCTAACCATAATGGTAACAAAAATGTACTCTAACCTGATTGAAAATCTATATTATACCGATGAATTTTCCATCCTGTATTGTCGCTAAATACAATTTTGGGAAGTGATGAAGTTTTTCGGTCAGGTTTACGCCTTTGTCACGAGCCGTATCATTAATAGTATACTGTATAGCGCTGTCGGAGAATGTTTGACCAAAAGCTACCGAAATTTGTTAAATCGGGATAAAAAATTATTAGAAATATTTTTTAAATATATTTTGATACTAGCTTTTGCCCGCGGCTTCGCCCGCGTGGCATTAGGTACTTAAGGAATTGGGATAAAAGGTAGCCTATGTTCTTTTCCATGTCAAAGGCTATATGCATGCCAAACATCCAAATCCGTTCAGCTGTTTTTGCGTGATTAACTCTTTGAATGTCGTAATTAGAGACACAATAGAAAGACAATTACCTTATGTCGGACTGTGTAACTTAAGACATTCGAAAGGTTAAGTAACAAACATTCAAACATCCAAACATCCACACTTTAACATTTATAATATTAGTTAGGATTACATAAACTGACTGATTTTCCATGTGATTATGTGATTTATGCAGTTTCAGTCTAAATTATAATATCGGCCTGGACGCATCTGTAACGTTCTACGTTTATAAAGTAAGTTATCTTTACGTGCATTATTTTAAGTAGAATATTTACCTGATGATGCACCACGACCAGGTCATCGACAACGTTGACTGCAAATCTGCCGACCAGCCCGGTCTTTAGCACGTGCGTGTAGTGGAAGCCTGAGGGACCTGTGATCGGCATCAGCCACACCTGGGGAAATATTAAAAAATTGTGTTAATCAGTCATCTATAATATATTACAATTTCTCGAATTCATCTTATGTACACAGTAGTCAAAAGGGGTGAATAGGAACGCAGGGGTGAATAGAGACAAAAAAATTAAGGGGATTTTTACGTTCTTTAACAGTTTTTTTCCGGCATTCAATGTGTGCACCAATTTATTCATTAAATGTAACAAAAGTCGATGCTTTGATAGAAATCAAGAAAATATATCAATGTAAAAATTCTAATTAAAGTTTGTTTCTACGTGTAGTCAACCTGTTTAACGGTATTTTGAAGTGACCCGCAATTTTTGCGGCCTAGTGTGGTATGAGCTATTTCACGGTTACCTCCGTGGGTCCAGGAGCCGTGACGGTGGCGGAGTGCGCGTGCCTGAAGACGGCGCACCACGTGGCGTCGCACAGCCGCAGGATGAACACGTCGCGCTCCACCACCGGCCGCGTTGCGTCCACTGAAACATACATGTTACAAGTTCTTCTGGTAATTAATACCACACAGAAGTTTTACTATGATTAAGAAGACTACAGGACCTAAACCGCGGTTACTTCCGACTGCAGACAAAAGTAAAAGATGCAAAGACACGCGAATATGAAGTATTTTAACGATTTACTAAAAACTGTACAGATTTGATTATAAAAGTAAAACACTGTAACGATAAAACGTTGGTTGTAGAATTATCTTATTTTCGACATCAACAAGGAACCACTGCACCAACAGCCTCCCAAGTGGTTGAAGGGCTCCTCTTTTTGAAGACAGGCAGGGAGGCCGTAAAAACACTACTACGGAAGGAGCAGACAGAACCTGGAATAACCAGGAAATGCGTACAGTGGTAAAATATGCTAGACAAGTACAGAGGGAGTGGGAAGCGTCCACACATATCTCCATAGCTTCCGCCACAACGCAACTGGTGGGACTGAAGAGGAAATCACTTCACAGATCGCCAAAACTCGAGGAACATTGGCACAGCTGAGACCTGTTCGACAATAACGGAAAGAACCCTGGTTAAATTCTCAAATTCTTCGGGTCCGGTGTCAAATCCGTACTGCTTTACGGGTGTGAAACCTAGAAGATAACAAAGGGCATTTCACGACAAATGTAAGTTTTCAACCAATGTCTTCGATGTATCCTCGGAATTTATTGGCCTGAGACCATCTCTCACATAAATCTGTTCGAGAAATACCACGACAGCCCATGTGGATATAGATTTATCACATGTTTCAAAGTGAATCCTGTCACATACATAAACAGGCGTTGGATTGGAATCCTCAAGGGAAAAAGAAGTGTGGCTGGCTATCCTCGGAAAACATGGCGCACAATGCTGGCAGAAGTGACGAGCATCGGATCAACATGGAGCAAGGTGACATGAGATTATTGTGGATGTTGTCTGCCCCAGCCAATGGACATATAATTTTAAGTCAAAGGAGTGTTATATTGAATTTGGTGTAATGTCATATAGCCTATAATCAACAGACAATTGATATGGTTCAAACAATACCTCATTAAAGTTATGAGAAAACAGATGAGTAAGCATACATAAATACAGGCTAAAATCATAACTTTCTTTTTGTCATTATCGGGTAAAGGTTTAAATATGTTGAAATCTGATTTAATCTCAATAGCAAAATTTAAAAAAAAATTTGATTCTTACATTCCAACTTCTGCAGTTTGGTGATGGTGGAATTGTTGAGTGAGAAGGGCTGCAGTAGCACTCCATTGTTGCCGGCCAGCAGAACAATGTTGCTCTGTGAGCACCATGAGAACCATGCACAGCTGGAAATGTCAACCATCAATTATTCAGGTGGAACAATGGAGATTATATATTAATTATATGGACAGAAGATATTCAACTTGGTATCATCTAAATCATGTTTAAGCTGAACCCTCTGGAATTCTTCACTAACAAGCTCAAGCTTCCTAATGCTTTATTATGTTTTAGTTTTTTTTTTTTTATTACTTCCAGATAAAGTGAATACAGCTTATTTATTGTGGCATGCAGAAAATATGGCATTATTATTTAAATTATTGTGACTGTACCTGAACGAAGTGTTTTTCAAGCTTTTCAGCTGTTTTTTCTCAGGCAAAACTTGAAGTAACTCAATACCATGGTCTGTTATAAATGTTATCTCATTGACTTTAGGCCAAACAAAACCTAAGATCTTTGCATTCTTCCATTTACAAGTGTGTGAGTACTCTACATTGGTAGGAGCCAAGTCTTTGAAGTTCACAAACTCTACAGCAGCATTCTGATTATCTTGGTTTCTTTGTATAGCCAGAATTTTGAGGTCTGGTGAAAATTTTATTGATATAATTGGCCCACGGTCTTCCATTCGGAATGAAGTCGACTTTGATTCATCCATGCCATTGACCGTCACGCCTGTCACGCCCCCAGATCTAACTGTGAACACCTAATAGAAAGAAAATGGTATGTATTTCTGCCACACAAAACATTCGAATAAAATAGTTTTATTCAAGTTAGAATTATAAAAATCAAAATGTATACAATCATAATAAGGTAAAGAAACCATCAAATAATAAAATAATAAGAAAAAACTGAAGGACACTAAAAAAATGATGAGCATTTACCTGTCCATTACTATCGTCGAAAAATACATTTGTAACTGGACTATCAGCATCAAATCTTTTTGGCTGATCTGATAGAGCCAAGTAGTACTCAACGCTGTCTTTTAAACAGAACCGTGACATCTTATATACATATTAAACTTTCGTTTTATAAAAATACGAAACCTCCTCTTGTTCTTTTGTTGTGACAACCACAGTGACAACAGGCGACAGGCGGCACTGTCAGTGTCAGTGTCGAAGAGAAGTGACAGTGACAATTGTGAGAAAAATTTTCAATAATTGGCTTATGGTCTTTTGAGACACAGGTAAAGCTCCCATTTCAATGAAGTATTGACTTTTTTTGGATTCTCATGACCCAACCTACAAATAACTTCTCCTGCTGTGTCAGTCAGTGTGGACGTTAACACCAGTCAACGAACAAATGACTAACCTCCACGACCTCTGCCACACATTGCAGCTTACCGCAACTGCTTATAGCAGCTACTTAAAGAAAGGCACCATCTCAATTATTAAGCGATAGGCTGGCCGGCCGGAGACTTTAATTTATGAAGGCCGTCACAGGTTAGTCTGGTTAAGCTGTAAGCAAACAAAAAACGCATGGGCTGCGAGAAGCCAGTCACAAAAAAAGTTTAATGATTGCAGATCCTAGTACGAGCTGGCAACTGTAGTGCATTCAAAAATAACCAGAGTCGAGTAGAGTTGCAACCCAGGGTCATTCATAAATAACTCGAGTAGCTACCCTAGAGTTAGTTAACCCAACTAAGGAAGTCAGAACTGCAATAAAGTATCGATATATATCGATATCGATTTTTATGTAAAAATATCGATATATCGGTATGATACGAAAAAAAAGGTCTAATCTAGTTCAGTTATCTTAGGTAGGCACATTACTAGATAAATACTAATCAATAGACATCATTTTGAATAAATCAAGAACAACGATAAAACATATCTATTTATTACCTGAACCAATATTTATCTGATACAGACACAAGAAAAACTCTTTGATTTATATGCTCGGCTGTAAGCCGACTTCTGTTATTGGGTACTGCGAGACAGCCAGCAGCTGTTGCAGCAAACTTAAAAACCAACAAAAGTACTAAATTAAAAAGAAGTTAAGCAGCAAATTGAGTCGACAAAATAAAACCAAGAAAAAATATTGTTTTTGATACAATTTCTATATTGGACATTTTAAATCGATATATCGTTATAAAATATATCGCCCAAAAATATCGATGTATCGAAATAAAAATATCGATATATCGATATTTATTCTACAAGCCTAACCCAACTAACTCTAAAGGACCTATTACACTGCGCTGAATATCGCGTGCGATATTCCGACTCGTACTATTTTTCATTCATAGAAAGACAGTCTAACCCCAATTACACTGCGCGATACGTCGAACCATAGACAAAACGAGTCTGAATAACGCGTAGTGTAAAGGACCTATTACACTGCGCTGAATATCGCGTGCGATATTTCGACTCGTACTATTTTTCATTCATAGAAAGACAGTCTAACCCCTATTACACTGCGCGATACGATATTCGATATTCAGCGCAGTGTAATAGGTAAAAACACTGTTTTTACTGTTCCGTGGTTGGAGTCAATGGAGTAAACGGCAATATGCTTGAAATTGACAGTTGAACTCCATTCGCGTTCAGAAATGCCAGGGTAGAGCAAAGATTTTATATATAGGGTAGAGTCTAGGTACCCAATGACGTCATTAGAGTTAACTATAAACTCAATTTTTTAAAATGATATTTTTATTATGAAAGAGGTCGTAATTAGAATGCATAGACAAAGCGAAACGGCTATTTTGAAAGTTGTGTTGTCATAGCAACGAATGGTGGTAACAACAAACATAGAAAGCTCGTGGTGTTACGAAAATAAACGTATTATGAATGAAAATATAGAATTAAATACTTTGACGGCGGATGATTCATTTGAAAATGATATTCAAGAGTATCACGAGATCAAGCAAGACACTACACTCGATGATATCGAAACGTCGTTTTCTTCAAAACAATCACCGAAACACGTGAATGAATACGATTTCTTTACAAAACATGATATTAAAACTGAGCCTAAGAAGCATTTAAAAAAGAAGAAGGGGAAGAAGAAAGAAAAGCCGTCGAATTTAATGGACATAATAAGTTCTGAGATCGCCGCCTCCATAGCACCTGTGACCGAGAATATTGTCACGTTGGTGGATGTTACTAAAGAGCGACAGAATAGTTATCTTCGAACTGATTCTAAATACCCTATATTTCATAAATCTAAGACAATTTCCTCCGACTTAGAGAACGGGTAAGTTAACACAACCTATTTTACAGTTGTTTTTATTTCAACTTCTCTTCCATCTCTTCTAAAGTTTTAATTATAACCACGGATGTTATGGAGCTCCAAAATCATAATCGAAACCATCAGATATCCAAAATAAAAAATATCTTTAACGTAACCGAAATGTATCTTCTTCTTAGACTAATTATTATAAAGAGGTACCAAAAGTTTGTTTTTTTTTTTGTTTGTGGGAGGTAATCTTTGGAAGGACTGGTCCGATTGCTAAAATTTTTAACCGATAAAAAGCTGCTTCATTCCTGATCCTGAGTGACATGGGCTATATTTTATGTATGCGGGCTAAGCCACGGCCAAAAGCTATTATACATATAAAGAAATCTGTAGAAGTTTTTAGTAGTGTGCACATCATCCCAATGTAGATAAGAAATCGATGTAGATAACTTTTAGACTGTTACAGTATCGACTAGCTTTTTTTTTTTTTGGTGGGTAACAATCATCCAAACGTCCCTCGACCTTGGGCGGGCGGAGCGAGAGATAGTGTCAGACTCTTACTAACAAAAAGAAAAAAAAAACGAAAGTAAAACCCACCCCGGTCCATCTTGCCTTTCATACCAGGGCTGAGCTACCTTTCGGAGCTAACTCTGGCCCCAATAGGCTACGACCCACTTGGCCCCTGCTGTTGCTGACATTAACTCCTTGAGGAGCGTGGAAACAGTGCGCGCCGTCAACGACTTGGGCTCGGTCCGGACGGTCGGACAGCGAGCTACCCATTGCTCGCCGTCCGCGTGTGGCCGGAAATCGGGATCGGAATCCCGGCGGCACGGCTGGGGCGCTGTGTGCCTGATGCGGTCGGCCTCCTCCTTTGCTAGCATTACTGCTTCGCTCTTTCGCAGAAGGAGTCCGCCTGCCACTCTTCCTCGCTCCGGACCATGGCCTGTACCAAGGCCCGGCGCGAGAGATCGCCGCCGCCGATCGCTCCCACGAGGGCACGGCGATGCTCTGCCCAAGCGTGTGCCCCGCTTCCGCCTCCACTGTGTGCTCCGGACGTTCCGCACAGTGGCGAAACTCAGGAGTATCGACTAGCTGACCCGGCGAACTTCGTAGGACCTACAAAGTCGATAATAAAAGTTTCGGTTAAAGACAGAGTCCAAGTGATAGTGTTTGTCGTTGGTTTTTGCCCGGCCTGACATATGATAATCTATATTCATTACTGAAACAATCCGAAATAATTTCATATCCGTAACCGTATCCGAACTCGGTATACTTAATATTGTTCCTATACCCGTATCCGTATTCAGATCCGTGTATCCATAATATCCCTGATAATAACTTGGTAAAACCTTATTTACCCATTCATTATTTATATTTATCATCATCATCCACAGCCCAATCTCATTATCTCTCAAATGCTCGGTATACTTAGTTCCAACGTTGCTTGTGTCAATTCGCCGCTTATGTGCCTATCAGTATTATTTTCTAGTTTGTGCACTTTTAGGTGGAATAAAAAAACACGAGCTGTTAATGTAAGTCCTATATTTCCGAGAATTCTTGAAAATACTATAACTGAGGACTGTTTGGTTCCAGTCGAATATGTTGAGCCAAGTATGTTTAATGACATAGTTGCAAATAATGATAAAGATCACGATGTTCCCATCAAGTTTTTAGACATTGCAATAAAAAATATTACATCTAAACATCATCATTCTTTCACATTAGAAAAACTTCTTTGTCTGAAAGTTGTAGATAGTTATAACGAATACAGTTACATTCAGAGGCTGTTAAAAGAGCTGATCAAAGACATAAGAGTCTATAGAGAAACAAAGGATAATCTTAAGAAAGATCTCATGAAAGTGAGCCCTAGTAAGAAAGATGATGTACGATTTGATAAAACTGTAAGAAAATATACAGAAAAAATAATAAAGCTCAAAGAAAAATATAAAGAAATTTTGAAATCTAAAAAAGAGATCATTCATATAATAATGTCACTCTGGTCAGATATAGAAATGATACGAGAGAAACTTCAATGTATTGAAACACCGTATACATTAGAAATAACGAAAAGAGAATTAAGTCAAACTGAATACGAGAAAGAATGGAATGATGCATTTAACACAGAATACACAGATATGCTTGACCAAATTGAATTTGAGTACGTAACTAATTACTTAGAATATAAAGAAGCGAAAAATGAACAAAAAGGAAATTCCGATTATAAACCGACAAAGCCCAAATTGCATCTAGACGAAGCGAAAATCAAAAGTAAAGTGGAAGCGTTAGTTAATGCTGTTATTAATAAAGATCAAATAGAACTGGAGTTAAAAAAAGACGAAAGCATTTTAACAGACTTTAGGCAAATAGGTCAGCGCTTCCTGAAAAATAATTATAATTTTTTGATATATGTGGATGATGTTTTTGTTTGCGAGTCTGATAAATATTCTAGCAATGATATGTTTAGTGCAGAGTTTACAGAGAGTTTCTCCGTACAGATTCTACCAAAGAATCTTAGTATTAGAGTAGTATTACTAGAAAATGAAACGAAAGTCTCAGATTTTACAATAAACTTATTAGAGGTAAGAAAAACAAATGCAAATGCTGATTTTATAGCTGAAGATCTCGTTTATGAAGAAATGGTTGAACCTAACTCGAAATACGTAGGTAGTGGAGTAAGTATTAAAGAAATAGCTCAAGCAAATAAAGTGAGACTTAAAAGCAGCAATCTGTTCAAAGAAAAATTATTTACCAGATACGAGATTAACATTAAAGTGGGTTGGAATGACAAGCTAGAACAAAATCAATCTGAAGCTATAAAGTCTTCTCTGGAAACTGGACGACAAATAAAAAGACTGTTACATGGCATTGACAAGCCGAACTTAGAGGTGTTATTAGATGTAGTAAGTAAGGTATATGAGAAAGACGTTACAGACGAGGATATGGTGCAAACATTACAAAAACTAAGTAGAATGGAAATTGTCGATGATGACAGTTTTCCTTTAGACCAAAACAATCCCGATATTACAAGGTTGAAGCTGCTTCATTTGAGAAATATTGGGGGCTTTACTAACATCGATAAGAAACTGATTCCTCTCCACGCAAGCCAAATAACGACAGAACAGTTGAACTGTCTTCAAAAGACAAATGAGAAAGAATTTGATATAGACTATCTGAATGATAGAGAACTGGAAATGGATCCGATCGAGTTGCAGAGGTTTATTGGCGCCAAATATGTGCAGAAGCTTAATAAGAATATGTTGAGGAATCTGAATGACTACCTGCTGCAGAAGACTCATAAAGACATTGTTAAGGAATTTAATTTCAGTCTAAGGTTCGTATTTCAATTTAGTTCTTTGATTGAATTTCCAAGAATAGGTACATTGAGAACTCAAATCAATTAACTTCTTTAGTAGTTACGTAATTCGACCACTTCTATGTTTTCTTTTAAGTTTTTCAAGACCTTTACGTTTTCACACCAATATTCAATTAATTGTTGAATCTGACGCACACATATTTTATATAGGTATATTCTTGTTTACAGAAGCTTATTTTCCAATCAAACTAACGGAGGAGCTTTAGCCGCCGCATCAAATTCTACAAAACAGCGGATTCTCAAAGAGTCTCTGAGCAAAGACCAGGAGATTCAAGTTACTGTGCTGAGGGCATTTAATCTGCGCGACAGGAGTTCTGCAATACTAGATGAGGCGTCTGAAGATGACGAGAAGATTGCAGGTTAAAGTCCAAAGAATATTACCGCTGACTTATTATTCTAACCAAATTTTTATAATATGGATATCGGATTTATTTACAACGGATAAGCTGAGATGTGACCAAACATGCATAATATTGTTACAGGATTCAAAGTGCGACCCCTAAGACCATTCGTCCGCGTGAACTACAGAGGGGCTTCAGCTCAAACCGTCACAGCCATCGGATGCCACCCTTCCTGGAGTCACACCCTTAAAATGAACACCAAGTCAGTTAGTGGCGTAACTATATCATCTGAGGCCCGTGGCAAATTCATTAGATGGGGCCCCCGATAAATCACGTTGTGATTTCATTTTAATAATTTTTTTTATATATTTTGGGTTACTTCTGAGGTCGCGGCCTCTGAGACCGGGGGCCCTGTCGGGCCTGGGGCCCGTGACATTTTGCCAGCCTTGCCACCCTATAGTTACGCCACTGAAGACAGTATTAGTAACACTAGTAGGTAACTTGAATAAAGTGCAGCCAAGGAAGGACCGCAATTTTGAAGTACCTACCTAATTTCTGAAAAACCATTTGGCCCCCCTGACTTAGAGGAGTTTTTTTTTCTACGACTTAGTGAGGCTTGCCTGATCGAGTGCCTAGCTCGTTTATTTTTTTTTTCTTCCAGGCTGGAACCTCTTTCGTCAATTCACATTAACATCTTCGATGAGTACAAGGCGAACATAGTGGAAGGTTTCTCTGAAGAGGATCACTCGAACAAGACTGTTCATTACCGCTATTTTAACAAGTGGCTCGGCACCTTGGAGGTGCCTCTGTATGCGGTGTTAACTTTGGGTACTGTATGTATCTCTCAAATACGCTGAGGTTTTTTTCTATACGTATTCAGATACTTATTTCATGTTTGCAGCTGACTAAGATCTATAGGCCTTAAATACTTTGTCCCGTCAAAGAATCAAACGCGCCTCCCAAAGCACAAAAGCCGATAAATCCGCAACTGCTATCATCGACTGCTTGTTTGTAGTTAACTTTAGGCCATCAAAAAAGTTGCAGCTAGTTCTAAAAATACAATATTGAGTAATTTTTGGTTAATATTGGTTGATATTATAATACATAACGCCAGGAATAAAACCTGCCCATTTAGACTTCGAAGTCTACACTCCCCAAGGTTTGAGAGAGGTGTGTCCATTCAACAGCTAAGTGAGAGTGACACGTATTATTGAGTGTCGCGAGGAAGCAGTGTGATTCACACTCAATCCAGTGCAATTGGGAGTAACGTCCTGGCAGCGGACATTACTCGGTGACGCCAGCCGCCGATGGGCGTGGCGCAGTCTGACGTATGCCTCACAATCAGAATATTTAGCACGTCTCAGCAATGAGCAATGTCACCGATTTCGATTAGCTCGTCGAATTAGGTACATGGAATAGTATATAGTATCTAATTGACGAAGTCAATACAGCAATGTGATCTTTAATCCATTTGCATTACCTATCGTTTTCATCAAATTGTCAAAATTTTAAGATGGGCACAATAGTGCTGGCGAAGTAGGTAGCTAAATTCTGTTAACACATATCACAATTTTGATATAAATACCCAAGGGTCTGCGTCTGAAAGGAAGGCTCGGCTCTGGTTTGAAAGGCAACGAAGGAAGAGTGTGGGATTTTTAGTTAGCAAAAGTCTGACACTGTCTCCTGCTCCGCCCAAGGGTCGGTCATTTGGATGATTTTTACTCACCGAAAATATAAATAAAATATATAAGTACTTAATACTTTTTGATTTGGATAGTATTAAGTTAAATAAAGTAGGTAATTCTGCTATTGTTAGATCATCAGTAAGCCGAAAGCTCTACCTAAAACACAGAATAAACCATAGGCAAGTAGTCGAATGATCACAAATATTGACCAAACAGTTATTGCCCCAACTATCACGCTTTCAGCTCCGGGGCACGTTCAAGATCACGACCCCGCCACTCTTGTTTGGATACGAAACCCTCCAAACGAAGGAGTCAACATCGCTAATCCCAGAAATAACCCAGCTCATGAAGAAAGACACCGCTTTCATAACATTGGAAATAACTACCAACCTTTCGCATTTGGGAGGATTACACGCTTACAACCAGCCGTTACCAAGCTCAATAGAAGATGATTATTTGATCAAACATTTGAACAATTTCGTAACAGAATACACAAATGAATTTCCGATGAGGAATATTTCGTTGACTTTTATAGATAGCGCGGGTAGGAATAAGTGTGTTACGCAGTTTTTGCAACCGATCCCGTTGCCTGAGAGGGACTTTATTCCGAAGAATCCGAGGGGGGACTCAGCTATTTCGAAATCTTCTGGGTTTTCGAAGAGCTCGTCTTCCAGTGGAAGACGAAGAGAGCTAGATGTGGATGGAGTGGTTCAGGAAGAGAGGGAGTCGATCTACAGTGCGAGGGAAGGTGATAATCTGGCTAAGATGATGAATGCGTGCTTGCGATATGTTTCACTGATTCCTAGTTATGAAGTGACGGAATCGCATGCTGTTACACTATTGGGACTCGTTAGTATTACCACCAAACTTGCTCTTTACTCTGTTCAATGAGTCCATGTAACATTTTAGTTTTATTTCCCCACAGGAACTGCTAAAAGTCCTACACGGCTCGCCTCTAGACCACACAATCCTTCTTGCCAGCTACTTCATCTACTTAGGCATCAAATGCTGGGTAGCCATCGGCTTGGGGCTCCCCCGAGGTCACAGTAGCTTCATCCTAATAAAATACGACCTGACTACTCGCAGGTTAGTCCTGGAGAATGACCAGCTGTTCAGGAGTCGAGGGTTCTTGAACAAAAGCGATGGGTATACTTGGTATGTATGTGATGCAAGCAGCGGAGCGCGATATGAGCTCAGAGACGTGGGATGCCCTTTGAAGACTGTCGACTACGTGTTTGATAATGAAAATGTAAGTAAAACGAAACGAAAATTGGTACCATAAAGATGTATTTGACATGATTAGAGAACCTCTTTTTTCAGATTTGGGTCAACGTGCAAGCGTCCCAAGATTGTGAGAATATGGCGTTCGATTTCACCAGGTCTTCGGACTGGCAAGCTGTAAGTTTACCATTGGCATATTTGAGGATACGACCTAACCTAGTTAACTGACCTACCTAGTTAACTGGTAAAGTCAATCTTTTAAAGTTAGGCATTTAGTTTGCAGGAACAGAAACCTTTTTTATGGGTAAGACAGATCCTTATAATTGTTAAAACCGTCTAGCAGGTCGGACAAAGAAAGAACAGTTTTAAGAGGTTGCTGAAAACACTAGTTACAAGGTTCAATACGTATCTCTCGGCAGGTGTTCGACAAAACCGTCTTTGTAATGAAGCAGCCAGTGGTGACTGACAACACACTGTATTCTCCACCTCCTAACGTGGAGGGTCTCAGGGTGGCTCTGGAGAATAAGATCAAGACCAAGGTCCAGAAGTGGCGATCCCACATGAAGACTATTTGGAATAGGTAATTATGTACCTACCCACTGCAGAATAAAGAGGCGGAAATGATGATAAAATATTGAAGGGTATTTACTAACCAGCTTGATGGCAATCAGCTGCCAACCTTTTATCCCCCGAGGTTCACTTTGTTGAAAGGCTGTTGGAATATCCTGTTCAGTTCTTATTAGATGCAAGGTTAAGAATAATGAGATGAATTGAATGTCGAGTTTTGTATTTTCTGAAATGATTAAGTAATGACATACGACTTTGTCGTATTCTAGTACTTTGCTTCACTAGCGTAGATGTAACTTTTACAAACACGACAGTACGAAGAAGTGTAAGACATAGTAGGTAGCTGATCCAAAATATACTTCAATGATAATAAAGTCAGTTTCTAATGTCAGGTATTGCAGTACGCTATTACGTGACATGTTGCTACAATGGGAGTATTGGGTGTTCCATCCAACAGGACCCAAGCCAAGCTTCAGTCAGAAACTGAAACATTTGATGGTCACCTTCAAGGTTAGTGACTGTTCTAAAGAATATGTTTCGATATGTAATTTTGACAAAAAAAAATAAACTTTCTTTTCTTTATTATAGATTTATGGCTTTCCTCTAAACATGTCATACGTGAACACGAAGTCCGTGATATCGAGCGTGAAGTCCACCGGGCTGCACCTGTGCGACGACCCTACCGCGGAGTTGGCGCTCGGCGTCGAGGTGTGCGCCTACCCGAACAACGTCATCAGCGTCTGGGTGTTCCTCGCCACTATCGCTAGGATGTGATGTTCCGTTGCGGTTCCAACTAAACTCCGTGCGCGAACACTGTGTATATTATTTGTGTCAATACACGATGACGTACACATTTTGGCTTCCGACTATTTGAATAGGATTACAAAATACGTCCAGTTTTTGCTGTAGTCTAAAAGCAGAGCATTCTGCGCCGCTTCGCAAGGTAAATATTTGGGTAACCACCGTCCACCAAACAAAAACTTTACAGAAGAGCAATATAAAATGTTTATTTTAAAACTCATTTCATCAGGACTAATAAAAACGCAGATTAATTTAAATAAAAAATAGAGCTTGTATGTCTTTTCGTTTTAATGCTAACAAAATAAAATTAACATTTATTCCATTGTAGTATAAAAATATACGTAAAAATAGAAAAAAGGAGATGTTATACGTGTGGCGTCTGCGTCGTTATGAGCCCAACGCTCGGGGGCGCGCGCGCTGCGGCGCTCGATTCAGTTCCGGGCTGACTTAACCTAGGGCGGCGCGGCGGGCTTAGCTGCCGGGGTCGTCGGGCTTGTTCTGTTTGGAGCGGCGCAGCTGCTGGATGTAGTGGCGCTGGATGGGCTTGTGCAGCGCCAGCTGCGCCAGCGCGTCGTCGATGCTGAACCACTGCCGCTTGCGCCCCATCAGCCTCGAGTCCTCCCACTCCGCCAGCTCCTGCGTCACCGTCATCACGTACACTTCTGTTCGGTGTTTGTGCTCTCGGTTCTGGAATCAAATACAAACACTTACAAGTGTGTTCATACCACATTTGAGGTTTCGCGGACGATTTACAAACAGGTCAGAGGATCGACACAACTGTAGCAATCTTGGCAATACATGTCATTGAATCTAAACGAGACATTTATTCGCCTATTTGCATTGTGTGTTAGGTTCAAAGAGTTCATAAAGATAACCGACTTTTATGGTCGATTTTAGTGTACAAAGAGTTGACCACGACCGCAAAACATGATACCCCACAAGTCAGGCAGGCGGCCGCCGGCCCCGGCACCTATTTGACATAGAGGCCCAGTAATGTAACTCTACACACAGGTAGCTTTGCACAGCGATTGTCGGGGATCAAATGACGTCACCGCGCTTGTTATTTTTTTCCGCAGTAATGAAACCTGTTTGAAACCTAATAACGCTACAAAAACAGAAGCACTGTAAAAGTAGTTAAGTTAGTCTTGAATAAAATCTAGTTTGTAAACAATAGAAGTGAGCCATATAACGTAAATACCAATCAAGCAAACTCGATTCATTTTATGACAAAGTAATTGCTTACGTAATTAGCGAGGTTAGTTAACGTTTGATAAATAAGTCAGGAGTTCACTCTGATGAGCTAAATCATAAGCTTTATTATGTAAATAATATGTGTTTAATCCGATCGGTATGAAGGGAATGTTTTTCTTATAGGCACTTGAGTAGGTATTCATTAGCTGTTACCGGCTGCGGATTGAATGCCTCGACTGATTAGCGTAAATAGGTTATCGTTAGATTGGTCCTGTAATACCGGTTGTTGCCGTCGGCCCTCGCACCTGTTGTCTGAAATACCTGTTGCCTGGGTCGGAATTTATTTCAAACGGTAAATAAACATGTAAATACGTTTAAGCTTTCAGAAGGTTTTCGACAGGTGTTGAAGCAGATATACATATCTGCGGGAATTCTATATTCAAGGGATAAAATTCGTAAAACTTCAGCATTGTTGCACATATTGTCTTTGGGACATGAATTATGTTACTAAAAGCCTATCTGTAACTGGAACACTTTAGCGTGTATGTAATATCCGTAATGATTCGAAGAAAAATAAACAGCAGTTTTTTTGCATAGCCAGCTTTGATCACAACCAATTTTGAAACAAGGAGGACATTATGCTTTCTGGATCGTTAGTCGTGTTTCATAGCATTGTGTAGGCTTCATGAATGACTATGTAGCTAGAGAAACAATGTAAAGCGCAATATGTTGTTAAATTGAAATTTCCGGCAATGATTAACGTCCGTATGGTTTCCCGGACATGAAATAACAGGTGTAAATGGAGACATTCCTGAGGATGGCCTAGCGTCACGCGCATGCAATCAACTAGGCATCTGCGGCCATCAAAATTTTGTTCCAAGAATGGTAAGATCGATGGAGTTTTCTAACATTCTATGATTCGTTGAAAGAAGTTTCAAAAAACACCAACTTTTTTTTATTATCTTGGTTTTTCGTGCACCGTTTGGCTTTGATGAGTCAGATATCCTTGAAATACATTCAGTCGATTTAGAGAGGGAACTTAAAATAAATACGGACCGATTATGACAAATTCTAGGTCAAAAATATACTTGATAGTAAAGTACAGATTTTATCGTTTTGTTTAGAATTAGTCATTTGCTTCCGTGCCTTAATTTATGTTAAGTATGGCATAACTTTCAAACTTTTACTCGAGAACCTTGGCATTTTGTATGATTTGTCAGGAATCGTATATCCTATAGTTCAGTCGAAAAGTTACTCATCATTTCAGCCGATACACGTCCACTGTTGGACATAGGCCTCCCCCAAGCGTCGCCACATCGAACGTTCCTGTGCGTCCCGCATCCATCGGTTTCCTGCTACCTTCACCAGGTCATCGGTCCACCTTGTAGGAGGCCTTCCAACACTGCGTCTTCCGGTACGCGGTCGCCACTCCAAAACCTTTCGGCCCCAACGGCCATCTGTTCTGCGAGCAATGTGCCCTGCCCATTGCCACTTAAGTTTGGCAATTCTTTGTGCTATGTCGGCAAAAAGCGAAAAGTTACTCTGCGGTCTATTATTGTTACAATAACTCGTTGTTTTGAAGCTCACTAATTTCCTATGAATTCGCTATAATATTTCCTTATAAAACAGTTGGATCGCTTCGCCGAACGGTTTGTTACATAGTAGGTAAAACTAATTTTAGATAGGGTAAACAGTAGCTTGTTTACTTTCTGTTATGATGAAGCGTTGTTATTTAGTGTTATATAAATTGCACGTTACACTACAATTGACTTAATGATTCCTTACTGGTTGAGTAGTGTAGCAGTTTATTAGTGGCTTCTGCAGTCTTATTGGAACATAACATAGGAAGAAAGGTCACATTTGACACCTTTCGAAGCAATAAAGGTATCGGTCCCACGGGCCTGCAGCTATCTAGGTCAAAGGATATCTATTTTATATCCCAAGTGACTAACTTATTGATTTTAGGCTCTTCAGAAAGGGAGAAAATTGGGATGTGAGCATACGGGTCACATTTAAGAAGCCATCATGTGGTAATAAAACTGTCGTTGGAGTACGTTATGTACATTGTTCAATCTGCGTGTTTATTTAACGATTCCTCTACTTAAATGTATTTTCACAATACACATTTAGCGCATAAGGCACCTACGTCGTAAAGTACAAAAATAATTGATTGTTTTGCCTAAATTGTTGCTCTTTCTATCGAAATTTAGTGGAAAACCTTTGAACACAGCAAACAGGACCGTTTATGGGGCGAAAAAATGCTTAGTGAACTATGTATCTAGGTGCTCGTCCTCGCGCTTCTCGGGTTATCTATACAGGTGGAGTGCTTGTCCCCGGTACCAAAGCTCAAAAATAGTATCGGATCTGCACTTGTACATAAATGACCTTTTACACAAGTTTTGGTTGGTTGGCGTTTTGTAACAACTTTAGTCTAACTTAGAGTTTTCAAGGCTTCGTAGCTAAATGGGTGACCCTTTTTATTGTGTTGTATTGTATGAGTATGTCGGGCTGGTGTGCGCAACTCCATGTCTAAAGCGTGTTTTTTGCGTACTAGTGGGACAAATGTGTCATTGGATCTATCTCAGCTCCTCAAGGAAGGCTAGTAGCGCCTTGGTGTTACTGACCATTTCGCAGATTGTACCTGGGTTCTCGAAGTATTTTGCTCTGTATCTAGCAACCACTGGGCAGCTTAGAAGTCGTTCTTTGCATATATTATAATGCTAATTATACTTAAGTGATATAATTATATTCTTTTTTACCCGTGAGAACCCAATTTCTTACAATTGTTATCCATTTGTTATAACTGTTGGTTCTTCTACGATTAAATAAATAAAATATGTCCTTTTCCCCGTTTATCTGCTGACTACCGCATCCGCTAAACCGCAACGGATTTTGATGCGGTTTTTACTAATACGCATTTAAATAAATAAGGTTTGTGCGTATAATTGAGCGAAGCCAGAGCGAGTTACTAGTGCAGCATAAAACTGTGAACGTGATAATAGATCGATTTTGAGTTACGACAAGTGTCTCAGCAGGAACGTATGTACATAAGTCTAATCCACAAATATATATGTAACAAAGTATGTCACGAATGTATGTGGCAGTGTAGGTAGAGGACGGCATAATAGGCACATGATCGAATCGTGACCTAGTGCTTATTTATTATAAGTTAGAGAATAAGTAGAGGAACATTAAAACAGTTTTATTTGGAATTCAGTACCTACAATTAAAGAAATTTATGAAAGTTTTTTTGTTAAGTATTTGCTATTAGGGCTTTTTATTTACTACGCGTTCCAAATGAGAATAGGAGCGCCGGCCATGTTGTGACGTTACGTCTTACTGTCAAATCGAAGAAATTGAGTAGGGTGAGCAAAAAAAGAAATTTGTTAAATTTAATTTATTTACGAATCATGAACGAAAAAACTCTGATCAAAATCCAGTTCTTCAATTTTGCTGATCTTTACGTAACTGTGTGAAGTGTCTGAGTAGTGGCGTCATCACCGTCATCATCACTGCTGCTTTCTCTTATAAAATAAAACATGGATTAATAGAGATTTTTAATATTTAAATCACTAACTGTTGTTTTAAATCAAAATAGGCATTATTACCTGTATTTATGACAAAATTCAATCTGGATACCCAGTCGCACGAAGAAACACCGACAACGAACGCAAATAAGCTTTTTTTGCAAACCGTACTTTTCAATCAAAATTTGACAGATCGAGTTTATTGACTTTCCTATTCTCATTTGGAACGCATAGTATGTACGTTTCACTATGCCTAGGTATTGAATTAAAATCGAGCAGGCAATACAATAAAATTACCATATTTGGAAGTAGGACATAAAATCGGCGACAACATAATTCAAAGGTGTCATAAATATCCATCTAAATAATGAGTTTTGGCCGAAGTAGGTTTGTTCAAACATTCGGCATTTCGTGCCACCCTCACGTGACTTAGATACAAGCTTTTTCTTTGGCTCTGCTCCTAATAGCCTATTGTGTAATAGTCTGTTTATAAACAGAAACAATAATTACTCTGAAATAAATTCATGACATCTTTATCTATTGTAATTCTGCAATTTTTATTAGGTGTGTTTAGTGTTAATTTTTTGGATTCCACAAACATTTTCTAGTAGAAATATTCACACACTTTTCAACAAAATACTAGAGAATATCGAACAGCAAAAGCAGGATTTATTGGTACTAATCCATAATCAAATTAGAAGTTGAGACATTGACTAATAGGAATATTTACACAATCAGAAAATATTATGGTAAAGTGCAAATATTGCAGTAAAAGTGGCCCTTTTAAAATTAATGTAATTCTGCAAGGATTAAATTGTTTCTTGATTGTTTTTTTAAGCTTCAGAAGTTTTGAGTTGAGGTAAGCAATCACTGACAAGAGAGAGCACGATTGGAAAAGTCCACTCAACTCTTGAGCAATTCTTTATTCAAAATACCGTCAGATTACAATATCTATGGTCTTCACATGAGCCGTCTGGGCATTTTCATTTTAAGGTGTACCCTGATAAATTAAAAAAGTCACCAAACTGACGTCAAATTCAGAAATAAGTTTTCTTATCAAAATTAGAATTTTTACCCGACTACGGCAAAGCCACAGGAGGGTTATGATTTTGACAGGCTATGTATGTATGTCTATATGTGAGTTTGTTCATCTGTTCCCTCATAGCTCCTAATCTACTTATCGGAACTCGACATATGAGGTATCATTAGAACCGTCTTAATCGTCCGCTAAACATAGGCTACGTGATGTGTCACAAAATTCGGTATAGCGCCCTCTAGCGGACAAAAAGTAATGTGTTAAAAATAAAAATCGAGATAAATGCTCCGTGTTTGGTATTATTTGAAAGGGCTTCACTTGTATATTTCAAAAATATTTCATAAAATTTTAAGACGCCCTCTAGCGGGCAAAACGTGTTAAAAAAATGTTAAGATAAATACACCGTGTTTGATATCATTTGAAAGGGCTTCACTTGTACTAAAACACACTTGTCAAAAAATATAATCAAAATTCAATGGGGCGCCCTCTAGTGGACAAAAAGTTTTATGTTAAAAAAAAGATAAGTACGTCGTGTTTAGTATCATTTGAAAGGGCTTCACGTAGATAGTATAGAAGCACAGTGATTGAACACTAAAATTGTTTAAATAAAAAAAAAGTAAAAACTAAAACCCGACTACGCCAAAAAACAAACGACGCTGAAAAAGTATGAAACATGTTTTTCAGAATTAACAAAAAGAAAAGCCGTAGTCACACGTTATGGGTACCAACCGAAACACTTTAATAATGTGTGACTACGGCTTTTCTTTTTGTTAATCCTGAAAAACTTGATTCATACTTTTTCAGCGTCGTTTGTTTTTTGTCGTAGTCGGGTTTTATGTAATAAATAAAGTATATGAAAATATTGCTATTCGTTTAAAATAGTTAAAGGATGGAAAATTTATTAACAAAAAATAACATCACTAAACTGACAAAAAGTGGAGACAGTTGCCAACACAAAAAAAAAAAACAACTTTTCACTTGAAGCACCACTTCAAAATTGACATTTTAAAACAATATGAGTTGCATTTGTGATTATTTTGAACAACTGGAACTGTCACCAAGCTGACATGACCAACTGGCTTCAGTTTAGAATATTTAATTGAAAATTTGATTTAGCCTATGTCATTAGAGTTTATTGTACACATTTAATTTAATGTGACGACAAAAACAACACAGTGTGGTCGCGCCAAAACTTTGAATGTCTTCTTGAATAGGTCTTTAGTAATTACAACCAATTTAATGTTAGCAATGGGTGGGACATGCCAGAAACATTTACTCTGAACATTTAAAATAGGTACTCATAAATTATTATTTTTAGCAGGATTGCAGATGAATTAGATGAATCCAAAAATTAGACAATATGTCCGTTATTCATCTCGATTATTGTGCGTACAGTCAAGAAGTAGAATTCCCTGCCAGAGTCTGTGTTTTCTGATAGCTACAACCTAGGGGTCATTAAGTCAAGAATGATTAGGTTACATCTAGGCAACACAGTGTGTTATTTTGACTCAGATTTGATCACTCTGTTTTATTACTACACCCTTATTTCACCCTTTACATCAAATTAAGGCTTAGAGTAAAACTCCCATACTTTTATTTAGCGTAGTTTTAGAGAAATTTGAAAACTCAAGAAGAATCCATAGAAACAAAAACAAAAAATAAATCTCACTTCAGGTAAATTTTTATTTAATAATTGTAATTTAAGTGCTTTAATATAATATTTAAGTACAAGTATCAATAATAAAAAATGCGATTCTGGACCAAGATTCATGCTTTTTTCTTAAATTTAGAAAATATTTTTTTTCTCGATTATTGAATAATATTAGCGATTTCTGTTTTCACAAAACGATTTTATATAATCATATGGGACATGCCCAAATAAAAAATCGTCTGAAAACAGCATGGAACTCTCAAGATATGAATTTTCAAAATATTATGTTAGGGTTGTCACATCGCATAATGTGAGAATTTACCAAAATTTTGAAGTACATACTAAATAAAAGGGTCTGATGATTCGTAAGCAAGGCAAAACATGTTAAGAATTGTTTGAAATTTTTATTGTTTGTGAAGACAAACAAGTAAAAAAAATGTTGTTTGTTGGTCTCTTTTTGATTTTTATGGGGCTTTATAACTGACATTATAATTAGTAGTTTAGACTATTTTTAACACGCTTATATTAGCTTCACCTGTATGTTTGTAACCAACGCCTTTGAGCTCGATTTTGACCTACTTTGGGCGATCAGATTTTTTTCAAACTTTGCACACCCATCAAAGACTGATGACAATACAATAATCCGTTTTTTTTAGTGAAAAATAAAAATACAGTAAAAAAACTAAAAAAACCCGCTTTCATAGCATATCTAACTAAAAAGGTCGGGCACCTTTTAGGAGGCCTTTCAACGCTGCGTCTTCCGATACGCGGACGCCACTTTAAAACCTTTCGGCCCCAACGGCCATCTGTTCTGCGAGCAATGTGCCCTGCCCATTGCCACTTAAGTTTGGCAATTCTTTGTGCTACATTGCCACTTAAGTTTGGCAATTCTTTGTGCTATGTCGGCAACCTTAGTTTTCCTTCATTTTTTATTCGATCACGCAAGGAAACCCCGAGCATAGCCCTTTCCATTGCTCTTTGGGTGACTTTAACCCGTTGTGTGTCTAAACGTGGATCCACGCGAGAGACAATGGCTTTTTAATTGTGTCTCTAATTAAGGCACTCGAGAGGTTAAGCCTTCTGCGACCACGTTTCGGAGCCATGTCATCACTGGCAACACGCACTGGTTAAAGACTTTCGTCTTGAGACAATGTGAAATAAGCAGTACCTTTGTACATAATTTATAATAATGTTGTATCTTCTTCTTTTTACTGTGTGTACATAAATTATAAAATAAATAAATAAATAATGTGGTATGTTGGTCGAGAAGATACCGCGTAGCTTCCCGAACGCTGCCCAACCGAGTTGGATTCGACGGTTGACCTCTTTCTCGAAGTTAGACCTACCCAACTGGACTGTCTGTCCGAGGTAGACGTAATCGTTCACAATTTCGAGTGTAGAGTCTCCGACCTTGATAGGAGTGGGCGCTACATGGTTGTTAATCATGATTTTGGTTTTATCCATGTTCATTTTAAAACCCACTCTTAGAGAAGCTCTACTGAGGTCATTGAGCATTGTGCTGAGCTCCTCCATAGTCTCCGCCATGAATACTATGTCGTCGGCAAACCGAAGCTTTTTTCACAATGATATTAATATTTTTCGTTCATTATTTTTTTGTACCTGTATTGAAAATTATTTTACACTGTTTAGTTTGATATGCTATGAGAGCGTGTTTTATTAAAATATTTTTTTTTTTAATTTAGAAGAAGAATTCCGTAAAAAATCCTTTAAGTGGAAAGTCGCGGGCAGAAGCTAGTAAGCTCTTTATGAGTATGTACTTCTTACTGCATGGTGATATTCCTCTGATAATGGATATCGGGTGGTATTGGAAAGGGGTCCGCCCTCGTAAAGCAAACGCTAAAAGCCTTTAACCGATATCTGGAGGAGTGGGGGGTAAGGCGTCATGGAGCCGGTAAAGTCCCATAACGCTGCTTTGCCTCAGCAGGAGCTGACCTGTTCTATTGGGGGATGTCTTTCCAGACCACGATCGGGGTTTTAATGCAAAAGGGGTATGAGGGCGCCAACCTTTATGTTGGTCGGCGAGTGGCAAATTAGGATACTCCTCACCCTCCGGGACTATCTTCATTACTGTTAGATGTTATACGCAAACGCGTAACTTGACTTGAAGTTTATATTCAAAGCATATTTCTGATTTGTCACTAAAAAGCCGCGCAAATAAATAAAATCGGTTACCTATTCCTGCAAAAGACCCTATTAACCTCTCGTATGCCGTAATTAGAGATCGAGAGAGATAGATCTACGCGAGACACAATGGCTTTTTAATTGTGTCTCAATTATAAAGCCATTGTGTCTCGCGTAGATCTGCGTTCCGGCATACAAGGGGTTAAATCCAGCGACAGAGCCAATGACCACACCCGAGCCCTAATTTGAAGAACTATCGAATATAACTCTGCATAGAAGAAGTACATACTTATTTATTCTAATAAATGAAAGTTTTCTCTTTGAGAGTTAATAAAAAAACACCTAATTTAAAAAATGCCATTGCTTAATTTATACCACTGAGTCACGACCAATGAGCTATCACGACACATAATAATTAATATCTGATCATAATATAAATGCATTTGTTTATTTCGTACTTGACAACCCTATTTCCATAGAAATCAGTAAAAAACTTAGAAACGCTATAAATCCCAAATTGTAGGAGATTAGCATTTCAAAATTTAGGGTATTATAGGTACACCTATTCTAAATAAGCTGAACAAAAAACTAACCCGCTAATATTGTAGTATTTCAGAAAAAAAAAATCTTTATACTAATTATGATACAGTGTTTGTAATGATTTTAAATGATAAATTAAGTTTTGATTTACAATACAAAAATAATCTTGGAATTTTTCACAGGACTTTAGGAAATATAATACAAATAGGATATACGGGGGTCATTGACCTAACTTTCAATAACTTTTATCTTGGAAATAAAACAAGATATTTCATTGGGAGTTTATTATGAAGTTTTGTTGGTACATTATGCATAAAATGAAAATATAAAGTGACCAAATCTGAGGGAAAATAACACACTGGACAAGCGTGCTCCATCGTTGACCACATCATCACTTAACATCAGGTGAGATGGTGGTCAAACGCGAGCCCATAAATAATAAAAAAAAAATTTGAATACTTGGGACAGTGTCAAAACAGCAGGTAGGTTACACTTAAAAGTAAAAATGCCCATCTATCTAAAATAATGTCTACACTTAACCATTTCAAGACACAATAGAAAGACAATAAGCAAGCGAACGCGGACATTCGCTTCAGGGTTTAAAGAATTAAAAAGAGATTTCAACTTTAGAGTTTGTTTAGAGTGGCCTATTTTATAACATTTGCGATTGTTCAGTATTGATTCTACTTTTACCTAATCAAATACTAATATTTTTATATCATCAAATGACATGGCAAGATATAGTGATGCCCAAATTCTAGATTTTGTAACATCTAACTTGTACCAAATAATAATAATAAGCATAATTGTTTTGTGTTTGTTGTTGGTGTGTAGCATTATCATTTTGTTGTTAGTAAGTTTTATAAAGTTATATGACAAAATTCCTGAAAATATATTAATTGGATAATGGAACAGCTTATTGTCATATTAGTAGCTACAGAGCATGTTAAACTATAGGCTTGCAGGGTGCAAGCTAAGTTTATTTATAAATTCTTAGTCAATAGTCACATAGACTAAGGATATAATGGAGCTGGTATAGCCTGTTAATTCATTAAACCCCAAGCGAACGCCGGCGTTCGCGCACCTATTGTCTTTCTATTGTGTCTGTAATTTCCACGATTGAAAGGTTAATGTTTGGAAGTCTCTAATAAATCTATAAAGATATTCTATAGAGGGAAGATTTGTTTTTTTTTTGTATGTTTTTATTTGTAACTAGCTGTGCCCGCGACTTCGTTCGCGTGGACTACAGGATTTTGAATTTATTTTTTCTAAAATAAAAGTAGCCTATGTTACTTCTTACTACAAAAGCTACCTGCCAAAAAAGCCCCTTCATAATTGGTCCAGCCATTTCAGAGATTAGCCTGGACAAACAGACAGACAAACAAAATTTGTAAAAAAAAAATATTTTGGTGTATGTACCGTATATATATTCATATGCATGTAGTAAAAAGCAGTTATTTCAATATTACAAACAGACACTCCAATTTTATTTAAATGTAAGTATAGATGATGATGAATAAACTCAAAAGCTACTGGACCATTTAAAAAATTCTTTTTCCAATAGGATGCTACTTTTAACTGAGTGACAAGAACACAGGCAGAAGTTAGTAAAAACTTTAAGAAAACCTTAGGAATAGGAATTTAGAAATTATCAACAAGCAATCAATCAATTCAATAGGTCAATTTATGTTTGTTTATTATATTTGTAATAATAATTATGAGGAAGGAAATAAGATTCGGAGCTAATTAAAATGATAGTAGTAACAAGCTATGTATTACAATATATGATCCAACACTGAATATCCAAACAAAACTATGTTGAAAATATTGGACTATGGACTGTGCGTAAAATTGATATGTCAACATAATTTACCTATATATTCATTACTATTTCATTAATATAACTTTTATGACTCATTCAACTGTGCCATCACATAAACATAATTGAATATGTTTAGATAGATCAGGTTCTGTCACTTTTGATAACACATGGTGATGAACTAGGAAATTGACCTTTCATGTGATTGCCATATGTTTCAATGTTGTGTCATAATGATAAAGAATATCTACTTAATCACTAACTACAGTCCCAGCTATGATCATGTGCTTATAATAACACTGTCATCAGGCTCCTAGTGATAGCTTGACACTTTCTGTCTAACCTACGACACATTTCCATGTTTACATGCATGCTCACCTCGAATACCCCGAGACACCTGCCCAGCTTGCCGATGACGCCAGCTTCTTCGAGCACCTCGCGCATAGCGGTCACCGAGGGCTCTTCTTCGGGCTCGACGCCGCCGCCGGGCACTATCCAGTTGTCGGGACGTCGCGAAGACGTCACCAGGAGCACCTACACAACACAACAGCAAACACACGAACTTTACAACTCTTCACGTCTCAAACAGCACCGAAACAACAGAAATACAACGCTAACCTCTGTTTCGGCGTCAGAACGAACGCAGATACACGCCGCACGACGTCTAAATCCCTCGTCGTCATAAATCCGAATCGAATTAGGCTTCTCCTTCACCATTTTTACATTAAACACGTAAACACGAACTAAACAGACGATCACAAACGAAAAGCTGACATCAAATATAAAGAAAAACTATGAACTGAACGTAATTTTTTAATGATCAACAAACGCCATAACCGAAGTATCCTATGTTGAACGTATCCATTTTCTACTAATAAAGTTACACAACGTACATGTAAAATGAAACTATAATAACAATAACGCTACAATTAGAGCAATATTTCAGCTACAACTAGCTTTTGATCGCGTATTTCAAGCCCATGTTGAATGGTGCCTGACGTATTCTTTCTTTGCGAAAATCGAAATAGGTTTTGGAAAGCAATAGGGAGTCTATCAGCTGACAGCCGGAAGTCGGAAACGGTATTGCCCTTTAATTAGATTTATTTCCCGAATGTTGCTATACATTGTTAGGTTTTGTATTCCAAGGTTAGCGACTAAAACTAAAATATAGAATACTAAGATCGATTTTTTAGTATCTTATTTAATACGTCTAGTGCTCTTTTTCCAAATCGAAGTTTATCTGAAGGTCTCGACTTGCTCAAAAAGATTTCGAGGTGGGCGATAATAAAGGCAAAAACAAAAAACAACGTTTCAAAAACGTTTTAATTTGCATAAATGTATCGTACGCTGAATTAGATTTTAGTGTATGTAATTATGCTCGTTTTGACAAAAGTTTATTAAGTATCGATGATCAATTCAACGAGGCGAGTACGAGTGTTGTGCGACGCTTTACGCACTTCACTAGTAGTAATGACTTTTGTTTGAGCTTGTTGACAGTTATTTATTTAAAATTAATTTTGCTTTTTAGTTTCAGGTATTATTATGGGTATGTAAGATCTTTTAAAATAATATACCATGTTTTCAATGATATTGCCATTCATTAAGTGTTTGAGTAAACTTCTGTCGTTCTGAAGAAGCACGTAATAGTATTACAACGTAAAATTTAATGATGACTGATTGATTTGAATTTGTATAGTGTAACTTCCAATAAATTGCAGAGGAAAGCTTCGACTTCGGGAAGCTGCTGAAGAACCACGAGAAGAAGCATAAGAGCAAGCCCATACAGTTTGGGAGCGTAGCAGGCGGGGTGTGTTTCTAGTATTTATAATAATAAATCATAAAGTTTAGTTATCATCATGCATGAGGTAGAATCCTCCCGTCATGTAGGTATATCAGGGTGCATTTATATCGCTGTACTTTGCTTGTAATGCTAGTGTACCTTATAGAAAATAATCCGCTGGTTTTTTTATGCTTGTTTTGTTTGTTCTTTTTGAGTTGACTATGACATGACATGCATCCTTTTAAAACATCTTCATTCGTCTTGTTTTTTCTGTAACATATTACATAACATTGCAGCAAAGTGCACTATATGAATGCACCATTTTTCGTGAAATAAGATGATACTTACAACCAATTCATCAGAATAACTTTGGGTTTCAGGTCCAAAAGAGGTTAGAGAAGAACTTAAAGTACAGGAAGAGCAGCCGATTGTCATTCTTTGACAACTTGAGGAACTTGTCAAAATGCGACAGTCCAGCTCCTGTAGTCAATCCTGTGCTGTCCAAGGTGGAGCACAGGAGGCAGCAACTGGAGAAGTGGAAGGAGGAAAAAGAGAAGAAGAAAAAGGAAGCCGCTTCCAAGAAAAAGAAACCTTTTGTAGCAGGAGTGCCACATGCACCACTCAAGTTTGTGCCCCCACCTCCTCCTCCAAAGCCCATGCCAAGCACTTCTGGAAGGGTGACACGGTCCCAGTCCGCTAAAACTACAACCAGTGTCAAACCTAAGGAAACTAAAGTGAAACATGCACACTCACAGTCATTTGCACCTAAAAATGCATCATTTAGACCACCAGAAATCAAAACATTGACAAAACTGCCCAAGATGGCACCACCAAAGAATAAACAGACTAAGAAACACAATATAACATTTGACCCCGTGTTGCCAACCACCCACAAAGAATCCAGCAAGCAGACAAAGTCGAAGGCTGCCAAACCAGCCGCCATAGATACAAAACCTGTGCGCAAGCAAACTGAGAGACAAACCAAAGGCAAAGTAAGCAAACCTCTTCCTAAAATAAGTAGAGTGTCAATAACTCCACTACAG
Organism: Mythimna ferrago; assembly: GCA_910589285.2. NCBI lineage: Eukaryota > Metazoa > Arthropoda > Insecta > Lepidoptera > Noctuidae > Mythimna > Mythimna ferrago. The sequence continues at coordinate 1,457,497 of OU342693.1, forward strand.
AGTAGTTCTTCTAGTGAAATGGAGCAGAATAAGGAATTCTCACCAATATTGACGAGTAAGAACTTGAGAAAATCTCTACCACCACAAAATTCACCGAGAATAACTACCAAGACACCAAGGAAATCCATTCAAAAGGTCACGCCTAATAGACCTGTGCCGAGGAGTGAGTCGAGTTCTGAAGAACGACTGCGGTCTCCCAAGTCCTCAGATGATTTTGCTCTGACTCCTGAACAGATAGCAGAGGAAGCAAAGAACATAAGTCCTTGTGTCACTATGTCTCGAGGCAAGGAAAACGCAAGGAAGGAGATGAAGAAGAAACTTGATGAGGGTATGTATTTGTTTCCTTTGATGTTATGGGCCACAAGTTTGGCCTTTTGATTGACAGCATATAAGCATGATCAGCTTACAATGTATCCACTACTGGGCTTCAGTTGCTGGGTTATTATCCACCATAAGAGCCCAGTGGGGGCTCATGAATATAATGATTCATAACCCCTTGTCTGTGGCACGGAGCTTCTCCGGCTCTCTAAAAAATTTCTTTCTGTGGTAGAGCCGCTGGGGCTCTCCTGAATCTGTGCCTCTCATACTGAACATACACAACAATTACTAATACATTAAAAGGCAAAATTTTGTCTTTTAATGTATTAGTAATTGTTGTGTATGTTGCATAACATGTGTTGCACTAGCGCCATTACGGGCTCATAGCTGAGAGGATAAAGAACAATTGACAGCATGGCTGATGCGATAATATTTGTATCGCCTAAAGTTTTCTGTGATGTCTTGTGTATGTAAATTACATGTTGTGATGGCTGCCCGTGGTACAGGAGTAATTCATAGTGTGCGACAGCATTTATTATAATTTATGTAACATGTTTCCCTAATCTTTCAGAAACGTTTCAATAAATTTTGGGTAGCTAACGAAGCCTTATTTAACATACAGTTTTGTCTTGTAACTGGCCATTTATATCCTTCATTTCCTATGGTTTCTAAGAATAATAATAATAATGTTCATGACACAGGTCTGCTGGACGAGGACGCCAGCAATATAGACAGTGTGGATCACTTCAGGCGACAGCTGGCCTCGGAGATCAAACGCATGACTGAGATGTGTGAAACCTGGGACAAAATATTGGAGCAGACTGTGCTGTCCGATTTTGTGCAGGTAAACTAACTTATTGATATTCTTGTTTTGAGTTGGTTGTGTCAGATATTATCTGTAACACTGTTGGCTCTGAGCTTACGGACATAAAGGCAGTGTGCACGTAAATCCACACACAACCCAGACCAACTTGTCTTGGAAAGTTAGAACAATTGTACAAGATGTAGTGAAAATACACTGATCTCAAAACATGTGGTTTTCCAGGAAGAAGTCCTATCAGCAGTAGGGCAAGCTCGGCTGCTGATGTCGCAGAAGCTTCAGCAGTTCGCGTCGCTAGTGGAGCGCTGCGCGCGGCCCGAGCCCGGCAGCGCGCTCATCACGCCCGCCGACCTGCACGGCTTCTGGGACATGGTGTTCATGCAGGTATCTACAACAGTATTATCAGCAGTAGGATAAGGATGAGTCACTGTTTTCTTAATGCGAATTTACTACAATTTACAGAATGTTTGTTTGTCAAGTGTGTTGCATCAAATTGAATTTGATACAAGTCTTGTTTCTTTGCAACAAAGTCTACACAATTTTCTTGCTCTATAGGTAGAAAACGTGGACATGAGGTTCAAGAAACTGGAAGAATTGCGCCTACGCGGCTGGGTGGAGGAGAAACCAGCAGAGATCAAGAAGAAAGTGATCAAGCCTACAGTGAACGTGAAAAAAGCTGCCAAGCCGACTGGCGGTCCTAGCCGATTGAGAGATATGATTGCTGGTGAGAATTACGAATATAGCTATTTAAGTAAATACTTCAGTATTTTGTTTAGTCAGTCAGGAGACTGATGTTTCTCAGTTTGGGTTGTGGATATCAGGTAGGTAGTCTGGTTAGGTAGAATACTGGTTACAGTGGAAGCCAATTTCAAACAGACATTACATTCGATAAATCGTGATGATTTGTCTTATCACTGTACAACAGAGGCACTTTTACACAAGTAGAATTTTTGTGACCGTGTTGAGAGTAAAGAATGTCTTTGCAAGACTGTTAGACGATTATTACGATTTTTAATCATTATGTAACCGAGTAAAGCATGGTAAAACAAGGAAGTGGATAGTCTGCCTGTCTGCCAATTGATCGAGTCATAATCAACCTATAATGTTTCCACTACTGGTTCAAAGATCTCTGCTGTATTTAACTGAAAGTCACTAAATTGAATTCCATTGTACGTTCCTTCTAGCTGCGAGAAAAGCGAACAAGGAGCAACAAACTACCATGGCCACCCTGCAGCCTCCCGCCGGCGACAGCAAGACTTTCGAGGCAGGGTTTTTCAGCGTGAGCTCTCCCGTGCGCTCGCCTGCCAGCACACAGCAGTCTCCTGCGCGCACGCCGGGCAGTAAGAGCAGTCTGTTGAAGGCTGTGCTGTCCAGTGAGGCTAAGAAAGCATCGGCCAGCAAGGTATGCAGACAACATTTTCAGAGATTTGCTTTTAAATATGTAATTTAAAGCTTATTTTTCTGTACGCCAAATCTGGCAAATACTGGATGGAGATTAACGCTTTTAGTGTGTTGTAAATAAGTTTATAAATTCGATAAACGTAAAAAAATAGACTGTAAAAATGCTAAAATATTTTGGCCGTTCGAACCTCGAATGTATTTTAGAATGTAATTTTGAAAAAACGCCCTGAATTCTATTTCAGAATTCGACATCGTTTGCCATGCTGCGTGCGTCTGTTTTCGGCAAAAATGTGGAGTGTGACGGATTCTCTCTCCTACCGGTAAGTAGAATCAGTAAATTATGGCATTATTTAACACAACCTATCATTAGATGATTATCTTTATTAAAACCAAAATTTTTCACAGCAAACTCCAGTGCCGATGACTCCGATAAATCTATACGCGACTCCAGGCCGAAGCATACTCAAGGGAACAAACACCGAGAAGAAATCCACTAGAAAGTCAATTAAAATGGTTCTTTTCAACCGCTCAGACGCCGACATACAAGACGTATCCTACCGCACAGCAAACAGTGAAGTCAATGAACAGAAAACAGAGGAGCCACAAACTGATAGTGGGATCTCTTCATTGGACTTCGAAAAGGTGGAAAATAAAGAAAATACCAGAAGAAAGTCTAAGTTAGTGAGACAAGATGCTGAAGATAGGTCTCCAGTGGTGACCAGGAGTCGACGCAAGAGTATGAACACGACGCAAGATGGCGACCACGACGCGGCCACTCCGAGGAGGTCCTCGCGCAAGAAGGTGCTGCATGAGGCGGAACACAATGTGTCCGAGGAGAAGACCAAGCGGGCGACCAGAAGACGGAAGAGCGGGGTGCAAGCGTAGTACTCATATAAGGGATACTGAAGTACAGAACTACACTAAACTAAAAAACTGTTGCCATTTGGAGTTTTCTTATTTTGGTTGCATGGCTCTATGGATCACCAGGAGAATACAGCCTAGCTATAAATGTCGTGAATGTATGTTGATACTGTTAGTTCTTACCTACGATTAGTTGATTAGAAAAGGATAGCGCTATCAACTTTGGATAGCTTTATCTCTTGTTTCACCTCAAAAAAATGTACCAATTTAGTGACATTTGTGGCTGAATTCATCAATGAACTTGAAAGTTTTGCTATGTCCGACGAAAGTGGTTATATTGTTTGTAGCCTCAAATGCTGTGTCTAACTGCGAGTGTGTTTTACGTTAACGCGATCGTCACGTTTATGACGTTCTGCGCTCCGATTGGTCAGCTCCAAGCTCTTAACCAATCAGAGAGCCAAACGCGGTAAACGTTTCGTTGGGATTAAAAACAACTGTCACTATACTCAAATAACATTACTTTATGAAAACCTTTTATTACTATCCGTTCAACCGATTTTGACTTTTATAACATTGGCGGCATGACAAATGGCGGCTGTAGTAAATAGTTTGTGTTGTAACCACTTTTTTGATTTTAATGCCAACCATATGCCTGCGAAATAGAAGTTAAAATCAGTTGAACAGATAGTGAAAGTTTCTTTAAATTTCTATTCTTAACGCGAATAGGGTATAGGCACCCAGATGTTTGTATGGGGTGAAATTGGATAAGTTGTGTTTGCCATAGTTACTATAGTTATTATTAGTTTTAATTAAAAATACCACTTAGCCTTAACAACGGTGTGGAGATGCTCATGCAGAGGCCAAAACTGTTATTTTATATTACTCGTAGTTTAGGATTTTCAAGATTCCATTGCGCAAATATGACACTTGTCATGAATTAAGAAATCTATTTAAAAAAAAAATAAAGATCTGATAAATAAATTGCATACGTAAGACTAACCAAAGGAATTTTAGCCATAATTACTTATAAATCACAATATTCCATTTTATAACCTATTTTATTGAAATGACTTCGATAATCATCATGTTCAGTTATTGTGGACTCTACGCCTTTTTAGTAAATATGTTAGTATGAATGATAGTTATGTGAATTTAATTAATTTTATCGAAATAGTTTGTGTAGTTTTTTTTTGAGAGACGGTCTTGGCGAATGATATTAGTGCCTTTTAATAAGCAAGTATGTCTTTTTATCTTTCTTCTTTTTTTGTCTTTTTTATGTTTTCGTCCGCATTTTGTTGACTTTAATTCAGTAGCGTTAAAAATATATAACCAATAATCAAAACTTTGAACTAAGATTTTTGGGGTCCATGATTCTGTCGTCTTAAAATCACCATAATTCCGACTTGAGAGAGTGATGGAGCTATTGAGGTCGTATAGCACTATTCCTCTCTCATACCGGATTAATGGTGATTTTAAGACGTCATGGTAGGGTCGGGGCCTTACCATTATACGTTAAAATGTTAGGCAAGCGAGCGAGAGAGGGACGGAGCTATACATCGTACATAGCGCCATCTCTTTAACAGTACAGTTTAGGTCGTCGAATGGATCGCGTCGCGTTAAGAGCTTGTGATAGGACCACCGATCGCAAGGTTTATAAAATATCGTTTCTAAAAGACATACTTGCACGAATGTCTTAGGGCTAACGCTGCGTTAAGAGGGAGGCCACGCGTGTATCGTGTGCGGTGGTCCCCGCAGCGTAAACCAGATTGTTACCTATGCACTGTCGCTAGTTCAACTTAAACGGTGTGCATGTAGTCGTGTCGATGGAGAACTTTAATTTGTTATTAGGACGTAGCAAACTGCCCGTGACGGAGCACTTCTGTATGGGGCCGCGCGGGCGCCCGAGTAACGCAGCGTTCTGCCTTAGGGTAACAGTATTACAGTGCCTTGACAATGTTATTTATAAAATTTGCTGAAACCAAGGCTGTCTCGGATTTAGTTATGTTATATTGGCTATGTTGTGTGTGTATGGTACGTCGTGATTATTGTACAATAATAGTAATTATACAAAAGTTTTAAATAAAATACTTGCGTTTTATTTCCGGTTTCTACAGTCTACAGTAGGTACTGGCTAATCGCACGTTTTACCAAATAGGGCCGAAGTATTTTTTTTTATTGATCTACTGAAAATATTGGGTACCCAATTGCCAGCTGCCATGACTGCCTAATCACAATAAGTGCCCGAGCAGTGACTCCGAAGCCTATTCCTCGGTAACGGATAGGTCAGTTAAAAAAGATACCTATTACTTTATTATAGATTCATGAACAACATTATCAACTATTGATTTTTCCCTGCAATTAATACTTTTCTCTAAAAAAAATGTTTTGCAATTTCGTAACTTTCCCCTACTTCTTCGAAACGGAAACATTATTTACATTTACACATTCGGTGGTTGTAGCTCCGGTCGAGCCGAACGGCCATTACACAAAGTCCAGCTAAATCCAGCCGAGACCAGTAGTCTTGGCTGAAACCGAACCTTCGATCTATGATGATATATTTTGCTCATGAGGCGCAATATTGTGATTAGCTAAGTTGAAACTCCAGGCTGCAGGAAAGACAGCAGGCCATGGGCACTGGGTCGTCAGGATTTTAATACAATAAACAAAAACCATCGAAAAATGTCCTTTAAAAGAAATCTAGCACATCTGAGGCGAGAAATTAAAATTTTCGAGCTGCTTGTAGGACTCCTGCGTCCATTCCATCTATTGGGCCGAAAGTGTCCCTACGCCTACATTTCGGAGGGCCTAAAAACGCCACTCACGCCGCTATACGTGGCAACCTACTGGGCCCAAAAAGTTTGAAGGAAACGAAAACTAGATTTGAGAAGAACAAGAAAAATCTATCGGGCCAAAACCAGACAAAACATCCGTCTGGTTGGAGAATACTCCATTTTCAAAGGTTTACGGGACTTAACACCCTGTTCCGCATTCCTCCAAATCTCCGCGGACGGACACACACTGCATTCTCCACCACCGGAACCATCGTCATTCTGCCCACGTCGAAATCATAAAATTAATTATTATTTTGCGCGTCTTATTTTAATTTTATGATTAGGTACCCGTATCCTATTTTATTAAAATTAAATGGAGTAAACAGCAATTTCGCTCTAAATTAACCACTCAAGATGATTGACATTTTTTTTTAAATCATCCAAATGACATCCCCTGCCCTTGGGCGGAGCGGGAGATAGTGTCAGACTCTTACTGACTAAAAAATCCACCTCGTTCCTTCGTCGCTTTTTATACCGGGGCCAAGCCTCCCTTTTGGAACTAGACCCTTGGTTCCAGTAGGATTCGACCCTGCTGGGCCTCTACAGTTGCTGACAACTAGTGTTGCAACAGAACTCTACTTCCGCTTTCGCTTCTGCAGAAGTTCCGCAAACTTTTTCACTTCTGTTTCCGTTTCTGCTTCCGCAAAATTATAACAGAATTCTAAACGGAAGCGTACAGCGAGGAGCGTGATCATCTGTAGCCGGTAGTGCGTCAGTATTTATCAGTTCCCCTCAGCAGTGTAGCGAGTGAGCAATTGTTTAGCGGAGCTGGTCTAATATATGAAGAACACAGAAACAGGTTGCTAGGTGTAAAAGCGGCGAAATTACTTTTTTATGAAATATATTAATTTATCTTTATTTAATTTCGAGTACCTAGTAAAAGTACAAATAATAATACTAATATTCAATTACATACCTACTTAAACAAATAAAAAAAAAATTGTTGTTTTTCTTCATAGTAATAACACTTCCGTTTCCGGTAAAATTTACTTTTGACTTCTGTATCCGTTTCCGCTTCCGTTAAGGCACTTCCGTTGCATCACTACTGACAACTCCTTGAGGCGCATGGGAACAGTGCGCGCCGTCGACGACTTGGGCTCGGTCCGGACGGTCGGACAGCAAGCTATCCATTGCTCGCGCCTACGGTGGCCGGAAATCGGGATCGGAATCCCGGCGGCGGCTGGGGCGTGAGCGCCGTTGCCTGATGCGTTTGGCCTCCTCCTTTGCTAGCATTACTGCTTCGCAGGAGGCGACCGCCTACCACTCCTCCTCGCTCCGGACCATGGCCAGTACTGCCCAAGCGGGGCATACCTGAACCGTGTGCTCCACCATGTCCTCCGGACGGTTCACAAAGTGGCGACACCCGGGCCTGGCCTCCGCACGAACCTGCGTCATGCGGAAGGTGAGGTCATGACTAACATAGGTGCCTATTTATTTAGATATGTACAGCTAGGTTACTTGTGGGTTATCGGTAGCTATATCTGAAAATACCTTTTAAAACCAAAGATCAACTCGCAAAGCTTTCGCAAAGCAGCAAATAGGTACATATATAGGTACATATCTACCATATTACTTATAAATGTGAAAAAAACTGTCTATTTGTAATCTGAGCTTAACGTATCCGACAGACAAACCATTCTTTTTTACCCCGGGAGTGCTTATCCAACATGTTCATATGAGTTAATTTTCGACTTCCATGTAGCTGACACAAGCTAGTACCAGGTATAGGTATAGGTACAACGGGCTGTTGTCCGCAACTCCACGACTAAAGCGCGTATTTTGCATACGGGTGGGACAAATGAGTCACTCGATCGACCCCAGCTCCTTAAGAAAGGCCAGCAGCGCCTCGGTGTCGCTAACCATTTCACGCAGGTTACCTGGGTTTCCGAAGTACTTTGCCCTGTATCCAGCGACCACAGGGCAGCTTAGAAGCAGATGAGCTGCTGTCTCGTCCTCCTCCACGCAGGCTCTGCAGAGTGGACTGTCTGTAACTCCTAAGACAGAAAGGTTTTTTTTTTTTTACAACTATCACACAACGCCGTCTAGTCTCTTTGTTCTAGTCCGTTTTTCTCTAATTTGGTCAGTCGTAGGGCCTTTTTCGTAAAACGGCCATCGATGGAGGGAAGTGCCTCCTTGGCCTGCCTGCACTCACCATGTTCTCTCCATAGTTTGTGGTGTAGATCTTTGGTACGTTTTCTTGCCAGATTGCGTAGATATCCGAAGGGAAGCGGCATGGTGGGTTCGAGACCCATAGCAGACATGCTCGAACCCCTTCTGGCGAGTTCATCCGCTGAATCGCTGTGTCCTTTAAGCTAGTACTAGATAAAAACACGCAGCTTAATCTGCATCAAAGCCTGGCTTACGTAAGCGACTCCGATCTAACGCTGGCTCGAGCCGCCAGCCGAAGCCCTGAGCCAAGTGGAGGACATAACTAACAGGAGTTATCCGCTGGCCCACTGCCGCCGCGCCGCGCTACACTGACACATTAAGCACGGTGCCAACTCGTTATCGCGACGACACAAGTTCCGAATAAAACGTAAGTACATAGCATTAAGTTAGGAGACGGCTTTTGTCGCTGATTTGAATAGACTTAACTTGATTAACAGCGTCTTTGCTTGCTTTAGATCAGGGTAGTTGGAATGCTCGGGTGCTCTGATTTGATCATTTGAGATTGTTGGACGCCTTCGCATTTCCGGATAGCAAATGTAAGAATGGACGTTATTTGAATAAGAAACTGTCTATTAGAAATCTTATGCTGTATACTTATTTTGTGAAGCTTTTTATAATTGAAGTACCTAATACTTGCCAAGTTACCTTCTGCCAACAGATTCACCCGCGTGAGAAATATTTTAGCCGGGAATTATCCCGTATTCCTAGAATAAAAGTGCCTTCAATCTTCATGTCTTAAACCAGGCCTCATGACACCTGGCCTTGGTCCTCATGACTTGTTCTACCCGTGTTCCAAATGTCATTCAAATCCGTTCAGGTGATAAGAAATACTTAATAAGCTAACATAAAGACAGTTACTTTTGCATTTAGATATACACTTGAGAGCAAAAAAATCGCACATCATAACTCTTTTTGTGAAAAGTGTGTACTGACATTGGGAACTTGTTGAAGCTTTTGTGTCAGTTCAATCGTGTTCAGTTGCCGATTTCTCAAAGAACTTGTTACAGAAAAGCGATAATCACGCTCTGATCCTATGCGCCATTGGCCATATCCTGGTCGCCGAATATACCCACGGGTCTCTTAAAACCTCTGGTATACCAGACGAACAGGGAAGCTGCTGAAATTTAGCTGTCAAGCGACTTCATTTTGATTATGGCCTGCTTTGGGCAAGGCAATAACTTGAACGGCTTCGGCGGGCGTGGTATCCATATTTTTCCAATAAATCCGTCTGTTTCTAATAGAGACGGGAAACTGATTAAAACTCCAAAACAGCACCCTTTTTGTAGCTCCAGGTAAAGGTGCAAGTAGTAAATGCAAATGGGTGAATTTGTGGAATTCGGTATACCGCTGGTTTTTGTGGGTTAAGTGAAGGTCAATGATTTTTAATTTTGTGTTTTTATAATGCTAACTTTGTATGCTTTAATTTTGCTTAATAATTTGTACTCAATATCTTTAGATTTAAGAAAAAAACAGTATTAAACGAAATTACAACCCAAATGCGATTTTTTTGCTCTCAAGTGTTTTTTCGTGTGGATGTTGACCACAGATGAAATAAAACAGTAGTATGACATTGTGGGATTTTCCAATAGAAATTCCGCGGACCTGGAACGCAAAAGAGAAGTGAACAAACACAGATGGATTTTTGGCCAGTAGGTCTAACACTTCCTATTGTTCCACCCAAAGCGGAAGGAGTCATTTGATGAAATCGAATCGAAAAAATAATCTTGTGACGAGATATATCCAGCTATTCGTTGGACGATAATACAATATCTACTCTCTAGAGGTTTTGAATGAAGGGGTTAACGTCTGTTAAATGTTCCATACCTATCTTAATTTTAGCTTAACAACAAATCTACAAGATTAATTGATAGTCCTTAATCAGCACCGAACGTCCATTAGGCCAGCTTCATCTAAAGGGAAATCTCAAGCAATTTCCCGACACTTGACTTTTCAAGAGGCCCATAATTAAAAGGGACAATTAAAAATGGCAGTAAAGGTCGCTATAATAATAACAATTAAACGAGTTTTCCGTTGTTAAACTGGAGATAACAATGGGTCAGATTAACTAAATCTATGCAAATTCAGGCTGGGCGGCAGACAGTAATAGGGGGTAATTTGGGTTCTCTCGCTTGCAATGCTGGAAATGGCGAGCGCGCGAAAGTGCTCCGTAAATATTGTAGGTACCTAAGCGATGACGTTTTTTTGAAATTCACAATAATGGCGGTTAATAAAAGACTAATAAATACACTCTGCGGCAATATAGGTATGTCATGTGGCTACTTCAACTTACTATTTAGCAGTTTTATGTTTTCTTAGGCTCCGTACCTGTTTTTTTTTTTTTATGGTGGGAAAAAATCATGCATTGACATCCCCCGCCCTTGGGCGGAGCGGGAGATAGTGTCAGACTCTTACTGACTAAAAGACCCACCCCGTTCCTTCTAGCCTTCATACTGGGGCTCGAGCGCCCTTTCGGATAACTCTGGCCCCAGTAGGCTTCGACCCGGCTGGGTCCCTGCTGTTGCTGACAACTCCTTGAGGCGCGCGGGAACAGTGCGCGCCGTCGACGACTTGGGCTTGGTCCGGACAGTTACCGGACGGCCGGACAGTGAGCTACCCATTGCTCACTGTCCGCAAGCCCGCGTCTACGTTGGCCGGAAATCGGGATCGGAATCCCGGCGACGGCGGCGGCGATAACGCCGTTGCCTGATGCGTTCGGCCTCCTACTTTGCGAGCATTACTGCTTCGCAGAAGTCGGCGACCGCCTGCCACTCCTCCTCACTCCGGACCATGGCCTCTACCAAGGCCCGGCGCGAGAGGTCTCCGCCGCCGATCGCCCCCACGAGGGCACGGCGATGCTCCGCCCAAGCAGGGCACACCTCGACTGTGTGCTCCACCGTGTCCTCCGGGCGTTCCGCACAGTGGCGACACCCGGGCGTCACTTCCGCATGAATCGAGTGCAGGAAACTCCCGAACGAACCATGTCCGGTGAGTACCTGCGTCATGCGGAAGGTAAGGACGCCGTGAGGTCTTTCCAGCCACGCCTCAAAGAGGGGACTTACCGCCAAGGCTCCGTACCTCAGCTGGCAAAAACGGAACCCATCCGTCTGTCATACTTCCCCTTTTTCTCAGGAACGCCTGGTCTGTGTCTGTGTATCAAACACGGACACAGACCAGGTGTTCCTGAGAAAATAATATCAAATGCTCAGGTCTGCTAGCTGCTACCTCTTGGAGCAGAGAAAAATCGAATTTCTAAGTCAACGACAAATATACCAAAGGCAGTATTTGTTACATATTTTTTTTATTATATTTAAACATTTTATTGGGTAGATATGCAGTATACATTACACAGGAAGGTTCTTATCTGTAGTGATTTTATACTGCCATTTTAATTAAATAGGATTTATAACTTAGGCCCCTGTTTTCAAAATCCGGTAAAAACCTACCTACAATAGAAAAAAAAGAAACAGAAGAACAAATTGATTGATCAATATGATCAAAAATACTTAAGTTTTGCTTAACAAGTCATCGATCTTCCACGACAGAAGATTTAATTTTATTCAGAATTAAGTTAACTTGTCACACTTTTAAAGATTTCCAACCGGAATATGCAAATCCCGTTGTTTTAAAACGTCGGTGCGCCATTTATTTCGTTATCTCGTAATTACTCCGGGGACAGAATACTGTAGTAAGTTAAAAAATCCGTTAAAATTTGTCTCGTGCCAGCAAGCGCTCTAAAGACGCGAACATTTCTCACATAATAAAAAGTAAAAACATGTGCATTTCGCGTGTGCTGAGATTAATGTCGATGTATGTACGTCTGTGCTTAGTGATGTGCAGCTGGAATATCGAGATAAGTATTACTTTTTTATCTATGTAAGTAGCGCGTCTTAGAAGACCAGAATAAAGAATCTAGTACAAATGCCTTATCATTATATGTAGGTAGGTAGGCATGCATTGCACATTGTTTTGTTTGCGTGTGGGACCTATCTTCCTACCTAGTACCTACGTGAAGGATGAAGCTCGAACCTCGTCCATTAAATTAAAAACAAGATCAAGTATCAATCAGCCCAAGAGATTAATTGAAAATAAATTTAAAAAAATGTTGGTTAAACCTAGCAGAGGTAGAGAAGGTAGAACTGGCAAATGTTATGCCTCCTCCGAAGAAGCTTTCACGGGGTGTTTGGAGGGAGTTAATTTGTCTAAACTTCTGAACGCTACATTGTGTTTTCGATATTATCCATGTAAGTAGATACCGACAGGCCAGCATCCCTAGTCGTCCGCCGTCGTCTCGCGGCAGCTGCAGGAATTTTATTTCACTTCATTTCGCCGTGACATGCGCCACGTTAGCCAATAAGCATGATGTAATAACACATTTTTTGGATTGTTTTTAAGAAACCACAGTAGAGGCATGTTATATCCATGACTTTTGCACTCCATTTTGTTTGGGGAAATACCTAAACTAGGTAATATGTTGTAATTGTCATTACAACATGTTAGTTGCTGGAAACTGCTGCGAAAATAACAAAAATAAACAGTTTCGTAGTAGTTCGCAATCTAAAAAAAACCACAACTTTTCAATGGAAATCTGGTGAGTAAATTGGGTTCGTCACTAGACCGGATAAACGCGTGAAAATATTTAAGTGAGCTAATTACTGACACGAGTTTTCGCCTCTTAATTTTAGTCTAAGACGATACGTCTTCATTCATCAATGACTATTTATTTCCCCATACATCCTTCTCAGTAATGAACTCCATGACCTCAGAGGGCAAAGGCTGAATAGTCATTGTCTTTGCCCCGAGTCTGTGGGGAGGACGCAAAAAATAGTTGTCTATGACGAAAGGAAGGCGCGGCGCGCGCTGCGATGCGAATAATCCACTAGTAATATAAACAGTGTCTCTTCTCTTCGCTTTGGTTAGGGGAGGAGCGGGGTGTCTCTGCGTTCGGATTCAATGGGATAGTTTGCGGTTTTCGACAGTCCTTTTCCTGTATCTACCTACTATTTCCGACGTGGGGAGAAATGAGGAGAATAGGTAACAATGTAATGGTAACAAATAAATGAAAAGTTTACATGATGTCTAATATTATTTTATCCTAGTTCATTTTTTTTTGTCTTTTACGTTTAGGCTACAGCGACAAAAAATATAAATAAGGAGGAACTCCTAGGCTAAGTGGTCATGTAATCATGTTTTGTCATGGAATCCTTAAAATAAAAAAAAACTACTTACAGCTGTTTAGTTTTCTGGGCTTAAAACTTGTGAATCTTGTAGGTCGGTCGGACTCGGTTATGGTATCACTCTCCACACTTTCATCAAATTCGGTTATTAAGATCATAAAAAAAAAACCGGAAAGATACATCATTTCTTATTGTAAAATGAGAGACTAGTCTAGTCTAGAGTTATGAAGCTACTGGCTTTATTTTAAAAATGTTTTTACACCACCTGCTCGATAATGTCGTTTTATACGTCATACAAACCTCACATAAAGCAAGTCATTCTATCCCTAGGGAGATAATGCAGTATGGCCGATCCCTAGGGAATAATGAGATTTGAATTTGGAACATCAAAAATCGTCAACATTGTGAATTAAAATGTACGTGCATCGAACAAGTTGACTCGAAATTCCAACTGGCCACTAACAAAAAAAAAGAAGATATAATAAAAAGTGCTTATTGACTCAGCGTTATAGAAAATATAGAATCTTGGAGAAGTGAATTTTGTATGTTTGATGGACTTGTAAAATAATACTTATATTTCTTTAATATATGATTTGGTCGACCAAATTGTCTTTTAATTTCTTACAGATAGTGTAAAAAGTAGAGTATGCAACACGGGAATAAAGCTGTCTTTGTCTTGGGCGGCTTGAATTCCTCACTTCACTCAGGTTTCTTTATTAACTCCCTCGCAATGCTCGGGAGTTAATTATATAAATCCCTCACTACCGTTCGGGATTAAAATTAGCAACCTTCGTTTCGTTCGGAATTCAACATGCCCCCCCCCGCGATTTAAAGACACTGCTTTATCCCCTAGTCACATAATATACTATTATTCTGCAATCTGCGATGTCCCAATTTTCCGACGGAGGCATGGTATCCCTTCTTAGGTTAAGAGAGTGAGTTTATTAAAAATTGGATTTGTTGGAAGCATAGCGCGGCACGCGGCGCCGCCCTCACACCGGCGCATTATTATTATTATTTTATTATTACCCGTAAATGGGGAACACAGTAGGCTCGGCGATGGGCAAATATTTTGAATTGATTTGACGAGCCGATTCGATTTTTGAAATAGTGTAACAGGAAAATAAGAATAAAATATGTGTAGGTATAATATTTCACAGCAGTAGACAGAACTTAGGTTAAGTTTTTTGTAAAGAAATTCCAAAGTAGGCTTTAGTTGAATGTTGTTTACCCCTGGACCTGAGTTCCTCATCAAACTAAAAAGAAATTAATTAAAAAAATTCAAATATTTTTACTTAGGCCTTTATGTATGGCCAATTATAAAACATCAGAATCTAGTGCACGGTTCCAAATTGGTCGTTTCCTATAGAGAAGAACCGGCAAGAAAGTCCATGGTTACTCTTTAAAAAAAAAATTAGGATAATACATCCGTGATCCGATACATATTATTATCTAATTTTAACAGCTGAAAATTATATCACTGATTTAGTGCAGTGGAGGACAAGATAACGTGGCTACTAAATATCTATAATATAAATTAACTAATTTGCACGGCAGTGCATAAACATAGGTTACTGAAACTTGAAAGACTGAAAAGTTTGGAACGTTTAAACAATATTAATTTTCAAATCAATTTGCTTAATTCGAGGTAAATCCAAGTTTATTTGGCAAGTTTGCTTTTCCGACTGCGTAGCTATTAATGAAACAATGTATAATTTAATTACCAAAGATCGCATTAAAGTTGTGCAGTTTGCGCGGCGCGCCGGCACGCCAAAGATGCGTATTTCTAAATTAGATCGGAACTTATTTAATCCGGTTTGTGACCCTTCGCCTTGTGCCCTCCGGCTCCAGGCGTGTCGACCTAAAATATTGCTGACATTTTTCAGGGACTTAGTTTTCTGGCCACCCCTCACGGATGGGGGATAGTTATAACGAGATGCGTTTGTTTGCCATCCGAAGGGGCGGGATTTAATTTTGTTGAAATTTTCAACTTTGATATATTAGGTGGTACGTTTGTGTGTCCGAGTGTGTAAACGATATTTCACAGCGATTTTAATTTAGTCAAAATTTAATGAAATTTGTTTTTAGATATAAATTAACATTTGACCAATGAGAACAAATAACTAGAATTTTAATTTACTATTTCTACTGCGTGGTAAAGGATAATTCTAGTGTTTTTATATGGATATACCTACTAGCGACCCGTCCCAGCTTCGCACGGGTGTTAGAAATCCTTGGAAATCTCGGTAAAACTGCATGAATATCCGCTAAGTAGGTTTGGAGTTTATCGCGTTCATACAGACAGATAGACGCAGTAGGGGACTTGGTCATATAATATGTTTGGATTATGCTCTAATTAGGGCAAGACAGTGGGTGTAGACGTACCAGATAATTATCTTCTTACTAGCTGTCCGCCCGCGACTTCATCCGCGTGTACTTCCCGTAGGAATAAGATGTTTTTCCGGGATAAAAAATAGCCTATGCACGCCAAATTTCATCAAAATCCGTTCAGCCGTTTTTGCGTGATTATTTAGGATTAGTTAGGATTATTTCAACGATGTTTTTTTAAATAACGCCATCGGTCTGATGGAATGGGAGGATCCTGTCTTTTATAATGGAGTATGAAGACCTTGACACTCTGTTCTGTATACCTTTATAAAATCATCAAATCAAGGTAACTATCTCGCGACCGATTTTAAGCGTTCTCATACATAAAGTGGTGACGACCACCAAGCGAGTAACCGTCGCCAACAAATTGTTTCCTCCCGCTCCATCAATAGATATCAACTTAAACATAATTACAATCAAATCAAATGCAATCAAAGGCTGTGCCATCAACTGTGGCCACGTACCTATCGCCCGGGTGGTCCGGTTCCGCGCCGTCATCAGCGCCCGCGCAGCGTCGCCAATCGCTTGGACGCGCCGCCATTCGTACCGAGACTCCGAGACGTTACGCTACGGGTTTTTCTGGTTAATGCATTTGAAGGAAGTAATCTGAGAAGGGAAATTAATTCGAGAATAAGTTAATAACGCCTTGGTGGGTACAATAAGCATCGAATGCTCCTGCTAGTTCTCGTAAACTTGATCTCAACACTTTTAAAGGTTTGGAGCTCTAGGTACCTGTGATCTTTTGGCTAGCCATTATTTGAGGAATGTTTCTACTGTCAAAAATTCAGACTGGTGTATTTCCTTATTTTGACGTTTCGACTATTATATTTATTTATTGAAACTTCATGCAACACAAACCAACCTGCAGTCTAAGATTACGTCGGTTTCCTGTAAAGACATCTGGGTCGTCAAGTCAATTCTACCTATTTACTGTAAAATAAGTCTTCAACTGATTACACGGATAATGTTCAAGAACAGCCCTTTAATCAGGAATAATGCCGAATAGATAGAGGAAACAATGACAACAATTTTCATTAATAAAATTTTCAGACGTAGGTAATAAAATCTCGCCAACTATTCATGGCACTGTGATAGAACAGCACGTGTGTATACTTATATTTCAGCCGAATTGAAATCTGGTTGAAGGTAGGTAGCCGCATTACATTACAGCAACATTTTTCGATCCGGCGGCGCCCCTACTTATAATACGGTGTGTTATACGAAATGGCTTCGACAGTCACACATTTATTGTGCGTACAGCTAAGGAGTACAATTTTCTGCCGAAGTTTCCTGATAGCTACCACCTGGGCATCTATGAGTCAAGAGTGAATAGGTTACTTCTTGGCAAGCGTGCTCCATCGTCGACCACATCGTCGATTACCATCAGGTGGGATAGTGGTCAAGCACGGGCCTGTCAACAGTAAAATAAAGAACAATCACATACCTACATAACATCAGTACTTACTTAGATATAATACTCTGTGTCACTTGTGTTTCTCAACCTCAAATCAATGTCTACATTTCCTCGTCGGTTCGTGCGCCTGACAAATCAATCGTAGGATACATGAGTGATAGCCGATCGCCGCTGCTATCCGACGGCCATTTGCATTGATTGATCTGTGATTGAACTGATACCCACGTTTACAACCTGCGGTAATGGACGGTTGTGTTTGAAATGTTACTCATCGAACAATCACAATAGCGCATTTAATAGAAGTAGGCAATGTGAGCTTCCTGAATCCTGACTGATTAATGACATTATTCTTGTTATAAGAGCCTTTTCAATACATTTACTCGAAAACTCGCTCTTATCCCACCGCTTTTAGGCACGCAATAGACTGTTTTCCGCACTAGTGCATAAAAGTACGCATGCTCTACCCCGCCACAATTTTATTACATTAAAATTTATCGTATCAGGACGGGAGCGCATCGACCCCCACTTTTTTCAATACATTTTAAAAGCCACTGTTTGATACACGTGCAAAGTCACTGTAGCCCTCGGCTCCATAACACACACTCGCCTACGTCTCAAATTCCGCCTCGGTCGCAATGACAAACTTTCTGCACTTGTGTCAAAATGTACTATTTCAATACACTTGCTTAGAAAGTGACTCTTATTGCACTGCACTTAGGTACCAAACTGTGACATTTTGATTACCATTACGCACTAGTGCTAGAATGTAGTTAAAACCTTATTGTTCAACCTCTCCCCGCCATAATGTTATTACATGTACCTATCGTATCAGGCTGGGCGCAGGTCGGCCCCCACGAGTCGCCGGTCAACCTCCGTTTATTCATTTCAGTGAGTGTATTGAAAGGTATGAAAACAGATTTTTACCGCCACGAAAGTTTACTAGTTTTACAGTTATTTTATTCTATTCACAAGTGTATTGAAAAACATCGTATGATACACGTGATTAATTAATTATTACCGTTCTCGACTCTCTTAAGACCCGAGCCATGGCTCGGGTCTTAATACCGCCTCGACGGTAATCACTAACATTACAGTGTGTTCCAAATGAGAATAGGATCGCCCGCCATGTTGTGACGTCACGATTTACAGTCAAATCGAGGAAAGAAATTTTTAAACATTAATTAATTTACGAAAAATTTAATTAATTTATGAACTTTGTACGAAAAAAGTTTAATTAAAATCCAGTTCTTCAATTTTACTCAACTATAAGTTCTTCAATTTTGACAAAATTTCTTCGATTTGACAGTACGACGAGACGTCAAAACATAGGAATCGGTCCTATTCTCATTTGGAACGCGTAGTACACACTTATATCATTATGTACTATTAAATTGAATTGTATAGGTACACTTATTGCGTAATTGGTGAGTTAATAAAAGTTTATGCCAGCAAAAATCAATTGCTGCGCTAATACGCAAATCAGATCACGCATCCAATTAATTAGTGTTAGGTACATGAATCTTGTTAGGTATTATTAAAGTCCACCCAAAACGACACAGTCATACAACATCTATAATAACGTTGTTCTCTGGTGTTAATTGCAGAAATAAATTTAAAACAGAACAAAAAAATTAGAAATTCTTCTCAGATTAAATAAAAAACAGAACCAAAAAGACTGACACCTGACATATCAACGCTTGGTTGAAACTTCTGGGACTAGGTGCGTGAAATTTTGTACAAAGCTTCCTTTTATTTTGTAGGCGAGCACTAAGAGAGGGTTTTCTAAAATTCACCCCCTGGGGGATGAAACGGGGTCCAAACTTTGTATGGAATAACTGTTACTTTCACGCGGACGAAGCCGCTGGCAGACGCTAGTATCTGATAAGTAAATAAGAAAACATTAGAAATAAAACACTATCTGCTACATAAACCATTTATTTTGGCCGCAGGTGAAGCCGCTCGCAAAAGCTAGTTCTTTATATCAAGTTCCGTTGCCAATGAAAATTAGTCAACCTAAATCTTAGTTAGTTTTAGGACTTCTAGGTAACCCACCCAGTGTCTGCATCCAAATCCACGATAATCCCGATGCTGATCAGTTGTCACTACAAAGGGTATCCGGACACATCTGCACTGGCGAGAGACTGGCGGGATCTGCTGGCAGCGGGCCCCGGGGGTTCCTGGAACGTTTCGTTTGTCACCGATGAGCTGCAGTTTGAAATGTAAGTGGTAGAATTTATTACGGAATCATAAAAAGAATTGGATGTAAGTGTAGTACCTATACTTTAAAAGATTTAAAGGTTTACTTTACGGTGGGTAAAACAGGATTTCTTTTTTTGGTGGTTAAAAATCATCTAATAATATCTCCCGCCCTGTGGCGATGCGGGAGATAGTGTCAGACTTTTGCTGACTAAAAAACCTACCCCGTTTCTTCGTTGCCTTTCATACCAGGGCCGAGCCTTTTTTACAGAACCAGACCCTTGGCCCCAGTAGGCTTCGACCCTGCTGAGCCACTACGAGGACATTGGTTTTTTTTTGGCGAAACTGGTCGATGAAGTTGAGAGAAAGGGAAAAAAAAATGAATAAAAAAGATATGAATTGGTTGAAAAAGAAACAAAATTAGTAGCGAAAAAAGAAAAGACACTTGGGTGAAAAAGAAAAAGAAAAGATACGAGTACTCTGGTAAAAAAAAGATAATGAAAAAAGAAAAGTAAAAAAAGATAAGTGCCAAAAAAAGAAAAGATACTTGGGGAATAAAGATTATGAAAAAAAGGAAAACATACTTGAGTAAAAAAGAAGAAAGTTTTGGGAACATTCATTATGCGTCTAGCTAAGGAGTGGAATTTCAAGCTAGTCTCTAAATGTTTCCTACTTTCATCAGTTCTGTGGCTACAACCTGAGGACCTTTAAGTCCAAGCGCGCTCCATCATCGAGCACATCGTCGCTTTACATCAGGTGAGATAATAGCGCGAGCCTATAAACAGTAAAAATCTTGCACTTAGTCATAATGATTTAATAGGAACAACCTTGACTTAGCTTGTCGTTTGCCAGCGCTCACCACAACACAGATCAACATGAATGCTGACTCGCTGAGTCACCTTTACCTAGATCTAGCAGATTAATAACCTGACTCTGTAGAATTAGGTCGTCGTAGGCAATAGTTTAATGTCTTATTCAAACACCAGTGTGCTGAGCTTGAGTTGCTTTTAAAATGTTAACACAGAGAGTCAAACGCTATACCTAAATGTTTTGATCGCGTTAACGTAAAATCAAGTCGCACTAGGCACTCAGATGATATAATACGATTACCTAAACAGAACGAACCGAACTGGAGTTTGAATCACTCAAATATTTGCCTTGTCTACGATATTGATTTAGTTACAACGTGGTTGACATAATAAAGGTAATTTATGTTTTAGCTCAGTAGAGGAGCTCGAGCTAAATAATAGGTAACAGCCGCACAAGATCGATCAGCTTCACGGTTAAGCAACGTTTGCCGAGGTCAGCCCGTAGATGGGTGAGCATCTTAATATACTTACCGAGATTCCTTCGAGCCTGGTAAAGCACAATGATGCCTACCATAGCGCCTGACGCTGGTTTTTAGTTAGACCTGCTCTTCTACTTTCAAACATTGTGTATTTTCCGTTTTCCGAGGAAGAATGGAAGGCGGTCGCCTACTTCTGGGAAGGAGCAATGCTAGCAAAGGAGGCGGCCGCACGCGCGAGGGTACGACTCTCATGCCGATGCCCCAGCCGCCGGGATCGTAGGCGTAAGGTTGCAGACGGCAAACAATGGGGTGCACGCTGTCCTGTCGTCCGTAACCGTCGGACCGAGTCCAAGTCGTCAAAGGCGCGTAGTGTTTCACACACGCTTCAAGGAAATGTCAGCAAATCGTAGTGGCCCAGCGGTGTCGAAACCTATTGTAAGTGAAAGTGAACCTGTGGAACAAAGGCAAAGAAGGAACAGGAGTGGGTTTTAGTCAGTTAAAGCCTGATATACCCTCTCGCTCCGCCCAAAAGAGGGAGAAGTCGTTAAATGATTTCCCACCATAAAAAAACAGTCACCTCTTTCTAACCAAATAATCTTACACACAATTCATCCAATTGACATAAAGCAACATTTACTAGTATGTTTATGGCGTCTTATTCATGATGCGATGTGTCACTGTGTTCCTAAAATCAGTCTTATTGCAGGCATCCGTATAATGAGGGATGAATCAGTAATTAGCTCACTAAAAGGAGATTACAATATATTCCTTTTGCGAGATATATCATCTGGTGAAAACTAGTTTCACTGTTTGACGCACGCCTCAAAGAGATGTCAGCGGGCACTGCCCGTAGGGGCCCGCTAGGATCATGGAAAATCTGAAAGGGAAAACTTGGTCCTAGAACGCAAAGGGCAACTGAAGAACACAAGTATGATTTAGTCAGTAAAAGTCTAACACGACCTCCCATTGTACCTTAGAGCAGGAGAAGCTATTTTATGATTTCCTACCTCAAAAAAAGCCATCCGCTTTTTGTAGATTTCGTTAGTTATTGCACGAGTCCTTACACGAGTTTATGTACAGAATTATTCAGAACTAGTGACCCGCCCAGCTTCGCTTAGATGCAAATTATATACGCAAACCTTCCTCGTTTATTGCTCTTTCTATTAGTGACAACCGCATCTAAATACGTTGCGGAATTCGAGTTTATAGAGAGAGAAACGGGAGCTGAGTTTATATCTCTACACTACGTGCAATATGAAGGATATGTACCAACTTAAATTTTTGTGTACTTACTAAGTACTACAGTAATAATAATAAATGTTTTATTAGCACAAAAGGGTTACATTATTTGGTAGAAACTATTTGAAATTCAGCAATGTAACCACACAGTTTATGAACCCTGCCTCTCAAACTAGGGCTACCTGTATTTTGAGAGACAGTTTTCGGCTAAAATTTGCTATACATATTTATGTAATTAATGAGTAGGACATCGCATTTTACAGTTAAGACACTTAAATGAGAGAGAAAAAAAAAAGAAGTAAATTAAATTAATTACAACAGTAGTGTGACGGTGGTGATAATGTGGGTTCAGTATGTTTTTTCTCTGTTAGACACTGCACCATGTTTGGGTCGGTCCTTGCCTACATTTCCGTCTTCAAGATCTTTTATTATTTATTTAATCTTCGTGCACATAAAAGTACAGAGGCGGACTTAATGCCTTAGGCATTTTCTTCCAGTCAACCTTTGGGTGGTGCAGAGAAAAACAGTGGTAGGTGCAATAAAAGAAAGAGATAAGGTGATTCCAAGAATTGATATACTAATAAACCATAAATATTACAATATACTTACAATTATATAATATATACATACTCAAATTAATAAACAAACAAAAACAAGTAGCTAGGTTACAAGATTGGTCAAAGAACTCTGAATACAAGGTGCAGTTTTAAAACTGCACAATATTTCAGGAGGTTGTAATAAAACTCATAAATAATCATATAAAAAAACGATACCTGGTCAATAATCAGTAATACTTGTTATTTAATTGTTTAATTACACTAAACTAAATCGATTGATCGATGGCCGCGGGGGCGTGGCTAGGGTGTGGCGTGCGGGATGATGATTGGATGATACATTATTTATGAAACTATCGTTGCGAGTTACTGTGTGTGAAAACGCCCTTTATTGTTCCGTGTTTGTGTGTGTGAAAAAAAGCGCGGTTATAAAAAAAAAAAAATTACCTACTTATTTTATTATTGATTCGGGTCGAGAATCACTAACATAATTACCTCCTGAAATATTTTGCAGCTTCAAAACGACACCTTGTATAAATTGTTCTTAAAATGCACTTAGTATCAATGAATTTCCTTGTAGCTTATGAGAATGGACAACTGTAACAGTGCACAATGATGCACGTGCGTCAATGCATGAGCATAATAGTGTTAATTGTGTGCGTAACTCGGTCATTTGTCGAGTCTAGGCTGTCTAGCGCGTTGCTACTGCACGATGTGATACGATTCTCCTTTTCAATTGAGATTGTCGCAGCTTGATTGTGTGACTCGCACTGTGATACTGATGGATCTATTTACAAACTGTTAAGTGACAATTACAAGCTTAAATTAACGTTTCTAGACAATCGTAGATATTTACAAGCTTTTATACCAATTGAAGATCATGTATGAAACTTGTTTAACTGAGCGCTGAAACTGCCTGTTTTCGAGCTGATACGTTTCAAATACGTTACGATGCTACCTATAGGCATCTTTAGTACCTCAAAGGTGCTCAAGTAGTTATTTCATGTTCAAAATGTTAAAAATAGTGCGAAAGCAGAAAAATGTTTCGTAATAAAACTAGGGGGGATTATGGGATAAAGCAGTGTCTTTTAGGTCGCGGACGGTATGTTGAATTCCGAATGAAACGAAAGTTGCTAAGGTTTAATCCTGAACGCAGTGAGGGATCCCTACAATTAACTCCCGAGTACTGCGAGAGAGTTAATATAGCAATCTGGGTGAAATGAGGAATTCAAGCCTCTTAAAATCCATACAGCAAAAATATAATGGTCAAATAATATGAGAACCATGCAGATTAGTGTCCGAGATGGTATTTTGAGGAAAGAACCACAAAGATTTGAGTGAACCTGTCCAGTTAGATTAACGACCTAATTCCAAAGTGAAAGTAACAAAAGTTCAAGTCGCAAAGTAATTTGTTGGACGAGCAGAGAAGTAATAATAGTTAGTTAAAGTGTAAGCCAAGTTTTACCGTCCTTACAGCCCAACTAACTACTCACTTGTGGAGTTGAGGCTAAAACTGAAACAATTAATGAGAACATTCGCGCCATTGAAGGAAAAGGGAGAGTTTTCTGCGATCAGATTGTTGTAGTAATCAGATCGTAGAAAGTCTCCCTTTGAGAAATTGATTATAATAATATTATTATCTAGTGTTCCTGTTGAGAACCGAGCAATATCATCTCATTGCATTGTGTAGATAAAATGTATATCGATGAACCCACATCTTTATACATTTTATTGATTTAAAACAATAGGCCAATAGATAAATAGCACACCACCAGGATATTGTACACTATAAAAAATAACACGTACATCTAGTAAATTATGAAAAAGTTTTGTTTTTATGGATTTCCGTAGTGCATAGCATAGGAATAGTCTACATTATTGAGATCCATTTTACAAGCTTTTATTTAGTTTCACCTGTCCCAATGTTTGTGAGTCTATAATCAAAACTTACAAATAAAATTAGATCCACTTCTGGGTTAGGTACCGATTGAGCTGAAATTTTGTAGGCACGTTTAAATCAGATGACAATGCAAAATTATTATGACATGGAGTTGATCTGATGATGGGACCGGAAGGCGGAAGGTGGCTATAAGAACTTAGATAACCTTATCGTGTTTGAGCTTTTTGAGTATCGTGTTTGAGTATTAATTATATGTATATGTAAATTACCGAGCTATAAAAGCTTGCTATGTAAAAAATATATCTCATTGAAAACTACCTTAATATATATTTTTTTTAAATTAATGTTAGGCTTGCGTTTGACCACCATCTCACCTGATGGTAAGCGATGATGTAGTCGACGATGAAGCACGCTTGCCTAGAAGAAACCTATTAGCTATCAGGAAACACAGATTCCGGCAGGTAATTCCACTCCTTGGCTGTACGCACAATAAATGTGTTCTCAAAACGCTTTGTACGTATGGGTGGGATGTCCACCATGTACCGGTGGCGCAACGCTGTACGTCGTATGGTCCGATGATGGAACGGACTTGGCGGAATCAGATTGTGCAATTCCAGTGCACACTCCCCGAAGTGTAAAGGATAGAAAACCGACAGACTAGCAACTCGGCGGCGATGCTCAAGGCTTTGGAGCTTCGACTCTACAAATGCATCATTGCCTATGATTCTCTTGGCTCGCCTCTCAATCGACTCCAGCGCATCAAGCTGGTATTTGGCAGATCCATCCCAAAGATGAGAACAGTACTCCATACACGATCGAAATGTAATAGAAATGAATATACTGCAAGTGTTGTGTAGGTAGTTTTCTTTTCAAAACCATCCATTTGTACAAACAGGTAAATAACAATAAAATAATAAACCGATCGCCTGCCTGTCAAGTATTATTGATCCCTTTCCGTAACAAGTGACAACGAATTGAAATGTGAAGGGAAAGGGACGAAATCCCACAAATATTACAGAAGAAAATGTAATTTAATGTGTGACACTTACATAACAGGTAAAATACTGAGAATATAAAACTGCTTCTTTGTTGTATTATGTGAAAATGGTGGAAACGTAAAGTGTTTACAAAATGTGATTTTGTTTTCATAAAATATTCAAGAAAATTGGGTGCAGAACTTGTAAAATACAATCTTGTTACAATGAAATTGTATAGTTTATTTATTCTATCGATATGGTTACCATACAGTATCAATTCTTATATACTTTGTTTCTTGCTAAAAAAGCTAATGAAAGCTTGGGAGAATCTCTCAATGTAATCAGCAATTCTCTTTGTAAAATAACATGTTTTCTTCCTGAAAATTAAAACTTATATTTAATGAACGCTTAAAAAAAGTGGTATCGTATTTTTTTTTAATAATTATTTCAACTTAATACACATAGCATTTTACTTAAATTTTCTTGTAGATTTGTAAACTAAATTTCCGTACATACACGAAAATCTTTCCATTAAACCTTTAAATGTAGGGTTTTGAACCCTATAACGTGGCTGTCAGGTGGCTAGTCGCTAAGGGTTGGACGAATGACGACGGTGGCCCGGCCTATCGACAGACCCATCAATACGTTGACAGAATTATCTTTTTACAAGCCGTCGCACGGCCGCGACGGTGGGAAACTGAATAGAAGGGTATTATTTATCTGTGGGATTGTTCGAAAGAGTTACCGCGGAATTTTTGACAACTCCTTGAGGAGCGCGGGAAAAGTGCGCGCTGTCGACGACTTGGGCTCGGTCCGGACAGTTACCGGACGGTCGGACAGCGAGCTACCCAGTGCTCACCGTCCACAAGCTGAACATGTTCTTGTCCTTTTTCCGTGTTATTTGAGGTCGGCGCAATACCTTTTTCTTTTATTTTACTTTTTGGCCTCCCTCTCCATCTCCACCCATACACATCATACTCATAACTCTTTTAATAACATGCGTTTCATTACTTCTTTTCACACGACCATACCAACACGATTCCCTTTCAACTTTATCCATCACTGGCACCACTTTCAAACTTCCTCTAATATACTCATATCTCACTTGACGTTGAGTGCGACTATCTACATTAATGCTAAAACGTATGTTATATGCAATTATCGACCGCTAGGTGTCGCTAGTTGGCAGTGAGTGGCGCTACCACTCTCAGTCTCCCCACACAATGAACATCGCACCGCGAGCGTAAGGAACACACACAAAGATAAAATATCAAGGCATCTACGGGTGTTCGTTGTACATTCCCATGTCGTACCCTTAAAGGAATATAAAAAGCACTCCTGACAAATATTATACCTATAAACAAAAAAACAAACTTTACCTCTTTATTATGTTGGTGTAGATTATTACTTAATGAATGAATAGGGAATGACTTATAAATTAGTTCCATTCGCGCGTTCAATTTTGTCTAAATATCACTGCATCAAAAAACTTGTCAGATAGCGGCTCTTACCTAAAGGACGGCCAGCAGTTATTGATGATCATCTTCATCCAAAGTCAAAAGTATAGCATGGCATGAATTACTGCAGTGCCGTGAGCACTCCTGGCATCACGGCGCAGTAATGAAGTCGGTTCAGACGCGGCTAATAGTGCGAGCGAGTAATAACTTGTAACTGCATTGTGCTCGACATGTCTCTCACTTGAGGGTAGGCAGACACCACCACTGTTTGACGAACTTATAGAGGCAGTTAAATGTTACAGAGTGGTCTAACAAGCTTTTATGGATGTAATTTTCGTAGCAAATACCAGATTAATATTCAAAATTAAACAATTTTTTTTAACTATGCTAACTTGGTCCTTTTGTAAAGTTACTCGTTTTTTTTTCTTGCCCTCAAATACATCCAAAGGATGAACCCTAATTTATATTACAATCTAGCCTTATATACAGACTAATAAGTAATTTAATTATATCCTAAACTAATAAATTGTCTTTACTAAGAATGTGTTCAATAGCACTTTTCTGATTGTCTCTATTAAGGCGAATACACTTCGTTCTTGTATTTATTAGGTAGCAATTACGCTACATTACACTACTCACTATCACTAGGTAAACACTAACTCGAACGGTTTTGTTCTTTACTCGTATTTAACAACTTTTTTTTTGGGTAGAATATCGGGTAGAGCGAGAAGGCGTGACCAACTTTTCCTAATCCATCTATGTTTCTTCATTTGCTCCTTTGCGTTCTTAGGCCACGATAACTTTTTCAAACATTCCCACAGCACTAGCAGGTATAGCCGTATTAAGCTCCTTCCGGCTTCCTGACATTTCTTTAAGCAGGTGCGCTTGGAGCACTACGTGCCATCAACTTGGGCTTAGTAGTCCTTACCGGACGGTCAGAGGGGGAGCTACCCATTGCTCTTTGTCCGTTAACCCCCTTGCTACAACTGCAACTTCCGACACTCGGAGAATCACGCTGCCAAAATTAAACTTTCCAGATAAATCTATCATTCACAATGCAAGAGCGCCCACCTACGTAAATGCACAGTAATCTTATTACTTTTATTTGATATTTTTTTGCTATAGACTCGTATTTTTTAAAATGTTTTTACCAGTTAAATTATGTCAACTCTATCCTAGTCGACAAGATTGTTCGGAAGTTGTAATATCTACCGCGGATCTTGCACGCAAAAGCCAACTGGAAGAACATAGATTACAGTCAGCAAAAGTCTGACACTCTGTTTCACTAGACCCAGAGCGGGAGAAGCTATTTGATGCCTTCCTAAAAAAATCTAATAGAAACACTTTCACATCTCCTCAAACCTGAACAAACAAGTATAAATCAGTGCAACAATACTCAAATGACTTACAGCCACCGATATCTCGTCATAAATCTCGTCGGCACATCTATAAATTCATTACGACCACGAGAGATCTCGGCAGGACTCATTCTTTTAATTTATCGGCTCCTAGTAGCTCGGCGGCTAATTTGATACCGGCTATGGTTCCGTTGCCCTGGATATTAGGGTTAATTTGAGATTGTAAAATTGAGATTTATCCTATTTAAATTTAAGGCCAGTTTAAAATCATTAAGAAGACCGGGGATTCGGTATAGAACCGTGGAGATTGGATGAAGAAATTTTTTTTTACCAAAAAAGAATAACAACCGAATTCACTACAAAAAAGACTAAAATGTTCAATATAACTTTAATTTTGGAAGTCGGTTTTTCTGGTTTTGTTTGTTCGTTGCTTAGCACTGACTTCCGAAATTATATTTTTTTGTTTGTTAAATGTTGTGGGTACCTATTAGATTTGTTAAGTTTTGACGAAACTCATCATTATCATCATTTCAGCCGATCTAAGACGTTCACTGTTGGAAATAGTCCTCCCGCAAGTGTTGCCACAATGAGCGGTTCTGTGTGTCTCGCATCCATCGGATTCCAATCTTTACCAGGTCA
This sequence comes from Mythimna ferrago, assembly GCA_910589285.2. Classification (NCBI taxonomy): domain Eukaryota; kingdom Metazoa; phylum Arthropoda; class Insecta; order Lepidoptera; family Noctuidae; genus Mythimna; species Mythimna ferrago. Next base: position 1,486,481 of record OU342693.1, read on the forward strand.
TCCATCCACCTTGTAATTGTTGCCTTCCAATTAGATTAGACAAAATTGTTTATGCCTAATACTACTGTGTGTTTTTCTAAATTTATTAAATAATATGAGTAAACAAGAATATTTCAAATCGGTTTATAAATGACAGAGTTCTGAGTTGACAAAAACTAAAAAATACAATAAATTCAGAACCTCCCCCTGTTTTTTGAAGTCGGTAAAAACGAGAGGCCGATGCTCAGCAATGGGTGAAGATGAACTGTGGGTGATGAGGAGGAAATCAGGAAACCAAAACCAACTTTATTGTCAAGTTAAAATTGACATTATCAAATTCTTTATTTAGTAACCGGGTAGCTATAATTTCTGCAGAAAAAACTGATTGGTTACGTCGCGTAGTAAGAGTAGGATCGCTTACCATCATGTGTGATAAAACTTGTGGTCAAACACGAGCCTGCAAATCATGAAAAAAAAATGACGTACAGTATACAAATATTTTATAACTTCATGCTTTTAGAATAACTGTGCACGCTATAAAATGCGATTACTTTTCTGTTCGCATATTTTATTCGTTGTTGTGTTCGCATGATTTACAAACCTGACCATTTCATATTTCATTACATGTCGAAAATAAATGGTGTAAGGGACAGCCCTCCACAAACTTTAAGGGCGTGCTCAGTAGACGAAACTGAACAACCCACCATAAATTTTTTTTTCTGGAAACGAAAAAAAAAAATCAGCCTCTCCATACAAACTGTCCAATCAAGTTAATAATTTTGTATGGTGAGGCGGATTTTTTTGTTCGTTTCCTGAAAAATGTTTTTATGTTAGGTTGTTCACTTTCGTCTACTGAGCAAGCCCTTAAAGTTTGTGGAGTGCTGTCCCTTACACCTTGTATAAGTTTGACTAGGAAAAAAAATAATATTACATATAATTTAGTGTTTAAAGAAAGAAAATTGCATTTAAAAACGGAAACACCTTAAAATTAAACAAAATAAAAATATACCTGCACTGAATAACGCTAAAAGGGCCTCAGCACGGTATAGCCCCGATGGTAACACAAGGCCACCTGGAGCTGATTGTCAGCTGCAGCCATATTGTCCAAAGTTTTCAGTTTTGTGAACCAAATGTAGGTAAGTTTCATGGCCAAACCATCGCCCTCGTAAAAATAGATCACTGTAAGGTGATAATTCAGCTAGGGAAGCTTCATTATCGATAGAGGTATTCCCTTGTTGTTGTCACTCAATCACCAAACGCTACACGCCTGACACCTGACGTATTCCTGTCGCACTGTACTCTTGTACTATATGTATAGCGTGCTCAGCATAGCTCAGGAGGCGCCACCTGTCGTCATTCTTGGAATACTTCGCGTGTTACGGGTAACGTATACAGAAACAAACGGTTTGACATTAAGAGAGATTGATTGTGGATAAAATTGACAAGACGTCCAGTGATGTCGCAGCAGACCCGGGTGAAGATGGTGAGTCAAGTTCGTCACCCAGACTGGGCTGGTTAACAAGTTCGCAAAACCGGCTTAAATGGTAAGAAGAAAGGAAAGCTTTTGAAGTAGGTAGGTACAGTGGAACAAAACTTATATCGAACCGAAACAGAAAAATAAACTGGTGTTCCATTGACAACCTTTTCAAGAAACGAAAGGGGCAGACAAACAAATCCGTATGACCTCTTATCATATTTATTTATATTTCATAGATTTTTTGGATTGGAAATCATCCAATGACGTCTTTAGGGCGGAGCGGGAGGGTGTGTCAGACTTTTACTGACTAAAACCCACGCCTGTTCCTTCTTAGCCTTCGTTCCAGGGCCCCGAGGTTCTCTTTCGTACATTCCATGCCTCCAGTTCCATGGCTTCGACTCTGCTGGGCCCCTACGGTTTGCTGACATCATCTACCGTATGCTCCACCGTGTCCTCCGGGCGGTCCACACAATGGTGACAACTTACTGTTTCCTCCGCACGAATGCGGTGCTGGAATCTCCTGAACTTACCATGTCCGGTGAGGACCTGCGTCATGCGTACTGTGAGGACGCAGTGACGTCTTTCCAGCCACACCTCAAAGATGGGACTTACCGTCATAATTATGGCGTGCCCTGCACTGGGTTGCGATAGTCGCTGTCGCTATTCCACAACCAGATCCTGCCGGAACTTTGTCGCGGTATCGGAGTTTCACCCGGACACTTCATAGATGAAAGTCGTTAAAGGTAGTCACTCGCCAGAAAGTCGGACCAACAGTCTATCAAGAAGTATTTTGTTGCCCAGTAAGCGGGTTGAGGAGGTCTGATAGACAGTCGCTCTATGTAAACACAGGTCTGAATACCCGTGTAATAAACCCAAGTGTGTGGCTGACACATTGGGTTAGACTGGAAACCGAACCCAAGAAAATTGAGGAAAGGATATGGTGATAATTTATAGGCCTCATCATCATCATCATCAGCCTTTGTAATGTTCCAACTGCTGGGACTTAGGCCTCCTCTCTAGGAGAGGGAGTGGGCAGTAATTCACCACGCGGCCCAGTGCGGGTTGGTATTTATAGACCTATGCTTACAAAAAGGTAATACCTTTATAAACAGCCTCAGTCAAGTTCTAACTTTAATTCAATTTACTACACATTGATAAGTGGCCGGATTCGAACCCGCGATACTGTTCGCACCGTGTCTCACCACTTATCGCTCGGGTTATCATGCTACTGTTCCACGAAACATAAATCAAGTTAGAACAATATACTAATACCTCCTTATTTGGAAACTGGTTTAAATATTTATTTACTGCCCAATGTACACGAACGATCAACTTGGTTCCTGAAGCTATGATCATACAAATAAATGGATATGTCATAATTTGATCTATGTAATTATACCTACTGGTAGTTTATTGTAAAGTTAACATGTTATTTGATTTATGAAGTATCATCAAAATATCACGTTGCTAAAGATAATCCTTTTTTACGTGAGAAATTATCAAATTTTAGTTAGTAAAAGCTCACCCAAGATCTTATAATGACTAAAAATCACAGTGTACCTACCTTCAGATGCTCTTTGCGAGGGCCACGGTAACTTCTTACGGCCCTAATTGGCTCTGCTATAGAGATAATCTAGGGTGGTATTTATTATATGATTTGCCTTTTCTTTAATTGCCTCCCACTACGGAAGCAATTTCAAAAACGTATTCACATCAAAAGATTCTTCGTTTTTCTTTTGAGAAATGCTTGACCTTCAGAATCGAAATTTGTTTACCCCTTGGCAATACATTTTGTTCATGCGTGAGCGTGACACATCTCCTTTATTTCTATGATCGTTCGTTATAGTCTTTAGCGGAAGAGTTTAATTATAAATATGTTCTGCAAACAATGGCGACAGCGCGGGATTAAGATTTCGTTGTAATAATAAACTGGCGTTTGGAGAAACATGACCTTGTTCTCAGTAAGCTTTTAATATAACACGGATTTAGTAAAGGATATTGTGATATTTGCATTAAGTACAATATTTTTTATGTAAAGAATTGGTCAAAAAATTCACAATGTAGGACGTAGTTACAAAAAAAGGACGCCCACTGCTGGACTTAGCCTGGAACCAAGGAAAAGAAAAGCCTTGATTGATTGATATTGTTTTTCCTACTGAAGACTTACTGCAGATTTTTCAAATAAGAATTTAAGTTGAGTATTTGTCAAGCTCTAATTTAATCTAAAGCTGTCACTCTTTGGTGGTTGTTACAACTTCAAATACCAACTTGACGCTGGCGCATGCAGAGGCGTACTAGCCATAATCTCCTATCGATGGAAGAAGAAAAAATATTCTAACATAATTCAGAAACCGGCTCTTAATGGTATCCACGGTCGCCGGTCTCGGAATGCGCCGCCATTGAGTTCCCAACTAACGGTAGGAGGAGTTGACATCGGTGTCGGGTCGACGATGAAGTACCTGGGACTCGTCCTCGACAGCCGGTGAAATTTCGTGGAGCATTTCCGACGTCTGGCTCCCAAACTCAACCGGGCTGGGGCTGCGCTCAAGCGGCTCCTGCCCAACCTTGGGGGTCCAGATGCCTCCTGCCGGAGGCTCTACGCGGGGATCGTTCGGTCCATGGCCCTCTACGGGGCGCCGGTGTGGGCGCTGTCGCTGAAAAAGCAACCGGCGGCCATACTGAATGCCTGTCAGAGGGTCATGGCGATAAGGATGGTGCGGGGATACTGCACGGTCTCCCGCGAAGCGGCGAGCCTTCTGGCTGGCCTACCACCGTGGGATCTGGAGGCAACAGTCCTTGCACACATGCACGATATGCGCGTGGAGATGCAACGCCGGGGTGAAAGTCCGCTGCCGCGACAGGTCACGGCATGGCGGACAGAGCTCCGGCGGGATCTCATGGTGAAATGGCGTCAACGACTATCGCAACCCAGTGCTGGGCACGCCACAATTATGGCGGTAAGTCCCCTCTTTGAGGCGTGGCTGGAAAGACCTCACGGCGTCCTTACCTTCCGCATGACGCAGGTACTCACCGGACATGGTTCGTTCGGGAGTTTCCTGCACGGGATTCATGCGGAGGTGACGCCCGGGTGTCGCCACTGTGCGGAACGCCCGGAGGACACGGTGGAGCACACAGTCGAGGTGTGCCCTGCTTGGGCGGAGCATCGCCGTGCCCTCGTGGGGGCGATCGGCGGCGGAGACCTCTCGCGCCGGGCCTTGGTTGAGGCCATGGTCCGGAGCGAGGAGGAGTGGCAGGCGGTCGCCGACTTCTGCGAAGCAGTAATGCTCGCAAAGGAGGAGGCCGAACGCATCAGACAACGGCGTTATCGCCGCCGCCGTCGCCGGGATTCTGATCCCGATTTCCGGCCAACGTAGACGCGGGCTTGCGGACGGTGAGCAATGGGTAGCTCACTGTCCGGCCGTCCGGTAACTGTCCGGACCAAGCCCAAGTCGTCGACGGCGCGCACTGTTCCCGCGCGCCTCAAGGAGTTGTCAGCAACAGCAGGGACCCAGCCGGGTCGAAGCCTACTGGGGCCAGGGTTATCCGAAAGGGCGCTCGAGCCCCGGTATGAAGGCTAGAAGGAACGGGGTGGGTCTTTTAGTCAGTAAGAGTCTGACACTATCTCCCGCTCCGCCCAAGGGCGGGGGATGTCAATGCATGATTTTTTCCCACCATAAAAAAAAAAAAAAAAAAAAGGCTCTTAATGGTACATCATTACCAGATGCTGCTACTAATGTGGCCACCCACTGGATCGAAATTATCTAAAAACTCGAAAAGTAGAAAAATAAATTGATCTATTGCGAGTGTGTGATACTCCTTAACTAGATTTTTTTATTATAATTTGCGGAGTTTGAGCATTTGTCACTATCGATTTAAAAGAATTCGGTGTCTCATACTTTAGGAATGCTCTTTTGAGTTAATTGTTTTTTTTTCGTTACAAAAACTAGGTCCATTGAAATAGATTCCGTCGCAGTAAGCCGAAATCTGATGAATGACATCAGACGTGAAACAAACACTAATTACTGCGTGTTACTTCAGTGCAGCGCTGTGTACATTTTTTCACAAAGCTCCGCAGATAGTAGTCATCTCAATAATGAAGATGTCCGAGTCGTTAGTGGCTGTAATGATCTGTAATAGGTCCTGAGACGAGGCGGGGCCTCCATTAGCTTGATGTCTGATGGGTTCCGGCAACTGAGGAGCAGCCGTGTCACGTGTAATCAGACACTGCTAATTTTGTGCACGATCATACGTCCGAATGAGTACGATAAATAACGTGGTTTTAAACTCTCCAGTCTTGTTTTTCTTACATTACAATCTGCTGCAGTTTAAAAGCGGTGTGCATCATTGTAATGTTCCATATCATCTTCATGTTTTATTAACCTTGCCTTTTTATAGCATAGCATAACAGTAATAGTTTTCTATCTATTAGCGATGATATAGTCGATATCTTTCTCTCAAAGTAACCAATTCACTCTTGATTTAAATACCCTCAGGTTGTAGCAGTCAGGGAACACAGACTCCTAGGAAACACAAACAATAAAATATGTTTTGATTATTTCCATTAATTTATGTAATTACAAACATCTTAATATTTGCTTACCTGTAATGTAACGTAGATGAAATATGTCTTGGTCTATAATATTGTTACCTACTATAATAACTTAATACAATATTTACACCAAATAAATGATTTATTGAATGTTTAGATACGATACCCTAATTAGTGTAAGCAAAATGATGTACATACCTGATAGGTTTAATTTACTAAATAGGTAAGTAACAATATGTAGATGTTCAAATATAAAAAAATAAGTAGACTCGTTTTAATAATTGTTATAATTGTAATATATAATTTAATCAATGGTTTGGTCAGAGCGTTAGTCAGACATTTACCATTCGTTCTTGTTATTAACAATTGTTCGAAAATGCCAAGTAAATGGCAAAACTTGCAAGATCACAATTCAAAGATAAGACTTAGATTGTAGAAGATTAATAGGTACCTTGCCATGTTTTAAGGCTATTTAAAAAAATCTTATACAGTCACAGAATTCCACTCTTCATAAATGAATTCCGAAATCCTTTCTATAATTACGTTAAGAAACTACCCTCTTACTCTTTGTTAAGCTAGGCTTATCCCAAGGTTTGAAAGCCAACAGGCGCCATCACTGCATCCTCATCAGTGATGGCGCCTGTTGGCTTAGCTATCCTAACGGTTAATAACCACCCACAGATTCGGCAAAAAAAAAAACTGATCTCAAAGTATCCCTCCCCATCCCATATAGAACATCAATAACCCTGTTCACAAAGCCCGCCCTCCTCAGCAACTCGTCTAGACCCACACATAATAGCCGGTGGCCGGGTTGTGATGCCGGTCACGTGCCGGTAATGCACTCGGCACGGCTCCGGAGTTGAAGCCGTGTTTACCTTCAGAGGAATGCTCGTAATGGCTACATGTGCCTCTCTGGAAGAACATGGTACTGTAATGTATGGGTGTGTGGAAGTGGGTGAATGGGCTTATAATTTGTATTCAACTGTTTTGAGGTATAACTAGCGAGCTGCATCTGGATGAATAGTTTTCCTAATTAACGGTTAGTGACGATAATAAAGGTGGTGTTAATAGTTCCAATGCAACAGGTAGTGATTTAGTACCAAAGAAGAAGTCAGCAATGTGGCTTTTCATCAAACTTCCTTGAACAGGTGAATAAAAAAAAAACTAACAAGTACTGTGATCTCAATTAGATATTTAGCACATATCCTTTGCACTCCGATAAGTTTGATAATTAATTTTTCTTTTTCTTTCTTTAACTTAGCCAACAAACAAAGCCAACTAAGCCTGCTAACCAACAAAGCTAACTTAGCCAGGTATCTAACAAAGTCTGCTATCCAACAAAATCAATGAAGTCAACTAAGCGACTAAGCCAGCTAACTCAGAAAGCCATTAAGTGGCTTAGATTAGTTGGTCAACTAAACCAGGTGACGAACTAATCTTATTAAGCCAACATAACACAGCAACTAAGCCTTGTTAACAACTAAGCCAATTAAGGCTACTAAGCAACTAAGCCAGGTGATCAACTAAGCCAACTAAGCCAGGTGACCAACTAAGCTAATTAAGCCAACAAAGCTAGATAAGTGAACTGAGCCAGGTGACCAAAAAGCCAAATAAGCTAACTTGCTTCTAACAAACTAAGCTAATTAAGCCTACAAAGCAACTAAATCAGATGATCAACTAAACCAACTATCTAACTAACGCAACCAACGTTTGCTTGATCTAGTTTTATTTAAAAATAAACATTTGTTTACTTCCTTGTAATGCAATGGAATGCGTCTAGTTGATATTCAGGACCGTTGACGAGTCGACTTCGTCCCCAAACCACCCATAAACAGTTGGGCTTATTAATATTCCATAACCCAAATACTCGTAGAATCACAAAAACATCGCTAAATCAAAAACGCATTTTCTCGCCGAATTCTTCAAACCGAATATGATATAAACAGAAGGCATTATGTAAAGTGAATCGCGCAGCTGTTCTGTCATGAATTATTCAGGGCTCGTCGCCAGGGTGCCTGGTCCACTCGCGAAGACTGCGCAATGATGTGGGACTCCCGAGGTAGAGCGAAGGGGTTGGGAATTAGGGACGTTTAGTTTATTGAGGCTTTTTGTAACTGCTGAAAAGCGGAACGAGGAGTCTAAGGTTAACTAAGTAGCCGAATGCATCGGAAAAGGTTTTCGTATTTGACAGAATTGTTTTTGTGGTGCTGTTACTGAGTTATTGTTTTCTGCGCAGGGAAAGCCGTGTTCGCGTGTTTATGCTCTGTACAAATTTGTTTATTGTGGAGTATACATACGGAGTTAATGCGCATTTGAGTGTTAAAATATGTAAGATTTATGTTTAGAGATTTAGGGTGGATTCCTGAATTAAATATATTGAGTAAAGAGAATCCGAAACCATACTTAAATGCCAAATTACGATATGTTTTCAGGCTAAAGTATAGTTTGAGAAATACTTAACTAAGTAATCAGAAATTTGGGGTAAGTGCGGGTTGGTCCTACAAAAATGCCATATTTTGACAGGTTTCAGGCTAAAATATAGTGTGAGATTTACTTAGAAAGTATAATGTTTAGATTAGAAATTGGGGGTAAGTGCGGGTTTCTCAATTGATAATTTTGAGTTAAGAATGTGTCAAACCCAATTTGAGTTCGAACTTTGACAGATACTCAGGATATAAAGTTTGAGAAATACCTAACTTCAAATGCTTAATTAAGAAATTGGGGATTTCAGCAAAGCGCCAGAAACAGCCGAAATACACTCAGCGCAGTTAACACTCTCTTATATCACAAATCTTAAATCTCAAGCCGTATCTGTTTTGTTCCCATTAAATCCAATTACTTTTCCAAGAAACGTTTACACAAGTAAGAACACGAATTTGCCTTCGGTACCTTTGCCAACACCATCTAATCTAAGTTGAGAGCCGCCGCGGGCAGCGCCTAGTCTAGCTACTAACTGTACCCGGACTGTGCCGAACTTAGCCACCGCTGCATGCGGAAGTGCAGCCGCGCGCAATTTCCGCCCGTCGCTCACAGCGCCCTCTGCAAATTAAACTATTAATATAGAATTACGGGATTGTTATTACAAGTGAAGCGTTGAGGTGAAGGATACTGTCTTCAGGGTCCTTACTATAATGCCTTGATCACACGTACCGAGTAAAAGGGCGAGACAGTAAAATGTTGCTCGGCCGAGACAGTGATGTAAGCGAGTTGTAGAGATAAATGGTAGGCCGAGCACTCGGCTCTTTGTTTATACGTATCGAGTATTCGGCTGAGAGCACTATCTCGCCTGTTTCCTCGGTACGTGTGATCAAGGCATTAGACGTGTTAAAATATCAGGCGTGCGAGAAAGAGGGATGTAGCTATACACCACAGACCTTACGTATGACTGGCCTGTTGGTCTAGTGGTTAGTGGCCTTGACTACTAAGTTGGAGGTTGTGGGTTCGATTCCCACCCAGGATAAATGTTGTGTGATGAGCACGACCATTTGTTGTGTCTGGGTGTAGCATAGCATAGCATAGTCGGCTTTATAATGTTCCCACTGCTGGGTCTAATACACCACGCGGGCCCAGTGCGGGTTGCTGAATGTCATATGTCTTCAATATTTTTGTTCTAAGACATACCGGTTTCTGGTTGTAATGTTGTATTTAGAAAATATATAAGTATGTTTATCAGCTGTCTAGTATTTGTATAGTTATTAAATATGCATGTGTCTAAACTTTTGTAATAAGTACTTGTTTTCTAAATAATATTTTCTTTTTTTTGATGCACCTGCCATATTGTCTCTGCACTACCCTAGGTTGACTGGTAGAGAATGCCTAAGGCATTAAGTGCGCCTTTGTACTTTTTGTTGCATGAAGATTAAATAAATAAATAAATATGTCAGTTTAGGTCGACCAATGGATCTTGTTGAGAGATCATGGTAGTATCTCAGGCAGGTTGTAAGATGGCTGGATGGAATGGAGTTGTATAATTACGTCTGAGAACTGATTTTATTGGTTCCACTACATATTATCTCTTGTGTTTCGGCTAAAAGTTTTCTTTTTGGTATTTTTACCAGACTACTGGCGGGGTTATGAGATTGGCAGTCTTTGTATATTTGTGTAAGGATGGTCATTTGTTCTTTCGTAGCACATAAACATCTCATCACATTTGGACAAATGAGGTCGTTAGATTTACACTAGTATGAGTGTCGTGCGTAACAATAGATGGCGCCTCGATCAAATATGGCGGTTAGGTGATACAATATATTATCGTCCCTCAACGGGCTGCTACGACCTGTAAACTCCATATTGCATGCAAAATATTTAAAACAAAAGCCCGTTTCAAACAACAAATTAATTACAAAAACGGCAGCTAGTCACAGACTCACAATATAAATAACTACGCCTCCAAGAATGCGGAATTGTGCGTATCAACGGGGTAGCCCCCGTTAATTAAATGTTTTCAATGGCCAGGGGAGGCTGGGGAGGGTGGGACTCGTGCTGGGGGTGGAGGGGAGAGGGGTTAATCTCTCACAATTTGTCACGACATTTGATATTGTATTTATTGCGTTCAATAAAAAGGTTAGAGCAGGTTCAACAAATGAGTGGGTTTGTGAAAGGGTGTTTTTCAAATTAGGGGTTGTAGAGACAATACTGGATGGGTTTGAGGGATTCTCATGTTACAGATAGTGATGTTACGCAACTTGTTTGAATAGAAAACGTTAACAAAGTTTGTTAATGAACATCCCTCGAAAATCGCTTCTGATATCTGAAAAGTAAAATCTCGTTATTGAAGTACCTATAAGGTTTGAAGAATGTGCATTCATTTATTATTATACACTTTTTTTTTAAGGTGGGAAAAATCATTCAATGACAACCCCCGCTCTTGGGCGGAGCGGGAGATAGTGTCAGACTCTTACTGACTAAACGACCCACCCTGTTCCTTCTAGCCTTCATACCGGGGCTCGAGTTCCCTTTCGGATAACCCTGGCCCCAGTAGGCTTCGACCCGGCTGGGTCCCTACTGTTGCTGACAGCTTTAACAATGCGCGCCGTCGACGACTTGGGCTTGGTCTGGACAGTTACCGGACGGCCGGACAGCGAGCTACCCATTGCTCACTGTCCGCAAGCCCGCGCCTACGGTGGCCGGAAACCGGGATCAGAATCCCGGCGGCGGCGGCGAGAACGCCGCCCGTTGCCTGCGCCGCCGGGCCTCAGCCAAGGCCCGGCGCGAGAGGTCTCCGCCGCCGATGGCCCCACGAGGGCACGGCGAATTTATTATTATAGGTACCCTGAAAATTTTGTATTAGCTATCAAAAGTAAATAGGGCGAGATCTTTAGGGAGTATTATCTGTTATTATACACAAAAATTTATTAGGTTTTGACAATTTATGTACAAACGCGAGCTTGAAATCAAGAATGAGTTTTCTTCCAGCAAACCTTTGAGAGATTATATTGATATTAAGCCTATAACAGCCTAATATTTTTTTTGAGGTGTGAAATTATTTAATGACGGCTCTACGGTGGAGTCAAAGGGCGTGTCAGAATTTTACTGACTGTAACCACACCCGTGTCCTTTAGTTGCCTTTTGCCTTCTAGGTGAATTGCTGGAAGAGAAACTGCGGTGGTTTCCCCTTTCGGAAAATGATGGGCACGTAAATGTTTCAAAATCCTATTTATTTGACATTCTCGCATCTATTAATTCATTTGTTTCTGTCTAGCCTCTGAAGGACTCATTTTAAATACACAGACAACAGACAGACGCCTCATTTTGTTCCAAGACACGTTGTTTCCAGGTAAAGTCGATAGAATAATATAAATAATACATAGGTAATGATTGAGATATTAGACGTTTTGTAGTTTTAGTACCTTAGATATCTACTATAAATATTTCAAGGTCACTTTGCCTGACACTGGGTAATCATTTAGGTCACAAATTAGATAGATCTGCGCTAGAAGAGCTCAAATTCGTGTAGTGTCGCTTGTGCTCAGTTTCTCTAGAGTCAATCCACACTACACGAATTTAGGCAGCGCTCATGCTCGGCTACACTACCGTAACCTTTAAGTGACTTTGCGACTATAAAAAGCATTGGTGTTTTTATATTTAGATATAGGTGGGTTTGCCCCTGTGTTAAGGGGCTACATTCTACAATACAAGGCAAGTCTAAACTTTGACAATGGCGCAGTGGGTGAGCGATTGGCTGCTGTGCTGTGCCGTGGGTTCGATTCTGAACGGAACAAATAATTGTATAGCCTATAGATAGTGTAGTTCCTGTAATGGTCTGGGTGTCTTGAGTATGTGAGTTTACATGTTTGTGAACGCACCTGTTAAAAACCATTTTTTTTTAAGAAATATTGTATGTAGTTTTCGACGCCGTCTGGGTCGGCCGCGGCGAAGATGGTGTGACGATCTGATCATGTTCGCGGGGCAAACATGGCCAGAGATCACCCTAGACAGAGAGGTTTGGAAGGAGAAAGGGGAGGCCTTTGCCCAGCAGTGGGTCATACAATTCGCAAAGGAGGAGGCCGAACGCATCAGGCAACGGCGTTATCGCCGCCGCCGCCGCCGCCGGGATTCTGATCCCGATTTCCGGCCACCGTAGGCGCGGGCTTGCGGATAGTGAGCAATGGGTAGCTCGCTGTCCGGCCGTCCGGTAACTGTCCGGACCAAGCCCAAGTCGTCGACGGCGCGCACTGTTCCCGCGCGCCTCAAGGAGTTGTCAGCAACAGCAGGGACCCAGCCGGGTCGAAGCCTACTGGGGCCAGGGTTATCCGAAAGGGCGCTCGAGCCCCGGTATGAAGGCTAGAAGGAACGGGGTGGGTCTTTTAGTCAGTAAGAGTCTGACACTATCTCCCGCTCCGCCCAAGGGCGGGGGAAGTCAATGCATGATTTTTTCCCACCATAAAAAAAAAAAGTGGGTCATACAATAGGCTTTAAAAAACACAGACTGTTTGACTGCGATCTCGCTTATAGCAAGCAGTGATACAGTCGTTGGTGGTGAGGCGCACTAGATTATCAAGAGCCTATTCACTCTAGCCTTGAAGACACCTACATTATCTGACGCAACATCCAGTTTTGAACCTTTGAATCGAACTAGTGAAAACACAAGTTAAGTGAACTCATTAAATTATACGAAATTATTGTGTGGTGTACCTAGATACTGTACTGAACTATATAGCTCGCACAATTGCGTTGTACTTACAGATCATTTGATACCACTTAAGCCTATAGCCTAACTATTCGCGGCCAGCACTTAAACCTACGTTAAACACTAATTCGGCCGATTTAAATTCTCATGAGAGGCTGTTTTAGTCAAATATTTCTCGATTAGCTTTAGGGCTCGCAGTGGGTGTTCACTAGTTCACCTTTTTAGGGAATGTTCACTTAAGGTTTATGTATTTTGTGTACTAATAGGGCATTATAACGCTTCTCTAACGAGCACCATAATTGTGTAGCGGCTTAGTGGGCCACTGACTGTACAACTTTATGTGCGAACTTAACGCACCTGACTTTTTAGTAAATATACGAAGAAGTGTCTAGTTGTGGCCAAGAGCCAGGAACAATGGGAAGAATATTATAGGTAAACCTTCGTCCAATACTGGGACACAAATAGTAGATTATGATACAAGTGTGTAATGTGATTACCACTGAGACGGCATTTAGAGAGCCGCAGATGGTAATCATCAATACTCACGTTTTTCTACGCTTATGAAGAAAAACGATTCAACTATTAATGCAATAGTAAAAATAGTAATTATGAATTTCCTTCCAATGATCCAGGACAGGTCATAAGAAATATAAAGAAAAAAGATGATGGAAATTAAAGAACACATCAAAGTTATTACCATACAATCATACGACAAACAAATCATTCACTCGTAACAAGTCTACTTACAGACATAGGCAATATAGGCATACGTATCCTTTGTATCAACCCTAGGCTATCCACTGCACCAGGACATTGCTCAAGAAATCGTTAGTCTGATAAGGAGAGGCTCACGACGCAATAATGAGATGGAAACTGATTCACTTGCAGTGAAATGTGGCTCAAATCGGAGCTATCTCGCGTTATCAGTAATTGGACGTGTTCAGGTGATAACGAGACATACAGACGGACAACTGTTGGCGCAGTAAAAACTCAATCAGGAACACACCTAGTTGGGTCGGGAAGCATTTTTTATGTCACGACACGACTGCTTGTGCCAGGGCCCATCAGGGTCTTGACTCCTCTTCAGTGGTCTAAGGAAGATGTGTCCTATCAAAGGTTGCTTCTTTAAACATTAGTAGGTACTTCTGATTGGTTTTTTGGAGTATATTTTTGGCCCTCAGTTTCAGGCTGGAAAGAATCTGTATAGTTGTAAATTAGGTAAAACACTTTAAAGTTAAAAGTGAGACCTAGACAGAGTACATTATGTACACACATAAACCTTTTTTGTTTATGGTTCTTTTCAGATCCGTTAGTGGTTTAAGAGAAGATAGCGGATAAACAGACTAACGTGGAAAGACATTGTTTTACTATATAAAGACAAAGTGGAATTCCCTACTGGAGTCTGTGTTTCCTGTTGACTGTAACCTGGGAATCTTTAAGTCAAGAGTGAATAGGTTGCTACTGGTAAGCGCGCCCTATCGTCGACTGCATCATCGCTTTCCATCAGGTGAGAAAACGGTCAAGTAACCTATCAACAATAAAAATAAGATAATTTTCTCTTGGCAGAGTTAGTACAAGAGAAAATTATCTTTTTTTTTACTTACTAATAGCAAAAGACTACTAGGATCATTAGAAACTAGATCGGCGGTTTCTAATAACGCGACACGACTATCGTCCATCCTAAACAGCCTCGAACAATCCGTTTTATTCGACCACTTTATTCCAAGTTTGTTTTAAGGTCTATAAAATTTACAACCAGTCCCGATAAGGGCCCCACCACGGCCGGGTGTTTGTTCAGATTTATCACCTCATAAATAAACATAACATGTTACAATTATATGAATTCTTCGCCATGATGTATTCCAAGACAAATTAGTTTCGTGGGGAAATTATATCGGCCATAATTTTGGAAGCCAAACGGTTAACAAGGCTGTAAATCAAAACTGTGGTTTTTGATTGCGTTGTCGCAACAGTAAAAAGATGGTATACGACATTGATTACCTACTATCTTCGTTTTTGAGAAGCTTCATTATAGAGTTAGGTATATACTACAACCACTCTTAGCACAAAATACAATAGCATAATCAGCCTTTTAATGTTCCCACTGCTGGGACTCGGCCTTCTATCTGGAGAGGGAATGGGAAGTAATCCACAACGCGGGCCCAGTGCGGTTAGTGAATGTCGCACGTCTTCGAATTTTTGGTTCTAGGACATGCCGGTTTTCTCACGATGTTTTCTTTCACCATTTTGAGAGCAGTAGTGATGAAATAAAAAAAGTAATGCGCTTGGCTGGATTTGAACCGGCGACCTACAACTCGTAAGTTGGGGCCGTTAGCACTCAGCCACCACAGCTAGTATAAATACAATACAATAATATTTTATTCAGTACATAGGTACAATACTATAGCAACAACACAAAACAAAAGTACAAAAATACAATACAGTTGAACTAAGCTCGGAACGCTCAGTGCCGGTACTGAGCGTGCCAAACCGAAAGGGTTCCTATGCAAATGCTCAGCAATTGCTGGTCGTTAGACACTCAGTGCTGGTTTTCAGCTGGAACCCCCCAGTAACGAACGAACGAGGGTAAATAATTAAAAAAACAAATCTTCATCAGGCTTTTCGAGGTTGAATTTGCTATAATTGCCGCTTCCTCCAAAAAATATTATGGCTACAAATAATTTTGTTGATCAGGAATTATAATTTAGATGCTCCAAAACCAGACAATCAGAAAAATATTGTATTAATTGCTTTTAGTGGTTATCTTCAAAAAACAAACAGGAATATATTAAGCATTTATCTTTTTTCTCATTACCATCTTAATAATTTATTTTCGTAAGAAATACCTCAGCACACTAACCCAATTTAATTGAATTATTTGCGGAATGAAGATGAGTGGCGCTCGTTTTGTCACCCCGTCACACTACATGATTATATTTACGGCGCTTTCGGCAGACATGCGCGCGCGCATACCGCAGTGTTCCGCGTCTTCCTGCTGGTTCTCGTGACATTGCGCAGCTTTAGCAGACAGCGCAGTGGACATCCGTATGACTAACAAGCTTATTTTTTATACCTATATCTATAAACAAAATAAAGAATCTGAACCAGTTAGAACGTGAACTTAGTGAAAACTTTACAAAATGTCTCTTAGTAATTTTTGCCTGTCAAACGTCGATATGATTTCACCATTACCATTATTGTTGTCTAGTACTCATAACACAAGCTCTGCTTAGCTTGAGACTAGACGGCGTTGTGTTGATAGTTGTGGAATATTATATTATTATTATATTATTACGTGTTTGCTGTATGGACTTTGAAAGAACTTTGACACCCGAGCCCGAGTTTCGGGTTTCTTCTCTCTCTAGATGAGAAAATTGATGTGTTTTTTTTAAATTTATTAGCAAAATAAATATTATTTAGTAAAAACTCTTTTGCTGTCAGAAAACTCAATTGTTCACCTGCGTTCATCAACTGTTCGGTTTAAATTGTAGTAAGTGTGTGCAAGAATAAAATAGAACTAAAAAGCATGACGGGACTCTGCCGATGAAAAGTATCTTTTTCGTTTTTTAGGTGGGGAAATCATCTAAATAACATCTCTCGCCCTTGGGCGGAGCGGGAGATAGTGTCAGACTTTTACTGACTAAAAATCCACTCATGTTCCTTCTTTACCGTTCCAGGGCCCCGGGGATCTATTTCGCATCACCCATGGCCCAAGTAGGCTTCGATCCTGTTGGGCCCCTGACAACTCCTTGAGGCGCACGGGAACAATGCGCGCCATTGACTACTCGACCTCGGTCTGGATGGTTACCGGTCGGTCTCACAGCGAGCTACCCATTGCTCGCCGCCCCCGAGGTTCGCGCCTACGGTGGCTTTGCTACTGTATCTCACCCATCAATTTTTGGTCCCAATTTGTTAACACCGAATGAAAGTTACCAGAATTTCGATACGGCACACCAAAAATGCTTTAACACGTTTTTAAGGGAATTTATGTTAATAACTCATTCAATATGCAGATTGCGCTGTAAATACTCGCAGCTAATTATTGTGTGGTCTTACGAGCGAAACTGGACATTGAACTTGGACATTTTATCGATTTCCTTGTACATTAATTGGTCCGCAGTTCAACACTCTAATACTTTCTTGGTGCGACAACCTGCAGTGATCACAGTCGTTTTAAACTGATTTTTTCTCTAATGTCAATGTTCTTGCTTCTCGCGCTCTATGGTGGAGCGGACGAGCATTCCAGACTACTACTAACTACAACCGCTCCTATTCGACAGGCCTATTGGTCTAGTGGTTACTGGCCTTGACTGCTATGCTGGAGGTCGTGGGTTCGATTCCGATTCCAGGGGCCTAAGTCTGCTATTTTTATAACTTTGTCATTCCAACACGATCCCATTGTCATTTTGCTAAAAGTTTGTAATCTGCTAATTCATAATGATCGATTATTGATCGGTCACTGGTCTTGTAATAGAATTGTGGTAGAATGATAATTTCGAGCATATTAAAACCAATAACTGCACAATAACATTCTAATGGTAAAACACTGATCAAATAAACTGTCAAAGTTTTAGCAGATTACCGCAAACTTCAAATATTCATTTGTCAATATGTACGGGATTACCATTCTATGTCACTTCTTTCAATGGAGTGTCAGTGGTTGACCATTGGAAAGTCATAATGACGCCATTAGGTATATTAGTAGATTACCAAACTTGTCAAAATCGACAATTATAACATCAATGATAGACCATTCTGACACTATTGTAATAGCAGACTTGAGGCCCTGGACAAATGTTTGTGTGATGAGCACGATCATTTGTTCTGTGTCTGGGTGTAATTTATCTATAATATGTATGGATTTAGAAATATATAAGTATGTTTATCAGTTGTCTAGTACCCATAACACAAGCTCTGCTTAACTTGGGACTAGACGGCGCCGTGTGATAGTTGTGGAATATGTATGTCTTTCAGTTGCCCTTTGCGTTCTAGGATTAGGTACTGGTTTCCTGTTCTGAAATTCCTTGTACCCCTAGCGAGCATCGGCCCTGCTGACCCCTACGGTTTGCTGACATCTTTTTGAGGCGCGCGTGAACACTACGCGCCGTCGACGAGTTAGGCTCGGTCTAGACGGACACCGGACGGCTTGAAGGTGAGTTACTCATTGCTCACCGTCTGTAAGGTCGCGCCTACAGTGGCTGGTAGTCGGTGTCGGTGTCGGTGTCGGCGGCTGGGGTATAAGGATGTCCATTCCCTCTCGCTCCGGACCATGGCCTAAACCAGGATCCAGCGCTCAAGGTACCATCGCCTCCTGATTAATCTACGAATGGTTAATTTAATGGTAGGTATGTGTTCTATGATGATTACCCTACTTTATTTGATTCGAAATGGTTATAATGTGTTTTAGAGAAACGATGCAGCTATGAAAGAAGTATACATAAGCAACAAATATTTTATTAAGGGGAGTCCATGACATGACTACTGTATGCCAGACCGAGCTATGAGCCCGTAAAAAACCACTAGACTTATATTACAAATTCTTTCACTCACACTCGAATGACATAGGCGATATATATAGGGTAGAGTAGGGTACAGTAGGGTAGAG
Source organism: Mythimna ferrago (assembly GCA_910589285.2). NCBI lineage: Eukaryota > Metazoa > Arthropoda > Insecta > Lepidoptera > Noctuidae > Mythimna > Mythimna ferrago. The sequence goes on from OU342693.1 coordinate 1,505,220, forward strand.
TAGGGAAGAGTAAGGTAGAGTAGGGTAGAGTAGGGTATAGTAGGGTGGAGTAGGGTAGAGTAGGGTATAGTAGGGTGGAGCGGGAGCGAAGTCGCGCGGGCAAAAGCTAGTAATAAATAAAAGGTAAAGTTTCAAATGATAAGCATATTTACCATGAGCAGTACCCAAATACAACACGTACTATCTCTTAACACTTCCAACTAAGGGCTCATTACAAATACTTTGATTTATTACATTTGACCATCATTCAACACCATAACCTTGATAGCTAACGACTCCGTTTAATATGTTGCCCATACATAGGCACCTGATATAAATAATATAAATACGTCGAAGCCCACATAGACGTTACAACAACGATCAGGCCAGCACTTAGTTATATGGCGGCCATCAAAAACACCTACAAAGTTAATGAGACACTACATCTTAAGTATTGAAGTATTGGTATATCATTGGACGCTCAAAGTGCCGACAGACAGACAAACAAACACAACCTCACACTCCTAAAATCCCACCCACCTCTTTATTACAAGGACACAAGGTTCAAGGTTCAATGGAGAGTGTACTTTGAAGTGTAGAAGTAAGTTGGCACGTCAATACGCGGGTACAGACGTCAAATCAGTGATCGTTGAGGTGATGTACTTCAGTTGATGACTCTACATTTGTTTTGTTGACTGTACTTCAAGTTATTTGTGTGTGAATTTGTTTTTGAGAGATTTTGAGGATTGCATTTATTTTTAGCCAGAATGTCCTAGTCTATGTAGATAGATAATACTGAAAGTTTCAGGTACGCTAATTACTTTTTTTACCATCGGGGAGAATCCTTCTAAAGGCGCCTGGATTTTTGGGGAAAAACTAAAAGACCAGGTGCCTTTAGAAGGGCGCCAGCAGAGAGTGTCCCTAAAAACTCTTACCCTGGTGATCACCATAACAACATCAAAGGGGTCCGGTCGGTGATCTCTTAAAATACCATCTCGGGACCGGGACCTCCTCTGTACAACACCTGTTAGAACATCCCTGAGGAGACTGTTCAGGTGACTCCCCTGAGCCCCGGTTTGCACGGCAGCACTTGTTTACCATACTTACCGTCTTTCCTAGGGTCACTTGGTGGGTAGATACATTTTTGAGTTCAGGAGCGTTGCAAAACGTTTTTTATCAGCTACTGTAACGAATTACTGTTGAACTCGATGAAATATTGAAGCAAACATATTGTATCATTGGACTGGGATCTCTTGTAAAATTTTTTCTCTCACCTGAGTTACATATTCTCTACTAGCTTCTGCCAGCGACTTTGCCCGCGTTAAAATGGTTTTCCATACAAACTTTAAACCAGTTTCATCCCCGTAGGGGCGCAATTGTGGAAAATCCTGTCTTATTCTTTGTATATATCAATATCGTTGTATCTATCAAGTATAAAAGGAACTTCTATGCAAAATTTCAGCGATCTAGGTCCAACGTTTGGCTGGGCATTAACAAGTCAATGAGTATGTAAGGCCTTTTATATACGTTATACAGAATATCTCCGTACCTTACCTATGCTCCCGCACCTTACGTGACGTGTTCCTCTCACGGCAGTATTTCGGTCACCTGATTGGCTCCACCCTGGCAAACTGCCAGCACCAACAGCTGCTAATAGCCAATTATGTGTCCGAGACGTGATCAACTCTTCAATGACGTGGTTCGGAAGATTGCTGGAGCTGACGCAAGTTCATGAGCGGATCTATGTAATAGCTAATTAGATTGTAGTCAAGGGCTTGCGAATATAAAGGACCCAAGTCTCTATTGCAAACAATGCACCATATGAAAAAAAACTACCAAAATGTAGTCGATTCAATTTTTTTCTGATGATATGTTAGGGGATCGGTGGCAGCGAACTCTCGCGCCGGGCACTTGTGTCACTACACACGGCAGATACGTTACTGCGTAGCTATACTAGGTACAAAGTGGTGCTATCTACCAGAATCTCGTGGGTTAGAGGACCCCATACAGTATTGGTATTGTCAGCCAACACCAACATAATTGTGGTTCGTGCTCCAGTGGCAACTTGAGGCCTCGACTCACTGAGTTTGGCCTCAGCAAGTCGGGGTCTCGGATTCCAATCCCCTTATATAGATATGGGTTCCAAACACATGCTCGAGACTCCTTTTAGCTAACTTTTATAAGTATTGTTGATTTAATTGCAAACCACAAAATCCACAGAAAATTATTGATGAAATATCAATTTCAACTCATTGCAATCCTAGAGTGAGATAACACTATCTACCGCCGATGCTCCTGCTCTGTCTTATCAAGAGAACAATGATATCAAATAGTTGCAGCCCGCAGTTTCAGACATTCATCTTATACCGTTAGTCAACGAGACGAGAAATTGCAAAAGGTCTAGGTTCACAGTCTCACTACCTGAATCTACAAAGCTGTAAGATCATCATTGTGACTTACAAAATGAATTAGTTAGATAGATTCATTTTATAAGACAGCCCCTGATTTCTGACTCAAACAGCAAGCTCATTGCTTGTTGCGAGTAATTTAGGGATTAAAGATAATTTAGGTTTATTTTTTTTATATAAAATGTGCCATGACTTCTAAACTAAGTATCTAAAGAAATTCTCAGCCCTGATGAAAGAGTCACCCATAAAGCCGTATGAAAGAAAAGATTTCATTAGGGTTTAGCAATAATGCAGACTTGCCCAATTGTCCAATGTGCACAGAGTGAACCTTCTGTCCGTTTATGTTACGGTAGTTCGTTCGCTCGAATTACCGGCTGATTGTGACCGGGTGTGTGATAGACTTGTCTACACTCCTATGTATATCCCAACGTATTTCAGTGGAACTAGTCTGTATTTTTTTGTTGTAGGTATAGGGATTAATGATACACTGCATGCACCCGAGGAGCTTCAGAGTAATAACAAATACTACTACTAGCTTTTGCCGGTGGTTTTGCCCGCGTAAATGTAGGTTTCTCCATACAAATTTGGAACCCAACGGGGGTTCATTCCTTTAGGAGGTGAATTTTAGAAAATCATTTTTTAGTTGTCTCTTACGCAATAAATGAAAAAAATCTGGAAAATTTCATGCAGTCTCAGTAGTTTTGGTTGTGTGTTGATATGTCAGTCAGTTAGTTTATCCTTTTTTATACAACACAAATTTTTAATTAGTACAAGTACTTAAGGGGCTTATTAGAAAAGGTCTAGTTATTATTTAAGTAGTCTCAATAAATAATATTCATAAACAGCAAAGTTTGTTTATATGCCAAAATGTCATTCAATTTATGGAAATAGTGTACAGGCTGTTGATATGAATGAAATAATGACGATAAAAATGGCAAAAACACTGCGCGTAGTATTTTCTAGAACCTATTAGCAAATTGTTATGAATCATTGATTCTATTATGAATTTAGCAATTATAACAAACGAGGACAATTTTGGGTTTCGATTTTTTTACTAATACGGATCACATTTTTGTAGTCAAACTACAAAAATATGATCCACTAACGGGTACGGATAGTCCGATTTTTTTTGGACTAATTAAAAATATGGGAATATTTTTGTAGATTTAAGTGTGACAAATCGAAACGCAAAATAAATTCAGTTGTTTCCTTTGGAAACAACTGAATGTTATTTTATAGTTTGCTAGTCTAATCTCAATTTACTGTGCAGTTAATGCGACTGATCTACAAGGTCACACGGACGATAAACACAATTTTCTAAAACAATAACTGTGCCGCCGCCCACGCTCTGCCATTAGAAACAAACTCTCATTTCACAGCTTTTCCGACATTCCGGCGTTCATATACGTTGTTTATGACAAGACTTAGTTGCTGTATCAGTTACAGGCCTTTATCACAAGATCAAGTTGCTGTATCAGGCCTCTATGGAGAACACGCAGGTGTAATTTGCTCAGGTGATCATGCGCAGCTCTGTAGACCACTAGATGGATGTAGTAGTTAATTTAATGGAGTTTCTTATAATTTCAATAGTGAGTAGGTGTTTATTTTATGGAATCAAAGGTAAAAAGTTATCGTTACTGAAAAACTGTTCTAAAGTGGTGAGGAATGAATTAGGAAATACTCTTCGGAAGTAATGAGCGGTTTACGAAAATTGTTTCACAGATAGAACCTGCATTGAGTGTCACTGGCATAGATATAAGAAATTTCATTAAAATCGGTTCAGTAGTTTAACCGTGAAACCGCATAAGACAGACAGACTTATTTTCACATTGATAATATTAGTATGGATTAATCGAGATTCTTTTTACAGGAATTATCTAATATTATTTTAACCAATTTTTAACTACAACTAATAATAATTATTTGACAGGCCTGTTGGTCTAGTGGTTAGTGGTCCTGACTGCTATGCTGGAGGTCGTGGGTTCGATTCCCACCCAGGACAAATGCTTGTGTGATGAGCACGATCATTTGTTCTGTGTCTGGGTGTAATTTATCTATAATATGTATGTATTTAGAAATATATTAGTATGTTTATCAGTTGTCTAGTACTCATAACACAAGCTCTGCTTAGCTCGAGACTAGACGGCGTTGTGTGATAGTTGTGGAATATTATTTATTTATTTATATTATTTATTATTTAGTAGTATTTTATCGTATCAATTTTACTATTTACATATTTTATGTAGTTAGCAGGGGAAGTGTCTAGTTAGCGCTTTGTCTTGAAGTTATACACAGACCGAATGATATCAACTTATTGGGTTTATAAGGGAGAACTGCCGACGAGCTGTGAGCGGAATATTGAGCAGTTAGCGCCATTATTTGTATTAATATTGCTTTTATTAGCGGTATTTAGGAAGCCGATCAATAAAATATATTCAGGGACGCTTTGTGTAACCACGGCAGGTTGTATTTAATGTAGACACGCGAATAAAAACTCGCTACTTCTTGGAAATCTGGTATTATTTCTAATTTCTAAGTAAAACCGAGTGTTTTACTGGCAACCGTAGGTACCCACTGTAATTGAAACGTAATCTTTATAGCCTAATCTCTTTCAATCCTGAGAAGTGTTTTGTTGAGGAAAATTTCAGCAAAACGGGAAATTTTAGGTACCTAATTCCAAACGCAAAATTATTCAGGACATTGAACTCGGAGGCTGTGTGGAATGGAGTAGAATTTGTGGATAACTGGATTATCATTGCCTTTTTTACATAGAAAATCATGAAATATCTTCTCCCGCTCTATGTGGAGAGGGAGGGAGTGTCAGACTTTTACTGACTAAAACTCTCAGTCTTCATTTAGTTGCCCTTTATTGCAAGGGCAGCGGTAGCTTTTTAAATAATCCACAGCCCTGAGTTATCATTATTATCAGTGCATGACTTGATTCCACCATCTTATTTCTACCAATGGACAACCCGATGAAAGGAGAGTTCCACCCTTACATTGTTGAAACCTCTACGGTTCGGATCAAGCGTTTCGCCTCATCGTTTATACCGCGTTCATCGAATGACTGGAACTATTTGCCTGCTGCGGCCTTCCCGTCCGATTATAATTTGGAGGCCTTCATGACTAGAGTGAGTCTGAGTAGGCTCTTAGTAAACTAGCACGCTTCAACATGAACGATTGTATCACTGCTTACCGCAGTCAAGCACTAATTTATATCTATTAAAAAAAAAAAAAACTTGGATATTAATATTCATAAAAGATATTTGATTCAGGCAGTGGCAGTAACTAACCCAGCAATTTGGCGAAGCCATTAAAAAACTTGAGAGTACTATACTCATGGACATCGAGCAAGTTCTCCGATTGAAATCCCCGGTATCCTTTAATGGCTTGTTTAACTCGAAGTACAAAAACCAGAAGTGGTCAATAAAAGTAATAGTGATTATCATAACGTGAAGTTATTGAATGCTCCATGTAGTACACTATGCTCCCGGCTGCCTGCAGCTGCTATCTACATACCTTTTATGAATATTCTGAGGAAACCTACATGGAGTGCAGAAGCGTGGTGGAGGTGGCGAAAGGTGCGTACTGGTATGAAAGCCTTTACGACAATACGTGTGAGCCTGGAAGGTATTTTGGTAGAGCAAAGGTCAAAGTCAAAGCATTTATCTACACTAATATTATAGGTAAAGAGGTAAAGTTCTGAAATATTGTTAAAAGTTAAATTGTCAAAATTGTTTCACCGATAGAAAGCTGATTTATTCCTGAGTAACATACGCTATATGTTATGTACGTGGGCGAAGCCGCGGGCAAAAGCTAGTTTAAAATAAACCATTAAAAGGTACTTTTGAATTGTCAAGAAGTAGTCAGTGAGACAAATTGATGCTAATTGCACATTCCAAACAGTAGATAGAATAGAATAGAATAAACTTTATTGTACACCAAAATAGTAACAATTAAGTAGATCTAAGTATATGGAGAAGAATGTGGAATAAACTGCAAGTATTTGACTAGCCTGTCGGTCTAGTGGTTAGTGGCCCTGACTGCTATGCCGGAAGTCGTGGGTTCGATTCCCACCCAGGACAAATGTTTATGTGATGAACATGATCAAATGATCAATGTTCAAAAAAATGTTCTGTGTTTGGGTGTAATTTATCTATAATACCTGTTTGTATTTAGACATATAATATGTCTATCAGTTGTCTAGTACCCATAACACAAGCTCTGCAGGCTTAGCTTGGGACTAGACGGCGATGTGTGATAGTTGTGCAATATTGTGGAATATTATATATATTCCACATTCTTGAACTTAGTCTTGAACTTAGTATCTTCAATCTAAATACTATATGACATTTATTTGCACTGTAATTCGTAGGTCCTAGAGCGCAAAGGATACAGGTGGGTTATAGTCAGTAAAAGTCTGACACGACCTTTGGCTTAACCATTTTGAAGGGTAAATAAAATTTAAATAAAATGAATTATTAACAGTACCGTCATATTTCTTGATTCCATAATCCTCGTCCTCGTGACTTATCAAGAAGCAGTACGATGGATGCGGCACGCGCCCCTCCCGCCCGCGCCACTGTGCGCGGCGCGCGGCGTCGCTCACAAGTGCGGCCCTCGCATGCCTTCCGCATACCTCCTTTTTACCCACGGGCTCCGCGAGCGTCTGCTCACCCGCCCTGGATTAGTAGCGTGCTGGTACTACCAGGAGAGTGGGGGTGGCGTATTCTGGAAATAACGTGGTTTTTAGAGGTTTAGACATGTCATAATTTGACTCTGGGGTCCCTTTGGAAGACATACGAGAGGCCTAAGTCAACTTGCAGAAGATCTTCAGACTATTTTCGTGGAATGTGGTACTAACTGACGATTATCTCTGTACGCGTTATGCTAGTGTATCCAGAGACAAACCCTGGTTGGTGGGAAACTATTGCGAAATTTGGAAAACAAAGATAAAGGAATATGGTTTTAGGAGGCTCAAGTGGACTGGTTACCACAACTATGGCCCCTGCCTGAACAATGTTACTGATCATCGATAACAAGGTAGGAAATGACTTGTACACTTAATTCGAAGGCATGTGACATTCACCAATCCGCACTGGGCTTGCGTAGTGGATTACGGCCCATTCCCTCTCGTAGAGAGGCGGCCTGATTCCCAGCAGAGGTAACATTAAAAAGTCTGTTGATGATGATAATGACTTACTGTGATATGTCAGGGTATATTGTCAGGGTTATGTACCAGTTACCAGTTACGGTTTGCACTTTTTATTTTAATGATACAATACAATAAATATTATTAAGGTTCCCAAATACTATGCAACTGGCGAATCGCTCCAACTCCTCTTGGGTGCTATACACGCAAATCTTCCTCATTTATCGATATTTCTAGTAGAGGCTATACCGCATCAAAATTCGTTGAATAGTTTAGGAATTGGCTTGTAAAGATGCTGAAAATGATTTTTTTTATATTATTTAGATATACATACTTATAAACTGCGCCCTTTTTTGTAGTGGGAAATCCTTCCGCTCTGTATGGAGTGAGAGATTCCCTCTTGTTAGACTTTTACTGACTAACCCATACGTGTTCTTTCATTTACCCTTTGCGTTCTAGAGCTGTGGTAATTCTTTCGAATAATCCCGCAGCCTACAAACTTTAGCGTAGTTTGATCCAAATATAGCGCTTGTTCCCTAAGAAGGTGGTCACTCACTTATTGCTCGAAAACGTCGAAAGTTTTAACCCACCAACTTTGGCAAGTTCAGACATTCTTGAGGAAGGACTTATCCTAGCGATAAATTACAAACTTGTGAGTCCAGGGTCCGTGGAATGTCAACCATGCAAGGTCGGCGTCCGGCCTTTACGCCTGAATATTTTTTCTAACCCTTAAATCGATAAGTGTGGCGTTTCGCAGATAAAGTTGGTGGTATGTGCTCGTAGATTTATGGTCTGTGGGTTGAAATGATTGGAATGGGTCTCGCTTATCAGGAATCTACAGCGAAATGAGACGATGTGGTTTTAATAGGCTTGCCAACAAGTGAAGAGAACTCGTCGAACTTACTGTTTTCGGATAAGGTTTTCCAGATGCATTGGACACACAGCCCATGGGTATTCATCTTTTTTTTTTCTAACTAGTTTACTAATATTACATTTTGATACAAGTGGAGATAGTTTGTCATTGCAACCGAGGCCGAGGCGGATTTCGCCCAAGCCGATAAGCAAAGGTAATATAGAGCCGAGTGCTGCAGTGACAAAAATGTGTAGGTATCAAATGACTACACTTCTTAAATATACAGGGTCTGATGCGCGACTCGTTTGGGTCTCTTAGCGCCCAGTCTGATACCATACATGTAATCAATAGTGGCGGGGGTGAGCTTGTATAGTTTTCCGCACTAGTGCGAAAAATAGTAAATGACCTACCCAAAAGCGGTGGATAAGAGAGTGTTTTCGAATAGGTGTATGGAAAAGTAAATAAATTACTAGTTCTTAAGTGCGTTCCTTTCCTTGTGAAATAGCTACGACATAGCAGCTCAGCACCAGAATAAGGCGTGCAACAAGACTGACGTGTCCCCGGCGTCGATAAGTAATTGTCCGCTAAGCAGGAGCGACCGCCTGTCCGTTTTTGTGTGCGCTCGCCCGCGCCCGTACATGTCCTGCGGTTCGCTTCGCACAGAGTAGCGCATATCGAGGACTATTTTGTACACTATTGTGCTGAAGCTGTTCATGATTTTGATTTTGGGTTAAATAGAGATCACTTTATTATACATAATAGTAACCCACCCGGCTTCGTATGGATGCAAATTACATAAACAAACCCGACCGTTCAATTTATTAATGCTATAAGCGAAAATCTTGATACTAGCGACTTTGTTTTAAACTTTGCACAGATTTTTGTTACTTATTTTACCTGAAGTTGTCCTTTGTAATTATACTAAGTGTAACGTGTTCTTTTTTTAAGCTTCATAGAGTACGTTCACCGACAGAAATAATATTCGCGACTAGCTTTTGCCCACGGCTTTGCCTGCGTACATAAAATACATATAGTCTATGTCACTCAGGAATAAAGCAGCTTTACATTGGTGAAAAAATTTTAGCAATCGGACCAGTACTTTCAGAGACTACCTACAAACAAAAAAATAAACTTTACCTCTTTATTAAATTAGTGCAGATGAAATCAGGCTACAACTTCACGAAAGTAAAAAACCAACAACAAAATAGTTATTCAACAATAATCTGAGTTCGCCACTACTCTATGTCGCAGTAGTCCGTAAAGGGATAATGGCTGCGATTAGTCGCCATTGGGCCGCGACTTTTTGTGCGACTATCCGTCAGATCGCATCGCAGACAAGTTCGCATAGTCAGTTATGTTATTACACTTGCTAAGCGCAGTTTTTAACGTGGCCTTTATGGGTTACATGGTGTTGGGCGAGCCAATAACAGCGCATACGATTCGCTGTTATTGGCTAGCGACTAATTGGAACATTGTAGAACAGCTCACTGAGAGCTGAGGTGGCCCAGTGGTAACGGTCACGAATTAAAAGTTGTTGGTCGCGGGTTCAAACTTTCAAACCCACCCAGGCGCAATACGTTGTGTAATTTATTTCATCACCACTGCTCTCAAAACGGCGAAGGAAAACGTCGTGAAGAAACCGGCACGTCCTAGAACCGAAAATTCGAAGACATGTGACATCCACCAACCTGCAATGGGTGGCTGATGGATTAGGACCCATTGCCTCTCCTAGAGCGGAGGCCTGAGTCCCAATAGTGGAAACATTATAAGGCTGATTATGCTTATGTTAAGTATGTATATACAACACAACAGTCACGGTGGTTCCTCGGTAGTGCGGGTACACTCGCAGCTTGCTATTGCAGTGTCTAGTCAAGTATGCTTATAGAATTCCTGCATGATTACGGAAGATCCTTCTTAAGGACATTCAAAGCGATTGAGAGACGTGCTAGGATGTAAGTAGTACTTCTTCTTTCAATACAGGACACGTCTGCCGCATGCCTGACAAGCTGTGGACCTGTTAAATACAGGATTAGTGCCCTGCACGAGACCGCAGCAGGCCACGAAGATGATTGCCGGACGACCTGGATGTTCTTTAAAAATTGGAAAGAAGACACGAAAAAGAACGGAATAAGGGAAAGGCGTTTGCCCAATGGGACAATACAGGCTGGTAATAAATAATCTATACTAATGTTATAAAAAGGTAATATTTGTAATTTGGTTTGTAAAGAATACGCATAAAAACTTAAAGAGTAGAACTCAGTTTTTAGAGACATTCATATTTTCACGGGCGAAACCGGTCTCTAATACCCTGAATAAACAGTAGCTGCTGGTGTTTTTATATACGACCTAATAAGCAGAAAAAACTGTCAAAATCTTTTATGTGTTTCCTTTGTCAAATCATAACGATCCAACGATCCAACTCAACTCACAAAACTACTATGATTTAGCTAGACAAGAATTCCGCTACTCACAATAAACATCGAGGAGTGGTCCTCACATCTTCGAGCCGATCTCCTGGCGGCCATGTTTCAGTCATTCATACAATTGCACTTTGTTCTTATTGTTCCGAACACATCACGCGTAGCATTTGCGTAATCATACACCTCGGCATACTCTCAACTTATAATCGTACGCCTTTGTGATAACTGTCTAGATAAATATAGGCCGAGCTGTAAAGTTCTAGGTTTTAGTAACAAGAATAAATGACCTAATAAACTGTGGAGACAGTACGAAACTAATGTCGTATATTTTGGCTTCTGAATAGGACAAAGTTCGCAAGTTTTGGTGGGCTAGATTATTTTACAACCAAGTAGATTAATTTCGGAAGGAAATGGGGCTTAAATGTCAAAAGTCAAACTGAGTGTTTGCTAAAAATTTTGTTTATCAAAAGTTAAGAATTAAGTAGTATAAATCAAAACTGTAATATGGCAGGCCTGTTGGTCTAGTGGTTAGTGACCCTGACTGCTATGCCGGAGGTCATGGGTTCGATTCCCACCCAGGACAAATGTTTGTGTGATGAGCACAATCATTTGTTCTGTGACTGGGTGTAATTTACCTATAATATGTATGCATTTAGAAATATATTATTATGTTTATCAGTTGTCTAGTACTCATAACACAAGCTCTGCTTAGCTTGAGACTAGACGGCGTTGTGTGATAGTTGTGGAATATTATATTACATTATATTATATTATATTATATTATATTATATTATATTATATTATATTATATTATATTATATTATATTATATTATATTATATTATATTATATTATATTATATTATATTATATTATATTATATTATATTATATTATATTATATTATATTATATTATATTATATTATATTATATTATATTATATTATTATATATTATGGTCAAAGAATGAAGGTATTTATTATTAGATTAAATTTCGAGGTTAACACTGTAAAAGCTAGGATAGGTTGAGTTCAGATTAAACTTAATTATGTTTTTTTTTTATATTATGCGATAAGGGCAGGAAGAAGAAGAAGGCTCCACGCCATACGTTCTTTTTTCGCGTTGGATGAAACAACAAGTGTCTCAACCATGCTTACATTGACGACATGTGGATCGGGAAGTTTGCACTTGTGTTTAAATACAGCAATGTTAACTACATTGCTGTTATTTCCACATGAAAATATAGAACTGAAACAAACGGTATAATCTGAATGAATCAGCCATGTTTTACTTGTAAGTGGTTGTAACTTGTAAACAATGTGCTAACACGATATTGGATATTGTAAATCGATGCATTATGTTAAACGTCCGGTTTTCACAATAGGCGGAGGGAATTACAGGGAGGTATGTAGGAGGCACCTTCGCCTACTTGAGTTGCACTCATGTAAAATTTTGCATAACATCATGACTGTACCTATTCTTTTCAGGGTTAGAAAAAAGTCCTGTCCAATTTGTCAGGACTTTTTTTATGTGCGATATCATCCAATGAATTCTACCGCTCTAGAGCGGAGTGGGAGGGTGTGTCAGACTTATGCTAACTGTCCCCGCACACGGGCCACAAAAAAACGCCGCTTCAAGCTTCATTTTGAGGCTGCCTTTTTTTGTGGCTTGTGTGCGGCGGTGCCGCCACAAAGAAACGCTTGAAGCGGCTTCAAGCTTCTCCGGACACAAGAGGTGTTGTCGCGCGCTTCAGCTGTTTTTGCGGCCGCTTTTAGCTTTTTTGTGGCTGCTTCTAGCGTTTTGTTGTGGCGGCGTTTTTTTGAGGCCCGTGTGCGGGGACAGTAAGACCCATTACCAAGACCTCGTGTTTCCCTTTTGGGAAGCGAATCCATAACTCGGACAATTTCTTAGTGCTGCAAGAATGTCCGAAAGAGTCACTATGGATCTAAAACGCTAACGGTTTTAGTCAGTGAAAATATGACACTTTCTCTCGCTCAACCCGGCGTGGAAGAAGTTATTTAACGATTTCCCACACGAATAAAAATGGTATGTCAAATTGCGAGCTTTGTCCTGTTAAATAGTAGAAAAGCCTAATGCTATCAGCCGGGTATAAACACATACTCCAAGATGCTGCTGAGAAGTTCTATCCAGGAATTGAACACAGAACGTCGTCAGCACATGGGCTTGTGATCACTAGAACCACGAGATATAAAATTAATCCTATTGACAAAATAAGAAAGACGTGCTGTTTTTATTTTAATTAAATCCTGCGTTACCAGTTAGCAAGTAATATCAGCCAGTACCCAGAGTTGGTCACACCTACCCCACAAATGAACAGTTACAACTTTCCCCGACATTAATACGTGAGATAACCACCCAAACTTTTTCAGCCACATAAAACAAAAACTTGTTCCACGAAAAACACTATAAATTGCGCAAATCTCTCCGCCATTAAAATATGAAGCCCATAAAGGGATGTCGGGGTGACCGGAACTACGGAAGTGAGTAATTACCGTCGGCTGGCCGGCAGGAAGATAACGTAACTGCGTCATCCATGCATCCCGGACCACAACATAGATAGGTACAGAAGTCAATCTAGATACAAAGCGCGCTTGAGCAATGCATACCTACATAGACACCGCTCACGGACACGATATCTTTTTTTGTAATTGATATAAACTAGTGCTTGACTGCGATCCCACCTGATGGTAAGCAGTGATGCAATCTCTGATGGTGAGTCGCACTAGTTTATTAAGAGCCTATTCACTCTAGCCTTGAAGACACCCAAATTATTATCGGACGGGAAGACCGCAGCAGGCAAATTGTTCCAGTCCTTCGATGTACGCGGTATAAATGAAACGATATCTCGGCTCAATCGCCCGGTCACACTCGTACAGTTCGGTGCAACGCGCTGACCACAACGCGATCGCCTAGCGTAGGTATGTATAATAAGTGAAGTGAACATGAGAATGAGATTGACTTCTGTACCTATCTGCTTAGTGTCCGGAGTGTGGGGCGGGCATGGCCGGCCAGGGGCAGTCAAGTGTAGAGTAATGAAATTATGCACGTCCGGAATTTTAAACGAAACTTAAAGAGGACTATTTGTAATTAGTCGAGAGTCGAGAGCTTCCGGAATTTTATGCTGTGCGCATTTTTTGTTATAAATGAGTTTTTTTTTTTCAGTTTTCATTTTGTAGGAAAGGGTTGTAGCTCAGTCATACGTAACTACCTACGAGTCTGCTTCTCGATTTGGATTATGTTTGATATACATTTTTGTTTATATTCAACAACTTTCACGCAACGCTATTTAGTCCCAAACTACTCCTAAGCAGAGCTTGTGATATAAGTGCTAGACAACTGATAAACATATTTATAATAATATACACAATACATATATTAACGTTAAATTACACTCTGACACAGAACAACTGATCATGACACAAACATTTGTCCTGGATGAAAATCGAACCCACGACTTTCGGCATAGCAGTCAGAAAAGAAAGAAAGAAAGAAAAAATATTTATTTGGCGACAGTCACCCGGATCACACAACTTAAATAAAACAAAAAAAACACAAAAATAATAAAAAGAAACATCATTGCGTGTGCCTCACGGCCAGGGCCGGTTTATGCATGTCGGGGCCCCTAGGCAATGCACGTCTCGGGCCCTCCTACCCTCTTCTAACTTCTTAAAATATTTTATTTCTAACACAATTTTATTCATAATTACGTTGTTTTTAGGGTTCCGTAGTCAACTACATAGTTTCACCAAATCTATCTGTCTGTCCGTCCGTCCGAGGATAATCTCAGCGACTGTTGGCTAGAACGCTGAAATTTGAAAAGTAAAAAATGTGTCCCCTCTAACTTTTGAACCATAAGTTTAGAAAATATGAAAAAATCTCAAAAATTATTTTGAACTTAACGGGTTGAACAGTTTTTGAAAAGTTGTACAAAATAATTTCTGAACTAAGTTTGTAATTTAATTATATACATTCATTCAAAAAAGTATCGGGAATGGATGATTTGTTTATGGTTCCAAATTCAAATTTTAGATTTTTTTATTGTTGCTAGATTGGCACAACTGTTTTCCATTTTCAAAGTCAAGTCAAAGTCAAAAATATTTTTATTTCACATAGGCCTACATGGGCACTTATAAAACGTCAGAAGCTAGTGCATGGTTCCAAATTGGTCGTTTCCTATGGAGAAGAACCGGCAAAAAACTCCATGGTTACTCTTTTTAAAAAAGTGGTTGGTATTACAATATTGATAGATATTATGTAAGAACAGTGTAGACCAGTCAAATATTGTACACAAAAGCACAATAAAAATTATCTTACTAAAAAACAAAGTAAGTCGTAATAGGAAGTAGTCTAAGAGTTCGTGGATAGAGGTTTGCACCGGAGCAGTGAGTACCGGAGAATCACCGGAGATTTACCGGTAAAAGTACTCGATTGAAATAATCGGTAATTCACCGATTGATCTCCGGTGATCGTCGCATCTTATTTTTTTTTTTTTTTATAAATTTACACAAAGTAAAAGACACATTCAACAATCAATTAAATAAATAAATTGGCTGCTAAAGATGCTGTAAAGGCAGAAATAAATAATATTTTCCGGTTCCGAAGCATATCTCAAAGCGCAGAAGAAATAGTCACGTCAAGTGAAAATAGTACAAGAGAAACTGGTCGCCCGGATTTGCTTGGATTTGTAAAAAGAAACACCAGTAATGCAGATATGACATCCGCTTCGGAAATGAATTTATTCAAAATGAATACGGAAACACAGTATCCTGAAAAAAGCCACAATTGGGATGAAGTGGTGCAATTCTGGATATTCAATAAACATTTAGAGCCATTAGACGAAATAGCCTTCAAATACCTAACTGTGCCTGCTACTTCTGTAAGGTCAGAGAGAGTATTTTCGACGACAGGACAAATACGAGTACTGACAAATATGAGTAATGATAGAAGAAACATGTTACGCTATGACGCTGTTGACATGTTGTGTTTTTTAAACCAAAATCAGCATTTATTGTCTTTATAAAACGTTTTTTTTTTTTTTTAATTAAATGATTATATAAATTTAATCAATTAATTATTCTTTGTTCTTCATTTTAAATGTATAAATTAAAAAAGAAACAAAATTTCATTATTCTCCGGTGACCTCCGGTTTTTCTCCAGAGATTGGTCAATCACCGGTGAATTCAATCGGTTGTTGAAATCTCGTTCCGGTGCAAACCTCTATTCGTGGAGTATACAGTGTTCTCACATTCACATTACAAAAAGAGGCTATAAAAAAAAAAAGAAATCAGGAATAATATAATAATTAAAACTATCAATAAAATGTTAACAAAATAAATTACCAACAAATTTAAGACTTATAAAAATATTATTTTGGCGCGGAGTTTGAGTTGCATCTGTTATTTATATTAAATACAGTGCTGTTTTTAGTTATATCATATCTAGTGTCTATTGCGAATTTCATAATGGACAAAAACATCGAACAAAGAGTTTGTCTTAATTTTTGCATCGCCAATGGAATTTCGTGTTCGGAGTCACTGATAATGTTACAGAAGGCTTACTTATGGTGAATCGACTTTAACAAAAACACGTTCTTATGAGTGGTACAAAGCATTCAAAAGCGGTCGAGATGTGATGGAAGATTTGCCTCGCTCTGGTAGGCCATCAACCTCGGCAAACGAAGTTAACATCGCAAAAGTGAAGGAAATAGTGATTGAAAATCCTCTGAATATCTACAAAGTTTGAGAGAGATAGCCGCCGAACTTTCTGTATCTCACGAGTCGATCTGTACCATTTTAAATAATCATTTGGGTATGAAACATGTTGCCGCTCGGCTAGTCCCAAAAGACCTGAATTTTCTCCAAAAACTCAATCGCATGAGAGTCGCTGAGGACATGCTAAAACGAGTCAATTCCGACCCAACATTCATGAAACGCATTGTTACTGGCGACGAGACGTGGGTTTACGAGTTTGACATGCAAACAAGTCAACAAGCTTCAGAGTGGCGCCTTCCAACTGAACCAAAACCGAAAATACCACGCCAAAGTCGATCAAAAGTCAAAGTCATTTTGACTGTTTTCTTTGAATATCGCGGTGTTGTGCACTCGGAATTCTTACCGGAAGGTCAGATGGTAAATAAAGAATATTATTTGAGCGTTATGCGGCATTTATGAGAGCAAATTCGACGAAAAAGGCCAGATTTGTGGAAAGAAAATTCTTGGATTTTGCACCACGATAATGCACCTTCGCACAAGGCCATCATTGTGAACGAATTTTTGACCAAACACTCAACAAATACCATCGAGCAGCCACCATATTCCGGATATGGCTCCAGCTAACTTCTATCTTTTTCCTAAACTTAAATTACCACTTCGTGGCACCCGTTTTCAATCTGTAGAAGACATAAAGGAGAATTCGCGGCGTGAACTGAACTCAATTTCGGAAACAGCGTTTAAAAAATGTTTTGATGATTGGATTATTCGTTGGCGTAAGTGTATCGTTTCTGAAGAGGCATACTTTGAAGGGGATAAAATAAATTTGGATGAATAACAAAAATTTTGTGTACTTTCTCTTTTCCCGGTACTTTCTTGACAGATTAGTATAGTTAAATCATTTTTTTAACTTAGTTTACATATTTTATTGTTTTTCTACGAGTATGTAGTTGTTTGATTCAATTTTATATTATGAAAATTGATTTAAACAAAATTATCAGCAAAAGCCAATGAATATGCTCTGCACTCACACGTTGCTAATGAAAGATCGTGTTTTATTAAACTCCATCTGTTGACAGCTTTTCGCATAATCCAATGCTAGGATTGCTAGTTAAATGGAATATCATCGAAAATTATTTTTTTTTTACTCTTTTATGAAACATAGTCTATTTTTTTTCCTGAAGCGCGGGGCCCTAGAACCTGGCGGGGCCCCTAGGCAGTTGCCTACATTGCCTTATGGATAAAACGGCCCTGCTCACGGCTGCTCCAAAAAGGTTCATTTCAGCAAAATACTGTCTGACGCTGGTCTTCCAATGAACCCTTAGTGATAAGTGACGGAGCAAACGGTTTCAAACATCATCAGTCAGGGGCGGTCGGGGCCACTGAGCACGAGATCAACAGGCATAATGAGTTTTTTCCAGTCTTCTTTTTGTAGAAAAGGCTGGTCGCTCTTACGTACTTAACTCTTTAACAGTTTGCGTTAGATTGGTCCCAGTGTTTTCATGTCCTATTCGCCAGCCGTTAGCGACTGGGTATTCCATCTCGTTTAGTTCTACAATCCCTACCGGTACCAGAAGAACTGACGAGACGGAGTATTTGGTCTTCGATGTGTGATCCTGACGGAATAAACGCGAGAGTGTTTGTCGAATATATCACAGGTAGACGGTTAAACCACTCGGTTTACTTTATGTAATTTATTTCATCACCGCTGCTCTCAAAACGGTGAAGGAAAACGTCGTGAGGGAACCGACATGTCCTAGAACCAAACATTCGAAGACATGTGACACTCACCAACCCGCGCTGGGCCCGCGTGGTGGATTACGACCCATTCCCTCTCCTAGAGAGGAGGCCTGAGTCCCAGCTGTGGGAACATTATAAGGTTGACTATGCTATGCGGCTAAAACTAGGCTAAAGTAAGTTATGTGGTTTCTTCTTCCCGATGTAGATGATTTTTGTTATACATTGTTCTTATGTCTGCAACTCTAGGTTCATCAATGTTTTATTGGTTATATTTATACGTGTAGTAGCGAACAGTGAAGCGACAATTGTCGGTAGCGGATCGTTGGGTGCGTATCGACCGAAACAACGATGTACTCGACGAACGAGCGCTCTGTTAGTGTAGTTGTGTTGGTATTGTTGTGGTATAGTCTACCTGATATATGACATAGCAGTTTTAAACACAAGACCAGTTGTAGCCAGCGGCTGCACCCGCGTGAAAGAAAACTATTCCAACTCAACACACTCCCAGGATAAAAGTGTATCCTGTGTGCTATTTTTTTTATCTGATATAAACTAGTACTTAAGGCCCAAGCGCCCGAAAAGTGCCATAAAACAGTGACATTCTGAAGTCTACTCCTCGGTAACGGCCAGGTTTATTATATATTCATGAACAACATTATCAACATTTGATTTTTTCGTGCTATTAATACTTTTGTCTAAAAAAAATATTTAGCAATTTCGCAACATTTCGCAACTTTTCCCTACTTCTTCGAAACGGCTTGGATCTTTACAAACATTTTTACACATAAAAATTGGTGGTTAAATATTCTTCAAAGTGAACATTGCATATGTAAATCAATCAATATTTCGCAAAGAAAATGGATTTAAAGGTCAGCCGCGCGCTTTTCGGGCGCTGCTGGCCACAAATAAATGCACAGATATGCGTACTGCCGCCTAGGCGGGTGCGAGAGATGCGTCCATTTAATTTCAGCCAGATGGTTCAAGGGACTATAAGCCTTAACTGCGATCTCATCTGATGGTAAGAAGTAATGCCATCGATGATGGTGAGGCGCACTAGTTTATTAAGAGCCTAGTCACTCTAGCCTTGAAGACATCTAGGCAAATTGTTCCAGTCCGTTGATGTACGCGGTATAAACGATAAGGTGAAACGCATAGTCCGGACCGTAGAGGTTTCAAGAAGGTGGATACTTGCCGTACCTACGTATTTCAGGAAAAGGTGGGTGTACCCGTGTGCCAAATTTCATCCAAATCCGTTCAAGCGTGAAGAAGTAACGAACTTACAAACACACACACTCACAAACTTTCGCCTTTATGATATTATTATATACAGTGTGATATAGAGATAAAATACAGAAACAGTAAATGTGATTTAGGAAACCATATTTACTGTTTTCGTACTTGAACTTTAGAAGAGCAAAGGGCCCAAGACAGTTCTCAGAAGTACACCTGACTTAACAGATAAATCATCTTCTGAGGCCGATTTATTTACATTTAAATAACTTTTGTCGGACGGATATCTATTCATCCGGTAAGAGCATAGGTATAAACCGCCATTTATATCCATAAATGGCGGTGTATAGATTTTATGTTAAATATAGACACCTGTAATATTGAAACTTTATACTGACTGCCATATTTAGAAAAATAAAATAAAAAAGAATCATCTTATTCGTACAAATAAACGTAAAAACGATGGCTACCATCAAATCAAGGTACGTATACACCCTGGCCATAACTCCGTGAAGGGCTTACGTTAAATAATGAAGAAGGATCAGGCCCCCTCGGAGTCAAGCGTGATGTAATGCACTCAGCCTGAGAACCAGTGGCACATGACAGACGGACAGACGTAGCCATCTTGTGTGGTCGGAAAAGTGCACATCATCATAAAAATGTAGGTATAGCTGTACGTTTAACAATCTGTAACTTGGTAGTGCGTACTTTAGAGATCTTATAGTTCTTTGATTAAATTAATGCTTTTTGTTAATTTTCTGATAATTTTTAGTGTTCCGTAACCAAAGGGTAAAACAGAACCCTATTACCAAAACCCCGCTGTCCGTCCATTTGTCACTATGCTATATCTCATGAACCATGATAGCTAACAGTTGCATTTTCACAGATTATGTATTTTTTTTTTGCCGTTATAACAAACAGAATAAAATAATTAAGTTGGTACATCCATACAACAAACGTGACTTTTATGCCATTTTTTTGTTATGGTACAGGGTACACAACTCTTTGTGCGCAAGTTTGACTCGCAATTGGTCAGTTTTTTTTTTAATTTCATCTAAAAGGTTTTTAGATTTGGGTTTTTTTTTTAAACTTAAAACAGCCCCGCGAAGTTTTCTTATGTAGTTGTTAAAGTTTTTATAACATTATTGTTAGGCTCGCCCTTGATTACTACATCACCTGATAAAGTTAATACATGGTAGCACGCTTGCTTAAAACTAATCCATTCAATTTTCACTTAATGACCCCTCGTTGTAGCTTTCAGAAAACATGGGAATTTCGATGGTTGGTCATGGACCCTACTTGTAACACTTTCACTTTTATTCCATAACGTAAAAGTTCCGAAACATTATAAAAAAAAAAAAAAACTTCATAAACGTCAGCAACGCTAAGCGGGCATTTCGCCAACGGCGTATACACAATATCGATACACATAAAACAGCTTGAAAATACAAACAAATCACACAATGAGTTGTGAAAGGTATTTAATTAGTTAATTAACAACATGCCAGCGGGTAATGAACACGGTGATTGATGATCGTAATTTGCACATATGACTGATGAGAGCTTGTTGGAAGAAAAAATATAAGTGCTTACATTGTATGGCGCTTAGGATATTTTATATGGAGTGAAGAATTATTCGAAAGATTTACCGAAGTCCTGGAACACAAACGGTAGCTACAGGAAGACAAGTGGGTTTAGTCAGTAAAAGCCTGACGGTTTACCTGGCTTCATCCAGAGTGGCACCGTAGGCATAGGCTTGCGGAAGGCGAGCAATGGGTAGCTCGCCGCCCGGACCGAGTCGTCGACGGCGCGTAGTGTTACACGCGAGCTTCGAGGAGATGCCAGCAAAACCGTAGGGGCCCAGCAGGGTCGAAGCCTACTGGGGCAATGGGTTCGCTTCTGAAAGGAAAACCCGGGGCCCTGGAACACAAAGCAAAGAAGGAACATAGGAGTGGGTTTTAATCAGTAAAACTCTGACACGCCCTCTCGCCCCACCCTAGAGCGCGGGATGTCATTTGATGATTATCATCTAAAAAAAAACCTAGAGTGGCAGAAATAATCTTATCAAATAAAAAAAGACGTGTGGCACTCGGGGACTGCCGCGGTAAAGCTATTGCATAGCATTTTTATCAACTTATGCAATTATAATTATTTATTTATTTTATTTATGCAGTATTTTTTTTCCTTTGTTTTTTTTTCTTTGATATTAATTGAAGTTACACTTTCACACATTGAATTGAATTTTGATTGATTGTTCACTCATTTGTTTTCTTATCGGTCACCACGCTCAAAAAACAAATGAGTGGGGGGTGTTAGGTTATTTTCGTTACGGAATTTCTGGATCCGGTCTCCACGCTCAAGGCCCGCGGTAGAAGCTATGCAATAGCTTAAAAAAAAAAATAGTAACTGAAATAATATCAGAAATACAGATTTCTATCGGTGAAAAAAATTTAGCAATCGGACCAAATTCCTACTTTCAGAGATTTTAATATTAGTGTAGATTTATCAAGGTAAAATTGTTATTGAAGGATTATTTTAGGATGAAATTGATGAAATCGATTCTATAACTGATTTTGAATATACTAATTTCAGGATGTGTGTAGGTTATTACGTTACAGGTTGTATATAAATGAGGGTAATAAGAGATCGACCCAATTCATTTGTACAAGTTAAACCTTGTTTTGGGGAAACAAGGCCAATTGAGTTTATTTAAGATACAGATTACAAGCTTTAAATTAAACAGAATACCTAGTACCAAGCATGTTTTGAAAACTATCAATATCTAAGTATCTATTGAACAAAAATGCTGATCTTTAAAGGTTTTTATGAAATTTCGGAGACTTTATTGACTCTATTAATGAAAGTCAAGTTAAATTATAATTAAATAATTTTTTTAATAATTTAATTAATGGCATGATAAGCCTTATAAAGTTCTCACTGGAGAGGGGATAGCTCGTAATCCACCGCGCGGGTTGGTAATGAGCTTTATAAGCTTATTATGGATTATTTGTGAAAACCTTTCAGTTTATGCGGAGTTGGGCGCGAGGCCTAAGGCGGCTCGTCATGCGGCCTGCATCGACATGAGGCGAAACTTTCCACTGCACGAGCTTTTAATGATAGTTGTAACATTACAGCTACTGCCGCCCCGGAACTCAGTCTTGTCACTTTCATGTTTTAACTTTTTACGATTGGCACATCCTATTAAACAGAGCTATTTGCGATTATTAAGTATCACTTTATTAAAGCAATAATACTAATAAGTAATTAAAAAACTCATTGCAATTATTAGAGTAACACAAATTATTCGTATTAACGACCCAGACACTGCACACAAGTCTCTAAAGTGTTCATAAAACCACCAATTAAAAATTGTACAGAGAGCGAACAAACACACAAATAAGCTGAACAAGCAAACATAATAAAGTCAGTCCGCATAACACGGACGACTCAAAACAAAACGTTTTCAATGGAGCCGTAGGGAACTACGAGCGGGGCTTGGGGCCCAGGCCTGCGGGGCCCCGGGGGTAAGCGAGTTATGAATTAGTCTCAGGTATGATGGGTGCGCGGAGGGGCGCATTCTTACACACGCGGGATCACACCGTCTGGCGGAGAACACGTCCCATTGTACTACCCTAATGCTCCAAACGTTCGAAAGATCTCAAATAAAGTGCTTCAGACACGGATAGCTTTTATATGACGTCAAGAAAAAATAGCAAACATAATAGCACACTCATCAGACCAGTCATACTCGACCAATCTCATAAATAGCATGAATGATTACAGTTAACAAGAGCCCAATCACGGAAGACGGCACTTAGCCGTCCGCCGCCAAAGAGCGGCTCGTTGATGTCGTTTGTACAACAGAGGTAATTTATACTATCAACTATCTAATCAAATCACACACGATATTAAAAAAATAGTAAACTTTCACTGCGCGGCGGGTGCGAGCCGCGCGCCGCTCGCCGCTCCGCCGCTCGCCCGCAAAGCTCGCAAAGCTCCGCGCCCCTTCAGTCCGCCGGCGGCAGTCGACCGGCGAGTACGTGCCGCTCGCATCGCCCTCCCACGGAAACTTTACGCGAGTGCAGTGACAGTGAGTGAGCATGCCCGCCCGCGCTGTGGCCCTCCTAGCCACCGCGGCCCTCGCGCTCGCCGCCACCCCGCCCGACCCCTGCCTGGAGGACGGCCGCCCGCGCCGCTGCATCCCCGACTTCGTCAACGCTGCCTTCGGCGCCCCTGTGGTCGCTTCTTCCATCTGCGGAAGACGAGGCCCCGAGCGCCTCTGTGACCCTCCCGGAGACCAACCTCCGGAGAACTCGTGCAGAGTGTGCGACGCTGCCAGGTCCGACCGACGACACCCGCCGACACATCTCACTGACTTGAACAACCCTCACGATGTGACCTGCTGGCGATCCGCTCCGATACCTCCGACCTCCTACGATTCGCCACCCGACAATGTTTCCCTTACTTTATCTCTCGGTAAAAAGTATGAGTTAACTTACGTGAGCCTTCAATTCTGTCCGAAAGCCGCTCGACCTGACTCTGTCGCTATCTACAAGAGCGCGGACAACGGCGTCACCTGGCAGCCCTTCCAGTTCTACTCCAGCCAGTGCCGGCGGGTGTACGGGAGGCCTAACAAGGCGACTGTGACGGCTGCCAACGAGCAGGAGGCCAGGTGCTCCGACAGTCACAGACTGACTGGAGAGAGCTCTGGAGGAGCGAGGCTGGCATTCAGTACCCTGGAGGGACGTCCGAGCGCCGCTAACTTCGACATATCCCCTGTTCTGCAAGACTGGGTGACTGCTACCGACGTCAGGGTTGTTTTCAACCGTCTGCACATGGTCAACGAGGGTGACGAGATCGACAACAAGAAGCAGGCGGCCCCAGGCAGCCAGCACTACGCGGTGTCGGACTTCGCGGTCGGGGGCCGCTGCAAGTGCAATGGGCATGCCTCGAGGTGTATTCCGATGAAGGGCGGGGAGGTGGCTGCCGGAGGCGTGCAGCAGCTGACCTGCGAGTGCAAGCACAACACGGCGGGCCGCGACTGCGAGCGCTGCAAGCCCTTCCACTTCGACCGGCCCTGGGGACGCGCCACCGCCAGGGATGCCAACGAATGCAAAGGTCAGTCCCCGATACCACCCCGCTTGCTGAAACTTTATTATTTGTTTCTAAGAATCCATTAATGGTTTATTTGAGTTTCCATCCGTAGATTGGAGGCAATTTACATTCTTGTTTTCAAACAATTAGATGATTTGCTTATTTTTTGTTGCTCTCTGTTTGTTTTACGACTGTCCAATCAATGTTATTTCCGTAATTACTCCGCAATAATTGTGGAGCGATCATTAAATTCTACAAAGTCAATTCGAGATGAAAAAAGTAGTTGAATTAATTACAATCTGTAAGTTTATCATTTTAATGATGTAAAGATAATTAAGTATTTTATGTTTGTAAGCAGATTGAAATCGTGAAGTTAAATCATAGCAAATAAAACCATAGGATCGATACATTTATATTAACTTATTTTATATTTAAAACCTAGCTTCAAAGTGAAACTTAAGTAATAGACTTCAACGAGGGAAGATTACCACTCGCCTACACTACTTACTTAAATGTGAGGCTACGTTCAACAGAATGGCTTTGCCTTCATAGTACGAGTATAGAGTCCAGAATATTACACATTATTTTTATGGAATCGAGCGCACCAGACATTTCTATTTATCGCCCTTACTTTTGAATTGACTGTCGATTTTTTCCGAGTCCGTGATTAAATCATTTTATTTTTATTGTAAGGAATGAAACTGTATGGAAGTTGTAATGAATCCCCTTTTTTCAGTAAATTACGTAAACGAGATTTTATTTAAATGAGGTTTATGAAAATAAATCTCAAAGTAATCCTTCGGGAGTTATGATAAACCGACATTTAATAAAACGCCGCCTTGTGTATCATTGTTCCGGTTGAAACTCAACGCACAAATACAAATATTTCAGTTTTATTTTTAATTGGTTTTGTCTATTGTCTCATTTAGTTTAATTAAACAGAAAAATCTTTCAGAAGAAAGAGAAGACTCAGTTTGGAAAAAATGAGACTAATATTTCTTTACAAGCAGCATCCATACACATTATTAAGTCCAATAGTATTGTTTTGTGATTGCATTCTTATACTTTTATAATCTTAATTGTACACTACATAAACAAAAATTAACATTTAAAAGAACAACTGGAAAACTGAACTGAGAAAACACTGGGCGGTCTTATCGCACAGGGCGATCTCTTACAGACCACCTTTGGATGGACTGAAAGAAAGGAGATAGATTTAGGGTAGGGATTTAGGGTTTATCTTTCAATTAAACTGTTTTCAATTACTTTTGTAACTGTTTTAACAATACGCCCATATTATATTTGGAGGCTTGTAAATGGCTCGTCGTGATCTACCCGGTCGTTATTTATATTGTAAGCAACTACGGTTCATAAAAAATCTGTCAATTGTAGAATCTGGCATTTATAGAATTGTACATTCTGAGAATCTGTCCATTATAGACTAAACCGTGTAAGCTCCCTAAATAAAATAAAATAATAAAAGATTAGATTATTATTTCAAATTAGATTTGTCCAAAAAAGACGAAAGAATTAGACAGAATTTAATTGTAAAATTTTACCTAAAAAAATATTCTCCGGAACCGATAGACAACAGCGCGTGAAAGATATCAACCAAATATAATAACAAGTTCCTACAAACAGTACTCAATCTAAGTCTAAGATACATTTAACCCGTTCCCCGCCGGCTAACTGCTGGTTAACTTAATTGATTTATTGCACGGCATAACTGTCCCTTAATTAACATTTATGAGTTATAAATTTTTACGTTGAGCGGCCCGCGCAGCCCATCCGTCAAACATTGATGGCCGTCAACTGAGCATACCATATTAGAAAATTAGAATGTGGATGAAAAATGTTGCAAGCAGTTTTGAAGAACGGAATTACTGTTTTTTATTGGGAATTAGGGCATTGGTAGTGGCTAGCTTATGAAGATGAAGTTTTTAATGTTATTTTGCGATAATTAAGTTATATGTTTGATTGATTTTGACGGCTGGAAAGTTTAAAAAGCTGCTATTTTTTAGACAGATTGACTCAAGAAGCCTAAGATTTTGCATAAAATTTTTTTTCGTAATATTTTTAAGTTAAATCTAACTAAATATTACATCTCAACTGGGCAGCAAAGAAACTTGTAATCAACAATTATGTTGGATTCTTGTCCTCACGTAATTACCCATCCATTTCGTATCACAATGTAGAGCTAACAAACTCCGCCGCGATAATAGAGGTGCGCCCACGCATCCCACCTCTATGATTTGTGTTCCACAAACGCATATTATCATAAATTTACCAACTCTACTTTTAAAAATGTCTCAAGGATATTTCTTTTTATTTTTCAGCGTTATTATCGCCCCTTAAAAGTAATAGAGAAGACTTATTTAGATTTTTATGTAGATCGTTAATTTCTTTTTGGATGTTTTAATGGATTATTTGTTAACTGAACAAATTGAATTTCATTGTTTGACTGTCGTCTTACGGAGATACTGGTTACGTAAACTAGAACGAAAATGATTTAATTTTTCGTATCTAGCCGCAAATGTAACAAAAATGTAAATTTTGGCAGTAACTTTTATGAGAATGCCCGAAAAAATAACAGTTGGTATTTCATACTAAAATAAAAGCTCCGCGGTTGTACAATAACCGGTTTTTATTAAATTGCTGACCTATTTTACTTCCGAAGCGTTTTCACACTGAAACAATAACCTACATAGGTGGCATTGAGAACCAGATAAAAATTCATCCAGAATTTTACAACACAACTAATTTTATCAGAAACACATAAAAAAGAAGTCTTATTTCTGCAGCGACTGACCAAAAACGAGTTTCAACAAAAAAAAAAATATCAGAATAAAGTCATAAAACCATGTATTGGTGTAATAAAGGCCATTTGGAGCCATTTCTCTATCGCTACGACATTCAGAAGCACCCACATACATCGCCGTAACTAAATAAAATATAAATAACTTAACTTTGTACTATTTCAATAAAGTAATGTTGTTTGTTGTGGCAGGTGACGGAAAGCTTGATAAATTGGCCTTTTTATTACCTGTGGTATAATCTGTGATAAGAACGTAAGTATATTTTTTTTCTGTTCCTTCTAGGTAAGTAGGATTGGAAAATCGATAGATTAGGCATAAGCTAGGTCGATTCGATTAAAAGTTTAGCAACTTTTTATTCTGACTATTAATTTAGCGTCATTATTTTTTGTCTAATTGGCAATTTGACATTTCAAAAGTGCCTGTTATGGTTCATCCAGTAGAGAGTTAGGTGCTTTAGAGTAGTGTAGACTAGTGACTCGCCCCGTCTTCGCTGGGATGCAAATTATATACATATTTTTTTTATTTATGGTGTGAGAATAGATCGTAGGCTTATTTTTTACCCTCCTACCCCCAACTCACATTTTTTCTTTGATGATTAATTTGGCAGAACAACGCCGAGTCAGCAACTTATTATATACGTAAAAATGTGCAGAATTTATGCCTTGATCACACGTACCGAGTAATCGGGCGAGGTAGTGCTCTCGGCCGAGTACTCGGTACGTGTAAACACAGCGCCAAGTGCTCGGCCGAGAGTTTATCTTTACAACTCGCTTACATCACTGTCTCGGCCGAGCAACATTTTACTGTCTCGCCCTTTTACTCGGTACGTGTGATCAAGGCATTAGTGTCATTTGCAATAACATCGTTATATAATTTAGTGTCATTCGACTTGTGACTCTAAAGTTTGCAATAATCATCTTGATCTCAACATGAAGACCTTATCTCTCTTATTCGGAGGCCAACGTTTTAAAAAAAAGACTTAGATCTGGGTTAAATGTATCATTATCCTTATTCTATTTATGGCTTTAACTGCTTGATAGATGCTCGCTGGTCACACTGATAAGGATCCAATGATACAGACTCGAGGCACTAACACGAGCTCTTAACGTGATTCATTTGTCGAACTAAGAAGAAAGAAAGAAAGAAAGACAGAAAGTAAGTACGAAAGAAAGAAAGAAAAACGTTTATTCGTACTTCACACATACATACCAACTCCAACCCTCTTTCTCGCTGGCACGCTTGACATTTTATCACGTCATGGTAAGGCCCTGGGAGCCCTACCACGAGCTCTTAACGTAATCCATTTGGCGATCTAAACTGAACTGTTAAAGGGATGGAGCTATTTGTATAGGGTGGATATCTTCATCCCTCTTTCTCGCTGGTACGTCTGACATTTTATGACGTCATAGTAAAAGCCCTAGAGGCCCTACTACGAGCAGTTTACGACCTAAACTGAACTGTTAAAGTGATGGACCTATATGTATAGGGTGTATAGCATCATTCCTTTTTCTCGCTCGCACGCACTTAATGTCATGGTAAGGCCCCTGTTTCCTTTGAAGTATAAACAATAAAAGGTATAAAAATTAGGATGAATCACAGCGCGCCGATCGCCATCAGATAATGTACTTTATTGTGCTAGTTTAGTGTTAAACGCGTTGTTTGTCTCGGAATTCTAGTTTATGGCTTTACACATCGAACAGGGTTGGCGCGAAAGGAAAACTGGATTTTAATTGTTTACATTTCCGTAAGATTAACCCACCTTGAGCTCACGTTATACAAAGTGCTAATTTATCAACGATGACTATTTTTTTTCATTTATTGTAAATCGTTAGATCATTTTGATAGATCATGTGAATACTGTCATATACTTTTTGTACAAGAAGACTTAAATACGCCATTAATTACTAATAGATTGAAATGAGATATATATGAATATACTTATAAACTACTAGCTTTACCGAAGCTGCGGGAGCTTCGCCCGCGTACATAAAATATAGCCTATGTCACTCAGGTACAAAGTAGGTTTCTATCGGTGAAAAATTTTAGCAATCGCACCAGTAGTTCCAGAGATTACCTTCTACAAACAAAAAAAAAACTTTACCTCTTTATTATATTAGTGTAGATACAAAATGACATTGTATCACGTACGATTACCAATAACGAACGTAATTTTCTTATTCTTTTATTTTATAGAAAGCTTACTGATGAGAGGAAAAATCGCTAACGATATTCAAGCTTGTACATATATACTCGTACATCTAGTTACAAATTACGCCGACTAAGAAAATGAAAGATTTAAATTAATTAAACAATTTTATTTAATTAATACACTTTAAATCAATTTAACTTATTACATACACAACTAAAAACTATAATTACAGTAAATTACAAAAAAAAACCCTACGCTAATTACAATAAACTAAAATCAAATTAAAATATGGCGTCAAATTAAAGTTAAAGTACCTTTAAATGTAAAATAAAAATAAAAAATAAATTTTAATTAATTAAAGTATCAAGTCATGCAAAAAATATAAATAACTAGAATTGCGGAGTTATTTTGTAGTAATCTAGTTTTTCACATTCGTTTTCAATTCAAGTTCTCAAGAACACATCGTTTCCCATAAATACAAATCTGTTTTAATGTATTTGCTTGCTCGTAATCTTTTAAAAAAATTGTTGACCACAAAATGCTTTCTGCTCCTGATAACTTGGCAAGGGGAACAAGAGATAACTAGGAATTTGCGCTGAAGCAAATCTTAATGTCCAAAAAGGGTTCGTTTAAATCAGCTGGAGCATCCCAGAGATATGGGACAGCCTTTTACGTTCACTCACAGAGAGTTAGTCATTCTATTTCAGTTTGAAGCTTGATTCTTCAGTGTCGTGGCTAGTCCCACAGGGGCCCTGTGTCAAACATTATTGATAATTTTTATTGTTTATTTATTTTTAGTAAATAGCATAGAACTGAATTGGAGCCATAGATTTCGTTTTTATTGTAATCTTATAAAGAGTGCCAGAACAAACGGAGCGAGCTATACAATTGGAACCTCCTATCATATAGTCACTATTTATTAAATACTAGCTTTTGCCCGCGGCTTCGCCCGCGTACATAAAAGACCTTCCCTCTTTCTCCCCCTTTTCTAACTTTTTTTATAAAAAAAATTCTTATGTCCGTCTCCAGGGTCCCAACTATCTCTGTACCAAAATTCATCAAAATCGGTTTTGCTATTTAGGCGTGAAGACGTAACAAACAAACAAACAAATAAACTCACTTTCGCTTTTATAATATTAAGTAAGGATAGGCCTCTTATTAATAACAGAATTGAAGGTTGTAGATACCATGTTACGAATTTTTGCGAACTTCGGGGCCCCTGTAGCCCAGGGACCCGCATCACCCACGGTTAATACATCGGTAGCTACGCCTTTGATTCCACAAAATTGCATGCAAGGCGGAGCAGGTGAAGGATTCTAGCAGGTCCGTAGTATCCATGTCGTATCCTTGGTAGTTCCGAGTGGGTGAAGTAATTTAGAAATCATTTACTGGATTGTAAGACTTGTATCCAATTACTGCTTTCAAATTCCAGGTATTTCTTCAAGGGGTGTTGAAAATTTCTGTGTAATTAATAATATTATACTGATTTCGCATACTATTTATTAATTTATTATATTCTTTATTTTACAGCACAAACAAAAAGTACAGGACAAACATTATTAAAAATAAGTGTACAATGGGCGGGCGGTCTTATCGCACAGGGCAATCTCTTACAGACTATTACGGATATTAAATTATTTCGGATTAGACTTTTATTTCTAGTTCAGATTATTATTTGTTCGGGCAAAGCAAACAAAACACGGTCGTAACCTGTCATTTAGACTCGGTCTATAAACGAAACTGTCTACAAAGGCATGTAATGATTCCTATAGTTGGTTGGACTTTATAATCACACTTCAGTAACTTAGTGATTCTGGATTCATTTAATAATATGAATTATATAATTGAAAATTGGTACGGCGAGAGAACAATAATAATAATATATGTTAGGACGCGTGCGTGAAACTTCTAGCTACGGTTACAGATTATTTATAATATCCGATAGTTTTTAGTAATGGTTGCGGAGCTCCATCCCTGATTTTCCCCACGCCTACATAACCGACAAATTCTTATTGAAGAATTTCAGTTATCAAATCAGAGTTTGGCAACATGTCGAGTTTAATACAGAACCGACTCATAAAGTATTAAAAGAAGAATGACCAATTTTCACCTGGCTTTGTATAGTAATGAAAAAAATGTTAAAATTTAGCCAATTATATTATGTGTATAATACGCTAAAAACAATTTTAAAAGAAACGCAGGAAAAAAAGATTTTTATGTTTTTCTATAAACTTATTTTACGTTTAGCGTTACATATTACCATGTTTTGAACGCATCTCTATTACCTTTTGCCATAGATTATATATTAATACTGAGACCTTTTGCTACAACGTTCCATTTTACGCACTACTACTTGAATTTATTAATCTCTGTTTCTGAGTTTTATACATTATTTTACATTTTATTCAATCGATATAATATTCTTTATTAGTCTTTGTATAATATAGATTAATGGAAAATAAAATATTGATTAAATAAATTAATCATTCAGTGTGTAATTGAGTTCGGATGACTGAAATGGACTTTTTTTACATTTGACAGTTCTACGATTGAAATTGGCGCAGCCCATCGTTGGTGCGTTTGCGTCTCGTTATGTACTGTGCTATTTTGTATGTAAACTGATACCTCTATTTACGACCTTATTGCTGCCCCCTGGACCTCGATATCTTCCTCATCTGACGACCTTTGCTTTCCATATTGTTGTAAATCCGCCCTCTTGATAATGCCATCGTCAACAAAAAGCCGACGTATACTTTGCATAAACTGCAATACGTTTCGACGTTATCTTGTTTAAGAGCTAAACACAAGAGTTATTTCGCTTCTTAGTGAGTGGATATCACCAGTAATCGTAAGTATTTATTTTTATAATGTTTAACTTAAAACTATATATGATGTCCATATGTATGACAACATACACACAAATGGCCGAAAGATGAATTAAAACTAATAGTGTTGTCTTGTTATTTCGTGTTTCGTTTTGAACTGTTAAACTATAACCTATATCAATTGTAAATAAAAGAAGTTTATATTGTCTTTCCTATTTCAGATTACTTACAGAGGAAGATTACGTTTGTGAACCTTGTAATGAACTCCTCACGACAAGCAGTGATGGTGCTCAAGCTTCAGGGTTATCTCGACCGGTCAAAGACAAGTGTGCAGTCTCTGTGGACGGTCAACACTTAATCGTCAGAGCCATTCTATTGTTTTTGACAATCCTTCAAGATCCTTCAAGAACTAAGATAAATTCCAAACAGATAAACAAACAAGGATTGCACCATGTCAGGTATTTATGTTTCTTTAATGTTAATTATTTGCCAGTATATTACTTCATACCGTTACGGTCTTGGTGATTCTGATATTAACTCAATATTTTCTTCCATAGATGTTATCATCTGATAGAATATGCCATTCATGCTAGATGAGTTGTAAGCGTGCTGCCATACGTACTGGGCAAGCTGATGGAGCTTGTGGTGCATCTACTACTGAAAAAGTTAAAACAGGTGACTCTGGACCAATCACTGCTGAACCAGATGACTCTAGGTCAATCACTGCTGAAACAGGTGGCTCTGGGTCAATCACTGTTGAAATAGGTGACTCTGAGAGAATTACTGCTAAACCAGTTAATGAAAGTCTAGAAGTACATTTTGAAGTTGTATCTAGCAACATAACATTAGTAAATTATAGGCGAGCAGCAAATACTGCTTCACACTGCCTTTTTCCTCAATATACCAATATGAATCTGCACAATGTGGCAGATTCATTTAGAGCCACGATACTCAGTACATATAAATATTATATCCCTGTACATAGCCGTGTCTGCACAGAACATAGACTGAGTAATGAGTGGGGTAATCTGTATGATTCTAGTAATAGTATGAGTTCATTTACTTCACAACATGTAGAACACATTTTTTCATTTGTTAACAATTATGACATTAGTGTGGTATCTTGGGTGGGCTAGGTATCAAGAAAATATCTCTGCTCCAGCAGAATTTCTGGAAAAGAGAATTAGATGATAATAATGATAATTAATAAACCATTTCACTAAAACATATTGTATAATTTTGTTTTTCCCTTTTTGTTTATTATATGCACTGTATACATACCGTAAGCCAATAAAATGTGTCGGGTAGATAAGTGATCAAGCGATGAACAGGTAAGAGATACTTTTTAGAGGTAGATACCTATACAAACTAGCATTTTTCTTTACTAAAAATGTATTTACTAGATAGTAAGTACTAGTTATTTGTGATGTAAAAACAGAAATTATTATGCTCAACACTCGATTTTTTCCAATCATCGAGAGTCTAAGCAGCTACGTAAGTTAAGGAATACATAAAATAAAAAGGACTTTACGACCACAGCTAAGTATTCCTATTTTAGATTACAATTCGAGAGTTAATAAATATTTTTCTAACATCTTTCGGCAAATTCTAACCTAAAAAGAAACATTAATATTTTTGGGACTTCGTGGCGTTTAAATCGTAAAAATGACTATGAGACATTATTTTCTAGACTTACAGGTAGTCTGTCTACTATACATTATAACTATACATTCACTTTTATTATCAGGTTTTGAAATGTATGGAAAGTGGTCATTATTCTTTCAACTGTCTATTAAAGTACAGTGTATTGCCGTAAAAACTGGTCGCACCAACCCTATGCATTCCAGTGATTGATATTATCAAGTTATTTGTCGAGATATGTCGTACGGTCTGTTTTATGGCCTTAGGAAGTGATAAAAACCATGTATTTGATTACCGATGGCTTATTTCCTTTACGACACGTCTAATGGCTGGGTTTGAGGAACAATCGGCCATCTCCCGGTATTATTGTCTATGGTTCAGGACGGTCATGCGGGCGCATGATGGTCTGTGGTAAGCGAATTGATGGAGTTAGCTGCCGGTTTTAATTTGAGGGTGATTTTTAATGAGTTGCGGTGTAATGTTTTTGTTATTGGTTTTCTAATAGCTAGGTATTATTAACTACTATGTAGGACGTATTCGTAGTAGGCGTACAATATCGATACCTGTAATAAGAATTGATGTAAGGAACATTTAACTATAATTTAAAAATGTACCTCACGACGATTGACGTAAGAATTTTTTTTATTAAAATGTAAATATGTGCCTTACATTAATTTTTAATACAGGTATCGATATGTATCATGCAAAACATTTCAGAAATAAATATACCGACTTTCTTTCAATTGTCTGTTTTGGACTGATTGTTTGATTTTTTCCACTGCTTCCAAAGGTAGCAGATCTAGGATTTTTTGTGATTTTAATTTCACCTTTATATTTCCACGCGTTTCTATGGAAAAAGCTTTTGACAAACATACAGCAAAGTGAACCTGTAAGGGTTCCGTTTTTGAAGAGGAACACTGTAAACGTTAACGATAAAATGAAAAAATAATTATTTATTTATTTATCAAGTATTACTGATAACCTACTGGAGCTTCATTTTCAGCGAAATGAGTTAGGAGACTCCGCTATAAAGCTAATTAAAGCTCTCAGTGGCTTTTTTACACTAGGAAGCTATTTACTACTCTACTCCAGTCCCAAAAACCCACGTCTGATACAACACAGCTAATTTTGTAAACAAAACGCAGTAAAAAAAACTACAGATAAGCGAGTATTTACGGGCGAGTGTTTATCCGGAGCTATCTAGTCGAGTTGGCAGCGCCTCAACGGGCGAGCTACTGGCGCGAGTTACTAGCGCCAGCGATAAACGTAATTGGCTACGTAACATTTGTAGCTCTTGATTTTATTGGTTGTTTTCATTAGATTGCTTTTTAGGGTTCCGTAACTGAAATGGAAAAAAACGGAACTCTAATAGGATCACTTTGTTGTCCGTCTGTGTGTCAAAATCCTTTAACTCATGAACGCGTAAAGGTATTGAGTTCCAATTAAAACCGTATACTCAGGTCTGCGGCCCCTTGAAGCTGTAAAAAAATTAGACTTCTGAGTTAACGGAAAAAATAATTAACGATACTCTGAAGGGAATCAAAATTCATAGTGTTACTTCTCGTTGACCTAGAATCCTGATATTTGTCATGCAGCAACGTTTCTTAGCACAAGTACCTATAGGAAAAAATCTGTAAATTTTTATTTATTTCATAAAAATAAACATTTCTTTGCGATTTGGAAAAATCTTCGTAACTCGAATCAATTCTGTTTTTTTTATTAAGGCGTATAGTCCCTTGAACCATCTGGCCGAAATTATGTGAACGCAACTCTCGCACTCGCCTAGGCGGCAGTACGCAAATCTGTGCATTTATTTGCGGCCAGCAGCGCCCGGAAAGCGCTTTAAATCCATTTTCTCTGCGAGATATTGATTGATTTACATATGCAATGTTCACTTTGAAGAATATTTAACCACCAATTTTTATGTCTAAAAATGTTTCTAAAGGTCCAAGCCGTTTCGAAGGAGTAGGGAAAAGTTGCTAAAAGTTGCGAAATTGCTAAATATTTTTTTTTGACAAAAGTATTGATTGCACGAAAAA
This sequence comes from Mythimna ferrago, assembly GCA_910589285.2. Lineage (NCBI taxonomy): Eukaryota > Metazoa > Arthropoda > Insecta > Lepidoptera > Noctuidae > Mythimna > Mythimna ferrago. The sequence continues at coordinate 1,541,292 of OU342693.1, forward strand.
ATCAAATGTTGATATTATTGTTCATGAATCTATAATAAACATATATTTTTTTCAAACCAATTGACCTAGCCGTTACGGAGGAGTAGGCCTCAGAAAATCACTGTTTTATGGCACTTTTCGGGCGCTTGGCCCTTAATGAGCTTCAGTTCTTTGCTATCTATGAAAACTTTTTATAAAAAAAATATATCCGACTTCACTAAAAAAACACTAAAACGATCAAAATAATTTTAATTTCGGAAGTCGGTGTTGATGATATAAAAAGTTTTTTATTTCATACTTTTTAGTTGCAACATACTTACAGCCAGAGTACTTTTTTCTCATGTCAATTCCAATTAACTCAAACCCTGCTAGAATACATCATTTTCATATGAAGTTCCCGTGTCTACCTTCCACCTTCCGGCTCCATCATCAGATCACTTCGATAGTACCTTATAGCCAAAGTGCATCTCATGACATTTCTAATAAGCCCAAACACGGGTAGGATACATTGATTAATTACGGAGTTCCGGTGCCTATCTTCCAGCTCCATCACTATCATCAGGTTACTTCGATGATACCATTTTCAACATAACTATTCAGAACTATTCATTTATTTGTATTGTCATAGTCGCTTAACTATATTCATTGTGATATTTGTTTGAGTATGAAGTTCCGTTGGCAATTTCTGGTCTTCTTAACCAGTTCTACCTCATCAAATGTCACTTTTTGCCTGTAAATGCTTAATTCCTTGATGAAAACATCAAAATGACTATATAGTTGCCTATAATATTTGAGGAGTTCCCTCGATTTAGCCAAGATTCCATCATCAGATCCCGACTTGGTGACTATGGGACCATTTGGGAAGTATACCCTTTCCAACAAAAAAATATTTTTTCAAATCGGTTGGCAAGCGACGAAGTTATGCCCGAACATACATAAAAAAAAAAAATAAAAAAAATACAAACATCCGAATTGAGAACCTCCTCCTTTTTTAGAAGTCGGTTAAAAATCTAAGAAGTAAGGTTATGCATATTTACAGGGTCATCGTACTAATATTATAAAGGCGAGAGTTTGTCTATATGTGTGTGTATATTTGTTACTCCTTCATACTCGAAACACCTGAACGGATTTGGATGAAACTTGGTACGGGTAGACTAGTTACTAGTTCTAGTATAGGACCGAAGCCTACGGGGCCATGGGTCGACTTCTGAAAAGGAATCCTGGAACGTAAAGTGTAAAGGTAAGGTTTTACTCAGTAAAAGTCTGATACGTCCTCCCGCTTCACTCGAAGTCAATAGATGATGATGTTGTTCACATCGTTACTTTCGATCAGGTGAGATAGTGGTCAAGCGCGAGCCTATTAACATAAAAAAAAAAAGTTTTGGATACACCAGTATCTACTTATTCGGTAAATGAATTGAGGACATGAGATCACAGGTCCGCAAGCCAGTTTTTTTTTTATTACTGATAGGCGCTCGTTTGACCACTATCTCACCTGTTGGTAAGTGATGGTGTGGCCGACGATGGAGCACGCTTGCCTAGAAGTAACCTATTCACTCTTGACTCAAAGACCCCTAGGTTGTAGCTATCAGGAAACACAGACTCCGGCAAGGAATTCCACTCCTTAGCTGTACGCATAATGATTGTGTTTCCAAAACGCTTTGTACGAATGGGTTATTAGCATAGTCGGCTTTATAATGTTCCCACTGCTGGGACTCAGGCCTCCTCTCTAGGAGAGGGAATGGGCCGTAATCCACAACGCGGGCCCAGTGCGGGTTGGTGGATATTGCATTTCTTCGAATTTTCGGTTCTAGGACATGCCGGTTTCCTCACGATGTTTTCCTTCACCGTTTTGACAGCAGTGGTGACGAAATAAATTACACAAAGTAATGCGCTTGGTTGGCTTTGAACCCGCGACCTACAACTCGTAAGTCGGGGCCGTTACCACTCGGCCACCACTGCTCTATCTTACTTATTATTAGTTCCTGGCAATTATGGCGTGACATGATCCATTTTTTACAGCCTTCGTAAGGTTTTACAGTTGAACTCCATGTATTAGAGTCCAGTCCTATTGGCTCTCAGCGTCTCGTCGTCCATAAAATAATAAACGTTCAATAAATCTTGCCTATCTTGTAATTTTTCTTGCAATAAAACGAGTTCGCAATACTAATGTGGGTTTTTATAAATCAAGTTGTTATTTATTGATTTAACTATTAAATAAAATGGAAATCGTATTTTTCTTTGCCCGTGTATGGAACGAGACAGAAGTATCATTGACTTATGTACGGTATCTTGTATGTGTTTAGAATTACAGTTTAAAAAACAAATAACATTTTTTTTTCGATATAATTTGTATGAATTTTTACTTGAAATTGCAGCCTTGACATTTAGTTACTTTTACCTGCAAAAAAAGGGCAGAGTCTGATTTAGATTTACAAGAATGATTTGTACTGTTGCGTTTCTATTTGTTTGTTACTAATGACCTCAAAAACTACTGGACTGATTAATTTTGTTTTTCGCCATTTGAATGCTACTTTATCAATGAATTGATGATGATTTTCCCAACTAAAAAAAAAACATTTACGCTCTATTTTCACGCTGGCGTAGCTGCTAGTAAAAATAAGTAAAACATACAAGATATAATCCTTACAAAACCCTATTACGTTAAAAACAATTTATAAACCTTAGAATAACTATTCTAAGATATAAACATAATACAAATCTCCACAAAACGATTAATTTTGAGACAGAATACAGGATGTCTCGATGTTTGAACAAAACGGTTAAATTAAAATGATGTCTTTATATTAATGAACCATCATTCTTACCGAAAAGACGCCAAATTAATTGCTATATTGTGAAATGGAGATGGTATCTTTGGACCTTCATTTCTTCTTAGAAATGTCACTGATACACTAAAAATCACAGGTCTTGAAGAAATTTCATTATGATCTTCTATTAGTATTTGTGAATATTGTTTTAGTCTTTCATCATCATCGTTTCCGCCGAAAGATGTCCACCTGTTGGACATGGGCATCCCCCGTGTATCACCACAACGAACGTTCCTGTTCATCTTGCAACCGTCCAGGGCCCCAAGTCTGCTATTACAATAGTGTCAGAATGGTCTATCATTGATTTCATAATTGTTGATTTTGAGTAAGTTTGGTAATCTACTTATAATGGCGTCATTATGACTTTCCAATGATCAATCACTGACACTCTATTGAAAGAAGTGGGATAGAATTGTAATCTCGTACATATTTACAACTGAATGTCTTACGTAGGTATGCGGTAATCTGTAAAAATTTTGACAGTTCCTTTGATCAGTTACCTTACCTACCAATAGAACGTCATTGTGCAGTCATTGCTTTTAATAAGCTCGATATTGTCATTTTACCGCAACTCTATTACGAGACCATTGACCGATCATTATGAATTAGCAGATTAGGAACTTTTAGCAAAATGACAATGGCACCGTGTTGGAATGACGAATTCATAAAAATAGCAGACTTGGGCCCCATGGGTGTTGCTACCGCCGTATCAGCCGTATCAATGATACAGGGCCACCTACTGGGGTCCTGATGCGTGCAAGAAATAGTGACATTTTATTCTGGTCATCTCAGTCATGGCTTATCTTGACTTTTTCTTGCTGTTTCTGTGCTAGTAGGGCCTACTTTGTAAAAGAAAAAACACCCCTCAATAATTTTTTATATAGGGTTTGGAATTAGCTACGCACAGCATCCACCGCATTCCTGTGTCTCTCACCAGGTCATCGGTCCACCTTGTGGGAGGCCAACCAACGCTGCGTCTTCTGGTCTACGTATACACAACAAATGATGCTTCTTTTCACATTTAACAAAAATTGTCCAAGAAAAGTTTAAAAACACAGAAATCCCGCTAGACCATCACCGTTCCCATCGCAGCTATTACTTAATAGCGCGCATAAATCAGTGTGTAGTTGTGGAGCAAACAGCACAGTTATCATAACTGCGGTATTTATTCGTCCGGGCCCGGCTTCGAGTGCTGCTCTGAAATAACACTCGCAGATACTGCTTGACCCATTACGGATCAGTTTTGAGTACGAGTATTATAGCTGTCTTATTTCTTCTGGTTTTATTGGAAACAAGCGCTTTGTCCCGACTTTGCGTGGTGCCAAATGATGTATTCAAATGTTTCTCGTTTCAAATGTCCTTTCTTTGGTATTGTTCGTCAAGTCGTTGAACACCTTAGTGGTCCTAAGTTTGAGCTACACGATTACTGACAAATGCTTGCACTGACTGGACAGGTCCACTCAAATCTGTGTGGTTCTTTCCTCAAAAGACCATCTGAGACACTAATCTGCATGGTTCTCATATGATTTGACCATTACATGTTCTTTACTATATTCATACAGTTCACTTTAAAAGAGACTTTGACCCCCGAGTTTGTTTCGGTGTTTCTCCTCAGGGTAGTCAGCTAGGAAACACCGGCCTCATCTAGTTTAAACTGACTGAAAACAAAATTGACGTGTAAAAGTTTTTTTTTTTTGTGGGTAGTTGTCACAGTAACACAAAATAAAGTAGTTCTTATTTTAAAATTAAATTAAATTTAATACAATAATAATTTTATATTTTTATGCAATATTTTAATAGTTTATAATTAGTACCTGCTGGTAAAGCGTTATCTCCTTTCAATATTCATTTTTAACTTATATCCACATCATATAACAATGGATTCTCTATCGAGCACATTAAGTGAACTGAAGGAGCTGTTTCAAACTAGGATGAATGTCTTCGAAGAGGAATTGCACAAGACTCCTTCTTCACCTATCACAGTTCCTAGCCTGGCTGCAGAATTCCAAACGTTCCGTGCCTTCATCACGCAAGCTCTCAACAGCCTACAGCGACAGGTGGAGTTACTTGCACGTACTGTCGACCAAATTGAGATGCGAGGGCGGAGGAAGATCTTGCTTTTGCACGGTGTAGAAGAGGAGCAGAAGGAAGATACCGCCAAGGTTATCGCTAAGATGGTCTGTACTAAATTACAGCTGAGTGATTTCACTGCTGCTGACATCAGCCGTTGTCACAGGATGGGACGTGCAGCTGCTAACAAAACCAGGCCTATATTATTCAAGGTTAGTAGTCTTGCTATCCGGGATAAGATTTGGTATTCCAAGGCCAAACTTAGAGGTTCAGGCGTCACCATGTCCGAGTTCCTCACTAAGGGACGGCATGACGTGTTCTTGGCTGCCAGGGAAAGATGCGGCGTGTCCAAGAGCTGGACAAAGGCGGGCTGCGTATTTGTCCTTGGTCCTAATGACACGCGACATCGAATTGAGTCCCTCGCCGAGTTGGATAAAATTGTGCCGATTCCCAGTGAGCCTGAACCTAAATCGACGGTGCCTGACTCTGTTCCGACTGCTACTGCTGCGAAGACCGCAAGGTTGAAGCGCGTTGCTGCTCTGAAGAAATAGTCCTCCCTTGTGTTGTCTTGTTGAAGGGCCGGGTAATAGATTTTTGTTTTGCCTTTCATTACTATTTTCATCTATTTTGTGAGTATTTTTGGAATTTGTTAAGACATTTTACAGTCAACTCACACTTGTCAATGTCACTCTAGTGTCATAATTTTCAATATTGTTTTTTTTTTTTTTTTTCTCTTCTTGGATACTAAGTTTTTTAAGCCACCAGTTTTCTACCAGACTTTTGTTACCCGGACTACGTTTAGTTACTTCATTACAGATTAAGTTTATTTTATTTTTTTGTTTTAAATGATTTTATAACGCAATCCGGCAGGTGATTTGTTATTGTATTTGAGTTATTTTTTTTATAGTTTTAATATATAATTATATTTAAATTATTGTAATAGGTAAATATTTATGTCTATTCATGACAGCAGCGATGATAACAGTTTTATTTCTTTCACAAGTAGCGATGATAGTTTTGTAAGTATACCTTCTCTTGCAGACAGTCTGACTGCGCAGTTTTCTGATGTGCCTAAGAATTTCAACGTCATACACATTAATGCCCAGAGTATTCCGGCTCATTTCCATGATATGCTGGCTAGTTTTGACTGTAAAAACATTCATGCTATTCTTATTTCCGAATCATGGCTCAAACCTTGTCTCCCTTCTACTAGTTACTCTCTTCCTGGATTCGTTCTCGTAAGAAATGACCGGACAGTTGGTGGTGGTGGTGGTGTTGCCATATATATCCGCGCATATATTCCTTTCTCTATTGTGAATGTGTCAGCGCAGCCACCACCATCAAATGCTGGTGAACATCTTTTTCTCGAGGTCGAACTCAATCATTCTAAATTACTTCTTGGCGTCTATTACTGCCCTTCTTTACGCATAAATTTCTTTTCATCTTTCGAAAAACTCCTTGAAATTCTGATCCCTTCTTACAGTCACAGCATAATTATGGGTGATTTTAATACATGCCTTCTTAAGAAAGACCATCGTTCCTCTTCTCTGACTAACATTTCAGTTTCTAGTAATCTTTCCATTCTCCCACTAAGTGCTACTCATCATTTTCCAAATTCTACACCTTCACTTCTCGACTTAATTCTTGTCTCCTCTCCTGATCGCGTAGCTAAGCATGGTCAATGCTCAGCCGATGCCTTTTCTTATCACGATCTGATTTTTCTCTCCTATAAAATTCGCCCACCTAAGGCTAAAGCCAAAATTCTGTTGCAGCGCAATTTTGGTGGTATGAACATTGACAGTCTGTGTGAGGATGCCGGCAATATAGACTGGTCGAGTTTGTTTGCTTCGACTTCAGTGGATGAGCAAGTAAATTTGTTCACAACAAAACTTATTGAGCTATACGATCGACACGCTCCAATTCGATCAGTTAAGGTTAAACATTTGCCGGCACCATGGCTGACGGACGAAATTAGAACCTTAATGAATAAAAAAGCCACGGCTAAGGCTAAATATAAGCGTAACCCCAGCGACTTTAACAGGGATAGATATGTGTCTATCCGTAAATACTGCAATAAGGTGTGTAGGAATGCTAATCGCCATTACATTCATGATTCTGTCCAAAATGGGGACGCATCCAAAGTTTGGAAATTTCTTAGATCTTTGGGGGTCGGTAAAACACAACAAGATACTATTCCTAAGGATATTAACATTGATGCAATGAATAATCATTTTTCAGCTTCGTCCAATTTTGATAGGACAATAAAGTTAAACACATTAAACCATCTTTCATCTCTTCCGACTCCTAATTATTCTCCATTTGTTTTTGGTCATTTTTCCGCATGTGATGTTAAGAAGAGCATACTATCGATAACTTCAAATGCGGTAGGAAGCGACTGCATCAGCCGGAAAATGTTACTCCCAGTGCTAGATTTTATTCTTCCTGTGATCTGTCACATTCTTAATTTTTCAGCATCCAGCGGTATCTTTCCACGCTCATGGAAGGATGCTCAAATTATTCCCTTACCAAAAAAGACCAATCCTACTTCCTTCTCTGAATACCGTCCAATATCTGTCTTACCACTCCTCTCTAAAGTCCTTGAACGCCTAATCCACAACCAAATGAGCACCTTCCTCTCCAAAAATAATCTCCTTAACCCCTTCCAATCCGGCTTCCGTTCAGGGCATAGCACCACTACAGCGCTTCTTAACATTACTGAAGATATAAGATCAGCCATGGAAATGGGAAATCTAACGGTTTTGGCTCTACTAGATTTCAGTAATGCGTTTAATACTGTGGATTTCGATATTTTGCTTGGCATTCTTTGCTCTCTTAACATATCTCCATCGGTAATTGACTGGTTTCGTAGTTATCTGTTCGGTCGCCGGCAACGTATTTGCATCGGTGAGACCATGTCTTCCTGGTGTAGTACTTCTGCCGGGGTACCACAGGGTGGCGTTTTATCTCCTTTACTCTTCGCAGTTTTTATTAACTCCATCTCCAATGAATTAATTTCTTCCTACCACCTTTATGCTGATGACCTGCAAATTTACTCACGAGCTCCTCTCGGAAATTTATCGGAGGCCATCATGACCTTAAACCGTGACCTGGCCCGTATATGTGACTGGAGTAAGAAGTATGGACTCACGGTGAATCCCCTAAAGACGCAGGTTATTGTGGTGGGCAGTTCTAGGACGGTCTCAAAGATTGATTGGACGACTCTTCCCCAAGTTTCTTTTGACAATTCCATAATTCCCATCAGTGAGAAAGTTAAGAACTTGGGGATATTTATCGACACGAATTTCTCGTGGACTGCCCAGCTACAGGAAGTCAGTCGTAAATTATTCGCATCTGCTTCATCTTTGCGAAGACTGCGTAATTTTCTACCAACTGCCACCAAGATTGCGCTTGCTCAATCTCTTCTTCTTCCCATCCTTGATTATGCTGATGCCAGCTATCTTGACCTCACTGAAGTACAACTGGATAAACTTGAGCGACTTCAAAATTTTTGCATAAGGTTCATATTTGGTTTACGCAAATATGATCATGTTTCCGAATTCCGTGTTAAGCTCAAGTGGTTGCCAATCCGCCTTCGCCGGAATGCTCATATTCTCTCTCTCTTGTATAATGTGCTATTTTCCCCTTTCACCCCTCTTTATCTTAAGAAACGGTTTGAATTTCTTAGTGATTCGCATACGAAATCTCTTAGGTCATCAGATAACTTGAGACTCAAAATGCCGATGCATTCCACTACGTTTTTTGACAAGTCCTTTACTGTCCAGGCCACACGTCTCTGGAATGCTCTGCCAGATACAATAAAACGCGCGCAGTCACTACATACATTCAAAACACTTGTGAAGGAATATTACTTGTCCTTGTAATCTTGTTTCGTTTTTAGCTGTATAAATTGTAGTTGTTACTTGTTTTCTTGCCTATATAATTATTATTTAGTATGTATGTATTTAAGTATGTATTTTAGTGTTAAGTATAGTACTTTGTTTTTCTTTTCTTCACCAGTAATTGTTTAGCTTGTTTTGTAATGCACCATGTGCAACCCCATTTTATGTCCAGTCAATCTCTTTCCATACCAGGTTGCCTGGAAGAGATCGCGGAATGCGATAAGGCCGCCAATTGTATATTTTAAATATAAGGCTCAAATTTGTAATTTATTATCTTGGTGTACAATAAAGGATACATAAATAAAAATAAATAAAAGTGTTTTTAAAAAAAACACCTATTTGCAAAATAAAGATCATTTATCATTTGTCGCAAAATGTATTGAAATCCGATGCGTATTTGCACGCCGATTGCCTCTAGTAAAAGTATTTATGTTCAACCGTTTCGAGGACATTTCAAGAGTAGCTTGGGTTATTCGTTTTGACACTAGCTATCCGCAGTGAAACTCCCGTGAAATTCAGTCCAGCCGTTTCAGAGATTAGTCGGAATAAACAGACAGACAAAAAAATAACTCTTCAGCACTTAGTTTATTATAGATGTCTCTGCCGTTTTGATACTGATTTTGAGAACTTCTCATGTTTACTCTCTAAGTAATATAAATCTAAGATTTTTTCAATGGCATATTTCTGGTCCTGAAATTTTTGTAATTTCACCCTGGCCAACACTCTGATCTTTCGAAAACGCTTTCCTCTAGGCTTGAAACAAAAGGCCGCTCTTCACATCAATGCATTTGTCATAAAGACCAACATTTAGCATGTAAACCATTATCCTTGTAATAAACTGGAGCTCTCACCTCCGGTTGGCGTGTCCCCAAGTTTCCAATAAAGCGATGGCATTCACGAGCTCAATGAGCTACTCACAACTTACTCACTGTAACAAACTACTGCTGCTTACATAATAGCCAGCTTTATTTCACATGGATACTAATGTTCCTTCTATTCTCATATTTATAGTCCTTTATATTTATGTTTTATTGTGACAATTTGTTATGTTACGAAATAAAATGTGTTTGCGTAACTATTGTATAATAGAGTTTGTCCAAAAAGTCAAACGACTTGGGAGTTTTTAAAGGAATACTTACAGTTGCCATCACGGATCTTGAACACTTGCGCAGAAGTCAAATATTCGGTCTCTTAAGTGGTGCGAAGTGCGACGCGGGGGCGGGGAGTGTCAGTGATTGGCTGGCCGCGCCATCGCGGAATAGACGTCACTCATTCGTTCACTGCGTTGCTGCATATATGTAACAACGAAGACGATTGGCTCGCCAATGTATGGAATGCGCAAAGCGATCCCCACTCCGACTCCGAGCGTTCAAGATCCGTGATGGCAACTGTACGTTACTACTTAAACTTATATTCGATACTTTTTATAACGTTGAATATTGAACCAGTGTTGACTACATCAGATTTCATTTTACCTTAATAATTACCTAAGTCGTTTGACTTTTTAGACAGACTATAAAATTGCTCTATAAATAGAGTAATGGCCCGGTTGCTGTATTGTGTATTTGAAGTTAAAAACATGTCAAATGCTACATTAAGAGTGTTGCCAAGCACAGGGTTTGAGGCTCTAGTCAAATTTGCCGAATACGCAACTTGATATTCTTAAAAAACCTGAAAAAGCGTATTCGCTTGGTTGTCGTATTATCACTTCGCGCCTGACTAGGAAAGCCTAATAATCCATTTATAGGTAAACCCTTTTTGCTGTCGACTTTTTAGTGTTGTAGGTATGTCAAGAAAGGGCTATACCTGTTTACTTATGTCAAGTCACAGGAAATAGTACTTTCTCCCAAACATTCGGTGTAACATCATTGACTTAAATAAAACATTCACACTAGCAATGAAAAAAAAACAGTAATTTTAGATTTAAAAGACATTATTTATATTCAAAGATCTAAAGACAAAATTAAGACAATAATTTAATCTAGCAACAACACGGTGAGTACAAACAAAACATTAACCATTTATTTGTTAATGATGACCGCAATCATCATCAAGCGTAACGGTTTCATATAAATCATTGTCAGCGGCACACAGATTAAAAACCAACACATCAAGACGATTACCTTCGGAAGTCGTCATTCAAATCATTGTTTATTCATATTCATGCACATACGATACAACCAAACTGACACATTGTCCTTTAAGTCACTATTTCTTACAAACTTACTGTTGTCATGCCTAAAATTCTAAATTACACCTCTATGCTTTCTTTGATAAGTCCTAAAATCGTTTGGGATGTGGTATGGCAGTAGTAAATGTCACAAAGTTTTGAACTGTCAATATAATTGATGTGTAGTCAAGTTTTGACCGCCCACTATGCTAAAAGTTTTTTTTTTTCAAAGTTTGAGTACAATGGTACAATAAAAACAATTGGTAGAATAATAGTGGTTTGGATCTGAAAAAGATGTTTTGGCTAATTTTGTATATATTACTGGAAGGTAATTGTGGTTCATAATATCTAAAGGTGTCCTGCTGATTTTAACCAGAAGAAGTTGAATTGAATCTATTCAAAACAGTGTTTTTTATGTTGAGTTGGTCCTATACAAACAGACATTTTTTTTGTGGTTTGAAAGTAAAACATACAAGTCTTTATATTTTCTGCATACTACGAATGACAACTGGGTACCTCCCACAAAACAATGGTTCTTATAGTTTTGATGACTTCGATAAAAAAAGCAATAAATTGAACATTGATTTTCATCTGGTGAGATAATTATTAAGCGCAAACACATCAAACAATTTTTATGTAGATTAAAAAAAAAAAAATTATGTCATATTTTTTTTTTAGAGATTGCAAAGAAAATTCTTCTTTGAAACCAACCTATTAAATCTTCTTCTAATTATTATGTTCCTTTCTCGTACTAATCACCGTATTTGTGGTCGCACTCTTCCGAAACGGCTCGACCAATTTTTATTATATGATTTTTTTATAAACCTATTTGATATATAAAAACAGTTTGTAAAGTAATTTTGACCCTCCTAACTCTACCCCTATTTTCAATCGCGATTTTAGTATTTTAGTTTCGATTTAAATTTGCATTCGATTTTTTTGACAATTTATATGACAGAACAACGTTTACCGTGATCACACGCCACTCTTATAGAAAACCAACCCTTCTTTAAGTTCCCACTTACACAATCCCAATTTAAAATACAAATAAAGGAATTATTTAAAGATGTTGCAAGTCACCCATCCACATAATTGAATCTCACAAACCGCGTCACTATATATAGATATAATAGAGTATTAAGATAAAGGTCTTTATTGGGATTCCAAGAAAAACCTTTATCTTAATAATATCATTAAACCAGGTTCCACCTAGCCAGGGCAGCAGGATCCTTGTATCAATACCACCGTGTCGGCATCAGTAAAGGCCTGACGAGACGTGTGGGGTCAGAGATCAGCTCGAGCAAATATAACGGAGGCTGCGTGGCTGAACTCGTTAGTTTTATAGACTACGTATCTATTTTTTATTATTATTTAATATTAGGCAACAATAAGTACGCTAATACATTATAATTTGTACATTTAGTAACTTACGTCGAAGCGCCTCATCACATACAGAAAAGCACAGCATGCACTACATTATGCGCAAAATAATAACATAACTAATACATTTTGACCAGTAATACATAATATGGTTTGGCAAAAAGAAAGTATAAATTGCTTACAATAATAATATATAATAAATATTTTTTTAACATATTTTGGGTTCGCACGGTTTGTGCATTTAAAATGAGTCAAGTTTAGAAATTATTAAGTTTTCAGTCACTTTTAGCTACTTTGAGTTCCATTTGAATGCGGATGTAACACATTCTAATGTTTCTTGGAGTATTTGGCAGCAAATGAGGCCAGTTAGCTTTCTTGGTAAGTTTCGCTGTGGTAATCAATACTACAATAATTCTCAGCTCCATTTTACCGAGATGAGACAGGCGCGCTGTTTTAATGAAATGACAATATGTGGAATGTCCAGTTGCGTACACATTTGAGCTACAAAACTACACCAATTTAACATCACAATGTCCACAAGGAATCAATTTGCGAACAATTAAGAGACTGAACTTGACTCGAAGAAATCCCGCCATAAATGTATTTTAAGCTTTATAGCTTTTAGTCTATAAAGCTTAAAAATCAGTACGTAGTCTACTTACTGATTTTTAAGCTAGACTACATACTGATTTTTAAGCTTTATAGACTACGTACTGATTTTTAAGCTTTACAGACTACGTACTGATTTTTATGACGTGAGGTTGGTAAACCTGCTGTAAGTATTTTTTTTCTGATGTTTGACGCGGTTGCTTTTATTCATCTTAGTTAATAATATTATAAATTTAAATGTGAATGTTTATATTGTGCGTTTGTTAATCAATCAAGCGTGAATAGATTAAAGGAGATGAAATTAAGCTTGGCACATGGGTAGTAACTTTTTGTGGGTAGTCATTGGCAACACCTAAGTAGATTTTGTCAGTGGCTATAAAAATACGTAGATCTTGGGGTTATGTAATGTAATTTAATTTGTAGTAGTGACGAATAATTTAGTTTTACGAGAGGTTTAGTTCTAAACGTTTTTAAAGAGATAATAAATAGTTGAAATATTTGATGAAAGCTGTTTAATCCCTCAGTGTTGCAAGCACTTACAAATCACCAATAATTCATGTAAAATGTCGATAAAAAGTAATGAATATGATAGCACGGTAATTTTTCTCACATTCCCAGCTGGCTACGTATTTTCTCACGTAGCCGACACTTATTAACATAAGAAACAAGTTTTCAATGAAAACAAACACTATTTATTTCACTTTTCTTTCAAAACAGCACTTAAGTCATTTCCTTTAGAAATTATGTATGCAAACACGCGAAGCTTCAATTACTACAGGACCAGTGTAACATGTACCCTCATTCGTTTCATTTTCTGCTGGAGTTGGAACAGTCAGGAGGTTTTGATGTATCAAGGTGATTTGGTTGGTTGAGGCTTATTATGATAAGTCGTTCTCAAAAATATGAAATAGTTAAGCTGCTTGTCGAGTTAATAGTTATGTGCTTTTATAATGATAATCTAGCCCTCATTATATGTAGTTAGGGTACGATGAAAGTACAACATTTGGCTTTTTTTGTCGTCCGTCTCAAAGTTTGAATGATATTCTTTGTAATTGCCTGTTTCCACAGTTGTCAACAATAATTGTGAGATAGCTTTGCTATGTAAAAATTCGCCTCGTTCTATCGTAATTTTAGCTACAATTTAAATCAAAAGTAATTTATTTCAATAAGGCTGAGAACTAGTACTTATTGAATGCCTAGTTTACATAAAGACTGTCCCTGTGCTGTGCTGAGAACAGCTAAGAGATATCTCAACACAGTACAATTGCAGTAGGTAGGTAGATATACCTACTGCAATTGTAAGACCAAGACAGTCTCTTTTTTGTTAGACCAGCAAAACACAAAATAATACATCATTTATACTTACTAAAACCTGAATAATTATAAAGGTGAGTGACCGCTACAATCCAGCATGACGTTTAACAAAGTAAGTTAATCATAGCTACCTATTATTACTTACCTAAAATTCAAGTATAAAAAAATCCTCAGTGTTATTAACTCCGATGGTAACTACTGCACATCAGGTCGCTACTAACCAGTTACTGTTGCTGATCTCTGACCCAGCACGTACAGAGCTTCGCACTTCTAATATATAAGCTACAAGAATACCTGCTACTTACTACTGCCATGATTAATTTACTCAAAACTAACTAATGGCCGCTCAGGACAGAATGTAATCATTCCTTCTTCAAATATTTAACTTGTAGCCATTTAATTCTGAATAGCAATAATGCCATGACGTCAATGAATAATTCGTGTTTACTTGCATGCGATTACCATTAATTTTAGCAAAGGTATAGGAAAATTGTTAGGAAAGAGCCAAGTTAATCAAGTGTCTTTGGTAGAGAAAGTTGGCAACATTGCAAAGCAAACGTTCGGTTAAAATTGGAAAACTGTTAAAATTATCTACACTTGTTTGTTACTTACAGAATACTTTAAAGTGACCATTTTTTTACTAGTTTTTGAGACGCCCTTCCCCCCTAAATAAGAAAAAATAAGAATAGGCCGACCCCTCCCCTGTTTAACATTTATTACGTAAGAATCTAAAGGAAAAAAAAAATGAACATACGTTTGGTTGGTTTTGATGTTAATTTTATAAAGTAGTACCATTTTTAGAAACGTTTAACTTTCGCGGAGCGGGTACGTTGCCATCAAAATAATTTACCTATATGCATTCGAGCACACATAGTAAATGAATAACCCTATATCAATAAAATTAAGGATAAGTAACCAATTCTAACGAGCTTAGTCGAAAAAAAAATTAGGAAATAAAGAAAGAGAAAAACTGGATAGGAAAACATTCGGAACCTGTCCTGAAACCAGCCCTTATGTGTCAAAAGTAAACTGCAAGATGCAAACCAAATATGTTCCCCGGATGACGTTGAGACGACCACTCCTCTATTCATAGATTACATTATAGAAATAGGTTCATCCGTATTGGAACAACGAGATAATTCAAAAATGTCTGTTCAGAGGACGCCGCCGATAGAGTTTAAGCCGCCATGATGGATGGCCGCTGATGACAGTAATGACAGTTAAATACGTTCGGATATTCTTCTAATAATATGTCATTAGCTGGGGCTTAAGGCTGTGTATGTGTTGACGTGTGCCTATTAAGAAGTGTTGCCAAGTTTTTTATTAGGTAACGTCGATGACTTAAAAAAGGTGGGTGGGGATTTTATGTGTAAAAAATGGACAAAAGAAATTAATATGGAGCAGATCCAGTTTTATGTTATAATAATAAAAACGGTTAGATACTTATCTAGATATTGGTTTTTTGATAGAAAATATTGTAGACATTGTTTCATTTGACAAAAAAAAAGTCTCTTCAAAACCCAAACTTCATAAAAATTCGTCTCATATTTTATGAAAACCATTTCCTTATTACACGTGCTTCTATTTGAAACGTTCGAGGAAGCCATGAAAGTCCCAGTTATTATATAGTTTTTAACGTCACATTTGTTTAAAATAACGATACGTTTAGTTCGAATATCAGTCATAAAACCGTCGTTGTAATAATAACTAACGCGTTAACTATAGCGCGGAGTAGTGTTGCCAGATATGGGGAGCTACATTTTGGGATAAAGAATTTTTAATTTTGGTTACAAATAGATTGTTAAGGGACGAGATGATGACTCTGGTTTATTTTTGTAAGATACTAAAGGAATATTTACCACTAGCTTCTGCCAGTGGCTTCATCCGCGCACATAAAATATAGTCTATGTCACTCAGGAATAAAGCAGCTTTCTATAGGTGAAAAATTTTAGCAATTGGACTAGTACTTTCAAAGATTACCTCCTGCAAACAAAACGTAAAAAAAAAACTTTATTATAAGTGTAATAAGTGTGATTATCGGGGATGATGTAAGTAAGTAGTAGTCTCTTAAAAACGCTGTGTATGCGCTTATTTTTAAATATAGAGAAACTTCAAATTCAGAACTTCAGTACTATCAGTTCCACACCATTTACATACTATATTGTAACACATTTCCTGAAGATTCGTCCATAAAACCATAACCTTACAAGGAACTAAACGTTTGACAGCTAACTTCAAAGTCCTATTACCAAATCCAGGTTAAACACGCGCCCGTGGTCCCGGAACCGTCGTCCACCTGGCCACTCTAACCTCAGGTCTATTTTAACTTGGCGTTAAACGCGCGGTTAGTGCTAGATTTATGGCGCGCCCGGTAACAGGACTCTTTGCTTTTTTTAAACAGTCGTCAATGGTAACGTTTGTTGCGAGTTCTGTTATGTAATACGAACATACGAATTTGTTTGAGAATAAGGACGCGTGTTTATAAATGTTTAGTTGAAACAACAGGTGGTTTGTGGGGAATAGGCGAGCTATTTACTTCTGTGTTGAATGGGCGATGACCGTTTGAGAGAATGAATGTAATGACGTTAAAAACTACGGAGATAACGTTAAAATCTATGCATAAGTATTTGTAATTATTTTGTTGAACAACTATCACACACTATCACAACAGTCCCAAACTAAGCAGAGCTTGGGTTATGAGTACTAGACAACAGATAAACATGCTTATATATTTCTAAATTGTATATACATATTATAGGTAAATTACACCCAGACAGAACAAATGATCATGCTCATCACACAAACATTTGTCCCGGGTGGGAATCGAACCCTCGACCTCTGGCATAGCAGTGAAGGCCAGTAGCCCTGATTGCTATGCCGGAGGTCGAGGGTCACTAACCACTAGACCTGATGGTCTAGTGGTTAGTGACCCTGACTGCTAGTCCTAATAATTTGTTCGCCCATGCATAATGCCTAGTTGAATAAAATGATCGATTATTATGTTTGTGGACAAAACTAATCCAGTTTCTTCTCCACTATCAAGAACAATGAAGCTGTTTACGTTTATTACGTAATTAAAACCAACTTAAATAAATTGTCACTGTAATTTTTTTCCTGAAACCTATCTAAGTTGCGCGGCCGACCTTCCCGCGCGTTAGCTGCATGCCTATAACAAGATACACCGTTGTCTCACAAATGACTGCAATTTGTTCTATTTCAAGCTAGCAGCCATTCCACTCGCCTACATGGCCGCTAAATTGGCCTTTCGCCAAAATAAGTATGTTTCCGAGTTGTCAAACAAATACCGTATTTAGATGAATGCTTCAGATCTTAGATTGAATCGTTTCGAGAAATTTATGAAGTTATCAGAAGCGCGAGAGCTATGTTGGATGTGGGGCAATGGCGTGCGTGAAATACTTGTCATTAATGTGTCATGGTGTCTGAGATGTCGTTAAACTATGAGTTGTTGCATTATCTTCTGATTCTTGGAAATTGTTAAATGGTTTTTAAATCAGCATCAAATTTAATATTTGATAAAATTAACTTATTACTTTGTGACTTAACCCAAACAAGTTGATTGTTCTTGTGTTTAAATTAATATTTGATAAGAAAGACGATCATTAGGCAGGTTTGAAGAATGATTACTTTAAAACATAATGATCGTCATTCTTATCTTCCACACTCACAACTACAGTCTACAGTCTGTTTATAAATTACCAACTGCAATGGTTTATGTACCACAGGGTGGACAGTGAATTATGGCCAGTGGACTTGTGTAGCAGTGATTATGCAGAGACAAGCAACAGATGACGACAATGGTCAGTGTCCTCTTCACACGCGTTTATTAGGCTAATAACATTAATCGCCTTTATTCAACAGCTGTGTATTGTCACAATTCAATTAGTAGAAATTAAATCGTCCCAAAGTTAACGCAGATGTTCACATGACATCCGGCCTGCTACTGCAACACTGACACCCCCATTTGACCTGCACTCCGCACTATTATTGCCAATACAATAATACAAAATGGCCGTCCAACTGTCATCCGATTCCAATTCGCGCGCTTTCTATACAATTGTACGACTTCATTGTGCACGCAAAAATTTTGGGGAACTCGTAAATACGGCAGATAATTTTGATGTATGAATAGAGTTAATTACGGCATTTATTTATTGTATCCGTTTCATTGCAGCGGGGGTGGCACTGCCCCTGTTTTTATTAGCAATATGCGCCCTAAACTTTACGGTTTCCACTGGGGTGAGTTTAGCCATGTTGATTTATTTCTTTTGCGACGCATGAAAACATAATTTTTTGTCTATGCCGCGCACAAAGGAGGTTACGAGAAAGGTTGGCTTTTATTGAGGTTATGTTAAAATTGGCGCAAAATACAGTTTTTTTTTTGTATCGCCCGTGACGATTGTAAACACGTAGAATTTAGTGTAAACGAATCAAAAGGGGGATTTGGCTTTTCAGAGCAAAATAAAGCGAGTTCTTTTGTGAAACGAGATCAACCGAAGTTAAGGCGAAGTCTATGCATTAGATAATTCGCATCAGAATTTGCTTTTAAAAAGCTCGTTTATCAAGCGGACGTTAATTTATTTAATAAATCAGTTTGGAGGATGGCGGGCCTGCCATTAGTCAAACAGAGCGAGCTCAGATTCAATACGGGGATTGGCCGGGCGGGCTGGCGGCGAGTGGCGGGAACTACAAATGATGCTGTATGACGGAGATGGATGGAGCCAGCGGCCGTGGACAGACGTTTAACTTGATATAACGACACAGCGCTAAGTACACGTAATTGGAAAACTTATGGGATAACTTTGTTTAGTGATAGTTGAGTCGGACTGTGGGACACACTGGAATTATGTATTTATTGTCCAAGTTTAGTAGGTAGGTACTTCAAATTACCAAATATATTTGTGCTTTTAGTTCTAATTCAATTAGGCTTAAACTTATCGTAATAAAGTCTTAGCGGTGGTGTAAAATGTAAAGCGAAACTTTTCATTTATTCTTTTTTTTAACGTATAGTTGTGTTAATTTATAGCTACGCTTGCCTATGTACTTGATGACAACATTTAAAAGAAACTTCACAACTTTCTGAACATAGACAAATATTTCGGTCAAAATGTGATTACATAAGATAGAACGGCGGAAACAAGGTTTTTCATTTATTTCAGAAGCCAGTAAAACCTTTGTTTAAGTTTTTACGTTCTAAAGTTCTTTTTGGAACCGTAATGAGATGAAAAAAGTTTACAGCCTCCTTAGATCACTCGGGAAAGTTCGCTCCAAGTTAAATGTATTATGAGTTTATGACCAATATCGGGGGCTTTTAAAAGCAACAATGGATATTTATTACCTGCGTGTGTCCTAAAGTTCGGATATTATGAAAATGTAATGCCTTCAACTTTTTGTTTACATTATTAGGACGACGTGTCTGGCGTGTTATTAAAAGAGCCAGTTCAAAGTGAATGAATAACTTCGACTCATTCATGACAAATAGTCTGTCGAAGCTCACCGACTGTTTGATCTTTATGTCATGGTCTTGTTATGGTTACGACGACCATTTGCGACAGAGGAAACATTTTTTATAAATATTTCTTTCACATGTCACTTTCATCGGTCAACTAACATTAATAAAAAATATTTTTGTAATCCTTCGAGCGTCGCCTTAAGGGTACGCCTCGTGCGTCGCGCTCCCGCATACCTCGCGCGGATTAATGCTACATAATGCCGCGGAAGTTCTACCGAAAGTACGTCCCCTTAATGAACCAACTTAACATTCATAATTACGACTTTATAACCTTACTCCTAAAGGTTAATTTCAATTGTTTGAGGTTACATAAAGTTTGGTAAAAAAATATAAGCTCTATGTAGGTTTAGGTGAAAGTGGATCTTATTAGCATGGAGTAGGGTAGACTTTTGTTGGTTTAAGATAGAACAAACATAGTGGATGGGACAGAACTCGTGTCTACGCATAATATCATTGGCACACACTCTTATTGGTGATGATTTGTCAACTTTACTCTACACGTTGAATTTTGGACTCTACATTAAGGATGTGAAGGTAGTTTTTCTCGGAAATTTGTTTTCAAGACTATGTTTTCTTTGAGCAGAGAGTTGTAAAAAGTCCATTCACGCTGTGATCTTGGCAGTGTGAGCAGGAAATTATTATAATTTTGCCTCCACGAGACGTTTCTTGAATTTTAAGTTGTATTAAAATGTCGGCTAACTTGACTGTCATGTTTTCTTTAGTGCGCTCAGGTTTTCCGTAATGTCGTAATTTGGAAGTTTTTCGACAAAGTTGAGGTTGGATAACCTTTGGCTGTCGTAAATGTCTGTAATAATAGAAACTATTGGCTTTGAATGTAATCTTGGAAAATAAAATATGAATATGTATGAAGGGCAAATGTCAATAAGTAAATTCTAGTAAGTCTGTTAATAACTAACAGTCTTCTAAATTTAATAACTTTTAGGGGTCTGTACCTAAGTCAGCAAAAGCGAAACCCTTATAGTATTTTTTTTTTAGGAACGCGTAAAGCCATTAAGCTGAAATTAATATCAAATACTCAGGTCTGCTTCCCCAAGCAGAGTGTCAAAAGTCACTCTTATAAGTCAACGCAATCTAAAGAAAATGCCATTTACATTACTCTGTTCAAGTGCTTATTTTGACCCTCGCCTAGGAAATTAAACTTCCCGTTGAACTAGAGTCCTGAAATCTGGCATGAAACAAGGTCACATGGCACAAATACAGTCAAGCTCATATAAAAATCTGATATCTTTATGTAGTTAGGTACAAGTACGTCAAAAAAAAAACTTTTTTTGTGATTAGCAATATCCAAAAATCAAATTTAAAATATTTTTATTTCACATAGGCACTTATAAAACGTCAGAAGCAAGTGTACGGTTCCAAATTGGTCGTTTCCTATGGAGAAGAACCGGCAAGAAACTCCGTGGATTTGTAAAAATCTTCGAAAAACGATTCGGGAATTGAACTAATACATAGGTAAGTTTATGCGGAAACCCTCAGCACACGAGTCCGACTCGCAGTTGCCCGGTTTTTTCTTAACTCTATTTAAATTTAATTCTTAATTTATGTAATGACTTATTTACTAAAAAGAATGAATTAAAAAGCTAAAAAGGGCAGCAAATATCTCTTCAATTATGTAGAAAAATTAATGAAGGCACATTTACACTCCCGTGAGGTGCCAGCACTCCGAACACTCGGACTGACACCTTTTATTTCAGCCCCAATGAATAGATCTCGTTTTCCAAAGGAAGTCGGGATGAATAAATCATGACGTCAGTTCCGGTGAGACTTCAGGTACCTCCCGCGTAAATTATTTTCTTTCTTCGGAACACTTCCGCACAGAGCTTTGCTAATTTTATTTATTTTCGGCTGAAACTTGAAGGCGTGCAGTCTTGAGGTAATTTTTTATGTATATTTACGTAATTTTTCTGCCGTTGTACGAAAACAAAGGAGATTAGAGTCTGCACTGAATATCTTCTTGACAGTTTAAAGTTAGATGAACGATTACTTACTTACTAGTTCTGTTTGATAGGTACACATACGATAAATAATACTATGTATTTATAATTATACTTAATAATACTATTTTGATACATGTGGAGAAGTTTGTCATAGCGGCCGAGGCGGGATGTTGCAAATTTCCACGTGTGTCAAACGATGGTTTACACTTACTATGATATAAATAAACGAGGGTTGAGTGGCGATTCGTGGGGGGCGCTTAGCGTCCAGTCTGATACGATACATGCATTTAATTATAGCGGGTGCGAATTTGTGCACTTTTCTGTGCTCTAGTACGGAAAACAGTAAATTACGTGCCTAAAAGCGGTAGGGATAAGAGTAGATTTTCGAGAAAGTGCACGGAAAATGATTGTTAGATATAGGAGTTTTTAGCCAATCTGCACTTCTACACTAATATAATAAAGAGGTAAAGTTTGTTTATTTGTTTGTAGGAGGTAATCTCTGAAACTACTGGTCCAATTGCAAACATTTTAGCACCGATAGATAGCTCATTTGTTCCTGATTACCATAGGCTATACTTTAAGCACGTGGACGAAGCCGCGGGCAAAAGCTAGTAAAATATATTTTAATTTGGTATGATACGTGTGCAATGGAAATCAATTGTTTCATACATCTACAAATACTGGCACATTATGCAACCATGTCACGAATACACCACAAATCCATCGCCCACACCCGTAATTAGGAACGTAATCCCCACTCATTACCATTGATTACCAACTAACACCATTCATTCAATACTCTAAGTGTTGCCAGCAACAAATTATCCTATCATAATAATTATTATTACCACTGGCAACCTCGAAAACTATATTATGTAATTATTTACGATAATCCAATACTAACTGACTTATTGTTGAAGAAACTATTAAATCAGATAATATTAATACTGTTAGACTTGCAGAATATTAAGTTATTATGACAATTTACACAGTATATAAGTAGGCTGAATGTATTTTGTGTCGTAAATTGACTTGCCTAAGTATTTAATTCTATTGCTCTGCACGCAATACGATAATATAATAGTATTGTAGATAAAATAAGATATATTATATAAACGTAGTATAATTCCGTCATATACCAGTGGTCTGCAGTGGAAACCATACTTAGTTAATTTAAACACAACTGGGCCGTTTTTAGGGTTCTTTAGGTACTCAAAGGATATTCCAATGGGACCTTATTACTAAGGCTGCACGCCCCCCACGTCCGATACTCGGTGACCGATTTTTTGTATGAGAAAAATAGATCACACTGATAGCAATAGTGCAACGCACACGTCCTACAAAAAGTCGGTCAGAAAACAGAACAATGTTACAAATACAATACAAAATCGGCCCGATTATCTGTCCTACAAAAAGTGTGACGTGGGCGGGCAGCGTAACCCTCCACTGTCCGTCCGTCTCTCTGTCTGTTTGTACATCGGTCCTTAAGCGGGCTGTATCTCATAAACTGTAAGAGAAAATAATAATAAATGTTAGATGGGGTTCGCATGTAATAAATGTTGTCGGCGTTGTTTGCTCGATTATAATATTGTTATACCTACGAAACCCTTAGCGTGCAAGTCCTACTCGTACTTGGCCAGTTTTCGTTTCTAGGTAAGTACTAAATTATCGGTCGAAAGTGTCGTCCTCGAAAATGTAAAATATCGTATTTTACGCTGACTTTCTTCAGGTTCTCAATGATCTTTTATCTTAAGGATTATTAGTAAAAACATAATTTAAGGGCTTTAAATTGGATACTAAAAATACATATATTTAATTATTTATTTATTTAGTGTGACAGTGGACGAAATACGCCTTCATCACAATTTAGTATATTGATTGATTGTCGAGAGAAAATAATGTATGAAAATTCCCATAATTGGGAATTTTTATTATTTCGTTTGGTGATTTTGCCGAAATTAGAAAAGTAGCAGTAGGTACCCAAATTGCAAAGTGTAATCAAAGTTGTGTAAGACTATAATTTAATGCAAAGATATCTTAGCTTTTAAAGCTTAGCGCGTTTAGGTGTTCAACTGAAAAACTAACATACCCTTTTACACACCGACATATTTACGACTACAACAATATTGTTGCATTTTCATTAACCAGTTCTCCCTATTCTAGACTTCCTGCCATCGATTGTCAGCGAAGCCCTACGTCCATGCACAGTTAATCCACGGAGAAAAAATCCGCACTCAGTCGGATAATCCATCCATACATCCATACATCTGTCACGGCACCCATTCGTTTCAAAACGTAACAAATGCACGACTATTTCTCTTTTTGCTAGCTTATAATGTACATATTCGTATTTCAATGCGCACAGAATACGAAACAAAAGCTATTTCAACTTTAGATCGTGGTCTGTTTGAGTTTTAAGGTATATTTTGACATAGATTTATTACTAACTAACGTGAAGTTTATTGCCGTTTTGATAGAAGTGCTATTTGATCTGTATTGTTAAACAAAACCGCTGTTTAATATACAAGACACGATGCAAGCGATTTACAGTAAAGGCAGAACTACATTTCGTCGTTGCGACTTTAAGACCTTATGAGTCACTTTTGGCAAAATCACCTTTTTAACATTTTGAAGCTCTATCGAATGCAATAGTGTGTTATGACAATTTTTATTGTCATTTGTTAACCAATTTCAAGATCAACAATGTTCCTAATAAAATACTAATTTTACACTTAAACTACATTTACATGTACTTAAACTTTTAATTTCAACTAACAATAGCAAAATTTTATTAAAAGTAGGAAATCATAATACGACTTCTAGCTTGCCTGCTGCCATATTATGGTTGATACCATATTTTTTGTTCTAGTTGGTTTCATTATATTTTTTGACTATTTTTATCGATTTTCTCATAATTTTACACATAAGAGGTCTTAAAGTCGCAACGACGATTTCGCCGATATGGGCGC
This sequence comes from Mythimna ferrago, assembly GCA_910589285.2. NCBI lineage: Eukaryota > Metazoa > Arthropoda > Insecta > Lepidoptera > Noctuidae > Mythimna > Mythimna ferrago. The sequence goes on from OU342693.1 coordinate 1,566,001, forward strand.
GTTAGTCTCCTTACATTTTAGATGGCAACTAGACTTGTAGAGCTACATTAGATCCACGCCACGTGACGAAACTACGTACAAATCAGGCGGGGCCCACGTGTGCATCGGTCTAATGTAGTTCCCGCTTTACAGTTAAACAATCAGGTGCAATCCTATTGTCGATGGCTGGTATCTACCTGTATTCATATTCCCTTGTCCACAAAAACTTGGTATCCATGGACGATCCATATTGATTGTCATTGTCATTTTGCTTTAACAAAAAGCGACCGCAGCCTGGCATTTAAAGCCGCAGTAGAGAACTTTTTCCAGATTCAAGAATATGAAATTAAGACGATTTGTCGGTAAATTTATTCCGTAGTGAAGAAGAAAAAATAGTTTATTTACTCGAAAAAAGAGGCAATCTTAAAACTAGTGTTGAAATAAACATGTAGGTATAATGCATGTTATTGTATTAGTTTTAACCAAGTTTTATCTTCGTGGAATTCGAAAGTTGCTACGAAAAAAGTATCCCTTGTCTTAAATTAAAATCCAGGCAAAACTCTATCCCAGGGTTTTTTTTTGTGGGTAAAATTCATCCAAATGACATCCCCACCCTTGGGTGGAGCGGGAGATAGTGTCAGACTCTTACTGACTAATAAATCCACCCCGTTCCTTCTTGCCTTTCGTACCGGGGCCGAGCTTCCCTTTCGGATAACCCTGGCTCCAGTAGGCGTCTCTCCCAGGGCTACGGGAATGTTCAAAAGAGTTACCGTGCTCTTGGAACGCAAAGGGCAATTGAAGAAATACAGCTGGATTTTAGTCAGTAAAAGTGTGACACGCCCTCTCGGTCCACCCAGGTGTGATTGATAACAAACTTTCAATATTGCATTGACTTTCAAAAGTATGATATTGGTAGGTAGATTTTAGTCATTTTACAAATGTAAGAAAACCTTACCATTTACCGTAAACAATACAAACAATATCTCACACCCAGTTCTCATTCAACATAAAAGCGAATAAGTGTAAAAATACCTTTTGAAACCTAGATAATAAGTTGCTTTTCCACACTTGTCGTTCACGCCAGAATGGCGGCGCGGCGATAAAATTCTGATCGAATATGAGTTCCATTCCAATTACACGGGATTTCGAGTGGCGGCCATAATGCGCTGTGTTATTAATTTATTCATAGGACTGCGAGTTTACTAACTAGCTGCATTTTAGTGGCACTTCCAGACGCACTTAACTGCTGAGACATAAGGGGCTGAAGGATGACTAGCATTCCTACATGTCTCGATACCTAGTGTCACTAAGAAAGGGGTTGGTGTTGTAATAAGCATATTATGTCATTAACTGATCTTTGATCGATGATATCCGTTATTAGCTTCGTTTTACTTACATTTGTGCAGTTATTCAAATTAATCGATTGCACAATCATAGGGCTAAGTGTTAAATTATTACGAGCTTTTAAAGCAATCCATACTAATAATATGAACTGGTTCCCAAGGAAACATACTCTTCGCTTCGAATAAATAAAAAAAGGTATCCTATTTTTAATTCCAGGCTATGGTCTAGACGTGTGCCAAATTTATCAGAATCCGTACAGCCGATGGGGCGTGAAGGAGTAACAAACAAACACATACATATTTAACGCACACACTTTAAATCTGTTCATTTGTTAGTTTATCATTAATACCGGTTTAGAAATATACTTAGTCCCGGAGAAGGAATTTGACACATACATACTTAACGTACACACTTTAAATCTGTTCATTTTTTAGTTTATTATTAATATCGGTTTAGAAATATACGTAGTCCCGGAGAAAAAATTTGGATCCTTTTTATCACCGAAGCACGACGCCATATGCAGACGCTTAATTTAATAGAGATCGTCAAACAATTAAATCGCAGTTTTAATTTATGTACATCGCCAACACTCGCCGTCCTCGCAGTCCGTGTGTCTCAGCCAGCAGGGTGTCTTCATCGCTTGCCGTGTTAAACACATTGTCACCGAGTCGCCGCCACCACTCGCTTACTGGCTCAACTTAACTATAACTTAACTACTAAAGCACTAACTTCAGTTAACTTCACTTCCGGCACGAGTATTGCGGAATGCTTTTCCACTGTATTTATCTTGTAGATCTGTAAATGAGATAAAGAAAGATCTTTTAGTTTGGTTTTGATACGTAGATACGTTTTATATTTTTTATACTATGTGTAGGTAATTTATCTACATTAACATTATAATAAAGAGGTAAAGTTTGTTTTTATGTTTTTTTGCTTCTATGAGGCAATCTCTGAAAGTATTGGTTGGAAAGTATGTAGGCGAAGCCGCGGACAAAAGCTAGTTTTCTATAAATTTAGTAAAGTTAAGTGTTCACTTAACTATCATTATGGAATAGAATAAACTTGTACACCAAAATAGTAACAATTTTACAGAAACTTAAATCTATGGGTATGGTCATTTTATGTTTGGTTTTTGTTAAAACTTGATGATTGTTTTCGGTCTATTTAGCAATGTCTACAGCGCGTATTAACTGCCATAAAATACCATATTTGGGTATCTATTGAACCAACTTCCTACAGTTAAATTCGTTCTCAATTTTTCTTTTTCCCACATCGTTTATGGTCAAGTCAAACTACCGAGCGGTATTCACAACATGCGTGGGCGCAATGACGGCGGAACTGCCGATACCGCTGCGCTTACAGCGCGCATCCAAATGTTTTGATGACAGCGGGTTACATTTTACTTGGCGATGTTAGTACCTTATGTAAATCCGAAACGGTGACGGAAAATTGGAGAGTTAAATACTTAAGCAACCCACTTGAACTGGGCTTGGCATTTCTAACAAAAAAAACAATCCAACGTTACGTCGAGTTATGCGATTTTTTTTTTAATAAACTCTCCCGATCCAATTTCGATCATGGTGATCAAAATAGACCGATACACACGCGTAACACGCCTGGTCTGTACGAAGAACGACGACGCGTGGCGTCGCGTGGCGTGGATCAAGTGTGGCTCTACAAGTCTTGTTTCCATATAAACTGTATGGAGACCGACGCGCCCAGATCGGCGTGTGTGTCACACGTGTGCGGAGTGTAGTTCTAGGTTTAATCTCAACGGAAATTAGCCAGGAGATATAAAGTTCACAAGCGTGTGCGCACCACACAGGTGCACTCTCTGTTCCTTCACTCTCATAGTCCGAGGTGACGGCAATCCGACACTCGCTAGAGATCAGGCGCAGGACCTTACGTGCTTTCCGAGCAGCAACATGACCCTAATAATAAAACCCACTTTAAGCACTTTCTTGAACAGTGGGTGAACCAAAAAGATAATTAAACGGCTGAATAGTTAAACCCATCATCATCATTATTTCAGCCGAAAGACGTCCACTGTTTGACACAGGCCTCCCCCAAGCGTCGCCACAATGACCGATCCTTTGCGTCATGCATTCATCGGATTCCCGCGACCCTGACCAGGTCAGCGGTCCACCTTGTGGGAGGCCTTCTAACGCTGCGTCTTCCGGTACGCGGTCGCCCCTCCAAAACCTTTCGTCCCCATCGGCCATCTGTTCTGCGTGCAATGCCCTTCCCATTACCACTTACAATTGCCGAAACGGATCTTGAGCGCTTGTGTAACTCTTTCGATTAACACCTTTGCCCTTTCGCCCACAGAAAGATAAAGTAGTCAAAAGCCACCATGAACTGAGATGTGAGACGAGAGATATTATAATGTTTCGCAATAAAACTAGGTTTACCCATGGTAATTTCAACATGAAGCCATGTTATACACTTCAGCCTTTTCTAGTTGTTATGATATTATGCCTGGGGCTAGACTGGTAGGAGTTTGTGTTCCTACTTATTTCATAACATCTCCGCTCAGAAGTCCTACCTACAGTTGCCATCACGGATCTTGAACACTTGCGCAGAAGTCAAATATTCGGTCTCTTTAGTGGTGCGAAGTGCGACGCGGGGGCGCGGGGAGTGTCAGTGATTGGCTGGCCGCGCCATGGCGTCATAGACGTCACTCCTCATTCGTTCACTGCGTTGCTGCATGTATCTAACTACGAAGACTTGGCTCGCCAATGTATGGAATGCGTAAAGCGATCCCCACTCTGACGCCGAGCATTCAAGATCCATGATGGCAACTGTATTAATGGGAAGTACTGTGCCAATGGGAAGTTCTCGACGATTCTGCCAATTTCCAAAGTTTTGATAAGTGTGTACCTGTATCATCACCTACCTAACACAAAGAACTAAAACGGAATAGCTAGTAGACATGAAAATCTTCGATTGATACAGTTGGAACTTGACGGGTTAGTACTGACTAAGTTATGTTATTCCATAGAGAATAATTTGCAGTCAAATGTAAAAGAAATTCTTCCCGGTAGAGGAAGTTAGTGCAAAAAATATTTTGACAGGCTGACGTCTTTAGTGCTTCTATCCGGTTCCTTTCGCTTTTTTTTTGTTTTTTTTTTGCTAACGGACATTTTTGTGTATAAATTACTGCTACGATATTTAGTCTTAAGAGGGTTCTTTTCCATTCGCCTATCGTCAATGTCGAACATGGTTTAAAAGCTTGTTGCTTCGTCTAACGCAATCTAATGCGAATTTTGATGAAGAGGTAACGCGAAACAGAGAGAACGCCTGAAAACTCGGTTAGCATTCGGTAATTCCGTGATTTACTCGAATATTTCACAAAACTTGTTGCAAGAAGTACGTGTATTTTTAAAATCCTTAAATGTTTTTGAAAAAGTTTGTCGTCATTTAGAATCCCGATTAAATGTGCAAAGTATATTTTTAATATATGCGTAGATTACGGAAGGGCCAAAGTTCACGAAAAATAGCAGCTTTTCAGATGTCTTTACTTTATTAGATTTCTGTAGAAGCCTACATGATAACAAAAAGATATCTAAGTATCCAAAATATCTGAAGAAAAATGTGTAATAATGACGTAAGAGCGGATGTATGAAGATGTACCTCAAGTTGCTGCTAAATACTTCCCAGCTCTATGTTGAAAGTTTCACATTTCTATAGAATGTTATCTTATAAAATAGATACGATTTGTACTTGTACTTCACTGCGGTCTGCTGAGTAAGAGATTGAGGAAACTCGTGAGGTACCTGAGTCTCGTTAGAAAGAGAAATGTGAAACGTAATTAACACAAACCTGTGAATGTAAAAATGACGATGAGACACTTGGAAAGGAAAATTCTAATCCGGCTCAGGTATTCCAAGGTCGCTTCTACAAAATGCTTTAGTACAGTTTTATATAAAAAAAAAACTTTTCTTGCAGTAATTAGAACGTTGGTATTCTAAAGTAAGTGTTTATTTGTTATTATCTATGCTTTATTGTACATCTCATAAAACAATGAACAAATATAAAACCAGCATACAATGGGCTGTTTTATCGCATAGGGCCAATCTCTTACAATCTTTGGATGGATTGAACCAAAGGAGACAGATTTAGGGTTACTAGTGTATGAAAATAAGCTCATCAGGTAAGATATTATAGTGATAAAACGAGCGGTTATATTACTCTTATGGACATTATTGCTTGATATAAGAAAAGCCACAAATACTTCTGATAGGACATAAACTATCATAATGTCTATCGGCAGAAGCTTAAAAAAAAATTATTAAGCTTCTGCCAGCGGTTTGGCCGAAACTAGTGTGCGGCTCGCGTTCTTTCCTATAGAGAAGATATCCATGATTACCCTTTTAAAAAAAATATTGGTTTTTTCAATGATTCAATGAAAGGACAGTGTAGACCACATCATCATTATCTTTTTGATCTTGTCCCGTATTATATGTGGTCGGCGCAACACGTTTTTTCTTCCATGCCGTCCTGTTACCCGTCACGCTATCACCAACTCCCTTTTCTTTCATATTTATAGTCTACACTAATATTGGAAAGAGGTAAAGTTAGTATTTATATTTTTTTTGTTTGTAGGAGGTAATCACTGGAAGTACTGGTCCGATTGCTAAATTTTTTTTACCGATACAAAGCTGCTTTATTCCGGAGGGACATAGGATATTTGATGTGCGCGGACGAAGCTGCGGGAACAGCTTGTACCAAATAAGAACATAACGAAAACTTGAAACATTCCTAATTTCCCACATTCCCTTGATTCGTCAACTAAAACCCGCTAGGCTCCGTGTAAACAGTCAGTATCATGTCAGTGTTTAGTCAGTCGGCAACTTGAGTCCGCCATGTTTGCGCACAGTATCGCGACTGCAGCTCAGCCGCTCGTCACGAGCTGACAGACAAACAAACACATCTTCAGTACTGTGTGCTTTGGCTTATTGGGTTAATAGCACCTGGCTTCCAGAGGTGTGCACTTGTGCAGGGGTTTATGTTGAAACTAGTCTGGGCTTAGCTTGCAGATCGCTTTTAGGATTGGTTCAAGTCAAGTTTTTTTTTTTTTTTTTTTTTTTAATTAAGATAAACTAGTGCTTGACTGCGATCCCACCTGATGGTAAGTAGCGATGCAATCTTTGATGGTGAGGCGCACTAGTTTATTAAGAGCCTATTCACTCTAGCCTTGAAGACACCCAAATTATAATCGGACGGGAAGACCGCAGCAGGCAGACTGTTCCAGTCCTTCGACGTACGTGGTATAAACGACGAGGCGAAACGCTTAGTCCGGACCGTAGAGGTTTCAACAACGTAAGGGTGAATATTCGCCGTACGTCGGGATGTCCGATGGTAGAATTGCGATGGCGGAATCAAGTCATGCAATTCCTGCGCACACTCTCCAAAATGCATCCTGTAAAACACCGAAAGGCTGGCTACCCTACGCCTATGCTCAAGGCTTTGAAGGTTGGACTTAACCAAGTTACTAAAGCTTTCAAAGTGCTGATGTAGTGAATCTTTTTAGTTTGTGTGTTTTGCGAAAAGTGATTTTTCTATTCCTAATTAAAAAAGTATTTTGGTCCATATACAGGGTTATTTGTTAAACACTAACAACTTTGCAGAACTGTATTACTAACGTCGTAAATAACAACTTTTGTTCTATGACTTTTACAAAACATATATTATTTATCAAAAAATAACTTTCAAGATTTCGTAGTTCTATCTAACATAATTAAGTCCGCCTATGTACTTTTTGTTGCATGAAGATTAAATAAATAAATAAATAATTTCAACTCTGTATTTTTTTAAACCTTCCTACGTCTGTATGACGCGACGCAAGCGCATCGAGCTATTGCACTACCGCGACTTCGTAATATTTAGAACGTTCAAGTATAAAATTTTTATTTTTGGATGTAAATCTGATGAACTAAAATATGACAATTTTTTAAAAGTCATAGAACAAAAGTTGTTGTTTATGATGTCAGTAAAATAGTCCTGAGGGGTTGCTAGTGTTTTACAAACCTGTATACTAATAGAACCTACTACGAGGATATATCAGTAGTTGTATGAATAACGTTCATAATTTCTTTAGGAAGATATTGCAAAATAATTTTTGATTTAATAATATTTTTTGGAAAGAAAGAACAGACTAGCGAGAACAAGGAAATTACACATTGAGTTCAAACAATTTAAGGAGTTTACCGTTATTGTCTCAAAAAGAAGAAGCTTGTCAATTGACAGAGGAGTACGGGGGAAGAGAACGCCCCATGGGTGCCTTAGGACTATTTTCAGGAAGGTGAATGTCTAGCAGACCTCTTGAAACAGAAATAGAACTAACTTCATAATTAATGAATAAAGGACAAAATATAAGCGCGACCGAAGCGAGCTCAATAAGCTAGGAATAATAATATTCTAAGAGGTTATTTTAACATTTTTTTTGCCTAGAAGGGAGGGGGACACAGCCTTCCATCTCCTACCGACGTCCATGGAAAAGAGAAGTAGAAGTATGATGATTAAGTATCCAAGTTTGTGTTCGCTGAGCTACATGCCGCATCGTTTTTCTCGAGAACGTTTCATTCATCGATCCATTTCTTCATAATACGATATCATACCATAAAAAGTATAGGTATCTTACCACCCTATTACACACACATATTTACAACTTTGTAGAGACAGTCTGTCATTTTCTTTAGGTACGTGACGGCTAGCTGAACGTGTTACGACGCCAAAAGATGGCGGGTCCAGCGTCAGCCGCTCGTCAAGGAAACGTCCACATTATTCATCAGCACGGACATTTATGGCGAAAACCTCTCGAGAACCCTCGGACAGTGTGTACCAGCACATATCAATGTTGTCAGACCTTTTATGAATATTCACCGCGCGAAAGTGTGACCAAACAAGAAAGCCAGTGGCGTAGCCACCGAAGGGTGGGGCAGGGCCCGGGGCCCCTAAGCTCGGGGGCCCCCCCGAAATCTCATTAGCTACCGAGAAATTCTCCCACCTTCAAAATCTAAATAAAGTAGGTAGCAAGACTACTTCAATCATGGCCACTCGTTTTTATCAGTAAAAATCTGACACTCCTTCCCATTCCACTAAAAAAGGGGCCTTATTTTTATTTTCTGGCATAGTTACCGAAGTGCTACGTGGGGCAAGGTCCCGGGCCCTCAGGTTCAGGGGTCTTCAAAACCTCATTGGCAAAACTTTTATCGAACTATCGAGAAATTCTTCCACCTTCGAAATCTAAATGAAGTAGATTGCAACTCTACTTTAATCATGGCAAATCGTCACTAAAAGTCTTACAATCCTTTCCGGTCCAACCAGAGCAGGAGAGGTTATGTGATGATTAATCAATTAAAAAAAAGAGCCCCCAGTTTTTTCTTGCCCCAGGGCCGTTGATCAGCTACGCCATGAAGAAAGCGTCACATTTTGACATCGATTCTTGAAGAACGCTATGATATGTTTGATTTTAGTTATGTTTGGACAGTAATTGAGAGTGTTAAAGTGTTTACTGCAATCGTTTACGCATACTTACTGCGGAGATGACGAACTTAATGTGTTGTTAATTGTTGCTGGTCGACTGTTTGTGTCAACGGTAAATTCGTTATTGAGCACATTTCTTGTACTTTCTCTGGAAAAATTATTATTTGTTGAGGTTTTCGTCTATTTGCTTTTTCAAAGATTTGGAAAAAAGTCCTAGTAGTATGATAGCAGTATAATTGTAGTATGGCTGTAGTATAGCAGTAGTTTGGAAGTAGTATGGCAGTAGTATGGTACAGACAGAAAGTAACATTATAGGTCAAATAGGACCTTGTTATACACACTATATGTGGTTTTAACCCATACCGCCCGCGTCGGATATGTTCGAGTAGTGGTTATGTCTTATTTGCCTGTATGTTTGTGACTGGGTACTCCCTAAGTTAAGCTCTTCAATTCCCATAGGTGACATAAGAGCTGGCCAAAAAGTATTTGGTCGTGGATGTGTGGAAACTGACGGAATAAACGCGAGAGTGATACATCCGACCTAGGCGGGAGATCCGCACTGGTCCCCACAGTAGAGCACTTTTGTATGGGACCGCGCAGTTTCGACCCCATAGATATAAGAAAGATTTCTATGTTCGGCCCTAATAGTACGATTATTACCTACGTATTGTGTAAAACCATATGTATTAGAAGCAAGACCGAATCTTGCTTCTAATACATATGGTTTTACACAATAACTTTACAGTATTAGGGTAATATAAATGGTAGTAGTATTGTAGTGGTAGTAGTTGTGGTAGTATAGTAGTGGAGTATTTTATGCATATTTAATAGTCTTCAGGGATGCAGTGGGTTACTATGCGTAGTGATTATTTTTTCCGTCTTCTTTTTAAAACAAAAGTCACTTGCTATAAACAGTGAAAAAACAAACATTACGGCACACACATTAGCTGCTAAAATATTTGTTTTAATATCAGCAAATCGGTGTACTATAGTTTCTAGGTAAATCATAAATTGCTTATCTTTTACCTAGTTACGTAAAAGACAACGTTGGTATCTAACTGTCAACTCTGATACCGTTTGAAATCCTAAGTTAGAGTAGGAAGTCATATTTCCACGGAAACTAAGGGCTTCGGCCGCTCCTTACAAATGCATCGATTAACTTCTTCTCCATACAAACGGCTGAGACGCGCAATAAATTGTGAGTATTTATTACCTAACGTATACATTATTTATGTACTTACTTAATCATTTTCCAAGTGAAATTGTATCAAGACTGTAGGAACGTTTGTATAGGGCCAGGTCTAGCCGGGGGCGGGGCGGGCAAATCACCAGAGCAGTAAAAATGACAGGCGGTAAATTTGAAAGTGGTTGGCGGCTAGAAAAGTACTTTTAAGAATGTTGTAAACAATGGACGCATAAATAAAAAAACTGGGCAAGTGCGAGTCGGACTCGCGCACTAAGGGTTCTGTACAAAATTACCTAGAAAACAGTTCAATTACCGGATTGAGTTACGAAGATTTTTCCGATTCGCAACTACGACTTAACTACAAATTTACAGCTTTCAGATTTTTTCTTGTATTGGTCCTATGAGACCTTGCTTCATGCCAAATTTCAGGATTCTAGGTCTAGGTTGGAAAGTACCCTATGAATTTTGATTTCCTTGAGAGTGTCGAAATACACGTTTTTTTGCGATTTTTTTTCGCTAACTCGGCTTCAAGGGATTGCAGCCCTGAGTAAATGGTTTTAATTCCAACTCGATACCTTTACGCCTTCCTGAGATTAAGGGTCTTGACAGACAGATAACAAAGTGATCCTATAAGGGTTCCGATTTTTCCTTTTGAGATACGGAACCCTAAAAATGAGAATAAAAGTAAATTGTCTTTAGACATTTTATCTTAAACGTGTTTTCGACATATTAATTTGTTGTGAACCGACCTTTCACATTCTGCAAATATATTTCTGGATATAGAGAAGTGGGCAAAGTACATAAGGCTTCGTATCAATAAATACCTTCAAGTTGGCACAACACACGATATGTTTCCTGCTTATTATTCCGCATCATAACGACGAAATTAGGGTAAGGGCTTGCGGTGTTTCCCGGAAAATAATAGGAATAATAGGCCACTTATATTTATCCCCAGGGTGCAGTCAAGTCAAGATGAACAAAGCTAGTTAGGTAGGTACATCCTCGAAGCGGAAATAATAACGAATTCTAAGCATCAAACCGATTCCGAGCTTTCTAATAATAGTGACGTTCGACCTATATTATATTATTGAGGTTTTGCAGCAGTTCCCACTTTACAAAATCTACACCAAATGGTGAGGCAATTTTACTTTAGAGACATTGTTGATAGAGCTATGTATTTGTCGACTTTGTTTCTTTACAGTTCTTAGAAATAAAATCACATTCTATCAAAGTGCAGTGTTTGGGATGGACCACGTGACCTTTCAGTAGGGCATGTCAACAGCCCATACATTTTGGTTAATATGTCCATCGTTATCACTGATATATTGTCACTTTGTTTATCCGTCTTGATAATGATAGCCATTGTGATCCTTACTTATAAAACAAAGTTCCTCACAGTTTCTGTCGTTTTGAACGCGATAAACTCAAATAGCAGTAGTATTAGAGTTTATTGCGAACCGATTTTAATGTAATTTCACTAATAGACAAATGATTCATGAGGAATGTTAGGTTGTATAATAGGTATAGAAAAACCGGGAATTTCAGAGAATTATAATAGCAATGTTTTTTTTTTACGGTGGGAAATCAAAACCACACCTATGTTTCTCCTTTGCATTGCGTTCAGGTACCCTGGGGTTCCCTTTCGGACTATCCGTGACCCCAGTAGGATTGGGTTGTAGGGTTCTGCAGGGATACTACGGTTTTGCTGACGTCTCTTCAGGGCGCACGTGGAACACTACGCCGTCGACTACTCAAGCTCACTCCGGACGGTTATCGACAGGCCGTCCTATAAGGTGGACCTACGACCTCGACCACAACTGATGCGAGACACACAGGATCGGTCATTGTGTTGACACTTGGGGCAGGCCCCAAGGCTGTAGAAGTCTATCAGCTGAAATGATGATGTTATGACTTATGAAACTATTTTTTCACGACTTCTTATCTTCTAAAACATCCTGTTACAATGTCTAAGCTCGACTTTAATGTAACACGTGTACAATACAGATCTGAATCAGGGAAAGTGGAGCAAACGTTACGTGTTCGTTACAGCCGGTGTTATTGCCCAAATATGTCATGGAGACAAAAAGCCTCATTTGGCGCGAGGTTGAGACAGATTCGCGAAAGATTGTGTCGCGGACTTAGAGGAGGATTTTGGAAGGTTATGTCATCTACAGTCATGTTGTAGCTTTACGCGTGTTTTTTATATTGACCAAAATGAGAAAACAGGTACAAATACTGCATTTTTCTTTGTGTTATGCTACTGATCCAGTTTTATAATTGTATGAACACATGTTTACGCAAATGGATAGAATGAGTATAGGTTGAGAGACTTGGGTATCAAATTATTGTAAAAAGCTTTATTTTTTATGCAGAACTAGCTGCTGCCAGCGGCTTCATCAGTTCAATCGGATTCCCGCAACGCTTACCAGGTCATCGGTCCACCTTGTAGGAGACCTTCCAACGCTACGTCTTCGCCGCCGTCTTCGACGCGGCGTCTTTTCCGGTACGTGGCCGCCGTTCCAGATCCTTTCGGCCCCAACGGCCATCTGTTCTGGGAGCAGTGTGCCCTGCTCATTGCCACTTAAGTTTGGCGATTCTTCGTGCTATGTCGGTAACCTTGGTTCTTTTAGGGATATCCTCATTCCTGATTCGATCACGCAAGAAAACTCTGAGGATAGCCCTTTCCACTGCCCTTTGGGTGACTTAAAAAGACGAGAATAAAGAATTCACGTTAGAAAGGTAATAAAGAAAGGATGTAATTATTATTTTATTAAAACTGCCATTTAAGTGCATTTTATGCAATATAGTACTTCTGAAGATACAACATTCACTTTACAGCAGCGTTTAGAATATTAAACGCTTTATCTCAAATCTCTTCGTAAATCGGCTGGTTATCTTTCTGTTTAACTGATCATTAGACGTCTTTAACTAAAGGTTACCGCTGCAAGTAAGCGGTTAATTGCTTAACTGATATTTGTCTGTTAACTGTGACATCTGATATCTTCCGGGTGCAAAAGTTTTCTCGTTGCTGCTGGAGTTAAATGCGTAGATAACTGCCTGTGGGTGCAGTATCAAGTGACTGACTGGTACCGGTACTGACCGTGCAGACTGTTACTAACTATTATGTGCGCAAGAGTTTTTTTCACAAAACTTATTCATACTTGAGAAAAGAGGAAATTATTGAGGTTTTTTTGAACCTGCTGTATATAGCTTTTTAGCAGTACTTACTGAGTGTAAAGTTCCGAAGGAAGAAAAACGTGTTGCGCCGACCCCAAGTAATATGGGAGAAGGGCAGGAAGAAGAAGAGGGTAAAGTCCCGCACTTCCATTGAAAAGCGAGGATCCTCCGACCAGGCGTTGCGTCTGGTCCGGGCAACTGCGATAGCTTAAAGGTATGCGGACCAAGTATACCGCGACCTTGATTGTATCATCTAGATTCCAATTTTTTCGAGCATTGAGTAAAAATTGTTGAGCCATTTTTTCTTTTTTGTTTTGATAGTGGAAATTCATCAAATAACTTTTCCCATTCTGATTAGAGGGTAAAAGTTTAAAATTGTTACTGAATAAAAAAAACACCTGTGATCCTTCAGTTACCTTTTGCGTTTTAAGGCTGCGGAGTTACTTTTTTTAAGGTCTGAAATCATCTAATGACTTCTCTAGCTCTAGAGCAGGAGTGTTAGACTTGTGTTGACTACATGAAACCACACATCTGGGTTCCTTCAGTTGTTCTTTTCGCTCTCGAGTTATCAGTTTCAAACATTCCCGCAGCCATGTAATACACTGTCATCGCCACATAAAATATGTGGTGAGAAAAATAAAACGTCATCTACATTGTAGCAGCTGTTTATGTTATCACATCGCGAGCCTCCGTCCACGCGTCGTAAATATGCAGTGCTGCACATTATCGCCAATCGCTAAGTAATTCAACGTTTATCGCTGAATACTCACCTCCAAAAGGAAAAACTAGAACTGCTACTCGTAGAACCGAGGGATGGTTGAATCAATTCGTACGTATCTGTCCAAATGATCTTTTTTTTTGAGGTGGGATGTCATCAGATGACTTCCCCGCTCCAGGGTGAACCGAGTGGGTGCATCAGACTTTTTCTGTCTAAAACCCACCTGTATGCGTTCTGGGGACGCGGTAACAATAAATTTTATAGTTTCCAAAAAATAACGATAACTCTGTTCAAATAACAAATGAGAAAATAAATTATCAATTTTAGTACAATTTTTATAAAAACTAGTGTGATAACTAGGTATTTTATTAAAGGAAGTTTTGGCGGTTTACACACAGTTCGTACAGTACAGTTAGTCTCAGATACCTATATTAGGGGACACTGTGTCCCCTAAAATGACACGCAACCGCGCAACGCTCTATCTAAGTGAATTTGATACGTTGCCCGATGTTTCGCAACTAGCTCCCTAATATTTTACAACTCATGCACATGACGCGAGACATGTTGTTGGACAATTCGACATCGTTGCGCATCATGTTGCGGGACATTTTGTCCCCTAGTGTATTCGAGGCTCAACAGCCGCAAACTGTAGTTAGTGCAGTTATTCGTTGCTCCAGCCTAAGAATTACTCCTATATCATGGGTGCGTTCACAAACACAAGATCCGGAACAACTGTAGGCCATACAAATATTTGTTCTGTGCGAGAATTGAACCCGAGACATGCAGCTCTTCAGCCAATAGCTTAGCCACCGCGCCAACTAAACAACAAAATATTTAAGGCTCAACCACACAGGTGTCAAGAACACGGTGCATAAGTCAGTGTTTTTATTTCCATCATAAAGTCTTTTTGTTGTTTCAAGAAATGCATCTACATATTCTCTTGATACCTAATTTTACGATATCCTATCTTGCAATCCATAATGAATTGCCCTGTCATAGTAAAATAAATAATTTCCCCTACACATGCCATACAACTAATTTACAGCATCAGTTAACTGTCTGAACATTTTTACGCCATCAAGTTAGCGACAGTAACCATTCGGTATCCGAGTGTCATTGCAAATGTGCTGTCGTTAGTGGTCGAGAGTGCTACATGTCTTCTACTTTATGGTGAACAGGCCCTGATAATATTGTAGTGTTTGTAGTACAAGCTATGGCGTTGTAGCGATCATCTGTTTTATGGAAATAAGGGAGGAGTGTCTTGGTTTTATTGTCTTGACTGGCCAGAGGATCCATGGGTCTTATGAAGTGCTTTCAAAAAGTTTTCTTTCGTAGTGTTTTACGGATGTTACTGTAAGTTTGTCTTATAGCTGCGTATAATTATAGACCTTGTTAGAACACAACAGATTTGGTTTTAACATAAAAATTAGGGTTTGATCATACTTATTCAGTGGTTTAGTTAAGATAATAATTAAAACTAGTAAGAATTTAATCATTACAACAAAAATAAAAAGTAAAAGACTCAGCCATTTTCACAGTGAACTAAAAGGTCATATTAGAATAAAATAACTCGTAAAATTAACTAAACGTGATGTCAAAAATTAAAAGAAGCATACAAAAGTTGAAACCAAGTCTAAAAATACTTAGATAGCTTTTAGCTGCAAAATTCTATGACCTTTCTTACTGTAAATATTTTAGTTGTGGTACAAAAACATCTTTGGCTTGTTCTCTGAGTTATTATAAGAAGAAGTATGCCTCTGTCTTCATTCTCATCTGTCATTGCCAGTTGAGATGAAAGACAACCAGGAGTGCTACCATGAGTTCTTGATGCGATCTATTATACGAACCTTAACCTTAACAGAACTCTTAAAGGGATGGAGCCATCTCTAGGATAGGATAGGGTTTATAGTTCTATTCCTCTTTATCGCTCGTATGACTGATATTTTATCATATCATGGTAAGGTTCCAGGCCGTAACTGCTAACTTGTGTCTAGCTTACCTTAGGTAGCTTTCGCTGACTCATAGACCAGTGAGGTAAAGTTTACATAATACCTAAGAGCTGCGTGGAGAAAACTTATCATATTTTGCAATTAGAATTACAAATATAGAACATGAGTCAACGCAGACGCAGTCTATCTATAAATAACTGTCCTTTCCTGATAGCGTCACCTCACATCACACACATACTATATGTACTCGTATATACAGTTATGCGCCACGTGCGTGTAACTCAGTGTTTATGATCCGGCTATCCGAGTGCAAGTTGTTTTCTATGTCAAAGCGATCGAAACGTTCACCGCGTCGGGCTCTCTGATTGGTTAAGCGCTTAGAGTGAGCCAATCGGAGCACTGAACGTCATAAACGTGTGTTATCGCATTGACGTTAAACAAACTCGCACTAGCCACTCTGGACGAGATAGAAATCAAGACGGAATGTCTGCCAGATATAGTAATTACTGACGGTTACAATTCTTGAGGAAACGCGTGTGTGTTTATCTTTATGGAGTCTCGTTTATGACAGACAGTTAAATTGCAACGTTTTTAATTTGCATACTACCTATAATTTAGTTTTTATATTCCCATTTAGTTTATAACCTGTCTGGACTGGTACTACTAAAGCTTTATCTTCGGAATGCTAAGATATTTATTCTTCCAGACTTGACTATATTCTTGCTATTCGATGTATCTCATAGTTGAAACTTCACGCAACTCCCTAGTTCTTGTAACACAAAAAGAAATGAAAACTTGTTCTCAAAAATAAAAGTAAAAGTATTCCAAGAATCTTTCTAAGGAAAAACACATGTAACCATTGAGCAGCGTGTTATTTAACGGCCGACAAGCCATAAAGTGGTGAACCTCCCACGCGAGGATAGCCATCGTACACAGGTACACTGTACCAGGGACCTAGCACTAGCGAGGAGCGCGGGATTCCTAATATTTTGCAGTAAGAAATGTATGGTCGTGTACGCGTCAGGGGATATGTTTCGGATCGGATATAGAATTAATATTACACCGGTTTTGGATTTACAATTAAATAGTTTCGGTTACGGATGTTCATCATCATCATCATCATGTATGGTCCCAAAGTACTACTAAAACTAAATTTATAGGCGGAAGTTGGGACCACGGTCCCGGTTCAAGGAGTCTCGACCTAGACCAAGGACCACGACTAGGCCGTTTACTAAATTTTACTTAAAGTTTTTTAACAAAACCGGACACAAACTTGATCTCGAGCCTGTTTCGTCTGACCAGTCAGTTTAGAACCACCGAGACTAATGGCAAGCTATATTGTTGTGGAGACAAAGTGAATCAACTCGTCGCATCTTATGACTATTAAAAGCCCAATGTTTCATGATTCCGCCATGGCGCCCATGCCGTGGGGAAACCCAGTGTCTTATCAATATACATCATTGTTATGCCATACAATATTAGCTACTCTTAACACGTACACTCACTTAAGATATTCACACTTTGTCTTAACCAAATTTATTGTTACTTGTTACAGGTAATTAAGATTCTGTAATGGCGTTCGGTGAGAATATTCAAACGTTAGTTATGGCCTGCTCTGAAGCGGAGATGAAACTTACACACTGGCGTAGCTACTGAAGGGCCCTGGGGCCTCCAAACACTGGGGGCTCCCAAAAATCTGATTAGCAAACCTCTTATTGCACTAACTTTACGTTGTTGAAACCTCTACGGTCTGACCGTTTTGCCTCGTCCTTTATACCACAAACATTGAAGGACTGGAACAATTTCCCTGTTTCGGTCTTCCCGTCCGATTATAAATTAGATGTCTTCACCGTTAAAGTAAATAGGTTCTTAATAAACTAGTGAGCCACATCATCAACGATTGCATCACTGCTTACCATCAGGTGGTATCGCAGTCAAGCACTAGTATAAATAAATAAAATAAAACTAGCGAACATTTGTCCCATCTTTGAAATCTAAATAAAATAGATTGCAACACTATCTACTTTAAGCATAACAACTTGTTTTAGCTTCAGTAAAAGCCTGATACTCCCACCCGCTCCTCCCAGAGCAGAAGTTATTTGAAGATATCTCCTGAAAAATAAGAGGCCCCAGATTTATTTTCGCCCAGGGTCTTTTGTCACTTAGCTACGCCCCTGAACTTACAACTAAATCTAAGCTACTAACGACTCATTATAATGAAGTTTGTGTTAATGTTACATGTATTATTCTAATAGATTTACGTCGAGGTCGACATAGGAACGACCTTTTAGTACATGTAAGTACATTACTATAAGATCTTGTCTTAACTGGAAGCTAATTTCAGTTTAGTCACGATAACTGTTAAGTTAGAAACATTCATTATGCTAGTTGCTAATTTATAGAAATGAAATGTGCCTCCTTATTTATATATTCTTTTAAACAAACACGTATACTAAAATAGTACATTTTGATACAAGTGCAGAAAGATTGTCATTGCGTCCGAGGTGGAATTCGCAGGAGCCATAGGCGAGCGTGATATGGAGCAGAGGACTGCAGTGATCCCTCTGCATGCTCTTCGCCGTAATGAACGATCCTTGTGCTCCTGATTATTTAAAACAATATTTTAAAGTGTTGGGCAGTTCTCATAATCTTAACCTTCGTGCATCCAAAAACATGCTTCTTCAGATTCCTTCTCACCGTACTGGCTTTATGTCCAATTCTTACGCTGTTTCCACCATAAAACTCTGGAATTTACTTCCCCTTGACATTAAAAAAGCCGAAAGCAAATTTTCCTTCAAACGTAAAATTCGGAACTACTACTTGAAGTCCTCTCAACCTTAGTTTGTTCTTCGTCAGAATTGTTATTAAGTTCTCTTTAAGATTTGATATTTTCATAGTATTTATTAGTTTATTATTTTAGCATATTTATGTATTTTATTATATATTATATATAAATAACTTATTTTTTTTTTCCGTTTTCATTAATTGTTATTTGTTTATTGTGCAAACCTACCACAGTGATCTCTTTTTTAACCCAAAGGTTGACTGGGAGAGAATGCCTTGTTGCATTAAGTCCGCCTATGTACCACTACTGTACATGAAGTTTAAATAAATAAATAAATAAATAAATTATACATGTGTATTTTTTCAAACGACTGTTTTTCGACAAAGAAATGAATAAACAGGGATTGACCTGCGACTCGTGGGGGGCGCCCAGCCTGATACCTACAATAAATATAATAAAATTGTGGGGAGGGAAAGCATGCCCACATATCTGCACTAGTGCCGAAAACAGTCTATTGCGTGCCTAAAAGCGGTGGGTTAAAACCGGGTTTTCTAGTAAGTGTATTGAAAATATAATTGTATAAAATGCATGCCTATAATGTAGGTACCTATCTATATACCTATGTATTAACGTTTAATTTGGAATAGTATACAGATGTTGTATGTCTATGTTAATACACTGTATAATGAGTACGTATGCCATCACAAAAATAGAAGTAGATACCCAAATCCTTAACCTAATTGAGAAAACAAGATCTTTCATAACGATCGCTGTTATTTTTAGAGCAATAACGCCTCTCTTCAAACTGAAGAGCTTCACAATAGTTTGTTCTACTCGCGACTGCTCCAACTACCAGCTAAAGAATAAATAACAACTCGCCCTTGACTTGTTTTTGTTGTATGGCTAAATAAACTTTTCACTCTTCGATAGCTACGTTATTACGACACTAGTGACGATAATTAGTTAACTCCCACGTAGTGTTGCGCAACTGTTAGTACCATCACTAATTATTTATTAAAATTAACATTAATATTGAATGAAAATTAAAGAAAAATCTACTTAATTGCTATGATAGTAAAGTGTAAAATATGTTGAAAATAGATGGTTGTTAAGCCGTTGTCAAGACGAGAATGGAACTGCAGTGCACATAGGTTATGGTAAAATAATAGGAGAATATTTAAAATAAATAACAAAACCTTGAGCCGCCGGTTTACGCTGTAATAACGCATTATTTACTGTCAAGATTACTTTAAAATTACTGTTCGTGGAGGCAATTATTTTTTGCTACTTCCAATCAATATAACAATATGTTTTGTTCAATACTTTACAAATTTCACACACCTAAATTACTATTAATTGTAAAATGTGGCCACTAACTTGTCCCAAGTCACAATATTGACTACTTCGCCATCTCCTAACTTACACTCATTAGGCAACAGCTGTGAAATAAATAATATAAAACCAAATTGCCATTAATGAATAAATAACTGGCAAGCAACTACGAATGCAAAGTAGCGCCATTTCTCACGGCTAAGGAAGGCGACGTCGCCGATAGGTGTCGACATCAAACAAAAAACAAAACTATCGATAATTTTTCCTCGCACTAAGTTTGTGGTGTAAGAAATTGGCGTAAGTCGCGAGCGGAGCGATTAGGAAGACGTGGAATATTTCGATATCAGAACTACGAATTAACGTAAGGGACATTTATACGGTTTGCGTAAAATATCCTTACATCATTCATCGTAAGGAACATTTTTACATTTTAGGTAAATGTCTCTTATTTTAATTCATACTTCTGGTATCGTTTCATAGAAACTAAGGTGGGAGTATTCCTGAATGGCTTATAAACAATAACGGCTGTTGACCAATTGTAAGTCATTGTAGATGGATCAATCGTTCGAAACACTAATTCAACATTTCTGTAGTCGTAAACAATGATAGAAAGTCACTTTTTAAAAGTTTATTTTTCGAGGTGGGAAATCATCAAGTAGCTTCTGCCGCTCTGGGTTGAGCAATAGCACTTGTCAGATATTCATATCATAAAAGAGAAGCTATATAAAAACTAGAAAAACCAAAAAACATTGTCTAACTAACTAATTTCCTTCGCACTTCTGTATCGTGGGTGCGTTCACAAACATGTAAACTCTCATACACAAGACTAACTAGAAACGGATCAACTGCGTCTGTTCCATGTGGGAATCGATGCGCATTGCAGCGTAGTAGCCATTCGCTCACTACTACGTCAACCGTGCCGTCAACATTTGAATAGATATCATAATCACAATAAATCTTTCACAATTAAGGTGAAGGACACCCGCAATAGAATACATAAAGAGTGAATCCGCTTCTAAATTGGTGGCCTAGATCAAATCGTAATTAGTTTGGCTGACCGCCTAATGACATCTAGACTCTTGAATTTGCTTGAAAACCGATGATTTGAAGCATACTTGGCATTCGCAACGCTGTCACACGCGTCCCACGTTAGTCGCCTGTTTTCAAGCCTATTCAAGAGTCTAGATGTAATAATACGTAGCATACGTGGGCTAACTAACTTTCACTTTATTTCTTACAAAGTGTTGAATGAATATTACCTAATTCTTAGAACTATAATTGCAAATTAAATCAGATACCGCTGTCTAATAACTGCAATATTACCTTACATAGTTGTCCAGCCAATATAAAGCACATATTTTATTATCATTCGAGACATATATTTAGTGACTTGAATATAAATAAGGCGTTAATGTATTCATCGCCTAACTGTGGCAAAATCGCCGCAATTTTATGTCTTGGGCCACGCCCGCTCCACAGGGGTCCTCTAATTTATTTGAAGGCTCTATTACTAGACACCGCGTGGTCCGATAGGCTTTTTATTTATACACACCGTAATACACACATATTTATATATAGACATAGTGCACTCGGGACATTCCCTGTCGTTTTGCTGTTGTTATGCAGATTCGATTACTCTATCGTCTATTCTGATCTTTTTACTACTTCAAATTATAAAAAATAAAGATATTCACGAGGTATTTGCTATTCTCACTAGTGTGTTTCCTCGTGTGGTTTTTAGTTTGTATCTCGTCTGTCTGTCCTGCCCACGAGTCTACGTTTATTACGTTTCTAATACACCGTTTTGACGGCTCGTAATGGTTTTATTGGCCATATTTTAAAGTTCTTCGTGTGTACAAATATGTGTATATATAATGGTCGTAAATGGCCAGTGGCCTGTGAACCGGGTTACGTATGTAGGCAATGATATATGGTTTTAATAAACCTTCAAAATTAATGTGACATTTAATAAAGATTTCAACAAAACTGCTATTTCGTTTTTGAGTGCAGTTTTTAATTTTATCTAATTAAAATATGCTGCAGCTACCGATCCGCCCATCTATAACAACGGAGATACTGACTGACTGACATATCAACGCACAGCCGAAACTACTGGGACTAGGAGCGTGAGATTTTGCACTAAGTTAACCTTTATGACGTAGGCGAGCAATAAAAGAGGATTTTTCACAATTCACCCCCAATGGGGATGAAAGGGGATGAAATGGCGGTCCAAATTTTGTGCAGAGAAACCACTTTCACGTGGGCGAAGTCGCTTGCAGAAGTTAGTTAAATAATATATTACTTTCACTTTTTTTGTTTTTTGTTCGCCTATTGTGTGTCTCACAGCTGGGCAAAGGCCTCTCCTTTTTCCTTCCAAACCTCTCTGTCTAGGGCGATCTCTGGCCAAGTTTGTCCCGCGAACATGATCAGATCGTCAGACCACCTTCGCCGCGGCCGATCTCGACGGCGCGGCGTCGACTTCCTTCTGGCGTCCAGTGAGTGACAATCCTCGCCCACCTGTCCGGGTGCATTCGTGCGACGTGGTCAGCCCACTCCCACTTCAGCCTGGCGGTTTTTTCCCCGACATCTGCTATTGAAGTTATGAGTACTTTCACGTATCCATTTCAATATCACTCCTGAAACCTACGCATTCATTCGTGTCAGTAGACTTGCAACCTGTCACTCGCGCTCTGATCGACCTTTAATCCAACAGCCTGCCTATCTCTGTTGCGTGCACGCACTAGTGAGGCTTCTGATGATGGCGACGCTTGCAGTCGATACGATGTAACGTTATAAAGAGATTATTTAGAACTAGATAGTTGAAGTTGTAATAATGTCTGGATCGGAATGTCGAACTGTAAAAAGAGGAATAAAAAAGATTGCATGCAGCGGAGAAAAGAATGTTGAAATAAGTACTTACGTATATTAGAGGAAGTTTGAAAGTGGCGCCAGTGACTGAAAAGAAAAGAAAACCGGGCAAGAGCGATTCGGACTCGCGTAAGTACTGAAGGTTCCGTACGAACATACCTATGAAAATAGTTTTAATGCCCGAATTGTGTTAAAAAGTTTTGCCAAATCGCAAAAAAAAAAATTGTGACGTAGTAACAAATTTACAGTTTTCAGATTTATTCCTAGAAAGAAAGAAGAAAGAAAGAAAGAAAATACGTTTATTTGGCACACAGGTACCTACACACAATGATATAAAAAATTATTATAGTATGGGATCTTAAACTTAAAATATATCTACATTGTATGTCCCAAGGCTGCACCAAATAGGTCCAGTTCAGCATCATGCCAGGCCACTACGTAGCAGTTGCCTGACGCTGGTTTTCAACTGAACCTTGCTATGAGTCTACGGATGTTAATCAGTTGTTAGGCGTGATATCTCACATCTCTCTCTCCTACACTTGTGCTATGAGATCTTGCTTTATGCCTTCAGGATTTTGGATCAACGGGAAGTACCCAATGAATTTTGATTCTCTTGTGAGTGTAAAAAAATACA
This sequence comes from Mythimna ferrago, assembly GCA_910589285.2. Taxonomy (NCBI): domain Eukaryota; kingdom Metazoa; phylum Arthropoda; class Insecta; order Lepidoptera; family Noctuidae; genus Mythimna; species Mythimna ferrago. The sequence continues at coordinate 1,589,461 of OU342693.1, forward strand.
CGTTTTTTACGCCATAAACAGCCTTATCTTTTTTTTTCGTTAACTCAGAAATTCGATTTTTTCACAGCTTCAAGGGATCGCAGACCAGAGTGTATGGTTTTAATTTTAACTTGATACGTCAAGACATTTCCAAGATAAAGAGTCTTGACAGACAGACAAACGGATAACAAAGTGATCCTAAAAGGATTCCGTATTTTCCTTTTGAGGTACGGAACCCTAAAAAAGGGATGAAACGCATGTTACTAGAAGAGTTATGATGTTTTTTGAGGGTGGGAAATGAGAACAGACTTTTACCGACTAAAACCCACTTGAGTTCATCCAGTTGCCTTTTGCTTTTCAGGGTTTCTTTCACTTCATTGTAGACATTTGATGAAATGACTGGATGGAGAGGGAGAGGAAGGCTGAAGAAAAGATGGATTGATTGCGTGAGAAGTGATATAAAAGAAAAGGGAGTTATGATAGTTTGACGGGTGACAGGACAGAATGGAAGAAGAAAACGCGTTGCGCCGACCCCAAGTAATATGGGATAAGGGCAGGAAGAAGAAGAAGAAGTAGACATTTGATGAAAGGCTTGAGAACAATAGTTTAGAATTCTAGGAATTTGGAATATGAATTGTGCTAAACTAACCTTCAGATTGGTTTAGCACAATTTACCAAACTAAGTGTAATATGTTTGATAGTAGGTACTTAGGTACGAATAATTAATTAGCTCCAATTTGTAGTCAGTGTTTGTACTAAATATTCGATTAATCTGTCGGCTTATTACATTAACGCGTATCTAATGCAGGCCGCATTATTATTGTACATTTGAATGGGTAATTAACTAAGTCCTGTGAGCGATTGTTTCGATTTGAATTCATTAATTAATATCTGAACTGGATCTGCAGGTTCGCCGTCAGTTCCATTTAAGATCTTGCATAATATGAAAGTGAAGTTATGGTCGGTTACTGTGAATATCATAGCATACTCATTTACAATATTATCGATTCCGGTTCTACCTCTCCCATCTCTTAACTTGATGTTTTATCCAAGTCTACATACAAAATGTGGTCGTGGTTGTCGTCGAAAAAGCATACTATTATGCCAATTCTACATAAATAACGTTCAAAAACCCATTATCTCATTTCAGCGGCAGTCACTGCCTGCCAGGTCTGAGATTATTCGAAAGAGTCACCGCGACCCTAAACTGGAACGCGGAACTTAAAGGGCAACAGAGGAAACATGCGTGGATTGTAGTCAGTAGAAGTCTGACACGCCCTTCCGCTACCCTAAAGCGGGAAAAATTATTTGATTGTTTCTCACCACAAAGAAAATGGAAATTAAAGGTGTTTTGACGGATTGTGACTGAGATGCTTATGCGAATGTTCCTTAAAAACACGCCGATGGCACTTTTGGTTTCGTTAAAATAGGAATTAGTCTCTATTGACAACCTTGCTAAAGCTGGCTCAAGTAAATAGAGTTAAGAGGCTCCTTTTTCATTTAGCATGGTTTAAAAGCTTGTTGCTTCATCTAAAGCAATCCAACGCGATGTTAGATGAAGAAGCAACGCAAAAAAGAGATAACGCCTGAAAACTGTGTTAGCGTTCGGTAATTCCGTGATTTACTCGAATATTTCACAAAACTTGTTCCGGGAAACACGTTTTTTTTTAAATACGTAAGAGTTTTTGAAAAAAAGTGTCGTCATTCAAAATCTTGATTAAATTTGCAAGGCTTCCATTGTTATATTTTTTTTTAATTTCTCAGTACATTATAAAGGGTCAAAGTTTATGCACAATATCGGATTTTCAGAGAGCTTTACTGGCATAGTCTTACACAAAGTTATAAATTGATTTCAATAGAATCCTAGATAATATCCACAAGATTTCTATATTTTCAAAATATCTAATGAAAAATGTGACGTAGGATATCGAATATCGAAATATCTAATGATAATGTCAAAATCGCGAGAGCGGTTGTATACAAAACAGCGAAAATGTTTGTCGAATTGCATGCCCTTAAAAAACCGTACTAAACCTTAAAGTAACTTAACCAAAGTGGTACCTGAGCACTTTTATTTAGTTCACAGTTCCTTGAACGTTCATATTAGCACTACAAGCTCAGCCATATTGGATAGCAGATACTGTATCTGAGTCAGATCCAGTGGGGTGCTCGCTCACATGTAAATTCAAGGTGACACAGCTCACATGGTGAAGTTGCCTACTTACTCGAGTTTCAGCAGGTCTTAATATCGAGTTTACAAAATGAATTAACTAGGTAACGAATTATAATTACTTACTAGAGATATTGTACAACATGGAATAGAAACGTAAATCCTGAAAGTAGATTATCGTATATTTATCATTATCATCATCAACTGTTCCTTTTAAAAAACACTATCTAAGTGCGTTTAAGTCAATGATAGAAACTTAATTTTCACTTGGCTATGTTTATTAAAGAAATTAGCTACCCAAATTGTAGGTAATCTTATTGAAATCGACATACTACATTGGAAGCTCATCACTATACCTATGTATGCACACAAATACCTAGTGATGCAATCAAGAAAATTATCGAAACAGGTTACTTTTAACTTGAAAAATTTCTTGATTATTTTAGGATAAAAAATATCTTGTTTTAAACATAGCTTATAATCGATTCTGTAGCCGATATTTTAAGGAAATGCGTGTATCATGTTACACGTCGTATGTGACTCATCCAACCAACCAACAACCACACATTTCCTTCGTGAAACACATCCTTTGTAAATTTGTTACTAGAGTAACACCAGCCTGTCAATCGCTCCCTATTTACATTTCCACAAAGGTGACCGATCCACACAAAACCTGTGCATAGCTCGTAACTCCTTTACGACAGCTGTTAACGTAAGCTGTATGGCTGTACACCATGACAGGATAGTTAACTGGCCTCTATAGGATCGTTGTCAGAGGAATGTTGCTAGGACAATGATGGCAGAGGAATACTTGGCAAGAGAATGAGGACAGGGGAATATTAGCAGGTAAATGATGGTAGGGATGAATAATGCAAAGGGAATGATTGCAGGGGAATATTGGCAGGTGAATTGCCATGGGGAATGATGATAGCAGAATATTGGCCGATTAATGACGCCAGAGAAATTATGATAAATAATATTGACAGATGCATGATGCCAGTGGAACAACAGCAGGGGAAATTGCAAGGTGAACGATGCTACGGGAATGATGGCAAAGAAATATTGGCAGATGAATGATGCCAGGTGAATGATAGCAAGGGATTGACGGCAGGGAAATTATGCCCGGAGGATATTTCAGGAGAAATTTTTTCAAAGGAATCATCAAAAAGAAAATGGAGGCAGGGGAATGATGCCAGGGATACATTGATGTACATATGTCAAATTGATTTAACTTATGCAAGTTAATACCAAATTATTAAGTATGGTCCTCGTCAAGTGACAAGAGAACCACATTCCTCAATAGTATGTAACAACACTATATTTAAACTTTAACGGTAATTCGTTGACCCGAGGTGACGTCCTCCTCAGCTATTACGTGTTTATTTGGACGTAAACAACACTCAATGGGGTAATTGTGAATTGAATGAAGTGATACTTACTCTTTAATACTACTATTAGAATAATACGCCTGGCTTATGCCAAGTTCTATGGTAAAACCTTGTCTTATTTCCATTTGTTTCGCTTCATCTATATATATATATAGAGTGACTGGTAATTAGTGACCGATACTTATACACATGATTGTACTCATGTTTTCAAACAACTTTCTCAAAGAAACTTTTTTTAAACTCATTAATTAAGAAGCTCCTAAACGCCGACCTAGGATTGCTGTCGTTGGAATTCCAGTAGCACTTACTGAAAAGGAAGTATTGGACTGCATTTATGAGCAAAACATCTCAGATAAATTGGCAAACACTACTCGTGAGTCCTTCCTTGCGACTGTCAAATTGAGCCATAAGTCAGGTAAAAAAGGTCTTCCCACCTGCAACTTTATTTTAGAAGTACCCGCTGCCGTCAGGAAAGTCCTAATAAATCAAGGCCGGATTTTTATAAATTGGACATCATGCCCTGTGAAAGATTTCACAATAGTTACAAGATGTTTTAACTGCCAGCAGTTCGGCCACGCAGCAAAATTTTGTCGTGAAACCAGTCCTACTTGTAACCATTGTGGAGAGACTGGGCATTCCCACAAGGAGTGTAGCAGTAAATCTTCTCCACCCCAATGTGCGACGTGCAAGCGTTTCAAGAGGAAATGTGACCATCAGACAGGTGACGCAGAGTGTCCAGCGCGTAAATATGCGGAAGTTAATTATATTAATTCGATAGACTATGAAGGCGCCTAAGAGCGCCCCGACTAGCTTATATAGTAGCACTTAGTTACGGTTTCGTTAGTGTTAGCGTTAGTTTATCTTTTATTACTTTAGTAACTAGTTATTATGGCTAGTCAGCTAATCTCCGATTTGGATGGATTCTCTGTGTCTGAAGCCAATACCTGTAATGTAGAAGATTGTAAACTTCTTCTTCCTTCTGGGGAAAATACGCTTACGCTGCTTACACAAAATATTCGCAGTATTAATCGCAACATGGATGGGTTTGAAGTTCTATTACAAAGTCTTGACATTAGCTGTGATGTTATTGTATTGACAGAATGTTGGCTGTCAGCTCAGACAGACAATTTACCTTCCCTTGACGGCTACTGCACTCACAAAACAAATTCAAACATGAATCAGAATGATGGTGTTGTAGTATACATCAAAAATAACCTAAAAGCACTAGTGGAAGAGCCGATAGTTCAACATAGTAACTGTTTAGTAATTAAAATTATCCCGGATACTGTAATTATGGCCATTTATAGGCCACCGTCTCAAAACATTGACAGTTTTTTAGAATCACTTGATGTAAATTTAAAACATGTATCAGCTTTTAAGAACATTGTTCTAATGGGTGACATAAATATTAATATTGCTTCCGGGAGATCAGATACACATGTTCATAATTACTTAAATATTTGTTCATTTCATGGTCTTTTACCAACCCATTATTATCCCACGCACCAGACTGGATCATGTTTGGATCATTTCATCATAAAAACCAAACTTCCGAACAAAACATTAGTTACTAACTCATCGCTTACGGACCATCAAGCTATTTTACTAACAATACAAAAATCCTCACCTAGAATAAACTGCATGCGTAGTAGTACAAAAATTAACATGATTAATCTAGAACATGACATTCGCGGTATTGACTTTGACCCTGTTTACGAAACTTATGATGCAAATATTTCTTTACAGTACTTCATACACTCGCTACAACATGCAATAAGCAAAAATATGATTACTAAAATAACGTCTAGAAAGTATAATTCTATTAAACCGTGGATCACTCCTGGACTCGTACGTTGTATACGACATAGAGATAAACTACACCAAAAGTCGAAACTTGCACCGGATAATGAAATACTTTCTATTTCTTATAAAAGGTATAGAAATTTTTGCAATAATCTTTTAAAAAAAAATTAAATATCAACATGAGAAGAACGAACTACAGAAGGCAGGAAAAAACAGCAAACTTGTATGGAAATTTATTAAAACTAATACTTTTCGATCGAAAAATTCTGAACCTCCCCTTGAATTACTGTCAACAGAAATAGATCCAGTCGAAGCCGCGAATAAAGTAAACAGTTTTTTTGCTAACGTTGGCAAAACCTTGGCTGAAAAATCCTTGAACCATAGTAGTTCTCCCCACCAAACGTCAACGGCTGTGAACACCCTTACGAAAACATCAAAATCCTTTGTTTTATTAGACACTGACGTCAATGAAATTTTAAGGATAATTACAGGGTTAAAGGATGACTGCGCTGTTGGGTGGGATTGTATTCCTAATAATATATTGAAAAGGTTTAAACACCTTCTTGCTCCTCCATTAACACCTATTTTTCAGTCATGTTTGTCTAACGGAATTTTCCCCAAACCGCTTAAGAAGGCAGTAGTTACGCCAGTTTTCAAAGCGGGCGATAAAAACTGTGTAAATAACTATAGACCGATTTCAGTACTAACAGGACTCTCAAAAATTTTAGAAAAAATTATAAATAGTAGGTTAATAGAATATCTTGAAGTTAACAAATTGCTTTCCAATAACCAATTTGGGTTTAGACCAAAAAGATCAACTAACCAAGCAGTCCACAGACTGTCCGAATACATTAGTACCAAACTAGATAAGGGCATGCACACCATTGGGATTTTTCTGGACCTCGCTAAAGCCTTTGACACAATTTCTTGTTCTATATTACTGCACAAGCTCGAAAAACTTGGAATAAGAGGCGGACAACTTCAGCTATTCTCCGATTATCTTAGGGACCGTCAGCAATGCGTTAAAATAGGGTCGTACACAAGTTCTGAGATGAAAAATAGTTGCTTCGGAATACCACAAGGAAGTATTTTGGGCCCTACATTATTCTTAATTTACATTAATGACCTATGTAGTTTAGTCCTTCATAATGGGCTAATATTATCATATGCGGATGACACAGCTCTACTATTTTCCGCTAAATCTCAAGGTGAAGCGTATGAACATGCCCAAAACGGTTTTAATATTGTGTCTAATTGGCTTCATCAAAATCTTCTAACACTAAATATAGATAAGACTAAATACATTTTATTTTCAATGAGAAACATTAATATACCGCTTACGAACCTAAACCTATTTGCACATAATTGCAAGCATGCTGACATTGCTTGTAACTGCCCTACTTTAGTTAAAGCTGATCACGTAAAATACTTAGGTGTTACGATTGACACAAATCTAAATTTCCGTAAACACATCGAGTTACTATGCACAAGAGTGCGTAAATTAATGTATATTTTTAAGCACCTACGTCACATAGCCGACTATAAGTTAATCAAACAGGTTTATTTGACTTTGTGTCAATCTGTTCTCACCTACTGTATTACTTCATGGGGTGGAACTGCAAAGACTATCTTACTTCCTCTAGAACGTGCTCAAAGAGCAATTCTAAAGGTTGCAACCTTCCGCCCTTTTAGGTTTCCCACACATCAGCTATACACTGCATGTAAAGTACTAACGGTACGACAACTATTTATATTGCACACTGTACTTTATCAGCACTCTGAGCTTCCTTTTGACCCAGTACCTTCAACCAGGAGGAGGAAAGATTTGGTTTGCACTAAACCACAGACGAAACATGCATTTGCACATAGATTTTATGTATTTTTAGGACCTTTTTTATACAACAAGTTTAACAAATTATTGGATATTTATAGCGTAAATTATATTAAATGTAGTACATTGGTATTGGAGTATCTACTGAATCTTAACTACACAGACACAGAGAAACTATTAGAAGTTTTAGTATGATAGTACGTTTAGTTTGTAAGTTGTTTTTCTGTAATTTCTGTATACGTGCACCAGTAGTGATAGTCTTGTAAGTGATGACCCGAAACACAGGTTTTATAAACCTAGCTCGGGCAAGTCGCTAATTAAACATAATTTTAAGTTAATAAAGTAAATTTTCCTGTAGTTTAAATATTTGATAAGTCAATTATACTCGTAGTTATTACTTGGACACAGCATAATTGTTTAAGATTTACTTGTGGCTGTTATATGTAATTATTTTGTGAAAAAGATGAAATAAAGATTATTATTATTCTCTTTATTCATTTTTTTTTACATATAAAATTACATTTTTAAATATTTTTTAACAAAATTATACAAAAGAAAAAAAAACATTTAAAAATATAAAAATATAGTTATCCACCGGTGTCGGGAGCAGGGTCCAAGCTACCGGTGGTTAGGGCTCCAGAGACAGGAACCTCCTCACAATGCGAGCCGTATCGAGGAGTACTGCCTTCTGTATCAGGCCCTTGATCCACCCATGCAACGATAGCTTCGACAGATGGTTGTCGAAGCTTTTGGCTATAAGACCATTAGCGGTCACAACAATCGGCACAATGATAGCCGAGTCCACATTCCACATGTCGACAACCTCGTGTGCTAAGTCAAGATATTTTATTTGTTTTTCTTTCTCAGCTTTCACGAGATTCTCGTCATGCGGGATGGTGACATCGACTATCATTGCACGGCGCGCTAATCGGTCTATCACCACTATGTCCGGCTTATTGGCTACAATAGTCCGGTCAGTAATGATAGACCGATCCCAGTACAACGTGACATGGTCATTTTCAAGAACTGGGTCGGGCACATACCTGTAGTACGGTACCTCAGAGTCCACTAGGTTGTACTTCAAAGCAAGTTGCTGGTGAAGAATCCTGGCTACTTGGTTATGCCTGTGCAAGTACTCGCCGTTAGCCAGACGAGAACAACCAGAGATAATATGTCTGATAGACTCACCCGGACGATGGCATGCCCGACACACGTCAATCGTCCCGTCCTTCATAATATGTCTCCGATAGTTGTTCGTCAAGATAACTTCGTCCATAATTGCACAGACAAAACCTTCAGTTTCTCCGAAGAGGTTGCTGAATCGTAACCAGGCCACGGACGCCGAAAAATCTACATCAGGCTCATGAAGAGCCCGAAAAAAGCGCCCGTGGAGCTCCTTGCCTTTCCATACTTCCTTGCGGTCATCAGTAGTAAGTACCACAGGTTTGCGCCAGTTCTCTTTAGCCATGGATAACGGGGTGAGTCCTTTGTCCACTGCGACCACATCGCGGTGCATACCCACGTCGGTTTTGAGAAAGTATTCTCTGAGGCTGCACACCTCGCGGTTGTGTAGAGTCTTTGCGCTCAGAAAGCCACGACCTCCACACTTCCGCGGGATGTACAGTCTCATCACCGAGGATCGTGGGTGATGCATCCGATTTGCGGTCAGCAGTGTACGGACTCGCCTATCCAGAGCGTCTAACTCGGTCTGAGTCCATTTGAGTATGCCGAAAGAGTACATTAATACCGGCATGACCCAACCGTTGAAGGCGCGCACCTTATTTCCGCCTGACAGCAGGCTGTTTAAAACCTTTTTCAGGCGGCCAAAGAAGCGCTCCTTCAACGATTGCTTCATGTCAGTGACGTTAATGCCTAAGGCTTCCGACATACCCAAATACTTATAGGTTTCGGTCGAGGAGAGGGATCTAAGGTGTATGGAATCCGAGAGTTGAACTCCCTCAGATTCCATAATCTCTCCTCGTTTTACATGCATGACTGCACATTTATCCACACCAAATTCCATCCTGATGGCACTACTGAAATTTTCCGTTACCTTCAGTAGTTCCATCAGTCGTAATTTGTTGGGGGCAATGAGTTTCAGATCATCCATGTAAAGAAGGTGAGATAAAACCTGACCACCTCTTCTCAACCGATAGCCCAAGCCTGAATCCTCTAGCAATGTGCTTAGAGGATTCAGGGCTAGGCAGAACCAAAGTGGACTCAGACTGTCGCCCTGGAATATTCCCCGTTTAATCCAAATAGGCTCATCGTCCCCCCGGATCGTTCGACATCCCAGATAGCGAAGGACTGTGTTCCATCCCCCCATACATGACTCAAGAAAGGTGCGTAGAGTTGCATCTATTTTATACAACTCCATCACCCTCATGAGCCATGTATGTGGAACAGAGTCATAGGCCTTCTTGTAATCTATCCAGCATGTCGACAAATCCTTGCGGGATCGACGAACCTGTTGGCTTATGGCCATGTCAATGAGGAGTAGCTCCTTAGTACCACGTGACCCGTTCCTACATCCATTCTGAGAGGCAGACATAATTGAGTTGTTTTCAATGTGCTTGTTAATTTTTGTTCTCAGAATGGATGTAAGAAGTTTATAGACCGTCGACAAGCATGTTATCGGTCTATAATTCTTGGGTTCCGCAGTACTGCCTGTCTTATGGAGCAGATGGGTAACGCCAGTTGTTAGAAACTGAGGTAGCGACCCAGACTCTAAAGATGACTGGAATTGAGATGCTAAGAGCGCGTGTGAGCTGCTATACCATTTTAACCAGAAGTTTTGCAGTCCGTCCGGTCCTGGAGACTTCCAATTCGGTAACGGACGGACTGCTCTGGCCACATCTGTTGAACTAATGATTACTTTTTCCATTTCTGGTATAGCTTCGCACACGCGCTCGACATCACGCATCCAGCCACCCTCAGTGTGACAGACGGGCACCGACCAGATGCTGCGCCAGAATGCATTCGTGGCAGCATCATCCGGGCGGAGCACGTCCGTCACATTTTGCACAGGTCGCTCCCAAGCTCTGTATACCCATCTCTCATCGCTCTGGAACATGCGATTCTGCGAGTACCGGTCGACTCGCCGCTTATAACGTCGAATACGGCTAGCCCATGCACAAACTTTCTGCTTCAGGAAGTCGATGCGCTCCGTGACGTGAGATGAGTATTCTCGAGGGCTAATTCCAGTCCCCGAGAACGCTCGCCTCACGAAGCGCATCACACGTGGTCGTGTGTTACCCTCCCTGAAGCAGTATAGTTTACCAATGAGTGCTCTGGCCCCATCGATACGCCTCTCAATCCTATATTGCCAGGCAGGGACGGCAGGCTTTGGTCGAGTAGCTTCGTCACAACTTAATAGTTTTACGTTGGCTAAACGACATGCCGCAATAGCCCCGCAATAGAGGATTGAGTGCGTATCAACGAGGTTTACACTGCTCTCGAACACATTCTCAAGCAGCGAGTCCAGAGCACACACTAGCGCCCTATTTTTTTTGTGCATAGGTAACCGGGGTAGACGAGGTCTACGAGCGATTGGAGTCGATCTGTACTCGCGGAGTGCATCCTCCAGCGCGCTCCTCAGTCGATCGTTGCACTGGCTACTTACTGTGACAACCCTATCATCTGCTTCATCATCACCATGATTGGACCGCGGCATGATTGCATCTGTAGCCCGTGGTGCCGCAGTCTGTGTCTGTGTTGGAGTCGAGATGATACGGTTGCTCAGTACCTCTGAGCGCAGCCTATCAAGTGCGGCGTCGTCCAATCTGTGATTCCGTTGGATAACCCGCACTTGATCCGACAATCGTTGGGTCGTGACGTTGACGGATGGTTCAAGTTCCTGAAAAAGAGACAGCATCCTAACACGGTACGCAGTGAGGTTAGTTCCCCCCTCTGTAGCCCCGTAATATGCGCGCATGACGTTCTCATTGATACATTGAGTCCATTTCATGCGCTGCACACAACCACCGGCAGCGGGGACCCGGCTCGGGGCCGGTTGGCCCCTAGGTCCTAAGCTGTTCGGTGGCCGGCCTCTCCCCGGCCGACGTACAGGTGTTGGCGACGTCGGCGGGGAAAAATACTCGTCGCTCGAGCTCGACGCAGCTGCAGCCACCGGTGACACTGATGATCCGGGGTCCGGCGGCGGCGAGGCGGAGCTGAGCGACGAGTCCGGGGGTGGATGGCGTGCGCGTCGTGCAGCTGTTCTTGTCAACATTCGTCAGTTTATCATTTCATCCCATTTGCTCGTTTTTATTAATATTTTTGAAGGTGTCACGTCGTTGACAGTTGTCATGTTGTCTGCTTGTATTTTTATTTCTTTTAAATATTCTATTTCTTGTGGTTCCTTGTTTTGGTTAAAGGTTTTCTCCGTTTATTTATAATGAGGGCTTTGCTTTGGATATAATTTGTATGAATTGTCGATAAAACTATAGTTAATTTAATTTTTAATACGGGATAAGAAAATATTTGACTTTGTTTTCAGTGGGTTGCCAGCTTATTATTATTATTATTATTATTATTATTATTTATTAGTTTCATCGTAATAAAAAACAGCTGTTCGCGAAAATTCGCGCCCACCGCGGTGTTCACGTTTCACAAACACCCACCGATGAGTTTGCGAGCGGCGCGGGTGCTCTATCTCTATTGTAGGTAAGGTACATGACACAACGGCGTTACGCGGCTAACATCTGAGCTTTGTTATTGAGATAAAACTAATAAGTATAAAAAAAAGTTTCTTTGGGAAAGTTGTTTATAATCATGAGTACATTCACGTGTATAAGTATCGGTCACTAATTACCAGTCACCCTATATAACAGGAGAAACTGACTGACATATGAACACACAGACGAAACTACTGGGATTAGGGGTTTGAACTTGTACACAAGGTTTCCTTTTATAGTGCAGGCGAGCACAAAGAGAGGATTTTTATAAATTCACCCACTAAGGAGATAAAACGGGGGTCCGTAGTCTGTACGGAAAAACCTACTTTCATACTTTTTTGAAACCGTTGGCAGAAACTAGTTCACCTTATAAATTATACCATCACAGAACAGAATCAAGGTAAACAGAAGTTAATCAACCACAGACAGTTGTAACTATTGATTAAGTTATTAGTGCACTGAAGACTAAAGACGTATCATTATTTGGGGTGCAACCCTCATAGATCTCTATCTGCCACCGAGGGAAATGAAAGGGCATTGTTGAAATCTTTCCAACTTACAATAAACCTCGTGATGTTCTTGTCAAAGAAAAGAGCAGGGAGCGTCTTGAGCATCGACGCCGAGTTGCTAGCCTGTCGGATTTTAACCGGTTGCATTTCGGGGAGTGTGCGCCATCACCCGACCACCAGACGTACGGCGATGCGCCACCAGTAAATGGTGGACATCCCACCCATTCGCACAAAACCTTTTTTTATTGGGAACACATTCATTGTGTGTACAGCTAAGGAGTGGAATCCGCTGCTGGAGTCTCCTGTTTCCTGATAGCTACAACCTGCGGATCTTTAGGTCAAGAGTGAATTGGTTACTTTTATACAAGCTTGCTCCATCGTCGCTTTCCATCAGCTGAGATGTAAAAAAAAAAACATCCGTGACGTATCGAAAAACAAATGCACGTTTATGAAACCTTTCTTTTAAATGGATCCTTATTATCTTAAATTTCGATGGCAGGTTTAATTCTGTAATAGTTATAATAATAGACTAATCTACAATAACTATGCGAGCAACATACTAGGTATTAAATTATCAACGTCGTTTATGTGCATGAACCGGGACAGTGATGGTTATTGTAATTGAAGAGCTTTAGATTGCCACAGAGCGGTTCAACTGGTTGCTTGCGAGGAAATGGTGGTGTATCGGTGTTTACGTGTTGGCACTGTTGTTATGGTCCAGGATCTGAAGTTTATTAGCACTGTTTATTGGTACTTGGAAATCGTCAATGTCGAACAGCATTAGCTAAGAATTTTGAGGTAATTCCTTAAGATAAGTTTGCAATCACGCCAGTCATCAGTTCTTGCCTTTATCCTGTTTTATTTGGTGTTGGCACAACACGTTTTTTCTCCCATTCTGTACTGTCACCCGTCACGCTATCACTAACTACCTTTTCTTTCATATCGCTCCAAACACAATCCATACATTTTTTCTTTGAAATCATGCCCACGTTTTAAAAAGGCTTCTGTGCAGAACAAAATGATAAATGAAATAACCAGATACGCAGTAGACTCTTTATACATTTATAATATCACAATTATTTCATAATCAGTCAAAAGTAAAATCTCGTCGCTAACAATACGTCATAAGTTCATCAATGGTACAGGACTTGTGGCAGCACTCGTCGACGGGGCCGCGCTTGCCGCGCACGCCAGCCAGCGCAGCCGCCGGCGGCCCCCACCCGACGCGCTTGTCCTCCTGCGGCCCCCAGCACAGCGCGGCCAAAGCTTCGGCCAGGCGCCGCCCGCAGAACACGCCGCGCCCGCTCATAGCGCCCGCCGCCGCCATGCTCACATACACACAACACATCACCACCGCCGCAATCAACAACACTAACTTCGACATGGCTGCTTTACTCAAGGGTCTTCTACTCTTCGATGTGACTGTCACAAGGGATGGGGTTGGAATGTGTTCCTCCCTTAGATTAACACCAATTTATACCTGGATAAAGTTCATTAATATTCAGATTTGTTTTCTGGCACATTGTAGTGTAGGTCGTGAGACATCCCACTCACGTTGTGCACCTTTAGATTTGCTTACGACATAATACAATGTTCCTATGGAAGAAATAAGTTCGGCCCTTTGCCGCATCTCATACAATGTAGCTTCTCAATACATTATAAAACAAAAAAACGGTTTTGAACGACCTTTTGATTTATCTGTGAGCAAGTCCTATACCTTGCAACAGATTTTGATGCAGTTTAAAAACAATAAACAAGAAAGACTTTTTTATGGTGATAAAATCATCTAATGACAACCTCCGCTCTTGGGCGGAGCGGGAGATAGTGTCAGACTCTTAATGACTAAATACCCACCCCGTTCCTTCGTGCCTTCATACAGGGGCTCGAGCTACTCTTTCGAAACTAACCCTAGCTCCAGTAGGCTTCGACCCAGCTGGGCCCCTGGCCCCCTGCTGTTGCTGATAACTCTTTGAGGCGCGCGGGAACAGTGCGCGCCGTCGACGACTTGGGCTCGGTCCGGACGGTCGGAGCGAGCTACTCATTGCTCGCCGTCCGCAAGCCCGCGTCTACGGTGGCTGGAAATCGGGATCGGAATCCCGGCGACGGCGAGAGAACAAGAAAGGCTTGTTGTATAATTTGTATCCTTGCGAAACCGGGGCATCTCACTAATTCAATTATATTTGAAGGAAGTTGCTTTCACAGATCGGTACAGTCGAAAACTGTGAACATAACATTTCTGATTTCAGAAGTCGACGATTACAAGCAAACTGCATATTACAAGATCAATAGGGTTTTCTTTAGCTTGCCGTTGAATATGTACTGAAGCTTGATACTTTCGTAATATGGATGATGGGAAGAATGACAGTCTTTTCTCCCAAGAAGGGATGAAGATACTGTAGGAGATAAAGGGTCAGTAAACTCTACATAAAACCAGTATCATATTTTGTGATGGTTGATGGATATTCTTATGGAGTCTTTATAACGTGTCATCTCAACAAAAATTTAGGCCGATAATTTAACACCGAGTTACAAGAAAAGAGTGGGAAGTATCAGCGCCACAACCTACGCATTGAAAGGTGTCAGAAATTAGCATTATTAATGAGCTATCATTTTGTATAAAAGGGTAGTAATCCAAGGGTAGGACACATTCCACAACCATCCTTTGAGATAATCACATCGAACAGTATAACATTCTTCAGTAAAGTCGACATGTTGAAGTTAGTTTTGTTGATTGTGGCGCTGATGTGTTGTGTGTATGTGAGCATGGCGGCGGCGGGCGCTACGAGCGGGCGCGGCGTGTTCTGCGGGCGGCGCCTAGCCGAAGCTTTGGCCGCGCTGTGCTGGGGGCCGCAGGAGGACAAGCGCGGCGGGTGGGGTCCGCCGGCGGCTGCGCTGGCTGGCGTGCGCGGCAAGCGCGGCCCCGTCGACGAGTGCTGCTACAAGTCCTGTACCGTTGATGAGCTTATGACGTATTGTTAGAGATGCGGATTGTGATTGATTGGGAAATAATTGTGATGATGTAAATATATGTGAAGTCTACTGTTTAACGGGTTGTTTTATTTTGGTAGAAGCTTAAACTTTTGGTAAAGCTTATTTTTTCACTAAGCAGATTGTCTATGCTTCTGTAGGGGTTTTGCTTAACTCTTTAACTCTACTTATTTATGTGGGTTTCATCAAATGACTTCACTCTGGCTCTGGGTGGAGCAAGATGAAGTGACTTAAGTGGACTTTCATTGGCTAAAACCCACTTGTGTTTCTTAAGCACCCATTTGCGAGGGCCATAGTAACTCTTTTAGATAACCTGCACCCCGGATAGGGCTTCTGTGACTTTGAGATTATGTCCCTTTTGCTCCGTTTATCTTTTTAAATTCTGGATTTCTACACTTCATATTTCTCCATATTTCAAAGCAGGTACTATCAAAATGCATGTTTATCCAGCTAAATCCAACTTCACGGAAATTCTTGGCGTCTTAGCGTCTAACGCAATAGCGATAATTAATAGAATTTATCTATCGGTGTTAATATGATAATCTATGTAAGCCTAGCTCATAACTAACCGCCTCGCAGTTAATTATTTACTGCTTTTATAACTTGCGGTCTGACAGCTAGATAAGATATGATTGATAATTCTATGATTTTCTTTCATGCTAATATTAATTGCAAATGACTGTGTGCCACTTATGAGGTACCTATTTATTAATTAAATTAAGACAACCTAACCGAGGGTAATGGAAAGGGCTCGGAGTTTCCTAATTTCCTTGGGTGATCGCATCAGGAATGAATATATCCGCAGGAGAACCAAGGTTATCGACATAGCTTGAAGAATCGTCAAACTAAAGTGGCAGTGGGCAGGGTACATTGCTCGTAGAACGGATGGTTGATGTGGCCGAAAGGTTCTAGAGTGGCAGCCGCGTACCAGAAAACGCAGCGTTGAAAGGCCTACGACCTGGTGAGATTCGAAACGCACAGGATCGGTCGTTGTGGCGACGCTAGGGGGAGGTCTGTGTCCAACAGTGGACGTCACGGGAAGCTTTTCATCGAAACAGGCGCGTTCAGTGACGGAGCTGAGAAATTTATTGTAGTAGTCAACACTAACGCGCCTGTTTCGATGATTCCACATATTGTTCAGTTGCGTAGACACTCGAGATACAACTACACCAAGTTTACATCACATTATCTACTATGAATCAATTTGCGAATAATTAATAATAATAATAATACTTTATTGACACAAATCCTTACAACATGATAAATGTCAGTTAAGTTACAATAAATAAAGGCGCTTAAAAGTTGACACCCTGACTCCTAAACTAGGAATACCTGTGCCTTAGGAGTCAGTGTTCTACTGCTACTTGGACACTATAAACCCATATAGAAGATTTTATAGAGTTGGTAAGCTGATATTGGACTAATGAAGATATTATTAAGTACACATTAAAAAGAATTAAACAAAAATAAAAGTTAAATTAAAATTAAAATTACTGTTCAGTTGCTTATGTGTGTGTGATTGAGAATCGTGTTTGTAATGACAACCATGGAATTTCACTTGAAAAAATCCCGCCATAACACTCCAGACTCCAGGTGTTGTTGATGTAGCAAAGTAACTAAATTAAATTTGGAATGTCAGACATCGTTATGGTATAAAATAAGTCCACTATTGGCGGGCTTGCGGACCGTGAGCAATGGGTAGCTCGCTGTCCGGCCGTCCGGTAACTGTCCGGACCAAGCCAAAGTCGAGCCCCGGTATGAAGGTTAGAAGGAACGGGGTGGCTCTATTAGTCAGTAAGAGTCTGGCACTATCTCCCGCTCCACCCAAGAGCGGGGGATGTCATTGGATGATTTTTTCCCACCATAAAAAAAGCCCACTATTGAATAGTTGTACAAAAATTCAGCAATTTGTACAATCTACAATAACATTCATAACACACAGGACAGTAAAAACGATCAATTTTATGAGTAGGTATTAAAAATTGATGTCTGTTCGCCTGGGTGGCACACCACTGTGCACACGAGGGTCAAGTAGCTTCGTAAATCAAGCAGATAAAACCAGGCCTCAATGCTAGCTTTGTTAATTATAAACCGATTTATTTGATTAATTCTGTCTTTGGATATTACTGAGTGGAATAAAATCATTGTTCAGACTATATCTGGCTGTAAACTTTGGCTTTACGAATACATTTTATTGAGCTTAGACATGAAGCTTGTGGTAGTTCGTTGTACTAGTGTGTGATCCATGTTATAATAGGCTAGTGGCCGTAAAAAATGTAATTAGTCTGTCTTTTAGATTATTCAAAAATAAGGGACACGTATTTTTTTATTTGTAAATTAAACCAAAAATGACAAAGATATAGCCCATTAAAGTTACGTGTGACGTCACGCCGTGCTGCATTTTTTTTGCACGAGGTGACGTCACACGTAACTTTAATGGGCTATATCTTTGTTATTTTTTATTTAATCGAAAAAAGAAAAAGTACGTAAGTATCCAATATATTTTTTATAATCTAAAATACGGACTAAATAAAATGTAATTATTTTGACCCTGGACACTACCCTATTACCGTATAAACTTACCTATATTATAATAATTACTAGCTTTTGCCCGCGGCTTCGCCCGCATACATAAAATATAGCCTATGTCACTCAGTAATAAAGCCGTTTTGTATCGGTGATAAAATTTTCGCAATCAGACCAGTACTCTCAGTGATTACCTCCAACAAACCACAAAATATAAAAATGCGTGAAAGAGTAACAAACCGACATCCATACATACAAACTTTCGCTTTTATAATATTAGTAGGGATTTTTTTTTTATATTTTAACCAGACTGATATTAGTAGGATATCAAAGTCTTAGTGCCTCACTTGAGGTCGTTGCGAAGTAAAACACTTAATTTATATTATACAATGTATTTTTTAATTGCAATAGTATGTAAGTACTTATAAATCGACAGTTGTTATAAAAAAAAAAAAACAAGTCGATTATTTATTAAAATAAAAATAAAAACTACATATGAAAATAATTAAGTTTATCAGTATAAAAAAATGTATGGCCGTCTATCAACCGATAACAATAGTTAACATATAACGGTAATTTCTGAAAGGGTCATCATTTTAGTCGAAAGACGTCCACTGTTGGACATAGGCCTACCCCAAGTGTCGCCACAATGAACGATCCTTTCAGAAATTCCCGTTATGGTCTTGGAGTGCAAAGGGCAACTGAAGGACCCAGGTGGGGTTTAGTACGCACCCTCGCGTATCAGACTCTTATTAACACTTCTTATCACGAGTGAATGAAGTCGTTGGACGATTTCCCACCGTTACTCCTTAATCATTTAGCATAATTGTTTCACGAACATATTTTAATTCCACCTTCTCCTAAAGTTAAACCACGATTACTTGTTTAAGGTAACTGCCCTAGTTGCGTGCTTCATGCCAGACAGATCTAGGCTGCTTTTTGACCTACATTACAAATTTTAAACATAACTGAGGTAACATACTATATTGCAACGTTAGTAGCTATTTCAAATGATATTTCGATGCATTGTAAGCGTAAGTTGTAAATAATTTTCTGAGTAAAATAGTATTATAAAAAAATAAAAAAATTGATTGCTTAATGTAAAAATATTCCTAGGTACATGTAGATGGATGAAGAGGGAGAGGGAGGCCAAAGAAAAGATGGATGGATTGTGTGAGAAGTGATATGAAAGAAAAGGGAGTTAGTGATAGTTTGACGGGTGACAGGACAGAATGGAAGAAAAAAACGTGTTGCGCCGACCGCAAGTTATATGGGATGAGGGCAGGAAGAAGAATAATGTAAAAACCACGGTAAAAACAATGGTTAAAAGTGTTTCGAAATAACAATTACAAAAGCGGCTCTCCTGAAAAAATGCACTTTTTGCCTCAGGTCCTCTCATGCGTAGGGGGCATTGATTTTATTCTACACTGAAATAGTCCATCAGCATTCTTGTTCAGGGGTATCGCGTCTCTCAGTTACTGGATTGTGGAGGTCAGGTAGGCAGTTACTATTGTAAAATACTTGTACCCAGCTGGTTGAACTGGAAACTGACCCCAATTAAAATGGATTTTCCCATTTATCTAGACAGATTACCGGAATTTTCCGAGAGAGTTACCGCGGCCTTAAAAAGCAATAGACGTTTGCTTTTCAAAATTTGTTGTATCGCATGTTCTGAAAGAACATACGATACAACGAGTTTTTTTTTTTTGTTGGTCTGTTTTGTTTTGAGAGTGTGAAGAGTGATATGAAAAAAAAGGAGTTAGTGATAGTTTGACGAGTGACAGGACAGAATGGAAGAAAACAACGTGTTGCGCCGACCCCAAGTAATATGGGATAAGGGCAGGAAGAAGGTCTGTTTGTTTGTCCGTTTATTCCGGCTAATTTCCGAAACGGCTTAACCAATTTTGACGGCACTTTCACTGGTAGATAGCTAATATTATAAGGAGCAATTTAAGTTACCTTTATTGTTCCGCGTAAAAAAAAGTGTTTGAATAGTGACCAAATGGTATTGTACTTGCAGGTACCAGCTTATCAGTAACAGTAATACACACTGACACGCCTTCTCGCTCCACCTAGAGCGAGAAAAATGGTTTGATTTCCCACCAAACAAAAGGGTGAGACAGAATAATAGATTGTAGACAGAAACACTCCACATTAGTCCTTTATAGAGTCAAAGATTTATAATCAGCATAAATTAAGAGTAGTTAATAGAAACAAGCCGTGTTATCAGCGGTATCCGCGCGATCAGCGATAGTGGTCGTTAAGTGGCGGCCATTGTCTACCAGCTTATAAACGAGGCTGATAATCTGGAGATTTATTACGAGATACAGCTCGAGTGCTCGTAGGCGGGTGCCACCTTGTACACGATTATGTAGATTAAGGATTAAACGTCGTTTTTGATTGAGAACGTAGGAAATTGGTTTAGACTTTTTTTGTGTGTGATTTGGTGTCACTGGGCCATGTGGAAATTTAGGGTTGACCAAAAAAAAGGTAGTGATTTTAAGGTTCCGTAGGGTAGGTACCCAAAGCGAAAAAACGGGACCCTATTAGACTCCACTTTCCGTCTGTTTGTCACCTAACATGGTGACAGACAGATGGAAAGTGGTAGCTAGACAGTTAAAATTTTCACAGATGATGTGTTTTTGTTGTCGCTACAACATACACAAAACTAAAACCATAAACCGAATAAAATAAATTGTGTAAAAAAAAAAACGAATCTATAAATAATGGTACGCAATACGTCGTGAGCCAGTCCGACTCGCACTTGACCGGTATTTTAACTGGTTTTGCTCTCCTGAAACAATAACAACAGGGTCAGTAAGGCTGTTAAGGAATAGTGTAGCTAATACTACTCGTAACAATACCAGTATTAGGTAAACTGTTATTTATGCAGATAGGCGCATAAGTGTAAATTATATTAAAAAATTTAACTTCACCGCGAATCCCTGGCTAAGATTTATCTCCCGAAAAAGTTTTATTAAATACATAGGTACAGTTATCATTACCTAAATATTAGAGATTTTCTGTATAATTTATTTATGTACCTAGATGCCTATTATTGTATAAATTACAGTACGTAGCAAACGTAATCAGCGTTTTAATGTTCCTGCTGGGATTTAGATCTCTCTAGGAGAGGGAATGGGGCGTAATCTACCACGCAGGCCCAGTGTGGATTGGTGGCATATAAATTAGGTGTAAGTATATATTGCTTTTGTACTTTCAGGCCTCATTTTTGTATAGCTGAAAACCATTTTCCTTTGACGTCCAACAAGATTTGATTAGCCTAAGTTAAATAATTGACTCTTCGAAATTAGCCTGATATTCTCTCAATATCATGTCCCAAAAGTCCACTAATGTGTTCTAAACACCGTACACACGTATACCATGTATACACGAGATATTGTGCGGCGAGTTCGATCTACTTAATGATTGGGAACACACGAACGCATTAGCCGCCGCCGACGCCTGATCCCATCATATTACTATTAAAAGTCATCGCTCGTGACTCTAGACAAGAATTATGCATTTAGGGTGTGGTGCAAGTGATGAGCGAAGCGGTGATAAGTAGGGTTTTATAATACTTTCATTGTTTTTTAACTTTCAAGTTTTAGGTAAACAATTGTACATTTTTGCCTTTTAAACTGAAGTTTTCTTGTTTAATTTAGAATTGGTAATAGTCGTAAGTATATTATTGTTACTAAACTTATCCTTACAGTTTTTGGTTACTGCTGTCTGTTCCTATTTAGTGGTAGTATGATGATGTTATAGCCAATAGCCTTTTTGGATAAATGAGTTATCCAACAACAATAAAAGAATTTCTTAATTCGATCTAGTAATTCCTAAAAATAGTGTGTTCAATCAATCAAATTTTTATTTAATTTTATGAATCCTAATAACGTGTGACCACAAGCTTTATAAAAGTTAACCATAGTCTAGCCCCCCTAGCCAAGTTACAACTGTTTTGCTTGCGTCGAACGCTTCGAGTTGGCTACGCCCCCAATTCTTTTGTTCTGACCACGTGACTGAGCGAACGAGAGATAACGTTATTCCCTTATATTTGAAGCTTTGTACTAGCGTTAACGATTGCAAATTAGCAACTTGGCTAGGGATACTGGTAAGCATTGTGTAGCAACGAAACTTTTGTAATACAGACTAATAAATAGATACTGGCTGAAGATACAAATAGTCGCTTCCACTCCTACGTCAAGACATCTCTGAGGTATAAGTATAGTAGGTACAGCTCTAGGCGGTATCACACCTCCAGTGAGCGCTCGATACTGGGCATTATCGACACGCCAGGCCTCTTCTCTTTATCCACTGATTGAAATAACACGTAATCATATGTAATTATATCCTTCTCAACAATGAAACCCCTAGAATAAAAGAGGAAAATGTTAGGATTAGGGCTCCAAAGAGAAACTTCATTTTAAGGATTTCAATTATAACTGTTTATTATCCTTTTCTTTATATTGGGAAGGTGTGTTTCAGTAACATCACGTGAGACGTGTGCTCCTAAGCAAGGCTAGTGGAATACAGTAACTATAACCATACTAGGGATTTCAGTCAAGTGGTCACGGGGCGTTGTCCATTAAATATAATATTTATTGCTTAGAAAGAGAAAGACCATAGTGTTGAAGCAGGATGGATTTGTTTTTGTTATATTCCAACACGCCCCCCTCAAAAATAAATCCCTTTTTCTTTAATCGCAATATAATATCTATTACATAATATCTACTATATCAAACACCTTTATACAATAATAAAAACACACACCTTCCTTCTTTCTGGGAATACAATATCATCATGGTCCAACATTCGTTGCGCAGGATTAGGGAAAACCCAGTAAAACCTAATCAGACCAATCAATCATTTCACTTATTACTGAAACTATAAATCTTATTCGTCTACTTATCATAACCAAGCTCTTATTATAAACATAATATAATAACATATCCTTATGCACACTGCATCTATTTACAACGTCACCCCTTATTTAAATTCTTATCTAGGTGTAATGCATCGTTGGAAATTTCACAGGATACCAGCTATCTGGTTAACTTGTAGAAACAAAACATTATAGTAACATATTTCTCAACCTGATACTTAATATCTATGTATTCGTTTGTGGCTGTTAAGATTATTCGCAATGCTTTTGCATCCATTATTTTTATTAACATCATAAATAAAAACAGCATTTGCTATAGTAATGCCTATAAATAAAACTTAATATGTAATACTTGTCACCAACGCCTTTAATCACAGAATCTTTTACTGCTTTACATTAAACCATACGTGACCATACTCTGCATTACTACTGTGTACTATCTTGCTATTGTTTGCTACCAATTTGTTTGCCAGCAAATTGTACATTGCTTAAATAATTTAAACAAGTAACCCACAGTACATTTTATATTTATTCATCATTACCACCTCGGTCACAATCAACAAACACCCACCTATATATTTTATTAAACTTGAGATTTATAGTTCCCTTTGAATATTTTAAGACAAAGGGTCTTGTATCTAAGTGTAATCATTCCAAATAGTCGTTTTTGTTTGCATATCGACTCGAGATGTAAACAGTAAACTAAGATTAGGCTCAATTGCATAGCCTGATTCAGCATCAAGCACCTCATAGGACTTCAACAAGGGGCTCTTATAATTTATCATGAACTCAACGTTTCGTTATCAACATATTTAACTTTCAAAGAGTGCATGGGCAGATTTATTGCCCCTAAAGCATTCCTCAAGTTAAACATTTCAAGAACTGTTATTTATCTACATTCCCTAATCTAAAGTAATTTTGTTTTCTGACCTATTTCATTTTTGGTTCACAGAAAGTATTTTTATAAATTTTAAGTCAACGATTTAATAAGTGTTGATTGGGTATGTTTTACTCAACTGCTACGTTACACATTATAACATAGTTGTTAAAATGCAATAACATAGACTTAAATTTAAAAAAATGTTCTTTATCACATAATATAAACATCTCGGCTTTATAACCCAAAGGATCAGGCATAGGTGCACCTATAGTACACCCACATTTCATCAGTTATGTTTAATTCCCTTATTTGTTTATTTATATATATGTACTTTATATATGCACCAGACTTCATGCATCATCATCTTTCAAATGTCTTGGGGTCGGCTTCTAGTCTGACCAGATGCGTCTAAATGCCAGTATTTTACATGGAGCGACTGCCTCTCAGACCTCCACAATCCAGTAACTAGGCAACTACTAGATTTCATTCATGACCTGCATTAAAACTTAAATGCACTGATCCGCTGATGAGTATTAGGAATACCTTTTTATATAAGCTCACCGAAACATTAGGAACCAATAATATACAGATTAAATACATCCATATAATGACTTCATTAATATATAAACCACAATTTGTCAACCAAAATATCCTTAGCTATATTCATATACTAAAATTTCTTCATCCAGGTTCCTCAAAATTATGCTTTTATATCCACATTAACCATGTCAACCAAGACATTACATTGACACACAAAAGTTTAACTAAAACTTTGCTATTCTTTCAATTAATACAAATGTTTCATTAACATTTATCTGATTATAACCACGAGCCACTAAACTCGTTATACAACTTATATTCAACTGTACTTATTTACAATCAATGACTTTTCTTTATTTACAATCAATTTGATTTAATCAAATTAATATTTCTTTTATCTCTCTTTAGAACTATATTTCTAGGTATCATTTTCAATCTGTACTTAATTGAATCAATTATTTCATTGAAAACATTCTTCATTTAAATGCTTATCATACCAGCATTTAATTCTATTTTTATGGTCCAGCACACAATAAGTAATAACATACTGTTGCCATCGTATTCATTATACGAAGCAGAAAAATAAGTTTTTCGTCCTACACTTCGTCACTAACTATGTGATGTTTCTCGATCTTAAAATAAAGTTAACTTATTTCCATTGTGATATGACAATCTCGAGCTATCCACTGTTTCCCAAACAGATTTATTTGCAATTACGCCAGGTATTGTATCATATGTTTGTTTGCTTAAAAACTGATTGATTCTTATAAGATCCACACCTCTTTCCAAACGGGTGTATCAAGTCAGAGTTACCAAGTTATGCTATTTATAGCTCATAACTCATTTAGGCTCAAGTTTCACTGGCCTATTTGATAAGAATTTAATCTCATCCTTTTTACATCTCTGACTCCCACAAACATTTTGGGTTTACCACATCCCACACTTTATAACCATTAAATTTGATTCATCATCAACGAAATTCCCTTTGACAACCTCTTTGCCAAATTTCGTTTTTAGACTTTTACTAACTTAGTAAACAGTAGAATCAAAAACTTTAAAATATACGGTTTTGGCTTATTATTACGCCATAACTCATCAGGTATATTATCTAATCTCAGTGCTCCCCAGAACAATCTAAATCCAGAACGATTTGTCTTATTTAGACTCGTTTTATCATCGGCATTGTTCATCATACATCAATCGTTCGGCCATACCATTTACAGCCAGTGTATGCGGCACTGTTTAGGGATGACCAAGCAATACCTTCCCGAGCTCAACTCTTCCATTTAATTGGATATAATTTCCCTTTCATTATCACAACATAAAGTTAACAATTCTCAGACCAAAATGAACTTCACATTTTGCAACTAATCCCGAAACTTAACAAACCTTTTGATTTATCCTCAAAATCACAACATAGTTTTTAACTTCAATAGACTAAAAAAAACTGTTAGGACTGCAAAACATCTGTGTGCACTTGAGATTAAACGACTTCTCGTTTTAAACTTTGTTTTCAATTTACGAGTATCAAATAACAGACTAGTTTTTGTCATCTACAAACTTCACACAATGTACCGTTAGGTCTAATACCTAAAAATATCAATTGTACAATTATCAGACAATAGTTTCAATCATTTAATCTATTCTGATATGCAATTATTTAATTCCATAATAATTCATAATTATTACTATTCATGACTTTATCTACGACCATTCGCTATTTAAAAGTCTTTCAAGCACTAACCAGTTACCTCTGAATAGATTATTCAAAGACTTACCCTTTATTACCGGCTTACGGTCGTTGAACATATTGACTCCGCCGTTTTTACCAAAAACGACAGTCATTCCCGATTGCTGCTTTTCCTCGCCGACGACGTCCATTTTACTGGTCGCCTGGTAATTCCCTTTCTTCGTCGCTTGTATAGCCGCACCAATATAGCAACCGAATCGTTTCTTGGCTCCTGACGCTCATTGAAGTTTAGTGTAATTTTTCTTGATTTTCAAGTAATCTGCTCCAGAATTCCAGACAAAAGTATATTCGTTTTGCCCATCATTTCTGCCATCATATCACAGCCCGCCATA
Source organism: Mythimna ferrago (assembly GCA_910589285.2). NCBI lineage: Eukaryota > Metazoa > Arthropoda > Insecta > Lepidoptera > Noctuidae > Mythimna > Mythimna ferrago. The sequence goes on from OU342693.1 coordinate 1,615,718, forward strand.
TAAGCAAAACCAGAAGTATTTGAGTAGTTTGATTTTGGAGTAACCAACTTTACCGTTTTATTGTTGGCTCTTTTGTTTTCAAACGCGCTTTTGTAATTCTTCAAATCTCCCTTTTTGCCAGAGATTTTTCTTGGGTTCCAAAATGTTCTTTATTGACTTTTGAATTGTTTGAAGGTGTGACTTGTGGTCTCGTAAGTTTCAGCTTGAAGTACTTTTAGACTAAGATCTTATACAACCCTTGTAAGTTTGTTTTCATGATCTCACAATCTCGTTTTCCAAAGTTAACTTTATATTGTCTTCAGTCAGTATCACGATTGCGGTGACAATGCTGCTCCGGACTCTTTTGGTAGGGTCATGTTTGGCGGATCACTTTATCGGATTCTAATTGTGCACTTGCAGCCATAGGTTCAGTGACGATTTTATCAAATTCTCGAAAATATTTGGTTAGTGTGGTGTTTCTAACCAATTTAAAATTCAGCAACCTTTTACTAAAAGATAGCTTCGTCGCCACATAATGTTCTTTACTCACTCGGTACTTGTTTCTTCCATAACTTCAATGTCGACAACGTTCAGTAGGTAATTCACTTGATAATTTTTGAATTCGAGGTGTCCACACACTGCATTTATCACCATCGGATTGTTTAATGTCCCATTTGTTTAATTTGATGCACAAAACGTTTTTTTTTTTTTTATTATTATTTAATGTTCGTTTATTTTCACTTCATATTTTTTTGCACTTTGGTTTAGCGCTCTGGGCCCATAACCTGTTAGGATTAGGGCTCCAAAGAGAAACTTCATTTTAAGGATTTCAATTATAACTGTTTATTATCCTTTTCTTTATATTGGGAAGGTGTGTTTCAGTAACATCACGTGAGACGTGTGCTCCTAAGCAAGGCTAGTGGAATACAGTAACTATAACCATACTAGGGATTTCAGTCAAGTGGTCACGGGGCGTTGTCCATTAAATATAATATTTATTGCTTAGAAAGAGAAAGACCATAGTGTTGAAGCAGGATGGATTTGTTTTTGTTATATTCCAACAGAAAAAACAACTTTGTTGTTTTAAATTTTCCCGTGTTTGGCTTCAGGGAATCTCTTAAAAGGTGAACTTAAAAAACAAAAAGAGAAACGTTGCCAGTTGTGATAATTTTTCTCACGAAGAAGCTAAAACAACAGCAATAAAATTAACAGAGCAACAAATCATACAAATTAAATTTCTTCTTGACACGACAATTACGAATACAAACATTAATTTCCGCAACAAATTAAACAAAAAAAAAAAATCTCGCGGCTCACAAATACGCCACATTCCTCGCACCTCGCCCGCTGCGCCCACAGATTATAATTGCCCTAACGGCTACACGTTATAAATCTTTCGCCGAGATGAAGATTAGGCTGTTTGTAATAAAAATAAACATTCCCTTGCCTGCGATGATACTATGACAAATTAATCGGAACGCACCCGACGCTTTGTAATCATTTGAAAATAGAACGTCGCGTGGCTGGCTGCACAGCGTCTGGCCGTTGTTGTGGCGATGGGTAAACATGCAAGGTTGCCAACTCATAGTCGAAAACTGCAACTAGTTAAAAAAATCTGTAAAAAATATAAATTTGTATATAGGATGTAGGTAAAATCTCTAATTTGTATTTTTTTTTTGTAATATTATTTATTTATTTAATTTCAGTTATCAGTTAGTCAGTTTCTACTTACCTTTAAACTAAATACAATCATATACGCAGTAGGTATAAAACTTTCAATCTATTGGGTATTATCATCATCAGCAACAATGAACATCTGAAATAAAAAGAAAAAATGCAGATTTAGAGCCGTAAACGAAAAACTAAGTAACTTTCCAAATAATTGTAAATCAAAAGTTGTAAAAAATAGTTAAAACTGTAGGGTTGGTAACCCTGCAAGCATGCGTAATAATAGATTGCTGTTATTAATTAAGAGACAGCACGGTGGGTGCAGTGGTTGAGCGATTGGCTGCTGTGCTGCTTGTCGCGAGTATGGTTCTCGCGAGGAACAATTAATTGTATGGCCATAGAGGTATTTGTTCCGGGTCTGGGTTTCTTTTATATGGTCACCCTCGATACGGCAGCATATAGCTAGATGACAAACTGAGCCCACGTATGCCAATTATGCTACGCATTATTAGGTACATCTGGACTCTTGAATTTGCTTGAAAACAGACAACATACATATAGAGCGTGACAGCGTAACGTATGTCTGTATTCCATGTTTCTAAGGCCTACTGTGCACGGACGCGTAGCTTCATAGACGCATATTCGTCATTATACGCTTGTTGTAAACCAGCTTACATACAAAACTATGAAACTCCTGCGACGAAGTGGCAATGACACGATGGCTCGACGTTGCTGTGGACCGTACTTATTATAACAATGAAACCCTGCCGATGAAGCGGCAAGTCGTGCCGTCGTATCGTTGCCGCTTCGTTGTCGACGAAACAGCAAGAGTTTGTGTGTAAGCTCATACAGTCGTACATCAAGCGGATAGTGACGAATACGCGTCTATGAAGCTACGCGCCCGTAGACAGTAGGCTTTAGTCATTTGTTTACTTTGTCTCAGTTTGTCTGTAGCTTTATTTCTAGTGTGAAGCACTGTCCTTGTTTTTAACAAAATAATACTTTGTAACAGTCTAGAAACACTTATTCATGACGCTTTTTTTGTAGCAGACATGAAAAGAATTTGTGAGGAAAATAGATGTTTGTCTAAGTCGCAGCGTCTCGCCGTCACGCGTCGTGTCAAATGATGCTGATGACAGAAACACGAGTCTGCGCTAAATCTGAACAGCATTACCTCACATTTTGACATTATTATATATCTTTACAAACATTTACAAGGAAATTGGTCTGTATTTTTCTCAGAACATGTAAGTATGGGCTGTAGGAATGTAGACTCTGACTGTTATACACGTGGAAGACTTCCACTGTCCTATCTAATAGGGTTGCCAGGTCCTGAAACTAAAAAGCCCGACAGACTATCTATTTAAGCCGGACATTTGATAAAAAAGCCGACATTTTTCTAAAGTCTAGCATTACTTTTTAATAACAATTTCATAAAATCTTTTAAAATTCTAATTAAAAAAAAATCAAAAGTGTCCGCTCTGCTTGTCGCAAAACAAGGTAAAGCAAAACTCAAATGACGATTCTAAACAATTTGGTCAAATTTAAAAAGCCTAACAAAAGCCAAAACTAGTCATATTTGGCCGAACACGCAAATAAAAAGTCTGACCATGTCCGGCTTTATTACCCGGACGCCTGGCAACGCTATATCTACAGGTATTTTCTGAGTCATCTCGCTAGCCTTTTCTCAATTAGCTCAGACTTACCGGATGCGGCGGAATACCCGTGTTTTAAATGGAGCTACAGCCATCAGACCTCCACAACCCACTTACTGGGTAACACGACACTTAAGTAGACTGATGGTAAAAATTTCTGGCGTGTCGTCTGGCTAGCTGTTTCTACGAATGAAAACTGGGACCAACGACTTTACATCCTTTCCGAGGCATAGGTTGTCAGTAATGTCTTAAATAAACTTAAAAATTACATTGCTAATTGCCCGGTTTTGAATCCGCAACCACATGAAGATTCGGACACAATATGTTGGGACACAGTATTCGAATTGGCACATTTAAAAAAAAATTCAACAAATTTGGTGGTTAACCATTGCGCCACCACGGCACTTAGTATAAAATGAAAATATTTAACAAACAACAGAAAATATGCTTGCTGATTTCATCTCTCTGACACTTCTTTGCGTGTTTTGCCTTCATACCTAAATAAAGGAAGCTCAGTTCATTCTCTATGGCCAATACAAACAAACCCTGTGGTAAATAATAATTCCATTTTCAAATAAGAAATCAAATTAAGATAACGATGTTTCTTTTTTTTCGACTGGCAACTTTATCGGTGGCCATTATTGATGAGTGAATTTGAGTAGACAGAACGTCTTTTGTCTTATAAATTATTTTGTTAAAAGCTTTTCTTGTTTGTAATGGACATTTTTATTGTGATCGGCAATTTAGCGTGTTATTAATTTAATGCTTAATATCCAAGAGGCAGACTGCTCAACGGCACAGTTGGCACAGTGGTTGAACGATTGACTGCTGCGCTTAATGTTGCCGGTTCGATTCCCGTATAAAACTAATATTTGTGTTCCAGGTCTGGGTATCTTGAGTATGTGAATTCAGGTGTTTGTAAACCAACTTTTTTTTAAATATGTCTAAAGTGCTCAAGCAACTTAACTTAAGGGGCCGGCGGAGGATGAATTTCCATACAAACGTAATACCACGCTCATTTGCAGTTGGAGCATATATCCAACATATTATGATGATATTCGGTTAAAGACAATATTTATCTAGGTTCCTACGTCGAGAATATTAGAAATATTGTTATTTTTAATACAAGAAAAGCCAAATGGCATGTTTTGCCATTTACGCTATAAAAAAGTGCGAAATACAATTTGCTTAAATTTCTTTTTGTTTTTATAAAAAAGAAAGACGTAGGAACCTAGATAAATATTGTCTATAACCAAATATCATCATAATATGTTGGAAATATGCTCCAACTGCAAATGAGCGTGGTATTACGTTTGTATGGAAATTCATCCTCCGCCGGCCCCTTAATGTTTCATTTATGCCCCTCTCAGAATGGTGTTGCCATAAAGAAATTATGTTCCGTCAGTGTATCATCTACTAATTAAGTCATTCACAGATACATAACAAGTGAAAAGATGTGTTTTAATTAGCAATAAACTTAGCTTTCAGTTCTGTAAGAGTCGAATACGGGTGGGTTTTAGTCGGTAAAAGTCTGATTGTCCCTTTCGAACCATCCAGAATGAGACAAGGTTTTCGATGATATAGTACACTCAAAAAAAAAAAAAAGTTTTAGTCTTGTACCTACTTTCTCCATATTTCACCATATCTACATGAAGTAATAATTAATATAATAATAATTTATTTTTTTTCAAAAAGCTTAATTCTATGATTACAGGTACATTTAGGCAAGATAATTTGAGGACATTTCATGTAGCTTCTGTAACCGAGCTAGGCAATGCCTGTATTACGGTTATCAGTGCCATTTCCCTTAATCTTCTATAATATAAAAATGAATCGCAAAATGTGTTGGTAAGCGCATAACTCAACAACGCCTGGACCGATTTCGCTAATTTTTTTTTTGTTGTGTTCGTTATTATGAGGAGAAGGTTCTTATGGAAATGATAAAAAAATGAAAATTAGGGTAGTGTAGGGTAGAGTAGGGTAGTGTAGGTTAGAGTAAGGTAGAGGAGGGTAGAGTAGGGTAGAGTAGAGTAGGGTAGGGTAGAGTAGGGTAGAGTAGGGTAGAGTGGGTAGAGTAGGGTAGAGTAAGGTAGAGTAGGGTAGAGTAGGGTAGAGTAAGGTAGAGGAGGGTAGAGTAGGGTAGAGTAGGGTAGAGTAGGGTAGTGTAGGGTAGAGTAAGGTAGAGGAGGGTAGGGTAGGGTAGAGTAGGGAAGAGCGGGAGCGAAGCCGCGTGGGTACAGCTAGTTTTATATAATAATATGCCAACAAAGTGTTCTGTACAATTTATGTAGATATTAATTTTTAAATGATTTTCTTATAATTATTTACGAAGAAAAGTGAACAATGTAAGTAATGTCCTCTTCTTTGTGTTTGGCGATATGTGCGTGTGTGATGCATAGGAGGGTGTGTTGATTGGTATGTAATTTATGTGAAGATTCTGCGGTGTGTTTGAGTGTGAATGGATGTAATGGTGAGTGAGTGTGTGTGTTTTTAGTTTAGTCTCTAAATCTCTATCTAGGTATATATAGTCTTTGAATGAGATTCCTTGTTCCTAGAATGCAAAGAACAACTGAACAATACATGTGTGTTTTTGTCAGTAGAAGTCTGACACTTTTTCATTTCACTTTTTTATTTTAATTTTATTATCTACATTGTACTTACACAATATAAGCAACATGAAAATTTGTAACCAAGCATTATATGTAAAACATAATATGATTTAAAAGAGTGTCCATGTAGTTTCTTGCACGTTCTTCTCCATAGAGACCTACTCTTTGGAACGTGCAAATTAGCTTCACTTTTCTTGGACTGACCGACATTTGACTATTCAAAAGTGCCTGCAAATGGTCTAATTGAAATAAATGATTTTGAATATTGAATTTTTTTTTTTTACTGGAGGGTTTCCGTTCCACCATAGGGTGGGAGAAGTAATTCGATGATTTTCTAGTTTTTTGACGGGATTTCTTCGAGTGAAGTACAGTGGCGGTTTTAATTAAACGCAAATTGATTCCTAGTGGATATCATCGTCATCATCATCAGCCTTTATAATATTCCCACTGCTGGGACTCAGGCCTCCTCTCTAGGAGAGGGAATGGGCCGTAATCCACCAAGCGCGCCCAGTGCGGGTTGGTCCTAGTGGATATAGTGATGTAAAATTAGTGCAGTTTTGTATCTCAAGTATCAGGTGCTACCTCGGTAAATGAAAAGCTGAGAATTTTATTGTAGTGTTGATTACCTCAGGATTTTTTTTCGAGGTTGACTCGTTGCATTTGCTGCCAAATGTAAACTATTCATGCTACGGTAACTATTTTATTATTTACTAGTAAAATGTGGAGACTTAGTAGATTGTGCATTTACTAATAGCATACTGTGTATCCAGAATTTATACATAATGTACGATTGTTTGTTTCCCAAATAAAATAAAAACCATTCATACGAAGACATGGTCTAAAGGACTTAGTATCCAAACTAAAAACTTTAACAATATACATAATTATCCATTGTTTGAACCATCACTTTACACATTCCTTCTCACTTGGTAAATTAACAGCTCAAGCAATTTAAAAGCGATTTCCATACGCAACATGGTTTAAATTATTAATATTGTTGTGTCGAAGTTAAATTTACTTTGCGAGTTCTAAGTTATGGCTTATTGTGCCGAGAGGACAATGGGGGAAAGCGCACCGCGTCGTACGCTGGAGGAATGCTGAGCACCTGATGCTGGCTTATAACTCCTTAGTTAACTGTATATTTTCAAAGTATGCTCCATTAACTGATTCTATGATGAATGACTGCCCTGTTGGTTTAGTGGTTAGTGGCCCTGACTGCTGTGCTAGAGTTCGTGGGTTCGATTCCAATCTAAGACAAATGTTGTGTCACGCATTTGTTCTGTGTCTAGATGTAATCTATATATAAAAACTAGCTTTTACCCACGGCTTCGCCCGCCTCTTTTTTCCCTTTTCTCACTTTAAAAAAAAAACAGCCTATGTCCGTATCCCAACTATCTCAGTACCAAAATTCATCAAAATCGGTTTTGCCATTTCGGCGTGAAGACGTAACATACAAACAAACAAACTCACTTTCGCTTTTATAATATTAGTAAATATATATATTTAAAAGGAAAAACTGACTGACTGACATATCAACGCACAACCTAAATTACAGAGCTTAGGAGCGGACAGTTTTGCGAAAGATATCCTTTTATAATGTAGGCGAACACTAAGAGAGGATTTTCCGAAATGGGGTGAATTTTGAAAAACCCTAAGGGGAGGAAACAAGAGTCCAAAGTTTGAATGGAGAAACCTATTTTGTTCAAAAGAGTCACAACGGCCCTGAAACGCAAAGGGCAACTGAAGAAGCACAGGTGGGCCTGTATAACTCTGACACTCCATTAGTTCCACCCAAACCTAGAAAAGCCACTTGATTTTCCCACTAATAATAAAAATAATGGTTTGTAAGGCTCAAAGTGACAATGAGTTTTCAGTTTTCCTAATAAACTTTTATCACGCGCTATAGTCCTAATCAAGACCATTCCAAAGAGCTAAAACACGATGGGGTTGTCTTTTCTTTTATAATGATAATGTCTCCAAAAATCCATGTTTTCTTTAGCCGTTTGAGCCTGAAAAAATACAAGTATCAATCAGTGCAGCAGAGCCTAACAACCAATTTCATTTTTACACGAGAGGTAGTTAAGTACCTGTACCTGTGAAGTAACAAAACAACCTTTAATATCCGAACAAGTGCTCACGTGACGGAGCGGTAACAAATTCCTATAAACGCCTTTCCTATCGGGCGTGGCACATAATAATAAATTCATAACCTTAAGTACCCCATTTAGCGTACAACATGGTCGCGTCATTAAAAACCTATTCAAAACTACAGTTAAATCATAATTATGTTACTTTTACATTGCGCCAGTGATCAAGTTTAGTGATCTGACCCCTATTAACCTTTATCTAGTCGCTACACCCGCCCCTGTAGTTAGGAAATACTAGGAAGACGGCAAATTAGTTTAGCATTAGTAAGCAGTACTTAGAAGCTTGCATCACGAAGTATATTAGGTTCAGAAGTTCAACTTTAGGAGACGTTCACTGTTGAAACTAGTGATTTTGCAATCATTCCTTTTTTTTATTGGTATAAACTAAAGCTTGACTGCGAACTGCGATCCCACCTGATGATAAGCAATGAATAGAATAGAATAGAATAAACTTTATTGTACACCAAAATAGTAACAATTTCACAGAAACTTAAACCTATGTGCACAGTGGCGGTCTTATCGCTGATGCAATCGTTGATGGTGAGGCGCACTAGTTTATTAAGAGCCTATTCTCTCTAGCCTTGAAGACATCTCTATAACCGAACAGAAAGACCGCAGCAGGCAAATTAAAATGCAGGCCATTTATTTCTTCATAATTTGTGTTGTCCTTGGTTCTAAATGGAACGTTTGATGTTTATATGACGGAACTCGACAGACAGTTGTATGTATATCTTCTGCTGTAACAGTAAGGTCTCATAGAGTGTCTTGCATAGAGATCTACGCTTTGGAACGTGCAATTTAGATTAACTTTTTTTTTGACTGACCGACATTCTGACAATTCAAAAGTGCCAGTAATTGGTTTATTTTTTATTTCATGGATCTTTATCTAGATAGATCAGCTCTAGATAGCTCCCATGCCATTTACGTGGCAGGGGCACGAAGGGTCCTATAGGGGCTTCGAAAAATGCTCTAAAACGAATGGATACCTTCTGTCGTTCTTTTCCTTGTCTAAACGGACACACACAGCCAGACAAATTGAATTGATCAGTGCATTGTAACCGAGACAAATGGCGTTTTTATTGAAGCCGTCGGGCTGATGCAAAATAATGTAATGTCACTGCTATGATTTTAATATCAGTGACACGCAGACCGCTGTTGACGCCGTACTGACATACTTAGCGAGATGGTCCTGTAACAGGAGCGGAATTAATGGCGCGTCATGTGCTTGTCAGTTATTACATTGTGGTAAATGAGGGTAGTTGAAATGATGACTGTAGCTCATAACATTGTCTTTAGGTACTTGTAAAGCCTTAAGTGACATCTCTTTGGTATGCACAATAATCAGCCTCAACTGTTCCTTTTTATTTGTAGGTGGGTAATCATCTTTTATTCAGACTTTTACTGACTGAAACCACACCTATATCCTTTTTAGGGCTGCGAGTTTCCTTTTCAGAAATTCCTGATGGCATCGCCCCTACTGGGCCCTTACGGCTTTGCTGATATCTCTCTGAAACGCGCGTGGAACACTGCGTCGGTCGGTTACTAGGCAGCCGTACGACGAGTTACCCATGGCTCGTAGTCTGCAAGTCCGCGCTTATCGTGGCTGGGTAGTCGGGGTCAGGGTGAGGTTGTCCGTTCCTTCCCACTGGCCTACTATAGATTGGTTGATGTGACATGTTTTCGAATTTTTGGTTCAAAACATGATTTTTCAGTAAGTTTGAAATACGTTTTAACTGCACTATTGTAAATTTATTTTAAAAAGATGCCATATCTGTATTTTAAACTGAAATGTCTACTGAAAAGATATTGAAATTCAATTTACGGTAGAGTTATCCACCGTCGCCGACGCAATGACGCAACCTCATTGACGATTCATCTAAAATTCTAAACAGATTGAAGACTCCAAAGTAAACGCTTTCTCCGATGAACTGTGAACCCTTGTAACTTCATATTAGTCTCGTTATCAGTTGCCCACGGGTAACGGCTGCGCGAGCGGCTGCCCAGGGCCAGCTGCCAGGCAAGCCATCCGTCAATGCAGCCCGATTCATCTCCCTTATCTGTAATGTATTCTACCACACAATCGATGTATCGGGCCCTTGGGTATTGTTCACGAATTTTGGGATAAGTGGATCTCGAATAATGTGTATAAAGGCAGGTGAGATGATCGATTCCATTGTTTTGTTGTGTTGATCATGTGTGTAGACGTGTATTTTAAATATCAATAAAATTATTCTTTCTGCAAGAAAACAAATTCTATTTATGTCTGAAATGGAGTAGAGATTATTTTTTTAAATCTGTACGATTGAAGAGAGATTAAAAATTGAAATGTTGCCAATTTATACAACCACCAAGTTCCTAGAATTTAGGAGGGCAGAAAGTTATATGGATTTCATACCATTTATCATGTCGTAAAAGTGAAGATAAAATATAAGAGGAAGAAGATGAGTCACTATGATATTCATGGTGACACTGAATACACTGGATTACTCACAAGAAGTATCTAAGCGAAATATGTAACACTAGCTTAGTCCGCGGCTTCACCCGTGTGAAAGCTTTATTTAGTAAAGGTACTCTATCTGCTGTTGCATATTATATTATTATTATTATCTACACATGTCAAGCATTATCTGACTCCGCTCAAGCCTTTAAGCGTGAAGGAGTAACAAACGTACACACATAATATAATAATACAAACTTTCGTCTTTATAATATTTACCAATGATCATCACATCCTAGCCTTGTCTCAACTAGCTTGGGGTCAGCTTCCTGTCTCACCGATTGCAGCTCAATACCAGAGTTATAATGGAGCGACTGCCTGTCAGACATCCACAACCCAGTTACTGGGCAGCACGATATTCCTCGTATATACTGGTGATGTTAATGTGACTACGCTGGAAGAACAAGAGTCAAGACCTAATCTCAATTCGCAAAGATCTAACAAATTTTCTCAAAACCGATTGGTTAACAGAGAAATCCTGCCTTGATTGAGCTCAGTAGGTTTATCTACACAATTGACGGCAAAATAAAGCTCACAAACATCACCATTACCACACACAACACTAACTAATTTACAGAAATACAGTCAGACACACGATTCTGTGTCTAATAAACCCGAAGGCTTCCATTAACGCGAATCGTGATCATCCAGCCATCGTGAGAATGTTCGTGGAGTTGCGACACACTCGAGTTGACAGTATCGAGTCGGCTTGTGAACGATAATCGATTTAATGAGGGGGGGACGCAATCGATGTCGATGTTTAATGCAAGGACTTAGGTACTAGGTGTACAGTACCGGTAAGGAGTTTAAGTTAAGCTCACCGGCTGTTATTTATTGATAGTTTTTTGTTTTAGTGAGAGTTCTGTTTTTGTTTGAATGTCTGGATATTTGGATGTTTGGTACATAGATATTGATATGAAAATTACATCAGGAACTTAAAATTAATAAGGCGTCACAATGGGCGGTCTTATTACTAGAAGCGATTTTTTACAGACAACCTTTAATTAATATTTTGGTAATTAAAATAAAAGTTTAATTTTATTTTGTAAATATGGGTGGTGCTTGGTAATACAAATGAAATCAGGAGAACAGCCATACTTTTCAAATAACAAGGCATGCAAAAGTAGAGTTTACACACACAAGTATTTAAAACGTTTTTTTTTTCTACAAATAATTACAAAAAAATATAACAATTTAGTGAGAAGGCCAGAAGGTGCCTAGCAGTGGGAACACTGAAAGTCTGATTATGGTTATGCTAAGTTTTAAATCTTTCTTGGAAAGGCCACGGTTTTCTCACAATGTTTCTTCACTATTTTGAGAGCAGTGGTGACGAAATAGATTACATAAAGTAATACGCTTAATATTCCTTTATCCTCTTTTATTTTCAAGCTTATTGGATTAGTTAATTTCGGCTATAAAATATATCTTTAGGAGTAAATATTTCATCGATTTAATTACATAACCGCTAGGCATACAATGTTAACCCTCTAAGATCAAAATTCCGAGATGCTTCCATTTTCATGACCGTTAAATTTTACAACCCTATAATTTCGTCACTGTTTATTAACCCTTCAGAGTTTGGAAAATCAAATGCCAATAAAATGTGGACATTATTGCTGTAGGGTTAAAAGACTTACTGACGATTTGGACACAGTGTCCGATTTGACACAGTTTTATTTCAATATTTCTTCACAGACGTTTCGGACACACACTGTTTAGTACAGTCAGATAAAAAGTTTATAATGTATATAGGGGGAAAAAGCGTTACCAGAATTATTATACGAGTAGGCTGAATTTAAGGTAGCAAGAGCAACTTCGAGTAATACATTTCTTTATATTTTATTTTTAAGACTTTTTTATCTGATTGTACTAAATAGCTTCAATTTTGGTTGTGTCCGAAACGTCAGTGAAAAATATACTTAGATTTTTTTTTTAAATGTCATAAGAACAATTACAGTTCACTTAAAATGAGATACAAATAGCTTAGTACTTAACTATAGTACTTTAATAATCGCATCTGGTGTGTTGGTGACGTCATAGGTTATAGACATAGACATGTTTTTTAATTTAGGTTTAAACATACGGAAAAGAAACCCAGAAAATGAGGTAATAATTTTGTAAAAAAATTAATGTGGCTAATTTGTAACATTTATTTGTAAAAGCTTTGTTTAAAATACTGTGAAGTTGGAAGCAATAAATATATTTTTAAGCAAGGTTATTATTTTCACACCTCTTTAATTCTTCGGGTAAATCACTATGTGATATTGATATGGAAAATAAAATGTGTCGATTCGGACACAGTGTCCAAATCGTCACTAACTCAGTTGAGCCGTGGCCCGTGAGCCCCGAAGTTTACAGAGAGCTCCGGTTAAATGAATTTGTGCTGTGAGTACAGTCGCGCGCGTTTGTTACATGATACTGTTGAGGTTGGCAACCCTGCTCGTCGGGAAGTTGCAGTTCAGATTCGCATGTACCTACCTTACTTTCGTATTAGGTTTTTGGGTTTTGTTACATGAAAATGATTTTTTTTTTTTTGCAATGAGTGATAAATTATGATATTTATTTTGCAAATAGATTGAAAAAAATACTTTTACTCGCCTATTTTTTCATCAGTTTCAACTGGCCGGTTTTAAACAACCTATGGTTATGAACGGATATATTATGAACTAGAAAGTCAAAAAAAATCTTGTTAAAAAACTGCATTATTTATTTTGTTTGTACTTTTACAAAAACTATTGTGGCAATCAAATATAATTACGCATACTCAGTTTCATATGACTTCAGCTAGGTTGAATTTCAGTATCATTTTACTCACAAAATTTTTGGATATATAAAAAAAAAACCCTTTATAAAAACATGAAGTAAAAATAAATTTAGATAAAAGCTTCAACTTGGGGTCTTTAAGTCAAGAGTAGTAAGAATAGACTACTTCTACGTAAGCGTGTTCCTTCAGGTGAAATGGTGATAAAACACGAGCCTATCAATAAAAAAAAATAAAAAAACTATCAACCCCAATGTTCTGTGTCCGACCGTACACCACCGAAGCCCGCGGCGTCCACTGATCCAGACGTTTCATTAGTATCCCAACACTATCGACCACTCAGCCCTGCTCTCCCTTCTCACTACTAACCTCCCCTTTAACCCCCAGAACTCAAACAACCAGCGAGGGGAGGCAGCTCAACAAAAACTGGCCAATAGTTTGTACGCGCGTAATTCTGTACTAGTTGTTCCCGTCAGTTTGTTTGACGGAATTTGCATAGTTATTAGCCCCGGCGTTGTTTATTTAATAGTGGATATTTGTTTTATTTCTCAGTTTCAAAGGGGAGCATTTTAATTATTTTGGGATTTGGGATCATAGTAAAATATTTGATGCTATAGTTCTACTTAGTAGCTCGGCATATAATGTTGAGATTTAAATCTCTTTGTGAGATTTAATTTAGAAAGAGAAAGATTTACTGATGTACTTAAAATGTTTACGAGTAGCTTTTACATCTTATTGCGTTTTTTATGCGAGCAATATTAGATCCAAAGCATTGCCAAGTATTTTTCTGGTCAAATATTAGATACAATTAAATATTCCATCCTTGAGTCAATCGTAGATTTGATCAGGTAGGAGCAAATTATTATATGCACAGAAACTACCATTGGTAACTACACACCTACCTATTTATATACAACTAAACTAATAAGGAACTAATAACGCATGCAAAAAGATTTAATTGGGCATAAAAAAAATCATTCACATTTTTATCAATGGGTGCCCCAAACGCCGGCAGCATTGTCTCGGAAAGGTTGGACGGGCCTACAAAGGATAGGTTTATCAAGCTACATGTCAGACAAGCCGCTTGATAGATCTTCCTCAAATTGGATGCTGTGTTTTTTTATTGTATTTTTTTTTTGTACTACTCTTTGCCTAAGGTGTACTAGATACTAACATAGTTTTGTAATACTAACACCCTATGGACCAACGATGCCTGAGAATAAAAGATTTTTATTTTTATTATTGGCATGAAAATGGATAATTCAATTTAACTACAAGTTTCATAAATTATCCTTTCAATTCTAATCGAAGTTACATACCTAGATATATAAGAATAAAAAACGATTTAATCAAAAATGTTTGGTTAGTAGTGGTTTTTGCTTGCGATTGTACAAGTTTTTTAAAATTACATAAGTTTTTTATTCTTCTTGTTTTAATATTTTATCATAATTAAAGAAAAATGCTTAAAAACTTAAGTTTAACTGGAAGTTCTTAAAATCTGCCCTGTGTAACATTTTTATACCATTTCATATCTTTATTGCAAAACCACTTCTGCAAACAACATAGTATTATCCATTATATAAATACAATAACAACTATTATTCAATCCGCGACACAATATTATTGTATAGCATTGTATGTAGATGTAGGTCTGTTTGTCTGTCCATTGTCCTGTCTACTGGCCAGGCCAGTAGCTAGCCTGACTTCTGGATAGCTAGTGCACACTCACTGCTGGTTTTTGTTACTTGCCTTTCATTTTTTGGTATAGGTTTACAGGATATTGTGTTAGGTACTAGCTCTGTCTAGAACGCTCTTTTTATGTTTGGTTAGTAATAAATATTAACTTGTGTGTAATAATTAATTTCATCAATACTGATGTCAGAATAATAAAAAAAACATCGTGAGGTAATCTGTCATATAGGGTCTCAAAATAAATGATTTCAAAAGTATTTTTCACTAAAACTGTAGGATATAAAAAATAAAATGCCAGGGTCAAAAAAACCCCGACCACAAAATATGACTAAAAGTCACTTTAACTAATCAGATACAGTTAATGGCGTCAAAATGATTGAACTGAAATAGATTCGACAAACTGTATCAGATAAACTTAGACCTCTAGAACTAAAACCTAACTATAACGAAATGTAACTGGTACAACTACACGCTGAGCTCTCAGTAAGGATCCATTTTCAAAGTTTCGCTACAACAATAGTTCCGCGGACTTGGGCGAAACCCGAGTTTGTCCGAACACAAGCCGAGCCGGGCCGAACCCGAGAAGGGCCGAGCTGGTCCGGCCGGCGTATGTTCTGCGATGTGAACACGTTCCCCGACCCTTGGGCCGATCCCTTTTATGTCCAGACATGCTCCGTGAGCAGTCAGTAAGATTAACTCCTCGCAAATTGTTCCGATGTATACCAATGTTTGTAGATGTGTGTCTGAGCGGAAATCAATGTTATATTTTGATGTCACTTCATTGTATGGGAAAGGAATGTCTTTATGAAAAGGTAAAGCTGAAAGTTCATGGTTATTAGTTAGGTACCTTTTCATTTTCGATAGCTCTTTTTGGTTTTCGACGGTCGGAGGGTGGAGAATTTCGGTACGAATGATTCTGTAAAGACGAATAATAGTTGTCACTATCGTCACTTCAGCCGAAAGAGGTGCACTTTTGGACATAGGCCTCCCCCAAGTCTCAGCATAAAAATTGGTCCTGTGCGTCTCGCATCTATTATTTTCCCGCGACTGGAACCACCACAAGGTGGAACTTTTGGGAGGACTTAGAACTTGCAACTGAATCTTTCTTCTCCATGTGAGCAACGTGCCCTGTCCACTGCACACTTAAGTTTTGCGATAGTTCATAATTATCGTTATTGCAAAATTAGAACTGTTTGATAATCTTTACTCATACCGATTATACTTTCCTAACTCTAATAAGGCAACATTCAACAAGATGCATGCATTGTCTATTATTTTCAATAAGCAGAACTGGCGTCGATGAAAACTAGGAGCGAATTTCCTCGGCACAAACTTAACGGTTAAAAAGGTTCAAGAATAATCCCTGAACACTCACGTTTAAAATTAGGCTCCATTAAACTGTACTAAACTTTAACTAGTTCCTGTCAAGAGAGCAACTTCTTCATTTACGAAAGCTATGAAATGTGTCGGTTACAAAATTGCGCCGTTCAGGCGCTGGCTCCAACCTGAGAGGTTGATTCCCCCCGGGTTGGTTGTTCACCCTACGTTGCCCCCGGGTAGATCGGTCACCCTACGTTGCCCCCGGGTTTATCGGTTATCCTACATTGTTGGGTGTTATGGTAATGTCTGAATGATCGTTTAACGAGCAAGAGATCTACGTGATCTGTTACTGATACATCACCGATATCGATATCCGTTTTTCGCTCTTAAGGTAATTAAATCATTTTTAATTTAAAGGAAGGCGATCTGAATCTGTTGGATGCGAGAAGCATAGACTTACTGGTTTGAGGAGGTCTCTCTGGTAGTAGACTTCTAAAATAATGTCTGATATATCACTGATATTATAAAGGCGATAGTTTGCGAGTGTGAGTTTTTGCTTCTTCACTCTCGAACGGCTGAACGGATTTCGATGAAACTTGGTACACGGGGAGACGATGTCCTGGAATGACACATAGAATACCATAGGATGTTATCCTAGGAGTATTTTAATGGAATAATTATGTATTATCACGCAGGCGAAGCCCCCGGCAGCAGCGCTGTTTCAAGTTCGACTGCATAAACTCATAAAGTACAATCAGCCTAAAATGTTCTCACTGCTGGGACTCGGGCCTCGTTTCTAGAGGAGGTATGAGCTCGTAATTCACCACATGGGCCCAAAACGAGATGGTAGATGTCACAAATTGTTGGTTCTAAGACTGCTGGTTTCCTCACGATGTTTTCCTTCACTGTTTTGAGAGCAGTGGTGATGAAAAAAGTTACAAAAAGTAATGTGCCTGGCAGGGTTTGAATCCAAAACCGAGCGGTTACCACTGGGCCATCGTTCAACTCTATTTTTCGTAAATTATATGTATCGATCACTAGATTATATAGAACCTTTTTATATAGCGTAAAATATCGGTATATTTCAGTTGCAGTGTGTTACGGATATTGAACTTTGTTCCGTTTTAGAAATATGTTGAGATAAATCTGCCAAGAAGTAATAGAAATTCTGTCTGCTTGGTTGTGCTTGAAAAGGAAGGCGATGCGAGAAAATTATAGAACTGTTTTCTGTAGTTTTGTTGGTAGTGTTAGCGGTTTACCAACTCCTCGAAATATGTTTAAAACATTTTTTTTAAATCTTTTATAAACCAGTGCTTGACTGCGATCCCACGTGATGGTAAGCAGTGATGCAATCGTTTATAGTGAGGCGCACTAGTTTATTAAGAGCCTAATCACTATAGCAATTATAAAGTTTCAAGGCTGTAGAGGGCCCTGGAAGTCTCGGACGGATTCGATTGAGATGATGACTAATAGTGTGGAAGGAAGACAAATTGCAACTCCAAAAGAATTTCGGGACACAGGTGCCATTTAAGTCCATGGGTTGTCTGAAAGGGAACCCCAGGGTCCTTGGATGCAAGGCAAAATTCCTAAACAGGGGTGGGTTTTAGTCAGTAAAGTCTGAAACGCCCTCCCACTCCACGCTAGAGCGAGAGAAGTCATTGGATGATTTCCCACATAAAAAAAGGTTCCATTTATGTTTTACGAAAGTAGATATCCAATGAGGACAGGGACTATACATATGGTGATTATGTAAGTCTTATTTTTATTTCTTTTTTTTTTGATTTTCTGAAAAATTGCATGAAGTTCTTTATTTCTCGACTTTTTGATGTTGATCAAGGGGGCACCAAAATTACTTAAATTCAATTTACGTAATACTTTAAATACTCCAAAGGCAGGAGGATAATAATTAAAAGTAATAAAATACGTAGATATCTATACAACAATGTTGCATAAGATAATAGCCCTCTTGGATAAGTCCAAATCAGGTATTAGAGCTAGGGGAGGAGTCTTACACGTGTAGCGTTGTATTCAAATTAGATTCTTGTACCCTCTTTAGAGTAGTTTAGAGTAATCATTTTGACAGTTATTGTTAATTGGAGAGGAGAGAGGATTACAGCCAGTCGCCACTGTAACATTTATAAACAGGACCCCGTGGGCGTAATAGTGATTAATCTTAATTATTCATAAATCCAATTCAATCATCAATTTAGCAATGCTTTTAATACTGTTGACTTCGACATTTTGCTTGGCATCCTTTGCTCTTTTAACATATCTCCTTCGGTAATTGACTGGTTTAAGAGTTACCTGTTTGGTCGCCGGCAGCGTATTTGCATTGAAGAAACTTTTTCTTCTTGGTGTAACACAACTGCCGATGTGCCGCAGGGTGGCGTTTTATCTCCTCTACTTTTCGCACTTTTTATTAATGCTATCACTCAACGACTTTCTTCTTTCTACCACCTGTATGCTGATGATCTTCAAATATACCAATAAGAAGACAATCATAATATAGTGTTGTTTGCAGACGACACTTCACTTTTGTTTAAACTTAAACGTCAGCAGCAGGTTACTGACGATATAAATATAGCTCTTTCAAAAATAGTACACTGGTTTAATGTAAATAACCTGCTTCTTAATGAAAAAAAAACCAAATGTATTAAGTTTACTATGCCTCATGTTAGGCAAGTAGAAACCAGTGTGCTAATAAAAGGTAAAGAGTTGAGTCCTGAAGATACTACAGTGTTCTTGGGCATTACTCTAGACGCTAAGCTTCAGTGGGGCCCACATATAGACAAATTGTCGAAAAAACTTAGTTCAGCAGCATATGCTGTAAGACAAATTCGAAATTTAACTGATTTAGAGACAGCCCGTTTAGTTTACTTTAGCTATTTTCATAGTGTCATGTCGTACGGTATTCTATTATGGGGAAATGCCGCCGATATACAGACAATTTTCGTTTTACAGAAAAGGGCTATTCGATCAATTTATAAATTAAGTCCCAGATACTCCCTCAGAGATAAATTTAAAGAAATAAATGTAATGACTGTGCCTTCACAGTATATTTACGAGAATATTTTGTATGCCCATAAAAATATAGACATGTTTAAAAAATACAGTGATATTCATAATTTTAATACAAGAAACAAACATAAATTTGTAGTTCCTGCAACCAGGCTCAAAAAAATAGGGGGCTCATTTAGATGCCAATGTATACACTTCTATAATAAACTTCCTAGTCATATTCAACAACTAAGCCTTAATAAGTTCAAATCATTTGTGAAACGTAAACTTTGTCAAAAGGCTTTTTACACTGTAAAAGACTATATTCAGGACGAAAAGGCTTGGGATTGACCTGCTCCAGTACCTACTATAACTGTTGTCATTTTTATTTTTCTTCTTTTGTATTTTTTAATTATTTTTATTTTCAAATGTGCTTTTTCTCTTTATTTTATTTGTTTTTTTACAATTTGACATTGGAGATTATTTTTATTTTACAAAATGACATGTATACATTTTAAGTACTTAAAGTATTTTTTTTTCTTTGACATAAATATTTACTTTTCTAAATATTTTGTAAATTATCAATTTGCTTATATTATTGTAAATGTGAGGACTATGTTGATTGCTTTTTCTTTTCAGTAATTTTAACGTATGTCTGGCAATTTGAGTGTTTTCTGCGGCCTACCCAAATGTCCTTTCTTTGGTATTGTTCGTCAAGTCGTAGAGCTCCTTAGTAGTCCTAAGTTGAGCTTTTCGAATACTGACAAATGCTTACACTGATTGGACAGGTCCACTCAAATGTGTATGGTTCTTTCTTCAAAAGACCATCTCAGACAAATCTGCATGGTTCTCATGTGATTTGACCATTACATATTTACTGTATGGACTTTAAAAGAGACCTTGACCCCTGAGTTTGTTTCGGTGTTTCTTCTCAGGGTAGTCAGATAGGAAACACCGGCCTCATCTAGCATAAAATGACGAAAAAAAAATTGACGTGTAAAAGTGTTTTTTAAACCTATTTACAAAATAAATATCATTTATCATTTACACACACAATCCCCTCTCGATAAGCTGGGTGATGCCATTGGGACTATTAATATAGATCTGAATCGTATAGGTGACTGGAGCACTGAGTTTGGGCTGAGGATCAATCCAGCCAAGACGCAGGTGATTGTTGTTGGTAGTTCCCGAACTGTATGTAAGATAGATTGGTCGACACTTCCCCAGGTTTATTTCAATAACACCATAATTCCTCTAACTCACACGGTGAAGAACTTGGGGATTTATATCGACAGCACTCTTTCCTGGACTAAGCAACTGCAGGAAGTTAGTCGTAAACTGTTTGCTTCGGCGGGCTCCTTGAGGCGCCTTCGCAATTTTCTTCCCATTACTACTAAAATTGCGATAGCACAATCTCTTCTTCTCCCAATCTTGGACTATGCTGATGCCAGCTATCTTGATCTCAACCAAGACCAATCGGATAAGCTTGAGCGACTTCAAAATCTCTGTATCAGGTTTATATTTGGCTTGCGCAAGTATGACCATGTTTCTGAATTCCGTACTCAGCTCAAATGGCTTCCTATTCGCCTTCGCCGGAATGCTCACATACTTTCTTTGCTTTACAATGTACTCTTTAATCCTTCGACTCCTTTTTATCTTAAAGAACGCTTTCAGTTCCTCTGTGACACACATTCTAGGTCCTTGAGGTCATCGGAAAATCTAAAACTTAGTATTCATATGCATTCCACTTCGTTCTTTGATAAATCCTTCACGATACAAGCAGCTCGTTTGTGGAATGCATTACCCATAGAAGTGAGGCGAGCCCAAACGCTACCAACGTTCAAAAAAATGGTGAAGGAGTATTATCTATCACTTTAGTTCTTCCTCTCCTTTCTAATTGTAAGTATATTTTATATTTATTAGTTTATTAATTGGCTTTTTATTTATGTATTATATTTTTATTTGTTATTTATTTTTACATTGTCTCTATAAATTGTTGTACACTTTCAGCCCGAAATCTTGTTCCTTTCGTTTCAGTCCATCCAAAGGTTGTCTGGCAGAAATTGCCCTGTGCAATAAGACCGCCTATTGTACACTTATTTTTGTTAAATATTATTCTTTAGTAAGTTAAGGTGTGCAATAAAGATGTATAATAATAATAATGTTTTTTTTTAAATATATTTTTTAAGGAATATTTAAAAATGTAATAAATATGTTAAAATGTTGATAAAGGAAATAATAATAAATCCTTCCTGGGTATAGTCTTAATGGAAGAGACTATAGACAGCATTCTGAAGGTTTATTTGACTATTGTGCACAACAACATTTTTTATATTTTTAAATGTTTTTTTTTATATTGAAATATTTAAAAATGTAATTTATATTATGTAATATTTATGAATAAATGAGAATAATAATAATAATAAATCCTTCCTGGGTATAGTCTTAATGGAAGAGACTATAGACAGCATTCTGAAGGTTTATTTTGTAGAATAGAATAGACTATTGTGCACAACAACAGTTCCAAAACTTTTACGCAAACTTAAATCTATCGGTACAATGGCGGTATTTTCGCTGATAAGAACGTAGTGATTATATACTCTTTGGAACAGTTCCGGCTCAAACGCTCATTAGTGTGCGTCCACCGAGCGAAGGTATAAAAAGTGAAGTATATACATGAGATTGTCTGCTGTACCTGTCTATTTTGTGGTTACGGTATTGGAAAGGACAATGAATTAAGGCCTGTTGTGGTTACTTAAAAACAAAACCTGTGATCGCCTATCATCATAATACACGGACTGCCTTTGCCTACTGTATCATAGCGGCAATTTCTGCCTGATCACTTAAAAAAAAATTTCGCTTGAATCTTGCGGCGCGGCCAAACTCTTAGAAATTTTCGTTTCGAGTAAAATTGAACTTAGCGGTGGTAGTGTGAGTCTTTGAAAGTACATTGCTTCTATGCAAACTTATCCAGAACATTCTTACGATGATAATAACATCGCCTGCCGATGGTAATCAAGTGATGCGATATAGAATCTCTGTATTATCATAGACCAGATATGAGCACACTTGGTATTCCCATCAGCTCCTATTCTCATTATCTTCACGACATTATTTCAGCACCCCTCTCAATATTCCTGGGCCCGCTATAATGGTCTCAATAACTTAATTAAGAGAAGATTCCCTCCCGAGATGCGTCGCTTGCGCTTAATGTGGAGGGGCCACGAGGCTCGTAAAATTAATTAGCCTTAAGTAATATATTTTGCTAATTTATTGGCCGGGAATGTTGCTTGTAAGGCTGTGTTATGAATTTTGAATTGTTGGCAGTTGAGTTTTGTTTATTAGGTCGGGTATGGCATGGAGTGTATTTGTGGCGGCACTTGGGGGAGGCATATGTCCAACAGTGGACGTCTATCGGCTGAAACGATGATGATGGTGATGATTTATAGAATAAAAAAAGCAAAAATACCAGTTATTATTGCGACGTCCTGGTTATTTTCTTTAAGTAAACATCTCGGAACCGAGGCCTACCAAAGCTTGGTCCCCACAGTGTCGTATCGGTCGTGGGTCATATTATAGCAATTTATGTAAGTACATATACCTAACTAGCTGCAGCCAGTGGCTTCGCCCGCGTGATAGCAGAAACTTATCCCAAGGGAACATGCTTCGTGGATAAAAGTATCATGTGTACTATTCCAGAACAAACTCCACCGGTGTACTAAGTTTCGTTCAGCCGTTCATGTGTTAAGAAGTAACAAAAATACTCACTCATAAACTTTCCTTTGGCTTTATAATATTAGCGTGGACAATCACACTGCAGAATTAAACAAGGTTACCGACATAGCACGAAGAATTGCCAAACTTAAGTGGCAATGGGCAGGGCACATTGCTCGCAGAACAGATGGCCGTTGTGGCCGAAAGGTTCTGGAGTGGCGACCACGTACCGAAAGACGTAGCGTTGTAAGGCCTCCTACAAGGTGGACCGATGACCTGGTAAGGGTTGCGGGAATCCAATGGATGCGAGAAGCACGGTACCGCTCATTGTGGCGACGCTTGGGGGAGGCCTATGTCCAACAGTGGACGTCTTTCTTCTGAAATAATGATGATGATGCCGAATTATATGAACGGAGGATTGTGTGAAGAGCGATATGAAAGAAAAGAAAGTCAATGATAGCGTCACTGCCGACAGAATAGCATGTAAGAAAAAAACGTGTTGCGCCGACCCAGAGTAATGAGGGACAAGGGCAGGAAGATGATGATGATGATGAGGATGCAGATTTATATTACACACTAGCTGTTGCCCACGACTTCGCCCGCGTACATAAAATATAGCCTATGTCACTTAGGAATAAAGTAGCTTTCTATCGATGAAAAAAATTTAGCAATAGGACTAGGGATTGCAAATATTCGAAGTTTTGATTTTCGAATATTCGAATAGCTCTGAAAAAATGTTCGCATATTATTCGAATATTCGAAAATCAAAATTATCGAATATTTGCAATCCCTAAATAGGACCAGTACTTAAAGAGATTACCTCCTACAAACAAAAAATAAATAAAAACAAACTTTACCTCTTTTGACATGTTCTGTGCCGTTTTGTATTTTTTATCTTAAAAAACAAAGAGCGCAATAATAATCTCCAAATATATCTTCGATTCTATTTATCCTACTTTTTACATCGACATCACAATAAAAATATTTGACACAGTCGTATTAATTACTTCTTCACTGACCAATCAAATGTATATTTCATTGATAGTAACTTAGTAAGTTTATCTGCGTAAAAGCGTAGCATTCAATCTCCGAGCTACGAGGCGTAGCACCGACCGGCGCCGACGCATTTGACGTCCAAGCTGACAGCTGGCGCGATCCGTCACGGTAAGCCGTGGAGCTGGTTCAATTCTTAACTGTATAACCCATTCAGTGACTTGTAGGTTGTAGTTTTTATTAAAAATATCCATGTTAATTATAAAGTCATCATCATCATATCAGTCGAAAAATGTCATGCTTGACATAGATCTCCCCCAAGTGTCGTCACAACGACCGGTCCTGTGCGCCTCGCCTCCACCAGATTCCCATGAACTGTGAAGTATCTTACTGTATGACACTTCGTACATTTTAACTCTCGGTTCATCTCTGTGTGTTCTTTTCAATTATTTATGAAACCCTATTTATTGTTCATAGCTTGAGTTGGTTCTTGATTCATCAAAATCAAAGATATTTCTCACTGACTGTTTGACACTTTGCGTTAGGGTTTGCCAGAGGGTTAGTTCGTTCTTTGCCACCATTCGACGGGGCATATTTCCAGCGTGTCCAGGTGACAGTGATTGCATAGAATAGCCAAATAATTTTTGGAATTAGAAAACCAAATAATACCGAACTAGCTTCTACCAATGGCTTCGCGCGCGTAAAATTAAGTTTCTCATCCCCTTTTTTGAAAAGCCACCTTATTGTTCGCTTACGTCATAAAATGAATCCTTGTGCTAAAATTTACGCTCCTAGGCTCTGTAGTGTTGGCTGTACGTTGATATGTCAGTCAGTTGCTCCTTTTAGATTAACATAAAGAAACCAAGTAAACAATAGTTGAACTACTGTATTGTATAACAGCTTTACATCTATCAATGAGCACTAATATGCTATCTATCAAAACCGTGACATCAGTATTAATTACAAGTAATTACTATCAACAACTACCCGCTTGTCAACAGCCACTAACACAAAGATACAAGCCCCGTCGTCACCCGATACCCGGGTAATGTTGACACTTGTATTAATTAACATATGTCATTGACAACGCGGCATCTTGTGAGCATTGATAGTGTCTCATTCGTGATTTGAAACCGTATTTGATCAATTGCCAAAGATGTATTATGAATTGACTTACAAAATTTGTTGTTTAAACTAAGGATTGGTATTAAACATTTGACTTGAAAGATTCTCTTCCTAATGAGCTACAGATTGTCACTGCTAATTATGTTGTGAGTCAGCACTTTTACAACATTAGAAGTTACAAAACAAAACACAAAACATTCGAAACTGGCCTTGTCCTATACTACTTTCGGTGTTAATGCGTGAAAAGAAAAATGTTTCAACGAAGTCTTCCTCAACGAAGTTACATCATCGCTTTCTTCTGTTTTTGATTTGATCATAGGTAGATACTCTAAGTAAGCTCATTGAGGTTCGCAATTTGACAAACAAAACGAATTTGCTACCTATGTAACACATTCATAACATATTCTAACACATCCAAGTAAACAAAGGAGGTTTATCTTCAGCAAACCTCAACACGTCCTCAAGTAATTTAAACCACATCAACCGTATCACATTGTAATTTACTCCATATAAGATACAGCAATCAATCCGGCACACTTGGCTTCTGCTGCTATCCCACGCCGAATTAGTTTCCGACACGAGACTAATTAGCACATCGTTATGAACTGCCGTGTAATTTGTTTAGTTGTACTACTGGGGCTCTTCACACCCACGTGGCCACATATTAGCATTGTGACTAGGTAATGTCCTAGCTTGAATATACTTCCTACTATATCCTGTAAAGTTATTTCTTTCTCTTTCGCATTTATCAGGTTTTCATTGTAGAGCAGTGGTGGCCTAGTGATAACGGTCCTGACTTGTACGTCGCGGGTTAGGCGCATTACTTTGTGTTAGGCGCATTACTTTCTGTAATTTTTTTCATCACCACTGCTCTCAAAACGGTAAAGGAAAACAACGTGAGGAAACCGGCGTGTCCTAAAATCAAAAATTCGATGACATGATGACACACACACACATCCACTAATCCGCACAGGGTCCGTTTGGTAGATTATACGACCGGTTTCCTCTCATAGAGAGAAGGCCTGAGTCCCAGCAGTGGGAACATTATAAGGAAAATTAAACATGATTGTGCTATGTTGATGTATTTATGCATGTAAGGAGGCGATTTTGTGTTTGATATCTTGCCACGCTAAAAAGAAAAACTGTATCGTATTAGAGTTAGAACAAAAAAAACTGTCTGGAATCAGCAATATGTCTGGCAGAGCTAAGTTAATCCCTACGGCAGTCGTTAAATGGTAATTTAGAATGTAATGAGTTTCGCGATGTTTGATAGTAAATTAATCCGTTTACTGCTAATAAATGGCGAGTTTTAGTGGATCTGGACTTATATTGGTGCTGTCTGACATTAGGTTCTTTGCTTTTATTACTGTGTGTAAGGGTGTATGAAGGTCGAAGGCCTTATTAGTTTTACTTTAACTTTCTCTTGCTTTATTTGGAACTTGATGAGATAAAAAAATGTAATTGGAAATAACTCTTTGAGAATGTAATTCTTTGAGCTTCCACTTCAATTCCATCTTTATTATACATACATATCGACAAACTTCCTTCTCATTGACATAATAAAAAAAAAAACCGGCCAAGTGCGAGTCGGACTCGCCTATGGAGGGTACCGTAGCAGCAAGTAACATAATGTAAAAGTTCTTGTAGTTCGTTGTAACTTTGATCGATGTTTTAATAATAGTGTATTTTTTTAGATTTATGACGTATTAAAAAAAAACTAGTTACTAGATCTCGTTCAAACCAATTTTCGTTGGTAGTTTACACGGTAATGTATATTATATATTTTTTTTAGTTTTATCATTCTCTTATTTTAGAAGTTACAGGGGGGGGACACACATTTTACCACTTTGTAAATGTCTCTCGCGTAAACTATTCAATTTAGAAAAAAATGAAATTAGAAACCTCAATATCATTTTTGAAGACCTATCCATAGATACCCAACACGTATGGGTTTTATGAAAAAAAAATTTTGAGTTTCAGTTCTAAGCATGGGGTCCCCAAAATTTATTGCTTTTTTCTATTTTTGTGTAAAAATCTTAAAGCGGTTCACAGAATACATCTACCTATAAGGGTTCCGTTTTTTGCCATTTGGCTACAGAACCCTAAAAACGATCTCCAAATTATATCAGCACCCGAACCGAGTCTGGCGGAGTTAAATCAAATCTGGCGTCGATTGCTGAACATAACAATTGCACGGTGGATCGCTTCTCTCGTAATTGGTGGCGCAGTAAACGTCGCCGTATATCGCTTACTGGGTGTTGATGCCTTGGTACCATCGCGGTAATATGGGCCTGTTCAGACATAGCAGGATACGGTAAACACGGTGAGGTTAGGACGCCTGTGTGGGATGCGTTTTATTAGCGTTTGCAAGCTGTTATATCGTTATGATCTACTTAAGGAGTGATTAGGACTGTAAAAGGGTTCTTATGTTAGTAATTTGTGTTATAAATATTATCAGAAATGGAATGGTCGCTTCTGCAGATATAACGTTAAACTTTGGTGTACAAGATACTTAACAACGAAAAAGGCTGTGAGACATTTCGATGTTTCTTAAAAGTTATGTGTAACATGTTTCTCCCCGTGGACTTTTATGGACTGCGATGTTTAAACAGCTAAACGCAGGAGACAGCAACACATAAAAAAATCCTACACCAAAAGCAGACGATCTCAAATCACAAGTTACAACATTAGTTTAACGACATAGATACGCCATAAAACCCCGTAAAGAAATAACCAAACGTCCATAATTATAATTTACGGCAGTTGCCCGATCGGGTGCAGTTTCTAAATAAAGCGAATTTACTGGCGTAGTAAAATCTATTGGTCGGCGTGCGGCGCGGGGTGTACATTAATATTATTCGCTTCTTATTCGCTCCTCGTATACCGTTGTGGAGAAAGGTCACGGGATGCCGCAGTGTTTTACTACGACTAATATTTTCTGGTTTGCGGAGGAGCTGTGTAGCAGTTTAGTCCGAGATTTCGTGTAATGGTTTTCTTGGCTTAGCTCTCGGAATGTTTTATTATTCTCTTGCTGGTTCCCGACTTGGCATAAAGGAAGGCTAGATTTCTTACTTACCCAAAGTTATATTTTCTACTTTGGCTTCCAAGAAAGTAAATACTGCGTTCTATCGTATCTTTAAAATAAAATGAAATCCTTTTTATAACTCTTCTGTGTAAATTGAGAACGCCACTTGAGAGTAATAATAAAATCTAATATTCCTCGGTTCCTTGTCTGGCGTAAATGAATATTATTCACTTTACTTGTTTTATGTGGGTGTCTGCGATTGCTCGTAAGATTCCTTACAGTAGTCGCGCTTTGTCGGCGATATTATCGCACTTGAAGTTCCTTAGAATTTCTTGTGTGACTAGTACAATTGTTTTGTTGAATTATCATGGATTTTCTCGTTCTGAAACTTTAATAAATCATCTTTTATAATAAATGTAGGAATTAACAATAGCTTTGCCAGTAACATGCCTTAAACAGAACATGAATCGTGATTTTATTAATGATCACGTTCTAGAAATTAAGCAGTTTCTTCTCACTTCCTTTCCCAAATCAATCGTTATTTAAAATCACTTTGCCTTTCGATTCGAATAGAAGTCCTTAAAATATAACGACTCACTCAATGTCTAATAGCAGGTAGGTACACCGCCGCCTTGTGCTGTTCATTTTTTTTTAGCTTCCTTCGAGTCGCCGGTTCTCAATGGAGAACGATTTACGGCAGACATCGTGGCAACAAAAAGAACCTTTTTTCAAAATACGAACACGACGAGTCATTCATAAAGATGACCTTATAAAAGCTTTATGTTTAACCTTTGCTGCAAAGAAGTTTGAACTTAATGCTCTAATATTAAAGTTGAATTTAGGTCGTTAGGAAAGTTGTATTTTTTTGTAAAAGTTTGTTTAGGACTTTAAGACCATTTAGTTCGATGTATCGATGCGTTAATTTTTTTTATGGTAGTTGACAAAATTATTTGCGGTTAAAACGAGATGGGACATTTAAAATTGAAATTCATTTTGGGATTACGAGCGTAAATTAAATCTTTTGCTTTTCTTCAATGATCTGTTTAGTGGCCGGTCCCAGTTCAGTTGTCTGATAGAAAATAAATGTTCTTCTTACGTTTCTTTTACGATTACTTTGATTTACACCTGTAGCTTTTAATAGATTGTGTGTGTTTGTGGTAATGTACCTACAGCAGGGTTTTTTTATTATTTGTTTATTTTATGGGAAAAGGACATGTCTGACTGCATTTGTATCCTGTAATAGTATTTGTAATAACTTGGTACGTGTGTACACACCTAGCTAGTGTAATTTTTTAACCAACTTCCAAAAAAATCAATTCGCTTGTATTTTTTTTTATGTTTGTTATCTCAGAACTCCGTAGTTTATGGACCGAATTGCATTTTTTTTATTTGTAAAGAATTAATCATTTTAATTTATGTTTTTGGTCTGTCTTCGTATGGAATAGTCTTTTTGAGTTCCATTAGAATGCGGATGACTGTGATGGATTAGATCCATTCTAATGTTCTTACAGTATTTGGCAGAAAATGAATCGAGTCTGCCTGTTCGTCAAGCTTCGCTGAGGTAGCCAAAACTACAATAAAATTCTCAGCACCATTTTACCGAGATCGCGCCTGTTTCAATGATTCCACATATGGTCCAGTTACGCAGACACTTGAGATCCAAAACTACACCAAGTTTTACACCACAGCATCCACTAAGAATCAATTTGTAAACATTAAAAGAGCCACTGAACTTCACTCGAAGAAATCGCGCCAAAAACTTCGTGTCATCTTTATTTTTTTGTTAATATTTTTGGGCTCATTACTAAGTCCTTTAAGCCATGTCTTCGAATGAATAGTTAATTTGTTTAACATTATCATTTTATTTCGTTTTTGTGAAAATCACAAACTATGAACCATCATGGAAACAACATAGAGCCGTTTCTATTTTCGTCTCCAACTTTGACAAAGGAAACGTGATACACAGCCTACTCGTTATTTTCCGCCAGGTCACCTAAGTTCAGACAAAAATAAAAGGTCAGTTCACAATTGAACGAGAACAAGTTAATTACAAACTAACATTGTTTAACGACGTGTGCATGTAAACAGTTCCCTGCCGAGCCATAACACGCGTTAACAATGTTAATACCGTAAATATTTGTATGTCTGTCTGTCTGTTTGAGGGCCTATTGCACCCGCTTTGCTTCGACTTATGTTATTTGTTACGTTTGGAAGCTATATGCTATTATGATTAGGGTTGCCTTTGAAAATAATTCGGGGATACAAAAAAAAAACTTGAAGTTTGAAGTGCAATTCAAACTACATTACTACAGAATCTAATTAGTTGATATCCATTTTATTGGTCTATTAAATGCTGTTTAATCTATTAAAGAGTGGCAAAACAAATGTTATGGTAATAAAAATTACCTGCTGTTTTTTTTTTTGGTAATGGTCTAAACCGTTTTATAACCTGCCCTGTAAAGAAGCCCTACCACGAGCTCTTAACGAGATCCATTTTACAACCTAAACTGAATTTTTTGGGATGAAGCTAAACTTACGCCTTATATAATAATAATAATTATAATAATAATTCTTTATTATCAGGCATCTAAGGCCCATAGATAAAATACAAAAATAATCTTACAAAATAATAAACTAATACATAAAGAGATAATATAACTAATCATTATTAAACTATATCTATATTTATTATCTATTTATATAGCTCCATCTCTTTTTTATTTAACACTATGGTAAAGCCACTGATTAATTTATGGGGAATTATAAAACGAGCGACTAAAAAAAAGCTTAGCGACTGATGATGATATACTGTTTTAATAACTTGAGCGGTATGAATTTAAGTAAGCGACACATTAACTAAACTAACAACAAATATTGATTAACAATAAAATCCAGAACGAGCTTACTAAAAGTGGGTTATTGAAATCCTAGTTAAACGATTAAATTAGTATGTGAGCGACTAAAATAATAAGTGAGCGACTAGAAATAAATTTTAAATAAGGAATTTACGCTAGCAAATGTTTTCATCGTTGTCTAATTATCTAGTCGCAGGTAGATTCATCATTTGAACTGGGTGAAATAGGTTAGGTTAGGTTAGAACTGTGACCTACCGCGCGACCGCTACGACCAAGTTGCTCGCAGATTTCACCATTTTTTAATTATTCGGGTTTTCGCAATATCCGGATTATCAAATTACCTTGTGACATACATAATACATAAATATCGGTATTTAAGACATTCGGTACTGTGTACATTCATATTTAGGACATTCGAAAACACTTCATTTAAGATAAAATGCCGCTCAGTATAAATAAATCATTGGCCAAATATTGAAAAAAAAATGCAGGACGTTGACACACAAACAAATATTAGGTCGCTCAAATATTATGAAGCTACTCATTTTGTATTTTAAGTAACTCAAATTAAAGTTTCTAAGTCGCTGTTCTATTGATTTCTCGTCACTCGCAGTCAGTCGCTCACTTATTATTTCTATAACCCAAAATAATTATTTTTGTCACTTAAAATTTTAATTTACAGTCACTCGTTTAAATACTACCCTTAATTTATTGACATAAAGTAACAGTAATATCATACTGCAAATATATTGTATAAGCACAAAGCTTCAATTCCTGATACACCGAGCATCGACACAACTAGTGGTTTTTCTAATAAATCTTCCCAAATAATTCATCTCAGCATCATCTTGCGTCTTTATATCAGTCATTCGTCATGTTCATCTGAAAACGTAACGGTTGACGATCACAAACAATGCTGCAACTCAAAATGGCGGCCCGTAGCATGCTTTATGGTTCTTTGTTAGCATCGTCATTAAATTGACGACTGTTTGTCTTGAGTGTGTCGCCCAAATTACACTTGCACAGTTGCACGTCTTGTTAGGACAAGACAGGACTGAGCAGTTTAAAGTCTTGTTAGACCTATTGTTTGTGAAGCTCAAGCTATATTTTGTTTCTAAAATGATTTAACAAAAGCTGTGCTGGTATCCACATCCTTGGATTCAGTAAGACTTTCAAACATTGGACTGTGTTATTTATTTTTGTCAAAACCGTGAAACAGAATTGAATAGACATTAGATATATGTCGATACAGTTAACGAATGGAATTCCCTGCTGAAGTCTGCGTTTTCTGATAGCTACAACTTGGGGATCTTTATGTCAAAAGTAAATAGGTTAGGTACCTATTTCTAGACTTTCTCTAAGCAAGCATGCTTTGTGATAGTGGTCAAGCGCGAGCCTAGCAATAATAAAAAAGAATGCAGAATTGCTGACATTTCTCTTTGTTGTAAGAATAAGTTCGTAAAGCAAAAAATTCAAAGTAACAAAACTACTTAAGTACACCACCATTTTCACTTGAAACAAAAACAAATTTAGCTTTCATCTCAAAAAGGTTCTTTTCATCGAAACGATGAGTAATCCAGATCCCTCACAACACTGCCACAAGTTTATTGACGTTCGACCAACAGCCAGATGCAACTCATCCATATTGCTTCATTTATGTTCGCAGCTCTCACCGTCTTAAACACATTGTTAATTTGGCCCGAGACGCATTAGCTCGACAAATGTTTACGCAAACACTAAGTTTACACTTTAGATTGTTGCTAATATTTGTTATAAAACACTAACTTAGTCCCATGTTTGTTTAGCTTCAAACAGTACATTTCGTTACGTCCGGGTGTTGGAGGGAAAATTAGAGATGCCAATATCCAATTGGCTGTGAGGAAAATGCTTGGAATTAGTAGGTATACAAGGTTAATTTTTCAAGTGGGAGTTAATTATCTCATTCAATACCTTATTAAATTATTTAAAATAAGAATAATTTTATTACGACTAAAAGATTTCATTGTATTTCCTAGAATTTTATAGTTATGACACTATTGGATGGTTTAATAAACACACTGTGTTTATTTTTAATTCTCAATAAGAATATTGGTAATTCAAAAATCGAATTTTTCAATTTTAGTTTTCATCAAAAGTTTCTCTTGATAATTATTTTTGGCTATTCCTCATAAATAGTTTTGGATTGCGCCATTCACGGCAACTTAAAAATTTATCATATTGTAGGGACAGTACGACAAGACAGCAGATGGCGGTGTTGCATCTCTATTGAAATGCAAAAACATAGTTACATGTTAATTATAATAATTATACAGTGGAAAACTGGTTTTGTAAAAATATCGAACACGACAGAGCTTCCAATAGATCTGAAAATAATTAACTTACGACACTTTCAAAGTAGCAATTATGTGAGGACATTAAATTACCTATTTTTATATGCAAAAGTTGACTGATAATAAGTAATTTAATAAACAAAACCAACAACAAAAGAATAATACAACACAATTTAAAATCGAAACCCCCATCATGAAAATTGCACTGCAGACCGATATAATTAATCATAAGTAATAAAGTGAGGAACATCGTAAAGACGACGCGGGCGCCATCTATTGATAGGACGTTTTGTTCTGTATTTACTGCTTCACGCCTGCTTTCTTATACATGGCGGGCATTGTTAAAAGCCTTGCCCGACGCTAACTAAGCTGGTGTAATGGCCCTTGGCCTATTGCACAGGTCCAAGGGCAGGTCGAAGCGATGGTCCAAGGTCAGGTAAGGTTTTGCATCGCTGGAGGGTCTAAGCAGCAGCAGCGGCAACGCAACATTCTGCTAGAGCTATGGTGCAAGGGTTTCACACCAGAGGCCCACCATCTGGTATTTATCCATCGTCACGTAGCGTACCAAGCTTGCATTTTCTTGGACAGGAAAGTTTTTTTTATCAAGTTCATATTAAGTCTAGTTTCTACAACTCACATTTTATGAATGTATTAAATATAGGTATGTCTCCTTTCTTTCAGTCCATCCAAAGGTTGTCTGTAAGAAACCCATTGTATACTTATTTTTAATAATGTTTGTCCTGTATTTTTTGTTTATGTGGTGTACTATAAAGTATATAATAAATAATAATAGGTAGGTACAATAATCATAATAAATATAATCATAACCAAAATGTTTTTTTTTTTTTACAATGTGATATAATTATGTAGGTACAGACTGAAGGGATATCGCTTAAATGTACATAGGTTGACTATGACCGGGAACAGAACATAGGATTTTAGAACTTTTTACCCCGTTAGTACCAGAGAGATAATTCTGGACTTTCACACAGCCGTTAGATAAACATAGTGAATCATAAAACTTCATTAAAAACTTGGTCAAAGCGATCGCACAGACTCGGAAGACATATATTTTGTCATCACCGGTCCTATATCAGTCGTGCTATTTAAATCTTCTATATGTAGGCCTAGTCCAGTGGCGGATTAGCCATGTAGCAGGAGTAGCAAATGCTTTTAATTTTAATTCCCACATTATTCAAAAATCAAAATTAATCAAAAGCATTTATTTCAAATAGACCATTTGCAGGCACTTTTGAATAGTCAAATGTCGGTCAGTCCAAACAAAGTGAAGCTAAATTGCACGTTCCAAAGCGTAAATCTCTATGGAGAAGAACGTGCAAGAAACTCCATAGACACTCTTTTAAATTTTGTATCTTTTGGCTCATTCACGGGGCCCCTTGATCGAATTTGTTACACACCAGCGCTGGCTTAATCCGGCACTGGTCTAGTCGTGTCTTTTTATTCCGTCACTCGTGGCTAAGAATAGATTGTCGCATGTTTTCCGTGGGTGGAGTCAGGTGGGTAGATTCCACCTGTGTGGACACGATGTTAAGTGCCAAATTCGATGAGCCACGATTCATTGCGCTTGTGATTTTAAGGTCAGCACAATGGCTGTTTGTCGATTCTTAAAGCAATCTTGATATTAATTTACAACGATTTTAAATAGTCCAGTAAGTTACAATTCCCGAAACTTGGAAGTTTCAAAACCGCTTGCGAATTTAAGTGGTCATATGTAACACCAATTTGGTCAATGGGTTGCGTGAAAGTGTACCCCGGGGCCCTGGCAAAGAAGGAACAAGAGTGCGTTTTAGTCATTAAAAGTTTGACACGCCCAGCTTCGCTCGAGAACGCCAGAAATCATTGGATGATATCCTACCTAAAAAAAAAACCAATGATGTGGCTGCGGATGTAGAACTGCAATTATTTTTGAAAAAGTTTTCTCCATACAAGGAATTACTCCTGTAAGGTGCGGTTACCAATATGTAACACGTCATGGTAAAGTTCAAGTACATACAACAGAAGACAACCTATTTCCATAATGTCACTTGCAAATTAAGTCTCTTGAATTACATCAATAAGAAGCTAATACATTAGCATTAGTTATTACAAACATCCGAAAAAATCCAATTAGAATTCAATTATTGAGATTATTCGATTGTAATTACAATCAAATTGTCATTAATCTCATTCCGTTACCTATCAATCGAAACATAACCTTATCTTCTTGGAGCAAGGTATGAAATCACAAATATGTAGTTATGTATTATGAAGAATGACGGATGTCTAAATAATGGGTAAGCACAGATTGTGGTATTTGTGTGGGTATTATTGTTATGTAATTATGGCTATAATTTGGTCGTTTTGTTCATTGTCAAATTGGTTTTTGTTGCTCAATCGGGTCATTTGATGGCTGTATTACTGTTTTAGATACGAATATAGTATCCAGCCAAAAGCATTATCTAAATAAAATATAATTTTCTTTATTTTGTTGCAGGTAATTGATTGGCTTACCTTCAGTACACTTTAAGTTAGCATCAAGCAACAGTCCTTGGCTCCTAGGTACTAAGACAATGTTTCAGGTAAGAACTTAGAGTGTTTTTAATATAGTGCGGTTTTGATCACGCATGCGGGATTGCCCCGCACGCGTAACCCCCGCAAGGTCCATTTCAGACAAGTGTGTATTTATTGTAATACGTCGAATACGCACGCGGGACGCGTTTTTTTTTGCATTTTGAAATTTTCTGCATACGGGGCAATCTCGCATGCTTGTTGAAATCCGTGCGATATTAATAACACTGTTACCGATATATATACTTACTACTTACGTGAAAAAAATAAACACAAGTAAATATGTTTCAATATAATATTGTTTGTGAACCAAAGTTATAACTTCCGGATAATTAACAAATGTTTTGTTACAATAATTGCTCAATCATTGTTAATGTAATTTATCAAATTATTGAACATTAATTTGTTTGTTTGTTTCCTTATTTACCATTTCAACTACTTAATAAAGTTTATTGGAAATTTGTGAATCGTGGATTAATCAAATATTAAAAAATGTTTTTGATTACTAAATTAAATACCTAATTTAAAAAAAATGCTTTTATTAAAGTTAGGTACTGTTTGCTGTGTAGCAGTTAATTAGCTAGATATCTTTAAAAGCAGATGTTTCCGTTCCTTAGTTTACTGCATACATCCTGAATAACTTTGCTTTAGCGATGAATTCAAGTACCAACGTATAGGATTAAGAAAATTGCCACATAAACCAGCAGTATTTCTTTTCATAGCAAAAAAAAAAAATAATATGTCCATAGTAATAATATGGCAATTTTTTTCTTTATATAATATTTCTGGCTTGGGTACTAGGTCCTTTAAGCCATATGTCTTCTGTTATTAGAATAAGCACACACAACATTCTAATGTTTTTGTCTTATTTAACAGTTGGTAAATGTATCAAGTTGACCTTCTCAGTGAGCTTTGCTAAGGTAGTCAACAGTATAATAAAATGCTCAGTTCCATTTTACCGAGATCGCGTCTGTTTCAATGATCCTATATATTGTCCAGTTGCGCAGACACTTAAGATACAAAACTACACCTATTTTACAACACAATATCCACTAGGAACCAATTTGCAGATAATTAAAATAGCCACTGAATTTCATTCAAAAAATAAAAAATCCGCCAAAAACTCTCGCCTCCATTTAAAATTTCGCTTGTCACAAAATAAAAAAGGGAGCAGTCTCAAGATTTCAGCCGGTATATCCTGGCAACATTACCGGCGTAATAACTGTAGTCTGTGGCCGCGGATAAACTGTCAGAGATTCCTGTTGCGTGTAATGACGCCGGGCCGCGCCCGTAGCGATAGCAAATTAGTATTGTCTGAAAAAATTAATAAAAAAAAACTTTTATTTTAAACTAGAAATAAACATAACATTTTAAAGTACGATGATAGCTGCAATACATAGTTAGAAACTAAGGCGCAGCTATCAACGACCACATACAGAAACTAAGCACAGAAGTAGTTCCATAGCCTTAGCTCATTTACATTATATTTACTTATCCTAACCTTTTTTTTTATAGTGGGTAAAAATAATCCAATGACCACCCCCGCTCTTGGGCGGAGCGGGAGATAGTGTCAGACTCTTACTGACTAAAAGACCCACCCCGTTCCTTCTAGCCTTCATACCGGGGCTCGAGCTCCCTTTCTTGAGGCGCGCGGGAACAGTGCGCGCCGTCGACGACTTGGGCTTGGTCCGGACAGTTACCGGACGACCGGACAGCGAGCTACCCATTGCTCACTGTCCGCAAGCCCGCGCCTACGGTACTTATCCTAACCTACAGTTGTGTCAGGAGTGTAGTGTATATTTAGGTAGGATGTAGAGTGTATTTTGAATTAAAACATCTAAACAAGTGTGTTTGAAAGAGGAAGTTTATTAACGAACACACATAAAGTTGGGAAAAACGTTCCACTAAGGTACATTTAATAAGTTAAGTTTAGTTTGGTAAGTTAGGTACAGTATCGGAGCTATAATCTTATCGTCCTTTTATAATAGTAAAGACGACTTACCTGCTCACTTACTCGGTATTTTTTGCAACTTTTTATATAAAGTAACAGAATGTAAAATATCTGACTTCTGAAAGGGAAACCCACGGGTTTTTCACAGGACCGCGGTCCTAGAACGCGAAGGGTTACTGAAGGAATATAGGTTTGGTTTTAGTCAGTAATAGTCTGAACCGTCCACCTTCTCCGCCTTGCAGCGGGAGAAGTCATTAGATGATTTCCCACCTTAAATAAAGCATCTCAAATACCAAAAGCACTATTCATCGCTTCCAATACAGAATATTTCTGTCCGCTACCAAATTATTGCAAAATAAATAAATAATCAACAAGGCACTAAATGTATAATTATGATGAAAACAAAAAGAATACTTGTTATAAACTAATTTGGCTACCTTCCAGGAAAGACACTGATTTGCGAACCGTACTTTCCGGTCGGCCGGTCGCAATGACCATCTTGCCAACTCGTCATTACAGTATTGGCAAAAACTCTAATAACCCATTGTTTTGTGACCAAACAATTGAGCCGCCATCGAGGGGTCTTTTAAACCCGATTGTAATTTCATCTGAAGCTAATGTAGGGTTACAGATTGATATTTGAGAGTTCCAATTCGCGAATAGTGAATCGAATAACTGTACCGAAGTATGAGCACTGAGGTACGTTTGTGTAGCATTGCCATGCGTCCGAATAAAACCGGATATGTTCAGGCTTATTGGTTGCGTGCCCGATTGAATTAGGCGGAATCTGGCTTGTCCGGCTTTTGTCAGGTTTTTGAAATTAGACCATTCTTTGGATTGGTCAAGTTTCCTGCTTTATCTTATATTGTTAGTGCAAGCAGCAATTATAACAGTCAAGTTTATTGTTATTTCATTAGAATTTAAAAAGATTTTACGGTAAATAATAAAAAAAGCCGTAATTGGCTTTAAAAAAAATTGTCGGCCTATTTTTACCTAAATATCTAGCTAAAACCCTGTGCTAAATTGTCTTAGTCTGTAAACTTTCACAGTTTTTAGTTCTGCGCGCTTCGCGTAAAATATACGAAATCGACAAAGATAACTTTTATTATCAAAATTGTGCGTAAGTTAGTAAATATATAACCGTGGATTTACATATGCTTTGTTTTTTTTTTAAAGATATATAGAGACTGTTAGGCGGTATAAATTTCGCCGGGTCAGCTAGTAATAAATAAACTTATTGGAATTTTCATGAGCTGTAAGTATTTTGGTTATAGGTTTATCACAACTAAAAAGTGTGAAATAAAAAAATAACATGGTTTTTGTTTTTTATAATAAGTATTATAAAAAACAAAAACCATGAAATTGGTGCAAAACTGTAGAAACAAACCAAACTAACTAACAGTTCGTTTTTTAATAAAAACGACCTATAACAACATTTAGTTAGTTTTGACAGTAAAACTGGCTGGTCTATCCGGCTTTTAGGTTTCAAAACCTGGTGACCCTATTTCTGTGTGTATATTTGAAAATAAGACGTCATTTTTTTGTGAAAATTTGATTGATGGCTCGATGTGATCTTGAATGTTATTAAGTCAAATGTGAATGTTACCGTGTTGTCGGAGACGAGTTAATCTGCAACTGTATGATGGATGAGCATGAGATTAAGATAGATAAATATCAGAACATGGCTTGATTTGTAGATTAGTGTTCCGATTATTAACTAGTTTATTCACGTGGTTTGGCTCCCGTGGTCATTCCCAGAGGAACCGTGGACTTTTTCGGGATACTATGTAGACACTTAGCAGTATAGCAATAGCCGTATAACTTACTATCTGATAATTTCTTAAATTAGATTATATTTTCCAGAGAGTGCATGTTACAAACATGTAAACTAACGATAAAATTGAATAGAATTATAAATTAATTGTACACTAAAATAGTAATAAAACAGTGGTCTTAACGCTGACAGCGATATCTACAAGACGATTTTGGGGTGGGATTATAAGGACATATGGATCCTCGAAACGATCAATTGCGATTGACAATGTTTACATGAATGACAGTGACAATGTATTGACAATTTTTTGATGCAATTTAAAGTAAACGATTAATTTTTCCATCAATTAGCGTCAATCACGTAAATAATCGAAATTCGAAGACGCTATAAAATGAAAAGGGGGTACCATGTTACAATATTAGTTTCGACTGATTGATATTATCATCTTCTTCTGTACTTAGAATAAAACATTATCGCTTTCTGTGTTTGTTTGTTTATCTTACAACCATGCAACGATTTTGATGCTGGTTTCACTAATAGAAAAACTATAGACTAGACTAGAGTAAGGTTTATGTGTATAATTTACACCCGTACAAACTCGGGGCGGGTCAATAGTATACATATATAGATATGTTTAGTTACTTTACTTCCAGTTTCACACATGCCAAAAAACAGTAAAATACTTGTCATTTTCCGCATATTTTCTGCTCTGACATAAAGCCTGTCTAAAATGGTGGGGTGTCAAGTTTTTGCGAGGTCGTCCATGCTCAACTGACGAGTGTCGGCGTGGTGGGCGCCCGTGTATGGGGATCCTGGGAATACTGACAGCAAGAGTTGGGTGGTACAAGTTGTAGGAGGAGGCGGGTTGGAAGAGCTATGGTAGTATTTGGAATAGGTATAAATACCAGTCCGAAAAAGTGATGGTGGTACCTACCAGTTATGTATAACTCCCAAACACCAACCAAAAACTTTTAAGGTATTAAAAAAACCACCTAGGGTTCCTTCATCTAAAGAGGAGGCCTGAGTCCCAGCAGTGGGAACATTTAAAAAAAGGCTGCTGATGATGATTAAAAAAAACACGTATTGCCTGGAATAAATAAGTTTTGTAAAAAGTTGGAGTGAGTGACGGAACTATTAAATACCAACAGAGTGTTTAAGCGATGTCTCTTTTTCGCGTTGCTTCTTTAGCAAACATTACGTTGTATGAAACAACAAGCTTTTAAATCAAGCTCTCTAAGTTAAAGAAATGGTATTTGCTAAAATCAGACATTCCACTTTATTGAATACTAGCTTTTACCCGTAGCTTCCCCCGTTTGGACAAAATATAGCCTACTAGTTATTGCCTTATAAAATATATCCTATGTTACTCAGGAA
This sequence comes from Mythimna ferrago, assembly GCA_910589285.2. Lineage (NCBI taxonomy): Eukaryota > Metazoa > Arthropoda > Insecta > Lepidoptera > Noctuidae > Mythimna > Mythimna ferrago. The sequence goes on from OU342693.1 coordinate 1,656,752, forward strand.
TAAAACAGCTTTCTATCGGTGAAAGATTTTTCGCAATCGGAGCCGTACTTTCAGAGATTACCTGATACAAACAAAAAAAAAAAAAACTATAAACTACCTCTTTACAATATTAGTGTAGATTAGATAATCAAATTATTGTCTTAAAATACCCCTAATTCTGATGGATAGGCCTGTAGCATTCACCTTAAGGCTAAACACAACTTGTTTGATAAACATGTTTCAGAATATATTGTGGGAAACATGATACAGATATTAAATCATGTACAATTTGTTTCATTTTGTAAACGTGTAAGAAATGCAAAAGTACCCTCGTATTGCTCAGTGTGAAAATATGGCCCTTAGGGAAATTAGTTCAATGTTATGTGTATGCATACAGAATAAGCTGAATAAGTTACATAGGTTTTCCTTTGCTTATTATATTAACAGGAAAATTTAAAAGACAAATATAATAATAAGTAGATATAATTAGCCTTATCATGTTCCCATTTTAAATTATTAACGTTGAAAATATTTTTTTTTTTTTTAAATTAAATTGATATCGTTTATGTAGGTATAATACATTAAATGCAATAATAAAATAAAAATTAAAGCACACAAGCATGTCATGTGTCGAAAAAAACAATGTTCTGTGATGCAGCCAACATACAATATGATTTTTAACGTTATTTCCAAGTTACTAGTACCTATAAACGTAAAACAATGATGATGGTATTCCGTTCGACTAAATAATATACATAATTTATCTGTGTTTATACTATCTTGTAAAACTAAGCAAGTGTGCTCGATCGTCGACCACATCATCGGTTACCATCAGTTGAGATAGTGGTCAAACGCGAGCCTATCCATAATAATAATTAAAAAACCGGCAGAAGTGAAAACTTGATTATTAACGTTGAGCATGTTTGATATTTTGGAATGGTTAGGGAATAATTTTGCACCAATTGCTTTATCAGTATAAAAGTACTATCATTTATGTGGTAGAATACAATATTCATTTATTGCGCTATCGTACACAAACATGACAATTATTTATATTACATTAAAAATTTAACACTTTAAAACTATTACAATTATTTTACATTAAAAAGTTTATCTCTCCGAAAAACTACTGAGGTGTCAAGGGACACCCGGATGGAACGAAGTTCCGTTCTGGCTTGCTTTCTATAAGAGAGAGAAAGAGAGAAAGACAGAGAAACATGCGCACGCCGCACGGCTTACAATAGCTTACTATAGAAAAAGTGTCGTTACAACTTTTCGTGAGAATTTTTTCCGTCTAGCCAATACAATATAACTAAAATATACTATCCTATTTTATGTACATTTTGACAGCACTATTTCAACATCTTCGAAACCATGAAAACGACACTCATGACGAAAAAGTTGATAATTTCTGACATCCGCCATCTTAGATTTACATTTTGACAGCACTATCGGCTTCAACAACCTCGAAAACCATGAAAAAGACACCCATATCGAAAAAGTTGATAATTTATTGCAGCCACCATCTTAGATTTAAATTTTGACAGTACTATCGGTTTCAACACCCTCGAAAACCACGAAAACGACACCCATGAGGAAAAAGTTGATAATTTCTTGCAGCCGCCATCTTGGATTTACATTTTGACAATACTATCGGTTTCAACAGCCTTGAAAACCATGAAAACGACACCCATGACGAAAAATTTAATAATTTTTTGCAGCCGCCATCTTGGATTTATATTTTGACAGTACCATCGGTTTCAACACCCTCGAAAACCATGAAAACGACACCCATGACGGAAAATTTGATAATTTCTTGCAGCCGCCATCTTGGATTTATATTTTGACAGTACCATCGGTTTCAACACCCTCGAAAACCATGAAAACGACACCCATGATATGACATGTATAATTTAATTTAAATAAAAATATAATTTATAATAATGACGATAAGAAACAAAAAATACTTGACATAATTCCCCTATTCACATACACTGACATGATAGTAATATACATAAATAATTAGTAAACACAATTAATGATAATGACGATAAAAAATAATACCTGACATAATTACTTTTTTACGACAATAATTATACACATTCGTTAATTTAATTTAATTTAAATAATAAAGACGATAAAAATTAATAAAAATATTTGACAAAATTCACGCATTCTTATACACAAACACAAAATAATAATATACATACATCCCATAATTTAGATACTTTAATGACGACACAGAATAAGCATAAAATACATTATATATTTTATTCATACTTATACAAAGATATAGCGTTATAATAATATACATACATAATAATAAACCTAATTAAATACAGCAAATTAGATCTACAATAATTATCTATTGAACTCCGTGAATTGCTAATTAGCCCTCTTCCTCTCTCCTACATTTTGCTGTGCCCGACAGGGTCCATATTGTTCTATGAAAATTTTCAAAACCATCTATGTTTACATATGGATTGCAATAAAGTATTAAGTATTGAGTATTGAGTATTGAGTATGACGGAAAATTTGATAATTTCTTGCAGCCGCCATCTTGGATTTATATTTTTACAGTACCAACGGTTTCAACACCCTCGAAAACCATGAAAACGACACCCATGACGGAAAAGTTGATAATTTCTTGCAGCCGCCATCTTGGATTTATATTTTGACAGTACCATCGGTTTCAACACCCTCGAAAACCATGAAAACGACACCCATGACGGAAAAGTTAATAATTTCTTGCAGCCGCCATCTTGGATTTATATTTTGACAGTAATATCGGTTTCAACACCCTCGAAAACCACGAAAACGACACCCATGGCGAAAAAGTTGATAATTTCTTGCAGCCGCCATCTTGGATTTACATTTTGACAGTACCATCGGTTTCCACGCCCTCGAAAACCATGAAAACGACACTCATGACGAAAAAGTTGATAATTTCTGACATCCGCCATCTTAGATTTACATTTTGACAGCACTATCGGCTTCAACAACCTCGAAAACCATGAAAAAGACACCCATATCGAAAAAGTTGATAATTTATTGCAGCCACCATCTTAGATTTAAATTTTGACAGTACTATCGGTTTCAACACCCTTGAAAACCACGAAAACGACACCCATGAGGAAAAAGTTGATAATTTCTTGCAGCCGCCATCTTGGATTTACATTTTGACAATACTATCGGTTTCAACAGCCTTGAAAACCATGAAAACGACACCCATGACGAAAAATTTAATAATTTTTTGCAGCCGCCATCTTGGATTTATATTTTGACAGTACCATCGGTTTCAACACCCTCGAAAACCATGAAAACGACACCCATGACGGAAAATTTGATAATTTCTTGCAGCCGCCATCTTGGATTTATATTTTGACAGTACCATCGGTTTCAACACCCTCGAAAACCATGAAAACGACACCCATGACGGAAAATTTGATAATTTCTTGCAGCCGCCATCTTGGATTTATATTTTGACAGTAAAAGTGTCGGTACAATTTTTCGTGAGAATTTTTTCCGTCTAGCCCCTTTTCACAACGCGCGATAAGGGATAGCTGTCTACTCTCCATCCGTCTTACGCTTTTTCGATCAGGTCACGTGTCCTGACGCGAGTTTAAGATTTTATACCCATTACAGAAAAAGTGCTCAACGCCGCTAAAGAAGTTTTCACTTCAAAAACAGTTCGAAAAAGACATTAATCGCTTCAGCTCATCGCTTGTTTCTTGGCTGTAACCTGTCTAATTTGACAGGTGTCATTCCACTTGCGTGCCGAATTCTCTGGCTTAACTTTTTTTTTACTTTTTTCGCATACACGTGTAGAATCTTTCTTCGTGTATAAAATTATGGAAGAGATGTAAATTACGCAAGTATTTTTATTTTGGAATATTCTTCAAAGTATTATGAGATTTTCGCTTGTATTATATGAAAAGGTCTGTAGATAAAATTATTTAGGCTTATCGTGTTGTCGGTCAAACATTCGGTAGCTGAAAAGACCTGTCGGCGAAAGTGTCGAAGATGAAGGTTCCTGTCGGCGAAATGTCCATAGGTGTAAGATTCTGCTGGGGAAACGGAAATAAATGAATCGTCCTGTCTATGAACAGTCCAATGACGAATCGGTCTTAGGAGGATAATTGCAGAATCGATTTTAGTTTATCCTTTTGATTTTAAAGAAGTGAGAAATACATTTATGAATATACATAAATGGACGAGTGACTTTAGGATTTATTAATAGATATTTAGAGACCTTTTTCTAAATATACGATATGTCAAAGCAGATGAAAGCGCTTTTAATTTAAAAAGGCTCTCACTTTAACGTAATACCCCCACGTCGCCTGTCCTATCTTAGTGTATTTATGACTTAAGTATAACTGATAGATAAGGCACCATAACCAAATAAACACATCGGCTTTACCATGCTCTAAGGCTTGACCGCCATAAAATGGGCAAACTACCGAGAAGGGTTTTGACCAATTTCCGATTTGTGTATCAAAGTGTAAGGACTCAGAAGGTCTACTTTTTAACCTGCAAATAAATTTGGAAGTAGGTACCTATTTCGAGTACTCGAGCCTTTTTTTAGACAACTAATAAGTATAGCTAAAAACAAAGTTTTTGGCGGGGTTTTTTCAAGTAAAGTTCAGTGGTTGTTTTAATAATTCACGAATCGAGTCCTAATGCACATTATTGTGATCTAAAATTGGTGTAATTTTGTATCTCAAGTGCGCGATGTGGGTAAAATGATACCTACTAAGAATTGTAGTGTAGTGTTAAGTGTAGGATTGACTACTTCAGCGAAGTTTGTCGAGAAAGCTGACTCAGGACAATTGCTGCTAAATACTGCAAATGTATTTCAATGTGTTACATCCACATGCTAATGAAAAACAAAGTAACTATATTATACGACAAAACGATCTAATAATCTAAATTTGACTATTCAAAAGTGCCTGTAAATGGTCTATTTGAAATATATGCTTTGATTTTGATTTTAATTAAAAGTGTCTCTTCAACATTCCGTTTCTTCAAATTATGATTCGACTGAAGTGGATTTTCTGCAGTAGATATCCTGCTTTGCGTCACCAAGAACTATGTTGAATATGTATTCAATTTTGAGTTACTGAACATTACGGAGGCTTATAGGAAATTGTGGGTTCACTAAAGGGGTTGGTCAAGAGTAAATGATTGCCCACGGTGTATAAATACAGGGGTAGTCAAGTATGGTTGAAAGCGATAGGCAGTCATTTCTAGGGAAAAATGGGCAATTAATTAAATTTTATTAATGTTTGGGTTTAACTTTGATTTCTAGCGAAAGGGGTTGCGGCAATGTTCGGTAAAGTTACCGCGACTCGAGGAGCGTTGGAATACATATAAAAATCTCAACATGTCACAATGTTTGTTATCGAACTCCTCCAAAACGGATTGACCGATTTTTATATTTCTTTTTTGTATAATTGATAGGACTGAGAGGAGGTTGTACGTTATTTTTTACCCTCCTATCTATCCTCTATTTTTTTCTTTGATAATTTGGCTTAGCCAAGTTACGACTGTTTCGTTTCGAATCTCTTTCTACAGTCGGCAACGCCTCTGATTCCTTTGTTCTGCCCACGTAACTTAACGTTGACATGATGTCATTTTCATATATTTGAAGTTTTCTACTAGCGTTAACGATTGTAGATTATCAACTTGGCTAAGCCCTCAAGGTCAACTTTTCTATTCTATAAAAAAAAATTTTCTATATCGAAAGGACAATATTATCATAATTACCTCATAATACTTCTACAAAATTAAATGGAATTACCAAACGTTTCCCTCGGGAACTGGTAATGGAACAGTTACTGCGTTGTACGCTTGGTGTCAGTAAATCTGTCACCGTCCGGTCTTCAGTGTTGCCACACATTGAGCAGCGATGTAATTGTGCTGTGGTATGCCTAAGCAGTGGCGTGCCTAGGGTTTCAAAATAAGGCAAGCCCAATAAAATTTTAACCGATTTCAAAAAAAGAAAGTTCAGTTTTCGACTGAGTATGTAGGTACCTACGTATGTATCATCGCAATTTTCTCATAAACTACTGGTTAGGTACAATAAATTAAAAGTGAATTCATCCATCTTCTTCTTTCCTCTTCTTTCTTTCTATTTCACTCTTGCTTGTCGTGCGGTGAATGAGGTAACCAAAGCTCACTGAAGGCATGCTAGTGCTAGATTGAATATAATAAACATATCAGCAATTGCATACCTCCGGTGGCTTTAAAAAAAGCCGTTTGGTTTGCTTCATTGCTTGAGGGAACAAAGTTATGGTTAGTAATTGCTTGCTTTGTAACAGGACTAACAGGTAACAGACAAAAAAAAAAAAACAAAACAGAAAGTTAAAAAATAGCTAGATAGAATGTAATAAGGAATTTAAATAAATTATTTATATTCTAATTGGAATCGTCTATCTTTCTTAAGAAATGATTTAATTACATCAGAGTAAAATGTTGGTGATCTTTTCAATTCTACCAACAACTGTTTTTCTTTAGCTATCATTGATAATTCGGAAAGACGCTCTTGACCTTGTGTATTTCTCAGATAGGTATGGATACGTTTAAGGCGTATAGTCCCTTGAACCATCTGACCGAAATTATGTGAACGCAACTCTCGCACTCGCCTAGGCGGCAGTACGCAAATCTGTGCATTTATTTGCGATTATTCCCGATGTCCACCACTTGTCTGGCCACCACTGGGGGACAGCGAGACAACTTTAAAACATTATTCTCGTTGTCCACCACTGGGGGACAGCGTCACAACTTTGTAAATTATTTCCATTCGCCACCACTGGTGGACAGCGACACGGATTTTTTTACATTCCCTATGGCCGCCGTTGGGGGACAATGGCACAACTCTTTTGATCCGATTCCCACTGGCCATCAATTTAAATTGTTTATTCTAGAGACCGGTAAGGGATAGCTTAATATACTTACGGATTTGATTTTTAGCAGGGCTAAGGGTAAGACTAATTTAAATATTTATAAATTATAATGGTAGGTAAATAATAGTCATATTCTTGAATCAACTTTTATTAAATGTTTCACTCAAGTATTAAAAAATGATCCTACTACTTAGTATTATATAATATAGCTTTGATTGCTTATTTTTATTGAAGTGGGTAATTAACCGACTTCATTTCCACAGCTGGTTGACAGGCTACAATTTTTAAAATCGACTAGAACATTACAATCATAATCACAGTTTTATTATCCTATTCCTCGACGGAGGAATAAAAATTAAATATTATAAACAAAAACTATCCTTTCTGCTTCTTTATAAGTTATTCTTACAAGCTGTCAGTACTCTTATGGTCTATTTAAAGAAATATTTAGACTTTATTGTAGACAAAAGCACACGAAAACAACAAACAAAATAGAATATCCACTATCGCAAGTTCAAAGCCAAACGAAGCGATGGTTTTTGTTTGACGTTTGATGTCACATTGACACGAGTTTTACGTTGTTGCCTGTATAGTAAAAAAGTATAATGACTGTCAAATCGATTCGTTGATCAATTCGTTTTATGACGTTCTTAGAAATGATGATAGATAATATGATTAAGTCCTCATTTTAAAAGTTTTTGATACCTAATCTATAGAAGAAAGATTGATTCATTTACATTATTTTGTTTTCTATTTTTATAATAATTCGATTTATCGATTATTATCGATTAGTGATCCTTATTTCATTTGGCAACATTGTTAAAAAGTGAAAGTAACGAAAGTCAGTATCATTTTGATTAACTCTTTGAATGTCGTAATTAGAGACACAATAGAAAGACAATTACCTTATGTCGGACTGTGTAACTTAAGACATTCGAAAGGTTAAATAATATTTTATTTATCCCATATTAAAATGGCTTGGTTATAAATGATTGAAAATAAAAAAAATAATAAAAATTATTGATAAACAATTCATTTGTGTAACGTTCAAGCCCAGTTTCGCCCGTTTCCTTTATCCAAATGATTTTAAACCTTAAAACGTTGAAAGTAACTCGTTCAAAATCAAATAAGAAAATTTTACAGTTTGTAGTAACTTGATGTGCTGGCGTCTGTACTTTCCCTCATAGCAATACTTTTTGTAAATATCTTGATGAAGTGAATAGTATCAATAGATAATAATAATAAGCATTAGCAAGAAAATAAAATTTAATTTTAATGAATTACCTATAATTAATTAAATTAACTATATTATACAAGGAAAGAAATATTATGTCATTATTATTACGTAAGCATTAGAATTGGATAAAAGTAATTTTAGCATAAAACCAAATGGTCTCTAGATAAAATAATTTAAATTGATGGCCAGTGGGAATCGGATCAAAAGAGTTGTGCCATTGTCCTCCAACGGCGGCCATAGGGAATGTTAAAAAATCCGTGTCGCTGTCCACCAGTGGTGGCGAATGGAAATAATTTACAAAGTTGTGACGCTGTCCCCCAGTGGTGGACAACGAGAATAATGTTTTAAAGTTGTCTCGCTGTCCCCCAGTGGTGGCCAGACAAGTGGTGGACATCGGGAATAATCGTTTATTTGCGGCCAGCAGCGCCCGGAAAGCGCTTTAAATCCATTTTCTCTGCGAGATGTTGATTGATTTACATATGCAATGTTCACTTTGAAGGATATTTAACCACCAATTTTTATGTGTAAAAATGTTTCTAAAGGTCCAAGCCGTTTCGAAGGAGTAGGGAAAAGTTGCGAAAAGTTGCGAAATTGCTAAATATTTTTTATTGACAAAAGTATTAATTGCACGAAAAAATCAAATGTTGATATTATTGTTCATAAATCTATAATAAACATATATTTTTTTCAAACCAATTGACCTAGCCGTTACGGAGGAGTAGGCCTCAGAAAATCACTGTTTTATGACACTTTTCGGGTGCTTGGCCCTTAATGAAGAAATTAACTGTTTTTTCTGAGCAAAGTTATAAGATTTTACCTTATCTTCGCCAATCAAAACTAGAACGCATTTGAAATCCTCACAAGGTACAATTGCCTCCATTGTTGTAGCTATGTCACCAAAACAATTGTATCACTGAGAAAATCTAAGAAAACACACAAAAAACAACAAACAACAAAAAACAAAAAATCTAATTTCCACTCAAGCAAATGAAACTGAAGTGAGTTGCAAACAGAGTTGCAGTGACAAGGTCACGCATACGCGAGCAACTTCATACGAATGCCAGGCTTAAATCTTCTATACTGATCGATTTGTAGACGCAAAAGGTCCTAACTCGTTATACGGCACGTCGCCATAGGTGCGAAAGAGACAGAGATAGTATTTGAAAGCCAGGTAAAAGCCGGTGCGTTAAGCGAGGTAGCTATATGTAGATGCTGCAAATGCGAAACTCTGCGCGCGAACAATCGCGATGTGTAGTAGTGTGTCATAGGCAGATACTTTGTGTTATTTTGATAAGAATTAAGCGCGCGAACTTTTAAATAGTTCAGGTTTGATATTGATTCTCTATCGAGCATTTTAGTAAGGCATGCCTGGCTTCTGGGCTTGTATGAAGGAACCGCCACTGTGCCTAAGCTATTTATTGGATAACGAAGTACTTACATCTAGTTAGTTTTAAAGACCTGAAGAATTTTTGTTTCTTTTTTTTAAGTAACAAAATGGTGAGACCACACACTTTAGATAGGTTAAAATATTATTTTATTTATAAATCACTAGCTTTTGCCCGCGCGGCTTCGCTCCCGCTCTTCCCTACTTCAGCCTACTATACCCTACTCTACCCTACTATACCCTACTCTACCCTACCCTACTCTACCCTACCCTACCCTACTCTACTCTACCCTACTCTATCCTACTCTACCCTACTCTACCCTACTCTACTCTACCCTACTCTATCCTACTCTACCCTACTCTACCCTACTCTACCCTACCCTACTCTACCCTACTCTACTCTACTCTACCCTACTCTACCCTACCCTACCCTACTCTACCCTACCCTACTCTACTCTACCCTACTCTACCCTACTCTACCCTACTGTACCCTACCCTACTCTACCCTACTCTACCCTACCCTACTCTACCCTACCCTACTCTACCCTACTCTACTCTACTCTACCCTACTATACCCTACTCTACTATAACCTCAAAAAAAAAAAAAGTAGGTCTTATGTCCGTCTCCTGGTTTTAATCCCCCCACCCACCAATTTTCAACCAAATCGGTTCAGCCGTTCTTGAGTTATAAGTGGTGTAACTAACACGACTTTCTTTTATATATAGATATAGATTCTGGTTTCTTATTTTCTATTCTCTGAATAAATTAGGTGTTTTTTCAAAAAAGGTTATTTATTTTAATACTGGCTAAAACTTGTCAAAAACTCCAAGTCAGACGCTCTTTAGTAAATAAAAACAAAATTAGAAAACATTTTTAATGGCTTTCAATTTTTTTTTACGAAAAGTGGCCAGTATTACTGGTATTAGTTTAAATCATTGACTTATAAGTGATAGACAAGCCCTTTCATGGAAACTATTTATCAAAATATTGAAAAGTTAAAACAAAAAATCCGCTGCAGCACTACATTGGCATTATGTCGTCTAACAGATCTATTAAAATATAAAGCGCTGATAGATTTTAGAGGATACTTTTTTCGCGACCAAAAATTTCGTAGTACTTACGCGTTTAGTTGAACATAGTTTAATGACATGTTATCCATAAAGATGTTTATACCGCAGAAGTGATACAGCTTTTTGCCTACAATACTTCATTACAATAACACTCTATTTCAAAATTTTAAAATAGCCTTCGTTAGTGTAAATTCAGAAAACTGCGTTCTACTACTTTAATAAATAGGTGAATTCAAAGTCGTGTAAAATATTAAACCATTTATTGTAATCATCATTCTGAAGAACAGCTAACCTGAGAAAAACAAGATCAGGACTCCAAGCTGGTAAAATTTAGAAATAAAATAAACAACAACGGTATAAAAAAACTACTGGAATAACTATAAGGAATAGCTGACTTCTTTAGATAACACTTTCCGGTTTTAGTCATATAAATATCATCAGCTTGAAAGTGTGCAGAGCAGATAAACGAAAATTTTGTGGGAAGCCACTTGTCTTCACTTCTATCATTTTGAAGAATTTTTATCCATTCTTCCCTTCGCTGATGACCAGAATGAACAAACCTGAAAAATAATTATAGTGTATGAAAGACGAAATTTCAATAACAGCAATGTAATATCACACTTAAGACAAATTCTACTGAACCTAATTTATATTTGACTAGTAATCTGCACGTAATATCTAGATAGTTACCTAAATGCTAACGAATGACAGAATGCTTAACGACAAAACTTACCGATGAAAACTGATACCCCATGATTTGCCGACATTTCTTGCTGAGTTTTTACAGTATCGAAAAACGCACGACGTCATAATTTCTGAAATTGATCCATTGATTTTATTTATACAAAAAAGAAAAAAAAAAACATAAACAAAATATTAAAAAAAAAAACAAACGGAATAAAACACCATGCAAGTCTGTGTTCACTAAAGCAGTTGTAGGTAAAAACCTGGTTTTTGTGGACATCTGCATGTTTAGTCTATGGTTGTAAAATGGGGAGGTTTCTAAATAAAATGATATATTTTCCAACATACTATTACAATATTAGAAGCTATTAAATTGCTTGAACAACCAGTAATTTTACTTACTTGATTACAGAATTATTATTTATTTCGTGATTCACTTTCTTTTGAATTTAAAAGCGCCGCTCTCACACTGCATGAACGTCAAAATTGCAATAAAGTTATCAATGTCAATTTGTAGGTAATAAGGTACAACTAAAGATTTTATATATCCTATAAAATCTTTGTGTACAACTGATTCGATTAAAGTGGGTGTTCGGCACGCCTAATCTAGTGCGTAGTACATATTATATCGATGGTTTAAATAATAATAAAAAATACTCAGAGTTTTTGATACTATAAACTTCCGTTCGTTATAAATATAGTAACTATACCGACTGGCTTATTTGCCTATTACAGAAATGTTTTTAACCCGCACATGTTGTTAATAGTATGAACTACTAATGATTTTACAGTTTTTGTTCTCTTTTTTTAGTTAATGTTTTTGGAAAAAACAAAAAAAAGAATAAAAATAATAATATATAATAATAATTAATGTTTTTGGCTTGGATACTAAGTCCTTTTAGCCATATCTTCGTAAGAATAATTCATTTGTTATTGGAATATGGATGTACACAGTCTAATGTTTTTGTAGTATTTAGCAGCAAATGTATTAAAGACAACCTTCTAGGTAACCTTTACTGAAGTAGCTAGTCAACGCTTATGATAAAATTCTCAGATATTATATTGTCCAGTTGCACAAACGCCGGAGATATAAAATTACACAAATTTAACAACACAGTGTCCACTAGAATTCAATATTTGAATAATTAAAACGGCCACTGAACTTCACTCGAAAAATTCCCGCCAAAAACTCAGAATCAGTTGATAGTTTGATACATTCATTTCTCTGATAGCAATATTAAAATAAATTCATAAAAAGGATTTTTTGAAATCAGTTCATTTATTTAAATAGGTACTGGCGAAATCTTGTCAAAAACTCCAAATCAAACGCGCTTTACTGAAAAAAAAACTAAATAAAAAAACATTTTTAATGGCTTTAAATTTTTTTTTGACGAATAGGCCAGTATTACTAGTAAGTATTACTTTAAAAAGTCAAAGAGTTTTGAATGCTATGAACGACCCATCCTTGTAGCATAGGCCTGTGCCTGCGTAACGTAAATATTGCAATACTGTTATTGCAATATTTACGTACAGACATAATCGTTTTTATTCCGTACATGTTGCCGACAGCATAAACTACTAATAATTTTACAATTTTTATTCTTTTTATCAGTGTGACCGTGAAAGTGTGACCAACTGTAAAATTGTCACTTATAAAATCCAATACAAACAATACTTTCTAATACCCCCAACGAAGTAGAACAAAAACTCCTAATTTATAAGTCACTAAACCACCAAGTTCTCCTTAAATTTTCACTTTATAAATTATACCGTGGCGCGCATGCGTGCGACGTGTCATTAGCACCCCATAAACTGGGAAGTGTAAACATGGGGGGCTAAATGTAACCACGGAGATGTGGAGTTAATTTTGTCCCCAAAAACAACTATCGACTGGCACGTAGTATCGGAATTTAATGAATGAGCTTCATTTGGAGAATGCGGATTGTTACAGAGAGATTTTTATTTTGAAAAGCTGAATAAATTCATGTTAAATCTGTGGTGATGACAGGCTGTGTATGATTTCAGGAATTCAGTATCTATATAAATATCCTGACATGACGCTCAATTTCTCGATAGTGGATTGGATTCCTTTCTCAGAATTCAATAGCGTTTGATCTAAAGTAACTTGAACAGTAAGCTCGATAGTTTTAAAGTGGCATATGACTCGAGTTTTTGAAATCCAACCAAAAACATAAATGTGAGAATGGGAGCCAAGTTCTGTAGACTATGTACACAATCCTAAAAATGTATTAAGAACTTATTCTTTAAATCAGGTCAAATGTTAAGTAACCTTAACATTTGACCTGATTATAGTTTGTTTTACTAGCAAAACAAATATGTATTTGGAATGATAGCACTTTACAATATAAACCAATAACTTTCTTCTTCTTCTCTTATAATACAAAGAATAAGTTGATTATCCAAAAATAAGATGACTAGAATAAACTAGCCAATTCAAATATTGTAGTTAAGGAATTTATTGAAACATCATTTCTCGAGCGTAATGCAAATTTTTTTGAAAGCGCTTTTTTTTTTTTTTTTTTTTCGATGGGAAAAATCATCTTATGACAACCCCCGCTCTTGGGCGGAGCGGGAGATAGTGTCAGACTCTTACTGACTAAACGACCCACCCTGTTCCTTCTAGCCTTCATACCGGGGCTCGAGCGCCCTTTCGGATTACCCTGGCCCCAGTAGGCTTCGATCCGGCTGGGCCCCTGCTGTTGCTGACAACTCCTTGAGGCGCGCGGGAACAGCGCGCGCCGTCGACGACTTGGGCTTGGTCCGGACGGTTACCGGACGGCCGGACAGCGAGCTACCCATTGCTCACTGTCCGCAAGCCCGCGCCTACGGTGGCCGGAAATCGGGATCGGAATCCCGGCGGCGGCGAGAGCGCCGTTGCCTGATGCGGTCGGCCTCCTCCTTAGCGAGCATTACTGCTTCGCAGAAGTCGGCGACCGCCTGCCACTCCTCCTCGCTCCGGACCATGGCCTCGACCAAGGCCCGGCGCGAGAGGTCTCAATTTTCAGAATGATCTTTTCTTTACAACATAAATTTTAGTATAATATACGAAACCCGAAACACGTTTTATGTAAAGAATCTATGTACAAAACATAACTGTATCATGAAAAATCACAAAGCTTGTTATGTCAGCAAAAATATAAGGCCACAAGGCCATTCAAGTGATTGAGGAGTGGTTTTGCACTTGCACCCAGTTGTTTGCTGGTACCTAATGCCCGCTATGACCTGCCATGACCTGTTTTGTACTTAGTGTCGGTGGTGTCAAACTTGTAACTTTTTTAAGTATTTTTGGGGACAATATAACATGGTGTAAAAATTATTGGAATCCATTCAGTTACTGATTCTGAACAAAATATATTCAGGTATCGCATAAACTATATATTATGTTGTAATATCAACCAATTGTCGTAAGTGCCTGCTTGGCTACCTACATACAATGAGAAGGCACCTACTTGCTTAAGTCGAAAGTTAGTTTGCAACATCTTTGTAAATATTCTTAAGAATTTGCATTTCTGAGTATTTACAGAGATACCAAAGACTGAGTTCTTGACATTAGGTAAGTAGGTACAAGTACCTATATTTGTCTAAAACACATAGATTAAGTACCTACCTAACTGCCCATTTAGTTTCGCCGTAAATGTCTGGAAAACTGGGAATTATTTTGCAAAAAGACAAATGATTTGGAAATTTATTTATTTATTTGAAATGAATTTGAATGTTTGTGATGAGCATTTTCATTTGTTCTGTGTCTGGGTGTAATTTAGGTGTTTATAATATATATATTGTACGAGTATTTAGAAAGTTTATCAGTTGTCCACTACTCATAACAGAAGCTCTGCTTAGCTTGGGACAGGACGAAGTTGTGTGATAGTGGAAATAAAAAAAATAAAAAAGGAGTTTACCAACGATATTTTTCTCGTAACATTGCGTTAATAAAGGTATTTAAATTCCTTCATGTCATGCTTTGTCGGTCAGAATCAAACAACATGGTGAGACACTTGAAATCTATACAATATTTCAATATTATTTAGTGCAGTAGAGTGGTGTTTCGTATGCAGCACACATTCAGTAGCTGCAACACAAAATACAAGTCCGTTCTCTATACTTTACACTCACTACCTGCACAGAATACCAAAACGTTAAAATATTTAACTTAGCTTCTCCTTACATACTGCAAAGCTTTTAAACAACGCAAAACACAATATAAATCCTCATCGTGTTACATTACCAAAGAAAGTAACCCACATTCATCAGATTTTCGGTTTATCGAGTATTAGTCGATTATTCGAGGTAAGTATCAAATAACAAAAATGAAGAACTTATGTATGCCATGCATAAGCATTTAAACATTCGCTAACCGGCATAAAATACTTCATTACCAGTGCCTCGCCATTTAAAAAGCGAGACGAGTCGGTTTCGCGCCCTTTTTGTTTATTTTTCAAAATATTCTTTTTCATCGGGTGATTGATGTTGTGCACGCAGGTCGTGAAAGGATGCACCCTGCAAAAACCTGCTGTATTAAATAACAATTTTTCACTTTGATAAATAACAACGTGCTCTTTAAAATCCTTATTTATGGAACTTTTTACGTGCGTGATTGAAAAGTCAGATTCAGTGGACGCGTTCCGAAAATAACGATAAAAAGCAGAGTTTTAGAATTTCCATATTATTTATTGTTTCAAACAAATAACTTTCAAATCAATTTACAATAATCTGACGTATATTTTTGATAGAACCAGAATCGATGCGTGATCAAAAGTTCTGTTCGATCGCGGAATCGATCAATCGATAATTTTGTAAATAGTTCGCCTTTGATGTGTCGAGGGGCGCGATTTGATCAAAGCATTATATAATAATGTCTGTATGTTGTTAGCTGGTCGACTGGACATGTTTTATGGACTTTCTTTACTAATTTATTGATGTGAATTGAACTCGTACCAGGTAGTTGAGGTATGCAGGAGATAAATTTACGATTGTCAATCTAGGAATCTCATATGTAAAACGTTAGTAGGCCTTCTAGCAACGGTTAGGGCTTTCAATGTAACATTACTTGTCTTGTCTAGCTGAGATTGGATCTCACCATCCTTAATTTGCTGTTTACGAGACATTAGTCCGCATTTTATAGTCATCTCCTCGATTTAAAACTAGATTTAACTTGAACTTATGATGGCATCTATTCGAGCTTCGAAATTCAAAACTCAGCGTCGCTAAAAATCAGTGATCATTCTACACCGCATGAAAGATAGAGGCAGAGATTTTTTTTTCTGGTACTTAAAAGGCACAAGAAACTGTAAACCCATCACTTTAAATAATATACAGTAATACAAAGATAAGCATAATTCTTTCACGTCACTGTCTCTTTATTTCGGACATGACAAGACTCAACGTCATTTCTAAAGTACAGCACGGACGTCAAGTGTGTCAGACAGAGTTTATCACGACTTCACACTGTCACACATTCAAATATGACATAAAAGTGAAAAATCCAAAAAACGCTTGAAGGCTTGCCGCGCCTTATCGCGGCAATTAATCTCGCGGCGGCTGGCCGCGTATCGCGCGACAAATCTGTTCCCCGCCGTACGCCGCTCGGCAACGCGTTTTATGATTTCATTTTGTCGATGTGATGTCATTTGACACTTTCTGGATTCGTGGACTGGTTTGGAGTTACATTTTTGTTTATTGTGTTTTTTTTTTTAATGCGTTTTGAGGTCGATTTGGATTTTGTATACTTAATGTTTGTTGAACGTACGGTCGCTTGACCTGAATTTTGAAAGCCAGCTAATGATCGTTATTATTGAGTAAGTAGGTAAGTACAGAAATTATGTATATGAGTATATTCATTTTTATCAGAAACAAAATTTAATTTGTGAACTTAGGTAGGTAAGTAGGTATTTACCTAATTAAAGAACGACCTTTACTCCCACATAATTAATTTAAGAAGATCCCGTTGGCGTTATGTTTTGCCGTGAACGCGTACAAATATTGAAAGGAACAAAATCTTTGAAAATGAATAAAAAAGAACTAACTTAAAATAAAAAAAAAAAACACTTCCGAAAGAAATACAATTATCAATGACTATTTTTGTTTATAACAAAAAAAGACTAATTTTCAAGAAAGGGTCACACGCAAATAACATAATAAGGTTATCTAAGTTTTAATATTAAAACTGCAAGAAAAATAAAAATAAAATCATAAAAATAGTGTTACTAGTGTAAAACCAGATTAACAAAGCAATAAACTGAAATTAAAAAACCACAAACGTTTATCTATGCTTTTTATAGCTGTCATTTTAAGTGACAGTAAAACCTAATTTAACCTAAGCTCGAGTTACTATTGAGCATGCAATGACCTCACACGATAGTAAATAAACACAGTTTATCTAGTAGGTAGTCACACTAGTTTATGATACTGCCACATGACAACATTCGTGTAGTCCTATTGTTACCTTTGGCTGCGGTTCAGTTTATAAACTTAATACTTTATAATAACACTCATATTTTGATAATTTTTGTTCTGCAGCAATATCATAAACTACTATTTTCAATTTATGAAAAAAAATATTTCTGGCGTTGTGAAAAGCAAATCAACCAAACCTAGTTACAAAGAATGGAGTAGTAATAGGAGTAGCAGTAGTAAAATCCCGCCAAAAACTCCTATTACTAGTACCTAATAGTTTCGATTGAAGTTCAGTAACTGACATGGGCAAATTGTGCTGTAAAATTGATGTAATATTTGTATCATAACTCATTAAAATGTATTACTTACGCCTGTATTAGATACTTTTTATACTTGATACTGGTTAAATGCACAAACCCTGTGAAGCGAAAAGAAAAAAAAAGAAATTAAAAACAAAAAAATAATGGCATCCA
This sequence comes from Mythimna ferrago, assembly GCA_910589285.2. Classification (NCBI taxonomy): domain Eukaryota; kingdom Metazoa; phylum Arthropoda; class Insecta; order Lepidoptera; family Noctuidae; genus Mythimna; species Mythimna ferrago. Next base: position 1,674,899 of record OU342693.1, read on the forward strand.
AATTTTTTTACGAAAAGCTACCTGTATTATAGTTGCGTCATTTTTAATGTAAATCAAGGAGGTTGTAATCAAAACCCTACCTGCCTTTTCCACAGTTCTTTTTTTGAAAATTGGCAGTATGTCAACAATCTTCATACCGTATTTTTAGTTCATCGCAAAAAATAAACATGAATAACTGCAACATTATTTTACAAAAACAACAAATCCAAAATTAAAATACGCCTGTACATAGGCTTAAAATAATCCGTGTATGGACGGGAATTAATATCACGATCACTGTCAACAGGTGTCACGCATAACTTACGAATAAATCCTTATAAGTGCCCCAGTCCACTGCACAACATAAACGCACTAAATTATAATGTTGATTTGTTGGTTAAGCGCTTACACTTCTTGGGACAAAATAATAGGAGTATTTTATGGGTATAACATGCAACTTGACAATAGGATTTATGTTTTATCGTTTCTGGCGAAAACCGCTGTAATTTCTTATTTTCCTTACACATTCCTTATTTATTTATTTTATAACAGGTACTCTTTCCACTAACAGTCGAAACCAACACGTGTAGAGAATAAATAATTATCTATTATTAGTTATTTATTTATTAAAACTTCATGCAACATAAAAGTATTATATTTTACAGAATAATAAAAAAATAAATAAACAAATCACATAATACATTAATAATGTTTTGATGTACAATACAGTTTATTCTATTCTATTCTAACTGTTATACAAATCAGAAAATTAATAATTTACAAAAATAGTATTAAAAATATTATAAAATAATTAGTAAATTTCTAGATACAAAATATTTAAATGGAATGTATCTATTGAATATGAAGTGGTCCATCAGATTCAATGACATTAAAAGCTTCTTCTGTGATCAGTGCTTTGATCATCCGCTCATTATTTAAGTTAGTTCATAAATACACTTTAATCTTTTGCTACTATCAACTACCACATAAAAAAAAACTGATCCCTAAACCACAGCTTTCACCGTTGTAAATATCTCTTTAACAGTCTTTGGCAAAGCCTTTGCGTGCTAAGGTAATCCTTTCCATAGACACGTTTGATAACATAGATTCGCAACTGTCAAAATGTTTGACAGACGGTGTTTGCTCCCAAAGGGCTTCAGAAGTCATGTTCCTTTCCTCTCAACATTTCCGATATTAACTCGGCTGTGTTGACGCCGTGATAAGCATTTGTTATAATTTGTCGAACCTTTGAAGTTGATTTACAAGCGCGAATGGCGGATTTTAGTAGTAAAGCTGACAGTTTTATTAGTAGGAGTTTATTTGGAAGATTATTTTGAGTTTACGTTTGTATTAATTAATTTCGATGTTATGTTTCGTGTTTAAAAGTTGCGTAGTAAGTGTGCACTTTTGTGGAGAATTAATATTTATCGTAATGTTAAATCTTTATTACTTAAAAGTTTCCGGGCAGAGATTTTCGAATGTTTAAATATCATTTTACTTTTAGAACCTTTCTTTAATTACATAACACTGTTTCTACATTATCACTAATTAGCATCTTAATACTGTACTAATTGAGTGCTCATTACACCATGTTGGACACGTCTCGTGAGCGTCAGCATTAAGTTCTGTTGATCAAATAGTTGATAAGCGTCGCTCAGTTGTTTATAAATTACTAAGTTTATGCCCCGGCGTTGCTCGCAAACTGCGATGTTTACGTTCTCGTCGCAATTAGAACTTTTGATGTGGGGAAAGTTGGTGACAGTAATTTGTTCTAATTTGTCGTATTTTTGGGTTAGGCTTATAATTTGATTAAGTTAAAGTTATGTGTCTGGCGGTGGTAGTAGACAGAATTGTTTATTTTTCAAATAAAGATATTCTCTTGTAAATGAAATTAAGCATTTGGTTTTCTAGACCCTCATTCGTCTGCGAAAAGCACAGCTCTGGTTGATGTGGCAACGTTTTTCTTTGAGGTGAGAAATCATCAAATGTCTTCTCCCGTTCTAGGAAAGTTTGGAGTGGAGCGCAAGGACGCCCTTTTGCTCCACTCCAAACTTTCACTGCCTAAAACCCACCTTCGTTTGCCCTTTACGTTCTAGGACTACGGAAACTCTCTTTAAAACCTTCCTCCAGATCATAATGACATTTGGGGCCTAAATCTAGTGGAAAAAATCTTTCGGTAAAAATGATGATCATTAGTAAAAACAAACCAAACATAGAATTAAATACGAAAGTAAATCAGTATTCGGACCCCTTGTTCTACCCATACTCAGGCATAAAGGGGCATTATATTCCCATAAATCATAGCATAACGAGGGATCATCATGGCGGGACTGTTTTGTGACAGTATTTATATTAATAATGGCGGACAAACGAGCCAGCAGTCCACGGCACAATTACAAGCTTGTTGTTTCCGCGCAATTTAACAAAACAAGATGGAAGCCGAGACGGTCGCTTGATGGTTGCTTATTTGCGTTTTTAGATCGTTTGTTTATTTATAAGAATTTATTCTTAATTTCTCATGTTTGTTTTGTTGAAATTGAAACGTATTTTTAGGACTCTTACAGACAGGGAATTGTGAATCATATAGCATTACTGCTTCCTTGATGGCAGGCGGTCGTCTCCTTCTTCGAAGCAGTAATACCAGCAAAGGAGGCGGCACGCCCGAGACATTGGCCCTCGCGCTCCAGCCGCCGAGATTCCGATCCCGATTTCCGATATGTTTGCGCAGGCTTACGGATGGCGAGCAATGGGTAGTTCGCTGTCCGACCGTCTAGACCGAGCCCGAGTTGTTGACGACGTGTATTGTTCCATGCGTACCTCAAGGAGATGTCAGCAATCGTAGGGGCCCAGCAGGGTCGAAGCTTAATAATGCTATGGGTGATGCAAAAGAAATCCCCGAGGATCTGAAACGATGGCAAAGAAGGAACAGGAGTGGGTTTTTAAATCCTAGGGCGGGAGATATCATTAGATGATTTTCCCACCTAACAAAATAACACAAATATTTTTCTCGTGCGTGAATCAATTCCGTGATACACAGCGCAACAATCAATCGCTCAGTAACTGCGCCAACCTTGCTATCACATCCGTAACAGTCCTCAGTTTGAGCCTTGAAGTTGTGGCTACAGTGGTGGCTCTGTAAGGCTGGCAAAATGCCACGGGCTGACTTGCCACGGCTGGGGTCCAAGGGACAGCGAGCTCGCCTCAGAAGAAGTAACTCAACCTATTTTACAAAATTTATTGACATAATATCACAACAACAACACATTATCATTATTTCAGCTGAAGGACGTCCACTGTTGGACATAGGCCTCCCCAAATGTCGCCATAACGAACGGTCCTGTGCATCTCGCATCCACTAGGTCATCGGTCCACCTTGTGGGAGGCCTTCCAACGCTGCGTTTTCGGCCCCATCGACCAACCCTTCTTCGAGCAATCTGCCCTGCCCACTGCCACTTTAGTTTGACGATTCTTCAGGTTATGTCGGTAACCTTGGTTCTCCTGCGGATATCTTCATTCCTGATGCGATCACGCAAGGAAACTCCGAGCATAGCCCTTTCCATTACCCTTTGGATGACTGTAAGCTTTCTGAAGCCCATTGTAAGCGACCATGTTTCAGAGCCATATGTCATCACTGGCAACACGCACTGGTCAGAAACTTTCATCTTGAGACACTGTGGTATGTTGAAAAACACAATGACAATTTTTCTGAGGCCTTGTCCAATGAATTTGCCACGGGCCTCAGATGATATAGACTTTACGCCACTAATAGAGATGTTCTATACCCGTATTGGAGTAGGTAGCACAGTTTGCATATCGGCATATAGAGGTGTATGGCTGCGGCACAAAAGTACTATATTTGTAGTCGAATTAAATTGTTTCTGCCATATTGAATTATATTCGACCCACTAGATTGCTTATTTACTACAGTTTCCTTACAAGTTAAGCAGCGTTTGCAAACATTAAACATGGCGTATTTGGTCAATCAGAAATGTCTGGAGTCACAATTGTGTTAGCAGTTTAAATTGTAACATAACAATGGAATTGGTAGTTATACTTGGCTCTTTCAATGTAATTGCTTATTTCTCGACCTGATTCGGTATATTAGTCAGTACCTAGGTAATTCAAATGAATTTTTGTCGGTAGGTAACTAAACCTTATTACATGCATGTAGAGGTTATTGGATAATTTCTGTGTAAATAAAACGTTTTGCGAGAAAAGCAGGCGATTCTCCGTGAGTGAAACTGCAAAATTATCCAGCGGCATTTACTGCCGGCAATCTTATGCGTCAATATGAGGATAATGCAGTGGGCTGCAATATTGTAAACTCTTTTGTACTGTTTTTTTTTTTTCAATATGTATATTGTAGCTGTTTATTGTCCCTTAAATAAATAAATAAATAAAATGAAACCAGTGATTAAAAACTCGGTAGAAACATAAATAACAACTACCGAACATCTTAGTAGACTCGTTAAAAAATAAAAGGCCATTTTGTCATTTGAGAAAGACCCTATAACTTGGAACGAAACTGAAAGAAACGATAAAATAATTAGGGTTCCGGTGTAGTACTAGCTACAATTACACCTGAAAAGCCGCAAGGTAGTCAAAATACTAATGTCAAAACAGACCTTTTATTTATTGACAATTTTAGCAGTCGTAAAACTAATAGAGACAAAACAAGTACAGCCATTTCAGTATTTATTTTTATAACAGCACGTAACGCGACAATAAAATCTCTGCAGTAGCGAGGTATAATTTGATGTGATAACATATTTATGGCGGCAGTGTACACAACACAATGTCGGACGGTGTCATCGAGTGATATTTCTACCTGTCATTATAGAGCCGCGGTACGCGTGCACGGGGATATTGGGGCGGCGCAAGTCATGAGCGAAGGGGTCGGGGAAAGTTTGAAAAAAAAAAACTACTGAGGTGTCAAGGGTCACCCGGATGGAACGAAGTTCCGTTCTGGCTTGCTTTCTATAAGAGAGAGAGTGAGAGACAGACAGAGAAACATGCGCAAGCCGCACGGCTTACAATAGCTTACTACAGCAAAAAGTATCGTTACAACTTTTCGTGAGAATTTTTTCCGTCTAGCCAATACAAGATAACTAAAAAATACTACCCTATTTTATGTACATTTTGACAGCACTATTTCAACATCTTCGAAACCATGAAAACGACACTCATGACGAAAAAGTTGATAATTTCTGATAGCCACCATCTTAGATTTACGTTTTGACAGCACTATCGGCTTCAACAACCTCGAAAACCATGAAAAAGACACCCATGACGAAAAAGTTGATAATTTCTTGCAACCGCCATCTTGGATTTATATTCTGACAGTACTATCGGTTTCAACACCCTCAAAAACCATGAAAACGACACCCATGACGAAAAATTATTTTTTTTTGCAGCCGCCATCTTGGATTTATATTTTGACAGTACTATCGGTTTCAACACCCTCGAAAACCATGAAAACGACACCCATGACGGAAAGTTAATACTTTCTTGCAGCCGCCATCTTGGATTTACATTTTGACAGTACTATCGGTTTCAACACCCTTGAAAACCATGAAAACGACACCCATGACGAAAAATTTGATAATTTCTTGCAGCCGCCACCTTGGATTTACATTTTGACAGTACTATCTGTTTCAACACCCTTGAAAACCATGAAAACGACACCCATGACGAAAAATTTGATAATTTATTGCAGCCGCCATCTTGGATTTATATTTTGACAGTACCATCGGTTTCAACACCCTCGAAAACCATGAAAACGACACCCATGACGAAAAAGTTGATAATTTCTTGCAGCCGCCATCTTGGATTTATATTTTGACAGTAAAAGTGTCGGTACAATTTTTCGTGAGAATTTTTTCCGTCTAGCCCCCTTTCACAACGCGCGATAAGGAACTTCGTTCCAAAAAAAAATATTGAAAAGAAGAAGAATGAGCGAGGATAAGTTGCCTTGCGAGTCTAATTATTTATTTATATATTTAAACGTTATGTACATAGAACATAGAAAGCATTCTCTACCAGTCAACTTTTGAGTTAAAAATACTACCTACCCAAACCTAGCACAGTAGGTGCAACAATTTAAATGGGTTTTGAAATTAAATTACGTAAAAAATAATTAGAATTACTTGCTTATAAAAGTAAAGTACATTCATATACCAAAATAATGAATACTATGATAATGGCAAACATAATTCAAAATACTAGTTATAACAATGTTACGCTTGAAGGAAAATTTATTCTCGGAAGATTTGATGTCTAATTGACATCAAATCTTCATCATCAATCGTTCAGAATATGCTAGATCTTTTACAGATATGAATAACACTCATGTATTTCTTGATTCTACGTCATTTGATATTTATTAGTACTTATTTCTCTATAACATGTACGTTTGTAACAATTATAGAGTTTTCGTTTCTAGCCAGTATTTAAACAACTGAACTATCTAAGCTGAAATAAAAAAAAAATATAAAGAGAGAGTCGTAATACGTTTAACTTTTTAGGACACAGAAACTCGTTAAAACGCTTCAGCTCTAAACTTACGCTGTCCTAAACAAAATCGTTGACAGTATGACAAATTAATACGGTGAGCGCGCGTGCTGCATTAGCGTCGCTCGCGATCGAAGGGACACTGCCCCTGCCTCATGCCTCATGCCTACAGCCCCATGCCTCATGCCTCATGTTGCCCCACTGCGCCGCTCGATGTGCCCATTACCGGATCGGGACCAGCCTGGCTCATAAACACGAAAATAATATATGGATTGACCACTTACATGCATAATTTCTCGGTAGAAACTACGGATTGGCACGTGCTGCGTACGATCTTTACATATTCATGTTTGAATACAGGTTGCGACTTGAGTACTGTGCTTGGCCTTTTAGAAGGACACTTTAGCTGATTATAATTTCAGCCTGCAGACCGCTTGATAATAATATATTCCACTGTAGAGTAGGCTCGATGAAATATAGAGAAGAAATAGGCATTGATCATCGCGCTTGTTGGTAAAATCTCAGTAAATTTTTCGTTTGACCAAATATTTTTAATAATGATAGGTGATTGTTATACGCATTACTGGGCAGGTTTACGGAGCCTCATGTTGCTGGGGTTAGATGTGCTGAGTAGGTCGGTATACAAATAAATTTATTTGTATTTGTAGAGAGAACCCACAAGGATTCAAAATCATAGAATAGAATAGAATAAACTTTATTGTACACCAAAATAGTAAAAAATTCACAGAAACTTAAATCTATGATAAATAAATGGTTTTGAATAATTTTTATTTTAGTTTGTTTATAGTGATTTTATTTTTAATTTTGGATTTGACTTAATTATCAAGATATTAATTTTAAAATAGTTTTTTTTTATTTTGGTTTTAATTTAATTTGTATTCTGATAATCATATAGAAATGTACCTGCTATGGACTCTCAAATGAATATTTTTTTTTTTTTTGTATTCATTATAATTGAAATTGGACTAAAAAATAAATCTTTCTAAGGAGTACGGAAAATGTTAATGGCTCCCTAGACAAATCTATACGGGAGTTAAGTACTTTTAGTGACCATGGTTATTGTGGTATCCAAGTTATCGTTTGGATCATCAAAGGTAGGGGAGCGGGGGGCACGTTGTTACAATTTTTAGATAGTTGTTAATATGACAAAAGCTATCAAATAAATTATATATTTGATTACTTGTAATGTTAGTATGTCTATTTAGCTATTAAAATATGACTGAAAAATTATTAAAATTTATGTAAATTTTTCACAATGGAGAATTTAACTAAACAAGTAGATTGTAACATCTTACCCCGGAATTGGGGCTAGTTGTTACATCATCGGGGCACGATGTTACGGTAGATAAATAAACAAAATCACCAGTGATACATATTTTTTTATTAGTATTTCAAAACGATATAAACAATAGAGATCACTTTATACAGTCTTCTAACATTTATGAGTAATTATAATATCTATTATGGTAATAAAGTTTTTTTTTGTAGAAAATCACTTTGGCAGGAACATTTTTAAATCTTATATGAAAACACAGACCTAGTCTGCAAATAACAACTTGTAGTAATTAAATTATTCACTTTCACTTCTTAACTATTTATTTTAATAAACTTTTGACAAACTAAAATACTTTGGATTCTAACATTTTTAAGGCACTTAGATTATAGAAAGATATATAGTAGTTTTTATAGAGGTAGGTAACAATATCACATACAAATATTAAATCAGTCTTCATCAGAATTGCAATTAATGCAAATGAATGAGCGAACATTTCCCGTTACACATTTGACATGAGCCCACATTTTGCATTCTAAACATTCTACCCAATTTTCTTTTATCGAGGTGCTATAACTTTTGCTACACACTAAACAAAACCATTCATCGGTATCAGAATCTGAATCGGAAACCAAAATTTTTTTCTTCACCTTCTTCGCTCATTTTCGAGGACTTTCCTTTACCTTTGCCTTTTTCTTTAGTTTTGTCACACGTTTTTTTGTAACAACTTACCCCAAACAATTGTAACTACTTGCCCCATGGCACGTTTTTTAATATAAATTGAAGTCATTATTAATGGATATCGATAGTAGAATAAAACAATATTGTAAATTAAAGGTAGATATATTATGAACGTTCAAGGTTAAAAATTTTGACAAAATAAAAAATATAGTCATCAGGAATCAAAAATTTCGTAAAGGATTTTTTTACTTACGTGGTTGAAATCGGGACACACGCACACAACCTAGCAGCTCAGCGCTTGGCGGGTCACTGATTGTTTTTATCTAATGCAGGATGTTATAAGGAAACAAATGAGTCCAATTATGTCCATCAAAGAGTTTAAAATCCCGGTAAAAAACGCGTGTAACTTCTTACCCCTGTTACAACGTGCCCCCCGCTCCCCTACAGGTATAAATTATATTGTGAATATTCATTGCTCAAGCATCGTTTCAGCCGAAATTCAATATGCCACCAGTGAATTTAAGACACTGCTTTATCCCGTTGTCACATAATCTACTATAATACAAAGTTTAAAGTGATCTTCTTACGAAACTTAGGTAATTTTCCAGCTATTAAAAACATTAAAACCCCATTACCTCTTACAAGTACATCACACATTTTTGTTCTGTCGCGGCTCGTTAATAATACACAAATTGTCCGCCAGTGTTTCGGTTATTAATGGCAGTGGCCGGACAATGTGCGTAACGACCGGAATATTAATGCTTTCGCCAATGCACTTTAATCATAACTGTGTTGGGGAATTACGAGTTTATGCGCGTGTTTCATGGGAGTGCAAATGGAGATTCGTTTTGACTGTAAATTTTCTTTTTCATTTTCTAAATTCTTTATTATACATAAAACTTAAGAAACTATTTAAATCAGAATAGTGGATGTACACAAGCGAACTTAACTTACAATTGGGTTTTCATACAACACAATTTTGGTGCTCGAAGATAAGCATAAGTACAGGACAAAACTTAAACAAATACATGATTACAGGATTAACATTCACATGAACATTATTTAAGTAATATTATACAAAAATAGAAACCTATAGGTACTATACATATATATGCTTAGTTGCAACTGTGAGACGGCTTTTTTCAAGGAAAAACACAAAGAAACAACCCTTTATTTACGACGTAAAAGTAGAAATCACTTGTTTTTAACCGACTTCTAAAAAAGGAGGAGGTTCTCAATTCGGATGTTTGTGTTTTTTTTATTTTTTTTTTTATGTATGTTCGGGCATAACTTCGTCGCTTGCCAACCGATTTGTAAAATTCTTTTTTTGTTGGAAAGGATATACTTCCCAAATGGTCCCATAGTCACCAAGTCGGGATCTGATGATGGAATCTTGGCTAAATCGAGGGAACTCCTCAAATATTATAGGCAACTATATAGTCATTTTGATATTTTCATCAAGGAATTAATAAGCATTTACAGTCAAAAAGTGACATTTGATGAGGTGGAACTGGTTAAGAAGACCAGAAATTGCCAACGGAACTTCATACTCAAACAAATATCACAATGAACATAGTTAAGCGACTATGACAATACAAATAAATGAATAGTTCTGAATAGTTATGTTGAAAATGGTATCATCGAAGTAACCTGATGACAGTCGTCGGGCTCCTCATCGGACAGCAAGCGCAGACCACCAGCTGAGCATCCGTGAGTCCATCTTAAATTATATTAAAACAAAAAAAAAAAATATATATATATATATATATATTCACACAGGCAAAATCATATAACAAAAAAAAAAAGAAGAAAATAGTAATTTATAAGTATTATCGTTGTTAGCAATAGTGCTAGTAGTGTAGTATAAATAAGTTGTATTAATAAGTTTACCAAAAAAAAAAAAACTAGATAGTCATGTCTTCCAAGACTTCCACCACCTCCCGCAAAATGATCACGGAAGCCGCAAAAGCCCCTAAATCTCTCAGAGAAAAAATTCTGAAAAACAACACAGCGAAGTCGATAGTCTCGGAAAAGTCGGCGCGTCCATCGCAGACACCACATGTGTCAAGAGCGGCGTCGGAGTCGGATGTAGCGAGCAGGCGGCCATCACCACCATCACCATCAGCGCCTGAGTCACAAACCTCAGAAGATCGCCGGAGAATATCCGAAACTGTGATCAACTGGGAACAAACTCCGTAATTAATCAATGTATCCTACCCGTGTTTGGGCTTATTAGAAATGTCATGAGATGCACTTTGGCTATAAGGTACTATCGAAGTGATCTGATGATGGAGCCGGAAGGTGGAAGGTAGACACGGGAACTTCATATGAAAATGATGTATTCTAGCAGGGTTTAAGTTAATTGGAATTGACATGAGAAAAAAGTACTCTAGCTGTAAGTGTGTTGCAACTAAAAAGTATGAAATAAAAAACTTTTTATAAAAAAAATAAAACCGACTTCACTAAAAAAACACTAAAATGATCAAAATAATTTTAATTTCGGAAGTCGGTGTTAAATAAGGAACAAACAATAACGAAAAACACCGACTTTCTATTAAAATAATGACGGTGAAGTTTGGCATATCGCAATTAGCAAAGTATGATAATTCATTAATTATTTCTTCATTAAACTCTGTTTACAGTAGTGGTACATAGGGGGACTTAATACAAGAAGGCAAATTAGTAATCATCCATTTTGTTTTTATTAATTTAACTCTGAATGACCGTTCGTTGAGTGATACTTCAATGAAGTTATTTACACAATGCCTAAAAATAATTGATCTTTAAAGCCTGCAATACACGTTGGCCGAGCTGAGACCAACGCGAGCCTTGGCGAGCCTAAGCAAATATAGGCAAATTGACACACGGCAAGCGCCTCTACACGTTCAGCAAGCGTCTCTCTACACGTTCGGCAAGCTTGAACCAATGCAAATGGCCAATAAGACGAGTTTTGAGGAGACGCCCACATGTTGGGCCCTGTCAGTTGTTATTGTGCATTTAAACAATATGGACGACGTAGAAGTCATCGCGGCTGCTGCTATTTATTTAATAAGCGCTTATAATTATTATTATTAAACGGAAAAGTATGAAAAGAACCGAAAACTTCATGTTTGTTTTTTTCAAATGCGTACTTTTTTTTAAATTAATACCTATAAACTAGATGACGCAATCTGATGGTGAGGCGCACTAGTTTATGAGGCCTATGTCCAACAGTGGACAGCAATTCTTATAGCGCCTAAATGGTGATACTTGGGGGAGGCTTATGTCCAACAGTGGACACAAGTAATTATAGCGAGGGGAGACTTATGTCCAACAGTGGACATCAGTCATTATAACGCCTAAATGACGATACTTGGGGGAGGCTTATGTCCAACAGTGGGCATCAGTCATTATAACGCCTAAACGGTGATATTTGATGGAGGGTTATGTCCAACAGTGGGCATCGATCATTATAGCGCCTAAATGGCGACACTTGGGGAGTCTTATGCCCAACAGTGGGAATAGGTCATTATCGCGAGGAGGCATATGTCCAACAGTGGGCATCAATTATTATAACGCCTAGATGGTGACACTAGGGGAGACTTATGCCCAACAGTGGGCATAGGCCATTATCGCGAGAGGAGGCATATGTTCAACAGTGGGCATCAATTATTATAACGCCTAGGTGGTGACACTTGGTGGAGGATTATGCCCAACAGTGGGCATAGGCCATTATCGCGGGAGGAGGCCTATGTCCAACAGTGGGCATCAATTTTTATAACGCCTAGGTGGTGACACTTGGGGGAGTCCAACAGTGGACAGGGGTCATTATAGCTAGGGGGAGGCCTATGTCCAACAGTGGACAGCAGTCATTAAAGCCCTAAATGGCGATACTTGGGAGAGGCTTGTGTCCAACAGTGGGCACCGATCATTATGGTGACACTTGGGGGAGGCTTGAGGGAGTTCGATTCTGATCAAGCTGACGACAGTGAAATCGAGATTTTGGCTGAGGAATATTATTATCATTATGTGTATAGTGGGCGAAAATGTACCACTCGTACATTTTCGCCCACTATAATATTTCAATTTCAATACAACTTGTTTTTTTTTTCTTTTTTTCATGAAATTAACCGAAACAATGAATAAAACATTCGAAAGATTTCTATTTTGTTCCCAAACGATTTTTTCCGCAAAATTTCAATGCAACATGTGAAAAAAACGGAAAAAAACAACAATTTGTTTTTTTCATTGAAAGAAACAATTGTTTCTTTATGAGGTCTATACACGTTGGCGCACATTTGCGAGCGCCTTTGATTTGTGCAGAAAAACCGACACCGCTCCGAAGTGAGGCAAGTGATCGCGAGCGGCTGCGAGTCGTGACAAGCTACTCCAAATGAGGTCTATACACATTGGCGCACATTTGCTTTGATTGGCGCAAGTCTACTCAACCAACTAGGCGAGCGACACCGAGCGATGGCAAAACAAGGCAAATATACTGTCTACATATTGGTATTGGCCTTCACTCGGCAACGCTCGGCCAACGTGTATTGCAGGCTTAAGAATAAAACTTGAATACTTTAGAAAGGATCTATGTTTCTCTTTCAATAATTTCACACAACAGAAACCCGTCTTCAGCACAGGCGAGTGCATCCATATCCAATAACCTGTCGCAATAATACGAAAAACCATCGAGACCTTTGGCAGGCGAGGGTTAAAATAGTAGGAACAAAAAAGCGCAACACTAAAGGGTTGAAAGTTGGAACATGGCTGAAACCCACTCGCTAGCCAATCGACTGGGATCCAATCCCTGTGCCGACGGTACGAAAAAACAAAAACAAAAAAGATCTATGGTACTGTTTCGTGTGTAGGGTTTTGGAAAAATCAAAAAGGATCCGTAGGTACGGAGTTCAGTTCGTTTGGTAGAAAAGTTTTCAAATAACGATTTTCGATTTTTGTCGCTTTGTTGGTCCTATTCTAGTTTCAATAAATTTTAATTGATTTTCGTTTCGAGTAAAACGATAATAGATTAGATGGTTCTATTCGTCCTGAATCAATACGGCTGGCTTCGTCTAGATAAATAAACGAGGCCTGAAAAATTGTCACATTGGAAAACTGACTTCCAAAATTATACCTAGTTCACTTGTATAAATACAAGCAGGGCTGCAAAAATCCTGTTCGCAATTAAAAAAGTATGAAAGTTTCTTAAATGCTTATGATGATTTTTTGAGACTGTAGTTGTTGTTATAATTTATTGATATAGTAATCACAATTAAGTAAAAAATGAGTAAGAGCAGTGGCGGCCGAGTGCTAAAGGCCCCGACTTACGAGTTGTAGGTCGCGGGTTCAAGCCCAGCCAGGCGCATTACTTTGTGTAATTTATTTCATCACCACTGCTCTCGAAACGGTGAAGGAAAATATCGTGAGGAAACCGGCATATCCTAGAACCAAAAAAATCGATGACATGTGACAACCACCAACCCGCACTGGGCCCGCGTGGTGGATTACAGCCCATACCCTCTCCTAGAGAGGAGGCCTGAGTCCCAACAATGGGAACATTATAACGCTAACTATGCTATGCTATAAGTAAAAAATTATGAAGTGCAGAATGTGTAATGATGATGAAGTGTTGTGTAAGCTCCCACATTGAACTGCTTTAAAAATCGGTTGGACAGACTAAACATCTCCAAACTATATGAAACACACGCATCAGCTAATAGCTGCTAGTGTGTCTTACTAAATAATAATAATGATGTACTCTCTTTTATGTATTCATAAAAGAAAGTACATTACACTACATATTATGTACACTATTTAACTCATCGAATGCCGTAATTAGAGACACAATAGAAAGACAATTGCTTATGTCGAACTGTGTCACTTAAGACTTTCAAAAGGTTAATCTTAAAACAAAAAGTTTTTCTATAATTTTCAAGATTGTAAGGCTACTTAATACTGTCCAGTTTTCTTTTGTACAAATTGTAGAATAACCAACAATACTAGTAGTACACATAACACCTATGCACGCCCAATTTTTTATTTCCCCTATACGACTGCAAAAATAAAGAAACCGTCAGTTATCAAATAAATGTCAGTGTTTTCGTTCGCGTTTGGTCAGACCGTGTTATTGTTTGTGCAGCGTTGGGCAAACCATTCATAACGGCTCGTGATGAAACTATAGATGTCAGTTTTAAAACAACCGTGGTGGCAAAAACCGCGAGTTTTCAATGAGTAGTCGCGCGCTTTTTTGGTGTTTTAAAAAGTTTTAACAGTTTATTTTTTGAGAGCTAAAATGACATAAGGTTTTCCTGAATGGTTGCTGGGTGGTTCGAAAAAGTCACCAAGACCAATCGCCACGTTATTGATTCATTTTCATGCAAATTTTTTTTCAAAAAAAGAAACAAAGTTTGGAGAAAACATTGTGCTATAACCTTTTTTTTTTTTTTGCTAACTTCCGCATACCTACTAATAAATGTTATTTTATTGTCACAGGTATGTGTCTACTATCCCACCACATACGGTATATCTACTATAACTTGGTAAGAATTTGACTAAGAAACCATAGCAGCATAATAATAATCTCCAAGAGTAAGCAATGCTTGCCGAAGTCAGTATTGAATGGATGACCATCTTTTCATATCGAGATTTCTCCGTGCCTCAGGAAGCACGTTGAGCCACCCGGTCATCATTTTTATTATTATTGATAGGCTAGCGTTTGACCATCATCTCACCTGATGGTAAGCGATGGTGTGGCCGACGATGGAGCACACTTGCCTAGAAATAACCTGTTCACTTTTGACTTCAAGACCCTAAGTTTTAGCTATCGGTAAACACAGACTCCAGCAGGGAATTCCATTCCTTAGCTGTACGCACAATAAATGTGTTAATTCCCAACTAGCAAAATAAGTCGTATAAAAGTCAGCAGCACGTTTCTATTTCAGCTATTGGTGGAGAGAAGGGTCTTTAAAATGTCGAGTAAATGATCTGTGTGAGTGTGCACGTTCTCTCAACGCAATTTGGGCGCACTTCTCTCGACCTTAAGTGATATAAATATCGTAAGACTATCTTCTAAATAGCCAAATAGACGAAAGAATATCGAGTAATCACAACTCAAATGTCCAAATAGTCGAAAGAATATCGAAAATACACAACAGAAAAAATACACAAAGAAATATAGTACCATTATTTCACACATCAGCTATTTTCAAGTCGATAGAAGCTTTTTCATTCGACTTATTTATTGCAATATAGCAGTGCGGTAGCAAAAGGTTGTATTGTGTAGATGGAAATGAAAACAAATGTATTAATGTAATATTTTTACAAAATAGCATACAATTTTACAGTCATAGTGACTCTGAAAAACTGCTTTTATTTAACTTTTTGAAATAACTTGAACTTTTACACGAGTGTTTTATCGATCTATAGTCGTAAGAGTAATTGCTTATACGATCTTTTTGCTAGTTGGGTTTGTACGAGTAAATCTTTGACAGACGTTACGGATAGTCAGAAGCCAGAAAATCTGACACATCTTGCCATATCATCGGAACTGAAGTACCTGGGTAACACGCAGGTACTTCAGTTCCGTGTGGAGAGCAGATAGGCAGCCGCTCCAATTAAAATAATGATAAGAGTTCACGTATGAAAATGTGCATTTTTCACACATCTAATCTCAAAACTATTTTTCCGAGGCGCGCGAGGAGCACTACTGAATGGGCTGACGGCGAGCTACTCCTTGCTCGTCGTCCAGCGCAAACCCTAACGATACACCACTTACATAATTTCTTATGGTAAAAACCAGAGCAATTATAAAATAAACTCCTCAGTCAGTTATTCCGAAAACGTCAATGCGATATCTAAGTCATAAAAATAAAATTAAAAGATTTTGAGATTTTGATAAAATTGAGAGCTTTACTGCTTGACTGTACTAATAATAAAATTTGGCAGTGGGTCCAGTCGACCTATTCAAAATGAGACGGGGTCGAGTGGTCGACGGGCTCATTTCATTAGGCTCCAGTTAACCACAGACTCCTAAACGTCTTAAATAAATCTTCACGACATTCTTTCATTGCCCTTTCAAAGGCTTTTAAATCTAAACCGTGTGGATACCACCACGGGTAACGCTCTGTATATTTACCGTACGATACGTATAATGTCCGGTATCGTATGCGGTCCGCACGCGGTCCGTATGATGCGGGGCGTGATCCTAATTCAATAACATTCAATTAAGGCCCTCCCTGCAATTAGAAACCGGGGCCTTAGGTGGTGAGCGACCAGGATTCCAAATGTTGGATAAGGAAGTTTTAATTTTGTTAGCAGAAAAAGTTGTGGTGCGTTTAAAGTGAACTTTGTAGAACGGGAAGGATAATTTTGTTTTAGATTGGGTTTATTTTAAAGGTTTTATTAATGTAATGGATAATGTTGACTCGGTAATTATGTTGATTCCTTGAAAAAGTTTTTGGACCTATTCAAGGGTATTTCTTTATTTTTTTTATTTAGTGTGCTTGCTTACTTGTACTTTTTATAACTTGTACATTAAATATCTTACCGTTAAAATACAACGTTTTGCACTACTTACCAAATTCCAGTCTATTATTTTAATTTCAAATATTTATATTAAATTATTAAAAGAGAACAACATAGTCCATTTTGTTTCTAAAAAAATGCAAGATATGCAGAGAACGTTATAGCAAGGAATAAACAACCAAACTATTCTCCTACACAAAGTGCTTCAGAATATGGCAGTAGGTACTGTACATATAAGTACCTTTCCTTTTTTTATTGCCATTCTTGAACATCAGTTTTCTTACTTGCGATTCTTATCCACGGCCAGCGTACTCCACGCGAAGTCGTTCAGAAAGATCTCCGTAACAAATTGTGTTGTCATGTTTTCTGTAATTTAAGCGCTATCTACACGCACCGACTGACGCGCCTACCAGCAGACGCCAGTGTACAGTCATCTGCATTTATACTTCTACCTACCAGTGCAGTGGCCGGTTATGTACAATCACCTGCAATCATACTAAACCTGAAAAATTTTAAAACAACTTCCACTTGACGGCATGTGTTCCATGGAAAAATCGCTTATAGGTTCGTAGCAATTTTTAGCCTAGCATTATATACCTTTCTTTTTTTTAATTCTTATTCTTATTTCTTATTGTACCCAAAAATTTTAACAAACAACAGTAGTTTATAGGATTGTGTGAGGCACGAATTAATGTTTTTTCTTTCTTTTTAAAGCTACTGGATGCTAGATTTATATTTTAGACTAGACACTACAAGAAAATATATCTATTCTAAAATAGCATAATTTTTGAAGTAATTTTCACTTGATAATTTGCGTTTCATGAAAAAAGCGCTCATAGGTTTGTGAGTACTGGCCGCTAGTACCTAATTGTATTTTAGACTAGACAATAAGTGTTTTCTTTTAGTATCTTTGAGATACTAAAAGAAAACACTTATTTTATAAATAGCTTCATTATGAAAATCTTGTTTTCTATCACCATAGCATTTCTATAAATACTTTAGAAGCTACACTTTTGAATGTTTCCTCATTGTCACATATTTAAGCCCCCGACTGTACACTTGCACCAAAATGTGTAGTGTCCGAAGGTTTCTGATCTTTATCAGGAGCTCACGATGTGATACGGACAAAGTAGTGATGCTGTGATTGTAAGCTTTTAGGAGATTTACAACGGCAATGTTGTCAAGTAAACAGGAGATGGATAAAATGTGCGTTATTGGAATTGTTACGAGGAATCTGGTCGAAATATTTTCTTTAGGGATCTCATTTTATTGTGCGTGACTCAAAGAGCTGTCAGCACAAGTTGACGGGGCCTACTAGGGCTGCGGGATTGTTTGAAAGGTTACTGTGGCCCTGGAATAAAAAGGGCAACTGAAGGGACATAGGTTTAGTCAGTAAAAGTCTGACACTCAATCTTGCTCGACCCAGAGCGGGAGAACTTATTTTTTTCCACATTCCAGAAAAGAGGTCTCATTAATTTGAAATTATTTATTTATTTTATAATTTATGTACACACACATTTATAACAGAAGAAAATAGATCATTACCTGTAAAAAAAAAAAGGTACTGCTTATATCAAAATAAATTTCTTCCAGCAGACTTGGGAAACGAAAGATTTAAAGAAATGTAGACAATAGTGTGTAGAAACAAGAAGAGTTCGTGAAATATTAAATTAGAGTAACAAATACACATACAATTTAAATATTAATAAACACCTACTTACATACAATATTCACTTAAATATCATACTAGAGAGAAAAGGTTACTCGAATTTTAAAGAATTATAAGCAAAATTCAACTAACTTAATACCTACTTTAGACTTTCAAACAAACTAACTCCTTCATTTCGAAATACTAAATGCACTAAACTGGGAAATAGAAATCACTATCCACCGCCATTAGAGTCCGTGTTAACATAAAATTAAAGCCCGCCGTGTTATACCTCCTACATTAACAATAATTAATTAATAAACATTACCAACAGGTCCTAGACTTACGAGCACCTCACTAACCTAGATTCAGATTAAACTAGACTAAATCCAGTCCTACAACTTAGGTATAAACCTACTTAAAAGGCTGATCCATAGACAAGATCGCGCGATAAAGATCGACAACGTGTTAATAAGAAGCAAGTGAGTCTATGATTTCAAAATATTCTAATGCTTGGGTTTTGCGTATACTCGTACTTACATGAGATATACACCTAAATGTAAAAACGTAATCTCTCTAAGCTTTTCGTGAAATGACAACACGGATAAATTAACTTAAACCGACATCTATATTAAAATTATGAAGAGGAAAGATTTATATTTTCATTTGTAACGAATAAACTCTAAAAGTACTGGAACGATATTAAAAAATCTTTTAATATTAGAATGCTACTTTATTACTAAATTATTTATGTATATATTTTCTACTTTCACATGGGCAAAACCGCTGACATAAGCTAGTATATTGAAGAAGCAGATTTATAGAATATTTATTGTTAGGTGGTTTTCTGCATCTAATTAACTCTGAATTAAAGATAACTTTCATCAGTTTTACTCAGGTACTTAGACCCAGTTTCTGATCTGAGAATTCAGATTAAAGAACGTATCAAGATAATTTGAAAGGTTTTCAGGGTAAAGTAGAGTTTAGCAAATTAATTAATTTCGTAAACCTTTTTTGTTTAAAAATAAACTATTTGGAAATAGCAAAAACCGAATGGAAAATATCTTTCGCCATGAAACGTATATTTTTTTAAATCTTATTACTGTATTAAAGTGCCCGTCTGAGTGCCATGAAGATCAAGGTGTACAAAAGTGCCGAAAAACCAAAAATAAATTTTACACTTTTTGTTAGTTTCACCTGCGAGTCTTGGCAAAGACATCAAAGAAGTATTTTAAAACGTGATACATAATGTTTACCTCCCTGAGAGTTATCTTCAACACATGTTTAGGAAACTGTTCATCATGCAAGAGGTGCGCAAACAAAACTGATTTCATCTTATCGTAATCATGTTTGGCAGTTTTGAAATAGTACATTGTTACACTAGGGGTGAAAGTAACTCATTTCGTCCTGAGAAGGAGTTGGCGGCCGAGCGAAGCGAGGTCGCTAATTTGAGGGGTTAAATGGGTTACTTTCACCCCGAGGTAAACACTGTGCTTTTCATTACGAATACGAGGAAACTAAAAATAAAATAAAAAGTTTGTAAAACCTGAGTCGTTGTACCTATGATTTTAAGTAGGTATCTTTCTTCTGATTTAGGCGGTAAAAGGTATTCCACTACTGCTTTAACCTCTTCTCTTATGAAATTAGGCGTTAATCACTATTTTAATCTGATAAAAATGACGTGTTAATACAAATCAAGAAATGTAAACAAAACTCGAAAAAACCAACGACTGATTGCCACTTTCCCGCCATTTTGTTTTTTTTTCTGCGGCCGGCTAGCTATTCAGCCTCATTAATGAAAAATTAGAAATTAATTGTAATCTTTTAAAAATAAAGTATTTTAAAGAAATAGTTGAACAAATAAATCACTTAAAATATAACATTATTTAATTAATACTTGTCTTTTAGTTATTTCAATTTTATATCGCGCTGTGATTGACTGGCTGTATGGAAAATTGGAACATAGTACAATAGAAATGTGAAGATAGAACTAGTTTTTTTTTTAATAATTTGACAGCTGTCAGTTGTAAAGTAAAACTCCCTAGGGATTAAAAGTATCACTTTCAGCCCGCTCCTCAGGCAACTTTAGACCTACTTTCAGAGTATGAGTAATGAAATAGTAGTTTATGTGACTAGGGGATAAAGCAGTGTCTTTAAGTCGCGGGCGGCATGTTGAATTCCGAACGAAACGAAGGTTGCTGATTTTAATCCCGAACGATAGTGAGGGATTTATAAAATTAACTCCCGAGCATTGCGAGGGAGTTAATAAAGAAACCTGAGTGAAGTGAGGAATTTAAGCCGCCCAAGACAAAGACAGCTTTATCCCCGTGTTGCATACTCTACTTTTTACACCATCTGTGAGATAATCAAAAGACAATTTGGTCGACCAAATCATATATTAGAGAAATATAAGTATTATATTTACAAGTTCATCAAACAAACAAAATTCACTACTCCAAGATTCTATATATAGTTTCAATTTTCTATAATGCTCCCATGTCGTCAGTACGCACGTTTTATTCTATTTTCTTTTTTTTGTTAGTGGCCAGTTTGAATCATAGTGATTACTACTCTTTGGTTTGAATTTCGAGTCAACTTGTTCGATGCGCCAACATTATTCACAATGTTGACGATTCTTGATGCTCTAAATTCAAATCTCATTATTCCCTAGGGATCGGCCATACTGCATTATCTCCCTAGGCATATAATGACTTGCTTTAAGTGAGGTTTGTATGACGTGTAAAACGACATTATCGAGCAGGTGGTGTAAAAAAGATCTTAATGTGAGATTTTTTAATGTCAGTCAGGTTTTGTTATTTTGAAAGGTGTCTTAAATAAAAGAGTTTAGGTAATATGCGTCATCTGCAGTCTTTACAATCTACACTGATATTTTAAAAAAAGGTAAAGTTTGTTTTTTTTTGTTTGTAGGAGTTAATCTCTGAAAGATTGGTCCGATTACAAAAATTTTTTTACCGATGGAAAGCTGCTTTATTCCTGAGTGGCATAGGCTATTATTTTATGTACGCGGGTGCGAACAAAAGCTAGTTGATAATATAAGTTAAATTATAATATCAGTAGGCCTCATCGAGTGTGTTTATTTTGAATTTTATTTATTTTAACTTCATGTACAGTAGCGGTACACAGGCGGACTTAAAGCAACAAGGCATTCCTACCAGCCAACCTTTGGGTTAAAAAAGATAACACTATGGTAGGTGTGCACAATAAATAAATAACAGATATTTCAAATAATATCATTAAATTAAATTGCTTATAATAATAAAATATATAAATATGCTGATATTATAAACTAATAAATACTATGATAAATTTTAAATCATTATAATTAAGACAACTTAAAATATAATTATATATAATCAAAAAAATAATAATATAATCATATATTTTAATCATTTACTTTACAACATAATTCCATTTATAATTGTAAGTACCTAAACCTTAAAACTATGTTAGTACCTTATGCCTACTACTAGTAGTTTAAATTGACGAAAAAATTTACGTGAAAAGTGGTTTTAATAAACTTATTTGCAAAATAAGTATCATTTACCATTTAGTCGGTAGATAGACTTTTAGATAGACTAGTTAAAAACTAGTCTAGAAGTGGGTAGAAAGACTAGTTAAAAACTAGTCTTGAAGTGGGTAGAAAGACTAGCAAAAAACTAGTCTAGAAGTTTTTAGTTCGGTAACTATAACAGTGAATAGGTTACTTCTAGGCAAGCGTGCTCCATCGTCGGCCACATCATAGCTTACCATCAGGTGAGATGGTGGTCAAACGCGAGCCTATCAATAATAAAAAAAAAACTATGATATTTCGTTAATTGTTTACGACGCTATTTTTTAACATAACAGCCCACGAGAGTCAGCCCGTTCTGTTCTTCGTATCTTCAATCTACAAATTCTACATTCATTTTTATCAACACTCGATCACAGAAAGTTTTCCCCAAAGAACTTTAAAGGAATCCGGCTTTCTTTCTCCACAATTTTTTTAAAACAAAAGCCGGTCTTCGAGGACATGTCTGCATACGTTTGCATATCAACAATAACGGCACAGGGTGATGTTTTTGTGTCTTGTTGCGCCGGCGCATCGCTCTGTGGCGGTGCGCGGTGGCCGAGATCCACGATAGCGAGGAATGGACGAAACTTAGACGAAGGCATTGTTTGTGGTGTTATGTTGCTTGTTGTTTTTTTTTTTTTAAATGATATAAGCTAGTGCTTGACTGCGATCCCACATGAAGTTAAGCAGTGATGCAATCGTTGATGGTGAAGCGCACTAATTTATTAAGAGCCTATTCACTCTAGCATTGAGGACACCTAAATTATAATCGGATGGGAAAACCGCTGCAAGTAAATTGTTCCAATCCTTCGATACACGCGGAATAAACGACGAGGTCAAACGCTTAGTCCGAACCGTACAGATGTCAACAATGTAAAAGTAGACACTCACGTACGTTCGGCTGTTCGATGATAGAAAGGTGATGGTGGAATCAAGTCATGTAATTTCTGCGCATACTTTCCAATATGAATCCTGTAAAATACCGAAAGGCTGGATACCCTGCCTGTGCTTTGTGTTGTGAAGTCAAACCAGCATCTATGAAGTACTTCACATGAAGTTGTTAGTCGCCACAACTCGAATGTTAACTAGGTAGGTACATCAAGAAAAAAATACCTTAGTACAAAATCGAGCCTTTTTAGGAAGAACGTCGTAAGCGACAGTGAGCGTTTTTGCAGGACTAGATTTTCTCTTCCATAATTAAAAAGTATTCATGATAACTACATTAAACACAACAAAAAAAAATATTTCTTCATATAACTACCGATCTAATAGAATTGTTGCTACTAACATATGTAGGTATTTTTGTAAATACTTTTTAGTTCTGGAAGTAGAGAAAACTCCTTCCCGCAAAAAATGCAAATGTCGCTTACGATGTTTTTCCTGAAAAGACTCGATATATCGTATAGGCTGAAGTAAAGAATCCATGTGCAATTTTTTTATAAGGTTTTCACAAGGTATGGATCAGATTGTGGGCGGTGAAAAAGAGGGATGAAAAAAGATTGCATGTAGCGCAAATGAGAATATTGAGAAGAAAGTGTGGTGTAACGAGAATAGATAAAGTGATACATGAGTAAATTAGAGGAAGTTTGAAAGTAGCGCCAGTGACTGAAAAGTTGAAAGGAAGACAAACGATTCCTTTTCTCATGGTATGGTCATATAAAGATGAAGAATGAAACACATGTTACTAAGAGTTATGAGTACAGATGTGAACGGTTGGAGTAGGGGGGCAAAGAAAAGATGCATGTTTAGTTTCAGGACTGATATGAAAGAAAAGTTAGTTAATGATAGTAAGACGGGTGATAGGACAGAAAGGCAGAAAAAAAGGGTTGCGCCGACTCCAAATAACAAGGGGCAAGAGCGGGGTGATGATGTCTTCCCAAGGTTCCTTGTTGTTATATGTCTAGTAAAAACACAACAGCCTCTTGACGGCTTTTGATGTCATGACTTCCAAAGCTACCAATGAGTTTTATCTCATAAATATTTATATGTCTTATTTAAATATTGATTGCTATCAAAAGACTTTGATTTCACCCTTCATGTGCATAGGTACAAAAACAGTATAATTGAGAGCATTTATATCGCGTTTCAAATAACTTATTGCAAGCATCGTTGGTATCACTTAGTAAGGGATTCGGAAAAGGGGTTGCTCAATAAACTGTGCGGCGGCTTTCTCCGACGACTTGCAATGACCGATCAGGTACCTAAGTATTAAACAACGGCGATCAAAGTGTTGTTTTCATCTTAACGTGGCTTGAAGTAGACGTTATTTTCCAAAGAAAAGATCCAATATTCTCTTAAAGATTGGTTTCGTCATCTAATTTTAACCAAGAAAATTGATTTTCTGCACACAGTTTTGATTTCCTAAAACTAACAATACAAACCAAAATTCAACCCAAAATCCCATCGATGTGCGCTCAATCGGAAACGCAGCGTCCATTCAAGCGTCAGATGAAGTTTTTTAAAACAATAAAATTAAAAAACAAAAGCAATGTTGCCATCCGGTTACGGCGGAATATTTACAATGAGTCGAGTCGCCATCGGGCTGGTTCGATTGTCTCGATTTATTTTTATTCGATTCTTGTCTCCAGATCAGCGAGTGGGAATGCGTGAAGCGTTCTCCGAGTTTATATTTAATGTTCACGTTTATTTGGGAAGCAAATTGGTCTTACGATCTCAAATGAAGACATCGCTTTCTCATTTGTATTAATGTTTATCCTCCATGTTCGTCCTCTCGTTTCTTTCTTCATTTTGAATCATACGTCATAAATACTTACCCAGTCATCTCAAAGCTTGAGTTTATTGAATTTTCATTTCTCTCTGTTTGTTGTTTCAGTTGCTTTTATTTCTGAATAAGATATTTTTTCCTTAAGCTACATAATCATTTGTTGTGAACTATCAGTTTCGGTTTAATACCTTGTGTTCTTAATCGTTTACTGTTACTTAATCAATGGGAGAAAAACGCATTAAACTAAATAAAATGACTGCAACATTATTTTTCTTTAAAATTAATGGCCTAATAAATTACATTATCAGTAATTACTCCTCCTATCAGCACTTAACTTCGTCTTTAAGATTTTAATCGGATATGTTAAAGGTAAACGATCTGGTATTAATTTGGAGTTCATTTATCGTGTCTTAGTCAACCACAGAGTAGAAGTAAGCTTGTGTCACAAGAATCAACTTTCACAAAACTCTGTACTTTCATTGTTCCCGCAACCAACTTAGTTCTAAATAGAAACTTACACTCATTTAATCACAAACTTTATTACAAAACAGTAGGGAACAGTCTTGTATTCTGTTTTCTAATTGAAAACTCAAGTTGGCTCGTGGACTCGTGGAGCATTCCCTTTGCACTGGACATTATCCATTTTTACGACGGCACCTTAATAGAACCGGCATGTTTTTGTCTACAACCTTCCACAATGGTGACACGAAGGACATTGCGCTCTCCTCCTTTCGAAATAAGAGCTTTGTAAGTTACACATTTATGTTATCTGTCGGCGTTTTTTAGTACGGCGAGAATTGTTTTAATCTCGAAACTTCATTATTCTGAGGACTTTAAAAATGAACATCTCAAACGGTAGTGTTTTATCAGAAAAGTCATTACAGTGGCAATTAACTCCTGTAATCTGTTTTGGTTAATTTACTTTGATTGAGTTTCGCCTTTGTTTTTGGAAGACATTTAATGGGATCAATTTGGAACATTTATATAATCTTTCTTATTGTGTGTAGAAAAAACTAGCGAAGTGCGAAGAGGACTAGTGCACAAAGGGTTTCTTACCGTCCGTTGTAAAAAATAGCATTTCGCATTCGGCAACAAATATACATTACCTGTAAAAATTTCAATTGTCACGGTTTATGAGATACAACTTGGTGACAATCAGTCAGACGAACGGACAGTGGAGTCTAGTAATAGGGTTCCGCTTTACCCTTTGGGTACGGAACCTTAAAAATGGAGAATTAGGTGGGAATTCACAACAAATCTATACATATATTATAAAGAGGTAAAATTTTTAAGTTTGTATGTAGGGGGTAATCTCTGGAAGTACTGGTCCGATTGCTAAAATTTTGTCACCGATAGAAAGCTACTTTATTTCTGAGTGACATAGGCTATATTTTATGTATGCGGACGAAGTCGTGGGAAAAAGCTAGTTCTCATATAGAGACGATGTTTTTGTTAATTGAATATTTTCTCCTCTCAAACCACAACAAGCTTCAAGACAAGTAAATTCAACTTAATTCCCACTATTACATACCAATACCAGCCATACCTCGAAGCGGTCACGTTCTTAAACAATACTTTTATCCTCGCACTCGCTACCACATTCATGACTTTTCACACAATGCACCAATATTTTTGCATTTACTTCGTGACAAAGAGCGATAGCTTTATAAGCGAGAATGGCGCCTGAAGGGAGTTGTCTGGTTGTTATTTATACAATAGCCCTGTACCCCGTAGCTCGACGATGCTAGATGTTGCTCGAGGTATCGAGGAGCAATTTTGTCGAAGCTTGTGAAGTTGAGACATCAGGTGTGCTGTTTGGTTGGGCTGTCTGCTGGAGTGTAACGATGCTCTTGTTATCAAAATGGTGCTGCTAACTTGTCGCTGCGACGAGCTTTGTCGGTAAATTTTATAAGAAAATAAAAGACTGAAAAGACGTTGATTTCAGTACTTAGATGCTTTTGTGAAATCGGTATTTTCACATGCTTATAGCCGCATTATAAATTAAAACAAACCTCGTGTATTGTATATATTTTTTTGTCGTTATAAGATTTCCGAAATTGAAGTTGAAATTGCTTTTGATAAGGTCCTCAATAAAAAAACATGCAAGTATGTTTTAATTCAATACCGTTACAAAAAAAATCAAAACAAAAGTACATTTGTACAGGTTGCTACGCCTCGCCATATCATTTTACACCAGATATTAGTTGGCGGAAAGTTTTGTAACGGAGCGTGCCTCAGGGCAGTATCCTAGGCCCAGTACCGCATGCAATCATATCATCTGCGCCCAGCAATCACCAGTCGTTTTGTTTGCTTGCACTCAGCCTCAGGAGGTAAACCCGACCAAATTATCTGTTAGGTTACACTGGTATTTTCGTTTTATGTTTTAATGTAATTTTATGCTGCAAGTAATGTTATTAGAGTTAATTTTATTATGAATTTCTCGTCATCATCAATCATGGCACTAATCCATCATGCGTTTCACGTAATAAACGTGTGATAAATGGGTATGCAATATAATCAGTACGTTCGAAACTAGCCTAACGATGTTATTAGATAAATCATCGTTAAATACTAGTAAAGGTGCATGTACCAGCAAAGACACTTCCGCCTGACCGCTAAGTTCATTTTTGTTTGCACTCGAAACGAAAACTTCAAAGGGTTTGGTTTGGCGCTGCGCCGCAGGATTCAAGCGAAATTTTTTTTAAGTGATCAGGCAGAAATGATGGCAATGATACATTGCTTATTTGAATGACAATTATATCATCAAACACAACCTGTAGCTTTTTTAATATAAAAACTATCAATTTACAAGGAAAATCCGCGTCCATAAATAAGCTACCCTTCCCTTAAATCAGCTGTAGAAATCTCGTCGATATTTCCCTCAAATCTTCTTCCTCGCTTGTAAGGTATAACTCGGGCAGGTCGCCCGGGGCAGGCGATTGGGCAAGCGGCGCATGAGTTCAGATAATTACACCAGTTTGCATGTCAGAAGGATCTTCAACGATGGGATCTGCTGTACCTATGTGAGGAAAAGTTTACGGAGAATTACTTGTATCATATTTTGAAGAGTTTGTGATGATGACTTATTACATCATTGTCTATCTGTCTCTAAAGCCAAGTTAATGATTTCCCATGGATGTAAAACTTTTACTTCCGTGCAGTTTTCCGTGCTATGTAAACGAGCGCGCCGCGATGCAAACTTGAAGCCTCATCGCCTTTGGTTGTCGCTTTGGCGAGAAGCCGCAGATTGTTAAAACTTTTGTCTACTACCGTGAATGGTTTGGCGACTGTCATTGTGGTTTACTTTGGTCTTTTACTTCTTTTACCATATAATATGGAAGAACTGATTTTTTCAAACATTTTATTTATTAATGTTGTGACAACAAAATTAATGTGTGAAATCCTTAATCATCATCATCACTATTTCATCCGAAAGAAGTCCACTGTTGGACATAGGCCTTCCCAGGTATCGCTATAATAACCGGTCCTGTGCGTCTCGTATTCATCGGATTCCCGCAACCCTCACCAGGTTATCGGTCCACCTTGTGGGTGGCCTTTCAACGCTGCGTTTTCTGGTACGTGGACGCCACTCTAGAACCGTTATAATCCTTAGTTAGCAACATTAGTTTAACCACCAATATAATTAATAGATGTTTATTTTGTCGACGACTAAATATTAATTACTTATAAAGTTCAATTACACCATTAATTACATTTTAAAAACCGAAAGCCATTTTAATTGCCAAAATTTATCATATTAATGATTTTACAAACGAATAGGTCAAATAATTAATATTTATAATATGCCATTTGCGGACGCTACCCACTTAATGCGCTCAATGGTCGCTATATTTAAATCCTGCAAACAGAGTACAATGTTTCAATTTAAATAATAAATAATCGATGCCACCGGGCATGTGTGATTGCGAAATATGGCCCGATCCTACATCACAGCTTAAATTACTGCTGCCTCGAGATAAAAATATGGTAAATTACCTTATGATTAAGCAGATGTTTATAGATTATTAATTTGTGTACAAATACGCCGAGATTTAAAAAAGATAATGACCCACCTACAGAGTTTCAGTTTTGGTGAATGGGGAAATAAATCTGGGACTTATGGGCTCAACGTCCGGCTGTGTGAGAACACTGGTATCGGGTTATTGCGTGAAACTCGCACGTTAAACTGCAGAATATATCGGACATTTCACGGTGTGGATGGCTATGTTCAAGCTCGTTCGTCGTGTGTGCTGCCGTTTGAAGATTAGTTCACCTAGTGTTCTTGTATGTTATTGGACACACTTTCATTGCTCCATTTATCTGCAAGGGTTACAAACATGCTCTATTCTTTTACTCGTATTTGTAAATTGTTTTCTATTTTCGGAATTTAAAGCGACAAATTATAAACGAATTTTAATGACTAACCGTCCACACGATCCATCAAAATCAATTAGGTACGTATGTACGCCTCTTCAAGCGTGAACTAGACAGCAGCCTAGCTCATCTTTATTTTATATTTATATGAGTTATTATTCAATGCCCGGAGCTTTCCCATTTCCATCCATCAGAGTGCAATCTTTAATCTGCCGGGCACACCGTAGGCAACCGTTAATATATCATAAAACACCCACTCGCTATGAAATATGAACGATATTTTTAATACGTGGCTTTAAAAACGGATAAAATGTTCTGTAAAGTGCATTAATTTAGGTTTTACGTGGTTGCTTTTACAACCTTTATCAATTTTGCCGCGCAATGTTGTCTATTTTTTATAATCTCTATAATGGCTGCTTTACACGACATCAACATAATTTCACTCTACGCTCTATAACTGTAAGCAGTTTAAGAGACAACATTTTTTTTGGAAATCTACTGCAGTCGTTAGATATGACCACCAAATAATCAGCTTTACATAGATTTGTAGTAGATAACTACAGTCTTTTACTTAAACTTAAATACGATTACCAAAAGTTTGTCTTATAAAAAAAAAAATGAGAATGCAAGTTAGAAAATTTTCATGAAGTTACTATATAGGTTTTCTAAAGTAACTAATTTCTAACGAACGATTATAAAAATAGTTTTTGGTATCTCATTCTGGTATTTCACGAAAAAATATGTTTAAAAACATACTATTGATAAGCCTAATTTGAATTATGTTTCATTATAAATGGAACATCATAATGATTAATTATTCTTTCAACGCGAAACGTTAAAAATAAATTCAAGCTGAGTGCCATCGACAAACTTCACTTTTTATTATATCTCATGTCTATTTTTGTTGATCCGAAAATATCGGGAGTACGATAAAAATATTAAAATGTACGTTTATTATCATGTGCGCTACGCTGAGTAATAATAATGTGTATGAATCATATATTTTACGTGTAAGGGTTGCTATACTTTAAAACAAATGAAAGTAATGAAGCAGAATTGATGTTATCGCAAGCAATTTCATCACCGCGCCGCCAATCTTTTTTTCTAAATCACCACTTTCCCCTTTCACTCTAAGGTACTTTTGAAGAACGTTTTAACGACATTTCTTCTTAACTGGGAAAACGAGTAGGTACTTTTCTTATAACAAAACTGGCAACCCTCATTCACTCCGCTCTTAATAGGCCGTGACATCTGGCCGTCCACCAACGCAATCGAGCATTACATTTTCTCAACGAGATTTCCACGGTTCATTCATACGGTCCATGCCTAAAAAATGTCAGGAGACCGCGGCCACAGGCGGCGCTGCACTATTCATCCTAACCTAATTTCGTTTGCAACGGTCACTGG
Organism: Mythimna ferrago; assembly: GCA_910589285.2. Classification (NCBI taxonomy): domain Eukaryota; kingdom Metazoa; phylum Arthropoda; class Insecta; order Lepidoptera; family Noctuidae; genus Mythimna; species Mythimna ferrago. Next base: position 1,705,587 of record OU342693.1, read on the forward strand.
CCTGTTCGCGCTCGTTTTTTATGTGTGCTAGATAATCTGCGTGAATTGCTAGATGTGCCAGATCGAATAGTCATTTTTGTTACGTATTAGCAAATGAAGAGGTGGCGTGACGACCAAGATGCCTACCGTAAGGGCTGATTCGAGGTGACTTAATAAAAGAATACCTGGAAGATATTGTGTGGGACAGTACCTACAGGCTTATAAAAAAAAAATACCAACTATTATTAATTCTGTGGCATTACTAAGGTCCTACTAGTCTGTGTAAAAAATTAATGATCGTGAAGTAGGCTGAAAAATATGGCTGAGATTATATTGTAGAAAGTTAACTGAATTTATCAGGTTAACTATATATGCAACTGCAACATTCATTGCTTTTAACCTCTTCTTCTTCCTGCCCTTGTCTCATCTTATTTGGGGTCGGCGCAATACGTTTTTTTCTTCCATTCTACCCTGTCACTCGTCATGCTATCACTTCCAATAAGCCAAAATGTTACGTAGTTTATTTATGAACCGAAAGAAGAGTTGTGGTCATTAAACTCTACGTTTTATTGTTTAACTTGTTGAGTAAGTGAATAAGGTCAATATTGATTGCCCGAAAGGTGGCAGTTAATAAGAAAACTTTAAGGTGCTACTAGAAAACGATGTTTTTCACTTGAAGTTCACCTACAGACTACTAATAGAAAATCCGTCTTGTCAAATAAAAGACGGAGTACTAACTGACAAACTATAAACGCTCTCTTCTTGATAATTAGTTTTATAATCGAAAATTCACAAATTTCAGTAGTTATATTTGTAATGTAAGAAACTTAAATATAAACTAAACTATGTATTTTTATGAAATCTAACTATGTACATATAATACAAAAACACAAAATAAATTCAGGCGTCGAAGTACTCCTCCACATCAGGTTGCCATCCCAAAATGTGCCCAAAAGACTGTCAGCATTTCCACGTTGAATGGCAATGCTAATTCTTAAGGCAAACAATCGATCTCTCTAGGTACTTAGTTGTTCTTATGAATATTTTTTTTTAAATAATAGGTTCTCGTTTGACCACTATCTCACCTGATTGTAAGCGATGATGTGGCCGACGATGGGAAACGCTTGCCTAGAATCAATCTAATCACTCTAGTCTTAAAGACCCCAAGTTTATAGCTATCAGGAAACACAAACTCCGGCAGAGAAGTCCATACTTAATATATTCATAATCATGTTTTTTGACACTACACTGAAAGAACACTTTCGAAATCGCAACCATAGACCACCTATTATATTTTTTACGATTCCCGCCCTCGCGACCCGAGCGCCACTTAAAGATGACAGCTCAAATTACGCGCCGCGCATGCGCTCAACAATTAATGAGCTCATTTCGCGCGCTTTTTATTTATTACTCGGATATTAGTCTGCGCTTTAGTCTTGTGTAGTTCGCGAACGATGAACTAATAGGAACCGTATCTTCTTACTGAACGAAAAGAAATGTTTCCGAACATGAGTTGTTAATCAGTCAGTCGGTCTTTTAGTTCGCGCGCGAATGTGAAGGAATTTAAAGTACCTAGGTAGCTTGAGGAATGAAAAGAAATGTTTCTGACATCCGACCACAGATTGCTAATCAGTCAGTCGGTCTTTTAGTTCGCGTGGCGAAGAAACTCCGAACGAGCGCGCGCGCTACGACGCGACGATTGATTGAAAGAGAGGCAAGTAGATCTTTTAGGCTACCCAAACACGTACAATAATATTGTCAATAAAGTACATATTGACAAGAATATTGTGTGTGTGTTATCCGAATTTCTCTGTTCAATATCGTCGCCTTGGAAGCCAATAGAGTTAAGCCACAATTTTTACGAAATGGACTTTAGTGCATTAACGTACTCACAAAGAGCTATACTTTATATTACTACCACAGAGCTAAGCTACTGACTTAAAATAATAATAATGCTCTTGTAAAGAAATCTAAATGATAAAGATAAAAAGATCGAATGTCTATGTCGTTCAAAGAAACAACTGAATAAGTAGTTCGTTCGACTGGGTAGGCATATCTAAACGTGATCTAGTAGTTTCATCACAGCGTTAATGTTTTTCTATTGTCGATTTGGACCAATTATTTGACTATTTTAGTGCATTTATGTAGTGTATTAATTTGAGTATATATTGTATATTTGTATATATTTATTCTATGGTTTATTAGTATATCTATTCTATGGTCTATTAGTATTTAAATTCTTGTATTTGCCTTTTTCTCACTCTTTTATTGCACCTACCACTACTTTTTCTCCGCATCACCCAAAGGTTGACTGGAAGAGAATGCCTAAGGCATTAAGTCCGCCTCTGTACCCATGTGCATAAAGTGTAAAATAAATAAATAAATAAATAAATAAATCTAACTCTATACCGATAGGTGACTGAATAGAGCTAATAGAACTAATAGAATGAACTAGTTCACTAAGCGAACTGAACTAGTTCGGAGCGATCTTTAAAATGACCGAGCAGGCACAAGACTACTGCGCTTAAAGGAACCGGTGTAATAATTTGTATTTACATGCGCATTTGTCATTTTTATTTTGTATTACGTTGCGTGTTTTTCTTAGAAAGTTTGACTTGGTGTGTGATTATTTTTAAGAGATATGGGTAAAGTAATTTGATTTAGTTGCCAATAAGTGTTAATTAATATTCTGCGTTATTTGTTTCAGGTAATAAACTAAACAAACAAATCTCTTCAGGACCTCATGCATGACACAACTAAGGCTATAGCCTCGCCTCGGGAACCAATGTAAAGTAGACTTTTTTTGCGAACTCTGTGTTGTCTATTTGTAGCTTTACATAGAAAAAAAATGTGTTTGAATATGGAACACGTTTAATTTTTGCATCATCAAAATTATGTCAGTTAAAAAACCTATTTAAAGACGTCTGAACAATTTCCGCAAAAAAATATAGATTACGTTTCGTTTTCCGTAATTCCCTCGGTTGCAAGTTTTAAGTAAGTTAGAAATGGAACTTTGTTGGAAAGTCTTGTTTTACAAAAAGTAAAGTGAAGCTGGTGTGCGTGCGAAGTGCGTGGCGAATCGGACCGAGACGGAACGAATAAAACAATGACCCGGCCGGCCTTGTGCACAGGGTTACCAGACCTAAAAAGGGAGAAAAGAGATATTTTTGTTTTGAATTAACTTAAAATATTTTAGCAGCTGGCAATTTGAATATGGCGACGTTTTACTTATAAATCGAGTCTGTTATTACGATTTACAGAAAAGGTTGTTTTGACGTTTAATATGTATGATTTCAACGGAAATGGATGATCCTTTTTATTACTTACACAATTAAATTTAATTGTCCACAATTCTCATGAAATCACACAACCCTGTACAAATCTATAAATTCAAACTTTACAACGCCACAAATGTATTTTCTAGATATTATTGCAGGAACAATAAAATAAGCTGAAAAATGTTATGACACGCTTTCACACGGGAATAAAACCTTGTTTATGGTTTAAAAAGTAAAACATCGTTTAGTTCGCGATAGTAAACGATCTTTTTGTCGAACACTATGTTTTACAACGCTGCTACAAAGTGGAGCGTGTAAAAACATACTTACGTTTGAAGAATTACTAAACATGTTCGACGAAGCACTTTTACTGATATAAATCAATAGAGGATGAAAACGAGCCATTCATTATATACGGAAGCCGTTAGATGTAAAATAGACAAAATATACTTATGAGTTGGTGTTGCAAATGTAGGTAAATATTTTGTATTATTGTTATGGAAACTTTGAAGATAAAATAAAAACCTAGTAAACAGACTTCTTGCAACAGTCTCAGTAATATTTTTTTTTTAATATAAACTAGTGCTTTACTGCGATCCCACCTGATGGTAAGCAGTGATGCAATTGTTGATAGTGAGGCACACTAGTTTATTAAGAGCCTATTCACTCTAGCCTTGAAAACAGCCAAATTATAATCGGACGGGAAGACCGCAGCAGGCAAATTCTTCCAGTCCTTCGATGTATGCGGTATAAATGAAGAGGCGAAACGCTTAGTCCGGACCGTAGTGGTTTCAACAACGTATGAGTTGATCCTCGCTGTACCTACTTACGTAATTTAACCACTACATTTTAAACATTAGATCCTAAAAATGAAAACTACTGTTTTTACTTTACAAATCCAGAATAAAATACCTACTAGTAAAGTAGATATACAACTAGTATTTTGTAAAGTCAATAAAATTAGCTAAGCAAATGAGTATCAACAAACTTTATCACATTCCTTTTAAAGCGAACTCGTAAATAAATTGTGAAACCCAAGTACGTATTTACTTAACAGGACAAATGAACTGAATTTATAATGCATTTTACCGCCAAAATCGGACCGAGTCCAAGATGGTGACTTTTTGGCGGGAACTTGCAACCATTCCATAACATGTTTGAAACGGCGAGTAAAAGGCAAATGACACCATTAAATGGAATTATTGCAACATTATTTTGCAAGGTTTTTCTTTTTAATTTAAAAACTTTGTGAAAAAAAATGTTGAAGTTAAGACATTGTAGTCACGTAACTTACTTATTTTTTGGGAATGAATTAGACAAAGAAAGAAAAAACGTTTATTCGTACTTCACACATACAGTAAAAATCTAATCCTAATATATCCAATCTATTCTAGTTTAAAAGAAAAAATATTCTATTTTATCATTAAAGGAATGACAAGTTTTGTTCATTATTGTTGTATAATTTTCCTTACGTACACGTACTTACGAGTATGTTACCATTTCGTTACCCCAGAAAAATGCATGGTTTCTGCCACGAGAGACAATGAGAATAAGCTGGTATTATTTAAACTTCAAATATTACTGAATATTGGGTAAAAAACAAGTAAATGAAACACCCAAAATCACTTTATCAAAGAAATGCGATGTCAAACAGACACACGTCCCCTTGCGGTGCAAATAAACGGTAATGGCTGGGGGTGGCCACCCCGTCGGAGGGCACATTAAATTTAAAATATTTTATCTTTAAAATAAAAAGCATGTCCCGCCCGCGGCCACACGACGGCATTTGCCAGAATCTGCCTTCATTTTACAATGGGACTAAAATATACAAATATAGCTTCATTTTACTAATACATTTTATATTTCAGAATGCGCCTGGCTTCTGATGTATCTATGTAGATATTATTTTGTTTTGCAGACGCTACAAATCATTTTATTGTTTTCGTTAATTATCTTTATTTAAACAATGGAAATTGGATGTTTGTTATAGTAATAAATAGTTAAATAGTACTCTAAGTTTTCAGACGATGCCAAATGTAGATAACTAAAAGGCAATTTGTATTACGTACTCATACTTATTCGTATTAAAACAGTAAAATTTCATGAAGATCGGTTTTACTTTTTTTTCAGTTTGGTGGTTTTGGTCGGTAAAAATATCTCGCTCTACCCTAGGTGGGAGAAGTCATTAGATGATTTCCCACTTCAAAAAAAGGACACCTTGTCAGATGACCAAACCAAACTGAACTTTATTCAAGTCCCATAAATTTTTATTTTAGGGACTTGAATAAAGTTCACGCCGCCGAACGTTCGCGACGTTCGTGTCGCCGAACCGAAGCGATCAATACTAATTAAATGAAGAAGAAACAGAACATCATTGAACTTAACTTTTAACTTAACAAGAAAACAACTTTCTTCAAACCATCAGATCTTTTGATCATCCTAATAAATTCAATTGAACAGCAATATGGCTGCTTGGTTACTTTACCGCTTCGAAATCTGAAGTTTTATTTCCCAAAATGAAAGCATTCAAGGACTTGAATTTATTGTCTCTGATAATGATGGATAGTATCCTTCTTATATCCTTATAAATGTGAAAGTCTGTATTTTTGAATGTTTATTTATCAATCACACCTTAACGAAACGGATTCAAAGAAAGATGGCCTAGATTGGGATTTAAATACTTTAATCAAGATGACTAATAACTAAATACTTAGTGATAAATTATGGTACAGGTACGTTAATTTATTTGTTATTGTTTAGGTACTTTAATCATTGTTTGAAGAGAACAAATAATTAATAAAACAAGTGTACAATGGGCGGTGTTGCCGCACAGAGCAATCTCTTACAAATAACGAACGAAAGAAAGGCGCATTATAGTATAAGTAAATAGATCGTAACATTATAAAAAACTGGGTAAGTGCGAGTCGGACTCGCGCACTAAGGGTTCCGCGCAAACTACAATTCCCAAATTGAGTCACAAAGATTTTTCTGAATTGCAAATTTTTTTTTGTGACGTAAGTAACAACAAATTTACTGTTTTTAGATTTTTTCCTATACCTAGCACAGGCATAGGAAAAAATCTGAAAACAGTATGACCTGAGGCCAGTTTTATTTATTCATATCATGAAGTGATCAGTTTCTGTGATCTGGGCACGACTTATCCATAGGTACTAGAGCCCAATCTGTTGCCAAGGTTGTGTCAGTGGCATTTTAGCCAACCCTTCGGTGATTAGCAGGAGGCACATTATGCACCCTCAGATTTACTTGACAAGATACCGCGTCCTGGTAACGGCAGTTAGTTATCAGTTGGTTTTTTGTTAACCGTGCCTGAGTAGGTTGGTGACAATCAGAATCCAAAGTTTGCAAGTAAGTTTTTTGTTAAGGCATATTTATCAGTGCCAGAATCAAGAATCAAAGCATTTATTTCAAACTACCTTTTGCCCGCGACTTCACTCGCGTAGATTACATACAGCCTATGTCACTCAGGACTAAAGCAGCTTTCTATCGATGAAAGAAATTTAACTATCGGGACAGAACTTTAAAAAAATACCTCCTACAAACAAAAAAAACATAAAAACACACCTTACCTCTTTATATTTATATATTATATATACTAGCTTTTGCCCGCGGTTTCGCCTGCGTACATAGAATATAGCCTATGTCACAGTATGTAAAGCAGCTTTCTGTCGGTGAAAAGATTTTAGCAATCGGACCTACAAACAAAACAACATAAAAACAAAAAATAAACTTTACCTCTTTATTATATTAGGTACTGTAGATTATTATAGTGTAGCTATGTAGATAGGTGCACCATTTGAAGGCACTTTTAAATTGTCAAGAACTCACTCAGAAAAATGATGGTAATTGCACATTCCAAGTCGTGCGTATCTCATCATCGTTGGCACCTCGTACTATTTCGCGGGCGAAGCCGGTGGCAATAGCTAGTTGAACGTGAACTTTAGATTTTTCTTGAATAACGCACCTTTGACAAATTATTTTCATTTAGGCAGAACATTTTGGCTACTAATGATTGAACAGATGTGTTTCCGAGAAGCTGAAAGACGTAGTATTCCATGAATTCGGTGCTGCCGACATGAATCCGGCAATTTGTCAAGATTACTGTCTGAGAGACAAATTATTGCTGATTTACTTTGCGAGCTAATTTGGGAAAACAGCTGTTAGTGTTAACTGTTTTAGTAAGTTAAGAGCGTCCTACTCGAAGTACATTTTTATATGAATGATGCTAGTACACATATTTCTCCAGATATTTTGGATATACTTCAGATATCTTGCAAATATTATCTAGGTTTCTATTAAAACCAAAATATAAATTTGTGCAAAACCATTCCAGTAAAGACCTCTGAAAATCTGCTATTTTACGTGAACTTTGGCCCTCCATAATGAACTCATATATTAAAAATATAAAAAAGTATATCGCATCCTTAAAAGCCTTGCACATTTAATCAAGATTCTGATTGACAACATTTTTTTTCAAAAAACACTTTATTCCTGGTACAAGTTTCGTGAAATATTCGAGTAAATCACGGAATTACCGAATGCTAACAGAGTTTATAGGCGTTATCTCTCTTTTGCGTTGGCTCTTCATCAAAAATCGCGTTGGATTGCGTAAGATGAAGCAACATAAGCATTTAAACCACACTCGATATTGACGATAGGCGAGTGAAAAAGGACCCTCTTAAGAGGATGTACTGAAAAGTCAGTTGAGAGCAGTGGTGGCTCAGTGGTAACGGCCTCGACTTACCATTTGTAGGTCGCCGGTTCGAACCCAGCCAGGTGCATTTGCAGGTGCTTTGTGAAATTTATTTCATCATCATTGTTCTCAAAAACGGTGAAGGAAAACATCGTGAGGAAACCGTGAATGTCCTAGAACCAAAAATTCGAAGTTATGTGACATTTACCAACCCGCACTGGGCCAACGCGCTAGCTTATGGCATATTCCCTCTTCTAGAGAGAGGAATGAGTCCGAGCAGCAGGAACATTGTAAGGCTGATTATGCTATGCTAGGAGGTTGGAAAAATATGATTTGACTGACTGATCAAGTGTAGCAAGGCTACTGCTGAGGAAGTGCTCTTCCTGGTAGTGACCGACATATTGTGATAATAGGATGGGCTGCACCTTTCTGTTATTTATTATCTCCGTTTTTATAAGGAAGCGGATAAGTAATATAAATTTACGATTTGATATCTGTTATGAAATATGTATATTATAGCTTTTACGTCATTGAGAATTCTTTTCTTTTAAGGGATTATTTGATTAGATAAATCCTCGGTAGCTTAGCTATAATGGAGTAGTGCTACCGCGATCCATTTTCTTAATTTAGATAGACGTCCACTGTTAGACATACGTAGGCCTCCCCCAAGTGTCGCCGTAATGAACGATCCTGTACATTTCGCATCTATCGGATTCCCGCGACCTTTACCAGGTCATCGGACCACCTTGTAGTAGGCCTTCCAACGCTGCGTCTTCCGGTACGCAAACGCCTCTCTCAGAACCTTTTACCCCAATGGTCATCTGTTTTGCGAGCAATGTGCCCTACCCATTGCCCTTAAGTTTGGCGATTCTTCGTACTATGTCGGAAACCTTTGTTCTCCTGCAGATATCTTCATTTCCGATTCGATCACGCAAGGAAACTTCGATCATAGCCCGTCGCATTGGGTGACTTTAGAAATAATTGCCTGAACATAAAGACTGATGAATAAAATAAACCCAAGAGTTACATAAAGCTTATTAAAATGGTAAGTAGATCAATATCGATATGTAAAGTGTCCAACTTATCCCAATGACCAACTTAACTACAAAAGATTCGCACAGTATTCCGTGCATCTCAAGAAAACAATATTAATGCAGCGGAGGAGTATTATTCCACAACGCGTCGCCCGCGCATACAATCCAGCACTTTATCAAGATAACTGTCACCGTGAGTAATTTTCACTGATACACGAACGACGTTGATCAATCGATTTTTGTACTCGAATCGATGCCGCTCGGAATCGGATCGCGTCGAATCGAACTTTGGCGTAACGTGTTGATTTATTCGATTGATCAGAGATGTTACTGCTTGTTCAAAGGTCACAGTTTCTTTATTTGTGGCTCATGTGGCTTATCTGAACGACAAATGGGTAAGATTCCGCGAAACTGGACGTGTGTTGTTTTATCGATGGCCGTGTCATCGTAATTCGTGGTCTTGGGATCTTCCAACGGTTTCAACATTCGATTCACACGCTCTTGTGATGTGATTCATAATTTTGTCCCTGATAATATGAAAAACCGGCCAAGTGCGAGTCGGACTAGTACACGAAGGGTTCTATAACATTATACATATGTTTATTTTATTTTTATTTGATTATTTATTTTTTAAGTGAATATAAAACTAAACATTCTGTGAATATTTCAAGCGTCTACCTATTGCCGTTTAAATGCCCTCTTAAATATTTATTTTATTTCTTTTTAGTATCTATTGTTATAGCGATAAGTGCGGTAACAGAAATATATCATCTGTAAAAATGTCAACAGTCTAGCTATGACGGTTCATAAGATACAGACTGGTGATAGATGGACAGAGGAGCCTTAGTAATACGGTCCCGATTTTACCCATTAGGTACGGAACCCTAAAAAATCTACACATATACACACACAGTTAAAAGACAGAAGTGGACTTTGAGCATCCCCATTTTATCCCTACTCAATGCTTTCATCCCTCACCGAATCAAGCAAACACATAAACAAAACGCCCCTAATATGAAGCACAAACACACAAACCCTTTATAATCCTTAACGCTCAGCAGACGTATAATTACTAATTAAATAATTAATTACAAACGGTATCCTGTTCGGTGTAATTCGCAGCCGATTCGAGAATTGAACCCTTTCGCCCCTCGGGGTTCACTGGGGGCATTTGATCCACTTCACTTGTTACAAAACAACTTTAAAACGAGATGATTGAGGAGCCTATTGTTTTCATAATTACTTTTAATTTGAATATCATTTTTCACTTGTTGGGTAGATTTGCTTATGAGATTTGAGGAAATAATTCTATAATTTCTAGACTCAATTATTTGTTCTTGTTAGGTCTCAAATTGGTAGTAGGTATCTTCTAATACCTGCTAGTATCAAATAATGGAGAATAATTTTATCATAAACAGAGGCATTCGAATTATTACACTGTAACATAGGCATACTCCATCGTCAACCACATCGTCGCTTTACATCAGGTGAGAAAATGGTCAAGCGCAATCCTATCGGCAGTAAAAAAAACACTACCAATTTTTGCGAGTTTCTTCAGCAATGAATTTTGCAGGATGATGTTTGTCATAGATAGGTATCTGCATCAATTTTGTATCCCTTTAACATTATTGAACTGCCGATTGCACCTCCGATTACGATAAAATTTAATCGGAACTTATATCGAAATTCTAAACAATTTTATACTGGATGCGTGGGGAACAACTCTCCCCCATGCCTTCTGTCGAATAAGTATACTTATACTTGTTCTTTTGTTTTGGTATCTGTAATATTATAAATTCACTCTACATGAGTTTTTGATTAGCCTCCGATTTTGGTTTTGACTCCCGTTCTGCAGGCTTACTCTCCAAATTGATTTCAATTTCAATCTAAAGTCAATCCGATTGCAATGTCAATTTTGCCGTTACGTTATTTGCTACTCTTGAAAACAATATTGTCAACATTTCACTTAGTTCTCAAAATGGTCACGCAATTTTGAACCAATTTGGCACTACCATTGAATTCAAGGGTACGAAAAGTCACAGTCTCAATGTCGACCGATCGGAATTGAAGTCAAGAGTAAGCCTGCTGATTCCGAATCCGACCAACCAAATTTTAATTTTTTTTTTCTGAATTCAGTTCCGATATAATCCCTTCCGTTACACCCTAGTAGGATCTACCTCAGTAGATAATTTCCAAATAATGTTCTTGTCGTTTTTTTTACTCTGATGTTATTTTTCTCGTAAAAATTATGACGTATACACCTACAACATCAAAAGGAACTCAATACATTTACTATGACTGTGCGGATTACTTTATTTTATATGTGTATTCGATTTCGTTCTCTTTTAATGATTGGATTTATTGGGTATCTCTGATTAGATGCTCTGGATTAGTTAGATGTTAGATCCTTAAACACCAAGTCCAAATGGTGTAGGTAATCACCATTAACTCAGGAACACCAACTACCAGCAGTAAATATATAATAGTATACTTCACTCTAATATCTACATCTACACTAATACAATAAAGAGGTAAAGTTTGTTTGTATGTTTTTTTTGTTTGTAGGATAATCTTTGAAAGTACCGGTCCGATTACTAAAATTTTTTCACCGATAGAAAGCTGCTTTATTCCTGAGTGACATGGACTATATTTTACGTGCGCGGCCAAGCCGCGGGTAAAAGCTAGTCATTAGCTAGTCTATTATAAGAGCGGAAATGCGTGTTAGAATGTTTGTTAGACCCGTGAGGCTCTTCGCACCGGGACCGTGATCCTAACTTCTACCTATAAAAATCGTAGGGGCCCAGCAGGGTCGAAGCCTACTAGGGCCAAGAATCTGCTTCTAAAAGGAAGGCTCGGGCCCGGTATGAAAGACAACAAAGTAACGGGGTGGGTTTTTTAGTCAGTAAAAGTCTGACACTATCTTCTCATCGAAAAAAAAAACTACAATTTTTTTTATTGATTTGTATTTTGGGATCACAAGGAAAAAAAAATTAAAGTACAGTTACCAAAAAAACTGTAGGTATTTATTATGGTTATGGTCCCAAAATACCACTTAAAAAGTTATTATTTTTATAGGTGGAATTTTGGACCGCTGCCCCGGTCCAAGGCACCCCACGACCGTTGTTACACCTTCACGTTCAAACACCTGGTCCGATTTGAATAGCGCACTGGAAAACAGTGTCCTAGAATATACATTTAATATTCCACAACCAGCACACAACCCCATCTAGTACTAAACTAAGCAGAGCTTGTGCTATCTGTACTAGATAACTGATAAACATACTTATATATTTCTAAATCTAAATACATACATATTATTATACACCCAGACACAGAAGAAAATGATCGTGCTCATCATACAAATATTTATATTATTTATCATCTGAGCTTACTACCACCATGATGACCCAAGGAATACGGTCGTTGCGGCCGAAATCGGCTAGATGGCATCATCATCATCATCTTGGGTGGGTATCAAACCTACGACCTTCGGCATAGCAGTCAGGACCACTAACCACTAGACCATCAAACAATTCTATAACACAGTAAGCATAGAACATAGGGTACTTTTTATCCCAGAAGTACATTCCCTTGCGATAATTTTCTCCTTTCGCGCGGGCGAAGCCGCAGGCATAAGCTAGTCATTCCCATTTACGACACCTGTCTCAATAAACCCTACTGCAACTACTGTAGCAAATTACATCACTAGTTCACTACCGACATTAAGCAGCACTATAACCCTTTCAAAGACAGTGAGCTCCATACTACCCTCACATACGAAACCCATCTACAATCGAACTTAACTAATCACATCTTCGCATTAACGCAGACAGCCCTCAGACCGCAGAGAGGGAGGGAGGAGGGAGGGGTGCCCTTTGAGTTAACACCTCACTGCTCGATTATACGAATGCGAGTTATTCGACGGTGGTACAGACACGGTAATGACGGCCCGTAATGAGGTGGGATTCGTAATGATATTAGTCGCGTTTTTTTTGGGTGTGTAATGTTTTTTTTGGCGTTTGAAGATTTGCCAACTTGAATGTCTAAGGTTTCGGTTGCGGCGCAGTTGGGAAACTGAAATGTTGGCCTTTCTAAATGCTTAGTTATGAAACTCAGAGCTATATAGTAAATCTCACAACTTTTCACACATCGCGATCTAGTCCTAAATTAAGCAGAACGAATGATCGTATTCAACACACAAACAATTGAGTAGGAATCGAACCCATGCCTTCCGATATAACAGTCAGGGCCACCAACCACTAGACCAACAGGCTTAATTACAGATTTTCTAGTCGTTTATGGTGAAGAAAAACTATGGCAGTAGCAAGTGATTTGCTTTTTGTATTTAACACTTTCACTACATTGATATTCGATGGGTAACAGGACAGAATGGAATAAAAATACGAAAAATGATGATTTTCGACAATCAATTTTACAAAATGACCTTCCAGTTCTATAAAAAAAAAAAAACTCTTACATTTAAACGAGCTTCAATCTTTCCCTATACATATCATGAATGAAATCACCAACCCAGCCTAACCTACTCCTAGACAAAAGCCCTCCCTCGATTGCACCACAGCCAGCACAACTCTCGGCCCTCCTCAAGCATATCGCTAGCTATCACAATGTTTGTTGGTAATGGCGCAAATGACATTTGTGCAAACGTTCCTTTTGCAGCGGGCGGTAATGAGCAAGATTCTACTGATATAACCTTGGAGCCTAATGGTATGACTTGTGTTATGGTTTTCATGTATTTTTAAATTGTAAGACATATTGTAGGACCTTATTTTTTTTAAGTGCAATGTACCGACACGTAACAGAGGTTCAAGTCTAGCAGTGCCACATCTTTTGGCTGGATTGATGAAGTCGCTCTTGTATATTTTTTTTAAGTAGTGCATGACTGCGATCCCACCTGATGGTAAGCAGTGATACAATCTCTGATAGTGAGGCGCACTAGTTTATTAAGAGCTTATTCACTCTAGCCTTGAAGACATCCAAATTATAATCGGACGGACGGGAAGACCGCAGCAGGCAAATTGTTCCAATCCTTCAACGTACGCGGTGATAGCGTGGTAGAGGTTTGAACAACGTATGGGTGGATACTCGGATGGATGGATCTATATTTGTCACATGTAAAAGTCTGATTGTTTGTTTGAACATACATTTAAGTTTGAATGAAACTTCGTACACGGGGTAGGTCACATCGTTTGATACACGTGGAAATTTGTTACTGAAGCACTCGGTTCCATAACGTTTTCATGAACTCACGAGAGCTGTAGACAGTCGACAGCTCGTGCGAATTCCGCCTCGGTTTCAATGACAAACTTTCTTCACTTGTATCAAAATGTAGTATTATTCTAGGTACGCTCCCGTGGGAATATTTATAACTTTCATTCAGGTGAAACCATTAACATTCATCGTAGTCTATTATTAAAGCAATAGAATTACTTATTACTATATTTATTGATTTAAAAGATAGGATTTATTGACCTGGCTTTTATTACAATTACAGAAAGTAAACTTTAATACGTAAATACTTAACGATAGATCAATCATTAATGTTGATTCAGAATGGAACTGCCACTTTCGATATGAATGTTTAATAGTGCTTCGTAATTAAGAACAAGTATTGATTGCATTGCGCCAGTTTTGAGGCATAGACTTAGGTACCTATTTTCTTAATACATGCAATAGTGAAAAATCACATCATGTTTTGCATTTCAAGCACTATAACTATAAGTGTTTAAGAGCAATTTCTTGCTAAGTGACAGTACTTTTACATTGACGAACTGCCGCCCCAGATAAATGTTGCAATTATAATGTTTATTATCGTACATTATATATTGATCTGTAGAGCAGTAGTGGCTGAGTGGTAATGGCTCCGACTTACAAGTTATAGGTCGCGGGTTCAAACCCTGCCAGGCATATTACTTTGTGTAATTTATTTCATTACCACTGCTCTCAAAACGGTGAAGGAAAACATCGTGAGGAAACCGGCATGTCCCAGAAACAAAAATTCGAAGACATATGACATTCACCAAGCCGCACTGCGCTCGCGTGGTTGACTACGGCCCATTCCCTCTTCTAGAAAGGAGGCCTGATTTCCAGCAGTGGGAACATTAAAAAGACTGATGATGATGATTGATCTGTATATGTTTGCTGTTATCACCGACTCAGCTTCTAAATATCAAGTCATAATCTTGAATAAAAGAGTGCTTTAGAACACGTAGCCGTATCATTTCACTTAGTACTACCGTGTAGTAGAAAAAGCGTTGAAAAGATTAAAGACCTGACGAGGAGTTGAAGTTCATCGCATACGAGAAACAGAACGTTATAATGACGAAGAATCATAATAAATATATATCATATAAAGTACTCTATATCAACTCAATCTGATCCTATTACTTCCTATCTGTAACCTCAAATTAATAATTGATGAACAAACCAAATCCTTAGAAACACATTATTACATGGCGAGCACCTGCCATCATTCCCAAGCGACATAGCACTCATTACCTCACTACGCAAGGGTCAAAAGACCACTCATTCGGGTCATGGCGGGAACAAATAGCCCAATGACGTTTTCAGAAATAGTTCTTGATGTGGTGTGTGCTTTAAAAATAAAAAAAAACGCTCCTAATTGACAGTGTCTGATTCTATTAATTCCCATTTTTCATCTCAAATTAATAATTGATAAGTAAACCAAATCCTAGGAAACCCATCATTACATGGCGAGCACCTGTCGCCATTCCCAGATGCACTTGTTACCTTACTACAAGTGTTAAAAGACCGATCATTTGAGTCATCGCGGTAACAGGGTAGCCAGCCTTTCGGTGTTTTACAGGATGCACTTTGGAGAGTGTGCGCAGGAATTACATGACTTAATTCCACCATCTCACTTCTACCATCGGACAAGCCGACGAACGGCGAGTATCCACCCTAATGTTGTTGAAACCTCTACGATCCGGACCAAGCGTTTCGCTTCGTCGTTTATACCACGTACATCGAGGGACTGGAACAATTTGCCTGCTGCGGTCTTCCCGTCTGATTATAATTTAGGTGTCTTTAAGGCAAGAGTGAATAGGCTCTTAATAAACTAGTGCGCCTCACCATCAACGATTGCATCACTGCTTACCATCAGGTGGGATCGCAGTCAAGCACTAGTTTATACAAATTAAAAAAAAAAAAAAAAAAAAAAAAAAAACAAATAGCCCGGTGACGTTTTCATGTCATACAATGAGCTTTAAAAAAAAAGACGTGTGGCACTCGGGGACTGCCGCGGTAAAGCTATTGCTTAGCATTTTTATCAACTTATGCAATTATAATTAGTTATTTATTTTATTTATGCAGTATTTTTTTTTGTTTCGTTTTCTTTAATATTAATTGAAGTTACACTTTCACACATTGAATTGAATTTTGATTGATTGTTCACTCATTTGTTTTCTTATCGGTCACCACGCTCAAAAAACAAATGAGTGGGGGGTGTTAGGTTATTTTCGTTACGGAATTTCTGGATTCGGTCTCCATGCTCAAGGCCCGCGATAGAAGCTATGCAATAGCTTAAAAAACGCTCCAAGAATTGACGCAATCTGATCCTTTTATGTACTTCGCATCTTTCCCTCAAAATAATAATTATAATTGATAAATAAACTAAATCTTTAGAAACACATCATTACATTACGTGCACCTGTCATCATTCCCACACGACAAAGCATCATTACCTCACTGCGCAAGGGTTATTCGAGTTATTCGAGTCGCCGCAGTAGGGGGTTAACAAATAGCCTGATGACATTCTCATGTAATATGACTGTATTGTAGGATGTAGTTATTAGGATTTATTGGTGGGATATGGGGTAGGTGTTAAGCTTGGTGTTTCAGAAGTTATGCTGTTCATTTTGTTCTGTTAGTGGGTAACAAAAGGGATTTGCATGTTATATTTGGTAGGGGAGTTTCTGAGGTACATAATAGGTTCATGATTTCTGTGTTTTTTGTTAGGAATTTAAAATGATCGTAATGCGTACTGGAACGCAACGTTGGAAAGCTTCCCACATAACGGGCCGAAGACCTGGTGAAAATTACGGGAATACGATGGAAGCTAGATACACAGAACCGGTTATTGTGGTGACACTTGAAGGAGGCCTGTATCCAGCAGTGGATTCTAGGTCTTTCGGCTGAAATGACGAGTGATGACGATGACTAAAATAATCTAGCAAAGCTCTGGGTACGAAAACACCAACTGAACTATTGCTTCGAATTTCTAGAAACAGGCTTACCTTTTCAGGCTCGTAAGCCCCAAAAAACCTTGATACTTTGCAGCCAATACTTTAAGAGATTACTATGCTTTAAGAGTTTAATATTTTATCAAAATAATCTAGGATCTGAGTCTCTAAGCCAACTTAAATTATGTACTACTGCGATTCCTACCCATATCATTACCTTATTACGATCCCGAATAAAATATTTAAGAATTAAATAGGTAGTCACTGTAACTACAGGTAGCAAATTCTTCTAAACACTTTAACCACAAGCTCTTATCAACCATCACACACAACCTAACCCCGCGGCAATCCAATCAATAATAAATATAGTCACATTAAAAAGAAAATGGCCGCCCACTCCGGCGCAGGTGACGGATCGCTTCCGACGCATGTGCTCGCGTGTCGGACTGTTGGCCAATCAATACGGAAATGTTGCCATACCTCTGATAAGATAGATACGACGCATTAGTTATGCGTAATTGGGAGGGTTAATTGAATTAAGACGTAGTTTCGGGTTATTTTGATTGATATGTAATATGTTGGTGTAGGTATTGGGCGGTCCATGAAAGACCTATTCAAGGGTGAATTGCCCATGGCACTAAAGCAAAAACTCATGGACATGTGTATTCTCCCCGTCCTAACCTATGGTGCACAAACATGGTCTTTGACTAACATCCAGAAGTCCAAACTTAAGGTTTGCCAACGAGCAATGGAGCGCAGTATACTAGGTGTTAAATTAACGGATCGAGTTCGAAACACTATACTGCGCTCCAAAACCAAAATAGTGGATGTGGCTCAAAAGGCTGCCAAACTGAAGTGGGACTGGGCAGGACACGTCTGCCGCATGCCTGACAAACTGTAGGCCAAAGTAGCACAAAGTTGGTGCCCTGAAACAGCGCGTCGGGGTCGCGGTAGACCACGAAGGAGATGGCGCGACGAACTTGATAGATTCCACCAGAACTGGCAAGAAGAAGCCCGGGCGCGCGAAAAATGGAAGGAGTGGAGGGAGGCCTTAGCCCAGAAGTGGGACAGAACAGGCTAACAAAAAAAAAAAAGGTATTGGGCAATAGTCACCATGAAAATTCTTGTGATGACAGGTTGACGAAAACATTCGTCTAGTTACTCGCAGAGCAGGTGGTCAATGAGGCCGAAAGGTTCTGAACTTCTGAGTAGCGACCAGTTACAGAAGACTCCTCTACTTGTCTCCCAAATGGCGAACCGATGACTGAGGAGGGTTGCAGGTATCCGATGGACGCGAGACGCTTATGGCTGATCGTTGGGGCGGCAATTAGTGAGTTCTATTTATTTAATGTGAGTGGACGTCTTTTGGCTGAAATGGGGATAGATAGATAGATAGTGACATATCGAGATTTTAATGATTTAGGAACCAAAAAAGTAATTAACAACAAAAAAAAAAACAATAACAACAGATCGTCGGCCGAATAGGTACTCACTATTGTGATAGAATTGAACTGCAGTGCTTTTACGGCACTGAACGTTACGAACGTCATTTTTACGTAAATCACCAAAAAAAAACTTTTTTTTAGGAAAAACAAATAATAAAATATATAGAATAATATTTATAGAAACCAATTTTTTCGGCCAAATAAATTTCGTACAAACAAAATCAAAATCAAAATCAAAATCAAAATCAAAATCAAAACATTTATTTCAAATAGACCATTTACAGGCACTTTTGAATAGTCAAATGTCGGTCAAACGAGTGTACAAAACGAAAATTACGCGTTTTTCAAGGTCATTCAAATTGTACAGACGTAGTACAATCGGCTCTCGAGGGGCTAAAGCACCGTATGTATAGTACAGTTGCCATCACGGATGTTGAGCGCTCGGTGTCAGAGTGGGGATCACTTTGCGCATTCCATACATCGGCGAGCCAATCGTCTTCGTTGTTAGATACATGCAGCAACGCAAGGCACGAATTAGGAGTGACGTCTATGACTTGATGGCGCGGCGAGCCAATCACTGACACTCCCCGCCCCCGCGTCTCACTTCGCACCAATAAAGAGACCGAATATGTGACTTCTGCGCAACCGCTCAAGATCCGTGATGGCAACTGTACAAGCTCAAAGGGATGGAGTTAGGTATTTATGATGTATATTTCCATCATTCTTTCTCTCTCGCCCGTCTTACATTTTGACACATCACGGTAAGTCCCCAGGACTTTTTATTACTATTGATTGGCTCGCGTTTAGCCACTATCTCACCTGATGGCTGCCAGTCAATATCCTATTGCTGCGTCATAATTTAGATAATAACCATCTAGCCAATCCACCTTGTATTAAGTGTGCGGTCCGGGTATCGACTGTAAACAATCTATTTAATTTGAATAATAACCACTGGGAACATAATCTAACTCACTCGTAATTACCAGCAAGGGTTGTCTCGCACTGTCTGTGTTGAAAGCACGGTTTATCTTGAAATGTTTCTGTTGACTGTATTATCTTAGAGCGAATAGGTTAACTTGTAACGTGTCTAATCTTGTATGTTGCAGAATAACATATAAAGATAATTTTAAATAAACAAATATCAAAAGCTTGAGACATGATTGTAGTGAATTTCGTGGGGTATTTTATTTTTTGACGATGGGTCAACATCTAATATTTTCTTCCGCTCTGGGTGGAGCGAGATTCAGTCTGACTCGTCAGTCTTTTAGTGACCATAATCCACCTATGTCAGTTGCCCTTTGCATTCCAGCGCTCGGTTCCATAACACCCTCGCCTGCGGCTCAGGCGAATTCCACCTCGGTTGCAATGACATACTTTTGCCATTAAAATGTACTGTTTCAAAATTGGTCCTGACTTTGAGTAATTAGGGAATATACAAAAAAAACCGGACAAGTGCGAGTCGGACTCACGCACAGAAGGTTCCGTACAAAGTTACCTTTGAAAATAGTTAATAGTTCAATTCCCGAATCCGAGTCTCGGAAGGTTTTCCGAATCGCAAAAAGTTTATTTTTTGAAATGTAACTACAAATTTACAGTTTCCAGACTTTTCCTATACTCGTGCTATGACACCTTGCTTCATGCCAAAATTCACGATTCCTGGTCAACGGAAAGTAACCCTATGAATTTTGATTCCTGGTGGGTCTAAAATTCATATGGCTGTTTATGTCACAAAAACCATACGTTTTTGCGACATAAACTGCCATATGTTTTTTTCCATTAACTTAAAAGCTTGATTTCTTCACAGCTTCAATGGACCGCAGACCTAAGTGTATGGTTTTAATTTCAACTCGGTAGTTTCACGCTATCCCGAGATAAAGGGTCTTGACAGACAGACAGTCAGATGGACAGACGGACAACAAAGTGATCCTATAAGGGTTCCGTTTTTCCTTTTGAGGAACGGAACCCTAAAAAGATTCTAACGAATTGAGAACAACCTCTTTTTTTAAGTGAGTTAAAAACGACACTAATTTGATTTCCCATGACAGTATCGTCCATTCCTCATCTCCTTGCCATCCTTAATTACGGTGTCGATCGCAAACTTGATTACAACTTAATTGGCTGGCTGCGAATTCAGTCGCACCACAGAATAGATAGGTACAGAAGTCAATCTACATACAAAGCGCGCTCGAGCAACGCAGACATAGACGCCGCTCAAGGATACGATATCTCGGCTCAATCGCCCGGTCGCACTCGTACAGTTCGGCGCAACGCGCTGACCCTAGCACGATCGCCGAGCGTAGATATAAAAAGTGAAGTAAATACATGAGATTGACTTCTGTACCTATCTATTGTGTGGTCGCACCGCTCTCGGTACACGGGCGATCGCGCGACTGCTAATGGCGACTAATCGCAGCGACCGGACACGTGCGTCACGCGCGCCCGCGGCGTTGCGATTAATTGAATTCGTGTAATTTGAGTCCGTGTATGAAACGTAATGCCTTGTTTGTTTATTGGTTGCAGATGATATAAATCGCTGCGATTAATTTGTGGTCGTCTGGTGGAGCCTTTAGTGGTTTTATGTCGGTATTTAGTCGCATCGTCTGGATACTTGATGAAGTGTCTGGGATTTACTTTACTCGCATGAAATTAATATTTACGTTATTTATTTTTTATTATCAAAAAGCCCTATTGAATTATACATCAATCGGACTTGTTAGGTACCTTTTTCTTTTCTTTTCTTTTTAAAAGAAATGTTATTACTAGGGATTATTTTTGTATCGTGGGTGCGGTCACAAACATGTAGGTAAATTCACAAACACAACACCCAGACACGGAACACCTATCTATAGCTTTACAAATATTTGCTCCGTGCGGGAATCGTACCGGCGACCCGCAGCGCAGTAACCAATAGCTCCATTACTGTGTCAACCGTGCCGTACTATATTTTGAACAGTCATAAAAACCCACCTGTGTTGCCCTTTGCGTTTTAGGACGACAATAAAC
The DNA here is from genome assembly GCA_910589285.2 of Mythimna ferrago. Lineage (NCBI taxonomy): Eukaryota > Metazoa > Arthropoda > Insecta > Lepidoptera > Noctuidae > Mythimna > Mythimna ferrago. The sequence continues at coordinate 1,727,256 of OU342693.1, forward strand.
TTTTTCAGACTTTCCTGAAGTCCTAGCAGGCATCGGCCCTACTGGACCTCTTCAGTTTTCCTGATATCTCTTTAAGGCGCGCGTGAAACACAACGCGCTGTTAACTCAGGGCCGGACGGCGAGCTACCCATTGCTTGTAGACCACTTAACCGGCGAGGACCTACGTCAGGTGGAGGGTAAGGATGCCATGTCACCTAGAGAGGTGCCACGGCGTCGTCGACTGAAGGATACATCTTCAGCCGTCCTTTGTGTTTTAAGGCCACAATAAACTCTGTCAAACATTCCCCAGTTTTAGCAGGTATCAGCCATACTGAGGCCCTTCTGTGTTCCTAATATCTCTTTGAGACGCGCGTGAAACAACGCGTCGACTCTGAGTTGGTCTATACCAGACGGCCGGACGGTGAGCTACGCTTTGCTCGTCCTCCAAATGTCTGGTGAGGACCTGCGTCAGGCCGTAGCACGTAGAGACCTATTTTCGACCATGCCGTCTCTTTGAAGATAAAACTTATCGCGCCGATTTTGTCGTGCCCAAAATCTAAAAGTGTATATTAGGTATCAAAATATGAATACAAAACGATCTCTTTTAGTACCCAAACCTATCGCTGCAGGGCATGGTATATTATACCACAGGACACAGGTAATTAGCAATAAATAACATGAACGTACCCAGATAATTAACTAACACGGACTAAATAAATATCAGTAATCGATAAACATATTTACTGCATAAACCTCGTGTATCAATACGTTCATAATTAACCGGTGCATATTCGTTTAATTTGTTTAAGTAAATAAATAAAGTGCCGTAATTTATTTAATTTCTGTTAGTAATCACCGGAGCGAATGGACTCGTTCGTGAAATAATTACATGCTAGGGCTGCTGTCAGTCATAACAAGGTTTTCATATTTCGTATCGTATTTTATTTCGATATTTAAAACAGAGTCCATTGAGGTCTATCAAGAATAAAATTGCCAGGTATCCTGATATGCGCTTTGCGATTTTCAAGGGTCTGGTCACCCCGGGTCGGGTTATTGTAAACTTGTCACAGTTGATGTGCCAAATATTCGAAAGTTCCGCATAAAAAAAATAAAAAGCTTTTTATTTAAATTAAGTACAACTAATTCATAAAAAGAACATGAAAAATAAAATCACTTAACTAATTAAAACTATATATATACACAATAACTCTTACCTAAAATATGACGTCAACCAATTCTTCCGCGTCGCTGTGTGTGTAAAAGTGTGCCCAAGAGACTGGCGGCATTGCCACGTTGTATGGCAATGCTTAACTCTTACCGGGGTAAAAGCCAGCCCTTGGGTCACGCGAAGTGTCAACAAGAAAAATAAAAAATAAATTCAAACTACGAGTTTACAATAACGTCCCGATTTATCCTTGATTGGGAAGCTCGTCTTAATGTCTCGATATTCACCAACCTCCTTAGACCATTATTTTCCTAGTTACTGACTCTGGTCTTCTTCCCAATTCCTTAGGAAGACATCTAAATTGTCTCGCCGTAATTAAAAGTCTGACACTCCCTCCGACTCAGAGTTTTTTTTTTACATTTACATTACATTACAGAGTAACCATGGAGTTTCTTGCCGGTTCTTCTCCATAGGAAACGACCAATTTCGAACCGTGCACTAGCTTCTGACGTTTTATAAGTGCCCATGTAGGCCTATGTGAAATAAAAAACTTTTGACTTTTTGACTTTTGACTTTTGACTCCACCCTAGAGCGGGCTAAGTCATTGGACAATTTCCAACCGCAAAAAAAAAATGGGTAAAGTACAACCTTACCTCGAAGTAGACAAATCAATGACCAAACATATTATAATAACCCGCCTCACTAGTTTGAAAAACCTGTTTTAAATTTTACTAATTCGCTCTCAATGTGAAGGACCCCAAACTCTAATAGTCCGAAACGACACGCAAGTGAGTCTCGGACTATTAGAGTTCCACTCCACTCTAAAGACTTCCTCTCATTCCCGGTCCTACAAAATTTCCTGAAAACAGAGAATACCAACAAACAATGCCTGAAATATTACAAAATACTGAGAAAAGCCACAGAATGGCGCTGTGTTTTTACGGCGGACTCAATTAGGTGCGTTTACGAGATTTTTCAGTTTATTCCAGTGAGACCACACGCGCTCACTGCTGTAAACTGTAAAGCTATTTACATGTTTTACTGTTTCATTACTTCACGCTGTTTTTCAGGGAAGGCAGAGAAACTGGGCAGTAGGTTTTAATTAAGATTAGGAGATTCAGAGAATGAGGACGTCTAGGAAACGATGTCACGACGTCATTAAAGAATCAAAGCAAATGCTGAAAGGTTGACAAAGATATGTCACAAAGTGCTTTTCCATAGCTTATTTATCATCATCATCATCATCATCACCATTTCAGCTGATAGACGTCCACTGTTGGACATAATCAAAATCAAAATCAAAAATCAAAGCATTTATTTCAAATTGACCATTTACAGGCACTTTTGAATAGTCAAATGTCGGTCAGTCTATATATATTTATATGCCTCCCCCAAGTGTCGCCACAATGCACGATCCTGTGCGTCTCGCATCCATCGGATTCCCACAACCTTCATCGGAAAAAAAATCGGAAAGGTTCTGGAGTGGCGATCGCGTACTGGAAGACGCAGCGTCCGAAGACCTCCTACAAGGCTTATGACATTCTTTAATACTACGGGAGACTTATGCTCAGTTGCAAAAAAAAAGGAAAATATTTAGTTTGAAAAAGAAAAAAAAAACAGAGTATCGGCGGCTTTTAAAGTAAACGACTGTCGGTGAAAAGTGTACTGAAACAGCCAAGCGTTAATTACAAGAGATAAATTGAATCGTTATTAGTATCCTACAAATTCATCCTGGCGTCGAGAGTCGCAGGGCGATTCGCGGCTACCGTAGGCGCGGGCTTGTGGACGACGACAATGGGTAATATGAGTGTGTAACTCTTTACTGAACCAACTCACTGTTCCGAAAGATTGGAACGTCAGTAATGTTTTTAAGTACATCATTTGGAACAATTGAAATACTGATACACTCTTTACTTTAAGGGTGAGTTGCACGATTTAACTATAACGATAACCAAACCATAACCAGCCGTGAAACGGCCTCCTATTGGTCAATTCGACGATTTGACAACTGTTAACGGCTTTGTTATCGTTATAGTTAAATGGTGCAACTCACCCTAAGTGATCGTGTCTTTTTAAAATTCTAATTAAAACGTAAATAGTGTAAATATTATTAATGACTTGAACTTAAAACATCTGCTTAAAATTATTCTTAAATCAAAATTCAATTAAATAAAACTGTTAGTGTATATGACGCGACGTAACAGATCACGATTCAAAACAGTCAGTGTCTGTACTTTTGAGCCATTGTTCCAAATGTTCCGTTTGTATCTTTTGAGCCGATGTTTCAAATCTATTTATATAAAAATCAATGCCACTTTTCGTTGTAATTTTATAACTCAAGAACGGGCTCACCTATCCAAACCAAATGTTTAGGCTTTGTTCGGACTATTTAGTAGATGGTTTATGTAAAGTTTGGTAGGGTAGAGTAGTGTAGAGTAGAGTAGGGTAGTGTAGTGTAGAGCAGGGTAGAGTAGGATAGGGTAGGGTAGAGTAAGGTAGAGTAGGCTATACTCGTAGTAGGGTGGAGTAAGGAAAAGCGGGAGCGAAGCCGCGCGGGCAAAAGCTAGTAATACATATTACTGTTCCGGAACATTTCACACTCGCTATCCGGCCAGTAAGGACCGAGCCCAAGTCGTCGACGACGCGTAGGCTTTTAGTCAGTTAAAGTTTGATACGTCCTCTTGCTCCACTCTAGATCAGGAGAAGTCATTTGATATTTTCCCACCTCAAAAAAATCCTGCACACTCAGAAGTTTTGGTACAAGTCACATACAAATACCGGCACGGATCTTGAGCGCTGACTTGAACTTGAAATCGCACAGACTTTAATGAGAAGTGATTGGGTCTCTGTAGTGGTGTGAAGGGAGACGCGGGAACTGGGAGTACATCTTTGTAGTTACAGTGGCTCGACGATGCGTACGATGCGCAAATTGATCCTGACTCGACGAACGCTCAAGATTCGTGCCGGTATTTGTACAGACTTTTATTCGCGTATAGATACTTTTCCATAAAATACCGCTTGTTTACGAGAAAAATAAAACAAAGTAAAGTGTTCCTCTTAAAGAATAATGAAGCTAAGAGATTTTGTTTGTGTAATAAAACAAATCTTCCTCAGCACCGGCTTATAAAAACTTGAGAACTTATTATCCCAAGAAAGTCTTGGAAATATTCCGGCAAGAAGCCAGGATAACTTAGTTACTAACAACTAATCTCTTCTAAAGATAGTGCTTGAAAAGCTTTTGGACTGTTCGAACTTAGACGTTTTCCTGTGAAACTTGCACAGTAACACAGTTTTAGACTGTAATGCTGACTGCCAACAATACTGTGAAATAGTTTTTTTTAAATTCATACTATTATAAAATACAGCCTAAGTCACTCAGGAATAAAGCAGCTTTCTTTCGATATAAAAATTTTAGCAATCGGACCAATAATTTCGGAGATTAGGTACCAGCAGGTATGTTTGTAGGACCAACAAAAAAATTAAAAAAGTCATACTTTACCTTTTTATAATATTAGTATATAAGTGTAAATAAAGTAGTGCTTGACTGGGATCCCACTTGATGGTAAGCAGTGATGCAATCGTTGATGGTGAGACACACTAGTTTATTAAGAGCCTTGAAGACATTTAAATTCTAACCGGACGGGAAGACCGCAGCAAGCAAATTGTTCCAGTCGATGAGGCGAAATACTTAATCGTCTAGATTTTCGTAGAGGTTTCAACAACGTAAGGGTGGATACTCGCCGTACAATTGCCGAAACGGATCTTGAGCGCTCGGCATCAGAGTGGGGATCGCTTTGCGCATTCCATACATTGGCGAACCAATCGTCTTCGTTGTTAGATACATGCAGCAACGCAGGGAACAAATGAGGAGTGACGTCTATGACGCGATGGCGCTTAAGCCAATCACTGACACTCCCCGCCCCCGCGTCTCACTTCGCACCACTAAAGAGACCGAATATTTGACTTCTGCGCAACTTGAAGCCAGCGCTCAAGATCCGTGACGGCAATTGTACGTCAGGTTGTCCGATGGTAGAAATGAGATGGCAGAATCAAGTCATGCAATCCCGCGCACAGAATGACAAGCGTGAAAATTTGTATACAAACCCTAACGTAAATATTAGCTTTTTGATTTTATTGGCATGTAGATCAAATTTTGTTCAAATTTTGTTACCTATCCCGAATTTGACAACCCTATGGTTGTCAAATTCGGGATAGGTACGATACTTTTTTGTAGAATTTATATTATGTTAACTGTGAATGGATTTGTCATGATTAGTAGATTTTTGGCGAATTAAATGTAGCTATCCGTAAATTTTTATAATATTTCTTCCAAGTCGGGTTGACTTGAAAAAAGGAGGACAAAGCTCAATTGGACTGAATATATTTTTTTTAACTTGTTCATGATATTTCATTGATGATATTAATGATTGCTTGTTTCTGTACTTTTAAGTATATCTTTAAACATGAAAATCTGCCGACAAAAGAAGCAGCAGATACTTCTAAAAACACATATAAGTAACCTCAAAGCTCTACCAATATCTTGTTTCTATTCTTCTTTGTTGTCAAAACTTTGTAAATCTTAGAAACCGCAACGCTTATACTTATCGCCAAACCGTTATCGTGAACGTTATAACACAACACATTATAACGTTATTCCCGAGATAACATTATTGCTTTTGTTACAGTCATGATACACGAGAAATTAACTGTTCCCGTGGGTTCTGCACTGCTATTGCTTATATTATCCTTATTGTTTATTCTCCACGATATCGGAAAATTGGGTGTTCGAAGTTTGTGAATATAATTCGGTTTCATTTGCTATTGTTTTCGTTATTGTCACGGATTCGGAAAACAACTATTAACAATATCTTGGGACTTGAATATGTAATATTGTTCGGTACAAAAGTTTTAATTGTTATAGGAGATCAAAGCAGAAAGTGTCGACAATGGAATATTTTACATGAGATTTTAGTTAGTAAAATTTCTTCCTATCAAAGATAACCATTTCTTTAATACTCAATTTAATATTCAAGTCAAAATAATTTATTTACACATGAAGTCAGAAGGTAAGTTTATGATTATTATAAAGAGGTAATTTTTTTTTGTTTGTAGTGTCTCTGGTCCGATTGCTAAAATTTTTCACCGATAGAAAGCTTTATTGCTGCTTTATTCTTGAGTAACATAGGCTATATTTTATGTGAGCGAACAAACCCACGAGCAAAGTCAGTACCCGATAAATTAGTCATCGTGTAAAGGTCATTAATATAAAGTAGAAAAAGAAAAGGGCCAAACATTGAGCCCAGAGGCACGCCCATTTTACCTAAATACCCCGAGGATGTCGGTCGCCTCATTAATGACTACTTTTTGCTGCCTGTAAGATAATTAGGAAAAAAACAGGAGCAGCTTATTCATGAATAGCATAGTGGTGTAATTAACAGATCGTGGTACATGGTCAATGCATACAAATGTTTTTGAAAGGTCATAGAATATGCAAATTGCATTCGTTTCAGTCACATTTCCAAATTAAAGGAGGCTGATAAGTTTCAATCCAGCATCAGTTGTTGATCTTTCTTTCCTGTAGCCTGATTCACGTAATGAAAACCGTAACGATATCGTAGCGATTTAGTCGTTTAGACCATTTCCGTATTCACATCCATCAATCGAGTTTGAACGACATCGATTTTAAAGTCGTTTGAAATTAGTCGATTTAAAAAAAAATCTGTATTACATTATCCTGATAGAATACTTGTTAATGTAACTGGAAATAAGTCGATAGATCGTGAATACCGCTTTTGGATAGGACTTCGATCGAACGACTATAAAACTTCAACGATATTTAGCTTGTTTGATTTTACGTGAATCAGGCTACTGAAGCCAAACTGATGACTAAGGAAAATCTAATTACAGGATTATTTCATAGGCTTAGGCTTAAGTTGTAGTTGGAAGCACAGATATTTGAAAGTTCGTACTACTTTACAAAGAATGTACTGCGCTGTCTAAATATTGATTAAATATTAAAAGTGTCTGTTAGAACAGGAGCAAATGTGTTAGTGACATAGCTAAGAACCTTAACCAGTCTTCAGTGTTTTTATGTCAAGACTTTCAAAATGTTTTTAATCAAGTATTAATAGAAATAGTTAATTAAAGTTGGGTTTATTAATTTGAACTTTTTAACCAAAAATGCCTCATTTAATTCTTGGTATAATGCGCCAAAATTTACATTATAGAATTTAGATTTTTACACAACCATTTTAATTACATTCTCATTAGAAATTAGAAAGTGTTCATCTAGGTTTTTATTCAGACACTAACTTTCTATTTCCAAATCATTTAACGTGTGTACATTTGAATGTACCCTCGAGCAAATACAGATACTTGTATGATAGTAACATCTAATGCATCAGAAACAAAAAAGCATCAATACCTCATTTCATTGAAGCATAGCGATCATATCGATATTAAAGTGCATTAAAGCTGTACTATCTCTCATCTCTTTCTAACATGAGTATTATCTAATATTTCCATCTCTTTCTCAAAAGCTGCAGTACAACTGGGAATTCCAACACTTTCTCCATTGACCTCCGCGCCGTCGGTCATTTGTCAAGACGTCTAGATACTCGTGTCTCTATTAAGGCGTATTGTGAGAATACCAGTTTTATTGCGGGTAAACGGTTGTAATATAAACATCTAATGATATTAGTCACGGCTTGTTAGCTTATTGATACACGGGATTATAAGAAGAAATTAATTTTGAAGTAACGGAAGATTTTTTTGATGTTCTGTATTAAGTTGTCATGACCAAATCAGCTTTTAACTTACACCAGCGGTTCTCAAACTTTTTTTTCATCGGAACCCTATTGGAAGGCATTTTGCCTTCCAATAGGGTTCAAAACTTGACGGAGCCCTTAAAAATGGCTTACGGGTAATGGTTACTTTGAATGAATTATCATTACAGTTAAATCTAAAGCGAGGTATCACACTACTTTTTATTTTGTAACAATTAAACAAAAATTGGAATAATGAGGAAAAAATCTAAAGACACCTTAGGCCCTACCACAACCTCATAAAGCGTTTCATTTGACGACCTAAACTAATCTGTTAAGGAGATGGTTTTTATACTTTCTTCCACATTATAACTAGTTCACAAGGAGCCCAGAAAAAGGCTGCGGAGTACTAGGGTTCCGCACAGCACATTTTGAGTATGACTGACTTACAATATATATAGGTAGTAAGTTTTATTTCGTTTTATAATAAATAATCGAGAAAACGTCCATTCCGAAGACACATGCCATTAAAAAAATGCAGAATTGTCAAAAGAAAGCCTATTGATTTTGTATACTATGTGTTTGTAGTTTCATCGAACTCATTGATTTTTTGTTAGCTAGAAGTCTTGGTCTGATCGCAAAATCTTTCACTGATTGCTGTCTACCTTACCATTGAATGCCATAGTTCACTTTTCCTGTTAGATAGGCCATGCCGCCGGAAATAGTTAGTCAAAACACAAAGGCTTGCTATCGTGATTCAACAAAAATATATATTTAGGATAATCTTATCGCCTCGCCTCTTGTTGCTGAAGGCGTATTGATGTTATCATTCTGCTTTACTTTACAACGAATAGAATACAACAAGGTCATCTCTCTTACTAGCTTAGAGTAATGTTTTCAACATTCACGGAATTTTATAAGTGGTAAGTTCTTGATGAATTGTGTAAAAATGAGTTACCATGGCTCTGGATGCCCTTCGTCGACGGCGTGTGGTGTTCCACGCGCGTCTCAAGGAGATTTCGGCAACCGCAGGGGCCCAGCAGAGTCGAAGCCTACCGGGGCCATGGATGATGCGAAAGAGCTATCCCCGGGGCCCTGAAACAATGGCAGAGAAGGAACAGGAGTGCGTTTTTAGTCAGTAAAAGTCTGACACGCCCTCTCGCTCTCCGCCCAAGAGCAGATGTGTAAGATGTCATTTAGATGATTTTCCCACCTAAAAAAAAATGGACTCAGGACTCCAACTGAAGGAACACTGTGGGTTTTAATTAGTATAAGTCTGATCCTCTTTCTTGTCTTTACCCAGAGCAGGAAAAATCATTTAATGATTTCTCACTCAAAAGTGGTAATAAGGTTTCAATGAAAAACATTTTTTCATTAAGTGCAAGCTTTTATCACGCGCTATATTATAGTTCTCATCAAAACCATTTCAAAGAGCTCAAACCACACAACAAATTAGCTTTTGCCCACGGCTTCGCTCGCGCACATGAAATATAACCTATGACACTCAGAAATAAAACTGCGTTCTATTGGTGAAAAAATTTTAGCAATCGGAAAAAAAAAAAAAAAAAAAAACAAATAATAAAATAAAAACAAACTTTAACTCTTTATGATAGTCATTTCGTGTAGATGTAGATTTTCCACTTATAAACAAAACGTACCTACTTAAAAAAAAAAAATATATATATCTCATACCCCTACATGGGCATAAACTAGTTTTCATTGGGTAGTAACTGAATCCGATCGATTTGACAAGTAGCTGCCGCTAATTTCCGTTCAATTTCTACTTCCGCTAATATATTAAGAATTAAGTGCGCCAATTAACTTTTGCATGTAATATGCAGCAGTGAAAGCTACACAGACGAGCTCAAATGAATTAGACAAGTGTTTTTATTCAATGATACATACTTTCATATAGGCTAGATTCAAATAATTAGCATCTATCAAAGTTTAATAAGTTTCGGAGCCATTGATGTGAAAAAGATTGTCATAGAAAGTTGCAGTATCTATCTTTATAAATGCATCTCTATTATTTAATATTATTACTACCATGTATGGTCCCACTGCATTCCACCATCACGATTCTTCGCTTCCTCTTTCCGATTCTCAAAGAAGACGCCCAGGTTGTCCCGCCATCTCATTCGTGGTCTGCCACGGCTCCGTGTCGCTGTGACTGGGCACCAATCCTGTGTTATTCGGGCACACATCTGACAGACATGTTCCATATGTAAGCAGGGCAGCTTTTTGAGCATGTTTATGATCGATCGGTGGCGGAGACCTCTCGCGCCGAGCCTTGGTCGAAGCCATGGTCCGGAGCGAGGAGGAGTGGCAGGCGGTCGCCGACTTCTGCGAAGCAGTAATGCTCGCTAAGGAGGAGGCCGACCGCATCAGGCAACGGCGCTCTCGCCGCCGCCAGGATTCCGATCCCGATTTCCGGCCACCGTAGGCGCGGGCTTGCGGACAGTGAGCAATGGGTAGCTCGCTGTCCGGCCGTCCGGTAACTGTCCGGACCAAGCCCAAGTCGTCGACGGCGCGCGCTGTTCCCGCGCGCCTCAAGGAGTTGTCAGCAACAGCAGGGGCCCAGCCGGGTCGAAGCCTACTGGGGCCAGGGTTATCCGAAAGGGAACTCGAGCCCCGGTATGAAGGCTTGAAGGAACGGGGTGGGTTTTCGCTCCGCCCTAGACCGGGGGTTGTTATTGGATGATTTTCCCCACCAAAAAAAAAGCATGTTTATGATTTTTAAAACATACCGTTTTTATTGTGGCAATTTTTAGGATACGAACGCTGTTCTTTATTATCTCTGTGTGCACTGTAAATTAAAATAAGCGAATAGACATAGAACAATGCCCATCAGCATCTGTAAGGTTTTTGATGGTTCGAAAGAATCATTGCGGTCCTGGAACCCAAAGGAAAACTGACGGAACACGACGGATTTTAGTCAGAAAAAGTCTGATACTCACTCTTGCTTCACCCAGGGTGCGAGAAGTTATTTGATGACTGTTCTTTAAAAAAAACGCAGTTTTGTATCTATCTAATTCAGCCAATTGATTGAAACCCTATTAAATGATATTTTGTGGTTTATGGTGCCCTATCACAACTATTATTTTATTCTATAAAATTTAATAATTGAAAACTAAAAAAATAATAAATATTTTTCACGTCAGCGTCAGCCCTAGCGATCAGAAAGATCGATCGACCACGAAAAGCCGAATCAGCTCAGCGCAATCAATTGAAACAATTTGAGCATTAAATACGGCAGCACGCCGCCACGGTACGCGAGCACGCCAGTACGCGCGTATCGGTACGCCGCAACCGCTGTGATTGATAACAGTACGCCGTACCAAATGGAATATCAATTGTATTCAAATCAATGTTGTGATAGTATGGGGTTGCTATTGATGTGATGTTATTGGGATAAAAATATACCTACATTTTCCGACTTTAAACCTGACCTAATGCTATATTTTAATTTAAGTGCAGTGATAAACAAGCTTACTGAAGACTTCCATATAACGCGGACTATAAGTCACATGCTAACTAACCAACTCGTCTAAATTACTTTTTTCAGTAACTACTTAATAATTTAGGTCTACAAGGTTAGAGTGAATACAATAGGCTCAGTGCGCTTCACCATCAACGATTGCATCACTGCTTACCATCAGGCGGGATCGCAGTCAACCACTAGTTTACATCAATAAAAAAATACAATCATTGCTCATAATAGCGTCTGCGAGAAAAATCTTTATTAGTTTTCTTCCCAAGAAAGAAAATAGTTATGTAGACACTTATCATAGTGATTCAATTCGAGACTCATAAATATTGCGATAGACGTGTCTCGTACGTTGTGGGCGTTTGTGTTTATCTATAATCTGCAGTCTTCAACAATTTTCCCACGACTGCTCAATTCATTTTGAATTCTGACGCGAAACAATAAAATTTTCAATTTTCTCCCATAGGAATAGACAAGCTGGGTAAATTGAAAACCTTTTACGGCGCTATGAATGTGTTTACGATGTTACCATCCCGTTTCCGTTCCTGTCCCCATTCCGTGTCGGACGCGTCCCGTTACGCCTAAACCATACACATTGAGGAATGGACTGAGTGTTCCATGGTCGAACATGGTCAATAAAATATGAGAAAGACAAAATAATCATGCGGCTAGGACCCTACCTATAAAAGGAGATATTGACTGACTGGCATAACAACGCACTACACGACTAGGGCCGTGAAATTTTGCATAAGGTATCCTTATTAACATAAGCGAGCACTAAGACAGAATTTTCTAAAATTCTATACCGAAAAAGGCGAAGCGGGGTCCAAAATTTGTACAGAGAAACCTATTACCACGCGGGAGAAGTCGAAAAAACAAAATAGGTTACGATCACCGGTAGTCAATTGATTATATTGAATACAGGGGCACCTGTAGATTAGCTCACTGTCTGGCCGTCCGGTAACTGTCCGGACCAAGCCCAAGTCGTCGACGGCGCGCACTGTTCCCGCGCGCCTCAAGGAGTTGTCAGCAACAGTAGGGACCCAGCCGGGTCGAAGCCTACTGGGGCCAGGGTTATCCGAAAGGGCGCTCGAGCCCCGGTATGAAGGCTAGAAGGAACGGGGTGGGTCTTTTAGTCAGTAAGAGTCTGACACTATCTCCCGCTCCGCCCAAGGGCGGGGGATGTCAATGCATGAAATTTTTTCCCACCATAAAAAAAAAAAAAAGGGGCACCTGTAGGTAGTGGTTTTTTTCCAGAATTTTGATTTGAACCACGGCACAACATACAGGCATTGGACGCACAGTTGCTTCGTCTCTTTCCAATGACTAGTCAATTCCGTGCTGGTATATTTAGTCAGTCCATTCCTCCTACGTTTATAGTCTGAACGGACGCTGTGCCAAGCATTATTTTCTAATTTTGTTGCGCTTTAGTATGATGAAGCCCTAATGAGTACCTTTGTGTTCCTAATTGTATTACTTTTAGAAATAAGTGGTTATGTTCAGTTAGTTCTGTTTGTTTTGAGAGCTGTTTAATGTTCTAGCCACTTGTAATAGATTAGTTTCTTTAGCGGCTAATAACACTAAACTTAATTGCCTTGTGGAGCGAGATAGTTTAACTGTCAGTGCCGGTTTGCATATGAATTCTTTCACAGCTTTTTCAGGCGCAGGTAAACTGTAGTTGAAAAGATATTGACATTATAAAATGAGTATAGAATATTGGTTTCCTAGCTTCAGCCGGTAGCTTCGCTCTCGTTATAGTCGAACATTATTCCAAGGCAACATACTCCCGGGATAAGCCTATGTGTTTCGGGACATGGTCTATTCGTGTACCAAGTTTCATTGAAATCTGTTCAGCCATTCGAACATGAAGAAATAGCAAGCATACTCACTCACATACTGTTGTCTAGAGGAACCGTTTTCTTTGTGGAAAATCATAAAATTATAAACTCCTCCTGTTTTGGGGGGAACGAGAGAGAGTGTCAAATTTTTACTGACTAAAACCCACCTGTATTCCTACAATTGCCTTTTGGATTCTAGGGCCGCGTTAAGTATTTCAAACAACCCCGCAACCCCTAGCTGGCATCCAAGGGTGATCCGAAAGGGAACTCCAGGAACCTGGAAAGGAAAGGCAAGGAGTGGGTCTGACACGCCCTCCCGCATGTTTTCCCACTTAAAAAAATAAAACCGACTTCACTTAAAAAACACTAAAATGATCAAAATAATTTTAATTTCGGAAGTCGGTGTTTTTCGTTATTGTTTGTTCCTTATTTAACACCGACTTCCGAAATTAAAATTATTTTGATCATTTTAGTGTTTTTTAAGTGAAGTCGGTTTTATTTTTTTTATAAAAAGTTTTTTATTTCATACTTTTTAGTTGCAACACACTTACAGCCAGAGTACTTTTTTCTCATGTCAATTCCAATTAACTCAAACCCTGCTAGAATACATCATTTTCATATGAAGTTCCCGTGTCTACCTTCCACCTTCCGGCTCCATCATCAGATCACTTCGATAGTACCTTATAGCCAAAGTGCATCTCATGACATTTCTAATAAGCCCAAACACGGGTAGGATACATTGATTAATTACGGAGTTCCGGTGCCTATCTTCCAGCTCCATCACTATCATCAGGTTACTTCGATGATACCATTTTCAACATAACTATTCAGAACTATTCATTTATTTGTATTGTCATAGTCGCTTAACTATGTTCATTGTGATATTTGTTTGAGTATGAAGTTCCATTGGCAATTTCTGGTCTTCTTAACCAGTTCCACCTCATCAAATGTCACTTTTTGACTGTAAATGCTTAATTCCTTGATGAAAATATCAAAATGACTATATAGTTGCCTATAATATTTGAGGAGTTCCCTCGATTTAGCCAAGATTCCATCATCAGATCCCGACTTGGTGACTATGGGACCATTTGGGAAGTATACCCTTTCCAACAAAAAAAGAATTTTTCAAATCGGTTGGCAAACGACGAAGTTATGCCCGAACATACATAAAAAAAAAAATAAAAAAAATACAAACATCCGAATTGAGAACCTCCTCCTTTTTTAGAAGTCGGTTAAAAAAAGCCCTAGCTGGTATCGAACCTTGTAGGCCTTGTCCACTCTCTTACGCTTTTCGCCATCACCTTCGCTCGCATTACTGCTTCGCAGACAGAAGTGCTTACTTCCCATGGAGTTGTTTTGTTTGTTTTATTGTGGAATATTATTATTATTTCATATATTCATTTTAATTAAATATTTTTATTTAACATTTTAAAATATTTTTAACGTACACATAAAATAAAACATTAAAAAATATAAAAAAATATTTGTCCACCGTTGTCGAGAACAATTGGGTCAAAGCTACCGGTGGTTAGGGCTGCAGAGACAGGAACCTCCAGACAATGCGAGCCGTCTCGAGGAGTACTGCCTTCTGTATCAGGCCCTTGACCCAACCGCGAAACGACAGCTTCGATAGGTCGCCGTCGAAGCTTTTGGCTATAAGCCCATTGGCGGGCACGACAATCGGCACAATGATAGCCAAGTCCACATTATTATTATTTTATGTTTCTTCCTTTAAAATCGTCGATACAAAATCCGTGTATCACCTACTCACCAGATGCATTTTCCTTGCATCTCCCACAAGTAAGTCACAGACGTACAGGCGAGCACTAAATCTATTTAAAGCTTTCCCGCGCGCCTGTACTTTACGACCTCGTAACGTCGCGCGTTCACCTGCCCGCCCGCGTACACTCGCGCACACAAATGCCTCCTCCTTTTTTGGGGGAAATGTGTTTAGGTATTAATTGTTGCTGGATTTATTTTCGTGATAACTTTTGATGATGTTTCTTGATTTTGCTAACCAAGTGTAAGGTCGATTGGCATCTACTAGATTGTTCGAAAGAGTTTCTGTGGACTTAAAACGCCAGTAAAAAGGTATCAGTAAATAAGTAAAAAATATAGAGCCACATAATGTGGCGACACTTATAGGAGGCCTTATGTCCAGATTTGTACGACTTTTCTTAATTTGTTTCTTATTCTGAAAGTCAAAAGAAAGTCTCTTGCTCCACCAGCGCGGGACACTCTCTTGAGATCATCAAATAACTCGAAAAAAAGGAATGACTAGTTACTTTATAATGTTTTTTGGAGTACTTTTCTTTGCCTATGTTTTACTAATTGTGCCAAAATATTGAAGGAGTTAGTTCTAAATAATAAGTCCTACTTTTTATACAGCAATGAATAAATTAAAAATCTCAACATCTTCGCCTTCAACTTTCCCAATCTAAATTCTCACACTCACACTGTTTAGACAATTTGCAATAACTGCACTACACACAAATCTAACACCTAGTTCTGTGTCACTTAAATCAAATTCAAATCCAACCTCCAAACCGCACTCACTTCAAAGCTCATAACTAACAAAGCTGCGGCCCGCGATAGCATCAAACGTCGATTATCGCCGTAATCAGCGCTCTGCATAATGAAATTATCGCGTTAGCACTTGTGCGCGCGACTGTACGTTAGCACCTTGCCCACGCGCTGAACGCCGCCGACAAATAAACACTAGTGCGCGCTGGGAGGTGGGTTTACAGTGTTAGCGATTAGCGGGGGATACATTCTGAAAAGCTGATGCCTACAGCCTATCTAGTGCAATATTTGGGAATATCATGACTCTTCTTCTCGTTTTTATTTTTGAGTAATTTTTAAATCTCAATATAGTTTAATAAAACTCATTTTAATCCAGATTAATCGATTTTACCTTCCTCCTATAGTGGCCATCGGTCCACCGGTTGCGGGAATCCGATGGATGTGAGAAGCACAGGACCGTTCATTGTGGCGACATTGGGGGAGGCCTATGTCCAACTGTGGACGTCTTTCGGATGAAATGATGATAATGAGTCAATTTTAGACGTTACATAGTTCTTGTGTTATAGTTCAATACTAAAAAATTCTTAGGGAAATTCTTTTGTTTATAGGGAATATTCGCATCGTAGTCGCAATCTGCCAAAAACACGTTTGATTTGACAAGTTATTGACATTGATTGAGACTGAGATAATACTGTGACTTGAATTTCATCTTTTATGACATTATTTGACCTAATTACTTATGCGTTAAAGTAGCGCTGGCTGAATTGCAAAACTAGCAGCTTGTCAAAAAAAAAAAAAAACAAATTAAGAATAAATATTTAATGGCTTCCAAAATGGGTCTGAATTATTTTGCCAGTATTAGACATGTTGTGTCATTTCTTTTTTTTAAACAAAGAAGGTTTACGTAGAATTTAAATAAAATACACAGATAAGCTTTACATATTTTTATGTAATATACTGGATCGTGAGGTTGATGAGGATAAACGATCCAATTTTTTAATACGAGTATGTACTAATATAATATTATAAAGAGATATTTTTGTACAATAAACTCAAAAACTACTGGACCGATTTTATGCCGAGTTTGTCACTGAGTAATAGAAGTATGATTGTATTATTGTAATATTGCCTACACATTCGGGCAGGCGAAGCTACTAGAAGAAACTAGTCCAGGATCACAGATTTGACAAAAAGTATCCAGCATATAAATTCTCCATCGTTCGTTACTTTCATTTAACACAACCAGTCTCAATGAATTTGACCCAAACCCAAGTTCCGCTCTGTCACTGCGACCCCACTAGTGTTGTGCCATGTCGGACGCCACGCTCCGAATACTAACGGTGTCCGAAGCACACAGGAACACGGCCCTATCGCGTTACACCGACAATCGCTACATCACACCTCTAGCTTCTCCTACGAGAGTGATACATCGACAACTCTTGCGCAGCTTCCTTGAGCAATAACTAGTGTAGTTCGTTGATCTACATGGCGATTGGGATAAAGATTGGAGATCGAAATGATAGTGGTTTTGGCTGAAATAGTACATTTTGATACAAGTGCAGAAAGTTTGTCCGTAGGTTGAGCCGTAAGCGAGTGTGTTATGGAACCGAGGGCTGCAATAACATTTTTGGTAAAAATTGAATTGAGATTTATATAGTATTATTTGTTTATTTAGTAACAATAAGGGATAAGTGGACAAAGGTGTTAAATTACGATTCTCTGGTAATATTTCTGCTGTTAACACATTTCAAATCTGAAATATATACTTGATTGACAGTTAAAACCTTTGCTAGCATCTGTAACTATGTAACGAATTAGAATTGGGGTGTTTTAAATCCATGGATCGATTTACCATCACTTAAAACCTATGTTCATGCAAAAAAGTCGGATTTTTTTTATTTTGTCCGATAATACCTTTGTGTACTCTTCATTATTATGTTAGTAACACATTAAAGTAATCATTGGTTCAGCTGCGATACTAGAGCAACGATTTACAATACGGCAATCATCACGTGGGTGATAACGGCATGTGATAGGCATGTGGATGAGAGAGGGAGACCAAAGAAAAGATGCATGGATTATATGAAGAGTCATACGAAAGAAAATGGAGTTAGTGAGAGCGGGTGACAGGACAGAATAGAAGTAAATATGTGTTGTACCGACTCCAAATAACACGGGAAAAAACACGGCAGGAAGATGATGATGATGATGAATCCGCCCTGTCAGCAATCATGGCCAGGATGCTGCTGGGACAGGCCTTACACCCTGCGCACCAAGGACTCACAACTTTTACTATGACCAAGTAGTATCTATAATAGTTACCGTTACAATAAATTAAAGCTAATTACCACCGGCCTATCCTTGTACCCTCGAATAGCTTATTACCGTAATATCAGGTTATTACAGCAGCTTGTGTTATGAGCCCAGCAAGATTACAGCTTGGTGGAACAATTGGCCGTAGTTCAAGTTTCTGGTCTCGTAATCGTGTAGGCTTTGATTGAAACATTGTTGTGGGCACTTAACAGGCTGATTCAATGGGTGTGAATTTTGAACGGTCATGGAAATTTTTGTTTATTTTTTTATGACTTTTTTGCTTTCTTAGGGTTCCGTACCCAAAGGGTAAAAATGGGACCCTATATTACTAAGACTTCGCTGTCTGTCCGTCCGTCTGTCTGTCACCAGGCTGTATCAAGGACCGCGATAGCTAGTCATATGAAATTTTCACAAATTATGTATTTTTGTTACCGCTATAACAACAATTACCTACTAAATAACTCTTTATAACAATACATATTTAAGAGGGGGCGCCCATACAACAAACGCGATTTTTTTTGCCAAATTTTCCTATGGACGGTACGGAACCCTTCGTGCGCGAGTCCAACTCGCACTTGGCCATTTTTTATTATTAATAGACTTACGTTTGACCACCATCTCACCTCATGGTAAGCAATAATGTGGCCGACGATGGAGAATACTTGCCTAGAAGTAACCTATTCACTCTTGACTTAAAGACCCCAATTTATAGCTATCAGGAAACACAGACTCCGGCAGGGATTTCCACCTGTTTTCGATGTTGGAGTCTATGGAGATTTTTTTTTAATAATCTAAACTAGTGCTTGACTGCGATCCCACCTGATAGTTAGTAGTGATGCAATCGTGCGCTGCAGATGGTTCAAAGAACTTACTGAAGCTTTCGCAAAAAAGTACAACTCAAGTTTGGTCAGTAAAAGACTGACACTCCCTCCCACTCTACTTAGAGCGGGAAAAGTTACTTAAAAATGTCCCACATGAAAAAAAGAAAACAAAAAAAGACAGGCAATAGAAATATTATTCTTCTTTCAAGTGAATCCAAATACTAATAAACTGCACCCTTCCAATACTCAATTCTCCTGCTCCGTGTGGACTTAACCCCGGGGCACACAGTGGTAAAACACACATAATTTACCTCTGTCTGTCTGTCTGTGCCCCCTGTGCCCTGTGTACACACAGCCTAACGAAGCCGTGACTCGATTACCGAACAGTGAGCACCTTAATCCCGTTACCTTTTGATTTACCAAAGAAAAAAGATTTTTTAAAGTTGGTACCTATGTAGTGAGGATTCGTATGTAAATACTACGCAGTTTTCTTAAGAGGGTCCCTTCCTGGTCTGTCTATTGACAACGTGAGTAAGGTCGAAAAGCTTGTTGTTTCATCCAACGCAATGTTTAATAAAGAGACAACATGAAAGAAGAGAGATAGCGTCTGAACTCTCCGTTGTTCGGTAACTTCCGTTGCGCACTCGAATATTTCACAAAACTTATTCCAGGAAATACGTGTTTTTTTTTAAACCTGAAAAGTTTACGTCATTCAGAATCTCGATGTAATGCGCAAAGGTTCTATAAATATATATTTTTTAATTTATGAGTAAATTATGAAGGGCCAAAGTTCACGTAAAACTTCTGCTAATAGCACATTTTCAGAGGTCTTTCTTGGAATTAGTTTTACAAAAAATGTTTTATTTTGAATAGATCTAGATACTAACAACAAAGTTCCCTGTCCTAGAGTCCTCTCTCTCTGGCCTGAGTACCAGCAGTGGAAACATTAAAAAAGGCTGAATATGGTTATTAACCACAACACATCTGTGTTTCTAAAATACGTAGAGAAAGATGTGTAACAACGTTATAATCACGTAAGATCAGTTGTATGAGAAGTATCACGGGATGGGCACTCTTAAAAACGGGACGTGTATCGATAGATATTTAATGTCAGCTGTAACAACACAAAATAATCTAAACTGTTTTCTTTTAATTCCAGGTAACTGCACTACCAGCAATGATTGATCACGTCGTACCTGCTATCTACTTGACAGTAAGAGATAATATTTTTCAGGTTTAACAAAAATATTCTTCATTAAATAATTTCTACTTAAGAATAATTTTGGCCGTTTGATATATTTTCCAGAGAAAAGTTGTCAAAACGAGATATTTATTTATTTAAACTTAATGTGCAGTAGTGATACAATCAACAAAGGAGATAAGTAATCAGGGTTGTCAGATATAGTTGATGTTTTATTATAGATGGACCAGTACTTTCGGGATTACCTCCTACAAACTAAAAAAAAACATAAAAACAAACTTTACCTTATTATTAATGTAGATATTAGTGTAGATAAACCACTCAATAATAAAGTTACTTATCTTCTTTCATGCCTAGTTACTTGTCTTCTTTGTTGACTGTACATAGGCGGATTTAAGCATTCTCTACTATTCACGCATTGATTTCAAAAAACACTTCACTGTGATAGGTGTGCAACAAGAAATAATTAATTAAATTAACAATTAACTGACTATATTAAAATCTGCGTATAGAGGTCAGTGCCACTTTCAAGGAAGTGGAACAGCGATAAAGCTAAAAAAAACTTCTTAGAATTTGCCTAACTAAAATACAATCATGGACTGAATAAAAAATTAAGCTAGTAATTTATTTACTCAGTGGTCCTTACAACGATAAAGTCGTATTTAGCAATATGGGAATATTGGTGGCAATATTGGTGGGAATATTGCCCGAAGTATGAATATTGGTGGGAATATTGCCCGAAGTGGGAATATTGGTGGCAATATTGCCCGAAGTGGGAATAATGGTGGGAATATTGCTCGAAGTATGAATATTGGTGGGTGCACTTCGGGCAATATTCCTACCAATATTCATACGGGCCTGTTGGTCTAGTGGTTAGTGACGCTGACTGCTATGCCGGAGGTCGTGGGTTCGATTCCCACCCAGGACAAATGTTTGTGTGATGAGCACGATCATTTGTTCTGTGTCTGGGTGTAATTTATCTATAAATATGTATGTATTTTGAAATATATAAGTATGTTTATCAGTTGTCTAGTACCCATAACACAAGCTCTGCTTAGCTTGGGACTAGACGGCGCTGTGTGATAGTTGTGGAAAAAAAAAAAAAAAAAAAAAAAAAAAAAAAAAAAAAAAAAAAAAAATATTTCCACTTCGGGCAATATTGCCACCAATATTCCCACTTCGGGCAATATTGCCACCAATATTCATACTTCGGGCAATATTCCCATTTGAAAGAAGAAAGAAAGAAAATACGTTTATTTGGTACACATTTCGGGCAATATTGCCACCAATATTCATACTTCGGGCAATATTGCCACCAATATTCATACTTCGGGCAATATTGCCACCAATATTCATACTTCGGGCAATATTCCCACCAATATTCGCACTTCGGGCAATATTGCCACCAATATTCCCACTTCACGGCAATATTGCCCGCAACGGCACATCTCTAGTCGTATTCGACCAAGAGATGGTAGCTACATTCATCAAAGTATTTTCTTTAAGCTTTAGGTAATCTAGTAGATGATATTTTATGATGCAAAATTAAAATTGTCGAACGTTTTATGCGATTTGCGGTTCAGTATCGGATAATAAATAACATATAGTAGTAGGTATATAGTTTTTTCTTAAGCTGTATTACTTTTTGGTGTACAATAAAGTTTATTCTATTCTATTCTATTCTATATAGGTATTTGCGATAATGACATGTATATATTCACACAATTATACTCATTAAAACCATATTTAACTCTCTAACTTATAGAAGAGCTAAAATGTGCAATTTAAATAAAGTTTTACCTTGTCTCTAAGTTGGATACTTGTGATAATAGTTTTGATGAGCATAATTGTGTATGTCATGGCCAGATCACAGAAATTGACCAAAACTGTAACGTTTAAAACGTTCTGGCCAGATCATGAAGTGATCAATTTTTAAGATCTGGCCACGACATATACATATATGTCGTTACCACTAATAAAATTTTTGGTACCATATTACCCTATAATTTTTTTAAATGATATAAACTAGTGCTTGACTGCAATCCCACCTACAATCATTAATGGGGGGTCGCACAAGTTTATTAAGAGACTATTCACTATACTGAGCTGCAAATTGAAATTGAAAAAAACTCTAGATTTTTTAATTTGGCGGACTACCCTTTTTTTAGGTGGAAAATCATCCAATGATATCTCCCACCCTTGGGTGGAGCGAGAGGGCGTCCGACTTTTACTGACTAAAACCCACACCTCCTATGTTCCTTCTTCTTCTTAATCCAGGACCAGGGTTTTCTTTCAGAAACAAACCCATTGGCGCACTAACCTGGAATATTTACCGTAAAAAAAAACTGTTTATTCAGGCACTACACAATAAAAATATTGATCACTCAATATTCGTTTACAAATAACATTCATAAATCCCATAAGTCATAACGTCAATTATTGACTGTACACCGCAGTGGCTTCGGGTCCTTGATGGATTTAATATCGACTGCTCGTAGTGAGGGTAGTTTCGTAAAAATACGGAGGGAGCCTCAGGGTAGGTAGTGATTTGGAGTTCAGGGTATTATGCCGCACCGTTAACTGTGGTCGGATGAAGATTTGTGGGTAATGATGGAATGTTTTTGTGAGGGCTAACCGTAGCATCGTAAAATAGAACATAGTGTAAATATAGCCATACCTACACCATAATTTCAGTTCCATTTCCCTCTTAATATCAAATGTTTGCTATTTCAGTATATTGACATAAATACTACAGCTTTTATTTACAAAAAAATACATACATACGTATACAAAAAACACTTAAGTACATAACTATAATAAATACTAAAACAAAAAATAATTTAATGAAAACCCTAAACTAATCATAGCTTACTAAAAACCTCCTAAAATATGCTTAAACCTATATAATACTTTAAAATTCATCTGGCTACATTACAGTTTTTTTTTGTTTTGGGAAATCATCAATGTCTTCTTAGGATGAAGAGATAGGGGACTATTTAAAACCCACCTAAGTACGTCACAACGAAATAGAAATGTAACTTTCAAACTTTCAGAAATGCTCGTGATTTTCCAATCTTGTAATTTAAATTAAGTTTATTCTTGACCCAATAGGCACTAGCAGCTTTGGACAAGGAATAAAATCTTCGGAATTAGCATCCTACTTAGGCTCCTCATCCACGGCGACTTTTTGTAACGATGCTGACGCGCGTTTCGTAAGCGCGCGACACCATCGCTACAACGCGCGTTAGTCGCATTTGCAAGCGCTATAGAAAAGATGCCAACGCGCTACAGCATCGCGACTGCATCGCTGCGAACGCGCTACAGCTTCGCTACAAAAAGTCGCCGTGGGCAATGGGCCTTAGATTTTCAGTCGCAGCTTGAAATATGTTAAAGAAAAGTAGCTATAAGTTTACAATGTTTATTTTTTCACCTGTTATACAAGTTACGCGTAATAACATACTAATACATAAAAATACACCACAAATGTAAATAGTAGCATAATTACGATACTTGAAAATAATCGTTTAAAACACTCGTGTTTATTTTTCCGCCTCGTTTCCATAGCTATAATAATTAAACCAAACGTAACGTTTTTAAAGCAAACTCAAAGCGTTGGGTTTAAAAAAACATCGAATAACATGATTCCAAGGAATTGGAAATGTGGATATGAATGTAATGATATTTGCTCTGTCTGTGTGAGTGGTACAAGCGAGAGGCTTTTGGCAAACAAGTGAACCGTTTCTGTTAGTATCATATTTTTATCATAAAGCAGGCAACATACTTTATTCACAACTAGCTTTTTCTCGTGGCTTCGCCCGCATGTATAAATTATAGTCAATATCACTCAGAAATAAAGCCAGCTTTCTAACGGTGAAAACATTTTTGCAATCGGACCAATACTTTCAGAGATTACCTCCTACAAACAAAAGAACATAAAAACAAACTTTACCTCTTTATAATATGAGTGTAGATTAAAGTACTTTGTATTCATAGCACAAATTTAGATATCCTTTTTGGCGTTGTGTATTTTAAATTGACCATTAAAACAGCCAATAAAAAGTATGAGTTGCAATGGAATTTGAACTTTGTTCTCTAATAGAGCTGGCAAATTCTGTTTGACACAGTGTACAGTGTGTGTGTTTGACAGAGTTGTTTATAATTATCTAGAATTCTAAATTTAAACTGCATTTTTAATAAAATGTGATTTAATCAAATATGTAAAAAAAATAACATGGTGTGGAAAATGGGATATTTGATAATTGTAGACCACTACAAACTCCTATAACTAACTATAACTTCCCTTAAGTTGTGAAAGTCATTTTTTGTGACAAAATCAAGGATTTGAATTCTGGAACTTTTAATTTAAATATTCAAAGACCCTCTAAAATATCTGTAACTTATTTCACACCGTCTTTCCATCTCGTTTGATGTCATATCAACACTTAAAGCGCATCAGTTGACATGACGCACGCTCTCGCTCGTCGCTCATCACTTCAGCATCATCGCTTAGTTAATTTCTGTTTGGGAGTTCCCCTTTGATGTGCGGAGGTTGCATATTAAATTCTCTTAGTCGACGGACCCCGATCAAAGAGCTTAATTATTTTAATGCGAATTGCACACACGATTTCGACAGAATTCGTATATTTTCGACGCCATATTTTTTATGATATAAGAAAACGCATGACGAATTTAATGAGTTTGCTAAAATTTTCTGGAAAATGTGTAACGTTTGTTGTTAGTATTGAGATAATTGAAACGTTTATTTATTTTGATTTTCGAGGATTGAAGAAACAGTGAATCAGTTCCAACGTCATTGGCCAGCTGTAAGTGTAAGAAATAATATATTCTAAAAGAATGCTAGTATAACAACATAATCACTTTTATAACAATTTTACTGCTGTGGTTCGGGCTTCCTTTCTTAGAGAGAGAATGGGCCATAAACACGGGCTCAGAATGAATTGGTGGATGACACAATTTTTTTTTGTCGAGCAGGATCATAAAATGACTGCCCCCACTCTAGAGTGAAAAAGCGTCTCAGAATTCTGACTAAAACCCACCTGCTTTCCTTCACTTGTTTTTTGCGTTCCAAAGGCCACGGTAATGCTTTCGAACATTTCGGCAGCCCTAGCAGGCATCGGCCCTAGTGGGCCTCGTCCACATTGCTGCGGTCTCTTTGAGGCACACGTGGAAAACAAAGCGCCGCCGTTGACTGTGGCTTGGTTCTTACTAGAAGGGCAAAAAACGACCTACCCTTTTCTGGCCGTCCGCAGGCCGCACTTATATTATACTGGTTGGGAATTCCTGTACTATTCCGGCACCCTGGGCATCTCCTGCGGTTGCACTAGTTAGTGCTAGAAGATGTCCTCTCTCTCACGTTTTTAGCCACCTCCTTCACTTGCATTAGTGCTTCGTAGAAGGAGATGGCTACTTGCCGGTTTCCTCGTGATATTTTTCTTCACCATTTTGAGAGCAGTGGTGATGAAATAAAAATAACACAAAGTAAACTACCTGCCTGGGATTGAACCAATGACCAACGGCTCTTAAGTCGAGGACCACTACAACTTACTCTTCTGTTAACTATCACTATGAGAACTAAATTCTTCTTCTTCTTCTTTGTCTTATTCCTTTATTCGGGGTCGGCTCTCCTCGTCTTTAGGCGCCACCATAGTCAATCCAGGGTTGTCTGTGCATCCAGCTAAGCTCAGTCCAGATTTTAGATACGATTGTCCATCACCTAGCTAGAGGGCGCCCTCTGCCTTTTCGCCTTTCCGGGATCGCTAAGGCCGTTACTAGGTACTCTTCGTCCCTTCTCATGACATGTCCGAACCAGCGCATACATCTCTCAGACGTCTTGTCTACTATGGGTGCAAATTTGAAGGAGCCTCTGATATTATATTTGTTGCGTACCTTATCAAGTCTACTTCTTCTTCTTCTTCCTGCCCTTATCCCATATAACTTGCGGTCGGCGCAAAACGTTTTTTTCTTCCATTCTGTCCTGTCACCCGTCACACTATCACTAACTCTGTTTTCTTTCATATCACTCCTCACACAATCCATCATCTCATCAAGTCTACTATAAGAACTTAATTATTTAATGGAATTGCTCAATCGCAAAGTTGCGCGTTCATTATGGAGATTGGAATTCTACTGGTTAGTCATAATACTCTTATTCCGTAACTGATATCTTAAATGACTTCAGAGGAATGAAGATGTAAATAGAAACTTGTCGCTATCCAAAGGACGGAAATGCACAGAGTTTAGTAGTTAGTAAGTAAAAAGTATCGTAAAAATTACATTGAACTAATCAAAGTACATTAATTAACAAGAGAAAAAATTCTACATTACTTATCCAGTCTTCTCAACATCTTAGCACATCTTAGTAACAAGAATCGATTCCACTCGATTACCTTATGGAGTGCACAATTACCGATTCTCGATAAACAGAACACCGATTATATCATACATTTTAGTGTTTGTTTGTGGTATAAAAATGTGTATGAAGCTTCACAGTTAAGTTGACTGGGCGCGCTTGATTGTGATCATTATTTCTCACACTTTCCAATATAATAAGGTGCCATTACGAATACCGGTGGTAGCGGTAGCCACAGTATATAAGAAGGCAGAAGATCAACTTCTCTTTCCAAGTTATTTCGTTTCAGTTACATTAAGAGTTTACTAGTCGGATATATTAGTTTCTGCCAGTGGCTTAGCCTAATAATCACTCGGTGATAAAGTATGATACTACTGGTGAAAAAATTTTTAAAATAAATTTGTCCAATAGTTTTGGAGTTTCTTCATAACAAATTAAAAATATAAATCTATTCTCTTTATAATGTTAGCACAGATAAGTCTTATAGTACTATTTAGAAACGATATTATTCTATTTTGTACACTATTTACAATTTATTTCGTTACATATGCTAACGTGTTTACAAACATTGAAATCTGAATTTCTATATAACTTTGCAATGAAATTGAATAATTCTTAGAATAATGAAAAGCCTTAATCCAAAAGGTATCAGTATCATTTTGATGTTACAGAATGGTTGTTTTCAAGTAGGTGGTATTTTAATAGGTAGGTACCACCCGAGCTGACTTTTAGTTAATAGTTGTTTCACGGTATTCAGCTACACTGTGGCTATTCTCACCAGAAAGAATCGGTGCTCGAAATTATCGAGCCGTTGATATTAAACCAAGTGTTATAGTGACTGGTCTTTAAGTACCGTCGACAACGAAATTATTTATCTTATACTGTTGATAGGCTCGTGCTTGCCAACTATGTTACTTGATGGAAAGCGATTCACTCTTGACTTAAAGATGATCTACATAAGTGATTTTAAATGATTTTCAAAGTAGATGAAACATTGATAAAAGAAAATAAACTAAAGAAATTTTAAGTTGTTATCTTATTACTAGTGAACTAGTTACTACTAGTTTTTCTTTAATTCTTTACATATGTACAGAAGCAAACTTAATGCCTTTGGCGTTTTCTACGAGTCAACTAATCGACTTGACAACACAACATTGCATATTCACTATTAAAAACTTTATTTACATGCAGAGATATATAGATATAAATGACTAGCCTCTACCAGCACCGGATTCGTCCGCGTGACACTAGGAAATTGGTACCTAGTATTTGTCACTCAGTGATAAAATACTCGTACCATCATCACCAGCCTTTTTAATGTTCCCACTGTTGGGACTCAAGCCTCCTCTCTAGGAGAGGGATTGGGCCGTAATCCACCACGCGGGCCCAGTGCGTGTTGGTGAATGTCACATGTCTTCGAATTTTTGGTTCTAGGACATGCCGGTTTCCTCACGATGTTTTCCTTCACCGTTTTGAGAGCAGTGGTGATGAAATAAATTACACAAAGTAATGGGCCTGGCTGGGTTCGAACCCGCGACCTACAACTCGTAAGTCGGGGCCGTTACCACTCGGCCAACACTGCTCTCCAAATACTCGTAGCATACAACTGGTGAAAAAAAAAATTTGGTCCAGCAGTTTCTAAGTTTTTCAAATACAACAAACAAAAAGTACAAACGTCCAAATATTTCTATTTATAATATTAAATATAAGTAAATAAAATACAGAATTGTATTCAAATAAAAAATACGAAAAAATAAATACTTAAAAGAATTTTTTTCTTCATATGTGAAAGTTTCCAATACTGAATTGTAAGAAATATTTCGACATGTAGTTTTCAGAACTCTTTCTTTTGCTTTTTAAACAAACCAGAATAATTATCCTTAATATTTTTCCAATTTTTAGGGTTCCGTAGCCAAATGGCAAAAAACGGAACCCTTATAGATTCGTCATGTCTGTCTGTCTGTCCGTCCGTATGTCACAGCCTCTTTTTTCCGAAACTATAAGAGTTATACTGATGAAACTTAGTGAGTAGATGTATTCTGTAAACCGCTTTAAGATTTTCATACAGAAATAGAAAAAAAAACAATAAATTTTGGGGGTCCCCATACATAGAACTGAAACTCAAAAAATTTTATTTAGGTATATATGGATAGGTCTTCAAAAATTATATTGAGGTTTCTAATATCATTTTTTTCATAACTGAATAGTTTGCGCGAGAGACACTTCCAAAGTGGTAAAACGTGTGTCCCCCCCCTTTAACTTCTAAAATAGGAGAATTAAAAATCTAAAAAATATATATAATGTACATTACCATATAAACTCTCAACGAAAATTGGTTTGAACAAGATCTCGTAAGTAGTTTTTTTTTAATACGTCATAAATCTAAAAAAAATCACTATTATTAAAACATCGATCAAAGTTACAACGAACTACAAGAACTTTTATATTATGTAACTTGCTGCTACGGATCCCTTCATGGGCGAGTCCGACTCGCACTTGGCCGGTTTTTATTGAATTGGAACTCACTGGATATGCCGAATTGATTGCGATAATTTTAAATTGTTCACCATTTTGTTCCTAAGCCGGCTTCTGTACCACGCAATAAAAAGTAAAATGGATTTCCTGAGAGGATTTTTTAATACAGAGTACTTTATCTAAAAGTAAATAAAAGCCTTTCCAAAAAAATATTCAGCCGATATTTCCCACGGGAGTTCAATTTATAAATTAATATCAGAAAAAAAGTTTTGTGCCGGTTAAAATGTGGGTAGATACAGAATTTAAATTTTTGGGAAGGGATGTATCAAAATTAAATCAGTATTTCACGATTTTCTGAACAATGGATAGACCATTACGGATTCAAATTTTTCTTCTCTCTCTGTGAACCAGAGAAAATACGCAGGTATTGAGTTTTATTTTGGTAGACCAAATGTTTATTTATTTATTTATTAAATACTTTATGCACACAAAAGTACAGAGGCGGATTTAATAATAAATCGGTTGTCTTATTATTATTAGTAAATTATTATTATAATTTTACTTGTAGCTGGTGCCCGTGATTTGGTCCGTGTCAGACTCACAAAACACCACAATGCTAATTGGGCGTGATTTCAAGAAGCTTTTTTTGCGCTCTTCCCAAATTATCATTCTAAAATAAAAGTAGCCCAAATTACTCCATATGAAATCATCTGTCTACCAGTGATACTTCCGAACAAATAGACAGACAGTCCGATAGACAAACCGATAAATATCGAATATACTTTAATATATTTTATGAAAGAAAAAGTAATTTTGATATTATAAAGAGACACTTCAATTTTATTCACATATATAGATTTTATATACTTTAAAAATGCCTATCCTAGGAGTAAGAGGAAAACGCATAAAATTAAAATTTATAACGTGCGATAAAATAAAAAGTAATCACATCACCACGCGACTGTACCTCGTGAAAATCGTGATCATGAATTAACATTTTACGAGATAAACGCCTCATAAACAGTTTAACATTTTCAAAAATTAAACGCGCTGTACCCGGTTGTACTTAATAATGATCTTTTAACATCATTGCATCAAAAACGGATCTTATCACGAAGATATAAAGTTGATATTGCATATTATTTGATCTAGTTTTTCTACTATAATCCCTGCACCGAAAAATCAATTTAGTGGCCTTGTGATAGAGTTGAGAATTGGTTGCTTTGCAGTGTTATGAAGTATTTTACCAGCAATGTAAGTACATATTGTGTTATTTGCATGATAATTGACTTAATGACGTCAGTGATTGGATTGAAATCCACCTGGAGCTCGGTACAATATTCACAGGCCGGTAATGGAGGTAAATATGGAGTAGATCCCACGTAAATTAAACTGTTGGCTATGAATTTGAGATCGTTCTGATGAATTGATTCTCGGGATGTGAGATCTTACGATTTTTACTGACTAAAATCCAATGTTCCTTTAGTTGCGTTTTGCGTAAAAGGACCACGAGATCCTTTTCAGAAGGTTTACAATGGGCCTGCAAGCGTCAGCCCTGCTGGGCCCCTGCGGTATACTAACATACACATCACTTCGGGGTGTACGTGGGACATTATGCGCCGTCGATGACGCGATCTCGGTCCTTATCGGATGTGCAGACGGCGTGCCATTGCTTGATTGTTGTCAAGACCGTGTTTACGGTGGCCAGAGATTGTTCTGCGACTCTCGACAGCTGGGATGTTTCCTGTTGCGGAAACTGGTCGTGAGGATGTACGTTCCATCACTCTACTCGTATGGGTATTTTAAGATAAATACAAAGAAAACATAAATAAGTTTTAAATGAAAAACATTATTTCAATACTAGTTTTTTATCGCGGGGTTTAGTACTGATCAAGATCATTCTAAAGAGCTCAAACATGGTGGGGTTATTGGTGCTATATAAATAAATCAATGGTTTTTGCGAAAAAAAAAGACTAGAAAAAAAAAATCAAACAACCCCATAAATGCTATGCAAAAACTGATCTAGCAAGCAGAACCACTTTTCAAACTTCATAGTTGCAACACAACACACTTAAAGAGCTTCTTACTTCAACCGTGACAAATTCCTGTAGACCCCATTGTAGAAGTCTGCCGGGTTTACACCTTGCTGCTCATGTAATATTTATTTGTCAGATAATCAGCGTTCTGGTGGAGAAATCCATGCAGTCCTTACTGGAAGGCCCGGGGCGGGTGATAGGCGGAGCGGGGGAGGTAGCGGGAGCGATATCCGTACGGTAAAGGTAGAAAGGAAACGAATTTTTTTTAAGGTCTACGTGGGCAATGGCCTACATTAAAAGTAGTAGTAGTAAAATAAAATAGTTTGCTTTGTTTTGAAAATTCTGATGCAAAGTAAAATAAAATCCTCATGGGTATCACAGATTCACCTAATTGTGTAAAATGCGGAATAATTGAGGACGTACAACATATTCTGGTGGAGTGTGAGCGGGGCGAACGCCTCAGAAGAAATATGTATAGCACTTTAAATTTGTTAGATATCGGTATTTGCAACAACATTTTAGCTAAGCCTACGTCAGACGAGGCAAGAGTTTTATACAACATTTATTACAATCATCTAAAATAAATCAAAACACAAAATTTGGCTATGATGGAGCGACATGGTCAAAATTGTGACAAAGCTCCTTAATAAAGATTGAAAAAAAACATGAAAATTGGGAAAATCATTTTGATAAAATATCATTGTTTCAATTCTTAGGTGGTTTAAGACGTCCATCAACTTACGACTAAAGTGATGATGATGGTAATTCGACATTTTTTTAGATAATGCAACGTAAATAATTGCTGAGCATCAAGTTCGCCTCTGTACCTTTATTTTTTATTAAATAAATGACGACGCAAAAACTTATAGAAAACATTTATTACCAAGTAGTTTTTATAAAGTGGCTAGTTTCTTATTTTGCTAACTAAGGGTAAACTCACACTGGCGCAGGGTCGAAGCGTCGTGACGCGTCATGGTTTTCTCCTATACCATTTATATTTTTCCCATTATTAAGGTACTTTGTGTTATACAAATATTGAATCGTTCGTCGATGACAAAAATCTCTAAACTAGTTCAGCACCGTAATCCGGGTGCACTTATGCGAGCGTGCGACAACGCGCGTCGATACGCGTCGAAGTTAAGACTGGACGCGACTCAACGCTTCAATTCTGCACTAATGTGAGTTGCGCCTAACTCTTTTGCAAGACAATTGTTTTACAACTTGACAAAATCTACCGCATAAATCAGTGCAACCCTTTACGACCTACAAATACTTGTGATTATTTTTCCGACCCAAATATCGACCAATAGAATTGCACCATTCGACGTCACGTGGTACAACCTACATGGTATTATACTGATAATTTTTTGAAAATTTTCTCTGGTCGTTGACATATATACCTAAAAAACAAAACATGATCAAAATAATGGCCGACATTTGGGACGGAAAAATAATCCCCCGAATACCACACGAGCTTCAAAATGGGTAGTAATAAAAGCTCCGACAAAAAAAGAAGAATTGTCCTTACTCAAAATATTAAATCTACTGCCTGAAATACTAACTTTCCGACTACTTTTGTCCGAATAAAAATGACGAAACGACCGAATGAGATACTGAAATCTTCGAAAAATAAACATGACTGTCTATTGCTATAACCAGCATAAATTACGTTCTACTGAAAACTTTGCTTTGTAATTTTTATCTTTACTTGCCTACTATTAATTCATAAATTACCTTTCATATTTCATAGATTGTGGTGCTATTTTAACTGTCACATTATACTGAAAATATTATTCTGAGTGGCTATACAGAAACTTATAAAAAATATAAAAATGTACTTGTAACAATAACTTTTAATTGCATCATATATCATGAATTTTACTTACCACGGGTATGCTTCGATATCGGTAACTATTTCAGGCGTTAAAAAGTTAAAACAGTCGTATTCATGGGTACGTATAAAAATCTCGAATTTTAAATTACCGATGGACGAAATCCCGAAAATTGAAACGCCAAATGGTCGTATGGTCGAAAGTTTAAAATCCCGAAAGTTCATTTGTTCGAATGTTTAAAATCCCGAAGTTCAAAATCCCGACTCATCCGTGTCGGGGTGCCCTAAGGTCCCGATTTGTTTTATTTTGAGAAGTAGCACTCGCCGGCCGCTGCCGCGGCGCCGCCGCTCGCTTCGCTCGCTCGGCTCGCGCGCTTTTGGTCACAATTCTAACCTAACCTAACCTATTTCAGCCACAATCTCTCGCAAAAATGTGTTCATAGTCTAGTCACAGGTAGATTGTATTTTGATTGCACTTTGAACTGGGTGAAATAGGTTACGTAACGTTAGAACTGTGACCAACCGCTACGTTCAAGTTGTTTCGTCTATTCGGGATTTCGTCCTTTCGGGCATTTGAACATCGGTATTTTGTGTTTTGATATAACGACTATCGGCATTTAAACCTTTCGGTATTTTGAATTTCGGTGTTTTGCACGTCGGTATTTCAGCCATAGGTATAATGAACTTTCGGGATTTTGATTCGTACCCCTATTCATGCCTTAATCGAAAACCAAGTAGACTTTGGTTTCCTAGAATTTTATACTGTATTATTAATCGACAATTTCCTCACTTTTATAATGTCAGCAAGAACAAAGATAAAAATAAAACAAAACTCAGTTTATTATGAAAATGTAGTTACGTAGTAGATCCGAACTCCATCGCGCGGGCCGAACAGTTGAGGTATTTTCATCATTATTGAGAGCTAAAAAATAAATTTGATAACCAACAATAGAAATTAAAACAGTTCATGCAAGTTGTAAAAATATGATTATTTTGACCAAACCTCTGTTGTCGGTAACTTAGTAATTTTGTCGGAGGTTCAGTATTCTATTCGGAAGTTTAGTTTTTTTATTCGAAGATCCATTTTTTTTTTAGGAGAAAATGTAATTTGAACATGCTCTTATTTGTTGTTAAATTGGATATTTTTTTTCGTTTATGTTTTGGGTTTTTTGTCGGTAATTCATTATAACGCTAGTTAATTAGAATAATAGTCGGCCACAGATCGCTGGAGATTAAATTGTTTTTCGGAACCATTATTATTTCCCCTTCAAAATTATCTGGCATCTCCCTCAAGGTTCCCTGCAAACAAATAAAAACTTGACTCCTTCATTTGTTTGCAACGAACCTATCGGAAAATACCCGATAATTTTGAAGCTCTTGTGGTATTATAAGTGAAAATTCCACCGCCCTTTTTTTCACCAGTAAGTCTCGACGTCAAAACAAGTAACAGTTTACGACATGTATGACGTCACTATAACTCAGCAACACGTGGGAGAAAGTAATTATTACCAACAATGTTACAAGGAGAAACAATAACTTGTGTTTACGAGTTTCCGTAAATTAAATATATTATGTATTGTAATTCCGTGTGTGGGAATATCTTGGATTGGTTCTTGTAACGCTTGAATTGTTTTATGCAGGTGCTTGGGACTTGGGTGAAAAGTGGTAGAGGTATGCGGTTTAGGGTGTAAAGTAACGCAAGCATTCGTTGAAAAAGGAGGATCCTCTGATTAGACCAGTGTTGTGTCTGGTCCAAGTAACTGTCCAGTAGCTGATTTCGGGCTGTTGTATAATAATTATTTATATTCTATCGCGCGAAAAACTTAATACTGCGATGCAGGACTTCGAGTTTTAGTTTCTATGTGGCGTTATAGATGTCGCTACAAAGGTTTTATACCTTTAAAAACTTTGGAATAATAGAGGGAATACCTACATTCGTTATGCGTACAGCTAAGGACTGAAATTCTCTGTCGAATTCGAGGTCTGTGTTTACTGATTGTACTGACTTTTCTCGACTCAACTTTTCAAACGCTAACCATAATATTCTAAACAGTTGTGCAAATACCTTTAACAATGTCAAAAAATAGATCAAAGTCATAACAGAAAACATCACCTCCACTAATATCTAATTATAATAAAGCTTTTTTTTTTTAAAACGTACTAATCTCAGGAACTATACTCTGAATATTCTCTACGGATTGAACAATTCTCTGAATATCCTCACGCTAAGACCCGCGGGAACGGAGCACGTGAAACCGCGCTTGTTAGTAGGTAACATAACAACTCGCTTTTCCACCAGCACCGTGTCTCAGCCTCACCTCTCGCCACAGGAGTAATTCGATAGCGCCATGTTTTATTCATCCCCGTCCATAGGCGTCGCAGACGGACCCCCGATGATGGCGATGTGTCAACAGGCATGTTTAGCGACTACTCACACATTTCATTTTAGTTTAAATTCTTATCCGAATGGCTGAAAGTCTTTTTCCAGACTGCTAAAAAAACTGGGTTATGTCTTAAAGGTGAATGCTCCAAGGCCCGGAAAATTCAAATCGACCACTTTTTTATGAAACAGACATTGAATAGACGAACTGAGAGGGACATAATTAATAATGAATACAGGTGGATTTTACTCAGTAAAAGTCTGACCCGGACAGGGAGAAGTTATTGGATGATTTGCCACCTAAAACAAAACGCAAAGAACTGTCTGTCTGTCAGTGTGGGTGTGTCTATCTATCTATCTGTCATACTATACAACATTATCATTTTAGTTTATGCGACACCTGAATATAAATAGTTTTTACAGAATCAGTAACTAAATGGATACCAACAATTTTTATACCATGCCATGTTTTACTCAAAAATATTCAAAAAGGTCATAAGTTGGACACCAACGAAACTAAGCAAAACACAAGTCATGGCAGGTCATAGCGGATATTAGGCGCCAGCAAGTTGAGTGCAAATGCAAAACAACCCCTCAGTCAACAAGCATTTCGGGTTCCGCATATACTTAGGTTATAAACCTCAATATTTTTGTGTTGAGCCGGAATTTGTAACGCAAAGAAACTGTATTGGCTGTTTCAATATGCCGCGCGGTACGTCAGAACTTCGCAACGAGTAACTTTACACGACGTGTAAAGAACTGGTAACTCGATAATATTCAGCAAGTTGCAGGGAAGTTGGTTCAGTGGAGCAAATCTTTGGACGTATGTGAGTTTTAAGAGGTGGATAACCTCTTAAAACTACTACTTTGTAGATAAGACGCGGCCATTTTGGAAAATATTTTAGTGGCTATTTTACTGTCATATCAACGGCCGAGATTTCGATCCCAATTTCCGGCCACCATTGGCGCGGGCTTGTGGACGGCGAGCAATGGGTAGCTCGCTGTCCGACCGTCCGGTAACCGTCCGGACCAAATCCAAGTCGTCGACGGCGCGTAGGTACTGTTCCCTCTCGCCTCAAAGAGATGTCAGCAACCGTAGGAGCATACTGGGGCCAGGGTTATCCGAAAGGGCGCTCGAGCCCCGGTATGAAGGCTTGAAGGAACGGGATGGGTTTTTTAGTCAGTAAGAGTCTGACACTATCTCCCGCTCCGCTCAAGAGCGGGGGTTGTCATAAGATGATTTTTCCCATCGAAAAAAAAAAGAAAAAAAAAATGGGCCCAGCAGGGTCGAAGCCTACTGAGGCCAAGAGTCTGCTTCTGTATGATGGCTCGGCCCCGCTACCACACACGCTAGGGTAAGCACGCTAGGGTATAACTGACAGGTTTGCCTGTACAATTGAGTTTTACAGGCAAATCAGAGCGTGTATGTTGCAATAAGCTTACCTGACAGGTATAACTGTACAGGCAACCTGTCTGGTATACCCTGACGTGTATACTTTATATATGGTATACCTTAAGCGTTTAGCTTCGTCGTTTATACCGCGTACATTGAAGTACTGGGACAATTTTCCTGCTGCGGTCTTCCCATCATCCATCGATTATAATTTAGGTGACTTCAAGACTAGAGTGAGTAGGCTTACATTTAGTCTGTTTTTTTAATTGATATAAACTAGTGCTTGACTGCGATCCCACCTGATGGTAAGCAGTGATGCAATCGTTGATGGTGAGGCGCACTAGTTTATTAAGAGCCTATTCATTCTTGCCTTAAAGACACCTAAATTATAATCAGACGGGAAGACCGCAGCAGGCAAATGGTTCCAGTCCCTCGATGTGCGTAGTATAAACGACGAGGCAAAACGGTTGGTCCGGACCGTAGAGGTTTCAACAATATAAGGGTGGATACTCGCCGTTCGTCGGCTTGTCCGATGGTCGAAGTGAGATGATAGAATCAAGTCATGTAATTCCTGCGCACACTCTCCAAAGAGCATCCTCTAAAACATCGAAAGGCTGGCTACCCTTCGCCTGTGCTCAAGGCTTTGTAGATTGGACTCAACCAGATCTGGATCGCCAATTAGTCTCTTCGCACGCCTTTCCACAGAGTCCAAAGCTGCTAGTCTGATCATTAAAATCACAGTATCCTCACCTGCTAACAATACAAGGTGTCGTTTTGAAGCTGCAAAATATTTCAGGAGGTAATTATGTTAGTGATTCTCGACCCGAATCAATAATAAAATAAGTAGGTAATTTTTTTATTTTTATAACCGCGCTTTTTTTCACACACACAAACACGGAACAATAAAGGGCGTTTTCACACACACTAACTCGCAACGATAGTTTCATAAATAATGTATCATCCAATCATCATCCCGCACGCCACACCCTAGCCACGCCCCCGCGGCCATCGATCAATCGATTTAGTTTAGTGTAATTAAACAATTAAATAACAAGTATTACTGATTATTGACCAGGTATCGTTTTTTTATATGATTATTTATGAGTTTTATTACAACCTCCTGAAATATTGTGCAGTTTTAAAACTGCACCTTGTATGTCTGTACACCGGTTCCTATTGGCCGGATTCCTTTTCTGCTCCACAAGGGCAACGCACAATGCGTCCGCTCCCAGGCGTCGCCATTTGCAAGTTAAATACGAGCAAATAAAACCGTTTGCTACATTAAATACAATGCTATACCGTTGTTCCTGTTCCTTTCAGCTGCTTGCATTGTATGGGTGATGGATGTGGACGACCTAGGTCTTGGTTTACGTCGACTTAGAGGGAAAAATGGTAGGTAATTATGAGGTGGTGTTGTAGAACCGTGGCTTTGTCATTGTCATTTTAGCTAGCAGAAAAATGAAAACAAGAAATTAAAACATCTGTCCATAATCTATCATACCTTTAAAGGCTTTTAATTGCTGAATGGTTTTCTTTTTTTTTATTCGGGAAATCGTCTAATTATTTCTTCCGGTCTGGATGAACCGATAGTGCGTATTAGACTATCTGATTAAAACCCACCCATGTTCCTTCAGTTGCTCCGTGCGTTCCAGGGTCACAGTAACTCTCCCGAAGGAACTTGCAGCCCTATTAAACGATATCGTGAAGCGGGAAATATTCAAACATTATTTGTGCATCTATTCATCATTTTTATTCCTAGACACGTATTTATTTACGTCATGATTATTCATTCCACCTAGCGACTTGATAGCCGACCTACTCATTGGGTCAAAAAACCAAATCTCTTCTTTTTCTATCAAATTCAAATTATATTGGCATAAACCTTGAAAAATACAAGTCAGTGCCAGCCTGCAAGTTAAAAAGAGCTGCACATGTGATCTCCTTCAATATCACAGTATCATGATTTCCATGGGTTGTCCAAAAGAGGACCTCGGAGTCAAAGCAAGGCAAAGGATATGGGAACATAGGAGTGAGTTTTAGTCAGTAAAAGGCTGACAGTTCTCGCTCAACCCTGAAGTGCGAAAAGTAATAGAATGATTTCAACCTAAAAAAAAATCATGAAAATCTGTCAAGGGTAAGAAATTATGTCCACAATATGACAACACCTAACATTCAGATCCACCTCCTCAATCAAACCCAACTTTGATCACAACCGCAAAACAGAACATCAAAAGATGAAACACTCACAATTACCTAAATATCAATAATCCGACGAGGTGTCAATAAATCTGGCTAATCCTAGCGGGTGACTAAACGGGGAGTCGGCCAACTGGGTGCCGCCGATTACCCGCACCCATACATCTTAGTTTGGAAGCCCGCCAGACTTAGTCTGATGCTGCATCGTTACATGGACTATTTGCGTAAATTAGTCTGTGATTTACAACCACCTGATTTTTCTTTGTTGTGCGGTGAGGATAGACTAAGTGTCTAGTATTGTTGTGAAGCCAAATGACGACGAGAAAGGATTTTAATTGAGTTTGTGTTGTTGTCTGATGGTTTTGTTGTTTCTCCTAAAGTGCTTTCGGTTCGCAGAAATCTTTTTTCCTCCTTATTTTCTTCTCTATAAATTTTGTCGAAAGTTTGTCTGTAAAAGTCGATTTTAGCGATAACACCGCCCATTCTTACACTCTATTATTTTTAAGGCCCAAGCGCCCGAAAAGTGCCATAAAACAGTGACTTTCTGAAGCCTACTCCTCGGTAACGGCCAGGTTAATAGGTTTGAAAAAAAATATATGTTTATTATAGATTCATGAACAACATTATCAACATTTGATTTTTTCGTGCTATTAATACTTTTGTCTAAAAATAATATTTAACAATTTCGCAACTTTTCGCAACTTTTCCCTACTCCTTCGAAACGGCTTGGATCTTTAGAAACATTTTTACATATAAAAATTGGTGGTTAAATATTCTTCAAAGTGAACATTGCATATGTAAATCAATCAATAATTTGCAGAGAAAATGGATTTAAAGCGCTTTCCGGGCGCTGCTGGCCGCAAATAAATGCTCAGATTTGCGTACTGCCGCCTGGTGGGTGCGAGAGGTGCGTCCACATAATTTTGGCCAGATGGTTTAAGGGACTATAAGCCTTAAGCCCCTACTGTTATTTTTTATGGTGTACAATAAAAAATATATCTATCTATCTGAACTATCTATGTTTCTAGTGAAAAGCCATATAGCTAGATAACTACCGGATTTTTTTGAAAGAGATACCATAGGCCAGGTATGCAAAGGGCATGGGCAACCGAAGGACACAGATGGGTTTTAGTCAGTTAAAGTATGACACGCACTCTCACCCAGGTAGACCATTGGATAATTTCAATATACAAGGAGAAGAATCGGTACCATCCATTCGGAAGAACTTCTTTTCGAATGGATGGTAAACTCGTTAAACTGTTTGGGCCCAGTAAGTGGCTATGATAACAGCTGAATCGGTGGTACTCATCAAATCCTCCAAAGTGGAGGCGTGTGGACTCTTAGGGCATTCTAACGTGCGACTCATGTTTTTAACACACACACTTACTTATCAAAGCATGCAATCATTCGTTTTTTGGAACTGACCAATTTATGTTTCGGCTCTAACGGTGCAAGTCTAATATTAACGGGCGGATTTTCAGTAGCGCAGTTACCAAAAGCAAGACATTTCAGAGAGCCTCTTCACAAAGTTTAGCTTTTCCCCATTTCAACTCCCATTATACTAAATAGGGATGAAGATAATTGCACCGAACACTGTCTCGTGTTCATCCCATCTTTGCTACATGCAT
Source organism: Mythimna ferrago (assembly GCA_910589285.2). Classification (NCBI taxonomy): domain Eukaryota; kingdom Metazoa; phylum Arthropoda; class Insecta; order Lepidoptera; family Noctuidae; genus Mythimna; species Mythimna ferrago. Next base: position 1,767,656 of record OU342693.1, read on the forward strand.
CTATCTACACAAGTATTATTTTGTACGGTTAAGAGCCGGCTGTAGTCACTGAGTATTTTGTGTGAACTCTGCCCGGGTTATGTTGATTTCGCGGCCTTGTAACAACGGTTTTATTTCTATAAAAAAAAAAAAAAACAATAACTATTCAAGCAATAACAATTCTTAACTCAATTCAACTCTTAACTATTCTTGCGAGACCCTTTTAAAAAACAAGTAGGTATTATTATTTTTTGTAACGTTCAAATATTTCCGTGACGTAATCTCGTAGACATACACGTTTGAAATCGTAAGTTAGGGTCAGATTCGCCATTTTTTTATCGAGTCAACTATTTTTTATCATGTTTTGATTTTTATTTATTATATACTTTATTGTACATGCAAACACAACAAAGTAAAACTTCTATCTAAAACACGTACAATGGGCGGCCTTATAGCATTCCGCGATCTCTTCCAAGAAACCTAGAATAGACAGTAATTGGCAGAACATGATATATGGGGCTGTCATAAGTTCAGCAATAAGCATTAGGTATTTTAAAATTATTTACATTTATATTTATAATAATTGATAGATACACAGATACATACATATGCAATATAATACATACATACCAAATATATGAGCAATCATAAGAAAGGGCGACTTTCGATAATCACAGCGACAAGTAGTGATCCTTAACAAGTCTCTTGAAGGCAGGCAACGATTGAGCGCGTTTTATAGCATTTTTTTTTTATTTTTGCCTGGCGTTTGGTCATATAGTCATCATTATCATCATTTCAGCCGAAAGATGTTCACTGTTGGACATAGGCCTCCCTCAAGCGTCGCCACAACAACCGGGTCATATAGTCCATTGGATTCCCGGTCATATAGTCAATTTTAATAAAATATTTTTTCATGGTGTTCTTTTATTTTTCTGGATTTCCAGAGGTTTAAAAAAGTTCACAATGTAGAACAAGCTGTAGTAGAACCTGGCCTTAACAGTATAATGTGTGGAGTTGGAGTGCATGCTTCTGACATGCCCTAAAGGCTTAAGTTGAAATGGGGGAATCTGGTATCACAAGTTATGTTATTAATTTTGATTTTATGTCGACTTTCCTACCTTAATATTATAATAAGCAGGGGGAGATTGTGGTTTTTAGAGCCTCAAGCATTTATATTTATACTAGCTGCTGTTAGCAACTTCGCCTGCGAAGAAGATTGTCCTAAGGGAACATATTTCAGGGATAAAAAGTATTATATATTCTATTCCAGGACATGGTCTACCAATGTACCAATTTCATTGAAATCTATTCAGCGGTTCGAGTATGAAGAAGCAACAAACATGCACACTCACAATCGTTCGTCAAAAAGTTTCTTTGGAAAAGTTGTTTGTAATTATGAGTACAATAACGTGTATAAGTATCGGTCACTAATTACCAGTCACCCAATATCTATGTATCTAGTAAGCTACCGTACCTTCAAACCCAACTAAAATGTTTTACATTTATTATAATCGAACGTTCAAAGTAAGGAGAAATCTACTTTCAGGAGGGTGAAGCTTTTGGCAAAACCTCCTGAAAGTAGATTTCTCCTTACTTTGGACGTCCGATTCGCCCTAAGATTTTAAGAAAATCCTCTCTTAATGCTCATTTAAGTTTTATTAGGAAATACTGGGCAAAATTTCACGCTCCAAGTCCTAAGGCTAGGAACTAGGTACTGATAGTTTCGGCTTTGTGTTGATATGTCAGCCAATCGGTTTCTGCTTATAATTATATATATTAGAATAATTTACGAGTCATCAAAACACACGCTACAAGCTTCCCATATACCAAACAGAGCTACTTATAACAGCTGGATCCAATATTAATCATGGATCCGCAAGTAAACAGTGGCATCAAGGAGGCGGCTCCACGGGTGTCAGGACCTCATTTGTCAATCAGTGTCCCTGTGAGTAATGGTCGGCGGAAATTCGACAGATTACTGTCCAAATCGATATCCGAGGATTTACTTTTTTGATAGGCTGGTTGCCAGGATTTGTGATGTGTTTACAAATGAGATTTTTATCATCCAGTATGGATGCGTTACCAAAATATTTTTATTTTTTGTATTTTGTAGATAGTATTTCTACCGTTCGTAGTATAAAGAAGGCACATAGGGCAAAATTCAAAAATATTGTTATTTCTAGGCCGACATAGGTACTTATAAAACGTCAGAAGCTAGTGCACGGTTCCAAATTGGTGATTCATTGTACCACAGTCCACAGAGTTCTTACAAGTACATTTTTTTCTAAAAAACAGTCTACTCACTTGCATAGGCACAGTCAACCTTATTTTGTTTGCTTTAGTTTAGGATGAGTGATCTTTTGTAATTTATTGCGAGTCTATTCGGGCAGAACAAACATCATTTCTTTTTTTCTTTCATTCATTCTTTCTTATAAGATTACCCCACTGCTGCGACTGCAGGCCTCCTCTCTAGTAAAAGTGGTAGGACGTAATCCAGCACGCGGGTCCACTGCGGATTATTGAAAGTCCCATGTCTTCGAATTATTGTGTTTAGGACATGCTGATTTCTTTATGATGTTTTCCTTCACCGTTTCGAGAGCATTGGTGACGAAATAAATTACACAAAGTAATGCCCCTGGCTGGGTTTAAACCCGCAACCTACAACTCGTAAGTCGAGGCCACCTCTGCTCTTACTTGAGTCCTGAATACATCCATCCGTCTAGCGCACTAGTCCAACTTTTGTAGAACGGCAGAAAACATTCCATAACTAAAATTACAAGTATCTATAGTGAGGTGCTACCGACAGACACACACGAAATGTAACGACGTTACAACCCCCCCTCACGGTACCTGCCTGTACTCGGCTCACGATCACGCTGATATTACATTAGTAACATTGTCGTCGTCACAAGAACTGCTGGAATTCAGAAGCATCACTATTTAGGGCAAATAAATTGGGACTGAAACAATTTGCTTGCTGCGGTCTTCCCGTCAGCTTATAATTTCTGGGTGTATTCAGGGCTCGTCATAAACTAATACGCCTCACTACCATCAACGATTGCATCACTACTTACCATAAGGCAGTCAAGCACTAGTTTATATTATTTAAAAAAGAATACACAGACACAATTTTTCTGATAATAATTGTTAGTAGTTAACAATTATTATAAAAAAAATTCACCTGATGGTAAGCGATCACTAGGGTCAACGATGGAGCACGCTGCTTAGAAGTAAATTATTCACTCTTGACTTAAAGACACCAAGGTTAGTTATCAGGGAACACAGACTCCAGCAGGAAATTCCACTCGTTAGCCGTATGTACAATGAATGTGTTCTCAAAACGTTACATGCATATGGGTGGGATATCCACCGTGTACCGGTGGTATAAAACCGTAGGTGTAGTGGTCCAATGATGGAATGAGGTTGGCGAAATGTAACTGTGCAGATCAAGTCTTTTCTGAAGTACTATCACTCTACTGTGCAGGTCCGTTCCTTCTTACACTAACGTAAAAAGGTATGCGATTTTCGCTAGCGTAAAAGATTTAGAAGCTCTAGAGCCTTGTTCAAAATCCGCAAAAAACCAATAATCGCTGGCCGATGTGACTTTTTAGTTACACTTGACTTTTGTTCCTGAAAGGATTTCAAGTACAAAAGTAACGAACTACCTATTACATCTCAAATTGTAAAGCCTAAATCACACTTCGTACGATTTGGTTCTTCTGTACCTAAATAACTCTCTATTATCATGCAGGGTGCACAACCTTCGCAAGTTATTAAGCCCATGTGTCTATGAGCCAGGATTAATCAAATTAATAAAGTCGTTATCTCGAGTGGGGCAATTTGCCACCCTTGTGCGACTTAATACTGTTACTAAGTTCAGTTTGGAGACTTTTAGCGCTGATGCGGACGAATAAATCGTATTAATATGTGCTGAGCGTGTTCGGCGCGAGAATTAAATGGTTATTGAAGCGCTAAGTCTAAGTAAATTGATCGTCATTGCGTATTACATTGTGATAATGGAGAATTTATGCGCCAAGCAGGGGCAATTTGGATTTAGTGCAGTGTTGTTTTTTTAATAAGAAGGTTTAAACATAACGGTCGAAGCTAATACACCATTTTTAAACACTAATAGAAGTGCAAATGAGACAGAATGAAAAAATATAAAACAATAATTAAAATTAAAAATAGATAAGTCATAAGTCGCGCGGGACTTTTAGGGGTAGGTTAACTTTAAAATAAGTACAAGTATAATACACAGTCATACATTCATCTCACACATACATTCTGACAGTATCGTCTTCTATTCTTAAAATCGTGTTCTTATCTAAGAGAGCATTAAGTGCAGAGAGTGTCCGGGTATGGGTGACATGATACATTACTCGTATTATGTGTTTATATCTCAAGGAAGCCAATTAGGCCTCCCAATTTATTCAGGGCATCGGTGTGGGATTCCGGTGACCTTAGGGTTTGCATACGTATTTTGGTGACACCCGTGCATTCAAGGAGCACATGAGCAACCGTTTCCATCGTCTCCATGTATGCTCTGCACAGAAGACTGTCTGTGATGTCTATTGTGTGAAAGTGTTTATTTAGTGAGCAGTATCCGGTGATGGTCCCCGTCATAAGGCGCAGACTGCCTTTGTCCAGTCGCAGAAGCCTTCTAGCTAGGGTTCATCTTCTTTATCTTGCTCTATTTATTTGAAGTCAGTCCATTGTCTTCTACTATCTCTTCTATTAGTCTTCATTATGACCGATACCTTCGATTCGGTTGAATCTTTTTTTTTTTTTTTCTTCTATACAATTTACACTATATGCGAATATAAATTGACAATATAAAAAAATAAGACCATTACATTACCAAGATTCTATTTCGTGACTAGCAAAAATTCTCTATTGAAAAGACTGTAAACTACAACAGATTTCGTAAAATAAAAATCGCACTATTCATATAAAAGCTTGATGAAAGCACAGTTTACCGTCCATTTGGCGAGATCGTTAGCGAACGACAAAAGGAAGAGTGGCCGCGTCGAGCGTCCGCCGAGCCTGCGAGATTTATGTAGTGTGACTGTGCGACTGTGCGACGGACGCCGATACTCAGCCAAATAGTGTAGGTGACGCGGGGGCTTAATGATTTGGAAAAAGTGGATATGTGGAGTGCTATTACTTTTCCCTTTTCTGTAATTTTAACATTATGTCTGGCAGTTTTAAGAGGGTAGGTACTTAATGGGGTCAGGGTTCTATCCAAATGTCCCTGCTTCGGTATTGTCCGTCAAGCCGCCGAGCTCCTTAGTAGTCCTGAATCTTGTTTGCATTGACTGGACGTGCACCGATATTCAGCTAAATAGTGTAGGTATACGAGGGCCTAATGATTTGGAAAATGTAGAGTCTGGTCATTTTGGCCCAGCGCTGCTCTCGTGAGGTTACATCACGACACAATATTTTCTAACACAAAATGAACATACATTGATAAACGTTCTGCACTACAAGTGGCTTGATATGAGTTTGATATTTGCAAATATTGCGATAAAAAGTTTAAATAATAGAATTTACTATGGCTGCTAGAGAGTACCACTAAATTCTGTGTAGCTCTTCCCTCAAAAGACGACCTGAGACACTAATCCGAAAAAAAGAGAGAAAAATAATTTATTTGCACGCATGGAAACACACTCTGTAAAAACAAAATTTTAGCAAAAAAAAGAAAAAAAACACTGACACAATGTGTCTCACGGCTGCGCCAAATGGGTCCAGTCTGCATGGTTCTCATATAATTTCACCATTACATGTTTACTGTATGGACTTTTAAAGAGACTTTGAATTCTGGGTTAATTTCGGTGTTACTTCTCATTGTAGTCAGATAGAAAACACCGGCCTCATCTAGTTTAATTGACGAAAAATATGGCCCATTTAAAATATCGATGATTTTTACAAATACCTTAAACAACTCTTTATAAATGATAAATGATATTCACTTTTCAAAAGGTTTAAAAAAACACTTACACGTCAATTTAAACTAGACGAGCCCATTGTTTCGTAGCTGACTACCCTGAGAAGCAACACTGAAACAAACTCGGGGGCAGAGACTTTGCTGGGAAACATACAAGTGAATTGACCTGGTTTTCCCTTACAGCTGTTTCCAGTTTTAAATGAAGTGACGCCTAACCAAAGCCGAATGAAACTTTCTCAGATAAATCAATTAAGTTTGTCTTCCTATATCTCTTGATATACATCACAAAGGAAGAAATTAGGGCGGCCCATTCCTGCGCCTGACCAGGGGGCCGCAGTTTCAAGTAAAAGTGCTATAAATTATGTTAAGGAAATAGATTATTGTGTTGGTAACCCACCGAGCAGGCTGGAGGTAATTTATCACTGTTTTAACAAATAAATTATGTTCGCTAATTCAAGTAGTGGTTGGGCTTGAGCACACTTTATGTTACTTCTATGGATATGGCTTAGTACACTAAGATTTTTACCGCAATTTTCTTCGGTGCAAAAAGTTTTTTATTGTCCCAAAGAATTATACCATAGGAATAAAATATCCTCGCGCTCCAACCGGTGGCTAGGCGACCGGAGAGTGGCAGACCGATCCCCCGCCACAGTAGGCTCAAGCTTACAGACGACGGGCAATAGGTAGCTTACCGTCTACCCGTCTAGTAAGGACCGATCCTAAGTAGTCGACGACTCGTAGTATTCCTCCCGTGCCTCAAATAGATGTCAGCAAAACAGTAGAGACCCAGCAAGGCCGATGTCCGCAAGGGCCACGAGGAAGTATTGAAAAATAAACCTGTGATCTTAGAACGTAAGGGCAATTTAAGGACACAGGTGTGCTGGTGTGTTTTTAGCCAGTAAAAAGCTGACACACTCTCTTACTCCACCCTAAAGCGGGGGAATGATTTCAGATCTCAAAAAAAGATCCATGTCGTAATCCGCCAATTTTTATTTTTATACAAAATCGTTTAGCCGCAAAAATATTACAAACAGACAGACAGAAAGACTTTCACATTTATACTATTACCTCTATCTAGCATCTGAGTCTCGAAGGGAGAAAGTGTCGAACTCGTGATATCACGTGCGGCAACCGACGATTTCTATCAATACAATGAAATAAAGATCTCTTTAAAAGCCACCGGAGTAGTAACGGAAACGGAAGTTGACTAGAAAATGGACAGGGACAACAGGCCATATAGCTCGCCGTCCGGCCGTCCGGCCATCCGGTATGGACCAGGCCCGGGTCGAGACGGGGTGTTGTTTTCCACGCGCCTCAAAGAGATGTCAGCAAAAATTAACGGAGCCAATTAGGGTTAATGCCTATCAGGGCGGAGCGGGAGATAGTGTCAGACTCTTACTGACTAAAAAACCCACCCCGTTCCTTCAAGCCTTCACACCGGGGCTCGAGATCCCTTTCGGATTACCCTGGCGCCAGCAGGCTTCGACCCGGCTGGGCTCCTGCTGTTGCTGACAACTCCATGAGGCGCGCGGGAACAGTGCGCGCCTTCGACGACTTGGGCTTGGTCCAGACAGTTACCGGACAGTCGGACAGCGAGCTACCCATTGCTCACTGTCCGCAAGCCCGCGCCTGCGGTGGCTGGAAATCGGGATCCGAATCCCGGCGACGGCGAGAGCGCCGTTGCCTGATGCGGTCGGCCAGGAGGCCGAGCCTTACGAGCCTTAGCGAGCATTACTGCTATGCAGAAGTCGGCGACCGCCTGCCACTCCTCCTCGCTCCGGACCATGGCCTCAACCAAGGCCCGGCGCGACAGGTCTCCGCCGCTAATCGCTCCATAGGCATAAGGGCTGCGTATTGTTCGAAAGAGTTACCGTTGCCCTCGCAAAAAGGGTAATTGAAGAAACACTGGAATTTAGTCAGTAAAAGTCTGATATTCCCTCCCAACCCTATCCAGAAAGGGAGACGTCATTTGATGATTGCCCACATAAAAAAGGTACTGACAATACCTAATGTTAAAACCAAATATATAACTAGATTAAACTCATTAGATACAAGATCATTTATTTTACTAAAACATGATATTTATGTAAGACGTTGCATAAAATTCAGTTGAGTCAATGTAATGTTTTGCCTTAATAGCGTACAAAATTTATTTGAGTAAGAATAAGTTTCATAAAATAATTCACTCATACACAAAAAACATTAGGGTCTAATTAAGTTTTTAAAAAATCTCTCTCCATAATATTACAGCTTCAATTTGTTATAATAATGAAATTTTTTGAACTGAAAATAGTGATACCGGTCCACGTAACTTACCTAACTAAAAAATAAACAGAATACAATTTAATAAACTAGCAACGCGTGTCACACACCAAATTAGTTAATAAAAACCTCTACCGCTACACCAAATTAAATCTCAACACAACGGCAACCTAATCAAAAAAACTGTCCAAGTGCGAGTCGGCCTCGCACAGGAAGGGTTCCATACTAATATAATAATAAAAAAATCAAAAAACAGCAACAAAAATCGCTTGTTGTATGGGAGCCCCCTTAAATATTTCTATTATTTTCATTTAATTATTTATTTTTAAACTTAATAGTTAAAAAAATATTCTGTACATTTTTCAAGCATGTATCTGTTACCGTTATTAATACCGAGCAAAAAAACGGCAAAAAAAATCACGTTTGTTGTATGGGAGTATTTATTTTATTCTGTTTTTAGTATGTATTTGTTGTCATAGCGGCAACACTCAACAGTAATATACATCATTTGATTTGAAAAAATTTCAACTGTCTATTTATCACGGTCTAATGGATGGAAACAGCTTTGTGACAGATATACGGACAGCGAAGTGTTAGCAATAGTGTCCCGTTTTTACCTCTTAGTTACAGAACTCTAAAAACTCAAAACTTCATCAGCATTTCTTTTGCATTTCACCTTTATGCTCCGGCACGCGCGGACGTATTGTCGCGAAAGTAGCGTCGGATGCGGCGGCTCACGTCCGGCGTCCGGTCACGTGGCCGTGTCCGGCCCGCGGACGGCCAATCAGCCGGCTCTCTAATTAATTTACTTCGAACGCTTCTTATTGGCTGCTACGTGCTCCAATCAAGACGGAACCACTTCACGATTAGTTTCCACCGGACTGGGTTTTTCCGCTGACTTTAATTTCCGCTGATCGGGAAGTCCGGATGCGTCTGTTTTTTCTTGTTCGTTGAAGTTGGCAGCTGATAATATTATTGTAGCATCTGCTCTTGTAGTGTTGGAGTCTTTTTTATGCTGGCGAGAATGGAATATTGAGATAGGAGGCTGCAAGAAACAAACTGCTAGAACATTGCAGTCATTGAAAAACAATTCAAATAATTTTAAACGTATTTTTTCCAACCATTGGGTGGGAAATCATCAAATAACTTTTTCTGTTCTAAATCGTCAGGGAGTATCAGACTGTTACTGACTAAAACCCACCCGTGTTCCTTCAGTTTTCCTTTGCGTTCCAGAGCCACAATAACTCTTTCGAACAATCTCGTAGTCCAATATAAATTTAGGTTAAATTAATCTTCATAATATAAATACTAATTACTACCGGGCAGTTGCTACCTGACATAACACTCGTCTGGATCCTCCCTTTTCAACGGAGGTTTGCGGGACTATATTCTCTGTTCTGTATACCTCCAAATATCTATAGCATTAAACATGAAAACATAATCGATAGTTAAATCGACCTCTAATTTCAAAACTTTCTTTTTGTCCTTCGAGCCGGATACATCAAGGAAATGAGTTAGACTAAACGATGATGGACACGCGCTCGTTAACATTTGTGCGTTGACAATAACACATCTGTCCAAGCAACATTGTGACTTGTGTGAAGTATGTTAATGCCTATAATCCCTCGGATCGTTGCGGTGGATTCTTGGCACGCAACGAATCCAGGTCGGTCCGATAGTTTATACCCTAGACGCAGGTCTGTGACGATTATCACCGGCGCCTCTGCACAGGATCTATTGGTACCGTTCTTAGAATATTCGGTGTGGATGCCAGGATATGTAGAAAAGGATTAAAAGATTTGTAGACCAATTTAAAATTGGTACAGGAAATGCTTCGGTGAGTAAGAAAAAAGACATTGGAAACCATTAATGGCATAACACTGGCTATTCTTATGAACAAAACGGGTCTTTTTTAACCGACTTCTATAAAAGGAGGAGGTTCTCAATTCGGATGTTTGTATTTTTTTTTATGTTTGTTCGCGCATAACTTCGTCACTTGCCAACCGATTTGAAAAATTGTTTTTGTTAGAAAGGGTATACTTCCCAAATGGTCCCATAGTCACCAAGTCGAGATCTAATGATGGAATCTAGGCGAAATCAAGGGAACTCCTCAAATATTATAGGCATCCATATAGTTCTTTTGGTATTTTCATCAAAGACTTAAGCATTTATAGTCAAAACATGAAATTTGATGAAGTGGAACTGGTGAAGAAGATAGGAAATGGCCAACGAAAGTTCATACTCACACAGATCTCCCAATGAACATAGTTACAAATAAATTAATAGTTCTAAATAGGTATGTTGAAAATGATATCATCGATGTGACCTGATGATGATGATGGAGCCGGAAGATAGGCACCGGAACTCCGTAATTTATCAATGTATCCTAGCCGTGTTTGAGTTCATTGGAATTGTCATGAGAAAAAGGTACTCTGGCTGTAAGTGTATTGCAACTAAAAAGTGTGAAATAAAAAACTTTTTACAAAAAAAAATAACTGACTTACTAAAAAAAACACTAAAACTATCAAAATAACTTTAATTTCGGAAGTCGGTGTTAAATAACGAAGAGGCAAAACTATTATAGAAACACCGACTTCCAAAATTAAAGTTATTTTGATAGTTTTAGTGTTTTTTTTAGTAAGTCGGTTATTTTTTTTTTGTAAAAAGTGTTTTTATTATTTGTTATGGATAGGCTCGTGTTTGACCACTATCTCACCTGATGGTAAGCGATGATGTGACCGACGATGGAGTACGTAAGGTTGCCGTACGTATGCTTGCCGTGGAGTTGTACGTAACCTTTTGACTTAGAGACACCTGAAAATTATTTTATCAGTTTTTCCTGATAGCTACAAATCAGGAAAAACTGATAAAACAATTTTCAATACTCTTACGAAGAAATTAATAAACGAGGGTTAACCGGCGACTCGCGGGAGCGACGCGCGCCCAGCCTGATACGATACAATACTGTTTACACGCACGTTGTTGCACTAGTGCGGAAAACAGTATATTGCGTGCCTAAAAGCGGTGGGTTATGAACGAGTTTTCGAGTAAGCGTATTTAAAAATAATTTAAATAAAGAAGTTTTACGGGTTTCAACCTGAATTGGCTTTTGATTCTTCAGTACCTAACAAGTCCTCCTAAATCCAGTTCTCACAGAACCAAAAATATTAAAACAACACAAAAGACATCACAGCCATTACTGCCATTACAAAAGTGATCGTAAGTCTGCGCGCGCGCCGCCCCATCCACATAAACCTGTCAGCGCTCGATCTGTGGTTCGCTATTACGTTTAACAGATGGCGCTGTTAGAAAAATACCCAGCTCCCCTTTGTAGTGGGACAGGCACGATGATTTGTATGTCAACATATGACAAGATGCTGACAGGTATAAATCTCGGTTTTTTATCTGTGTTCCTTGCCTTCTTTTGTTTGTGGTTTTATGTTGCCAGTATTAAAATGTCTCATGTTTTTGGCAGCTTACTCTGGATTAAAACTAATGCCACGATTCCGCAGGTTTAGGCATAGGCTTGCGGACGGCGAGCAATGGGTAGCTCGCCGTCCAGCCGTCCGATATACATATAACCGTCTGGACCGAGCTTGAGTCGTGGACGACGCGATGTGTTCACCTACCTCAAAGAGATGTCAGCAAGTCGTAGGGGCCCAGCAGGCTCGAAGCCTACTAGGGTCATGGGTTGTGCGAAAGCGTACTCCGGGGCCCTGGAATGAAGGAATGAATGAACAGGAGTCGGTTTTAGTCAGTAAATTCTGACATGCCCTCTCGCTCCGCCCATGATCGGGAGAAGTCATTAGATAATTTCACACCTGGCAAGAAAGAATGGGGTGGGTTTTTTAATCAGTAAGAGTCTTACACTATCTCCCGCTCCGCCCAAGGGCAGGGGTTGTGATTTGGATGATTTTACCCACCTACAAAATTATTCAAAAAAAAGTTTATTCTACAGATACCTAATGATAGTAAGCGATGCAATTAATAAAATAGGAAGATAATACATTGATTAATTGAATGAAATCGATTATTTCTCGTGAAGATTACGAAACACGACTAGGGATCAGAGCCAAATAGGACACTAAGACGAGAACTGAGCGAGACACTGTCAATTTTAATTATTAAATGAATCTGTCTTCATTTCGTATACCTACCTGTTATCACCTTTTTAAAATGTAACTAATCACTATAGGTATTGTTGCCTGGTCATTCATCATTATCATCATCATTTCAGCCGAAAAACGTCTATTGTTGGACATAGGCCTCCCCCAAGTGTCGCCACAGTGAACGGTCTTTTTTTTTGGTGGGGAAAATCATCCAATGACAACCCCCGCTCTTAGGCGGAGCGGAAAATAGTGTCAGACTCTTACTAACTAAAAAACCCACCCCGTTAATTCAAGCCTTCGTACCGGGGCTCGAGTTCCCTTTCGGATAACCCTGGGTCCTTTGCGTCTTGCATCCATGCGATTCCCGCGACGCTTACCAAGTCACGACGCAGACGCAAGACGCAGTGTTGGAAGGCCTCCTACAAGGTGGACCGATGACCTGGTGAAGGTAGCAGGAAACCGATGGATGCGAGACGCACAGGAACGTTCGATGTGGCGACGCTTGGGGGAGGCCTATGTCCAACAGTGGACGTGTATCGGCTGAAATGATGATGATGATTACCAAGTCATCGGTCCACCTTGTAGGAGACCTTCTAACGCTGCGTTTTCTTGTACACGATTGACACTCCAAAACCTTTCTGTCACAGACTGGTCTCCACGACACAGGGTATCCTAGTGTGGTTTATAGGTAATTTTCTGTATTTACCTTTTTGGAGTAATAAACATATTTTTGTATTTGTATTTCGGCCCCCACGGCCATCTGTTCTGCGAGCAATATTGCCTGGTAAGAAAGATATTATTAACCACACATCACAAATAAAAAATAAAACGCCAGTCAGGTGATGCTATTGGCGGCAGTAGATTTATTCAACAAATCACAGCAGGAGGTTTTTGTCTTCGTTTTTTTGAAAGCAGTTCAATAGCTGTTTTAATTATTCGTTAATTAGAATAGAATAGAATAGCATTTATTCGGCGCAAGCAACACAATATACGACAACATAAAATAGTAATAAAAAAAAGAGTACAAACATACAATACAGTTGCAGTGACCGTGCCTGAACCGAAAGGGCATAAAAAAACAAAATTGATTCCTAGTGGACATTGTGATATAAAATTGGTGCAAAACTGCACCAATGAAATGAAATGAAATGAAATGGATGATAGCATCATCATCATTTTTCTGCCCTTGTCTCGTGTTATTTGGGGTCGGCGCAACATGTCACGTCTGCACGACTAGACAATATGTGGAAACAGTTAAAAAGGCCCGAACGCGGTAAAATGGAGATGAGAATTTTATTGTATTACCGACCACTCTAGTTAAGCTTGCCGCGTAGGCTGCCTCGATACATTTTCTACCAAATACTGCAAAAATTCGCTTTCTAACTTAATCGTAAATATAGTCATAGTAGTTTTTTGATAAGGGATTCTTACAAGTCACACAAAATGTTACATAATACTTAGTCAACAAATGATTACATACAATGTCAAATAATAAAAAAAAAATGTGAAACAAATAAAAGAAAAAAAAAAGAGAAAAAATTAATTGAAGTCAAATAACAAATACCAAATTCAATAAAATACAATACTCTGCCAAATACCGAAAAAGTAATTATGTTATATTCCTTATCAAAAACAAAATACATACTACTTTTTGATTGTGATAATGCTGTTGCAAAACCATAAAACCGCACTTTTGTTATTTTACCAACAAGACATCTAAAAAACTGGTCCTTACGTACCTAAATACAATCTAAAAACAATTTAAAAACTTGCCTCCACCGCAAAAAAATATCAAAAAACCGATCCCTTACTATCCAACCACAGCAAATAAATAATCCTAAGCTTAAACTAATGTCTCTAGCCGATAATGAATCGCAACACATTTACCTCCTCGGAGTCGCCGCGGTCGGCTAATGGCGTCATACGTCACAGGGCTGAGGCCTGAGAGCTGGGCCCTGGTCCTGGGATATTAGGACTGCTAGACGGGGTATTAATGTTCACATTGCGAGGTACATTTGTAAAGTGCAAGTAATCCAGTAGCCGTGGACGTCGGTGTAGTAAATGTAACCGTGGCAATGAAGTTCTTGGATGGAATTAATTAATTTATAGAATTACGAGATTACCCGTATTGGTAATTGCAGTTTTGAGCCGTTTGGGGTCGAAACACTTGGGTCATAGGGTCCGAGTGCGCGTCTCCTTTTCAAGGATATTTCACGCTGACAGACCGACACTTTGCGTGACCAGAGGGCTGGCTCGTTCTTCGCCCATATAATTAACACTACCATGTGGATGAAATTATTTAATTTATAATGTAAATTAATTAATTTCATCCAAGTTGATACATAATTGCAGTGTTGTTTCTGTCTAATTAAACTAGGTAGAAGTAATTCTCAATGTCTATCTCCTACAACCCGCACTGGGCCCGCGTGGTGAATTACGCGGCCCATTCCCTCTCCTAGAGAGGAAGTCTGAGTCCCAGCAGTGGGAACATTAAAAGGCTGATTATGCCATGCTATCTCCTAAAAGGTTTGGAGGTATGGGAACAGAGTGTAAAGTCCCACATACCTCCTTTGAAAAGGGAGGATCCTCCGACCAGACAGGTGTTATAGTCTCGTGGCCGGGCAGTAGCCCGGAAGATGATTTCGGGCTGTCGTATATGTTCAAATCGCGCGGAGAACTGTGATTGCGCGATGCAGGATTTCGTACTTTCTTCGTAGTTCTTATGTGGCGCCATAAATGTCGCTACAAGGTCAACCGATGACCTGGTGAAAGTTGCGGGAATCCGATGCATACGAGACGCATGGAACCGTTCATTGTGGCAACACTTGGGGGAGGTCTATGTCCAATAGTGGACGTCTTTCGGCTAAAATCATGATGATGATAATCTTGCTAATGATTAGCGAAAAGACCACGTTTTAAAACGATATACCTTTGTATTTACTAACAAAAATAATTAAAAATGTACTTCGCAAGCATCACAGCCCCTTTGCAAACACGACTATCGTTTTCAACGTTAATACAAAGATGGTTATTATGTGTAAACAGCACTTTAAAATTAAACTCTTTAGGAGCAATGCTGATAACTGCTACTTCTTTTATTATAGACTAGCTTTTGTCCACAGCTTCGCCCGCGGACATAAAATTATAACCAAAATATCACTCAGGAATAAAGCAGCTTTCTATTATTAAAAAATTTTAGCGCGCGGACCAGTACTTTCAGATCCTCCTACAAACAAAAAAAACAAACTTTACCTCTTTATAAAAGGTGTAAGGGACAGCCGTCCACAAACTTTAAGGGCTTGCTCAGTAGACGAAACTGAACAACCTTCCACAAGACTTATTTTCAGGAAACGAAAAAAAAACAGCCTCACCGTACAAAATGATAAACTTTATTGAACAATTTGTATGGCGAGGCCGATTTCTTTTTTCGTTTCCTGAAAAAAAATTTTGTCGTAGGTTGTTCAGTTTCTACTGAGCAAGCCCTTAAAGTTTGTAGAGGGCTGTCCCTTACACCTTGTATATTAAGTATAGATAATTAAAACTCATCAAGACCATTCCAAAAAGCTCAAACACGATAGGTTTGTCTGAGTTCCTAGGGCCACCTTCCGGTTTCATCATCAGATCAGCTCCATGTATAAAAAAATTGCATTGTCATCAACTCAATCGGTAACAGGCAAGTGGATCAAATTTAATTTGCAATATTTGATTACAGACAAATATCCAGGTGAAACTAAATAAAAGCTTGTAAAAAAATCTACACTTATAATATAGGTAATAAAGAGGTAAAGTTTGGCTTTTTGTTTTTATGTTTGTTTGTAGGAGGTAATCTCTGGAAGTACTGGTCCGATTGCTAAAATATTTTTCACCAATAGAAAGCTGGCTTTATTGGCCTGAGTGACATAGGCTATATTTTATTTACGTGGATGAAGTCGCAGGCAAAAGCTAGTGCTTAATAAATACAGGAGTTTCCTACCAGACAGTAGAAGACTTAGTAAAGATTTCCTAATCCTAATTCTCTCCATCTTTCTTCACCAGAATGTAACTGCAACGGGCACGCGCGTCGCTGCCGGTTCAACATGGAGCTGTACAAGCTGTCGGGGCGCGCCTCCGGGGGGGTCTGCCTCAAGTGTCGCCACTACACCGCCGGCCGCCACTGCCACTACTGCCGCGAGGGCTACTACAGGGACCCCACCAAACCCATCACGCACAAGAAGGCTTGCAAACGTGAGTGTTAACATATTTTTTTATTGATATTTTGGAGGTATGCGGAACAGAGAGTAAAGTCCCGCAAACCTCCGTTGAAAAGGGAGGATCCTCCGACCAGACAGGTGTTATAGTCTGGTGGGCGACTGCCCGATAGATGATTTCGGGCTGTCGTATATGTTCAAATCGCGCGGAGAACTTTGATTGCGCGATGCAGGATTTCGTACTTTCTTCGTAGTTCTTATGTGGCGCCATAGATGTCGCTACAATATAAACTAGTACCTAACTGCGATCCCACCAGATGGTAAGGAATCACTGAAAGAAAAAAAGATGTCCGATAATAGAAAGGCGATGGGAATCAAGTCATGTAATTACCGTGTACACTTCAAAATACATCCTGCAAAATGCTGAAAGGCTAATTAAACTAAACCCGTGCTCCTTGTGGGCTTTGTAGATTGGTTTTTTTTAACCAAATCTGGATCTTCTTAACAGAATCAGCAGATATAGAATACTTTATATTTATTTACCTCACTCCTACCAAGCCCCCCTAGCCAAGTTACAACCGTCTCGCTTGCGTCGAACGCTTCGAGTTGGCCGCTCCGCCAATTCTTTTGTTCTGACCACGTGACTGAGCGTTGAGATGACGTCACTCCCGTACATTTGAAGCTTTCTGCTAGCGTTAACGATTGCAGATTAGCAACTTGGCTAGGGGTACTAACATCCGTAGACTCAAAGTAAGATTCAGTCGTGGCCTGGTATTATGCTGAACTGGACCTTTTGGCGCAGCCGTGAAAATGAGACACACAATGTTATTGTTTTTATTTTATAAGTTTTTACATAATTCTTATTTGAGTGTTTCTGTGTGCTAAATAAATGTATTTGCTTTATTTCTTTTTATATTCTATGCTGAGTCTTGACAGCTAAATAACGTGTTATTTCACATGAATATAATAAATAAGTTTTCGTATACTGTTAGGATAGAAATGTTACGGACATTAACATGCAAAGTAAATTTTAAATTCCAATATCCATAAATAACGGATATTATAGCGTAAAACTTAATTAATGCAAATCACAGTTAATTAAGTTCATGTCAATCGTTATCGACTTCATCAATTTTTTTTTTTTTTTTGAAACATCTGCTTTTAGTGTTTGACTTAAGAATGCCGTAAAACTGACCCGTTTTATTACTAGTGTATATGGTCGATATATCTGTCGAGCTATTCTATCAAACACTACTATTTTTTGCTTCATTTACAAAGTAATAAAATTCTAGATAAAGTCATAAAAATCACATTAATTCACTTAAAAACAGTTAATTGAATTTGGAGCTGTTAATCTATTTAATACTAGCTTTTGCCCGCAGCTTCGCTTGCGTACATAAAATATAGCCAAATAGGCACTCAGGAATAAAGCAGCTTCCTGTAGGTGAAAAAAATTTAGCAATCGGACCAATACTTTCAGAGATTACCTCCTACAAACAAAAAAGATATTTCACAAAAAATGTCGCTGTCTACACTAATATAATAAAGAGGTATTTTTTCTTTTTTTTTTTTCTTTTTTTTTTCGTCTTGAGTGGCCAACCGCTTATCCTGTTTTAATTTGCTTGGTAAGCAGCACAAAGTTTCTCGACTGATCTTTTACATTCACGTTTGTCCGTTTATCCACTAAATCCATTGAAACCACCCAACAAAAATTGTATAATATGACTGGCCTGTTGGTGTAGTGGTTAGTGGCCCTGACTGCTATGCTAGAGGTCGTGGGTTCGATTCCCACCCAGGACAAATGTTTGTGTGATATGCATGATCATTTGTTCTGTGTCTGGGTGTAATTTATCTATAATTATGTATGTATTTAGAAATATATAAGTATGGTTTATCAGTTGTCTAGTACCGGGACCCAGCCGGGTCGAAGCCTACTGGGGCCAGGGTTATCCGAAAGGGCGCTCGAGCCCCGGTATGAAGGCTAGAAGGAACGGGGTGGGTCTTTTAGTCAGTAAGAGTCTGACACTATCTCCCGCTCCGCCCAAGGGCGGGGGATGTCAATGCATGATTTTTTCCCACCATAAAAAAAAAAAAAAAAAAGTTGTCTAGTACATACCCATAACACAAGCTCTGCTTAGCTTTTGGGACTAGACGGCGCTGTATATATATATATATATATTCCACAACTATCACACTACTACACTTTCTATTTATATTATATATATATATATATATATATATATAAAAGAGCGGAATAAGCTTTAATTTGCACCCGTGCGAAGCCTGAATGAGTTGGGCACGCCACAATTATGGCGGTAAGTCCCCTCTTTGAGGCGTGGCTGGAAAGACCTTACGGCGTCCTTACCTTCCGCATGACACAGGTCCTCACCGGACATGGCAAGTTCGGGAGGTTCCTGTACCGGATTCGTGCGGAAGTGACGCCCGGGTGTCGCCATTGTGCGGAACGCCCGGAGGACACGGTGGAGCACACAGTCGAAGTATGCCCTGCTTGGGCGGAGCATTGCCGTGCCCTCGTGGGGGCGATCGGCGGTGGAGACCTCTTGCGCCGGGCCTTGTTTGAGGCCATGGTCCGGAGCGAGGAGGAGTGGCAGGCGGTCGCCTGCTTCTACGAAGCAGTAATGCAAAGGCGGAGGCCGACAGCATCAGGCAACGGCGCTCTTGCCGCCGCCGGGATTCCGATCCCGATTTCCGGCCACCGTAGGCGCGGGCTTGCGGACGGCGAGCAACGAGTAGTTCGCTGTCCGACCGTCCGGTAACTGTCCGGACCGAGCCCAAGTCGTCGACGGCGCACACTGTTCCCGCGCGCCTCAAGGAGCTGTCAGCAACTGCAGGGACCCAGCTGGGTCGAAGCCTACTGGGGCCAGGCATAGTTTCGAAAGAGTAGCTCGAGCCCCGGTATGAAGGCACGAAGGAACGGGTTGGATTTTTAGTCAGTAAGAGTCTGAAACTATCTCCCGCTCCGCCCAAGAGCGGGGGTTGTGATTAGATGATTTTCCCACCATAAAAAAAGCCTTAATGTGTGGGTTACGGGATTATTCGAAAAAAAAACTGCAGTCCTAGAACGCTTTTAGTCAGTAAAAGTCTGTCACTCGGTGGAGACCTTGAATAGGTTCACTTCCAAAAGGGAAACTCGTGGTCCTGGATCGCAAAGGGCAAGAGAACATAGGTGTGGTTTTAGTTAGTAAAAGTCTGACACATCCTTTTACTCCGCCCAAGAGCAAGAGAAGTTATAGGATGGCCCCGAAAAAGTTTGAGTGGGTAAGTAAGTATCTAATATTTTTATCTGCTATTACTTACAAAAACATATTTAAGTCTAGAATCTCAAAACGATTCAAATAACACTCCCTTTTTCCCCATAAACCGAAACATTTAAAGCGTAAAAGTTAAATATACCTACAATAAAGTTAAACTGACGTTAACCGTTTACACCTGTCCACGGACTGACAAACAGACAGACATAATCTGAAACTATCTATGTACAAATAGACACGGTCGTTATACAAATACTTGGTTTAGTTAAACGGAGTTTAACGTTGGATTTGTAGATATACGTTAAGGCCCTAACGCCCGAGCAGAGACATAAAACAGTGACTTTCTGAAGCTTACTCCTCAGTAACGGCTAGAACAATAGGTTTGAAAAAATTATATGTTTACAATAGATCCGTAAATAACATTATCAAATTTACCGAAATAAAAAAAAAAAACAACAGGATATTTTTTCTTTTTTTTTACCTACTCTTTTCAAACGGCTTATTAAGAAATATGTTTACACAAAAATATTGCCCGTTAAAGTTAGAACTACATTAGACCGACGCAAACGTCTGATTTGTACGTAGAACGACGTCGCGTGGCGTCGTGTGGCATGGATCAAGTGTAGCTCTACAAGTCTAGTTTCCATATAAACGAACCGACGCACCCAGATCGTCGTGTATGTGACACGTGTGCGCAGTGTAGTTCTAGCTAAAATGTTCTCCAGAATGTACATAGCCTATGTAAATCAATCAATTTCGCAAAGATAATGGATTTAAAGGTAAGCGGAGCTCTGTGTGGGCGCAGATGGCAGTACGTATGTGTGTGCATGTAACTCCGACTAGATGTTCAAGGGACTCTACGCCTTAAATGTCGCATCAATTTGGAGATTATGAGCGCCTTTTATATTTTTAGTGTTAACTTTGGTATTAGGTTTTATTTTATGGTTTGTATTATTGTTATTTGTTGTTGTAGGAATAAGTACGGTATGTGTTACTAACCTAACCTAACCGAAATAGAAGATTATTGTTATATTTTATTACTATATTATCTTTACATCGTAAACTCGAAAGTTCATAAAACACTCAAAATCATTTTATTTCACTAAGGCCTACATGGGCACTTATAAAACGACAGAGGCCGGAAAACGGGTCATTATTATTGTCATGGTTTATTCTTGGCATCATATTGGTAACACCGAGTTGCAAACAAAAAGGGATCACGATGACTAACACCTACATCTTCAAAACTATGTCCCCCAGTGGCACCCACTAACAACTCCGCAAACATTTAACCCTATCTAACCCAAGGATTAGATTCGGACCCCAAAGAAATGGAAATTGCAAAACAAAAAGGCGTAACATCGTAAAATCTAAAAGTAAGCGAGTCCCAGTCACATCGTCCTCGTGGCCGCAGCTACAATAGTTTTCACATAAAATTCACGAAAAACCGAGTTGGTCCTTCGAGCTGGATTGGTCCTTCGGGCAGGATTGGTCCTTCGGGACGCTTCAGTTTTATTTGACGGCCGCGGTAGGTTTTTCGCTGATTGGGCCAAGATTGGGGTATGGAAATGGGTACACTTATGCTATTGTTACGTCAGCTAGTTGAGGTTGAGTTGTAGGGTAAAATGGGGAGCAAAATTGAAATGGTATCTTGGAAATTCAAGAAGCTATTATGGGAGTTGTAGTTGATATTGCGACTATATTTTTGTTGAAATATTTCCTGCTATCTATTGTCTTTTATTATAAGCAAATATTGCATTGAGTTTTTTCAAGAAAACTGAAAAGCTGATAAAAGAAAATCTTTGAAAAGTTTGGAAAAACACTTTTGTAACACTACTCAGCATATTACGCAGCTATGAAGCTAAACTAAACAACTTTTCCCGTACCAATCTCAAGAAGCAAGCCAAACAATTTTCATAAGATACTGTTCCCGAAACCTTTCTCGATTCTCAGAATTCGCAAACAGCGGCGCAGTAGGCACGCCGATACAATTGCCAACATTATTTCCGATCACAATCCCCTGTCATATACCCGGACCGCTATAAAACGCGGGGTCAACGCACAACTCGACAGTCGACACTTTCCCGACCCGAACCGGACCCATCCGGGTAATCGAGTTCAGAATCGAACGACACACGGGGGAGAATCCGATTATCGAATGAAATCAACTATGTATATCGATAACAAATCACGACGCACAATAAAACGAATTCTGTTTCGAATAGTTTCGATTATCGATAGTGATTTAGGGTTTGGCAATTTTTCGTACAATTTGAGATTGTGGGATACGGTAATAATAGGAGTATTTTTGTGTTGATATTTTTTTTTAATTTATCGTATAAAGGAAATTGTTTGTTTGTAGAACTACCACTAGGGCACCACTGCTCGATTAGCAGTAGTGGTGATCCAGCTATGAATTATATGTGGTAGTTTCAAACCCAGGTAGGCGCTTTACTTGGCGTAATTTATTACATCACCACTGCTCTCAAAACAGTGAAGGAAAACATTGTGAGAAAATTGGCATGGCCTAGAATCAAATCAGAGAATCAAACCTCTCCTAAATAGTCCTAGGTCCCAGCTGTGGGAACATTAAAAGACTAATTATGTTTCTTATTCTAGGAAGATGAGGGGTCTTTATACAATTACCTACTAAAATTCTTTCACTGAGTAGGTATAGGTACATGACATGTGTGCGTAGGTGTGTGTGAGTTTGTTTTTTATTTCTATACACTTGAAACGGTTTCACGAGTGTGGCACACAGGTAATCCATGTCCTGAAGTAACAAATAGGATATTTTCTTATCTCAGAAGTTAATTAGGATAATTTTCTAAATGCACACTGGCGAAGAGCAAATCAAACTACCAAGATTTTCCTCAGCGTGTATAAAGTTGACGTCTCAATCAAGTTCATATCAATTAAAACACATTAAAATTACCACTCAACACCACGTTTACAACTCATTTAGGTTTTTTCAAGGCTTTTACAACCTAGGAAATAATAGTGTTAGAATTACATTGTTTACTGATTAACGCGAAAGCATTAAAATAAACGTACCTCTCGTTATAGGGCAGGGCTATAAAGTTGTTGGCAAGCTAATAAAACGTGATTAGGTAACATGTGTATACCTTTATTCCTACTGTTCCTAGATTGCAAGGTATATGTACACTAGGGGTGCTACGGAGTACGGATACTCGGATCCGCATCCGCCAATGCGGAATATTCGCCTCAATTCTGTATTCACATCCGCATCAAATGGGTGCAGCGATCAATTAAAAGCAAAACAATTTATTTTAAAAATACAAGCGCCATAAATAGAGATATGTAGAGTGATCGATAATGAATATGAACGCATTTTACAATTAAATTCTGTGTTTTTACGATTAAATTCTCCAAAATTCTTTGTGATTCCAAATCCAATGAGCATGTGGCCAACCTGAACCCAACTTCACCTTAATTTGACATTGGTCGTCGAATCGTTCAGAGGCCCTATCACGAGCTCTTCCCGCGATCCAATTCATGACCTAAACTGAATTGTTAAAGAGATGAAACTGTCAAAGTGTCTCCATCCCTCTTTCACGCTCGCTCGCCTGACATTTAAAACATCATGGTAAGGCACCTTTCTTTTTAACGGACGTGGATTTATTAACTGCAACAGGTAATGACATTATACAGAATGTGGAAGGGACCAAAACCGAGTATGAGGTGAATGTTTTTGTGAGTAAAAAAATCCTCAAACAATTTTCTACTACATGTCAAACGCAGAGTTCAATTTTAAACGAACTTCGACATTTTTTGATTAATTTGTTGCGCTGTCTACCATACTTAAAGTTTAAATTTAAAATTAAAATATTTAAAAATAATTCTGTAATCCGCATCCGCATTCACATCGGCGGATGTCGAAATTTTTGCATCCGTGACAACCCTAGTGTAAGTACACTATGCACTTAATTGAATTTAGACTTTAAATACGATTTAATTTTCTTAGAGACCAATTACGTTGAGAGTTTTCTTATGTCTTCTTGCCAGAGCTTAGAATGTGGCTACATTGTGGCTAATAATGTTGTTCTGATGGTTTTTATTGTAATGATTCCACTTAGACTGGAAGTTCTTTGCAGAAAATGTCTTGGCAATGAATAATAAGAGTTTAGATGAAATAGTCTTCAATTCTAAGTACCTATTCAGAATTAAGTTAAAAAAAAAAAACATATTTAAAAAAAATTACCTTGATATCCGATAAATTACATACATACTTAGAAAATGCTCAGATCAAATCAATACGTAGTCCGTAACATGGAAAGTATGGGACTTAGTAAATTAAACAACATAACAAAAATAACGATATTCAGAAATCAGAAACGTTTATTTCAACTTTTGAATTGTCAAAATGTCGGTCAGTCAAATAAGTGAAGCTAAATTGCACGTATAGCACTCACAAAAAAAAAACCTAACTGATTGTTTTCATTCAATTACATTCTGCTGTAACAGGCATAATTATTGAATTATATGGGGTGCCAATTGTGCTTTTGAACACATTGCAAATCCCTTGTAAGTCTAAAATAATTTCTCAATCTCCTACTATCCTGATTAAACTAGCTCCCACCAGTTTAAGCAAGATTAACAGTAACAGTGACTAAAAATCACACTCAGATCCAACAAAATAATATTAGTTCAAAATGTACAACTAACTTCGAAGTACGACGAGCTACGAAGTTAAACGAAGATCCCCGAAGTAGTACAGCTTGCAAATACATTGTTCGAGCTAATTTAGTCAGTAAACAAGGCGAAATAACATCCAAGAAAACTGTGTTACGAACACAAGACTTCGTTATTTCCTGGCAACAGACTTAGTTCGGGAAAAAAATGTAATAATAAGGAAAGAAAGGAAGTTTTCTTCTTTCTTTGCGACGGTCGCATCTAAGTTCGGACAGTGATGTTATCGCATTATGTTTTTTCTTTCGAGAGATAAAACTATCAGTTGCTTATGTAGTTCTGATTGAGGAAATACTGTGCAAACAATAAAAACGGATTTTTCCTCGTCCCTAAGAAATAAAACTGTTATTCCAAATACCATTACCTTACTTTCGAAGAAATAGCGTAATAAAATTGTAATCCTGAATCGCCATCAAACAATGAGCAAAAAATAATAATAATAAGTACATAATATCAACTTGTAATTATCCCACTGTTGAGCAAATATGCCTCCTCTCGTTTAAAGAAAAATAGCACGGTTAATCAGTATGGTTAAATACTCAATTTGCATTAGCAATTTCATTGTTAATAGTAAATTAACAATAATATGTTTCCCTGTTCTCGACGCGACAACGAAAGATCCATATTGAATTAAAATTAATAATGAATTAAAATTAACTTAAACCTAGTCTTAGTATGATAATATCATACTAAAAAAATAACTTAAACCTAGTGTTAGTAGGTACACTAGGTTTAAGTACATTTTAATTCATTATTAATTTTAGTTCAATACGGATCTTCATTATAATTGTTATGAAGAGGGAAATATCTCTTCGAAACGATACCGATTCTAAAACAGAAAGCCGATACCAGTTAAGTGACTCAATGTTGGAAGGTAGTTGGGTGAGAGTCGTGATTCAATTATCCCTGTCAGGTGACAACGGCGCGGATGGAGCACAGTCGACGAAAAATTCAATCGACGCTCATCCACCCTGTCGTAGCCTGGCAGTTATATGAAGTGGGAGCG
The DNA here is from genome assembly GCA_910589285.2 of Mythimna ferrago. NCBI lineage: Eukaryota > Metazoa > Arthropoda > Insecta > Lepidoptera > Noctuidae > Mythimna > Mythimna ferrago. Next base: position 1,793,125 of record OU342693.1, read on the forward strand.
ACATTACTATTCTGTTTACTGGGTCTGTGCTTATTGTTATACACAATTTACAGTCACTTACCCACTCAAAAACGAGGAAATTGACATTTGGGGGCAAGCGGAATAGAGAGTAAAGTCCCGCATTCGATCCTCCGAGCTCCGGCCAGACGGGTGTTATGTCTCGTGGGCAACTGCCCGATAAATGATTTCGGGCTGAGAACGTATAAATCACGTAGAGAACTTTAATTGCGCGATGCAGGATTAGTGCTTATGTGACGCCATAAATGTCGCTACAGACACAAAATAGGTACCTACACATTTAAAACAAAAATTACGAGTAGAAGACGGTTTTTTAAAGCGGCTAGTGGTGGTTATAAAGAATAAGTGGCTCCTGAGGAACATTTTATCAATTCACTAGACACTGCCTTTCCTTGAGGAGCTGAGGCGGATCGAATGACACATTTCTCGTTAAATTCGCGCTTTAGACCTTAGAGTTGCGGACTGGGTCCTACGTACAATAGAATTTACATAAAATGTCTTTTGTTATTATCAAGGTGATATACCTATCCAAGTTACTGTGATGTTTAATAATTCTATATATTTTTTTCTCTTCCACCAGCCTGCGACTGCCACCCCGTGGGAGCGAGTGGCAAGACCTGCAACCAGACGAGCGGCCAGTGCCCCTGCAAGGACGGCGTCACCGGCACCACCTGCAACCGCTGCGCTAAGGGATACCAGCAGTCGCGCAGCCACATCGCGCCGTGTATACGTAAGATATTCAGCTTCAAGTGTATGACATCCGTCTGGTAGTGACCGTGCAATAACTGGCGTTGGTGAATATTAGCTGTTGTGAAGCGTTAACATAAAGAATATGATAGTTTGACGTAGGGTAGTTTGTAAAATGGACATGAGTAGCTGCTACGAAGAAAAATACACAGTCATGCGAACCAAAGTTGAAATGTCTCCTAAGTAAACTACCGAAAAAGGAACTGTCAGATTTCACGATACCTATTAGATTCATGTCGTTATTTTCATTCCTATTCGGTAATCGACAAAGATACAATAAAAAAAGAACGCGGGAATATACTTAGGAGTCCCGAAAAGATCCGCAAAGGATCCATTTACGTTATAAAACTATAAACAACTTACCTTTCAACACACCAAAGGTATTCACGGAGGAAATCGATCTATTCGCACCATCGCCGTCCTTGATAAGGTGTAAACCGATGTCCAAGAACTGCACCTGGCCATAATCCCACGCATTAAACGTCAGTTAAAGGTGAGGTGTCGTGATTGTGGCAGTAAAGCAACCATTACATCGCCACAGTCGTAACTGTGCTGTAATGGAGACTTTGTGATGCCGACGCATGGGGGCATTGCCGGTCGGATTGGCGCACTGTGTAGGGAAATTGTTGAATTAAATATAATGTTCAAGACCAAGACCGATATTTGACGAAAAACAAGTAACTTTCAAGTAGTCTGCTGACTGTATGGCTGTTCTTCACGGACGCGTAGCTTCATGGACGCGTATTGGTCATGATAGGTACTCTTGGTGTACGCCCTCACAGCTTACATCGTGTCGTCATGTCATAGCCGCTTCGTCGACAGAGTTTTCCAGTTTTCAACACCAAGCTACACCAAGCTTATAATGACGAATACGCGTCTATAAATCTACCTCCGTGGACAGTAGGCATACTTATATGTGGATTGTGGGTGATTAAAATGGTAAGCATTGTTGAAGAAACATCATAAGAACTGCTTGCTGTTATATTTACCTGGAATCTTTTTTTGCACCTGGCCGAAATACGCATTGCGTAGTATTTATAGAGTGATTAATCCACTTGCAGTGAAATGTAAGCAGTTCTATACTGCATCTGATTTGAATCTGAGAATTGTCGATCCGAATTAGCTTTAACAACTGTGCACTATCACTCCAACCGAGTCTGACCGCATTCAAAGTGCCTAGTGCGAGTTTGTTTTACATTAACGCGATCGACACGTTTATGACGTTCGGCGCTCTGATTGGCCCGCTTCAAGCTCTTAACCAATCAGAAAGCAAAATGCTGTAAACGATTTGATCGCGCTAACGTAAAAACTCGCACTCAGCGAAATGAACACTTCACAGTTTGTATCACCCGGTGACCCTGATACCTTTTTTAATGATAGTTTGGTATGTCCAGGTATACCGCGAGTGGTGACAGCCGTGCAGGCCATGGAGGCGGTGGACGGTGACCCGGGCCGCGGTAAGTAGTAAGTGTACCTTCATGCACTCTCGCCTCACACTCACGAGCATGGACATGGATACTCAATCGCCACACTAGTATTTTTTTACTCTCCAACTGCGAAAATTTTACAAAAAATTTCAAGTTTTTTCTTTTTTGTCATTGGAGTACTTACCTTATTTGAATCAAAGGACCAATTTTCCAAATTTTTGTTTTTTAAATATGTTACTATGTGATTGAGTATCTGTGATTAGGAGCTTACTGTACTTAATGAATATTCATCTAATTAAGATTGAACTTACATACACTTTCTTCGATTATTTTCTGATTGAATAGACTATTACGCTGTAAACAGAAGGTTCAAATACAATGAAATAATAAAAGTATTACTGAATTATTATTATAGCAAGCCCGTATTGCCCCACTGCTGAGCAAAGGCCTCTCTCCATTCTTTCCAACAATCACGATTTCTCTTTCCTATTCTTAAGGAAGACATCCAAGTCGAATACAGTAACTGCAACATTAAAAGATATTTTTGAAGTTAAAGCCAGTAAGTGTTGAGATATTATCTCAGCAATAAAATAACTTAAACCTCTCAATCTCCGCATTCCATCGTTAAAGTCGCGTTATGAGATGGTTATGAGCTTAAAATAACAATGTTGCTTGAGCGTGCGCTTGCGCAGGCTCTAAGCTTTACGTCATTTACTGATACACTCAATAATAAGCAGTAACTTTTTACAATATAGGTATACAGAACGGTAAAACTTTTATAAAGTTTTAGTAACAAAATTTTGAAAATTTTAAGTCTCATGCCAGTGTCACAAAGATTTCATCAACAAGATCATGTTAGAGAATAATTGTTTACGACATTCAAGATATAACTTTAAAAATATGAATCAAAAAACTAAATTTTTATTTCACATAGGTATCTAGGCACAGTTCCAATTGGTCGTTTCCTATGGACAGGAAATGGCAAGAAACTCTAACGTAACTCTTTTAAAAAATAAATATTGATTTTACAATATTTCCTTTGTACAATATTTATCAGGTACAGGACAATGCAGACCAGTTAAAATTGTATCCAAAAGTACAATAACAAATAACTAAAATTGATCGTAATATAAATGATATAGTGGAAAGTAATCTATGATTCCGCGGAGTCTACAGTGTTCTCACATTTACATTATAAAGAAGAGAATTCTAAATAAAAATATACTGTAATAAGGGCAAATACTATATGTTTTAATTTATAACAGTTGAAAAGTACAGTTAGCTCCATCTTATTATTAATTTGCACTTTAATTTTATTTACTTCTTACTGCCTTTTGATAAGTGCTTTACTTTGTTGCAAGGGCGACAAGTAATCTCGTTTATCCGCACTTTTATTACTGAAGACATAAACACTCGGAGTGTTGATGTTTGTGTCATCTTATACCAGACCAATAAAATACTTTGTTCGCTAATTAATTTAATTACTTGGCAACATTTCTTGTAAAGCCTATCAAAATGCAGTAATGAATGAAATCCATTCTCACACCACATGACTAATTTCATACAAAAAAAATATTAATTCGTTCATTTCTCAACATTATGAAAATATTTATCAACATATTTGAAACCTAGTATGTCATGAATGCAATCTATTTCTAATATTATTCTGGTCTTTCCAAAATAATATTTGGGTTTGAACTCGAACTTTCGCATCAAAGGGCCATTTTTGTGTAACTTTTCAAATTTCTTTTAAATCTTTGGTCTATTGAAAAGGATACCTACTTTTCCAATTTTCATGGTGTTACAACTTTTTCGTAGTGTGGGAATGTTTCTGTGTCGTATTGTTAATCGTATAATGTTCATTTCAAGCTTGTTCCGTGTCATCCACTGTCAAACTCATAACTCTTTTTTGTTTTATTTTATCAGTGCCGAGTGAGAGGTAACCCTTTCATATTAACATTATTTTGTAATTTAAAATTTCTCTTCATACATTCCGTACATATTCAACATCCAATAAAATATAGTTTCTAATCACTGTATTCAAAATCAATTAGACGTTAATCATTATGATTAAAATCATTGTAACTGAAGCAGTTAAGCCAGAAGATGAACTTAATTCAAATAATAATGATATTGACAATAACTATGAATCTATGAAAGTAACAGAAGTATATGCTGATGATGATGTTTATAACAATAGCAGCACAGCACAAGATAAATACAGTAACGATGAAATTCATAATGAAAATGAGATTATTAGTGTAATATTTACATATGTTGATGGTAATGTCTGTAACAACAGCAACGGAGCAGTGCGGCCGGTGTCGCGCCGCCGCTCGCACTCTAAATCTCAACAAGTTCTGCAGCCGAGACTACGGTAAGTACTGCTGCTGATCTTTTTATTCCTAACAATGATACTACTATTGTACCTGTCATATTGACGTGAATCGTCTTGTCAGAGAAAACCAAGATATATCTACCTTGCATTGAAAACTAACGATGACGTTGCTGGAACTGGTGATACTATGTACGCCCATATACTTTCTTTGCTTTATAATGTGCTATTTAATCCTTGTACCCCGTTTTATCTTAAAGAACGTTTTCAATTCCTTAGTGACACACATAGTAGGTCCTTGAGATCATCGGAGAACCTAAAATTAAGTATTCGCACGCATTCCACTACCTTCGTTGACAAATCTTTCACAATTCAAGCTGCACGTTTGTGGAATGCGTTACCCTTAGAAGTAAGGCGTGCTCAAACGCTACCAACATTTAAAAAGATGGTGAAGGAGTATTACCTTTCTCTTTGATATATTTTTCTTCTCCTGATTCAACTATATATTTGATATTTATTAGTATATTTTTTTTTTAGTATTGTATGTATGTATTTGTGTTAATGTATCTTGTTAGTATTATATCTGATGTTTGTACACTGACAACCCTTAATCTATCTCCTTTCTCTCAGTCCATCCAAAGGTGGTCTGTAAGAGATCGCCCTGTGCGATAAGATCGCCCATTGTGCACTTATTCTTTTAAATGTTTGTCCTGTATTTTTGTTTATTTGGTGTACAATAAAGATTATAAAAATAAATAAATAAATAAATATGTAAACTTTTAAAGCAAATGCTTCAGCTGTAGCAAATATTGGTTCTTTACTACTTGTTTTATTTGTATTGGCTCTCAATAAAGTATCTTCTCTTAAAGAGAACGATGGTTAAAAAGTTAAAAGTATGTCATCTTTATTACATGGTATTTTTAACATATAATATAATATTCCACAACGCCGTCCAGCCCCAAGCTAAGCAAAACTTGTGTTATGAGTACTAGACAGCTGATAAACATACTTATATATATCTAAATATATACATATTATGGATAAATTACACCCAGAACAAATGATCGTGCTCATGACAAGAAGTGTTCGTATTGGGTGGGAATCGGCATAGCAGTCAGAGCTACTTACCACTAAACTAACAGGCCCCGATCTCCGGTCTCTAATAGAATACTACTTTGTCTAGCTAGAGCCTCTGGGCAAATTATGTTTCGAAAAATCTCGCTGTCAGATTATGAATTAATACTGTTAATCATAAAAGTAATTGCTTCAAGAAAATTGTAATTAAAATCACCGTTAATGACGTTAACACACCTTTCGCTAGTAAACGTCCAATAAAATGTGTAATTATTATCTGTTAGATACTTTTCATCGTTGGAAGTTAATTAAACTCTCTCTCTATTATACGTAATCTGCCTCTGGCGGAAACTTTGTTTTCTTAAGACAGTTAATTATCATCGAAATTATAATGATGACCAAAACCAAAAACTAAAACATAACAATCAAAATTCCAATCACCTCATTTCTCTTGTATCGACACGAAATTGAAAAAAAAAATTGCTAGGTAGCTAGCTAATGCAGATTTAATTTCATACCCAGGCTACTTAGTAAATAATACTAAACTCCTAAAAAACTACTTACTCCTAAAAAACTCACTAAACTCTAATACTCATTCACTAACTCTAGTATTCATAAAAACTATTTTATAAAGTCTGTCAAGGTTACAAAGCTACAGGTGACATTATACCGGAAAAATGAACGATTTCTGAAGAGTCGATTTTTGAGAAGTTTAGCATACTAGCTAAACTTTTTTACTCTATAAAGGGGCTAGAAGGGTATCTCAAGCAAATGCAGTAAGGTTACTTCTTATTGGACGTCAAATAGATAGATAGATTTACTCTTTATTGTACACCATAAATACAATTACAGTGAAGCTTAAAATTAATAGGGTGTCACAATGGACGATGTTGTCGCTAAAAGCGATCTTTTGCAGACAACCTTTGGATGGATTTGACAGTAAAAATATCCGCAGGTAGTTCGAAGTCAAGGTTTGAAGATAATAAAAAAATACAAGCCAATAAGACAATCCTAATTACAATACTGACAAATTCGTTTTCCGCAGTCATAATGGGCAAGGTAGTGGGTCGCGAGGCGAGCGCGGCGGGCGACCAGTGGGTGCGCCTGGCGCTGAGCGTGCAGGCGGTGTACAAGCGCGCGCCGCGCAGCCGCCTGCGCCGCGGCGCCACCGCCCTGCACGTGCGCGCCGCGGACCTCGCCTGCAAGTGCCCTAAGATCAAGATTAACAAGTAAGTAACATGCAAAAACTTCACATATGTCCATCTATGCTCCTATTTCTTTTTCTCTTTGAGCTCAGCGGTACTCTTCTATTCTTCCCTGTCGACCGTCATTTTAACAGCATCACAATCCATTAATCTCTTTTTTGGCTTTCCTCTCCTCCTCCATCCAATATCAGAAATGTACTCTTTTAGCAACTTGCGTTTCATCATTTGGAGACTGTCTGTGATGGTATATATTCGTACTTCTTGAGTACCACAGGTTCAAAAAAAATACACATCATACTTATCTGGATAAAATAAATCTTCTCTCTAGACCTGTAACCTTTTTGATTTTCCCGCCCTACCTAATTTTTTAGGGTAAAAATATTATCCATTACATTTCAATACTGCTCAACTAAATAGCATACTTAACTGCCTATAAGTTTTTTGATAGTGTGCTATCATATATATATTATATATGAAAATAACATTGAACGTAAAATAATAAGATGCGGATATCTTTAAAATTCTACAGACCTAAAAATAACAGGCTCTTGCGAATCATTTAAAATTATAAGTTTGTAAATTGCTTTTAGATCCCCTCGTCTAACAATGGATGCAGAACCATTATTTAAAGCATTAGGAGTCAACGAGCCATCACTAAGTTTCTCTTAGTGTACTTACGGTCCAATTACTGTTTTGTATAAATCTTAATATTTTATTTTTGCCAGACATTGTTTGCGAAAATGTTAAACTTTTAAGTACTTTCTACAATTAGGAACGTTTTGTACTTGGCTGAAATAGGGATAATTGGAGAAAGAGTAAAGGTCTTCTGTCCTGCAATAGGACACTAAAAATAACAAGTAATAATTGTTATTTTTTTACTCCTAGGTCATACCTAATCCTAGGAGTGGAAAAAGAGGGCGTGTCAGCCGGTTTGCCGGGGCTGACAGTCGGCGAGAGGACACTACTACTGGAGTGGCGCGACGACTGGCACCGACGCATCCGGCGGCTTCAGCGGCGTGCGATCAACTGCCATTAGCGGGCGCCATCTTGGAATGGTGGGGATAAAGCAACCAATGAGAGCGCACCGTTCTCGTCGTAATCCGTCGTTGCAAACATACGTGAATTGATAAACGTAGTTGTTTTAACTGTTACTGCCATATACGTGCTGTCTATATAAATTCATATTACAATAATTTGTCTCGGGAATTAATGTTGATATTATCGTAAGACTGATTGTAATCGCCCTGCAATACATCTTCGTGTAACATAAAGGTGTTCTAGGTACAGATTCTATGTCAATTCCCCTGCTGTGTCGTGACCCTTCGTATGCTAAATATATCTAGTTATTAGACAGAAGTATTATAAATGATAATACAAGTAAGATATTCAGATGTTGTCAGCAAATTCGTTAATAGTAATAAGTCTACATTTACTTAATAATAATGTAACCACAAGCTATAAATTGTGATGGATACATATCGAAAGTAGAGCCTAATTTATTACACGAAATAATTTTTTGATAACGAATCACAGGCCTAAGTTCTCACTCCATTTTTTATCTAGATTCTTGATGAATATTTAACTAAGTAAATACTTATTCGATAATTACTCGTCATAGTTGTTGGCACTCAATATAGCCTATTTATTTCCCATAATATTAAATGTAAAGTTGTCCATTCTATCAAACATTAATTCCTGGGGCACTCGAACGTTTACCTAGTCCGTTTTAGGAATAACGTTAATGATAAATAACTGTAGTTTCACTGTTATGTACGACAAGTATTTATGCCAAAAATGCAAGAGACATTGATTAAGGCGCGTGGAAATTGGTCCTTTGGCCCAGAACCAGAGACTAGCAGTTACATTCTCAATTTAAGAACTCGTGAGAAATATGCTCTGAGGTCTTTCAAAATAAGATCCAAAGTAACCAAAAACCGCGTGTCTTGGTCTACATATATAAAAAAAACTTCGAAATTTTCCCAATCCTAGGATTTCGTTGAAAAAAATTGTACATTATTATTATTATTATTTATTTTGAATAGTTTAATCTTATAAGGCAAAAATAATTGTATCGTTCCATTTCTTGCATTTTTTGTATAATTGTTATTTTATATTGAAAATGCTAATGTTGATATTGTTTTTATGTGCTGTGGCTGTATACACTTACGGAATCTGTTGAACGGTGTGAAGTATGACTAAAATTAAAAAAATATATATGCTATCAAACCTGCCATATCTATTAATAAATATTTTATTCCATCTTTTTAAATATTATTAAGCAATAAAAATCATCACAATATGAAACGTACTTTGAAGATGGCATGTCATCTCTACATGACATGACATCTTAGTTTGACAGATGGCGTGAGTTGTGTGCGCGATTGTACACGTTAGATGTAGGACACATTCGAAGATGGATCACCACATAGTCACAATGGTTTAACGTACCTCATTTATATTATAAATCTTATCACTAAGGTTAAGTGTTTAATTTATATCTTTAGCGCTTAGATTTTATACACTTTAAGCTAAAAAATATCAATCTCTCTATGTGTTCGTATTTTTCTCTTTTTTATTTTCTGTAAATTAAATGATTTAAATATTAGATCTTGCCAAAGTAACATTTTTTATTTTGTATAGAGTACTTAGTTTCCTCTGTGTAATGTCTTCGTTGAGGACATGACTTGAACAAATGCGTCGCCTAACTGAGGTATGTACAGTATTACTAGCTTTACTAAGGAAAATAATACTAAGAAGCTTTTGGTTTTTGAAAAAGTACAATCGCGAACAAAAAGATATCCAACAAAGCAAACCCGATTATGACTTGGTTATAAAAAAATTACATTAAAAATCGTTAAGCACCTATAGTCACAGAATTTGTATACAGAAAATACCATAACCATAATTTTAAATCTTATTCCATTCACTTCAACAAAAACTGTACAATAACATAACAAAAGCCATTCATAATACATAAAAAATAGAACATCTCAATCGGGCATAAAGACGGAAAGTATGCGTAATCATTTACAATTGACCTGTCAGAGTTATTTATGCTATCTCCTGGGCTAAGCATACAATTGTATAAATCATCTTGAAGGCAGAACATTTTACAATAATCAATGTACACGTTGCACCGCGCAGTTCTGGCCAAATTGGCTGAAATGGCAGATTTATAAACGTAATAAAAATATAATATTTTGCAATAGTTAGCGAGCATTTATCCCGCATTTAACTAAATTGTACATTTTCAAGAACAAAAGAACGTAATCTATAGATAAAATAAATATTTAAAAAACGACTTAGATGTTTCGCTTGAACGTACTACGGATTGTAAAAAGTGTATTTAGTTGTAGATCGAACTATTAACCGGTTTCTAGTTATGCATATCTTTAGATTTCATAATTTGTATACTTTTAATTATATTTTGGCACCGTAGATTTAAATCTTTATACTTTAGCGACTAATTTGATTAATAAATAAACAGATGTCAATTTAGTATCAATGTTCTTTTTTTCAAAGTTTACTTAAATATTGTTGTGCGCCAAAATATAATTTAAAATATCGTAAAATATAATTATTAATATCTGAACGTAACTGTACCTATAGCATAGTCTTTACTTTATATTTTTACTGAACGTAATTATATTTGTGAATATTGTTTTATTTTCCAATTAATTTATTCTGTATGCAGCAATAAAGCCTGTTTATAACATTTAAAACAAATATACAATCATAAATTAATAGCGAGGTTAATCCGCAAATCACGGTTCAAAAGTTGAGTAATGTTGTTTCCTCGGAACTGAATTCAACAAAAAGTTATAAATCTTAATCTTAATGAAACCCTTCACTTTAATAAAACTTAAAGTAGGTACTTACATACAGTCCATTCTGTTTTTTATGCAGAACTTAATACGACTGACATAATATTATATCTTATTAAAATTTATTTTGTTTTACAGTGCTTAAAACTTAAATAACATGTCTTAACGTTTACTTATATTGGTTTTTAAAATAAAAAAATTATTATGTAACGCACAAAAGTTCTACATGCTTACTTACTGTCGTGAAATTAAAATAAAACATCTATAATAGTTGGCGACATGTACTGTACTGTTAATAAATAGTATAATATTCATTTAGTTATACTTATTTATATTTTAAGGGATGTCAATTAAATTTAAGGAAAGCGCGCAAACGCTTCAGCTGCGACCATAGATTAAAAATGGCCGACTTTTTGTCTATGGTTTGTGAAACGTTTGGCGCGCAATTAATTGTGTTTTCAAGATACCCTGCTCCTGTGATGTAATAAATGTTATTGGTTATATTTATTTAAAAATAAAAGTACATTAATATACGGACTTGTTGTCTTGTTATTACTATCCTGCAAATACCTACAAACATCTTAGGAGACTGAAAAGTGAAGTAAACTCGGAAAAATGAAAATATCCGCAGAAGAAACAAGGTTACCGACATAGCTCGAAGAATCGCCAAACTTAAGTGGGCAGGGTACAATGCTCGCAGAACAGATGGTCGGTAGGGATGAAAGGTTCTGAAGTGGTGACTATGTACCTACTGGAAGACGCAGCGCTGGAAAGCATCGCACAAGATGGACTGATGAATTGGTGAGAGTCGTGGGAATCTGATGGATGCGAGACGCACAGTGCCTGTCTTTATGGCGACACTTGGAGTCAAAGTCAAAGTCAAAATATTTTGTTTCACATAGGCCTGCATGGGCACTTATAAAACGTCAGAAGCTAGTACACGGTTCCAAATTCAGTCAGGTTGAAATGATGATGATAATATCAGAAATGTTAACTCAACGAAAAAAAAAACGTAATATAGGTAGGTAGTTTCCAGGGTCAAAATAATTACATTTTATTTAGTCCATATTCTAGATAAAGTATAAAAAAATATTGGACACGTATTTTTTCTTTTTTCGATTACTTAAACAAAAAATAACAAAGACATAGTCCATTAAAGTTATATGTGACGTCACCCCGTGCGAAAAAATGCAGCACGGCGTGACTTTACACGTAACTTTAATGGGCTATATCTTTGTCATTTTTGGTTTAATTTACAAAAATTATATTTTTATTTTTCACTAAAAAAATAAAAACGGATTATTGCATTGTCATCAGTCTTTGATGCGTGTGCAAAGTTTGAAGAAAATCTGATCTCCCAAAGTAGGTCAAAATCGAGCTCAAAGGCGTTGATTACAATCATACAGGTGAAGCTAATATAAGCGTGTTAATAAAAAAATACGTGTCCCTTATTTTTGAATAATCTAAAAGACGGACTAATTAATTTTTTGACGGCAACTAGCCTATTCAAAGAACTTTCTTCTTCTTCTTCCTGCCCTTATCCCATATTACTTGGGGTATATTCAAAGAACATTGATACCTACGATTTACATTTCCATAAAGACAACTAAACTACAACCGCCAAGTCATCCATGTAAACCGGCCCTAAGGCTAACAACTACATGTAACCCAGCGTACGTAGTCATAAATCAGTTGTAAAGGCAGCTCCACACAATACGGCTCCAAGGGCCGCTCGACACTCGTCTGATTTCCCCCGGGACCCCTCGACGCTTCTTTGATGGTTCGCCCTAAGATACGGGAAATTTTTCGATATTAACATCCATATTTAATGAGATTACCTTGATTTATAATATCAGGTATGATAAGGCGAAGAATTCTGATCGGTTTAAGATTGATCGATTGGAAATTTGGTCTTTAGGTAAGTGAAGCATGGGGAGGCTGATTGGATTTTTAATATTGGATGAGCATATCTTTTTAAAAGCTAAAATTGGGACTTTAAAAGATCTCAGAAGAAGAAAAGAGGGACCCACGATCTCTTAACATGATCCATTTGACGACCTGAACTGAACTGTTAAAGGGATGGAGTGATTTATGGTGTGTAGCTCCATCCCTCTTTCTCGCTCGCATGTTTGACATTTTATCAAGCCATGGTAAGGCCCTAGATCCAGGGCACGATCTAGCTATTTAGCCGCACCGGGCAAAGATAATTTTGGTCGCACTATCCAACCTGAAGTTGGTTGGAACTTGGAAGGTGGCACATAAAATTCCCAACCTGCCAACTTAGCTAGTTTGAAAGATAGAAATAAGTCAATTTTGACGTCCCTCATTTTTTGCCACTCTGGGCAAATGCTTGACTTGCCCACCTTAGATCGGGCCCTGCTTAGATTCATCAGACCATCGACGTTGCTGAAATGACTTTATTACAATCATAAGTTCGCGTTTTACCACTAAGTACCTCACCTGATGGTAAGCGATGATGTGGCCGACGATATTAGAGCATGCTTACCTAGAAGTCACCTGTTCACTCTTGACTTAAATCCCTAGGTTGTAGCTATACGGAAACACAAACTCCGACAGGGAATGTCACTCCTTAGCTGTACGCACAATGATAGACTCTTCGAGAGGTTGTACTTTTTTTGTGGAAAATTATCAAATGATTCCTCCCGCTCTGGGTGGAGCCAGAGTGAGTGTCAAACTTTTACTATGTTCCTTCAGTTACCCTTTGCATTCTAGTGCCTAGGTAACTCTTTCGAACATTTGTGATATTAAGAGGCAGCTTTTTCACTCGCCTATCGTAAACATTGAGCATGGTTTAAAAGCTTGTTACTTCATCTAACGCAATCCAACGTGATGTTTGACGAAAATACAACGCGAAAAAAGAGTAATAATACCTGAAAACTCTGTAAGCATTCAGTGATTCCGTGATTTACTCGAATATTATACAAAACTTGTTCCAGGAACTAAGTTAACCCGTACTTTTTTTGAAACCCTTAAAGTTTTTGAAAAAAATATTGTCATTTAAAATCTTGATAAAATTAGCAAAGCTTCTATTGTAATACTTTTTTGACTTTTTTAATTTTTGATTTAACACAAATTTATAAATTGATTTCAATAGAAGCCTAGGTAATATATCCAAGATACTGTGTTTCCAAAATATCTAATGAAAAATGTGTAATAACGTCTTAATCGCGTAAGAGCGGTTGTATGAAAAACAGTGAAAATGTATGTCGAGATGTAGCCCAATCACGAAATCTCAGATACTAGAACAATTATAAACTTAAAATTTGGCCGGTAGGTTCCTTAAAGGGTGTAGACATCCGCTAAGAACGGATTTTCCCAAATTCACCCCCAAGGGGATGAAACGGGGGTCTAAAATTTGTAAGTAGAGACCGACTTTCAGCAGACTTTCTGGCAGAAGCTAGTAATAAATAAAAATGACACTTTCACAATTCTATCTTTTTTGTAACTTCAAATCAGATGAGGCCGATGTTTCTTAATTTTATAGGAAGTATTTGAAGAAACCAACCTTTAAATTTAGAAAAACATCTTTTGACAGAGCCACGAACATAGAGAACTGCCTACACGTACAATGTTCTTGTTAAAAAAAAACTACCAGTATGAGTGTACGCAATAAAATCATTTTGTTTACAACAAGCTTCATACAACACAATGTGTAAAACCCACACATATGAAATAATAATAATAATAATAATAATATGGTTTTACTTGCAATAAATTTTAAATAATGTACTAACCGTAGAACGCCCGAGTGTTCCTGTATGCCATAATAGGTACAACGACCAAAAATGGTATTAGCAGGAATAGTACATTTTGATACAAGTGCAGAAAGTTTGTTGCGACCGAGGTGGAACTCGCACGAGCCGTAGGCGAATGTGTTACGGAGCCGAGGACTGCTGTGACAAATTTGCACGTGTATCAAACGACTTTTGTCACTACAATATCGAAGAAATTAATAAACTGCGGTTGACCGGCGACTCGTGGTGGTCGAGGCGCGGAGCCTGATACGATATTTGTAAAAAACGCACACGCACTTTTCTGCACTAGTGCGGAAAACATCCATTGCATTCCTAAAAGCGGTGAGATAACAGCGAGTTTTCGAGTCAGTGTATTGAAAATTGTTTTTAAAGTTTTGCTTTTGTTTTGTTACAAGATAAAATAAATAAATAAAGACTACAGTTAAGATTGGTATTGTAAAAACTAACATTTTTTTAAAGAGTAACCATGGATTTTCTTGACGGTTCTGCTCCACAGGAAACAATCATTTGGAACCATGCACTAGCTTTTGACACTATAACAGCGAGCACATGGACACTATAACTACGTGAAATAAAAATATTTTTAATTTTGAATTGAATGTTAATATTTCGTAAGTATTTATGCTAAGATTTAAAAGAAAAACACAGTTTTTGTACAAACTCTCTTACACCCACACATAACATACACACAATACGTTTCGGGAACTCATATAAATAACGATTAGAAGTCCTTGCCTGAATCTTTGTTTCGTAAGTCAAGAGTGTATAGGTTATTTCTAGGTAAGCATGCTCCATCGTAAGCTTCATCATCGCTGACAATCAGGTGAGATAGTGGTCAAACGCGAGCCTATAAATAAAATAAAAAATGCAAAGAACGCCTCACATGACCACTAACTCACCTGACGGTAAGCGATGATGAAGTCGACGATGGAGCACGCTTGCCTAAAAGTAACTTGATCAATCTTTACTTTACAGTCATGTAATTTATTTATTTATTAAAGCTTTATGCACGTAACAATGTACAAAGGCGGACTTAATGCCTAAGGGCCTTTGAACACCACGTTTTTTAAACGCGCCGCTGACGCGCGTAGACGCGATACGCACGCGAGTCAGACGCAGCCTGTAGACTTTTAATAGGATAAAAGCGCGCCGTCGACGCACGTTTTTAAAACGCGCGTCAACGGCGCGTTTAAAAAACGTGTTGTGCACAGGCCCTTAGGCATTTTCTAGCAATCGACCTTAGGGTAATTCAGAAACGTAACATGGCATGAAGAGAGACAAATACATTTTTTTTATCTCATGTAAACTAGTGCTTAACTGCGATCCCACCTGATGGTAAGCAGTGACGTAATCGTTGATAGTGAGGCGCACTAGTTTATTAAAAGCCTATTCACTCTAGCCTTCAAGACACCCAAATTATAATCGGATGGGAAGACCGCAGCAGGCAAACTGTTCCAGTCCTTCGATGTACGCGGTATTAATAACGAGGCGAAACGCTTAGTCCGGACCGTAGAGGTTTCAACAACGTAAGAGTGAATACTCGCCGTACGTCGGGTTGTCCGATGGCAGAAATGAGATGGCGGAATCAAGTCATGCAATTCGTCATCATTCAACATACAAATAAGCAATATTGTGGAAAAACAAATCCAAGCAATCAGTGCTGTGATGATTCTACCAAGTGCTTACAAATATACTCACGTGAAATCGGCTGACCGCCATCCTGATATTCATGATTTCAATTATGTGTCGATTGTTGCCATCGACAAGTCACTCTGTACATTAATCCTTTTTAAGCTCCTAAATAAACATAAACCCGTCATTACTCCTATTGTGCACACACAATTCAGATTCTAACTTACTATTCCAGCTACCACGTTCTCACATTTTACCCAGGCATTCTATTCAGGCTAGAATACTGTGGGCCATATAGCCCATAGCTCGGGTACATTGTGTAGCCGCCACATTGTGCTGGCATCTCGATGCTAGGCGAACATTTTCCTGAACTAATGCCCGATCACGATGCACAACTGTGCGATTGTGCGCCGATTGGATAAGGCTGGCTGTACGCTGGCGACTTTATAGAAAAGTTTTTGAAGTTTTTTTTTTTTAATGTTGGTAGGCTTACATAATAACTACTATCTCATCTGTAAAAAGCGAGGATGTGTTCGACGGTGACCAAGAAGTAAGCTATTCAATCCTCTTGACTCGATAAAGATCCCCAGGTTGATGCTATCTGGAAACACAGACTCCGACAGGAAATTCCACGCCTTATCTGTACGCACAATGAATGTGTTCCCAAATACTAGTAGTGCATGTGGGTGGAATATCCACTACGTACCGGTGGCGCATCCCCGTGATCTGATGGTGGCACCGATGGTAACACTCTTATTTGTAAAAAGTAAAAATATGATCATATAATAATATATGTTGCAAAGTTCAGAAGCATAAAATACTATTAGTTACTAGTGAACTATGGCTTAAAGTTTAAAGTTATAACGAATTAAAGTTATTAGATAATTTAGGCACGACTTTTATCCATTCAATTTATTGCATGAAATATGAAATTCATTCATATTTAGTCGTTGACACTGACAGGCAAACCTAAGTAGGTAGGAGGGAGGAAAATTTACTTTTTACACCACCTGCTCGATAATGTCGTTTTACACGTCTTACAAACCTCACTTAAAGCAAGTCATTATATGCCTAGGGAGATAATGCAGTATGGCCGATCCCTAGGGAATAATGAGATTTGAATTTGGAGCATCAAGAATCGTCAACATTGTGAATTAAAATGTAGGCGCATCGAACAAGTTGACTCGAAATTCAAACCAAAGAGTATGTAATCACTATGATTCAAACTGGCCACTAAGAAAAAAAAAGAAAATAGAATAAAACGTGCGTACTGACGACACGGGAGCATTATAGAAAATTGAAACTATAGAATCATGGAGTAGTGGTAATACTAAAAATACGCCATTTAGCAAGAGTGTATAGTTTAAGTAATAAGAAGAAAATGTTTTATGGATATCCACGACTCAATGTAATGTTGACAGAGAATATTTCTAGCTGTTTCAACAGACTTCATGCTCAATCAAAATGCATAATTATATGATTGTACGCCGATTGGATAAGGCCCTCCACACGCTCGCGACTTCATCGCAGCGTCAATAGGGTACATTTCGCTGAGCTAATGCTGAATCGAGATACATAATTGCGTGATTGTGCGCCGGGTGAGTAAGGCTCACCATACACGGACGACTAAATGAAGTTGATAAGCGATAAAAAATAAAACTCTGATGCACATGAAGCTGAATGTTTGAACCATTACCATTTGACAGATAAAAGTCTAGTGTCCTACTCCTATGCTTATCTAATAATATAAACTCACACATTTATGTAGGTAGGTAAACGCTTTGGTTTATATTGTAAGTATAACGAGCAATAAATGTGGGACAGTTACCATAACAACGCTTCGTCAAAGTGTTGACGTGATCGCTGAAGTTATGATACGAGTAGTTCTACATTTTTACCGCTGATTATATTAGCGGCATTTGTCAAGAAGGAATATATACAATAATAAAATAATATTAACCTTTCGAATACTGTAATTAGAGATACAATAGAAAGACAAAGAGTGAGCAAACGCCGGCTTCGCTTGGGGTTTAATGAATCTATAATATAAAAATGAATCGCAAAATGTGTTGGTAAGCGCATAACTCAACAACGCCTGGACCGATTTCGCTAATTTTTTTTTTGTTATGTTCGTTATTATGAGGAGAAGGTTCTTATGGAAAAAAAAAATGAAAATTAGCGTAGTGTAGGGTAGAATAGGGTAGTGTAGGGTAGTGTAGGGTAGAGTAAGGTAGAGGAGGGTAGAGTAGGGTAGAGTAGAGTAGGGAAGGGTAGAGTAGGGTAGAGTAGGGTAGAGTAGGGTAGAGTAGGGTAGAGTAGGGTAGAGTAGGGTAGTGTAGGGTAGAGTAGGGTAGAGTAGGGTAGAGTAGGGTAGAGTAGGGTAGAGTAGGGTAGAGTAGGGTAGAGTAGGGTAGAGTAGGGTAAAGTAGGGTAGAGTAGGGTAGAGTAAGGTAGAGGAGGGTAGAGTAGGGTAGAGTAGAGTAGGGTAGGGTAGAGTAGGGTAGAGTAGGGTAGAGTAGGGTAGAGTAGGGTAGAGGGAAGAGCGGGAGCGAAGCCGCGCGGGTACAGCTAGTTAATAATAAAATTATTTATTGATATAAAGTTCTTACACAAACAAAAAGACCCTACCTAGCTTTTGAGCTAGTTAGAAACTGTACACAGCAGCCAGTGTATACCCCGTATTGTTAATACAAAATGTAACCAACTAAGTCGCAAGTCCGTAGCCAGCCTTACAAAAGCACGAACTCTTATCCAACAATAGTCGGTAATAACTTTCTTTGTGTTGAAATATAAACTGTGTACGCATATTTTAATCACGCATTGTTGTACCGTTCCCGAGGTTAGAGCAAACATACGGATAGATTCGGATGCCGTTACGACGTAGGCGAAATTTTCCGGGTCCATTGTTCGACTGAGTCGAATGTCGAAAGAATCGTAAATCGTTCGAGAGCACTTTCGTTAATAAATCGTGCGTTTGTTGTTGGTCTAGTAAATTTTTATTTTTATTGACCGTGTACCTACTTCTTACTAAGTTGTCGCCCGTGGATTTGTGTGGAAAAAAATAATCATTTACAAAAAAACAATAGGTATAACCGACTTCAATGTAAAAAAAAAAACTTTAAAGAATGCTATTTCGAAAATCGATGCTTCTAAAATAGTTTTCTTTCTTCGTTATTTAACACCAACTTCGGAAATTAAAGTTGTTTTCAACTATTAAGTGTTTTTAGGGTTCCGTATCCATAGGGTAAAAACGGAACCCTATTACTAAGACTTTGTTGTCCGTCTGGCACCAGGCTGTATCTTATGAACCGTATTTTTTAGTATTTGTTTTTGTATTTGTATTTGTCGTTGAAGCGGCTTATGCCGGACAAATACAAAACCAGCATAATCTATATTTATAAAAGGAGAAACTGACTGACATATCATCGCACAGCCGAAACTTTTAGGAGTAGGAAAACAAAAATTTTGCATAAGGCTTCCTTTTATGACGTGGCGAGCACTACGAGAAGGTTTTCACCCCCTAAATGAATGAAATGGGGGTTCTAAGATTATAAGAAAAAACTTACTATTGCGCGGGCGAACCCGCTGGCAAAAGCTAGTAAAAAAATAGACTTTTAATCGAAAAATAAACAATTCAAAATCGGTCCACAATTGACCAATAAATTTTTAAAAATACACGATTTTTAAAAATAGCCGATTAAAAATAGAAATGTTGATTTCCTTTTTATTTTTCAGATATTGACATTTCACTTATTTGATTATACAATCAATAATGTAATCAGCTACCGGTTCGAAACTGACATCTGTTTTAAGCTCTTCCTAAATAAAGAAAAAAAAAAAATCATCCGGTTGATTCATCCGTTATTTTTCCGTACGACCGTTTGGTCGACTTTGCCAAAGTATTTACATGAAACAGGAAAAGCAATTTGCTAACATAACCTGTCAAATCGATCATCCATACATCTGCTCAGCTCTTTTACTGACATGAACACTTTGGTACTTGAATTTGGAGAGATAAGAGAAAAGTTCTTATTCATCCAGCCCTCACCATGACGTGTTAAAATATCAGGCGAGCGAGTGAGAGGGAATGACCTTTACAACATAAGTTTTAGTATATGCAATACCTGAAACACGTATTTTTATGTAAAGAATCTATGTACAAAATTTCATAACTGTATCATGAAAAATCATAAAGCTTGTTATGTCAGCAAAAATACGTAGTCACTGGGCCATCCAGGTGACTGAGAGGTTGTTTTGCATTTGCACCCAGCTGTTTGCTGACGCCTAATGCCCACTATGACCTGCCGTGACCTGTGTTGTACTAGTGTCGGTGGTGTCAAACTTGTGACCTTTTTAATTATTTTTGGTAAAAAATATAGGGGAGAGTCGGATATATGGCTCATCGTGATCTATTTTAACGTTTATCTTGTATTGTCAGCTGTAAGCCACCCAAATAAAATAAAATAAAATATTGTACTGCTTGATAAATTGTACCAAAAGATTTCCTACTAAATGTCACTATTTTTATTTTTTGACAACACAAAACTAAGTACTGACAGCTCCCTCAACTACTTTTCTTTGTGTAATAGCGTCCGGCAAGTGCATACATTTTGAGAGAATAAATATTTTTTGTTATTGTTTGATGAAAAATCTGAAGCGTGTACCTAAGGACATTACTCGGTGAAAAGGTGATTTAGAGTTTTGCTGTATTTTTTATTGAACAAGGCTTTAATTACCTCTCAAACTATAAAGTAATTAACATATTAATACCGGAGGTTATTTTGTAGTAAAAATATACTTTTTAAATCTGCTAGTTTAATAAAACGTACCACCAGCAGTTGTCTTAATAGTACTAGTACAATTTACGCGACCAAATGCATGTTCTGTTTTTCTAGATGGACGATAATTTAAAAATATAATCATAAATGGAATAAAGAAAACTTGGAAAGGGTTTTATTAGCTTTGGAAAAGAAGGCAATGAGTCTAAACCAAATATTGACAAGACATTCTATCACAAAACCGACTACTTTACGTCACGCTAGAAAAAGAAATAATTTTTCCAACAATTTAAATAAAAGGTGTAAGGGACAGTCCTCCACAAACTTTAAGGGCTTGTTCAGTAGACGAAACTGAACAACTTTCCACAATTTTTTTTTTCAGGAAACGAAAAGAAATCAGCCTCTCCGTACAAAATGATAAACTTGATTGGACAATTTGTATGGCGAGGCCGATTTTTTTTTTCGTTTCCTGAAAAAAAAGTTGTGGAAGGTTGTTCAATTTCGTCTACTGAGCAAGCCCTTAAAGTTTGTGGAGGGCTGTCCCTTACACCTTGTATGCATAAAGGCTCCCTACACTAGGTACTTTCGATTTGGAATTGCTAAATATGCTAGTTAAAAAAATGGTTTTTATTGACTATCAGTAACGTCAGAATACTCGTCAGAACATGAATGTTACTTATTGAAGAAATATTTATATAATTTTGTTAGCACTTTGTTTATTACTTCATTAAAATATTATATCATTAATCATTTTATTTATTTATTAAAATTTATGCATAAATAAGCACTGTACAAAGGCGGACTTAATAAAATGTGTATTATTAAATTTAAACCATTTTATCAAGTAATTATTTATTTATCGTGACTGGAAGTCTCTTAACGTTTCTTGGTACAACTGTCTGTGGTACAATTAAACCAACTAGTCGGGTAAATTGATCCAACGAAAAGCTTTCAGAAAAACGTGTATTTTGAGAAATTGGTGAAGAGTATGGTGTTGACTTTGCGGTATATAATAGACGAGAATCTAGACTATATGGTTTTGGATAAATATTTTTTTTAAAATTAATATATCAACGAGATATTTTGCCGAAACTGAAAACTGGTATAATACATCCGACTCTCCCCTAACATGGTGTAAAAGCTATTGGAATCCAATCAGTTACTGATTCTGGACAAAACATATTCAGGTGTCGCATAAACTAAACATAACGTTGCATAGCTCAATCTCTTTAACAGATCTGTATACGTTGTCAAATGGATCGCGTTAAGAGCTCAGGGTAAGACCCCAGTTCATTTTTTTATTAATTATGACAGGTTCGCGTTTGATCGCTATCTCACCTGATGGAAACTGACGATGCGGTCGACGATGAAGCGCGCTTACCTATAAGTAACCTATTCACTATGGATTTAAAGATTCCCGGGTTGTAGCCATCAGGAAACACAGAAATTCCACTCCTTAGCTGTACGCACAATGAATGTGTTCCCAAAACGCTTTATACGTTAGGTGAGACGTCCACCAAATACCGTTGGCGCATCGCCGTACGCCTAGTAATCCAATGATGGAACGGGCTAAGCGGAATTGGGCAAAATATCTTTCAAAATTTCCTTTCCCAAATAATCTTATTAAAGCCAACAAAGAGCACAAACTCTCCTATATTTACAAAACGAAGAAAGCCTTTGCTAAGAAACGCAAAGCAAGTTCAACTTTCCTTTGCCGATAAAATAGCAAACACAATAAATAATAAGTTCCTTGAATATGGACATTGTTACATTAAAAGTCGAGTGAATAAACTTCGACTTTGCCTTGTCATCGCAACAGATAAATCTAGTATTAGAAACGAAGATACGGGTGACCACAATGTTGGTGACAGCAGGGATACACTTTACTACAGAGAACACAAAACACATGGGGAAAAATATCCTTGATAAATTATGTGATGACATAAACATTTAAAACATAAAAATAGTGGAATTTCTAAAACGGCACATTCCTTCTTGTTGATCGGAGTTACAAATGGATACAAGATAACGTTTTATTTATAAGTAGCTGTCCCCCACGTCTTGGGATACTACTTCCGTGGGATGTAATGCGATGTTATATTGGCTATAAACCTTCGTCGAAAAATGGGCTATCAAACAAATATTTTTTTCAATTTGAACCAGTATTTCCTGAGATTAAAGCGTTCAAAACTTTAAACAAACAAACTATTTAGCTTTATAATATTATAATAACGTCACCTAATATTATCCTGTATGGTAAAGCTGCGAATGTGCGTAATTACTTTACAGGAGAGCAAAAAGCTCTATTTTCTTGTTATTTAAAAAGAAAGTAGTTTAATCTAAAGCAAACAACTTAAAAAATAAGAAAAAGGAGTTTTGAATGCGCCGCTATTATATGTATGTAGCTGTTCTTTCTACTAAACCAATAAAAATTGAAAAATAGCCTTCACCCGAGCGCCGATTGTACATACGTCTGTACAACTTGAATGACATTAATTATAATCGTTTTATTTTCGTTTTGCACACACGTTTGTACGAAAATTATATGGGCGAAAATTTTGGTTTCTATATATTGTGTGTGGTATTTAGTTTGTTTTTCCTAGAAAAATCCAGAAAAAGTTTCTTTTTGTTGATTTACGTAAAAACGGCAATTTTTCAGGTCATTAACCCCTGGCGCTCGAGGGGATAGAACGAATGACTTCAAACTCACCTAGTTCACACCAATCAAACAAGTTTTCTCAGAAAGGCCACAACCACAATTACAAGCAAGAACATGGCTCGCAAGTCACTACTACTTAATACACTTAACCCTATTTTTCCATCTGGATCAAAACACGCCAACCTCACAGGCGTACTTTACGAGCAGCGAACGTGCCCAAACACGGTTGCTGCGGGCAAAGCAGCGTGACTGGGCAAACTTCCCCGAATGCCCGCCGCCTTTGTGGTCGCCCCAGCGAACCGTGAGCCACAATATTTGTCCAACTGAGTGTACTAGGCACGTATATTATAAGTACATAATCCTATGGGAAACTGGTTTGTCTGTGAATGATACCACTGAAGCCGCTTAGAGAAATGGTCTGTCTGATTTAAAGGACCGATTCTTTTTTATGCTTTGTTTAATGTGTGTCTGAGAATCGCTCATTGCGGAAGTATTATCTAGTACTAAAGTAAGCGCCAGATAACAAAAAAATTGGACAAGTGCGAGTCGGACTCGCGCACTGAGGGTTCCATGCAAACTACAATTCCCGAATGGAGTCTCGAATTTTCGAGAATTGCAAATTCGTAAAAATCTTCAATTTTTTTTTTTTGTGACGTAGGTAACAACAAATTTACTGTTTTCAGATTTTTTCCTATACCTGTGCTATAAGAGCTTGCTTTGT
This sequence comes from Mythimna ferrago, assembly GCA_910589285.2. Lineage (NCBI taxonomy): Eukaryota > Metazoa > Arthropoda > Insecta > Lepidoptera > Noctuidae > Mythimna > Mythimna ferrago. Next base: position 1,817,321 of record OU342693.1, read on the forward strand.
GCCAAATTTCAGAATTCTGGGTCAACGGGAAGTACCTGAATTTCGATCAAAATATACGTTTTTTTATTTATTTATTTAAACTTCAGTCATATAAACATAAACGACGTAAACGGCCGTATCTTTTTTATTCGGTAACTTAGAAATTTGATTGTTTCACAGCTTAAAGGGACTGCAGACCTGAGTATATAGTTTTAATTTCGACTCAATACCTTCACGTGTTCTCGAGATAAAGGGTCTCGACAGACAGACAGACACACATGGACGGACAGCAAAGTGATCATAAGGGTTCCGTTTTTTCCTTTTGAGGTACGGAACTCTAAAAATAACGGTCATTGCCTCTCCTATATTTATTGATACTATTAATTTCAATAACGGAAATAAAGCTTTCTTTTCTTTCTTTCTTTCTTTCTTCTTTTCTTTCTTATTCTTCAATCAACATCTATCCTGTGATCCTTTACATTTTTTGATTTTCTAGTAATGTAAAACAGTTCGTTGTTTGTTTAGGGTAACTACGCAGAGATATTACGAAAAGGTCAAAGACCGTTATTTTATAGTTATCTGGCTCCTACTTTAGTAATCGTTTTTGGAAGAAATTGTAGATGGTTTCCCCTCCTTATAGACAAAAAAAGAAAAAAAAAGAATCCATAAAGCGGGCCAAGTATGGGTTGGTTGACTACGGATAAAATGCTATATCTACTCGTACTATGTATATTTAAGTAACACACATATAAAGGGTGTAAGGGACAGCCCTCCACAAACTTTAAGGGCTTGCTCAGTAGACGAAACTGAACATCCTTCCACAAACATTTTTTTCAGGAAACGAAAAAAAAAAATCGGCCTCTCCATACAAACTGTCCAATCAAGTTTATAATTTTGTATGGAGAGGCGGATTTTTTTTTTCGTTTCCTGAAAAAAAGTGTTGTGGAAGGTTGTTCAGTTTTGTCTACTGAGCAAGCCCTTAAAGTTTGTGGAGGGCTGATCGCTACAGACCATGGGAGCGCAATCTTATGGATCAGCTTACTTAGCTGTTATACATGTCGTGGCCAGATCTTAGATTTGATCACTTCATGACATGGCCAATTAAAATTGGCCAGATCGTTTCAACGTTAACGTTTGATAATATGTCAATCCTCGTTAGAACATATCAAAAATAAAAAAATTTAAAAATCAAAGATCATTTATTTCAAATAGACCATTTGCAGGCATTTTTGAACAGTCAAATGTCGGTCAGTCCAAGAAAAGTGAAGCTAAATTCCACGTTCCAAAGCGTAGATCTCTATGGAGAAGAACTTATCACTGATTATTACTATCATTATTAATATCATTACTATCATTTATTACTATCATATTATAATAATTATAAAAGATTTCGGTCATAATAAAAGGTCTAAAGAAAATAGGCCAAACGAGGATTGACATACAATCATGAAGTGATCAATTTCTGAGGTCTGGCCACAACATATTATAATTTGAAAACGATCCGTTTCATTTTGGTGAGTGTGCGCAGGAATTGCATGACTTTACTCCGCCACCTCATTTCTACCCTCAGACAAAGCAACGAACGGCGAGTGTCCACCGTTTCGTTGTTAAAACCTCTACGGTCCGGACCAAGCGTTTTCGCTCGTCGTTTATACCGCGTACATCGAGGGACTAGAACAGAGTGCCTGCTGCGGACTTCCAATCTGGTTATAACTTAGGTATCTTCAAGTCTAGAGTGAATAGGTTCTTAATAAATTAGTGCGCTTCATCATCAACGATTGCATCACTACTTACCATCAGGTAGGATTGCAGTCAAGCTCTAGTTTATACCAATTTAAAAAAAAAAAACCTGGAAATACTAGATACAATCGTTAGTTTCTTCTACTCCTTCAAACAATTCCCACGATGAACTTAATGTGCCCACTTGGAGATTCTGTGTTGAACTTTATTTTATAAGTAGCTCATTACCTAGTCTTTATCCGTTGCCTCAAACTTGCCCAACGCTGCAAAATGCCACGCCGTTTATGCCCATTGCAGTCAGATGCCTATCAGACATCAATCAACGAGGTAATCTATAGGTTAGACGTGGTCTAAGTTAATGAGGAGAACTGTTGCGAATTCAAAAATCAAACATATAACCTTCCTCTTTTTTTAAGTCGATAAATTCTTATTTATCAAAAAATTTTAAAAATTAAAAAAAAAAAAAAAAAAGACTGTGCAAAATACTACATAAGTAGGTATACTACTCCTGTACCTACTTATGTATTTAGTTTCTTGCACAGTCTTCTTCAGTAGAATAAGCATAGCGCAGAAAAGCATCGATCTCTATTACACTTCACAATGTGCAATTTGTGTAATTTTTCTGATTGCCTTTTTTTTAGGTGGGAAAATCATCCAATGACATCCCCCGCTCTTGGGCGGAGCAGGAGGGCGAGTCAGACTTTTACCTGTTCCTGTTCCTTCTTTGCCTTCGTCCTAGAGCCGGGTTTCACTTTCACACTATCCGTGGACGCGGTAGTTTTCTAGGACTCTGCTAGGTCCCTACGGTTTGCTGACATCTCCTTGAGGCGCGCGTGGAACAATACGCGCCGTCGACGACTTGGGCTCGGCCCGGACGGTTACCGGACCGAAGCCCGCGCCTACGGGTGACCAGAAATTGGGATCGGGATCCCGGTGGTTGGGACGTGAGGGCCGATACCTCGCGCGTGTACTTACAGCCTTCTGATTGCCTGACTTCTTGGCAATTAAAAAGAGCCTGAAAATGGTTTATTTGAAATAAGTTGGTAAATGCTTTTCGATTTCATTTCATTTGAATAAATAAACATTCTTTGAGGTTCCATGCTTTGATCAGAATCTACAAAAACACACATCTCCCCACTTACCACAACGAGATGTAATCCAGGTGGCCGCACACTGGCGACATTCCCGGCGGTACATTAAAATTAATTTACTGCCACAATTTCGCAACTTCCTGAGCGATAAGCGTATTGTTAGCAGCCATTGTGTGCAATCGTCGTGTGTTGGTTACAGCCGCGGCGCACCTGCTCCCTTGTTTGTCATTTATTATTAATAACATTAATTAAGTTGTTGTGAAATTTGTAGATTAGTTTTGCTGTAATTTTGCATATTGTTTTACAGTAAAAACAATCAGAACATAAGTAGGAATGTACAGTCAAAAAAGGAGATAAGGAACCGAAGGAGGCCGATGGATAGATGTGAAAGGAATGGTGAAAGAAGAAGACGAAGAAAAACATTTAAGACTGAAAATACATGAGACCGAAGTACACGTGTTCCACGCCTGATTTGTTTGTAAAGTCGCGTCGCGTGGATCTAATGTAGCTCTACAAATCTAGTTGCCATATAAAATGTATGAAGACCGATGTGCCGATATGGGCGCGTCGGAGACCATATCAGAGTACGTGACTTTGGACCTTCATTTCATCCCCTTAGGGACTAAATTTTGGAAAATCCTCTTTTGTCATAAAAGGAGTCCTTGGCCGAAAAAAACGTTGGCCCACATTACTTCTGTATCGTGGATGCGTTCACAAACATGTAGGTAAACTCACATAAATAATACATCCAAACCCAGAACAGCTAACTAGGTATCTGTAGGCCATACAAATATTCGATCCGTGTAGGAAGCGATCTTGCGACACGCACGCAGCAACCAATCACTCAACCAATCAACGACCGTCCTTTGATGTCAATATCGTAAAATATCTTGTGCAAAATTTCATGCTCCTAGGCGGAGTATTTTCGGCTGTGTGTTGATATGTTAGTCAGATTCTTCTTTTTTCACAATTACTGAAAGGAATTTCTTCATCTAACATATAATTTAATAGACTATACAAAACACATGATCTCAAGAAACAAGTAATAAGTTAAAACCAGGAAGACTGCATACAGTTATTCCACGGATTATCCCAAAATTGGTTTTACCAGAATAGCTCATAAAACCGTAGCTACACTTGAGAGCAAAAAAATCGCACATGGCTTGTAATTTTGTTTAATACTGTTTTTTTCTTAAATCTGAAGATATTGAGTACAAATTATTAAACAAAATTTAAGCGTACAAAGTTAACTTTATAAAAACATAAAATTAGGATCATTGATCTTCACGTAACTCGCAAAAAACCAGCGGTATACCCAATTCCTTAAATTCACCCGTTTGCATTTCACTACTTGCACCTATACCTGGAGCTACAAAAAGGGTGCTGTATTGGAGTTTTAATCAGTTTCCGTTAACATGATAACGTCTTTATTAGAAACAGACGGATTTACTGGAAAAATATGGATATCATGCCCGCAGATGCCGTTCAAGTTATTGCCTTGCCCAAAGCAGGCCATAATCAAAATGAAATCTCTCGACAGCTAAATTTTAGCTGCTTTCCTGTTCGTCTGATATACCAGAGGTTTTAAGAGATCTGTGGGTATATTCGGCGACCAGGATATGGCCGGTGGCGCATAGGATCAGGGCGTGATTATCGCTTTTCTCTAACAAGTGCTTTGAGAAATCGGCTACTGAACACGATTGAACTGACACAAAAGCTATAAGTCAGTGGACGATTAGGAAAAGACTGGGTAAAGCAGGCCTGACTACACATCACCACAGCTCACCGACAAGCCCAGCAATAATTTGCCACGAAACACTTAAATTGGATGTATGCTTAATGGCAGGCTGTTGTGTTTTCTGATTAGTGCAGAATGACTTAGATGACCATGATGGATGCTGTAGGTTCTACAGAAGGTCATCAGGGCAACTTTAACAATGCTGCATAAGCGAAAAAGTGGGTTTTGGAGGCGAATTGGGGTGGCATAATGATGGACACTAAAACTGACATTGTATTCATTACTGGGCCATTACTGGCCTGATATCGTGAGGGTTGACGGTTTTATGATACATCAAAAAAGTGCTCGAAGAATATGTGAAGCCACTTGTGTGGCTTATGGTAGATTTTTTTCCTTAATGCAGAACAACACCAGATCACAGGTCGCTAGAACAGTTTGCGACTACATCTAAGACGTTGAAATCATTGTGATAGAGAGGCCAGCTCGTAGTTTTGATCTTAATCCAATTAAGCATATATCTGGAATGACATTTAAAGAAGACTTAGTGCAAAAAGCCTGACTCTCCATGCCTCCAAGAGCTTCAATTTGTCATTGACGAGAAGTGGGACGTTATACTATAAGATTTCATGATAAAATTAATACGGCTGATGAAAAATCGATTAACAGCTGTAAATAAGACTAAGGGAGGGAATATACTTTACTGACAAACAGGATGACCAAGAATTTTAAGTTTGACTCTCATTCTTTCTTAAGTGAAATTTGGTAATTTTTCCCATTTGATAAATTTTGTGCTGTAAACCCTTTCAAGGATACTTTTTTGCACTGTGTTTAATATCATTAGAAAGGTAATTAAATAGGCTTTCAATAATTGTACGACATGTTTTCAATAACTATTCACATTCATGACAAAAACTGCCTTAACAAAAAGAGTTATGATGTGCGATTTTTTTGCTCTCGAGTGTATGTACGCAAGGTAATATAATAAGTAAACTGTAGAGAAATTCGTCAAACTCCCCTTGAGAGATAAACCTGTCGTATCTTATTATGTTTCACGATTGTCCTCACAAAAACATTACATGAAAAGGGTATTTTAGTCCCTTTACACGTGACGACACGACAGGTCAACGACTTTCTCTAAGAGGGCCTTTCCTGCCCCCTAGCCAAGTTACAACCGTTTCTCTTGCGTCGAACGCCTTAAGTTGGCCACGCCCCCATTTCTTTTATTCTAACCACGTGACTGAGCGTTGAGATGACGTCATTCCCGTACATTGAAGTTTTCTACTAACGTTAACGATTGTAGATTATCAACTTAGCTCCCTAGCCGCGTCCTAGAAGCCCGACCTACTGGTCCGTCTATCGTCAACGTGAATGTGGTTAAGAGATAATGTGGAAAAATAGATATAGCGCGTAAAGTTTGATAAGACAGACATATTCATCTATCCGTTTCCTAAAAGTCCACCGTAAAAATTTAAATTGAGTAAACATCCTTTGGCTAGAAAGACAATTCACTTCAGACTCACTTCACGTAACCTTTTACAAAGAGACGTTTACAACTTTACTAAAGCACTGCTGTACTCGTATGTCCTCAATACTCAATACTTTATTGCAATCCATAGGTATGTATACATTTGTAAAGGAGGAGGCCGAACGCATCAGGCAACGGCGTTATCGCCGCCGCCGCCGGGATTCTGATCCCGATTTCTGGCCACCGTAGGCACGGGCTTGCGGACAGTGAGCAATGGGTAGCTCTCTGTCCGGCCGTCCGGTAACTGTCCGGACCAAGCCCAAGTCGTCGACGGCGCGCACTGTTCCCGCGCGCCTCAAGGAGTTGTCAGCAACAGCAGGGACCCAGCCGGGTCGAAGCCTACTGGGGCCAGGGTTATCCGAAAAGGCGCTCGAGCCCCGGTATGAAGGCTAGAAAGAACGGGGTGGGTCTTTTAGTCAGTAAGAGTTTGACATTATCTCCCACTTCGCCCAAGAGCGGGGGTTGTCATTGGATGATTTTTTCCCACCATAAAAAAAAGGTATGTATACATAGATGGTTTTGAAAATGTTCATACATACTCGTAGATCAATTTGGACCATGTCGGGCACAGCAAAATGTAGGAGAGAGGAAGAGGGCTAATTAGCAATTCACGAAGGTCAATAAATAATTATTGTAGATCTAATTTGCTGCATATAATTTGGTGTATTATTATGTATTTACAATATTATGATGCTATCTGTATATAAGTATGAGTAAATTATATCAGGTATTTTATGTGTATTTTGTATCGTCATTATTATTGTTATTATTTAAATTAAATTAAATTTACGAATGTTTATAAATATAAATACTTACACACGACATATTAAATTAAATTTATTATGTCGTGTGTAAGTATAAATTAATTAGGTATGTCAGGTATTCTTTTTTATTGTCATTATTATTTAATTGTATTTTTATCAAATTAATTATGTATATTATTATGTCAGTGTATGAGAATAGGTAAGTTATGTCAAGTATTTATATTTGTTCTTATCGTAATTATTATAAATTACATTTTTATTTAAATTAAAGACACCTCAAGAAGGTGATAGGCGGTGGTGACCTGTCCCGCCTGGCGCGTAGTGTTTTACATGTGCCTCAAAGGGATGCCAGCAAAACCGTAGGGGCCAGCAGTGTCGACGACCGTTAGGGCCACGGGGAATTTCTGAACAGGAAACCCGTGGTCCTAAACTCAGGGTAACTGGAGGACACAGGTGTCGTTTAAGTAAGTAAAAGTCTGACACGTCCTCTCGCTTCACCCAAGAGTAGGAAAGTCATTGGGCACTCTTGTTCCACCTCAGTGTGGGAGAAGTCATTGGATGATTTCCAACCCAAAAAAATCCCTACAGTGAAAAAAAGCATTGGATAATTTCCTACCTCAAAAAACACTATGTAAAAGATAAAGACAATAATAAATTATCATCTGTCATTATAATCAACTTATATCGGTCCTTTTTACGTTCATACCATACCTCCACAACTAACTCCCTCTCTCATTCATCCTCTTACCAACTCCGTGACATATAAACGTCCCACAAAAGGGCAACTAACCCGTCTCCCTGAAGATTCAATTTGCAAGGGCGAGATTCGCGCAGAATAAAAAAATAAAATATTATCCCTACTTTATAGGTCAGCCATGAACTGAACGAGGAAAAGAGGGACATTTAGAGGGATTTGAGGAGTCTCTGATAAATATGCTGGTCGAGTATAGTTGAGTTCCTCTTGTGAATGTTCTATTATCATATCCTCTTATTTGGAGTAGAATAAATGTCTGTCTTCTTTATCTTTATCGTGAACAAAATCACTTTCTGTGTCTGTTTGTTTATTCGCTAAGTCTTCATGCAGTTAAGAAAAGGTTTTCATGCGGTTTTCACAGATTAAAAAATATATATTCTGAATTTAATTAATTTACTTTAGGTCATAATTCATTTAAAAGATTAAATAAATACAGAAATCAATAAATAAATTAAAACCAACACAATAAATTACAATTTTCAAAAACATTAAATGATTATTAAAACATTCAAATCACCAAACCGTACGAAGCTGGGACGCATCACTAGTGGACTTTAAAATACTGTACCGATGCTTGGGGCACTCTGACCTATATGATTACGGTCGAATCGGAAGCCATTTTTCAGACGTTAAGTTTTTTTTCCTAACTTTGGACCTTTTACAGAATTCAGCGTGTTTCTCGGAATCAGCCACTCCTTTTTTTAGAAAAACGTTGTCCCACATTACTTCTGTATCGTGGATGCGTTCACAAACATGTAGGTAACCTCACATAACAATACATTTTTTTCTGCTCTTGGGCGGAGCGGGAGATAGTTTCAGACTCTTACTGACTAAAAAACCCACCCCGTTCCTTCAAGCCTACATACCGGGGCTCGAGTTCCCTTTCGGTTAACTCTGGCCCCAGTAGACTTCGACCCGGCTGGGCCCCTGCTGTTGCTGACAACTCCATGAGGCGCGCGGGAACAGTGCGCGCCGTCGACGACTTGGGCTTGGTCCGGACAGTTACCGGACGGTCGGACAGCGAGCTACCCATTGCTCACTGTCCGCAAGCCCGCGCCTACGGTGGCTGAAAATCGGGATCGGAATCCCGGCGGCGGCCGCAAGAGCGCCGTTGCCTGATGCGGTTGGCCTCCTCCTTTGCGAGCATACATAAACAATACATCCAAACCCAGAACAACTAACTAGGTATCTGTAGGCCATACAAATATTTGATCCGTGTAGGAAGCGAACTTGCGACACACGACACAGCCAATCACTCAACTAATCGTACCGCCCTTTGAGAGTCAATATGTAAAATATCACGAAGAAACTACGTCTAAATGTATAACGGAGCTGGTCTGGTCGCGATGGCCCAGCGGTACCTGCCTCTCATGCATGAGGTTGCGGGTATGTACCAATATTTTTTTTTTATTATTGTTAGGCTCACGTTTAACCACTATCGCTACTAGCGATGATGTGGTCGACGATGGAGTACGCTTGCCTAGAAGTAATCTATTCACTCTTGACTTAAAGACCCCTAGGTTGCTATCACAAACTCCAAAAGTACATATGAATTTTTCAGTTCTTATATATTTTCCTAAGTTTATCTAGGACGTTACTGACACCCCGTTCGTGTTCGTTATCGTGTTGCCCAGTAACTGGGTTGTGGAGGTCTGGTAGGCAGTCGCTCCATGTAAGACACGGGTATTCAGCCGCATCTGGTTAAACTAGAAGCCGACCCCAAGCTAGTTGGTAAAAAGCTAAGGAGATGATGACAGACCCAGCAACTAATGTATGAAGCTACTAAATCCAATGAAATCAAAATTTTCTCACATTACAATTAAGGCCCAAGCCACAAAATAGAAAGGTACAGAAGTCAATCTACATACAAAGCGCGCTCGAGCAACGCACACATAGATACCGCTCACGGACACGATATCTCGGTCGCGTCTCGGCTCACTCGTCGAACAGTTCGGGCAAACGCTCATTAGTGTGCCTCCACCGAGCGTAGATATAAAAACTGAAGTACATTATACATGAGATTATCTTCTGTACCTATCTATTTATGCCCAAGCGCCCGAGCAGTGCCATAAAACAGTGACTTTCTGAATCCTACTCCTTGTTAACGGCCACGTTAAGCCTTAATGTCATTGAAACCAACAAGCAAACAACATATTCTAATAAGTCCATGTTGTCACCCCTCACGGCGCATCCACTCTAGCACTTACATCGTGATGTCAATTGTAATTCATCCCCTACGACGCGCTAATTAAGTAAATATGGTGGCACACGTGACGCAGTTGTCATCACAGAGTTAGGAATCAAGAGTGATAAGCACACACTGCATTGCAAATAGCATAATGCTATACAGTTCAGCCATTTTGCACGGACGGTCTTAGGTATGTAAAATGACACAATTAAGACTAGCTTACAAATTCTTAGATGACTCAATGTCAATTAATTACTAATATCCCGTGAATAAATTAAATTTCTTAAGCAAGAAGTGAACCGCCCAAGTTCGTAACAGATACTAATCTTTCATTCTCGGCTTTTCTTTACTGTAATAAGTATGTATTAGGTATACACCGTTAAATTTTAATCGTTCCAATACCGTGGAGGGTCGATCCGGTACATGAAACACTATCGATTTGTAAAGATAAAATTAAAGAATAAAGTACCTTTTTTTCAAAACCCGTAGGTAGTAATCGGCGTTGCGTACAAACTACCTACAAGTCATTGAACTCGCTCAGCTGACGTTTTCTGAAATAAATTAATTTCGTACATGCGGAAATTAAAACGAGTTTTGAAAAAAGGGAAAGTGCCATTTATTTTTTAATTTTATCTTTACAAATCGATAGTGTTTCATGTACCGGATCGACCATCCACGGGATTAAAACGATTAAAATTTAGCGGTGTATATCCGGTCTTCCCGTCCGATTTTTAGGTGACGTCAAGATTATAATAGAGTGAACAGGCGCTTAATAAACCAGTTTGACTTTTTTACAGCTTCAAGAATCCGCAGACCTGAGTTATATGGTTTTAATAGTGCGTGTCAACGATTGCGTCACTGCTTAGGTACCATAAGGTAGATTACAGTCAAGCACTATTTTATATAATTAAGGTATTGTATTTTTTTTATTTGTGTCTTCATTATGTGTGTCTGTGTGCTACATAAACATCTTTCCTTTCTTTCTAGGTAAGTAAATATTTTTATGCTCATTCTGGCCATATTGTAGCTACACCCAGTCTATCACCATCTCATCTTCGCTTTTTCAATCCTAGTGATGATTGAATTAGCGAAAGCTGAGCAGTGTGCCTGTGTGCACAGGATTACGCGTCAGGTATCAATTTCATTATGTTGCACCCTCAGGTTGGGGCCCTTCCCACGTACCCTGTGTTTGACGTTCACTTGTGGAAAGGTTAATTTTTAAGAGCGGGTTGTGTTTTTGTTGATTGAATTATTTAAGTACTGACTGACTGTGCAACTAAATTAAATACTAGCACTTGCCCGCGGCTTCACCCGCTCACTTAAAATATAAGCTATGTTACTCAGGAATAAAGCAACAATCGGAGCAGTACTTCCCTCCTGTAGGAATAGTTGGTGTGTGTTGTTGTAAGATTTCTTTGTTTGTAAACAAAAAACAAAAACATACGTCTTTACCTCTTTATAATATTAGTGTAGAAATCAAAAATAAATATAATCAAAGATGTCGCAACATTATTAAAAAAAAACTTAGGGTCAATGATTTTCGCTCGAGCTTGGCTACGTCCTTACCTAGACACAGTGGAATTGCAGACGGCGAGCATCTCCTTGAGGCGTGTGTGAAACACTATGCCTCAAGGAAATGCTAGCAAACCGTAGGGGTCCAACAGGCTCGAAGCCTTCTGGGACCATGGGTTCGCCTCTGAAAGGAAATCCCGGCCCTGGAATGCAAGGCAACGAAAGAACTAGGACTGGGTTTTATAATGTAGGTATCATCGCGGTCATTTCTGGCTGCTCACTTAAAAAAAAATTTCGCTTGAATCCTGCGGCGCGTCGCCAAAGCAAAACCTTTGAAATTTTCGTTTCGAGTGCAAGCAAAAGTGAACTTAGCGATGGTCAGGCGGAAGTGTCTTTGATGGTACTGGACAATGTTTTACAATTAATAAATGAATCTTGAATCAGTAAAAGTCTGACACGCCCTCCCGCTCCGCCCAAGAGCGAGAGACGTCATTATATGATTTCCCAGCTAAAAACAAAACGACACAATAGATTTAACTTGTACATTATGATATAAGTGTGTAATGTTAGTGATTACCGTCGAGGCAATATTTAGATCCGAGCCACGGCGAGGGTCTGAAGAGAGCCGAGAACGGTAATCATTAATTAATCACGTGTATCATACGACGTTTTTCAATACACTTGTGAAGAAAATAACTGTAAAACTAGTAAACTTTGTGGCGGTAAAAATCTGTTTTCATATGCGCGCTCAAATATTTTTTTAATTTACCTTTCAATACACATGAATAAACGGGGGTTGACCGGCGACTCGTGGGGGACGACCTGCACTCGTCCTGATACGACAAATGTAATATAATTATGGCGGGGGAGAGGTTGAACAAAAGGTTTTAACTACATTCTAGCACTAGTGCGTAATGGTAATCAAAATGTCACAGTTTGGTAACAAGGGCCATTATGTACCTAAGTGCAATGCAATAATAGTCACTTTCTGAGCAAGTGTTTTGAAAAGTTATTTTTGATGTGCAAGCTCTTGTATTTTATAACCGACTTCGAAAAGGAGGAGGTTGTATGTTCGACTGAATGTATTTTTAAAAGACAATGCCCAAATTTGTATGTGGCGCCGTACCAACTTGCGTCAAGCCAAATTACTCTTAAGAGTAGTTATTATTTAACTTTTCACTACCTAACACTGTTCCTAACCTATCCCGAACCTGGTCAAATATTTTGTTAATATTTAACCAGGTTTTTGAAATATTCAAAAAAGTAAGTAAACGCCTGATGATATTTTATAGCAAAAAATAAGAACTGCATGCGCGACCTGCGCGTCCCGAACATGCGTCGCGCTTTCCCACTTTAGAAACCTTGCCACATGCAACACATGAGTCATTATCTCATATTGTCAACAGTTATTATAGACGTATTTAATTAATTATTATGATATTTTATAGCAATTTTTAACCGTCGTGATTATTGATATGCGTTTCAGGCCGATTTGTTGCGTAGGGGAGGATTGTTATTGATATATATGGTGGCGTTGCTTACGCTCAGGCTTTTATCGCTCATGGGTAATTATCTTTACGCTATACCTAGGCCTACACTGAAGGACACGACCTTAAGACTGTTAAAAGTCGTAATGGTTTGATATTTTATTTACTTATTAGTATCATGTTATAGCTATCATGACCTATACAAACTTACTACGAGTTTTAGTTCGTTTTCTCTCATCAATAAACGCAGTACATCACATACATAGGTGGTGGGTTGTACATTCAGCTACCTAAATGTACAGTAAGGGCGTTGATTGTAGCTTATCAACAACCATAGCTGCACCTATCAACCTAGTACTAACCATATAGCTACAATATATGTAAATAGTGCGGGAAGCCTGTTACCATGAACCCTAATGCAACAGGCGGAAAGTGATGCCAATTGCCCTTTGCGTTCTAGGACTTCTTCTTCAGAAATTGCCCTCGGTTCCAGCTAGCGGGCATCGGCCCTTTGAGGAGCGCGTCACTGCGCGCTGTTGACGACAGGTTCAGTCCGGTTAGTTACCGGACGGTCGAACGGCAAACTACCCATTGCTCAACGTCCTCAAGCCCGCGTCTATCGTGGCCGGTAGTCGTTGTCGGAATATCGGCGGCTGGGGCGTGAGGACGCTCCTTCCCTCACGTGTGCGGCCTCCTCCTTCGCTAGCATTACTGCTTCGCAAAAGAAGACGACCGCCGGGCCCTTATTCGGGCTATGGTCCGAAGCAGGGAGGAATGGCGCCCTGCTTCGGACCATAGCCCGAATCAGGGCCCGGCGCGAAAGGTCACTGCCGGCGATTACTTCCACGAGGGCAAGGCTGTGTTCCGCTCAAGCAAGGCACACCTCCACCGTAAACTATGGCTGGGTAAGGCCAAAGCTATGAGCAACCATTTATAGGTGTAGTAGCAGTGAGAGGAGTCGATGGTCTCGTTGTAATGAAATAGCGTTGTTCGTAGCGTAGAATTAGACTATTACATAATTACATAGTATTTATATCAATCTATTTACATTAGATATTAATACATTTGTGTGAAACAACTGATGTACCTAGTTGAATAATTTTAGCGACAAATAACTAATATTGACGTCAAATTGGCTTCACTGCGGTCACAGCCCCGCTGCTTTGGCATGTTCACTTCCTCGCGTGAACATTGGTACTTAATAAGATAACACAAATAAAGAATTTGTAATTGTTAGTCAGATAAAGAAAGTCATTTATTTTTAAAGTATATTATTATCAATTTATCATCATCTTCCTGGCCTCGGCCCATGTTACTTAGAGTAGGCCCACAACATTTTTTTCTTCAATTCTATCATGTCAACCGTCACGTTATCACAGATTCCGATTTCTTCACACAATGTATCCGTGTTTTCTTTGAGTATGATCACATCTGGCGAATGCCGCCGGTAGCGAGCCGCTCGCGAGTGGCATGCGTGCAATCATTGCGCCCTTCCGTCTGCCCGCGCTCTCGCGCCCCGTATGTTGTAGATACTTCGTTTCGCCTGCAGATACATAGTATAAAAGCAAATGGAACTGCATGCGCGACCTGCGCGTCCCGAACATGCGTCGCGCTTTCCCACTTTAGAAACCTTGCCACATGCAACACATGAGTCATTATCTCATATTGTCAACAGTTATTATAGACGTATTTAATTAATTATTATTCAATAAAACTACCAGAACTACTCAAAAGTAGTACAAAAACATCAAACGATATAAACTTCAATATAACAAAATACCAAAATGTCATAACCGAATTGACAGTGTCAAGTTTTAAGTTTCTGATATACGCAATGTTTACTTTATGAAATGGTGAGATAAAATAAAATAATTTAACAGAATTCATTTTTAGTAGTTTTATTATTTTCTATTATATAATCTTATTCACCTACATAGCAGATAAAATCAATTAAGCGAACCATGTTATTATTGTCATCGCCAGAATAAAAGCGTTCGATTTACAAACTCTTTGGTCTGATTACGAAAATAACTGACAACTGTAATCGGAACGTAAAGATTTTTGAAATAACGTTATTTTTTTCGGAAGTAGGAATTGTTAATCATTTAATATCATATTTATGATAATTTTTAACCAGGTTAAAAAAGTGTTCAAAATTCAGTACATTGTACATATAAATGAGACATTATTTTTGGTATTAATATACTTGTGGCGCAATATGGTATGGCGGATGGGCATGATTCTTTAGTCGATTCAACGTTCCTAAATCAGTTTTTTTTTTTTAATGTAATTACCGTAACCGTGTTAAGGGTAGCAGTTGAGAAGTGTGAAAGCAGACGCAGCAAGTCCGGGGATGCGGGAAGAGGGGGGGGATGCGTCTTAATACGTCATTAGCGAACGATTGCTGAGTGTTTTTACACTGTTCAAATAGGGCTGGCGCTCGTGTCTAAAGGAAAACACGATTGACTATCTTGTCTTTTTTTTTCTTATGTCCTGGCTTATGCATTTACAACATATATGCGTCCAGTAACGACCAATGTGACCAGCTAAGTTTAGCTGATATAGCTAATTTAGCTGGTAACACTGAGGTATCCAGTTAATAAAGTAGGTATTTCGTTTTTAGTCTCCTTGAGTTCCATCAAAGTTCGTATGTAACACATCTATCGTTAATGCAGTATTTGGCAGCAAATGTATTGAGCAAAACTCACAATCTTACAATAAGATTCTTAGCACCCATTTTACTTTTTTTTTTAATTAGGGATTATATTTATATAGATTATATTTATTTGTTTATGTATACTTTATTTACCATCATCCGTGCGTCACTGCGGGGTGCCAGCTGAAAATCAGCGCTGGGTGTTTGACGCCCAGCAATTGCTGAGTTGGTGACCCTTTCGGTTCAGGCACAGTCACTGCAACTGTACTGTATGTCTGTATTATTTTTTTATTATTTTTTATGTTGTTGTATATTGTGTTGCTTGCGCCGAATAAATGCTATTCTATTCTATTCTATACTGAAATCACACCTGTTTAAGGGATTCTAAATATTGTACACATAGTAAAGTATGTGTTTGACATGATCTACCGAAATGTATATATCTAGTGATTGATATGCCTTAATGAAATGCTAACATTTTGTATGATTGATTGACGGTTTTTCTTAAACTAGAAATATTTTATTGCTTCTGCAGGCTTGTTTAAATAAATTATAGTTATAATTTAGTTATTCACTATACCCCTTTCGTTGCGGACACACTCGGCGCATTCTGTATTTTTACTTAGTGTTTGTAATCGTTGTGCTGTGCCGGCCCGAATAAGAGTTTTTCTATTCGTCTACTCTGCGATTATAAACAATATTTTTCCTCGGTGTTCTGTTCATAATAGTTATAACAGTTTTTCGCACTTTTTATCAGTTTTCCTGGTACGAAACTATTTGGTGATTTTCCGCCAATATTTTCACAACATTCCCGAACTACAGAGGCATAATATTATCTCATTTTTTCAGCCATTTTCCCCTAGGAAAGCATCCGTGTTTCCTGTTTGGTCGTGACTCTACACATTGTTGAAACATGCAAGTTATTGTCATGTCTTATCTACTCGTTTATTTTTTTTGTGGTGTGATATCATTTTTTTTTGTTCATATTTTTGCTTGGAGACTAAGCCCTTTAGCCAGTTCTTGGGCGCTTAGACGTAAGTTATATTTTTTTTTTTTTTAGTTAGTGTAATTGTCCCACTATTGGGACTCAGGCCTTCTCTCTAATAGAGGGAAAGGGCTGTAATCCACCTCGCCGGCCCAGTATTCCGGGTTGGTGGATATCACATGTCTTCAAAGTTTTGGTTCTAGGACATGCCGTTGATGTTTTCCTTCACTGTTTTGAGAGCAGTGGTGATGAAATAAATTACATAAAATAATGCGCCTTGCTGGGTTTGAACCCGCGATCTACAACTCGTAAGTCGGGGCCGTTACAATTCGGCCACCACTGCTCTCAAAGCGTAAGTGACTAATGTACAAATTATAATGTAATAGTGTACATTGTTGAAAAGCCTAATAATAAATAAATAAACAGTAGGTAATAGTGGTCAGCCCTGGACGGGTCGCAACCGTGGAACGATATCGTTCGCTAATTCGATCCGTGATTTATATGTTCACGCGGAGGCGGGCAGCGGGTAGCGGATTACTCGCCGGATTACGGGTTCGATGCTCGCGCAGATAATGGCGGATTTAGACCCGGAAAGAACTCGTAATGGATTGGACTCTGATTGCTTCTTTGTAAATGTAAATATTGCTCTTTCTCTTCGATTTGGAGTGATTTGTTTGTTGGCCAGTCTGGGTTTTAAGTGTTTACGAAATGCGATTCTGCGTTGTTAGTAATTTTGTTTGTTCACACATAGTTAAATATAATTAAATATTGATAGATAGTATTTCCTCACAAAAAACTCATCAGCGATTGCATCACTGCTTACCATCAAGTGGGATCGCAATCAAGCACAAATTAATACCATTAAAAAAATAAAACAGAAAAAATCTCTCCATTTTATCCGGTTATAAAAATAGTGTGTCACACAGGTACCTGTATATAGACAGCTCTATAACTACTCTTTACTGCACATCATAGCAAAATACAGTAGGAGCTTAAAATTAATAGGGTTCACAATGGGCAGTCTATTCGCCAAGCGATTTTTTTACAGACAACATTTGGATGGTTTAATTCCCTAATTAAGCCATCCAAAGATTGTCTGTAAAAAATCGCAAATTAATCCCAATTAATTGGATCAAATTTACATTTAAATAACAGTTTATTTATTTTTTTCTAGGAAGAATTCTTTAAAAGGCTTTGAAGAGTATCCTCCTCCTCACGTCGTCATGAAGTTTCTGTTGGATTATCTTCTTACTGATGGTGTCGCCATCTGTGTCGGTCCTTGGCGTCCTGAAGAGCGACATGCAGTGTGGAGCAGACCTGATCTGCCCATCTTTTTGAGCTGCGGTCTCTTGATCGTTTGCCATCAACCATGTCAGTTATAATAATATAATATAATATAATATAATATAATATAATATAATATAATATAATATAATATAATATAATATAATATAATATAATATAATATAATATAATATAATATAATATAATATAATATAATATAATATAATATAACATGATATAATAATATTCCACAACTACCACACAACGCCGTCTAGTCCCAAGCTAAGCAGAGCTTGTGTTATGGGTAACTACTAGACAACATATTATACATAGATAAATTACACCCAGACCAGAACAAATGATCATGCTCATCACATAAACATTTGTCCTGGGTGGGAATCGAACCCACGACCTCCGGCATAACAGTCAGGGCCACTAACCACTAGACCAATAGGCCAGTCAAATTACATTACGATGAGCTGTTCAAGGATGTGGCAATTTTTCCTGGCTAGGTTGTCAAAAATCTCTAGCACTATGCGCATACAACTAGAATATATTGAAAAGTATACCAATTACTGGAAAAGGAAGGATCCTCCTACCAATCGGGGGTTATGCTTGGTCCGGGCAACTGCCCGAAAGATGACTTCAATTGTATTATTCAAATCGCGCGGAGAACTCATTGTGCGTAGTTTATTTCCTATGAGACGTCGTAGATGTCGCTACAACAGAACTACTAAGTATCTCTTCCCATCAATTATAGCTTCACACAAATATTGACTTTTCAAAGCACTCTAACTGCCGTGCGTCACACGATGACGTCAGCGAGTAGGCAAGTGAAGTATGGACGCCAATAACAGCACTTTAAAATCGCTATTAGAGCAGTGATGAAAGAAACTATCGCATTAGTAAAAATGTAAATAATGATTGAAGAGATGATACAGTGCAACTGGTCATTCCTTTAAGTCATGTTTAAAATTTTTATAACATCGTAAATCATAGATAGAATTTATTGAAATAACTGAAAATCGGGGGGTCGTTGTACTCATCGATATATTATGTACTACGCACTAGATTAGGCGTGCTGAACATTCACTTCAGTCGACTCAGGTGTAATGTCGACTGTACACCTTGGACATTACGCTATGTTAAACGAAACGCGTTAGTGCCACGAAATTCATGGTGCTTAACAAATTTTGGTCGCGAAAAAAGTATCCTCTAAAAGCTGTCTTGGCGCTGTATGTTTTAATAGTTCTATTAGACGACATAATGCCAATGTAGCGCTGCAACGAACTTTTTTTTTACTTTTCAGTCTTTTGACAAATATTTTCCATGAAAGGGCTTGTCTATCACTAGAATGTAAGTCGATGGCTGTACTCATCATTCTTTGTTATTTTCCTTACATTTCTACAAGTCCGTCATCGTCTATCTGTCTGTCTGTTGCGATAAACTCAAAAAGTACTGAATGGATGTTTTCTACGGTTTTCATTGATAGACAGAGTGATTTGTGAGGAACGTTAGATGCAATTTATAGTATAGAAAAGTCAAGATTAACTTTTAAACTTTCTAAAACCTATGTAAAGCTGAATCTTATTAGAAATCTTATTTTGAGACAAACTGGAACCGCAAAAAGCTTATTTTGTAGATTTCCCCATTGGATTTCAGCGATGCTTTGATTCGCGTAGCAATGAACAATCACAACTATGAGGAATTTAAAATAAGAAAAAGCGGTCAAAACCGAGTCTCGGAAGATTTTTCCAAAATCCGAAAAGTCATTATTTTGTGATGTAACAATAAAACAGTTTTCAGAGTTTTCCTCTACCTGTGATAGGAGACCTTGCTTCTTCACAAGATTCTATGTCAACGGGAACAATCTTTATATACTCGTAGGTTTTGGTTTTCTTGCGAACTCGCGAGTGATAAAATATGCTCGTAAACATAGCTTAAACGGCCAAAGCTTAGGTTGCGTGAAAAGTTTGAGGCCTCCTTCAGGGAATAGCAGAGGAATTAATATGAAGTGTTAAAAAGTCAGGCGTGCGAGTGAGAAAGAGGGATCAATCATGGATGAATCAAGGATGGAGCTCTGCACCCTGAACAGCTTCATCCCTTTATCTTAACCCTTATCAGTTTAGGTTAGTTCGACAAATGGATCGCGTGAGGAGCTCATGGTCATCAGACCTAAGTATTTAATATTAATTTTAGTTTGATACCCCCACGCGTTCTTATTAAAAAGTCTTCCAAGCACACAGGCGTGTTTTTATGTTATGTTCATGCAGATCTCTGAAAATATGATACTGGTAAAAATAGGATCAATAATCAAAACTCTAAGCATTTATTTCAAACTAGCTTTTGCCCGCGGTTTCGCTCGCGTACATAAAATATAGCCTATGTCACTCAGATATAAATCAGCTTTCTGTCGTTGAACAAATTTTAGCAATCCGACCAGCACTTTCAGAGATTACCTCCTATAAACAAAAACTTTACCTCTTTATTATATTAGTGTAGATAAACCATTTATAGGCACTTTCCCATTATAATTTGTGTGTCTTCAAGGCTAGAGTGAATATAGGCTCCCCCTCAAACCCCAAGCGAACGCCGGCGTTCGCGCGTGATTTCGCGTCATTCGGTTGAACACTAAGATTATTAAAAGTCCGCGTAGATTATTAAAATTTTGAGCGTTTTATTTATTGGTTATGTATCTAAGAATGTAAATAAGAAATAAATTTTTCATAAAGTAGCCTGTAAATTTCGAAAATAAGCAACCTTTCCATTTTTCCCGTATTTATACCTATTTAAATGCTTGGGGTCTCAAACTAGTGCGCTTCACCATCAACGATTGCATCACTTCTTACCATCAGGTGGGATCGCAGTCAAGCACTAGTTTATATCAGATAAAAAAAAAAGAATGTACAAGAAACTCCATGGACACTATTATGTAAGAACAATTTAAATACAGTAAAGTAAATTATTTGAACACAAAAAAATAACATCCAATTTTTTTATCAATTTGATCTCGTTTCACGCAGTCAGGTCCATCCATCACCTGAGCACGTTGATAGCGCGGTGCTCTGAAGCGCGGCCATTTTATTTATGGCTACAACTCTGCTGACTACCCGCTTTTCAATAAAACCACAACATGATTGCATGCAGTTCTGGGAAAATCGCATGCAAGCTGGCTTTGCGTTTGGTTAATGCTTTTGATAGTATTTTTTTTTTGTAGGTAATATTTTTGAGGTTCAATCAAGGTGATGCGGCTGTAGTAACAGTCGCATCTGTTCTCAGGTCTTCTGCATCAAGACTATCTGTTAATCTGAAATAATTTATTCTAAGCACCTCCTCAGTTGGCAAACCAGCTAGTATCAATAGATATAATAGTAAAAAAATATCGCATGCTTAATCATAAAGAGGATAATCTGAAAACATATTTTTTAAAAAGAAGGAATTTATATTTTCAAATACCTACTCATTTTTTGAGGTAACATCTCTTTTTCACAGCATGCGATATAATGTACACCCACAATGAAATAACAGATTACAATTTAAAAAAATAACGAAGAAATTAATAAAAACAAAAACTACACACATTCCAAAAACACTCGAAACGGTCGAAACACTATAGATATGTGTGGCAGTCCCTGATCGCGTTGTTGTATTGAACATGTAAGGCGTTCTAGGTGGGCACAGAGAGTGTAGTAAACCTAGAGGCTGCATAATTGACTTATTTGGTAGTACCTAAGACTTAATAAATAAAGGGTTCCGTACCGTATTTAGGAAAATTAGGCAAAAACATCGCGTTTGTGGTATAAGAGAGAGAATCCTTAAATATTTATTTTATTTTCTTTTTAGTATTTGTTGTTATAGCGGAAACAGAAATACATCATTTGTGAAAATTTCAACTATCTAGCTGTAGCAGTTTTTGAGATACAGCCTAGTGACCGACAGACGGACAGAGAGCGAAGTCTTAGTAATAGGGTTCCGTTTTTACCCTTTGGGTACGGAACCCTATAAAAAAAACGGAAACTATACACATTTAGTGTGGCCAGGGAGAATTATCCAGTGCTCATCGTGTAGCGTGTAAGCGTATCATCATCATCATTACAGCCAACTACTGACATAAGTCTCCCCCACATATACAAAGATAAAGATTGTTAAACAGTCCGAAATGTGTAATAGACATGAATTACAGAAATGACCAGTGCTCGTTCTTAAAAAAAGCAATGTAGCCCTTGAAGCTACTGACGTAGGAACTAATGTATCGCAACATTTACACCCAAAAGGGCCCTTCCCTCTATTAGTAAACTTGACCCAGCAGACGGATCGTATACTAGTACCATCAAAGCCTACATTTAATTGTGTAATCACGTCCCGACTGTCGCATTAGCCGCGGCCGCTTTGTGCGCTTGCGCCGCTGTATGAAACGTTGTACGATACGATGCTAAGGATCTAGAGATAACGGAAGAGATCTCTGAACGACAATTCTTTTGCTTACAAAAACTTTAAAATAGATCAGCAATCTTATCTCGGTGACATTACCTACGTACACATACCTACATTCGTATATCATACGCTCAAATATACCTAAAGGAATATCGCTGCCGCTTCTATAGGTATTGGAAGCGAGGAAATTGTTGATGGGTGTTACAAGGTGTAAGGGACAGCCCTCCACAAACTTTAAAAGCTTGCTCAGTAGACGAAACTGAACAACCTTCCACAAAAATTTTTTTCAGGAAACGAAAAAAAAAGTCCGCCTCACCACAGAAAATTATAAACTTGATTGGACAGTTTGTATGGAGAGACCGAATTTTTTTTTTCGTTTCCTGAAAATATTTTTTGTAGAAAGTTGTTCAGTTTTGTGAGGGCTGTCCCTTACACCTTGTATAGTTGCGAGATAATTTACTAAGTATGATCAAGTCACGCTAATAACCAGTTTAGACAGTGTAAAAATATCGTCATAATTCGAAACTCAATTGACTAGATTTTACATGATAATAAATAATCATGGCCTAGTTTTTTTTTTGCTGGCTTTACATCCTGGCTTTTGGCTAAACTAAACTCTTAATGTTGCCACTAATATAAATCTTGGTGCTTTGCGAAAGTTCCTTAAATCCTGAACTTCATCTTTTAATCCTCTTGAAAAGATTATCAATTCCGGGATATGTAGTATGTTACACGATCAACTGTTGCTCTATGTAAAATTTTGTTATTTAGCTGCATCGATCAGCTGGCAATCCAAACACAATATTCCTTCTAGTTAAAAAAAAAAATTAGACACCAATATTATATTTTTTTGGAAAAATGATCATACACCTTTTTACATGATCATTTCAATCACACTGGATCTCGCAAAATTTTCCGACCATCGCCAAAGATTTTCTTACCAAAGATCCTTTGCGGAAAACTTATCAAGCCATATCATGCCACCAATACAAAACTTCCCTGCATATCGCCTACAAACTAACACCTACTGAAACGTCAATTCACATAATGTACAACATAACAGATTACCAGATAACCTAGTGTCAATATTACCATACAGACAGACACCCACTAGATTGAATTCTCGCGAGGTCACGGGACAGACCTCGGTCATAACATTTTAGTGGCTCTAACTGAAATGTAGATGCTAACCGAATGGCTGCCGGAGTACGAATGGAAGTAGTTACGATGTTTAGGAGGACATTCCATCTTGTTTTATGGTGCTCCGTTGAGGTTTAACAAAACTTATGTAGGTATCCGGGCTTTTTGGTGAATGACTTCAGAAAATACAGTTTTAAGGTGGATGCTCTGTGTTAGCCTAACTAAGCCATAACTGAGGGCCCACACGAAAAATAGAATCGTAGAATTTGTCTTTAATGAGGGACAACAGTTTAGTCGTTATATATTTTTTACCTTTGATGTTTTGTTTGTGGTCTGATATTCGTTAAATATCTTTACGAATCTATACTTAATATAATGAAGAGCTAAAGTTTGTTTTTTTTTGTTTGTAGGAGGTAATTTCTGAAAGTACTGAACCAATTACTAAAATTTTTTCACCCATAGAAAGCTGCTTCATTCCTGAGTGACATAGGCTATATTCTATGTACGCGGGAGAAGCCGCGGGCAAAAGCTAGTTATTTAATAAATGTTCCCATAATTTTTCAAATACTTTCCGAAATCTGGCTGACGGTCTGTATGAACTTAGAGACCGCATTTTAAGGGCTGTAGTTTTTAGTATATTAATTGTTTAAGGGCCAAGCGCCCGAAAAGTGCCATAAAACAATGATTTTCTGAGGCCTACTCCTCCGTAACGGCTAGGTCAATTGGTTTGAAAAAAATATATGTTTATTATAGATTCATGAACAATAATATCAACATTTAATTTTTTCGTGCAATTAATACTTTTGTCTAAAAAAAATATTTAGCAATTTCGCAACTTTTCGCAACTTTTCCCTACTCCTTCGAAACGGCTTGGACCTTTAGAAACATTTTTACACATAAAAATTGGTGGTTAAATATTCTTCAATCACTTTGAAGAATATTTACATTTCATATGTAAATCAATCAATATCTCGCAGAGAAAATGGATTTAAAGCGCTTTCCGGGAGCTGCTGGCCGCAAATAAATGCACAGATTTGCGTACTGTCGCCTTGGCGAGTGCGAGAGTTGCGTTCACATAATTTCGGTCAGATGGTTCAAGGGACTATACGCCTTAACAGTTGTCAGATCCAGACTTGTTTTACAATTATTTTAAGTCTACTACTAAATCCGAAGATTTTTATTGTGCGCAACACTTCACACGCACATTTGTACGAAAAGTTTTCTTAACAAATAGTTCTGCTAATGCTTAGATTACTGAATGGCGTTATTAAACAGGGTTAGCTGTGAACTGGGAGGGATTGAACAATTATGTAAAAAATATGTGCTACTGCCCTCCAATCATGTTTTAATCAACATACTCGTACAACTGGTCACTAACCTGAAAAATGCAAAAAACTTCAAAATTTCGCAGTTTACCTTGAAACATCTAAGACTGCTTATATTTTCTGACATCGCTCTTTTACATATATTGATAAGATGTATGTGTATATGTTTGTTACTGTTTCACTCTGAAACTGCTGAAGGGATTTCGACAATTTAGCACAAGGGTAGACCATGTCCTAGAATTGTACAATTTTCTACTTTCACACAGGCAAAGCCAAAGTGTGTACATCAACTACTTAAGTCGCCAGGGGCCCGTTCCAGCACATTACAAGTCCGTAAAGCTACAGAGCCATCGCCGGTGCGCCCGCGCAGCCGTCGTAAATCTGCGCGCGCCATTGTGCATTGAACTCACATTTATGTGCCCGACTTTGTTTGTGTTTGACAACTACGTACTGATCCGTTTATGTGCTTTTGAAGTTGATTATTTATTTATATTGGAGTAGATATTTCAAAGTTGATTCTGGATACTTGGACTTTACTCAAAACATTTTAGATTCAAAATTAAAAGTAATCTGATTAATTATTAGGCTCGCGTTTGACCACTATCTCACCTTTTTTTTATGGTGGGAAAAAATCATCAAATGACATCCCCCGCTCTTGGGCGGAGCGGGAGATAGTGTCAGACTCTCACTGACTAAAACACCCACCCCGTTCCTTCTAGCCTTGATACCGGGGCTCGAGCGCCCTTTCGGATAACCCTGGCCCCAGTAGGCTTCGACCCGGCTGGGTCCCTGCTGTTGCTGACAACTCCTTGAGGCGCGCGGGAACAGTGCGCGCCGTCGACGACTCCCAAGTCGTCGACCAAGCCCACTTGGTCCGGATAGTTACCGGACGGCGGACGGCCGGACAGTGAGCTACCCATTGCTCACTGTCCGCAAGCCCGCGCCTACGGTGGCCGGAAATCAGGATCAGTATCCCGGCGGCGGCGGCGGCGATAACGCCGTTGCCTGATGCGTTCGGCCTCCTCCTTTGCGAGGATTACTGCTTCACAGAAGTCAGCGACCGCCTGCCACTCCTCCTCGCTCCGGACCATGGCCTCAACCACCACTATCTCACCTGATGGTAAGCGATGATGTGGTCGACGATAGAGTACGCTTACCTAGAAGCAACCTATTCACTCTTAATTTAAAGATCCCCCCGATTGTAGCCATCAGGAAACATAGAATCCGGCAGGGAATTCCAATCCTTTCACTGTGTACAGCAAAGTGTTTCTTGGTGAAACGCTTGGGTGGGATATCCCAATGCTGGGTGAAAACCTCCCTCTGCCGTTTCCACACACATCTGTCTTCTGTAATCGCGGGCCAGTCTCTCCGGTAAGAGTCAAATTTATCTCTCTACCTTCGTCTTGATCTGCCGCGACGTCGCCTTGCGTGTAATGAGAATCTATCTATGCAGCAGCTATGTCCGACCCAATCTCATTTAAGAATAGAAGCTTCCCAGGTAACATCTAAGATTTGGCGTGTTCATCCAATCCGTCTGTCTTTGACTGTTCGCAATAAAAAGTTCAAAAACTACTGAATGGATTTTCATACGGCTTTCACTCTAGACAGACGGAGTGATTTATGAGGTTGGTTTAGGTGTATACTACATGCGTATAGTGTTATATGTAAAAAAAGCAGAAACTTGTCAAGATTTCTAACTTCCATGCGAAGCTAGGGTAAGTAATGTTTGTTTTTATGTTTTTTTGTTTGTAGGAGGTAATCTGACCGATTTGACTGGCCTGTTGGTTTAGTGGTTAGTGACCCTGACTGCTATGCCGCAAGTAGTGGGTTCGATTCCCACCTAGGACCAATGTTTATGTGATGAGCATGATCATTTGTTCTGTGTCTGGGTGTAATTTATCTATAATATGTATGTATTTAGAAATATATAAGTATATTTATCAGTTAGCTTAGCTTGGGACTAGACGACGTTGTGTGATAGATGTGGCAAAAAAAAAATCTCTGAAAGCACTGGTCCGATTGTTAAAATTTTTTCGCCGATAGAAAGCTGCTTTATTTTTGAATAACATAGGCTATATTTTATGTACGCGGGCAAAGACGTGGGCAAAAGCTAGTTTATTATAAAACAAATTAAGAAATCGATCGATCGAATTTCCATGCAGTTTTCACTCTAGATAGATAGAGTGATTCATGAGGAAGGTTAGGTTAGGGAGGAGGAATATACCTAGTATTACGTATATCTGTACTAAGCGGAGGCAAGTCGCTAATATTTTCTAAATCCAGTCAGTCAACACGATAATAACTTAACTACTCCTCAGACATTTACAAACCAAGCATTACGCATTTCTGTCCTTTCACACGAGAATCTACCAAGAAAGAATCCTGCCAGCAGCCATTACGAATTATTAAGCGCAATTATTGCTTATAATTACAATTTATGTCCGCCATTACCAGGCTGCGCGGGCGCAAGCGCGGCGAATATAGTCATCTATCATGTAAAGATAAATATTAGCCTAGAAACTTGCAAGATTTAATGCCTGATATTTAGCTGGGAGCAGGAAAATTATAGTTAAAATGTCAGAGGCGCAGATCAGCTATGTTCTTACATCATGAACATTTGACCTGCTGGACTCAGGCGTAAAGTAGGATGTCATTTCTAATGGTATCGTAAGAAAGTTACGAAAATGCTTAGGTACCCCCAAGCCCCCAATAGTCGTGTAACGTCGATGCCACTTAAACTCAATCAACTAAGATCAAATGGTACTGGGCCGGTCATGTTTATAACATGTCGAACGGATCATGAGTTTTTGTGTTCTTGCACCTTACCATATATGGCATTAAAAACGTCACGATGCGAGTGAAAAAAATGGAGCTATACCTACACCCAAAAAACAAAAACCAAAAAACTGTCAAAGGGATGGAGGAATATATCCTCCATCCCTTTGACAGTTTTTTTTTTGGTGGGAAAATCATCCTATGACAACCCCCGCTCTTGGGCGGAGCGGGAGATAGTGTCAGACTCTTACTGACTAAAAAACCCACCCCGTTCCTTCAAGCCTTCATACCGGGGCTCGAGTTCCCTTTCGGATAATCCTAGCCCCAGTAGGCTTCGACCCGGCTGAGCCCCTGCTGTTGCTGACAACTTCCTTGAGGCGCGCGGGAACAATGCGCGCCGTCGACGACTTGGGCTTGGTCCGGACAGTTACCGGACGGTCGGACAGCCAGCTACCCATTGCTCACTGTCCGCAAGCCCGCGCCTACGGTGGCTGGAAATCGGGATCGGCATCCCGGCGGCGGCGAGAGCGCCGTTGCCTGATGCGGTCGGCCTCCTCCTTTGCGAGCATTACTGCTTCGCAGAAGTCGGCGACCGCCTGCCACTCCTCCTCGCTCTGGACCATGGCCTCAACCAAGACCCGGCGCGAGAGGTCTCCGCCGCAGATCGCCCCCACGAGGGCACGGCGATGCTCCGCCCATGCAGGGCACACCTCGACTGTGTGCTCTACCATGTCCTCCGGGCGTTCCGCACAGTTTCGACACCCGGGCGTCACTTCCACTTTAATCCGGAACAGGAACCTCCCGAAGTTGCCATGTCCGGTGAGGACCTGTGTCATGCAGAAGGTAAGGACGCCGTGAGGTCTTTCCATCCAAGCCTCAAAGAGGGGACTTACCGCCATAATTGTGGCGTGCCCATCCATTTAACAGTTCAGTTTAGGGCGTCAATTGGACCGGGTTAAGAGTTCGTGGTAGGGCCTCTGATGTTTTTAAGTAGGTATCTTAATTTTGACATTGATTATTGTTCCCTTCAACTGGATGCTATCGTATGTAGCAAACTTGTCTGAACCAATGTTTTTTATTCTTAATGTTGTCCTATATACACTTTTTTTATTATTGTACTAGCTGTGCCTGCGACTTCGTTCGCGTGGACTACAGGATTTTGAATTTATTTTTTTCTAAAATAAAAGTAGCCTATGTTACTCCTTATTACATCAGCTACCTGCCAAAAAAAGTCCCGTCAAAATCAGTCCAGCCATTTCAGAGATTAGCCCGGACAAACAGACAAACAAACATGGTAAAAAATGTTATTTTGGTGTATGTACCGTATATATATTCATATGCATGTAGTAAAAAGCAGTTATTTCAATATTACAAACAGACATTCCAATTTTATTTATACACCGCTAAATTTTAATCGTTTTAATCCCGTGGAGGGTCGATCCGGTACATGAAACACTATCGATTTGTAAAGATAAAATTAAAAAATGAAGTACCTTTTATCAAAACTCGTATTAATTTACGCATGTACGAAATTAATTTCTTTAAGAAAACGTCAGCTGAGCGAGTTCAATGACCTATAGATATTAGTCGGCGTTGCGTACAAACTACCTACAAATCGATAGTGTTTCATGTACCGGATCGACCCTCCACGGGATTAAAACGATTAAAATTTAACAGAGTATGTATAGATGTATAGATGTGTACGCATGCTTGAACAAATAATTATATATTATCATAGCAAATCTTGTATTATCATGGAAACCTATATCTACCACTTTGTAGGTCCCGGATCACTCTTAAATCGTAAGTGCATTCATAATCATGGAAACTCATCTATATAGGTACACACACCATGCTTGAGAGGGGCCTTAAGCACTAGGCTATCACGACACCATATCACCCTATGATATCACCACACTCTCTGCTTCACTTTTTGGACGTCCAATTTCGATCAATTACATTATCTGTTAGTATGTTTACTGTACCCATTCATAACTCAAGTAGTCAAGTGTAAACTCTAGAGAATTGAGATTTAAACACAAACAATTTATTTAATTGAAACACTTAGTTGTGCCCGTGACATCGCTTGCACGTTTTTCTAAAAGGACTGCTGTTAGTTATTTTTATTTAAATAACTAGAGAATAGTTTAATAATGATATAATTCGTGTTTCTTAGCTTTAAAGAACATTTTTTTTTTACCGTCGAGTTGTGAAAAGGTAATCTGAAAAATCTTTTTTTTTTTATTATTGATAGGTTCGCACTTGACCACGATCTCACTTGATGGTAAGCAATGTTGTGATCAATGGTGGAACAAGCTTACCCAGAAATAACCTATTCACTAGACCCTTAGATTGTACCTACGTAATTATGAGGAAACAGACACCGACAAGGAATTAAACTCCTTAGCTATTCGCACATTTAATGTGTTCCCAAAACGTTTTTTGCGTAAAGATGGGATGTCCACCATGTAACGCTGGTGCCTCGCTCCACGTAGTCCGACGATGGAATGGATTTGGCGGAATTAAGTTAAGCAAATCCGACACACACTCCTCGAAATGCAACCGGTAAAAAACCAACCGGCTAGCAAGTTGACGACGCCTATAATAATAATATTCCACATCTTTCTTAAAACACCATGTAAACAGTTCCAAATTAAGCAGAGCTTGTGCTCTGAGTACTACACAACTGAGAAACATACTAATATATTTCTAATTACATACATTATTACAGATAAAATAATAAACATAAAAATAAAGATAAAGAAATAAACATGTTTCTTTTCTTATATATGAAAGCCGGACATAGAACAAATGATCGTTCTCATCACACAAACATTTGTTTTGGGTGGAAATGGAACACACGATCTCCGGCGTAGAAGTCAGGGCCACTAACCACTAACCAACAGACCAGTCACCAGTTCTATTATATTCAAGGACCTATTTATCAAGTGCCTGAACAGTTAACAAGCTATAATAATAATAATAATAATAATATCATTTATTTTCTCTCACAATGGTTTGTTGCAATTAACAGTTTGGAACTACATAATTATATGAATTAGCATTGTGAGAGCTGGTGCCTGTTGTAGGTTTCGAAGAAACCTGTGCTACAGGTCACCAGGACCCACGTTACGGCCTCACAGAAGTTTATTGGCAGATAACATAAACTCCACTGAACAAACGCAAAAATGAATATAAATGTTAGTTAAAAATAATTAAACAATAATAAAGAAAAAATAATAAAATATAACAAAAGAAAAGGAAAAAAAAACATAAAAAAAAAACAAACAAAGCAGTCAATGGGTGTGTGATGGAGCGAGGTGAATGTGTTGGTGATGGGTGGGAAAAGCGCATGTGGATTGTGGTGTATGTGATGTGTAGGAAATGTGCGTGTGGATGATGGTGAATGTAATGTGTAGAAAATGTGCATGTGGATGATGGTGAGTGTGATGAGTGGGAAATGTGCATGTGGGTGGTGGTGAATGTGAATGGTAGTTATATGAGTTAGGTGTCTTGTGAACGTTAGAGGTTGGAATTGTGAAACCATACTATTATAACATTTAATATCAAAATAAGTAAACAGCTAAGGATTATCTAAGTGTGTGGAGCAGCTTTTCTGTGTCATCATAACTTAGGGTTTTCAAATACGCAGTAACTTTACGCTTACAACTCAATTTATCTACTGGATATATATTTTGGCTGTTGTTTATGACATTATAAAGATGATTCCCTAGATAAGGGAAAAACTTACGTGCAAGGCGTGAACGAAAACGATCAGTTCTGCACACAGTACCCTTTCTTCGTTTATCTTTTAATAGATTCGAATCGTAGATCAGTTGCGAGTGTTTTTTGAGGACTGTATGCAGAACGAAGGTTTGTCGTATGGACAGGACATCCCACTTCCTGTACAGGTCGACTGTAGGAAAGCGGAAAGGAAGGCCCGCAGCAACCTTAAGGATAGCACGTTGGGCTCTTTCCGCCTCTATCAAGTGCGTTTTAGCAGCACCTCCCCAGGAGATGATGCAATAGTCTATGAGCGACTGGCACAAGGCATAGTAGACCATTTTGATGGTTCTATGGTTAGCTACATATTTTAGACTCTTAAATACATATATGAGTTTGCGCAATCTCGCTACCAGTGCGCTGATATGTGGTTTAAAGCTAAGGAATTGGTCCAATATAACTCCTAGATATTTTATTTGGTCTGTCCTTTGAAGAGAAGGACATGCACAAGGCTGGTTTGTTGACCAGCACGTGTGAGCCGTCAAAGAAAGGGATCGTGGAGGTAACGTGTTTGATCGAAGCGAGAATGTTATGTATTTGGTTTTTGTGACATTGAGAGACAGTACATTATGGTTTAACCACTCAGTAACCCTATTTAACCCTTGTTGAGCCACATCAAAGACGTCATACCAGCTGTCACCACTAAAAAAGAGGGCCGTATCATCGGCAAAGGTAATAATCTTACCATTATTAAGGTCCAGGTGGCAGAGGTCGTTGATGTAGATCAGGAAAAGGGTCGGGCCAAGAATGCTACCCTGAGGTACACCGAAAGTCACTGGGAGTTCGTTACTCACGCTGTCATCAATTTTTACTAGCTGTCTCCGGTTAGCTAGGTAGTCCTGGAATAATTTTAGGGGAAGACCTCGTACACCCATTTTTTCCAGTTTACTCAGTAAGTGTGAAAATATCTATCAAACAAACATAATACTTAGCTAGCTATTGCGACAGATAAAGTACTCAAATACATGACCAATATCCCGGAAGAATAGAAAGAAGATGCAATATGAAAGTAAGTAAACTTGCAATCTTTAACCAAAACCTTTGTGCTTTTCAGCCGGCCATTCAAATAAACCACAAAAAAACGAACGGACAGCAAAACCTTTATATCTTCGGATCGCCGTATGTTTACAGACAAAAGGCGCATAGGGGGTAAGCAAATACTGAGCAGAAAGTATTGACAATGTGCCCAATATCGCGAGGGGAGCGCTCGCAATTTGTCTGTCTGTTTGTGGCCATCGCACAAACATGACAGCGGATTAAATGGCTTATTTTGTTCAGTTAGAACAGAGGATCAATGACTTTTGTTTCTGGTTTAGACAGGTTTTTTGGGTTCCGTTTCGATATGGTAAATAGGAAATCCACACGAGTTCCTTTTGACGAACTCATTAGGGTAAAATTGATTGGAAAAGACTTTTTAGAGTGAATAGGCTCTTAATAAATTAGTGTACCTCACTATCACCGATTACATAGCATAGCATAATCAGCCATTTAATGTTCCCACTGCTGAGACTCAGGTCTCCTCTCTAGAAGAGGGAATAGGCTGTAATCCACCAAGTGGTGTGTAACAACACACACAATTACAGTCAAATATATTTATTTCACATAGCCCTAGGGCTCTTATAAAACGTCAGAAGTTAGTGCACTGTTCCAAATTGGTCGTTTCCTATGGAGAAGAACCGGCAAGAAACTCTATGGTTACTCTTTTAAAAAAAGTGATTGATGTTACAATATCTCTATATTACAGTATTATTAGATATTATGTAAGAACAGTGTAGACCAGTCAAAAATATTGACTGGTCTACACCCAAAAGAACGATAAAAATAATCATAATAAAAAATGAGTCGTATTTAATAAGCCCTAAACATTGTACATGCGATAAAGGGGTAATAAATATCCCCCTCTCTAATAAAAAATACATTTGAAATCATTCAATTAGATTCCCAACTCCTTCAAAGCGATTTATATTCCTCAACTCCGGAATTAAGACACCTTTCTTTTTTCCCATTTCCGCATGGAAAAATATAATGTTCTTCCCCGTGCACCCCCAGAGCCCAGTGGAAGGATTGCAATTATTCGGGGAGGGCTGAGGAGGGTCACTATTAACATAATGAGGAAGCCAGACAGGGGCTGTAACAAGCTGGAACATTTTTCATAATTCCCACCCTTTATCTCTAGGGCTT
Organism: Mythimna ferrago; assembly: GCA_910589285.2. Classification (NCBI taxonomy): domain Eukaryota; kingdom Metazoa; phylum Arthropoda; class Insecta; order Lepidoptera; family Noctuidae; genus Mythimna; species Mythimna ferrago. The sequence continues at coordinate 1,850,662 of OU342693.1, forward strand.
TGACGCTTAGGTTACATAAGGGAGTGGAACATGGACGGAGAAGCTACGAACGGCGAAAAATCTTTATGATACTCGTATCTTTTCAGTAGGTACCTACATAATACCTAATACCTGTCGCAGGTCTGCTGGAAGAAATTTCATATGAAATAAGCAGTTCCTTTGTACTCCTCTTTCTGTATTTGTTCATAAGTGTTTGTGTGTGTACATAAATGAATAAACAAATTAATAATGCAAAACTGCGAGATTGTTTGAAAAGTTACCGCGGCCCTAAGCTGAAACACAAAGGGCAACTGAACGAACATGCGTGGGTTTTAGTCAGTAAAAGTCTGACAGTCCCTGTCGTTCCATTCAGTGTAGGAGTTATTTGTTAATTACCCACGTAAAAAAAAGGTTAAACTGTGAGCCAATAATAATATGCATAAAATGCTTGATGATTATATATATTTCTATTATTAGTATGTATTTATAATTATATAATATTAGTCAGTATGTATTTTTTTTGCGATATTTATTCTACTATATGTATGTATATATTTATATGGTAGGTATATTCTTATAATAATTGTTTTGTTTGTTTCTTTTTCCTCTTACTTTTACACACGGTGTCTACATCTCTTTTTTTCCAAATCCCCTTTCGCGGGTATGCTGGAAGAGATTTCTTTACAAATAAGCATCACCTATGTACCTATTTTTCTGTTTCCGTCTTCTTTTCTTTTATAAGTTAAGTGTGTACATGAACTGAAATAAATAAATATAAAACTGTTTGGTTTTATCGTATAATAAATAAGAACGTTGAGATGAGCCCTCGCCAGATTTTTCGAATTTTAGGCTTTTAGAAATGTAATATTAAATGCTATTCACATGATATTCGAAAATCTTAGCGAGGTCCCATCATCTTGAGTTGACGTTCATTAATATTTAGCTGTTGACAAGCTTTTAGTTGTTATCTATTGTAAATATTAAATAATAATAGCTACTTTAAACAGCAATTTGCAATCCTTTTCACTTTTATTCTATAGTCTTCACAACATTTTCTTCTTAATAGAACACGTAATTACTTAGCACATAATTACAAAACCGTTATTAGAAAATGCTATTATGTCGTTGTGTCTAATGGCAGACACTAAAATAGTAAGTGCCTTAAATACAAGCCGCCTGGACTGTTACGTCTATGGGTGCGGTGGACTGGGTGCTGTTCCACCTGAGATGAGCGAGGTAGCTAAACAGTGCGAGGAGGTGCGGTGTCTACATCTCTTTTTCCCAATTCTCCTTTAGCAGGTATGCGGGAAGAGATTTTTTTTGCTTGACTGCGATCCCACCTTATGGATTGTTGCAATCTCTGATGGTGAGGCGCACTAGTTTATGGTCCTATTCACTCTTGCCATGAAGACACTCATATTACAATCGGATGGGGAGACCGCAGCAAGCAAAGTGTTGTTGTTGTTGTTATTGTTGTGCATGTTTTCTGTAGTCACCTAACACCTACCTATTTTTCTACATCCATCTTCTTGTCTTTTATTATAAGTGTGTAAATACATGAATTATTTAATTAATAAATACGTAGCGGTACTGCTACTGCTGCAAACACATTGCCTCGTTCACGTCTCTCTCAAGCATCCCTCGCACACATACTTTGCACACATTTCTCACTTTTTGTATGTAAAAATAGGTTAAACCTATCCCTTTCCCACCAGAACTATGCTAAGCCTGGATACACGTGCTTGCGGACGAGACTTGCGACCATCCGGTAACCGTCCGGACCGAGTTCAAGACGTCGACGACGTGTATTATTCCACGCGCGCCTCAAGAATTTTTCATCATACCGTAGGGGCCCAGCAGGATCGAAGCCTACTGGGGTCAAGGATCTGCTTCTGAAAGGAAGATTCGGCCCCGGTACGAAAGGCAACGACGGAAAAGGAGTGAGTTTCAGTCAGTAAGTCTGACACTATCTCCCGCGCTCCGCCCAAGGGCGCGGAGGTGTCATTGGATACTTAATTTTCCCAAATAAAATGAAGCTATCCTATTGGTGGATTTTTACTACGCACCTTGCTACCTCGCACATCTACCATGGAAAGCACCCTAAATGCTCAGGTAGTGTCGTGGTCCACAATACGCAATAAGGACCAACCACTCACGACCAATTGCGAAACGTGAATCGTATTTATGTACTAATTATTACGTTTTAGTGGTACTAAAGCTTTTCTATTTTCTAGTAACATGGTTGCTATTATTCGACTGTTGTGTAGCAGTTTCTTTTCTAGTCAAAAACTTTTGCCTTCTAGTGCTATTCGTATGATAGGTTGTTATGTACTTTTCTATTGGCAGAGCATCCATATAAATATCACCTAATTTTTAATAACTAAGTACTAAATTCATTTATCATTACAAATATAAAGAACCAACTAAAAGGAACCACTATGTAGTATGACGCATTTAATATTGGTTCGCTATAGGTACTTTGTATATATATTATTTATTTCATCATCAATGCTCTCAAGACATTCCGTTGTAATCCGCTACGTGGGCCTAGTCCAACAGTAGGGAACTACTAAACTCTAATTAGATATTTTTTTTTTTTTTTTTTTTTTTTAATTTGTATAAACTAGTGCTTGACTGCGATCCCACCTGATGGTAAGCAGTGATGCAATAACATTATTATTGTTATTTTTTTTTTCATGTAAAAATTTGTAAAATAAAAATATAAAAGTGTATTAGGTATGTTACTCTTAAGCTTGCGCTTTTTCGGACAAATTAAATGATTTCCTTTTTTTTTCTTTTTTCCGATTTTCTATCCCTCTAAATAATAGAATAATTAATATCTTATTCATCAAAAACGTTGTAGTATATGATGACAATTTACAGGATTGTTTTCAGTGTACAAAGATTACAACAAATAAGTGAGAACTAACTATGCCATCCTACTAAGAGCGTAATAATTTGCCTGGATGAGATCGCGGAATGCGACAGCCCGCCCGTTGTATGTACGTACAAATGTTTTAGTTTTAGTTTCCTTTTGTATATGTAATGGTGTACAATAAAGTATATAATAAATAAATAAATATTTTTCCATGTTTTAAACGTGCGTGACTATGTCTTTGTATGTCTGTTACTACTTCACATGCGAACGACTGAACGGATTTGGATGAAATTTGACACACGAGTAGACCATGTTCTAGAATAGTACATAGGATTCTTGTATCCCGGGGTTACGCTCCATTGGGACAATTTTCTAATATCACACCGTAGAAATCGCTGGCACCATCTATTTTTTCTTGCTTACATTTACGCCCAAAATAGAATCCCGTATGTCATCTTTGGGGCGGGTTCTGTAGCAGATATAATCGGTTTAAAGCAAGCGGGTCGCGGCACGATTCTGATCAAATAAGCGTTTGAATGGCGTCTCCTGATTCACAACACAGGATTACCTCGCGTGCTGCTCTCTGAGATTTCATAACATCTACTGCTAAGATGTTTACTGGATTGAGAAGCTTTGTGTTACGTTACGTATCTACGTATTTTGTCTTTTTGAGGTTGGATCATATTTCCCTTTTCGGCTCTAATATAAAGAAAGAAGATAGAAAATTGCGAAATAGATAGTGTTGTTTTGTGTACTTTTTTTTTTGGTGGGAAAATCATCTAATGATCATCCCGCGCTTGGGCGGAGCGGGAGATAGTGACTAGTGATAGACTGACTAAAAACCCACTCCTGCCTCGTTGCCTTTCGTACCGGGGCTAAGCTACCTTTGCCGAGAAGGCGTCAAGTCATCCAAAGCTTGTATTGTGAGACCTTGCTTCATGGTTAATTTCAGGATTCTAAATCAACGGGAAGCATCCTACAGGTTTTCATTTCTTAGCGAGTGTCAAAAAGGCTCTCAAACGGACCATACATCTTTTAAATTGCGTTGATTTTGAAGTAGGTATGATTTTTTCACTGCTGCTTGGAGTCTTGAGTCTTCTTCTTCTTGCCCTTATCCCATATTACTCGGGGTCGGCGGAATACGGTTTTTTATTTAATTCTGTCCCATCACCCGTCACACTATCACAAACTTCCCTTTCATATCACTCCTCACACAATCCAAACATCTTTTCTTTGGTCTCCCTCTCCCTCTCCATCCATCTAAATGTATATTCAGAAGTCATTTAGTAACATGCGTTTCATCCCACCTCTTCACATGACCATACCCAGACAAACGAAGGCATACGCGCGGGCTTGGAGTCTTGAGTATTTGATATTAATTGCAGCTTCATATAGGTATCCATGCGTATTGATGACAAAAAGAACTGAATTACATCTCAAAGACTTGTTTCCGAATAACAACATAACTCTAACAACTAAATAACAGTTAACACCTAATAAAATCAGCACCAATTACACTAGCTCGTAATCGCGGCACTTACGTCGGCGTCGCTTTGTTCGTATCTTTCAGTCGCAGGCGGCGCTTGATTGATCGCGCTAATGTGCTGCGCTGCAACGCTGTGCCCCAGCGCTGAGCTAGCTAGATACAGCGCAATTTGTCACTGCTGAACCCACGATAACGATACTGGGTTAGTGTGGCAATGATGTGGGTAGTGAGGTCGAGAGTTGCGGCTTTGTGGAAGAGCTGCTCATTAGCTGAAACCATGGAATAGATCGTGATCGTCGAAGAAAGTGTTTAGTAAGAAAGTTTTGATGGTTTGAAAATACAGTATTTATTATAGTTATATTTAATGATATCATAATGTAAATAGCAATACCATTGAACTATACAGGATGTAAGGGACAGCCCTCCACAAACTTTAAGAACTTGCTCAGTACACGAATCTGAACAACCATGCACATTTTTTTCAGGAAACGAAAAACAATCAGCCTCTCCATACAAACTGTCCAATCAAGTTTTTAATTTTGTATGGTGAGGCTGAATTTTTTTTTTTGTATATAGGTAAATGTTTCTACCCGGTCATATCGTTATTGAAAATACCTGACACCCTGAATCTTTTAGAAAGCAAAATGTATTGAGTCGTGACTTAAATACAGGTTTATTGATGGAATTAGGCATATACCTGTTCCTATTACTTTATGAATATAGACAACTAGGCATCTATACCTGTTTACGACCATCAGAGTTCAAAATAAAAAACCAAAAGTTGTGTTATAATTGACCCCTCGCTCGATAGATGGCGTTGGGATCAAATTATAAGTCGATATCGTTTTGTTACCGCGATTTGGTTAAGGCCACCAACAAACTCTAAAATATATAGTCCAGGATACGGTTAAGAACGACCTTCACCGGTTTGTTTAATGGATGAAACCTATTTTATGATAAATTTAGTATATTAAATAATATAACGCGGGTGGGTTGCCTGAGAAATTCCTGGCCAAACATTTTTTTTTTTTTTTGTAAAATGCACCGGTGTGTTTAACGAATAAATTTAATACTAACCGAAAGAGTGAAGCCTTTAGAACATAAAAATGTTGGGTTGCCTATTTGTTTCCTGGCATAGCTATGGGTTGCCAGGTATAAACAGGTATGCATAAACAGGTGTGTTTTTTTTTATATACAACAAATTCTATATCAAAATAAACGCTGTTTCATAACGAATACGATGTTATAGTGTTGTCTGCAAAAAAATCTGGTATGGATAACGGTTGTGCAATTTTCTAAAAATAAAATAAATTTTCAATTTTAAATTAATAATAGTCTGGCCAGGAATTTCTTAGGCAACCCACCCGTGATATATTATTTAATACACTAAATTTATAATAAAATACGTTTCATCCATTAAACAGACCGGTGAAGGTCGTTCTTAATCGGATCTTAGACTAATAAGATTGCTATAGATCAGTATACGGTGTTTTATTTTTAGATACCTGTAAACACACATTTTAGTTAGTTCAAAATTTTAGTACTGAGTGTCTCCGCTGCGGCGCTCGGTATTAAACATTGGTCCATCGAGCCAGGATAAATTAACCGTTTTTTGAGTTATCTCGCGCGGCCGGTTCCGCCTTGACCGTGGTACTGCAGTGGATCGCTGCGGCAAAGTATCCGGTCCCCAGCTTCGGCAGCGACAGTTTCGTCCAGTGTTGACGGGGTCAGTAGCATCGGCAGGGAAGTGGTGTTATAGAGGGCACCACTTGCATCAGATCAAACGAGGTGATAGTTAACGTCATTCTCGGAGTTCAACGGGTCGTCACAGAGACGTCGCGTCATCCAGATCAACGTGACAGTAGAAGACGTCGCGTACTAGTTCGACGTGTCGCCACCAGGGGGCGCCACCAGTCACTTGGGCAGCTGAAGTCAACTCAAGCATTGAACGAGTGAGTGAAGTGCAAAATTGTAAGTACAGTTCTGTTTTCATCTGTCAAAGTGCAAGTTCACAGAGTTCGCCAATTTAAACCTTAGTGCCATCGGATAAATAACTTAGACAATTTTCAAATTTTCTTGAAGAAACGACTTAGTAGATTTTAAGTGATTATTGTGTGCATGCTTAGACTTAGAATAGTTTTATAAAAACGAGGGAACGGGGAACCTATGTCCAAATTCCCCCGCAGTAAAGTAATCGCCAAACACTTGCAAAATTTTAAGCAATTTTTTGGACTTGTAAAATTTTAGGATACGTTTTGTTCTCATATTTTATTTGTTTACAAGGACTTAGAAAAATTGTGATAGATTTTAGAATTGTGTTTTCTTGCTTTAACACTTAGGAAATTTTACATTGCTGTTTTTATTTTATATTGTTGTTTGTTTTATAGATTTTGTTTTATGTTTTTTTTATTTTGCTTCGCTTAGATTAGGATTGTAGTTTACAGATTTTATTGATACTTGTTTAAATCAACTTATAGAGTATTATTTACACTTTTTATTTACAGTTTTTTATTTTTTATTTAGTTAGTAATTTGTTAAAATGGAAGGCTTAATCAATGTTTTAAAGGAGCTTCAAAATGTAATTCAGCGAGGTTTAACTAACTTTAAAAAGAGTCCGAAGGATAGGTTGACAGTTGATTACATACAAACTAAAGAAGAATTACTAGAACGAGATTGGAATTTATTTACAAATAATTATACCAAACTTCATGAACTATATACAATTAAAGATAATACAAAAATAGTAGAAATGTATGATAGTACAGAGGATACTTACATTACATATAAATCTATAATATAAAAATGAATCGCAAAATGTGTTGGTAAGCGCATAACTCAACAACGCCTGGACCGATTTCGCTAATTTTTTTTTTGTTGTGTTCGTTATTATGAGGAGAAGGTTCTTATGGAAAAAAAAATGAAAATTAGGGTAGTGTAGGGTAGAGTAGGGTAGTGTAGGGTAGAGTAAGGTAGAGGAAGGTAGAGTAGGGTAGAGTAGAGTAGGGTAGGGTAGAGTAGGGTAGAGTAGGGTAGAGTAGGGTAGAGTAGGGTAGAGTAGGGTAGAGTAGGGTAGAGTAAGGTAGAGGAGGGTAGAGTAGGGTAGAGTAGAGTAGGGTAGGGTAGAGTAGGGTAGAGTAGGGTATAGTAGGCTGAAGTAGGGAAGAGCGGGAGCAAAGCCGCGCGGGTACAGCTAGTGTTTAATAAAATCTACGCTGAGTAAATATAGCGTTGCAAAAAAGACTGATAAGGAGTCTAATGCATCAAGCAGTGCTTCTAAGTCATGTACATTTGTAAAATTGCCTAAGATCGCCATTCCTGTATTTAGTGGTAAATATTCAGAGTGGACAACATTTCGGGACCTGTTTGTTTCACTGGTGCATAAAAATGATGGGTTAGACAATGTACAAAAAATGCACTATTTAAAGAGCCATCTCAGCGGCGAAGCTGAACAGTTAGTGAGACAAACACCCGTGTCTGACTCTAATTACATTCAATGTTGGACAAAATTAGAAAGAAGATATAGTAATAGGAAATATTTAGTTAGCTGTATATTACAACGTCTATTTAGCCAAAAACGTATGCAAGTAGAATCTGCATCGTCATTAAAGGAGATGCTTGATACAACTAATGATTGCCTTAACGCTTTGAAAAATTTAAGGGTGGATGTGACAACTTGGGATGTCATTATCATTCATATAAGCGCCTTTAAACTTGATTCAGAAACCCGTAAACAGTGGGAATTCAGTATTAGCAATTTAGACTCCGATGAATTGCCCACCTTTGAGCGATTTGCTACCTTTTTAGAGAATCGTTTTCGTGCTCTAGAATTCATAGAACCAAAGCGAAATAATCAGGTCAATAGTTCACATAGTCCAAAAGCTATGGTAGTAAGTTCAACCAACATTAAATGTGAGTATTGTAGTGAAGGTCATAAACTGTGCTTTTGTAAATCCTTTGCAGAACAACCAATTGATCACCGTCGTGAGTTCGTGGCAAAACATACAATTTGTTTCAACTGCCTAGGTGGTAACCACATGGTCGTAAATTGTAAACATACAAGTTCATGCAAGCTTTGTCAGAAAAGACATCATTCATTGCTCCATCTGAATGGAGAATTTTTAAGCAAAGTGGATGCTTCAGCAAGCACGCCTGCGGTTGAAACTAGTCCATCGACTAGTTCCACTCCGATAGTCTCTTGCCTATCCACTAATAAAGTCCCCAAACCTGGACAGGTTTTACTAGCCACTGCGCTAGTAAATATCGAGTCTAAGATGGGTTATCAAACGGTTAGAGCTTTAGTCGACCAAGGTTCTCAAGCTTGCTTCATTACTGAGTCCACAGTGCAGTTCCTTAGATTGAAAAAAATTCCCATACATGGAGTTGTGTCAGGTTTAGGCCAAAAATCAACATTGGCTAAGTATATGGTCAACTTAGAAATCCAATCCAGGGTTGATCCAGAGTTTATGCTAAATATAAACGCATATGTCATAAGTAAAATTACCTCTTACCTGCCAGAACGAACCATAGACCAAAATTCCTTTGACTGGATTGATTTTACGAGTCTGAAACTTGCCGATCCCCTATTCTGCAAACCTAGTAAAATTGACATCCTGTTAGGGGCAGACGTTTATGGCTGTGTGGTGAAAGAAGGCATGATGAAGAGTCCATCCTCTAGTCTAGTCGCACAGAGCACTACCTTAGGGTGGATCTTATCGGGGGTGGTTGGTTCAACCACAAGTTCACGCTCCACACCACCTAATGTCAGCGTAATGCATGTTAATCTCACTACAGACCAAATTCTAAGACAATTCTGGGAAATCGAATGAAGATTTATATGCAAGTACCACCAAGAGAACACAGGATGGAAGATACGAGGTCCAGTTGCCATTCCGCGTTGAAGATCCTCCCTGCAAGTCCGGCGGGTCACGCTCCATCGCTGAAAATAGATTGAAATCATTAGAAAGAAGATTAGGGAAAAATGTAGAGTTAAAGGAAAAGTACAAAGAAGTTATACATGAATACTTACATCTAGGACACCTTAGACCTGTAAAAGAAGGAGACAATAAGAGAGAAATTGCAGTTTATCTACCTCACCACGCCGTTATAAGAGAAGACAAGTCGACTACTAAAGTGCGAGTCGTGTTCAAAGCTTCTGAAAAGAATCAACGAGGAGTCTCCCTAAACGACACATTAATGGTTGGGCCAACTTTGCAAGCCGATTTGAGGCACACAGTTTTAAAATGGAGAAGACACTCTATTGGTCTAGTAGCGGACATTATCAAAATGTACCGCCAAATCAGAGTCGCAGATGAACATGCCATGTATCAAAGGATTCTTTGGAGGGATGAACCTGAAGAGGAAATCAAGGACTATGAATTAGTTACAGTTACCTTTGGGACAGCCTCAGCGCCATACCAAGCTGTAAGGACTCTACATCAAGTTGCATATGATGAAGGTGGCGAGTATCCATTGGCAGCTGAAAGAGTCTTAAACTCGTTCTACGTGGATGATTTTATGAGTGGGTGCGAGGACGTCACAGAGGGTATGGAAATATACAAAGAAATGAATGAACTGTTAGGCAAAGGTGGATTTCAATTACAAAAGTGGAACAGTAATAGTGAAGAAATATTAGAGAAAACAAGGACATTAGAAGGAAAACAAAGAATACATAAAATAAGTACAATAGAAAGCAATGAGGAGGACAACGAGAACAATAGAGCAATAAACAATAACAACCATAAAGAAGTAACAATTAAAGTAGATGATACGATGAAAATATTGGGACTTACCTGGGACCGACAAGAAGATTCCTTCCGGTACACGGTGTGTGTTCAGCCATCAAACAATCAACCTGTAACGAAAAGAGCTGTAGTATCAGATATTGCCAAATTGTTCGACCCATTGGGGTGGTTGGCACCTACCATTGTGTTAGCCAAAATCTTCATACAGAAGTTATGGCTAGCTGGTATTGGGTGGGACGAACAATTAACAAGTGATCTGATAAAGGAATGGTACACTTACCGAGAAGAGTTATCCCTGCTTGCCAAAGTACACATACCTCGCTGGCTCGGTACCAAGGCAGAGAGCGATATAGAGCTCCATGGCTTCTGCGATGCTTCCAAGGCAGCGTACTCCGCTGTGGTATACTTACGGTTAATAGATTCCGAAAATGAGGTCAAGGTTTCACTGCTAGTTGCAAAGACTAGAGTGGCGCCTATAAAGCAAGTCAGTATACCACGGTTAGAGTTGTGTGGAGCAGTACTGTTGGCAAATTTGTTATCAGAAACTGCGGAGATTCTGAATGTTTCAAAGGAAAGGATAAAGGCATGGACGGACTCCACTGTAGTACTTGCGTGGTTAAATAGCCACCCAAGTAAGTGGAAAACTTTCGTCGCCAACCGCACTTCTGAAATATTAAACTATATGAGTTCATCACAATGGCATCATGTAGCGACAAGTGAAAACCCAGCTGATTGCGCGTCTCGTGGACTTATGCCAAGTAGGTTTATTCAGAATAAACCTTGGTTTTCAGGACCACAGTTCCTAAAAGAGAAAACTATTGTATATAAAAATCTAAAGAATTTAGCCATAGATTTAGAACAGTCTATTAAGGCTCACGTTGCAATTAGTCCCGATAGTACTCATGACATTGATATATTAGATAGATTTTCTTCTTTACAAAGGTTATTAAGAGTAGTAGCATATTGTCGTAGAATATTAAAGAGCAAAGGAGATAGGACAACTTATTTACAAAAAAGGGAAATAGAAGAAGCTTTAGAATGCTGTTTAAAGAAAATACAAAAGGAAAGCTTTACAGTGGAATACACACAATTGAAAAATAATGGAAATTTAGATTTAAAAACCAGTAAAATCAAACACTTATGTCCGTATCTTGATGACAAGGGTATTATGAGAGTGCAAGGTAGAATTGAAAAATCCACCTTGGACGAAAGGATGAAACACCCAATCGTTTTACCAAATGATACACATTTTACACGTCTATTGGTAACAGACGCCCATCATAAGACTCTCCATGGTGGACTACAGTTGATGACAAATTATTTAAGATCAGCTTATTGGATAATTGGGGTACGAAACTTGGTGAAGCAATGTGTTCGTAAATGCATAACGTGTGCTAAACAAAAGGCAACAATTAAAAACCAATTTATGGGATCGCTACCAGCTAGTCGATGCTCACCTGCAAAAACATTCTTGCACAGTGGAGTTGACTACGCTGGCCCTATAAATATCAGGACAACAAAGGGTCGTGGCCACCGCTCATACAAGGGATACATATGCTTGTTTGTATGTATGTCTACACGGGCTTTACATTTGGAAGTGGTCAGCGACATGACTACTCAAGCATTCTTAGCAGCTTTTAGGAGATTCGTGTCTAGGCGAGGTCATTGTGCTAAGTTGTGGAGCGACAACGGCACCACCTTTGTAGGAGCGTCAAGGGAGCTGCGACAGCTTGTAGACAATTTAAATGCCTCAGTTGCAGAACAATTAGAAGCCAACAACACAGAATGGCATTTCATTCCCCCCCACGCACCCAATTTTGGCGGTCTCTGGGAAGCGGGAGTGAAATCCACTAAGTTCCATCTCAAACGCGTTATAGGAGACTCTACACTCACGTATGAGGAACTTAGCACACTCCTTACTCAAGTAGAGGCATGCCTAAACTCACGTCCAATGAGCGTCGTCAATTCTGAGGATCCAAGTGAGCCAACGCCATTGACTCCTGGTCACTTTTTAGTATGTGAACCATTAATCTCCGTACCAGATTACAACTACGAAGGTTTATCGGTGAATTCTCTAACCAGGTGGCAATTCGTACAACGGATGCTGCAATCCTTTTGGAGACGATGGTCTCAGGAATACTTAGCTAATTTAATGAGTAGATACAAATGGAGTTCTAGAGTTCCTGAACCAAATATCGGCGACATCGTTCTTATTAAAGAAGACGATCTGCCTCCTAGTCGTTGGGCACTGGGTCGAGTTCTTGAAAAGCACCCGGGGGATGATAAGGTCACGCGAGTTGTCACATTACGCACGAAATCAAATACCATAAAGAGACCAACCAATAAAATATGCATTTTACCCATTGCGGATTTATGAAATGACATTTTATCTTTTACATTGTTTTTATCTGTTACATCGTTTTTTATCTTTTACATTGTTTTTATTATCTATACACTGTTTTTTGTTGATATTGAAATTATACACCTTCTATTTTGTTTTTTAACTTTTGTTAGTTTTAAGTTTTACGTTTACATTTTTACTATACATTCTTAGTCGTATGTTGTAAAGCAAACAATCTGTATATGTTGAAGGACATTTTGCCACTAAATGTCCTTGGTGGGCGGCATGTTTACGACCATCAGAGTTCAAAATAAAAAACCAAAAGTTGTGTTATAATTGACCCCTCGCTCGATAGATGGCGTTGGGATCAAATTATAAGTCGATATCGTTTTGTTACCGCGATTTGGTTAAGGCCACCAACAAACTCTAAAATATAAGATTGCTATAGATCAGTATACGGTGTTTTATTTTTAGATACCTATATACACACATTTTAGTTAGTTCAAAATTTTAGTACTGAGTGTCTCCGCTGCGGCGCTCGGTATTAAACAATACCTTTATATAAAAGAAGAAACTGACTGACTGAACAGCCAAAACTTCTAGAAGGAGAAGAAGCGTGAAATTTTGCACAAACCCTCAGCTCCATTTTACCGAGATCGCGCCTGTTTCAACGATTCCACACATTGTCTTGTTGTGCAGACACTTGAGATACAAAACTACATCAATTTTACATTATAATAAGAATCATTTTGTAAATAATTAAAACAGCCACTGAATTTCACTCGAAGAAATCCCGAATGAAATCGGATGTACCTACTCAAAACTGGTCACAGAAGAATCTAATAAAAAGTATCGAATATAAGTATTTTTACAAGCTTTTATTTGGTTTCACACTTTCACCTGTCCCGATGTTTGTCTGTAATTAAATCATGCTAATTTTTGATCCACTTCCCGGCTACCGATTGAGCTCTGATGATGGAACCAGAAGGTGATTACAGGAGCTTGGTAGTTTGCGGGGACTTCAACGCCTGGAATACGGCTTGGGGTTCCCGGTACACGAACCCACGGGGTCAGATGGTGGAGGACTGGGCTTTGGAGCTGGGCCTGGTCGTCCTGAACCGGGGTTCTGTCCCCACGTTGGCGCGGATGCGGGGTGAATCAGTGGTGAACATCTCGTTCGCCAGCCCCGCTCTGTTGCCGCGTGTCGTCGACTGGCGCGTTATGGAGGAGGTGGAGACGTACTCCGACCACCGGTACATCCGGTTGGACGTCTCCGCCGAAACCTCGGCCGCGCCGGTCCGACAGAGCCCTTGCGGTCCGCGGTGGGCGCTTAAGCAGATGGACCGGGAGCTCCTCCTGGAAGCCGCGACGGTACAGGCCTGGGTGCAAGCACCGGACAGGCCTGTCGACATAGACGTCGAGGCGGAGTGGTTCCGGGAGGCCATGTCGCAAATCTGCGACGCGGCAATGCCCCGAGTCCGTCCAGGGCGAGCTAAGCGCCAGGTGTGCTGGTGGTCGCCGGAGATTGCTGCACTGCGCAACGCATGCAGTCACGCGCGACGCCGGTACGCCAGACACTGCAGGCGCCGCATCCGCCCGCCGGATGCGGAGGCCAGAGAGGCGGAGCTGTATGAGGGATACAGAGCGGCAAAACGCACCCTCCGAACGGAGATCAAGCGGGCCAAACTGGAGGCCCGCAACGTGTGGCTGGGGTCTCTGAACGCGGACCCATGGGGGCGCCCGTACAATATGATACGGGAAAAGCTCCGCCCCTGGGCTCCCCCACTGACTCAGAGTCTCCGGCCCCAGATCGTAGAGGGTGCGGTGAACGCTCTGTTCCCTGCGCGGGGGGAACACTCCCCCCCGCCCATGGCTCCGCCTCCGCCACCAGCGGTGTCTGACGCGGACCGCAACAGTGACGACGACGACGATGCTCCAGAGGTGACCGAGGTAGAGTTGAGAGTGGCGGTGCGAAGGCTAAGTGCCAAAAACACCGCCCCAGGACCCGACGGCTTGCCTGGAAAGGCCTGGGTCCTGGCCATGGAGGCTCTCGGGCCTCGACTGAGAGGGCTCTTCAGCGCATGCCTGGAGAGGGGCCAGTTCCCACTTTGCTGGAAGACGGGGAAACTGGTCCTCATCGCGAAGCCAGGGCGCCCTGCAGACTCTCCGTCCGCGTACCGGCCCATCGTGCTGCTCGACGAGGTGGGCAAGCTCTTTGAGAGAGTCATTGCAAACCGCCTCGTCGGGCGCCTAACACGGGTGGGGCCGGACCTTTCGGACGGACAGTTCGGCTTTCACAGTATGCGCTCTACGGTGGACGCCATCATGCGCGTGCGAGCCCTCACGACGGGGGCTGCGGTGTCCCGGGGCAGGTGTGTCGTGGCAGTGTCCTTGGACATTGCCAACGCGTTCAACTCCCTGCCCTGGAGTACGATCCGGAGGGCACTCCGGTACCACCGGGTGCCCGAATACCTCTGTCGAGTGGTCGAGGCCTATCTGTCGGATAGCTTTATAGTCTACCCCGGTCACCAGGGAGACTGGAAACGTCGAGAGATGTCGTGCGGTGTTCCGCAGGGGTCGGTACTAGGGCCACCCTTGTGGAACATCGGGTACGACTACGTGCTGCGCGGCGACTTCCCTAACGGGGTCAGCGTGGTTTGCTACGCAGACGACACGCTGGTTCTAGCGCAGGGAGAGTCGTACCAGGCGGCGGTCGCTCTAGCGACACGCGGGGTTGCATTGGTCGTTGACAGGATCCAGGAGTTGGGACTCGAGGTGGCGCTTCACAAATCCGAGGCGATGTGTTTCCACGGTCGCCAGTCTCGGAACGCGCCGCCATTGAGTTCCCAACTAACGGTAGGAGGAGTTCACATCGGTGTCGGGTCGACGATGAAGTACCTGGGACTCGTCCTCGACAGCCGGTGGAATTTCGTGGAGCACTTCCGACGTCTGGCTCCCAAACTAAACCGGGCTGGGGCTGCGCTCAAGCGGCTCCTGCCCAACCTTGGGGGACCAGACGCCTCCTGCCGGAGGCTCTACGCGGGGATCGTTCGGTCCATGGCCTTCTACGGGGCGCCGGTGTGGGCACCGTCGCTGAAAAAGCAACCGGCGGCCATACTGAGCGCCTGCCAGAGGGTCATGGCGATAAGGATGGTGCGGGGATACTGCACGGTCTCCCGCGAAGCGGCGAGCCTTCTGGCTGGCCTACCACCGTGGGATCTGGAGGCAACAGTCCTTGCACACATGCACGATATGCGCGTGGAGATGCAACGCCGGGGTGAAAGTCCGCTGCCGCGACAGGTCACGGCATGGCGGACAGAGCTCCGGCGGGATCTTATGGTGAAATGGCGTCAACGACTATCGCAACCCAGTGCTGGGCACGCCACAATCGTGGCGGTAAGTCCCCTCTTTGAGGCGTGGCTGGAAAGACCTCACGGCGTCCTTACCTTCCGCATGACGCAGGTCCTTACCGGACATGGTTCGTTCGGGAGTTTCCTGCACCGGATTCGTGCGGAAGTGACGCCCGGGTGTCGCCACTGTGCGGAATGCCCGGAGGACACGGTGGAGCACACAGTCGAGGTGTGCCCTGCTTGGGCGGAGCATCGCCGTGCCCTCGTGGGGGCGATCGGCGGCGGAGACCTCTCGCGCCGGGCCTTGGTTGAGCCCATGGTCCGGAGCGAGGAGGAGTGGCAGGCGGTCGCCGACTTCTGCGAAGCAGTAATGCTCGCAAAGGAGGAGGCCGAACGCATCAGGCAACGGCGTTATCGCCGCCGCCGCCGCCGCCGGGATTCTGATCCCGATTTCCGGACCAAGCCCAAGGCGTCGACGGCGCGCACTGTTCCCGCGCGCCTCAAGGAGTTGTCAGCAACAGCAGGGACCCAGCCGGGTCGAAGCCTACTGGGGCCAGGGTTATCCGAAAGGGCGCTCGAGCCCCGGTATGAAGGCTGGTGGTGGTGGGTCTTTTAGTCAGTAAGAGTCTGACACTATCTCCCGCTCCACCCAAGGGCAGGGGATGTCAATGCATGATTTTTTCCAATCATAAAAAAAAAAAAAAAAAAAAAGTAGCTTGGTAGTTAAACGACACGGGGCTCGTATGATTCGTCTTGACAAGTAATAATTATATATACCGTGCTATGAAAGCTTGCTATGAAAAAAATATGTTCATTAAAAACTTTTAAATGATATGATGAATATTCAAAATTCACAAGTCGTTTCGCTTTTTAGCCCAGGGTTAGCCTTAATATTTATATTTTATCTGTACAACAGCGTAGTATAGATAAAAAATGTTGTCCACCAAAGAGGTCGCCGTGCATTCTCTATGGCGCATGCCGCTATTGTTTTCCCGCGTCTTTTGTCGTGCTCAACGACCAGCCATCTTGGAGCCCCAGCTTTTAATTCTGTTTCTTACTTTTTTGTAATATTCGCTTGGCCGCTTTGGTGTTAAATAATGAGCCACTGAGATTCTTAAATTAAATTTGAAGTTAAAAAATTAAGTATCTACGTTCATGTTTTGTTGTTCACAGGTCTTATAAAAGTCAAAAATGACTGATAGGTTTGTTTTAACCCATGGTTAACTATAACTACTATAAAATAAATATCTGTCTAAAAGAGGGAATTAGGGTTCCCTCTCCTAGAGAGTAAGCCTGAGTGCCAGCAGTGGGAATTTAAAAAAGGCTGATTATTCTTTATTAAATATCTATATTAGGAACGAGCATTAGAAGAAAAGCAATGTTAAAAAATTCTTTAGGCAAACGTCCGAAACTTCCAGCCAGTTAAGTCATTAAAGAGTAACCATACTAAATATTCAAGCAAAATAACAAAAAACAAATGATGGTCCAACCACCGCTCAAAAAGCGTAAAGCAAAACAATTCAAACAAATATTATCGTGTTACATTTTGCAAATCATCTTTTCTGACAAGCAGCGCCGTGGGCCGCGGACCACGCCACGGCAGGCCACGCTAGGCTGGCGCACCGTCGCCCACTCACCCCCACTCCACGTCAAGTGCTCCGAGAGCACGTTTGTTAAAGATACACGCCCGCTCGAGATATTTCCGATAAATTCCTCCTTGTTATATTTTTATTAAGGCCCAAACGCCCGAGCAGTGCCATAATTATAATAATAATTTATTTTTCAGATAATACTTCCATTATTGTTAGTAAAGACACACAACGTATAAACTAGTGTTAGTACATATATAAACATCATTCGATTCATAAATAATTCCAATAAGCATGTCAATAATAATAATTAAATCACATTATCAAATAAAAATTAACAAACACACACAAAATTCAAAAAATTCAAATATTTTTATTTCACATAGGCCTGCATGGGCACTTATAAATCATTAGAAGCTAGTGCACGGTTGCAAATTGGTCGTTTCGGAGAAGAAACAGCAAGAAACTCTATGGTAACTCTTTTGAAAAAAGTGAAACAACACAACTTACACTACTTCTGGGCACGGTTTGAGGATAACACTTGCGTCCTCGTGCAATGTTTCTATGCCATCAGTCCTATCCGTTGTCCATAAAACAGTAACTTTGTAAAGTAACGGCCAGGTTTGAAAAAAAAAATATAGATTCATGAACAACAATATCAACTAGGTATTGATTTTTTCGTGCTTTTAATACTTTTGTCTAAAAAAATATTTCGCAACTTTTTCCTTCTCTTTCGAAACGGCTTGGATCTTAAGAAACATCTTTATACATAAAAACTGATGCATAAATAATATATATTTTTCAAAGTACATATGTAAATCAATCAATATTTCGCAAAGAAAATGGATTTAAAAAGATCATCAGGGCTCTATCCGGGCGCAGCTGGCTGGCCGAAATTAAATGCACAGATACTCGCACTGCCGCCTAGGCATGTACGAGTGTTGTGTCCATTTAATTCCAGCCAGATGTTCAAGGGACTATAAGCCTTAACGACAACATAGTCGGACGGACATAGCTTCGATGTCGTTGAAACGTGAATTCTTAATAATATTCAGATAAATGTGAAGTATTTGGTTGTTCATAAATGACCAACGCTACAAGATGCGCATCGAAGCCAAGATACAACAAATATCTAACGAGAATTTGGCTCAATTATTAAAAGCCTAATGGTATTTTTAATATCGTGCGAATTTCACCATGCATGCAGGATTGCCCGCTTGGAGAAAATTTCAAAATGCAAAAAAAACGCGTCCCGTGTGCTTATTCCACGCATTACAAATAAATACTTGTACGAAATGGACATTTGCGAGGGTTACGTGTGCGGAGCAATCCCGCACGTGTGAACCAAAAAAACCACACGATCGTGATATTAGAAACACTCGTTTTTTTTTTTACATAACATTGTGTCAGTAAAGGAGACTACAGTATGTGCAGAGAGGAATCAGCTAGCGAAGGAGGCCTATTTCGTCGTAGTTGATTTTATTTTCCAAAATAATCGAATCAATTGGGTAATGCAAGATATGGATCTCAAAACAAAACCAAAATTCTTAACTGCACTGAAAACCTAATCCTAACCAATGATAAATAGGATACACCTAAGTTTAAATACCGCTGTGTACTCTACCACAGTAAATGCCTTGCTCTAGCCGCTATGATGAAGGCTAAACCTAGGTCAAACGGAAGATAAGTAGGATATGCCAAGTTTGCACGTGGTCGGCTGCAATCAGTTGTAGCCGGCTAAAACTAGGTGTACTAGCACTTCGGCTGTTAGCCATCACATACTATATTTACATATATAGATATACTTAGTAATCTGTGAAGGAAAATATCGTCCTAGAACCAAAAAAATTGAAGACATGTGTCATCCATCAACCCACACTGGGCCCGCGTGGTGGATCGCGGCCTTCCTTTTCTAAAGAGGAGGCCTGAGTCCCAACAGTGGGAACATTGTAAGGCCGACTATGCTATGCTATGCTAATATATCTGTAGAAGTTTTTAGTTCTGCCCACATCACGTAAAATATACGAAATCGATATAGATAAATTTTATACATTAAAATTGTGTGTAACTTGATATATTACTTAGGCTTTGGTTCATAGCAATCGGTTGACTATATCGAAAGACTTTACTACATTCATGTGTTGACCCTCGAGCGCCGATTGTACATGACATACGTCAAAAATCTTTGTTTTTCCTAAAAAATCTAGAAAAAGTTTTTTTTTAAGGATGATTTACGTAAAAATGCGCAATTACGTAGTTCGTCGGGTCGGCTAGTAAACAAATAAGTTAGTTTAATTTATCCGCTACCCAACACACCTAGCAAATACTTCCACATCTATCTTCAATCCTCTAAAACAAAAGACGGTTCTGATTAGAGTAACTAGGTGACATCCACATTACGTTCCTCCCTTTGTTCGTGGCAAGTGGGTCAGCAGTCAGCACAGAGCCAGCCTTAGCCTCTGTGTACCACACAATGAGGCTCTAACGGCCTCAATTAGCAACATCTGTGTTTTTATTGCTTAGAGGTTACAAAGGAAATTGTTGTCCCCAGTAATGTGTGGTAAGGGGTATGTCAGACGGGGTAAAACACGCGTTTGTTTCGCACCTGCTAAAACGGATAAGGTAGACGATTTTTAAGTATATTATGAATGATTTCACACCCATCGTTGTGCTGTTCAAACTTTTTCAATCAAGTAATGACATTGCTCTACTTATCTACCTTTTCTTGAAAATAATACACTTATGTGAGAACGTAATTTTCTATTTCTCCTGTAGTCGGGAGCTTAATCCCGACCCCGACTACCAGCCATGGTAGACGCGGGTTTCCGCGGCTTTTGGGATCAAGCAATGGGTAGCTCGCTGTTCGGCCGTCCGGTAATTGACCAGACCGAGCCTAGTCGTCAATAGCGCGCAGTGACTCCTCATAGAGAGGTCAGCAAACCGTAGGGGCCCAGCAGTGCCAATGTCAGCTACCCGCTAAGGTAGGACCGCGGGATTTTTCTGAAAAGGAAACCCGTAGTCCTAGATCGCAAATGGCAACTGAAGGACACAGGTGTGGTTTTAGCCAGTAAAAGTCTGACACGCCACATATTATAACCACCCTTAAAAGCAGCGTATAATGTCGAATAAGCGTCGATGTACCATCTTAAGCCTACACTTAAGATGCTACGTCGTCGCGTTGCGTCGCCTGTCGTCAACTTCCACAATTTCCCCGCGCGTTACTCCGCGACCATATGTCGTCACCTTAATAGGTCGTGTGAACCCGCCTCGCTTGCCGGGATTTCGTGTTTTCTGTTATTGTTTAGTTATCAGTGTTATTAAGGCCCCGTCTTTTGTTACACGGCGGTATTGTGCGCTTACGAAAGGGCTTGTTACAGCTTATCTTCAGCGTTTCTCTTATGACTGTTCAGATAATGTAAGAGCCTGAAATTGAACTGCTGTTTGGTTATGGGTTTCTTGGCTTTATGTATCGGATTTATTGCTATTTTAATGTGGATGCAAGGTAATACTACCAAAAATCAGCCAGTCTATGTATACATAAATAACAATAATAATCTAAAATTTTCACACAACGCCATCTAATCCCAAACTAAGCAGAGCTTGTGTTATGAGTACTAGACAACTGATAAACATAATTATATATTTCTAAATATATGTACATACTATAGATAAACTACCTCAGATCAGACACAGAACAAATGTCGTGCTCATCACACAGACATTTGTCCTGGGTGAAAATCGAACCCACAACCTCCGGCATACCAGTCAGGAAGGACCACATTACCACTAGACCAACAGGCCAGTCAATGCGCAACTTACTGGGGCTACCTAAATTTATTTATTCTCACAATGTTATAAATGAAATGTGGACATATTTTTTGTACAAATATTGGTATTAGTAACTGTAAAAAAATGGAGAAAAGTTTTTTTTTAATGGATATAAACCAGTGCTTGACTGCAATCCCACCTAATGATAAGCAGTGATGCAATCGTTGACGCTGAAACGCACTAGTTTATTAAGAGCCTATTCACACAGCAGCCTTGAAGACATCTAAATTATAATTGGACAGGAAGACCGCAGCAGGATCATTTACACTACATATCGCGGGTCTCAAACCATAGGGGCGTATATGCAAAAATGTGATTTTTCGTTTTTAATGCCATTGGATTCTACTATAAGCAATACATTAACTGATTTTTTTTTATAATTTAGTGTTAATTACTGTTTGCATAAATTAAAAAATATTATTTGCCGTATGCTGGAGAGTCTAGAATTATTTTTAGACCAAATAGCCGTATAATAGACGTAAGAGCAATATTATTGCGTATTGGGGCAGTTTCGACGTGCCATAGAGACGTACGCACGTACGACTTTAAATTTTATCGTGATCCTAGGAAATCGCATCGGACCATAAAGGCGTATGAACATCATCATCATCATCATTTCAGCCGACAGACGTCCACTGCTGGACATAGGCCTCCCCCGTATGAACATACGACTGTTTATTTTACTTTAACCTGAAATCATTTTGTCAAGCTATATAGACGTAAGTAATGTAACAACTATTCGCATTCGCGAATATTCGCACATTTTTTGATATTCGCATTCGCATTCGCGAATATTCGCACATTTTTTTATATTTGCATTCGCATTCGCAAAAGCATGCGAATATTTGGCGAATGTTTCTGACAAACAAAAAGGAAATAATATTTTAATATTTTTCCATCACACAACTTTATTTCACATTTTATCACAAATTGTGAAACAACATGTTAATCTCAAATCATAACAAATTTTTTCAAATGAATTTAACTGTTTCTCCAGATGGGTGAGTGACGAGTATTTCGGAAATTCGTATCCATCAGAAGGACGTTCGTAGAGTTCTGCGTAACTTTGATGTGAATAGAGCCAGTGGACTCGACGGAATACCAGCACCTGTTCTTAAAACTTGTGCACTTGAATTGTCTCTAATCTTGACCCGCTTATTTTGCCTCTCTGAGACTGAATAAGTGCCGTTCAGCCTGTGCCCAAGAAGGGCAGTCGAGCTGACCTGGCAAACTACCTATCCATCTCCGTTACGTCTATCCTCTGTAAGAGTATGGAACGGGTGTTTAACAGATAACTCCTGGCATACCTAGAAACAAACGACATCCTCATTGACCGGCAATACGGTTTTCGCCTAAATCGGTCTATTGGGGATTTTCTAGCGTATGCCATTCACATCTAAAGCAAGGCCATCGAGAAGCATGGGGAAGCGCTTGCAGTCTCCCTTGATATCTCGAAGACTTTCGATAAGATCTAAGCTGAAACTATGTAAAGTCTTATTGCTAAGCTTCCTTCCTCTGGTCTAACCACTGGTCTGTGTGATTGGATCATGAACTTCTTGAGGGATCGATCCATCCGAGTAGATATTGATGGCTACTCGTCGGGTCAAATGGATATTAATGCCAGGGTCCTTCAGCGGTCGGTATTCTCGGCAACACTGTTCTTGCTGCACATAAATGACCTACTTAAAGCCAGTACCTTTGGGTATACAGACGATAGCACTGTTGTTGAGAGTTACATGTCCGGCGAGGGAGCTTATGGATCTCAGATCCAGGCTCTCTGAGATCTCTCTTAGATCTCAGAGATTCTTGGGGTGCCGCTGTCGACTACCGTCAATTTCGGCTTCTTCATTGTGCGTGCGGCTAGGGAGTGGAATTCCTTGCCGGAGTCTGTGTTTCCTGATAGCTACAACCCGGGAATCTTTAAGTCGAGAGTGAATAGGTTTCTTTTAGGTAAGCGCGTTCCATTGTCGACCGCATCGTCGCTTTCCATCAGGTGAGATAGCGGTCAAGCGCGAACCTATCAACAATAAAAAAAAAAAAAAAGCCAAACTGTCTGCCAAAAAATTCGGGATCTTAGCGAGGACGAGACGGTACAACCATAGAGGTTGCAAGCACAAGTTTGATCGTGTATGGTCTTTTGAGCATCGACATCGAGTTGTTAGCCTGTCGGTTTTTTATTGTTTACATTTTCGGATGCACACTGCATTGGAATTGCAGAATTTAATCCCGCCATGTCCGTTCCATCATTGGACCACAAGATGTACAGCGTTGCGACACCGGTACATGGTGAACATTCCACCCATACGTACAAAGCGTTTGGGAACACACTCATTATGCGTATAGCTAAGGAGTGAAATTCCCTGCCGGAGTCTGTGTTTCCTGAAAAACTTTTTGTGTTAAACTTCATTCAATTAGTCTGTTGCTGTTATGTTCGGTTTAAATTTGGCTGATACGAAATGTGAAAACTGTCTGATATTTTGCGCGCACTTAGTTTGAAAGTCAATATTCGCATTCGCATACGCGAAAATTGAATTCGAATATTCGCATTCGCATTCTCGAATGTGAGAAATCAAACATTCACACAAACATCACTAATGCCTCCTCACCGTGTTTCCTCGTGATGATTTCCTTCAGCGTTTTTGAGAGCTATGTTTTGTTTCAGCTCAATTTCAAATGTTTGTGATTTTAAAGATATTTCTGATAGTTATGTTCAGATTTATTAATAAATTTTATTTTTATAATGCTTATTTTTCTTTTCAAACACGAGAATATTGTGTAATTACCTATTAATCATTTCCTTTTTTTAAATTGTGGAACAAAACTGGTTTATACTTCCTCTTTGAGTTAAAACACCTCTCAATATTTATGACAAGCCAGACAGGCGTATGATTTCTTGAAATTACGTAAATAACGTTAATTTCAATTGGTTCTCATTCCTAAATACCAATATTTTAAGTCACCAATTAAGTAATAATAAATATTGGTATAAATATTAACAATCTGAGAAAAAAGATTTTACGTCCATAAATTTCATACATTTCAGGGAGTATTTTGACGGAATTTTACAGTATAGTCGTCATGCTATATAGGCGTATCAACCAAAAACTAGTGTTATAGAGGAAATGCCCTAAAATTAAGAATCCTACATTAATTGCAGTAGAAATATATAGCTACATGCAAAAAAACAACGAGCTGGCTCAATCACAGGAAAAGTTATTAAGTTTTTTGTCTCTCCTGAAAAGTAGGGGTTTTGTGGATACGCCCCTATGGTTTGAGACCCGCGATATGATTTGAATAATATTGGTTAATACTTCCAAACTTTGAAAGATTTTCTATTGATTAAGAAGCTCCGTGTTTATTCTATGAAACCAACAATGAGAATCTCTATCATTTCTAAATAACAGCACTCGACATAAAATCTAATAACAAACAATACGTCAATTACATTATTTATGTTCCCATGGCCACTGCAATTTGAGCCACTCTCACCCGTACTTACCATAGACAAATCATGCAAATTACTTTAAGTACTATGATAACTACTCCAATAATGGCGGGAGAAAATTTCTAACATAAAACCAAATATATATCTACTTCTTTACTATGTGATCAGAAAGGAATGTCCAATGACTATAGACGTAGAGAATGGACTAAGCGTCCCCTTTTCAGATAAACTTAAGTGGCAGTGGATAGGGCACAATGCACGCAGAATAGATGATCGATGGGGACGAAAGGTTTTGGAAGGCCTCTCACAAGGTGGACCGATGACTTAGTGAAGTTGGCAGGAAACGGATGAATGCGAGATGCACAGGACCGGTCGTTATGGTGACAATTAGGGGAGGCTTATGTTCAACAGTGGACGTCGTTCGGCTGAAATGATGATGATGATGTTGGTGACAGGGTAAAGAGAATATGAAAAGAGACAGGTATTCGCACAGTCGCTTGTCTCTTTCTATAGATCATTCATTTATTTCAGGCATAGTCTATAAATTGAATACAGCATTAAAATTAAATAAGACATTAATATATAATCAAATTAAATAATATGTATGAGATGTCAAAATATACCCACACATGAAAATGTTACACATTAAAATATTAGCCAGGTTATTCTCTATGTCTATGAGAAAGGTATAATATTGTAACAATACAAAATAATATACATGATATTGTAACAATGAGAATGGTGAAATAATGATAGTGTTGATGGAGGAATCCTTTCACGCGGTGCGTGAATTGTTAACAATGTCTGATGATATGGAACAGAAATACGGAGAGCTCAAAGTTTTGGAACCAGGTTACTTACGAAAGTAACAAGAACTTACGGGTAATAGACTATCTCCTCTCGCGCCGGGCCCTGGTACAGGCCACGGTCCGGAGCGAGGAGGAGTGGCAGGCAGTCGCCTCCTTCTGTGAAGCAATAATGCTAGCGAAGTAGGCGGCAGCACGCGTGAGGGAACAGCCCTCACGCCCCAGCCACCGGGATCCCAATCCCGATTTCCAGCTACCGTGGGCGTAGGCTTGCGGACGGCGAGCAATAGGTGTCCGGTCGTCCGGTAACTGTGTGGACCGAGCCACGCGCGCGCGCCTCAAGGACATGTCAACAAATCGTAGGGAACCAGCAGGTTCAAAGCCTACTGGGGCCATGGATAAAATGAAAATGAATCACCGGGGACCGGGGACGCCAGGCAAAGCTAACGAGTGGGTTTTAGTCAGTAAAAATCTGACATCACGCTCCGCCCAAAAGCAGGAGAAGCAAAAACGGGTAATTGACTCTCTGCATACAATCGTCAAAGCAGTAGGAAGTAGAAACCGCCTAAGCAGAGTAATAATGCTAGCAAGTACGAGCCTATAAAAAAAATGGTCACTCTGACTGAATATTCACAAGAAAATACGGGTCAAATGTACAACGTCCAATGCAAGAACATGCAAAAAGTTTCAGCAAAACCAAACGCTTCTGTATCCATAAGCTATTCATACGCAAAACCACTTCCAATATATCTCGAACTACATCATAAATCAGCTTTCCAACTTAAACTTCTGTTTCACTTACTCAGTAGTTGTCCGTGTGGCCGTACATAGTCTGATCTGGTGTACTCCGTGTTCTCTCTGTTCTCCGAGTACTCCCTGCTCTCCGTGTACGTGCATACATCGCCGTGATCCAGTAATTTGGCTCACGTATCGCCTACGTTGTGCTACGAGGGACGAAGCTAACTTGCTGGCCCCTACTATGATACGAAGTTGTTTTATCAGGAAATTGGCGTTAGTTTATGAACTCGCACTAATAATTTTTGTAAGTATGGCGATGCACCACTGATAGGTACTTGGTAGACATCCCACCAGTACGCACAAAACGTTTTGGGAACAAATTCATTGTGCGAACAGTTAAGGAGTGGAATTCCCTGCCGGAGTCTGTGTTTCCTGATGGCTACAACCCGTCAAGAGTGAATAGGTTACTTCTGGGTAAGCGCGGTCTATCGTCGACCGCATGGTCGCTTTCCATCAGATGAGATAGCGGTCAAGCGCAAACCTATCAACAATAAAAAAAATATCAAAAATTGACAATGCTGCTCTTCAAAAAACGGTTTTTCCGTTTTAAATAAACTTATCCCTAGATACCATATTCTCGGAATAAAAATCCTACATGCTATTTTAGTACATGGTCCATCTATTCAGATGTCCAAATGTGCGTTGATCTAATGTCAGTACATAATTCTAACTTTATAGCTACTCCTGGTAGACAATGCAAGGGGCACGGAAATCTGGAATTACCTCGTCTAAATTGGACACCACGCCAAGGAATAATTATATATTCTTAATAAACAAAAATCTCAAAAATCAAAATTCTGAATAATCATCATCATCAGCCTTTTTAATGTTCCTACTGCTGGGACTCAGGCCTCCTCTCTAGGAATGGGCCACAATCCACCACGCGGGCCCAGTACGGGTTGATGGATGTCACATGTCTTCGAATTTTTGGTTCTAGAACATGCCGGTTTCCTCGGGATGTTTTCCTTCACCGTTTTGAGAGCAGTGGCTGTGAAATAAATTACACAAAGTAAGGCGCAGCAGGGTATGAACCCATGACTTACAACTTGTAAGTCAAAACCATTACCACTCGGCCACCACTGCTCAAGGGACAATGGGTGTCAGGAGTTCAGTAACAAATAGTAAGGGAAAATGATTAATTCTCTCATCGAGCCGACTTCGCACCCTCGGCCAATGTTTGTCTAGCTACAATAATTGCATTTTCTTGTTAACGCACACAAATTAAAATAACTATTCATAATTAATAAAGTATTAATGAAAGAACGTTCGACGGGTCGCGGCAGAGTAAAAAAGGATATGGCGGCGCGATTTAGATTTTTTCCTTACGAATTGGTAAAAACAACTGCTTTACAATGTAAACACTGGCAGTTAGTAATCTTTTATACATACAGCTGCCACCACGGATATTGAACGCTGGCTTCAAGTGGCGCAGAAGTCAAAAATCGGTTCTCTTTAGGTGGTGCGACGTGAGACGCGGGGGCGGGGAGCGTCAGTGATTGGCTCGCTGCGCATTGCGTCATAGACGACACTCGTGATTCGTTCATTGCGCTTGTAGCATGAATGCGCAAAGCGATCCCCACTCTGACGCCGAGCGTTCAATATCCGTGGTGGCAGCTGTACTATAATAAAAAATCCTGGCATTCTTTTTATGCGCTTTATCACTTATCACTCATTACTGTGAAATAAAATAGACTAATAAACCAACTGTTTATCAATTGAAAATGCTAGCCTTATTAGTTTTTTTTTATGTCAGTAAGTAATGATTAACTAAACAGTAAACATTGAAGGTTTTTGAGTCATTTTCGCTTTATTTTTTTTATTTATTTATGTACACACAAACACTTCAAAATAAAAAGAACAAATACAGATAGAAGAGCACAAAGGTACTGCTTATTTCAAATGAAACTTCTTCCAACAGACCTGCGACAGGAGAGTTGGATGAGAGATGTAGACACAGTGTATAAAAATAAGTTAGAAAATTAAAATAAAAAATATACCTACACTAATATAATAAAGTGGTAAAGTTTGTTTTTTTTTTGTTTGTAGGAGGTAATCTCTAGAAGTACTGGTCCGATTGCTAAAATTTTTTTACCGATAGAGAATTGCTTTATTCCAGAGTGACATAGGCTATATTTTACGCACGCGGGCGAAGCCGCAGGCAAAAGCTAGTACTATATAATCTAAGTTAAATGTTTCTTTCCTCGAAATATTTTTTCTTAATTCTTAATTCTTTATTGTACACACAAAAAAAACTTAACCTTAATACATTCATAATTGATAGTTCATGTACAAAGGCGAGCTACATAGTATATAAATATCTAAATATATCCACCAAGATTCACAGAAAATTAATTTGTCACAAGTAGATATTAATAAGCCGGGTTATTGTGCCTGAGGGAAGGCCATAAAAATGCTTTTTATTAGGAAATTCATGTTCAACGCTAAACGAAATTGGCGCCTTGATAATACGAGGATAGAGATTTCTAAAATGTAATAACGTTCAGCTTTTTCGAGGAACTTGGGGTTTCTTCTACCAAGAACTAGCAACGCGCCCCAGCTTCGCACTGATGTTAGAAATTTTTGAAAATGTGATCTTTTTAAGGTTCCGTAGTCAACTAGGAACCCTTATAGTTTCGCCATGTCTGTCTGTCCGTCTGTCTGTCTGTCCGTCCTCGCTTAATCTCTGTGACCGTTAGTACTAGAAAGCTGAAATTTGGTACCAATATGTAGATCAATCACGCCGACAAAGTGGTAAAATAAAAATTGGAAAAAAATGTTTTATTAGCCCCCCTATATGTAAAGTGGGAATTGATTTTTTTTTTTAATTTCAACCCTAACGTGTGATATATTGTTGGATAGGTATTTAAAAATGAATAGGGGTTTACTAAAATCATTTTTTGATAATGTCAATAATTTCGGAAATAATCGCTCCAAAAGTAAAAAACAATGTGTAACTTTTGAACCATAAGTTTAGAAAATATGCCAAATATACCAATTTTTATGTGTAAAAACGTTTCTAAAGATCCAAGCCGTTTCGAAGGAGTAGGGAAAAGTTGCGAATGAAATGTTATTGTATGTAATATTTTGTTTGTTAAATTACGAGTATATGTCTAGATATATGTAATCTTTCTTTTTTTGCGCCTGCCATGTTTTCTCTTTACCACCCTAGGTAGACTAATAGAGTATGATCACACGTACCGAGTAAACGGGCGAGACAGTACTCTCAGCCGAGTACTCGGTACGTGTAAACACAACACCGAGTTCTCGGCCTACCATTTATCTCTATAACTCGCTTACATCACTGTCTCGGCCGAGCAACATTTTACTCTCTCGCCCTTTTACTCGGTACGTGTGATCAAGGCATAAGGCATTAAGTCACTCCAGAACCTTTCCGCCTCAACGGCCATCTGTTCTACGAGAAATGTGCTCTGCCCATTGCCACTTAAGTTTGGAGATTCTTCGTGCTATGTCGGCAACCTTGCAGATATACGATCAAGCAAGGAAACTCCGAGCATAGCCCTTTCCATTGCCCTTTAGGTCACTTTAAGCCTTCTGATGAGCATCAATATCATTAGCGAGTACGTCACTCAACTTCGGTTTGCCGACGACAAAATAGTCATGGCTAAAATTACGGAAGAGCTCAGCACAATGCTCAATAACCTCAGTAGAGCTTCCGAAAGAGTGAGTCTTAAAATGAACATGGACGAAACTGAAGTCATGACAAACAACCACTCCTGTCAAGATCGGAGACTCTATACTCGAAGTTGTGGACGATTACGTCTACTTCGGACAGACAATCCATGGTCGATTCCGTCTCGGCTGGGCAGCGTTCGGGAGCTGCGCGGTATCTTCTCGTCCAATATACAGTGTCTCAAGAAGAAAGTTTATGACCAGTGCGTGTTGCCAGTGATAACATATGGTGCCGAAACGTGGTCGCTCACCAACTGTGCGGTCATAAAAATGCCATGTCCTACTTATTCCTTTCCTGGAATAGGACATGGGCTTTTGGGCTTTTTTTCCTTCGAAATAATTTTCAACTTTTACGCAAGCAAAGCCAATTATTTTATTATCTAAGCTAATTATTTTATTTATGATACAATATTGGTATGTACTTGTGTGATATTCGCGTACCGTGCGCTCGCCGGGGGGCACTGTCGGCCGCAGCTCACAACCTCATCTGATGCACCTTTGTGCCGCCCAAATATCACAACAACGCTAATTTATTACTCTTTGTGCTATTACATCCATTCGCTTTGAAATTCGTGAGTATGTTAATTAATTTTAGAAATTAATTTAGGAAAATTCTAATTAAACGCAGTAGAAATATTATGCTTCTACTAGGTGCGCACGTTGATTTTACCCGTTATTATTTCGTTTTTGTTAAGCGTTCCGCCTGTCTTTTGTTCGTTTTGTTCGACTCCTGTTTTATTAATTTACTATATTATACATTACTAACAGTACCTACTCATCATCACCAGAAGACGTCCACTTTTGGATATTAAATAACTTTCTACTTCTTCTTTGCCGGACTTATTCCAACCCACTCTCCAAAAACAGATTAGGCCTCTCAGGGCGTCAATAAAGGAGTTCAGGGATACTATGGTTCGTGTGCATATTTCAGTGACACCTTTGCAAATCAGGAGTAGGTACATGCGCAACTGGCTCCAAACATGCTCTGCACAGGGCCTAATTAATATAGTACCTATAGTTAAAAAATATGGGCATAAGCAACCATCTTGCTCTTATATCTAATGCCTTGATCACACGTACCGAGTAAACGGGCGAGACAGTACTCTCGGCCGAGTACTCGGTACGTGTAAACACTGCGCCGAGTACTCGGCCTACCATTTATCTCTTTCACTCGCTTACATCACTGTCTCGGCCGAGCAACATTTTACTGTCTCGCACTTTTACTCGGTACTTGTGATCAAGGCATAAGTGTAATAAACAAAGCACAAAATAAATTACATGCCAAATCTTCTTGTTTCGTGAATATGAACATTGCTTTGTATTAAAATTCCGAGATATTTTTTGCGCGGCACTCCCGTGAGAAACCATTCTCAAATTAGTTTCTGCTTTCCATTTTCATGTAAATTAGTTGAAAAGCAACAATGTAACCTTAACTGAACTTTTCCACTTGAAAGTCATGTGAATAAAATGAATTATCAACAGCATTATTTTGTCCTATAGAGACATTGAAACTATTCATAACTTCATAAATAATGTGATTTGTGATCGAAATAGGAAAAACGAAATACGCAATCGTACGAGAAATATTACCAATATCAATCACGTAAACGACATACAATTTAAACAAGTAACACACCTAGAAATAACATCAAGAAAATAAAACGCCGCGGTGCGTCTTCCCGCCAAATCCGCCATATTGATCAATCGTTACGTTCGGAAACGGCACCAAATCAACACCCGCGAGATTGGAACGCGTGCTTGGAATACGCACCGGTTCAATGCAACGCCTCTACTCGTTCCGAAACCGTTTTACATAAGAATGTGAATTCACGATCCACTGACTCGGATAATAGTGAGTGCCGGAGTGAATTTTAGAGGATCACTTTTGGCTGTATAGCCGATATCATTGCTTTTTGGAACTTTTGAAAAGGTAACGACCGGAAAATCGGATATAGGAAGCTTATAACGCCAGAATGTAATGCAATATATCAAAGAGTTACCCCATGAGCCATCATTTACGCAAAGTTTTTGTAGGTTTTTTACTGTTTTCTCGTATTGGGGTTGAAGTTGAGGAGAAGTCTAGAGCTCATAAATTTTACTGGTGATACCAAAAGAAAATTAAGTACCTATACTGTTTTTCCCTTAACAAAAGTTTTGTTGTAGCCTTAAAAAGCAATGGTAGTAAGACGGAATATTGTTATTAGTTACTATAGTAGGTATTACCACTACATAATTTCTTTTAACTAATAAACTAGTGCGCCTCACTATCAACTGCTTGCACACCATCACGCGGAATCGCAGTCAAGCACTAGTTTATATTATAAAAAAAACTAGTTCAAGTTTTCCAATTTTTAAACTGCTATTTCGTTTCCCACAAAGTTTTCTTACAAGACCAATACTTGAAACTGTTACCAACCAAAACATATTGAAAAACAGATTTAGTTCCGTTCGAAAACACATAAATCCGTTTAGGAGATTCGTTTTAAAAAGTAAAACAAACTTTTTAAAATCGCAAGCTCCTTATTTCCGCCTCGCGAAATAACCGTTCGGAAACGTAGACGAATCAAAAGGATTCATCCTTTTCGATCGCAATGAATTTCCCGCGCTTGGTTGGGCCATAACGATGGCGATATCACGAGAATATGCAGCTTGAATAAAGGAATAGTTGTAGAAAAGCCAGTAGGTCAGCAGGCCAGTAAGTTGAGCAGTAGTAACGGTCTCGACTTACGAGTTGTAAGTCACGAGTTCAGACCCAGCCATTACTTTGTGTAATTTATTTCATCACCATTGCTTTTCAAACAATCTTCAACATCATAAGATTGTCCTAGAACCAAAAATTTTAAAAAATTTGACATCCACTAATCTGCATTGGACCCGTGGTCGATTACGGCTCATTCCCAGTTCTAAAGAGGAGGCCTGAGTTCCAGCAGTGCGCGTCAACGGCGCTTTTAAAAAACGTAGTGTGCACAGGCCCTTAAAGTCGAGTATTTCGTGGCTACAGCTGTACATCCGCCTCTCCCGTCGCAGCTCGGATATTCGTCTGTATGCAATCCTGCCTCCAAACTAACACGACCGCCAGATGAAAACATTTGTCATCTCTTAAACTAACAATACCCACAGTAAAGCTACGTGAACAAAGATCTGTTTGACTCGGGCAAAATATAAAAAAAAATTCAAAACACATTTACTAGAATCTTGCTGCTACCGCTACTGCTTTTAGACACACAATTGTGTAATGATTTTTAAAGAAAATATTCATAAATCGTTCAACTTCCAATGTTAAGCGATAGATGGCGCTAGTAGTTACATGAACTTTAGGCATTCGTTGTAGACATTAAGTAATAATTTATAATATTAGACTTTATGCATTTGTTTTGTATAAATATATCATAATTGTTAAAATGAAATATTTACTTGCAGTTTATTATTAGATAAACCCTAATGTATATTAGTTAGTCAATTGATGTTACGTACTGTTTACTTTGCTCTGATTGGTCGGTTAGTCGACCGAGTGTTTGTGAAAGTTTGTGGTAGGGAAACGTTTGTAACTGTCATTTTAGACAGAGGCATTCTGCTTTGAGTTGTTGAACAGAAAACATATCCGACTAATCTGTGTATTTGTAAATGATTGTTAATAGAACAATAAGTATGAAATTGTGTTGATCAAAGTGAATAAAATATCTATACAATTTGTCCTGAAGTGTTTGATTCATCACATTTCAGAAGTGCGATGGACCAGACAAAAAGGTATGTTTGAACAAATATTATAACGTTTATCGAGAAATTTTGTCTGTTGGGATGTTGCTTCAACGCCCACCAATGGTAATTTATGTATCACATAGATACATAATCGTTAATCTATCAACTATCCATATTAAAACTGTCAGCAGACAAATAATCTCGATATAACCTACAAAATTTTTAGTTAATATACATTTTGTGTACTATTTCTTGTATAAGCGTTTAGTCGGGGCTACACTCCGATAACGTTCATCTTAACAGACGTTTAATATGGTTTTAGATATTTATTGTTCTCAAAAGATTTACAAATCACTTACTGAGAAAATACAATATTAATACTTAAGTAAGAATAAATTAAGCCGATCGGCGTAGTCTATAATATAAAAATGAATCGCAAAATGTGTTGGTAAGCGCATAACTCAACAACGCCTGGACCGATTTCGCTAATTTTTTTTTTGTTGTGTTCGTTATTATGAGGAGAAGGTTCTTATGGAAAAAAAATGAAAATTAGTAGGGTAGAGTAAGGTAGAGGAGGGTAGAGTAGGGTAGAGTAGAGTAGGGTAGAGTAGAGTAGGGTAGAGTAGAGTAGGGTAGAGTAGAGTAGGGTAGGGTAGAGTAGGGTAGAGTAGGGTAGAGTAAGGTAGAGGAGGGTAGAGTAGGGTAGAGTAGAGTAGGGTAGGGTAGAGTAGAGTAGAGTAGGGTAGAGTAGGGTAGAGTAGGGTAGAGTAGTGTAGAGTAGGGAGAGTAGGGTAGAGTAGGGTAGAGTAGAGTAGAGTAGGGTAGGGTAGAGTAGGGTAGAGTAGGGTATAGTAGGCTGAAGTAGGGAAGAGCGGGAGCGAAGCCGCGCGGGCAAAGCTAGTAAGCTATAAAAGTAGTGGGTAGTTACATAAAAAAGTACGTTAACAAAAACAAAGTGCGCGGCATCGTATGCGCATCGCCACAGCGGCGGGCTAGTGTGCGTGAATGATACGATACTTTTTACTAAAGCCCGTAACATAGCGATAGCGTTGCGAACAAAGTAATTAATATGTAATGTATATTTATTTGCTCTTATTCTTTTCTTCTTATTCTATATATATCTATATATCTTATTCTTTTTTTTGCTCTGGCAACCCTAGTGACAGGTCGTGAAAAAACGATCTCTTAAACAAATTATCTTTAAAAATTAGTTAATTAAGTATATTTTGTGTAAATTCTATTATAAAATTTAGAATCTTAGTGTAAAGTGTGACACTCAGTGTTTGTACTGTGTTTGGTCGTGATATTTCATCAATAAAGATATCTTCGTTCGACCAGCTGTCAAAATTTGAATTGTTTGGATTGCAGATTTGAAATCATCAAACCCGGGGAGTACTTTGTTTTATTTTATAGCTTATTAAAGTCATATTTACACACTATTCAACACCTGTATACTCTGCTCAGGGTTCTGAGCTACGTCCAGAACACATTGGCACCGTTTATGTCTCCTTTTACTTGACAAACTGTGGAAGTAAAATCGACGACTAAAACATAAGCCCCAGACAAAACATACACTACATTACTTACTTCACATATATTTTATTATTTTCAATCTGCTTTACCTTAACTTCCTAGATTAATAACTGTCTCCATTATCAAACTAATGTTATCTGTAATTAATTTTATAAATAAATAGCAAATCTTACAATATTGGCTTAGCAATAATAATCTCTCAATTAAATCAATCAATAAATAAGTAGTTTCTTTTCCTCTTCATAATATCTCCTTAAATTTTTTTTTTTTTTTTTTCTTATTTTCTTCTACCTACACTACTAGTTAATATTATAAATTCTAAAGAAGAACGGTCACGTCCCATATAAAAAAAACCCAGACCCGACAGAAAAGTCACATATCTCAGTTTTTTTGTTATTATTTATATAATCATATTATATAGTTTTTATATTCGAAATCAATGGCTAACACCAAAATATTGCCTTATGTTTTTGTTCAGGGTTTACACTAAAAAAATACAAAATGCCTACTTATCTACACAATTCGTAATGTATGTAACTAAATGACGATAAATAGTTATGGGATGTATCCAGGAGACCTGGAGATACAGCTGTATTATATAATTTTTGAACTCCGAGTACAACATTCAACTTAGGATTTTTTTTTGTAAGGTGGTTTAAAATCATCTAATGACATCTCTCGCCCTTGAGTGGAGCGAGAGGGCGTGTCAGACTCTTACTGACTAAAAAATTCCACCCCGTTCCTTTTTGCCTCTGGTACTGGGGTCAGAGCATGCCCTTCTGGATTCGCCCTCAACTTAGGATTAATTAAAATCGTCATATTCGATGATTCAGATCGGATTATTCCACTAATTCGTTGACGCCAGTTCGAGCTTATATCGGTGATTAGAGAACTAAAAAGTTCATTAATCACCGTTACGATAACAGGTATTCATATTTTTATTTTTAACGCAGCCGGTATTAGTGGAATAATCGAAAAGAATGATCTGATCGTAGATCAGTGATTTAGGTAGCTATCAACGGGGTTCTACCAAAAATAAAACCAATATGTCGAAATAACTTTGACCACCCCGCACTGGGTTTCGATTATGTTTTAAGGGAGATAGAAATACAATAAAACTTTATTTCGACATATTGGTAAAAATAAAAATACGAATACCTGTTATCGTAACGGTGATTAATGAACTTTTTAGTTCTCTAATCACCGATATAAGCTCGAACTGGCGTCAACGAATTAGTGGAATAATCCGATCTGAATCATCGAATATGACGATTTTAATTAATCCTAAGTTGAGGGCGAATCCAGAAGGGCATGCTCTGACCCCAGTACCAGAGGCAAAAAGGAACGGGGTGGAATTTTTTAGTCAGTAAGAGTCTGACACGCCCTCTCGCTCCACCCAAGGGCGAGAGATGTCATTAGATGATTTTAAACCACCTTACAAAAAAAAATCCTAAGTTGAATGTTGTAGGTACTCGGAGTTCAAAAATTATATAATACAGCTGTATCTCCAGGTCTCCTGGATACATCCCATAACTATTTATCGTCATTTAGTTACATACATTACGAATTGTGTAGATAAGTAGGCATTTTGTATTTTTTTTAGTGTAAACCCTGAACAAAAACATAAGGCAATATTTTGGTGTTAGCCATTGATTTCGAATATAAAAACTATATAATATGATTATATAAATAATAACAAAAAAACTGAGGTATGTTACTTTTCTGTCGGGTCTGGGTTTTTTTTGCCTGTTCTTCTTTCAATCTTCTTTTTTGTTTCTTTATTTCTTTTTAACTATTTGTCTGCCCCTAAGTATCTCAAGTTCCTTACTCAATAAGCATCTCATCAAATACTAAGCCTTTTATTGTAACATTCCAGGAGCCACTCGGGAAAGTTTATAATATGATGACCCGTGGAGCTACAGTTCGTGACATGCATGTAAAACTGAGTGCAGCACTGAAGGAGCTGGAGGTTTCAAGAAAGACTTGTAATGACCTGCTGCGGGAAAGAGAGGAGAGCGAGGTGGAAGTTGGGAAGTTAATAGACAAAAACACTCAACTCAAGAGACAGCTTGTAGAGCTGCACACCCAGCATATGGACATACTTGAGCAGCATGACCATCTCCGTCAACTTGTGTCCGAGTTTCAGGAATGCAGAGACACTCATGACCAGGCACTAAGTCGTATATCAGGCCTTGAAGCGGAATTGTGCAAGGCTCGCAACACAATTTCTGCTGTAGATACTTTGAAAGCTAGTGAACAGGTTACTAACACCAATAACCTCTTCGACAAGCTCGTGGGTAGTGTTGCCGGACTGGAGTGTGAGAAACCTACTGTTATCATAGACTTAACCAGGGATGATACCATAACTAAAGGTCCAATTCTAAGTAGTCATAATAAAATTAAGAAGTACATTAAAATCACCAAAAACATTAAAAAGTACAAAAAACTCTTAAAGACACAGAATGTTTATAAATGTAATATTAATCTTAGAAAGCAGCGTAATAACTTACATAAGCAATTAAATGAATGTAATTATAATTTAGAAAAAAGCAAAATCTTGTATGATATTGATATACAGAACCTCCAAAGGGAATTATTGAGTAGGGAAAATACAATAAAGGAAATATTTTGTAAATATGAGTCTTGCCAACAAATGTTGAGTGAGCGCATGCAGGAGGCTTGTGAGTTGGTGGACTTGGTGAAGTTCAACGCAGAGAGGTATGAGTCATTGACTAACAATATCACCTGTAGTTGTGCTCTTGCTTCGCCACCTCCCATGTCTCAGTATGGAATTCCTATGCCTTCCAATGTTGTACATAATAATAATTCAGAATCAATAAACCCTTGTCAAAGTAACATTTTGGTATATTCAGATAGATTAGGGACAGGTTTTGGGTCTTTGTTAAATAACCGTTGCAAACATACCATTATGAGTCATTGTTACCATAACCTGCATTTTAACGAGCTTGTTGATAAAATAAAAAATACACAAATTAATGAGCAGACCACAGTGGTACTTTTGATTGGAAACAGTCTTAGTTTAACTAAAAGGGACTTGGTTAGTGGTATTGAAACCCTGCTTAAATTGAAATTAGGAAAATTAATTTTGTGTGCATTGCCCTATTCCAACTGTTTATGTGAACTTGATAACAATTACATTTATAGCCTAAATAACTTGATGCACATTTTGTCATGTCGTCATAGTGACCGTATATTATATTTTGACACAAACAATTTTGTTAGAGATTTTATTTTGATTCGGGAACATACAAGTATGTTTCTTCCCAAAAAAAGTCGACATTTGTTGGCTACTTTGTTAGCATACAATATACACGCAGTTATTGATGATTTAACTGAGATTAGGTTAGGTGACAAATCAGTATTATCTAGTATACCTAATAATACTGATATAGACTCTTTAAACTTTTAGTAACGACAAAAGGGAAGCCTATTAATAACATTTTACTATACCATCAGAATATAAATCGCTTCTCTGGCAAAATTCTAGATGTGGAAATGTTAATAGATAGATATAATATGGATATCTTATGTTTTTGTGAAACCTGGTTAAAACCAGATAGAATGCAGTTTAATGTAAATAATTTTTCAGTTGCCAGTGCGTACAACAGATCATCAATTGGGGGTGGCACCTTGATATTATGTAATAATTCTTTAAGATATAAGGAAAGGAAAGATATCACTGCTTGCTCTGTTGATCGCTTATGCGAGGTAGCATGTGCAGAGGTTGAAGGCCAAACTTTCTTATGTGTTTACAGACCACCCGCATCAAACTTGACATCTTTTTTGGTTGTAATAGAAGAAATACTAAATAAACTTATTAGAGATAACAAATTAGTTTTCGTTTGTGGGGACTTAAATATTGATTTACTCATAAATTCATCAGAAAAATGTAAACTTCTCTCATTGTTTAATTCTTTTAATTTAAAATGTATTTTTAATGAAGCTACAAGAATAACTCCCACTTCAGCTTCATGCATAGATAATATTTTTACTAATTGTGATATAAAAGAGTCATCACTGATTAGTGGAGTGAGGTCTGACCATACGGGTCAACTTGTATCTTTTGAGTTAGTCAAAAAGTTGCAATTAGATTCAACTGCAGAGTTTAGACCGCTTACTAAAAATAAATTAAATTATTTTAATAACAATGTTCTTACTAGTCTCTCAACAGCCAATTTTGATTCACAAGACCCCAATGTAAATTATGGTACATTATTCTCTACAGTGTGTCAGGAATTTAATAAGGCTTGTCCAGTTAAAAAGGTTCAAGTCAATAATAAATCCAAATTTAATGAATGGGCTACTACTGGAATTAGAAAAAGCAGAGATACTTTATATCAGCTATACCAGGAAAAATCATTATCGTCTGATCTTAACTTTCATAACCATGTTAGAATGTATTCAAAGATGTTCAAAAGAGTCTGCGCCCAAGCTAAATCTAAGTCAATAAGTAAGATAATTAAAAATTCTAACAATAAAATAAAAGCTGTCTGGAAGGTGATAAACAAGGAAACTGGAAGAACAAACCAGCGAGATCGAAATGAATTGTCCCTAAAAATTGATAATGAAATCATTTCAGACAGGACCGAAGTGGCTGAGAAGCTAGAAAACTTCTTCACCAACATCCCAATAGAAGTTACGAAATCTCTCCCTTCTTCATCTTTGTTAGCTGAATCTTTTTTAAAAGAAAATTTCACAAAGGATGTACCAACCTTTGAATTTAAGCGTATTTCTGTTGATATGATTAAAAATACATACAAAAGTCTTAATATAAAAAACACTGAGGACTTATGGGGTATATCCGTTAAGGTTCTTGGAGATATTATTGATACAATTGCTCCTGTCCTAACAGGCATATTTAATCAATGTCTAGACAGCGGTACATTCCCTGATTTAATGAAACATAGTAAAGTAGTACCAATTTTCAAATCAGGTAGTAAGAGTGATCCCTCTAATTATAGACCAATATCTGTGCTTCCAGCATTGAGTAAAATATATGAAAAAATCATGCTCGACCAGATGTTGTCTCACTTTAATTCAAATAGGATTTTGCATAGTCATCAGTTTGGCTTCACGAAAGGAAGGTCAACGACGGATGCAGGAGTGAATCTCATCAGTCACATTTTAGAGTCCTGGGAGAAGTCCCAGGATGCTATTGGCATATTCTGTGACCTCTCAAAAGCATTTGACTGTGTTGACCATAATACTCTGATCTGTAAATTACATCATTACGGAATTCGTGGAAGAGCTGCTGATCTTGTTTTTTCCTATTTATCTTGCAGGCAGCAAAAAGTATCCATAAATGGGGTAACGTCCTCGGGGTCTTTAGTAAGGATGGGCGTGCCCCAGGGTTCAATTCTTGGCCCTTTCCTTTTTCTGGTTTATATTAATGACCTTCCTTACATGATGGCTAATTTATCAGATATAATTCTATTTGCTGACGACACTTCTCTTATTTTTAAAGTGGATAGAAAAGATGCGGATGTCTTGCGTGTTAACGAAAGTCTGGCTGTTCTTTCGAAATGGTTCGCAGCCAATAATCTTTTACTAAATGCAAATAAAACTAAATGTATAAAGTTTTCATTACCGAATGTTCCTCAAGTTGGCGTCAATCTAATTCTTGATAGCAAAAAACTTGATGTAATTACAGAAACTGTGTTCTTAGGTATAACTGTCGATTCCAAACTGCAGTGGGGTGCTCATATTAGAACTCTCTCAGGTAGATTAAGCTCAGCGGCATATGCAGTAAGAAAAATAAGGCAGTTGACATATATCGCCACAGCTAGGTTAGTTTACTATGCCTATTTCCACAGTATTATGTCTTATGGCATTTTACTGTGGGGATCTGCAGCTGATGTAGACTCGATTTTCGTATTGCAAAAGAGAGCAATCAGGGCTATTTATAAAATGGGTCCTCGCGAGTCCCTCAGAAATAAATTCAAAGAAATCGATATATTGACACTGCCTTCTCTTTATATCTTAGAAAGTATTTTGTATGTTCGTAAAAACCTAGGACTTTTCAAGATTAGAAGCGATTTCCATAATATAAATACTCGTAGTAAACACGAAATTATATTACCCAAATGGAGATTAGCCAAGACCAGTAAGTCATTTTTAGTAAATAGCATACGCTTTTATAACAAGCTACCAAAAGCGGTGACTGAACTTAGCGAAGGAAAGTTCAAAACCCATATTAAGCGTGTCTTAACCAAAAAAGCATATTACAAGGTTAAAGACTATGTCGAAGATACGCTTGTTTGGCAATGACTACCTCTGCACTTGTGGCCCCCTGGTAACTCATAATAATGTGTGAATGTATCTATTAACTGCTCCATCTTTGTTGTAACATTTTTTTTTTTTTTTTTCTAACACATTGCTTTTGCAATATTTTTATTTTATTTTATATTATCTGACTCCAACCACATTAAATTCGTTAGTTTTTCTTTTTTGGTTGTTAACGTCTCATTTATTGACAGCTTTTTTTTATATAGCCTCTTTTTAAAATGTAAATGGAAGAACACTGTAGACTCCACGAATTCTTAGATTACTTCATATTTTGACTCACTTTTTTTAAATGATTATTTTGATGATTTTATT
The DNA here is from genome assembly GCA_910589285.2 of Mythimna ferrago. Classification (NCBI taxonomy): domain Eukaryota; kingdom Metazoa; phylum Arthropoda; class Insecta; order Lepidoptera; family Noctuidae; genus Mythimna; species Mythimna ferrago. The sequence goes on from OU342693.1 coordinate 1,892,443, forward strand.
GTGCTTTTGAGTACAATATAGACCGGTTTACACTGTTCTTAAATAATACCTATACTTTTAATACTGTAATATGGAAATATTGTAACTACAACCATTTTTTTTTAAAAGAGTAACCATGGAGTTTCTTGCCGGTTCTTCTCCATAGGAAACGACCAATTTCGAACCGTGCACTAGCTTCTGACGTTTTATAAGTGCCCATGTAGGCCTATGTGAAATAAAAAACTTTTGACTTGACTTTTTGACTTGACTTGACTTGACTTGATATTAGTTCTTTATTTTTTATTTTTTTTTAACTCTTTCTTATTGTTATGATAATTTCCACTTATAGTTTGTTTGTTTAGTTATGCATAAAACTATAGTCAGAATACAAAGACAATATTTTGTATGGACTTAAAATATATATATGTATACTATTGCAAATGTGCCTATTTAGATAATTAAAAGTAATATGTGTTAGATAAACAAATTGAGGGAGAGAGCCAGAGCTACACTCTGGTAGCGTTTTGATTTCTTTGTTTTACTGCTCACATCGACAATATATACTGCATTACGATCACGCACTATCTAAATATGACACATTATATAATAACACACGAAATATTCAGGGTAATTGTTAATACATCGCAGCGCTGATTTTTAAATCTCTATCTAATGATAAAGTATCGTATTGATTTTAAATATTTTATATCGAGACATGATATGAGTGAACGATGTATGTTCATTGAATTATGTTATGGGGTGAACTATGTATGTTCATCGGATTATGTTATGGGGTGAACTATGTATGTTCATCGGATTATGTTAGCGGGTGAACTATGTATGTTCATCGGATTATGTTAGCGGGTGAACTATGTATGTTCATCGGATCATGTTAGGGGATGGACTATGTATGTTCATCGGATTATGTTAGCGGATGGACTATGTACGTTCATCGGATTATGTTAAGGGTGGACTATGTATGTTCATCAGATTATGTTAGGGGGTGAACTATGACCTGTTCACCAATGTACTAGTGTGATTTTGGACAAGAGGTTATGTGTGCCCAAATTGAAGCTAAGTAAGCTCGAGATATTTTTTCTTACCAAAGTGTGCAAGTGTTACTTTAAGCCAAAAAGTTATGTGCCTAAATTGAAGCTAAATGAGCTCGAAATATTTTTTTTTCTTTTTCCCATGTGCGTTAGTGTTACTTCAGACAAGAGGTTATGTGTGCCTAAATTGAAGCTAACTGAGCTCGAGATTTATTTATTTTTTAGCCAAGTGTGCCAAGTATTTTAGACCAGTATCATACTCGCCCAAATTTCTCACTGATGGTGACAGGCTCGTGTATTGAATCATTCGATTCCCTTCAAATGTATGAACTGAGTGGTGCTGATATGCGCGTCATGTTCGTAATCGAACGTTGACAGTTAAGCCTAAACACCTCTTAAATGCTGGTGATTCATTTTAGTTTCTATTGGGTTACTTTTACTTTATTTAATTTCATCGAATTCGTATAATGAAAAATTTACCTATTTCCCATAGCGATAATTGTCATTGTTGCCTCGGATTACTTTGTGTGGTACGATAATCTCCCTTTCGTTTCGACGTATAGTTGTAAAAACATGTTGTAGCCCTTATGAGTATGTCACAATAATGATAAATGATATATAATGAATGATAAATGATAAATGATGAGTGATAAGTGATAAGTGATCAGTGATCAGTGATAAATGATAAATTTATTTATTTATAAATGTTAAACGACAATTAATGAAAAATGATAAATAGTAAATGGTAAATAGTAAATGGTAAATGATAAATGATAAATGAGATCTACACTTTGGAATAGTGATTTGATGAGGCCAAGAGTGTCTTTGATGAGGCCAAGCGTGATTTTGATGAGGCCAAACGTGCCTTTGATGAAGTTAAGTGTGCCTTTGATGAAGCCAAGCGTGCCTTCGATGAAGCTAAGCGTGCCTTTGACGAGGCCAAGTGGGCCATTTGAGGCCAAGTTGGCCATTTGAGGCCAAGTGGGCCATTTAAGTCCAAGTGGGCCATTTGAGGCCAAGTGGGCCATTTGAGGCCGAGTGGGCCATTTGAGGCCAAGTAAGCCATTTGAGACTAAGTGGGCCATTTGAGGCCAAGTGGGCCATTTGAGGCCAAGTGGGTCAGTTGAGAAGGCCAAGTGGGCCATTTGATTTGGCCAGATGAGCCAATTAAGATTCGGGTTAAGTGTGCCCGGTGCAGATGAAATTATCCTCAGGAGCGTAAGACTTGGATTCCGACAGAACTACAGAAGAAAAATTGCCAGTCTAATTGAACAAATGGATAACTCCTGGTTCAAACAGTACAAACTTGGAGAAAAATGGTGCAAAGAGACGATCTGGAAGGAGTAACACATCACCACGATGCAAGAAGCAAAGGGGTACCTCATGTTGGTCTAAGAAAGTGGTTGAATGATTTTTCAAGGAGGAAAGCGTTACAAGTATCGAGGTTTGAACATATCCATTGGAACATCGTGATACGGGAGTTCCGTCACTTCTGTAAATTTTGAGAGTATTTAAGTTTGATTAGAAACAGTAAATAGAATTGATTTGTATTAAGCAAGTAGAATCAGAAACTGACTATAGATTTTGGCTCAAAAATTTGCTAGTGTTACCAAGAGAAAATAGAAAATTTACGAAACCTTGCCAAGTTTTGTAAGTTAGTATTTAGTGACGAAGTGTAAACCAAACTAAAATGATTTTTTCTAATGAGCAGAATTATGGTCAGTTTCAAGCAAAAATGTTAGCTGGTAATACTTGAGGTATAACTTATGTGAATATGATTACGAGAAATTAATGCTTATAAACGGATGCATATAAGTAAAAGAGCTGTAGATAGAATTTTAAACACACGGTATTTATAATAAATCTATTAGGAATTGAGTCAAAGCATTAAATTTTAGACGAGCAAATGAATTTATTACACGTCTTCAATTCCTGTGACGTGTGCATACTGTAGCAGAGACTGATTCCATAGATAGAGAACACAGTGATATTTATTTTACAAGTAGGATAAAAATATTACTATTACATGACCATAACTAGTTCTCGTCGTCAAGACTGAAATCGAAGCCGGTTCCTAAGATGATTATGAAACAATGAATGATTTAAATAGAGCTAAATATTACATCGTAATTTATTCGGTTAAGGGAAGATAGATTGAAAATCCATACACTAGAGTAGAGGATCAATTTCAGGGTTTCAAATTAAAATAAAGGTTAACAAACAGTGCGACCCGAACTTCATTATTAGAACCTTTACTTGATACGAAATCGCGCACATGTGCTGGGACCTTAGATTTAGGAGATATATTAGTACAAAGCCCTTAGACCCTCTAGCTGAAGAATCACTTTTATTCTAAATGCTTAAAGGAGAATGAGCAACTTACTATAGCACTTGGTTGCGCAACTTTTGACTCAGTATAGTAGTGAAAATTAGACACAAAAAAAGGGTTAGTGTCATACTTTAAAACAAGGTTAAATTCAAACTTAAATATTGTAGGGCTTTTAAAAAAAAAAAAAAATAATAATAATAACTTGTGTACCTGTTGAAGTTATGTAGGTTAGGTTATGTTACCAAGGAATCCGTTGCTTCTCTGATTTGGCATCTAGGGAGCTGGTGTGCTAATAAAAGAGAACAGTTCACACAGCGCGACATGTTTTACGTCTAGAACAAATCACCGTGAACGTAAAAAAAAATGTTTTAACAATACACTTCGCAGCACACGCACAAAAAGAGTCGCATTGCTCGATGTAGGAGATAGATTTGAAGGAATCCTAAAACTTAACTCGACACGAATTTATATTTGTTAGCAGAGAAAAGCTAAAACCATTATTCTCGGCTTAACCGGCACGTTAGTTAACAAGGTAAACAGAAAATACCATTTTGTTTGACATTTTATCGAATAGTGTTGTGACCAAACAATAGATTACGGACGCGGAGTCATGACTATAGATTATATCTTAATTGTTTTATTTTTGCCTAGAAATTACTTTTTAACGCAAGAAATAGTAACATAATTGAAGAATAAAGATAATGTCAACTCTTAATACTTTTTAGTTGCGATTGTAGATTATTTTGTTGTTCCACGATTTATGTTAACGGTTAATCGATCGATTATAATTGAAAATAGAGTCGCTTCACTATTATGCAACAAATTACGTATTTATTGTATTAGATACCTACTAATTAAAATGAAAAAAGAAACCCCACAAATGATTTCAATGAATTTAGGTAAAACATCATTAAAAATAATATTATGAATTATACATTAACTCTAATAGCCATACGCGTCAAAAAGTGAAACTATTGGTGCCCAATTTCCTTTCTATTTTATATTATGCTTTCAAATAATGAATGTAATGAACTCTGACTAAACGAGACGCCACACAACATATTGCAACATGGTGGCTACATATTAGTGAGTTTCGTTTAACCATTGAGAGTGTAAGATCTAGGACGCGTATGTCGATACCTTAAGCCGTAATACCATGTTTTCTACAGAAATAAAGACGAATCCTCTGTTTCTGTTTATAGTATTGAGACGAGAATTGATTATCAACAATATAAATATCAACTTTTCGAATACTGTGACTAGGGACACAATAGAAAGACAATGAGAGAATAAACGCCAGCATTTGCTTGGGTTTTAATGAATCGGATCTAGATTTAAAATTCTTATGGCTGAACCCGATAAAAAAAAAACTTAATGACATGAAATGAGTTGAGTGTGCGTAAATAATGTAGACTATACTTTCAAACAAAAAGTTTTAAGTATAAAATTACTGGAATTAGCGGTTTTGGCAAACTGAGGAATAACATTCATAATACATACCTTCCTCCGACCTTATATGATCTCGGATATATAGAAAAATACACTATTCTTTGTGTGATGAATGTTATAAACATATGACGTGACGATAAAGCAAATAATCAAGACTAAGCCGAATGTAATGATTTTGAATGTAAGATTCAGTTCCTGGTCGAACTGGAATTAAGTTTCATAATTTTAATGAAAATATCCTATCATTTTAATTGTAATCGTGCGTCGGGAGATCGCACGATGTCGGATGGCCGAATGTAATGATTTTTAAAGAAAATATTCATAAATCGTTCAACTTCCAATGTTAAGCGATAGATGGCGCTAGTAGTTACATGAACTTTAGGCATTCGTTGTAGACATTAAGTAATAATTTATAATATTAGACTTTATGCATTTGTTTTGTATAAATATATCATAATTGTTAAAATGAAATATTTACTTGCAGTTTATTATTAGATAAACCCTAATGTATATTAGTTAGTCAATTGATGTTACGTACTGTTTACTTTGCTCTGATTGGTCGGTTAGTCGACCGAGTGTTTGTGAAAGTTTGTGGTAGGGAAACGTTTGTAACTGTCATTTTAGACAGAGGCATTCTGCTTTGAGTTGTTGAACAGAAAACATATCCGACTAATCTGTGTATTTGTAAATGATTGTTAATAGAACAATAAGTATGAAATTGTGTTGATCAAAGTGAATAAAATATCTACACAATTTGTCCTGAAGTGTTTGATTCATCACAATTGACTGTTTTTTGCACTAATTGCATTATTACATTGCATAAATTATTACATTTATTATATCAGGGTAAGCGCCAAGCCAAAGCAGCCCAATTACACTATTATAGACTAGATGCTACCGTTTATTTAATTCTTCGTAAGTATATTGAAAAATATCGCTTTTTGTTTTGTCATTGCGTTCGGCTCCATAACACGAACCATTCACCTCGGTCTTCATTATAAAGTTGCAAAAAAAAAAAAGTAAAGTAAGTAAAGTACTTTTATCAAAATGTAGTAAATACTATGGCTCCTAGGTATAATTTATATCCAACACTATTAAAATATGACCCAAAAAAAATCATAAAACATTAAGTACCGTCTTGGCCCGCAATGGCCGAGGATAGACGTGTGTGGAAAAGAGAGGAAGGCCTTCGCCCAGCAGAAGGACATAAACGGGTTAACTAACTCTTTTTGATCATTTCTATAGTTGGGGAAACTTTTTTATTTTTCTTCACACTAGTTTGCAAAGCCGATCAATATACCCACACAATAATCACTGCAACTATTAGGTACATTATTATGTAGTCATATAAACTAATATAATAAACAGGTAATTTTTTTTTATGTTTGTTTGTTTGTAGGAGGTAGTCTCTGGAAGTACTGGTCCGGTTGCTAAAATTTTTACCGATAGAAAGCTGCTTTATTCCTGAGTGACATACGCTATATTTTATGTACGCGGGCGAAGTCGCAGGCAAAAGCTAATCTAACTTAGACTCCCTTGATTTGTGTCTCTGCATTAAGACTCACCAATGTCTTACATGGAAGACTTACGATTTTGTCATTAGTTACTTTATGAATATTCACAATAATGTGTTTATTTCAAAGCCTTCATTATGATGAATCCTAATAATGTTCTGCTAAGAACTGCCATAAATACTTGATGGACGAATTTATGTGAAACCAGTAGACGCAGTGTAAGAAGGCCCCCCGCAAGGTGGACCAATGACCTGGTGATGGTCACGAGAATCCGATGGATGCGACACGCACAGAACTGGTCGGGGAGGGCACTTGGTGGAGTCCTATGTCCAATAGTAGACGTCTTCGGGCTAAAATGATGATGAAAACGACATGTTAGCGACTTTACCCGCGTGGTAGTAGTAAATTATCCCAAGGGAACATATTCCCTAGATAAAAAACTATCCTGTGTGCTATTCCAACATATAAACATACAGTGGTAGATTGACCGTGTAGAAAGAGTAGCAAATGCTACAGCCCCGCGCGTTCAGGGGCCCTGTTCTTTCAACGATCCTACACCTGAATGCAAAAAAAATACCTAGTCGAAGTCGTCATCATCATCAGCCTTTTTAATGTTCTCACTGTTGGGACTCAGGCCTCCTCTCTAGGAGAGGGAATGGGCCGTACCTAATCCACCACGCGGGCCCAGTGCGGGTTAGTGAATGTCACATGTCTTCGAATTTTTGGTTCTAGGACATGCCGATGTTTTCCTTCGCCGTTTCGAGAAGTCACTCGTCGAAGTATTGAAATCTAATCTGGAGGTGGAGTTGTAGGTGACTCACACATATTTATTCAGTATACACTATACACGTACACTATAAATATGTACTCACCTACATCTATTAAGTCTATTTATACATTCATATTATATATTTATATATTTCCAAGTCCACAACACACATATCCACAACATAACACTAAACACAACATACACATTGACGTGACGCATTGGATGGACACGCGCACTGTCGATGACGCGCCGGCGACTTATTTTCTGCTACCGCCAAGTTGTAGCATTTCGTTTCTCACCAGTCACGATCTATGCTGCCTGCTAGACCTACGTGCGCTCGCGCCGATATAAATTGTGAACAGTCTACCCGCGCTAACTTATCGCTGTAATCGCAAGAACTATTTCTGTTCTCCTACTGCATAATCATTACTGTTGTAATATACCAGCTTGTGCTTGGCTCATTTGCGCCTTCTAACTGTCTGTGTTGTTGTGCTGTGTATAAGGAATTATACCTGGAGATACTACAGCAAGGACTTTTATTTACTCGCCACCTACCCAAACAACTAAAGAGAATGTCCAGCACGTCTTTCGAGTGAAATGATGAAGAAAGTATAACTTTCAGAATTACATTACTAACCTTTTGAATGTCTTAAGTTACACAGTTCGACATAAGCAATTGTCTTTCTATTGTGTCTCTAATTACGGCATTCGACGAGTTAAGACTTTCTGAATTTCTCTAACCTAACCTAACGGTTATAAACAATGCCACGTGTAACGTAAAGGAACTTCCACTATTTCCCACAAATTTATTCAATTGTACGAGAACTCAGCTGAGTAACTATCCCACGTCATCAGCGACTATTGAACCGTGGCTCATCACTTTGCCAATCACATTTGTCTTTAATACGTACTCTATTTCTGCTGTAATCTCGTCATTTACACTTCGTCACTCGAAAATTATATTAATTAATTACTTATTTGCTAGAATACAGGCAAATACTGGTGATAACAATTTCAGATAGTTTCAATGTTTTCGACTTTTAAGTCGTGCAAATATTTATAATTAGATCCCTGCATGGTAGGTACAATTTAGCATACATTGTAGATTAATATTAGTGCACAGAATTGATTTCATTACTATACTAAAGACTAGCTTTTGCCCACGGGTTCGCCTGCGTACATAAAATATAGACTATGTCGCTCAGGAATAAAGCAGCTACATGTCGGTGAAAAAATTTTAGCAATCGGACCAGTACTTTCAGAGATTACGTCCTACAAACAAAAAAAAACAAACTTTACCTGTTTATTATATTAGTGTAGATAATGTGAGTACATATTTATTGCAAGATTCATCATCTTCCGGCCCCAGTTCCGTTTTATTTGGGGTCGGCACAATACGTTTTTTTCTTCTATTCTGTCCTGTCAATCGTAACGCTATCACTCCACCCTTTTCTTTCATATCACTTCTCATACAATTCATCTATCTTTTCTTTGGCCTCCCTCTTCCCCTCCATCCATCCACATGTAAACTCATAACTATTTTAGCAACATGCGTTTCACCCCTCCTCTTCACATGACCATACCAAGACAAACGATACCCTTTCAACTTTTCAGTCACTGACAATTTATTGCAAGATTAATATCTTTAATTTTTTCTAATTCACATTTTAATAAATGTCATAACATGTCAAAATATCAATAGTAGGTACATAAAAGTTGGATATCAAATAAATCACATTGCTTTGTGTAATTTAATTCATCACCACTGCTCTCAAAACGGTGAAGGAAAACATCGTAAGGAAACCGGCATCGGCATGTCCTAGAACCAAAAATTCGAAGACATGTGTCATTCAACCCGCACTGGGCCAGCGTGGTAGATTACGCCCCATTCCCTCTCTTAGAGAGGAGGTCTGAGTCCCAGCAGCTGTGGGAACATTATAAGACTGATGCTAAAATAAAATTATAGTATCAAGAGTAGAGTATTAGAAAATAATTTATGTAAGTAGATCATAATTAGATCATGTATCTAATTACTTAATATTTTATGATCCTATAATATCATCATGTTTATGTCTATCGTTCATGTTTTTAACAGAACACGAGAAAATGTCATAAAAAAGGTAAATAAAATATCACATCAATTTCTTCTATTTAAATATTGCCATTGGTTATAACCAGATTCCATTTACCAACTCCTGTGTGTACCAAACCGACTCCATATCATATAACCTTCATATTCATTTATTATTCTCAAAAGTAAATAAACGAATTCCATCAAAGTGTGGTAAAGCGATGGCGCGTCATGGAAACGATTGAAGCAATAAAGTGAAATTAAATACGCTACGTAGACGAGATCCTGATACAAACAGATAAATATCGTGCAGCTTGCGATCAGGGTGATGTACGTTTTGTTTGTGTGGAAGGGCTTTTAGCTGGAACTTTGAAAGATAGCGCACATGATCAGTTTTTATCTTCAGTTTTGACGTATTCAAAGGTTGGGGACCTGGTTGCGCCTCTTTTTTTGTTGTAATAAAATGTGGTAACTGATAACAATTTTGGAGAGGTTTCAGTACATAATAGCACCTATGTTAGAATAATGACACCTTCTTAAAAAAAAAATTACTAAATATACCTTAGTGTTTCAAAAAAATCTTGCTAAGGTATAACTTTAGAGCAATATAATACAATACAAGATCATTCTGCATATTAAAAAGAAAACTCTTAATATATCTGTCTTAAATAATTGCAGTAGTTGTAATTTATTGTGCCTTTGTTTTACCGACAGTGCGTATGTTCGTGTTACTTAGACATGTCGCAGCCGTATCGTACACAAAGATCGGTTCTTCATAATTTATAGTTACCCTAACTGACAATACAAATATACAATGTGTAACATTAAATGCGCAAAACCTGAAAATATTTAATCATAATAACGAGCAGAATCTATTGAACCTCTTTTTAATATAGGTCGCATTTTTCAAAGTCTTCATTAAAAAATTTGCCTGTCTGTTTATTAATAGGTCAAGTCATCACGTGTGCAAAGTGCCAAAATAGGTAAACAAACACTATTAGTGGTTGCCCATTTAAATTTTTTCATACGCAAGATATTAATAGTTCTCTCTCAGAATTAGGTCAATTGCATTAAAAATCATTTGGAGTGTCTAAGGTTTTGCGCATTTAACGTTACACTTTATTTACTAATATAAATACATATATATATATATATATATAAATATAAGTATATACGAAACGTTATACGCTACTTTATAGAACGTGTCGTCATCACAATCCGGCTGATCGTGAGGTAGCCGCATTAAATCACAGCGACGCGACGTTTTTCAATCCGGTGCGCCTACTTATAATACGGCGTGTATAATGGCTTCGACAGACACATTTGTATGTAGCGAGGCTCAAGTACCTTTTGATAGGGTAAACTTCAGTCCTAAAAAAAGTTATTAAAGATCTGTGCACCATCAGTGGCTGGAAGAAACCTTGTTTCAACAATCAGGCAAAACTGACACAGATTTTGACAGTTTAGTTCGGCTCTATGTGTTTGACTTTCGGACGTGATATCGAGCTACCTATTTATCGTTATGTTGTCTCATTCTTCTTTCTTGGTTTTAGTTTTCTCAGTTCCTTTTATTATATAGAACTGTTGGTGCTGCAATAATCAATGGCGCCAAAAGGTTCTGGAGTGGCAGCTATCCACTGGAAGATGCAGCGCTAGAAGGCCGAGTGTGTTTTTCTTCTTTCTTGTTTTTAGTTTTATACTCATAATTCGTTAACGATGCTGATGATCGATGACACCGAAAAGTTCTGACGACGGCTTACAGGAAGACGCAGCGTTGAAAGGCCTCCCACAAGGTGAACTGATAAGGTCTAAAGAATCCGATGAATCTAAGACGCACAGGACTGGTTTTTGTGGCGACACTTGGGGGAGGCCTATGTGGTGGTGTAAGTAACACCTATACATAGGCATATACACATACATGTACATTATTTACAAACTTTCGCATTTATAACACCTATTAATGTGATCAAGCCTAAATACAAGAGAATAGTACATTGGTTTCCGCATATTAATGAAATGAAATCAGAAACATCTGTTCACTGATATTAGCCATTATTGCTTTGTGTTTCGATGCGGCTCAGCTATTATCAAAACATTTGCTTTGGAATCGATTAATGAGCTTCGAATACAAACACTAATCAATGTTGCAACTAACAAAATATATTATCATTATTGTGGTATTTATTCAACAAATCTATTATTATTTAAATATTTTTTTAGTCGTAGATGTATTTAACCTTTCAATCGTGGAAATTACAGACACAATTGAAAGACAATAGGTGCGCGAACTCCGCGTTCGCTTGGGGTTTAATGAATTAATGGTATACTTAACTAAAAACAAACTAAAATATCAAAAAACTCTTCCACATCGCTGTCGACTGGTAATGTGCCCAAAAGACTGGCGGCATTGCCATGCTGTATGGCAATACTTATCCTCTGTCCGAGATAAAAATCAGTCCTTGGGTCACGCGAAATGTCAACGAGACTTTATTTTTCTATTTTATACACATTATTATAAGTATTTAAAATAATTACTCGCTGACAAAAAACATTATTTATCATTCATAGTACAGACTTACTGACCCGACAAACGTTGTCTTGTCTTAATTCTGTGAACTGTCAAACAGATGAAGATTAAAAAAATACTCGTCGTAGTTTTCTGTTTTCTACTTTTCTGCGCAACATTCTTAATTTTTCTTTCATAAGAACCTTTGCATAAAAATAACAAATAGTGAACCAACCGAAACTTATCAACAATTTGACACATACTTAAGTAGGTATTTTTTATCCTAAAAAATCCTCATCCTTTTGGATTAAAAAAAAAACTTATTTAGATAAAACAAACATACACACACAACACACACATGATTATCTTCTATGTATATAATAAAAGGAGAAACTGACTGACTGACATATCAATGTACAGTCAAAACTAATGGGACTAGGATCATGAAATTTTTCACAAGGCTTTCTTTCTTGTCGTAGGCTAGCTCTAAAAAAAGGATTTTCCAAAATTCAGCCCCTAACGGGATTAAACGGGATTCTAAAGTTTGTATAAATAAACCCATTTTTACGCAGGCGAAGTCGCTTGCAAAAGCTAATATACAATATAATATTAGTGTGATTCTTATTCTTATATTCTTTATTGTACACATTGGTACCGGCACGAATCTTGAGCACTCGGCGTTAGAGTGGGGATCGCTTTGCGCATTCCATACATTGGCGAGCCAATCGTCGTCGCTATTAGATACATGCAGCAAGCACAGGAAAAACAAATCACGAGTGACGTCTATGACATGACGGCGCGGCAAAACAGTCACTGACACTCCCCGCCCCTGCGTCTCACTTCGCACCACTAAAAAGAACGCATATTTGACTTCTGCGCAACTTGAAGCCAGCGCTCAAGATCCATGCCGGTATTTTTAACTTAACAAATTATAAACAGTTAGAGTGAGTTGCACCATTTAACTATAACCATAACCAAACCATAACCAGCCCTGAAAGCCCCCGCCTATTGGTCAATTCGACGATTTGACAACTGTTAACGGCTTTGTTATCGTTATAGTTAAATGGTGCAACTCACCCTAAGAAAGCCGATGTACACAGGCGAGCTTAACCCAACATTGGGTTTTCTTACAGCAAACCTTAATATCTCTACAAGTTTATAATAAGAGGATAACTGAAACAAATGCACAACAAAAACTAAGATGACCCTAACTGCTGAAAAATTAAAAACTGCTCTCAGATACTGTAACCTCATGAGAACAGATTGGTATAATCTACACTAGCCTGCACAAATAAGTTATTTAAATGCAAATACTTAATTTTCTCATTCAAAGATCACAGCACAAAAAAGAGAGACATACATAAAACTATTTCGTTCGCAAGTAAATGAAAACGTTCAGGTTTTCTCGTCACGTCTCATCCTTCGTCCTTCGCCGTCGGCCTCTGGTGACAGGCCGAATGCCGAATGCTAATGCTGCTGGGATGGCCATCGATAAACATTTTATTGATAAAGTATAGATTTAGCGATCGGGAATTTTAAACTGCCATGAAAGGACTTTCTTGCGTTTGGCCAGTCAGATCTGTGTCGCCGGGAACCACATAGTATTCACTCCACTTTCGTTTTGTTTCCATTCTACTCCTTTCCAATTTGTAATTATAAACCTTAGCAATCTAAATAAACTCTTTTTCTGGAAGCCAAAATTATTTTTACGTAATATTTGTATATATTTGTCTTAGATCAAGACAGCGGCTAGTCGCCGAGCCGGTGCAGCGATGTGTGTCTCGATTTATGCGTCATCAAGTCAACCGTCGCATCGCGCGATACACTATGTTTCCCGCGATATATTTTGTTGAAATGTTGTGGGTATAGTGAGAAAATTGGTTTTGTAACTACCATGGCACATTTTATAAAATATTTAGTTACGTACCTATATAACAATATTATCACACAAATACACTAGTATCAATATTTATTTTAAGTATGGGTTTTATTTGGAAAGAATATATTTATTTGTTTAAGTATACTTTATTTACCATCATCCATGCGTCACTGCGGGGTGCCAGCTGAAAATCAGCGCTGGGTGTTTGACGCCCACCAATTGCTGAGTTGGTGACCCTTTCGCTTCAGGCACAGTCACTGCAACTGTACTGTGTGTCTGTACTCATTTTAGGGTTCCGTAGTCAACTAGGAACCCTTATAGTTTCGCCATGTCTGTCTGTCTGTCTGTCTGCCCGTCTGTCCGTCCTCGCTTAATCTCTATGACCGTTAGCACTAGAAAGCTGAAATTTGGTACCAATATGTATATTAATCACGCCGACAAAGTGGTAAAATAAAAATTGGAAAAAATATTTTATTAGGGTAGCCCCCCTATATGGAAAGTGGGAAGTGATTTTTTTTTAAATTTCAACCCTAACGTGTGATATATTGTTGGATAGGTATTTAAAAATGAATAGGGGTTTACTAAAATCATTTTTTGACAATGTCAATAATTTCGCAAATAATCGCTCCAAAAAAAAAACAATGTGTCCCCCCCCTCTAACTTTTGAACCATAAGTTTAGAAAATATGAAAAAAATCTGAAAAGTAGAACTTTATAAGGACTTTCTAGGAAAATCATTTTGAACTTGATGGAAAGAACAGTTTTTGTACAAAAAAGACAAAAAGGTTGTACAAAATAATTTCTGGACTAAGTTTGTAGTATAATCGTATATGCAAGCATTTTTTTAAACTCATAAGTGGGTACACTTATTGTGATGGACGGGAAACTACGGAACCCTACACTGAGCGTGGCCCGACACGCTCTTGGCTGGTTTTTTATTATTATTTTATGTTGTTGCATATTTATGTTGCTTGCGCCGAATAAATGCTATTCTATTCTATTTTATTCTTTCGTGGTTTCTTCCGCAAGGATTTCATTAAATAATACATAACTACTTCTAAAACCGCAGTCTTTCTCTTCCTTCTGCTTATTCCTATTTTTATCTTAACGTGATGTACAGAGTTATTTTTATAACACCGGCAACCTCTCAAGTCTCATAAACAATCACTTTTGTAAAACACCGGCAACCTCTCAAGACTCATAAACAACCACTTTTGTAAAACACCGGCAACCTCTCAAGACTCATAAACAATCACTTTTGTAAAACACCGGCAACCTCTCAAGACTCATAAACAACCACTTTTGTAAAACACCGGCAACCTCTCAAGACTCATAAACAATCACTTTTGTAAAACACCGGCAACCTCTCAAGACTCATAAACAATCACTTTTGTAAAACACCGGCAACCTCTCAAGACTCATAAACAATCACTTTTGTAAAACACCGGCAACCTCTCAAGACTCATAAACAATCACTTTTGTAAAACACCGGCAACCTCTCAAGACTCATAAACAACCACTTTTGTAAAACACCGGCAACCTCTCAAGACTCATAAACAATCACTTTTGTAAAACACCGGCAACCTCTCAAGACTCATAAACAACCACTTTTGTAAAACACCGGCAACCTCTCAAGACTCATAAACAATCACTTTTGTAAAACACCGGCAACCTCTCAAGACTCATAAACAACCACTTTTGTAAAACACCGGCAACCTCTCAAGACTCATAAACAATCACTTTTGTAAAACACCGGCAACCTCTCAAGACTCATAAACAACCACTTTTGTAAAACACCGGCAACCTCTCAAGACTCATAAACAACCACTTTTGTAAAACACCGGCAACCTCTCAAGACTCATAAACAACCACTTTTGTAAAACACCGGCAACCTCTCAAGACTCATAAACAACCACTTTTGTACCATGTTCATCAGTTTTTCATTCAAAAATAAAAATATTTAAATTGAACGTTCTAAATATTACGAAGCCTATTCGAAGCACGCGATATTACAATAGCGAAGGGGAGCGGGATCGGGCGGCGGGGGTGCTTGATGTGTTTGCGTCGAGTCAACTACAGACCTAGGTAGGTATAGCAAAATACAGAGATGAAATGACTGTGTAAGATAGAATAATGTTTTTCTCTCTGTGTCTGTATCTGTAGGAGGACTACAGATACAGACACAGTGTTTGTATTATCTGCTATCCAACACTAAAATAACCAACTGTTCTCAACTCTTCAGTTTTTTTAATTTGTTTAACTTCATTTTTCACCTAAATCCTTCAATGCTAAGGGTCGTTAATTCAACGAATAACTTTGTCATGAACAATATTTCGCCATGCTGTTAATCTAGCAAAACGCAAAATTGCAAATATTTGTTCCGTACGGAAGTCGAACCTACGACACACAGCGCAGCAGCCTTCGCTCAACCACTGCGCCAACCGTGCTGTGAGTGTATTATCCGTAGTCTGCATAATTCATGCCCAATTGCCATCACAATTACATTAGCGAAACGTTCCGTACTGCTCTTCAACCGCAGCGCAGGGGCGTAGTTAGGCGCGGGAGAAGTGGGCCCTCGCTCATGGCCTCGTACCCAAAAGGGGCCACGCACAATGGAGGACTCTTTAAGGCTATCTCTTGAACATCTGGATCGAATTACATGGACACAACACTCGTACCCGCCTAGGCGACAGTAACAGTATTTTTGCATTTAATTCCGGCCAGCTGCGCCCGGATAGAGCCACGCTGACCTTTAAATCCATTTTTTTTTGCGAAATATTGTTCGATTTACATATGCTATGTTCATTTTGAAAAATATTTAACCACCAATTTTTATTTGTAAAAATGTTTCTAAACATCCAAGCCGTTTCGAAAGAGTAGGGAAAGGTTGCTAAATTTTTTTTTTGAACAAAAGTATTAATAGTACGAAAAAAATCAATAGTAGGTAATGTTGTTCATGAATCTATAATAAACATAGATTTTTTTCAAACCTTAATATGGCCGTTACCGAGGAGTAGGGTTTAGAAAGTCACTATTTTATAACACTGCTCGGGCGCTTGGGCCTTGAGATGGAGGGTTTTTTATCATTGGTAGGCCCGCGTTTGACCACCATTTCACCTGCCGGTAAGCGACGATTTGGTCGAACGCCAGGTTGCGATAGTCGCTGTCTCGTTTTCGAATTTATGAAAGAAAAAGACCTCGCTGATGTGCCGTCACCCCCGTCTAAGTTAATCCTCGCTACGCCTCTGGCAGCGTATCGAAGGGTATCGAAATTAGCAATTTTATTAGATACGGATCGCCGGGCGGCCATACGTCACGATAATTCCGCAATTAGGCCGGATGAGTCGGGTACTTATGTAGATTTACGTGCCCCTTTCAGATTGGGCCTCGCTCTGTGATTACTGCTGCGTTATCACTTTAAAATTTTGTAATTTATGTTTTTTATTGATTGGCGATAAAATTAATTGAATTATTTTTTAAATTAAAATTCATGTTCAAGGTACCCTCATTCTTTTAATCAGTTAAGTTAATCTCTTTTATCACAAGGTGGTAGCAAATTATCTTAGCACGAGATCCGTAGGAGAAATCTCTTCCCTCATTGTTATTCGATTATGATAAATATTATGTGCTAGATAAGGCGTTTATTATGACATTCCGAATAGGTTGTCTAGCTAAATCTGGTGCCAATAATGATCGATAATCGAATAACTGATGAGAGAAGAGATTTCTTCTACGGATCTTAGATCACCTGTAGGCACCAGGATGTCTGCATAGCAACTCCTTAATGCAGTCTGCCTAAAGTTGTCAAAGAATAAATGGCCCGTTTTGGTATTTATATTTTGAATAGCTAGGGGCTTATCCGGTGTAGAGCTAGCGCAAGATAAGTTGGCGCGTGGCCGTAATTGGAAACTAATCGTTTGACGTTCGCCGATCCCTAGGGAATAATGAGATTTAAATTCGGAACACCAAAAATCGACAGCATTGTGACAAAATAAATTCTTTAAATTACACTGTGTTATGAAAGAGCGTTTTTAAACAAATTAAGGAAAATAGATTTGTTAGGCTGGCAACATTAAGCACGCCCCCAGCTACGCGCCGAGTTATCTTGCTAGCACTCTAGTGTAGCGACTACTAAAATAGCTACTACTACACCGGACCCCACCGGTTTCAAATTACATACTAGGGTTATTTTCAAATATCAAAACGGGTCTTTCATTTTCTAACGAGTTTATGCGCCATCATTTTATAAAGAGACTAGCTTCTGCCAGCTGCTTCGCAAGCCTAAGAATAGATTTCTCCACACAAACTTTAGAGCTCCATTTCAAACCCTTAAAGGTTGAATTTTCAAAAATACCTTCTTCGTGCTCACCTACGTCATAACAGGAAGCCTTGTGTAAAATTTCACGTTTCTAGACCCAATAGCTTCAGGTGTGCGTTGGAATGTCAGTCAGTCAGCCAGTTTCTTCATAAACAGATTTGTTTTGATAAGCTTGCTACGCAGAGAGCGGCGTAGTAGCGCCTACGCCGTAGCCTCATTATTAACTTTTTCGTAGCTGCGTATGCTATCACGCTAATATAAATGCTAGTTTATGATTGTGTTAGTATGTTTGTTAATTCTTCACGTTCGAACAGCTGAACGACTAACAAGAAATGTACGGGTAGACCATGTACTGGAATAGGACATGTAATTTTGGAATTTGAAGCAACTAACATGGTTTTAAATAAATATTGTTACTAACATTTAATTCAGTGCCACCTTGAAAATAAATGACTATTATTTTTATTTAGGGCTTTTTTATCCAGGGAATGGGTCCCCTATAAATCTTCGACTTGGATGCGGGCGAAGCCACTGGCAAAGCAGGTAATGATTAATTATTTTATTTTTTTCATACGAACAGCAAACAACTACAAATACATTTAATTTTTTTTTTATTTATTAAATATTAATTTATTTAATTATTAAATTTTAATACAACCAAAGATACAAAAGCAGACTTAGAAATGCCTTTATTCATAATTTACTGATTGATATTACAAATTATATTACGATTCAATCGGCTTAATTATTTTTGCCCCCAAACATTGTAGGTAAGAAACCTATCGTCTTTATTCATAAAACAAAAGATTCCCGTGATCTCAATTCTCAAAGCGTGAAACAATCACAGCACAGCTACTTAGCACCTCGCTAACTAAAACAAACAACACTGCTCGCCTCCTACAACTCAGTATCAGCCGGCACCTCGGCGCAGTTCGGCAGCTCCTTAACTAATTGTCCGATTCGCTCGCACTAATTAAATTTACATTTACAATCATTTGCTGTCTCCCTCCCACTTTCCTTCTTCGGGGTGTTTTGTTTTGCTCACTGTGATTTTAGTTGAACAATCTGTTTAATAGATTTTAGGGGAGTAGGGAAGTTTTGGCGAGTCATGTTAGATGAGTAAATTAATGGATTTGAAGATAAAGCCTTTTGGACTACCACACAATATTGCGATGCGATGCGATACGATCGCTGGAACCTTTGAAAGTGTACACGGCAATTGCATGACTTGACTCCCCCTTCTCCTTTCTACCATTGGACAACCCGACATACGGCGAGTATTTAATAACGTAAGGCCACCTTTACGTTGTTGAAACTTCTACGGTCCGGACTAAGCGTTTTGCTTCTTCGCTTATACCGCGTACATCGAAGGACTGGAAAAATTTGCCTGCTGCGGTTTTCTCGTCCAATTATAATTTAGCTGTCTTTAAGGCCAGAGGCCAAACTAGTGTACCTCAGCATCAACGATTGCATCACTGCTTACCATCAGGTGGGCTCGCAGTCAAGCACTGGTTTATACCAATTAAAATAAAAACCTGCGATGCGAATTGCTGCGACGCAATCTCGAGCGGCAAAGCGATGTTATGGGGCCTTACCATGACGTGTTAAAATAGCAAGCGTGCGAGTGAGAAAGAGGGATGGAGCTAAACACCCTAAGCCGCGTACAGACATCGCGAGGCGTGCGTCGCGAATGGTTCGTCTCGCATGCCTCGGGCTGTGTGGACGTGTGTGCTCACAGTGAGCATTTACGTCATACGATCGCTGCGAACGCCGCCTCAGTACAAGCCGTGCGCTCCGTGTGGACGGACAGGTGTTCTTTGCGTTTTCTACTGATGCCGTACCGTGCTCAGCTTGGGTATATGTCGTTCGGGACGCACGCATAAATGTACCGTCGTATGCCTCAGGTTAAGGCATTCGTGACGAACCATTCGCGACGCACGCCCCACGATGTCTGTACATGGCGCTATAATAGCTCCGTCCCTTTTCCGTTTGGCGACCTAAGTTCAGCTTAGGTCGCCAAACGGATCACGTTAAGAGCTCGTGGTAGGACCTCAACCCCCCTAGCAAGTTATAACCGTTTCGCTTGCGTCGTACGCTTCGAGTTGGCCACGCCCCCAATTCTTTTGTTCTGACCACGTGACTGAGCGTTGAGATGACGTCATTCCCGTACATTTGAAGTTTTCTACTAGCGTTAACAATTTTTTTTGTATTATTATTATTGATGGCTCGCGTTTGACCACCATCTCACCTGATGGTAAGCGATGATGTGGTAGACGATGGAGCACGCTTGCCTAGAAGTAACCTAACGATTGCAGATTAGCAACTTGGCTAGGGGGACCGGTGTCCATACACTATGCAAAGCGAATCAATTGGCAAGTTATTGCGAAGCGTCGCGTCGTGCGAGCTCACAGATTTTTACGAAGAAACGTCGTATCGCAAATTATATAAGTATAGAGATTCTGCTTATTTTTTAGGGGAATCTCTTTCAAAAGACTTTCGAAAGGAGAGATAAAAATAAATGTAGACAACAAAAAACAAAAGGAGAAAAGTTTGTGAAATCTTAAACCAAAGTATTAAATAAACCTACATTAGACCAGTTCCAGTCGGCCGGTGTACGCGCTTGCGAACGGTTCGAATATAGGTCTCGCTACCTATTTCCGCGATAATGTCTGTGAATACGCTGAAATGTGTGAATTGCAATATTGTAATTTGTGAACTTCTATCCTTTATCCAAAATAAGATAGATGTGATGGACAATGAGAGCCTAATAAGAATTTGTGACACGGCCTTTACTGTAGACGAGGTGGAATGTGCTAAGGAGTTACTATTTAGTTCAATAAAAACTAACAAGAAGAAAGTGACTAGACGCAAGGAGGGAAAAAAAGTGAAAGACTTAGAGGATATTATATGTGTCTTCAAAGTGACGGAGCCAGATCTTATACCGATCTTCGTTGCGCGTGATTTGCAAAAATTACCGCCAGTGACTTTTGATCATGTAGATGTGACCAAACTATTAAAAGATTTGTTGATTATGCGTACTGAAATCAATGACATAAAAAGCAAATATGTAACAGTCACTCAACTTGATGAGTTGAAGCTAGAATTGGGATCGAGCAGGCCCCCATTGTCATTATTAACACGAAATATTAATGCGAAGAAAAGAGGAGGGTATTTGCTAGACAGTGGACCGGTAGGTTTATCACCGGCGCCAGTGTACGATGACGACGACTCGATGACGCGGCGCGAGAGTGCAGAGCGTAGTGAGTCACCAAAACATCGCTCTCTCGCTTGCACACACACTGAGGCAATCATAACGAGTGCGCATGCACTGATTAACTCAAAGCTGTTGGAAAATAAAATGGGCGCGGAGACGTCTGAATCAGCTGTTTGTAAACTGGGAGACAGTCAATCAAAAAGTCCTACTATGGCTGAGATGGCAAGTAATGGTGAATGGAAGCGGCCTAAGAAACCAACCGATAATTGGATTTTAGTACAGAACCGGCGGTCCAGGAATCGTTTCACTGGTAAAATGGGCAAAGCGTCTATGGACGCATCTGAGAAATTTAGAGCAGCGGATGTAAAAATACCTTTGTTTATTTCCAATGTAAACAAAGAGGTAGCGGTGGATGACATATGCAAATACATCAAAAATAAAACTGCGGAGGTAGTTTCGCTTGAGAAAATTTCTATGAAAAAAGATAGGCCATACAATGCTTTTAAAGTGCTTGTTAACAAAAGCAAGTTGGATGTTTTTCTGGATGACCAGATATGGCCGGATGGCGTAACATTTAGGCGCTTTATTCATTTTAAGAATAGAAAAGAAGACAAAAATAGTACAATTTTTGAGAGTGAGAAAAAAACAAAATTACATGATGGATAGGATTACAAAAATGAACTTGATAACTTTTAATTGCAAAAATGTTAAAAGGTCGGTTAATTGTGTACGTTCACTGTGCAAAACAGCTGATATTGTTCTGTTACAAGAAACGTGGTTATATGTTCATGATTTGGATTTTCTTGACAGTATTGATCAGGATTTCAGTTACACGGGAAAGTCTTCTGTGGACACTTCAGCTGGCATGTGTAAAGGCAGACCCCACGGGGGGCTTGCCATACTATGGCGTAAATCTGCATTTACCAACGTGAGTGAGATACAAAGTATCAATAATAGGATATGTGCAGTGAAGGTAGTGGTGAACAACAGGTGCTTTTTGGTTATAAATACGTATATGCCGACAGACTGTCGTGAAAACCTGACACTTTTTACGGAATGTTTAAGTGAAATGTATTCTATTATACAAAATAATAATGTTGAATCAGTGTATGTGTTGGGAGACTTCAATGCGCACCCGGGTGAGTCATTTTATAATGAATTACTTAATTTTTGTAGTGAGCAGGAATTACTATGTGCCGACCTACGCTATTTTGGTTTAGAATCGCAAACGTACACATTCATTAGTGACTCACACGGGTGTAAGCGTTGGCTAGACCACTGTCTTGTTACTCAGGCGGCGGGAAAAACAATTTTAAACATTCAAGTATATATGATACGTTTTGGTCAGATCATTTTCCCTTGAAAATAGAATGTGATGTGAATGTTATCAGATTAAAAACTTGTTCTGTTAAATCACCGCTTAACGGTGTTCGATGGGGTGACAGAAGTGCTGATGAAATAAAGAAATACTCGTGTCTGTGTAACAATAAATTAAAAAATTTAGATTTTCCTAAGGAGTTTGAACTATGTGCTGATAATTTTTGTGATAATCCATATCATAAGTCATTATTGCATTCAATGTATATAAATATCGTATCTATACTAAGTGAGGCGGCTAGTGTAAACAGAGTCTCCAAAGACATTGTTAAAAAGAAAGGTATAAAAGGCTGGAACAAGCATGTTAAAGAATTTTATACTCAGGCGAGGTCTAAGTTTAAACTGTGGATGTGGTATGGGGAACCCAGTAGTGGGCCTATCTATGAGGATATGATATTAAGCCGTAAGATATTTAAATCCAAATTGAAATGGGTCATTAAGAACCAAGAAAAAATAGAAATGGATATATTGGCCTCGCTTCATTCTAAGAAATGTTTTTCATCTTTCTGGAAAGGCACTAAAAAGCTTAATATCTCTCCAAGCTTACCGGTAACCGTGGAGGGTGAGAGTGACCACACTGAAATAGCTAATATATTTAGAGAACAGTTTATAGTGAGCTCACCTCTTGAGCCAGTGGTGGGAGTGAGCGATGCTGAGACCTATCGATCAGGAACACCCCTCCGGTTTACATGTACAGAAATAAGATCCGTAATTAAGAATATGAAGAGGGGAAAGTCTCCTGGTCATGATGGACTCAGCATTGAGCACCTTCAAAATGCTGGCTTGCACTTACCAAGAGTATTGACGCTATTCTTTAATCTTTGTGTTGGGCATTCTTACTTACCACAGGAGATGCTGGATACATTAGTTGTACCTATTGTAAAAAATCGAACAGGAGACATAGCAGACAAGGGCAATTATAGGCCAATCTCACTGGCAACTGTGATAGCTAAAGTGTTTGACAGTGTGCTTGATGGGCACCTCAGTAGATATACAAAGCTGCATGACACTCAGTTTGGTTTTCGTGCTGGGCTGTCTACTGAGAGTGCAATACTTGCATTGAAGCACACCGTCAAATATTATACGGACAGAAAAACACCAGTGTATGCGTGTTTCCTGGACCTTTCCAAAGCTTTCGACCTAGTTACGTATAAAGTACTATGGGAGAAGCTTCGGGAGGCGGGAGTTCCTGCTGCACTGGTGTCAATATTATCTATCTGGTATGAAAAGCAGAGGAATTTTGTAAAATGGTCGAATACATTGTCGGACCCGTATAAACTTGTATGTGGAGTTAGGCAGGGTGGTCTTACATCCCCGAGACTGTTTAACATTTATGTTAACAACCTACTTGTTGAGCTCAGCAGCACTCATGTCGGATGTCACATAGACGGAGTTAGTGTAAATAATTTAAGCTATGCAGACGATATGGCGCTGCTGAGCCCCACAATAGGTGGACTTAGGAAATTGCTCACCATTTGTGAGAGATACGCCGAGCAGCATGGCCTAAAATATAATCCTACAAAAAGTGAACTGTTGGTGTTTAGAGGAAAAAATAAAAGTCCTTCAAATGTTCCTCCCGTACAATTAAATGGTTCACCTTTGCAGAGGGTAACAAAATTTAAATATTTGGGTCATATTGTTACGGATGATCTCAAAGATGACTCTGACATGGAAAGAGAGCGCAGGGCGTTGGCTGTGAGGGGAAATATGCTGGCTCGCAGATTTGCTGGTTGCTCAGTACCGGTTAAAATAACCTTGTTCAAAGCTTTTTGCCAAATATTTTACACCAGCAGTCTGTGGGCTAATCATACTCAAAAAGCGGGCAACGCACTGCGCATTCAATATAACAATGCCTTCAGGGCGCTGTTGAGGCTTCCGAGTTGGTGTAGTGCGTCAGGGATGTTCGCTGATGCACACACTGACGATTATTTCGCGATCATGCGCAAAAAGATAGCGTCAACGATGCGCAGGTTAAGGGGGAGCGGCAACAGCATCCTGAGGGTTTTCTCGGAAAGGTTGGACGGGCCTACAAAGGATAGGTTTATCAAGCTACATGTCAGACATGCCGCTTGATAGATCTTCCTCAAATTAGATGCTGGGTTTATTGTATTTGTTTTTTTTAGATACTAACATAGTTTTGTAAGTTGTTTATTTTGTAATACTAACACCCTATGGGCCAACGATGCCTGAGATTAAAAGATTTTGATTGATTACTATCCTGAAAAAAAAATCCAAGGAACTTCTGATAAGTAAATCAACAAAAGTTGTCTTGAAAGACGTAAAGACTGCCTAGTCAACAGCACCGGTGCTGCTACAGGAAGTAAAAGGGTCTCTGTCTCCACATTTTAGTTTACACCTTGTGCCTACAATCACACTAAACGCAGATTGAAAACGAATAAAAACCGCTTCCAATATCCAATAAAGTGCGCTCCACGCTAAAGTTTCAAACAAATAGGTTTTATTTAACATTCTTGGTGCGTTTCTTTTCACTCAGCCGCCGCCGCGCAATCAGAGTTGTAAAAAGTAAAAATGGTGAATTGAAAAACTCCAGGCTTACGAAATTACGAGGGAGACAACCGTGGGTTATGACTTTATGGGGACTTTTTATGTTTGAATTAGGAATGTAATAGACACCATTTAACAAAGAAGATGGAAAAGATTTCTGTAATTACCAGCCCTAATATTTAAAAAAAAACCTTTTATAAATACCAAGATAAATCAAGGAAAAACTATGACCATCCGGTAACGGTCTGTTAGAAAGGTTCACAGGTAACAGGAATTAAGGGCTGACGAGCGAAATAGGCACTCTACAACCTAGACCTCTCCTTTGATCGATCATTGTCGAAGAGCTGGTTATGAGGGAAACCACACTTTGTGAGAAAAAAAATTTAGAAAACAATGTTTTGTAATGATTTTTAAAGAAAATATTCATAAACTCATATATACAAGACACCCAGACCCAAAACAACTATTTATAGGCCATATCAATATTCACCCAACCAATAAGCCAACCGTGACGAAATAATCACGTAGATAATTAATTATACTACATTAATTCCTCATATTTCAAAACAATTAGGTGAGTACCTACATAACTATCTATTATCAATCTCACAAGCCTCTCCACGAATTTGATTCCCGCAATCTGCTCACTAATTCGTTAGTAACACGATATCCTTAACATTAGTAGGTATTACGCAGCTAAACTAATTGTCTTACACGTAGTTAGTACACTAATTCCGAGCTAGTCAACACACAATAGAATACTAACCAACGGAACACCTCTAAACACGTTCCATAGACTGGCTTAATGTAAAGGTGCGCCTCTAATGACTAATCAAAAGAGAACTGAAACTTTTTATTTTATTTTCTTTTTTGGCTTTGAATTGTTTGTGCGTTCAGCCAGTGTCAAATTTAAAAAACGATTTAGTTTTTGATACCGGAAACAAATACGATTAATTTTCCATTATAATAAGGATGTAACAATATTCTTAAGTTTTTTTTTAGGTGGGACATCATCCAATGACTTCTCTCTTCTTCTGATTTCTAGGGCGGAGCGAGAGGGAAAATGTGTCAGACTTTTACTGACTAAAACCCACTTCTATGATTCTACTTTGCCTTGCGTCTCAGGACTCCGGATTTTCTTTTCAGAAGCGAATCCATGGCTCCATTAGGCTTCGACCCTGCTCAGCAGGGTCCCTACGGTATTTCTGACACCTCTTTGAGGCGCGGGTGGAACACTACGTGCAGTCGATGATTCCGGCTCGGTCCAGACGGTCACCGGACGGCTGGACAGCGAGCTACCCATTGCTCACCGTGAACATATTGTAAAGTTACGGTACGGTTAGCGTTGTGGTGAGCGATTGGCTACTGCGTTGCGTATTTCGGGTTCGATTCTCGATACAAATATTTGTACGGCCTACAGACAGGTGTTCCGGGTGTGTTGTGGTGTGTCTTTTATCTCTCAAAGGCGCGAACTCCTAAGGTATAAAATTCTTATAATCCAGATTCATCTTACAAATCCAAACCAGTACAAACACACCTTTAACCTCATTCCAACTACTTCAAAGTGTAAAGCAAGTTATCCCGAGCTGGGGGAACTTCCACAATGACTAGGAATCAGCCCGACATGTTTATAGCGCGCGCTGGATGCCGACCTGCGATCCATCCTCAAGTTTACTGCACCTGAATAGCAGACCTGCTTGAGTTCAGCTAGTTTAGTTAGCGAGTTTCCTTTTAATCTTTGTGCAAAAGTTATTTGAGAAATATACGTGGCTTAAACAATTTTCATAACACAAAACATTCTCATTAAAGTGATGCAACTCGACATAATATATTTTCACTGTTTTTCATACAACTTAGGCGATTATTTTCGACTCGCCTATCGTCTACATCGAGCATGGTTTAAAAGCTTGTTGCTCCATCTAACGCAATCCAACGCGATGTTTGATGTAGAGGCAATGCAAGAAAAGAAAGATAACGCCTGAAAACTCTGTTGACATTCGGTAACTCCGTGATTTACTCGAACATTTCACAAAACTTGTTTCAAGTAATACGTGTTTTTTTTTAAACCCATAATTTTTTTTTTCAGAAATATGGTCGTCATTCAGAATCTTGATTAAATATGCAAGGCTTCTATTGACGTAGGTATTTTTTATATTTTTAATATTCCAAAAATCTAGAGAAAGACGTGTAATAACATAATCACGTAAGAGCGTTTGTATGAAAATGTACCTCGAAAAGGACTCTCTTAAGTTCCTTTCCTTATTTCTCATGCAACTCCCTTGAAATAATATGAAGAGAGTTTTAAATCTACATTAAAATTATTTAAAAAGACGCCGCGTCAAATTCATTTCACTGAAACTTTAAAAAAAAGTAACTCTAAACTCCGTCCCAAACCACGCAGACTGTTTGAAATTAAAAAAGAATTCAATTCAAATTTGGAATTCTTACAGGGGCTGGGGTTGCCACCTCGCCGAACTTTACCCATAACATGTAAATGGGGAAAGTTTTGGCTAATTGCTTGCAAGACTGTCGCCAGACGGGCTCGACTCACTTAATTAAACCTACAATCTTTACTATGAAGCTGCTTATATTTACTATTAATTACTCGTTGTTGTTAGTTGCGCCTATTCTTTTATCTAATTAATAGATATTAATGGATTACTCTAAGACAGTTTAGGTTTAATAATACCCAAGTTTGGGATATTGGAAAAAAAAAAGTTAACCCTTATAAGATAGCACTTTGTGGTCCGTCTTTCCGTATGTCAAGACCTTTATTCTCAAGAACGCGTGAAGTTCTACTACCCCTTGGAACAGTGAAAAGATCATTTACATTTAAGTCAACGCAATCTTAAATCTGCAATATTAGAAAGCGAAACATATTTGTTTAGGTATGTATATGGTACCTAAAGCCCTTGATTGATCCGTTTTTTTAATAGTACCTAGTCTACTTAAGGTATACTTTAAAAATAATACAATACCAGCTAAACGTCAAACTCTGTGAAAAAAACCTATATACGTGGGCACTAACTTAACTTTATTGATTAGGTAAGAATAGAATATAGGTACCTAGATAGAACTGTGGAAAAACTTCTTCATTTTCGAAATGCGCTCCCTAAGCTCTTAAGACAAAAGTAAATCTATAAAAGTAAATTACCTCCAAAAAAAAAGCCTTTTAACAGATTTTCCCAACACGCAGCCAATCAACAAATTTAAATAATCTTTTAAAACATTAAAGTAACGTCGCCAAAAATCGATAAACAACACTAAGGGCATAGACAAGCTTATTAAAAACTCTCCCTGAAATCGTTTTGCAACAGTCCGCGGGCAAAATGTTGTTTAACGACATTTTTGCGGCAATTACTCTTCAATTAGGGGATTTTTGGGAGATGGGGGAAAACGACGGGATTTACTTGTTTTACGTTATGCGTCCGTATAATGGAACGAATCTGTGATGCAGATTGTGTTGAATAATGTTATTGTTTGTGAAAACGTAAGTAAAAGCAGATAAAGACAATGATCTGATTCACTCAGTTAACAATATGAGTAAAATAGGTAACATTTACCGATTACATTTTTAAAACCTCTTTAATTTTTCAGAATATTCCATTCAACATTTTGATATATTTATTTACAAATTTAACAAACGCCAACGACTGCGTTACAGTCACAAGTCGCGGCTTGGATCAAAGCTTGAACTTACCCAGTAACAAATGGTTGTTACTAGGTATAGGTTACATCTATAGAGATGTAACCTTTTTGTTATAAACAGAGTACAAGGCACAGTTAGCGTTTAATCCATAGATATCCGCGAGAAGTTGATGCATACCTACTAAAAGATGATTACCATACTAGGTATCTACTATACAGGCTCTATAAGTATTTCAAAAATTAATAACTGTTTTGATAAGTTTAATTATGTATGCAGTACGGTTAGACAGGAAAGCAACGCCGATATATCTAGTTAGGAAAATGCAAGTTAGAAAAATACTACTTCGGAAAACGCTAGTTAGGAAATTGCTAGTTGAGAAAATGATAGTAGAGAAAATGATAGTTGAAAAAATAATAGTAGAGAAAATGATAGTTGAAAAAATAATAGTAGAGAAAATGATAGTTGAAAAAATAATAGTAGAGAAAATGATAGTTGAAAAAATAATAGTAGAGAAAATGATAGTTGAAAAAATAATAGTAGAGAAAATGATAGTTGAAAAAATAATAGTAGAGAAAATGATAGTTGAAAAAATAATAGTAGAGAAAATGATAGTTGAAAAAATAATAGTAGAGAAAATGATAGTTGAAAAAATAATAGTAGAGAAAATGATAGTTTAGAAAATAATAGAGGAAAAGGTGGTAATGTGGCCCCTGCAGATATCTTGGCCCCTTGAAGTATTTATAATTTAGAAATACGCTATCTAGTATAAAATGCATGAACTGCGTAGTTCTTGTGATAGCTATCGAATAAAACCAATAAAATCCGTAAGATGGTGTTACGTTCGTTTTTTATTTGAAACAATCGAAACACGCAACTGGTAAACTTTTGAAATGGCTCTGCATTTTATTTATTTTTTCTAGACAAACCAAGTTTTAGGTTTGATGATTTTAACATCGCGTTTGACAAAAGTTTTTCTACTAAATTTTAAAGGTGTACCGTGATGCATAGCGTGATAGGTAAGGAACACCGTAACGTACTTACTTAATTCATAAGTCTAGTATTTTTTATATGAGGTTTCAAAAACAAAGTAGGGGGCCACATTACCACCTTTTCCTTTAGATATGAAAATGATAGGTGAGAAAATGATAGTTGAGAAAATGCTAATTAGGAAAATGCTACTTGGGGAAAATGCTAGTTGGAAAAATCCAAGTTATGAAAATGCAAGGCAGATTGATTGATTGGTTAATTGGGAACTAATTTCCATAAAATTGTATCCACAGAATATTGTTTTAGGCAGCCTAATTCGAACAAAGGTAACCAAAATAAAACTATTATTTTCCAGGCCTTATTCAGAAAACAATCCAAAGAATAGTTGCGACTCGCGAGCTACTCCATCAGAAAGGATTACCTCAAATCCGAGCCAAATTGAAGATTTTCCCGCCGCCATGCCAGCATCGGGGGGAAATAAACTTACTTGTCTTTGTAACATGTAGGTAGGTACAGTCATCTACACGTACACATGCATGGTAATAATATGTCATTGGTATGGTAAATGGTAGCAACCAGAAAAAGCAATAGCGCTCATTGAGAATGTCAATAAACGCAAGAGCGTTTATTGACATTCTTAATTTAAAAACTAAAATAAAAACATAAAGCTGTCTTGAAGAGATATTATCGTGATCCTTTTCATATTTTTGTATTGAAAATCAGTTCATTAATAACAAAGTTCATGTTTATGAGAGCTTAACTCAAAGTTGAGTTTCATTGTTTGTTTTTCGGGTACCTATATAACGTACGCTAAGATATTATGAAAAGGCAATGTAATTTATTGCAAATTAATGTAAATCTGGCGTATACCACAGTGACTTTATATTGTGGCAGAATTTGTTGGAGCGTCATTATCATTATCATCATCAGCCTGCGTCATTGCACTGCTGGAGAAGCACAAAAACTGCTGGCTGTATAAGCTGTGTTACTTTTTGGTGTACAATAAAGTTTATTCTATTCTATTCCATTCTATTCTTAACTTTAGAACGCCTGACAAATATCACATAGCAGCAAGGCGTCTAATTAGCTGTAATGAATCTCCTGACACACTGTAAAAAGGTCTATAGTTTACCGAATTGAATCTATGTTGCTCTGATCTGATTGAAGTGATTTAAAGCATTTATCTACACTAATATTATAAAGAGGTAAAGTTTAGAAAGAAAGAAAAAGAAAGAAAGAAAAACAGAAAGAAAAAGAAACAATTTATATGATGTTATTTATGTGTTGTTATGTGTTGTTGTTTTTGTGATGTTGTGAAGTTTAGAAAGAAAGAAAATGAAAGAAAGAAAAACAGAGAAAAAGAAAGAAAGAAAAACAGTTTATATGTTGTGTTGTGTGTGTGTGTGTGTTTGTTTTTATGTTTGTTCTTTTTTTATGTTTTTTTGTTTGTTTATAAGAGGTAATCTCTGAAAGTAAGTAGGCCTCAATGACATATCACTTGTTCTAAAATCCTCATACAATTATAATAACACCGAATTAAATTTCATCTAACTTGGTTTGAGCATCTAGAGTTTATTTTCTTCCGGAATATCCCTGTATTCTCACACAGAACATTACTTCACTTACTATTGACCTATAGTAGACAGTACTACAAGTTTATTTACTACTTCTGTCTTTCAGATAAACAAACTAATATTTTACTTGATTACCAACTGTTAGGTACTGTGATGCCAAACTAAAAGAATCAAGGAATACATAGTGCCTTGCAAGAAATGATAGCAAGGTTTTAATTTCAGGCGTTCAAATTATTTGTCAAATACAAAGGCGGTATAAATAAAAAAATAAAAAAATATTATCATGTGGTCTTATAAACACTAGCTCCCACATGTAGCCTGAATGTTATGTTCAGTTGTTCGGAAGTGGACACGAATTTAATATACGAGCTTTGCTTCAACTGGCCACAATTAAAAAAAGTATTTTATTCATAACAGCATAGTGTCAACGTCCTAGGTATCAAACCAATATCAAAACATAACAGGAAAAAATACTGGGCAAGTGCGAGTCGAACTCGCGCTCAGAAGGTTCCGTACTAACTTACATATTTATGTAAATGGTTAGCTGGAAGAAGTTCAATTCCCGAATGAAGTCATGAAGATTTTTCCACGTTACAAAAATCAGTTTTTTAAGCTATTGCATAGCTTCTATCGCGGGCCTTGAGCGGAGCGTGCAGACCGAATCCAGAAATTCCGTAACCAAAATAACCTAACACTCATTTGTTTTTTGAGCGTGGTGACCGATAAGAAAACAAATGAGTGAAAGCAGCTGTCGGCGTTTTGGATGGGTGGGGTTAAGCAGCTGTTAGCGAGGTCTGGTTTTTGATGGAAGAGGTTAAGCAGCTGTTGGCGAGGTCTGGTTTTGGATGGAAGAGGTTAAGCAGCTGTTGGCGAGGTCTGGTATTGGATGGGTGGGGATAAGCAGCTGTTGGCAAGTTCTCATTTTGGATGGGTGGGGTTAAGCAGCTGTTAGCGAGGTCTGGTTTTGGATGAGTGGGGTTAAGCAGCTGTTGGCGAGGTCTAGTTTTGGATGGGTGGGGTTAAGCAGCTGTTGGCGAGGTCTAGTTTTGGATGGGTGAGGTTAAGCAGCTGTTGGCGAGGTCTGGTTTTGGATGGGTCGGGTTAAGCAGCTGTTGGCGATGTCTATTGCATAAGTTGATAAAAAATGCTATGCAATAGCTTTACCGCGGCAGTCCCCGAGTGCCACACGTCTTTTTTTTTTTTGTAACATAACTACTTTGCTGATTCAGATTTATGTGCTATAAGACCTTGCTTCACGCCAAACTTCAGGATTCTGGATCAACGGAAAGTACCCTATGAATTTTGATTTTCTTGAGAGAATCGAAATATACGATATTCGCGACATAAAACAGCCGTACCATTTTTTTTTTTAAGCTATTGCATAGCTTCTATCGCGGGCCTTGAGCGTGGAGACCGAATCCAGAAATTCCGTAACGAAAATAACCTAACACCCCCCACTCATTTGTTTTTTGAGCGTGGTGACCGATAAGAAAACAAATGAATTAAAAAAAACAATTCGTCGGGATTAAATGTGAAAATGGGGGTACCCCAAGGTTCAATTTTAGGTCCTTTTTTATTTTTAGTTTATATTAATGATTTACCCTATTTGCTGAAAAATAAACTTAATATGGTGTTGTTTGCTGACGACACTTCTTTGATTTTTAAGATAAATAGAAGGACTAATAATCTTGACGATGAAAATAACGCTTTATTGCAGGTCCAAAACTGGTTCACTGCTAATAATCTAGTTCTAAATGGGAAAAAAACTAAATGCATAAGATTTTCCTTACCAAATGTCATAAGTAGTGATTGCGACATAGTATTGAACAATGAGAAACTAGAATTTGTTGATAAAACAGTTTTCTTGGGGATTACGCTTGACTCTAGGCTACAATGGGGTCCTCACTTAACATCTCTTGCAGGACGGCTTAGCTCGGCTGCATATGCTGTTAGAAAAATCCGCCAATTTACGGATGTTGATACCGCTAGACTAGTCTATTTTAGTTATTTTCATAGTGTCATGTCGTACGGTATCTTACTATGGGGACGGGCTGCAGACATCGAGTCAATCTTTATATTACAGAAAAGAGCCATCAGAGCTATTTACAATCTCCGCCGGTGCGATTCTTTAAGGGAACTGTTTAAAGATATTAACATAATGACGGTACCTTGTCAATATATCTACGAAAACATCATGTATGTTAGAAAAAATCTTCATCTTTTTAGCAAAAGAGGCGATAGACATAATTATGTTACAAGAAATAGGGATCAATTAGTTCAACCAGGTTTCAGACTGGCTAAAGTGGCCTCTTCTTTCATGGGGTACTGTTTGAAATGTTATAATAAAATACCACCCCAAATATTAGAACTCAATGAAACGAAATTTAAATCTTGTATTAAACGCACACTATGCAGGCAAGCATATTATAAGTTGGAGGATTATATTCAAGATAAAAATGCTTGGCTCAATGCTGGTCCAGCTCCACTACCACTAGGGCGTACTAATTAGTTGATTAGTTGGAAACTAATATTATTATTTTTAATTTGAAAGACACAATTGCATTGTATAATGTAGAAGCACTTTTTCCAAGTTTGTGAATGTGAAGCACCATGGAGCATTTTTATTAGGTTACAACTTCTTTTTTGACATTACGAGCATGGCAGTTGAGAGTTTGTCATGCTCACTCAAATG
This sequence comes from Mythimna ferrago, assembly GCA_910589285.2. Lineage (NCBI taxonomy): Eukaryota > Metazoa > Arthropoda > Insecta > Lepidoptera > Noctuidae > Mythimna > Mythimna ferrago. The sequence continues at coordinate 1,926,303 of OU342693.1, forward strand.
TCTCGCTGTTGGTGGCACGTGTTATTGGGTCGTTCAGTTCCCTTCAAAATGGTTGAGCTGAGTGGGGCTGATGCACGCGTCATGCTCGTGAACGGGTGCCGTCAGATGGGACTGGTCATCTCTTAGCTGCCAGTGGCTTAATTCAGTTTCTATCTTTTAATTATTTTACATTTTTTATTTCATTATCGACATTGTGCTCACATGATAGAAGCAACATGTAATATGTAACCAAGCATTATATGTAACACATAATATGATTTAAAAGAGTGTCCATGGAGTTTCTTGCACGTTCTTCTCCATAGAGACCTACTCTTTGGAACGTGCAATTTAGCTTCACTTTTCTTGGACTGACCGACATTTGACTATTCAAAAGTGCCTGTAAATGGTCTATTTGAAATAAATGTTTTGATTTGATTTGATTTGATTTGAATGAGTGAACAATCAATCAAAATTCAATTCAATGTGTGAAAGTGTAACTTCAATTAATATCAAAGAAAAAGAAAACAAAGGAAAAAAATACTGCATAAATAAAATAAATAAATAATTATAATTGCATAAGTTGATAAAAATGCTATGCAATAGCTTTACCGCGGCAGTCCCCGAGTGCCACACGTCTTTTTTTTTTTGTTAACTTGATACCTCCACGCTTTCTCAAGATTTAAAACGGCTTAGATAGACAGACATAATGGCTTGAGATGTTCTCAGGTCGACTGTTTTTTTTTTTTAATAATAAGTATAGTGCTTGATTGCGATCCCACCTGATGATAAGCGGTTGATTGTGAGCCTATGCCGCACTAGTTTATTAAGAGCTTATTCACTCTAGCCTTGAAGACACCTAAATTATAATAGGACGTGAAGACCACAGCAGGCAAATTGTTCCAGTCCTTCGACGTATACCGTATAAACGACGAGGCGAATCGCTTAGTCCGGACCATAGAAGTTTTAACAATGTAGGGTGGGTCTCTCAACTACTCACCGTACATCAAGTTGTCCTATGATAGAAATTTGATGGCAGCATCGTGAACAGTGTCTCAAGGTGGACTGACGACCTGGTGAAGGTAGCGGGAATCCGATGGATGCGGGACGCACATGATCGTTCGTTGTGGCGACGCTTGGGGGAAACCTATGTCCAGCAGTGGAAGTCTATCGGCTGAAATGATGATGATGATGATGATGATCGTGAACAGGGTCCAAGCTACCGATGGTCAGGGCTCCTGAAAGAGGAACCTCCGAACAATACGCGCCGTGTCCATGAGAACTGCCTTCTGAATCAAGCCTTTGATCCAACTGCCTAACTAGAGCCTCCTCAAATGTAGCCGAGAACCTAAACTAGTCTACACTAGTATAGGAGGTAAAGTTTGTTTTTTTGTTTAGTAGGAGGTAATCTCCGAAAGTACTGGTCCGATTGCTGGAATTATTTCACCGATAGAAAATTGCTTTATTCCTGAGTGACAATAGGCTATATTTTATGTACGTGGGTGAAGCCGCGGGCAAAAGCTAGTTGTATATATAATTAATCATCATTTCAACCGAAAGACGTCCACTGTTGGACATAGGCCTCCCCCAAGCGTCGCCATAATGACCGGTTCTGTGCATCTCGTATCCATCGGATTCTCGCGACCGCCTTATGTATTATGTCGGTCTATTCCAGAACCTATCGTCCCCATCGACCATCTGTTCTACGTGTAAATTGCCCTGCCCACTGTTACTTAAGTTTAGCAATTCTTTGGGCTATATCTGTAACCTTAGTTCTCCTGCGGATATTTATTTATTTATTTATTGGCCTATCTACAATTGTTACACATTGCATTCAATTACTTGCCCTTATACAAACCAAGTGTACAATATATCACGATAGACACAGCATGCAGAAAACAATAATAAAAAGATTTTACAAATTAAAATGCAGATACAACACTTTGAGTTACCTTAATACAAAGATAGGTTAGTGGTTAATCATTTTAGGTGGAGTTGGCGCTTGAATTTCTGGATAGATGAGCAAAAAATATCCAAACTTGCGTCGCAGTTATTAAGAAGCTTACAAAGTCTTGGGATTGGGGAGTTAGACCCTGAAATAGTTTTTCGGAATGGGGGACGTAGTAATTTGATTGGATGGCGCGGATAATTGTGAGGTAGGTTAAAATTTAATTTATATAGCAACTGAGGACAATCTATTTTACTGTGTAGAACTTTAAACAAAAAAATGAGATCGATTTTGTGTCTGCGTTCTTCGAGAGAAATCATTTTGAATTTCTGTAACCGTTTTGCATAGCTTGGAACCTTTTTGGCTATTTTCGTCTAGTAGGCCAGATGGTTCAAAAATCTTTTCTGAATGCGCTCCAACCTAAGACTATGTGTTGCATAGTGGGGGCGCCACACAACTGAGCAATACTCTAGTACGGTACAAACGAGGCAATTATAGAGGTAAATTTTGGTTTGAGGCTTGCGAAAACATTTTGCGTTCCGTAGTACAAAGCCAAGAGTTTTTGAAGCTTTTTTGATAATATTATCCATGTGGGGAATAAATGTACCTAAACTTACGATCAAGAAGGACCCCTAAGTCTCTGATCTTCATTTCTGATGTGATCACGCAAGGTGAAACTCCGAGCATAGCCCTTTCAATTGTCCTTTGAGTAACTTTAAGCCTTCTGATGAGGCCCATTGTAAGCGACCACGTTTCGGAAAATGTCATCACTGGCAACACTTACTGGAAGACACCGCGCAGCTTCTCTATGATTGACCTTTTACTCGAAGTTAAAGTACCCAAATAAACCGTCTGTTTCAGATAAACTTAGTCGTCCACAACTTCGAGTATAGCGTCTGCCATCTTGATATGAGTGGGTGCTGCATGGATGTTTACCATGACTTTGGTTTTGTCCGTGTTCATTTTAAGTCCCACTCTATCGAAAGCTCTACTGAGGTCACCGAGCATAGGTAAATTAGCACCGAGTATACCTACATAAAATTTACGAAATAAAAACAATATCCTTATTGGGTATTTGCCACAATCGGGTAAAAAGGGGGCCCTCGATTTTTTATTATTCAGAGCCATTGTACCTCCTCCTTCTTTTTTTGTAGTCGGTTAAAAAATAATGATAGGTATTAGACTAAAATCTTATTCTTACACAAGAAAACTTTTTTTACGTGAGACTTCATCAAATGTCTTCTTCCGCTCAGGGTGGAGTGAAAGGGAGTGTCATACATAAAAAGAAGAAAAAAAAATATTACATTAAAAAAAAATACTGACAAAAACCCACCCGCGTTTCTTCATGTACCTCTCCTTAACAAGGGCTCAGTAAGCGATATCAGGCAGTGTAAATATTGGCCTTTGGCAAGTCCGTATTAAGTATTAATATACTGGTTATGCTATGATAGCAAAATAATATTTATCTGCATTTCGATTTCAGTAATTTAAAAAACATAACAATAATAAAAAAAAACTTGATTAGGTACCGGATTTCTCAAACAAGTGTAACGGAACGTAATGTGCGTTCAGAAACGAGTAACAGCTTGATAGCTATCAAAAGAAAACAGAAATGGATTCAAAGCATACTATTAAAACAATGGTTATCAATTACTTATCTTACCTACTTAATCTAATGTAAAAATAAAAATAAATGGTAAATTGTCTAAAATGTTGACATATTTACTTTTATCGATTACAATTTTTGACAAGACGACGCATGACGCATCAGAGATGTGATGACGTAGTTTCTGAACGGACTCATGTCAATTTATCCACTTGCGTGTGCATACAAGTCGTGAATTTTACCAAATTAGCACAGTTTTCACAATAAACTTATCAAATCAAGCTACCATAAGTGATGGCTGGGAAGTTGAATAAATTCGAAACGCCCAGCTCTGCCAGCTCCGATAGGTAAAGCGAGTGTGTTACCCTTGTGTAATGTTTATTTAAAACAGCTGGCCCATGTTTAAAAAAAAATGCGCTGTTGAAGAATCGTTTTTCAGTGTTGGCTTAGTCATCGTGCAGTCTACGAGGAGTTTTCGCGTGTCGTGTTTTTGTGCTAAACATAATACATCAAAATTCGTGGAAGCAACGTTGCATTATAACCTCTGCACGCATTGTGATATTTTTAGAAAATCATTTAGTTCATTGGCAGCTCGCTTCTCGCTGAATAATCGTGTCGTGGACACACGTGGTCGTCACTGAACGTGCCCAAGCACGCCGTCTAGCGCGACGACTCCGCGATCTCAAGATATGGAGACAGGTTCATTGATCTTCCCAAACCCGTAAGATATTCTGTCAATACGATGTTAGGTCGTCTGTGTGACTAGCCGCCGGCTTCTGTACTGTGACACACGCATTTTATGTTGTTTGTGCTTAGAATTGTTGTTATTATTATGTTGCTTTATCACAGAAGTGTTATCCTATCACATTCTGTGATCCACAGCTTTTTTTGTAGAGGTAGCACATCCACACATGACTGAGACATGTTTGTTGACTAATTTCAATTACACAAAAAATGTAAACACTGGCCATGGCCTTCACAATATGATAATCAAGTATGAATCAGTAAATTGACAATTTTATTAGTTTTAGACTGATAAATCTGATCTGAAGGATAATAATGCTGATGGTATCTTGATTAGTAAACTATAAAAACACTATTTTGTTTTGCAAATTATTCAATTTCTCACATTTATGAATAACCTTGATCTAAAATTATAATATTGGTGGTTTGACTGGTGTTGTTATCTAGACAAATCTGACCTTTACTCAAATTAAATTTAAGTATCTATTATATCAAATGTCTTAAAACTATTTTTCTCAGATAAACTTGGCCTAAAAATTATTATTTACAAATAATGCAAATAAAAAAATATCTCATTACATGTTTTACTGTTTTTCATATAAACAAATAAATTATGCACACAAATACAGGTGTTTAACCTTTCAATCGTGGAAATTACAGACACAATAGAAAGACAATAGGTGCACGAACGCCGGCGTTCGCTTGGGGTTTAATGAATTAAGTGAAAGTAAACATTTGTTTTAATGACAGACTCCTCGGTAAGTATCAAATAACTTACCATAAATATGATTATTTTAATAAAGACAAGCAACCAATAAACAAAGGTAAGTAAATAACAATTAATATAACAATGTTAAATATGACCTGATAATAATGTAAATACCACAGCACATGAGAGAAGCAGAGATACAACTTTACATAATTATGAAACATAGTGTCCTCCCAACTGTGTCTGTCTGTCTATTTGTGATTAACTCTATTACTACTGAATGGACTTTCATGCACTTTTCACCAATAAACAGAGATTCATAAGGAAAGTTTAAGTTTAGTATATGCATAGAGAAAAGCAAAGAATCTCAAAGATTTTGAACACCTGTACTAAGCTCAAATAGGTTATGAGTCTAAAATACATCTACATACCTTTTGAATACTGTAAATAGAGACAGAATAGAAAGACAATGAGAGAGTGGATGCCGGCGTTTGCTTGGGGTTTAATGAATTAACCTGCCTCCCAGTGACAACAGGTGTAAATCTTCACACCTTTGCCTTTGCTACTTAGATGGGACTAGATGGCGTTGTGTGATAGTTGTGGAATATTATTATGATATTATAGCAAAATAATGTGCAAAATCATGTTTCAAGTAATTTATAAATGACAAGTAAATACTGATTGAAAGCAGTGATTAAAACAATAATATTATCAGTTTCAATTGAATTAAATATTATCAATGATTCATAATAAGGTAGATGTTATCTTTTATTATATTATTTGTTTTATAATAATGATTGATAGGGACAGTGGCTGCACTCTGTGGCCTAATTATTGTATAACTATTGACTCATGAAATAGCTGCTCAATTTAGTGTCATATAGTCTTCCAAGTATTGGTCAAGTAGGCTTAGTTTTTTTTTGAATGTACAATATTTTAAACTCAACACAACACATAAAAATCTAAAAACAGCATCTTAATTGGTTATTAAATGAAGCAGCAGTTAGCATTCCATATATTGGTATTGAAGAAGAGTGAGAAGTGCTGGTCAGAACTCGCTAAAAAAAAGTGTGTTAACTACCCAATTATTATGCTGTAATTGCCTGAATGAGTGATGAACAGCTAATGTGCTGTTCATCACTTGACTTGCATTTAATTTGTGACATATCAATAATTTCTTACCAGAAACCATGGGTAAACTTCTTCTTTCAATATATCAAATATTTCTTGTGAAATGATTGAATGATAATCCATATTGCTGTTTTTTGTAAGGTCAATCATCCAATGAATTCTCTCGCTCTAGGGTGTAGTAGGAGAGTGTGTCAGAATTTTAACGACTAAAGTCTTTCAGTTACCCTTTGCGTTCAATGATCACAGGTGTCCTTTTTCCCCCTTTGGAACCGTGTTACTGAGGTGAAGACTTTATTATTAAAAGGTTATTTTGTTCGTATTTGCATCACTGTTTCTTCCTGTGCTGTGCTTCAAATATTAATAAACTGCTATAAATACTCTTTAACAACATTGTCCTGATAACAATAATTGCATGCCCTGTATGAGAACATGATAGCATAGTATCTTTACAACAATGAATTGTTTTCATACAATTACCATTTTGAAATACATATCTATACTCCAGTCACGTTAAGATTAGACATTAGACATTCATTTTTTACTCTCTGTTCAAACAGGTGTAGGAATAATTATTATACCGATTTCGGATACGATTGCGGATATGAAATTAATTCGGATTACTTGACCCGGCGAAATTCGTACCGTCAAACGGTCAATGCATGTACTATGCGTTTCAAATGAGAATAGGATCGATTGCCATGTTGTGACGTCATGTCGTACTGTCATATCGAAGAAATTTTGTCAAAATTGAAGAACTCGGAGATGAGTAAAATTGAAAAACTGGATTCTGAATAAACTTTTTTCGTTCACAGTTCGTAAATAAATTATCTTTTTTTGTAAATAAACCACCGCTCCTGTTCCTTCGTTGCCTTTCATACCGGGGCTGAGCTATTTTTCGAAACTAACACTGGCCCCAGTACGGCCCTGCTGGGTTGAAGCCAACCGGAGCCAGGGTTAGTTTCGAAAGACAGCTCGAGCCCCGGTTGAAGGCTTGAAGGAACGGGGTGGGTTAGTAAGAGTCAGACACTATCTCCCGCTCCACCCAAGAGCGGGGGTTGTCATTGATGATTTTCCCACCATAAAAAAAAAATACTGGCCCCAGTAGTAGGCTTCGACCCAGCTGGGCCCCTGCCGTTGCTGACAACTCCTTGAGGCGCACGGGAACAGTGCGCGCCATCGACGACTTGGGCTCGGTCCGGACGGTTACCGAACGGTTGGACAGCGAGCTACCCATTGCTCGCCGTCCGCAAGCCCGCGCCTACGGTGGCCAGAAATCGGGATCGGAATCCCGGCGGCGGCTGGGGCGCTGTGAGCGCCGTTGCCTGATACGGTCGGCCTCCTCCTTTGGTACTCCCCATATGATTTTCTGACGCGCTCGAGTATCGCGCAAAATCCGCATCTGGCCGTACTATCAACACCATCCCTGCTATCCAATACAATAGAATTTCTCTATAAAATCTATATTTTTCTCGATTATATTCTTCGTCACTATTAAATATAAAATGTTATAGAACATCTATCTCCTTTGATCTACAGACCAGCTGGTGCCGTTTCAAATGTTCAGAGAAAGTACATAATTGACTATCTAAATATAAAACTCATGTACTTTATCCTTTAAATAAACACTTTTATGATCATTTCTGTGTATTTCAAGATAAGTCATTGTTACTGAGAAAAAGACAAATTTATGAATCGATTGTCTCGCCAATCAAGTGGAACTTTTTGGAAGTAAGCCAGATATGAGATTTTCAGTGTCATTTAATTTTCCTTATTGCTGGAATAGGTGTATTTACGTACAGGAAAGATTTTTTTTATTGATAGGCTTCCGGTTGACTTCTATCTCATATCATGGGAAGCGCCGAGGGAGCGCGCTTGCCTAGAAGTAACCTATTGCCTCGACTTAAAGATCCCCAAGTTGCAGCTATCAGGAAATACAGACTTCAGTAGGAAATTCCCTTATAGCTAAGGGAATTTCCTCTCGAAACGAAAACGTTTGGTTTGACGCCGCGCCGTAGGATTCAAGCGATAATTTTTTTAAGTGATCAGGCAGAAATGACGAATGTGTGCCTAAAACGTTTTGTGCGTATTTTAAACATGGATTTATGCTACCGGTCTACTTATAAATGAGTGTATTCTTGTTCTGGTGTAAAGGTATTGTTTCCCCGGCTCGCGTGAACGTAACTGACCTGCACAAGTGGATCATGCGCTCGCGCACTCACCAAGTAACCTACATACTATGTAAACAAGCACAACTTGAGATGCATAACGTTATTCACAAGTACGATCTTTCTTAACCGACATTAAAATCGTCGTCAGCTAATGAAAAAAAAAAACAATATCATTTTTTTTTTAATTTTTGTCTTTAAATAAGGCTAAATATTCGAGATAAGGTTTTTTTTAATTAGTTATTTTTGTATATATTTTTTTTTTTACGTAAGTCCATTATGTGATGTTGTAGACGTGGACACACCTCTCGCTTATCAAATGTTATCACATAATTCCGGTGAAAGATAACATAGTTTAAGTGGTCTTAACATCACACTGATAAGCTATCTGACGGATATCTCTCTGTGTTTGCACTAGTCGATAAATGTTTGTGTATCGTGCAATTCCATGGTTTGTTATGAAAGTATAAACGAACGTTGTTGAGTCTACGCCAGTTATATTAGGTTGATTTTATGAAACATTTTAAAATTCTTTTCATTTTCATCAACAATTTTTGAATTGTGTAATTAATAATCCACACTGATTGATCACCAGTATAAGTCCGTACGATTTTGCGGCACGCTACGAAGAGATTACTTATAAAATAACTAATTTTGATCTGAGAGTTTATAATCTCGCTAGATATTTTATAATCTTGCAGCATTTACAATAATTTGTGGACATGTCCAATGATGAAATGAAATGTAAAAAAGAGGTATTGAAGGGGTCAAAAACATCGTGCGGAAACCGGCATGTCATAGAACCAAAAAATTCGAAGACATTCACCAACCCGCACTGGGCCCGTGTGGTGGATTACGGCCCATTCCCTCTCCTAGAGAGGAGGCCTGAGTCCCAACAGTGGGAACATTATAAGACCGACTAAGCTATGCTATGAAGGGGTCATGGCAATGGGAAAAATTGCTCAGTGGAATTATGAAAAATTGTGTAAAAGTAGTAGAAACTTTTGGACAACAATATCAATTGAAAACAAGAATATTCGATAAGTATTGCAGTCTTATCTCTTCAATATATGCAATTACCAAGTTATCTCGATTCTTTATCCTGTATTTAGTGTAGTGTAAAGTTCGCCGATATCAGCTAATCTGCATAAACAAACGTATCTCTCAGTCACTGAACTTTTCATAACAATCATTATCATTCGCATGGACTGTTTTTAAATATCAGAATGTGTGTTCTGCATCTAATTTCTCATTAACTTAATTCACTTTTGATTTAATTAAGATCTCCCACACAAAAGTGCGATGCGATGCGATGCGATACGACGTCACATCGCAGGAACTTGCGATGTGATTTCGCGCGGCAAACCATCGCCTCAGGTGACCAGACAACGTGCGATGCGAATCAATTCGCAAGTTCTTGCGATGCATCGCTCGAACTCGCAGTTTATACGATGCGACGTCGCATCGCAGTTTTTTATTTGAGCCCTCACTAGGCAACACCTGGCAATGAACACCTCAATAAAAGCTTGCTGTTGGATTTTAAACTCTCACCGTTAAGTCGAGAACTGTAAATCCAAGTGACATGTGTTTGCACTATAGTCGGGGTGGGGATTAGGGAATGCAAAAACCGCCAATATTACAAACCGGTTTTTTTTTTCGGTTTTTCTATAAAAAAAACCGGTTAACCGGGTAACCGGTTTTAAAATTAGTTTTTTTGTAATTTATTTTTAAGTAAAAATTTTAATTTTTTTTGCTTGTGAAATTCTAAATAAATATTTTTAAACTTATCTTGGAACTCATTTATTAAAACATTTATTGTATATCTAATATGATCATTGGAAAGTTGTCCACTGCTGATCGTAAAGAATTTTTAAGATTTTGAATTATTGTTACATGCAGCCCATGCTCTCTAATATAGATTTCAATTTGTAGTTCACGGGTTGAGGTCTTTTTTATATGGTGGGAAAAATCATCCAATGACAACCCCCGCTCTTGGGCGGAGTGGGAGATAGTGTCAGACTCTTACTGACTAAAAGACCCACCCTGTTCCTTCTAGCCTTCATACCGGGGCTCGAGTTCCCTTTCGGATAACCCTGGCCCCAGTAGGCTTCGACCCGGCTGGGTCCCTGCTGTTGCTGACAACTCCTTGAGGCGTGCGGAAACAGTGCGCGCCGTCGACGACTTGGGCTTGGTCCGGACAGTTACCGGGCGGCCGAACAGCGAGTTACTCATTGCTCACTGTCCGTAAGCCCGCGCCTACGGCGACCGGAAATCGGGATCGGAATCCCGGCGGCAGCGGCGAGAACGCCGTTGCCTGATGCGGTCGGCCTCCATCTTTGCGAGCATTACTGCTTCGTAGAAGTCGACGACTACCTGCCACTCCTCCTCGCTCCGGACCGTGAGATCCCGCCGGAGCTCTGTCCGCCATGCCTTGACCTGTCGCGGCAGCGGATACTCACCCTGGCGTTGCATCTCCACGTGCGATGCATGTGTGCAAGGACTGTTGCCTCCAGATCCCACGGTGGTAAGCCAGCAAGAAGGCTCGCCGTTTCGCGGGAAACCGTGCGGTACCCCCGCACCATCCGTATTGCCATGACCGTCTGGCAGGCGTTCAGCATGGCCGCCGGTCGCGTTTGCAGCGACGGCGCCCTCACCGGCGCCCCGTAGAGGGCCATAGACCGAACAATCCCCTTGTAGAGCCTCCATCAGGAGGCATCTGGACCCTCAAGGTTGGGCAGGAGCCGCTTGAGTGCAGCCCCCGTCCGGTTGAGTTTGGGAGCCAGACGTCGGAAATGCTCCCCGAAATTCCACCAGCTGTCGAGGACGAGTCCTAGGTACTTCATCGTCGACCCGACGCCGATGTGAACTCCTCCTACCGTTAGTTGGGACCCTAATGGTGGTGCGTTCCGAGGGCCGTGAAAGCACATAGCCTCGGATTTGTGTAGCGCCACCTCGAGTCCCAACTCCTGGATCCTACCAACGACTATCGCAACCCCGCGTATCACTAGAGCGATCGCCGCCCGGTACGACTCTTACAGGTTGAGGTCTGGGCTAGCCAAAGGTCAGTCATCAGCCTTAATGAAGTCCGAAACACTCGCTGCAGGGCATTAAGCCTGGGTAGTGAGTGCCTTGTGACCGGAAGCTGAGCCTTGCTGAAAAACCCCTTTGCTATGCGTTGCGTTGCGTTTAGAATAGTATTCATTTGATACTCTGATTTGATACTCTTCAGCTGAAATTAGAGTAGCCCATTTTCACGAAAATGAATCTTGGTGATGTTGATGTTATGATGAGTAACAACGGTGGGTATTCCATCTGCGAATAATAATTTTGTTGTCCTTACGAGATTTTAATTCTGGCCCTGACAGCATTCATTGCCTGTTCTCACAACACGCGGCCGGCCTGGATTTTTAATTATCGTAAACAGAAGAACTGTACAATTGGTATAGCTGCACTATGGTACATAAATATTTATAAACAAACCTACGACTGATATCAAACCTCAACAGCGTTTTAAAACTATGTTTGCTTAAAAATAGTGTCATTTGAAAGTAATAAAAAAAAAACCGAAAAAACCGGTTACTTGAAAAAAAAACCGGTTATTTCAATCATTAAAAATATGCCGGAAAACCGGTTTTTCGGTTTTCGGGTTAACCGGTTTGCATTCCCTAGTCCCCATACATCAATGTCATCTATTATGGCGCTGGCTAACGGGCGTAAAACGGTGGCACTAATGTTACCTTTAGCACACCTTGGGTCTGGGTCATGGTCAAGAAACTTAGGACTTGCTTCTAATCAATTACTTGGACTTGCTTCTTATCACAACTTTGTGTCATCGGACTGTACAAGCTAAGACTACACTTTAGGCATATATAATGGGGGTTGATTGAGATGCCAATTTTTATATCGTTATTCATTGAATTTGGCAAAAAAAATTGTGTGTCCGGTTCCCGTGCATTTAATGTATTTAATGAGCCAAAATTTTCGAAACTATTCAAGCTTCTGTATAGTTCTAACCTAAGTGCTAATAACTGAAGCCACCGATAACAGAAAGAATGAAAGAACAGCTCATTTAGCACAAACTTATGCACACAACACAACACCAAAACAAAAGACTCCCAATTTGAACAGTATTATTATATTTAGGCCTACTGCTGGCCAAAGGCCTCCTTCCATTTCTTTTATTATAGTTCCCGGCTTTGTGCCACTTCTTGCCAATTCCAATTTTATCATTATCCAATTCAAAGGTTTTCTAACGAGTATCAATCTTGCAGCGACACAGAACTGGCGCTGGAGCTGAGCGAGCAGGTGTTCCTGGATGATGATGAATACCCAGCAAGAGCGCCCGCCTCGCCCACCACCGTCCCCAACGTAAGGCCCTACAGGCCTCCTTCCACAGGTAACAGCAACCTTATTACTGCTACTATCTACATAGTATAAAGCAAATTCACTTTCTGCGTCTTTCTGCTAACTTCCAAACTACACCACGGATTTTAATGCGTGATTAACCTAACCCATCTTTCTCATCTCTCTCTTTTCTCTGGACTCTTTTTCGAAAATATTTGTTTTCGAAAAAGAGTCCAGTATTTGTACCAAGTTTCACTAACATCGGTCCATTACTTTGCAAGAATAAGGACTTGCCAGGTTGAATGAAATTGACGCGTGAGAAACTTGAGGCGTAAATAGAATTTGACTACAGATAGAATAAAATCTATTGCCTCTGCATGAGCTATTTGTGACAGTCTCTGGTTGATGCGAAGATCCATAATCTAAGAGTCGCCGCATACGAGCCACTGGCCACAACCACAAAACGCCGCCACCGGCATATTTCCTGTAGGTTTCAAACATTTTATATGGATTCGGCGCACACGGTTGACGCTGGTGGCCGCCACACGCTACTAAATTATTATTTTTTTTATTTTATTATTATTATTATTTTTTAAATTATTATTAATTTCCTTAGATTATTGTAAATGTGAGGACTATGTTGATTGCTTTTTCTTTTCTATTCAGTAATTTAAACGTATGTCTGGCAATTTGAGTATTTTCTGCGGCCTACCCAAATGTCCTTTCTTTGGTATTGTTCGTCAAGTCGTGGAGCTCCTTAGTAGTCCTAAGTTGAGCTTTTCGAATACTGACAAATGCTTACACTGATTGGACAGGTCCACTCAAATCTGTATGGTTCTTTCTTCAAAAGACCATCTCAGACAAATCTGCATGGTTCTCATGTGATTTGACCATTACATATTTACTGTATGGACTTTAAAAGAGACTTTGACCCCTGAGTTTGTTTCGGTGTTTCTTCTCAGGGTAGTCAGATAGGAAACACCGGCCTCATCTAGCATAAATTGACGAAAAAAAAATTGACGTGTAAAAGTGTTTTTTAAACCTATTTGCAAAATAAATATCATTTATCATTTACAAAACGCCGCTGCTCGCTTCTTGTGGCCCGCACCGGCTACTAAACGCCGATACAAAACGCTGTCACGTCATTCATGCATTTAAACCTTCTTCGACAGAGTTTATTATACTAATGCGCAAAAGTCCTGCTTCTAGTTTATCGTGGCGGCGTTTGCGTTCTAGCTTGGCGTGGCTGTGGCATGTGAATCATGTGCGGCGACACAAGTACGCTTAGCTTTTACTGATTTCTAGGGGAGTCGTAAACGAATTGTTTACGTACGTAATTCTTAAATGCATCGCCCGCCTGGCCTTGACTGCAACTGGTCTGTTTGCGTCATCACTTAAATGCACCAACCTCAATGCTATTTAAGAAGACAATCGCTTATATAAAAGATAAATATATAAATGAAGGCTCAAATGTGTAATTTATTATCTTGGTGTACAATAAAGGATACATAAATAAATAAATAAATAATTTGTTGACCTTTCGCAATCCGAGATCGGATTAATCTTATTAATGGCACGATCTCGGGTTGTGAAAGGTCATGTGACAAATTCAATAAGATATTCGAATCTGACCTAGATTGAAGAGATATTATTATGAAGAAGAAAATTGTTCAACGAAGCTTCTAGCAGAAGCTAGGTAGTTCAATTTATAAAAGTCATGTATGTCATGACTTTTATGACTCAAACGAAGCTTCTGCTAGAAACTTCGTTTGAGTTATCCCATGGGAATAAATCCCCGACATCTACTTTGTGCAAAATTTCATCTATCCGTTCAGTCGTTTGAACGTGTAGGAGTATCAAATATACACACACTATTTGAACAGTTCATATTAACATTATGTCATTACCTATATATCAAAATGTATCCCTATTTCCTATGGTGACGTCATCACGCGTGAACTGCTGTATCTTGCACGTTCTTCTCCATAGAGATCGAGTGCAATTCAGCTTCACTTTATTTGACTGACCGCCATTTTGACAATTAAAAAGTGCCTGTAAATGGTCTATTTGAAATAAACATTTCTGATTTCTGAAAGGAAAACTCCCTTTCTACAAAAAGCGCCAACTGCGGCTTACGATCATTTTCCTGGAAAGGCTTGACATAGTCGGCCAAACTGGAAAGGTCTCTCTCTCTCTCAATCATCATCTGCCTCGCTAGCGAGATCTCAATCATCATTTGCCTAGGCAAATGATGATTGAGATCTTCTGAATCATTTCAGCCCAGCCCACGTATTAACTATTAATCCATTCATCACTTGACGTTTACGACGAACCAGCGGATGATGAACAACAGCTGATTCACGTCTCATCTATAATTAGATCATTTTCTCTATGCTACTCGCGTAGAACGCGCCAATAACCTATGACGTCCGAGGGGTCAGTCGCCTGAACAGTTCGTTGAAAGAATAATGCTCTAGAAAAATAGTTTAGTTGTTTTTGTTTATGGTAGAGCTAAAGTCGTGACCTTAGACTAGGGAGAGTCGATACATTTGGATCTTGGATAGTCACTGTTGATAGGCATTGTTCTGCCAGCGGCTAAGCCCGCGTTATGGTAGAAAGTTATCTCAAAGAAACATACTCCCTTGATAAAAAGTATCCTATATGCTATTCCAGGACATTGTCGTCAATCCATTTGCCAAATGTCATCCAAATCCGTTCAGCCGTTTGCGCTTGAAAGAGTAAACAAACATACAAACTTTAGCCCTTATAATATTAGTGTGGATGGTGTGATCTAGAAATTTCAGTCAGGACTTTACTGCTTTGAATACTTATAAAACCGGCCAAGAGCGTGTCGGGCCACGCTCAGTGTAGGGTTCCGTAGTTTCCCGTCCGTCACAATAAGTGTACCCACTTATGAGTTTAAAAAAAATGCTTGCATATACGATTATACTACAAACTTAGTCCAGAAATTATTTTGTAGAACCTTTTTGTCTTTTTGTACAAAAACTGTTCTTTCCATCAAGTTCAAAATGATTTTCCTAGAAAGTCCTTATAAAGTTCTACTTTTCAGATTTTTTTCATATTTTCTAAACTTATGGTTCAAAAGTTAGAGAGGGGGGACACACATTGTTTTTTACTTTTGGAGCGATTATTTCCGAAATTATTGGCATTATCAAAAAATGATTTTAGTAAACCCCTATTCATTTTTAAATACCTATCCAACAATATATCACACGTTAGGGTTGAAATTTTAAAAAAATCACTTCCCACTTTACATATGAGGGCTACCCTAATAAAACATTTTTTTCCAATTTTTATTTTACCACTTTGTCGGCGTGATTGATATACATATTGGTACCAAATTTCAGCTTTCTAGTGCTAACGGTCACAGAGATTAAGCGAGGACGGACAGACGGACAGACAGACATGCGAAACTATAAGGGTTCCTAGTTGACTACGGAACCCTAAAAAAGGGAACGTATTGCAGTAAAACTGACTGAGGACAAACATATGCCTATAATAGATAGATATACTCTTTATTGTCATCATTTCAGCCGATATAAGTCCACTGCTGGACTTAGGCCTCCCCAAGTGTCGCCACAATGAACGATCCTGTGCGTCTCGCATCCATCGGTTTCTCGCAAACTTCTCTTTATTGTAGACCATAAGAAATTATAGTAGGAACTTAAAATGAATACGGTGTAACAATGGGCGATCCTATCCCTAAAAATAAGGAATTTTTACAGACAGCCTTTGGATGAATTTGACAGCGAAGGAGAAAATATATCCAGGTAGTTCGTGGTGCTATGACATTGCATAAAGGCCAAACTACACCTTACATTATATCAGCAAGAAATACTATCATAATGATTACCTGCATTGCCTGCATGTAACAATATACCTGTCTTCATTCCAACATGGACAATCTCACGGCAAATAAAACATAATAATAAGAAAGTTTATAAATACTGTGGCACATGTATGCAGTGACTTTTATGACAACTAATGTCAAGTCAGGCATTGTTAGCGACGCAGCTCAATATTAAACTCTATGTTTGCAACAGTAAAGTTTAATTTTGTTTGGGACTCCATCAGACGGTAGTTTGATCTACTATTTAGAACGTAAGTCGAGTCGATATGAACTGTGCATGGTGTCAGACCACACATGACCTACAGACATGTGTTACAACCAGGATTGTACGATGATATGATTTTTTTTTTCTCTTTATTTTTAGGGACTTCAATCTCAAAGAGCATGTCAGCCCCATCGTAACCTAAAATATGTTTACAATTACTTAATAATCAACACAATTGATTTAATGTTTTTTACCAAGGTTGAGCCCACACATTGCCATGTCAAATGTAATCTTAGCAGCATCACTTCTAGAATTAGCCAGGATTTCAAAAAAAAAAAATCTTAAACAATTTTATTCATGTTTTGCAATTTTGTCAGTTGCTATTATGGTTTTTAAGGCAATTTTTCTCAGGCTAGTGTACCTGGTGTTATATCGGAATTTCGTGAACCAAGGTGAGATCCGAATAATTGAATTTAAGATAGTTAAAGACTTTGTACTGAATTTATTGTTAGATATTATTAATAGACTCGGATCACCTTTGACCACTATCTCATCTGTTTGGTAGTTTCTTGCACGTTCTTCTCCATAGAGATCTACGCTTCGGAACGTGCAATTTAGCTTCACTTTTCTTGGACGGACCGACATTTGACTATTCAAAAGTGCCTGCAAATGGTCTATTTGAAATAAATGCTTTGACTTTGGTAACGATGTGGTCTACGATGGAACGCGCTTGTCTAGAAGTAGTCTTAAAGACAACGTTGGGGAGGTTGTAGAAGTTATCAGGAAACACAGACTCCGGATATAGGAATAATATTATACTTACCGGTTACGGATATGAAATTATTTCGGATTGTTTCGGTTAGCTACGATTACGGATATATAATATATATTTTTTTTTTCAATTATAATAATGAAACACAAACAGCAAGATTAGACTTTTATGTGTAATCTAAATTATCATTTACTTGGCCGAGCAACGAAAACCTGTAGTAACCTTGCGTTTAGACTCCGCCTTTATCCGAAACTTTTAGGGTGTGTGTCAAAATGCAAAAAAAAACGCGCTCGTGTGCGTATTCCACACATTACAATAAATACTTATATGAAATGGATATTTGTGGGGATTACTCATGCGGGATTACCCCGCATGCAAAAAATTACCAAATGCAAAAAAACGCGTCCCATGTGCGTATTCCACGCATTACAAATCATTTCATAATTATTCATTAAATTGCATAATAAGGTCACCGGATTAATGGGTTTAGGCGCATTAGGGCTAATTCTCATTTTGGCAACCGACTCCCAAATGGACTACTTCTCATTATGGCCACTTCTCATTTTGGCTACTTCTGATTAGGGCTACTTCTCACTTGGGCTACTTCTCACTTGGGCTACTTCTCATTAGGGCTATTACTCATAAGGGCTACTTCTCATTAGGGCTACTTCTCAAAATTTGGGAATGTTTATTGAAATAAGTACTGTCTTTATGTACCTATATAAACATGTTAATTCATTCATAAGAGATCAATTACATTATTTTAAGAATAAATCAACATTAATTGAACCAATGTAATAGGTAAGTATACAATATTTCTTTCTTCTTCTTGTAATTTTTTTTTTCACAACGCCGTCTAGTCCCAAGCTAAGCAGAGCTTGTATTATAGGTACTAGACAACTGATAAACATACTTAATATTTCTAAATACATACATATTATAGATAAATTACACCCAGTTATTACTTTAGTCTGGTTTAAAATAACATTTATTTATTTATAACATACACAAATCAATATGACGGCGCGTAGTAAAACGTAGCGCCATCTGTTATATCCTACCCGATTTTCTAGTAAAGGCACAATACTGCCATCCATCTTATACGTCCACAATAAATATAAGTTATAGATAATAAAGTATATACACCAGGAAATCATTGTATTTGATAATTCACTAGTTCTAGATACACGAGAGTAATAATTGTCATTATTAATGCATTATTAAAAAATAAAAAGTTACATTCTTGACTAAGATTAAAATGTGGGTACTAAGTAATTTTTGTTATCGAAAATGTGGGTGCCTTAATTTTATTTTTTGATCGATCGTAAAACGGTGAATGATCTCAATTATTCTTGTTTATTTATCGAAAAGATGGAAGAAGAACTTGTGTTTGTGAAAAATTAAAGAGGTAACGACGCTCTGTTGCACAATTTTCAAATATTCAAATTATAAATTAATAAATGTTATTTTAAACCAGACTAAAGTAATTACAAGAAGAAGAAAGAAATATTGTATACTTACATTCTTAAAATAATAGAATTGATCTCTTATGAATGAATAAACATGTTTATATACATAAAGAAAGTACTTATTTCAATAAATATTCCCAAATTTTGAGAAGTAGCCCTAATGAGAAGTAGCCCTAATGAGTAATAGCCCTAATGAGAAGTAGCCCAAGTGAGAAGTAGCCCAAGTGAGAAGTAGCCCAAGTGAGAAGTAGCCCAAGTGAGAAGTAGCCCATGTGAGAAGTAGCCCTAATCAGAAGTAGCCATAATGAGAAGTAGTCCATTTGGGAGTCGGTTGCCAAAATGAGAATTAGCCCTAATGCGCCTAAACCGATTAATGCAATCTACGATATTTCAATCACTGAGTCTCTGCCTTATCTTTACATAATTATTATAAAACAAAGTCCCCGCCCGCGTCTATCTGTCTGTTCGTGATAAAGTCAAAAACTACTGATTTGATTTTAATGCAGGAGTGATTCATGAAGAGGTTTATGTGTATAAAACCGTGAATTTAAATGATTTGGGTTGCTAGTTTGTAATAAATCTTACGAGATTATAAACTCTTTATCTGTTGTGAACAAATCGTTTCAAATAAGTACTTTAAATACCACCCGATTTTGATAGTTTACATACATATCCGTGTGTTATCGTGAAGAAAGAGTTTACAATCTCACGCGATTTATTATAAACTGACGGTGTTTGCAGTAAGCCACCCCGGGTTATTGCAAACACATACTTCCTTTCATGCTTTCTTACAGTTGGATGTCGTATCAATTTAATAAATATATGGGTTGTTTTATATTTTTATGGCCAATTAACTTGATCGTTTTAAGATTGTCATTTCTGTTTGTTATTTAGTGTTTGTTAATAAAATACATACTTACATAAATATTGAAGAACATTAAATTGACAGACAGACGGACGGACAACAAAGTGATTCTATAAGGGTTCCGTTTTTTCTTTTGGGGTACGGAACCCTAAAAAATATAATAGAACCGCGAACGTTAGGAAGGAAACGGACTTCACCACATATTACAACATCTATATATAAAAAATCAATGCCACTTTTCGTTGTAATTTTATAACTCAAGAAGTGAGGTGAGCCCGTCACCTATCCAAACCAAATGTTTAGGCTTTGTTCGGGCTATTTAGTAGATGGTTTATGTGAAGTTCGGTAGGGTGGAGTAGGGAAGAGCGGGAGCGAAACCGCAAAAGGGCAAAAGCTAGTATACGAGTATTATAATTATCAATTCCATAAATTAATTTATCCATATTATCACGTTTGCAATGTTTTTGAAGGAAACGCATTGAGCTGTTTTATGGAAACAGCTCAATGCGTTTCCTTCAAAAACGTTTACAATGTTATCGTCTAGAACTAAAATATATTATACCATATAACCGAAGTGTTAACACGTGTAAGTGTAAAATATAACAATTAACATAGATTCTCCAACTGATAAGTCATGAAATATTTAAAGAGTGAATTTTCCAACTGAGCGTGTAGTCCACGCGAGTGGGCCCACGGATATCGATTGGGCCCCAATTTTTATGAAGACTAAAATATTGGATATTTGAGAAAATATTCTTAGCCAGGAATCCATCCCCTTGATTAAAGAATAGAGTATAATAAACTAAGGGTGAGTTGCACCATTTAACTATAACGATAACTATAACTATAACCAGCCATGAAACGGCCGCCTATTAGTCAATTCGACGATTTGACAATTGTTAACGGCTTTGTTTCCGTTATAGTTAAATGGTGCAACTCACCCTAACACTACAAAAGTATCTACCAAAAAAAAAAAAAATTAATTAAAAGCATGCACATCATTCACAGTGGTTGTTAAAAGTTAAAAATCATATTATGTGATTTTACTAAATAAATTGATTTAGAAAGATGGATTGATTACATTAAAAAATACAATAATAATAATAATATTTTATTGAAAACACTTGAATACAAACATCAATGTCGCCCTGGCTCTTGTACTAGGATATCCTGTATCACAAGAGCCAGACCTCTCACTATACAGGGATTATAATCAGTAGTGACAAGACAGACAAAAAAAAAGAAAAATAATAAAAAAAATTAAAAAAAAAAACATAATGTAAGTACTTAAATGTAATTAGTAACAAATAAAAAAAATATTAGAAAAGACAAAATATCGAATAAGAAACAATTTAAAATCATTAAATTATAAATTAATAAAGAGAATACAATGGTAGTAAATTAATTGAAAGATCAATGGTACATATCTGTACTCAAGTCTTAAATATAAAATAAAATAAAAGAATGTCAAGAATTAGCTATTATTAGTACAGATTTTCCTTTTTAGACATACAGCCTTATTCTATAAAACATGCTAATCATACACACGTTGTAGCTATTAGCGGGTTAAAAATTCAAATTCTCCATTATAATAAAAAATAAGAACTGCTAATTAGTATTCAAACAAACACGTGCTTAATTTTTTATACACTAGTGACTGGCCAGGTGGCTAGCTTCGCACGGGTGTTAAAAATCTTTGACATTCTCGACTTTTTCTATTATAATAATGATATGAAGTGATATGAAAGAAAAGGGAGTTGGTGATAGCGTGACAAGTGACAAGACAGAATGGAAGAAAAAAACGTGTTGCGCTGACCCCAAATAAAACGGAACAAGGGCAGGAAGATGATAAATAATCCCCCCGACTTTCGATCACGGTGGCCAATCTCAACCAAGTACCCACGCAGGAGATGGTTCACAAGTGTGTGCGCAAACACAGGTGCAATCTCTGTTCTTTCAGTCTCGTAGTCCGATGGGACGGCAATTGGCCATGACCGGAGAGAGATCAGGCTCAGGACTAACGGCTTGATGTGCTCTTCGAGGCGCGGGTGTACCATACCACCATTTTACAAACTCAGGACAGCTACAGAGTAATTCATAATGGAAAAACACAATAACACTTTCTTTTTTTGCCTTACCTGGGATTTGAACCCGCACGCTCAGCTGTCACGCTTGCGACCATGAGAGCAACGAAGCAGTCTTACTATAATATGCATTAGGCACGCCACAAGTACGTCCTCTCTTTGAGGCATGGCTACCAAGACCTACCAATATAAAGAAAAGAATAATACTATTTTTGAAATCCTTTAATCGGTTTTTCCTTTGGTGTCCACCTACTAACCCTAACACGAACATCCGTTTCATACTCACAGTCCAACGATAGAGGAAAATTTATCTTTAAAACTCTTAAAAAGTCAACGACAATAGCAAAATGTAGCACAACGAACGAAGTTGTATGAGTGGCTGAACCTACTCGCAATTAAGACTGGCCACTAATTGGCCGCGATCCCATTATGACGTACCTGCATAGAGAGACGACTAACTTGGCTACATATTATGATGGATAAAAAAACACGACTATATTTCATAATTAGGGTTGTCCTTTGCTAACCCAACCATTTACGACTGTTATTATAAAGTACGTTTTTACTTAAGAAGTTGCCATTTTATAAGATTGACATGAAATTATAAGTTCAAATAAACTTTATATTTATGGTACTTTTTCAAAATGAGTTAGTCATTTGTCACATTATTTTTATAATATATGTATATGTATTTTACAGGCTAAACCCGATTTTAGGATGAATTAGTTTCGTCTAGGCTAAGGCGGGAGCGCATCGGAGCTCCCGCCTTAGCTTTCGTGGTTATATTTTTATAACCATCCAGACATAGGAACCCCACAGAGCGGGGCTCAGCGCGTGTAGGGAGAACAGCTGGATTCAAGCTCAAAACAACTCCTCAGTCACTTGGATGGCCCAGTGACTATGTATTTTTGCTGAAATAGCAAGCTTATAACTTTGTGATTTTTCATGCTACAGTTATAAAATTTTGTACATACATAGATTCTTTACAGAAAAATACTAGACACGTGTCTGAGGTTAGCTTGCATTGCTCCACATTTTACGGTAATCGTACCTCGAAGCAGGTAAAGCCATTGGTTCAGAACCTGCTAATCTCTCTCCGGTCGTGTCGGATTGCCATCTCATCGGCCTATGAGAGTAAAGGAACAGAGTGCACCTGTGTTTGCACACACGCTTGAACACTGTAATATTTCCTACCTACATGGCTAATCTCTGCTGAGATAGGCCAGTGTGATCGAAATTCGGCCGGTAGGATTATTATGGTAATCGAATCTGTTAACATATCTATTTAAAAAACTGGCCAAGTCGAAGGGTTTCGTACTACAACGTTAAAACCAAGCATGTGTTTCCTGATGGCTACAGCCCGGAAATCTTTAAGTCAAGAGTGAATAGCTTTACCGCACAAACCTTCAAGATTTCGTTGTTCTATATAACACATTTCAACTCTATATTTTTCTGTAGGTATCTACTTACGGCACCCGCGCACTGTTCTCGTAATAATAGTAAGCAAGCTTCCGAAACATTGTAATTACACCTAGCAAGTATTTGCACCATTTCCGTGTACTCGACATTAGAATATTAATACACCATCATGTAAAGATCCGCACTGCCAAATTTTGCTGCAAGAACACGTATGACGCGACGCAAACGCATCAATACGACTGACCGACTAATGAGGGTCGCCGCCCGTAAATAGGTCACGTTCATGTTCAGCTACCCTCCGCTATTGTACTATCGCTTGCTTCGCATAGACTTCGTAATATTTAAAACGTTCAATTTAAATATTTTTATGTTTGTATGAATATCTGATAAACCAAAATATGAAACATTTTTAAAAGTCATAGAACGAAAGTTGTTGTTTATGATGTTCTTAACTAGCACCTAAGAGGTTGCTAGTGTTTTACAAGTAACCCTGTATAAATAGGTATTTTGTGAAAATGACAGAAAGAAGGACAACACAGGCTACGTAATAAGATCCCGTTGATCCCTTCGTTTATGGAACTTCAACAGACACCGGTTCTTCAACCAGTAGATATTCAAATAAGACCCATACGTCTACAAATCCGTTCGGCCGGCTAGCATTTAACGTGTTCGTAAACAATTGCCGCGTGTTACGGACCAGTGTTATCACGCACGTTTTCTAGCACGCTGCAAAATACACGTGATTACTATACTCCGTGTTATTTGCGCAACACATTAAACTTGTGCTAACTTCAACGAAGCTTAGACGTGTGAAAGGAGCTAACTTTAATAAATTAGTTGTTGTTGCTTGTTTTCAGGCTACGTACCTTTTTTTAGGTAGGAAATCATCCAATGATTTCTAGATATAGATCCCACCCATACGCACAAAGCGTTTTGGGAACACATTTATTGTGCGTACAGCCAAGAAGTGGAATTCCCTGACGGAATCTGTGTTTCCTGATAGCTACAACTTAGAGGTCCTTAAGTCAAGAGTGAACAGGTTACTTCTAGGCAAGCGTGCTCCATCGTCGACCATATCATCGCTTACCATCAGATGAGATGGTGGTCAAACGCGAGCCTATCCATTATAAAAAAAGCCGGTGAAACTGCTTTTAAAAGAGCTGCTTGGCCAATATTTT
This sequence comes from Mythimna ferrago, assembly GCA_910589285.2. Taxonomy (NCBI): domain Eukaryota; kingdom Metazoa; phylum Arthropoda; class Insecta; order Lepidoptera; family Noctuidae; genus Mythimna; species Mythimna ferrago. The sequence continues at coordinate 1,950,789 of OU342693.1, forward strand.
TTTTTTTTATTGTTGCTAGGTTTTCGCTTGACCGCTATCTCACCTGGAAGGTCCTGGTCGGTGCTGGAGCGTTCCAGGACCCCGGAGTTCCCTTTCGGAAAGGTTACGTTCCCTAAAGTCATTGCACTAAGGTAGCGCGCGAAACTCTTTTTGTTCGATAAAATCGAAAAATCAATTGTTTTTGTATTTTGCTGGTCGGTGTCAAGTTCTTAGTTCATTAATATATGATTAGTGGTCGATCTTATTAGATACCTACCTAATTACTAATGAATTAAACCTTAGAAAAATGAATGGAGCTTTAAAGCAGTTAGGGACATACGGCCACAACCAAAAAACGCCGTCACCGGCATGTGGCGGACACCGGTGTCAACTATGTGCGCCGAGTCCATATAAAATGTATGAAACCTACAAGAAATATGCCGGTGGCGGCGTTTTGTGGTTGTGGCCGGTGGCCTGTGTGTGGCGACCTTTAGTCTCGAACTAAAGGCAGGTTTTTGAATTGAATATTTTGACGTGTCAAACCAAGCTTAAATGGCAAATTTTTACAGATTTTCAGACTAAAATAGAAAGGAATTTGAAAAAGACACAACTTCCAATGCTTAAATCAGAAATCGTGAGTTTACGGCATTTTGAGATTTTTAGAGTTTCAGAAATACTCAATTCAAAGAGACGTGTCATCGCTCAAATGTCTGAGGAGTAAATAATGATATAGCAATCTGATTTAATCTTAATATTGTTATGATTAAACATTGTTCGGATAATGGTCATCGATACCGTGAATATAACGATAAGCGATTGACGCAATGTTATGGATTCCTGCGATACAATGAGAAGTACTTATGTTATTGTTTCGGAAAAATGGCGAGAGGGCAAATCAAATTACTGAATAAAACATCAAGGTGAGCTGATGGGAAATTGTTTGGTCTCAAACGTGTATCCTGGCTAGATAGCGTTAATTTTTTTTTTTACTATGGACAGGGTCGCGTATGACCGCTACTTGAGCTAGTAAGCGATGATGTAGCCGACGCTGTAATACGCTTGCCTAGAAGTAACCATTGTCAACTACCATAAGTTTTTGGAACGAAGTTCCTTAGGCCCGGCGCCCACTATCGGTGGGCATCGGTGCGGCTCGGTACAGCTCGAGCGCTTTACGCCGGCTTCGAGCGGCTTAGGGCGCCTTAGAGCTCCGTCGGGCGACTTCGGGCGGCCTCGGCAGCCGTAAGCATGGCTAAGGATGCCGAGGCGGTCTTCGGGTAGCTCGGGTGGCATTTTCGGATCAGACACGTCGCAGAACAGTCATTTCGATCACCGCACGCGCCTTCATTATCGTATCGTACAAGTAGACGCAAAATAACTTGGCAGTCCTGAACATAGGCTCTGCGAACTTCTGCGCATGTACATTCGTAAAGAAAACTGTTATTGGCATTTTTTTTTAACCAAAATACTAATAAAAATGTCCTAATACCAAGTAAAAATAAAATAAATATCAAAACAATTTGAGACTAAAAGCTACAAAAATAACTTATGAATAAACACTTAAACAAAAACAAACTTAAAAAAAACTAAACAAAAACAAAACAATATAATAATATCAGCAAGATGAACAATGAGAACTAAGTCCCAATCCACCATTATAAATACACACACATAACTGTTTTCACGGAACGTTACGAGTGACTGCACTGCGATGTTTCTGCAGCCAGAACTACTCTTAGGCTACCCAAAATCAGCTACGGCGTCCTTAGGCGTGTTTACGACTGCCGAGGCAGCTCTCAGGCGCCCAAAGCCGCCCGAAGTCGCCCGACGCAGCTCTAAGGCGCCCAAAGCCGCCCGAAGCCGGCGTAAAGCGCTCGAGCTCTACCGAGCCGCACCGATAGTGGGCGCCGGGCCTTATTGCGCGTTGTGAAAGGGGGCTAGACGGAAAAAATTCTCATGAAAAGTTGTACCGACACTTTTACTGTCAAAATATAAATCCAAGAAGGCGGCTGCAAGAAATTATCAACTTTTTCGTCATGGGTGTCGTTTTCATGGTTTTCGAGGGTGTTGAAACCGATAGTACTGTCAAAATATAAATCCAAGATGGCGGCTGCAAGAAATTATCAAATTTTTCGTCATGGGTGTCGTTTTCATGGTTTTCGAGGGTGTTGAAACCGATGGTCCTGTCAAAATATAAATCCAAGATGGCGGCTGCAGGAAATTATCAAATTTTCCGTCATGGGTGTCGTTTTTATGGTTTTCGAGGGTGTTGAAACCGATGGTACTGTCAAAATATAAATCCAAGATGGCGGCTGCTAGAAATTATCAAATTTTTCCTCATGGGTGTCGTTTTCATGGTTTTCGAGGGTGTTGAAACCGATAGTACTGTCAAAATGTAAATCCAAGATGGCGGCTGCAAGAAATTATCAACTTTTTCGTCATGGGTGTCGTTTTCATGGTTTTCGAGGGTATTGAAACCGATGGTACTGTCAAAATATAAATCCAAGATGGCGGCTGCAAGAAATTATCAAATTTTTCGTCATGGGTGTCGTTTTCATGGTTTTCGAGGGTATTGTAACCGATGGTACTGTCAAAATGTAAATCCAAGATGGCGGCTGCAAGAAATTATCAAATTTTCCGTCATGGGTGTCGTTTTCATGGTTTTCGAGGGTGTTGAAACCGATGGTACTGTCAAAATATAAATCCAAGATGGCGGCTGCAAGAAATTATCAAATTTTCCGTCATGGGTGGCGTTTTCATGGTTTTCGAGGGTGTTGAAACCGATGGTACTGTCAAAATATAAATCCAAGATGGCGGCTGCTAGAAATTATCAAATTTTTCCTCATGGGTGTCGTTTTCATGGTTTTCGAGGGTGTTGAAACCGATAGTACCGTCAAAATGTAAATCCAAGATGGCGGCTGCAAGAAATTATCAACTTTTTCGTCATGGGTGTCGTTTTCATGGTTTTCGAGGGTATTGAAACCGATGGTACTGTCAAAATATAAATCCAAGATGGCGGCTGCAAGAAATTATCAAATTTTTCGTCATGGGTGTCGTTTTCATGGTTTTCGAGGGTATTGTAACCGATGGTACTGTCAAAATGTAAATCCAAGATGGCGGCTGCAAGAAATTATCAAATTTTCCGTCATGGGTGTCGTTTTCATGGTTTTCGAGGGTGTTGAAACCGATGGTACTGTCAAAATATAAATCCAAGATGGCGGCTGCAAGAAATTATCAAATTTTCCGTCATGGGTGGCGTTTTCATGGTTTTCGAGGGTGTTGAAACCGATGGTACTGTCAAAATATAAATCCAAGATGGCGGCTGCAAGAAATTATCAAATTTTTCGTCATGGGTGTCGTTTTCATGGTTTTCGAGGGTGTTGAAACCGATAGTATTGTCAAAATATAAATCCAAGATGGCGGTTGCAAGAAATTATCAACTTTTTCGTCATGGGTGTCGTTTTCATGATTTTCGAAGGTGTTGAAACCGATTTTACTGTCAAAATGTAAATCCAAGATGGCGGCTGCAATAAATCATCAACTTTTTCGATATGGGTGTCTTTTTCATGGTTTTCGAGGTTGCTGAAGCCGATAGTGCTGTCAAAATGTAATTCTCTCAATTTTTTCTCAAAGTTCCTTATCGCGCGTTGTGAAAGGGGGATAGACGGAAAAAATTCTCACGAAAAGTTGTAACGACACTTTTTGCTATAGTAAGCTATTGTAAGCCGTGCGGCGTGCGCATGTTTCTCTGTCTGTCTCTCTCTCTCTCTCTTATATATATATATATATTATATACATATACATATATATATATGTATATATATATGAACTTCGTTCCATCCGGGTGTCCCTTGACACCTCTCAATTATTTTTTTCTGTTCTGGGCTTATCTACAATCAGTTATTAATATAAGCAGATGTCTTGAAAGATTGGTTCAGATGGAATGTGCCCCCCAGCGAGGACAACTACTCATACTTTGACGTTTTGAAAGTACTATGTCTTTCGTGGCAACTATTATAAGTGTGCACTGGAATTGCACGATTCGCCCCCTATGAGACACGGTAGTGTAGTGGTCTGCCCAAGCAGAGCAGGCTGCCATGCTCCACATTATCGTTTTGGCGATCCGCACAATGGTGACACCGAGCGTTTCTTTCCGCCGAATCTAGTACAACATCCTCTTGAAACAACTGTCTTCAATTCGGTGAGGACTTGCGTCTGACGGAAAGTATGGACGACGTCGTGGTACCTCTCTAGCCATTCCTCGCGCTGGGTTACGACAGTCACTGTATCCACCGCCCTGAAATCCCGCTGGAGATCTGACCACTTACCCTGGGGCTCGTGGCAAGATCTCTCGAGAGTCATGGAGTAGTGACATTTTTTCCGCACTTGCGTAAAATTGTACCTAATACATAATGTCATTAAATTTTCGGTATCGCTAAAGAAAAATTTCGTGCTCGCTGTGCTCGCCTTTTCGTCCAGTTGTGTTGTGTGTCCCTCTTAAACTTTCTATAGCTACGTGCTTGCCCGTTCCCATATAAGTTTCACGGCCTTTTCGTCACGCTCTATCCCATTACACAACTCATAAACGTGACAATAATCATGAACATGTGTAATTAAAGTTTTAAAATAATTGTAGTTACAAATCGATTTAATTGGTTCTTACGATCGTATGTTTACCAGACACGGCATGGATTATGAGGAAAATGTTGCTACTTCCATAAAACTAGTATTTAAGAATCGCGTTCATGGTGACACGTGCAATTAAAATTTAAGGTAACACTCTAAAATAAATTAATAAAATCATTATGTAGAAAAAAAACTTCAAGTATTTAATTTGAATTTATAATTCGAGATCATTTAAATCCAGTGGCATCAATTTAAAATTTTAAGTAACCATTAATATTTAAAAGGTTCTAAAAATAGATGGATATTACAATGCAATTTGAATTATATTTTGAACACTATACGGTTTATTTTTTTTTTAATTGATCACTATTTCGAATTCTGAGTTCAAATTATAAGTACTCTAGGAGTCTGTAATTAATAGAAATTAATGATGAAAAATGCAATCTAATTTGAATTTTATTTTGAACTAAATAGAGTTAGTTTTTCCAAAATGTGATAATTATTTCGGATTCTAAATTCAAATGGAAGTTTTTTTTTTACTCAAATAGAAGAAAAAAAAATCTTAATAGGCCTGTAATGAATAGGTTAGTAGGCACCCCTTTGCCTCACCATAAAATAACAAAGTGCTTAATAAGCGAATAAATTCGCATTTGGCCAGCCGTCACGCATAATTCAGTTGATCAGGCAGTCGGGCGACATTGACCGGCCATAACAATAACCTCGCCAAGTGATTAAAAGAATTAGTAGTTCTTTGACTGAAGGCAGGAAGACACAGGTCTTGACAGAACCGAGAATAGTGTTGTACTTACTAAAAATAAATATTGACGTGAAACTTTGTGTTTTAAATGACAGTTTATGGTGATTTGATAAATTGCTTAAAATGAAGTGTTGGTGGCAAAAATAAATATAACAATGTTTTTGGACAATTTAATAGCAACTGGACTAAGTTGGGTATAACATACAAAGCTGTAATTTAAAGATTCTGTTCTTTTTACAAGTAAGTGTACACGTTACTTATACACACCGTGTCTACATCTCTTTTTTCCAACTCTCCTTTTGTAGGTTTGCTGGTAGTTTTTTTTTTAGAGATATCTTTACTTTGTGCATATTTTTCTGTTACTTTCTTATTAGCTTTACTTTAGGTATACATAAATTATTAAATAAATAAGTGTAAATACTGTGTTGTTGAATGGATATTCGAAAAATATTACTATGAGTAAGTAGTATTTAACTGTTCCTCAATTTATTTCCACTTATGTTCCACCAAAAATACTAATTGCGCACTAAAATATACTCTTCTGGGAGATTTAAAAAAAATCAAATATATTTAATATAATAATCACGAAGGGGATGGCGTCTTTGTGTGCTCGCTTCGCTCGCTCACGGGAACCCGCCACCCCCTCTTACCTTACCTATCCGAGTGGGGGCCCCGAGGGCCAAGTCCCTCAATATGTACTTGTACAAAGTTCATCATTATATTATTTGGTGTACAATTAGTATTTTTAGTAGATTTTGATGCATAGTTAAAAATATCCAATTAGTAATTAGTACATTCTTTGACTGAGATGAAGGTACTGGACTGTTAACAAACATACCTACGTATAAAAATAACTTGCGGATCATTTATTTATTTTAATATTTTATCATAGGTCTCCAACTATGCTCAGAGAGGAAAAATACGATATTATTAATATTAAGGTAGGTATAATGAGTAGTGGTAGTGGGAACCTTGCTGGACAAATTACAACTAAGTAATAGAACCCAAATACCTAGGTCATGTTTCATATGCAATCTGAACCAATGCACGTGTGGTCCTATACAACATCGTATAGTTATCGGCACGGATCTTGAGCGCTCGGCATCAGAGTGGGGATCGCTTTACGCATTCCATACATTGGCGAGCCAATCGTCGTCGTTGTTAGATACATGCAGCAAGCGCAGGGAACGAATCAGGAATGACGCCTATGAGACGATGGCACGGCGAGCAAATCACTGACATTCCCCGTCCCCGCGTCTCACGTCGCACCACTAAAGAGACCGAATATTTGACTTCTGCGCAACTTGAAGCCAGCGCTCAAGATCCGTGCCGATAACTATATGAACTGTTTGAAGGTGTGACTGTGGCCATCTCGTGCTTGACATTGCGGGGTCGAAACCGGGCAAGTAACAATGTGAATTTTTCAATTCATATGTAGATAGTTTACTAAGTTTATCTAGGACATTACTGCCTCACCCCGTGCCTCGGAAAACACGTAGTCGTTAGTTCTGGTTGTCATTCATAGGTCTTTGACAGTCGTCACACCATTAGTCATCCAAGAAATATCGAGTGTTCCCAGTAACTGGGTTACGGAGGTCTGACAGGCAGTTGCTTCATTTAAAACACATTGAGGCCTTTCCACGAGCTCTTAAAACTATCCATTTGAAGACCTAAACTGAACTGTTAAAGGCATTGACTATACAGGGTGTATAGCTCCATCCCTCTTTCTCACTCTCATGCTTGTCGTTAGAGCCGAAAGGTTCCGAACTGGCGACCGTGTTCCGGACGACCCGGCCACAAAATAGATAGGTACAGAAGACAATCTCATGTATGTACATCACTTTTTATACCTACGCTCGGTGGACGCACACTAATGAGCGTTTGAACCGGAACTGTTCGACGAGTGGGCAGAAACGCGACCGAGATATCGTGTCCGTGAGCGGTGTCTATGTGTGCGTTGCTCGAGCGCGCTTTGTATGTAGATTGACTTCTGTACTTCTTCTCTATTTTGTGACCCGTAGGCTTCTTGTGAGGTGGACCAGCGACCTGATGAGGGTCGCGGGAATCTGATGTATAAAAGACTGGCACCAAGACTTAAGAAGTAGGTAGTCTATAAACGTGTATCATCCAAGTCTAGGTTGTTTCCTGTCGTCCTGTGGTTTTCGGTGATAATGCATTGTTTATAGAATTTTGCGTAGTTAGTTGGCGGTTTTCCTCCGATTCAGAACAATAAACCTTGTGTGTGAAACAATGTAACTTGGCTGAGTTGTGACTGTAATATAATTTTATTAGAGCGATTCTGAAGTTAGTAGCTAATAAATTAATATGTGTATAAAGTTTAATGTGTACGACAGTCATTATAAAAGATATGGTGAGTTATTTGGTGGCTTGACTGATAACCTGGGAATCCGATTTATGCGAGACACACAGAACCTGTCATTGTGGCGATATTTTGGGGTGGTCTGTGTCCAAGAGTGGGCGTGTTTTGGCTGAAGTGAATGAATTGAATTTGGTTGTAGTGCTTTCTGTGGAGTTAGTAGAAACTTATTATGAATGAGTAAAATAGTACAAGTTCAGATTCTGCGCGTTTCTGAGTTTTTCCAGCGCAATAGTGCTTATACCTTTATTTAACTTATTTCCATTTAATTTTGAATTTTTTGAATATTACATAGAATCTTTGAAATTCTAGGTTTTTCTCTACTAAAACAATATGCATGTACTAGCCTCTGCCAGCAGCTTCGCCCGCGTGGAAAAAAAAATCCATAGAAACTTTGGAACCCCGTTTCATCTCCTTAGGCGTTAAATTTTCAAAAACCCTTCTTTAATGCTCACCTACATCACAAAAGAAAGCCTTGTGCGAAATGTCATGTTCCTAGTCCCAGTAGTTTCGGCTGTGTGTTGATATATGTCAGTCAGTCAGTTTTTTCTTTTATATATACATATAAAATAAACGTTACCAATAAAGCCCTACAGGATATACATGACTGGTTAACTGCAAATAATTTAGAAATAAATACCGAAAAAACTAAATTTATGAAATTCTTGACATATAATAACAATAGAAATAAAAAAGACACAATAGACTTACCAATTAAATATAATAATAATATTATTGAAGAAGTAAATGAAATAAAATTTCTAGGAATAAATATTGATAATTATTGTAACTGGAAATCTCACGTTGACCTTGTTTGTAAAAAAATTCACAAATTCGTTTATGCGCTTCGTAAAATAAAAAAAATAATTAATAAAGAAACAGCTCTAATGGTATACCACAGTCATGTGTGTTCAGTATTGAGGTATGGGATAATTATATGGGGAAACTCTACAGACGCCCAGAGAGCTTTTATAGCCCAAAAGAAATGTATAAGGTCTATCTATGGACTCAAATGGACTGATTCGTGCCGACCAATCTTGACTAAAAATCGTTTGCTTACTCTGCCATCCCTATACGTATTTGAAATGTCTAAGTTCGTTAGAAACCATCTTTCACTCTTTGAGCAGGATGATAAAGCCCAATTTAAGAGGAAAATTGTACAAAAACCTCTGGTAGTTCCTCGAAACAGATTAAAGTTGTGTAACAAAAACTGCTACACCATGGCGGTGAAAATTTATAATAAACTACCTGAAAAAATGCGAAAATTGAATGACTTGGAATTTAATAGAACTTTGAAAAATTGGCTTTGTGACAGATGTTTTTATTCAATAGATGATTATTTAAATTTTAAACAGACTTGATGTATTACTATGTAATAATTATGACCTACGCACATTTATTTAAATTATAACTATTGACATTATTTATAAATTTTCTAACCAATTAATCAAATAATTCTACACAAATTTTAATATATTTTAGAATGGTATGTGCCAAATTAATATTATTGACTGTAAAATTTATTATGTTTGACTAATGTGACTAATGACAATGATGAAATTTCATGACATTATTGTACTATTGTGCATGCTTTAAAATATTTGCACGACTGTAAAGTCGAATATAGTGAGTCTTAAAAATATTTCAACATGTTAATACCTATGTGTACCTATATTCTAGCAAATAAATAAATTTCATTTCATTTCATTTCATTTCATAAATCTTCATAGACATAAATCACTCTGTCTACCTATAGATAAAGACCGCATGAAAATCCGTTTAGTAGTTCTTGAGTTTATCGCGAACAGACAGACAGACAGACAATTTATATACATAATATGTATAAAGATAGTACTCCACCGGTATCGGGAATAAGGTCAAGATCAAAATCTGAAGCATTAATATCACAAAAAAATATTTGGTGTGCCATTGAGTGCAATTGTACCGCATCAGCAATACACGTACTGTAATTAGGGTTGCCACCAGCTGTACTATTATTTATTTTCCGTTTATTTCAGACATTAACCCATAGAAACATTATTTAATTAAATTAAATTGTTACAGCATAATAATTAAATTAGAGAAATTATTGAAAAATATAAAATAATGCATAGTAATTAATATATAGTGTATGTGTATTGTAATGTATAATATCGTACTATATTTAATCGTTATATAATACTGGTTTTGACTGGCCTGTTGTTAGTGGCCCTGACTGCTATTCCGGAGGTCGTGCGTTCGATTCCCACCCAGGACAAAAGATGTCTAGTACTCATAACACAAACTCTGCTTAGCTTGGGACTAGACGGCGTTGTGTAAAAAAAATGCACTTAATTCTACCTATATTTAAATAGTTACGAGTGATTCAAATATTCAGAAGTAATTTAATAAATTCTCATATAATTTTGCGCATAAATATGTAGCAACCCTAACTGTAATTCAATGAGTGCCGTCACAACAACACATATAATAGATATTAATAGTTGATACATACTTAACGTTAAACAGCCCCGTCGTGGGTAATTTATCTGTTTACTTTGTGGGTCACGGTAAAAGCACAAAATAGATAGGTACAGAAGACAACCTCATGTATGTACTTCACTTTTTATATCTACGCTAGGCGATCGCGCTACGGTCAGCGCGTTGCGCCGAACTGCTACGAGTGTGAACGGGCGATTGAGCCGAGATATCGTGTCCGTGAGCGGTGCCGGTGTCTATGTGTGCGTTGCTCACGGAACAGTAAAAACAGTGGAAGAAGTAAGTAGGCGTGGCACTGTCGCCGCTAGTAAGAATCGCGTTGCGCACTTGCTGTTCAAGCGCCCTCATTCTCTAACTAGACTGCGCAACATAATAATTAACGAAAAATAATATTAAAATGCCTTATTATCCCATACTGTACTTTAAAAACCATAGTCTAACTAAAAATCTAACTCATGGAGGTGTATCATACCACCGAAAAGTATTATTTTCGGATTTATTTTAATAAAATGAAAAAATAAAATTACTTGAAACATTGCGCAGGATATACAAACAAAACTAGTCCTTAGTTACATCAAAACAAAGTTGATTTTCTTTTCTCGGTTATTAGCTTTTCTGGAATATTCGTTAGTCTACCTATACTTTTGACGCTATCCAAATAGTGCGTGACTTTATCGATATAATCAATCGATATGTATAAAATATGTATTACATTGCCTTTTTAAAATATATATTATAGTTTAATAGTTTTTGTAAGTAATATAAAGCCTGCAATACACGTTGGCCGAGCGTTGCCGAGTGAAGGCCAATACCAATATGTAGACAGTACATTTGTCTTGTCTTGCCATCGCTCGGTGTCGCTCGCCTAGTTGGTTGAGTAGACTTGCGCCAATCAAAGCATATGTGCGCCAATGTGTATAGACCTCATTTGGAGTAGCTTGTCACGACTCGCAGCCGCTCGCGATCACTTGCCTCACTTCGGAGCGGTGTCGGTTTTTCTGCACAAATCAAAGGCGCTCGCAAATGTGCGCCAACGTGTATAGACCTCATAAAAAAACAATTGTTTTTTTCACATGTTGCATTGTAATTTTGTGGAAAAAATCGTTTGGGAACAAAATAGAAATCTTTCGAATGTTTTATTCATTGTTTCGATTAATTTCATGAAAAATTGAAAAAAAAAACAAGTTTTATTGAAATTGAAATATTATAGTGGGCGAAAATGTACGAGTGGTACATTTTCGCCCACTATACACATAATAATAATAATATTCCTCAGCCAAAATCTCGATTTCACTGTCGTCAGCTTGATCAGAATCGAACTCCCTCAAGCCTCCCCCACGTGTCACCATAATGATCGGTGCCCACTGTTGGACACAAGCCTCTCCCAAGTATCGCCATTTAGGGCTTTAATGACTGCTGTCCACTGTTGGACATAGGCCTCCCCCTAGCTATAATGACCCCTGCCCACTGTTGGATATAAGCCTCCCCCAAGTGTCACCACTTAGGCGTTATAAAAATTGATGCCCACTGTTGGACATAGGCCTCCTCCCGCGATAATGACCTATGCCCACTGTTGGGCATAATCCTCCACCAAGTGTCACCACCTAGGCGTTATAATAATTGATGCCCACTGTTGGACATATGCCTCCTCTCGCGATAATGACCTATGCCCACTGTTGGGCATAAGTCTCCCCTAGTGTCACCATCTAGGCGTTATAATAATTGATGCCCACTGTTGGACATATGCCTCCTCGCGATAATGACCTATTCCCACTGTTGGGCATAAGACTCCCCACGTGTCACCATTTAGACGCTATAATGATCGATGCCCACTGTTCGACATAACCCTCCATCAAATATCACCGTTTAGGCGTTATAATGACTGATGCCCACTGTTGGACATAAGCCTCCCCCAAGTATCGCCATTTAGGCGTTATAATGACTGATGTCCACTGTTGGACATAAGTCTCCCCTCGCTATAATTACTTGTGTCCACTGTTGGACATAAGCCCTCCCCCAAGTATCACCATTTAGGCGCTATAAGAATTGCTGTCCACTGTTGGACATAGGCCTCATAAACTAGTGCGCCTCACCATCAGATTGCGTCATCTAGTTTATATTAATTTAAAAAAAAGTACGCATTTGAAAAAAACAAACATGAAGTTTTCGGTTCTTTTCATACTTTTCCGTTTAATAATAATAATTATAAGCGCTTATTAAATAAATAGCAGCAGCCGCGATGACTTCTACGTCGTCCATATTGTTTAAATGCACAATAACAACTGACAGGGCCCAACATGTGGGCGTCTCCTCAAAACTCGTCTTATTGGCCATTTGCATTGGTTCAAGCTTGCCGAACGTGTAGAGAGGCGCTTGCCGAACGTGTAGAGGCGCTTGCCGTGTGTCAATTTGCCTATATTTGCTTAGGCTCGCCAAGGCTCGCGTTGGTCTCAGCTCGGCCAACGTGTATTGCAGGCTTAAGACAGATAATTATTAAATTAATAAATATAATAAAATAAAAATTGTGGGATGATATTTGTGATGTATTTTAAATAAATTTAGTTAAAGAGTTAGGAACAACATAGGGCGTTTGAATTATACTTAATATTCTTATGTTTAGCAGTGGGCGATGACGATGATTTCAGCTGAGATGATGATAATTGATGTACTATGCAAATAAATACCCTTTTTACTACGTTTAAAAATTGCCTTTAATCATATTAATTTCATAATTTTAATACTATCACACTATCGCATACAATTTTTTTTGCATGATATGTTTTAAATACGTTTTCATACAATCGATACATATTTCGATCGAATAAGGTTACTTCCCTATCTGAGTAGCAGCGAGCGCATTCGCGTCAGTGATACGCCATTCAAATACCAATCTTATTTTTACGTGCTTACATTTCATACTGAATATTATATACTGAACAATGCCATCTAGCGACGAGTGGCAGTACTTGGTAGTCAAAGATGTATTTCTTTCTTGTTTTTGTCAATTTGATTTATAGACTTTTGAAATTAAAGTTGCATTTCGTATAAATTTTTTTTTGCATTTCGTCTACGCCCTGTTTTTGTTTTCAGCCAATCATATTTTTAGGTTTGCAGTAAGAGTAAATTGTAAATGTATGAGTTTGGCGACACCGGTTCTGGAACAAACATTTTCTCAAGCTACTTCCACTGTTTTTACTGTTCCGTGGCGTTGCTCGATCGCTCTTTGTATGTAGATTGACTTCTGTACCTATCTATTTTGTGATAACAGTTATGTAACGCATAATACCATACTTTGTCATTTCATGAACGAAATTTTCTGTGATCACTAGCTTATTTCGCGTCTACCTGACATAACCTATCCTGAGAAGCCGTTTGTACAATTTTGCACCTTATTTGACCGGCATAAAGTGTATTATTTAATGTCAAGTATTTCTCTCTAATTAAAAGGCAAGTCTTTTGATCATCAATACAGTCCAAAGACACCACACCACATCGGCCATTTCGCATTTTGCAGGTCCTCACCGGACTTGGTAAGTTCGGGAGGTTCCTGCACCTGATTCAGGTGGAAGAAACGCCCGGGTATCACCATTATTCGGACCGCCCGTAGCACACTGTGGAGGTGTGACCCGCTTAGGCGGAGTACCGCCGTGATTAGAGCAGGAGAAGAAATTATGATTTCCCACCTTAAAAAAAACACCATATCGGATATTCACTTAAACTAATCCCCTTTTCTCTTCACCAGGTTCAAACATCTTAAAGTCACCGCGAGCTCGGCGCGTGCGCACCACATCAATGTCGCAGCCAAACAAACGCACCACAGCAGAGAGCATCCTCCACGCAGACAGACGGACCATATACACGGCTGGTCGGCCGCCCTGGTACAACTGCACCGGAGGACAGGAGGTCGAGCCCTTCCTTATTGGTGAGTTTCTAAAACCTGTTTGAAAGTTCAAGACATAACCTGTCCGTCCACGGACAGGAGCGAAAGGGAATGAGAAACCGTCGCCCTCTGCAAAGCAACTTTACAACTTCTGCAACTCTCAATTTCGGCTCATGCATCGAGGCAAAGGCTGAACTGGCTGCCAAAAAATTGTTGATCTTGGCGAAGGTGAGACGGTACTTCACGCCGGAACAACTGCTCAACCTTTATCAAGCACAAGTTCGATCGTGTATGGAGTACTGTTCTCATCTTTGGGATGGGTCTGCCAAATACCAGCTTGATGCGCTGAAGTCGATTAAGAAGCGAGCCAAGAGAATCATCGGCAATGATGCACTTGTAGAGTCGAAGATCCAACGCCTTGGGCATCGGCGCTGAATTGTTAGCCTGTCGGTTTTGTATCGTTTACTTTTCGGTGAATGTGCACTGGAATTACACAATCTAATTCCACCACGTCCGTTTCATCATCGGACCACAAAACGTACGGCGTTGCGCCACCGTTACATGGTAGACATCCCACCCATACGCACACACAGGCATTACCATAACATGTTAAAATGTCAGTCCTGCGAGCGAAGAAGAAGGAGGAAGCTTTACATTCTATATAGCTCCATCAGATCGTCAAATGGATCGCGTTAAGAGCTCATGGTAAGACCTCTGATGTACTTCAACCCTAAATTAATCTTCACTTTCTGACCCTGGTCAAGCTGTTGCAATTGATCAAAAAAACGACTGCAACAATCAATGAAAAAACTAAATAAAAGATCCGCGAACTGATTAACAGCTTATTCTCGGAAGTCACTAGATTGAGGAACTAATTGTCCTGTTCTGTAGAATGCTATAAATAGCCACGGATTTTTTTAGACTGAATATCATTGAATTTTTTGCACTCATAAAATATATTTCAAGTCGCTGTGCACTAAACTGTGACCGTCAAGTTCAACAACTTGTGGTTAGCAACAGTGCTTATTATACTAAGTATATGGTTACAATTAGGGATGTTATTGAACTCCGTCACTGTAACCGAAACTACCGAATATCCGAAATAAAAAAATATCTGTGAGCATATCACTGCTTACCAAGTCGTCGACGGCGCGCACTGTTCCCGCGCGCCTCAAGGAGTTGTCAGCAACAGCAGGGACCCAACCGGGTCGAAGCCTACTGGGTCCAGGGTTATCCGAAAGGGCGCTCGAGCCCCGGTATGAAGGCTAGAAGGAACGGGGTGGGTCTTTTAATCAGTAAGAGTCTGACACTATCTCCCGCTCCACCCAAGAGCGGGGGTTGTCATTGGATGATTTTTTCCCACCATAAAAAAAGCATGTGGGATCGCAGTCAAGTAGTTAATAAAAAAAAATCAAAACCTGCTATTTGTAATTACAATTTGTAATTTATTTATAAGTTTGAATCTAGTGAAAAATCCGAAATAATTTTATATCCGAAACCGATATAATATTATTCCTATAACCGTATCCAGATCCGAAATTTGTTGATAAAACGATTTTCCTGGGGATTACGCTAGACTCAAGGCTACAATGGGGTCCTCACTTAACATCTCTTGCAGGGCGGCTTAGCTCAGCTGCATATGCTGTTAGAAAAATCCGCCAATTTACGGATGTTGATACCGCTAGGCTAGTCTATTTTAGTTATTTTCATAGTGTCATGTCGTACGGTATCTTACTATGGGGACGGGCTGCAGACATCGAGTCAATCTTTATATTACAGAAAAGAGCCATCAGAGCTATTTACAATCTCCGCCGGTGCGATTCTTTAAGGGAACTGTTTAAAGAAATTAACATAATGACGGTACCTTGTCAATATATCTATGAAAACATCATGTATGTTAGAAAAAATCTTCATCTTTTTAGCAAAAGAGGCGATAGACATAATTATGTTACAAGAAATAGGGATCAATTAGTTCAACCAGGTTTCAGACTGGCTAAAGTGGCCTCTTCTTTTATGGGGTACTGTTTGAAATGTTATAATAAAATACCACCCCAAATATTAGACCTCAATGAAACGAAATTTAAATCTTGTATTAAACGCACACTATGCAGACAAGCATATTATAAGTTGGAGGATTATATTCAAGATAAAAATGCTTGGCTCAATGCTGGTCCAGCTCCACTACCACTAGGGCGTACTAATTAGTTGATTAGTTGGAAACTAATATTATTATTTTTTAATTTGAAAGACAATTGCATTGTATAATGTAGAAGCACTTTTTTCAAGTTTGTGAATGTGAAGCACCATGGAGCATTTTTATTAGGTTACAACTTTTTTTTTTTTTTTTTGACATTACGAGCATGGCAGTTGAGAGTTTGTCATGCTCACTCAAATGTCTCGCTGTTGGTGGCGTTATTGGGTCGTTCAGTTCCCTTCAAAATGGTTGAGCTGAGTGGGGCTGATGCACGCGTCATGCTCGTGAACGGGTGCCGTCAGATGGGACTGGTCATCTCTTAGCTGCCAGTGGCTTAATTCAGTTTCTATCTTTTAATTATTTTACATTTTTATTTCATTATCGACATTGTGCTCACATGATAGAAGCAACAATTAATATGTAACCAAGCATTATATGTAACACATAATATGATTTAAAAGAGTGTCCATGGAGTTTCTTGCACGTTCTTCTCCATAGAGACCTACTCTTTGGAACGTGCAATTTAGCTTCACTTTTCTTGGACTGACCGACATTTGACTATTCAAAAGTGCCTGTAAATGGTCTATTTGAAATAAATGATTTGACTTTGACTTTGACTTTGAAATGTCATATCCATAACATCACTAGCTGCAATGTGGTTTTGTTCGCAGGTATATGCGGCGCCAGCGCTTCGGGTAAGACCACTGTCGCCGCCAAAATCATAGAATCTCTCAACATACCATGGGTCACCATCGTCAGTATGGACTCCTTCTACAAAGTGAGTGCTCTTTTATTGCTCTAGATACTTATTTATTTAAACTTTATGTACAGTTTTGGTACATAAGCGGACTTAATGTAACATGGCATTCTCTATCAGTCAAAATCGTACCAATAATAATAAAATGTCCGTGCTATTCCAGGATAGCACGGAAATTTGCTCTACCCATGTGCCAAATTTCGTCCAAATCCGTTTAACCGTTTTTTTTTTTTCATCCTATGACAACCCCCGCTCTTGGGCGGGAGATAGTGTCAGACTCTTACTGACTAAAAAAAACCCATCCCGTTCCTTCAAGCCTTCATACCGGGGCTCGAGCGCCCTTTCGCATAACCTTGGCCCCAGTAGCCGTTTGAGCGTGAAGAAGTAACAAAAATAAATACAAACTTTCGCCTTTATAAGATTAGTGTTATTTTCACATATTATCTATTCTATCTATATATATAAAAATCAATGCCACATTTCGTTGTAATTTTATAACCCAAGAAAGGGCTCACCTATCCAAATCAAATGTTTAGGCTTTGTTCGAACTATTTAGTAGATGGTTTATGTGAAGTTTGGTAGGGTAGAGTAGAGTATAATAGGGTAGAGTAGAGTATAATAGGATAGAGTAGGGTAGGGTACAGTAGGGTATAGTAGGGTGGAGTAGGGAAGAGCGGGAGCGAAGCCGCGCGGGCAAAAGCTAGTACAACATAATACTTAGTTTACGCGAAATTGTTCAGAATCTGTAACTGACTGGATTCCAGAAGTTTTTACACCATGTTATATTTTTTTCCGGCCCATCACTGCAGGTCATACCGGGTATGAAGTGCCATCAAACAGCTGGGTGTAAATGCAAAACAACCCCTCAGTCGCCTGGATGGCCCGGCGACCATGTATTTTTGCTGACATAACAAGCATAAAACTTTTTGATTTTTTATGATACAATTATGCAATTTTGTACATAGATTCTTTACATAAAAATACTAGTTGCGAGTAATTTCGCGTATACTAAAAATAACGTTGTATGTATCTGCCTGTAGTTTCCCACAGCTGGACTAACATTTATCTCCAGTTGTATCAACCAAGCTGTCGAAATAAAACCTGTTTAAAACATTTATAGTAGTGTTTAATGATTTTTTTATAATATTATTTTAGTGCAACCATGTGTAAAACATAGTACCTACTTATTATACTGATATCATTTGAGAAAACTTCACGTATTATGAACGGATGATGATAACACCCTTATCAAAGTACTACACTATGCAATATGTCATGCAATTTTGTAATCTTGTATTTATTCGACGCAGATATACTGATTGCTGATGAAATTGGATTTACCTAATTATGATGTTAGTCATCTTGTATTTATAGTATCACAATCATTTATTTGTTAGTTTCTCAATGTTATGTCGCAGTAAGATAGATAAAGCCGTAATATAGTTATATCCCTAGGGATATAATTATATACCGTAACATAGTTATACGAAAGCGATTCATTACTATCTCACTAGGAATATAGTTATAAAACCGTCGAAGTTTAGTGATATACTTATATTACTAGATTAAGTTCAGTGTTATAAATATATTAGGGTTTGTCTCAAAACAGTCACACACACACACATTGAGAATTTTATTAGTAATGACATTCTTGCTGTGTTTTGTCATACTGAAATAAAAATGAAGTGCTTATAAAGCACTAATTAAAATTCCAGAAGTAAATACACACAATAAAAATTACAAAACTTCACACCATTCAAAATGACGGAATGAAATAAATATAAAATCGTTTCTACTACAATGTACTAGTTTTATGGTATAATGGTACTTACTCTGAAGACATTATGAAGCCTAAAATTCACGCAAGATAACAGATTTCTCGAGGTCTTTACTGGATTAGTCTTACACTTTATGATTTGATCTCTATATAACCCTTGATAATATCTGTATTTCCAAAATATTTAAAGGCTTCATAATCACGTACTCGTAAGAGCAATTGTATGAAAATGTACCTCGGGAAGGTCGCTCTTTATCTATCGGGACTTTTAGAGACAAACTAGCTTTTGCCCGCAGCTTCGCCCGCGTACTTAAAATATATAGCCTATATATTTTACCCTCAGGAATAATAATAACAATGATATTAATATTTTTCGTTCATTATTATTATTTTCTACCTATATTGAAAATTATTTTACACTTTTTAGTTTGATATGCTATGAAAGCGTGTTTTTTTTAGTTTTTTTAAACTATTTTTTTTATTATTATTATTATGATAGGCTCGCGTTTGACAACTATCTCAAATGATGGAAAGCGATGATGTGGCCGACGATGGAGCAAGCACGCCTAGAAGCAACTTATAAAACCTATAAAAAACGTGTTTTTTTAGTTTTTTTTTCACTATTTTTTTTTATTTTGCACTAAAAAAAATACAGATTATTGTATTGTCATCAGTCTTTGACGGGTGTGCAAAGTTTGAAGAAAATCTGATCGCCCAAAGTTGGTCAAAATCGAGCTCAAAGGCGTTGGTTACAAACATTCAGGTGAAGCTAATATAAGCGTGTTAATAAAGCAGCTTTCTATCTGTCTAAAAATTTTAGCAATCGAACCAGTACTTCCAGAGATTAACTCCTACAAAAAAAAAAGAAATAAAAAAACAAACTTTACCTCTTTATTATATTATATATACGTAAATAAACAAATATTTTTTTATCCCCAGGTACTAAACGAGAAACAGCACCACGCAGCCACCCGCAACGAGTACAACTTCGACCACCCGGACGCGTTCGACATCGAGCTGCTGATCTCCGTGCTGCAGCGGCTGCGCGAGGGCAAGAAGGTGGAGGTGCCCATCTACAACTACGTGACGCACTCGCGCGAGAACAGGACTGTGAGTATGTGTGCCTTGAATGTACATGAGGTGGGAGAGTGCGGAAATCGTTGTCTTTGATAAACAGTTTAGTGATCGCAGTTTACGTCTTCATTCCTACATTAGGCACTAGATTTTTTTTTAATATAAATTTAGTATAATATTTATTTGTTAGAAATAAAAACCCCATAGTATTGAAGTAGGATAGATTTATTTTTGTTATCCTCCAACAAATAGAATATACACAACAGTCCGAAATCAACTATAGGGCAGTTGCCCGGATCAGACAACACCCTCGGAGGATCAGAGGATCCTACCTTTTTAACGGAGGTTTGTGGGACTTTACTCTCTGTTTCACATACCTCTAAAAGGCTAATAAGCTTTTACCCTGCGGTCTGGTCTGAAAAATAAATTGTTCTTGCAAAGCCCCTGACTACAAAATCACCAGCATCTCGTATAAAATAGTCACAGAAAGTTTTAAAGATGGGGACGAAAGGTTCTGAAGTTAGAACCACGTACCGGACAAACGCAGCGTTGGAAAGCGTCCCACAATGTGAACCGATGACCCAGTGAGGGTCGCAAAATTCTGATGAAAGACACGCACAGGATCGGCCATTATGGCGACACTTGAGGGAGGCCTATGTCCAACAGTGGGCGTCTTTCGACTAAAATGATGATGATGTTTCAAAGTCCGCCTTGTCCACAGAAAACGATGTACGGTGCGAACGTGATCATCTTCGAGGGCATCCTGGCGTTCTACAACGCCGAGGTGACGAAGATGCTGGACATGAAGGTGTTCGTCGACACCGACGCCGACATACGGCTCGCCAGGAGACTTAGGAGGTAAACAACGCTGATATACGCCGGTACATTGTAGACATCCCACCCATGCGTACAAAGCGTTTTGGGAACACATTTATTGTGCGTACAGCAGAGTGGAATTCCCTGCCGGAGTCTGTTTTCTGATAGCTATAACTTAGGGGCTTTAAATCAAGAGTCAATGGGTTACTTCTAGGCAAGCGTGCTCCATTCCATCGTCGGTCGGCCACATCGTTTCATACCATCAGGTGAGATAGTGATCAAACGCGAGCATATAGCGAATGAATGGGCTCTTAATAAACTAGTGCGCCTCACCATCAAAGATTGTATCGCTACTTACCATCAGGTGGGATCGCAGTCAAGCACTAGTTTATATCAATTAAAAAAAAATATATATCAAAAATAAATTTTTAAAAAGAAAATAATGACAGACGCACCGATTTTTTTTTTTTAATTATTGTGATTTCCCTGGAAAACATTTACCAAACTTTATAACTTTTTTTTAATATTCAGATTTATTCAATACTAGCTTGTATAAACGGTTTCGCACGCGTGATAATAGAAAAGAGCTAACACAGTCGTATTTTTCTTTCTTTCTTTGATAATTTTTTTCACTGATAATAGAACTTTTAAATATAAATAAAAAAAAAACCCAGTAGTTTTTGACTTTATTCAATACAAATTAAAAAAACCTTTTTCTCTTTATAATATTAGTCGCCACACAGTGGGTCCCTACTGAATTAAAGCGCCGTCGATGTCGGCCTAGAAAGAGGTGGCGGGATGATCTGGACGCGTACCGCGAGGACTGGTTTGAGACGGCGCAGGAGAAGAAAGTTTGGAAGGACTTGGGGGAGGCCTTTGCCCAGCAGTGGGACAACAACGGCTAGAAAAAAAAAACATTTATTTATTTAACACTATGCACATGGGTACAGAGGCGGACTTAATGCCTTAGGCATTCTCTTCCAGTCAACCTTTGGGTGATGCAGAGAAAAAGTAGTGGTAGGTGCAATAAAAGAGTGAGAAAAAGGCAAATACAAGAATTGATATACTAATAGACCATAGAATAGATATACTAATAAACCATAGAATAAATATATACAACTATACAATATATACTCAAATTAATACACTACATAAATGCACTAAAATAGTCAAATAATTGGTCCAAATCGACAATAGAAAAACATTAACGCTGTGATGAAACTACTGCCAACTTTTTACGAATCAACTCGCGAACTTTGATTTTGAATATAAATCTGCTTGTTGCCATCCTGATCTCTTGGGGAAGCGCATTCCACAAAGAAATAGCTTGAATAAAGAAGGAATAGTGAAGAAAGTCAGTACGATGAGTGGGACAATGGAGAAGGCGGTTATGAGTTGAGCGCAGATTTCTATTGTGGTTGGCGCAAATGTATTGAAAGTGAGGGGCTAAATAACTGGGGGAATAAGGAGAATCAAGAAACGAAAATAAGGTGGTGAGCTCCCTTTGCTCTCTGCGCTGACGTATGGGCAACCACTTTAGAAGCGACCGATGCGCTGAAACATGATCATATTTCCGAAGATTGAAAACAAATCGAATGCAGTAATTTAGAAAGCGGTCAAGTTTATTGAGGAGATCTGCATTCAGGTCATAGTAGCACACATCGCCATAATCGATGATTGGAAAAATCAGAGTCTGCACAAGCATTGTCTTCGTGCTAGATGGTAAAAAGTTCTTTAATCGAAACAGAGCCCGCACCATTCCAGTAACCCTCTGACTAACACTAGCCTCTTGAGTACGCCAGTTCAGGGTACTATCAATACGCAAGCCTAGATCCTTTACATCGGTGCTGAATGGGACAATCGTACCGTCGAAACGAACTGGTGGCAAAGTTGCACTGTCCACCTTAGCGATGATTCGAGGACTTCCAATGAGCCTGACATTTATTGGGGTTCACTGCAACACCAAATCTGTCGGACCAGGCTTTTATGGCTGTTAGGTCCCTATTTAATTGGTCGATAGCACCAGGTATTTCGTCGACCTTCGCTTGACAGTACAACTGCAAATCATCAGCATATAGATGATACGAACACTGAAGTACGGTAGTAATGATATTAATAAAAATAGAAAATAGAAGAGGAGAAAGGATACCGCCCTGAGGAACGCCAGTTTCCAAACCACACCAGCGAGATGAAGAATCCCCGACGTGAACCGACTGCTGACGTTCCTGAAGATAGGAAGTGAACCACTCCAGTGCCTCGGGATAGATCATAATATAGGACAGAAGGGCTAAAAGGATTTCGTGACTGACGGTATTAAAGGCGTTCGAGAAATCTACCAACACTAGCACAGTGATTTTGAAGAAAAAAAAAAAAAAAAAAATATTAGTAGGTATAGACTAGCTTCTGCCAGCGGCTTCGCCCAAAAAAAAAAAAAAATAATAAAAAAAAAAATATAATAGCCTATATCCCTCAGTGGTAAAGTAGCATTCTAGTGGTAATAGCATTTTTAAAGTCGGTCCCGTAGTTTCTGAGTTTTTTCATTGCAAAAAAAAATACAAATCTTTTCTCTTTATAATATTAGAATAGAATAGATTTTACGATTTCTTGTTACATTCCAGAATACGGAAGTGTAATTCTTAGTGAACCATTATTATGTTATTGTAAATGTTACAATATTTAATTACGGCTCTTTTGGCGGTTTGCCAAGGTCAGTAAGCTTTAATGAAATGCTTTATGGAGGCAGGTGTCGCCAACTAATAATTTATTACAGCTGAAGTTTATCGACGTTATTGTAACTCGCTACACTACTGATGAAGTTATTCAAAGCGGTAGCAACATGTAATTAACTTTCCCAATCTAAAACTCTTAAATGTTTCGGTTAAAAGAAATGAACAATGATATTTACGATACATTAAGCTGAAATCGTATCCGACTTCGATTTTTTAAGAAAGAATATTCTTTTTTTTTCGTAAAAAAAAACTCGCACCGGTAAAATAGTTTCAGCAGTTGCGGCCTTAAAATTTACTTAAAATAATTACAATATCACTCTGAGTAGTGGCTGGAATGATATCACGCTGTCCTCACCTTCCGCATGACGCAAGTTCTCACCGGACATGGTCAGTTCGGAAAGTTCCTGCACCGGATTCGTGCGGAAGTACCTACCTATACTTAAATCATATTTTAGTCTTATCATTTGAATGACCCTTTCCACTTCCATTCCACAGAGATATAGTGCAACGCGGGCGTGATTTAGAAGGCGTCCTCAAACAATACATGACGCACGTGAAGCCTGCCTACCAGAGCTACATCGCGCCCTGCATGGCACACGCCGACATCATCGTGC
Organism: Mythimna ferrago; assembly: GCA_910589285.2. NCBI lineage: Eukaryota > Metazoa > Arthropoda > Insecta > Lepidoptera > Noctuidae > Mythimna > Mythimna ferrago. The sequence goes on from OU342693.1 coordinate 1,974,844, forward strand.
CGCGGGGAGGAGAGAACAAAGTGGCCATCCACCTCATAGTGCAACACGTGCACAAGCAACTGCAGCTGGTGAGTTACTGCAACACGACACTGTAACAGTTACATGACACGAGTGAAGCCTGCCTACCAGAGCTACATCGCGCCCTGCATGGCACACGCCGACATCATCGTGCCGCGGGGAGGAGAGAACAAAGTGGCCATCCACCTCATAGTGCAACACGTGCACAAGCAACTGCAGCTGGTGAGTTACTGCAACACGACACTGTAACAGTTACATGACACAAGTAAAGCCTGCCTACCAGAGCTACATCGCGCTCTGTACAAAACGAACAAAGTATGTTACTGCAACACGACATAGCAACTCAATTGCAGATGGTGTCAAGTAGTGGTCACAGAGTAACTATTACATACAAATAATTACGATATGAAGTGATGCTGAAGTAGAAACTGGTAATGTGTATCTATTATTTTAAAGAAATCTTTAAAATACTAACTTTATATGTATTGTTACAGCGCGGCTTCAAAGTGCGTGAAAAGCTGGCGATTGGACACATCGGACAGCCCGTGCCAGACTCACTCTACGTACTAAAAGAAACACCTCAGGTAAGTCGCGGTCAATTCTATTTGATTTACAAAATATTTTCTTACAATCACAGTAAATCTTCATTTTGGTCCAACTGCCTAAGGAGAGATTCCTCAAATGTTGGTCGAGCCTCTTGGCCTCTTGGAAACCGTTGGCCGTCACGACAAAACACAAAGATTTGGTATTCAGAAATGATGTTAATGCTGTTCTACTTTACGTTTGCATCATTCTATAAACTATAACTATCTTCCAGGTACAAGGCCTCCACACATTCATCCGTAATAAGGACACTCCTCGCGACGAGTTCATCTTCTACTCCAAAAGGCTGATGCGGCTGGTCATAGAGTTCGCGCTATCTCTGCTGCCTTACTCCGACCACGTCGTGGACACGCCGCAGGGATTCGGTTATAAAGGTACGTTGTTATGTGTACAAGAGACTTGCGGCTGTCATAAAGTTACTTATGTCAAAATACTTTTAACGTTCAGATACTACAGAACGAATTGTTTTACAACTGGCCTATTTCTAGATCAAGACGTTAAAATCAAAATGATCTTTATTTGTATCATCTGAAGGTCGTAAATGCGACGTGGAGAAAATCTGCGGTGTGTCGATCCTGCGCGCGGGCGAGACCATGGAGCAAGCCGTGTGCGACATCTGCAAGGACATCCGCATCGGCAAGATACTCATCCAGACCAACCAGCAGACTGACGAGCCCGAGGTAAGGCTTCAAGCAGACCACCCTGGAAACCAGCGTTGTGAGCTCGTCGCATTATGCGTAAGGCCGCAGCTTTATGCTGAGCGTCCGGCCGTTTGACGTGGATGTGACGCATATCTTCCCTATTTATTGATTACTAGCTTTTCCTGACGGCATCGCCCACGTACATAATATATATCCAATGTCACTCGGAATAAAGGAGCTTTCTATCAGTGCTAAAATTTTCGCAATCGGTCCAGTACCCCTAGCCAAGTTGCTAATCTGCAATACTTAACGCTTGTAGAAAGCTTCAAATGTACGGGAATAACGTCGTCTTATCGCTCAGTCACGTGGTTAGAACAAAATAATTGGTGGCAAGGTCAACTCGAAGCGTTCGGCGCAAGCGAAACGGTTGTAACTTGGCTAGGGGGGCAGTACTTTCAGAGAATACCTTCTACAAACAAAAAAACAAACTTTACCTCTTTATTATATTAGTGTAGATGTTTGTTAGCTAGTTTTAAGGTTGCGTCATTTTGCATAAATAAATAAATTCGGCTAAACCCTTTGAAGTTTATACACTGAAGTTTCAATACAAACCGATACGATTTATCTAGGGTGGGATTTTAATTTTAAGCACTTTGAAACTCACAGGATCATTTCATTTCCCAGCTATACTACCTCCGTCTCCCAAAAGACATCAAGGACTACCGCGTGATCCTGATGGACGCGACAGTGGCCACTGGTGCCGCCGCCATCATGGCCATCCGCGTGCTGCTGGACCACGACGTGCCCGAGCAGAACATCTCGCTCGTGTCGCTGCTCATGGCCGAGATCGGCGTGCACTCCATCGCCTACGCCTTCCCGCAGGTATGGAACTTGTACAAGCTTAGAGCGGTCTCTTCAGCAGAAATCTTCTATACAGCTCAAACACACGAACAGCGTGTTGCCAACGGTGGAGTTAACTACAGCTGTCGACCTAAAGTGACACTTGAACACGACGGCACCGTCGACGCAGCAACAGCTGCCCCCGACGCGTCGACTACTGCCACCGCCCCGTGTAGACGACAATTGTTGGCATGACATGACATGATGTTGACATGATTGTTGGTGACATGAGCAGCATGTTGTATGAGCTCTTAGGTCTACTGTTACACAATAAACCACAATGAGAACGTCAACTCTGTTCAGGTAATGACCATGACCTACGACTGGCTAAAGTAATCGAAATATAACATCGCGTTACTGCTTCTCAATCTCTTCATTTAAATAATTAACTTAAAATTCCACATTTATTCACAAAAAGCAGAGCTGGGCAGATTGGAACGGAGAAGGGCAGTGAGAAGTGGCGTTTCCATTGATGTAGAGCAAGGCGGAGTGTAGTTGAGCTACTTTCGCTCGGCTCCGTTCAGTCTTGCTCGGAGATGCGTATTCATTTGTTTTATTTGACTGGCCTGTTGGTCTAGTGGTTAGTGGCCCTGACTGCTATACCGCAGGTCGTGGGTTCGATTCCCACCCAGGACAAATGTTTATGTGATGAGCATGATCATTTGTTCTGTGTCTGGGTGTAATTTATCTATAATATGTATGTATTTAGAAATATATAAGTATGTTTATCAGTTGTCTAGTACCCATAACACAAGCTCTGCTTAGCTTGGGACTAGACGGCGTTGTGTGATAGTTGTGGAATATTATTATTATTTGAAAGTCCGCTCAGCTCCACTTACACTGTTTGCACTGATGCACAGTGGAGATTTCGAGAACTGTGATTGGTAAATTCACGGTCCGCTCTTCTCTATTCAGCCCAGAATGTCGTTAACACGATCGACACGTTTATGACGTTCGGCGTTCCGATTGGGTCGTTCCAAGCTCTTTAATCAATCACAGAGGCAAAAGTTTTGATCGTTTTAACATAAAACAAAATCGCAATCAGCGCACAGCCCCGCGTCACTGGAAACTCACCCTTAACGCCAGATAAGTAACACATTAACGCAATTATTTCTTTATCCCCAGGTAAAAATAGTAACATCAGCGTTAGATCCGGAGATCAACGAGAAGTTCTACGTACTGCCTGGCATTGGCAACTTCGGCGACCGTTACTTCGGCACCGAGCCCGCGGACGACGAGTGAGGCCGGGGCACGCGCTTGTATGTGGACTGTGTGTCTTCGCACTGGCCGTGGCTCCGACGTCGCGTGGGTAATGTGTGGCGTACTCGCAAGTGCTACATAGTGTAGATACTGCGTAGAACCAAATAAACATTACTTTGACATAATTATACGTCATTTTGACGCAATTGTACGTATTTTGACGTTAGTTAACGTCACTTTGACGCGGCAGTAGTGTCGCATTTGTGAAGCGTGCACGTTGGATTGACGACGGATGCGAAGGCACCCTTAGAGTTAATCGTCTGTGTAGATAAATGATGGCAGATAATATTTAGTTTCAATTATGGAGTGTGGTACCATAACGTTATTGGAGCTTTAGTTAAAGCACAAAAAGAAAGAAAAGAAAATTTGATAAGATTAATGAATATTTTTATGATTTATAAATATTCAATAGGTTTGAAATTGAGTATACGAAATACTCCTTGTCTATTAAAATAGCTTTATCATTTATTGGTACCACTATAGACTCCTTTTTGCCCCACAAAAAAAAATGTAGAAAAATGATTAAGCCACATTAAAGACGATTAACATCTCAGGCATAAAGGGCTGCTAGACACACACTCAATAATTTGTATAAAATCTAATAAATTTCGGCAAAAATAATACATGGAAGTAGTGAACACATGGAGGTCGAGCATTCTCAATTTAAAAAAAAAACGATGTAGAACATAATCTTCTGTGATGGAGACCCATTCTCAATTTAAAGATTTACAAAGCGCGGGAGAACGTAATCTTCTGTAATTGGATGATCGCCGGTATCACGTGATACATCGTCATTCTGATTGGGCGCTGTGCAATTGAACTTGTCTATGCCCATCTCCATTTGTGAACAACTCCATGGTGTACTTAAAAATAGTGAATGTTGTCGTGGACTGGTCCTGTATTTATTTAATAATGTAATGTTTACGTAATCGTATATAAGTCGGCATCTTGCTATGGAAGTAGTGGCTAAGTTTTTAGTACCTCGAGTGTATACCCGTCCAACACGTAGGAGTATAGCGAACACTGCCATATAACAATTTTTAGAGTTTGAATACACGAAGCATTTTCATGCACGAAGAAAAAATTTCATTCGTAAATATATGCACTTGGGACGCTCTTTTCAATCGACAATTGATCAGTACAATAAGGAGGAGGTGTATTTGTCCAATCTGTCACGCAATTAAAAAAAGAAAATATTATTATCCAATTTAAAGCTCTTCAATAATAGTATGTATGTTAAAAACTAGTGTCAGACAGCGGCTTCGCCCGTGGGAATGTAAAATATATATAGTCCTAACATAGGATTATATACTTAGTGAAAAAGTAGAATCGTAGGGGTGAAAATAGTATTTGTTTTTAAATCGTTCCATTTATTTTCGGGTTGACACAATCGACAAAAAAAAGTACAAATATTTTCTATTTATTATATTAGTTTAGATAACCAACCTTAAAATTAAAGAGAATTGTGAAACTTAAAAAAGTTAAGCTACAATACGCGTAGTATTAAGATTGTTTTTTAAAAAAGACAAGCTGTTGTCGATAAAAAGAACGTCCCACTAATGAACACACACGTATTATAGGACATGCCTACGTAAACGCACATGTACAATACGCACACTAACGGCCTGTTCACGGCTTCGGTCTTAACGGCGCGGCGAGCGGGGCAGCAGTGGAGCGTTTTCACTATGAGCAGCGACGCGTGGCGTGCTTCAAATATTTTCATTATTTTGATCTTACCGCTCGCCGCCTCGCACTTAACTACCGCTCCCAGAGACAAGGTCGTGAATGGGTCGTAAGGGCTTATGCAGACCACAGACTTTTAATGTGACGGACATTATCTGTGACCAACGACATGTGTAAAGTCTGCAAGTCTTTTCATGATTACTACTGCTTTTGGTGTTTTGTATCGACAGTGTTTCCGACTGTCTGACACTTGGTCGCACTTCAAGTCTGTTGTCTGCGTGGTCCCTTACAGCGACATTAATAACATACGTATAATATAGTAGCGGTAGCTTTATACACAGAGGAACTAAAGACATAATGTTAGCGGCTGTCTCACTATCTAGTCCATACTAACGTACAAGTAGATCTCCAGCGTAGTTACGTAACTTAACGTAAAAATACGCTTTCTTGGACATGGGTTAGGGAAAGTCTTTTGAAGTTAGAAAGGAGCCCCCCTATCTAACTTCACTTTAGGGGGTTTGGAAATATCACAAGAGGGTGTAGTGAGATATCACTCTATTATTTTTTTCGTTGAGCTTATATTCGAAAAATTTAAAGATAATTTGTACTAAAATAATACACGTGGTTTTAGATAGAGGGGGGAGTAAGTTTAAAACCTCACCATCAGGAATGAGGGGGTTAAAAAGTTGCTAAAAAACCTCGACTTCGGTATGGACAACCCTGTTAGACCAACATGATTACTAGTAGCGTGCTAGAGACACAAGCTGCTGGTAATGATATCAGCAAAATGTCAGTGTCTGTGAATTTTTTCTCCTGGCAATCGAAGTTTCTACTGTCCTGATGATCAGAAGCGTAGAATATCTGGCAACTGAATATGAGAAATGATAGTCTTTTTTTTTTAATTTGGGTTGTTAGTCAAAATATTATGCTGCGTTGTCCTATCGGTTAGTTTTAAATAATAACTAGCTTTTGCTAGCGGTTCCGCTCCCGACTACTTATTCTACCTAACTTTTAATTTATATAGATTAAAACCTTCCGTCTGCCTTAAGAAACACACAACTGGACTGACCGACATTTGACTATTCAAAAGTGCCTGCAAATGGTCTATTTGAAATAAATGCTTTGATTTTGATTTTGACAAAAAAAAAATTGCCAAATTGATCGAGCCATTTTCGAGTTTTGCGTGAATGTTGCTAATTCATTTTTATTTATATAGATATGCTGTACCTGTATGTGTAAAGTTCTACAGAATATCATTAACAATATTTAGAGCATAGCGCGACCCATGTCCAACATAAAAAAACGTAATTATTTAATATTTATTCAAAGCTACTAAACTAAACAGTCACGGATAAGCCTCGCTAAGCTAAAGTCACAAAATAACGCGTAGCCAAAGAATAGTTCCTAGATCGAACTAAAATGTAATGTAGGAAGCAATCAAATTGTCACTAATATGAATTCTTGGGACACGCGACTGACTACAATTCTCTATTTCTTTTTATTCTCTCTCTGTTTTAATGATGTTAGCACTAGGCATTTATATAATACAATTCTGTCTCTATTATCTTCAAAAAATTTACAGAACGCACGCGCAGTCATAAAGAGACCTAACTCAAAAAGAGACCTAACTCAAAAAGAGTTATTTGAAAATGGAATCATAAGATAAATATTTTAAGGTTCAATTTTCAAATATACCTTTTTTGAGTTCGGTTTTTTTTATGTTGAAGCATTCAACAAACAGATTGATTGTTTTAATTTGTTTATTACTGCATGGTGTATTTTCACCGGCTTCAGTTTATTTCGTAATGTCAGTCGCATGCACCCAAGTCGTAGTATAATTTGTCAAAAATCACACTTCCATAGTAACTTGCCAATGGGCTGAAATCTAGACTGTTATAACTAAATCGAATTATACAGTGACAGTGTTTACTGGAAGGGATTTATGCACATTTACTGATTACAAGCCCGAATTGCCTAACAAGCTGGGCATAGGGTTCTGTATACTTTAACGGGTCCTGATTGAATATTTGGGCCTGGTTATGCCAAATAACTTACCACAATAGTTTAGTGTGACTTCTTGATTATTAAGACTTTAGTGGGAGTGGACAGGGCACATTGCTCGCAGAACAGATGATCAATGAGGCCGAAAGGTTCTGGAGGGACTACAGCATACCGGAAGACGCAACGTTGCGATGGATGCGAGGCGCACAGAACCGGTCGTTGTGGCGACACGCGCCAGGAGGTCTACGTCCAACAGTGGACGTCTTTACGCTGAAATGTTTTTGCTGGTCATAAAAACTATAGAGAGAATCCGTTCCGCGTTGGATTCGCCTCAGTGTGTACAGTTCTTTACATGCTTGGGGCTTACCGTAAATAATAATAATATAATATTCCACAACTATCACACAACGCCGTCCAGTCTCAAGCTAAGCAGAGCTTGTGTTATGAGCACTAGACAACTGATAAACATACTTATATATTTCTAAATAACACACAGAACAAATGATCATGCTCATCGCACAAACATTTGTCCTGGGTGGGAGTCGAACCCACGACCTCTGGCATAGCAGTCAGGGCCACTAACCACTAGACCAACAGGCCAGTCAAAATGTGTACAAGTTCCCCTTCCTAATAAACACTGTCAGATTTTATAAAAAAAAAAAAACTATTCTTGCTTTTAATTCAAATTGTAATAGCTTATAATATCATTGATATTTTAATGAATTCATCGATGTAATTTATTATTATTATTAAAATTCATATTAATGTATAGATTTTCATAATCTGCTTTCTTATATGAAATGTTGTCTCATGAAACACAAATCGCCGCGCACATTTCGATTTTCTCTAATTATTATTTTTGTAAGTATTCAGTTTATTGATCAATGTTTTAAGTTATTTAGTCATCATGCATTTGTGTCTTCATCATAGCAATCGTAGGAATAGGTCATAGCAGCATAATTATGTTTTCTCGCAATAACTTAGTCTTGTAAAAAATATTGATTAGTGAACTGATAAATTCGTCAATAACCCTTTAACTGCTTGCCTCGGATTTTTCCGACGAGTATTTTCGTGTGCTATTCGCCAGCGTGTACAAAACTCGACGCTGGCGAGTAGGACACGAAAACTGGGTACAACTACCGGCACGAATATTGAGCGCTCGGCCTCAGAATGGGGATCCCTTTGCGCATTCCATACATTGGCAAGCCAATCGTCGTCGTTGTTAGATACATGCAGCAATGCAGGGAACGAATCACGAGTGATGTCTATGACACGATGGCGCGGCGAGCCAATCACTGACACTCCCCGTCCCCGTGTCTTACTTCGCGCCACTAAAGAGACCGAATATTTGACTTCTGCGCAACTTGAAGCCAGCGCTCAATATCCGTTCCGGTAATTGTACTCCATTTCGTTTACCTCCACAATCCCTATATGTGACAGAAGAGCTGCCGAGATGGAGTGTTGTGTCGAGGATGTGCGACTCTGAGTGTGTGAGAGTGTTTGTAGGATACATCCGACGTAAGCAGTTAAATGGTTAATGAACTTTTTAATCGTCTTTTATCAAACGCGAGGTTATTTTGCAATATATTTTTAAGGTGAATAAAAATGCGAAATATTTTAGTAGGAGTTTGTATGTACCTCGCGCCAACGTACTATGTAATGTATACGTAGAGCCAGGAGACTTTTTGTCTAGAATTTTTCAGACTAAGTTTCATTCCTAACTTATATTGTTATGTACTGCCATTTTCTTTCTTCAGTATTAAGATTTTTGCGGTTTTTCTATGAAATATTTATGAAAAACTATTTTATATGTATATATTAGAGGAATTGGCATTTTTTTTAGATAGACGACCTCGCCACGTGAAATGAAAACAATCATGATATTACTTAGCGTTATTTTAATATTTATTTGACGGTATTCGTGTACTGTGCGTAGTTCTAAGTTTAGTTAATAAGCTTGACACTTAATGAATGTGCTTAATTTTTTTTTTATATATTGTTGGCTACACCATGTTTCTAGTTCTTTTTACGGTAAAGTATTGGTTGTTTTGCCTGAACAATCGAGTGTTATACTCGATTATTATTTATAGTTGTATTAAGAAACCTCCGAGTAAAATCTTGGATAAAAAACAGTTGCTTTCGGCTTCTGGTAAATAAATATTCGACTCGAATTTAAACGCTTATAAGGGATAATATTTCCGAACACAAAATAATATGATATACCGAAGATATGCTTCCAAGCTTTGTGACTATCTGGACGACTAACCACTGTAAACAATTTCCATAACATGTTTTGTGATAAATCAATGCCAATGTACAATTTAATCATACATTAAAAGTCCTTTTTATTCAACTTTTACCCTAAATGTAGTTAGCGTTCAAATAGTCATAAAAAGTATCTCAAATTCAAATGTTTACACAATATACATAATTGCACAATCTTGTGTACAATATATACATAATTTATATCTAGCTGTGTATAGATGTAAGTTGCTGTGAAACGTGAAAAATACAAAAAATAAAATACAAGGAATAATCTGAAAATATGATGCAAATAATGAAATAAAACAGATTGAAATAAATGACTTATTGTTTTATTCGAATTTTTTTGACGCTTTATTTTAACCATAACTTATCATACCAATTTCTCAGTTGTCAGTCGAATTTGTCATAAAAATGACAACTTATTTTCTCACATAAAATATTTAAAGAAGGTAAAATAATTTCGATGAAACTTTCAAAATAAATAAATAACTAGAAATGAAGATAGGAATTAATCATATATGGTCGCAGGCGTCTAGATGTCTCTGGAACACCACATCCAAGTGCTCGAACTTTGATGAAGGGACTTCGCCGTGAGGTTGGTTCTTTCTGTAAAATAAATAAGCTGCTTTACAATTTAGTTTCCCAAATCAGCAAAGAGAGAACAGAGCAGAGAAGTGGCAGTTTAGCTTCCGGTACGATGCAAAGGGTCAAAAAAAAGTCAGTGCCAGGTTCTTCATTCATTCAGGTCAAATATAGCCCTAGCTACCAAACTAGACACCACAATCCCACACGTGCGAGCTGGTCGCGCCACCAAATTGGTTGCACAACCAAACGTGCACCAAGTGAGTGAGTATAAGGGTCAACTCACACCGAAAGAGCGGCGAAGGGCAGCGACCCGTTTACCGTTCATAGAATTCGCTGGAATTCCCGCGGCGCCGCGGGCATCCGCGCGACTCGTTCGAGTTTCTCATACGATAATAAGTATTAGGCTCAACTCATAGCAAAAGAGCGTCGAAGCGCAGCGAAGCGGAGCGCAGTTTCAGTGTCATAAGAATTTTAACTTTATTTTCATTTATATAATACTTATTATCGCATGAGAAACTCGAACGAGTCGCGCGGATGCCCGCGGCACCGCGGGAATTCCGGCGAATTCTATAAACGGTAAACGGGTCGCTGCGCTTCGCTGCCCTTCGTTGCTCTTTCGGTGTGAGTTGACCCTTATAGAAATGAAAATAAAGTTAAAATTCATATGACACTGAAACTGCGCTCCGCTTCGCTGCGCTTCGACGCTCTTTTGGTGTGAGTTGACCCTTAAGCTGTACATTTTGTTAGTAGCAGCGACTGGTCGCGCCGCCATGCTGTCTCGGTGAAATATAGCCCTAACATACGTATATGATCAGCGCCCGTTAGAAATAAGGCTTTACTGAATTAAAATAATTAAAATCATCACTACAACCCTCTTAGTTCAGCTACCTTAATTGGATGACTTTTTCATGAAGTAGCCATTTAATAGGGTTAGACGAACTGAGATGATTTTAATAAATATAATTCTGTAAATAAATACGTGTTAGTCGTAAATCATATTTCAACAACTTGACACAGACCTGCAAAAAAACAATATTTGAATTACGCTGGAGCGAGAGAGAATGATTTTTTTAAGATTCACTTAAAAAAAAATCATTCTCTGATCGTCGTTTTTTTACTTTATTATAATTTTAGCTAGCTCATATTATCCCACTGCTGGACAAACGCTCCTTCCATCCTTTCCAACGATCACGGTTCCTCGCTTCCTTTTTCCAATTCTTATGTCATCTCCTTCGTGGTCTGCCGCGGCCTAATCCTATGTTTTACGGGTCCGCATCTCTTTAGATTAAGTGTCAGTTAATGAAACAAAAGCGATTGCTGCGAGGGTCTTTTGTGAATACGTTTGTAAACAAGATCTCTCACTTATAATATTCTTCACATTCCTCCATCGAGATGTCGCTGTTGATGATTCTGGAGCCAAGCCCACTGTAGTACGATGAATAACGTTGCTGCAAATCAAATAATGATAGTCAAATCATCTGTCGTAACAATACACACGTTTCTGGCAGTTTAACTTTTCAACGCCAATCTGAAATATGTGACAAATCAATTTCGAGCCCATGCCGCCACAGTAACTTTAAAGATACGAGTTGGTTTTTCGGAACTCAACATTTTTGGGTCGTAACTAGTTTTAGCCGCTATGATAAAAGCTACACTTAGTTCTAACGGAAGATAAGTAGAATACAATATCTAAGTTTAACCGCACGTAGCCGGCTACACCTAGCTGTAGCCGGCCAAATCTAGGTGTAGCCGCACGTCGGCTATTAGCCGTAACATATATACCTACAGGGTTATTTGACTATATTACAGGACTAGAGTCTGTCTAATAAGTTAAACGACTTGGGTAATTATTAGGAATTAATGAAATCTGATGTAGTCAACACGGGTTCAATAATCAAGGTCGACTAAGAGATAGAGATAATTGTTTACTAACAGAAGAACCTTATAAAAAGTATCGAAAACAAGTATTTTTTAAATGATTAAATATTATACAAAATTCCCAAGTCGGTTGACTTATTAGACAGACTATAATGTTACTATCATCATAAACAACTTGTTTTTTATGACTTAAAAATTTATTTGTTGCTCATCAGATTTTCATACAAAAATTAAAAAAAAAAAATTGAACGTTCTAAATATTACGAAGTCTATGCGCAGCAAGCGATAATACAATAGCGGAGGAGAGCAGGATCATACAGACGTACATAGGTAGACATAGCATACTACAGAGTTGAAATGGGTAGATAGAACAATGAAATCTTGAAAGTTTTGTTTTTGATGAATGAATTATGTTTTGTAAAAAGTCATAGAACAAAAGTTGTTGTTTATGATGTTAGTAATACAGTCCTGCAGGGTTGTTAGTGTTTTACAAATAACCCTGTATAGATAGAAGATGGACCCCCACCACGCGACACAATTCAGGCGTCACTCACGTGTGCGTCTAATGTACAGTTGCCATCACGGATCTTGAGCGCTCGGCGTCAGAGTGGGCATCGCTTTGCGCATTCCATACATTGGCGACCCAATCGTCTTCGTTTTTAGCTACATGCAGCAACGCAGGGAAACGTCTATGACGCGACGGCGCGGCGAGCTAATCACTGACACTCCCCGCCCCCGCGTCTCACTTCGCACCACTAAAGAGACCGAATATTTGACTTCTGCGCAACCGCTCAAGATCCGTGATGGTAACTGTAGTTCCCGCTTCAAATAAATGATTTCCGTCTCACCTGCAAATGCTTAGACAGTATCTGTTCAGCGCTGACGGTGCAAGCGACCCTCAGCGCGCGCGCGCACGCGTCCATGTACTTGACGTAGAGCGTGGTGACGTCACGCAGCTCGCTGTCCCGCCGCGGGCACAGCGATAGGTTTATACCGCCAGGTGGCGTTGCGCCCTGACGACAATCAAGATATCAGTATGGTATGGTATGTTTAATATACACCCCTATTTTTTTATTAGTACAAAAAAAATAAGGCTCTATCTTTACCCGTTACTGATCATATAAATTTGTGAAGTCAAAAGTAAAAAACAAATTAAGTCCGAAAATTCTCCACGAAAATTTGCTATAATTGGTAATACTACACACAGCTGTTTTTTCGTTTTGATCGCCATTTATTTTTTCATTTATTTAATCAAAAGCCTGTACAATATTTCCATAAATTGAGTGCATTTAATTCCATAACTTTGCTGTTTGTGAATATTATTTATTGAGACTATAATTATTATCTTTATAGTCCTTGGACTATTCCTGAATATTAGGGGTTTCACTACGCGGTTACAGAATGAGAGATAATCAGCTATAAACTTGTATAAACCTTTATTTTGGCACCCTAAAACTTGTCTCAAACCCTACTTATCGTAGAGTGTCCACGACTACAGATATTCCAAGGTCAAAAAAAACAACTTTTTAATGACTTGGCTTCCGCACTTTATACTTTGAAAAACAGTTGGTTAATACCTGGTCCACGATACACTTCATCATCAGCGTAAGTGTTCTGCTGTCGTAATGATCCCAGTCATTTGTCACCGTCACACCGCCAAGCATATTGTATCTGAAAGTTATGATTTTCGATCATAATGACACACAGTACACACACACATGATTGGGTTTTACTGGACGGCGAGCTATGCATTGCTCGCCGTCCGGCAACTGCCTTCGTAATATTCCACGCGCGCCTCAAGGAGATGTCAGCAAAACCATAGGGGCCCAGCAGGGTAGAAGCCTACTGGGGCTATGGGTTCGCTTCTGAAAGGAAAACCCTGGGCCCTGGAACGCTAAGCAACAATGGAACATAGGAGTGGGTTTTAGTCAGTATGAGTCTGACACACACTCGCGCTCTCTCTCATTGGACTGTTTTCCACCTAAAAACTCACACATGGTTTTATCCATAATATTTATAGCTTATTTGCTGTAAGGCGAGTTACATCAACACCAGAGGTTACAAGTACTATCCAATATTTTTCAACAAATATTTTTGCAATAGCAGTCCTGAGTCGTCTCGATTTGGTATCGGTAAGTGGTAACGAACTTGCCTTCTACTCTCCACTTCGGAAGTTTATCTATGTATAATATAAAAAGGAATCGTTAAATGTGTTGCTAAGCGCAAATCTTGAGAACAGCTGAACCGATTTTCGATTTCTTTTTTGTTGCGTTTGTTATTATGAGAAGTTTGTTATAGAAAAAAAATGAAAATTAGGGTAGAGTAGGGTAGGGTAGAGTAGAGTAGAGTAAGGTATAGTAGGGTAGAGCGGGAACGAAGCCGCGGGAAAAAGCTAGTATTATATATAACTTACACGTTAGCCATATACATATGATGGCCAGGAGTCACAGAAACCTTATAATATCGATCCAAATTATAATTCTTCAGCAAATACAAACAACTGGTAATATCCCACATATACGTATGTACCAAATCCCTCTCCCTTCGCTCATGGTGTTGCCAGCCTCCATAAAAGCTTCTATTTTGGTAGTAATTATTATTATATGGCATTATTAGTAGCTGGCATCTGTAGTTTAGTCTGTCTTTATATTCAGCGGTTAGTTTTAGTAGTTTGGCGAATAATTTGATTTCTCGTGCAACGTCTGTTTGGAAGGGAGTGTGGTAACCCTCTCGGTACGGCCAGATGAGGAAGCATTCTGCGTTCAAACGTTGTGACACTTCTAGACAGCGTTTTATTTGTGTAGCGGCTTGGATGAATGTGGCTGCGTCGTTGCTTGTGAAAGCGCCCGATACGTATCTGAAAGATACATGTTTCATTGTTATTGGTTCCTCATACAACTAACCGATTTTGTAAATACTGTAAACGATTTAATTATGTTACACTTTTACAATGTATATTTAATCGTACATGAAATGTTAGGAATTTGAACAAAGAGCGTTTTTATATTGAAGATGAAATAATTATGTTGCAGAGGAAACTAAACTTTATGTGTATGCATTAAAGTTACCTACTTGTCTAAACTTACTGAGGTCTAACCGCACCTCAATAGTATGTATCAAATGTACCTACTACGAAAACTAGCCTTACTGGCTAAGGGCCACTTTAAGGCTAAGGGTAACTTTAATGTATACACATAAAGTTTAAATTCTTCGACTACTTAATTATTTCATCTTCATTATTACTTGGAATTAATCTTTGTATGGCCTACAAATGTTTCAGATCTGGAAGTCTTACGCACATATGTGAATTTACACGCTTGTGAACGCACCCACGATACAGTAGTAATTTAAATAAAAAAAACTTCATTGGCACTTGTTACTCTAAAATTAATTTCGACCCTTTATTTCTTTTTTTTTTTGTAAAATCGTATTCCATAAAAAAAATTTTTTACAGCATGCTACAATCTTAAGACTAACACTTTACCTGGGGTGTGAATGCAGATCAGGCGCCAGCCACAGCAGCTTGACATGGTACCTCTGCATCAGCTCCTGTATGTACTCGGTGACATCTTCCCAATGGGCCTTGTTCTCCTCCCAGCTATCAGTGTGAGGCACCAGGTCGGAGTCGAAGGCGGTCCAGTACTTGACGCCCAGTTTGGAGCAAAGGTCGAAGAGTGCCTTGATGTGACGCTTGTGGTTGTCCAGGGAGTCCGTATTGTCGTCCCAGGGTCGGCAGTGGGTGGGACGACCGTGTGAGTCCGAACCTGAGGAGAGGGTTGCTTATTATAGTGCTGATTTTTGAGGAGAAGAGCAGTTTGGTACAGTTATCGGTCCATAGCAAATAGCATAGTCGGCCTTATAATATTCCCATTAGAACTCAGGCCTCCTCTCTAGAATAGGGAATGGGTCGTAATCCAACACGCGGGCCCAGTGCGGGTTGGTAGATGTCACATGTCTTTGAATTTTTTGTTCTAGGACATGCTGGTTTCCTAAAAATGTTTTCCTTCATCGTTTTTGAGAGTAGTGATGATGAAATAAATTACACAAAGCAATGGACCTTGGCTGGGTTTGAACCCGCGATCTACAACGCGGGCCTGATACTAAAATTCTCTTTCGGTTACGCGGGATCGCACGTCTGTCACTCAGATAGAACTTAAAACAGGTTTATCATCATCATTTAAGAGGGTTTAAGACGTCCACTACCGGACTGGACATAGGCCTCCCCTAGTGTCGCCACAACGACCTATCCTGTGCGTTTCGAATCCATTGAATTCCCGCGACCCTCATCAGGTCATCGGTCCACCTTATGGAAGGTCATGCCAATGCTAAATCTTGCGGTACGTGTAAACCACTCCAAAACCTTAAAAAGGGTTTATATCTATAAACCTATATCCATAACCTCTGTACTAACAAAGACTGTCTTGACATTTTTTCTATGTAAAGGAATTATAGTTCCTGTGTTCTTACTTTTTCTTTTGAATTTTGCGTTACCTACAACATAAAACAGTTATCTCCATAGACAGTCCTACCATTATTATAATTTAGTATGCCACCTACCATTGCTCCTGAAGTCAAGCGCCACACTATACTTGAGCCAGTCCTCCATGGGCCGCGAGTGAACCCGCTCCGTACTGTTGTAGTAGCGGTAACTCGAGCTCTCTGACGGGGACGCCATGTTGTTGTATTCTATCTTGTCTATACCTAGAATCCAGAAACATTATTCACAAAGATACTGCAGCGCTCAATCTACGTGACGCTACCACGTTGCCCAGTGTCGTGCAACTTGCCCCCCAATATTTTACAACGCATTCTTATGACGCGGGACTTGTTGTTGGATAATGTGACATCGTTGCGCAACATAATTATTGAGAACATTTTATCCCCTAGTGTATCTGAGGCGCTGTGTGTCGCAGGTTCGGTTCCCGCACAGAACAAATATTTGTATGGCCCACAGATAAGTGGTCCGAGTCTGGGTGTCGTGTGTATGTGAATTTACATGTTTGTGAACGTACCTATAATACAGTGTGGAGTAGTTTTTTTTTTTTAAATTGCTCACTAAATTATTAACTGTCATATCACCAGCAGGTCAGTCAAGGCAGTCATTCGCATTTTTCACCTCACATCTTGCCTCAGAGGTAGCTACGTAGAAAAGCATGCCAATCATTGAAACAGCATTCATGAAAGTAGGTAGTATGAAAAGTAAATACCTTGAAAATAGTCAACATTTTCGACACGAGGCTCCCGCACCTTCTGCCTCTTAGCAGTCGGCTGGTTGTATGTCGCCATTCTTGATGTCCCTGGACTTTAACTCCGAACCCTCAAACGAGACTTTCCCCTAAAATTCGAAATTCATTTTTAGAATCACAAACTTGCTTACACTGCAACTTAACTTGCAACTTTTATCCTAAGTGACCGTCAATACGGTTTTCGCCAAAACCGGTCTACTGGGGATCTTCTAGCATATGCCACCCACATATGGAGCGAGGCCATCGAGAAACATGGGGAAGCGCTTGCCGTCTCCCTTGATATCTCAAAGGCTTTCGATAGGGTCTGGCACGAAAGCCTTATTGCTAAGCTTCCTTCCTTCGGTTTACCCGCTGGTCTGTGTGATTGGATCGCAGACTTCTTGCGGGATCGATCCATCCGAGTGGTTATTGATGGCTGCTCGTCCGGTCAAATGGATATTAATGCCGGGGTCCCTCAGAGGTCAGTGTTCTCGGCGACGCTGTTTTTGCTGCACATAAATGATCTACTTAAACCCGGTATCTTTGGGTATGCAGACGACAGCACTGTTGCTGAGAGATATGTTCTGACGCACGAGCTAGCGGGTCACAGATCCAGTCATTCCGAGAGGCTATGGTTAAACGCTTGAACTCGTCCTTGAAGGCGGTCTCCGATTGGGGCGACGCCAATCTGGTCAAGTTCAATGCATCTAAAACCCAGGCGTGTCTTTCTTCCGCCAAACGGAGCCAATTCCACCCGGCTCCATCTTTCCGGGGTGTGACCGTGCCGATAACCGACCACCTTGAGCTTCTTGGTGTTACGTTATCATCTACTCTCAATTTTGGCTCATACATCGATGCAAAGGCTCAACTGGCTGCCAAAAAATTGGGGATCTTAGCAAGGGTGAGACGATACTTCACACCGGAACAGCTGCTCAATCTTTATCAAGCCCAAGTTCGATCGTGTATGGAGTACTGTTCTCATCTTTGGGATGGATCTGCCAAATACCAGCTTGATGCGCTGGAGTCGATTGAGAGGCGAGCCAAGAAACTAATTCCGCCAAGTCCGTTCCATCATCGGACCACACAACGTACAGCGTTGCGCCACCGGTACATGGTAGACATCCCACCCATACGCACAAAGCGTTTTGGGAACACATTTATTGTGCGTACAGCCAAGGAGTGGAATTCCCTGCCGGAATCTGTGTTTCCTGATAGCTACAACTTAGGAGTCTTTAAGCCGAGAGTGAATAGGTTTCTTCTAGGCAAGCGTGCTTCATCGTCGACCACATCATCGCTTACCATCAGGTGAGATGGTGGTCAAACGCAAGCCTAACCTAACTTGGTTACGCTTATAAACAAATTCGTATTTTATAAAACAACAATATTTGATTTAATGTCAGAATTTAGATTTTGCATGTTTCGTCATTTGTTGATAAAATGCTTACAAATATTTGTACAATTATTATTTTATTACGAGGTCGAATGTAACTTATGTTTTTTTTTCTACCACTACTGTCCCACAGCTAGGCAATAATAAATAAATAATAATAAATAATGACTATTTACAATTAGATACGAGTAGCAATATCAAAAAAAGGTTACATATTATACTTATTATTATTAGACACATATTGGAACATATTATTGTAAACGCAAATAGTAAGTTGGTTCTAGGGCAAATTGATACTTTTAGAACAACTCGATTAAATTACAACAACAGTCGGATTGTTGTAATAAAATAGAAATGCGAAAAGACAGAATGATGATGAAGATCATCAAAATTATCTTAGGGCCCTGACCCTGTTTTATTTTTTAAGGTATGCGCCAAATAAATTCTTTTCCTTTCTTTCTTTCTGATCAAGAACGAATATTACTTTAGCCTAAAATCATTCCTTCGAAAAATTGAGGGAATCTGTGTGTAATGCAAGGTCCATTCACAGACCGACTACTCTATCTATCTATAATCTACTTCACAGATAAGCTTCACCACAGTTTTGCCTGCGCAGGCCGGCAGTAGGTACCTGGAACACCATGCGTGTGGGTGGCAAAAGACATACAGTTTTACACGGTGTTCTGGGCAAAAGTGATGAAGCTTGTCCGTGTAGTAGGCCCATTAGGCAAACATGCCTTATCTTTCACTCTTGGTAATTTCATCACATGATTTCAGCCGAGGGACGTCCACCGTTGGACATAGGCCTTCCCCAAATGTCGCTACAACGAGCGATCCTATGTGTTTCGCATCAATCGCATTCCCGCGACTCTCACCAGGTAATCGGTCCACCTTTTGGTCGCCGCGCCAACGCTGCGTCTTACGGTGCTTTGTTGCCACTCTAGAACCGTTCGGCCTCATCGACCATCCGTTATACGAGCAAAAAAAAAACGTGAAAGTATCTACTTACCCCTAATTATGCAGTAAAGTGTCCTGCGGCCGCGGTCGCACAGACAGACACGGCCGCGCGTCGGCGTCGCTTATATAACGTAGTGTGAATGTGCTCAGCGAGGCGTGCTGCGGCTTTGTGCCGCCGGCTGGCTGGACGCGCCGCCATTGTTACTTACTACTTGTATGTTCTAGTGTAATGTTTTAATTTTGTTACCGAGGATTTTTGTAATTTTATATGTTGGGTTTGTAGGTCAAATAAATGGCTGAAAGGTTGTGTCATAGCATGGTTGTGTGTATAACTTATACAACATTAATTTTAATATGCGAAACCCGAACATAAAAACCTTAAAAATACTAGACACGTGTTGACTAGACAACAAGTGTCTAGTATTTTTAAGTAAAGAATCTATGTACAAAATTTCATAACTGTATCATGAAAAATCACAAAGTCATAAGCTTATTGTCAACAAAAATACATAGTCACCGGGCCATCGAGGCGACTGAGGGGTTGTTTTGCACTTGCACCCAGCTTTTTGATGGCACCGAATACCCGCTATGACCTGCCGTGACCTGTGATGTGCTTAGTGTCGGTGGTGTCCAACTTACTCACACTTTGTCTTACTTTTTAAATATTTTTTGGGAAAAATATTACATGGTGTAAAAACTATTGGAATCCATTCAGTTACCTACTGATTCTGAACAAACTATATTCAGATTTCGCATAAACTATAAGTAATATATTTTATGAAACACCGGCCCCATTTTTTTTTTTTTTTTTTCGATGGGAAAAGTCATCTTATGACAACTCCTTGAGGCGCGCGGGAACAGCGCGCGCCGTCGACGACTTAGGCTTGGTCAGGACAGTTACCGGACGGCCGGACAGCGAGCTACCCATTGCTCACTGTCCGCAAGCCCGCGCCTACGGTGGAATACCGGCCTCATCGAGTTTTAATTAACGAAAAAAAAAAAAATATTTGACGTGTAAAAGTGTTTTTATAAAATCTACTTGCAAAATAAAGTTTTTAGTGACTTTCAAAGCCAAAAGATGGTCCGCGAAAGACCTAAAAATTCCAAACATTCCACATCAAAGTGTTTTGTATAGAGCTGTAAAGGGTTATAATTCCAGCCCTCTTTCTCGCACGACTGACATTTTACCACGTCATGACGTGTCATGGTAAGGCCCCTAGTCCCTGGTTTCAACAAAGAAACTGAAATGGTCCCGGTCAAAACGAATGTTAGAAACATTACACAAATTCCTAATAAAACCCTAAAGTATTCAAAAACCTTCCTGAAAACAAACTCAGAGATTTATTTAAAAAAAAAATTTTTTTTTTGCTTATATTTCTAGGTTATATGATATTCTCGCAAAGTTAGAGAGAAAATGCACTAAACACACAAAAAAGTTATGTTTTACAATGTCTTACAAGGGCCATATTTTAGTGTCAAGGGAAAATGCTCTAACTGCACTCAACAATGACGAAATAAAAAGAGTTATAAATAATAACGGAACGAGAACTTCTTATGGAAATTGTTGAAGAGTAAAGGTAATTTAAAGAGCGAAATCATTAAATAACTTTTTAGAAGGAATGACAGACTTTCACTGACTAAAACTCACCTGTGTTCCTACAGCTTGCCCCTTGAGTTTCAAGGCCACGGTAACTTTTTCTGACATTCCTTATAGCCCAAGAGTCATCATCATCAGCCTTTTTAATGTTCCCACTGCTGGGACTCAGGCCTCCTCTCTAGGAGAGGGAATGGGCCGTAATCCTCCACGCGGGTCCACTGCGGGTTGGTAGCCCAAGAGTAAAGGATTCAAATAAAACTACATCAATTTCCTTAACCCTATATTCTTCTATACACAAGTATTATAAAAATATCCAGATCAACCTAA
Source organism: Mythimna ferrago (assembly GCA_910589285.2). Taxonomy (NCBI): domain Eukaryota; kingdom Metazoa; phylum Arthropoda; class Insecta; order Lepidoptera; family Noctuidae; genus Mythimna; species Mythimna ferrago. The sequence goes on from OU342693.1 coordinate 1,996,174, forward strand.
AGAACACGGCAGCTAAAAGTACAATAATGGGCAGAGGCACTTTAGATCCATTTTTCACAATTTGAACTTCAGTAAGTCCAGAAATTTCTCCTTTCTTTAACGGGGCGGTTAGACCGGCCATCTTTGGTTTGTCTATGGGCTCCCCCATCATAGAGAATTTTGACGCGCTAGTGATTTTGACAGTTAACATCTTTCCCATGTATCTTTCTTCTTTGGGCACTAATACTTGTTCGTAGAACTCGTTGTGGGCTACGTAATAGTTCTTGTCGTGTGATATATCCGTGACGAGGACCTCTTGTGTCTCGCCCACCTTGTGGCCATACGGCTCGTAAGAACGGAACAGTTCTGACAGCTTTTTCGTTCGCTTCTTCACTTCTTGTGTTGGGACCTGTTGAACAAAGTCTTATTAAACACTATGGTTTACTCTACTCAACTAGATATGTTATGCACTGAATATGAGAACTAAATTATAGAGTTATTCTTAAAAATTCAAACCCCGAAGATGGACTGGTATACGGTCTAGTTGCATTTAGTCCGCCTATGTACCGTCGCGGTCATTTCTGCCTGATCACTTGAAAAAATTTTCGCTTGAATCTTGCGGCACGGCGCCAAACCAAACCCTTTGAAGTTTACGTTTCGAGTGCAAGCAAAAATGAACTTAGCGGCGGTCAAGCGGAAGTGTCTTAGATCGTACCACTTCTTCTTCTTCCAGCCCTTATCGCATAATGCTTGGGGTCGTCGCAACACGTTTTTTTCTTCCATTCTGTCCTGTCACCCGTCACACTATCTCTAACTCCTTTTTCTTTCATATCACTCCTCACACAAACCATCCATCTTTTCTTTGGCCTCCCTCTCCCTCGCCTATATACCACTATTGTAAAAATAATCTCATCCTTCTGTAGTGGCGGATTAAGCCGGGCCTATAGCAAATTCGACCAAGGGTGGAATACCCCTAGGACCTCTTAGTGTACAGAACTTTTTTATTCAGATAAATAAAATGAAATATTAAGATTGGTAACGTGAAAAGTACGATAATATGGGAATCCTAAGAAATCTTTATAAAAGAAAGTCGGAATTAAATTGACTATCACTTTCAAAGAAATCAGCTGTACAAGGTGCAGTTTTAAAACTGCACAATATTTCAGGAGGTTGTAATAAAACTCATAAATAATCATATAAAAATACGATACCTGGTCAATAATCAGTAAAACTTGTTATTTTTTTTTTTTAATTTTAACCGTTTTTCAGAATAACTCTCTAAATAAACTTCTTAAAAAAATACAGAATCACCCGTTGCGATTTATCGCACGCCGTGTCACTGTGTGTGTGAGTGCATCAACCTGTACGAGGCTCCGCCCACTTATTTTACGAAATGAATAATTTAACCTTAGATGTAGATCGAATTCGATGATCATAATGTACATTAATGTCTTAAATTTCGCTATTTAATTACTCGCTTTTAAGCATCATCACAATGTGAAAATCTTTTAAAAGTCACGTTGACGTCGCGTCGATAGGTACTTACGTATCAGCTGATGAATAAAATGTTGGCCGAGATCAATAAACCTTATGAGGCGTCCGTGCCTCCGTCCGTAGGTATAAGGTAGGTATAATGGAGCGCGCGCGCTCGAGATTTAGATACGCAGTGGTACATGAACGTACCTACCAGACGCAGTCTGTAGGTAATGTCATTCTCAAGGTCAGTTTTCCGTAATAATTTCGTTTTTATTTGTGGATTAAATTGGTGGATGTGAAATTTCCCTTCGTACTTTTTAATGGGCTGAGGACCGACAAAAAACACTTCAAGATAATTTGTGCTAGTTACGTAGATAGGTAGGTTTGTGATTTATCTTGCCTGTTAGGTAGGTATTTTTACCGTAGTTAAAATTTTTAAATCAATTTATTTACACTAATCAAATTGATTCGGCTAACAACGTATTTACAAATGACTTTTTATGTACTTACTAATAAAATAAAATAAATACCTAAGCAGGTACTTATGTTACCTGGAGGTGTTGTTCAAACAGACAGCAGTCTAGCACGACGTTGCTGATTTTCTTTTAATTTCGTAGCACAAACACATTCGTTTTAAAGTGTCGAAAGCACTAATCACTAGTGATCACCTTTTCAAGTAACGTACTTGCCGACCGTAGTGAGGAAACCAAACCGTAGACCAGCATCCCGCGTGCTGGCCCGTGGCTCTCGCTTGAAGTATTCCAGGATATTTTCCTGCAAGGCGACAAGCAGGCCTTCGTTGCCGCGACCGTCAGCAAGCCGGGGAACGCCGAATTGTCGAAACTCGCGGAGTCTTTGCGTAGCAGCCAGTATTACCCTTTGAGATGGACGTTACGATGTTTCCACTGATAGCATACAAGCGGACTATCTCCACCAGCTCTACATTGGAGTATTGGTCTGTCATCTTTCATCACTAGATACCGCAACCGTTAACCGAAGGCGCTGTGGGCGAATATTGCAAGCGCGTGTATGCACACGTCGGCGGCGTCAGTTACACTAAACATGATCGATTGATCGATGGCGCGGGGGCGTGGCTAGGGTGTGTCGTGCGGGAGATTATTGGTGCTTTACGTTGCGTGTATGTGTGTGAAAGCGCGGTTTAAATAATGGTGCGTTTGTGTGTGTGAAAGCGCGGTTATAAGGGAGGTATCAGACTAGCAGAGTTTATAAAAAAGGTAGTTCACACATACCGATTTCCATATATAAGAAAAAAAATACCTACTCATTTTATTATTGATTCGGGTCGAGAATCACTAACATAATTACCTCCTGAATTTTTTTGCACCTTTAAAACTGCACCTTGTATATGGATTTCATGAAGTGTATACGAGTACATCACCTTTGTACTCTTGTATCTGTATTTGTATTTTTTCTTTTCAGTATTTGTGTACATAAATAAATACTTTGACTAGTTTTTTGCGTTCAAGTGTGAGTTCCCCGAACGCATGGGCCCCCAAATGGGGCCTGTAGCATTTGCTACTCTTGCTACATGGCTAATCCGCCACTGCTTCAGGAAAATTTTGTCCCTTAAATACCTTAATGCTTTTGCAAACTAGAAAAGTAGAAGAATTCTAGGCAAAAGATCATGTATGTTGTTGCTGCTTACCTGACAAGTATAATTGTGCAGGGAAACCTGTCAGGTATATCCTAACGTGTATGGCTACATTAAGAAAGATACAGACAAAGGTGCCAAGGTTTAAGTCAACACCTGTATTAAGTGCGATATTGAGCTCGATTAGTTTTCGTACCTTGGTCATTTTAGCGGCAGGCGTGCCGGGGCGAGCGAAGAACTGGTTGATGAAGAGCGACGGGAACCGGTACTTGTCGCACAGCCGCACGGTGTCTTCGAAGTCCGCGTCCGTCTCGCCGGGGAAGCCGCAGATTATGTCGGTGGCTATCGTCATGCCTGGCACCCTGGAGGTACATCATTTTAACACTTTCAATGCCACGGATTTTTATTTAAAAAACGCTCAACTACTGCCACTACACAAAAATGTCGAGTTCCGAAAATCAAGTATCGTTAACTGTGTAAACTAAAAAAAATGAATTTTGTTGTAACCATTTTATTATTTCTCTCATATATCAGACTGTGATGACGCGGTCACAAAATTGATTTGTCACATATATTAGACTGTGGCGTTGAAAGGGTTAATACGTAATTGAAGTCAACGCAAGTTCATTTATTTAAGGGGACTCGGTACACATAACGATGTCGCCCCGTAATTCTAATCCATCAATAACTTAATATAAATGGTTAGATACATATTAATAAACCCCAAGCGAATGCCGGGTGTTCGGTCTCTCATTGTCTTTCTGTTGTGTCTCTAATTACGGTGTTCGAAAGGTTTACTCTCTAAACTTATCTAAGCTATGTGGTAGAAACATCGCCGCGGGAATATTGAATTGATACTACTATATTCTTCATGAATACGTCATGAATCTTTGTTGAAACACACATTTATTTCCAAGAATAAAAAAAAATTACTGAAATAATATTTTCATCATTTCAGCCGAAAGACATCCACTGTTAGACATAGGCCTCCCCCAAGCGTTGCCACAACGACCGATCCTATGTCTCGCATAACATCGGATTCCCGCGACCGTCACCAGGCCATCGGTCCACCTTGAGGAAAGCCTTCCGGTACGTGGTCGCCACTCCAGAACCTTTCGTCCACATCGACCATCTGTTTTGAGAGCAATGTGCCCTGCCCATCATCATCATATCAGCCGAAAGATGCCCACTGTTGGACATAGGCCTCCCCAAGCGTCGCCACAACAACCTGTCCGTCACGCATCCATCGGATTCCCCCTGACCAGGTCATCGGTCCACCTTGTTGGAGGCCTTCCAACACTGTCCAATGCAACATAATCCTAACTAATATTATAAATGTGAAAGTGTGGATGTTTGGATGTTTGTTACTTAATCACGCAAAAACGGTTGAACGGATTTGGATGAAATTTCTCATGCATATAGCCTTTGACATGGAAAAGAACATAGGCTACCTTTTATCCCGATTCCTTAAGTACCTAATGCCACGCGGGCGGAGCCGTGGGCAAAAGCTAGTTCTAAATAATTCTAATTCCCACATTCTAAACACTTCAATGTAAAATGCACTATTCCACTGACTTTTCTCTGAGGAAGTTGACGACTTGCTCGAAGTCCGCTCGTGTATACTCTCTCTTCATGTCTGACAGAACTTGATCGCTGCCCGACTGCACCGGCACGTGGAGGAACCTACAGGAAAGAATAGGAAATATAAAACATAGTCACAGTAAGATGGTAAGCGAGTAATAGATGTTACATGAACAGTCACTCCATATGTAGGACAATAGAAATAAACATTCTGTGAAAATTTCAACTCTCTACTTAATGGTTCATAAGATACAGCCCGTTGACAGGCGGACGGATGAACGGTCAGATAACTGAGGCTTAATAATAGGATCCCGTTGACACCCTTCGGGTACGACACCCTGAATAGTGATGCAAGAGACTCAGTCGTTTAAGTCTTTTAAAACTAGACTAGACTTATTTTTGACGACTTAAACGACTCACGACTAAATTAGTCTTTTAACCCTCAAGTCTTGGAGTCTTAAGGCTTAAACTAAAGACTAATTTGAGTCGCAGTCCTTTAACCTCATAACAAAAAAGCTAAGTCGTAACGTAAAAAGGTTAATACAACTAAAAGCCTTAAAGGACTAAAATGACTCACGCCTTAAACGACTCGGGAGTCGGGAGTCTTGTAATGAAACTAGAGAAACGTAACTATATAGGAGCTTCCTATTTTCGCGAACTTCAAGAAAATATTTGTGTTTGTAATATAGTGGTTACAGAATACGAATAAATTCTGTGCACAGTATTATTTATAATGAGTAATTTATGACAAAACGCAAGTTCACTTATTTCACTGTTTTTACTGCTTAGTTTAATATTGTGTTGTTAAAAAACTCGACTACGAAAAAAAAAACGACGAAAGATTTTCAGGATGTTGAAGTAGGTATACAAAATCGAATCGACATCGAATTTTTTTACTGCTTGGGACGCCACATTGAATTTTGATTAGTATAAGTGAAACCCTTTGAAATGATATCAAACACGGTGTATTTATTTGTCCGCTAGAGGCCACAATGAATGAAAAAAGAAAATATAATTTGTTATTGTAAACTTCGATTTATCGGTCGCCAGTGATTCCTCGTAATGAGTTAGAAGTTACCTGTGGGCTGGCACAAAATAGATAGGTACAGAAGTCAATCTACATACAAAGCACGCTCGAGCAACGCACACATAGACACCGCACACGGACACGATATCTCGGAGCGCCTCGTTTGCTCGTCGAAAAGTTCCGGCTCAAACGCTCATTAGTGATTAGTGTGCGTCCACCGAGCGTAGGTATAAAAAGTGAAGTACCATATTAAATGAGATTGTTTTCTGTACTTATCTATTTTGTGCCTGTACTATTTGCAGCACGAATAGTCACCCGATGCTGTGATATTATAATGCCCGTGCAAAATCGAGAGTACCTTCATACGAGTATTATACCCGTAATTATACTCATGAATACAAACAACTTTCCCAAAGAAACTTTTTTTCATACTCGTTAGTTTTGTCACAATAACAAAGCAGCTGTTCGCGTAAATTCGCGCGCGCGCGCCTGCTACCTCTCAGCTGTTATCTGCGTAACGCCCTTGTGTCTGACGAATTGTCAGCTTGATCAGACGAGCTCCCTCAAGCCTCCCCAAGTGTCGCCATAATAATGATCGGTGCCCACTGTTGGATATAAGCCTCCCTCAAGTGTTGCCATTTAGGCGCTATAATGACTGATGCCCACTGTTGGACATAAGTCTCCCCCAAGTGTCGCCATTTAGGCCTATAATGACTGATGCCCACTGTTGGACATTAATCCCCCCTCGCTATAATGACCTATGCCCACTGTTAGACATAAGCCTCCCCCAAGTGTCACCATTTAGGTGCTATAATGACTGATGCCCACTCTTGGACATAAGTCTCTCCTCGCTATAATGACCTATGCCCACTGTTGGACATACGCCTCCCCCAAGTGTCGCCACTTAGGCCTATAATGACTGATGCCCACTGATGGACATAAGCCTCCCCTCGCTGTAATGACCTATGCCCACTGTAGGACATACGCCTCCCTCAAGTGTCGCCATTTAGGCCTATAATGACTGATGCCCAATGTTGGACATAAGCCTCCCCCAAGTGTCGCTATTTAGGCCTATAATGACTGATGCCCACTATTGGACATAGAACTCCTCCTCGCTATAATGACCGATGTCCACAGTTGGACACAGGCCTCCACCTCGCTATAATGACCGATGATCACAGTTGGACACAGGCCTCCACCTCGCTATAATGACCTGTGTCCACTGTTGGACATAAGCCTCCCCCAAGTATCGACATTTAGGCGCTATAATGAGTGCTGTCCATTGTTGGACATAAGTCTCCTCTCGCTATAATGACCTATGCCCACTGTTGGACAAGCCTCCCCCAAGTGTCGACATTTAGGCGCTATAATGGCTGATGCCCACTGTTGGACATAGGCTCATAAATATATACGAGCCCAAACTCGATTGGGTCGTGTCGTTTAATTACCAAGCTCCTATAGCCTCCTTCCGGTTCCATCATCAGATCAGTTCCATGTTATAATAATAATGCATTGTCATCTGATTCAGAATGATCAGCTCAATCGGTAGCCGGGAAGTGGGTCAAATTTAATTTTTAAGATTTGATTACAGACAAACATCGGGACAAGTGAAACTAAAAATACCTAACGGTTTCAATAAAAGTGTGATTATGTATTTACTTACTTCATTGTTTTAATTTAGGCATTATTTATTACCCACCCAATCAGATTTTAAACAGCTTGAGCTGTATTGAAAATGAAGCACAACTCGGTAAAGCATCATGAAGCGCGAGTCCTTTTATAAACGACTCGAGTCGTTTAAGCCTTATTATAAACGACTCGAGTCGTTTAAGCCTTATAAACGACTCGAGTCGTTTAAGCCTTTTAGTCCTTTAGTTAAAAGACTTCAGGGTTTCAAGTCTTATTAATAAAGACTGGAAACTGTAGTCTTCTTTCCAGACTAGAGTCGCTTAAAATGAAGTCGAGTCCTTTTTAAAGGCCTTAAACGACTGAGTCTCTTGCATCACTAACCCTGAAAGTAAATAGAGCAAAATAACCCAACTGTAAAAACGACCAAAAAGTTTAAAACAAGGCCCTTGCTGTCCGGTATTAAAATCCACCCTGTATTTGGCGGCTGGGTCACCTCCGGTCACACAGCGCTGTGGACTCGTCGCATTTTGCGTGTGGTCACGGCATTATGTTGAGCGTTCGGTCGTTTTGCGTGGGGTTTATAATCTGTAAGTCCTAAGATATATACATAATAATATCTTACTTGTAAACCCTAGGATGGTGCATGATCTTGGCCACCTCGGCGAGATGCTCCAGTATGTAAGGGGGGTTGGTCATGCCGAGTCGCAGTCGGCAGCCTTCCGGTATCACCTCGACTAGCTTCCACAGAAGTTCTGGCAGCGACGTGCCGATGTCACGACCATATGTACCTGGACACAGTTGGGATATTTTAATATCACGTTCTTATGTCTTCTGGACTCCTTCTTCTTTGGTGTTTGGAATACATTAGAAACCTCGGCAAGAGATATATTCTTTTATATGTAAGCATTCAGCCATAAATCATACAGCTAACTAACTAACAATTTTATTATAAGTTATTGTACCAACATACGAGTAAATTCTCTGAGTGCAGACTAGCAGCACGGCGCGGCGGCGCGGAGAGCGGCGCGGGGGCGGAAACGCGCGCGATTAGCTTGGCCAGACTGGCCGCGTGGTGCGGGAAGCGGTGGTTGCCACAGCATGGCTCGAGCTATTTTGAGATCTCTGTTCCCGCGCGGGCTGCCCGCATCGCTACCCGCGCTCAGGTGCCCACTATGGACACTCCAAACAAGTTCTTATGTTTGAGTTTGCCGCGCCGCGCCCGAGTTTTCAGTTTGACCGAACACTGATCCCCATCATTTCCCTTAACACCGTTTGACATTAATCATATAGGTGAACAATTAATGTGATGACAAATTAAACAACGCATTAAGCAGACGTAGATCACGTACCGGTTTGGGCACGTCGATCTCCACACAATTTATATGGCAATTAGACTTGTAGAGTTACATTAGATCCACGCCACGCGACGCGATTCTACGTACAAATCAGGCGTGGCCTTCGTGTGCGCCGGTCTAATGTCATTGTCACTTTAATCTCGTAAAAAAAAGCAGTAAAAGTGAAAGTTTTCCATAATTCACCCGCAAAGGCGAAAAGTTTGTATGGAGAAACTTATTTGCAGGGAGGTGAAGCCACTGGCTGCTACCACAAAAACTCACCTGTATCCTCACTAGTCAACCAAATCTCGCAGACTCCCTCAGTGAAGGACTGGCGCGCCCTCTCCACGATCTCCTCGGGAGGATAGCTGCCGAGCTCGCCGCGCGCGTGCTTCGTCTTGCAGTACGTGCACTGGTTCAAGCACCCCGTGTTGATGGGGATGATCTCTATCAGGGGGTTCTTGCGGACTTTTGGCAGGAGGAGTGATGCTCCACCTGCTTTCCGTCCCTCGCCGGTCTTCTTTTGACCGAAGAGGCGGACTGTGTGACCTGTAAATATTTTTTTAATTAATCCCTGTAAGTTTTACTTTTAACTTTTTTTCTTTTAGTTCTTTTTAGGGTTCCGTACCTAAAAGGAAAAAATGGAACCCTAATAGGATCACTTTGTTGTCCGTCTGTTTGTCTGTCAAGAGCCTTTATCTCGGGAACGCATAGAGGAATCGAGTTGAAATTCAAACCATATACTCTGACCTGTGGCCCCTTGAAGCTATGTAAAATTCAAACTCCTAGAGTAAATGAAAAAAAAAGATACAGAATTGGAATCAAAATTCATAGGGTACTTCCCGTTGACCTAGAATCCTGCAATTTGGCATGAAGCTAGGTCACGTAGGTCATAGCACGTATGAGAAAATCTGAAGACTGAATTTGTAGTTACGTCACAAAAAAAACTTTTTGCGATTCGGAAAAATCTTCGTAACTCAATTCGAGAATTAAACTGTTCTCATGGGTTAGTTTGTACGGAACCCTCAGTGCGCGATTCCAACTCGCACTTGACCGGTTTTTTTTTATTTTTAATATTTTGTATTGTTTAGTATCGTGGGTGTACTGTACAGACTGCGGCTGGTTTTATCAATCAACTTCCATTTTTTCTTTTAATTCTTTTTTTTATATTTAGACCCACCAGAAATTATTTCTGTATCATGGCTCAACTTTATTTTTTCCAAAAATTGTCACAGTTCTAAATGTAAGATTTTGCTTGTGGCCAGAAATAAACGTTTTTATTATTATTATTTTAGTGACATCTGGAACCAAATTGCTGTTTATTGACATACCCTTGAGAGTCTCCTCGACGATCTCCACGATCCTGTCTATCTGCTGCACGCCCACCACACTGAGCCCCGTCAGGTAGTTGGCGCGCGGAGCTCCCTGGGGCACGCAGCCCGCCACTACCACGTGGATGCCGCGGCTTTGACCCAGCTCTATCTCATTCCTGCAATATGAGAATGAATGAATGAAGAAAAAGAGTTTTGATAAATAAGACTAACACAGCCTTTTTTGAGATGGGAAATTTTCCTATGACCCTCTAAGGTAGAGTGGGAGGGTATATCTGTCTTTTACTCACTAAAACCCACACCTATGTCCTTCACTGCCCTTAGCTCCTTCTAGGATCACGGTTTTTCTATTCAAATTGATTGTTTAACTGGCCCCGACCCACTTAAACTGCAAGAATCAAATTGTATTATGTTATGATTAATTTTTTTTTTTTTGTCATTCTTGAGTCCTGATGTAAGTAACCTCAGAAAAAGACAGATGAACTTTTTGATGTACAAGTGGACCCATGCTTTGAGAAATGTCCAAACCTCACATTCAGACAAAATAGCCGAGTTGCAATGTAAAGTATGGTATTTAACATGGATAGTTAAAAAAAATTTAAACCACAAAACTATCTGAAATGTTTTTTTTACCATGAAAACAAAGATTTAGCAAGGAACACAAAACATAAACTTTATTTTTAATTCAACTCTTTCTTGTCTGGTTTTATAACTTTCAGAACAGTATGCAAGAAAATTAAATCAAAATTGAAAAACAACTGACTTAAAATGGTCTTCAGCAGGGCTCTTGACGGTGCAGGAATTGAGCAGCCACAGCTGTGCGTCAAATTTGTCGTCAGTCAACTTGTAGCCATGGGCAGCCAGCAGCCCGGCCATGTACTCCGAGTCCGAGTTGTTGTGTGCACACCCCCATGTCTTCACGTAGATTGTCTGGGTACCTAGAAGTGAGAACACAGATTATTTATTATGATTTTTTTTATCTGACATAAACTAGTGCTTGACCGCGATCCCACCTGACGGTAAGCAGTGATGCAATGCAATCGTGGATGGTGAGGCGCACTAGTTTATTAATTCATTAAACCCCAAGCGAACGCCGGCGTTCACGCATCTATTGTCTTATTATTAAAGGGAGCCTGCTCACTCTTTGCAGACACCTTGATTATATATATGATATACTAGCTTTTGTCTGCGGCTTTGCCCACATACATAAAATATAGCCCATGTCACTCAGCAGTAGCTTCTGATGTCGTATAAAGTGCCCATGTAGGCCTATGAGAAATAAAAACATTTGAATTTTGAATAAAGCAGCTTTCTATTGGTGAAAAAGTTTTAGCAATAGGATTAGTACTTTCAGAGACTTACCTCCTACAACCAAAAAAAACAAGTTTACCTCTTTATAATATTATTGTAGATAGAATATCATGTGTGGCACTAAAATTTCATTAAACACCTTTACAAATATACCACATTCTTTACATACTGGATATTATATTTGTATTCTTATGACTCATTTCAGCATGCCTGAATCAACATGATCTTATTTAAATAATGAGGTTATTCAAACCATATGTAAGTTATTTGATGAACAAACTACTACAGTTGATCGCAGTAATCCAACAAATGTTTTGCAAGGTAGTGTCGATTATAATTGTCAAATTCGAATAATTATCTATACTACTATTATAATAAAAGAGGAAAGATTTGTATTTTTGTGTAAATTAACTAGCTTTTCCCGCACAGCTTCACCTACATATATGAAATATAGACTATTTTATCGATACATATAAATAAAATTGGAGTGTCTGTTTGTAATATTGAAATAACCGCTTTTTACTACATGCATATGAATGCATATGATGATTGAATGAAATATGGTACATACACCAAACTATTTTTTTTTAAATTTTTGTCTGTCTGACTGTTTGTCCCGGCTAATCTCTGAAATGGCTCGACCGATTGTGACAGGACTTTTTTTGGCAGATAGCTGATGTAATAAGGAGTAACATAGGCTACTTTTATTTTAGAAAGATACATTCAAAATCCTGTAGTCCACACGAATGAAGTCGAGGGCACAGCTAGTATCTTATAAGATTAATCTGATATTAGTAATTAAACATAATAGATAGCCTGAGGTTTCTCTATTATTCATTCCTTTGGTCATTATAAAATTGGGTAATTGGCACAATAAAAGAGAAGCCTGAACTCAGTAATGGGCAAAATCAGGCTGTGGAGTGACTATGAGAAGATATTTATAATGTCTAATATTTTACAAAAAGGCTTAAATTCAGGTCGAGTCACAAGTACTTGAAATCCATCAATATGAAGTTTAATAGTTGATGTGATAATGATGAAAGCAGGAATTAAATGACAATAACTTTTTAAACTCTTAAAGAAACTAAAGACACACTTGTAAATATTTCTCTAGATCTAGACCTTGCGAAGGAAGATAGTAACTTCACACGCAATATTTATTGCAAAAGTTCACAGTGGCCTATTTATTAAAACTAAATATACTAAAATAAACAACTTTTAAGGTTATACCTGGTACGACACTTTCCAAAATAACCTTTTCGACGGGCTCAGAATCATTCTTATTGTCACGTTTTCTTGACCGGACGCTTACATTTTTCCTGCTTGAGTATCTCTCTTTAGGTGTGATGTCCTGAGAAGATATTAAATCTTCTATATCGTCTATAATTTCATCACAAACACCTGGCATTTTGCGGTTTTGTTTTGACAATTATTTGACATTGACATTTTAGGAATCAATTTTTTTTATGTAATCTTTTTGGTTTGGATACTAGTCTTCTAAGCTATGTCTTCGTTTGAATACAGTAATTTTTTTTAGTTTACTATTTAAAACATTCTAATGTAATAATACTATTGGCAGTAATTCGAGTCAGCATTCTTCGCTGAGGTAGTTAACACTACAAAACAATTATATTATCAGCACCATTTTGCCGAGGTCGGGCCTGTTTTCGTTATTCCACCCCTTAGTTCCGAATTACGTCAAAAGCGATTATATCGCGAATCCGACCAAATTTAATAGTCAAAAAATATAAGGACTATTGAGTACTATTTGTAACGTTGCGTGTTGGTCGGATTCGCAATGTAATCGATTTTGACGCAATTCGGAACGCGAGGCACATATTGTTCAGTTGAGCAGAAACTTGAGATAGGTACAAAATTACACCAATTTTACATCACAATATTCACAAGGAATTGCAAGGAATGAAAGCAAATAAGTAAATAAAACTGTCACTGAACTTCACACGAACAAATCCCAGCAAAAATATGTAGAGGGATGCAGAAGGATGTAAAACCTGCAAACCACCTATAAAAAGGGAGGATGCTCCAATCATCATGTGTTTAGGCTGGTTTGGGTAACTACCTGATAATTGATTTCAGGCTGTTGTATTAAATATGTTTTAGTTGCTTGGCGAACTCCAATACCGCGAATCCGCGATGCAAGATTTTGGTTTTATTTTAGTTCTTAAGTGGTGCCATAGATGGCGGTACCAACCTTGCGATAAACGGTAATTGGCTAAAATAAATAGACATTATTGAAAGATTACTGCTCACCTGTAGAGTCACGGAACAGTAAAAGGGTCTCAATCAATCTGCTTGGAAGAAAAAAGACGTTCAGTCACCTATCTGTTCATGTGCTTTTCTGTAAGTTATGAGGCGCTAGTTATCCCACCACAAACATACATTTTTGGTGGGATTTCAATACTTTTTTCAAAAAATCGTATCTATTTTTTTCTTTTTGTGCCACGCCCGCGTCCATTGTTAACCTTAGAAGTCATTTTGCGTTTCAGAGCAACTTTTTTGTAGGCAAATCATCTGAAATTTGAGCTCGAGCTAAATTGGGCCGCAGAGCCCACTCCCGGTCGGGAACTTTTTTGACCTTATTATGTATACATGACAATATTTTATACCCTTCCCCCTTTTTTTTTTTTTTTTGTTATGGTGGGAAAAAATCATGCATTGACATCCCCGCCCTTGGGTGGAGCGGGAGATAGTGTCAGGCTCTTACTGACTAAAAGACCCATCCCGTTCCTTCTAGCCTTCATACCGGGGCTCGAGGGCCCTTTCGGATAACCCTGGCCCCAGTAGGCTTCGACCCGGTTGGGTCCCTGCTGTTGCTGACAACTCCTTGAGGCGCGCGGGAACAGTGCGCGCCGTCGACGCCATGGGCTTGGTCCGGACAGTTACCGGACGGCCGGACAGTGAGCTACCCATTGCATACCCTCCCCCTCCTCATTGTATTATTGTATCACTGGTTCATAAATATTTTATTAAAAATTCGATATTCGATTAAGCCAACTCATGCTTGACCGATTTCTTCTTATGACATATTTTATACCCTCTCCCCCTTTTCTACTCGGCATGCGTGCGGCCTGTTGCTGGAACTTGGCCTGCGCACTGCCGACTGCCGTGCGCTTAGATAATACGTCTCACACACAGGTCCACTGAAATCTGTGTGGGTTTTTCCTCCAAAAGTGCATCTCCGACATCAATCTACATGTACCTATCTCATTATCATATGAATTGACCAATTCATTAAACCCCAAGCGAATGCCGGCGGCGTTAGCGCATCTATTGTCTTACTATTGTCTCTCAAATTGACGGTATCTGAAAGGTTAAACGTTAGCTGTATGCTGACTTTACCACTGAGTTTATTTCGGTGTTTTTTTTTTTCAGGGTAGGGTAGGCTAGGAAACACCGGTCTCATCTAGATTAAAATGCCAAAAAAAAAAACGAGTAGGTACCTAATATGTTTTGTCAATAAACCTTTTTGCAAAATAAATATCATGTATAATTGTTGCTACTCCTGCACATTATCTAGTCAATTTGGATTAGAAATGTACCGTTGCGGGCAATATTGCCGTGAAGTGGGAATTTTGGTGGGAATATTGCCCGATGTGTGAATATTGGTGGCAATATTGTCAGCAATATTCCCATATTGCCGGCAACAGCACATCTCTAATTTGGATGTAATAAAGTAACCTATCCAGTTAGTCTGCCCACCTCGCGATATCGCCACGCCACCCATTCGCGCTGCCGTGTTTGGGTAGTTCTGTACCGAATGGAGTCTGGAAGATTTTTCCTAATCGCATTAATAATAATCATCATCATTTATTTATCAGGAAATTATTCCCATATTAAGACACTACAAAATACAATTTATAAATAGGTACACATTACACAGTTACGTTACATTACATTAAAATTAAATTCAATTCATTTTTTTACGTCAAAGTAAAATTATAAAAGATAGTTTTTAAAAGTTATGAATAAATTTAAATAATAATAGTAATTAACTATTTAAATTAAAATACAAATTATTCCAATAAAATTATATTAATAAAAATAAATTGAATTATAACATAATAAAATTAAAATCAAAGTCAAAGTCAAATCATTTATTTCAAATAGACCATTTACAGGCACTTTTGAATAGTCAAATGTCGGTCAGTCCAAGAAAAGTGAAGAAAAGAAAGAAAGAAAGAAAGAAAACATGTTTATTTGACACACAATGACAAAACCAGTATAGGAACATTAATAAAATATAAAGCTTAAAACAAAATAAAAAATAAAATAAAATAAAAGCAAACAGCAACATTGTGTCTCACGGTAGTGCCAAATAGGTTCAGTTCAGCATACTGTCAAACAACCGTAGCAGTTGCCTGACGCTGGTTTTCAACTGAACCTTTGAGGGTGAGTGACGGATGAAAATCGTCTTTTGAAATATATAAAAGTAAGTAAATAATGTATAATAATGTAATGTAAATAATGTATGTATATTTATATGTGTATATATATATATATATATATATATATATGTATATTTTTATGTGTACAAAATTATATGTCGTAAATGTTCAGTGTTAATTGTTTGAGTACTAATTTAATCAAATGTCAACAAATTAAATAAAACTTTAAGTAGGCCTAAGCGTACATTCATGTTTAACAAAACCAGTCTCGAGCCACCGCCATCAATACAGCGCACGTTACATAACTTATTATGCTATTAGCAGCTGAGCGCAGTAGACGAGTTGCAAACCAGTGATAAAATGTGTTAAAAGAAAAACAAGTCGACTACGAAGCTAAATTGCACGTTCCAAAGAGTAGGTCTCTATGGAGAAGAACGTGCAAGAAACTCCATGGACACTCTTTTAAATCATATTATGTGTTACATATAATGCTTGGTTACATATTACTTGTTGCTTCTATCATGTGAGCACAATGTCGATAATGAAATAAAAATGTAAAATAATTAAAAGATAGAAACTGAATTAAGCCACTGGCAGCTAAGAGATGACCAGTCCCATCTGACTACTTATATTGTCACTACATGAACCATGCAACAATAAGTACCTAATGTAGTGACAGTCAAACCTCAAAGCCGTCATCCTCAGGATGATGCTGGAGCTGGCGCGGACCCTGCGCACCAAGGATATGCACCGTTTCCGCTTGGTCGCATAGAAGAAGCAGTCGATGCGTGACTGCGCGAAGTCGCGAACGTCCCCGACGCACTGCAGTACCGAGGCAGCCCCAACAACACCCTGTAGGCATTGTTGCATTGGATTCGTAGGGCGTTGTACTGTTTTTGAGTATATTTAGCCCACAAGGCGCTCGAATAAGAACAAGTACAATATGATCTAAAAAGAGTGTTTTTTGACTTCTTT
This sequence comes from Mythimna ferrago, assembly GCA_910589285.2. Classification (NCBI taxonomy): domain Eukaryota; kingdom Metazoa; phylum Arthropoda; class Insecta; order Lepidoptera; family Noctuidae; genus Mythimna; species Mythimna ferrago. The sequence goes on from OU342693.1 coordinate 2,012,835, forward strand.
CGAAGACTTCTTTCTTTTTTGCGAGCTGCGAGCTATCATGTTCGCTCTAACTGACTCTAACAGACAACGCCCTACGTTCCCGTTCTGTCAGTATCGTCCTTCAAGTTAGAGGTCACCAGATGTCCAAGGTACTTAAAAGTGTCAACCCTTTTTAGCGGTACACTATTTAATTTAATGCTCTGTTTTTACTGTTCCGTGGTCCGAACACATGCCATGAATTTTTTTTTTTGTGAGACCTGACAGCAAATTTTCTTTTTTCAGATTTATTCCTCTAACTATAGATACCGTAAGACTTAGCAAAGCCCTGAAATTTGCTATAAAGCATATAGCAAATTTCAGGGTTGTCAGCCAACGGGACGTATGAATTTTGATTCTCTATATAGAGTGTCGAAATGTACATTTTTTGCGACATAAACGGCCGTACCTATCTATTTTTTCGTTAACATAGAAGTTTGATTTTTTTCACAGCATCAAGGGACCGCAGGCCTGAGTACCTATATAGTTTTAATTTTAATACGATACATAATCGCGTTCCCGAGATAAAGGGCCTTGACAGACAGGCAGACGGACGGATAACAAAGTGATCCTATAAATGAGGGTTCCGTTTTTTCCTTTTGAGGTACGGAAACATAAAAAAAAGAATAAACCTTTTTATTCAGGCCCCTTTGAGACTGGCTACGATACTAAAGTCCACAAGAATGTTCTTATTGGACAGTAGATTAAATAAAGAGTTGTTTAATCGCTCATTATACCTATTTATGAGCGAAACGAAGCAAAACATAAAAGGATAACATCCTTATATATTTACTACATAATATTATGTACCTATTATTATTTTACACCTCGATATTGTCGAATTAATTACAATGCGTTCCAAATGAGAATAGGATCGCCCGCCATGTTGTGACGTCACGATTTACTGTCAAATTGAGGAAAGAAATTTTAAACATTAATTAATTTACGAAAAATTTAATTTATTTATGAACTGGGAACGAAAAAAGTTTAAGCAGAATTCAATTCTTCAATTTTACTCATCCCTAAGTTCTTCGTTTCGCCAAAATTTCTTCGATTTGACAGTACGATGAGAATGAGACGTACTCAAAGTCAAAACATAGGAATCGGTTATTCTCATTTGGAACCCGTAGAGCACAGGTAGGTACCTAGACCTAACTATAGTGTGTCGCTTGCTGGGAGTTGGGACTGTTGGGAGTCACTCGTAATCTGAATCCTAGTCAAACAAGACATGCCATATTACCTACCTACCGCATTACTTCCTAAATTAAGGACGTATTCACCTATTTCGACAAATATCACGGTTTTTCGGGAACCATTATGATGCTCTAGGAATCATAATTATGAGTATATCTTGATATCAAATAAAAGAAAATATATTTATCTCCAGGATGGCATAAAAAAAATATTACGGTCTCATATAAAATTTTCATATAAATACGATTTTACCAACGCACTAATACAAGAAAATTACGAAACACAGGGTCTGAGTAGGAACCCGTAACTTAAATCCAGTAAACATTTTTACTTTAAAAAACATAAAATAATACAGCTTATATAGTCTTCAACACCTATAGCTAATTATTTTGAACCTACTTATATAACTTTATGATTTATGACCAAAATAAAACCACTCTCAATATTTCTTCATACATTTTTCATTGAACGCGCGATGTCTAGCGTCAGTCCGCGCTCAGAAGCGCTTGTGAACGGAGGTCCGTATCGCTCTCTTACAAAAAATAAATACGTCTAAAATGTGTGCCGACTTGTATACTGCGACTGCAAAGACGTGCTACTTTTTCGGACCGAAATAAAAGTACAAATATCATACTTATTTTTAAAATTGTTATTATGGAGTAATAATGGACTTACTGATACAGAATGAGTTTTATTCTAAAACAAAGACCAGAAATGGCCAACGGAACTTCAAACTTACACAGATATCACAATATAGATAGTTAAGCGACTATGACAATAAAAATAAATAAATGGTTCTGAATAGTTATGTTAAAAATGGTACCGTCGAAGTGACCTGATGATGATGATGGAGCCGGAAGATAGTCACCGGAACTCCATAATTAATTAATGTATCCTAGCCGTGTTTGGGCTTATTAGAATTGTCATGAAATGCCCTTTGGCTATAAGGTACTATCAAACTGATCTGATGATAATGATGATGAAGCTAGAAGATAGGCACCGGGACTCCGTAATTAATCAATGTATCCTACCCGTGTTTGGGCTATTTAGAATTATCATGAGATGCGCCGCACTTTGGCTATAAGGCACTATCAAACTGATCTGATGATGATGGATAACCCTATAGTAATCCAATCGGGCGTTGAATTTTGTCATGAACCTTAAAACTCGATAAAAATAATTTGTTCGAGCTTAGAATATAGGTTATAATGACACGTATGACGTCGTAGTGCAATTCGAGTATAGTACAAAATAAAACAATATCTTTTTTGGAACGAAGTTCCTTATCGCGCGTTGTGAAAGGGGGCTAGACGGAAAAAATTCTCACGAAAAATTGTACGGACACTTTTACTGTCAAAATATAAATCCAAGATGGCGGCTGCAAGAAATTCAACTTTTTCGTCATGGGTGTCGTTTTCATGGTTTTCGAGGGTGTTGAAACCGATGGTACTGTCAAAATATAAATCCAAGATGGCGGCTGCAAGAAATTATCAAATTTTTCGTCATGGGTGTCGTTTTCATGGTTTTCAAGGGTTTTGAAACTGATAGTACTGTCAAAATGTAAATCCATGATGGCGGCTGCAAGAAATTATCAAATTTTTCGTCATGGGTGTCGTTTTCATGGTTTTCGAGGGTGTTGAAACCGATGGTACTGTCAAAATGTAAATCCATGATGGCGGCTGCAAGAAATTATCAAATTTTTCGTCATGGGTGTCGTTTTCATGGTTTTCGAGGGTGTTGAAACCGATAGTACTGTCAAAATATAAATCCAAGATGGCGGCTGCAAAAAATTATTAAATTTTTCGTCATGGGTGTCGTTTTCATGGTTTTCAAGGGTGTTGAAACCGATAGTATTGTCAAAATGTAAATCCAAGAAGGCGGCTGCAAGTAATTATCAACTTTTTCGTCATGGGTGTCGTTTTCGTGGTTTTCGAGGGTGTTGAAACCGATGGTACTGTCAAAATGTAAATCCAAGATGGCGGCTGCAAGAAATTATCAACTTTTTCGTCATGGGTGTCGTTTTCATGGTTTTCGAGGGTGTTGAAACCGATAGTACTGTCAAAATGTAAATCCAAGATGGCGGCTGCAAGAAATTGTTAACTTTTCCGTCATGGGTGTCGTTTTCATGGTTTTCGAGGGTGTTGAAACCGATAGTACTGTCAAAGTATAAATCCAAGATAGCGGCTGCAAGAAATTATTAACTTTTCCGTCATAGGTGTCGTTTTCATGGTTTTCGAGGGTGTTGAAACCGATGGTACTGTCAAAATATAAATCCAAGATGGCGGCTGCAAGAAATTATCAAATTTTTCGTCATGGGTGTCGTTTTCATGGTTTTCGAGGGTGTTGAAACTGATAGTACTGTCAAAATGTAAATCCATGATGGCGGTTGCAAGAAATTATTAACTTTTCCGTCATGGGTGTCGTTTTCATGGTTTTCGAGGGTGTTGAAACCGATGGTACTGTCAAAATATAAATCCAAGATGGCGGCTGCAAGAAATTATCAAATTTTTCGTCATGGGTGTCGTTTTCATGGTTTTCGAGGGTGTTGAAACTGATAGTACTGTCAAAATGTAAATCCAAGATGGCGGCTGCAAGAAATTATCAACTTTTTCGTCATGGGTGTCGTTTTCATGGTTTTCGAGGGTGTTGAAACCGATAGTACTGTCAAAATGTAAATCCAAGATGGCGGCTGCAAGAAATTGTTAACTTTTCCGTCATGGGTGTCGTTTTCATGGTTTTCGAGGGTGTTGAAACCGATAGTACTGTCAAAGTATAAATCCAAGATAGCGGCTGCAAGAAATTATCAACTTTTTCGTCATGGGTGTCGTTTTCATGGTTTTCGAGAGTGTTGAAACCGATAGTACTGTCAAAATGTAAATCCAAGATGGCGGCTGCAAGAAATTGTTAACTTTTCCGTCATGGGTGTCGTTTTCATGGTTTTCGAGGGTGTTGAAACCGATAGTACTGTCAAAATATAAATCCAAGATGGCGGCTGCAAGAAATTATCAAATTTTTCGTCATGGGTGTCGTTTTCATGGTTTTCAAGGGTGTTGAAACTGATAGTAGTGTCAAAATGTAAATCCATGATGGCGGTTGCAAGAAATTATTAACTTTTCCGTCATGGGTGTCGTTTTCATGGTTTTCGAGGGTGTTGAAACCGATAGTACTGTCAAAATATAAATCCAAGATGGCGAATGCAAAAAAAAAAAATTTTCGTCATGGGTGTCGTTTTCATGGTTTTCGAGGGTGTTGAAACCGATAGTACTGTCAAAATATAAATCCAAGATGGCGGCTGCAAAAAATTATTAAATTTTTCGTCATGGGTGTCGTTTTCATGGTTTTCAAGGGTGTTGAAACCGATAGTATTGTCAAAATGTAAATCCAAGATGGCGGCTGCAAGTAATTATCAACTTTTTCGTCATGGGTGTCGTTTTCGTGGTTTTCGAGGGTGTTGAAACCGATTGTACTGTCAAAATGTAAACCTAAGATGGCGGCTGCAATAAATTATCAACTTTTTCGATATGGGTGTCTTTTTCATGGTTTTCGAGGTTGTTGAAGCCGATAGTGCTGTCAAAATGTAAATCTAAGATGGCGGCTGTCAGAAATTATCAACTTTTTCGTCATGAGTGTCGTTTTCATGGTTTCGAAAATGTTGAAATAGTGCTGTCAAAATGTACATAAAATAGGATAGTATTTTTTAGTTATCTTGTATTGGCTAGACGGAAAAAATTCTCACGAAAAGTTGTAACGATACTTTTGCTATAGTAAGCTATTGTAAGCCGTGCGGCGTGCGCATGTTTCTCTGTCTGTCTTTCTCTCTCTCTTATAGAAAGCAAGCCAGAACGGAACTTCATTCCATCCGGGTGTCTCTTGACACCTCAGTAGTTTTTTTATATTGCTAAATATCTGACAGACAAATCGAAGCAAGTAATAGGAGCTGTACCCTATTCGCGGATTAGACATATAAAGAAAGTTTTTTTACTGTCAGTTCAACCGATTTCAACTTCTATTTCGTAGGCATAAGGATGGCATTAAAAGCAAAAAACTAATTACAATACCAACTATTTGCTGCAGCCACCATTTGTCATGCTACCAACGTAATGAAAGTCAAAATCGGTTGAACGGACAGTAGTAATAGGTTTTTTTTTATATAATGTATAGGCTCGCGTTTGACCACAATCTCACCTGATGGTAAGCGATGATGTGGCCGACGATAGAGCACGCTTGCCTATATCTTCGAGTACCAAGATAAATTAGGACACTTTTCACTACATATTATAAAACAAAGTCCCCCGCTGAGTCTGTCTGTCTGTCTGTTCGCGATAAAATCAAAATTTACTGCACCGATTTTCAAGCAGTTTTCACCACTCGATAGCGTGATTCTTGAGGAAGCTTTTAGTATATAATTTCTTAAGTTTTTGTATGTATTTTTGTGTACATTAACGTTATTTGTTGAAGATGTCGGGAAAAAATAAGCCGTCTGGGAGCTTTTAACGCAAACGCTGCCTAAACCCTTTGAGATATAACAAAATAATGTATCGTGGAATTGTGTATCTTATATAGGTCTACAGAAAAGTCCGCGGTGGCATATGTCTATCTCTTAAGGTTAACATAATATATCCATTTGACTACTTTTAAAAATTGGCATTCATGAAGCATTTATTGGAAAGCTATTTACATAATTACGGTATTAATTCTTATCAAAATAAGTTACTTCGCGTTCAAGACTATATCAGTATCTGTAAATTACTTTTTGAATCATTTAAATCGGACGTACCATTAGAAAGCTTTCATAAATTTAATAATTCTCAAAATTAAATTCACGAGTTCACAAGTTCCGCTCTTCAGTAGCTACGCATGACGCGGTCACTGATCCTCCCCCCGCGCTGTTTTGCCTACTGTTTCTTTAGCTAATAAGCCGAACGACAATAACGCACGACTGATGACTGTGTTTTCTTTTGGAAGTTATTGAAAAGTTATAATTGCATTTTTGTTTTGTGTTTGTTTTCTTAATTAACACAACACCAACAATGGTAGTATATGTGAATTAAGGTGGTAAGAACTACGCTGCTCACGCGTGTAAAATGGAGGTCCAAAATTTATGGGAAATAACATTAGGTTACGCCACGCGGGCGAAGCCGCGGGCAAAAGCTAGTGTATTTATAAATCATTTTTTCATGTTACCATTTTGATATACAAGGAATTAAAGTTGCCACAATATCATGATATCAAATTAACGATGATTTATTCATCTCCCAGTTTCATGCTTTAAAATTATTCAGTCCCATACAATCTTTTCACACAAATACAATACAGAAATTGGCTATGCTACAAATAGGGTCTGGATAGTACACATAACTGCTAAATCCGTTGTATATTATACCTTATAATTAAAAAAAAAACTTTTCCAAAAAAAGATATAACCGATTTCACTAGTCGGTGTTAAATAAGGAACAAACAATATCGAGAAACACCGACTTCCGAAATTAAAATTATTTTGATGGTTTTAGTGTTTTTTTTAGTGAAGTCGGTTATATTTTTTTTTGGAAAAAGTTTTTTATTTCACACTTTTTAGTTGCAATACACTTATTTACAGCCAGAGTACCTTTTTCTCATGACAATTCCAATTAACACAAAACCCTGCTAGGATAAATTCATTGTTTTATTATGAAGCTTCCGTGTCTACCTTGCGGCTCCATCATCATCATCAGATCAGTTTGATAGTACCTTATAGCCAAAGTGCGGCGCATCTCATGATGATTCTAAATAGCCCAAACACGGGTAGGACACATTGATTAATTACGAAGCCCCTGTGCCTATCTTCTAGCTTCATCATCATTATCATCAGATCAGTTTGATAGTACCTTATTGCCAAAGTGCATCTCATGACAATTCTAATAAACCCAAACACGGCTAGGATACATTGATTAATTACGGCGTTCCGGTGCCTATCTTCCGGCTCGCATAACTATGTTCATTGTGATATCTGTGTGAGTATGAACTTCCACTGGCCATTTCTGGTCTTCTTCACCAGTTCCACTTCATCAAATGTAATTTTTTGAGTGTAAATGCTTAAGTCTTTGATGAAAATACCAAAAGAACTATACGGTTGCTTATGATATTTGAGGAGTTCCCTTGAATTCGCCAAGATTCCATCATCAGATCCCGACTTGGTAGTCACCATGGGACCATTTGGAAAGCTTCCAACAAAAAAAGAATTTTTCAAATCGGTCGGCAAGCAACGAAGTTATGCGCGAACATACATAAAAAAAAAACTACTGAGGTGTCAAGGGACACCCGGATGGAACGAAGTTCCGTTTTGGCTTGCTTTCTATAAGAGAGAGAGACAGACAGAGAAACATGCGCACGCCGCACGGCTTACAATAGCTTACTATAGCAAAAAGTATTGTTACAACTTTTCGTGAGAATTTTTTCCGTCTAGCCAATACAAGATAACTAAAAAATACTATCCCATTTTATGTACATTTTGACAGCACTATTTCAACATCTTCGAAACCATGAAAACGACACTCATGACGAAAAAGTTGATAATTTCTGACAGCCGCCATCTTAGATTTACATTTTGACAGCAGTATCGGCTTCAACAACCTCGAAAACCATGAAAAAGACACCCATATCGAAAAAGTTGATAATTTATTGCAGCCGCCATCTTAGATTTACATTTTCACAGTACAATCGGTTTCAACACCCTCGAAAACCACGAAAACGACACCCATGACGAAAAAGTTGATAATTTCTTGCAGCCGCCATCTTGGATTTATATTTTGACAGTACTATTGGTTTCAACACCCTCGAAAACCATGAAAACGACACCCATGACGGAAAAGTTAACAATTTCTTGCAGCCGCCATCTTGGATTTACATTTTGACAGTACTATCGGTTTCAACACCCTCGAAAACCATGAAAACGACACCCATGACGAAAAAGTTGATAATTTCTTGCAGCCGCCATCTTGGATTTACATTTTGACAGTACTATCGGTTTCCGCGCCCTCGAAAACCATAAAAACGACACCCATGACGAAAAAGTTGATAATTTCTTGCAGCCGCCATCTTGGATTTACATTTTGACAGTACCATCGGTTTCAACACCCTCGAAAACCATGAAAACGACACCCATGACGGAAAATTTGATAATTGCTTGCAGCCGCCATTTTGGATTTATATTTTGACTTTACCATCGGTTTCAACACCCTCGAAAACCATGAAAACGACACCCATGACGAAAAATTTGATAATTTCTTGCATCCGCCATCTTGGATTTATATTTTGACAGTACCATCGGTTTCAACACCCTCGAAAACCATGAAAACGACACCCATGACGAAAAAGTTGATAATTTCTTGCAGCCGCCATCTTGGATTTATATTTTGACAGTAAAAGTGTCGGTACAATTTTTCGTGAGAATTTTTTCCGTCTAGCCCCCTTTCACAACGCGCGATAAGGAACTTCGTTCCAAAAATCAAACATCCGAATTAAGAACCTCCTCCTTCTTTAGAAGTCGGTTAAAAATACATAAGTATTCATAGTTTTAACTGTATTTTACGATTAGATCGAATATTAAATTGGAAATACCTACTTGCTTCAGACATCGTACGAGTATTTATTGAGTTTGAAGATTTAATTCATGTCGGAGAGGGGTTGTGCGTTGTACCTAATTGTCTGATAAAATTAATCTCAAATACCCATTTGATTTTGATAATTTTTTTAAAGAAATAAGCCTGGGAAATAATCGTAGGTTTACAAAGAAATTGGTCGTTATTACCCGTAACGATATGGCAACTACTTATTTTTGCTATAAGAGTAGTACTCAAAACTGGATAAGCAGGCAATTACATATTGCCATATTGTAATACTGATACTAAAAATCAAACAAGCTTGACTCAATTAATACTTACTAAGAAAAATGAAATAATACCTCAAATATCAAGACATGTTCGGTTAAAGTATAAAATTGAGCGAACAATGGGCTCTATGTGTGCGTGCGCGTAAGGTCGATGTATTGCGACCAAATACCTAAATTCGAGCGAGTGAATCTTGCTCACGCGTCCTTAAACAAAGCATCATAAAATACGTATAAAGCTACTTATTTAACAAGTAACTTTATAACCTCTTTATGATAAAATTAATTAACTTTGCCAAAAGTTAACTGCAGTGTGAGAACGCCAAAGTAATAAAGACGTAGTTTAGACAATAATACGTCATTAATCATGGTTTTTAATTGATGTTTATAAGTTATTAAACTTGAATAACTCGCCAAAAATAGGTGTCATGGTACTTATTGCGATCTTATAGAAATCTAATTTCAATGAAACCCTAATAAAAATCTACACTTCCGATTAATAATAGCACATTATTATAGCCATGTTAACATTAAATAGAGTCATTATGAGCGATAATAGTTCTTATTTCGTTCGAATACGGCTTAGAATCAGTTGTTATAAATGCGAATGTAAGCATTACAATAGTGACAATGGGTCGTAGACGCAGCAGCTGTCGTCGTAATGGCGGCAAAGTTACCTGCTGGTTTTGGCGCCATTTGTCAAGCAGCTCATTTTATTCTTCTAACTATGCAACTCAAATTAGACTCCACTTTTTTAGTAACCTTTATAAAAAATTGAAAGTAGAGTAGGTACTCTACAGCAATAAAAGTTATTTTCCACTTAATTTTTATTGCCCTTCCTTTTTCCTAACTGCATTTTAATTTTCGTGTGAGCATAAATCAACGGTAATTAATTTCATCTTGCGCGCTCATTTATTTTTACATGCAATTTACAACACTGACCACTACATAAAGATAATCCCGGTCTCGTTAATTTTACATTTTATCGCCGTTTTAATTCGCTGATTAGATCATAGTTACGGTGTATGAATATGAATGTAACGCGAATAAAAAAGGCTTGAAACCATCGTGCTTGAAACCGTTACAAGAAAGAATATTTGAATAGTTTACAATCTCTGGTTCAGTTTAGTGGTGGTTTAAGAGAATAATTTGCATTTATTTAATTGTAGAAGACCCCTTTCGAAGTTTGGTGCAGTCGAGCGATGAAAGAGTTCACCTTTCTCCGTTCGTGCATCGCGCGTGCTATCCCGCGCTCAGTAGAACTTGCAGAAGCGCGCGTGCGTCGGACGCGGCAACAAGTTCGTGTGACAGCTGTCTGTGCTTGCTTTGTGTGTACGAAAATACTGTGTGAACTTTGTCGTGTTTAGTTTGTGAACATTTGTGGAACAACGTGTATAAAAAAAACGAATCGGTGAGTTTTGAAGTTTACATTGTCTCTACTTTTATTTTATTCGTGTGAATAATATCTTAGCTGATTTATGGATACGTTCAACTTCGTAAGAACACTCAGAAATAATCGAAAATTATATTTGAAGAGTTCGGTATGTTAAGTGCCGAGTTAATAATTAATCAAGATATACCTACCTGCCAAGCTATATTTAAAAAACACTACTAAGTTTACGATCAAAGGTAATTGTGCGATAGCTACCTGTTGCTAGTTTAGTCTTATACTTTTCAACTATTTCAGTTTTTACATGCGGATTAACCATTTAAATAAACTAGCAACCAATATATTGACAGGTAATAGGTACCTACTTACTTAAATATTTAGATAAAATTTTCATGTTTGTAAATATCAGCACTTAGGTAATATTTATGTAAAACACAAACATTTCAAAATGTAAACAAAACACTTTAATAAATGCGATTAGAGCGGGTAGTTTAAAAAACCTTATTTGGAGCGCTAGAAAAATTGCCAGCCCGAAATATTATTTATTTTTAGTTAAGCTATGTACATACCTACGTGCTAAAATAACCATTACTTAATTGTCAATTCTATTATTTTCTACGTTTCGAGAGCAACTAAAGTTTACTACAAATTAATAACAATATGCAACAATTAGATAGGTACCTATCTAACTATAGGTGTTAGAATAATAACGCAATTGTAATCTGTTTTATTTATTCTCACGTGAGAAGAAATTAGAAATGTACCTACCTATCTAAAAATTATTCCAGAAAATTTAGAGAAAATAGGTACTTATTAATCATATTAATACATTCATCCGTGTTTACTGGGTATAATGCCCTTTAGGGCGTAACGCGACAGATTACCTAAAATAATCAAGTAGGCCATATGTCCTAAGTCGACAGACTCGTGGAGCCGTATAGAACGCATCATCGCCCAGAGACATAGATGAGTACAATTAATAAACATGACCTATGGCTAAATGCACAACTCGTCCAAGCCAAATAAAAGTAAACTAAAAAAAAAAAAAAAGTACAATTAAAAAAAAAATTGCCGCGAAAATATGGGAACGGGAAGTCGGTAATTATATGACAAAATAGGTAATGGTTTTATGGAAATCAATGGCTTTGATGACATATTTTGGGTTAGGCTACCACGCATTCCAATTTCTAAGTATTTTCTTATTTGTTAAATTAATCACGCGTCGAACCACTTGAAGATTGTGTGAGTAATTTTCAAGTGGGTTGGGATTTTGATAAGACTAAAGACCAACGCCTATTGGCTGGTAAGTTTAGCTTATTTACCTGTTTGAAAGTAGCCAAACATTTATCAACATGTTTAAATACAAGTCAATCAAATCTTGTACAGAAATAAGGCCATTATTCATAGAAAATTCAAAACACCTGTAGAATAAGAGCGTAGCAAATTGCACGCAGTTTTTATTATTATTATTAGGTATTGATTGGCTTGTGCTTGACCATTATCATACTTGATCGTCAACGAAAGAGCAAGCTTGCCTAGAGATAACCTATTCACTGTTGACTTAAAGACCCCCAAGTTGTAGCTATCAGGAAACACTCTCTGAAAAGCAAGAAATTTCCGGGATCTTCGGGGCAGCTTGCCGATATACCCTGCCTAGAAGTAACCTATTCACAGGCCCTCCCGTTGTAGCTATCAGGAAACGCACTCTGGCAAGGAGTTTCCGGGATCTTCGGGACAGATGAGCTATATACCCTGCTTAGAAGTAACCTATTAACTCTTGACTTAAAAACCCCTAAGTTGTAGCTATCAGATCAGGAAACGCTCTCTGGCAAGATATTTTCGGGACCTTTGGAGCAGATGACCTATATAACCTGCCTAGAAGTAACCTATTAACTCTTGACATAAAGACCCCTAAGTTGTAGCTATCAGGAAACGCACTTTGGCAAGGAATTTGCGGGATATTCGATTCAGATGATCTATAAAAAGTAAATCCAGGATTCGAATCAGATTTTTGAATAAACGGCTGTAAAAATCACCTTAAACCAGCCTAACGTAACATTACACATGCCTAACAGAAGGCACTCAGCTAAACAAACTATTTATTCTATTTCCAACTATGCGAGCACTACTAAGTCTCGATCGTTTAAATTAATGTTTTATTTACGTTTACATTTTTACGATGTAAAATTAAAGTTAAGGTGATGTTTGAAGGTCATTACGAGTTCCTGGGACCATAAGTACCTATAGTGAAGTGCTGATGCTAACAGTGGCGGAACTACAGGGTGGCAAGACTGGCACGGGTCCCCGATCAGACGGGGCCCCTGGTCAGAAAGGCGCGAGCTCTATTTTTTTTATTTTTTTATTTAATCTTTATCGGTTCGCGCTTGACTGCTATCACTCCTGATGGAAAGCGACGATGGAGCGCGCTTACCTAAAAGTAACCTATTCATTCTTGACTTAAAGAGCCCCAGGGCTGTAGGGCTACAAAGCCATCAGGAAACACAAGCTTCGAAGAAGTAATCCAACTTATCTAACAAAGTGATGATTTTTATGGGGCCCCATCCAATGATTATGAAGTTACGCCACTGGATGCTAAGTCATCATTGCCGCTACCGACTTAACTTAGCAAGACGGGTTTTACAGACCCGTCTCCTAAAAAAATGTGAGTGTGGTTCCCATGTCTAGAACATGACCGATAGTGCCCACATTCTGCAGGTTTAAAGGATTTATAAACCGCTGATACCGCAATGATAAATGATATTTATTTTGCAAATAGGTTTTTAAAAACACTTTTTCTGTTCATTTTTTTCGTCAATTTAAACTAGATAAGGCCGGTGTTTCCTAGCTAACCTGAAAAAACACTGAAACAAACTCAGACCATAAACATAGCCACTTACTGCTGAGTTCTAATCATAGAAAAGCTATCAATGTTTGGGCGATTATTTGAGTTACTTTATCGATATACTAGCGGCCCGTCCCGGCTTCGCACGGGCAATAAATATAGCCTATGTTACTTAGGGTGAATGTAGCTTTCCAATGGTGTAAGAATTTTTGAAATCGGCACAGTAGTTTTTGAGTTTATTCGTTAGATACATACAAAAATACAAATCTTTTCTCTTTATAATATTAATAGAGATTTGAGTTACCTTACCGTGACCCCGGAACGCAGTTGACAAGCGAAGGAATGCGGGTTTCAGTCAGTACAATTCTGGCACTCTCTCGCTCTACGGAGAATACATGTGATGATTTCCAAGCAAAAAAAAAAACTCAAAAATATCTTTCATGATTACGACGTGAAAAACTGATAATGTTATCCGTAATTCCGTGCTGTGCAGCTCTATTCCTCATTCACCCAAACAATCAAGACTCCAAAATGTCATGGCTCATGGGTTCAGTAAAGGATGCGCGTCCAACCCCACGCTACGGGGTGGTTTCGGACGCGCAGCGCGTGCCTTGCACGTGCTGTGTCCACCTGTCGTTCGACGTGGGCTAAGTTCGCTCGTGGCGTAAAAAAAGGTTTTAGTAGCATTAAAAACGAAAACAAAAAAGCAAAACTTGTCATTAATAATGTAATTTTTTTGGTTCGGATACTAAGATCTTTAAGAAATAGATCAAAGGACATGTCTTCGTATGAATATTTAATTTGTTTACCATTAGAATAAGTAACGTACATATTCCAATAATTCTAAGTTTTTATAAATTAATATCGACAATAACGTACACATATAAAATTGAAAACTCAATTTGTTTCGATATTGAGATAGATTCATGATATTAGTGGTTTTTTGGTTGCTATTTAACCTAAATAATCCTGTAATCTTTGTGTAAATGATAAATAAAATAAAAAAAATGTTTTTGTTGTATTTGGCAGCAAATATCAAGTCAACCTTTTCGGCAAACATCGCTGAGAGATAGTCTCCAATAAAATTCTCGGCTTCATTTTATTGAGACCGCACCTGTTTCAATGATTACACATATGTATTGTCCAGTTGCGCAGATACCTTTTTTTATGGTGGGAAAAAATCATGCATTGAAATCCCCCGCTCTTGGGCGGAGCGGGAGATAGTGTCAGACTCTTACTGACTAAAAGACCCACCCCGTTCCTTCTAGCCTTCATACCGGGGCTCGAGCGCCCTTTCGGATAACCCTGGCCCCAGTAGGCGCAGATACCTGAGAAAGTATCGATGAGAGATACAAAACTACACCAATTTTACATCACAATATCTATTGGGAATCAATTTGCGAATAATTAAAACACCCATTGAACTTCACTCGACAAAATCCCGCCATAAACCTTTTTTTTTTTTTTTCGATGGGAAAAATCATCTTATGACAACCCCCGCTCTTGTGCGGAGCGGGAGATAGTCAACCTTTTAATAACAACCAGTCGACGGCGACGGGTTCGTAGATTCAGTCCTTTACTAACTTCGTAATACGCGGTTGTCTAAGAAAACAGTCTCTCAATTTACTTACTGTATATGAAAATATTTAAACTTCACATAACTGCTTTCATGATGAGGCCGAATATCGGTTTTTCCAACTACTCGGTCCATCTCTAATGTATTTGTAAACTAACGTGTATACAAGGTGTCGTTTTGAAGCTGCAAAATATTTCAGGAGGTAATTATGTCAGTGATTCTCGACCCGAATCAATAATAAAATAAGTAGGTAATTTTTTTTTTTTTTATAACCGCGCTTTTTTTCACACACACAAACACGGAATAATAAAGGGCGTTTTCACACACACTAACTCGCAACGATAGTTTCATAAATAATGTATCATCCAATCATCATCCCGCACGCCACACCCTAGCCACGCCCCCGCGGCCATCGATCAGTCGATTTAGTTTAGTGTAATTAAAAAATTAAATAACAAGTATTACTGATTATTGACCAGGTTTCGTATTTTTACATGATTATTTATGAGTTTTATTACAACCTCCTGAAATATTGTGCAGTTTTAAAACTGCACCTGTATACATGATAATGATGTATACTTAACATATATATTTTTATTTATGACATGCATACGAATTTCGATCTTAGACTGGTAGACCACTTGTTTGTAACCAGATTGCGTCAGAAGGCGAAGTATTTTGCTGATTACACATACATACAATGCTACTCTAATCCTAATAGGCAGCAAATTGATGGTCAGAAGTCAGAAATAAATGACGCTCTTTCCTAAATAAGTAGTCATAATTTAATGAAGGTGTTTCGTGTGCTTTACCATGTCACCTTATTTAGGTTTGGGATTCCTCATCACTTACTACTTATTGATAAACAGGTAAATAGGTATCTAACCACATTGTTTAACAAATTACTTACGCAATAAAATAAATCTGCCTATGCACAAATCGTAAACTTAGTAATTTGTAATGGGTCATCAAGCTGTAGACACCTACTTAATTACTGAAAAACCCAATGACAGCTGCCCATTCCAGGAATCGCACCCGAGCAGTGGCGGCTTGAGCCAGCGCGGGACCTGTAGCAAATTCGACCAGAGGGCCCCTTTATAGACCTATTTAGTACTATTAAGTATTCTCAATAACTCAGTGGATTATAAGATTAGGTAAGATACGTGGAAATTACGGTAACGAGGGAACTGTATTCGGATTTCTACATTGACTAGATTTTTTTTACGTTCAAGTACAGGATCCCCAAATGCGCGGAGCCCCAGAATGCGCGGGACATGTAGCATTTGCTACTCTTGCTATATGGCTAATCCGCCACTGCAACCGAGACCCCACGTACAGCAGTCGCACTTACAACAACTTCCAACTGCTAGAACAACGTGACTTAACACAGATATTTTTGACATTTTTATCGTACAGGTAGTCAATAATGAAATCATATCTGTACCGGTATGATAACTAATCTCTAGTGTGGAAAGTGAATCAAAATGTGTTAATTATTTTTATATGAACTCTGCACATTATTAATCTGCAGTTTACAATAAACTTCTGCGTCATAAGTAGGTATCATAAAACTCAATGGAAGTGTTATAGAAATTCGTTTAAATTCAGGTAAATTAAATCATCGCATCTACCAAGTTACTCACTATCAGTGTTCTAGAATGTCATCATAAATAAAAAAAATGTAGATATAAAAGCAAAGACAAGTAAGATCATTGAGTATTATTATCTTGTGTTTATTTTTATTATTTATGCATTATTTGTGTATCTTTTACTTGTACTAAGCAGATGACACTAAGAAATAAATGTTTTTTTTTTTAAACAGAATTAAAATAAATAAGGCAACAATTAGCATTAATTCAAATATTTGAATAAGGGACAGTGGGGGCGTGGTGGGAACATCATGCTATCTCTTTTGTACGCACGTATCTTAATGGCGGTGATGTCACATTTCAGTGTTTGCAACCTTATTCTGTTACATAACAGATTTCCCTTCCACCAAATTTGAAAAAAATCTAATTTAATTACCATTGAACAGATTTGAATAATTCTTTCTATTTTCGATTTTGGAAATAGTTTTAAAAAAATAGCCAACAGTGATTGTAATGTTACGAGAGCATAAACCAGTGATTCCCAAAGTGGTCTGTATCGACCCAATGGGGGTATCAGGGTCGATGACGACGTTTAAGAGACATATGTCAGGGTAAAAAAGAATTTGGTGTCTGTGGTAAATAAATGGTATTAATCTGTTCACGGTTACTGGCCTAAAACTGGAGTAGTAGAACTTGACGGTGCTGACGTCATCCCTGACATAGAGAATGGACTGAGCAATACGAGTCACAAAGAGACTGTGTGGTCATTTTTCTCTTTTTCCGTACTGTACTCAAAAGACAGATGTGCTGCTGGGGAGTTTATTGCTCTACTGGTTTTTCCCAGATAAAATAAATACTAGACAGTAAATATTATAACTGACCGCACTATCTCTTTATCTCCTTCACACTTTTTGACCAACACTTTTAGGAGTTCCATCGATTTCTCTAGAATCCCACCATCAGATTCTGATCTTATGATAATGGTAGAACTTGGGAAATACCTACACCCTTTCAAACAAAAAAAAAAATTCATAAAAGAAAAATTTCCGACGATTATAACCTCTTATTTTTTGAAGTCTTAAAAACTCCGTCTATTCTCTAAGTCATCCAGACACTGGGACAGTTTTATCGGCAGATTTATGTGCATAATTGAATGTTATCAACTTATCATTGTTGTTATTGCGCTTGCACAGGCCTAAAGACGTAAACGGGTCGCTACATACAATACTATTCGGTCTAGGCATACGTAGGTATAGGTAATACGTAAAATAAGTTGCAAAATATACTCATATTATGTGTCAATCAAAAGCCAGAATACCGGAAAACTAACGCTCTACAAAGTATATTTGCACAAGCAAGATAATTGAGTATTGTGTGCGTTTTTGTACAATAGGTACTTCATACTAAAACTACAAATAAAGCTAAAACGATATCTTTTTCTGAAAGCGCTATCAAAATTCAGCAAAATTAGCATTTCAAATATTGGTATGATATGAGGAAAAGTGAGAGTGTAGTGTGAAAAACTCGCTGTCTCTACGTGACGTCACATTTCAGTTTGTGCATCCTTTTTTTTTACTATTGACCCCTAACCACCACCGATTTCCCTCTCTACCAAAGAAAGGTTTCTAGTTTATTACATTTTGATTGAATTTGTTGTATTTGTGATCTTGGATCAAGTTACTTTTTGATACCTACTTATCTACCAATAATTAAGAAAATTAATCAAAGAACTACCAAATTGTCTCATGGTAAACATTATACAATGTTCAGGTCCTAATTTCACCATCAACAATTAATTTGATCACTGCTTACCATCAGGTGGAGTCTCAAGCACCAGTCTTTTTTTATATCTGATATAAACTAGTGCTTGACTGCGAACCCACCAGATAGTAAGCAGTGATGTAATCGTGGATGGTGAGGCGCACTAGTTTATTAAGAGCCTATTCCCTCTAGCCTAGTTTATATCAATAATAGAAAATGTAGCAGACAAAACGGAACACCTAAATCGCCGTGTAAAGGCTGATCGGATATCCGAAGTCCTAACTTGGCAAACACTCTACGGCGTCGACTCAACAGTCGACACCCATTTGAATATCCCAGATATTCGAAACATTACCGACATTACCATACAAAGCCTTACAGATTACAATCACTAACAGCATGTTATGAAATTTTATTATTAGTCTACCCACTACAGGACTGACTTCCGTGTATTGATTCAAAATTTATTCAAACATTACGAAATTACATTCAGACATGTTATGAATGA
Source organism: Mythimna ferrago (assembly GCA_910589285.2). Classification (NCBI taxonomy): domain Eukaryota; kingdom Metazoa; phylum Arthropoda; class Insecta; order Lepidoptera; family Noctuidae; genus Mythimna; species Mythimna ferrago. Next base: position 2,031,574 of record OU342693.1, read on the forward strand.
TGCATTCAGGATTAGTGGTATTGCATTTCTTCATCAGAAATATCGATTTGAAATGTAAAGTGTGAATGTCAGTGGTTAGAAGAAAGAAACAAACAAAAAATACTTAGAATGGATGGATTATGTGGAAGACGATATGACGAGGTAGGAAGTCAACACTTGATGGGTAGAGGCTGATAGGAATGTTGTGAAATGTGAAGAATATGACGCTCGTATGCGCACCGACCCATAAATTGTGTTGGTAAAGACAAAAGTAGATCGTTCTTAAACAGTGTCATTACACCAGAATACATTCGATAGAAATTATTCAACACACTCAAAACTTGCCCCTATCCATGCTTCTTTTTGGTTTGAAGTGTAGTAATTTGTAGTATATTATTTCGAACTAATGCGAAAGCAGAAAAGTGCGTCGGCCAGCCAAAATTATAAAAAAAAAAATGTGAATCGAAATAGAAAATCATGAGCGTGTAAAATCTAAATACAGTGTTCTCATCTCACTATGCCTAACGATATAAAATAAAAGCATTATAAAAATCAAACATGTATGTGTCGTGATAAACTCCTCATTGAATACACATTACCTGTAAACCTTAATACCTACTGGTTCACAGAAAACCGTACATTATTGCAATATTCCACAGGATCAGATGAACTGCAAGTTTGAATGAAAAGCCTCGGCCTATAAGACCGAGGAGAGCAAGTTATTTTGCATGTACGTGATAAATTAGCATGGGCTTATTCATTAGATTACGTGTGGTCCTGCTAACAATAGTCCCCATTAAGTCCTCGAGGTGGTACAGAGTCTTTCTCAATAGAATGTGATACCTGTGTCTCAAAAATTATACTGAATTAGATACATACTCGTAAGCATAGATATCCGCTCGTAAGTAAATTTGTCCAAAAAATACTATTTTACTTCTTTCTACCAAATATAATTTGATTTTGGCAGTCTAAAGGAGAACACACACTGCCTTATCCGAGCCGAATAGAAAGAAAAAAAAAATTGAGTTCTTTAAGAAATCGTTTGAATCTGGAAAGAATCCTAAAATTCGATTCGTTCGCTGCGTTCGGTTTACCTTTAGTGTGAATCTTGATCCCATTCCTAAATTGCCAATAACTAAATATTAAGCCTTGAGTAATGTCATAGATTCTATATGGACTTATACACTAATGCCTTTACCAAACATATGAAGTATCATTGGGTGATTCACGTCCCACAGGTTGCAAGAAACTTGTTATGTACAAGGTTAATAGATCAATTATTTTCTTGATTAATCGGCCTTACTTAAATGGTATCATTTGACTGCGAGGGACAAAAACTAGTGCGAAGTAACACACACCATAGACTGGTGTTACCGACACCTACAGTGCTATTTGGGCTAGGAAATTAGAAGGCACGCGACCGCTTCCGTGTGGGCGAATGTTGTCTGTGATCAAAAATAAAAATAGGATTGACCTTTTTGCAAATTGTGTCGTTTTTGCTGTTATATTATCTTCAGCTAGGTCGCTAAATACGTCGATGGGAATGTTTGCTTATTTGTACCTACTATAAGTACTCAAGTCTAGTGTATCATCATCAGTCCACCTACCAATCTGGAGTCACACTCTGCTAGGTTTGTCTCTTTTTAGGGTTCCGTACCTCAAAAGGAAAAAAACGGAACCCTTATAGGATCACTTTGTTGTCCGTCTGTCTGTTTGTCAAAACCCTTTATCTCGAGAACGTGTGGAGGTATCGAGTTGAAATTAAAACCATATACTCAGGTCTGCGGTTCCTTCAAGCTGTGAAAAAATCAAACTTCTAAGTTAACGAATAAAAAAGATACGGCCGCCCGGCCGTTTATGTCGCAAAAAACGTATACCTATTTTGATACCCTCAAAGATCGAAATTCATGGGGTACTTCCCGTTGACCCAGAATCCTGAAATTTGGCACAAAGCAAGGTCTTATAGCACAGGTATAGGTAAAAATCTGAAAACAGTAAATTTGTTGTTACCTAGGTCAAAAAAATTGCAATTCAGAAAAATCTTTGAGACTCCATTCGGGAATTGTAGTTCGCACGGAACCCTCAGTGCGCGAGTCCGACTCGCACTTGCCCAGTTTTTTTTTGGTTCTATGCGTCACCCGTTCAATCTGGAGTCTCCGTCTGCTAGATTTGTCTTTTCTTTTCTCGGTTTTATGCATCACTCGTTTCGGGGTTTTCTACAACTTTGACGATGTCGTAAATACAACGTAATCGATTCTAGATTTCTGTGACCTGCCCCCCTGGCCAAGTTACAACCGTTTCGCTTGCGCCGAACGCTTCGAGTTGGCCGCGCCGCCAATTCTTTTGTTCTGACCACGTGACTGAGCGTTGAGATGACGTCATTCACGTACATTTGAAGCTTTCTGCAAGCGTTAACGATTGCAGATTAGCAACTTGGCTAGGGGTACTGATTCTGACCGTCTTATGAAGACCTTCGCTGGTATGGTCTCCTTTTACTAATCAATGTTAATTGAATCCATTCTAAGGTCTAGTAGTGGAAACAGCGCGTAATGTTTCACGAGCACTTCGAATAGATGTCAGCAAAACAGTAGGGGTGGCCTAGTAGGGTCGATGCTTCTATGGGCCATGGCTATATCTATAAAAGATTGGTACCGTAGTCTTGGAACGCAACGACAAATAAAGGACACAGGTGGGTTTTAGTCAATAAAAGTCTGTCAAACCCTTTCGCTCCCCATTAAAGCGGGAGAAGTAATTGGATAATTGCCCACCCCCAAAAAAAGGTCTGAAAGTGAAAACATTTAATATTATCAGTCCACTCTGCGGTACTTTAGAGGGTGCTATTTATTTTCAAACGCGATTCTTAGAGGCAGGTCACCAGACTTGACCGCTCGATATGTTATTATTGATATAAATTAAACGATGCACCTAATATTGATAGTATTGTACCATATCTTTAATTAAAATACTGTGCGCTTGAGTCAGAAGTGTAGACCAAGCTCTGGCTTCTCATTTAAAAGGGACTATAATACATATGAATCTAAATGGACATATTAGTGAATGCAGGTGACAATGGAAAATCATTTTTTATTTTTTTTTGCTAGTAGAAAAAAAGAAAAAGATGCAAACTTAAGATTAACAGATAGTATAACAGTGTAGGTTCGCATTTCACCAAAACTCAAACTTCATCTCATGGAAAGCGACGATTTGTGGTTGATGATGAAGTACGTTTGCCTTCAGGCCACCGTAGGCGCGGGCTTGCGGACGGCGAGCAATGGGTAGCTTGCTGTCCAATTGTCCAGTAACTGTCCGGACCGAGCCCAAGTCGTCGACGGCGCGCACTCTTCCCGCGCGCCTCAAGGAGTTGTCTGATATGTTGGAAATATGCTCCAACTGCAAATGAGCGGTATGGAAATTCATCCGTCGCCGGCCCTTGGCCAGAAGTGAGCAAAGACAGAAAAGAGTGGAATAACGGAAGAGACGTCGTGCACACAACAGGCCCAATAATGATGAGGACATGCCGGTTTCCTCACGACGTTTTCCTTCACTGTTTTGATAACGGAGAGAAGATTCACCAAATCCTAACATTTTGTGACTTCTTCAATTCCAATAACATACTTAAATGATTAGGCAATTGACTCACTACCCAAACACTGACACAAGCAGCTTATCTCTAACCCCAAAACAAATTCTATAAGTCAATACAGCAAAATGGGTTACTATTATAGCCACAGAACAAACACCCCTGTCTACTTAGGTACATGATGGATGATGCATCGCGATTCGCGTGAACCTAGACTTCTGTGTCACACGATGAGTATAGAGTCCATTGTGTGCTGTGTGCTAGATCTAGGCCACTTATCCGAATGTTATAATTAGTGTGGCCGACTGCAGCTCGCGGCGTCTTCCTAACTGGCAGTTATGTACAGTGAGCAAAACAGTTCGGTAATCAGGTTAAGTAGCCGTCTTCCCTATTTTTTTTTGTTATTGATAGGCTCGAACTTATCCACTATCTATACGTCTCCATTTCTCTCGATGATGTCAGATTATGCTTGTCTAGAAGTAAGTAACCTATTCACTCTTAACCAGCGAGGGATTTTAAATAATTAACTCCCGAGCTTCGCGAGAGTATTAATATAGAAACCTCAGTGAAGTGAGAAATTCAACACGCCGCGCGTGACTTAAATACACTGCTTTATTCCCTAGTCACATAATCTACTAAGACCTTCAGGTTGCAATCTAACCTTCTTTTATTTTAAAGTAAATTCAATTATATTATTTTATAAAATAAAAGGAAGTTTGAAACCACTGATCCGATAACATTTGCTAAATGTTACTACTTAGTGCCTTACTAAGCTACTTTTATCCCAGAAAGAATTTTATAAATTTTATAAGAAGAAACGAACATTAGCCAGCCATTATCAGTTCATTATCACGACAACAACGTTGCCGTTAATGTAGAGCAAAACATTGTTCTAACATTTATTTACGCGGGAGTCCTCTGGGTACAAGAAGAAGGTGACGCGTGACGCCTTGTCCAGCAGTCGAAGAGCAAAACCGATGCAAAAACATTTATCTGATTGTTTGACTGTACCTGAAAGTATATATTATTAGCTGTTTAGTGCGGTGTAAATACGGTTATGTGACGTGATAATTATGACGTCGACAACCGGCGGATGTGTGACTGCTCATGATTAGTGAGCCTTGTGCTAATGGAAGGAATACACCACGTTTTGGACGTGTTTGACTTTGGTGTTAGAGGCTTTAGCATTTTCAACTTTATAAGAGGTTCCTGGAATTATTTAATTTTAAGGCATTTCGGAAAATCTTTATTACTGATCTAGTTGATACAAGTACCTACTATATCCGCTCCTTTGATGTTTTGAAGTGTTTCAATAACTGAACAAACAACAGACTTCCGAAAACAAATTGGGGTACCTTATTGACTATTTTTTACTACCTACCATTGGTTTTAAAAATTGATTTATTGTAATCTTTATTATAGATACACATCATAATTTGGACAGGATACACATATACAAAAACAAAGTGTATAAAGGGCGCTCTTATCGCACAGGGCAATCTCTTACTTCATTTTTTAATTTACATCATGTTAAAACGTAAATATAAATAATATTTCAAATTGCTTCAAAATTCAGTAGGTTATAGAACTTCTGAATGTTAAACCATTTTGAAACTATTTGACAGTTTCAGAGAACAGAGAAAGAACACTCAAACTGAAATCTGACGTCACTACCATTACGCTCGTACAAAAGACAACTAGCTGTTACCATGATACCATCTCACCACTACTTTTCCTCATTCCAATATCTAAAATGCTTATTGCTAGAATTAATGCTGCTTTCATTAGCGTTATTTGTTGTTTAGAATAAAATATTGTGTCTACAAGAATCCCTATCTCAAAAACGAAAACAACTTTAATAATAGGGCTACCAACTTTGTACCTACACCTACAAGCATAGTTATTACACCGGCAATTATTATTCTCTAGATTAACTTTCTCTTGTTATTGACGATGATATAGGCACTACTGTATACGAGTTGTCGTTAGCAGACCAATAAGAAGGCAGTCATGTAAGGTCAGGTGAATTAGATAGGTTCTTGGTAAACATCAAAAAAATATTCAATTTCATTTCATTTTCAAGTATTTTTATAAAAATGTACTTACATACATTAACACGTAGAATTAAACACACTTTATTAGGCTAGTGATGTCAGTGATATCCCTTTCAATGCTTTTAAAGTTTTTTTTTTGTTCTTACTTGGTGCCCTTATAATTTTGCTGTTTGTTTGAGTCGAAAATCTATTGTGATCATGATTTGAGTAAAATTTCGTTGGTTGTAAAATGGCTTCATTTCTACCTCATTGACTCGTTTTGGTATTTTGTTCTTCTCATTTATCTTTAGGTACTTACCTATCTAACTCTTTTCTGTCTTGTGTGTTACCATTCTGTCGATTTTTCAATGTTGTTCCATTTTTGGATCACTGAGTCCAACAACGGTTCTACGATTAAACTGCAGTTTTATCAGATGTAGAAATCATTTGAAAAAATTGTGATTTAGTATCACTGAGAAAGCATTTTTTTAGCTTAACTTTTTATTGTTAATAATAATTAAACTAACATTTTCTTCTCTGTGATTCTCATTTAAATATTATAAATAGAGGAAAATTTATTCAGATAGCTTTGCAATTTTATTAATCTGTTTCTCGGCCATATGATTTTCTACGGAGCTGTCAGCTCGAGATTCATTGTTCATCGGTCCAGCGCACTTCAGACGCCACTTTTATAACTACGAACATTATTCTACGTCAGTTCTAAATGTAGTTTATTTACTTTCCAATATTTCTTACGTCTTCGCTACAACTATCCATACTATCGCTCTACTGATCCACAAAAAATTCTCCACTCGTTTGTTAAAAGTTCAATTGTTCAAATTTATTGTTACTTTATATTAGTTTTTCTTGGGATTGATACAAACAGTACATTTTCCTGTTGATTTACGAGTGTGTCTACATTATATCATATTTTCATAAGCAATGTATAAACTATATTTTCTAAATGTTTCAAGCAATCCATTTCGACTTCTTCCTCGTGGTCCATTCATCACGGCTATAAGACTGAAAACAAACAAGTTTGCTTTGAGCTGAGACGCGTCCATCATTTTGGATTGCTTGCTTTTGTTATCCATGAAAATTGATGAATTTCTGTAATTCAAGTTCAGTGCGTCAGACATCTTACTCAGAAGTGCTTGTTAGTGATATATAGACCCATTTCGTTCTTTTTCATGAAATCACTTACAGGTATCTACTTTAGAATTGTCGAAGAGTTGTCCAGAATGATGAAGCTATAATTGCATGTTCCATAGCGTAGACTTCACCCTTTCACCTATTAACTCTTCAAAAGGTAAAGCTTTGTGTAGGGTGTACAAAAATCCTTAGATAAAACTACATTTGGACTTTCCTATTCACTCAATTCTTGGTAACAAACAAAATAACGATGTAGGTATAAATTAAGCAAATATTGGTGGTAAACAGGTATTAGATATAGACCTAACACAATTGACACAAGTTTATGTTAGGTAAGTAACATCAGCCGATCGATATCTCGTTTTTGCGAAAACATAAACAGGGAAAACCTTTCGGCAATATAGATAAAATAAAATACAATCCAAATGTAGTTAATCCTACCAAAGTTTTTTCATTTGTTTGTCTAAATACGTATTATATTAATCGAAAGGTTAGGTTAGGTTAGTTGGGTTAGATACTGATTAACTATGAAATAAGATAGATGAATCAGATTAGGAAAACACTAGAAGATCTAGACATGCATCATCACACTGTTTTGCATCTTTATATTATCAGAGCAAACAGAATTCGGTCACTTCACCAAAGTGTTCTATGATAAAGGTCCACCGAGAGGCTGGCAAACATTTCTTCATACTGATCTAATTCCGTCTTAAAGTAACTGTACGTGCACATACCACGTATCGGAACCAATCGGTGTTTGAAGCTCAAAATACTTCCACTTGTTCAGAGAACCACAAGCGTCCAGCTGTCTACGTCTCTACGTCATCAGTTTCACAATCAAGCTTTAAATAATATTCACGGAACCCAAATGTGTATTGTTACTATTAATATTAAATGTTTGCCACTCTTGTCTTGTCCGAATCTACATCGGAATGTTGATTCTTAAGAATCTTTACAATTTTCCTCCTTCCGTAAGAGATTTACCAGAAATATTTTGCGAACCTTCGATCTAAATAAAAATATAACTGAAAAGCTCTAGTCTGTGTTTCTGTAGATATTCGTATAGAATTTGTAGGTGCTAACGATAAGTGCAGCTTGGCAGTAGGTAATTGTGTTGGCTGCGATAACGCTAAAGCTCTGTGTCAATAACATTGATGCTATCTTGATTCGATAACAGGAGTTGTGTTCTATCATTGCAGCGTTCAGGCTGTTCATAATTGCATCGCGTGATCTTGAAAGGGGAAAAATCAGCAAAACAACCAAAGAAACAGAAATCGCAAAAGGAATTAATGTCACTAAAACACAAGCAAATTTATCTCCATTAAGTGTGCGACAAGAATATACCTATTACCCAAACCCAATATTCCAAATGTCTAGACTACATTGACTCACGCAGTTGTTTTCTGCTTTTTTCAAAATCCACTGTTAGCCGAGCCTACCGGAATGAGTCAAATTGCCTAAGAGATGTTCAGAAATGATTCAGCCAGGAAGTGACTCAGTTTCGTCGTGAAAGCCTAAAGTTTGTGCATGCACAAGTGGAATTTGATGATCAGATACTTTATCGTCTTGCCTTTGCGGAATAAAAATTAAGTTTCATCGTCTGAATCTGTTTACATTTTTCACTATATGCCTACATAATTACTTGAATTTTGATCGTTAACTATCGTCTAGTGCAATGCCAGCCTCTTTGTGTCTTGTGCATAGTATTCATTCGTTCCCCGTTTTGGCAACAGCTATTATAGTTTTAGTTTTAATACACTTTTATAGCTTTAAATCTTTTATACCTAGTAACTTCTGCTAGCGTCTTTACCCGCGTGCCAAATAGATAGTTATCCCAAAGGAATAAATACTCCCAAAATAAAGTCTCCTAGACCCTATTCTAGAGCATGGTCTACCGGTGTGTATGTTTGTGGATCTTACTTAACATAACGAAATTCCTCCGTACCTTGGAAATAACGTTAAGCTGTTGATCCGGACTGTCATTTGTAGATCTTTGACGTGACGGATAGTCAGAAATCGGGAAATCCGACATCAGTCTTACCAATTACTGAGTGGTAGAGATCAGATAAGCAGTTGCTCCATGTAAAATACTGATCCACAGCTGTATCCGTTTAGATTGGAAGCCGACCCCAATACACTTGGGCAAAGGCTAAACAGATAGATTGATTGATGTCTTCATAAGTTCTGACGTGATGATCTCTTCAAAGCTAAAGTCCTAATCTAGATCAACATCAATCGCGCCTACTCAAACACCCACTGCGGCCACAACATCCTGGAAAACCTCAAACAATGAATGGAAATATAACCGTCACTTAGTTTTATCGATGAATAATGGCAAAGTATCGAGAACATGTTATTTATAACAGCTCTGTAAGTTGGATCACGTCAGATAAGATTAGCGGGACTGACTAGCTTTCGAAATATTGCTGTATCAACTGTTTCTTTGAAGTCTGCGTTACTTGTTTAAATACAGTCATCATCGTCTTCCTGTCCTGCTCCCAGCAGCGCAACATTTTCTTCCCTTCTGTCTATCAACCGTCACGGTGTCCCTTTTCTTTCATATCACTCCCCATCCATCATTTCCTTGACCTACTATTCTCCCTGTCCATCCACATGTATACTTGTATTGTATAATTATAGTATAATAATATGTGCCTGCTCATCATAACTTTTATTAATTTATTTATCTTTATTCACAAAAAGGTAAGTATCTTATAAGCTAAGCCCCACAAAACCTTTGTAATGGTTTGACTGTGGGGTCGAAGAGTCCACACATACTTAAATGTACTTATAACTAAATATTATTTAAACTCTCTACTGTTATATAAAACTTTTCTAAATAATATAATTTTAATTTACGTCTAAATCTATGTGTGTTTGTTTCACTCCATGTGATAGCCGGCAGACTGTTCAATAGATATGGTATTCTCTTATTTAGTGTTCTGTCACCAATGTAATTGGTGACTCTGGGTACATTAAATCTACCAGCAGCCATAGATCGTGTATTATGATTGTTGTATACGTGAGTTAAGTTATGCTTTTGGGTACTGTGGTGGTTAACTAATAAGAGGTATTTATGTTTGAAAGTGATAGGTAGAATTTTGCATATTTAAAATATTTTTCTATAATCTCCTTTACAACTGTTTTTAGTTTTTTTAGTAACAAGTAGCTTTAAGAATCTAATTTGAAGAGCTTCTAATTTATTTAAGTTACTTTTGAATGTTAACCCATGGCTGTCAAGAACAAACGTTTTATTCGTTCTCTTCACATGACCGTACCAGAAAGATTCTCTTTCAACTGGTTTCAAAACAGTCATAATAAAGGTATAGTGCGTTGGGGTAAGATCGGTATTGGGGTAAGAACGTATGAATATAAATTATACCACTTATTTAGCTTTATTTTTAATGCTAGTCATATTGCGTGCCGCGTCATTATGTTCCACCTTGCCCAGCAATGTAGCTGGCATTAAAAATAAAGCTAAATAAGTGGTATATAGATTTACCCCAATGCCGATCTTCCCCCAACCTACCTTACTCATTCAACAACAACAACGAAACAATCTCAGAGGCCCAAGTTTCTTTTAGAGTCCAAACTTATTAGGTAGGTTACTTCTATAGTCCATGGCCATATGAAAACCTGTCATGTTATTACCACTATCCTCCTAAATATATGCAAATAACGCCTAATCTTGATATATTTATAACCGTAATGAACGCTTTCCCAGATAACTCGTTAAAGCTTTACTTAAACACGTAGGTATACACAATAACACTCTGGTCAAAAATGATGCGGCGTAAATTCTATTTTCAAAAGTCAACGTAGGTCAAAGCTTTTGCAACAAATGTGATAAAAACACCATACCTATACCTATGTAAGTTTTTATGGAAGACACATTTCGCCGTGAATTGGCTTGCAAAAATCAAAATATGAAATATGTAGGTACCTACTTAGTAAGAATAAGCAAAAGTATAAAATTTTACATAATTTTGTGTTTTAATGAGTATAAGTAAGTACCTAAGTATCTCATAAGCGCGATATAAAAACAAAAAATAACTAATGATACTAAGAAAAACAAAATAAAACTCTACACAAATAAAAAAATACATGAAGATACTATCTACAGTTACTACTACTTTCTATCTTTTTAAACCAAATGTTACATTTTATAAACTCGCCACATAAGTACCTAACTCAATATCAGACTAAAATATATCTACCGTGTGACGAGTCACTTTATCAGTAAGTATTATAAAATCCATCACTAAGGTCTTTTTAAGTGATTGATAATTCATAATGTGATTATAGGTTCATAACAAAACCCCTATGTCTGCGTTGCTCCTATTTCTCAAGGAATATGGTTTCTTCAACCCAAAAACCCAAGGCCTACTGCCCCATATCTCTGTCACAGCTGACGGCGCTATCGAACTACCCACGGCAGAACAAATAATCCAGAAGGACCGCAGTTTGCTCAGGGCTGTAATTTACACTCTATCCACAACCTGGAGAGCCAAACTTGCGCATATATGGGAGAATTACTGGACTTAGCAAGGACATAATTCGGCAGTATATAAGCTTGGAATGTTGGAACTTCGTAATCTAATTTGGGGGTTTCCAACACCTGTAGATAATTTAGATAAATGATAAATGATCTTTATTTTGCAAGTAGGTTTTATAACAACACTTTTACACGTCATTTTTTTTTTTCGTCAATTTATGCTAGATGAGGCCGGTGTTTCCTAGCTGACTACCCTGAGAAGAAACACCGAAACAAACTCAGCGGTCAAAGTCTCTTTTAAAGTCCATACAGCAAAACATGTAATGGTCAAATCATATGAGAACCATGCAGATTGAGCCTGAGATGGTCTTTTGAAGAAAGAACCACACAGTTCTAAGTGGATCTGTCCAGTCAGTGCAAGCATTTGTCAATATGCGTGTAGCTCAACTCAGGACTACTAAGGAGCTCAACGACTTGACGAACAATGCCAAAGAGAGGACATTTGGGTAGGCCACATCAAGTACTCAAAACTGCCAGACATCATGTGAAAATAAAAGAAAAGGAAAGAGTAATCCACATAGTTCTCACATTCACAATAATAAAATTTACAAAAGTGTAAATATTGCAAATTGTAAAAAAAAGTATATAAAAAAAATCAGTCAAATAGTAAAAATAAACATGTCATAATTGTAAAACAACAACAATCGTCAATAAAAAAAAGGCAGTTAAAACAAAAAAACATTCAAATGATAATACACTTCTGGACACATCTATTGGCCCACCTTAGAGTTTAGGTTTCGATGGCCCCTACCGAAATATGATTGCTAGATTGAACAAAAACTGTTGATGCAGTTTTAAACCTGATACATTTTACCATCTTTTTCGATCGTATTGTTTTAAATTTGAATTCAGAATACCATACGACATGGAGCTACGCCTAACAAGTCGGATATGCGCCTTGTTAAAGGCAATTGATTTTTGAATAAAAAACATGTTTTATCAAATAAAGGTTTAATTTAATAACGCGTGTTGCCTCCATGGGCATCTACCACAGCTCTCATACGATTAGGCATAGAGTTTATGAACCGCTCTATGAAATTTTGAGGGATCATCTCCCATTCCTCTTCTATGGCAGTTTTCAACTCCTACATCGTCTGGGCAACTGGCTGACGAGCCCTAACACGTCTTTTTAGCTCGTCCCACATGTGCTCAATGGGGTTCATGTCTGGGCTTCTGGCTGGCCAGTCCATAACTGTGATGTTCACATCCCGAAGATATTCCCTGACGATGCCGGCCGCATGGGCTCTTGCATTATCATGCATAAAAAGGAAATTTGGGCCCACATAGTCCGCGTATGGTATCACGTGAGGTTCTAAGCACTCACGAATGTACCTTTCAGCATTTAATGTTGGCAGCCGTGGTCCTGTAACAACCTCAAGTTGAGTTTTGCCGCTCGCGGATATACCGCCCCAGACAGTCCATGAGCCACCGCCATAAGCAACCTTCTCTTCAAAGCAGCATTGTGCGAAACGCTCTCCCTTACGTCGGTAGACCTTCTTCCTTCCATCATTGCCATGTAACACAATTTTAGACTCATCAGAAAAGAGTAGACGGCTCCAATCTTGCTGTGTCCAATTTAAATGACTGCGTGCGAAATGAAGGCGCGCTGTTCGGTGGGCTCGCGTTAGTTTGGGCCCATTAGCTGGCTTGTGTGGTACCATATCGCGTTCTTTTAACCTTCTCCGAACAGTTCGAGCGCTCACAGATACTCCGTGGAAGTCGCGAAGTTGGTTTTGTATCTCAATGGAGGTAAGGTGACGATTTCTCAAGCTGGTCGTCACGATGAATCGATCCTGCCTTTCAGTTGTGACCCGAGATCGTGGCCTTCCTTGGCGACGAACAAAGCCGCCAGTCTCTAGGTACCTCCGATAAACATTTCGGACCGCAGATCGACTTAAATTAAGTTGAGCACTCACGTTTCTTTGGCTGTGTCCGGCCTGAATAAGTGCGACAGCTTGGGCGGCGACTTCAGGTGAAGTATCCATAGATTATTGATAGAACCTCACCTTAATGTTAAGAATAAGTAATGTTTGTTGCAAAACCAAAGATATCAATCACTTTTTCAAGAACTAAATCCAAGTAAACCGATAAAACCAAGTTTTCTTAGTATTCGATTGTTTGATATCAACAAACAGGCTCCAAATTGTCTTTTGTTTCTTTAAATTCTGTGTTCGAAATTCAAAAAAAGACTATTGAATGAAATTGTGAATGTGCCAGGTTCAAAACTGCATAAAAACTTTTTGCTCGACCTAATATAAAATTTTAGCTAGGACCAAACGAAACTGAAAATACAAGGTGGGCCAATAGATGTGTCCAGAAGAGGGAAGACCTCCTACAAGGTGGGCCGATGACCTGGTGAAGGTTGCGGGACGCCCAGGATCGTTCATTGTGGCGACTCTTGGTGTAATTATAGTGAGTAGGTACGTATAGAAAACATTATAATAACACTTTAAATGTAAAAGTACCAAAATATAAAAAAAAACTCGTCAAGCTCGTGTCGGAGTTGCGCACCGAGGGTTTCGTACAGACTTGTCTATACATTTATGTAAATTGTTTGATTCCCAAATCGTGTCTCAAACATTTTGGCGAATCGCAAAATATAAATTTTCAGTTTTTACACTTTTTCCTTTACTTGTGCCGTGAGACCTTGCGTTTTGCCAAACAGGATTCTAGGTCAACGGAAAGTTCCCTATAGATTCTGATTGAGAAAAAGGGCCATGATAGATTGACAACAAAGCGATCCTTTATGGGTTTTGTTTTTGCCGACTTAAGTACGGAACTCTAAAAACAGATGTTTCTCCCATATTGCAATATTTATCTGAAGAAAATATAATGCCCGCCATACACGCTAGGGTATACCCACGGAACAGTAAAAACAGTGGAAGAAGTAAGTAGGCGTGGCACTGTCGCCGCTAGTAAGAATCGCGTTGCGCACTTGCTGTTCAAGCGCTCTCATTCTCTAACTAGACTGCGCAACATAATAATTAACGAAAAATAATATTAAAATGCCTTATTGTCCCATACTGTACTTTAAAAACCGTAGTCTGACTAAAAATCTAACTCATGGAGGTGTATCATACCACCGAAAAGTGTTATTTTCGGATTTATTTTAATAAAATGAAAAAATAAAATTACGTGAAACATTGCGCAGGATATACAAACAAAACTAGTCCTTAGATCCATCACTACAAAGTTGATTTTCTTTTCTCGGTTATTAGCTTTTCTGGAATATTCGTTAGTCTACCTATACTTTTGACGCTATCCAAATAGTGCGTGACTTTATCGATAAAATCAATCGATATGTATAATATGTATTACATTGCCTTTTTAAAATATATATTATAGTTTAATAGTTTTTGTAAGTAATATAATACAGATAATTATTAAATTAATAAATATAATAAAATAAAAATTGTGGTATGATATTTGTGATGTATTTTAAATAAATTTAGTTAAAGAGGTAGGAACAACATAGGGCGTTTGAATTATACTTAATATTCTTATGTTTAGCAGTGGGCGATGACGATGATTTCAGCTGAGATGATGATAATTGATGTACTATGCAAATAAATACCCTTTTTACTACGTTTAAAAATTGCCTTTAATCATATTAATTTCATAATTTTAATACTATCACACTATCGCATACAATTTTTTTTTGCATGATATTTTTTAAATACGTTTTCATACAATCGATACATATTTCGATCGAATAAGGTCACTTCCCTATCTGAGTAGCAGCGAGCGCATTCGCGTCAGTGATACGCCATTCAAATACCAATCTTATTTTTACGTGATTACAGTTCATACTGAATATTATATACTAAACAATGCCATCTAGCGACGAGTGGCAGTACTTGGTAGTCAAAGATGTATTTCTTTCTTGTTTTTGTCAATTTGATTTATAGTCTTTTGAAATTAAAGTTGCATTTCGTATAATTTTTTTTTTTGCATTTCGTCTACGCCCTGTTTTTGTTTTCAGCCAATCATATTTTTAGGTTTGCAGTAAGAGTAAATTGTAAATGTATGAGTTTGGCGACACCGGTTCTGGAACAAACATTTTCTCAAGCTACTTCCACTGTTTTTACTGTTCCGTGGGTATACCCCTAGAAATATAAATTTCTTATATCTATGGGCATACCTGACAGGTTTGCCTGTACAGGTGAGTTGTACAGGTAAACCGGAGCGTGTATATTGCACAACTGTGCAGGTTTCCATACAAGCTTACCTGACTGGTATAACTGTGCACGCAAACTTGTCAGGTACGTATACCCTAGCGTGTATGGCTACTTTAAGACATAACAACTTAATCATGAACGCTTGACGACTTGGAGGGAGCTTGGAAGCTAGCTACGTCACCTCCATTAGCCGGTAAAGGCACGGACGCAATTACGCAGTCGAACGCATTTGCGATAGCTTAGTGGATCGACCACACTCGTGACTCGAAGCGTCACTGCGTCACTGCTATGACGAGTCACGAGAGGTGTTATGTTTCGTCTGTCAAGCAGACGGGTTTCCCCCGAAGGCTCGGTAGGTAAATGAAATAGACAGAGGACGTCATGTCTATTCAATTCAATTTTTTGTTGCTAGTTAAACAAGTGCACATGAACCTTATTGGACACAACGATTTCATAAAAGTAAGCAGGTTCGAAAGAAGTAGGTAAAATTACAAATGAAAGGAACAAAGTTACAATTAGAAAAAAAAAACAAATATATCGGATATGCAAATCAAATTAAATAAAAATACAAATGTCAATAACATAGTTGATAAAAATAGTAAATGAAATATATTCAAAGAATGTCAAAATAAAAAAAAAAATTAAAAATGACCAAAATAAATTAATTAGGTACAAATGTCAAAAAATTCATTACAAATGTCAAAAAAAAAAAATTACAAATGTCAAAAAAGAATCGTCACTAATGTGAAAAATCTAAATGGCGAATGCAAACAATATACCAGTTTTCATCTCAAACACAATGCCAGTGAGCTGCTTCACCTACTATGCTGCCCATCCCGCACAACCACCTGCACTTTTCAGAATTTATACAAAGAAAATAACAACGAAACAACTTGTACAATTGCCAAATACTGGTCCGAGAAAACAAAATTTGAGTCCATCCACACGAAATGAAAAAGTCTAATTCGTATTTTATACTTCGAAGAATTGCTAAACTTAGTGGCAGTGGGAAGGGTACATAACTTGCTGAAAATAGTCGATGGGGAAACAAGATTCTGGGTTAGTTAGTGTGTATAGTACAAGTGTAGATGGAAGCAGCGTTGGATACGATGTAAACGAGACATTCCTACAGGAGGGCTACCTCTAGCAGAACCTTTATAAATGACGACGATGACATTTTATCCATCAAAATTAGAGATGTAACGAACTAAAGAGGTTAGTGAAGAATCGGGACTATTAGTGGACCGATCAAGTGTTAATCGGGACGTGTCACCAGACACGACTTCCCGCGCAAATCGGCAACAATAGTTACGACACCGAGTCTTAAAAGTGAGAAAATTTTTAGCTGATCTTGCTCTAATATTAAGCATTAGCTGGTGGGTTCGTTTTAAAAGATCTGTCTACCTACTCCCCAACAGCAGCACTAGTAAACAAACTGATTGGTTTCAGATAGATATAGGCTATCTATAGGAGTGGAGCATTAGTCGGTGGCCGCGAGGTCGTTGGCATATTTTTGCGGTATTCGTAGTTTTCCATACATTACGACTCAAGCCGGTAAAGCCCTGGTTCTGCTTACTCATTAGTTGAAAAGGAACGAGCACCTACAACATTGACACACGTCAGCTTCGTTATCAGGGACAGGGAAACTTTTGTAATGTGTAGTAGTTTAGTTGTTAGACCTACTATTAAAGGGCCATTTTTATTTTGGTCTATCTCTAACCCGCTACTTCGTCCGTGTGAATGACGGTTATTGCGGACCACGTCCGCTTACTTCACTCGAAAAGTCAAAGTCAGGTAAGAAACCGTAGGGGCCTAGCAGGCTCGAAGCCTACTTGGACCAAGTGTCTGCTTCTGAAAGGAAATCTCGGTCCCGGTATGAAGGAACAGGGTGAGTTTTTTTAGTCAGTAAAAGTCTGACACTATCTCCCGCTCCGCCTAAGGGCGGGGATGTCATATGGATGATTTTTACCCACCGTAAAAAAAGTCAGTTAAGAAACAGTTCATGTCTTCCCATAGGTTTCAAGATTACTCCCAACCAAATTTCACCAAAGTTAGTTCAGCAGTTTCAGCGGGAAAGCGTAATAGACAGAAACGAGTTACTTTCTCCTTCCTTTTCTTTTAGCTTCAATATAGTGAAACCTGGAAAACTGGAAGCTCAGGTACCTCGGATTTTTTATCACTTATAGAGGTTTTCATTTACATAGTTTTACCCAAATATTCTGGTTTAAAGTGACGTTGCCTAGTTTACAGTGATTTTTTTTACTTTTAATAGGCTTGCGTCTGACCACTATCTCGCCCGATGGAAAGCGATGATGTGGTCGACGATGGAGCACACTTGCCTAGAAGTAACCTATTGAATTTAGACTTAAATATCTCAATGGTTTAACAATTTATAGTGTCGTACCTCTCTGGGACTAAATTCAATGTTATGTTAAATTTATTTATTAATTACCTCATTCACTGAGCTTTAATCATTGAGCTAAAAATACCCGAGTGTGCAAAAATTATTTCTCAGCCATTGAGGTTTATTATTTTCACTAATAGAGGTAAAGTATTCTAATGCAAAAGGTGTCGGGAAATCATTGTAATTTTATCAGTAGCAGAGGTTTCTCATTATGTCCAAGGTACAGCATATACTAAACCAAAGAAAGTCTTGTAAATAGGAGGTGGTCAAAAAAACATCATGTATCGTTTCGTTTACTCTATCTGGTTAGCTAGAGTGATACAGCTAAAAGTTTTATTAGATTTATAAAAAGCAAGATTATGTACATTTCTATCTGAATTCAGATTACTGCTCATACTCAGATTTAGAAATCTACAATTCAACAAAAAAAAAAAAAATCCTTGTATCCGGTTTCCACAAAAACTTATCTACGAATGTACGTTTCGTAGCCGTGGCCTTTTACGTTATCAGCGTAAGCCGAGAAGCGCCACTGTCAGGAAGATTAACTAATTAACTCGTCAAACAATCGACATTTTATCAAATTGGTGACGTCATCGCCCGCCATTTTTGGCGCGCAGTTACCGCGGCCAGTGACGCCCCCGTATCGATTGAAGCTCTTAGTAAATTAGTGATGTGTGCAAACATCGAGCACTTGATGAAATTGGATTGACATCTGTCATTAACCGTGTCATTTTCAGTATTTGTTAGTATGATAGTGTGTTATCATTTTATAAATTAACTCCTACCTTAGTGTCATTTTTTTAATGAAACAAAAACAATGCAATCAATTTTATTATTTTCTCTAAATGCTCCCACTAACGGTTATGGTCATCTTAGAAATTCATTTGATTTATAATGCATTAAAGGCCGCGTCAGTTCTCAACAAATCTGATCATTAAATTATATGAATTCAGCTTTAGCGAGAACAATTGGCACAATATATTGACGATAATGATGAGCGAAACTGCGAATGCAATCGCATACCGACGCCGTATATGTGCAACAAACCCATAAAGCGGCTTCACGAGACGCACCAACAACAATAAATAATTATCTAGTATTTAATAATAGCAACAAATGATACGGCAAATCGATTTAATTAATGCATCGTTAAAATCTCAAAATGGCGTCATAAGACGGTTTGATTTACGCGGTATTGTACAGATCATACGCGTGTTGTACGTCAATAAACAATTCCCAGTAAAACGAAAAATTGAAAAATAAAAAGCTTTATTTGCGTTGATTAGACATGAGTTTCCGTTTTTAAAATTAGGTTTTTCTTTCCTCGTTACTAAAATATGCCATTGATCTTGCTCTGAGATATATGTATGTGTAGGCAGGTAGGTATTAATCGAAACTGTTGAACCATTAAATGTCTAAAATGTAGATAGTAAGAATCATCAGGGAATTGCTATATAGCCAACACTCAATAAATCTTACGCCATTACGCTTCACTTCAACGAGACAGAAATATAGCCGCAAAACTTTAATACGACATTTACGAACCACGGAAGACAATAACTATTTGAAGACCTATAAAACTTTCAAACGGCACCCGTACAATGTGAGACACTTCGAATTAACGAAGATAAAGCCAGCTCATCTCGGGATTTAATGGTGGCGCCACTTGCAACGCCAAATCTTTCAGATCTATTGCATTTAATGATAGTTCCTTATTTTGTCGGCGTTAAAATTATCCTGGGTGTTCTGTACAACTTAGTCTTGTTATGAAATCCAAATAGTTTCCCGACTGAGTGGTTAGACGGCGCCAGCTTCGCACGTAAATGGTTGCAAACGATATTATGTCTGTACTGTAGAGTGTAGACTAAAATAAGAATGTGATCATTACCAGCCGGATCTGTTCTAGCGGCGCTTCAGTTGTCTCTAGCGATGGATACCGATGTTGTTTCAATAATTATGAATATTTCTCATTTTCCACTATTTCATGAAAGATCTGCCAAACAAAAGAATTTTTGAGATCAAAATGTTTGTGTTTGCGCAGGTTTTATAGAAAAATATTCAGTCTGTCGAGCTGTTTAATTCAAAACAATTTTTTCTGCTTCCTAGTGTAGTTTCGTGAAGAAAATTGGAATAAACCATAGAAGCAGAAAATAAGCTATTCTAACAGTAGGTGTCTAGATGGAGACAGTAATTACAGATGTCTTGACGCTTAGATTTCATTCTTGTGTACACAATACCGCTGACAGCTAATTATAACAAAAACATGACTGCCTAACACTTACATATTTAAGAGTCTTGTCTCTTTCAACACGAAATATGAAATATGTATTTAATTTTAAATTTTCTTTCTCAAAACACTTGAAACGTTCAACACGAACTTCTAAATTGACTGCACTCAACTAAGTATTTTAAATGCTATTACTCTTAATTTCAATACATCCACTAATGAGTTTAGATTAACTAAACCCCTATGATCGACTCTTTCTCAGAACATTTTCTTAATAAGGATGAGAAGTCATCAGCTAGCGACTGGCCACTTAACAGGGCAGCGGTCATTACCGGCCATATTAATAGCGGTTTGTATTCACAAGCCATAATGGGGGACGATGGGTGACCATTGCACCGTAGACAAAAGAGTCCTTGGCATTACTGATTGGCATTGCGAAATGTCATAGTGTATTTATCGCATTCAGAAAAAAAACAATATGTCAAAGTCAAAGTTATTTTGGTGCTTGGCGTCAAAAGTAACAGGCATATTTGTTACTAGTTTCTGCCAGCGGTTTCGCCCGCGCATTTATTCCAAGCGGACATATTTCCGGGATAAAAAATCAAAGTATTATTTCAGGACTGGGATTGGTTATTTACCAAATTTCATTCGAATCCGTTCAGTCCTTTGAATGTGACAGAGTTACAAACATACACAAGCTATATTAGAACTTATATTTTTGACATGATTGTATTATTTGACATTTTAATTAATATTCTGACATTACAAATAATAACTGTATTAAATTAAAAATATAAATTCATGGACTAAAAACTCAAATATTATAATTCTTGTAAGTAATGTTTATGTTTGTATACAGTTAGCTTATTTAATATTTCTACACCAGCAATGGTTGTATGTTATATGAATCAATGTTTAATGTAAAATCTCTATACATGTACCGTTTGATTATTATAATCAAAGTATGTACATTATACTTAGAAATAAATATTTCTTTCCTTCTTTGCAGACATATTTTTCGCCTTTATAAAAGGAATTCTGAATTATCGAGGTAAGTCTGTTATGCTATCACACTTCCAAGGTCAAAATTACCCATAAAGTGTATGGGTAATTTTAAGAGTAATTTCAGATTTAGCGTAAAAAGGTCTCGACCTCGACCGACTCTTGAAAAGTATCGAGGTTTATTCTGGACTAGTACCATCATCATCATCAAAAAAATCGCTTGAATCCTGCGGCGCGGCGCCAAACCAAACCCTTTGAAGTTTTCGTTTCGAGAGGAAGAAAAAATGAACTTAGCAGTGGTCAGGCGGAAGTGTCTTTGTTGGTACTTGAAATAGATTTATTTTTCTCATACGGCATGCAAAAGAAAAATATATGCCAGTATAACAGAACTGCATTCAAGTGATAATAATTATATTAATCGTGTCGGTGGGCAGTTGTGCGTTTGTGAGGCGAGTTATGAGAATTTATGCTTTCCATAGACTACGCGATTCATATCGTCATGTAAACCCATGCTAATGTCTTCACCCAGCGCCGCGTAACTCGATTCGCCTAGTTTTTATTGTTGTTGGGAAAGAAAAATACGTGGAAATGCCGTGATTGTTGCATACGCGACTCTGTTAGTCTGATATTTCAATTCATAACGGAAGTATTACAATCGCAACTCTACTAGTGCGGGGAATGAGGTATCGATACTTTCTTTTTTAAGGTCCATTTCCGATTTGTAATTCTGTTCTTTAAAATAAAAAGTAACGAGCTGTGCGAATATAAAACTTAATGTTACTGATATAGACTTATAATCACTTTGCTTCAATGTTTATTTTCTATTTTTAACCCCCGACGGAAAAGAAGGGTGTTAAAATCATTTGAGAGCAGTGGTGGCCCAGTGGTAACGGCCCCGACTTACGAGTTGTAGGTCGCGCGTTCAAACCCTGCCAGGCGCATTACTTTGTGTAATTTATTTCATTACCATTGCTCTCAAAACGGTGAAGGAAAACATCGTGAGGCATGTCCTAGAACCAAAAATTCGAAAGACATGTGACATTCACCAACCCGCAATGGGCCCGCGTGGTGAATTACGGCCTATTCCCTCTCCTAGAGAGGAGACCTGAGTCCCAGCAGTGGGAACATTAAAAAGGCTGTTGATGAAAATCATTTGGAAAGTTTATGGTCCGTGGACCACAGATTGGGAATTTCTGCGCTAAACAGATGGAGCGTTTTTCAATTCCAAATAGTTTATTGTAAGGCGCATTAATACGTATGTCTTTATAATAATAAATTTTTATTTCGGATAATCAGGGGTCATAAAAACATTGCACACACAGAAACAAATACCATCAGATGGGATTGCAGTCAAGCACTGGTTTATATAGGGAGACTGGTGATTAGTGTACGATATTTAAACACGTGATTGTGCTTATTATAACCAACAACTTTTACTATGGGATCAAACCTGAAATCGCGAAAAAAAAAATCAGCTGTTCAGTACATTTATGTTTGCCTAATGTACTGAACAGCTGATATTTTTTTCGCGATTTCGGCTTTGCTCCCATAATAAAAATTGTTTGTTATCATGAGCACAATCACGTATTTAAGTATCGTAAACTAATTGCCAGTCACTCTACATGTATAATTAAAAAAAAAAAAAAAAACATAAGTTTCTAATTAAGAAGCATAGCATAAAACATAATCAGCCTTATATTGATCCCTCTGCTGAGACTCAGGCCTCCTCTTTAGGAGAGGAAACCCTGCATTCTTATAATTATCCTTTTATTAGTATTCACATGTGATTTAAAGTAGCCTAATAAAATCTGTCAGAGGACCTCCTACTAAAATAAACCGGACAAGTGCGAGTCGGAATCGCACGCAGAGTTCCTTAAAGGCTTGAAGTGGCAATAGAAACACAGACTCTGTAAGGAAAATTTTACTAAACAATAATAAATATCGTACCGTAATGGATTCGACCTATTGTATACTCACAATTAGTTAGTTTTTTTGCGCCTTTGTTCCCGCCATATAAAATGTTTTTCTTTCTTCTTTCTATTGCCATTAATGAGATACAGATAGGAGAACAAACTGACGGTCAGCAGGGGCTTGGTAACATAGTAACAGGGTTCTATTGGTTACCCTTCGACTACGGAACTCTAATTTATTTTTGTTTATACAGTATACTGTTTTTTGCGAATGATTCAATCACTCAATGTGGTAGCCTGAATATGGACCTCCCACAGCGTTTGATTGGCATAACAATCATTTATTATATTTACGATCACGTAATGAGGACGAATAAAATCTGGGAGGGCATAGCAATGAAATGAGATCAACTTGTTTAGCTGAAATACATACTTACGACGCGCCAGCCTTCCGTTATATTACGTGTAATATTAACTAGAACTATTCTATTTATATTTATACAAAATATACGTCATACGCCGTTAGTGTAACATTTTCTCCGGTTTTCTGAACTCTGTTCTTAATTTGAATAGGTACACTAGTTTTAGCGTTCACTTTTTTTTTCAGAAGATGGTCATTTGTCAACATCTACAGAAAAATGTAGATTTGTAGAATATGTCAAATAAATCATTCGGCTAAGTATAACTACTTAGCGAGTTTCTTTTCTTGCAAAATTACCTATTTATAAAGCCAAGTATGACGGCAAAAAGTAGGCACTTAAACAATTATTTACGTTGCCTAAATGACACTGATCTCCTTGACATTTCCTTTAAAAGCTCTAAGTAGGTGTCCATAATGATCGTATAAACATTGTATTAGTAATATGACTAACAGCACGTGCTCAACTAATAAAACCTGTGTAACACAATCCCTATCTTTTGTTACAGAGTGTATGGTGGGGTCTATAATACTACATCATGGCTGCAAGGAACTTCTGACAACGCTATGTCAAAATTAAAAACTATAAAATGTCAAAAAAGAATTCTAAATTAAAATTTTGAATTTTGTGAAGTGATCCAGTGATAGTGAAGTGCTTAACTATGGCCGATATCGATATGTCGTTTGAAATGTACGAGAACATTACAAGTATGGAACAGAACATTACGCATTATCCGGCTGAGGCCACGATACTGGCTGCAGCATGCGCCTGCATCTTTAGTGTCGTCGGAGTCGTCGGTGAGTTACCTTCCAGTGTTCTTTGTTTATTCGTTGATAGTGTGTTTACAGGATCGTCTTTATAGGCCGTTCTGCTAACTGCATGCCCGATGCAACTATTCGAGGAAAGCGTTGAAACACTGTTTGTTTATAGCGACGTGGCACTGTACAAACAATGTGTCATATCTTAATAAACTACATTTCAGTTCTGCATCACTGATATTTCATCAACTTGTTTTGAAAACACTCGCTTTGGTGTTAGTGTTAAATGGATTTCCAGATATACCTACATAAAGAATTACGATGCATATTCCGATGACTTGCTTGAAACAAATTTTAAATAAATATAGCTTTGTTAAAGTTTTTTTATGGTTCGCCCTGTAACATCTCAAAAGAAAAGCTCTTATAAGCAATACATAAAAAGAAAGGTAAACAGTTTCCGTATTAGAAATTGAACCCTTTTAAGTTCGAACCGTAAATTGGATCGTCAGAGTACGCAGAGCTTTTACATATCGAAATTTAAACTTTACCAACAAAAGTTAAAGTTTAAATTCGGATGTGGATATTTAAGTATGCATTTGTTTGGTGCTCGATGTACTCGCTATCACTAGAAAGCGTTCAATAATCGGTCACTTAACACGAACGCAACATAAAACGCTAAGTGCCGGTCGTAATCGGACATCAAACGGTTTGTTACACGACTCGATACCGAGCCGGGTACGACGCCCGAACGAACGCCCAGCTGCGTAAACAAACATACGCTGCACATCACTAACCAGTTGCGATGCGTTCGATGTATGAATTATTATTTTTTATAAATATAGACAGGAATGTGTTTCTGTAATGTCAGAATTAAAATTTAATCTATTAATATTTTTTCATCGCAAAACAGCCAGAGTTACGCAATATTCGTTATTCGCAACAAAGAACTTTCACAGTTCTCGCTGGAACTGGAAGGGGCGCAGCCAATGATATAGCGTGTATTTAAATTTTATTACAGTGTTATGCCTACTTTAAAGAAGTAGCATTTACATTTTATATTGCGGCTAAACACACAGCTGGCTTACGTTTCAGCGATCTGCCAGTTTTTACTGCGTTGTTTCATTTAAATTATTTTGAACGTGGACCAATCTTTGAGACGTATCTGAATGAAGTTTGCCGTCTAATTTTTCATGTCATGACATAAAATGGTAATAAAACCTGGGGCGAGGGCTGTTGCCCTTCAAGAGTGAACGACAGGACGATTGAGTGAATGAATGGGTCCATTGACGGGACGTGACTAAGCCCTGAGACGCACCACTGAATGTTTAGCAGGAATTAATTAATTTAATACGTCTTATTATAAGTCTCAGTGTGAATGTATCGTTTGTCAAATTAGTCGGATGTATCGGACCGGGGATGACAAGTATGGATGCATTAATTAAAAATGATTTTTTTATTAGAGCTTTTAAAGAGCTTATTGAAAAAGGTTTTGGACGCAGCTGTGATGCTACCACTGACAACTAATTTTGTAATTAATATTTAATCTACTATACGTAAAACAAAGTCGTGTTAGTTACACCATTTATAACTCACGAACGGCTGGACCGACTTTAATGATCATTGCTTTATTAGATTCGTCTCCATCCCGAATAGCAGATTAACTATTAAAGTAAAGAAAAAATTCACGTTAGTAAAATTAAAATTAGAAAAATATACAAATAAATACATCGAAACATTGCACTACATTCATTGACTTTTAGAAAGTACGAAGTTTGCCGGATTAACTAGTAACGCTTAAAAGAAAATGAAAGTTAAATCTGCCTTTAAAATTCCTTCTATAGACTAGAAATCAATCAATTAAGAATAAAAATACATCCCCTTCCACAAACAACATATCAGCTAAGCAAACCTGTTGCAATTCCCTCGCTATTATATCAAAGCAAACATTGGCAGACCGACGAGCGTCCACATAACGATCGCGATGGCGGCCATTTGTCACCGACTTTATTATCGAAACAATTAGCCTCGCCGAGGGACATCCCTACACAATAACACCCCCTATGTATCAGACTATAAATAGAATGCAATAAATATCTAGCTTTGTTATTAAGAGAAGCGATTAATTTGGTATGTAGGTGAATATGTCTCTCCCCAAGTAATGAAGTAAGTCCCTAATGAGACCTAGCAATGTGGAAAGATAGGAGCACAATTAGCAAAAGTAAAGATCAATCGTTTTTTTAGACATATGATATTAACCAAGTTAAGTCCGCCTTTGTACTCTTTTGTGCATAAAGAATTAAATAAATAAATAAATAACCAACCTTGACTACGATCCCACCTGATGGTAAGCAGTAATGCAATCGTTAATGGTGAGCCATACTAGTTTATTATGAGACTAATCACCTTGAAGATGCCTAAATTATAAACGGATAGAAAGACCGTAGCAGGCGAATTGTTCCAGTCCTTCGATGTACGCGGTATAAACGACGAGGGGAAACACTTAGTCCAGGCCGCAGAGGTGTCAACAACGTAAGGGTGGATATTCGCCGTACGTTGAGTTGACCGATGGTAGAAAGGAGATGGCGGAATCAAGTAATTCCCGCGCAGAGTAATGTTTTAAGGACAAACCCAGTATTTATAGTCTACCCCGGTCACCAGGGAGACTGGAAACGTCGAGAGATGTCGTGCGGTGTTCCGCAGGGGTCGGTACTAGGGCCACCCTTGTGGAACATCGGGTACGACTACGTGCTGCGCGGCGACTTCCCTGACGGGGTCAGCGTGGTTTGCTACGCAGACGACACGCTGGTTCTAGCGCAGGGAGAGTCGTACCAGGCGGCGGTCGCTCTAGCGACACGCGGGGTTGCGATGGTCGTTGACAGGATCCAGGAGTTGGGACTCGAGGTGGCGCTTCACAAATCCGAGGCGATGTGTTTCCACGGTCGCCGGTCTCGGAACGCGCCGCCATTGAGTTCCCAACTTACGGTAGGAGGAGTTGACATCGGTGTCGGGTCGACGATGACGTACCTGGGACTCGTCCTCGACAGCCGGTGGAATTTCGTGGAGCATTTCCGACGTCTGGCTCCCAAACTCAACCGGGCTGGGGCTGCGCTCAAGCGGCTCCTGCCCAACCTTGGGGGTCCGGATGCCTCCTGCCGAAGGCTCTACGCGGGGATCGTTCGGTCCATGGCCCTCTATGGGGCGCCGTCGCTGAAAAAGCAACCGGCGGCCATACTGAACGCCTGTCAGAGGGTCATGGCGATAAGGATGGTGCGGGGATACTGCACGGTCTCCCGCGAAGCGGCGAGCCTTCTGGCTGGCCTACCACCGTGGGATCTGGAGGCAACAGTCCTTGCACACATGCACGATATGCGCGTGGAGATGCAACGCCGGGGTGAAAGTCCGCTGCCGCGACAGGTCACGGCATGGCGGACAGAGCTCCGGCGGGATCTCATGGTGAAATGGCGTCAGCGACTATCGCAACCCAGTGCTGGGCACGCCACAATCATGGCGGTAAGTCCCCTCTTTGAGGCGTGGCTGGAAAGACCTCACGGCGTCCTTACCTTCCGCATGACGCAGGTACTCACCGGACATGGTTCGTTCGGGAGTTTCCTGCACTCGATTCATGCGGAAGTGACGCCCGGGTGTCGCCACTGTGCGGAACGCCCGGAGGACACGGTGGAGCACACAGTCGAGGTGTGCCCTGCTTGGGCGGAGCATCGCCGTGCCCTCGTGGGGGCGATCGGCGGCGGAGACCTCTCGCGCCGGGCCTTGGTTGAGGCCATGGTCCGGAGCGAGGAGGAGTGGCAGGCGGTCGCCGACTTCTGCGAAGCAGTAATGCTCGCAAAGGAGGAGGCCGAACGCATCAGGCAACGGCGTTATCGCCGCCGCCGTCGCCGGGATTCTGATCCCGATTTCCGGCCAACGTAGACGCGGGCTTGCGGACGGTGAGCAATGGGTAGCTCACTGTCCGGCCGTCCGGTAACTGTCCGGACCAAGCCCAAGTCGTCGACGGCGCGCACTGTTCCCGCGCGCCTCAAGGAGTTGTCAGCAACAGCAGGGACCCAGCCGGGTCGAAGCCTACTGGGGCCAGGGTTATCCGAAAGGGCGCTCGAGCCCCGGTATGAAGGCTAGAAGGAACGGGGTGGGTCTTTTAGTCAGTAAGAGTCTGACACTATCTCCCGCTTCGCCCAAGGGCGGGGGATGTCAATGCATGATTTTTTCCCACCATAAAAAAAAAAAAGAAAAAAGGACAAACCCAGTATAGCTATGTAGATAGTTAATAAAGCCGCTTCCGAATCCCCTTGCATTTTCATCCATCTGAATGTCATCGTTTCGCCCACAAACCGATTGTAGCTGGAACCATGAAGATCAATGCTACTAATGTTACAGGAGGTACGTTTTTCATAAAACATGACCGCAAGAAACGAGCCGTAAACCGCAAAATGATGAGCATATTTATTGTGGAACTGAACTTATAGGTCACGGTAACATTTGTGACGACCATCTTGATATTCAAGATATAAAAAAAGAAAAGCATAAAAAACAAACCATATCCCAATCAATTCAATTTCCTTCTCTTTATACTCCAAAAACCTACAACCGAAGTGACCTAAGCGCTGCCACCGATGGTTCCGAGGAAATAGCAAAGTAGCAATTTGTCTGCAGCGGATTCCCTTCCGATTATAATTTAGGTCTCTTCAAGGCTAGAATGAATAGGAAACTAGCGATTCACCATCAACGGTTGAATTACTACTTACCATCAGCATCAAGTAGTATCCCAGTAAAAAAACTCTATTTTTTTTATGTGCTTATAAGCAGCAAAAAGGCAGTATTTTGACGAATCTTCTCCATAGGAAACCATCAATTAGAACCGTGCACTAACGTCTGACTTTTTAAACAAATAGCCCCATGTGAAATAAAATAATATATTTTGAAGAGAATTGGAATGATATAAGTTTAGATAAACCATCGACATACAGCTGACACAGCGCAATATCCATACGCTCAATAGTAACGTCGCCGTCGTTTGTTACTTAGGTATATTATATTATTCTGTGCTTAAATGTATATTCTACTACAAACCAACAATCTCGATCCGAGAAATGACCTGCCAACTGCCAATCAGCAAACTTCCATTATCAATGTCGCCATTAAATTTTTTCTGCCACCACCCTTATCACCGACAGATACTGCAACATAAACGAACTGCCAACACTGCCACCCGTAAGCTGATTAATTATTGCGAAGATTTACGCCGACAACGTCCAGAGGGTAGGCAAATCAATCATTTTGTCTATCTCTGGACAGTTGATCGACGACCTGGGGGACGGGCGCGGGCGCAGGAAAATAAACATGTGTGGCTTGCCCTGCAGCCGGGTGGTGCGTCGAGTTGTGGTGGTTATTGATTAAATGGAATCGTGTTTCAAATGAGATAGTATCGTTCTAACATTATTTTCTAATACCAACATTACGTTAACACACATGTGTGTCACCAGTCCGAAATAAGGATTGTTTTTAATAAGGCAGTCAGGCCTGACACATTGGTTTGGGATGGAACACAACATAATAGACATGCCACAATTAGACATTTGTCTAATTAGTGTTCATCTAGTAGATTTTTCATGTTGTTATATAGATAGTTACCAATAATCGATTTGGTTGAATATTTATCACATACTAGCTTCTGCCAGTGGCTTCGCCTCGATTACTCAGTGATAAATTAGTATTTTATTTGTAAAATAATTTTTAAAATCGGGCCTGTAGTTTTTATTTTATTCATTACAAACTAAAATACAAACATACACACATACAAATCTTTCTATCTTTATAATATTAGTATAGATGTATTAGTTATAGATAGAATTCATTCATGCTGAACTGAATCTATAGATGATACAGCACTCGATGACGCGACTCATTCGAGTGTTTAACAAACGCCAGAAATCTATCAACAGACAAGCATTGGCAACGAGTCGGCTGACCATTAACGCCTTGTAGTGCAACGAACGGTAGCTTTGATGAGTGATCCTCTATGATCATGATCGTGTCTGTCGGTCTTAGGGTTACCATACTAAGGATTTGTCAGATATCAGGATTTTTGGACTCTTCTCGAGATTGCAAATCTCATGAAATCTCAGGATTTTTAGAATTTTCAATAAAATACTGCTTAGATATCTATACTTAATAGTTAAACAAATGAATAAAAAAGTTAAATAAACTAAAATTAATCTTCCTTTGGTAAAGGGAACCCCCCTTTACCAAAGGAAGATAGAGAACCCACGCGCAAGAAATAGACCCGCAGTGTGAAAAAAATCTCAAGCTGTAAAAAATCAAGATTTTTAATGGAAATCGGGCCTTGTTTCCGGACTTTTGATTTTTTCACCTGGTAACCCTAGTCTGTCTGTCTGTTCAGGCTCGCAATCTCTTCATCTTATTAGATAGCGTTAATCAGCTACGTTCGTTAACGGAGTCATATTGTGATGCACCAGTTCCCTCGTGATAGGTATGGCACGGATTTCATAGTAAGTGGATACGGATGATAGCGAATACGGGATTTCACATAGTGGAGAAAGAATGCAAAAGAAAATACTTGGCTTTAAAATTGACTATTAATGCCTTATTTAATTAAACTTACATGAGAACTACTGTATTTCTCTCTTTTTCTCTGTAATAATAGTTCTCTTTATTGTCTGCTAATAACAGATTTTTCAGAGTTTCCGTAGCTTTGGAAAGGTCAAAAGGATTCTATGCGGGGAAACCGCATGAATTCTATGGGGGAAACACAACTGACTTTTAGTTCCGAATCGCCGAAAACTCAATAAGCAACCGTTTTGTTTATTTTTGTGCTGTGAAATCATCGTTTCACTTCACAAGCTCTTAGGTGTAGGGCATGTCAGACTTACTGACTAACCCACCTATGTTGCTACATTTGCCCTTTGCGTTCTAGGCATATTCTACGCGAGGCATCTTGCCTACTGGGCCTTTTCAGACTTGCTGACATCTCTTTACACATAAGGAGCACTACGCGCCGGCGCAAACGCAACCAACAAAAAGCAACCGTGTGATCTGAATTTGTTCCACTTAGTCAAAAGCCTTGCCATGTTCCTGATGGGACCTATGGGGTAATAACCAAGATATAATTTAAAAAAAAAACTTCAATACCTTAACCTTTCGTATGCCGTAATTAGAGACCCAATTATAAAATTAATGTGTCTCGCGTGGATCCACGTTCCGGACACACAATGGGTTAAGGGATGTGGACGAGACGATGAATTTATTTGTGAGGAAGACCAAATAGTTGGTACCGTCGTGAGTACTTACTAAGTTGACGGTTTAAGAGGTGATGTACAGAAGACGATAGGTGCCGACCTAAGACAACTTGAGATAAAAACAAAAGGCATATAGCTGAATGCCATAAACCAAACCTATGTCCAACGGCTGAAATAATAATAGAGGACACAAGAAGAATATAAAAAATATAACCATAGCTACAAACATCGTTTAAAATGTTTTGACACAATATCAGCTGACCCTCTCGTTGACGAGTCGAGTGTCCAATAAGTGGCCCATTGACCGATTGGTCACATGCCTTTGACGGACGCGTTTTATCAACACAAACACATTATACTACCACGTCATCGATAATCCTTTTATATCGAGGATTTATAATTAGCACTCTTTAAAACGTCATAACACGTTCACTGCTGGCTTATTTTTTATCGATATCGATAGTTTGGATTCGAGTAATTTCGCATCCTTATTTGCCATTGTGAACAGTGAATTTAAAAAGGAAAATCAGGTTGCTAATTAATCATTTGAGGATAAAAATGTGTTATTGATTATAAGTATTATTCATTTATTGTTATTAGGCGTATAGTACCTAACTATTACTCAACAATATATTGTGGTCACCTACCTTATTATTATGACGCCCATCGTTATAATATATGCATAGTTGCAATTTGCATACCTACGTATAATACGATATACTTAATAGTATTTTTTTTTATTTTAGTAGGTATTTATTTAGTACTTAATTTATGTATTGTGATACTTATTAATCTATATACTCGTATATTAAAATCAATGCCACTTTTCGTTGTAATTTTATAACTCAAGAACGGGCTCACCTATCCAAACCAAATGTTTAGGCTTTGTTCGGACTATTTAGTAGATGGTCTACGTGAAGTTTGGTAGGGTGGAGTAGGGTATAGTAGGGTAGGGTAGGGTAGAGTAGTGTAGAGTAGAGTAGGGTAGAGTAGGATAGGGTAGGGTATAGTAGGGTGGAGTAGGGAAGAGCGGGAGCGAAGCCGCGCGGGCAAAAGCTGGTATTATATAGAAGAGATGTATTTTTGTTTGTAATGAAGAAGAAGAAACTGAAAAACTACAGGACCGATTTTAAAAATTATTTCACCAATAGAATGTTGCTTTATAGTGTATTATAGTAAAGTTATATCCCATTAAAAACATACCTACCTGTTAAAAAGGGGGCCAAGTTCCTATCGGCTGATTATTCGCCTAAAAAAGGGTTGAAATCCAATCCAATGCTATATATTGCAAAGTTTAGATGCACTTTAAAATCGATCATATTCATCTTCATCAACAGCCTGATCATCGTTAAATTTGAAGTTGGCAGGTTTTCATGCTACACGTAACACTTGATTAATTGTATAATTAAATTTATTATTTATATAATTAAATTAACCTGCCAAGTAAAGTTTCTGAATTATAGAACATTATTTTTAAATAATGTTCTATAATTCAGAAACGTTAGTTTTAGTTCCGATAATTTATTTTACACCTATTTCTTTTTATTCATAGAAATCTCAATAAATATGGAAATAGTGCAACTTTCAAATTCAAGGGTAATATAACACCGCCCAGATATTTAATGGCCGAAGCACAATTATTAATAAACAAACACTTATGCCCTAAAAAACCTTAGAACCATTTAATTTTCGAAAGTAACAAATACCGTAACAATGTAACTAGGAAAGAGAAACTAAAATTAACGACTTGTAAAAATTAACAACTGAAGAATTTGCATAAAAATAATAGTTCTGTCTAATTTCGTATGCAGCGTGTAGATTTTGTTAATTATCATGTAGTGTTATATAAAAATGTGCCCCTCATTCCTAGTACTTACGTAAGTACTTTTTGGGGTTCCGTACCTCAAAAGGAAAAATACGGAACCCCAGGATTATTTTGTTGTACTGATGTACTATCCGTCTGTCAAGACCCTTTATTTCAGGAACGTTTGGAGGTATCGAGTTGAAATTAAAACATATAGTCAGGTCTGCAGTCCCTTGAAGCTGTGAAGAAATCAAACTTTCGTGTTAACGGAAAAAAAGATACGGGTGTTCATCTCGTAATAAAAACTTTTTCCAAAAAAAAATAACCGACTTCACTAAAAAAACACTAAAACTTACTGTGTGTGTAAGTGCTAATATGTCACTATGTTGGTATGATACAAATATAATAAAAAAAAAACAGGTTTTGGGTCGGTTTGGTCCAATTTAATTGACATCTTTTTTTCTGAGTTTAACTTTATTCCGTTAATTTGTACTTAGATTGTTTTTTTTAATTGAGCTATTTACCTTTATAAACCACGTGCATTTGTTTATTTATTTTGAAGATCTTGTAAAACACAAATGATATTGCAATAAAGAATGAATATCTTTATTAGTTACTAGCTTTTGCCAGCGGCTTCGCCCGCGTGTTTGGTTTCGCCATACAAATTTTGGACCCCCGTTTTCCCCCCTTAGTTACAATTTTACGAATTTTACGAAACTCCATCCAGTTTCGTAAAATCCGTTCTTAGCGGATGTATACACCCTGTAAGGATCCTATATGCCATATTTTCAGTTTGCAGGTAGTATAGTTTCTCAGATTTCGTGATTAATCAGTGAGTGGTATTTCGCTTTTATGTATATAGATACTCGTAGATTAGGTATACAATTATGTATTTAAAGAATGTAGCTGTTGATGAGATGACGCAGCCCATATGAACAGACTGATACAAAAGGAAAAAAAAAAACGTAACTTATGAGCCCAGGGTATCGAACTAGCAATAAATCACTCATTGCGATAAAAAAAAACCACTTGCGCGTTAATGAGTTGGCGATAATACACACCTATAAAGTAGGAAAGTAATAATTTAGTGCATTTCAAAGTATGGCGATGTATGAAAATGAAAGTTGGCTAATTAGTTTGTTCTCCGATCATCCATGAATGATGCAATCAATCATAGGTTATTGATTGCAATCATTTACATAATTATTTCTAGATCTATGTGTAAAAGTGTTGTCATATTTTCCATTTTGAAAAAGAAGGAGGCACTTTTTGCGGTGTTTTTGTCGTTCTATCATTATTTATTAAAGGATAGTGACCAAATATGGAATGGTGTCTCCAATATGGAATACTGCCATCGCCTATAAAACTTTTAGCGGCACGAAACATATCTTTAATCATTCATAATTCTCACATACTGTTTTGAACTTGTCACTAGAGCGAGTGGTCTGTGTCCATCGTGAAAGGGGTTAGTTTTTCTATGTGACAAAAGATTTTGAAGTAGGTGGTTTTTATATATGCATATAATATGATGTTTGCGTTGATGCAGAGTTCGATACCTGAATTTGCGATTTTTGCAAGTAGATTATAGGTTATTATTAGTTTTTACCAAAATTCCTAAAAACTATGTAAAGAAAATGACTATAAGTACTAGTGCAGACTTATTTGCCGCCCTAAGAAAATAGTTTAGTAGATGTCACGTTTGACAGTAACATCTTCACAAACTTCATTATCAATCGGAATTTTATAAAAATGGCCGACATGGGGTTATGAAAATACGAAAGCCTGCAGTGTTTGTTTCATATAAAAGAATTATCATGACCTGTCAAATAAAGGCTTTAAATGTTATTTCTTTAACTCACAATTTCGTCCGTTTGTGGACACAATTTCGTCTTTGTTTTATTCATCAGAGTGACATAATATTACACATAAATACATTAATTGCATTGTTCCATATTTGATTACATATTCCATAATTAGAACACGTCATGTTGATTTTGTTTTGAGGAAATTTTATAATATAAATGAAAATAACTAGTTAAATATAACAGAACTGTTACTAAATTAATCACTAATGTATAGCAGATTGTAATTACGAATAAATGAATTCATTTATTAAATAACTTTGATTTTATGTTTTAGGTACTTTCGTTTTTGTTTTTTTGCTCAGCCGTGGCACGGTAATAATATCATACAGTAGTGTATCTCGGCCGTATTTTTGAAATAAATGCCTACAGCCGCGCGTTACGTAAACATGCGATAGGGCTGCCCGCCTCCAGCATTCTAATTACGTTTGCCTACTTTGTGTTTCCATTTAGTTTTGTGATTGTAAATATACTTTTATATATAAACAAATAAAATACTTTGTGAATTGAATAGGAAGTTTTCAATAAAAATGCGTGTTTTCTTTTGTTCCGTTTTTTGCCATTTGGCTACGGAACCCTATAAACGGTTTTTAGTGGTATATGTTGTTATAGCAGCAACAGAAATACTTAATTTGAGAAATTTTCAACTATCTAGTGACAGGCAGACGGTCAAATTTATTTTTTCTAGTCTTATTCATACACACAGTACAATATTATTAATAATAAAATACCACTTTACTTTGAATTATACAAACTAACAAAACAAAACACACATGCCCCGAGGTTTTAACATAAGCGTACCTACAGCTACCGTATCATGATTCATGAACCGCCTATAACTAAGTACCTATTTCACTCGTGTCAATCACTTTCCTTTACTCTATTTTCTTTATTTATTAATCCAGAAATCTTCTTTTTCGGGACATAAAAGGAAATACTTATCCATTAAAAAGACATACAGACCTACTAGTAAGTACCTTTCAGAGTTTTTAGGTAATCTAAAAAAGTTAACTCTGGATGCGTTATTGACAAATTCATGCAACCAAAAACAGCACAATATATCCTACTCGTCATATTAAATGTGTAAATATGTACTTGAACTTATTTTTAGTGAAAAAATCGCGCGGTTATCGTTAAAAAAACAACACCGTCCGATCGTCACTGCGGCACAGTTGCGACTGTCTGCACCACGAGCCCACCGCCGAGATCGAGACGCGTAGTATAGTTCGCGTTTCGTCCGTTTTTGTGAAGTTGGATTACTGTAGATATTGTTACCGTGGCCGTGGCGCATTTTATTTACATTTTTTTTGTCATGGAAAATGTTTGCAATATGTTAGCCTTAAGTTTACGCCTTTTCCGGCAAATAAATATTTTTCTTTTTTGTGTTATTGTATTATGAGAATAAAATCTTCCATATTTGGTTACTTTACCTACTCTTTGGGGAATTCGGCTACTTAATAAAACCTCAAGCGAACGCGGCGTTCGCGCTGGTATTGTCTTTATATTGTGTCTCTAATTGACACGATTGAAAGGTTTGATATTTTATTACAGACTAGAACACCTATTTGTAGTGTCACAATATGGTCATGTATGATATAGACAGAAAAGATCTAGGAGTCTAGATAGTTTACGTAAAAAAAATGATGTCGTTTCACTTTTTTTTTTTATGTAGGATATCATCCAATCATCTCTCGCCTTTGGGCGACTTTTACTGACTAAAACCCACTCCTAGTTCCTTCGTTGCCTTTCATATCAGGGCCGGGTTTTCCTTTCAGAAGCGAACCCATGACCCCAGTGGGCTTAGACCCTACTGGGCCCCTACGGTTTGCTGACAGTTCTTTGAGGTGCATATGGAACAAAACGCGCCGTCGACGACTTGGGCTCGGCCCGGACGGTTACCGGACGGTCGAACGGCGAACTACCCATTGCTCGCCGTCTATGGTGGCCGGGATCGGAATCCCGGCGCATGGGGCGTGAGGGCCTTGCCTCGCGAGTGCGGCTGCCCCCTTTGCTAGCATTACTGCTTCGCAGAGGGAGGCGACCGCTTGCCACTCCTCCTCGCTAGACCATGGCCTGTACCAAGGTCCGGCGCGTGAGATCGTTATCGTTGCGAGGACACGGCGGTGCCTTGCCCAAACGTGGCACACCTGGGGTGCTATTCTCTAAGAAAACAGCCTTGAGTGCAGCGCTGGCCGCAGCGACGAAATCCAAATAAGTGCATTGGATTAACAACCCTATGTCCCTTTATATTGGATTGTTAATTCAATGTACTGCACTCACCACTCGTCGCTGTGGTCAGCGCTGCGCGCAAGGCTGTTTTCTTAGAGAATAGCACGCCTGTGCCGTATGCTCCACCGTGTCCTCCGGGCGGTCCACACAGCGGTGACACCCGGGCAGTGCCGTAAATACGGCGGTGCCAGCGGTGCCCAGGCACAGGGCGCAGTTTCCGGAGGGGCGCAAAAATTATATACCTAGTACTTTTTGTTTGTATTGTACTTTTTCTAGGGGCGCAGTTATAGAAGCTCGCACCGGGCGTATAAAAGGCTGGTTACGGCACTGCACCCGAGATGTCGTTTCACGTGGGCTTTGATTGAGCGAGCTTTTATTTACAAGTTATAAAACCTAGTGGGTACCTTAGTTAGATTCAGATAAAAATAATGTATGTTTTCGTCTGATTAAAGGTAGTTGAGGTCATGGTTGATAAAATAGTGAGTAATGGTTGTCCAATCATATTTGTTTAGCTACTTAATCAATAATATACCGACGTCATATCCGCAGAGTACCTACTTATTGCAATGATATCATAAGTTTATTTATAAACCGTAAACCAGTAGATATCATGCGTATCCCACGATTAGTTTTGCCCATGAAAACTGAGATAGTAAAACCGGCATAAAACAACATGTTGCTCTTTTTTTTAAAAAAAATATTTGCTGACGAGAAGACAGTAGGTACGCCGGTCAACATTGTACCCAAAAGGACAATACAAATAGTCATCTACGAAACTGCGAAGTCTACAGTGTTCTTACATTCTCATTATAAAAAAGAGGCTATGTGGGTATACAAAAACAATAAAGTTTAGAAAGAAACAAGATTTTAATGAAAATCATTTTTTCATAGCAAGCTTTTATACCTCGGTAAACCTATATAATTAATGCTCGTCAAGACGAATCATAAGAGCCCAAACTCGATGGGATTGTGTCGTTTAACTACCAAGTTCCTATAGCCACCTTCCAGTTGCATCATCAGATCAGCTCCACGTCATAATGATTTTAGATTGTCATCTGATTTACTGCATGCAAAATTTCAGCCCAATCGGTAACCGGGAAGTGGGTCAAATTTAATGTGCAAGATTTAATGACAGACAAACATCGGTACAGGTGAAACTAAATAAAAGCTTGTAATAATAAAAGAAAGAGACCCTGTCATAAAGGTTACTAAACCTACTCTTTTCATTACGACGGTGACGATACAGAAGATTTACAATAGTGAATGACTTGACAGGAAGAGATCAGATATGTATCTCAACCCAGTGGCGTAGTTAGTAAGGGGCTCTGTATATATTTTTTTAAACAAATTAGGTCGCACTTGCACAGAACTTAAGACTGCGAGACGGCATTCTTCGTATGAAAGTAGCTGTCCACGATCTCCAAAGGATAAAAACATCCAGGCATATGCTTAATTTCCAGACACCTTACTCTTATTACTAGACCGTTCCAAATGGTCACAGCGGCGGCCCTAGAGCGCAAAGGTCAACCTAAGGAACACAGGTGGCAGGTGTGACATTCTCTTTTGCTACAACCAGAGCAAGAGGAGTTACTTGATGAATTCCCATTTAAATTAAAAAGCCAATCATAAAGCCACTTCAAATAATTCCAGAAAAATGTGGCAAAAAATCTGAGCCACCGCAAAAATATGTTTCATACCGTTGTAAATAGATCGCTATTTTATTGTTACGCCATTAAACGTGAACACGCCATATCTCCGAGAAAATAAAGAGTAGCTCGTAATAATTAAAACGCATTGCTGTTCGAAAGGTCTAGAATGGTTGTACGTAGCCAGCCTTAGAAAAATCTCGAAACATCCACAAAGTACTTACAAGTAGTAGTTAGGTATTTATGGGAAATGGTACTCTCCGACGTTAACAATAGAGTTGAAATTCGCATGAAAGTGACTCTTATTACCACGAGTAATAAAAATAATTTATGACTTCGAGAAGCGATTCAATTGTTCTGGAATTCTGGATCGTTCGTGGGAAGTCGGTATCTAGAATTTTCTTGGCTCCGCATATAAATACGAGCCCCCGGCCGGAAGCGAGTCAGTTGTGATTTCGACTGCGATCAAGAGCGAACTACCCTAGTACTTGAAGTGATTTTATCTAACGACCTAAGCGATAGTGTAACGGTACTCTAGTGTTAATTGCGATTCGGATTATTGTTGACTGGACTATTTTGTTATTGTTAGTGGTGAATAAAGTTGTCTCTTAGTAAATCGGCATTTGATTACCCACGTACGTAACAACTGGTGTCAGAAGTGAAATGCCATTAACACCGAGAGACGACGAACAGCGACCACGAACAAGAAGGCAAATGGAGATGGACGCTGCGCGTCATCGTATGGAGGAGGAAGATCAGGCTGGTATGGTAGCAACAGAAGCTGCTGAGGCGCCAACAGGACCATCCTCGGAATTGAACCTCGCTGCGGTGTTGGCCGCCATGCAAGCTAGTATGGAAGCTGTCCGCCGCGACCAGGAAGCCGCTCGCCGCGACCAGGAAGCCGCTCGCCGCGAACAAGAGGCCAACCAGCGTAAGCTTCAGGACCTGATCGCAGCTAACCAGGAAGAAGCTCGCCGCGAACAGGAGGCTAAGCAGAACCTAATCCTCGATAAGATCGATCACGGCCTCGTCACGTTGGGCGAGAAGGTAAAGAATCTCACCTTAGAGGTCAAGGAGGTTTCCGCAGGAGCTGATAGCCTCGAAACAAGCCTGCTGGACATCAACAAAAAAATTATCAAGCTCGAAGCACGCGAACCCGTTGCTGTTGGCTCACCATCGCACACCCCCTGTGCATGCGCCGCAAAATTTGATGTGCCGCATTTTGATGGCACGTCTTCCTGGACGGCATTCAAATACCAATTCGAAACATTGGTTAAGATAAACCGCTGGGATGATGAGCAGTCTTTCGCTGCATTAACTTTGGCTCTACGAGGGGACGCCCTGCTGGTCCTAGAGAACCTCCCTGCGGACGGCAGGACATTGGAGCGTCTCATGGAGGGACTGGACACTCGTTACGGAGACAAACACCTCAAGCACGTTTTCCGCGCGCAGTTACGCGACAGAACGCAGAGGTCGAACGAGAGCCTCCAGCAGTGGGGAGTCGAGGTTGAACGGCTGGTCCGGCGTGCATACAGGTCGATGACACCAGAAACGGTGGAAGTTAATTTGGTGCAAGCATTCATCGACGGTCTACGGGATACAGAAGTAAGGGCTACGGTGCGACTCGGACACCACCAAACTCTGAAGAGTGCGATGGCACACGCTTTGGAAGTGGAAGCGGTACGAAAAGATTCTCGTACGCACAGAGTACGGGAAGAAGTGGTCTCGCCTTCAGTGCAACCACGTCACCGAGAAGTAGTGGCTTTTTCTCCAGCACAGTCCCGCTATATTCCAACGTGTTACGGGTGCAGAGAAAAAGGACACATTCGTACCGATTGTC
Source organism: Mythimna ferrago (assembly GCA_910589285.2). NCBI lineage: Eukaryota > Metazoa > Arthropoda > Insecta > Lepidoptera > Noctuidae > Mythimna > Mythimna ferrago. Next base: position 2,072,420 of record OU342693.1, read on the forward strand.
CTAAGAAAAAGAGGGAAAGTGTGGACTCCGGAACTCAAGTCAACGAGGAGTCGTTAAACTACATGTCGCCAGGGCCGCGGGGCGGGTGCTGGCTGGTCAACTGAAGGCCCCAACCATCACCATCAATCAAGTACACAATGGAAAAGGGCATAACAATGCTGACGCCCTGTCAAGACGTCCATGTAATGAGGACTGCAGACACCGCCAGCAGAATGAAGCCCGAGAACACGTTAATTTAATTAGGGCTGACGGCAACTTCAAGAAGTCCCAGGAAGAAGATGACGATATTCGACCTATACTGGACTGGAAGCGTAGCGGAACTAGGCCCCAGTGGAGTGAAGTATCGTCACATAGTCCCGTCACAAAGAGCTACTGGGCACAGTGGGACAGTTTAGTCCTAGAAAATGATGTGCTTTGTAGGAAATGGGAATCGAACGATGGCAAGGAGGTGACCACACAAGTGATAGTGCCACGGTGTGAAGTAGTTCCCCTGCTACAGGAAATACACGATGGTGCTTCTGGAGGACACCTGGGAATCAAGAAAACTCTACTGAAAGTGAGACAGCGGTATTACTGGCTCAATTGTAGAGATGACATAGAGCAATGGTGTCGGAAATGTACAGCGTGCGCATCTGTGAAAGGACCACAGACTAGGAGCAGGGGCAGGCTTCAGCTGTACAATGTGGGAGCCCCATGGGAACGCATCGCTATCGACGTCGCTGGACCTTTTCCAGTTACAAATGACGGAAACAAGTACATAGTGGTGATCCAGGACTATTTCACAAAGTGGCCCGAAGTCTTCGCCATACCCAATCAGGAAGCGACGACAGTGGCGAAGAAGGTGGTCGAAGAAGTAGTATGTCGGTATGGCGCACCTTTGGAAATCCATTCCGATCAAGGCCGTAACTTCGAATCTGCGCTGTTCCAGGAAATGTGTACTCTTCTGGGAATTTATAAGACACGCACAACACCTGCGCATCCTCAGTCGGACGGAATGGTGGAAAGGTTTAACCAAACCCTGGAGAATCACCTGGCTAAGGTTGTCGATGACCATCAGAAGGACTGGGACCGGTATATTCCACTATTTCTGATGTCTTACCGATCGGCAGTGCATGATAGCACGGGACATACCCCAGCAAGAGTGAATTTCGGCAGGGAGATGAGACTTCCAGTCGATGCCATAACTGGCGTGCCACCTGACAAGACTAAGCCAGTTACGGACTACGTAAGTGACCTTCAAGATCAATTGGACGAAGTGCATAAACGAGTTCGTGAGAATAGCATGAACACCAGCGTAAAAATGAAAACTAGATACGACCGTAATGCCAATGCCAAGGGATTTGAGGAAGGTACACTGGTCTGGCTCCACAACCCGCTTCGACGGAAAGGGAAGTCGCCGAAACTACAAGCTCGGTGGGAGGGACCTTACACCGTGTTAAAAAGGATTAATGACGTGACCTACCGCATCAAGAAAGGGCTAAGAGGGAAACCCAAGGTTGTCCATGTGGATAGATTGGCGCCGTATCACGGATCTAATAATGCTCGGGACGAGCATGACTAAGAGGGGGGCACTGTTACGCCATTAAACGTGAACACGCCATATCTCCGAGAAAATAAAGAGTAGCTCGTAATAATTAAAACGCATTGCTGTTCGAAAGGTCTAGAATGGTTGTACGTAGCCAGCCTTAGAAAAATCTCGAAACATCCACAAAGTACTTACAAGTAGTAGTTAGGTATTTATGGGAAATGGTACTCTCCGACGTTAACAATAGAGTTGAAATTCGCATGAAAGTGACTCTTATTACCACGAGTAATAAAAATAATTTATGACTTCGAGAAGCGATTCAATTGTTCTGGAATTCTGGATCGTTCGTGGGAAGTCGGTATCTAGAATTTTCTTGGCTCCGCATATAAATACGAGCCCCCGGCCGGAAGCGAGTCAGTTGTGATTTCGACTGCGATCAAGAGCGAACTACCCTAGTACTTGAAGTGATTTTATCTAACGACCTAAGCGATAGTGTAACGGTACTCTAGTGTTAATTGCGATTCGGATTATTGTTGACTGGACTATTTTGTTATTGTTAGTGGTGAATAAAGTTGTCTCTTAGTAAATCGGCATTTGATTACCCACGTACGTAACATTATTTTAGTTCGCAAAGTAAATACGTAAGTGAGAATCACAAATAGTTCGGCGCTAAAAAGGGTTACTGGCGTGTTATGTCTCGTCCAACAGCTCGTTAAAGTGTAAACAGTCCCTCATAAACATCGAGTCTAAGTCTAAAATAATTGTGAATCGATTTAAATTGTATAAGTGGTGCTGGGGCCACTCGATCGAATTACGTTTAAGAGAAATGCCAATCAATCGAATCGATTTGTTTATATTTGAATCCGTGTACATCTCTAGATTATTCGTTATACAATTTATTATTAGGAATTAAAGAACATTATTGGGAAAGTTAATCACGGTGGCTTTGGTTTCCTGAGGAAATTGACTGGTAACCACAAGTTGCCGTTTTCCTGGAGATATATTTCATATTAAAAGAATTTTCGCATTAATGATGATTAGATCGATATAATGAGACGATTTCCGCATTTTTTCGAACCACACTACTCAATTTTAATCAAAACTAGTAACTACCATCACAAGATCAAGCCACTTTGTTGGTAATCTGAAATACATACCTAACCTGTCAAAATCATAACCCTCCTTTGTCTTTGCCGTAGTCGGGTAAAAATAAAGCGGTTACAATCACGGCAACATCCTCCTTCGTTTAGCGAGATTACTTCAAAACACGAAATCTCTAGAACTTTAAACATTTTTTTGTAGGTGAGAAAATCATTCAATGACATCTCAGCGCCCTTGGGCGGAGCGGGCGATAGAGTCAGACTTTTACTGACTAAAAACAGGAATGTTCCTTCGTTGCCTTTCGTACCGGGGCCGAACCTTCCTTTCAGAAGCAGACCCTTGGCCCCAGTAGGCTTCGACCCTGCTGGGCCCCTACGGATTTATCGAGGATGGCTATATAACATCACGCTAAGACCCACGGGAGCGGAGCAGTAACCAAAGACGCGGGACCGCAGGGAACAGCTAGTTAAAGCAATAAATCTTTCGTTCGGAATGTATTAGTAGTTAGTAATGAGATTGCACTGAAAGAGGTGTGCCCTGCTTGGGCGGAGCATCGCCGTGCCCTCGTGGGGGCAATCGGCGGCGGAGACCTCTCGCGCCGGGCCTTGGTTGAGGCCATGGTCCGGAGCGAGGAGGAGTGGCAAGCGGTCGCCGACTTCTGCGAAGCAGTAATGCTCGCAAAGGAGGAGGCCGAACGCATCAGGCAACGGCGTTATCGCCGCCGCCGCCGCCGCCGGGATTCAGATCCCGATTTCCGGCCACCGTAGGCGCGGGCTTGCGGACAGTGAGCAATGGGTAGCTCGCTGTCCGGCCGTCCGGTAACTGTCCGGACCAAGCCCAAGGCGTCGACGGCGCGCACTGTTCCCGCGCGCCTCAAGGAGTTGTCAGCAACAGCAGGGACCCAGCCGGGTCGAAGCCTACTGGGGCCAGGGTTATCCGAAAGGGCGCTCGAGCCCCGGTATGAAGGCTAGAAGGAACGGGGTGGGTCTTTTAGTCAGTAAGAGTCTGACACTATCTCCCGCTCCACCCAAGGGCAGGGGATGTCAATGCATTATTTTTTCCCACCATAAAAAAAAAAAAAAAAAAAAGATTGCACTGAAAACTTTCAGTAATTTACGTAAAATAAGTCCGCAATCAGCGTTTCGCATGACATTGATGTAGACATCTTCCTTTATGTATCGGAAACTAACGAAATTCCGTGAAATTGCTGAACTGAACTGAATTTGCAATAGTTTGTTAATTTAATTTATAATCAGCTGCAATCTGATATTTCGGTTTTGTTGCCTACGTGACTGGGAGAGCCTCTCCGTGATCTCGCGGCTTAGGGTGCGTCATAGTTATAATTTGTATGGGGTGCTTCTACTGAGATAAAACTGGCCGGATCGGAACAGAGCGTAAAATCGCCAATCATAGTGCTCGAACCACTCCGTCGCATCAGTGGAAACAGTGTAGGTGAAGTAGAGTGGAGCTAAGCGGGACTTTCAAATACAACAAATGAACACACGGCCCCGAGTCGAACAGGACGCAGTCGGGCGGAGAGCACGAAGCGGAGGGTCCACTCCACTCGTCACCGCTCCAATTCAAAGAAAACTGTAGGGTTTCGGAATTGAACACTTTATTTTTATTACAATGTCTAGAGCTAGGGGTTAAAACATCCGACTCACTCTATGGCTAGCCCGTCTACACTAATATTATAAAGAGGTAAAGTTTGTTTTCTTTTTTTTGTTTGTAGGCGGTAATCTCTGAAAGTATTGGTCTGATTGCTAAAATATTTTCACTGATAGAAAGCTGCTTTATTCTTGAGTGACTAGCTCAGGGCCGTTTTATCCATTAGGCACAATAGGCAACTGCCTAGGGGCCCCGCGCTTCAGAAAAAAAAAACTACTAGACTGTAGAATAATATATATTTTTGCATGACCGGGGCATTCCCCGATTCGTTTGATACGTATCACAGACAACATTTTCGTACTATTTAATCGTTGAATTTTCACTTCGACGACTTTGTTTACGAGTTTTACGAACGTGAAAAAAAAGAGAGTTAGATAGATAGATAGATAAATTCTTTATTGTACACCAAAAATAAAGCAGTAACATAAGAAACTTAAAATTAATAGGGTGCCACAATGGGTGGTCTTATCGCTAAAAGCGATTTTTTAAAGACATCCTTTGGATGGATTTGACAGAGAAGGAGAAAAAGATACGCAGGTAGTTCGTGGTGTACTATTTACATATATACAACACATAAACTAGCAAAATTACATATATTATAATTAAGAACACATTAGTTCATTATTATTAGTTTTATACTTAGTTTGTGTTTGAAAACTTACGTTTTTAGATCTTAGTATTGGATATTTATTTGTAAAGACTGCAAAAGTGCTTCGGGCTTCGAGAAAATCGATGAAACGATGAGAAAATTAAAATAGTGTAAACTAAAGTTTCATAAACTGAAGTTACAATTATTATACGTAAGTTTTATTACTTTTTGCATATTTTATTCACCTGATTATCTACAGATGTAAGGACGGTTTAAAACTAATTAAACCCATCCGTTTAGTACCAATATACCATTTTTGACGATTTAAACGAAACTATAAGGAGTCGTAGTTGACTACGGAACCCTAAAAACTACGTAATTATGAATAAAATTGTGTAAGACACAAAATATAATAAGAAGTCAGAAAAAGGTAGAGGGGCCCCTGAGACGTGCATTGCCTAGGGGCCCCGACATGCATAAACCGGCCCTGGACTAGCTATTTCATGTACGCGAGCGAAGCCGCGGGCAAAAGCTAGTAGATTATAAATACTGAGGGCCGACTACCCCCGCCACCGAGCGGCCAGTCTATGCTACCCATAATTGCATACCCTTTATTTTTATACTTTACATCACAGATGCACTAGCCACTTTTCCCTGTTCTCCTCCACCCAGCTCCGCGACAGTGGAGACACACCCTAATCCCATACATTTCGTGTAAGTTTGTATTGAACATGCAAATACTGCATGTTTTTATTGTACATTTTGTGTACAATTGATGAGGACGTTCATAGATTTAACAATCAACAACAAAATGGAATCTGCGCTATCATAATCGAATCTAGTTTTTACACTCGAGTGCACGAAAAATAATGCAGCTAGAAAAAGTTTTTGCTAGATTTATTTTTATCTAATGACACTTTGTATTTTATCTTATGACATGATGAATTTCGAAACGGAATGTTGCATATTTATAAAAGCACCATTTTATTTGTTGGCTCTAGATGTTTGCATTCAAGCATTTCATTATATTTACCTACAAAGATTTAAGATTTAAAGCATTCATTTCAAATAAGTCATCAGCACTTTTGAAATGTCAAAAAGTCAGTCAGTCCGAAAAATGTAGCTAATTGCACATTCCAAAGCGTAAAATTTCTATTGAGAAGAACGTGCAAGAAACTCCATGGACACTCTTTTCAATCATGTTTTCAAATATATTACAAACTAGCTTTTTCCAGAGGCTTCGACCGCTTACATAAAATATATTCTAAGTCACTCAGGAAGAAAGCAGCTTTCTATCGATGAAAAAATTATAGCAATCGGACCAGCCCCCCTAGCCAAGTTGCAACCGTATCGTGTCGAATTCCATTCTCCAATCGGTAACGCTTTGGTGTCAGCAATTGTAGAAAACGATTAATGGGTAGCCATGTTGAGGCACCTGCGACTGCCGCTCGTTCTACAATGTAGCGTTTGTTTATCAAAGGAAGTAGCGTTAAACGTTGTAGAAATTCATTCTATCATTTTGAACGATGTGAACTTGGCTACGAATTTTCTATTCGTTTGTTCCGACCACGCGACTTTACGTTGAGATGACGTCATTCCCATATGTTTCATCACTTTTCGACAGCGTTAACGATTGCAGAATAACAACTTGGCTAAGCGTGCAGTACTTTCAGAGATTACCTCCTACAAACAAAAAAACATAAAAACTAAAAAATAAACTTTATCTCTTTATTATTTTAGTGTAGATACTATCTAGGTTGCATGTTTCTTGTCGCCACTATTATGTGAGAACAATGCATTTTATTTATTTGTTGATCATCTATCGATCTGTGTCTGTTTGTTGTTGCTAATCTCCGAAACGGCCAGACCGATTTTGACGGGTACTTTCACTGGTAGATAGCTGATGTTATAAGGAGTAACTAAGGCTCCTTTTATTTTAGAAATAAAATTAGGATTCCTCGCGAAAAAATACTGCATTGTGCTGTTTTACGAGCCTAATGCGAACGGAGTTGGAGTTTCTTGCCGGTTCTTCTCCATAGGAAACGACCAATTTGGAACCGTGCACTAGCTTCTGACGTTTTATAAGTGCTCATGTAGGCCTAAGTGAAATAAAAAACTTTTGAATTTTTTTTGAACGATGTCGCGGATAACAGCCAGTTTATAACATAATTATATCTACATTCAATCCTCTTCTCCGCGTTCCAGGTAACCTGGTAACGACAGTGGCGCTATTGATGCACCCGAAGCTGCGCGGCCACGTGACGACGATGTTCGTCCTCTCGCTCTGCGTGTCCGACCTGCTGTTCTGCTCCATCAACCTGCCGCTCACCGCCAACCGCTACATCAAGCAGCACTGGAGCCTTGGCCCCAGCCTCTGCCAGATGTTTGCCTTCGTCTTCTACGGCAACGAAGCTGTATCACTACTCTCCATGGTCGCTATTACTATTAATAGGTAAGTTTTCCGAACTTGTTTGTAAATCGACTTGTTTTTGTTTATGTATTCTATGAACTTTTCAAGGAATATGCTCAAGGAGTTTCCCCGCATTCTTCAGTATTTGGAACTTTGAACTTTTGTACTGTTCAGGTTATCCCAGATGTTTTCGAACTAGCTTTGAGTAAATAATGTTATGCCAAAACTGTGCTACCATTATTCTGAATAAGTATAACCACCACGATAGTATGTTGACATTGACCAATCATTTATACGGAAAATCGAGATTGAAAAATATCCGCTTCTAGTATGTAAACAGGAACTAAGAGTAATGTACCTCCTACGTAAGTATATCATGTTGGAAAACATGCGCAAAGAAATTTATTTTTATTTTTCTCTATAAAGTGGGTTGCCACATCCAACGAATCTTTTAACGGAAGACCTCTGAGCTATAGAAGTTTTACTACGTGTGGGAAATTGAAAGAAACTGTCTGAACTTGAGTGGAAAATAACTAGCTTCTTACTTTTTATTGTTTCTCCAGAGTATGTACTTTATTAGTCTCCACTGATATCTCTCGAATAGATTTTCTACGTGGGCATAGTAAAAAATACATTTAGTGGTGGCGTGAAACAGATTATAAATGTCGACGGGTTATTTATCTTGCCATCGCAGCACTCAGCCGAGCCGCGGCGTACAGTTGTAAAACAAAACTCTACTGACGCCAGCAAAAAAATACTCCTCATTCACGACGCTATTTATAGGAGCCGGCCAAGTGATAGCTCGCTCGATATTGACCTACAGCAAATTCACGTGAACCAATAAAATTGTGCTCAAATCCCACTTTTATTTATCGTTCCACTATCCTAGGAGATCTATCTACAACACGAAAGTGCTTTTTAGTATTTTTTTTCTCACAATCCATCAATTTTATGTTATTATGCCTTTGCCAATTTGCAAACTCTACTCGCGAATGTTTAGAGAAAATGGATGACGTGGGTGCTGCTTGCTGCGTACGAATAGAAACTAGGTACAGGCAATCTGCAGTGAACTCAAAACGTCACTTTCGTTCCGATAAAGTTGTTGTTTATGCAATTACTTCCCAAGAAATTGAAACAATAAGACAATTTTACACAATATGAGCTCACTATATCCCATTGTAGTCATTTTGAAACCAATATATTCGGTTCGTCGACCTGCCCTCAGATTAAATTATTACCATAATACTGGAACATTAATATTAATGCGTGGTAACCAATTTAAAGTGTCCCCGAGTGTACGTGCACGACGCATGGGCCCTGCGTTCACCTTGGCTGCACCGAACATTACGCCTCTGCTTCGACAATGTGATAAGTCCAATAATATTCTTGTAGGACTTATCACGTTGTCGAACTAAACAGGCAATTACATTATTTTTATTAGTTTCTATGTTGTTGTGTAAGCTTGAGAACAAAAACGTGCTTTAAGTTAAAATTATGTTCCCTACATTTTTTTCAAGTCACGTTGTAATAGGGTTAGAGTGGAACATACTTTTAGATGTTACAAGTCTGTAACAAAATTCTTTTTTCCAAACGTGGCATGAAATTTTAAAATAGGTAAGTACTTAGGTAGGTATATTTTATTTATGGAGCTAGAAATAATCTCATAGCGCTTTATTTACTTTTCACATTCTTATTGAATGTGTTTTCCGTAATGAAAACTAGGCGAAAAAGAAAAACATTAATTTTCTTTGAATTTAATAACATAGTCGCGCCAACAGAGCAAAAACCAAGTAGAATTTAGTAGAGATTGTAAATGGCATATCTATACATCTATACATATAAATAAAATTAGACTGTCTGTTTGTAATATTGAAATAACTGCTTTTACTACATGCACATGAATATATACAAGGTGCAGTTTTAAAACTGCACAATATTTCAAGAGGTTGTAATAAAACTCATAAATAATCATGTAAAAAAACGATACCTGGTCAATAATCAATAATACTTGTTATTTAATTTTTTAATTACACTAAACTAAATCGATTGATCGATGGCCGCGGGGGCGTGGCTAGGGTGTGGCGTGCGGGATGATGATTGGATGATACATTATTTATGAAACTATCGTTGCGAGTTAGTGTGTGTGAAAACGCCCTTTATTGTTCCGTGTTTGTGTGTGTGAAAAAAAGCGCGGTTATAAAAACAAAAAAAATTACCTACTTATTTTATTATTGATTCGGGTCGAGAATCACTAACATAATTACCTCCTGAAATATTTTGCAGCTTCAAAACGACACCTTGTATACGGTACATACACCAAAATAACATTTTTTACAATTTTTGTCTGTCAGTCTGTTTGTCCGGGCTAATCTCTGAAATGGTTGGACCGATTTTGACAGGACTTTTTTGGCAGGTAGCTGATGTAATAAGGAGTAACATAGGCTACTTTTATTTTAGAAAAAAATAATTCACAATCCTGTAGTCCACGCGAACGAAGTCGCGGGGACAGCTAGTAGATAATAATGTTATCTGCATTCATTTTTTTTTCATTATGACAGGGCACGAGTTGCCTTCATGGTTAAAAGCTTAATAACTACTAAGTAGGTCAGTATTTTGCAATGCATGTTTACGAAATGCAAAGATCACAAAGCACAATTTGTTCCTCTAATGTGAAATTCTTGCTTTGTTTTCTGAAGAATATTTATAAAAACAAATATATTGTTGTGTATTCTATCTATCTATCATAGACTCAAAGTTTTCCCTTGTAGTGACGAATGTTCGGACAAATCTGACTGACTCTTTGTCAGTCAGATTTTAGATATCTTTGACAACCGCCAGTTCAAAGGTTCTAGTTTTGGTTGAGCCAAAACTTTCCTAACCAGAAGTTTTTCGGTGCATCATTCGGCGGAAAATAGTAATAATAAATAATAATAATAATAATCTTTATTTCCAAGTAACAATAAGACTCATTTAGTGTTTTCAGTCAGTATGCATTTAAGCGAAAGTTGCGGCATTACTTTCAGAACAAATAGCGGAATCGTTTCAAAACAAGGGGGGTTTTCTACTTTATATAAATATATATGTAGGTATATATTATATTAAATATATATGTATGTCTATTTTAGTTATATATATATACATTTGCACCCTTATTTTTCTTAATAATCCATTTTTTGTTGTTTTTTTTTTGTGCACCTGCCATGTTTTTCTCTTCACCACCCTAGGTTGACTGGTAGAGAATGCCTAAGGCATTAAGTCCGCCTTTGTACCTGTGCGTTGCATAAAGTTGTAATAAATAAATAAATAAACAAATTTAGTGTTAGTAATAATAAAACAACCTTACAACTATGTTAGTGACACAAATACATTTACAAATTATAAAACCACAAACAAACAAACAATATTGTAAGCATAAAGTATAATACAAGTAATAATACTGTAAGTATAAAAAAACTAACTGAATCAGAAACTATTTAACACCAACTAATAATCCCTGTAACGCATAACCGTTGACAGTTTACTATAATGAGGGGGCCAACAATTTGTAACACGAGGGTGTTAATCTCAAGCAAGAGCAATTACAGTTTTATTATAAGGGGACTCTATTGTTACACGTCGACCATAACCGCTAAAAAGGGCGTATAGTGCGTTTCATGTAAGAATTACCTTCGCCGTAATGTTAGCTCCCCTGTCTGTCTAAAGGAAAAAGAAAAGAGTTGCCTCCTCTAGCAAAATTGTTGCACGAAAAACAAAATCGATTTTATCGGTAGCCGCACCACTTTATGGAGAATTATGAGAGGAATGGGATTTTATTTAAAAAAGACGTGTGGCACTCGAGGAGTGCCGCGGTAAAGCTATTGCATAGCATTTTTATCAACTTATGCAATTATAATTATTTATTTATTTTATTTATGCAGTATCTTTTTTCCTTTGTTTTTTTTTCTTTGATATTAATTGAAGTTACACTTTCACACATTGAATTGAATTTTGATTGATTGTTCACTCATTTGTTTTCTTATCGGTCACCACACCAGAAGCTATGCAATAGCTTAAAAAAAAACAAAGGGCGGTAATGGAGAGGTACGGTATTTTGGCGTAGCGTTTTCGGTATTTGAAAGAATTGAAGGACAATCGAAATGGAGCCCAGCGTCAGTTTCAACAAACACTACCATGACGGTTTAACTGTAGACAAAGAAACAGGTTTATAATTGATTGAATTGTATCTCATGTTGTCATCTGTCAAAAAACGAAAAGGTTTGAGACCCGTAAGGAACTACTGGGGCCAGGGTTCTACTGGGGCCAGGGTTATCCGAAAGGGAACTCGAGCCCCGGTATGAAGGCTAGAAGGAACAGGGTGGGTCGTTTAGTCAGTAAGAGTCTGACACTATCTCCCGCTCCGCCCAAGAGCGGGGGTTGTCATTGGATGATTTTTCCCAACATAAAATAAAGACCTGTAAGGAAATGTTCAAATCATTGTTAGGGTTACACACTTAAAGGGTACAACAAGACCCTATTACTAAGACTCCGCTGTCCGTTCGTCTGTCACCAGGCTGTATCTCATGAACCGTAATAGTTAGACATTTAAAATTTTCATAGATGATGTATTTCTGTTGCCGCTAAAGCAACAAATACTAAAAAACTGGGCAAGTGCGAGTCGCACTCGCGCACGCAGGGTTCCGTACCTTCCGTAGAAAAAAAACCGGCCAAGAGCGTGTCGGGCCACGCTCAGTGTAGGGTTCCGTAGTTTCCCGTCCGTCATAATAAGTGTACCCACTTATGAGTTTAAAAAAATGCTTATTGCTTGCATATACGATTATACTACAAACTTAGTCCAGAAATTATTTTGTAGAACCTTTTTGTCTTTTTTGTACAAAAACTGTTCTTTCCATCAAGTTCAAAATGATTTTCCTAGAAAGTCCTTATAAAGTTCTACTTTTCAGATTTTACTCATATTTTCTAAACTTATGGTTCAAAAGTTAGAGGGGGGGGGGACACATTGTTTTTTACTTTTGGAGCGATTATTTCCGAAATTATTGACATTTTCAAAAAATTATTTTAGTAAACCCCTATTCATTTTCCCAAAAAAAAATCACTTTCCACTTTAAATATAGGGGGGCTACCCTAATAAAACATTTTTTTCCAATTTTTATTTTACCACTTTGTCGGCGTGATTGATATACATATTGGTACCAAATTTCAGCTTTCTAGTGCTAACGGTCACAGAGATTAAGCGAGGACAGACAGACAGACGGACAGACAGACATGGCGAAACTATAAGGGTTCCTAGTTGACTATGGAACCCTAAAAACGGCAAAAAAGTCGCGTTTGTTGTATGGGAGCACCCTTAAATATTTATTTTACTTTCCTTTACACTTCCGCAAAACGAAATACTTGAATATCTTCTAAACGGTAAATGATACAGATATGACGATTAGAGAGAACTTATTCGACATAATGTTATGAACACGTTGGTAATATCAGTGCAGATACGCCAGTTTGTGAGATACGACAGTTAGCAGGGACGGTGACGATTTGTGAAAATTTAAGCTATCCAGCTATTGCGGTTCTTGAGATACAGTCTGGTGACAGGACAGACAAGACGGACAGACAGCGAAGTCTTGGTAATAGGGTCCCGATTTTAGCCTTTGGGTACGGAACCCTAAAAACAGAATAAAATAAATATTTAAGGGGGCTCCGATACAACAACATATATAATTATCTTGCCACAATAAATTAATAACTGTGTCTTCTATCGCTACTTGAAGTGCTTGATCATAATGGAGGCCGATCCTAAAAATACGTTTGATGTGCTTTCCTTGTAAATTGTAATAAATAACTTTATGATCTATAAAATGTATACGATATCACTAAAGTACCGTGAATCAGCTGCAAGTGCTGAAAAATATTTAATTCTTTCGTAAATCATAGCGATTATGGTACCTACAGTTTATGTGAAAAACAGAAACATGCACTGGCTTATAATGCTTGTCTAGACTTAGTCAGCCCACGTTATAATATAAATACAATTGCCATCACGAATCTTGAGCGGTTGCGCAGAAGTCAAATATTCGGCCTCTTTAGTGGTGCGAAGTGAGACGCGGGGGCAGGGAGTGTCAGTGATTGGCTCGCCGCGCCATCGCGTCATAGACGTCACTCCTGATTCGTACCCTGCGTTGCTGCATGTATCTAACAACGAAGACAATGAAGACGACGCAAAGCGATCCCCACTCTGACGCCGACCGCTCAAGATCCGTTTTGGCAACTGTACTAGCTACACCCAACGGTTTTGCCCGCGTGAGTGCAGGAAATTATTTGGAGTTTCTTGCACGTTCTTCTCCATAGAGATCTACGCTTTGGAACGTGCAATTTAGCTTCACTTTTTTTTTATTTGAACTGACCGACATTTGACTATTCAAAAGTGCCTGCAAATGGTCTACTCGAAATAAATGATTTGATTTGATTTACCTAATAATAATAATCGTTTATTAGGAAATAAGTAAAGTCCGTAATTAGAGACACAACAGAAAGACTGAGAGAGTGAACGGCGGCGTTCGACATATACTCGTTACACATACAATTTACAAAATCTCGCCTTTGTAATGTTAACTCGGGCAAGTCTATTACTGAAGCCGTTACTGAGAAATTCCGGAACAAAACAACCCGTATCACTATTCACCACACCCGGGAATCTATGGTAAGCGCTTGCGACCCAATACCAACTCGATAATCCATTAGCAGTATCAGCTAATATTATTTCCGCGTTTTTTATGATGGCCGCCACACAATAAATCGCTAATCAAATCTATTACTTTTCTGTTTTATAGGCCTTCTATTATTGTATTGTTCAACCATATTTCGGAGAAACCAAAGATATGACTTTTTATTATTGATAGGCTCGCACTATGTGTGTGTAAATCATAATGTGTTCGACGATGGCACACGCTTGCCTAGAAGTAATCCTATTCACTCTTGACTTAAAGCGACACACATAGGAACTGAACTGCGAAATTCTGCATCGCTCAATAATACTTCTCCGCGCGATTTGAACATATACACCAGTCAGGGCAGTTGCCCAAACTAGACTCAACATCCATCTGGTCGGAGGATCCTTCCTTTTCTACCGAGGTTTGCGAGACAACACTCTGCTCCGCATACTACTAAACTTCAAGAGTATAGGCGTAATCAGGAAATACAGACTGTTTCATCATGATCAGCCAATTGCTGGACGTAGCACTCTCGATCCTGCCAGCAGATATTCTTTCCTTATCTACCATCATCGTCCCAATCTAACCGAATGACGTCCATAGCATAACATAGCCGGCCTTGTAAAATGTTCCCTCCCACTGCTGAGACTCAGGCCTCCTCTCTAGGAGAGGGAATGGGCCGTAATCCACCACGCGGGCCTAGTGCGTGTTGGTAGATGTCACATGTCTTCGAGTTTTTTGTTCTAGGACATGCCGGATTCCTCACGATGTTTTCCTTCACCGTTTTGAGAGCAGTGGTGATGAAATAAATTACACAACGTAATGCGCCTGGCTGGGTTTGAACCCGCGATTTACAACTCGTAAGCCGGGGCCGTTACCACTCGGCCACCACTGCTCTGAATGAAATCGGAATGACGTCCACATCGACCAATTTAGCGCTTCTCGCGTCCATCAGATTTAATTATTATTAAATTCCACAAGAAATTGTTTTGCCATAACTTGTAATTATATCTTATAGAGAAACTATTACAAGATTTCAAGCCATTGATGCGTTGAAATTAAAATAGTTTACGAAGAATGTGATAGAAACTTCAAAGATAACTTACAATTATGTTTGCCGTGCGTGGATTCACTGGATATTTAGTAAAACTCTGTCATTAGCTATCTACTGATACATCATTCATACGAATATATTGGTTACTAACGGCCCGTCTCGGCTTCGCACGGGCAATAAATATAGCCTATGCTACTCAGGGTGAATGCAGCTTTCCAATGGTGAAAGAATTTTTGAAATCGGCACAGTAGTTTTTGAGTTTATTCATTACAAACATACACACACCATAATACAAACTCTCTTTATAATATTAGTTTAGACTAGCTTCTGTCAGAAGCTTGGCTCGCGTGAAATTATGATTTTATCCCTTTAGGAGCTGTGAATTATGAAAAATTCCTTTTTACTGCTCCCTACGTCATATAAGGAAGCCTCATGCATAATGTCACACTCCTAGACCCAGCAGTTTCGACTGTGTTTCGGATCGCAGTCAAGCACTAGTTTATATATTTTTATTTTATTTATTTAAACCAGATAAAAAAAAATACAGAGTGTAAGATACCAGGTCTCCGCAAACTTTAAGGAAGCCCTTAAAGTTTAGTAACCGGTAGACGAAACAACGTCTTCCACAAGATTTTTTTCCGGAAACGAAAAAAAATCGGCTATTCCATACAAACTGTCCAATCCAGTTTATAATTTTGTATGGTGAGGCCATGGTGATGCCGATTTTTGTTTCGTTTCTTGAAACAAAATCTACTGAGTAAGCCCTAAAAGTTTGCGGAAACCTGTATCTTTTACCCTGTATTCCAAAATGGTCTATACACCCTTTGAAGTGGAAAGACTGGATAAACTAGTAGGTATAATGCAAGAAAATGTTGATTCGATGAGATTAATGTACAGCATTCCCTGAATGAGGCGCCAGTCAAATCGAATACATTTAACTGATTAATGGATTGATTTAATGTTGTTTGCGTTACCCACTTTTGCCCACTATCCCCAGATTCGAATACCTAAATATTCAGCTCCCAGAAATATTCAGAAAGACTAGTCACTTTTTTCGCGAGAGGAAGTTTCAAACTTTTACCTGACTAAAACACACCTGTGTTACGTCAATTGCCCAGGTTGCCCTTTGCGATCCAGGGTCGCGAGTCTCCTTTCAAATAATCCTGCCGGTTGCAACCCTGGAAGGCACTAGATGACTATAGTTAATCAATCAGACTCTTGAAGGGTCTATCAATTATCAAACATTTAAACTTTTTATTCCTAACTATAACTCTAACTTTATTATATTATGATATCGTTTTGATAGTACAGATACCGGCACGTATCTTGAGCGCTGGCTTCAACTTGCGTAGAAGTCAAATATTCGGTCTTTTTCACGGATATCGAGTTTCTTTAGTGGTACGGGGGCGTCAGTGTCAGGGAGTGTCAGTGATTGGCTCGCCGCGCCATCGTGTCATAGACGTCACTCGTGATTTGTTTTCTGTGCTAGCTGCATGTATCTAACAACGACGACGACTGGCTCACCAATGTATGGAAAGCGCAAAGCGATCCCCACTCTGACGCCGAGCGCTCAAGATTCGTTCCGGTACCTGTATTGGTTTTTTATTTTCTTACAATATCCAATACAAAGTGGAGTATTCTCCTCGGGGATAAAAGTGCCTTCGTCTTGGGCTACCTTGATTCCCTCGCTACACTCAGGATTCTTAGCTCGCTTCGCTTTGCTCGGGAGTTACTATTTAATTTCTAAAATATCTTTTTTTTTTTTTTTTTAAATTTGTATAAACTAGTGCTTGACTGCGATCCCACCTGATGGTAAGCAGTGATGCAATCGTTGATGGTGAGGCGCACTAGTTTATTAAGAGCCTATTCACTCTTGCCTTAAAGACACCTAAATTATAATCAGACGGGAAGACCGCAGCAGGCAAATTGTTCCAGTCCCTCGATGTACGTGGTATAAACGACGAAACGAAACGCTTGGTCCGGATCGTAGAGGTTTCAACAACGTAAGGGTGAATATTCGCCGTTCGTCGGCTTGTCCGATGGTAGAAGTGAGATGGTGGAATTAAGTCATGTAATTCCTGCGCACACTCTCCAAAGTGCATCCTGTAAAACACCGAAAGGCTGGCTACCCTTCGCCTATGCTCAAGACTTTGTAGATTGGACTCAACCAGATCTGGATCACCAATTAGTCTCTTCGCACGCCTTTCCACAGAGTCCAAAGCTGCCAAGTGGCATTTTGCAGCACCAGCCCATATGTGGCTGCAGTACTCCATACACGAACGGACTTGTGCTTTGTATAGCATTAGAAGCTGTCCCGGTGTGAAGTACCGCCGGACCTTTGCAAGAACGCCTAGTTTCCTAGCAGCTACCTTGGCTTTGGACTCAATGAACCGCCCAAAGTTAAGGTCCGAGGGAATTTCAACCCCCAAGAGCTGAAGGCGGTCGGTGTACCCCAGGGATAAATTCTGAAAAGTAGGAGCCAAGGTGAACGGGCTCCTTTTAGCGGTGAACAGACACGCTTGCGTTTTGGAGGCGTTAAATCCCACCACATTGGCTTTACCCCACTTGGAGACTGCCTGAAGTGAGATATTTGTACGCTCTACCATAGCCTCTCTTTCGGATCGGATTAGCTCCTTACTAGCCCGAGCACTAGGCAGGTATCTCTCTACAACTGTGCTATCATCTGCATACCCATAGATACCGGGCATCAGCAGATCGTTGATATGCAGTAGGAATAGAGTTGCAGAGAGAACAGACCCCTGAGGAACCCCGGCATTAGTCGTCATGGGTTCCGATGAGCATCCATCGACAACAACTCGGATCTTCATCAACAATGAAGTTATATAGCTTCAAAGCTTATAAGAGAGTGAAGTCCGACGCGTCTTTCACTTCAAAGTTTGTCTCGCCCATTTTTGTATTTAAAAGGAGAAACTGACTAACTGACTGACTACTGGGCCTAGGAACGTGAAATTTTTTATATGGTTTCCTTTAATGTCGTAGACAAGCGCTACGAGAGGATTTTTCAAAATTCACAGGGAATGAAACAGGGTTCCTAAGTTTGTTTGGAGAAACCTAAAACCGCGAGCGAAGTCGCTGGCAGAAGGTAGTTTATTGATAAACTGGTTAGATAACAAATATTTTTAATACCTATTTTAAAATAAGGTAAATCAATCATCATCATCATCATCATCATATCAGCCGATAGACGTCCACTGTTGGACATAGGCCTCCCCCAAGTGTCGCCACAATGCACGATCCTGTGCGTCTCGCATCCATCGGATTCCCGCAGCCTTCACCAGGTCATCAGTCAACTTTGTAGGAGGCCTTCCGCGCTGCGTCTTCCGGTACTCGGTCGCCACTCAATCAATCATTTATACCTATGTAATTTGCATTTTGTAACATTACATAGCAATTATAACATCTGCCAAACTGTAGAGCACTTTTTCGGTAGATCAGCGACCTATTCCAACCTCTGCTGATCACCAATGGGGATCACGAGCGGCTGTTCGGTCACCGACATCAGCACAACTTTCAGTTTCTGCCGTGATTTCAGACAAACACACTTCCAAATATTTAAGGAGCAGCCGCTTACGCACACACGTAAATTATTACTAAATGGGCCATAAGCGAGCAAATATTTAATTTGTAACAATAAACAGTCTTATTTATATGTTTAATTTAGCGAAGATCCTCTAAAATTAACAGCTTGCCATATTTTTAGCACTCTTACATGATATATGTGTGTACATTATGCTTGTAAGTGCTGTAACAGTGTTATTGTTTCTACTCACTTTTTTTTTTTAATCTAATCGTCCCATGACTAGAGACTACATAGAACAATTGTGGCCGAGTGGTAATGGCTCCGACTTACGAGTTGTAGTTTGCAGGTTCAAACCCTACCAGGCGCATTACTTTGTGTAATTTATTTCAATACCACTGCTCTCAAAATGGTGAAGGAAAACATCGTGAGGAAATCAAAAATTCGAAGACATATGACATTCACCGAAACCGCACTGGGCCTGCGTGGTGGATTACAGCCCATTCCCTCTCCTAGAGAGGGCGGCCGAGTCCCAGCAGTGGGAACATTAAAAAGGCTGATGATGATGAATATGATGATCCCATGACTTCTCCCGGTACGGGTGGATCGGGAGGGCGTGTCAGACTTTTACCGAATAAAACCACACCTGTGTCCTTCAGTTGCGTTCTAGGACTATGAGTTTCATTTTCAGAAAATTCCCGCGGTCCTAGAGAGCATCGGCCCTGCTGGGCCCCTACGGTTTGCTGACATATACGTATCTTCGAGAAACGCGATTAGGTCACTACTCATTACACGCTGTCGACGACTGAGGCTCGGTCGATTACCGGACTGATGTTTTCAACCTACTTGTGCTTTATTTGTATCATCGTCTTTTCACCCTTATTCCATAACATTATTTATACCGCGTACATCAAAGGAGTGGAACAATTTTCTTGCTGCGGTCTTCCCGTCCGAGGTGTCTTCAAAGTTAGAGTGAATTTTCTTTCATTATTATATCGCCCCTCACACAATCCATTTTTTCTTTTCCTCTCCCTCTTCATCATCCACATATTGTATACTAATAGCTTTTTTAGCAACATGCATTACATCCTCCTATTCACATGAACAACAAACCAAACACATACTGAAAATTTTCAAAATATCATAATTTCTATCTGGTGATGAATCCTGCCGAATCCTTTCGAAGTATACCAGGTATAGCACAAAGAATTGCCAAACTTAAGTGGCAATGGGCAGGGTACATTGCTCGCAGAACAGATGGCCGTTGATGCCGAAAGGTTTTGGAGTGGCGACCGCGTACCGGAAGACGCAGCGTTGGAAGGCCTCCTACAAGGTGGACCGATGACCTGGTGAAGGAAGCGGGAAACCGATGGATGCGGGACGCACAGGAACGTTCGATGTGGCGACGCTTGGGGGAGGCCTATGTCGAACAGTGGACGTGTATCGGCTAAAATGATGATGATGATGATACCACGTATGCGTGTTGTAATGTATTATTTCATGTGTAAACTTCGCACCCATGAACCCAAATTCATCTGCCAAAGCCAACGGTGTGAAGTGTTGTATCTCAAGCACTAATGGCTAGTTCTGGCACAAAATGGAGATTATTTCAGCTTATCTATTGCAATTTCCTGCGCTCGTGAAGAGAACAACATCATAACACATCGCCTAGCAGTTCTCTAGTAAGCAGTGGGTGTAGTAAATCAAATACAATTGCTGTACCTGCTCTTATACAACGCAACTGAAGTTATTTATACATTCTGAGATATACTTGATAATTGATATACATGGATTATGGATACTAGCAGTAGATATATCCAGTTACCAGTGCCGGATTAAGCCAAAGTGGGTGGGGCCTGTACCAAAGTCTGGGGGCCTCCTAAATCTTTATAAATGACTACGATTTAAAATTCTGTAGCGACATCTATGGCGTCACTAATCAAAAAAAGTTCAAACTGAAAAAATCTAATGCACAGTTGCCCACCAGACATAACACCCGTCTGGTCGGAGGATCCTCTCTTTTTAACGGAGGTTTGTGAGACTTTACTCTCTGTTCCGCCTACCTCCAAAATTCCTATAATTTAATTTTTGAACAGGTTCTGGGCCCTGAAGTAACGACGGGTCCACGTCCATAGTAAGCTGCCTACATTGCATAGCATAGCATAATCAGCCTTTTATTAATGTTCCCACTTGTGGGACTCAGGCCTCCTCTCTATAGAAGAGGGAACGGGCCGTAATTCACCACACGGGCCCAGTGCGGTTTGGTGAATATCACATGTCTAAGAATTTTTGGTTCTAGGACATGCCAGTTTCTGCACGATGTTTTCCTTCACCGTTTTGAGAGCAGTGGTGATGAAATAAATTCCACAAAGAAATGCGCTTGACTGGATTTGAACCCACGACCTATAACGCGTAAGTCGGGGCCGTTACCACTTGGCTACCACTGCTCTCACTGCTCTCAGTCGACATTGTCTACAAGGTGTCGTTTTGAAGCTGCAAAATATTTCAGGAGGTAATTATGTTAGTGATTCTCGACCCGAATCAATAATAAAATAAGTAGGTAATTTTTTTTTTTTTTATAACCGCTCTTTTTTTCACACACACAAACACGGAACAATAAAGGGCGTTTTCACACACACTAACTCGCAACGATAGTTTCATAAATAATGTATCATCCAATCATCATCCCGCACGCCACACCCTAGCCACGCCCCCGCGGCCATCGATCAATCGATTTAGTTTAGTGTAATTAAAAAATTAAATAACAAGTATTACTGATTATTGACCAGGTTTCGTATTTTTACATGATTATTTATGAGTTTTATTACAACCTCCTGAAATATTGTGCAGTTTTAAAACTGCACCTTGTATACTTAAGGAAAATCCGAAAGTGATTAGAATTGATAGGGCACAATTTTTTTTTGTTTGTTTATCCATTTCTAAACGGGGCCCGACAAATGCGCGGGTGGGCCCTTAGCATTTGCTACTGTTGCTACGTGGCTAATCCGACACTGGGTATATCGAGGGCATGGTCTCTCAATGATAAAGATATTTTTGTGTGTTCGTATCCTGAAAATCAGCTGCGTTTTACTAGCAATTCAGTATTGCCGGAAAAACCCGACCGTGAAAAACATGATTACTGTAAATGACGAAATCCAGACTTCCAAGGCTTCTCCAATATACCTATTTATTTGTTTTTTACCTTGTCATAAGTAAATACTACTATAATGTAAATTCTAAATATATATTTAGATACCTAATATCTAGGTAGGTACTAACTATTTGTATTAATATTATAAAGAGGAAAGATTTGTATTTTAGTTTGTAATGAATAAACTCAAAAACTACTGGAGCAAAATTTAAAATGTTTTCACCAGTTGGAGGAATACTACTTTATCACTGTCTGGCATAGGCTATAGGTAATCTATATTTTCTACTTTCACGTGTGTGTGTGTACTTATGTGGATTATGTTTGATATTTTTTTATTTTTCTTAGGTTTAATTCATTAAATCCCAAGGGAACGCCGGCTGGCGTACGCGCACCAATTAACTTTCTATTGTCTAATTACCACGATTGAAAGGTTAAGTAAAGATATTTATTTCTCAAAAAAGACACAAAGTCACTTATTTGAGAACAATTTTTCCTTATACTTAAATTAATATAGCATGACACCGCTTACGTAAATTGTTAAACTCATCGAATGCATTCAGTCTATTTATACTCGTAATAATTGTTTTTGACATATTGTGCAAGTTGGTTCTTGAATGCATTGAATGAGCGTAAATTTTTTGTAACATTTGAAGGAGCACAGTTTTACAACAACATACCCCGTTGTTGTAAAACTGGGCTCCTTCAAATGCTAACATTTTTTTGCCGAACTTAGTTCTCATCTTTGGTAAGACCAGAAACTGGCCCGGCGACTGCTACGTTGTATTAATTCTTTCATTTTAGGAATGGATAGATTTTTTACGAGTACCTAGATTTTTAATAATAAATATTATAAACACGAAGGCAAAATCACCGATTTTATTTCTCCCAAACTGTCGCAGTCGCCCTTGTACTATCACTTGCAAAAGTCCATAAGAATTCTTAAAACTTATTCGTTTGACGTTTAGTTTGACTTACGACCTTTTATTTTCAAGTTTCGCCAACAAATGATTGAAATCCACAATTTCATCAACTTATCATAAGTCAAGATGGCCCAGTGGTATAGGCACACAGATTGAAGCGCAAATCAGTGTGCCGCAAGTTCAAATCCCACGCAATTATTGACTTTTTGTAAGTTCTTACCCGATTGGAAGTTATGTATTTGCATTACATATTTTAAATTATTCTTTAACTTGTTCACACATTTCTTAGAATTAGAAAGGTAGATCACAAAAAAACTAAATAAAGAATTAGATTTCTGCGAGGTAGACATGAGTTTTAACTTAACCGAAATGAACTGTCGTTTGGTTGTAGTTGTTGGTTAGTGACGTGAGGTTGACAGTATTGTAATATTCGCAAAATGCAGGCTAATATTAGTATTGAAGTGAGGGCGACTATCATTGGGCTGCATAAAAGTGGTCTTAATAAAACACAAATATCTGAAGAAACCGGACTGAATGTGAGTATAATAGCTATTAATGAATTGTAACTTTATAAAGCCTGCAATACACGTTGGCCGAGCGTTGCCGAGTGAAGGCCAATACCAATATGTAGACAGTATATTTGCCTTGTCTTGCCATCGCTCGGTGTCGCTCGCCTAGTTGGTTGAGTAGACTTGCGCCAATCAAAGCAAATGTGCGCCAATGTGTATAGACCTCATTTGGAGTAGCTTGTCACGACTCGCAGCCGCTCGCGATCACTTGCCTCACTTCGGAGCGGTGTCGGTTTTTCTGCACAAATCAAAGGCGCTCGCAAATGTGCGCCAACGTGTATAGACCTCATAAAGAAACAATTGTTTCTTTCAATGAAAAAAACAAATTGTTGTTTTTTTTCGTTTTTTTCACATGTTGCATTGAAATTTTGCGGAAAAAATCGTTTGGGAACAAAATAGAAATCTTTCGAATGTTTTATTCATTGTTTCGGTTAATTTCATGGAAAATTGAAAAAAAAAAACAAGTTTTATTGAAATTGAAATATTATAGTGGGCGAAAATGTACGAGTGGTACATTTTCGCCCACTATACACATAATAATAATAATAATATTCCTCAGCCAAAATCTCGATTTCACTGTCGTCAGCTTGATCAGAATCGAACTCCCTCAAGCCTCCCCCAAGTGTCACCATAATGATCGGTGCCCACTGTTGGACACAAGCCTCTCCCAAGTATCGCCATTTAGGGCTTTAATGACTGCTGTCCACTGTTGGACATAGGCCTCCCCCTAGCTATAATGACCCCTGCCCACTGTTGGACATAAGCCTCCCCCAAGTGTCACCACCTAGGCGTTATAAAAATTGATGCCCACTGTTGGACATAGGCCTCCTCCCGCGATAATGACCTATGCCCACTGTTGGGCATAATCCTCCACCAAGTGTCACCACCTAGGCGTTATAATAATTGATGCCCACTGTTGGACATATGCCTCCTCTCGCGATAATGGCCTATGCCCACTGTTGGGCATAAGTCTCCCCTAGTGTCACCATCTAGGCGTTATAGGTAATAATTGATGCCCACTGTTGGACATAAGACTCCCCAAGTGTCGCAATTTAGGCGCTATAATGATCGATGCCCACTGTTGGACATAACCCTCCATCAAATATCACCGTTTAGGCGTTATAATGACTGATGCCCACTGTTGGACATAAGCCTCCCCCAAGTATCGCCATTTAGGCGTTATAATGACTGATGTCCACTGTTGGACATAAGTCTCCCCTCGCTATAATTACTTGTGTCCACTGTTGGACATAAGCCTCCCCCAAGTATCACCATTTAAGCGCTATAAGAATTGCTGTCCACTGTTGGACATAGGCCTCATAAACTAGTGCGCCTCACCATCAGATTGCGTCATCTAGTTTATATTAATTTTAAAAAAAGTACGCATTTGAAAAAAACAAACATGAAGTTTTCGGTTCTTTTCATACTTTTCCGTTTAATAATAATAATTATAAGCGCTTATTAAATAAATAGCAGCAGCCGCGATGACTTCTACGTCGTCCATATTGTTTAAATGCACAATAACAACTGACATGTGGGCGTCTCCTCAAAACTCGTCTTATTGGCCATTTGCATTGGTTCAAGCTTGCCGAACGTGTAGAGAGGCGCTTGCCAAACGTGTAGAGGCGCTTGCCGTGTGTCAATTTGCCTATATTTGCTTAGGCTCGCCAAGGCTCGCGTTGGTCTCAGCTCGGCCAACGTGTATTGCAGGCTTTACAAATTAATCTTCTAAGTAAAACGTATGCCATTTATGAATCCATTCATCGTATCTTTATGAGGTTTAAAAGAGAAATACGTAAATCGTTGGGTTTATTGGATTGGTTATTGGATTAATAAATGCAGTTTTATTTTAAAATTATATTCAATAATTATGATTATTAACATTTTATATAATGAAAATGAAGTGAAGTAGGTATAGCTGCCTAATATATATTTTTTTTTATTTTAGAAAAATACTGTAAATCTTTGGCTAAAAAGATATGAGGAAGAAGGTAGCCTTGCTAGTCGAAAGAGAAGTGGGAGACCGAAGCTTATTAGCGAGGCGCAGCGACGACATATGGTGGACGTATACGAAACGAATGGTTTCGCACCAACGAGACATTTTGCGGAATTATATGACACCTCGATGGATACTGTTCGCCGTGCACTTCACGCTGAAGGCGTGCATCACAGAAAACCTGCTAAAAAGCCGTACTTGACAGAGAGGCACAAACAAGAACGATTACGTTTCGCACTAAATATTTAATGTTAACTAAACTAAATGGCCTACCATTTTATTTTAACATATCTGTGATTATTCGTTAACAAACACTGTATTATATTGTGTTTACTTTCGTTTAAAACAGCTATATCTTTTAACTTGTGCCATCGCCTCATCTTAAGAATGCAGTGAACTCGCTATCAATTTTGTTGACAATAATCATGAGTCTATTTCGTTTTTTATTCTTCTACCCGCACTGTTTTAACATAATACTATAGTTCAATTTATTTTTCTCATCTAATTGACGATTATCTTGTGAGAACTAAAGTTCTTTTAACAGAAATTGAGGTTTGGTTTCAATCTTCTTTTCGTCAAGAAAATGAACAATTAAGCTATGACCTCAATACATTCATTGTGACGTTACACAAAAATAAAATGTTTACAAATTACAAATCATATATCACTTTTCAATAAATAACTGGATATAAACAATTACCTATATTTTATTTTATTAAAATTTGAATATCCGTTCATTGTTACGTTATTCATATTATGAATGATCTAAGTGGGTATACTTCCAACAAACAATCTTAGGCGTAACATAGATAACGGTTACAAGATAACTTTTTGTCTAGGTAACAATTCGACGTCACAATTCTCATAAATGTTTAATTTGTAAATATAAAGAATAAACATTTTTATTAAACACGTCTTTTTATTTCCACCTTATAACATCGAAAAGATGTAACAACTAAATAATTGCAAATTACGAATGTGATTCTTCTTGTGGTTAATAGATCACATTCGTAATTTGCAACTATTTAGTGCAAAAAATGCAATAGTATTTTTCATAGAAATATAAAAAAACAACTATATCAATATAGATTAGGAATTTTCAAAGTAAGAAATAACTGCAACGGACCGACCATGATTTGAACTCGGGTTACGTGATTTGCGAATCCAACACTTAGTTCACACGGCTACCAGCACATGACGTATTGGCACGAATTTTATCAATGCTATGGTAAGAACAGCTCACTGCGACGACAGTTCCTTAGTGTGTGTTATCTGTGGAATGTGGATACTCATACATGCGCACACATACGCACGGAAGTATCGCGCTCGCTCGGTTCGTAGCAATGTAATCTTTAGCGTTCCTATGGACTTTTGCGGCCTTACTGTACATAAACCAAAGTCATACCTATAAGTAAAGTTAACTGACCAAATAACAACTGCAAGTACATACGAGCGTGCACCAAATGTAGTATACATAACTCATAATAATTGTCAATGTAGAGTGCTCATGCGTGGCTCGCTAGGAAGATGCTGCCGGCGCTGCCTGTTCGAAAGATTTACCCCGGCCATGTGTCCTTACAAAGACGTGTTAGAATTGTCACTGAACTGTTAAAGAGATGAGATGGATCAGCTATATGTATAGCTCCATCTCGTTAAGGGCTATTTTTCACCAGAACATCATGGCGGCACTACCGGTGTCGCCGCCATGGTGTCACGGTGAAATATAAACCTAAGCTACCAAACTGGACACGATGCCAGCACGATTGACATTTGACACGTCATGATATGACCCTGCCCTAGTCGTCGGGAAGGCTTCAGGAACGCAAACGGCAATGGCAACGAAAAAGCCGATGAATTTGCACGGGCTGGGGCTCAAGGTCATCAGATAGGTCCAGAACCCTTCTGTGATATCTCAAAGAACCAGGCCATGCAGACCCTTAAGGGCAACTTATTTGGCGATTCAAAAAAGCATTGGCTGGTACAACCAGGTCTGCTACACGCCAAATCTTTCATAGAAGGCTACTCACAAAAACGAACTACCGAGCTTCTTGAGCTTAGCAGGACGAACATATGTGCGATAGCCCGCGCCTTAACCGGCCACTGCAAACTAAACAGGCACCAATTTCACATGAAACTGAGTGACACTGATGTTTGCCGGTACTGCAATCAGGAGAGGGAGACGCCTAAGCACCTCTTGTGTGAATGCGGGCCCCTTATCCACAAACGCAGTGTCCACCTGGGCCGACACATTATTCGCCCGGAGGAGATTAAAACTCTAAAAGCTTGGAGTATTCTAAAGGAGAATGAGCAACTTACTATGGCACTTGGTTGCGCAACTTTTGACTCGGTATAGTAATGAAAATTAGGCACAAAAAAGGGTTAGTGTCATACTTTAAAACAAGGTTAAATTCAAACTTAAATATTGTAGGGCTTTTGAAAAAAAAAATAACTTGTGTACCTGTTGAGGTTATGTAGGTTAGGTTATGTTACCAAGGAATCCGTTGCTTCTCTGATTTGGCATCTAGGGAGCGGGTGTGCTAATAAAAGAGAACAGTTCACACAGCGCGACATGTTTTACGTCTAGAACAAATCACCGTGAACGTAAAAAAATGTTTTAACAATACACTTCGCAGCACACGCACAAAAAGAGTCGCATTGCTCGATGTAGGAGATAGATTTGGAGGAATCCTAAAACTCAACTCGACACGAATTTATATTTGTTAGCAGAGAAAAGCTAAAACCATTATTCTCGGCTTAACCGGCACGTTAGTTAACAAGGTACTACGCGTTCCAAATGAGAATAGGAGCGCCGGCCATGTTGTGACGTTACGTCTTACTGTCAAATCGAAGAAATTGAGTAGGGTGAGCAAAAAAAGAAATTAGTTAAATTTAATTTATTTACGAATCATGAACGAAAAATCTTTGATCAAAATCCAGTTCTTCAATTTTGCTGATATTTACGTAACTGTGTGAAGTGTCTGAGTAGTGGCGTCATCACCGTCATCATCACTGCTGCTTTCCCTTATAAAATAAAACATGGATTAATAGAGGTTTTTAATATTTATATCATTAACTAACGCATTATTACCTGTATATATAACAAAATTCAATCTGGATACTCAGTTGCACGAAGAAACACCAACAACGACGATAAAATGGCGGCTGGCAATTTGAATTTTGAATTTCAATTTTTTAATTTGAATTTAAAAAGTAGCCAATAATGAAAATAAAAAAGAAAGTAGTATAATTTGTTAAATAATTATTATGAATAACTTTTTTATCTATCTCTTAATATGACTTAACTAAGGGTCAGTTAAACAAAAACAAAATCATTAAAACGCAAATAAGCTTTTTTTGCAAACCGTACTTTTCAATCAAAATTTGACAGATCGAGTTTATTGACTTTCCTATTCTCATTTGGAACGCATAGTAAACAGAAAATACCATTTTGTTTGACATTTTATCGAATAGTGTTGTGACCAAACAATAGATTACGGACGCGGAGTCATGACTATAGATTATATCTTAATTGTTTTATTTTTGCCTAGAAATTGCTTTTTAACGCAAGAAATAGTAACATAATTGAAGAATAAAGATAATGACAACTCTTAATACTTTTTAGTTGCGATTGTAGATTATTTTGTTGTTCCACGATTTATGTTAACGGTTAATCGATCGATTATAATTGAAAATAGAGTCGCTTCACTATTATGCAATAAATGACGTATTTATTGTATTATACTAATTAAAATGAAAATAGAAACCCCACAAATGATTTCAATGAATTTAGGTAAAACATCATTAAAAATAATATTATGAATTATACATTAACTCTAATAGCCATACGCGTCAAAAAGTGAAACTATTGGTGCCCAATTTCCTTTCTTCGAAGCCTCCGGGCTAAAAGAGTTACTCTAACAAGGTGGCGAGTCACAATAGATCGTTTAGGTCGCAGTGACTACATCCATCCACTATGAGTGATGCATAGCCCCTGAAAGAACATAGGTAGGTTTTAGTCAGTAAAAGTCTGACACACATAAAGCGGAAAGAATTATCTATTAGATGATTTCCAGCCACAAACCCAGGCCCCTCTGTGGAAGTGGAAGTAATACGTCCATGAATCACCTTGTAACTAATATTCGGCAAGGCTCCTACCGATGTACCTTCTTACGTCAAAGTCCGTGCGCGCATCAGCTTCTGCTGACCTACATCTTATTCGTAACACTTGCGCGCACAGATTTCAACTTCCATTCAAATTATATGATGACCACATGTAAGAGTTCAAATAAAATGCCCAAACCTTCGGCTGTGGTTCAAGTTATAAGCGGCAGCGATTTGGAAATGTTTTTCGTGGTGTCACGAACTTTATCGGTCAAGGTTGATGAAGAGAAGGCTGAGCTTAACTTCGCCTGAAACGGAAGACAAAAGCCATGAAAAATGTAAGCATTGCATAGACCACTAGCGATTGGATGCTGCATTGTGTGTCGCAGGTTTGGTTCCCGCACGGAACAAATATTTGTATGATCTATAGATTTGTGTTCCGGGTCCAAGTGTCTTGTATATGTGAGTTTATGTTTGTGAACGCACCCACGATACAGGAGTTATTTCCTAGAGTGAGGCAACGTTTAAAAAAAAAAGAGAAAAAGAAGATATTAGTGACAACAAATACTTATTTTACAGATCATTCAAACTATTTTTAATCCGATTTATCGACACCTAGCCCGTCCCATACCTGCGACCCCTATCCCTCTAAATCATCAAACTGTCCTATCTAAACAAAACATCAATATTTGCTGAACGTCCCAGATCGCTTGCATCTGGCAACACAGATTTAATCCATCGACTATAACTCTGTATTCCATCTGTGAGTACATCTGTCCCGCCCAGTGGGCAAAGGGCCCGAGTCCCGAGCTAAACAAAAATAAACCCATTGACGCTGGGTCAGTAGCCGGGGCACAAAGGGCCCACTGTGCACAATGAGGGCTTGTGCTTGTGTCTGTGCGTTTTTTTGTCTTGTTTTGCTTCAGTTAAAGGCTTTGTAAACAGCCTATTGATGTGTGCACTCTAATTTGTTTGAGTAATTGTTGAGTAAAGCGATCTCTGCGCAACTAATTGCCTATACGGTTACTTTGCTTGCAAGAAGTCGTAGGTATATTTGTTTTCTGGATAATCTAGCGCAAAATTAGGTTGGAGAAACTTGCTGCCCTACTGTTTTCACGGTTAGTAGAATTATGAATGCCAGTAAAACATTTTAGCAAACAACTATAAATCCACAATGAGCGTTATACCGTGGGGAACACAGCTACAATTAGCGTTTTATTGTGGGGAACTAATCAAACATTAAACGACCTTCGTTGTCTGAACTTCAAAAGGATCGCGTAAAAGTAAAACTGGGCTCAAGGTGATGGTCTCGGATATAATCCATGATAGACAGTTAAGGTACAGTCAAACCTAATGATTTTTAGGGTTCCGTACCCGAAGGCTGCCAGCGGGTCTCTACTAAGCCTCTGCTGACTGTCCATCCATATATCTGTCCGTCTGTCAGCGATCTATATCTCATAAATCGTAAGAAGTAGAGAGTTGATACATTTTTTTTGAAGTACTACAAGAAACGTTAGTTATCGGTGTTTTTTTTTACTCGATTTTGATATTTTAGTACGGAACGAATACGTGTCCGACTCGCACTTGAGCAGTTTTATTACAAGCCGGCTTTTTTATGTTTAATAAAGATATTTGAAACTGAAAATGAATACAAACTGGCACAGTACAGCTATTAAATCTACTCGCAGCCATGACATAACTTCAAACACTCCCCGACGGCTTCCGTGGCGTTCCTCATCGTAGTTAACTATCAATGTACACCATAAACACTATAATAACAAGTTAAGCCTCAAATTGTTATCTAATCCCTCCGAGCTGGCAAACACGCTGCTTTCCCACGCCAGATAACCAGACTGCTGTAGTGGTGATTACATTATGAAAGCGAAAAGTAAATGTTATCAACTTAAGTGGGGACACACTTTGTTGTCTCATCGTGGGTTCAGCTCTGTGGGTGAAATAAAACACGAGTTGAAAGCTTGGAGCAATGTGTTTGGTTTTTAATTAGCTGATGAATGGACAAAAGAACACCGATGGCTTCCAGACTGATAATGACAGTGTAATTGCAAGCATAAATTTTATATACGTACCAATTTTCTCGGTTGATTGTTTATTTTATAGGTCATAGGATATTATTTTATTTATTGCATTAAAAATATCGTTACCCTACACTAAGAATTACTCGGGGATCGGACGTTCACAAACTTGTAAAGTCACATAACGAGCCGGTACAACCATCTGTAGGTTATATAAATATTTGTTCTGACCAGGAATCGAATGTGCAGCACGCAGCGCTACAGCCAATCGGTCAACCACTGCGCCTACCGTGCCATCAAAGTTTATTATTCATCGTCATTATTTATACGACATTTTTCCAGATGTCTGCGGAATGAATACTTACCAAAAAATGCTTTTGAATGTTCCCTTTGTTGCCACTATTTTTATCAGAATTCGGAAGCTGACTAAAATTGGAACACTGAAATGCTCTCAACATCTTAAAATCCACGTGTAGAGAGGTTCTTTTACTTCCTCTTGTAAATTGTTTACCTTTTTAGTTCTAAAAATAGTTGAACCGCATACGTAAATATAACCTAGATCGCTGTAGGTACCGGAATATCTCGTGGTTGCTCTTACGTAGAGCAGTATGATGGCGGACAGTTCGTTTGATGCTAATCTCCTTGTGTATTGTTTCAGATACACTCTGATCGCGTACTACGACATGTACTCTCAGATCTACACCAATACCAAAATCTGGGTGCAGCTGATTCTTATATGGCTGGTGTCATTTGGATTGATGGTGAGTAAAAAATACACAGCATAATATCAAAAGTTTTAGTAAATTTCCTGATTTGCTAATTCTACGTAGTCCAGTCGTTGGGATTGCTCTTTGATTGTTAAATTTTCCAATGAATTGGTTCCATTGAAAACTCTAACCCAACCTCGTCATTTATCAACCATTATTAGCAGTTTCAGCTTCTACAAAAGAAACATTACGTAATGCGTATTGCCTGCTGTTCCATAAAAATCCATTCTTGTTTCATCGTTCAATGCATGTAATGAGGCTTCATCTTAAAATTACAAGCGTTTTTACTCTCATTACGCTCTCAAACGAAAAATATACAAGAATATTGTAACAAATGGTTCCTATCAATCATTATCGTGCGTTTAAACAGAATTTCTGGGTATTTTTACAACAAAAACAATTGCATCACATTGAAATCAAAACAGAAATCAGTCTATCAGTCAGCGCGGGCTTTCATCAAGTTTGCGCTCGATATTTGTTAAATCGAACATTTTGCTAAAGTGTACAATATATTATGTACTTATCACATACTTAGGGAAATTGATGCTACTAGGAAAGCGTAAGAAAAAAAAAAAAAAAACAATAATTTTCGCGTGCTTTCGAAGTTTCTAGTGTCCGTTGGGCTACAAAATGCGATAGACTATTCATGAAAAAAAAGTATAAAAACAAAACAAAATAAATCCACGAGCCATCTGTTTAAAGGTACCTAGTAATAAATAATAAAGGGAACAGAAACCACACACAATTTTATTACATAACTACAATAACAAAAATGAAATTATTACCGGAATCAAAAAGATAATAATTTATCCGCTTCGAGGAACACACACAACGTTGCCACTGAGGTTCCTAGCAGTGGCACAGTGTTGCCAGATAAATAAACTTTTAGTAATGAGGAAGCTAGAATTAGTTCGTTGCACTTCCACGGTTGATTGTCCTGAATTAGCCGACATCCTCTTAGCTACACAAACTACATGGTGCAAATTAATGACTGTGATGTAACAGATGTAACTAAAGGAATGTGTTACAGGAAAATAGAGAATACTAATACTATGCTAAAATAGAAATTATTTATTTTAGCACATATATGAAAGATTTTTTTAATTATATCTTCATCAACTACTAAGTTATAAAGCTTCAAAACTGCGAATAAGAAAGAGAAGTAGGTACGATTTGAACTTCAAAAGTTCAGAGTCAAACAAAAACTGGCATCTTGGCGAGATAGAAACATGCTTGTTTTAATTTACTATTACTCGTTTGCTTAACTACCAATTTTGATATTGTTCGTTTACAATTGGATTTTTTTCATACATTTCCCTATTAGGAAGAATATGATACAGAAAGTTTTGTATATTGGGATTTTGAATAAATTGCAAATTACCAAAAAAAAAATACAAATTGCAAAACCAACTTGTTGGCACAAATTCCCACCACAGTATAATGACTGTGAGCAATGGGTAGCTTGCTGTCCGGCCGTCCGGTAACTGTCCGGACCAAGCCCAAGTCGTTGACGGCGCGCACTGTTCCCGCACGCCTCAATGAGTTGCCAGCAACAGCAGGGGCAAACCGAATCGATGCCTACTGGGGCCAGGGTTATCCGAAAGGTAACTCGAGCCCCGGTATGAAGGCTTGAAGGAACGGGGTGGGTTTTTTAGTCAGTAAGAGTCTGACACTATCTCCCGCTCCGCCCTAGAGCGGGGGTTGTCATAGGATGATTTTCCCCACCAAAAAAAAAAGTATAATGACTGTCGTTTAATGTCTACAGTGTGGTTGATGTCTTTTATGCTCTATAAAAAT
Source organism: Mythimna ferrago (assembly GCA_910589285.2). Lineage (NCBI taxonomy): Eukaryota > Metazoa > Arthropoda > Insecta > Lepidoptera > Noctuidae > Mythimna > Mythimna ferrago. The sequence goes on from OU342693.1 coordinate 2,106,343, forward strand.
ATTTTTTTATTAAATTATTTCATTTGGTTTTTCTTGTGATTGTTATTGTATTATGTCTTATTACTTAACCCCTCGCGCGCCGCGGGGGGGGGGGGGGGGGAGTATTTTTACTACGTAAACTGGGCGTTTTACGTAAAATTACCAGAAAAAACTTCAGGTTTTTTTAGGAAAAACAATGATATAGAAACCAAAATTTACGGCCAAATAAATTTCGTACAAACGTGTATGTTATTTTGTGTGTATTATAGGTATCTAGCTATTGCTGTCCTTTATAACTTTGGACCACACTAAATCCTCAAAACTATTTTACTAAATATCTATTTCTTCTAATGGAGCTATCTCAATTGTTACAAAACGACTCATGAAACAGCATTTAAGTCCAATCGTGGACAAAGTGTTGATGATTTTTATGAGAACCCGCATTCAATAAAATGTTAGTTGTTGATTATTTTGTTGGGGACTTTGATGGGGTTCTTGTTTTGATAGGAATTTTTAAATTTCAATTAAGGTATTTCTAGCTATCGTAACCAATTTAAATCACCCACCCCATATATGTCAGTATCCCTTGGTGCCTATAGATATCTACATACGAGTACACCAATAAACCACTTTTTTTTGGAGGGAAACCATGAATTGACTCCTAGCGCTCTTAAAGTATTACTGTACTATAGTACTACTGTTCATAGGTTCAGACATTAAAAAAATCAGTATTTTTTTGAGAATCGGACAACTGTAGGAATCAGTCAATTTTAGAATCGATCATTCCAAGAATTGGTCAGTTAAAGACTGTAGTCAATAGTCATTTCTTAAATTAGTCACTTCTAGATTTCCTAGACATTCACTTTCAAATTATATCTATGACGACCTATTTTTAGGGTTCCGTAGTCAACTAGGAACCCTTATAGTTTCGCCATGTCTGTCTGTCCGTCTGTCTGTCCGTCTGTCCGTCCTCGCTTAATCTCTGGGACCGTTAGCACTAGAAAGCTGAAATTTGGTACCAATATGTATATCAATCACGCCGACAAAGTGGTAAAATAAAAATTGGAAAAAAATGTTTTATTAGGGTAGCCCCCCTATATGTAAAGTAGGAAGTGATTTTTTTTTTAATTTCAACCCTAACGTGTGATATATTGTTGGATAGGTATTTAAAAATGAATAGGGGTTTACTAAAATCATTTTTTGATAATGTCAATAATTTCGGAAATAATCGCAAAAAAAACAAAAAACAATGTGTCCTATAACTTTTGAACCATAAGTTTAGAAAATATGAAAAAATTTTGAAAAGTAGAACTTTATAAGGACTTTCTAGGAAAATTATTTTGAACTTGATGGAAAGAACAGTTTTTGTACAAAAAAGACAAAAAGGTTGTACAAAATAATTTCTGGACTAAGTTTGTAGTATAATCGTATATGCGAGCATTTTTTTAAACTCATTAGTGGGTACACTTATTTTGACGGACGGGAAACTACGGAACCCTACACTGAGCGTGGCCCGACACGCTCTTGGCCGGTTTTTACTTGTTAAATACTTACTAAGCACTACTTTTATAAGTTACTAGGTACTGTTACTAACCCCCAATTTCGAACGAATGTTACAAATCTTTGTAATTCTTGGCTTATCTCTAGGTACTATAATATGCATGTATTTTACGCCTAATTCTTCCTCATGAATCACTCTGTCCACTGATGAAAACCACATGAAATTCAGTTCAGTAGTTTTTAAGTATCAGACAGAAAGACGCGGTGGGCGACTTTGTTCTATCTTTTGTATCACATTTTATTACATATTTATAAGGTGAAATTGACTGACTGATATACATACCAATGTACAACCGAAACTACTGAGATTAGAAGCGTAAAATTTTGCACAAGGTTTCCTTTGGTGACGAAGCCGAACACTAAGCGATCATTATCCAAAATTAGCTATGCGGAGGTTCAAAGTTTGTATGGCGAAAACTACTTTCACACGGGCGAAACCGCTGGCAGAAGTTAGTGGCGCGTACCGGAGGACGCAGCGTTCAAGGTGGACCGATGAACTAGTAAGGGTTGTAGGAATCTAATGGATGCGAAGCGCACAGGACAACAGGGCATTGTGGCGACATTTGGGGGACGCCTATGTCCAACAGTGGACTTCTTTCAGCTGAAATGATGATGATGGTGATGAAACAACCCCTCGAGCGCCGGTTGTACATATGTGTGCTCAACTTGAGAGATGTTGTAAAACGCTTAATTATCGGTGTGCGTTTATTCTGCCAAAAAATGTTGGTCTCTATATCTTCGTTTTTCTCAGAAAAAACCAGAAAAAGTAGTCTTTTTTTTGTGATTTTACAGAAAAACGCTCAATTACGTAATAATACTCCCTTACCACCTCCACCCCTATAAGCGCGAGGAGTCAAGCACATCGAGACCTGATCTAAACACCATCTCCACCTTGTCCACAGGTACCGCCCCTGCTAGGCGTGTGGGGCCAACTAGGTCTCGACCCCAGCACGTTCTCGTGCACGATCCTGCCCAAAGACGGCAAGTCTCCCAAGAAGTACCTGTTCGTGTTCGGGTTCGCGCTGCCCTGCGTGGTCATCATCGTGTCGTACTCCTGCATCTACTGGAGAGTGCGCCAGAGCAAGAGGAAGCTGGAGGGCAGAAGGTGTGTATGTGGGTGAGGATCGTTATGTCACTTGAGGTGGCTAACTGGTGATGGTGGGATTCGGTTTTTATGTGGTGGTGGTGTTGTGGTATTTTATTTGTTGAAAGTTCCTTTTTTTTAAATAAAACCAGCGGTTCATCGCGGTTTTACTCTCGTTTTTGGTTACTGCTCTGATCCAATTGATCCTAGTGATAATATGTAGCCTTCTTCGATAAATGAGCTATCCAGCCAGGGTTCGATCTAGGGGGGGGGGGGGCAAGCCGGGCATTTGCCCAGAGCGGCAAAAATTAGGGGCGGCAAAATTTACTTATTCCTATCTGCCAACCTAGCCACGTTGACAGTTTGACACCCAAGTTGTCAGGTTGAGAATTTTATGTGCCACACCTACTTCAGGTTGGATAGGTAGTGGAAATGTTTAAGACTTGAGAGTCATGATGACTTACCTATATGGTTTTGTGAATACACCGTCAAATTTTAATAGTTTTAATCCCGTGGAGGGTCGATCCGGTACATGACACACTATCGATTTGTTAAGATAAAATTAAAAAATAAAGTACCTTTTTTTCAAAACTCGTATTAATTTACGCATGTACGAAATTAATTTCTTTAAGATAACGTCAGCTGAGCGAGTTCGATGATCTGTAGGTAGTTTGTACGCAACGCCAGCTATTAAAAACGTTTTCTTAAAGAAATTATTTTCGTGCATGCGTAAATTAATACGAGTTTTGAAAAAAAAGGAACTTTAGTTTTTAATTTTGTCTTTACAAATCGATAGTGTTTCATGTAACGTATCGACCCTCCACGGGATTAAAACGATTAAAATTTAGCGGTGAATATGTAAAGGGAGGCGAAAATTATCTTTGCCTAGAGCGGCTTAATAGCTAGATCGGGCCCTGTATCCAGCATCATAGGATCAAAGCCGTGGCCAGATCTTAGAATTAATCAGTTCTTCGAATTGGCCAACTAAAACTGACCAGATCGTTTAAACGTTAACATTGGTTGATTTGACCATTACATGTTTTGCTGTATGGACTTTAAAAGAGACTTTGACCCCTGGGTTTGTTTCGGTGTTTCTTCTCAGGGTAGTCAGCTAGGAAACACCGGCCTCATCTAGCATTAATTGACGAAAAAAAAAATTGACGTGTAAAAGTGTTTTTATAAAACCTACTTGCAAAATAAAGATCATTTATCATTTATCATACGTCAACCCTCGTTTGGCCGTGTCATTGATTTAGAATTCCTATAATAATAAAAGGTCTAAAGAAAGTAGGCCAAACGAGGATTGAAATATCATCAAACTTTAACGTTTAAAACGATCTGGCCAGGTCTACTTGGCCATATCATGAAGTGATCTCTGGCCACGACGTCCAGTTCGTGGATGCCTTACAAGAACAGACAGACTACCTCGTTGACCCACTAAAAGTAAGATCGTGAGCTCGATTCTCGGTTCTGAAGAAGTCATAGGTGCTTGCCTAATTGGGTTTCCCTGTATGAATTTCTCAGTAAAAACCTGAGCAAGGAATGGTTCCTCTTTTGCATAGGATTCAAACTGTACGTGCCCTTCGTCTGTGTCCACCCTTCAAAACAAAAATTCAAATAAATATCTCTCCTTTATCCACAGCAAACTCTCCGGCCAGACAGCGAAGGAGAAAGAAGAAGACTCTCGGCTCACGACGCTCATGCTGACCATCTTCCTCTGCTTCTTGGCGTGCTTCCTGCCGCTCATGATCATGAACGTGGCAGACGACGGCATCACGTACCCCTGGCTGCACATCATCGCCTCCATCCTCGCCTGGGCCTCCAGCGTCATCAACCCCCTCATATACGCAGCTACCAACAGACAATATCGCGCAGCATACGCTAATCTTCTCAAATTCTGCAAAAATAGCACCATTGGCAGAAGAACCACCTGGGGCAGCAGAACTATGGGACATTCCTCCAACTCCCCCCACTATGCAGACAAACGGAATCATAACAAAGATAAGCCCGCTGTGAACTTATGAATGGCCAGTGACATCTAGCGGTGGTAGAACGAACTATATTCGAGATTTGAAGGTTGATCGAAATTGTAGAAGTCGTTGTGAATTATAACGTCCAAAATAGTTTGTTTATAGTTAACGTTAAATTCCAAGGGAGAATCGGGTAGGATTCAGCACTCGTATGCACTACTTGGTTAATTATTTAGGGTTCCGTAAAATAGATTTTACTGATCCCGACGCATTTTCTTATGGCGTGTATTTATGCTATGTCAGCAAGATAGTGTTAATTAACCCAATTCTACATTTTACATTTTATGAATCTCATTACCAGTGCGCCCGCCGTCATAAAAAGTTGATTGCATTTTTAGCACGGAAATAAAATTATCTGTGTCTTAAAAACTGTGTGCTCACTGCAAATTGTTGTAAATACAAGTAGATATCTGAAACCATTTTGTGATTATTTTAAGACATAGAAATCAGAGGCATAACGGGTATTGGACGTCAAGTAACATTTAATATTATTATTTCACGATTTTAAAAATAATCTGTTAGTGAGTACATAGAAGCTATACTTTTTTTTTACTGTAAATATTATTAATACAACTGTAAATAAAATCAATAGCAATTACTTTATTATAGCTTATAATGATGCTTACCATTTAACTTAACCAAAGTAAAATATTACCTTTATTTTTTTATATAAATAATCTTTAGTACGATAAGAAAATAATTATAAATAATTTTATTTTTAATGTAAGAATGCATTCCTTTAGATTTTAACTATTTTTAGTTTTTATACGTTCAGTTCTGTAAGATTGGGTCCAGGCACTAAATCAATAATTGATTGTAGTTTGGTTTGTCTGCATCCACTTTAGTGTGACCTGACAATTACTTGATGAGATCAATATTTAATTTAATATCTTAGTAGTATGTTGGTCGAAGGGTTAAATGTTGAGCAGTAGTAGATAGTTATATTCATCACTCAATCCCAGTCATATCAATATTATTCAAAGAATTACTGTTTTTATTTTTATGTCGTATGATGATTATGATTTTTATTTCAACTGATTTGATCCATAAACATCAAAATATCCTTTGAAAGGATAATTTTATTTACTATTTTGGGCAGCATGAATGTAATGTGTGTGCTACTATTTTTGTTGATTTCAGTAAATAATTGTCATGCTTATATAGTAGCAAAATATTATAATAGTTCTTGTGAAGACTGATATGTAAAAGTCAATTAGGATAAATAGCCCCTCAATCAAAGCTAATGTCGACGATACATATATGGGTAAGGCCGCCGAAATTGTCAATTATATCACAAAAGTAACACAACAGATTTTGTGTTACCATTACACAAATGTAACCCAAAAGTAACACATCTTTTGGGTAAAGGTGGTTTCATAATGGTTATATAGATAACCTAAATAAATACAAGATAAAAAAAAAATTGGACATGCAGTGATAGATTTATTTAATATTGAAATTTATATAATATTGAAATATCAGTAATATTTTGATTGGGGTTGTCCATAGAGTGTTGTTGAGATATTGACGGCACATTTTCTTTTCTTTTTCGGTCCTCTCTCCATTTTTTTCTTAATTCTTCTTTCTGTTCTTCGGTATAATTGGATGTTTTATTTTTATACTCACGTAATGTTCTTTCACTGTTTTTTTTCTTTTGTTCTTGAAATTTTTCAGGATTCACGCTTTTTAACTTTTCACGATATCTTTGTCGTTCTGCAGCAGTTAACGGCATTGTCTAAAAAAATGCACAATTACTACACCCACATAAATAGATTATAAATATTTAAATATAAGAAAATAATAATTGACGGTAGTCCGGTCATTTTAGACATAAAAACAGTGGTCAAATAACAAAAAATTCCGAGAGAGCCATATTTTTGTGGAGAGCTTGGGTCCTCCATCAGAAATAAATATTTAAAAGTACCTATTGATCCCATGTGTGTAGAAAAAGTTATTCAGGGTCAAAGGTAAAAAAAACGAGTTTTTCGTAATTTTTAACAAAACGGTAAGTTTTATCAAAAAAATAGCTCAGATAAAAATTTTAGATCAGCTAATTATCTACAAAAATGTCCTAACGATGTTTTTTTTCTAAGAGCCACCGTTTTACTTATCAATATAAGTAAAACGGTGGCTCTTAGAAAAAAAAAATTGATTCAAAATGTTGAAAGAGGCCATCGTCTTGTTTGTCTTGACCGTTTTGACCTTTGACCCCAAATAACTGTTTTAGCACAAATGGGATCGATGGGGACTTTTAAATATTTCTTTCTGATGGTGAAGGTGAACCCAAACTCTCCACAAAAATTTGGCTCTCTCGGAATTTTTATTTCAAATGTTTAAAATGACCGGACTACTGCTGGATTGAGTACATTAATTAGTAAAATGTAATAAATTAAGTTAAGTAAGCTTAATTTGCACTTAGCAGGTTTTCAGTATAAAAAATCGTACGTACAAAATCACACTCAGATAATATTGCTTTAAAAAATCAGTCCAAATATCGTTATGCATGCGGCTTTATAGATCTACTGTGTTACGTAACACATACTTTTGTGTTACAATAACACAAATATAACACAAAAGTGACACAAATGTAACACAGGCGTAATACAAATGCAACACAAAAGCTACATTTTTACAACAATTTTAGGTTATATTTCGGTTATTTATTACAATTAGACGCTAATGGGTGATCTTAAGTATACTTTGGGCCTCATTGCCAACTAATATTATACATTAACATTAAAATATCAGTTTCTTACCTCGGAAATCACATTAAATATATTTTTTTTTCACACAAACAATGAATCGACGCGCACTTTATGCTCCTTTGCTGACGAAACAATATGGCTGTCTATTTTTTTTTTAATTTTGTAGATGAGTGTTGCCATAATAAAACTGCGTTTTGTACTTTGGCTCTTTAAATAGTAGTTTTGGGTTAAAAATTCGTCACACAAATAAATCGTAACACAAAAGCAAAAGTCATTGTTTTATTTTAAACTATCGATAAATAAGTCAGTTTAAGGATTTTCGCTACAATATTATTATTATAGCAGGGTACTATCATCTAAATTTTCGTCGGTATATTTATAATTCAGATATTCTCCACAATTTATTGGATATTTTTACCATAAGATACTGCAAAAAAAAAACGACATAAATGTCACACAAAATAATTGACAATTTTGGCGGCCTTACCCATATGTTAATATTGTTATATTTAAATAAACATATTTGGTTACAAAGAGATACTATTTATTTAATCAGGATACGTAACATCACGTCTTTATCAAAAGAAATTTTTGCTTAAAATAATTTATTGTATTGTGTAATTAGCATAGTTTTGTTAAATCATAAGTGAACCAAAGGTAAAATAAAATGTATTTATATATAAGTATTTGGTTTGGTTTATCCTGCACTTCAACCCCTATTAATTCACAATGGTTGCAACATGTCAAGTAATGGTTTCCCGCAACTTTTTTGAAGTTAGTGTATCTACCTACTACCAAAGAATGCTAAATAAAGTCATTATTAAACCAATCCAACGATGTTGGATTTTAGCATTCGACATAATTTACTCCCACTTCAAATGAACGAAAAATAAATATTGAACACAAGGGAAACCTCCGTCAAAAGCTATTTTAGTTTTTAATCTCGTTTACAGACATCAAATTATCTAACACTGAAAGATGGACTTGGGTTCTGTAGCAGGCAAACTTTTGGTCGAATGCCGCATAGTGTGAGTGAGGTCAAGTGAAATGATCAAATTCGCTACTAATGACACATTAATCCTAGAAAACATACTCTCACAAGTTTCGAAAATTCGAACTTGTGTATTTATTTTATTAGATACGGTATTTGTGATCTGTGAAACATTCTAAACTTTCCTAAGAATCTCCAGTAGCTGTGTGTACCTAATGATACGACTTCATACGACTGCGTGTTCTAAAGTTTTCTTCAGTTAAATTTAATTAGGTACTATCTTTCACAACTAAAGTATTTTCTTTCGGCTTTAACGAAGCAACAGGCAGAAAAAGGGTATATGCACACTCGCCCCCACATAGATTGCCACCAGGTGGCAATCGAGAGTTAAATTCCACCACCCGATGGCGACTGGGAACTTATTGTACCCCATTTCAAATCGCTGCACATGCGACATATGACCTTTGTTAACCCATTATCGTTGTTGTCTTACGTCCACAGTGAGGTGAATTAAGACTTTTCAAATGTGGTTTTATTAGTAGGTAAGTGATCATTATTAGGGGCAAACAAACAAAACTTTCTTCCTTGTAGTTGCTTTTCATCAATGTTATTTTACTATTAGTCATCATAAAAACCTAGTGTAAATTCATGTCTCAAATAAGTACTTATTCAAAGTTTTTTACAATAACTAGTCGCCTTCAGGTGGCGACTGGGAAGTTATTCTAAAACACTTATATTACACAGGCCTACAATGGTTTTCCCTTTTCATTTCTGAGTAACGTTTTCGATAGATTTTGACACGCTGATTACGAGAAAAATAGTAAAAAAAATCCTTCACGTCAGACTTTTATCTTATTTATAGTTTTAGATTTTGTTCAAAATTGGCCGGAGAGCTCCCTTTAAAAATTGATAGAAAAATATTAAACGAGTTTTATCAAATTGCTACTGCATTAAATAAATCTATTAATATGATGAATATAATCATGATTCATAATTTGCTAATCACTTCATAATTAGTATAAGAATATGTCTTTATTGCGCTGAAAAGGGGTGATTTTAGCCTCGTTAAGTAATGAGCGTATTAAATACAGATATAACTATATTGTTATGTACAATTTTATGTCAATTCGTAGAAGAGGGTACACGTAGTTAATTATAATTATTTTTGGTATAAATACCCACACCATTTTAGAAAAATCACAGTTTCTTTGTGCACTGGACAACGCAAACTTAAAAATGTCATCACGTAATTGTTTGAATTCTCCCGATAGTTTTTGTTATATTTGTGGGAAATTTGTGACGGTAAAACAACGAGCAAGCATAACAGACTTTGTGAAGAATGTTTACTTCATGTATTTTGGACTTACCATCAGCAACCAGGACAAACCTTGGACACCTCATAAAGTTTGTACTACATGTGTTCGAGAGCTTCGCAAGTGGTCAAAAGGACAGAAGAATTCTTTCAAGATTCAGTTACCGATGCAATGGAGAGAGCCTAAAGATCATGTTCAAGATTGTTACTTTTGCTGCTGTGACATCACTGGACATAACTCCAAAAATAAAAAAGAAATTATTTACCCAAACGTAGAATCAGTTACACACGTAGTTTTCCGCGATTCGGGAACTTTACAGTCCTCGCCAGCATATATACAAACTGAAGATTTAATTAGTGACACTGAAGAATCTGACCCTAATTTCAGTCAACGCGAAGATGAGCCTCAACTTTTTTCACAAGCAGAATTAAACGATTTAACAAGAGATTTAAATCTTCCTAAAGATGCGGCTGAGCTCCTCGGATCAAGATTACAAGAAAAAAACATGCTAGCTGCTGGTACATCATTCTCATGGTACCGCAACAGAGAAAAAGATTTTCTTCCGTTTTTTGCTGAAGATCAAGATTTAGTTTATTGTAAAGACATTCCTGGCCTGGTCAAAATGTTTGACATTGAATACGATCCTAAAGACTGGAGGTTGTTCATCGATTCTTCAAAAAGAAGTTTGAAAGCGGTCCTGCTCCATAATGGAAATACATACGCTTCACTACCAGTAGGACATTCTGTCCATTTAAAAGAATGTTATGAAAATATGGAAAAGCTTTTACATAATATAGCCTACGAACAGCACAGATGGATGGTATGCGGAGATTTGAAAGTTATAAGCATGCTGCTTGGTCAACAAGGTGGCTATACAAAATACCCGTGTTTTCTGTGTGAGTGGGACAGTCGGAATAAAGCACAGCATTGGACTAAAAAAGAATGGCCACCGAGAATTGAACTATCACCTGGAACAAAAAATGTACTTCGAAGAAGCTTAGTTCCCCGAGAAAAAGTTTTACTGCCTCCTTTACACATTAAGCTGGGTATGATTAAACAGTTTGTGAAAGCTTTAAATAAAGACGGAGAAGGTTTTAAATATCTGCGTACAATTTTCCCATCATTGTCAGATGCAAAACTAAAAGAAGGCATTTTTGTTGGTCCTGATATAAGAAAATTAATGAAGGATGAAAACTTCGATGAAAAACTTTCCCATATTGAGCTGGCAGCATGGAAATCTTTTAAGGAAGTTGTGAAAAATTTCTTAGGGAACAAAAAAAGCCCTGATTACAAAGACATTGTGGCCAAAATGATAACAAATTTTGGCTTGATGGGCTGTTCTATGACCATTAAGCTTCACTTCCTGAATTCGCACATTGACTATTTTCCGGAAAATTTAGGAGCCGTTAGCGAAGAACAGGGTGAAAGATTTCATCAGGACTTGAAGGACATGGAAAAGAGGTATCAGGGAAGATGGAATCCTAATATGTTAGCGGACTACTGTTGGCTTTTGAAGCGAGATGAGCCAAACCGGAAATTTAAGAGAAAATCACAAAACAGAAGCTTCGGAGAAAAAAGAACAAGGTTTCACAAGGATGATTAACGTGTTTACGAATTAAGCAACTTATTAATTAATTATATTGTACAAAAATTTATTATCATAACTAAGTATTTTTTAATAAATATTTTTTTATTGTAAAAAAATGTATTTTATTGCAATTTTGGTTCATGGTCAATAACTAAAAATCTGGACGTGATGAAGAAAAACTGATTTACATATTTGTAATCAGCGTATCAAACTTAGTCAATATCAGTTATTAAACTGAAAAGGGGAATTCATGACCTAAAATTTGTAGGCCTGTGTTATTCTATAATTTTAACATACTAAGTATTTCCAATTGCCACTTAGTGGTAATCCAATCCATGTGGCTCCCACTTGGAATATATCAAAAAAGTACATACCTACAGGTCGCGCGGTGAATCAAGATCGCTCGGTGAAAGTAGTGGGGGCAATCGGCGCATGTGTACAATTGCGCACAGAAATTCTTAGTATGTTAGGATTTTATTTTTAATTTCGTATGTTTGAACCTTAGTAACATAACTTATAATAACACTAGTTTTTGATTGTAATTTATCTTGTAAGTAGGTAAATTTAAAAAATTAAAAATTTTAAAATAAAACATAAAATTAAAAAAAATAATTTCGTTAGTTTCTTTCTTCACGTCGTAAACCATTTTTCTGGCTAGCCGTTTTAAAACTTTATTTTTAACCATTTTTTTTTAAGATTACGTATTACTATTACGATAACACAAGCTGTACGCAACAGTACCCAAGTACAACAGTATCCAATGAGAGGCAAGAACGCAACGCGGGAATTGAAGAGCGACTCTATCTACCAATGACGTGTCGCCGACGGCGCACACCCGCCCGTACGTCGCCAAATAGACCGTAGAATTGAATACTGCGCATGCCCCTTCCACTTTTGCCGAGCGATCTTGATTCATCGCGCGACCTGTACCTACTTCATTTTTTTTTCCATGCAGATGATTGCAAATGATTCTAAAATTTCGTTGGGAAGTTCTCTCAACAGTGTATCTCTCAATAAAGTTATTTTTGCAATAAGTTGGTATTTTTTGAATGAAAATTGAACGAAAACTTTCACTCGAGTGCATCGAGTGGACATTCATTCGAGAAAACCGTCTGATCCGCCTTATTGTATTCTCACTAACACCATTAATTCATTAAGTATGTAGTACTATCATAGAAATGTAAAAAAATCTATGAGTACTACCAATGATCTATTCTGGATCAAAAATAAAGAATTAAAAGTATGTACTGATGAACCTGCGGCTCAGGTGTGGGCTCATGCGGTCGTCTACCTATCTATTCTTGTAGAAACATTATATTAAGCGCCATCTGTATTTTGTTGTTGAATGCTTGAAGAATGGCTTCTATGGCCGATAGATGGTGCTCTCATAAAATTTAAAAAATATATAATGGTAAATCATTGCTGAAAATTCAAATTTGTTAACACATAATAATAAAAATAAAATGCTCAAGTTCGTTTTGAATAATACCGATTTTATTTTTATGGGCATAGACAATCTGTATCAACACCTCCAAAATCCGAAGTCTATCATTTAAAAATAAAACTTTCCTGACTTAGGTTGTCTATGTTCGTTTGACCACTTCCTGACAGCCCTGTAATATTGTAGAAATAAAAATCGCCGAAAAATGGCGAAAAGAATCGCTCAGAGCTCCGTAAACTGGTCTGCCCTGGCCGAAAGGGTCCCGGCCGAGCAAAGGGCACACCTTGCGGCTTTCAAAGTAAAGTCCGACACTTACCTCCGAAGGTTAGTTTTGATCGATGTATTACATAATTTTTTTGAAGGAAGTTTTTGGTTATTTAATTGGTGTGTTTTAGGGTTTTGGCTAACCCACCTGAGCCGCCAAAGATCAACTGGTCTGTGTACAAAAATGCCGTGCCTGTGCCTGGCATGGTTGACACCTTCCAGAAGCAGTATGAAGCACTGAAGGTGCCTTACCCCGCCGACACACAAAGTGCTCAGGTGGATGCTCAATGGGCCGAGGTCAAGAAGGCTATCGATGCCTTCATCCAGGAATCTAATGCTAACATTTCTAAGTAAGTTCAAATCATGTTTTTATCTGTCCTGTCATGTTACCTGTAAGTAAAACGGGAATTTAACTTTTTCTAATGAGTAAAGACTTAACAATTTTTATTGCTTATAGGCCAGCTAACAGCAATTTTCTTACCTATCGTATTGACATGGAAACATTGCATCTTCAAGTGTGAAACTTATTATTTATATAATTTTCTTGACTGCTGCTATATGATAATATATATAGGCCTAAATATTAACAAGTTATCGTCTTTTAGTGAATATCACTATCTAATTATTATGTTGGATGTAAACTCAAAACTTTAGAAAATGTTAATCCAATCTGGGCACAACTCCCTTTTGTCAAATGAAGTCTTGAGAAAAGTTTATGGAAGATGGCCCAAAAATCATAACGTTAAGCAATTTCTGTAATTACTGAACCACAATAATGTTATTCCAGCTACCAGAAACAGATTAGCGAGGTCAAGGCACTCCTGCCATACGACCAGATGACCATGGAAGACTTCCGTGATGCCTACCCAGAGGAGGCGCTCGACCCCATCAACAAGCCCACCTTCTGGCCCCACACACCTGATGAGCAGCTCGGCTATGTCGACCCTGACAAGCCAGCACATTCCGGTCACTAAGATAATTACTCAACGCCTTTGCACAGCTTCAAGAGACCAAGCAGTCATCATATATCAGCTCCAAGTGATAGTTGACAGTTTTGTGAAGTGTTGTCAAGGTTCTTTAGGAAGTTGCAACCATCTTGTTCTATTTATGTAGGAATAAATGAAATCTTTACCAATAGTTGATTGTTTTCTTTTAATGTCTAGAACACTAACATTAGATGTGGCTATGGCATGCCATTCCATATCTTTTGCATGTATTGGTATTTTGTACCTTCTTGGTAAAATAAGGTGAACATAAATACACTGTATCATGTAATTACACTACAGATAAGAGAATTTGATCAAGCTCTGGGTAGTGTTTAACCTATATTAATATATTGTGATTGTGAACACTGGTTGTTTTATTAAACATCCTATTTCTGGTGGTAAAGCCTGTATGTCATGGATTTGGCATCAAATTTTTTTCATAATCATACACAGTTGATTGGTTGTTATAACACTCAACATCAATTTAATATACATATACAAGGGCACTACAGAAGCTAGTGACTACTCCAATTCCAAGTGGTTCCCAATGTAGAACATCCAGCAAAAAAACTTGTCTATCAATTTACTAAGACATTATACTACTAATTTAGAACCATAATATAATGGTAGGTACATCGCAGACGAGTGGAAACTGAACTCAGGGCCAAGGTAACGCGGGCACCAGTTGTGTGAACACGCGCGGCCGCGTGGGCTTCCGTCGCACGGAGCGCTGCTGCCCGCGCGGGTTGCAGGTTGGAGCTTTTTTATGGGACCACGCATGAGCCCGCGCATCTAATGCAGCATTCGGCCCGAGTCGGATTGGTCCGACGAGTGTCGTATCCTATTCGCCAGGGTCGTGTATGCGACTGGGTGCTCCATTTAGACATTTAATCTCGAACGGTGACTGAACCAAATAAATAAAAAAACTGAATTCTGTTTCAAAACAAGGTAGTTACTGTGGAATTGGAATTAAACAAGACATTATAATTCGATTAAACTTTATTTTCTGTGAGTTGTACAATTCATACTTCACAAGTAATGCTGTCACAGAGTTACACGACATAGGAATGTTACATATTTCGAAAAAGAATCTATTTAGTGCAATGAGCTATGGTTCAAAGTGCTGTGGAAAGAAACAGTTTTACTAAATATTATGCTAATATAAGACACTCTTCGATAAGTGGCACACCAAATATTATTCTGCAAAATTGGAGATAACTACAAAGTTCGTATTGGAGAAACTGCTACACTGATTGAGCTATGTATTAACAACACAGATTAACTTGAAACAACAATGAGAAACACGAAAGCAGGAATAGACAATTTTCTTCAATTTAATATGCTCTATTAAATTATACCCTAATTATTATAAATTTTCATGTTATAAAATAAAAATAAAAACACGTAAATACCGCCATTCAAGTATACTGCAGCATGGTTTCTGAGACTCTAAACGTATACAAATCTGTTGCCATTTTCCTATAATATACGATATGATAGAGTCTATAACCTCATAGGTCTGATTACAAGCCCTCACTTTCACAGAAACTTAAAAATAAAAATTAATTCTAGTATCATTTACAACTAGACGCGAGTGAAACAAACTCGTTTCAGGCTTGTTACAGGAGGGACCTCTTGGTGTTATCAATTTGAAACTACATTACAAGCTAAGGACATTGTTAATTTTAGTGATTTGACGGTACTACTGTGGAGGGTGGAGAAGTATTTTTTGTACCTAAATAAATCTATGTGTGACAACTTTCTGATGTAGCATGCCACTCGAAAGTCACCGAAGACAGGAAGCTTAGCCCCTTCGTCGCAGTACGCCTATCACTAAAATATGCAACATCCCACACTTAATTCTATGAACATTCATTTCACATCACATCCAGTCGATCTTATACTAAATAAAAGCTCTATTTAGCGGCGAACTTGTTGGCGGGCGGGGGCGGCGGCTGCGCGTACATGTTGTAGTAGCTCGTGGGCGGCGGCACGCTGAAGCCGCCGGGCGGCCCGGGCGGCCCGGGCGGGCCGGGCGGCGCGGGCGGCCCGGGCGGCTGGCTGAAGCCGTAGGACGGCGCGGTGTAGCTGGGCGGGGCGTCGCTGCCGCCGCGGCCGCGTCCTCGCCCACGGAACCCGTTGTCGGTGCGGAACTTGTTGTCTCTGCTATTGTCGCGGTTGTTGTAGTTTGAACGGGTGTTGTATGAGCTATGGTTGTTGCCATAATCGTTGTTTGAGTGGTCGTCCCATCTAGAATCTAGAAAAGAAACTGACATTATTATATGTGGATATCTTTTGATTGCCTCTACTGTAGCGATTGTTACGTGTATGTTGTCCTGAGTAAATAAATAGGTGTTTATGATAATTATAATGCTGTTAGGCTCGCGTTCACATTCTCACCTAACGGTACTAATAATGTGGTCAACGATCGCTTATCTACATAGAGACATTAGATCGGAAGCCGATATTAACAGTTAGGAAAGGGGTGCAACGTTGATGATGATGATCGATACTAATCAATCATCACCTGACGAAACTTATTTCTTGAGGTTTCCACAGAGCACAGCGTATCAGCGAACAGCGAAGAGAAGTACAAGCAGACACACATCTATACACGTAAATAGGAACTAGGTAGACACACAATTAGTACTGACTCCTCTCGCCTCCGAAGCGGCCGCGGCCGCCCGAGTCGCGGCCGCCACGCCCCCGGCCGCCGTCCCGTCCGCCGCGTCCACGCCCGCCCGAGCCCTCGTCGCGGTAGCGGTTGCGACCTGAAAAATAACATGATAATATTAACATTTCAAAACTCATCATAATTTCAGTCGAAAACAATCCGCTGCGGTACATGCTCATTTGCTCGTCTTTCAGTGTCCCCACATAAACCCGTCTCGTGCTTCTCAAATCCAACGGATTTCCGCTATCTTCGTCTTATAAGGTTTCAATATTTTTATTTCCTATACTACATTCCACGGTTTTACCCAAAATACTGAATTTTACAAGTCTAAGGCATAATATTATGGAGCACTTACCGTATTTGCCCTTGAATCCCATGCCACATTGCGCCAGCTCCAACAGCTTGGGGTTCACTACCTGGTTAGCCTCTTGTAGGACGCACATCAGATCCCTGGCCTGTCACAAATTAAAAACAGTTATATAGACCTCAACCCCTACGCCCTTAGAAGAATGGCGGAGATAGGTGGTAGTATTCAAGATATTTTAATAAAAATGTTTAAGTATTGAAAGTTAGCCGACAATTTTGAATAAAGAGACGAAATTGCTTTGAAAAAATTACCATAATAAGTTCAGATAATTAAATGGAATAAAGTTTGCTCACCTTAGCCGAATTATTAGGAGTGAAGAGCGTGTACGCAGTGCCGGTGTTGTGCGAGCGACCCGTCCGTCCGATACGATGCACATAGTCCTCAGAGTTGTTTGGATAGTCATAGTTTATCACAAACTTCACGTCTTCCACATCTGTGTCCAAGCGGGCAGGTTAGCATGGGAGCCGGCTCAAAGCTTACACAACAATCAATGTATTGGACAATGAAGTAACCGAGTTTAAGATGAGGGTTCATATGTAATCATCAAGTTATTGTTTTCAAAAAATTTGGCAAAATAGTTCTTATTTGTATTGTAGTGTTTATTTTACATAAAATAGATAAACCTTAAAACTAAAAATAATTTTATGAATTTAAATCAGTCATCAAATCTATTTTATGTAAGTATTGTGAAAGAACTCTCATCTCAAACGTTAAAGACACATAATATTTACCTTATCGTGTGTCGTCGGCACGTCAGTCACGGCTAAACTGGAAATAACTGTATTATGCCCGTCAGTCCGGAGTGTGCAGGCCAAGAGTCGGTGTGCTGACTTACGTTAGCGCCCTTTAACCGCGCGACTGTCAGTTGCGTAGGGCAGGCCAAAGGGCTTCGGATTAAATCTCTCATGACAAATAACCAAGCATGTATTGCTCTAATATGGTCTTACTTCATTTTACCTTTAATTTTTAAGTCAATCGTATGTTTTGACAGAGCAAATTATGTCTCCCCGTAATTTTGAATCGAAAACTCCTGAATATATAAGACCATGGTGTTCAATTCCCCAGTAAATATTAGAGGCAGCATGCTCATATTGAAACAGTGTGCGCTGACAGTGTTCTGTCATTTTCGTTACAATACGGTAACAAGGTTTGGTAAGGTCAGCAACACACCGATAGTCTAGCCGTTAACACTGCACGCATGCGCCTCTGAAATGAAAAACAATCGAGAATAATGCCAAGTCAGTCATGGAAATTTATTTTATTATTATCGGGCTAAGATGTTTGCGTCTGAGGTAGATTTTTACGATACGATAAAATTAAATAACACGTCTAATATAAAGTTTGATGAATAAAAACATTAAAAGGTATAAGTATCTACCAGCAGAATATAATAGTTATCGTGGCCCGAGAATATAGCAGTATCACCGTACCATTGCCGTGTTTACAAGTATTTGGAGGCCATGTTCCAATATTCACTTTTAAATGTTATTCAAGTTCAAGAATTAGTAAATCTGATGACATTTTCCTAATATTATTACAACTTAAAGCAAGACGTTTTACGATTTTTAGGATCCTACAGTTCTTTGAGTATTAAATAGTTCAAAAAAACGTGAATACTGGAACCTATTCAGACAGTTGTGTGAGATAGCAACTGTTCCGTCATGGTTATCACTAAGCAATGGCATCAATATACCTCCGCTACGCCCCTGACATCTCTTTGACCATTACAACACCCCGGTGGAACAGTGCGAGACACCACCATACTTTCATGAATTTCAGTCTCTTAGTACTCGCAACTGTGTCATTTCATCTTTTGTTTGATGCCCTCATCAGTCGGCGGGAATAATCACCACCATTGATAGAATTAAACTTGATCGGTGGCACAAACATAAGATAGTAACTTCTGGGCAACTTACAGTGACTATTTCGTTCAATACTGTTTTCGGAAAGCGAATAGTGCTGATAATATCTGATAATACTGAAGTGGAATTTTATAATATTCAGACATATACAAGCCCTAGACATTTTCTCGTGTGATTTCTTATGATACCCTACCATTGGTCTCG
Organism: Mythimna ferrago; assembly: GCA_910589285.2. Taxonomy (NCBI): domain Eukaryota; kingdom Metazoa; phylum Arthropoda; class Insecta; order Lepidoptera; family Noctuidae; genus Mythimna; species Mythimna ferrago. The sequence continues at coordinate 2,125,391 of OU342693.1, forward strand.
TGGTGTGGGAGTACTTACCGAGGCCTCGGGCGGCCACGTCGGTGGCGACGAGGATGCCGCCGGTGGACATGCGGAACTGGTTGAGGACATAGTCCCTGTCCTGCTGGTTCTTGTCTCCGTGGATCGCGAGCGCGCGCCACCCAGCGCGGTTAATCGCTTTTGTTATCTCATCGACCTTGATATAAGTTTGTGTCAGTGATTTGGGTAATTGGACATTATAAAGAATAATGACTGAATGATTTTGAACAAGTGAAACTGGGTCACAACAGTTTCAATAAAAAAAATTGGACAAGTGTGAGTTCCAGAGATAAAGGGTCTTTCTGACAGATAGACAGGCGATCAAAAAAATGATCTTATAAGGGTTCCGTGTCTCAAAAGGAAAAAACGGAACCCTTATAAGATCACTTTGTTATCCATCCATCTGCCTGTCAAGACCCTGCGGAGCAATAAAAAGTACGACGATAATAAATAGTCCTTACTGGATCTAATTCTATCTTCATGACTGTCTATTCTGAACATTTGAAGCAGTCTGTATTGTTACTAAGCCAATTTAATTTAACTAGCATAGCTTCATAGACTTCGTCGACCGAAGGTTCAATTGAGGTAAGGGACAAAATACCCAAAATGAGTTAAGTATACATGTTTGTTCAGAATTTTTCGCTCTATCGAATGGTGTATATGAAAAAATTCTAGCTTAAGAAAAATGTCCCTTACCCTAATGATTTTTGGATCCAAATTTCGAATCAGCCCCATAATAACAATGTATCTGAAAAACTATGCAATCTATGAACTTGAAATGATGTAATTATTGCCACCAATCCACTTGAAATAAGGTAAGGGTCTTCCCAATCAACGAATTTATTAATAAATTGAATCCAACGCAGAGGTCAATTTAATGTAAGGGACGAGACTACAAGATACTTGGTCAGTAAGGGACATTACTAACAAAATACGTTGTTTTAAGGGACATCTATTTTCTTAAATAGCTAATTTATTTAAATAAATGTTACACGTGTAGATAGAGCACTAAAATACAAGATTATGTGTGAAATCAGACCCGAAAAAGGTTAATAAGAAAAAAAGTTATAGGCGATTTAGTCCGAAAAAAAACTTTGTCGGCCTCTCCTGAAAAATCGTATTTTGTCCCTTACCTCATTTGAACCTACGGTCGACGATTGTAGACAATTCAATGCGACCTAAGCTAAATAAGTTCTAAAATAACCCACTCACCCGTCTTTTAGTCTCAGCAAATATAATGGTCTTGGTTTCCTCCTCTGAAGATATCTCAGTGAGCAACGTGATTAGCTTGTCATTCTTCTCCCACTCTTCGCACACATCCACAATTTGAAGGATGTTATGGTTGGCAGACAAACTCAGGGATCCGATGTTGATCTGGATGTAGTCGTGAAGGAACTCCTCGGCTAGGTTTTGGACTTCTTTTGGCCAGGTAGCCGACCACATGAGAACCTATTATAAGAGATAACAGCTTTTGATTTTGTTTGTGACAAGAGAATGGTGCTGCTTAAATATTGCTTAAATATGAAAGAGTAAACTGTTTTCTAAACATAAATAAGCATGATTAATTGGCCATAAGTTCGTCAGAATGTTGAAAGATTAGCATTTCCCTGCGGCTTCGCTTCCGAAGCCTATCCCACTGAAACCACGATTTTTCTTGGTTAAAGTTGGGCTAAAACACTGCAATAGTGCAGCTTTCTCCATCAATGAAATATACTTTTAAATTGTATGAAGCTTGATTACGAGACGTCTACTGTTGGACATAGGCCTCCCCAAGTGTCGCCACAATTATCGGTCCTGTGCGCGTCGCAACCAGCGGATTCCCACGACCTTCACTAGGCCATCGGTCCACCTTGTGGTTGCCACTCTAGAACCTTTCGGTCCCATCGATCATCTGTTTTGCGAGTAATGTGCCCTGCCCACTTAAGTTTGGTGGTTATTCAAGCTATATCGGCGACCTCGGTTCTCCTGCTGATATCTTCATTTTTGATGCGATAACGCAAGCAGTAACTCTGAGTACAGCCATTTTAATTAAGCCTTCTAATGACACCCATTGTGAGCGACCATGCGCGGTCATCACTGGCAACACACACTGGTCTAACTTTCATCTTGAGACACTGGTAAGTTGAACGAGAAGAAACTGCACTGATTCCCGAACGCTGCCGAGCCGAAACGATTTCGAAGATTCACCTCTTTCTCGAAGTCAAACCTACTTAACTGGACCGTCTGTCTCAGATAAACGTAATCATACACAACTTCCGAGTGTAATCTCCGATCTTGAAAGGAGTGGGGTGCTACCAAAATATGGACAAAACCCAGTCATCGTAAACATCCATACCATGACTTTGGTTTTGTCCATGTTTATTTTAAGACCACTTTTTCGGAAGCTGTGCTGACGCCACCGAACATTGTACTGAGCTTTTTCGTAGTCTTAGCCATGACTACTATGTCGTCGGCAAACCGAAGGTGAGTGACGTACTCGCCATTGATACCTATTCCAGAACTTTGAAGAAATCCTCTATTGGAGCCGTGAACAGTTTTGGAGAAATGACGTCTCCCTGCCACCCCCTTGCAAGAGGATAGGTTTCGAGCTCTGGTCCTGAAGTCGGACTGACATAGTGGCATTTTTGTACAGACACTACAGGTACATTGTTGTACGAACAGTCAATCTGGCACCATTGGAAAGACTGCAGTATAGCCCAAGTCTCGATTGAATCAAAGCTTTTTAGTAGTCCATAAACGCTAAGCAGAGAGGCTGATTGTACTCCTCAGTTTTATGTTATAACCTGCTGCAACATATCTATGTCAACAAAATTGTACACTTGTTCGCAATAAATGTTTTGACTTTGACTTAGGTATTAGGTATGTGGTCTAAATATTAGTAGGTACGTGCTGACTGTACTACTAGGTACGTGCTGACTGTACTACTAGGTACGTGCTGATGTACCTAGTAGCCTACCAATATTTGAAATGCTAATAAATCTTTCATATAATAACTAATTTTAATGCATTACTTATTTATTTATTTTGATACTTTTGTATAACTTGCAAATAAACATTTTGACTTCATTTGCTGTTTTTAATAAAATAATTTCTTTTAGTGTTACTATACATACATATATATTGTAAAAAAATAAACACGGGCAATAAGCCAGTTAATACAACAAACTATCAAGGCATAGTTTCTCAGGTATTCAGAACTCCTGTGGTACACTTATATTATCAACACTAATATAATAAAGAGGTAGTTTGTTTTTTTGTTTGTAGGAGGTAATCTATGGAAGTACTGCCCCCCTAGCCAAGTTACAACCGTTTCGCTTGCGCCGAACGCTTCGAGTTGACCTTGCCGCCAATTATTTTGTTCTGACCACGTGACTGAGCGTTAAGACGACGTCATTCCCGTACATTTGAAGCTTTCTACAAGCGTAAACTATTGCAGATTGGCAACTTGGCTAGGGGTACTGGTCCGAATGCTAAAATAAAAAATTTTGACACACTAATGGAAAGCTGCTTTATTCCTGAGTGACAGACTATATTTTATGTACGCGGGCGAAGCTGCGGGCAAAAGCTAGTATACTATGAAATTGGAATGTAGTCACTGACCTGTCTGTCCGGCCTGATCTGCTCGATGATCTTGCGGATCTGTGGCTCGAAGCCCATGTCCAACATCCGGTCTGCTTCATCAAGCACCAAGTATGTGCAACGACGGAGATTTGTAGTATCTGTTGACAAATACAAGTATTGAATGATCAGTTTAATTTGCTTTATGTATCTGTCATGGCCCGATCTCAGAATTGATCACTTCATAATATGGCCAACTAAAATTGGGCAGATAGTTTTAAACATTAAAGTTTGATGATATGTCAATCCTCGTTTGACCTACTTTCTTTAGAACATTGTCATTGAAATCCTACATCAATGCTATAGCCAAACAAGGATTGACATATCATCAAACATTAACATTTAGATGATCAAGCCAGATTTAGTTGGCCAAATCATGAAGTGATCAATTCTAAGACACGAGTACATGACACGACATATTTAACTAACCACTGAGTTTTTTATTATTCATTGTAAGTTTGTATAAGAATTGTTTAGTTATGGAGTTGACATAAATAACTAATTGTCTAATGTGGCTGGCTATCAAAGGCCCTGTTTAACATACCACAAAAAGACAATAGTATATTTTCATGTCACACAAAATATAATTCAAATGAAACATTACTGCTACTTTATTTCTAGAAAACACTTTACCTTTCTCCAAGAAATCAATCAGTCTTCCAGGTGTAGCGATTACAATCTCAACTCCTCGCTCCAGACACCTTCCCTGCGGTCCCTTGGGAGCCCCACCGAAAATGCAAGTGTTACGGACTTGGATGCTCTGACCGAAATCATTGGCCACCTGCAAACAGGGAAAAAGCCTTTAACTCCTGTATAAACGTCTCATTTAGCTGTCAAATTAAAACATTGAGTAAAGAAACATAGAATGTATGTAAGAGCAGATTATTAGGAGCGTTCGGTTTTATATGGAGAGATGACGGTGACGAATACCTATTCCAGGCGTTTAAGAAATAGAAAATAAATTAATTGTGACTTTGTGGAGGTGGCATAAAGTAGTGGGAGTCACGCGACATGCCATATTTGCAACTAGAACTAGCATATTGGTATTGTATTCATGAAAACATATAATGTCAAGCTATTATACAATTCTGTAGAAGTAAATGAACTAATGTCTATCTTTCAATGAGTTGAAGGTCAACATTGCAAAAATAGTACATTTGTGTAAGTGGCCTTGATGGCTAGATTACTACATTGCAAATTATAACTATTCAACCTGCCCCATCCTAATCTGCTCTTACACACTTTGTCAACAGTAATAAAAATTGAAATAATAATGAAAGCATGACAAAAAAAAGTGTAAAAATATATTAAAAATAATATAAAACAAAAACAAGAATTTATTCTACTGGATATTGGTGACATATATTCAGTTGAGTTATATCATGATATGAGTCCCAGAATATTTGAAATTTAAATTTGATTAAAAAGTGTTTTTCCCCAATAGTTTCACCACAAAACATTTGTTAAAATTGTACAGTGTGCGTTACCCACTATTTCTATTAAAAACATTTCTGTGGCAGGCTTCCTTGTATAGTAGCCTAATTGGTTTAATGTCAATTTACAATTGAAACTGCCTGTTTTCAACATAATGTTACAACTCAGTAAAGAAGCATTCCACAGATAAATAGGTCTAAGAGAAAAGTAAAACAAAAACATACTTGTGCCCAAAACTAAAACAAAGTAAATAAGGTTACGTTCAGAAACCTCACCTAGTAATAGAGAAAATTTTGAATTTTGGGATAACAATCGAATAAAAATATGCAAAAAATCATGCCAATGTTTCATTAGGTTTTCGAACATAGCCTGCCTGCAATAAGCTAGTTCTACTAATTAAATGTAATTGGGTAAATTTACTATTTCCAGTTCGCTCGGATTGTCCGTCATCTCCGCAGCGATTCCATTCATAGAGATCAACGCCTGGAGTAGCACAATGGAAAACAAATACTCATCTTATATATTTGTTGTTAAAAGTATTTACATTAGAGACAATTAATTCTAGTGTTGCTTCCATGTATAAACCTCAGGCAATCTTATTTCAGTCCAATAGCAGGCCATTTGTTACTTTTAACCTCTCGAGTGCCGTAATTAGAGACACAATTAAAAAGCCATTGTGTCTCGCGTGGATCCACGTTTAGACACACAACGGGTTAAATTAATTCAAGAGATGAGATTAGTTAGCTAGTAAGAATTTCTCTCTTACCTGTTGTATCTGTTGAGCAAGTTCCCTAGTTGGAGCCAAAACCAGAACTATAGGCCCTTCATCTCTCAGCAGTCGGGGCTGATTAAGAATGTGTACTATGGCTGGCAATATGTATGCCAGGGTTTTCCCAGAACCTGTTTGAGCTATTCCCACTAAATCCCGTCCAGACAGAGCAATAGGCCAACCCTGAGCTTGAATAGGAGTTGGATGTGGGAATCCTTGTTTGAGAATCTCCTTCATCGCGTAGTCTGGGAAGCCGCCCTCTTCAAAGTACATGCTTGGGGCAGGAACGTCGCGTCCTTTCACAGTGATCTGGTTTTGGCTGCGGTACGCTTCAATCTCAGCTTGGCTGCGCGACTGGACGTTCGGATGCGGTACATAGAAGTTTTTCTGGAACGGAGTGAGAGTGATTGTGTCCCAGCGAATTTTCCGGAGGTTGCCGCCCGGTTGGTCATTCTTGTTGAAACTTCCGCCTCGGAAATCATCCCGGCCGCCGCCGCGGCCTCCGTAGCCTCGGCCGCCATCGCGTCCGCCACGACCGCCGCTGTCCCGGCCTCCTCGGCCGCCACCGAAGCCGCCGACTCTCTCCCGGGACCGATCACTCGAACGTCCTCCTCGAGAACCTCCTCTACTGCCACCGCGGCCTCCACGGCTACCACCACGACCGCCGCCACGTCCTCCACGTCTATCGTCGTACCTAAGTCACAAAATTTGAGTAAATAAACCAAGCAAAGCGAAATAAATTCTATCAAGAATATGCCAACTTACATCTTCACTTAGGACAACGATTAACCAAAATAAAAGCAAATAAATACTAAATTAGTGAACAATTCAAATTAACTAGTTTTTTCTTTAACTAATCGGTAACTTTTCTACAATATTTCTAGCGTAACAAACATTAGATTGACTTTTATTACAGAATGCCACCAGTCGGCCATATTTTATAAAATACGATTATGTCTAGTCTATGTCTCTATGGTCCAAAGCAAGCACTTCCGTTTTCTTTTAGTACACGATTATTTAATAATAATAATAAATTAAAAATATGTTATTTATTACAAATTGTTTAACAATTTTCATTGTTTTTGGTTAATTACTCAGAGCGAAGAAACATACGCAGCAATTTAATAACCTACAATTCTCAAAAGAACGATTTCCGCTATCCATGATGACACGAATTTCAAAAAGTTGGCCCAAGGAATCCTCGTGTGTTAACATTCTTTGGAATGGTAGTAATTTCAGTGATTTATGTTATTTAGGTCCTCTTCTCATACAAATAAAAACTTTATTTGTAACTTTAAAGATTAAACCCAAACTTCAATTGAACTTTGCTGGACCCGAGCATACTTCTTAGATGTCCTATTTTATTGTATTGATCAAACACTCCGACATTTCCTAACTCTCGGTAGCAGCTCATTTTGGAACGTGGAATAGTTATTATATTTCCTTTGAACGATGGATGCTTCTATACCAGTTTTTCAAAAGCCTCATCGGCCTTTAACTGTGTTAGACTGGACAAGGAATATTCAGAGACTGCAAAACGAGGCTAGACTCCGTCGCTTCGAGTCTTACGAATTGAGACAAAGAGCTAATCAGTTGAGGAATGAAACATCAGTCACCACAAGATGGGATAACTATGTTAACAATGAGTTATTGAGAGATAGGTAAGCTCTTACTTGATTTTTAATAACAAGCTTTGCGAATAGGTTTACGGCTCACAAATAAAAATACTTATTGTACCTTACAGTGATGTCTGATACAAAAGTTTATCAACTTATACTTTCCAGAATATTCGAAGTCCAAGCATGGAGGGAGAAGCAAAGGTTTACAAGAGACTGTGTCAAAGACGAGATTAGGGCTTTAAAAGAAGAGAAGCATGCGACAGAACTGCATTTGGAGTCCCTACAAGTACCACTTATGGTGATATCTCAGTGTCTCTCTAACAGAGACCAGAGGGTACCTCCGGAGCTGACTAGAGACCAACTAGGGGAGGAGTTGCATAAGGTATTATCGAGGGACTCGTTAAAACTAACTACCCCTAACACCCAAAGGCCCTTCAAATTCATACATCTTGAGTGAATGAGATCTTGGATATTGGTCCTATTTAGCCACAGAACACAGGAATCAGTGCATTTAGCCATAGATATCCGTGCATTTAGCCTATATAGTTTTTGAGAAAAAAAGCTTTTTGACAGTGCAGTCCTACCCAAAGAGTATTTAATCACTACGTTTGTCCTACCCGCCAGATTGCGTTGGCCTTGGTTGGCCCTTAATAGAATTGTTTTTTTTTTTTGTTTGATTTATCGAATATTGGATACCCTACTCCAATCTCTATCTCCGTAAATGAAAAGGCCACCTTTATTTTGCTGTAGTGCAAAGGCTCCTTTTCCTTAATCCACACACACTTTTGAATGCTAATGAAGAATAAGAAGGTCACTTTTTCCAAACCGACTTCTAGATTACTGGTCGTTCCAGGAGCTCCACATAACAGAGAACAGTAAGCGAGTCCTCATGGACGTCTGTCACATGGGCTGGGAGAAGATAAAGGAGCTAACCAACGTGCTCTGTCGTCTGGAGCGCGAGATCAAGAATAAGGACGAGACCATCGACTTGGAGTACCACGTCAAGGACCTGACCAGAGACAGCGCGGATATCGGCTTTAAGCTGGATCCTACTAGGGTTCCTACAGAGTAAGTTACTATAGGTTTGAGAACTTTAGTGAGTGAGTGTATAATGCGGTGATAGTTTTTTTTTTTATTAGCCTATACTTTCCCACTGCAGGGCAAAGGCCTCCTCTAACTCCTTTCTTGTATTTTTCTCTTGAGCCACCTCGAGCCAGCTCTTGCGATAGCTTATTGCAGAGTAAAACCTATCATTATTATCATTTCAGTCGAAACATGTCCACTGTTAGACATAAGTTTGCCCAAGTGTCGCAACAACGAACAGTCTAGTGCGTCTTGCATTCATCGGATTCCCACAATTTTCACCAGGTCTTCGATGTTCATCCTGTGGGAGACCTTCTTACGCTGCATCTTCAGGTATGCGGTCGCCGCTCGCTCCAGAACCTTTCAGCCAAGTTTGGCGTTTGACTTTATTCGTGCTCTGCTGTTTGGGATTCCTTAAGATGACCATGACAGAATTATTGATTTCATTTTTGTTAAAAAAAAATTGAGCTCTGTTAATTACATATTGGAGCAGGACACTGAATACTTACGGTAACTTGAAAATGGCGACTTTTTCAGAAACAGAACGAGAGGTCTTCTTGCTGTTTTTTGTCGTTCAGTTATCGCCTATTGCAGTTGACATCATCTTTTTGCTATTCCTTTCTTAGATCAATGACAGAAGAGAGTTACGTCCACTGCATAGAGAACACAATAAAGATCGCTGAGCAGCTGATGTCGGAGTCCAAGACTCTTCGTGAGACGATGTTCAAGAGTCGAGAGCAGGCCAAGAACCAGATGCACGCACAGAGCCAGCATGTGGAGCTGATCATGAGGAGGAGGGTGTATGACATACAGAGGGCCAGGAATGAGATGGAATGGCAGAAGTATAAGGTAAGTGATATTCATCAAAGTAAGTAGGTAAAAAAATGTTACTTTTCCATCTTGAACTGCCTTGCAGAAATGACGTCGCTTGCTTATCTATCGTCATTGCACTTCACATGTGTCCTAGGGTCTTATGAAATATATATTAATGTGAAGTGTTTGGTTTACAATTTTATTGAACATAACCTTTTCTTCACAAATTCTATTTCCACCTCTGGTTTTTTGCTTATCCGCAAACCCTAAACCACATGACGAATTTAGATTAAATTTCACTGATGAACGAGTGCGATAGACGAGGAAGGAAAAAAAGCTGGCTATTTTGCTCTACGTACCTATACATACAAATATAGGAACATAGAGTAATATAACCGGTTTATGCTCCATGTGTAAGCATATCATTTGCAGCCCTGCGAATTCAGACCGGGTTGCTAGTATGAAAATTAAAGCTTGCATTTTATCCATTGCAGTTGGAACAAAATCTACAGAAGTTGGACAGGGAGATTGAAACTTTACGTGCAGCAGTAGCAGACAAAATAAACCCGACCAAGTTAGTCGAGACCAGGTTGGAAACCAGAACCAGACGACCAGTCCTCGAAAGAGTTCAGGATAAACCGATGCGTGGTCTGATAGAAGAGTTTGAAAGAGTGCATATGAGTCATAATATGTTGGAAAAAAAACTGGAAGAAGCACTGTAAGTATTCCTAACGTACCTACCTACTGTTATTTTAGTGATCAGTGGAGTGAATGTTAGAACTCTAATTGCGATTTCGGATTTGCTCATATGTGCCACTATGGTGTCACTTTAACTTCCTCGGAATCACTCCTTCACAAAGAGCAACAAATAATTATCATTCAGTTTTCTATAACACTTTGTTTATTTCCTAGGACCACATACCACGGCATGTACAACCACCATGAACGGGTAACCAAGGACCTTCAGTACAAGAACCAAGCCTTGGAGACAGATAGAAGGCTGATAGAGATCCGGAAACCAATCCATGGTCCGGATGAAACCGAGTTCAAGAGGAACGTCGGCTATTGCCGTATGAGCGATGAACTGGTTACTGATTGAAGGCAACACTGTTTGAATTTTGACGGCTGACACTTCGCTGGTGTTGCCCCATTTTATTGTTTATGTAGCTAGTTATATAAGGAGTTCAGATTTCGAATACAATAATATGCGTAAGTAGTTTGAAAAAGGCATAGGGCAACACTAAAGTTGATTTTGCCAGCATTTAACCTTTCGTATGCCGGAACGTACATCTACGCGAGACAAAATGGCTTTATAATTGAGAATCAATTAAAAAGCCATTGTGTCTCGCGTAGATCTATCTCTCTCGATCTCTAATTACGGCATACGAGAGGTTAAGGGACCTATTACACTGCGCTGAATATCGCGTGCGAAATTCCGACTCGTACTATTTTTCATTCATAGAAAGACAGTCTAACCCCTATTACACTACGCGATACGTCGAACCATAGACTAGATACGTCGAACCATAGACTAGATACGTTGAACCATAGACAAAACGAGTCTGAATAACGCGTAGTGTAATAGGTCCTGGCATTTAACTTGAATTAAAGGACCTATTACACTGCGCTGAATATCGCGTGCGATATTCCGACTCGTACTATTTTTCATTCATAGAAAGACAGTCTAACCCTTATTACACTACGCGATACGTCGAACCATAGACTAGACTGTCTTTCTATGAATGAAAAATAGTAGGATCGCACGCGATATTCAGCGCAGTGTAATAGGTCCTTAAGTAACCCATCTATTACAAGTTGAATCACTACCTATTATAGTAGGATGATTAGACGCACTAACTGCATTACCATAACTTTTATCAGACAGTAAGTACCTAGTGTATTATACATTCCGAGATTTATCATGTTTTTCTTATATTATTTGGGTGAGACTAATAAGGTATATAAGGCTCTCGATCTGAAAACGAACTTGATGTACAATTAGCTGTAAGAATCAGTTTTTATCTTATTTTTTTTATAGGACTTGTTAAAGTATAAAAACCGGCCAAGTGTGAGTCTCACTCGCACACGAAGGGTTCCGTATAACAATATAAAATCGAGCAAAAAAAAAAAAAAATCGCTGACAAAATAACGTTTCATTATATATAGGGTAGGGACCCCACGTAATTTTTAACTTTATATTAATTATATTATTGTTGTTGTAGCGGCAACAGACACACATGTTCTGTGAAAATTCCAAATCTCTACCTCTTACGGTTTATCAGGTATAGCCTGCTGACAGACAAACTGACAGATAGACTGACAGCGGAGGCTTTGTATTATGGACCCGTTTTCACCCTTCGGATACGGAACCCTAGAAGGCCTATTACAAGTACAACTATTACAACCTACCTACCTAATTTTAAGACTGTCACCATCAGCGATCGTGTTCAAAGTAATAAATAAATAAAAAACAACTAAAAGTATGTACTCATATTTATTCATGTAATCTCGTGGTGCAGACAGTGACAGTCGCGACTGGTCGCGACTGTGCCGCAGTGACGATCGGACGGTGTGTTGTTTTTTTAACAATAACCGCACGATTTTTTGACTAAAAATAAGTTCAAGTACTCACATATTTACATATTTAATATGACGAGTAGGATATATTGTGCTGTTTTTGGTTGCATGAATTCGTCAATAACGCATTCAGAGATAACTTTTTTTTTTTTCGGTGGGGAAAATCATCCAATGACAACCCCCGCTCTTGGGCAGAGCGGTAGATAGTGTCAGACTCTTACTGACTAAAAAACCCACCCCGTTCCTTCAAGCCTTCATACCGGGGCTCGAGTTCCCTTTCGGATAACCCTGGCCCCAGTAGGCTTCGACCCGGCTGGGCCCTTGCTGTAGATGACAACTCCTTGAGGCGCGCGGGAACAGTGCGCGCCGTCGACGACTTGGGCTTGGTCCGGACAGTTACCGGACGGCCGGACAGCGAGTTACCCATTGCTCACTGTCCGCAAGCCCGCGCCTACGGTGGCCGGAAATCGGGATCGGAATCCCGGCGGCGGCGGCGGCGGCGAGAGCGCCGTTGCCTGATGCGGCCGGCCTCCTTCTTTGCGAGCATTACTGCTTCGCAGAAGTCGGCGACCGCCAGCCACTCCTCCTCGCTCCGGACCATGGCCTCAACCAAGGCCCGGCGCGAGAAGTCTCCGCCGCCGATCGCCCCCACGAGGGCACGGCGATGCTCCGCCCAAGCAGGGCACACCTCGACTGTGTACTCCACCGTGTCCTCCGGGCGTTGCGCACAGTGGCGACAACCGGGCGTCACTTCCGCTTTAATCCGGAACAGGAACTTCCCGAACGTGCCAAGTCCGGTGAGGACCTGCGTCATGCGGAAGGTAAGGACGCCATGAAGTCTATCCAGCCACGCCTCAAAGAGGGGACTTACCGCCATAATTGGAAAACTCTAAAAGGTACTTACTAGTAAGTCTGTATGTCTTTTTGATGGATAAGTATTTCCTTTTATGTCCCGAAAAAAAAGATTTCTGGATTAATAAATAAAGTGAATAAAGTGATTGACACGAGTGATATAGGTAGATAAAGGCGGTTCATGAAGTGTACTGTGTGTATGAATAAGACTAGAAAAAATCTAAGTACATTAGGCACAACGGATCTTGAGCGGTTGCGCAGATGTCAAATATTCGGTGTCTTTGGTGGTGCGAAGTGGGACGCGGGGGCGGGGAGTGTCAGTGATGACGTCACTCCTCATTCGTTCCCTGCGTTGCTGCATGTATCTAACAACGAAGACGATTGGCTCGCCAATGTATGGAATGCGCAAAGCGATCCCCACTCTGACGCCGAGCGCTCAAGATCCGTTGTGCCTACTGTAATAGGGTCCCGTTGGCACTCTTCGGGTACGGAACCTCGAATCCTAGGAGGCCTATTACCAAGTAATTTTAAGACTGTCACCATCAGCGATCGTGTTCAAGAAATGTGTCGTAAATCATGTAATAAGAAAAAAAAAAACAATTAAAAAATACTCTTATTTATTCATGTAATAACATAACAAGCACTGTGCTGAATTATTATTATTATAGCATAATTAATATAATATATTAACATGGTCATGATCTTTGTGACAATATACCTTGGTATATAATAAGCACTTGATGTAAAAACACATTTATACAATAGACTATAATATAAATATACTCGTAATAATATAATACTTGGCGTATATTGGAATATGTTTTTAACTTATTTTTACATCAATGAGGTTCAAGGCACTATTTAGCAATTTTTCGATTCGTGTATTTGACAGAAAAAATACAAGTTTATCTGAATCCCTAGATTCAAATAACATTATAATTACAGTCTCACGACTAAACGAGTTTAATTTTTTTTCACATCTAATATTCTGTAATCTGGTAATCTATGTAACACATGACGGACCATTCCTTAGGTCTTGACGACGCGTACCTTCATGGACGCGTATTCATCACAGTAAGGTGTACGCCTGCACGCAGTTTACTTACAAAACCTAAAAAATCCTGTCGACGAAGCAGCAACGTCATGTCGTGTCGTTGCGGTTTCATACGTCATAGTAATAGGCGTATAAGAAGAGAACTTCAAGCTTGACTGAGTCTTAAAAGTGGTCTACCAGGGCAGTAACGGTATGTCTTTTTAGACAAACGTATTGAGCGGTCTCTGTGTCTTTCAGCCTTGACGACAGGGTTCAATTTTTAAATTAAAAGCAATGAAAAAGTTGTAAAATATTGTGTTACTCTGATAAATAATATGCTACTAGGGAACTGGCAGCATGTTGTTGCCCTACGTTTGGTTTCTGAAGTTTATAATCGTGTGTTGATGATTCATTTATGCAATCATGAATCTTGGTGTTTTTCGAATATTTATCAGATTCGCCAAGTATAAGCAGAGCACTGCAAACAAGAGTATAATCACTGTTGCCAATAGAATTATGAACTGGTGATGGTCACGGTAATTCATAATTGTGATTAGTTCATTTGGTTCTGTTCATGATAACTGGAAAATTAAACAGTTAGTAACCGTGTAATTACTGACGATTTAGTGTTGTTGCTTGAATTACAATTTATAACTATTTTTAAATGTTTCGTTTATGCTCTGCTACAAAATTAAATATGAGTGTTTGTTTAAAGTTTTGACGTTATGCGTCTAATTTTGTTAACCATCGCGATTTATAAGTTTCCACAGACACATTTAATGCTTTTATCACTGGTTTTGATGGAGAACTTTCATGATTTTGGAGTTGGATATACACATAATACATATAAGCATAATAGAGATGTGCGGAAATTGTTTTTCCCAGCAAATACACGAATTAATAACACGTATTTGTCTTCTTATATAATAATATTAATACATAATATGCGTGTTTTTCTATTTACCGACATACGATCATTACTAAGTCAGTCAAGAAAATAAAAAAAAAACGGAAGATATATTACTTCCATAAAATAAATATAATTTAAGTAGACAGTATAAGCAGTGTATCTAGCTTAATGTACTTGTAGCCACGCGGTGTAGCAAAATATAATAACAATCTATGATAAAATGTGAGGTTTTATTCGTAATACTTAAGTGACCTGAGTTTATCTTATACAAGGCGGGAAAAAGACTGTAACATAAAGTTTATTATTGACACGGTTGATTCTAACAAGTTGAGTTGAGTTGTAGAAGATTTTGGCACTTTTTTGTTCAATTTTCGACAGTGGCATAAGAATATTTAAATCATAATATACTTTGAAGTTAATTATTAAATTTTATTATTGTCAATTTTATTATTTAGGATAGCTCTTCAATGCTTCTTTTTCGCCTCACCCTGTATAATATAAAATATCGCGTTTGACTTCGCGCTTATTATTCTATATTTGGTACTACGATTAATATACGTTATAGATCCTTTTTAATTGTAAAATAAGCATGTACGTGTACTTAACTTTAGTAAACTATAAATGTACCTACTGTAATTTATGGTCCTTTGGTGTTCTTACTTGCAATCATACGAGTATTTATACATACAATTCTTCTATTCGTGTGTTTGTCACTTACCTCTTCCTAAACGACTTGACCGATTTAGACACAGTTTTGTGTATGAATGGGTCCCTGAAAGGTTTGAAAATACAATTGGATTCGGTAGGTGGCGCTGCAATCTGGGTCTAATTTTATTTCTGACGAAAAGGCAGCTATCGGGCAGGACAACTTCTGTCGGTGACCGGTAGTATGCGTATTATAGTTTATGTATTCAGTTTTTAAATAATCTACATAATATTAAACGCGCTAATCTCTGGAATTATCAGCCAGATTGGAAAATATCTTTTTCCATACAAAAAAAAAGTCTATGAGAATTAGTTTAGGCCATAATCTATAAGTCACCGGCACACGCGACGAACAGCTGATATGAGCTTATATAAATAGGTAATATACTAATAATATTGTCTATGCTTAACAAGTAACTACTCCTTAATGTTCTACAGACAAATGTTTCATAAATAATAGATATACATGAAAAATTGTTTTAATTATGATTAGAAAGAAAAGTTTATGATTAGAATATACTTACTATAATTTTGCATTAAATCAAGTATTTTTAATTGCTATTTATATTGCATTGAATTACTAAAAAACAATATAAAAAATAACCATGTATTTCATCATCCTAATTGCAATGCAAATAACGCAGATATATTGATATATCTGTCACGTGTGTATTTCTCATTACACCGAATTCAAGATAACCTACAAAAAAACGAAACAAAAAATATTAAATAATTTCCCTTAGAACAAAGTCAGAAAAATAGACAACAAAAAATTGTACTTCCCGCCATAAACCATAGACAAACAAATAAAGCAAAGGCATTTGTCTACACAGGCTGTAGTTCAGGTTTCGGACCTACTTTCTCGTAGGCCTCATCTAGTAGCGAACAAATTAAGCTTATAGTATCATCTGTTAGCTTCCTACTGCTAGTTAATCTAATTGAAGGTTCTGGACAGTTTATTTCGACATCTCGTAAGTACGCAGCGACCGTCATGGCGACGCCCTTCTCCATACAATAGTTGGTGATGTTCCGGAGGTATGAGTGTTTCAGTCTATCTGTTAAGTCGTCCTTTTTAAGGTAAATGTGCTTGACTGGGGAGATGTCGTCGCCTCGGAACGTGAAGTGTTTTAGTCGGGATAGTGCGCTGGAACAAAAAAAAAACATCATACATTTATATCTTTCTCCTCCACGTCAGATTTATCTGACAAACTACCTCGTGTTTATCCCGCCAG
Source organism: Mythimna ferrago (assembly GCA_910589285.2). Classification (NCBI taxonomy): domain Eukaryota; kingdom Metazoa; phylum Arthropoda; class Insecta; order Lepidoptera; family Noctuidae; genus Mythimna; species Mythimna ferrago. Next base: position 2,142,054 of record OU342693.1, read on the forward strand.
GGTTGCAAATCCACGACCGAAAACCAAACCAAAACTCCTGATAGCTATAACAGACCCCAAGAGACCCCAAGCATTTAAATAGGTATAAATACGGAAAAAATGGAAAGGTTGCTTATTTTCGAAATTTACAGACTACTTTATGAAGAATTTCTTATTTACATTCTTAGATACATAACCAATAAATAAAACGCTCAAAATTTTAATAATCTACGCGGACTTTTATAATCTTAGTGTTCAACCGAATGGCGCGAAATCACGCGCGTTCGCTTGGGGTTTAAGGGGTAGTCAAGAGTGAATAGATTGCTTCTAGGCAAGCGTGTTCTATCGTCGGCCACATCATCGCTTACCATCAGGTGAGATTGTGGTCAAACGTGAGCCTATCCATTATACAAGGTGTAAGGGACAGCCCTCCACAAACTTTAAGGGCTTGCTCAGTAGACGAAACTGAACAACTTCCCACAAATTTTTTTTTCAGGAAACGAAAAAAAAAATCGGCCTCGCCATACAAATCGTCCAATCAAGTTTATCATTTTGTATGGTGAGCCTGATTTTTTTTTTTCGTTTCCTGAAAAAAATTTTTGTGGAAGGTTCTTCAGTTTCGTCTACTGAGCAAGCCCTTAAAGTTTGTGAAGGGCTGTCCCTTACACCTTGTATATAAAGAAAAAAAATCTCGTCAGCTCTTCTGTCAGCTATGGGGATTGAAGAGCTAAACGAGATGGAGTACCCAGTCGCGAACATACGACTCTGGCAAATAAGACATGAAAAGACATGCACGATATGCGCGTGGAGATGCAACGCCGGGGTGAAAGTCCGCTGCCGCGACAGGTCACGGCATGGCGGACAGAGCTCCGGCGGGATCTCATGGTGAAATGGCGTCAACGACTATCGCAACCCAGTGCTGGGCACGCCACAATCGTGGCGGTAAGTCCCCTCTTTGAGGCGTGGCTGGAAAGACCTCACGGCGTCCTTACCTTCCACATGACGCAGGTCCTTACCGGACATGGTTCGTTCGGGAGTTTCCTGCACCGGATTCGTGCGGAAGTGACGCCCGGGTGTCGCCACTGTGCGGAATGCCCGGAGGACACGGTGGAGCACACAGTCGAGGTGTGCCCTGCTTGGGCGGAGCATCGCCGTGCCCTCGTGGGGGCGATCGGCGGCGGAGACCTCTCGCGCCGGGCCTTGGTTGAGGCCATGGTCCGGAACGAGGAGGAGTGGCAGGCGGTCACCGACTTCTACGAAGCAGTAATGCTCGCAAAGGAGGAGGCCGAACGCATCAGGCAACGGCGTTATCGCCGCCGCCGCCGCCGCCGGGATTCAGATCCCGATTTCCGGCCACCGTAGGCGCGGGCTTGCGGACAGTGAGCAATGGGTAGCTCGCTGTCCGGCCGTCCGGTAACTGTCCGGACCAAGCCCAAGGCGTCGACGGCGCGCACTGTTCCCGCGCGCCTCAAGGAGTTGTCAGCAACAGCAGGGACCCAGCCGGGTCGAAGCCTACTGGGGCCAGGGTTATCCGAAAGGGCGCTCGAGCCCCGGTATGAAGGCTAGAAGGAACGGGGTGGGTCTTTTAGTCAGTAAGAGTCTGACACTATCTCCCGCTCCACCCAAGGGCAGGGGATGTCAATGCATGATTTTTTCCCACCATAAAAAAAAAAAAAAGACATGTAAAGACTCGTCGCACTGATGCGTCGCAAGCGGTTAAAGGGTTAACTTTGCCCAACATTAGGAATAACTCCTGTATCGTGTGTGCATTCACAAACACGTAAACTCACATACACAAGACACCCAGACACGGAACACTTATCTGTAGGCCACAAATATTTGTCCCATGCGGGAATCGAACCCGCGAACCTCAGCACAGCAGATGATGATGATGATGATGATCTGATATTATCACATATTATAATATAAAACATAATAGGTAAGGCATATTTAAGGCCAAAGATAATAGGATGGCCTGGGATTGTCCGGAAGAGTTACCGCAACCCTGGAACGCAAAAGGCAACTGAAGGAACACAGGTACCGTAAAACGGGGTGAATAGAGACAAAACTTTGGTTTGGTTTTTCACTTTGATACCATAATATCAGCCTCTAACAATGCATCGATTTTTTAGAATAACAATTAATTATTAAATAGATATAAATTCAAATATCGAGAAAATACCCTCTAAAGTTTTGTCTCTATTCACCCCGTTCAACTGTACGCGGGCGAAGCCGCGGACAAAAGCTAGTGTCAAAATAAGTTTAAAGATAATGGGTTATTTGTATTGGTTTAGTTATTTTATTGCGACTTTGTGACGTGTCAAAACATTCTGGTCTATGGTACAATCTAGTAAACTTGAATTTACACACGTGATATAAAAATAAAAATGGGTCCTCCAATATAAGGGAATTAGGGAGGACATAATCTTTAATTCCTTTACATTGGAGGACTCATTATTTTGAATAATGAATATTCAAGAAACTGACAGTTTAATCTTGAATGTCAGTTTTATAAATCGCTACAAAAAAAATTGAGGTCAAACAAAACCATTTGTCATAAAAAAAAACTATTTTATCACAAAACACAGCTCTTTAGTATCTTACTTATCCTTATCACTTTTAATTTTCTCTTAACTTATCTGATATAATCTAGATTGTACAGCTGACTAAACAGTAGAGCGACATTCTAATAGTTGAGTCACAGAACAAGGCAGAATAGTATTATAGTACAGAAGGTCCGGCTCTACACACAACGAGTGAAAACGAATGCACATACACATGGACATGCATGACGTCGCGAGTGCGCTTGCATATACAAGGTGCAGTTTTAAAACTGCACAATATTTCAGGAGGTTGTAATAAAACTCATAAATAATCATGTAAAAAAACGATACCTGGTCAATAATCAGTATTACTTGTTATTTAATTTTTTAATTACACTAAACTAAATCGATTGATCGATGGCCGCGGGGGCGTGGCTAGGGTGTGGCGTGCGGGATGATGATTGGATGATACATTATTTATGAAACTATCGTTGCCAGTTAGTGTGTGTGAAAACGCCCTTTATTGTTCCGTGTTTGTGTGTGTGAAAAAAAGCGCGGTTATAAAAAAAAAAATTACCTACTTATTTTATTATTGATTCGGGTCGAGAATCACTAACATATTTACCTCCTGAAATATTTTGCAGCTTCAAAACGACACCTTGTATTGTGTTCGCGATTCAGTTTCGTTTGTAAATTAATGTGACTTTGGAAAACAGTTTGATCTCCACACATGAATAGAATATACTTTATTGTTTACTAAAAAGAAGTAACACAACTTATCATCATTTCAGCCGTCCACTGTTGGACATAGGCCTCCCCCAAGTGTCGCTACAATGCACGATCCTGTGCGTCTCGTATCCATCGGATTCCCGCAACCTTCTCCAGGTCATCGGTCCACCTTGTTGGAGGCCTTCCGACGCTGCGTCTTCCGGTAACACAATTTATACACAAATTTAAATCTATGGGTTCTATTGTCGCTATTGCGGTGGTGGAATTCAGTCTGTATGACGAAGACACTTGGTGCATTGTTATGACCTGATATAGTTTTTTATTTACATTAATATCATTCTAAAGGATATATTTAGAGTAGTATCACTACTTACTGATCTAATAGATCCTTTAAACATATTTTTATAAATACTTTTTAATTATGTAAAACACATTCTTGTAAAAATCGTATTTTTTTAAATGGAAGTTACATTAATTGGATAGCAGATTTTTTTTTTTTCTCTTTGTATCGTAAAGTAACTTTATCCAAAATCACAAATAGTAAGAATTATTAAAATCCGTTCAATAAAAAGTTAGAAACCAATTAAATCTGGTGGAAGGGAAAACTGTCAAGTAACTTAATAAAAATGCACACACTGAAATGTGACGTCACCGCCATTATTGTGAAACTCCTTCGCTGTAATGATGGCAATCCGGAAAAACAGTGTTGCTATATTTTCAGCAATGAAATTACTCGATATCAGGGAGATTACCTGATATTTCGTTACTTTTAACAATTGCCTCATATTTTTTTTTTTTTTTTTGTGAACTGTAAAAACTATTTTTGAATAAAGTATACGACGCTGGGCTCCATTTCAATTGTCCTGCAATTCTTTCAAATACTGAAAACGCCACGCCACAATATCGTAGCTCTCTATTAACAACTTCCTTTTTTTTATTAAAATCCCATTCCCCTCATAATTCTCCATAAAGTGGTGCTAGTACCGTTAAAATCGATTTCGTTTCACATTTTGGCAGAGTAGGTAGGCAACTCTTTTCTTTTATCCTTCTTTTTTCTGTAGACAGACAGGGGAGCCAACACTACGGCGAAGGAACATCTTAAGTGAAACGCACTGTAGGTTACGTGTGTATAAAAGAGATAGCGAGATGTTCCCACAACGTCCCCATACCAATATTTGAAATGCTAATTACTGCTTCATTAACGAGGCCCCTCGCCCACGGCGACTTTGTGTAGCGATGCTGTAGCGCGTTCGCATCGATACAAATGATAAATGATATTTATTTTGTAAATAGGTTAAAAAAACACTTTTACACGTCAATTTTTTTTCGTCAGTTTATTCTAGATGAGGCCGGTGTTTCCTATCTGACTACCCTGAGAAGAAACACCGAAACAAACTCAGGGGTCAAAGTCTCTTTTAAAGTCCATACAGTAAATATGTAATGGTCAAATCACATGAGAACCATGCAGATTTGTCTGAGATGGTCTTTTGAAGAAAGAACCATACAGATTTGAGTGGACCTGTCCAATCAGTGTAAGCATTTGTCAGTATTCGAAAAGCTCAACTTAGGACTACTAAGGAGCTCCACGACTTGACGAACAATACCAAAGAAAGGACATTTGGGTAGGCCGCAGAAAATACTCAAATTGCCAGACACACGTTAAAATTACTGAATAGAAAAGAAAAAGCAATCAACATAGTCCTCACATTTACAATAATCTAAGGAAATTAATAGTTTACAAAATATTTAGCAAAGTAAATATTTATGTCAAAGAACAAAAAAAAAATACTTTAAGTAAGTACTTAAAATGTATACACGTCAATTTGTAAAATAAAATAAAATAAAAAGAAAAGCACATTTGAAATTAAAAATTATTAAAAAAAAAAAAAATACAAAAAGAAGATAAAAATAAAAATATCAACAGTTGTAGTAGGTACTGGAGCAGGTCAATACAGTCGCGATACGGTAGCGCGTTGGCATTTTTTCCATAGCGCTTGCAAATGCGACTAACGCGCGTTATTCGCGAAACTGTCGTGCGCTAACAAAACGCGTGACAGCATCGCTAGGTCCGGAGCGAGGAGGAGTGGCAGGCGGTCGCCGACTTCTGCGAAGCAGTAATGCTCGCTAAGGAGGAGGCCGAACGCATCAGGCAACGGCGTTATCGCCGCCGCCACCGCCGCCGGGATACTGATCCCGATTTCCGGCCACTGTAGGCGCGGGCTTGCGGACAGTGAGCAATGGGTAGCTCGCTGTCCGGCCGTCCGGTAACTGTCCGGACCAAGCCCAAGTCGTCGACGGGGCGAACTGTTCCCGCGCGCCTCAAGGAGTTGTCAGCAACAGCAGGGGCCCAGCCGGGTCGAAGCCTACTGGGGCCAGGGTTATCCTGGAAAGGGCGCTCGAGCCCCGGTATGAAGGCTTGAAGGAACGGGATGGGTTTTTTAGTCAGTAAGAGTCTGACACTATCTCCCGCTCCGCCCAAGAGCGGGGGTTGTCATTGGATGATTTTTCCCATCGGAAAAAAAAAAACAGCATCGCTACAAAAAGTCGTCGTGGGCGAACCAATTTTAATGCATTGCTCGTTGTATGTAGTCGATCTTCTGTCATTCTCTATCTACTTCACGGTTGAGTCATATTTTCTCCTTGACCGTTATCGTGAGTAATAAATATTGCGTATTGACAAAGTTGCTTATCAAAGTGTAAATTTAATGTCTTCAGTAATGTTATCAGCGCGTCAATAAAATTTCTGTTAACGATTATAAGTAAATCAACGTAAGATGACGAACGGTTCCGATTGTACTTATAATGTGTGTTTTAATATGATTGCGATTGTCGTTTTACATGTAAGATAGAAAATTGTTTAAGTGTATAAAACTGGCTAAGTGTGAATCGGACTTCTGAGAAAAGTCTTTTTCAAACTCATAATCATGATGAATTAGTATACACTACCGTTCATAAGTATTTGGGCACCCTTATATTCTACATGACCAGTTATTTTTTAGCAATAATGTGTGGATTTTTTTAATATTTCAACAAATAACACCTATATATTATTATTATTATATTATATTCATTATGAACAAACAAAGTTGATAGATATCTTGGCTCAAGACGTGCCATAACTTGCACTCGTCGGAAACTCAGTGTACTGCAAGTTGACTAGGTGTTACGATTTCTTCAAAAACGTATTAAAAGTTACAGAGCCCTTTTTAAATATTTTTTCATAAATTCTCGTATTAAAATTTACATACAGATTTATTACTTCGTTAATCTGACAGTATTTTCATTGTTCTATTCGCGATCATCATCACCAGCCTTTTTAGTGTTCCCACTGTTGGGACTCAAGCCTCCTCTCTAGGAGAGGGAATGGGCCGTAATCCACCACGCGGGCCCAGTGCGTGTTGGTGAATGTCACATGTTTTCGAATTTTTGGTTCTAGGACATGCCGGTTTCCTCACGATGTTTTCCTTCACCGTTTTGAGAGCAGTGGTAATGAAATAAATTACACAAAGTAATGCGCCTGTTTGGGTTCGAACCCGCGACCTACAACTCGTAAGTCGGGGCCGTTACCACTCGGCCACCACTGCTCTCAATCTATTCGCGATCAAAGTTTCCCAAATACTTATGAACGGTAGTGTATGTAAAACCTGAATAAAGTTTGTTCTGAATCAGCAACTAAATCGATTCCAATAAATTTGTACACCATGTTATATTTTTTGCTAAAAACCTTTAAAACAAGGTCACAAGTTGGACACCACACGACACTAAGTATAACACAGGTCATGGCAAGCCATAGTGGGCATTAGACGACAGCGCACAGCTGGGCGCGGGAGCAAAACTACCTCTCAGTTGCCCGGATGGGCCGGTGACCATGTATTTGTGCGGATAACAAGGTAACATAACAAGTTTATAACTTTGTGATTTTTCATGATACATTTATGAAATTTTATTAACTCTATATAATTCTTGTTTCCGGTTTCACATATATTAAAAGTAATGTTGTAATATCTATAAATCTTTATTACCATTGCACAGTAAGAAAACCCAGAAGCCGTAGTATTTTCCCAGAGTACAAGGAAACAACAGTTCCTCTACTATTCACTATGACGAAAATGTCAAGAAAATCCCGTGTGTAAACCTAATCAGCTTTGATTTTACTATAAAAAGTTTGTTTAATCAGGGTACTTGTTATCTTTTTGTCGAATGTTATAAATAGATACGATGACATCGTAAAAAATATTACTTGCCTATTTTGTCTCACTACTGGGAAAATCCTCTCTCCGTCTCCATGCAAGTCTTTCTTTTACTAATGCAAACTAGTCTTTCGGTAGGAGCCGAGCTTATTCTGTCCTATATGCCTATGAGACGGAATGAGACCCATTCGGTGGTTTTTTTTTTCACTTAATTAATTTTATTGATTAATATTGCTTGCAGTACACCGCAGACTACCCTCCTTTTTAATTTAAGTTCTTATAGTCCATCCCAAGGTTGCATGGATGCGGGACGCACAGGAACGTTCGATGTGGCGACGCTTGGGGGAGGCCTATGTCCAACAGTGGACGTGTATCGGCTGAAATGATGATGATCCCAAGGTTGTCTAGCAGATATCGCTGGCAGCGATAAGGCCGCCATTGTACCCATAGATTTAAGTTTCTGTGAAATTGTTACTATTTTGGTGTACAATAATGTTTATACTATTCTCCCCCCCTCTCTCCTTCTCGTCTGACATGCGCAGACATGTGCACCCCAATCATAAAAACCTTTTCTATTTTAGTTTTTGGATAGAAAAATATTTACCTATTAAGTTTCTTGGAGATTTCGCTGAGTTCCTCAAGGATGACAGGCTTGGACTCAATGACGTCCAGAGCTGAAATGGCAGCTTGCGTCAACATTGGCGGTAGGGAGGCGCTGAAGCAGTAACCTGGAACATTGATGAAGTTTTGTTAAGTATCGTAGACGTGGGTTTGCGGACGACGAGCAATTGTTAGCTCGCCGTCCGACAGTCCAGACCGAGCCCGAGCCATCGACGTTGTGTTCCACGCGCGCCTCAAAGAGATGTCAGCAAAACCGTAGGAGCCCAGAAGGGCCGAAGCCTGGTGAGACCATGTCCTTGAACGCTAGGCAAAGAAAGAACATAAGTGTGCTTTTAGTCACTGTGAACTGGAGATGTCGAGAAACGGAATAACTCGGAAACAAAAGTAACTTTCCTATTGGATATTTCCACCTCGTGACCTCATAAATTACATCAATGTGTAAGGAAAATGCATCGAGTCTTCATAACTACTGCTTGCACTACAGATATGATACAATACAAGAAAGTGCAACTTATATGAGACACACAACAAGCCACTATTCTTTAATTCTTTATTGTACACCATGATAAATAACAAATAAGTGGATATCAGAGTTCATGTACAAAGGCGAGCTTCACTCAAAGTTGAGTTTTCTTCCAGCAAACCATCCACTATGTTCATATGTACACACTTAAGTGGGAACGAAAAGCGTAGCCCCCAGAGCAAGCGAAGTGAATCTTGGTAGCGAGGCTAGTGGCAGCTGGATGAGAATGGCGGAGTCTAATGGTAGACACCACGGATTCATATATTACTTTCTATTTCGACCTTCTTATTTCACTATTATTTTTACTGTGCTTTTGGTCAGTAGCGTAGTTGGGCATGGGCAAAGCGGCCCCACGCCCATGGCCTCGCACCCGAATGGGGCGTCGCACAAGCGAGGGCTCTTTAAGAACAAGGAATTTTTTTTTATAATTGATAGGCTTATGCTTGACCACTATTTCACCTTATCACGTCACCTGTTGTAATTTTGAGTGGCAAGTTGCGGGACAGGGACACTGGCCAATGTTGCAGCGTCAAATACATTATAATACTCCACGACTATCACACAACGTCATCTTTTTTAAAAACGAGTAGCAATGGAGTTTCTTGCCGGTTCTTCTCCAAAGGAAATAACCAATTGGAATCGTGCACTAGCTTCTGACGTTTTATAAGTGCCCAGATGTAGGCCTATGTGAAATAAAACCTTGAATTTTTTTAAACTATTACATATATATGTGCCATAGAGCTTGTGACAAGTAATGAGTAAACAAACACATACCTAGCCCTGAAAGCCTCTGGTGTTCCACCATGAAGTGTGTCCCGGCGCAGAAACCTCCTACCGTCGCGAAGGAGTGCTCCAGAGAACCCACTATCAGGTCGATCTCGTCCCGAGGCACGTCCAGCAGTTCAGTTAGACCACGACCGTGCTTGCCTACCACCTGCGAACAATATAAAAAATGGTTAGTGACGAAAAGAATATTTTAAATTAAGAGGCTCCTTTTACACTCGCCTATTGTCAACATCGAGCATGGTTTTAAAGCTTGCTACTCTACATCTATCGCAATCCAATGCGATGTTCGACGAACAGGAAAAAAGAGCTAACGCCTGAAAACTCTGTTAGCATTCGATAATTCCGTGATTTACTCGAAAATTTCACAAAAATTATTCCAGGAAATACGTGTTTTTTTTAAATCCTTGAAAGTTTTTGAAAAAAATTATTGTCATTCAGAATTTTGATTAAAACAAGGGTTCTATTGTTATATATTTTTGACTTTTCATAATTTACCCAAATATTTAATTTGGGTAAATTAAGAAATGTCGAATTTCATAAATTTCAAAATAGCAGATTATCAGAGGTCTTTACTGTCCGTCGGCAAATTGTAAATTGTACTTAGCATAAAGAAAAAAAACTCACAATTTTTAGACATATGATGTACTCAACCTGCACTGGTTTCCAATGATAGACGCGAATACATCGTAGTACGACTGTACCGACTAATTATATTAACTCGTTACCAACTCCCACTTGGCCGACTTAGGTACTATCTCGTTCTCGTAATCAAAGCTCTCCGGAAAGCGTTAATTAATGTTTATTCAATTGTCATGGGCTCGATTGATGCCCGCATTCCATGTTTTTATTGGACCGAGTACATGAGTACAGTCAAGACCATACATACGTTGTCACATTTTGTAAATTATCTGAACTTCTGCTATTCGAGAAGTAAGTGTTAGACAATTTGTTTTAAAATACTTAATCATCAGTCAGCAACTCTATTAGATATCCCACTCGATACAAAGCTTAGTACATCTGCACTTACGATGAACTGAGAGTGAACGCGATTGAAGCCGAGACCGATGTCATAGCTATGAATTTATTATAAGATTGTGTAGCCAGTACTATAAACGTTGTGCATAGAGGAAATCCACGAAGAGATTTCAATCAGTTTCAATTAATATAAGCGGTAATCTGTCTCGTGTCATTTGAAAAGAACAAGATGCTAAAGTGAATATAAAATGTAACCTAACCTAACATGACGCGCAACACTGTCAAATTGTACAACAACATGTCCCGCGTCCCGTGAATGCGTTGTAGTGTTAACACTGGAATGGACACTGGGCAACGTAGCAGCGTCACGTAGATTTTAATATAATATTCCACGGCTATCACACAACGCAACCTAGTCCCAAAACTAAGCAGAGCTTGCGCTATGAGTACTAGACAACTAATTAACATTCAAATATATGTCTAAATGCAAAATCATCATCATTACAGCCGAAAGACGTCCACTGTTGAACATAGGCTTCCCCAAGTGTCGCCACAATTAACGGTCCTATGCATCTTGCATCCATCGGATTCCCGCAACCTTTACCAGGTCATCGATTCACCTTGTAGGAGGCCTTCCAACAGGTACGCGCTCGCCACTCCAGAACCTTTCGGCCCCAGCGGCCATCTGTTCTGCGAGCACTGTGCCTTGTGCAAGTGGCAATGAGCAAGGTACATTGCTCGCAGAACAAATACATACATATTATAGATAAATTACACCCAGACACAGAACAAATGATTAGAACTTATAACCCACGACCTCCGGCATAGCAGTCAAGGCCACTAACCACTAGACCAACAGCTCAGTCGATTAACACTCAATCGTGCGCGTGTCATGTTGGGGAATACTTTTTGTCACCTAATGTATCCGAGGCTTTATACAATACATAACTATAGCTTTACTACAATTATGTAAATGTCTTATTCATTGCTATATCTGCTTCAAGAATGTCCAGTAAACCATTCAGGGACTTGCAATTGTTAAAGTTCATTGTATCACATCCTTTACATTTGATCTGAATAGGTTTAGTCAGAGGCGCAGTGGACTGCAATCAAGAGGCGTAGCGAGAACGAATTTAGACGTAGGAGAAGACGCATCAGCGAACCCTTTTTCTTTCATAATTTCGAAAAAACGACATAGCTATTGTCGCAATCCAATGTCCGTCTACATCGCCGCTTACCATGAGGTGAAATAGTGATCAAACGCTAGCCTATCGATTGTAAAACATAACCCTTCTTGCAGTCGGGTAAAAAGACCCTTTTTCTTAGTCTCGCTTGCGCTTCCCCTTGTGAAAGGAGCCACTTCACCCACGCCTGACTACGCCTCTGAGCAGCCTCCTTGTAACCAATGAGAAATATTCATTACATGATTTTTAGTTTATGCGAAACCTGATTAAAGTTTGTTTAGAATCAGTAACTGAATGGATTCCAATAGTTTTTACACCATGTTATATTTTTCTCAAAAAATATTTAAAAAGGTCACAACTTGGATACCACCGACACTAAGTATAACATAGGTCACGGGAGGTCATAGCGGGTATTAGGCGAAAACAAACAGCTGAGTGCAAGTGCAAAACAACCCCTCAGTGGCCTGGACGGCCTGGTGACTATGTATTTTTGCTGACATAACAAGCTTATAAACTTTATGATTTTTCATGATATAGTTATGTAATTCTGTATATAGCTTCTATACTTAAAAAAGCTAGACACGTGTTTCGGGATTCGCATATACAAATGTTGTATAATCATACATAAGATTAATGAATAGTTTAAGTGTCCATAAAAAGCAACAAACACCTACAAAAGATTTATAATCAAATGTACATTTTCAAGTATTATGCAAATTCGCCATGCTCACGTCAATATGTTTTTGTTGGCATTACCAAAATAAATGTTAATTTTCTTTGATAATTTCTTGGGTCATGTCATATTTTTTCTCTATAAAAGTGTCATGTACCTCAATAAATTATGGTTTATAATAATTTATCGTTTTAGATGACACTGACGACTAAACAATACTTAGCCTTTTGAATAACGTACAGTACAATTTACGAATGATGGCGGCCGTGAAGTTAGCCTTTGCGAACGTTCGCGCATACTACACTCTTCTCGCACACGCACGTCGCCATTTGGTTCCTAAAACACGTTACTGCACAGCCTTCTGCGCAAACTTCACGGCCGCCATCATTCGTGAATTGTAATGTAATTAGAGACACAATAGAAAGCCTATGAGAGAGCGAACGCCGGCGAGCGTTCAATACATCACATGTTTATTTTGGAAAAGAGATTTTGACCCCTGAGTTTGTTTCGGTGTTTCTTCTCAGGGTAGTCAGCTAGAAAACACCGGCACTTATCTTTTTTTTTATTGTAGATAGGTATCTCACCTAATGGAAAGCGACGATGCGGTCGACGATGGAACGCGCTTACGTAGAAGAAACCTATTCACTCTCGACTTAAAGATTCCCGGGTTGTAGCTATCAGGAAACACAGACTCTGGCAAGGAATTCCACTCCCTAGCTGCACGCACAATGAATGTGTTCCCAAAACGTTTTGTGCGTGTAGGTGGGATATCCACAATGTACCGGTGGCGCATCGCCGTACGTCTGGTAGTCCGATGATGGAACGGGCTAGGCGGAATTAGGTTATGTAATTCCGATGCACACTCCCCGAAATGCAACCGGTAGAAAACCGACAGGCTAGCAACTCTGCGTTTTTTTTCGGTGGGAAAAATCATCTTATGACAACCCCCGCTCTTGGGCGGAGCGGGAGATAGTGTCAGACTCTTACTGACTAAAAAACCCATCCCGTTCCTACAAGCCTTCATACCGGGGCTCGAGCGCCCTTTCGGATAACCCTGGCCCCAGTAGGCTCCGACCCGGCCGGGCCCCTGCTGTTGCTGACAACTCCTTGAGGCGCGCGGGAACAGCGCGCGCCGTCGACGACTTGGGCTTGGTCCGGACGGTTACCGGACGGAGCCTCGACTCGACGAGTGTATCTTCGCCAATTATCCTTCTGGCTCGCCTCTCAATTGCCTCAAGTGCATCAAGCTGGTATCGGGCAGATCCGTCCCAAAGATGAGAGCAATACTCCATACACGATCGAACTTGCGCTTTATAAAGTTTGAGCAGCTGTTCCGGCGTGAAGTACTGTCTAGTTTAATTTGTATCTAGCTTAATGTGTATCTAGTTTAAATTGACGTGTAAAAGTGTTTTTAAAAAACCTATTTGCAAAATAAATATAACATGTTCATCTTTTCTTTGGCCTCCCCCCTCTCCCTCTCCATCCATCCACATGCTAAGTAAAAAGACTAGTCCAGTTAAACTCACCCCAATACTCAAGCTCTCGTCCAAAATGATCCTCAACTTGTACTTCCTAGCCAGCTGCACAAATCTCTTGAGTGGGCACACCTCGCCAGTATTGAAGTATATAGCTTCAGCTATCAGGAAGGCTCTTCTCCGAGGGTTGAGCTCCTTCTTCCTCTGAGCTTCGGCGAGCAACTCCTCGAGGTGGTCCATGTTGTTGTGTTTGAAGTAACGGACGGTGCTGCGAGACGCGTCTATGCCCTTTTGGATAGCGAACCAGACGCATTCGTCGCTGAAAGAGCAATGACAGTATTATGGTTCCATTTGCGGTTGCAATCCGATAAAAAGGTCTAATATTAGAAAGTGAAAATTAAGTTTAATAATTTTAAATTAGTCTTAGTAATTGAGTTACGTTTTTACCCTTTGGGTACGGAACCCTAAAAACTGTATTCATGAGAACCTAATACACTCATTATAATGTTCTAATGTTCAAGTTAGGAAAAAATATAACTTATAGTTGTTACGAGAATCACAATGACAGTTTCGTAATAGATATAATCCCTAGGTTGTTGCCTCGTTATTTAATTTATTCTCACAAAGAATGTTCAATAAATCTTATCATAAATGTCCGCCCAATGACCATTGTGCTAGACATATGTAATAGGTATACATTTTTTTTTACATTGTTTAATGTTCGCGTTTTAAAACGAGTGTCATGATTATTTTTTAAACTATTACATTATAGTATAGCAGCCTTATAATGTCCCCACTATTGGGACTCGAGTCAGCTCTCTAGGAGAGAGAATGGGGCGTAATCCACTACGCAGGCCCACAGCGCGTTGGTGGATGTCACATGTCTTCGATTTTTTGAAACAATAGAAAGACAACAGGAGAGCGAACGCCGGCGTTTGCTTGGGGTTTAATGAATTAAGAGGCTGCTTTTCCACTCGCCTATCGTCAACATCGTGCATGTTTTAAAAGCTTGTTACTTCATCTAACGCAATCCAACGCGATGTTTGACAAAAAGGCAACGCGGAAAAAGAGAGATAACGCCTGACAAACTCTGTTAGCATTCGGTAATTCCGTGATTTACTCGAACATTTCACAAAACTTGTTCCAAGAAATACGTGCTTTTTTTTAAACCTTTAAAAGTTTTTGAAAAACATTGTCATTATTAAGAATCTTGATAAAATTTGCTAAGTTTAATTGTGTAATTTGGTTAACTTTTTTTAATTTTTGAGTAAATTATGAAGTGTCAAAGTTCATGCAAAATAGCAGATTTTCAGAGGTCTTAACTGGATTAGTTTTATACAAATTTATAAATTGATTTCCATAGAAGCCTAGATAATATCCACAAAATACTGTTTCCAAAATATCTGATGAAAAATGTGTAATAACGGCATAATCGTCGTGTTAGAGCGGTTGTATGAAAAACAGTGAAAATGTATGTCGAGAGCTACCTTTTTAGGTTTTCGTACCTAAAGGGTTAACAGAGACACTAATGCTATCACTCCGCTGTCTGTCTGTCACTGGGCTATATCTCATGAACCATGATGGCTTGACAGATAAAATTTTCACAGAAGCTGTATTTTTGTTACTGCAAGAACAACAAATGTTAAAAACGCAATAAAATAAATATTTAAGTGGCGCTCCCATACAACGTGATTTTTCGTAATTTTTTGGTACGGACGCGGAACACTTCGTGCGCGAGTTCGACTCGCACTTGGCCGGTTTTTTTTTTATGTATCATTTTGTATCTACAATAAAGTATATAATAAATAAATGGGGCAGGAAATATGTATAGGAACACCTACTGTAGTTGGAACAAGGTAAAAAATAAGAAATAAATGACCCACAGAGGAAAACCTACATGCAAAATACTCCCGAGTGTTTTTTATTAAAAGTTTTCCAAGCATTAAATTAGCAGAAACTATTGTATCTGTAACAAGCGTACTCCATCATCAGCTGCATCATCGAATATCGTCAGGTGAGATAGTGGTCAAGTGCGAGTCTGTCCATCTACACTAAAATTATAAAGAGGTAAAGTTTTTTTTTTGTTTTTTGTCCGTAGTAGGTAATCTCTTAAAATAATGGTCCGATTGCTAAAATGTTTTCACCGATAGATTGCTGCTATATTCCTGAGTGACAGGCTATATTTCATGTATGTGACCGAAGCTATGAGCAGCTTGATTCTAGTTGATTGACGTACCTGGAATTCTTGTGTCATGTCACCAGCACGATGCCACTTAGATTCACAAGACACAAGGGCGGATCCAGGGGGGGGGGTCATAGGGGTCATGACCCCCCCCTGGGCTAGGTCCAGGACGTAGGTGGACCACTAATTAAAATTATTAAACAATGTTTTTATATTATTTTTGGCACAATAAAGATTTTATATAGGTACCTACTTTTTACCTGTATTTAGTATTATAAAAATTAAATAATAACTTCGTGTGACTTGAGCACGACTATGTGTCGGGGTTGCTCTCAAACGGCTCCTGCCCAACCTTGGGGGTCCAGACACCTGTTGCCGGGGGCTCTACGCGGGAATCGTTCGGTCCATGGACCCATATGAGACGCCAGTGTGGGTGCCGTCGCTGCGTCAGCAACCGAAGGCCCAGCTGAACGCATGCCGTACGGTTTTCCACGAAGCGGCGAGCCTCCTTGCTGGCCTGCTACCATAGAATCTGGAGGCAACAGTCCTTACACACATGCATGATTTGTGCGTAGAGATGCAACGCCAGGGCGAAACTCCGCTGCCGCAACAGGCCGCGGACAGAGCTCCGGCGGGAAATGGCGAAATGGCGTCAGCGACTATCGCAACGCAGTGCTGGCCAAGCCACAATTATGGCGGTAAGTCCCCTCTTTGAGGCGTGCCTCGAAAGACCTCATGGCGTCCTCACCTTCCGCATGACGCAGGTTCTCACCGGACATGGTAAGTTCGGGAAGTTCCTGCACCGGTTTGTGTGGAAATGACGTCCTGGTGTCGCCACTGTGCAAAACGCCCGGAGGACACGGTGGAACACACAGCGGAGGTGGGCCCCGCTTGGGCAGAGCGGCGGAGGCGATCTGTCGCTCCGGGCCTTGGTACAGGCCATGGTCCGGAGCGACGGGGAATGGCAGGCAGTCGCCTCAAAGGAGGCCGACCGCATCAGGCAACAGCGTCCCAGCCGCCGCCAGGATTTTATTCAGATGTCCAGCCTCCGTAGGCGCGGGTTTGTAGACTGCAAGCAATGGGTAGTCACTGTCTGACCGTCCGGTAAATATCCGGACCGAGCCCAAGTCGTCGACGGCGCGTTCTGATCCCGCGCGCCTCAAGGAGTTGTCAGTAACAGCAGGGGTCCAGCCAGATCGAAGCCTACTGGAGCCAGGGTTATCCAAAAGGGAAGCTCGGCCCCGGTTCGAAAGGCAAGAAGGAATGGGGTGGGTTTTTTTAGTCAGTAAGAGTATGACACTATCTCCCGCTCCACCCAAGGGCGGGGGAAGTCATTTGGATAATTTTACCCCCCCCCAAAGACGACTATGTGACACCCCCCTGGCGCCAAAGCTGGATCCACCCTTGACAAGACATCAATGCTAAAAATCACATGATCATGGTATTACAACATTGATTACTGTCATATTTCAATGTTTTAACAGAAGTGGTTATCAATTCAAGGTGAGGAACTTACTACCTTGCAAGGTGAAATTTGTTTTTGCACCAGTTATCTATAAGTAGATTTAACCAAGTTTCTAGTTGTTTGTTTAGGTAAGTCTCTTCATGTCTAGTTTGATTAACCTATAGAGAAATCTGTTATTATCATAAAATACAGTTCAATCAAATTTTATACCTTTTTTGTGTACAATTGCCAAAACGGATCTTGAGCACTCGGCATCAGAGTGGGGATCGCTTTGTGCATTCCATACAATGGTGAGCCAATCGTCTTCGTTGTTAGATACATGCAGCGACACAGGGAACGAATTAGGAGTGGCGTCTATGACGCGACGGCGCGGCGAGCCAATCACTGACACTCCCCGCGTCTCACTTCACACCACTAAAGAGACCGAATATTTCATTTCTGTGCAGCCGCTCAAGATCCGTGATGGCAACTGTACAATAAAGTATTATTCTATTCTCAATACTCACGCAAAAATAATGTCCTTCCTCTTAGCATAGGAAGGTATGGCACTAGCTATTGTTGAGAAGCCATAGGAGTACACGCAAGTCTCTTCAACCTCCAGGAATTTCGCCAGACGTTCCTCCAGTTCCAAATGTACATCAATGGTACCGTAGAAACCACGAGGGCCACAGGATCCCACGCCATACTTATCAAGAGCTTTCAAGGCACTCTCCATGATAGATTCCTCTTTATCAAGGCAAAGGAAACTCGATGAGCCTACATTCAGCACGTTATCATCAATTTTACCCATCATAGGAGGCTCTTCTATCGTAACATCATGCTCCACGATAGGTATTGGTTTCCACTCCACTACCTTCCCATTACACAGGGGATCATATTGTTTAGACTTCTTTTTGGACCAGAAAAAGTAAGTAGAAATCACTACAACTTGTAAAGCGATGACAAGAGTCCACCAGCTCGCCTGAAAGTTAGAAATTAGTTAAAAAAACTATTTTACAACGTTATACAAATGAAAAAAAATGGGTGTAAACTTACCATATCGTAAATGTCAACTAATATCATTTTGTATTGTTTATATGCTTTTAGTTAAGGATGTTGAAGTCAATTTTTTTTGTATTAACTTAATTATTCTATGAAAATAAAATTTATAATAAAAATGAACTTGAGATTTCTATAGCACCCGTGTTCAAAGCCGGTCACAGACTGATAAAAAAATGAAATACGGGTTTTAGTCTATGATACAATGACAGTATGTCAGTCCTTAGAGGTGCAAAAACTAACTAAATCGTTATTCATTAGTCGATACCTAAGTTCCACTACTATCCGAACGAAACTTATTTCCAAACAAAAACAATAATGTCAAAAATGCCATATGATTGCGGGCTGTCACTGTTGTCACGGACAGTTGTCATTGTCAATTTATCATGTTTTGAAAAGTGTCCACACCTCACCTTATCTCACAACAATAATCAATTCAAAATTCAGTAAACTATATTATAAGAACATCATAATGAATTTCGGTGGAACTTTAAGAGTGAATAAATTCGCATGTTTTACTTTAATTTTCATATTATTTTTGGTAATTTACTGGCGAACTGGTAGCTCTAGTTTTCCTATGGATAAAAGTGATCTTATTAACTTGAAGAGTTTGTTAAAAGCGTCTATTCAGGTAGCTGAGCGCGGTGGAAAAAAAGTGATGGAAGGGAAAAGTCAGGAATTAAATATTAAAAGCAAAGGTAAAACGTTAGAAGGGGTAAACGACCCAGTAACGGATGCAGATTATGCTTCGCATTGCGCAATGTACTACGGACTGAAAAACACGTTTCCAAAGTTGACTGTGATATCTGAAGAACATTCGAAGAGTGATACAAGTTGTGCGAACCAGCCTGCGATTGATATAGAGCAGGTACTTCCAGGGCAAAACATTATAGAGTACATGAACGATGAACTGGTGTATGTGAAGGATGTGACTGTTTGGATCGACCCCCTGGACGCCACTAAAGAGTACACAGGTAAACTGAGTTTTTTAATAAAAAGTTTAATTACATAATAATTATTATCAAATATATATTACTAAATAAAAGTAGGTAAGAAAAAAAAAAGATTTGTCCTTTAGAGGGACAGCTCTCACTCTTGATTATAATACTTATCAGTACCCTTTTAATTATAAATAATGGTTCATTTTATAATAATACCTACAGAATTGTACTAAGTGATTGAATTATATATTTATAAAATAAAATACAAAAAATAAGTTTTTCTGCAATAGTTAGGTGCATATTATTTTGCCACTACTAAGTTTAAATGCCTTAATTGCCTTAATTTCAATAAATTAAATAAAGTGGAAAATAATTTTTAAAAATATAAAAAAATATTTTTAAAACTACCCTCAATTGTTTTGCCTTTCACAGTTGAGTACAGAGTGGTGCTATAGGGATTATTTCTAAAAAAAAAAAAAAAAATTAATACCTTCATACATTCAGGTATATAGACAAATGGCTACCAGAAACAAATGGGATGAAATAGATTTAGGTAATATCATCATCACCTGTCAAGTCTTTGTGGTGGCCGTGGTGGCCCAGTTTCAACATAGGAGTTGTAGGTTGAATTTTTTTTTTTTTTTTTTAATTTGTATAAACTAGTGCTTGACTGCGATCCCACCTGATGGTAAGCAGTGATGCAATCGTTGATGGTGAGGCGCACTAGTTTATTAAGAGCCTATTCACTCTTGCCTTAAAGACACCTAAATTATAATCAGACGGGAAGACCGCAGCAGGCAAATTGTTCCAGTCCCTCGATGTACGTGGTATAAACGACGAAGCGAAACGCTTGGTCCGGATCGTAGAGGTTTCAACAACATTAGGGTGGATACTCGCCGTTCGTCGGCTTGTCCGATGGTAGAAGTGAGATGGTGGAATGAAGTCATGTAATTCCTGCGCACACTCTCCAAAGTGCATCCTGTAAAACACCGAAAGGCTGGCTACCCTTCGCCTATGCTCAAGACTCTGTAGATTGGACTCAACCAGATCTGGATCGCCAATTAGTCTCTTCGCACGCCTTTCCACAGAGTCCAAAGCTGCCAGGTGGCATTTTGCAGCACCAGCCCATATGTGGCTGCAGTACTCCATACACGAACGGACTTGTGCTTTGTATAGCATTAGAAGCTGTCCCGGTGTGAAGTACCGCCGGACCTTTGCAAGAACGCCTAGTTTCCTAGCAGCTACCTTGGCTTTGGACTCAATGAACCGCCCAAAGTTAAGGTCCGAGGGAATTTCAACCCCCAAGAGCTGAAGGCGGTCGGTGTACTCCAGGGATAAATTCTGAAAAGTAGGAGCCAAGGTGAACGGGCTCCTTTTAGCGGTGAACAGACACGCTTGCGTTTTGGAGGCGTTAAATCCCACCACATTGGCTTTACCCCACTTGGAGACTGCCTGAAGTGAGATATTTGTACGCTCTACCATAGCCTCTCTTTCGGATCGGATTAGCTCCTTACTAGCCCGAGCACTAGGCAGGTATCTCTCTACAACTGTGCTATCATCTGCATACCCATAGATACCGGGCATCAGCAGATCGTTGATATGCAGTAGGAATAGAGTTGCAGAGAGAACAGACCCCTGAGGAACCCCGGCATTAGTCGTCATGGGTTCTGATGAGCATCCATCGACAACAACTCGGAGAGACCGTTCACTCAGGAAGTCTTTTACCCAGTTAATCAGACCAGGGGAAATGCCGTACGCTGGAAGCTTACTCAAAAGGCTAGCGTGCCATACCCTGTCGAAGGCCTTCGAGACGTCTAAGGAAACGGCAATCGCTTCCCCATTCCTCTCGAGGGTCTCGCCCCACAAGTGGGTGGCATACACTAGTAGGTCCCCAGTAGACCGATTGCGACGAAATCCGTACTGTCGGTCACTGAGGAGATCGTTACCTTCCAGGTATGCCATGAGGCGCGAGTTCAATACACGCTCCATAATCTTGCATAGTATGGAGGTTATTGAAATCGGCCGATAGTTGGCGGGATCGGCACGACTGCCCTTTTTGGGCACGGGTTGCACGTTGGCAAGCTTCCAGGACTTGGGCACTAAACCAGTCCTAAATGAGAGGCGATATAAGCGTGTCAATACAGGAGACAACTCAGGCGCACAAGCCTTGAGAACAATGGCAGGTATACCATCTGGTCCACTAGCTTTGTTCACGTCTAGATGACACAGTGCTCTCAGAACTTCTTTGTTCCTTATGCGAACCTCGGGCATCGAAGTGTCGCAGTGAGGTAGAGTCGGTGGAGTAGCACTGCCAGTATCAAGACGAGAATTATGGGCGAAGAGAGATGCAAAGAGATCTGCTTTCTCTCTCGCCGTATGAGCCAGTGTTCCATCAGGTTTAGCCAGCGGAGGCAGTGAGGGCCGACAGAAGTTCGCTTCGACCGACTTGGCGAGGGACCAGAATGCTCTGCTGCCGGACGGCTGAGCAGAGAGTTTTGTGCCAATATGGGTGATGCGGTCGAAGCGAGCCTTCCTTAATGCCTTCTTGTAGGACTTAGCAGCAAGGTTGAAGATTCTCTTCTTTGAGCTCAGATCCGGAGCTTTGCAGTCACGAGCCTCAACCCAGGCAAGATACGCCGAATGCTTACGCTGTTCAGCTTCAACGCAATCGGCGTTGAACCATGGGCGAGCTGAGCCACCGGTGGGTACGTCATGATAAGGGATGAAATACTCCATAGCTTGACGTATCACATCGGATATAGCGTCTGCACAACTCGACGGATTCTCGGAAGAGAAGCAGACCTGCTGCCAAGGATAAGACGCAAAGAAATGCCGCATCTCATCCCAATCTGCTGACCTGTAACGCCACATTCGCCGTTCACCGCGTGAGTCGCAGTCAGGTGGGGAGAAGGACGATACAGACTTCACCAGACAGTGATCTGAAGTTCCAAGTGGTGAGGAAACTGTTACGATACATCTGTCCGGATCGGTGGTCAGCAGAAGGTCCAGACAATTGGCAGTATGACTCACCACATCAGGCACCCTAGTCGCTTGCTTTACCATCTGGGAGAGGCCCATAGATAACGCAAAGTTTCGCGCTTCTCTCCCAGCGTGGTCGGTCTTCTGGTACGGGAAAAGCCAGTCTTGGTGACAGGCGTTAAAATCCCCCAGAGCGACAAACTGCGCATCGGGGTACCGATGTAGAGCCTTATCGGCGGCCTCACTGAGGTGGCCAAACAATTGAGTCGTCTCCTGGACACCGCTGTGCGATCGGTAGACACAGGTATAGACAATTTTGTCCACACCGGTGTCCACCAGCAACCACAACGTCGAGAAATTAGGGTCCTCAAGGTGACAGAGACGCTGGCAGCAGATGTCATTGCGGACGTACACACAGACCCCGGCACGCTGCAGGAAATGATGCTCCAAGGAGTATCCCGGGTAGTCGAGATACGCCGCATCTAACGGACATCTGATCTGCGTCTCCGTCAAGAAAAGCAAGTGGGGCTTCTCAGTCTCAAGATGGTGGTGGACCGCAATGAGATTGGAGTGCAGTCCTCGGATGTTCGAGAGGTGCACTTGGAGTAAGAGGACGTGCATCCGCTGTACACACTTACTTTTCTTTTTAGTACCTTTCATGTTGGTTTTATGAGTGAATAGACTAGGTGGAAAATGGCAGTTGAGCGAGGTGATGCGATGCAAAACCAGCAACACGACCAGAGTTGCTGGGCCATTGGAGGTTTGATCTGGCGACTGCGAGGACGCCCGAACCCCCCCAGGGATCGCCATCGGGTCCTCTCGCCCGGTCGCCAACCGGCACGATGGGGCCACCCTGGGATTTTTCGCAGATGGCGGGGCAGCCTTTCATGTGTGGCTGGCACACTACTTGGGCCCCCAACTATCTACGGTCGGCCAGCGGAGAACCGTGCTTCGGATCCCGCTACCCTCCGCGATCAAACGTCCGACACAACAAGAGCTGGCGCATCACACCCGTTATACAACGCAACACAACTGCTCAGACCCATCTTCCACCATACGGCTTCACCAGTCATCACGCCGGAACACGACAAATCGCTTGGCGCCATGGCTTTGCCTGGTGGGTGGTAACTTTTAAGCCGGCAGCCGATGCTATGGCCTACCACCGCATTTACTGCTCGTTTAGCACTACCCAGGGGACACGTGTAGGGTGGTCAGAAATAAGTAAATCCTACGGACGCGAGCAGTACATCCCCCAAAATATATGTTCAATCTCAGCCAGGTGCATTACATTGAGTAATTTATTTCATCACCATTGCTCTCAAAACGGTGAAGGTAAACATCATGAGGAAACAGACATGTCCTAGAACAAAAATTTTTAAGGTAGTCTTCAACTAACTGCACTGGATTACGGCCCATACACCCTCTTAGAGAGGAAGCTAGAGTCCCAGCAGTGGGAACATCACAAGGCTGATTAGGCATTTTACTTTGCTGTCAAGTTTTTTGCAGTTTTCTTTCTCTGATTACATTTATGAAAGGTTATGTAATATGAATAATGAAATGATCTAAAACAACTTGCTTTTTAATTAGTAAGTAAAATAAACGTCACTGTTAGTTTAAAATCAAATAAGGATAATACATTCAACTTCTAACTAGTTTTCTCTCTGACTGCGATATATTTCTCCCAGTCACAGAGAAAAGTAGTCTTACTGCTGTACCTGCATCTTTGGTTACTGCTCGGCTTGCGTATGTCGTAGCGTGATGTTATATGTATAGCCTATACTATTCATAAAGAATCAGGTTCAAAAAAATGTCAGGGGAAAAATCTTTTAATGATACAAAAAGATTTTTACCTAACCAACTTAGATAAACAATATTTATTTTGCTAATAGGTTTTTTAAAAACTCAGTCAGTTTAAACTAGATGAGGACTGTTCTGGTTCTGGTTGTTCCAGTGATTAGATCATCACTTTACACATCTTACTGACGTGATGTTAAATCAATAAACAGACATGTGATTGCAGCAATTACAGAAGACTAGCTATTGTTTATTGAAGTGTTATATGTTCTCCTATAATACTATGGTCGCCTGGCAGACAGACTCTTCTAAACAAAAAAGAATCTTCAAAATCGGTTCACATTTTTAGCGAAGATCTCAAGACATTTGAGAACCTCTACCTATTTTGAAAGTCGGTTAAAAATGACGTTTACTTACAGTGTAGAAGGTTGATATTCATCGCATCATAAATTCTCTCAACAATTTCTAATTAGTAAAAAAATAACTGCTTTAATTGTGCACATTCCTATTAATAGCTCAGATTAGATTTGCTTTAAACAGCTTGATAACATTCACTCATTAGTAGTACAGAAAAATAAAGCAAAGCAAAATTCAATCAATTTCCACTCTTTTTTTATTAACTTCAAATCTGCACCTAGATAACATTCCGATGTAGATTTAAACCCTTAATTCATAAATATTTATTTCAATCAATTATTTCAGTAAACAAAATTCAAATCTATTCAAATAGAGCAAGGGAGAGTCCCTTACTCATTTGAATAGATTTGAATTTCATTTTCTCTTCAAGGAAGGAGTGACTAATCTTAATGTTTCCCTTGTCTGATAGCTGTTTTTGTTCCAATTCCAGAGGGTCTCTATCAGTATGTCACCACCATGGCGTGTGTAGCCATCAAAGGCGTGCCCATCATCGGGGTCATCCACTACCCCTTCCCGCCGAGGACGTACTGGGGATGGTTCACCAAGAGGCCATCGAGCAACATGCCCATTGTCGGCCACGTAAGTTTCAAATAGCTGTCCTCACCTTCATCATTATTTCAGCCGAAAGACTGTTGAACATAGGCCTCCCCAAATCTCGCCACTACGGATGATTCTGTGCGTCTCGCATCCTTTGGATTCCCGTGGCCCTCACGAGGAATTAGTGGACCTTGTGAGAGGCCATCAAACGCTGCGGTTTCCGGTACGCGGCCATACCTGTATTTTTTTTGGTTTGTAAATCTACACTAAAATAATAAAGAGGTAAAGTTTGTTTTTTTGTTTGTAGGAGGTAATCTCTGAAAGTACTGGTCCGATTGCGAAATTTTTTTCACCGATAGAAAGAATAGAATAGAATAAACTTTATTGTAGGTACACCAAAAGTAAAATGCTTTATTCCTGAATGACGTAGGCTATATTTTATGTACGCGGGCGAAGCTGCGGGCAAAAGCTAGTCATCAAGAATTTCTCTTGCTCTGGATAGAGCGATCCCTCTCGCGCGTCAGATATTTACTGATTAAAACCCACCCGGTAATAATACCTACCTGATACTGTGCCACTGCAGGCCAAAGACCCCAAGTTCAAGTAGGTACTTGCAGTATTTTATTAATTCAGGATTGAACATTCATGATTAAGGGCGCTTTCAAATTAGCCACAAAGTGCCGCGCTGCTTTGTTATTCCATATAAATAAAAAAACGCGCGAATGTTGCGCTACACCCGCGCTGCGCGCTATTTTGTTTCCTATTTACATGGAATAACAAAGCAGCGCGGCACCCGCGCTGCCGTCGCGTCGGCACCGAATTTGAAGGCGCCCTAAGTATTACATAGTTGTAAATTATACGCTAAGTAATTATTTTTTAAACATTTAGTTTCCAAAAACGCTTTACAGAAAGAAGAGAACAAGGAGCACCCTCGAGTCGTAGTATCCCGGTCTCATGCCGGCAAGGTGTCGGAATTAGCAACCAATGCCTTTGGCCCAAAGACCACCATCTCCGCAGCCGCGGGTGCCGGCTACAAAGTGATGGAGGTCGTCAACGGTACCTATGACGTCTACCTTCACGCAACCACCATCAAGAAGTGGGACATATGCGCGGGAAACGCCATTATAAAAACAGTTCAAGGTAAAATGACGACGAATAAAGGTGAAAACATTAACTATTCAGCGGACAGTAGCGTGGAGGTCACGGGAGGCATCCTGGTGACCAGGTTCGACCACGAACATTACCTGGATCAGTTACCCGCAGTGTTAGATGAGGTACATTAGTGGAGTGATTTGTTATGACTGAATAATTATGTTGTTAAGTATGCTAAGTCGGAAGTTAAATCGTGTTAATATACCCGATATTATGGTATGTCGAGTTTTGGGTCGCCCATAAATTTATCTAAGGGCCAACGCTGCGTTTGCTACCCATGTATTATCACGTAGCAAAAGGGGCGCGCGGCGCGGCTCCCCCGCCAACTTTTTTTTACAAGAAATAAAGTATTTTTTTATCTAAGAAGAATATTAAACAGTATTTAAAAATAAGGAACAGAATTTTATATATTTTTAGAGCTTCTCGCACTACTTATTAATTTACAGTCTCTTTAAATATTTCATATTTCTCACCACAGTTATAACTAAAATTAAAATAAATGAGGAGCTCATTCGATTGAGTGTGAGCGTCTAACACTTACGACTTACGAGTATAGTGTAAAGCATTTTGGTGCTGAAAACAGTATTTTATATTCTTTATTTTTTGTTGAACAGTTAAAAGTATAATGTAGTGACAAACAGTATAATTTAACAGTATGGCTGGCAACCCTTGTCACCGCGACGGAGCACTTTTGTATGACCGCGCGGGCTCCGCTTAACGCATCGTCGGTCCTAACAGTCCTATTCAAAACCTCGATGTATCATATTATTGTGGATACTTAGATGCGTAGTGTTGATCTTGATAAATATGGGTGTGTGCATGTCCATGACGACCACAAGTACTAACCGTGAATAAAACATTTGTTCGAATTAAACGCGGATTTAGTACATATGGAAAAGTATTAAAAGCTAGCTTGTTTCTCTTTAAATAAAACACTTAGGATTTTGAATTATTGATCACTATTTATTACTTCTTTAGGAGGAGACTTTGTGAAAAGATCAAAGAGATCTTAATAGGAAATCTTAAGATGAAAATTGAACACTGTGACTACCGCCAGCATGCCAATGACAGTACCTGTATCTCATACACTATTAGAAAACATTTTGAATTTTGAGTACTAATTTTCTATTTAGATTTAGGTAAGGCAGGCGATCTCAAACTTGGAATCGACACCCTTAACGTAGTCTGAGTGCGCCAATGTAATAATCGTTTTTTTTTTTTGGTAAATACAAAGATTTCAGTTTTTTTTTTTTACAAAATGTATCTCGCTTAATAGTATTATTTGTAAACTTAGCATAGATAGATGTAGAGTCCCTGACGAGGTCAGCGTGGTCTGTTCTCAGACGACATGCTGGTCCTGTCATAGGGAGACCAGGTGGCAGTCGAACTAGCAACATGCTGGGTTGCAACAGTTATGGAGAGGATCCAGCAGTTGGGACTGCACAAGTCCGAGGCCATGTGTTTCATAGCCCTCGGAAGCTAAGGCGCCACCATCGGCTTCCCAAATAACGGTACGAGGAGTTCACATCGGCGTCGAGTCGATGATCAATATCCTGGTACTCGTCCTCGACCACCGATGGAATTTCGAGTAGCACTTTCGACGTCTGGCTCCCAAACTGGATCGGACTAGGGGCTGCCCCCAAGCGGCTCCTGCCGGTGACTCTACGCGGGTATCGTTCGGTCCATGGCCCTCTATGCCTGTCAGAGGGTCATGACCATCCGGATGGTGCAGGGACCGCAAGGTTTCCCGCGAAGCGTTGAAGTAAAGCATAGAATCGTAGTCCCTTTTACGGCGTCCAAGGTGGTGCTGCAGATCGGTGTGTACCTACCTAAAGTCAATTTTCTCAAAATGAACTAAATTTTATTTTTTGCTAATTCGTAACAATTCAGTAGCTATTAATTTTATTATTTACTATACTCCATTTGCAATAATATAAGAAAAAAAAATTGTTTGAATGGACATTTAACCAATTTTTTTACTGGACGTTTAACCGATTTTGACTTTTATTGTACTGTTGGCATGACAAATGTCGGCTGCAGTATATTTGGTTTTGTAACCACTTTTTTGCTTTTCCTTCCTCCATCCTTATACGTACGGAATAGAAATCAGAATCGGTTGAACGGACAGTAAAAAAAGGTTTGTCTTTATGTCTTATCATGTTTTAAATGGAGTATAATATATTTGGAAGCTATGGGCGATGATGAGCCGGCGGTAGTCACGGATAAGGTGTGGTGCAGCTGGATCAGAGGAAATGTAGTACTTATTTTAATTTAAGTATTATAATTATATAACGTGTCTGTTCTTTTATGGCACACAGTTTCAGATATAATATTTTTTCCTCATTACATATTTCTAAACGATCGAGTTAACATTGATAAAACTAATTAATGTCTGTTTTATCAATAAAACAATGAGAAGTATTAATTATTGTGGCTGATGTTGACTCATTTTTTAATGTGTGGACTTGGGCTGTGAAGTTAAATTATGATGATTTGAGGTTTGTAAATTGTCACAAAGTATGTCGTTTTTAGGCTGTTGTCTGATTAATCAATCGATTTTCGATAGGTTAGCGTGGTAGCAACTTTACTGTCGATTGATCCGCTGATTGGTGTGGGAACATCGTTATCACTTATGTGAACTGAGAATTAAAATTTTTCGTTTCATGGAATTGTAACCAACTTTGCACTAATTTACTTCTGTTTGTTGATCGTAAGATCTAATGTTTTTTGTTTAAAATCAAATTTGTACAAAATATTGTTGTAAAGTATTAAAGAACTACCTATCCACTACTTCTAGTGAAATTGTGTATATAAGTATGTAGTATGTGTAAATTGTATGAGTAACATTTCTCAGTTGCGATAAACAAAATGTAAAAACAGTAAAAAGTTATTTCTTTGTGTAGGTATGTTATTTGCGTAGTAATCAGCTGCGCTGCAAGAATAAATAATTTTCATGTTAAGAGACACTGCGCTGCGTCGAACTTATTTTTGTATAGACTGACAGTACCTTGCAGCTAAAGCATGAATTTGCTGCTCATACTTGAATTGACAGTAGCAGCTAATGCCTGCAAGTCTGTGCCTGCCAAACACGATCCAGTTTACTGTCAAGTTCGCTGCCGACTAACGTCATGCATACTTATTCATGCACAGAGTATTGTCATGGATACTGATGGCTACACGAATAGAGGCGTCCGGTAAACTTAGTGTTGACCGGACGCCTCTTCAAGCGCACTGTAAACTTGGATCGTGTGTGGCTGGCTTAACAAGTTTTAGTTTACTGCACTAGTCTATACTTAAACCTCCAATTTCTGATTTAAGCATTTGAAGTTGGGCATTTCTCATATTCTACTTTTTAACCTTCTAGCTTCTGACTGTCAAGTGAACAATTTACTTTAGAAAAGGCATTTAATTGACCTAAAATAGTTCATTCCCTTACAATTTTAATTTTTTTTTGACAATGTTCCGCACAGTTAGGTAGCCTGAAAATCTGACAAAATTTTTGGCAGCACGAAAGTAGAGGTTGAGATGGTTTAACTCAAAATACTTAATTCAGAAATTCACCCTTAGTCCAATTAGAATAGTGCACTATTTTACCTGGACGATTTAAATGTAACAAATCATTGTTGTGTACACACCAATTTACGTGCAATAAGTCTTAAAAGTGGAATAAAAATACTGACACATGTTTAACTATATTTTTATTTCAATAAATTAAGCAGGTTGTTTCCATAATACACAAGTTTAATGCATTTCCGTAAATCATAAAGGTTACACATCACCCAGCAATTTTTCATCTAATAATACAGGAATGTGTAGCTAGCCTAATGTGAAAGTTGCCATTCACAAAAGTGAAAATAATTTTCTTGGAAATGTGAATTTATGAAAATCTCAATACATATAGCACCGGCAAATGATTGCAAATCAAAGGGGAATTATAATAATTTTTTGTCATAAAACTTATTTGTATGGATTATTTTTGTTGCTAAATCATTTGGGAATAATTTAAAGGGGCGACCAGATGGCTGCTAGTGTTCCAACCAAGGTGGCTTTGGTTTGTGCCCGTAAGGGCCCAACTGGGTTTAAGCCTACTGGGGTTAGGGCCTGTTTCCGAAAAGGAGACTCGGCTCCGGTATAAAAGGCAAAAAGGAATGGGGGTGGGTTTTTTAGTCACTAAGAGTCTGACACTATTTCCCGCTCCGCCCAAGGGGGATGTCATTTGGATGATCTTTACCCAAAAAAACCTTGGTTTGTGTTGCGGTTACATGGATGTTAACCACGCGCCAATACGTTCGTTGATTGGGAAATCCCGCCTTCCAAACAAGGGCGCTGAAGGTCATGGTTTACAACTGCTGCCTACACGGATTAAAACTAGCAAGGTCACCTTGGTTGGGACGTTGGTTTGCAACCGTCTGACCACCTCTTTAAGTAGACTAGCAAGTTTAAATAGCAAGAAGGTCAGGTATAGATACATTTAGAGCGGCAATCCTGAAGCGGACGAGTGTTATGAACAAGATATTCAGAGCATGTATAACTAGCTTGCATATACAAAATAATTATTTAGTCTATGATTCAACGAATCCCTTATTGACGTACGTAAATAAAATTTCATACAAAATTACATTCATCATCACGTAGAATATTTACCTACAAATATAAAAACAGAAATTATTGAAGTTATTGCAGAAATTATTGCATTTCATTATGGTCACAAAATAACCTATGAAAATAATTTGACTGGCTAAATAGTGAACTTATATCACATAATAGATAGGTACAGAAGTCTAATCTCATGTATGTACTTCATTTTTTATACCTACGCTAGGCGATCGCGCTAGGGTCAGGGCGTTGCGCCGAACTGTACGAGTACGACCGGGCGATTGAGCTGAGATACCGTGTCCGTGAACGGTGTCTATTAGTGCTTGCTCGAGCGCGCTTTGTATGTAGATTGACATCTGTACCTATCTATTTTGTGCTTATATGAACAGGCATTAAGCGTTTTTGACTAAAATTCCCAAAGCTTGTTGCAGAAATACAGATACACAAGGTGCTTGTATGTTTATTACATCATTTTAATATATTGATTTTTATTTTCATTCAAATTAAATGCTTTTCAATCTCAAGCCTCAAAATTACTTGTTTTTTTTTATGAAGGAACACTTGAAGCCTAATAAATTGACTCGTAGCGTTAATTATAATCCAGTACCACATTGACAGCGTGAATAACCTGCAAGCAGCTTGGTAAAATCACAATAATAGTAAAAATTAAAATTATATACAACTAAACAAAAGGATGACGGATGCGTGAACAGACTCCAATATGCGGTACATTATTTTCATACCCTATTACTCTACTTACATAATATCTTTAATTTAGCACTGACAAATCCAACTCTTGGTAAGAATATCTTCGTGGCTGGTCTTTATGACATGTGCCTACTCTACATTTTAACCGCCACAGTCGTATTTACAATTTTAGATTTAGTATATGCGAAACCCCGTGTCTAGTATTTTTATATAAAGAACCTATGTACAAAATTTCACACCACTCTGGGTTTAACCGGTCTTCTTTCTTTGTCCAAGCGATCTTTCTTTGGAATGAGCTCCCGTTGAATATCAGGATGGCATCCAGCCGGTTCTCCTTTAAGGTAATGGCACGTGAACACATTCGCAAGAACTTGGCAGAATCATCACAGCGCTAATTTGATGGATTCGTTTTCTCATAACATTTTTTGTTTATTTGTATGTATTTATACAAGGTGCAGTTTTAAAACTGCACAATATTTCAGGAGGTTGTAGTAAAACTCATAAATAATCATATAAAAAAACGATACCTGGTCAATAATCAGTAATACTTGTTATTTAATTTTTTAATTACTCTAAACTAAATCGATTGATCGATGGCCGCGGGGGCGTGGCTAGGGTGTGGCGTGCGGGATGATGATTGGATGATACATTATTTATGAAACTATCGTTGCGAGTTAGTGTGTGTGAAAACGACCTTTATTGTTCCGTGTTTGTGTGTGTGAAAAAAAGCGCGGTTATAAAAAAAAAAAAAATTACCTACTTATTTTATTATTGATTCGGGTCGAGAATCACTAACATAATTACCTCCTGAAATATTTTGCAGCTTCAAAACGACACCTTGTATATTTATTTATATAAGTTTTATCTATATAATTATATTTTTTATATTGGTTTTAATTTTCTGTTAGTTTGTTTGCCTTTTAGTTGCACCTACCATCTTATGTTTCTGCACCACCCTAAGGTCGACTGGTAGAAAATGCCTAAGGCGTTAAGTCCGCCTTTGAACAGTGCTTACTTGTGCATAAAGTTACAACAACAACAATAACATGGTTACCAGGTCATCCGGGCGACTGAGGGGTTGGTTTGCTCCCGCACCCCTCTGTGCGCTAGCACCTAATGCCTGCCATGACCTGCAGTGACCTGTTTTGTACTTAGTGTCGGTGGTGTCCAACTTGTGACTTTAAAAAATATTTTTGGGAAAAAATATAACATGGTGTAAAAATTATTGGAATCTATTCAGTTACTGATTTTAAACAAACTACATGTAGGTTTCGCATATACTAAGAATAATGTTGTAAATGTGCCCAGCGCGCCATGGTCACGAATACATGACAGATTTAAGAATGAAATCGTAGCTCGGCATCAAGAGCACGGTTTTGCTTTTTTGACATGTCGATCAAAAAGTCACTCATTGACTCAAAAGTGGCTCAAAGGTGGCTCATTGACTTTTATTTTTATATTTCATAAGATTGCCCACGACCGTGTATAGTTTCAGAATGTAGGGTAGTTGCATACATCGATTAGTCACCAGCTACAAATTTTAGATCACCGCTGCATAATTGAACAATCTGGGTAAATGGCTTTGCACTTTAGGTTATACGTCATTAACCGAGAAATACTATTAACGGTACATATTCGTTCGACACAAAATACAGGTTTTTTTTTCTGGGTGATTGAATGAACTTGATGCAGCGCCTGGCTGTCACAAAGTTATCAGTGATAGAAACTAAGTCGAAATTTTAGGTAAAATATGTTGTTTTAACATTCGCAAAATGGATTTGATTACACAAAGTTATTAGACAAAAACACAAGTAAAGTTGAACAAATTATAAATTGTACTATTTACCCAAATCTTCAATGTTTCTCAGCTTTCTTTACTCGTTAATTTATGTTCGCCAAGTCCTTCGGGTCCCGCCGGTTACGATGCTGGTGCACACAGTGTCGCACCGTGTCAGTGTGTGTGACACCGTGTCGCATCGTCTGGCACAGCTTCGCATTGTGTCAGTGTGTGTGGCACCGTGTTGCCTCGTGTGGCACAGTGTCGCACCGTGTGGCACCGTGTCGCATCGCGTGGCACAGTGTCTCGTCGTGTCGCTCCGTGCCTCGCCGCCGCCGCGCGTCGCCTCGCGCATTCGCCTCGTATGTACATAACATTTTACAATAACATACCGTTTAGTTATAACACTTAACACATACTGAGATTTATCGTCCATGCTCGATACAGCGACGCGGTGTTTTGTTAGACGGAGTCATCTGGAATATAACAATCATGTTAGTCTGTAAATAAGTTTCGGGTAACAAGATAGGGAAGAAAAATTACAAGGAATCAAAGACACAAATAACACTTGATTCAAGTCATAGAATACTGCAAAATAGTTCGAAAGAGCTATCGCGACCGCAGAACGCAAATTGCAACTGAAGGAACACAGGTGGGTTGTAGTGAACGAAGATAAACAAGGGACATAGGAGCGGCAGAAGTCATTGTAAGACTTCCCACCTAAAAAAATGTGGGTTTTAGTGAGTAAAAATATGACACTCCTCCCTCCATCCAGAACAGGAGGGGTTATTAAATGATTTTCCACTGAAAAAAAAAGACTAAGGATCAATTTATACTAGCACAGAGTCGAAGCGCATCGAAGCGTCAAATTCTTTACAACTAAAGCGAACCGCACGAATGCGCGCGTATTCGGCAAAATACGCGCGCACTCTTTTACGTGTAGTAATGGGCATCAACAGCTGTGCTATTGAATTGGTCAATTTCCGACTGATGACGCGTAGGTTCGCTAGTGAGCGCATGGATACGCAAGAATGCGCGCACCAATCAGCGTTGTTCACGCGCAGACGCGCAAATTCCGAAGAATGCGCGCGTCTTTATAAAATCTCAGAAGTAATGTATGCGTTAGACTGTGGAGTTAAGGTTGAATTTGTTATGTTTAGTTTTGGATAGACGCTTCGATGCGCTTTGACTCTGCGCTAGTATAAATTGACTAACCAGCCATATTTCTTTCGAATGATTGCAAAAAAAAACATCTCATATTCCCCCTATCCCACAAGCCCATTGGCTTTACTGCAGCTATCTTCTAAACACTAGTCACTAACAAGTCTTAACTTTTTGTGTCGTTTACTATGACGGACATAAGACTTCAAGAAATGATGTCTACAACTTTAAACTTGAGTATTTAATAAAGCATAATGCCCGCCATACACACGCTAGGCATACCTGAGCGTGTATATTGCACAACCGTGCAGGTTTCCACACAAGCTTACCTGACAGGTATACCTATGCAGGTAAACCTGTCAGGTATACCCTAGCGTGTTTGGCTACCTTAAGGCGTATAGTCCCTTGAACCATCTGGCCGAAATTATGTGAACGCAACTCTCGCACTCGCCTAGGCGGCAGTACGCAAATCTGTGCATTTATTTGCGGCCAGCAGCGCCCGGAAAGCGCTTTAAATCCATTTTCTCTGCGAGATATTGATTGATTTACATATGCAATGTTCACTTTGAAGAATATTTAACCACCAATTTTTATGTGTAAAAATGTTTCTAAAGGTCCAAGCCGTTTCGAAGGAGTAGGGAAAAGTTGCGAAAAGTTGCAAAATTGCTAAATTTTTTTTTTTGACAAAAGTATTAATTATACGAAAAAATCAAATGTTGATATTATTGTTCATGAATCTATAATAAACATATATTTTTTTCAAAGTAATTGACCTAGCCGTTACGGAGGATTAGGCCTCAGAAAATCACTGTTTTATGGCACTTTTCGGGCGCTTGGCCCCTATTAGCAAGCCTAAAAAAAAAGCATAATCTGGTTTGCGGAATAGTTTGCAAGATTCACGACGACCATGGAACGCAAGGGTCAACTGAAGGTGGCCGGATGGGTTTAAATCGGTAAAAGTTAGACCCCAGATTATGTAATCGTAACAGCATCCTGAAAATGATTGCTGATCATTGGATTGCCCCATCCAGAGACACTGGGTGGAATTAGCTATTACTAACAATGCTAATGTAGTATATAAGCACTTACTGTTACTAATACACTAACAATTTATGGACTATTGGGTCTGAAATATACACCGTTAAATTTTAATCGTTTTAATCCCGTGGAGGGTCGATCCGATCATCAGCTGAGCGAGTTCAATGACCTGTATATAGTTTGTACGCAACGCCGACTACTAACTACAGGTCATTGAACCTGCTCAGCTGACGTTTTCTTAAAGAAATTAATTTCGTACATGCGTAAATTAATACGAGTTTTGAAAAAAAGGTACTTTATTTTTTTATTGTATCTTTACAAATCGATAGTGTTTCATGTACCGGATCGACCCTCCACGGGATTAAAACGATTAAAATTTAGTGGTGTATATATTTTTTTATGCTCCTTCTAGAGAAAGAAAGATGGTTTTTTTATACAAATATTAACCTTTAGGAGATAATTTTTGGGAACATTATTTTTAGTTTATGTGAAACCTGAACATACTCGTAGTTTGTTCAAAATCAGTAATTTATTTAACGCATACATTGCATTTAATTGAATGGATTTCAATAGTTTTTACACCATGCTATATTTTTTCTCAAAAATATTTTAAAAAGTCACAAGTTGGACACCACCTGCACCGACACTAAGTACAACACAGTTCACGGCAGGTCATAGCGGGCATTAGACACTAGACAGCTGGGTCCTAGCACAAAACAACCCCTCAGTCGCCTAGATGGCCCGGTGACTATTTTTGCTGACATAACAAGCTTATAACTTTGTGATTTTTCATGATAAAGTTACGAAATTTTGTACATAGATTCTTTACATAAAACACTAGACACGTGTTTCGAGTTTTGCATATAGTAAAACTGATGTTTTATAAGTAGACTAGCTGACGCGGCGAACTTCGGAGCCCTAAATAGTTACAGTACAATTCACAAATGATGGCGGCCGTGAAGTTTGCGCAGTAACGTGTTTTAGGAACCAAATGGCGACGTGCGTGTGCGAGAAGAGTGTAGTATGCGCGAACGTTCGCAAAGGCTAACTTCACGGCCGCCATCATTCGTGAATTGTACTGTATGTTGTGATACCTTTTAGCTAAGCTGTCAACTCTATCCTGCTCTACCTTACACTACCCTACTCTACTCTACCCTACACTACCCTGTTTTTTTTTTTTTCCATAAGAACCTTCTCACAATAACGAACACAACAAAAAAAGAATTAGCGAAATCGGTCCAGCCGTTCACGCGAGACGGCGTGACCAAGGAAATAGGGATCATTTTTATATATATAGACTAGTTGTGCCCGCGACTTCGTTCGCGTGGACTACAGGATTTTGAATTTATTTTTTCTAAAATAAAATGTTATGTTACTCCTTATTACACCAGTTACCTGCCAAAAAAGTCCCGTCAAAATCGGTCTAGCCATTTCAAAGATTAGCCCGGACAAACAGACAGACAGACAAAAATTGTTATTTTGGTGTATGCACCATATATATATTCATATGCATGTAGTAAAAAGCAGTTATTTCAATATTACAAACAGACACTCCAATTTTATTTATATGTATATATATAGGACTTCACATTCGCATTAGCGCTTGGAGCCATTAGACTAATGAGTCAAACTAATCGGCGCGAACAGATATGAAAGCGTCCTCGCCCTTAAAATTATCAAGTAACCTACTCCACATCCGTTCAGTAAACCAACCGAGTGCACTCAAATATTGATTTCGTTATCTAATCGTTGACACCGTGATACAATAAGATTTAGATCCCCTGATACGCTATGTAGCTAGATAAAGCGCAATAATGGGAGAATTTTATGTGTTTTATTAAAATTGTTTTGTAATAAGTTTTAACTGAAATAATTTTCTTTGCTGTTATGGTTTTCTCTGTCTCTTTGCCTATCCTTAACCCATTTCATTTGGGGTCAGCTCTCCTCGTCATTTTTCGCCAGACATTTCGGTTCTTCGGCGTTCTTTAGGTCATTGCTAATTATAGAAATCCAAGTTAGAAAGGGTCTACCACGCTTTTTTGGACCAGTATTCATGTGGAGGACTTGCCTAGTCATATGTTCTTCAGATCTTCTCATTACGTGACCATAAGTTGAAGTTTTATCGATTTTATTTTAGGCTGCAGGATTGGTTAAAAGTCACCGCGGCACTGGAAAGGCAACTGAATTCCGAACCCGAATTTCGGGTGGGTTTAATTTGATCAGTAAAAGTCTCGACAATAACGGCCCGTTCACGACCTTGCCGCTGTGAGCGTAACTAAGTGCGGGGTGGCGAGCGGTAAATCTGATTTTCTGTCCTTTTGAGTATCTAGCATAGTCTCACTGAACTTGAAGTTAGTATGTGGGTGTGTTCTTATCGTTAGTTAGAGCTATTAATCGATACACGGCAGAGTAAAGTCCGTTCTTCGATTTCAAACTAGTGACTAGTAATATCACAAGCTCTGATATAGTTAGACTTGCTTCCCAGGTCATCTATGAGGGCAAATGTATCAGAAAACTGGAAGTTTCAAGTTGTACTCACCGTGATACCACCATTTCGTTTTCTTAGGATTTTTGTTGCAGGTCTTAACGTAAAATGAGTTATCTGGTGGCCGTTTCTGAAACACAAAATACAGTAACTTTATTTATGGACTTCTACTTCGTGTGTCACTAAAGGCCAACATTGCATTTAGCGGGATCCCGCGCGTGCATCGTATACTGTGATCCCCGTTGCGGAGACCGTATTATTACCAACGCTGTGCCGCCAGTTCAACTTTAACAGTGAGCATGGTCGATATATAACTGTGATGTTTATTACGTAGCAAAACGCGACTTCACACGGGCGGAGCGCTTTTGGTATTGGACTGCGCGGGCGTCCGAGTAACGCAGCGTTCGGCCTAATTGAAATAGTGTTGATGTTATTTTAAATATTTTTAACCCTCGTCACTTCCACGGACGGTTAGTGGCAGAGGTCGCGTTGATTGCCTGTACAGATGGCAGAAGGAATGTGATCTTCAACCGTAGGTCAAGGTCAAGCAACGTTCTTAAATGTGAGGTAGGTTTGAGTGACACCTTCCTACTCGGGATCTGAGGCGGTTCAAAGCTTCTAAATGGACGACGATTTTGAACTTTAGTCAGCGATAAAAATTTCTAATAAAATGGGAGCTGCTGATAAACTTCAGCACTTTTACTTGTAACTTAATGTGAGAATTCTTGCGAATGTTACATTACAGAGAAATAACGAGAGCGTTTTAGCGAGCATTTTATCAAGCTTTCTGACGAGCATTCTAGCGAAGGACAGTAAATTAGCTTCCAATTTTAGCGTTCGCTAGAGTGCTCATGGAAATGAAGTGAACATAAAAGCATGTTCAACTAGAATAGTTGTGATAGCATACCTTCTCCTTACAGCTACTGAGCATGGACACGATGGACAGACAGACGGACTGCACGGACAGGGCTGGCGACCAGTCGTCTGTTAGTATGGACAGGCAGATGTGGCCGTTGGAGTACACGTGCGGGTGTATCGGGATGTTGTTGCCTATGAACGTCACCTGGAAACACAGAAACTAACATCAGGAATGTCTGAAAACATCGGACCATTTCCCACCTATATTATGACTCCCACACAAAATTGCAATGCGATGCGATATGAAGCCGC
This sequence comes from Mythimna ferrago, assembly GCA_910589285.2. Taxonomy (NCBI): domain Eukaryota; kingdom Metazoa; phylum Arthropoda; class Insecta; order Lepidoptera; family Noctuidae; genus Mythimna; species Mythimna ferrago. Next base: position 2,181,172 of record OU342693.1, read on the forward strand.
ATCGCAGATTGCTGCAATGTGATTTCGTGTGGTAAAGCATTGGTTCAGGTGACCGTAAAAAGTACAACCGACTTGAGAGTTCGCATCGCAGTTTTGGGTTTGGGCCCTTCATCATCATCATTATAATTTCAGCCATAAGACGTCCACTAATGGACATATACCCCCCCAAATTGTCCTGTGAGTTTCGCATCTATTTAAGTCATTGGTCTACCTTGTGGTAGGCCTTTCAACGCTGCTGTTCCAACGTTCGGTCAGAAAATCTTTTTACAACGACGGAGTTTCTCTACTTTCCACCCTGTATGAGATACCGATAAAATCCAAGCTAGTGTTAATGCTAATACAGCTACAGTGCTAATTCTACTAGCACAATTCTCAGAAACAAAAACCGTACATTTCCGTAAAAATAAACCGTATATAGGTACCGGCACGGATCTTGAGCGCTCGGCGTCATCGTTGGGATCGCCTTGCGCATTCCATACATTGGCGAGCCAATCGTCGTCGTTGTTAGATACATGCAGCAAGCGCAGGGAACGAATCACGAGTGACGTCTATGACACGATGGCGCGGCGGGCCAATCACTGACAGTCCCCGCCCCCGCGTCTCATGTCATACCACTAAAGAGACCCGATATTTTACTTCTGCGCAACTTGAAGCCAGCGCTCAAGATCCGTGCCGGTATCTATACCAACTTATAAACTAATAACCGGGTAAATTTCCTAAACATCAAAGGCAAGAGTTTAATCAAGCCATTATTCTACGTATAACACCGCTTTACTACCAGTTCGAGAGTCCAGAGCACAATTAATAAACGATTTAAAGTCACTTAGCGCGTTGGATTAGCCGCCCACGCTCTGAAGATTCTGCTCCAGCCAGTTCATTTGCTGTCAGCTGATCAACTATAGCACAATGACCCATTTGAACTGGTAAATACAGGCCTGTTTTAGCCAACTGTAGGAATAGGGGAAATTAAATATTTTTAAGTTCTGGTTCTGGTTTTTTGTATATTTTTTGTATTAAATTGTGCGTCAATTCAGGCAGAATAAACATGTCTTCTTTCTTTTTTTTTCTTTCTTTCTTTAAAAATGAAAAAAAAAAAACTATCAACATCAAAGTTATAAAGCTTCAAATCTGCTAATAAGAAAGAGAAGTTCGACATGGTCTTTGACGTCAAGGCCATGACTCCCTTACGGTCACTATCCAATAGAAAACAGTGTCTTGGCGGGAAAGGCAGTTTTAGCTCGGTTTGGACAATTCATACATGCAGACATAGTATCAAACGAAATCGTTTTCCGCATCTGTCCGTTTATTCGCAGTCAAGTTGGGATCAGATAGAATCGCAAAATATAAAAACCGCTTATTCCTAAAACCCAACGCAGCAGTTTTTTATTCACTAATCAGAAAGAATAATAAACGAATAGCATTTCCAGGCTTCCGGATAAAGCCGGACACGGTCAGGCTTTTTAGTTGCGTGTCCGGAAAAATTAGACGGAGCAGGCCTGTCCGGCTTTTGTTAGGCTTTTTAAATCTGACCATTTTATTTAGAATTGTCATTTAAGTTCTGCCTTACCTTGTATCGATAGTATTAAGCAGAGCTGATATTATTAGTCTAGCAATTATACCACTTAATTTTATTGTTTTTTGATTATAATTTAAAAAGATTTTATGATTTTTATTGTTATTAAAAAGCCATGTTAGACTAAAAAAAAAAAATGTCGGCCTTTTTGGCTAAATGTCTGGCTAAATAGGATAGTTAGGCTTTTCGGTTTCAAGACCTGGCAACCCTACTTGTGAAATTTGCACCCGTTCGAACTGAACTGAACTGTAGCTGTAACTGTGTCTACAGTCACGATATAGCTTCCTTCTTAGAGTAGGTCCTATTGGGGACGCTGACTTTTTTGGGAACCGTTTGGATGGGCCCCGAAATCAATATCTGGTGAGTCGTTGAATAAACCGGTATCCAGATATGAATAAACATGTTCCTTATCCCACAAAACACGACTAGCCTTAATGAAATGGGGCAGGCAGGGCTGGCTGAACATAAAAATGGACACTAAATGTCTATTTCCTTCTTCGTTAGCGAGTCACCATATAGGCTCGTAGCGTGTCCTAGAGATAACGAGTCAAACACGAAGCCTCTAAGTTGACTCAGTTGCTGTTGGGATACAATGATAAGCGCAGATAAGAGAGAATCACATTGCCGTGGAAACTACCTTTGTGTAGCGGCAATCCACTACAGAGTCTCCTAATGTCCAACAGCCCACAGCACAATTTCGTCCTCAGCTGCGTCAGCAGTTCATGGGGGACATCCTACCTATCCTATTTTGGGAACATATTCATTGTGCTTACAGCTGAGGAGAGGAATTCCCTGCCGGAGTCTGTGTTTCCTAATAGCTACAACCTGGGAATCTTTATGTCAAGAGTGAATAGGTTACTTCTAAACAAGCGGGTTCCATCGTCGACCACATCGTCGCTTTCCATCAGGTGAGATAGTGGCCATATGCGAGGCTTTTAACAGACAAAAAAAGGCTTCTATTTTCTAGTGTCAATGCCTCTGTTCCTGTGCCACCCTCATCTAGCTAACTGACAATAATTTGTTTTGATCAAACACAATGTTGACTATGAATGACTTCTTCTTTTGCACAAACAATGAAAAATCTTCACAAATCATAGACACTAAAGATTTTATCGGTCCTTGTGTAGGTACAAGTGATGGCTAACATAATATGAATAATGATAAACGACTGCTGATATTAACGTCCTCTAAAAATACTATTTATGTACTGGCTTGACCGGTTCCTATGTAAATGAGTATTATATAAAGTATCACGATGAGGACGTTAGGTGCGTGTGTACTTCCTGGCACAGACAGAGATGTTAATTTTAACATACTACGGTAGGCTTGCGTAGAGAAAGTTCCATGTAATCTTTATGACACCTAATTTACATATATATACACATAGTGTCTACTCGCTCCAAACATTTTAGCAGGTCTATATTTTATAATGTCGTATTACTGGTTTTGTACAAGCTTTGAATTTTTGAATATGTAAATAGATTCGTTAATTTTTTGTGTAGATATATGGTAAGCAGCTTTTTTTGAGGCGGAAAATATTAATGGTTTTATTAAAAAAAAACATATGGACAAAACCAATTAACAAACAATCAAAATAATTCCGTCAGCTTTGGGAGGAACGAGAGTGAGTAGCAAGACTTTTCCATGACCAAGTTATATTTTTTAAAAATCCCGTAGCCCATGCCCATGCTAGGCAGCTGAGAAAATGGAACGGATAACAACAACCTAGGGGTCTTTAAGTCAAGAGTGAATAGGTTACTTCTAGGCAAGCGTGCTCCATCGTCGGCCACACCATCACTTACCATCAGGTGAGCTAGAGGTCAAATGCGAGCCTATCAATAAAAAAAAAGATAAACGCTAGGTTGTGTAGAACAGACATGGGCAAAATAACAAGCGAAACAGACGTAGACATGAACGAAAATTCCAAGTGAAAATACTGACTACGTACAATACAATCGGTAAACAAGAACCGTAAAACCGGCCATCATTGCCCTTAGCGGATATGTTTGCCCGAACACGAAAAATAACTAAAATAATGATTTGTAAATAATTGTATTTAGCTGACAACATTATCTAATTTTTAGGGTAAATTTAAACATTTTTCTGGCAACATTAAATATTAGCAACGGTGCTAACTTCACTCAGTTGTCAGCGAGACATGTTGAAAGGAGGACTAGTGTGAGGTGGTGCCAAAATCTTGTGTTATGTTTTTACTTACTCTCAGCGTACTACATCTCTCAGGTAAGTTATTTTAATATCAGAGTAATTATAATTATCGCGTTTCATTTTAATGCTACTTTGAGACCTTTACAACATAAAATCTTGAAGATAATGGAGTGGGCAATGATTCCCGAATTTGCGCGAACATAAGAGTGACAACATTGCCCACTACAAAAATAATGTTAGGGTTGGCACCCATCAGCACTCAGTTGACAAATATAAACTAGGTACCTACATTTAGTTGGTTTGGTTGCAGTATGGGAAAGCCTACGAAAAGAAATCGCAGAGTCCTCGGGGTCTCGGCCCTATAAAAATTATTCAGAAGAGATGTTACAGCTCGCGGTTGAAAATGTAAAAAAAATGTTTATGTTTTTGTTTCAAGTTTTATACCTGCAATTTACAATGATTGTACTTGACTGATTATTGATAATAAAAGAGTTTATATTTGAACAGATTATTATTTATCACATTAATATGTATCAACCCTAATCCACTGTTTTACTATGTATGAAAAAGTCCCTGGTGCGTAGTGTAACATTGCCCACCTCAGTAAAATAAAAAGCAATATGTTTTTGACATATTGAACACGAAGGATGGCAACTTTGCATAATTCACTAAAACATACCCTATTACCCAAGCTTTAGAACTGATAATTTTAGAGAAATTAAGGTTGAGCAATGTTGGACGGTTGTGCGTATAATTTTGCCCGGCTATTTAGGCGCCTTTTTCTTGGATTCTGTTAAAGTTAGAAACACTTTATTTTGTGATTTTAGGCCTTTAACAGTAATTGCTACCATGGTCGACTTTATTACGAGTTCTGGTGAATATTTTTTGCAAAATCTCAAAAATACGTGGAAATGCGGGCAATGATGGCCGGTTTCACGGAAATTGTCGGCACCGACACTGCAAACAGGTATATCGACCACGTATTACGGAGTAAATCGGCTGAAAATAGTCTGTTGCTGCGACGTGCGAGAATGGCGCGGCGTCAAGTTAAATTATTCATCAATAAATTGATTGAAGTGACGACATAGATGGCTCAGAAACAATGTTACGAGTGTGTGAATCGAGAAAGTACTGCAAGAAGTTTCTGTACGACTATGAGCGATCAAACTATGCTAGAACTACACTGCTAACACGTGTGTCAAACACGTCGGTCTCCATACATTTTATATGGAAACTAGACATGTAGAACTACACTTGATCCACGCCACGCGACGTCGTTCGTCGTACAAATCAGAGTTACACGTGTGCATTGGTCTAATGAAGTTCCAGCTTAAAACGCCTTGATTAATATGTTACTACGCAAGGTTAGAGCAATGATAGCCGAGTGAGAACGGCACTGACTTACGAGTTGTAAGTTGCGGGTTCAAACCCAGCCAGGCGCATTAGTTTGTGTAAATTATGTCTTACACAAATTATCACCACTGCTCTTAAAACGGTAAAGGACAACATCATGAGGACACCGGCCTAGAACCTAAAATTCGAAGACATGTGACATTCATCAACCCGCACTGGGCCCACATAGTGGATTAGGGCCCATTTCCTCTCCATGAGAGGGAGACCTGAGTCCCAGCAGTGGAAACATTATAAGGCTGGTTATTACACAAGTTTTTCTATTGACGAGTTACTTTGGTTGAGGAGGTGGAAAAGTTAAATTATTTACGTAGAAACCGACTCAGATAGTGTCCGATGGCTCACAAGATATGTCAGCATGATTGACGGGGCTCGTTAGGACCGATGCCTGGTAGGGTTGCAAATTGTTTGAAAGTGTTATCTTGATACTGAAACGCAAAGGGCAACTGAAGGAATTTGGTGGGATTCAATCAATAAAAAAATAACATTCCTTCTCAAAATATTTAGAAATTTGGGGCGTTATGTCAACATGTTTTAGTATTTATTAAATAATTAATAATCACGTGAAGGGTCGTGATTATTACTACGACCACGAATAGGACGATTACACATACAAAGAGAGAGAATTAATTTTTAATTTGTGATTATTAATAGATAATAGACATAGATATAAAATTGGTATAATTAATTATTATGTAAAGGAAGAATTTTTTTAGAATTTTGTTTTCTTGTAAATGGGCCAGTAGTTCATAAAAGGTTGGGAAACTATGGTCTAGTAGATGTCATAATGCGACACTCTAGATCTCTAGATTTCATACTTTTGTACCTTTGTTTTATTATTCATGTTTCATTTTTTTTTATGCTCCCGCCACACTTGGTTGACCGGTAGAGAATGCCTACCTAAGGTATTCAGTACACCTTTCTACCTTCGTGTTGCATGAAGTTTTAATAAACAAATAATGCGTAATACGTGATAGCGTGACGAGTGACAGGACAGAATGGAAGAAAAAAACGTGTTGCGCCGACTCAAAATAAAATCGGACAAGGACAGGAAGATGATGAGGACACGGTGGAGCACACAATCGCGGTGTGCCCTGCTTGGGCGGAGCATCGCCGTGCCCTCGTGGGGGTGATCGGCGGCGGAGACCTCTCGCGCCGGGCCTTGGTCGAGGCCATGGTCCGGAGCGAGGAGGAGTGGCAGGCGGTCGCCGACTTCTGCGAAGCAGTAATGCTCGCTAAGGAGGAGGCCGACCGCATCAGGCAACGGCGCCCTCGCCGCCGCCGGGATTCCGATCCCGATTTCCAGCCACCGTAGGCGCGGGCTTGCGGACAGTGAGCAATGGGTAGCTCGCTGTCCGGCCGTCTGGTAACTGTCCGGACCAAGCCCAAGTCGTCGACGGCGCGCGCTGTTCCCGCGCGCCTCAAGGAGTTGTCAGCAACAGCAGGGGCCCAGCCGGGTCGAAGCCTACCGGGGCCAGGGTTATCCGAAAGGGCGCTCGAGCCCCGGTATGAAGGCTTGAAGGAACGGGATGGGTATTTTAGTCAGTAAGAGTCTGACACTATCTCCCGCTCCGCCCAAGAGCGGGGGTTGTCATAAGATGATTTTTCCCATGGAAAAAAAAAAAAAAAAAAAAAACAGGAAGATGATGATGATGATATTATGTAGGTACAGTTTATCATTAATCTTCTATCAAATCTTCATTTTTTAGGTAGTTGTAAGTTTCCAGTCATTATTAATTAATTTAACCGTATTAAATTATTAACTAGATTAGTTCGCTCAATGCATCACTGACTCTAAACCTAACAAACAATATGCCGCATAAGGCTTCGTAGTATCGATTGATATATGTGCTGATTGTATAAGTTATAAATACATATGGTGGAAAATCAATATTATACATTGTAGCATTTGAGATAGCTGTGGCTTGAAATGACCAGTAAATACACTAAAACAAATAATCTCAACCACAGAAAATATAATATCTAAAGGGTCCGGCGGATCGACCCTGAGTCGTCGATGGCGCGTAGAGTTCCACGAGCGCCTCAAAGATATGTCAGCAAGATCGTAGGGGCCCAGCAGGGCCGAAGCCTACTAAGATCATGGGTCGACTTCTGAAAAGGTTGCCCATGGTCATAGAACGTAAAGGATAACAGAAGGAAACACAGGCAGGTATCTTTCAGTCAGTAAAAGTCTGACACCCAACCCCGCTCTCTAAGATGGAGTGCGGGAAAAGTTGTTAGATGATTGTTACCTTCCTCGTTTATTACTCTTTCTATGAGTGAAAACCGCATCAAAATCGGTTGCGTGGTTTAAGAGGAGTAAGCTGTTATACAGAGAGATACGGAAAACGACTTTATACTAAAGTTTGCGAATGTGTATGTTTGTCACTCCCTGACGCTGATGCTGCTGTAGGGATTTGGATGAGATTTGGCACACAGGTAGGCCATGTCATGGAATAGCACCCAGGATACTTTTTATCACGGCAGTATGTTCCCTTGGGATAATTTTCTATTATCACGCGAGCGAAGCTGCCAGCGGGCAGCAACAAGTGTTGTGATAAAGAATTACTTATCGATCGTTTCATTACAAATTCCTAAATGTATTAACATGTGATTCGAAGACAAGTATTTCTATATTTAACTAGCTAATTACTCTTAATTTATTACATTTGATGAGAATCAGATTTATTTATGTAATACAAAGCTTCTCCGGTAATAACCAGTTCTGTTACTCATAAAACTTCTAGAATACAAATTAAATTAGACACACAGGTAAGTCTTGAGGCATTTTTAAATAGGACGAGGTTTCGGAACAGACTAGAGAAACACGCAATGCGGTCAAATAGTATCGAAGCAGGAAAAAAGACTGCGAAAACTATGTTAAACGATAACTAAACTACTATCGTTACGAATATCGTCAAGTAGCTCGCCGTCCCACCGTCCGGACCGAGCCCAAGTCGTCAACGGCGCGGACTGTTTCCGCGCGCCTCAGGGAGTTGTCAGGAACCGTAAGGTCACCGGGTCGAAGTCTACTGGGGCCAAGGGTCTATTTCTGAAAGGGAGGCTCGGTCCCGGTATGAAAGGCACCGATGGAACGGGGTGGGTTTTTTAGTCAGTAAAAATCTGACATTATCTCCCGCTTCGCCCAAGAACCGGGGATGTCTTCTGTATGATTTTTACCCAGCTCCTTAGTAGTCCTTGAGCTACACGAATACTGACAAATGCTTGCACCTACTGGACAGGTACACACAAATCTGTGTGGTTCTTTCCTCAATAGACCATCTCAGACGACATAGATCTGCATGGTTCTCATAGGATTTGACCATTACATTTTTGCTGTATGGACTGTAATAGAGACTTTACCCCTGAGTTTGTTATGAGTGATTCTTCTCAGGGTAGTCAGCTAGGATAGTGTTTTTAAAAACCTATTTGTAAAATAAGTCATTTATTATTATCTTTAAACGCATAGTTCGATTCACGAATGGAGTTTCGAAGACTTTTCCGAATTGAATAAAAAAAAAATTGTGACGTAACAACAAATTTAGTTTTCAGATTTATTACCATCTCTGCTATAAGACCTTGTTTTATGTCAGATTTCAGGATTTTGGGTCAACGGGAATTACCCTATGAATTTTGATTCCCTTGAGAGTATCAAAATTTACGGTTTTTGTGACACAGCCGTATCTTTCTTTTTTGTTAACTTAGAAATTTTATTTTTTCAGAGCTTCAAGGGACTGCAGACTTGAGTATCGTTATGGTTTTAATTTCAACTCGATATCTCCACGTGTTCCCGAGTTAAAGGGTCTTGACAGACAGACAAACGGATCCTATAGGGGTTCCGTTTTTTCCTTGTGAAGTACGGACCCCTAAAAAGCATGAGCTCTAGAGTGTTCTCACTGCTGGGACTTAGGCCGTTTACCACTACGCGGGTTGGGTTAGTCAAGTAGTAAGGATTGGTGGATGTCACATGCTTTAAAATTTTTGGTTCTGGGATATTGTTTCAATACATTAAGAACAATAGTCATGATATGGCTTGGAACAGTTTAATTGTTACCAAGTTGTATACCAAGGCTTAGTTCTAAATTAAACGCAACAATTGCTATAACAGCTAATTTCTAGTAAAGACATTTTAATTGGTTGAATCTTAGAAAATGAATTATTCATGCTGACATTGAGATTAAAATACGGGTGTTCGTGGCTAAGGTAAAATGGTTTGTTTGTTAAATATCTTAGGCTGTACCGATACGAGTCTTCCGTCTTTTTTCCTATCGGTTCGAATCTTTTATCAGGTTACGATTATTATAACATTGATAAATCGGTTACGCTATCGCTGAATGGCAAATCTAATACAAAGATAATTTAGAAAACAGACTAAGTACCTACTTTTAAAATTATCATATTTGTTTTAGATTTATTTGTGAAAACAAGCTTCACCTCTTTATAATATTAGTGTCAGTCCCCGACTGCGTCTATCTGTTGGCGATAAACTCTAAAAGTACTAAGCTGATTTTTCATGCGACTTACGCACAGGGACTTAAAAACACCTTCATAAAGGTTACAGAATTATAAGTGTTACATGTTGAATGTGTAACAGAATCAAAACTGTAACACTTATATATGTGTTTTCAATGTGTTAACCCAAAACACTTAAAAAAGTGTAACCGTAACATATCTGTAACAGGTATAAAAGTGAACAGTGTTAAAGGTAGAACTACACTGCGCACACGTGGGCTACACACGCCGATCTGGGAGCGTCGGTCTCCATACATTTTATATGGAAAATAGACTGTTAGAGCTACACTTGACCCACGCCACGCCACGCGACGCTACGTCTGCGACGCCGACACGTCGGTCCCAGAAATTTTAGAGGAAGGTGGGCGGGGCTATCCACGCGTCGGGTCGCGTGTGCGTAGTGTAGTTCTGCAACACACGTCTTTCGCATCATTCCGCGAGCGACGACGGCCCGAGTAACATCTACGGGTATCATTATTGTAATAAGAAAAATTGCCGATTTACAGCTCATTGAACAGATTCAGTAGTATCCTGTCATATAAAATGTAAAACTTAAGCATTATATACCAACGTGAAAAATGAATGATGAATTTGTATGTGTGTTTGCCAACAAATTCTTCCTAAACGGCTTGACCGATTTAAATGAAACTTTTTATGTAGATATACGAGTACTTGAGTGCGTCCCTGATTGGTTTGAAAATACGATTGAACCTGATAGGTGGCGCTGCTATCGGGTTTTTTGTTCTAACAAAAAACCTTCGGACAGGACGAGACGTCTATCGAGAACGCTAGTCTTTATACCTATATGTATAATAAAATTCTTCATTAAGTACATGTATTTGTCACTTAATTCCTCCAAAACAGATTGACCGATTTGGATGGAATTTTGTGGCTCCCAGTTTGAAAATACAATTGAATTAAGATTGATTGAATTAAGTCCGCATTTGTACTTGTGTGTTGCATGAAGTTTTAATGAATAAATAACCCGGTAGGTTGAGCTTCACAGTTTATTTTTTTAACACAAAGCCAGACAGCACATCGTCTATCGTGACCGCTACTCATCATATAAATCCTGATAATATTATAAACGTGAAAGTTTGTATGTATGGATGTCTCTTACAGGCAAAAACTACGGAATGGATTTCGATAAAACTTGGTATACAGATAGACAGACATGTCTTGGAATAGCCTATAGGATACTTTTTTCCTGGGAGTATGTTGCCTTGGGATAATTTTCTAACATCACGCGGGCAAACTCATTGTCAGCAGCTAGCATCATAATATAATCTTCTATCATGTCGTGAATTTCTTCAATTTGTGCTTTTGATATGCCAAAGTACAAGAAGAAGCGAAGAAGCTTGATTTGCTTGTAAATCTTTGACAAGAGTATGATTTTTGCCAACTTCTACTCTTGTTTATGTTAAGAAACCAGTATTTTACTATCCTAACTTTTTTGCTTGATTCTCTAAATCCATTAGAATATAAAATCCAAATTCACTGTCTGTTCCGTATATTCATAACTAATTATACAGACGACATCCATCGCTAAAATCAAAGGTTGTACAGTACAATTCACAAATGATGGCGGCCGTGAAGTTTGAAGAAGGCTAACTTCACGCACGCCATCATTCGTGAATTGTACTGTAATGCGCATCACACACGTCTCAACGTCTGGCGAGTGCGCGTCGGCGGCAGAACTACACTGCTCACACGTGGGCTACACACGCCGATCTGGGAGCGTCGGTCCCCATACATTTTATATGGAAACTAGGCTTTTAGAACTACACTTGACCCACGCGACGCGACGCCACGCCATCACACGCGACGCCGATCCAACCGTCCCAGAAATTGGGGCCCTGCGTGTGACGACAGCCCGAGTATCATCTGCGGTTATCATTTATTTATTATATACTTTATTGTACATACAAAACATAACAAAGAAAAACTTATATCTAAAACACGTACAATGGGCGGTCTATCATTATTGTAAATAAAAAAAATTACTGATAAAATTTATTGAACTAATTCCAGCCACTCCTCAAAAAGGGGTATTTGCGGAGTGGCTGGAAAGACCTCACGGCGTCCTCACCTTCCGCATGACGCAGGTCCTCACCGTACGTAGTAAGTTCGGAAGGTTGTTGCACCGGATTCGTGCGAAAGAAACGCCCGGGTGTCACCACTACTTAGATCGCCCGAAGGACACGGTACGAAGTATGCCATGTGATCGGTGGCTATGACCTCTTGCGCTGGGCTGGTACAGGCCATAGTCCGGAGCGAGGAGGAATAGCAGGTAGTACAGGTCGCGCGATGAATCAAGATCGCTCGGCAAAAGTGGAAGGGGCATGCGCAGTATTCATTTCTACGGTCTATTTGGCGACGTACGGTCGGGTGTGCGCCGTCGGCGACACGTCATTGGTAGATAGAGTCGCTCTTCAATTCCCGCGTTGCGTTCTCGCCTCTCATTGGATACTGTTGTACTTGGGTACTGTTGCGTACAGCTTGTGTTATCGTAATAGTAATACGTAGTCGTAAAAAAAAATGGTTAAAAATAAAGTTTTAAAACGGCTAGCCAGAAAAATGGTTTACGACGTGAATTATTACGTTAAAGAAAGAAACTAACGAAATTATTTTTTAAAATTTTATGTTTTATTTTATAATTTTTAATTTTTTGAATTTACCTACTTTCAAGATAAATTACAATCAAAAACTAGTGTTATTATAAGTTATGTTACTAAGGTTCAAACATACGAAATTAAAAATAAAATCCTAACATACTAAGAATTTCTGTGCGCAATTGTACACATGCGCCGATTGCCCCCACTACTTTCACCGAGCGATCTTGATTCACCGCGCGACCTGTAGCCTCCTTCTGCCAAGCAGTAATGCTAGCTAAGGAAGCGGCTGCACGCACGAGGTAACGGCCCTCACGGCCCAGCCGCCGGGATCCTGACCCCGATTTCCAGTTACCGTTAGGCGCGAGCTTGCGGACGGCGAGCAATAGGTAGCTCGATGTCTGGCCGTCCAGTAACCGGACCGAGCCCAAGTCGTAGACGGCGCGTAATGTTCTATGCGCGTCTCAAGATGTCAGCAAATCGTAGGGGCCCAGCAGGGTCGAAGCCATGGTACGAAAGCAAAGAAGGAACTGGAGTGAGTTTAACATTCGAATTTATCGGACAACAAACAAGTCAAGAAGTACCATCTATAGTTATTAGACTTTTTATTTATTTTCACAAATATCACAAGATATAAAGAAGCCAAGTAAGTAGGTACCATCGCGGTCATTGACTCCCTTTGAAGTTTTTGTTTCGAGTGCAAGCAAAAATGAACTTAGCGGTGGTCAGGCGGAAGCAGGCGGAAGTGTCTTCGATGGTACCTACCTACTTATACCACAAAATAGATACTTATGATACAGAAGTCAATCTCATGATGTACTTTAGTTTTTATACCTACCTACGCTAGCGATCGCGGTAGGGCACAAAATACCTATCTATTTTGTGGCTAGGGGCAGCGAGATGCGTGAGATGAGTGCGACCGGGCGATTGAGCCGAGCGAGATATCGTGTCCGTGAGCGGTGTTATGTATATGTATGTGCGTTGCTCGAGCGAGCACACTTTGTATGTAGATACTAGATTGTCTTCTGAACCTATCTATTATGTGCCTATGCAATGCAACTCAAATAAGAATAGGGTTATATTCAATCAGTTTACAAAAAAAAAAAACTGTCTTCTTATTTCTATTGTCCTTATAATGTGTTGTAACAGGGCCCCTAAAAATGAATGATGCATCATGTCTTTAAACATATGTATGTACATATACATAATTCTTCTGGACGTGTGTTTGTCACCAAATTCTTCCTAAACGACTTGACCGATTTGGATGAAACTTTGTGTGCATAACGAGTAATTGAGTGTGACCCTGCGTGATTTGAAAATACAATTGAACCTGATAGGTGGTGCTGCTATCAGGTTCATTTTTTTAACTGGCAAGAGTCTTCGGACAGGACGACATCTATCGGGACTGCTAGTCTTTTTAAGTATATTTCATCTGTAAGTGTGTATGTCACCTAATTCTTCCAAAACGGCTTGACCGATTTGGATGAAATTTTGTGTGTATTATAAGTAGGTCCCTGGATGGTTCGAAAATAAAATTAAACCCGGTAGGTGGCACTTCGCATTCTTTCTATATGGATGTCACAAAAATTAATGTACTTATGGATGTCACTTTCACGCAAAAAAAAAAACTGAAAGGATTTCGATAAAACTTGGTATATAGGTAGACCATGTCTTAGAATAACATATAGGATACTTTTTATCCTGAGAGTACGTTCCTTAGGGATATTTTTTATTATCACGCGGGCGAAGTCACTGTCAGCACTAGTATTCGCGCCACACGGTTACGCGTGGCGTCGGTGTAGTGTGCACACCCACCGCACACGTCTGAGACGTCGCCCACGTGTGCGTCGGTCTAATGTAGTTCTAGCTTAATAAGTGTAACAGGTAAACGCAGCGTTGCCAAAGTTACAATTTACTTATTTATGGTACTGTGCAATTATTTCAGTTACACTTATTAACACATATAATAGGTTACAGTTTGATTCGGTAGCACTTCTTAACACATATAAAAGTTTACAGTTTCATTCGGTAACATTATTGTATCTGTTACATCTATATGTGTTTTTCTGTTATAACTGTTTTAAAAAACAGTGTTAAAACACATTATTACGGTTACAGTTTGAGTCCCTGTTCGGCAGTACATCTTTATATGATGGTGTATCAATATTCTAATGTCGAGTACATGGAAATGGAGCGAATGTTTGCTAGGTGTAATGACAATGTTTCGGAAGCCTGCTTACTATTATTACGAGAACAGTGCGCGGGAACCGTAAGTTGTTATTTTTTGTAAAAAGTCATAGAACAAAAGTTGTTGTTTATGATGTTAGTAATATAGTCCTGCAAGGTTGTTAGTGTTTTACAAATAACCCTGTATAATGTAGAAGCACTTTTTCAAATTTGTGAATGTGAAGCACCATAGAGTATTTTTATTAGGTTACAACTTTTATTTTATTTTTTTATTGACATTACGAGCGTGGCAGTTGAGAGTTTTTCATGCTCTTTTTTTTTTTTTTTTTTTTTTCCGATGGGAAAAATCATCCTATGACAACCCCCGCTCTTGGGCGGAGCGGCAGATAGTGTCAGACTCTTACTGACTAAAAAACCCATCCCGTTCCTTCAAGCCTTCATACCGGGGCTCGAGCGCCCTTTCGGATAACCCTGGCCCCAGTAGGCTTCGACCCGGCTGGGTCCCTGCTGTTGCTGACAACTCCTTGAGGCGCGCGGGAACAGCGCGCGCCGTCGACGACTTGGGCTTGGTCCGGACAGTTACCGGACGGCCGGACAGTGAGCTACCCATTGCTTACTGTCCGCAAGCCCGCGCCTACGGTGGCCGGAAATCGGGATCAGTATCCCGGCGCCGGCGGCGGCGGCGATAACGCCGTTGCCTGATGCGTTCGGCCTCCTCCTTTGCGAGCATTACTGCTTCGCAGAAGTCGGCGACCGCCTGCCACTCCTCCTCGCTCCGGACCATGGCCTCGACCAAGGCCCGGCGCGAGAGGTCTCCGCCGCCGATCGCCCCCACGAGGGCACGGCGATGCTCCGCCCAAGCGGGGCACACCTCGACTGTGTGCTCCACCGTGTCCTCCGGGCATTCCGCACAATGGCGACACCCGGGCGTCACTTCCGCTTTAATTTGGAACAGGAACCTCCCGAACGAACCATGTCCGGTGAGGACCTGCGTCATGCGGAAGGTAAGGACGCCGTGAGGTCTTTCCAGCCATGCCTCAAAGAGGGGACTTACCGCCATGATTATGGCGTGCCCAGCACTGGGTTGCGATAGTCGTTGACGCCATTTCACCATGAGATCCCGCCGGAGCTCTGTCCGCCATGCCGTGACCTGTCGCGGCAGCGGACTTTCACCCCGGCGTTGCATCTCCACGCGCATATCGTGCATGTGTGCAAGGACTGTTGCCTCCAGATCCCACGGTGGTAGGCCAGCCAGAAGGCTCGCCGCCTCGCGGGAGATCGTGCAGTATCCCCGCACCATCCTTATTGCCATGACCCTCTGGCAGGCGTTCAGCATGGCCGCCGGTTGCTTTTTCAGCGACGGCGCCCACACCGGCGCCCCGTAGAGGGCCATGGACCGAACGATCCCCGCGTAGAGCCTCCGGCAGGAGGCATCTGGACCCCCAAGGTTGGGCAGGAGCCGCTTGAGCGCAGCCCCAGCCCGGTTGAGTTTGGGAGCCAGACGTCGGAAATGCTCCACGAAATTCCACCGGCTGTCGAGGACGAGTCCCAGGTACTTCATGCTCACTTAAATGTCTTGCTGTTGGTGGCACGTATTATTGGGTCATTAAATTCCCTTCAAAATGGTTGAGCTGAATGGGGCTGATGCACGCGTCATGCTTGTGAACGGGTGCCGTCAGTTGAGACTAGTCATCTCTTAGTTGCCAGTGGCTTAATTCAGTTTCTATCTTTTAATTATTTTATATTTTAATTTTACTTTTTATTATCTACATTGTGCTCACATAATAGAAGCAACAAGAAATATGTAACCAAGAATATATGCAACTCAATATGATTTAAAAGGGTGTCAATGGAGTTTCTTGCACGTTCTTCTGTGTATAGATCTACGCTTTGGAACGTGCAATTTAGCTTCACTTTTTTTTGGGACTGACCGACATTTGACTATTCAATAGTGCCTGCAAATGGTCTATTTGAAATAAATGATTTGATTTGATTTGAGAATGATTCATGGGGAAGATTGAGATATGATTAATGTACTACTAGTTTCTACCAGCGGCTTCAATCGCGTGAAATTTAAATTATCCTAAGGGAACATATTTCCTGAATAAATATGTTCTATTCCAGGACACGGTCTACCGATGTATCAAGTTTCATCGTAATCCGTTTAGCTGTTCGAGCGTGATGATGAGGAACAAACAAACGCAAACTTTTGCTCATGTCGCAAATGTTTATTTCATACAAGTATTTATGGTAAGTGCGTGGAATACGCACGCGGGACGCGTTTTTTATGCATTTTGAAATTCTCTGCATGCGGGGCAATCCCGCGTGCGTGATGAAATCCGCACGATATTAAAAACACCCTGAATGTTATTTAATTTTTTTGATGATTTCGTGAAAAAATAATCAATATTCGTGATAAATCTTGAATCTGTTAATATATAGCTGTTAACTTATGCTTATGCGTTATCTATTTACATAGGTATTGTATATTATATAAGTAGGTATGTATACAAATTGTTGGTATATATTTGCTCATCACTTAATTACACAAAGAACTATGCAAAGAACTCATGTTAAGGAAAACTTTAATAAGTACCATTTACATGTTATTTTAGACTCATGATTAAATCATGTACTTTTTATAACGCGGTAATTAACTCTTAGATGGCAAATGTAATCAAAATGTAAAGTATTTGTGAGGCTCTAGAGTCTGTCTAAAAAGTCAACCGACTTGGGTATTTATTAGAGTAAAATGAAATCTGATGTAGTCAACACTAGTTCAATAATCAAGGTTGACTAAGAGATCTTGATCATTTTTACTAATAGAAGAAGACATAAAAAACCGGCTAAGTGCGAGTCGGACTCGCCCATGGAGGGTTCCGTAGTAGCAAGTAACATAATATAAAAGTTCTTGTAGTTCGTTGTAACTTTGATCGATATTTTAATAATAGTGTATTTTTTTAGATTTATGACGTATTAAAAAAAAAACTACTTACTAGATCTCGTTCAAACCAATTTTCGTTGGTAGTTTACATGATAATGTACATCATATATTTTTTTTAGTTTTATCATTCTTTTATTTTAGAAGTTAGAGGGGGGGGGACACATTTTACCACTTTGGAAGTGTCTCTCGCGTAAACTATTCAATTTAGAAAAAAATGATATTAGAAACCTCAATACCATTTTTGAAGACCAATCCATAGATACCCCACACGTATGGGTTTGATGAAAAAAAATTTTTGAGTTTCAGTTCTAAGTATGGGGACCCCCAAAATTTATTGCGTTTTTTCTATTTTTGTGTGAAAATCTTAATGCGGTTCACAGAATTCATCTACTTACAAAGTTTCAACAGTATAGCTCTTATAGTTTCGGAAAAAAGTGGCTGTGACATACGGACGGACAGACAGACAGACATGACGAATCTATAAGGGTTCCGTTTTTTGCCATTTGGCTACGGAACCCTAAAAAAGCATCGAATATTAATATTTTTTAAATGATTAAATATTATACAAAATTCCCAAGTCGTTAGACTTTTTAGACGGACTATAAAAAAATGACGACCAATCTATCAACAATATACCTACTCCGACCAAGTTCATAATAGTGATTTTAATAGTTTTTTGTTTTTGTATTTTCTGAACTAAATTATACAGTTGAACTTTAAACAGTTTAACGAGTATAGAAAAAAAAAACAAAAATATTGTATGAGCCTTCTTTTTAAGGTGCGGAGCGAAAGGGCGTGTCTAACTTTTACTAACTGAAACCACACGGATGGTCCTTCAGTTGTCCGTTACGGTCTAGGACCACGGATATCATTTTCGTACTTTTCAATATGGCCCCAGCAGACATCGGCCCTCCTGGGCCCCTACGGTTTGCAGACATCTCTTTGAGGCGCGCTTGGAAGACTACGTGCTGTCGACAACTCGGGATTGATCCTTTTATAGGACCCGCGACTCTGCGCCTACGGTGACCGGAGATTGCTCTGCGATTCCCGACGCCCTGGGCGTTTTCTGCCGTGTTAAGTTAGATTCTAGGTCTGTGTTTCCGGACATTATTTTCCAATTTGTACATTATAGAACGGAACTATTTTTAACCGACTTAGATAAAGAGGTTTTATGTTCGGTTGCATGTACTACATCTTTTTTATGCACGTTCACCAATTTTTCTTTCACTTGCCAGCTCCATTTTGAGCCGATTTTGAAAATTTATTTTAAGACTAAACAAATATAAAAAAACGCGCTTCAGCTGCTATGATTCTAGGGCTGGGATATAGTTCGAAAGAGTTACCGTGGTTCTGGAACGTTAACGGCAACTGAAGGAACTCAAGTAAAATTTAGTCAGTAAAAGTCTGACACTCGCTCCAATCAAACCAACGTTCCTAAAAATTGTAGTTTTGAAAAATAAAAGTAAAAGTTTATTCTTTTTCCTTTAGAATTTTACGTAATAAATATTGAATAAAGGAAGGGGGGTTCGACCGATACTTATTTTTTTTTAGAGCATAGTAGTAACTTTTTTTTGGAACCTGACTGGAGCGAGAGGAGTTTCATAAGAAGAAAAAACTACTGATTGATTGAATGAATAAACAACATTGAACGAATGAATGACTCAACAGCCAATTGCATCACTTGACGTGTGTTTAATTTTTATCGATAACTTATTCCCAGAAAATGGGGAAATACCTAATATTCAGTAATTTCACGTAGCACAAGTCACAAAGAAGCGTTTAATTTGTAATAAGTACCTATTAAATGATAGGTCACGTATAGTTTAATGATGAAATACACAACACGTAATCATCTTTATTAATAGCAACGCGAAATAATGTACTATTTACAAAACTTAAATAAATGTGTAAGAGGAATTAACTTATAACCAGAGGTCGGAATTAGGTTGAGTTATTCTTGTACTTAAAACGATTTCATGTCCTAGAACCAAAAATTCGAAAACATGTGACATTCACCATTCCGCACTGGGCCTGCGTGGTGGATTACGGCCCATTCCCTCTCCTAGAGAGGCGGCCTGAGTCTCAGTAGTGGGAACATTAAAAAGGCTGACGATGATACCGATTTCATACAACTCATCATCATCTTCCTGCCCTTGTCCCGGTCTATTTGGTGTCGGCGCAACACGTTTTTTTTCTTCCATTCTGTTCCGTGTGTTAACATCTATATATTACTAGCTTTTGCCCGCGCGGCTTCGCTCCCGCTCTTCCCTACTCCATCCTACTATACCCTACCCTACCCTATACAACCCTACTCTACTCAACCCTACCAAACTTCACATAAACCATCTACTAAATAGTCTGAACAAATCCTAAACGTTTGGATAGGAGAGCCTGTTCTTGAGTTATAAAATTACAACGAAAGGTGACATTGATTTTTATATACATAGAATAAATAAACAGAAGAAACTGAATGACATATCAGCACACAGCCGAAACTACTGGGAACTAGGAGCGTAAAATTTTGCATAGGGTTTCCTTTTATGACGTAGGCTATCCACTAAGAGGGGATTTTCCAAAATTTACCTCCTAAGGGATTGAAACAAGTGTCCAAAGTTTGTATGAAAAAGCCTACTTTCACGTGCGAAGCCGCTGGCAAAAGCTAGCCGAAAGATAAAGTGGATATGCCTTAAATCCCGAGATTGATGATGACACTATCTGAAATATAGCAGAAACAAACTCTTCCTGCATTAATGACGAGGAGGAAGGAAGAAGTGTAAAATTTGTTAACCTTACCTCGGTTGACGTTGAGAGATCTTTTTCAATGAAATACTAATAAGAATTGTATGTTAATTATCTTTGTTTTGTCTTATCTATCTCTGAAATTTTTTATTATTATTTATTTGAAATATTGTTGGGATACTTCACGGGATTTTTCATTAGAAATCTCGGGAAGATTTCAATGCAAGTACACGAATAACTCTACCCAATTCCGACCTCTGCTTATAACTGATAATTAAGTAAGTATCCAGTAAGTAACCTAATTCCAGTAATCTAATCGCAGCTTTAGTTACAATACTGCAGAACCCAGTTTCCTCGTAGTCGTTAAGGAAACAACTTCAATTTGATAATGCTTATTTTGACGGACTCAACTAATTTTAGTTAAAATTATAATCTACACTATAAAGAGATAAAGTTTGTTTTTATGTTTTTTGTATGTAGGAGGTAATCTCTGAAAGTAATTTCCGATTGCGAACATTTTGTCACCGATAGAAATCTGCTTTATTTAATTCCTGACATTCACGCCTTACGCTGCGTGGAGCGTGGCAGTGTGATAATCAAAGATCGGAATAAAGTAGGGCTATTTTATGTACTTGCCATAGGTTAGAATAATATGGATATATTCCGAGTCCCGGGATTTGGTTGGATTATAAGTAGTAAAATTATAAAAAAAAAACTATTCTTGCCTTCGGGACTAATGAAAGATTACACTTCCTTTCTGACGGGTAAATATAAGATGGACGGGATTAATGATAGTATAATAAATAGATAAACTTGATTCATTAAACCACATATATTTTTTTACGTAACAATTTCATATTCAAGAATCAACAATCATTTAAACATTTTTATTCTAAGTTGTACAAAAACATATTAATAATCCCGTGGAATATCCATATTAACATCAATGTTTGCGGTCAATGAACCTAAATAGCCCTACCTATTCCGATCACTGGTGATAATCGCCTAAATGCGAGTTTTTGTCGGATATATCCGACGTATGCGGTTAAAACTGTTCGTAATTTTACTCTGCAACGTGTAAGTCTTAGCTTGGGTATATCCATAAAACTAGTACCAAAATTCAAAACAAGTATTTTTAACTGGGAGTTGGGAGTGTCTTTCCTTGCGTGACCATCACTATTGCGGGTCGTCGCGTCCCTTATTATGTCATCTCATGGTCATTCCATACTTTATGGTTTGTATAGTTAACGAGTTATATCAATAAGGTCTGTATCGCATAATCACACAATAGATAGTAATTGACTAATGCTGAAGTAAAATCATCTTTTATTTTTACCGGACTACGGCAAAGTCAAAGGAGGGTAATTATTTTATTTATTGAGGGATAACAAAAAGGTTCAACTTATAGCTTATGCGCATAAATAACACTAAGTAAGTGGTAATGTTGCAGCCAACTGCATTATCCACAAATTAAACATAGGTAGTTGTAATATCATCGATTACATTCTAGCAAGATGCGAGATTGTCAGAGTATTAAAAATTTTAATGTAAATAAATAGCATTAGGTTTACATGTGAAATATTTTTCAGCCCACAAAGTAGCCTGCTAGGGTCACGGGGCATTTAAGCACATCTGAAAGGGAAACCGGTGTCCTAGAACGCAAAGGGTAACTGAAGGATACCGTTGGGTTTTAGTCAGTAGAAATCTGACATACCCTCTTGCTCCGCGAAAGAGCGGCAGAAATCGTTGGATGATTTCCACAGTGGAGGTCACTGTTCAAGATATCAGAAGGGGATGTCTGCTACATGTAGTAATATGGTATTTCATAAATATAAAACCAAAAGCACTTACTTCAGGAGAGTCGAATGGGTACTTGTTTGTGAATTTAAACTGCAATACAAATTTTTCGCCTTCATATAGTGTGCCGGGAACGCCTTCCATGTGTACTGTCCACCTGACATGTAAAAACAATATATTAAAATTAAATTCGCTTTCAATTAAGTATTCATAATTTCTGCCGCTCTGGTATTACTTCAAGAGACACCTACATGTTTTTATTTT
Organism: Mythimna ferrago; assembly: GCA_910589285.2. Lineage (NCBI taxonomy): Eukaryota > Metazoa > Arthropoda > Insecta > Lepidoptera > Noctuidae > Mythimna > Mythimna ferrago. The sequence goes on from OU342693.1 coordinate 2,203,376, forward strand.
ATTTAACATTCAATTGTTTGCTTAGGGCGAATCTTGTGAATAGATTTTGAAACAGATACATTATCCAATTTTTCTGAAATTTGGTGTACCTGTGTTAGTTGTATGACAATTATAGATAGATAGATAAATTCTTTATTGTACACCAAAAATAAAACAATTACATAAGAAACTTAAAATTAACAGGGTGTCATAATGGGCGGTCTTATCGCTAAAAGCAATTTTTTACAGACAACCTTTGGATGGACCATAAGGGAAGAAATAGAACACACAGCAAAGTCATACAAAGATCGACTATTGACACATAGCAACACTCTAGCCATGGTTCTGAGTGAACCAGCAACACACAAAAGGCTAAAACGCCACCAAATTTGGGACTCTGTTAAATAGAGCAGAGTAATATTTATAATGAGAAAGCAGATTCTTCACTGGAAGAATGATCAATGCATTGCATCAATGGATTCCCAGAAACAATCTGCTAATGGTTGTCCAACCGATTGCAAGATTTAAATATAAAAAAAAAACCTTTGGATAGATTTGACAGAGAAGGAGAAAAAAATACGCAGGTAGTTTGTGGTGTACTATTTACATATATACAATACATAAACATATGTCATAATGTGGGACAATAGAGCTGGTCCTATGATGGGAGTCAAATAGTGGCCATGGGAACTACTGAGCGCAACATGGTAACACCATTTTTGTTGAGTTCTCTGGAACAGTTTTGATCAGCAAGATAAAAGTTAATTGAAAACTAATTTTCTTTGGTCTTTCTCTAGTGGCCTTGGGGATAGGGTTGCCAACCATACTGTTAAAAACAGTATTATACTGTTTTTCACTACATTATACTTTATACTGTTCAACAAAAATAAAGTATACAAAATACTGTTTTCAGCACCATAATGCTTGACACTATACTCATAAGTGTTAAACTTAGACGCTCACACATTTTTTTTTATCAAACCACAATAATACAGCTCCAGAACGAATCGAATGAGCTCCTCATTTATTTTAATTTTAATTATAATTGTGGAGATTCATATAAAGTTTTTAAAAAGATTGTAAATTAATAAATTGTGCGAGAGGCTCTAAAAAATATGTATTTAAAACATTAAACAATTAAAATACTGTTATTTTTTCTAAAATACTGTTTAATATTCTTCTTAGATAAAAAAATACTTTATTTCTTGTAAAAAAAGTTGGCAACCCTACTTGGGGAGAATATAGGTGGTGAGTAACAAGCAGTCCTTGTTATGAAAAGCCAATCTAATGTTACAATGGTGAAGCATACTGAAGTTGATTTATTTTGATTTCTTTTTTTGGAAAAATATATTTGTCAAAGAATGGTTTTCTCTTCACCACCCTTGGTTGACTGGTAGAAAATACCTAAGGCATTAAGTCCGCCTTTGTACCTTTGTGTTGCATGAAGTTTTAATAAATAAATGGAGGGAGGGCTTTGCTCAGCAGTAGGACATACTTTTATAAGATACGTTTTTTTGCTACAAACAACACAAAACGTTCTGGGAAACAATTCAATATGAATAAATGAGCAGCGGAGGAGGGAAATTCTTTGCTCAAGTTGGTCAGGTTGTTTCCTGATAGCTAAAACATGGGGGTCTATATGTCTGTCTTTATGAAAGGCTCCACAGCCAATTGCATTGTCGCATATCATCAAGTGAAAAAGTAGTCAAGTGCAAGCCTACCAATAATAATAAAAAAATTATTACTTAAGGGGCCGGCGACGGATGAATTTCCATACAAACGTAATACCACGCTCATTTGCAGTTGGAGCATATTTCCAACATATTATGATGATATTCGGTTATAGACAATATTTATCTAGGTTCCTACATCGAGAATATCAGAAATATTGTTATTTTTAATACAGGAAAAGCCAAATGGCATGTTTTGCTATTTACGCTGTAAAAAAGTGCGAAATACAATTCGCTTAAATTTCTTTTTGTTTTTTTAAAAAAGAAAGACGTAGGAACCTAGAAAAATATTGTTTCATATAAATACAATGTAAAAGCATATAAAATCAACTCATTCCCATTTATAATATTAGTTAAGATATGAAAGTCTGGATGTGTGAACTATGAAAAGTGAAATGGTTGCATAAAATTCTGCAAAACATACATTCTGCTATTTTCATATTCAATGAGGAATTATATGAGACAACCAATCAATGAATAGATGAAAAGTAGTTTCCACATTAAGAACATCTCCACTAAACAGTACATCAAACTAATTGGACAGAATAAAACTGAGAAGAATTTGATTTGCTTATCATTAACAAATGAGTAGAGATAATCTCAAAAGGGCCTTTTTTAATAACTTTGTGTTGTGACACAATATAACTAACAAAGTAACCAGTGGTCAAGGATATGTGAGAACAATGACAACATTAACATTGTGACTACTTAATCTTCTTTATATGTCAATACATTGTCTGAACATTATAGTTTTATTTTCCTGATGTATTACCCCAAAATAGCATAAGCGTAGCATAATCGGTCTTTTAATGTTCCCCATGCTAGGACTAAAGCCTCCTCCCTAGGTGAGGAAATGGGCCGTAATCCACCATGCGGGCCCAGGGCAAGTTGGTGAATGTCACATGTCTTCGAATTTTTGGTATTAAGGGGCCGGCGGAGGATGAATTTCCATACAAACGTAATACCACGCTCATTTGCAGTTGGAGCATATATCCAACATATTATGATGATATTCGGTTAAAGACAATATTTATCTAGGTTCCTACGTCGAGAATATTAGAAATATTGTTATTTTTAATACAAGAAAAGCCAAATGGCATGTTTTGCCATTTACGCTATAAAAAAGTGCGAAATACAATTTGCTTAAATTTCTTTTTGTTTTTTTAAAAAAGAAAGACGTAGGAACCTAGATAAACATTGTCTATAACCAAATATCATCATAATATGTTGGAAATATGCTCCAACTGCAAATGAGCGTGGTATTACGTTTGTGTGGAAATTCATCCTCCGCCGGCTCCTTAAGACATGCCGTTCCTCACAATGTTTTCCTTCACTGTTTTGAGCGCAGTGGTGATAAAATAAATTACACAAAGTAATGCGCCTGGCTGAGTTCGAACCCTACCACTCGTAAGTTGAGGCATTAATAGCTTAAACCAATTTATTTACACAAACACTATAAAGCTGAAGAGTCTGTTTATTTGGACATGCTAATCTCAGGAACTCATTTATCAAGGAAGGCTATAGGCTACATAACATTATGCTAAGATCAATAAGAGTAAAGTAGTAACCAAAGACGCAGGTAAAAGACTGTGAGGCAGCTAGAGAAAAAGTAAATACAATGTAAAATTTGCATTAGCCCAGACAAAGATTTAAAACTTTATTCTTTTGTAATCATGCGTAATATCTACAAGATGTTTTGTAGTAGAATTGTGCACTCAAGATTAGTAGTTAGCGTGACTTGTATGCAACATATGGCCTGTGAGTCGGTGACGCCACAGCCATGGGCATGAATAAATAAATAACATCATATGACATAAACATTGCTATTAATACTAGTGAAGAACTAAGATTTTGTATGACTTGAGTTGTGTCATAAAAATTAAGTGTCTATTTATTTTAATCCTACTTTGTGATTTTATAAATTGTTTTATGATATTATTATTTTGATAGAATATTATTACCTTCTTTTAAAAACACAAAAAAAAAAAATTCTAAAATTGCACCAATTACACTTTTTTACTATGGGCTAAAATATAATAAATAAAATTTGTGTATAAATATAGACTGAATAAATAATATGTATACAGATAGCTATTTAGATCACTGTTTACATCACTGCATTATGTTGTTTTGGCATCAACAACATTATTAAGAACCTATTAAAGACAAAGGCATCTTCACACACCTAAATTTACCAAGCTAAGTTTATAAAAATATTATTTATAATGTATCATTTTTAAAATAAATCGATAGGTGTTTACATACCTACCTACAATATCTCACCTGAAAATTCTTTTCAGATTTTTTTTTTATTATCGGAAATGTGTAGTTACTTACAGTGTTAGATTTTGGCTGGCCTGATCTCCGTCTACGGTGACTCCTGGTGGCGGTTCCTTCATTAGGGACATGAGTTCTTTCTGTAATCTCCGCTAAAACAGATATCGTAACATATTTTACCTCATATATCAATATGTAATTTGATTTTTGTACAAAACGCCTGTTTCAGGTCGCAGGGAAAACTTTAATTTCTATATCTTTCAATAATAAAACACTATTTTCTTCAATACAATAAAATTCTGACAAAAAATCTAATAGCAAACTGTCACAATACGGTCCTCATTAAATTTTCGATTTCATAGTTATTTATTCAACTGATTCGATATTATCATACGAAAACCTTAATACACGTAAATTATAAACGATTAATGTGTTTTGTAAAGCGTAATATTTTAATTATTTTTTACTTACCTCAGACGGGGACATAGCCGCCATTGTAATCCAATTAGACGTTTGATGTTACTAGTTTAAAAATATTGTTTTCCTGTTTGGTTCATTATTTTCCTACGAGACATCGAAACTGCTATTTATCATTTTTAATTAACGTCAAATGCATGATTTTAATAAATAAGTACCGAATATTTTCTATTATGATTGAAAAGAATAGGAATCCAATATTGAATATGCTGTCATCAAGGAATTACTTTTACTTATTTGTTTATATTGCAACACAAAGGCAAAAACGTCACAATCCACGTTCGGATATCTTCTCCGGAGATGTTGTGTGTATAAAAAATCGACTATTCTTGAGACAAAGTGAGTACCTCTCTTATTTACTCTCTGGTCCGTCTGCCGATAAACGTCAAATAATTTATTTTATAATCTGTGAAATAGTTTGTTGTTTGCAAATTGCACTTGTGAGATGGAAATTAAATTAAAATTTTATTTTATTTTGCTATCGACAAACAAGAACTGTTTCTATTTTCTTCGTTGATCGAATCAATACATCGCTACCTGCTGTTATAAACTCGAAATGTCCTTGTATTTTCTTTAGTATTGTTATTTAGGGTTTAGCGAATTATTTTGGTTGAATTTAAGCGGGCGCTATGGTTTCCCACGGTAAAAAAACATCAGCGGAGTGGATTATTGACCAGCTTAATGTGGAGAATGCTAAACTATTAGCATTTGTGTTGGTTATTGGATTCATTGGCTACCATGGAGTGTTACATCTCAGATATGGTAAATATTACCCTAGTACACATTTTTTTTACAATATTCTAGACTTCCATACAATTTTGTGAATCCAGGTATTGCCTAGGTCACATGTTAAATTAAGAGACAAAGTTTCGCTGTGTAATTGTCTCACAATAGCTAGATAGCACCAACAATGTTTATAAATATTCTTATTTGATTTTTTTTAAACCCTGAGTACAGTGAGTGTTCACAATTTTGTTTTTGATCTTCACAGGCTCAGACTCATGCACATGGCTGCTCACATCTGGTCGGTATAAGGGTGATCATGAGTGGCAACCTTATGGCTGTATGTTGCACAGATACTCTAAAACGTAAGTTATGTTGCACTAAACATCATATTTAATTATGTTATAAAATTGTCTGGAAACTCAGAAGAATATATGGTAAGCCTATTGAGGTGCCATGGGCCATGGGTGATGCGAAAGAGATCCCCGGGGCCCTGTAACAAAGGCAAAGAAGGAACAAGAGAGCTTTTAGTCAGTAAAAGTCTGACACTATCTCCTGCTACACCCAGGGCCAGAGAAGCCATTTAGATGATTTTCCCACCTAAAAAAAGAGAACAATGTATGGTCAGCATCATCAACTGGTTACCCCACCCTTTCTTAAGTATTTTAATGTGTATGTACTCAATTGATGCAGCTGTCTGTACTACAAAACTGTTAATAATCAATAAAATTTTACTAAAAGAAAAAAAAAAAAACAATACATACCATGCATGTTTTGTCATTTTAATTACATATTAAACACATGCTCAAAATAATAGAGATATTGCTACTTTTTTTACTTGAACTGCTATAGTAAACTCAAACATTGATAGCGTTCATTTTCTTTTGTTATACAACAAGTCTATGTCTGACAGTGTATATCTTTCGGCTGAAATGATGATAATACGACATTAAAATAATCACACTAATTTTTGTTTTTACATTTTTTAACCTTTCAATCGTGTAAACAAAGGACAGGGTGTGCGAACGCGTTTGCTTTTTTTTTCGGCAAGAGTGGGAAATCGTCATGGACGGCCAGGCTACCTCACAAACGAGCCAGTCTGGGCAGTGTCAGACTCCTACTGACTAAAACCACACTCCTGCCTTACATTTAAACCACAGACATGACGTCCGTGCTCTTGTTTAATAGTTCTACATTGAAAAAAAAAAAAAAAAATAAAAAAAAAAAAAATTAAAAAAAAAACGCGTTTGCTTGGGGATTCATGAATTTGAAATGAAATTATCAATGACAGTCTAGAATTATCTAATGGGATTAGAACTGTTCTGTGCCATAGTTTAGGTCAAGGTCTACCTATGTTCAGTATTTAAGTAATTATTGACTTAACCCATTATTCACTAAACCCCAAGCGAACGCCCGCATTCACTCTCTCATTGTCTTTCTATTGTGTCTCTAATTGACACGATTGAAATGTTAAATATTGATCAGACTCTGTCAAATTGTCCAAAAACATATATCTGAGGTTTAAAAACAAGAATGTAGTTATATCATGGTGCCAGAATGGTCAAATTTTGTTGTACAATAATAAATTGTGAACAGCATCAGATAAGAAACTATTTTTGTATTATCCTGATAAGCTAATCAGTAATCATAGTAAATACAGACCTACTTGGAATTTTTAAAAGCCATGTATTTTCCTTTATTTTTATTATGGACTAGCTGTGCCCGCGACTTCGTTCACGTGGACTACAGGATTTTGAATTTATTTTTTGTAAAATAAAAATAGCCTATGTTACTCCTTATTACATCAGCTACCTGCCAAAAAAAGTCCCGTCAAAATCGGTCCAGCCATTTCAGAGATTAGCCCAGACAAACAGACAGACAGACAAATGTTGTAAAAAATGTTATTTTGGTGTATGTACGGTATATACAATTCATATGCATGTAGTAAAAAGCAGTTATTTCAATATTAGTGTGTGTTTGACACTCTCACAATTTTATTTATATGTATAGATAGTCTTGTGTTTGACCTCTATCTCACCTGTGATGGTAAGCGATGATGTGGCTGATGATAGAGCATGCCTGCCTAGAAGCAACCTATGGGTATGAACGGATGGCGCAATGCCATACGTCTTGTGGTCCGATGATGGAACAGACTTTGACAGACATCATTTGAACAAGATTGAACTATAATATAGCATACTTAATCAGCCTTATAAAGTTTCCACTGCTGGGACTCAGGCCTCCTTTCCAGGAGAGGGAATTGCCCACGATCCATCATGCGGACCTAGCGCGGGTTATTGGATGACGCATGTCTTTAAAGTTTTGGTTGTAGGACATGTGACAAATAACTGTACCTGTCTGGATTTGAACTCGCGACCTACGACTCGTAAGTCGTGATTGTTACCACCACAAAATAGATGAAAGAGGTTAGAATGATGTGGACGGGGTAGGCGTGTCACAAAATAGGGATGCTCATAGTTCAACTGCCAATAGCAATCTTGCGATCTAAGTGTGCGTGGTCTGTTAGTTGCGTAATGCGCGTTCGTATTGGTTTATTGCCTGTAGTGGAGTTAAAGGGTGGGAGACAAGCTGCGACACTCGTTGTAGTACAAATCGGAAAGTATTTCCTTTCTTACCTCTTTCTACTTTTCTGTGGCTACCACCACTGCTCCTATGAATAATACTATCTTGGTGAATGATGATTCATTCCAAATAGATGTACTGTGAATCAATCCTCTATCTAGCACTTTCCATATGTAATTTGACTTCTTGTTTTGAATTAAAGATAAGAATTGTTAGTCATGACAAAAACAAAATCGGTCATTCACTGTTTACATAATCATAATAAAAATATTGCTTGGCTTAGCAATCATAACTGCTAATCCAAAATGACTGGTTTTGATATTACTGACTGGCTAAATGACTGGTTGTGTATAACAATTGTATCTGATTCTAAATAATTACCCTCTTTATTTTAACTAGCTTTTGCACGTGGCTTCGCCCATGTACCTACTTAAAATTTAGCCTATGTGACTCAGGAATAAAGCAGCTTTCTATCGGTGAAAAAAATTTAGCAATCGGACCAGTGCTTTCAGAGATTACCTACTACAAACAAAAAACAAACTTTACAGTAGGCACAACGGATCTTGAGCGCTCGGCGTCAGAGTGGGGATCGCTTTGCGCATTCCATGCATTGGCGAGCCAATCGTCTTTGTTGTTAGATACATGCAGAACGAATGAGTGACGTCTATGACGCGATGGCGCGGCGAGCCAATCACTCATTATAATATTAGTGTAGATTCTTTGCCCTATGCTAGGAATTCCTTTATTGTGAGTGCATTCACAAACATATTTACTCACATACATAAGTCACCCATACTTGGAACAACTATCTGTAGGTCATACAAGTATTTGTTTCCATGAGGGAATCGAAAACGCGACACGCAGCACAGCAGCCATTCGTTTAACCACTTCGCTAAACATACACTCAATTATTAGAAAAAAAAAGGACAAATTCAGAAGAAGTGTATGTCTGCTTACTGCAATGGTCTTAATTTTGTAAATTACATTTAATTGCTGATCCTGGGGTCAAATAATTAACGCTGTTAGGAAGGCAGTGGCCAGAGGCGTAGCGTGGATTAATTTAAACGGGGGCGAAGACACATCAGCCAGGTCTTTTTGATTCACAAATTCTAAAACGAGACAGCGCCTGTCGCAGCCCAGTGTTCGATCACATCGTCGCTTACCATCAGGTGAAATAGTGGTCAAACGCGAGTCTATCAACTGTAAAAAAATCCTCGTTCCTAAAGAGCCCTCGCTTGTGCGAGGCTCTTTTGGGTGCGAGGCCGTGCGCGTGGGGCCTCTTTGCCCACGCTTAACTACGCACTGCCCAAACGCACAATAATAACAATAAAAAGAGGGTCGACATATGGAAAGTAATATATGAGCTGGCGGTGGTAGTGAATACTGTTGACCCAGTGGTAACGGCTCCGACTTACGAGTTGTATGTCGTGGGTCAAGCCCAGGTAGGAGCTTTACTTTGTGTAATTTATCTCATCACCTCTACTCTTAAAACGGTGAAGGAAAACATTGTGACGGCCCCGGCATATTCTAGAACAAAAAATTCAAAGCCATGTGACATCCATCACATCTGCGACGCACTGGGTTGACGTTTGGTGGATTACGGTCACTCTTAGAGAAGAGGCCTAAGCGGGGGAACCTTATACGATGATGAGATGGAATTAAAGATTTTTTTATTCAACTTACGTCGTGGATCTTGTGAGAACTTCAATTTGTACCTAACTCAAGGACGTAAAGGACAACTGAGTAGAAGAACCCCTGTGTTTCTTCAATTGTCCTTTACGTCCTTGAGGTTTTACTCAGCAGAGGTCTGACATTCTTTTTCACTCCACCCAGAGAGGGATAGTTAGCTCTTTTTAATATTTTCTAATTATTTTAGTGGGTGAGGCCCTTACCTTGTAGTGTAGTAATTCGTATCTTGCAGAGACGCCCGGCGATGTCTGCGGTACCTCGCGTTCTGGGGCAAGTACAACAGCTTCGCCTTCATCGGCGACTCCAGGCTCGAACAGCTCTATGAATATTTTATAGGTGAGTGTAACACGTAAGTATGGCCACACGAACGCTTACCTACTTCTGGTACCATCGAGGTCATTTCTGCCAGATCACTTAAAAAATATTTTGCTTGAATCCTGCAACGCGGCGCCCTTTTGAAATTTTTGATTCGAGTGCAAGCGAAAATGAACTTAGCTGTGGTCAGGCTGAAGTGTCTTTGATGGTACCTATCCGAGAAATCTTTGACGTGAATATAGGCTACTATTGAAAGGCTTAGCCCAAAAACGTCCCTTTCGCAAATCGACTATTGGCCGTAAAATGTCACTTTAGCAGAATCGCTTTCGCAGAATGACTTTTTCTCAAAGGCTTGTCGCAAGACTGCTCTTTCGCAAAACGTCTCTTGGCCGTAAAATGTAATTTTCGCAGATTGTTGCAAAATGACTCAAGTCGCATTTTTCTAAATGTCTACTGATTGTAAAATGTCTTCTCTCATAATGTCGCTTTTTCAATGGTTTAATCGGAAAACGGCTCTTTCGCAAAACGTCTACTGGCCATAAAATGTCATTTTCGCAGAATGTCGCTCTCGCCGAATGCCTCTTTCTCAAAGGCTTATTCGCAAGACGGCTTTCTCGCAACACGCCTACCGGTCGGAAAATGTTTCTTATAATGTCGCTTTCGCAGAATGACTATTTCTCAAAAGGTGTGTTTTTTGTTGAGAGACCATACCGCATTGACAATCTCACAAATCGACGATTAATTATAAAAATATTTTAATCTCTTATTTACATGTGTCGCTATCTTTCGAGCTATCGAAATAATTATGATTAACCTGTGTAATCTACCAGCAAAACAACTACTGAAATATTCTTAACGAAAATCCCTATAACTTCCAAATCAGGCAGGGGGTGGAATATATGGACTACCGCTGATGCCAGAAGCTTTACTAGGGTGAAATTAGATAACTGTCCCAACGGATAATATGTATCTTTAAGTATTTCCAAGACATGGTCTACCTGTACCTGTGTACCTTTCAGTCGTTCCAGCGTGAACATAAATAGGCTTGCGGACAGTGAGCAATGGGTAGCTCGCTGTCCGGCCGTCCGGTAACTGTCCGAACGAAGCCCAAGTCGTCGACGGCGCGCACTGTTCCCGCGCGCCTCAAGGAGTTGTCAGCAACAACAGGAGCCCAGCCGGGTCGAAGCCCAGTAGGGCCGACGGTGGACGCCATCATGCGCGTGCGAGCCCTCACGACGGGGGATGCGGTGTCCCAGGGTAGGTGTGTCGTGGCAGTGTCCTTGGACATTGCCAACGCTTTCAATTCCCTGCCCTGGAGTACGATCCGGAGGGCACTCCGGTACCACCGGGTGCCCGAATACCTCTGTCGAGTAGTCGAGGCCTACCTGTCGGACAGGTATATTGTCTACCCCGGTCACCAGGGAGACTGGAAACGTCGGGAGATGTCGTGCGGTGTTCCGCAGGGGTCGGTACTAGGGCCACCCTTGTGGAACATTACGTGCTGCGGGGTGACCTCCCTGACGGGGTCAGCGTGGTCTGCTACGCAGACGACACGCTGGTTCTAGCGCAGGGAGAGTCATACCGGGCGGCGGCCGCTTTAGCGACACGCGGGGTTGCGATAGTCGTTGGTAGGATCCAGGAGTTGGGACTCGAGGTGGCGCTGCGCAAATCCGAGGCCATGTGTTTTCACGGTCGCGGCCGTCGGAACGCGCCACCGTCGGGTTCCCAACGAACGGTAGGAGGAGTTCGCATCGGCGTCGGGACATCGATGAGGTACCTGGGACTCATCCTCGACAGCCGATGGAATTTCGAGGAGCATTTCCGACGTCTGGCTCCCAAACTCAACCGGACTGGGGCCGCTCTCAAGCGGCTCCTGCCCAACCTTGGGGGTCCAGACGCCTCCTGCCGGAGGCTCTACGCGGGGATCGTTCGGTCCATGGCCCTCTACGGGGTGCCGGTGTGGGCGCCGTCGCTGCGAAAGCGACCGGCGGCTATTCTGAACGCCTGCCAGAGGGTCATGGCAATTCGGATGGTGCGGGGATACCGCACGATTTCCTGCGAAGCGGCGAGCCTTCTGGCTGGCCTACCACCGTGGGATCTGGAGGCAACAGTCCTTGCACACATGCACGACATGCGCGTGGAGATGCAACGCCGGGGTGAAAGTCCTCTGCCGCGACAGGTCACGGCATGGCGGACAGAGCTCCGGCGGGATCTCATGGTGGAATGGCGTCAGCGACTATCGCAACCCCGTCATGGGCACGCCACAATTATGGCGATAAGTCCCCTCTTTGAGGCGTGGCTGGAAAGACCTCACGGCGTCCTTACCTTCCGCATGACACAGGTCCTCACCGGAAATGGCAAGTTCGGGAGGTTCCTGTTCCGAATAAAAGCGGAAGTGACGCCCGGGTGTCGCCACTGTGCGGAACGCCCTGAGGACACGGTGGAGCACACAATCGCGGTGTGCCCTGCTTGGGCGGAGCATCGCCGTGCCCTCGTGGGGGTGATCGGCGGCGGAGACCTCTCGCGCCGGGCCTTGGTTGAGGCCATGGTCCGGACCAAGCCCAAGTCGTCGACGGCGCGCGCTGTTCCCGCGCGCCTCAAGGAGTTGTCAGCAACAGCAGGGGCCCAGCCGGGTCGAAGCCTACTGGGGCCAGGGTTATCCGAAAGGGCGCTCGAGCCCCGGTATGAAGGCTTGAAGGAACGGGATGGGTTTTTTAGTCAGTAAGAGTCTGACACTATCTCCCGCTCCGCCCAAGAGCGGGGGTTGTCATAAGATGATTTTTCCCATCGAAAAAAAAAAAAAAAAAAAAAAAAGCCCAGTAGGGCCAGGGTTATCTGAAAGGGAACTCGAGCCCCGGTATGAAAGCTTGAAGGAATGGGGTGGGTTTTTTGGTCAGTAAGAGTCTGACACTATCTCCCGCTCCGCCCAAGAGCGGGGGTTGTCATTGGATGATTTTCCCCAGCGAAAAAAAAAAGCGTGAACATAAACAAATTATAATGTCAAGGTAGCCGTGCACGCTAGGTATACCTGACAGGTTTGCCTGTACAGGTTAACCGGAGCGTGTATGTTGCACAACTGTGCAGGGCCTCAAGTCTGCTATTACAATAGTGTCAGAATGGTCTATCATTGATGTCATAATTGTCGATTTTGACAAGTTTGGTAATCTATTAATATAATGGCGTCATTATGACTTTCCAATGGTCAACCACTGACACTCCATTGAAAGAAGTGACATAGAATGGTAATCTCGTACATATTGACAAATGAATATTTGACGTTTGCGGTAATCTGCTAAAACTTTGATAATTTATTTGATCAGTGTTTTACCATTAGAACGTTATTGTGCAATTATTGGTTTTAATATGCTCGAAATTATCATTCTACCACAATATTTCAGGAGGTTGTAATAAAACTCATAAATAATCATGTAAAAAAACGATACCTGGTAAATAATCAGTAATACTTGTTATTTAATTTTTTAATTACACTAAACTAAATCGATTGATCGATGGCCGCGGGGGCGTGGCTAGGGTGTGGCGTGCGGGATGATGATTGGATGATACATTATTTATGAAACTATCGTTGCGAGTTAGTGTGTGTGAAAACGCCCTTTATTGTTCCGTGTTTGTGTGTGTGAAAGAAAGCGCGGTTATAAAAAAAAAAAAAATACCTACTTATTTTATTATTGATTCGGGTCGAGAATCACTAACATAATTACCTCCTGAAATATTTTGCAGCTTCAAAACGACACCTTGTATTACAAGAACAGTGACCGATCAATGATCGATCATTATGAATTAGTAGATTACAAACTTTTAGCAAAATGACAATGGGATCGTGTTGGAATGACGAATTTATAAAAATAGCAGACTTGGGGCCCAGGTTACAAGCTTACCCGAAAGGTATAACTGTACAGGCAAACCCTAGCGTGTACCTTTAGTGTGATAACGTGATAAAGCCAGCATAGTTCCAATGTTGGGGTACGGGGTTGTTCGAAAGCTTTTTCACGGTTCTGGAACGCAAAGGCAATTGAAGGGCGCGGGTCACTGTTGGCCCACGCCTGTTGTCTATGCCATAACATAAACCCAGAATCAGAATGTCTTTATTGTGGGCATAGGTTACATACAGACGTTAAAACTTAATAATAAATTATAGTTCCATTATGTCCTGCCAATTAGGCATACAATAATAAATTACAGATTATACTAAAAAAATATTTAAAAATAATTGAGTCAAAATTTAGTTTGATTAATAAATGTCAAAATTGAGTCCGAATTATAAATGTCAAAAATTAATAGTAAGAATTATAACCCACTGAATGTTATAGGACCTATGTTTGTTTGTATAATCTTAACCTATCAGAAAGCATGTCACACATCGCGCCGTATCAATTAGACAATAAAAAGTAAACTACAATTCGCTTTTACTCAATAAGTCTCTCACTTCCTCTCGCTCCTTCCAGAGCGAGAGAATATTGAAAAAGATTTGATGATTTCCAACCTCCCAAAAAAAAAGAAACGGCCGCATATCCAAGGCTGCCTTTAAGAAATTTTAGATGTAACACTGCGCAACCCTGAATTGAGTCTTGTGTTCATCTACTACTGCATCAGCTACTGGACGGATAAGGAATACAGTTTAGGACCAATGAGGCAACCGTATGGGCATAGCAGGGTCGATGTCTACTGGGGCCATGGGTTGTGCGAAAGTGTACCTCGGGGCCATGGGTTGTGCGAAAGTGTACCTCGGGGCCATGGGTTGTGCGAAAGTGTACCTCGGGGCCCTGGAAAGAAGGAACAGGAGTGGGTTTTAGTTAGTTAAAGTCTGACACGCTCTCTTGCTCCGACTCCGCCTCCGATTTCGAAAGATTCCGGTTCTTAATTCGGTTCTGATATAATCATTTCCTTTACATCCCTACTATTACAAGGCACATTGTTGTCCCCAGGTGTGGTCCGAACACGTTTCGATATGGACTCGTCGTACTCCACAGTGGACCATCGCATGCCCAACTACACGTACGTTGACAACAAGCTGCGGCTGTCCGTCACGTTTATATACAGCGACGATGTCTCCAAGACCATGGTGGACCAGTTCAGGACCTGGTGAGTGGGGAAATGAAAAGCTTTTTTATTATTGACTAGCTTCACCCGTGTACATAAAATATAGCCTATGTCACTCAGGAATAAAGCAGCTTTCTACCGGTGATAAAAATTTCGCAATCGGACCAGTACTTTCAGAGATTATCTCCTACAAAAGAAAAAAAAACAAACTTTACCTCTTTACAATATAAGTGTAGATATAGGCTCGCGTTTGACCACTATCTCTTCTGATGGTGAGCGACGATGTGGTCGACGACGGGGCACGGTTGCTTCGAAGTAACCTATCCCCTCTTGAGGAAGAGACCCCTAGGTTATAGGTACCACGAAACTCAAACTGCGGCATTTTTGGGAATTCCATTCCTTAGGTGTACACACACCATTATAAAAAAATAGCTTAACCCGTTGACTGCCGGAACGCAGATCTACGCGAGACACAATGGCTTTTTAATTGTGTCTCTAATTACGGCATTCGAGAGGTTAAAAACTAACTTTTCTGTTTTGTGTACATAATAATTTTTTTACACCACCTGCTCGATAATGTCGTTTTACACGTCAGATAAGCCTCACTTAAAGCAAGTCATTATATGCCTAGGGAGATAATGCAGTATGGCCGATCCCTAGGGAATAATGAGATTTGAATTTGGAGCATCAAGAATCGTCAACATTGTGAATTAAAATGTAGGCGCATCGAACAAGTTGACTCGAAATTCAAACCAAAGAGTATGTAATCACTATGATTCAAACTGGCCACTAACAAAAAAAAAGAAAATAGAATAAATCGTGCGTATGTACTGACGACACGGGAGCATTATAGAAAATTGAAACTATAGAATCTTGGAGTAGTGAATTTTGTTTGTTTGATGAACTTGTAAATATAATACTTATACACTCACCGGCACGGAAACTTGGCCACCAATAACTTGCCGATAATTTCTATTTAAATATTTAATTTTCATTATATTATGGGTTTATGCACTAAATTAGGGTTTTTTTATGGTTTTGTAACTCAGTTATTGAAAAAAATGATGCACCAGCAGTAATCTTTAAAAAAATAAGCAGTTTCACAAAAATATTGGTTTTAACACTGTCAATTTAAAAAGAACACAAAATGAAAAATAACCAATAAGTCTTCGTTGTGTTTGCATTTTAATATCGGGTGTTTCCTCCCCTAGCCCCGATAACAGCTTGCGTTCGTTCTGGCATACTTTGGATGATGTTTCTGATCTCAACTTGTGGTATGCTTTCCCAAGCGGTCAGTGCTGCATTTCGAAGCTGATTCAGAGTTTCAGGCGGGTTGGAGGAGGACTTTATTTTTCTTTCAAGCTTGTCCCAGATATGCTCTATTGGATTTAAGTCTGGACTACGAGCTGGCCACTGCAATTTTTGAATACCAACCTCTGTAAGGTATTCCTCCACGCAATGTGCAACGTGTGGGCGCGCGTTATCGTGCATTAGGAGGAATTCGTCAAATCCAATAAACCCTGAATATGATAACACGTGTTCCTGAAGAATCTCCTCGATGTATCGTGTTGCCGTTAATCGGTTATCGACGATAACTAACTCCGTACGTGCATCGGAACTTATTCCTCCCCAAACCATTATAGAGCCTCCATGAAAACTAACAGTTTGTGTGGTGGTAATGGGTAAAAACCGCTCTCCTCTTCTTTTCCACACTCGCTCCCGACCATCTGGAGCTCGTAAAGCGATTCGACACTCATCTGTGAACAGTACTCGAGCCCACTGCTCATGGGTCCAGTTGACGTGTTCTCGTGCTAATCGAAGTCGAGCTACTCGGTGACTTCTGAGAAGTTCTGGGCCGCGTGCTGGTCTACGAGCTTGTAAATTCACTTCCTCCATTCGTCTTCTCACTGTACGTTCACTAACATTGACACCTCTTGTGAACTGGAGTCGCTGGCGTATCTCAACAGCGGTGAGGTAGCGGTTTCTCAAAATTTCCAGGACAATAAAGCGGTCATCCCGGGCTGATGTGCATCTGACGCCTCCGCTGCCTGGTCTACGGGAGTAGCGGCCTGTCTCCTGGTATCGTTTCAGCGCATACTGCATCGATGAACGTGGTACATTCAGTATAACAGCAACTTCTCGCTGTGTCAGCCCTTGTTCGATCAATGCTACAGCTTGTGCAACCTGTGATGGTGTTAATGGCATTTTTATTGGAATTAAATCACCTTTAGTTATTGAAGTAACAGTACGATATCACAATAATTGAATAACCTAACAATAAACTTTCACAAAACACAAATTTAAAACAGCAACTTAGTCGCTCAGATGACCGGGTTCAACTAAAACTTAAAAATAACGTCATATTGCACTCAAACATGATAAATTACCCTCTTGAACTAAAGGTAAACATTTTTTAGACCAACCTTCATAATAAATAATCATAGGAAACACTTAAAGCTCTTGTTATCGCGAAATACGCGCTTGGCCAAGATTCCGTGCCGTTGAGCGTATTTCTCTAATATATGATTTGGTCGACCAAATTGTCTTTTAATTATCTCACAGATGGTGTAAAAAGTAGAGTATGCAACACGGGGATAAAGCTGTCTTTGTCTTGGGCGGCTTGAATTCCTCACTTCACTCAGGTTTCTTTATTAACTCCCTCGCAATGCTCGGGAGTTGATTTTATAAATCCCTCACTGTCGTTCGGGATTAAAATTAGCAACCTTCGTTTTGTTCGGAATTCAACATGCCGCCCGCGACTTAAAGACACTGCTTTATCCCCTAGTCACATAAACTACTATTAATTGTGTCTCTAATTACGGCATTCGAGAGGTTAAAAACTAACTTTTCTGTTTTGTGTACATAATAATTTGCAATTTAAATATCAGAGCTGTTGCTTTGTTGTGACGTTTAAATGCCATCTCAATTCTAGTGAGTAAGTAAGCGAGACGGAGTAATACATGACCGATAGTACCATCCCTCTTTAGATTCGGGCTCAAATCCTGATGGCTTCATAATATTGTCCAGTAAAGGCTAAAAAACTATTTACAAGTTGTTTTACTACCAATTTATGTGATATTTGCATTTCTATTTAATAATATATTAGCTTCGTTAATTTCTTGGTATAATTATACCAAAATCAATTGTGAGCGCTAGTCAATGCAAATTAGACTTTATCTCAGTGACATAAAAGTCTTAACGCGTTGTAATCCTCGGCGGTATTAACCATACCATATCCCTCGACTTTGACATTGGGGCCTGTAAATATCGAACCTAAATAGTAGACATACTCTAGTAAACTGAACATGCGTTCTAAACTTTATTACCCTTAACATAGAGCTTAATTTCCAACAGGCAGCGATCAGACCAACCCCCCTCCGTCATAGTGGCATCCACCGGTCTCCAACTACTCAAGACTCGGAACACAACTGATTTAGTGCTTGAAGAGTACAAAAGGAACCTTACGCACTTGGTACAAGCCATAGATTCCCTTGCAGCTAGGAACACACAAGTACTATGGAAACTGATTGAATCAGTTGATGCTACTAAGTTGAAAAATGAAAATAAAAGGATCACTAACAGTGATATTGATTCGTATAATAAAGCTGCAATTGAGGTAAGGATATTTTGGTTCTAGACTCTTCTATCTGTATTTGTCCATTTCTTTTTAAGTGTTTGTGTGTGTACATAAATGAATAAATAAATAGATATCAATCAACAATCAAAATCAATATCTGTCTATGTGGCTGAACATAATCATTTGGGATATCGCAAATATTTCATTAACTTTAGCTGAAAAACGTCAGAAATAACGTCTTGACTTTTTTATAACAATATTTTGTAAGACTAGAACAGTACACATTGGTATATCCATAAAATACATACTTATTTTAATTTTACACCGAATTCGGGAAGGCCAGAACAATCGTTGCAACTTTTTCTTTGCATTGTGATTGTATTTTGACATTGGCCTGATGAACTGTTTATATACAGGGTGGTTTTTGAGATGGGTCAGTAAGGGCAGGCACCTTAACCGTTGTTGTTACAGGAATACGATTTTCGTTCTCGTAATCTTAGAAAATATATACGTGAACTAGGAAGTTGAATTTTTTGACAAGAAATTTTGCTATTCGATTGCAGCGTAACCTACCGGGTTCCATCCAGGGACCCGCTCAAATATACACACGAAATTTCACCCGATTATTATTACGATCTTAAAAATCGGGAGTTTCGTGTGTAAGTATATTTAAGAAACAATCTTTTTTACAGATCCTAACCCACAGCGCAGCAAAAATCTGGAACTCCGCACGCCTCGTGGCCGAGGACGGGTCGGGCGACGTGTCGCTGAGCGCGACGGCGCTGCGGCACCTGGCGCAGCTGCTGCTGAACATGTTCTGCAACGACCACATGAACTTCAACGACGGCTCGTGCTGCGCGCAGCCCGAGCCCTACACGCAGCTGCAGATACTTACGTTCGCGCTGTTTCTGCTATGGTGAGATTTTTATATGCATTTAAAATAGTTTATTTCATTAAACCTCTTGGTAGATAATGTATAAAGCATGTTCGCTTTTGTACCGTGTTATTGTGTATTACAGCCGGGTACAGACTTACGAAATGTAACATGAAATTTAACACGCTATGAAAAAATTTGCCGTCCACATTGTCGCAACGTATCATGCAATGTAACAAAATTCCTATAGTGTGGACGCCTTGCGCGCACGAACAGAGCATTACAACTCGTGCGCGCCGCGATCCGTCATTTGTCGGTTTTTTCGCCAAACGCAAAGGGACGCGCAGTGTGCACGGAGCGTCAGTGTGGACGGGTTGCGTGTGTTTGTACTGCAGAACGCGCGCGAACCGGTTGTCCGGTTAATCTCATGTCGGCCATCAATTGTGCACCAGCTCTCCGACTGAAAAACTCTGTGCGCCACCAACGTCGAGGTCTTCGGCGTCTTTTTATCACGTGATTAATGACAATCAATGAAGCAAAGCACCAACAATCAATGTAGCCAGCTGGTCATCACAATCCATTCTCTTCGCGTGTTGTCGACAGACTGAGCTATGTTCGCCGCGCACATGCTGGAAACGGATGCGAGCACGTCATGCTCGGCTCGTGCGCGCCACGTGCGTGCCCTGCGTCCACACTTATCAAATGTTACATCAATTATCATGTTACATTGCATGATACGTTTTGCAAATCTGTACGTGGCCAGTTTTAAATAAATAATTATTACTCAAAAAGTACTTTAATGGTTGCTCAAAATGTTATAAAATCGTTCGTTAATATGTTCTACAGCGGTTGCGCAACATTATCTGAAACTGTTATTGAACATGTTCTGCAATGCAACGATGGTTCAACATGTTCTGGAACTTGTATTTAATGTTTTCGGGTATTATTGTTCAACATGTTTTAACAATGGTTGCAACATGTTTTAACAATGGTTGCAACATGTTTTAACAACGGTTGTAACATGTTCTGCAACATGTTCAACATAATTTGATGTATCATGTTCGGTATTATGGAGAAATTTAGTTTGTGACATTCGAAGTGCAAAAAAAAGGTTACCTTTTACTTAATAAATAAGGTGCAACATAACATGTCTGATCGCAACATGAAATTTTTCCAAATCAGATTCGGTTTCTGTTGTCAAAACCGAAATTCGATTTTTTGCTGAAACTAGGTCGAAACCATAGATATCCGGAGATATGCCTTCATTGCGGAATACTAAGGAGTCTTAGTGAGGCCGCTTATCTTCCACCAAAATAATTACAACATTCACAAATAGTGTATTTACGACACACATTTAAAATTTGCACACGTACACTAAGAAGAAAGCACCTACACTAAATCAATTTCTAATAGCATACATAAATAAAATGGGCGAATCATGCACTTGTAAACACATATCTTTCAATGCACACGCATGCAATTAGGGAGTCGAACGCGAAGGTCGATAATTTTATCGATATTTAATTTTAGCATATTCTAGTAATATAATTAAGAACTTCGTTTTATTTTCTTTAAACGATTTCTTTTTTACATACTTATCCGAAAAGAGAGTTTACTTTTAATAAAATAAAATATATTTATAAGTAACTTTTAAAACTTTATGAAGTTATATTTGTTTCTCATGCACAATTGTACTATAAATTAAAAAAACTTTGATCATCTTTGTCTTTAGGTATAATTTAATTTAAGTTTTACACTTCACGAGTATTGAAGTAGGACACGTCATTTGTCTTTGGGTTGATGATATTCGACCTGTTTTTACATTTAATTTTTTACGCATCAATAGCACACTGTACGCAATTGCAAAGTGACTGAATGAATCGGACAGCCACCGTTTGAATGTATGAGCATTTAATAATACTGTTACGGCACGTGCCACGTCTTCATGGCATATCCCTCGATATCCGTGGTCGAAACTGAAATGGAAAGTTCAGCCAGATACTTGTATAAATCCGTTCTATTCCGTGTAGCGCAGTAGTATGGGTGGCGCGGGGCCTGTGGGCGTGGGCGGGCGCGGCGCGGCGGGCGCTGCGCGGGTACGCGGCCGTGCCGCTGCACGCGCCCCCGCCACAGCCCGCGTCCGCGCTGGCGGCACTGGCGCGCCTGGGCCTCATCATGTCCTACTTCTACCTGTGCGACAGAACCAACTTCTTCATGAAGGAGAATAAATACTATTCCGAGTGGAGCTTCTGGCTGCCGGTCGGATACGTGTTCGCGCTTGGTCTGTTCTTTACGGACGAGTCGAGATCTAATACGTAAGTTTCTTTCATATTTACTTATATTTTTTTACCTTTTGACTTTAAAAGTAAGTACTATAAAACTCTTTTTAGCCAGCTCAGATTCATTTAATGTGATAATCGTACAATTTTCACCACCATTCCCTTAAAACTGCCTTTTCTTTATCCTTAAAACTAAAAAAGACATCAAAGATGGGCCTTTATTCAAAAGAAATGAACACCAATGTGATACTCGTATACCTTATAAGAAAGCATATTTATTACACCACTCAATCATAATTAAATATGAACATTTCAATCCTCGTTTTTATAAAAAGCTAAAAAATGTTTCAATAAAAACAAAACAAACATTTAAACAAACCTTTTTTACTGTCCGTTCAATCGATTTTGACTTCTATTCCATAAGCATAAAGAAGACATTAAAAGTAAAAAAAATGATTACCATACCAACTATTTACTGCAGCCACCATCCAGCCGCAATAAAAGTCAAAATCGATTGAAGGGAAAAACAACCGGCCAAGTGCGAGTCGGACTCGCCCATGAAGGGTTCCGTAGCAGCAAGTAACATAATATAAAAGTTCTTGTAGTTTGTTGTAACTTTGATCGACGTTTTAATAATAGTGTATTTTATTAGATTTTTGACGTATTAAAAAAAACTACTTACTAGATCTCTTTCAAACCAATTTTCGTTGGTGGTTTGCATGGTAATGTACATCATATGTTTTTTTTTGGTTTTATCATTCTCTTATTTTAGAAGTTAGAGGGACACACACACACATTTTACCGCTTTGGAAGTGTCTCTCGCACAAACTATTCAATTTAGGAAAAAACGATATTAGAAACCTCAATATCATTTTTGAAGACCTATCCATAGATCCCACACATATGGGTTTGATGAAAAAAAAAAATTTTGGATTTCAGTTCTAAGCATGGGGACCCCCAAAATTTATTGCTTTTTTTCTATTTTTGTGTGAAAATCTTAATGCGGTTAACAGAATACATCTACTTCCTAAGTTTTAACAGTATAGCTCTTATAGTTTTGGAAAAAAGTGTCTGTGACATACGGACGGACAGACAGACAGACATGATGAATCTATAAGGGTTCCGTCTTTTGCCATTTGGCTAGGGAACCCTAAAAAGGTTTGGTTTAAATGTCTAATCTTATTTCAAATGTAGTTTAGAGGTATGCGAAACAAAGAGTAAAGTCCCGCAAACTTCCGTTAAAACCCGATGACCGGACGATTGTTATGTCTGGTGGGCAACTGCCCGGCAAATGATCTTGGACTGTTCTATATGTCAAGCAGAGAACTTTAATTGCGAGATACAAGATTAGTTCTTTGACGCCATAGATGTCGCTACGGAGTATACAAATTTTTATCTTATTTCAGAGTCCTCCACCGAGAACAAACAGACGAATGGAAAGGCTGGATGCAGCTGGTGATCCTCGTGTACCAGGTCACCGGCGCCAGCAAGATCCTGCCCATCTACATGCTGGTGCGAGCGCTGGTCTCCGCGTACCTGTTCCTCACCGGCTACGGCCACTTCTACTACACCTGGAAGACGGGCGACACCAGCCTGGTCAGATACTTCCGGGTCATATTCAGGTTGAACTTCCTGACTGTGGTGCTGTGTCTGACCATGAATAGGCCGTATCAGTTCTATAGTTTTATTCCGTTGGTGTCGTTTTGGTATACTTTGGTGAGTATTTTTAACTTCATTCGCATTTTTAATTCTCTCCTTCTTTTTGGCGCGTCGGTGGCAAAACTAATTACATTTCATGCCTGGCTCAGTATTCGACCACGGCAATGCCGTTTACTGATGCTGTCATTAGATCCTTACGTGAACAGGTTACAGGGCACGTTATGCAGGATGGAAGGTGGGACAAATTAAAACTTTTACTTCTCTGTTAGAAAAGATTTAAAAAAAAACTGGGCAAGTGCACGTCGGACCGTACAATGTTACCTTAATAAATAGTTCAATGCTGTAATGGAGTCTCGAAGAAAAAAAAATCGCAAAAAACTTTTTGTGACGCAATAACAATACTGTTTTCAGATTTATTTCTATACCTGTGTTATAAGACCTTGCCTTATGCCAACTTTCAGTATTTTTGATCAACGAGAAGTATCCGATGAATTTTGATTCCCTGAGAGTATCGAAATATGTATATGTATTTTGTAATTATTGCGACATAAACGGCCGTTTTTAATTGTCAACTAAGAAGTTTGATTTTTTTACAACTTTAAGGGACCTAGAGTATATGGTTTCCATTTCAATTCGATATAACTCGGCGCGCTCCCGAGATATAGGGTCTTGATAGACAGACAGCCAGGACGGATAACAAAGTGATCCTAACAGGGTTCCGATTTCTCCTTTTGCGGTACGGAACCCTAAAAAATAAAACCAATATTTTCTTTGTTGCAGATGTTCGCTATCTTCGCTCTCCCGCCGCACATAGCACCATCATCCAGCCACACGGTAGAATCCAAGCCATACCAGTACCTCTACATAGCTGTAAAGGTAAGTTACACCGGTCTATGTAGTTTGCAACTGTTAAATAAAATACACAAATTAAATCAACTTAAAATATTTGTGACTTTTCAACATTGTAATATACTGGCCACAAGCGAGCATCTCCGTCTCCAACATCTCTGTTTCGAGTACCTACGTCCCTAGTACCTCTTTTTCGAGCACCTCCGATTCGAGGGTCTCTGTTTCGATTACCGCCGCCTCGATCATCTCTATTTAGATCACCTCTGTTTTGAGCACGCCCGACTCGAGCATCTCTATTTCGAGAACCTTTGTTTCGGGCACCGCCATCTCGAGCATCTTTGTTTTGAGCACACCCGACTCGAGCATCTCTGTTTGGAGCAACTCCGTTTCCAACACCTCTATTTCGGGCACCTCCGTCTTGAGCACTTTTGTTTCGGCACCTACGTCTTGAGCACCTTTGTCTCGGGCACCTCCGTCTAGAGCACCTCTGTTTCGGGCATATCCATCTGGAGCACCTCTGTTTCGGGAATCTCCGTCTAGAGCACCTCTGTTTCGGGCATATCCGCCTGGAGCACCTCTGTTTCGGGCATATCCGTCTGGAGCACCTCTGTTTCGGGCATATCCGTCTGGAGCACCTCTGTTTCGGGCATCTCCGTCTTAGCACCTCTGTTTCGGGCATATCCGTCTGGAGCACCTCTGTTTCGGGCATATCCGTCTGGAGCACCTCTGTTTCGGGCATATCCGCCTGGAGCACCTCTGTTTCGGGCATCTCCGTCTGGAGCACCTCTGTTTCGGGCATATCCGTCTGGAGCACCTCTGTTTCGGGCATCTCCGTCTGGAGCCCCTCTGTTTCGGGCATATCCGACTCGAGCATCTCTGTTTGGAGCAACTCCGTTTCCAACACCTCTATTTCGGGCACCTCCGTCTTGAGCACTTTTGTTTCGGCACCTACGTCTTGAGCACCTTTGTCTCGGGCACCTCCGTCTAGAGCACCTCTGTTTCGGGCATATCCGTCTGGAGCACCTCTGTTTCGGGCAACTCCGTCTGGAGCACCTCTGTTTCGGGCATCTCCGTCTAGAGCACCTCTGTTTCGGGCATATCCGTCTAGAGCACCTCTGTTTCGGGCATATCCGTCTGCAGCAACTCTGTTTCGGGCATATCCGTCTGGAGCACCTTTGTTTCGGGCATATCCGTCTGGAGCACCTCTGTTTTGGGCAACTCCGTCTGGAGCACCTCTGTTTCGGGCATCTCCGTCTGGAGCACCTCTGTTTCGGGCACCTCCGTGTCGAGCACCTCTGTTTCGGGCACCTCCGTCTCTACCACTTCTGTTTCTTGCACATGCAGTTAAGAAAAATATTATATAAGGTGTAAAAAAATTAACTGCAAGAACTTCGTCCACATACTCGACATCGAAAAACAAACACATTACAAAAAAAAATTTTTTTTTTGAGCACTTTCTATATTTTCACATTAATAAAACAATTTAGTATCATATTTTTTTGTGCACTGTACGCAGGGCTGCGCTAGCGGCTCGCTCCAATACCGCGCGCGAGCGTCGTACCCCCGCCGCCCGCTACTATTCCCTCCCGCAGCCCGCTTGCGCCCCGTTCAGTCGTCCGATATCCGTCGCGCGACTAGGGTGTATTTCCCTGATTTATTACGGCAAATATGTACGTTCGCGAATACTTCAATAATGCCTTTTACGTATTCCAATCGAGAGTACTTGGATATGATAGTGTGTTACATTACGACTGGTGAAAGTTTAGCTGCGGCTCGTAACCGTTACCGTGAACTGTTTGGTGAGCAACGACGAGTGCCTGCTGTCCAAATAATCCTAGGAGTCTACCAGCGGTTATTAGACTATGGCGTAACTTAATTTAAACAGTAATTTAGTAGTTCGATGATTTGCCAGTCCAAAGTCTGAGAAATGTGATGGGAAAATTAGAATCAGCTGTTTCAAATTTGCGCCGTCGCGTGTCGTACTGCAGGGGTGAACGACCCACGCGTGCAGAGCGGCGCGCGCGGCGGCCGGTCGCGGAGGCTTAGGCGCGTGCGGTGTACAGTGCGCATATTCAATAATTTTGTGCGAAGTGAAAATATTGCTTAACTCTGAAACGGGTTGTTATTTTGAAATCTTTTTTTCGCAATTCTTTTTTATTTATAATTCTAAACAAGTACTTAATTTTCTTGCAGGTAATTTTTTTACACCTTATATATTTCTGTTTATTATATAGAAATAGATTTTTCATATGCACGATTTTTCCCTGAAATCTTTATTTTCTCCTGACGTAAATAAATATGGGAGGCCCCGCAAGGTAGACTGATGACCCGTTGAGAGTAGCAGAAATCCGATGGTTGTGAGGAGCTTGGGACCGTTTGTTGTGGCGACATTTGGAGGAGTCCTATGTCCAGCAGTAGATGTCTTTTGGCTGAAATAAATACTTTTCCTTTGTTTCTTTCTAGGTGATCGGCCTGCTAGTCATAGTGACGGTACTGTACATGAGCGAGGTGTTCTTCCAGAAGATCTTCGTCACTAGACCCTGGAAGGCGTTGTTTGTAAACTCCGATGATGACATCCATCAGTGGTGGCTACAGTGGAAGCAAGATCGGTAAGAGAAGTATTGAGTTTTTCGTTTTATGTTTCATATTAGCACTTTATTAGCATGAGAATGTTTCTATAAATACTTTAAGACCCCTAAGCTATATTTTTAGGGTAACTACCCTGTAAATACGATTCGACGCGTGTGCGATTGCGAAGCGTACCGATTCGGTTTAGGTAAATTCAACACGTTGAGGCGGCACTGTCCTATGTGCGCGTGAAGTCGCCGCTTCAGATACAATCATTTAAAACGAGCAATCGCACAGAAAGTTTGCGTGAAAATATCAAACTTACTAGAAGCGTCCGCTTCGCTTCTCTGGTCGCCGAACCACACACATGTGGTTGGTCACGTAGACCACCCCTGTACACGTGACACAAAGTCAAAGTCAAATCATTTATTTGACTTTGAAGTGTCAAGAAATCAGTCAGAAAAATGATGCAATTGCACATTCCAAAACGTAGATCTCTATGGAGAAGAACGTGCAAGAAATCTCCATGGACGTTCTTTTAAATCACGTTATGTATTACAAATAAATCGATTACATATTTCTTGTCACTAAACTCGTTACAAAATAAATGATCCGTTTTGTAATTTGAGAAAGACTCTAGAATGTAACTTGGAACGAAACTGGAAGAAAGAATAAAATAATAATTAATTACATAATGTTTCAAAAACATTTGGATGGGTAAAGAGAGAGAGAGGGAGGCCAAAGAAAAGATGGATGGATTGCGTGAAGAATGACATGAAAGAAAAGGAAGTTAGTGATAGCATGACGAGTGACAGGGTAGAATGGAAGAAAAAAACGTATTGCGCCGACCCCAAATAAGATGGGACAAGGGCAGGAAGAAGAAGAAGAGTGTTTCAAAAACATACATAAAATTTTGGCGCCTTAAATAATATGATGAAATATATTGCGAGTATTCTTATTGCGTATTTAAGTATATTAGTTCGGTAACTGTCCGGACCAAGCCCAAGTCGTCGACGGCGCGCACTGTTCCCGCGCGCCTCAAGGAGTTGTCAGCAACAGCAGGGACCCAGCCGGGTCGAAGCCTACTGGGGCCAGGGTTATCCGAAAGGGCGCTCGAGCCCCGGTATGAAGGCTAGAAGGAACGGGGTGGGTCTTTTAGTCAGTAAGAGTCTGACACTATCTCCCGCTCCGCTCAAGAGCGGGGGATGTCAATGCATGATTTTTTCCCACTATATAAAAAAAAAATGTCAATACGTGCCTTTTATTTTTGTCATCTTTACTATCGTCCGCTTGTTATTCATAAACACATTTTGTCCGCAGCTACTCCATGGCATACGGCATGATATTCGCGCTGGCGTACCTGCTCGCACAGCGCTACAACCTGCTCGACGACAACAACCACAGCAACCTGTTCACTCCCGGCATCTCCTTGAGCGCCACCCTCCTGGCCTTCATAGGCCTCGGCAGCTACGTCACCTTCACATTCTTTTGTACCAACACTTTTGACTGCAACGAAATACATTCATACGTCGCCTTTTTACCTATAGTCAGTTATATTATATTAAGAAATGTATCAGGAGCGCTGAGAATGCGACATAGTTCTATGTTCGCCTGGTTTGGTACGATTACTCTGGAACTATTTGCCTCTCAGTCACATATCTGGTTAGCCGCAGACACTCATGGTGTTCTAGTACTGATACCGAGTGCTCCTATACTAAATCTAATACTTACTTCATATATTTTCGTGTGTACGACACATGAGATACACAAGTTAACGGGTATCATTCTACCGTATGCGGTGCCCGATGATTGGAAGTTGGTTCTGAGGAATTTTGGCATTTTTCTCGCAATTTTGGTGCCGATTGGAATACATGATGGTATGTTTTAGTGGTAGATTTAAGGACTGTCTTTGGCTGTGTTTAATATGAGTGAGATGTGTTATTACTAAAGTAATGTGGTTATAAATAAGTGCTTTTAAAGTGAACTCTCAGTGCTTTTGTGAACCAAAGTCATACTGTGTACGGACGCACAGCTTCATAGACGCGTATTCGTCATTATTTATTCGCGTGTCGCTGTCGCTTCCAAGACAGTTTCATAGACCTGCAGGCCTGTTGACAGGCCTGTTGGTCTAGTGGTTAGTGACCCTGATTGCTATGCCGGAGGTCGTGGGTTTGATTCCCACCCAGGACAAATGTTTGTGTGAGGAGCACGATCATTTGTTCTGTGTGTGGGTGTAATTTATCTATAATATGTATGTATTTAGAAATATATAAGTATGTTTATCAGTTGTCTAGTACCCATAACACAAGCTCTGCTTAGCTTGGGACTAGGCACTGTGTGACAGTCGTGGAATATTATTATTATAATATGTAAGCTTCACATAGGCGTACACCAACCGTACAATGACGTATACGCGTCTTTGAAGCTACGCGTCCGCGGACAGTAAACCTAATCGGTATAGTGCGACATTTGAGGGGTTAAATAAACAATAGGAATGTTTTCTGTTCCTAACAGAAGATGGAAAATATTGAAATATCACCCTCAATTATTTTAACTCTGTACTTGCGATAATGCAATTACATAGAAAATTTGTAACAAAAATATAAGCGTACCGTACGTATACGGGTTCTTAAAAACAATCTGTAAGTACATTTAGAAAGATTTTGTACAATTTAAAATAAGCCATAAATAATGTAATGTAAATATAGCTATTATATCATGTATTAATGTCTAGTCTGTAAACATAATAAGATCATGTGAATAAACTAAGAGTTTGCTGATTTTCAATAAGACTGGAAAGATGGCGGTTTCTAATGAGACCGGAATTATACATGTTCATAACTTGCATTAAACTATGCAAGTGACTTGCATAAGCACGCCATTGTGACATTTACCAATTATACGCTTTTATAACAGTACAATTGCCGTCACGGATCTTGAGCGCTGGCTTCATTTTGCGCAGAAGTCAAATATTCGGTCTCTTTAGTGGTGCGAAGTGAGACGCAGGGGCGGGGAGTGTCAGTGATTGGCTCGCCGCGCCATCGTGTCATAAACGTCACTCGTGATTCGTTCCTGCGCTTGCAGCATGTATCTAACAACGACGACGATTGGCTCGCCAATGTATGCAATGCGCAAAGCGATCCCCACTCTGACGCCGAGCGCTCAAGATCCGTTTTGGCAATTGTAGGTGCAAGTTATAGGCATGTATATTTATGGGCTTACGGCCATAGGCAAAAACACTCATCAGAAAACCTTTGCACACTTATAAACAAAATAACAATATAGAAACACATAGATTTATTTCTTCATAATCATCGTCAATATAATTTGAGTTTGAGAGCCGAAAGACTTCCATCCTGAATATAAGTTTCCCCCAAATGTACATCTTGATTTTGATTTCTAATCCGTTGATATAAGGATGGAATTAAAAGCGAAGAAGTGGTTACAATACCAACTATTTATTGCAGCCGCCATTTATCATGCTACTAACGCAATAAAAGTCAATATCGGTTAAACGGACAGTAAAAAAGTTTTGTTCGAATCTATATGTACATCAATACATATAAATAAAATTGGAGTGTCTGTTTGTAATATTGAAATAACTGCTTTTTACTACATGCATAGGAATATATATATACCGTATAAAAAAATGTTATTTTGGTGTATGCTATTTACTGCATCTAAAAAGCATTCACCAAAATAAAATTTGTTACAATTTTTGTCTGTCTGTCTGTTTGTCCGGGCTAATCTCTGTAATGGCTGGACCGATTTTAACGGGACTTTTTTGGCAGGTAGCTGATGTAATAAGGAGTGATATACTTTTATTTTAGAAAAAATAAATTAAAAATCCTCTAGTCCACGCGAACGAAGTCGCGGGCACAGCTAGTGTATAATATAATTGGAAATGGAGTATAGTGATGCAAGGTTTTCTGGTCAGTGTAAGTTTGGTAAAGATAATGTAAATTGTAAATCTATTGGTGATGACTGGAACAATTGTTATAATAATTTTTGTATGTTGGTTAGTTCGTTAGGTTTAAGGCACTGTCCTCTTGTATTTTGATAGAATGCTTGACCGAGAAATTAATATTTTTGAATGACTTTTATCTCCGAATATCAAAATGCTCGTTCTGAGCTCTTCAGTCTTTGTACAACACACTGTATGTGTATATAGTAAGGGGTCAAAAGTGCAGTTGCATTGTACCAAAGTCATTCAAAAATATTATTTGAATGACTTTTATCTCCGAATATCAAAATGCTCGTTCTGAGCTCTTCAGTCTTTGTACAACACACTGTATGTGTATATAGTAAGGGGTCAAAAGTGCAGTTGCATTGTACCAAAGTCATTCAAAAATATTATTTGAATGACTTTTATCTCCGAATATCAAAATGCTCGTTCTGAGCTCTTCAGTCTTTGTACAACACACTGTATGTGTATATAGTAAGGGGTCAAAAGTGCAGTTGCATTGTACCAAAGTCATTCAAATAATATTTTTGAATGACTTTTATCTCCGAATATCAAAATGCTCGTTCTGAGCTCTTCAGTCTTTGTACAACACACTGTATGTGTATATAGTAAGGGGTCAAAAGTGCAGTTGCATTGTACCAAAGTCCAGTTTTTTTGCGCATGCGCGTTTTCCGCACTGAATGCGTTAAGAAGTGGGGCAATGGTTCATGACTGCTATGCTACATAGTTTAATCTGTAGCATAGAATATAAAGTATTGAATAAACTAGTTGTGACCCATTGAATGTCTACTATTAAGAAATTCTAGACATTGCTAGAGTGTAACTGCACTTCTGACCCCCGACTGTCCATGGCATTGATATAGAAATATCAATACAGTAAAGTCGAGTTGCTTTGGCCCCTTTTTTGGAAGTGGAAAATCATCAAATGATTTCTCCTGCTATAGGATGGAGGTAGGTAGGAGTTACTTTGACCCACCAAACCTTAGGGCCACTTTACAGTACCGATATTAAGTCAGAACGGTTGTTGTAATAACTCGCCGATTCGATTAAAATATCCAAGTAAATATCTTTCTGCTATCTAAATTTCTGAGCTGCCAATGTTTTTTTTGGTTGGAATAATCATCTAAATTACATCTCGCTGCAGTCGCTGGCGCCATTCCACCATGAGATCCCGCCGGAACTCTGTCCGCCGTGATCAAAGCTGCTTTGTTGTGACGTTTAAATACTGTTACAATTGCAGTCCGAAGGAGAAAGGAGTCTATTTCGGGCTGAAATGATGACGGCTTCATAACAAGGTTTTGAGGGCCCTCCGACATTGGGGGCCCCGTGGTACTGTACCGCCTGGGCTACGCCGGTGGCTAGGAAAATGATGAGTAACAAACATTCACACGTACAAACTTTCGCCTCTATACTATTAGCGTAATTGCTTAGCAAAGAGTTAAAAACTTGTAAATAAGCATAATATTTATTTTTCAAATAGTTCGTAGCTTCATACAGCAACAATGCATGAAGATTTTAAATTGATAAAGAATGTAATACTGTGTTTTAAACGTGCATTTCTGTTTAAATGGGCATTGTTTTTCTATTTAAAATGCTCCTAAAGTTCAATTAGATTAATTGAACTTTGATTTTTCATTATTTAAAGCCTGTTCCACAATGTCCATATATAATGTTACAGTCAATACTGTTAATTAGTCAAAACTAGTTTTGACTGACTTTATCAAAAACTTATTAAGTTAAAAACTCGTTTGTGTTATTATTTAAAATAATACGATACATTTAACTTTTTTATAAGTACCTGGAATCATTACAAAAATGATTTTAAATTTGTCACAAAAAAACCTAACAACGTAACATGTTTTTGTCAACGTAACCTAACAACGTAACATGTTTTTTTAAAAATTGGTCAATAGGTACTTCTGACCAATTTTTTCCAGTTTAAAAGTGGTTTTGATCAATTAACAGTTTTAGTCAAATTAATATCGCAAGCTTAATTATAAAGATACCTAACTCAAAAAGAGAGTATTTGAATCTGAAAACATGTTTCAAAAATAAGGTCCAATTTCAAATACCCTCTTTTTTTAGTTACATCTCTTTAGAGGTGATCAGACGGTTGCAAACCAACGTCCCAACCAAGGTGACCTTGCTAGTTTCAATCCATGTAGGCAGCAGTTGTAAACCATGTTCAACGCCCTTGGTTGGGAGGCGCGTTTTCCCAACCAAAGAATGTGTTTTTTTTTTTATGGTGGGAAAAATCATTCAATGACAACCCCCGCTCTTGGGCGGAGCGGGAGATGGTGTCAGACTCTTACTGGCTAACAGCCCACCCCGTTCCTTCGTGCCTTTTGTACCAGGGCTTGAGCTATCTTTCGAATTAACCCTGGCCCCAGTAGGCTTCGACCCCTTCTGTTGCTGACAACTCCTTGAGGCGCGTGAGAACAGTGCGCGCCGTCTACGACTTGGGCTCGGTCCGGAGAGTTACCGGACGGTCGGACAGCAAGCTACCCATTGCTCGCTGTCCACAAGCCCGCGCCTACGGTGGCCGGAAATCGGGATCGCAATCCCGGCGGCGGCTGGAGCGCTGTGAGCGCCGCCGTTGCCTGATGCGGTCGGCCTCCTCCTTCGCTAGCGTTACTGCTTCGCAGAAGTACCACCGAACGTGTTGGCACGTGGTTTACATCCATGTAGCCGCAACACAAACCAAGGTTACCTTGGTTGGAACGCTAGTTTCCAACCGTCTAGTCACGTCGGCATGCGATATAGTCATAAATAGTCAATATCTACCAGATGTAGTGTAACTGGAACGTCTTGAGATAATGAACAGGCCTAAAATGTTGAGTGTCTCACTTCTTGTGAACTGTACATTTTTCTGTACATATTTGTATGATAAATAAATTATTACAATTTGATTTGCGTTTATTTCTGCGAATCTTTATAAGTGTTTGTTACACATGCCATAACTATTAAATTACTCGTGATATGTCATTTAAGCATATATTCAGCAGATAACTGAATTAAGAATTTGAAAGTATTTTTTTTAACTTCGCCTCACTCTAGGAATTACTTCTGAATCGTGGATGCATTCACAAAATATGTAAACTCGCGTACACAAGACATCCACCTCCGGAACTATCTGTAGGCCATACAAATATCTATCTATTTATTTTTATTATAGCTGAGCAAAGATATCCCTCTATTCTTTCCAACAATCACGGCTCCTCGATTTCTTTTTCCAATTCTTAGGGAAGACATCCAGGTCATCCCGCCATTTTCTCCGTGGTCTGCTGCGGCCCCACGTAGTTGTGTCTAGGTAGCAATCCTGTATTTTACCGGCCCGGAGCTCGTTAGACATGCGGCACATTTGGCCAGTCCAGTCCCATTTAATTATGTAAGTATCTTTTTATTTGTCAAATTCTAAATTAGTCTGAAACATGACGAACTTTGGCATTAGAGTAGAATTTGATACATAGATACTTTGGCTTCAAATACTCAATCCAGAAATGTTTCTATTGAGTTTTTGATAAGGAAAAAATAAAATTGCCAACGTTTAACAAGCAAAATTTTATTTACCTTTATATTTTACATTGTGAATAAGACGTTAATATATTGAATATACACCTTAAATTATTATGCGTAGGTGTAAAACATATTTACATTACTCGCTTAGTGCTACAAACACCTCAATCAATAGAACGATACAAATAAGTGAAAGAATTTAATTTTACAAACAAGACACATTAAAACATCGGTTTTATGTAAACCGAGCGGTTGTCGCCCTTTTTGTGTTCATAAGAAAAGAGGTATTGATTATGCTATACTTATACCTAGTTCAATCAAAGTTACCGTAGCTTCATTATGTTTGGAACTTCAGTAGAAAGTAAGTTGCGGTAAAGTTGAAAATCTGACAGTACTTGGTAATGACTGGATTTTTTTTTTTTTGAACATTGCAAGTATATTTTATCAACTGAATTAACATTGCAATTTAATTTTTAACACGGGCATTATTTTTATACGATTTATAAATAATAATATATGTTTTAAACAACTTTTCGACGACACCTAAACCGCATTTGAGCTTCACGCTTTCAATCACAGAATTTATTAATTTTATCATACAATTATTTTATTCACTAGTTTTATGATAACGTATTGCTTACAATAATTGGGTGCTCTCACGATGATACTAATTTTGAGTTTTCTATGTTGATTAAATATTAATAATATTCACTATTATGTAGCTCAAGTAAACAACAGGCAAATAACCAATCTACATAATGTTTATAATTTATTTATTTTTATACTTTTTATTTTTGAATGAGACGTCTTTGCCTGTTGATCAATTGTTCCAAAATACTTATTTTATGACAAAGTAATGAAATTCAATTGAAAATTAGAAATAAATAAATTGATTAGATAAATGTAATTGAATTAAATATATATGCCAAATATTTTCAATGTCCTATTGTTAGTAAAAATCACTCTAAGAGCTAATGGTTCATTGCAATGATTTTTCTTAACAATTAGATGAAGTGTAAACGTATACGCTATTAAGTTCTAATTAACACGGCCAAATGTTCATATCTACAAAATTTCCACAGAGTCGAAGGCACGGAAACGTAGATCTCATAAGGATCTCAGGATCTCAAGTGACAAAACAATAGACAGAGAAATGAAACACATCCACACATCGATCGAGCGAGAAACGAATAAGCGACATTTTAAGAGTTAAGTTTTAGAAAATCAGTCTCAATGAACAGGCCATTATTTTTCATAATTTTTAGTTATACTATTTTACATTTAGACGCGTTCTAGGCATTGAATAGATATTAGTTAAACTTGGGCAGGAAAATGATCTAGTGTTATTTACCTAAACCCTTTGAACGTCTCTAACATTCCGTTCCTATACTTTGGTCAAGTAAGTCCATTGTGGCTGTGATTTTAAAACAAATGAGTAAAATCAAACAAATAAGTATTTTATTGTAGTTACTTAGAGCTTTTTAAATTTTAATTTATTTATTGCTTTCGTTCAAAAGGTCTGAAATATTGTACAAAGGGCGCATAAATGCTTTACTAGTAAACTAATTTCTATTTTTTTCTATCTATGGCCACTTAAGTTATGAAACTGATGTTGCAGTTAGTTATACGAAATCAGACATTCTGATAAATGTCTCGCTTCTAGATTTTCTTACGAAATAACATTTAAATCAAAATTATAAACATCGAACACATAGACAGTGACTTACTTAGGTATAAAATATAATTGTATACATTAATACGCATTTATTACGATACACATTGAAACGTAACACAGATGTCTAAGTTTTGTTAGTGCACAAACAATGTCAGTCTTTGTACAGTCGAATCACATAAAATTATTGCTGAAACTGTATCTAAGCATCTAAAGTTTGTCCATACTAATCTAGAGTTAACTTATTATAGGAAAACAAAAAGTAAAGTTGAATGACTCTAACGGTTAAAGGAGTGAGGACAAGAATACTTAAATAAACACAAGGAAAAAAATTAAGAAAAAACTAGAGATCTATCTTATATGGTATGGTTTTTTAGGGTTTTTATATTATGTTAAGGCTAACTAAACTAGGTATCTATTGATTACAGGTAACTTTTCTATTCTGGCTTAACATAAATATGCATTTAGAAGTAACAACAGAATAGGGCGCTATTCAATAGGATATCTATAAGGGGAGTCTCTACCGACTCGTATTAGAGTGGGTTTATTTAGACAAAGATGCAGTGAACTATTCTATTGGTGCGTTAAGTACGTACTTACTCCAAGATATCAATATATATCTTAACATATTATGAGTGCTTATATTCATATATAGTTGTATATAAGTAGTAATTGTGCAATTGGTATACAGATTTTTTTGGGCCTTTCATTTTGTTTTATTCTTACAATCTAAAACATTTTACATGTAATTTTTTGTTAAGAAAAATGAAAAGATTTCTCTCGAATCCGATATTTACAATAATAAATAAGTTACATATTATATTTACAAAACAGCAAAAAGTGCGCAAAAAACGATTTCACAAAATATGCATTTGAGCAATACGTTTAATATATTTACAAAAAGCATGTTATATATAGTATATTTAACAAAACTACAAATTAAGCGAAATTAAACAATTACGGAACATACTAGATATTAAAAAGAAACCCTATTTAGTTTAATGTAGTAAAAATGATAGCGATGACTTGCTGTGTCCTACTTTACAGTACATCACTACGATTACTTACAGTAAAATATGTCTTCCTACAAAATCTTCTACAAATAAGTTATTGCTATCGAGAAATTATTTACAACATGAAGCTAAGTTACGAGTAGTTTGAGACATCAAAAGTGAACAGAAGGAAATTAAAACGTTCGATTCCTTAATCATTATTCCTAAAACAATAACATTCCTAGTATTCGTCTCGCTTATAGATTAATATATCACATTAGATTAGAATCTTGTATACTCATGTCGATTTGATAGTTTATTGAACATGGAGATTGTTTTGTAACATCCAAAATAGTTTTATTTTTATTTTTATTTTAACTGCATTTTTTAAATTTACTCGGCGACTAATGTTTTCCAGAAAAAACAATTTTGAAATACATGCTATAATTTTTTTATTACTGCTTGTTAAATGAAACGGCACTGTATTTTTCAACACAAATTGTTCAAATTCAGTCGGAATTGTCTTGACCCGCGGCAGTGTTTAAAGTCCTTGTGTCTTCACTTATTAACGACCTATCGTAACGTCTTTGTCTAGTAATTTTGGGCCTAACTGCACTAAGTAGAGGAGCTGATATCGCGTGGCTGGGAAGTCGGTTTAAGTCCTTCCGTCCTTGGAGTAGAGGCGAAGTGACGCTCGAGGACTCGTCTCCTTCGTCGTCTGAAAGTGCTGGGTAACTTTCTTTCATTTTCAAGCTGCGCTCTAGCCGTCGGAGAAATCTGGAATGACCTATTTGATTAACAAAAACAGAAACATGTCTTATACTGGTATTATAGTACTTAGCGTACTTAAACAATCATAAAAGATTTAGATGGGAAATTGAGTGAGTAATAAAGAAGAACATAGGGCGCTTTCTCCGTCGACCAACATTGATACATACCTTATCTGATTGCTAATTGTCCGCAACTTGTTGACTTTCGGCGGTTTTCTGGAGTCCTCCGTAAGATCCAAACTCGAGGATATTTTAGACGACGTGTCCTGTAAGTTTAAAATAACATAAAAAAGATGCACATGCACTATGAGCACTACACTTGTTACTATTTTCAAGTACCATGCCTCTATTTTTTGTAACAATGAATAGGTTGCATGAATTCTCTACACATTCTTAAATGTTCGAACTACTCGATACATTTGAAAAATAAAAATGATCATTCAATTCAAAATATCAATATCTATCATATCTTATGTAAGAAAGTTTACACTATGATTATTCAATAAACAAAAAAAAAAAACTGAAACATGTAGTAAATAATTATACACATATAGGAAACAGTCAAACAATTCGAAGATCTGCAAATAACATTTCAAATAGTATGAAATGAAAGAATGAAAATATTGGCGACTGCAGCCCTGTACTACAAAATGAACGAAGACAGGACATTGCTGCCAGAATACAATCACCTCAGAACTACGGCACTTTTGTCTCCTGAGCGGTTTCCGCAAGCGCATCGGCTCACAGGGCTGAAAATAATCCAACACAGATCTACAACCTAACGTCAAAAAATTATAAGAAGCTAAAATTATCAAAACATTGAGAAATCATAAATCTTGTTGAAAAAATAGCGTGGTTGATATAAGAAAGTGAACAGCAAAGAAGAATTTTAAGAATAAATAAGTATTTAGGTTAAGATTTTGTGCTTTGAGATTCAGTGCGATAATTTATTAGGAAAAAAAAACACATACACAAAAACACAACATTGAATGAGTAGATAAACCTACAAGGATTTAGGCATAACTTAAGTGTGCCTATTTTAAACTATTTATAAATTGATTAGTGTAATCCAGCTTAAACTGATTTTTTAAAATATTGTAGGTACTTAGAATTTGAATAAAAATACCATAATAATAAAAACAATAAAAAAAAAATTCAAGGCATTAGACAAAACGTTTACACAGCTAGACATTTGCGCAATGTCTGATTACATCAAGTGACTGTGACATTACTGTCAAAAACTTTTCATTTGCTACACATTTAATTAAAAGTAGGTTTTATATACAGAAAATATCTACACTGGACATCCAAGCAAAACACTGGTTGGTTAAAAAAAAAATAATCAAAAAGGTCTTCATACCTGCATTTCTATATCAGGTAGCCTTAGTTCCCTGGCTGAAGCGACGGACGCGACACTGGCGTTGGACACCGAGTCTTCGGAAGAGGAAGATGATGCTGGGGCTGGTGCTTGCGACCGTGACCGTCGACGACCACCTTTGCGACCACCACGTGCTGCACCGTCGCCACGACACCCGGGAACCTAAAGTTTGTTCCACTGGTTTTAAGAACTTTCTATGTAGGGCTAGAAAATACCATAAAAAGACCATCCGCCATTATGCCGGGGTAGTCAAGAAAGCAGTAAATCAATAAAGGCGGTTTACTTATTGTCTCACCTGCAAAACGTTTTGTGCGTATGGGTGGTTTGTGCTAGTACGGTGTTGCACAATTCACCCATACGCACAAAACGTCTGGCGATTTGATGTAGAAACGGGCGCAGCGGAATTAGATTATGCAATTCCAACGCACACTCCCCGAAATACAGCAAGAAGAAAACTGACAGGTACGAAATTCGCTCTTTTAAGAAAATCACACAAAATATTTAAAATTTGTGAAAAAACGATATACGAGTATTGCACTTGACTTGATTCTACTAAAGTTATGTTCGAAACCACCTTTGCTAAGTTAAGGCTCTTTCGATTACCACAGCAGCAATAAAATCGCATGGTCCAAGACAGAAAACATGACAGCATTTGAGCTAGCCTAATGGCGTGTAATCTGAAAAGCTCAAAGAAGATGGCGCCAGTAAACTTGGAGGTCATATTATCTGTCAAACTCAATTGATTTTCAAGGAAATATTGTGTTTTCAAGAAAAATAACCATCGTTTTTGTAAAAATAAAATGCCCCAGTGTTGTGTTGTGCCTTTATGCTCATCGAGAACATCGGGACACAGGTTTCCCAAAGATAATCTAAATCTGAGCTGATAATATATAATCATTTGTTTGTCTCTAACTCACAAACAGTCCAAGATCCGTATTTTTCTACCATAATTCACATAAATCAACATAAACAAACAAACCACCATACAACGATGCAAGGAGCTGTCAAAATGAATGACCTCCAAACACACAGGCGCCAACTAGCGGGAGAAAGAGCGGACATAGCTGCCATTGCCAGAACAGACAAACCAAGAGAATGACCCGACTAAGGAAAGCAATTAAAACTTTTCTTTTTTCATTGAT
This sequence comes from Mythimna ferrago, assembly GCA_910589285.2. Classification (NCBI taxonomy): domain Eukaryota; kingdom Metazoa; phylum Arthropoda; class Insecta; order Lepidoptera; family Noctuidae; genus Mythimna; species Mythimna ferrago. Next base: position 2,243,447 of record OU342693.1, read on the forward strand.
TCGTTGACAGTTTGTTCAAAACAATAAATTAATAGTCTTACCTCTAACAAGTTGTGCATGGAATGTGGCATGTGCGGCAGGGTGGACTTGGTGGTGCCGGTGACCTCGTGCGAGGAGGTCCGCGTGTTCCTCCTGTCTCGCTTCCTCCCGCTCTTCTTCTGGCAGGCACTGCCCAACTTGTTGGTCGCACCCTTCACGCATTCCGAACTCGGAAAGTCGTACAACCCGTCAGAATCTGTAAACGGTAGCTGTCTACCGTAAAACTGCGGCGAAAACCTTCCCAAACCAGTCTTGTCGCTTAACGGACTCTCGCTTCTCGAACTGACCGGGCTCAGGGGTCTACTACCTTCTGGTATCAAAGTGGGCGGTCTTAAACTAGCCTTCTCGTCTAGTCCTCTCTCGACACTAACACACTTAACTATAGAACACTTGGTCACTCCGCTAGGGGAGCACAGCGCCGCTGTGGGAACTTCTAGAGTCTCTTTCAACGCTACTAGTTCCATCTCTTTTGCGCTCGTCGGAACGTCGTCTACTCTTTCGTCTGTCCCTATGCCTTCGTCGTTGGATTCTAACAGGGGATCGTCGGAGAGCGTTTCGGAGTCGGATCGCCCTCGCCTACGTTCCTTACTATCGTCGTTGGAGGCTGCGGGGCTGGAGTTGGTCTTCATGAGCGGCCGCCGCCGCGACTGAAAGCACGACGGTCCCCCGCCGGAGCCAGGATCTTCCATCTCCGAGGGGCACAGAGGATTGCTCGAACCGCAGCGCGAAGGTCCAGGACTCGCCATAGAACTGTACCCTGACGAGGATAGGTTGGATTCTGAGGGGGCTCGCTCTCCTCGCGCGGACATCGAGAAGGGACTAAGGTAGCACATGTTGCCTGAGGGCGGGGGCGGTCTAGGGGACATGGGTTCATCGGACTCTTCGCTGGCGTTGTAGGTGACGGTGATGAGGGGAGGTGGCTGGAAGTCTAGGTGCGGCGGCGTGCGGCGCGGCGGGGGCGAGCCGGGCGACGCGCGCTGCACGAGCAGCACGGGCACGAGCGGCGCGCCCGGGGACAGCGGGGACGAGGGCTGGCTGTGCGACAGGCTGGGGCTGGGGGACGACGTTACGTGCGTCGACGCCGTCGGAGTCGTCGTCGCTGTGTCCGTGCTCAGCAGGGGCTGACGCAGCTGGAAGTATAAATAAAGAATATATTTAATGTTCAGATTCAAATCAATATTACCAAAACAATTACAAAATTAAACGTACCTTCAACCGCAAACCAGAAGTTGGTCTCTCGATCTTCGTTTCACACTTAATTTCGTCAAGTTCATCTTCACTGGGTGACATGACGGTTGCTGTGGACTCGGACTTACCATCCATCTGCGTATTAGCTCTAGACATTCTAGGGGATGGTAGTGGAGTGGGTAGGGGCGTTGGAAGAGGTGTTGGTAGGGGGGTAGGTAGCTCTCGTATCGGGGACAAGCACTTGTTAATCCCACTTGGTACTTCTAGAAGTATGGACGGTGGATGAAGGAGATTGCTACCTGATGATGAAGATTTGTGAGCGCTTAGAGGGTCCAGAACCTGAAAGTGCAAAGAAAAGGTCCATCATGCTCGGGGATATGATGAATTATAAAAAATCCTCACAAGACAAATGAACTTCCCATAAAATACATGTTTCATTAATTTCGTTGTATTTACCTGAATCTCGATAGTATTATGCGGTCTTGTGACAGGCGAGTCTGGTGCCAACGAGGGTATGTGTGAGGAAGCAATAGAAAGGTCATCAGCATCTCCCGTATCGTCTTGTGGTGAAGATGCTGAAGGTGTACTCGATACGGACACTCCTCCTGATGATGCACGAGATACTATCGCTGCTGAAGATGATGAGAAGTTCCGAAACATCGCTAGGATCGAATCGGCGCTAGAGATTTTCGGCTGTCTGAAGATAAAATTAGGGTCAGTTGATAAAAATTTGATATTTTAGATATTGTCTGATAGATTAGGATTGTTTTTGGTGTAACTGACCTGGAATATTTCTTCAGTGCAGCATGCGTCAACGTCAAGTCTAAGCTCGACATTGAATCACTTCCTTGATTGCTGGAGGTGCTATGAGGAGACCTCACTTCTACCCCTGGTGAGGGCGGTGTACTTGACGCTTTCGCTCTCAATCCTCTATCTGCTATCACCGCCATAGGGATCGTTATAGTGTTTACCATATCTACGTCAGAACTAGAACTCATTTCAGCTGATACTTTGTTCAGTAATCTGGCAAATGTCACTTTCTTTTCTAATTTGGGGTCTGATATATGACGCATTGACGGGGACGTTGACGGCGTAGATGCTTCACTTGCAAACGAAGTCTCCTTATTCTCATTCCCATAATCCATGAACGCCGGAGCACTCTCTACAGTACTTAACGTCCGCCTCTCAGACATCTGTATCAAGTCTCCCATTGTTATCTTCTTTGAATGGTCGTTAGTTGTCGCGGGACTTATGAGTTGTTGTAAAATTTGCTTTTTTTCTGCAGCATTTTTCTTAGTAGGAGTGGAATTATTACGTTTTTTACGAGGTGACGGTGTTCCTGTATCAAAAGACTTACATATACTAAATTATTGAGTCCACAAGGTTTTATGAAAAGCGACGACATCGAATGATCATGACAAAAGCAACACAATATTTAGAAATTTAAAACAGGGGATTGAACAACAACAGTTATGGTCTGAGAGATCATCATCATGCCTCGATCTCTGTGCACACTAAGGAAGCCAATTCTTTAGGGTAAGTGCCAATAATCGAAATAATTTAGGAGGTGCCAATTGTATTTTCAATAGAAGTGTTCTGTGTTGTGTTCATGACATCAGAATGAGTAATGGAGATGTTGGCCTGTCATATTGTATAGTTATGGGAACGGAACGGTCAAAGCGACAAGTAAAGCCACAGACATAAATACCATAACGACATTTGTTCCGATAGCTATACAATACGACAGAGACAGTGTTTTGCTTTAATATCGTTAAGTTTAATTTTGTATTTGCGATCAATTGCTTTCTTAGAAAAGATAAAATTTTTGTTCATTATTTGTGATGAGTCAAAACAGTGTCTAAGTAATTTAGCATGCTAGCAACATTCACATAAAGAAAGGAGCCTTTGGATTGTCAATAACATTGATAAATATTGTATTGAAGAAAAAGAAGTTAGTAAATCAGAAAAAGATAGTAGTGAAGATAAAGAAATCAATATTATTGACAAAACAGAGGCCAAGTTAGTTGGACGATCTAGAAAGGTGTCAACGAAGGAAGGAGCGGCTACATTAGAGATGCTGTGTTTGTGCTGTCAGGGGTGCACACATCGACATCGAAAGAAGTAAGAACGAGGGTAATAGGCCATGTTACATTGGTCTTTGCATTCCACATATAAATTTCATTCACAGCAGGGACACATCCAGTGCTAACCGTACCGGCCGCCGCGCGCTCCGCCGAATGTTTGAAATGTTTGCGATAACACATGAATTTGCAAATGATTCTCAAACAAAATGTACCAATAAAGCCCTGTGTCTGGTAGCTTAGAACTTGGAACAGAATTTATACAGATTTTACGTTTTATGATTCTTAATAAAGGCAGCATGTAGTATGATCAAGCAAGTTGAACTGTCAGATTGAGACAAAAGGCTTTAAGCATTAAAGTTTGATTCTTTGTGAAGTTATGATCCATTGATATGTAGGAATACATACAATTCGGGTCTCTACTCTAGTACATCACAGCTAACAGATATTTTTGTTGGTTGCATTCTATCCAGACAAAACATCAAGTTGGTATATTAGAAGGAATATTTTTAAGTTCTAAACGTAACCTCTAATAAGATTTTGACTAACATTTAAGATGATTATCGTAACGATTCCAATGCGGTTGCAGTCTACATGATCTATGAGTAGAGTATGTATTCTTGATGGTGCGGAGCGCGCGGGTCGCGGATCCTAGGAACACATCGCTCCAATCCTTACGTCCGGGCGGCGGCTTTAACAGATCGTCCAAGCTAAAGGTGCGCGCGGCTCGCGGGTGAGGCGCGAGCCCCGACACCGACGGCTTGCGGATACCCAGCCGCGTCAGCAGCGTGCGGTGCGGCGCCGCGTCGTGCAGCACGCCCGCTGTGGACAAACGCCGCGTCACGAGAGCCGGCGCGCCGCCGCGGCGCCGGCGCCGGGCTCCTGCGTGGGCACGGCCGCGTAGCGCCGCCCCCGCCCCCGCCCCCGCCCGCCGCCCACGGACGCCCGCGCTAGCCCCACACACACAGGATTGCCAGACACCAGGGTAAACATTCAATTTTGATGAGCGTGAAAGACGTGTCCGGGTCAGTTCCGTCGGTCCGTATGTTACACATGATGGTTTTTACAGTTCACATTGTCTCGCTGGGATTTAATATTGTAATTTTTAATTCAGTGACATTCAGCCAATTGTATCCGGTCAGACTCTAACTTCTGGCAATCCTTTTCGACATAACTATTGGCACGATTATTTTAACTTGCCGATCCGGGGGTGGCTCTTCCAGGACGAATACATATAAACAGACTAAACAGACAGATGCTACTTACTGTTTGCAGTGCGTGGATCAAGTTAAAAGAACCGTGATTCAACGGACTCCAGAAACCTGAGAAATGCATCTATCAATGGACAGTCATCTAAGTCAATACATGCATCAATGCAGCAATATGTACAAACTATATCACATTCAGTTTCTGGAACCGCAACAGTAAAACATAGAAAAGAAGAAAGTCAAAGAAGAAAAGTAAAATTACGCAAAACGTGTCCTTACCATCCCAGAGACAGTGCGTTTATTGAGGAAATACATGAGTATAGCGGAAACAATCTGACAAAATGTTGAAAAAAGCATTATTGTACTGTGAGTCACAAATATCTCTCCTTGGACGGTCAAACTAGGTTACCGTGTATTATTTAAAGTGAGAGTGGCAAGCCGAACTGAACGTATATTGAAAGTGTGCTTATGAGAGAAAAGTTCTTTCGAGGTTTATATTTTTGGGTCAAATATTGGGCCTAAAGATTTGTCCTCCATGATGATTGAGGTAGGTACTTACGTCTAGCGCATCTGTCGGCCTCCTCGGCGAGGAGTTTCTCTATCTTCTCGGGGAAGTGCCTCTTGGCGCACCAGATCAGCCCGATCATGCCGAGGACTACGAACACGGTGATGAGGCCGAGCCAGAACGGCTCTTGGAGCATGCGCTGACCCAAACTGATGATGTTGGGGGTTGGGTTTGGGGTTTCACATCTGCGAAATAAATAACACTCTCACCGTTGTCGTCCTAGGTTTTTCTTCTTCCTTCTTCGTAATCTACTGTAAGTTCTGTTGTCCTACCTCTTCCCCTTCCACGAGGGATTACACTGACATAGAAAGCCTCCGTCCCTCTCCGTACAAGCACCTCTGTTGTTGCATGGTTTGGACGCGCATGGCCTCACGCGCTCAGCACACCGACGTCCTTTCCAGCCGCGCGCGCACGCGCATGTGAAAGCTTCACCCGCCTCGTTGGCTCCACCTACTACCAGAGAACAGTTCCCGTACATGCAGGGGGACTTCTCGCATGCTGTCACCAAGCAGAAGAGTCCTGGAAATTATTGAAAAAATTGTACTTGATATTCCAGATTCCATTAAAATAAGATTCATAACACATGTATGGATGAACAGGTAAGGGGAGGCCAAAGAAAAGGTGGATACATTCTGTGAGGAGTTAATTGAAAGAAAAGAGAATCAATGATTACGTGTCTGTGGACAGGGTAAAATGTAAGAAAAAAAAAAACGAGTTGAGGCGGACAATGATGTCAAAATTAGGTACTACGTGTCATTGCCATTATAAATCCCGTGTGAAAAAAGGATTAGTCCTGCGTAGCTAGCTCCATTTCTCTCCCACAGCGGAAACATATTGGTACTAGGTCGTCATGATAAGAGGCCTAATAAGCAATTCAACTGCAGCTATACTTTCTCACCAGCGTAATATCCAGCGCATTGGCAGAAACTTCTCGAGTCGTCTGTTGCACATCTTCCGTCGTGTAGGCAAGGGTTAGGATAGCAGGATTCCAGGCTGGTGTCCTCAGATATTAGCAGTACCTTGCTGTGGTACTCCGGATCTGAAAGAAATTGTACATTTACATTCGTTTTGAAACTTATTGTTACGTATCATTATGCTGAATTTCGGTATGCCAATGTAAATGATGACAATATATTTTATGCTTATCATTAGTAAACTGTATATTTTTCGGTTCTCTACTGCTAATTTTGGATTTGACAACACTGCCGTGAAGCTTTCGGAAAGAGAGGTTGATATTATTTTTTCATATCTACGTATTAATTTTTGATGCTAGTTGTTTAAATTGTTCTTACCTTTGTTGACCATAAGAGAGACGTCCATGTTGACCCCGCGCTCCCCCGCGTGCTGCGTCACGCTCAACGAATGAAGGTACGAATTTATGACCAGAGGCGCGCGCGGCTCCAGCTTCCTCTTGCTCCTGTCTATCTCACAAAGAGTCCACTCAGTGCCGTTGTTGTCTGTGTAGCTGTCTTTGACCTGCGGAACATTATCAGCTATACAGCATTATTTTTAGTTTATGCCAAACCTGAATATAGTATATTCAGGATCAGTAACTGAATGTATTCCAATAGTTTTTACACCATGTTATATTTTTTCCTAGAAATATTTAAAAAGGTATCAAATTGGACATCACCAACACTAAGTACAACACAGGTCATAGCAGGTAATAGCGGGCATTAAGAGCCAGCAAACAGTTGTGTCCAAGTGCAAAACCAGCCGTCAATCACCTGGATAGCCCGGTGACTATGGATACTAGTCTGAACGGAGAATACTGAATATTTGGACTAATGCCTAGTAGTCCTAGGTAAAACTATAAGAATACTGATAAATGCTTGCACTGACTGGACAAGTCCACTCAAATCTGTATGGTTCTTTCCTCAAAAGGCCATTTCAGACACTAATCTGCATGGTTCTTAGATTTGACCATTATAAGTTTGCTGTATGGACTTTAAAAGACACTTTGACCCCTGAGTTGGTTTCGTTGTTTCTTCTCAGGGTAGTCAGCTAGGAAACACCGGCCCCATCTAGTTTAATCTGACGAAATCTACGTGTAAAAGTGTTTTAAAAACCAAAATAAAAATCATTTATCATTTATCGATGTAGCGCAGACCTGTATCCAGCCACTGCCCTCTCCGCAGGGCCAGGGTTCGTCTCCCGCCGCGCCCAGCGTGGTGGCGGTGAAGGCCAGCGTCAGCGTGTGCTGGTGCGGCGCCACCAGCCGCGTGCGCAGCGCCGCGCGCGCCGGCGCCAGCTGCGGCCAGTTGGGCGCCGCCAGCCGCCCGCCCACTCCGGACGCTACCTCCACCACGTGCGATGCGTTCAGGTAGCTTACTGGAAATAAACAAGTTAGGAATTTAGTCTAGCCGCGCATTTGCTATAAAGAAAAAAATCAAGCAAGGTATATAAGAACCATGGATAATTTTTGAAAGGCATACCGTGGTCCTAGAACGCAAAAGGCAATTGAAGGATACAGATTGGTTTTAATCTTGGTTTATCACTCACGAAATTATAAACCGTGGTTGATGCGCGACTCGTGGGGGTCGCTTAGCGCCCAGCCTTGATACCTATGTAATAAATTGTGGCGGGACGAGCTCGCGCAATGCACTGCACTAGTGCAGAATACAGTAAATAGTATGCCTAAAAGCGGGTTTTCAAGTAAGTGTATTGATAAAACAAAGCAATAATATATATGAGCAGAAATATATTAAAACGAACATTTCTCTCTCTCGTTTTTAAAGAGAAAAATACTCACTAGTTTTAAAATACGCCAGAAACCCCTGTCCAGTAACATTCTCTCCAGTCTTGATCTTGAGTCGGAGTATCTCAGACTGCGACACAAAGAGGCCATTGGTCAGTATGTCGGAGTTCAGGAACGGCCTGATGGGAGGGTTCTGCAGGTCTATTTGCACGTCGATGTAGGAGTCTTCAGGTATAGCGTCCGTGACGTTGATGGGAACGCCTTTAGCGAAGACTCCGTAACCGAAGTCAAAATGGCTGATGTTTAGGAATACGCGTTTGCCTGGAATAAAAAGGTTCATGAAGTTATTGTCTTGTAGAACACACAATGTATCACTTCTGTCAGAGGCTTCACTTGCGTGAAAGTAGGAAAACATACTTTCTGGATAAAAGTATAGTATTCCAGGACATGGTCTACCTCTGTGCCAAACAAATAAATCCCATAAGCATTTTCAGCTTGAAGGCGTAACAAACATACAAATATATACACTGACCTTTATAATATCAGTATGATAGTGAGATAGACTAAATGTGATCAAGCAAAAAAATCTTATAATCGGTAGTGACTGTATTGAATAGAGTTCATTTTTATAACTCGGAATGGTCCTAGATATTTTAATATTATATGACTTTTTTTGTTGTGGATAGGATCGCGCTTGACCACTATCTCACCTGGTGACAAGCGACAATGCGGTGGAAGATTGAACATGCTTGCCTAGAAGTAACCTATTCATTCTTGAGTTGTAAATAAGTTTGCACGCTTCAAGATAATAATATCTGATGACAAGGAGTTAGACCGTTTCCTTTTGAGCACCGGCTTATGTAGTACCTGACGGGTGTTGTGCTCTGTAGCAACGCCACCGTATATTTTATTATTATGATAAACCTATTTTTATGTACGGCTGACGTACATAGCGTACATGCATTGATTGTGAATGTACGCCTTTTAATTTAAAAGAAAAAAGTAAATTAATGTGGCGTTGCTGCGGAGAATTCTCACCAGCATCGCCACCTGTAATCAACATTTGTAGACACAATTTCAGCTATTTCTCTAAAGTTACGTAATGTACGAACGCTGTGTATTATGTACACGTGATAAGTATGAAAAAAATATGTTAATTCTAAACTTTAATTCTAAACTCACTTATTTTCCCTTAATGCATTAAACTAATGTATTTTAGCTAGCTACAGATTGACAGGAATATTTGAACAAAGCAGATTTCATTAATAAAAGTTTATTATTACGAGTAGGTATAACAATGGTTACAGAAAAAATTTAAGCTTCATAATAAATAAAAAAAAAAAACAGAAAATATCTCTCAAAAAAAGAAAAATCTGTAAAAAATACATTACACTAGATTTACAGTGTATTTATACACTCAAGTGCAAAAATTCGCGCATCATCACTTGTTATGTTTAGGCAGCCATTATCATGAATGTGAATAGATATTATTATCATAAGTACCCTAAATCTATACATATAAATAAAATTGGAGTGTCTGTTTGTAATACTGAAATAACTACTTTTTACTACATGCATATGCATATGAATATAGGTACATACACCAAAATATTTTTTTTTTAGAATTTTTGTCTGTCTGTTTGTCCGGGCTAATCTCTGAAATGACTGGACCGATTTTGACGGGACTTTTTTTGTCAGGTAGCTAATGTAATTAATAAGGAGTAACATAGGCTACTTTTATTTCAGAAAAAAAAAATTAAAGTCCTGTAGTCTACGCGAACGAAGTCGCGGGCACAGCTAGTGATAATATATAATTTAAATAGTGTTATTATATTATGTTAGCATATATATGAAATATATGACGACATAGTATAATAAAAAAATGATTATTTAGAAAGTCACTCTAGAGATAAACTTGTGTCATTTTGAGTCTTAAGTGTTTGGTAATTTTACACGAATGTTGGATATTGTGCTCTAAAACTTTTCAAGGGCACTTTTTAGGGTTCCGTAGCCAAATGGCAAAAAACGGAACCCTTATAGATTCGTCATGTCTGTCTGTCTGTCCGTCCGTATGTCACAGCCATTTTTTTTCGAAACTATAAGAGCTATACTGATGAAACTTACTGAGTAGATGTATTCTGTAAACCGCATCAAGATTTTCACACAAATATAGCAAAAAAACAATAAATTTTGGGGATACATAGAACTGAAACTCAATTTTTTTTTTCATCAAACTCATACGGGTGGCGTATCTATGGATAAGTCTTCAAAAATGATATTGAGGTTACTAATAACATTTTTTTCTAAGCTGAATAGTTTGCACAACAGACACTTCCAAAGTAGTAAAATGTATATCTCCCCCCCCCCCGTAACTTCTAAAATAAGAGAATGATAAAACTAAAAAAAATATATGATTTTCGCCAACGAAAATTGGTTTTAACGAGATCTAGTAAGTAGTTTTTTTTAATACATCATAAATCTAAAAAAATACACTATTATTAAAACATCGATCAAAGTTACAACGAAGATACAAGAACTTTTATATTATGTTACTTGCTGCTACGGAACCCTTCATGGGCGAGTCCGACTCGCACTTGGCCGGTTTTTTACTCTGTTTTTCATAAGTATCATTAGAAAGATAATGAAATAGTCTTTCAATTTTTGTATATATTTTTTTTCAATATCTATTCACATTCATGATAATGGCTGCCTTAACAATTAACAAGTGATGATATGCGAATTTTTGCACTTGAGTGTATAAATACACTGTAAATGTAGTGTAATGTATTTTTTTCAGATTTTTCTTTTTTAGAGAGATATTTTCAGTATATTTTTTATTTATTTATTATAAAGCTAAAATTTCTTTGTAACCATTGTTATACCTACTCGTAATACTAAACTTCTATTAACCAACATTCGTGTAAAATTACCAAACACACAAACTCAAACTCACACACAACTCAAAACGACACAAGTTTATCTCTAGAGTGACTTTCTAAATAATCATTTTTTATTATACTATGTCGTCATATATTTCATATATATATAACATAATATAATAACACTATTTAAATGATATATTATCACTAGCTGTGCCTGCGACTTCGTTCGCGTAGACTACAGGACTTTAAATTTTTTTCTGAAATAAAAGTAGCCTATGTTACTCCTTATTAATTACATTAGGTACCTGACAAAAAAAGTCCCGTCAAAATCGGTCCAGCCATTTCAGAGATTAGCCCGGACAAACAGACAGACAAAAATTCTAAAAAAAAAATATTTTGGCATGTAGTAAAAAGTAGTTATTTCAGTATTACAAACAGACACTCCAATTTTATTTATATGTATAGATTTAGGGTACTTATGATAATATCTATTGACATTCATGATAATGGCTGCCTAAACATAACAAGTGATGATGCGCGAATTTTTGCACTTGAGTGTATAAATACACTGTAAATCTAGTGTAATGTATTTTTTACAGATTTTTCTTTTTTTGAGAGATATTTTCTGTTTTTTTTTTATTTATTATAAAGCTTAAAAAAATTTTTGTAACCTTTGTTATACCTACTCGTAATAATAAGCTTCTATTAATAAAATCTGCTTTGTTCAAATATTCCTGTCAATCTGTAGCTAGCTAAAATACATTAGTTTAATGCACTAAGGGAAAATAAGTGAGTTTAGAATTAAAGTTTAGAATTAACATATTTTTTCATACTTATCACTTGTACATAATACACAGCGTTCGTACATTACGTAACTTTAGAGAAATAGCTGAAATTGTGTCTACAAATGTTGATTACAGGTGGCGTTGCTAGTGAGAATTCTCCGCAGCAACGCCACATTAATTTACTTTTTTCTTTTAAATTAAAAGGCGTACATTCACAAACAATGCATGTACGCTATGTACGTCAGCCGTACATAAAAATGAGTTTATCATAATAATAAAATATACGGTGGCGTTGCTACAGAGCACAACACCCTGACGGACCTTCCATATCCCACAAGTTGACAGGTAGGTACTTTTTCTACCAAGATTTTATAATCGAATCATTATTCAGATTTACAGACTCTTACCATACTAAACTTATCTAATTGAAACATACCTGTAGGAGCTAAGATGTCGATGGTACAATCCAAGTTGGGCAGCAGAAATTGAGGGTAGTTGGGACTTCGTAACACACCCTCTTTCGACGTTATCGTCTGTGATGGACAGCCAATCAGCTCAACTGCTCTCCATGTGACGGAGAACCCGGAACCTTGGGTGCTGTGAAGGCGAAAATTGATGTGCTTTATTTTATTTATGGTGATATTATCTGGAAGCTTAAAGATTTGGAAGACGTCATAAGTGTACGATTAAAACTAACTGGTATATAGGTAATAGCTCGGCTTTTTGTGGGGTTTCCGCGTATCTATTTTTGTGGGGTCAAGTGCGATCTTACTAGTGTTAACAGTATTCAGCAATTCGGGTTTTGATTATTAATTTAGAGCCCCGCTTGGGCGTACAGAACAAGTCAACTGTGTCATAGGATTTTTTGCCCACATCGGGATTTTCCATAAAGATAATGGAGGCAACTGCGTATGGACTCATCGCTATCCCTTAGATAACGATGGGTCCATAGTCAATTATCCCCGCGCTCAGATTAAAAAATAAATTAAACAAGTTTTAATTCGATATTATAGTGTAAGTTTGGGGTCCCATAGAGGACCCTTGGTAGAACTTGCTGCAGGCCCCAGACTGGCTTAATTCGGCACTGGTTATATACATGTATGAACAGGGTATACAATATTACTATCGGTAAAACATCAGAATCCTTCTCCATACCCCGATTTTAGACACGATAGAATGATGAGGCTCTGTACGGATGAGATGATATTGTAATATAGTGAACTCACTTATAATCAGAGTGAAAATACAGTACTGCCCTGTTGGTAGAGGCAACCCAGTGAGCTTCACCGACAGAGCCGCAGTATCTCGACGACTTCATACTCCACGAGTCACGAAGCTGAAAGATTGGTAGAAATTGAACAAAGTATAAGAAAATGTACACATAAAGGTATATACACCGTTACATTTTAATCGTTTTAATCCCGTGGAGGGTCGGACCGGTTCATGAAACACTATCGATTTGTAAAGATAAAATTAAAAAATAAAATACTTTTTTTTAATAACTCGAACCAATTCTCGCATGAGTGAATAAATAATGCAAACCGTTAGTAGGCACCATTCCACATTAACAATAATTATGCCTTCGCCTAGTCAACGTGGAGTCACAAAAAATAGCCAATCCTAGATCAAACACACCCCCTTCCCTATTTGATTGGCCATGCGACGCGGCGCGCGCCTCGTGCACCCCACGCACCCCGCGCACCCCGCGCGCTAAGTGCAGCGCGTGAGTGACACACGTCATGGAATAATTCAATATCTCTCAAGACGTCATAAGGGTGTCGTCGCGCGAAAATAATGGCGTCTCGGAATTACGTGTATTTCAACCTGGAGTTGGTGACGAAATCGCGGGTCTTGATGAGCAGGTGACTCGTCGGAACCACTTGCAATCTTTGCGTTAAACGTGCACGATTATGTATCCAAAGGAATGCTATGCTCTTGTGAAGTCTATCTAACCAGTGATGATTCGGAAGTGATTAGTTATTAGGTTTATAACAACCCCTAAGACGACCCATTGACCAAGAACTCTTATCAATTGTTGTAAATAATTTTGATTAGGTACTACTTATGAACAATTTAACGTGTCGTTTAAGTGTTCAATAAATAAAAATACAAAGGCGATTTAGGTAAGTAACAGAACTTTTATTTTAATCATTGTAGGTACTTACATAATTTTGATTCCACATTTTTAAATACGCCATAACTAGCAGGCCATATGTAATTATTTTATTAGGTATGTCTTAGGCACAAAGCAGTTAAGTCCATCCTAAGTCTGTAAAAGTATGAAGGAAAATTTGAAATCTTCCTTCATATATTATTATATATTTATTTATTTTACGTGAACATCAGCTGAGCGAGTCAATGACCTTTCGACCGACGTCAATGCGCGACCTAAGTACTTAGGTGTCATTACTATTTAGTCGATGCATTAGGCGAGTATTACCTTATAACTTAATGTTTTTTTTTTAATTTTAAAAGTTACATCGCTCTACAAGCTTTGGATGAATAGTATTTTATAAGTGAAACCACCGGTTCAAAGTATTAAAACGATTAAAATGTAACGGTGTATAAATAAGTTACTGTTAAGGTAAAGCATGACAACGTGTTTTGTTAATTAAGCCTTGAGTCGAAATTGGCTATTTATAAGTTTAATCTATTAATCTTTAATTACAAATCTAAATCTTTATTATTTCCTGGAAGGCTTCAATGCGAACATTGAGCCAGCATTAAAATTAAATTATGATTTGGGCGATGTTTCGAGAATTATTAATTCCCTCCAATGCTTACGGTAAAAGGCGAGGAATAGCGATTCCTAATGGAATTTTTATTGGATATTTTACCTTTATTCTGAATATTTATATTGCATAAAATATGTTACGATATTTAGGAATGTTTCGGCAATTCGGTCATTTGAATACATATTACGTTTATTATAATGGTGAATACTGTAATTTTCATTTTTATGCTGATCAGTGATCAGGTATTAATTAGAAATGAGTCATTGTTTATTTTTATTGTAAATCTATTTCTATGATGAAATTTAACTAACAGTATAGCTTACCTCCACAAAATCATAAAGACAGTCCTTTTGATATTCTAAATCTATGTTTTGAAACACAAAGACCAGCCGCGTGTCAGTAGGCCCCACTACGTGTACCCAAAAATCCAGGTCGTTGTCATAGATGCCAGGGTGATTGGGGCTAGTCAGTACGCCTAGAAACCGAAACAAGTCAATTTAATATTTTGTTACTTTTAGTTTTGTGCTGTGCATCAATCAAATGTATTGGCGCCCAGCGTGGGACAATGAAGTTGTTTGTAACAACAAACTCAGTTATAATAATGTCAAAATTTAAATATCATTTATTTAAACTTTGACATGTTTGACATTGAGTTGGGGCAACATTTTATTTTGAAAATCAATTTAAATTACATCGCGTTAAAGTTCCGATGTTGATCTGGTCCTATGCTGGGCGCCACTTTATCATAATGGCGCCCAACGTGGGACGACAAAAGTTTTAGTATTTTGTTTAACTCAATAGTTTTATTTAAAACTACTAAGGCATATAATTTTGGTAAACTTAGATAAGTTTAATATCCTTCGGTGTTTTGTGTACCTGAAATCCCTTCGACGGTTCTATTCTTGACGATATGTTCTGGGTTTAGTCGTCGCTTGCACACGTACCCGCCTGTCATACCACATTTGTTTAAGGTCCAGAACAATCCGCTTGGCAGAGACGGGACCGGTGATGACTTCCACTGGGAACACGAAAATTTATTATTTAGAGTTTTTTTTTGTAGAAGATGTTTTCTAAATAAGGTTAGATGTGATTTTTTGACGCTACGGTATAGCATGGAAATTGTTAGCATATTAACTGTAACTTTTTAACAATACAAAATATAAAACAAAGTCACTTTCCTTATAGGTCTATTTATTCACTAATTCTTTCTCTAAACCAGACCGTGAATGGGGAAATTAGAATTAACATCTATATTAATGGTAGACTTACATAGAAACATTAATTAGCTTATAGTACCTAGTAGTAGATCTCAAGGCTGCAAAAATGTAAAACCAGAAGAATGCACCAGCTCTGGTGCACTCTTTTAGTGAGGGTAGACTTTAGAAAATGTCCATCTCAACAAGTTGCAAAGTTTACGGCATTGTCAACTTACCTGAATACCTAAGCAGGCATCTTCGATTTCCTCAGTGTCGTTATAAGGCGGCCATCCTTGGTACCCTACAGCACTTCCATCGATCCAGCTGAAGCCGTCTCCATCAATACCTCCTTGACGGGCTCCTAGCCAGTATATGGAGCCAGCGCTGTAATCGCTACTTTGTCGGATCCCAGACACAATGAAGCGCTCTTCATCTGCTGAATGGACTGATGACAAATGCATGTTTAGGCCTTCACACACCTGTGTAAAGAGAATGATATTTTTAATGTTGATTGACAGTTACGATTATTTATGCGATCCAAAGGTTTTTTATTTTGGAAGGTAGAATATAAATGATAATTACACTCTGGACAAAAAGTTACGAACGAGACTCTGTCCGTCACTTTATTTTGACGCAGAAAAAAGGACAAGGCTGACATGATGATAAATAAGGCGATCTTTAGGGACCTGTCGCTAAGCACAACAGACGTAATGTCACAGTAAAGCCGATGAAATGAAACGTTTGCCAAAAAGGATTCCGGCTAAACCCTACCATTATTTCTGAGAAAATTATAATTTAACAAGCAACAGAACTGGAACAAAATTTCTGTAACTTTGTTGTTCCGATTACTCGTACCTAAAGTGTAATCAATCTTTGTAGGACTAGTAAAGCGTCATGGTTTCGACGATGTCTCTCAATGAAATTATTATCAGGGAACCTTGAAAGTCAAGATTTCCTGCGTAGCATTATAAAAATCAGGGATTCATAGTTTAAATATGAATTTGATGTATGTACGATATTTTTATTAAAACAATTACTTATCTAAAGCCAATTGTGTCCAACTGAAGGGCAAATAAAAGGCCTCCCTTTCTTTTTTCTACACCAAAACTAAACACACGGTGTCTACCTACGAGTAATGGAACGAAGTATTTTCGGAGTCAAAATCATAGATCACATTCGGAATTTGTTTGTTTCGGATTTGGCACTTCGTTGCAAAACACAAATCGAACATATAGGCAACTCAGCCACAATGGAACTTGGCAAACTATATCTGCTTCATGTCACAATAAAATTAGCAAAGGTTCGAAGGAGATGGTGTGACGAAATGGACATATTTAGGTATAAGTCTAAATCGTTACACCATTTCCTTCTCCGGATTAGCCATATCTAGCTAAGGACAGAGAAAAGTGGAAGAAAAGAAGAGTTCTTCTTCTCTCCTCTGTATTCAGAATCTTTCTTCTCAATATTTTTACTGTTTTGAAGGATTAAGTCTGTAAAACTGTGTCAGTGTCTCAATCTGATACTGTTTGCCACTGAAAAAACAACGCAACGGACAGACTGTGAGGCCCTTTTATTTAATGCGGCAACAACGTCTGGAGGACAGGGGATTAGGAATATAAATCATTGAGGATTACACGACAGAGGGTCCACCGGTCCAGTGGGCTTTATCTTCAGCGTTATTTGGGCACTTTTAGTACTTACAATCTTTGAAATGCCTTTTGATACAAGAGTAGTCATGGAATGTAATGGTGATGTTAAAGTGCTGTTCTGTTGGTACGTGACCGAGAACTTAATGGAGTTTTTCTTTGTCCACTCTATGCTGTCGTAATCCTAAGTATTCCTGACGTTGAGATAGAAAGAAAGTGTCACGAAATGAGTGTTTGCCGTTAGAAATGATTCAATTCGATCTTTGGTTGTCGTTAGACTCCTTGTCGCCTTAGATTATATGTACGAGTATTTATGTGTTTTTATATTGTGAATGTGAGAATACTGTAGACTTCCGCCCAAGAGCGGGGGTTGTCATTGGATGATTTTTCCCACCATAAAAAAAAAAGATTATTATTTTTGTTGTGCTTTTGGGTACAAAATTGACTGGGCTAAACTGTCCTCTCATACCTTACCCATAAACAATATAATATGGAAATATTGTAAAATCAATCATATTTTTAAGAAGCCATAGAGTTTCTTGTCTGTTTTTTTCCATAGGAAACGACCAATTGGAACTGTGCACTAGCTTCTGACTTTTTATAAGTGCCCAAGTAAGTCTACGTGTAATAAAATTATTTTGAGTTTGAGATCCAAAACTTACCTGTTTAGAAGTAGTCCAAGATGCTTTCGGGTAACCGGAGAAAAGGTAGCAGTGCCCATTGAATAGCACCTGCTTCGAGTCCATACACGATTGTGCTGCGAAAATAAAGAAAAAATTCTTTAATCATTTATTCATTTACCTTTTAAAACATCTACTTATATTCATGTTAATTAACGGGACAAGACGTAGCTTACTTTCACGGGAAAATTTCGCTCTGAATTTAATAAATTCATTACAACTGTGTGTTTTCCTTTGTTCCAAATGTTCGAGCAATTTATAAAAATAAATAAATGTTGCTGTATTTCTTTGTTTTGGCTGGAACTAGCTTACCTACATTTAGCTCGAATTATCTGCTCGAATATAGAATACAATAAAGCACGAGGATCCAATACCTACTAATTTATTTATTTAAACTTTATAGCACATTTGTCTCGATATGATCATGTTAAGAGGAGGAATGCAACGTATGTTACTAAAAGAGTTATAAGTATACATGTGAATGCTAGAGAGGGAGAACGAGGCCAAAGAAAAGATGGATGGATTGTGTGAGAAGTGATATGAAAGAATAGGGAGTTAGTGATAGCAAGACGGGTAACAGGATAGAATGGAAGAACAAAGTTGCGGCGACCCAAAATAACACGAGATAAGGACAGGAAGATGATGATGTTCTACATAGGCGGACAACTTGTAAATGCAACAAAGCATTCTCTATCATTAATCATATACCTTTGGGTAAAAAAGACTACACTGTGGTAGGTTTGGTAATACTTATTAGGTATCTATTACAAAACCATAACAATTTCTTACTTGTTGCTCTATTTAGCGCAGTTTCTTGTATGAGTAAACCTCTAATAATGCCATAAAACCCAAATGAAACCAAGAATGTCGACATTACCGGCATGTTGTCGTGTCAAGTTGCTACCAGGAGCACATGAAATATTTATAAGTTCAGTGATCGGAGCTCAGCGGCTGTTGGTGCGCAATGGACCACGTAATCTTGTTGGCAGGTGTAATGTACCCAATTTTGGGGACATTTGTAGCCGTAATGTTGGGGGACAAAGTCGAACATTGTGCGGCAAAATGTATCTTCACATTTGCTTTAGCCAGCAAAAATGAAGGGTATAAAGAAGTAGATTTCCCGCGTGTATGCAACGGTCTCATTTCTTTTTCTTTCACAATAGTAACACTACGTCACTAGCATTCGGTGAAACCAAGAAAACCTACAAAATATACACACGTACGAGCTGGAAACTTGTTGTAGAAGTTGAATAGTTATGATCAAGTTTGTTTATAAACTTCTTGACTAAATGAAGAGAAATTCCTTTGAGAATTCCGCTCTCAAGAGAGGAAAACACGTTTTTATTAAGTATTTATTCTCAACCGTTTAAACAACACTGGCACAAAACGTTGTCATTCTATCTCATTACGAAGGAGAAGCAAGACCTAGTATAAACTAGTGGCACTTAATTAGCATTCCAAGAGCGCTAAAAAGTGTTTTAATTAAAACATGCGCGCGCATTTCTTTCGTCGCCATCCCCACGTGGTGAATGGTGATAAAACCGTTAGGCTATATTCATTAACTGAAAGGCGAAGTGGTCACAAAGGCCAGAACAGGGGCGACAACACGACACGTTGACAACAACGAATTTTAATAAACTCCACACACAGTGGAGGGGCTGAACAGTAGGTCAGTTATAACAGAATACATACTTGAGTGCGAAAACCTTCAACGACGTCTTATCACTACGATATTTCGTTACTTCGAAAAACTGTACTGAGAAAGTACGAGTATCATACTACGAAGTCTTGTTCAACTAACGTCTTGTTACTGCGATATTATATTAGGTACTTAAGAAAATTAACTTCAGACGATCTTACGGTGATAACGAAGGCATATGGCATCGTAGAAAAAAAAGTTTTCGAAAAAACAAAATTCGATGATACGGTTTTCGCACTAAAGTAGGTATACCGTTATAACTTGAGCACCTTTAAATATTCACCTTCTCTTTGTTCCCTTTTTAACTCACGTTATTTAGAAAATCTAGTTAGTCAGCTCGAGTTGCGAATAGTTTATCATATAAGTTTGCGAGAAGTTTATCCGTAAGATGATCCATGAGATTTTCAGGAATTGGTAATCCCTTACGGCTTCCTGCAGCGTTTGGGGCGTAAAAATTCTGGATACTATACCTCACGCTTTCTGCCCCTTACTTCACTTGTATTACTGTTTCCAAGAAGTATTCCAGCCTTGTACATGGGGCGCGTGTCTGGCGTTTAATGTGTGCGTTTGGGAACAATATTGACTGGTCTACACTGTCCTTATCTACACTAATATATTATAGAGGTAAAGTTTGTTTTTTTTTGTTTGTAGGAGGTAATCTCTGGAAGTACTGGTCCGATTACTAGAATTTTTTCACCGATAGAAAGCTGCTTCATTCCTGAGTGATATAGGCTATATTTTATGTACGCGAACGTCACGGACAAAAGTTAGTATTATAATATCTACTAGGAGTATACTGTAATATGGAAATATTGTAACATCAACCACTTTTTAGGGTTCCGTAGTCAACTAGGAACCCTTATAGTTTCGCTATGTCTGTCTGTCTGTCTGTCTGTTTGTCTGTCCGTCCTCGCTTAATCTCTGTGACCGTTAGCACTAGAAAGCTGAAATTTGGTACCAATATGTATATCAATTACGCCGACAAAGTGGTAAAATAAAAATTGGAAAAAACTGTTTTATTAGGGTAGCCCCCCTATATGTAAAGTGGGAAGTTATTTTTTTTTTAAATTTCAACCCAAACGTGTGATATATTGTTGGACAGGTATTTAAAAATGAATAGGGGTTTATTAAAATCATTTTTTGATAATGTCAATAATTTCGGAAATAATCGCTCCAAAAGTAAAAAACAATGTGTCCCCCCTAACTTTTGAACCATAAGTTTAGAAAATATGAAAAAGATCTGACAAGTAGAACTTTGTAAGGACTTTATAGGAAAATCATTTTGAACTTGATGGAAAGAACAGTTTTTGTACAAAAAAGACAAAAAGGTTGTACAAAATAATTTCTGGACTAAGTTTGTAGTATAATCGTATATGCAAACATTTTTAACATTTTTTTTAACTTCGTTTACATGTTTTATTATCCTGAACGTATCTTCTTTCAAACAAAAAAAGAATTATTAAAATCGGTTCTCGCAATCCAAAATTACCACCGAAAACTTCTTCTGGTACCTATGTATTAATTAGTAACCCAATTCCCCGAGAGATGGCGCTGGAACTATTTCGCGTTCGCGCTGTTAGGAATTTTCCTGAGTTGATGGGGTCGGGTATTATCGAATTGTTCGGTTGGTCTCTCCTTGGCATTGGCGGTATTATCTTATAACTACATAAAACTTCTATCAAGAACATGCTAAGGCAATTTAGAACAAAATTAAAATTCATTTTTTTAACACCATCTATCAAAATGTTAAGGTAAAAACCTGTTCATAAATGGTTCGATAGATGGCGTTGCGTAATGACGTCATCTTTTTAAAAGTCGATGTTAAGATTTTCCGTGCTTTCATGACCTACCGTGGTAAAAAATCGTTGCTTCTTAAATATATTCGTAATTTTACGAGTGCACAATCGCTGAAATTTCTACTACTTGCATACTGTTTTAGTTATCACCGTCCTTTGTGGGCCCGTTTTTAGGGTTCCGTATTTATTAGAGTTCCGTACTTAGTATGTCAACGTAACAAATAGCCTTTTTTTAAACTCATAAGTGGGAACACTTATTGTGACGGATAGGAAACTACGGAACCCAACACTGAGCGTGGCCCGACACGCTCTTGGCCGGTTTTTAAAGAGTAATCATGGAGTTTCTGGCCGGTTCTTCTCCATAGGAAAGGATCAATTTGGAACCGTGCACTAGCTTCCGACGTTTTATAAGTGCCCATTTAGGCCTGTGTGAAATAATAGTACCGTAAAATCATGCAAATATGGTCCAAAATTAAGGGGTTCAATCTTTATCGTGTTGTAAGAGTTATGATTTTAACCGCACAAAGTATTTATTTCTTGAATTAGGTGTGTTAATGTATCTGCTTTAATATCATATTAAGTTATAGACCGGTTTTATACAAAATCATTTTTTTTTTTTTTGTTTTGACCATTCTTGTATGCACTGTTTTCAACTTTAGTCCAGGTTGAAAATGTAAGAAAATACCGTACTTTACTGAACTTGGAACATTGTTGAAGGTCTATAATACAAAAATAATATGGGCATATTATATATTTTCATTAAAACCAAAGATTTATTAGAATATTTTTATGTTTATTCAAGTAGTAAATAACAACATCGTAAGCCACCTTATATTTACGTAGCATAACTTACTAAATTAGTCATCTATGAGATCAGAAATTAAATAAAAAAATCCACCAGGTTTTGCTATATTTTTTTTGCATTTTACCCACTTAAGTACTCTCCAGTTCAGGAACTTGAAAAAGTGCTCTCTTAGTGCTGAGTTTTTTTGGGCTGAATTTTAAATTATATATGCCTGGTTGAATAAAAAATTAGGTATGTCGTCTTTTTCGGGCCATTTCTATGCAAGTCAGCAGCGGGCCATACGTTTAACATACAATCCATCTTCCTCTATTTTTTGGACTTGACAAGGTTACAATTCTCCTTCGTATTCTACGGTGACAATCATTAAGGAGAAATTTGTCTTGAGCAGGCGGTTTTTGGATAAAATTATCGACGTCTTCCTCATTTGTGTCATCAATTGACCCTTCAGAGAAAGAGTCGTTCACTATTTCAAACTGGTCAGATTCGTCAGTTTCGGTATCATTTTTTTCTTCTTGACGTTTGCTTTTCTTAACCTTGGGCTTTGTGGTTGATAGCTCCTCGCGTGCTTTTTTTCCCCCTTCTCCGACATGCTCTTTCTGGCTGGTACACGTAGTTTCTTTTTTCTACCTTGGCTACTCGCGGTAATAGCTTCATTTCGTTTCTCTTCGAGAAACTGTATAAAAGATTCACTCACAAGACCTTTGTCGACGGGGCGGTAGATTGAGGATGCTTGAAAGTCGGAAGCTGTTCATGCGCAGGTAGTTTATTCAGAGGATAAATCCCTGCTTTATGTGTAAAAGTTGGTTTTTAATTATGGTCCAAAAAAACCGTTGGTCTGTTGTTGAATGCAAAGTATGAAAATTAGAATAAAATTGATTTAATATTAAATTAATTAACTGATGTAAAAAACAACAATAATATTATAAAAATAAACATATTACCTTATAATAAAAAAAAAATTTTAGGTCAGGGCGACCGCTTTTACTTATTTTTTAGAATAAAAGTTGGCGAATTTTAGAAAACACGCAAGAACTGGTTCATTCTGCACCGCTTGTTGTTGAGTGCACATACTTACCACCTATCGGATTTGCACTAAGTTAAAACGCCTACAATCTATTCTAGCCAAATATTGTCAAAAAATGCGCTAGATAGAGTCACTTTCCCATTATTAACACGAAATGTCAAAGTATGGTAATGGAACATAGTTGTATTACAGGACTATAGTTGTATGATTTTACGGTACATTTTGATATAAGTGCATAAAGTTTGTCATTGCGACCGAGGCGGAATTCGCACGAGGCGTAGGCGAGTGTGTTATGGAGCCGAGGACTGCAGCGACGGACGTGTATGAAACGACTTTTTTAATACACTTACGAAAAAATGAATAAACGGGGATTGACCGGCGACTCGAGCCCAGCCTGATACGATTCATTAAAAAAAAAAGCGGGGGAGAGCACGCGCATTTTTCTGCACTAGTGCGGAAAAAAGTCTGTAGCGTACCTAAAAGCGGTGGGCTAAGAGCGGGTTTGCCAGTAAGTGTATTGAAAAAATATCTGAATTTTTTTGAATTTTTTTGAACCCTGTACTCGGGTTACACAATATTGCCTGTTCACCAACATAAAAGGAGACGAAAATAATAAGTACTACTTAATGTACTTTAAATATCCAAAATAAACTATCTCCAGCCACCAGCGTCCAGTAAATGTCCAATTAATAGTCATTGAGTTGACTTTTATAACCGCATAAAAGCGTTATTGATGAATATTAGTGGTGTGATATTTCGCCTGTTATCCGCTAATGGTTAGATATTTTGTTTTTAATAGCTACTTTGTTGTTTATTTCGAAGATATGTGTAATAAATAGGAAATAAAGAAATATGCGGAAAGTGTCGCCGCCGCTGAGAGAATATTCCAGTACATATTTGAGCACTGTGATTGGTCAATTTACGGCCCACTTCTCTTCACTCCACCCTGCTCTACATCAGTGGAAAGAACCTTTACCTTTGGTATTTGCTAGCCACAATTGTGACCAGAACTAAAAAAAATTACGCTTTCTTGAAAACCCGATTTATCCCTACCGCATTACCACTACTCCCTACTTATTGGGCACGCAATTTATTGTTTTTCGCACTAGTGCGGAAAAGTGCGCGTGGTCACCCCGCCATAATTTTATTACATTAATCGTATCAGACTGGGTGCTAAGCGACACCCACGATTCGCCGGTCAACCAAAGGGGGTATTTATTTCTTCGTAAGTTTATTAAAAAACATCATTTGATATACTTATGAGAAAATTTATCACTCGTCACTCGGTTCCATAAGGCCCTCGCTTACGGCTCGGGCGAATTCCATCTCAGTCGCAGTGACAAACTTTCTTCACTTGTATCCAAATGTACTATTTTTAATTGAACTACTGATTAACCTGTACCATAAAAAGTTCCACAACCATAGACCAAAACAAATAGACTATACTACTGTCTCGTTGCTTCGTTCTATACATTTTTGAGTTTTAATTGGGAAGCGCCCCCTCTAAATATTAAATGGAGGGTAAAAAGGGAGGGAGCGTAATCTCGGACCGGCTTTGTTATGTTTAAGTTTCCTGATGTTTGAATACGTAATTGCGAGTGGTGGGAAGCTACTGTTGATTAATTTTCGTCTCGCTATCATCTTGAACGTGTCCACGTGTTGGTTTCAGGAATTAGATATGATGGATGTTATCTAAACTAATGATTTTGTTGATTGAAAACGAAGTTTACGTTTTGTTGATTATAGAGATTGGATGGCTGAGCTAAATTACTACAGTTTATAGTTCTGGGTCTGGATATTGTGTGTGTGCGTTTACTTATATGTTTGTGAACGCTCCCACGATACAACAGTAATTTCTAGTGGTTTTAATGTAGTGAAGTTAATTATTTTTTCAAAACTCATATACACAATACAGACCATACACATATTTGGTCCGACGACGCGTCTCGCAGCAGCCAATATAGTTATAATGTGCCCTCTGCTGGGACTCAGGCCTTTTCCCCAGAAGAGGGAATGGGCTATAATCTACCACGCGGGTCCAATCCGGGTTGGTGAATGTCACATGTCTTCGAATTTTTGCTTCTACGACATTTCGATTTCCTTACGATGTGTTCCTTCACCGTTTTTAGATCAGTGGTGTTAAACTCTATAATTTATGGTGGGATACTGGCTCTTGGAAAACCTTTGCCAGAGATTTCCAGAATATTGTATGCTAGTCATTTATGTCACAAAAAAAAACTACCATCAGAATTCAATCAATTAGAAACAAGAATCAGAGATCTTTTTGTAGAAAAAATTTTTTTACGAATGCCTAAAGACCTTCCGTACCTGTAATGTAACCGAAACAAGCTACAATAAAAATACTCCCTCCACATTGTGTGTCATCATAATTGAACCATTAAACCAGGAAATCTTCTACTGTCATCTTCCACAAGCTTCACAAAGTCAGTTTTAATGCAGCGAGCTCTCAAATACGACATATGTACTTAAACATGCTTTTACCCCCGGCCTGACTCATCAAAGGTGCTCGTTAGATCAAATTACGTTCAAAAGTTCAGCTCTCAGAAAAAAAAGTCGGTAAAAATGCGCTTCCTCGTTAACTAGTTTCATTCATCCATTCACTCGTTCGCGAACGAAAGGAATGCACCATCGTTATTCAAATTTTAGTTCAGGAAATGTTATGAGTTTAGCTCATTCTATAGATTACTTGGATGTTGGACTTTTGAATTTCGTGAAGTTTGAGCTGTATTGATTTTGATGAATGTCGGTACGAAACACAATAGATTGTGAAAGGAAAATCAAGAGAGTAATGAACGAACCGGTTGTGAACCGACAATGGATAAAAAAGATGTCCTATGGTGACTGGTTTCAATTAAAATGCCAATTATACGAAGCTTCTTCCGATTCGCTTTTGATCTGGTTTGGTTCCTACTTTTTATCAGATCAAGAATTATATTATATATTATTATTGGAATTTGAGAGAGTGGTCGTTTTGATACTTTTTTCTTCTTCGTACTTTCTGGACAGAGCAGTTTTGATAATCACATAGCGAGACTGACTAGTTACAAGCAGAAAGAGCTAACTCTTAAGGAAAAGGAACTGTCTTGATAGAAGTACTCTAGAGCTAGACTGAAATCGATAAACGTTAGTAATATGTGTGCTCGGACGGCAAGCAATAGGTAGCTTACCGTCCGGTCGTCCGGTTGGGACCCAGTCTGAGTCGACGGTGTTTGTGGCGATTTCCACGCGCGCATTAAAGATACGTCAGCAAAATGGACGGGTCTTACTAAGTCTGATGCTTCCTAAGGCTACGGGAATATTCGAAAGAGATACCCTGGCCCTAGGTTTTGATCAGCATAAGTCTCGTTCCATCCAGAGCGGAAGAACTTAGGTACCTATTTCATGATTAACAACCGAAAAAAAATAATAATTTGTGTACCTAATATAGTTCAGTGGATATGATTATTAAATGTACATTAAAGTACAAAATATAAATTTTACTAATATGTCTATCAGGGATCTGACGTAGAATGTTCCATTCGCACAATGTCCTTTTCGCACAATGTCTCATTTTGGAGAACCAGTCTTAAAAAAAGTGGCAGAACACAGAGACGAAATTGTACCAGTGTGTGAAATTTCACTTGCTGAAAGCCAAACATAGATACTCCAATTTAATTAGGTAGGTACAAGAATAGTTTGTAATTTGCTTCACTAGTATTTGTCATAAGTCAGACGACAAACTTGTCAGAAGCCCCGTCATGAAACAGCCAGTACCTATTGCCAACATGTTTCGACATGACGTCAATTTTCGCATTGTCAGCGGAAGCAATTTGTTCCCAAGTGACATGTTAGGCGATGTTGTGATACTTTATCGAAGATTGGACTTTGTACACACAGTTCTGAACAGCGGTTCAGTTTCTGGAGAAGTTTCGATCTTGACCTTGGGGACAGGGAAGTGAGGTAATTAAGGGTGAAGGTCAGATGAGGGTCGCCACGTGTTTGGTGTTTTCTGTCGCATCTATGTGATTTTTTTTTTGGGTGGGAAAATTATCCAATGACATCTCGGGATCGGGAGGGTGTATCAGACTTGTACTGACTAAAAACACACTCTTGTTCCTTCTTTGTATTTGTCTCAGGGCCTCGAGTTTCACTTTCACACTCCCCGTGAGCCTGTTGCATACTCGCATCTACGTGTACTGTTGATTTAGTAATCAGCTTTATATATTTTTTTACTTACATTTTATTCAAACTTCAAAAAAAGAAACTTAAATGAAATTGCATGATTTTAAAGAGATAGTATTTGAAGATTGAATCATGTTTTATGATTTAATTTTCATATACACCCCTACTTTTTAATTAGTACACAAAAAATGGGGCTCTATCTGTACCCGTCACTGATCATATTTTTGTAGTCAAAAATAGAAAAAACCGAAATCCTAAAATTGACCACGAAAAGGTAAATTCATCATAGAATCAATCAAACATAACAATTGCTAGTAGAAAATACTGCGGGCAGTGTTTTTCCTTAATAATTGTCACTTATTTATTCATTAATCAATAGCCTGCACAATATTTCCATAAATTGAGTGACATTTTAGGACATAAACCAACGCTAATAACTTTGCTGTTTGTGAATACTATTTATTGAGATTTTACTTATAAAATAACAAGGGCTTTTCTAATAAGCCCTTTAAGTATGTGTACTAATTAAAAAATTGTGGTGTATGTATCTCATTTTTTCAGTTATGATTAGGCTAGCAAAACTTTTATTACAAAAGTGGAGTTTATGATGATGTAATCGAGATCTATGGAATATCTAGGAAAAATGGCCACAACCTTGAACAGTTTATCGTAACTGGCATGGTTGATGGTAAACGACCAAGATGCCGCAGCCCAATAAGATGGGCAGATCAGGTCCGCTCCACACTGTACACCCAATTGCACGTCGCACTTCATGACGCTAAGAACCGTCACAGATGGCGAGATACCATCAATAAGAAGCTAATCCAGCGGGAACTTCACGACCCTCAGTAATGAGGAATACGACTCGAGGAGGAGGAATCGAGATCATTTAAAGTGTTTCAACATATTTTGGTTTACCAAAATACTTCTTAAATGAGGCGTAAAATAATGAATACTTAAATAATTATCATCCTCTTTTAAATACTCATAAATATACAACACGAATTTTTTCAAAATCCGCTCTGAAATAAACTAAATATTTGAGTAAAGTCCCCGGAGCTTGGCGGCCAGACGATAAATTATCATAATATTCGGCGTCTATTAAATTTCCAATGTTACGCAGACTTGCCTATAATACCAGATATTATCTTCGTCCATATTATACGGCTTTGCTTCAAGCTAATACCATTATTGTTCAGGATTTTAGCTTCGAACGGAGCTTATTACGCGGTTTCACTACCGCTACTGATTAAACCCACATAATTTGTCAAAACATTCCGCGCCGTATACATTGCATAGTTAGTTCATTATGCGATGTTTCCAGTTAGTTTGGAGAAGCAGTGGATCGTGCATGGCTTTGTATTGTCGCATTATATTCGGTTGTATGGCTTCACTAAGGTGTGCCATATTTCGCTCGGTATTATAATGCTTATGAAATGGATTTTCAGAATTAACCTTCCTTATGGAACGGAGTTCTTGGTTTTGGAAGAATAAATGCTTTTAAAACTAAACGAAATTTATTATATTCTGTATGGAAAATTATGGGTTAAACTAATAACATTTTCTTTAAAGATTTTTAGTTTCAAGAAGATTGTATGAAATAATATTGAGTCGAGGGTAGACGGTAAGTCTAGATAAATATAGGTCAAAATACTTTTAGGAGAGCTATATTTCGTGTTGGCTTGTCAACATTTCTGTATTAGAGATGGGTTATATAAAAGTCAAATGAGAGTATGCATCTCATACATCGTCGAGCTGAGCATGAGTAGATATCTACACTACCTACCTACGTAGAATTATGATGCGACACACGATGGATTCTAGTTCAACTTGATATGTTTTCAAATGTTGCCTCATATCATTTGATAGAGTTTGTAGTTACAGCATACCTACAGCTATATGATTAGCTATACAATTTTAGCCGTGAAATGTGAAATTAGAAAATGATTCCATGAGAACAGCTCCCAGGATAAAAAGTAGGCTATTACAGAATGTGGTCTACCCATGTGCGAATCCGATCAGTTGAGTGCGAAGGAGTAACAAACATACACACACACACAAGTATAGATATATACAAAATTATGATTTTAGGTATAATGTTAGTATTTTGGAGGTATGCGGAACAGAGAGTCCCGCAATCCTCCGTTGAAAAGGGAGGATCCTCTGACTAGACGGGTGTTATGTCTGGTAGGCAACTGCCCGATAGTTGATTTCGGGTTGTCGTATATATTCAAATCGCGCGAAAAACTTTGATTGCGCGATGCAGGATTAGTTCTTAAGTGGCCCCATAGATGTCGCTACAGTATAATCAACTGCAAAGATTTAAACGTATAAAAGGTGAAACATAGATTGAGGTACATTGATGAAACTCATTTATTTACTTCCAGTATAGAAACGCCAAGCTGTTGTACCTAGTGAGGATTACTTGGCAAACCGGTTGTTAAGGGCCTAGTGCCCAAGCAGTGCCATAAAACAGTGACTTTCTGAAGCCTATTTCTCGGTCACGGCTAGATCAATAGGTTTGAAAAAAAATATATGTTTACTAGCTTTCGCCCGCAGCTTCGCCCGCGTACATAAAATATTGCCTATGTCACTCAGGAATAAAGCAGCTTTATATCGGTGAAAAAATTTTACCAATCGGACCAGTAGTTCCAGAGATTACCTCCTACAAACAAACTTTAGCTCTTCAATGATTATAAACTCATGTACAAATTATCAACGTATGATTTTTTAATATATTTGCATAACACATCTGCGAAAAAAAAAAAATGCGACATGTTTTTTTGTACTCGCCTCGTACTGCCACCTAAGCGGCCGCGGCCTAACTCCAGCTAGATGTTCAAGGATTTATAAGCCTTAAGGTTGTCTGTTTGCGCCAGTAGGCACTCGGAAAGACCAAGTTTGTGGGCAAGGCGTTCCTGACACCTTTCCAACATCGATCCCAGAAACTACACAGAAACTGGGAAGTCGGAACAAAAACTAGCGGAACACAGAAACGAGCGCAAAGTCTTGCATAGCCGTGGTTAATTAAAACTAGACTGCGCTTTATTCAACTTGCCTCATTCCACTTCAAAACTTACAAAACCACCCCTACACTCAATAATAAACTCTATGCTCTCATCAATAACGTTAGGTTAACTGCACAACCAACTTTGTTACCATTGTTGTTCGTGTTAGAGGAATTTAAACTTTATGTGCAGGTGTTAAGGAGTTAGGGGAGGCACAATAGGTGCAAGTTGGTAACTTTATTTGTCGTATAGACGTTCTGTTCCGGCAGCGCCCGCTCCGCACGGTAGAGTGCGAAAAAGTTGGAATTAAAAAACGAAACACGCGGAGAATTTTTTCAGTGTGAAGGCTGAAGTTGCTAGTGTATCCGCTGAACTTCTGATGAAATATTCTTCACAACTTTTGTAGTATTAAGGGGCAGATAAGTAGTCGCGTAGTTATTTTTTAAATTCTTTATTATGGCACAGTTTTAGATGGACTTCACCTTACATTATGTATCTCAAAACATTATACTCGCATATGTATACCTAATAGCTATATAGTATAGGTAATTTTATATCTATTATATGTAATATATATTTTAATGTAAGATATTTCATTGATTTGCAGTACGCCGCAGACTACCCCCCTTTTTATTTTAAGTTCTTGTAAATCATCCTAAGGTTGTCTGGTAGATATCGCTGTTAGCGATAAGACTGCTATTGTACCTATAGATGTAAGTTATTTTAAAATTTTTGTAAATGTTGTGGTGTATAATTTAATTTATTCTCTTCTATTCTATTCTATTCTATTAAATTCTATTAAATTCTATTCTATTCTATTCTCAAAGACTCCGATAAGGAATTTACTCCACAGTTCACATAATGTGCTCCCAAAATGCTTTGTACGTATGGGTTTGGTGGTATGGGTGGGATACTCAGATGATGGAACGGACTTAGCGGAATTAAATCGTGCAATTCAACGCACACTCCCCGAAATGTAAACGATAGAAAACCGACAGGCTAGCAATTTGGCATCGATGTTCAAGATTATGGAGTTTTGTCTCGACAACTGCATCTTGCCAGCTTCTTGGCTCGCATCTCAATTTACTCAACGATTGCAGATCATCAACTTGGCTAGGGGTGCTGAACCCCGCTTGGTCTCTCAAATAGTTTGTTCTGAACTGTAGCCGCCGTTCCTACATCGTCTCGGGACTGGCACCACTACCACTGTAACTAGCCTTGCTCACCATAAATACTGCACTCCATAATATATTTTATCGCGTACCGTATGCAACTCTGGAAAACTATCTTTGTTCACGGTATTTCTCTGTGGAATATGATTATTAAAATATGAATATTATAATTAACTTTAAAACTTGAAAGTTCGTGAGCATATTCGTAAGAAGTTGGCTGTAGTATCGTCATAATTCTCGATGTTTGGGTATATTTTATATTTGAGTACTTATATATAATTTATACAACACGATACAGAGCAGCCAGCCTTTCGCTGTTTTACAGGTTGCATTTTGGAGAGTGTGCGCGGGAATTGCATGACTTGAGTCCACCATCTCATTTCTACCATCGGACAAACCGACGTTCGGCGAGTATCAACCCTTACGTTGTTGAAACCTTTACGGACCGACTAAGCGTTTCGCCCCGACGTTTACCGCGAACATCGAAGGACTGGAATAATTTGCCTGCTGCGGTCTTCTCGTCCGATTATAATTTGGGTGTCCTCAAGGATAGAGTGAATAGGCTCTTAATAAACTAGTGCACCTCACCATCAACGATTACATCACTACTTATCATGAGGTGGGATTGCAGTCAAGCACTATAGTTTATATCAGATAAAAAAATACTTATATTTTCGATGGAGTTTTTCTTTGAGTACCTATAGTGCATTTAGTTTATTCATTTGAATATGTATTAAACAATTGTACTGTACATTTGGTTAAATAATGATATGAAAGAAAAGAAAGTTAGTGATAGTGTGACGGGTGACAGGACAGAACGGAAGAAAAAAAACATGTTGCGCCGACCGCAAGTAATATGGGATTAGGTAGGAAGAAGAAGAAGAAGACATTTGGTTTATTTGTATCTAGCTTTTCTAGTATTCGCCTTGTTTTTATCTTTGGTCGCTTCTTCCATTATTTTCCCTGCATAACCCAAAGGTTGACTGGTAGAAAAGGTCCGCGGCCTTAAGGCCACCTCTGAACCTTGAACCTACTCCTGTGTGCATAAAGTATTTAATAAATAAATAAGACTTCCCACAAGGTAGACCGATGACCTGGTAAGATCCGCGGGAGTTATCAGTATGTGAGATCCCCAGAGCCGGTCGTTGAAAGGTCTTTCAATGCGGATGATTTGATGCAGTTTACGTGAATTTAACGCTATTCGGCGGCATTATCCTACATTCGCGTGAAGTTGCCACTTCAACTGCAATTTATTTAAAAACAAACACCGGACCGCATCGCTTCGCTTCGCGTCGCATCGCACCCACGTGCCGTTGATCACGTAGGCCACCGCAATAGAGTATTAATTGTGTGTTACTTTCGCACCGCTTCGCTTCGAGATCGCGTTTACATTGCATTGCCTACGTAGGACACCGTGTAAGTCTTTCATTAGACATCTAAAAAAAAAAACAAAAAAAAAAAAACAAAATTGTCATCTAAATTATTTTTCTTTCTTTCTTTCTTTCTAATGAAGTAAATATACGGAAGAGTAAAGATAGAACTACATTAGACCGACGCACGATTGTAACACGCCCTTTGATTTGTACGTACGAACGATGTCGCGTGGCGTGGATCAAGACTAGCACTACAAGTCTAGTTTCCATATAAAATGTATGAAGACCTACGCGTCCAGATCGGCGAGTATATCACACATGGGCGCATTTTAGTTCGAGTTTAAACTTGGCGTGCCGTTAATCACGTAGGCCACCGTAATAGAGTATCAATTGTTTGTTACTATCACGCCGCTTCGCTTCGAGATCGCATTCATGTCACAACGCCTACGTTAAACAAGTCTTTCATTGGACAACTATCGACGAATATAAATGGAAGAGTATACTTACAATCCGTGACAGTAACTTTCGCCCTGAACCCCGCATAGTGCCTGGAATGGTCTGCCCTGAAGCGCAGGCGCAGCACGTTGCCCCGCGATTGGTAGCGCAGCAGCTTCAGCTTGCCGCTCCAGTCGCCGCACAGCCTTCGAGCACGCGTCGCGTGCGTGTCCCGCATCCAGCCAGCGCTGATGGCGTCTGATTCCGGCAGCTGGGTCTCGGTTTCTTCCCAAATCTGGCAAAGGAGAAATGTCAGTGGTATGATAAATGAAATTTCATATAAATTGATATTCTAGTAATAAGAATAAAATATACTAAGTTGACCATATACCATAGATTGCTTGGTAAAATGCTTTATTAGTCAGACAAAAAAATCCATTGATCTGCTATAAGCACAAGCATAGGTATGCTTATATTGACTTGCTATGCTTGATCTCGTTTCCCGTTCAGTATGCATAACCACCTGTACCTTCCACGACTTAACGCCAACGACAGAGTTATCCAGGTGCAGTAAGCTTCGAGAAAAAGCTTTTGTGCTCGGCTACACTAGCAGCGCAGTGTGGGGCGCGGAGACACACTGGCAGCGCGGTGCAGCAGAGCAAATTCAGAGTCAGGGTTTTCGCTCGCTGCCTGAACACTCATTGTGGCCACTTGTAGGAACGAACTATGGCGAGAGTTGCCCGAGCACGTTTCGCATCAAGCAACCTGCGCCGCTTCCCGAGGCCGCGCGTGCCCACTGCCAACTGAAGTTCTTATGTTTGAGAATGCCGCGTCGCGCTCGCCGTGCACCCGTTCTTCCAGTCTCGCCGAACACTTTCAAATACTACCTGTACTACTAGACCTAGTGTAGTATAATGTTGACCAAGTACAAGGAGATGTGCCTACCTCAGTATCCGAGCTGAACGCCTCATGATGGTCGTGCAGCGT
Organism: Mythimna ferrago; assembly: GCA_910589285.2. Taxonomy (NCBI): domain Eukaryota; kingdom Metazoa; phylum Arthropoda; class Insecta; order Lepidoptera; family Noctuidae; genus Mythimna; species Mythimna ferrago. The sequence goes on from OU342693.1 coordinate 2,277,631, forward strand.
CCACTCCTGCGCTCCGCTGGTGTTGTCCACGCCGACCTCCGTGATCTCCAGGTAGTCGTAGCTGCAACTGAAAAGAATAGTCAACTTGAATATGATGATCTTAAAGTAGAGAGAAGATTACCAACTTTTTTTGGCGGAGTGGGAGGGAGTACCCAGTCTTTTACTGATATAGGAGAAGAACATTCTCCATAGAGATAGCTACGCTTTGGAACGTGCAATTTAGCTACACTTTTTCTTGACTGACCGACATTTTGACAATTCAAATGTGCCTGTCTATTTTTTTTTTCATGATTTCTGAACGATGAGTAGTGGTGACCGAGTGGTAACGGCCCCGACTTACAAGTTGTAGGTCACGGGTTCAAACCCAGCCAGGCGCATTACTTTGTGTAATTTATTTCATTACCACTGCTCTCAAAACGGTGAAGGAAAATATCGCGAGGAAACCGACATGTCCTAGTATCAAAAAATCGAAGACGTGTGACATTCACCAACCCGCACTGGGCCCGCGTGGTAATTACGGCCTATTCCCTCTCCTAGAGAGGATGTGTGAGGCCCAGCAGTGGGAGTATTATAAGTTTGATTATTATATTTCTGAACACAAGCGCCGAATTATCAATTAGAAGTGTAAAGCTTGTAATTTTCGCAATGTCAAGATATCCACATATGGAGATGGTCTTTCCTAAGTATTGCTACATCGTCCGGCCCCGTGCGTCTTGCATCAAGCGGATTCCTGACTTCCTGCAGCTTATGAGCTGTTTCTGGAAGGCCAACCTATATTACGGAACATCTCAGTCCGTTTGGCAATTCATTGTGAGAGCAATGAGCAGGTTAAGTTTGGCAATTCGTCAGTTAGTACTAACTTTGCTGTCAGGTTAAATTAGCATACCATAGTCGGCCTTATAATGTTTCCACGGTTGGATCTCAGACCTCCTCTCTGGGAGAGGGAATTCGCCAATCGGGCCCAGTGTGGGTGCGTTAAATTAAATAGGACCTATTTTTATTCAGTCAACTTATTTTAACACAGTGAAAACTAATCATTATAGTGCAGATCTTGTGTTCGTTAGGGTACTGAAAATAGATGTTGAACTCTCTTGAGTTCGACGTTAATAATGTTTAGTTTATGTTTAGAGTAAGTGAAACAAACTCTCGTATCTCTACCAAGAATTCAAGTTAAATAGCAATGAAATCTCATGATCTTTGAAAGCTTTTAAAAGTAAACGCTTTCAAAGACCGGACTCTATTTGGAGAGCAATGCACTAAGTAAGAAAGTAATTTATTAAATTAGGTACATTTATCATTAATAGAAGACCTTTCAAGACTTCAAATGAGTTTAAGATATCTAATTAAGAGATTCGAAATATTTCTTAGGAACTGTGATTAAGAGAAAGATCGCTGTTTTCTCGTATTTAATCTAGGTAGGTACGTTTTTATCTACCGCTACTCACTATAAAGAAAGATAACTGTGATGATAGCCTGTGTTGATGAATACTTTCAAAATTGATTTGATTGATTTAGTTTTATTCAGATATTCAGTATACTGTTCGAACCCCTCTCTGACACAGCTTTTAAAGCTCTCATAGTTGATAAGGTTCAAGGTAGCTTTACTTACTGGCTGGCATGGTGTTACTGTGACCAAAAGTCCCTAAATTTATAAAAGATAAAAAAAAAAAACTGTGATGACAGTTTGAGTTTAATTAAACATACAAAGGGGATTGCCCAGCCTCTATGGTGTTCCAGCCCAAAGATGGACATCAAATATTACTATCAATGATAAAACTTGTTTTTTCAATAAAGTTACTTTTTATTTACCATTTATTGTTTATTATAGTGGCGCTCATTTGGAACTAAGGGAATACATATTTTTTATGGCAAAATTAATGAACAAAGTTTTTTTCCTCGAGTCAATTGTCCGCTCATGGCCTCAAATGGACAATCGCCTTTACATTTTAGGCCAAATAATACAAGATATTTGATAATTTTAGGCAGATTTAATTATTGGGTTACGTAAAATACACCCACAATTCAAAAACAAGATGGTCCCACTATCGCATAGACAAATGTCAGACACAAATTTCCTCTCAGAAAGCCATAAATGTTAAATTTTACCCATTACTCATGTATTATGGGGCGTAATGGCGGCAGTTACAGAAGGCCCCCGATAATGGGCTCTTGCGTAATTCTAGTTACGTGATGTTGTTCCCATGAAAATATCAATTAGCTAGCTTTTACGAGGAATTAGAGGCTCTATTGTGGGGGAGTTACTTTCAGACATAACAACTTGATGGCGCGCGGATTTATGTAATGTGTTTCGGTATTGTGTGAAAGTTACGGCAAGCTAAGTGTTGGGCAAACCGCTTTATAGATTGTTGCTCAGCTTATGTTACTATCTGTAAGTACTAATAGTTAACCACACTTCCATGGATATACGAAAATCACCCTTATTCCTATGAGTTACGACGTAAAGGAAAAATGAAGTTTGATTTTTAGGGTTCCGTATCCAAAGGGTGAAAACGGGACCATATTGCTAAGATTTCACTCGTGACAGGCAAGACGGACAATCTAGAAAAAGATAAAATGAGAGAATAAGCCTGTAGCCGCCTTATTCTGTAGCCGCAATAACATGAAACATTAGTATTAGTAAAAATAAAATAAAATAAAATGTTTAAAAAAAAGTTGTCTAAAGAAGGCGCCATAATTATTTAACCGTGGAATAAAGTACATTGACCTTTTCCTAATACAAATATCTCTGTGTAGGTACCCGAAAAAAAAACAATGAATTGCTTTTCATCACTAGATCATGTAAAGGATCACGATACGTGTCGATTCAAGACAACTTTATGTCTTTATTTCCGTTTTTGAAATTAGGAAGGTCAACAAATGTATGAGGGTCAATAGCCGTTATTCCACGTTTATCTGGCGCTACCTTTAGATATGGAACCCTTCGTGCGCAAGACCGACTCGCACATAGCCAGGTTTGTTCTTATATTCCGTAGGTTGCATCGAGTACACAGTTTGTAAAACAATTTTGAAATACTTTATGCATTTGTAATTCTCATAAATTATTATCAAACTAGAAAATAGTATTTAAAGTTGCAATGTTTCGATTTGTGGTTTGCCTCAAATTAATTTATGAATGCCTTTGTAGTGACCATGTCACGTACCTAAAATTAATAAATGATATCAACCAATACACTATCGCATCGTAACAATATAACTATTGTTGAAATTGTGTCCCAGTCTACGTAGGCATTCAATGCGAACGCGAAGCTATGCGGCGCTAATGGAACAAACAATTGATGCTCTATATCGGTGGTGCGATGCAGCTACGACCAAAGCGAAGCAGTCGCGATCAATTGGTTTGATATAAATGGCGGCTGAAGCGGCAACATCGCGTACACGTAATTTAGGCCACCACGTCGTGTTGAATACGCGTAACCACAACGGCTCGCTTCGCAACCGCAGTCAGTAACAAAATAGATATAGAATATATTCTTTATTGTACACCAATAATTAAAATTACAATAGGAACTTAAAATCAATAGGGTGTGACAATGGGCGGTCTTATTTTTAAAACCAACTTTTTACAGACAACTTTGGATAGATTTGACAGAGAAGGAGAAAAAGATACGCAGGTAGTCCAAATTCTATCTTTCAACCTAGATTTGGGTTTTTTCCACTTGGTCTATGGAGGACTATTTATTGTACGTAGGCCGTAGTGGCCTGTACTCCATCCAGCCTTTCTGTCTTTAGAAGCAGACTAGGCTTCCCAGTTTATTCAAGACGTTGTAAGGATTTCGGTGATACTAAGGTCCGTATGCGTATTTTGATGATGCCCTTGCACTCAAGAAGCACGTGCGCAAAAGTTTCCTCCGTCTTCATGCATGCTCTGCACAGAGGACTATCCGTGATGCCTATTGTGTGGAAGTGAGCTGCAGTGTCCAGTGACGGTCCCCACAACTAGGCGTACGCTGACACTGCCTGGTCACAGAAAACACAAAATAACCTTAATACTTTCAAAATAAAAAATAGGAATGTCATAAAAATTGTCTTTTTTTGAATAAATTTCTAATTAAAATGTCAAGTTCCATAGAACACATATGTCAAACTGTCATTCATGTGAACCATCAGATGAGATAGTTGGCAAAAAGAGCCACATATGAAAAAAAAAATAGTTCAAATAAAACTTTCGACAATGTAGCAACTTAAACTTTATGACGCTGACGAAGAGAAGAATCTCTCAAAAACCAAATATAAAAACAAAAGAAGCTCAGACCCATAACAATTCACTTTATCCACCATTCACGAATAAAGCCGACGGAACCCGAAATGGGCCGAAGTCGACGTAAAATAAACAGTTTGGCTCATCCAGCATATCATGGCGTCAGTTGGAAGGGGAGTGCTGACTCACTGGCATATTGCGGGCGTAGACGAATCCAGTCTGAGTTCGGTGTCAGATATAAGGCTGGCCACATGTGTGGGCTGAGACGTCGTGAGAACATAAATCTTTTATTTCTTCATTTGTGATTTTTATGTCAATTCTTTTCTTCTAACATAACCAACTGTAAGAACTCAACGTCGCAATAAACGTAGCCACTTACTGGGCCCAAACAATATAAAAATTTATATAGCATCGCATCGACACGACTAGAAGAAGGAGAACTTTAAGAATATGCCGTGGTTAGAATAATTGTCACCTTAGAAGGTAGCCACGAGGTATATAACTGACAGTCCTGTCTTTTCCTGTGGGATGAAAGTTTATACGAATGATAGGATAAGACCATCAACTGACAAATGATTCTTTCGTGTATGGACCAACATACAAGGTGCAGTTTTAAAACTGCACAATATTTCAGGAGGTTGTAATAAAACTCATAAATAATCATGTAAAAATACGAAACCTGGTCAATAATCAGTAATACTTGTTATTTAATTTTTTAATTACACTAAACTAAATCGATTGATCGATGGCCGCGGGGGCGTGGCTAGGGTGTGGCGTGCGGGATGATGATTGGATGATACATTATTTATGAAACTATCGTTGCGAGTTAGTGTGTGTGAAAACGCCCTTTATTGTTCCGTGTTTGTGTGTGTGAAAAAAAGCGCGGTTATAAAAAAAAAAAAAAATTACCTACTTATTTTATTATTGATTCGGGTCGAGAATCACTAACATAATTACCTCCCGAAATATTTTGCAGCTTCAAAACGACACCTTGTATATGTGTTTATTTGTTTCGTATGTAACGATCGTGTGTTTTCTGCATGAACTGAGACAAAAGCATCAAGATAAAGGGCTGCAGTGTCTTCTTACTTGCTTCTATGTATTAACTAACTACGACGTGTATCTACATTATCTGGTTATTTAGTTTTCTTTCATGTAACCGAGATATTTCTATTATATAACATGATTTAAACGAGTGTCCATGGAGTTTCTTGCACATTCTTCTCCATAGAGATCTACGCTAGGATGTTTTATTACTTCGTATCATTTTTCTGACTATCTTCTTGACAATTCAAAAGTGTCTGTAAATAGTTTATTTGAATGAAATGCTTTGATTCTTTCATTTACAGAATTGACAGATACCTAACATGATTCTTCCTCATAATTTCGCAACATAGGTCAGTAAAAGTTTGATACAGCCTCTTTCACTCCACCCTAGAGCGGGACAAGTCATTTGATGACTTGCTACCACAGGATACTCGTAGCTGCCACACTTATATTGAGGTTAAACCCTTTCTTAATAATTAACTTAACCTTTCGAATACTGTAATCAGAGACACGCCATCTTTTTGGCAAAACGTTTAGCTCAATCGCTTACGAAATTCTGAACTTTACCGTCCACAAAACTAAGAATTTGACGTGCCACGGTACCACCCTACCTTTACAAAGGGGAATTATAAAACGAGCGACTAAAAAAAAAACTTAGCGACTGATGATGAGATACTGTTTTAATAACTTGAGCGGTATGAATTTGAGTAAGCGACACATTAACTAAACTAACAACAAATATTGATTAACAATAAAATCCAGAACGAGCTTACTAAAAGTGGGTTATTGAAATCCTAGTTAAACGATTAAATTAGTATGTGAGCGACTAAAATAATAAGTGAGCGACTAGAAATAAAAATGAGGTTTTAAATAAGGAATTTACGCTAGCAAATGTTTTCATCATTGTCTAATTATCTAGTCGCAGGTAGATTCATCATTTGAACTGGGTGAAATAGGTTAGGTTAGGTTAGAACTGTGACCTACCGCGCGTGAGCCGAGTGAGCGAAGCGAGCGGTGCCGCGGCAGCGGCCGGCGAACGCTACGACCAAGTTGCTCGCAGATTTTATTTCACCATTTTTTAATTATTCGGGTTTTCGCAATATCCGGATTATCAAATTACCTTGTGACATACATAATACATAAATATCGGTATTTAGGACATTCGATACTGTGTACATTTATATTTAGGACATTCGAAACACTTCATTTAAGATAAAATGCCGCTCAGTATAAATAAATCATTGGCCAAATCTGGAAAAAAATGCAGGACAAAACATTGACACTCAAACAAATATTAGGTCACTCAAATATTATGAAGCTTCTCATTTTGTATTTTAAGTAACTCAAATTAAAGTTTGTAAGTCGCTGTTCTATTGATTTCTCGTCACTCGCAGTCAGTCGCTCACTTATTATTTCTATAACCCAAAATAATTATTTTTGTCACTTAAAATTTTAATTTACAGTCACTATTAAATACGGGTAGTATTTAATAGTGACTGTAAATTAAAATTTTAACTTTACAAACACAGCTTGTACCAACATAACAGTATTCCAAGAGATAATATTTTACAATTCTGCCAACATCACGGGAACGTGTTGGTGCATGCAGATGTTACGATGGAATGGAAATGGCGGTAAACATCAAGAACGCATTTGTTGAGTGATATCTTGGCATGAGTCCGGCTTTATCACACACGTGTGTAGAAGAAGCTGCTGGAAATTACATAACTATTTAGAAATTCCACTACTACGTCTTCAGGGGTCCTTTCTTTGCCTTCGTTCTAGGGGCCTCGGAGTTCTCTTTCGTACAATGGTTCTAGAAGGCTTCGATCCTGCTGATTTTAGTCAGTTAAAGACTGAGATGATCTACCGCCCCGCCCAAGCGCGGGATATGACATTAGATGATTTCCCACCTCAAAAAAAGGATATCCTTTTAGATAAAAAGAACTGGACTTAAAAAAAATAACATCAAACGGGTAGCATATTATTTTAGATAGAAAAAATCTTAAAAATAAATCCATAAACGGACGACGGAGTCCTGAGATTACAAACATAAAAAAAAAATACAATCGAATTGAGAATCTCCTCTTTTTAGGGTTCCGTAGTCAACTAGGAACCCTTATAGTTTCGCCATGTCTGTCTGTCCGTCTGTCTGTCTGTCCGTCCTCGCTTAATCTCTGTGACCGTTAGCACTAGAAAGCTGAAATTTGGTACCAATATGTATATCAATCACGCCAACAAAGTAGTAAAATAAAAATTGGAAAAAAATGTTTTATTAGGGTAGCCCGCCTATATGTAAAGTGGGAAGTGATTTTTTTTTTAATTTCAACCCTAACGTGTAATATATTGTTGGATAGGTATTTAAAAATGAATAGGGGTTTACTGAAATCATTTTTTGATTATGTCAATGGTTTCGGAAATAATCGCTCCAAAAGTAAAAAACAATGTGTCCCCCGCCCTCTAACTTTTGAACCATAAGTTTAGAAAATATGAAAAAAATCTGACAAGTACAACTTTATAAGGACTTTCTAGGAAAATTATTTTGAACTTGATGGAAAGAACAGTTTTTGTACAAAAAAGACAAAAAGGTTCTACAAAATAATTTCTGGACTAAGTTTGTAGTATAATCGTATATGCAAGCATTTTTTTTAACTTCATTTACATATTTTATTATCCTGAACGTATCTTCTTTCAAACAAAAAAAGAATTATTAAAATCCGTTCCCGCAATCCAAAATTACCACCGAAAACTTCTTCTGGTACCATGTATTAATTAATAACCCAAATCCCCGAGAGATGGCGCTGGGCTATTTCGCGTTCGCGCTGTTAGGATTTTTCCTGAGTTGATGGGGTCGGGTATTATCGAATTGTTCGGTTGGTCTCTCCTTGGCATTGGCGGTATTATCTTATAACTTCATAAAACTTCTATCAGGAACATGCTAAAGCAATTTAGAACAAAATGAAAATTCATTTTTAACGCCATCTATCAAAATGTTAAGATTTTTATCGAACCAGTTCATAAATGGTTCGATAGATGGCGTTGCGTAATAACTTCCATGATCGTAGTAAAAAATCGTTGCTTCTTAAATATATTCGTAATTTTACGAGTGCACAATCGCTGTTCTAGTACTTGCATACTGTTTTAGTTATCACCGTCCTTTGTGGGCCCGTTCTTAGGGTTCAGTATTTATTAGAGTTCCGTACTTAGTATGTTAACGTAACAATTAGCCTTTTTTAAACTCATAAGTGGGAACACTTATTGTGACGGACGGGAAACTACGGAACTCTACACTGAGCGTGGCCCGACACGCTCTTGGCCGGTTTTTTGAAGTCAGTTCAAAAAATGTGTCTTGTTAGGTGTTGCAGGTAAATTGCTAACAAAATACCTACTGACATCAATTTGAATAAATAAAGCCTTCAAATATTCTTTTATTAAATAAGAGAAAGCTCATAGTAATAGGTACTTCACTGACTTGACTTGACTGAATAGTCAAACATCTTAGAAATTATTATTTCTCTACTTATTTCTTGCACCAAATGCACTTGATACAACAAATCGTGGTTGTAAATAGTGAAGCGAAGTATTTATATCCTGGAAGCTCTTTGTAACTTGTAATGTTCCAGTGTGATGTGCTCGGAACTGCACCAGCTCGACATTACTTGGAAATATTTCAAGTTACTATGTTATAAAATGTTTGCAGAATATCTACTGCATTTTATAGCAAAGACGTTTGTGGGTTTGTAACATAGTTTTATTGCACAGACGTGGCATTCTATTTTATTTAAAAAAATTATTGAGCGAGTACTGTTACATCATACATTTTACTTTGATAAAAATAAATGAACAATTTCTTCATAAGAGGTATGATGTATCTACGTGATAAAAAAATTGGGGATCTTAGCAAAGGTACCCGGGATAGCTGCTCAATCTTTATCAAGCCCAAGTTCGATTGTGTAGTACTATTCTCATCTTTGGGATGGATCTGCCAAATACCAGCTTGATGCGCTGCAGTCGATTGAGAGGCAAGCCAAGAGAATCATCGGCAATGATGCACTTGTAGAGTCGAAGCTCCAAAGCCTTGAGCATCGCCGCCGAGTTGCTAGTCTGTCGATTTTCTATCGTTTACATTTTTTTAATTTTTTAATTTGATATAAACTAGTGCTTGACTGCGATCCCACCTGATGGTAAGTAGCGATGTAATCTTTACATTTCAGGGAGTGTGCACTGGAATTGCACAATCTAATTCCACCAAATCCGTTCCATCATAGGACCACAAGACACACAGCGTTGCGCCACCGGTACATGGTAGACATCCCACCCATAGATACGCACAAAGCGTTTTGGGAACACATTTATTGTGCGTACAGCCAAGGAGTGGAATTCCCTGCCGGAGTCTATGTTTCCTGATAGCCTGAGACCTTGGGAGTCTTTAAGTCAAGAGTGGTGAGTGAAGGTTACATCTAGGCAAGCGTGTTCCATCGTCGATCACATCATCGCTTACCATTAGGTGAGATGGTGGTCAAACGCGAGCCTATAAATAATAATAATAAAAAAAAGCCAATAATGGCGAACATTATAACATTTGCATTTCGTTTGCTCTGTGAACTGCAAACTTTAGAAATATCTACTATTCATTTGAAAAAAAAGACTTAAGGTCGCTGCGCACGGGCCACTGGCCACAACCACGCCGCCACATATTTCCTGCAGTTTTCATACATTTTATATGAATTCGCCTTACACTGTTGACGCCGGTGGCCGCCACACGTTATAGGTGGCCGCTGTTTGCTTCTTGTGGCCCGAACCGGCCATTAAACGCCGAAACAAAAGGGCGTCACAAGCCACTCGCGCATCTAAACCTTTTTCGTCAGAGTTTGTTGAGTTGTGTGTTTTGTTTTTAGGCGTAGGGTAGCCAGCCTTTCGGTGTTTTACAGGATGCATTTTGGAGAGTGTGCGCAGGAATTGCATGACTTGTTTCCACCATCGCAATTCTACCATCGGACAACCCGACGTACGGCGAATATTCACCGTTACGTTGTTGAAACCTCTACGGTCCGGACTAAGCGTTTTGCCTCGTCGTTTATACCGCGTACGTCGAAGGACTGGAACAGTCTGCCTGCTGCGGTCTTCCCGTCCGATTATAATTTGGGTGTCTTCAAGGCTAGAGTGAATAGGCTCTTAATAAACTAGTGCGCCTCACCATCAAAGATTGCATCGCTACTTACCGCAGGTGGGATCGCAGTCAAGCACTAGTTTATCTCAATTAAAAAAAAAAAAGTTTACGACACTGTACAGTGTACGTATGGGTTAAAAAAAGGTAGCAGCCACCGGCCACTAGTGGCTGTCGCACGCTTCAGCTTTCTTTGTGGCCGTTTCTAGCTTCTCGTGGCGGCGTTTGTGGCTGTGGCATGTGGCCTATAGGTGGCGACACTTAAAGATAGTGACACTGACGTAGCTATTCCTTCACGCTCAAGCGACTGAATGGATTTAAAAAATATTTGTAACACGGGTTTTTTTTAAAGTCAAGGTAAGGACTCTTCACGCCCAGCCGCCGGAACCCCAACAACATAGGTCAACATAGGCATGAGTTGAGCTGGACGCCAAGCTACCGATTGCTCGTCGTATGCAAGACGAGCAATCGGTAGCTCGGTGTCCAGCCATCCGGTAACCATCTGGACTAAGCCCAAGTCGTCGATGACGCGTACTGTTTCACGCGCGCTTTAAGATGTCAGCTCCGTATCCGTAGGGGCCAAGCAGAGCCGATGCTTGCTAGGGCCCTGGGATTGGTTCTGAAAAGGATATACTCATGGTCTTGGAATGCAAAAGGCAACAGAGGGAACATAGATGTGAATTATCAGTAAAAGCACGCCCACCCGCTCCACTCTAGAGCGAGGGATGTCATTGAATGATTTTCCCACATAATAAAAAAAAACCTCCCAGTAGAAAAACCAGCAGCGAGTCTAGCAGGGTTCTGCCAGAAGCTCGAAAACGTTAAATTCATAGGTATAATTAATAGGCATATTCTTTTTAGATCTTCTTTATAAATCGAAATTCTTTTTAAATATTTAAGTCCTTTTACACACTGAAAACATACTACTGTCATATATTTTTGAACGCGGCTTGGTGGTGAGAAGTCATAAATTGATTCCCCACGTCACAAAAAAGCTCTTAAAACTGATAAATAAAATACGCAATTAATCTGCGAAACAATAACCGTTTTAATTATTCACAACGCTATCAAAAACGAACCATTTTCAAAACGTACTAGTTTTCTTTACGTCCGTTGTTTAACGAAGTAAATTTAATTAACAAGGCTTGTGTTAATCTGCTAACAGATCCGATATTAATTAATACAAGTTTATGTTTGTATTCAGTGGCGTAGATAGAGAAGGTCTACGCGGGGCAGGGCCCCGAGGCCCCCACCCTTGGGGCCCTCAAAACCTTATTAACGAACCTCTTATTGAACTACCGAGAAATTTTCCCAGCTTCAAAATCTAAATAAAATAGGTTGCACTACGTTAATCATGGCAACTCATTCAAATAATAATAATTAGGGGGCACAGCAGTACCCCAACCAAGGCGAGCAAAATAGTGCCACGGCCGTACCATCTTTTTTTCGAAACAGTTTAGGTCATTTTCAACCTCCTATAACTTCGTTGCCAGGTCTAGGTCATCAAAGTTTCTTAAGTACGGACTGAATATATTAACCGACTTGGTATTACATGATCTCACAACTTTTTATGGTAGAAGAACTGACTTGCGATAGCGATTTTTTTTTTTAGTTTTTGATGGCATCTTTTGTTATCAAACAAATAAGATCCCTAGATAAAGTGCACAAATAATATTACAAAATAATAAACTAATACATACAAACTATAACAAATTATAAACTATTATAAGTGATGGCGTCGCGTTTCGCTGCGAGGTCGGTGTCCATTCATGAAATCAATGATACACGACACCCCCACCATCGTCCCAACGTTTCAGTCAGTAAAAGTCTGACACTCCTTTCTGCCCCTCCCAGAGCAGAAGAGGTTATTTGATGACATCTCACATAAAAATAAGGGGCCTCAGTTTTTTCGGCCCAGGGCAGTTTGTCACCTATCTACGCCACTGTTTGTATTGTTCATAAAGAATATACATACTGTTTATTGTTTGCTGCGTAATTTAAAGGTCAAACGGATTAGCGATACGTGCATACGTGATGAGTGTTTGATATCGTTTGAATTATTGAACAACAATTTTGTATTTGTTCAGTTCGGGTTTTGTGTTGATGGATTTTATAAGCGTTAATTGGATAGAGTGAGAAATGAGTTTATTTGAGGTAGTTTGAAAAAGGCACCAGGGGCTGAAATGCGGGGAGGGAATCGTTTGTTTAGGTATGTCATGTCATGTGAAGTGGAGAAACGTATGTTATTGAAAGAGTTCGGCGGCGGCGACCTCTGGTGACTGGATCTGGTACAGGCCATGGTCCGGAGTGAGGAGGAATAGTAGGCGGTCGCCTGCTTCTGCGAAGATGTAATGCTAGCAAAGGAGGTAGCCGCACGCGTCAGGGAACGGAAATATGTACGTTCTCATGCTCCAGCTGCCGGGATCTCGTCCCCCATTTCCAACCTCCGTAGGCGTGGGCTTGCTGACGACGAGCAATGAGTAGGTTGTCGTCCGGCCGTCCGGTAACCGTCCGGTCGGAACCCGAGTTGTCGACGGCGCGTACTGTTTCACGCGCGCCTCAAAGAGATGTACCGTTTAGGTACATTTATTTTTGGTAATGGGTATAATTTTACAAGCTTTTATTTAGTTTCACCTGTCCTGATGTGTCTGTCATCAAATCTTGCAAATTAAATTTGACCAACTTCCCGGTTACCGATTGGGCCGAAATTTTGCATGCATGTGTAAATCAGATGACAATGCAAAATCAGTATGACGTGGAGTTGATCTGATGATGCAACTGGAAGGTGGCTATAGGAACTTGGTAGTCAAACGACACAACCCCATCGAGTTTGGGCTCGTATGATTCGTCTTGACGAGCATTAATTATATAGGTATACCGAGCTATAAAAGCTTGCTATGAAAAAATGATTTTCATTAAAATCTTGTTATTCGCTATGGTATAGGTACCCGCCATTATAACCTTCAACGCAGTTCTCTGTCAATAACTTATTTACAACAACATATTACTGAAAATTCCTCTATAAACCAGACCTACCAGCTTTTCCCCTAGTCAGTGGAGAATCTTCACCGATTCGAGTTTGTTCAAATCGGTACCAGTCTGCCCGAGCTAGGGCTGCCAGACGTATGAAAGTTAGGCTTTTTGGATGCGAGTCCAGTCAAATTAAACGAAACCAGCCCGGATTAGGTAAGGCTTTTTACACATGCTTACACTTTTCAACAATTTCGATTGGCTAAGAAATTGTATCTTTTCTAGCCAATCGAATCGAAGAACGTGTAAACGTGCCTTTCTTCTTTTTTAAAATGTATACGTGCGAAAATTGAAGTTCTCTCTACGGTTAGTTAGTTTATTATAGGTAGATATTATTTTAGGCTTTTTTTTTAAATTTTTTATATATATATTCCGCTCTTGGGCGGAGCGGGAGATAGTGTCAGACTCTTACTGCATAAAAAACCCATCCCGTTCCTTCAAGCCTTCATACCGGGGCTCGAGCGCCCTTTCTGATTACCCTGGCCCCAGTAGGCTTCGACCCGGCTAGGCCCCTGCTGTTGCTGACAACTCCTTGAGGCGCACGGGAACAGTGCGCGCCGTCGACGACTTGGGCTTATTATTTTAGGCTTCAAACTTTATTAGATTGTAAACCAAATGTAACAAACAAATGCTAATCCCGCTCACAAACTGTTACGCAGATTGATGGGTTTACAAAATGTACATGTTTATTTTTTTAGATTTTGTTGTTATTTCATTAGAAGTTATAAATAATGTTATGAAAGCTGCATTAGGTATGTATGTAAGCTGGATTCATGATCCAGCTTGGAACGCAAAGGCTAACTGAAGGAACACAGGGACTGGATTTTAGTCAGTAAAACGGTCGCAGTTCCTCTCACTCCACCCAGAGCGGAAGTAGTTACAGATAAAAAAGGTATTTCATGAACAGAAATGCTTTCATACAATAATATAAGCCACCAAATTCTTTAATGTTAAGGCCTTACAATTTTGTGCTAGGGTTGCAAGATGGTTCTAAATAGTAAGCCACCGCGGCCTTGGAATGCAAAAGGCAACTGAAAGAAGACGAGTAGGTTTTAGTCATTAAATGCCTGACATTCCCTCTCGCACAGACCAGAGTGGGACTACCGATATTTGATGATTCATCATCGCCATCATCATTTCAGCCGAAAAACGTCCACTGTTGGACATAGGCCTCCCCCAAGTGTCGCCACAATGAGCGGTCCTGTGCGTCTCGCATCCATCGGATTCTCGCAACCCTTACCAGGTCATCGGTCCACCTTGTAGGAGGCCTTCGCTACGTCTTCCGGTACGTGGTCGCTATTCCAGAACCTTGATTTGATGATTACTTCCACAAAAAAAAGCCGTACAATTTTTATTCTGAAATTCTGGCTACATTGGATTGCTAGTTCGGTTTTCCCGTTTTTGTACCTGGCAACCTTAGCTGGAGTTGGCTCGATAAACAGAGAGCGCTCGACGCCGCACCTGTGTTTGGCGGCTCGATTTAGAATATTGACTCGGTTTCACTTTGCTGAAAATTGGGCACTACACTTTGTATTGGGCGGTGTGGGCACAAAATGTAAAGAGTTTAGAACTTGGAATCGGCGAATGGCGACGATTGTAGACGCCATTATAAAATAAAATGAAACAGGTTTTATTACTAGTGGTTCGAAATCATGACTGTAGCGATGTGACATTGCGGCTCAACCTTGTGTTTTCGGGTGTTAATTACATGTACGTCTCAGGGTGGGGGGAGTCTGTCAGGCTCGTATTAACTAAAATCTTACTGTTACCTGGTACACTTGCGTCGGGGGCAATGGATGCAGTGTGACTTCCACCACCCCGGGCTATTGCTGGCCAGCCGCCCGGGGGCCTCATGATTTGGCCTACAAGACAGTTTTGCCAATGCCGCTTCTATTAGTTTAGTGCTCTGTAGTGTAGGTTTATACCTTTTGGGTCGTCGAGTTCAATGTATATTCTCGTCGGAGTCCCGTCTCGCAATTTACGAATTGATTCACGTCAGGAACATCCGGCTTTGCCAAATGTTTGAGAACTCCAGTCAAATTTACCAAGACCAAGATATAATGGACTGTTTTAGAGATTTGAAAGCCAATCGCATTGTCTAATGAATTTGACGATCGTTGGGTAAGTTTTGGTTGTGGCTGGCTTTTTAGAAATAGATGTCATATGAAGAGAGTGGTAGTATGAGAATTGAATTCGAAAGGAGCATCAACATCATAATTAGTTAATGAAATATTAATAATAATAATATTCCACAATTATCACACAGCGACGTCTAGTCCCAAGCTAAGCAGTTTGTGTTGTGAGTACTAGACAACTCATAAACGTACATATCCACAACCTCTGGCATAGCAGTCAGGGCCACTAACCACTAGACCACCAGGCCAATCGCCATCAATGTGCCATATAACCATTTTGAAAGTTGCTTTAATGAGCGTATAGAATAGAAAACCGCTTGAGGTTCCCAGTATCTGCAGTGGCAAGACAAACACCTTACAAGCTCATCATGCTGAGCTGGGTACTCCCGCGCCGTCTCTCGTGAGTTTCTTCCCGTTTCCGCGTGCCAGGTCATTTTGTTTTTAACGTGGGAAATCATTTGTAATAACTTCTAGCGCTCCAAGGCCACACCTATGTTTTTTCAGCTGCACTTGCGTTCTAGGACAACGGGTTTCCCATTCAGAAGTCAACCTAGTAGGCTCCGGCCCTACTGGGCTCGTACGGTTTTGCTGATATCTCTTCGGGGCGTGCGTGGAACAGTATGCGGCGTCGACGACTCGGGCTCGGTCCGGATGGTTGCGATGATGGCGAGCTACTTTTTTTTTTTTTTTTTTTTTTTATGGTGGGAAAAAATCATGCATTGACATCCCCCGCCCTTGGGCGGAGCGGGAGATAGTGTCAGACTCTTACTGACTAAAAGACCCACCCCGTTCCTTCTAGCCTTCATACCGGGGCTCGAGCGCCCTTACGGATAACCCTGGCCCCAGTAGGCTTCGACCCGGCTGGGTCCCTGCTGTTGCTGACAACTCCTTGAGGCGCGCGGGAACAGTGCGCGCCGTCGACGACTTGGGCTTGGTCCGGACAGTTACCGGACGGCCGGACAGCGAGCTACCCATTGCTCACTGTCCGCAAGCCCGCGCCTACGGTGGCCGGAAATCGGGATCAGAATCCCGGCGGCGGCGGCGGCGGCGGCGGCGATAACGCCGTTGCCTGATGCGTTCGGCCTCCTCCTTTGCGAGCATTACTGCTTCGCAGAAGTCGGCGACCGCCTGCCACTCCTCCTCGCTCCGGATCATGGCCTCAACCAAGGCCCGACGCGAGAGGTCTCCGCCGCCGATCGCCCCCACGAGGGCACGGCGATGCTCCGCCCAAGCAGGGCACACCTCGACTGTGTGCTCCACCGTGTCCTCCGGGCGTTCCGCACAGTGGCGACACCCGGGCGTCACTTCCGCATGAATCCGGTGCAGGAAACTCCCGAACGAACCATGTCCGGTGAGTACCTGAGTCATGCGGAAGGTAAGGACGCCGTGAGGTCTTTCCAGCCACGCCTCAAAGAGGGGACTTACCGCCAAGATTGTGGCGTGCCCAATGGCGAGCTACTTGAAGCTCAAGGGTTCCAATTATTTTTTTTTTCAAATAAACTAAGTTAACAAAAAAATATGCATTTCACTGTCCATATCATTATTATACTAGAAATATTCCATTAAAAAAGAAAACAATGACAGTTTTATTCCAGTGTCAGCTCGAAGCTCCGCACAGCCACCGTTACAAAGGGTTTAAACCTCACCATCATAATTCAGCACAATATTCATGACGTGTGCTTTATTTTGCCTCGTAAAATGGACGTTTATTGCAAAAATGTTTTTATACGCGAGGTCTCTGTCACAGAGGGGTGCGTTACTGCGTGAGATGTGTGTGGCTAGGAGGTGCGAGGATGTGTAGCGACGCTGTGAACATGTGTGGTCGTTTTTACCAGAGGTGTGCGAGGAATTTGAGAGGGGCGAGAGTGCGTAACGATGATTTGAAACGCTGTGTAACTACAGGGGCATTCATCACTTTAGCCAAAAGATGCCCACTGTTAAGTATAGGCCTCTCACGTGTGTCAGTACAACGATCAGTGTGACTCGCGTCCAGCGGATGTGAAAGAAAGAAAACATGTTTATTTGGCACACAATGAACAAAACATGTCTTGAAACATTAATTAATAGCTTAAATAAAATATAGAAACTTAAAAAAAAAAACAAACAGCAACAATGTGTCTCACGGTAGTGCCAAATAGATTTGTGCGACCCGCACTAGGTCGTCGGTACACCTAGTGAGAGGTCTATCGACGCTGGATCTTCCGGTATGCGGTCGCCACTCCAGAATCTTTTGGCCCCATTGTTCTGATGTTCTGCGAACTATGTTTTCAGGCTACTGCCGCTTAAAAAGATCATTTATGAAGCTATATCGGCAACCTTGGTTCTCCTACAGATATCTTCATTCCTGATTCGATCACATAAGGAAACTCCGAGTGTAGCTCTATCCATTGCCTTTGGGTGAATAAAGTCGCCTTTTTGTGAGGCCCATTGTGAGCGATCACATTTAACTGAGTTAGACGCTAGCGAGTCATGTGTATTCCTTGCAAGCGTCTCTCACACGCCTCTCACTTTTGTTTTGAAAATCTTTCTTCCCTAGTCATTTTCCACCAGAGCTACTTTAAACCTCACTAAGAAGATTAAGCGATTACATTAGTGTCTACATGTTGTTACTGTACTACATTGTGTGTATCTACGAGTGTGTATGCCAAATAAAGTAGTTTTCTTTCTTTCTTTCATTGGTGGATTTATTTTTCGGGCACCGCCTAGCTACCTCGCATATCTTTAGCAAAAAAGCACTCTGATCACAGCCCTGACGGCTGAATCTAAAAACGGTGACGGTTACAATTGAGAACGTGATGCCACAGCGTCATAAAGTTCTGCGTGTAATGAAATGATAAATAAATATGGCGGCGAAAGCTCTATTTGTTTTATGGATTAAAACAAACGCTAGATTTACATAAAATGTTTATATTTGCTCCAACGATAGCGTAATTGATTCGTATTCAATTATTCTGCCGCCTACTCTGTTAGTAGAATTCCAGTGGAATTAATCGGATTGGTTTCTATTCTTTTAATAGTCTGAGCGAATTTTTGAACACGATTCAATTTCAATTAAATTTGATATTAGATTTATCTTAGTTGCTGGTACTGGTATATTATTTATCTATACATATAATAAATCTGTAGAAGTTTTTAGTTGTGCGCGCATCACGTAAAATGTATGAAATCGACGTAGATAAATTTTATACATTAAAGTGATATGTAACTTGATAAAGTATTTCAGCTGACTATATCGAAAGATATACACCGCTAAATTTTAATTGTTTTTATCCCGTGGAGGGTCGATCCGGTACTATCGATTTGTAAAGATAAAATTAAAAAATAAAGTACCTTTTTTTCAAAACTCGTATTAATTTACGCATGTACAAAATTAATTTCTTTAAGGAAACGTCAACTAAGCGAGTGCATTGATCTGTAGATAGTTTGTACGCAACGCCGACAACTACCTACGGGTCATTAGACACACTCAGCTGACGTATTCTTAAAGAAATTAATTTCGTACATGCGTAAATTAATACGAGTTTTGAAAAAAAAAAGACTTCATTTTTTAATTTTTTCTTTACAAATCGATAGTGTTTCATGTACCGGATCGACCCTCCACGGGATTAAAACGATCAAAATTTAAGGGTGTATTACATTCGTTGATTGTTAAGCGGTACGAAGTTTGCCGGGTCAGCTAGTCAACACTAATATTCTAAAGAGGTAAAGTTTTTCTTTGTTTTTATGTCTTTTGTTTATAAGTCTCTGGAAAGTACCGGTCCGATTGCTAAAATTTTTTCACCGATAGAAAGCTGCTTTATTCTCCAGAGTGACATAGGCTATATCTTATGTACGCGGGCAAGACCACTGTCAATAGCTAGTTTATAATATTTACAAAATAATATAACTACAATATACTAAAAACTAAATTAATAATTGACGCCCTTGTGCTATTGCATGTTCGAATGTGATCT
This sequence comes from Mythimna ferrago, assembly GCA_910589285.2. NCBI lineage: Eukaryota > Metazoa > Arthropoda > Insecta > Lepidoptera > Noctuidae > Mythimna > Mythimna ferrago. The sequence goes on from OU342693.1 coordinate 2,297,182, forward strand.
CTCTCTCTGTCAGTCAAAGGTTTGCTGGAAGCAAACTCATTGTTGAGTTAAGCTCGCCTTTGTAAGTACATACATTGTTTAATCACTGTGTTAGGTAATAAATTTTCTAGCGACATTATAGAATCTGTTTTGATATGGCCCCCGTCTTACCTCGCTACCCCGTCTTGCCTCGCTACCCCGTCTTACCCCACCTTCCTCCTAATCTACACTAATATTGTAAAGAGGCGAAATTTGTATTTTTGTGTGTATGTGTGTGTGTGTATGGCTGTAATGAATAAAGTCAAAAACTACTGTGCAGATTTAAAAATTATTTCACCATTGGAAAGCTACATTCGCCCTGAGTAACATAGGCTATATTTATTGCCCGTGCGAAGCTGGGATGTTTAATAAAAATTAAGAAAAAATAAGACCCAAAAAGAGTAGAGGTCTTACCATGAGCTTTTAACGGGATCTATCTATTTGACGACCTAAACTGAATTTTTAAAAGAATAGAGCTATGTACGGTGAATAGCTGTGAATAGACTCTTAATAAACTAGTGCGCCTCACCATCAGAGATTGCATCACTGCTTACCATGAGGTGGAATCACAGTCAAGCACTAGTTGATATCAATACCTCTATACCTCTTTCTCACATTCTTGACATTTAACACGTCACGAGATACACCAGAACACTCATTACTACAACCATTTCTCATCGTACGTTTCTTTTCAACACTCGCACACCACTTACGTAGATGTAATCCATTCTCCTTTATTACAAGACCGGAGAGCCTATTCCGTATAATTGACAATCAGAATACGCACTCGCTAAGTCAATACGGTTCTCGAATACGGATATGAGGCGGTGCTGGTGTGATTTATGAGGGAGCTGTAGGTATCTTGAGCGAGGTCGTTCGATGGAGCGGGAGCTCACGACTTGGAGAAATAGATCGTACTTTGATGATAAGCTTTGTTATTCTTTCAGCGTTTTTAGCACATATCTTTAGTACGAGTTAAGGACAGTGGTGGCTGAGTGGTAACGGCCTTGACTTACGAGTTTGTAGGTCCCGGGTTCAAACCTAGCCAGGCGCATTTTTTGTGTAATTTATTTCATCACCACTGCTCTCAAAACGGTGAAGGAAAACATCGTGAGGAAATCGGCATGTCCTAGAACCGAAAATTCGAAGACATGTGACATTCACCAACCCGCACTGGGCCTGCGTGGTGAATTACGGCCCATTCCCTCTACTAGAGAAAAGGCCCGAGTCCCAGCAGTGGGAACATTGAAAGGCTGATTATGGTGTTATGGTTATTATAAGCTTTGTTATTCCTTCAGCTTCTTTAGCACATAGATTTAGTGTGATAGAGAGTGTTAGCTAGTCTTTGTGTAAAAAAAAATCTTGGGCATCAACGCGAAGTGTTTTAGGGTTCCGTACCTCAAAACGAAAAATCGAAACCCTTATAGGATCATTTTGTTGTCCGTCCGTCCGTCTGTCTGTCTGTCTGTCTGTCAAGACCCTTTATCTTGAGAACGCGTGAAGGTATCGAGTTGAAATTAAAACCATATACTCAGGTCTGCGGTTCCTTTATATGTTCCTTTATACCCCATAGACAGAAGATCTATGGGGTATGTCTATCAAAGTTTGTACCTCAATTATTGAGACTGTAGCGCCGTACTTAGCGTTAATATTTAATTTGTGTATAGATCAAGGAGTCTTTCCGGATCTAATGAAATATAGTAAAGTGATACCACTTTTTAAATCCGGAGACAGTAAAGACACTAATAATTATAGGCCGGTGTCCGTTTTGCCGGTTTTTAGCAAGATATTTGAAAAGGTGATGTTAAATCAAATGCTTAATCATTTTAACACCAATAACATCTTACACGATAAACAGTATGGTTTCACCAAAGGACGTTGTACAACTGACGCTGGTGTCTCCTTACTAAAACACATTTTTGATGCGTGGGAGGAGGCACAAGATGCTATAGGCATCTTCTGCGACCTGTCTAAGGCGTTTGATTGTGTGGTTCACGAAACATTACTCCTGAAACTGGAGCATTACGGACTAGGCAAAGCAGCGTTAAGCTTATTAAAATCGTATTTGAATGACAGACAGCAACTAGTTCAAATAAACGGTGTCAATTCCTCGGGATTAAATGTGAAAATGGGGGTACCCCAAGGTTCAATTTTAGGTCCTTTTTTATTTTTAGTTTATATTAATGATTTACCCTATTTGTTGAAAAATAAACTTAATATGGTGTTGTTTGCTGACGACACTTCTTTGATTTTTAAGATAAATAGAAGGACTAATAATCTTGACGATGAAAATAACGCTTTATTGCAGGTCCAAAACTGGTTCACTGCTAATAATCTGGTTCTAAATGGGAAAAAAACTAAATGCATAAGATTTTCCTTACCAAATGTCATAAGTAGTGATTGCGACATAGTATTGAACAATGAGAAACTAGAATTTGTTGATAAAACAGTTTTCTTGGGGATTACGCTTGACTCTAGGCTACAATGGGGTCCTCACTTAACATCTCTTGCAGGACGGCTTAGCTCGGCTGCATATGCTGTTAGAAAAATCCGCCAATTTACGGATGTTGATACCGCTAAACTAGTCTATTTTAGTTATTTTCATAGTGTCATGTCGTACGGTATCTTACTATGGGGACGGGCTGCAGACATCGAGTCAATCTTTATATTACAGAAAAGAGCCATCAGAGCTATTTACAATCTCCGCCGGTGCGATTCTTTAAGGGAACTGTTTAAAGATATTAAATTAACATAATGACGGTACCTTGTCAATATATCTATGAAAACATCATGTATGTTAGAAAAAATCTTCATCTTTTTAGCAAAAGAGGCGATAGACATAATTATGTTACAAGAAATAGGGATCAATTAGTTCAACCAGGTTTCAGACTGGCTAAAGTGGCCTCTTCTTTCATGGGGTACTGTTTGAAATGTTATAATAAAATACCACCCCAAATATTAGAACTCAATGAAACGAAATTTAAATCTTGTATTAAACGCACACTATGCAGGCAAGCATATTATAAGTTGGAGGATTATATTCAAGATAAAAATGCTTGGCTAAATGCTGGTCCAGCTCCACTACCACTAGGGCGTACTAATTAGTTGATTAGTTGGAAACTAATATTATTATTTTTTAATTTGAAAGACACAATTGCATTGTATATTGTAGAAGCACTTTTTCCAAGTTTGTGAATGTGAAGCACCATGGAGCATTTTTATTAGGTTACAACTTTTTTTTTTGACATTACGAGCATGGCAGTTGAGAGTTTGTCATGCTCACTCAAATGTCTCGCTGTTGGTGGCACGTGTTATTGGGTCGTTCAGTTCCCTTCAAAATGGTTGAGCTGAGTGGGGCTGATGCACGCGTCATGCTCGTGAACGGGTGCCGTCAGATGGGACTGGTCATCTCTTAGCTGCCAGTGGCTTAATTCAGTTTCTATCTTTTAATTATTTTACATTTTTTATTTCATTATCGACATTGTGCTCACATGATAGAAGCAACAAGTAATGTGTAAACAAGCATTATATGTAACACATAATATGATTTAAAAGAGTGTCCATGGAGTTTCTTGCACGTTCTTCTCCATAGAGACCTACTCTTTGGAACGTGTAATTTAGCTTCACTTTTCTTGGACTGACCGACATTTGACTATTCAAAAGTGCCTGTAAATGGTCTATTTGAAATAAATGTTTTGATTTGATTTGATTTGATTGATTTGATTGATTTAAGATGTGAAAAAAAAATTAAACTTCTAAGTTGACGAATAAAAAAGATGCGGCCGTTTATGTCGCAAAAAAACGAATATTTTGATACTCTCAAAGATCGAAATTCATAGGGTACTTCCCGCTGACCCAGAATCCTGAAATATGACACAAAGCAAGGTCTTATAGCACAGGTATAGGAAATCACAAAAAAAGAAATTGCAATTCGGAAAAATCTTTGAGGCTCCATTCGGGAATTTTAGCAATCGGACCAGTTTTTCCAGAGATTACCTCCTACAAACAAAAAAAAAATAAACAAACTTTACCTCTTTATTATATTACAAGTGTAGCTAGTGTAGGCTCGCGTTTGACCACTATCTCACCTGATGGTAAGCGATGATGTGGTCGACGATGGAGCACGCTTGCCTAGAAGTGACCTATTCACTCTTGACTTAATTATATCTGTATCTGACTATAATTATACCTGTTGTAGCTATCGGGAAACACAGACTCCGGCAGGGAATTTCACTACTTGGCTGTACCTACGCAAAATAAATGTGTGCTATTGGGGACCCTATTACTAAGCCATCGCTGTCTGTTCTCCTTTTAGCGCGCTACACAGCCCATTGAAAGACGGATGCTCATAAATCGTACAGAGTTAAAATTTTCACAGAATGTATATTTCTATGGCAACAGCAAATTACAAAAACAAAATAAAGTAAAAAATTAAAGCGGGTTCACATACAACAAAACATAATTTGGTCGCCATTTGTTCATAATAATCATCTTTGTTAATGTTCCCACTGCTGGGACTCAGGCCTCCTCTCTAGGAGAGGGAATGGGCCGTAATCCACCACGCGGTCAAGTGCGCGTTGGTGAATGTCATAAGTCTTTTATCTAGTCTAGTCTATTTTTGGTTCTAGGACATGCCGATTTCTTCACGATGTTTTCCTTCACCGTTTTGAGAACACTGGTGATGAAATAAATTACACAAAGCAATGCGCCTGGCTGGGTTCGAACCCGCGACCTACAACTCGTAAGTAAGCCTTTACCACTCGGCCACCACTGCTCCAGCGGCTATAAAAGATATTAATAAAAAAATTCGAGGTGAAGACTAAGAAAAAAAAAATTTACCACCATACAAAATAAAAAACAATCTTCATTGCAATAAAATTAAAATCAAATAAGAATAAAAACGCGATTCTTCTTCACAAATCTCCATAATCGATACGCCACCGTCCGCTCACTATTCATAATCGAGTCGCATCCGATCCGAATACGGACGCGAACGGATGCGGTCCGGATGCGATTTATTATTCGTTCATATCTGTGCCTTTGATATGTCGATGGTACCTCGGTCTGTCTGTCTGTTGACTGTATAGAGAATCAATGATTGACTTTTATTTTTCTTCTGTTGGCGGACCTTTTTGTCTATTTTCTTTTGGTTTTGGTTGGTACACACACAGACTCATAAATTCACATCCTATCCCAGTAACCACATGCGAGTGTATAATACACCGTTAAATTTTGATCGTTTTAATCCCGTGGAGGGTCGATCTGGTACATGAAACACTATCGATTTGTAAAGATAAAATTAAAAAATAATGTACCTTTTTTTAAAACTCGTATTAATTTACGCATGTACGACATTAATTTCTTTAAGAAAACGTCAGCTGAGAGTCCAGTGACCTGTAGGTAGTTAGTACGCAACGCCGACTACTACCTATAGGTCATTGGACTCGATAGTGTTTCATGTACCGGATCGACCATCCACGGGATTAAAACGATCAAAATTTAGCGGTGTATAGATATTGGTATTATTATTGTTTTGCTTAATTTATATTTTAATTTATCTAAACTGACATTATAAAGGGGAAGATTTGAGTTTTTGCTTGCTTGTTTGTATGTTACGATGTAACTCCAAAACGACTGGACCGATTTTCAACATTCTTTTACTAGTAGAAAGCTTGTGTTATGATAATCTGACAACAGGTCTAAGAGTGTATTTAATTTGTCTTGAATTGGGCGTTGATAGCTGAGCTACAGTAATTTACTTATCTTCGTTTTTCCTATATAATCTGTAAGCTTAAGTTGTTCCAAATTGACTGGCCTGTTGGTCTAGTGGTTAGTGGCCCTGACTGCCATGCCGGAGGTCGTGGGTTCGATTCCCACCCAGGACAAATGTTTGTGTGATGAGCATGATCATTTGTTCTGTGTCTGGGTGTAATTTAACTATATCATGTATTTATAAATATATATCCCTTATGTTTTTTGTCCCGTTTGTGTTTATCCCAAAATGTCTCTCAATTTATGGCAATATTGTGCAGGCTATTGATTAAGAATGAATAAATGAAGATTAAAATGGAAAAACACTGCCCGCAGTATTTTCTACTAGCAATTGTTATGTATGATTGAATCTATGATGAATTTACCTTTTCGTGGTCAATTTTAGGATTTCGGTTTTTTCTACTTTTGAATAAAAAAATATGATCAATAACGCCCCATTTTTTTTTGTACTAATTAAAAAGTAGGGGTGTATATACACGATACCACTAACACAGGGCAACTCCTAAATAAATGTTTAAACATTATTTTACTGGAAAATTAATTTAGACGTCCGCGTCATCACCAGCGTTATTGAAACCGGGAAATATTAATTACAATATTTAATTTAAATTGGATCGTCAAGCTTACAAGGAAATATACTAAACTAGCTTCTGCCAGCGGGTTCGCCCGTGTGAAAGTAACACTCCATGCTAACTTTGGACTCTCGTTTCATGTTTTTAGAGGAAGATTTTGGAAAATCCTTCCAATCTTAGTGGTCGCCTACGTCATAAAAGGAAAGTTTGTGAAAAATTTCACGCTCCTAGCCCCAGTAGTTTCGGCTGTGCGATGATATGTCAGTCAGTCAGTTTCTCCTTTTATACAACATTGTTTTCAGTATATGCGAAACCTGTACCCCTAGCCAAGTTTCCAATCTGCAATAGTTAACGCTTGTAGAAAGCTACAAATGTACGGGAATAACGTCGTCTCAACGCTCAGTCACATTGACAGAACAAAAGAATTGGCGGCAAGATCAACTCGAAACGATCGGCGCAAGCGAAACGGTTGTAACTTGGCTAGAGCTAAAATATTTAGCAATTTCGCAACTTTTCGCAACTTTTCCCTACTCCTTCGAAACGGCTTGGACCTTTAGAAACATTTTTACACATAAAAATTGGTGGTTAAATATTCTTCAAAGTGAACATTGCATATGTAAATCAATCAATATCTCGCAGAGAAAATGGATTTAAAGCGCTTTCCGGGCGCTGCTGGCCGCAAATAAATACACAGATTTGCGTACTGCCGCCTAGGCGAGTGCGAGAGTTGCGTTCACATAATTTCGGCCAGATGGTTCAAGGGACTATACGCCTTAAAGGGATTATTAGAAAAAACCCTTGTTATTTTATAAGTAAAATCTCATTAAGTAATATTCATAAACAGCAAAGTTATTAGCGTTGGTTTATGTCCCAAAATGTCACTCAATTTATGGAAATATTGTGCAGGCTATTGATTAATGAAGGATTAAGTGACAACTTTTAAGGTAAAACACTGCCCGCAGTATTTTCTACTAGCAATTGTTATGAAAGATAGATTCTATGATGAATTTACCTTTTCGTGGTCAACTTTTGACTACAAAAATATGATCAGTAACGGGTACAGATAGAGCCCCATTTTTTTGTGTACTAATTAAAAAGTAGGGGTGTATTTTTTCACAAAAATATTTAAAAAGGTCACAAGTTCACAACACAGATCACGGCAGCTCATAACAGGCATTCGCCATCAAACAGCTGGGTGCAAGTGCAAAACTACCCCTCAGTCGCTTGAATGATCCGGTGACTATGCATTTTTGCTGACATATACATACATACATACATAGCTTATAACTTTGATACAGTTATGAAATTTTGTACATAGATTCTTTACATGAAACACTAGACACATGTTTCAGGTTTCGAATATACTCAAAATAAGGTTGTATATATATTAGTAATCGACACAGTTCATTTCCCAAAAAGGTTGTATCGTGTTCTTAATTACTTGGTGGTATCTACTGCTGATCCGCTCGAGTCCGGCCGACTGTCGACAAACGCCGTCTGCATGTTAAGTCACGAATGGACGGATTTATTGATTAGGGAGTTTCGTTTTGGTAGATAGTATCTGTTCTTTAGGTTAATGGTAATAGGTGTAACTGTAATCGCATAGTAACATTGTCCTAGCATAAAAACATAGCATAGACAGCCTTTTGAAATTCCCACTGCTGGGACTCAGGCCTCCTCTCTAGGAGAGGGAATGGGCCGTATTCCACCACGCGGACCCATTACGGAACCCTAAAAACACTTCGGGTTGATGCCCAAGATTTTTTTTTACACAAAGACTAGCTAACACTCTCTATCACACTAAATCTATGTGCTAAAGACGCTGAAAGAATAACAAAGCTTATCATAACCATAAAACCATAATCAGCCTTGCAATGTTCCCACTGCTGGGACTCAGGTCTCCTCTCTAAGAGAGGGAATAGGCCGTAATCCACCACGCAGGCCCAGTGCGGGTTGGTGAATGTCACATGTCTCCGTATTTTTGGATCTAGGACACGCCGGTTTCCTCGTGATGTTTTCCTTCACCGTTTTGAGAGCAGTAGTGATAAAAAAAATTACACAAACTAAGGCGCCTGACTGGGTTTGAACTCGCGACCTATAACTGGTAAGTCGATGCCGTTACCACTCAGCCACCACTGCTCTTTAGCTTAAAACTGTCCTACGTTGGAGTTTGTAATATAGAAAAAAGAATTAGGTTCATTGTTGTTAGGCAAAACTAAAAAAAACAATTAGGAATGAAGATATTCGCAGGAAAACCAAGGTTACCGACATTGGCCGTAGATTTTTTTTTCATAATATAAATTGGAGCTTGACTGCGATCCCACCTGATGGTAAGCAGTGATGCAATCGATGATGGTGAGGCTAGTTTATGAGAATCGCCAACCTTAAATGCCAGTGGGCAGAGTACATTGCTTGCAGCACAGATGGTCGATGGGGCTGAAAAGAAAGGCAGCGTTGGACGTCTCTCACAACGTGGTGAGTGTCGCGGTAATCTTATGGATGAGACACAAAGAGCTGGTCGTTATGACGATAATTGAGAGTGGCCAATGTTCAGCAGTGGACGTCTTTCGGTTAAAATAAATTATGATAATGATGGGCAAAAATGGAATGACAATCTAATTTCACTAAAAAGATAACAATAGTGCCGTACAGGTTGCCAAATATTGGTCAAAAGAACTATAGTTTGAGAGCATCGACACGAAAAGAGGTAGAAGATTAAAAAGACGAAATAAGGACATGAGATTGGATAACGCACACTAAAAATAATCACGCACATTGGGTTGTTTTCATGTTTATAAATAGAAACAAAAGTATGGCCAAAAATATCGTATTTTTCCTCAAAAAAGACACCCTTACGTCATCATCAATTTACCTCAATATCTTAGCGTTCACAACGTATAACCGAAAATCGACATGATGTGATTACTGGTCGTCGTATCAGTTCCGACTGATGTGGACACTCGATATCGGCTCGCCCACCATTAGAGTTAGTGAACATATCAATAACAGGCCTTTTGATGTCTTCACAAATTCCTTGTAACGAAAGCTAGTTTCAGTTTTGATACATGTCCGTTTACTGACATTTAATTAATTTATTATTTTTAGTTTTCGTGATTTTGAAATAATAAAAACTAGACGGGAGTGAATTCTTTTGTGTTTTAAATTTTTTGTTTTTCTATGAGAAAAATGTGTTACGATTCATTGTTTTAAAGATTATGTTAATTTATTGACACCACAGCGTTCAAAATAGCGAAGAGGAACCATCGTGAGGAAACCGGCGTGTCTTAGAACCAAAAATCTGAAGATATGTGACATCCACCAATCCGTACTGGGCTCGTGTGATTGATTACTGCCGATTCTCCCTGTTAAAGAGGAGGAGCCTTTTTTTCGGTGGGAAAATCATCCAATGACATCTCTCGCTCTTGGACGGAGCGGGAGATACTGTCAGGCTTTTACTGACTCCCACTCCTGTCCCTTTGTTGCTTTTCGTACTGGAGCCGTACCTTCCTTTCAGAAACAGACCCTTGGCCTCTAGAGAGGAGACCTGAGGTACAGTTGCCAAAACGGATCTTGAGCGCTCGGCGTCAGAGTGGGGATCGCTTTGCACATTCCTTACATTGGCGAACCAATCGTCTTCGTTGTTAGATACATGCAGCAACGTAGGGAATGAATTAGGAGTGACGTCTATGTCGCGATGGCGCGTCGACCCAACCACTGACACTCCCCGCCCCCACGTCTCACTTCGCACCACTAAAGAGACCGAATATTTGACTTCTGCGCAACCGCTCAAGATCCGTGATAGCAACTGTAGCAGTGGGAACATTATAAGGCAGGTTGTGTTATTATGTATTTTATTTTATAAATGTGTCATATCTGCATAAAATACTGAACTAAAACAAAATAGAGCAACTCCACTCCTCAGTTTCAGTTAGTTTGGACACACACAAAACACACACTCGTAGCATTATTTTAGTTAACCCAGTTGTGGCACATGGCGCACAAGTAGGTTAATCATACAATGCGCAGCTTTACCCTGCTTCGTATCATTTGTAATGTTTATGCTAGTAAACAACAATACTTGAAGTAAGTATCTTCTAGTTCATTGCAGATATTAAGGCGTATAGTCCCTTGAACCATCTGACCGAAATTATGTGAACGCAACTCTCGCACTCGCCTAGGCGGCAGTACGCAAATCTGTATATTATTATATTATAGTATATTATATTATTTGCCGCCAGCAGCGCCCGGAAAGCGCTTTAAATCCATTTTCTCTGCGAGATATTGATTCAATGATGATCCAAATGAAATGACGAATACTTTTTTGAATGTAATCAAAGACATCTTATTGAGTCACACAGAGACGGTTAAGCAGCGTAGGCGAAAAATAATTATTAAACCTTGGATTACACCAGGTATGTGTAGGTGTATGAGAAATCGAGACCTACTTCACCAAAAACTAAGAAAGGACCCAGAAAACTCAACCCTTGCTATAACTTACAAGCGGTACCGAAATAAATGTAATAGTTTACTAAGAAGCCTAAAAAATAACTATTTTAAATCTGAATTGGCCAATTCCAGTAATAATATAAAAAAGCAATGGGGATTGGTAAAAGAAATGGCTAATTTAAACAACTTCACAAAAATGTCATCAGAGCTTCTTTCCACTAATTCAACACCTCAAGATGCGTTAAATGACATAAACAAGTATTTTGTCAATGTCGGTAGTAATTTGGCTAACGCCATTAGGTCCAGGACCCACACAAATGAGATAGATCTGAGCAAACAGTGTGGACCAAGACCGAAGGGTGGAACCCTAAACTCATTTATGCTTCTCCCAACAGATCCAATTGAAATTAAGGAAGTAATTACAAACTTGAAATCTAAGAATTCCTCGGGATGGGACGGTATTTCCACCATGTTTATTAAGAAAGCAGTAAATTTCCTTATGGCACCACTAGCACACATCTGCAATGCTTGTTTTTCAAAAGGAGTATTTCCAGAGGCCCTTAAAAAGTCTGTAGTTGTTCCTATATACAAAGCGGGAGACAAAACTTTGGTGTCAAATTACAGGCCAATCTCTCTACTTCCTAGTTTATCAAAAATTCTGGAAAAACTAATAAATAAAAGGTTAAAACACTACCTAGAAACCCATAAACTTCTCTCAGACAATCAGTTTGGGTTCAGAGAAAAAATATCAACCGCCGACGCTCTTCACAAACTAACTTCGTATTTAGTTGAAAATATGGATAAAGGGCAGAAGTCACTAGGTATATTCCTGGACTTGGCTAAGGCCTTCGACACCGTCTCTGTACCGATCCTCTTGAACAAACTCGAGACCTTGGGAATTCGAGGAATACCCCTCCAACTTTTTCAAGATTACTTGTCAAACCGAAAACAGGTTATAAAAATTGATAGCAGAGTAAGTCTTGAGGAAAATGTTACCTTCGGAGTGCCTCAAGGTAGTGTAATAGGTCCCACACTGTTTTTAATATATATTGATGACCTTTGCAATTTGCTTTTACGAAATGGTCAAATCGTAACATTTGCAGATGACACAGTTTTATTGTTCAGCTCAAGCACTTGGAATGATGTAACCAAAGCAGCAAATGAAGGGTTTGCTTTAGTAACTTCATGGCTAGACAATCACTTGCTGACACTTAATCTTGATAAAACTAAATTTGTCACATTTTCTATTAATGCCAAAACTCAACCTCCACCTAACTCAATAATTATACAATCTCACAACTGCAACAATCCAAGTTCCTGTCATTGTAACCCAATTACCAGAACAAATTCCATAAAGTACCTCGGTGTGATAGTTGACCAGAACTTAAGCTGGAAGGAACACGTCATGAAAGTAGGAAATCGTGCAAGAAAGTTAATTTATATTTTTAAAACTATTAGAAATGCATGTGACATTAAGCTATTAATAAAAATCTATTTACCATTATGTCAGTCTATATTGATATATGGCTTGAATGTGTGGGGAGGAACTTCAAAAACTACTATGCTGGTTGTAGAAAGAGCCCAACGGATGGTTCTTAAGGTTATTTCTCGCAAAAAGTACACGTATCCGACACATTTACTTTACTCTGAACTGGGAGTTCTCACGGTACGACAGTTATTTATTAAATTAGAGGTCATGGCACAACATAAAATAAAACCGCACTTTGCAAATAGGAGACGAGTGGATATAGTTTATAACATACCCAAATACAGAACCATTTTTGCACATAAATTCCATAATTATCTAGGTCCAAGTCTTTACAACACAATAAGTAAATATCTAAAATTGAAGAATCTTGATAGTCAAACGTGCAGAGAAACTTTGGAGAAATATTTAAAAACACTAGACTACAACAGCACTGAAAATCTACTAAATAATTTGGTATAAACTGAGCACAAAAATGGTAAGGCACTTTTAAATGCACACATACAAACACACACATAAAACATTCACATATACTATACATGTAAACATACACATATACTCATATCCAAACATAAAACAATACAAACAGTTTCAATAAGGTAACTTAAATTAATTAATTAATGTAACTTAAATTATTTAATTAATGTAACTTGAATTATTTAATTGATTGATTATAATATAGTACTATGATTTATTACTTAACCTAACTTGTATCTAGAACCTTGTGGGAATCTGTTGTAATAAGGCTGAGGAATACTATCCGCTCGTGATACAGTTTTACACTAGTACGAGAGGATAGGGAGAATCAGTCCGAAGGCAACCCACACTTAAAATGTACTAATTTTATTGTGAAGCTTACTAAACGATTTCTATCTTTATGTACCTACCTATGTTATTAAGTTATTATGTATGGTTGTTTCATATTTGTGAATAAAGTTATTATTATTATTATTATTTACATATGCAATGTTCACTTTGAAGGATATTTAACCACCAATTTTTAAGTGTAAAAATGTTTCTAAAGGTCCAAGCCGTTTCGAAGGAGTAGGGAAAAGTTGCGAAAAGTTGCGAAATTGCTAATTTTTTTTTTTGACAAAAGTATCAATTGCACGAAAAAATAAAATGTTGATATTATTGTTCATGAATCTATAATAAACATATATTTTTTTCAAACCAATTGACCTAGCCGTTACGGAGAAGTAGGCCTCAGAAAATCACTGTTTTATGGCACTTTTCGGGCGCTTGGCCCTTAAGATGATAGGTCTTGGTTTGAAATCGCCAACACTGATATTTTGATATTTTTTTCCATAACTATCACACAACGCTGTCTAGTCCCAAGCTAAGTAGAGCTTGTGTTATGAGTACTAGACAACTGATAAACTTACTTATATATTTATAAATACATACATTATATAGATAAATTACATCCAGACACAGAACAAATGATCGTGCTCATCATACAAACATTTGTCGTGGGTGGGAATCGAACCCACGACCTCCGGCATAGCAGTCTGGGCCACTAACCACTAGACCAACACGCTAGTCATCACACTGAGGTAGCGATAGTACAAGTGTGCTAATCGCAATGCTTTTTATTCCTAGTTCCTAGAAATGTCAAGTAAATGTCGAAGCCTGCCAGGGCTGCGGTTTGTTTGGAGGAGTTACCGAGGCCCTCTCAAAAAGGCAACTGAAGAAACACTGTTCGTTTAGTCAGTAAAAGTCTACTGACACTTCCTCCCACTCCACTCCAAATATGGCCCATAAATTAATATGTTAACATTGTTGGAATGAAGACTGCAGGACAAGTGTGTAAAAATGCATTGTATTTACTCACTACTTGGAACGTGCTAATAGAATATAATAAACTTTATTGTACGCCAAAATAGTAACAATTTTACAGAAGGGTGAATTTCCCAAATGTCTTATTTTTTTGTCTTCGGTGAAATTATAAACGGTTATTTGAAAAAGGAATATCGTACTGAATTATTTTTTTTAGCATTCAATAGGTAGTTATTGGGTTGTGGCATAAATATAATTTGCCTAGGACTATTTACAAAGGTAGAAATAAATACATAAACCTCTATTTTTTTCAAATCGGTGCTGATATGTCATATCGGTGGAAACCAGAATTCAAATTGAATTTTCTCTTTTAGTCTTAAATGATACGGTGATGATATTAAATTTGGGGGTGTTTAAATCTTAAAGATTACATAAAACCTGAAAAATATACAAAAAAAATATAAATGAAAAAGTTCACCGATATGATAAAAAAAATGGCATTTGTTGAAATTCACCCAGAAACTTAAATCTATGGCTACAATGGCTATCTATGACTGAAATGTATTCAAAAGTCCCTGAAAACTTCTTTTCTTCTTCTTCCTGCCCTTGTCCCACCTTATTTGGGGTAGGCGCAACACGTTTTTTTCTTCCATTCTACCCTGTCACTCGTCATGCTATCACTAACTCCCTTTTCTTTCATATCACTCCTCGAACAATCCATCCATCATTTCTTTGGCCTCACTCTCCCTCTCCACCCATCCACATGTATACTCATAACTCACTAATAAATATTATTTATTTATAAATACTTTATTGTACACTAAGTGTCCTCGCACACGGGCCACAAAAAAAGCTGAAGCGCGCTCCAAAAAATCGCCGCCTCAAAAAAAGCTTGAAGCGGCTTTTTTTTAACGGCCCGTGTGCGGGGACATCAAGTTTACTATTTACAAAAATAAGTCCTGGCAATTTATTCCACGCGAGCTGGAATGGACAGAGATAGGTGGGATACAATATATATATATATATATATATATATATATTTATATAGCCATATAACCTCCTTTTTTTAAAGCCGGTTAAAAATGGGGTTGCACTTGGTGTAAATATAAAAGTAAACAGCCGATAGACGTCCAAAAAAACCCATTAAATATGTACTTATTACTAAAATAAACAACAACATAACTACAAAATATGCATAGACTACAAAATAATTAACGTACATGCATAGGCAAAAAAAACATAAAAAATTCTTTTAGAATTTTACGCTCAACAGAAATGTTTACGTAGCAAATTAAATGTACTATAAAAATATGTTGCAGTGTTTAAATACAACCTTTATACATCTGAGTTTACGGGTGCTTTATACGTTTGCAAATCTCAGAGTTATGTTTGCATTTTTATTTCGTTTCTGTTTTTATGTTATTTAATTAATTTGGCATACATTATTTTGTACCCGTGTTTTCTTAATCTATGTTTTTATAACGTACCTGACGGTTTTTCTCTTTACTTAATGCCTTAAGCATTCTCCACCAGTCAACTAAGGGTACTGGCGGAGAATGCTAAGGCATTAAGTTCGCCTTTGTGCTTTTGAGTTGCATAAAGTTTTAATAAAGAAATAAATAATTATGAGTTACATAGTCATCATCATTTTCTTGCCCTTGTCCCGTTTTATTGTGGTCGGTGCAACACATTTTTTTCTTCCATTCGGTCCTGTCACCCGTCACGCTACCACTGGCTCCCTTTTCATTGATATCGTTTCTCATACAGTCCATCCATCTTTTCTATGGCCTCCTTCTTCTCCATCCATCCACAAGTATACTCATAACTCTTTTAGTAATGTTACTACCACGTTAAGAGGAGGAGGAGGGAGGAGAGATGAAACGCATGTGCGTTCTTTACATGACCATACCAAGACAAACGATTCCCTTTCAACTTTTCAGTCACTGCCGCTACTTTCAAACTTCCTCTAATATACTCATTTCTAGAATTCCTCTAATGTATACTTATTTTTAGAACGAGCGAGTGAATGGGTGTTCTTGTATAGTTCTCTTAGATATCGTTATTAATATTTAGCTACTGTAGAACTGACCAAACGGGTTCATGAAAATTTTAGAAGTTAGTGGCATATTTTGAACATAAACATCATTGCTATATTAGTTGAGTGTTTTGAAATTTGTAAATGGTATGTAGCATTTTTTTAATTCTACTTTTTTTTTTAAATTTGTGCTTGACTGCGAACCCTGATGGTAAGCAGTGATACAATTGATGATGGTTAAGATTTTCTGGTTAAGATGACCACCAATTTGATGAAAAATGTAAACCAATTTTCTTTGGTGACTGAATGGCGGGTTATTTCTATAAAATCAAAAGTTCACGGAAATTATTTTCTTTTCAAGTGCGATTTTATTTTTTGAGAATTTGAGCTTGATCAGTACTACTTCACTCACCTTGCAAATAAAAATCATTTTTTTATGTTTAAAGAAAACATCTTTATTTAGCAGAGGTAACAAATATCTTGACATTTATATAATAACTAGCGACCCCGGTAGAATTTGTTCTGTTTGGCTTTTTGGCAGAAAATATTATTATTCATAATGTAGAGAATCTGTTTGCAGCGCCACCTACTGATTCCAAATGTATTTTCTAACCGTCTAAAGGCCCACTCAAATACGGGGACTCTTTGGACCGGGACCGCGGTCCCAACTTCTTCTTCTTCTTCCTGCCCTTGTCCCGTTTTATTTGTGGTCGGCACAACACGTTTTTTTCTTCCATTCTGTCCTGTCACTCGTCACGCTATCACTAACTCCCTTTTTTTTCATATCACTTCTCACACAATCCATCCATCTTTTCTTTGGCCTCCCTCTCCCTCTCCATCCATCCACAAACCGCGGTCCCAACTTCCACCTATAATAGTAGTTTATGTGACTAGGGGATAAAGCAGTGTCTTTAAGTCGCGGGCGGCATGTTGAATTCCGAACGAAACGAAGGTTGCTGATTTTAATCCCGAACGACAGTGAGGGATTCATAAAATTAACTCCCGAGCATTGCGAGGGAGTTAATAAAGAAACCTGAGTGAAGTGAGGAATTTAAGCCTCCCAAGACAAAGACAGCTTTATCCCCGTGTTGCATACTCTATTTTTTACACCATCTGTGAGATAATTAAAAGACAATTTGGTCGACCAAATCATATAATAAAGAAATATAAGTATTATATTTACAAGTTCATCAAACAAACAAAATTCACTACTCCAAGATTCTATAGTTTCAATTTTCTATAATGCTCCCGTGTCATCAGTACGCACGTTTTATTCTATTTTCTTTTTTTTTTTTATTTGTGGCCAGTTTGAATCATAGTGATTACATACTCTTTGGTTTGAATTTCGAGTCAACTTGTTCGATGCGCCTACGTTTTAATTCACAATGTTGACGATTCTTGATGCTCCAAATTCAAATCTCATTATTCCCTAGGGATCGGCCATACTGCATTATCTCTCTAGGCATATAATGACTTGCTTTAAGTGAGGTTTGTATGACGTGTAAAACGACATTATCGAGCAGGTGGTGTAAAAAAATAATTTTTGTTTTTGAGTAGGTTTTTTTGAACCACAAATAAAAAAAATTAATGGTTTTTTTTTTGCTTACTAGGCAGTAAGGACCATTTCCTTGTAGTTCCAAAATACTAATAAATCATATATTTATATAGGTGGAAATTTGAGAGAAATGGGTAGTGGGAACTACCCTTTTCAATTTCGGTAACTAGATGAAAACCCTAATCTATACCAAATAATTTGGTTAGTTTAGGTACAGGCCATTGTGTAGTTTTGATAAACCGAGTTAGCCACAGCCCGATTGTTCGGGGTCGGCCGCTAGTTAAAACTTCAGGCATTGTGGACCGTCTCGTGGAGCACTAATTTTATCGAGACCCGATCCGTCTCTACGATCACAATTCATTAAGTACCTTGTTTGAATTTTAGATGAGCAATGTGTAGCGACATCTATGGCGTCACGTAAGAACTAATCGTGCATCGCGCAATCAAAGTTCTCCGCGCGATTTGAATATATACGAAAGTCTGAAATCATCTATCGGGCAGTTGCTCACCAGACATAACGCCTGTCTGGTTTGAGGATCATCCCTTTTCAACGGAGGTTTGCGGGACTTTACTCTCTGTGAAGTTCTTCTGATGAAGCCCATTCGAATGGCCTAGTGGTTAGTGGCCCTAACTGCTATGCCTGAGGTCGTGGGTTCGATTCCCACCCATGGACAAATGTTTGTGTGATGAGCATGATCATTTGTTTTGTGTCTGGGTGTAATTTATCTATAATATGTACCTATGTATTTGGAAATATATATATGTATGTTTATCAGTTGTCTAGTACTCACAACGCAAGGTCTGCTTAGCTTGGGACTAGACGGCGTAGTGTGACAGTGGTGGAATATTATGTTATATATTACTGGCTTTATCAATATTAGGTTTGTATGACATATAATTTGACTTATTTTTGTGAAAGTTTTCATGATTTCTATCGATTAAAAACCGACAGTAGCACGTGTGAAGGGCGACCGGAAAGTTCAGTGAAATGCACTAACGCCCTGCCAGAAGCTTAATCAACCCTACCATGACATGCTGAAGGAACTGATCTGTGTCTGCCTCCATTACGTTACTGGCAATGCGTAGGAAAACCAATCTTTGTATACATATGTAGGTAAGTAAATTACATTTTGTTTTTTTTTTTAAGCTTATTTAAAAATAAAAATAGTAGGTCACTGGTGTCGGAAACAGAGTCCATACTAACAGTGGTTACGGCTACACAGACAGGGCTGTTATTGAGGAGTACCAACTGCCTTCTGTATCAGGCCCTTAAGAGGCCGTGCATAAAATTCACTCGTTAGAGTTTAGGCAAATTCGCTGCAAGGCTATGTTCGTGTGCATCGTTCATGCAGCTACACGCACACGCGCGCAAAAATCGAGCTTAGTGAGCGCTCAAACAATGTTGATCCTTAATGTTTCAACTCATCTCATTGTTGACCATATGATGATGTTACTGATATTTTTTTAAATATTATAAATCTTTCGTAGTTTTGTGTAAAACGTAACCAAACATCACTCGCTTATTACTTTTGCGATAAAAGGGTTTTGAATATGGGTAATTGCCATTAATACATCATACATTTTTTTTTTAAATCCTCAAGCCATCAGAGAGAATAAGAACTTGACTTTTATTATCTAAAAAAAGTAGGTTCAAATTCTTCTCACCTTTGTTACAAACGATGTTCAAAAATGTTCAAAATGATTTGATTTCATGCACGGCCTCTTAATCCAACCACGCAACGGCAGTTTCGATAGATGGTCGTCGAGGCTTTTGGCCATCAGATCGTCGGCGCTTACAACAGTCGGTACAATAACAGCCGAGTACACATTTTAATATACACGGTTATTTGTATAACATTGGCAACCTCTTGTTGCACTGAGGGGGTTCCGGAATGGTCTTTTGAGAGGTAACGGGCACCCTTCTATGTGCTGATGGTGATCACCGGGGTGGTTTTAGTGAGGTAAAAATCTCACACTCTCCGGACTTATCCCCAAAGTCCGGGCGCCTTTTGAAGGTTTCTCCTCGAAAACAAAAAAAAGGTAGGTATAGCAAAATATAGGGTTGAAATGTGTTAGATAGAACAACGAAATCTTGAAGGTTTGTTTTTGGAAAATGTATTACGTTTTGTAA
This sequence comes from Mythimna ferrago, assembly GCA_910589285.2. NCBI lineage: Eukaryota > Metazoa > Arthropoda > Insecta > Lepidoptera > Noctuidae > Mythimna > Mythimna ferrago. The sequence continues at coordinate 2,316,976 of OU342693.1, forward strand.
AAAGTCCTAGAACAAAAGCTGTTTTTTGTGATGTTAGTAATACGGTCCTGCAAGGTTATTAGTGTTTTATAAATAACCCTGTATAATTAAAGAAAACTTCACAATCAAAATTCACAAAAAAGCAATGTTAGCTTCAGTGTCACCATGACGCAACGCATTCAATGACGCGAACTTAGTAGGTACCTACGTGATCTTGCAAAACAAGTTTCTTTGTACCCTCCTCCGGGAATGTATTCATACTTTTATTGTAACAGCCGAGTGTAATCGTTTAGTGTCGTATATACGAGATTTATGGCCCATTGCTGATGTAAGAGAAAATTGTAATAGTATTTTTTGTGATTTTGGCTGTTAAGTTATTACTCTTTATTTTGTTACTGGCTTTTGCTAGCAGCTTCCCTCGAAATCTATTTAATAACTAGGATAAAAAATACTGGCCAAGTACGAGTCGCACTCCCACACAAAAAGTTCCGTACTGCGATTATAAAATTGAGCAAAAAATACACCGACTAAATAACGGTTTTTCTATGTGAAGCCCCATTCAATTTTACTTTATTTGAATTGAATTATTTTTTGTTGTAGTGGCAAGGTTAAGGTTTATGAGATACAGCCCGTTGACAGACGGATAGAAAAACAGAAAAACGAACGGATGGAAGGACGGACGGTAACCGGACGGCTGGACCGTGAGCTACCTATTGCTTGTCGTCCGCTCGCTTACGCCTACGGTGGCTGGAAATCGGAATCCCGCTGTTCCTAATTTAGTTGTGACTATGTCGTTGCTATTGTACTTATCTGATCTGGAACTACCACAACCTTCGATCAGGACTATATTGAACTTTATGTGGTTGTTTTAGAATTTAGAATACTTTGTGCGAAACGTTCTTGCGAAGATAAATGGGTTAATAAGATAAGATGTCAGGCAGACAGCAGCAGGCGCGGGTCCAAACATAGATTTATTTCTGCGCTAAAAGCCGTAGTGACAGTATGACGGGCTATAAGCAAACTACGCTTAAATTGGGACTATCATTAATCTTTCTTAGAAATTATAAAGGTATGTTAATAATATATATGTTTATATATACTTTAGTATATTATATACACCCTTAAATTTTGGTCTTTTTAATCCCGTGGAGGGTCGATCCGGTACATGTAACATTATCGATTTGTAAAGATAAAATGAAAAAATAAAGTACCTACCTTTCTTTCAAAACTCGTATTAATTTACGCATGTACGAAATTAATTTCTTTAAGAAAACGTCAGCTGAGCGAGTTCAATGACCTGTAGGTAGTAGTCGGCATTGCGTACAAACTATATAGGTTCTTTTCCTTTACCGTTTTGTGAGCAGTGGTGGTGAAATAAATTACACAAAGTAATGTGGCTGGATGAGTTTGAACTTTATGTTTTCGAAAGTAACTTCCAAAAACATAAAATGTTAATTAAAATTATTATGTAATGTAAGTTTCTGCTTATTCCCACGGAAAACATCGTGAATTTATACAAGTTTTTCTGTCTGTGCTTAAATTATTCTATCACTGTATAGTCTTCATTGAACAAAAAGCCAATTCGTTGTAGTAGACAAAGAAATAGCGTTCACATTCTTTCAACTAGATCAGCGGGAACAAAGTTAGTTCAGCACTAGCAATAAATCTATCAGTTGCTATCGAGTGCCACTATCTGGTCCCGGGAGAGTGCGAGCGACGCGCCGACAGACTGATGTGTGCCTTTTTATAATCCACGATAAAGATAGATTAGGTGCTAGTATAGAATAGAATAGAATTTCTTTAACACAGGCAGTACAATATAAAGGCAACAACACAAAATAATGAAAATGAGAGTATAGAAATACAACGATGATGATGATGATGATGATAAAGATCGCATTCCCTGGCTCCTCATAGTGGTTGTGAGCTCAGATCTGCTGCTTTGTTAGGTGCCTTCATGTACGACGCGCACTGTTCCCGCACGCCTCAAGGAGTTGTCAGCAACAGCAGGGACCCAGCCGGGTCGAAGCCTACTGGGGCCAAGGTTATCCGAAAGGGAACTCGAGCCCCGGTATGAAGGTTAGAAGGAACTGGGTGGGCTTTTAGTCAGTAAGAGTCTGACACTATCTTCCGTTCCGCCCAAGAGCGGGGGTTGTCATTGGATGATTTTTCTCACCATAAAGAAAGGTGCCTTCATGTGTCTTGCATATCCAATCTTGGCCGAAAAACCCCGAGCTCAGAGCGGACACGTTAGAACACAATTAACGGTATGATACATTATTGCTGTTAGTGAAATACAGTAGCACTGAATCATAATCATTTCAATTTTCTGTTAATTTATTTATTAAGCTATTGCATAGCTTCTATCGCGGGCCTTGAGCGTGGAGACCGAATCCAGAAATTCCGTAACGAAAATAACCTAACACCCCCACTCATTTGTTTTTTGAGCGTGGTGACCGATAAGAAAACAAATGAGTGAACAATCAATCAAAATTCAATTCAATGTGTGAAAGTGTAACTTCAATTAATATCAAGGAAAAAAAAACAGGAAAAAGTACTGCAAAAATAAATAATTATAATTGCATAAGTTGATAAAAATGCTATGCAATAGCTTTACCGCGGCAGTCCCCGAGTGCCACACGTCTTTTTTATTTAACCTTTTGACCTCAACCGAAAACTTTCCAAATGTAACATTCCTCTGCCAATCAATTTCCGTTTACTTTTCACCTAAATTTTTTTTTTTAATAAATTGATTTCAACTTTAGTTGGTATAAGTTAGTAAATTAGATTACTGTTTGTACTTTTAGCTGGATTAAAATCTACCATGAGTACAAAGTTCGACCGTGTTTCGAATGTCTTAAGTTACACAGTCCGACATAAGGTAATTGTCTTTCTATTGTGTCTCTAATTACGACATTCAAAGAGTTAAGGGGCTACCGTCCCAACGTGACTCTGGCAAAATATTCAAAACAAGCTTAATTGCCATTAAAAAAACTTTTTGTTAATCGTTATCACTGATCCTAAGTTTTTTATTTTTTAGGTGGAAAAATCATTCAATGACATCCCCCGCTCTTGGGGGAAGCGGTCAGATTTTTACTGACTAAAAACCCTCTCCTGTTCCTTCGTTGCCTTTCGTACCGGGGACGAATCATCTTCTCAGAAGCAGACCCTTGGCCCCAGCAGGCTTCGACTCTGCTGGGCATCACTTTCCTAAGTTAACTTTTTGACAAGACGTGATAACATCTCTCGATGGACGTTGAAAGAAACTTGAGCGTAATAAATCTATCACTTGTTATCGGGGGCTCCTATCGTGTCGAGCAGCGCGTGCCAACGTGACGCGATGCGGTGACGGATGGACAAATGAGACCTTTTTATGTCTACTTAGATTTGTAAGGCTTTGTTAGGTTGTGTTAGAAATTTTCAGTAATTTTAGCGTTTGTCTGGCTGCTTAAGTACTTAAGAGAGACCTTCCTCATTCGTCTATCGTCAACGTGAGCGTGGTTTAAAAGCTTGTTGCTTCATCTAACACAATGTTGGATAAAGAGGAAACGTGAAAAGAGAGAGATAATGCCTGAAATCTCTTTTAGCATTCCGTAATTCCGTCTTTTATTCGAAACTTGTTCCAGGAAATCCGTGTTTTATTTTTAAATCTTGAAAGATTCATCATTCAGTCAATTAATCTCAATTCAATGTACAAGGTTGCTATAGTTACATTTTCTTGTTTTTTTTTTTTTTAATTTATGAATACATTCTAAAGAGCCAACGACCCAAAATAGCAGATTTTCAGAGGTCTTTAATGAATTAATCTTTCATTTTATGATTTGACTTTAATAAAAACCTGGATAATATCCACAAGATACCAATGTTTTTAAAATATTTACAGAAACCTGATACCAATCGCGTGTAGCTTTTTCACTTGCCGTGCGACTCCATTAATACCAAAATTCAGGCAGATTTCGTTAAAAAAACCGATTAAAAAGAAATACATCTTAGTAAAGTGAAACCATTTGGAACCCAAGCACCAATCGAGTCGATCACTCACTGAGATGACACTTCATCATTAAGGGTCATCTCAGCTTGTTAGCCTTCTTTGAAACGATCCCTGACCCGTCGGTTTTTTAAACTGTTTTTTTTTTCTTATAAAGAAATAATTGCAAAGATCAGAGGCTTACAAACGGTTTGATAGATAAAACTTAAAAAAAATAAAATAAAAATACTTCATTTCAGACTGTAGTCCATATGTGAACATTTGAATGCGAACTCTTAAAATCCAAGAAAACTATAAAATATCTTTGTTTCTAACTAGCTTTGGTAAATGATATTTATTTTGCAAATAGATTTAAAAAAACATTTTTACACGTCAATTTTTTTTCGTCAGTTTAAACTAGATGAGGACGGTGTTTCCTAGCTGACTACCCTGAGAAGAAACACCGAAACAAACTCAGGGGTCAAAGTCGAAGCCTACTGGGGCCAAGGGTCTGCTTCTGAAAGGAAGATTCAGCCCCGGTACGAAAGGTAATAAAGGAACAGCACCCCTAGCCAAGTTGATAATCTGCAATCGTTAACGCCAGTAAATAACTTCAAATGTATGGGAATGACGTCATCTCAACGTTAAGTCACGTAGTCAGAACAAACGAATAGAAAATTCGTAGCCAAGTTCACATCATTCAAAATGATAGAACGAATTGTTATCGTTTCTACAATGTTCAACGCTACATCCTTTGTTATACAAACGAACGAGCGGCCGACTTAGGCGCGTCAACATGGCTACCAACTTATCGTTTTCTACAATTGCTGACACCGAGGCGTTACCGATTGGAGAACGGAATTCGACACGAAACGATTGTAACTTGGCTAGGGGGCAGGTGTAGGCTTTTAGTCAGTAAAAGCCTGACACTATCCGCCCAAGGGTGCAGAGATGTCATTGGATGATTTGCCCACTTACAGAAAAAAAGGCAGAATCTAGTGAACCATAAAACCAGATTCACATCTTACAACTATTCGCACATCAGAACTTCTACTATTTAACTATTGAATACTACCAACTGAAACGTTTCACAGATAAAGGAAGCTCGTCGCTTCGACGTGAACATCAAAAAGCGATTTACGTGATACGAGATCTATCTAGACTGGCGATGTATTATTCAGCTATATGACGAAGAACGTGGTGTTCTAAATAATAGTAGGTTTTGAGGATCGGCTTGATGTTGTAAAGCTATTTTTTTATCCAAAGGTTGATAGATAAGGCTGACATAAAGCAATGGAGAGGGTTATGCTAGCTATGTACTTTAAATATATAGCATTTAGCAACTTTTCAATAAATATTATCACAAATCAATGCTGCGGTCTTCCCGTCTGATTATAATTTAGGTGTCTTGAAGATAAGAGTGAATAGGCTCTTAATAAACTAGTGTGCCAGACCATCAACGATTGCATCTCAGCTTACCATCAGATGGGACCGCAGTCAAGCACTAGTTTACATCATTTTTATAAAAAAAAAATTCTCTACAGCCCCGTTGGGGTCTATACATGGACTTGAATAAAAAAGCTGTGGACTGTAAAACTGATATAGTATATCCAAAATAATTAGTACAGTAATTGAAATATAAGGCGCGCGAGTGTCGTCGTCCGAGATTGGTAGCGAATTGAAGTCTCTCTTGAACACCCGCGCAGCCGCTCGCGCCGTCGCCCGCTCAGCAGCCCGATGCTTTACGAAGGCAGCCGACGGCGCCCGAACAGCTCCTTTGTTTTGAAATCATCAAATAACTTCTCCTGCTCTGTTTACCCACAAAACCCACAGTGTTTCTTCAGTTTTCCTTTTTTGCGAGGACTATGGTAACTTCTTCGAACAATTCACAGCACTGGCAGGCATCGGTCCTAGCCGGTCCCGTCATTTTTACTTACATTTGTTTGAGGCGCACGTGGAACACAACGCGTGGTCAACCCGAGCTTGCTCCTTAACGGACCAAGCTCGCAAGCTCGTCTCTACTGTGGTCAGAAATCATCCTGCGACTCCCGACGTCCGGGGCGTCTCCGGTGAGGATCGGAGCATGAGACTTGTCTCCACCTCACGCTTTCGGCCGCCTCCTTTGCTCGCCTTACTGCTACTATTTCCTCTCACTCCGTATCATGGCCTAAACCAGGGCCGGAGGCGAGAGTTGTCAGACAGCTAAAATCTGCTACAATATTGAAATAGCAATTTCATCACACCGAATTTACCACAAGTCACCCTTGCCTACTTTAATTAAAGCCTGTAGATCAATTTATACCTACGTACGTATAAATTTATTCCGTAGCAACCTACTTGTTTAATTACCAACACCGTTCCACTAATCACTCACGCAAGCGCTAATAACTCGAAACGCAATCAATATCGTCACCGCACGCCATTGGAACTCGTCTCGTTTCCTTAATAGCAGTCTCATGTAGGCCTCGGTTAACTTAAATAAGTTAATGTAAGTAACAACATTAGTCAAGGATTTAAGGCGGTGGGTAACGTTGTGATAAAGTATTAAAACACACGGTAGTGTCCGCCAAGTTTGCAGAGCAAAAAGGAGACACACGAGTTATGGGTAGGGTTATCAGATGAAAAAATCAAAAGTACGGACAACAAGGCCCGATTTCCATTGAAAAATCCTGAGATTTTTTACAGTTTGAGAATTTTTCACACTGCGCATCTACATCATGCGTTGCACATCGCACACCAAGTGGTTCCGCTGCCCCCGCCACGGCAGCGGCATCCCGCTTTGCCAAAGGAAAATAAATTTTGGTTTATTTAGCTTGTTAAGTTTTAAGTGTACCTAAGCTGTATTTTATAGGTAATTCTAAAAATCCTAAGATTTCATGAAATTTGCAAAATCCAGCCGCGATCCTGACAAGAGTCCAAGAATCCTGAAATTCCAGGACAAATCCTGAGATATGGTAACCCTAGTTATGGGTCACATTTTTTAAATTTTGCTGCGGCTATCTGCAGATAACCTGGCCAAATTCTTGATCCATAGCAAATACTGTGCCAGTGTGGAGTCCCTTCCCAGGATCCCACCTTCTTTCCTGTCCAGCTTGCACGACTGCCTGCACCTTCCACGACTTATGCGAGGCCAACGATCGAGCGGTCCAGGTGGCTAAATATTGGTTGGACCAAAATTGAGTGAGATCGACACGAAAGAAGAAGCTGCGGCTACAGAAACTTGGAAATCGACAATGTCAGTTACCAACCAATAGTTCACCACTAACCCAGGATTTAATTACCTGGTATTATGGAAACGTTGTTTAAACCAATATTTTTTCTAAAAGAGTAACCCTGACATTTCTTGCGGGTTCATAGGAAACCAATGTGAACCGTGATCTTCTGACATTGTTTAAATGCCCATGTAGGCCTGTGTAAAAGGGCTCGGGGAATGTTTGAAGAAGTGGTCCTGGAGCGCCAAAGACAACCGAAAGACAGATGTGTTTTAGTCAGTAAAAGACTAACGGCCCGTTCACGACCTTGCCGGTGTGAGCGGTAGCTAAGCGCGAGGCGGCGAGCGGTAAGAAGAATAGTGTGAAAATGTTTGAAGCACACCAAGAGACGCCGGTACTGACGCTGCCCTGCTCGCCGCGCCGCTGCCGCTAAGATAGGAGCCGTGAACAGGACGTAACTCTCTCGCTCGACTCTTCTTTTCCATCTCAAAAAAAAAGCAGGACCCCAAGTGCCTTAACGAGTGATCTACATTATGATGTCGTAAGCGGATGTGATGAGTGCTGTAAGTGTGCTTAACTTTAAAAGTACACGCAAAACTTGCTTCACACTCATTAGTAACTCACTTTATTTGTTGAGGGTTTCACTTCTGGAAGTTAGGACGACTTTTAATATTCTTGGAATGATAGCAAAGTTGTGTAAACGAATTCCCACTCGAGTCTTATTACTTTAAAAGCCTTAGTTTGTATTATCATTAACTGCGTTAAATATTTGACGCAATGAGGGTGTCTTTCACACATTTGCACTGAGGGTTCCGTACAAACTCGCCTCGAAGATTTTTCCGAATCACAAAAAAGTCATTACTTTGTGATGTTGCTACAAAACAGTTTTTAGACTTTTTTATTTGTGCTGAGACCTTGCTTCTTGCCAAATGTCAGGATTCTAAGTCTACGGGAAAAACCCTAAAGCTTTTGATTTGTTTGCGAGCGTCAATATATAATTATACACCTAAATGGCCCTACTTTTAGTTTGCGCGGACTTTTTGTCTGTTCCAAGGAGTAGCAGACTTGAGTGCTTGATATTAATTTTTATATTTCAACTTGTTCCTGAGAGAAAGGTTCTTGACAGACGGACAATAAAGTGTTCCTATAAGAGTTCCGTTTTTGCTGACTGAAGTATTGAACATTAAAAACGATTGTATGATATGGTTCTTCTTCACCTTTTATGTTTATTTTATTAAGTAAGTTTTCTGACTACTAAAGCCTCTAAATGTCATGTTTCGACGGTCAAACCGTTTTTTAAAGACGTAGACTTTTTCTTTGAGACTATTATCAAAGGAAAACCGATTCTTATCTTCTGTCAACAACACTCTGTTATCGCTTATATCTGTAACTGACACCAAACCTCAAACTGATGAATATTTATAGCATATTGCATGAGTAACTTTGTTAATTCGACACTTCAACCAATAATAATCTTTATTTCTACGTCACTAAGGTTCACATAAACAGTACAAGAGTTCGCGGCCTAATTCTTGGCTAAACACTAAATCCAGATTATTTAAAGTTTGCTAAACTCAATGCTTCGTGTTGTGCATGCTGATTTTGAATAAACTTTGTCTGTTTATTTAATTTGGGATTAATGTTTTCTGGGTAGACCTATTTCATTTATTCTGTCTCGATTCATAAGAACAGTATACATTGTCCATTGTTGGATATTTGGTTTTGACGGTTTTTTTTTGATGTGAGGTGTCATCAAATATTTTATTCTGGTCTGGGTAAAGGTTGCCGACATAGCACGAAGAATCGTCAAACTTAAGTGGCAATGCACAGGGCACATTGCTCGCAGAACAGGTGGCCGTTGGAGCTGAAAGGTTCTGGAGTGGCGACCGCGTACCGGAAGACGCAGCGTTGGAAGGCCTCCTTAACAAGGTGGCCCGATGACCTGGTGAAGGTTGCGGGAATTCGATGGATGCGGGACGCGCAGGATCGTTCATAGTAGCGATACTTGGGGGAGGCCTCTGTTCAACAGTGAACGTCCATCAGCTGATATAATGATGATGATGCTATGGGTAGAGAATCATCATCATCATCGTCATCATAACGGAGGGTTTTGGTCAGTTAAAATCTGACATTCCCTCATGATTTTAACTGACTAAAACCTAACCATGTTCCATCAGTTACCCTTTGCATTCCAGGGCTGCGGTAACTCTTTTGTACAATCTCTTGACGCAGCTCTTGACGGGTACATTTTAGTTAATGCGGTTTAGACTAAGCAATAGCTAACTAGCTAACAATAACTAGTTTTAACCGGTTTTTTTTATGTAATCAATATGTTTTCAGATGTAAATATTGAACACAAGTGAACCTGGAAAATCTAGCTAGTTATTTTTTTTTACTTTAATAATATAATAATATTCCACAACTATCACACAACGCCGTCTAGTCCCAAGCTAAACAGACCTTGTGTTATGAGTATTAGACAACTGATAAACACACATATATATTTCTAAATACACACATATAATTGATAAATTACTTCCAGACACAGAACAAATGATCGTGCTCAACACACAAACATTTGTCCTGGATGGGAATCGAACCCACGACCTCCAGCATAGCAGTCAGGGCCACTGACCACTAGACCAACAGGCCTGTCAAATTTATATTACGATTGAACATATAATTAATATTCTAAGTGTGCTGTTGAGGGACTAAGATTAATTTCCAGATATAAATTAACATTGCCTTCCCGACGTGGATGAACATTAATTTCCATTAACGCCATTAATACAGTTCGTAATTACAATTGAAATAGCCTGCGTTTGGCAAGGAGTTTATTAGCGCGTAATATAACATTCCTGAACGGTTGACTCAACGCCCAAACCATTGGGTCGAGGAGTGGGTTGTAGAAAGTGATGAGAGATGAGATTTAAGTTGTTATGTTATACAGGTTTATTTGTAAAACACTAACAACTGCAGGACTGTATTACTAACATCATCAACAACAAATTTTGTTCTATGCCTTTTTACAAAACATAATACATTTAACAAAAACAATTGTACGATCCCCGCTTCCCTCCGCTATTGTACCATCGCTTGCTTTGATTTCGTAATACAGTGTAAAGTCCATGTAACGTCCCTCGATTTAATGTCAATCTCTCTAAAGCATCGAAAGCAGCCGTCTTTGGTTGGTTTAGCGTGTCGTTATATAGAGATTGCACTTTATAACGTTCAATTTAAATATTTTTATTTTTGTATGAAAATCTGATGAACAAATGTATCATAAATTGTGTCTCTTTTCTTAACGTTCTTCGTTAGTTAACTGCTCCAGTCTCACTATTGTCTATCATCACACCGCGCCTATTAAGTCGCTTCATTGCTCGCTGTGTTCCAGGTTCCTCACTAATCTCCAGTTAACCGGCCCTAACCGGTTCAGCACTTCCATTGTCTGCGAGTAATGCCTCGAAAGGCTTCGTCTTAACATTTAGGGCTGTCAGATCCTAAGATGCCAGATTCCAAGACTTTGACTGACATGACTTGAATACTGCTAAACTTGAATTTAAAAGATTGGACATTGTCTGACATCCCACCCGTACGCATAAAAAATTTTGGGTTCATTGTGCGTGCAACTCATCATCATTTTCCTGCCCTTATCCCGTTTTATTTAGGGTCGTCGCTACACGTCGTTTTCTTCCATTTAGTCCTGTCACTCGTCACGCTATCACTAACTCCCTTTTCTTTCATATCACTTCTCACACAATTCATCCATCTTTTCTTTGGCTTTCCTAAGGAGTGGAATTCACAGGGCACCTACGGTTCTGCTGGCATCTCTTTGTGGTGCTCGTTGATGCTACGTGTTGTAGATGGCTCGGTCTCGGTCCGGATGGCAAGCATTACTCGTTGTCTGCCACCCCACGCCTAAGGTGGCTGGTAAACGGGGTCGGAGTCTCTGTGGCTGGGGCGTGAGGATGTCCGTTCCGACTTCGCTAGCATTACTGCTTTGCAGATGGAAGTGACCCATTCCTCCTCGCTCCGGACCATGGCCTGAACTAGGTACCGGCGCGAGAGGTCGATCAGATCGTCACGCCACCATCGGCGCTGATGACTTCGGTGGCAAAGTCTGAATGGTTGTAATATATAACATGTAACCGGAATAATGCACACCCTTATACACCCCTATTGGAATTAAGTTACAATCACAACTTGTGCACAGAAATTTTAATTAAATGTACTTAGGTAGTATTTTTTTAAGGAATTGGTTATCCTAATTGTAAGCAAAAAATATGAACATTTCGCGTTAGTTTGTTAGAGTATTGGTGTTGGTATTTACGCACGCACACGTAAACACGCTAGTGACGCAATCAAGATTTGTAAATTTATCCCAAAATATATATATTTTTTTTTGGGTTAAACTATTACCTATTTAAAAAATAACTGAAATTGCTACAGTAGTCCATTCTGAATATACTAGGTAATTTCAAAATGTGCGTTTTTATGTTAAATTGATTACATTTTTGTGGTGTTATTATTATTAATTACACATACAGCAATTTAATAAAAATCCTAATAACAGACAAAAGCTAAATTATCCGGCTAAACCTGCCAACCCTGATAACAAGTCAAGCTAAATTTCACAAGCACAATACACTGTCTTTGTTCAAAGTTATATTATTTACGCCGCTGGAACGTCGCGCCACAGATTAACATAATTTAATACAATATTCTGTGTCACAGAATTTATTAGACTGTATAAAAACATACTGTGGACACGATCTTCTGCGCGGAAATATAAATTACAATAAGTATCTGCCAGGTGCATATTAGAGTAGGGTTCAGTACGCGTGAGTTCATTCAGAAGGCTGTAGAAGTTTTTAAAGTCACCCCAAAAGGCATTGAAAAAGTCGATATCTTCTCGACCAACATACTCGTATCACAGTGTTTCAAGACGAAAATCTATGACCAGTGCGTGATGCCAGTGATGACATATGGCACTGAAACGTGGTCGTTTACAATGGTCCTCATCAGAAGGCTTACAGTCATCCAAAGGGCTATGGACAAGAATATGCTCAAAGTTTCCTTGTGTGATCGCATCAGGATTTAAGATATCCGCATGAGAAACTAGGTCGCCGACATAGCCCAAGAATCGTCAAACTTAAGTGGTAGTATGCAGGACATATTGGTCGTAGAACAGATGTTTGGTGGGGCCGAAAGGTTTTTGAGTGGCGACCACATATCGCAAGTGGCAGCGTTGACCTCCCAAGGTGGACCAATGACCTGATTGAGAGCCACGGGAATGCGATGCATGTGAGACGCACAGGACAGTTCATTGTAGCGACACTTGGGGAGGCCTATGTCCAACAGTGGACGTCTTTAGGCTGAAATAATGATGATGATGTTGTATAAATCCAACTTACGTACTATTGCACATTCCAAGTCGCCTATTCCTTGGACCTTAGCCGCAATTAACGCTCTTTTGGACTCACACACACAGACACAGATCTGGATATGTTTGCGGATGTATGGAAGATGATCATGTCAGAATGTTTGAATTTTTGTGAGAAGGATGCATCATCGTCATCATCGTCACCATTTCAACCGTTAGACGTTCACTGTTGGAAATAGACCTCCCCCAAGTGTCGCCACAATAAGCGGTCCATGGGATACCTGATTGAGCTAAATAAATTAGGTATCTATAATGTATAAGTTTAAATTGTGTAATTAGTTTCGGCAGTGTTATTTAAAACTAAATAAATAAAAAAAAATCATCATGTGGTTACACGATACTCTACGTGGAAATATAAATTCTAATAAGTATCTGCCAGGAGTGCCAGGTGCATATTATAGTAAGGTTCAGTACACGTGAGTTCATTAAAATAATCATGAGATTGCTTCGATTCACTAGAAAATTATACATATATTCAGCAATTTGCTCGTACACGTTGCTATTACTTTATTTATTTTTTCACTTCACATTAATAAGATCACGGTGTATAAATGATTAGTGCTGGGATAAAATATTACATTACGTTTTTATTTCAGACTTTTCTCTACTATTCTAATACTATACGTGACGACTTGTAATTGGCTTGCTGTCGTCTGTGTTTGTCTTTATTTTTAGTTTGTTTAAGCTGTAAGTTCCTCCAAGATGTAATAAATAAATAAATAAATATGATGTTGAAATATGAATGTATTACTATTATTATTTATATTTTTTATAAAGAATGTATCAGTTATAAGAAACGTTTATTTCATATAGACTAATTACAGGCACTTTTGAATTGTGAAAATGTCGGTCGTGACTACAAAATATTTGTAGATTTTTTCTAGGTCAACAGGAAGTAGTACCCAATGGATTTTGGTTCCCTTGAGAGTGTCGAAATATACATTTTTTGCGACATAAACGGCCGTATCTTTTTTCGTTAACTCACAAGTTTGATTTTTTCACAGCTTTAAGTGACCGCAGACTTCAGGATATGGTTTTAATTTCAAATTGATACCTTCACGCGTTCTGTAGATAAAAAAAAAAACTTTATTGCATATTATTTTGGCTTAAATTAGATGTCGAGGAGTCTCCATTTAGGCATAGAAATGCCTACAGTTGTAGGCTCCACTTTTCCCTTACATTATAAATATACAACGAGGCAAATGAGATATAGGGACTTGACGGACAGACCGACGGACAACAAAGTGATCCTATAAGGGTTCCGCTTTTTCCTAGAAATTTCAAAGTAATGACATAGTTATATTTATCCGTAGCACTCAATATTTTAATGAACGTGTATTTCAGTGCACCGGCACACTAGTTGAGTTTGTTTTGTGGAGCGATCGCGATGGAACAAATGTTTATCATGCGAACCCGATATTGGATACCCATTCACTTGTGAATCGTTCAACAAACGAATATTTTAAACGGTTGCTGGTTTTATAAAGAAGTTTTTAATTAATTATTTTATGCTTTGTAGTTACCTATAATTGCATGATACTGTAGGACGGAAAAAATGGAAGGGTATTATAGAGACAGAATAGATATGGCGACTTTTGAACATGAGCAACAAGTCGTAGTTAATTTTAATATAAAGTTTTAAAATAAGATGTTGTGAAAAATAATAAACGAGCAAGTTACCCAGCATCAACAGTTTTATTTATCTTCTACTAGCTTTTGCACGCAGCTTCGCCCGCGTACATAAAATATAGCCTATTTCACTCAGGAATAAAGCAGTGAAAAAATTTTAGCAATCGGACCAGTACTTCCAGAGATTACCTCCTACAAACAAAAAAAACAAACTTTACCGCTTTATTGTATTAGTGTAGATAAGGTCGCAACCCACAAAATACTTTTAGATTTTTGCTTTATTGCACAGCATAACACACACATTAATAATATGTAATACTAGCTTTCACTAGCGACTACGCTCATGTGAAAGTAGAAAATATTATATTATACGGTGTTATCATCATCAAATAAAATATTTTAAAAGTGAATGTTTTTCATAAAGAGGTTATAATTATTTTCTTCACGATTTTAACATAAAAGAAAATGCGCAAAAGTGTTTCTATATATCTATTATGTATTTGGAAAAAAATTACGTAACAACAGTGTTTTTATAACATTCAGAGCGATTTTAATTAATTGAAAATCTTTCAGGGCAGTAAATCACCAACCAAACTACGGGTTTGTTGGCGCAGTGGTTGAGCGATTGGCTGCTGCATTGCGCGGCGTGAATTCGATTCCCGTACGGAACAATTATTTGTAGGGCCTCAAGACAAATGTTTCGGGTCTGGGTGTCTTGTGAATGTGAGTTTACATGTTAGTAAACGCACCCACGATACAAGAGTAATACCTAATGTGGGGAAACGTATTAAAAAAACTGTTTCTTTGGAAGACTTGCAAAGAATGCGTTGTGGTATTAATTCCACCTATGTACACCTCTTCTTCTTTTTCTTCTTCCTGCCCTTATCCCATATTACTTGGGGTCGGCGCAACATGTTTTCTTCTTCCAGTCTGTCCTGTCACCCGTCAAACTATAACTAACTCCCTTTTCTTTCATATCACTTCTCACACAATCCATCCATCTTTTTTTCGGCCTTCCTCTCCCTCTCCATCGATCTACATGTATACTCAGAACTCTTTTAGTAATATGCGCTTCAACCCTTCTCTTCACATGACCATACCAAGACAATCGATTACCTTTCAACTTTTCAGTCACTGGCGCCACTTTCAAAGTTTTTGTACACCATTGTACAAAAAGACAAAACAGTTGTATACGTTAAAGTTCAACTAAATAAAACGTGGGGATCTTTATAGCATTTTTCTTAAATTATTTTTAGATATATTTCTGTACTGGGCTTAATGTCTCATACATAATACAATTGACTGGCCTGTTAATCTAGTGGTTAGTGACCCTGACTGCTATGCCGGAGGTCGTGTGTTCGATTCCCACCCAGGACAAATGTTTGTGTGATGAGCATGATTATTTGTTCTGTGTCTGGGTGTTATTTATCTATAATATGTATGTATTTAGAAATATATAAGTATGTTTATCAGTTGTCTAGTTACCCATAACACAAGCTCTGCTTAGCTTGGGACTAGACGGCGTTGTGTGGAATATTATTATTATTATATTATTACAATTACTATCCATCCTACTGTTGATTCTCCTATGATTAATAAAGGAAATAAATATTTCCCTGTAAAAGTTGTTCACATTAATTCCACTGCCTAAAAAATTGAGAGGACCCTCGCCCACGACGACTTCTTGTAGCGATATTGTCGCGCATTTCGTAAGCGCACTACAACATCGCAACTAACGCGCGTTAGTTGAATTTGCAAGCGCTATAAAAAATGCCAACGCGCTACTAACGCGCTACCGTATCGCGACTGTATCGATGCGAACGCGCTACAGCATCGCTACAAAAACTCGCTGTGGGCGAAGGGCCTTAACGTAAGTAAGTACATTTAACTCAGAACACATACCTAAAATCAAATTAACAACTATGTTGCCAAACTTTGAACTGTTCGTACAATATAATGTTAATTACTAAAGCGACATTCACGTAATTGGACATAACTTAGTGCCAGACGACGATATAAAGTAGTAACTACTGTGTCAGCTACAGTTTGTCTGCCGCCTGAATAATGTCTATTGAGAGGGTTTATCACACTAACTTTCGCTTTTATACATATAAATGTATAAAGTCGAAAGTTTGTAAGCTTGTGTGTATGTTTGTTACTTCTTTGCATTCGGAAACTGAATGGATTTGGATGAAACTTAGCATATGTAGACCATGGCCTGAAATAGTTCATACTTTTTGTCCCAGAAATATGTTCCCTAATGTCAATATTCTACTCTAACGCGGGCGAAGTCACTGGTAACAGCTAGTAATTCATACTAATGACTGACACGATCTTAAAATCTTTATTTCAAACTAGCTTTTGCCCGCGGCTTCGCCCGCGTACATAAAATATAGCCTATGTCACTTTAGAAAGAAGCAGCTTTCTATCGGTGAAAAAATTTCAGCGATCGGACCAGTACTTCCAGAGATTACCTCCTACAAACAAACAAAAAACAAACTTTACCTCTTTATAATATTAGTATAGATAAAGCATTTAGAGGCACTTTTGAATTGTCAAGCTCGGTCAGTCACAAAAAAAGGTGAAGCTACTTGCACATTTCAAAGCGTAGATCAAGAAGAAGGTGCAAGAAACTCTATGGACACTCTTATAAATCAATAATAATTTATAACAATTTTTCTCACACAACGCTACCTAGTCCTAAGCTAAGCAAAACTTGTGCTATGAGTAATAGACAAACATATTATAGATAAATTCTTTCCAGACACAGAATAAACGAGCGTGCTCATCACACAAATATTTGTCTTGGTTAATTTTAACTCTGTATATCTGATGGTTCCGTCTAAACTACTCGTACTAATTGTTATTATTATTCCATTTATTTATATCTTAATACATATTTTATACATTTTTAAATATTTCCTTAAAAAAAACATACACATTAAAAAACCATGCACAATGACTTCTCCGATGACCACTTTCCACATGTCGACAACCTCGTGAGGTAAGTCAAGATACTTAGTTATTATTATTATTTTATTTAATAAATTTTGATGGAGTACCTAAGCTCTCTTTGGCCTTGTAAAGGGAAATACATTATACTTTTGATCTTGGGAATACTTACCATTTTTATTTTTTTGAGGTAAATCTTATCTTAAATATTGAACAAAGAGGCAAACCCTATATTTTTAAGTAAAGTATATTCACATCCA
Organism: Mythimna ferrago; assembly: GCA_910589285.2. NCBI lineage: Eukaryota > Metazoa > Arthropoda > Insecta > Lepidoptera > Noctuidae > Mythimna > Mythimna ferrago. The sequence goes on from OU342693.1 coordinate 2,334,418, forward strand.
ATTATAAATCCTCCAAAAAATGCTGTTATTTCTCAACATATTGACGGCAACGATAGCGTAGTGCTTAAGAAATTAGCAGCTGCACTGCATGTCGTGGGTTTGATTGCCGCACGGAACAAATATTAATGTATGGTCTGCAAATAGTGGTTTCGGGTCTAAGTGTCTTGTGAATATGAGTTTATATATTTATAAACGTATCCGACATACAAGAGTAATTTATAGTGTGGTGAAAAGTTAAAAAAAAAAATGGTTTGTCAAAAAAAGCTGATATTTTCCTACGATTGATGTTAGTTTTACTACATCAGATGTCACCGAGATGATATGGCAACGTCATATCGTTGCCGCGTCGACGACAGAGTTGCATAGATTTGTACGCAAGCTGTAAGCAGTTGTACACCAAGCTTATAATGGCGAGTACGCGTCTATGAAGCTACGCGCCCGTGAACAGTAGACCTTAGTCTTCAAAATAAACTACTTTTAACTACGTGAATTAGCTTATTGTAACTACAAAATACTTTGTTAATTATGAAAGCAACAATTCTTGTAATTGGACATAATGTAACAAACAGACAACAATATAAAGTAATAACTACATCAACCACAGAGCGATGTCTGTCGGCTGAATAATAACCATTAAAAACTTTTTATGCTTTGTTTTTATTAGGGTTCCGTAACTAAAAGGTAAAAACGGGACCCTGTTACTAAGACTCCGCTGTCCTTTTGTCTGTTATCAGACAGTTGAAGTAGTTCGTCAAATCAGAAAACGAAAAAAAAAAAAAAAAAAAATAAACAAAGAAAAGAATCAGTAGTTCTATTGATTATGTTTGTTATAAGATTGCGTCATTTCGCGTAATTTAACTGATAATCTCTCTTTCCTTCTTTGAAATTTTCACAGATCTTGCAACTATAACAATAAATACTAAAAACAGAACCAACATTAAAAATGTAAGTGGGGCCTCATGAAACAAACGTGATTTTTTTTTTACATTTTTTGCTCGATATTAACAATGGCAATAAGTAGATGCTTGAAATATTCACAAAATATTTAATCATATACTCACTTTAAAAATAAATAATTAAATCAAAATAAATATTTAAGTGGGGTTCCCATACATTTCCCATAAAGCAAACGTGATTTTTTTTGCTGTTGTTTGCTAGATATGAATATTATAGTACGGAGCCCCTTATGTACGACTCGTACTTGTCCATTTTTTTATTTGATAGCCTTCTGTTTTGCGATTAAAAAGATAAAAGTTTAATAACAATTAACTTTGGATAAATTGCTTGAATGAAATATTAACTGTTTGAGGTTATTCTTTGCTGAGGTTAGTGGCCAGAACGGTTGTTATTGCTTTAATAAGATTAAGGGCTGAGACTAAAAGTTAAAGGTTGTCTGGTAGAAAAAGCGTTTGGCATTAAATTTGTATCTGTTTATTTGTGTGAGTAAAGTTTTTAATAAATTATGAGGTTAATTATATAAAATATTGTTTTTATTTATAAGGGTTTCTGATCAGAAATGTCATAGATAAGTCAGAACGTGTCAGAACTAAAGTTTAACAGATTTTTAGCTTGAAGTTGTTTTGACAAAGTTGAGTATTAACTTAGGGCGCTCGAGCCCTGGTATGAAGGCTTGAAGGAACGGGATGGGTTTTTTAGTCAGTAAGATTCTGACACTATCTCCCGCTCCGCCCAAGAGCGGAGGTTGTCATAAGATGATTTGTCCTATCGAAAAAAAAAAAAAAAAGTATTAACTTTATATTTTATAGTTCAAATAACGTCTGTTAGTACAAGACTAACTAGAAATTACCGAATATTATTGAGCTTCAAAGGCTGCTTCGTAACTTGAAACCTCTTAGATACAATATGGTCTACAAAAACAACTAGAAACTTATAGATCCATGATAGTGTCGAAGTGCTACGAAGTTCTACGGCGTAGCTAGTTACGGCTACGGCTGCTACGCCGGGTCTACGGCGTAGCTAGTTAGCTACGCAGCGTAGAGCTTGATCGATCGCCGTTTACGGTTCGAGAAAGTTTTTGTTTTATATGTAATAATATAACGCCTGTAAGTCTCAAAGAGCTCGGCAGAGGTGCGCCACACCCACCTTTCACTAGGTATGTCCATTTTATTTTATTTGGGTGGCTTACTGCTAACAATAAAAATATAACAACTGTGTAGATTTTCCCAAGGGAAATTCGTGGTCTTGGAAAACAAAAGGTAAAGAAGAGATATAGGTGCGGTTTTAGTCAGTAAAAGACGCATCACACTAGAGCGAGAGAAGTTATTAGATGATTTCACACCTCAAATAAAAAAAAGGGTAGATCAGGATGAGCTATTTACAAGATCATATAATATTATAAGAGTATTGTTGAAACTATGTATTTCAAAAACAGTTGAATTACAGGAAGTTTACTTAGAACTACCAATATATCATCATCATCATCATCACCAGCCTTTTTAATATTCCCACTGCTGGGACTCAGGCCTCCTCTCTAGGAGAGGGAATGGGCCGTAATCCTCCACGCGGGCCCGTGCCGGTTTCGTCACGATGTTTTCCTTCATCGTTTTGAGAGCAGTGGTGATGAAATAATATATACTAAGTAATGCGCCTGGCTGGGTTCGAACCCGCGACTTACAACTCGTAAGTCGGGGCCGTTACCACTTGGACCTATATATATTAAATAATAAAACAGACAAATATATAACATGGAATTACAATACAATGTTTTTAGATCCAATAATGTTAATGGATGCCTTAAACAGCTTACAGTTTGCAAAGATATCAATTGAGGTATTTAAATAAATATTAAAACGCCTTTGTTGCGCGACTCGGGTAAGAGTTTGATTTCTATATAATAGAGGCAGAGCCTACTGCCGTAAACGGTGCACAAGCCAAGAATCTAGCTGCCAAAATTAATCAGACAGAGGAACGCAGTTAACAACACTTTGTTTGACTCGGGAATGGTACTCTATACCTTCAGAACGCCTATCCCGTGATGTTTTCCATACAATTGCTCTTACGTGAATTATGACGTTGTTATAAATCTTTCTGTAAATGCTAGAACGTAGAAACAGTTTAAAATATTTAAATTACGTTTTAGAATATTTTTCCGATAATATATAGAACTTTTCATCCTATTCTATTCGGTATAAAAATTATGATAAATGCGGGTAGTGTGACATGACAAACGCGCGCAATACATAAAAACAACACAACTCGCACTATACGTTATCGTCGGCGTGACAGCGCGACCCAACTATCTATCATGGCGACATCTCCCTAAACTAATATTTTATTTCCCTTCAGAGCAAACTATACTTTTGTTATTTTATTTCTGGGAAAGAAATTGTATTCGTTTTTGGCAGCCAATCTGTTATATTTTTAAGCTATAGTATAGCTTCTATCGCGGGCCTTGAGCGTGGAGACCGAACCCAGAAATTCCGTAACGAAAATAACCTAACACCCCCCACTCATTTGTTTTTTGAGCGTGGTGACCGATAAGAAAACAAATGAGTGAACAATCAATCAAAATTCAATTCAATGTGTGAAAGTGTAACTTCAATTAATATCAAAGAAAAAAAAACAAAGGAAAAAAAATACTGCATAAATAAAATAAATAAATAATTATAATTGCATAAGTTGATAAAAATGCTATGCAATAGCTTTACCGCGGCAGTCCCCGAGTGCCACACGTCTTTTTTTAAACATATTATTTTATATTTTTTTTTTATACAAGACAGTGATCTCATCTCATGGAAAGCGATGATGTAACCGATGATGGAGGATGCTTGCCTAGAAGCAACCTATTCACTCTTCACTTAAAGACTTCTAGATTATAGCAATCATGAAACAAACTCTTGCAGGGAATTTCACTTCTTATGTGCCCCTTAGCTGTACGCAGAATTAATTTTATTCAAGAAGAACTAGGTGATCGTTCTTATTTTTACATTTCGGAGGCACTTGGTATCCAAATAAGATAAAGGTCTAAAGAAGGTCAAACTTTCATAAAAAAAAATAGTTGTATTAAAAAATCCTTAATTATCATGTGGAGCCTCGACAAGAGCCTTTTCATTTTAAGATGTGTCAGTGATGGTGAAATTATTACACTAAGTAAAGCGGCTCAGTTTGTACCCAAGACTTAACCACGACTTTATTTTGGATGTATTTCGTTAACGTGGATCCAGGAATTCATAAAATACCTTCTTCCACTCAACAAAAGAGAGTATTGGACTTTTAAAGACTAAAACACACTCGTGCTCCTTCAGTTGCGCATTGCATTCCAGTGCTGTGGTGACTCTTGCAAACAACCAGGCAGGGCTTGCTTGTTTTTGTCGCTTGGCTTGTAAAGAAAGGATTTCAAATGCCGCCTCTGACAGCGACCGCCAATGCGTCTTCTTAATCTATGGTCGATGAAATGTGAATGCAGTATTTCACGGAATGTGCCCCACAAATATATTGAATACTTGAACTAGAAATAATTTAAAAGAAATGTGAGAGAACTCGGTCTTATTTGGAAGGCTGTATTTAATGTTTATATGAGTTCATTTCTCGTGAAGGTTTAATATGAAGATGTAAAAGTGTTGGACTTGTGTTTAAAAATTGAAGTATCAGTTACACAAACACGTTACGGGATCGTTCGAAAGAATTACTGTGGCCGTGGAACGCAAAGGACAGGACAACTGAAAGATCACCGGTGGGTTTTAAGTCAGTGAAAGTCTGACACGTCTTTTCGCTGCGTTCAGAGCAGGAGGAGTTATTTGTTGATTCCTATCCTAAGAAACTGGACAAGTGCGAGTCGGACTAGCGCCCTGAGGGTTCCGTACAAAGTTACCTCTGTAAAGAATTCAATTCACCATTCGGGAAGCTTTTTCCAAATCCTGAAAATGTTTTTGATTTTGTAACGTAACGTTAACGTTAGTTGACACTTCGCGTGACCCAAGGGCTGGTTTTTACCTCGGTCAGAGATTAAGCATTGCCATTCAACGTGGCAATGCCGCCAGCCTTTTGGGCACACTTCCAGTCGACAGCGATGCGGAGGAGTTTTATGACGCCATATTTTAGTAGGGAAGTAGCCTTTAGTGTGTATGGTTAGGTTAAGCATACTTAAATATATATATATTTTTTTAATATTTAAGTTTATTATGTATATATTTTCTTGTAATTAAATGAAACAATAAATTAATAAAACGTAACAACAAATTTTCTATTTCCAAAATTATTCCTACACCTGTGTTATAAGACCTTGCTTTATACATTTCAGGATTATATAGGTCAACGGAAAGTACCCTAGAATTTCGATTACCTTGAGAGTATGGAAATATACATTTTTTTTGCAACACAAATGGCCGTACCTTTTTTTTTCGTTAACTTAGAAATTTGATTTTTTCACGGCTTCAAGAGACCTCAGACGTGAGTATATTATTATGGTTTTAATTTTAACTCGATACTTTCACGCGTTTCCAAGATAAAGGGTCTTAACAGACAGACAGAACGACAGACCATATCGTGCTTATCATCTAGACATCATAGATGCCTAGATGATTTGAGAGTGAAAAAAATCGCAAAACTGTTTTCATCCACATTTGTGTCATTGCGTGATGAACATATTCACAAAAAAAAATCATATCCAAAAGTATGAAGACGAAAAATCAGAATAAAATAGTCATTGTTAACATAGTAACTTCCTTATTCACACAGGTGCCAGGTGTGAGCTCAAATGGCTTTCCATCTCGTTTGAGTATTACGTCCTGTGTAGCACGGGCTTTAGATGTAAACTAGTGGCCTAGTCGGTAGTTGGACACTAAGCTTTATGAATAGGTGACGGCATTTTACTTGTAGGGCACATGTGTGTTTGCTTTTCTTACTTTTTATTGAGTTAAGGAAATGATTTACGGTATCATTGGGATTACTTTTCTTTTCTGTTATGGTTTTTTTTCAGGTGGGAGGAAATCATTAAAACACCTTCCGATTTGGGTGGATTGAAAGTTAAACACTCCCTGTGTGTGACTTGTACTAACTAAAATCCACTTGTGTTCCTTGAGTTGCCTCGTTAGCTCTATTTGCTTGAGGCATCAGCCCCATGCCTCAAGCAAATAGAGTTTCCTTTTGCAAGTTTCCTTGCGTGATCGAATCAGAAATGAAGATATCAGGTAGTAGATAATATAGGGTTGGTGAATGTCAGTCTTCGAATTTTTGATTCTAAGACATGATGCCCTTATGAGACATGATGTCCTTACGATGTTTTCTTATACAATTTTCAGAGTAGTTATGATGAAAAAAATTACACGAAGTAATGCGCTTGATAAGTTTTAACCCAAGACCTATAAACTTGTAATTCGTGGCTGTTACTACTGGATTACTGCTGCTCTCTATATACACAATATAAAACGTTTTCCTGTAATTTCACTGGCACAAAAACTTCGAATGACAGTAGGTATACCAAATTATTTAAAAAAATATCCACTTACTGTAGCTCATGTTCTGTGAGGAGTTCTTCAAAGTGTAGCTTCAGCGTATGAGCGAGAGGTGCGCGTATCTCGCTCACGCATTCAACGTCGTCCGGGTAAGGTCGGGGAAAGCCGGGGCTGGACACGATGGCGTGCGGGTGCGAGTGAGACAGCACTATCGTTTCGTTGCACAGGATCTTTGAAGCTTCGTAGGGATCTGGAACAATGAAAAAATAAATCTTTAGGAGGTTTTTGCCAAAAGTCGTATCCATATACCTACAGTTCTAGAAATTCATTGTTTACCTACCACTTTTCTTTTGAGGTGGTTAATCATCAAATGACTACTCCAGCTCTGGGTGGAGCGAGAAGGAGTATCAAACTTTTACAGACTAGACTCAACCCGTTCTCCTTCAGTTGCCTTTTATTTTGCCTCGAAAGTGTTATTTAATCGTTTTAATGAGGATCTTTTTTTTCATCTTTTAAATTTAGGGACTTTTGGTTTCAGTAAGACCATGCCAGCCCCATTGTAACCTAATACAAGTCAAGTTGCTTAAGTAAACTTTATCAGCTATGAGGGCTCTAAAACCTTATTCACTATTTTATAAACAGCGATAGCTGCGTTAGAGAGGGGTTCGGACAGTATACTTTGAATAACACCAACATCAATCAAATTAATTTTGAAAGTATTCATCAGCACTCTCTCGCAGCTCGTGTCCTGACGCATTCCACCAACAAGTGGTGGACATCCTCCACCGTGCCGCATTCTGCACAATTTGGACTGTCACTTATTCTCATTAGATGCCGAAACTTGTCGAGTGGAACGTGTCCAGACCGCAGTCTATGCGCTATTATTATAAACTTTCTCTTATGCTTAATATTGGCAAACCAAGGAATACGAGGATATTTCTAAATTATACTGCAAATTGCAAAAAATATCATAGAGTTTGTATTTTACAGGTTACTCTGGAGCATTTATCTTACATTCTAATATGTCAATATATGCAAAGAAAAGGAAAAAAAAATATGGGATTGATACGATTCTTAAATGTCACGCAGCCAATCCCAACAATTTTGGAATTTTAACAATCATTACAAGATCTTTTTTTCTGTGATAGTTTCAACCTCATTGAAGTCAATTTACTTTGGGACTTGATATCAAAAGTAGTGCACAACAAAAGTTAATCTTCCAGTTTTTACGTAATTAATTTTCATGGCATACAAGAATATTGTTTGTCACAATGTTTCTCGTACGTAAACCCTCAACACAACATCATACAGATCACACATCGAAAATAGAACAACAGAATTCAATTCTAAGAACCATCGGAACATTTCATCGAATATAAAATAACTTTAAAATTATTCAGAACAGAATGAAAAGTTACGTACAATATTGTGAAAAGTCTATCTGCGTTGCATATCACACGGTTGCTGAAGACAGTTGTGTACAGTTCACGGATACCGATACCGATACTTTGTTCATAGCGGTATCAACTTGCGAACTCAGCTTTGTCTACGCAAACTTGAGAAGCCGTGTTTTGTTGATGTGTTTGCTTGCATAGTGAGCTGGGTTTAGAACGTATGATTTTTATTTTATTTTTCATAGTACGTATAGTAATGTCTATTTATTTGTAAAATAATCTGTACCTGCTCACCGCACTAATGTTTCTATTCTGAAAGAGCTTCGCGTTAAACAAATACTTTAATCGATGTGTGCAACTGCGAATCTTCAAAATGTTTGGACATGTCATCCGCAATTAAAGCTCTTTGGAACGTTTAGTGGTATAGGGAAGAATAGAAGGTCAACGTCCTCGCAGCCGATCACCTACCAGATGGAAAGACCTCATCAAATCATCTTCAAAGTGATCTCTCATTAAATGCACATGCGGTGCCACGAATACAGAAAGATGGAGAAGTCTCGCAAACGCCAGACCACGACCACTCCGCCAGGAGTGTACAATTGAGCAGAAGAATCTGTGCATAAAAGGCAAAGTTCTGACTCACTTATTGATTTATCAACGCTCTGTCCAAACCCAGGACCTAGAAGACTGAAATTTTAGATAGAGGTTTTTCAAAGTTTGTAGAGAGAAACTTACTTTCAAGCAGGCGAAGACGCTGGCAGAAGCTAGTTTTAGTATATATATGTCGCAGCTATCTGGTTTATTTAGCCATCCAATTGGACGCCTAGGGCGTTCGTTAAACGCCGGCATTCAATGAAATAGCTGAAGAACAACTAGCCAAGTCGTTGACCGCAACGTTTAACCAGATATCTGAACGTTATGTAGTCATTTAGTTTTAGTAAGGTGACCATGAGTTTATAAATTATATAAAACTACTTTCTAGTAATAGTGTCCACCAAGTAATAGTGAAATATTTATATTAATAAATAGCGGAACTAAATTTGAATCACTTGGCTGAGTCTTGATCAGTAATTTCGAAAGGGCTAACTTTCAATACGCCAATCTGTTAAACGTTGAGTGATTTTAGTTCGAACAACTATCGGCCTAGGCATCCAATTGGATGCCGGCGTTTAACGAACGTCCTAGGCGTCCAATTGGATGGCTAATTTAACCAGATGGCTGCGACATATACATAAAAAACTTAAATATTAACTTAATATACTCGTAGTATATTAAACCTAACTAAGTACATATACAAAAACATAATTCCCTCAGGCATACAGCGAAGTGGAGGACCATATTGCTGTCATTCTGAAATGTACCTAAATGACTGGCAGCATTGCCGTGTTGAATGGCAATGCTAATTACTTTGTTAAAGATCGAGCTAGCCTTCTGGTCACGCAAAGTGTCAATGAGTTGGCGAAAAATATTATTAAAATGGAGGTTCGCACTCGGACCCCATGACTCGTGCTTTTCGACCCGGAAAGGCTCAAAATTGTAATTAACAATAAGATTAAGGTATTACAATTACTTCCTTTTTTTTTTTTTTTTTATTATTGATAGGCTCACGTTTGACCACTATCTCACCCGATGGCAAGTGATGATGTGGCCGACGATGGAGCACGCTTGCCTAGAAGTAACCTATTCACTCTCGACTTAAAGACCCCTAGGTTGTAGATATCAGGAAACACAGACTCCGGCAGGGAATCCTTAGCTGTACGCATAATGAATGTGTTTCCAAAACGCTTTGTACGAATGGGTGGGATATCCACCATGTACCGATATAATATGGATACTGGATATAATATAATGTATTAAACCATTTAAATTATTGTAATATTTTAGCAGCGCAGCGCATAGCGTTGCGTGCTGCGTGGGCAGCGTTCGGGAAGCTACGCGGTGTCTACTCATCCAACATACCACAGTGTCTCAAGACGAAAGTCTATGAACAGTGTGTGTTGCCAGTGATGACATATGGATCCGAAACGTGGTCGCTCACAATGGGCCTCATCAGAAGACTTAAAGTCACTCAAAGAGCGATAGAAAGGGCTATGCTCGGAGTTTCCTTGCGTGATCGAGTCAGAAATGAAGATATCCGCAGGAGAACCAAGGTTGCCGACATAGCACGAAGAATCGCCAAACTTAAGTGGCAATGGGCAGGGCACATCGCTCGTAGAACAGATGGCTGTTGGGGCCGAAAGGTTCTGGAGTGGCGACCGCGCACCGGATAACGCAGCGTTGAAAGGCCTCCTACAAGGTGGTCCAATGACCTGGTAAAGGTTGCGGGAATCCGATGGATGCGGGACGCACAGGATCGTTGCGACGCTTAATTGTGGCGACGCTTGGGGGAGGTCTATGTCCAACAGTGGACGTCTGTCGGCTGAAATGGTGATGATGATGATGATGAATATTTTAGAACGCAATTCATTGAATTACCCTATAGCTTATGTGTGGGTGGCCTTATAAGCAGCTTGTGTTTTTTTTTTGTATCATCACCATCATCATTTCAGCCGAAGGAGGTACACTGCTGGTCATAGGCCTCCCCCAAGTGTTGCCATAACGAACGGTTATGTGCATCTCGCAACCAACACATTCCCGCGATTCTCACCAGGTCATCGATCCACCTTGTAGGAGGCCTTCTAACGCTGCGTTTTCCAGTGTGCGGTCGCCACTCCAGAACCTTTCGACCCCATCGACCATCTATTCTAGTAGTTTGAGACTAGATTTGTTTGACTGCTGCGGTCTTCCCGTCCGATTATAATTTGGGTGTCTTCAAGGCTAGAGTGAATAGGCTTTTAATAAACTAGTGCGCCTCAACATCAACGTTTGCATCACTGCTTACCATCAGGTGGGATCGCAGTCAAGCACTAGTTTATATCAATTAAAAAAAAATGGCGTTGTGTGAAAGTTGTGAAAAAAAATCTACGAGCAATGAGCAGATTGACTAATAAGAAATTTGGAACACGGTTTTTTATTCAATTACTTTACTTGCAGGAACTCCATGTTTTTTTAAAGGTGACAAATCTTGCAACGATTTTTTCCGCTCTAGGGCGGAGCGGGAAGGCCGTGTCAGACTTTTACTGACTAAAATCACACCTATGTTTCTGCCTTTGCATTTTAAAACCACAGGTTTCCCGGCCATGACGTAGTTTTGGTATTGAATTTGCATTTTTGTCGTATTTCATAAACAAGGTTGTATGCTATAAATGAACAATGAATCACACAATCACACAATCATCTACATTAATGAGAAATACAATCTTCCCCTTCCTTTTGTGTGTGTAACTCCATAGAAATGAAGAAAAGCAATTAAAATAAGGCCTTGACAAAGCTTTTCTACTACGCTGTAAATGAAAAGCCTCCTGTAACGCCTCAGTGCGTACAATAAGCGTTCACACGGAGACATTGCCTACGCTTGACAAGCAAGTTCCCGATAATTTGTGTATTTAGGCTAGGTTTCTCTATAGAAAACTGGCTCTCGCCCGCAGCTTCGCCCGCGCACAAGAAATGTAGCTGATGTCACTCAGGACTAAAGCAGCTTTCTATCGGTGAAAAAATTTTACAAATCGAACCAGTACTTTCAGAACAGATTTCCTACAAAAAAAAAAAACAAACTTTACTTCTTTATAATATTAGTGTAGAAACACTAAATGGAGAGACACAAATTGTCAAATGCAAGTCAGCTGCTGTAATTGGTTGACCTCTCGCACCTGGCACTAGTTCAGGCCATGGTCCAGAGCATGAGGAAACGATCGCCTCTGTGTGTGAGGCAGTGAGTCGAGCGAAGGAGATGGCCGCTACCAAGATAGAACGAAAATCCTCATGTCACCGAAATAGACGACCTGGGCGACGGAAGTCGTAGGGCGATTTTTAGCCACCGAAGTCGCAGGCTTGCAAATGACGAGCAAATAGCGAGAAAAATAGGCGAACCACGAGCGGGCAGCTCGTGGTTCGCCTATTTTTTATAAAAGGTGTAAGGGACAGCACTCCACAAACTTTAAGGGCTTGCTCAGTTGACGAAACTGAACAACCTGCCACAAATTTTTTTTTCAGGAAAGGAAAAAAAAAATCAGGCTCACCATACAAAATGATAAACTTGGTTGGACAATTTGTATGGCGAGGCCGATTTTTTTTTTCGTATACCAGACGCGAGTCGACGTCGAAAAATCATTGAAAGAAAGAAGAAAAACAAAGAAAGAAAGACTTTATTTTACTTTGCACGCACGGATACATACACTGCAAAAACAAAATTTTAGTAAACTTATGATAAAAAAATAAAAAACACTGACACAATGTGTGTCTCACGGTTGCGTCAAATAGGTACAGTTCAGCAAAATTGCTATTGACAAATCACTTTCGTCATTGATATCTTTTTAGAAACCGGTAATAAGTGTACCAAAGAACAAGTAAACGAGACTACAATAAACATGGCCATCAACCGACCCGAAATAAATCAGCCTGGAACCGTTTACGAGCGCCAGTAATTATTATCTTGAGTGCCTCTAACAGATGCTGATTTATAACTATACACTGAGATGTTTACTTGTTAGACTTTTTAATGTAGCCTAAGCTAGCTTTAGAGTACTCTTCTTGTATGGCAAAGAAGGGCGTTTCCACTACTACGAGACAAACCTTCTCTCTGTGAGAGACGAGACCTGTACATTCGCTCGACTACACCTGTATTTCTTTAATCAATTCATTCGATCCATCAGTCTATAGCTATTATTTCCTATAGTACCCAGTAGGCACAGGCCTCCTTGCTGTGATAGAGGGCGTCGGCAATAATCCACCATACCATTATCAAAGTAATTGTCTCTTCAGTTTGGTTTCAAATCTTTCCTTTTCAGCATTTGCAACTGATTTCTAACATCTATCACTGAAAGGTTTTGCTGGAAAACATTCATTGTTAAGTTAAGTTCGCCTTTGTATATGATATTTACTACATACTTGTCAAATCACTGTGCAAGTACTATTAGTAGAGGATACGGTTAAGAACGACCTTCACTGGTTTGTTTAATGGATGAAACGTATTTTATGATAAATTTAGTATATTAACCCTAGAAAGATAATCTACGTCCGCGAGACGTATCGTGAAATTAAATTTCGTTGTAGTTTTTTTATTATTAATCGCAGCGCGCTAGCCGCGCGAGTCAACTCAGTCGGTGGCCGGAGCTCGCGCTAAGCAGCAGTGGCGCCACGGTAAGTACGTTCAAATGAAAGATATACCTATGTCGTACGTCCGCGAGACGTATGATTATCTTTAATGCAACTTTTGCAATCATTTGAACTGATTGTTTATTGTTATTTACACTTATAATTATTTTATTTTCAGGTATTAATTATTATAATATTATAATGGCAAACCGAAGGGTGTTGGATAGTTCTCGAATTGAGAACTTTTTATATCAAAATGAAGAGGAATCGTCATCAGAATCGGAAAGCGAATGCGAAGGTAACCTCTTAGAAGACAATGTGCAGAGTGACACTGAAGACGAATTCATCGATGAAGCCCGAATACCCGAAGTCTCTGCTGAAGACCATTCAGAGTCTACTGCTGACCAAGCTGCGCCTTCTGATAGCCGCATAATTATTTCTTCTCAGCGCATACTCAGAGGTAAAAATAAGCATTGTTGGGCCACAAGCAAAGGTTGAAGTAGAACCTCAGCAATAAATATTGTTCGATCAGCTAGAGGACCAACGCATATGTGTAGAAACGTTTACGAGCCCTTGTTATGTTTTAATCTGTTCGTAACTGATGATATACTAAGTGAAATAGTGAGATGGACCAACAAAGAAAATTCCCTAAAATGCCGAAATAAAGAAGCCAAAGATAAAGAAGCTGGAAAAGAAGTAAAATTTTCTGCTACTTTTCGGGAAACGAATAAAATTGAAGTCCGTGTGCTTATTGGGATCTTGACGTTATCTGCTGCTATGAAAGATAACCACCTCTCGACGGAAGAACTTTTTGATAGCTCATTTTCAGGAACGCGCTACGTGTCAGTTATGAGTCGAGACAGATTCAACTTTCTGATCAGGTGTCTGCGTATGGATGACAAATCGTTACGCCCAGCGCTCAGGACTAAAGACTATAGCCTTTGTAAATTCATTCACATTCATTTATTGTTCTAATATTATATAACGAAAAGCCTCTAAGCCGTAAGAACTCTATGAAAAAATTTAGTACAGATCTCACTTTGCCTTGGATGGAAAAAAGGTTACAGATGCCAACTCTGAAAAGAACTGTGCGGCAAAATATAGAGGAATTGTTGCCTAATCCTAATGCAAACAGTGGCCAGGCTCAGCAAGAAGAGCCGCCATCTAAACTCCGTAGGATGTCAAAATTATCATGTATGAAGTGCAAAAAACCCGTGTGTGGAGAACACAACAGAGCTGTGTGCCAAAAGTGCATTTAATAACCGAAAGTAAAATACTGATTATTGTAGTAGGTATTGTTTACGTTAATTTAATTGTAAAAGTATAAAATATGAAAATATAAAGACTGAAAATGATTTTAAATGTTCCTATACAAGACAAGTTAAGTTTTTGTTAATTTGTAAAGAAGTTTACGATTTTTGTTTGTAATTTGTCAATTAAACTTTATTATTGCTATTTTATCATTTTATTTCCTTAAATATAATACAAACAATTATTTCAACCTATAGGCATGATAATACTTCCGTAGGCTTACTAAAAAATCTATAAGGTAAGGTATACGTCTGACAGACGTATGATTATCTTTTACGCTAGTTGCTATGTGATTATCTTTCTAGGGTTAAATAATATAACGCGGGTGGGTTGCCTGAGAAATTCCTGGCCAAATTTTTTTTTTTTTTTTATTAAATTCACCGGTGTGTTTAACGAATAAATTTAATACTAACCGAAAGAGTGAAGCCTTTAGAACATAAAAATGTTGGGTTGCCTATTTGTTACCTGGCAAAACTATGGGTTGCCAGGTATAAACAGGTATGTATAAACAGGTGTGTTTATTTTGATATACAACAAATTCTATATCAAAATAAACGCTGTTTCATTACGAATACGATGTTATAGTGTTGTCTGCAAAAAAATCTGGTATGAATAACGGTTGTGCATTTTTCTAAACAAAAATTAAATTTTCAATTTTTAATAAATAATAGTCTGGCCAGGAATTTCTTAGGCAACCCACCCGCGTTATATTATTTAATACACTAAATTTACCATAAAATACGTTTCATCCATTAAACAGACCGGTGAAGGTCGTTCTTAATCGGATCTTAGACGTTAAGTTTTAGTGCAAAATAAAAAATAAAAAATCCTGATTGGCTATTTATAGATAGGCAATTTTTGGACTAATGTCAGCCGAATCGACCAAATACGGTGTTCTTTAGCACTCAAAATTTTATATTGCGTTCATTGCAGAGAATCGTTCAAATTACGAACGTATGATTGCGAATCCAGTACCAATTCAATATGCTTTGTTACGATAAAATTACTCAGTCCACTTTAGCCTTCCAATTTGAATGAAGCAACCAAATTGAATCGTGTTAACATAAAAGTGAATCATTCAGTGTAGGCCAGTACATAATTTCTACACCTTTCAGTCAAGAGATTAAAAACTTAAAACTTACTCGTGTAGTAGCGGTAGGTACTGTTATGTTATTATTGCCTTTAAGTGGCAATTATTGTGTGTCTTATCATTTCAGCCGATATACGTTCACTGTTGGACATAGGCCTCCCCCAAGTGTCGCCATGATGACCGGTCCTGTGCGTCTCGCATCGATAGGATTCCTGCGCCCCTTATCAGGTTGTTGGTCCACCTTGTTTGAGGCCTTCCAACGCTGCGTCTTCCGGTGCATAGTCGTCATTCCAGAGCCTTTCGTCCCCATCGGCCATCTGTTCTGCGAGCAATGTGACCTGCCCACCACCACTTAGGTTTGGCTTAAGCTTGGCTTGGTTAATTAAAATATAAAAACAAAAAAAAAGTTTTGAGCATCGATGCTGAGTTGCTTGCCTGTCGGTTACCTATCGTTTACATTTTAAGGAGTGTGTATTGGAATTGCACGATTTAATTCTGCCAAGTCCATTCCATCACCGAACCACTAGATGTACGGTGTTGCGCCATCGGCACATGGTGGACAGACGTCAAAGTAAAATCCATACGTACAAAGCGTATTCCGAACACATTTATTGTGCGTACTGCTAAGGAGTAGAAACTGCCGGAGTTTGTTTTCTGATAGCTACAACCTAGCGTTCTTTATGTCAAGAGTGAATAGGTTACATCTAGGCAAGCGTGCTTGATCGTCGGCCGCATAATTTATTCATTCATCAGATAAGTAAGAGATCAAATGTGATGAAATTAAAAGATGATGTATAGACAGAAGAATACTCGTAAATATTTTCAATTTTCTTCTTGCTAAGCTTTCTTTCATTATATATTTTTTGTGTAACCTGCTTAAGAAATAAATATATCCCAATTTTGGCAGTTAGCACAAGCTCAGCCTACAGCCTCACAAGCCACCTATTAACCATTTTTTCGTTAAACAATTAGCTTGTTGCCAAAAAAATATGGAGAGATACAGAAAGCACAGTTTACATGAACCGAAGTATCTACGTTTTTTCGAATGTAGGTACAATTACATTTCGACACTCTTGAGGAAATCAAAGTTCATAGGGACCCGTTGACCCAGAATCCTGAAATTTGGGGGTTATTTGGCAATTCGGTAAAATCGTCCAAGACTCCATTCCGGAATTGAACTATGTATTTGCATAGGTAAGTTTGTACGGGACCCTCAAGGCGCGAGTCCGACTCGCACTTGTCCAGTTTTTCTTTATTGACCGGCGTCTATTTGTAATAAAAGTTTCTGATTTCTGATTTATGTAACCCCATTGGTGAAGTAAGTAGTTATAACACTGGTCTTAATTACCTACCTTTTAGAAAAGAGGTTTTAATCTTAGCATAAAACTTTAGTAGGCTGGTGAGAAATTCTTTATTCAAATCCTCTTTTTTTTCTGTTGCAGCCTGTCCGGTGCGGGTTTTTTTTAAACTTGTCTCTGTCCCCGATAGCGCATTGTCCGAGGTACAGTCGAACGCAGCTTTTGTTTCAACCGTACGCTCCCCACCGTTTGTCTCGACTGTACTCAAGAATGGCGGCCACTACAATGTGCTTTTCTCTGTCATTGTACTGCGGTATTGCTTTGATAGTTTTATTGTGCTATGTTTTATTTTTATAGGTGTGTTTGTTAGCAGTAATGTGTATATTGTAACATGTGTATATTGTAACATTGTTATATTCTTCATTGTAGTGTAATTGATATTCTGTGTGAATTTTCCAAAGAGTCACCGCGGCCATGGAACGCTAAAGGCAACTGTAGGAACATGGCGGGGTCTTGTCAGTGAAGGTCTTTTTTTTTCTTTTTTTATGGTGGGATAAATCATCCAATGACAACCCCCGCTCTTGAGCGGAGCGGGAGATAGTGTCAGACTCTTACTGACTAAGCCCACCCCGTTCCTTCGTGCGCCGTCAGTAAATGTCTGATGTCTGACACTTCCGAAGAAATTATTTGATGGTTTCGCAACTTAAAAATGTTATAATTTATTTACAATTGTAATATGTTTAGCGCACCGTTTGTTGCACATCGTAAACATACATACATATGAGGTCTTCAAAGGTGACTTTTTTTTTCTTTTCGTAGTGGGAAAATCATCTAATGACATCCCTCGTTCTTGGGCGGAGCGGGAGATAGTGTCAGACTCTTACTGACTAAAAACCCACTCCTGTTCCTTTGTTGCCTTCGAACCGGGGCTTGAGCTATCTTTCGAATTAACCCTGGTCCCTGCAAAGGAGACTTACGATGCCTATGAGAATTTATTTTAAAGCGAATCATTTAGCGACATTTTGTTGAAAATTCAAGAGATTGATCATATTGGGATTACAGTGGGTAAGTACTATTTGCGTTATAGTCTGGACCTAGTGAGATTATTTTTCCCAGTGTCGAGTTTTGCTGCGCTACCTACAGTGGTCTATCATCATCATCATTTCAGCCGAAAGACATCGACTGTTGGACATAGGCCTCCCCCAAGTGTCGCCACAATGAGCGGTCGTGTGCGTCTCGCATCCATCGAATTCACGCAACCACCCAGTCCACCTTGTAGGAGGCCTTCCAACGCTACGTCTTCCGGTAATACAGTGGTCTAGCTTACAATATTTTCCTGAATTCCTCAAAGTAAGTTCGTCTGTTACGCTTTTACGTAGGTATATTGTTCAGTAGTTTAATACTGAACAATATACGTATAAGTAGTATACAGTAAGATTGAACCTCAAAGAAGGACATAGGTTATAAATTAATTGGTTTAGAATTCGTCTTCGCGTCCACAATAACTAACATTCATACGGATGAAGTCGCGGGTAAAAGCTAGTAGCTTATGAAATATTGAACAATTGATATAAACTAGTGCTCGACTGCGATCTCATCTGATGGTAAGCAAAGATGCAATCGTTGATGGTGAGGCGAAATAGTTAATTAAGAGCCTATTCACTTAGTCTTGAGAACGCCATATATAACTACATAAAATAAAATAATATATAATAAAATAATGTTTGCTTACTCTCAGGAAAGCATTGTTACAACACGCACAGATTTGAGATTACAAGTTTACAAGTAAACGCTGATCATCGATTCTCCTCATTTCCTGGATAAAGATCCCAGGCCCGCGATCAGCTCCCCCATTTCACACCATTACGCATTCACAAGACGTTCTCCTCCCAATTGACTTGTAACAGGGCATTCAATATTTATCCCCCATCTCTTTCTTACCCAAACGTGTGAAAGAGAGAGGATGAGATTATGTAAAGGATGCTTTCTTGTTGAAGGATTTGGCTGTATTTTATTTGTCGTACAATTGTTTGGGTTCCGCACGTTTGTATGCAGAGTCTGTCTTGGGATTTATCTATGCTAATATTGTAAAGAGGAAAGATTTGTATTTTCGTTTGTAAAGAATTAACCCAAAAACTACTAGATCGATTTTAAAAATTCTTTCACCATCTGCATGCTACTTAATTATTGAGCGTTGTAAGCATTTTCCCGACGGCTAGCAATGGGTAGCTCGCCATCCGGCATCCGAATGGGTGGTGCGAAAGAGAATCGCAGGGCCCTGAAACTAAGGCAAAGAAGGAACTAGAGTGGGTTTTCGTCAGTAAAAGTCTGACACGCATTCCCGTTTTGCCCAAGAGCAGAAAAAGTCATTGCATGATTTCCCAACTAAAAAAAAGGCTATACATTTTCTACTCCACACGAGTGACGCCACTGGCAGAAGCTATAGTGGCTGTGTAAGGTTACACAGTCGAGACAGTACTGCAAGTATTGCAAGTACTAGTCAGGCAGCATTTAACCTTTCAATCGTGAGAATTACAGACACAATAGAAAGACACATAATGAATTAAATTTAAAAAAATAATTGATATCTTAACAAATACAGCAATAACTAGGTGGCAATGTAGTATACACGATGGTGTACGAAAATACCGAATATCAGTTTAAAATTTTAGAATTTGACATTGTTATATTATGTAAACACGTATGACAAAAACTCCAAATTAAAACATGACATCAAAAAATTCCTTCGCATCGCTGTCGACCGTTATGTTCTGATGCAAATAGTAAAATTAAAACACGTAGGTAATAAAATCAAAACTGTGAAACAAATACATATTATAAAAGTAGTAATTGACTGACTGATAAACCAACGCCAAGCCGAAATAACT
This sequence comes from Mythimna ferrago, assembly GCA_910589285.2. Lineage (NCBI taxonomy): Eukaryota > Metazoa > Arthropoda > Insecta > Lepidoptera > Noctuidae > Mythimna > Mythimna ferrago. Next base: position 2,354,005 of record OU342693.1, read on the forward strand.
GCACAGTTTATCAGTTTTATGTTTTGCCTAACTTTGAAAACATGACATCAACAACTGTGTTACTTAATTTCTGTTGGCGGAGTAAATTCATATTTTAAAACATTTTTAGTACTTATAAACTTAAAATTATATGCCAAAGAGAGCTGCAGTCGTGCCAACTTGTACATCCACATTTATTTGCATCCGGGGCAGCGAACTTTGGTCTTTACAGCAGTTTTACTCAGCTATTAACGCCCCCCGGCCCCGCCTGGCTGTGGCTACCTCCCCCGAAACCAGGACTTTAGTATTCCGTTTGAAATCGCAGAAGTATTACTTTTACTAAAGTTGTAAGAGTCTGAAATATATTGATAAGGTGATACTGGCAAGTTGTGAACTGTATATCTATATAGATGAATTGTAAACAATAACAAAGCGATCAAAATTATGTGTATTTTATTTCACATAGGTACTAATCAGTACGTACAAGAAAGTTCATTTGGAGACAACATCGTTGAGAGAATTCAGATCAGTTTTAAAGTTTTAGTTGTTCTCCTGTAAACATTTGAAGATTTGTGTGGCACATAAAAAAAAAACTGTCAATAAATATTTCTTCTATTTTTGATAGCATAATATTTTTGTGGAATAGAACATTGTGACTCAATCACAATCTATTTAGAACTCCAGGTCCTCGAGAATGTCAAAGACACAATAAGAAAAAAAAACTACTGAGGTGTCAAGGGACACCCGGATGGAACGAAGTTCCGTTCTGGCTTGCTTTCTATAAGAGAGAGAGAGAGAGACAGACAGAGAAACATGCGCACGCCGCACGGCTTACAATAGCTTACTATAGCAAAAAGTATCGTTCCAACTTTTCGTGAGAATTTTTTCCGTCTAGCCAATACAAGATAACTAAAAAATACTATCCTATTTTATGTACATTTTGACAGCACTATTTCAACATCTTCGAAACCATGAAAACGACACTCATGACGAAAAAGTTGATAATTTCTGACAGCTGCCATCTTAGATTTACATTTTGACAGCACTATCGGCTTCAACCACCTCGAAAACCATGAAAAAGACACCCATATCGAAAAAGTTGATAATTTATTGCAGCCGCCATCTTAGATTTACATTTTGACAGTACAATCGGTTTCAACACCCTCGAAAACCATGAAAACGACACCCATGACGAAAAATTTGATAATTTCTTGCAGCCGCCATCTTGGATTTATATTTTGACAGTACCATCGGTTTCAACACCCTCGAAAACCATGAAAACGACACCCATGACGAAAAGTTGATAATTTCTTGCAGCCGCCATCTTGGATTTATATTTTGACAGTAAAAGTGTCGGTACAATTTTTCGTGAGAATTTTTTCCGTCTAGCCCCCTTTCACAACGCGCGATAAGGAACTTCGTTCTAAAAAAATAAAATCCATTCAATAATTTTTATTCATTCAACAACACATTCATTTATTTCGCGATGTAGTTGCGACATTTAGGGCTCAGAACGCGTGAGGGCTTTCTTCATTGCCACGACGCGTCTGGGCCGTTTTTTAAGTGCCACGACGCGATATTTGCGATTTGGTTGTGTGAAAGACCAATGCCATAAAACGTTGTGAGTATGTTTGTTACGCATTGAGAGACTGGTGTTTGAGAGTAACATATCTATTTAAAATAATAATTCAAGTGTTTCTCAAAGTGGACATTCTGTCTTTACAGCGCCTTGAATATTTGCAAGGTCATTAAACTTTTTGATAGTTTAAAAAATATAGCTATTTTATTGGATCGTACGCTTTTATGTATCCTTCAGATTGGTGGGCTAACTGTTGGATTTCGTGCATTTATGTCACACCAAATAGCTGTTTTCTTCGTAAAGTGAGATATAAAGTTTATTTTATTAAGCATAACTTGAACTTTCATAGTATTTTCAGAGTGTAGTGAGAATATTTGAACCATTGAGTTTTGTTTGTTTATGTTTAGCTTTTATATCGTGCTGATGACCTTACCGGCTGATTCGTGCTTTAGCAGTTAAAGTAAGATCAGAAACAATTTCAGTTTCTTTTTTTTTGAGTCAAGTAAATACTTTAGCGCTAAATGTTTTTCAAACAGTTTTTGGACTAAAATACAACCGATGTTTACTGCCTTTCGTAAACAAATAAAAAATGGCATAAACTGCAAATTTTGTTTTTAGTATTTTATTTACTGAATCTTAGCATTTCATTCAGCAATAGTTTGGTATTTCTTTGTACCAGGCTTGCGCATGGAGCAAAATAACCTGGTTATTGTAACAAGTTCGCTTTATGTCAGTCATAATTTACAATAACAAATGATACAACATTAATATTAATAATTATAAATTATATGTATTTAAAAACAAATAAATTTAAGATATTAATAAAAAACACATATAATAATAAAAATATAATATAATAATATAATATTCTACAACTTTCACAAATGTAGTCCCAAATTAAGCAGAGCTTGTGCCATAAGTAGGTACTAGACAATTGATGAACATACTTATATATCTCTAAATAGGTACATACATATTATATATACACCGTTAAATTTTAATCGTTTTAATCCAGTGGAGTGTCGATCCGGTACATGAAACACTATCGATTTGTAAAGATAAAATTAAAAAATAAAGTACCCTTTTTTTTTAAAACTCGTATTAATTTATGCATGTACGAAATTAATTTCTTTAAGAAAACGTCAGCTGAGCGAGTCCAATGACCTGTAGGTAGTTAGTACGCAACGCCGACTACTACCTACAGGTCATTGGACTCGTGTGTGTGAATTATCGCGCAATAATATTATGGTTAGTTATAATATTATTGCGCGATAAATCACACACAGGATACAGCCATCAGCAAATTTTAAAATAACATCTTATCTCTAAAATTCTTTATAAAAGATTCTTGTGTCCATTCAGCCAGGAGTGAACCGGCGCGAAATAACACGGACACGGAAACTGGCAACACGGGCCAGAACGAGAGATTGTGTCAGATGAAATGAAACTGCTTTTCTTTGGAATGAACGTGTTAGTGCTAAAAGTCTTGAGAGATATTTTATTTTTATTGGAGATGACTTCTTGGCAGTGGGATTTTATTATTGTGTGTCCAGACCGCCAGAATGCGGACGGCGCGCGTGCATTTCGCGCACGGATCGTTCGTACGAAGCCCCTGCGCCGCACGCGCTTCGTACGAACATGATATGCACGCGCGCAGTTCGTACAATTACCGGCACGCACGGATCTTGAGCGCTCGGCGTCAGAGTGGGGATCGCTTTGCGCATTCCATACATTGGCGAGCCAATCATCGTCGTTGTCAGATACATGCAGCAACGCAGGGAGCGAATCACGAGTGACGTCTATGACACGTTGGCGCGGCGAGCCAATCACTGACACTCCCCGCCTCCGCGTTTCACCTCGCACCACTAAAGAGACCGAATATTTGACTTCTGCGCAACTTGAAGCCAGCGCTCAAGATCCGTTTCGGTAATTGTAAGTGGCTCGCGAACGGCACACGAGCGGCGCATTTGCCAGATCAATACGCACCATTAGAGTTAGTCACCCAGTAGAGCAGTGCTGGCCGAATTGTTACACATAAAACAGCGTAGTATTACGTACAAATCAGGGGAATTTCATGGCGATTTTATTAATTTATCTCAGTAAGTATATTTATATAGATTTTTCAATACAATTACTCGAAAACCCGCTCTTATCCCATCGCTTTTAGGCACCATAGGCTGTTTTCTGCACTAGTGCAGAAAAGTGCGCGTGCTCTCCTCGACAATGTTATTACATGTATCGTATCAGGCTGGGCGCGCTTCGACCCCCACGAGTCGCCGGTCAACCCTCGTTTATTAATTTCTTCGTAAGTGTATTGAAAAAAGTCGTTTGATACACGTGCAAATTTGCCTTCGTCTCCATAACCACAAAATATATAGGTACAGAAGTCAATCTACATACAAAGCGCGCTCGAGCAACGCACACATAGACACCGCTCACAGACACAATGTCTCGGTCGTGTTTCGGATAACTCGTCGAACAGTTCCGGCTCAAACGCTCATTAGTGTGCGTCCACCGAGCGTAGGTATAAAAAGTGAAGTACATACAAGAGATTGTCTTCTGTACCTATCTATTTTGTGCCATAACACACTCGCCAACGACTCGTGCGAATTCCGCTTCAGTCGCAATGATAAACTTTCTGCACTTATATCAAAATTTACTATTTTAGCATCTAAATAAAATACGAAAGCGCGCCAATGTTGGATAACGGCACTATAGCCTATAACCCTTACAGTTCTATTGAGTTTCGTACATTGAGTTTCTTTCTTTTCATATGCAATGAGCAACGAAAGTAAAAAATTATCCCAAGTGAAATACTCCCGAGATAAAAAGTATCCGTTGAATTGTGAGATTGTGATTTATTAGCTGACATCCAGACGCTAGTCTGTATATATAAAAGATACCCTGACTCAGTCTGTGACTCATCAATGCTTAGTCCAAACTCTTGGACCTTGAGTACCTACTTAAATTTTGCACAGAAGGATGAACATAAAGAACAAGAAAGGATTTTTCAAAATTCACCTCTAAGGGCCATGACACATGGGCCACTGGCCACAACCACAAATCGCCGTCACCGACTTACTTCCTGAAGGTTTCATACATTTTATAAGACGCGGTTGACGCCGGTGGCCGCTACAAATCGACTTTGCTCGCTTCTCGTGGACCGAACCGGCCACTAAACGCTGTCACAAGCCACTCGCACATTTAAACCTTCTTCGTCAGAGTCCATTATGATACTGCAGGCGGGTTAATGGGTTAAAAAAAGTAGAAGCCACCGGCCACAAGCAGACTTTTACTGATTAAAACCAACGCCTGTTTCTTCTTTGCCTTCATACCAGAAAAAATGAACCTCGGGTGGTTCACTTTCACACAATGGCCCCAGTAGGCTTCGACCCTGCTGGGCCCCTACGGTTTGCTGATATATCAATTTCAGTAAAATGCAATTACGGTATAAAATCTAAAGGTGCTATTATCTACCCCACATATGCCACAATTCCTCGTAACATAAGCGTGGCTGCACTCAGCGGAATTGAGTTAGAACAGCTAATGTAACGAGTGCAACCGTTGCAGCAACAATAAGCAAGTATTTGTAAGTAGACACGCTATTAGTTACATTGTAAATGGTTCGCTTGTTTTAAACTCGAGTTTATTGGTCTGCTGTATTTTTTTCTGACTATCGCCCGGCCCCAGCTACGCACAGATGTTAAAAACTCTCAAATAGTTTAGTTTAGATGTGGCGTCATAGATGTCGCTACAATTTGAAAAAGCAAATGGTTCTTTATTCTTTATTCTTTATTGTACACAAAAAAAAAATACAAACAAAACAAACAGGACATTAGATATGAGTACATAGGCGGGTTCGTTTATTTTTCGATCGTAAGTTCATTGTAAATGGTTCGTTAGTTTCAAATTAGAGTTTATTGGTCTGGGAATATGCTGTATTTTTTTTATAGACTAGCGCCCGGCCCCGGTTTTGCACAGATGTTATGAATTCTCAAATTATCGCTGCTAAATGATGCATGTCATCATCATCCTCAGCCTTTTTAATTTCTTAACTGCTGGGACTCAGGCCTCCTCTCTAGGAGAGGGAATGAGCCATAATCCACCACGCCGGCTCAGTGCGTGTGGGTGAATATCACATGTCTTCGTCTTTTTTGGTTCTAGGACATGGAATAATGCATGTATTAAGCTAGAACTACATTAGACCGACGCACACGCGCACCACGCCTGATTTGTACGTAGAACGACGTCGCGTGGCGTGAAGTGTAGCTCTACAAGTCTAGTTACCATATAAAATGTATGGAGGCCGACGCGCCCAGATCGGCGTCTGTGGCACACGTGTGCGCAGTGTATTTAATGTAAATAACACTAGGCAGTGGAATTAAATAAGATATTTAATTATAAATATATTGACAATACAACTTGTTTTATTTGTGACAGACACTTTTGTTTCTTATTTGTCTATGTGTCCATAGTACATGCATATTGCATTACCTACCTATTTTCAACACCCCCACTTAATCCAATATGCTTAACACAAAACATATGTTTCACGCCACATAGACCTTTGGTTAACATATCTGCAGGCTATTGGTTATTGATGTGTGTATTTATATTATTGTTATTTATATTGTATAATAAATATTATAGTTATGTATCTGGAGCTGGGGGGCTGTTTGCTTGGGCGGCATTTTGGGCGGCGGGGGGTTGTATGTGTGTTGAAGGTTGGGAGAACCCTGATCTTTGATGCGTTTATGACTCGTTGTTGCTTGGGTATCGCTTCGGGCTGATGGCCTCTCAGCCATGAAATTTTGACGGGATTTACTGTAATAGCTTAAGTGCTCTGGAGTGACGCCACTTGCACGTGGAGTTGCCCAGCAGCAAACAATGTACAACTATTAAACAAGAGCACGGACGTCATGTCTGTGGTTTAAATGTAAGGCAGGAGTTTGGTTTTAGTCAGTAGGAGTCTGACACTGCCCAGACTGGCTCGTTTGTGAGGCAGCCTGGCCGTCCATGAGGATTTCCCACTCCTGCCGAATAAAAAAAAAAAAAAAAAAAAACGTATCTGCAGGCATAGCCTTTGTATCACAATATTCAATACATATTTCTTTATCATTAGCTAACTCACGAACAAAGTGATACCTAATGTTTATATGTTTAGACCGTCTACCAATTGATGGACTATACACTAATTTATTAGCACTTTGACTGTCGCTATATATAACGATAGGATTTTCAATATTTCCTGCTAATTCAGCTAGTAAACCCTTTACTGAAATTACCTCCTTGGCAGCCTCAGAAATAGCAACGTATTCTGCTTCCGCAGTACTAAGCGCAACACAACGCTGTTTACGAGCTTGCCAAGTCACAGCAGCACCACCAAAAAACAAAGCATAACCAGTAAATGAATGACCATCACTATTACTACCCCAATCAGCATCAGCGTAGGCCGTCATAGGCTTACCGGTTCTTTTGTAACACAGTGCATAATCAGATGTACCTTTAAGGTATCTCAAAACCCTTTTTAAAGCACTAAAGTGTGTACTGTTATTGTAGGAATTAAATTGGCTCAGATAACTGACCGTAAATGAAATGTCAGGTCTCGTAGCACAGGCTAGATACATCAACGAGCCTATTATTTCTTGATATCTTCTATCATCTTGTTTATCTCCTTTCTCTAACCTCAAGTTACATTCTATTGGAGTTCCAACCGCATTACAATCTTGCATGCCATATTTTTCAAAATTCTTTTAATGTAATAACTTTGCTTCAAATAAACTTCACTCTTAGACCTGTCTCTCGTTACAGTAATACCCAAACAATCTCTTACTTCACCTAAGTCTTTAATCTTAAAACGTTTCCCAATTTTTGTTTTAAGTTCTTCAGCTTTTGCAATTACATCAGTAAATATATAGAAGTCATCCACATAAAGAGCAATAGCCAAGAAATGTTTGGTATTTTTAGTCATATAAACACATTGGTCATATTTTGATGGAACCAAACCTATTTCTAAAAGGTAAGTGTGTATTTTCTCGTTCCAGTAACGAGGTGACTGTTTCAAACCATATAATGATTTAATTAACTTGCAGACTTTTCCTTCTTCCCCCCTTTTAACAAACATTTCAGGCTGTTCCATATACAACTCCTCATCTAGGTCTCCATTTAGGAAGGCAGTTGTCACGTCTATATGGTGAACTTCTAAGTTTCTTTCCGCAGCCAAACCAAGTAAAAGCCGGATAGAAGATAGCTTGACTACTGGAGCGAAAGTTTCAAAATAATCTTCTCCATAAACTTGAGAATAACCTTTCGCAACTAGTCGCGCTTTATAACGTTGTACAGATCCATCTGCTCCCCTCTTCAGCTTAAAAACCCACTTGCTTTTCACAACATTTTTGTCTGGACGATTTACAAGTTTCCACGTTTTATTTTCAATCAATGAATTATATTCATCTTGCATTGCTATCATCCACAAGTTTTTATCACTTCGAGTCATAGCATCTTTCACTGAAGCAGGATCTGCATAGTCTGTTACGTTAAAATTGTAAACAAAGTTTTCATCTATCTTTGTTTTTCTATTCCTCAATGGATAGCGTCGCTCCAGTGATGAAGATGCACCATCCAAATCTAGAGGCACATTCATCGAGTCGATACTATCTTGGAATTGATCCTCTGTTTCAGATGTCAACAATTCCTCAACAGTTGTATCCACCTCACAACCACTTGAAGAAGCCAACCGTTCAGGTTTAGGGCTCCTTACATCAAGATCTGACTGATTAGACCTAATAGGGATCAACTCTTCAACTCCTACTGAATCCTCAATAGTTTCAGTCGATAATGGGACACCCACTACAGTCGACTGAGTAGTGGTAACATTGTTATCAAGTACGAATATATCCTTAAAAGGAGAGTTATCCTTTATGGGACTACTTGATGCTACCACACTTTCATTAAACACCGCATCTCTTGCAACTATAATTCTGCGAGTATCATTTAAATTCATAAAACGATAACCTTTTTGATTCTCACTATAGCCAACCATAATTAATCCGACTGACTTAGAATCAAACTTTTTTCTACCACTTTTAACAAGTACTTCAGCTTTGCTTCCAAATATCTTAAAATGAGAGACATCAACCTTCTTTCCTGACCACACTTCCTCAGGCACCTTATTTGTAAGAGCCATAGTAGGTGATCTATTCTTTAAATAAATCGCACAAGTCATGGCTTCACCCCAAAACCTCTTATTGAGACCACTATCCTGAAGCATACATCTAGCTTTCTCGGTAATTGTGCGAATTGTCCGTTCTGCCACCCCATTCTGTTGAGGTGTATATGCAACAGACGTTTGATGTCGTATCCCATGCTGACGTAGAAAATTTTCAAAATCTCTATTGACATATTCTGTGCCATTATCGCTTCTGAAGCATTTGATTTTCTTACTAGTTTGATTTTCGACTAGGGTTTTAAATTCTTTAAATTTAGCCAAAACCTCAGTCTTAGATTTCAGCATATACCCGAAAGTTTTCCTACTAAAATCATCAATGAAAATCAAACAGTACCTATTGCCTCCCCAAGTATCTACCTCCATGGGTCCAGCTAAATCACTGTGCACGAGCTCTAATAATCCCTTTGCCCTCTTATTTTTGCGTTTAGGAAACTTTTTCACGCACATTTTCCCTTTACAGCAACACAGGATTCCTTGTTGGTTTCTTGAAATGTCAAGCCAATAACCATTTCTTTCAACTTTTTCATTTGGCTTTCAGACAGATGCCCCAATCTTCTGTGCCATAATTTAAATGCACATTGATTGTCAGGGTTTCCGGCAAGAACCAACGCTTTATCTTCTTTATTTATAAAATATAACCCATCTCTTAGTGGTGCTGTCATTATAGGTTTCCCGACAAAGGACACATCATTACTAAAAATTCTACAACAAGTCTTATCAAAAACAACTACACAACCAGGTTGACAAATTCTACTTACAGAAAGTAAATTTGTTATTAATTCTGGAACATGTAAGACCTCCTCAAATTTAATTTTGTGATTCTCGAATAAAACATCGCCTTTAGCTTTTGAAACTATTTTGCCATTGTTGGCAGTAGTGATATATTTATTGTCACTACGCGAATTATTCAAAAAATTCTTACATGCTGTCATATGAGACGTTGCACCAGAATCAATAACCCAATTGCTCTTACTATTAGTCAAAGTAGACAGTAAAGTAATAAAATGATCACTCTCACAAGTAGCGGCGACTGAAGCCATACCGTCCGCTTTGCCATCAGTTTTAGGATACTTGAAAGCCTTACATTGCCACTTGTAGTGTCCTTTATTCTTGCAGAAATGACAAATAATCGTCTTATTTCGGCTACCACTCGGTTTTGAAATCATTGCTGAATCGTTATTATCGGTTGACGTTACAGCTTTCCGTTGTCCTTCCCTAAGTAAAGCCGTTATAACAGTTTCGGAAGTTAACTCCACATTTGAGTGCTCTAAGGCCATTACTAACGGATTGTAAGCATCTGGTAACCCGGCCAACATAATAACAGCAACAAATTCATCATCTAAACCCGCCTTTATTGACTGTAGAGCTTGATGTGTAGATTGGATCTCGGTAATATAAAGTTGAACATCCGCAAAATTTTCTAGTTTAAAACTAAACAGTTTCCTCAATAATGTAAGGCGCCTGAGTAGACCTCCATCTGCGTAAGCCTTTTGTAGTGCATCCCACGTTTCTTTTGCAGTTTTGGCATTGACTACTAGCGGAAACACATTTTCCGCACACATGAGGCATATTTTCGACCTCGCTTTCGCATCTTTTTTCTTAGCGGCCTCGGTGTCCAATTTATAACTGTCCGCAACTTCGACACAGTCCCATAGATCACAGTCGATCAGAAACATTTGCATGGCAAACGACCACGTACCATAATTGCTCTGACCGACGAGTTTTTGTATTGTCGTCGAAGGATTTTGCATCTTGACAAAATATATATTTTCTATCGAAATATCATAACAATAGCATTTATTTCGTTGCAAACCCCCTTTCTGGGCCCATAACCTAATGTAAATAACACTAGGCAGTGGAATTAAATAAGATATTTAATTATAAATATATTGACAATACAACTTGTTTTATTTGTGACAGACACTTTTGTTTCTTATTTGTCTATGTGACCATAGTACATGCATATTGCATTACCTACCTATTTTCAACAGTAGTTCTACCATTATATTCGTTCATCAATATAATCATTGGTGCAGTAGTTGAGCGATTGGCTGTCTGTACCGCGTGTTGCAGATTCAATTCCTGCTCGGAAAGATTTGATTGTATGGCCTACAGGTATTCCGGATCCCAATGTCCTAGTGTGGGACAATTTACAAAAAATAAATTCATAAAACACTGTTTATTGGTAAAAACTACATCAAAATCAGTTCAGTACTTTTAGAGTTTTTTACTAACATAAAGACAGACTGACGCTGTGTCGACTTTATTTTATAAGAATTATGTTAAGGATAATTTGACCACTATCTCACCTGATTTTGATATAAACAATTTAATAAAAAATTAGTCAACTATCCAAAAGACAATTAATAGATGTGTTTGTATTAATTCTTATAAGAACTTAGTTACAGCAAAATAATGTCAAACTAAAAAAGGTACGTTAAGTTAAAACTGTAAAAATCACATACCAACTCGTACTTTTAAACCAATAAGAAATTCTTTAAAAAATATTTTCCGTGTTCTCTTCAGTTCTGTACAGGCACGATCGCACGATTGGCACGATAAAGTGACGTAATGAACCTCTTTCGTGATCACGGACTCACGGCGCTGTAGAAACGGCAGGTAATTTGGCACAACACTAGTACTGTTGCCAGCCATCGCCGGGGTAAGTTAAAAGTGCACTATTAAATTTAGAAGCGCTCTTTGTTAAGTTTCGGGTATATGGAATTGCCGTTATAATATTTTTTCAATATACTTACTCGAAAATCAACTTTTATCTCGACCGATTTTAGGCACGCAATTTACTATTTTTCACACTAGAGTGGAAAAGTGTTGACGCTCACGCATATAGCTTTTTTTATTATCATATCAGGCTGGGCGCTAAGCGTCCCGCACGATTCGCATGTCAAACTTTGTTGATTTATTTGTTCCTAAGTGTTTTAAAAAATGTCGTTTGATACACGAGGAGTCACTGCAGCATTCGGCTCCATAATTCTGCCTCGGTTGCAATGACAATCTTTTTCCACTTATATCAAAAAATCTACAAAATGGAAAGCATGTTCTTTTCATTTCTCTCGTCAGCAATCATGATCAAAACGACTCGCAGAATGACTTGCAGGAAGTCACTAAATTTTATTCAATATCACTGTCAATTAAAGTTTATTTTAGCATGCATCTATACAATACCAAAACCATTCTCTATACTTTTAATTTATTTATAGGTACAGGTACAGGTACCTTTAAATAAATTAAAAGTGGTCTATACTTACTTTATTGTGAGATTGTGAGAATTTTTCACCGATAGAAAGCTGTTTTATTCCTGAGTGACATAGGCTATATTTTATGATGCGAGCGAAACCGCGGGTAAAAGCTAGTTGTAGATATAATAAAAATAATTAGAAGAACTTTAAACTTATCTTTACTATTTGTATAAGTAAAATTATTTTAGAAGATACCTGTACTATCTTGATTTATTTATTTCAAAACAACATTATTCTTCAAAATTACTTTCCCAATTCATCTTCCTTCCTACGCTATTTTGACTGTATACTGTTTTATTCTGGCCACGTAAGTTAATCCCCAAAAGTCAGGCGATGCGGAAGTCTGGCAACCCAGTGGAAACAAATGCAGTTCAGCCGTTATATAGGTCGGTGCGGGTCGCCTAACCAATTCTCCTGTTTTATATTCGGAACGCGATTAGAACGAGTTTTGAAATTCGATTTTGATTTTCTTTTTCTTTTTTGAATAGGACTTTAATGGCGTTTGAAGTTTCGTTTCATTTAAAATTGTATTCTTTTTTCTGTCATTTTTTTTTTTCCTTATTGTTACTAATCACAATCAATTATAATGTTGGAGTCAGTTACCAGTCGTTTTTTTAGTATCGTTCAGTTGCCTTTTGTGTTCTACCATCACGGCTTTCTTCAGAAGTCCTGATTAGTTAAATATTTTTTTTCTATTACTATCACACAACGCCGTCTAGTCCAAGCAAAGCAGAGCTTGTGTTATAAGTAATAGACAACTGATAAACATACTAGATAAATTACACCCAGACACAGGATAAATGATCATGCTCATCACACAAACATTTGTAGGTGGGAATCGACCTCCGACATAGCCGTCAGGGCCACAATATAGCCTTTAGACCAACAGGCCAGTCAATCAATATCCAAAGTTGTCTAATCAGGACGGTAAGAGTACCTAAGCGTGTTGAAAACTATACCCTTGTACTAAATATTTTCTACATCCGTTCATCCGTTCCAAAGTGAAGAAATAACTAACATATAGTGTGTTTAAAAAGTCAAACGACTTGGGTAGTTCGAACAAAGTTAATAATTATAATCTTTCTCTACATCAGATTTGTTGACCATAAACGGAATACGCTATACAATAGGGTAGTTTCCAGGGTCAAAATAATTACATTTTATTTAGTCCGTATTTTAGATTATAAAAAAATATTGGACACGTATTTTTTCTTTTTTCGATTAAACAAAACATAACAAAGATATAGCCCATTAAAGCTACGTGTGACGTCACCCCGTACGAAAAAATGCAGCACGGCGTGACGTCACATGTAACTTTAATGGGCTACATCTTTGTCAGTTTTGGTTTAATTTACAAATAAAATACGTGTCCCTTATTTTTGGATAATCTAAAAGACGGACTAATTACATTTTTAAGGCAACTAGCCTATTGACGACATTTATGAAAGAAATGCTAATAAAAATAAAGTACCTATAATAAAATTTAAAAAACTATTAAAATTTCCAAGTTGTTTGACTTCTTAGACAGACTCTACTCACATAAATTTACACTTCTAAAATCTTAGGGTGAGTTGCACTATTTAACTATAACGATAACAAAGCCGTTAACAGTTGTCAAATCGTCGAATTGGCCAATAGGCGGCCGTTTCACGGCTGGTTATGGTTTGGTTATCGTTATAGTTAAATGGTGCAACTCACCCTTAGTGTGATAGGTACCTTTCAATTGAAAGGACCTTATATTTTTATTATATACATACTTAAATAATACAAAATCTCTCCCCCGGCCACTTTAGTGGTTAATAAAACTCTTGTCGCAGTTAAATTGGCATCAAAGACAGTACTTTGGCAATAAAAGGGCAGATTAATTCGGTTATTAAACATTAAGGCGCGAACTTCTCAAATTGTCATTATTTTTAATTGAAGAAGTGTTGAAGTGGCATTACGGGGGTGATCAACGACGCCATTCATAAAGTTGGACGGATTAGTAAGTTTTTTTACTTGACACTTTTAGTGATCTGTTCTTGTCATTTTGAAGAAAAATAGATAGATAGATAAATAGATAGATAGATAGATTAATTCTTTATTGTACAGCAAAAATAAAAATTACATGAGAAACTTAAAATTTATAGGGTGTCACAAAGGGCGGTCTTATCGCTAAAAGCGATCTTTTACCTAACCTTATATAATATAATATGTGCTAGTATTTTCTTTTATAAAAATGGTTCTAGGGTAATATATTTTAGTAAGCCAATTATTTTAGAAGTATTTAACTGTTCCTCAATTTATTCCCGTTTTCTACTAAAAATTTACTTTTGCTCCACCAAAAATACTAATTGTGCACTAAAAATAAATGCTCTTCTAGGTGATTAAAAAAAAAATACGATTTGGAGTGCCTCAAATTCTATAATAATTATTATAAAAAGTCCATTAATTTTTGGTGCATAGTTAAAAATATCCCTTATTTAATTTTCTTATACAGAGTGGCCCAGAAAGAAATGCACTTTTGAAAATTCAAGGAAAAAAAACCTGTATGATTTTGAAGAACTTAATTTATTTCAATCTAAAGAAAATTAAATGAAATTTATTTTTAAATTTACTTTATAAAAATTACATCGTCTAAGTGATTTCCTTGGCGGAACATTCATCCAATGTGGTGTCAAAATTTTGGAAAACTTTTGTTGGACTTATCCTCGAACTGGATTCCATTTCTTGCCGAATATTCAACTTCAGTTGCTGCAAGGTGGTTGGGCTATCAGAATGTACTCTCTTTTTAAGGTAATCCCGCATAAAGAAGACTGCTGGAGTGAGATCGGGGCTTTTTGGTAGCCAGGAGATGTTAACCCTGCCTAAAATTATTTTTTGTGGAGACTTGCGCATTTCATTTACAAATCTCAATCTCGATTCGAAGTGTGATGCCTTTAGTTCCTGTACCAACAATATCTTATATGGATGTTATTTCAAATCAAGCCGTAAAATTCGCTGCAATGTCGATCTAAACAATCACAAAGTTGATGAACTTTGCGCTCCGGCATTCGCGCGTACAAATTCACGAACTCGCTAAATGTTTTCGTCGGCCCGTGATACTCTTTGACGACGCGAGGCTGCATTTTTTGCGTCGATCTTGTCCTTTCAAATCATTCAATCCATTGCTTAATTAAATTAGTGCTTGGACATTCACTGATGCGCCGCAATTTGAATTATGCACAGTAGAGTCGTCGAAAAGTCACATAAGATCGAGCATTCTCATAAAATGCGCGGATACAAAACGCGCGCAGCGCTATAGTGTAACAACCTATGGTAACATAAATTATAAAGTCCGCGCTTTGCACTGACACAACTCCCGCGCGCCACCATTTTGTTGTTTAAAATGCGCGCAAAATCAAAAGTGCATTTCTCTCTGGGCCACCCTGTAGATGGAGTTTCAGAGTTGCCATGTAAAAACCTGTAGTCTACCAAATAAAGCGATTTATTCATTGATCATTCAATCATAAAGAATTTGATCCGGTCTAACTTGAGTTTGACAATAAGTATATAAACTACAAATTTTCAATTCGGAAACCGTTCATCAGTCAAAAAAATATGTCAAATCTCTTAAGTGTTATTTATAAAACACTAACAACCTTGCGGGGCCGTATTACTAACATCATTAACAACACCTTTTATTCTATGACTTTTTGCAAAACGTAATTCATTAACCAAAAACAAACCTTCAAGATTTCGTTTTTCTATCTAACACATTTCAACTTTGTATTTTGCTATACCTACCTACGTCAGTACCCCGCCGACCGATGTCCGTTTCCCTCCGCTATTGTACTATCGCTGGCTTCGCATAAACTTCATAATATTTAAAACGTTAGAATTTTTTTTTGTTTCAAAGTCTAACAACTAGGTAGATAGAAACTAGGTAGGTAAATATCTATTAAACATTAAAATAAAATATAACGGTAACTCTAAGCCGTAACAGACCATAATGTACAATTTATTTCCCATCTAATAACAATACAGATACATTTCGAACTTATCTGTCTCATTTTTTATGTAAATTGCACCAAATCACGATACAAGTTTAACAATTGTGTTAGCTTTGCATAGATTATGCATAGCTTTCCCTCGCTACACGGCAAAAGGAAACAGAAGTCCCATAGTCTAGTACTATTGATAGATTGATATAGATTACCTGAGGGCTATATTTCACCGAGACACCATGGCGGCGCGACCAGTCGCCGCTACCAACAAAATGTATACAGGTCTATTGAGAGTTACTTATCTGGTGTCCGTTTGGTTGCGCAACCAATTTGGTGGCGCGACCAGTTCGGATGTGTGGAGACTCTGGTGTCTGTATGGTGTCTAGTTTGGTAGCTTAGGGTATTTTTTGAAATATAGTCCTAAGGCTACATAAGTCAGTACGCCTCTGTACTTTTGTGTGTATTAAGAATAATAAAAAAAAACCGGCCAGGTGCGAGTCAGACTCGCCCATGGAGGGTTCCGTAGCAGCAAGTAACATAATATTGACTGGCCCGTTGGTCTAGTGGTTAGTGGCCCTGACTGCTATGCCGCAGGTCGTGGGTTCGATTCCCACCCAGGACAAATGTTTATGTTATGAGCATGATCATTTGTTCTGTGTCTGGGTGTAATTTATCTATAATATGTATGTATTTAGAAATATATAAGTATATTTATCAGTTGTCTAGTACCCATAACACAAGCTCTGCTTAGCTTGGGACTAGACGGCGTTGTGTGATAGTTGTGGAATATTATTATTATCTCCTTTATTTTTCTATTTAACATATAATTTACATTTTTAAATATTTTTTATAAAGCATATAAAAAAAAGAAAAACATTTAAAAATATAAAAAATAGTGTCCCACCGGTATCGGGAATAGGGTCCAAGCTACCGGCGGTCAGGGCTCCAGAGAAAGGAACCTCCTGACTATACGAGCCGTGTCCAGAAGTACCGCTTTCTGAATCAAGCCCTTGATCCAGTCGCCTAACGAGAGCCTCCTAAGGTGTTGGTCGAGGCTCTTGGCTATTAAGCCATTGGCTGAAACGACTATCGGTACAATAATCGCTGAATCCACTTCCCACATGTCGACAACCTCGCGAGCCAAGTCAATATACTTGATTTGTTTATCTTTCTCGGCTTTCGCGAGGTTCTCGTCATGCGGAACGGATATGTCAACAATCATTGCACGCCTCTCGCTTCGGTCCACCACCACTATATCAGGCTTATTGGCTACAATAGTCCTGTCAGTGATGATGGACCGATCCCAGTACAACGTGATATCGCCATTATCGAGAACTGGGCCGGGCACATACCTGTAGTATGGCACCTCCGATTCCACAAGAGAGTATTTCAGAGCAAGTTGCTGATGGATAATCCTGGCTACAAGGTTGTGTCTATGCAAGTATTCACCGTTAGCTAGACGAGAACAACCAGAGATAATGTGGCGGATTGATTCACCCGGTCGGTGACACGCCCGACATAAGTCAACCGTGCCGTCCTTCACAATAAATCTCCGGTAGTTATTCGTCATGATAACTTCGTCCATAATTGCACATACAAATCCTTCGGTTTCCCCAAAGAGGTCACCGACGCGTAGCCAGGCTACGGACGCTAGTTGGTCTACATCGGGCCCATGAAGGGCCCGGAAAAAGCGTCCGTGAAGTTCCTTACTCTGCCATACTTCCTTGCGTACGTTAGTGTCAAGCACTACAGGTTTGCGCCAGTTCTCGTTAGCCAAGGAGAGCGGGGTGAGTCCCTTGTCCACTGCTACTACATCACGATGCATACCCCCGTCGGCGGCTAGGAAGTATTTCCTGAGACTGCATACCTCGCGATTGTGCAGGGACTTAGCATTTAAAAAGCCTCGACCCCCACACTTCCACGGGATATACAGTCTCATTACCGACGACCGAGGGTGATGCATTCGATATGCAGTCAGCAGTGTACGAACCCTCCTATCCAGGGCGTCAAGTTCCGTTTGAGTCCATTTGAGTACACCGAAAGCATACATCAATACCGGCATGACCCAACCGTTGAAGGCACGCACCTTGTTTCCACCTGACAGAAGGCTGTTAAGAACCTTCTTCAGGCGGCCAAAGAAGCGCTCCCTCAACGATTGCTTCATGTCAGTGGCATTGATGCCTAACGCTTCCGACATACCCAAATACTTGTAGGTTTCGGTTGGAGAGAGGGATCTCAGGTGTATGGAATCCGAGAGTTGGATACCCACGGATTCCACAATCTCCCCTCGCTTTATATGCATGACCGCACATTTGTCCACACCAAACTCCATCCTGATGGCACTACTGAAGGTTTCCGTTACCTTCAGTAGCTCCATCAGTTGCAGATTGTTGGGGGCAAAGAGCTTCAAGTCATCCATATAAAGGAGGTGAGATATAACCTGACCACCTCTCTTCAACCGATAGCCTAGGCCTGAATTCTCCAGCAATGTGCTCAGAGGATTCAAAGCTAGGCAGAACCAAAGCGGACTCAAACTGTCACCCTGGAATATACCTCACTCGATCCTTACCGGTTCGCTGTTCCTCTGGATATTTCGACATCCTGGATAGCGAAGGACCGTCCTCCATTGCCTCATACATGACATCAGGAAGGTGCGAAGAGTTGCATCAACTTTATACAACTCCAGCACCCTCATGAGCCATGTATGAGGAACTGAGTCATAGGCCTTCTTGTAGTCTATCCAACATGTCGACAGATCCTTTCGGGAACGCCGAACCTGTTGGCTAATGGCCATATCGATGAGGAGTAGCTCCTTCGTACCGCGGGACACATTCCTACATCCATTTTGAGAGGCTGACATGATAGCGTTATTATCAACATGGTGGTTAATCTTTGCTCTCAAAATGGATGTAAGAACTTTATAAACTGTCGGCAGACACGTAATCGGCCGATAGTTTTTGGGTTCCGCGGTGCTACCGGATTTGTGGAGCAGGTGGGTAACTCCTGTTGTAAGAAACTCGGGTAGCGAGCCAGACTCTAAGGCGGTCTGATATTGAGATGCCAAACGAGCGTGTGACCTTTGCAACCACTTTATCCAGAAGTTGTGCAGTCCGTCCGGCCCTGGAGATTTCCAATTAGGCAATGGACGGACTGCACGGGCCACATCTTGGGGGCTGATTGTAATTGCCCCCATTTCTGTTATCGATTCGCACGCTCGTTCGACCTCTCGAGTCCAACCACCCTCAGTATGACTGACAGGCACCGACCAGATGTTGCGCCAGAACGAACACATGGCGTCATCATCCGGAAGGCGCGTGTCAGTCACACCTTGGTCCGGTCGCTCCCAAGCCCTGTATACCCATCTTTCATTACTCTGGAATGTGCTATTCTGGATGTACCGTTCAACCCGCCGCTTATACCTTCGTATACGGTTTGCCCATGCATACACCTTCTGCTTCAGGAAGTCGATGCGCTCTGTGACACGGGACATATAGTCTCGGGGGCTGATGTCAGTCTCCGAAAACGCCCGCCTCACAAAGCGCATCACTCGTGGGCGAGTGTTACCCTCCCTGAAGCAGATTAGTTTGCCGATGAGTGCTCTGGCCCCACCAATACGACGCTCGATCCTACACTGCCAGGCCGGCACAGCTGGTTTTGGTCGTGTAGCTACGTCACTGTTTGGAAATTTAACGTGAGCTACACGACATGCCGCTACGGCCGCGCAGTACATGATCGAGTGTGTATCGGTGAGATCTTCGCAGTCATCAAAATAATTTGACAACTGCGAATCCAGAGCAGCCACCAGCGCCTTATTCTTATTATGCATGGGCAAACGAGGTAAACGCGGCCTAAGCTCAAGCGTTATTATTATTATATATATTATATAAAAGTTCTTGTAGTTCGTTGTAACTTTGATCGATGTTTTAATAATAGTGTATTTTTTTTTTGATTTATGATGTATTAAAAAAAAACTACTTACTAGATCTCGTTCAAACCAATTTTCGTTGGTAGTTTGTATGGTAATGTACATCATATATTTTGTTTAGTTTTATCATTCTCTTATTTTAGAAGTTACAGGGGGGGGACACACATTTTACCACTTTGGAAGTGTCTCTCGCGTAAACTATTAAAGTTAGAAAAAAATTATATTAGAAACCTCAATATCATTTTTGAAGACCTATCCATAGATACCCCACACGTATGGGTTTGACGAAAAAAAAAATTTTGAGTTTCAGTTCTAAGTATGGGGACCCCCAAAATTTATTGCTTTTTTTCTATTTTTATATGAAAATCTTAATGCGGTTTACAAAATACATCTAATTACTAAGTTTCAATAGTATAGCTCTTATAGCTTCGGAAAAAAGTGGCTGTCAGACAGACAGACATGACGAATCTATAAGGGTTCCGTATTTTGCCATTTGGCTACGGAACCCTAAAAAAGAGCTTTTTTAATGATATTCACTGCGATCCCACCTGATGGTAAGCATTTATGCAATCGCCGATGGTGAAACGTACTGGTTTGTTAAGAGTCTATTCACTCTAATAGTTCTTAGGGCTTTACGAGGTTTTTTCATTATTATTGATAGGCTCGCGTGTGACCACCATATCACCTGATGGTAAGCGATGATGTGGTCGACGATGGCGCTTTTTGCGGTAAGGCTACCCAATGAAATAAGTATGAAAACTTCGTAGTCGTATACCGTAAAGAGTATCTGTCTATGTGAGTGTGTTGTTGTACTTGGTTTTTTACGTTTTTTTTTTTGCCGACGTTCGTTAGCCGACGGATATAAAATAGTGCTTGACTGCGATCCCACCTGATGGTAAGCTGTGATGCAATCGTTGATGGTGAGGCGCACTAGTTTATTATTAGACCCTATTCACTCTTGCCTTGAAGACACCTAAATTATTATCGGACGGGAACACCACAGCACGTAAATTGTTTCAGTGGTATAAATAACGAGGCAAAACGCTTAGTCCGGGCCGTAGAGGTTTCAACAATCTAAGGTTGGTTACTCGCCGTGCGTCGGGTTGTCCGATGGTAGAATCACAATACAACAGCTGCTCAACTTCTATCAAGCGCAAGTTCGATCGTGTATGGAGTACTGCTCTCATCTTTGGGATGGGTCTCAAATACCAGTTTGATGCACTAGAGTCGATTGAGAAGCGAGCTTTGGCTAGATCATCGGCAATGATGCACTTGTGAAGTCAAAACTCGACTTGCTGGCCTGTCGGTTTTCTATCGTTTATATTTCGGGGAGTGTGCATTGGAATTGCACAATTTAATTCCACCAAGTCCGTTTCATCATCGGACCAGACGGCGTTGCGCTACGGGAACATAGTGGACATCCCATACAAACGTACAAAGCGTTTTGGGAACACATTCATTATGCGTACAGCTACACTCAAAATAAGGTTCAATACCGTACACTCAAAATAATGTACAGTTGAAAACCAGCGTCATGCAACTACCATGTAGTTGTTTGGCATTTTTGCTAAACTGGACCTATTTGGCGACGCCGTGAGACACACATTGTAAGTTGTTTCTTTTTTTTAATATAATTAGTGTCTACATTGTGTGTATCTACGAGTGTGTATGTGAAATAAAATAGTTTTCTTTCTTTTTATCTTTCTTTCTTTCTTTCTTTCTAGCTAAGGAGTGGAAGCCTGTGCTCCAGGCTTAAGTTGGTGAGGAAATTTAACGAAACCTTCTGAAGCTATCTTAACTGTGTCAGAAAGCAATAGATATAACTGCTGACTTGTATCGCCGTTAAATCAATGCTAGCACGCAACTCGCGTCCTTGGCTGGGTAGAATGTCGCGCGCGCACGATAGTCTTTAAACGAAAGGTAATGCGTTTTCCGGTTTGAGGTCTATAAGACTTTTGAGGCTTTAAATTATGTAAAATTGGGCTTGCAGACGACGAACGATGGTAGATCGCTGTCCGGTCAGCCGGTAAGGACCGAGCTTGAGTCATTGACGGTGCGTAGTTTCCCACGTGCGCCTTAAAGTCAGTCAGCTAAACTATAAGGGCCCAGCAGGACTGGGAATCATCAAACGACTTCTTTTTTCGAGAGAGCACGTCAGTAAAACTGACTAAAACCCACCTTAACCTTCAGTTGTCTTTTGCCTTCTTCCTTCAAACCATCATCGGCATCGGCCCTACCTTAGTAGAGAAAGAGATGCCAGCAAAACGACGGACGGACGGCCGGACGGCGAGGTATACGTTGCTCGTCTTTCACAAACCCAGAAAATCACCCTGTTACTCCCTACGGCCAGGGCGTAGCTGTACCCTAAAGCACGATCAGAAGTTCTAGAAATTACGTACCTTTTAAATAAGGTATGTTTTGGAAAAAACAACAAGAGAATAAATAGATTTCAGCTCAAAGCAAAGAATAAATAAATCTAATATACCTATCTAAAATTCTTCACAAGAGATCCTTCAGATCTCTCTGCACGCTCTTCACCATAATGAACGATCCTTGTGCTCCTGATTATTTAAAACAATATTTTAAAGTGTTGGGCAGTTCTCATAATCTCAATCTTTGTGCATCCAAAAACATACTTCTTCATATTCCTTCTCACTATACTGACTTTATGTCCAATTCTTACGCTGTTTCCACCATACTCTGGAATGTGCTTCCCCTTGACATCAAAAAAGCTGAAAGTAAATTATCCTTTAAACGTAAAATTCGGAGATTCTTCTTGAAGTCCTCTCAACCTTAGTTCGGTCTTCGTCAGAATTGTTATTAAGTTCTCTTAATGATTGGATATTTTTCTTAGTATTTATTAGTTTATTATTTTAGCATATATATGTATTTTATTATTATAAATAACTTATTTTATATTTTTCCAATCGAACTATCTGTTATTTGTTTATTGTGCAAACCTACCACAGTGTTGCCTTTTTTAACCCAAAGGTTGACTGGTAGAGAATGCCTTATTGCTTTGAGTCCGCTGTACCACTACTGTACATGAAGTTTAAATAAATAAGTAAAATTTACCTACCCTATGTGTTACCGGTAAAATAAAAAATATCTACAAAACGATCCATTAAATCTAAACAATAGAATCAATTTAAAAAAACTATTGGAAACATTCCCATTTATTTTCCGTTACCATACATTTATAGCTCGTTTGTCCATCTCGATGTTTGAATTCAAAAAACGGTAGAATTCAAAAATCGAATAAAGCTAACACGTACCAAAGCCAGCACCGTTTAACAGTCAAACACGACACTGTTTCTATTCAAATTCGTTCTAAAAAACGAAAAAGCTGACAAAGCCCTGTGCATCACCGGAGTCATTTGGCCGACAATGACGTCACGTTACCGTCGAGTGCGTTCCGTTCTACCTTCAACTGGGTCATACCGTGTACTGAACGAACTTAAAAGCCAGTATCACTAGACCCACCGCGCCTCCCGCTTTCTGTAAAAATACTGAAGTGTAAAGAGTGTTTTATAGTAGGGGAGAGGTCTAGGTGTTTTGGATGTTACAGATGTATTTTTGAGGTTTGAATTTAGAATCGTGTTTTGATATTTTGGGTACTGGCAGATTAGAATGTTTTGTTGCAACAGTATGTTTGTTCGTCCACAGGATGATAAAACTTTTAAATTGATATGTGTTCAAAATTCGAATTTTTAATTTTTATTCTTTTTCATTGATCACATTGTTTTCATAGAAATAGAATCAAAATAATTCATTTTACTAAAAATACGGTTACAGATATGGATAATTTTGATTTTCGCTGACATTACCTATATTTTTTTATATCATTTTGCCTACCTATATTATTTAAATATTTAAATAGTTTTAATCTAAGCAATAAAAATTATACTGAGATCCCCAGTGGCAAGCTCAGGAGTGGCCGATGGGAATGAAGGAGTGCAAAAAGCCACCCCCCGGTGGCAAACGCGCCATCTCAGTAAAATGGAGCTGAGAATATTATTGTAGGTAGTAGTGACTATCTGAGCGAAGCTTGCCAAGAAGGCTAACTGGATACGTTGGCTGCCAAATACTGCAAAAGTATTAGAAATAATAACATAATATCCGCATTCTAATGAAAAATAAAACTACTTATTCGTTATAAAAAAAGAACTTTCTAAACTTGACACATTTTAATTCGCGAAATGCTGCATTTTAAAAGATAAAAATAAGAGTTTGACTGTGATCTTGCCTGATGGTAAGCAATGACGTAATCGTTGATAGTGAAGTGCATTAAGGGTGGACCAGACGGTTGTAAACTAGCGTTCCAAACAAGTTCAGCTTGGTTTGTGTTGCGGCTGGATGTAAACCACGCTCCAACATTTTTGGTGGTTGGGAAAATGCGCCTTCCAATCAAGGGCCTTGAAGGTCATGGATCAACCGTCTGCGTGCAACCGTCTGGTCGCCCCAGTTTTACGAAGCTATAAAAAAAAGAAACGAGAAAAGGTAAATTTTACAAAGAATTTGAATCTTCAATCTCAATTCCTTAAATACAAGAAAAGTCGCCACACAAACATTGTTCAACAATTCAGAACAAAGTCGTTTGACTCCTTTGCCGTTTCATCGTAAACTTGCTTGTGCAATTTTGCTTGTCAAAGAATATCGGAAAATATGGTCATCTTCTATATTTTATACAACAAAAGACAAACGATCTTATCTCATGCTTCAGTAGGTTTATAGACCAGCTATTGCCCGTGACTTCGTTCGTGTAGAGTTTAAGAACGTTAAGAAGTCCCGTTATTAGCCAGAACAATTAGACAAAAAATTAAAAAAATTTTAAAGGTATCTAATATGAATTAAATAGAAAACACAGTTTTTTTTTTGGGTTGCCAACACTTTACTGCACAAATAGCAGCAAATTCAAATCTTGCGTTAATTTTAGGACATCCTGTAGTTTATGATTCAATAAAAAAATCACAATCTGAAGAGTAAAAACTGTGTTTTCTATTTAACCTTTCGATTACCGTAATTAGAGAGACAATGAGCGGCGTTCGCTTGGGGTCATGGGGTGTAATGAATTCATTCAAATCTTGCGTTAATTTTGAGACACCCTTTACTTTCGTATGCAAGCGTAATGTGAACTATGTGATAAATTGTTCGTTATTATTATGTGATTGAAAATAAATAAGTTTGGAATTGTCTACGTGACATTTCAGCAGGAAGTCATTTTGGATTTTTTCCGACATTTTGGATTGGACCCCAAGGCGGTTTATCAATACATTTGTGCGCGCAGCCTCAAAGAGCTGTCAGCAACATTGACGAGGCTCGCTAGGGAGGCCTGCCAAGATTGTGGGATTATTCAAAAGACTTACTGTAATCCTGGAATGCAAAAAGCTATTGAAGGAAACCAGTTAATTAGTGAAAGTTTAACACTCTCTCTCACTCTACCAACATTTCACTTACACTTCTTTTTTTTAGAGAGAAGTCATTTGATGATTTCTCTCCAAAAAAAAAGAAGTGTGTCAATACATCTTAGTAAACAGTTCGTGCCTCATTTGAAATGACAGAATTATAATGTTTTAGTTTATTTGTATGAGAATCGTTGCTGCAAGATTTTTACCTCGGTATTGAGCTTGTTGTAGGGATTCCCATACTAAGTATACTAAGTTGGTTATGTAGCTAAGTGTGTAGCTTTAGGATACTAATGCCGTAAGGATACTAATGATCCTAAAGGTACTGCTACATACATGTTAGCATCTCCAAGTTACAACATTTATTATAGTCGTAAGAAATTATTGTTACTAACAATTTGAATATTTCTTACTTGCCAAATAAATATAAAAGCGTTTTATTTCAGCTTTAAAACTTACGCAATCAAAAACTGTAGTAAGTGATAATGAATCGATCACGAGAGTTCAATTCGAGAATCTATTTATCTATATAATACAAATTATTAAGCAAAATATACGTACATACATAATTATAAAACAAGTCCTCCACCGCGTCTGTTCGCGATAAACTTAGTGTCGCCGCACATGAGCCACAAACCACAGCCACAAACTCCGCCACGAGAAGCTAGAAGCGGCCACAAGTCACTTGTGGCCAGTGGCTGAGACTTTTTTTAACTCATGCGCGCAGTATCATAATGGTCTCCAATCGAAGAAGGTTTAAATGCGTGAATGGATATTTTTTGCTCATCTATCCAGAAATTCAAGCGCCAATCCACCTAAAATTATTATTATTTATTTGTTTATAGTTAATTAAATCGGTACATGCCCACTAAAAAAAGAAAAAAAAAACAATTATACATAATGTTGACACTTGTATGGAATTTTAGATAATAATTAATTTGATTATTATATTAAGATTATTTCAGTAACACATAATTTTAAATTAATAATTTAAGATCAAATACAGTAATACACGTTAACATGGAACAGTGGACACCCTTGCATACTGTCTCTCACAGAACGTCAGACAAACACGTCTTATTTTATTCCATTCGTCCGCAACATATCACATTCAGAGTCAGCATTCAAGAGGGCATTTAGCATCTTCAAAGTGCGACACACTGGGGATTCGGATTAGTTAAAATGATTAACTACTAGCCTATCTTTGTAACAAGGTAACTCACAGTGTTGTATCTGCATTATTGTATTTGTAAAATCTTTTTATTATTCTGTGTACACTAGGCTTGTATAAGGGCAATTACTTTTAGAATGAAATGTGTAACAATTGTAGATAGGCTAATAAATAAATAAATAAATGGCGTGTGGCGGCCACCGGCGTCAATCGTGTGCGGTGAATCCATATAATGTAAAATGTATGGAACCTACAGGAAATATGCCGGTGGTGGCGTTTTGTGGTTGTGGCCGGTGGCTCGTGTGTGACGACCCTTAAAAACTAGACTGAACAGATTTAGGAGGCTTAATAGACCAAGTGATTCATGAAAAAACTTTAAGTATACAAGGTGTAAGGGACAGCCCTCCACAAACTTTAAGGGCTTGCTGAGTAGACGAAACTGAACAACCTTCCACAAAAAATTTTTTCAGGAAACAAAAAAAAAATCGGCCTCGCCATACAAATTGTCCAATCAAGTTTATCATTTTGTATGATGAGGCTGATTTTTTTTTTCGTTTCCAGAAAAAAAAAATTGTGGAAGGTTGTTCAGTTTCGTCTACTGAGCAAGCCCTTAAAGTTTGTGGAGGGCTGTCCCTTACACCTTTTATAATACATGCCTACTATATTGTAGAGAAAAACCGAGAATATCAAAGATTAATAACACCCGTACGGAGCTGGGGTAGGTCGTTAGTCTTCTATATATAACCAAAGGCTAAGTCCTGACTCACTCTCACTGACTCATCTACGCTCAACCCAAAGCCTTCGACCTAGAACGCTGAAATTTTTCGCAGAGCTTCCTTTTATGATGTATATAAAGAAGCTAGCTTTTGTTCGCGGTTTTACCCGCGTACGTAAAATAGTCCATGTCACTCAGGAATAAAGCAGCTTTCTATCAGTGAAAAAAATTTTGCCATCGGCCCAGTACTTTCAGAGATCAACTCCTACAAACAAAAAAAAAAACAAACTTTACTTCTTTATAATATTAAGTGTAGATAAGAAAGAATTTTCTAAACTTCACCTACTTAGTTGATAACACAGGGCTTTAAAGTTTGTATGGATAAACCTACTTAAACGCGGGCGAAGCAGCTGGCAGAAGTTAGTCCTTACATATCTACACTAATATTACAATTACCGGCACGGATCTTAAACACTAGCTCCAAGTTGCGCAGAAGTCAAATCTGTGGCCCTAGTGAAAAAGGATCTAAGTCCAAAAATGCAACTTTACAGGAGACGTAAAAAACACTCTGCGTGCTTCAAATTCGTGTTTGACCTCGTGTGTCATTCAAACCGCTGCCAAGTGATGTTTTATATAGGTAAACAATTTATGCTCTTTACTATTATTGGGTTATTTTTTATGTAAAGTTAATAGTTTTTAAGATAGTGACTTATACCAATCACAAAATGAATTCCATAAGGGTATAAAATAAGTTAGACCCCTTCTCCCATAAGTTAAATATTAATTCATGCACGTGGAAAGGGATACGCATTTGAAATTATTTTTAATAACTAATTACATAATGCAAAGAAATATTTTTTCTCTTTATTTCGGTGAAAACGGATATAAGTCTAATAATATCATTTTTAACTTAAACCATTTTTATGGACTAAGTGTTGTTGTATCGATAAACACCAACCCAATTGAAATGTGGTTGATTTATGTTAATTTAGATTAAAAAACACAAAAAAAAGTTTTTATTTTTCCGTTTAAAACGATATAAATGGACTTAAAACCAACTTTTGTGGTTTTTTTGGTGTCAGTTGAATCCTTTTGCACCAAGTAACTTCCTTATTTTTAGGGTTAGCTTAGATCTGTTTTCACCAAACGATAGAGCATTTTTTTCTGATCATTTCGGTATACTTAACTCATTTTCGACAAAATCGGACTTATACCCCTTTTCACTAGGGCCACAGAAATATTCGGTCTCTTTAGTGGTGCGAAGTGAGACGCGGGGGCGGGGAGTGTTTGTGATTGGCCCGCCGCGCCATCGCGTCATAGACGTCACTCATGATTCGTTCCCTGCCTTGCTGCATGTATCTAACAACGACGACGATTGGCTCGCCAATGTATGGAATGCGCAAAGCGATCCCCACTCTGACGCCGAGCGCTCAAGATCCGTGACGGTAATTGTATAAAGAGGTAAAGTTTGTTTTTTCATTGTAGGAGGATCTCTGAGAGTACTGGTCCGATTGCTAAAATTTTTTCACCGATAGAAAGCTGCTTTATTCCTGAGTGACATAGACTATATACGTGGGCGAAGCTGCGGGCATAAGCTAGTTATAAAACAAAGTGTCCACCGCATGTCTGTCTGTAAGTTCGTGTTAAACTTAAAAACTACTGAACAAATTTTCATGCAGTTTTCATCAATAGACAGAGTGATTCATGAGGAAGGTTTATGTGTATAACAACTTACATATTATAGTAAAGAAAAGTCATGAATTTCAGGAATGTATAACCCCCGTTAAGCTGAAGCAGGCCGCTAGTTATACTGGTTATACCTAAATGGTTCTAAGCTCTCATTTCTCAACCTGAATAATATCCTAGACGCTAACATTTGACGAATTACACTAATGTCCGAAATGTTACATAATCCCTTCAAAATATTACACGCCCACTGCTTTACCCAAGATAACTGTAACAAATGTATTTAATACTAAACCAGTATTTTTATCCTTCAGAAATATTACCGTGGCGGATCATGTGGGCTTAGAGTAAGTGGGTGATCTATCCATAGTCGGGATTTGGCTTATCTATAGTAGCAGTCATTTGTTTTTTGTGGATTTCCTCTAGCCATAATTTCGTCTCTATTTTATCACTCTATTTAATACAAATGGCATTTTATGGTTCCGTACCTAAAAAAGTAATAACGGAATCCTTATAGAATCACTTTGTTGTCCGTCTGTGTCTGTCTGTCTCTCTGTCAAGACCCTTTATCTCGGAAACGCGTAGAGGTATCAAGTTGAAATTAAAACCATAAATTCAAGTCTGCGGTCTCTTGAAGTTGTGATAAAATCAAACTTCTGACTTAACGAAAAAAAAGATACGGTTGTTTATACCGCAAAAAACGTACGAGTGTAATTAGATACTCTTGAGGAAATCAAACACAAGGTACTTCCCACTGACCCAGAATCCTGTTTGGTATAAAGCAAGGTCTTATCTACATGTATAGGAAAATATCTGAAAATTAAAAATCTTCAGGATTCCATTCGGGAATTGAACTATTCACATTGATGAGTTTGTACGGAACTGCACGCACTTGCCCAGTTTTTTTTTTTTATAAACAATTCCTGATGAAGACACGGCGGTGCTCCACCCAAGTGAGGCAGACTTTCATCGTATGATCCACCGTGTCCTTCGGGCGATCTGCATTAAAGCGATACCTTGGTGTTTCTCCACCTGAATCCAAAATAGGCAACTTCCGAACTGGCTAAGTTCAGTGAGGACCTGCGTCAAAGTGAGGACACTGTGGCTCTTTTCTGGATAATTCTTAACATTCAAACAGTTAAACGCATGTCAATCGGGGGATTGACATGCGTTTCATGTTTCATGCGTTTCGGTGCATTCAGGGGGCTGAATTGAAATGTGTTTGACTGTTTATCGAAAAAATGTGATAATTGTCACATTTTAGAGACAGGTGAAGACTTTCGAACTTTGACATTCACCAACCCGCACTGGGCCCGCGTGGTGGATTACGGCCCATTCCCTCTCCTAGAGAGGAGGCCTGACTCCCAGCAGTGGGAACATTAAAAAGGCTGATTATGCTATGTTATGCTAGAGGTGGACCGATGACCTGGTAAGGGTTGCGGGAATTCGTTGGAAGGACCGTTCATTGTGGCGACACTTGAAGGAGGCCTATGTCCAACAGCGGACGTTTTTCGACTGAAATGATGATGATGGTGATGATGATGCTAGAGACAGGTCCTAAAATAATTATAGCATAATAAGTAAATGTATGGTGGAAGAATCGTCGAATTTTTTCTTGTCACCGGTTTTATGATCAGTTATTAAACAGGCTCCAAAATTTGACGTCGGCAAAAAAGATTCATAGCCCAGGTAGACTGATTATTCCGAAGGTCTTAGGTAAATAGTCCTTTATGAATTTCTTTC
The DNA here is from genome assembly GCA_910589285.2 of Mythimna ferrago. Lineage (NCBI taxonomy): Eukaryota > Metazoa > Arthropoda > Insecta > Lepidoptera > Noctuidae > Mythimna > Mythimna ferrago. The sequence continues at coordinate 2,384,658 of OU342693.1, forward strand.
AATACCTTTTCTATTTTAATAGTAAGGAGCTTACGTAATCCAATCCGGGTCCTCAAGGTCAAAAAGACGTTCTAATTTGTAAGGTAGACCTTTGAAAATCTATTCGTTAAGTTCAGGTTATTAAAATTTATGACAACCTTAAATATCTTATTGTTGGCTTTGTAAATTACGAGCGATTTCACGAATTGTGTAATCGTTTCGTGGAATATCCGAAGCGTAAAGATGATTACTGGTTTAATACTCAGTTGGTAGTTTATCATAATAATTCTTAAATATTCTCATGCCCTAGCCGACGCAACCCCGACTACGACGATCAATGCGTAGCTCCCCGTCCGACCGTCTAGTAACCGGCGACTAGGCGAATGTCCGCTAGGGTCACGGAGAGCTTCTGAAAAGTATTTGACGCAGCTGTAAGACACACATTGTGTCAATGTTTTTTATTTTTTATTTTATTTTAAGCTGTCTAAAATTTTGTTTTTACAGTGAACGCAAAGGGCAACAGGTGTTGTTTTAGTTGGTAAAAGATTGACATGCCCTCTCGTTCCATTTCACTTATATTTGGCAATCAGTGTCTTTACTCAAGTTCCCAAAATATACCTACGAAACGTTAATAGCCACGACACAAACATTGCTCCGAGCCATACAAGTAGTTAATCAAACTACTCGTAGCCATCACAAGTAACGGACGGTCGTAAACAGATACCCACGTATCCTGGCGGGTAATCTGTCGCAGATCGCAGTCATTTCACAAATTACCAGACATTCCGCGAAATGATCAGTTGTTCCACGAAAATTGTATTTGTGTTACCATTTTGATCGTTGCCTGTGAATTTGTGAAAGGGACAATTTATATTATAATCTATGATAATTTGATAGAACGTTTCATACTCGTATCTTTTATCAATTTGTTAGGAAGATTTTCGTAATTGATGGATCTTAGAATTTTGTACAAAAATAACTTTTGTGCTTAATATCTGGCCGGGCAAAGGTCGTAAGGTAAATAACCTAGAGGCGAACGTTTTATCCAGGAATTAGGCTAGCCTAATTTCTTTGGGCATGAATCAGCATGGCTATTCAACGTGGCAATGCTGTCTGCCTCCTGGGCACTTTTTCCATTGACAACTATGTGGGTCGATTTCTTTTTGATTCCCAATGAATTATTTTTATACGCGTTTTTTTTTTGTACGTAATTTATTAGTCTAGTAATAGTTGTTTGTTAAGCATCATCATATCAATTGAAAGACGTTCTCTGCAGGACCAAAACCTCACCAAGGTATCGTAACAACGATCAGTCATGGGCGTCTAGTATCCGTCGGATTCGTTATCGGTCTATCTTGTGGGGTGAGGAGATTAGCATAAGGAGAAAAAGTTAAATTTCGAGTAGAAATGTACCAATGGAAAAATGTATAATGAAAAACATTTGACTGAACGTCAAATTTTATTGTTACTCGATTGTTACAGCAACTGTAGGTATTTATGCTTCACGATCTTCAAGACGTTTAAAATCTAAGCCGAAGTGTTAATTGACTTAAAGATAATATCCAATAAAAGCAATAATCTGAACTTATCAAAACACAATGAGCAAACTTTTTGGAAATACTCTCATTTTTCTTCAAAAAAGAGGCAAGTATTTAAAAGTAATATTAACACATTAAATGCAAGCCATGAGATATCTCGTACAGAGATATCTCATGGCTTACGAGATATTTGGTATACCTACGATATATCTCGTATATGGACATAGTTAACCTGATTAATAAAGACACTAGCTATGAGATTTTTCGTATAGGCTGATGATGTTAACTGAATTTGAGCCCTTTTTTTTTGGTGAGTAAAAATCATCCGAATGACATCCCCCGCTCTTGGGCGGAGCGGGAGATAGTGTCAAACTCTTACTGCCTAAAAAAACCCACTCCGTTCCTTCTTGCCTTTCATACAGGGGCCGAGCCTCCCTTTCAGAAACAGAACCCAGCCCCAGTAAATCAGAGCCTTTCAAATTCTTGATATTCAATGAGTTAAAAATAACTCAAGCTAGTCTACAACACGAACGCGGTACGTGACTTACTCTAACAGCCATTATCGCGAAAGGCTCTGCAATCTTTTACTGCTCATAATAAAAACCAAGTACGTGAAAATACATTAGCAGGTCGTCTATACGTTGCAACGCTGTAACACGTTCCAGCAATGGTTACAAAGTCAAGTTCGCGTTTGGAATGGTTGTTACACGATTCTCGGTGCAATTACTGTGCCAGTGCTGCAATGTGCTTAGAAAGTGATAAATGATATGTAGTTTGTTATGCAGGTAAGCATGAAATTGCTACCATGTTTCGAGTTATAAGATGACTAGCTTCTGCCAGCGGCTTCGCCCACGTGAATGTAGATTTCTCCATGCAAATTTTAGACCCCCGTTTCATCCTGTTAGCATGGCATAGCATAGTTGGCCTTATAATGTTCCCACTGTTGGGACTTAGACATCCTCTCTAGGAGAGGGAATGGGCCGCAATCAATCCCGGGGTTAAGGGGTTGAAGCCTTGTGCAAAATTTGACGCTCCCAGTCCCAGCAGTTTTGGATGTACGTTGATATGTCAGTCAGTCAATTTCTCCTTTTATGTAATAGATTTATTTTTTATTATTTTTTAATTGATACAAACAAGTCCTTGACCGCGATCCCACCTGCTTTCTAAATCTAGTCAAAAGTTTCAATCGTTTTAAACACAGATAAATATTAAACATGAATTGAACGATATATTTGTCTGTGTGCACGTTGTAAGAGACTCAAAACATAAAAAATATTATGATGGTCTTTAACATTAGAAGTGTGGGGGTCCTGAAAACCCATTCTTATGTTCTTCCTGCTCTAGTTTTATTATGCACTAGCATTTGCCTGCGGCTTCGCGCGCATACATAAAATATAACCTATATCGCTCAGGAATAAAGCAGCTTTCTATAGGTGAAAATAATTTTGCAATCGGACTAGTACTTTCAGAGATTCCCTCCTACAAAAAAAACAAACTTTACCTCTATAAAATATTAGTAGCATCGTAAAGTACACTAAAATACATAGTGAAAATATTGTATAATATCAGTTACCAGTTTCATTTCTATAGATACCATCTCTCCTACGTATAAAAATAAAATAGGCAAAATTGATAGTGATATTTGGCGCTTCCAGTGAAATCATAACATATAAATCACAGCAGGTACCCAAAATAAGCCTTAAACGTCACAAAAGAGAAATATATTTAAGAACAAATTACATAATATGTTATATATTACGGGTCTGTCAATATAGCAATAGTTAACATGACGAAGGTGAGCGAAATTGGTCGTACCTAAAGATACATTGCCTGTCAAGCAAAATAGCGAAAAAAAAAGAATTCAATTTTGAACTGTCCGAATAAACCGTAATTTGTTACCTTGCTATGGCGTTATCCAACCACACTACAGGATAAAACATTTTGAATTTAAATCGTCATCTCCATTTTTTACCAGGGAAAAGATAAAGTGGAGTGAAAGAGTTACAGACTTTTCTTTCTTTTATTGACTAAAACCCACAGTGTTCTTTCAGTAACCCTTTTTTGCAAGGGCTTGCAGATTGTTTCCCAGCTCTGGTAAGCTTCGGCTTTAAGATGTCAGCCAAATCTGGCTCCATTGATTTGGCTGACATCTTTTTGAGGCGCGCGTGGATCACAACGCGCCGTCGACTCTGGCCTGGTCTCTACCGGACAGCAGGACGGCGAGCTTCCCAAGGCTCGCCGTTTGCAAACCCGCGTCTGCGCCTGATAGGTAGTCATTCTGTGACACCCAACGCCGAGAGCGTCGACGGGAGCTGGGTGACAGCTTTGCTATAGCGTGAGGCTACGTTACATTAGCTTAACAGATCTTCTCTCTAAGAGAGGAAATGGGCCAATTATATTGATCTTTACGAGTACTATGATCGAAAAAGGAACAAGAAGAAGGGAAATAGGAGTAATATTGATTCAAAAATTACATCTTAAAACACATGGTTGGAGGCAGTACGGGCACATCGGACACAGCTGTAGTTAACAGAACAAACACTGCTTCTCTAAACAAAGCCAATTTCCGCAATTGTTCACGCGTAAAACGGTTTATAAAACGTCCGAAATAGCATAGACAACGACAATACTCCGCATTCTTACTGAAAAACGTTCTATCTATAAAAGTTGGCTTGTGCACGTGGATTGAGTGCTCTTTTTAAAAGTTCATTATATTTATATCGAAAATAGAATGTTGAGATGGATATGTGGTGTGACGAGAATTGATGAAGTGAGAAATCAGTATACATATTAGAGAGACTGAAAAGTTGAAAGGAAATCAGTTGTCTTGGTATGGTCATGTGAATGTCTTGAAGGTCCTCTCACGAGGAGAGATGAAGCGCATATTACTAAAAGAGTTCTGAGTATACATGTAGATGGATGGAGAAGGAGAGGAAGGCCGAAGAAAAGATGGATGGATTGTGTGAAGAGTGATATGAAAGAAAAAGGAGTTAGTGATATTTTGACGGGCGACAGGAGAGAATGGAAGAAAAAAACGTGTTGCGCCGACCCCAAGTAATATGGGATAATGGCAGGAAGAGGAAGAAGAAGAAAATATTTGTATCAATTGTGTCTAGAGCCCCAGCTGTGGAAATTATAAGGCTGATTGTGTTAGGCTTTGCTAGATTTACTATTGTATAGTACAGTCAAAAAAGACCAGTATGGACTGCTACTTAACAAACTTAAGTGGTAGTCGATACTGCTGAAAAGTTCTGAAGTAACACTACATTACGGTCACCCACGTACCGAAACACGCAGCTTTGGAAGGCCTCCCATAAGCTCGATCGATGGAAAAGCTGGTAAAGGCTGTAGAAATCCGCTGGATGCGAGACACCCAGGGCACAAAATAGATAGGTACAGAAGACAATCTCATGTATGTACTTCACTTTTTATACCTACGCTCGGTGGACGCACACTAATGAGCGTTTGAGCCGGATCTATTCCACAAGTGGGCCAAGGCGCTCCGAGATATTGTGTCCGTGAGCGGTGTCTATGCGTGCGTTGCTCGAGCGCGCTTTGTATGTAGATTGACTTCTGTACCTATCTATTTTGTGCCCAGGGCCGGTTTATACTTAGGGATGCAGTTTCAGCAGTGGCCCTCTGTCAAATACAAATGATTTAACTGATTAAAATTTATAGTACAGACTTAAAATTACTTTCAGCACTAGAAATACTGATTAACTTTGGAATGATTGTGATGATACTATTTGGCAATGTGGCTTGCAACTGCAGGAAACATCATTATAATTATGGTTGAAAGACGTTTACTGCTAGACAGTAGCTTCTTTTTAACATCGTGTTAACATCTGGTCATACGCCGTCGTCTAACGGATTCCCATAACCTCTACCAGCCAGTCTAAAATATCATATTGAATAAAACCGCAAAAATTCTGCTTAGTCACATACATATTTCGTTCTTATGACCTGAGTAATAAGGCTGAGACGTGATCGACCTGGTACGTACTATAACCGTGGAACTTGCCGCACATCCCTTCGACCTTATACTTTAGTGATAAGGTTCAAAATTGTTCGACTAGAAACTTTGGGCTGTAGATTTGCACGATCGTTTGCAATAACTGGCTGCAGTTACAGAGTTGTTGCAGTTCTATGTTGTTTTTAGTAGGAAATTATTGAGTAATGATCGAAGTTTATCGAAATGTTCGGGCTAGATAGCAGAGTTCTGCATGTGAGGTTTGTTCTGAATATAAACAGGAGTCGGTAGGTTAGTTTATCTTTGTTTGAGAAGGTTTTAAATAAGTTTTATTACATTACTGTTTTGGTTTGTTGTTTTTTAGCCAAGCCAATTTCAACACATTCACAGTTATATCTACCAGTACCCCTAGCCAAATTACTAATCTGCAATCTATAACGCTAGTAGAAAATTTCAAATGTACGGCAATGACGTCATCTCAACGCTCAGTTATGTGGTCAGAACAAAAGAATTGGCGGCGCGGCCAACTCGAAGCGTTCGACGCAAGCGAAACGGTTATAACTTGGCTAGGGAGGCAGGTTCTACAAAAATATCATAGTTAGAAATTATGAAACATTTTGTATAAACTATAAATAAGTTCATAGTTTTTATCATCAATACAAGCAGTCTATATCTTTCTTTCTCTCTCCAATCACACGTTATTCTCATTTTTTTTCTCGTTCTCTATTTTATAAATGTCCTATTTCCATACTCATCGAGGTTTGCAAAGGTTATGAGGCTTTCAAGAAAATTACAACTAAACTTTTCTTCATTAGATATTAGCCTAGTACCACCAACGGTTGAGTACAGCATAGAGTATATGTCTTAAATACTTGTTTTGATGCGTACATTATCAGCCCCCCTAGCCAAGTTACAACCGTTTCGCTTGCGCCGAACGCTTCGAGTTGACCTTGACGCCAATTCTTTTGTTCTGACCACGTGACTGAGCGTTAAGACGATGTCATTCCCGTACATTAGAAGCTTTTTATAAGCGTTAACTATTGCAGATTAGCAACTTGGCTGGGGGTACAGAGCCGTTTCGTGCGACGATCGGTAACTCAACAAACCTTAATTCGGTCCTTCTACAAGACGATGTTGTTTTTTTAACATCCCAGCAGTGATATATCGCTTACGATCAGGTGAGATAGTGGTCAAACGCGAGCCTATCCATTATAAAAAAAAAAAAAAAAACTACAGGTGGTACATAAGCCCAACTAGCCATTTTATAAATTTTAACTTGAACAAGAATTGATGATTGCTTAAGTTTCAGGAGTAATATTTTGTAATCTATGCAATCAAACGCTTTAGACAGGACGTCATTCGATGCATTAAAAATAGGTTTAAATAAAGCGACACCGGTATCAGTTGTGCAGCGCTCTTTGAGTACCTACAAGTACATACCTTCACCGCTAGGCTCTCACAGATCGGGTCGAAGCCTACTGGGGCCAGGGTTATCCGAAAGGGCGCTCGAGCACCGGTATGAAGGCTAGAAGGAACGGGGTGGGTCTTTTAGTCAGTAAGAGTCTGACACTATCTCCCGCTCCGCCCAAGGGCGGGGGATGTCAATGCATGATTTTTTCCCACTATAAAAAAAAAAAAAAAAGGCTCTCACAGATGAAATAGTGGTATATCCTGCAACCTATGTCATCTACACTAATAGCACCACATGTGACTGTTCCAATAAGACCCTAGATAAAATTTTCATTTTTCCTGAATTTTCCTACATGAAGGTATGAAGGTCGGTTTCCCCCTAAGGAAGGGGGCGGAAGAGGTAAATTTTGTTTTTTTGTTTTTTTGTTTGTAGGAGGTAATCTCTGGAAGTACTGGTCCGATTGTTAAAATTTTTTTACCGATGAAAAGCTGCTTTATTCCTGAGTGTCATAGGCTATATTTTATGTACGCCGGCGAAGTCACGGGCAAAAGCTAGTTCTACATAAAGGTTTTAGCCGCAGGAAGTAATTACAAGGGGCCATTTGTCAATATTAACTTGAATAAGATTTCAAGATTACCTAAGTTTTAGGGGTAAAATTTCGTGATTTGTACAAACAAATGCTTTAGACAGGACGTCTTGTGATGCACTAAAAATATATTTAAATAACACGACACAGGTATCAGTTGTACAGTGCCCTTTGGGCAGGAGCACATACGTTCAACGCTACGTTTATAACTGACGAAGTAGTTGTGCTTCCTGCAGCCTCTGTCATTTTACATGAAGGTGTCAACCGCAGTAATCACAAGTGAATAATTCTTCAATCTTAAGTTGAAGAAAAATTTAAGACCGCATATGTTTCAGAAGTAAGATTTGGTGAGCAATCAAACGCTTCAGACAGGACGACTTGCACTAAAATACCATTAGATGAGGTGACACGAGCATTAATTGTACCTACAGCGCTCTTTAAGCAGAAAACTTACCTTCAACGCTAGGCTTCTCACATACGAAGTAGTTATGCTCTCTGCAGCCTCTGTCGTTCCACATGAAGGTTGCTGTCGCTGGGGGTGGTCGTGGAGGGAACTCCCTCCGAGCCTCCACGCAGTCCTGGCCGGAGGTGCCGTCGTCGTTGGGCTGGCCACTGTGCTTTCGCCAGCCGGGAAACCAATCTGGGGACGAGAAATTAAACGTGAGCAATTTATAATGAATTCTGTGGAGCAGTGGCACCCTTGTGGAAATAGCCCCGGTTTACGAATTGTAAGTAGCGAATTCAAACTCAGCCAGACAGATTACTTGGTATAATTTATTTAATCACCATTACTCTCAAAATGGTGAAGGTGAAATGGTGAATCGTGAGAACGGTGGAACCGGAAGGAATGCCGGTTTAAACCGGCATGTTCTACCAAAAATTCGAAGACATGACTCCCGCCAGTCCACACTGGGCCACTGGGATTACGTTTCGTTTCTTCTCCTAAGAGAGGAGGCCTGAGTCCCAGCAGTGGGAACATTATAAGGCTGAGTACTGATTACGAATATGCTATGCTTATGAATTTATAATCTGCTGCCTTAGATGCACTTATCGGCTATAAATGTGGCCCAAGACTTAAATAAAAAGTTGTAAAAAGTTAGCTTTCTTATGAATTGCTTATAATGAGATTATGAGTGAAGTAGACTTTTAGTCGGTTTTGGTAAATAATTTCATATTAGGTTAGTTTTAAAATTGATTGGATAGGAATTTACGCCACAACTAATTTAACAGAACTCAGAAGTTAGAAATGTTTGCTGCTTTTCTTTTTTTTTATGGGTGATTAACCCAATCAACTGTTTCAACCGGTATTTCTCTCATCTAGCAAGTTCTCAAGACTTCAGTTCACTTAAAAAATGCCGTGGTAAAAACATTTGCTGGAAATTATTTGCTTTCAATATTTTTTTTTTCTTTGTGTCATATGGCATGCCAATTACTTTTATTTTATTTAATATTTTACATTAATTAGAGACGTATTCGCTCAGTTATCCATAAACTGTAGTTGCCTATAATTGATTGTGGCATTATAGGATAAGGTACCTACCTACTCTTCCTAACTAATATTATAAATATGAAAGTGTGGATGTTTGGATGTTTGTTACTTAATCACGCAAAAACGGCTGAACGGATTTGGATGAAATTTAGCATGCATATAGCCTTTGACATGGAAAAGACATGGGCTACCTTTTATCCCGATTCCTTAAGTAGTTCCCGAGGGAAAATTGAAAATTGTATACAAGCTCGCAGACGAAGTCGCGGATAAAAGCTAGTAAATCTATAATGCATACTCAATTACCAGTACCAATTTTAATATCTGTAAAGTAAACGTACTCATAAGAGTGTTACAAAATAACAACCTTAAATAAATAAATAACATACTAATGCTTGGTTCTATCATGTCAAACCAAACCAGCAATTTTTCAACGTACTCATAAATAAGAACAATACGGAATAAAATAATAACTGCCTAAGGTATCACGGAAACTTCCAGGCTAAAGCAGTTTGAACAGTACCTCCGTACAAAGTGAAGCCACAGGGCAAAGTTTACCGTGGTAACTAGTTTGACAAGTGAATTTATTGTCACCGCATTTTGCTTAGGACCAGCTCACACTGAGATGCAGCTTTTTAGATAGCTTTCAACTAATCTAAAGGCACGGTTGGAGCAGTAATCGAGCAATTGGCTCCTACAATGCGTATCGCAGGTTAGATTCCGATTATTCGATTCGATAATAATAACAATTAAGATCGTGTGAAAATCGTCACGCATGCGGGTTTGTTCCGCATGCAGAATATTTCAAAATGCAAAAAAAACGCGTCCCGCGTGCGTATTCCACAAATTGCTGCGGCAATTACGCGTGCGGAGCAATCCCGCATGCGTATCAAAATCACACGAATTTAGAAATACCCTAAAGCCTTTTATTTCTAATTTTATCATTTCGAATCGTTCGTGCGCAAACATGTAATTTCTTCATTTGGTTTATTATGGATAGGAACCCCTTCTTTGTAATAGGCTTCAGCTTATTTCATTTTACTTTTTCACCGCATTTTATCACATCTATCATATCAGGTTGGGCGCTTTGCGACCCCCACGAGTCAATGTCAACCCTCTTTATTTGTTTCTTCGTAATTACGGTTATTAAAAAACGTCGCTTAATACATGTGGCAATTTGTCACTGCAGTACTCTGCTCTATAACACCCTCCCTCGCAGTTTGAGCAAATTCCTCTTCGGTCGCAATTACCAACTTTTTCCATTTGTATCAAAATGTAGATACAATTTCCATTCTACGATTACAAACTTGCCCTCATCGTGTAATTCCTAGCTGTTACGTACTAGCCCCACCTAAGCACAGTCCTAATTACTAGTCATAATGAAGACTACATAGGTTTAGATAGCAATTTACTTTAAAGGTACGTACTAGGTCGTTACTTTGTAGAAAATTACTATGTAGTGGGTACACGTGAGAAAATTGAAGTAGTTGCTTATTCTGTACGTGAGATGGTTTCCAGGGAGAATATTTGCAGGTCTTAGTATTCTAAGTGACGGGTTAAAATATGGAGCGGGTTGCGCCAAGAGCTACGTTAAGCCGAGTACATACATTGCGAGGCGTGCGTCGCGAATGGTTCGTCTCGCATGCCTCGGGCTGTGTGGACGAGTGAGCATTCGCGTCGTACGATCGTTGTGAACGCCACCTCAGTACGAGCTGTGCGCTCCGTGTGGATGGACAGGTGTGGTTTGCGTTTTCTACTGAGGAACACTGTGCGTGGTGGTTTGCGTGCTCAGCTTGAGCATGTGTCATTCGGGACGCACGCATAAATATATCGTCGTATGCCTCAGGTTGGAGCAAGCCTGACGAACCATTCGCGACGCCTCGCGATGTCTGTACGCAGCTTTATTTTTTCCGTCAAAGATAATTTTTTAACATTAACAATGCTGATTTTTTTTTAAGTTTTAAATTATCCAATGACTTCTTTCGCTCTAGAGCGGAGCGAGAGGGCGTGTCAGACTTTTACTGACTAAAATCACACCTATGTTCCTTCTTTGCTTAGCGTTCCAGGACCTCGGGTTTCCCTTTCGGAAGTCAACCCAGGGCCCCAGTAAGCATCGGCTCTGGGGCTCTACGGTTTTGCTGATGTCACTTTGAGGCGCGCCAGGAATACTACGCGCCGTCGACGACACAGGCTTGGTCCGGACGATTACCGGACGGCCGGACGGTGAGCTTTATTTTGATTAGATATTGAATGAATATTTTTGTATCTTATTTCATAATAATGTACGATGTTCAGACAATTTCACAAAAATTTCCAACTTTCGCCAAACTGCACAGAACTGCTGTGCAGTTTGGCGAAAATTGGAAATTATTGGCAAATATAGCTCCTAACTAAATTATACTTCGTATTTCTCCCGACGATGACATGCTTACATGCAGCAGTAACGCGAGATAATGCTGTGATAATTAGAGATCAAACATCACAAGGTAAGTTTGATTATGAATTATATTATAATTACAACATTATTATTACAACGACTAACACAGCAGTTCTGTGTAGTTTGGCGAAAGTCAGAAATTATTGGCAGATATAACTCCTAACTAAATTATACTTCGTAACTCTCCCGACGATGATTAGCTTACAAGCAGCAGTATAAACGTGAGATGATGCTATGATAATTAGACATCAAACATCACAAGGTAAGTTTGATTATAAATTATATTGTAATTACAACATTATTATTACAACGACTAATACCAATTATTATTAGTATTACATTAAACCTTTTTATGCGCTTCGAATTTTTAATAAAGCTGGCGATTCAAACCTTAAAAACGTGCACATTATATTCGGCACTGAAACCGCGAGTGCCTACATAGGTACCAAACTCCCTTTGTGCAATGATCACCGAGTTGCGGTAACCGGTATTCCAATGAATCAAATTGCGCAAATAATGAAAATTATATGAATCCAGTTAACAAACGGAAAATGTTTACGGAAAGTCACAATCATTTCGAAATGCATGATTCGTTGAATATTCAATGAATTAAGGCAAATGATAGACTCGGTTGTGCATTAATTTTAAATTCGCTAGTTTTACCTTGTTGTGACGTCGTATTTTAAAAGGTAACTGTACCCCTCTAGCCAAGTTGATAATCTGGAATCTTTAACGCTAGTAGAAAACTTAAAATGTACGGGAATGACGTTATCTCAATGCTCAGTCATATGGTCAGAACAAAAGAATCGCGGGCGTGGCCAACTCGAGGCGTGCGACGTAAGAGAAACGGTTGTACAATTGCCGTCACGGATCTTGAGCGCTCGGTGTCAGAATGGAGATCGCTTTGCGCATTCCATATATTGGCCAATCGTCGTCGTTGTTAGATACATGCAGCAAGAGCAGGGAATGAATCATGAGTGACGTCTATGACGCGACGGACCACTAAAGAGACCGCATATTTGACTTCTGCGCAACTCGAAGCCAGCGCTCAAGATCAGTGCCGGCAATTGTAACTTGGCTAAGGGGGCTGGATTCAACCTGTAGGGTGTATTCGAAAGGGAACCCCGGGGTCCTAGAACGCAAGGCAATGAAGGAATATAGGTGGAGTTTTAGTCAGTAAAATTCTGATACGCCATCCCGCTCCGCCCCAGAGCGGGAGAAGTCATTGGGTGGGAAATCATCTAATGGTTTATCCCGTCTTAAAAAAAGGGTGTCAAAGTCAAAACATTTATTTCAAATAGACCATTTGCAGGCAGGAAAAGTGAAGCTAAATTGCGCGTTCCAAAGCGTAGACCTCTATGGAGAAGAACGTGCAAGAAACTCCATGGACACTCTTTTAAATCATAATAAGTGTTACATATAATGCTTGGTTACATATTACTTGTTGTGACAACCACTAGCGTGACCAGAAAGCTGGGCTTTTCTTTAGCCAACGAATTAGCATTGCCATTCAACGTGGCAATACTGCCAGCGTTCTGGGCACTTTTCCCATTGACAACAATGTAGATGAATTTTTGACGCCCAACGAATTTTTATACGCGTTTTTAGCTTCATTTGTGTTTTACTAAAAAATAACCTATAATAATGTGTGTTTGACACATAGTAGAGTACACGTGTGTATAACATATGTTAAGTATACCAGCTTCCGTCGGACGGCGGCTTCGTCTGCGTGAAAGTAGAAATTTATCACAGGGGAACTTACTCCGAGATAAAAGGTATTTTATGTATCCTAGGACATGGCTTACCCATATGCCAAATGTAATCCAAATTCTTACTACAAACATACAACCTTTACAGACACACATTGTATACAAACTTGTAGTCTAATTATTAGGATTTATTCTTGATGGGCTCGCGTTTCACCAATATCTCACCTGATGGTAAGCGACGATATGTTCGACGATGGAGCACGCTTACCTAGAAGCAACCTATTCACTCTTGACTTAAAGACCAATAGGTTCATCATCAGGGAATTCTACTTCTTAGCTATACACACAATGAATATAAATATATTCTATAAATATAAGAATATAATACAAACAATGAATGTATACCCAAAACGCTTATGTACCTATTTACTACTCTTGACTTAAAGAACCCTAGCCCCTAGTTTGTGTCTATCAGAAAATACATCCGGCAGGGAACTCCACTCCTTAGCTGTACGCACAATGAATGTATTTTTATAAAAGCGTTTTTAAAATAAAAACATTTACGTAACCCTTCCACTGCAGGACATAAAACAAGCTTACTTTGAAGCTCGGTATATATCTTCAGCCCTTGTACCCAGCCCTGGAAGGCGGGTCAGAGTAATTTAGCGGAATAAGTTAGTAAGGTAATCGTGTTCTGGGAATCGGTTCGCCGTGTTTTGACGTGGATAAACAGAAACCATCGTTAAACACGCGATGTTTTGATGTTGTGACACGAATGTTGGAATAATTTATGAGTTTATTTTAAGTGGGTAATTATCCAGATTAATCTTTTTTGAGATGACAAAGAATAACGGCAAGGAAGATGTTGATGAAATTATTAAGTGTATTATTAAATTATTAATTATTTCAGGAAATGAAAAAAATCGGCCTCTCCACACAAACTGTCCAATCAAGTTTATTATTTTGTGCGGAGAGGCCGATATTTTTTTTCGTTTCTGAAAAACATTGTGGTAGGTTGTTCAGTTTTGTCTAATGAGCAAGCCCATAAGGCTTGTTGTTTGTTAGTTTGCGAAGACCGTCCCTTACACTCTTTATAGATATAGTTATCTATTAACAAAAAACTAGCACGAATCTCCGAGGTTCCCAGAAGATTGCTCGTATATTCGCAGACAGTTCGTGTGCTCACTTAAGTCACTCCACGTCAAAGCGGAGTGTTGAGCCGGACGAGCGTACAAGAGAGCTAACTGCAGTTACCAGTTCTCACCACCAATTATACTACAAGCACCAAGTTTCGCACGTAAGATTCTAACTGAATTTATGGCGCTGGAGTCTTGATTAGATAACATTGAACCGTGCGAGTAAGAGAGTGTTGAAAACTTAGTGAAATAATGCATGCTTGTACTTGCAATTATGAACTAGGTAATGTAATTATGTTAGAACAGATGGTCGATGGGGATGAATGGCTCTGGAGTGGCGACCACGTACTGGAAGACGCAGAGTTGGAAGGCGTCCCACAAGGTGGACCGATGACCTGGTGAGGGTTGAGGGAATCTGATGGATGCGAGACGCACAACACCGGCCATTATGGAAAATTATTCCTGTCCATCAATGTACGTGGTATAAACGACGAAGCGTAATTTTTATCTATGTATATTGGTATCATCACAATGTCACATTAATTAACTTCATTCATTAAACCCCAAGCGAACGCTGGCGTTGAAATGAAGATATCCGCAGGAGAACCAAGGTTGCCGACATAGCACAAAGAATCGCCAAACTTAAGTGGCAATGGGCAGGGCACATTGCTCGCAGAACAGATGGCCGTTGGGGCCGAAAGGTTCTGGAGTGGCGACTGCGTACCGGAAAACGCAGCGTTGGAAAGCCTCCTACAAGGTGGACTGACGACCTGGTGAAGGTAGCGGGAATCCGATGGATGCGGGACGCACATGATCGATCGTTATGGCGGCGCTTGGGGGAGGCCTATGTCCAACAGTGGACGTCTATCGGCTGAAATGATGATGATGATAGTGATGAACGCCGGCGTTCGCGCATCAGTTGTATTACTATTGTGTCTCAAATTGTCGGTATCTGAAAGGTTAATTCAATATTATTCGTAGAGGGAACTACTTCTCATTTCAATAAGTATCATAGTATAGGTATGTGAATATTTATTTAAATAAATGCAACTTGGGTTTTTTAAAGATGATATCGGGCATAATTTTAAAAGAATTTGTTTAGGTGGTTACCTCAAAAATCAATATGTGCGGTATTTTGATTTCTTTATTTCCATAAGAAACAAAATAACAAGTTATAATTAATATTAGCTTAACTCAAAGTTGAGTTTTCTTCCAGCAAACTATTGAGAGAAAGAGAGAGATCACAATAGGGAATTTTCTATGATTTATTAGTGAACTTTTACCAATTATTTTGAATATAATCGTAAGAATAATACATTAACTTCAAAACTTAAGGGCCAAGCGCCCGAAAAGTGCCATAAAACAGTGATTTTCTGAGGCCTACTCCTCCGTAACGGCTAGGTCAATTGGTTTGAAAAAAATATATGTTTATTATAGATTCATGAACAACCGGCTTAAAATTGCAGTGGCCCGTAAAGCTGGAGGACCGAGTAAAATAGGAAGAAGGTACGACGTGAGCAAATTGTATGACTCCGACATCCGTAAAACATTTCAACTCGAGCTACGCAACCGTTTTTCGGTACTCGAAGCTACTACGGACTCACTGGACGAGGAGTGGAGCCGTATCAAAGCGGCCTATACAGAGACCAGCGCCGTTGTTCTAGGACACAAATCGAGCAATTCTCGCGAGGACTGGATGTCGCAACGTACGTGGAGCCTGATTGAAGACAGAAGAAACCTTCATCTGAGACTGCTTGAGACACATAATGACACCGTAAGAGCCGACCTTATCATGCAGTACCGCCAAAAGCGCAAGGAAATTTATCGCAGCACCCGCAAAGATAGGAGACAGTGGGCTGATGGTATTACAGATCGTGCTCAACAAGCTGCAAACTCCGGTAACCTAAAGGAGTTATATAAAGCTACCAAAACCTTGACCGGAAACAGTAAGTCCAAGAAGAAGCCACTGAAGTCCAAAGATGGTCAGCTCATTGTGACGTCAGAGAAGCAGCTGCTTCGCTGGCATCAACATTTCGAGGAGGTCTTCCGTTCGTCTGCAGCATCGACCTATGACACATTGCAGATTGGATCTACACCAGCTCAGTTACTCGACATCGATACGGAACCACCATCAGCCTCTGAAGTTGCTAAAGCAGTCCGTTCTTTGAAGACAGGTAAAGCACCAGGACTCGACCTGATTACGGCGGAAATGCTACAAGCTGACGTATCCTCTGCCGTCGATGTTCTGATGCCCCTTATTGAAAAGATCTGGAACGCCGAAGAGCTCCCGGACGAATGGAACAAAGGTCTTTTAATCACTGTACCCAAAAAAGGTGATCTTAGTCAGTGCAATAACTGGAGAGGTATTACGTTGCTCTCAGTTCCCTCAAAGGTGTTCTGCAGGATTATCTTGGATAGACTGTCTAAGGCCGTGGATCCTCTCCTACGCAAGGAACAGGCTGGTTTTCGTTCTGACCGCTCGTGCACGGATCAGATCAACACTCTTCGTATCATACTTGAGCAGGCATCAGAATGGCAGAGGGAGATTTACTTAACTTTTGTCGACTTCGAAAAAGCCTTTGATACGCTGAAGTGGTCTAGCATTTGGGCTCGCCTACTGAGCATTGGCGTACCACCGAAAATTATCCGTCTTCTGGAGGCTATATACAGGAAGTATTCTTGCAAGGTTACGCACGACGGCCTCGTCTCTGATGACATCGCAGTGCACGCTGGTGTCCGCCAGGGCTGCCTACTTTCGCCGCTTCTTTTTCTTGTGGTTCTTGACGGAATAATGCTTCGCATCTTGGATAACAGGCGCCGCGGGATTGAGTGGGGATTATCCAACGTCTTGGAGGACCTTGATTACGCCGATGACCTATGCCTCCTGAGTCATACCCATGCCGACATGCAGGCAAAGTTGGAAGATTTAAGTCAGGAGGCTGCAAAAACTGGTCTTAAAATAAACATCCGGAAGACACAGGAGATGAGAACGGGTGTGAGGAATCCCTCACCGTTGATGTTGAACTCAGAGGTAGTGGAACGCGTACACAAGTTTACCTATCTAGGAAGCGTCGTTTCAGAAACCGGAGGTAGTGAAGAGGACATCACTTCACGGATCGCCAAAGCCCGAGCAACCTTCGCGCAGCTGAGACCTGTTTGGCAGTCGCGAAAACTGACCCGAAGAATAAAACTTAAAATTTTCGGGTCAAATGTCAAATCTGTGCTGCTCTACGGGTGCGAAACGTGGAAGGTCACAAAGGACATCTCACGCCAAATCCAAGTTTTCGTCAACCGCTGTCTGCGTCGCATCCTCGGAATTTACTGGCCCGACACAATATCCAACGTAGAGCTGCTGGAAAAATGCCACGAGATCCCAATCGACCGCCAGATCAAGCGCCGCAAGTGGAGATGGATTGGCCACACGCTCCGAAGGAATTCCGATCACATACCCAAGCAAGCGTTGGACTGGAATCCGCAAGGAAAAAGAAAGCGTGGCCGTCCGCGTCAGACCTGGCGTCGCACCGTGTTGGCGGAAGCAGCGAGCATCGGGATGACGTGGAGCGAAGTGAAGCGTGAAGCTCAGGACCGTTCGCGATGGAGGATTACTGTGGACGCCCTCTGCCCCATCTAGGGGACATAGGACATTAACATAGATTCATGAACAATAATATCAACATTTGATTTTTTCGTGCAATTAATACTTTTGTCAAAAAAAAATATTTAGCAATTTCGCAACTTTTCGCAACTTTTCCCTACTCCTTCGAAACGGCTTGGACCTTTAGAAACATTTTTACACATAAAAATTGGTGGTTAAATATTCTTCAAAGTGAACATTGCATATGTAAATCAATCAATATCTCGCAGAGAAAATGGATTTAAAGCGCTTCCGGGCGCTGCTGGCCGCAAATAAATGCACAGATTTGCGTACTGCCGCCTAGGCGAGTGCGAGAGTTGCGTTCACATAATTTCGGTCAGATGGTTCAAGGGACTATACGCCTTAACAAGAGTCTCTTGGACAAACGAACCTACTAGCAAGCAATTTTTTTAATCTATCTATACATTTCTCATGTCCATCTGCCTGCACCATTATTTTAATTATAAGTCCGCGATTAATAACAGGAGCGCTGCGTCGAACTGAACCACGGATGAATTCGCGCGCTTTTGTGGCGGCCATCTTATCAAAATGGCCGCCGCTGATTTATTACCGCCTATTGTGCTGAAAGTGAGCCTTGAAGTCATGATTAATAATAGGAGACCTAGATTTCTTAACGTATTTACTTTTATTTTGTGTATGTTTCACGTATTGTATTGGTAGGTATTGAAATGGGAAACCATTGTATTATCGGTATTGTATCCTAACGTTGCTAAGTTAATGTAGTCGCCAAATATGGTATTTGAGACGTTGTATTTGTCATATTGCTATATTATTCGTCGAAATACAAAAGCTAATACCTAAGTACTGTGTAGGCCTATAATATTCGTCGTAATACCAAGGCTAATACTTACCTACTGTACAGATATGGTACAAAAGATTTTCATTGAATTTCATTAGGTAATTCATGCATGTAAGTACCTACCTATTTAAAAGTATATTTTGAATAAATAATAAAACGGTAAAACTTTCAATGTAATCTTAACAAAATGAAGTTATTTAAGTTGCTCCGAAAGTACTACGTCGATGATTCGCTTTAGCTATGAGGACGCTTAGCCAAGTTGTTATTCTGCAATCGTTAACGCTGTCGAAGAGTGATGAAACGTATGGGAATGACGTCATCTCGACGTAAAGTCGCGTGGTCAGAACAAACGAATAGACAATTCGTAGCCAAGTTCACATCATTCAAAATCGTTTCTACAATGTTTAACGCTACATCCTTTGTTATACAAACGCTACATTGTAGAACGAGCGGCCGACTCAGGCGCGTCAACATGGCTACCAACTTATCGTTTTCTACAATTGCTGTAACCGAGGCGTTACCGATTAGAGAACGGAATTCGATTGTAACTTGGCTAGGGGGGGAGGTTAGACGCGTGTGCTTCGGAGAATAAAGAATGAATCTCTAGTAAGTACATCTTTGAGGAAGAATTTTATTTTCAATTCGTCGTTATGAACATAGCTGATGGTTGAATTTTGTCCAGGCACAAAACTAACACCTTAATTTGCGATTCCTACATCAGGCAAAGTGATTTTAGGTATTTATTTATTAATTAAAACTTTATGCACTATTAAGAAACACACTGTACGAAAGCGAACTTAATGCCTTAGGCATTTTCTACCAGGGCGGTGCAGAAATATAACATGGTAGGAGCATCTTAATACAATAATAAACATAGAAATTAACAATGTAATTATGAGAAACGAATCCAACAAATCAACGCTGTGATGATTACACCAACTTGCTGCGAATGTGTTCACGTGCCTTCACCTTAAAAGTCAACCGACTGGACGCTGTCCTGATGTTCAACGGGAGCGCATTCCAAAGAGAGATCGCCTGGACGAAGCAGGGCTGGATAAACCCAGAGCGATGTGTAGCCTGTGTAGGACATCGTGGAAGACGATTATTGGTAGATCGGAGATATTTGTTTTTCCACTACGAATTTTTCAGCCAAGGATATCTCTAATGCCTTGATCACACGTACCGAGTAAACGGGCGAGACAGTGCTCTCGGCCAAGTACTCGGTACGTGTAATCACAGCCCCGAGTGCTCGGCCGAGCGCTTATCTCTATAATTCGCTTACACCACTGTCTCGGCCGAGCTATATTTTACTGTCTCGCCCTTTTACTCGGTACGTGTGATCAAGGCATAAGTTTCAAACTCCGGGCTGCCCACCACAAAGTTTGGAAGTTGGTAGTTGATACACTACCAACTTCAAAACTTCGTGGTAAAACCCCCATATTTCAAAAGGGTGTTTTAAAAAATTAACAAACCCTCCATTTTTTTTTTAATTGATATAAACTAGTGCTTGACTGTTATCCCACCTATTGGTAAGTAGTGATGCAATCGTTGATGGTGAGGCGCACTAGTTTATTAAGAGCCTGTTCACTCTAGCCTTGAAGACAATTTGCAACGTCATCATCATTATCATTTCAGCCGAAAGACGTCCACTGTTGGACAGAGGCCTCCCCCAAGCGTCGCCATAACGATCGGTCCTGTGCGTCTCACATATGGATGTGCAGATGGCAGTGAGGGTCGCGAGAATCCGCCATTGGATTCCCGCGACCCTCAATAGGTTATCAGTCTACCTTGTGGCCTTCCATCGCTGCGTCATGATGTGCTACTTAAGATAATTTATTATGTTGCATTATTTTTTTAAATCTCCATTATTTACTCTCTTAACGAATTTATTCCCCTTCATTAACCCTTCAATATTGACCAACTCATAACTTCGTTAGCACAGGACTGCCAACATTATCATCATTTTGTGCCGTCACATTCCGGACGAGATATCAGGGTTGCGGAGCTGAGCGGAGCGTTACGGAGCGGAGCTGAGCGCTGCAGATCACTGCGGTTCTGAACTTGTTGAATGCAGACGTCGGCATTGTAAACAGGGCCGACCCTTTCGCAGGGTTGGCACACATGACCCTTTACTTGAAATTTAAAACAAAGTCACATATTTTCCACTGTCTTAAATCGCGGCATATATTTGACTTTGTCTTTTACTGAATCGGTTTTTGTGTTATCTATAGTCATAGTTATCAGTATTGGCATAGTTAATAAATATTCTCCGTCATTCTTCTTAATAATAAGCTCCGTTTTGACAAAGCGCTGGTCGATGTCGGAAACATATTGCTACGTTTACATGTGGGCCCAACCTCGGCCGTGCCATGATTTTTTTTTTATGTTAATAGGTTCGCGCTTGACCGCTATCTCACCTGATGGAAAGCGACGATGCGGTCGACGATGGAACGCGCTTACCTAGACGAAAACTATTCACTCTCGACTTAAAGATTCCCGGGTTGTAGCAATCAGGAAACACAGACTCCGGCAAGGAATTCCACTCCTTAGCTGCATTAAAGAACACTGATTAAACATCATAATACTGACATCTTCCAAAGATAGTGGTGATTCATTCATCACGAACTTTTGTCCGCGATTTCGTCCGCGTATACAACAGACACACTTGTATAAAACAATTAATTAAATCATCATTTTCGCAACCGACGTTGGGGCCCATACTTGTGCCCATACAGTGTTAAGCAATAACCCCTTCGTAGTGTGGTCCCACCTCAACGTCAATCGAATCGGGAGGTTTTTTCACCTGATTAAGGCAGAAAAAAACACCCAGGTGTGACCATTGTGCGGACTACCCGGAAAACACGGTGGAGGTATGCCCCGCTTGAGCGGAGTACCGTCTTGTCCTTGTGTAGGTGATGGGTGGCGTTGACCTCTCGCGCCGTAACTTGCTGCAGGTGCAGAAGCGAGGGGAAATTGACGGCTCGTGGCGGTCGCCTCCTTCTGTGAAGCAGTAATGTTAGCGAAGGCACTCGTCAGCCGCCAAAGCCCCGGCTCTAACTGCCAGCCACCATAAGTGTAGACTTTAGACGCCAAGCAATGGTAGCTCGCCATCTGGCCGTCCGGTAACCGTCCCAAGCCTGAGTCATGTGCCTCAAATAGGTGTCAGCAAAACCGTAAGGGCCCAGTTGAGCAAAAGCCTACTAGATTTAGATCGACTACTGAAAGGGTTACCTGTGTTCTTGGGATGCAAAGGACGACTAAAAGAACATAGGTGATTTAGTCAGTAAAAGTCTGAAGGCTCGTAAGCATAAAAAACCCTGTTGAATAAGCCTCTTTGCATATCTACTTCGTCATACGTAAAAGGGACTTCGCATACTGATCTTCCCTCTTTTCTTTCCTTTTCTATCTTTAATTTTTCTTTTGAAGTTTATTCTATTCTATTCTTCTCCATAAATTTAAAAATGCCAAGCGTTCATTATCTAAATGTTCTGTGACATTTTCAGGTATCACGTAAAAATATACTATGCGACCAAATCGGTTAAGTAGTTTTTGCACTAATGGAAAACATCGCATCACACTTCATCGTGTCATCATTACGTTTGTTATTTATGACAGAGTGCTGTGCTGTTACAACATGCAATTTATTGTTATTATTCGCAATATAATCTAGATCATAATCGTGACAACCCTCATCAGGGTTAAACTATAACATATACTAAGCGGTAATACATTAATAACGTGTTTGCTCGTATCCTGTCGTCCTCATATTACGATGAATTTGATGACGTCGTGATATTGTGGGGCCAACTCTTGACAAGCACTATACTGACATGTGTCACAATTAGGTTTATGAGATTTAACCAAATCTGTCTCATACGAAGTACCATATAAATCTTGTCACAACTTACGTCCTGAGAGGGCGTTACCTTTGCGTCCTAGAACCTCATTTTCAGCCCGTGGCTTTCAAGAATTCCCTGTGGCTTCCAGGTATTCCCCGTGGCTTCCAGGAATTCCTGTGGGTTCCAGGAATTCCCTGTGGCTTTCAGGAATTCCCTGTGACTTCCAGGAATTCCCAATGGCTTTCAGAAATTCGCTGTGGCTTCCAGAAATTCCCCATGGCTTCCAGGTATTCCCCGTGGCTTCCAGGAATTCCCGTGGCTTCCAGGAATTCCCTGTGGCTTTCAGGAATTCCCTGTGACTTCCAGGAATTCCCAATGGCTTTCAGAAATTCGCTTCCAGAAATTCCCCATGGCTTTCAGGAATTCCCCATAGCATAGGTCAAAGTGGTGCTAGATTGTTCGAAAGAGTTACGGCCTGGTCTTGACTTTGGTCTTATTTGCGAGCGGCGCAGCGAAGGGGGTGGCATTAGTAAGCAGGCGCGCAGCACTATGAGCGGCATCTCGTGGCGTGTTTCAAACATTTTCAACACAAACTTTTGACTTTACCGCTCGCCGCCCCGCACTTAGCTACCGCTCGCAGCAGCAAGGTCGTGAACGAACCGTTGTATCTCACTGCCCAGCTTTATAGTTACGAAGATACCTAAACATTACTAATCCTTGGTTATTGGATTATGAATCAATTCTTCTTTAGCTTGAAAACTTGAAAAAATTTGGCATTAAAATCTAAAATTCCAAATTCTCAATTCAGAATGTTGCCATTAGAAATCTTAATCTTATTTTTTTGTTAGGGCCATATATCACCGGGACACCACTGGTAGCGCAACTGGTTGCGCCACCAGCAAAATGTATAGAGCTCTATAGAGCGTTACTCACCTGGTGTCTGTTTGGTAGCGCAACCAATTTGGTGGCGCAACCAGTGCGGACACCAGTCCGGCCGCCAGTCACGCCCCCCACCAAAGAGCGTGTGTAATAAGATGGAAATCTAACCTTTGAAAACAATAATTAACCAACTGTCAAACGTTACTGACAGTGAACCAAGAATCTTGTACAATACAATCTGGATTGATTACGACAAACTTAAAGATGTAATAAAGAAGTACCATACAAGAATCTTTATCCCTTTCTACCAGTGTGTATAGACTAGTTCGTACTACGAGACATTCTGTTATACAGAAGTTCAAGATGTTATTAAGGACGCTTTGACCGTTTTAGACAAATATCTCGTTTTTTCGGGTACCATTATAATGCACCAAGAATCATAACTATGAGGGTGTCACGGTATCAAATAAAAGATAATATACATATTCATCTCTAGGATGGCATAAAAAAATATTATGGTTTTGTATAAAACTTTCATATACTTAGTTAAATACGATTTTACCAACGCACTAATCAAGAAAATTACAAAATACAAGGTTCTGAATAGGTCGCGTAAGCTAAATCCAGTGCACATTTTTAGCTTAAAAATCATAAAATACCACAGCTTATATAGTCTTCTACACCTTTTATTAATTATTTTGAACTTACATAAATAACTTTATGATTTATGACCATCATCACTCTAAAAAAATCTTCATACATTTTTCATTGAATCCACCACTTCCAAGCCTCAGTCCGCGCTGAACGCGTCCGCGTTCTGAGAAGCACGGGCCGTTTCGCTTTCTTTAAAAAACGTATACTGCGATTGTATGCATTGATACTTTTTCGAAATAAAATTAAGTACCTAGTTATGAGTATAAAAATAAAAAACGACTTGGGAATTTTGTATAATATTTAATCATTAAAAAAATACTATTCTTATAAGGTTCTTCTACTAGTAAATAATTATCAAGATCCCTTCATCAACCTTGATTATTAAACCAGTGTTAGCTACATCAGATTTCATTTTACCCTAATAATTAGCTAAGTCGTTTGACTTTTTAGACAGACTCTACCACACTTATTTTTAGAATTAGATAGGTATTGATTTACTGTTATAGAATGAAACTAAAAATAATATTTTTAACAACTTTAATTGAGTAAATTGATATGAAAGTCATTTTTGGGGGTTGTGGCTACGAATATACCATCCTTTTAATTGAAGAAGGTGGATGTAATTTTTTTTAACTGACTTCAAAAAAGGAGGAGGTTCTCAATTCGATTGTTTTTTCCTTCTAAATTCGATGGAGACCCATTCCCTCTCCTAGAAAGGAGGCCTGAGTTCCAGCAGTGATAACATTAAAAAGGCTGATTATGTATGTGTGTATATCTATAGGGATTTTGGTGTTTTTACCAAGAAGTCTCTGTATTCATATTCATAGTCTACATTCTACTACAGTCAAAAAGTATCAGTATACAGTCATATAGTAGTCATCAGTTCAACTTCATCAAATGATACTTTAATAATGGCCATGACTCCAATAATGGCCAATTAAATATACAAAAAATTTAACAAAAATATATAACCATAAAGTTGGTACAAAACTATAGAATCAAACCAAACTAATAGTTGTTTTTTTGACAAAAACTATCTATAACAACAATTAGTTACTTATGTTTGTTTTACAGTAACTGTAAAACGATCAAAATAACTTTAAATTCGGAAGTCGGTGTTAAATAACAAAATTTACCAGAAACATCGACTTCCGAAATTAAAGTTATTTTGATCGTTTTAGTGTTTTTTTGTGTATTCTTTATTCAAGTCGAGCCGATTTCGACTATTCTGTCAAGTCCATAGTAAATTGGAAAAACAAGTGTGTTTATAGAAATCTAAGTAAAGTGAGAATATTAAGCCGTCCAAGACAAAGATAGTAATAGCAAATGTACTGAAACATACTAGGTAAAATACCTATAAGTGTTACTTTATTTAACCTGTTTTTTCTTTATTTTAAGCTTAACAAATTACACCTTATCAGTGTGGAAATAAATAAATAAACTGGTTTTCATCTGTTAACTCAATAAGGTTCAATTGAAAACTAGCATTAGGTAAAAAAACTATATTTAAAATTAATAAATAGTTTTCACACACTCGCAATATTTTTGAAAGACCTATCTAACGACATCCCACATTATGGAATAGTCTACAAAACAAAATAAAAAAGAATTAAAAAAAGGGCGTACTTGTATCGTACTCTTCAGTACATTTTTGAGGTTGACGTAATCAATCCAGATAGTATAAAAGATTCTTGGATGTGGCGACCCAAGAACGCTCTCTATCCCTTTCTACTAGTGTGTCCATAGATTAGTTCGTACTACGAGCCATTGTGTTCTAAAGATGTTCAAGTTGTTATTAATACATTATATTTTAGAAAACTAATCAAAAACTAATATGTATAATAGACAGGTAAGACCTTACCACGATAACAAACTACGAGAGCCTAGAAGTTTTCGATAAGACAATTCTTCGAGAGTAAGCAAAAGAGAAGTTGATAGGTCATCGGCCTGCCAAAAAACCACGCCTCACCGAGGTCATTAAGAAGAGACTATTGCACAGGGCCAAACAACATCAAAATATGACTGTTTCAGACTGAAGTCGGTTAAAAATAAGACTTTAAATAGTACAGTACATTGTCAATAAACTGCTGCCATTATCTGATGAAATAATATAATTTTTCAGACATGTTTCTCCGATGAATCGACGTTTCAGGTTTTGGTTGACAAAAGCTCTTTTGTCCGTTCAAAAAATGCTCCTTTCCGACGACGCCCTGGAGAATAGCTCCATAAAAACCGGTGTTAAGAGACAGCTAAATTCCCAATTAGTATTATGATGTGGTCTTTAATCTCAAGCAAGGGTCTACATATCGTGAAAGGGACCGTGAGGCATGACCAGTACAAGCGAGTACTAGAAACTGGACTGCTGCCGCATCTCGAAGAATGGTTCCTTATTGACGATGAGTCCATTTTTATGCCCGAATCTGCATTGTGCTACAAAACCAGGGGTGTTACTGCATACTTGGCTAAAAAACATTAATGTTTTATCCTATACCTTTTTTGCCCTATGCTGAGTTCCCTGACAGTTCATTTTTTCCGTGGCACGCATACTACTTTAGATTACTAAAAAAATAAACTGGCAAAAAAAAATAAAAAGGAAATGATAAAAAAAATATTGTCTTTCTTAAATTACTAAGTAAATTATTGTGGTTATAATTAACTGTTAATAAATTAAGTAAATAAAATAAAAAAGTATAGAACTTAAAAATGTGTAATGCGTTAAACGGAACTTCTGCCAATAGAGATTGACACTACTCGACGACACACTAATCGACAAAATCGGAGCGGCCATCTTGTAATCGCATGTAAAATTGGAAAAAAGTAATAGAAAAAACTCAAAAAACTATAACAGGGGACTGGAATAAATATATCCGGATCGACCGAATTAGGGACCAATAATTAATCATCGCGGTTAGTTGAAGATTCCGATTCCGATATGGATATGAGTTCAAATCAAGACTCAAGTTCTGACAGTGAATAATAAATAAATTATTATTTTAAACAGACTGCATTTTATTTACCACTAGCCGTCCCCCGCAGTTTCGCCCGCGTTATTTCAGGTTTTTAGTTTTTGTCAGGTTTTTTAATTTACTGTAAAATTTCTTCAAAATCCGTAGACTAGTTCTTGCGTGAAAGAGTAACAAACACCCACACACACATACAAACTTTCACATTTATCATCTATAAATCTAAAATCGGTAATCCAATTCCATTACCTTTGCCAACTGATTCGTTATTGTAAAAATCGATTAAATTTCGTTAGGTCACATCACTATAATTGTCAGACAAAAACTGTCAGGGAACTCATCATAGGACAAAAAAACTAGTCAATCAATACACCCGACATGAACGCTATTGAAAACATGTAGGAGCTCACCAAGCAGGAGATCGCTTAGCAAGTGATCACCACCAAACTAATAAATTATTTATTATTATTGTTATATAAACACTAGCTGATTAAATTGCAGCTCTCAACAACACAAACCTGCAACAGGATGCCAGAATTTGCATAGAGGGCATATCACGATGAATGGAATCTATCACAAAATTCTGGTAATATTCGTATCTATTTTTTTTATCAAAAATATATAAATAATTTTGCTTTTAATTTTCGTTGTTTTTATTATCTCAATAAAAAAAAACTATAAATAAAAAATACCAGCCGGACCTACAAGCAACCTTTTTTCAAACCTATTAACCTGGCCGTTAGCGAGGAGTCGGCTTCAGAAAATCACTGTTTTATGGCTCTTTTCGGGCGCTTGGGCCTTAAGCGATACGCGCGAGTCCAAGCGAGCAGGCACCTTCCGATTTCACCTACTTTTTCTGTCGTCAACTCGCTCAGACTTGAAAATCTGACGTATTTATGTACAGTCAACTAAAAAAAAAAATTTATAACATAGGTACCCACTAAAAATGTATTAGAAATTGTATTCGACTTGACTTTAAAATAAAACACTTATAAATCAACATTACAATAATATAATATTACATATTTACCTATTAATTACCAACAAATTACAACATTATCAGCAATAAGCAACCAAAGTTGACGTCCAAATATTAGTTAATGTTAGCACACGTTTAAGTGTGCTAACATGTAAGTGAGTGAATATGCAGTATCGATACGTCATGTATGTTTCAAAAAAGTCAAGAGCGCCCACACGATGAACAAAATCTTTCTTGGATGCGTTCCATTTCACGATTAACCTGTGACTTTCAGTTGCCCTTTGCATTCTAGGACTACGGGTTTCCTTTTCAGGAATTCGCCGGGGTCCTAGCTTGCGGGCATCGGCCCTTCTGGACTCCTACGGTTTGATGTCATCTCTTTGAGGAGCACGTCGATCACTACGCGCTGTTGACGACTGAGCTCGGTTCGGTTAATTACCGGACGTCCGGATAGCGGACTACCCATTGCTCGACGTCCGCAAGCCCGCGTCTACCGTGGTCCGTCGTCGGGGTCGGAATTTCGGCGGCCGATGGTCCTTTGGCCTCCTTCTTCGCTAACATTACTGCTTCGCAGAAAGAGGCGACCGCCTGCCATTCCTCCTCGCTCCGGACCATAGTCTGAACTAGGGCCCTGCGTGAAAGTTTGTTGCCAAAAATTGCCTCCACGAGGAAACAGCGGTGCTCTGCCCGAGCGGGGCACAACTCTACCATGTCCTCGGGTGCTCCACCGTGTCCTCCGAGTGGTCCACACAATAGTAATACCCGAGCTTTACTGCCGTCTGAATCCGATGCGAACTTGCCATTTTCGGTGAGGACCATGCAGGTGCAGGTAACATGAGAAAGTCAAAAGTAACGTAAAATGTTTTTAAAGTAACTTGGGTATCGTGTACCACATCGCATCGCGTATCGCCACATCCTACTCGCCTCATTCCTCACCTTTAACATAATATCCCGAAATCTCAGTAGATAACCGGTATACCTAGCCTGCGTGAAAAAATCCGCGGACAATAGCTAGTTATTTATAGTAATTGTTATTATTTGACTGTATTTTATACGTTTAAACGAGAGGACGACAGAAAAAGTAGGTGAAATCGGAAGGTCCCAACTCGCGCGGACTCGCGCGAATTGCTTAAGGGGCCGGCGACGCATGAATTTCCATACGAACGTAATACCACGCTCATTTGCAGTTGGAGCATATTTCCAACATATTATGATGATATTCGGTTATGGACAATATTTATCTAGGTTCCTACGTCTTTCTTTAAAAAAAAAAACAAAAAGAAATTTAAGTGAATTGTATTTCACACTTTTTTATAGCGTAAATGGCAAAACATGCCATTTGGCTTTTCCTGTATTAAAAATAACAATATTTCTAATATTCTCGACGTAGAAACCTAGATAAATATTGTCTATAACCGAATATCATCATAATATGTTGGAAATATGCTCCAACTGCAAATGAGCGTGGTATTACGTTTGTATGGAAATTCATCCGTCGCCGGCCCCTTAAGCGAGTTGACGAACAAGCCATATTAGGTAATCTCTGGAAGTACTGGTCCGATAGCAAAAAGTTTTTCGCCGATAGAAAACTGCTTTATTCCTGAGTGGGGTGTCCGCGGGCGAAGCCGCGGGCAAATGCTAGAATATTATATTTATCGACCGTGAAGTACCAATACCGCCTAAAAATATTTTTTCAAGAAAATCATAATTTACCGCTATGAATTTAAAAAGGTTTTTCCGCGTGTTTTAAGCGATTATCACACTGCCACGCATCACGCTGCACGGTGCGTGTCGACGCACCTACGCGCGTACTTGCGGAAGTGCAGATCTGCATCATCGTACGGGTTTTTTACGCACTCACGCGCGTTGGTGCGTTTTGTAAATTCACGCAGGCTCTGACTCATTTCATACAAAATTATACGATAGTCGTCTTAGTAAAATTCGAGTAATTTTTTTGTTTTCAGGTCTGACAGACAGTTTGGTGTTATTGGTACTTTGCTGTCGATATAAAAAAATACATTAATTAATATCAAATGCTGCAGTGACAAAAATAATAACAATTAATTTTGTAAAATCATGGTTACCCTAGTTAAAACAGAGGTAAGAAAGGGACACACCGACCCTTTCTCGTTGTCTTGTTCAGTACGTTTTTCCCCGTTTGCTTGTCAATATGAACTTAGTCTTAATGAAAATAAAGAACACTTTAGAGTGTGTTTGCTGCGTAGGCAATCTAGATTATCCGTAGGAAACATGAAATCTTTGCTCTGGTGTCTTGTTTGGTGTCTTGCTATATTTCACTGGGACACCATGGTAGCGCAACCAGTGGCGCTACCAGGGTGTCCCGGTGAAATATCCAATTCCTATGTATGTACCTGTATTGCCAATCCTTATATCACGCTAATATTATATCGAAATGCGAAAGTTTGTATGTTCATTACTCGGGATCACGCTCAAACTTATGACCGGATTCTATTGAAAATTGGCAAACGGGTAAACCATATCTAAAAATAGGATAAAGTATACTTTTTATCACTTAGTGTTGTTCCCAACAAAGTGTTTGTTGGCACTAAGAAGTTTCGTACTAACAATTTTCTTTTTGAAAACTGAACTGGATTCTGGAACAGAACTCAAGAAAACTTCTTCTTTAATTCTTTATTATACACTTTATCAACTTATAAAATAAGTGGATAACAAAGTTCATGTACATAGGCGAGCTTAACTCAAAGTTGAGTTTTCTTTCAGCAAACCATTGAGATGACAGTAGAGGGTAGGACCCAATGTGCAATTTTAAAATTACAAATATTATGAATAAAATGCCTATAGCCTTGAGCACAGGTGTAGGGTAGCCAGCCTTTCGGTGTTTTACAGGATGCATTTTGGAGAGTGTGCGCAGGAATTGCATGACTTGATTCCACCATCTGAATTCTACCATCGGACAACTCGACGTACGACGAGTATTCACCCATACGTTATTGAAACCTCTACGGTCCGGACAAAGCGTTTCGCCGCGTCGTTCGTTATCTTTATTATATAGTATCGTTTTTCGGGGCCCCCACGATGACACGGCGATGCTTTGCCCAAACGGGGCACACCTCCACTGTGTCCTCCAGGCGTTCCGCACAGTGGCGACACCCGGGTGTCACTTCAGAACCTGTGTCAAGGAAGGTGAGGACGCCGTGAGGTCTTTCCAGCCACGCCTCAAAGCTACCGCTTAATTGTGGCGTGCCCAATTAGCTAGACTTAGACTATACGTCTACTTATTCAATTCCTAATTAAAATAACTTCAAAAGAAGAACTCATAAACTAAATGACGGTAACATTAAGTGAACCATAACAAACTCGAGTTCCCTAATCGTATTGGCTCGTCAAGAGGTTATACCATGACCGTAATGAATAGAATTGAAGTTACTTGTAATAACAACCAACCGGAACGACGGTCGGCACTGCCCGAAATGACGGTCTGACCAAATCATGTAAACTACGAGGAAAATACAACTTAAGGGCGGGTACAGACTGTAGCGTAACATGAAAGGAACATTTCATAAGTGTAGATGCAGCGCTCGAACGAACCGAGCATTACCATCGCGGTCATTTCCGCCCGATCACTTCGAGTGCAAGCAAAAATGAACTTAGCGATGGTCAGGTGGAAGTGTCTTTGATGGTAGTTACATAAAAAAAAACTGCCTTACGCAAGTGACATTATTAAATTCGGTATGCGTTTCGTAGTACAACTAATGTAAACACATAACCCGTCATACTGGCACAGTATGGGAATTCTGTTACATTGTGACAATATGGACGGTAAATTCTTTCATTACGTGTAACATTTCGCAAGTCTGTACCCGCCTTAAATTCATTGAAATTGGGAAATGGAGTTCGGGGACTTTATTAATGTATTATGACTACTTGAGTTCATGTTACGGCTAACAAGGGTTGATATTTGACATTTTAGATAATTTATTAGTGAACCAAGTGCTTGGTCGATGTTCACTCATTGAAGGATAAGTCTTATAGGGAAATTTTCGTGAAATTCGTCCCTAATGGCCTATGGCTTGGCCTGTTAGTCTAGTAGTTAGTGGCCCTGACTGCTATGTTGGAGGTCGTGGGTTCAATAGGGTAGTTTCCAGTGTCAAAATAATTACATTTTATTTAGTCCGTATTTTAGATTATAATAAAATATTGGACACATATTTTTTCTTTTTTCGATTAAACAAAAAATAACAAAGATATAGCCCATAAAAGTTGCGTGTGACGTCACTTTAATGGGCTATATCTTTGTCATTTTTGGTTTAATTTACAAATAAAAAAATACGTGTCCCTGATTTTTGAATAATCTAAAAGACGGACTAATTTTTTACGGCACTAGCTTATTCTCACCTAGGACAAATGTTTGTGTGATGAGCAGGATCATTTGTTTTGTGTCTGGGTGTAATTTATCTATAACATGTTTGTATTTAGAAATATATAAGTATGTTTATCAGTTGCATAGTACTCATAGCACAAGCTCTGCTTAATTTGAGACAAGATGGCTGCGTGTGAAAGTTGTTTAATATTATTATTAATGGCCAGTGAGTACGGAATAAATAGTAACATACGTATAAATAGATTACATAGCAAGTTTTTTTGCAAATTAAAAATGTATGATGTCAAAGCGAATTAAATGCCAAATAAGTAATTGTGAAAACGGGTCAGTTTCGTAGACTCTAATTTGCGTCAGAAGTGAGGAGCAAAGGCGACTGGCGAGTGATTGGGTTCAAACGATTGTGGTCACTGTGGACCGCTGAGCTCAAATGGATTCAGATTAGTTGGTGGGGTTAAGAGGGGTTATTAGAGGCTAAAGAGAATCGTTTGTTAGTTACGTATTTATTGGCGTTCAAGTGTTTTTTTTTTTAAATTATTGTTAGTCTCGCGTTTGACCA
This sequence comes from Mythimna ferrago, assembly GCA_910589285.2. Lineage (NCBI taxonomy): Eukaryota > Metazoa > Arthropoda > Insecta > Lepidoptera > Noctuidae > Mythimna > Mythimna ferrago. The sequence goes on from OU342693.1 coordinate 2,417,597, forward strand.
CCATCTCGCCTGATGGTAAGCGATGATGTGGTCGACGATGGAGCACGCTTGCCTAGAAGTAACCTATTCACTCTTGACTTAAAGATCCCTAAGTTGTAGCTATCAGGAAACATAGACTCCGGCAAGGAATTCCACTCTTTGGCTGTACGCACAATAAATGTGTTCCCAAAATGCTTTGTGCGTATGGGTGGATTGTCTACCATGTACTGGTGGCGCAAAGCCATACGTGTTAAATTGATTTTTTTAATTTTAGGGTTCCATAAAGAAAGGATAAAACCGGACCCTATTACTAAGACTTCGTCAGTCAGTCAGTAGCAGTCATGATTAAAACATCGAAAACAGGGCGCAAATATATACACATGCTAGGTTGTTTGTTACATGAATGTTCACACAGATATAAAAGTCACGTTGTTTGACAAACACAACACAATAAATGTTTACAGAATAAATATGTCTGGTATCTACTTAATTATTTTTTATAACTAAGTAGATACCAGACATATTTATTACTAATTATTCTGTATGTTTTGTTTTTTATAAAATAATAGCTTTGGTCGCAACCTCGTCCGCGCATAAAATATAGCCTATGTCACTCAGGAATAAAGCAGCTTTCTATCGGTGAAAACATTTTGGCAATCGTATCAATTTTTGTTTGTAGGGGGTAATCTCTGGAAGTACCTACTAATCCGATTTCTAAAATTTTTTTACCGATTGAAAGCTGCTTTATTCCTGAGTGTCATAGGCTATACTTTACGTACGCGAGCGAAGTCGTGAGCAAAAGCTAGTCCATAATAACAATAAGTACCTAAAAAATATAAAAAAGAGACGAGAAATTCTGATTTGTTCCGTTTTCAGTTTATTTTACCAGCCAATTTGAAAATACATGAGCATTCCTTTTTGGCCTAATTCTAAATTAAGCTCAAACCGGAGCTTTTGTTTACAATTTATTTGTTTTTAAAAGTACGCTCGGTAAAATATGTGATTTTAAAATCATGGTCTGGTTACGTATGTTAGATGATCGCCCAAAACAAAGAATGTTTCGTAACCAATTTGTTTTTTTAAGATGAGAAATCATCCAATGTCTTCTCCCACTCTAGAGCGGAGTGAGCAGACGTGTCAGTCTTTTACTGACTAAAATCACAACTATGTTCCTTCAGTTGCCCATTGCGTTCCAGGAACGTGGATCTCCCTGTCAGATGTCAGCCCATCGGCCTTGTTTGCAAATAGGTGCAAATAGGTGTGAAGCCATTTCTTATATTAAATGATTTAATTGGCTTCTTTTTATTCTGGCTGACCTGAGAAATAATTTCTATATTTTTAAAGAAAATTCAAATCACGGTCCTATTTTTTTTTAAACACCTCTGATTTTTCTTAGTTTTTGCAATATAAAAGTTAAAAAAAGGCAAAATTCAGTAGTGATTTCGATATTTTAAGATTTTGATATTTTTACTTAGGGTAAAATCTTGCAACATTTGCATCTTTAATACCTAAAATACCTATAATATCTTCTTTTTTTATTTTTTTTTTTTCTTGCATTTTTTAATATTCTTATTTAATTCTAATTATTAATTTATAAGCTTTGACTTTAATAATTGTTACTAATTACTTAATTCATAATACCATTATATTAATTTAAATTGACCATAGACTAATGTATCCCTTTTGACCTTTGTATCTTGACTCTATTTTTTAGTTCTAATTTGACATGATTTATTGACATGTGTTTTTTTTTGTCGAATCTGTTTGGTATTTTTTTGTGAAATCCAATTTTTTCTATATTTCACCTAGTTATATGTGCATGCTGTGGTCTCCTGTAACTGAAGGAGCACATGTTGAAGGACCCGATGCCCAATGTTTTATACTGTGTCTGTGTAACCTTTGTTGGAGATCCTAATAAATAAATAAATAAATAACACCATTTCATTCTTATTTAAAGTATTTTTTTTTTATCTAGCAGTACTTTATACTTTAATCATCATCATCACTGCAGCTGAAAGACGCCGACTGCTGGACTTAGTCTTCCCCCAAATATCACCCCAACGAACGGTTATGCGCATCTCGTATCCATCGGATTCCCACAATCCTCACCAGGGTATTGGTCCACCTTGTGGGAAGACTTCCAACACCGGAAGATGGTGTACAGCCGCCACTCGAGAACCTTTCGGCCATATCGACCATTTATTTATAAGAATACAAGACAAAAATTAAATCGAAGCAGCACTAAAATAAAATCATATAAATGTAACAAATGGCCGCGTAAAAAGAGTAAAAATGTGTGGTAAAAACATTTCTAAATTCAATATAGAAAATCGTAACTGAATAACTTCAATTGTTTCGCGTCCTGCTACAATATCAAATTCTCATTTTTACATTTATTTTCAAACAAGTTTCTAAATGAAAATCATTTTTTCATAGCAAGCTTTTATAGCGCAGTATTCCTGTATAATTAATACTTGTCAAGAAGAATCATACGTGTCCAAACTCGATGGGGTTGAGTCGTTAACTACCGAGTTCCTACAGACACCTTCTGGTTCCATCATCAGATTAGCTCCATGTCATAATAATTTTGTATTATCATCTGATGTACACATGCATGCAATACTTCAGTTGAATCAGTAACCCGGTAGCGGATCTAATTTAATTTGCAATATTTGATTACAGACATATATATTTTTTTAATTGTTGTAAACTAGTGCTTGACTGCAATCCCGCCTGATGGTAAGCAGTGATGCAATCGTTGATGGTGAGGCGCACTAGTTTATTAAGAGCCTATTCACTCTTGCCTTGATTATTATTACAAAGTACATCAGGACAGGTGAAACTAAATACAAGCTTGTAAAGATAACAGATTTGTTACTTTTATACTTTTCTAGCATCATAAATGTCCCGCAGTATCACGATAGAAATTGGCTAAAATAACGAATTCGATTTCTATGCAGATGCGGGCACAAAGGAAAAACGAAATGCACGGCAGCGCTCGGGCTGCGCTTAATTGCGAAAGTGAAAAAATATATGAATTTTATATTGTAAAAGCTGTATTATTGGCCAGTGTGTTTCTGGCAGCTTTTTAAAAAAGAGGAAATGAAAGTTTAAAAACTTAATCATTTTTTGAAGCATTTGGAAACTGCTCTTTTAGAGGAATTCGGAAATCAATCCAACTATATTATTTATTAATGACTTACTACTGCCAAGAACTAGATGGTGGGACGATTTAGGGGTCTTGTTTAGGACTTGGCGAGAAGTGGCTCATAGCCACAGAACATTGGAAGGAATGAAAGAAGACCCTTGTACAGCAGTGGGATAGTATAGGCAAGCTATAATTTAATATAATAACTACTGCGTCTTCGCCCGCGTCAATTTATAACATTATTCCAAGGCCACATAATCCCGGGATAAAAAGTATCTTACACCCCAATTAAGAAGTTAAGTTACAATCATAATTCAAGCACTGAAATTTTATTTAAAAGGCATTTTTTTAAGAAATTTGTTTGAAAATGATATAAGAATTGACACAATATTACACTAGTAGATTAATGCATCGGTACTGGTAGTTATCTACGCACGCAGACACAAACATTTCAGTGACGCAATTTTGTATTATCATGAATTTATCAAAATAGGAAACTTTTTTGTACTAAAATAATAAAAATATTTTTTAACTATCACATTATCTATTTTAAAATAGAATAGCGGAAAGCGATTCTGTACCTACTTAATTTGTACAAAAAGTAGCCGATGGCTTAATAGCCACGAGCCTCAACCAACGCCACAAGAGGCTCTCTTTGGGAGATGTGAACCACCTGGCTCCACACAGATGAAAGAAAGAAGAAAGAAAGAAAAACTTTTTATTCGTACCTCACACATACAGCAGAATTCGATAATAAATAAAAAAATAAAAAAACTTTAAAATCTGTGCAAGGCCAAAAGGGCGCCTAACTCAGCGTATGCTGCGATATTTAAAAAGATAAATAACGCAGCGCTGGTATTCTGTTAGGGCCCGCGGTGATGCCACGGTCACATTCACGGAGGCTCAATATATTAATTGGTATCGAAACATTAAAATAATAAATAATTAAATACGAACATTGATAAGACAACCACTGGAAAAATAATAAATACAATACGTGTTATGTGTTATATATAAGAAAATATAAGAAAAAATGCAATAAATAATGAACTAGAGACAGACGCCCGACGACTTTCGCTCCAAAATCATTTGTCAAAATCATAGACAAACGGAGGAACGCGAGCGCACGGGCGCACTGCAGGGCGCCGCAGCCGGCGCAGCGGCGGTTCACGAATATTAGAGTATACTCTTACTAAACTGTGGAGTCTAAAGCTAATCTGTGGAAACTAGTAGTCTATGGCAAGTACCATCGACTGTCAAAAGAAAAAGTAGGTGGATCTTCAAACAAAACAAATAAACAAAAGTTGAGTAAATATTGATACATAAATACGTTTAGAACAAAAGTGATTCGGGTGCATCTGAAATGTTATTGTGTATGTCTGTGAAGTGTAATTGTAGTGTTGTGTTGGACGCAAGAAAAAGATGCCAAACTAGCCGAGCGACGAGTGACATTAAGTCACTAATGCAAAATCGTGCAGAACTCTGGTTAAATTATGTCGTGGTTTCCCTTTGATTGCGTAATAAATGCTGTTTGTATTTGAAGCTAAAAGCACCAACCGTCTTTAAAGCACGAAGAGGTGGAGGCAAATCATTCCAGATCTTGCTACTGGCGTATTTGAAGCTTCCACGGAATGCAGCAGTTTTATGAGTCAAGGTTAACAAAAGGTAAGAAGATGCTCTTGTTTTAACTTTGTTTACATCACGTGACCAAGTTAGATTATCATACAGATATGTAGGTTTTTTTGTGAGAATTGTGCCAAAGAGTAGGGTGGCCAGATGAAGTTTTCTGCGCTCGGACATTTTCATCAGATTACCCCTATTTAAGAATGGTGTTATGTGAGATCTTGGAGGGACATTAAAACAAAACCTAGCACATGCATTTTGTACTCGCTGGATTAACTTTTCACTTCTACCGAGAATGCATGCCCCATACACAGTGTCAGCGTAGTTCAGCTTGGATAGAACAAGTGACTCACAGAGCATGATACGCATATCCACACTTAAGTAGGGACGCACACGGTATAAAAGCTTGAGACGATAGAAGCAATTGCGCACGGCTTCTGTAATATGAGTCTCAAAATGCAAGTGCTCATCAAATACTACTCCAAGATTACGGGCTTCCTGCACCCTCTCAATGGGACAGCCATCAATCCTCACATCCATATTACTATAGCCCAATTTATTTAAAAAATCTCGTGATCCTATGATCAAATATTTGGACTTGCTCGGGTTTAAAACCAGTGAGTTTCTCGAAGACCAGGCTGTGATCCTGTCTAAGTCCTCATTCACTCTCCTAACAGTGTCAACAGCCTGCTGAGGATGAAAAGACAGATACATCTGCAAATCATCAGCATAAAGGTGGAACTTGGTGTTCAGCAAGCAGTTGGTGATGTCAGCACTGTACAGAATGAAAAGAAGAGGACCGAGGATCGATCCCTGGGGCACACCCCTGCTCACGCACCTTGGACTGGAGGACTCAACGCTTCCATCACTTTCACTTGTCACCTGGACAAACTGAGAACGGTGAGTCAAGTAGCTTTTAAACCACTGAACCGTCTCAGGCTGACATCCATAATACGACAGCTTAGAAATGAGAAGTGACGTATTTATCGAGTCAAAAGCGCGCGAGAAATCCAGTAGGACGAGCATGGCACCCATTCCCTTGTCTCTGCCTTCAAGGATATTCCCGACCACATCAAGTAGGGCCGTGGCTGTACTATGTCCCTTGCGAAAACCAGATTGAGCAAGTGGCAAAATGTTGTGTTCCTCAAGATATGCTCTGAGCTGGTTGGAGACCACCTTCTCTAAAACCTTGGAGAGACATGGCAGTAAGCTAATAGGGCGAAGTTCTTTAATGCTAGTAGGATTTGATACTTTAGGGATGGGTCTAACTATAGCCAATTTCCACAGATCGGGAAAAGAAGAGGAGGAGATGGAACGGTTGACGATTGCCGTTATAGCTGCAAGGGTACGAGGAAGAGTCATCATCAACATTTCAAGCGAGATATGGTCACAACCCTGAGCATTGGACTTTAGACCACGCAGCAGCCTTAGCACCACATCCTCCTGAACCGGCTCCAGCTGAAAATTAGCATTATTGAATCTGTGTTGCTCATAGTATTGTAAGTCGGCAGCTGTGACTGTACCACTACCTGGTACATCCAAAAAGTGTTCATTAATTTTTTCGGGATCGCTACAGAAGTTTGGTAAACTGTGCTCTGCTGTTTTAGACATAGCTATAGAGGATTTAATATGACTCCATAGCTTCTTAGGTTTTTTAATATTTTTATTTATGTAAGTTTTAAAATATGCACGCTTCTCACTGTCCAACGCCGCCCTAACAAGGTATTTAAGCTCTTTATACGAGTCAAAATGATGTGATGTTTTAGTAGCCTTGGCCTTACTATGGCTTTTGTCACGCAGCTTCATCATATCCTTGACAGTATCAGTTATCCATGGAGGGGACTTATCTTTTATGAGAACCTTTTTAAGGGGAGCATGTAGATCAAATAAATTCAAAGTATACTTATTAAAAGTTTCCACCATAGAATTGACATCCTGCAGACTTTCAATATATTCCCAGTCCATCTTATTAAGGTCTCTGTTGAAATGGTCTAGCAGTATATCTTTAAGAGGCCTGAAAGTGACCCAGCGCGGAGAAGGCTTATCTATTTTAAAGTTAAATTCAGCGGATATCACAGCATGTTGGCCGAGCTCTGGAATATGTGAAACAGAGACCTCACGCACACGGGCATCAGTGCATATAACATCAATTAATGTCTCGCTGTGGTCTGTGAAATGGGTTGGCTGAGATACAATTTGATTTAACTTACAGCATAGCAGAAAGTTGTTTAGGAGTTTTGCTTTATTATTTGTATGACTTAACATGTTAATATTGAAGTCGCCCAACAAGATAATTTTATCTACTCTAGCAAAAGAGAAAAGAGAATCAGTAATTGCATCCAGAAAGACATTGACATCGAGCCACGGCGGCCTGTATGCAGTGCCGACGATGACAGAATGGGAGTTGACGTTTAGCCGGAGCCACATCTGCTCGACCTGTGACGCAGGCGGGTGCGGCACGGCGCGCACGCGCACTCCGCGCCGAACGTAGAAGCCCACGCCACCACCGCGACCGCCACGCACGGACTGCGCGCGCGGCACGTGTCGCAGCCGGTACCCTGGGACGCAGGGCGCACGGCCTTCTTGTCGGTGTTTGAGCCAGGTCTCATTTATCGCCATAATGTCAACCCCAGTGTCCTCCATAGCCACAAGAAACTCGTCATGACGTGATCCCAGAGAACCCGCATTAAACAATCCAACTTTTAAGTATTTGGTCTTAATCATTTTCATAGTAGGGAAGTTTACATAATAATATATGTGTAGATACTCTAGATAGCGTGACTTTGTAACGTGTAGTGTAAAATATAGAATAATTCATAATAATAATACATAGTTTAAATACAAGAATGACATATGAAGATACCAATAGTTGTAATATATAAGATATTTTAATCAGTGTACAGTGACGTAGTGAAGTGATAGGACGAAGCTGTATAAATAAGTAGAGTATATACATGATTGATGTTATAGTAGCCGGGCCCCAGAAAGAAACTACCAAGCACTGAGACAGGAACCGTTCCGACCCCACACAGAGCAAATACAGCTTAAAAAACACACAAAATTTAAAAACAAAGAAAGCCGATTGAAATACACTACAAATTAAAATTTGATAGCCTAAAATAAACAAATTTTCAAACACGAAACTAAACAAATTATCAAAGACGAAACTAAACATTGGTCTCAGCAGATAGTTCCTGGCCAAAAACACGGGCGAGGTCCTCCTCCGTGCGGATGCAGTAGGTAGGCTTCCCGTCCCCCTGCTTGGCAAGGATGCGACCGGACTTTGTCCAAGTATATCGCCACCCAAGACGACTGCCAGCCTCACGCACACGATAAAAAAGATTTTTGTTACTCTTGGAGAGCCGCTCATTCAAGTAGAAGCGACGTGGGGGCGCATTGAGGCCAAAGTCCGCGGTGGTGGATCCACGTCGAACACGTGCGCTCCGTAGCAGCTCATCGCGCAGAGAGCGGCGCGTCAAGCGTACCACGATCCGTCGCCCGCGAGATGGTATTGCGAGTATTTTCCTCTTTTTGGAGCCCTGATTTCTGGTAGCTTGGACTCTTATTCCTTATCCGGGCAGGCTACTATAATATATACGATTTTAATACGATGATTTTTTATCTGTTTTTAACAAGAAAAATGAAAACATGTGAATAGTGTGATAAAAAATTGAAATAAATAATAAAATGGTATAGGAACAGAATCATAATTATAAGGCATTTAAACAGACTTAAACTTAACAGAACAAATGGTTGATGAGAAATACGCAGCGTTGGAAGGCCTCCCACAAGGTGGACCGATGCTGGTGAGGGTCGAGGGAGTCTGATGGATGTGAGATGCACAGTATCGTTTCTTTGTGGTGACACTTGGGGGAGGTCTAAGTCCAACAGTAAACGTCTTTCGGCTGAAATAATGACGATGAGACATACCTACTAAAAAGTATTTCATTAAACAACCTTTCAGATTAAAAAAATATCAATTTATATACAACTAGCTTTTGCTGGCGGCTTCGCCCGCGTATATAAAATATGGCCTATGTCACTCAGGAATAAAGCAGCTTTCTGTCGGTGAAAAGGTTTTAGCAATCGGACCGGTACTTTCAGAGATTACCTCCTACAAACAAAAAAAAAACAAATAAACAAAACCTCTTTATAAGTGTGTGATTAAGATTGATTGTGATTAAGATTTGATTGAGTAGTGATTAAGATTTGTCTGCTGCGGTTTTCCTGTCTAATTATAATATAGGTTTCTTCAAGGCCAAGGAGATTTAAAGACCTTTAATGTCTTTGTTCAAGGCTAGAGTGAATAGGCTCTTAATAACTAGTGCGCCTCATCATCAACGATTACATCACTGCTTACCATCAGGTGGGATCGCAGTCAAGCACTGGTTTATAATAATAAAATAATTTAAAAAAAATTGGACAGCAGTTTCCGAAATTCTGTTAAGCGTTAATTTAAAAGTATGTTATTTAAAATATTTATATTTCATTGCAATGATCGCCCGCAGCTTTTCATTGCAATTTCCGCTTCATTCAACTGGTTCAATCATTCATTCATCATTCGGTTTGGCAATAAATTGGTCAGAACTGTACACGAAGTGTGGTTTAATTATTTAGTGCTATATTTTACGATTTGATTACTATTTGATAACTTGCGGACTTGTTTGTCGTGGTTAAAACACTACTGTTTAGTGTGATACCACGGGTTCGGCTGATATATGTATTATTATTTAATATAATTAGTTACTATATGGCGTACGGCGATGCGCTACCAGTACATGGTGTACATCCCACACAACATATTCATTGTGCGTACCACAGAACAGAAGTACTGTTATGATTCCTGTGTTCTGTGGTGCGTACAGCTAAGGACTGGTATTCCCTGCCAGCCTTTCCATCAGGTGAGATAGCGATCAAGCGTAAACCTATCAACAATAAAAATAAAATGTATACTTATATATTTATCTATTATATATATAAAAATCTCGTGTGTTTGTTATCGAGCTCCTCCGAAACGGTTCGACCGATTTCTATGTTTTTTTGTGTATGTTTTTTATTTATTTATTTATTTGCTTAAAACATGGTATATAAAGGTGTTACATATAATGGTTAATAATTAGATCATACATGTTTTGCTTAAGACTAAAGCATGCAAAATGATTAACATAACTTATGCTCAAAGTATTCCTTAATGCTATAAAAATTATTATCATTAAAAATTATTACCATTTAAATACGTGAGTTTTAAACAGTCTGTTGTTTAACAATTTAAATTTACTTGGTAATTTATTATATATACGTACCGCCATAGTTAAGCAGCTTTTATTATATTTTGTTAATCGGGGGATTTCCTAAAACAAGTCTAGTCTTATCACGTCGATTTCTAGCGCTTCCATCTGCTGCTGTTCTGAATATATTTTTGTGTTTTCGTACAAACATACATGTTTCATATATGTATAGTGAAGGTAGTGGTAGCAGGCCGAATTTTCTAAATATTGGTCGACAAGATACGTCTGGTGGAATTCCCTGAATTGCTCGAACGCATTTCTTTTGAGCGATGAAAGCTCTATTATGGTCGGTACTGTTTCCCCATACAATTAGCCCATATCGCAGCGAGGACTCAACATTATCTGACCTATACTGTCCCACTGCTGGGCAAAAGCTTCCCCCCATTTCTTCCATGGTTTCCGGCTCTGAGCCACTTCTTGGCAAAATTATTTATTAATTTATTTTATTTTAATTAATTTGGATTTTGTATGATTTTTTTTTATCTAAACTAATATAATATAGAGGTAAAGTTTGTTTTTATGTTTTTTTTGTTTGTAGGAGGTAATCTCTGGAAGTATTGGTCCGATTGCTAAAATTTTTTCACCGATAGAAAGCTGCTTTATTCCTGAGTGACATAGGCTATATTTTATGAACGCAGGCGAAGCTGCAGGCAAAAGCTAATTTGTTTATTTATAAGTTGTGTTACTTGTTTGGTGTACATTAAAGTTTATTCTATTCTATTCTGTATCTAAAACTAGCTCACGTAACATGGTGCCCTTAAAAGGGGTGAATAATTCAATGTATGAACTGAATAGGGACAATTGCATGTTTCTGTCGCCGACCCGTCTAGACTGGGTGAAGCCTTAGAAACGATACTTCTTAGCAGGGCTGTCTTCTCAACAATATTTATTTATACACTTTATTGCACATCAAGATTATAAATTAACAAAAAGAAACCATATAATAAAAAACACCGGTTCACCTTGTAGGAGGCCTTCCAACGCTGCGTCTTCCAGCCGGTCGCCACTCCAGAACCTTTCGACCCCAACGGCCATCTGTTCTACGAGCAATGTACCCTGCCCATTGCCACTTAACTCTTTGAATGTCGTAATTAGAGACACACGTGTCGGACTGTGTAACTTAAGACATTCGAAAGGTTAAGTTTGGCAATTCTTCGTGCTATGGTCGGCAACCTTAGTTCTCCTGCGGATATCTTCATTCCTGATATGAGTATGTGTAATCTGATAGTTACAACCTAGGATATTTAAGTCAAGAGTGAATAGGTTACTTTAAAGCCAGCGAGTTCTATTGCCGATTTTATCAGCGTTTAGCATTATGTGAGATTGTAGTGAAACGAGAGGCTGTCAAATGCGGTCGCAGACGTCATCAAATATTTAAAGTTTTGAAGACAAATCATATGAATAATATATTTATTAGTTTTTACAGATGTGACCCGCGGGCCATGCTTCGGACAGCCCTGATTCTTGGCATCCATTGACGCTTTTAACCTACAAAGTGCACTGACTGTTTGTTATTTTTCCTTTTTTCTTCATAGCTATTAAATTCAGTTTCTGAATTTACGTAACTTCTACTTTTAAGAGTCGTTTTCTTTAGATATTATGGTTTACTATGGCTGAAATATACATATTTTTATATATGAAAAGAGCTTAACTTTTTCAAATGCAAAATTGTTGTTTGAAGTGAGTTTTTTTTTAAATTATTTGTGCGTCTATTCAGACAGAATAAACATGTCTTCGATCTTCTTACTTGAATGAAAGAATACGAAAAAGTTGAATCGATTGAGATTGACATTGATATGCCACGAGGTCAATCCTGAAAACTATGACAATTGCTATGGCTGATGTAATGTCACTTTCTGGAGGTCTTTTTTATGGGATCATCAAATCCTTCCGTTTCGGGTGGAGCGAGAGGGAGTGTAAGAGTACTGACTAAAACCCTCTCAGGGTACCTTTTTTGCTTTCATTCCAGTACCGTGAAAACTCCTTAAACCAACCCCGCACTTCTGACGGCCAGCCCCCCTAGCCAAGTGACGACAAGTGAAACCCCCCTAGCCAAGTCACAAAAAGTGAAGCTCCCTTAGCCAAGTCACAACCGTTTCTATTCTATTCTCTTGTGTCGAATGCTTCGACTTGGCCACGCCTCCGATTCTTTTATTCCGACGTCATCTCAACGCTCAGTCACAAAGGAATCGGAGGCGTGGCCAACTCGAGGCGTTTAACACAAGAGAATAGAATGGGAGGACACAGTTTGGGACAGGCCTTAAGTTAAAACCTAAGTATCTTGGACCATATCGTGTTACTACTGTGAAAGGTAATGACCGTTACGAAGTGGAAAAAATTGACCCAAATGCGGAGGGATCAAATAAAACTTCAAGTTCTGCAGACCATATGAAAATGTGGCCAGGCATTGACCAGGAATAAACAACTTGGTAAGCCATATGTCTATTCATTATTTTATGTTGAACAAGGCTGTTGATGTATGAAAGAAGTATTCACTACTGTGACTCTGTTTTATTTTATTTTACTTACTTACATTAAATTAAACGGTTGATTTAAATTTGTCAGAGATTTGTAAGGTACTTTTACTTTATTTTGTATCTTTATACTTAGTTTTAATAATGTGTAATGTTGTAGCTATGGCATGTAAGAAAAGGTTTATCTACTGTGTGTCGATTTATGAATGTGTGTGATTATGTGAATGATTTGAGAAGATATTGGAATGGATGCATGTTCGTGGGCGAACATGAGTGTCGGATGGCCGAATGTGGGAATTTTGAACGCAGCTATAGGAATGAGATGGCAAGTGAGAGAAAGAGAGGGAGGATAACCTAGCTAGGACATTACGACGACGGGATTGGCATTGAATTATTAAGAAAACGTGTGCTAAAGAAACCAATTATAAGACGTCGATAAAAAGGCTCTGTTTTATTCCCAATCCCCAACCCCACATATATATTATTATTATTATTTTTTAACAATTATGACATGTTTATTTTTACTATTTGACTGATTTTTTTTTATATACTTACTTTTTTTACAATTTGTAATATTTACACTTTTGTAAATTTTATTATTGTGAATGTGAGAACTATGTGGATTACTCTTTCCTTTTCTTTTATTTTCACATGATGTCTGGCAGTTTTGAGTATTTGATGTGGCCTACCCAAATGTCCTTTCTTTGGCATTGTTCGTCAAGTCGTTGAGCTCCTTAGTAGTCCTGAGTTGAGCTACACGCATATTGACAAATGCTTGCACTGACTGGACAGGTCCACTTAGAACTGTGTGGTTCTTTCTTCAAAAGACCATCTCAGGCTCAATCTGCATGGTTCTCATATGATTTGACCATTACATGTTTTGCTGTATGGACTTTAAAAGAGACTTTGACCCCTGAGTTTGTTTCGGTGTTTCTTCTCAGGGTAGTCAGCTAGGAAACACCGGCCTCATCTAGCATTAATTGACGAAAAAAAAAAATTGACGTGTAAAAGTGTTTTTATAAAACCTACTTGCAAAATAAAGATCATTTATCATAGTTCAATCAAAATCGGTTTTGGAGATTAGCCTAAACAAATAGACCGATAGACAGATCTATGGATTGCCAAAAATATTATAAATTGCGTTTTAGTTCTAGGTATCGTCGACGAATATATTGTCATATGTATGTTATTTTGATATTACAAAAAGGCGCTTAAATTTTATTTAAACGTATAGATGTTTTAACCTCCAATTATTATAATTATATTATCAATAACGTGGTCAAATTGGGTACCTTATTTATGACAAAAACGCATCTCATAACGTTCACACAGTTGCGGCACAGCCCCCCTAGCCAAGTTACAATCGAATTCCGTTCTCTAATCGGTAACGCCTCGGTGACAGCAATTGTAGAAAAAGATAAGTTGGTAGCCATGTTGACGCGCCTGAGTCGGCCGCTATTTCTACAATGTAGCCTTTGTATAACAAAGGATGTAGCGTTAAACATTGTAGAAACGATTTTGAACGATGTGAACTTGGCTAGGAATTGTCTATTCGTTTGTTCTGACCACGCGACTTTACGTTGAGATGATGTCATTCCCATACGTTTCATCACTTTTCGACAGCGTTAACGATTGCAGAATAACAACTTGGCTAAGCGTGCCGATCTCTTCTTTATTTGATTAGACTGTAATCCATCTAGAATCTAGGACGGTTTGAAAAATACAGTAGATATAATTAATATAAAACCATAAATATGAATGACTCACGTGCATAAGAGAAGGGCAGTCCATCTGACCAGCGAAACTCGCCTTCATGGACGGCATCGGTCGCCCCGATCCAGTAAACATCGTCGACGCCAGCACCGGGCCTGCGAACAAAACTGAGCTATCAACATTTGGAACTCCAACTTAGGCGCGGGCTTGCGGACAGTGAGCAATGGGTAGCTCACTGTCCGGCCGTCCGGTAACTGTCCGGACCAAGCCCAAGTCGTCGACGGCGCGCACTGTTCCCGCGCGCCTCAAGGAGTTGTCAGCAACAGCAGGGACCCAGCCGGGTCGAAGCCTACTGGGGCCAGGGTTATCCGAAAGGGCGCTCGAGCCCCGGTATGAAGGCTAGAAGGAACGGGGTGGGTCTTTTAGTCAGTAAGAGTCTGACACTATCTCCCGCTCCGCCCAAGGGCGGGGGAGGTCAATGCATGATTTTTTCCCACCATAAAATAAAAAAATAACCATTCGGAACTAAAATAATAATTTACATACTCATTATCCTACAAACTAAATAATAAATTACATAAGAAACTGCCAATCATCGTCATTTTAGTCGAAAAACGTCCACTGTTGGGCACGTGTCTCCCACAAGTGTCGCCACAACGATCAGTCCTGCCTGTGCGTCTCCCGCGACCTTTATCAGGCCATCTATCCACCTCGTGGGAGGCCTATCAACGCTGCTAGAAATTTAAAATCAAAACAAACTCAGACGCCGAAGTACTCCTTCCTTCCCACATTGCTGATATCCGGAAATGGGCTCTTGCCATGTTAAATGTAAAAATAGTAATTTCTGTTAAATACAAAGGAGTCAAAATAAATAGGTTACTTCAAGGCAAGCGTGCTCCTTCGTCGCTTACCATCAAGTGAAATGGCGGTCAAACGCGAGCCTTATATGAACAAAAAACATATTTTTTTAAATATTAGTGCCATATCTCAGTCTTCGAACAATAACTATTTCATTCGAAATGCATGGTAAAGAAGCCAGGACGTTACATAAGTTGTGCAGCGCAGTAAATATGGATGCGTTTTGGGTCACAGTACCAAGTTTATGACTGCCGTTGTGGGTTGTGTGGAGACTTATTTATTTCAGCCGGGTAATGTTTGTGTCAGCTGGATATATGTACCTACTTTTCTTCGCAGTTATTTAAGGAAAGGATTTTTGAAAAGTGCCCCATTTTTAGGGTTCCGTACCTCAAAAGGAAAAACGGAACTCTTATAGGATCACTTTGTTGTCCGTCTGTCAGTCTGTTAAGACTCATTATCTCAGGAACACGTAGAAGTATCGCGTTGGAATTAAAACCATATACTTTGGTCTGCGGTCCCTTGAAGTTGTGAAAAAAAAAAAACTTCTGAGTTAACAAAAAAAAATGATACGGCCATTTATGTCGCAAAAAACGTATATTTCGACACTTTCAACGGAATCAAAATTCATAGGGTACTTCCAGTTGACCTAGAATCCTGAAGTTGTGCAAGAAGTAAGGTCTCATAGCACAGGTATAGGAAAAAATGTAAAAACTGATAGTTTGTAGTTATAAAAATCTTTTTTTGCGATTCGCAAAAATATTCGTAACTCAATTCGAGAATTGAACTTTAGGTAAGTTTATACGGAACCCTCGGTACGCGAGTCCAACAAGCACTTGCCTAGTTTTTTTTTAATTGTTTGTGTTTTATTAATAATATTGCGTGTGACGTAAGTATGATTCGGTTCACGTTTCATTAGCTTTTCAAATTCGGTTTACATTTACACTCAGTAATTTACGGGACATTTCACACTTAAGGACAAAAATAGGATTATGTTTCTATTCCAATCCTTTTTAAATTGTTGGCAAGAACTTTTGTGATGCACGACTATGACAAAGAATGGAGATAAGCGTGTACATTCTGCGCTAGAAAATCCTTTCCGAGATAAGTAGTACATTTATCTTTATGAAAAAGAAATTACGTTTTCCTGAAGTACATTTGAATGTTCAACGGTAATGTTTTTCAAGTAAATATAAGTACAAATTCGTGTCAGTACGGCTTTAATGTGTCGACAAATTGGAGTTGGATGGGGCCATTAAAATCGCGTAACACGTCTAGATTCTAGAATATATTGCCTTGGTGCCTCTGTGACGTTATATGAAAAGGAAATATTACTGAACGGATACTTTGAGGGGTTTTTAAGTCTTCATTCTCTACAATAAACCAGGGTCTCAAGTCTGCTATTACAATAGTGGTCTACAATATAGTCTATCATAGACTTCATAAAATGTTGATTTTGACAAGTTTGGTAATCTACTAATATAATGGCGTCATTATGACTTTCCAATGGTCAACCACTGACACTCCATTGAAAGAAGTGATATACAATGATAATCTCGTACATATTGATAAACGAATGTCTGAAGTATGCGGTAATCTGCTATTTGGACAGTCCCTTTGGTGCAGTCATTACTTTTAATTAGCTCGATATTTTTATTCTACCACAACTCTATTACGAGACCATTGACCGATCAATAATATAATATAATATTCCACAACTATCACACAGCGCCGTCTAGTCCCAAGCTAAGCAGAGCTTGTGTTATGGGTACTAGACAACTGATAAACATACTTATATATTTCTAAATACATACATATTATAGATAAATTACACCCAGACACAGAAGAAATGATCGTGCTCATCACACAAACATTTGTCCTGGGTGGGAATCGAACCCACGACCTCCGGCATAGCAGTCAGGGTCACTAACCACTAGACCAACAGGCCAGTCAAACAACGATCAAACATTATGAATTATTCTTATCTCATACACCTGAGTGCCTAATGCGAGTTTGTTTTATGTTAATACAATCGACATGTTTATGACGTTGGGTGCTCCGATTGGCTCGATCCAAGATCTTAACCAATCAGAGATCCAAACAAGGTAAACGTTTCGATCGCGTTATTTTAAAAGTAACTCGCACTCAATGCGTGCTTAATGCTCAGTGTGTGGGACATTCTACTATTTTAATCATTTTGTTGAGAAAGAAGCATATAACAAGCAACAGAAACTTATCAGGTCTAAGATATATGTATCTACTTACGCATGTATTAGTAGTTGGTCCATAATTTGCTGCTGCCTCTCATTCAGCACGCTGGCGAGGTGGCCCCCCAGTCGCACGCACTCGGCTTCCGCCTGTCTCCACGCCTTCTTCGCCTCCCGCACCGCTGATATGCAAAAATCCCCCGACAGCACCCACCCATAGTCGCAGTGCCCCACAATATCCTCCACAGCCTTATCCATCCACCACACTTTCAACCACATGGCTGACGTATTCTTCTTCGCAGTTATACTAATATTCAACCTGACAGAATTCCCTTCTGAAACTATTTGAACACTTCGCAAAGGGTCACCAGGTTGAGAACAATGCCTCCACTTAGATTCTCCATCTTCTAAACTTAACTCCATTCCTCTACACAACGCTTGCACATCCTCATGTATAATATTGGACACATCGTTTTCCTTTGCGTCCATTGGTCCGGTGCCCATTTGTAGCCGCAGGGCGACGCGGTTGCCGTACGGCAGGTGGATTTCATAGGAACATGAGAGCTTGATGGTGGGGCCGACTTCGAACGAGCCGTTCCTTGCCGTGTGTAGAACATTATGACAATGGTCTACTGTACGGTAGATCGCGGCGAACGTGGGTCGACCGTGGAGTTCTATTGCTGGGTTTTTGTGTGATGCGGTGTAGAGGAATTTTCTGTTGGGGATTGGGATTTGGTCCAGTTTGCCGCAGAGTGTGGGGGTGTTGGGCGCGAAGCGGATGAAGCCGATGGTGCAGGGCACGTTGAGCTTGTGCAGCTCGAGCAGCAGCGCGCGGCGCGGCGCGGGAGGGGGCACGAGGATGCGGCAGCCGTGCGTGCGCGGCACATGCCCAGAGTGCACGCGTCCTACACGCAAACTTCTTAGGCGTATTGCACAATCTGAAACAAAGAGAGAGAAAAATATTACACACATCTATAATTTTTAAATCTATGTATGTCTATACGTACAAATAACTTAAATTAAAATGTCTGTATATAGCAACAAAATGACATTTTTAAACTTAACGCATATTTATTTATTTAAACTTCATGTACAATAGTGGTACATAGGCGGACTTAATGCAACAAGGCATTCTCTCCCAGTCTTGGCATATGATAGTAGAAAACTAGAGAGAGGTATACGCGATACCTATAGCAAAATAACAATTTATTAAAATTTTGTCCGTCTGTCAGTCTGTCTATTTCGGCTAAACTCGGAAATAGCTGGACTGACTTCAGCGGGAATTTCACTGGTGTTATAAGGAGTAACTAGGGTACTTTTATTTGGGGTGCCACGACAGAAAACCTCCACGAGTGCCCGCAGGCTGTAGTTCCCTTGCGGATACGTCCGGAGCGAAGGCCAGTCTGCGGGACGGTGCACCCTGGGAGGCGGCCAACGACCCTCTTGGGTATTGCTGCCTAAGGGGCCTCGATGGCCGTCTGCGAATGTTCTGTCTGTCGGAACACTTCAACGCGTGTCCCTCTGCTATAGCAGAGGGCACAGTGGCGAAGTAAGAGCGGGCTCGGTGTGCACTCACACTGCCGCCGGGCAGGCAGGAGGAAGGCTTGCTCCTCCTTCTGCCACCGTTAGTCTCGTAGCCCCAGAGATTGTCCAAGGTCATGTTTCTGACTTTTGATGGGAGACGAGGGTCCTGGCTTAACCGCCCGGGCCGCGAGGAAGACAACCTCTATAAAAAATTACCCCAAACCTCCAAGCGGCGGCGCACCGTGAGGGAGGTTGTTAGCTTGACTAATGGGTAGCTAAATTAGTCTCTAGTGCGAACCACGTCTTTTGAGCAGGTAAATAAAGTTTAATACTCGTGGGAACAGCATGGAAAAATTAAAATCTAAATTTTTTAAAAAACCCAGTGAGAGCGATGCGCGGTCGGAGTCCGACGCGGCATCCAGAGGGAGCCTGGAGGGCTCGGAGACAGAGGAGGCTGGGGGAGACCCCGGTAGAGGTAGAGGCGAGGAGGCTGCGGGGGACCCCGGTGGAGACACCGGTAGAGTCTCTCGTCTCTCCCGAAAGCGGCGCTCTATGCCGGGAGACAAGTTGTCCTCCGACACGGAGGGAGAGAGCCGTTCGGTGCCGAAAGTCCCCACGAGCGGCCGCGGCGCGGGCCGGGCCCGTGGGCAGGGGAGAGGTTTGGCGGCCAAAGACTCCGCTCAGCGAGCCGTCAGGCTTGCCGCGGAGGGGCGTCACCCCGGAGCGGCCGCCCTTGGGAGGGACCTCTCGGAGCCGTCTGGCAGCGAGAGGCGTGCCGAGGCGGATTCGGACGGGGAGTTCCAAGGTCTGGCCGTCACCCTTTTGCGGGATATGAGCCGCAAAAGGGAAAAAGCCTCTAAGGAGAGGACGGCGCGGCGCCATGCCAAGTCCTTGAAGGAGGCGTTTGACGCCTCCCTCAAAAAGAGGGTGGAGAGGCTCCGGAGCGAGCTCCAGGCTGAGCTCCGGGCCGAAATCCAGGTGGAGCTCGCCAGAGCAGGCCCACAGGAGCCGACGGATGGGCAGCGCAGGCAAGGGCATGGGCAAAGCCGGCCCCAGACCCAGCCCGAGCCGGAGAGCCAGCTGCTGACGCTGGTGCGGCAGGAACTGGCTGCTCTCCAGCAACAGCTGCAGCAGCAGCAGCAGCAGTTCCAGCTGCGCATCCAGCAGCAGCTGTCCCTGCTGGAGGGCATCGTGCTGCGCCCTCCGCTAGCGGCCTCTGGCCAGCAGCGAAAGGCGCCGTCTTACGCCGCCGCCGCGGCTGCGGCTTCTGTGCCCAAGGCGGGTCCATCGGGGCTGGCGGGGCGCGGGGCCGCGGCATCGGAGCCCGCGAGACCGCCCCCGACGGCCAAGCAGCAACGGCGGCAAAAGGGAGTGGCGACGCCTGCTGCTGCTAAACCGGCGGGACCTCCTGCCGCGGCGGCGACTAGGCCCCGCCCGCCACCTCCTCCACCTGAGGAACCCGGCGGCGCTTGGACGGTCGTCGGCGCCGCGAAGAAGGCAGGCAAGGCGGTCAGAGCGGCCAAAAAGCGCGCGAGGCGGAAGGACAGGAGGAAGCGAGCCATGGCGGCGAGACTTCGCGCCCCGAATTCCGAGGCTGTAGTTATTACGCTGCAGCCTGAGGCGGAAAAGAAGGGCGTGACGTACGACGACGTCATGGAGAAGGCGAAGCAGGCGGTGTTGCCCCACCTTGGCGAGCTTGGAGCCGCTGGGGGCTTCCGCATGAGGCGTACGCTCACGGGGGCCCGAATCCTGGAGGTCCCCGGTGCGGCCAGCGGCCCTGCAGCGGATGCCCTGGCCGAAAGGATCAGGGCGTCCCTCAACGCGGAAGAGGCCCGAGTGTCCAGGCCGACAAAGTGCATAGACATGCGCATCATGGGCCTGGACGACTCAGTCAGGGTGGACGAGGTGGTGGCCGCCATCGTCAGGGCGGGTGGGTGCACGACCGATCAGGTCCGGGCGGGCACCATCCGCGCTGACGGCACGGGCATGCGAGCGGTGACAGCTAGCTGCCCCGTGGCGGCGGCCAGGACCATCACCGGGGAGGGCCGACGGCTTTTGGTAGGCTGGGTCTCCGCGCAGGTGAAACTGCTGGAGCCCAGACCTCTGCGGTGCTTCCGGTGCCAAGTGGGGCACCACGTTGGCGCCCACTGCGCCGCGGAGGTGGACCGCAGCGACCGCTGCCACCAGTGTGGCCAGCCCGGTCACAAGGCCGCAGAATGCCGTGCTCCGCCGCACTGCTACGCATGTGCGGCGGCAGGCAAGCCGGCCAACCACCGGGCTGGGGGCAGGTCCTGCGACCCCCCCCGCCAAGGACAAGGGCAGGGCCCGTAGGCCCATCCCCGCCGACGTCCTCACCGCCGCAGCCGCCTCCTTGGCCGCCGCCGCTATCGCCGCCGCACCCGCCGCTCTCGCCGCCGCACCCGCCGCAGTCGCCGCCGCACCCGCCGCGGCAGTGCCCCCTAGAAGGGCTCGGGAGGAGACGATGGACTGCCAATAACGGCCCCATTCCGTCTCCTCCAGGCGAATATCAACCACTGCGCCCCCGCTCAGGATCTGTTGCTCCAGAGCATGGCGCAGTGGTCGATAAATGTCGCCGTCGTCTCCGAGCCGTACTACGTCCATCCCCGTGGAGACTGGGTTCAGGACCTAGACGGCTCGGTGACGTTAATCTCGTCGGCCGCCGCCGGTACCCCGCCCCTCGAGGCTGTTGCGAGGGGGCGGGGCTGCGTGGCAGCACGGTTCGGGGACATTGCAGTGGTAGGCGTCTACCTGTCCCCGAGCAGATCTCTCGACGAACTCCAGGTCTCCCTTATGGAGCTAAATGTCGTCGTCGCTGGGTTTGGTTCCCACCCCGTGGTCGTTTGCGGGGACTTCAACGCCTGGAATACGGCTTGGGGTTCCCGGTACACGAACCCACGGGGTCAGATGGTGGAGGACTGGGCTTTGGAGCTGGGCCTGGTCGTCCTGAACCGGGGTTCTGTCCCCACGTTGGCGCGGATGCGGGGTGAATCAGTGGTGGACATTTCGTTCGCCAGCCCCGCTCTGTTGCCGCGTGTCGTCGACTGGCGCGTTATGGAGGAGGTGGAGACGTACTCCGACCACCGGTACATCCGGTTGGACGTCTCCGCCGAAACCTCGGCCGCGCCGGTCCGACAGAGCCCTTGCGGTCCGCGGTGGGCGCTTAAGCAGATGGACCGGGAGCTCCTCCTGGAAGCCGCGACGGTACAGGCCTGGGTGCAAGCACCGGACAGGCCTGTCGACATAGACGTCGAGGCGGAGTGGTTCCGGGAGGCCATGTCGCAAATCTGTGACGCGGCAATGCCCCGAGTCCGTCCAGGGCGAGCTAAGCGCCAGGTGTGCTGGTGGTCGCCGGAGATTGCTGCACTGCGCAACGCATGCAGTCACGCGCGGCGCCGGTACGCCAGACACTGCAGGCGCCGCATCCGCCCGCCGGATGCGGAGGCCAGAGAGGCGGAGCTGTATGAGGGATACAGAGCGGCAAAACGCACCCTCCGAACGGAGATCAAGCGGGCCAAACTGGAGGCCCGCAACGTGTGGCTGGGGTCTCTGAACGCGGACCCATGGGGGCGCCCGTACAATATGGTACGGGAAAAGCTCCGCCCCTGGGCTCCCCCACTGACTCAGAGTCTCCGGCCCCAGATCGTAGAGGGTGCGGTGAACGCTCTGTTCCCTGCGCGGGGGGAACACTCCCCCCCGCCCATGGCTCCGCCTCCACCGCCAGCGGTGTCTGACGCGGACCGCAACAGCGACGACGACGATGCTCCAGAGGTGACCGAGGTAGAAATGAGAGTGGCGGTGCGAAGGCTGAGTGCCAAAAACACCGCCCCAGGACCCGACGGCTTGCCTGGAAAGGCTTGGGTCCTGGCCATGGAGGCTCTCGGGCCTCGACTGAGAGGGCTCTTCAGCGCATGTTTGGAGAGGGGCCAGTTCCCACTTTGCTGGAAGACGGGGAAACTGGTCCTCATAGCGAAGCCGGGGCGCCCTGCGGACTCTCCGTCCGCGTACCGGCCCATTGTGCTGCTCGACGAGGTGGGCAAGCTCTTTGAGAGAGTCATTGCAAACCGCCTCGTCGGGCGCCTAGCACGGGTGGGGCCGGACCTTTCGGACGGACAGTTCGGCTTTCGCAGGATGCGCTCTACGGTGGACGCCATCATGCGCGTGCGAGCCCTCACGACGGGGGCTGCGGTGTCCCGGGGCAGGTGTGTCGTGGCAGTGTCCTTGGACATTGCCAACGCCTTCAACTCCCTGCCCTGGAGTACGATCCGGAGGGCACTCCGGTACCACCGGGTGCCCGAATACCTCTGTCGAGTGGTCGAGGCCTATCTGTCGGAGAGACTTATAGTCTATCCCGGTCACCAGGGAGACTGGAAACGTCGAGAGATGTCGTGCGGTGTTCCGCAGGGGTCGGTACTAGGGCCACCCTTGTGGAACATCGGGTACGACTACGTGCTGCGCGGCGACTTCCCTGACGGGGTCAGCGTGGTTTGCTACGCAGACGACACGCTGGTCCTAGCGCAGGGAGAGTCGTACCAGGCGGCGGTCGCTCTAGCGACACGCGGGGTTGCGATGGTCGTTGATCGGATCCAGGAGTTGGGACTCGAGGTGGCGCTTCACAAATCCGAGGCGATGTGTTTCCACGGTCGCCAGTCTCGGAACGCGCCGCCATTGAGTTCCCAACTAACGGTAGGAGGAGTTCACATCGGTGTCGGGTCGACGATGAAATACCTGGGACTCGTCCTCGACAGCCGGTGGAATTTCGTGGAGCATTTCCGACGTCTGGCTCCCAAACTCAACCGGGCTGGGGCTGCGCTCAAGCGGCTCCTGCCCAACCTTGGGGGTCCAGACGCCTCCTGCCGGAGGCTCTACGCGGGGATCGTTCGGTCCATGGCCCTCTACGGGGCGCCGGTGTGGGCGCCGTTGCTGAAAAAGCAACCGGCGGCCATACTGAACGCCTGCCAGAGGGTCATGGCAATAAGGATGGTGCGGGGATACTGCACGGTCTCCCGCGAAGCGGCGAGCCTTCTGGCTGGCCTACCACCGTGGGATCTGGAGGCAACAGTCCTTGCACACATGCACGATATGCGCGTGGAGATGCAACGCCGGGGTGAAAGTCCGCTGCCGCGACAGGTCACGGCATGGCGGACAGAGCTCCGGCGGGATCTCATGGTGAAATGGCGTCAGCGACTATCGCAACCCAGTGCTGGGCACGCCACAATCATGGCGGTAAGTCCCCTCTTTGAGGCGTGGCTGGAAAGACCTCACGGCGTCCTTACCTTCCGCATGACGCAGGTACTCACCGGACATGGTTCGTTCGGGAGATTCCTGCACTCGATTCATGCGGAAGTGACGCCCGGGTGTCGCCACTGTGCGGAACGCCCGGAGGACACGGTGGAGCACACAGTCGAGGTGTGCCCTGCTTGGGCGGAGCATCGCCGTGCCCTCGTGGGGGCGATCGGCGGCGGAGACCTCTCGCGCCGGGCCTTGGTTGAGGCCATGGTCCGGAGCGAGGAGGAGTGGCAGGCGGTCGCCGACTTCTGCGAAGCAGTAATGCTCGCAAAGGAGGAGGCCGAACGCATCAGGCAACGGCGTTATCGCCGCCGCCGTCGCCGGGATTCTGATCCCGATTTCCGGCCAACGTAGACGCGGGCTTGCGGACAGTGAGCAATGGGCAGCTCGCTGTCCGGCCGTCCGGTAACTGTCCGGACCAAGCCCAAGTCGTCGACGGCGCGCGCTGTTCCCGCGCGCCTCAAGGAGTTGTCAGCAACAGCAGGGACCCAGCCGGGTCGAAGCCTACTGGGGCCAGGGTTATCCGAAAGGGCGCTCGAGCCCCGGTATGAAGGCTAGAAGGAACGGGGTGGGTCTTTTAGTCAGTAAGAGTCTGACACTATCTCCCGCTCCGCCCAAGGGCGGGGGATGTCAATGCATGATTTTTTCCCACCATAAAAAAAAAAAAGGGTACTTTTATTTTAGAAAAAGAATTAGGTAGATTGCCGCGCAAAAAAAAAAACAAAACTTGATATTGTGACCAAATGCCATTGCGCAGATTGAAGATTTTGACGCAGACGAATTCGTGGGCACCAGCTCTTATATAACATCATGACTGTACTTTTCGAAGAGCTAAGCAGAGTTACACCAACAGTACATGAAATGTCATTAGTTTAGTTTATTAAACCCCAAGCGAACGCCGGGCGTTCACGCATCTAATGTCTTACTATTGTGTCACAAATTGACGGTATCTGAAAGGTTTAAGATAAAATACAATATAAATAAAATACACAACTAAGTTTTGACGCTGGCCTCTTTGTCAAAAGACAAGTACAAATGATTGCCAGTATTATTATTTTTGTGAAGTGCGATTGTTTCTTTGTTTATCGGGACAATAGAATTCCAACCTTTGTTTCAAAGTTGATCAAATAAATATCTAACTGAGACAAAGTCACGAGACGTAACTAAGCTAAAAATAAAATGTAACTGACTTCTATTTAGGAAACGATCAATACTGTCCCTATTTCAGCTGAAAATAGCATGATCCAAGCTTGAAATATTTCCTAGTGGAGATTTGAATTGAAGAGATCTGGGGCGATCTTGATATTGAACAATATTCCGCTAAGTCCGTTCCATCATCGGACCTCACGACGTACAGCGTTGCGCCACCGGTACATGGTAGACATCCCACCCATACGCACAAAGCGTTTTGGGAACACATTTATTGTGCGTACAGCCAAGGAGTGGAATTCCCTGCCGGAATCTGTGTTTCCTGACAGCTACAACTTAGGAGTCTTTAAGTCGAGAGTGAATAGGTTTCTTCTAGGCAAGCGTGCTTCATCGTCGACCACATCATCGTTTACCATCAGGTGAGATGGTGGTCAAACGCAAGCCTATCAATAATAATAATAAAAAGAAATGGAAAACTATTCACGTCTACTTCATGACAGAAAATTAAAACTGAGATATGTATCGTGACCAAAGATCTTATACACCCTACGGATATTTAATCCGAAACGACATGTTCCTTCGACAGTGTTAACAGCCACATAACTGTTATCTCGTGTGTCCAGTTATGCAGTGACTCCTTTGACATAGTTTCAGGGAACAATGTCCTTAGCGTGCCGCATAGCTGGGCATGGAACAAAGGTGTCTTGAGAGACATGAACATGTTACAGGAATACCTTGGACACAAACTGTGTTTATAAGATTTACTGGTGTATCTGCTGCTGTTCACTAGAGTGGGGTTGGTATATACCAAAACCCGGTGTTATATAGGTCTGGGTAATTTGTAGGAAATACAAATATCTTCTTGGTTCGGTTCTCGATCGACTTTGGCGCCGCAAACTGGTATTTTAAATATGGGAGCAGTTTATAACAAGTTAACGTCGTTAAGTACTGTCATACCTTAAGCCAAGCTTAGATTATAGCAAATTGTAAAATCATTATGCTATTTTAATGTATAACAACAAATATAAGAGCTACTAAAAAAACAGAAGACAATATAGCCTCGTAGCTCTCTAGATCTCATTAAAACAATAGTTCGCAACCTATGTTCAAAAGCTAAAATATGGTCCACGAAAGACCTAATTTCAAACTTTCTAACCAAAAAGTAATACGAACAGTTTTTAAGAATCTTTTCCGTTCATTTGAAAGAAAGCAAGAAAAGTATTTATTTTGGCGCACAAAACATTGTAGACAACAAAAACTTAAGACAAACACAAAACAAAAAAAATAAAAAGTAACATTGTATGTCTCACGTTTGCGCCAAAAAAGGTCCAGTTCAGCGAAATGCCAGACAATTACGAGGTAGTTGTCTGACGCTGGTTTTTAAATTAATCTAATTCACCTATCAAATCACCTAAACATTTCACCAGGTCATCGGTCCACCTTCTAGAAGGCCTTGTGGACCGATGTCCTGGTAAGGTCCGCGGGAAACCGATGGATGCGAGACACACAGCACTAGTCGTTATGGCGACACTTGGGGGAGGCCTATACCCAACAGTGGACGTCTTTCGGCTGGAATGATGATGATGAAAGCCATCAGCAGATGTTTATGTTATTATCTAGCAAAGATTTGATTAATGGTCAGTGACGCGTGTAATAACAATGATCATTGGACAGCCCGTCACAGGTCATAAGATTTGGACATGCATTAATTATCGGTTTCATGAATAATAATAGAATTATCTACTGATTAAGCTATGCAAATTAGGTTCCTTCATTCACGGAAATTAGCAATGCTAATTTTAGATAAGTTTAGACTCTTCGAAAAAGTATCGTTGAAAAGCTTAATCTCATGGCTTCGCTCCTTACGCCTGTCCTGGAACAGTGGAACCCAAGAAGCCTTGCTATACATCTTGAGACCCAAGAACGCACGTGGCCTATTTGGGAACCCAAACAAACTTTGTGGCCCATCCTGGAACCCCAGCAACTCTGTAGCTTATTTTGGAATCCAAGAACCCCTGTGGCCTATCTTGAAACCTAAGAATCCAGTGGCGTATCCTACAATCCAGAAACCTACTGTGGCTTATCCTGCAAGCGAAAAACTCTTGGAACTCAGGTACTCCTGTGGCCTTATTTTGTTTTAAATTAAAGTAGTCAAATATTTACGAACATAATATAAACAAACAAAAATATAATTTTACCTCTTCTATTATTAACTAGCTGTACCCGCGCGGCTTCGCTCCCGCTCTTCCCTACTTCAGCCTACTATACCCTACTCTACCCTACTATACCCTACTCTACCCTACCCTACTCTACCCTACTCTACCCTACCCTACTCTACCCTCCTCTACCTTACTCTACCCTACACTACCCTACTCTACCCTACACTACCCTAATTTTCATTTTTTTTTCCAGAAGAACCTTCTCCTCATAATAACGAACACAACAAAAAAAAAAAATAGCGAAATCGGTCCAGGCGTTGTTGAGTTATGCGCTTACCAACACATTTTGCGATTCATTTTTATATTATAGATTTAATTTGAGGTTTGTGCGTTGTTTGCAAAAAAAATAAACAGCAGTAGGTATGAAAGACACTTCATGTTGGCTTTATTTTATTTTTCGATTTATTGATCTTATTTTACACTACTATGTTGATTGTTTTTTTTTACCTTATTAATGGCTTATAGGAGTTTTGTAAAAACCAAACAATTCTTAAAAGAATAACCATAAAGATTCTTGCTGGTTATTTTCCATAGGAAACGATTAATACGTTTTGTAAGTCAAAACATAAAAGAATAAATGTTTATTTGTTCCTCACACAATCGCATAAAAACCAAACACGCAATAAAAATGAAACTAACATTATAATCTGTGCAAAGCGCAAAGGCGCCTAACTCAGCAAATACGAGTAGGTAAATGCATTGGCACTTATGAAATATCCGAAGCAGGCTAGATAAATAAAAAATCACTCAAATCTGTGTGGTTCTTTCCTCAAAATACCATCTCGGACACTAATCTGCATCCATGGGTTGTTAGAAAATGAACCCCGGGTCCCTGAAACGAAGGCAAAGAAAGAACAGGAGTGGGTTTTAGTCCGTTAAAGTCTGACACTTTTTTTTTTTTTTTTTTTTTTTTTTTTTTTTTTTTCGGTTCCGGTTTTAAAAGTAAACAGACGTGCCGAAGTTCGCTCCCACTAAAATCAACCACTCACCAATAAATTCACAAGTGTCAAGCCTAAAACAGTGAAAATAAAGTAATTCAAGATCTTGTGCGAGCTTGAGGACATGAACTACGGAAAAATAACGTACGTAAATGCAAAGAAATCATAATAACATCCATATGAACTAATAACTATCTACCCTCCAAAATAAATTGTCAAAACTGACAAAATAACTGGAGTGAAGTTAGCGATAAATAAACCGAGCTAGCCAACTGTCAGAAACAAAAAAAAGTGTTGCAATCCGAAAAAAAAAAAAAAAAAAACTTATTGTAATAAATTCTGCCGACTCACGGGTTATCATCTACTCTTCTGAAAAATAATTTACACCGATATAATAGGAATATGGATTGCCAAATGCAAACGTTGTTAGAAAAAATCCAAGAACAAATGGTTATACAAACAAAAACTATAACAGAAGCCGTTACAACTAACGTTATGAAGCACATAGACGACAGATTTAAATGCCTCACAGAAGAAAATAAACTACTGAAATCTGAAGTTATGCATCTAAAAGAAAAATTAAAGGTTTTAGAAATGGATAAAAAAAAGAACAATCTTATATTTTTTGGAATAAATGAAGTGGAAAGAGAAGA
Source organism: Mythimna ferrago (assembly GCA_910589285.2). Lineage (NCBI taxonomy): Eukaryota > Metazoa > Arthropoda > Insecta > Lepidoptera > Noctuidae > Mythimna > Mythimna ferrago. The sequence goes on from OU342693.1 coordinate 2,446,674, forward strand.
ACCAAATTTAATTAAAGCAATGAAAGCAAAACTCAATTCTATATTCGAAATTAATATACACGAGCAAGAAATAGACAAAGCGTTTCGGATTGGACACAAAGGTAATAAAACGCGACCCATTCTGATATCATTCACTACTAATTGGAGAAAAGTAGAGGTTTTCAAAAATAAAAAGAAACTACCCGAGGGGATTTACATGAAAGAGGACTTTACTAAAGAAGTACTAGAAATTAGAAAGCAATTGCAACCAAAGCTAGAAGAAGAAAGAAAGAAGGGCAATATTGCATACATTAAAAATGATAAACTGATTGTTAAAGAACAGACTGATATGAGTCGAGAGAAAAGAAAGAGAGTGGCAGCATTTTCACCTGAACAGTCTAACACCAACGATAACTCAACATCTTTATCTGCAATATCAACAGCAAAAAAGATTAACACAACCAATGCTTTTGAATACATGGCTCGCGCGCGCCTGAACCGGCAAAAAGAAAAAGTCAGCAGCTAGCAATTAAAACAAAAAACAGAATACCAGAACCAAAACAACCTACTAAAAACAAAAACAACAACCATACCTCTCCCAAGCCGGCCGGTCACCGTGGGAGAAAATGACCACAACCCTCTAGCAAAGGAAAAATCAAAAGAACCCCTTATCGTAGCAACATATAACGTGAGATCTCTAGCAACAACGGAAAGATTTTTAGGATTTATATACTCAGTGGAAAATATAGAATTTGATATAATTGGCTTAGCAGAAGTTAGAAGAATGGGCTGTAACATCGAAGAACATGAAAATTACATATTCTGTTATAAGGGAGAAACACTTGGATTGCACGGAGTTGGTTTTTTAATCAAGAAAAAACACAAAAATAACATCATCGAGTTTATAGGGTTATCTGAACGAGTAGCTATGCTCCAAATGAAATATGAAAACAGAGACCTATCCATAATACAAGTCTACGCCCCAACAGAAAACGCAAAAGATGTGGAAGTACAGAGTTTTTATGATACACTAGAAAAAGCCCACAATCTTGCTAGTAAATATATCCTTGTTATCGGAGACTTTAATGCAAAAGTAGGACAACCAAAGAAATATGAAAACCTTATAATGGGAATACATGGCTATGGATATAGAAATGAAAGAGGAGAGAGACTCATACAGTATGCTTACGAACACAAAATGTCAATAATGAATACCTATTTTAAAAAGAAAAATAATCGGAAATGGACCTGGGTCTCCCCCGATCAAAACACAAAAAACCAAATTGATTACATTCTATCAAATTGCCCAAAAAAAATTGAAAATGTAGAGGTATTAAATACAATCCAATTTCCATCAGATCATCGAATGGTCAGAGCCAAATATCAGATACAAGGAACTAAGAAAAGCAGACCCTCATACAGACCCTCTCTCAATAACTTGAAAACAGAGCCAGAATCGCAACTATATAAAGCCAATTTGCACAACAACTTACAAGAATTAGAGACAATACACCTTAATGACAATATCCAAACATATTACAATACATTGGAATCAATTATCAAGAAGAGTATAGAAACAAAAGAAAACAGAGAAAAACAAGAAAAAGTCAACAAAATTTTTACCACATCTACAAAAGACCTCATAGCCAGACGAACGAAACTAATAAAAACGAGACAAAAAACGAAAGAAATGAAAAAAGAACTGACCAAACTATTTAAGGAAACAAACAAGGCCATTAAAAAAGATTACAAAAACTACAGATATAATGTAATAGAAGAAAATATAAAACGCTATAGAAGTACGAAAAGGGCTTTTAAAGAACTAAACACACATAAGAACTGGATTCAAAATATCAAAACAAAAAATAGAAACACAAATACTAGACAAGATATCATCAATTGTGCCACGGAATTCTACACAGAGCTATATGGAAATAATACTGAATATCACAAGAAAGACGAAAAGAATGATCAACTAAAAGACCATGAAGAAAAAGAAGATCCAGAAGAAATTGATACAGTTGAAGTAATCATCAATATTAAAAAACTGAAACCTGACAAAAGCCCTGGACCTGATTGTATACCAAATGAAGCCTTAAAGATAGGAGCCCTTGCACTAGCACGTCCACTGAGCTACCTTTTCAACAAGGCTCTAGACTCAGGTCAAGCACCAGAACAATGGAAAAGGTCAGACATAATACTACTTTACAAAAAAGGGGATCCAAAGGACATAGGGAACTATCGACCAATCAGCCTTCTTTCCAGTATATACAAGTTATTTACGTCAATACTGCAGAACAGAATAAGCCCGAAAATTGATAAGCTTCAACCTATCGAACAAGCCGGTTTCCGATCCGGTTTCTCCACAATAGACCATATTCATGTAATGGAACAAGTTATGGAAAAATACCAGGAGTTCAATCGCCCTCTGTACCTTGCTTTTATAGATTACGCCAAGGCATTCGATAGCATTTCACATGATTCGATCTGGGCGGCCCTCAACGAATGTGGTGTTCACAGAAAGTACGTGGAGATTTTGAAGAACATCTACAAGGGTAGTACTAGTAGAGTTAAATTGGAAAATCGTGGATCGGAAATACCAATCCAGAGAGGAGTGAGGCAGGGAGACCCACTGTCGCCAAAACTTTTTATAGCAGTACTACAGAGTATATTTACGAAGCTAAACTGGCGGGAGAAAGGTATCACAGTAGCTGGACACCACTTAAGTCACCTCCGATTTGCGGACGACATCGTCCTTTTCGCAGAAACAAGCAGCAAGTTGGAAGAATTGATGCACGCACTAAGTGTTGAAAGTGAAAAAGTGGGTCTAAAAATGAATGAGAACAAAACAAAAGTAATGACGAACAGCATAGCTACCCCAGTCATACTAAACGGCAAAGTTTTAGAATATGTCAATGGTTATGTTTACTTAGGAAAACAGTTATCATTCAAAAGCAAAAATACCGAAGATGAGGTGGAACGAAGGATAGACCTAAGTTGGAGAAAATTTTGGGCTCTCAAAGAAATATTAAAAGGCGACTTCTCTCTCCACCAAAAAAAGGTCGTACTGGATTCATGCATCTTACCGTCCCTCACCTACGGATGTCAGACATGGACGTATACCTCAAAAATACAAAATAAGCTAGTTGTATGCCAAAAAGCTATGGAAAGAAGCATATTAAAAATAAGAAAAATACAAAAAGTAAGAAGTGAATCCATCAGACGAAAAACAAGGCTTACTGATGCTCTCCATTACGCTCTCAAACTCAAGTGGAAATGGGCCGGACACTTGGCCCGCTATATCGACAACAGATGGACCATAGAGGCGACCCGATGGACAGGACCCAGTGGCAAGAGACGACAAGGGAGACCAAGGAAACGCTAGGCTGATGACATAGCAGCAATAGCGGGAAAAGATTGGATAGGAGAAGCCGCAAATAGAGAAGACTGGAATAAGCTGGAGGAGGCCTATACCCAAGAAGGGGTTCCTATCCACTAGATAAATTAAGAAAAAAAAAAAAACATGTTATAAAAAATAAAAAAAACTATATATATATATATATATAAATATAAAATGTAAACATATTTTTATAGTTATCAAGGATATGAAATAAAAGGCTTTATTATTATTATTATTATTATTAAAGTCTGACACGCCCTCACGCTCCGCACAAGGGCGGGAGATGTCATTGGATGACTTCCCAACTAAAGAAAAGACACCAATCTACAGGAATCTCATATGATTTGACATTAGACAGCAAACATGTATTACATGGACTATAAAAGTAACTTTGACCTCTGAGTTTGTTTCGCTGTTTCATCTGGAGAGCTACGAAACACTAGCATCATCTAATTTAAACTGACGATAAAATTGACATGTGAAAGTGTTTTTAACACGCTTATATTAGCTTCACCTGTATGTTTGTAACCAACGCCTTTGAGCTCGATTTTGACCAACTTTGTGCGATCAGATTTTCTTCAAACTTTGCACACCCATCAAAGACAATAATCTGTTTTTTTTTTAGTGCAAAATAAAAAAGTAGTTTAAAAAAAAAACACGCTTTCATAGCATATCAAACTAAAAAGTGTAAAATAATTTTCAATATAGGTAGAAAATAATAATAATGAACAAAAAATATTAATATCATTGTGAAAAAAGCGTGGGGTGCTCGATTTACGAAAAATATGGCACAAAAATTTTATGCATTTAAATATATATTTTTTTATTATTGTTGATAGGTTCAACAATAATCTAACTATTTATAATATTATGGAAAAAAAACTAAATCTTATATATATATAAATATATATATTTTCATTTGTAGCGCGAAATCTCTGAAAGTACTGGTCCGATTGCTAAAATTTTTTTATCGATAGAAAGCTGCTTCATTCCTGAGTGATAACAGGCTATACTTTATGTGAGCGGGCGAAGCCACTGGCAGAAGCTAGTTCATAATAAAAGAATGAAATGAAATCATAAAATAATAAACAAAGTATTTAATACATTTTCAGGAACCGCAAGCTACACGCAATATAATGCAAATGCGAGCAATTACGAGCAATTCAGTTTAAATAGTAAATTGTTATCTCGAAGCAATGTCGTCGTAAAGCCGACTATGTTGCGAATAGCTTGCAGCTTGCACGTGTATTGCCTCTAACAATGTTTGTTTATGTGTTATTACCCTTAGGTAGGTAGCATGGTGGGAGCGGGAGCGGGAGCAGGAGCGACTAGCGGGTAAGTTTTGTACGCAGAAAAAAAATAACTTCCAAAGTGTATGTAGTTAGAGTGTTATTTTTCTTTTTTTTTAAGAGGTGGAAATCATCTAGTGACTTCTTCCGCTCTGGGTGGAGTGAGAGGGCGTGTCAGACTTTTACAGACTAAAACCACACCTGTGTCCTTCAGTTGCTCTTTGCGTTCAAGGACTACGGGTTTCCTTTTCAGAAATTCCCCACGGACCCCTACGGCTTGCTGACATCTCTTTGAGGAGTTCGTGGATTACTACGCGCTGTTGACGACTGGGCTCGGTCCGGTTAACTACCGGACGGCCGGACGGCGGGCTACCCATTGCTCGAAGTCCGCAAGCCCGCGTCTACCGTGGTTGGTAGTCGGGGTCGGAATTTCGGCGGCTGGGGCGTGAGGACCTTCTTTCCCTCACTCGGCCTCCTCCTTCGCTAGCATTACTGCTTCGCAGAAGGAGGCGGCCGCCTGCATTTAAATCGCAAAATTAAAAAATCATGTGATTTGTGTGATTTAGACACAATCACATGATTTTTTAAGGTGTGAATTTATTCTGCGAATTTATTCTCCCGTTCTTCTCTCGTGCCGGGCCCTGATTCAAATTTTGGGCCAGAGCGAAGAAGAATAGCAGGCGGTTGCCTCCTTCTGAGAAGCAGTAATGTTGGCAAAGGAGACGACTGGACTTGTGAAGAAACGGACATTCACACGCCCCAGCCGCCGCGAATCCGATTCTGACTACACGAAGCGAGAAGGTGACCCAGACTTTAACTGATTAAAAACTGTGTCCTTCAGTAGCCCTTTACCTTTCTAGGATCACGGTTTTCCTTTTAGAAATTCCCCGTAGCTCTAGAAATCACACGATAGCACATGAAATATTTTGCAGTTTATAGAACATGCAAATAACCTACGTATGTTTTTAAGCTATTGCATAGCTTCTATCGCGGGCCTTGAGCGTGGAGACCGAATTCAGAAATTCCGTAACGAAAATAACCTAACACCCCCCCACTCATTTGTTTTTTGATCGTGGTGACCGATAAGAAAACAAATGAGTGAACAATCAATCAAAATTCAATTCAATGTGTGAAAGTGTAACTTCAATTAATATCAAAGAAAAAAAAAACGAAGGAAAAAAAATACTGCCTAAATAAAATAAATAAAGAATTATAATTGCATAAGTTGATAAAAATGCTATGCAATAGCTTTACCGCGGCAGTCCCCGAGTGCCACACGTCTTTTTTTTTTATTTTGTAGGAGATAATCTCTGAAAACACTGGTCTGATTGCTAAAATTTTTTTACTGTCAGAAAGCTGTTTTATTCCTGAGTGACAAAGAATTTTTTTTTTTTTAATTGATATAAACTAGTGCTTGACTGCGATCCCACCTGATGGTAAGCAGTGATGCAATCGTTGGTGAGGCGCACTAGTTTATTAAGAGCCTATTCACTCTTGCCTTAAATACACCTAAATTATAATCAGATGGGAAAACCGTAGCAGGCAAATTATTTCAGTCCCTCGATGTACGTGGTATAAACGACGAGGCGAAACGCTTGGTCCGGACCGTAGAAATTTCAACAACATAATGGTGGATACTTGCCGTTCGTCGGCTTAGGATGGATTTTATAAACGCGGGCGAAGCCGCAGGCAGAAGCTAGTGATGTTATAAATCGCTAATCACCTAACAACATGTGCCCTATCTAACATATTGTGTTGATAGCCCGCCCCCGCTTCAAAGCTTCTCGAGAAGCGAGAAAACCGCACCGCGCTCACAACAGACGGGTTCCGCACACAATATTGTACCTGTTCCAACGTGTGTCCTCACCGATTGTATTAGTATACTCACAGTTAGTTACTCACAGTTTCACACAAGAGTGTAGTTTGGGTTCTGTGCAGGTTTAAATTGATTGAAGCTCAAAGGAGAATAATTGTGTTGCTTTATTAAACAGATGTTCAAAGCAGGAATATCTACGTGTCCATAGCATAATGAGATGAAATCAAATGAAATATTATTAAATAAAACAGAATTTATTCGACGCAGGCAATACAATACAGCAGCAACAACAAAAAAGAGAGTACAGATCACACTACAGTAGTGCTGGGCGTGCCCGAATTGAAAGGGTCACCTCAGCAATTGCTGGGCATCAGATACCCAGCGCTGGTTTTCAGCTGTATAAGTGGTGATGGATTACAATAAAATCAGCCTATTTGTATTAAACACGATTCTGGAACGAAAACGGCACCTGAAGGAACACAGGCTTGTGTTAGTCAGTCTGGAGCGGGAGAAATTATTTGACGAACTTCATCTTAAAAAAAAGTATCAATCCTATCTAATTATTTTAAAGTTATAAATCATCGGATCACCAGACTTACGGCATTGCGCCACCGTTACATGGTAGACATTTATTGTGCGTACAACCAAGGAGTGAAATTCCCTGCCAGAGTCAGTTTTTCCTGATAGCTACAACTCAGGGGTCTTAAAGTCAAGTGAACAGGTTACTTCTAGGCAAGCGTGCTCCAACGTTGACCACATCATCGCTTACCATCAGGTTAGATGGTGGTCAAACACGAGCCTATTAATAATAATAATAATGACCCTGTTCCCGATGCCGGTGGGCTACTATTTTTTAAATTTTTAAACGTTTTTTTTTTGAAGACATATTTAAAAATATGATAAATATGTATATAATAATAAATTAATGGAATAATAATAACAAAAATAGTAAGTTTGCATGGTGAATGTTTGTTCAATATTTGATTAAATACCGCCACAATGGCTAAACGAATTTGGCTGAAGTTTCAACCCAAGACGAAGAAGCTACGAGTCACAATTTTCGTATCAATGGATGTTTGTGATTTAAGGTGATATGGTAATGGCAATAATGTCCAAGATAAACTTAGAAATTAACTACGAATTAAAGTACCAATCACACTGGTAAGTACATACTTGCCCAGTTTTGAACCCGAAGAAAAACCTCAAGTATGAGAGGCTTGTCTTAACCATTGGACAGACAAAAATATCGTAATGTTAATTTTCCCTTCAAAATTATTGAGCTGAGTGGTGGTGGCGCGTCATGTTCGTGAACGGGTGCCGTCAATCGAGGCTGGCCTGGTTGGCAAGTATATTATTTGAATTTCTATATTTTTAATTTATATTGTTCTCACAAACTAAAAGCCACGAGAAATAATGTAAACAGAGTGCCTAGAGTAACTTTGTTTTACATTAACGCGATCGACACGCTTATGTCGTTCGGCGCTCCGATTGGCCCACTCCTAGCTCTTGACCAATCAGAGAGCTAAACGCGGTCACCGTTTCAATCGCGTTAACGTAAAAACAACTCGCACTCAGCGCACTGGCGAGTGAGGTTTAGGTTTCTGTGTTTTATCTACGAGACCCTAAAAGGGTAGCAACACACCTATACTAAGTTAAAGTCCACCTATCCCCTACTTCATTAACACGGCTATCCCCCAGGTATTATCTACTTATAGTGTAGCTCATTGTGCTAAGCATCGCGTGTTACATACGGGTTCCCTGCTATGTTGAGCACTTGCACGTTTTTACAGAACTCCACGAGCCATGAGGAGAAAAGTAGCGAGCTTTGTTCGTGTCCCATACTGCGCAAATGTACTTTTAATTTTATTTTCACTACATTTCTCGTTGTGCGGAAATATCTGGAATAAATTATGCGCCGTTTTTGTTTCCGTTATTTTGGCACAGTCTGGAAATTTACTGTATCGCGTTATTTGGGATATTTGTCTTTTATACATATGCGGATTAGTAATGGCTATTTCTTTGTGGACAGAATTTATTTTATTTATTAAACTTTATATGTACAACACAAATGCTGTTTATCAGTAAACGAAACTTGGGTAGAGAGATTATGGCAGGTATAAAAGAAAAATCGAATTAAAATAATTATACATTTTTATTGTATTCGAATTCGATTGTTGAACATTTTGGGTAAAACCAGGTATTACGCCCTATTTTTTTTCAGACCGAAATATCTTTATTGTGGACCATTATTTAGTGTTTTGGTAAAAACTTTAGAAGTAGCTTTGTCTAGTTATAACATTAACTTTATCTAGTTATACCATTATCAATTAGACAAGCCTAGTCGCTAGGTTTTTTTAAAAACCTTGTCAAAGAACATTACCTTTCTCTCTAATATTACTCTGATACTGCCAAATTTAATTTCTTCCATAGCTAATCTTTATTCTATTCTTTTCTTTTTCGCTTCTATTTAATTGTAACATATGATATATATGTCGAAGCGTTGACGCATACCAGTCGGTCTAGATCAGCGCCATCTATCCCTCACTGGAGGAACTACGTAGTTTGATTTGACAGCTAACGTTTGGGAACGTCAAGTATTGACTTGGGGATGGTTAGCGTGGAGTAATGGCGTCACCGAGTGAATAATCGGATCAAATGTCGATTCAGGAGACAATCAGCTATTTGACGTTGACAGGTACTGACGTTGACAGGTACTGACGTTGAAAGGTACTGACGTTGACAGGTACTGACGTTGACAGGTAGGTTGACTAACCTGTAACGGGGGTAGGTCGACGTGTGCGGTGACCGTTGATTGGGGCACTTTGAATCGGTCCGGCAGTCTGGCTAGACATTCGTTGCTCCACGCTAAACTTCCCGCGTTCCTAAGTTAATCGAGCCATATCTCAGGCATCCTTGATTATTTTGTATCCAGAGTGTATTAGGAAGTGATTAAAACTGTTAACAAAGGTTACGCGAGTGTTATTTCCGATGTCGCGGCCCACAGATAACGAATCTCCGTTATCAGAAGTGGGATTGGACCACGACGACCCACGTGTTCAAAATGAAGACGCTAGCGACGAAAAATGGATGCGTTTGTTGGAACAACAGAACCGCAATTTTCTGACGCTGATTCAAGCCATGAAAACACCTACTACGTCGTCACATGGCTTTCGTTTACCGGATTTCGATCCTGAGAAACAAGATGTGGATGCACGTGCTTGGGTGACGACTGCAGAGATGTGCTTGACGGACCAAGACCAACATGGCGCTCCGCTTATGGTCGCTTTAAGCCGCGCCTTGAAGGGAGGAGCTTCTACCTGGCTATCCACCGTGTCGTTTCCTGGGATGACATGGACCGATTTTAAGCGACTTTTTATTGCAAGGTACGATAATTCCACTACTATTGCTTCGTTTCTGATTGACTTGCAAAGTAGCAGGCCTAAAGAAAACGAGTGTCTTGCTTCCTACGCTGCTAGCTTAATGACGTCGATCATGGCGAGATGGAATGGCCTTAGTACCGAACGTTTGGCTGTTGCTACTATATTGGCTCACATTTCTCAATTTGATCGCCGTGTGCAACGCCTATCTTTCACGACCGATATTCAGACACGTGGCCACCTACAGCAAGAGCTGCAAGCGGTTTCTTTTATGAAGAGAAAGCTACCTAGCGATGACCGCGATGCCTCTGAAAAGCGGTACAAAGCGAATAGTACTGTGAAGCCTCTGAAGTGTTTTATCTGCGGCAAGCTGGGTCACAAGTCCGTGCACTGCTACCGCAAGGACGTGAAACAGGATACTCAAACTACGACTAAGCACCACAAGCACGGCAATGGCAACGGGAGGGGTTCATCAACAACTGCGAAGCCTCATGCATCCGGGATCACCTGCTTCCACTGCCAGGCACAAGGCCACTACGCATCGAGCTGCCCACGGCGCAAAGAGAGAAGCAGCGCCGACTCCGGATCATCCAAGCCTGTCAATGAAAAGAGGGTTGACCTGTGCCTTCTGAACGCGCCGACAGGGACTCTACGTCACTCCGGTGAGCAATTTTCATTTCATTACGACTCTGGTGCCGAGTGTTCTTTAATTAAAGAATCTGTAGCCTGTAAATTTAAAGGAAAGCGTGTTGATAAGACTGTGACTATGACTGGGATAGGGCAGACCTCCGTTAACTCTACGATACAGATTTTGGCCTTGGTAGAGGTCGATGATATTAGTATTGAGATTTGTTTTCATGTATTGCCAGATCATTTCCTACGTTATGGTATTATGATTGGACGTGAGATTCTAGAACATGGTTTGACCGTTCAGATGACTACTGACCGAATTAAGATCTTTAGGTATCCTTGTATTGCTTCCTGTGAGGTAGAGCGAATTCCTGAAATTGACTGGGACTCTATCGATACTGACGTACCGGCGGATCGTAGAGCAGAGTTAGTGAGTATTTTGCAGTCCTTTGAGAAGTCTTTCACTACAGGTATACCTACCGCGCCAGCTGACACGGAACCGATGAAGATTCGTCTGAAAGATCCGAGTAAAACTGTAAATCGTCGCCCTTACCGATTGAGTGTGGATGAGCGTAAGGTTGTACGAGGTAAGATTGACGAATTGCTTCAGGCTGGTATTATACGACCTAGTTCATCCCCCCATGCTAGTCCTATACTCTTGGTGGAGAAAAAGGACAAGTCCCTTCGATTATGCGTCGATTATCGTGAATTAAATGACAACACGATCTCTGATCGCTTCCCTTTGCCTCTTATATCGGATCAAATTGATAGGTTGCATGGTGGACACTACTTTTCCACTATCGATTTGGCATCAGGTTTTCACCAGATCCCCATTGCAGCAGAATCTATTGAGCGCACTGCTTTCGTTACCCCCGAAGGTCATTTCGAATATATGACGATGCCATTTGGCTTGAAAAATGCACCCGCGGTTTTTCAGCGTGCGATGATGAATGCTCTTGGAGATCTTGTGAACACCTATGTCGTTGTGTATATGGATGACGTCTTGATTGTTGCGAGTGACGTCGACAAAGCCTTGGAACGTCTCCATACTGTCCTCAAGGTGCTGTCTAAAAAGGGTTTTACCATCAACTTGAAAAAGTGTGCCTTTTTGAAACAGAAGGTAGAGTACTTAGGGTTTGAGGTTAACCGGGGAGAGATTCGTCCTAACCCGCGTAAGATCGAAGCATTGACAGCTCTATCACCACCTGAGACTGTGACACAGGTACGGCAATTTATCGGTTTGGCATCCTACTTTCGCCAGTTCGTGGCACGTTTCTCACAGGTGATGGCGCCATTATATGCTCTGACTTCTGGGAATGGTAAGTTGACCTGGAAGCCGGAACACGAGGAAGTTAGGCAGAAGATTGTAGCCGCACTCACAAATGAGCCTGTGCTCATGATTCACGACCCCGATGCTGAAACTGAAGTCCACACGGATGCCAGTGCCATTGGCTACGGTGCGGTCTTACTGCAAAGAAAAGAAGGTAAGCTACATCCAGTCGCCTATTACAGTAAGCGAACATCTGACGCTGAATCGAGGTACCACTCGTATGAACTTGAGACCCTCGCGGTGGTCAATGCTGTAAAGCATTTCAGGCGTTACCTCCATGGTCGCAAGTTCAGAGTAGTCACGGATTGTAATTCTCTGCAATCCACGCGCAAGAAGTTGGACCTGACGCCACGTGTTCACCGATGGTGGGCCTTTCTGCAAGGGTTCGATTTTGACATCGTCCATCGTGAAGGTAAGCACATGTGCCACGCTGACTTCTTCTCCAGGAACCCTTTACCGCAACCCGAAACTAAAAATAAGGTTAGTGAGAAGGTAGTACAAAAGGAAGTAAACCTCGCAGAGCTTTCACAAAATTGGCTGACGATGGAACAGCAACGGGACCCTGAAATCTTAAAGCTCTTGACTGACATCGATAACAATGAGCTCCCTGCTGATGTTGCCAAAACTTACGAGCGACGATCTGGTGTCCTGCACCGGAAAGTGCAACGAAACGGTAAGAATCGTTGGTTACCTATTGTTCCCCGTTCATTTCGCTGGTCCGTGGTTAATAACGTTCACGAGGGATTGCTACATTTGGGATGGGAGAAAACGCTGGAGAAACTCTACGACCTCTACTGGTTCGAGAACATGTCGAAGTTCGTGAGGAAATTCGTAGAGAACTGCATGACCTGTAAGATCTCAAAGTCACACACAGGTAAGATCCAGGCGGACATGCACCCAATTCCAAAGGTAGCTATACCATGGCACACACTGCACGTCGATGCTACCGGGAAGCTGAGTGGCAAAAACGACAAAAAGGAGTACGTTTTCGTCCTGATAGACGCCTTCACCAAGTTCGTTGTGCTGCATCACACCCTGCACATTGATACAGCAAGCAGCATCAAAGCGCTGAAGGCTAGTGTTGCTATCTTCGGTGCTCCATCGCGCTTGATCGCCGACCAAGGACGCTGCTTTGCCAGTAAGGAGTTCAGGGAGTACTGTGCCTCAGTTAATATCAAGCTGCACTTGATCGCTACAGGTAGTTCTCGTGCCAACGGACAGGTCGAGCGGGTAATGAGCACGCTCAAAAATATGCTCACTGCTGTAGAGACAAGCAATCGTTCGTGGCAAGATGCTTTGCCCGACGTTCAGCTTGCTCTCAACTGCACTGTAAGTAGAGTCACAAAATCTAGTCCACTCGAACTGCTGATTGGTAAGGCTGCTAGACCCATTGATATCATGACGGCAAATGATGAAGAGCCTCATGTTGACATCATTGAGGTGAGGAAGATGGCTGTAGAGAACATGGAGAAAGCTTCTGCCTATGACAAAAAACGTTTTGACTCTACAAAGGCCAAGGTACAATCATTCTCTGTAGGTGATTTTGTTTTGCTGCAAAATGAGGAGCGAAACCAGACGAAACTTGACCCGAAATACAGGGGTCCGTTTAGGGTGATCGAGGTTCTTGATGGTGACCGTTATGTTTTGAAGTCCCTTTCTTCCGCCCGGACGTACAAGTACGCACATGACCGACTGCGAAAAATAACCGACGTTGACATGCACGTAGGTGATGATGACGAGACTAGCCATGACGAAAATGATAACGCTGACAAGACTAGTTGAATACTAAGCAGTCGACTTAACATTTAGAATACCTAGCATAGTAAGAGTTTTCTTATAATCTGTAACGTTATAGGAAAAATAAAGTGACATGTTGAACAAACCTATTTTAAGAATTATTTTGATAAAAGGCTCGAAATGATTATCTTGATGGTGTTGTGTTTGTAACCGGATGGAGGTTACATGTGGAGGTGACCGGATAGAGGTTGCCTGTTGTGTTTGTAACCGGATGGAGGTTACATGTGAGGTGACCGGATAGAGGTTGCCTGTTGTGTTTGTAACCGGATGGAGGTTACATGTGGAGGTGACCGGATAGAGGTTGCCTGTTGTGTTTGTAACCGGATGGAGGTTACATGTGAGGTGACCGGATAGAGGTTGCCTGTTGTGTTTGTAACCGGATGGAGGTTACATGTGAAGGTGACCGGATAGAGGTTGCCTGTTGTGTTAGTAACCGGATAGAGGTTACGTGTTGAAGACCGGATGGAGGTCGATTGGTTTGATGCTTATGGCCGGATGGAGGTTATAAGTGTGATGATGAAGACCGGATGGAGGTCAGAGTATGAGCATTGCAATATTTTATTGAGTTTCCTATTATTTGAATGAACATGGGTGTTGTTCGACATGTCAGCTTTGAGAGAAAGAGTTTGTTATGATTTTCATCAGACCCTGTAATGATTTTGATCAGAATACCTTTTATTCCCCACCCACTTGGGCCAGGAATGGCCGAACGACTGGTATGGGTCTTGTTCGAGAATTTTCTTATTCTCCAGGTACTCCACACGAGGACGTGTGATCATCAGGACGGCCGTGTCGAAGCGTTGACGCATACCAGTCGGTCTAGATCAGCGCCATCTATCCCTCACTGGAGGAACTACGTAGTTTGATTTGACAGCTAACGTTTGGGAACGTCTAGTATTGACTTGGGGATGGTTAGCGTGGAGTAATGGCGTCACCGAGTGAATAATCGGATCAAATGTCGATTCAGGAGACAATCAGCTATTTGACGTTGACAGGTACTGACGTTGACAGGTACTGACGTTGAAAGGTACTGACGTTGACAGGTACTGACGTTGACAGGTAGGTTGACTAACCTGTAACGGGGGTAGGTCGACGTGTGCGGTGACCGTTGATTGGGGCACTTTGAATCGGTCCGGCAGTCTGGCTAGACATTCGTTGCTCCACGCTAAACTTCCCGCGTTCCTAAGTTAATCGAGCCATATCTCAGGCATCCTTGATTATTTTGTATCCAGAGTGTATTAGGAAGTGATTAAAACTGTTAACAAAGGTTACGCGAGTGTTATTTCCGATGTCGCGGCCCACAGATAACGAATCTCCGTTATATATATATATATATTGTATATATTTATATATGTATATATGTACTTGCATATTATTATTTTTTTCCCCTTAATTAATTTGTCCCTTGATTTATATTGCTTGAAGTACACCGAAGACTACCCCCTTTTTTAGTTTAAGTTCTTATATTCCATCCCAAGGTTGTCTGGAAGACATCGCTTTCAGCGATAAGACCGCCACTGTGCACATAGGTTTAAGTTTCTGTGAAATTGTTACTATTTTGGTGTACAATAAAGTTTATTCTATTCTATTCTATTAAGTAACGATACAATACTATTTTTCTTAACTAGTCGGTGAGGCGTTTTGTCAAGTAGCTGTCAATTCTATTATATAAGTAGGTACTGTAGAGGTATGTAGGAGGACTTAATGAAATAAGGCATTCTCTACTAGTCAACCTTTGTGCGGTGGTGGCCGAGTAGTAATGGTCCCGACTTACGAGTTGTAGGTCGCAGGTTCAAATCAAGCCAGGCGCATTACTTTGTGTAATTTATTTCATCACCACTGCTCTCAAAACCAAACTAACGACTTTTGCCACAGCTCCTATCTTTATTACAAATTCACTAATATTTTTCCATAATTTCTCTAAAAACCTACCTTCTGAAAAAAATAAGATTCAAAAGCTAACAAAACCTTCTGTAATTTATTTTACTTGGCATACATTCTCCCCTGCTGGGCACAGACCTCATAGAATCACCCTGTTTTAATTAATATATTTTTTTCCTCTTGTTACATTTTTTAAGTAAGTACGTATACCTATTTTTTTACTGGTAAAACGAGTTGTGAAAAAGTACACGGAAAAGGGACTGTATTTATTTTCACAGTTAATTAAATGAGGCAGTCAGAATTTAAAATAAAATAATTAGATTCTACAAGGGAATTAATATTCGGTACCGTGTCCTGTACCTCTACCATGAGTTTAAAGCAATAGTATTTGTCAATACTCGATAACGACTACGTAAATATTTTGTATGGCAAATTTTGGTTCCGTAAGTGACCGCTAGAGGCGCTGTACTGGTCTTTAACACTCTCACTGCCAGCAATATATAGTATGGTTCCAGTTCAGCAAGCCATGGAGTCCGCCGGCGGGTGCCAACAAATCTGTTGTGGTAGGCCGTCACTTAAAATGAAAAAATATTACAGCAGGCCATGGGGTCCGCCAGTGGCTAGTTAATAATGCTTTGAGCACGCCGTGGGATCCGCTGTGACCCCCTAAATTCAAACAGATTTTTGTAGTACTGGCCTGCTAATAAGGAAAAAAATATGTCTAGTATTGGCATGCGCATACAGTGAGCTACATGTTGAAAAAAAATCAAGTCAATCAGAGCAAAAATAACATTTCTGTATGGCGGGGAAAAAAATTAAAGAACTAAAAATTATATTGACGAATCTTTATTGTTATAACACAAAAACTTACAATGAGAAAAATTAAATTAAATTTTGCTGTGTTTATTGGCAAAACAAGATGCACAAATTCGTTGGGTAAGTGAGGTATACAGTACTTGTTTTTTTCGTGAGTTTCTTGGCCTGGCCAACTGACAATTACTAAAGCTGGCGTCACAGGCAAATTCTAGAAAATTACAAGCGGCGTAACGGACAAAATGTTTTGGGGGCGGCTGGCGACACCCACGGCCTGCTGTTAATGTTTCTTTAAAATAAAAACGGCCCTTTGCACTCAAAAACTTGGGGCCCGCTAGCGGATCCCATGGCAGTGAGAGTGTAAGGCCAGCTTCAAAACTTCAGTTTCCTATAAAAGCAGAACTTTACACATTACACCCTGTTACAATGATTTTGTGATGAGCCAGCTTTTTACTCGATCTCGCCTGATGGCAAGCAATGACCCGGTTGTATTAGTTTCGTATTCATTGAACTTTATGCTTTTTAATGCTGCGTCTTCCAGCAGAGTTCAGCATATTGTTAACATGTTATTTTAATATATAAAACACCTCGTGTGTTGTGTATTTTGATTGAAAAAAAAAACACAATGAACAGCTGCACCCGGATAGAGTCCTGCTGACCTTTGAATCCATTTTTTCAGTGTATGTACCTATGTGTGCCAAATTAAATATTTTTATTTCGTTTCTTTACTTTCAGAGATTACGTCCTACAAAAAAAAAAAAAACATTATTGTACATAACTTTTACAATTTATAAACAATAAGACAGCTGATGTACCTACACAGGCGAGCTTAACTCAAAATTGTGTTTTCTTGCAGCAAACCTAAATATCTATACAAGAATTAATATGCTTAGATAACATTTGTATTATTAAGTGTTTGTTAAATTTTATCACTATAAGTACCTAATATTCATTCTGGTAACTTTTTTTTTCAAAAGATTAAGGGTGAGTTGCACCATTTAACTATAACGATAACCAAACCATAACCAGCCTTGAAACGGCCGCCTATTGGTCAATTCGACGATTTGACAGCTGTTAACGGCTTTGTTATCGTTGTAGTTAAATGGTGCAACTCACCCTTATGAAACCATAATTTAAAAAAAGACGTGTGGCACTCGGGGACTGCCGCGGTAAAGCTATTGCATAGCATTTTTATCAACTTATGCAATTATAATTATTTATTTATTTTATTTATGCAGTATTTTTTTTTTCCTTTGTTTTTTTTTTTCTTTGATATTAATTGAAGTTACACCTTCACACATTGAATTGAATTTTGATTGATTGTTCACTCATTTGTTTTCTTATCGGTCACCACGCTCAAAAAACAAATGAGTGGCGGGTGTTAGGTTATCTTCGTTACGGAATTTCTGGATTCGGTCTCCACGCTCAAGACCCGCGATAGAAGCTATGCAATAGCTTAAAAACCTAATGCTTGAGGAAGACATGTCTAGCATTAGACGCTTTTGTCATGCAAAATTTTCAGATTTTCAGATGTAAAAATGTTTTCAATGTAAACAGGGTTATTTGTAAAACACTAACAACTGCAGGACTGTATTACTAACATCATAAACAACCACTTTTGTTCTATGTCTTTTTACTAAGCATATTTACCAAAAAACAAATCTTCAAGATTTCGTTGTTCTATCTAACACATTTCAACTCTGTACTTTGCTATACCTACCTACCTACGTCTATATGATGCGACGCAAGCATCAAACACCCCCGACAGCCAATCCCCACTCCCTTCCGCTATTGTACTATCGCTAGGCTTCGTTTTGAACGTTCAATTTAAATATTTTCATTTTTGTATGAAAACCTGATGAACTAAAAATGATAAAGTATATGCATTTTTGTATCAAATCTAAGTAAAATATTCAGCTCAGTTTACCAAGTAATAACATCGTTTCAGTTCCATGTTTGAAATAATTTTCCTGGGACTCCATTTGGGAATTGAGTAACTGATAAATGTGCTCATACAGAAAAATCCATGTTGTTTTCTTACTGGATTATTTTCCGGGCAGGTCATTTAATAACATAAAATAAAGCGCACACACACGTAATCTCAAACATAATTTCCTAGTGTAACATAAAGCAATTTGGACGTAAATTAAGAAAACATTCATTGCGCACACAATGAACGTAATATGCGTACGTTCCCGCGCTTTTGGAGATGCGACGCCATCTTGATTTTTATAACTCACGGGATAGCGGTCTTTTTGGCTTTCTCTTGGGCTTTTAATGTGTGGCGTGTCGTTTATGATTGTTATTGTTTTTTTTTATCATTACTTTCAGCTTTAAGGATAATAAATTATAAGATTTATTTCACTAGAGCGCAGTCTCTTATCATCTCTATGAAATTTATATGATTCTATAGAATAGATATTTACATCCTAAAGACAGCTAGTGTTCCTTCCAGCATGTCAGAGATAAACATTAACCAAACACCATTGTAACAGAAAAATATAGTTCAGTCACTAGCGCCTCTTTCAAACATTCTCTAGTTAGTTAGTTAGCCCATTTATGTCCCACTGATGGGCGATGGCCTCCCTCTCACTTTTCACACACACGTCTGTCTTCGGCCATTGCGGGCGAATCCCTTTAGCAGTTATCAAGCTCATCTCTCCACCTTCGCTTTCTGCCGCGATGTCGCCTTGCGTTTAATGGGACCCAACAAATGGCCCAGTCCTACTTTAGAGTAGCAGCTTTTCGGGTAACATCTTTAATTTTAGTTTTGGCGCGCAGCTCTGTTTTGCTTACGCGGAACGCAGAGCCTAGTATACTCACTTTACTTTACTTCACTTTACTTTCACTTTAGTTAACTCACTTATTTTCTTTTCCATCCTCGTCACTTAACACATCATATCAAAACAATGTAGAAATACTTCCCACATACAAGGACTACAAAATCTATCAACATGTATATGTGCATAGCAACTCGCTCGGTACTAATGTGGTTTGTATTGCCGTGATTTAGTGGAATACGTCTGAGTACGTCTATAACAGCCTTAAGGGACCATTAGGCTCGGTTTACACTACTATAGGTACAGTTTACACTAAGTGTACCTATAGCTTTGTTCTCTTCCTTGTTCTCTAATACTTATGGTATATTTAGCTTTCAATGTTATCAAGAGCGGAACGCTGGAACTCTGTTGTATTTTTTTTAAATTAAATTTGAAATTTTATTCTATATTTCCAATTTTCCTGCATGGGCACTTATAAAATGTCAGAGGCAAGTGAACGGTTCCTGGGACTTTCTTCTTTTTTATCGAAAATTGATCAGTACAAAAAGTGTGACCGAGGTATATTTCGTACACTCACACAAATTAAAAAAAGGAAAATATATCCAATAACCAATTAAAAGCCCTTGAATAATAGTTTGTATTGTACTAATAAACTTAATATAAAAGAGAATTGAGAAACTTGAAAATATCTGTCATAAATACGATATCTACTTACTTTATTTTACAAGAGCACAAGTGATTGTCGGTAAAAAAGAAGAACGACACTCCTTCGACTTTTCTTTAGATTTCGATGTTTTTCAATTAGTCGTTTCTCATGGAGAAAAAATGGCAAAAAGACTCTATGATTTAAAAAAATAATATAATAGCAATATCTGTATATTTAAAAGGAGAAACTGACTGACTGACACATTTTTTTTTTTTTCGATGGGAAAAATCATCTTATGACAACCCCCGCTCTTGGGTGGAGCGGGAGCGGTCATTTTGTTGGTAGCGGCGACTGGTCACGCCGCCATGGTGTCTCGGTGAAATATAAGGGGATGAAACGGGGTCCCAAAGTTTGTACGGATAAACATACAACAACAACAACAAACAACACAACAACATATTTTCAAGTGGGCGAAGCCGAGCTGACAGAAGCTAGTAAATAATAATAGAAAAGTGGAATTCACAATGGTATTTTTTTAAATGTGTTTTTACAAACAAACTCTGAATTTGGTTTGGAAACATACACTGAACTATTCAAACATACTTTTCTTTATCTAGGTTATACAAATATTTGGTCAGGCTCGATGCTTGTAACACTGAAAGCCGTCACAGAACTCAGTGTGATCGTTGATACAATTTCTCATAATATTTGTGAGCTAGGTACAATTGCCGAAACGGATCTTGAGCGCTCGGCGTCAGAGTGGGGATCGCTTTGCGCATTCCATAAATTTGCGAACCAATCGTCTTCGTTATTAGATACATGCAGCAACGCAGAGAACGACTCAGGAGTGACGTCTATGACACGATGGCGCGGCGAGCCAATCACTGACACTCCCCGCCCTCGCGTCTCACTTCGCGACTAAAGAGACCGAATATTTGACTTCTGCGCAACTTGAAGCCAGCGCTCAAGATCCGTGACGGTAATTGTAACTTTTGTTATTGATATAATCTACCTAGTGCTTGACTGCGATCCCACCTGATAGTAAGCAGTGATGCAATCGTTGATAGTGAGGCGCACTAGTTTATTAGGACCCTATTCACTCTAGCCTTGAAGACACCTAAATTATTATCGGACGGGAAGACCGCAGCAGGCAAATTGTTCCAGTCCTTCGATATCCAATTTTAAAACGGGGAAATAAAGAGTACATTCGTAGAAAAAGATTACCATTACCGGGTTACCAGGTTTTCCTAGTTGTCAATAACTGTATGACTACCAAATAGTTTTAATGACTGTATTAATTTTCTTTAATCACCACTTTGCAATTTATTACCGAGAAGACTATAAAATATTTCAGTCATCATCATCTAGTCAGTCATCATCATCTCCTCCTCCTTGCGTCGTATTCCTCAATGCTGAGGGTCGTGACCCCCCTGTTTCATCACTCTATCCCTTATGATATTCCTCCATCTGTTCCTGTCTCTGGCAGTGTGAAGGGCATTGTACATCGTGGAGTCAAGGGCGGTGCGGATCTGGTCGGACACGTATTGGGCTGCGCCCGCGAGGCCTTTTCCCGTCCACTTTACCGGTCACAATTAGCCTTTCGAGGTTGCCACCGTCTTTCCTTGCAATGTGACCGAAGTATTGCAGAACCTTGCGAAGACACTCGGACGACAGCCGTGAGGAGATTTTGAGTTCTTGCAAAATGGATACGTTGGTCCGAAATGCTGTCCAAGGAATACGGAGCATCCTTCTCCAACACCACATCTCAAAGGCGTCAATGCATTTGCGGTTTGCAGCCTTTAGCGACCATCATCATCTGGTCAGTCATCATCATCTAGTCAGTCATCATCATCTAGTCAGTTACCATCATCTAGTCAGTTACCATCATCTAGTCAGTCATCATCATTTAGTCAGCCATCATAAGCTCGGGATCAGCTTCCAGTCTAACCGAAAGCGACTGAATGCCTGTGTCTTACATGGAGCAACTGCCTATCAGACCTCCACAACCCAGTTACTGGGCAACACGATACTCTTTGGATAGACTGATGGTCAGACTTTCTAGGATCTGACTACCTGTAATGCCTGTCAAAGATCTACGAATGACAATCGGGACCGGGGCAAAAATATTTTAGAAAAATATTAAAATGGCAGGATTCTATCGTTTGTCTGGTGGATATCGTCGTTAGCGTTAAGACCACAATTGTACCCATAGATTTGAGTTTAAAAGTTTTGTTTATTATTTTGGCGTACAATAAAGTTTATTATATTTATTTATTTAATGCTTTATGCACACAAAAGTACAGAGGCGGGCTTAATGCCTTAGGAATTTTCTGCCAGTCAACCTTTGGGTGATACAGAGAAAAATAGTGGTAGGTGCAATAAATGAGAAAGAGAAGACGAATACAAGAAAGATATATTCTAGTAAATCAAGATAAAAAAAAAACAGCTGTTCAGTACATTTATGTTTGCCTAATGTACTGAACAGCTGATATTCTTTTCGCGATTTCGGCTTTGCTCCCATAATAAAAATTGTTTGTTATCATGAGCACAATCACGTGTTTATGTATCGTACACTAATTGTCAGTCACCCTATATAGGTACCATAGAGTATGGTCAGCAACCTTGGTTCTGCATGACAATTTCCTTTTAGTGTACCAGCGGGGTTTAAAAGTTTTTCAATATGCCGTAAAGTTCTAATGTGTTTGTGGTAACACCGCTATCAGACCACACAATACAAATCTATGGGTGTCTCTTATGTATGTGATATTATGTAATAATTGTTCAACTATCTTTTTTCCTTAACCTACATCGGTTCCAATACTGAAAATTCCACAGAAGTACAACTCACTAAAAACGAAACGACCATTCTTTTTACTTAGTCCTAAAGCCCTACCACGAGCTATTAACGCAATGCATTTTACGACATAAACTATAATGTAAAAGTGATGAAGCTATATAGGATGTATACTTCCATCTCTCTTTCTTCTCTCTTCTTTCTTTTCTTCTCTTTCTCACGCTTGAAATTTTAACACGTTTTGCCCAGGTTTTTATCGCGCCGGGCCTTGGTACAGGCCAGGGTCCGGAGCGAGGAGGAGTGGCCACATCAGGCAAAGGCGCTCACGCTTCAGCCGCCGCCGGGATACCGATCCCGATTTCCAGCCACCGTCTGCGCGGGCTTGCGGACGGCGAGCAATGGGCTCGCTAGCTCGCTGTCCGACCGTCCGGTAACTGTCCAGACCAGGCCCAAGTCGTTGACGGCGCACACTGTTCCCGCGAGCCACAAGGAGTTGTCAGCAACCGTAGGGGCGAAGCCTACTGGGGCCAAGAGTTTGCTTCCGAAAGGGAGGCTCGGCCCTGGTTTCATACCAGGCAACGAAGGAACGGGGTGGGTGTGTAAGAGTCTGACACTATCTCCCGCTCCGCCCAAAAGCGGGGGATGTCATTTGGATGATTTATACCCACCGAAAAAAAAACCTCCATCCCTTTAACAGTTCAATTTAGGTCGTCAAACCGCGATGAGAACTCGTGGAAGGGTCTTCTTCCTTCATTGTCTGTTTTTCTTTGATCTCACATCAAAAGCAAGATTGACACAACTATTCCCAAGTGTGGGCCTTCAAGTAAATATTTGGCAAACAGTACAAGATTAAATGTACATATACGTGACATACAGTAATTCCGCCAAGTAGATAATGCTTCGGCAAATATTTACACAATTCGCTGAATAAATAGGCTAGGATGATACTGTAAATTGGTTTGTTTGTAAAATGTTAGATTAGATTTGTTTTTGTGATGGTAGCTTCGGTATTCACAGGAGATGTCAGCGAACCATCACTGCTTACCATCACGTAGGATCGCAGTCAAGCACTAGCTTATAACAATAAAAAAACTGTAGGGGCCCACCAGGGTCGAAGTCTACTGGGGCCATGTGTTGTGAACCCCGGGGCCCTGAAACGATGGCGAAGAAGGAACAGGAGTGAGTTTTTAGTCTGTAAAAGTCTGACACCCTCTCGCTCCGCCCAAGAGCGAGAGATGTCATTAGATGATTTAACCACCTAAAACAAAGGTATTTACGGGATTTTAGTTTATTCATCTGCTATACCTAAAGCAAAAGTGGCTCAGTGGTAACAGTCCCGACTTACGAGTTGTAGGTCGCAAACCCAGCCATGCGCATTAGGAGGCCGAACGCATCAGGCAACGGCGTTATCGCCGGATTTCCGGCCACCGTAGGCCCGGGCTTGCGGACAGTGAGCAATGGGTAGCTCGCTGTCCGGCCGTCCGGTAACTGTCCGGACCAAGCCCAAGTCGACGACGGCGCGCACTGTTCCCGCGCGCCTCAAGGAGTTGTCAGCAACAGCAGGGACCCAGCCGGGTCGAAGCCTACTGGGGCCAGGGTTATCCGAAAGGGCGCTCGAGCCCCGATATGAAGGCTAGAAGGAACGGGGTGAGTCTTTTAGTCAGTAAGAGTCTGATTGGATGATTTTTTTCCACCATTAAAAAAAAAAAGAAAAAAGCCGGGCGCATTACTTTGTGTAATTTATCACACCACCACTGCTCTCAAAACGGTGAAGGAAAACATAATGAGTAAACCGGCATGATCTAGAACCAAAAATTCGAAAACATGTGACACCGACCGATTCACCAACCCGCATTGGGCTTACGTAGTGGATTACGGTCCATTCCTTCTCCCAATGAGGGCCTGAGTTCTAGCAGTGGAAACACTATAAGGCTGATTATGGTTATGAACTTTTAAGAAACAAAAAATCTAACTTCTATGGATAATAGTAGTATATGTGACTAGGGGATAAAGCAGTGTCCGCCCAAGACAAAGACAGCTTTATCCCCGTGTTGCATACTCTACTTTTTACACCATCTGTGAGATAATTAAAAGACAATTTGGTCGACCAAATCATATATTAGAGAAATAATAAGTATTATATTTACAAGTTCATCAAACAAACAAACAAAATTCACTACTCCAAGATTCTATAGTTTCAATTTTCTATAATGCTCCCGTGTCGTCAGTACGCACATTTTATTCTATTTTTTTTTTTGTTAGTGTCCAGTTTGAATCATAGTGATTACATACTCTTTGGTTTGAATTTCGAGTCAACTTGTTCGATGCGCCTACATTTTAATTCACAATGTTGACGATTCTTGATGCTCCAAATTCAAATCTCATTATTCCCTAGGGATCGGCCATACTGCATTATCTCCCTAGGCATATAATGACTTGCTTTAAGTGAGGTTTGTATGACGTGTAAAACGACATTATCGAGCAGGTGGTGTTTAAAATCTTTTTATGAAATCTTTTTCAAGAACCCTGCACCAGCCTCTACATATAAAAACTTTTTGAACTCGCTACACCAGCTGAAGATGGTTGTTTTTGAAAATCCTTCTTCCATAAAAGCAATTTGAAGTGGATCAAATGACTCATCAGGTTTTAGGCCACATTTAAAATCGTAGAAATTGACCACACGAAAATGTTCTCGATGCAGATCGTTTTTTTAATGAGACACGATAATTTGATTTGATTCTCGAAAAAATGTGGAGAGAAATTAAAAATTCGAACAATGGTACTTTTACTTTTAAATAACGAGTTTACAAAATAATTACAAGTGGCCAGTGTTTTTTACATTTTTTTTTTTGCAAAACTTTCTGATTGGCCTGGTATCTATATATCAACGCAATGTCTAATATGTTGCTTGGTATAATTTTCTTTATTCACATAGGCGAAGCCTCTAGTAGAAACTCGTGAGTGATTAATGTAACATCGTGACTTATTTCAATAAGACATAGAGCCTTCATTTATCAGATCCTAACAATGCTCCTTCAGCAAGAAGTTTTCAGCATCAATAAATCCAATTTATTGCCTTACATAACGTGTAGTCAATACATTGAAATGAGACATGATAAATGTTTAGATTCTGGCATACAGACCAAAGAATTATCGAGTCGGCAGCGACAAGAAATGGCAATCAATCTGACAAACGTTTTCCCAATTATTCAGCTTTGTTTTATATGCTAGCTTCAGCCTGGAGCTTTAGGCTTTACTGGAGTGATAGTAATTTTCGTCATACAAAACTTTCATCCCCTTAGGGGTTTTTTTATGGTGAGGAAAATCACCCAATGACAACCCCCGCTCTTGGGTGGAGCGTGAGATAGCGTCAGACTCTTACTGACTAAAAACCCACCCCATTCCTTCAAGCCTTCGTACCGGGGCTCGAGTTCCCTTTCGGATAACCCTGGCCCCAGTAGGCTTCGACCCGGCTGGGCCCCTGCTGTTGCTGACAACTCCTTGAGACGCGCGGGAACAGTGCGCGCCGTCGGACAGCGAGCTACAATCGCATTCTGGTAAGTAATCTTTGAACGTTCACCCTTTTAACACGTTGACAGTGCCACTATTTTTTTACCACGGATTAACTAGATACATCACTGCATTCTGATTTGCGATTCTGCGAACGCCGACGTTCACTCTCTCATCGTCTTTCTGTCGTGTCTCTAATTACGGTTTTTGAAAGGTTAATATGGTACGAGTATCATAGATATAAATATAGTCATCTCTTTCCTAAATTAAACCAAATTGAAGTTACGGCCTCCACACTGCAAGAAAGACTCATACGAGGCGTATTCGACCTTATTCTGCACTGAAAATGTTAAGAGGTCGGTGTTTGATATCCCACTACAAAGAAACGTCGAAACAAACTGTGAGGTTTCCTAGACCTATAAATTTAACAGATTGACAATAAAAACGTGGTAGGTAACAGATTTGAGAAGTAATTCTCCCAAATGTTTGGACGCAAGAGCAAAGTAATTCTTGCAAGTAGGCACTTGTTAAAAAGATAAAAATAAAGAAAGTTTCATCAAAAGAAAATGTTACTTTTCAGTGAACCAAAAGACTTTAATATTGTGACGGTGAACACTGACTAGAAAGGTTGAAAGGAGAAACGTAGGTACTTATTTGATGCCCAAATTGGAAAAATCTTTTTATATAACTTTAATGACCTGTGAAGAACTCTGAAAGGTCCGAAATACAAAAAGGTACAGATTTGTTTTATAATTGAAGACAATTTTTTGTTCGCTTATTTTTCTTAAAAGGTGATTCGCCATTTTGTCTTTGAAAAAATTTTTTTTTAAAACATATTTCAGTGTAAAACGTAGCTAATTAATTAGAAATGGTCTTTATAATTTAAAAGTGTCAAAAGAATATAACCAAAAAAATATTACTAGCATTGCTTTGAAGAAAATGAGGCACGAAACATAAAATTTCTCTCTTGTAAAAGCTGGGTTCATTTCAGTATAGTAACTAACTGATTTTACGTAAAAATTACCTTCGCTGATTTCAGAAATTCTTTCAGCAAACATTATTTTGAATGAAAACCTAGTCTACACGCTCAACATTACTTAAATATTTTTCAACTAAAAAGGTCTAATTACGACAAATATTAGCAATGGCTACACGAAAGCCAGTCATGCGATCATTCATTAAGAAACAAAGCTTTTTAAAAAGAAAATGATCGGCCATTTTTAAAAAAAGAACGAGCCGCCATATTTGGTGAGCACGACTCGATTACTGCCAGTATTAATATTTGAGGGCGGTTACGCTCTGGTTGTCAACGTCCGTCCTGTGGAACTGGGATACGGGATGTCCCAATTTTTAGGCCTATGCTAATAATAGTCCCGCCATTTTAATATTTTGGGAGTTTTCACCGTAGTCATTGCTTGCATACGGGTTTGTGTTGTGGAATTAGAGCGCATATTTGATTTTGTTTTCTGTATAGACGGCTGCATTTGTATTCTGTTTAGTATTCGCGAATAAATATTCAAAACAACCATAGTAAAATTAAAATGACTCCAATTTCTCATATGACTGCAATTCTGCAGAAAACATATCAAACAGAATCTTTGTAGAAATCAAATCAGCATGAATGACAAGAAGACGTTTTAAAATGAAAAATATCCCTAGCAAAAATTCATATCCCGCATTTCATCCCGACATATTGTCTATGTCATTGGCAACACTAGTATGCAAACTACTTTGACATTTCGTTTTGTGCAGCGACTTTGTTATTTATGGTTTGTTTTCTCTTTGAAATGGCAATTGTTTTGTTTTTATTGACTTTTTGGCCTATAAATTAAATTATATTATTGCAATAAATAACGGGTTTGTGGCTGCGTTGTGTTTTTGATAACTTTTTCGTGTTCTGAGGTCGGATTAGCAATTTTAGAATATAGAAAAAATAGCAGTAGATTTATGTCTCAAGTTTTTATGACTTCATATTTTATGGGATTTAATAAAGTAACTATTGCAAATAAAGCAAAGTAAAGTAACTTACGACTTTGAACTGACTTTGAATTCGTGAATCAGAATAGATACATTATTGTGCACCAAAGTAGTAACAAGACTGTCAAAATCTTTATACCTATATCATCGGATAATAACAGAGTGCGTTAGTCTATACTAGGTAATATTATAGCTAAAGAAAAGATTATAATTTTTAATACAATCATTTTTGTTTGTCGGTAATAAACTCAAAAACTACTGGACCGATATTAAAAATAATTATTATTTCACCAGTAAAAAACTACTTTATCTCTGAAAAAGGTTTTTTTTTTTTGGATTTTTACATTAACGCGGGCGAAACCGCTGGCAGAAGTTAGTTTACAAAATTAAAGTTGTAAAATATTTTTTTTTTTTTGTGTAAGTCACTTATAGATTACAAATTAAAAAAATGTGTTGGGTTATATTGTATTGAAATGAATGTATTCACAAAATTTTAAGGTTTCCTTACGTTTAATTAAAGATTTATTTGTACCTACTTATTAAAATCAATAATAAATTATTGGAATACATATCTATAGTTAAATAAGATTAAATTACAGGTTTAAATAACTTACATTACATATAATAAAAAATACTGAACTTATTTTTTATTTTATTTTAATACGTTCGTTACGCTCCACATTAGGAATTAGGTACTCCTGTATCGCTGGTGCGTTTACAAAAATGTAAACTCTCATACACAAGACACCCAGACACGAAAAAACTATCTGTAGGCCATATAAAAATTTGTTCCGTGCGGGAATCGAACCTGCGACACACACCGCAGCAGTCAACTGCTCAACTGCGCACACCGTGCCGTTCGGTGACATATGCATTATTAAATACTAGCTTTTGCCCACGCGGATTCGCTCCGGCTCTTCCCTACTCCACCCTACTATACCCTTCTCTATCCTACTCTATCCTACTCTACCCTACTCTGCCCTACTCTACACTATTGTACACTACTCTACACTACTTTACTCTACACTACTTCACCCTACTCTACCCTACTATACCCTACTCTACCCAACCAAACTTCACATAAACCATCTACTAAATACTCCGAACAAAGCCTAAACATTCGGTTTGGATAGGTGAGCCCGTTCTTGAGTTATAAATGTGTGCCTCTCATATGAAACTGGAAAAGTGCCGATTGCTTGGAAGCAAGCTAACGTACAGCCTGTGCCTAAGAAGGGCAGTCGAGCTGACCCGGCAAACTACCGACCCATCTCTGTTACGTCCGTCCTCTGTAAGAGTATGGAACGGGTGCTTAACAGGAAGCTTCTGGCATACCTAGAAACTAACGAGTAACGACATCCTCAGTGACCGGCAATACGGTTTTCGCCAAAATCGGTCTACTGGGGATCTTCTAGCGTATGCCACTCATATCTGGAGTGAGGCCATCGAGAAACATGGGGAAGCGCTTGCCGTCTCCCTTGATATCTCGAAGGCTTTCGATAGGGTCTGGCACGAAAGCCTTATTGCTAAGCTTCCTTCCTTCGGTTTGCCCGCTGGTCTGTGTGATTGAATCGCTGACTTCTTGCGGGATCGATCCATCCGAGTGGTTATTGATGGCTGCTCGTCCGGTCAAATGGATATTAATGCCGGGGTCCCTCAGGGGTCAGTGCTCTCGGCGACGCTGTTTTTGCTGCACATAAATGATCTACTTAAACCCGGTATCTTTGGGTATGCAGACGACAGCACTGTTGCTGAGAGATATGTATCTGACGCACGAGCTAGCGGGACACAGACCCAGTCATCCCGAGAGGCTATGGTTGAACGCTTGAACTCATCCTTGAAGGCGGTCTCCGATTGGGGCGACGCCAATCTGGTCAAGTTCAATGCATCTAAAACCCAGGCGTGTCTTTTTTCCGCCAAACGGAGCCAATTCCACCCGGCTCCATCTTTCCGGGGTGTGACCGTGCCGATAACCGACCACCTTGAGCTTCTTGGAGTTACGTTATCATCTACTCTCAATTTCGGCTCATACATCGATGCAAAGGCTCAACTGGCTGCCAAAAAATTGGGGATCTTAGCAAAGGTGAGACGGTACTTCACGCCGGAACAGCTGCTCAATCTTTATCAAGCCCAAGTTTGATCGTGTATGGAGTACTGTTCTCATCTTTGGGATGGATCTGCCAAATACCAGCTTGATGCACTGGAGTCGATTGAGAGGCGAGCCAAGAGAATCATCGGCAATGATGCACTTGTAGAGTCGAAGCTCCAAAGCCTTGAGCATCGCCGCCGAGTTACTGGTCTGTCGGTTTTCTATCGTTTACATTTCGGGGAGTGTGCACTGGAATTGCACAATCTAATTCCGCCAAGTCCGTTCCATCATCGAACCACACGACGTACAGCGTTGCGCCACCGGTACATGGTAGACATCCCACCCATACGCACAAAACGTTTTGCGAACACATTTATTGTGCGTACAGCCAAGGAGTGGAATTCCCTGCCGGAATCTGTGTTTCCTGATAGCTACAACTTAGGAGTCTTTAAGTCGAGAGTGAATAGGTTTCTTCTAGGCAAGCGTGCTTCATCGTCGACCACATCATCGCTTACCATCAGGTGAGATAGTGGTCAAACGCAAGCCTACCATTAATAAAATAAAAAAAAAAAAAATTACAACGAAAAGTGGCATTGATTTTTATATTTTACTTGGCAATTTTTGTGGTCGCAGTTATCGTGCATCTTCAATAAAAGTTTTTTTTTTTTATTATGGTTAGGCTCGCGTATATAGATCAAGCAATAAAGCAGAGTTTAACAAGTAATTAATTTTACATTCTCAACATAGAAGCCGAGTGCACAAAATAGATACGTGTACAGAAGTCAATCTACATACAAAGCGCGTTCGAGCAACACACATAGACAGTGCTCACGGACACGATATCTCGGCTCAATCGCCCGGTCGCACTCGTACAGTTCGGCGCAACGCGCTGACCCTAGCTCGATCGCCTAGCGTAGGTATAAAAAGTGAAGTACATACATGAGATTGACTTCTGTACCAATGTATTCGGTGCCGAGTGTCAGTGTCGACAGAGGCCTAGGTAGGTATTTACTATGTCTGGCTGAAACCTTTTATTTACTATGTCTGGCTGTAAACCTTTTCAGGCTAAATGGATTGGAAAGGACTGTTGTCGTCCTTCTAGGTCAAATTGATGGATTGATCTCGGTTACACTCTCCTAACGTCCTGAATCCAAGGCGTCGGAAGCCCTCATTCCATCGATACATCTTACAGTCACTTTGACATCAGGTATTTATTTACTTTTAGTAGAGAGTACATAGTAATATTAGTTTTTATTTATTAATCATCAAATAACTTCTCCCGCAGTGGGTGGGGCGAAACTATATGTTAGATTTTTCTGACTAATCCCCACCTGTGTTCCTTCAGTTGCTCTTTGCTTTCCAAAACCACGGTAAGTCTTTTGAATATTCTCGATGCCTTTCCAACCCTCCTCCAGGTATCAATTACGCCATATCCGATGAATTGCGATAGGGTAGGTACTTCCCTACTCTCGTTTTACGTACCATCGCGTTCATTTCTGCCTGAACACTTAAAAAACAATTTCGCTTGAATTATATGGCGCGGCGCTGAACCAAATCCTTTGAAGTTTCATTCCGAGTGCAAGCAAAAATGAACTTAGCAGTGATCAGGCGGAAGTGTCTTTGATTGTACCTACAAACAACAAATGAGTATTGTATGGAGGTAACAAATAAATGTTATCCATGCAATACGAAGACAATGATATACAGATAAAAAAAATATTAGTTACAATATAAATAAGATTAATAAGATTAAGATTTCATTGGGAAATACCCTTTGGTGTGTGTTTCCCAATGAAATCTTAAAAAATCAAAATATACAAATAACAAACAAAACAAAAAGTAAAATAAAGAAAACAAGTGTAACAAACCAAATAATTAAAACAGGAAAAAAAAAACAATAACAATGAAAACAAATACAAAAAGTAAATAAAAAGAAAATATTAAAAAAGGCCCGCAGTAGATTAAATGTAGGTTAAAAATCCCTTTTTAATTGTGAAGGTAAGATTATTTTTTTAATATTTTTGATTAACTCGCGATCGACCGCTATCTCATATTTTTTTTTTTAATCTGTCATGAACTAGTACTTGACTGCAATCCCGCCTGATGGTAAGCAGTGATGCAATCATTGATGGTGAGGCGCACTAGTTTATTAAGAGCCTATTCACTCTAGCCTTTGAAGACACCTAAATTATAATCAGACGGGAAGACCGCAGCAGGCAAACTGTTTCAGTCCTTCGATGTACGCGGTATAAATGACGAGGCGAAACGTTTAGTCCGGACCGTAGATGTTTCAACAACGTAATGATACTCGCCGTGCGTCGGTTTGTCCGATGGTAGAAATGAGATGGCGGAATCAAATCATGCAATTCCTGCGCACACTCTCCAAAATGCAATCTGTAAAATACGATGATGATAAGCAATG
Source organism: Mythimna ferrago (assembly GCA_910589285.2). Lineage (NCBI taxonomy): Eukaryota > Metazoa > Arthropoda > Insecta > Lepidoptera > Noctuidae > Mythimna > Mythimna ferrago. The sequence goes on from OU342693.1 coordinate 2,479,201, forward strand.
ATGTTACAATGATAGAACACGCTCGGGTACAAATCGTCTCCTTTGTCGACTGTAAATTTTCGTCGAACCAAAGTAGCAGCTCTCAAGAGTAAGTTGTTCCAAACTTCTCACGTGTGTCTAACTTTATCATCGTATTTCGTCAAATCCTCGGCTCCAGCTAAACTTTCTGGTCATTTCCTCTTGTTCTGGTCGTTTAATTGAGTCTCCGTGTCATGCTTGAAGAATTCATGACATAAACTTGTATGTATGGACAAACGATGTTGGAATCTCTTATGGGATTTCCTTAAATCGTTCAGTAGTTTTGTTATGAATGTGGGTAGTCATAGATAAAACTTATTGGCTGAATAGACGGTGGCAACACAAAAAGATAGGTACAGAAGTCAATCTCATGTGTGCCCTTCACTTTTTATACCTACGCTAGGCGATCCCGCTAGGGTCAGCGCGTTGCGCCGAACTGTTAGAGTGCGACCGGGCGATTGAGCTGTGTACGTTGCTCGAGCGCGCTTTGTATGTAGATTGTCTTCTGTAACTGTTTTGTGGTGGTAACCTTGAAAGGCTTATTGTGACCGGTAAAGTGGATTGGAAAAGGCCTCGCGGACGCAGCCCAATACGTTGGTCCGACCAGATCTGCACCGCTCTTGATCCTACGATGTACAATGAAGAAATATCATAAAAGTTAGTGATGAAGCAGGGAGGTCATGACCCTCAGCATTGAGGAATACGACGCAAGACTGAAGGAGGATTGGCCAAATGCTTTTGTTTTTTTTTTTATTATTGATAGGCCTGCGACTAACCACCATCTCACCTGATGGTAAGCGATGAGGTGGTCGACGATGAAGCATGCTTACCTAGATGTAACCCATTCACGCTTGACTTAAAGACCCCTTATTTGATTCCTAGTTTGATTATTATGTAATGTTTAATATAAAAATTACAGATAAAAACATTTTCGATTAACTGTTTAATATTTACATTGAAATTTTCTTTCAAGCACCGACCTTTTATTTCTTTGAAATTTCATTTTATTTTAAGCTCAATTTATTGTTTCTAGTAAGCACTTTTACACAATTTTTCTTTTAATATTTGATAGCTGGCAATTTAACTTGGCTAGACAGTTATGATGGCGTGAAAAACTGTCTCGAAAATGATAGAATATTTCCAATTATTTCTCAAATAATAAAATCATATTTTTGTATTCAACATTGCTGATAGCATCATTTATTGAATAACATTCTTTTTTGCTTATAAGACTTATGTAGGAGCTGTTAAATTTGATTTATAACTTACTTGGAAATCGACACTTAGTGCTCACAAATATTTGTTAGCATAGAATTTTTTTTTATTATTGATAGGCTCGCGTTTGATCACCATCTCACTTGATAGTATATGCCTTATGATGCTTCCACTGTTGGGGCTCAGGCCTCCTCCCTAGGAAATGGAATGGGCCGTAATCCACCACGCGGGCCAAGTGAGGATTGGTAAATATTTGTTACAAAATGGAATGGGCCGTAATCCACCACGCGGGGCCAGTGCGGATTGGTAAATATTTGTTACAAAATGTTATTTTTTCAATTATTAAAACTTCACGCAACACAAAGGTGAAAGGCGGGCATTCTCTACCAGTCAACCAAGGGTGGTGAAGAGAAAACATGGCAGGTGCATAAAAAAAGAAATTATTATTATTTATTTGTTAGGTTTTCGAAGTTTTATTTATTTATTTAAACTTCATGCACAGTGGCGGGTACATATTTGGTCTTAATGCAACAAGGCATTCTCTACGAGTCAGGATTCCAGGATCTTCACACGTGTGATTGAAATTGTCGTATGATACGCGTGAACATTTGTCATTGCACTCACGGTTCTATAGCTTACAGCTTGCCTGGGCTGCAATGACTTTCGCCCAGTTTTTTTTAATTTTTTTTTTTATTGTTGATAGGTTCGCGCTTGACCGCTATCTCACCTGATGGAAAGCGACGATGCGGTCGACGATGGAACGCGCTTACCTAAAAGAAACCTATTCACTCTCGACTTAAAGATTCCCGGGTAAGATTCCAGTTGTATGAAAACTATATTTTAAACTTTAAATACCTACTACTCTTTGGTTATTTACAAACAGAACTTAGTCGCTTGTCATAAAATTATGAACGGTAACCAAAAAAGGCCCACTTCCCGGCGTTGGACGTAAAACGGTCACAAATAAAGATAACGGTGATTCCTTCGAGAATTTATAAATGTTTATAGTCCTCGTAATGTGTGATATTTCTGGGCTCGAGTAGGGGCTCCAGATGTGAGGAGCATTCCGGGAATTTTCTTTAGTTACGACGCTTTTACATTTGATTGGTTTTATGAAGTGGGATCTTTTTTATAGCCGGTGATTTAACTGATATTGGGCTGAAAATCTCACGTAGAAAATGCCATGCTGGTTTCAATTTGGTCATCATCATCATTTCAGCTGAAATATCTCCACTGTTGGTCATAGGCCTCCTCCAAGTATTGCCATAACGACCGGTGTGTGCATATCGCATTAATCAGATTCACGCGACCCTTACCAGGTCATCAGTCCACCTTGTGAAAAGCTTAACATTCCATTTTCCGGTACGTGGTTGCCACTCAGATCCTTTTAATTTGATCAAAAAATTAGATTTATCTACTGAAAACTATATTAGTACTATACAGTTGAAGTAATCAGAAGAAATTGCAAATATCCAAGGTTCTAGGTTCTAGGTATCTATTCTTGGATATTTGTAATTTCTTGTGCAAATCTGAAATGTTTTTGCTGTCTTACTGTAGATCCAACTCCTTACTTGAATGTAAAAGTTTGTACTTATCTATACTAATATTATAAAGAGGGAAAGTTTGTTTATTTGTTTTATTTTTGTTATTAAAGTTCTTGCAGAGGTACTCTGAAAAAACTGGACCGATTGAGAAATTTTTTCACCGATTTAAATCGGAGAAAAAAGCTACTTAATTCCTGAGTGACATATTTATGTATGCGGGCGAAGCCGCGGGCTAAAGCTAGTATTTTATTTATATCAATACTTCTTTCTTATTTTAGATTTTATTGCGTAAAAAATGTGTATATAAGAGAGAGAACGACAAGACAAGTTTAATGACACTTCAAAAGCAGTTAGTAGTGAAAATTTGGATGAAATTTGGAACACGGGAAAACCATGACTCGTATGAGAACAAAGTACATAGATTAGATATACGTTCATCCTTTTATATCTTACATTCCATTAGAATAATTTCCGACCAACACGCAAGCACTAACACTAGACACACTAGCGCACTAGCTGGCTTTTTTGCCGTTGCAAAAATAAACTTGTAATAATTTGTTAAGTGTTTTTATACCTCACCTCATCATTTCTTTCATAAATCCCAAACACTATCTTAAAACATGGCTACCCTAGCAAACTCCTAAACAGCTCAACTCCTCCTAACTAAACAACACAAAGTGCGATTTATGACTGTACATTAAGGTCTATTTTCCCTCGATGGTTGGGTACATTTAGGTGATAATGGGTGGGTGGTAGACGATAGATCCGTTGGTTTGTGGGGATATCAGTGATGTGTATGAGTTTATCTTTATTAGACGTTTTGATCGCTTTGGATCTAGACATTGACCCAGTTATGAAAATAAGTAGGGATATAAAAAATAAAATGAAGGTTTGGAAGTTTGTGGAACAGTGTATAAAGTTTCGCAAACTTCCGTTGAAAAACGAGGATGGTCCGATCAGACAGGTGTTACGTGTGGTCCGAGCAATTACCCCATAGCTGATATCGGGCTATTGTATATAGGTTACATATTCTGTTATGCCTTGAGTACATGCAATAGGCTAGCTACATATAAAATTAGCTATGGTATAAACAGAGGTACTATTTATCATAATCAGCCTTTTAATGTTCCCACTGCTGGGGCTCAGGCCTCCTCTCTAGTCGAGGGAATGGGCCGTAATCCACCACGCGGACTCGGTTGGTGAATGTCATATAATATCTTCGAATTTTTGGTTTTAAGACATGTCGGTTTCCTTCACCATTTTATAATATATCATATATAAAATAAGGAATATCACTTGTAAACTAAAAAAAAAAAATGTTCTAAGCGCGCGGAGAACTCTAAAACCGCGATGCACGATTTTGAATTTTAGTTCTTATGAAGCTTCATAGATGTCGCTATAAAGGATTTGTTCTGAAAATACAATATTTCGCGTTAAAACTAAACAAACATAACTAAGGAGCATTTCAGTATAGTCTGTCTAAAAATTCAACCGACTTGGGTTTTTTGTATAATATTTAATTATTTAAAAAATATTTATATTCGATACTTTTTATAAAGTTCTTCTGGTAGTAAACAATGATCAAGATCTCTTAATCAACCTTGATTATTGAACCAGCGTTGCCTACTTCAGATTTTATTTTACCCTAATAATTACACAAGTCTGTTGACTTATTAGACAGACTCTACTTAATACTTTGCGAAACAAAAAAGAAAGAACAACATTTTTGTAGGCTAACTTAAAGAGTTTTGGATCATTAAATCCTCGAAGAAAAAATGTTGTAAACCCTTTGGTTACAAACATTATTTAAAGATGTAAATGAAGGCTTAGCTTTTAAGAAATTACTTAAGACTTTTCTCGGAATCTTCGCGAATGATTTAACTAAACCCTTGTTTTTGCCTGATCGCCTTACTTATAAATGTATTCTTTTTTCTTAAAAATTCGTACAACAAGAATGGTCTATTAGTCCATTGTAATAATAAGACTGGACTCTTTAAAAAGGTCCGATTGACGTGTTATTAAAGGTACAACTACATTGCGCCCACGTGCGCCACGTACGCCGATCTGGGCGCGTCGGTCTCCATACATTTTATGTGGCAACTAGACTTGCAGAGCTACATAAGATCCACGCCACGCAACGCGCCGCTACGTACAAATCAGCCCCCCTAGCCAAGTTTTAATCAAATTCCGTTCTCTAATCGGTAACGCCTCGGTGACAGCAATTGTAGAAAACGATAAGTTGGTAGCCATGTTGACGCGCCTGAGTCGGCCGCTCGTTCTACAATGTAGCGTTTGTATAAAAAAGGATGTAGCGTTAAATATTGTAGAAACGATTTTGAACGATGTGAACTTGGCTACGAATTGTCTATTCGTTTGTTCTGACCACGCGACTTTACGTTGAGATGACGTCATTCCCATACGTTTCATCACTTTTCGACAGCGTTAACGATTGCAGAATAACAACTTGGCTAAGCGTGCTGGTTTGGTTTACGTGGTCTAGTGTAGTTCTTGCTTAATGAACGTTTTTTACTCCAAAAATATTTATTTATTTATTAAAATTTTAAGCACTAGTAAGAAACACTGTACAAAAGTGGACTCAATGCCTCGAGCATTTTCTATCAGTTGACCTTAGAGTGTTGCAGAAATATAACGTGTAATGGAAAAGGTATATGGTTTAGACCAAGCTTTTACCTAGAATTTCGTCAGCATGGAATTCGTTTTGTTTTTAGTTTATTTTACGCCATATGTATCTTAGGGGTCCATATAGGAACTGGCTTGTGGCAAACGCTGTAACCACATATAATTCAGTTCAGTACTTTTTGAGATTAGCGGGAATACTGTGAGCAGAGATAGTCGGTCAAAAATAAGTAATATTTAGAGGTAAGTGTTTGGTGCATCATGTGCCAAAATGAAAAGGTTGACTGGAGAGGTCATCTTCTATTCTTTCAGATGCCTGAACACTTCTCATGCTCTATGGATTTTTTTATCGATTTTTTTTTTGTTTTATTTATTAAATCTTTATGCACAAAAAACTGTACTTAATGCCTTAGGCATTAAGTCCGCAGTGGCCTCGCAATGCTCGGGAGTTAATTATATAAATCCCTCACTAACGTTCGGGATTAAAATCAGCAACCTTCGTTTCGTTCGGAATTCAACATGCCGCTCTCGACTTAAATACACTGCTTTATCCCCTAGTTACATAATCTACTATTATTGTACACCAAAATAGTAACAATTTCACAGAAACTGAAATCTAAAAAAAGCTAGAAAAAAAAATGGTTGTACTCACCTAATCTTAAATTTTTAATAAAGAACACTTGGTATATGGTGGCACTCGTCGTCTTCCTATAACGTAACCTGAAACAAGAGAAAACAGCATTTTAATTAGGAGCTATTAATCATTACGAATATACAAATTAATCTTGGCACTCTTGTATTATAAATCATCTTCTGCCAACGGCTTCACACATGTGGACGTAGAAATTTATCCCAAAGGATCATACCGAGTAAGACACGTGAATACATTCGCAAGAATTTGGTAGAATCATCACAGCATTAACTGGCTATATTTGGTTTTTTCACAATAACATAACCAACGTTATTTTTACCCGAATACGGCAAAGCCAAAGGAGGGTTATGATTTTGACAAGCTATGTATGTGTGTAGGTATGTTCAACTGTACCCCTAGCCAAGTTGCTAATCTGCAATAGCGCTTGTAGAAAGCTTCAAATTTACGGGAATGACGTCGTCTTATCGCTCAGTCACGTGGTCAGAACAAAAGAATTGGCAGCAAGGTCAACTCGAAGCGTTCGGCGCAAGCGAAACGGTTGTAACTTGGCTAGGGGGGCTGTTCCTTCATAGCTCAACTCTTTATCGGAACTCGACAAATTTTGTATCGTTAGAACTGTCTTAATTGTCCGCTGAACATAAGCTATGTGTCATGTCACAAAACTTAATGTGGCGCCCTCTAGCATATAAAAAATATTGTGTTAAAAAAGAAAAGTAAGATAAATACGCCATGTTTGATATCATTTGAAAGGGCTTCACTTGTAAATTTCCAAAATATTGCTCAAATTTATAATGACGCTTTCTAGCGGACAAAAAGTTATGTGTTAAAGAAAAAGTTAAGATAAATACACAGTGTTTGATATCATTTGAAAGGATTTCATAATTTTTTACTTATCAAAAATATCATGAAAACTAAATGTGGCGGCCTCAAGCGGTAAAAAAATTCGATGTTAATAACACGAAAATAGTTTCATCATCATCGTCATCATAATATCAGCCGAAAGACGTCCACTGTTGGACATAGGCCTCCCCCAAGCGTCGCCACAACGACCAAAAAAATAGTTTAAATAATAAAAAGTAAAACATGACTACGACAAAAAAAACGACGCTGAAAAAGTATGAAACCAAATTTCCAGGATGCTGTAATAAACAAAGTTACCGGAGAAACAGGAACAGAACAAAAAGAAAAGCCGTAGTCACACCTATATCTATCAACATGTAAACACATAATTACAGGCGCTCTATGAACTGTATCAGACAGAAGGTACAAAGAATAATGTCCTATAAACAACGGATGCCCTTTACCTCGTGACGTCACTGAAGATCACGCAATCCATCAGCCTCTACCTTGATTGGCTAGCTCAGAGTAGAAGGTTCGCACTACCCACTACCTAGTATGGTCTGATTACATGGGTGAAAGATTAATAGAATGATGGAGTTTATTTCGAGAATAGTGAAGGAGTAACAGCCATCTTGAATTCACAGCAAAATTACTTATTTATAGTTTAATATTTTTTATTCTCGATGATGTATAAAAGTAATAATATTGGTATGGATGATTCATAATTTATTTGAAGTCCAGAGAGAGCAGTGGTGGCCGAGCGGTATTGGCCTCGATTTACAAGTTGTAGGTTGCGGGTTCGAACCCAGCCAGGCGCATTACTTTGTGTAATTTATTTCATCACCATTAGGGAATCCAATCCCGCAAGCGCGGGATCCCGCAACTTTCCTGCGGGATCGGAAATACGGGATTACCCTTGCGGGATCCCGCACGACTGCGGGATTGAAGTTTTTTATAGGAAAATTAGATTCCGACGACCTGCCACCGTTTAGATTATTTATTAGACCCAGCTTATCCTCACTAAAAAGTGATGAAACAACTTTACATTGAACTCGTGGCATTTTTTAAAGTATTTGTCTGGAAAATTGTTATTTTGTTCCCAATTTCACCTTGTAGTTAAATAATTTTTGAATTTCTATTTCGTGTGCGAGAACTGTATCACAACTGAAACGGAACCTTTTTCAATGTCAGTTTAGGTACTCTAAGACCGGGGATTCTCTACAGCAGAATTTAATTTTCTAAAACATGAAGGCCCGTTAAATATTTTGTTCCATAAAAGCAGCTGATTTCATATGAAAATATTTTTATTTGTGATTTAGAATTTCTTAGGAACTCGATTCGGGAATCGAACAATTTCATAGGTAGGTTTTATGAGAAACAAGCAAGTCCGTCTCGCACTTGATCGTTTTTTGTGTTTATTAAAAAAACAAAAAAGAAATCAAAAATCCTAATCCCGCAAATCCTGCGGGATTCGCGGGATTGCTAACATCAATCCCGCAGGCGTGCGGGATTGGATTCCCTAATCACCATTGCTCTCAAAACGTTGAAGGAAACAATCGTGAGGAAACCGGCATATCTTAGAAACAAAAATTCAAAGACATGTGACATTCACCAACCACCAAGCCTGCATGGTGGATTACGGCCCATTCGCTCTCCTAGAGAGCAGGCTTGAGTCCCAGCAGTGGGAACATTAAAAGGCTGATTAAGCTACTCGTTATAAACGAGGGGCAAAACACGAGTACCTGTACTTCCACTGTTCCGTATTATTTTGAATCAACCAAACCATAATATTAAACAACTTTTACCTGGTAATGTACTAGATTGCAGACAGGTATCCCTAGGTATATTGAATGTCTGACACTGCCTCTGAATTACGCACGATACACAGCTAACCGGCGACCTTGACCGGTATGCTTCGTTTACACTGAATAGCTACTAGAGGTAGTTACTAGCATATGCAAAACAGAAGCTGCCTTATAATGATCCCACTGATAGGACTCAGGTTTTCTATTTAGGAGAGGAATTCGTCATGGTTAGATGAATGTCACATGTTTTTGAATTTTTGGTGCTAAGAAATGTTGGTTTTTTCACGTTTTCCTTCACTGTTTTAAGAGCAGTGGAGGAGTAGGAGTGGAAGTACTAAAACGTAGGTACCTATAGCTTACTCTGCTGATAGAATTTGAAAAAGAGTTACCATGGCCTTTGAACGCAAAAAGCAACTGAAGGAATACGGGTGAGTTTTAGTCAGTAAGTAACAGCCTGATACGCCTGTAGCGACATCTAAGTCACTAAATAGGAACAGAAATTTGAGATCCTAAATCACTGTATTACAGTTCTACGCGCGGTTAGAACATATACAACAACCCCGACATTAATTATTGGGCAGTTGCCCAGACCAGATATAGCACCCGTCTGGTCAGAGGGTCCTCCCTTTTCAATAGAACTTTACACACTGTTTATGCCTGCGCGCTCCACTCCGAGTGTGCGATATTATTTGATGATTTCTTAACTCTAAAGTAGGTATAGCTTACTTTTTCTGTAGCTTTTTCGCATTCGATCGCAGATTCGCAGTACAGTATGCACGAAATGCCAACAACCGCCAGAAACGGAGACATCGTTCGACATGCCGCAGCCTTGGAGGCAAACGAACGGCACGCCGCAGTCCTGTTCATCAACCACGACCATTCTGACAAGTGTGCCTGACTAAGAAGAAGTTTTTTTTCCCCCGAATAATTAATTGCCCCGTTTCTTGATTAGAATTCGAAAAGTAAGTGTAATAACTCAGTATTGAGTAAAAAAAGAAAGATCAAAATCTCAGTAGTATCAAGTGCAAGTCTTATAAAAATATAATGAATACAAACGGATTTAATGTTTAAACCTCAAAATTCGATTACTTTGGCTTTGCAACGAAATTAGAGCTTTTCACATCTACACTAAACACAATTCACAAGACTTCAAACGGAATTATGGCTTAAAGTATTTCATGACATAAATTCATAAATTCTATTCAAGACAAAACCAAATTAAACAACGAATGATATTAAAATTAAAACCATCTTGAATTTTCTTTTATTACAACATCTTTTCAAAATATATAATGTTATACGCAATTTCCTCCCGCATCTCATACATAAATAAGGGCTGCGAATGTTATTAAAATCTCGCTTGATCTCAAATATCGTTGAACCGAAAATAAATGCAAAAAAATAAGGCCTACTATCCACAGACGCGTACTCGTCATTATACGCTTGGTGTACGCCAGCAATCCTAGCCAAGTTACGATGCAGGCTTTATGCCTACCATACCAAATGTCATACTGGTCATACGTCGGGGCAACTTCTTCTCAGTTGGTACACTCTTGCCATAGTGGTCGTGGTCATTATCTTGGTAAAACGGCGCCATTTATTGCAGACTGCAGCTTTCCGGGTACATTCATAAACCGAGCACTTAGTTGCAGACTTGATCTGGTCTGTCCATCTCATCTCATTGGTGATCTACCACGTGGCTTGGTGCCGTCAACTTTGTTCTGCACTACGAGACGCTCGTCGGGGCGTACATCGAACGAAAGCACGTTTTTATTTTTATAAAAATGGCGGAAACGTTTCGACGTCCGACGGCATTGCTAGATATGATTGAAAGCGTGTGCGTGTATATACGCCTCGCCTCGTGAACAAAGTTCAGTACACCGTGCTACTCAAGCTGCTTGGCTTATTTTGAAGCGTCTATGAAGCTACGCGTCAGTGGACAGCGGGCCTAAAGTTTTACATCTGTTAGACAAACAAGAAATATTTGACTAATTCTTTGATGTTGCGTCTCAGGTGCCAGTTGTTTACCATTTCCTTAAATTGTGTATTCAAGAGATTTCTGTGTTGATATTTAACAGGAATATTTTTGTTGACTTAATCATGTTTGAGTAGGTCCGGGATTAGGGAAATTATTAAATTGTTTGTTTTGCTTCCATGGAAAATAACTAAATGTCACGCTGTCGTTTTGGAAGGCTAATTACAGATGAAATGTTACGTATCTGCTCATGACAGTATTTGATCGGAAGGATAAATTAATATTAATTTATCGTTGAATAACACGATCTTTAAAGAAATTTCCAAACATCGAAATTCTACATCTACACTAATATTATAAAGGGGTTTGTTTTTTTGTTTGTAGGAGGTAATGTCTGAAAGTACTGGTCGATTGCTAAAGTTTTTTCACCAATAGAAAGCTGGATTATTACTGAATGACATAAGCTATATTTTAATGCTTTTGTACGTGGGCGAAACCGCGGGCAAATGCTAGATTATAAAATAGAAACGATTCCACTTATTATCGCTAAACACACACATTCTGACAATAATATAATTGTAGTATAAAACGTTTTGGAAACACATTCATTATACTGTCTCTATATATACGGAGCGGAATTCCTAACAGGAGTCTGTGTTTACTGATACCTATAACTTTGGGATCTTTTAAGTCAAGAGTGCAAAGGTTATTTCTAGGCAAGCGTGTTCCACCATCGACCACAGAATTGCTTACCATCAGTATAGTTAGTAGTAAAAAAATTATAGCAAACAGACCAGCACTTTCAGAGATTAACTCCTACAAACAAAAAAAAAACTACATTTTTTTAATTGATGGTTGCGATCCTACCTGATGGTAAGCAGTGATGCAATAGTCGATGGTGAGGCGCAATACTTTATTAAGAGCCTATTCACTTTAGCCTTGAAGACACCTAAATTATAGTTGGACGGTATGACCGCAGCATGCAAATTGTTCCAGTCTTTCGATGTACGCGGTATAAACCTCTTTATAATATTAGTGTAGTAAAACCGTTCCAGTAAAGCGATAAGTTACTCGCCTAATCTAAACACAGCACAAATAGCCCAGTAGCTGCCATTGCATATTGATTTCTGTGGTAAGGATTGCGTGGTCATCGCAGTTCGTAACACCACCAATAATAATACATTATTCACTCGATATAGGTCGTAGGTTTTTTTTTTAAGAATAATAAATAAGTGTCTATGGTTTCTCCCTTTTGTCATTGAAAGAAAGGTTAGTGGAATATGGGTGGTTGACTGGTTATAATGTCATGGGAGGGATGGTATAATTGGAAAACTTTTTTCATTTGTAAGAGCTTATATTGTCATCAGTGTGCTACTTTAGCGACTTGTTAGCTTCCAATTTCTTTTACGTACTTCTAATGGTCTTCTAACAGTCTGAACAATTGAAATAATACTTTTACTGACAATTTCAGCTTAATACTTTTATTATGATTCTTTAACAAAACCTAAAAGGATTACTGTCTTGACTTTTATTTTTTACTTTTCTCTTTTTACTCACTCTATTTGTTTATCATTATGTTGCACCTACCGTGTTAAGTTTCTGCACCACCCAAAGGTCGGCTGGCAGAAAATGCCTAAGGCATTAAATCCGCCTTTGTACAGTGTTTATGTGCATAAAGTTTTAATAAATAAATAAATATCTAATAAATAAAAAGCGGTAGTTACATATATACCTATGGGAAATAATGGAAAGGTTTGCTTATTTTCGATATTTACAGGCTACTTTATGAATAACTTTTTATTTATGTTCTTGGATATACAGAAATACTCTATAAATAAAATGCTCAATATTTTATAATCTATGCGCACGCCAGCGTTCGCTTGGGGTTTGAGTGTTAAGACAAAGTTAAAAGTTACATGAGCCGGTAATGTTCTTTGTTTTGAGGTTGGGAATGGACAGTGGTCCATAAGGAGGTTTTCTGACTCTAAAAATTAGGAAAAACTTAGGTTAATCGCGTGTATGAAATGTTAACATTTTATTCAGCTGAAGACCTAAATGGTAACCCTTTTAGCCGGTATGGGCGCGCTCAGCGTATCCTGTACTTTTCCTCTTTTACTTTGTGTTTATAACCATCGTGCTGTCTATTCCGAATAAATGTTTCCTTGAAAACCCTTTATGTTTTCCACACGAATGCGGAAAAGTGCTGTCGTTCGCCCTCGCTACAATTTATTATTTTTATCATATCAGGCTGGTCGCAAGCGTATTGAAAAACATCGTTTGTTACACGTGGAAAGTCACTAGTAGGTATACGGCTCCAAAACTTCCTCGAATTCCGCCTCGGTCACAATGATAAACTGTCTCCACTTGTATCAAAATGTACTATTTCTATTCTGTTCTATTTTTTTAGGAGACTAAAACAAAAGTTATCACAGAAGCGTCAAGCCAACAACCTGCTTACTTTGACAAACAGCTTCCAGACCTAGCTGTTTTAATTCCTTAACTAAAGAAATTAGCATTGTAAAAGAGAATGCAGTTAATTTTCTTTAATATAGAGTTGAAAGTCGGCGAGATGGAGCATCCTACGGTTTATAATGGATCCTTTTATTACGGTTGTAAGCTCTCGCTGAAGAGGTGAGAGGTATGCAATAAAACAGGTTTCAAACAGAGGTGCTTTGACTTTTATATTTTATTTTTAAGGAAAATGTCAGAGCGGGTTATGTACTTTTTCATATTTTTTTAGGGTTCCGTACTTCAAAAGAAAAAACGGAACCCTTATCTTATAGAATCACTCTGTTATCCAACTGCTTGTCAATACCCTTTATCTCGGGAATGCGTAGAGGTATCGAGTTGAAATTAAAACCATATACTCAAGTCTGTGGTTCCTTGAAGCTGTGAAAAAATCAAAATACAAGAACGACGAAGATACGGCTGTTTATGTCGCAAAAAATGTATGTTTCGCGACACTCACAAAAGAATCAAAATTCATAGAGTACTTCCCATTGACCCAGAATCCTGAAAATTGGCATAAAGCTAGGTCTTATAGCAGAGGTATAGGAATAAATCTAAAAACAGTAAATTTGTTGTTACATCTTAAAAAAAAAGATAATGTTTTTTTTATGCGATATGGAAAAAACATCGAGACTTCATTTGGAAAATGAACAAATGAATTAGGTAAGTTAGTACGGAACCCTCAGAGCGCGAGTACGACTCGTACTTGCCCAGTTTTTTTTTTTGTTTTTTTATGTATTAGGTACAGACAGCTATATCAACTGAGTGACCCTCTCATTTTAAAATACCTTTAGAAAAGAACGTAACGTTGATGTTGCTGTCTGTACCTAAGTTCAGTGATATGGGCTGCAAGATTGTTCAAAACAGTTACCACTGCCCTGGAACGCAAAGGGTAAATGAAAGAACACAGGTAGGTTTTAGTCAGTGAAAGTCTGACACGTCCTTTCACTTATCTATCTCTTAGTGGCGACGCCATCGACGACTCGGGTGAAAGAAAGAAAACACGTTTATTTGGCATATAAAACACACAATGAAATAACAGTAGGGTAGTTTCCAGGGTCAAAATAATAGTCCGTATTTTAGATTATAAAAAAAATATTGGACACATATTTTTTCTTTTTTCGAATAAACAAAAAATAACAAAGATATAGCCCATTAAAGTTACGTGTGACGTCACTCCGTGCGAAAAAATGCAGCACGTAACGTTACACGTAACTTTAATGGGCTATTATTTTGTCATTTTTGGTTTAATTTAAAAATAAAAAAATACGTGTCCCTTATTTTTGAATAATCTAAAAGACGGACTAATTACATTTTTTTTACGGCAACTAGCCTATTACAGAAACCACTTAATTTTAAAAATACGTCCACATTGTGGGTATCATGATTGCGCCAAACAGGTCCAGTTCAGCATAGTGCCAGGCCATTACGTAGCAGTTGCCTGACGGTGGTTTTCAACTGAACCTTACTGTGAGTCTACGGATGCTAATCAGTTTGTTAGGTGTGAGGTAAATAAATATATGTATATTAATTAGCGTAGGTATAAATTAATGTGTAGTAAATTATAAATAACAGGTGTTTAGAGATAGATATATATATGCAACAGGAAAAAAAAACACATAAGTACGAAGAATAAAAAAATAATCATCAAAACTAGATGTAAATTCCGGTCCTAAGCGTTTGAATGTACCTACTGTATGTATAATATATGCGGGTGCGGTCGTTTTAGTCGCTCGTGGTATGACTGGATAGGCTGACGGCGAGCTACTTATTGCTTGTCGTCAACGGCGGCTGGAGGCTGTTTTTTTGTGTTTTTTTTTTTTGGTGGGGAAAATAATCCAATGGAGGATAGACGATGTCCGTACCCTCACGCTTGCGGCCATCTCCTTCGTTACCTGATGGTAAGCTGTGATCAGCTTCACAGAAGATGGTGACTACCTACTACCGCACGATTACGTATTTACTTATTAATAAGTCAAGCTCAAAAACATGACCTTAAGCCTTATGGGCTCTTAATGACAATAACCACAGTAATGGATACCTATCTCATCATCAATCTAAAAAAAACAATACAAAATCACTTTTCACATCAAAAGCTAATTTTCTGGTGACGTGTTTCAAATGGCGTGTCTGTAAATCAATCTTCTCGTTAGGGTTCGTTTCGTAACTCCAGAAGGAAGGGTGCTAACGAGGTCCTGTTACAAAGTCTTCGCTATCTGCCTTATTGTCTTAGGGTTATTTTTAAAAGAGTTTGTGTTTCTGCTACTTTAAAACCTTATTTTTAATATAATTATGCAAAACCAGAAACATCTGTCTAGTATTCTTAAGTAAATAATCTATGTACTTTCAAAACTGTATTATGAAAAATCACAAAGTTATACTCGTATGCCTAGTTGGCGACATAAATACATGGTCACCGGGCCACCCAAGTGACTGTTTTGCTTCCGCGTCCACATGTGCGCTGGCCCCTAATGCCCGCTATGACCTGCCGTGACCTGTTTTGTACTTAGTATCGGTGATGTTCCACTTGTGACCTTTTTTAAATATTTTTAGGAAAAATAAGGAAAGTATTTATTTGCTTGTTTGGACGCGCTAATCTCAAGAACTACTGGATCGAACTGAAAAATTATTTCAGTGTTGGATGGCCCTTTTATTGAGGAAGGTTATAAGTTATACAACATCACGCCAGGAAGACCTAGAGCCGCGTAGAGGCGTGCGTTCCGAATGCTTCATCATGCATGCCTCAACCTGAGGCATATGACGGTATATTTATGCGTACGTCCCGAACGACACATGCTCAAGCTGAGCACGCAAACCACCGCGCACGGTGTTCGTCAGTAGAAAATGCAAACATCACCGGAGCGCACGGCTCGTGCTGAGGTGGCGTTCGCAACGATCGTATGACGCGAATGCTCACTGTGAGTACACACGTCTACACAGGCCGAGGCATGCGAGACGAACCATTCGAGACGCACGCCTCGCGACGTCTGTTCGCGGCTTAAGAAGGAGCACATGATGACCTAGTTAGGGTCGCGGAAATCCAATGGATGCGAAGCGCATAGAACCGGTAGTGTGGCGACCGCGACACTTGGGGGAGTCCCATGTCCAGTTAAGGACATCTTTCGGCTGAAAATGGTGGGAAAAAATCATGCATTGACATCCCCCGCTCTTGGGCGGAGCGGGAGATAGTGTCAGACTCTTACTGACTAAAAGACCCACCCCGTTCCTTCTAGCCTTCATACCGGGACTCGAGCGCCCTTTCGGATAACCCCGGCCCCAGTAGGCTTCGACCCGGCTGGGTCCCTGCTGTTGCTGACAACTCCTTGAGGCGCGCGGGAACAGTGCGCGCCATCGACGACTTGGGCTTGGTCCGGACAGTTACCGGACGGCCGGACAGTGAGCTACCCATTGCTCCGCAGGCCCGCGCCTACGGTGGCCGGAAATCGGGATCAGAATCCCGGCGGCGGCGGCGGCGGCGATAACGCCGTTGCCTAATGCGTTCGGCCTCCTCCTTTGCGAGCATTACGGCCGAAATGATCATGATATAAATGAAATTTGGCTATACGGAACCCAAATCGAAGAAATCCGACCTGCTTTTTTGGTTATTATTTTTCTACTAAAGTGGCTTTCAAATTATACGCCGCTTGACATTAGTAGGCCATGTCATTGAGCGCTTTCAATTTCAAGGAAAATTACTCATGATGGATACTTGGAAATGTTTTGTGTGTGAATGTGAGTAGCGATTGATGTGACTGGATTAAAGTATGTTTTTTTATTTATTTTGTCAAGGTTTATTTACTTACTGCTTACTGCGTAATCTACTATATAAAAATAAGTCGGGTTTTCCTTCCTGACGCTATAACTCCAGAACGCACGAACCGATTTCCACGGTTTTGCATTCGTTGGAAAGGTCTCGGGCTCCGTGAGGTTTATTAGAGTAGAGTAGGGTAGAGTAGGGTAGAGTAGAGTAGAGTAGGGTAGGGTAGAGTAGGGTAGAGTAGGGTAGAGTAGGGTAGAGTAGGGTAGAGTAGGGTAGAGTAGGGTAGAGTAGGGTAGAGTAGGGTAGAGTAGGGTAGAGTAGGGTAGAGTAGGGTAGAGTAGGGTAGAGTAGGGTAGAGTAGGGTAGAGTAGGGTAGAGTAGAGTACAGTAGGGTAGAGTAGGGTAGAGTAGGGTAGGGTAGAATAGGGTAGAGTAGGGTAGAGTAGGGTAGAGTAGGGTAGAGTAGGGTAGAGTAGGGTAGAGTAGGGTAGAGTAGGGTAGAGTAGGGTAGAGTAGGGTAGAGTAGAGTAGAGTAGAGTAGGGTAGGGTAGAGTAGGGTACAGTAGGGTATAGTAGGGTAGAGCAGGGTATAGTAGGCTGAAGTAGGGAAGAGCGGGAGCGAAGCCGCGCGGGCAAAAGCTAGTATCATATACTTATTACCAGTATAAAAAATAGCTTCTACTTCTGTTTAGCCGTATTTGATACTAGCTTTTGCCCGCAGCTTCACCCGCGTGCATAATATAATTATATAAGCTCTGTCACTCAGGAATAAAGCAGCTTTCTTTTGGTGAAAAAATTTTAGCAATCGGACCAGTACTTCCAGAGTACCTCCTAGAAACAAAAAACAAACTTTACTTCTTTATTGTATTAGTGTAGATGACCTCCAGTTCTTCTTCTTCTTCCTGCCCTTATCCCATATTATTATCAGGTCAGCGCAACATTTTTTTTCTGTCATTCTGTCCTGTCATCCGTCACACTATCACTAACTCCCTTTTCTTTCACATCAGTCCTCACACAATCCATCCATCTTTTCTTTGGCCTTCCTCTTTCCCTCCATCCATCTACATGTATACTCAGAACTTTTTTATTAAGATGCGTTTCATCCCTCCTCTTAACATGACCATACCAAGACAAACAATTGCCTTTCAACTTTTCAGACACTGGCGGTACATATTAAGGTGGGTTGGGGGAAGATCGGCATTGAGGTAAGAACGTATAAATCAATATACCATTTATTTAGCTTTATTTTTAATGCCAGCCACATTGCTGGGCAGGGTGGAACATAATGACGCGGCACGCAATATGACTAGCATTAAAAATAAAGATAAATAAGTGACAAAATTATATTTATACGTTCTTACCCCAATGCCGATCTTACCCCAACGCACTATATATGATACCCAAATATGGAATTTATAATTTTTAACTGGCGTTTTTCCTTATTTTAGCAAACGATTATTACAAGACGTCATACACTGACAGTTTATGTTTTTATATGCATTCAGATAACCTGAAATAAGTGAAGATCTAATTTTTGTTTTTCGTTGCAAAAACCATTCAATCACATCCCTTGCGCTTGGGCGGAGCGGGAGATAGTGTCAGACTTTTTCTGACTACAAATCCACTCTTGTTCCTTCGTTTCCTTTCGTAACGGAGCTTAATATTCCTTTCAGAAACAAATCGGCCCTAGTACCTAGGCTTCGACCATGCTGGGTCTCTACGGTTTGCTGACAACTCCTTCTTTTTTTTTTTATATATATATAAAAGGAGAAACTGACTGACTGACATATCAACGCACAGTGGAAATTACACACACGCACAGTGTGGGCACTAGGAGCGTGAAATTTTACACAAAGTTTCGCGCGCAGTCACTACATATTATGTATATTCAAAACACTTATGAAGGATAATTACTTGTCCTTGTAATTTTGTTTCGTTTTTAGCTGTATTAATTGTAGTTGTCACTTGTTTTCTTGCCTATATAATTATTTAGGGTGAGTTGCACCATTTAACTATAACGATAACAAAGCCGTTAACAGTTGTCAAATCGTCGAATTGACCAATAGGCGGGCGTTTCACGGCTGGTTATGGTTTGGTTATAGTTATAGTTAAATGGTGCAACTCACCCTTAGTATGTATGTATTTAAGTAAGTATTTTAGTGTTAAGTATAGTACTTTGTTTTTTTTTCATCACCAATAATTGCTTAGCTTATTTTGTAATGCACCATGTGCAACCCCATTTTATGTCCAGTCAATCTCTTTCCATACCAGGTTGCCTGGAAGAGATCGCTGAATGCGATAAGGCCGCCAATTGTATGTTCTAAATATAAGGCTCAAATGTATAATTTATTATCTTGGTGTACAATAAAGGATATATAAATAAATAAATAAAGTTTCCTTTTATGTCATAGGCGAGCACAGACGTTTTTCCAAAATTCACCTCCTAAGTTACTGAAACAGGGGTTCAAAGTATGTATTGTAGAAACTTACCTTCACGCAAGCGAAGTCGCTAGCAGAAGCTAGTCAAAGCTATTTCAATAACCCGTACAAAAACTAGATTGTATTTTTAGTATCTGTAAGCAAAATATGGAAACGGGATCAATAAGTCTGCGTCGCCTGTCTGTCCATCTGTTTGGATCGTCCCTTTGTATACAAATATGACTCGGGTTTAGCCCGCTTTTGTATTTTTTATTTAAACTTTGTATACAATAGTGGGCAAAGAGCTGGCTTTTATTATGCGTTCCAAATAATAGAAAAGTCAATAACCTCCATCTGTCAAATGTTGAGTGTACGGTTTGCAAAGAAAACTTATTTGCATGTCAAGCGCGAACCTATAAAAAAAGGGTTTATTTTTTTGCTTCATAATAGACATAGGCTATACACCACATTTTTTTAATTAATACACATACTTAAAGGGCTTACTAGAAAAGCCCTTGTTATTTTACAAGTAAAATCTCAATAAACAATATTCTTACACAGCAAAGTTATTAGCGTTGGTTTATGTCCCAAAATGTCACTCAATTTATGGAAATATTGTGCAGGCTATTGATTAATGAATGAATAAGTGACAATTAAAAAACACTGCCCGCAGTATTTTTCCTTAATAATTGTTATGTATGATTGATTCTGTGATGAATTTACCTTTTCGTGGTAAATTTTAGGATTTCGGTTTTTTCTACTTTTGACTACAAAAATATGATCAGTGACGGGTACAGATAGAGCCCCATTTTTTTGTGTACTAATTAAAAAGTAGGGGTGTATTTTATGTACGCGGGCAAAGCTGCGGGCAAAAGCTATCTATACTAATATTATAAAGAGGGAACATTTGTATTTTTGTGTGTATGTTTGTAATGAATAAAGTTAAAAACTACTGTGCCGATTTCAAAAATTCCTTCACCATTGGAAAGCTACATTTACCCGGAGTACCATAGGCTATATTTATTGCCCGTGCGAAGCCGGGACAGGCCGCTAGTAATAAATAAAAGGATATTTTCTTTCAAATTTTCTGCCTGAAGTTTTTATTCTCAGCTTTTTGATGTTAAGGGGGAGCAACTGACTTTATTTTTCAAACATCAACCTATTATTTTTATTTATACCCAAAAGCCGACGTCAACATTCTTTCACATGGCATTATAATCATTACAATCCTGGCAGCCTTTTGTCTTTGACACAAAGGGCTTCGTTTGCCGCTGAGTGCAGCGAGGTGGCGCTGGCATCGCAATTAGACAACGCTTGCCAAAGTTGTCGCCTCTTCTTTGACAAAAGACTTCGTGGAAGCACCTGCTTTTGAAGTACAAGTGCAAATGAATTTCTAATGATTTCTAGTCTTTCCTGCAGAGTAATTGACGCGAGAGATATTTAATTCATTAAACCCCAAGCGAACGCCGCCGCCGGCGTTCGCGCACCTATTGTCTTTCTATTGTGTCTGTGATTTCCACGATTGAAAGGTTAAAATCAGTTGACAAGATATCAAATGTGCTACCTAGTTCAGTATGGCGAAGTGTTTTAGGACTCCTTGTGATGCCAATGTAAGTGATTTTTTTAATTGCATTTTTTTTTATTTTAGCGACCTGATTTGATGAATTTACTTAAGCTCTCAAATGTCGTTTATTACTGCTTAGTTTCATAGGAGAATACTCTCAAAATATCCGCCGAATACAGTAGGATCATAAGCGGTAAGTTTAGTTAGTAGTTTGCGTTTTGGATAAGGAGATAGGCACTCAAAGGGTTAAGAGGCCTATAACACGATGATTCTGTACGAATTCAATATGCCTAAAACTGTGTGTCTTTTGTTTGTCTATGTTTTTAAAGAGTAACGTCATTGAGGTACTTTCTCAATAGCTCGGAACTACCTACTACGTACGCACAATGGTCCGATATGGACTAAGCGCGGAAACCAGACCACGAAGATAAGACCTACTACGTAGAGAATGCCTTGTTGCATTAAGTCCGCCTATGTACCACTACTGTACATAAAGTTTAAATAAATAAATAGCTTGCTGTCCAACCGTCCGGTAACTGTACGGACCAAGCCCAAGTCGTCGACGGCGCGCACTGTTCCCGCGCGCCTTAAGGAATTGTCAGCAATAGCAGGGACCCAGCTGGGTCGAAGCCTACTGGGGCCAGGGTTAGCTCCGAAAGGTAGCCCGGCCCTGGTATGAAAGGCACGAAGGAACGGGTGGGTTTTTTAGTCAGTAAGAGTCTGACAGTATATCCCGCTTCGTCCGGGGAATGTTATTTGGATGATTTTTTACCCATCAAAAAAAAGTACTTTCTCAATATAAATAAATAAATATCTCAAACTAAAGCATGAGTAATTAATTGGAAAGCTCAACAATACAGTAGCAACTTGAGTTTCCCTGTAGACATAAGACCTTGAGTTTTCCATAGTTATTTACGATTTCCTGGTCGGCTATCTACGATGGCCCCATTTCATCTGTCCTCGAAACGTAATGTTGTTTACTAAGTAGCTTCATATATCAGACGCGGATAGGTAAGTACGGGTGGATTACTAGTTAAATAAATTAAAGTTTATTTCAATACTAGCTGTGCCCGCAACTTCGTTCGCGTGGACTACAGGATTTTGAATATATTTTTTCTAAAAATTTTTTTTTCTAAAATAAAAGTAGCCTAAGTTATTACATCAGCTACCTGCCAATAAAAGTCTCGTCAAAATTGGTCCAGCTATTTCAGAGATTAACCAAAACAAACAGACAGACAGACGAAAATTAAAAAAATATATATTTTGGTGTATTTACGGTATATATATTCTATATGCATGTAGTAAAAAGCGGTTATTTCAATATTACAAACAGACACTCCAATTTTATTTAGTATGTATGTATAGATGGTAAACCAACCATACATAACCTAGTTAGTAATGTGCCCCACTTGCAAAACTAAGATACGCATTTAGATGCTGGTCTGGTTATATAACAATTATGGCGGCGATGTAACGCAAGTTTAACTTGCGTTATGTAATTTTAAATGCGTGTTTTAGTTTTCCAAGTGGAGTACGTCACCGACACATTCGGAGCCGACTGGGGCCAAGGATAAAGGACGATTCGGCCCTGGTACGAAAGGCAACGAAGGAACAGGAGTGGGTTTTTAGTCAGTAAAAGTCTGACGCTACCTCCCGCTCCGCCCAAACACGGAGGATGTCATTGGATGATCTTCCCACCAAAAAAAAGACGGGACAGACCAAGGTGAAGGTAGAGAGATGAGTTTAACTCTTACTGAAGGGTCTGGCCGAATTATTCGAAAGAGCTGTCGCGGCTCTGAAATGAAAAGGGTGACGGAAGGAACACAGGTGGGTTTTAGTTAGTAAAAGTCTACACTCAGGAAAGGTAACTATTGATGCGCATTAGTTACTAAACAAGAATAGAATATTTATTTATTTGCTCACAATACAGGTATTTACATAAAAAGCTTTACCAGAACAAAAGAGAGGTAGAGGCCGCCTGCCATCGACCTGTAGCCTGATTCACGTAAAATCAAACAAGCCAAATATCGTTGAAGTTTTATAGTCGTTCGATCGAAGACCTATCCAAAAGCGGTAATCACGATCTATCGACTTATTTCCAGTTGCATTAATATGTATTCTACCAGGATAATGTGATACAGATATTTTTTTAATTCGACGAATTTCAAACGACTTAAAAATCAGTGTCGTTCAAACTCGATTGATGGATGTGAATACGGAAATGGTCTAAACGACTTATTCGCTACGATATCGTTACGGTTTTCATTACGTGAATCGGACTACTGGTGGTCAAACATCGAAAGAGACCTTAAGAAGCCGTTAAGAGACCTTGGGAGACCTTAAGAGCGCGTTCCATCGTCGACCGCATCGTCGCTTTCCATCAGGTGAGATAGCGGTCAAGCGCGAACCTATTAACAATAAAAAAAAAGAAAGCCCAACTACTAAAACCGACAACGCAGGACAGATCAACCTGGCGCCGTAGAGTGAGGAGACCCGACCCCAGATAACGGGAACAGGAACGGAAGAAGAAGTTTAAAAAAAAAAAACCATATTCCAGACCGTGGTCCATATTATGTTAGTAATCAAACACCTTAAAAACTATGTTAGTAAAAGACAAAAAAAAAAAACACAGAGCTTAATTTAGATACATTTTGCGTACACCTGACACACAGGGTACATGTACGTGTACATGCACCCAGTGCGCCAAATTGGCGCAACACGGCTTATCACTAATTACCCTTTTTTTTTTTTTTTTTTTTATGGTGGGAAAAAATCATGCATTGACATCCCCCGCTCTTGGGCGGAGCGGGAGATAGTGTCAGACTCTTACTGACTAAAAGACCCACCCCGTTCTTTCTAGCCTTCATACCGGGGCTCGAGCGCCCTTTCGGATAACCCTGGCCCCAGTAGGCTTCGACCCGGCTGGGTCCCTGCTGTTGCTGACAACTCCTTGAGGCGCGCGGGAACAGTGCGCGCCGTCGACGACTTGGGCTTGGTCCGGACAGTTACCGGACGGCCGGACAGCGAGCTACCCATTGCTCACTGTCCGCAAGCCCGCGTCTACGTTGGCCGGAAATCGGGATCAGAATCCCGGCGACGGCGGCGGCGATAACGCCGTTGCCTGATGCGTTCGGCCTCCTCCTTTGCGAGCATTACTGCTTCGCAGAAGTCGGCGACCGCCTGCCACTCCTCCTCGCTCCGGACCATGGCCTCAACCAAGGCCCGGCGCGAGAGGTCTCCGCCGCCGATCGCCCCCACGAGGGCACGGCGATGCTCCGCCCAAGCAGGGCACACCTCGACTGTGTGCTCCACCGTGTCCTCCGGGCGTTCCGCACAGTGGCGACACCCGGGCGTCACCTCCGCATGAATCCCGTGCAGGAAACTCCCGAACGAACCATGTCCGGTGAGTACCTGCGTCATGCGGAAGGTAAGGACGCCGTGAGGTCTTTCCAGCCACGCCTCAAAGAGGGGACTTACCGCCATAAGCTAATTACCCTCAGAAAATTAAAGTATCCTTGTACATTCTACCATTTTGGCATGCAAATATTGATCAAGTTCATCAACAAACATATTAATGTTGATACACAATTAAAATTTATCACCTAGAATATCCGACACAGAGTAATAACATTTGTCTAATAGAATTGCAGTTAGTTTCATTTTGTAAATCTAATATTTCATGCAATCTTCCTACCATTGAGTAAAATATCCTGTCGCGCCCAATCATTCCGTATTTGCAATATCAATAAGTTCAAATATTGAAAAAATTTGCCCGTCATTTTCCTGTAGACTTCACACTTTTAAGCGGTAACCTTTTTCAACAGGGTATCTGATCTTCGTCCATTAAAAAAGGACTCTTAAATGTAGAAACAAAAGTTTGAATTTCCAATGACATAATACAATAGGGCAGGCGAACGAAATATATTTTGTGATTGCGATATTTTTTGGGAAAACGGGCCTCGGCCATTAGTATTATTATGGAAAACGGTTCAATATAATATAAACCAAATCAGAATGTCTGTTTATTACATTATTTTTTCTGTTTCGTATATGAAGACGTATCATCGGCTACGTTTTTATGTGCATTAACTTTAGCTTCTTAATATTTTTGTTCATGTTTTTCTTCAGTTCCGTACGATCATATAAAATCTACGTGATCACATTAGCTAAGGAACTAAACGCTACCGTAAAAGGCCAAATAAAAAATCTGGTTTATTTTAATCGATTATACAACATTATTTTTAGTTTACAAAACCTGAATATACACCCCTAAATTTTAATCGTTTTAATGCCGTAGAGGGTTTTTTTTTTTTTTTTTTTTTTTTTTTTTTTTTTCGATGGGAGAAATCATCTTATGACAACCCCCGCTCTTGGGCGGAGCGGGAGATAGTGTCAGACTCTTACTGACTAAAAAACCCATCCCGTTCCTACAAGCCTTCATACCGGGGCTCGAGCGCCCTTTCGGATAACCCTGGCCCCAGTAGGCTTCGACCCGGCCGGGCCCCTGCTGTTGCTGACAACTCCTTGAGGCGCGCGGGAACAGCGCGCGCCGTCGACGACTTGGGCTTGGTCCGGACGGTTACCGGACGGCCGGACAGCGAGCTACCCATTGCTCACTGTCCGCAAGCCCGCGCCTACGGTGGCTGGAAATCGGGATCGGAATCCCGGCGGCGGCGGCGAGAGCGCCGTTGCCTGATGCGGTCGGCCTCCTCCTTAGCGAGCATTACTGCTTCGCAGAAGTCGGCGACCGCCTGCCACTCCTCCTCGCTCCGGACCATGGCCTCGACCAAGGCCCGGCGCGAGAGGTCTCCGCCGCCGATCACCCCCACGAGGGCACGGCGATGCTCCGCCCAAGCAAGGCACACCGCGATTGTGTGCTCCACCGTGTCCTCCGGGCGTTCCGCACAGTGGCGACACCCGGGCGTCACTTCCGCTTTAATTCGGAACAGGAACCTCCCGAACTTGCCATTTCCGGTGAGGACCTGTGTCATGCGGAAGGTAAGGACGCCGTGAGGTCTTTCCAGCCACGCCTCAAAGAGGGGACTTATCGCCATAATTGTGGCGTGCCCATGACGGGGTTGCGATAGTCGCTGACGCCATTCCACCATGAGATCCCGCCGGAGCTCTGTCCGCCATGCCGTGACCTGTCGCGGCAGAGGACTTTCACCCCGGCGTTGCATCTCCACGCGCATGTCGTGCATGTGTGCAAGGACTGTTGCCTCCAGATCCCACGGTGGTAGGCCAGCCAGAAGGCTCGCCGCTTCGCAGGAAATCGTGCGGTATCCCCGCACCATCCGAATTGCCATGACCCTCTGGCAGGCGTTCAGAATGCCCGCCGGTCGCTTTCGCAGCGACGGCGCCCACACCGGCGCCCCGTAGAGGGCCATGGACCGAACGATCCCCGCGTAGAGCCTCCGGCAGGAGGCGTCTGGACCCCCAAGATTGGGCAGGAGCCGCTTGAGAACGGCCCCAGTCCGGTTGAGTTTGGGAGCCAGACGTCGGAAATGCTCCTCGAAATTCCATCGGCTGTCGAGGATGAGTCCCAGGTACCTCATCGATGTCCCGACGCCGATGCGAACTCCTCCTACCGTTAGTTGGGAACCCAACGGTGGCGCGATGCCGTAGAGGGTCGATCCGGCACATGAAACACTATCGATTAGTAAAGATAAAATTAAAAAATAAAGTACCTTTTTTCAAAACTCGTATTAATTTACGCATGTATGTACGAAATAAATTTCTTTAAAAAAACGTCAGCTGAGCGAGTCCAATGACTTATAGGTAGTTTGTACGTAACGCCGACTACTACCTACAGGTTACCTATTTTTTAATTTTATCTTTACAAATCGATAGTGTTTCATGTATCGGATCGACCCTCCACGGCATTAAAAAGATCAAATTTTAAGGGTGTAGTTTGTTGAGAATCAGTAACTGAATGGATTCCAATAGTTTTTACACCATGTTATATTTATTCCTAAAAATATTTAAAAAAGTTCACAAGTTGGATACCACCGACACTAAGGACAACACAGGTCTCGGCAAATAACAGCGGGCATTAGACGCCAGCGTATAGCAGGGTGCAGGAGCAATGCAACCACTCAGCCGCCCGGATAGCCCGGTGACCATGGATTTGTGTGGACAATCAGGTAACATAACAAGCTAATGATCATCATTTCAGCCAAAAACGTCCACTGTTGGACATAGCCCTTCCTCAAGCGTCACCACAACTACTGATCCTTTTTTTTTTTTTATGGTGGGAAAAAATCATGCATTGACATCCCCCGCCCTTGGGCGGAGCGGGAGATGGTGTCAGACTCTTACTGACTAAAAGACCCACCCCGTTCCTTCTAGCCTTCATACCGGGGCTCGAGCGCCCTTTCGGATAACCCTGGCCCCAGTAGGCTTCGACCCGGCTGGGTCCCTGCTGTTCCTGACAACTCCTTGAGGCGCGCGGGAACAGTGCGCGCCGTCGACGACTTGGGCTTGGTCCGGACAGTTACCGGACGGCCGGACAGTGAGCTACCCATTGCTCACCGTCCGCAAGCCCGCGTCTACGTTGGCCGGAAATCGGGATCAGAATCCCGGCGACGGCGGCGGCGATAACGCCGTTGCCTGATGCGTTCGGCCTCCTCCTTTGCGAGCATTACTGCTTCGCAGAAGTCGGCGACCGCCTGCCACTCCTCCTCGCTCCGGACCATGGCCTCAACCAAGGCCCGGCGCGAGAGGTCTCCGCCGCCGATCGCCCCCACGAGGGCACGGCGATACTCCGCCCAAGCAGGGCACACCTCGACTGTGTGCTCCACCGTGTCCTCCGGGCGTTCCGCACAGTGGCGACACCCGGGCGTCACTTCTGCATGAATCGAGTGCAGGAAACTCCCGAACGAACCATGTCCGGTGAGTACCTGCGTCATGCGGAAGGTAAAGACGCCGTGAGGTCTTTCCAGCCACGCCTCAAAGAGGGGACTTACCGCCAACAACTACTGATCCTGTGCGTCTCGCATCCACCGCAAGCTAATATCTTTGTGATTTTCATGTCTCAGCCATGAAATTTTGTATAGAGAATCTTTGTATAAAAATACTAGACACGTGTTTCGGGTTTTGCATATACTAAATTCAATGTTGTATAGGGAGGATTTAGATACTAGTGGATGATGTTTTTTTTTGTTAAATCGTCTTTTGAGTATTTTAATGATGAATAGAAATGTTTTCTATTAGCAAAAAAATGAGTTGTAAAATATGGTGGTAACAAAGATCGAAATGTACAGAGTTTTTTAAATGACCAATTCATGGGTTTAGAACTTTTATAATAGAAGAATAGATATTCTAGAAAAGTACAACAAATCCACGCGCTCCTCAAAGAGATGTCAGCAAACCGTAGAGGTCCAGCAGGGCTGAAGCCCGCTAGCTAGGACCGCGGGGAATTTCTGAAAAGGTAACCCGTAGTTCTAGAACGCAAAAGGCAAATGAAAGACAGGTGTAGTTTTAGTCAGTCAAAGTCTGACATACCCTCCCGCTCCGCCCAGAGTAACAACAACAAAAACAGTTCATATTTCTGCCCAGCTTATGGACACAATAATTCATGCCAAACTAACGGCCTGAATAGGACCAGATTTTCTGTTGTTAGGTTAATATACTTTGTATCTGTGTATAGTAATATAATGTGGATTATACATGTTCCTTCGTCCATTTTCTATAACACAACAATGCTTCTACTTTCTTATTGGCTTGTTATCAACATGACCGTATTTCTGACTATACGATCTTACTGACAAGAAACCAATATTAATTCACCATAATATAATAAATCAGAAATCCCGGAATAATACAGAAACCCAAGATATTATTACTTACAATTTAATATCCTAGAGGATGAAATTATCCTTGTTGCCTTTAGATATTTTTGTGTGCAAGAAATACTCGTCTATTTTGTGTAAGAAAACGAAATGTAAGTAACATGTTTTAATAAATTCTAAGGTAAATATTTTCTTGTGGGTTTACATCTTTTCAATGGGGCACCGGAAGGTTGTGAGCATCTTTTGAGAACGTCGTGTTTTTTCTCTTTGTACGTTTTGTGAATGTTTTGCCCGTGAGTTAGCTAATGATTTATTTTCAAACGACTTCTTTATTCGGTGTATTTTTATGTGCTTGTTGCCTCCGCCGTTTATGAGCTGATTTGGAAAATTCTTTCTTGTTTGAAGGGAAATATTTTGATCATTTTTATCAAAATCTAGTTCTAATGATGGAATATATGAGAATTTTGTAGGCTATATATAGACAATTTTGTTAATTTTATTATAGAGCAAGCAATCTGTCACTCTATCACTTGATGAAACAGCAAACGACAGATGGTCAATGAAACTTCACAAGTTTTTTTTTTTAGCAAAATCTAGTTCTATTGAAGGAATACATAAGAATTTTGTAGGCTATGTAGGTAATTTTGTTAATTTTATTATAAAGTCAAGCATACATTCAGAAAATATCACTGTATCACTTGATTTAATAGCTAACTACAGATGATTAACAGAACTTCACAAACAACTTTTTTTGAGGTCATCAAATATGTCTTTCCGATCTAGATGAAGAAGAAGCGAGTGTGAGACTTTTCGAATAAGACAGTTATGTGAGTATGGTGAAAGAAATAAAAAAAAATCCATGAAGCCCAATCGTTTTTGGGCTTTAAAAATTTAAATTTATTTTTGTTTTATTTTACATGCAATTTAATGTGAATTTCAAGGATTCATATCAATAACTCACTACAAGATTGTAGTTTGACATATTCGGTCTTCGTACAGTTTTTATAAATGCAGTTCGTATATTGGCGTAGCGACCCACCCCAACTGCGTACGGTTGTTAAATATCACCGAAATTCGCTGCTTTTTTTAATATAACCTGTATTTATCATGAATCACTCTGTCTATTGATGCAAACAGCATAATTTGAGTTTACGGCGTTCATAAGAACAGACAGACGTGGTGGAGAGTTTTATTTCACAATATAATAAGAATTGGACAAAATATTAAATAAAAGAAAGTAAGAGAATTTAACAAACAAAAAAAAAAACAATTAAAAAACAAAAATGAACAATAAAAAAACAACAAAACAAAGAACTAATAATGGAAAATAAAAAAAAAATGGTTTTGGTTTTTGAATGGTTTTTAAATGAACAATTTCTCTTCCTAAATTACTAAAGATTTGATTTACGAATTTCAATCCAAGGTAAGAAGTTTAAATATTCCACGAAGATAAAACTTAGAAATTCATCCCTAAATGAAAAGGGAGTAGCGATACCCTGAGAATTAACTAAGCAATTAATCACATCGATATGCCTGCGTCTATTTCTATCGCTTGCTGAGCTGGCGAGGGAGAAATGTCAAATGATACCGATTCCGGTCGGGGGCGCAATTAGTGGGTAGGGCGAATGAGCAGCGAGAAATGTTACATGTTACATTAGTTGCTATGAAATGTGGGTGCATTTGTGGATTTATTCCGTTCTAATACCAAAAACTACTTTTGTTTAAATAATATTTATTTTCCATTCCAAACGAATACCTCAACAACTTGAATTTAGTACAATCAGCTCAGTCAAACCTAATTGAAATAAACTGTATATATGGGTCCTCACAAATTTCAGTGGTATTAGTAGTTTTTATTAAAATGGAATAAAATAATACATTTGTGGTGTCGAGAATGTTTTTAAGGTGGCACATCATCCAATGTCGTCTCGTGCTCTAGGGCGGTCAAACTTTTACTGAAGAAAATCACACTTATGTACCTTCTTTGCCTAACGTTCCAGGGCCCCCGGTTTCCCTTTTGGAAGTCGATCTATGGCCCCAGTAGGCTTCGGCCCTAAAAAACCGTAGGGGCCCACTAGGGTTTTGCTAACATCTCTTTGAGGGGTGCGTGGAACACTACGCACCGTGGATGAGTCGAGCTCGGTCCGGACGGTTACCGTACGGCCGGACGGTGAGCTACCTATTGTCACGTTGTCGAAGACGGTTTAGGCCCTTTTTAGCTTCAAACATTACTATTTTATATTAGGTTTTGTTAAAAATTTGACGCCTATTCCCTTACGTACAAGGATATGAGAATTGAAGTCCTGCTTTCAAAGAACCATTTCTTCTTCTTCTCTCGAATCGATGGTTTTCCTTTCCCTCAAAGCTTTTGGGCCCAGTAGGTTGCCACGTTTATAGCGGCGTTGGTGGCGTTTTTAGGTCCTCCAATGTGCAGGTGTAGGGACACTTAGGGCACTCCAATAAGTGGAAGAAGAAGAAAGAAAGAACCACTTACTTCCAAAATATAAACCTGATTTAGTTTGGGAGTTAGTAGTATCATTTAGGTACTGTGTGTTGCTTTATAACCAACCAACGAATGAGTGATTAAGATTGTTGTAATTTTTATGCGAAATAAATTTTTATTATTATATTTTAGTCATGTATAAATTGTATATGGTCCAAGTTACGGTCAGGCGGTCAGAGCCCTAGGAAAACGAAGCTCCTTTTTAATTTATTAAATAATATTATTATATTTTCATATCCACATGTAACCAACCATTTGAAATGAAAGTTAAAACCCTAATGATAATGTTGGTAATTAGTTCAAAAACAGCATCGCTCAGGAAGGCAGACGACCAGACATTCAATTAGCTTAATTGAATTAGACCCGGAGTTTATGCACATTTTTAGCGTTGATTCCATAAAATGTTTTATTTGAGGTCGTTTTCCATCATTAGCATGACATTTCTGGTCTGAAAGAGTGGATACTGCGAGTTTTATACTGAGATTTAATGACCTCAGTTTTTTTTCTAGTATCGATAGGCTCGCGTTTGATTCACATTTCACTTTTCTTGGACCGACCGACCTTTGACTATTCAAAAGTGCCTGCAAATGGTCTATTTGAAATAAATGATTTTGAATTTGAATTTTGATCAAAGCGATGATGTGGCCGACGATGGAACAGGCTTGCCTAGAACCAATCTATTCACTCTTGACTTAAAGACTCCTAGGTTATAGCTATCAGGAAACATAGGTACCGCCAGGGAATTCCACTCCTTAGCTGTACGCATAATGAATGTGTTCCCAAAACGCTTTGTACGTATGGGTGGTGGTGGAATTGATTTATATGCAGCCAGGTCGTCGGTTCGTAATCTGGCATGTATGCATTTAATGTTACTGGTTACAGCCTGTAACATTTTAACATTGAGCGTCAGGCTTCTTTCAAATGCCTTCCCCATGACATTTAACACGAGAAAGAACCGCTTGGGTGGAGCACCGCCATTTTCCTCGCGGAGGCGATCAGCGGCTACGACATCTTTCGCCTGATTCATCCGGGTCCTGATTCAGGCTATGGTCCGGAGCGAGGGAGAACAGCAGGGGATCGCCTCCTTCTGCAAAGCAGTAATGCTAGCGAAGGAGACTGCCGGATGCATGAGGTAACGGATATCCTCACGTATGGTACCATTATAAAGAGGTAAAGTTTGTTTTTTGCAAAATATATTCGTTTTTTGTATGTAAGAATCTCTGAAAGTACTGGTCCGATTGCTAAAATTTTTTCAATGGTAGAAAGCTGCCTTATTCCTGAGTGATATTTTATGCACGCGAGAGAAGCCGTGAGCCAAAGCTAGTTTATTATATTCAACAACGTTTTGTTATTTGTTCCCAGTTCTCTTAGCTTTAAAGGATTACAAGCATTTCGTCGTACTTCACTGACATCGGTTCGACCTACTTTATTAAAACTTTTGCAATATTAAAAAGAACTTAAAGAAATACATTTTAACTTTCCATTGGTACTCGATATTAGTTGAGAGTTTTCTTACAAAGTTAGTGATTAATGTGCGGTTCTGTTGAGTTCTTATTTAGGGTTCCGTACCCAAGGGACAAAACGGGACTCTATTACTAAGACTCCGTTGTCCGTCCGTCTGCCACCAGGTTGTATCTCATGGACCGTGAAAGTTGGACAGTTGAAAGGAGATTGCCCATTTGAGGCCATGAGCGGACAATTGACTAGAGAAAAAATACTTTGTTCATTAATTTTGCCATAAAAAAATATGTATTCCCTTAGTTCCAAATGAGCGCCACTATAATAAACAATAAGTGGTAAATAAAAAGTAACTTTATGGAAAAAATAATAGTTTTATCATGATAGTAATAGTGTATAGTAGCTTTCCTTCCACAATGACATAGCATATATATATATATATAAATTATATATATAATATGAATATAAAGTATGTGTATATTATTTTATTCATAATATTTCTAATTTTAAAATTGTACACTGGACCCTACCCTCTATTGTCATCTCTCTATATCGCTCAATGGTTTGCTGGAAGAAAACTCAACTTTGAGTTAAGCTCGCCTATGTACATGAACTTTGTTATCCACTTATTTTGTGTTGTTATAGTGTACAATAAAGAATTAATATATGATGTCCGTCTTTGGCCTGGAACACCATAAAGGCTGGGCAATCCCCTTTTCACAGATTATGTATTTCTGTTGTCACTTTAACAATAGACACTAAACACAGAATAAAATAAATATTTAAGTGGGCTCACATACAAAAAGCGTATTTTTTTGGAGGAAGTGTCAGACTTTTACTGACTAAACCCCACTCTGTTCCTTCAGTTGCTTTTTGCGTTCCAGGGCTAAGTCAAAGTCAAAGCATTTATTTCAAATAGACCATTTGCAGGCACTTTCGAATAGTCAAATGTCGGTCAGTCCAAGAAAAGTGAAGCTAAATTGCCCGTTCCAAAGCGTAGATCTCTATGGAAAAGAACGTGCAAGAAACTCCATGGACACTCTTTTAAATCATATTATGTTTTACATATAATGCTTGGTTACATATTAGGTAACTCTTTCAAATATTCCCGCAGCTTTAACAGGCATCAACCTTACTAGGCCCTTTCAGATTTACCTTGGACTTGGTCCTGACAGGACGGTCGGACGGCGAGCTACGTGTCCGATGAAAACTTGTGTTAGGCGGAAAGTGAGGACGCCGCGCTGAGGCACTTCTGTAACCACACCTCAAACAAGGGACTTTTTATTTTTTGCCCCGCTTGGGCAGATCACCGCCGTGTTCTCGTGGGGGCGATCGGAGGCAGTGATCTCTCGCGCCGGGCCTTGGTACAAGCCATGGTCTGAAGCGAGGAGGAGTGGCAGGCGGTCGCCTCCTTCTGCGAAGCAGTAATGCTAGTAAAAGAGGAGGCCGCACGCATGAGGATTCTGATCCCGATTACCGGTCACCGCAGGCGCGGGCTTGCGAACGGCAGTGACTGAGCCCAAGGCGTCGACGGCGCGTATTGTTCCACGCGCGCCTCATAAAATTGTCAGCAAGCCGTAGAGGCCCAGTAGGGTCGAAGCCTACTGGGGCCAAGGATCTGCTTCTGAAAGGAAGATTCGGCCCCGGTAAGAAAGGCAACGAAGGAACAGGAGTGGGCTTTTAGTCAGTAAGTCTGTCGCTATTCGGCCACATCATCGCTTACCATCAGGTGAGATTGTGGTCAAACGCGAGCCTATCAATTATAAAAAAAAAAAAAATATTTTCCGCTCCGCCCAAGGGCGCGGAGATGTCATTTGATGATTTTCCTTCCAAAAAAAAACCCACTAAACCAACAAGCTGATCATTTTCTGTTTAACTTACAAAATAAACATAACAAGGATTCAGATTAACGCCTTGTTTAACTAACTGTCGAATATTCTTCAAAACTTCATGATTAATGTGATTTATTCAAGAGTTCTTGATAGCCGCTTCAGAACCAGTTCCTGGTAATATGTTTATTTTGTTTCAAATTGATGGCTTCCAAGAATTGTTCCGTAAGTTACCGTTTTGTTGGATATTTTGAGTAGCTTGATTGAAGAGGATTTCTCCACAAAATAGATAGGTACAGAAGTCAATCTCATGTATGTACTTCACTTTTTATACCTACGCTAGGCGATCACGCTAAGGTCAGCGCGTAGCGCCGAACTGTACGAGTGCGACCGGGCGATTGAGCCGAGATATTGTGTCCGTGAGCGGTGTTTATGTGTGCGTTGCTCGAGCGCGCTTTGTATGTAGATTGACTTCTGTACTTATTTATTTTGTGGTAGCAGTTCCAGGTAATATGTTCATGTTGTTTCAAATTGATGGCTTCCAAGAATTGTTCCGTTAGTTACCGTTTGGTTGAATGATTTGAGTAGCTTGATTGAAGAGGCTTTCTCTTTGTAATTGGTTGGTGGTGATCGGAGTGTAGGTATTACCACAAAATAGATAGCTACTTACAGAAGTCAATCTCATATATGTACTTCACTTTTTATACCTACGCTAGGCGATCACGCTAGGGTCAGCGCGTTGCGCCGAACTGTACGGTGCGACCGGGTGATTGAGCCGAGATTGTGTCCGTGAGCGGTGTCTATGTGTGCGTTGCTCGAGCGCGCTTTGTATGTAGATTGACTTCTGTACCTATTCTGCATCTATTTTTTTATGGTAACAGTTCGAGGTAATATGTTGATGTTGTTTGAAATTGATGGCTTTCAGGAATTGTTTAATAAGTTACCGTTTTGTTGAATATTATAAATGTAGCTTGATTGAAGAGGATTTTTCTTTATAGTTTGTGGTGATTGGAGGGTTGGTACTAATGAGAGTTTAATTAGCTTTACCTAATTGTTTATGTCTGGATGGCCTGACATTAGAGCACGTGACGAATTGTAATTCTGTACTTATACCTATCTAGGTGCGTAAGTTTATGTATTATGTTTGTACCTACATAGGTATTTTTTGGGGTCCGTACCTCAGTCGGCAAAACCGAACAAAAACGAACGAAGGGAAAGAAGGAACAGGGGTGGATTTTATTATTATTTATTTAAATCAGATACATCCATATTATGTTAGTAGCACTTAAAAACTATGTTAGTAACATTGCTCATAAAAATAAAATAGAATAATAGAAATAAAATAAATAGAATAGTATTTTAGTCAGTAAAAGTTAAACAAGCCCTCTCGCTCCGCTCAAGGGCGGGAGAAGTCATTGGATGATGCCCCACCTAAAGAAAGTCGGTTAAAATGGAACACTTACAAGCGAACATTACACGGTCATTCAAGCGTCAATCAATTCCATCAATCATGAATGATGGTGAATGATGGTTTTCGTCAATCAGTACTAAAAACCGTGATGCAACGCATTAGACGGTAGGTTTTTCGTCAATCAAAGTTTTGACTGTGGCAAAACTGACATCAAAACCTACCGTGTAATCCTTGGTTGAGGCCATGGTCCGGAGCGA
Organism: Mythimna ferrago; assembly: GCA_910589285.2. Lineage (NCBI taxonomy): Eukaryota > Metazoa > Arthropoda > Insecta > Lepidoptera > Noctuidae > Mythimna > Mythimna ferrago. The sequence goes on from OU342693.1 coordinate 2,515,385, forward strand.
GGAGGAGTGGCAGGCGGTCGCCGACTTCTGCGAAGCAGTAATGCTCGCTAAGTAGGAGGCCGACCGCATTTGGCAACGGCGCTCTCGCCGCCGCCGGGATTCCGATCCCGATTTCCAGCCACCGTAGGCGCGGGCTTGCGGACAGTGAGCAATGCTAGCTCGCTGTCCGGCCGTCCGGTAACTGTCCGGACCAAGCCCAAGTCGTCGACGGCGCGCGCTGTTCCCGCGTCTCAAGGAGTTGTCAGCAACAGCAGGGGCCCAGCCGGGTCGAAGCCTACTGGGGCCAGGGTTATCCGAAAGGGCGCTTGAGCCCCGGTATGAAAGCTTGAAGGAACGGGATGGGTTTTTTAGTCAGTAAGAGTCTGACACTATCTCCCGCTCCGCCCAAGAGCGGGGGTTGTCATTGGATGATTTTTCCAATAGAAAAAAAAAACCGTGTAATGTTCGCCATAGGGGCACTTTGATGTCCATTTGTCCGTCTGTCAAAGCTTAAATTGAAGCCTCAAGTGCTACAAGTGAAAAAATCAAACTTCTTAGTCAAAGACAAGGCCGTTTATGCTTTGTTTATGCACATATTTTGACACTCTGGTATCAAATAATTTTTATATTATGATACTACCTTTTGCCTGAGACTTCGTCTGTGAACATAGAATATAGCCTATGTCAGTCAAGAATATAGCAGCTTTCTTTCAGTGAAAAAAATTTAGCAATCGGACCAGCACTTTCAGAGATTACCTCCTACAAACAAAAAAACAAAAAAAAAAAAACTTTACCTCTTTATTATATTAGTTTAGATTACAAATAGACTCTTCAATTTTACTAATATGTTTAGATGCAAAAATTAGATATAGTCTGTGTAATAAGTCTTCCGACTTGGGAATTTTGTATAATATTTAATAATTTAAAAAATACATTTTTTACATTTTTTAATAATTTTATAATTTTTTTACACAATATTCGATACATTTTTTATAAGGTTCTTCTGTTAGTAAACAATAATCTCTATCTCTTTATCAACCTTGATTATTGAAACCGTGTTGACTACATCAGATTTCATTAAATCCTGATACCTAATTACCCAAGTCGTTTAACTTATTAGACAGACTTTAATCAAGGATGTAATTAAATCTTTTGACATCTGTGTATCATAAACACAAACGTTAGCTTTCCTCGAATATTTTTTTTACATAAAACAAAGTCTAAAAAGAGCCTAAGTAAAAACCTATTACGTTATGGGATCATTAATCTCAGTTACTAATTTCTTTATCGCGTGAATTTTTTGTAGTATTATAGAGTATCTAGGTATATACAACATGACAATTTATATTAATTATTTTGTGTATGTAAGGTGTATACAGAATGACTATTTATATTAATTATTTGGTGTACCCATGAAAGAACATGAACGAAGAAATATCGGAACGTGTAAGATTAAGGCTTTGGCTTTCAAATTACATATTTACTGGATGAACTTTAAAAGAGACTTTGACCCCTGAGTTTGTTTCGGTGCTAGAAAACACTGGCCTCATCTAGTTTAAACTGACGTAAAAATTTACGTGTAAAAGTGTTTTTTAAAACGTACAAGTATTTACAAAATAAATTCAAAGGAGCAAGTCTGAATCAATTTCTGTAAAAGAACTTATTTTTTTTGAGCTAGAATGCGTATCCGACTGTTACTCATTTAAGCTCACCTGTATTCTGAAGTTGCTCTTTGCGTTCCAAGGTAACTCTCTCTAGCGGGCATCGGCCCTACTCCATTGAACTTTGCAAGCCTGCCCCTACGTTGGCTGCATCACTCTGCTTCTCCCGACGCGTCTCCTGTGGCGGTGGCAGGGGCGTGAAGAGAACTATTCCTTCATGCATGTGGCCATCTCTTTCGCTCGCATATTGCATCCCGAAAGGAGACAACCTTATTTGTTTTATTTTAATAAATTAAAATGGCTAGACCTAATTACAGTAACAAAAAAAAAGATATTAAAGTTATAAACAACATGTACATCAATCTCTCTCACAATACTTCTGACATGCTAATAAAATCATCTTCCATTCATCCGCAAACAGATCGTTTGTTGGGTAAAAAACCAAGAGATCATTAAGTGTAGCCAAAGTGCGAGGTACAGGAATTATTCCCGCTCAAATAGGTAAGTTTAGATAACCGTTACGCCTAGCCTGTTTATTTTCTACCGGGGGAGTGTGCGTCAGAATTGCATAATTCCCATAAAGCCATTTCCATCATCAGACTACCTGACCTAAGGCGATGCACCACCAATAGGGACATGGTAGACATTCCATCCATATGCACAAAATGCAATACGTTGGTCCGACCAGATCCGCACCGCCCTTGACTCCACGATGTACAATGCCCTTCACACCGCCAGAGACAGGAACAGATGGAGGAATATCATAAGAGATAGAGTGATGAAACAGGGGGGTCACGACCCTCAGCATTGAGGAATACGAAGCAAGGAGGGGGGTACAAAATATTTTGGTTACACCTTCACTGTGTGTACAGCTAAGGAATGGAATTACCTGCTGTAGTCTGTTTTTCTTTATAGGTAATCTGGGGGCTTTTAAGACAAGAGTGAATGGATTACTTCTAGATAAGCCTGCTCCATCATCGCTTTCCATCAGGTAAGATATAGTCAAGCGCGAGCCTATCAATATCAAAAAGAAAAAGTCCGGTGACCATAATATTATTATTATTATTTCCTTTATTTAACATTAATACATATTATATTATATTTTTAAATATTCCTTAAAAAAAATTATTTAAAAAAAACATTTAAAAATATAAAAAATAGTAGCCCACCGGCATCGGGAACAAGGTCCAAGCTGCCGGTAGTCAGGGCTCCTGAGAGAGGAACCTCCGGACAATACGCGCCGTGTCTAGGAGTACTGCTTTCTGGATCAAGCCCTTGATCCAACTGCCTAACGAGAGCCTCCGCAGGTGTTGGTCGAGGCTCTTGGCTATTAAGCCATTGGCCGTCACGACTATCGGCACAATGATTGCTCTATCCACTTCCCACATGTCGACAACCTCGCGAGCCAAGTCAAGATATTTAGTTTGTTTATCTTTCTCAGCTTTCACGAGGTTCTCGTCATGAGGGACCGCTATATCAACAATCATTGTGCGACGCTCTAGTCGATCTATCACCACTATGTCAGGCTTATTGGCAACAATAGTCCTGTCAGTGATGATAGATCGGTCCCAATACAATGTGACGCTGCCATTCTCGAGAACTGGGTCGGGCACATACCTATAGTACGGTACTTCTGATTCAACAAGGTTGTATTTAAGAGCAAGTTGCTGATGGATAATCCTGGCTACAAGGTTGTGTCTGTGCAAATAGTCTCCATTAGCTAAATGAGAACACCCAGAAATAATGTGTCGGATTGATTCTCCAGGCCGGTGGCATGCCCGACAGATGTCAACCGTGCCGTCCTTCACAATATATTTCCGGTAGTTGTTCGTCATCATAACTTCGTCCATAATTGCAAAAACAAAACCTTCGGTTTCTCCAAAGAGATTACCAAAGCGTAGCCAGGAGACGGACGCTAAAAGATCTACATCGGGCCCATGTAAGGCCCGGTAAAAGCGCCCGTGAAGCTCCTTGCCCTTCCATACTTCCTTGCGTTCATTAGTATCCATTATTATAGGTTTGCGCCAGTTCTCGCTGGCCAAGGAGAGCGGGGTGAGGCCTTTGTCCACCGCCACTACATCTCGGTGCATCCCCACGTCGGTTTTCAGGAAGTATTCCCTGAGACTGCATACCTCACGGTTGTGCAGGGTCTTGGCATTTAAGAAGCCACGACCCCCACACTTCCGCGGGATATACAGCCTCATCACCGATGATCGTGGGTGATGCATCCGATTTGCGGTAAGCAGAGTGCGGACTCTCCTATCCAGGGCGTCGAGTTCCGTCTGAGTCCATTTGAGTATGCCGAAAGAGTACATCAAAACCGGCATGACCCAACCGTTGAAGGCGCGCACCTTGTTCCCGCCCGATAAAAGACTTTTCAGTACTTTATTCAGGCGGCAAAAGAAGCGCTCCCTCAACGATTGTTTCACGTCAGCAGCATTGATGCCCAACGCTTCCGACATACCCAAATACTTGTAAGTTTCGGTTGAGCTGAGGGATCTGAGGTGTATGGAATCCGAGAGTTGGGTTCCCACGGATTCCATAATCTCCCCTCGCTTTACATGCATGACTGCACATTTGTCCAAACCAAATTCCATCCTGATGGCACTACTGAAATATTTAATTATTATTATTATTATTTGAGTCCGTTTAGGTCCGCTAGCGGAAAGCATTCGACATCGTACGCAAAGCAACTATTCGATCCGGTCGTCTATAGCTAGAACTGATTTGATCGTCGGATTTGGTCCGTCTTACCAAGTTTGAGCGTGTGTTAATACTATCAGAAACATCATGACAGATTCTGCCAGTACCTACGTAAACCTACAGTGTCTGAAGGTGCTTACTACAACATTAAATATTTGAAACCACTCAGCAACGTATTGTAGTAGTATTCTGGCGTAATTACAGGCAGATGAAATGTTTGCTTATGTATGTATAGCTCTGCTTCTGTGTTAACAAAGCATATGCAATGGTATGCCATATAGAACCACTGGCTTCAGCCAGCGACTTAGACATAGTCATTCATAAACAAGTAATTTGTATGTGAATTCACACACATATGTCCCCCGCACACGGGTTACAAAAAAACGCCGCTTCAAGCTTCATTTTAAGGTGGCCTTTTTTGCCACAAAATAACACTTGAAGCGGCTTCAAGCTTCACTGGACACAAGAGGTGTAGTGCGCTTCAATTGTTTTTTGCGGCCGCTTCTAGCTTTTTTTTTGTGGCCGCTTCTAGCGTTTTTTTGTGGTGGCGTTATTTTGAGGTCCGTGTGCGGAGACAGTTACAATAAAATAATTAAGTAAAGTTGATTTTTTTAAATATGCTTCACCCACGGTATCCATGACCCGGCAACTGGTGGTCAAATACGCAGAAAGAAATCCAGCAAGCGAGTCTGAGTGCACAGAGAAGACATAACAGAGCTCTCTGGCGAAAACATGCAAGGAGAGTCGACCCCAGTTAAACAGGGAACAGAGTTGGACAAAGAAGAAGAAGAGTTCTCCCACGGTAAAGAAAAAATTAACCCAAGGGAACAAACTCTCAAGAAGAACCAAGGTTACCGACATAGCACGAAGAATCGCCAGACTTCAGTGGCAGGGCACATTGCACATTGCTTGTTGGGGCCGAAAGGTTCTGGAATGCCGACCACGTAGCGTTGGAAGGCCTCCTACAAGGTGGACCGATGACTTGGTAAGGGTTACGGGAATCCGATGGGTGCGAGACGAGACGTACAGGACCGCTCATTGTGGCGACGCTTAGGGGAGGCCTATGTCCAACAGTGGACGTTTTTCGGCTGAAATGATGATGATGATGATAAACAAACTCTCGAGTTAAAACGATAAAAGTAAATAAAGTCATAGAACAAAAGTTGTTGTTTATGATGTTAACAAATAATCCTGAGAGGTTGCTGGTGCTTTACAAATAACCCTGTATAACCGAAATCACGCGTACCGTAAGACGCAGCGTTGGAAGGCCTCCTACAAGGTGGACCGATGACCTGGTGAAGGTAGCGGGAAACCGATGGATGCGAGACGCACAGGAACGTTCGATGTGGCGACGCGGGGGGAGGCTTATGTCCAACAGTGGACGTGTATCGGCTGAAATGATGATGATGAACCGAAATTAAAGTCCTGCTGGGACCGAATTTCACTCAACTGAAAACCAAAAAAGACGTGTGGCACTCGGGGACTGCCGCGGTAAAGCTATTGCATAGCATTTTTATCAACTTATGCAATTATAATTATTTATTTATTTTATTTATGCAGTATTTTTTTTCCTTTGTTTTTTTTTCTTTGATATTAATTGAAGTTACACTTTCACACATTGAATTGAATTTTGATTGATTGTTCACTCATTTGTTTTCTTATCGGTCACCACGCTCAAAAAACAAATGAGTCGGTGTTAGGTTATTTTCGTTACGAAATTTCTGGATTCGGTCTCCACGCTCAAGGCCCGCGATAGAAGCTATGCAATAGCTTAAAAAATAATAATAATGGACCAATAAACTTTCAAACTCCAAGCGAACCGACGCTGACGTTCGCGCGTGATTTCGCGCCATTCGGCTAAACACCAAGATTATTAAAAGTGCACATAGATTATTAAAATATTGAGTGTTTTTTTTATAGGGTATGTATCCAAGAATGTAAATAAGCAGTTTTTCATTAAGTAATTTGTAAACATCGAAAATAAGCAACCTTTCCATTTTTCCACATTTTAATGCCCAAGAATAAAGCGTTAAAAACGGTACGTTGTTTTTACCAACTGTTCTGTAAAATGTCCACCCAATAGGGATTTCCTTTACCTCGTTAGGCAGTCAAATGTAGAAATCACATGAAATGTGTAAATTCAGATGTGATTCAACCTTTGACAGTCCTTCATGCGTGACATCACGGTTTGTAGGTAAATGTGGACATACATTTAAGGGCTGAATGTTCCTGAATATAATATGGAATACGTACCTACATACTTGTACAGAGTGAACTTTTCAAATGAGTGATTTTTCAGTTCACTATTCTATCTTGCTTGAGCAATTTATCGGGTCGTACGTGATTATAATAGTTTAAACTTGGAAGAGTCGGTTCTTACAGGTCGCGCGGTGAATTAACCTTTTGAATGTCTTAAGTTACACAGTTCGACATAAGCAATTGTCTTTCTATTGTGTCTCTAATTACGACATTCAAAGAGTTAAGATCGCTCGGCAAAAGTGGAAGGGGCATACGCAGTATTCAATTCTATTTGGCGACGTACGGGTGGGTGTGCGCCGACGGCGACACGTCATTGGTAGATAGAGTGGCTCTGCAATTCCCGCGATGCGTTCTCGCGTCTCATTGGATACTGTTGTACTTGGGTACTGTTGCGTACAGCTTGTGTTTTCGTATTAGTAATACGTAGTCGAAAAAAAAATGGTTAAAAATAAAGTTTTAAAACGGCAAGCCAGAAAAATGGTTTACGACGTGAATTGTTACGTTAAGAAAGAAACTAACGAAATATTTTTATTTTATTTTAATATTAATTTAAAAAAAAATATTTTTTCTGTATTTACCTACTTACAAGATAAATTACAAGCAAAAACTAGTGTTATTATAAGTTATGTTACTAAGGTTCAAACATACGAAATTAAAAATAAAATCCTAACATACTAAGAATTGCTGTGCGCCATTGTACACATGCGCCGATTGCCCCCACTACTTTCACCAAGCGATCTTAATTCACCGCGCGACCTGTAATTGAAAATTATCTAAAGAAAATTTGAATTTAGAATCCACTAAGCAATAGTTAAGAAGTTATTCAAATCGAATTCAGTGGCTGTTTCCTAGTGAATATTGACATGTAAAAATAGTGTAGTTTTGTATTTCAAGTGTCTACACAACTGGACAATACAGAATCATTGTAAAATGGAACTAAGAATTTTATTGTAGTGTTGACCACCCAAAAAGATTGACTCGATACGTTTGCTACCAAATACTAGATACAAAACATTAGAATGTAGCAGGACGAGACTACAGCTCATCTGCTTCTAAGCTAAAGTACTTCAGAAACCCATGTACCCTCCGTGAAATGATTCGTAACATCAAGGCACTGCTGGCCTTCCTTAAGGAGCTAGGGTGGATTGAATGACACATAATATGTCCCACGCACGCATACGCATATTTTTTAAAAAAATTTTTTTATTTGACTGTAACTAGTGCTTGACTGCGATCCCACATGATGGTAAGTAGCGATGCAATCTTTGATGGTGAGGCGCACTAGTTTATTAAGAGCCTATTCACTCTAGCCTTGAAGACACCCAAGTTATAATCGGACAGAAAGACTGCAGCAGGTAAACTGTTCCAGTCCTTCGACGTACGCGGTATAAACGATGAGGCGAAACGCTTATAATACGCGCTTTAAGCATGGGGTTGCGGACACCAGCCAGAAATACAATACAATGTCAGTACAAAAGACATAAGATATCTTTATAAGATTATCCTGCAAGAAAACGTGGAAGTTGACTAGGCAATATGATTGAAAGACTAGCCTTCCTTAAGGGGTAAAAAAAAAACAGTATTTAAGCTAAGCGCGTTTTGTAAACAAGGATGATCATGTTTATAAACTCTTTTAACCGCCGATTTAGCTTTTAAAATTTTCTAAATGAGGTGTGTCTAAGTTAATAATTCACCGATCGTACGAAGGCATGTGTTCACAGAGCGTGGGGTGCGAATGAGCGATCACCGATCCCGACGATCGAGGGATTTGTTCACAATTCAATATTGTGGTGTTCGCCAGTAATTACATCGACATTAATCCATGGTGGGTAGCCTCACGCTGTGAGACATATTGCTGGAGCGGTTTTGGGAGAAATTTATACCCTGTTCGCGTTAAGATTAGAAATTTAAAGAAACCTGTTTTATTGTATGTTCAACCGATTTTAACTTCTATTTCGTAGGTATAAGGGTAGCATTAAGAGCAAAAAAGTGGTTACAATACCAACTATTTACTGCAACCGCCATTTGTCATGCTACCAACGTAATAAAAGTCATAATCGGTTGAACGGACAGTAATAAAAGGTTTTCATAAATTTCTAATGTTATTTTGAACAGAGTATAGTGTTATCAAGGGCTGTTTTTCCAATGCCAGACATCTTTATCCAAGGGATTTATTGAAAGTTAAATTGGCAACTGAAAACTTAATTCTGCAGATAAAAGGTATATATTGTTTGAATGATCATAACTAAATAAAGAATCACAGTTAATTGAGAATTTAGGACCAATTGATATAAAATGTGTCGGCCCCATTGACCAAAGGCGCTCTTTCTATCGCTCTTTCTATTAATGAAAACAGCATTAAAATACATTGCGTGGTTTAGGAGAAAACTAACAAACACACAAGCTAGCGTATAATATTAGTATGATATAAATCAGCTTTTTTAAATGTTCCCACTGATGGGACTCAGACCTTCTCTCTACAAGAGGGAATGGGCCGTAATCCACCACGCGAGTCCAGTTCAGGTTGTTGAATGTCACATGTCTTCGAATTTTTGGTTCTAGGACATGCCGGTTTCCTCACGATGTTTTCCTTCACCGTTTTGAGAGCAGTGGTGATGAAATAAATTACACGTAATTCGCCTGGTAGGGGTTGAACCCGCGACCTAAATTCGTAAGTCAGAGCCATTACCACTCGGCCACCACTGCTCTCTTAAACATATAAACACATAAAATCTACTCATACCATTCGGGACACAAAAAGTATTCTCCATTGCTTTCAAAAACAATCTCCGAATTGAATTTGGATTTTGTTTTCTTACGCAATTGGATTCCTCCCAAAGGGATCAAACCTTTCAACCAAAGAAACTGTTTTAGCGATAATACCGTGTATTTCCTGTATTGTTTTCCGGTATTATTCCTGCTGATAAAGATTAATCTATCTTTCTTTACACACTATATCCATTTTCCTCTTTTACTTCTACGAATTTTAAACGTTAGGAATTTTTTTCCGGTGGGAAAATCATCTAATGACATCCCCCGCTCTTGAGCGGAGCGGGAGATAGTGTCAAACTTTTACTGACTAAAAACCCACTCTTGTTCCTTCGTTGCCTTTCGTACAGGGGCTGAGGGGCTTTCGAAACTAATCCTGGCCCCAGTAGGCTTCGACCCAGTTGGGCCCCTGCGGTTGCTGACAACTCCTTGAGGCGCGCGGGAACAGTGCGCGCCGTCGACGACTTGGGCTCAGTCCGGACAGTTACCGGACGGTCGGGCAGCGAGCTACCCATTGCTCGCCGTTCGCAAGACCGCTGAGACCAGACCGAAGAATGGATTTTTATCGCAGATTTCTAATAAAAATCGCGTAGTATCAGGCCGCAGCGACGGATGAAATCGGATTAGCTTAGAGTTTTGCAAGCAAAAATGTTATGTTAAACAGTCTGCTGTAATTTTATTTGTTAGCTAATTCTGTGAAAATGTTGCTTTAAAGACCTAACGTAACGTTATTAATTAGAAACGCTTTTTGTTTTTTTTTTGTTGACGTTAATTATGCTAAAGGACTCGTGTTTAAAGAACGATATTGTTTCTAGGTCTTTATGGTTAAAAATTATCAAATGACTTCTCCAACTCCCTTGGCACATAAAGAGCAACTGAAGGTGAGGTACCTTTAGTATTTTACGCTGCTTTACTTGCCAGGAGCTCGGAACTCGTGAGGATTTGGGAGGATAAGGCAGTGATCCACCCAAGCGGGGTAGACCTCCAGCGTATAGTCCATTGTGTCCTTCCGGGGAATCTTTATGATGATAACATCCGGGTATTTCTTACCGCCGAATTTGAAACGGGGTAATCAGAGTCATTTCCCATAATATGATCATTTTCTGTTATTTATTTAAACTTTATGAGCTAGTGAAAAAAACTATACAAAGGCGGACTTACTTTTTACTTAGTTTATTTTTATCTATTTTAAGTAAGTTCGTCAAAAGCCTAATCAGAACACCATCGTAGCGTTATTTATTATTTAAATATTGTAGTATATAATTCTGAAATAGGCCCTTTTGGCCTTTAGGTTTACTTACTAGGTAGGTAGGTAGGTAGGTTTAGGGTTACTTTGTACTGTTAATACGGTTTTTATTTTTAAAATTTTGTTGTTTTTCCACTGCGAGCCACAAATAAGCTTTCTTTTTTTCTTAGCTTTCCAATCAATCACTTTATTTTCAAAGTTTTTTTTACATTCGGCTATTTTTTTTTTTCATTTTGAGCCTTTTAAAATACACAATGTAGGCACCTACATCATTGACTATCCACAGCCTACCATGACAATCAACCTTCATTCCACAACAGTATGCCAACCGCAGCGGCCGTGTGTCCCGTCAACTCCGGAAAAATGGTCATTTATCTTCGTCAGCCCATTTTAAACTATGCCTGGTGTACTCTGAATGGTAAATGACGCATCAGGGTCTGTTATTGATGTGCTGGTTACCGTGAGCTACTTTGTGGAAGAAAGGGATTTTGAGGTCGAAGTTAATATAGTCAGGTTTTTGAGCTGAAAACCAGTTTAGACAAAAATTTAGTCTTTGTTTTTAACTAATTTAATTCTACGTGTTGTGGCCGGAAGGCAAGATAGCCCGCTTTTGAGGGCATTTGTGGACCGTACATTGTAGCAATTTATAATTAAGTACTAACATACGATAATAATATTTGTTACTAACCTCATAGATCTGTGTTGTCTGTTTACAAAAAAAAATAGTACATTATGATGTAAGTGTGTAATGTTAGTGATTACAGTCGAGGCGGTCTTTGGACCCGAGCCGTGGCGAGGATCTTAAGAGAGCCGAGAACATTATTAATTACTCACGTGTATCATACGACGTTATTCAATACACTTGTGAAGAAAATAACAGTAAAACTAGTAACTTTTTTTGTGACATGGCGGTAAAAATCTATTCTCATAAGCGCGCGCAGAATTTTTTTATTTACCCCTAGGGGAAGACTAAGGTATTTTAATCATACTGCCTAGTTTATGTTTTTTGCGTGAAAAGTTTTTACTATAATGTCTTTCGTAGTGACAATGTTTAATTTTAGTTAATTAATACAGCCACTGAATTACACTCGAATAAATCAAGCCAAAAACCGCGCGCATCTTAAAATGGCGGCATAGACCGCAAAAAAATAAAACATTTTTTATTTGAATGTACGATTTATTTACTAAATGTTTTTTTTTTATTAAATAAATCGTTTGTGCAAGTTAAAATATTCAAAATTGCATGAAATAAGTATACGTAAGACACCAACCATTAAACGCAATAAGTAATGTGAAATTTTTTCGTACTTAAAATTTGTTTTGCGAACAAAGAGGTTGAACAAAAAGGTTTTAACTACATTATAGCACAAGTGCGTAATGGTAATCAAAATGTCACAGTTTGGTAACAAGTGCCTTTATATACCTAAGTGCAGTGAAATAAGAGTCACTTTCTGAGCAAGTGTATTGAAAAATATTATTAACTGTCTGTTTCTTTGAATGATAGTGACTCGTTAACCAGATAGGTAACTAACTGGTTCACCAGTTTATTCTTCTTCCATAGACATATTAGTTTTTAACCGACTTCGAAAAGGAGGAGGTTCTATGTTCGGCTAAATGTATGTTTTTGCCAGCGGCTTCGCCTGCATGAAAGTAGGTCTCTTCATACAAATATTAGACCTCCGTTTCACACCCTTGGGAGGTGAATGTAAGAAAATCCTCTCTTAGTGCTAGACTACGTCTCCAAAGAAGCCTTGTGCAAAATTGCACGCTCCTATTCTCAGTAGTGTCGGCTGTGTGTCAATATGTCAGTCAGTCAGTTTCTAGTTTTATATTTTGTTTATAGATGTACGTTGGGCTGGTGTCCACAACTCCACAAGCATTCTATATACCAGCTCCTCAAGGAAGGCCAGCAGTGCCTTGGTGTTACTGACCATTGCGCGAAGGGTACCTGGGTTTTCGAAGTACTTCTCCCTGTATCCAGCGACCACTGTCCAGTGGTGTCTCATCTGCTTCTAAGCAGTCTGCTGCTATCTTGTCCTTCCCCATGCAGGCTCTATACCATAGATTCCCTGGGGCCTTACATTCGCTTCTGAAAGGAAAACCCGGCCCTGGAATGCAAAGCAACGAAGGAATATAGGAGTGGGTTTTAGTCAGTAAAAGTCTGACTCGCTCTCCCGCTCCGCCCAAGGGCGGGAGATGTAATTGGATGATTTACCACCAAAAAAAAAATACGTACTAGCTTATGCCAGCGGCTTTGCCCGCGTGAGAGGTTTCTCCACACACAAACTTTGAACCCCCTTCTCGTTCCTTTAGGGGGTGAATTTTGGAAAATTCTCTCTTAGTGCTTGAATGCCTATGTCATAAAAATAAATCTTTTGCTAAATTGCGTGTTCCTAATCCCATTAGTTTCAGCTGTGCTTTGATATGTCAGTCAGTCAGTTCAATATTTTCATTTACTGAAAAAATCTGAAAAATGGTCAAAGGCTGTAGTAGATTTTGACAATTACTTCAAGTTTTTAGCTACATTTTACCGAGACACTATGCCGGCTCGACCATTTGCGCCGCCATGGTGAAAGGAAGCTACCAAACTAGACACCAGAATCCCACACGTGCGAGCTGGGCCCCAAGTCTGCTATTTTCATAAATTCGTCATTCCAACACGATCCAATTGTCATTTTGCTAAAAGTTTGTAATCTGCTAATTCATAATGATCGATCATTGATCGGTCAATGGTCTTGTAATAGAATTGTGGTAGAATGATAATTTCGAGCATATTAAAACCAATAACTGCACAATAACGTTCTAATGGTAAAACACTGATCAAATAAACTGTCAAAGTTTTAGCAGATTACCGCAAACTTCAAATATTCATTTGTCAATATGTACGAGATTACCATTCTATGTCACTTCTTTCAATGGAGTGTCAGTGGTTGACCATTGGAAAGTCATAATGACGCCATTATATTAGTAGATTACCAAACTTGCCAAAATCGACAATTATGACACCAATGATAGACCATTGTGACACTATTGTAATAGCAGACTTCAAGCCCTGGTCGCGCCACCAAATTGGTTGCGCAACCAAACGGACACCAGTTGAATAACTCTCTAATACTCTATAGAGTTGCATACATTTTGTTGGCAGCGGCGACAAGCCCTTAAGGTTAAAAGCAGGGGTTGGTTTAATCAACATGACAAGAGCTATGGGAATGGCCAGCCAGTTGAAATAATTATGTAGGTTCTTAATTGTTAGAACGTGTAGTCAGGATCCATTGGACGTAGGGAAGGTTGAAAGTGAATAATTAATTAAACTCGATCAATTTGCGCAGCCTTTTTACTAACTATTTTAGATCGGTTTTCAGTAGATGTAGTATTTTACATAGAACGACGGCCAATCAAAACCTTACAAGTAACTGGTATTTTTTTTGATGTTGGAAATCTTCTAATCACTTCTCTTGTTCTAGGGTGGAGCTCCTGCTCCACGAACGAGAGAATTAACTAGTACTAAAGGTCTGATACACCATCCTTAGTGTATCAGACTTTTAGTACTAAAACCACGCTTATAATCTAACAGTTGTCCTTTACTAGATTTTGGTCCTGCTAGGCCTCTACATTTTTCTGACGTCTCTTTGAGGCTCACGTGAACACTACGCGCGGTGTTACTACTTTTTATCAAATTATATCAGAGGGTGAATCGGGAGGGAGTGACAGACTTCTAAAACTCACCTGTTCCTTCAGTTGCCTTTGCATTTCAGGGAAACGGTAACTTTTTCGACCAATGCTGCCCACCCTTTGTAAGACCGACTGTCAGAATTCTGGGTTTCCTGATTATCCTAAGGTACAGTTAATGGCGTGCGTGCGTATTGAGTGTTCTACTAATGACAGTTTCTTCTTCTTAGCGTGTCAATGGCACATAACATATACATAATTAGCCTTTTAATGTTCCCACTGCTGGGATTCAGGCCTCCTCTCTAGCAGAGGGAATGGGCCGTAATACACCACGCCGGCCCAGTGCGGGTTGGTGAATGTCACATGTCACAATTTTTGGTTCTAGGACATGCCGGTTTCCTCACGATGTTTTCCTTCACCGGTTTGAGAGCAGTGGTGATGAAATAAATTACACAAAGCAATGTGCCTGGCTGGGTTCGAACCCGCGACCTACAATTTGTAAGTCGGGGCCGTTATCACTCGGCCACCACTGCTATATATGTGGATGGCAAAATTTATTAAATTCCATGCCTGGCCCAGAATTCGGCCACGGCAATGCCGTCCACTGTTGCTGTCATTAGATCTCTACGTGAACAGGTAACAGGGCACGTTATGCAGGATGGAAGGTGGGACATGGTCTGTGGAGAGACGCCGCACAAACATTGATAATAAATGACAAACTTAATGACAGCTGGGAGCAACAGAACGTACTTTCCAAGACATAGAGGTCTCTCAGTATCTTCGGGTCTACCTGAGATCCGAAGAAGGTTAGAGGATTATGAATATTTTACTATTTTTTTTTATTTTTGCTTTACTGCGATCCCACCTGAATGATGGTAAGCCGTGATGCAATCGTTGATGGTGAAGCGTACTAGTTTATTAAGAGCCTATTCACTCTTGCCTTGAAGACACCTAAATTATAATCGGATGGAAGACCGCAGCAGGCAAATTGTTCCAGTCCCTCGATGTACGTGGTATAAACGACGAGGCGAAACGCTTGGTCCGGGCCGTAGAGATTTCAACAACATAAGGGTGGATACTCGCCGTTCGTCGGCTTGTCCTATGGTAGAAGTGAGATGGTGGAATCAAGTCATATAATTCCTTCGCACACTCTCCAAAATGCATCCTGTAAAACACCGAAAAGCTGGCTACCCTTCCCTATGCTAAATAAATTTGTTTGAGCATTTCTTAGTATATAAAATAGAACATTGAACCTCCCCAGCATTAGTTCGGAGAACCAAGCGCTGTAAATTCTGAAGGCACCATCAATTATGCACATTTGCGACCTTTGCCCAAATGGCCTATAGGAGGAAAACCGGTAGATATCCGTATTTACGTTTTAGTTTTCCTTTTTATTATTAATAGGCTCGTGTTTGATCACTATCTCTTCTGATGGTAAACGAGGATGGGGCGCGCTTGCCGAAAAGTAACCAATTCACTCTTGACGCTCCTAGGTCAGGAAACAGATTCCAACTAGGAATTTCACTTTTTAGCTGTATGCACAATGAATGTGTTCCCGAAAGGTTTTCTACTTATTATTATTATCTCCTTTATTATTATTATTTATTTATTGTCAAGGACTCATGGTTGGGATGTCCAGAATGTTCCGGTGGCTCAACGCCGTAAGTCCTAGTGGTCTGATGATGGAACGGATTGGGCTTAACTAAACTGTGAAACAATGCTGAGGCACACTCCACAAATGTAAACGACAGAACACTGACAGGCTAGCAACTCGACGTTGATTCTCAAGACTTCGGGGTTTTCGCTTGATGAATGCATCATTGTCGATAGTCTTCTTGGCATGTTTCAAGCTGATATTTGGTATATTCAGCAACAGTAATTTCATACTTTAAGTATATTGTTTTATAAAAGGTCCAAGGATATTTAATCGCCGTCCCCGGAGAATAAAATGATAATTACAAAAACGCAACTTTTCAGGAAAAATAAAAAACATGTTTTCTTCGATTGCTCCTTAAATACTGGACGTAGAATCATGATTGTTAGGTTTGAAAAAAAGTTATTTTTTGTATATTCGAAATGTTTTAGTGAAACATGCCTAATTAATAAAGCATAGATATTATTTAAAAAATAAGAAGTTAGTCAAAATTAATCATCGTCTAAGTTCTATTATGTCGATTATCATTTTGTTCTCCGTACAGCCTGACCAGAATCAAATATTGCACTCTTTACTTATCATTTTATTCTACGAGTTGTCAGGGAGCAAGTGTTGACGATAATACTTTTATATCGTCTTCTTCTTGTAAATATTGTATTATTTTTTTCTGTTAAGGACTTTGAATTTGGTTTCCCAATGAAACTATGATATGGTAATCAACATTAGTTTTATTCAATTGAAGTGTCCAAAAATTAACTTTGTAACAAAACGTCTTCCAAATCGTTGTTTAACAAAAAAAAAACTAGTTCTCACTCCTAAAAATTAAAACATAAAAAAACAATAGTAAAAAACAACAATATTTTCCTTAATTTGCTCTCTTTGGGCCTTCACTTGGTATTAATATAAAAGTAAGCCTTATGATCACATATAATCTGAATTATTATTTGTTATTACACAAAAGAAATTATTAATATAATCTATTACAAGTTACATAATTTTTTATCAATTTATCAGCCTCATAATCACATGAATGTATCACGTAAAATCAGTTTCTTATAATTTATAATGCTCATTAATTAAATAAAGATGGGTCATTAATCGTAATGATCTTCCTCATTATCGTTATTGCTACCAGAACAGCTACTGTCATAAGTCAAGGACTCGTAAAACCACGATGGTAACTTGGAATATCTCCTGCCTTACATAGGCTCATAAGATCATCATATCATCATCAGCCTTGCTTATAGGAATAGGCTCAGTGTATAACGTTTGGAGTTCGGGCACATAGCCAGGACTTGGGCTTGGTAACTGGCTGGTACCCCGCCTGCTTCTTATTCTTTTGACAGACTCTGTATTTAATTGAAAATTCGGAATCAAAGTTGTATTTATATTTTAAAATTGATGGATTTGAATGTGAGGCATTTACTTCTTGATATGTTATGGATGCCTCTTTATTTTTCATTAAGTAGAAATTGCCATAAGCAACTACCAATTTCATTTGCCCCCCTTTTAGCAATCTGACCATGCCAAACATAACAATAACCTTTACTCTGAGTAGCATCATACACAGTGAAATTATAAGTGGGATACTTCCTAATAAGTTGCAATTTCTAATAAGTTGCAAGACACTCCTAAAGCATATACAGAATGTATTTTTGATTTGAGACTAACTTCACCACATGAAAGTAATGGACAATTGAGGTACAAAACTAAGATGTCATCAAAAAGATGCCTAAATAAAATATTTCAAAACGATAATCAGCCGTCAACCTCTTATATTCGTAATTCTATTAATAATCGCGAAGGTGAAAAAGAAGGAGAACCAACACCGTCTCTTATTGATTTGGATGCAACATTACAACCTAAAAATATTTCTGATTCTATATTGTCGGACTAAACGATTATTATTAATGAAAGCATAACAGTTAGTCCTCAAAACCTGACACAAACAGGACAAAACAGTAACGTAGCTGACTATCAGAGCCCTGATCATAATGAAGACCATGATAGAGAAGACCAAGCCGAAATTCATTCATTTAGTACATTTCAAGAATCGACACAGGGGAAAAAAATACGAGAAAACGTAAACAAAATTTAAACGAAAGACAAGATGTTAAGAACAAAAAATTAAAAAATACAGGAGAAGCCTCTATAGGCTGCAGATCGAAGCAAATGTACGATGAAAAGTTTTAAAAGCTAGTTGTAAGTGCGCAAAGAAATGTGGTGCAAAGAAGTGTGTGCCCCCTCTCTCCCTCTGGTCTCTGACTTTATTCTGAACTGACTTTGTTTTTTTTTTTTTGAACTTTGTTGATTTTAAGAAAGTACATAATGAAGCAATATTATAAAATAGGAGATCACGAGAGACAGTGGCAATATATCGTAAATCATACATTAGTCAAAGATGTTAAGCGAGTCACTGTAGACCGAAAACGCAACCGAACTGAATCAATCGATTTCTTCTCCCCTGCTTGCGTTTGCGTAAAATTTAAGTGAGTAATATGTCTTACTGTTCAAAACCATAAACGTAGTTTTACTAACACATCTATATACGAAGCGTCTGATTGGGTTTGAACGAGAATAAAATGATAACTGCATTTATCATTTTCTAGACGAATATTTTTCACGAGAACATAATTCTATGAATATTTATCATACTAACAAGTAGGAATACATTTCAATAATATTATATTAACACTTTTTTCTCGTAATTTAAGGCCTGCCTTAAATCTTTGAATACTATTGTAAAATTTTGTAACTTCGTAAAATAAGTGTATAAAAATTTCGAAAAAATTAAGCTCATGTGTTACCACTCACAGATCCCAAAAATGACATAACACTAACACTAAGATAATGGCAGTTATCATTTTATTCTCCGGGGACGGCGTTTTATTTGAGCTATTAAAACTCGTAGACATTGACAAAATTATCGTTTCATCTCTGTTTATTGTCTGCTTCAGTAGTAAGTAGCAATTTTGTTCGGTAGCAGGTAACACTGTGTTTATTTTTTTTTATATATAATTGTTGCAAATAATTGCATTACGGTCACATTTTGTTCATTGTACACAAAATGCCTAGCAAATAGACTTTACATGTTAAAAATATTGAGTTATGATTCCAAACTTTACAGTATTCATTGAAATTATCTAAATATGATATGATATTCCGCAACTGTTACACAACGCCGTCTTGTCTCAAGTTAAGCAGAGCTTATGTTATGAGTACTAGACAACTGATAAACATACTTATATATTTCTAAATATGTAAGTAGGTACATAATTATTATAGATAAATTACACCCAGACACAGAACAAATGATCATGCTCATCACACAAACGTTTGTCCTGGGTGGGAATCGAACCCATGAGCTTCGGCTTAGCAGTCAGGGTCACTAAACACTATAAAAAACCAACAGGCCAGTCAAAAATAACTTTTAGACATTTTTAAATTTTCTAAGAATTGGTCATTTAGAGAGATAAAAATAGTTGTATATTCCATTACGTAATATACGTAGATCTTCGTGGAGACTAAAAGCAAAAAATTCGACGGACAGCGTTTTTACTCACCAAAACAATGTTCTACTTAATACTTCGTCAATGAAAACAAACGCCAGAGATGACAACTATAAAATAATATTACATCTGTAAGAAAGTAGGAATATTAGGACACCGTGGTAGGTCATAAAATGCTCTCGTGTGATGATCAACAGATTGGTCCTGTATTTACGACTTTACTGGATTGTGACACGATCATAAACATTCTGACCATATGGAATAACATCTGTTATTGTTAAAAAGAAAGAAATGTGAATTAGTGTTTTTTTTTTGGTGGGTAAATAATCATCCAAAATCATTCATCATTCCCCGCTTGAGTGGAGCGGGAGACTCTTACTCTAAGACTCTTACTGACTCCCTTTCCTTTCCCTTTTTGGAATTAGTGATAGCATTATGGGTGATAGGACAAGTCACAGGCAGGAAGATGATGATGATGATGATTGTAAGAAAGCATCCAAAAGTCCAAACTCAAGATTAACCAACGTACTACGGAGGGCAGCCTATCGTGTTAAATTAACAGATCACGTTCGAAACACTACAAAACCCAAATCGTTGATGTGGCTCAAAAAGGTGCCCTGATTAAATAGGATAAGTTTACTGTATGCCTGATAAGCTGTGAGCTCGTAAAACACAGGATTGATGCTCAGACACAGTATCACGGAGTTGCGGCAGACCATGAAGGAGATGGTGGGACGACCGGAATATTTGGAGGATTGGAAAATAGAATCGAAAAACCGTGAAGGGATGGAGTAAGATTTGGGTTCAGGATTAGGATTTGGATCTATATTCCTTCAATGACTGAGAAGCAATGGCTCTTTAAACTAAACTCTTCAACAGTTGTTTTGGTTACACTCGTTCGCTTTGCAAAGTTAAAGTAATATAATGGTAAAGTAAATTATCTTTCACTTCTAGGACGTAGAATACTTCAGCCTACGGCAAGCAATGGGTAGCTCGCTGTCCGACCATCCGGTAACCGTCCGGACTGAGCCCAAGTCGTCAACGGTGCGTACTGTTCCCGCGCACCTCAAAGAGTTGTCAGCAACCGTAGGGGCCCAGCAGGGTCGAAGCCTGCTGGGACCAAGGGTCTACTTCTGAAAGAAAGGCTCAACCCGGTATGAAAGGCAACGAAGGAACAGGGTGGGTTTTTAAGTCAGTAAAAGTCAGACACTATCTCCCGTTCCGCCCAAGGGCGGGGGATGTCATCTGAATGGTTTTTACCCACTGGAAAAATAAAATGTTGTTAATACATGTATTTTAAATTGTTCTATCTCAACACCAAAAAATAAAACCAGTTTGCTAAGTACCGTGTGGTGCCGAAAAACTTTTAAAATATCTTGCTAAATATCTTCAAGATTATTACTAATCACCAGGTTCAAAAGCTGATTAACCACAGCAATTCAAATAGGAAATACGTAAAAAACAGCTGTTAAAACATGCAAACTTGCAGATTATAATACCAGCTGAAAGGTCGAAGGTTTACGATCATATTGTGACGAGATCATAAACTGTCTGTTTGTCTCCGGGGAAATAATATGGCGGCTCTAGCAAACAGGCCCGTTTAGACGGAGATAATACGTCGGATTAGGATGCGTTACACAACTGAATACAATATGACGCGGAAACTGAAAACAAATATGTTTTTTTCTGATCTGAAAAAATGTTTGACTACGATTTTTTTTTTGTAAGGTGGTAAATCATCGCTCTAGGGAAAAGCACGAGGGCGTGTTAGACCTATACTGACTAAAACCACACCAAATCTTCAGTTGCCTTTTGTGTTCTAGGACCATAGGCTTTTTTATTTGATACAAACTATTGCTTGACTACGATACCACCTGATGGTAAGCAATGATGCGATCGTTGAGTTTGTCATTCAGAAGTTATCTCATGTTCCTAGTGGTTCCCTCACGCTTACAGCCCCTTCTTTCGCAAGCATTATTACTTCACACATGAAGGATGACCACCCCTCATCCCCCCTTTTGTGTAATCCCACACCCTCAGAAAGCAGTAATACCTACACTTAAACCTTCGCAGTAACACTCGACCCTTCAGATTAGAAACTCAAGCTAGCTCCTCTTACGGTCTGCGGTTGTGCAACCTGACCCAAGTGCAGTTAACTGACGCTTCTAAGTGAGGCAGAACGGTGCGATGAATGACACTTGAACCCAAGGACTAGATAAGGACCAACTGCCTTAATGATGAAGAGGCGAGCCACTTGCATGTTTGTTATGAATGATTGTGTTATGTTAGGATCAGTAGCGTAACTGGCCTTTTATACGCCCGGTGCGAGCTTCTCTAACTGCGCCCCTAGAAAAAAGTACAATACAAACAAAAAAAACTATTAGATATTTTTGCGCCCCTCCAGGAACTGCGCCCTGTGCCTGGGCACCGCTGGCACCGCCCTAGTTACGGCACTGGTTAGGATAGCCCTTAAAATAGAGTGACATGAATTGAGAGCGTTATGGGGTTATAGCCCATAATGGCGACACTTGGGGAGGCCTATGTCCAACAGAGGATGTATTTCGGCTGACATGATGATGATGATGAACGCTAAGTAATGTTAGCTACTTTTTACTAAAGAAGCCTTTTAAATTATATGACTCTAGATTTTATAAGATTCAGCCATTGTTTGAAAAATTATAAGTTGACGTTTTAAAACTAATGTATTTTGTTAATGGAAAAAGCCAATTAATTATTTCTTTACATAAAAATGTCAAGATGAAAAAATGAAAGAGCAATTACACCACAAAAATATTTCTGAATCATAAAAGTAATGTTTATTAATGGACGAATATTTTGTTTCTTAGTTATTTTCACGCAACGCAAAGTTTTATTAAAATTACCGTCGTCATTAGACTACTTATTAAGGTTGTCTCTGCTTGTAAAAGTACCTAATATAATGAAGATTAAGAAATTTATTTTAGAAATAAAAATCAATCGAGTTTTTTGTTTGTTTTTAGGTGTTAAATCATTCAATGACTTCTCCTGCTCTAGGGCAGAGTGAGAGGGCGTGTTAGACTTATTTATAATATTTATAATAATAACAAGATTTTACCCGCGGCTTCGCCCGCGTAAAAAAAATAGCCTATATCCATCTCCAGGGTCCCAACTATCTCTGTACCAAAATTCATTAAAATCGCTTTTGCCATTTCGGCGTGAAGATGTAACAAACAAACAAACTCACTTTCGCTTTTATAATACTAGCTGTACCCGCGCGGCTTCGCTCCCGCTCTTCCCTACTTCAGCCTACTATACCCTACTCTACCCTACTATAATACCCTACTCTACCCTACCCTACTCTACTCTACACTACCCTACTCTACCCTACTCTACTCTACCCTACTCTACCCTCCTCTACCTTACTCTACCCTACTCTACCCTACCCAACTCTACCCTACTCTACCCTCCTCTACCTTACTCTACCCTACACTACCCTACTCTACCCTACACTACCCTAATTTTCATTTTTTTCCCATAAGAACCTTCTCCTCATAATAACGAACACAACAAAAAAAAAATTAGCGAAATCAGTCCAGGCGTTGTTGAGTTATGCGCTTACCAACACATTTTGCGATTCATTTTTATATTATAGATTAGTAAGGATAAGGAACACCAACGACATATTAACAAGTACTTATACAGGTAGGTAATTTATAGACATTAAATTCTATGTAAATATGTCAATTAAAGGTGTCCACAGCTTAGATATACAATTTGACAATATATTTTATAAATTATTATTTTATAAATTGAGTATATAGATATTCAAATTATTAAATTGTATGACTTTTATTTACTAAAACCCTCCTGTGGCCTCCAATGGCCTTTGCCTTTTAGGACCCGGGGTTCTCTTTCGGGCTACCCATAGCCCCATTAAGCTTCGGCCCTTACGGTTATGCTGACATCTCTTTGAGGTGCGCGGGGAACACTAAGCGCCGTTGACGACTCGGGCTTGATCCGGAAGGTTACCAGACTGTCGGACGGCGAACTACCCATTACTCGTCGCAGATGGAGCGTGAGGAAGTCCGTTTACTTACTTATATTACTGCTTCGCAAAAGGAGGCAACCACCTGTCATTCCTCCTTACTCTGGGCTATGGCCTGTACCAGGGACCCGTGCGGAAGGTCGCTGCCGAAGATCCTTTCGACCGGGTATTCCAGAAAATTCCGAGTAGGTACTCTGGGTAGTATCAGTTTTTCTCACTGGAATTCGATTAGAAAAACTGATACTTTGCCAGTTCCGGGCATTGAATCCAAGACTTTATTATCGCTTGCGGCAAATTACTAGACAGTATTGTTAAAGCAAATTAAGATAATTAAAACTTTTATGTTGTCACTCACCACAATTACTATACACAATAATACTTTAGCTTGCCGTTCAGCCATCCAGTAACTGCCCCGACCAAGATCGAGACATCGACGGTGCATTGTGGTCCTTGCGCGCCTCAAAGAGAAGTCAGCAAAACCGTAGGGGTCTAGCAGGGCCAAAGCCTACTGGGGTCAGAAAGGGTAACTCGTGGTCCTAGGACGCAAAGGGCAACTGGAGAAACATAGGTGTAATTTTAGTCAGTAAAAGCCTTGCACACCCTCTCACTTCAAAACAATACACAATAACTACAATTCAATTCAACTTTAAATAACAGAATACAATGTTTAATTTGTTCCAATTGCGTCATCAAATATGGCGGACTGTGAGCGGGAAAGTTTGTCGGCCGTTATTTTTTTAATTCGACATCGTAAACAGGCCAAGGAACAATGAATGTAATGCCACAAAGGGCTGGGAACCGTTCGCGACCACAATACAAATAAAATGTTTTAAAACTCCACATAATGTACGAATGCAGCGCCTAAAATGTACTAATGCAATTTTGCTATACTAAAGCCAATCTTATTTCGTCTACGTAGAGTTTAGTTTAGAGTGTTGCAAGCACTTTTTATTTTGTTTGCTGATATTTTAAACGTTTCTATTCTATAGTCAGCTTTTGAGACTGTTAGGCTGGGCCGGGACTTTGGATACCCGTTTGCTACAATAATTCTGTAAAATGCGGGGTCATTTTGCTATTCGTTTTGTTCTTCGCGGCTTTTTGTGGTTGTTTTACTTGGCTACTTGGACACAGAGCCATAACTCCTCATGATGTTTTCCTTCACCGTTTTGAGAGCAGAGGTGATGAAATAAATTACCTAAAGTAATGCGGTTTGAATCTGATACCTACAACTCGTAAGCCGGGGCAGTTCCCATTGGGCTACCATTGCTTGCCAATACCACAAAATATATAGGTACAGAAGTCAATCTGCATACAAAGCGCGCTCGAGCAACGCACACATAGACACCGCTCACGGACACGATGTCTCGGTCGCGTCTCGGATCACTCGTCGAACAGTTCCGGCTCAAACGCTCATTAGTGTGCGTCCCCCGAGAGTAGGTATAAAAAGTGAAGTACATACATGAAATTATCTTCTTTACCTATCTATTTTGTGCCAATACACAGAGTAATTCATGAAGAAGGTTTAGAATTTCAGATGTATATCATAGATGTATATCATCTACACTAATATAAAAACCGGCCAAGTGCGAGTCGGACTGGCCCATGGAGGGTTCCGTAGCAGCAAGTAACATAATATAAAAGTTCTTGTAGTTCGTTGTAACTTTGATCGATGTTTTAATAATACTGTATTTTTTTAGATTTATGACGTATTAAAAAAAAAGTACTTACTAGATCTCGTTCAAACCAATTTTCGTTGGTAGTTTACATGGTAATGTACATCATATATTTTTTTTAGTTTTATCATTCTCTTATTTTAGAAGTTACGGGGGGGGTGGACACACATTTTACCACTTTGGAAGTGTCTCTCGCGTAAACTATTCAATTTAGAAAAAAATGATATCAGAAACCTTAATATTATTTTTGAAGACCTATCCATAGATACCCCACACGTATGGGTTTGATGAAAAAAAAATATTTGAGTTACAGTTCTAATTAGGGGGACCCCCAAAATTGATTGCTCTTTTTCTATTTTTGTGTAAAAATCTTAAAGCGGTTCACAGAATATATCTACTTACTAAGTTTCAACAGTATAGCTCTTATAGTTTCGGAAAAAAGTGGCTGTGACACACGGACGGACAGACAGACAGACAGACAGACATGACGAATCTATAAGGGTTCCGTTTTTTGCCATTTGGCTACGGAACCCTAAAAAGAGGTAATGTTTGTTTTTTTGTTTGTAGGAGGTAATCTCTGAAAGTTCTAGTCCGATTGCGAAATTTTTTTCACTGATAGTAAGCTGCTTTATTCCTGAGTGACATAGGTATATTTTACGTACGCGGGCGAAGCTGCGGGCAAAAGCTAGTAAATAATATAGTAGAGAAAAGTCACCCGAGCGAAGCCAGGGCGGATAGCTAGTCTTATATCAACAGACCCCACTTTAGAAGGAATAATGTAACTAAATATCAGTGTGACCAAAAAACGTAGCCCGTAGCGACGAGAATGTCTACGGTATGAGGATTTGTAGAAATAAGGCCCAGTCGAGGACGGGACGGAACGGGCTATAAATCCTACTAAATTATGATGATAGGGCTTCGGGGCCGACGGATTACGGTCCGATAGGGCTGCGGTCAACCTTATCACGCGTAATGGTACCAAGTATTAAGAATATTGGGTTAGGAAAAAAATTTGGTGGCCTATGTACTTCTTAGGATCACATTTGGGAGAAAATTGGAATAAAAAAGTTTGGGTACATAAATTGTTAAGGGATTTTTAACGCCTACAGTCTTAAATATGTTTGCTGAAAGTATCAGTATCGGGGATACATAAAGCCGAAGCGACAGGAAATTGAAAATGAAACACATTTGTTAGAACGAAGATAAATGGTACAAACATGAGGCTTCTGAAAGAGGTAACGTCTCTGGTAATAATACATACGATTATATGTAATTGGTAATTACATATTACTATATGGACCTTAAAAGAGACTTTACCCCTGAGTTTGTTTCGGTGTTTCTTCTCAGGATAGTCAGCTAGGAAATACCGGCATCATCTAGCTTAAAGTGACGAAAAAAAAAATTTTGACGTGTAAAAGTGTTTTTTAAACCTATTTGCAACAATAAATATCATTTATGGTTAAAGCTCTAAGGCCCCTCGCGCACGACGACTTTTTGGAGCGATGCGTTTCGAAAACGCGCGACAGCTTCGCTACTATCGCGCGTTAGTCGCATTTGCAAGTGCTATAGAAAAAATACCAACGCGCTACAGCATCGCGGCTGTATCGATGCGAACTCGCTACAACAACGCGACTGTATCAATACGAACGCGCTACAGTACTGCGACTGTATCGATGCAAACACGCGACAGTATCGCTACAAAAAGTCGCCGTGGGCGAGTGGCATAAGGGTTAAACCCAAATTTCCGTTAGTGGACAATCCCATTTACACTATTCGTTTGAGTATGGGACTCGAGGTAAAAAAATAAATCTGTTTTCTTATGTGTATCTAAAAATGGCGGCCATGTACTAGCTAGACTGCTTTAACAAAAATAAAAATTAGGTCGCTTACCTATAAAACCAAAACTAATTTTATTTGGAAGACCGATTAAACAACGACCACGACGTACAAGTTAAAATTGTTTTTTGAACACGAAAATGCATGAAATAAGCCTGTAGGACATTAATTTATAATCATCATCATCATTTCCTGCTCTTGTCCCGTTTTATTTGGAATCGGTGCAACACGTTTTTTTTCCATTCTGTTCTGTCACTCGTCACGCTATCACTAACTCCCTTTTTCACATATTACTTCTCACACAATCCATTCATCTTTTCTTTGGCCTCCCTCTCCCTCTCTATCCATCCACATAAACTCATAACATTTTAGCAACATGTGTTTTATCTCTCCTCTTCACATGACCATACCAAGACAAATGATTCCCTTTCAACTTTTCAGTCACTGGCGCCACTTTCAAACTTCCCCTAATATACTCATTACTCACTTTATCCATTCTCGTCACACCACACATCCATCTTAATACTAATTTATACTATTGAACGAAAAACCTAATGTGATTTTTTCGTATTGAACTTTTTTTTGAGAACAAAGAGGTATAACAAAAAAATTTTAGCTACATTATCGCAATAGTGCATTAGTAGACAACCCCATTGACACTAGATTATTTGTTTGAATCTTTGAGTAGCCGCTACCACTGCGGACTACTCAAGCATATAAATGGTGTAAGTTACAGCCCTCCACAAACTTTAAGGGCTAGCTCAGTAGACGAAACTGAACAACCAACCATAAAAAATTTTTCAGGAAAAGAAAAAAAAAATCATCTTCTCTATACAAACTGTCCAATCAAGTTAATAATTTTGTATGGTGAGGCGAATTTTTTTTTTCGTTTTCTGAAAAAAAAAAATATGGTAGGTTGTTCAGTTTCGTCTACTGAGCAAGCCCTTAAAGTTTGTGGAGGGCTGTCCCTTACACCTTGTATAATAGAACATTATTTGTAGTATATATATGCAAAACCTGAATGTAGGCAGTTTGTTCAGGATCAGCTACTGAATCGATCCCAATAGTTTTTACACCATTTTATATTTTTTCCCAAAAATATTTAAAAATGTCACAAGTTGGACACCACCGACACCAAGTACAAAACAGGTCACGGCAGGTCATAGCGGGCATCAGAAGCCAGAGCACAGCTAGAAGCGGAAGCAAAACAACCCCTTAGTCACCCGGGTGGCCCGGTGACCGTGTATTTATGTCGCTAACCAGGTACCAAATATAACTTTGTGATTTTTTATAATGCAGTTTTAAAATTTTGTACATAGATTATTTACATAAAAATACTAGAAACCTGTTTCAGGTTTCACAAACTAAAAATAAGGTTGTATACATATCTTCACTGTGAGCTTGAGCGATACACATATGACGTCATCAAAACATACGCCGTGCATATGAAAGTCGCTTCGTAGAAATGTTCGTACCAGTCATCATGAGTAACACGCCGCCGTCCAATTAATTAGTCCACGATGTTTGCATGCAAATTAAATTTGTTTTTCGCGATAATATGACTTCACTGTTAATACATTATATTTTTAGGGTTCCGTGACTCAGTCGACTAAAACAGAACCCTTAGGGCAATATTTCACCGAGACATCATGGCGGCGCGACCAGTCGCCTCTACCAAAAAAAATTATACAACTCTATAGTGTTTCTCACCTCGGGCCCAAGTCTGCTATTTTTATAAATTCGTCATTTCAACACGATCCCATTGTCATTTTGCTAAAAGTTCCTAATTTGCTAATCCATAATGATCGATCATTGATTGGTCAATGGTCTCTTAATAGAGTTGCGGTAAAATGACAATATCGAGCTTATTAAAAGCAATGACTGCACAATGACGTTCTAATGGTAGGTCACTGATCAAAGGAACTGTCAAAATGTTTTCAGATTACCGCATACGAAAGATATTCATTTGTAAATAAATATGTACGAGATTACCATTCTATCCCACTTCTTTCAATGGAGTGTCAGTAGTTGATCAATGGAAAGTCATAATGACGCCATTATATTAGTAGATTACCAAACTTACTCAAAATCAACAATTATGAAATCAATGATAGACCATTCTGACACTATTGTAATGGCAGACTTAGGGCCCTGGTGTCTGTTTGGTTGCGCAATCAATTTGGTGGCGAGACTAGCTCGGACGTGTGGCGACTCTGATGCCTGTATGGTGTCTAGTTTGGTAGCTCAAGTCTATATTTCACCGAGACACCATGGTGGCACAACTGGTCATGCAGCCATGGTGTGAAATATAGCATTTATAAGATCACTTTGTTGTCCGTCTGTCAAGACCCTTTTTCTTTTGAACACGTAGAGATAATAAAACTGAAATTAATACCTAATACTAATGTCTGCTACCTCTTCATCATCATCATCATCATCAGCCTTTTTTTTAAATGTTACTACTGCTGGAACTCAGGCCTCTTCTCTAGGAGAAGGAATGGGCTGTAATCCACCACGCGGGCCCAGTGCGGATTGGTGAATGTCACATGTCTTCGAATTTTTGGTTCTAGGACATGCCGATCTTTTTTACCCTTTGGAGTAGTGAAAACAATTAAACTTCTAATTCAATGCAATGTAAAGATAAGGCCGTTTATGCTGAAATCAAAACCTATAGGGTACTTCCCGTTAATTCAGTATCCGGAAATTTGGCAAGAAGTAAGATCTCAGCACAAGTGACAAGGATAATTTTGCTAAGAGATCATGCTCCCGGGATAAAAAGTATCCTATGATCTACTCCATATCTTGGTTTACTCGTGTACCAAATTTTATCTAAATCCGTTCAGTCGTTCGTGCGTGAAGAAGTGACAAATATACACAGGCACTTAACCAAACACACTCATAAACGTCCACCTTATAATAGTAATTATGATAGTGTGATTCAGTGTGATTTATATGACAAATTGCGACGTATCAAACGGTTCTGTTTATTGTCTAAAGACTTATCAAATATTTCATTACAGCATTGCATAGTCGGCCTTATAATGTTCCCACTGCTGGGATTCAGGCCTCCTCTCTAGGAGAGGGAATGGGCCGTAATTCACCACGCGGGCCCAGTGTGGGTTGGTGGATGTCACATGCCTTTGAATTTTTGGTTCTAGGACATGCCGGTTTCCTCACGATGTTTTCCTTCACCGTTTTGAGAGCAGTGGTGATGAATTAAATTACATAAGGTAATGTGCCTGGGTAACGTAATGTGTGTAATTAAGTAATGTGTGGCTGGGTTTGAACTCTCGACCTACAACTCGTAAGTCGGAGCCGTTACCACTCGGCCACCACTGCTTAATATTTCATAAACGCTGTAATAACTTAACTTCTAGTATAGAAAGAAAAGGCCACTTACCTAAAAACAACACTAGTCTCCTCACTATCTAAATGCACAGCATCATTCAGCGACCACTGCAGCAGCACAGCCGTCCTGCTAGCCAGCGGCCCGCTGACCACCCTGGCCGGGAGGTACCTCCTCCTCATCCGCAGACTCTTAGCAATCCTTCTGTACACCGACCTCTCGTCTCTATAACTACGGTACTTTGGTCTGAAGTAATATCCGTCACTATGACTATCTACACTTTTTAAACTATAGTCTTCAAATGTTCTGTATCCATCACCGTATTTCTTAGACTTCTTCATGTGTTTGGAACGTTCTGAACGCATGTGTTTTGGGAGGAAGTACGGGAGGGACTCATCTCTGCAAGGCCTCTCGGTGAAGGAGGTCGGCGTGAAGTTTCCTCTGATGATGTTGTCGACTATTGAGTGGAGGACGTAGTCGCGGAGAGTGAGGTCCTCGAACTGGAGGTGAACTGGAAAGAAAGAGAGTTTTATGTTAGTTTTGATGATTTAAAACAAGAATAAAAATACTTAACTAACTATGATTACAGTAAAATAACATTCAAAAAACTCTTCCACATCGCTGTTGACCGGGAATGTTCCCAAAAGACTGGCGGAATTGTCACCAAAGTATGGCACGCGAGGTGTCAACTAGACGTTTCAACAGTTCTCTAAAAAACTAGTGAGTTCAAAGAAGAACAGATTATTTAAATAATTCCGCCGCTTGAGGTTCTCAGGAGCCTGAACTTTGGCTTCAAGGTATATTTGGTTTGTTTTGTAATTTTATTGGCATTAATTGTATTTTATGTCTACCGCATGTCGAATGAACTGTAGGCTTAAAGAGCCACTTTGTGAGTACCATTAAACGCAAAGCCACTTCGCAGTAGATCAAGGTGAAGGTGGAGAAATGAGCTTGATAACTACCAAAGGAGCTGGCCAGCAATGGCCGAAGACAGACGTGTGTAGACATAGGAGAAAGAGGCCCAGCAGTGGGACATAATAGGCTTATTAGAATAGATTGTGTTACTTTCTCGTTTAAATTAAAATGCAGTTTTATTTCACCAGTGTGTATTTAAAATGTTTCATCAAAATATGAACAATAAGTGTGTAGTTTAGCTTCTGCACTACGTGTCGCGGATTCGATCGCACGGAACAAACATTTGTCAAGTATGGCATACAGAGATATATTGGTCTGGGTGTCTTGTGTGTGTGAGTTTACGTTTGTAACCGCATTAGGGTACAGGAGAGCGGTTCTTAGGGCCTTTTAATTAAAAAAAAAAAGAAAAATAAAAACAAGTTTATTTATTTAGTAAAGGTGGTGCACAAAAAATAAATGCCATTAGGCATTTTAATTGGTAAACTACTGATAATTAACGAATGTTGACTGAAAGCAGTTAACCTTAATACATTATTTGAGATCAGTCAATAAGTCAAACTAGGTCTTACGTAAGATAACTGGTATAATACATATTACCTAAACATCATAATCCAAAAGGGAACCAATCTCTCAAATGACTCAGTGTAGCCAACCAATCAAAAAGTATGTCATCTTTCGTCTAGGCTCGGGTCCATTCGGGCGGTCCATTGACGCCGGAACGGGTCGCCCCAAAACCGGCCAACGAAGGGCCCAATTTCCGGCCGGCTGGCCGAGACGGATAGGCGATGTGTTATCTTTTATGGAGAGTCGTGGGAATTTGTTCGTCGTCTGATATTTGCGAGGATAGCGTTCTGACGGAAGGTCATATTTGTCTTCGTTTCTTGTGGGTTTTTGATCTCGGTCGTCTTTTATTTCGGAGATTTGTTTATTAAAGGGGTTGCAATTCGACATACATTTTCACTGTCTTTCATACAACCGCTCTTACGCGATTATGACGTTATTACACATTTTTCATTAGATATTTTGGAAACACAGTATCTTGGGGATATTATCTAGGCTTCTATTGAAATCATTTTGGTTTTTAAAATAAACAAGTATTTTCTGGAACAACTTTTGTAAAATATTGGAGTAAATCACGGAATAACTGAATGCTAACAGAGTTTTCAGGTATTATCTTCCTTTTTTCACGTTGCCATTTCGTTAAACATCGCGTTGGATTGCGTTAGATGAAGTAACAAGCTTTTAAATCATGCTCGATGTTGACGATAGGCGAGTGGAAAAGCAGTCTCTTAAGAGGGTCTTTCCCCATTTGTCTATTGTCAATCTGAGCATGGTTTAAAAGTTTGCCGGTTCATCCAATGCAATGTTTAATAAAAAGGCAATGCGAAAATATAGAGAAAATACTTGAAAACTCTGCTAGTACTCAGTAATATCGTCATTCACTCGAATATTTTACAAAACTTGTTCCAGGAAATACCTGTTTTTCTTCTAAACTGTAAAAGATTTTGGAAAAAAATTTCGTCATTCAGAATCTTGATTTATACATTTATAGAGTCAAAGTTGTAAAATAGCAGATTTTCAGAGATCTTTACTCGATTAGGTTTACACAAATTTATAAATTGATTTCAGTAGAAGCTAAACAAATTATTTAGTATTAAAATGAAACATAGATAGAACAAGTATACATAATAACTCCTACTTAAGGTAGGTATATGTAGTTTAAATGGCGTCAAAAAATTTTAGGCACGCAATTTACTGTTTTTCTGTACTGGAAAAGTGCGCGCGCTCGCCAGCTCCGCTACATTTTATTGCATTTATCGTATCAGGTTAAACGCTATTTATATAGTCGTAAGTGTGTTAAAAAACGTTTAGTACCCGTAGTTTTTCAATGCAGCACTCGGGTTCATAACACCCTCGCCTACGGCTCGTGCAAATTTCGCCTGATAGCAATGACTTTTCTGCACTTGTATCAAAATGTACGATTTCCGCTCCTTTATCTAAAGCCGCAACCTAACATTTCACATGTAACCTTTCACATTCGCAAGACCTCCTCGTAATACAATTTTGATTTATGGTAACATTATTGGCGCCGGCGAAATATTTACATGTACCAACACTGAGCAATATGTAACGTCGTTTGTATTAATTTTGTATGATGTTTGCCTTTTGCACTGGGAATGAAAACGGTTATTGTGAGGAAGTTACTTTAGAAATAATGAATAGAAAATGTCTATTCGGCACAGATACAGCACAATGGCAACCAACTCAAAGTTAATGAGAAAAGTAGTATAAAAAGACTGATACTATAAAACTCAGATCATGCCCTATACCTATAATTTCAATGTGAAATGGCGATAGTGACTGTCGCAATCCAGTGCTGGGCACGCCATAATTATGGCGGGAAGTCCCCCTTTTGAGGAGTGGCTGGAACGGGAAAAAAATTGGTGAAGAAGCATTATTTTTCACTTTGATTTTTCTTTCAACAGCATTATCTGTGCATTTGCGATTGTCAATCCACTTGCCAAGTCATAAACGCCAGATAAACCATCGTTTTGGGGGAAGCCTATGTCCTTGTCCATTAGTGGACGTCTTTGAGCTGAAATGATGAGCGTACCAGTGCCTGTACCGAGAACCCCCTGTTTCCACATTTACAGACCATCCGGTACCCATCGTTGTGTCAACTGGGTACACTGGAGCCGTGCCCAGAAGCTTGGCAGAATTCTTTGGACAAAGAACGAGCCAGTCCTCTGGCCATTTGATGTGTCAATCAGTCAACTGTATTTTTTAATTAATCCTTATGCAACATAAAAGTACAAGATAAAAGAGAATATAACGTGCAGTCGGATCCCACGATCCAAACGTTACAACCACAAAGGGGTCAAAACTGTATTTTTTTTTATTGTTGATAGGTTTACGCTGGACCGCTATCTCACCTGATGGAAAGCGACGATGCGGTCGACGATGGAATGCACTTACCCAAAAAAACCTATTCACTCTTGACTTAAAGATTCCCAGGTTGTAGCCATCAGGAAACACCAATAAGGTTGTGGTATTTTTACCGTTTGAGGGTTACAGCAGCTGTAGCGACAGCCAGCGCTGGCTGAACATGAAGGGTATCGACACAGATTGCGTTCCATACTAAAGGCTTACCTATCTTCCACAGCACCAACGTTCAAGCCATCTAGTCTCTTACCATTGTCGCTTACCAAGCAGCTAGGTTCGAATGCCGCAGTTACGATGGAGTGACAAAAGCTAGACGAATAATATGTTAATGCTGGCCTCTTAAGCTGTGCTGTGCTATGCTGTCCGAGGCTGCTGACAGCTTCACCGCAAAGGCAATGCCCTGATGTTATGATAAATCTAATGATTGTTAGACTAAGGATAGACAAGTTGCAAAGTGAAACGCAAAGTCATCCATCATAGTGCCTATGGTGGATGACGGCATTTGAAGATGCAAACCTGACTACCATTCCCCAATGCCAGCAAACATGAACGCTCAACTGTACCTGAATTTGTGTTACCAAGTTATTCCATATAATACTGCAGAGCAGCACATCTCACCGTCTCCGAGAAGACACGTTGTATAAAGTTGTTATCGACATTGTGATCTAAAAACTTTTTTATTAAACATTAAATTTATAACTTTTACCCTTCTCTCTGAATGTTTTATTACAAGTACTTATGGATATATAAATGAAATGCATTGTAATTTTGTTTCTAAGAATCTTCAGTATCTTATTAGCAGTAAAAACTTACTTGAAGTTATTTGAAAATGGAGTCTTACTATGCAAAGATCTACTTACTGAAAAGTTTTGAATTGTTCTACTGTTTGATATTACAAGATTTTTGATAAATAAAGGGGCGTCTTTGTTATCGTAGCTCAGAGCTTGCTTTTCTGCATTAGGAATTGTGGACCGCGTTTGATTCCAAAGCTATATACGCAATAAATATAACTTTTTAAGAACCTTTTTTATTACAAGCTTTTTATTTTAAATTGCAATGTATGTATGTAACTATGGATGTTCGGCTCAAATCTTGCAACTCAATTTTGAAGCAGATATCTTCAACCGATTGAGTTGAAATGTTGTATACATATGTAAATTGCGTGACAATGCAATATTATGATGACATGTAGCTGATCTGATGATGGAGCTGAAAGGTAGCCATAGGAACTTCACAATAAAATGATAGAACCCCATCGAATTTGAGCTCGTTTAAAAAGAAAACTTCTTCTTCTTTCTTTGAATTCTTTTTGGCGCATTTAGTTAAAAGCTTGTTTTTGTTAAGTTTTTTTTACATTTAATTTTATTATTGACTAGCTTTTGCCCACAGCTTCGGCTGCGTACATAAAATATAGCCTATGTCACTCAGGAATAAAGCAGCTTTCTATCGGAAAAAAATTTTAAAATACTCCAATAGTTAAGTTTTTAGTGTGTTTCAATGATCATATTTAAGGAAAAGTTTACCTAATACACATGTTGAAGTTTTATATTATTATGCGGCCACGAGGTGGCGACATCTAGAGGTGTTTAATCTAAATAACACAGCTATTTTTGCTCTGTAACTCGACGCGTACATCCGATAACAAAAGTTTTGTCGTCGTAACTTTTCACTGCGCAACAAATTGTCTCTCGCACTGCGTCGAAAGCTGTACGGTTGTACTCCTTTAATTAATTGCAACCCTTCATTAATTATCTCAAATTCCCTGTAATAAAATACGTTGAGAAGGAATTCATTTGTTATTGGGTTTTCGAACCCAAAGAAAGAAAGAATGAAAACGTCTATTCTGCCTGAATAGACGCACAATTCAATACAAAAAAAGACGTGTGGCACTCGGGGACTGCCGCGGTAAAGCTATTGCATAGCATTTTTATCAACTTATGCAATTATAATTATTTATTTATTTTATTTATGGAGTATTTTTTTTTCCTTTGTTTTTTTTTCTTTGATATTAATTGAAGTTACACTTTCACACATTGAATTGAATTTTGATTGATTGTTCACTCATTTGTTTTCTTATCGGTCACCACGCTCAAAAAACAAATGAGTGGGGGGTGTTAGGTTATTTTCGTTACGGAATTTCTGGATTCGGTCTCCACGCTCAAGGCCCGCGATAGAAGCTATGCAATATCTTAAAATATACAAAAAAATAAAAAAAACAGTTTCCCCGCCAGTCCATGTGTGTATCGGACTTAACAATATTACACCATACGACCATAGACAACACTGCTGTCTAGGTTATCTAGCAATAACAACCTTGCCTTTCTATTTTCAAGTAACTACCACATCATCCCTAACCATCAAGTGAGATGGTGTTCAACGCGAGCCTATCAACAATAAAGAAGGATACTTACTATTAAAGATAAATGCAGTTTTAACACAAAAAAAATTCAAACTACTAAAATGTAAACAATTCTAGATTTAGCTAATTCATGATTTTATTTTTAATTTTAAGTACCTAGTTAGATTTCGGGAGCGCAAATGAAATGGCGTTTGCGTGGAAGTAAGAGTTTATTACGACCCGAGCTTTACAGAGGTTCATGTAAGACTACTTAGCCTATATTAATTCTAGTACATCGCAAAACTTATCCATAGGCTGGTGGTCGGCCACCCGCGGTCGCGACACACATCCTGTCACGTACGCCTAGGTGTCAAGTCAGCGTCTAGACTAGAGTCTAGAGGTAGACCTCAGCGTTAGGTTGGGAACATAACTACCTAGTTTCTAAGTTGATCTATTTATTATTTATTTTTTGTATGCCAACCAGCAGAATATACTGAGTATACATATATATCTGAATCGAACACCAATATTGTAACATCTGCATTCGATACAAATTAATAAATTATTATTGTATAACAATAAAGGGCGCATAATTCTTTGTTTGACTGTCTAAGATGCGGTTTATGAGATAGTCTGGTGACAGACAGAAAGACGGATAGTGGAGTCTTAGAAATCCTTTGAACTTGAAACTACTTTATCAACGATTAAATCTGACTGTACGACCGTAAAATAAAAACCGGGCAAGTGCGAGTCGGAATCGCGCACTGAGGGTTCCGTATAAACCTACCTATGTAAATAGTTCAATTTCCGAATGGAGTCTCAAAGATTTTCCCGAATCGCAAAATATAAATTTTTTTGTGACGTTACTAGAAATTTACAGTTTTCAGATTTTATCGTTTATTTATGCTGTGAGACCTTCACGCCAAATTCCAGGATTCTTGGTCAACAGGAAGTACCCTATGAATTTTGATTTCCTTGTGAGTGTTGAAAAATACGTTAACTCAGAAGTTTTTTTTTCACAGCTTCGTGGGACCGCAGATTTGAGTATATGGTTTTAAATTCAACTCTATACCTGCACGCGTTTCTGAGATCTTGGATCCTGGGGTCTTGACATACAGACAGACGGACAACAAAGTTATCCTATAAGAGTTCCGCTTTTCCTTTTGAAGTAGGAACCCTAAAAAGGTGGTAGACACCGGTGTACTGCTAGCAAATAAATTAAATATTACATTAAAAACTATATACTAGACTATATAGATAAATTACATAATATTTTATTTAAGTAACCCCAATAATTTATTAACTAAACAAATTCGTTAGCCAACGGAACCCGAACTTACATCTGCAAAAACGAATATTATATTCAGAAACAATGAAACTACAGCGTCCTTACTGAAAAGTAAAAGTCTACAAAAACGTAGCGTTAAATTGAACTGATAAAGGGTCAAAGAAGTGGGCCCTTAATTATTTACCACCGGTACTTTTCTTCTGAAACTCCTTTTTCGGTAAATATGCCTATATAGTACTGTACTGTTTTTTAAAAGAGTAACCATGGAGTTTCTTGCCGGTTCTTCTCCATAGGAAACGACCAATTTGGAACCGTGCACTAGCTTCTGACGTTTTATAAGTGCCCATGTAGGCCTATGTGAAATATAATATTTTTGATTTAATTGATTGATGATTGACTGTGCTAGTATTTTAAGTTAGCTGTCTTTGGTTAGAAATTGATTTTTCTTATAACAATAAAAAAAAAATTGGCAGTATAATTCTTTACTAATAAATTATATTTAATTTTTTGTAGAGAGTAGAGAGCATTCTCTAATAATAGATATATATATATACACATATATTCTTATATAATAGGTATAACAGAGGATAAGAATTGCCATACAGCGTGGCAATGCCGCAAGCCTTTTGGGCACATTACCAGTCGACAGCGATGTGTTTGATTATAGTTAGTTGTAATTAGCGTAGGGTTTTATTATTATTATATTTTTAATTTACTGTAATTATAGTTTTTAGTTGTGTATGTAATAAGTTAAATTGATTTAAATAAAATATTTTATAGGTATCTGAAAACAAAAAACATTTCTTTGTGACACGCACGAGACAAAAAACAACATAATAAAAATGTTAACTTTGTATAACTTAAAATAAGATATTTTAGATATTCACATGCTAGCAACACAATAATTAACTTCAAAACTAAAACAGTAATTAGTTTTGCAACATCTATAGCAAATAAAAAATTCAACATTAAAAAGAAAATATAAAAGAGACTTGCGAATGGCCAAAAAGACTCTTATCTCGGCATATGCTTCGATATTTAAAGCGAAAAAGTAAATAACGCAGCGCTGGTATTCTGATAGGGCCTGGTACAACAGTACAGGTACCGGCACGAATCTTGAGCGCTCGGCGTCAGAGTGGGGATCGCGTTGCGCATTCTATACATTGGCGAGCCAATCATCGTCGTTGTTAGATACATGCAGCAAGCGCAGGGAATGAATCACGAGTGACGTCTATGACACGATGGCGCGGCGAGCCAATCACTGACACTCCCCACCCCCGCGTCTCACTTCGTACCACTAAAGAGACCGAATATTTGACTTCTACTCAACTTGAAGCCAGCGCTCAAGATCCGTGCCGGTATCTGTAATTTACGAAGTTTTTGGCGGGATTTTCTCGAATGAAGTTCAGTAGTTGTTTTAATTATTCACAAATTAATTCCTAGTGGATATTGTGATGTAAGATTTTTTATTTAGGTCGGAAAATCATCCAATGACATCCGCCACTTTGGGTGGAGCGGGAGATAGTGTCAGACTTTTACTCATTAAAAACCCACTCCTGTTCTTTCGGTGCCTTTCGTACTGGGGCAGAATCTTCCTTTCAGAATCAAATCCTTGGCCCTAGAAGGCTTCGACCCTGCTGGCCCTCTACGATTTGCTGACAATTCGCGTTCTATTCATTTAATTATGTATGAATATATAGATTTAAAACAAGTTTTTAATGAAAATATTTTTTTTCATACCAAGCTAGCACGGTATAATACCTATATAAATAATACTCGTCAAGACGAATCATACGACCCCAAACTCGATAGGGTTGTGTCGTTTAACTACCAAGCTCCTATAGCCACCTTCCGGGTCCATCATCAGATCAGCTCCATATCATAATAATTTTGCATAGTCAACTGATTTACACATACATACATGCAAAATTTCAGCTCAATCGGTAGCCGGGAAGTAGATCAAATTTAATTTGCAATATTTGATTACAGAAAAACATCGGGACAGATGAAACTAAATAAAAGCTTGTAAAATAACACGATGATACCCCAACTGACTGACCTTAATGGCTCAGCACTGTAAAAATACCCTACCTATCCACCATCTATAATATCATTCCACTATCATTAGGTACACCTGTCAATTATACTGTACAATAAACCCACCTACACATGACCAAAACTCCACACTCACAACAAGCTCGAAGCCCTGAATGTCAAACAGCTGATACCCCATTAGGGTACTTGCACCATCATGGTCCCTGGCCATAAATCAATGTTTTACGTCGGCCAGTCCGTTGGTTCAGCTTTGACTGTTCGGTTTGTAGGTCAACCGATCGATGGGTACTTTTGTGTCGACCGGTGAAGCATTGTTTGGCTTGGTCGCTTGTAGCAAGCCTATTATGGAGATAAATGGGTGTGCTAAAAAATAGGAGTTTGGCAACGAATTGTAGGCAAATGAGGACGCATGTTTTGGCCTTTGCTAGTTCGTTGACTAAGCAAAGAGATGGATGATACCCTCTCTCTCTATCTATCTCTTTGTTTAGTCAACG
Source organism: Mythimna ferrago (assembly GCA_910589285.2). Lineage (NCBI taxonomy): Eukaryota > Metazoa > Arthropoda > Insecta > Lepidoptera > Noctuidae > Mythimna > Mythimna ferrago. The sequence goes on from OU342693.1 coordinate 2,555,746, forward strand.
ATATATCCTTAATCTTATATATAAAAATGAATCGCAAAATGTGTTGGTAAGCGCATAACTCAACAACGCCTGGACCGATTTCGCTAATTTTTTTTTTGTTGTGTTCGTTATTATGAGGAGAAGGTTCTTATGGAAAAAAAATGAAAATTAGGGTAGTGTAGGGTAGAGTAGGGTAGTGTAGGGTAGTGTAGGGTAGAGTAAGATAGAGGAGGGTAGAGTAGGGTAGAGTAGAGTAGGGTAGGGTAGAGTAGGGTAGAGTAGGGTAGAGTAGGGTAGAGTAGGGTAGAGTAGAGTAGGGTAGAGTAGGGTAGAGTAGAGTAGGGTAGGGTAGAGTAGGGTAGAGTAGGGTAGAGTAGGGTAGAGTAGGGTAGAGTAGAGTAGGGTAGGGTAGAGTAGGGTAGAGTAGAGTAGGGTAGGGTAGAGTAGGGTAGAGTAGGGTATAGTAGGCTGAAGTAGGGAAGAGCGGGAGCGAAGCCGCGCGGGTACAGCTAGTAATATTATAAAAGCGAAAGTGAGTTTGTTTGTTTGTTTGTTACGTCTTCACGCCTAAATGGCAAAACCGATTTTGATGAATTTTGGTACAGAGATAGTTGGGACCCTGGAGACGGATATAGGCTAATTTTTTCACGCGGGCGAAGCCGCAGGTAAAAGCTAGTATTATATATTGTTTTTAGTAAATGCGAAACCTGAATATAGTTTGTTCAGAATCAGTAACTGAATCAATTCCAAAATTGTGAACACTGTTATATTTTTTCCCAAAAATATTTAAAAAGGTCACAAATTGGACACCACCGACACTAAGTACAACACAGGTCACGGTACGTCATAGCGGGCATTAAGCGTCAGCGTACAGCTGGGTGCGGGAACAAAACAATCCCTCGGTCGCCCGGGTGGCCGGATGATCATGCTGCAATCGAATTCTCAATTTTTTTCTGACGAAAAGCCAGCTTTTGGACAGGACAGTGTCTCTCGAGACTGCAAGTTAATTATAAATTTTGGACTTAACAAACAAGATTTGTACTTAGTCACTTCCAAGTTCCAATACAGCTCTAAATCAAATCAATTTTATTTGTTAACACAGGTGTACAGATATAAAAATCTTATATTTTATTAACAGAGCGCCATGTTATGCCAGGAGGCGTACCAATATGGTGTGCATCTAGCTCATGATTACAAATCAAAGTAAAAAAATATTTGAGAACCATGCATAATTATAAATTTAAATTAGCAAAACAATAAAAAAAAGAAATTGCAGAATTAGGTATATAATATTATCCATCACTTGAATGTAAGACTTAGATGAGGAATTACTTTTTTATAAATTGTTAGTTATAAATGTCAAAAATCTAAGTGCCTAAGTCCAAATAATTAAAATGTCAAAAAATCTAAGTGTTTATGTCCAAATAATTTAAATGTCAAAGAATATTAGATGTCAATATTAATTATCAAATTAATTCATCATTTAAATTATAATATAAAAATGAAGACAACAAAAAAAAATCACACAATTTACATTAACGTATTATAATTAGTTACATTATTTTGTTGATATTGAACCATCATTCAAAAATAAGCACTTTGGCTTGGCATTGACGGAATAAAATATACACTACAATAGCGATAAGATGGTGCGGATGACTGCTGTCATTGTAGCTACCTATCCTTTTCTGTCATCTTAAAGATGCATATTTTCATCCTACAGTCATTCTACCCAAGTTATGTAAAAAAGACCTTAGTAAAATAAATCCTAGTTACAAATAAGTATGGAACTAAGTACTCCTAGCTTCAGTTACCTATGACAGCGTTCTAAAAAAAAAATAGCGGGTTTATTTCCAGCCTATGTTTTTATTTTCTAAGACAAAGCCGGCTCCCAGAGCCAAGAAAACGAAAGTTACAAAAAAAGAAGGTCACAGCTATGCAATCCATTTGCTGCCAGGATCACAACCGACCATTTTTCACCTCAGATTCATCGCATGCAAAATGTAAGCAGTTTTACTCCTATATTTTTCTTTTAGTCTCAAAAAACAGGCTTGAGAAAAGCACACCTGGCACTTTGTACGTTTCCTTTGCTTCTCATGAGTGCGCAAAATAAATGGGGTATCGTCATGCATTAATGGAAACACATTTTTGAAAGTAGAACGCGAGTTATGTGCCAGATATCGGAATTCGCGTGTAAAAAATACGGATAAGTTGGCAATACTAACGAATTGATGGCAGCCCCGAATTTTTGGGAACTGATTTATTGTAAGGTTTTACAAGAAGCTAAAGAGTTTTGATGTAGTTTATATTCAATGGTTTTGTTGTTTTTACGGCGCAATAACCGCCGTAAAAGATGAGAATGTTGGAGATGTGATTGTTGACTATGTGATTGCTGTTGTGCAAAGTGTCAAAACGCTAGTTGTCGAATAGTGGGAGCTGGTAACATTTATGAACGTCTAGACAGGTAATTTGTTTTCTACACTGATACTAATTCATAAAGGCAATAGTAATTAAATATAAAAAAAAGAAAAAAGTATCTATTATTATTATCGTTGCAAGAATTTTAATTTCGAAGCCTGTAGATTTTTAAGCCAACAGCCATTACTGTTCTGTCATTGTAATGAAAAGTCGAAGCAACTATTAAAATTTAGAAAATAAGTAGAAGTGTAACTGAACTGTACTTGTATTTAAATAAACTTATTATTCGTAACAATGCCGTTGTGGGATTATTTGAACTCAGTAGAATAAAATTGCTAGACAATAATACATACAAATTGAATGGTTCTTTTTTCTAGACCAAAAGTTTTTTATGTAGCCAAACATGAATTTTAATAAAATTTCTATTGAGCGAGGTTGCTTCTCCATTTTGTCACATAAACCTTTCAAAGGCTTTAACAAGTCGTAAGTGTTTTAATTAGCGTAAAAAAATAGGTATTGATCAATAAACATTTTTTTCATAACTTTTGATAGATGTCGCCAAAAATGAATTTTGATAAAACTTTTAATATGCGAGCTTGCTCCTCCATTTTGTCACATCAACCTTTTAAAGGCTTTAACAAGTCGTAAGTGTTGTAATTATCGTAAAAAAATAGGTATTGAAAAAACTTTTTTTAACTTTTGATAGGCTCGCGCGTGTCCGCTATCTCATTTGATAGAAAGCCACGTGGTCGATAATGGAGTGAGCTTAACTAGAAGTAACCTATTCACTCTTGACATAAAGATCCCCAGGTCGTGTGAAACACAGACTACGGCAGAGAATTCCACTCCTTTCATGCACAATGAATGTGTTTCCATGACTTTTTGTGCGTTTTAAGTTAGAACTAGACTGCGCAAACGTGTGCCACATACACCGATCTGTAGCCCGATTCACGTAATCAAAACCGTAACGATTTAGTCGTTTAGACCATTACCGTATTCACATCCGTCAAACGAGTTAGAACGGCACCGATTTTAAAGTCGTTTGGTCGAAGAGTCGATTAAAAAAAAATATCTGTATCCCTAGCCATGTTGGAAATCTGCAATCGTTAACGCTTGTAGAAAGCTTCAAATGTACGGGAATGACGTCATCTCAACGCTCAGTCATGTGGTGAGAACATAAGATTCGGCGATGCGGCCAACTTGAAGCGTTCGACGCAAGCGAAACGATTGTAACTTGGCTAGGAGGGCTGTATTTCATTATCCCGGTAGAATACTTATTAATGTAACTGGAAATAAGTGTTTGATATATATAGTTTAGTTTCGAGCCCGTTGAGTTGTCTTTCTATCCAATCCCGATTAAGGAACACGTGAATACCGCTTTTGGATAGGACTTCGATCGAACGACTATAAAACTTCAACGATATTTGGCTTGTTTGATTTTATGTGAATCAGGCTACTGGGCGCGTCGGTCTCCATACAATTTATATGGAAACTAGACTTGAAGAGTTACACTTGATGACGTCGTGCTTCTTAGACGTAGGCATGTTACACGTATGCGTCGGTGTAATGTAGTTCTAGCTAAATTGGTATGACCATCGAGTACTGGTATCAAAGGAGGAGGCCGACCGCATCAGGCTACGGCGCTCTCGCCGCCGCCGCCGGTATTCCGAACCCGATTTTCGGCCACCGTAGGCGTGGGCTTGCGGACGGTGAAAAATGGGTAGCTCGGTGTCCGGCCGTCCGGTAACTGTCCGGACCAAGCCCAAGTCGTCGACGGCGCGCACTGTTCCCGTGCGCCTCAAGGAGTTGTCAGCAACAGCAGGGGCCCAGCCGGGTCAAAGCCTACTGTGGCCAGGGTTATCCGAAAGGGAGCTCGAGACCCGGTATGAAGGCTTGAAGGAACGGGGTGGGTTTTTAAGTCAGTAAAAGTCTGACACTATCTCCCGCTCCGCCCAAGAGCGGGGGTTGTCATAGGATGATTTTCCCCACGGAAAAAAAATCGTGTACTGGTATAAAGTAAAAAAAGAAAAATAGTTTAATCTTTTTCTTGCAACAGAATCACTTTCAGTATAACAAACATTGAACTGCATTTACATATTGCGAATATGTAATCAAATTGCTTCTCAAACCAACATTGGTCGCAAACTTTGTTGGCACCACCAACCACAACTACTTTTGATAGACTTGGCTGGTTTAACTAGTTGCAAAATTTAATAGTTCTTTTTTTGTACTATAGTTTATATGGCAGCAAAAAAACAAGTACAGAATAAAGGATAAGTACCGTTTGCTTCGCTCAACTTAGCGCAGCGACTTCAAAATCCACCGGTACAAAAATAAATATTTACTTTATCATCATCATTTTTTTTACAAGACTATTTATCTATTAGTTAGTGGCCCTGATGCCAGAGATTGTGGGTTCGATTTCCTAAGACAAGTTTGTGTGATGAGGACGATCATTTGTTCTGTGTCTGGGTGTAATTTTGTATGTATTTAGAAATATATAAGTATGTTTATCAGTTGTCTAGTACTTATAACACAAGCTTTGCTTAGCTTGGGACTTGACGAAATTGTGTAGTTTTGAAATATTATATTATTCCAGCTGAAAGATGTCCATTGCTAGACATAGCCTCCCCCAAGTGTCGCCATAATGATCAATTTTATACATCTCATATCCATCGGATTCCCACGCACCTCACCAGGATGTCTTCCATTGCTGCATCTTCTGATACGCGGTCACCACTCAAGAACTCCCATTACATCGACCATCTGTTCTGCGAGTATTGTGCCCCAGCCCACTGCCATTTAAGTTTGAGCAATTATTCAGCATATTTTTTTAAGAATTTCAAAATGTCACTGCAATCAGGCATTACATTATGTGTTGTAGGTCTAAACGTAAGCATATGACACTCCTGATAAAAACAAGGTAATACCTACGTTGTTAAAAAGAGCTAAAACTGATTATTGCTCTCCAAGACTGTTTTATTACACTACAAAGACTCGACAAAAGTCTGTCCAACATTGGTGTGTGGTCCCAACGTTGGTACCAACTTGTATGTTATTAATTTTTATGATATTTCCCGACACTCACTCCTGGGACCGGCGCGTTCTGCGAAAACATTTCACGAATGGAATGATGCATCAACTTTGATGAAACTCGGGCTCTTTGCATTTTTGGGTTGGCAACATTTTTGTTTATGTAGAATATTTTATTCTGAAAAGTAGCGTGTCAGTCATAATTATATGATAAAATTTTTGTTACGTTTGTTTGATCTGTAATTATCCAATGAGGTTTCCAATGAATTACTATTTTATACCTTTTTTAGGTGGGACATCACCCAATGACTACTCCCGCTCTTGGGCGGAGCGGGAGAGAGTGTCAGACTTTTACTGACTGAAACCCACTCGTTTGATCCGTCTTTGCCATGGGTTCCAGGGTCCCGGGGGTTCATTTTCACTTAACCCATGGCCCCAGTAGGCTTTGACCCAGCTGGACCCCTACGATTTGCTCCTTGAGGCGTGCCCAAGTCGTCGACGACTTGGGCTCGGTCGGAGCGGTTACTGGACGGTCGGACGGCGAGTTACCCATTGCTTGCCAACCAAAATCATCATTATCATCATCAGCCTTTTTAATGTTCCCACTGCTGGGACTCAGGCCTCCTCTCTAGGAGAGGGAATGGGCCGTAATCCACGTTGTTTAATGTCACACGTCTTCGAATTTTTGGATCAAGGACACGGTTTTCGGTTTTCTCACGATGTTTTCCTTCACCATTTTGAGAGCAGTGGTAATAAAATAAATTACACAATGTAATGCCAGGTGGGCAGGGTTTGAACCCGTGACCTTTACCACTCGGCCACCACTGCTCTAGTTAGTTGATCTATTTACTATATCATAGCCCTGCCCAGGAACTGTTGGAAAAGTGATCAAGAACGCAAACGGCAACTGAAGGACAGCTCATATAAGTTTTAGTCAGTCAGTCTGACACGCTCTCTTGCACCCTAGAACGAGAGAAGTCAGTTGATTATTGTGTTTCTGTAATAGTTTTGTCTCTTCGTTATTTAACACCGACTTCCGAAATTAAAGTTATTTTGCACTCTTTATTTTTTTTTTTAAGATTTGGTTATATTTATTTTTTGTAATAAATTTTTATTTTATATTTTTAAGTTGTGGTACCATCATTAAAAAGTACGTCTCAGCCAAACTTAAATAGTGTGCAAGTTCTATACTAAGGTACATAAAGAATTTTATTATTAAGAATTTGCATAACATTTCCAATAAGCCAAGCCCAGGCCTACCTACCGGCTTCATCATCAGATCAGTTCGATACATCCCCCCCCCCTCTTCTTTCAGTCATCGACTAAACGTTTAAAAAAAAAACAATTTTACTCGTTGCGACAGTTCTTCTATGATCCCACAAAGGGTTTCGTTCCGTATCTTTGAAGTCCATCATCAGATCATAACAATATTTCTATGGGACCAAATTGGAAGCATAACCTTTCAATCAAAAACATAATTATCAAAATCGGTCCACAATTAACCGAGATATCAGTGAAACTAGAACCTCCTTCTTTATGAAGTCGATTAAAAAAAGCGTAGCATTGCCTTGTTTTTTGCCTAAAATAAATCCCTAAATAAAACACTTCACTCTTTAAAACAATTCACTTTCTTTATTGTATCACAATTTATCATTTTTGTGTATCCTACCGGAAGACACACAGCCTGGCTCTAATTATTTTAGCTCCATCATCCAGAGCGGCATAATTGTGAAAAGACGTAATTTCCTCTTAATTTGTCACTTCATCTCCACGTACAATCAAGGTAATAATAAGCTCGTCACCTTTTGCTCCATGCATTTTAGAATTGATGTTACTAATAAAATGTGACAGTGACACTGAATTGGACAGATTTTACTATTATATGGTGCAAATTACGGGACCGTGTTTAGTCATATTCTCGCTATAGAAAGTTTAAGGGACAGCCCTACGCAAACTTTAAGGGCTTGCTCAGTAGACGAAACTGAACAACCTTCCACAAGACTATTTTTTCAGGAGACGAAAAAAAAATAAGCCTCACCACATAAAATTACAAACTTGATTGGACAGTTTGAAAAACGTGTCTTGAACATAAGTAAGAATTGGAAAACTGACGAATGTTTAAATGACTTGACTGTACTTTACGTTCTGTGAAATTTTTAATGTTGTGAATATAATTATTCATATCTCCTTACTTTCTTGAGTATATAATAATGTTGTTGGGGATTTAAAAGAGTCTTTTACATTGGGTCTGTTTTTACTTGTAATCTGGCTTGCAATTTTAAATTCGTCGTGGCATATGGAAGGTACTGCCAAGACCAGCTTCCCTAGCCAAGTTACAACCGTTTCCCTTGCATCGAACGCCTCGAGTTGGCCACGCCCCAGATTCTATTGTTCTAACCACGTGACTGACGTTGAGATGACGTCATTCCCGTTCATTTGAAGTTTTCTACTAGCGTTAACGATTCATCATCATCATCATCAGCCATAATCAGCCTTTTTAATGTTCCCACTGCTGGGACTCGTGCCTCCTCTCTAGGAGAGAGAATGGGCCGTAATCCACCACACGGGTCCAGTGCGAGTTAGTGAATGTCACATGTCTTCGAATTTTTGGTTCTAGGACATGCCGGTTTCCTCACGATGTTTTCCTTCACCGTTTTGAGAGCAGTGGTAATGAAATAAATTACACAAAGTAATGCGCCTGACAGGGTTTGAACCCGCGACCTACACTTGTAAGTCGGGGCCATTACCACTCGGCCACTACTGCTCTAAATCTGTTTACGATAGCATATTATCAACTTAGCTAGGGATACTATAGTCATCGGTCCTCGGTCACCGGTCGGTTACACTCTATAAGCCCTCAATTTATAGGGCCTTTTTATTTTTTTAGTATTTTGGATAGTCTATAATATAGGTTATCCAAAATACTAAAATAATTTTGCGATTCTAAAAAGTGTTCCTGAGATTAGCGCATCTTAATAAAAAGAAAACTTCTTTTGCAAAAACGATAATTACAGCAAACTTTAACTTCGAATTTATAATCCAAGTAATCCCAAGGCCAAGGTCAGGATAAGGCCGCCCATTTTACGTGTTTTAGATATAAGTTTTTCTTTGTTATGTTTGTATGTAACCACAATAAATTATATATTAAATAAATAAATAATCTAAGTAGTAGTATAATCTAAGTGTGTAAAATACGTGATAAAATAATGAAAATCTAATCAATCTGTCGGCAATTTTAATTAATAATAAACCATGTATGTAAACTCTCCATTAAAATCATTCAGCATATAATTAAACATAATAATTTTTTTTACAATATTTTCCCCGTGACTTCACTCGTGACAATAGGTTACATTGTCGCGAGTGAAGTTTCTTTCTGGATTAAAGTTAAGGCTTATAGTCCCTTGAACCATCTTGCCGAAATTAAATGGACGCAACTCTCGCACTCACCTAGGCGGCAGTACGCATATCTGTGCATTTATTTGCGGCCGAAAGCGCCCGGAAAGCGCGCGGCTGACCTTTAAATCCAATTTCTTTGCAAAATATTGATTGATTAACATATGTAATGTTCACTTTGAAGAATATTTAACCACCAATTTTTGTGTGTAAAAATGTTTCTAAAGATCCAAGCCGTTTCGAAAGAGTAGGAAAAAAGTTGCGAAAAGTTGCGAAATTGCTAAATATTTTTTTTAGACAAAGTATTAATAGCACGAAAAAATCAAATGTTGATAATTTTTTTTTTTTTTATTATTGATAGGCTCGCGTTTGACCACTATCTCACCTGATGGTAAGTGATGATGTGGCCGACGATGGAGCACGCTTGCCTAGAAGTAACCTATTCACTCTCGACTTAAAGACCCCTAGGTTGTAGCTATCAGGAAACACAGACTCCGGCAGGGAATTCCACTCTTTAGCTGTACGCATAATGAATGTGTTTCCAAAACGCTTTGTACGAATGGGTGGGATATCCACCATGTACCGATGGCGCAACGCCGTACGTCTAGTGGTCCGATGATGGAACGGACTTGGCGGAATTAAATTGTGCAATAATGTTGTTCATGAATCTACAATAAACATATATTTTTTTCAAACCTATAAACCTAGCCGTTACCGAGGAGTAGGCTTCAGAAAGTCACTGTTTTATGGCACTTTTCGGGCGCTTGGACCTTAAGGAGTGGAATTCCCTGCCGTGGTCTGTTTCCTGATAAATGATAAATGATCTTTATTTTGCAAGTAGGTTTTATAAACAATTTTACACGTCAATTTTTTTTTTTTCGTCAATTATTGCTAGATGAGGCCGGTGTTTCCTAGCTGACTATCCTGAGAAGAAACACCGAAACAAACTCAGGGGTCAAAGTCTCTTTTAAAGTCCATACAGCAAAACATGTAATGGTCAAATCATATGAGAACCATGCAGATTGAGCCTGAGATGGTCTTTTGAAAAAAGAACCACACAGTTCTAAGTGGACCTGTCCAGTCAGTGCAAGCATTTGTCAATATGCATGTAGCTCAACTCAGGTATGATATCTACAACTTAGGGATGTTTAAGTCAAGAGTGAATAGGTTACTTCTAGGCAAGCGTGCTCCATCGTCGACCATATCGTCGCTTACCATCAGGTGAGCTAGTGGTCAAGCGCGGGCCCATCTTCTACACTAATATATTAAAGAGATATAGTTTGTTTTTATGTTTTTTGTTTGTAGGAGGTAATCTTTGAAAGTACTGGTCCAATTGCAAAAAAAATTTTTCACCGATAGAAAGCTGCTTTATTCCTGAGATTCCTTACATTTCATAATTTACTCAAAAATGAAAAAGTTAAAAAAGTACAACATACAAGACTAGCAAATTTTATCAAAATTCTAAATAATGACAGTTTTTCAAAAACTTTTAATAGTTTAAAAAAAAAAACACGTATTTCCTGGAACAAGTTTTATAACATATTCGAGTAAATCACGGAATTACCGAATGCTAACAGAGTTTTCAGGCATTATCTTTCTTTTTTCGCGTTGCCTTTTCGTCAAAAATCGGGTTGGATTGCGTTTGATGAAGTAACAAGCTATTAAACCATATTCGATGTTGACGACAGGCGAGTGGAAAAGCAGCCTCGACGACTTAAACTAAACTATTAAAGATATTTTTTTTTATGGTGGGAAAAAATCATGCATTGACATCCCCCGCTCTTGGGCGGAGCGGGGGATAGTGTCAGACTCTTACTGACTAAAAGACCCACCCCGTTCCTTCTAGCCTTCACCGGGGCTCGAGCGCCCTTTCGGATAAGCCTGGCCCCAGTAGGCTTCGACCCGGCTGGGCCCCTGCTGTTGCTGAGATATAGAGCTATATAGGATGTATAGATCCGTCCCTCTTTCTCAAGCGCATGACTGATATTTTAACACGTCAAGGTCAGTCCTCTAGCTTTGGTACCCCTGACAACATGTACAAATACCGGCACGAATTTTGAGCGCTCGTCGAAAGAATCAGGATCAATTTACGCATCGTACACATCGTCGAGCCAATCAATATAACTACAAAGATGTACTCCCAGCTCCCGCGTCTCACTTCACACCACTAAAGAGACCCAATACTTCACTTCTCATTCAAGTCTGCGCGATTTCAAGTTCAAGTCAGCGCTCAAGATACGTGCCGGTATTTGTAAGCACAAAATATATAGTGTACAGAAGACAGTTTACTTAGAAAGCGCGCCCGAGCAACGCACACATAGACACCGCTCACGGACACGATATCTCACGAACTGACGACTCGTACAGTTCGGCGCAACGCGCTGACCGTTGCGCGATCGCCTAGCATAGGTACAAAAAGTGAAGTACATACAAGAGATTGACTTCTGTAGCTATCAATTTTGTGATGTAAGTATAATGCAAAATTTCGTGACGCCGAGAATAGTAGTGTGTAAATGTACAACAGACAAACTTACATTCTCATCTAAAATATTAGTTAGTATTGGAACGTACTTTAGTTCTAGGTCTTATTTCCTCGAAAGGACGATGGCACTCAAGAAATATGATTAAAAGGTGTATATTATTTTTCTTTCTATGTAAGTAGCAATTCATCATTTCATTGACACTGCTTGTCATAGGTTTTAAATATTTTTTGATAGGCAATAAACAAGCGGTTTTCAAGTCAAAAGTAAACCGGGTACTTCTAAACGTAAAGGCAAGGGTGCTCCATCGTCGACCACACTTTTTTTTATGGTGGGAAAAAATCATGCAATGACATCCCCCACTCTTGGGCGGAGCGGGAGATAGTGTCAGACTCTTACTGTCTAAAAGACCCACCCCGTTCCTTCTAGCCTTCATACCGGGGCTCGAGCGCCCTTTCGGATAACCCTGGCCCCAGTAGGCTTCGACCCGGCTGGGTCCCTGCTGTTGCTGACAACTCCTTGAGGCGCGCGGGAACAGTGCGCGGCGTCGGCGACTTGGGCTTGGTCCGGACAGTTACCGGACGGCCGGACAGCGAGCTACCCATTGCTCACTGTCCGCAAGCCCGCGATCGACCACATGATTGCGTAGATACCATCGGTTCTTTTTTAGGCGGAAAATCATCCAGACTTCTCAATAGACTTCTCCCGCTCTTGGGCGGAGCGAGAGGTTGTGTCAGACTTTAGTGACTAAAACTCACTCCTGTTTCTTCTTTGCCTTTGTTCCAGGGCCCCACAACCTATGGCCCCAAAACCTTCGACCCTGCTGGGGCCTTGGCTTGTGCGAAAGTGTAGTCCGAAAATATATAGGGTGTCTTTGTCATCGACGCACTAAAGGGCCTCACAGATTAACAGTCCGCCCGCAGTTTCTGGTCCTATTGGGCGACCTGCCTTCCTAGGCTAATAACGTCTACACACTAAAGCGATTATTGCCTGCCGGCAACGGCCTGGTACAACATCCACGACTACACACTAGCAGTTGCGAGTCCGCAGTTTCCTATCGTAGCACCGCGCGTCAGCAATGGTTTCGAGAGAAGGAGCGTCCACACACAGGCGGTAGTCATTCACAACGCAGCAGCACTGTAGGGTATTTGTGTATTTGTCAGTTTTTAGCGTCATCATTATATTGCGTAAAAACGATGTGCTCTTTTACTACTTCAGTTACTTTCATCATCAGAAAGGAGATATTGGATGAAAAAGTGGGTGGTGGTAGACACAAATTGAGGTTTGTTGTCCATTTTGTCGAAAAAAAATTAACCTTTCAATCGTGGAAATTACAGACACAATAGAAAGACAATAGGTGCGCGAACGCCGGCGTTCGCTTGGGGTTTAATGAATAACAAGTCGAAAAATATAAAACTGAAGGTGCTTGACTGACACGAGATGCTGGTCGACTACCTGCTGATGTGTGTTTATTTGGCCCTAAGGCCTTGGACTGTCCGGCCGACATCTATGGACGCTGACTGGAATCGTCAAGCGGTCACACACTGTCAATTCGCATAAGTCGACCGTCCGAAATCTTAAACGAAACTGTTAGTGTGTGAGCTATTGCGATTAACTGACAGACTGATATCGTCCGGCGAACTGTTAATCTGTGGGGCCCTTAACGAATACCATGGATCCAGTACATGATTCTGGACCCCCTAGTTGTGGAATTTTTTGTCGGTTTTATGAGGAGGGATGAAATGCATGTTACAAAAAGAGTTATGAGTATACATGTGGATGAGTGGAGAGGGAGAGGATGGCCAAAGAAAAGATGGATGGATTGCGTGAAGAGCGATATGAAAGAAAAGGAAGTTAGTGATAGCATGACGAGTGACAGGGTAGAATGGAAGAAAACAACGTGTTGCGCCGACCCCAAATAAGATGGGACAAGGGCAGAAAGATAATGATATACATATGCAATACTAGCTTTTGCCTACAGCTTCTCTTGTGTACATAAAAAAATTTTGTAAATTAATAAAATATAGCCTATGTCACTCAGAAATAAAGCAGCTTTCTGTCGGTGAAAAAAATTTTGTAAACCGACCAGTACTTACTTTCAGAGATTACCTACCTCATACTAACAAAAAAATGAAAAACAAACTACCCCTTTATAATATTATTGTAGATTCTGCAAGACTAATTTTTTTTTTTTCTATCTGTTTTAAACTAGTGCTTGACTGCGATCCCCCCTGACGGTAAGCAGTGATGCAATCTTGAGAATAGAGAAACGTCTAGGAATAACTGGTGATTTTTCAAGTGTTCCACAAGAAACACTAAAAAAGCGACCAGCCGTCCACGTTTACTGACTAATCGCTATCTGTAAATTTAGCTTTCCCGTCTAGCTAGTGACAGATAATCTAGGTTTAATAATAATAAACAAAATATCTTTACAGCGCTGTGTGTAAATTCGGAACGTCTAGAAGATATTTTTAATTTGGATCCCGACAATGTTATTCATTCGGAACTTGGAGTAGATTTTTATGAGATGCGGAAAAAGTTGCAGAGCATTCCTGTTGATACAAACGATACAATAACTGTGTCGCTTAGCAAGAACACAAGTCTAAACTTGAATACAACAAAAGGAGCAGATCTTTCAACAACAGAGAAAATCCCTGTAGCCACACTGCCACCAAATATAGCAGCAAAATATACGAACATAACTTTAGAGGAAATAAAAGAACGGCGAGCTAAACTGCAACTCGATAGATTACTGAACACTCACAGATCGGTAGCGGACTACCTAGCCGAATCAGATTTGGAAACGTTGACTCGTAAATTTGACCAAATGGTTGAAGAAAATAAGAAAAAATTGGATCTGCCTCCGCAGACCCGAAGAGAGACGTATTTTGACAGTAATTGGCCTACAACATATGAATCTAAGACGCGTTATATTAACCTGATAACACACTTCACTTACATAACGCGGTACAAACTAGTTTACCCGCAAGTATTAAGAAAAAAATATTTGGGAAGCCCTCAATATAAAATTGGATTCCTGTTTGCGTTAGTGAGACATCTTAAGAATTTGCAAAAATGGTTGTACTGGAAGTTTACAAAGCATGGTGATGAGACCGAAAACCGTTTATACTATGATTTAAAATTATACGAGAGGATACTAAGACTAGACGTTGATCTTAAGGATGCTCTACTATTAATACAAAAGATGGAGTACCAGAGGAACATCCAATATAATCCCAAGTTCTATGATTATAGTTTGGAACACTACGACTGAGCGACTCACGCGCAGGCTCTCATTACTTATTAACATATCGGTTTACCAACTGCACAATAAATAAATAAAAATTATGTGATCTATTTTCTTGTAACACACTGGGTACTTGGGTAGATGACTCATTTTTGAGTTTCGTAACTCAGTCGGAAAAAACTGGACTCTGATAGAATAAAAGAAAGTAAGAGAAACATTTACTTGTGGCTCGCACAGGACAAACAACAATAAAATAAAAGTAACTAATCTATAAATTACTTAAAATAAAACATACAACATTAGGTGCCAAAAATAAGTTATTCAATACGGGATCCCTTCTTTTCGCATAATATTCTTTTTCCTAATATACGATACGATTTTGGTATAATTTGTTTTGCCATAATAATACTTTGCCATTTTTTTGCCATACTTTTTATGTTGGCATAATTATCTTGAAGGCTAATTTGTTTTGGCATACATTTAATCGCATAAAGTTACTAGGCCTAATGACGTTTAGCATAATAACGTTCATTCATTAGATGTTGGTTAAAAATTCAATATGTTGTGCTACAAAAGTTAGTGACAGAACCGAATCGCTGCAAAACCGACTCTACGTAGTCTTGTCTGCTCTACCCCTAGAGTGTAATTTAAAATCGCGTAGGTGCGTGGGGCCACCGAAGGCCTGTAGCGCCGAAGCCGTGACAGACACCATGCCCACTGCATGTTGCATGCTCGCTTGAATGTTGCTTGCTTGCTTGCATGCTGCTTGCTTGCTTGCATGCCTGGTGTATGCTTGTTTGCATGCTTCTTACAGCGAAAAAACCTACAAAATTGTTCAAAACAAATATGTTATGTATTACCTGCTTCAGGAGAAAAGTTATGCTTTAAAATGTTACGCTTAATGATTTATGATTCGAGAAATTATGCTTAAAATGTATGGGTAAGCTGTGATGCGTAAATGATATTATGCGAAAATATAATTAGGATAAACAAAAATATGCCAAGTTATATGGATAGGGTTCAATACGAATATAAATGTAAGATAATTGTTGAAAATACATTAGGTAAGTACTCGTATATTAGTTCTATCTCATGAAGATACCTAACTTAAGGTGTTTTTTAATGTGTGTGTGCGGGTTCACGTACCTACAACTTTTTTTTTATATGCGTAATTTTGGAGACCTCGGTTTAAAAAAAAACAGCTCATGGACATAGAAAAAATATACATATGTATTTATACGTACCATCAAAGACACTTTCGCCTGACCACCATTAAGTTCATTTTTTCTTGCACTGTGAGAAACTTCAAATGGTTTGGTTTGGCGCCGCTCCGCAGGGTTCAAGAGATTTTTTTTTAAGTGCACATAAATGACTGCCATGTTATAAAACTAAGACCAACACACGGTATGAAGGCTCGAAGGAACAGGGTGGGCTTTTATTCAGTAAGAGTCTGACACTATCTCCCGCTCCGCCCAAGAGCGGAGTTTGTCATTGGACGATTTTTCCCACCATAAAAAAAGACCAACACATAATTTCCCCTCCTCCTCCCCCAAGTGTCACCACCACGACTTTGTCCTGGGCGTCTCGCATTCGTCAAATTACCGCGACCCTCACCATCACACTGATTGTTGTCGAACATTACAAATTATACTTTAATAATACCCGAAAAAAAAAACAAGGTTAATAATAGCTTGAGAGCAACAAATGCTTTCATTCACGTTCATTTATTCAGAGCTAGCCCGTTGGCAGCATCCCAACGTCTGGCAACACCGAGCAACACGTGTAATATTCAAAATTTAAACTCCGCTATCTTTCGTTTGGCTAAATTAATTCATAAAATGGCAACATCACTGGTGTAATTAAAGAACTTTCTTTTTAAATACTTTACCCCACACTAGTAATAACTCCCATATTGTGGCTGCGTTCACAAATATTTAATCTATATACACAGACGTATATAAAAGAAAGTCTTGTTAGTTACACTATTTATAACTCAAGAATGGCTGAACCGATTTGGCTGAAAATTGGTGGAGATGTAGTTTAGAACCAGGAGACGGACATATGATAATTTTTGATAAAGTGGTAAAAATTTTTTTTTTTTTTTTGTAGGAGGTAATCTCTGAAAGTACTGGTCTGATTACTAAAATTTTTTTACCGATAGAAAACTGGTTTATTCCTGAGTGACATGGGTTTTATATTCGCGGGCGAAACCGCTGGCAAAACCTAGTGTATATATATTTTTTTTCTAGCCGTTGCTGTCCCACTGCTGGGCAAAGGCCTCCCCCAAGTCCTGCCAAACTTTCTTCTCCTGCGCCGTCTCAAACCAGTCCAGACCTCTTTCTAGGCCGACCTCGACGCCGCTTTACTTCAGTAGGGACCCACTGTATGGCGACGCTCGCCCAGCGGTCCCTATGTATGCGGCTGACATGACCCGCCCATTTGAACCTGGCAGCCTTTTTGCCCACGTCTATGATACCCATTATGGAGCGCAACGTGTCGTTTCGTATTCGGTCTGTTTTTTTTACGCCCAGAATGCTGCGCTCCATAGCTCTCTGGCAAACCCCAAGGCGAAACTTTTGTAGTTCGGTGAGAGCTACTGATCCATGAAGACGCTAATGAAGGGTGATCTGCCGATCTCCCTGAAGCGCAAGCTCATCGACATGTGTATCCTGCCCATCCTAACCTACGGTGCTCAGACCTGGTCTCTCTAGTGTATGTATAAAAAGAAAAACTGACTAACTGACATATCAACACACACTCGATACTACAGGGACTAGGAGCGTCAAATTTTGCACAAGGTTTCTTTTCATGACGCAATCGAGCACTAAGAGGGGATTTTACGCAATTCACGCCGTAAAGAGATGAAGATTTGCCGATAAGCAGTACAGCAGCCAATCGCTGAACCACTGTGCAAACGGTGCAAGTAATGGTGAAAGAGTTCTAATTGTCAAGTAACTGAGTTTAGTGCAATCTAAGCTGGTTTCTAGACAAAAAAAAACAGGGTTTTCCGAAAGGGAACTCGAGCCCCGGTATGAAGGCTAGAAGGAACGGGGTGGGCTTTTAGTCAGTAAGAGTCTGACACCATCTCCCGCTACGACAAAGAGTTGTCACTGGATGATTTTTCCCAAACAAAAAGTAGTAATCGCCGATGTAACGTTTTTTTTTTTTAAATAATACTAGGAAAACATTTCTTTTCTTAAAAAAAAGTTTACCCCCTCTAGAAAGTACTTTACTACTCCTGTATTGCAAGAGAACAAACCCATGACACCCTACAACCGTTAAACCACCAACCACCAACCAACCATTCCACCACCAGCAACGTGACGTAGCAACAAGAGGGCAACATATCCAGATGTGCTTGAGGAGTGGAGAGGTATACCACGGCTATCGGGACAATCCCGGAAGTACGGTCAAGATATAGTAGGTCAGGTCATAGATATAAGTAAGGTCATGATACCTACAAGCACCTTACTGGATTATACATCCTTCACCCGAGCGCGTTTGTTCTTGCGAATCTCCACTCAAGCCAGCCAATAAAGGCAAGAGTGCGTGAGTGAATTCATGAATAAATATGAGTAATTAAATGATGGGAAAAATGTTAATTAACATGAAAAAATTTTCTTCTCTATTGACCCCTTTCAGCGGTCTCTATAGCATAACAGCCTGGTAATGTTCCCGCTGCTGGGACTCAGGTCTCCTCTCTAAGAGAAGATATGGTACGTAATTAAGCATGTGGGTTTATTTTGGATTGGTGTATCGCATGTTTTAAAACTTTTGGTTCTAGGACATGCCGATTTCCTCACGATGTTTATTGATGCTGGAAAATAATTATTGTATATCAAGGTAATTAAATTCATTCTTAGAAAAACACGTCCTACTATCACAATACACATAAGCAAGCTAGAAGCTAAAGCACGCGTTAGACAGCGCGACTTTTTTCCGCAACACAACACAAACTAAAAATGCACAGCGGCACACAGCAGTAGCATAACTTTATTATTATTATTGCACCAGCTGTTCTGTTTTTTTTTTGTTATGAGGTGGGAAACCATCCAGTGATTTCTGCCGCTCATGGGTACTAAGCAGAAGTAGGTAACTGCTATGGATCAACAATTAAGGTAAAACTACATTAGACCGACGCACACGTGGATCATGCTTGATTTAAACATATAACGACGTCGCGTGGCATGGATCTAGTGTAGCTCTACAAGTCTAGTTTCCATATGAAATGTATGGAGACCGACGCGCCCATATCAGCGTATGTTGCACACATGTGCGCAGTGTAGTTCTACCGTGTTATTAACTCAGGTCATAGCACACATAAACGACTCTGCTCCAACACCGCTCCCACCCAACACTGCCCTAAACTAATACGACTGCTCGCAGTCCACGCGGCGCCAGCTAGCAGGCGCCCAGCAGTCCACGCGGCGACAGCTACCAGACACCCAGCGGTCCACGCGGCGACAGATACAGACCGACTGTCACTGAGCGGACTGATCGGCGTGGCGTCGGCGCAGCGACTGCTAGCAGTCAGCGCGCGGCCGCCGCGCGGACGCCGCGCCTACCGCTCGCCTACAACGTGCCGCCAGCGAGGAATCAACTGCCGAGCAGTCTGGCGGCGGTAAACTAGCTGACAGCGAGCTGTCTGCTAATTTATGATGCCAATGTAAAATATATCTAAAGAGCAATATTTAAAGCCCATATTTGAATGATATTCTTTTTGCCGGGTGGGAGCAGAGTCGTTTAAGTGTGCTTTGACCTTTAATCACACTTCACACAAATATTATTAAGGCAAAAGTTTATACTCGTATGTATGCAAGTGTGTTTCATATTCCTTCTACATCACACTCAAAATCTAAATTTAACTTCATACACAATATTTCTGAGGCTCTGAGCTCCACTTTAGAGTTCCGTAGGTACTCCAAAGGGTAAAACGGGACTTCATCGGTATGACTTGCATCGGTCCACCTTGTAGGAGGCCTTCCGACGCTGCGTCTTCCGCTACGCGGTCACCACTCCAGAACCTTTCGACCCCAACGGCCATCCGTTCTGCGAGCAATGTGCCCTGCCCATTGCCACTTAAGTTTGGCGATTCTTCGTGCTATGTCGGCAACCCTGGTTCTCCTGCGGATATCTTCATTTCTGATTCGATTACGCAATGAAACTCCGAGCATAGCCCTTTCCATTGCCCTTACGTGTACGAGTACATCGGTCTAATGTAATTCTAGCTTCAGAAGCGCATTTTCCAAACGAAAGTCATCTAATTGCGCCACCCTCGCACGATATTAGCCGTTCAATCGAGCGCCCTGGCGATATTACCACAATTCGCCAATATTACTATTGTGGCCCCCATAGTATTTTCTTTGGCGATTTGCCAACTACCTCAGTAGGAATTTCTGTCGATATTTTATATATTACTAGCAGTTCCAGCCGACGTAGTTCTCCCTAAAGGTTTTCGCTAGAAAAAAAAAATTGGCACAATTTCCGGCACGGATCTTGAGCGCTGGCTTCAAGTTGCACAGAAGTCAAATATTCGGTCGCTTTAGTGGTCCGAAGTGAGACGCGGGGGCGGGGAGTGTCAGTGATTGGCTCGCCGCGCCGTCGCGTTATAGACGTCACTCATGATTCGTTCCCTGCCTTGCTGCATGTCTATTATCTTTATGCATGCTAACAACGACGACGATTGGCTCGCCAATGTACTGACTGACACAATGTACTGGTTGACTGGTAGAGAATGCCTAAGGCTAATAGTCCGCCTATGTACATTGTGTTGCATGAAGATTAAATAAATAAATAAATAAATGTATGGAATGCGCAAAGCGATCCCCACTCTGACGCCGAGCGCTCAAGATCCGTGACGGTAATTGTACCTACGGATTCAATTGTATTTTCAAACCGTCTACCGTCTACATGGAAAGTGTGGAACAATTTGTCTGATGCGGTCTCTCCGTCCATTTATAATAATGAGATGAGCTTGATAAGTACCGGAGGAACTAGCCCGCAATGGCCGAAGACAGACGTGTGTGGAAAAGGGAGAGCGATGCCTTCACTCAGCAGTGGCACATAAATGGGATAACTAACTAATACTAACTCAAGGCTAGAGTGAATAGGCTTTTAATAAACTAGTGCGTTTCATCATCAATTATTGCTTTACTGCTTACCATCAAGTCAAGCACTAGGTCAAAAAATCCAGGGACTTACTCAAATATACACACATAGTTTCATCCAAATCAGTCAAGCAGTTTAGGAGATAAATACACATATAGAAGAATTATATGTGTTCTGACCAAATCGTTTAAACGTTAAAGTTTGATGATATGTCAATTTTTATTTGACTTACTATCTTTAGACCTTCTATCATCCCAAAAATCTAACATCAATGATATAGCTCTTGCTCTAGGATGGAGCGGGAGTGCGTGTCAGACTTTTACTGACTAAAAACACACCTATGCTCCTTTTTTTTTTTTTTTTTTTTTTTTCGATGGGAAAAATCATCTTATGACAACCCCCGCTCTTGGGCGGAGCGGGAGATAGTGTCAGACTCTTACTGACTAAAAAACCCATCCCGTTCCTACAAGCCTTCATACCGGGGCTCGAGCGCCCTTTCGGATAACCCTGGCCCCAGTAGGCTTCGACCCGGCCGGGCCCCTGCTGTTGCTGACAATTCCTTGAGGCGCGCGGGAACAGCGCGCGCCGTCGACGACTTGGGCTTGGTCCGGACGGTTACCGGACGGCCGGACAGCGAGCTACCCATTGCTCATTTTAACAAGCCAAATATCCTTGAAGTTTTATAGTCGTTCGATCGAAGTCCTATCCAAGAGCGGTATTGACGTGTTTCTTAATCAGGATTGGATAGAACGACAACTCAACTGGCTCGAAATTAAACGATCTATCGAATACTTATTTCCAGTTACATTTATAAGTATTCTACCAGGATAATGTAATACAGATTCTTTTTTTTTTAATTCAACTCTTCGATCGAATGACTTTAAAATCGGTGTCGTTCAAACTCGATTGATGGATGTGAATACGGAAATGGTCTAAACGACTAAATCGCTACGATATCGTTACGGTTTTGATTACGTGAATCGGGTTACAGAAAGCTTCGGCTACTGGACCACCGCTGCTTGCATGTAAATATTTTTGAACTTTGAAAATCTTAAAAAAAAAACATTTTTTGTTTTTTTGCTATTTCTGATTTTCGATTTACCATAAAATATTGGAACAAAACTGTTAAGTTCCAACAGTGATATCATCAGCGCAAACATCGCGTGGTGAACTAAATATTTCCAAACTTGATTCCTCAAGTCGTGCAATAGGGCTGTCACGGAATTGTTGGCTCTTTAATACTTCCCCGCACGCAGTTTAGGGTTGCTCCCGAACAGAAATAGGGCACTGGCACAGAACTGTTGGCGTAAGGCATAGGAGGAAGCGAGTTTTTATTAACGAGTTTAAATATTATTATTATTATAGTTGGTTTTGAAAAATCTTAGGCTTAGGTCACACTATAATAATAATACAATATAATATTCCACAACTATCACACAACGCCGTCTAGTCTCAAGCTAAGCAGAGCTTGTTTTATGAGTACTAGACAACTGATAAACATACTTATATATTTCTAAATATATACATATCATAGATGAACTACACTTAGACACAGAGCAAATGATCGTGCTCATCACACAAACATTTGTCCTGGGTGGGAATCGAACCCACGACCTCCGGCATAGCAGTCAGGGCCACTAACCACTTGACCAACAGACCTGTTACTATGGTTTTTTCCCGCAAGCGGTAAAGCTAAATCGCAAAAATTTTTTTATTTAGATAATCGCTTCCTCTTGTAACATGGGTTGTTAAAAGCTAAGTATCAATAAAAAAGTAAAATCGCATGATAAATAACACCTTTTTTGAGACCACTATCGTTTGACCCGGAAAGCACAATATTACGGGAAATTAAGCTTTATAACACTACAGTTTGGGTGTGGAATCACGTGCAAGTGCAGTCATTAGTTTTAATTCGTTTTCATAATTTCGTTAATAGGTTTAATTTTGTAATGTTTTGTAATTGTGTTAATATTTAGGTGAAAGCTTTTTGTTAGCTAATGCATAAGTATGTTAATGTTGACTGTTTATATGTACTAGCTTCTGCCAGCGTCTTTACCCGAAAGTAGGTTTCTCTATAAATACTTTGAACACAAAATAGATAGGTACAGAAGACAATCTCATGTATGTACTTCACTTTTTATACCTACGCTCGGTGGACACACACTAATGAGCGTTTGAGCCGGAACTGTTCGACGAGTGAGCCGAGGCGCTCCAGGATTTCGTGTCCGTGAGCGGTGTCTATGTGTGCGTTGCTCGAGCGCGCTTTGTATGTAGATTGTACGCGCTTTGTTTCATCCCCTTAGGGGGTTAATAAAAAAGAAAGACGTGTGGCACTCGGGGACTGCCGCGGTAAAGCTATTGCATAGCATTTTTATCAACTTATGCAATTATAATTATTTATTTATTTTATTTATGCAGTATTTTTTTCCTTTGTTTTTTTTTTCTTTGATATTAATTGAAGTTACACTTTCACACATTGAATTGAATTTTAATTGATTGTTCACTCATTTGTTTTCTTATCGGTCACCACGCTCAAAAAACAAATGAGTGGGGGGTGTTAGGTTATTTTCGTTACGGAATTTGTGGATTCGGTCTTCACGCTCAAGGCCTGCGATAGAAGCTATGCAATAGCTTAAAAAATCCTCTCGTTGTGCTAGCCTACGTCCTAAAATGAAGCCTTGTGCAAAATTTGACGCTCCTAGTCCCAGTAGCTTCGGCTGTGCGTTGTTATGTTAGTCTGTCAGTTTCTCCTTTTATACTTACAGATGACTGATCATATATACAGCCCAGCTTAAGTGGGACTGGAAACGTCGGCGGTGGACCCGTAATACACAAACTTAGTGCCCTAAAGTCGCATGATGGAGTCTCGGCAGACCACGAAGCAGATAGCAGGACGACTTAAATGTCTTACTTTGGAATCGGCAAGACGTGGCTCAGAGCTCGAGGCCTTTGCCCAGACGTGGGACAATATAGATTATAGATATGTGGTCCCACAACTAGGTTCAACTAGTTCAGCGACAATGCCAGACAACGTGGTGATTCTATTTATTTATTTATACTTCATGCACATTCAAGTACAGAGGCGGACTTTATGCCTTAGGCATTTTCTTCCAGTCAACCTTTGGGTGGTGCAGAGAAAAACAGTGGTAGGTGTAATAAAAGAAAGAGATAACGTGATTCCAAGAATTGATATACTAATAAACCTTTTTTTTTTTTTTTTTTTATCTGTTATAAACTAGTACTTGACTGCGATCCCGCCTGATGGTAAGCAGTGATGCAATCGTTGATGGTGAGGCGCACTAGTTTATTAAGAGCCTATTCACTCTAGCCTTGAAGACACCCAAATTATAATTAGACGGGAAGACCGCAGCAGGCAAACTGTTCCAGTCCCTTGATGTACGCGGTATAAATGACGAGGCGAAACGCTTAGTCCGGACCGTAGGTGTTTCAACAACGTAAGGGTGACCATAAATATTACATATTCTTACAATTATAAACTACATATATACCCAAAAAAACCCAACCATTTGTTTCAAATCGACAATTGGAAAACATTAACGCTGTGATGATACTACTGTCAACCACTTGCGAATTATCTCGCAAACTTTAGTTTTAAATGCTAATCGGTTTGTTGCCATCCTGATCTCCTGGGGGAGCGCATTCCACAAAAAAATCGCTTGAACAAAGAAAGAATGGTAAAGAAAGTCAGTACGGTGAATGGGACATTGAAGTAGGCGGTTATGAGACGAGTGCAGATTTCTATCTCGTTTTCTGTTATTAAATTGCTTGTACTTCCCTATATTTGTATCTATACTTTATACTTACGATACACGAGAAATCCAACCAGCCAGATACAAGGCTACATTGAAGACACATTCAATCTGCTGATGCATACCAAGGTTACAAGACGAGCCATATCGATACGAACTCGACAAACACCGACCCAATACAGGGAAACGGTTATGTTCTACACACCCGAAACCTATCACCAATATTGGTATATTTTACGACTGTTACCATAGAGCACGGAAACGATTCTACTGAAGACGTCATCTTCACTAACATTATTTACACTAATTTTATAAAGAGGTAAAGCTTGTTATTAAGCTATTGCATAGCTTCTATCGCGGGCCTTGAGCGTGGAGACAGAATCCAGAAATTCCGTAACGAAAATAACCTAACACCCCCACTCATTTGTTTTTTGAGCGTGGTGACCGATAAGAAAACAAATGAGTGAACAATCAATCAAAATTCATTTCAACTTCAATTAATATCAAAGAAAAAAAAAACAAAGGAAAGAAAAATACTGCATAAATAATATAAATAAATAATTATAATTGCATAAGTTGATAAAAATGCTACCGCGGCAGTCCCCGAGTGCCACACGTCTTTTTTTGTTTATAGGAGGTAATATCTGAAAGTACTGGTCCGATTGTGAAATTTTTTCACCGATAGAAAGCTGCTTTATCCCCTCGAGCGCCGATTGTACATACGTCTGTACAACTTGAAGACCTTGAAAAACGCTTAATTTTCGTTTTGTACACACGTCTGTACGAAACTTATTTGGCCGAAAATTTTGGTTTCTATATTTCCTGATGACATCTACACTAATCTCTATAGAATAAAGAGAAAAAGTTTGTTTTTATGTTTTTTTTTTATTTGCAATCTGAATGTACTGGCTAGTATGTAAAGCAGCTTTTTATCGGTGAAAAAATTTTAGCAATCCAATCGGACATTGCTAAAATATTTTTACCGATGGAAAGCTGCTTTATTCCTGAGTGACATAGACTATATTTTATGTATGCGGGCGATGCCGCGAGCAATAGCTAGTAAGTTTATAATACTCTAATACGCGAAATATAAGTTTAGGGAACAAAAAATTTATGCCACCAGTTTTCTGTCTCAAGGTTTCATATCATGTAGTTAATATCTTCTTTGAAAACTCAACTTATGACGCAAGAATGACATTGATTGTGGGATCTCATGGTAGAATGGCACAGTGACTGTCATAACCCAGTGCTGGGCACGCCATAATTATGGCAATAAGTCCCCTCTTGGAGGAGTGTCTGGAAAGAGTCTGTGTCCTCACCTTCGACATGACGCAGGTCTTTACTAGATATGGTAAATTCGGGAGGTTCCTGCACCGAATTCGTGCGGAAGAAATGCCCGGGTGTCACCATTTTGTGGACCGCCCAGGTGTGCCCTGCTTGGTTGGAGCACCACCGTGTCCTTGTGGGGGTAATCGGCGGCAACGACCACTCGCACTGAGCCCTGGTACAGGCTATGGTTTAGAGCGAGGAGGAATGGGAGGCGATTGCCTCCTTCTGCGAAGTAGTAATGCTGGCAAAGCTGGCGGCTGCACGCGTGAGGAAACGGACTTCCTGATGCCCCAGCCGTCGGGATCCCGACCCTGATTTCCAGCCACCATAGGCGTGAGCTTGCGGACGGTGAGCAATGGAAGGTCGCCATCTGAACCGAACCCGAGTCGTATACGGCGCGTAGTGTTCCACGCACAACTCAAGGAGATGTCAGCAAAACCGTAGGGACCCACCAGGGTCGAAACCAACTGAGAAAATAGGGTTCGCTTATAAAAGGAAAACCCGGGGTTCTGGAACAAGAAAACAAAATCGTTTTGACAGTTAACTGGACCAGACGCCACAGGGCTGCCACCTGGTGTTACATTGATACGTATAGAAGTTTTATTCCGTTTTAATACCACTCATCTAATACTACTGGTATTTGTTTGAGACCGTGTTAATTGTCTATTCCGAATGGATACTATTGCTCCAACTAATACTAAAAGAAATTCAAGGATCTAAAAGTACAGTCAGCCAAAATGCTTTGTATAGGATCTTTAATTGAAATAAAATAAAAAAAAACGTATTTATTTAACAAATGTCTAGTTTAATAATAAATTGTGTACTGCAAACCTGCTCTAAATAACAACAAGCCACCATTTTTTTATGCAAGGCAAGGTTTCTGTTTTCCCCCAAGATGTTGAGGGGATAGCTTCCTGAGACATATCTAAACAAAGTGATTAGTTCGTGAAAGATTTTGTATATTACGATCCTAAAAAAATATTAAGAAACCAAAATTTTATTAGGTTTGACTTGAGCTGACTGTACTAAATTCAAGTTACTGGTATGGGTTCGTACATTAAATTAAATTATTAAAAAAATGGTCTCCGTTCAGAATAGGTAAAAAAATTGCGTTCAAACAAATACCAGTGGTATTAGATGAGTGGTATTAAAACGAAACAAATCGTATAGAACATTTTGATATGACTGCCCCTGCAGAGGTTGCCTTGGCATCATATACTCTGTGACCATAACTAAATAGACCAGAAAGCCTGTTACTGCCACTAAGACAAACATTGGACCAACACGCCAATGTTGCTCAGTGTTTAACGGAAGCGTATTCCCCTTTATTGCAGACATGTTGGACATGATTTATTCATGTTGGAACATGTCCAGATGTTTTTGGGACGTTCGGAGTCATGTTGAGCTAATTTTTGCAGTGTTGTAGCGGGAGTGTATTGTCGTGTTTAGGAGTGTGAACGTATTGACAAGCACGGTTTACAGATGAAATAAACTTATGAATGAAGTTTATCTCTTTTCAATGAAGCGGAAAAAATACATTTGGGTAGCATAAATAACCTTCTATATTATATCCCAGCGGCTATATATGTGTACGTAATCACCTATCTTCCCAGTGGCTGGGGCGTGAGTAAGTCCCTTTCTACCATTTCGCAGAAGAAGCCGATCGCCCGTACGAGAACACGGCGGTGCTCTACCCAAGCAGAACACTTCTCCACCGTATGCTCCGTGTTTCCGGATGGTCTTTGTGCTGACACCCGGACGTTTCTTCCGCACAAATCCGGTGCAGAAACTTCCCGACCATGTCTGGTGAGCCCTGCGTCAACCCGCGTCATGCAGAAGGTGAGGTTGCCATGACGTAAGTTACTAACATCTAAGTATTTTTTAAATAACATGGTTTTAGAAATTGTTACGGTAACAATGTATATGGAATTGAATCCTGAAATAAAAAGATAATTATTTTTCTTACTAGTCAATAAAAATCTGATACTATCTCACTCCAAATCAAATCAAATCAAAAATATTTTATTTCACATAGGCCTACATAGGCACTTATAAAACGTCAGAAGCTAGTGCACGGTTCCAAATTGGTCCTTTCCTATGGAGAAAAACCGGCAAGAAACTCCATGGTTACTCTTTTAAAAAAATTGGTTGGTATTACAATGTTGATAGATATTATGTAAGAACAGTGTAGACTAGTCAAATATACACAAAAGCACAATAAAAATTATCTCAGTAAAAAACAAAGTAAGTCGTAATAGGAAGTAGTCTAAGAGTTCGTGGAGTATACAGTGTTCTCACATTCACATTACAAAAAGAGGCTATATATATTAAAAAAAAAGAAATCAGGAATAATATAATAATTACAACTATCAATAAAACGTTAACAAAATAAATTACTAACAAATTTAAGACAGTTGAAATATAAATAAAAAAAAATATTGCAAAAGCAATGTGTCAGAGAAAAAAAATGTATATATAATTATTAAAAACAGAATAAGACAAATTCTTTGATGAGTTCCCAGCATCAAAAAAAGGCACTGGGTTACCAGAATGGTTGTCTGTTCCAACCAACTTTATATTGCATAATATAAATCAACTGAAAACTTTGCAGAACCAACAAACCTTAGCCAAGAAAACCTATTATTATTTTCGCTATTACCAACACAATATTCCAAAGTAAATCCGTGCTATAATAATAACCAGAACTTTCAAAATGAAAACAAGCAAAGTTTAAAATAAGCAGCACCTGTTTAGCATTCACCCATTTTTCTTTCACCTTCACTACAATAAGGTGCATTTACACCAGAGTGGTGCGAGATAGTGAGGCGGTATGCGAGGTAGCACGGTGGTATGCGAGGTAGCGAGGCAAAGTGCGAGGTAGCAAGACGATTTGCGAGATAGCACGATGGTATGCAAGGTAGCGAGGCAAAGTGCGACATAGCAAGACGATGTGCGAGGTAGCACGGTGGTATGCGAGGTAGCGAGGTGGTGTGAACGGTAGTATGGTTGTATGCAAGATAGCGGGGCAATGTGCGACGTACCACAGTGGTGTGCAAGGTAGCGAAGTGATGTGTGAGGTAGCAAGGCGACGCACGAGGAAAAATCCAATTTCCATACTGACTTAGCACAGCTCTTGTGGAAAAGGCTAGTGGAGTCAATAAGACATATTTAAATTCTCTGAAATAACTCTGTCCTCTACGGACTTCTCAACTTTCTACGTACACAAAAAAAACGGAAGATGTATACGAGGAATACAAGTATGCGAGTAAAAAATGTGTGCAAGAGACGCGAATGAAAAATGTGTCCACGCACAGGTGAAAACAGTCAGCTACGCATCCTTGCTCGCACTGCGTAAGCTGTACGAGGAGCTCACTCCTCGTACAGCTTTGGTCAAAATAATCACACACACCGCTACACATCCTCTTACACCCTGTCTCTTACATCTACGATGGAAAAGCATCCTTACCTATTTTTCTTTCACGGTACAATAAAGAGCTGAGCCATGTCCCTGAAATATACCTGAGAGAGACTTGCGTCGCCAATTTATGCAGTTGACTCTAAAGTTAGCATAATGCTGTGTCTGATATAAATTGTCATTCTTTTTAAACGTTTTATGTCTGGAGTTTGTGGCTTGAAGTTTGGACTCGGGTAGAATATAAATTATGCTGGGTATTACATTTTGTTTTCTATTTTGTTGACGTCAAAGGTAAAGTTTAAAAGATTGCTTCGTTCAGAAGTTGTGGACTTCCTTTGTCATGTTTTCGTTTTTAAGATGTACATACACTGGACTATTTTTACCCGACTACGGCAAAGCCAAAGGAGGGTTATGATTTTGACAGGCTATGTATGTATGTATGTTCATCTGTTCCCTAGCTCCTAATCTACTTGACATATGAGGTATCGCTAAAACCGCCTTAATGGTCCGCTAAACATTGGCTACGTGACGTGTCACAAAACGCGATATGGCGCCCTCTAGCGGGCACAAAGTAATGTGTTAAAAATAAAAATTGAGATAAATACGCCGTGTTTGATATCATTTGAAAGGGCTTAACTTGTACATTTTCAAAATATTGCTCAAATTTAAATTGACGCCATCTAGCGGGCAAAAAGTAATGTGTTAAAAAAATGTTAAGATAAATACACCGTGTTTGACTTCATTTGAAAGGGCTCCACTGGTAATTAACAAAAAATGTCATCAAAATTCAATGTGGCGCCCTCTAGCGGACAAAAAGTTTTGTGTTAAAAAAAAAGATAAATACGTCGTGTTTGGTATAATTTGAACGGGCTTCACGTAAATAGTAGGTATAGAAACACAGTGATTTAACACCAAAACTGTTTAAATAAAAATAGAGTAACAAACTAAAACCCAACTACGATAAAAAAACCACGTCGAAAAATAATGAAATCACATGTTATTAAAGTGTTTCGGTTGCTTGGTGGTGGACGTGTGATTATGGCTTTTCTTTTTGTTCTTTTCTTTTTTTTCCACCATTCTGAAAATCTTGTTTCATTCTTTTTCAGCGTCGTTTTTTTTGTCGTAGTCAGGTTTTATAGGTGTTGTTATAAGGTGTTACCATGTTATATTTTTTCCCAAAACCATTTAAAAAGGTCATAAGTTGAACACTACCGACACTAAGTACAACACAGGTCACAGTAGGTCATAGCGAGCATTAGGCGCTAGCAAACAGTTGGGTCCAAGCTTTGCTGACATAACAAGCAACTTTGTGATTTTTCATGATACAGTTACGAAATCTTGTACATAGTTTATTTACATAAAAATACTAATAAGGTGTTTCAAGTTTCGCATATACAAAAAATTAGGTTGTGTATACAACTGTTGCTGCTTGCTACTAAACTTGATGGACTAAGGGTCTAAACAGACAGACCGCATTGCAACTGCACCATGCGCGGGAGGGTGGAGCGCGCGGGCGGGTGGGTACGGTGCAGTTCGGATGCAGTCGGTGTGCAGTTCACACGACTGCGATCGGATTGCACGTTTGGTTTGCAGTTCTATTGCAGTCGTGTCAAGTGCATTCAAACTGCACTTAAACTGCAATTTGAAATGCGGTCCGTCTGTTTAGACCCTTAAACATAAAGCTAGACTGCTGAACGCATACGCCTCTTAATCAGCGCTATGACATTTTAAGACTAAAAAACCGGGCAAGTGCGATTCGGACTCGCGCACTGAGGGTTCCGTGCAAACTAAATTTATTAGTGTCTACATGTTGTTACTACATTGTGTGTATCTACGAGTGTGTATGCCAAATAAAACAGTTTTCTTTCTTTCTTTCTTCTAAACTGATTTTCTCAGAACTGAAATTCCCGAATGGAGTCTCGAAAATTTTTCCGAATAGCAATTTTTTTTGTGACGTAGTAGGTAACAATAAATTTACTATTTTCAGATTTTTCCTATACCTTTGCTATAAGATGTTGCTTTGTACCAAATTTCAGGATTCTGAGTCAACGGGAAGTACCCTTTAAATATCGATCTATGAGAGCATCAAAATATACGTTTTTTGCGTCATAAATGGCCTTATTTTTTTATTCGTTAACTTAGAGGTTTGATTTTTCACAGCTTGAAGAGACCACAGACCTGAGTATATGGTTTTAATTTCAACTTGATAATTCCACGCGTTCTCGAGATAAAGGGTCTTGACAGACAGATAGACAGACGGACGGACAACAAAGTGATCCTATAAGGGTTCCGTTTTTTCCTTTTGAGGTACGGAACCCTAAAAAAGAACAAATTACCATCGGTATTTTCCCACAAAACCACTATTAATAAAGAGCTTTATTAACGAACTCGACAAAAAAAAAAACTTAGTTAAAATAGCCATATCACGTACACCGATAAACGCTGCATAACTTTAAAATTGCAACTCCAACACCAACCATTACCCGCGATAAGTGTTCCAATATCCCCCGGTGTACTCGCCGAACCTCCCCTTTCAATTTAAAGGTTTAAAGGAAATTGAGTCGAGTAGGCAACGTCGATACACCGATACGGGGCAACTTGAAATGAAAACAATATTTATTGATAGGTAGAAGCGGATGTGAAGGGGGAAAGTGGGGTCGTTTGGAACTTTCTCTTATTTTGGAGATAATAATATTGTTTTGTTGTGAGATGGTTTTTCTGTTTTTGAAATATTTTATACATTGGTGTCGGCTCTTATTACCCGGCTCAGAAGGAGGGTAAAGTTTGCTTTTATGTCCTCTACTGCATACTAATTGACATTTGATACTACTTGTTTACAAGCACATTTCTTTTATGCAGGATATTTCGAGTATTTTTCTCGAGAATGAAATAATAAATGTAATGACGAAGAAAAAAAAATATTTTGCACTCTATTTTCTTCCGTTGTTCATTCCATATTTTTTGTAAGACTTGATATTCATGGCGCTAATACACCATAGGATAATGATAAATATAAATGTATTGGCATAAAACAAGTGCGAATTACCATCAACGATTGCATCACTGCGTACCATCAGGGCCTCAAGTCTGCTATTACAATAGTGTCAGAATGGTCTATCATTGATGTCATAATTGTCGATTTTGACAAGTTTGGTAATCTACTAATATAATGGCGTCATTATGACTTTCCAATGGTCAACCACTGACACTCCAGTGACATATAATGGTAATCTCGTACATATTGACAATGAATATTTGACGTTTGCGGTAATCTGCTAAAACTTTGACAGTTTATTTGATCAGTGTTTTACCATTAGAACGTTATTGTGCAGTTATTGGTTTTAATATGCTCGAAATTATCATTCTACCACAATTCTATTACAAGACCAGTGACCGATCAATGATCGATCATTATGAATTAGCAGATTACAAACTTTTAGCAAGATGACAATGGGATCGTGTTGGAATGACGAATTTATAAAAATAGCAGACTTGGGGCCCAGGTGGGATCGCAGTCAAGTATAAGTTTATATCATTTACGTGCAACTTAGCTTCACTTTCTAGTATAGACCATAGAATCGATAATACTAATAAATCATAGAATAAATATAATACAATATATGCTCAAATTAAAACACTACATATGCTTACTCTAAAATGGTCAAACAATTGGTCCAAATCGACAATAAGAAAACATTAACTGGTTTTTCCACGATATTTTCATTCATCGTTTTTGAAGGCAAAATGGCGTTTGACATTAATACTTGTGTTTTTTTTTATTATTTAGTTATTATTTTTTATATTATAATGTTGGGCTGTGAAAAAGAAGGATGACAAAAGATTGCACGTAGCGGATATGAGAATGTTGAGATGGATGAGTGGTGTGACGAGAATGGATAAAGTGAGAAATGATCATATTAGAGGAAGTTTGAAAGTGGCGCCAGTGACTGAAAAGTTAAAAGGTAAGTAATAGGTTGTCTTAGTATGATCATGTAAAGAGGAGGGATTTATTTATTTAATTAAATAGAACGGCCGAAGCCAATTACACTATTTAAACTTATACCTAATTCTTTAACTCAGTCATGCATTCTTCTCACAAAAATTCAAACATTCTAACATTATCACCTTCCATTCATCTGCAAACACATCAAAACCTGTGTTTGAGTTCAGGAGAGCGTTAATGGCGGCTACTGTCCGCGGAATAGGCGACTTGGAATGTGCAATAGTACGGGAAGTTGGAACAGCCAGTAAGCGATGTTTTCTGCCACGACAATAATTGTCTGGGACGAACAGATTGAATATTTCATTGTGCAGGCCGGGATCATCAATAAAACACCTAAGAATTTTAAATACAACTGTCATCTGATCGCGCGACCGTCTTACTTCTAGGTAGTTGAAATTTAAGCAACCCAACAAGAATTTCGTGGGATACAAATAGGGATAGAACCCGTACAAGTGCTTGTAAAGGAACCTAAGGAATGCTTTTTGTACTTTCTCTAAAGCTAATACGTACTGCTTTTCATACGGATTCCATACGCACGCACTAGACTCAAGCTTGCTACGGACCAACGCGCAAAAAACAAGCTTGATAACGTGGGAGTTCTGGAAGTCACGACAATTCCTTAAAACAAAACCAAGGCGCCTGAAGGACTCCTTAGCAGTAGATGTGATGTGGTCGTGAAAAGTGAGCTTGCGGTCGAATATGACTCCCAGGTCTTTCATGGAATCAGTTCTTGTAATTATATCACCATTCAGTTTGTATAGAAAGTTGACTGGGTGCCGCATTCGACCGAAAGACATCACGTGGCATTTAGATTTATTAAATTCCATTTTATTTTCTAAACTCCACTTATAAACTGAATCAATGTCTGATTGCAGGGCTTGGCAATCGAGCTCAGATTTTATTTCATAAAATAGTTTTAAGTCATCAGCATATAAAAGGGATCTGACATTCGCAACCACATCAGGGAGGTCATTAATCATCAGGATGAAAAGGAGAGGGCCGACTACCGAACCTTGACTCACACCCGAGCGAGTGTGGTATGGGAGTGACTCGTACAAACCTAATCTGACAAATTGTTGTCGGTCCCGCAAATAGTCTGCAAGAAGTCGTAGAAGCCCTGGAGCTACACCTATCGCGCTGAGCTTTGATAGCAAGACGTCATTGTTTACTCTGTCGAACGCCTTTTGGAAATCAAAGTAAACAACGTCTACCTGGCGTTTGCGATCAAGACTAGTAGAGATGTAATTAACTAGTGTAAGTAGGTTAGTATTGACGGATCTCTTTTCTCGAAAGCCATGCTGCTCATTGCAAAGGTATTGTGTCACTTGTTTGTAAATTCCTTGGTGTAGGACATTCTCGAACACTTTCGCGGGAGAGCATAGTATCGCTATTGGACGATATTCATCGACAGAAGATTTATTTGAAGATTTCGGTATGGGAGTCACACGTGAAATCTTCCATGGTGGTGGATAGATTCCGGATTTTAAAGCTAAATTAAAAATGTGATTTAGGGGCCGAATGAGAAATTCCTCTCCCTCTTTTAAGAACCAAGGAGGAAAATATTAGTAATTACATTAACATTCTAAGCTTTCGGCAAAGCTTAGAATGTTAATGTAATTACTAATATTACTGTTGCTTGGATTGGCTATATTCCCGAGGTCTAACTTTGGTACTTCAGTTTGGAAGACGCTCGCGAAATATTCTGCGAACGCCTCGGCAGCTGCTACGCCACTGTGCATTTCACCTTTGTGGGTAACGCAAGGCTCAAAACCACCTTTTGATCTAAGGTTCGAGATATGCTGCCAGAACTCTTTAGGGTTTTTCCTAATGTTCCCTTCGATACGCCTAATGTAGGTATTATAAGCAGTCGATATACGAGACTTTAGACTAGACCTGCAGTCAGAGAATTGCTTATATATTAGTTCACATTTACTCTTTTTCCAGGCAGAATGTAATTTAACTTTCTTCCGGATGTCCTGAATAATATCCGACGTAAACCAGATAGGATATCTTCTAGTTATCTTTCTATTTCGGAGTTTTTTAGGGATACAAGCGTCAAATAAGCTGTAAACAATATCATAGAAAGCCTGAGTGCTAGTGCAAACGTCGTTCGATGATACAACTGCATCCCAAGACACCTTAGAAAGCAGTTCGTAAAGCAGATTGCGATTACATTTTTTGAAATTCCAGTCCCTACGGCGGTCCACATTACTGGGTTCAAGCCTTTCACTTTCATCGGATGACTGTAGCTTTACTTGGATGTCCAACGGTGGATGGTACGCATCAGGGGGCACTAAACCTTCGACTTCTGTTACAGAAACGCCGTGTAGGCTTGCACTCTCTTGAACCAAAACAACATCTAACATTCCCCCATGCATGTTCTCAACAATGTTTCTTTCACACATATTAGAAAATGCTACAAAATAACAATAATAATTACGAACATTCAAGGAAGCACTGTTTAAGTTTAAATCACCTAAAATGATAACTGTTCCTTTTAAGTCGTTTATAAAACTTTCCACTTTTGTAAACCAATTCATGTAATCACAGTCAGTGGCACTTGGTTTCATATAAACAACACACACGTAAACAGGTGAACCATGCCACGCAAAACTCGACCAAAGATCCTCACCACTGTCGGTCTCAAGGTCACGCCGACGACGAAGGACTATGGGATTGCGTGCCATAAGTAGCAGGGATGAAGCGCATATTACTAAAAGTGTTCTTAGTATACATGTGGATGTATGGAGAGGGAGAGGAAGGCCTAAGAAAAGATTGATGGATTGTTTGAGGAGTGATATGAAAGAAAAGGGAGTTAGTGATAGTTTGTCGGGTGAAAGGAAAGAATGGAAGAAAAAAACGTGTTGCGCCGACCCCAAGTAATATGAGATAAGGAGAGAAAGAAGAAGTTATTATTTTATATAAAAGGCTATAAATGGAGTCGACATTTTTTATTTGGTGTGGGGTTGTGGGTCGTTTTAGTAGGTAAAGACCTTTACGCATGAATTCAATTAAAATTGTTACGACAGCGTTTTTGATAAATGATGCGAAACTTTCTTCAAAGAGAAATTAAGAATAATGTTCCCCTTCGTGTAATGACTTAAGTTTTTTTTACTTAGTTTTGTGTCTGATTTGTGCTGAGTTTAAAACTTTAGGTAGTCTAGCTTTTTATTTCAATAATGCTGTCGCCAATGAGTTGTACAGTCATTGTGCGTACAGCCAAGGAGTTGAATTCCCTGCTGGAGTTTGTGTTTCCTGATGGCTACAACCCGGGTTTAAGTCAAGAGTGATTATGTTCTTCTAGGTAAGCGCGCTCCATCGTCGACCGCATCGTCGTAGCTTTCCATCAGGTGAGATAGCGGTCAAGCGCAAACCTATCAACAATAAAAGAAGTTGTTTTAATACCTATTAGTAGTTTTAACTTTTTAAGTTATTTATTAGTTTTGCCGTGTGTGATGGTACAGTGATTAAAGCTGCCGTTTATCATTATTTGAAACGTTATTTTGTCAAGTACAAGTTATCGGAATCTAAGCGCACGGCCGTGTGCAGGCCAAGTTCCAGCAACAGGCCGCGCGCATGCCGTGCACTATTTACACGAACCGTTTCGACCCATTTTTGACCTCCCTGTAGCTCAGTGCCTATTGCAAGGACAGAAATAAAATTGAACCTACGTTTTTATATACTAGTACTTAAGCAGTATGCCAAATTTCATAGATATAGCTTCAGTAGATTCTGAAATATGACCCTGTGAATATAGTATATATATATAAAACCTGCCAAGTTCAAATTTAACGATGATCAGGCTGTTGATGAAGATGGTTATGATCGATTTTAAAGTGCGTCTAAACTTGGCATTGGATTGGATTTCAACCCTTTTTTAGGCGAACAATTAGCCGATAGGAACTTGGCCCCCTTTTTAACATGTATGTTTTAGTGGAATAAATCTTACATAACTTAAAATTAACAGTTTTTGCTTATCGGTCCATATACATATATCACCTCATTTTAGTATATAATATGTGAAACCTGAAACTCCTGTCTATATTTTTATGTAAAGAATCATTTAACAAAATTTTAAAACTGTATAATGAAATATCATAAAGTTATAAGCTTGTTATGTCAGCAAAAATACAAGGTCACCGGGCCGTCCAGGCGACTGATGGGTTGTTTTGCACTTGCAACCAGCTGCTTGATGGCGCCTATCCTGGTATGACCTGTCGTGACCTGTGTTGTACTTAGTGTCTGTGATATCCAAATTGTGACCTTTTTAATACATTTTTTGTTTAGTAATTTCTTTGAACAAATGACTTATTTTGTGAATACAAAATATTGTTTTTATTGTTATTTTGCACATATTACCGCGTTAAAATTATTCGTGGGGCACAAATAACAGCAATTGCTAATTTAAGCGAAATTAGTGATGTACCCTTTGAGGCACTATTAATTAATTTTATAAATTAACAAACTAATATTATAAAAATTAATAATTACAATGTATTTAAACTCCCCTAAAGCTATTTAAAAATAAAAAAACTTGTTAATTTGCAGTTTCATACTTTGCCAGAATGCTGTATCAACATGTGCTTTACATTTTGCCAAGTTAAGGGTTAAATATTTTTGGAAAAAAAATATAACATGGTGTGAAAATTATTGGAATCCATTCAGTTACTGATTCTGAAATTTATTATTAAGCTTTCGAATATACTGAAAATAATGTGGTATATTTAATGTTAATTTCAACCCTATACCTCTAATGTCAAACGGACAACGAAGTGATCCAGATTTTAAAAGGTAGTTTTATATCTTTTTGAGGTACGGAACCTCAAAAAGCATACATTTAAAACCGTTTGAAGAAAACGTATTTCTATCATCATCATCATCATCTTCCTGCCCTAGTCCCGTTTTATTTGGGGTCGGCGCAACACGATTTTTTCTTCCATTCTGTCCTGTCACTCGTCTCGCTATCACTGACTCCCTTTTCTTTCATATCGCTTCTCACACAATCCATCCATCTTTTCTTTGGCCTCCCTCTTCCCCTCCATCCATCCACATGTAAACTCAGAACTTTTTTAGCAACATACGTTTCATCCCTCCTTTTCACATGACCATACCAAGACAAACGATGCCCTTTCAACTTTTCAGTCAAGGAAACGTAGTCCTATAAAGGCTTAAATTAAAACAACAACTTCACAAGAAATTATCAAATGCAGTTCACACGGTTGAAAATACAGGACGTTAGAGAGAACTCTTGAGAGGGTACAACGTGGAATGAAAAAAATATAGGTAGTGGTCAGTGTGAAATAACAATTGAAGCGGTTTCTATTGAGGAGTTCGTTCAAGCGATGTGTAGCGAACGCTTTGAACACACACACATAGCCAGTGGGGCATTTCGTTTTACAAAAATTAGGAACACTTTTAGTCGTTTTTTGTCTTTATATAAGACCTTTCTTTAACAGTATTTTATCTGTATACCTTCAGTATTTTATCTCTAAAATGCCACACAGTGGGTTCCTACTGAAGGAAAGCACCTACGAGGGCGCTCGAGCCCCGGTATGAAGGCTTGAAGGAACGGGATGGGTTTTTTAGTCAGTAAGAGTCTGACACTATCTCCCGCTCCGCCCAAGAGCGGGGGTTGTCATAAGATCATTTTTCCCATCGAAAAAAAAAAAAAAAAAAAAAAAGGCCGGCCTAGAAAGAGGTGGCTGATTTGAACGCGTACCGCGAGGATTGGTTAGAGACGACGCAGGAGAAGAAAGTTTGGAAGGACTTGCCCAGAAGTGATGGCTAATAAAAAAAAAAACTTATAAAAATATATATGTTTGATAAAATATATATTACTAGTGGTTCGTATATATTTTCTCCTGTCCAAAAGCTAATATTTCGTCAAAAAAAAGATTCTGAATTATTTTCTGATGAAATAAAGCAGCAGGGCCACCACCTACCAGGTCCAAATGTATTTTCAAACTGTCCAGGGACCTATTTAACTAAACACACAAAGTTTCATCCAAATCAGTCAAACCGTTTAGGAGGAGTTACATGACAAACACACATATAGCATAATTACATACTTTTATAGAGACAATATTTTTTGACTATTCTATTTATTAAAATTAATTGCTAGGAAATAATAAACAAATTAAACAATAACTTAAATAATTAAAAATAATATATACACTAAATGCCTAGTTAAATATGACGTCATAAAACTCCTCCGCATCGCTGTCGACTGGAAGTGTGCCCAAAAGGCTGGCGGCATTGCCACGTTGTATGGCAATGCTTATTCTCTGACCGAGGTAGAAGCCAGCCCTTGGGTCACGCGAAGCGTCAATTAAGCGTTTCGCCAATTCTTTAAAAAGCATATGAGCACTCGGACCCCACGGCCCGAGAGTTTCAACCCCAAACGGCTCAAAAATATAACTGCCGACGAGGCTGTTATATTTCCGCCGCTTGAGGTTCTCTGCAGCCGTCGCGGCAGCACCAGCACAGCACGAAGAGCTAGGAAGATGGGATGGCTCAAGAGTATCGACACAGGTAGCGTCCCACACTAAAGGCCTACCCATCTTCCAAGGAAATAAAGACATACCGTCTGGTCTCTTACCATCGTCGCGTGCCAGGCCATGAGGTTCCAAAACAGCCGGAACGCCGACGGTGACAAGGGCTCGTCGGATGATGTCGTTAATGTTCGCGTGCCGCGCTATGCGTCCCGCACTTCGACTGCATGACAGGCCGTGGTGACCGAGGCTGTTGACAACTTCGCCACAGTGGCAGCGATGAGGAGAACAACAGGGAGCACCTAGACGTAGGGCAACAGCTAAGCGGAAAGTAGTATCGTCGAACAAGGTGCCAATATTCGACGACGGCAGTGCGTGAAGCCAAAGACCTGACTCCCAATTTCCCACAGCCAGCAGGCGCGCACGCTCCGCAGCAGTAGCAGATGTTACGATTAGGTTTTCCTGAACTACTTTGCAGAGCGGCTCATCCCACCGTCTCTGGGAAGCCGGGTTGTTAGGTGGATTTGTATTCGGGCAAGCGATTCTCCAGGCATCCAAAGCCTCGGCGAAACACGGCACTTCTAAAGGAATCAGTGTAGAAGTTAGGATGTTCCTGATTAATTTATCAGTGCCGTGGACCGAAGATATGAATGCCGGTAAACTAATACTGGTAATTTTGCGGACGCCGAGGCCTCCCATACGGATGGGAAGAGTAACTTGAGCCCAAGCTCGATCGTCCAAGGTCATATTTAAAATTAAAGTTAGGGTGTGCCGGATAATTTGGTCCATTTTTCCCAAAAGGTGAGGGTGCTTCCATAGGTGGGAAGCACGAAGGAAATATATTAATTTAGGACCGAAACAACAATAACGGATTAGGGTAATGGCCGAAAATAAAGAGAATAAAAAGACAATATAAATTCAAACTTAATATTATAAAGGCGAAAGTTTGTATGTGTGTCTGTTGGTTGCTTCTTCACACTCAAACAACTGAACGGATGTGGATGTTTATTAATTTTTTCTCACCGATTGAAAGCTGCTTTATTCCTGAGTAACATAGACTATATTTTAAGTACGCGGGCGAAGGCGCGGACTAAAGGTAGTAAAGCAAGTGTACCAGCAGCCTCACAGCCCAGGCCACAGAATGGCAGCTCAGCACAATATCTCACTGTAACAGCATCGTGAAATCGATTCGTTCAATACACTACGTGTCACAGAACGGACAACACTGGAATAGAAATATTGTGGAAATTGTGCTCCAGTTTCGAATGTTGAATTTATTTGGAGTATCCTGTGTTGTCAAGTCTTTGTAAAATATTGGTAATGTTTTGGAAATAATAGTTTGTGACTTTAAATGAGTTTCTGTTATGTTTAGTACAGAAAGAATTGTGACGTAAAATACGTAAATGATCAGTGTGAGTTTTTAAAGTGGGAAAAAATCAATAAC
Source organism: Mythimna ferrago (assembly GCA_910589285.2). Lineage (NCBI taxonomy): Eukaryota > Metazoa > Arthropoda > Insecta > Lepidoptera > Noctuidae > Mythimna > Mythimna ferrago. The sequence goes on from OU342693.1 coordinate 2,596,859, forward strand.
TTTTCGCGCTCTAGGGTAGAGCGGGAAGGTGTCTCAGTCTTTTACTGACTAATTCCCACTCCTATGTTACTTCTTTGCCCTGCATTGCGAAGCTAACCCTTGTCCCCAGTATGTTTCGGGCCGGCTGAGTCCTCACAATTTTGCTGACACCTCTTTGATCCGCTCATGGACCCAGCTGGGCCCCTGCTGTTGCTGACAACTCCTTGAGGCGCGCGGGAACAGTGCGCGCCGTCGATGAATTGGGCTCGGTTCGTATAGTTACCGGACGGCCGGACAGTGAGCTACCCATTGCTTACTGTCCGCAAGCCCGCGCCTACGGTGGCCGGAAATCGGGATCGGAGTCCAGGCAGCGGCGAGAGCGCCGTTGCCTGATGCGATCGGCCTTCTTCTTTGCTAGCATTACTGCTTCGCAAAAGGAGGCGACTGCCTGCCACTCCTCCTCGCTCCGAACCATGGCCTGAACCATGGCCCGGCGCGAGAGATCTCCGCCGCCGATTGTCCCCTCGAGGCACGGCGATGCTCCGCCCAAGCAGGGCACACCTCGACTGTGTGCCTCCACCGTGTCCTTCGGGCGTTCCGCACAGTAGCGACACCCGGGCGTCACTTCCGCATGAATCCGGTACATGGAACCTCCCGAACTTACCGTGACCGGTAAGGACTTGCATCATGCGGAAGGTGAGGACACCGTGAGGTCTTTCCAGCCACATACCTTCAGCCGGTCATTTCGTCCGCGAGATACCCGTGTACCAAGTTACATCATAACTCTACTCCGTCACGCTCAAACTGAACGGATTTTGATGAAACTTGGTACACGAGTAGACCAAGTCCTGGAATAGCATACAGAATGTTATCCCGTAATTTTCTACTATCACGCGAGCCAAGCCGCTGGCAGCAACTAGTATAAAAATATTATGTGATATAGTGAACGATATCTCATCGAACAACGAGACGACGTAAATGGAACTGTTCGATACGTTACGTGCTTCCAAGGACTGCAGAGTATTGGACGCGAAGCGTATTGCACACCTTTTCAATACTTATATAATTATTCAACCTTCAAAGTACTGTGCCTGCCATTTTGAAAACGAAACGAAAGAAAAAAGTATATTTCTTTAGGAAAGGGCTAGATCTTTAGATGTAGTCAGCCATATTATACAGTTTTTTTTTTTTGTGAACTTTAAAAAATATTTTTTTTAATAGCTTTTTACTGTCCCACTGCTGGGCAAAGGCCTCCCCCAAGTTCCTCCAAACTTTCTTTTCCTGTGCCGTCTTTAACCAGTCCTCGCGGTACGCGTCCAAATCATCCCGCCACCTCTTTCTAGGCCGACCTCGACGGCGCTTTCCTTCCAACCCACTGTGTAGCGATCAAAATCTATTTATTTTTAATAGTAACTACAGAAAAAAATCTACAAAAATACATAACATAGAACAATGTTTTATCTAACAAACTTTTAATCAATAATTAACTGAATCAATATAATAACTTAGTTGATACTACCTCTCTGGGGCCGTTGACCCTACATCACTTACGACTGAGCCAAATTCTTACCAAGCTATGTAGATATACTGAATACGGTGGGATAGAAGACACATACCTGTAACAATAAAATAACATTGATTAATGATATGATTAACAACTGGACTCCCAGTACCAATAAACTTTGACAAATAGGCAAAGTTTATAGGCACTAGTTTAGGTGTTAATTCATCGAGGCCATTTAGTTTTTGATTTATTGTGCAACAGTTTAACAAACACGTTACCACAGTTTTGGTATCAAATCACATTTTACACATTAAATACAATTTAATCATTTAAATTAGCCGAATTTATTATATAAACTTTTAGCACGTCTGATAAAAATAGACAAAAAATATTAAATTACGAATAATTTCATGTTCAGCCGTCCAAAGTTATATTATTATTTACAATACGACCCTCAGACAAGCTAAATATTGATATAGGCAGGGTTGTTATTGGTATACAGGATTTTTTTTTTTAAAGTTGGGAATTCATCCAATAATTCCTAAAGGTTGTCTGTAAAAAATCGCTTTTAGCGATAAGCCCATTGTGACACACTCTATTAATTTTAAACTCCTACTGTAATTTTATTTATGGTGTATAACAATTAAAGGTAGAATTACATCGCCAACACGCGGGCTACGTACGCCGATCTGTAGCCCGATTCACGTAATGAAAACCGTAACGATATCATAGCGGTTTAGTCGTTTAGACCATTTCCGTATTCACATCCATCAATCGAGTTTGAACGACACCGATTTTTAAAGAAGTTTGAAATTCGTCGATTAAAAAAAAAATCTGTATTACATTATCCTGATAGAATACTTATTAATGTAACTGGAAATAAGTCGATAGATCGTGAATACCGCTTTTGGATAGGTCTTCAATCGAACGACTATAAAACTTCAACGATATTTGGCTTGTTTGATTTTACGTGAATCAGGCTACTGGGCGCGTCGGTCTCCATACATTTTACATGGCAACTAGACTTGTAGAGCTACACGCCACGCGACGCCGCGCAACGCGCCGCTACGTACAAATCAGGCGTTGTCCACGTGTGCGTCGGTCTAATGTATTTCTAGCTTAAGGGTGAGTTGCACCATTTAACTATAACGATAACAAAGCCGTTAACAGTTGTCAAATCGTCGAATTGACCAATAGGCGGCCGTTTCACGACTGGTTATGGTTTGGTTATCGTTATATTTAAATGGTGCAACTCACCCTAAGAGTACGTATATATATATCTACCTATTTATAGTTATACAATAGAAGAAAAACTTTCTTAGATTCTTAAAAGGAGAAACAACCAATTTCATAACCTTTCAGTCTTTCAGTTTTCATATGGCTTTCACTACACTTTATATGTAGTCTATATATAGGTAATATAATTTATTAACGAAAAAAATATAAGTAGGTATTATTACTAGCTGCTCGGGCAGGCTTCGTTCTGTCAAAAGTTAATAGTATTTTTTTATTAATATTATTAAAACCTTCCATGTTATAAGGAAAAAAAATGCCAGCCATTCTTGGGTTTAACACTTCGCAAAATTCAGTTTTATTTGTACATTATTTTTAGTGTATGCGAAACTTTAATATAGTTACTTCAGGATCAGTAACTGAATGGATTCCAATAGTTTTTACACCATGTTATATTTTTCCCCAAAAAATATTAAAAAATTTCACAAGTTAGATACCGCCGACACTAAGTACAACACAGGTCACGGTAGGTCATAGCGGGTATTAGGCGCCAACAAACAGCTGCGTGCAAGTGCAGAACAACCCCTCATTTGCCTAGATGGCCCGGTGACTATGTATTTTTGGTGACATAACAAGCTTATAACTTTATGATTTTTCATAGTACCTACAGTTATAAAATTTTGTACATAGATTCTTTACCCCTGAGACCCCTAGCATTTCATTAGGTATAAATACGGGAAAAATGGAAAGGTTGCTTACGAGTATTTTCGTTTACAGACTACTTTATGAAGAATTTCTTATTTACATTCTTAGATACATAACCAATAAATAAAACGCTCAAAATTTTAATAATCTACGCGGTCTTTTAATAATCTTAGTGTTTAACCGAATGGCGCGAAATCACGCGCGAATTTCTAAATTCGCTTGGGGTTTGAGGGAAAATACTAGACACGTGTATCGGGTTTCGTATTTACTGAAATTAATGATGTATAGATAGATTACAATAAAATCACAATAAATGGATACCCGGTCTTGAAAAAAACAATATTATCAGCTAAGAGAGAAAAACAAACAAAAAAAAACTGTCACGTTCGGAGCCACTCCTCAATATTTTTAAAACATAACTTGAAGCACGTGGAATATGTACAAACTCGCAGACGCAGTGTGCCTTCATATTGTTGACGACCTTTTCAGAGCTCCGCATTGCCGGCGGCATATCGACTCAGTACTGAACATTACCGATGTATAGCCATGTTGTCTATACTACAGATGTCTGTACTATTTTCCTTTTTGTCTTTTTTAGTTGGTAAATCAACAAAAGACGATGCCATCGTAACGATTAGAAAATTAAATCAAGAAACATACTTTTGGGATGAATTCCAGGATATGGATTACGTACGAGAAAAAGTAACAAATATAACATTTCATCATCATCATCAGCCTTGTTAATGTTCCCACTGCTGGGACTCAGGCCTCCTCTCTAAGAGAGGGAATGGGCCGTAATCTACCACGCGGGCCCAGTGCGGGTTGGTGAATGTCACATGTCTTCGAATTTTTGGTTCTAGGACACGCCGGTTTCCTCACGATGTTTTATTTACTTCATCGTTTTGAGAGCAAATAACATTATACCAAATACATTTTACGATACCTATTGATTTTGTTTGTTTTAAATGTATGTACTAAAATGTTTAAATATTATTTGGTTGTAAATTTTTATTTATTAACTATCTTCTTCTTCTTCCTGCCCATATCCCATATTACTTGGGGTCGGCGCAACACGTTTTTTTCTTCCATTCTGTCCTGTCACCCGTCAAACTATCGCTAACTCCCTTTTCTTTCATATCACTCCTCACACAATCTTATTATATTATATTTATTAATTATATATTTATTTAACTACTTTATTGTAAACCTCAAAATGTGGACATGATAAAAATTTGTAAAAACAAAGCGTACAATGGGCAATCTTATCGCACAGGGCAATCTATTTAAATAAAACGAGAAACTGACTAACTGACAAATATCAGCCCGCAGACAAAACTACTGGGACTATGACCGTGAAGTTTTGCACTAGGCTTCCTTTTATGATGTAGGCGAACACTAAGGGTCTAAACAGACGGACCGCATTTCAACTGCAATCCAACTGCAAATTGCAGTCTAAGTGCAGTTTGAATGCAATTGACACGACTGCAATCCCGCACGCTCCGCCCTCCCACGCATGGTGCAGTTCGGATGCAGTCGGTGTGCAGTTCACACGACTGCAATCGAACTGCACGTTTGGTTTGCAGTTCTATTGCAGTCGTGTTTTCAGTTCTATTGCAGTCGTATCAACTGCATTCAAACAGCACTTAGACTGCAATTTGCAGTTGGATTGCAGTTGAAATGCGGTCCGTCTGTTTAGACCCTAAGAGAGGATTTTCCAAAATTCACCCCCTAAGGTCAAAATTTGTATGGAGAAACGGGCGAAGCTGCTGGCAAAAACTAGTCTTCTTATATTTTATTTTATATCCCACCAGAAAATGTATGTATCTATAGACCAGAACAGCGAATCCGGGAGGAAAAGCTAACTATAAACAAAAAGAGAAACCGGTTTGTAAATCTTCTCGCGATGAAAATTCGATCTACGTTTTTGTGTTAACGTATCGCGTTTTAATTATATACTGAAGGGTAAAAACACCAGTTATCCTCCTCTTCACACACAAACTGCTGTAATTATTTTGTACTTATCGTTATTCTGATGTTTCTTCAGTCTTCATTTCAAGGTCGAAGAATGAAAAATGGATGTTATTTTGTAATTATTTTCTCATAAATCAATTTGATATTGATTTGAATATAGTTGAAGTATTTAAGTGTTAGTTTCTTTTAGTAAAGAATAATAAAGTATAATAAATCTCTGCTAAATGAAATAAGGACTAATATGGAACAGAGTCTGTGTTTCTCGATAGATAAAACCTAAGGGGTTTTCAGTCAAGAGTGAGTAAGTTAGAAATCAGAAACGTTTATTTGAAATAGACAAATTACAGGCACTCTTGAGTTGTCAAAATGTCGGTCCGTAAAAAAAAAGAGAAGCTAAATAACAAGTTGCAAAGCGTAGATCTCTATGGAGAAGAATGTGCAAGAAATTAAATGGACACTCTTTTATTATGAGTTAGGTATGATCCGAAGCAAGAGGAAATGGGAAGCAGACTCTGTATCAGGCAACGGCGTTCTCGCCGCCGCCGCCGGGATTCTGATCCCGATTTCCGGCCACCGTAGGTGCGGGCTTGCGGACAGTGAGCAATAAAAAAAGGTAGCTCGCTGTCCGGCCGTCCGGTAACTGTCCGGACCAAGCCCAAGTAGTCGACAGCGCGCGCTGTTCCCGCGCGCCTCTAGGAGTTGTCAGCAACAGCAGGGACCCAGCCGGGTCGAAGCCTACTGGGGCCAGGGTTATCTGAAAGGGAACTCGAGCCCCGGTATGAAGGCTAGAAGGAACAGGGTGGTTCTTTTAGTCAGTAAGAGTCTGACACCATCTCCCGCTCCGCCCGAGAGCGGGGGTTGTCATTGGATGATTTTTCCCACCATAAAAAAAGACGTAGATCTCTATAGAGAAGAATGTGCATGAAACTCCACTCTTTTAACTCATAATAAGAGTTGCTTCTAGGTATGAGCTAGAATAATCGGCAAAACCCAATCCAAGGTGTCATACGTACCGAGCCGAGGGATGCGTGGCCAAGGGGGAGCTTGGTTCCTATCGGTGTCTCTCCAGGGAGATGGCAATCCTGGAGTAGTAATTTCGCCTTACCTGGGCAAGCGGGGCTCTGCCCAGGTGGACTGTTTATTTCCCTAGCTTCCCGTGGGAACTGTATGGAATTAAACTCTTTTAAAAAAAATACTCCATCTCTGGACGATGACGAACGTCCGGAACTCTCGAGTAGTCTTACTGGGTCAATTCCCGATCTGACTGCTCTCTTGCTCGGTTCTGAGGGAGACTCCCAAGTCACCTTGGACACCGAACTCAACCCTCCTGAACTGGAGTCAGCAAACGATGGCACGAGGCCTACTGAGATGGACTCGGAAGTGCCGTCGGAAACTGACCTCAGTCCCAGGAAACGACGGTTGCCAGGAGCAGCGCGTAAGCGCCTGCGGCGCCTCAAGGCTGGCGGTATGGACCCCATTGAGGCCTACAAGCTGGTCACGGAGCGGTTGGCGAGTGCGCGCACTCCTTCGACTGGTCTAATGGCTGATATGTCCTCGGGGAAGAGGCCGGTAAAACGATCTCGATCCGAGGACGAGTCGCCAAAAGATCATGCCAAAAAGACTACGCGTGTGGACGAAAAGTCAGGGTCAACTCCAATGATCCCTGATGAGACGTCCGCAACTCAGGTCGGACCACCGCCTGAGACAAGCGCTATGTCTTTTAAGGATGCCCTAACTAACATCCGGGTGGGAATCCGTAACAAGGAGCCCATGTCGGACGCGCAATTGGGGCTCCTTTACAAGGACTTATTGAGGGCGATTCTTAACGCCCCTATGCCCAAAGCCCCCGAATTCAAAATTCGAATTGAGGGCTGCACTTTCAAACCGGGATGGCTGCAAGTCGTAATTAAAAACGACTACAGCCTGAAATGGCTTGAAGAAAAAGTGGGGACACTAAAGCCGTGGCCAGAGGCGGAACTCTCGTTCATTAACGAGAAGGACTTGCCAAAAGCTAAGGTTGGGATCCTCCACTTCAAGACAGAAGATGTCCTGAAAACTCCAAGAGATGCCCTCAATCTCCTGGAAAAACAAAACGACCTGCAGACTGGCTTGTGGAAGGTGCTGAGCGTCAAGAAAGAAAGGGACGGAATCACGACCGCCCTCTCTACCGATGATGCCTCTGTAGAAGCCTTGCGCAAGCTAGACTGCAGGCCGCAACTAGGCTTTCGCAAAGTCTGGATTCGCATTCGCGGCGATAATACGCCGGCGAGGGCTGAGCAGGTGGCAGGAACTAGCCAATCTAGCGCAGGGATTCTGCCACCTGCTCAACACGCTCCTAGGGCGGGGCCGAGCGTCCAGGTCTCTGGTAAAACGGCAAAGCGGCAAAACGCCAAGCCGAAACCTGGAGGCCAGGGCGTCAGGAACCGCCCCCTCGGAGCACCACCGACGAAAAGGGCTACACGTCCCAATCGATCGGGAGTGGAGAGCCGACCGGCCAAACCTCAGGGCTGCCCTACAGCCCCGAAGCCAAGCGGGTCGAATAACGCCACTTAACCCACCCACCGACACAAACACACAACACTAACACAACACAAACACACCATAACACAGACACACACAAACACACAAGTGGTGCAGATCAACCTGCACCATGCCAGAGCAGCCACGGCTGTTCTGGAAAAACACTTCACACAGAAGAACCTTCACATTGCTCTTATTCAGGAACCGTGGCTGGCTAATACTAACACGGTGTCTGGACTGGGCTCTGCAGGTAAGGTCGTACACCAAATCGGAGGAGTCAAACCAAGAGCGTGTATACTTTTCAATAATAATATTGATTTCTTATGCATACCAGGCCTGTGCAGCGATGACCTGATTGCAGCTTATGTTAATGTCAAGAGCGGAAATGGACGCCTCATCGTGTGCTCGGCATACCTGGACGGGACGAAAACCGACCCATCCGAGGAGCTTGCAAAGGTAGTCGAGTACGCCTATGCCAACAATGCCGAGCTTCTCATTGGGTGTGACGCCAACGCCCACCATACCAACTGGGGCAGCACTGACATCAACGACAGAGGTGAGTTGCTTCATGATTTTGTACTAACTAACCGCCTCCAAATAGTTAATGAGGGATGTAAACCGACCTTTGTAACTAGATCGAGGAAGGAAGTTCTTGATATAACTCTCGCTACTATTCACACTGCCAGGCTGATAACCAATTGGCATGTCAGTGATGAACCATCTATGTCTGATCATCGACTAATTAAATTCGCACTGAATACATCCAACATTTGCGAAACCATCACTTTTAGGGATGCAAAAGCCACGGACTGGGACTTGTACAGAATAAAGCTCCAAGATAGACTCCAAGACTTCCCTAAAACCATACGCTCCCCTGAAACATTGGATTATGCTGTTGCTCAAGTTACGGAAGCCATTACAGCCTCTTACGAAGAGAGCTGCCCTCTAAGAACTGTGAGGGATAGAAAAGTGACGTGGTGGAACAAAAAGCTCGATGTTTTAAGGGAAGAATCACGTAGGTTGTTTAATAAGGCTAAATCGACTGACGACTGGGATCGGTATCGGAAAGCTTTAACTACCTATAATAAAGAAATCCGAAAGGCGAAAAGACTGTCATGGAGGAAGTTCTGCGAGGAGATTACTAAAGTCCCTCAAGGAGCCAGAATCCACAAAGTCTTATCCAAATCGCCTACAAATCAACTGGGATTCTTAAAGAAACCAGACGGTGCCTTCACTGCATCAGCGGAAGAAACCCTGAAACTTCTGGCGTCTACACACTTCCCTGGCTCGGTGATGGCACCAGATAACATCGTACAAAATACTCCTCATATCCGCCTCACCAGGCCTTCAAATGAAGACTGGAGAAGAGCGGCGAGGTATTTTAGACCGAACAAGGTAGAATGGGCTATAGACTCATTCAAGCCAATTAAATCTGCAGGGGATGACGATGTCTTCCCAGCTCTTCTGCAGCAAGGGAAGACTATACTCATCCCTATTTTAATCAAAATCTTCAGAGCAAGCTTTGCCTGGGGATATATACCAGAGAAATGGACTATGGTTAAAGTCTGTTTTATCCCAAAGGCCGGTAAGAAGGACTACTCTCAACCAAAGTCCTTCAGACCAATAAGCCTTACCTCCTTCCTACTCAAGAGTATGGAAAAGGTTATTGACGAATGCATCAGGGATGGACCATTAAGGGATAACCCTCTGCATCCGAAGCAACATGCTTACCAAAAAGGAAAATCTACAGAAACTGCTCTGTTAGAACTAACAGACAGGATCGAAAGGGCTTTGGAAGATAAACAGATAGCACTATGTGCTTTCCTTGATATTGAAGGAGCTTTCGACAACGTCACCATAGACGCCCTTTCCAAGGGAATGAAGGCGAAAGGGATTGACGAAACAACTACTCGTTGGATCGAATTCATGCTCCTCAACAGAACTATCAGTGTTACCTTACACGGAACTACAAAGAGCTTCAAAACAACTAAAGGGTGCCCACAAGGAGGCGTTTTATCGCCACTTCTATGGCTACTCGTTGTTGACCAATTGCTGGTTGAAGCCTCTACAAGAGACTTAGATGTACATAGCTATGCTGACGATGTGGTGGCTTGTGTTGTCGGCCCCTGTCACAGCACGGTATCATCTATACTACAAAGATCTCTGAACATTATTAACACATGGTGCACAGAAAACAATTTATCGGTTAACTCGAGTAAAACAACAATAGTCCCCTTTATTAGGAAGCGTAAGTTGGACAAACTTGTAACGCCCACTGTAAAGGGGACTCTCATACCATTCTCCAGCGAAGTCAAGTACCTGGGCGTAACTATCGACCAGAGACTGACCTGGAATACTCACATTAACAATGTGATCCAAAAGGCTAAAATAGCTTTAGGAATATGCTGTCGCTTAGCAGGGAAGAAATGGGGCTTAAACCCTAAAATCGCCCTGTGGTTGTACACCGCCATAGTCAGGCCGATAATAACGTATGCCTGCGTAGTATGGTGGAGGAAAACAACTCAAGTGACAGTCATTAACAAACTTAATGGTTTGCAGAGACTTGCATGCCTAATATCAACAGGGGCCATGTCCACAACCCCAGGAGCTGCTCTAAATGCCCTGCTTAACCTACCGCCACTTCATCTATTCATTGCGAAGGAGGCGAAGGCAAGCATGTACAGAACAAACAGCACTGGCAAAGCAAACTGGCGCTCTCAAGCACTGAGATCGCTACACGAATCAGTACTTGAACACGATCAACTAGCTATGACAACAGACGTCATGCTTCCACAGTGTAATTTCACAAGGAATTACACAGTGGAACTGCCGAGCAGAGAGGATTGGTCAAACAACCTCATCACTTGCAAGGCTGGAAGCCTGATCTGGTTTACAGACGGGTCCAAAATGGGTGAGAATGTAGGATGTGGAATATTTGGCATTAGCCCGAAATTCAGCAAAAGCTTGAATCTGGGTAAACATGCTACCATATTCCAAGCGGAGGTTATACGCCATTATAGAACGTGTGGAGGCCAACCGTCAACGAAACTACATAAATCAATTAATTCTGATTTACTCAGATAGCCAGGCAGCTCTTAACGCCTTGAACTCGAATACTTTAAATTCGAAACTGGTAAAAGACTGCGTTAACAAACTGAATGACCTGGGGCAAAGGAATAAAGTTATTCTGAGATGGGTACCAGGTCATTCTGGAATCAACGGCAACGAAAAAGCCGATGAACTTGCACGGGCTGGGGCTCAAGGTCATCAGATAGGTCCAGAACCCTTCTGTGGTATCTCAAAGAACCAGGCCATGCAGACCCTTAAGGGCAACTTATTTGGCGATTCAAAAAAGCACTGGTTGGTACAACCAGGTCTGCTACACGCCAAATCTCTCATAGAAGGCTACTCACAAAAACGAACTGCCGAGCTTCTTGAGCTTAGCAGGACGAACATCTGTGCGATAGCCCGCGCCTTAACCGGCCACTGCAAACTAAACAGGCACCAATTTCACATGAAACTGAGTGACACTGATGTTTGCCGGTACTGCAATCGTGAGAGGGAGACGCCTAAGCACCTCTTGTGTGAATGCGGGCCCCTTGTCCACACGCAGTGTCCATCTGGGCCGACACATTATTCGCCCGGAGGAGATTAAAACTCTAAAAGCTAGGAGTATTCTAAATTTCTTGGAAGCCTCCGGGCTAAAAGAGTTACTCTAACAAGGTGGCGAGTCACAATAGATCTTTTAGGTCGCAGTGACTACATCCCCTACACTATGGGTGATGCATAGCCCCTTATCTTCTAAATAATAATAATAGGTATGAGCCGGAACGAGAGGAAATGGGAAGCGGCCGCCTCCTTCTGCAAAGCAGTAATGCCAGCAAAGGAAAGGGCCTTAGCTGTGGGAGACAGACGTTCTCATGCCGCACCACCGCCAAAGAAGATACCTCAGGTGTTGCGAGTCGAAAGGCAATTTCTGAACGCCGGAGCTGTGGGCTAAGGGACCATGTGAAATGGGTAGCACGTCATCTGCATATCCGGTAAGGACCAAACCCGAACTGATCGCGCCTCAAAGGTATGTCAGCAAAACTGAAGGGATCCAGTAGGGTCGATGGCTGTTAGAGCTCGTTGTAGAGTGCGTTTCAAAGAGTGGTCGTAGTCCTAGAAAGTGAAGTGTAATTGAAGGACACAGGTGGGTTTTAGTTAGTACAAGTCTCTTTTTTTATGGTGGAAAAATTATCTAATGACAACCCCCGCTTTTGGGCAGAGGGGGAGATAGTGTCAGACTCTTACTGACTAAAATCCCACCCCGTTCTTTCGACACTAACCGTGGCCCCATTAGGCTTCGACCCAGTTGGGCCCCTGCTGTTGCTGACAACTCCTTGAGGCGCGCGGGAACAGTGCGCGATGTCGATGACTTGGGCTCGCTCCGGACAGTTACCGGACGGTTGGACAGCGAGCTACCCATTGTTCACCGTCCGCAAACCCGCGTCTACGGTGGCTGGAAATCGGGATCGGAATACCGGTGGCGGCGGCGGCGAGAGCGCCGTTGCCTGATGCGGGCGGCCTCCTCCTTTGCTAGCATTACTGCTTCGCGTTAGTACAAGCCTGATGATTTCCCACCTCAAAAGGGTAAGCAAGCGTACTTCAACGTCGAACGCATAGCCTCTGCCACAAGATGAAATAAACAAATATCAAATATTAGGTATATTGAAAATGCCATGCAAAGTATAAAATAATCAATTACATACATAATATCGTTTTAGTAATAACATTTTATGTACAACAAAAACGATATTATGTTGCATTAATATTACAATCATGTTTTAAAAGTCGAATATTTTTAACCAACTTCAAAATAGGAAGAGGTTCTCAACTGGTCGGAATGAATTTTTGTTACGAGTATGTGTATTATCTGATAGTACTCGAAGACTCCAGCACCGATTAGTAAATTATTTGTTTTGTTTAATATTGTAAACTTCTCAGATGCACTCGTGGACTGCAGGTCAGGATCTGATGATGGAATCCTAGAGAAATCGAGGGAACTGTTATTTTTTCTAGAATACAGTTATTTTTAGAATATAGTTATTTTTTACTAAAGAGAAAAATTGGGGATAAGGGTAAGAGGCATCGTCACTCGTCACATCAGCACGCTTAGCCATGTTGTTATTCTACAATCGTTAACGCTGTCGAAAAGTGATGAAACGTATGGGAATGACGTCATCTCAACGTAAAGTCGCGTGGTCAGAACAAACGAATAGACAATTCGTAGCCAAGTTCACATCGTTCAAAATCGTTTCTACAATATTTAACGCTACATCCTTTGTTATACAAACGCTACATTGTAGAACGAGTGGCCGACTCAGGCGCGTCAACATGGCTACCAACTTATCGTTTTCTACAATTGCTGTCACCGAGGCGTTACCGATTAGAGAACGGAATTCGATTGTAACTTGGCTAGAGGGGCAGGTGAGAGAGCGGTCAAGCGGTAACCTATCAACAATAAAAAAAGGAGTGTAAAAAATAGCGTAAGACCTATTTTCTGATCTTCCAGATACACGATAACAAACACTGTAACACGAGATTTTTAAATGTAAATTAGCTGACTCGGCAAACGTTCCTCTGCCTTATAAACTAAATTATGAAATAAAAAAATAAATGGGGGTAGGCGGGTAAAAAATAACCCACGAACTATTCTTAGACCTACGAAATCTGTCAAAAAACGGCTTCCTGACATTTATGAATTTTTTAAGAGATAGTTCGGTAACAAACACTGTGATAAAAAAATATATATAAGTACTAAATAACCATTACTACCTACCACTTAAAAGGGCTCTGTCTGACAAAAGTTCCATTGGCATGGCATCAAAAATTTACAATAAGATACCTATTGGTATTTAGAGTACTGAGAAACTTTCACTATTTAATATAAATTCCGTATTTTCTACTATTTGATATAAATTCCGTATATTCCACTATTTAATATAAATTCCTTAAGTACGTAATTGATGAGGCTTATAACACGACCCAAGATTTTTTGAATTACTGAAAGACTAGCTTCTGCTAGCAGGTTCACTCGAATGAAAGTAAGTTTCTCCACACAAACTTTGGACCCACTTTTCATCCCTTTTGGGAGTAATTTTTGGAAAATCCTCTCTTATGTCTGTCGAAGAAAAAAGTCTGCTTAAGCCGGAGTCTGTGGTTCTTGATAGCTTCAACCCGGGAATCTTTAAGTCGAGAGTGAATAGGTTTCTTCTAGGTAAGCGCGTTCCATCGTCGACCGCATCATCGCTTTCCACCAGGTGAGATAGCAGTCAAGCGCGAACCTATCTACAATAAAAAAATGCTCGCCTACGTCATATAAAAAAACCTTGTGTTTCACATTCGTAGTCCCAGTAGTTTCGACTGTGTGTTGATATAATATCAACCACATATCAGTCAATCCTTTTATATAAGTATACAGGGTGACTGGTAATGAGTGACCGATAATTATACACGTGAATGTACTCATGATTACAGACACCTTTCCATAAGAAACTTTTTTATACTCATTATTTAACTTATATTATTTAACCGGAACATGTAGGTACATACACCGATAGGTTTGCAAGCGGCGCGGGTGCACTAACACTATTGTAGGTAAGTAATAATATGTTATAACGGCGTTACGCGGCTAACATCTGAGAGATAGCAGGCACGCGCGCGTGAATTTGCGTGAACAGCTGTTTTGTTATTGTGATAAAATTAATGAGAATAAAAAAATGTTTCTTTGGGAAAGTTGTTTGTAATCATGAGTACAATAACGTGTATAAGTATCGGTCACTAATTACCAGTCACCCTATATACCTAAGTATATAGATCATTGTGTACCTTTGAAATGTATAATTCTCTTGACTCATATGACTTTAAATGTTTAAAAGCATGTTGGTATTTTCCGTAATTATTGTATGCCTGATTGGCAGGACATAATGGAACCGTAATATGTTTAAATAACATTCGCGATAAAAAAGAAATCAGATTCTGATAAAAGTGTACTACAGAATTTCTACTATATAAACTTATCTGAGGGGCACCACAAATAAAAACTGTAAAATAAAAAGCTTCTACCAAAAAATACAACTGGCTTCAATTCCGGTTAACTCAGGGTCAGCTAACTGGATGTCACTTGCACTACAGGAAATTGGATATTTGGAACAGTTTCCAACCTATAGACCGTTAAAGAATTATTCAGCACTAGTTATGTTTCATGGCTTCAGTATCGCGGAAGATTAAAAAGAAGCCACACGCAAAGATACTAAGTATGATGTGATTACAGTGATCACACTAATATTATAAAGTTGAAAGTTTGTGAGGTTTTATGTTTGTTGCTCTTTCTCTCTGAAACTGCTGGAGGGATTTGGATTTTTTTTTTTAATTTAATTTTTTATTCATTTGTTACATCGATAATCTTAATATAACATCAGCCAAACTGCATAGCAGTTTGTCGGCAGGGCGTTCTCGTGAACTTCGCTTATATTTATATTTAAGTTTATAATTTATATTTAAGGTCACATCTGGTCACCCCCCAAGTTTGTAGGAAGGTACTCGTTATGAGGTAACCAGATGCAGCCCCACAACACTAACCGACCGAGATCAACATAGCGCAGCAACTATGGACACATAGACAAATAATGTTTCCTTAGAACATTTTTTAATTGGTTTCTATTTTTGACTCGATTTATTATTCATCAGGTAACTCATTAATAAGTGTAGGTGCAATCCATCGTCTCGCACGCTTACCGTAGTAATTATTCACCCTAGGGACCTGGAGTTTCTTTTTCTTAGATTGGCGGGTTGGATAGTTATACACTTTTTCTTTTTTATGAATTTTTCTTTTTTTCTTTTTTTTTGGATGAAAGACAAACAGGTTAAACATGTCCTGGAATAATACATAGGATATGCAGGGTTAATTGTAAAACACTGACAAGCTCTTAGGCCTATGTTACTAAATCATAAACAAAAACTTTTGGTCTTCATACAAAAATAAAAATAATTAAATTGTACGTTCCAAATATAACGAAGTCTATGCGAAGCAAGCGATAGTACAATAGCGGAGGGGAGTGGGGATCGGACGGTGGGGGTGCTCGATGATGCGTCGCGTCATACAGACGTAAGTAGGTATGATAAAGTACAGAGTGGAAATGTGTTAGATAGAACAATGAAGTCTTGAAGATTTTTTTGTATTTTACAAATAACCCAAGAATATATCAAGTGGATGTAGTAGGCAGCAGTGAGGATAATATAAAAATTAAATAGATTTTAGGAATCCATCGAATAACTATTGTCACTCTGGCTAGAGCGACAGGGAGTGTCCAACTTATTCAGGACATGGTCTAATCATGTACTAAATTTCATCTAAATCCGTCCAGCTGTTCACGCGCGAAGAAGCAATCAAACATACGAAAATTTACCTTTATAACAATGGTGTGATTAATTACATTATACGGCAGTTCCGCTAAAAGTGTTCTCCAGCCTCTAAAGTGGTGAAAGTATACACAGCCACTCTCCGAATTTATTTGGAAACGATTCAATTGAACCCATTCCGCAGACACCTGTTCAAATGGCCTTTTAGTTTAAATGCAAGCACTCCATATTTTCATTTCTCTAAATGTACGTATTTTTAGTTTATTTTTGAGCTACCTGTGTACCAATATTTTTACTCAACGACCATCAGAAGAGTGGCTTTGGCCGCCAACATTGGAATGAAACATCCGACTGTAGTGCTTTCATTCGGAATATTTGTTTCAATTACCTTTGCAGGAATTTCTTTTCGTTTTTGGTTGTTTTTATCAAAAAATATAAAGTGATAAAAACGTCATAACATTTAAGGGTGAGTTGCACCATTTAACTATAACGATAACAAAGCCGTTAACAGTTGTCAAATTGTCGAATTGACCAATAGGCGGCCGTTTCACGGCTGGTTGTGGTTTGGTTATCGTTATAGTTAAATGGTGCAACTCACCCTAAGTTTTGTTTTTACATAGATAAAGAAAATTAGACCACGATTAAGTCACATGAATCTCCGCTTTCGAGGTTTCGATTTTTACTAAAATAAAGATATTGTTATAATTATGTATTTTATAAAATATAGCTTATGTCACTCAGGAATAAAGCAGCTTTTCATCGGTGAAAAAATATTAGCTTTAGATATTTTATGTACGCGGGCAAAGCTGCGGGTAAAAGCTAGTATATGATAAATGATCTTTATTTTGCAAGTAGGTTTTTAAAAAAAGCACTTTTACACGTCAATTTTGTTTTCAGTCAGTTTAAACTAGATGAGGCTGGTATAGTGGTTAAACGAGACTCCATCAATACAAAAATGCTTGTTGAATTTTCTTTTCTTTCCTCAAGCCTAGTTTGTAGCCTCCAACCTGTCACCTGCCTTACATCTATAGCAACAGAACCTCTATAGAACTCCGCCGGAGCGTGAGTAAACCCGCCTACGAGTCGCCTTGGCATTTCAGCTAGTTAGATGCCCTTTCCACGACCGCTGCGTTTTAGGGGTCCGCAAAAAAGACGATGTTTGTCAAGCTACGGTTACTGTTTGTTTAGTAAAAGGTTCTCGTGTTGGTTTTAGGGTAGTGTTGTGGTGAAGGCCGTGTTGCTGGGTCTGAGTTTGAGAATGGTTTTTTTTTTGGTCGACAGTGTTTGGTAGCGTTGAACACTAGATTCGTTATTGGTTTTGAACGCAAACGGATATTTATCAGATTTCAGATTTTTAAATCAATTTTATTCGACTTCAACAAGGCTGTATGTATTTTTTTTATGCATGTTCACTTTATGGTGGGAAAAAATCATCCAATGACAACCCCCGCTCTTGGGCGGAGCGGGAGATAGTGTCAGACTCTTACTGACTAAAAGACCCACCCCGTTCCTTCTAGCCTTCATACCGGGGCTCGAGCTCCCTTTCGGATAACCCTGGCCCCAGTAGGCTTCGACCCGGCTGGGCCCCTGCTGTTGCTGACTCTCAATTGTGGCCTGATATTAAATACAAATATTGTTATGATCTGATGATGAACTTCAAAGATATAGAACGGCACTTTTCATAGGATTATAATGTAACAAGTAAAATTGCTTTGTTTTTTCGTATGATCGATGATTGACTGAAGGAAAAGGATGGGGTTAAATAAAGAAAAGACAAAATTATTATAGAAACACCTACTTCCGCAGTTAAAGGTATTTGCATTTTTAGTGTATTTTTTTTTTAATATTTGGAAGTATTCTTCTTTTGGCACCATATTTTTGACACCTATGGTTTTAGCACCAAAAATCCCCTTTCGGCACCAATAGGTGTGTTAGCCTGCTGCCGAATGTGGAAATACTTCAATATTTAATTTCTGTCAAATCGCTTACTTGCTTAGATTTCGTTTTATTAGCTAAACAAAGGAACTTTAAAAGAAAAATCTAATACAGATTTGTTATTCATATTCATATAATTGGAGGTTAGCGCAACAGAGAGTAAATTCCCGCAAACCTCCGTTGAAAAAGGAGGATCTAGACCAGATCCTAACTAATATTATAAATGTGCAAGTGTGGATGTTTGGATGTTTGTTACTTAATCACGCTGAACGGCTGAACGGATTTGGATGAAATTTGGCGTACATATAGCCTTTGACATGGAAAAGAACATAGGCTATGTTTTATCCCGATTCCTTAAGCATCTAATGCCACGCGGGCGAAGCCGCGGGCAAAAGCTAGTAGATCAATAAGATAAAGTTCCATTTCTGACTCGCAAAATTATTTAAAAAAAACAGAATTCAGTTTATGAAATGTTTTATTTCCAACAGCAAATAACCACAAAATGCTATCGGACTGAAACATTTTATCAACGATCTGAATTAACAATTACCTTAAAAGCCTTACTAATAGACGAGATTGTATCAAAATATTCATGATATTATAAATACACACTTAAAGTATAAAGTAAAATGAAATCAGAACCGTGCACTGGGCTTCTGACACTTCGTAAACACCCTAGTGTAGGCATGTGAAATAAAACACTTATGGATTTATAGCGACATCTAACTCGCCACATAAAAACTAATCCTGCATCGCGCTATTAAACTTATCCGCACGATTTGAATATATAGAACAGCCCGAAATTATCTAACGGGCAGTTGCCCACCAGACATAACACCCTTCTGGTCGAAGAATCCTCCATTTTCAACGGATGTTTGCGGGACTTTACTCTCTGTTCCGCTTACCTCCAAACTAACCTTTGGAACCTTTTGGGTCACCCGGCGTGATCGCTGACTTCCAAAGGTTGGTTTAAATGTCTAAACATAACGCGAATGGAGTTTAAGATTCAATTTCAAGCGTGTTGTTATTCCTTGAAACGAATTCTACTAACCGGAGCTTCATCAACGTCATATCAGTCATATCAGCCGATAGACGTCCACTGTTGGACTAGGCCTCCCCCAAGCGTCGCCACAACGACCGGTCATATGCGTTACGAATCTACCGGATTTCCGCGACCAGGTCACCGGTCCACCTTGTTGCAGGCCTTCCAACGCTGCGTCTTCCGGTACGTGGTCGCCACTCCAAAACCTTCCGTCCCTATCGACCATCTGTTCTGCGTGCAATGTGCCCTGCCCATTGCCACTTAAGTTTGGCGATTGTTAGAGCTATGTCGGTAATCTTGGTTCTCCTGCGGATATCTTCATTTCTGATGTGATCATGCAAGAAATCCCCGAGCTTAGCCGTAGCCAGACCAGTAGGTAACCGGAGCTTAGCATAGTATAGTCGGCCTTATAATGTTCCCACTGTTGAGACTCAGGCCTCCTCTCTAGGAGAGGGAATGGGCCGTAGTCCACCACGCAGGCCAGCGTGGGTTGGTGGATGTCACATGTCTTCGAATTTTTGGTTCTAGGACATGCCGGTTTCCTCACGATGTTTTCCGGTTTCCAACCGGAGCTTCATCATCATCATCATTTCAGCCGATAGACGTCCACTGTTGGACATAGGCTTCCCCCAAGAGTCGCCACAATGATCGATCGGAGCTCACTTAGCCTTAATATTTCTCAAAGATAAATGAGTCTACGCAAAATAACGCAATCAAACCAACAAACGGAATGCGGACGAATAGCTCATTGTTGTTTTGTTTATAAATAAAAAGGGAATGGCAAAGATAACTTCCCCAAAAGCCTTTATTAATGAGTGTAGGTCGGAGCCCCTTTTAATTTAATTTGTCCTTTACGGGGATAAATTATTTGGGTCTATTCTCGAGGGTTCGCTTGACGAGCCTTAACGTGTTTCCATGATATGTTAGTATCTATTTGTGAATTGTAACACACAACAATCGTATGTGTGTGTTCCAATAAACTAGGTTATTTGAAAAAAACACTAAAAACCTTACAGGACTGTAAAACACCCTCCAAACAAACCTTTAAGATTTCGCTGTTTTATCTAACACATTTCAACTCTGTATTTTGCTATGCGGGCTTGCGGATAGTGAGCAATGGGTAGCTCGCTGTCCGGCCGTCCGGTAACTTTCCGGACCAAGCCTTAGTCGTCGACGGCGCGCACTGTTCCCGCGCGCCTCAAAGAGTTGTCAGCAACAGCACCCCCCCAGCCGGGTTAGCCCCAACTGGGGCTAGGGTTATCCGAAAGGGAACTCGAGCCCAGTATGAAGGCTTAAAGGAACGGGGTGGGTTTTTTAGTCATTAAAAGTCTGACACTATCTCCCGCTCCGCCCAAGAGCCGGGGTTGTCATTGGATGATTTTGAACACCAAAAAAAAAAGCACCCCCTTCTCCCGATCCCCGCTCTCCTCCGCTATTGTTCTATCGCTTGCATAGACTTTGTAATGTTTAGAATGTGTTATTTAAATATTTTTATTTTTGTATGAAAATCTCATGAACTAAATTATGATTAATTTTCAAAAGTCATAGAACAAAAGTTGTTTATGATGTTAGTAACATAGTCCTGAGGTAACATAGTCCTGAGGTAACATAGTCCTGTATAGAGTTTCCTTGCGTGATCGAATCAGAAATGAAGATATCCGCAGAAGAACCAAGGTTGCCGACATAGCACAAAGAATCGCCAAACTTAATTGGCAATGGGCAGGGCACATTGCTCGCAGAACAGATGGCCGTTGGGGCCGAAAGGTTCTGGTGTGGCGACCGCGTACAGGAAAACGCAGCGTTGGAAGGCCTCCTACAAGGTGGCCTGACGACCTAGTGAAGGTAGCGGGAATCCGATGGATGCGGGACGCACATGATCGTTCGCTGTGGCGACGCTTGGGGGAGGCCGCTTGGGATGTCCAACAGTGGACGTCTTTCGGGAGAAATGATGATGATGATGATGAACATAGTCCTGAGAAGTTGCTAGTATTTTGCAAATAACACTGTATAATATTTAAACTAAAATCATACTTGTCTACAGTCTCACACTATTTCTCACTTAAACTTGTTAATGTGAACCTTTATCGATATCTGAAAAAACAAACTTATTTATTCAATAGATTACGATCACTTTGTAAAGAACTAATCCGTTCTTGGGCGCTTTATGAATATTTCATATCAAAAAGGGAATATTCTCAGATGGCTACACATCTTTATCTTTATTGCAAAACTTTAGTTCTGTACGAAGCGATATTGATTTTGCAACTTAACTAGAAGTTGGAAAAATAACAAGTTTTAATTAACTAAACTTTTATAATGTGAATATGAGGATACTGACGACTCCGCGTATTTATAGATTACGAATATTTTATATTTTGACCCACTAAAATAGTAGCTTAAAAAAAACTTAATATTTGAAATAGCATAAAAAATAATTGGTAGTAGTTTTTTTTTTCTTTTTTAATTGAGATAAACTAGTGCTTGACTGCGATCCCGCCTGATGGTAAGTAGCGATGCAATCTTTGATGGTGAGGCGCACTAGTTTATTAAGAGCCTATTCACTCTAGCCTTGAAGACACCCAAATTATAATCGGATGGGAAGACCGCAGCAGGCATACTGTTCCAGTCCTTCGACGTACGCGGTATAAACGACGAGGCGAAACGATTAGTCCGGACCGCAGAGGTTTCAACAACGTAAGAGTGAATATTCGCTGTACGTCGGGTTGTCCGAATCAAGTCATGCAATTCCTGCGCACACTCTCCAAAATGCATCCTGTAAAACACCGATGGGCTGACTACCCTACGCCTATGCTCAAGGCTTTGAAGGTTGGACTTAACCAAATCTGGATTACCAATTAGCCTCTTTGCACGCCTTTCCACCGAGTCCAAAGCTGCCAGGTGGCATTTTGCAGCACCAGCCCATATGTGACTGCAGTACTCCACACACGAACGGACCTGTGCTTTGTATAACATTAAAAGCTGTCCCGGTGTAAAGTACCGCCGGACCTTTGCAAGAACGCCTAGTTTCCTAGCAGCTACCTTGGCTTCGGACTCAATGAACCGCCCAAAGTTAAGGTCTGAGGGAATTTCAACCCCCAAGAGCTGAAGGCGGTCGGTGTACCCCAGGGATAAATTCTGAAAAGTAGGAGCCAAGGTGCACGGGCTCCTTTTGGCGGTGAACAGACACGCTTATGTTTTGGCGGCGTTGAAGCTCACCAGATTGGCTTCACCCCACTTGGAGACTGCCTGAAGTGAGATATTCGTTCGCTCTACCATAGGTTCTCTTTCGGACCGGATTAGCTCCTTACTAGCCCGAGCACTGGGCAGGTATCTCTCTACAACTGTGTGTGGTATCTGCATACCGATAGATACCGGGCACCAGCAGATCGTTGATATGCAACAGGAAGAGAGTTGCAGAGAGAACAGACCCCTGAGGAATTCCGGCATTAGTCGTCATGGGCTCTGATGAGCATCCGTCGACAACAACTCGGAGAGACCGTTCACTCAGGAAGTCTTTTACCCAGTTAACCAGGGGAAATGCCGTTCGCTGGAAGCTTACTCAAAAGGCTAGCGTGCCATACCCTGTCGAAGGCCTTCGAGATGTCTAAGGAAACGTAGTTTCTACAAACTACTATTATTTTTTTACTACTACCAGTAGTAGTTTATTTTGTTGTTATTTTCTTTTGTACATTTAAAGTTCCTCAAAAGCAAAATTTCATTCTCCAATGTGTGATTTGCTGTTATAAAACCCAGTTGTGGATAAAGCTCGCCTATATACATCAACTGTACTTTTGTAACTATATGTATAAATTGTGTGTACAATAAAGTATAAAAATAAGTAATTGCGGCTTCGATATTAACCAATTTTGATACTTTTTTCAGAAAAAACTGTTTCTTTTTTAGTGTTGTTGTTTATTATAAAAAAAATAAAAGAAAATATCCAATTGTTTATTTTCTTGTTTCTGAAGTAACAGATCAAAATGGGCTAACAAATTATGTTTCGGCTCTCACTGGTCGTCTATCGAACCCTGTTCCTTCGGGAGTAACGTATGAATATGTTACGACATGAAAAATTGGAGATGTTGCTACATAAATATCTTGGTGGTCGAAAATAATGTTCTCTGCGTAGCCTCGTCACAAAGTAGAGAGGTAAATAGAAGGTTGGCTTCATAAAAATGGTCAAAAACAGGCGCTGGCACATATGGACGCGTACGTAAGTAGAATTAAAAAATATACCGGTCGCGAGTGCGAGCATACTCGCAAAGTATCACTTGCGCCGGACCCTGGTAGGTACAGGCTCAGGCACAGGTCGCCTTCTTCTGCGAAACAGTAATGCTAGCGAAAGAAACGGCCGCACGCTTGAAGGAACGGACATGTTTACGCCTGATGTTGACGCTGCCGCCGAGACCCTGACCCCAGATTTTTAGCCACCGTTGGCTTGGGCTGGGCGTTGGCAGGGCACGTTGCTCGTCGAATGGTGGCACGGATGGTCAGTGGGGCCGAAAGGTTCTGGAGTAGCAACTGCGCAACGGAATACACAGCATTGAAGGTCTCCAAAAAAGAGGACCGATGACATTTTTTTTTTATGGTGGGATAAAATCATCCAATGACATCCCCCGCTCTTGAGAGGAGCAGGAGATAGTGTCAGACTCTTACTGCCTAAAAGACCCACCCCGTTCCTTCTAACCTTCATACCGGGGCTCGAGCGCCCTTTCGGATAACCCTGACCCCAGTAGGCTTCGAACCGGCTGGGTCCCTGCTGTTGCTGACGACTTGGGCTTGGTCCGGACAGTTACCGGACGGCCGGACAGCGAGCTACCCATTGCTCACTGTCCGCAAGCCCGCGCCTACGGTGGCCGGAAATCGGGATCAGAATCCCGGCGGCGGCGGCGAGGACGCCGTTGCCTGATGCGTTCGGCCTCCTCCTTTGCGAGCATTACTGCTTCGAGGACCGATGACCTGGTAAGAGTCGCAGGAATGCTATGGACGCGACTGTTCGGTGTGACACTCTCCAAAATGCATTATAGATTATCAAAAGACCGGCTACCCTTCACCTTGTTTCTTTAAATAAAATGAAGTTTATTGTAAGGAGTAGACACTACTATGTGTGCGCTCGTTTTGCACGCTGTTTCTATTCCCCTTTGGGAATACACCATGTATAACTGACGTGAAAAATTGGAGATGTTGAAACATAAATGTGTTAGTTGTCTATGATAATGTCCCTTTGTGCTCGACCATCCAATGATGAACGCGCCCCTGTCCCTATAGACCTGTACACCGAATGACTTAGCTTGTCCCATAAAGAACCTAAAGGGATGCTAGCGGAATCCAAGCTATATTTTATGGACAAGTAAGAAAGGTAAAACTTGAGCTATAGTTATGTCCATGTGATTCCGAAAAACAGTGGATTAATCAGTGTTGGCCACTGAAAGCCAGTCTTAATACATAAACCGATAAAACATTTTAATACTAGCTCAGCAGGCCGTCCATCATACATTATGAAACAAGAAATAAAACAAAACACTATATTAGCCTCTTTAAATGATTTTTGATTAGACCACGAAAAACCAATTTTACATTTCACTTCAACAGAAAAAATAACAGAACAAGTGCTAGTTGTACTAACCTAACAAAAAAAACAAACAAATTTTTTCCTTTATTTGTGTTATTAACCTTGCTTCATGCATTTATTTATATGAAGTAGCCTTATTTGTAAACGTCAATGAAAATCAATTCGATAAACTGAAATTAAAAAGACATATGTTAAAAATATCTAATGTACCACATAAACGGCTCAGTTTGACAAATGTTTCTTTGATATGGCATCAAAAATCTACAATAAAATACCTATTAACATTTTGAGCACTAAGGAACTTACCCTATTTAAATATAAATTACGTAATTTCTTAATCGATAAGGCTTACTACACGATCCAGGATTTCCTAAATTAATGAATAATTATCTATTTTTGACATTTATAATTCTGACTAAATTTTTGACATTTATAATTCTTACTCAATTTTGACATTTATAATTCTGACTCAATTTTGACATTTATAATCATCATCATCATCATCATTTCAGCCGACAGACGTCCACTGCTGGACATAGGCCTCCCCCAAATGAAACTATAATTTATTATTAAGTTTTAACATCTGTATGTAACCTATGCCCACAATAAAGACTTTCTGATTCATGTTTACTTGCAGGATTCTAAGTCAACAGAAATTATCTTTTACGTTTTGATTTCCCGGCGATTGTCAAAATATGCGCCTAAATAACCCAGTATAAACGGCCATAACTTTGGATTGCATTAACGTTCACTGCTGCTTGGGGTAGCAGACCTGAGTGTTCTAAATTAATTTCAGTTTCACCCCTTCATGCGCTCCTAAAAAGGGTCTGGGTTTGCTGACTTTGGTATGGGACCCTATAATACTTACATTTTACTGCAAAAGGAAAAAAAGAACTATTAAGTAGCTACGTAAATTTACACAGTTCCTAAACCCATACTTCGAAATGTAGTACAGGAAACGTATACCACTAACAATAAAATACTAGCAAACGGCCATAAAAATGAAAAAGACACAACCCAACCACATCAATTACAAAGATAAAGGCTCAAAGCACAACAACACATCCCATAGCCGTACGTATCGTCCCATTTGGCATCAACCGCCAGTACGTCTGGCAGACTCCCAAATGTGGCGTAATGATGCCCGAGTTACGTCCCGCAGACGTTAAGTACATTATCTGTCTCCTACTTCCGGTAATTAGACCTACTGTACCACTTTTCGTAATTTAATAGACCGTTTCATCGGTACAAGAGTAGAAGATATTGAAATAACTAGCTACTGCCAGTGGACACAAAATAGATTGATACAGAAGTCAATCTTATGTATGTACTTCACTGTTCATACCTACGCTCGGCGGTCGCGCTAGGGTGGCCGTCCTGTCGCGAGATTCGCGCTCACCGAACAGTTTCTATCTTAACTGTTTACCAACGGGCGCTTACCTACCTACCTACCTACCTAACTGTTCTGTGTTACATTAAGAAATACAAGCAAATTACGTTAAGGATCAATCTCCAAAACGGGCGTATTCGTGTGATCGCTCTGGTGCTTTTTAGATATTGATATTTAATGGTAATTATGTATCTCATTAAAAAGAATGATATTCAAATGGTACATTTTTACAATTGGCCTTCAATTTACATAAACAGTTATGTAAATATTTAAGTTCAAAAATTTCGCGACCAGAGCAATCATAATTGGTGCCAGAGCGATCATAAATGGTGAAATCAGTGAAACAAAAAATTAAATTTTGATAAAATATTATTTATTTAGCCGTTTTCAGTCTTATTCAGTGTACATGTAACAAGATTATATGTAAGAGAAATGTATTATTTTAGAAAAAGGTCAAGGCATATTATCAGTCACACATATCAAAAACACGGAATATTTTATATAAAACTATTGCTAAAATAACATAATTATAAAAATCAACCTTTGGCCTAGTTTCATATATTTGGACTTAATTAAATCACTTCTAGGTAAATGAGACTAAATTAAAAACCTTTTAAAATCAACCATTAATACCTACCTGCAGTCTTTTATAGTTATAAAATGACTTAGACTCATTAAATATTAGTTTTTAAAAAGTAATTAAAGAAAACTAACGTTTGTAAAGAACAAGATAAAATTCTTAAAAATAAACATGTTATAAACGTAAATATTTGTAATCTTATAATTAATGGGACTTAGAATCATGACTAAAATAACAGTATTTTCAAGATTATCTAAGAGATTTCTAATAATCACATTTTCCTTAACTATATCTTTAGTGGAAAGTAAAGAATTAAAAAGAACGACACAAAGTAAAATGCAATTCAGATGATCAGATCAGTCAAATTATAATAATACAATTTCTATAAGGCTTAGTTGATCAACAAACTAAGATAATAAGGTTTATTGGAAGCTCAGAAAATTGAATAGTCATCGGAGTCGGAGTCGGGTAAATCTTCTGCTGCAGCAACCTTTGTCAAGGTGTTATCGTTTTGCAAGGAAGATAAAACTACCTCGGAAATACTTGGAGTAATTAAATTTTCATAGTCAATAGATGGGACTTCATCCCAAAAACTGTCCGGCAGGTCCGAGTTGTGTAATGATTGTTGACTTTGATTTGCAGTTATAGTCTGTCTATTTAGCATTTGCGGGAGCTGAATTTGCTTCTCCTGATTGCATTTTTTTGAACGCTTAACCAGCGAAGGTCGGCTTGTCTTCCTTGATGCCCGTGACATGTTTGTCTTTGAGGTGTTTTGGTTCGAGTCGCTATTAATTTGGTAAAAGCCTAAGTGTTTGCCGTGCGGACATTGTACAGCCTCTTGTGAGCAATTGTCTAAATCGCAGCTTAGTCGCCTCATAGCCAAAACGTTTTTAGTATTTGCTGACCAAATTACCTGGTGTACCTTCATAGTACCCTGAAATTCTTTTATTTCTTGCGATATTAACATTTCTTTTTCTAATATGGCAGATTCTGCAACTTCTTCCAGGATAATTCCGGACACATTTGTTTTGAGATAGGATATAAACGTTTTCGTATCAGGTATATCTAATCCATGAGCCACCATTTTATCGGCAGTCCTCTTAAGCGTTCCTCCAACACCATCAGGAGCACCTTTACCGTGACCCTTTTCCGAATAGTTCCATATAACTTTACGTAGACTTGGGTATTGCCAGTGTAGTTTTGATATAATATGAAACAATTTCTTGTTCCGGTATTGACCCGAAGGTGAGTCAGACAAGAAGTGCAAAGACGTTACTCTGGGCAACATGTTTTCTATATAAAGGAGGACTGGCACCAAATGTTCCCAAACAGCTACAGCGTCATGTCTTAAGCTCTCACTAATCGCACAGAAGCACTGTGACTGGAGTAAATCATCTTTTTTGTAATAAATTACTACGCTATGCAAGGTCACTTGTTGGCGCGACCCGCCAAAGTGAAATGATTGAATTTCAGTCGCGTATTTTGTGTTATAATTTTCACTGAAGTCACAATGGATTAAACACTCATCGTAATTTAAATTAGCTTTAAGTTTTTTAATGTAGCTATTCTGGGCTATAATATTAGCACAGTGATGCATGTATGAGGTGCATATATTTTCAAAATAATCAATAACATCCTTGGGATTAGCTTCGACTTTTTGCTTTAAGGTTTGTGTAGTTTTCATTTCTTTTCCATTTTTCATGTAAGTCTTTTTGATTTTGGCCCACTTTAAATATTCAATTTGCTTACTGTTATCAAACTCTTTATATTCCAAGTGTTTATTTTTACACATAATGCAACATCTTGTAAGGCAGTCTATACTTCTCGAATTACACGTTAAGGAGGTTAAGATTTCCGTTGATGATTTTTCTATAATAATGCAGTTTTTTTTCAATGATAGGGCCACCAAATCCATGTTTTCATGATCTACACACAGACATGTATCACGGCATTTTGCATCTGGGACAACGGCTCAAAAGGCAAACTTAGATCGCAGCTTACAAAAGAAACTGTAACTTTATGCTGCGGAAATCTTAATATAAATTTTTGGTGCAAATTGTGTAAGTTATCATTTAAATAGCGCTTTTGCTTTTTTATTTTATTTCTAGTTATAAACTCCTTTTTACCAGACGTCATGCGGCTAACATCGTCATCTTCAAAAAACAGTTTTATATTTCTTATTAACTGTTGTTTTACTGTATATTTTATTTTTTGTACGTTATCTTTGTTTGGAGTTAAAACCAACATTTTTCTTTCTAAACGTTTACCTTCTTTACTTTGATTTTTTAACCTGTTCAACTGTCTTCTAATACGTTCATTTCTTATTTTCAACTCTTGAATTTTTTGATCTTTTAGTTTTAATTCCTTATTAGCTCTATATTTCATCTTTCTTAATAAGGCTTTCCATGGAGAGGTTTTTTTTTTAACTGACGATATTTTAAGCTTAGGGAATACATCTAGACTTTTTTGAGACGTATGTGTTATGTTGCTAATTGAGCTTTGTGGACTACCGGGACAGATGCTGGAGGAAGCACTGCTGATGCATGTTAGTTCATTCGTTCGTTCAGTATCTTGCGATAGCCGCTGAGATCTTGTTATTCTTCTTAGTCTACTAACCGGTGACGCGGGTGAATCAAAATAAGACAATTTTTCGTATTCTTTAGAGGTCTCTGGAAGACAGGAACTTGTCTGAGAATGAACTTTTACACGATTAATAATGTTAAACTCATTTTCAACATCTCATGTTACAGTTTGCAGTATCTCTCTATGTTTTGTTACATTGTTGGTGCTTAAGGTTGAAGATGATTGAGGAACATTTGAAAGAGGATCACGATTCTCAGATATATAGATAGGTTCTTCATTTATTGGAAGCTCATTAGTTGCTGATATCTTATCCACTTTTTTCTTTAAATAATATCGTCGAGAACTCTGCCTACTTTTCTGCCTACGAACCTTTTGCTGGCTTGGAGTCAAATCACTCATTGGTAGTACTGTGCCCCGAGCTTTTTTCCTTTGGTAACTCTCTCTTGACTTTACAAGCCATTGTGCGTATAAATCTAGATCATTTTTTGTCTTGGCCATTCTACGACGCTCAGCCAATTTCTTCCTAAGACGTTTTTCTTCAATAGATAATTTATTTCGAGGCATGATTTCAATCTGCAACAATAGTTGCCATTAAATTTTAGAGAAGAAAGGGTTACAGTTGTGTTTAGCTAAATAATATCATAATATCATCAAGGTAAAATACGTCAAAATCTGTTTATGGGTTTAGGTTACCTAAAGAAACCCAGGACAGGTTATAAATTAAAGGTTATAAGCATAGTTCATCGTTTGTCATTGTTACAGTCCGGTACTACTACTTAAAATAGATTAATAACTTACAATTAATGCAAAATATCATCGCTCTGGTCTTTTTGGACAGAGCAATCACAGCCATAGCGATCAGAAAAAGTCACAAAATCATAAATATAGCCGAATTTAAAAGCAGTAGAAAGTTGTGATCACGTCTCATAAAAAACATCATAACGATCAGTTAATTCACATAACAAACACATTCACAAGTTTACTATTTAATTTAAATAACGTGCCATAGTAATCATAAAATTCGAAAACCAAATCCAGAGCAATCATAAACTTACCTTCGTAATGTTGGAGCGCGGGAACGTGGCACACAGGTATCTTCCTTGGCGGTTGGACCACTACTGGCGTTGCCCCGCGGGAGGGGAATAGAGTGTCTATAACGCGTAACTAGGGATGAGCGCGGTGTTTTACGTCAGCGCAGAGCGATGAGATAAAATGCCCGGTCTCTATTTTAAATTCAAATTGTGGCAAAAATATTGTTAATATAACTAAAAATATTTTATTACTATGAAGATTAACTATTTGTTATGTAATCTAAAAAGTTGTTTCAATATGAACTTTCTCATTAAAAAGTTAAAGACTATTTTTTTCATTCAATCGGGAGTTGGGTCAACCCAGAGCGATCAGGATTTTAGGGTTTAAGATTTTTTTTTTAATTCTTAAAATAAACTTATTCATAATACTAGCCTTGTTTCACGTAGATTAAACACCAAACTGTATATAAAAAAATATTTTGAAAACGTTTTTCTATTTTAAAATGGGTTTATCCAGCCCGACACGAAAAAAACTGCCTCTGGAGATCGACCCTTAAACAAGAGTCTCCATAAAACGGGTGCCTGAGGATGGACGACGCCGCCGAGGTAGGCCAGGAAAGTGGTGGCGAGATGACCTAGACTCCTACTGCAAGGGCTGGTTTGAGATGGTTTAAGAAAAAATACTTGTAAGAAGTTGGAGCAGTGGGAAAGTATAGGTTAATTAAAAAAATATGTTTCCACTGCTAGGGCTCAGATTTCTTCTACAGGAAAGGCCATAATCCACAACACAGGTCCAATGCGAAATGATGGATTTGACATAATTATCTTCGAATTTTTGGTTCTAGGTCATATATCGGTTCCTCACGATGTTTTCTTTCACCGTTTTAGAAGCAGTCTTGATGAAATTACTGTTCAGTGTTTTCGAGACTTAAACCCCCTTCTGAGATACTTGATGCCTTTCAGCTATTTGTCAAGCTTATCTGAAACTTGAAAGTTTTGGCACAAGTTCCACTTTTATTTTAGTCAACGAATTTACGGTATAGAAATCTTTCTACAATCCGTCAAAGTATGTTTTTTTTCTGTTTTACGATGTTGATACTGCAGCTTTGTAAATAATTAATTATACTAATCTACATTTATATTATAAAAAGGTTAAGTTTTTTTTTTGTTTTTTTTTTTTTGTTATATGGATTGAGGTAATCACTGAAACTACTGGTCCGATTGCTAAAATTCTTTTACAGATAGAAAGCTGCTTTAATCCTGAGTGACACAGGCTATTTTATGTACGCAGGTGAAGCCGCGAGCAAAAGCTAGTAATATTATAAAAAACTTTTTAT
This sequence comes from Mythimna ferrago, assembly GCA_910589285.2. NCBI lineage: Eukaryota > Metazoa > Arthropoda > Insecta > Lepidoptera > Noctuidae > Mythimna > Mythimna ferrago. Next base: position 2,628,644 of record OU342693.1, read on the forward strand.
AAAAAAAATATAACCGACTTCACTAAAAAAACACTAAAACGATCAAAATAATTTTAATTTCGGAAGTCGGTGTTTTTCGTTATTGTTTGTTCCTTATTTAACACCGACTTCCGAAATTAAAATTATTTTGATCGTTTTAGTGTTTTTTTAGTGAAGTCGGTTATATTTTTTTTATAAAAAGTTTTTTTATTTCATACTTTTTAGTTGCAATACACTTACAGCCAGAGTACTTTTTTCTCATGTCAATTCCAATTAACTCAAACCCTGCTAGAATACATCATTTTCATATGAAGTTCCCGTGTCTACCTTCCACCTTCCGGCTCCATCATCAGATCTTTTCGATAGTACCTTATAGCCAAAGTGCATCTCATGACATTTCTAATAAGCAAACACGGGTAGGATACATTGATTAATTACGGAGTTCCGGTGCCTATCTTCCAGCTCCATCACTATCATCAGGTTACTTCGATGATACCATTTTCAACATAACTATTCAGAACTATTCATTTATTTGTATTGTCATAGTCGCTTAACTATTTTCATTGTGATATTTGTTTGAGTATGAAGTTACATTGGCAATTTCTGGTCTTCTTAACCAGTTCCACCTTATCAAATGTCACTTTTTGACTGTGAATGCTTAATTCCTTAATGAAAATATCAAAATGACTATATAGTTGCCTATAATATTTGAGGAGTTCCCTCGATTTAGCCAAGATTCCATCATCAGATCCCGACTTGGTGACTATGGGACCATTTGGGAAGTATACCCTTTCCAACAAAAAAATAATTTTTCAAATCGGTCGGCAAGCGACAAAGTTATGCCCGAACATACATAAAAAAATAAAAAAAAAAATACAAACATCCGAATTGAGAACCTCCTCCTTTTTTAGAAGTCGGTTAATAAAAAAGTATAAGTGCAGCCCTTTCAAATGATACCAAACACGGCGTATTCATTTCCATTTTTTTATTTATCACATTACTTTTTGTCCACTAGAGGGCGCCATATCGAGTTTTGTGGCACGTCACGTAGCTTTAATGATACCTCATATATCGAGTTCCAATAAGTAGATTAGGATCTGTGAGGGAACAGACCACATAGCCTGTCAAAACCATAACCCTCCTTTGGCTTAGCCGTAGTCGGGTAAAAATGATGTGATATAAAGCTGCTAAATAGCATATTGCATTGCGATAACCGACATCCATTCCACGTGCCTATTTTTAAATCCTAACTGGGCCAGAATTTTATGGATGTAAAATTATGTATAACGTTGATATTACTGGCAATTTGCCATTGGTTTAAGAGGCAGTTGCGATGGCTATGAAAATGGTCCTGCGGCGGTTTTTATTTGAGTGGGCGAAATTATTATTGGGTTAATTTCATCTAAATCTACAACTTTATCATTTATTTCCTCGTTTGGTTAGATATTAGAATCCTGCAATGCCTCTCTGAATGTATAATATATTTTGCTTTTTAGAAATCAACATATTCGCAGGAGAACCAAGTTTACTGGCTCGCATAGCTGGAAGAATCGCCAAACTACTTGAACGAACAATGGGGACGAAAGTTTCAGGAGTGGCGACCAGGTACAGGAAGACGCTGTGTAGGAAGGTCGATAATCTGGTATAGATACAGGCGCGGATCTTAAGCGCTGGCTTCAAATTGCGCAGAAGTCAAATATTCGGTCTCTTTAGTGGTGCGACTTGAGACGCGGGGGCGGGGAATGTCAGTGATTGGCTCGCCGCGCCATCGAGTTCAAGAGACGTCACTCGTGATTCGTTCCCTGCGCTTGCTGCATGTATCTAACAACGACGACGATTGGCTCGCCAATGTATAGAATACTCAAAGCGATCCCCACTCTGCCGCCGAGCGCTCAAGATCCGTGCCGATAATTATAAGGATCGCGGGAATCAGATGGATACGAGACCCACAGAACCGGTCGTTATGGCGACACTTGGGAGAGGCCTGTGTACAACAGTGGATATCTTTCAGCTGAAATGATGATAATGATGCTGATAATTTTTCTCGGTGGCATAAATCACTAAAAAACTTCTCCCATATTGTATGGAGGGAGAGTTATTGTCAGGCTTTTACTGACTAAAAGTCTTTGTATTGCAGGAACTTGGCAACTGTTTTGAACTACCTTGAAAAAACTACAGTGCTAGTTAAGAAACTTAGAACTTTAGTACAACAAAATAGCCACAAGTTAAAATTGAAGATGTAATTTATTAAACTAGGCGTCTAATTGCGGCCGCCATTAGCTCTGCGAAGCTTCTTCAGCAAATACATAGATGGATACAGAAGGTCGACTCGATACAATGAGTAAAAAGGCCCCCACACACAAAGCCGCGTACGTACGTACGGTGATCTCAAAGATTTTTCATTATTTTACTCAAATCTTATTAGATTAGCACTTATTACTGTTCCGGCGTAGACACTGTTACCAGTGCCACGCTGAGGGTCAACTCACACCGAAAGAGCAACGAAGGGCAGCAAAGCGGAGCGCAGTTTCAGTGTCACAAGAATTTTAACTTTATTTTCATTTCTATAATACTTATTATCGCATGAGAAACTCGTACGTTTACCGTTTATAGAATTCGCTGAAATTCCCGCGGCGCCGCGGGCATCCGCGCGACTCGTACGAGTTTCTCATGCGATAATAAGTATTATAGAAATGAAAATAAAGTTAATATTCTTATGACACTGAAACTGCGCTCCGCTTCGCTGCCCTTCGCCGCTCTTTCGGTGTGAGTTGACCCTAAAAATGAGCACTGTAGACTCGTCCTACTACGGCATTATGCTGAGCGTTCGGTCGTTTTGCGCGGACGTGGTGCATATTTTTCCTCATAGAATTTTTATATTTTGCGAGTCCTAAGATTGCATCATTTCCCGCAAATAAAATTTTTTTCGTTGTTTCTTTCAAACAAATACTCTTACACTCACTGTACGTGAAGCGTATCGATGTGTGCGTGCATATTCTCTTGTTATATGGGTTTGATTTTCTGTATCTATCTGTTCTGTGACTTTGTTCTCCGTTAATTAAATAACTAGGAGTCAGTTTGCAAAGACATGAGATATGTTTCTTAATTTAAAATAAATGGTAGACGAAGAAATTATTTTATTAAAATGATATGACTTTTAGCAAACTAAGAAATAGACTTCGCCTTTCAGAACTCAAAGCTTTCTGGTAATTTTGTTAGCAGTTATGAAAATTACGACGTTTTCCTCTGGGTTATTAATTTGTGAAACACATTTTTACTTAAGGTCCACCGCAGACGCGGGCTTGCGGACGACGAGTATTGGGTAGGTCTTCGTCCGCCAGACCTGTAAAGACCAGGCTGAAGTCGACAGCGCGTATGACTTCAGCAAAACTGAAGGGACCTAGTAGGGCCTATACCTGCTAGGGCTATAACTTGTGAAAGAGTGAGCGTGGCCCTAGCACGCAAGGGTCAACTGAAAAACAGATGAGTTTTAGTCAGTAACAGTCTGACATTCCATCACGTTCCACTCTAGAATGGGAAAAGTAGTCGGATGATTTACCACCTCAAAAAAAAAACCCTTAAGTTCTTCAAAACAAAACAACCTACAGTTACATTTACCACAGATTTGATATTAAAAAAGGATCTTTGGCCCACACCAGGAACAACTCCTATAGCGTGAGTTCACAAAGATGTAAACTCACATACACAAGACACTCAGACCCAGAACAATTTTCTTTTTTTTTTTTGGTGGGGACAATCATCCAATGACAACCTCCGCTCTTGGGCGGAGCGGGAGGTTGTGTCAGACTCTTACTGACTCTGACTAAAAAACCCACCCCGTTCCTTCAAGCCTTCATACCGGGGCTCTAGTTCCCTTTTGGATAACCCTGGCCCCAGTAGGCTTCGACCCGGCTGGGCCCCTGCTGTTGCTGACAACTCCTTGAGGCGCGCGGGAACAGTGCGCGCCGTCGACGACTTGGGCTTGGTCCGGACAGTTACCGGACGGCCGAACAGCGAGCTACCCATTGCTCACTGTCCGCAAGCCCGCGCCTACGGTGGCTGGAAATCGGGATCGGAATCCCGGCGGCGGCGAGAGCGCCGTTGCCTGATGCGGTCTGCTTCCTCCTTTGCAAGCATTACTGCTTCGCAGAAGTCAGACCCAGAACACCTCATCATCATCATCTTCCTGCCCTTGAACCGTTTTATTTGGGGTTGTCGCAAAACGTTCTGTCCTATCACTCGTCACGCTATCACTAACTCTCTTTTCTTTCATATCACTTCTCACACAATCCATCCATCAGACCCAAAACACCTATCTGTAGGCCATACAAATATTTTTTCTTGCGGGAAAACAACTCGCAACACTCAGCGCAGCAATCGGGCCATCTTTTCATGTCACTTAGATTAGCGGCTACTAAACCATACCTAACTTTTAAACTACAATGTTAAACTCAATAATCAAAGTCATCAATATGAAGGTGGTAAGCCAGTACCGCCAATCACGGCCAACTTACCGTGTCATAACGAAAGTTGGCCAGCTCACCCAACTTGGCTCATCTGGGCCATATTAGCATATTCCAATAAGTTGAACGGGAATCGCTTTGAACTTTACGAGTCGGTAGTAATAGAGTAGTTCTTAGCACATATTTGAACTGAGTTTATTAACTTCGGTTAATTATTGGTGCGAATTTGAGGGCACTGGACGTTTGTATCAAGCAACTGTGACTAGAGTTTTGTTTATTTTTTTAACTAGTTCCTGCTAGTGACATTACCCGCGTCAAAAGAGATAATTGTTTCAAGGAAACATAGGTACTCCCGGGATGTAAAATATCCTCTGCTCTGTGCTATTATCCCGATATTTATTTGTCTGTAATCAAGTCAAGCAAATTAAAGATCCACTTTTCGGTTCCCGATTGAGCTGAACTTTTGCATGCATGTATAAATCAGATGACAATTCATGATTATTACGACATCGAACTAATCTGATGATGGAACCCAAATGTGGCCATGGAGACTCAGATAACCATCGTTTTAACACAGGCTTTTTAAAATATTCTTGATGAGTATTCATTATATAGGTACAAATATATACCGCGCTATAAAAGCCTGCTATGAATTACTTAGCAGTTCGATTTTCACAACTTCAAGGAACTGCAGACCTAAGTTATATGATTTAAATTCAACTCGATATCTCCACGTGTTCCCGAGATAAAGTGTCGTCATAGACAGACAGAAGGACAACAAAGGTATCCCACAAGGGTTCCCATTTGAGGTACGGAACCCTAAAAAGATGCCTTCTTTAAACCCTTCAACAAAAAGTCCAGAAAACTAAATCTATGTAACATTTATCGTCTAACAAGTTAACAATACAAGCCATTTAGTTCCCCGCCGTAGAAAAAGATAAAAAAATAACTTCACGATTTACGGCACTTTTACTTTTTCCTTGAAAGTTGGGGTCCCTTGGGGACATGGCAGCTAAAAGCCCTAATTCCCTAAACGCTCTAAATGGGTCGACTTTTGTCTTGTTATTATTGTATTTAGGGCTGTATTGTCGTGTAAAAGGGCAGATACTGTCTTCAAGTGGAAACTTCAGGGGTAAACTGTTTCAATATAGGTCTTACTGTAATGTCTACTACTGATCAGTGTGATAATAATATACTGTATGTACGAGTATATACAGGGTGTCCCATAAATAATGGATTCAATTCAAGATTTTTTTTCTAAGGCACATAAAATGTTACTAAAAAATAGTGTATTTTATAACATTAGTAAGCTATTCAGAAATGTTACACAAAAATTATAGCAAAAAATGTTATTATTTGCAGCGACAGCATTAAAAAAACTAAATTCTGGTAGAGAAAATGGTAAAATTCGAAAAAAAAAAATATCTTGGTTATCATAACGGTTTTTTTTTAACTATTCAAATAAGTTGTTGAAAATCAGATAAGCTACCTACCCGTTACGTTTGGACCATTATTTATGGGACACCCTGTATATCATCACACTGATCAGTACTAATAAACATCCACACGAGAAATTACTTCTTTATCGTGGTGCGTCCACAAATACGTAAACACACATACAAAATACTCCCAGACACAGAACAACTGTCTGTCGGTATCCGAACCGGGAATCGAACCCTCGAGTGGATGTCGTGATGGTGTGGTTAAGGCACCTATCATGTATGAGGTTGCGGGTCCAAAACCGTGCAAGTACCAGGTTAGACTCATGGGTAGACCATTGTCTGGAATAGCATATTGCATACTTTATCGCGAGAGTTAGTACCCTTAAGATAATTTAGCTAGTATTAAGTAAACCAAACATTTATCTCTGCCAAAATAGCTGTTACGTTTAAGTTCATTATTCCATGTATCTCTTTCAAAAAATAAAACCTGACATTTTGGACCACATCCAAAACGACACACCAGCGGAATCTAAACCAAATGGTTACCGTATTTTTCACACTGGCAAGTCAGCGTGAAATTTCCAAACGCTTATTTCATGTCACTGGCAAGACAGCCAAATTTTAGAGCAGTGGTTCACGGGAACTGAGTTCCCACAGAGTATAGAGGCGTCCAGGCGATTTATTCATATATATAACACGATATATCATAACATTGCCAATACTACATAGGTTATGTACAAGTATAGTTATCGGCACGGATCTTGAGCGCTCGGCGTCAGAGTGGGGATCGCTTTGCGCATTCCATGCATTGGCGAGTCAATCGTCGTCGTTGTTGTGTCTGACTGGCCTGTTGGTCTAGTGGTTAGTGGCCCTGACTGCTATACCGCAGGTCGTGGGTTCGATTCCCACCCAGGACAAATGTTTATGTGATGAGCATGATCATTTGTTCTGTGTCTGGGTGTAATTTATCTATATTATGTATGTATTTAGAAATATATAAGTATGTTTATCAGTTGTCTAGTACCCATAACACAAGCTCTGCTTAGCTTGGGACTAGACGGCGTTGTGTGATAGTTGTGGAATATTATTATTATTATTATTGTTAGATACATGCAGCAAGCGCAGGGATCGAATCACGAGTGACGTCTATGTCACGATGGCGCGGCGAGCAAATCACTGACATTCCCCGCCCTCGCGTCTCACGTCTCACCACTAAAGAGACCGGATATTAAACTTCTGCGCAACTAGAAGCCAGCGCTCAAGATCCATGCTGATAACTATAGTAGTGAAGTGTGTACATGAACTGTTAAATAAATAAATAATAAATAAATACATCTTATTTTTTTTATAGGGAGGGAAATCAGTAAGTAATTTCTCTCGCTCTGGAGCGTAAGGGAGTATCAGAATTTTACTGACTAAAGCTCACACGTGTTCTTTCAGTTGCTCTTTGTTTTTCAGGGCCGGGCAAGAGCAGTGGTGGCCGAGTGGTAACGGCCAAGATTTATGAGATGTAGGTCGCGGGTTCAATCCCGGCCAAGCGCATTACTTTGTGTAATTTATTTCATCACTACTGCTCTCAAAACGGTGAAGGAAAACATCGTGAGGAAACCGGCATGTTCTAGAACCAAAAATTCGAAGACATCCAACCCGCACTGGGCCCGCGTTTACGGCCCATTCCCTCTCCTAGGCTAGGCTCCTAGGCCTAAGTCCCAACAGTGGGAACATTATAAGGCCAACTATGCTATGCTTTCAAAGCTGCGGTTGAACAATCCTTCAGTGTAAACTGCGCTACTGTTGCTCACAGTCTTAAGTTACATACATATTAGGTGCTGCTAGCAATTTTGCCCGCATGAAAGTCAAAAATTGGCCCAAAAGAGTATACTCTCGAGACAACATTGATGGGCTTCGTTTTAGTACCTATACAGTTACAGATATAATGTTCTACGTCATGGCAAAACTAAAATGCGAACTGCGTCCTAAATTAGGCTAAGAGAATGTGTTTTAGGAGCCAATGTTAAAAAAATATATTCTAATATAAATTATATATTTCTTTCCATAAGACGATATTGTGATATCGAAAAGAAATCGCATGAGTTGTTTTATTTTTTATATAGCCAACGAACTGGCTTGTAAAATATACTTAATTTTGCATTTCTAGAATAGGTTTGAAAATTTGAAGAAAAAAGAAAGTGTGTTGTTTTTTCAGTGTTGAAGTGATTTTTGTAAGAAAAGCTTGTGCATGGTTAACTAAGAAAAATATAGAAGTGTGCAGGTTCATGTCTTTTTATTTAAAGAAAAATCCCAACACGAAGCCTACCGTCAGCTGAGCTACGCTACAATATCATCATTCGTCGGTTTCCATCAAGCCAATCGAAGCCAAGAGCTGGTTCAGCGCGAAATAAATACACCTTCTCTGTGCGCCAACGATTCCGTGTTCTATGAGTATTCCAAATCGGCTGTAGTTAAACAAAACAAAGCCAGCGAGATACATTTCGATATTGGAATATGTCCAACAGCTTCGTTTTGTTACTACAGTTGGTATTCGAGAATTGTGGTTGATGGTAGCGTTCGATATGGCAGTGCCACAGTATTGTATGGCAATTTATGTAGAGGCGATAGCACAACTGGTTTTGTAGCTAGGTTTAATAACTGGGTAAAAGTTTTGACTGGCCTGTTGGTCTAGTGGTTAGTGGCCCTGACTGCTATGCCGCAGGTCGTGGGTTCGATTCCCACCCAGGACAAATGTTTATGTGATGAGCATGATCATTTGTTCTGTGTCTGGGTGTAATTTATCTATAATATGTATGTATTTAGAAATATATATGTATGTTTATCAGTTGTCTAGTACTCATAACACAAGCTCTGCTTAGCTTGGGACAAGACGGCGCTGTGTGATAGTTGTGGAATATTACTATTATTATTTCGTTTATTTAAATAAATGTACATATAAATTATATTTATAAATATTCAATAAAAAATAAAAAACATTTAAAAATATAAAAAATAGTAGCCCACCGGTATCGGGAATAGGGTCCAAGCTACCGGTCGGCGTCGGTTATTATTATTATTATATTGAAAGTGGTCTTACGAGTATTAATTAATTCAGCAGTAAGGAGTCTGGATGTTGATGCTTGCTAGGGCTGCGGAAACGTTTGAAAAGAAGAATTGGAACAACTTGTCTGCTGGGGTCTTCCCGTCGGATTATAATTAAGGTGTCTTCAAGGCTAGAGTGAATAGGCTCTTAATAAACTAGTGCTCTTACTCCATCATCAACGACTGAATCACTGCTTACCATTAGGTGGGTTCCCAGTCAATCACAAGTTTATATTAATGAAAAAAAAAGAGAGAGAGGTCTCTCCTAGAGGAGGCCTGAGTCCCAGCAGAGGGAACATTAAAAGGTTGATTATATTTATGCTTAAAAAAAGGAGTGACAGCCCTAGAACGCAAAAGGCAACTGAATAACAAAGTCTGATACGCCCTCTCGTTCCACCATAGAATGGGAGAAGTAATTTGGTCATTTCCTATTTCAAAGGAAAAAAAAGGATTCAGCAGTCTTTCGCTGGGAATCGAACCCACGACCTCCGGCATAGCAGTCAGGGCTACTAACCACTGGACCAACATGCCAGTTACCTTTTTTCTTTTGATAAAGTTATCTGACTTTTGAAAAATCAGCCCTAATATGTTTTTTTTTTTCGTGCCCGTGATTAAATTAAGAGAAGAGTTTCGTTCAATTTACAAATTTTAATATTTCGTTCCGGGCGTGGAATGCCCGCGTGCGATAAGGACAAGTCCGGGTCGACAGCGCGTTGTGTTCCAGTCGCGCTTCAAAGAGCTGTCAGCAAAATTGACAGGACCATTTAGGGCTGATGCCGCCAGGGCTTTGGAACGCAAATGGCCACTGTAAAAACAGTGAGTTTTATTTATTAACAGTTTGATACTCCCCTCCTCTCGCTCCAACCATAGCCAGAGAAATCTTTTGATGATGACCTACTTTTCTGCCTTCACAAAAAGTTGGCGAAATTATGAGTAGGTAAGTATGAAAAATTTGCAAAATACAAATACACTTACGGTAAATCAGACATACATACCCCTGTCGGTAATGTGCCCTATTTGTAAAACTAAGTGTCCCCGCACACGGGACAGAAAAAAAAGCCGCTTCAAGCTTCTTTTTGAGGCAGCGTTTTTTTGTGGCGCGCTTCAGCTTTTTTTGTAACCGCCTCTAGTTTTTTTTTGTGGCGACATTTTTTGAGGCCCGTGTGCACACTAAGGCACGTGTTTAAAATTTGGTGCTTATTTGAGTCGATCACGTTAGTTTATAAGTATGATGGAGCGCTATATAAATTATACAACGCACGTGTTAAATTTGCGTTGTATAGTTAATGTAATTTTAATGCGTGTCTTAGTTTGGCAAGTGGGGCACGTTACCGACTGGGGCACGTATGGCTGGTTTACCCTACCTCCACTCTTTTGAATACAGTAAAATTTACTCTATTCAAAAGAGTGAAGGTAAGTGTGATTTTAGTAAACTAGACAGATATATTTAATACTACCTTTTGCCCGCAGCTGCGCCCGCGTACTTAATTTAAAGCCTATGTTACTCAGGAATAAAGCTGTTTTCTATGAGTAAAAAATTTAGTAATCGGACCATTACTTCCAGAGATTACCTCCTACAAACAAAAAAACAAAAAAAAAGACGCGTGGCACTCGGGGTCTGCCGCGGTAAAGCTATTGCATAGCATTTTTATCAACTTATGCAATTATAATTATTTATTTATTTTATTTATGCAGTATTTTTTTTTTTTTGTTTTTTTTTTCTTTGATATTAATTGAAGTTACACTTTCACACATTGAATTGAATTTTGATTGATTGTTCACTCATTTGTTTTCTTATCGGGTACCACGCTCAAAAAACAAATGAGTGGGGGGTGTTAGGTTATTTTCGTTGCGGAATTTCTGGATTTCGGTCTCCACGCTCAAGGCCCGCGATAGAAGCTATGCAATAGCTTTAAAAAAACTTTACCTCTTTATTATATTAGTGTACATATATTTAATATATCTATCTAGTTTACTCTGTGCATGTTTGAAGCAGATCGATACAGGTTTAATAATCATTTCTACGTTAAAATATAGGTAAGGCAGAGACTCAGGGGACCGCAGCGGACCTTCCATAGACGGACATTGGTCGACAGACCCGGAGGGGGTACGGCTCCACAGTTCAGTTAATTTAAAGGGTACTCTAATAATATGATGACGTGATCACCTACTTTTAAAAAGGGTAAAAAAAGGGTACGTTCCTAAAAAAAATATTTTGTTTGACAGTGAGGTATCCAAAAAATGATGGAGACATATTTTTTCCTTTGTCATAGAAACAAAAAATATAGACACAGTGCGTTGAAATATCACTGTTGAATTTTTGTTTTTAACCTTTTATTATTATAACAAGCTTTTATTTAGTTTCACCTGTCCCGATGTTTGTCTGTAATCAAATCTTGCAAATTAAATTTGACCCACTTCCCGGTTACCGATCGGTCTGAAATTTTGCATGCATGTGTAAATCAGATGACAATGCAAAATCATTATGACGTAGAGCTGATCTGATGATGCAATTGGAAGGTGGCTATAGGAACTTGGTAGTTAAACGACACAACCCCATCGAATTTTGGCTCGTATGATTCGTCTTGACGAGAATTAATTATATAGGTATACCGAACTACCGCCCACCATACCAACTGGGGCAGCACTGACATCAACGACAGAGGTGAGTTGCTTCATGATTTTGTACTAACTAACCGCCTCCAAATAGTTAATGAGGGATGTAAACCGACCTTTGTAACTAGATCGAGGAAGGAAGTTCTTGATGTAACTCTCGCTACTATTCACACTGCCAGGCTGATAACCAATTGGCATGTCAGTGATGAACCATCTATGTCTGATCATCGACTAATTAAATTCGCACTGAATACATCCAACATTTGCGAAACCATCACTTTTAGGGATGCAAAAGCCACGGACTGGGACTTGTACAGAATAAAGCTCCAGGATAGACTCCAAGACTTCCCTAAAACCATACGCTCCCCTGAAACATTGGATTATGCTGTTGCTCAAGTTACGGAAGCCATTACAGCCTCTTACGAAGAGAGTTGCCCTCTAAGAACTGTGAGGGATAGAAAAGTGACGTGGTGGAACAAAAAGCTCGATGTTTTAAGGGAAGAATCACGTAGGTTGTTTAATAAGGCTAAATCGACTGACGACTGGGATCGGTATCGGAAAGCTTTAACTACCTATAATAAAGAAATCCGAAAGGCGAAAAGACTGTCATGGAGGAAGTTCTGCGAGGAGATTACTAAAGTCCCTCAAGGAGCCAGAATCCACAAAGTCTTATCCAAATCGCCTACAAATCAACTGGGATTCTTAAAGAAACCAGACGGTGCCTTCACTGCATCAGCGGAAGAAACCCTGAAACTTCTGGCGTCTACACACTTCCCTGGCTCGGTGATGGCACCAGATAACATCGTACAAAATACTCCTCATATCCGCCTCACCAGGCCTTCAAATGAAGACTGGAGAAGAGCGGCGAGGTATTTTAGACCGAACAAGGTAGAATGGGCTATAGACTCATTCAAGCCAATTAAATCTGCAGGGGATGACGATGTCTAGCTCTTCTGCAGCAAGGGAAGACTATACTCATCCCTTTTTAATCAAAATCTTCAGAGCAAGCTTTGCCTGGGGATATATACCAGAGAAATGGACTATGGTTAAAGTCTGTTTTATCCCAAAGGCCGGTAAGAAGGACTACTCTCAACCAAAGTCCTTCAGACCAATAAGCCTTACCTCCTTCCTACTCAAGAGTATGGAAAAGGTTATTGACGAATGCATCAGGGATGGACCATTAAGGGATAACCCTCTGCATCCGAAGCAACATACTTACCAAAAAGGAAAATCTACAGAAACTGCTCTGTTAGAACTAACAGACAGGATCGAAAGGGCTTTGGAAGATAAACAGATAGCCCTATGTGCTTTCCTTGATATTGAAGGAGCTTTCGACAACGTCACCATAGACGCCCTTTCCAAGGGAATGAAGGCGAAAGGGATTGACGAAACAACTACTCGTTGGATCGAATTCATGCTCCTCAACAGAACTATCAGTGTTACCTTATACAGAACTACAAAGAGCTTCAAAACAACTAAAGGGTGCCCACAAGGAGGCGTTTTATCGCCACTTCTATGGCTACTCGTTGTTGACCAATTGCTGGTTTAAGCCTCTACAAGAGACTTAGATGTACATAGCTATGCTGACGATGTGGTGGCTTGTGTTGTCGGCCCCTGTCATAGCACGGTATCATCTATACTACAAAGATCTCTGAACATTATTAACACATGGTGCACAGAAAACAATTTATCGGTTAACCCGAGTAAAACAACAATAGTCCCCTTTACTAGGAAGCGTAAGTTGGACAAACTTGTAACGCTCACTGTAAAGGGGACTCTCATACCATTCTCCAGCGAAGCCAAGTACCTGGGCGTAACTATCGACCAGAGACTGACCTGGAACACTCACATTAACAATGTGATCCAAAAGGCTAAAATAGCTTTAGGAATATGCTGTCGCTTAGCAGGGAAGAAATGGGGCTTAAACCCTAAAATCGCCCTGTGGTGGTACACCGCCATAGTCAGGCCGATAATAACGTATGCCTGCGTAGTATGGTGGCAACAAACAAACTTAATGGTTTGCAGAGACTTGCATGCCTCATATCAACAGGGGCCATGTCCATAACCCCAGGAGCTGCTCTAAATGCCCTGCTTAACCTACCGCCACTTCATCTATTCATTGCGAAGGAGGCGAAGGCAAGCATGTACAGAACAAATAGCACTGGCAAAGCAAACTGGCGCTCTCAAGCACTGAGATCGCTACACGAATCAGTACTTGAACACGATCAACTAGGTATGACAACAGACGTCATGCTTCCACAGTGTAATTTCACAAGGAATTACACAGTGGAACTGCCGAGCAGAGGGAATTGGTCAAACAACCTCATCACTTGCAAGGCTGGAAGCCTGATCTGGTTTACAGACTGGTCCAGAATGGGTGAGAATTTAGGATGTGGAATATTTGGCATTAGCCCGAAATTCAGCAAAAGCTTGAATCTGGGTAAACATGCTACCATATTCCAAGCGGAGGTATACGCCATTATAGAATGTGTGGAGGCCAACCGTCAACGAAACTACATAAATCAATTAATTCTGATTTACTCAGATAGCCAGGCAGCTCTTAACGCCTTGAACTCGAATACTTTAAATTCGAAACTGGTAAAAGACTGCGTTAACAAACTGAATGACCTGGGGCAAAGGAATAAAGTTATTCTGAGATGGGTACCAGGTCATTCTGGAATCAACGGCAACGAAAAAGCCGATGAACTTGCACGGGCTGGGGCTCAAGGTCATCAGATAGGTCCAGAACCCTTCTGTGGTATCTCAAAGAACCAGGCCATGCAGACCCTTAAGGGCAACTTATTTGGCGATTCAAAAAAGCACTGGTTGGTATAACCAGGTCTGCTACACGCCAAATCTCTCATAGAAGGCTACTCACAAAAACGAACTGCCGAGCTTGCGCCTTAACCGGCCACTGCAAACTAAACAGGCACCAATTTCACGTGAAACTGAGTGACACTGATGTTTGCCGGTACTGCAATCAGGAGAGGGAGACGCCTAAGCACCTCTTGTGTGAATGCGGGCCCCTTGTCCACAAACGCAGTGTCCATCTGGGCCGACACATTATTCGCCCGGAGGAGATTAAAACTCTAAAAGCTAGGAATATTCTAAATTTCTTGGAAGCCTCCGGGCTAAAAGAGTTACTCTAACAAGGTGGCGAGTCACAATAGATCTTTTAGGTCGCAGTGACTACATCCCCTACACTATGGGTGATGCATAGCCCCTTATCTTCTAAATAATAATAATAATAATAATACCGAGCTATAAAAGCTTGCTATGAAAAAATGATTTTCATTAAAATCTTGTTTCATATCACACTAATGTTATAAAGGCGACAGTTTATGTATGTGTCAATGTTTGTTACTTCTTCACGCTCGAACGGCTGAGTGGATTTCGATGAAATTTATCATACGGGTAGTCTATGTCCTGGAATGGAGTAGATTTCCTTGGGACAATATTCTACTATCACACAGACGGAGTCGCTGGCAGCACCTAGTTGATTTTATAAAGCATACATCCCTATAGCTACTAACTCTATTGAGAAGCATAGAGTCACAGATAAGATTAGATGTGATGCACGTGAACACAACAGTATCTACATACTACATTAATTTCATACATAAATAGGTACATAGAGCTAAACACGATGATCGAACAAACCACTAGAATGACCAATCACGGCGTGACATTACCATATTCGACACAGTTCCAGCCAATCACGAGCGTTTGATGTTACAATTATTCTGGAAACTATTGGTTTGACATATTTCATTGTGCATTTAAGCTAATTCTAAGTAACTTAATGATTTTTAGATAACTATTGGAGTTATTGAACTATTTTATATAGTACTTATTCTCTATCTCGGAGTCAAAGGCATAAAAAACAGTACCGGGTAAAATGGGGTGAATAGAGACTTATGGGTGAATAGAGACAAAACTTTGGTTTGGTTTTTCACTTTGATATCATAATTTCGGCCTCTAACAAAGCATCGACTTTTTAGAATAACAATTCATTAATAAATTGATATAGTTAATTACTGCAAAAAATATTCAAATATTGAGAAAATACCCTTTAAAGTTTTGTCTCTATTCACCCCATTTTACGGTACACATCAGCTTTATTTTTAGTTTATGTGAAACCTGAATATAGATGGTTCAGAATCAGGAACTGAATGGATTCCAATAGTTTTTACACCATACACAGCTGGGTACAAGTACAAAACATCCCTTTAATCACCTGGATGGCCCGGTGACTATGTATTTTTGCTGACAGAACAAGCTTATAACTTTGTAATTTTTCATGATACAGTTATGAAATTTTGTTTTTTACATACAAATTCTAGATACGTGTATCGGGTCTCACATATACTACAACTAATAGAATAGAATAAACTTTTTGGCATAAAATCACGTTCTAGAAAACCGAAACTAGAAAACTTCTGATTACATTATTGTTTTAATTGGACCAATGTAGTCTTTTAAATAAATATATATATTATTATTTCTTTTCAAAACACGAATCGCAGACGTAGTTATCACAGCTGCCGAATTAAAATGGAACTAGGTGTGCAAAATTAAATTAAAGTGGACACAGATATCACAAGTATCAAGAACTGAAGACGATACGATGAGTTGGACTCTTACCAAAAATATCGGTCTCAAATGGCTAGATTCCCAAAGAGGAAAGACTCAATCCTGCTGCAAAACACTACGAGATCAAATTGAGCTTCTTTAATAACATGGCATAAGAAAAACACTATAAGACAAAACCAAAATCTTAATATTATCAAAACACACTACGTATAGGAACTGATTTTATTATAATCTAAATACGCCAAATTCAAAAGTACACTTTAGTATTATCATCTGTTTTTACAAAAGAAGACGCACGATATTTCCATTTAAATCTATGAGCGATAGTCCTCGTCCGACCGGGTCTTTATGTGGGTTTATCAAATCTTCACTTATAGGCACATATACATTGAACTGCGACATTTTTCTTGTTTCTATTGCGTTCGAAGATATTTCGTTCAAAGGTGGTGAAAGTATGGTTGCTTCAATTTGTTGTTTAGTTTTGATATGGATTTCTTTATTTTGTGACTTCGCTTTCTTTGCTAATATGTCTTCATGCTGTGGTTTTTTGTTTTCTACAGCTGGTATGTTGATTATCATAGGACTATTAGTTACATCAGTAATGTTTTTATTCGATTTCGTATCTTCAATTTTAGTTTTATTATGCTTATCTTCAAGAATATATACTTTAAGAGTATGTGGAGTGGTAGTTGTACTTAAAATTTTGCTTGTCGTAACACTTGGTGCACCATTCACAGTAAACTTCAAGTCGTTCAAATGAATTACTGCCGCACTACAGTTTTTGATAATAAGAGCAGCAATTATGGCGTATAAACTATACATTTTGTAAGGTTTACAAATTGTTGTCGAATGCGTGATTCTGTGGCAAATCGCCTACAAAGACGGTGGTAATCGCTTGGATTTCACGCTCTTTCACATGCATTAGTTCCAATTTGGAATCCGTATCGGTTAAATTAAAAAATGCCGGTGTGTTTCGCCACCATGTTTGATGGTTGCGTGCGATAGCTCCAGTGCGTACGTTCTTGCGTTGAAAAATTAAAGAATCTATTTCATATAATTTTAATTGTTATTTTCAGGCGTATTTTTTGAATGGAACAACGGAGTATTCAATATATTTCGTGACTCGGTATTCTTATATATTTTAAAAACAATTTTTTGGGCTTGATATGATGACGTAATCATGCCCTTTAGTTTTTTCACAAAATATTCAATTGGTTTGTTTTACCTTATGCAATGAGTTAGCAATTGAAATGACAGCTGTCTGCTAAGAACTATATGAAATGTTTTTAATATATTGTAGGTCCTGTATTGTATTTTTATCAGCTTTGAAAATTATAGTGTCTTGTAGAAATTAAATTAAAATTTGGTATATTATTAATTCTTTGTTTTGTTAGGATTCTGAGTAATTTGTACTGAAGCTGAAACCAGATTTATGAAATTCCCAACTTCGGACAAAGTAAACGTTATTGGTATCATTTTAATATGCAAAAATACATAATAACCATTTCCACACTTAGAATTACTTCAGCGTCATCGTCGTTGGTGAGTTCACGAATATGTAAAGTCACACACACAAGGTTGCCAACATAGCACGAAGAATCGCCAAAGTTAAAAGGCAATGGGCAGGGCACATTGCTCGCAGAACAATCGCATGGCCGTTGGGGCCGAACGGTTCTGGAATGGTGACCACGTACCGGAAGACGTAGCGTTAGCAGGCCTTCTACAAGGTGGACCGATGACCTGGTGAGAGTTGCGGGAATCCCATGGATGCGAGACGCACAGGACCGTTCGTTGTGGCGACACTTGGAAGAGGCCTATGTATGAAGACACCCAGACCCAGAAAAACTATTTGTATATTAATATTTGCTCACAAATCATTATTTAGCATTACTCTGCTGGGCTTAGATATTATCTGTTCTATTGTTACCTTAGTTTTGTACCAAACCAAGCACGAAATTCATTGTGTTAACCTACCCAAATGCATATACCTACCAAAAATAAAACATTAATATATTCGGCCGAGGCCCCACAAAATAATTATTATTTATGCCTTTGTTGCCATCCATCATGTTCGTCCTTCCCAAATCGTTCATCATAAGCGAACCTTGGGATGACGGTTATGAATTATTAAGGGAATTCTCTTAGTAAACAAACACCGCCTAGTTCTCATTGGTCAGAAAATCATAGGCATAGAAAATCAGGCTTATGAGAAAGACTGCAAAAGAGAGAGCGAGAGACAGATAACAGATACACGGGGAATTTACCTATTTATGAATCATGAAACTAATTAAAGAACGCAATTACAGATTGTAATTCTATTTTGAGCATTTTGAGAGCCGATCACACATAATCTGCCTTTTTAATGTTCCCACTGCTGGGACTCAGGCCTCCTCTCTAGGAGAGGGAATGGGCCGTAATCCACCACGCGAGCCCAGTGCGGGTGGGTGAATGTCACATGTCTTCGATTTTTTGATTCTAGGACATGCCAGTTTCCTCACGATGTTTTCCTTCACCGTGTTGAGAGCAGTGATGATGAAATAAATCACACGAAGTAATGCACCTGGATTGGGTTAAGTTAGCCTAGACATAATGATATTTTTTAAGCAACAAGTTGACCCAAC
Source organism: Mythimna ferrago (assembly GCA_910589285.2). NCBI lineage: Eukaryota > Metazoa > Arthropoda > Insecta > Lepidoptera > Noctuidae > Mythimna > Mythimna ferrago. Next base: position 2,647,451 of record OU342693.1, read on the forward strand.
AGACGTTGGCCTGTCTTATGAACTATGAACTGTTGAACGCGGGAACTATCAAACATAATTATTTTTCATGGTGGAAAATGATCCAATGACTTCTCTCGCTCTATGGCGGAACAGGCGCGCGTGTGAGTCTTTTACTGACTAAAACCGCATTCATTCTTTGGGCTTGCGTTTCAAGACCACGGATTTCCCTTTTGAAAGTCAAGCCATGGACCCAGTAGAACCCTTCTGGGTTTCTACGGTTTTACTGACATCTGTTTGTGGCGCGTAGTATCCCTACTACAATATTTTCTTCCATAAAAACCGTCTGACAATCTCAATAAAAAAATAATTAGCGAAACAGAGTTAAAAAGATCATTTATCGTTTTGTTCATAGGAGGTAATCTCTGGAAGTACTGGTTCGATTGCTGAAATTTTTTTACCGATAGAAAGCTGCTTTATTCCTGAGTGACATAAGTTATATTTTATATACACCAACGAAGCTGCGAGCAAAAGCTAGTAAATAATATTATATAAAAAAAATATCTTCATCAACAAAAAAACTATAAAGCTTCAAAGCTGACAATAAGAACCAAAGGTCCGACATGATCTTTACCGTCACAGGCTATGCTACTAGTACGGATGCCACAGAAGACGGTGTCTAGGTGAGAGATAGATAAATTTGTTAAAAATTGTTACCTATGTCTTGTTTGCTTTTCTATCAATTTTGGCATCGTTTTCACAATTAATATTCTATTTTAAGACTTTATAGATATTAAACTGGTTAGATAACAAATATTTTAATGCATATATCATGCCCTATTGTAATAACAGTTAGTCGGCTACATAACGACTTCGCCTTCGGTTCGGGCGTATATTCTGTTCCAACTGCAATGACAAACTTGGCCCTCCACCTTGCGTCGTATTCCTCAATGCTGAGGGTCGTGAACTCCCTGCTTCATCACTTTTTTTTTTAACTATTGCATAGCTTCTATCGCGGGCCTTGAGCGTGGAGACCGAATCCAGAAATTCCGTAACGAAAATAACCTAACACCCCCCACTCATTTGTTTTTTGAGCGTGGTGACCGATAAGAAAACAAATGAGTGAACAATCAATCAAAATTCAATTCAATGTGTGAAAGTGTAACTTCAATTAATATCAAAGAAAAAAAAACAAAGGAAAAAAAATACTGCATAAATAAAATAAATAAATAATTATAATTGCATAAGTTGATAAAAATGCTATTTATTTATTTATTTATGGTTTTACTTTAACAAAAACGGCTATTCGCCAATTACATTAGTTAAAGACAATATACAAAAAAATTCACACACTCATCTCACAAAACTCCAGACACACTGACATGATCGTCTTCCATTCGTCCGCGAACACATCACAGTCAGGGTGCGTGTCCAAAAGAGTGTTGAGCGCAGAAAGAGTGCGAGGGACAGGAGACTGGGCTCGCGCAACAGTGTGACTCGCAGGCACAGCGAACAAGCTGTGTCTCCTGATGCGGCTGTACTTGACTGGGGCACATAGTTGAGACAGTTCGGCATGCAGCTCTGGAGTATCAGCTATGCAATAGCTTTACCGCGGCAGTCCCCGAGTGCCACACGTCTTTTTTTTAAATTCTTTTTTATTGTTGATATGTTCGCGCTTGACCGCTATCTCACCTGATGGAAAGCGACGATGCGGTCACTTTACTTTTTATGGTGTTTTTCCATTTATTCCTATCTCTGGCAGTGTGAAAGGCCTTATATACTGTGGAGTCAAGAGCGGTGCGGATCTGGTCAGACCAACGTATTGGGCTGCGCCCGCGAGACCTTTTTCCATCTACTTTACCAGTCACGATTAGCCTTTCGAGGTTTCCGTCATCTTTCCTTAACCGAACTTTGCCCACTTGCATCAAAATGTACTATATTATCTACATAATCTAACTAAAGTAACTCCAAACACTTACAGGCCACATTAGATCTTACTCGTGTTTTGAACTTGATACTTAACGAAGTACTTAGGAACGGATTCTTAAACTCATATTACCCTGAAGCCCCTAATTATCCACTTCTCACGTAATGAGAGCTACACAAGTCTTCATATGTAACTTGAGAATTACCTCATCTGAACCCAGAGAGGGAAGAAATTCCTATTAAAATCGTGTTTAGAACCAATATTTTCTTTGCAAATAATTAATTTGATATAGACCGAAATGAAAAACCGAATGTACCGAAATAGATTTTTATAGAACATGTAACATAGTAATTAATAAGTACATCCTCTATGTTCAGAATGGGGTACTGAGCCGATTTCAGGTAGTTTAAAAATTGGTAGGATTCAAACTTAATTCCCAGTAACCTGAATCTCTGAGAATTTCACAATGGTAATACTCAATGGCTTTTCCATGTGAATACAATTTACATTATTATTTTATTCGTCAATATGTTTATCATTTAAGAAGTCATTGATCGAGTAGTATGCTTTACTTATTAAAAGTTCTTTGAGTCTAATTTTAAAAATATCAATTTTTTTATAGAATTTGGTAGTTTATTGCATATCTTTACTAGCTTTTACCCGCGACTTCGCCGGCGTGAAAAAATTAGCCTATGTCCGTCTCCAGGGTCCCAACTATCTCTGTTACAAAATTCATCAAATTGGTTTTGCCATTTAGGCGTGAAGACGTAACAAACAAACAAATAAACAAACAAACTCACTTTTACTTTTATAATATTAGTAAGGATTCCTATTCCAAAAATACTCGATTTAAATTTAACTGTCCTACATTTAATTACACTCAATTTATTTTTATGTCGGTAACTTCTTAATGATTCAGTTCACTTTATATATCGCATTTTACCGTTACTGATATTATATTTTATCCGGATTTGTAAATCTAAAACTGCATCACCAAGAGCCCTGAGCATTGGCCCTGAGACATTCACAAAGGAACAAGGAAGCTAATCTTGTTGCTAACTGAACTTGCTACTATATACTAGGAAAGCTTGATGCAAACTTGGGAGCCGAATAATGAGCCTTCAGGAAACATTGAAACAAGTCAAAGGGTTTGGTTGAGCGGTTATTTACCACTATCCTATATTATATATACACAGTATACTTACACTATATTTACAGTAAGACTTGTGCAGACGGTTTGTGTTAAATTAGTAACACGTAGTTAGAATGTACGGAAAGTCGAGAGAAAAATATCTCGTGGATGCTCTCAAACACGGTTTAAGATGATCAGGCCTGTCTCCAGAGCCCAGTCCTCCACCATCCGACCCCGCTGGTCTGTGTTCCGGGAACCCCAAGCCAAGGTCTTGGCATTGTAGTCCCCGTAAAAGACCACGGGGAGGGACCCAAACCTAGCGACGTCGGCGTCCTGCTCCATAAGGAGTTGTGAAGATCGGCGAGAGTTTGGTTCGGAGAGTACACCCCAGCCACAGCCATCTCCCCGAACCGTGCTGCCACCCAAACCTGCCTGGACCTGTTCAGTCAGTGCAAGCACTTGTCAGTACTCGTATAGGTAATAAAAAGCTCAACGACTTGACGAACAATACCAAAGAAAGGACATAGAATATTCCGAGGAGAAAAATATATTTAACCAGGAATATAAAGAAGTTTCTCTCAATATGTGAGTTAACCCATTCTATTAACTTTTATATGAAAATAATTCTAAACTAAATTACTATTGCTACGTTATTACATGCCTGTCTATATCAAAGGATTTCAGGCGCCCTTTTACGCCCTCGTGGGCAGGTTCACGTCGAAAAGGGAGCTATTAATGAGACCAACCCTAGCAAGCTCGTTAGAGGATTTGCTCAGCACTGATTACCAAATATTCCCACGGAACTAATGCTAACTAGAACGCGCAGTTGATTGATTCTTCATCAAACATGGATCGGAAATGTGGGAGTCATTTCCAGTTATGTATTTGCTGTGTCCCAATTAGTGTTGGTTTTCAGTGTTGGGAATGTAATTTCGTTTTCGGTTTGTTTTCGCTTTGACACTTTTTTGGGAGGAAATAATTGAATAACAATACGCTTGAACAACACTACGTTCGCACTAGGAAGATTTAATTATTTATACAATGCAGGCAGGCTTTTTTCACGTGTAATCGTATAATATGGAGTTTGTCGGAATTCCCGCAAAGTACTTACAATTGGTAGCGACTATAAAACACCCATCTAGTATACACAACGAAAATGTTTTTTTTTTATAACTGTTTTTGAATTCATGAAGAATAAAGGCTTATTTATCATCAGACTACAACTCACAGAAGCGGAGCAGTAACCAAAGATGCGGAACCAATACTTAGTAATAAATAAATAATGTTGATTCAACCGGAGTATATTGTGTAGTGTTTTTTAGGGTTTCATACCTCAAAAGGAAAAAAAAACGGAAGACTTATAGGATCACTTTGTTGTCTGTCTGTATGTCTGTCTGTCAGACCCGTTATCTTGGAAACGCGTGACGGTATCCAGTTGAAATTGAAACCATATATTCAAATCTGCGGTCCCTTGAAGCCGTGAAAAAATCGAACTTCTAAGTTAACTAAAAAAAAAGATACAGCTGTTTATATCGCAAAAAACGTATATTTCGATGCTTTGAAAAGCATCAAAATTCCCATTAACCCAGAGTCCTTAAATTTGGCATAAAGCAAGGTCTTTTTTTTGTGATTCGGAAAAATCCTCGAGATTCCATTCGGGAATTGAACTATTTACATAGGTAAGTTTTTACAGAACCTTCAGCGCGCGAGTCTGACTCGCACTTGCCCGATTTTTGTTAGTCAATAGAAACAGCTCGCCAACTTAACAAACTGCGAAGGGGTCCAAGTCCGCATCAGTTTAGCATTAGCGATGTTCTGTTTACTTTTAATTAGCCGCTGTTCTCTCCGCCATGTTTGTGTTGCCAGCCTTGTTTAATGTTTCCGTGTTTACATATTTAAAGTTTAAATACATTTTCTTTTAGTTTGCTGAAAGTTTTAGTTGTGACTCTTGAGTCTTTGAGAAGGATGAGTTGTACCCTTATTGCAAAAACCTATAATTTTTACCCAAATTAATTTAAATATAGCTATCGATTCGTCTCATCGAGACGAATCTACAGGTAAAACCGGTTATTAGCTAAGATATTTACTTATAAAGATAGCTTCGGCAAAAAGTAAATAACCTACTAAGATCCGATTAAGAACGACCTTCACCGGTCTGTTTAATGGATGAAACGTATTTTATGATAAATTTAGTGTATTAAATATTATAACGCGGGTGGGTTGCCTAAGAAATTAAAAATTGAAAAAGTAGGTACTTTTTTTTAGAAAAATGCACAACCGTTATTCATACCAGATTTATTTGCAGACAACACTATAACATCGTATTCGTAATGAAACAGCGTTTATTTTGATATAGAAGTTGTTGTACATCAAAATAAACACACTTGTTTATACCTGGCAACCCATAGTTATGCCAGGAAACAAATAGGCAACCCAACATTTTTATGTTGTAAAGGCTCACTCTTTCGGTTAGTATTAAATTTATTCGTTAAACACACCAGTGCATTTTCCAAAAAAAAAAAAAATTGTTTTGCCAGGAATTTCTCAGGCAACCCACCCGCGTTATATTATTTAATATACTTACTAAATTTATCACAAAATACGTTTCATCCATTAAACAAACCGGTGAAGGTCGTTCTTAACCGTATCCTCTACTATGCGTAAGTAATAAAATACTAATACCAAAACGTTAGTGCATTTAGCTGGTTTTTGCATTAAGAGTACAGTATTCTTTAATTTGAAAAAAAAAAAAACTCGATATTTTTTGATCATTATTTGGTCAAAATACTTGAATAACTAGTTGCCAGTGACTTCACCTGCATGATAGTACAATCAATCCCTGAAACGAAAAAAAAGATATTCTTGGAATAAAATGTACCTAATGTGTATAAAATATTCCAGGCCAAGCTCTACTCTAGCACCAAGTTTCGTCGAAATCCATTCAACCGTTTCAGCGTAAAGACGTACCTAACAAACGTACACACACCTACAAACTTTTTTCTTTACAAAATTTGTGTAAAAAAAAACAGTTCGACCTGTTTTGAATCGAACAAAAAGTTTTATATTTATAATCTACCAGAGAACGTTTGTTATTTGGTCAAAATATTGGAATAATAACATCAGCTTTATTTGGTTCAAATAAATTCACAAAATGAAGATTTCTTTGTGGTATTAGTAACAATGAGTAAAACAAAAGCAATAGTAATTTAATAAAATTCAATTCAGTATAATACCTTAATGTTTCTTACAAATTGGACAAGGATATTTAGACAAATACAAAGAATAAATTCGAAATTTAATTAATAAAATAATTTGTAAGGTCACCTTTGCAAAATTTTAGTAAATTCAAAACAAAATTAGTTTCTAATTTCGTTTAGAGAAGACACTTTTGAATGCCAAAGATTTTTATTTCCAAAGTTCGTGTCTTTTATCTAAAATATCTCTTTTTGAAGTGTTCTTGACGAATTAAGTCTGAAAGAAACGTTTATCACTGTAAGCAGTACTTAGATTTTTTAAGAGCCGGTTGTAGTCATTAAGTAGGTATTTTATAGGAACTCTGGCAGGGTCGATGTCAATTCGCGGCCCCGTAATAAAGGTTTTATTCTTACAAAAAGACAACTTTTGGTCCACATTATATGTTAGTATCCCTTATTACTATGTTAGTTCAGACGCTCTATAATATTACACTGTTTTTGTATTCTTCCCTTAAATTTACATAATTATTTAAAATCCATAACAATTGTCACTAAATTAATAGCCATAGAATAACAATTCAAAATGTCAAAACATTAAAAGGCATGGAAAAAACAAATAAAAATGTTATACAATAATAATAAAATGTCAGTAAATTTATGCGAAGCCCTTTTAAATACAAGCTTTATCATTTTTTGTAACTTTCAAATACATATTTCCGTGACGTTATTTCGTAGACATACACGTCTGAAATCGTAATTTAGTGTTGGATTCGCGATTTTTTTGTCAACTAATTTATAGGTATCATATTTACGTCATATACTTAGTCAATTTTTATAAAATAATTTTTCATGGTGTTCTTATTTATATTTGTGGATTCAGAGGTTTAAAAAAGTTCAAAATAAGTATAACCTGGTCTTAAGACATTAAGGCTAATGAATTTGTTCTACGATTATTACTTAGATTCACAGATTATGGCTGGTTATATGCACCCAGGTTGTAGCTATCAGAGAACACAGACTGGTAGAGAAACACTTAATGAACGTGTTACCAAAACGTTTTATATGTATGAGTAGGATGTCCACCATATACCGGTGGCACCTCCAGTACGTCTGGTAGGCCAATGAAAGCGGTGGAATTAATGTATGCAATTTCCGCCCTCACTCTCCAAAATACAATGCCGTATGTCTTCTGGTTCCAAGTTTTTAAGTGTGGAAATACGCCATTTATACTTCTAGGAAATCCCATTAGGTAAGGTCTACAAAGTATCCAACTGCATCTGTCTGTTCGCAATAAACTCAAAAACTACTAAACAGATTTTTATGCAGTTTTTATAAATAAACAGAGTGATTAATGAGTAAGGTGCACACATGCATATTTTAGTGGAGAAATACCGAACATTTTAAAGATTTGTAAGACTCGTGCGAAACTGGGGCGAGTCGCTAGTTTTTTATAAATGTTCATACGTTTTTGGTTTTGACTTTCCCAATTTCACGAATATTGCAAATGTGAAAGTCGGTTGAGCAAGTTTAGATGAAACGTGGTGACATTTAAACCAGTAGCCTGATTCACGTAAAATCAAACAAGCCAAATATCGTTGAAGTTTTATAGTCGTTCGATCGAAGTCCTATCCAAAAGCGGCATTCACGATCTATCGACTTATTTCCAGTTACATTAATAAGTATTCTACCAGGATAATGTAATATAGATTTCTTTTGAATCGACGAATTTCAAACGACTTAAAAATCGGTGTCGTCCAAACTCGATTGATGGATGGGAAATGGTGTAAACGACTAAATCGCTACGATATCGTTACGGTTTTCATTACGTGAATCAGGCTACTGGATTAGGACACAGTCATACCTAGATTTTAGGGCACGCCGCAATCATGGCGGTAAGTCCCCTCTTTGAGGCGTGGCTGGAAAGACCTCACGGCGTCCTTACTTTCCGTATGACGCAGGTCCTCACCGGACATGGTTCGTTCGGGAGTTTCCTGCACCGGATTCGTGCGGAAGTGACGCCCGGGTGTCGCCACAGTGCGGAACGCCCGGAGGACACGGTGGAGCACGCAGTCGAGGTGTGCCCTGCTTGGGCGGAGTATCGCCGTGCCCTCGTGGGGGCGATCGGCGGCGAAGACCTCTCGCGCCGCGCCTTGGTTGAGGCCAGGGTCCGGAGCGAGGAGGAGTGGCAGGCGGTCGCCGACTTCTGCGAAGCAGTAATGCTCGCAAAGGAGGAGGCCGAACGCATCAGGCAACGGCGTTATTGCCGCCGCCGCCGGCGACGGGATACTGATCCCGATTTCCGGCCACCGTAGGCGCGGGCTTGCGGACAGTGAGCAATGGGTACCTCGCTGTCCGGCCGTCCGGTAACTGTCTGGACCAAGCCCAAGTCGTCGACGGCGCGCACTGTTCCCGCGCGCCTCAAGGAGTTGTCAGCAACAGCAGGGACCCAGCCGGGTCGAAGCCTACTGGGGCCAGGGTTATCCGAAAGGGCGCTCGAGCCCCGGTATGAAGGCTAGAAGGAACGGGGTGGGTCTTTTAGTCAGTAAGAGTCTGACACTATCTCCCGCTCCGCCCAAGAGCGGGGGATGTGAATGCATGATTTTTTCCCACCATAAAAAAAAAAAATACCTAGATTTTATTTTACTTTTTATTTCAGTCGTACGTACGTCACTTGGGACAGTATATTCTACATTGGGATGCTGACACCGCAGGCAAAAACTAGCTGCTAGCTTCAATACTCCTTTATTACCTAGTCTTCAATCTCAGCGGTCGTACCTTTCTTGTCAGATCATCAATCACAATCAATCCATCGTTTCTTTTGTTCCTATTCTCTTGTAACTTCTACTAACTTTGACACTGGCAACACTGGTGACAGGTCGCGAAAAAACGACCTCTTAGATAAATAATTTTTAAATATTAATTAATTCTGTTTATTTTGCGTAAATCTATTCTTTAATTTAGATTCTAAGTATAAAGTGACATACTCAGTGTTTGTATCGTATTTTTGACGCGATAATTCATCCAAAATCGATAATCCGATCGACCAGCTGTCAAAGTTTGGACTGTTTGAACTGCTGATTTGAATTCATCAAACCCGGGGAGTATTTGGTTTTATTTTATTGTTTAGTATAGTTATTGTCTTACACTATTCAACACTTATACACTGCTCAGGTTTCTGAGCTACGTCCAGCACACACCGGCACCGTTTATGTCTCCTTTTGCTTGACAAATTGTGGAAGCAGAATCGACGACGAAAACATTTGCCCAGACAAAACACTCACTGCATTAAGTACTTTACATATTTACTTAATTATTTGCTTGGTTGTTTCTAATCTACTCTTAGTTTCTCTAAAACTTTGAACTGTATCTATTGTCAAACTGTCATACTAATGTTTCCTATACTTAATTTAATTTTTATACTATTTTAATAATTTAATATTACTTATAGTAGTTAATCCAGTACTTACATTAAGTTTAAATCCATTCAATAGCTCTAATTAATTAGGTTTTAATTTAACCAGAATTTATTTTTCATTTTTCTTCTACCTACATGTTTTTTTTTTAATCACTTCTATAATCCTATCTTTTTAATATTTCTTTATCATTTTTGTCTGGATAACTGCTTTTTCTCCCCCTTATCACAAGTTTTCAACTAACTAAACATCTCCCCATATACTCAGCTGTTTCTTGTCTCATTCCAGGAGCCATTTGGGGTAAATTATAAGCATGATGACCCGTGGAGCAACACTGTTCGTGACATGAACGAGAAACTGAATGCCGTGCTGAAAGAACTAGAAACGTCAAGAAAGACTTGCAATGACCTGCTACGGGAAAGGGAGGAAAGCGAGGTGGAAGTCATGAAGATAGTTGATAAAAACACTCAACTGAAAAGGCAACTTGCTGAACTGCACACCCAGCATGTGGACATACTACACCAGCATAACTATCTCCGTCAACTGGTGTCAGAGTTTCAAGAATGCAGAGACACCCATGACCAGGCACTGAATCGCATATCAGGCCTTGAAGCGGAATTGTCCAAGGCTCGCAAGACTATATCCAGCGTTGAAACTTTGAGAGCGAGTGAACAGGTTGCCAACACCAATAACCTCTTCGACAAGTTGATTGGCAGTACCTCCGAACGTGAGTGTAAGAAACCCACCGTTACAATAGACTTAACTGGGGATGATACCCTAACTGAATGTCCAAGGTTAGGTAGTCACAATAAAATTAAGAAATATATTAAAATCACTAAGAACATTAAAAAGTATAAGAAACTCTTGAAGACACAAAGTGTTTATAAATTTAATATTGAACTCAGACAGCAGCGTTTTAATTTACAAAGACAATTAAAAGAATGTAATTATAATTTGGAAAATGGCAAAATCATGTATGATTTTGAAATACAAAACCTACAAAAGGAATTATTGAGTAGGGAGAATACGATAAAGGATATATTTAGTAAATATGAGTCTTGTCAACAAATGTTAAGTGAGCGCATGCAGGAGGCTTGTGAGTTGGTGGACTTGGTGAAGTTCAATGCAGAGAGGTATGAGTCTTTGACTAACAATATCACCTGTAGTTGTGCACTCGCTCCGCCACCTTCCACGTCTCAACACGAAATTCCTACATCTAATGTTGTACCTAAAAATTCAGACACAATAAATCCTTATCAAACTCGCTCAGCTGATGTTTTCTTAATGAAATTAATTTCGTACATGCGTAAATTAATACGAGTTTTAAAAAAAAGGTACTTTATTTTTTAATTTTATCTATACAAATCGATAGTATTTCATGTACCGGATCAACCCTCTACGGGATTAAAACGATCAAAATTTAACGGTGTTTAAATATACTTTATTGCACACTAAAATAATAAATTATATAATTTGAGCCTTTTTTAAAATATATAATTGGCGGTCTTATCGCATTTCACGATCTCTTTCAGCTAACCTGGTATGGACAAAGCTTGCTTGGACAAATAAATGGGATTGCACTTGGCACATTTCAAAACAAGTTTAACAATTGGTAGTTGGTTTCCGTCACACGCTTTTACGGCTGGATGGAATTCACGGATCAAAATTTGCCACACGGGTAAATCAGGTCCTAGAATAGCAAATAGAATAATGTATTTTTATCGTGAAGGTATGTTTCTTAAGATTTTTCTCGTGGTTGAAGCCTTTAGCAGAAGCTACGTAAAAATAGAAAATATTTTTCTCAAAAATTTGCACTATTTAGTGTTGTTTTTAGGGTTCCATAGTCAACTAGGAACCCTTATAGTTTCGCCATGTCTGTCTGTCCGTCTGCCTGTCCTCGCTTAATCTCTGTGACCGTTAGCACTAGAAAGCTGAAATTTGGTACCAATATGTATATCAATCACGCCGACAGTGGTAAAATAAAAATTGGAAAAAAATGTTTTATTAGGGTAGCCCCCCTATATGTAAAGTGGGAAGTGATTTTTTTTTAATTTCAACCCTAACGTGTGATATATTGTTGGATAGGTATTTAAAAATGAATAGGGGTTTACTTAAATCATTTTTTGATAATGTCAACAATTTCGGAAATAATCGCTCCAAAAGTAAAAAACAATGTGTGTCCCCCCCCCTAACTTTTGAACCATAAGTTTAGAAAATATGAAAAAAATCTGACAAGTAGCACTTTAGGACTTTCTAGGAAAATCATTTTGAACTTGATGGAAAGAACAGTTTTTATACAAAAAAGACAAAAAGGTTCTACAAAATAATTTCTGGACTAAGTTTGTAGTATAATCGTATATGCAAGCATTTTTTTTAACTTCGTTTACATATTTTATTATCCTGAACGTATCTTCTTTCAAACAAAAAAGAATTATTAAAATCGGTTCTCGCAATCCAAAATTACCACCGAAAACTTCTTCTGGTACCTATGTATTAATTAGTAACCCAATTCCCCGAGAGATGGCGCTGTACTTTGGGCTATTTCGCGTTCGCGCTGTTAGGATTTTTCCTGAGTTGATGGGGTCGGGTATTATCGAATTGTTCGGTTGGTCTCTACTTGTCATTGGCGGTATTATCTTATAACTACATAAAACTTCTATCAGGAACATGCTAAGGCAATTTAGAACAAAACTAAAATTCATTTTTTTAACGCAATCTATCAAAATGTTAGGTAAAAACCAGTTCATAAATGGTTCGATAGATGGCGTTGCGTAATGACGTAATCTTTCTGAAAGTCGATGTTAAGATTTTCCGTGCTTTCATGACCTACCGTGGTAAAAAATAGTTGCTTCTTAAATATATTCGTAATTTTACGACGAGTGCACAATCGCTGAAATTTCTACTACTTGCATACGGTTTTAGTTATCACCGTCCTTTGTGGGCCCGTTTTTAGGGTTCCGTACTTAGTATGTCAACGTAATAAATAGCCTTTTTTAAACTCATAAGTGGGAACACTTATTGTGACGGACGGGAAACTACGGAACCCTACACTGAGCGTGGCCCGACATGCTCTTGGCCGGATTTTTGCATTGAAGTATTTCTTTTTTGTAAATAGTTTTTTTTTTAATGTAGACTCTATAAAGACTTCCGTTCCATATCTTCGAAGTTCAGCATCAGATCATAAAAATATTTATATGGAAACAATTCGGAAGTCTATAGTCTTGTTTATTATTTATTTATTTTAACTTCATGTACCAGTAGTGGTACATAGACGGACATGTAATATGGCATTCTCTATGTTTAATCAAAGTCTTTCAATCAAAACAAAAAATTCCAAAATCAGCCCTCAATTGGCCGTGAAATCGGTGACAAACAAAAAAAACATACAACCAAACATATAACCTCCTCCTTTTTGCAGTCGGTTAAAAACTTAAATCTTTCATTTCATCAAAACATCCGTACTTGCCAGTGATAAACTTAGCCAGGCAATCTCGCTTGTTTTATTAACACTATCAGCCTGAAATGACGTTGATATTTAATGAGGGGCGCCGCCGGGCAATTTGCATGTTAAATAAATGCTATCTTGAGTTTAGGTTGGTACACCTGTGGGCTAGTGACGTCATATTCGACAAGCGGCCATATTGTTTGAGTGTATGGCATTATGAGGTTCATTTGTTTACTATTGAGCAAATTAAAAAAAAAAAGAGATAAAGAATACGCAAATTGTTTGGGCCTTTATTAGTTTTAGTTCATGGAGAAGTCAACTAAATAATGTTATCTTGTGTATTAACCGAACTTATTTTAAACAATCGCTTTCTCTTACAATAGTTACATAAAAAAAAGATCGCGAGTCGGCGATTATTTGAGAGACGCACAGGACCGCTCTTTGGATCGACACTTGGGGGAGACTTATGTCTAGCAGAGGACGCCCCTCGGCTGAAATGATGATGATGAAAAAAGATAGCAATAATTGTACTCTTGTAAAATTAGTCAGAATTTCGTTTGCCATACAATTATAGACGTGATTTCGGAACGTGTAGATTAACAGATGTGTAAGAATACAAAGAAATAAATCACGTACGTAAATTAATTTGACAGGAGTAAAATGATTGTTATTTCTTTCTAGGTAAAGAGAGCGATAGTTTAAAATAAGTTTAATCGGTGTACAAGTAAATAGGTGCCATTGTCCATTTCCTGTACATTCAACAGTAATGCAGTTTTGTGGGATTATTCAAGACAGTTACCGTGGCCCTTAAGGCCCAAGCGCCCGAAATGTGCTTTAAAACAGTGACTTTATGTAGCCTACTCCTCGGTAACGGCCAAGTTAATAGGTTTGAAAAAAATATATGTTTATTATAGATTCATGAACAACATTATCAACATTTGATTTTTTCGTGCGATTAATACTTTTGTCTAAAAAAAATATTACATACAACAACATCACATTCGCAACTTTTCCCTACTCCTTCGAAACGGCTTGGATCTTTAGAAACGTTTTTACACATAAAAATTGGTGGTTAAATATTCTTCAAAGTGAACATTGCATATATAAATCAATCAATATTTCGCAAAGAAAATGGATGTAAAAGTCAGCGGGGCTCTGTCCGGGCGCAGCTGGCCGCAAACAAATGCACACATAGTCGTACTGTCGCCTAGACGGGTACGAAAATAGTGACCATTTAATTTCGGCCAGATGGTTCAAGGGACTATAAGCCTTAAACGTAAAATGCAACTGAAGGAATACACGTAGGTTTTGATCAGTAAAATTCTGACAGACACGCTCTGTTGCTTGATGATTTTACACAAAAAAGAAAAAGCAGTGAACCAGTTCTGGATTACAATATGAAAATACCTAGATTTCGACTCAGAATCGGCTGTCACTAAGTGTTAATACAATAATAATAATATTCCACAACTTTCACACAACGCCGTCTAGTTTCAAGCTAAGCAGAGCTTGTGTTATGGGTACTAGACAACTGATAAACATTCTTATATATTTCTAAATACATACATAAAATAGATAAATTACACTCAGATACAGGACAAATTATCACAAACATTTGTCCTGGGTGGGAATCGAATCCACGACCTACAGCATAGCAATCAAAGCCACTACCCACTAGACCAACAGGTCAGTCGAATAAATAAAATGTTTAAAAAAGCAACTAGTTAAATATACAGCCCGTTAGACCTTAAAATAAATACGGGTTTGTCAGACAACTCATATCTCTACATGTGAACGAGAATTCCTCGTAATCAAAACCTCTCAATTACTTCGTCTCGAAAACAAATAAATAACAAAGCCAGATCGAAACAAAAAAAAGAAACAAATAAAATTTGCAAAAAAATCACTATTAAAAATGTGACGTAAGCGAAAACAAAAGATAGAACTGTATTGTAGTCACAAAATTGGTTCATACCACACCTCGAAATAAGGTTCAGTTGAAAACCAGGTTAGGCAACTACCATGTAGTTATCTGGCATTATTGCTGAACTGGACCTATTTGGCGCCGCCCTGAGACACACATTGCTAGTTGTCTTTTTTTTAATTATAATAATTTATTAGTGTCTACATGTTGTTACTACATTGTGTGTATCTACGAGTGTGTATGCCAAATAAAATAGTTTTCTTTCTTTTCTTTCTTTCTTTCTTTACCTCACTTCTATTAATTTACATAAGTCATCCATTTTTTTCAAAGTGTGTGAGTGAAGGAGGTGACAGAAAGCGTGAGGAAGAGGACATTCTAACGCCTCAGCCACTGTAGGAGATGCCTCGGACATCGAGAGTCACAAGGCACTTCCCTGACGCAGTAGGCACGGTCTTGTGGACGGAGAGCAATAGGTAAATCGTCGTCCAGATTAAGCGCGAATCGATGGCGTGTAGTGTTTCTTTCGTGCCTCAAATAACAGTTAGTAACTTTGACGGGTCCCGCTAGTGCCGATGCCTGCCAGGTTTATTTAGTTTAAAGAGTTATTGTAGCTTTGGATTACATTCCAAGGCTACAATATATCTTTAATTCCTCGTAATCAAAACCTCTAAATTACTTCACCTCTAAAACAAATGAAATCAAAACCCGCCATAAATAACAAAGCCATATCAAAACAAAAAAAAAAGAAACAAATAAACTTTGCCAAACAATCACTGTTAAAAAAGTGACGTAAGCAAAAACAATAGATAGAACAGTATTGTATTCACAAAATTGGTTCATACCACACCGATAGTGCTGGCCAGTTTAATATTTAACAGGACCGGGATATAAAAATACGGGACTTGCATTTTTAAAGCGTTTCATCGATTTTGTACCGAACGCCGCTGAAAAGTTCCAGAGCCTGGGCTTTAAATGTTTAAGGGAGTGAGCGGTTACACACACATGCTTGCTGTTGCTAGGGTTACTTGAAAATGTATGGGTAAGTTGGGTGTACAAGTTATCCTCAAGATACTTACTTTGTCTTCGTAGTGTGTCCTTTTTTAGGATAACTTCGTAACATTGTAGGTAGTAAGTTTTTCAACTAACAGGTAGAACTTTTTTTTCTACTTTGAGGTTTAAGAAAATATTCTCATTCCAATTTAGTTGGGATTGGTAAGGCTTGTTAACTTCCTCATTAGTCATCATTTCGAAATTTACCTCATGTCTATTAATTTACGCAGACATTTGACGATTTTTCACAATAAAAACCTACTTTTTTTCTGTTTAAAAGACATAAACTATGTGTTAGTTCAATCAATTAGCCAAAATTGCGGCTAGAATGTAATTTGCATCTGGAGGAATATGATTGGATTTTAGTCAGTTTTAGTCAATAAAAGTCTGAGATGATCTTTTCAGAAAAAAATAAGAAATAGACATCATAACTCAGTCAAGAGGACGAAAGGACGGTGAGTGTCTTAAAGGCTAGAGTGAATAGGCTCTTAATAAACTAGTGCGCCTCACCATCAACGATTGCATCACTGCTTACCATCAGGTAGGATCGCAGTCAAGCACTAGTTTATTTAGAAAAAAAAAAAATATTTTACACTGTCGTTTCACTGCGTTTTTACTTTTTAGTCTTCTCTTTAGAATTGGATCATAATACTCGTAAATCTGTTGATAAATATCTACCAATATCTAAAGCATAACAAAAACCTGAAATGAAAAAAATCCAGTTTATTAACAAATCGCTTCTTAAAAGAATGTTTTAATTATTCTCGATTCAATGTAGTTCGTTAGACTGCACGTAGAGAATTGAATTGAACGGTTGGAATATTTTCAAAGGCTTATTTTAATAGTGAATTTTAACTGTATTCGTACTATTTTTATTCGAATTTTTGTTTACATAGTTGTCAAAGAATAAAAGGCCAGTTGTGACATTTGTATTTCTACTACTTAGTAGCTTGTCCGGTGTACTGTAACTACTACTAAAATAGCTAATTTTATTGTTTCTTTCAGTTTCGTTTCAATTACATTCTAGGACTTTTCTCAAATGTTAAAACAGGCCTTTTATTTCTTAACGACTTTAGTATTTACGACTTATTTCTTATTATAGAATACTAGATGGATGTGTGGTGTGACGAGAATGGATAAAGTGAGAAATGAGTATATTAGGGGAAGTTTGAAAGTGGCGCCAGTGACTGAAAAGTTGAAAGGGAATCGTTTGTCTTGGTATGGTCATGTGAAAAGGAGGGATGAAACGCATGTTGCTAAAAAAGTTATGAGTTTACATGTGGATGGATGAAGGGGAAGAGGGAGGCCAAAAAAAAGATGGATGGATTGTGTGAGAAGCGATATGAAAGAAAAGGGAGTTAGTGATAGCGTGACGAGTGACAGGACAGAATGGAAGAAAAAAACGTGTTGCGCCGACCCCAAATAAAACGGGACTAGGGCAGGAAAATGATGATGATTTTAAAATTGTGCAAAACATGAGAAATATTTTCTATGTAAATTTTTGAAGTTATGTAAAATGTTGAGCAACGTTGTCAGTTTTAGATTTTAATTAGCAATCCACCACAGTTTTGCACAAGTGTTAGAAATATTTGAAATTCTCGGGGCTTTATACTGTAGTATGCAACCCGTAAATTCTTGAACTGTTTAGTACACAGAACAGAAGAACTGTATGATTCCTGTGTTCTGTTGTTAAGTACCTAACTGTTTATACGGCATGGTTGGCGCAGTGGTTGAGCAATTGGCTGCTGTGCTGCGTGTCGTGGGTTAGATTCTCGCACATCTACATCTATAATATAAAAATGAATCGCAAAATGTGTTGGTAAGCGCATAACTCAACAACGCCTGGACCGATTTCGCTATTTTTTTTTTGTTGTGTTCGTTATTATGAGGAGAAAGTTCTTATGGAAAAAAAAATGAAAATTAGGGTAGTGTAGGGTAGAGTAGGGTAGTGTAGGGTAGTGTAGGGTAGAGTAAGGTAGAGGAGGGTAGAGTAGGGTAGAGTAGAGTAGGGTAGGGTAGAGTAGGGTAGAGTAGGGTAGAGTAGGGTAGAGTAGGGTAGAGTAGGGTAGAGTAGGGTAGAGTAGGGTAGAGTAGGGTAGGGTAGAGTAGGGTAGAGTAGGGTACAGTAAGGTACAGTAAGGTAGAGGAGGGTAGAGTAGGGTAGTGTAGGGTAGAGTAGAGTAGTGAAGGGTAGTGTAGGGCAGAGTAAGGTAGAGTAGGGTAGAGTAGCGTAGAGTAGGGTAGAGTAGGGTAGGGTAGGGTAGAGTAGGGATGGGTAGGGTAGAGTAGGCTAGAGTTGACAGCTCAGCTACCTAATGGAGAGCAGGAACATGGTGACTAATATTTTGACGTATTTATACATGGCGTTATACGCTTCATAATTCTCAAAGTGGACCCTATTGTCGACAGGGTCCATTTTGCCGACAAGGTCCATTTTGCCAACATGGTTCAATTTGCCTTCACTTCCTTTGAGACCATTTTTGAATAACACGTGGACGATGGTTCTAGTAAAAGCTAGCCAGCTTATATTCCATTCCAACAAAAACCAGATAACCAAGAATAAACACAGAATCTGACAAATAACACTAAAAGCCAATTATCGAAATCCATAAAACTGCCAGCAAACGCCGAAGACAAACAAAGGCAAGTTTGACAGTCACACATAACATGTCATCTAGTCCGCCTCGAGGAAAACAAGGGTGACAAGAGTGTTGAAAGTATTTGGGAATGTACCGGGGAGAAAAGGACTAGACGATATTTTTGTATGTATCTATAAATATAAAAATCAATGCCACTTTTCGTTGTAATTTTATAACTCAAGAACGGGCTCACCTGTCCAAACCAAATGTTTAGGCTTTGTTCGGACTATTTAATAGATGGTTTATGTGAAGTTTGGTAGGGTAGACTAGGGTATAGTAGAGTAGAGTAGTGTAGTGTAGTGTAGAGTAGGGTAGAATAGGATAGGGTAGGGTAGAGTAGGGTAGAGTAGAGTAGGGTAGATTAGGGTAGAGTAGGATAGAGTAGGGTATAGTAGGATAGAGTAGGGTAGAGTAGGTTATAGTAGGATAGAGTAGGGTAGAGTATGGTATAGTAGATTGGAGTAGGGTATAGTAGGGTGGAGTAGGGAAGAGCGGGAGCGAAGCCGAGCGGGCAAAAGCTAGTTAAGTTATAATAGCTTTCTCCCGTGGTTTCATTCATGTCTTTGGTTACTGCTCAGTTTCTGTGGGTTGTAACGTGATGATATACAGAGTTATTTGTAAAACACTGGCAACTTCCCAGGATTATATTACTGACATCATAAAAAACATCGTCTATTCTATGACTTTTAAAAATTTATCATATTTTAGTTCATCAGATTTTTTAATATAAATATTTAAATTTAACGTACTAAATATTAAGAGTTTAGGCAAAGCAAGCGATAGTATAATAGCGCAGGGGAGCGGGGATCAGGCAGCGGGGTGCTTGATGCGCTTGCATCGAGTCACACATACGTAGGTAGGTATAGCAAGATATAGAGTTGAAATGTGTTAGATAGAACAACGAAATCTTGAAAGCCTTCAAGATTACTTTTTAGTCAGTAATAAATTGACACTCCTTTTCACTTCACCCAGAACAGGAGAAATTATTTAACGATTTTTCATAAAAAACGGTTCTACTTACGAGTATATACATACATCATATGTCTAACATAAAAATAACTAAAAATATTTACACGTATACATATGTGTTTTAAAACTTTTTGTAATACATAATACTTACAGATAAGCCTGTTCGCCGGCGGCGGTGAGTCAAAACAAATAATCCCAACTCTTGGAACAAATCTTCTGGGAAAGGTACATCGTTTGTTTGTTACAAAATGTTACCCAATGTAAATAAAGCATCGACTTATATTCTAGTGATAGACAGGCACGTTCATGAAAACTATTTGTCAAAATACTGAAAAATTAAAACTAAAATTCGCTGCAGCGCTACATTGACATTATGTCATCTAACAGTACTATTAAAACATGCATCGCTAAGATAGCTTTTAGAGGATACTTTTTTCGCGACCAAAATGTCTTAAGCACCATTAATTTCATGGTACTTACGCGTTTCGTTCAACATAGTGTAATGTTCAAGGTGTACAGTCTACATTACACCTGAGTCGACTAAAGTAAATGTTTGGAATGCCTAATTTACTGCGTAGTACATATATATATATATATCAATTAAATAAAGCTACTCATCATCTTCCTGCCCTTGTCCCATGTTATTTGGAATCAGTGCAAAATGATTTTTTTTTTTGATTCCGCCTGTCCTTCGTCATGCATCATCACTAACTTCCTTCTCTTTCATATCACTCTTCACAACATTCATCTTTTCTTTTGACTTCCTCTACCTCTCCATCCATCCACATGTATACTCATTACTCTTTTAGTAACATGCATGTCATCCTTCCTCTTCACATGACCATACCAAGACACATATGAATCATCGATCTCTAATAAATTACTTCATCATCATTATCTTCCTGCCCTTGTCCCGTGTTATTTGGGGTCGGCGCAACACGTTTTCTTCTTCCAGTCTGTCCTGTCACTCGTCACGCTATCACTAACTCCCTTTCCTTTCACAACACTTCTCACACAAACCATCCATCTTTTCTTTATTCTCTGTCTCCCTCTCCATCCATCCACATACTCATGACTCTTCTAGTAACATGCATGTCATTCCTCCCCTTTGCATGACCAAAATTTTACCCAATGCAAATACCGCTACTCGTATATGAGTATTGCAAGCATCCAGAGCTGAGTCCGATGACCAAATAATGGCTATGAAGTTTTTTGCTCTCTGGAATATAACAGAATAGATTTTATTTTTCACCATCATGGGTACAACGGTACGTGGGATTGCTAGTAAAAGTTACTGCGGCCCTGGATCGCAAAGAACAACTGATGGACTTGTTTTTAAGGGTGGAAATCATCATAAGTCATTTATTTTATAATAATGGAACATTGTGTTGAAAATAAAATATAAAAATAAACAATTTCAGTGATGGTCAAAGAAGAAAAAAAACATACAACATACTACAAAATCCTAATAAGCAACAATATTGTCAATATTAATGATATGTACGTATATATATAAAAAAAAATAGAATAGTTAATAACTTACTATAAAATTAATTTAACATGTCCCAAACATTCAAAATCAATTACATATACTTAAAAAGATCAACGAAATCGCACACAATTATCCAATTACTCGCTCTGGGTGGAGCGAGAGGGCGTGTCAGACTTTTACTGACTAAAACCACACCCGTATCTTTCAGTTGCCCTGTTCCTTCTAGCACCACGGGATCCCTTTTCAGAAATTCACCATGACCCGAGCGGGTATCGGCCCTGCTGGGCCCTTACGGTGTGTGCAAGGACCTGCCTCCAAATCCCACGGTGGTAAGCCGGCAAGGAGGTTCGTCGGTAGGTATTAAGTACCTGTGTGTGTAAGGTTAGATCTTAAAACCTAATTTACACAGTGTGTTGACATTTGGTCTCGTATATTGAGTCTCGGGTCCATGAACCCGTTAACCGCAAATTGAATAGTTAGACGTTATACGGACAGATTGACTGATGTTATTTGCTCGTAACCTTGGTATAAGGTAATGTAATGATAAAATATAGCACTTAGGTTAATACGAAGGCTAAAAAAGATGGTTTAGGCTAAGATGAAGTTCGCACTGAGGGTACAGCTGCTGGAGTCGCACCGTAACGTCCATTTCAAGGCGTCCGTGGTGCGAGTCCTGGACACTTTTCTGACCCTCATGTAGAAGGAAGACTTTTGACCGCAGGGCGTGATGTTCCGTCGCTTCCGCAGAACAGCACAAAGTGAACTTAGTGCAATGTGAAGGGTTACTAACATAGTCCAAAGTCTTATTTTTACTAATGACAAGTTGTATTACATAACTAACATATAATAATATGTTAATCTGTAAGGATACATCTATGGGCCAAGATACCTGATAATAAACGATTTATTATTATTATTAATTATATTTTTTTTGATAATTTTTATAGTATCGTGATTACCCAGCGATTAAGGACACCGCTTCTCATGCATGAGGTTGCAGGTTCGAAGTCGGACAAGCAACAATGTGATTTTTCAATTTATGCGTACTTTTCTAAGTATCTAGGGCATTACGCAGCGTTGGAAGGCCTCCTACAAGGTGGTCCGATGACCTGGTGAAGGTTGCGCGAATCCGATGGATGCGGGACGCACAGGATCGTGCATTGTGGCGACGCTTGGGGGAGGCCTATGTCCAAAAGTGGACGTCTGTCGGCTGAGTTGATGATGATGATTACTGATACTCTACCTACCTCGAAAAGAACATAAAACCGTTAGTCCCAGTTGTCACTCGCACATCATTGACAGTCGTTACAGGTAGTCAGATACCAGAAAAACTGATCATCAGTCTATCCAAGGAGTATCGTGTTGCCCAGTTACTGGGATGTGGAGATCTGAATATGACCTCAGCAAAAGTTTGTGTGTGTGTGTGTGTGTTAGGTTTGTTTCTTCTTCACGCTCAGCGGGTGAACAGATCTCGATAAAACTTGGTACGCGGGTAAGTCATGTCCACTATATCCCGGAATAGCCCATTATATACTTTTTCAATATACTTGCTCAGAAAGTGACTCTTATTGCACTGTACTTAGGTACATAATGGCCCTTGTTACCAAACTGTGACATTTTGATTACCATTACGCACTAGTGCTATAATGTAGTTAAAACCTTATTGTTCAACCTTTCCCTCGCCATAATATTATATTTATCATATCAGGATGGGCGCAGGTCGTCCCCCACGAGTCGCCGGTCAACCCCCGTTTATTCATTTCAGTGAGTGTATTGAAAGGTAAATTTATAAAAAATTTTGGCGCGCATATGAAAACAGATTTTTACCGCCACAAAAGTCGTCATATGATACACGTGAGTAATTAATGATTACCGTTCTCGTCTCTCTTAAGACCCTCGCCACGGCTCGGGTCTAAATACCACCTCATCGGTAATCACTAACATTACACACTTATATCATAATGTACTATTTACCCTGGGAGCAAATTCCCTTTTTTTGCTATCACGTGGGCCAAGCCCCCGGAAGCAGCTAGCTATTTAAATCAGCCTTATAATGTTCCCACTGTGGGGACTCAGGCTTCCCCTTATAGACGGAATGGGCCGTAATCCACCACATGGGCTCAGTGTGGGTTGGTACCTGCAATAATTTTGAACTCATAAATACAATAGTCAAGGGAGATATTGCTCAAAGTTAAGCAGGATATTAATAATACACGGTGGGCACCAACCGGACGGATTTGGAGCAATTATGCACTTGGGATGGTAATGTATCTAAGAACAAATTAATATAATTAAATATTTAATGAGAGCTTCCTAATTTCGTTGCCGTGGAGAGTCGACCGTAGTTCGTAGCGGTTTGCTACGTCGTAGCACAATGTGAGCTACAGCGTAGCACAATGTGTAGCCATTTGGATCATGTTTGGATCTGACTGTTTTGCATAATTTTGATAAAGAAGAATGACCATTTTTTACCTGACTTTGTATAGTAATGAAATAAATGTTAAAATTTAGCCAATTATATTATGTGTCTAATACGCTAAAAACAATTTTAAAAGAAACGCAGGAAAAAAAGATTTTTAAGTTTTTCTATAAACTTATTTTACGTTTAGGGTTACATATTACCATGTTTTGAACGCATCTCTATTACCTTTTGCCATAGATTATATATAAATACCGAGACCTTTTGCTACAACGTTCCATTTTACGCACTACTACTTGACTTTATTAATCTCTGTTTCTGAGTTTTATACATTATTTTACATTTTATTCAATCGATATGTTATTCTTTATTAGTCTTTGTATAATACAGATTCATTGAAAATAAAATATTGATTAAATAAATTAATCATTCAGTATGTAATTGAGTTCGGATGACTGAAACGGACTTTTTTTACATTTGACAGTTCTACGATTGAAATTGGCGCAGCCCTTCGTTGGTGCGTGTGCGGTGTACCTACTGTGCTATTTTGTGTGTGAACTGATATCTCTATTTACGACCTTATTGCTGCCCCCTGGACCTCGATATCTTCCTCATCTGACGACCTTTGCTTTCCATATTGTTGTAAATCCGCCCTCTTGATAATGCCGCCGTCAACAAAAAGCCGACGTATACTTTGCATAAACTGCAATACGTTTCGACGTTATCTTGTTTAAGAGCTCAACACAAGAGTTATTCCGTTTCTTAGTGAGTGGATATCACCAGTAATCGTAAGTATTTATTTTTATAATGTTTAACTTAAAACTATATATGATGTCGTAATCAAACTAACTGCCTGGCGCTTCTTTAATATGTATGACAACATACACGCAAATGGCCGAAAGATGGATTAAAACTAATAGTTTTGTCTTGTTGTTTCGTGTTTCGTTTTGAACTGTTAATCTTGGCATTAAACTATAACCTATATCAATTGTAAATAAAAGAAGTTTTCAATTTCAAACAAAGATTACTTACAGAGGAAGATTACATTTGTGAACCTTGTAATGAACTCCTCATGAGAAGCATAAACCAGCAATAAACGACAAGCAGTGATGGTGCTCAAGCTTCAGGGTTATCTCGACCAGGTCAAAGACAAGTGTGCAGTCTCTGTGGACGGTCAACACTTAATCGTCAGAGCCATTCTATTGTTTTTGACAATCCTTCAGAAGAACTAAGATAAATTCCAAACAGATAAACAAACAAGGATCACGTCACCACGTCAGGTATTTATGTTTCTATATTGTTAATTATTTGCTAGTATATTACTTCATACCGTTACGGTCTTGGTGATTTCTCTTTTTGACCTCGATGTTGTCTTTTATCATTAAACCCCAAGCGAACGCCGGCGTTCGCGCACCTTTTGTCTTTCTATTGTGTCTGTAATTTCCACGATTGAAAGGTTATACATTTACAATACCTGATATTAAATCAATATTTTCTTTCATAGGTGTCATCATCTGATAGAATATGCCATTCATGCTAGATGAGTTGTAAGCGTGCTGCCATACGTACTGGGCAAGCTGATGGAGCTTGTGGTGCATCTACTACTGAAAAAGTTGAAACATGTGACTCTGCCGGCCAATCACTGCTGAACCAATTAATGAAAGTCTAGAAGTACATTCTGAAGTTGTATCTAGCAACATAACATTAGTAAATTATAGGCGAGCAGCAAATACTGCTTCACACTGCCTTTTTCCTCAATGTACCAATATGAATGTGCACAATGTGGCAGATTCATTTAGAGCCACGATACTCAGTACATATAAATATTATATCCCTGTACATAGCCGTGTCTGCACAGAACATAGACTGAGTAATGAGTGGAGTAATCTGTATGATTCTAGTAATAGTATGAGTACATTTACTTCACAACATGTAGAACACATTTTTTCATTTGTTAACAATTATGACATTAGTGTGGTATCTTGGGTGGGCTAGGTATCAAGAAAATATCTCTGCTCCAGCAGAATTTCTGGACAATGTAGTTATAAGAGAATTAGATGATAATAATGATTATTAATAAACCATTTCACTAAAACATATTGTATAATTTTGTTTTTCCCTGTTTGTTTATTATTATGTACTGTATACATACCGTAAGCCAATAAAATGTGTCGGGTAGATAAGTGATCAAGTGATGAACAGGTAAGAGATACTTTTTAGAGGTAGATACCTATACAAACTATTTAGCATTTTTCTTTACTAGAAACGTATTTACTAGATAGTAAGTACAAGTTATTTGTGCTGGAAAAACAGAAATTATTATGCTCGACACTCGATTTTTTCCAATCATCGAGAGTCTAAGCAGCTACGTAAGTTAAGGAATACATAAAATAAAAAGGACTTTTCGACCACAGCTAAGTATTCCTATTTTAGATTACAATTCAAGAGTTAATAATTATTTTTCTAACATCTTAAGGCAAATTCTAACCTAAAAAGAAACATTGATATTTTTTGGACTTCGTGGCGTTTAAATCGTAAAAATGACTATGAGACATTATTTTCTAGACTTACAGGTAGTCTATCTACTATACATTATAACTATACATTAACTTTTATTATCAGGTTTTGAAATGTATGGAAAGTGGTCATTGTTCTTTAGGCACATGGGCCACAAAAAAAAGCCGCTTCAAGCTTTTTTTGTGGCCTGTGTGCGCCGGTGTCGCCACAAAAAAAAACTAGTCGACAGCGATATGGCAGAGTTTTTTGACGCCATATTTTAATTTGATTTTAGTTTATAATTTAGCGTGGGGTTTTTTATTTTTTTATTTAACTGTAATTAGTGAAGTATTTTTTTTATGTAAATTATTCGTGTAAATATATAAAGTTTTTAGCTTAGCTATTGTATTGAAATTTTATTGTATTTGTGTATTATAATTATAACAAACGTTCATGGAGACATACTATGTAATAAGTACAGTTGCCATCACGGATCTTGAACGCTCGGCGTCAGAGTAGGGATCGCTTTGCGCATTCCATACATTGGCGAGCCAATCGTCTTCGTTGTTAGATACATGCTGCAACGCAGTGAACGAATCAGGAGTGACGTCTATGACGCGATGACGCGGCCAGCCAATCACTGACACTCCCCGCCCCCGCGTCGCACTTCGCACCACTAAAGAGACCGAATATTTGACTTCTGCGCAAGTGTTCAAGATCCGTGATGGCAACTGTACTAGTAGGACATACAATTTCAAGACGAGAAAAATTAAAGGTTCATCCTTTAAATTCTCAAAAGAAGAAACAAACAAAACGCCAGTCATTCATTTATAACAAACGCTTGAAAACAGACATAGAGCAAGCAACGACTTCGTCTCCTGAAACTTTGCGAAATGTCAAGATTTTAATTTAACGATAAAATAGAAAAGTTCATGAAACGGACGACAACCCCTATCTACGTATATTTTTCGAGCATATTTAGGGTTCCGTACCTCAAAAAAAAAACGAAACCTAGGGATAACTTTGTTGTCCGTCTGTTTTTTTTTAACCGACTTCGAAAAGGAGGAGGTTCTATGTTCGGCTGAATGTATGTTTTTTTTATGTATGTTCATCGAAATCTCCGTCAATTGTGGACCGATTTTGAAAATTATTTTTTTGATTGAAAGGCTATGCTTCCAAGTTAGTCCCATTGAAATATTGTTATAATCTGATCATGAACTTCGAAGATATGGCACAGAACTCCTCATAGGATCACAGCAGAGCTGTCGTAACAAGTAAAACTGTTTTGTTTATACATTTAGTCGATGACTGGCTGAAGGAAAAGGGGGAGGGGATGTATCGGACTGATCTGATGATGAAGCCAGAAGGTAAATTAATGTAATCTAACCGTGTTTGGGATCATTAAAATCGTTATAAGATGCTCTCTGGCTATAAGGTATTTAAGTTTGGCTGAGAGGTACTTTTTAGTGGTGGTATCGTAACTAAAAAGTGTGAAATAAAAAACTTTTTACAAAAAAAAAAACCGACTTCAATGTTAAAAAAACACTGAAAAGTACAAAATAACTTTAATTTCGGAAGTCGGTGTTAAATAACGAAGAGACAAAACTATTATAGAAACACCGACTTCCGAAATTAAAGTTATTTTGTACTTTTCAGTGCTTTTTTAACATTGAGGTCGGTTTTTTTTTCAATTGATATGTACTAGTGCTTGACTTCAATCCTACCTGATGGCAAGCAGTGATGCAATCTCTGATGGTGAGGCACACTAGTTTATTCACTCTTGCCTTGAAGACACTCAAATTATAAGCAGACGGAAAGACCGCAGCAGGCAGTTTGTTCCAGTCCTTTGACGACCGCGCGTCTCCCTGTCAAATCCTTTATCTTAAGGGCCAAGCGCCCGAAAAGTGCCATAAAACAGTGATTTTCTGAGGCCTACTCCTCCGTAACGGCTAGGTCAATTGGTTTGAAAAAAGTATATGTTTATTAGATTCATGAACAATAATATCAACATTTGATTTTTTCGTGCAATTAATACTTTTGTCAAAAAAAAATATTTAGCAATTTCGCAACTTTTCGCAACTTTTCTCTACTCCTTCGAAACGGCTTGGACCTTTAGAAACATTTTTACACGTAAAAATTGGTGGTTAAATATTCTTCAAAGTAAACATTGCATATGTAAATCAATCAATATCTCGCAGAGAAAATGGATTTAAAGCGCTTTCCGGGCGCTGCTGGCCGCAAATAAATGCACAGATTTGCGTACTGCCGCCTGGGCGAGTGTGAGAGTTGCGTTCACATAATTTCGGTCAGATGGTTCAAGAGACTATACGCCTTAAGAACGCGTGAAGGTATCGAGTTGAAATTAAAACCACATACTCCAATGTGCGGTCCATTGTAGCTGTGAAAAAATCAAACTTCTAAGTTAACAAAAAAAAAGATACGGACGTTTATGTCGCAAAAAAAAACGTATTTCTTTTTTTTTATTATTAATAGTCTTGCGTTTGACCACCATCTCACCTGATGGTAAGCGATGATGTGGTCGACGATGGAGCCTGCTTGCCTAGAAGTAACCTATTCACTCTTGACTTAAAGTCCCCTAAGTTGTAGTATCAGGAAACACAGACTCCGGCAGGGAATTCCACACCTAGGCTGTACGCAGAATAAATGTGTTCCTAAAACGAATTTCGAAACTCTCAAGGGAATCGAAATTCATAGAGTATTTTTCCTATTGACCCAGAATTCTGAAATTTGGCATAAAGCAAGGTTTCATAGCACAGATATAGGTAGGAATAAATATAAAAACACTCGTTTCGTCACAAAAAAAACTTTTCGGAAAAATCTTCGAAACTCCATTCGAGAATTAACTCATCGAATGCCGTAATTAGAGACACAATAGAAAGACAATTGCTTGTGTCGAACTGTGTAACTTAAGACATTCAAAAGGTTAAATGTATTTACAAAGGTACGGAATCCTCAGCGCGCGAGACCGATTCGCACTTGCCCAGTATTTTTTACCAAGAATTATTTTTTTCTGAGTTTTATCTGTTACAGTTTCCCAACTGTAACAGATAAAACTCAGAAAGCTCCCGCTTTCTGTTATTCATTTTGAAAAATTTGAATCCTACCTGGGTCACTACTTGGTTAAGTGGTAACCCGAATGTGGTGGTATTAGTATGGGTAAGTAGTTGGCGATCTAAATACTAATCGTGTTATTAAGTGGTTACTTAATAATAATAATTTATGTGTTAACATAGGTAAAAAATACAAGTCTTATTTTAATGAACAGGCGTCCAAATATGGGGTGTAATTATCGCTGAGAATTACACATTAAAATTTACAGAAAAATAATAATAAAAAAACATGTATAATTTGGACATTGCTCGCAGGCCGTTGTGGCTGAAAGGTTCTGGACTGGCGACCGCGTACTGGAAGACGCAGCCTTGGAAGGCCTCCTACAAGGTGGACCGATGACCTGGTGAAGGTTGCGGGAAACCGATTGATGCGAGACGCACAGGAACGTTCGTTGTGGCTACGCTTGGGGGAGGCCTATGTCCAACAGTGGACGTATATCGGCTGAAATAATGATGATGATGCATAATTTGTGATATTACATTAGAAAATAAATTAAACAATTACATATCACTCCAATTATTAAGTCAAATAATTTGCAAAGCTTAATAGTTAGTGTATGATGACGAGGTAAACAAATCCAATTTCAAAATACCTGTACCTAAAAGCTTTAGATTAAAATCTCTCCCGGTACAAAAACTTCAATGTAAAACTAATCTTGGAGCTGCAACTCTGAAGAATTTGTACCTAAATGCAAAATACACGTTGGAGTATTTTTAAGCTACTTATCTCGAAGCTATTACATTCTATTCAGGAAGCACGGGGCGATGTATTATCCCTGGAGATACACGTGTTCTTATATTACAGGTTTGGATTTTACACGGTATTAATATAGGACTGAAGTTATGTATCATCGATAGTTCCATACGATTAGGCGTATATTTAAAACATCTACCACATTGATTATCAAGAATTTCAAGGAAGGGAGTGGCAGGGCAATCACCGATCACCGTAGGCGTGAGCATGCGGACGACGAGCAATCGGTATCTCGCCGTCTAGTCGTCCGGCAAATAATAATAATATTCCACAACTATCACACAACGCCGTCGAGTCTCAAGCTAAGCAGAGTTTGTGTTATAAGTACTAGACAACTGATAAACATACTTATATATTTCTAAATACACACATATTATAGATAAATTACACCCAGACACAGAACAAATGATTATGCTCATCACACAAACATTAAATGTTTGGTTTCGATTGGACAAAATTTGTCCTGGGTGGGAATCGAAACCACGACCTCCGGCATAGCAGTCAGGGCTACTAACCACTAGACCAACAGGCCAGTCGTTTGGAGCGAGCCCGAGTAGTTGACGGTGCGTAGTGTCCCAAACACTCTTCAGCAAAACTGTAGTTGGCCGATATAGTAGGCCGCAGGCTGTTGTCCACTAGGGTAACAGGGAATTCCTGAAAAGGAAACTTGTGGTTCTACAAAAAAGCAACAACTGAGGGTCATAGCCTGTGTGATTTAAGTCAGTAAAAATCTGACATGCCCTCAAGCTCCACCCAGGAGCGGGAGAAGTCATTGGATAATTTCCAACATAAAAAAAACCATACATCGACATCTATTTAACTGACATTGGCCGTATACGAGATATATCGTATACGAGATATTTTTTTCAATTCACTGTCAACGATTGGAGTGGTGGTGGTGGGAGCGGTAACGCTTGCCATCAAGTAGGATCGCAGTCAAGTACTAGTTTATATCATTGAAAAAGAAAAGTACTACCTGCATATAAGCCCTGTAGTAGCGGGTGGTAGCGTGAGACATTGCACGTTTACCGCATTTCCCTGACCAGCCGCAAGTGCGACGACCTGAAGCGAAAATAGCCTCCGGCAGGTAATAGACGACGATTTAGTTCAACTGCTGGTTTTCTAAATACGGATTGAAGAGTTTATATTGGTGTAATTATAGCAAATGCAGTTAAGAAATTCATAAACATAACTTAATCGGCCTTTTAATGTTCTCACTGTTGGGACTCAAGTCTCCTGTCTAGGAGAAGGAATGGGCTGTAATATACAACGTGGGGCCAGCGTTTATGTTTTTTTTTTTTTTTCCGATGGGAAAAATCATCCTATGACAACCCCCGCTCTTGGGCGGAGCGGGAGATAGTGTCAGACTCTTACTGACTAAAAAACCCATCCCGTTCCTTCAAGCCTTCATACCGGGGCTCGAGCGCCTTTTCGGATAACCCTGGCCCCAGTAGGCTTCGACCCGGCTGGGTCCCTGCTGTTGCTGACAACTCCTTGAGGCGCGCGGGAACAGCGCGCGCCGTCGACGACTTGGGCTTGGTCCGGACAGTTACCGGACGGCCGGACAGTGAGCTACCCATTGCTTACTGTCCGCAAGCCCGCGCCTACGGTGGCCGGAAATCGGGATCAGTATCCCGGCGCCGGCGGCGGCGGAGATAACGCCGTTGCCTGATGCGTTGGCCATGGCCTCGACCAAGGCCCGGCGCGAGAGGTCTCCGCCGCCGATCGCCCCCACGAGGGCATGGCGATGCTCCGCCCAAGCGGGGCACACCTCGACTGTGTGCTCTACCGTGTCCTCCGGGCATTCCGCACAATGGCGACACCCGGGCGTCACTTCCGCTTTAATTTGGAACAGGAACCTCCCGAACGAACCATGTCCGGTGAGGACCTGCGTCATGCGGAAGGTAAGGACGCCGTGAGGTCTTTCCAGCCACGCCTCAAAGAGGGGACTTACTGGCGTTTATGTTGGTAGATGTAACTTGTCCTTTTTTTTTATTTCGATGGGAAAAATCATCCAGTGACAACCCCCGCTCTTGGGCGGAGCGGGAGATAGTGTCAGACTCAACCCATCCCGTTCCTTCAAGCCTTCATACCGGGGCTCGAGCGCCCTTTCGGATAACCCTGGCCCCAGTAGGCTTCGACCCGGCTGGGCCCCTGCTGTTGCGGACAACTCCTTGAGGCGCGCGGGAACAGTGCGCGCCGTGGACGACTTGGGCTTGGTCCGGACAGTTACCGGCCGTCCGGACAGCGAGCTACCCATTGCTCACTGTCCGCAAGCCCGCGCCTACGGTGGCTGGAAATCGGGATCGGAATCCCGGCGGCGGTGAGAGCGCCGTTGCCCGATGCGGTCGGCCTCCTCCTTAGCGAGCATTACTGCTTCACAGAAGTCGGCGACCGCCTGCCACTCCTCCTCGCTCCGGACCATGGCCTGCACCAAGGCCCGGATGTAACTTGTCCTCGAATTGTTGTTCTGGTTCTAGTACATGCTGGTTTTTAAACGATGTTTTTCTAGGGTGTGTATCTAGGATGTGTAAGGTGTGGTTGAGCAACTGACTGCTGTCTTCAAATCCAATGATAACACAGCAGTCCCTAGCTCAACTACTGCTCCAACTGTATCGATACGTTTACCGTTGTGTTTTATTTAGGCACGCCATAATCATGGTGGTAAGTCTCCTCTCTGAGGAGTAGCTAAAGAGGTGCCACGGCATCCTCACCTTCCGCATGTCCGTTGCGCGAGACACAAGATAAGTTTTGAGAGATTCCTGCAAGTGAAACTGTTGCTGGGTGGAAGAAACTCGAGGACAGGGGTAACGATGGATGTGTGCCCCGTTTGGCGGAGCACTGCTGTTCCTTCAGGGGCCCTGGTCCGAAGCGAGGACGAATAGGCAGCGGTGAGCTCATTCTGCGAAGCAGTTACAGTAATGCTAGCGAAGGAGACGGCTGAACGCTTTTATAAAGGAACATACATCCTAAAAAATTGGCAATGTTTTAATAAAATACAAAATAAAACAGATGACAAAAATGAAAGAAATATGGCTCATATTTTATTAAACCTGTGGCGAGAAAAGGGTTAATAGAGTGTCTGCGCCAGTGGTAAATACTTGACATTCTACTTTGTCGGAGATATTCGAAGATAGTTCGCATTCATGCCGACAGGGTGCTGAATTGTGCTGATATTCCCACGGTGTTACCTCCAGGCATATTCTAAACGATTTGCTGTGTGATATTTGAGGTTATTCTACTGTGAATGTCTTTCTTTTAATTTAGGTATCTTCAAAGTTAGAGTGAATAAATTCTAATTAAACTGGTGCGCCTCACTATCAACGATTGCATCACTGCTTACCATCAAATGGAAACGCAGTCAAGCACTAGTGTATATTATTAAAAAAAATATGTGCCTACTATAAGACCATAAAATTGTAGAGCAAGCTGGTATACTTTCTTTTTTTCAAGGCAATGCTTAGAAAAAACCTTCCAAAGGTTTCTTTAAAATATTAAAAGACCCAATAGAAAAGAATAGAGTAGAATAAACTTTATTGTAACAACTTCATAGAAACTTAAATCTAAGGATACAATGGCGGTGGTGGTGGTAGGTGGCTATGTTTTTTTTTTTACATTACCTCCTAAAGAATCACTCCTGTATCTTAGGTGCGTTCACTAACATGTAAATATACACATACACAGACACCCAGCCACACCCGGAATACCTATCTATCTGTAGGCCATAAAAATATTTGTTTCGTGCGGAAATTAAACCACGATGTCTTCCAAACTGCATGTAAATTATATTCGGGGAACTCCAACACATGTCTTAAGTTTTGTGCTTTGAGGAAAAGCTATTTTCACAAGTCTCACATGCATACAAAGATAGGTCGATAGCTTTAGAGACTAACTGCATTTATTCAGATCAATTCATCTTTTGTCCATAAGAAATACTAGTTTTGTATAGATATGCGTAAGAATCAGTTCAGCAGTCCAGGTTAATTCAGCTTTCACAGCTGTTCAGCGCTGTTCTATCGCGCATACTATGACGTCCTTTTACAATCTTACAGTTAGGGCGCGTTCACACGAAACGCGTACGCTCAGCGCACACCACCCGCGTCCAACTCGCATTGAAATTTGTTAAATAAGGATTTGAGTCTTAAGATCCATCAATAGATCTCAAATTGCATTTAACGAGGTCTACACGTGCACGCCAAGCGCACGCCCCGCGCCCGCCTCGCGCCAACCCTGCGCTCGCCCTGCCCGCGCTCTGCACACTCCCCGCGTACGCCTTGCGCCCGCGCTATGGCTAAATGCCTAGTGAACGAAGTAGTCCAGTCACCAGCACGCTTAGCCAAGTTGTTATTCTGCAATCGTTAACGCTGTCGAAAGTGATGAAACGTATGGGAATGACGTCATCTCAACGTAAAGTCGCGTGGTCGGAACAAACGAATAGAAAATTCGTAGCCAAGTTCACATCGTTCAAAATGATAGAATGAATTTCAACAACGTTTAACGCTACATCCTTTGATAAACAAACGCTACATTGATCGAGCGGCCGACGCAGGTGCGTCATCATGGCTACCCACTTATCGTTTTCTACAATTGCTGACACCGAAGCGTTACCGATTGGAGAACGGAATTCGACACGATACGGTTGTAACTTGGCTAGGGGGGGCAGTAACATAAGTAGGCGCGAGGCGTGTGCGAGGCGGATGCAGTCATGCAGCGCGTGTGCGAGGCGGATGCAGTCATGCAGCGCGTGTGCGGGTTTAAGGCGGGCACAACGCGTGCGCGGGTGCTGTGCGTGATCGGCGCGTGTCAACTGAATACGCCCTTACGATACTGTATCCCCGCGAGGACTGTATACTCGTAAGTGTAACCAAAATCGTCCAGCAAAATACGAATAAGAGCTGAATAAAAATGTAATAAAACATCACATGAAAAAAATACCCGTCTTTGCTGTCTCAGTCGGGCAAAAAGTAAATAAACATTTGCAAAAAAAGTGTACTACCTCTATCCTATTCTTAAAATATCACGACTACTAACGTGCATTGAATAAAATATTACAAGTTCATTAAAGGTTATACAAAAATATACACAATCAATAAACTGAAAGAGAACACACAGCTCAACAATAAATCATAATCCTTAGACTTTAAATCATAACTAGCATACCTAGAGCTCAACGCAGCATAATACTTTACTTGCACTGCGACAGTCCCATTCACCTACTGACGCTAGTCAGGTCACCGACCCCGTATCGATGGCCGCCGAGGCCACTAACCTCACCTGTGACGTAAAACCTAGATAGCTCTGTTTTTCCGCAAACTTGCTGCCAACTAACTTTTTACTATCCAGTTAAGCACGGTAGCTAGTTTGCCAGTGTTTGTAAAAAATAACAGTTTTTTTCGAGTGATTCAGTTGTGGAATATTTTTGTTTGGACTGGTTTTTTCGGTTTTTATACCAAAGTGGTAGACATAAGGAAGCCTAATGGCGCGAGTCTATGTCAACTAGCTCAAGTGGAAAATCATATATATTTAATTACACGTATAATTATTTTGTAGGTACGTGTGTTTGTCACTTAATTCAACTTTAACCTAACCACCTAAGGCTAATTTGGATGAAAATTTTGTATATTTAGTGAATCCCTGAATGGTTTGAAACTAATAATAGGTACCTCAAGTGCCAAATCGTGTCTTTTAATATATAATTCTTCTGTACGTGTGCTTGTCACCTAACTCCTAAACGACTTGAGTGATTTGGATTAAATCTGTGTGTATATTTAAGTGGATCCCTGAATGTGTTGAAAATACAATTGGCCAATTTTTATTCTGACGATAAGCCAGCTTTCAGAGCAGTGGTGGCCGCTTCAGCTTAGAGAGCAGTGGTAGCCGAGTGGTAATGGCTACGACTTACTCTCCTAGAGAGGAGGCCTAAGTCCCAACAGTGGGAACATTATAAGGCCGGCTATGCTATGCTATGCAATTTTATTGTACATCAAGATAATACATATTATATTTTGAACCTTAAATTTAAAAAGTATGCAATTGATGGCTTTATCGCATTCCACGATTTCATTCAGGTAACCTACATATTTACAAAATTCATTACACAATTCATACTATCGAATTTTAGGGTTAGAAAATAACCGTTCCTTCACGATGTTTTTCTTCACTGTTCCCAGAACAGTAGCAATAAAATAAATTGATACAGTAATGTTTGACTGGGTTTGAACCCACGGCTTACAACTCGTAAGTAGGTATGGTACCTACTACTAATTCCTAGTAAAGTTAGAGCTAAACAATCGTAAACTGAAACTTGTACGAGTAGTAACTGTATGCAAAACGACCAAACTTGAACCACCAATGTTTCTAAACTAACTGACCCTCCTGCCTGCCTCCCGCAAAATTGTGAGCGTGGTGATATGACTACCGGTATGGTCAATTAGGTCACTGGCTTTTGTGGTTGGTCGGTTACCCCCTATTTCATAATAGTCTCGACTACTAGAGTGAGTTTGGACAAGAACTTTTGTTTTAGGTGATAAATGGGTAGGTACTTGACATTTTTAGGGTTCCGCACCTCAAAAGGAAAAAACGGAACTCTTATAGGATCACTTTGTTGTCCGTCCGTCTGTCAGTGTGTCAAGACCCTTTACCTCGAGAACGCGTATAAGTATCCAGTTGAAATTATCAAACCATATACTCAGGTCTGCAGTCCCTTCAAGCTGTGAAAAAAACAAACTTCTGAGTTAACGAATAAAAAAGATACGGCCGTTTATGTCGCAAAAAAACGTATATTTTGATACTCTCAAAGATCGAAATTCATAGGGTACTTCCCGTTGACCCAGAATCCTGAAATTTGGCACAAAGCAAGGTCTTATAGCACAGGTATAGGAAAAAATCTGAAAACAGTAAATTTGTTGTTACCTACGTCCAAAAAAAAAATTTGGAATTCGGAAAAATCTTCGAGACTCCATTCGGGAATTGTAGTTTGCACGGAACCCTCAGTGCGCGAGTCTGACTCGCACTTGCCCAGTTTTTTATTATTATTTGTCAAAAATAACTTTATCCAACAATGCAAATAGAAAGAAATTTTCAAATTCTTTTAATATTAATCCAGTCAGAAACCTTTCTTTTCAGTGTAATTGATTACTGATTATTTGACTGAGTCAGTAATCAATTACGCTAAAAACAATTACCAAGCTATTTTTCGAAAATAAATAATTCACAAAAAACATTTTTTTCTCTTGACTCCTGGGACAGATTTTGAAGCGCTACAATTTACTGATTGGTGTTGGCCTGAGGAATAAAATGCACTATGTTTGCATTCTGGGCAACACTTGGTCCAACTCCCATACAAACATTGGCAATGTCCTTTGGTAGAAGGGAAAACTGTCAAATAATAGTATAGAGATGCACGTACAGAAATGTGACGTCACTGCCATTAGGTTACGTGTGTCAAAAAAGATAGGGAGATATTCCCACAATGGCCCCTACTCTTTCATTAACCAAAATGTGGAATGCTAATTATTGCTTAATATAATAACCAATTTTGATACTGGTTTTAGAAAAATATTTCCTTTTCATGTCATTTGTTCTTTAGCATAAAATAGCACAAGCAAATACCCAAAACCATGAAATGACTTAATTAAGTTCTCCCGTTCTGAGTGAAGCAAGAGGGAGTGTTAGACTCTTACTGACTAGAACCCATCTCTGTTCATTTTTTTTTTATTGGTATAAACTAGTGCTTGACTGCGATGGTAAGCAGTGATGCAATCAATGCAATGATGGTGAGGCGCACTAGTTTATTAAGAGCCTATTCACTCTTGCCTTAAAGACACCTAAATTATAATCAGACGGGAAGACCGCAGCAAGCAAATTGTTCCAGTCCCTCGACGTACGCGGTATAAACGACGAGGCGAAACGCTTGGTCCGGACCGTAGAGGTTTCAACAACATTAGGGTGGATACTCGCCGTTCGTCGGCTAGTCCGATGGTAGAAGTGAGATGTTGGAATCAAGTCATGTAATTCCTGCGCACACTCTCCAAAGTGCATCCTGTAAAACACCGAAAGGCTAGCTACCCTTCGCCTATGCTCAAGACACATACGCACACACACACTTACAGTTGCCCTTTGCGTTTTAAGGCCATGGTAATTCATTCGAACAATCCCTTAGTAGGCCTTCGAAAATTTTGCCGACAACTCTGATGTATAATACTCATAGCTGGTGGTCATTGAAATTAATTGTCCTGCACCATTCATCATTTCAACAGAAAGATATCCACTGTTGGACAAAGGCCTTCCTGAGCCCTTCATCAGGTCGTCAGACTACGTTGTGGCTTTCCAACTACTTTGGTACGTTTACCACAAGGTAGTAAGTGCCTTATCTGCCATCTGTTCTGCGAGCAAAGTATCCTTGCCACAAGGTATATGTAGATAGTTTTTTAAACAGAATAAATTCAAGTGAACCGAGTTCCATAAACCCATTGCGTCCGCCCACAGACACGATGGTCTAAATACAACGTTACATAAGATGGCATGTTATGTAAGTAATCAATAGAGTTTGGAAGTATGCCAGTATTGCAGACAAAGAGGGCACTCGATCTTAACAGGCATATCTCGTAGTTGCTTCTTAAGATTTTTATGTTTGAGAAAAAACTATCTTTATTGTGTTTTTTAACATATAAACTAGTGTTTAGTATCAGGGCCCGATCTAGTTTTTTAGCCGATCCGGGCAAAGATAATTTTTGCCACACAAAACTATATAAACCATGAGTCTTAACTTTTAAAATTTTCATTATTCAACCTGAAGTAAGTTGGAAGGTGACACATAAAATTTTCAACCTTTTTTTTATGGTAGGAAAAAATCATCCAATGACAACGCTCTTAGGCGGAGCGGGAGATAGTGTCAGACTCTTACTGACTAAAAGACCCACCCCGTTCCTTCTAGCCTTCATACCGGGGCTCGAGCGCCCTTTCGGATAACCCTGGCCCCAGCTGTAGGCAAAATTTTCAACCTGACAACTTGTGTGTGGATGGCTAGGTTGGATAATGGGAATAAATCAATTTTGCCGCCCCTCATTTTTTGCCGCTCTGGACAAATGCCCGGCTTGCTCACCCTTAGATCTGGCCCTGCTTAGTATATGAAAGTTTCACCTTGTGGTTTGTCAGATATCTATAGAGTGCAGCATTCTGGGCATAAAAAGAACAGACCGAATACGGAATGACACGCTGCGCTCCATAACGGGTATCCTAGACGTGGGCAAAAAGGCTTCCAGGCTCAAATGGGACCGCTGGGCAAGCGTCGCCACACAGTGGGTTCCTATAGAAAGAAAGCGCCGTAGAGGCCGACCTAGAAAGAGGTGGTGGGATGATTTGGATGCGTACCACGAGGGCTGGTTAGAGGCGGCGCAGGAGAAGAAAGTTTGGAAGGACTTGGGGAGAGTCCTTTGCCTAGCCACTGCAAAGTAATGGCTAGTTAAAAGAAAAAAACTAGTGCTTAGCTGTGATCCCACCTGATGGTAAGCAGTGATGCAGTCTTTGATCGTGAATGACACTAGTTCACTAAGAGTCTATTCACTCTAGCCTTGAAGACACCTAAATTATAAGAGGATAGGAAGGCCGCAGCAGACAAATTGTTTCAGTCCTTCGATGTACGAGGAATAAACGACGAAGCGGAACGCAAAAACGGGACCCTTTTAGGATCATTTCGTTATCTGTCTATCTGTCTGAGCGTCTGTCCGTCTATCAAGATGCTTTTTCTCTGGAATAGTGAAGTTATGAAACTGAAATTGATATCAAATACCTACTCAAATGATGAAATGATGAAAGAGCTAGCAAAGCGTACAACGCAATGTGTGAATATGTTGATGATCTAGACCTGTTCTCCACCAGCATCACCAAACTTAGGAAAATTATGTGTGCTGGATTTTTCAAAGACCGTTGTCTGTTTCAGCGATCTTCGAGAAATCTAGTGCACATACGGATAATTTTCCTTACTATAATTAATTATGTACTTGCTCCGAGCGTCTTTACTTTTTTCTTTTTATCTGTCTACTGTTTCTTGTTCTGCTCTAATTGTAATTGGCCTGCTTTCAATATTTTTCAACTATCTGTATCTTAGCTGTAAGTTTTCCTAAAATAATAAAATAAAATAAAAATAAAATAAATCTGTTACCCCAAGCAAGTGAAAATATCAAACTTCTAAGTCAACGCTAAATAAAGATAAAGTTGTATAAAAAGTGTATACGGAAGCCTCAGTGCGCGAGTCTAACTTGCACTTGACAGGTTTTTTATCTTTAAAATACTTTTTCCTGTTTCGAAGTTACGAAACTTTATTTCCAGCAACCGAAACTATATATTTATATAGGATATCCACTTTATGTAGGCATAATAATTTTACCCGTAACTGTAACCGAGTCTTGGGGCCATAGGTCGACTTCTGAAAGGGAAACCCGTGGTCCGAGAACTCGAATCCTGTATCGATAAATAGATCCCAGAATTCGGCTGATGCTGTCATTAGGTCCCTACGTGAGCAGGCTACAGGGCACGTGATCCAGGACGGCAGGTGGGACGTAGTACGCGGAAAGATGCCGCACAAACACTGAAGATCGGAACCGTTCGAGAATCCCCACCTGTGGGGATTGTCTTTGCTGCGCCCAACTTGGGTGCGGAGTCTGTTTAGAGTTTTCAGACTAATATAAAGTTGAAGGCTAACGGTGGCTCAGTACAAAAATATTGTGTAAATAAACCACCGTTAAAACTGCTGATTTCGCTACTCGAAAGTAGCCT
The DNA here is from genome assembly GCA_910589285.2 of Mythimna ferrago. Taxonomy (NCBI): domain Eukaryota; kingdom Metazoa; phylum Arthropoda; class Insecta; order Lepidoptera; family Noctuidae; genus Mythimna; species Mythimna ferrago. The sequence goes on from OU342693.1 coordinate 2,688,170, forward strand.
CAAAAAAAATAATATTTATGTAGCTACTAGCGGTCTAGACAGATGTTATCCTGTCTTAAAACTGGCATTTTGTCAGAAAAATAAACTGAAAACGCGATTGCAGCGCCTCCTACTGGGTTCAATTGTATTTTCAAATCATCCTGGGACCCACTCATATATACATAAATATCGATTTAGATTTTATATATTCATCCAAATTGATTTAGCCGTTTAGGAGATGTTTGGTAACAAACACGTGTACTTAAAAATATATTATACTAGCTGTGCCCGCGACTTCGCTCGCGTGGTCTACAGGATTTTGAATTTATTTTTTCTAAAATAAAAGTATAACCTATGTTACTCCTTATTACATCACTTATCTGCCAAAAAAAGTCCTGTCAAAATCGGTCCAGCCATTTCAGAGATTAGCCCGGACAAACAGATAGACAAAAATTGTAAAAAATGTTATTTTGATGTATGACCATATACATTATATGCATGTAGTAAAAAGCAGTTATTTCAATACTACAAACAGCAACTCCAATTTTATTTATATGTATGCATTTTAAATGTAAAATTTTGTTTGATTAATTATTTTCAGGCAGTACACCGCAGACTGTCTCCTTATTTAATTTAAGTTCTTATATTTTATCCTAAGATTGTCTAATAGATTTCGCTGTCAGCGATAAAACCGCCATCGTACTTACAATATATACACATAATCAGCCTTAAAATGATTTCTATGCTGGGACTCAGGCCCTCTCTCTAGCTATAAATGTATTGTACCCATAAATTCAAGTTTTTGTAAAATTATGCCACCATTTTGGTGTACAATAAAGTTTATTCTATTCAATTCAATTCTATCCCTTCTGACTACAAAAGCGAGTATGAAAATATAATATGACATTCGTCTGAATAAATCGTAAAGTGATTCCACAATTCACGTAGAATACTCGTCCGTACGGCTATACCTACGCTATCCGAGCGCACGGCAGTACGCCCACCCGGCTATCCGGGTCACGCATATCTGCATAGGGTAATCCAACCGGCTCTAAAAGGCTTTCAACTCGAAAATGTTGGAAATCTAATACATGTTAGTGCTATTCAAGTAATGTGATGTAACTAGTGGTACTAGCGGGAATCTAGGAAATGTTAAATGTATCAGGAAGTCGAAATGTTGGGTATGGTGGTTTAAGTTATGTGCATAAAGATTATAATGCGATTGAAACAAAAATAGAAACGTCAATAACCTCGATCTGTCAAATGTTGATCGAAAAGTAGAGTTTGCAAAGAAAACTCATGTGTATCAATAACAAATCTATCAATAACTAATTGTTAAATCAAATTGAAGTAAAGTAGTGTCGAGATGAGCGGTATTGAAGAGCTAGATTCTGATGGAATCTTACTAATATTATAAATGCGAAAGTTTGTATGTATGGATGTATGTTACTCTTTCACACAAAAGCTACAGAATGAATTTTGATGAAATAATGGGTAGACCAAGTCCTGGAACATACGATAGGTACTTTTTATCCCCGAAGTATGTTCTCTTGGGATAATTATCTACTATCCGCGGGCAAAGCCGCTGGCAGCAGCTAGTATTATCATAAATGCAGGTGTAGGGGCCCAGCACTGTTGAAGTCTTCTGGGGCCAAGGGCTTGCTTCTGAAAAGAAGACTCGGCCCTGGTATGAAAATCAATTCTTATATTCTTTATGCATATATTTAATAGGACATATTTTCATATAAAACAACAGTTGATGAAATAAATATATTAAAAACCTATAATAATCCATATTTTATTTTATAGGAAAAAGCAGTTATGATGATAGTGATGACCACTCAAAAAGTGATGCAGATATGAGCGGAATTAAATAACTGAATTCTGATAAAAAATTCTTCGTTCTTGATTCGTAAATAAATGTTATTTAAAAATATCCTATTTGGCTCACCCTAGTCAATTTATTCGATTTGACAGCAACGCGCGCCTTAAACAGATGTCAGCAAACCGTAGTGGCCCAACAAGGCCGATGCCTGCGGGGGCCATGAGATGTACGAAAATGATGCCAGTGGTCCTAGAACGCAATAGGCAACTGAAGGAGCATAGATGTGGTTTTAATCAGTTAAAGTCTGACACACCCTTTCGCTCCGCTCTAGAGCGAGAGAATTCATTAGATAATTTCCCTCCTTAAGAAAACCTCGATGAAAACACTTGACCAAAATTTACCTTCTTATCTAGCGTAAGCATAATCAGCATTATAATGTTCCAAATGCGGTGACTCCGGCTTCTTCTTTAAAAAACCGGCCAAGAGCGTGTCGGGCCATGCTCAGTGTAGGGTTCCGTAGTTTACCGTCCGTCACAATAAGTGTACCCACTTATGAGTTTAAAAAAATGCTTGCATATACGATTATACTACAAACTTAGTCCAGAAATTATTTTGTAGAACCTTTTTGTACAAAAACTGTTCTTTCCATCAAGTTCAAAATGATTTTCCTAGAAAGTCCTTATAAAGTTCTACTTTTCAGATTTTTTTCATATTTTCTAAACTTATGGTTCATAAGTTAGAGGGGGGGACACATTGTTTTTTACTTTCAGAGCGATTATTTCCGAAATTATTGACATTATCAAAAAATTATTTTAGTAAACCCCTATTCATTTTTAAATACCTATCCAACGATATATCACGCGTTAGGGTTGAAATTAAAAAAACAAATCACTTCCCACTTTACATATAGGGGGGCTACCCTAATAAAACATTTTTTTCCAATTTTTATTTTACCACTTTGTCGGCGTGATTGATATACATATTGGTACCAAATTTCAGCTTTCTAGTGCTAACGGTCACAGAGATTAAGCGAGGACGGACAGACGGACAGACAGACGGACAGACAGACATGGCGAAACTATAAGGGTTCCTAGTTGACTACGGAACCCTAAAAAGGGAATAGGCCGCGTAATCTGCCACGCGGGTCAAGCGCGGGTTAGTTTAGCGGATGTCACATCTCTTCGGATTTTTGGCTCTAGGACATGCCGGTTTCCCCACGATTCCCCATCACCGTTGTGAGAGTAGTGGTGATGAAATAAATTACTCAATCTAATGCGCCTGACTGGGTTTGAAACCGCGACCTACAACTCATAAGTTGGGGTCCCTCAGGGCCACTACTGTTCTCCTTATCTAAAGCAAGCCCATCGACCAAGGAGTTTGAACAAGTTCTTCCTCAGTTCATCTTCACATAATAATAGATCGGTCACACCCTCTTCCCAGTTCCAACACTTCAATAGTACTCTGAACAACTAAAAGTTTCCTCGTTACTCCTCAGTAGAATTTCGGAGAATTTATATTTAAAATCTAAAGGCTACGTGATCGCACTGAAAACGATCCACTACGGAAGTATTCGGGAATAAACCAGAAGTCCTTGCCAAGAATTGTGAGAAAATATTTAAGTTTCAGGATGGTAGGTTCTGTAACAAATTGTCAAGTTATACAGTAACATATTTTGTTGAATGAATTCTGTTTGTACTATTGTGGCATTTTTTTTTCCACAGTTATTAGGCTCTTAATAAACTAGTGCGCCTCACCATCAACGATTACATCACTGCTTACCATCAGGTGGGATCGTAGTCAAAATTAGATCAGCGTATTAGTGATTTGTTCCTCTCGTGGATGAGGAAGAGCTCGTGCCCAGATTCGAGTAATAACAGCCCATGGGTAGATTAATCATGTCCAGAGCGAGAGATGATGAGAAGCGATCGCCTTCTTCTCTTTCACAGCAATGCTAGTGAAGGTGATGGCCTTATCCATCAGGAAGCAGACATCTTTACAACCCAGCCACCATCACAAGAGACACCCGGACGTCAGAAGTCGTAGGGCGATCTCCAGCTCGATGCGCAGGGTTACGCACAACGGGTAATGGGTAGCTCGCAAGAACCGAGCGCGAATCTTCGACTGCGCGTAGTATTCTATGTGTGTCACAAAGAGATGACAGCAAGAGTGTAAGGTTCCAGAAGGGCCGATGCCTTTTAAAGCCATGGATATGTTTGAAGGAGATACCTTAATCCTTAACCAGTGGTAGCCGAGAGGTTACAGCCCCGACTTCCAGACCCGTACAGTACCCGACGTCCGATCCGGACCGCGTTCGATCCATAATACAGGAGATCGTGCCCGCTGTGCGTGTGCACCCCAAAAAACGAATTCTTTATAGGAAAATTATATACCCGACAGTAAAAAACGTTCTGATATGCAAATTTTTCATCACAGTTTCCAGCCAGGCGCATTATTTTGTGTAATAAAATTTATTTCATCACCACTGCTCTCAAAGGTTTCATCACGATGTTTTCCTTCATCGTGATGCAACCGGCATGTCCTAGAACCAAAAAATCGAAGACATGTCGTGACATCCACCAACCGGCACTGAGCCCACGTGATGAATTACGGTATATTCCCTCCCTAAGAGAGGAGGCCTGAGTCCCAACAGTGGGAATATTATAAGGCCGACTATGCTACCTTAATCCTAGAAAGCAAACTAAATTTAGAAACCGGCTCTCAGAAGTATATAAGTATATATCTGACCAAATCCCTTCCATCTAACTTCCCTACTTACCTATCATAGAACCATCTCGAACATTAAAATGTCATTAAGGGCTGATCGCCAGAACGTCGATATTTGAAGGGCGACTTCTTATCTTAACCCTGAATCATCTTACATGTGCGAAAGGCATTAAACTTAAAATTAACTTATTTCTATACATAGAGATAGCACACACGAGCAACTTCAGTCTCCGCAACTAATTTCTTGCTCACATCTAATCTACGAAATTGTATGAAAGTACGTGCATTTAGCGATGTGACAGCTGATACATTATTATATTTTTTTTATATTTTATAAATACAACAAAATGATTTTTTTTAGACTACTGGCTGGCAACGCAACTATTTCCACGTTTATTGGTAAAAAATAATTTTAAAAATATGTTGATAAACCCAATCGTTAAAAACGTTTTTTTGTCGTATTTTGCGGTTGGATTTAAGACATTTTTTTTATTATGTTCGTTTTAGTGAGTAATGCTTTTTAAATCGTCTCCTCGAACCTTTTATTTTGAAACCATAAATGTGTGCGTATCTTTCAAATTTCAAATCTCGGCGAGGAGACAGGACAAAGACAGCAAAAAGTTGCTGGACTAAGTGGCCCGTGTGCCTTCCCTCATTACTTTAAAACTTTGCAACAAAGTGGTTGAGAATGTGGTTTGTACATTAGGTCAAAGTTTACATATTACATTATAAGTTTTATCTGATATAAGACCCGTGATTAGGCTAAGTGAATAAAATTTATAATTTTATACATTAACAGCAGGAGCAGTATACCTATTGTTTTAAGTGAATGTATAATTTGCGTAATTTGTTTCAACACCACTGCTCTCAAAACGGTGAAGGAAAACATCGTGAGGAAACCGGCATGTCCTAGAACCAAAAAAATCGAAGACTCCGATACCCATCAACCGGCAATGGGTCTATCTATTACGCGGGTATTATGATGACAACGCTGGTAACTTGGGCGCGTTACTACTCGTTAATGTGTCTCGGAGAAGGAGTTAGTAGAACTTAGGGGGAGAAAAGGAAAAGGCCTTAGTCCCAGCAGTGGAAACATTTTATAGCTGATTATGATACAGCGTTATAGTTGACCAAATAAAGGTAAACAAATGCATACAAAAAGTAATACGCTTTGATATTTTTTGCGTAATACAAATGAAATAAAAGGTATAAAAGTTCAAACTGTTTGGAGAAAGTAAAAAAAAAAAAACAGTCAGGCATGACACTGCCGAGCCATGTCATCTTTTTAACAATTTTAAAAACATTTTATAACAATTAAAAACCATTTGTATGTGTTTTATTTCATTTTAAAGTCCAAAAACCAAGCCTCTAAAAACAAAATCCTTTATGTAGGTATAGCTAACCAAAAAGTAAAAAACAAATTACGTTAACTGAAATTCAAACAGTACTTAATCCGAAAGATCCAAATACTGTACAACTTCGCCTTAAAAGGAACTAAAATCTAGAAAAGTATTGAAATAAAAATATACCTAATCCTCCTTATTTATTCGTTCAAGAAATAAATTATTTAGCTTCTTATGATCGAAGTTTTTTTACCGTCCAGAGTTTCATCCACCACGAGTGCTTGTCTCGAGTAATGGTCTGTGAAATGGCCATCTCTTATTCATGAATCGACTGAAGAATGGCTGTGTGTCTGTCATTTGGGGCGGCCATGATGAATTCAAGTGGTTTTTCTCGTGATGTTAGTGGAGGTCAATGTTTTTCTGTTCAATTTCTTAAATAGGTCGTATAATTTACTTTGCGCAAGTCAGGTTGTGTGAGAATGTGAAAAAATACATTTTGAAAAAGAAATCTGAGTTTTTATAATTAATACCAATTATCTGACATTTATTAAATAGATCAGAAACAAGTTTTCAATGAAAATCTTCTAGGCAAGTGTGCTCCATCGTCGACCACAACATCGCTTACCATCAGGTGAGATGGTGGTTAAACGCGAGCCTATCAATAATAATAAAAAAATTAAAAATTCATGGCAAACTTTTATAGCACGGTAGTTTCTATTGTAGTTTTTTATTACTAGTGTAGGTACAATAAAGAATCGAATATATTTATCTATCTATACACCTATTTAATTAATACTCATCAATACAGTTCCAAAAAGCTCAAACACGATAGGGTTATCTGAGTTCCTACGGCCACCTTCCAGTTCCAGATCAGCTCCATGTCATAATAATTTTGTATTGTCATCTGATTTATACATGCATATAAAATTTTAGCTCAATCGGTAACCGGAAAGTGGATCAAAAATTTGCAACATGTGATTACAGACAAACATCGGGACTGGTGAAACTAAATATATAATAATATAATATATAATATTCCACACAATAATAATATTTGTGTCCCGCGTAGATCCGCGTTCCGGCCATACAACGGGTTAAATATCGTTTTAAATATATTAATAACTAGCTTTTGCCCGCGGCTTCGCCCGCGTGGCATTAGGTACTTAAGGAATCTGTTTAAAAGGTAGCCTATGTTCTTTTCCATGTCAAAGGCTATATGGATGCCAAATTTCATCCAAATCCGTTCAGCAGTTTTTGTGTGATTAAGTAACAAACATCCAAACATCCACACTTTCACATTTATAATATTAGTTAGGATAGTTTGAATATATTAATCAATGTTCGAAAGAGCTGTCGTCATCCTGAAACGCAAGGAGCAAATGAAGAGAGGTGGGTTTTAGTCAGTAAAAGTCTGACACGAGCTCTCATTCTACCCTAGAGAGGGACAAGTCATTTAGGGTAAAAAAATATAAAATATATCTTGAATATTTCAGGATAAAAATACCTATTTTAAAAATAGGTAGCTGAAAACGATTCATTACCCGTTTCGTAACATACTGCTTTCAGGATTAATTTATTAGATACTAGCTTTTGCCTGCAGCTTTGTCCACGTGCATAAAACGTACATGTTACGTTCCACGGGAACGGGATAAAAAGCCTACGTCCGTCTCCTGGTTATAATCTACCACCCCGTAAATTTTCAGCCAAATCGGTTCAGCCGTTCTTGAGTTATAAATAGTGTAACTAACACGACATTATCTTATATATAAAATTCTTGTGTCACAATGTTCGTTCCCGTACTCCTTCGAAACGGCTTGATCGATTCTCATGAAATTTTGTGAGCATATTGAGTAGGTCTGAGAATCAGCCAACATCTATTTTTCATATCCCTTAGTGATAAAAAAAAAAACTATATTTATATGGCAAAACAACGTTTGCCGGGTCAGCTAATTTTATATAAAATCTAGATTACTGTGTTACATATTCTATACGTTCACAAAGAAATCCTAACTACACAGGTCGCACAATCCCAAATCCTATAGATACCCACTACAAAAAAAAAACCGCATTTTTCCCACAAAATTAAAAAGAACGCAAAGCGAACCGCACGAGGTTCAAACAAGACACAAGGAGTGCGGTTTACGGCCTAGCCGCAATAAAAAGTGCGGCCAACTCGGCGCGGCCGTCTGCGTGGCCGCAATAAAAGTGCGGCCAACTGCGACGCAACCGTTTTATTATCTAACGTAAAATGGGAAAAGAAGAGTGAGATATGTAGAGGGCTTTTGAAGTTAAACGCATGTGTGAGCAATACATTTAGTAGTATGGATGAATAAATTTATGAGTGATACATGGAAATTTATGCGATTTCGGTAGAAGTCCTGCACGATAAACGTTGGTAACTGACATAATTCAATGTATGTTCGTGTGTGTGCATGCATATAGCGACATCTAACCTAAAGAATCGTGGGAATTAAAGTTAGAAATCCTGAATTCTTCTTATAGTTCTCTGTTCGGGCAGACCCGATAGATGATTGTTTACATATACAGCAGCCCAACATCATTTATCGGACAGTTGCCTGGATCAGACGTGACACCCGTCTGGTGGGGGATCCTCCCTTCTTAACGGAGGTATGTAAAAATCATAATTGAACTTATAACATTCCCACTAATCATACACTTGGCCTCCGCTCTAGGAAAAAGTAGGTTTAATTTTTCTTTTACACTACGAAGGTATATAATTATTGATGTAGTCATGTGCTTTGTACATGCTCCGTGGTCATGTGTCAATGATCATAGTGTCTGACAAATTCTCTACTGCGTTGTTTCTGACCACAATCATTTTGTTAACATGAGATTAATATGCTCACTTCAAAACGCAACAGTTTTAAAGAAAGTCGTCGATATTAAGATTGGTAGACTCGCCAAAACGAATCCACTTACGAAGTTTCAAGTATCTTCGTATGAGAAGCCAAGAAGCCAACGACCCCTACACAACGTTAATCAAGATATTTCATTACTCCAAAGATAGAGTGCAAGCTGAACTAAATTACCGAAGACTCCGCCTCACTACCCAAGCTTCGTAAGCTGAGCTAGACGTCAATAGCTTAGTACTATCCAGACAAAGTTGCTGCATAGGGAAATTAGTTCGCAACACGATTTTGCGACATATAGGCTTCGTTGAGTTCACGTGCACTGATAATGTCCGCAAGTAGTTTGGGGAGTAAACTAGGTAAAGATTATGATCAGGTTGGATGCGGTATTAACATAAGTAGGCAAGGACCAACTCGTTGGTATTTTTTCTCGTTATTTTTTTTTTAATTATCAAATTACTCCTCCTTACTATACATATAATATAATAATATTCCACAAGTATAAGCTAAGCAGAGCTTGTGTTATGAGTACTAGACAACTAATAAACATACATATATATTTCTAAATACGTACATATATAGGGTGACTGGCAATTAGTGTACGATACTTAAACACGTGATTGTGCTCATGATAACAAACAATTTTTATTATGGGAGCAAAGACGAAATCGCGAAAAAATATCACCTGGGCCTCAAGTCTGCTATTACAATAGTGTCAGAATGGTCTATCATTGATGTCATAATTGTCGATTTTGACAAGTTTGGTAATCTACTAATATAATGGCGTCATTATGACTTTCCAATGGTCAACCACTGACACTCCATTGAAAGAAGTGACATAGAATGGTAATCTCGTATATATTGACAAATGAATATTTGACGTTTGCGGTAATCTGCTAAAACTTTGACAGTTTATTTGATCAGTGTTTTACCATTAGAACTTTATTGTGCAGTTATTGGTTTTAATATGCTCGAAATTATCATTCTACCACAATTCTATTACAAGACCAGTGACCGATCAATGATCGATCATTATGAATTAGCAGATTACAAACTTTTAGCAAAATGACAATGGGATCGTGTTGGAATGACGAATTTATAAAAATAGCAGACTTGGGGCCCTGTTCAGTACATTAGGCAAACATAAATGTACTGAACAGCTGATTTTTTTTCGCGATTTCTGGTTTGTTCCCATAGTAAAAGTTGTTGGTTATCATGAGCACAATCACGTGTTTAAGTATCGTACACTAATTCTCAGTCACCCTATATATGTAGATAAATTACACCCAGACACAGAACAAATGTTCGTGCTCAACACACAAACATTTGTCCTGGGTGGGAATCGAACCCACGACCTCCGGCATAGCAGTCAGGGCCACTGACCACTAGACCAACGGGCCAGTCAAACATAGCATAGCATAATCAACCTTTTAATGTTCCCACTGCTGGGACTCAGGCCTCCTCTTGAGGAGAGGGAACGGGCCGTAATCCACCACGCGGGCCCATTGCGGGTTGGTAAATGCCACATGTCTTCGAATTTTTAGTTCTTTCTTGGACATGCCGGTTTCCTCACGATGTTTTCCTTCACCGTTTTGAGAGCAGTGGTGATGAAATAAATTACACAAAGTAATGCGCTTGGCTGGGTTTGACCTGGCTGTTAACACTCGGCCATCGCTGCTCGCACCTCCTACTTTGAGTGGATCAAAAGGGAGTGTCGGTCTTTTAATGAGTTACCTAACGGTTTTAGTAAATGGAGATTGTTAGAAATTTTTACCGTGGTCCAGGAATGTAAAAGGCAACTGAAGATGCGCAGTGGGTTTTAGTCAGCGATAGTCTGACACTATCTCTCACTCCACCCAGAGCGGTAGCTCGAGGAGTTGTCAGCAACAGCAGGAGCCCAGCTGGGTCGAAGCCTACTGGTGCCACGGTTAGCTCCGAAAGGTAGCTCAGCCCCGGTACGAAGGGCAACGAAGGAACAGGAGTGGGTTTTTAGTCAGTAAAAGTCTGACACTATCTCCTGCTCCACCCAAGAACAGGGGATTAGATGAATTTCTCACCGTAAAAAAAACCCAGAGCGGTAGGAGTTATTTAATGGATTCTGGCGTTTTATAAAGTGCTTATGTAGGCCTACGAGTATGTGAAATAAAAATATTATTTCCAGAATGGACGTAAAAAAAGTCAAGATACACATGCCATATGAATTGAATCCTAACCGCTTCTAAATTTTTCATGAAGACCTATGGACACATTACCACCTAAAGGGCTCGAGGCCTGTATGAAAATAAGTTAAAGGTGTAATTATAAAGATTTAGGGGGCCCCTTGATAGAATTTGCTAGAGCCTAGAGGTCTAATGCAGGTTTAAATCGGCACTGATGCTACCATATTTCATTATTATTTTTTTTTCATTTTTTTTTTTTTTTCTTAATAATCTTTTATTTATTTTTTATACATCTGGCATGTTTTCTCTTCACCACCCTTGGATAACTAGTACGAGTAGAAAATACCTAAGCCAATAAACCGCCTTTGTATTTTTGTGTTGCATGAAGTTTTCTGAACTAATTTATAGAGGAAGGATTTGATTGTTTGTTTGTATGTTACGATTTAACTCAAAAACTACGGGCTCGATTTTCAAAATTCTTTTGGTAGTAGAAAGCTACCAGTGTGTAATATTGGCCTTTATTTTCTATTTCCACGTGGGCGAAGCCTCTGGCAAAAGTTAGTGATAAATAAATATAAATAGAACTCTGCCCACACTTCTGGAACCACCACTCCTACTTACGTGTAGGTCGCGGGTTCAAACCCAGCCAGGCGCTTTACTTAGTGTAATTTATTTCATCACCACTGCTCTCAAAACGGTGATTGAAAACATCGTGAGGAAACCGGCATGTCCTAGAACCAAAAAATTCGAAGACATGTGACAATCACCAACCCACACTAGGCCCCTAGTGGATTACGGCCCATGCCCTCTCCTAGAGAGGAAGCCTGAGTCCCAACAGTGGGAACATTATAAGGCCGACTGTGTTACGTTAAAGAAAATCATTCAACCAAAAAGCTCTCCACAAAAAATTAAAGTGTCGTTCGTTCGCTACCGAAGAGCCATACAGTTCATTTAACGTTTATGATCATTCAGTTAATTCAAGTATAATTATCAAGAGCCTCACGAAGAGCCTTTACGAAGCCTCTCAGGTTAATGAGTCATTAACTCAAGAACAGGTTGCACGTGATTTGTGAAGAGCTCCAACTGATTTGTGATCGGATTTTGAGCAGCTTAGCGGTAACGTGATTTCACTGGATTTAGAAAATGATGGGTCCCGTGTTACATGGCCCACGTTGCGTAGCCAGACGATTTATTTTTGGACCAGTGACATTTTCTTTATTGAGCAAATAACAAAAGTGTTGAAATAACATGTCTTTTGGACACGTTATTTTTATTATGTGTCATTATCATCATCATTTGACCATTACGTACTTACTGTATGGACTTTAAAAGAGACTTTGACCCCTGAGTTAGTTTCGGTGTTTCTTCTCAGGGTAGTCAGCTAGGAAACACCGGACTCATCTAGTTTTAACTCACGAAAACATATTTGGTGTGTAAAAGTGTTTTTTTTAGACTATAGAATAGAATATATTAGAATAAAACTTTATTGTACTCCAAAAAGTAACACAGATTGTACAGAAACTTAAATTTATGGGTACAATGGCGGTCTTATCGCTGAGAGCGATCTCTTCCAGACAACCTTAGGATGGATAAGAACTTAAAATAACACAGGGGGTAGTCTGTGGTGTACTGCTAACAAATTGATCAAACTCTAGGTATATAAAACACAATACATAACTCTAATTATATATATAATAATTATGTCTATACACCCCTACTTTTTAATTAGTACACAAAAAAAATGGGGCTGTATCTGTACCCGTTACTGATCATATTTTTGTATTCAAAAGTAGAAAAAACCGAAATTCTCAAATTGACCACGAAAAGGTAAATTCATCATAGATTCAATCACACATAACAATTGCTAGTAGAAAATACTGCGGGCAGTGTTTTCCCATTTTAATCGTCATTTATTCATTCATAATCAATACATAGCCTGCACAATATTTTCATAAATTGAGAGACATTTTGGGATAAACACAAACGCTAATAACATTGCTGTTTATGAATATTATTTATTGAGACTTTACTTAAATAATAACAAGGGCTTTTCTAATAAGCCCTTTATGTATTTGTACTAATTAAAAATTAGTGGTGTATTCAAAATAAATATCATTTATCATCATTACAGCCTAAAGACGTCCACAGTTGAACCGTGTCATTATGGCGACACTTGGGGGAGGCCTATCCTCCCCAAGTGTCGCCATAATGACCGGCCCTGTGCGTCTCACAACCGCCCGGATTACGGCCCATTCCCTCTCCTAGAGTCGAAGCCTGAGTCCTAGCAGTAGGAACATTATAAGGCTGATTATACTTATGCTATGCTTACACTAGTTGCTGCCAGAGGTTTCTCCCGTGTGAGAGTAGAAAATTGTTCCAAGGAAATCACCCGGTATAAAAAAAGTATCCTATATGCTATTCCAAAACATAGTCTACCCGTTTGCAAAATTTCATCCAAATCCGTTCAGCCGTTCGAGCGCAAAAAAGTAACAAACATACACACTTATAAACTTTCGCATTAACAATAGGAATTAGTGTGATTAGCCACGTAACAATTCTCACTTGACATAACGCTAATACAAAGTCACTTTATCTGTACTTATGTCACTTAAAGTCTCTTTATTTTATATTCGCAAATAAATTCACGCTTTTTTATGTTTATTATCACTGTTATTTTATTTTTATCTTCTCTTTAGTCTGTGTTCACTGTGTATGTTTGTGGCCCTAGCAGATTACCAGTCTTTTTTTTTTAATATCGCAGCATGCTGAGGTAAGAGCCTTTTTGACTTTGCATAGGTATCTTTTGCTTTGTTATTTTGTTTTAGTTTTTTCTTGTGCGAATCACATTTAATTTTCTTTTTAGTTGCTACTATTTATTTATTTATGCATAAACTACTATTTATTTATTTATTTATATTTTTTTCATGCACATAAAAGTACAGAGGCGGACTTAATGTCTTAGGCATTTTCTTTCAGTCAACCCTTGGGTGATGCAGAGAAAAATAGTGGTAGGTGCAATAAAAGAAAGAGCTATGGTGAATACAAGAATTGATATACTAATAAACCATAAATATAATACAATTAATAATAATTAATTAATTAATTATTTACTACATGGATGCTTTTTCTTTTTAGTGATAGAAAAGCAACTAATGTCCTCTCACTCTATGTAGAACGAGGGCTAACAGACTTTTACTGATTAAATCACACCTGTGTTCTTTCAGTTGCCCTTTGCATTCTAGGATCACGGGTTTTTTTTCAGAAGTCGACCAATGGCTTCAGTAGGCTCTGCAAAGATACCCCTACGGTTTTGCTAACATTTCTTTGAGGCGCACATGGAAAACTACGCGCCATTGGCGACTCGGGCTTGGTTCGACAAGTTCCCGGACGGTCGGATGGTGAGCTACCCATTACTTGTCGTCTGCAAACCAACGCCTACGTTGGCTGGTAATCGAGGTCGGAGTCCCGGCGGTTGGGGCTTGAAAATGTCCGTTGCCTCACGCGTATAGCCTCCTCCTACAATCATTACTAATTTACCCTCCCACTCCGACTCAGAGCAAAATAAGTCATGAGATGGTTTCATACCTCAAAAAAAAAAACATTAAAAACACAACAAAAAAAAGCCTATCCACTCCAATCCAAAGCACATAAACTATGTACCTAACAGAACAAAAGATATTTTACTCCACGAATTAGTGAGGCGACGTAAAAAATTATATATTTTGGGGTCGTCCTTTCTGTCCGTCCATCAGGCGAGATTTAACTTAATTATTTTTATTTTCTTGAACAAAAACGTCTGGCCCACAACTCTTGGCCTTCAGACACAGATAATTTATGCCTTGCTGCGTTGATAGAGAGTCGACTTTGAGACTTTTTTTTCTCTAGTTGATTTATTATATAAGTAGCTATAAATATAATTATATATACACTGGTAAATTTTGATCGTTTTAATCCCGTGGAGGGTCGATCCGGTACATGAAACACTATCGATAAAAATTAAGTAACTTTTTTTCAAAACTCGTATTAATTTACGAAATTAACTTCTTTAAGAAAACGTCAGCAGAGCGAGTCCAATGACCAGTAGGTAGTTAATACGCAACGCCGACTTCGACCTACAGGTCATTGGACTCGCTCAGCTGACGTTCTCTTAAAGAAATTAATTTCGTACATGCGTAAATTAATACGAGTTTTGGAAAAAGGTACTTTATTTTTTTAATTTTATCTTTACAAATCGATAACCGGATCGACTCACCGCGGGATTAAAACGATCAAAATTTAACGGTGTATATATATTATGTCGTGGCCAGCTTAGAATTGATCACTTCATGATATGACCTAATAAAACTGGCCTGGATATATTGGAAAACACGTTGGTCCTGCGTCTGGTCTTTCTCCAGTCGTGTCGGATTGCCGTCCAGAGTAAAGGAACGAAGAGTACACCTGTGTTTGCGCACACGCTTCTGCACTATAATTTACCTTATGTACTTGGCTACTCTCTGTTGTGATTGGCTACAGTGACCGAAATTCAGTCGGGATGACTACAGTTATATACTCCATTTTATAGTAGTCCTAGCAGCAGTTTTTTTTTTTTTTTTATAATGGATAGGCTCGCGTTTGACCACAATCTCACCTGATGGTAAGCGAGTAAGTAAGTTTTTTTATAAGTGATAATTAAAAAAAAAACATTTATTTCAGGCTTAAAATACTCATAGTAACCATACCCATAGTACACATAATAGTATTTATGGGAAAAATTGCCTGAACCTTACAAAGTTTTCGAGAGTTCCCATCTGCAACTCATACGACACGGAACGGTTGGCACAGTGGTTGAGCGATTTGCTGCTGCGCTGTGTGTCGCAGGTTTGATTTCCGTACGGAACAAATATTTGTATGATCTATCGATAACTGTTCAGGGTCTGGATGTCTCGTGTACGTGAGTTTACATGTTTGTGAACGCACCCACGATGCAATACTAAACCTTAAGGACCTATTAATACGCTGCGTTGACTATCGCGTGCGATATTCCGACTCGTACTATGTCTCATTCATATAAAGACAGTCTAACTCCTATTACACTGCGCGACACGTCGAACCATAGACAATACGAGTCTGAATATCGCGTAGTGTAATAGGTCCTTTAGCGTTGGGCAACGTATCTTTCACACACACACACAACACAAAACTTATTCTTTAAAAATTAACAGTATATCAAACCTATAACCTAGGGGTCTTTAAGTCAAGAGTGAATAGATTGCTTGCCTAGAGCAAGCGTGCTCCATCGTCGGCCACATCATCGCTTACCATCAGGTGAGATTGTGGTCAAACGCGAGCCTATCCATTATAAAAAAAAAACAAGTTTTTAATGAAAAATTTTTTTTCATAGCAAGCTTTTATAGCACGGTATAATACTTATATAATTAATACTCTTCAAGACGAATCATACGAGCCCAATCTCGATGAGGTTGTGTCGTTTAACTACCAAGCTCCTATAGCCACCTTCCGGTTTCATCATCAGATCAGCTTCATGTCATAATAATTTTGCATTGTCATCTGATTTACACATGCATGCATAATTTCAGCTCAAGTAGGCGGGAAGTGGATCAAATTTAATTTGCAAGATTTGATTACAGACAAACATCGGGACAGGTGAAACTAAATAAAAGCTTGTAATAAAATAGTCCAAACAAAACAAAAGTATTTTAAATTCTAAACAGTTTTATGTTTTTTTATGAATTTATTACGTTCTCTTTATCATCTTTTTCAATTTACCCTTCTGGTTCCGTAAACACCTAACTCCGTCTCTTAATAATATTTAACAAATCGTTCGACACTAACTCCATTTCTCACGACTCATGAGTTATGACAATAAAAACGAAAGCTCCAAATAAAATAAAATAGAAAACACACAAAACGTGTGTTGTTTAACCCACATTTTATTACACTCCAATAACTTTTATCAGCACGTTTAAACCCAAATATATAACTCTCATTCGCTCTCACAAATCCACTGAATTTTATCGCTAACCATTTCAGAAATAGTCGTAATATCAACGATCTGTATAAGACTGTTATCAACTGAAATGACATCAATAATTTAAATCGTTTTTGATAATGGAGATAAGGTTTACAAAATGAGCAGAAATTGGATGAAAGATTTTTAACGCTGTTGAAATTTGCAAATTTTGGTTCGTTTATTGTCGTTTTGGGAGTACTTACCTACCTTATCGGCGAAACGGTAAATAAATGGTTTTATTTCACTGAAAAAAAAACCTACGGGTTTTGCTAAAACATGAAATTATACTTATAATGGTTGACATTGCAAGGTTCAATCATTTGTCATTTTGTTTAACCAAAATGACAAATTGATTGAACCTTACTTGAACCATTTTAGTAACACAAATTGCGCTTTGGAAGCCCTCCTACAAGGTGGACCGATGACCTGATGAGAGTCGCAAGAATGCGATGGATGGGAGACGCACAGGATCGTTCGTTGTGGCGACACTTGGGAATGCTTACGACTAACAGGCGACGACCTTCGGCTGAAATGATGATGATAATGAACACAAATTAGAGTTTTTTTTAAGGTGGGAAATCATCTAATGACAGCTCTAGGGTGAAGCCAAGAGGGCGTGTCAGACTATTACTTTTTTTGTAATTTTTGATAGGCTCGCCTTTGACCGCTATCTCACCTGATGGAAAGCAACGATGTGATTCACTCTTGACTTCAAGATCCTCAGGTTGTAGATAGCTACGGCAGGGAATTCACTCCTTATACTGGCCATACACCATAATGCAGTTGCCAAAACGGATTCTGAGCGCTCGGCGTCAGAGAGGGGATTGCTTTGCGCATTCCATACATTGGCGAGCCAATCGTCTTAGTTGTTAGATACATGCAGCAACGCAGGGAACGAATTAGGAGTGACGGCTATGACCAATCACTGACACTCCCCGCCCCCGCGTCTCACTTCGCACCACTAAAGAGATCGAATATTTGACTTCTGCGCAACCGCTCAAGATCCGTGATATCAACTGTAACCTATCGTCCAATCGGTTTGTTGGTACAGGTTTGATCCAATCTGTAGTTCCTTGTGTGGGAGTGGATTGATATGACTCATACCAATCCACTGCCACACACTATCAAACCTGTAGCGTCAAACCGATTGGACGATAAGTAGGATGGTGTATGGCCGACATTAGCTGTACGCACAATCAACGCGTTCCTAAAACGTTTTGTGCGTATGGGTGAGATGTCCACCATGTACCGGTGCCGCATCTGATAACTGACTAAAATCTATCATTCAATATCTCTTTGTGTTCTTGGGTCACAATCAGTCTTTTAAACGTTCTCAAACACAAATGAAGGTATAACCGACGCTTTAAACGCCTCACTTTCTCAACCTAAATCGCTTGGTCGGTTTATCCAAATTGAAAGGCAAGAGAAAAGCGTGTAATTTAGACGTAAAAGGCAGGTCTCATTACACCATCTTACTTATTCAAATAGTAATTCAGCAAATCCTTTAAATACGTTTTAGATTTATTTCGTAAAATAAATAAATGATTACCGTCTATTCTATAGTATAAATGCTTTTAACCTCTATTTTATTATTAGCACGCTTATATTAGCTTCACCTGTATGTTTGTAACCAACGCCTTTGAGCTCGATTTTGACCAACTTTGTGCGATCAGATTTTCTTCAAACTTTGCACATCCATCAAAGACTGATGACAATACAATAATCCGTTTTTTTTTAGTGAAAAATAAAAATATAGTTTAAAAACACTAAAAAATACGCTTTCATAGCATATCTAACTAAAAAGTGTAAAATAATTTTCAATATAGGTAGAAAATAATAATAATGAACCAAAAATATTAATATCATTGTGAAAAAAGCGTGCGGTGCTCGATTTAGGTATGAAAAATATGGCACAAATCGCCCCACGCTTTTTTCACAATGATATTAATATTTTTGGTTCATTATTATTATATTTCTACCTATATTGAAAATTATTTTACACTTTTTAGTTAGATATGCTATGAAAGCGTGTTTTTTTAGTGTTTTTAAACTATATTTTTTGAAATTACAACCTACACTACACTTTTTACATAGACGTGGGTAATTATTAGGACAAAACGAAACCTGATGTAGTCAACACTGGTTCAATAATCAAGGTTGATTAAGAGATCTTGTCATTGTTTACTATTAGAAGAACCTTATAAAAAGTCTCGAATATTTTTTTTAATATTGTCGAATAAGCACTTTTGAAATTATCATTTGACTTTTTAGACAGACTATATTACCAGTATTTCCTAACATTTATTTATTTAAATTTTTTCAGTCCAGGATTTTAATTAATTTGAATGCAACAAAATATATACATAATTGGGCCGTGGCGTCCGATTGCTCATACACTTTTTAAAGAACTGTTAAGACGCTTAGTTGACACTTCGCGTGACCCAAGGGCTGGTTTTTACCTCGGTCAGAGATTAAGCATTGCCATTCAACGTGGCAATGCCGCCAGCCTCTTGGGCACACTTCAAGTCGACAGCGATGCGGAGGAGTTTTATGATGCCATATTTTAATACGGAGATTTGATAACTGCAGGAATATAGTTAGGTATTAATTGGTAAAATTCAGACACTCACTTGACTGCCCACCAAAAACAGTACACATCTCCGTAACGCTTTTTAAGCGGCTCACTACCAAATCTTTTTCCCCTAAAATTTTCCCAAACCTAAGTTATCACTTATCACCTACTAGCTAATATTTTAGCTTTACCAACCAGCATTAAATCGAGACAGTCTGAGCTCCTTTAGCCGCTAGGGATTGGTAATAAATATGTAATGAAATGACCTCCTTGGAAATGACATTTCATTAATTTAATTTTTAAGCTGTGAATACGGGGTGACGTATGATTCAATGACAGATGATGTTTAGATTATTTTGTGCATTTTATTGTTATAAAAACTTGTAGAGAGATAATTAAAGGGATATAATTGAGGAGGCGATATTAGTGAACTTTAAATGTCGTTTCTTTGTTTTCAGGTGAGATAAAAGTGTAATTTTAGTTAAACGATAATTGTTATACTGTAAAAGCATGTTGAATAAAACAAAACTTTGTTTTCAGAGAAACAATTTGTGGTTTATTTCGAAAATCCTCAATAAAATCCATTATAAATATAAATGAAAGAAGAGAACGAATTACCGATAGACAACTGGCTGCTCTAGCCGCTTCAGTTAAATAATCTGAGATAAGAGTGTTCTGCAGTCCGTATCAGTTATAGTTTCTTTGGATAACCTAATTTACAGCTTGAGTTTGATAAAGATGTTGATTGAAACAGATTAGTAATTTCGTATTTTCTTTTTAGGGTTCCGTAGCCAAATGGCAAAAAACGGAACCCTTATAGATTCGTCATGTCTGTCTGTCTGTCTGACTGTCTCTCTGTCTGTCTGTCTGTCTGTCCGTCCGTCCGTATGTCACAGCCACTTTTTTCCGAAACTCTGAGCTATACTGTTGAAACTTAGTAAGTAGATGTATTCTGTGAACCGCTTTAAGATTTTCACACATAAATAGAAAAAGAGCAACAAATTTTGGGGGTCCCCATACTTAGAACTGAAACTCAAAAATTTTTTTTTCATCAAACCCATACGTGTGGGGTATCTATGGATAGGTCTTCAAAAATAATATTGAGGTTTCTAATATAATTTTTTTCTAAACTGAATGTGTGTGTGTCCCCCTCTAAGTTCTAAAATAAGAGAATGATAAAACTAAAAAAAAATATATGACGCACATTACCATACAAACTGCCAACGAAAATTGGTTTGAACGAGATCTAGTGAGTAGTTTTTTTTTAATACGTCATAAATAAATAAAAAAATATACTAGAACTTTTATATTATGTTACTTGCTGCTACGGAACCCTTCATGGGCGAGTCCGACTCGCACTTGACCGGTTTTTTTTACTAAATGAACTCTCAAACGAAACTTGAACTTGCTCTTAATAAACTAGTGCACCTCACAATCAACGATTGCATCACTATTTACTATCAGGTGGGATTGCAGTCAATCACTAGTTTATAATAAAACTGACTGCAGACTGAAAAAAGAAGAAAACAATAGAAAAACAGTTTATTTATGCGAAAAAGACGCAATCTTAAAACTAGCTAACAAACATAACAACAACAATTGATAGGGAACACTCAGCATAAAGCTGCTTAATGAAAAAAAACTGACTGCTGACTGCACACCGAATGCCCCACCACCCACCCCACCACCCACGGTTATCAGTGAAGAGACTGTATATCCCGCGCAAGTGTGGAGTTCGAGGGTTTTTAAATGCTAAGACCTTACACAACCGCGAGGTATGCAGTCTCAGGGAATATTTCCTTACTGCCGACGTGGGTATGCATCGAGATGTAGTGAGAGTGGACAAGGGACTTACCCGGCTTTCCTTGGCTGACGAAAACTGGCGCAAAACAGAGTGCTTGACACTAATGATTACAGGGAGGTACAGCAGAGTAAGGAACTTCATAGACACTTTTTTCAGCCCTCCAAGGGCCTAAAGCGGGCCCTTGGAGGGCTGAAAAAAGTTTGCTGTTTTTACCAACAATGTGTATAAGCTGCTTTTCATAGTAATTATTTCCTTTGCTATTCAACTTCAAGTTTTCACATCACAGTAGAAAACAGTGTCACACTAATTTTAAAGGCGAAAGTTTGTATTTATTTGTGAATGTTTGTAACTAGTTCACCCTCAAACAGCTGAACGGATTTAGGTGAAATTTGGGACACATGCAGACCATGTCTTGGAAAAAAACAGAAAATACTTTTTATTTCGAAAATATTTTCCTTGGGATATACTCGTATTTTAATTTTCAGCAGATGGTATGGTTCAAAAGAAAAACAGTAGTTTTGAAACCAATGTTTTTATACATGGAGATCTACACTTCACTTTCAACTTTAACGTTATCTTCTAACTAACCAACTCATCGTTTATAAGCCATTTAATTGAAACAAATCTTTTAACTTTATCTCTAATACTTATCCTCCTAAAACAAAACATACATATTCAGCAGTAGCAACAAATTGGCAAAATAAATACTCCTACATACGAATATACGAGAAAAAGTAAACCAAAACCCAAGGGCACACGATAAAAGCACCATAAATTATAACTTCCACTACACACTTAAATTCTTGGCAAGAAAAACAAGAGAAAGGGAAAGGGCCATAAGTCAAGGAGTCTTATGTAAATAATATCGTTACTATCGAGTTTGGTTTCAACTGTAGCTGATGAGCTCTTAGCCTAATTGCTTTTCCAGTTTTCAGTTTGCAAGAACAACTTCATACGTGCGAGTATATTGGAAGAGGTGAGAGGTCTGGTTGTGTCATGTCTATACTGGGTTATTCATAAAACACTAACAACTGCAGGACTGTATTACTAGCATTATAAACAACAATTTTTGTTCTATGACTTTTAAATCATATTTAGACAGGCCTGTTGGTCTAGTGGTTAGTGACCCTGACTGCTATGCCTTAGGTCGTGGGTTCGATTCCCACCCAGGACAAATCTTTGTGTGATGAGCATGGGCATGATCATTTGTTCTGTGTCTGGGTGTTATTTATCTATAGTATGTATGTATTTAGAAATATATAAGTTTGTTTATCAGTTGTCTAGTACTCATAACACAAGCTCTGCTTAGCTTGAAACTAGATGGCGTTGTGTGATAGTTGTGGAATATTATTATTATTAAGTAAATATTATTTTAGTTCATCAGGTTTTCATACAAAAATAAAAATATTTATTTTGAACGTTCTAAATATTACGAAGTCTATGGCGAAGCAAGTGATAGTACAATAGCTAAGGGGAGCGGAGTCGGGCGGTGGGGGTGCTTGCTGCGCTTGTGTTGCGTCATACAACAAATCTACTTAAAAACCATTTCCTTTCTCTCTAACGCTATCTTGTTTCTACTTAATTTAATTTCTTCCACCAACCTTACTTTACTCTTTTATTCTTTCCTTTTTTTAATGAAATTGTGTAACATATAATATGTATTTATATATATATAATTATGTATTATGTTTTAAATAGAGTTTGATCAATTTTTTAGCAGTACACCACAGACTACCCCCTGTATTATTTTAAGTTCTTATCCATCCTAAGGTTGTCTGGAAGAGATCGCTCTCAGCGATAAGACCGCCATTGTACCCATAATTTAAGTTTTTGTATAAGCTGTATTACTTTTTGGTGTACAATAATGTTTATTCTATTCTACTATATTCTTGTACATATATTTTTTTATGTTTTAGACGGTTCATTGGAGAAAGAAATTTTCAGGCTTTTATTTCCTAAAAACTGTTTCTAGGATTGAAAGTAATAATTTGCTACTTTTCGTTTATAGATAAAACATTTTGAATTAAATTGTCAAGAAGTCGATCAGACCGTAAAATGTTGCTTATTGCTTATATTATTCTCTATGGCATGTAATATCTTTTTTCAAGGTGGAAAATCATTTTTCCGCTTTAAGTTAGAGCAGAAGGGTGTATCAGACTTTTTCTGACTAAAGCCACACTTATGATCCTTCTTTGCCTTTCAGCAATCAACTCAGACTACAGAAGGCTCGTCACCCTTCTCAGTTTCAGCATTACAAATAGCCAGACAGATCCACAGCAAAAAACAATCCAAACAGAATAAATTCATTCACCAATTAAAACCTGTCTTGGAATGATCGAGAGCAAACAATAACTTTAAACTGTGTTGTAACTCCTAACTTGGCTCCTAAATCCGATTGCGCCGCCATCGATCTTCGAACTCTGCCAAACTTTCAACGAAGTTTTTTTGATAAGTAAATCTAATTATAAGGATCTGTTTTTCGTGAGAACTTGATCCTGTTTTCACGCCTTTTCGATACGAACACACAATTATTCTTGTCAATAACTCAACTTTTAAAAAGGATTAAGTTTTTGGTACGATTTTTCCGTGTGAAGTACAGTGACTGTTTTGATTATTTACAAATTGATTCCTAGTAGATATCTATACTAATATAAGCCAATACACCGTTAAATTTTAATTGTTTTAATCCCGTGGAGGGTCGATCCGGTACATGAAACACTATCGATTTGTAAAGATAAAATTAAAGAATAAAGTACCTTTTTTTCAAAACTCGTAGCGAGTCCAATGACCTGTAGTTAGTTTGTACGCAACGCCGACTACTACCTACGTGTCATTGAACTCGCTCAGCTGACGTTTTCTTAAAGAAATTAATTTCGTACATGCGTAAATTAATACAAGTTTTGAAATAAAGGTAGGTACTTTATTTTATCTCTACAAATCGATAGTGTTTCATGTACCGGATCGACCCTCCACGGGATTAAAACGATTAAAATTTAACGGTGTATTATTAAGGGTAAATATTGTTTTATTGTTTGTAGAAGGTAACCTCGAAAAATACTGTTCCGATTGCTAAACAATTTTACCGATAGAAACCGCTGCTTTATTCCTGAGTGACAGACGGCTATATCTCATGTACGCGGGCGAAGCCACGGGCCAAAGCTAGGTGTAATATAAAATTGGTGTGGTCTTATATATCAGATGTCTACGCAGCTGAATTAATATGTGGAATTATTGAAACTGGCGCAATTTTGGCTCAACGAAGCTTACCAAGAGAACTGACTCGACATTTGCTGCCAAATACTGCAGAAACATTAGAATGTGTAACGCTCGCAGTTTAATGGAACTCAAAGTGACTGAAAACTTAATACTTTCTTAACTTAACACTAGCTAAATTGACAAACAGTGCGAAAACAAAACAAAAACAGGAAGCATTTTGCAGGAATTGCATGACTTGATTCCGCCATTTCATTTCTATCATCGGACAACCCGACGTACGGCGAGTATCCACCCACACTATGTTAAAACCTCTACCGTCTACTAAGCGTTTTGCCTCGTCGTCTAAACCGCGTACGTCGAAGGACTGGAACAATCTGCCTGCTGCGGTTCCCGTCCGATTATAATAATAATAATATAACTTTATTGCACACCTTAACTTGAGTGATAATTAAAATGTGAGTGTCTTCAAGGCAAGAGTGAGTATATAGGCTCACATACTACTACGCCTCACCATCAGAGATTGCATCACTGCTTACCATCAAATGAGATTGCAGTCAAGCACTAGTTTATATCAATTATTATAACAAAAAAAAGATGGGCACTAAACTGTCTTGACACGATTTTGCCAAGTGTTTTCTTACCCTTCGTAACTAGTGAAGAGGTTTATAGAACCAACACAAGTATCAGAAGGTATTAGGTTTGTATTTTTAACGATCCATGTTCCCTCATACCCCTTCCTCTTGAATAAATACGTGAACCATCTTAGAAACCTCGTTCAGTTCAATAGTACATTAACCCCTCGAGCGCCGATTGTACATACGTCTGTGCAAATTTTATAACTCAAGAACGGGCTCACCTATCCAAACCAAATGTTTAGGCTTTGTTCGAACTATTTAGTAGATGGTTTATGTTTGTAGTTTGGTAGGGTAGAGTAGGGTAAAGTAGGGTAAAGTAGGGTAGAGTAGTGTAGAGTAGTGTATGTAGTGTAGAGTAGTGTAGAGTAGGGTAGGGTAGAGTAGGGTAGGGTAAAGTAGGATAGAGTAGGGTATAGTAGGGTGGAGTAGGGAAGAGCGGGAGCGAAGCCGCGCGGGCAAAAGCTAGTTTATCTATATATTATTCTATATATATTATATTATTTGTTTTTCCGAGAAAAATTCAGAAAGTTTTTTTTTATATTTTGTTGATTTACGTAAACAGTGAGTGGGGAGGCCTATGTCCAACAGTGGACGTCTATCGGCTGAAATGATGATGATGATGACGTAAACATTGCAATTTTCCGGGTCAATGAACCCCCAGCGCTCGAGGGGAAATGTCTTTAACTAAGTCATGCAAGCGGCTTCACCCAGGTAAAAGTAGTTTTCTCCATACAAACTTTGAACCCGCTCCGCATGACTGTAAGCCGTGGCACCACAGAAAAGATGAGAGTTTAGAAAGGAAATAATTTCCGATTAGTACTACAACGAGTGTCGCAGCTTGTCTCACACCCTTTAACTCCACTACAGGCAATAAACCAATACGAACGCGCATTACGCAACTAACAGACCACGCACACTTAGATCGCAAGTTTGCTATTGGTAGTTGAACTATGAGCATAGCCCTATTTTGTGGCACGCCTGAGCTGCCTACAAGGCCATTCTAATTTCTTCATCTGTTCTGTGGGTGGTCCAGTGGTGGCCCCGATATACGAGTCGATGTATGATAGATCCCAACGAATATACAAGGTGTCAGGGGACAGCCCTCAACAAACTCTAAGGGCTTGCTCAGTAGACGAAACTGAACAACCTTCCACAAAAATTTATTTCAGGAAAAGAAAAAAAAATTCGGGTTCTCCATACAAACTGTCTAATCAAGTTTTTAACCAATTTTCTATGGTGAGGCGGATTTTTTTTTTTCGTTTCCTAAAAAAATTTTTGCGGAAGGTTGTTCAGTTTCGTCTACTGAGCAAGCCCTCAAAGTTTGTGGAGGGCTGTCCCTTACACCTTGTATATCCTTACTGGTACTATCACTGGAATCAACTATCTTTTAGTTTGATCAACCGATCGAGCGGTGGGCTGGTAAAACACAAAAGGTGTCTTTAAATCGTACGACGGGGTCGCGGCAGATCAAAGATGGCGGGATGACTTGGATGTTTTTCTTGGGAATTGGCAAGAAGTTAATTTTTTTTCGGTGGGTAAATATTATCCAAATGATATACCCCGCCCTTAAGCGGAGCGGGAGATAGTGTCAGACTCTTACTGATTAAAAAACCCGACTGTTGCTGACAACTTCTTGAGGCGCGCGGGAACAATGCGCGCCGTCGACGACTTGGGCTCGGTCCGGACAGTTACCGGACGGTTGGACAGCGAGCTAACCATTGATCGCCGTCCGCAAGCCCGCACTTACGGTGGTCGGAAATCGGGATCGGAATCCCAGCTGCGGCTGGGGCGTCAGCGCCGTTGCCTTATACGGCCGGCCTCCTCCTTTGCAAGCATTACTGCTTCGCAGAAAGAGGCGACCGCCTGCGGCCAGAAATGGATCAGAGCCGGGAACAGTGTAAGGATTGGAGGGAGGACTTTACCCAGCAGTGGGACAATAAAAGCTATCTAGCTTAAATTTATAATAATAATTTATTTATTTATTATTAATTTATTTCATCATCATCATCATTTCAGCCGATACACGTCCACTGTTGGACATAGGCCTCATTAATTAATTTATTATTTATTTATTAAGTATTAATTTATTTATTTATTTATTAATAATTTATTTATTTATTTAAATCCACTATGGTCTATTTGGCCAAGGGACGTGGCTAAGCTGAGTGAGAACAATGAATGACTATTTTCAATACACTATAGATACCTGTAAGGGCTGTAGCGCAACCAGTAAATTACTCACCAGCTCACCTGCTGTGCCAACTCATGCCAAATACGAAGGTTGATCAAAATTCCATTACGATTTACCTTCTCACAAATAACTCACAAACAAAAGAAAGTCAAAACAATAAAGTAAAGTAACTCATTAGTTCACGACCTTGCCAAGTCATCAGTGAAAAGAAATCATAACAAAATTTTCCATAATCCTGAACTCATTAGAGTGATTACCGGCAACTTGGTGACATTGAAGCGAATGTTTCTAACAAAGCATGGCGTGCCAAAATCAAAACCTGGCACAAGGAAATGTACTAACCAAGCAAAAATTACGATTTAAAAGGTCAAGTTTACACAAACTAACATAGAAAGGAAGAAAATAAGAAAAAGGAAGAAGAATGTTCAGAATGGCTTTACATTCACAAACATATTTAGTATTAATATTAATTTATAAATATTTGTGTAAAGTAACACAAATATTTATAAACTAAAAATACATATGAAAAATAAACCTAGAATTATAATCTGTGCGACGCCTTACAGGCGCCAACTCTCGTTTAAACTGCGATATTTAAAACAAAAAAAATCATTTATAGGTACTATCACTTGCAAAAGTCCATAAGAATTCTTAAAACTTATTCGTTTGACGTTTAGTTTGACTTACGACCTTTTATTTTCAAGTTTCGCCAACAAATGATTGAAATCCACAATTTCATCAACTTATAATAAGTCAAGATGGCCCAGTGGTATAGGCACACAGATTGAAGCGCAAATCAGTGTGCCGCAAGTTCAAATCCCACGCAATTATTGACTTTTTGTAAGTTCTTACCCGATTGGAAGTTATGTATTTGCATTACATATTTTAAATTATTCTTTAACTTGTTCACACATTTCTTAGAGTTAGAAAGGTAGATCACAAAAAAACTAAATAAAGAATTAGATTTCTGCGAGGTAGACATGAGTTTTAACTTAACCGAAATGAACTGTCGTTTGGTTGTAGTTGTTGGTTAGTGACGTGAGGTTGACAGTATTGTAATATTCGCAAAATGCAGGCTAATATTAGTATTGAAGTGAGGGCGACTATCATTGGGCTGCATAAAAGTGGTCTTAATAAAACACAAATATCTGAAGAAACCGGACTGAATGTGAGTATAATAGCTATTAATGAATTGTAACTTAATTACAAATTAATCTTCTAATTAAAACGTATGCCATTTATGAATCCATTCATCGTATCTTTATGAGGTTTAAAAGAGAAATACGTAAATCGTTGGGTTTATTGGATTGGTTATTGGATTAATAAATGCAGTTTTATTTTAAAATTATATTCAATAATTATGATTATTAACATTTTATATAATGAAAATGAAGTGAAGTAGGTATAGCTGCCTAATATATATTTTTTTTTATTTTAGAAAAATACTGTAAATCTTTGGCTAAAAAGATATGAGGAAGAAGGTAGCCTTGCTAGTCGAAAGAGAAGTGGGAGACCGAAGCTTATTAGCGAGGCGCAGCGACGACATATGGTGGACGTATACGAAACGAATGGTTTCGCACCAACGAGACATTTTGCGGAATTATATGACACCTCGATGGATACTGTTCGCCGTGCACTTCACGCTGAAGGCGTGCATCACAGAAAACCTGCTAAAAAGCCGTACTTGACAGAGAGGCACAAACAAGAACGATTACGTTTCGCACTAAATATTTAATGTTAACTAAACTAAATGGCCTACCATTTTATTTTAACATATCTGTGATTGTTCGTTAACAAACACTATTATATTGTGTTTACTTTCGTTTAAAACAGCTATATCTTTTAACTTGTGCCATCGCCTCATCTTAAGAATGCAGTGAACTCGCTATCAATTTTGTTGACAATAATCATGAGTCTATTTCGTTTTTTATTCTTCTACCCGCACTGTTTTAACATAATACTATAGTTCAATTTATTTTTCTCATCTAATTGACGATTATCTTGTGAGAACTAAAGTTCTTTTAACAGAAATTGAGGTTTGGTTTCAATCTTCTTTTCGTCAAGAAAATGAACAATTAAGCTATGACCTCAATACATTCATTGTGACGTTACACAAAAATAAAATGTTTACAAATTCCAAATCATATATCACTTTTCAATAAATAACTGGATATAAACAATTACCTATATTTTATTTTATTAAAATTTGAATATTCGTTCATTGTTACGTTATTCATATTATGAATGGTCTAAGTGGGTATACTTCCAACAAACAATCTTAGGCGTAACATAGATAACGGTTACAAGATAACTTTTTGTCTAGGTAACAATTCGACGTCACAATTCTCATAAATGTTTAATTTGTAAATATAAAGAATAAACATTTTTATTAAACACGTCTTTTTATTTCCACCTTATAACATCGAAAAGATGTAACAACTAAATAATTGCAAATTACGAATGTGATTCTTCTTGTGGTTAATAGATCACATTCGTAATTTGCAACTATTTAGTGCAAAAAATGCAATAGTCTTTTTCATAGAAATATAAAAAAACAACTATATCAATATAGATTAGGAATTTTCAAAGTAAGAAATAACTGCAACGGACCGACCATGATTTGAACTCGGGTTACGTGATTTGCGAATCCAACACTTAGTTCACACGGCTACCAGCACATGACGTATTGGCACGAATTTTATCAATGCTATGGTAAGAACAGCTCACTGCGACGACAGTTCCTTAGTGTGTGTTATCTGTGGAATGTGGATACTCATACATGCGCACACATACGCACGGCAGTGTCGCGCTCGCTCGGTTCGTAGCAATGTAATCTTTAGCGTTCCTATGGACTTTTGCGGCCTTACTATATATCACTTAGAAAAGCGCATCTGGTAAGCGATAATGTGGCCGATGATCGAGCACGCTTGCCTAGAAACACAGGTTATTCTTGACTTAAAGATCCCCTGGTTGTAGCTATCAGGAAACAAAGATTCAGAAGAGAAGGTGGAGTTCAAAGGATCACCACCATAAAAGGAACTACGAAGCATGTTGAGCTTCCCCAATGTATTCGCTTACGCAGCATCATCAAGCCAGAGCTAAAGAAGTTATTCAAGAAATCTTAAAATAGGAATTTTTTATATGACTAGGCAAGTTCTACACATGCATACAGGTCGAAAAAAGCGTGGCCCTTATTTACTTGGATGTCTGTAATTAGCAATGATTTAAAGAAAGCCCAAGTGAATTACTCGACGACCTAGACCAAAAATGTCTGGCCAAAAATGACGAGGAGAGCCGACTCCAAAGGAAATGGGATAAGGTTAGGCAAAGAGTGAGAAAATAAGGAATATTTTTCTTTCGGAGTTGGTCTTCTGTCTTCCCGTGGTTTTGTGACAAATTACCTTCTCACAACTTCTCAATATGGCTGCCGACTCGCTCTAAGCGTCACGCGATAGGAGCACGATAGCAACCGATTTCAAATTATTTGCTACAAAACTTACACACGGGTAGTGATTCGTCAAAGTTGGATGGCTCAAGGTCATTATTTTCTATTGTATATCGGACTGTTATCCGCAACTCCACGACTAGAGCGCGTATTTTGTGTACTGGTAAGACAAATGAGTCATTCGATCCTCCCCAGCTCCTCAAGGAAGGCCAGCAGCGCCTTGGTGTTACTGATCATTTCACGGAGGGTACCTAGATTTCCGAAGTACTTTGCCGTGTATCCAGTCATCACAGGGCAGCTTAGAAGCAGATGAGCTGCTGTCTCGTCCTTCTCCTATGTCAGAGGTGCTTATTAAGGTCAAAAGTCCTGTGGCCCAAGGTCATACTGTGACAGAAATTGCTCGAACTATCACGGGCTGTGACTTAATGTGTCCTCCACGAGTTTGGCCTTTGTTTTTTTGAATTGAGACGTACTTACTTTAGACCTTTTCACAAAACTGTGTGAAGTTGATCTTGATGGCAGGATACTGCCTCTTGTTTAACAAAAGAAAATTGAAGCCTTCGAGAAAATTTATTGACAATAAGTAATCTATACATCCATAAAGATAAAATAACTGTTATGAAAAGATCACCTTCAGAGCCTGTCAATCTAATCCCACCCAACTATGTGCATAATATTGTCAGTCCACTAAGCGAAAGATAAAGAAAGAATGAGAACATGTTTATTCTGCCCGTATAGACACACAAATAATTACAAAAAAGAAAAACAAAACAAAAATTTGTTGCCTTATCGTCAAGTGTGGACCAGACCTAACTGACTTGAACCATAGACAACTTGGTTGTCTAGGTTGTCTATTAAAACAAGCATAATAATATAATCTGTGCGACGCGGCGACGCCGGCCGACTCGAGATCGACAGAGACCAACAAAATAATAGTAAACAAAAATAAAAGAAAAGTAAAATAAAAACAAAATACAATATAAATACATTCAAATTGTGCGTCGCATCTAGGCAAGAATAGGCCGTTGCTCAGCTTATATACTGTGACGCTGGACAAATCCAGCAATCCACAGTGCTGGTTTTCAGCAACCACCCTGAGTGACAAATTGGCGACCCCTCCGTGAGTAAACAATCATCCAAGGCAGATTAGTACTCCGTACCTTCCGGATGACGCAGGTCCTCACCAGACATGTTCGTTCGGGAGGTTCCTGCACCGGATTCGTGCGGAAGTGACGCCCGGGTGTCGCCACTGTGCAGAATGCCCGGAGGACACAGTGGAGCACACAGTCGAGGTGTACGCTTGGGCGGAGCATCGCCGTGCCCTCGTGGGGGCGATCGGCGGCGGAGACCTCTCGCTCCGGGCCTTGGTTGAGGTGCTATCAGGTGAGATTGTGATCAAACGCGAGGAGTTGTCAGCAACAGCAGGGACCCAGCCGGGTCGAAGCCTACTGGGGCCAGGGTTATCCGAAAGGGCGCTCGAGCCCCGGTATGAAGGCTAGAAGGAACGGGGTGGGTCTTTTAGTCAGTAAGAGTCTGACACTATCTCCCGCTCCGCCCAAGAGCGGGGAATGTCATTGGATGATTTTTTCCCACCATAAAAAAAAGGCAGGTTAGTACACATTCTTTTAACATCGAGTAAATACATACATTATTAATAATTATATAACATGAAAACAAACAAAACATGGCCATAAAGAAAACAACAAACACACTGGATTACATAATACAAAATTTTAACCAATTATTACACTAATACACGAATATTACATTACACAAGTTCTGCCTTTCCTTCTATGCCCTGTAGGTCATAGCCACTCCATCGTTCGTAATGTCTATCTCCGTCGGTAATTCTACAAAATAGTTAGGTACAGAAGTCAATCGCATGTATGTACTTCACTTTTTATACCCTTTTATACCCACGCTAGGCGATCGCGCTAGGGTCAGTGCGTTGCGCCGAACTGTACTAGTGCGAGCCAGCGATTGAGCCGAGATATCGTGTCCATGAGCGGTGTCTATGTGTGCGTTGCTCGAGCGCGCTTTATTATTATTAACACGCTTATATTAGCTTCACCTGTATGTTTGTAACCAACGCCTTTGAGCTCGATTTTGACCAACTTTGGGCGATCAGATTTTCTTCAAACTTTGCACACTCATCAAAGACTGATGACAATACAATAATCCGTTTTTTTTAGTGAAAAATAAAAATATACTTTAAAAAAACTAAAAAAACACGCTTTCATTGCATATCAAACTAAAAAGTGTAAAATAATTTTCAATATAGGTAGAAAATAATAATAATGAACGAAAAATATTAATATCTTTGTGAAAAAAGCGTGGGCTGCTCGATTTACGAAAAATATGTCACAAAGCGCCTACACTTTTTAGTTTGATATGCTATGAAAGCGTGTTTTTTTAAACTATACTTTTATGTAGATTGTCTTCCGTACCTATTTATTTTGTTGTAATTCTGACTACACATGAGATATAAAATCAATGAGCCATCAGTATAAGCAAAGTTTTAA
Organism: Mythimna ferrago; assembly: GCA_910589285.2. Taxonomy (NCBI): domain Eukaryota; kingdom Metazoa; phylum Arthropoda; class Insecta; order Lepidoptera; family Noctuidae; genus Mythimna; species Mythimna ferrago. Next base: position 2,721,468 of record OU342693.1, read on the forward strand.
AGCATCAATCGTGTCTGTCTTTTTGCAAATTTCCTTAGCATTAACCTTAAGACGTTATAACTAATAACAAATATTAACCAAACTACAATAATGACGGTCAGGACTGAATTGTTTTGAAACCCGACACGAAACTGAAAGGTACAGTTCAAGTTTCAACAAATAATACCAACCTATCCTACGGTAGTAAAACTAATGGATACCAAACAGTTACTGGGAAATTGCTGTTTTAAATAACGTTGAACTATTAAATTATATATGGATTTTGTAACGTACGACTAATATAGTTAATTAATTAATGAATTGGATAAGCAAACCCATTATTGTTTGTGTGTCTTGTTTTGTGCCAAATAAGTCAAGAGTGAATAGGTTACTTCTAGGCAAGCGTGTTCCATCGTCAGCCACATCATCGCTTACCGTGAGGTGAGATATGATCTAGCGCAAATCTATAAATATTAATTTAAAAAATATTCCCTTTTTTTTCTTTCAATTCTCTAGAGTAGAAAATATTGAATAATTTTCTACTCTAGAGAATTGAAAGAACGAAAGAGTTAACCATGTAACGTGATTTTAGTGCATTTTCTGGTGGTGATTGTAATCTATATCCAGTGGCGTAACTATAGAGTGGCAAGGCTGGCAAAATACCAGGGGCTCCTGGCTTGATGGGGCCCCTCGGAGGGGCCTCAGAAGAATACACAAATTTAAACAAATTATGAAGATTTATTAAATACATCCATAAGAAAAGGATCAATTTTCCATTGTATTTTGCCAGTTTTACCACCTTTTAGATACGTAACCGGAAGATGAAATGAATGATGAATGTAGTACACTGGATCCTACCCTCGAATGTGATCTCTCTCTGTCACTCAAAGGTTTGCTGGGAGAAAACTCATTGTTGAGTTAAGCTCGCCTTTGTACAAGAATTATCAATTATGAATGTATTAAGGTTAAGTTTTTGTGTGTACAATAAAGAATTAAGAATGAAACATAAAAGTTTAAAGAGCTTGCCTATTTATTATAAATAAAGAATATTTTTATGTCTGTACTTCTATACTTATCCAAATTAAATTACAAAGTTGTCAATTTTCCAGGGGCCCCATAAAAAGATTTTGCCATGGGCCTCAGATGATACGTACAGTTACGACACTGTCTACATTTATAGTTCTTATTACTGAGTGTCTGGTAAAAAATGTATTTTTTGTAAATGCGCAAAAAAGCAAAATAAATGGGTACAGAATAGTCAATAAGACAAAGATAAAGATACCTCGCCATGCCTACTCGGAGAATATTGCTAAATCTTGAAGACTTATTGACATCGAGATATAAATATCAAACAGATTCCAAGAATTAAGATCTCCAACGAACAATGTATTGAATTGAGATTTTCTCAGAATATTATTGTAGCATACAAATATTATTTTTAGTATTTGCGAAACCAGAATAGAGTTTGTTCAGAATCAGTAACTAAATCGATTCCAATAATTTTTACACCATGTTATATTTTTTCCAAAAATATTAAAAAAAAAACTGGGCAAGTGCGAGTCGGACTCGCGCACAGAGGGTTCCGTGCAAACTACAATTCCCGAATGGAGTCTCGAAGATTTTTCCGAATTCAATTTTTTTTTGTGTCCTTGGTTACAACAAATTTACTGTTTTCAGATTTTTTCCTATACTTGTGCTATAAGACCTTGCTTTGTGCCAAATTTCAGGATTCTAGGTCAACGGAAAGTACCCTATGAATTTCGATCTTTGAGAGTATCAAAATATACGTTTTTTTGCGACATAAACGGCCGTTTCTTTTTTATTTGTTAACATAGAAGTTTGATTTTCACAGATTGAAGGGACCGCAGATCTAACTAGTATAGTTTAAATTTCAACTAGATACCTCCACGCGTTCTCGAGATAAAGGGTCTTGACAGACAGACAGACGGACGGACGGACAACAAAGTGATCCTATAAGGGTTCCGTTTTTTTCCTTTTGAGGTACGTAACCCTAAAAAGGTTACAAGTTGGACACCACCGACACTAAGTACAAATCAGGTTTTTTTTTTTTCGATGGGAAAAATCATCTTATGACAACCCCCGCTCTTGGGCGGAGCGGGAGATAGTGTCAGACTCTTACTGACTAAAAAACCCATCCCGTTCCTTCAAGCCTTCATACCGGGGCTCGAGCGCCCTTTCAGATTACCCTGGCCCCAGTAGGCTTCGACCCGGCTGGGCCCCTGCTGTTGCTGACAACTCCTTGAGGCGCGCGGGAACAGCGCGCGCCGTCGACGACTTGGGCTTAGTCCGGACGGTTACCGGACGGCCGGACAGCGAGCTACCCATTGCTCTCTGTCCGCAAGCCCGCGCCTACGGGAGTACAAAACAGGTCATGGTTGTATAGTAGTTTCCTAACGGTTTACCTCAATAGAGATCTTCTTATAAGATTTTTAGATAAAAAGTAGCCAATGACCCTCAACTCAACAGCTATTCAGCAGTCTTGGTAAATATTTTAGTATATCCAAAAAAAAAAAACAAAATAAATAAAATACTTTCAGAGAATATCTAAAGGCACGGGTGCAGCATTTCATTAAAATTCAAGGCTTTTGTATTATACATATAATAACGCTCCTTACTTTATCTACTTGCTAGTGAAAACCGCATGAAAATCTGTATAGCAGTTTTAGAGTTTATCGTGAACAGTTTTGAAGAGAAGGTATTTAGATGTCTAGGTACTAGACCCTTTCGCGAAAGACCACTAGGAGCCTTAAGCTAAAACTACAATAGACCGACGTACCGGTGTTAACGAGTAACACGCCTGATTTGTACATAGAACGACGTCGCGTGGCGTGGATCAGCACGCTTAGCCAAGTTGTTATTCTGCAATCGTTAACGCTGTCGAAAAGTGATGAAACATATGGGAATGACGTCATCTCAACGTAAAGTCGCGTGGTCAGAACAAACGAATAGACAATTCGTAGCCAAGTTCACATCGTTCAAAATCGTTTCTACAATGTATAACGCTATATCCTTTGTTATACAAACGTTACATTGTAGAACGAGCGGCCGACTCAGGCGCGTCAACATGGCCACCAACTTATCGTTTTCTACAATTGCTGTCACCGAGGCGTTACCGATTAGAGAACGGAATTCGACACAAACTGGTTGTAACTTGGCTAGGGGGGCTGTTCACAAGTCCAGTTTCTAAATAAAATGTATGGAGACCGACGCGCACAGATCGGCGGACGTGACACACGTATGCGCTGTGAAATTCTCCCTTAACTATGACGTGTTGGAACATCAGGCGTCCGAGCGAGAAAGAATAATAATATAATAATATTCCACTACTATCACACAACGCCGTCTAGTCTTAAGCTAAGCAGAGCTTGTGTTATGAGTACTAGACAACTGATAAACATACTTATATATTTCTAAATACATACATATTATAGATAAATTACACCTAGACACAGAACAAATGATCGTACTCATCACACAAACATTTGTCCTGGGTGAGAATTGAACCCACGACCTCCGGTATAGTAGTCAGGGCCACTAACCACTAGACCAACAGGCCAGTCAAGTAGTATATACCTTAAATAGCTCTATCCCTGTAACAGTTCATTTTAGGTCGTCAAATGGGAGCTCGTGGTAGAACTTCAGGTACCTTCTATAAGTTAGGCGCTAAACGATTAACTTTAAACTGAAGCTCTGCTAAGTTAGCGTTCTCCCAGACGATAAGCAGTCACGTGTAAAGTTTATGGTGCGGTTAAAAGCTAACTTGGGGTTCCCAGCTAAGTGTCCTAACATCCTTCTCTGTCGGTTTAACTCCTTGTTAAAAGAAGTTAGTATTTGTTGAGAATTTTATTTAAGTAAGACAGAAATTGGAGGCCCCCATAAGAGCCTCCTTTGACCATAATCGTAAACTAATTAGATAGTACGTAATTTAATTTTAGCGTTGTTACATTAGATAAATATAAGTAAACTGGGAATTGATTGTTGTTAGATCAAAATATATTTTAATGTACATTGACAGGAGTAAAATTAAAATATGAAGAAATAATATTTCTTTTAAAGAAGCACCTTAATAAAAAGAGTATTTTTGTTATTAAACTTAAGTAGGTGTTACTACTTTAGTTCAAAATACTTACTCAAAAAATACACTTTCATATAAGATTATGTCAACCTATCCAGTTAGTCTGATCTTCTCCTTCGTGGACTTCCGCGACCCCGTCGATAGAACTCAAAAATATATGTTACTACTTTTGCCCGCGACTTCGTCCGCGTATGTACATAAAATATAGCCTATGCCACTCAGGAATAAAGCAGCTTTCTGTCGGTGAAAAAATTTTAGCAATCAAACCAGTAGTACTTTCAGAGATTACCTCCTACAAACCAAAAAAATAAAAAAACTTTAGCTCTTTATTATATTAGTACAGATAGAGACTTCTTGGATTAGTTACACCACTGCTTATACACCCCTACTTTTTAATTAGTACAAAAAAAAATGGGGCTCTATCTGTACCAGTGTACCCGTCGCTGATCATATTTTTATACTCAAAAGTAGAAAAAACCGAAATCCTAAAATAAACCACGAAAAGGTAAATTCATCATAGAATCAATCAAACAACAATTGCTAGTAGAAAATACTGCGAGCAGTGTTTTTCCTTAATAATTGTCACTTATTCATTCATTAATCCTGCTGCCTGCACAATATTTCCATAAATTGAGTGACATTTTGGGACATAAACCAACGCTAATAACTTTGCTGTTTATGAATATTATTTATTGAGATTTTACTTATAAAATAACAAGGGCTTTTCTAATAAGCCCTTTAAGTATTTGTACTAATTAAAAAATAGTAGTGTAGGTCGGTATCTACGCATCAAATTGTAAAATAGTACACGTTGAAGAAAGCCGTATTTTCCCCACTAACTAAAACTAAGTTATTGAAACTACCACCGAAAACAACCAAATTCACCTAACTTTACATCGACCGAAGTCTACAGCAGACAACAGAATCCAATCTAAGTTTATCAAATCAACAACAGTTGTTTAACTAATCCATTAGCTATATTAAAATCAACAAGCCACAAGAATAACAACAACAACTACTTAAAACCCTTCACCGCAGATAGTTTAGAAGTTTGGTTCCATGTAACGAACAAAAACAGTTGTACATATAAACGCTTGCGTACGACAACATCAAACAAATGCCGATTGCGAATGCGCTTGCACTCAATAGGTATATACACTGATACACGCAGGTTTACGTGCACGGAGTACATTTTTTAGGATGAGAAACCTACGCTATTGTATTTTCAAAATATCTAGGGACGAACCATCCACTTAAATACACCGCTAAATTTTGATCGTTTTAATCCCGTGGAGGGTCGATCCGGTACATGAAACACTATCGATTTGTAAAGATAAAATTAAAAAATAAAGTACCTTTTCTTCAAAACTCATATTAATTTACGCATGTACGAAATTAATTTCTTTAAGAAAACGTCAGCTGAGCGAGTTCAATGACCTGTAGGTAGGAGTTTTGAAAAATAGGTACTTTATTTTTAATTTTATCTTTACAAATCGAGTGTTTCATGATCGACCCTCCACTGGATTAAAAAACACAAAATTTCATCCTATTCAGGCAAGCTGTTTAGGAGATAATTGACAAACACTTGTACCGAATAATAAATTATACCAATACAAAAATAAGTTTTTTTTAGGTGGGAAATCATCCAATGACTTCTCCCGCCCTTGAGCGGGGCGGGAGAGCGTGTCAGACTATTACTGACTAAAACCCAGTACCGCTCCTTCTTTGCCTCCGTTCCAGGGCCCCGGAGTTCTCTTTCGTACAACCCATGGCAACAGCAAGCTTCGACTCTGCTGGGCCCCTACGGTTTGCTGATATCTCTTTGAGGCACTCGTGGGAGTCTACGCGCCGTCAACGTCTCCAGCTCGGTCCAGACGGTTACTGAAAGCAAGCTTACGTCTACGGTAGCTGGAAATAGGGATCAGGATCATAGCGACTGGGGCGTGAAAGCCGTTTCTCATGCGTGAGGACGTCTCCTTCGCTAGCTTTACTGTTTCACAGAAGGAGGCGACCACCTGCCATTCCTCCTCACTCCGGACCATGGCCTGAACCAGGGCCCGGCGCGAGAGCTCGTAGCCGCCGATCGCCCCCACCAGGACACGGCGCGGTGCTCTGCCCAAGCGCGGCACACCTCTACGCTCCAGTATCTCAGATGTAATGCTGAAGCAATGATTATTTTATTGAGTGTATTAATGTTATTTGTGGTTATGTGTCATTAACATACTTGTAATTATATTTATTGTTACTAAAAGTATGAGTCCCATTGTTACTCGAAATAAAGAATATTATTTTAATGTTTAACGAGTAAATAAAGGTTGTATTTAGATACTTCTTACTATACATAATCCCCCAGACGCCCTCAGGAAAGTAGAAGTGCCCGCTCTTTGAAAACAAACGCTAATAAGATGCGTAGTATCATATTTAATTCAAAAGTAACCTGAGGGTATTATTATAATATTAATGGTAAGGGTTTTACCTTCCCAGAATCTTTCCTTAAAGATCTTGGAATTAAATGAAAACAATGTTTCAACCTTACTTCGTATGTTGTAAGTATAATTGGGGAAATGGCTCGCTAGCTGAGTAACTTATGGCTATGTTTCATTCGTGATTATGTTAAGATATGTTTCATTATGTATGTATGTGATTTGAATGAAAAACCAATACATAAATAACTAGCTTTTGCCCACGACTTCGCCTGCATACATAAAATATAGTCTATGTCACTCAGGATTAAAGCAGCTTGCTATCGGTGAAAAAATTATCGCAATCGGACTGTTACTTTCAGAAATGACCTCCATCATCATTTCAGCCGATATACGTCCACTGTTGAACATAGGCCTCCCCCAAGCGTCGCCACAACGAACGCTCCTGTGCGTCTCGCATCCATCAGTTTCCCGCAACATTCACCAGGTCATCGATCCACCTTTTAGGAAGCCGACCGATGGTTGAACGTTCACGCCCGGAGATTTTAAGCACCCCTGGCTGCGCCCACGCCCGTCCTCATCAGCACAACCGCTGGAGTCACAGGGCATTTGGGGCCTGTGTCTAATGTTATGTTTCATTGGGGGGATTTGGACCATAACCCGCCACGCTGGTCCAGTGCGTGTTGGCGGGTCGCCATAGCCTCGTTCGTTTTTCAGCAGGGTGTACCACGTGCAGGTGAGGTTAGCTTGAGTCCCGACAGATGTTGATTGGGACCCCGTATACACCCCTAATTACCCTCTACTAACCAAAAAACAAAAACACAAACTCTACCTCTTTATAATATTTTAAATAAGTGTAGAAGGCTGGCCACCGTAGGCGCGGGCATGCGGACAGTGAGCAATGCAATGGGTAGTTCGCTGTCCGGCCGTCCGGTAACTGTCCGGACCAAGCCCAAGTCGTCGATGGCGCGCACTGGTCCCGCGCGCCTCAAGGAGTTGTCAGCAACACTTTTGGGGGATGAACTGCTCGCGTCCGTAGGATTTACTTGACTTTTGATCACCCTACACGTGTCCCCTGGGTAGTGCTAAACGAGCAGTAAATACGGTGGTAGGCCATATCATCGGCTGCCGGCTTAAAGGTTACCACCCACCAGATAAAGTCATGCCGCCAAGCGATCCGTCGTGTTCCGGCATGTTATCTGGTGAAGCCGTAAGGTGGAGGATGGGTCTGAACAGTTGTGTTGCGATGTACGCCGGGTATGATGCACCAGTTGCTGTTGTGTCGGAGGTTTGATCATGGAGGGTAGCGGGATCCGAAGCACGGTGCTCCGCTGGCCGACCGCAGATAGTTGGGGGCCCAAGTAGTGTGCCAGCCACACACGAAAGGCTGCCCCGCCAACTGCGAAAAATCCCAGGGTGGCCCCATCGTGCCGGTTGGCGACCGGATGAGAGGACCCGATGGCGATCTCTGGGGGGGTTCGGGCGTCCCCGCAGTCTCCAAATCAACCCTCCATTGGCGCAGCAACTCTGGTTGTGTTGTTGGGTTTGACATCGCATCACCTCGCTCAACTGCCATCTTCCATCAGCCCTATTCACTAAAATTATATACATGAAAGCTAATAAAAGGAAAAGTAAGTGTGTACAGCGGATGCACGTCCTCTCGTTCCATGTGCACCTCTCAAACATACGAGGACTGCACTCCAATCTCGATGCAGTCCACCACCACCTCGAGACTGACAAGCCCCACTTACTTTTCTTGACGGAGACGCAGATCAGATGTCCGTCTGATGCGGCGTATCTCGACTACCCGGGATACTCTTTGGAGCACCATTTCCTGCAGCGTGCCGGGGTCTGTGTATACGTCCGCAATGACATCTGCTGCCAGCGTCTCCGTCACCTTGAAGACCCCAGTTTTTCAAGTTTATGGTTACTGGTGGACACCGGTGTGGACAAAATTGTCTACACCTGTGTTTACCGGTCGCACAGTGGCGACCAGGAGACGACTCGGCTGTTTGGCCACCTCAGTGAGGCCGCCGATGAGGCTCTGCATCGGCACCCTGATGCGCAGTTTGTCGCTCTGGGGGATTTTAACGCCTGCCATCAAGACTGGCTTTTCCCATACCAGAGGACCGACCACGCTGGGAGGGAAACTCGAAACTTTGCAGTGTCGCTGGGCCTCTCCCAGTTGGTAAAGCAAGCGACGAGGGTGCCTGATGTAGTTGGTCATACTGCCAATTGTCTGGACCTACTGCTGACCACCGATCCGGACAGATGTATCGTAACAGTTTCCTCACCACTTGGAACTTCAGATCACTGTCTGGTGAAGTCTGTATCGTCCTTCTCCCCACCTGACCGCGACTCACGTGGCGAACGGCGAATGTGGCGATACAGGTCGGCAGATTGGGATGAGATGCGGCATTTCTTTGCGTCTTATCCTTGGCAGCAGGTCTGCTTCTCTTCTGAAAATCCGTCGAGCTGTGCGGATGCTGTAACCGATGTGATACACCAAGCTATGGAGTATTTTATCCCTTATAGCGATGTACGCATCGGTGGCTCAGCTCACCCGTGGTTCAACGCCGATTGCGTTCAGGCTGAAGAGCGTAAGCATTCGGCGTTTCTCGCCTGGGTTGACGCTCGTGACCGCAAAGCTCCGGATCTGAATTCAAAGAAGAGAGCCTTCAACCATGCTGCCAAGTCCTACAAAAAAGCATTAAAGAAGGCACGCTTCGACCGCATAACCCATATTGGCAAAAAACTCTCTGCACAGCCGTCCGGTAGCAGAGCATTCTGGTCTCTTGCCAAGTCGGTCGAGGCGAACTTCTGTCGGCCCGCTTTGCCTCCGCTGGTAAAGCCTGATGGAACACTGGCTCATACGGCAAGAGAGAAAGCAGGACTCTTTGCATCTCTCTTTGCCCATAATTCTCGTCTTGACACTAGCAATGCTGCTCCACCGACTCTGCCTCATTGTAACTCTTCAATGCAGGAGGTTCACATGAGGAACAGAGAAGTTCTGAGAGAGCTGCGTCGTCTAGACGTGAATAAAGCCAGTGGACCAGATGGCATACCAGCGATTGTTCTAAAGGCTTGTGCGCCCGAGTTGTCTCCTGTATTGACGCGCTTGTATCGCCTCTCATTTAGGACTGGTATAGTGCCCAAGTCCTGGAAGCTTGCCAACGTGCAACCCGTGCCCAAAAAGGGCAGTCGTGCCGATCCTGCCAACTATCGGCCGATTTCGGTAACCTCCATACTCTGCAAGATTATGGAGCGTGTATTGAACTCGCGCCTCATGGCATACCTGGAAGGTAACGATCTCCTCAGTGACCGACAGTACGGGTTTCGCCGCAAGCGGTCTACTGGGGACCTACTGGTTTATGCTACCCACTTGTGGGGCGAGGCCCTCGAGAAGAATGGGGAAGCGATTGCCGTTTCCTTAGATGTCTCGAAGGCCTTCGACAGGGTATGGCACGCTAGCCTATTGAGTAAGCTTCCAGCGTACGGCATTTCCCCTGGTCTGATTAACTGGGTAAAAGACTTCCTGAGTGAACGGTCTCTCCGAGTTGTTGTCGACGGATGCTCATCAGAGCCCATGACGATTAATGCCGGAGTTCCTCAGGGGTCTGTTCTCTCTGCAACTCTCTTCCTGTTGCATATCAACGATCTGCTGGTGCCCGGTATCTATGGGTATGCAGATGATAGCACAGTTGTAGAGAGATACCTGCCCAGTGCTCGGGCTAGTAAGGAGCTAATCCGGTCCGAAAGAGAGGCTATGGTAGAGCGAACGAATATCTCACTTCAGGCAGTCTCCAAGTGGGGTGAAGCCAATCTAGTGGGATTCAACGCCGCCAAAACACAAGCGTGTCTTTTCACTGCCAAAAGGAGCCCGTGCACCTTGGTTCCTACTTTTCGGAATTTATCCCTGGAGTACACCGACCGCCTTCAGCTCTTGGGGGTTGAAATTCCCTCAGACCTTAACTTTGGGCGGTTCATTGAGTCCAAAGCCAAGGTAGCTGCTAGGAAGCTGGGCGTTCTTGCAAAGGTCCGGCGGTACTTCACACCGGGACAGCTTTTAATGTTATACAAAGCACAGGTCCGTTCGTGTGTGGAGTACTGCAGTCACATATGGGCTGGTGCTGCAAAATGCCACCTGGCAGCTTTGGACTCGGTGGAAAGGCGTGCAAAGAGGCTAATTGGTGATCCAGATTTGGTTAAGTCCAACCTTCAAAGCCTTGAGCATAGGCGTAGGGTAGCCAGCCTTTCGGTGTTTTACAGGATGCATTTTGGAGAGTGTGCGCAGGAATTGCATGACTTGATTCCGCCATCGCAATTCTACCATCGGACATCCCGACGTACGGCGAATATTCACCCTTACGTTGTTGAAACCTCTACGGTCCGGACTAAGCGTTTCGCCTCGTCGTTTATACCACGTACGTCGAAGGACTGGAACAGTCTGCCTGCTGCGGTCTTCCCGTCCGATTATAATTTGGGTGTCTTCAAGGCTAGAGTGAATAGGCTCTTAATAAACTAGTGCGCCTCACCATCAAAGATTGCATCGCTACTTACCATCAGGTGGGATCGCAGTCAAGCACTAGTTTATCTTAATTAAAAAAAAAAAAAAAAAAACAGCAGGGGCCCAGCCAGGTCGAAGCCTACTGGGGCCAGGGTTATCCGAAAGGGAACTCGAGCCCTGGTCTGAAGGCTTGAAGGAACGGGGTGGGTTTTTTAGTCAGTAAGAGTCTGACACTATCTCCCGCTCTACCCAAGAGCGGGGGTTGTCATTGGATGATTTTCCCCACCAAAAAAAAAAAAGTATAGATGGCTAAAGCAGAGAAACTCGTCCCAGTGTTTTTTTAGGGTTTCGTACCTCAGTCATCATCATCATCATCATCATTACAGCCGAAAGACGTCCACTGTTGGACATAGGCCTCCCCTAAGTGTCGCCTTATCGCCTTTTCGACCGATCCTGTACGTCTCGCATCGTACCTACCTCAGTCTTCAAATGCATTTTGTAGAAATATTTTCAGTATCACATTATAATAACAAGTTTTTAATGAAAATCTTTTTTTCATAGCAAGCTTTTATAGCGCAGTATATCTGTATAATTAATACCCGTCAAGACGAATCATACGAGCCTAAACTCGATGAGGTTGTGTCATTTAACTATCGAGTTCCTACGGCCACCTTCCGGTTCCATCATCAGATCAGCTCCATGTCATAATAATTTTGTATTGTCATCTGATTTACATAAGTATGCAAAATATCTGCTCAATCGGTAACCGGGAAGTGTGTAGTAAGATTTGATGACAGACCAACATCGGGACAGGTGAAACTAAATAAAAGCTTGTAAGAAACGAAAGTGACAATCAGATAACTGATCGCAGCATAATCCAAGAAAAATATTCCATTACTCTCTTTGTCAACCCTAACTAAAATTACAAAACAAAATACAAGAAAAGTCCTTTATATCCGTGAAATATTTTTATTACATTGTTATTTTTGTTCAATTCAATTTTATCCTTGTCGATCGATCACTATAGTTTGATCACAGAGTATGGGTACACAGAGCCGACATCTACTGGAAATAAAATTGTTATTGGTACTGTGTTTATTTTTGCTCAATACTGGCTACAGCTAGTGGATTCACTCCAGTGAAAGTAGAAAATATTGTTGTCAATTAATGGTGAAATTTAGCTTCACTTTTCTTGGACTGACCGACATTTGACTATTCAAAAGTGCCTGCAAATGGTCTATTTGAAATAAATGCTTTGACTTTAACTTTGACTTTGGTGAAACCATACACTAGTAGAGTCGTGGTTTTAGACCGGGACCGTGGTTCCATCTTCCAGCTATAAGTAATAGAATAGAATCAACTTTATTGTGTAACAAAAAAGTAACATGACTTACATACATTAACTTAAATCTATGGGTACAATGGGGGTCTTATCGCTGACAGCGATAATACAGGGGGTAGTCTGCGGTGTGCTCCTAACAAATCAATTCATTAAACCCCAAGCGAACGCTGTCGTTCGCGCACCTATTGTCTTACTATTGTGTGTCTAATTACCACGATTAAAAGGTTAATCCAACTCTATAAAAGCATATGTCGTAGAGAACGATATTGAACTACAGAGTCTTTTTTTTGTTATTATTATGGTACCTACCAAAGGGTGTAACGCAGTGGCGTCATTTTTTTATACGTCACGAGGCCAGAGTCATGTTATAGGGGCTGCGACCCGCGATGCGAGGGCAGTTTAGCTTGCACAGTTTCAAGGGTCACACACCTCTAACATGAAACTGTCGGTTAACCCGTGTATTCGTAATTATTTAGTATAGGTACTTACAACACTATTGTGAATTATAAAAGTGACATTATAACTAATTGTGAACTGTGAAACTGACATTATTAGTAACTAGAAAACTCAAGTGCATAGTTATTAATATCCCATCAAAATGAACCCAGTACCACTGAATCAAAATGATGACGGTCATATCGCTCAGCCACTCCTGGCGCCGTCATCAGAAGTGGGATCTGAATCTAATTCCCACTGGTGCGCAATGCTTGAAGTGCAAAAAAAAAAAAAAAAAAGAAAAAGGAAATTTGATGTGACTAATTGAAATCATAAGAATACCAACAACGGTGTTTGAAATTACGCTGTCAACTCAGAACACCCTGATTCCAGGCCACGCGCTTGGTGTGCCTCCGTGACAGTGATATCGGTCTCAACGAATACCTCCTCAAAGGTTCATCTCTTGTTATAGCCCTCAGCAAAGCCCTGAAGAGCGGTGCTTCATCATGGTTATCACCATAGATATCCGGTTATCACAAATATCAAACGCAGCCATGACATGGGTGCATGTTCGTGATCTATTTCTCGTACTTTATGAGTGATTATTTAATGTGAACAACGGCAAGTCGAAAGAGAGTGAATGTGAACAAATAGCAGCAAGCAGCACAAGGAAGCACGCCATCGACGAGCAGCGCAGACGCAGGCAGCGCGGTTGCAGAGCGACGCGACGTGTCCATAGTGGTCAAGTATCCGGTGTATGCGGGAAGTTGGAGCAATCTGGTCAGTCGTACAATTCTTATTTTGAATCCGGGGCTGAATGGTCGCTTATTAAGTAGTACATCAGTCATAACTTTGAAGGGCCACGTAAGTACGCAATTGTTGTTGTTAACGGTGTCGGTTGGTCGGTTAACATAAACCGTAGCGAACAAATCTTAAGTGACGTTTTTTTAATTATAGTCACGGCTTACGTATTTTATTACAAGTGGTACCAGACGTTTGCTTGAAATATGCTAAGGGTGGCCGACGGATAGCGACGGCGTTGAAATGTTGGGTGACGTCATGGGATTGGCATTCGTGTTCAAGTGCACGCGCTTACCCTGAGCCCAGACAAAAAAAAAACATCTGTTAACCTCTTGACACGGGGTGCATGGGAGCTTTGGCAAGCCCAAAGTTTCCATAGAATATTCAGGCATTATTATTATGTTTTACTAAACATTGTGCAAGACAGTCATCCAAATTTGCAATTAGTGTAGTCTTGCTCATGACTTTTCATCATAACACATCAAAACACATCTAGGATTCTGACTGGAATCACTATACTTATTTTATTTTATTACAATCGAAAAACAAACAGTATTAACAACTAACAAAACAATAAATTATGCAATTGTACACCAATGACATGTTTTCACATTTGATTGTCTATGGAGAGCATGCTTGGAAGAGATTGCAATGATGGTATGCACTTTAACAATACGACACAATTACAACATTTGGTCTTGCAGGACAAGTTGAAACGGTTGTCGAACCAATGTTTGGTAAAGTATTTGATTGAATATACGCGGCTTAGAAGTGAATAAATCAAGTTCAGAAAAGTCAACTAAATCATTGTAGGACTTTGCGCATCTTATAAAGAACGAATTCTGTCCGTAATTTGTGTAGAATCAGGGAACGTTAAGAAGAAGAAAGAGTATTCTAGAGATCTAGTGGGGGCGCCTAAATTAATCTTGGAGAGAAGTTGCGGGGCGTCGATGTAAGATTGTGCTAACTTAACGAGGAAAGAGATATCTGAAATACTACTTCTCTCCCTAAGTGATAGAAAATGGTACATTTTGTATCTCGACTCGTAATAAAATTATGAACGGGTTTTACATCTATACTGTAGGTATCGCGTAAAGTTTCGCTGGACAGATTCCAATCCTGGGATTCCAAACCTGCGAAAAGTATTCATGTGAGCTACGGACGAAGGAACAGTACCTACAATATTTTGAGACTTGTAAACTGGGAATAAGATCCTTTTAAGAACCTTAGGGCTTTGTTAGCTTTACAGTCAGCTATACGGTTAACGTATTAGACAGCAAAAGGGTTCATAATACTAATAACTTATTCTTCTTTGATTATTTTATAACTAAAATCGATTGCTTTATGAAATCCTATACCTAAATTGTTGTTTCGTTTTAATGGTATAGATACAAATAGTCAGATAGCGAGACAGACTAAAGAACAACTGATATTTCTATTTAAAGATAAAGAATTTTCTTGTATTTTATTGACGGTTTATCACTCGAGTTACATCCGGTTAGTCAAAAAGTTCTGGGACCTGGCGGGTTTCTTACTGTGTTTTCCTTCACCGTTTTGGGAGCGGTGGTGTTGGAGTGGATTGCACGGAGTGGTGCGCCTGGCTGGATTTGAGCCCGCGACCAGCACCTGGTGGATCGGGCCGGTGCCACTCGGCAACACCACTGCTCTTATTAGACTTGCTAGCTTTGATTAAACTACCTCCTTCTGAGAATATTCATCAACTTAGATAAATTCATTGGTCTAGCCTCGTATTGCCGAAAGTTTGTTAAAAAAAAAAAAATAAAAAAAAACTCCTCTCAAATTATGACTGTTACATCTACTTACAACCAGCAAATTATTTAATTGGAATTTAATTGGAATTTAATCGGAATTTAACTTAATTGCAATTTCATTGAAAATTTTATTGGAACTTAATTGGATGATAAGCTTTAACTACTAAATCAGTTTTGCGTTTTTTTTAATCTGGTACTTCTTATTATATAGTGCTATGCTTTTCCAAAAAGTCGATAATGAGATGCATGTAGCCAAGTACTTTAGTGAAAGAACTACGCACCCAGCGTGATCGGAGCTTTTAAATCTAGTGTCTTCTTATTCGGAGCCCTGATTCGGGTTATAGTGGATCAAGGTCTATGTTTCACTAGCAAAGATTGTGTCCTAGTTTATCTTTGTATTTTACCACCACATGATCAAGTCACGCTAACGGGTAAGTTGATAGCGGACGATGAGCATAGGGTATGCTTACATTTATAGAAACGCAAAAAGCTTTGGAAGATGTGCCACTTGCTTTGAATCGTCCTATTCACTATGTAAACTTCAAAAGTACAAGCCACTAAAAAGTACGTTAAATGTGTATTTTACGATGTGACAGCTTGTCATTTAGTTTTAAGAATAACAAAAAAATCCGTTATGCGTTCTAAAATAACATAACGCAATATTGTGCCTCTTAGGAACTCATTTAGCCTGTGTTTTATGGGAGACAAACCTGCACTTGTATCCGCCACATGGCGAAAGCAATATTTCATGCCCATTGAGATACCATATTCTTCACGAATTCTAAGAGTCGGAATGACCCGACAGAAAAAAAAAAAAAAACACCAGTATCACAATGTGGCCGACCCTTACTTATCGAACAAAAAAAAAAAGGGGTTGTTTTAAAGTTTTCTAAATTCAAACAAGGGCAAGGCCCTTA
This sequence comes from Mythimna ferrago, assembly GCA_910589285.2. NCBI lineage: Eukaryota > Metazoa > Arthropoda > Insecta > Lepidoptera > Noctuidae > Mythimna > Mythimna ferrago. The sequence continues at coordinate 2,737,740 of OU342693.1, forward strand.
AACTTATGACAGTTATGACAGGACGCATAGATAAACTGTTAAATCTTGTAACTGATTGTGAGACAAAAAATTAAGTGTTTGCTAGAGAAGAGAGAAAGCGTAAACGAACATGAAAAAAAAAAAAGTTAAGTGGTAAGTACGAAAAATCTAAATTTGATAAAGATAAAGCTAAATTAGTAAAGTTTGATACTAGTAATTTAATTTTGATTCATATGGATACGAAACGAGACTAAATTGAATCAAAGATAAAAGGGACCTTTTAAAGTAGTGGAGTTACTTCATAGTGGTTTTTATCTTTGAAACCTTTGAGTGGTAACCGAGCCTATGAGTATGCTCACAATCGTATACGAAAGATGCCTCTAAGTAGCGCTAGTAGTAGATTTATTTGATGTAGAAAACGATGAGGAGTATATCTCCAGAGGAAAGTAGACACATACCATGGCTATTTGGCCGCACTGCATGCACTTATCTGTAGTCGTAACTGCAATTCATGCGTGAGTTGTTCAGGGCGCGATGAGCAGTAAGTGCTACGGTGGGGGGCTGTGTATTTTTGTGTTGGTCATGTGTTGACCTGGAGTTTGGTCGCACTGCACGCGCTTATCTGTAGTCGTAACTGCGATTCATGTGTGAGTTGTTCAGAGCGCGATGAGCAATAAGCGGTGCGGCGGGGACCTGTGAATTTATGTGTTGGTCATGTGTTGACCTGAAGTTTGGTTGCACTGCACGCGCTTATCTGTAGTCGTAACTGCAATTCATGTGTGAGTTGTTCAGAGCGCGATGAGCAGAAAGCGGTGCGGCGGGAGCCTGTGAATTTATGTGTTGGTCATGTGTTGACCTGAAGTTTGGCCGCACTGCACGTGCTTGTCTGTAGTCGTAACTGCAAATCATGCGTGAGTTGTTCAGAGCGCGATGGGCAGCAAGCAGAGCAGCGGGGGCCTGAGTTTCTGAGGAAACTATTTTGTGTTGGTCATGTGATGGCCTGAGAGTCGTGGACTCTATAAGAGAAGTGTTTGTTGCTTGAAGCAATAATGATACAGGTGGCAAGGTTTGTCACTAGCTGCTGAGACAGCTGGGCCATGAGCGTTGTATGTGATCTAACTGTGTTTTGTATTAGTGTACCTAAATGTTCACTTTTGATACTTTTGAAGCTTAGAGGTAGCTTTTGATACTTTGATTAGATTTGATTCTAACAAATGTTAATATTGAATTGTCTATTGCTGTTGCACTTGTTCTTGGTCAGGTTGGCCGAGGTTGTACAGTTGCTCCTAATGTGAATTTTGGTTACAGGTGTACACGAGGACGTGTAATTTGTCAGGTTGGCCGTGTCGTAGAGAACGATATTGAACTACAGAGTCTTTTTTTTGTTATTATTATGGTACCTACCAAAGGGTGTAACGCAGTGGCGTCATTTTTTTATACGTCACGAGGCCAGAGTCATGTTATAGGGGCTGCGACCCGCGATGCGAGGGCAGTTTAGCTTGCACAGTTTCAAGGGTCACACACCTCTAACATGAAACTGTCGGTTAACCCGTGTATTCGTAATTATTTAGTATAGGTACTTACAACACTATTGTGAATTATAAAAGTGACATTATAACTAATTGTGAACTGTGAAACTGACATTATTAGTAACTAGAAAACTCAAGTGCATAGTTATTAATATCCCATCAAAATGAACCCAGTACCACTGAATCAAAATGATGACGGTCATATCGCTCAGCCACTCCTGGCGCCGTCACATATATTAAAAATTTTTAATAATAGCAAAATATAAATGACAAATAATAAATAATAAAAAAAAAATATTAATTAGGTCTAAAGAGCCCTACGATGATCCCACACCGCTAAGTCAAATCAAATCAAAAACATTTATTTCAAATAGACCATTTGCAGGCACTTTTGAATAGTCAAATGTCGGTCAGTCCAAAAAAATTAAGCTAAATTGCACGTCCCAAACCGTAGATCTCTATGGAGAAAAACGTGCAAGAAACTCCATGGACACTCTTTTTAAATCATATTATGAGTTACATAGATCTTGGTTACATACTTCTTGTCGCTTCTAATAATGTGAGCACAAGTAATAGCAATACATATTTTTTTTTAAAAAAAAAAAGGTAATTTACAATAGAAACTGAATTAAGCCTGTGTGTAAGACCAAGGAGTGGAATTCTTTACAAGAGTTTAGGCTTCTTGATAGGTATAACCTGATATTTAAGTCAAGAGTAAATAAGTTACTTACAGTCCCGTGTTACTGAATTTTTCAGAATTTCAGGCACAGAGATCCTATTTCTTCTACTATCAAGTTCGAATTTTAGATTAAAGGATCTTAAGAAGAACGTATTTCATTTCAACACACTCACAATATACCAGCGTAAATAATAATGATCTTAGCTGGATGTGTGTAAGGGATTAACCGATTATCTCACTCGTCGGTTTGTACACTTGTCAGCGCTCTATTTGTTTATATGTACCACGAAGAAGATATGTACTGACTGAACGAAGTAGTCCGCACCATTGAGGCCCGTTCACGATTAAGTGGCTGTGAGCGGGAGATTAGCGCGGGGCTGTGAGCGGTAAGAACAAAAGTATGTAAATGTTTAAAACATGCCACGAAACGCCGCTCATGGAGCCCGCTTACCGATGTCACCCCGCTCGCCGCGCCACTAGCCGCTAAGACCAAACTCGTGAACAGCCCCCCTAGCCAAGTTACAATCGAATTCCGTTCTCTAATCGGTAACGCCTCGGTGACAGCAATTGTAGAAAACGATAAGTTGGTAGCCATGTTGACGCGCCCGAGTCGGCCGCTCGTTCTACAATGTAGCGTTTGCATAACAAAGGATGTAGCGTTAAATATTGTAGAAACGATATTGAACGATGTGAACTTGGCTACGAACTGTCTATTCGTTTGTTCTGACCACGCTACTTTACGTTGAGATGACGTCATTCCCATACGTTTCATCACTTTTAGACAGCGTTAACGATTGTAGAATAACAACTTGACAAAGCGTGCAGGACCTAGACCATGACGTTTAAAGTAAGATTGTTTTAATATTGTTTCAGTGTGGGTAAGAGACAGAGCTATACAGGTTGTCTAGCGCCATCTCTTACCCACACGGAAATAAGATTAAAACAATCTTACTTTGAACGTCATGGTAACCCCGTAGGACGTTATAATCATCCCGATCGAATTAAAAGAGACAACTGAACATTTTTTTTAATAACTTTTACTGTCCCACAGTTGGGCAAAGGCTTCCCCAACTTCTTCCAGTTAAGAATATCTCCACCGTAGGCGCGGGCTTGCGGACAGTGAGCAATGGGTAGCTCGCTGTCCGGCCGTCCGGTAACTGTCCGGACCAAGCCCAAGTCGTCGACGGCGCGCACTGTTCCCGCGCGCCTCAAGGAGCTGTCAGCAACAGCAGGGACCCAACCGGGTCGAAGCCTACTGGGGCCAGGGTTATCCGAAAGGGCGCTCGAGCCCCGGTATGAAGGCTAGAAGGAACGGGGTGGGTCTTTTAGTCAGTAAGAGTCTGACACTGTCTCCCGCTCCGCCCAAGAGCGGGGGATGTCAATGCATGATTTTTTTTTTTTTTTTTTTTTTTTTAATATCTGGACTGACATTTCGAACCAGCCTTGCGGTAGGCATCTAGGTCGTGTCGCCACCTCTTCCCAGGTCGACCTCGTTGCCCAACGGTCATAGTGTATGCGGTTGATGTGACCCGCCCAATCCCATTTTAGCCTGGCAACCTTTTAAAATTGTAAAGAAATAAAATCCTTTAGAAGACATTTTCTCTCAAAAAAAAAAACAGACATTCGTGAAGACAGCACAAAGAGTAGAAACACGATTAATATTAAAGCGTCTGAAATCGATTGAGAGACACACAAAGGAATTAATCGACACCATTGTTGCTACAACCGTCCCCCGCGGCCTGACGGATCATTTTGCACTACAATATGATGAATCAGCCCTGATTTATAAAGGTAACCTGCTATGATTCCGGAATAAAGAAAATCCGGCTTTATTAATGTCAAGGTTCCAATATAACATTACATGGTGCCTGTATTCCCTAAGGCATTTGCAAAGACGTGTATTGTTCGTCCCCGTTTCACCGACTACGTGTGTACTTATGTAGTAGGGATGTAACAAAAGAATCTGAACCGGAACTGGTACAAAAACTGGAATCGGAACAGGAACCGTACCGAAACTGGTACTGAAACCGGAATCGGAACAGAAATTGGAGGCGGAGGTAAAAGTATCAAATATGAAACATTACTAAAACTAAAAACTTGGATAAGTAAATTAAAGATCTAACTCACAATGTTCCAAATAAGAAACAAAACACCAAATGAAAGAGTAATCGATAGACGATGGGTGGGGAGGTCCCTTGTACAACTATAAATTTATTTTACCTCCAAGTATTTATTTCAAATAAACCATTTACAAGCACTTTTAAATTGTCAAGAAGTCCGTAAATCAGGAAAATTATTCTAATTGCACATTTCAAAGCGTAGTTAAACTCCAAGGACACTCTTTTCTATCATGTTGTAAAGAGGTAAAGTTTGTTGGTTTTATCTTTTTGTTTGTGGTAATCTCTGAAAGTACTGGTCCGATTAGTAAATTTTTTTCAGCTGCTTAATGCAGCAGGGTGCTGTTGGGGCTGCCTAGATACTGCAGTGCATCGGGCATGTTTTCGTTAGCGCGTGTGGATGATTTCCACGCTATAATGCGAAAGAAGGCTGCCTCGTTGCTAAGCAGATCTAGGGTCAGCTCCAATAGTATTCTTCGAACCTTGGCCGACAAGCATGATGCGCCAGTGATTAATCACTGGTTGCGATTGCTGGTGCGGCAGTAAATTAAAGTTTTTTGTGTTTTTTAAGTGTTACTAACCCTTTGGTTGATAAGTTGTTACTAACCATTGGACCAATGTAGTCTTTTTAAATAAATATTATTATTATTTATGCCTGAGTTATCAATAGTTACAAATTATCTCAGTTACATATTTCATTTGTTTTCCAACCAGGCTTGATCCTTGGTTTATTTAATGGACCCGTAGACGATATCGCCTTCAATACAAAACGAACATCAATCATCTAGATATCTCGAAAATCCAGTAAAGGGTCAAGCAAATTGGTTATCAACCATTCTGATGGGCTCAAAGACCTTAAAATGAGTCTTAGAGAGATTTGGTCCTGTCAATACAGTAGGCAATTATTCAGTTGTACTCACAATAGTCAAATAAGATCTCTCACAAATACCTATTCTGAAGAGATTTCAATTTGACTTTGGCGTTTGAAATTAGTTTTACAAGAGCTATTCAAATATTTGACCTATACATTGTACAATGTAATCTTATAATTGAACGCAGCGATGATATTAAATTTATCATTTCCTATTGATATTAATCGTTTTGACAGAATTTGGTGATTTTTTTCAATCAATACAAATAACATAGTGAGTTTACATATAAGAACTATGACGTAGGTGTGACTCTGATTTTTTTTGTACTAATGTGATTCGTATTTGTTATGAATATTATATGAAAACTAGCTGACCCGGCAAACGTTGTTTTGCCATTAAAGAAAAATGTTAAGGGTGGACAACCCTTATCACTAAGGGGTATGAAAAATAGATGTTGGCTGATTCTCAGACCTACTCAATATGCTCACAAAATTTCATGAGAATCGGTCAAGCCGTTTCGGAGGAGTACGGGAACGAACATTGTGACACGAGAATTTTATATATAAGATAGAGGAGCACGTTTGGATCAACTGCGAATTGGACCAACTGCAAATTGAAACAACTTCGAATTGGACCAGCCGCGAATTGGACCATTGCAGCATTGGCCAACTGCAGCTTTTTTTTTCAACTATCACACAACGGCGTCTAGTCTCAAGCTAAGCAGCAAAGCTTGTGTTATGATATGAGTACTAGACAACTGATAAACATACTTACATATTTCTAAATACATACATAATATGTATAGATAAATAACATACTGACACAGAACAAATGATCATGCTCATCACACAAACATTTATCCTGGATGGGAATCGAACCCACGACGTCCAGCATATCAGTCATTGCCACTAACCACTAGATCAACAGACCAGTCGATAGTTCGACATTGGAACAATCGCGCCTAAAGTGTGAATCAATAATAATAGCAGATTGATCTTTGTGCAAGCCACAATCCCGGCGGTGAGAGTCTTTTTGACCTGAGTTCTGGTTCAGACCATAGTCCGGAGCCAGAGGGTATGTGATGGCCCCAAGTGTGAGGAAAAGTACAGTTACCGCGACAGAAGGCGATCCGGGCGCCAGGAGTTGCTTAACGAACCACGGCTACGACGAGCAATGGGTAGCTCGCTGTCCGCCCGACCAGTACGGCCCGACCCGCAATCGTCGACTGCGTGAGTCTATGCGCGTCTCAAACTGATGTTAGCATATAGGAGAGACAGACAGGACAGATTCAAACAGATATCCGCTAGAGCCATGGGGGAAATTCAGAAAAAAAACCCGTGGTCGTAGACTGCAAATGGCAACTAAAGCAACATAAAGGGTTAGTAAAGTCCACCCTAGAGCGGAAGAAATCAGTGGATGATTTCCCACCTACCAAAAATGAATGATTCTTTTTAACGAGACTCAAAAAGAGTGTTATATTTTTTTTATTATTGATAGGCTCGCGTTTGACCACTATCTCACCTGATGTAGCCGACGATAGAGCACGCTTGCCTAGAAGTTACGTATTCACTCTTGACTTAAAGACCCCTAGGTTGTAGCTATCAGGAAACACAGACACCGGCAGGGAATTCCACTCCTTAGCTGTACGCATAATGAATATGCTTCCAAAACGTTTTGTACGAATGGGTGGAATATCCACAATGTACCGATGGCGCAACGCCGTACGTCGTATTTAAGGCTTATAGTCCCTTGAACCATCTGGCCAAAATTATGTGGACGCACCTCTCGCATGCCTAGGCGGCAGTACGCAAATCTGTACATTTATTTGCGGCCAACAGCGCCCGGAAAGCGCGCGGCTGACCTTTAAATCCATTTTCTTTGTGAAATATTGATTGATTTACATATGCAATGTTCACTTTGAAGAATATTTAACCACCAATTTTTATGTGTAAAAATGTTTCTAAAGATCCAAGCCGTTTCGAAGGAGTAGGAAAAAGTTGCGAAAAGTTGCTAAATATTTTTTTTAGACAAAAGAATACTTTTGTCTAAAAAAAATATTTAGCAATTTATAATAGCACGAAAAAATCAAATGTTGATAATGTTGTTCATGAATCTATAATAAACATATAAATTTTTTTCAAACCTATTAACCTGGCCGTTACCGAGGCTGCAGAAAGTCACTGTTTTATGGCACTTTTCGGGCGCTTGGGCCTTAAAAGGTTTAATACGAAACTTTTGAAAGTCACGTGTACTGATAATCTCACCCCTTTCATCCCTACATAATTTATAATCGCTTAACATTCCATAATCCTTTTGTCACACCACACTCTTTGTCAAGCTACCCATTTGTACCCGGAAGCCTCCGTTCATTGTTCAGTCTTAAGCCGAGTTCTCACTAGTGAAGCACACTTCTTATTTTCATGCTCTTTGCGTTCCAGGAGCAGGAAGAGGAACATGGGTTTCCCTTTCAGAAGTCTACCCAAACCAACTGCCTACTGGGGCCATCCAGTAGGCAGTAGGTTTGGAAAAAAATTATAGATATCCGTGCATTTTACCATCGAATAATAGCTACCAAAGCCGACATTAAAAGCCCCCTTGGGGAGCAAAAGACAAGCTAACGTCACTCCGTAATCAGATTATTCAAATAATATTCTCAATAACTGCATTCGTTTTATATTCGGGCTTCGTAAATATGACCACATTTCTTCCTTCCGTTCTCAGCTTAAATGGCTGCCTATCCGTCTCAGGAGATCCCTCAGATCCCTCTGCATGCTCTTCACCGTAATGAACGATCCTTGTGCTCCTAATTATTTAAAACAATATTTTAAAGTGTTGGGCAGTTCTCATAATCTCAACCTTCGTGCATCCAAAAACATGCTTCTTCAGATTCCTTCTCACCGTACTGGTTTTATGTCCAATTCTTACGCTGTTTCCACCATAAAACTCTGGAATTTACTTCCCCTAGACATCAAAAAAGCCGAAAGTAAATTTTCCTTCAAACGTAAAATTCGGAACTACTACTTGAAGTCCTCTCAACCTTAGTTTGTTCTTCGTCAGAATTGTTATTAAGTTCTCTTTAAGATTTGATATTTTTCATAGTATTTATTAGTTTATTATTTTAGCATATTTATGTATTTTATTATAATTATTATATATAAATAACTTATTATTTTTTTCCGTTTTAATTATTTGTTATTTGTTTATTGTGCAAACCTACCACAGTGATCTCTTTTTTAACCCAAAGGTTGACTGGGAGAGAATGCCTTGTTGCATTAAGTCCGCCTATGTACCACTACTGTACATGAAGTTTAAATAAATAAATAAATAAATAATAATATGTCTTTCATTTATTAAACAAAATATGAATAAAAATAAATAAAAAGGTTGACTGGAAGAGAATGCCTTGTTGCATTAAGTCCACCTATGTACCACTACTACCAATAAATGAATAAATACAAACTTTATACTTATCAAAAGATTGGTAATTAAAATTATCTTTTAGTTTGTGAAAGTTTCATAAAAAATCATGTAATGGTTTTTACCTGATCTTCGCTTTTTTGTCTGTGTTAGACATAAGTTTGAAAATAAATCACACCAAGTACTATGAAAAAAAAATGCAAATATTAGTACATCAAATTATTGGGAAAACAGTCTAGCTTAAAACATGTGTTTATCTAAACATACGGACTAGCCATTTAGACGTGATGTTGGATTTAAAATCATCAAAAACATGTCATCATAAAATTGCGTTGTCACGCACTTTACACATATATACAAAATATCAGCTCAATTGGTTGAAATTGAGTTACAAGATTTGAGCCGAACATACATAGTTACATACATACATTGCAAGTTACTAAAAAGCTTATAATAATCATATATCTGCCTCTTAAAGATGTGTAGGTATTTCATAAGTTCTTCAGATAAATCACAAGAAAATGATAAAAAAAAGTCATAATACACAATGATCTGCTAAGAACTAAGTACGGAAACCAGTCCACAAAAATTCATATAGTTACAAAACAATTCATTCTGAGAGACTCATAACTCAGCCATGTGACTTTAATAGCCACTTAGAAAAATGTACTTAATATTATGTTTCACAAAAACAGTATATCAATGTGCGAATGGGCTCACAGTAACGCCTCTCGAGTAAACATACAGTTTTAAGGGATAACACATATGAAACAAAAGGTAACAGGGATGACATTATGATAAATAGTACCTGTTTATTCATAACATAACATGTCCTTTAATGGACAGGCATGTCGCGACATGTCAAACACGCTTGCTATGCCTTGGTGGTCATGTTTAGACTTGTTCGCGATTAGCATTTCGTCCGTTGCTGGCTGTGAAATTTATGATGTCTAGGGGTGTTAAATTTGTTGAGTGAAAATTGTAGGTAAATGACTGTTTTTGGCCAATCTTTTTTCTTTTATTATTGATTTTTAGAAATATAACAAAATTACACAATAAAATTGCTGATTAAGTTTCCTTCAGAATGTGCATTGCATATTTAAATTAATCAATATTTCGCAAAGAAAATGTATTTAAAGGTCAGTGGGGGCTCTATCAGGGCGCAGCTGGCCGGAATTAAATGCACACATACTCGTACTGCCGCCTAAGTGTAATTGTTCCCATTTAACTCCGGCCAGATGCTCAAGGGACTATACACCTTAACCACAAAATAGATAGGTACAGAAGACAATCTCATGTATGTACTTCATTTTTTATAACGCACACTAATGAGCGTTTGAGCCGGAACTGCCCGACGAGTGGTCCGAGACGCGACCGAGATATCGTGTCCGTAAGCGGTGTCTATGTGTGCGTTGCTCGAGCGCGCTTTGTATGTAGATTGACTTCTGTACCTATATATTTTGTGCCTTAACAGTCACCACAATGTATAATGTATAATCCTTCTGGTCCCTTGTCTTGTGTCTTGGGCAAGAATATACGCTCTCAGAGGTAATGATTAATTATTACGAGTACATCTCTGATACAGCTTATTACACCTTATACATTTACTAATAAGGCCCAAACCAGCTTGCTTTTGTATTACTTATATTTAATGCATGCTGGAAATAATTGTTGGTTTCTTTAAAATAAAGGAGAATAAAATAAACTCGTTTTGCAAATGACTTCATCCGTGTTAATTTAAAAATTATCTCAACGACACATACTGCCAAGATATAGATTATCTAATGTGTTATTACAGGATAATTATGGTCTACCCGTGTGTTAAATTTCATCCCAATCTGTCTAGCAGTTTAAACTTGACGGTGTAACAAACATTTTATAAGTACTCACACACACACATACAAACTTTCGAATTTATAATATTGGTGAGATAATTTAAATATAATAATTATATCGCAGTTAACAGACTAGCTGTGCCCGCGACTTCGTTCACGTGGACTACAGAAGTTTTGAATTTATTTTTTCTAAAATAAAAATAGCCTAAGTTACTCCTTATTACATCAGCTACCTGCCAATAAAAGTCCCGTCAAAATCGGTCTAGCCATTTCAGAGATTAGCCGGAACAAACTGACAGACCGACAGACAGACAAAAATTTTAAAAAATGTTATTTCGGTGTATGTACCGTATATATATTCATATGCATGTAGTATACGGTTATTTCAATATTTCAAACATATACTCCAATTTCATTTACATGTATAGATAAATATATATATATACAAGGTGCCGTTTTAAAGGTGCAAAAAAATTCAGGAGGTAATTATGTTAGTGATTCTCGACCCGAATCAATAATAAAATGAGTAGGTATTTTTTTTCTTATATATGGAAATCGGTATGTGTGAACTACCTTTTTTATAAACTCTGCTAGTCTGATACCTCCCTTATAACCGCGCTTTCACACACACAAACGCACCATTATTTAAACCGCGCTTTCACACACATACACGCAACGTAAAGCACCAATAATCTCCCGCACGACACACCCTAGCCACGCCCCCGCGCCATCGATCAATCGATCATGTTTAGTGTAACTGACGTCGCCGACGTGTGCATACACGCGCTTGCAATATTCGCCCACAGCGCCTTCGGTTAACGGTTGCGGTATCTAGTGATGAAAGATGACAGACCAATACTCCAATGTAGAGTTGGTGGAGATAGTCCGCTTGTATGCTATCAGTGGAAACATCGTAACGTCCATCTCAAAGGGTAATACTGGCTGCTACGCAAAGACTCCGCGAGTTTCGACGATTCGGCGTTCCCCGGCTTGCTGACGGTCGCGGCAACGAAGGCCTGCTTGTCGCCTTGCAGGAAAATATCCTGGAATACTTCAAGCGAGAGCCACGGGCCAGCACGCGGGATGCTGGTCTACGGTTTGGTTTCCTCACTACGGTCGGCAAGTACGTTACGTGTAAAGGTGATCACTAGTGATTAGTGCTTTCGACACTTTAAAACGAATGTGTTTGTGCTACGAAATTAAAAGAAAATCAGCAACGTCGTGCTAGACTGCTGTCTGTTTGAACAACACCTCCAGGTAACATAAGTACCTGCTTAGGTATTTATTTTATTTTATTAGTAAGTACATAAAAAGTCATTTGTAAATACGTTGTTAGCCGAATCAATTTGATTAGTGTAAATAAATTGATTTAAAAATTTTAACTACGGTAAAAATACCTACCTAACAGGCAAGATAAATCACTTAAAAACCTACCTATCTACGTAAATAGCACAAATTATCTTGAAGTGTTTTTTGTCGGTCCTCAGCCCATTAAAAAGTACGAAGGGAAATTTCACATCCACCAATTTAATCTACAAATAAAAACGAAATTATTACGGAAAACTGACCTTGAGAATGACACTGCGTCTGGTAGGTACGTTCATGTACCACTGCGTATCTAAATCTCGAGCGCGCGCGCTCTATGATACCTACGGACGGAGGCACGGACGCCTCACAAGGTTTATTGATCTCGGCCTAACATTTTATTCATCAGCTGATACGTAAGTACCTATCGACGCGACGTCAACGTGACTTTTAAAAGATTTTCATGTATATACAAGGTGCAGTTTTAAAACTGCACAATATTTCAGGAGGTTGTAATAAAACTCATAAATAATCATATAAAAATACGATACCTGGTCAATAATCAGTAAAACTTGTTATTTTATTTTTTTAATTTTAACCGTTTTTCAGAATAACTCTCTAAATAAACTTCTTAAAAAAATACAGAATCACCCGTTGCGATTTATCGCACGCCGTGTCACTGTGTGTGTGAGTGCATCAACCTGTACGAGGCTCCGCCCACTTATTTTACGAAATGAATAATTTAACCTTAGATGTAGATCGAATTCGATGATCATAATGTACATTAATGTCTTAAATTTCGCTATTTAATTACTCGCTTTTAAGCATCATCACAATGTGAAAATCTTTTAAAAGTCACGTTGACGTCGCGTCGATAGGTACTTACGTATCAGCTGATGAATAAAATGTTAGGCCGAGATCAATAAACCTTGTGAGGCGTCCGTGCCTCCGTCCGTAGGTATCATAGAGCGCGCGCGCTCGAGATTTAGATACGCAGTGGTACATGAACGTACCTACCAGACGCAGTGTCATTCTCAAGGTCAGTTTTCCGTAATAATTTCGTTTTTATTTGTAGATTAAATTGGTGGATGTGAAATTTCCCTTCGTACTTTTTAATGGGCTGAGGACCGACAAAAAACACTTCAAGATAATTTGTGCTATTTACGTAGATAGGTAGGTTTTTAAGTGATTTATCTTGCCTGTTAGGTAGGTATTTTTACCGTAGTTAAAATTTTTAAATCAATTTATTTACACTAATCAAATTGATTCGGCTAACAACGTATTTACAAATGACTTTTTATGTACTTACTAATAAAATAAAATAAATACCTAAGCAGGTACTTATGTTACCTGGAGGTGTTGTTCAAACAGACAGCAGTCTAGCACGACGTTGCTGATTTTCTTTTAATTTCGTAGCACAAACACATTCGTTTTAAAGTGTCGAAAGCACTAATCACTAGTGATCACCTTTTCACATAACGTACTTGCCGACCGTAGTGAGGAAACCAAACCGTAGACCAGCATCCCGCGTGCTGGCCCGTGGCTCTCGCTTGAAGTATTCCAGGATATTTTCCTGCAAGGCGACAAGCAGGCCTTCGTTGCCGCGACCGTCAGCAAGCCGGGGAACGCCGAATCGTCGAAACTCGCGGAGTCTTTGCGTAGCAGCCAGTATTACCCTTTGAGATGGACGTTACGATGTTTCCACTGATAGCATACAAGCGGACTATCTCCACCAACTCTACATTGGAGTATTGGTCTGTCATCTTTCATCACTAGATACCGCAACCGTTAACCGAAGGCGCTGTGGGCGAATATTGCAAGCGCGTGTATGCACACGTCGGCGACGTCAGTTACACTAAACATGATCGATTGATCGATGGCGCGGGGGCGTGGCTAGGGTGTGTCGTGCGGGAGATTATTGGTGCTTTACGTTGCGTGTATGTGTGTGAAAGCGCGGTTTAAATAATGGTGCGTTTGTGTGTGTGAAAGCGCGGTTATAAGGGAGGTATCAGACTAGCAGAGTTTATAAAAAAGGTAGTTCACACATACCGATTTCCATATATAAGAAAAAAAATACCTACTCATTTTATTATTGATTCGGGTCGAGAATCACTAACATAATTACCTCCTGAATTTTTTTGCACCTTTAAAACTGCACCTTGTATAAAGGCACAAATTCCGTAAAATAATATACTGATTTGGAAAGATTATAATAAACTTTTCCGAATCGGTATATTATTTTACGGAATTTCTCAAAAGGAAACCGGTGCTAGAACGCCAGGGGCAACTGAAAGACACAGGTGTGGTTTTAATCAGTAAAGTCTGACACGCCCTCCCGCTCCACCCTAGAGTAGGAAAAGTCATTGGATGACATTGCACTTTAAAAAACAAGTGCGAGCCGGACTCGCCCATGGAGGGTTCCGTAGAAGCAAGTAACATAATATAAAAGTTCTTGGAGTTCGTTGTAACTTTGATCGATGTTTTAATAATAGTGTATTTTTTAGATTTATGACGTATTAAAAAAAAACTACTTACTAGATCTCGTTCAAACCAATTTTCGTTTGTAGTTTACATCATATATTTTTTTTTGATTTATCATTCTCTTGTTTTAGAAGTTACAGGGGGGGGACACACATTTTACCACTTTGGAAGTGTCTCTCGCGTAAACTATTCAATTTACAAAAAAATGATGTAATGAACCTCAATATCATTTTTGAAGACCTATCCATAGATACCCCAATATGGGTTTGATGAAAAAAAAATTTTTGAGTTTCAGTTCTAAGTATTGCTTTTTTTCTATTTTTGTATGAAAATATTAATGCGGTTTACAGAATACATCTACTTACTAAGTTTCAACAGTATAGCTCTTATAGTTTCGGAAAAAAGTGGCTGTGACAGACAGACAGACAGACAGACAGACATGACGAATCTATAAGGGTTCCGTTTTTTGCCATTTGATTTGCCTAAAAACGTATATTTAATCAATTCATGAAATAAATGTATCATGAAATTACATTATCATAACAAATGTTTGATTTCTTTGAAAAATAAGGAAAAGCAAAAATATGCCATGATCTTATTTTTTTACTGGCTTTTGCACGCAGCTTCGCCTGCTTACATAAAATATAGCGCATATGTCACTCAGGAATAAAGCAGCTTTCTATCGGTGAACAAATTTTCGTAATCAGACCAGTACTTTCAGAGATTACCTCCTACAAACAAAAAAACATAAACACAAAAAAAAAACAAACATTACCTCTTTATTATATTAGCGTAGACTAAAATAAATCCTAACCGACCTTAATAATCCCAGATTCCTTCAATATTTTTATGAAGGCAATAATTTGTTTCAGAAGTTTCGCAAGAATCTAAGATATCAAGAAACGGTAATCCTAACTAATATTATAAATGTGAAAGTGTGGATGTTTGGATGTTTGTTACTTAATCACGCAAAAACGGCTGAACGGATTTGGATGAAATTTGGCATGCATATAGCCTTTGACATACAAAAGAACATAGGCTACCTTTTATTCCGATTCCTTAAGCACCTAATGCCACGCGGGCGAAGCCGCGGGCACAAGGTAGCAAAAAAAAATAAAAACAAAATAGGCACATAAAATATGTTCACCTCAACGAAACTCATAAACTTTACGTGAGGCTGAAAATTTAATCTAAAACCGTTTATATCGGGTTGTCAAACAAGTCGGGACTTGTCTGACGGATAATAACGGGCCTGGACTTAAAATTAATTATTCACTGGCTAAAACCAACTTTATACCGGGTCTCCAGTTGCTGAACAAGGGTCTGGCTTCACGCTGGCGACCTTGAAAACTAGGATGTTCTCATTTATTCGTACCTAACAAGCTTATTAACGAGTATGGTGTTGAAAACTTCTATTAAAGAGATTTAGAGCAAATCAAATCAAAAACATTTATTTCAAATAGACCATTTGCAGGCACTTTTGAATAGTCAAATGTCGGTACTCGGTCAGTCCAAGAAAAGTGAAGCTAAATTACACGTTCCAAAGCGTAGATCTTTATGGAGAAGAACGTGCAAGAAACTCCATGGACACTCTTTTTAAATCATACATGTTACATAGATCTTGGTTACATACTTCTTGTGAGTACAATGTAGATAAGTAAAAATAATATATAAGTAACTAAGTACCTAATAAAAAAAAAGTTAATCAAAAATAGGAACTGAATTAAGCCACTGGCAGCTAAGAGATGACCAGTCTCAACCGATGGCACCCGTTCACGGGTATGACACGTGCATCAGCCCCACTCAGATCAATCATTTTGAAGGGAACCGAATGACCCATTATTACATGCCACCATAAGCATAGCAGTGGTGGCCGAATGGTAATGGCCCCGACTTACGAGTTGTAGGTCGCGGGTTCGAACTCAGCCAAGCGCATACTTTGTGTAATTTCATCACCACTGCTCTCAAACGGTGAAGGAAAACATCGTGAGGAAACCGGTATGTTCTATAACCAAAATTTCGAAGACTTGGCATTCACCAAACTGCACTGCGCCCGCGTGATGGATTACGGCCCATTTCCTCTCCTAGAGAGGAGGCCTGAGTCCCAACAGTGGGAAAATTGAAAAGGCTGATGATGATGATGATTGAAGAGATAACCGACCGAAATGTTCAAAAGATACAAAAATAAAAGGGGAAACTGGCGCAAAATTAATCATCCAATTTTGTTTTTGTATAAATGTTTTCATCATCATCGTCATTTCAGGCGAAAAACGTCTACTGCTGGACATAGACCTCCACCAAGTGTCGCCACACTGAACGGTACTGTGCGTCTCGCATCCATCGGATTCCCGCAACCCTTACGGCACGTCTTCCGGTACGTGATCACCATTCCAGAACCATTCGGCTTAACGGCCATCTGTTCTGCGAGCAATGTGCCCTGCCCATTGCCACTTAAGTTTGGCGATTCTTCGTGCTATGTAGGTAACCTTGGTTCTTCAGCGGATATCCTCATTCCTGATTCGATCACAAAGAAGCTCCGAGCATAACCCTTTCAATTGCCCTTAAATAAATGTTTTACTAAACAAAAAAATATTTCTTGAGTGATGGAAATCTTTATTAGGACCTGTAAATTTCTTTGTAAAAGACGATTTCCGTCAAGTGACTGCCATCAGTGTCGATACTCATTTGTGCCCGTTTTACCTATGTTATATAGTATGTATCGGTATTTCCTTTAACAAAAACAGTTCATTAAAAACCGACATAGGTACTGGAAAACATATTCATAAAAAAAAATCTGACTAAAAGGCTCTTTAAAATGGCGCACATAAAATTTACAAATTTCGCTTTTAATATACCTACGTTATTCTACTTTATGAGCATTTAAATGGCGAGTTGTATCGGGTATCGCATTTAATCCTGTAGGGACAAATAATTTTCTATAACGTACGAATTGTACTGAAAATGTTTCAACTTTTCCCTTTAAGGTTATCTAAATTTATTCCAAAGCCATCTAGGGATATATAAAAAATATTTTATTATTTTTTAAATTGCGTGTTTCTAGTATTTTGAACAGAATATTTCGCTTTGCAAAAATGTTTCGAATGGCCAGAATATTGGAAAACACTTACGTAAGTACCATTTGTTTGCTTATTTATATGTGTTTAGCCATTTACTTACTGTAGAAAGCTTTATCTACTCTCATATCATAAAGTTTCCATTATGGAATCAAAAGTTACATCGTATTGTATATAGATACTTATGAATAAACATATATATGAATAAACGAGATAATAATATCAGACAACGTAGTTAGATTTCGGGAGCGCAAATGAAACGGTGTTTGCGTGGAAGTAAGAGTTTATTACGACCCGAGCTTTACAGAAGTTCATGTAAGACTAACTTAGCCTATATTAATTCTAGTACATCGCAAAACTTATCCATAGGCTGGTGGTCGGCCACCCGCGGTCGCGACACACATCCTGTCACGTACGCCTAGGTGTCAAGTCAGCGTCTAGACGCTACCTCAGCGTTAGGTTGGGAACATAACTCCTCCCCCCATAGATCAAAGTTATAGGAAAAACAGGGATTTTCCGAGAACTTTGCATAATTACAAATTAGAACGTTACAATTTATCGCTTAAACCTATATGAAATAATAAAATGATCAAACTATTCCTATAATAAAATCATAACCTGAAAATTGTAAAGTTAATTACACTAATAGTATAGGTCTTTGATTAACTTGACCATCTTCAGGTTGAGCGGGATTATCTTCAATAGCTCCTAAACGACGATCTCGCTCTTTACACATTTTTCTTACATCATCTGAATACTTATATATAATTATAGCTAAAGACAATAAAATGACAAACGCGTATAAGACATAAAGGGCGACACTAACACTTTCACTTGTGATTTCACTTTTCACGTTATTATCACTATTCTTCAGAATATAATTCAGCTGGCGTATGTCATCCAAATTTACTCCTTTCAGATTTATAGGTTCGATCCTTGCTGCGTCGAGGGTTAGATCCTTCAAGTCAGGTAAGTTTAACAGGGGAACAGGCATATAATCTGTTTGTAGTGAGTAAGAGCGTCGTCCATGGATTTGGATATTATCTATAAAGACATCACATTGTCCTCTTACAGTAAGCAGGTATGTTCCTCGTATGCGTTCCTTTGTTTCATCATTATTACAAGTCTGTGATATGACTTGATTGTGTTTCGAATACACTATCCAACTATTGGGACCAATTCTTTGAAGTTTCAAGAACTCAGATAGTATCTTACGTGGCAAACAGCGTGCCGGGCGGTCGTGGTACTTCATTAGTTGCTCAACGCACGTTTCTTCCACATATTGGATCAGTTTATCTTCAGAGCAGAGGTATTCTTTGGCTGTGATCTCTTGACACGGTTGATCAGTTGGACGATACTTTGACCCTTCTACTAGTAGGTAAGGAAATTCAGGGATAACAGCAAAGGTAAGATTTAAGGAATCATCTGACATAGGAATGGAATACAGTTTATAGTAATTATAAGTTGCGTTATAAATTAGCGGAACTTCGATTACAAATGTTAGTTCTTCGTTCTTAATGTAAGTTTTTACAGATAATGATTCTTCTATATTAATCAAATTTCGTTCGTTTACAGGGTACATTAGGTTATCATATTGGCTTACATATTTTAACACTTCCAACAGTTCATTAGGATTCATTACGGCCTTATGTAAAACTGACAGTTTACTGAATGCAATAGCCGTTTCAAGTTCACTGAGTTTTATATAGAGAGTTCTAAAATTTACAATAAATTGATTAAGTAATCCGAAGACATAGGTCATATAAATTGAATGATTATCTTTTGTAGTGAGATCAGTTACAAGGTTTTCGAGTAATTTAAGACGCGCGTCTATTATTTTTGTATTTTCATTGATTGTTTCGGTAGAGTTCAGAAAATGATCCAACATTTTAGATATCATCGTAAATTTGTTAGATATTGCTTGTTCCCGAGTCTGAATACTACTGATCAGATCGTCATATTTAACTGCGTCTTCATGGTCAAGATTACCTGTTATAATTTTGATGACCGACCCTAGAGGGTTTATAATACCACGTTTGAATCTTTTAGATGGAATTAATTGTTGTAATTTTTCTAGACTCTCATTTTTAATGTACTCCACCTGTATTTTAAGACTCCTGAACTCATCTGAATACGATTTGTTTGGGTGTAACATTTGACTAAATTCGGAATATTTTTTAATATTAAAGGAAAGATCAGTACCAATGCATTGGAGGTTGATTATTTTAACAATAGACCATTTATCATATTGTAGAAACGCTTGGCCTAATTTCACCGGGAGAATCCCAGGGTTTTGGTTAATCTTTACCACTTGAAGGGCCTGGCTTGGGTGAGCCCAACTGGTCGTTGTCCATGTCACCAGGATCAAACACCACCTGTGGAGGACGTTTAACATTTTTAACTGGAACTTTAGTATCTCTGTTTTTTACTTTTATCGGTGCGATGTTACGTTCTATCTGACCTGTAACTATGGCCTTTTGATACCTAGGTTTATCCTTAGCTTGTCTTTTATTTACGGCTTTAGTGAAGATCGGTTGGCCTATTTCTAAGACTGGTCTGGATTCACCTCCTCGCTTGGCTATAATTCTTTCCTTATTACTTTTTATTTTTTCAGAAATATATTTATAAATTGCTCGTGTTCTTTTCTTATGGTCTCTAATTAGTTGCTGATTGTATGCTTTATCGAATTCAGAGTTAAAAGTAGAGTTTAATTCCGTGTGACCGAACGCAGCTTCAAACGGTGTTAAATCAGTGGTACTGTGTATAGTGTTATTGTAAGCCATGACGGCGTAGGTCATAACTGATGCTGCGTCTGTAAATCTCTTTTCATATTTCGCTAATCGATATATTTCTATAATTGTGGAGTGAAACCGCTCTATGAGTCCCATAGAATTGGGGTTATTGGGTGTGCCTATGTGTAGTTTAATTTTATGCAAGTCCGTCAATTCTTTTAGTAATTCATTATTAAATTCGGTTCCCGGATCAGAACTTATCTTCTGTGGTACGCCGTAAAAACAAAAGTATTTCATAATTGCTCTGACCACATCGGGTGTAGAGCGAGATGCAATTTCTATAGCTTGTCCTAATTTGCTAAAAGCATCAATTAAAGTTAAATAGTATTTCGATTCTATACTAAACAGATCTATAAATATTTCCTGAAAGGGTTTGTTCTGAGTTTGTGTGAGCTGCAGTACAGGTTTAATTGGTTTTCTGTCATACTTAGAGGTTTTACAACGATCGCATGAATGGATTATAGCGGCAACGGTTTCGGATAAATTTGGCCAATGATAGTAACGACGGATTCTTTTAACAGTCTCCGTAATGCCACGATGACAGGTTTTGCCTTCGTGTAACTTAATCACAATAGCTTTCTGTTCCTGTTCATCTTCAACGTAAATAACGCGTTCGGTACATTCATAGAAATTAACCATATCTTTCTTAAATAGTGAAACTATGACATTACTAAAGTCTTTTCTATGTTCTGGATTCTCAAAATAAATGAAATACTTCATTTTCGGTTTTACATATTCTTTTAGAAATCTTTTAATATGATCTTGATTATGAAGAGGCAAAAACACTTCTAACACTTTTTGTTTGTCTCTAGACAAGTCTTTTACGTGGAGCTCATTACGAAACCAGCTAAAAACTAAGATTTGGTTAGGCTTGGTATCGATTGCTTCCTTCAATATCGGTATTCCATGGGATTCGAGATCTTCGGCTGAATGAACTGTTTGGATACTAGAAGGTTCAGTCGGTATAGGGTAATTATTGGGTATTTCTTCCAAGTCTGTATCGGAATCTAAATTTATAGTCATTGGGCTAGCTGTCGCGGTCCTTTCAGAGTCGGAAATAGAAATAGTTCTCGAGTCATCAGAATTTAGTGTGGCTACGTCCTCTAAATAATTTTGAAGTCTACTTTCTTTCTCGTCTATATTAACAATCATGGAAATATCGTCAGAAACGTTGGCTTCTCTTAGTGCTTTAAGTTGAATTCGAGATAACGCATCTGCAGTGACATTCTGTTTACCGTTTTTATATATAACATTAAAATCATATTCTTGTAATCGCAAGCGCCAACGCGTTAACTTGCTGTTAGGTTCCTTAAGTTGGTACAGCCAGACTAACGGTCTATGGTCAGTGTAAATATCGAATTTATGTCCATATAGATAAGGTCTGAAGTGTTTTGTGGCCCATATGATTGCCAATAACTCGCGTTCAATAGTACTGTATTTCTTTTCTGTATCTGTCAAGGTCCGACTGGCATAAGCTATCGGTTTATCACTGCCTACAGGGCCCTGTGACAAAACTGCGCCAATTGCCACTTCAGAGGCGTCGGTCGTTAATAAGAATGGTTTGTTCATATCTGGGTATTGTAATATTGGTGCGTTTATTAAAAGTTCCTTACATTTTTCAAAAGCTTCGGTATAATTTTGATCCATGACTACCCTTTTACCCTTTTTTAAACAGGCTGTCAATGGCTGTGTGATTTTGGAGAAGTCTTTAATAAACCGTCTGTAATAACCCACAAAACCTAAGAATCGTTTGATTTCCGTCTGTGTCCGTGGTAAGGGATATTTAAGAACTGCTTGTATTTTGTCGTTGTTTGGTCGTAGTCCGTTTTTAGTTAGTGTGTGTCCTAAGTACTGCACTTCCTTGCGTAAAAATTCGGACTTGTCTAACTGAACCTTCAGGTTAGTTTGACGAAGTCTATCGAAAACAGAACGTAGTTTTTGAATATGTTCTACTATGCCATTTGAATATATTAGTATATCGTCCAAATAAACCAAGCAATGTATACCCTGTAGGCCTCTCAAGACGTTATCGAGAGTTCTTTGAAAGGTGGCCGGAGCCGTTTTGAGACCAAATGGCATACGGAGGAATTCATAATGCCCATTCTGTGTAGAAAAGGCTGTCTTCTCGCTGTCAGAAACTTCAATTTGGTGATAACCGGACGCTAAATCTAACGTAGTGAAGTAGTTGCTTTTGCCAAGCTTGTCAAATAAGTCGCATATATTAGGAAGTGGGTACTTGTCATCGATCGTTATGTCATTGAGTCGGCGGTAGTCTATAACCATTCTATATTTAACCTGACCGGAGGCATCTGCCTTTTTTGGTACTAAATGGACAGGTGCGCTCCAAGGTGAATGTGATTCTCGGATCACATTGTCCTTGAGGAGTTTTTCGACCTGTCGTTTGATTTCTTCGGCCTGTGCTGGAGCTTGCCTATAAGGTTTAATATAGATTGGATCTTCATTAGTAGTCCGTATGTGATGCTTTACTTGATTTGTAAAAGTCAAAGGCAAGTCTTCACAGTAAAATATGTCCTTATACTCGTAGCATAATTTACTAATTAGTTCATGTTCTTCTTGGTTAAGATGATCAAGTCTCAATTTCTGTAAGTTGGCTGTCAGTAACGAGTCAATGTCGATGTCAGTTAACCCAGTTGTGTTATTTACTATACAGTCTTCGGAGAAGTTGGTGACTTTGAATGGAGCAGTTATAGTTAGCCTTACCTCAAATTCAGTTGCGTTCTGAATTATAGTGGAGGCAAGGTAATTTTCACACTTTACAATTGCAGCTGGCATTCTAACACTTTCGTGAAACTGCGTGTAATCTAATATGGCATAGCCGTCTTTCTTATTTACGGGTAGCTTCACCTTATGTTCTGTGCGAGGTTCAAGTTTAAGTTCATGGTCAGTGTTATAAATTATAGGAATATTAATGTCGCTTATCTTTAAAATTTTATTCTTGAAACATATACTAGCATTAAGTTGAGACATAAGATCCATTCCTATCAATCCGTCATATCTATTATCCACGTCATAAATATAAAACTTATGATAACCGTTTACTTTAAAAATTGCAAAAAGAGGGACGTTAGCTACTTCATTATGTTCACTAGTAGCATGTGTACTTGTAACTGTAAATGGTTCGTAGAATTTTGACTGTGGGAAGTATTCATCAACTTTCCTTGGGCTTATGAAAGATCTAGTGCTTCCTGTATCCAACATAAATTTACCGTTTATGTCGGGAATGGTTATATAAGGATGTTTAAGATTAGCGTCAAACTTAAGTTCTATCATTTCGGGCGAACACAAACCAAATTTATTTGAAAATTTGGGACATCTTTCGAGTCTACTTTGTTTTTGGTTGAATCCGAATCATCAACTTTTTCAATAGCTTTAGGAATTTCAGAATTTAGGTTCTGGTCCTCGCAATCGTTATTAATGTACATATTTGTATAGTCATAGTCACAGTATCCCGCATAACATATACCATAATCATTGTAATTGGGGTCATAATAGTACTGTTCATTACTGGTATAAAGCTCGTTAATAGGAAAATTTTGTGGTTGCTTAACAGGTGCTGGAGCCGTTCTCATTGTCACATCACGATCGCCTGATAAATTGTTAGGGGGACGGTAGCCCGGAGGTTGTGGAACTCTGTAGCCGAATTGTCCTACTTGAGGTCTATAACCAAATTGTATTGCTTGGTTGTTTATTCCCGAGTTGTGGCAATTGTGGTCGAAAACCTATTTGTTGATTCGGCATATTTGGACGTACAAAAACTTGGTTAGGTATGCCGAATTTAAATTGAGGTTGATTTGTAAAAGGCCTGTAGTAATTATGTTGCAACTGAGGCGCTGCAACCGTAGGTTTCGAATTGTTAGAACTTAAAGTAGCGCCTTTTTCAGATGATGGTAATAACTGATGACCTTGTGGTCGGTGTTGTAACATTTTGCTGCGTAAATTGTATTGTTCCTGGAAGTTAACCTCTTCAAGAACGAATTGTAAGGCTTCTTCCAAGGTGCTAGGATTTTTAATTCTAACAATCCGTACCATGTGTTCTGGTAAATTGTACATAAAAACGTTAAGAGAAGTATTATTGTAGATAATTTTTTTAGCTTCTCTTAGCATAGCGGAACCGTTCTGATTAACCTTGGATATTAATACGGCGCGAATGTCTTGGATACGGCTGCAAAATTCTAAATATGATTCATTTGTTTTAATTTTTAGAGTCTCGAGCTCAATTGCCACGCATTCCTCACTCCTGGGATCACCAAAATGTTGGATCATCAAAGATTTGAATTCAGAATAAGTTTCAAGGTCGCCTCTTTCACTTAAAAGAGCCGCTGCCTTACCCTTTAATTTACTTGTAATATTTTGCATTAAAAATTCGTTTCGCTCTGAAGTCCCTTGATATTTTCCAATGACATATTCGCACTTCCGTAAAAATAAACTAAGTATATTAGTTTCACCACTAAATTCGGGGATTAATTTTAAAATATCTTGAGGTATCAAGGTGTCTGACGATTGCATTGGAAACGGTGTTTCAGAACGAACCGAAGGGGTCGCCGCGGCCGCCGTCGCGGTTAAAGGAATTTGACCTTGATTCATTTTAGATAAAAATTAAAACTAACAATGTAATTAAATTATAAAAAAAAATAAATAAACCTCAATTCATACGTTAAATCACACCATAGAGTTAACAAGAATAGACAGAAACATTAATTTCGCCTTTTTTTTTTTTAATATAAACTAAGTAAATTAAACTACTAAAATGCTAATTACATCTAATCACAATTTTGAATGTAGGGAATGAGGAAGGATGTAGAAGGTTACTCACATGCCAACCGCTTGATATATTTCCACCATCTCTGCTCACTCACTTAATTTGCGCGTTATCTAAACTTATTTATTTGGTTCGAAGATTGCCCAATATAGAATGCCTCACTGATTTTAAGCACGACGACTCTATATATAATCAGTAACCACTCGCGAAACACAGTCCACGTGTTTTATTGCATTTCACAGGTTTTCACACTTGACTTTTCGCGGCGGAAACAGTTTGCGACAATCCTACCGGCTGCGCCAGTTAGATTTCGGGAGCGCAAATGAAACGGTGTTTGCGTGGAAGTAAGAGTTTATTACGACCCGAGCTTTACAGAAGTTCATGTAAGACTAACTTAGCCTATATTAATTCTAGTACATCGCAAAACTTATCCATAGGCTGGTGGTCGGCCACCCGCGGTCGCGACACACATCCTGTCACGTACGCCTAGGTGTCAAGTCAGCGTCTAGACGCTACCTCAGCGTTAGGTTGGGAACATAACTACGTCGTCTAGTCCCAAGCTAAGCAAAACTTGTGTTATGGGTACTAAACAACTTATAAACATACTTTTAAATTTCTAAATACATATATATAGATAAATTACACCCAGACACAGAACACATGATCATGCTCATCACACAAACACTTGTCCTGGGTAGGAATCGAACCCACGACCTCCGGCATAGCAGTCAGGGCTACTAACCACTAGACCAACAGGCCAGTCAAATATAGTATTGACAGACTTTATCCATAGACAACTCTAATAAAATTTAAAAAGTTATTTACAATACACTTACTTGAAAACCCGCTCCTCGGCTCCGCTTTTAGACTTTACTGTTTTCTGCACGAGTCCGGAAAAGTGCGTGGTCTCGCCCCGCCACAATTTATTATATATAATTATGTTATCAGGCTGGGTACCAGAGAGTCCCCAGCTAACCCCCGCTTATTTGTTTCTTCGTAAGTTTACAAATTGAAAAATGTGGCTTCGTATCAAAAAGTATTATTTTAACATACCTTAATAAACTGTCTACCGTTGTATTTAATAAAAAACCTTGTATGTTTAAAAAAAAATCGATGATCAAATAATTAGTATTAGTAATAAACTACGATATTTAGTTATTTAAATTGAAAAATACGTAGGTAACAACAAAAATATTATATCATATGTGTAAAAAACTCGTGTTTCAGTGTTTATCAAACTCCTACGAAACAGTTTGACAGATTATTATTAATTCTTTTGTGTTTATTACCTTGCACTTAAATTGTAATAACCTGTGTCATGTGACATTATCATAAACTACCAACCCGCACTGGGCCCGCGTAATAAATTACGGCACTTTCCTTCTTCTAGAGAGGAGGCCTCAGCTGTGAGGACATAACGCCTTAATTACATTAAGTCATTTCGACCTATTAGGTTGCAACCCGAGTTCGGTCATCGACTTAGTGTAGACGGGTTTTCGGTTAACCGTTTTCCTTAGAGCATTAAACCAACTGCTCTAAGCCTTTTTCTACCAGAACAGCTATATTCGATCACCAACTTGTGTAAGCAGGATTTGTTGAAACGCGACATTTATCGTACAACATGAGCGTACAAAGTTCATCTAATGCTTTCGCCGAATTCGGTAAACCGACAATTTGAAACGATTACGTCGACGTATTCGATGATTGACGTAATATAAACAGCCCTATTTGATGAATCAATTCGATTAAATATAAATCTACATATATATAATATATTTATATACTCCTCACCCTTTTGTCTATTTAGTTCTGTTACTAACAACTCTTCTACGCCGTAAGCTTTTATTTTTTTTGTTTCACCATAAATAAGCGAAGACACTGCCTCCTAAGATACAGGATCTTCCTACTTGTACTTTCATGAACTACTATTAATTTTAATAGTGTTCAATTATATTGTACTTGTATGAAAGTTTTAAACCACTGTTTAAACACTAAGGAGAGTAGTTTTCAAAGTATCGTAGGTAGTTATTGGTTATTTTCCCTATACGAAACTAACTTTCGTCAGCGGTTTCATTCACGTATAAGTGAATTTATGTCAAGTATGAAAGTATAATGTCTATTTTTAATTATCAGTTTTTTTTTTATGGTGGGTAAAATCATCCAATGACAACCCCCACTCTTGGGCGGAGCGAGATATAGCGTCAGACTCTTACTGACTAAAAGCCCACCCCGTCCCTTCTAGCCTTCATACCGGGGCTCGAGTTCCCTGTCGGATAACCCTGGCCTCAGTGGGCTTCGACTCGGCTGGGTCCCTGCTGTTGCTGACAACTCCTTGAGGCGAGCGGGAACAGTGCGCGCCGTCGACGACTTGGGCTTGGTCCGGACAGTTACCGGACGGCCAGACAGCGAGCTACCCATTGCTCAAATCGCGCCTACGGTGGCCGGAAATCAGGTAATTATATCAGCTCTATGATACACTGATTTTTTTTAAGTTGGAATATCATTAAATGGGTTCTCTCGCTCGCGCGATCTAGGGCGAAGCGTGTATGTTCTATTTGATTGTTGTTTTTTTCCATTCCACACCTAATTTCATTCCAGGACCCCGGAGTTCCCTTTCGGACTGCCATGGCCCCAGTAGGCCCTGCTGGGCCCCTACGGTTTTGCTGACATCTTTTTGGAGAGTGTAGTCAGCTAACCTAGAAAAGGACGTAAGATACTTTTCATCGAGGGAGTATGATCTCTTGGGATAATTTTCTACTTTCATGCGGGCTAAGCAACTAATAGAAGCTAGTAAAGTATATTTCAATATTAAATTTCACATTTAATTTTTCATGCCAATTAATAAAAGTTAAAGGATTCTGGATTTAATGTCTGTTAATATACGATAGAAAATCAAAAGCATGTTCATAAAAGTTCATATGTTTTCCAATTATGCCGTAAAATGCCTTTCTACAGTAAACTATGAAGACGCGCAATATCTCAAAGACATTGTGTCTCCGCCTCATCTAATGAATCGTTTTAGCAACTCCAGTGTCTGACACAAGTGTCGCTTGTGTCTACACCGAGAAGCAATCAGTTTCTCAAGTGTTGACTGTACGGACACTCGCTAGAGCGCTATTCTGGTTGAACGCTACTTTAGGTGCTTGAAGATCTAACTACATTATGTTTCGGTTATTTATTTACCTTTATCTAAATATATATAGGACTAGTTTCTGAAAGCGACTTCGTCTGAGTGAGTGTCGGTAATTAGTTGAACACACGTAAAACGTAGCAAGCCTACTGGGGCCAGGGTTATCCGAAAGGGAACTCGAGCCCCGGTATGAAGGCTTGAAGGAACGGGGTGGGTTTTTTAGTCAGTAAGAGTCTGACACTATATCCCGCTCCGCCCAAGAGAGGGGGTTGTCATTGTTTGATTTTCCCCACCAAAAAAAAGAAACGTGGCATATTTTATGCTACGTTTTATGTGTATTCCTTTCTTAAGTTAAAACTTACTCCGTACCTTTTATCAAAAATTTATCAAATTTTATAATTGGTGGTTTAACAGACAAAATTACATTAATCTTTATAATATGGACATTGGTTTATTTGTATAGTATTAGTAGCGACATCTATGACGCAACATAGGAACTGAAATCCAAGATCCTGCATCGCGATATGGGTACATATACAACAGCCTGAAATCAGCTATCGGGCAGTTGCCCTGACCAAATGAAACACCTGTCTGGCCAGAGACAGTCCCTTATGAACGGAGGTATGTGGGACTTCTGTCGAAAAGAGATGATTTTTTTTTTCGTGGGTAAAAGTCATCCAAATGACATCTCCCGCCCTTGGGCGGAGCGGAAGATAGTGTCAGACTCTTACTGACTAAAAAACCTACCCCGTTCCTTCGTGCCTTTCATACCGGGACTGAGCTACCTTTCGGAGCTAACCCTGGCCCCAGTTGGCTTCGACTCAGCTGAACCCTGCTGTTGCTGAAAAGAGAAGATCAGTCGACCAGACGGATGTTGTGTCTAGTCCAGGTAACTGCCCGGTAGTTGGTTTCGGGTGTATATCGACAGTGGAAAGGTAAAATTACTTAAACGCCACTTTGGTCGAAAATAAGTTATCAAACTTATAACACTTACAATATGGTATAAAACTTATTTCCGACCAAACTGGCGCTTAAGTAATTTTACCTTTCCACTGTCGATATGTGTTGTAAATGTCCTAATTGCTTGGGGAACTCTTTCTTTCTTTATTACTTAAAACAATAATTTATTATTTTAGCTAGATTTCTGTTTGATGTTAAGACATTTGAAAAGCGATATATTCCGGATCACTACGAAAAATTATCAAAACTACAAGGAGAATAGTTATTAGTCTAGTATAATAGTCATCTTGATTACTCTTACTTACAACTTCCATACGCAAGAGCAGTTGTTTTTCTATCCGTGGGTGGCATAAAAGTGAGCCTAATTGATTTGTATGGCGTGGGCAGAAGCAACCATTTATTCTCTGATTATATATTTCATACTAGCATCATTAATCTTAGCTATCCCTGGGACTTGGGAGCAGTAGCGTAGCATGACGTGGGTGAAGGGCCCCACGCCCACGGCCTCTCATCCGAAGGGGCCTCGCGTAAGCCCTCGCTTGAACACTCTTTAAAAACGGCTTTTTTATAATTGATAGGTTCGCCTTTGACCACTATTTCACCTGATGATAGGTAAGTGACGATGTGTTCGAACATTGAGTTGCGACAGTCGATGTCTTGTTTTCGAATTTATGAAAGAAAAAGGCCTCGCTTATGCGCCCTCATAGCATAGCATCGTCAGTTTTATAATTTTCTCACTATTGGGATTCAGACCTCCTTTCTGTGGAGGGAATGGGCCGTAATCTACCACGCGAGCCCAGTGCGGGTTGGTTGATGTCACATGTCTTCGAATTTTTTGTTCTAGCACATGCCGGTTTCCTCACAATGTTTTCCTTCACCGTTTTTAAAGCAGTGGTGATGAAATAAATTACACAAAGTAATGCCTGTAATGTTTGAACCCGCGATCTACAACTCGTAAGTCCGGGCCGGCTCATGCGCCTTCGCCCACATCTAAATTAGTCGACGCTACGCCTCTGCTTGGAAGTGAGCCTATATTCAAGGGATGATCTCATTGTGTGTACCTACTTCGGTCTTATAAGTATTTCTTTTGTTTTCGAGAGTTCTAAAGGAAAACTTGACGCCAGCATGGCTTTAAACATACGCATATAATATATACGTATAGTATGCAAAGTAGCAAAGTGCTGTTCGTAGGTATGACTAAAATCAAAGGCACTGATAAATTAATTCATACTTATATCTAGAAGTGGTAACACCAGCTTGAATAATGCACAGTTTCTTCCGTAATTAATAAGAGTAGTAACATCTTTGCTTCAGCTTCAGACAAAATAAATATTTGATAGTTCTTGACTGCGATCCCACCTGATGGTAAGCAGTGATGCAATCGTTGATGGTGAAGCGTACTAGTTTATTAAAACCTTGAAGACACCTAAATTATATTCAGTCAGGAATATCTGACATTTCGGATAAAGTAAATAGTTGGTTAACACAACTTAAAAACTAGTGTTAGTACTTATAGGTAACCACTAGGATCAATACAGATTTTTTTTATATTGTATTTCATTCCAATTATAAAATAAAAGATCAATCACACCAATGACTAATTGAATGACGCAATTGGTTCATTATCATAAGCCACTTTCCACAATAAACTTGCCAAGAATGAAACAAGAAAACGAAAAATCAATCGATTTCTCTGTTCAAAGCTCCGCTCTGTGAATATTAAATGACTTGTCTGCTTGGCTGAGCGAACTCGCATACTCTTAAGCCACGAACAGACATCGCGAGGCGTGCGCCGCGAATGGTTCGTCAGGTTTGCCTCAACCTGAGGCATACGACGGTAAATTTATGCGTGCGTTCCAAACGATACTTGTTTCAAGCTGAGCACGCAAACCACCACGCACAGTGTTGTCAGTAGAAAACGCAAACCACACCTGTTCGTCCACACGGAGCGCACTGAGGCGGCGTTCGCAACGATCGTACGACGCGAATGCTCACTGTGAGCACACTCGTGCACACAGCCCGAGGCAAGCGAGACGCGCCATTCGCGACGCTCGCCTCGCCATGTCAGTACGCGGCTTTACAAGAATCATAATAATCCTACAACATCTACAGATTATGTACCTTACACAATCATATATTATTCAGTTCTACTTTACATAGAACATGTATCCATTGTTTGAGCGTCACGTTTTCAGTGTACCGAGTGTATTGGTATGTATTCCCTTGATGGACACAATATTGTCGGATTTTGAGATGGAAATTTACAGACAGATCCCTATTTCACGTATAAAGAGAATTGAATAGCATTCAATATGTTGCAACAGGCTACATCAAACAGGTTCGAGTATATTCAATATAATACCAGTTTTGGGAAGATCTGGCAGAATATTGATCGTTTTTTAGAAAGAACATTGTAAATTGTGGCTTGTTTTTCATTCATTGGAAAGAGAAAGTGAGGAATCGTGGCCGTTGGAAAGAATGGAAGGTCCTTCCCTGTGTCCAGCCGTGAGACAATACAGGTTAGCTATAATAATAAATAGTACGTAACTAGTGCGCTACTCCATTAATGATTGCTTGCCATCAGGTGGGATCGCAGTCAAGCACTAGTTAATATCCATAAAAATATCATACCTACAACTACTGATCTATTAAATTAGTTGCTATTAATATATTGTCCAAAAAACTTTTTAATTAGGAAAATCCCTATTCGTAGAATAAAAGCGCAAACTATCGCTTACGATATACATATACTTCCTTTGTAAAGGCTTGATATATCACAATGATACAAAAATACATGAATAAGATTAAAATTAACATGATTGTTATCAATATCATGAGCAACACGTAACAACGTCTTTCCTGGCCCTGGAATAATATAGGTACACAGTAATTCAAAATATTCAGTTCACTTACCATCATACACCACTCCTCTCACCAGCTCGTCAGCTTCAAACACGGGATGGCTAAGCGTCAAGTTAACGTCACTATCCTCGTCACTGAGCGTGACAATGTCATCACTGTCACTCGGAATCCTCGCGAAGGCACAAGCATCACTGAAATCCACCGTTCTTTCACTCACTACCTCACTCACAGTCGTAACCTCTACCACTTCCTCACTAGTCGTTGTTTCATCGTAAACCTCCGGTATTTCTAGTACTTTGTCATCTGTTGAAACTTCTTTTTCGTCAAGTTCAGGTGGCCCTGGTGATCTGCCCGGTGCAGGGTCACCGTTCGGCAAACTCAATGTCGAGCTATAAGGCAACGAAGCTAAGATGACTATCGTCATCAGAAAATTTATTGAGATCCTGTTCATTTTGAATTTGGTCGGCTTTTTCATATTGCTCTTCACCGTCTGACATTGCATCGGTTTTCGGTATTTTGACATCAGAAGGTTACTTGATGACATTTTTATTTGTAATTGTTTCGGCAACTCGGGTTTTGTAGGTCTGTGTTTGGTTCTGTCTCGTTCATGTTTTCTTTTGTGGATTATCTGTAAAAGAAAATAAAGCATATTTACCCATATCAAAGAAAAGATAACAAGAGCTTATTTCAGATATCCATTGTGTCACCCATCAAAATAACTTAGACAAAATTCGATGACAATAATTCTCTCATAATCCAATTTAGCAATTTTACATTTTAGGAGCATATGCTTCAGACGGTCTCGGGCCCATTGTCGAAAATCTTTTTAAGATGGATTTCATTCAGTTATTGATGATCGCTTATAAAATTTTATTTTGGAATGTTTGATGCCGTTTATACCGTGGCCAACAATAAAATTCATATCTAATAGAAATGAATTTTAGAGGCCAACAATAAAATTCATTTCTATTAGATATGAATTTTATTTTTGGCCTCTATTGTTCACATTTCAAAACTTCAAAGGGATAAACATTTGACAGACGCCACTCACGACTCACTGACAGCTAAATTGATTAGGTACGAATATGATTACTTGCTCTACTTACAACAATATACCTCCCTAAACCTTGATCTGACGTTATCCATTAATAATTCAGTTCAGCTTCTACTTTAATCTTCATATTTTCGAATAACAATAGCTTTAATCAATATTGTTTCCACAAACATGTTTTTAAGGGAAGTCTCTGAAAAAATATTTTCCGAAAATAAAGAGACTAATAGATTACTCTTGGCATGCTTTGTGCCAAGCCGGATTCACCCTAGAAACCTATTTATCAGGTATAATAAAGCTATTGAAAGGATAATAGGGAAATATTTTTCGTTGCTTTTGATTAGGGTATTGTAGTTAAATGTTACGCTTTGTGTTGCTTGAAATATTATTAAGAAAGGCAATTCCTTTATGATGTCGATATTTTAAATTGGCCTTTATGCTCGTTTTTTTCTGAACCTACGCATTTCTAAATGAAAGCTTACTATTCTAGTACTTTAGGCACTGCATTTATTCGTCGTTATTCGCAAAAAAAATGTAGCACTTTAGCCTAATTCACGTAAAATCAAACAAGCCAAATATCGTTGAAGTTTTATAGTCGTTCGATCGAAGTCCTAACCAAAAGCGCTATTCACGTGTTCCTTAATCGGGATTGGATAGAACGACAACTTAACTGGCTCGAAACTAAACGATCTATCGACGACTTATTTCCAGTTACATTAGTAAGTATGCTACCAGGATAACGTAATAGAGACTTTTTTTTTAAACCGACTCTTCGACCTAACGACTTTCAAATCGGTGACGTTCAAACTCGATTGGTGGATGTGAATACGGAAATGTTCTAAACGACTAAATCGTTACGATATCGTTATGGTTTTGATTACATGAATCCGGCTACTGATCTGTAGATTGCATGGCAGCTAAAACAAAATCTTGAACACTGTAGCTGACAGTCTCATCCCCATTTCTGGGGTCCTTTGTGAGAAAAGCAATTTAATATATAAATATTTGATTTTATTTAATTTCATATAATTTAATATACGCCCTTACTTTTTAATTATTACACAAAAAAATGGGGCTCTATCTGTACCTGTTACTGATCATATTTTTGTATTCAAAAGTAGAAAAAACCGAAATCCTAAAATTTACCACGAAAAGGTAAATTCATCATAGATTCAATCATACATAACAATTGCTAGTAGAAAATACTGCGGGCAGTGTTTTTCTATTTTAATCGTCATTTATTCATTCATAATCAATAGCCTGCACAGTATTTCCATAAATTTAGAGACATTTTGGGATAAACACAAACGCTAATAACTTTGCTGTTTATGAATAATATTTATTGAGACTTTACTTAAATAATAACAAGGGCTTTTCTAATGAGCCCTTTAAGTATTTGTACTAATTAAAAAATAGTGATGTATTTATACCTAAGTTTGATTTTCCTATAATTATTTAATTTAATCTTTTTTGAGCGTTGGAATCACGAAATGTATGGATCATGATATCTGAAATAAGAAAATTATTTCATTGTTGCTTTTTTTTTTTTTTTTTTTTTTTTTTTTTTTTTTTTTTTTTTTTATTCACTTTAAACATTAGTTCTTCTATTTTTTTTTTTTTGGAAATTACGTAGGTATAGGCTTTTTTTTCATGGTGGGAAAAATCATCCAATGACAACCCCCGCTCTTGGGCGGAGCGGGAGATAGTGTCAAACTCTTACTGACTAAAAAACCGTATTACGTATGGGCTCGCGTTTGAACACTATCTCACCTAATATGGTCTACGAAGCACGCTTACTAGAAGCAACCTATTAACTTTTGACCTAAATACCCTCTACTTTGCCACGCCAGGTCTCACAAGTAAAACATGAAGTTTACATGGATGTGACCACTACTGACATATACCACCACCTTCTCCAAGCTTCCCAAGGGTCATCAAACTTAGAACTAGTACACCAACGACCTCTGGTCACCCTTAACACAACCACAGAACAATAAAACTAAGTGTAAAGTTATACACTTAACTAATTAGGAGCGGCCATGATGGGCCCAGCAGTACCAACCTAATGGAAGCTAAACATTTCGTGTTGTTATTACGTGTATCCACGTTTTGGTACTAATGGACTGTTGCTATGAAGGTCATGTGAATTATACTATAGGGAAAGCAACTAACTGCGACCCTGGAACCTAAGACACAACTGAAAGAGTGGAAATTTATTCAGTAAAAGTCTGACACTTACTCTCGGTCCACCCAGAGCGTGAGAAGTTGTTTCATATTGCAACTCACAGAAAGAGAGATACCGTTTTAAGTGAAATAACCTGCTGAAATCCGAGTACGGCTAAGGAGCGAAATTCCCTATCTGAGTCTGTTTCCTGATAGCTACAATCTACGGGTCCTTAAGTCAAAAGTGAATACGTTACTTCTAGGCAAGCGTACTTCATCGTCGACCACATCATCGATTATTATCAGGAGAGATAGTAGCCAAACGCGAGCCTAAATATAATAAAAAAATATACAAAAATATATTACGAATACGAATTCAAGCGATCCCGGTAGACGTTGTCCTGCCCGAAAGCTAGCATTTTGTCAGAAAAAATATAAAGAACCAGATTGCAGCGCCACCTACCTAGTCCATTTGCATTATTAAACCATCTAGGTACCCACTTAAACACTCAAAATTACTTTCAAATCAGTCAAGCCGTTTAGAAGTTTGATGACAAACACAAGAACAGAAGAATATTTATAAAGATTTTATATTTTTTTTTGAGGTCGGTAGTAGATAAAATTACTTGATAGTCTAGATTCGATATAGACTAGCCTAGATAAATATATAATGTGTACCTTGTTATACAATAATTGACCTAATAACACAGGGATTAGAACAATAATGCAGTTGTGGGTAAATGTCTCCGTAGGCACCACGCAGCTGACTATTATCACGCAACGACATTAATGGTTAAGTTTATCCTTAAGTACAAGGTGGTTGTTTTAGGAACAACCACCTTGTTTTAAAATAATATATCATTAAGGTTACTAACATAGGTTATAAGTTTTCTCTCAATTGTTTACTAACCCATATGGATGTCACTTATCCGAATTAAAGATTATTTTATTTTATTTTATTTTATTTATTTTAAGTCATTTATTTTTTAATAATATGTAACATTGCGTAGAAAACAAAATAATGGGCTTTTTAAATTATACTGTACTCCAAGGCGCAGATCGTTGACGTGGCTAAGAAGGCTGCCCAGTTTAAGTGGGACTGGGCTGGACATGTCTGCCGCATGCCGATCGAATGACCCACCCATTAAAACATAAAGTTTGTGCCCTGAAATCGCACGACGGGGTCGCGGCAGACCAAGTTAGAGATAGTGGGACGACTTAGTAGTCTATCTTAGGAATTGGCAAGAACTGGCTCAAACCCGGGAATAATGAACAGAATAGTCGCTATAGGCTTGAAAATCAAGGTTATCTACAAGTGATAGCCAAAACAAAAAAGGAAAAACAGCATACAATGCGATTCATATAAGAATAGGAACGTGAAAGACGCGTCGTGAACTTCACATCCACGAATGGTGTCTCACTGCTACAATAGCCGAATCAATGCATAATTATAATACCACTGATGTGTGACAGTGAAGCCCAACATGTTGGGAGCATTGCCCCTATTTCTAGCCACCGTAGGCGTGGGCTTGTGGACGTTGAGCAATGGGTAGTTCCTGCCGTCCGGTAATATAACCGTCCGAGCTCGAGTAATCAACGGCGCGTAATGTTCCACGCGCGCCTCAAAAAGATGTCAGCGGAACCATTGGGACCCAGCAGGGTCGATGCCAACCCGCACTGGGCCCGCGTGGTGGATTACGGTCCATTCTCTCTCCTAGAGAGGAGGCCTGAGTCCCAGCAGTGGGAACATTAAAAAGGCTGATGATGATGATGATGAGGGTCGATGCAGACTGAGGGCATGGGTTGTGCGAAAGAGAACCCCCGAGGTTCTTCCTGAGGACCCTAAGGTGATGAAACAGGGGTCCAAAGTTTGTATTCAGGGTTACTTGTAAAATACTAGCAACCTCTTAGGTGCTAGTTAAGAACATCATAAACAACAACTTTTGTTCTATGACTTTGAGAAATTTATCATATTTTAGTTTATCAGATTTTCATACAAAAATAAAAATATTTAAATTGAACGTTCTAAATATTACGATATCTATGCGAAACAAGTGATAGTACAATAGGGGAGGGTAGCTGAATGCGACCCTCACTAGTCGGTCGGTCGCAATGATGCGCTTGCGTCGCGTCATACGTGTTCTTGTAGTGAAATTCGGCAGTTCGGACGTAATTATCTTTACATGATGGTGTATCAATATTCTAATGTAGAGTACACGGAAATGGTGCGAATGCTTGCTAGGTGTAATTACAATGTTTCGGAAGCCTCCTTACTATTATTACGAGAACAGTGCACGGGAGCCGTAAGTAGACACAACAAAATACAGAGTTGAAATGTTAGATAAAACAACGAAGCATCAGGCAACGGCGTTATCGCCGCCGCCGCCGCCGCCGGGATTCTGATCCCGATTTCCGGCCACCGTAGGCGCGGGCTTGCGGACAGTGAGCAATGGGTAGCTCGCTGTCCGGCCGTCCGGTAACTGTCCGGACCAAGCCCAAGTCGTCGACGGCGCGCACTGTTCCCGCGCGCCTCAAGGAGTTGTCAGCAACAGCAGGGACCCAGCCGGGTCGAAGCCTACTGGGGCCAGGGTTATCCGAAAGGGCGCTCGAGCCCCGGTATGAAGGCTAGAAGGAACGGGGTGGGTCTTTTAGTCAGTAAGAGTCTGACACTATCTCCCGCTCCGCCCAAGAGCGGGGGATGTCATTGCATGATTTTTTTCCACCATAAAAAAAAAAGATAAAACAACGAAATATTGATGGTATGTTTTTGGTAGTGTTAGGATTTGTAAAAAGTCATAGAACAAAAATTGTTTTTTATGATGTTGGTAATACAGTACTGCAAGGTTGTTAGTATTTTTCAAATAACCCTGTAGAGAAACCTATGTTCACGCGGACGAAGTCGCTGGCAGAAGCTAGTCACATCATTTTAATAGTACAATACTTACAGTCACAGCCAATAATGTCAGAACCAACGAGTCACCTGTCACTCTCATACGTTGCAGTTTCTTCCCAGCAATTACGTGCCTCCGTATAGGACAGTGACCAACTGTTGAGTCTGAAGATAATGACGGATAATAAAAGACTTGTGATAATTATAGACCACCCATCGTAATAGCTGACTGTGGTCACGTAATTTTATGATACTTACCTACTGCTTTGATATAAATCTAGATGAGGAGTTTCTTGCAGGTTCTTCTTCAAAGGAAACAACCGATTCGCATCGTACATCAGCTTTAGCTAGCTTCTGATGTTTTATAATTGTACTACATGGACAATTTCTTCCTTCTCCTAGAGAGAAGGTCTGAGTCCCAGCAGTGGGAGCTTTATAACGCTTTTATACCTACATTTCCTTCTATTAATCAGTGTTAATTAATTTGTTTGAATGTTTACAAACACATTCGAAGATTTAACAAAAAATACTACAGTGTTATGTTGTGGTAAAACTGTAAATTACGGTGGAAAAATAATTTTAATTATTTTTTTATTAATTATTATTATTTATCTTCAAAGCACTACGCAAGTACAGATAGCATATAAAATAAATTATAGAATTTAAAAGATAAAATTTTATGTGACTATAGTTAACTATCTGGTTACTATTTAGGTACATTACAAACAAGATAAAATTATTGAAATAATTTATCTTAAAAACACTACTTGTTTTTTAATAAAAGTGAATATTTGACGTAATAACACTATCTTTTATATAAAGATTCTGTTGTTAAGTTAATATTAACACTGAACTGCATAATATATAAGCTAGTCACATCCAGTATGTGTTCATTGAGACAGTAGAGTTCAAAACAATACGCACGTCCGTCATGGAACTTCAAACGGATTCTCGATTCGAGACTTTTGAGGTAATCACTGATAATAATTGCTTAGAACTCCAGCAATGTATTAAAAGCATTATAGAGAAAGATGGATACGTGACCTATAATGTCAATAAAAAAGTGTTCACGCCAGGTGGTGGAAGTTTCCTCGGAGTCCTGTGCGAAGTTGACATCGATGGGGAAACTGCTACAGGTAAAAAAGAAACCAACGTATTCATGAAAATCATCACTCCAGGCGTACAAATGACTATATTATCGCTGCCCGAAGCTTACAAAACTGAACTGTTCTTTTACAAAGAACTGTCACTAATATATTTGAAGTTACAAAACGAAGTGGAAATACCTATGGAAGAAAAATACAAAATCGTCAAAAGCTACGATGAAAGCAATCCAAATGTGATTGTTCTAGAAAATATGATCAAAAAAGACTTCAAAACTAATTTTCGCAAGGATGTAATCACATTACAATACGCTGAAATGGCAATCGCGAAATTGGCGAAATTCCACGCGTTGTCGTTCATCTTGGAGACAAAGCTACCAAAGTATTATGAGAGGAAAATAAAAACGATCAAAGCAACATTTAGTTTTGACGAAGATTGGGGCGCTTTTGTACAAAATATGTGCCAAATTACATTAAATTATTTGGATGAAGATAGTCGGAGAAAGTTGGAGGATTTCATTCCCAGTTTCAATGAGAAATATCGCAAATATTTGGAAGAAAGCGCGGCAAAGCTGTGTTTGCGTCATGGCGATTTTCGCCCGAACAATATTTTGATGAAAGAAAATGTAAGTATTATGTAACTTTCTTAATATTTAATGCTTTATTAGATTAGTTTTGTCGACTCTCAAAATTATGTCATCCAAAAAGTTTTGTATTGTACAGTAATAAATTATAAATGAGATTATAAATTAGTTTTGCCTAGGGGGTACGTAAAAAAAAATTCATTTACTTAAGTATATACACTAAATAAAAGACAAGAAAAAGGAAACACAACGGTGATTGATGCTTATTTCTATAAAAATCTCTCCCAGTATACCTGCGAAAGGAGAATTTTAAAAAATAAAAATGTAAACACCGAGTGTAAGATTAATAAGAAAATACGTACACAAAAATCAATCTTTGAATAATATAACAAACAATTTCATTATGCACATACATCACAAAAACGCGTACCTACGAAGTAATATTAAATATATATCAAACATGCTAATATGCAAATATAACGATATGGAAAGATAGGGTTATTTTTTTCTTTTAAAAATTCGAGTCATTTTATATATCTATAATTACCTAAGTACCTGGAATCACTCCAAAAAAGATTCTAAAATAGTCACAAAAAAAAATCTAACGTATCAAATTTTTTAGTAAATTTTAGTATCTAGAGAGTAGTAGCTATAAATAAATACTTCTGACCAATTCCCGCAGTTAAAAATAATTTCAGACAGAGACATACACAAAAATATAGACAGTTTATGTTTCTTTTAACGGAGTTCAAGAACCGACAAAAATAAACTTCATTATTATTGCTGATAAGTTATCTTTAATTGACAACAAAGCCATTGTTGATATTTAATTGGAGCTCAATATCAACTTCTTACATTAATTACAACATACCCATTAATAAAACTTGGGCCCGCCACAATCATGGTGATAAGTCCTCTCTTAAAGGAGTGGCTAGAAAGGCACCACAGCTTCCTCACTTTCCACCTGACGCAGGTCCACTCCGGAAATGGTCAGTTTAGGAGGTTCCTGATCTGGATTCAGGCGGAGAAAACGTCCGGATGTCTACTGCCCATTTTGACACCCGATTAATTTTCAGTTGCTACTGTACTTTTATTTTTGGTGTACAATAAAGAGTTTACCTATCTTTTTTATTAAATCTTTTTTCTTTTATTTTTTTTCAGAACGGTGTAGTCTCTGAAATGATTCCAATCGACTACCAGCTGATCTGCTACGGATGTCCCGTTTTAGACTTCATTTTCTTCATATTTTCATCAACAGACCAAAAATTTAGACGATCCCATCTGCTTCATTTGAAAGAATTGTACTACGAAAGCCTTAGAGATTTCCTTAAATATTTTTCCTTGGATGTTAGCAGTGTGTACCCAAAAGGTGACTTTGAAAGTGATTTTGAAGCCATGTTGGACTATGGATTAATGACTGCCATTTTATTGATACCCTTGTTGATGGCTTCTGACAGTGATGTTGGCATAACTAAGGAACCTTTGGCTGGTCTCAGTTTTGACGTTGATGATCTGTGTAAAGATAGATTGGTGGGAGTTGTACAGGATTTTATTGAGTGGGGCTATTTGTATTAAGGAAATATTATCATCGTCATCATCTTCCTGCTCCTGTCCCGATTTATTTGGGGTCGGCGCAACTCATTTCTTCTTCCATTCTATCCTGTCTCCCGTCATGCTATCCCTTTTCTTTCACATTTTCTCACTCAACCCATCCACCTTTAAGTATTATGTTGTAGATAAATACCTATCACATTATTGAAAAATTTGACTCGATATGGTCACGGACGTAAAAGTGTAAAAAATACAGTAACAGGAAAGTAAAGAATTATTTTAAAATTAAACTAGTTAATCTTATGAATAAAAGTTAGTCTAGAACATTAAAGATTAAGTACAAAATATATAAGGTCCCATTAAAATAGATGGACAAATTTTAACGCAGCGTTCAGTACGTCTAACCAAACATATCCAACAAAAAAAAAAACAGTGAATAAAGTATTTTTTTATTTCTACCTAAAATAATAAATGGCACTCACGAATAAACACATTCAATAATCTAATACTAAAAAAATCTAATACTCGCGCCTCAGGCTATGTTAGAGTGAGAAGGCACGAGTTGAACAATGAACGCGGCGACCGGTGACGTAGGTATTTTGTAGTATCAAATTAAGAGATGTGTTTATGCATCGGGTAACCAACATTTTTATAGTGTATTTTCGTTAGCTGTTTTTTTTTTTCTTTGTAAGTAAGCGTTTTTTTTTACTATTGTCTTTATTTTGGTGGTCTGAATGATTTCTAAAAGTTTGTCCATCTATTTTAATGGGACCTTTGTATTCATATGAAAATAATTTAATGGTTTTATTTTTAATTTATAACTGTACTGTAGCTTCACTTTTCTGTATAAGCCTTTGGGGTTGACTTTAGATTGGCTTATGCGTTTATATTTTAATATTATTTTGTTTTAATTAAGCTAACCTACAAATCCATTTTGAATATAATATTTGCCTGATACATTGTATGCTGAGTGGGACCACTACACTAAAGGTTTTAATCTCCTATGTTATATTTATTTTGTAATTTCTTGTTTTAGTTATGTACACACATGTAAATTATTTTTATATTTTCATCGTTTTTAATCATTTTTTTTTATTATTTTGTGTTAGCGCCTATTATATGTATTTGTGTTGCAACAAATAAATGTTTTATATACCAAGATACTTATTTTAATTAACACGTTTCAGTGAATATGTAAAAACTTTTATTTAATTTCATACTATTAGTGGGAATCTAAATAATAACATATTTTTTATTGTAACTCATAAAGAGCATGGTTATAATATTAACTTGTTTGAAATAGTTTACATTTTGACTTTAAATTTAAATATTTTCTAAGATTTCAATATTGATTTTATACTTAATTACTAATTTTAGTTATTATATTGGATACGTCTTAGTTTGTGATAGTGTATTAAAATTGGTTTTGTTACATGAAAATATATTGCAAATTCATAGTGCACTGCCCATTCTGGCATAGTTTTACAAATATATTATTGAAAAACAAAAGTGTAAGTTTAGATTGTCAAAATTAAGTAAAACGGCTCTGAAATCCATCATCTCTGAGGTTTTACTTCTACGAATTCTGTATCTTAAACTTCATTTTATACCCTATTATAATCTAGGTAAATATTACTTATTGTATTAGCTTGACAATTATTATACGCCAAACTCTCTGCGCTATCCGTTCGTATTCAAAGCTAGAATGAAGCTGCATCTTTTAGGTTCTCTTGTTATATCTATCTAACCATAGCTTTCTATCAAGTGAGATTGAGGTCAAACGCGACTTCATCATGCCATCATCATTTCAGCCGTTCACAGTTAGACATAGCATAGGCCTCCCCCAAGTGTCACCATAATGACCGGTCTAGTGCCTCTCGTATACATCGGATTCTCACGACCCTAACCAGATCATCGGTCAGATGCCTTTCGTCGCTTCGTCTTTCGGTACGTAGTCGCCATTTCAGAACCTTTCGTTCCTATAAACCATCTGTTCTGCGAGCTATGCCTACCTACTGCCACTTAAGTTTGGCGATTCTTTGGGCTATGTCGGTAACCTTGGTTCTTTAGCGGATATCATCATGGCTAATGTTATCACGCAAGGAAACTCCTAGTATAGCCCTTTGCCCTTTGGGTGACCTTAACCCTTTGTGTGTCCGGAACGTGGATCCACGCGAGACACAATAATTTTTTAATTGTGTCTCTAATTACGACATACGAAAGGTTAAGTCTTTTGATAAGGTCCATTGTAAACGACTACGTTTCGGAGCCATTTGTCATCAGTCATCACTGACAACACGCACTTTTCATAGACTTTCGTCTTGATACCCTGTGGTATGTAGGACGAGAAGATACCGCGCAGCTTCCCGAACGCCCAGCCGAGTGGGATTTGACGATAGACGTATATCTCGAAGTTAGACCTACCCAACTTGACAAAAAACAAAACTGTTTTTTGTAAAACAATACTGAATCAAGAAAGTAAAAATCCAATACTTAAGTCTATATCAAAAAACAAATAGCAATGTTACTGTTTGCAGAATTGCTCTCACTGTCTGGTAAGGGGAAAATACAGACTTTGAAACTCACCTGTCCCCTGAGGGACGAAACGTAATAGAATATCTCACAACAAACTCAACTATAATAAAATAATTCAGTTAACATTATCTTATTGTCGACAAAATACTGTTTTGTTTAAAGAAAATTGGTTTGATGGTTAGAGGAAAATATAATTCAAAGAAAGACGTTTTTTTATTACAATCTTTTTAATTAATTCTCCTAACTAATTTACAGGAGTAATTGTTGGTAGTTTTATAGTTATAATTACATTTATTCTAGAAATCATGGAAGTTTTAAGAAAAATGTAACATATGTAATAAGGTACAAGCCATCCTTTCAAAAAGTTTAGGTACTCATGGCATTCCCTATCTCTTATAGCGACAAAAGAAGTCGAGAAACCAAAAATCATCTCCTCTTATCGCACAGGGAATTTCTTTATCATCATTATCATTTCAACTGAAAGACTCCTTGACATAGGCCTCCTCCAAGTGTGGCCACAACGGATGATCCAGTGTCTCGCATCCATCGGATATGTAAAACCGATTAACTTTTAATGGAGTTGTCTAATGTGATATCTGAATTAGAAGGAGAATTTAAAAATAAAACAATGAACATAAAAATTACTTGGTTTATTCATCAATGACTTCAAATTGATTTCCTTTCCATCATAGATAGCCCCACTTTATAAAATCGTCGACGA
Organism: Mythimna ferrago; assembly: GCA_910589285.2. Lineage (NCBI taxonomy): Eukaryota > Metazoa > Arthropoda > Insecta > Lepidoptera > Noctuidae > Mythimna > Mythimna ferrago. Next base: position 2,782,150 of record OU342693.1, read on the forward strand.
TACCGCGAAATCTTTCGGTAAATCTATTATCAACGTTAAAAGATAAAGTTGATAGCGTCTCGTTTGCAACATCAGGCGCATCGTCTTCAGCAGCAAATAAAAATGGAACATAGAAAACATTTATCATCAGACCAAAGTCTAACTTTTCCTTATAAACCCTCTCGAATTCTTCTCTAGGAAAAATCTTTTCAATATCCAGTCCAAAATATTTCAGAAAAGTATCCATAGCTTCACAGTATAAGTCTTTAAGGTCCGATAAGTGATTTTTCCTAAATTCTTGATCAGTTCCGTTGAAAATGAAGTATAGAAAGTCCAGAATTGGACATCCGTAGTGACTTATTTGGAAGTCGATCGTTATTACTTCTTTAAGTTCTCCTTCCTGAAACAAATGAGTCTTTAAAAAAAAAAGACGGGTTGCACTCCGGGAGTGCCGGCAGAAGTGAAAACTTGATTATTAACGTTGAGCATGTTTGATATTTTGGAATGGTTAGGGAATAATTTTGCACCAATTGCTTTATCAGTATAAAAGTACTATCATTTATGTGGTAGAATACAATATTCATTTATTGCGCTATCGTACACAAACATGACAATTTATATTACATTAAAAATTTAACACTCTAAAACTATTACAATTATTTTACATTAAAAAGTTTATCTCTCCGAAAAACTACTGAGGTGTCAAGGGACACCCGGATGGAACGAAGTTCCGTTCTGGCTTGCTTTCTATAAGAGAGAGAAAGAGAGAAAGACAGAGAAACATGCGCACGCCGCACGGCTTACAATAGCTTACTATAGAAAAAGTGTCGTTACAACTTTTCGTGAGAATTTTTTCCGTCTAGCCAATACAATATAACTAAAAAATACTATCCTATTTCATGTACATTTTGACAGCACTATTTCAACATCTTCGAAACCATGAAAACGACACCCATGACGGAAAAGTTGATAATTTCTTGCAGCCGCCATCTTGGATTTATATTTTGACAGTACCATCGGTTTCCACACCCTCGAAAACCATGAAAACGACACCCATGACGGAAAAGTTAATAATTTCTTGCAGCCGCCATCTTGGATTTATATTTTGACAGTAATATCGGTTTCAACACCCTCGAAAACCACGAAAACGACACCCATGACGAAAAAGTTGATAATTTCTTGCAGCCGCCATCTTGGATTTACATTTTGACAGTACCATCGGTTTCCACGCCCTCGAAAACCATGAAAACGACACCCATGACGGAAAATTTGATAATTTCTTGCAGCCACCATCTTGGATTTATATTTTGACAGTACCATCGGTTTCAACACCCTCGAAAACCACGAAAACGACACCCATGGCGAAAAAGTTGATAATTTCTTGCAGCCGCCATCTTGGATTTACATTTTGACAGTGCCATCGGTTTCCACGCCCTCGAAAACGATGAAAACGACACCCATGACGGAAAATTTGATAATTTCTTGCAGCCACCATCTTGGATTTATATTTTGACAGTACTATCGGTTTCAACACCCTCGAAAACCATGAAAACGACACCCATGACGGAAAAGTTAACAATTTCTTGCAGCCGCCACCTTGGATTTACATTTTGACAGTACTATCGGTTTCAACACCCTCGAAAACCACGAAAACGACACCCATGACGAAAAAGTTGATAATTTCTTGCAGCCGCCATCTTTGATTTACATTTTGACAGTACCATCGATTTCCACGCCCTCGAAAACCATGAAAACGACACCCATGACGAAAAATTTGATAATTTCTTGCAGCCGCCATCTTGGATTTACATTTTGACAGTACCATCGGTTTCCACGCCCTCGAAAACCATGAAAACGACACCCATGACGGAAAATTTGATAATTTCTTGCAGCCACCATCTTGGATTTATATTTTGACAGTACCATCGGTTTCAACACCCTCGAAAACCACGAAAACGACACCCATGACGAAAAAGTTGATAATTTCTTGCAGCCGCCATCTTGGATTTACATTTTGACAGTACTATCGGTTTCCACGCCCTCGAAAACCATGAAAACGACACCCATGACGGAAAATTTGATAATTTCTTGCAGCCACCATCTTGGATTTATATTTTGACAGTACCATCGGTTTCAACACCCTCGAAAACCATGAAAACGACACCCATGACGGAAAAATTAATAATTTCTTGCAGCCGCCATCTTGGATTTACATTTTGACAGTATTATCGGTTTCAACACCCTCGAAAACCACGAAAACGACACCCATGACGAAAAAGTTGATAATTTCTAGCAGCCGCCATCTTGGATTTATATTTTGACAGTACCATCGGTTTCAACACCCTCGAAAACCATGAAAACGACACCCATGACGAAAAAGTTGATAATTTCTTGCAGCCGCCATCTTGGATTTACATTTTGACAGTACCATCGGTTTCAACACCCTCGAAAACCACGAAAACGACACCCATGACGAAAAAGTTGATAATTTCTTGCAGCCGCCATCTTGGATTTACATTTTGACAGTACTATCGGTTTCCACGCCCTCGAAAACCATGAAAACGACACCCATGACGGAAAATTTGATAATTTCTTGCAGCCACCATCTTGGATTTATATTTTGACAGTACCATCGGTTTCAACACCCTCGAAAACCATGAAAAAGACACCCATGACGAAAAAGTTGATAATTTCTTGCAGCCGCCATCTTGGATTTATATTTTGACAGTACCATCGGTTTCAACACCCTCGAAAACCATGAAAACGACACCCATGATGAAAAAGTTGATAATTTCTTGCAGCCGCCATCTTGGATTTACATTTTGACAGTACCATCGGTTTCCACGCCCTCGAAAACCATGAAAACGACACCCATGACGGAAAATTTGATAATTTCTTGCAGCCGCCATCTTGGATTTACATTTTGACAGTACTATCGGTTTCAACACCCTCGAAAACCATGAAAACGACACCCATGACGAAAAATTTGATAATTTCTTGCAGCCGCCATCTTGGATTTATATTTTGACAGTACCATCGGTTTCAACACCCTCGAAAACCATGAAAACGACACCCATGACGAAAAAGTTGATAATTTCTTGCAGCCGCCATCTTGGATTTATATTTTGACAGTAAAAGTGTCGGTACAATTTTTCGTGAGAATTTTTTCCGTCTAGCCCCCTTTCACAACGCGCGATAAGGGATAGCTGTCTACTCTCCATCCGTCTTACGCTTTTTCGATCAGGTCACGTGTCCTGACGCGAGTTTAAGATTTTATACCCATTACAGAAAAAGTGCTCAACGCCGCTAAAGAAGTTTTCACTTCAAAAAGTAGTGATAAAACTTAAAAGTTCAATAAACTACGAGAAAATGATGAATAGATTTAAAGATAAATACAATAAATAGATAACAATTAATATAATTATGATTTCATCTTCGTGTGTTTAGATTACAATAAAGATTTCACTTACAATTTCTTTGGCCATGATGTTATTGAGTTTATAATCTCCATGACAGAGAGTGCAAACACCGGATGTATCATTCATATACTTAGGATAATCATCCACTTTCTCCAATATTTTCGTTTCAACTTTCTTCTTGACGTCAGGTTCCAAACAATTGATAGAATAATTGTACATGTTTCTCACAAATCCGTGCCAGTCTTCCTCAAAATTAAAAGGTTGTTTCATCGTCGCAATTTTGTCATTAAAATACTCAGGTTTTTTCTCTTTAAGGGCCATCGATAATGCATGAAACTTGGCAAGTTCTTGTATGCACAGTTTGGCATAATCTAAAGTAACCGTCTCCATTCTGTTATACACCGTGAAACCACGCTTACCCAAGTGTTCAAGAATTATAGATTTTTTATTACACTCCTCAAAAGTTTTTACAATTTGGAATCGTTCTTTTAAAGGAATGTTGGCGTCATCTTGCAGTTTTGCAAAAATTTTTAAAACTTCTGTATAAATTATTGCTTCTCTTTCAAAAACGCCTGATACTGAGTAAATTTTCATTTGCTCGTTTTCGGGAATATTCTTCACAAATATATTTAATTCTTTAGCACCTTCATTCGTTTCTCCTTTTACATCTATTTCAAATAGGATTCCCATAAAGCCACCACCAGTTGGTGTCAATTTCTTGCTTATAATTTCATAGCTTACAAATCCCTCTCTAGTTGCTATACTTTGCATCCATTCTTTCAGTTCTGGAGGTAAAATTTCAACAGCCATATTCTCTTCAGTGCTATTTTCCTTCGATTCCATGTTTCGTAATAATAGAAAAATCAATAGATTCTATGTTATATACCTACAATGTATGATATTTGTTTATCAAATCTTAATCTGATAAAAACGCCAGATAAACTATAGTATAAATAAAATATCTATAGACAGGAGTTCACTGAACATAGATTTGTTACACATTATCAACACAAAACATGAGAATAATAAGTAAACAGTTATAAAAGTAAAAATCACACAACACAACGTGACTCACAAACCAACGAGATCGGAGTGAGCAAATAGGCCGCGTGTGGCACGGATAATGAGTTTCGTTTCGGTTTCGTTCGGTTATCTCCGGAAATGCTCGGCTTCGGAAACACGACGCGTCAATGTCTGTGGTGTCGAGGTGTCGTTGTTTTTTGTGATTTCTCCAATTGTCCGGTCGATATTCGAAGGTCATTTGAATTTAATAAGAAATTTGTTTTATAGGAAGAATACCAAATAAAGATTATAACGTCTGAACTAACATAATAATAAGTACCCATAGATTTAAGTTTCTGTAAAATTGTTATTATTTTGGTGCACAATAAAGTTTATTCTATTCTATAACTTATTAAAATTATTTCCTTGATGATTGTGGTCTGCACGATAAACCAACTTATGATCCAGTAATTTGAACTTAAGTATTAATTAATTGTCAAACTCTATTTTAACGTGACAGGTATTAAGGTCATTCAATTTATAATTAGAACAGAATGCGACAGGTTTTCAACTCAAAATTGTCTATTCGGAAACCGGTCCGCACCACGGCAATAAGACCCCTCTTTGAAGAGACACAGCTACAGAAGCGCCTAGCTGTCTTTAACTTACGGCTGATGCAAGTCGCTATAGGACTCGGTTGTTCCCGTGTCGGAGCCAAATGGCTGGAAGAAACGCTCGGGTGTCATCATGCGGTGGAGGACTGACCCGATTGGACGGAGCCCTTGTGAAGGCGATCAGTAACTCTTACTCACTATCTCTCATCTTGTGTCTGGCCCTGGATTTTATTTTTATTACTAGCTCACCCGAACTTCGTACAACCTTTAATCAATTATTGCTGTGATGCCTTTTAGCTGAATGGACAAAGGATAACACCATCTACTGGCATTACCAGAACTAGCATAAATCATTTTAATATTGAAGATCTCGTCTTGACGACACACGTGGCAGTGAAATAAACAGGAAAACTTTTGTGAAAATCAAAGTTGGTACAACACAGAAGAAGAAGTTAGATGAAGAAGATGATGATAAGGAAATGAAAGTTATGAAGTATAAATTATAGGCGCAGTCCAGCACAGCCAAGTCCCTTTGGACGAAGGCAGCGGAAGCTATATTTTAGTCCAAAAAGGCAACTATTCGCTCAACTGAATTAGTGAGATCCTGTGAGACTATTCCAAGTAGGACTTAATCTGCAGATGCACTAGCTGAGACACCTACAAAACTTAAAACTTAACTCACGGAAAATCATAACACCGCGATTCAGAAACATGACGTCACGCGACAGCGCCATCCAATGTCAAGTAGAAAAAGTAGCGTTGTTGGTAGTTGTAAAAAAAGTTTTGTTACACGTTTTAATTAGACTTTGGTCTGATGATAAATGTGATAAAGATAATTAATTCTTCCATATTTTCTCCTTTCCTGGACTATCACAATTATTTCAAGACAAAATTAACCAAATCGGTCCCAGTGTTCTCGAGTTTTAGTGAGACTAACGAACAGCTATTCATTTATATTTATAAGAATTTCCAAATTTCTTCATTTGTAATGTTATTGCCATACAACGAAAACCTCTCAGAGTTTTTCTGTGTGATGACGAGCCACTCATTTAATTATGTTACAGAAATGTCATAAATGTAATAATAACAATTACCTGATAATTAATTACACATTAAACTTTTGTGTAAAGAAATATTTTGATTTGTATTTATAACTTTTTAAACTCATTTTATACGATGTTTGTAAATTTTCTGGAAGTTTATTAAGAAAGTAAGGCATTTCAAAAATACTTTTATATATTTTTATTAACATTTTTCGTCAGCGAACTAGATGTGGCCGGTGTTTCCTAGCTGACTTGTCTAAGAAAAAACACTGAAACAAACTAACGGGAAGTCTATACAGCAATCATGTAGTGGTCATTATATCATATGAGAATCATACAGATTAGTGTCTGAGATTGTCTTTTGAGGAAAGAACCACACAGATTTGAGTGGACCCGTCCAGTCAGTGCAAGCATTTGTCAGTACTAGTATAGGTAAACTTAGGACAATACCCAGGAAAGGATATTTGGTACGCAGAAAATACTCAAATACACAATATTTATTTTTGGGTGTAATATACCTCTAAAACTCAGGTCTTGCAGATTCAAACCACGGTGAAGAATGATAGAGAATAGGAGGTAGTCACGTCCTCCTATGAAGCCGTAATGCAAGCAGAGGGAAAGCCGAACCCGTGAGGTGAAGATAGACCTCACGCCTTGATCCCTGCAGGAGACGAACTGGACGTCGGAAGTCATAAAGTGATTTCTGTCAATGTAAGTGCGGGCTTGCGGTAAGGACTAAGCCCTGGCAGACGAGCCAGAGAGTTTCAAGCGCACCCCAAACAATAGATACCAGTAAATTGTGCTCCATCGTCGACCACATCATCGCTTACCATCAGGTGAGATGGCGGTCAAAAGCAAGCCTATCAATAATAAAAAAAATGACGGTGCCAATTAGAGCATTGGCATCGGATTGTTTAATGGAGTTATCGGGCTACGTTAACTCCTTCTTTAAGCAACTGAAGACCACTAGGTTTTAGCATTTAAAGTCCTCCATCCGCTCCACCCAGAGTGAGAGAAGTTATTTGAAGATTTCACACGTAGAAAAAGTAATCAAATTCTGATTACTTACTAAAAATTAAACAAATCAGTTAACACATTTTTATTAAACCCATCTTAACTAATACGTAACTAATAACAATGAAAGAAGAACTAAGAACCTAAATTTTAAATAATACCCCACTCAATATAATCTTCGATAATCCCTTGGATTCTGTTCTTATACTTGTCGTCAACTTTAAAACTTATACTGTTCATTTCATTCTTAGTAATATCAGGAATATCGTCTTCTGATGCAAACACAAAAGGTAAATATATTAGTGAAAATATCAGACCACAATCCAACTTATTTTTGAAATCCTTTTCAAACTCGTGTCTTGGATAAACTGAGTTCACATCGATGTCAAAATATTTCAAGAACTTTGTCATCGTCTTGTGGTATAAATCTTTGAGATGTGACATATGAGCTCTCCGGAATTCTTTGTCAGTGCCGAGCATGATGAAATATAGAATGTCCATGATGGGGCAACCATAAAGCATCAGTTGATAGTCGACTGGTATTATTTGTGACACGTCTTCATCCTAAAAATAAAAAAAAAACAAGTTCATTAATGGATTTAATGATAATAAAGTTAGAAATAAAATAAAATTTATTAATGTACAAAGCATTCTAAACAAATTAATTAAATCCAAGCCCGACCGAATGCTGTCAATAGATATTTTGTTAATTTCTATTAAACTTATAGATTTCTAAAAAATATCTACAATTGCTGTTGTATATGTCTTGGGATATCAAGAAAAATTAAAGTTAATAACTGTAAACTAACTTTAATTTTTCTTGATTTCTTTGAGTTTTTGTTGAGGTAGTTTAGCGTTCAGTAGCTAAGTCAATTTCATGGTCAAAGTTAGTGACAAAATATATGAGTTCAATGTGCATGCTATTTAAAGCAAAGACGATATCTAAATTGTATAAAAATATTTAAAAATACTTACAACAATCTTCATCAGTATATTGTTAGATCGGTAGTCACCATGACACAAACACCGCGTGACTTGATCGTCATCGTAATGTCTCCCAAATTTATTCGGGATTTCCTCACAAAACTTTTCAACTCTTGCCTTTACGTCTTCATTTATATTATTAATCGCTATTTTAGTTATGCTCTGAATAAATCCATGAAATTGTTCACCACAATTATGCGGTGATTTTATAGTTTTAATATGATTCTCAAAAAAATCAGGACGTGTCTTTTCTAACACAAAACTGAAAGCATGGAACTTGGCAAGCTGATTAATAGCCATTTCAGCAAACTTTAAAGACACCACATCCATTCTGTCACCAGTGATAAACCCTTTTTTCGAAACATTTTCCATTATTATCAATTCTGTATTACTCTCATCGTAGCTTTTCACCATATTGAATCTTTCATCAATGGGTACTTCTGCTTCTTCTTGTAGTTCTTCGAATATCTTCGCTAGTTCTTTATAAGTAAAGAGTTCAGTTTTATAAACGTTCCTTACGGAGATTATTTGTAGGTCACTCTCACCTGGTATGATACTCTTAACGAATAAGTTCAACTCTTTGTCACCTACCTTTGTTTTTCCTTTGATATCAATTTCATAAAGCAACCCAAGATAGTTACCACCGTTTGAGCATACAGATTTTTTGTCAATGGTATATTTTGTGAATCCTGTTTTCTCAATAATTTTGTCAATAGACTGGTCTAGTTTATTTGATATGTCTTTCGGACATATATATTTGTTTTCAAGCTCATAGCTGTTCTTGGTGCACATTTCCACTTGCATTTTAACTGGATACAATAGAATGGACGGGTGTATAGTAATAACTTGTTTTAGTAACTCAGCCCTATATTTATAACGATACGATATTTGTTAAGGTCTTCTCATAATGGTATTAAGATACTTACAAACATTTCTTTTAATACCTACGATAGCACTTATTCTCACAAATATTTATGTTTTAATGATAATGGTTTTTAAATTTTTACCCCACACTTCAGTAGTATTTAGGATCTTTATTAATTATGATATAATATTTACACTGAACTCTTATTTATCATCATATTTGCCATAGGCTTTTTACAATGGCGTCATTACGGTGGGCCACAATAAAACTACTTAGTACTATTTACGTTCACATCATTTATTTTTATAGGTGATACGTTAAAAGTATTTTTTTTTTACAGAGATACTTCTGGAAAGATTTAAATATGTAGTTTGATAACTTTATTAAGAGGTGTCTACAGTGTTGTGCCGATTTAGTCAAGCGAGAAAAAGAAGGTACGAGTATAATATGCTAGCATAAAATAAATGAATACAAGAGAAACAAGTTTAGTGTGAATTTGTCCATATATTTTTGAATCGGGAAATCATCAAATAATTCTTCCCATTCGTAGATCTTTGATAGTCGTTACAAGTAGTTCAGACACCTAAAATTCTGACCATCAGTACATCTCGGCGGCGATCTCTCGCGCCGGGCCTTGGTACAGGCCATGGTCCGGAGCGAGGAGGAGTGGCAGGCGATTGCCTCCTTCTGTAAGGCAGTAATACTAGCAAAGGAAGAGGCCGACCATATCAGGCAACGGCGGTCACAGCGCCCCAGCCGCCGCCGGGATTCCGATCCCGATTTACGGCCACCGTAAGCGCGGGCTTGAGGACGGCGAGCAATGGGTAACTCGCTGTCCGACCGTCCAGTAACTATCCAGACCGAGCCCAAGTCGTCGACGGCGCGCACTGTCCCCACGCGCCTCAAGGAGTTGTCAGCAACAACAGGGGTCCAGTTGGATCGAAGCCTACTTTGGTCAGGGTTAGCTCTGAAAAGTAGCTCAACCCCGGTACGAAAGGCAACAAAGGAACAGGAGTGGGTTTTTAGTCAGTAAAAGTCTGATACTATCTCCCGCTCCGCCCAAGAGCGGGGGATGTCATTTGATGATTGTCCGACTGTAAAAAAAAAACATCAGTACATCTGTCTTATAGGCAGTCGCTCCATGTAAAACTCAGGTATTTAGCAGCATCAGGTTAGATAGAAAGCCGCCCCAAGCCAGTTGGGAAAAGGCTAAGGAGAATATGTACTCTGGGTAGATTGAGAAGGAGTTTCAGACTTTTACTTGCCACCAACACCCCACCTATGTTCCTTTATTTTTTTTAGGTCGCAGTAACACTTTCGAATCCCGCAGCACTAGTAAGCATCGGCTTTAGCGGCCACTGACAATTTTGTTGATATCTTTGAGGCGCACGGGGATCACAACGTGGCGTTAATCCGGGCTTGGTCTTCATCGGTCGGTGTCCTACCTATTGGTCGCTATCTGCCAACCCGCGCCTATGGTCACCATTACCCCTAGCCAAGTCTCTAATCTACAATAGTCAATGCTAGTAGAAAGTTTCAAATGTACGGGAATGATGTCGTCTTAACGCTCAGTCAGTGATCAGAACAAAAGAATTTGGGGCGAAGCGTTCGACGTAAGCGAAACGGTTGTAACTTGGCTAGGGGGGTAGGAATCCCTATGCTACTCCCAACTCTTGTGGCGCCTGGGCATGAGGATTGCGGCCTCTCCCTTACGATTTTCACTTTCTTTGCTTGCATTACTGCTTCGCAGAAGGCGATGACTGCTTTCCACTCTCTCTCTATACTATGCCCTGAACAAAGTTCAGACTTGTGGGGTCGCTACCACCAGTGTGGATTACACCTTACAATGACTTGAAAACACACAGTGATCCCAACAAGGCATTTACTACGATGGTCCGTAGACAAACAATGATAATATAATTACAGTACGCATTGTACTCCAATCAATGGCGTTTTATTAACAAAATTACACGAATATACTCCTATCCAAAGAGTGATATCCGGTAATGATAAGATAAAAACGTAGGTAAATATATACCTCTTATGTACAGGTCAATATTTAGCTAATACTTAGGTGTTTTATTCCAAAATATTATAAGCGTTAAGTTCTGGAAAATCAGTTTTGTAAATACATATTATGCAACAGATAATGCAGGAGTTATTTTTGGAATGTACACCGGCCTGATCTAATTTTAACAGACAAAAAAAAATGACCTGTAGGTAAGTGTGTGTTTTTAGGGTTCCGTACCCCAAAAGAAAAAACGGAACCCTTATAGGATCACTTAGTTGTACGTCCGTCTGTCTGTCTGGCTTTCTGTCTGACTGTCTGTCTATCAAGACCCTTTATCTCAAGAACGCGTGGAGGTATCGAGTTGAAATTAAAACCATATTACTCATGTCTGCAGTCCCTTCAAGCTGTGAAAAAATCAAACTTCTAAGTTAAAGAATAAAAAAGGTACGCCCATTTTATGATACTCTCAAAGATCGAAATTCATAGGGTACTTCCCGTTAACCCAGAATCCTAAAATTTGGCACAAAGTAAGGTCTTATAGAACAGATATTGGAAAAAATCTGAAAATAGTAAAATTGTTGTTAAATACGTCACAAAAAAATGCAAATTCGGAAAAATCTTCGCGATTCCATTCAGGAATTGTAGTTTGCACGGAACCCTCTGTGCCCTCAGTGGTTCAGGATACAGACCGGAGTGAGGAGGAATGTCAAGCGGCCACATCATTCTGCAAAGCAGTAATGCTAGCGAAAGAGAAAGCCGCACGCGTGAGGGAACGAACCTCCTCACGGCGTGCCTAGCACACCTCTTGGACACCGCATCCCCTAAAGTTCCACGCGTACCTCTAAGAAATATCAGCAAAACCAATAGGGGCTCAGCAGGGTCGATGCCTACTAGGGACAGGTGATGACTTCTGAATAGGTAACCTGTGGTCCTCGAAAACCAAGGTTTACTGCAGAAACATAGTGCTAGTTTTAGTCAGTAGAAGTCTGACATTTCCTCTCGCTCCACTCCAGAGCGGAAGACATCTTTAGACGATTTCCCACCTCAAGAAAAAAATGTATACTTCTGTGATAAATCAAACACTTCAGGATAAATTTTATTGTATAAATATTTTATTCACTTTGATCAACACAATTTCATACTTATCGTTCTATTAACAATCATTTACAAATACACAGATTAGTCGGACATGTTTTCTGTTCAACGACTCAAAGCAGACTGACTCTGTCCACAATGACAGTAACAAACTCAGTGTTTCCCTACCACAAACTTTCACAAACACTCGGTCGACTAACCGACCAATCAGAGCAAAGTAAAGAGTACGTAACATCAATTGACTAACTAATATACATTAGAGTTTATCTAATAATTAACTGCAAGTAAATATTTCATTTTAACAATTATGATATATTTATACAAAACAAATCCATAAAGTCTAATATTATAAATTATTACTTAATATCTACAACGAATGTCTAAAGTTCATGTAACTACTAGCGCCATCTATCGCTTATCATTGGAAGTTGAACGATTTATGAATATTTTCTTTAAAAATCATTACATTCGGCCATCCGACATCGTGCGATCTCCTGACGCACGATTACAATTAAAATGATAGGATATTTTCATTAAAATTATGAAACTTAATTCCAGTTCTACAAGGAACTGAGTCTTACATTCATAATCATTACATTCGGCTTAGTCTTGATTATTTGCTTTATCGTCACGTCATATGTTTATAACATTCTCATCACACGAAGAATAGAGTTTTTTTTTTTTTTGTCAAAGGCTTTTCTCTATATCCGAGTTTATATAAGGTCGGAGGAAAGTATGCTTCTAAATGTTATTCCTCAGTTTGCCAAAATCGGTAATTACAGTAATTTTATACTTAAAACTTTGTTTTTTTTTTCAATGGATCTATGGATTTTAAAATGAGGCAAATTCAATTTTACCCTCATAATTGCAATCAGATCTACTAATCTTTATTAAACCACTAATGCTGTAGGCTGTATCAAGGATTTTACTGATAACGAAAGTATCTTTTTGCTAGTCTAACCCAGATATTGGCGCTCACTTCATATCTTAAACTTTTTAACGTATTTTACTTCGTAATGTTTATCATTTAAAGGCACTCTGATCCTGGTAGTTTTGTGGCAGTCTGTCTAGTGGGACATTTAACAGAATTAATCACACGCCATAGGCATATGTTTCCTTGGTGTTCGTCATAGGAATCATTTTATTTTGCTAGGGGATTTAAAATAGTGGTTATACATTTTAGCAAAACCGCGCTCAACCCTAAACAAGATACAGCGTTAAAAACAAGGTCAATACCATGACTATCGCAAAAGCTCTTGATAGTAGGGTATCTAAAAGAAATCCATGATTGCAGTATTATTCAAGTTAATAAACTACTGTCAAATATGTTTTATAACCAACACTCAATTAGGTACTCAAAACCATTGGTCAATGTTAATTATGTGAGACTGTAAGCATAAAGTAAAACTGATCAGCTTTTTGTTCGAAAGTATTCTTCATTATTTACGCGCACTGAATTCACTTCATGTCATTAGGTTTTTCATAGGGTTCAGCTATAAGAATTTGAAATCTAGATCTTATTCATTTAATCCTAAGCAAATGCTGGCGCTTGCTCTCTCATTTTGTTTCTATTGTGTCTCTAGTCAAAGTATTCGAAAATTTGATATTTAGATCAATTCTCGTCTCAATACTATAAACAAAAACAGTATTCGTCTTAATTTCTGTGGAAAACATGATATTACGACTTAAGGTATCGACATACGCGTCCTAGATCTTACACTCTCAGTGGTTAAATGAAACTCACAAATCTGTAGCCACCATGTTGCTACATGTTGTGTGGCGACTCGTTTAGTCAGAGTTCATTACTTTCATTATTTGAAAGCATAATATAAAACAGAAACTTAAGCATTTAGAATAAAAGTGATCCTTCAGCTAGAGGCTAAGGGCTTAATTGTACTAATATTATCTCTCAAATAATATTAGCAGCATATGTGCGTGATTTCGTACCAAGTAAAGGTTCTAATAATGAAGTTCGGATCGCACTGTTCGTCAAACTTTATTTTTATTTGAAACCTTGAAATTAGTCCTCTACTCTAGTTTATGGATTTTCAATCCATCTTCCCCTTAACCGAATAAATAACGATGTAATATTTAGCTCTATTTAAATCATTCATTGTATCATAATCATCTTAGGAACCGGCTTCGATTTCAGTCTGGACGACGAGAACTAGTTATGGTCATGTAATAGTATATATTTTATCCTACTTGTAAAATAAATATCATTGTGTTCTCTGTCTATGGAATCAGTCTCCGCTACAGTTGTGCATACTGTCACAGGAATTGAAAACGTGTAATAAATCCATTTCCTCGTCTACAATTTAATGGTTTGGCTCAATTCCTAATAGATTTATCATTAATCCCGTGTGTTTAAATTTCTATCTGCAGCTCTTTTATTTATATGTTATCCATATATAAGCATTAATTTGTCGTAATAATATTCACATAAGTTACACCTTAATTCTTACTAGCTAACATTTCTGCTTGAAACCGACCATAATTCTGCTCATTAGATAAAATCATTTTAGTTTAGTTTACCACTTCGTCACTAAATGCTAACTTACAAAACTTGGCAAGGTTTCGTAAATTTTCTATTTTCTCTTGGTAAGACTAGCAAGTTTTTGAGACAAATTGTATAGTCAGTTTCTGATCCTACTTGCTTAATACAAATCAATTATAATTACTCTTTCTAATCAAACTTAAATACTCTCAAAATTTACAGAAACCACTCTCTTAGACCAACGTGGGGTACCTCTTCGTTTCTTGCATCGTGGTGGTGTCTTATTCCTTCCAAATCGTCTCTTTGCATCATTTTTCTTCAAGTCTGTACTGTTTGAACCAGGAACTATCTATTTGTTCAATAAGACTGGCAATTTTTCCTTCTGTAGTTCTGTCGGAATCCAAGTCCTCAAAAATAAAAAAAATCAGTGGTTAAAACATTTACAGGAAATAGTACTTGTATCGTTCATTTGAAACTCTTTTTTAAGAATCAAATCCCAGTGTTAAATTATACTTTCAATTCAATTTATCTATACCTATAATATCTTCAAAAACTATAACAGAATGTTCAAATCTCATCTAATAAACAGTTCAAATATGATATGAATAAACTTAATAAATTATTCAATTCATTTACATCTGCATTAAGCCAACGTAGTCAGACTAAAATCACATTAATAGGTAAATTCATACGTTACTTACGCTCTTGAGGATAATTTCATCTGCACCGGGCACACTTAACCCGAATCTTAATTGGCTCATCTGGCCAAATCAAATGGCCCACTTGGCCTCAGATGGCCCACTTGGCCTCAAATGGCCCACTTGGCCTCAAATGGCCCACTTGGCCTCAAATGGCCCACATGGCCTCAAATGGCCTACTTGGCCTCAAATGGCCCACTTTGCTCCAAATGGCCCACTTGGCCTCAAATGACTCACTTGGCCTCAAATGGCCCACTTGGCCTCAAATGGCCCACTTGGCCTCAAATGGCCCACTTGGCCTCAAATGGCTCACTTGGCCTCAAATGGGCTCGCTTAGCTTCATCAAAGGCATGCTTGCCTCATCCCTCATTAAGGCTCGCTTGGTCTTATTAAGGCTCACTTGGCTTCGTCAAAGGCACGCTTAGCTTCATCAAAAGCACGCTTGGTTTCATCAAAGGCACGCTTAGCTTCATCAAAGGCACGCTTGGCTTCATCAAAGGCACGCATGGCTTCATCAAAGGCACACTTGGCTTCATCAAAGGCACGCTTGGCTTCATCAAAGGCACGCTTGGCTTCGTCAAAGGCACGCTTGGCTTCGTCAAAGGCACGCTTGGCTTCATCAAAGGTACACTTGGCTTCATTAAAGGCACGTTGGGCCTCATCAAAGTCACGTTTGGCCTCATCAAAGGCACGCTTGGCCTCATCAAAGACACTCTTGGCCTCATCAAAGCACTGAAATCAATTCAAAACATTTCAAATGAACCATTTACAGACTCTTAAATTGCCAAGAAGTCAGTAAGTCAGCAAATTGACGGTAATTACATATTCCAAAGTGTAGATCTCTATGGAGAAGAAATTCCATTTACAGCCTTTTGAATCGTGTTATACATATACAAACTCAGTTTTAACTTTGTTCTCTCAAATTCATTTATTGTTTGTCATAGGTGGAAATTTAATTCATAAAACAACAGTACAAAATAAATATCATTTATCATTTAAGACTTATCATTTATCATCTATCATTTATCTTTTATCGTTTAACATTTATAAATAAATAAATTTATCATTTATCATCATTTATCATTTACTATTTATCATTTATCGTTTAACATTTATAAATAAATAAATTTATCATTTATCACTGATCACTGACCACCTATCACTGATCGCTTATCACTGATCACTTATCACTGATCACTAATCACTGATCACTAATCACTGATCACTAATCACTGATCACTAATCACTGGTCACTAATCACTGGTCACTAATCACTGGTCACTAATCACTGGTCACTAATCACTGGTCACTAATCACTGGTCACTAATCACTGGTCACTAATCACTGGTCACTAATCACTGGTCACTAATCACTGGTCACTAATCACTGGTCACTTATCACTGATCACTTATCACTAATTACTTATCACTTATCACTGATCACTTATCACTGATCACTGATCATTTATCATTTATCACTAATTATATATCATTTATCATTATTGTGACATACTAATAAAGGGTACAACATGTTTTTACAACTATGCGTCGAAACGAAAGGGAAATTATCGTGCCACACAAAGTAATCCGAGGCAACAGTGACAATTATCGCTTTGGAAAATAGGAAAATTTTACATATAAACTGACTACTTACATATACGAATTCGATGAAATTAAATAAAGGAAAAGCAACCCAATTTGAAATATAGAAACTAAAATGAATCACCAGCATTTAAGAGGTGTTTAGTCTTGTCAACTTTCGATTACGAACATGACGCGCATATCTGTACCACTCAGTTCACACATTTGAAGGGAATCGAATGATTCAATACACGAGCCTGTCACCATCAGTAAGAAATTTGGGTGAGTATGATACTGGTCTGAAATACTTGGCACACTTGGCTAAAAAAATAAATAAATCTCGAGCTCACTTAGCTTCAATTTAGGCACACATAACCTCTTGTCTGAAGTAACACTAGCACACATGGGAAAAAGAATAAAAAATATCTCGAGCTCATTTAGCTTCAATTTAGGCACACAACTTCTTGGCTTAAAGTAACACTTGCACACTTTGGTGACAAAAAAAATTATCTCGAGCTCACTTAGCTTCAATTTAGGCACACATAACCTCTTGTCTAAAATCACACTAGTACACTTGGAAAGACAAAAATATATTTCTCGAACTCATTTATCTTCAATTTAGGCACACATAACCTCTTCCTGTTATCACTGCACATATTTGTAGGCATATCCCACTTCTGAAATGTGATAAATCAAACACTTCAGGATAAATTTTATTGTATAAATATTTTATTCACTTTGATCAACACAATTTCATACTTATCGTTCTATTAACAATCATTTACAAATACACAGATTAGTCGGACATGTTTTCTGTTCAACGACTCAAAGCAGACTGACTCTGTCCACAATGACAGTAACAAACTCAGTGTTTCCCTACCACAAACTTTCACAAACACTCGGTCGACTAACCGACCAATCAGAGCAAAGTAAAGAGTACGTAACATCAATTGACTAACTAATATACATTAGAGTTTATCTAATAATTAACTGCAAGTAAATATTTCATTTTAACAATTATGATATATTTATACAAAACAAATCCATAAAGTCTAATATTATAAATTATTACTTAATATCTACAACGAATGTCTAAAGTTCATGTAACTACTAGCGCCATCTATCGCTTATCATTGGAAGTTGAACGATTTATGAATATTTTCTTTAAAAATCATTACACTTCTTAGAAGAATTATTTCAGCTTTTTAATTATTTAGGCTTACTTTACCAGTCAGCAAAAAGCGGTGAAGAAAAAAATAATAACTACGAAAATAAATAACAAGCAGTTATTTATTACTAGCATTTGCCTGCAGCTTCGCCCACGTACATGAAATATAAGCTTTCTGTCGGTTAAAAAATTTTCGTAATCGGACCAGGACTTTCAGAGATTACAACCTACAAACAAAAATATATATATATATAAAAAAAACTTTATTACTTTATAATATTAGTATAGATTACAGACATGCATTTATAATTAAAGCCCACCAACAACTTGTTTACTGACAAATCTTTACGTTAAACATTCAGAATATGGTCCCATGTAAACAATTCAATTACAGGCGTGGCGTGCATATCACTTACTGGTTGAGAGAAAGCGGTCGTACAATTTTAAAAAATTACAGTTGAAAATCATTTTCACCAAATTAAAAAAAAATCATTTTAAGGCCAGGTTCTCATTTTGAACTTTTTTAAACCTCTGGAAATTCACAATTATACGTATAAAAGAGAAAGAACATCATGAAAAATTATTTTATCAAAGTTATATGACCAACCACCGGGAAAAAATTAAAACAAGATATAAATTATTTGGTTCGATAAAAAAAATCGCGAATCTGACCCTAACTTACGATTTCAAACGTAAGTTTATTTATTTCTACGAGATTACGTCACGGAATTAATTGAAAGTAACAAAAAATAGCTTGTTTTTAAAAGGGTCTCGCTAAAACTCTTGAATATTTGTTTTTTTTTAATAACAATAATAAAACCGCTGTTACGGACAGACCCGGGTGGAGTTCATACAAAATACTCAGTGACTGCAACCACCAACTCGTACTGGGCCTGTGTGGCGGATTACGGCCTATTCCTTCCTAGAGAGGAGGCCTGAGTCCCAGCAGTGGGCTTTAAAAAGGCTGATTATGCTATTTTCTTACGTATGAGTTAAAATAATTTTGATATTACCAAATACACATACTGCTATTATGACAGAAACCTAATGCCGAAACCCAACGATAAACTAGAAATAAAATACAATACAACAATTAATAATATTCAATAGAACTCAATTCAATTAATAAAATTAACTATACAAAGCAATACAATTATTTCAATTAATTAATTTAATTTCAATCATAATTACTTTGTGACTTTATTTCACCACCACTGCTTTCAAAACGGCGAAGGAAAACACCGTGAGGAAACCGGCATGTCCAAGAACCAAAAATTCGAAGACATGTGACATCCACCAACCCGCACTGGGCCCGCGTGGTGGATTACAGCCCATTCCCTCTCCTAGATAAGAGGCCTGAGTCCCAGCAGTGGGATAAATGATAAATGATAAATGATCTTTATTTTGCAAGTAGGTTTTATAAAAACACTTTTACACGTCAATTTTTTTTTTTCGTCAATTAATGCTAGATGAGGCCGGTGTTTCCTAGCTGACTACCCTGAGAAGAAACACCGAAACAAACTCAGGGGTCAAAGTCTCTTTTAAAGTCCATACAGCAAAACATGTAATGGTCAAATCATATGAGAACCATGCAGATTGAGCCTGAGATGGTCTTTTGAAGAAAGAACCACACAGTTCTAAGTGGACCTGTCCAGTCAGTGCAAGCATTTGTCAATATGCGTGTAGCTCAACTCAGGACTACTAAGGAGCTCAACGACTTGACGAACAATGCCAAAGAAAGGACATTTGGGTAGGCCACATCAAATACTCAAAACTGCCAGACATCATGTGAAAATAAAAGAAAAGGAAAGAGTAATCCACATAGTTCTCACATTCACAATAATAAAATTTACAAAAGTGTAAATATTACAAATTGTAAAAAAAAAGTAAGTACATATATATATATAAAAAAAATCAGTCAAATAGTAAAAATAAACATGTCATAATTGTAAAACAACAACAATCGTCAATAAAAAAAAAAGGCAGTTAAAACAAAAAAACATTCAAATGATAATAATTATAGTGAGTAGGTACTGGAGCAGGTCAATCCCAAGCCGTTTTATCCTCGAGATACTCTTTTACAGTATAAAAAGCCTTTTGGCAAAGTTTTCGCTTTACAAATATTTTGAATTTATTAATGCTAAGTTCCTGAATAGGACTGGGAAGCTTATTATAAAAATGTATACTTTGGCATCTAAATGAGCGTCCTATTTTTTTGAGCCTGGTGGCAGGAACCACTAACTTGTGTTTGTTCCTAGTATTAACGTTGTGAATGTCACTGTATTTTTTAAACATGTTTTTATTTTTATGAACATACAAAATATTTTCATAGATATACTGAGATGGCACAGTTAAAATATTAATATTTTTAAATTTATCTCTGAGGGAGTATCTGGGACTTAATTTATAAATTGAACGAATGGCCCTTTTCTGCAAAACAAAAATCGTTTGGATATCGGCGGCATTTCCCCATAATAGAATACCGTACGACATGACACTATGAAAATAACTGAAGTAAACTAAACGGGCTGTCTCTAAGTCAGTTAGATTTCGAATTTGTCTAACAGCGTATGCGGCAGAGCTAAGTTTTTTCGACAACTTATCTATGTGTGGGCCCCACTGAAGCTTAGCATCAAGAGTTATACCCAAGAACACTGTATTGTCTTCAGGACTCAATTCTTTACCTTTTATTAGCACACTAGTTTCTACCTGCCTTACGTGAGGCATCGTAAATTTAACAAATTTGGTTTTCTTTTCATTAAGGAGCAGGTTATTGACATTAAACCAGTGTACTATTTTTGAAAGGGCGTTATTTATGTCATCAGTAACCGGCTGCTGACGTTTAAGCTTAAACAAAAGCGAAGTGTCGTCTGCAAACAACACTATATCATGGTTATCCTTTATGAGGTATGGCAAGTCATTTATATAAATGAGAAATAAAAATGGACCAAGAATCGAGCCCTGGGGCACACCCATTGATACTACAGACCCGGGTGATCTTTTTCCATTTACATCAACTCTCTGAATCCTATCACTCAAATAAGAAGTAAGAAGATCCAGAGAGGAATTCCGGATTCCGTAATGGTGTAGTTTCCTGATTAATGTTTCATGGAGAACGCAATCGAAAGCCTTGGACAAATCACAAAAAATGCCCAGGACATCGCATTTGTCTTCCCATGCATTATAAATATGTCCTAAAAGTTCAACCCCGGCATCGGTTGTTGAACGACCCCTTGTAAAACCGAACTGTTTATTATGTAACAACTTATGTCTATTAAAAAATCTTTGTAATTGATGTAAAATTAGTTTCTCAAATATTTTACTAAAGGTGGGTAGCACTGAAATAGGTCTATAATTTGTGGGGTCAGATGTACTACCCGTTTTAAACAATGGTATTATTTTACTATACTTCATTAAGTCAGGAAACTCGCCACAATCAATACAATTATTAAAAATAAGTGCTAAACTAGGAGCTACAACCTTTATAATGGACTTTACAACATCCACAGAATTTCCCCATAAATCTGTGGTCTTTTTTACATTCAAAGTGTTAAAGGTTTTAATTATATCCACATATGTCACATGTTCGAAATTAAAATCAGAATCACAAACTTTAACATTTTCTTTAAGCAGAGACTCTGCAGCAGTGGGTGATGAGTTCAGAGATTTAGTAGTTAATATGGGGATCTCTGAAAAGAACTTTTCAAAAGCTGCAGCAACTTGTGAGTCCGATTTGATCATGCTGTCATTAATTTTAAGGCTATAGTCACTACATGGTTTTTTAGATCTTCCAGTTTCACTGTTTATAATATTCCAGGTAGTTTTAATTATATTATTACTATTTTTAATTTTAGAACTCAAGTAGCGCGATTTTGCAACAGAGCATACTTTTTTGAATAATTTTGAATAATTTCTAACATACAAACTAAACTCGGCAGTGTTTACAAGAATTTTTTCCTCATACAATTCATAGAGTCGCGTTCTTTAACATTAATTACACAAAAACATTAATTTAAGTTCCTATTGTAATTTTTATTATTGGTGTACAATAAAGAATATATCTATCTACTAATTAAACTAATTAAGGAGTACTGAAGGTTAAAATAATTATAATACAAATAAATAAAAAAGAAGGACATTATTCGTTTTTAAAACTATATTTTGAGACACGTGTGCGCAGTGTCATCACATCATCATTTCAGCCGATATACGTCCACCGTTGGACATAAGCCTCCCCCAAGCGTCGCCAGAACGAACATTTCTGTGCGTCTCGCATCCATCAGTTTCCCGCAACCTTCACCAGGAAGTATGCGCAGTGTAGTTCTACCTTAAGGCCCAAGCGCCCGAAAAGTGCCATCAAACAGTGACTTTCTGAAGCCTACTCCTCGGTAACGGCCAGGTTAATAGGTTTGATAAAAATATATGTTTATTATAGATTCAATAACATTATCAACATTGGATTTTTACGTGCTATTAGGTACTACTTTTGTCTAAAAAAAATATTTAGCAATTTCGCAACTTTTCGCGACGTTTCCCTACTACTCCTTCGAAACGGCTTGGATCTTTAGAAACATTTTTACAGATAAAAATGGGTGGTTAAATATTCTTCAAAGTGAACATTGCATATGTAAATCAATCGATATTTCGCAAAGAAAATGGATTTAAAGGTCAGCCGCGCGCTTTCCGGGCGCTGTTGGCCGCAAATAAATGCACAGATTTGCGTACTGCCGCCTAGGCGGGTGCGAGAGGTGCGTCCACATAATTTTGACCAGATGGTTCAAGCGACTATAAGCCTTAACTGTAAGGTAGAACTACACTGCGCACACATGTGCCACATACGCCGATCTGTTCGCGTCGGTCTCCATACAAATATGGAATCTAGACTTGTAGAACTAAGTTAGATCCATGCCACGCGACGCCACGCGATGTCGTTCTACGTACAAATCAGGCGTGGTCCACGTGCGCTTCGATCGAATGTAGTTCTAGATTTAGTGGTGTAAAAATATTACCTGAACAATAAAAATGTAATTATAAGTTTTTTGGCATCGCCGTGGGACACATTGTTGTGGCTTTTTTTTATTTTAATTTTGTCATTATTTGCACGGTTCCACTAAATTATAGTATAATTAATAGAAAAGAGTGGTTTACATAATTATTGAATTTTTTAAATTGAAATAACACAAGGGGTATAAGTTAATTGGCTGTGGTTATTATTTACAGCGTATGCTATGTAGCTTTAGAGGTATGCGGCACAGGGTGTGAAGTCCAAAAAACTCTTTTGAAAAAGGAGGATCCTCCGACCAGACGGCTATTTTATCTGATCCAGGCAACTGCCCGATAGTTGATTACGGGTTGATGTATATATTCTAATCGTTTGGAGAACTCTAATACTGCGTTGCGGGATTTTATCCTTTTTAGTCTCGGGCAAAGTGCTGATTGATACATAAATCTTTGTAAGAGTAGGCCTACTGTCTCAAAAAAGTGAGAGAAAGAAAGAAAGACAACACGCCGATTTGGCACAAGTACACACAATGAGATAACAATTCTAGAAAATTAACTAAACTTCTTAAATTACATCAACATTGTGTGGGCGTTTTTTTTTTATAAAATATGTATTAGTGTGAGATGACCTTAACATTTAGCGGGTCGTTATAAAGGTAGCATTGTGTTACAGGAAAAAATTATTATATTACACGCGTCCAACCTACTGTGTCGAGTCAAAATGCCAGTCGAAACAAACACTAAAAACAGTGAGTTTAAAAACAATTACATACATCCGAAAGACGTATCCAACAAACTAGACCAGTCTATTAGTAAAATTATTGAAAAAGCAGGATTCACAAAATACATTATTGAAAAAAAATCTGTATGTACAAACGGTAGTAACTTTTTCGGGCTACTGTATGAAATTGATATCAAAGGAAAAACGAAGATAGGTGATAAAGAGTTGAACTTATTCGTCAAAAGTGTTGTACCAGGTGAGAGCAATATGGAAATGATCTCCGTAAGGGACTTTTATAAAGCTGAACTCTTTACCTACAAAGAACTTGCGAAGATATTCGAAGAACTACAAGAAGAAGCAAAAGTACCCATTGATGAAAGATTCAAGATGGTCAAAATTTACGATGAAAGTAATACAGAAGTGATAATAATGGAAAACCTATCAAAAAAAGGATTTGTAACTGGCCACAGAATGGATGTGGTATCTTTAAATTTTGCTGAATTGGCTATTAAAGAACTTGCTAAATTCCATGCGTTTAGTTTCGTAATAAAAGAGACTCGTCCTGATTTTTATGAGAAAAATGTTAAATCTAGAAAAGTGCCTTATAATCTAAATTTAAAACAATATCGGGAATTTGTTCAGAGCATGACTAAAATATTTATGAATAACGTTGATGAAGACATCAAGGAAAGAGTTGAAAAGTTGTGTGAAATAATTACGGAGAAACATGCCAAAAATTATAAAGACGAGACAATTAAGCGATGCTTGATTCATGGTGACTACAAACCCAATAATATAATGGCGAAGATCGTCGTAAGTGTTGTCAAATATTAGTATATAATTTAACTCTCATTTTGACATCATCTATAATTTAAAGCTTTGGCTTTGAAGTTGATTTCGCTATAATTGAACGATGAATTACTAGCCCCTAAAAACAACTGTAAAATTTTAAGAAAATATCATCAAAATAAAAATATTACTTTGAAATATGAACAGAAGTGGCTTAAATTTTATCTTCTTTTTATCTTTTTTTAACTGAAGTTTTAATATTTGAGAAAGACTGCAGTGGAGTGCAACATTCTGGGTATCAAATGAGCCGACAGAATTAGGAAAGGGAAACATAGATGTAGGATACATGTCTGCCAGGTTAAAATGGGATTGGGTGGGTCACATCAGCTGCATGCACACTGACAGCTGGGCGAACAAGGATATGCCCAAAAAAGAAGTTAGAATGAGTGGTCTTTACCATTGTGTTAAATTAACAAAATGTTTAATATCTTAGTGAATTCGGTCGTTACGTGATCAGGCCTTTGTTTTTGAGGTAGAAAATTATCAACTACCTTCTCTTGTTCAATAAGGGCCGCTACAGCTACGCAACTATTTCAAACAACCCTATTACATTCCACGCGATCTAGCCTGGCTTCCAATTATTTTAGCGTTTAGAATGTTTGATATACTCACCTTAATCTTATTTATACTTTTATGATCCTTATCATTGATACCATTAATGAACCTATTTTATTGTTCTTAGGACGGAGTCATATCACAAATAATACCAATCGACTATCAACACTTGCAGTACGGATGCCCTATCTTAGACATTTTGCTGTTCATCATGACTAGCACTGACAAAGAGTTTCGGAGAGCCCATATGTCACATCTCATAGATCTATACCACAAGACGATGTCAAAATTCTTAAAATATTTCAACATTGATGTGAACTCTTGTTATTCAAGACACGAGTATGAAAAAGAATTCAGAAATAAGTTGGATTATGGTCTGGTATATGCGCTAATATTTTTACCTTTTCTGTTTGCATCAGAAGACGATATTCCTGACATGAGAAAGCAAGATAATGGTTTTAATTTTAGAGTTGATGGCAGATACAAGGACAGAATCAAAGGGATTATCGAAGATTATATTGAGTGGGGTATTATTTAAACAATTTTTAGGGTTACCATCGGACAACCTGACAATGGCGAGCATTGACCTTTTCATTGTTTTAACACCTATACGGTTCGCACTAAACGTTTCGCCTCGTCGTTTATACCGCGTTTTTGAAAGAGTGAAACTATTTGTCTACTGCGGTCTTCCCGTCCGATTATAATTTTGGAGGCTTCAAGGCTACAGAGAATACGTACGCACACCTAATAAATTAGTGCGTCTCACCATCAAAGATAGTATCACTGCTTTCTATCAGGTGAGCTCGCAGTCAAGCACTGGTTTATTATTATTATATAAAAAACTTTGTTGATATAACATAGATATATAGGTCTGAACATGACTATTCTCAAAAGAACACAATAATAATTGTAGTTTATTTCATTATAAGACTATAAATAGATTATGCAGATTCTAAATACATCATAACTCAGTGAAGCGATTATACAACATTTTTTTTAGTATTTATCTATAATATGTATGTATTTAGAAATATATATGTATGTTTATCAGTTGTCTAGTACCCATAACACAAGCTCTGCTTAGCTTGGGACTAGACGGCGTTGTGTGGTAGTTGTGGAAAAAAAACATACAAAAAAAAAACATACAAAACATTTTTTTTTTTAGTTTATGCGAAACCTGAATATAGTTGGTTCAGATTCAGTAACTGAAAGGATTCCAATAGTTTTTACAACATGTAATATTTTTTCCCAAAAATATTAAAAAAGGTCTTAAGTCGGACACCACCGACACTAAGTAATACAGGTCACTGCAGGTCATAGCGGGTATTAAGAGGCAGCAAAAAGCGGAGTGCAAATGCAAAACAACCCCTCAGTCTCCTGGAAGGCCCGGTGACTATGTATTTTTGCTGTTATAACCGCACCGCGTACCGCGCTGGCAGGATCCGACATGCTACTGCGTCCAGCAGTGCCCACGACGCAGCTGTATGTTTCGAGGTTACATCACTCCACGAAGGTTGAGGAGATCGTGGAGTATGTTCGAATCAAGACGAACTGGACTTTGAGAGTCGAGCAGTTGGAGCCGCGCCATAACACTAATTTCAAGTCGTTTGTGGTGCCGACTCATCATTTAGACACCTTCCTCAAAGGAGAGTTTTGGCCGAAAGGTGTCGTGTATCGACGATTTCGTAGAAGGATAGCGACCTCGCAGCGGAACACGACGCCGTCACTTCGTGTGCTATAGTTTATGTAATTAATAAGTAGATGTTATTCATATGTATTAGTTTATTATTTTTAAGATTATGTTATGTAAAGTGTCTATGGGCCATAGTAGCTTGAAATAAAGAATTATTATATATTTTTTTTATTTATTATAACTTTGTGTTTTTTTATGATACGTTATAAAACTTTTTACATAGATTAATTACATAAAAATACTAGAAATGTGTTTTGGGTTTCGCATATATTAAAACTAATGTTGTATTTAGAAAAAAAAGCGATAAATATACATACAGTTGTTTTAAAGAATTGAAGTGCACATGTTTAGTTATTAAATTAGCACGTACGTTTTTAGCTTTTATTCTATATATTATATTTGTACTTTTTACATTAATCATATAATCTGGCAAATTATCATGTTACACCTGTATTGGTTAAAATAAAAATATGCTACCTATACGTTTTTTAAGTTAGTAATTAGAATTTGCTAAGTAAATATTTAAGATTGTTTTGCGAATAGTCAATTTGCGGACTTTTTCATTAATTAATAAACATAAGTAAATTTTTATTTTGCAAACGTTACAAAACATATCTTATTTATTAAAATTAATTGCTAGGAAATAATAAACAAATTAAACAATAACTTAAATAATTAAAAATAATATATACACTAAATGCGTAGTTAAATATGACGTCATAAAACTCCTCCGCATCGCTGTCGACTGGAAGTGTGCCCAAAAGGCTGGCGGCATTGCCACGTTGTATGGCAATGCTTATTCTCTGACCGAGGTAGAAGCCAGCCCTTGGGTCACGCGAAGCGTCAATTAAGCGTTTCGCCAATTCTTTAAAAAGCATATGAGCACTCGTACCCCACGGCCCGAGAGTTTCAACCCCAAACGGCTCAAAAATATAACTGCCGACGAGGCTGTTATATTTCTGCCGCTTGAGGTTCTCTGCAGCCGTCGCGGCAGCACCAGCACAGCACGAAGAGCTAGGAAGATGGGATGGCGCAAGAGTATCGACACAGGTAGCGTCCCACACTAAAGGCCTACCCATCTTCCAAGGAAATAAAGACATACCGTCTGGTCTCTTACCATCGTCGCGTGCCATGCCATGAGGTTCCAAAACAGCCGGAACACCGACGGTGACAAGGGCTCGTCGGATGATGTCGTTAATGTTCGCGTGCCGCGCTATGCGTCCCGCACTTCGACTGCATGACAGGCCGTGGTGACCGAGGCTGTTGACAACTTCGCCACAGTGGCAGCGATGAGGAGAACAACAGGGAGCACCTAGACGTAGGGCAACAGCTAAGCGGAAAGTAGTATCGTCGAACAAGGTGCCAATATTCGACGACGGCAGTGCGTGAAGCCAAAGACCTGACTCCCAATTTCCCACAGCCAGCAGGCGCGCACGCACTTGCGTACTTAACTACAAATTTATAGTTTTTATACATAATGTATATTATATTATATATAATGTATATACCAAGATTGCTATGAAACCTTACTTCATACCAAGATTCTAGGAGATCGAGAAGTAGGTAGTAGGTACCTTACGAATTTTGATTCTCTTGTGAGTGTCGAAATATAAATTTTTTGCTTTATGTGGCCGTATCTTTCTTTTTCGCTAACTTACAAGTTTGATTTTTTTACAGCTTCAAGAAATCGCAGACCTTCAGCATAT
Source organism: Mythimna ferrago (assembly GCA_910589285.2). Taxonomy (NCBI): domain Eukaryota; kingdom Metazoa; phylum Arthropoda; class Insecta; order Lepidoptera; family Noctuidae; genus Mythimna; species Mythimna ferrago. The sequence continues at coordinate 2,810,644 of OU342693.1, forward strand.
GGTTTTAATTTCAACTCGATACCTCCATGCGTTCCCGACATAAAGGGGACATTTATATATAGGGTGACTGGTAATTGGTGTATGATACTTAAACACGTGATTGTGCTCATGATAGCCAACAACTTTTACTATGGGAACAAACCTGAAATCGCGAAAAAAAATCAGCTGTTCAGTACATTTATGTTTGCCTAATGTACTGAACAGCTGATATTTTTTTCGCGATTTCGGCTTTACTGCCATAATAAAATTGTTTGTTAGCACAATCACGTGTTTAAGTATCCTACACTAATTGCTAGTCCTATATATGTTCGTGATTCATTAATTTTCTTTAGTTCACACTAAACTCACTCACTTTGTGATTCGCATACGAAGTCTCTTAGGTCGTCAGATAACTTGAGACTCAAAATGCCGATGCATGCCACCACGTTTTTGGACAAGTCCTTTACTGTCCAGGGCACTCGTCTCTGGAATGCTCTGCCAGATCCAATAAAACGCGCGCAGTCACTACACATATTCAAAAAACTTGTGAACGAATATTACTTGTCCTTGTAATCTTGTTTCGTTTTTAGCTGTATTAATTGTAGTTGTCACTTGTTTTCTTGCCAATATAATTATTATTTAGTATGTATGTATTTTAGTGTTAAGTATAGTACTTTGTTGTTTTTTTTTCTTCATCAATAATTGTTTAACTTGTTTTGTAATGCACCATGTGCAACCCCATTTTATGTCAAGTCAATCTCTTTCCATACCAGGTTGCCTGGAAGAGATCGCGGAATGCGATAAGGCCGCGAATTGTATGTTCTAAATATAAGGCTCAAATGTGCAATTTATTATTTTGGTGTACAATAAAGGATACATAAATAAATAAATAAACAATTTGTAGATGTATTATGTATATTTTGGAATTTGTTCTTCTAGGGTGGAGGCCCGAGTCCCAGCAGTGGGAACATTATAAAGCTGATTATTATAATATACTGCTTTTTTGAGAATAGTGGTGGCCGAGAGGTAACGGCCCCGACTTACGAGTTGTAGGTCGCGGGTTGAAACCCTTTTTTTTTATGGTGGGAAAAAATCATGCAATGACATCCCCCGCCCTTGGGCGGAGCGGGAGATAGTGTCAGACTCTTACTGACTAAAAGACCCACCCCGTTCCTTCCAGCCTTCATACCGGGGCTCGAGCGCCCTTTCGGATAACCCTGGCCCCAGTAGGCTTCGACCCGGCTGGGTCCCTGCTGTTGCTGACAACTCCTTGAGGCGCGCGGGAACAGTGCGCGCCGTCGACGACTTGGGCTTGGTCCGGACAGTTACCGGACGGCCGGACAGTGAGCTACCCATTGCACACTGTCCGCAAGCCCGCGCCTACGTTGGCCGGAAATCGGGATCAGAATCCCGGCGACGGCGGCGGCGATAACGCCGTTGCCTGATGCGTTCGGCCTCCTCCTTTGCGAGCATTACTGCCTCGCAGAAGTCGGCGACCGCCTGCCACTCCTCCTCGCTCCGGACCATGGCCTCAACCAAGGCCCGGCGCGAGAGGTCTCCGCCGCCGATCGCCCCCACGAGGGCACGGCGATGCTCCGCCCAAGCAGGGCACACCTCGACTGTGTGCTCCACCGTGTCCTCCGGGCGTTCCGCACAGTGGCGACACCCGGGCGTCACTTCCGCATGGATCGAGTGCAGGAAACTCCCGAACGAACCATGTCCGGTGAGTACCTGCGTCATGCGGAAGGTAAGGACGCCGTGAGGTCTTTCCAGCCACGCCTCAAAGAGGGGACTTACCGCCATGATTGTGGCGTGCCCAGCACTGGGCTGCGATAGTCGTTGACGCCATTTCACCATGAGATCCCGCCGGAGCTCTGTCCGCCATGCCGTGACCTGTCGCGGCAGCGGACTTTCACCCCGGCGTTGCATCTCCACGCGCATATCGTGCATGTGTGCAAGGACTGTTGCCTCCAGATCCCACGGTGGTAGGCCAGCCAGAAGGCTCGCCGCTTCGCGGGAGACCGTGCAGTATCCCCGCACCATCCTTATCGCCATGACCCTCCGGCAGGCGTTCAGTATGGCCGCCGGTTGCTTTTTCAGCGACGGCGGCGGGTTCAAACCCTGCTAAGCGCATTACTTTGTATAATTTATTTCATCACCACTACTCTCAAAATGATGAAGGAAAAGTCGTGAGGAAACAGGCATGTTCTAGAACCAAAAATTCGAAGACATGTGACATTTACCAAATCGCACTGGACTCGTGCGTTGGACTACGGTCCATTCCCTCTCCAAGAGCCTGAGTCCCAACAGTGGGAACATTATAAGGTCGACTATGTTAAGCTACGCTTTTATATTTTACTAATAATGACAATAATTTCCGAATTTTGATAACGAAACGAAACAGTCATAAACGCCATTCAATATGTGGGAGTGAACAAAATGTCATTCCACAAACGATCACGTGGGTTTAGCCATTTCCTGACAAAAAAGAAAAAAATATCTAATATTATAAATCATTTGATTTATAATATTAGATATTTTTTTCTTTTTTGCAATGTTATTGTTTGCAGAATTACTCCCTCTGCTTTGTAAGGGGAAAATAATTTCTTTGAACCTTTGTAACAGAAAACATAACAACAAATACAATTTTATTAAAATAATTCAGTCTACATTATCTTATTAACAACAAAATATTTTTTTTTAAGGAAAAACAGTTTGAAGGTGAAAGGAAAACAAAACTTGTATGAAAGACGTGTCTTTACTATAATCTTCTTAATTAATTAGCTTTAAAAATATTTCATAGAAGAAAAATTTTTGTGGTTTTTCGTATTAAAAGTAGCTTTTGCCAACAGCTTTGCCCGCGTGGGAGTCGGTTTCTCCCACAGACTTGTTTCTTCTTAAAAATGTTAGTCCCCGTTGCATCCCCTTACGGGGAGCCTGGAGGACACGGTGGAGCATACGGTAGAAGTGTGCCCAGCCTGGGCCGAGCACCCCCGTGTCATCGCGGGAACGTTCGGTGGCAACGATCTCTCGCGGGCATAGTACAGGCTATGATCCGGAGTGAGGAGGAGTGGCTGGCGATCGCCTCCTGCGAAGCAGTAATGCCAGCAAAAAAGGCGGTCACACGCGCAAAGCAACGGTCCTCACGGCCCAGCCAGGATTCCAATCCCGATTTCCGGCCACCGTAGGTGCGGGCTTGCAGATGGTGAGTAATATGTAGCAGGGTCGTAGCCTACTGGGGCCATGGGTGATGCGAAAGAGAACCCCGGGCGAGAACGAGAAGAAACAAGAGTGGGTTTGAGTCAGTAAAAGTCTGAAAAAAGGGGGCGAGTGATGTCATTAGATAGTTTCCCACCTAAAAAAAATCACCATAAGAGGAAATTTAAAAAAAATGCTTTCTTATTCTTTAGATACTTAATAAAACAGAGAACAAAAACCATAATCATTAGAAAGCCAAATACAAGTTTTCACGTATATACAATTCATTTATGGAGTGAGCATATAGGTACAAAAATTTTCCTTTACAATTTATTTTTGTACAAAATTTCAAACTATCAAGATTGCGAGACTCATAGCACTCCCCATGAAATCTTGAAACCAGAAATACTATATTATAATCAAAATAACTTAATTTTAAAATTGATCTAATGTGACTGAGATCAGAAATCAGAAGTATAAAAAATGCAACTTCTTAAACTCTCTATCTTAAAGTTAAATAAAACAGTAAACTCTATTCATCATATCCAAAACAATTCTCTTTCCTTCAAAAATAACCCGAGCGTATAAAATCGTCGACAATACCGCTAAATCTCTCAGTAAATTTGCTACCACCATTAAAAGATAAGCGCATAGTAGATAGCGTTACTTATGCAACATTTGTTTATTTATTAAATACTTTTGCACACAAAAGTACGAAGGTTTTAATGCCTTAGGCATTTTCTGCCAGTCAACCTTTGGGTGGTGCTGAGAAAAATAGTGGTAGGTGTAACATCAGGCGCATTGTTAGAGTCTAAACTTGGACTTGAATAAAAAGCAGTGGACTGTGTTACTGCATACAAACACAAACCAAATAGATAAAGCGTGTATCCAAATACTGTTGGTACTGTGAGGAATTTACAAGGCGCGTATGTATCGTCGGTCGTTCTCGCATCATCTTCAGAAAGCACATCAAGCACATCGTCTTCCTCCTTCTTGCGTCGTATTCCTAAATGCTGAGGGTCGTGACCTCCCTGCTTCATCACTTTGCTTTTTATGATTTTTTTTCCATTTATTCCTGTCTCTGGCGGTGTGAAGGGTCTTGGGTAGTCAAGAGCGGTGCGGATCTGGTCAGACCAATGTATTGGGCTGCGCTCGCGAGGCCTTTTTCCATCTACGTCACAATTAGCCTTTCGAGGGCATCGTCTTCAGAGATAAATAAAATAAAAAGGAAACATAGAAGACATTTTTATTATTAAACTAAAGTCTAACTTTTCCCTATAAAACGTTTTAAATTCTGCGCTAGGAAATACTAATAATAATATTCCCCAACAGTCACGCAGTCCCAAATTAAGCAGAACTTGTAGTATGAATATTAGACCACTGCTTATGTATTTCTAAAGATATGCATCATACAGATAAATTACACCCAAACACTGAAAAAAATATCGAGCTCATCACACAAACATTGTCTTGTGGGAATCGAACCACTAGCTAGAACAACAGGCCAATCAATGGATTGTTGGTCAGGAAAAATCTATTTTGTATTTTAATCATTTCCTTCGATTTCTCGATTATAATCTGCACGATTAACCCAATTTTGACAGTTATTAATTTTGAGTTCAGTAATAAAAATGGTCAGACTTTAGTCAGAATACCTGTCAAGCTTTATAATTAGAGAAGGGTGCGTCAGGTCGGGTCTTGCCTCTAAATTATCTAATCCGAAACCAATGCTAAGTATTTCCTTATCAAATTCTAATTACTTACTTAAAAATTAAACAAATCGTGTAACATATTTTTATTTCAACTAATATAGGTGTTACATGCTAATGCTGAAAGCTTACGTGCCTAAAATTTAATAACTTAACATGTGCACTTAATAAATTCCTTAAAACAGCTGTATGTATGTTTATTGCTTTTTTTCTATGTATAAATCACCTTACGGAGTCACGACATTTTTAGTATCTGCATAATCTATTTATAGTCTCATTATGAAGTGAATTATTATATTCTATTATATTTATAACTATTATATTGTGTTCTTTACAAGAATAGATATCTTTAAACTGATATACCTATATTATATCAACAAACTAAACTTAAAAATATATTTAAATGATACCCCACTCAATATAATCTTCGATAATCCCTTGGATTCTGTCCTTATACTTGTCATCAACACTAAAATTCAAACCATTATCTTGCTTTCTCAAATCAGGAACATCGTCTTCTGATGCAAACAGAAAAGGTAAAAATATTAGTGAATATACCAGACCATAATCCAACTTATTTTTGAATTCCTTTTCAAACTCGTGTCTTGAATAAAAAGAGTTCACATCAATGTCAAAATAATTCAAGAATTTTGTCATCGTATCATAGTATAGATCTTTGAGATGCAACATATGGGCTCTCCGGAACTCTTTGTCAGTGCTGTTCATGATGAAAAATAAAATGTCTATGATAGGACATCCGTACTGCAAATGTTGATAGTCGACTGGTATTATTTGTGATATGGCTCCGTCCTAAGAACAATAAAATAGGTTCATTAATGGTGTCAATGATAAGGATCATAAAAGTATAAATATGTAAGTTTAATTTTATTAATATAGGTAAGTATACTAAGTATAGCAAACATTCTAAACGCTAAAATAATTGGAAGTTAAATTTAACGTTCGAAAGCTAGTTCAGCTATAAAACCCAAGTTAATGTCAGAATATAGATTTCAATGTTCATACTGTTTAAACGGTCGACGATTTCAAAATTGAGAGTTAAATTATATACTAATATTTGACAACACTTACGACAATCTTCGTCAATATATTATTTGGTTTGTAGTCACCATGAATCAAGCATCGCTTTACGGTCTCGTCATTATAATGTCTGTAATATTCTTCCGTAATTCTTTCATACAACTTTTCAACTCTTGCCTTGATGTCTTCATCAATATTATTCATCAATATTTTAAGCATGCTCTGAACCATTTCACGAAATTGTCTACCTATATTGTATGGTACTTTTTTGGTTTTAATGTTGTTCTCAAAAAAATCGGGACGAATCTCTTTTATTACGAAACTGAGCGCATGGAATTTAGCAAGTTCTTTAATAGCCATTTCAGCAAATTTTAAAGATACCACATCCATTCTGTGGCCAGTTACAAATCCTTTTTTCGATACGTTTTCCATTATTATCACTTCTGTGTTACTTTCATCGTAACATTTGACCATCTTGAATCTTTCATCAATGGGTACTTTTGCTTCTTCTTGCAGTTCTTCGAATATCCTCACAAGTTCTTTGTAGACAAAGAGTTCAGCTTTATAAAAGTCCCTTATGGAGATTATTTCCATATTGCTCTCACCTGGTACAACACTTTTCACAAATAAGTTCAACTCTTTATCACCTATCTTCGTTTTTCCTTTGATATCAATTTCATACAGTAGCCCGAAAAAGTTACTACCGTCTGTGCATACAGATTTTTTCTCAATAACGTATTTTGTGAATCCTGCATTTTCAATAATTTTAGCAATAGACTGGTCCAGTTTGTTTGATACGTCTTTTGGACTTATATAATAGATTTTAAAGTCACTGTTTTTAGTATTTGTTTCGACTTGCATTTTGACTAGACACAATAGGATGGACGCGTGTGAAATAATATATTTTTCTGTATCACAATGCTACTTTTATAGCGACATGCTAAATGTTAAGGACCTCTCACACTAATACAAATTTAAAAAAAAAGACGCCGCATCATCATCATCATTTCAGGTGAAAGACGTCTACTGTTGGACATAGGCCTCCCTCAAGTGTCGCCACAATGAACGGGCCTGGCCGCTTGTGCCCAGTTGTCGCCGCTTCTAGCGTTTTTTTATGGCGGCCTTTTTTTTTGGCTCGTGTGCGGGGACAGTTAGCGTCCCCGCACACGAGCCAAAAAAAGGCCGCCTCAAAAAGAAACTTGAAGCGGCGTTTTTTTGTAGCCCGTATGCAGGACAGTGAAGATACTGTAGTTAGTGCTCGCGTACGACACAACAGGAAGCCTTGTGCTAGATCCGTGGAAGAAATCTCTTCTCTCATCTGTTATTCGATTATGATAAATATTTATGTGCTAGACAATGCGTTTTTTAAGACATTCTGAATAGGTTGCCTAGCTAAATCTGGTGCCAATGATGTTAAACAATAAAATTTGTCTGGGATAGCGAATTTTTTTTTTTTTTAATTTTCGACTTCATCCAAATACTTACAAATTGGGTTTTATCGTTACTAATAGCTTCTATTAGACTAAAAAACACTAATTAACATGAAAAAAAAAACGATTAAATAAAAGATGAGGGTAAATTATGGCCATTTACTCACATCTTTATGCGAGGCAATCCTCCTATTTGCACTAAAAAAAAAGAAGACAACCATAGTTTTTCAATTCCTTGGGGCACATTTTTTTAGCTGATGCTCAACTTTCCAAATAACAAATGAGAGGTAATTGATGTCAAAAATGTAACAACTATAGTTTTACATCATTGGCACCAGATTTAGCTATGCGCAATGTCTTAATGAACGCATTATCTAGCATATAATATTTATCATAATCAAATAACAGATGAGGGAACAGATTTCTTCTATCGGATCTTAGCCAACATTTCATGTTCAGGTCAGTCAGTCAGTTTTCGTTATATAAACTTTACAATTCACTAGTATGTAGGATCCTCAATAGTTATTATGATGTTATAATTGTTAATTATTTGCACTAGACTCTAATGTTTTATCATATTTGTTAAGCATATACACCCCAAGGCCATAATAATTACAATTTACGTTCATGTATTTTTATCTCTGAAGCCTCGGTTATATTATAAGACAAAATTTTTGTGGGTAAATATAATCCAAATGACATCTCCCGCCATTGGGAGGAGCGAGAGATAGTGACTCTTACTGACTAAAAAGGAAGAGGCAAAAAGGAACGGGGTGGGTACCCCGTTCTTTCGTGCCTTTCATACCGTGGCTGAGCTACCTTTCGGAGCTAACCCTGGCCCCAGTAGGCTTCGACCTAGCTGAGCCCCTGATGTTGCTGGCAAATCCTTGAGGCGTGCGAGAACAGTGCGCGTCGTTGACGACTTGGGCTTGGTCCGGGCAGTTACCGGACGGTCGGACAGCGAGCTACTCATTTCTCGCCGTCTACAAGCCCTCCCCTATTGTGGCCAGAAATTGGAATCAGAATCGTGAGCGCCGTTGCCTGATGCGGTCGATCACCTCCTCTGCCGGACCATGGGCTGTACCAAGGCCCGGCGCGAGACATCGCCGCCGCCGATCGTCCCCACGAGGGATGAGCAACGTTTAATCTAGATGATACTGCAACTTTGCCCAGTGTCCTGCAACTTGCCTCCCAATATTTTACAAGGCATTCACGTGTCGTGGGATATATCGTTACACAATTTGTGCACGTGGCGCGTTGGGGGACAACTTGTCAAAAGTATCTGAAGTTTTAAATGTATGAAAACACACGAGAAATGTTTTGAGTATAAATTGGATAGCTAGAAAGGTGGAGGGTGAACAAAGTTGATTAGTGTAGCGAAGGGGTAACAACAGTAAGGTGACGACTGAGTGAAGGATTGAAGAAGAAGACATAGGGACTTCGCTGATCCAAAATAAATGGATATAGGATAAGTGTAAGAGAATGATGTTTAGGAAAGAAAACACCTTTCTTTAGGGTTCCGTCTGCTCGTTATCGGTCCGTCTGTCAAGACTCTTTTTCTCAGGAACGCGTGGAGGTATTAAGCTAAAATTAATATCAATCACTCAAGTCTGCTACCCCATGAAATGGTGAAAAACATATTCATCATAGCGGCGTTTTTCAATACGGCGCGCCTTCTTGTAATATGACGTGTTATACTTTATGACTGCGAGTCTGCGACAAATATACATAAAATCTTCCTCATGACATCTGTTATATAATTTTCATTATCTAGAGCTTTCATTTCTACTCTTTACATAATGTATTTTTTGTAACATTCATCTAGCGTAGCATAGTCGGTCTTATAATGTTCCCACTGTTGGGACTCAGGCCTCCTCTTTAGCAGAGGGAATGGGCCGTAATCCACCACGTGGGCCCAGTGCGGGGACATTCGTCTACTTTTTCGTTTTTCTCAACTTTTCCTCATTTACTATATAGTTTAATTTAGCAGTCCACGCACATTAAAATACAAACTTGCTCGTACATACAATATAATTATATGGTAAACAATTCTCCACCGAAAACCGCACGACGTGTACTTGTAGTGTCGCAAAAACCGTGCCAACATTACAGGGACTGTAAACATTTAGTACATAGTTATGTGGTGAGTTTGTAGGTGCGTCTCGATCGACCGCCGCCCCAAGGTCATAGCACATGGCTCCACACCTAAATTATGTCACTACTGGCGGAAGGCAGGTGAAATATTAAAAGGGATCTCTTGGCAAGACTCAAGGGATTGGTACGGTTGGTGTATTCACTTCAAAGGCTTCGTTAAGTTTCGGAGAGAATTTTGCAATTTTAGGTAAGTTCGTTTTTATTTAAATTAGTTATACAGGATAGCAGTGGTGGCGAGAGCAGCCGATTACTTTGTGTAATTTATTTCATCACCACTGCTCTCAAAACGATGAAGGAAAACATTGTGAGGAAACTGGCATGTCCTAGAACCAAAAATTCGAAGACATGTGACATTCACCGCCGCCATTAATGCCGCCAGTCTTTTGGGTACATTACCAGTCGACAGCGTTGCGAAGGAATTTTTCGACGCCTTAACTTAGATTGCTTTTTTTTAATATTTTAGGGCTTTTGTTTTCAATAAGTTAGTTTTAATTAGGTTAAGTTAAGCATATTAACGTAAAATAATTGTTACATAATATTTGGGATAAGAATTTTCTCAAATAAAATGATAAAAATAATGGAAAAGAGAGTGTGGCCCTAATACCCTTAATTTTCTGTGAAAATGATCCACAAATATACGTGTATACATTTTTATTTATTTTTATATACTTAGGTATATTATAATATATGCTTACATCTAATCTAAATTGATGTGTAAAAGTGTTTTATAAAACCCATTTACTAAATGAATAGCATTTATCATTTTATGGTGTGCACACATTTGTTTAGTTCAAACAATTAAATTATGTAAGTTTTTATTCAAAGGATTGACTGAAATAGAACGATGTTTCAAATGTATTTAGTGTTAAACTTTTTAGGAACTTACGGTGCAATCGGGCCCCACCTACTACATTTAGGTGTTACGAAGACTTACCAGTCTCCCTAGTGATGTGCTAATAGGCTTTTTATGGAGGAGGTTCTGGGTGGTATTTTAAGAGAAACGTGCTAATAGTAATCACCGGGGTGGTTTCAGTGAGGTAAAAAATTATTTATTTATTTACAAAATTATATTATAACATCTTTACAGACGCGCCCAAGGTGGTGTAAAGATAAATTATGAATATAAATTATTGCTAGTCCAGACCTTTCTCAATAAGTAAAATCTCACAACCCCAAATCATTTCCCCAAAAGCCCACACGCCTATGAAAGGGTTCCGCCGTAGCAAAACAACAATACTCTGACAACTAAGGCTGCCCACCGACGTCCGATAATCGGTGACCGATTTTTTGTAGGAGAAAAATAGAACACACAATAGATGATAGCAATAGTATTTACAACGCACACGTCCTACAACAAGGTTGGTCAGTACACAGAACAATGTTACAAATATACAAAATCGGCCTGATTATCTGTCCTACAAAAAGTCTGACGAGGGCGTGCAGCCTTAATTTTATTTGCAGAAGTCTTAAAACTTTTTAGTCCTTAATAAAGAACTAAGTAATTAGTTGTTTGCCAATTCTCTTTACAGAATAATCACTAAGAATTTGCTTAACAACCGAGACCTTCACATAGGATAATGTGGGGAATCATCTAATAACTTCCATAGCGGAACGAGACCTTTGGAGGTAACCTTTTCAGAAGTTAACCCATGGCACTAGCAGGTGCGTAGCTAGACGACGAAGGGCCCCGGGGCAAAAACAAACTGGGGCCCCTAAATTTTTTCAGGCTTTATCAATATTTAGACTGCTTTATCTTTTATATAAATCCCCAGATATAAGAAGATTTATCAAACATGCACACACAATGATATGGAGACATGGTCGTCGTTATTAAGATCGCCGACAATATCTTTCACACCTTAATTACCGAATCTTCTTGAGTAGGCTTTTCAACCAATACTACAGTTGTGACATTATCTGATTCATTATCACTATCAACAAAAATATTTTTCGAAAAAATTTCCGTTTATTCAATAAGCGGTTTGTTTCAGGTTTTGGGGGGCCCTCGAGCCTGAGGGCCCCGGGGCACTGCTCCGCCTAGCCCCTTAGTAGCTACGCCACTGGGCACTACTTGGTTTTGGCTAGGTCCCTACGGTTTCGCAGACATGTCTTTGAGGCGCGAGTGGAAAACTACGCGCCGTCGGCGATTCGAACCCGGTCCGGACGGTTACCGGACGACCAGTTTACTTACCTACCCATTGCTCTTTACAAACACAGACTCTTTCACTTTAAATTCATCAGTTTAAACAATTTTGAAATTACTTAATTACGATAATTTTAAAAAGTAAACACTGCTTTTTTACAGTAAAATGTACCATGAATTTAAACTTTGGAAGTCGATCTTGAGTTGTTGTGATTTTGCCTATTGCCCTTTATACATAAGATCCATCGATTTAGAGCTTTATCATGCAATTTTGCTTCTTTTTTAAATTTTTGTTTGCGTATTATCTTAATATTAGTTTTGTGTCTTGTGCTGTGCCAAATAATTTCTTTTTTCTTTTCAATTGATCCTACGACTATCAAGCACTTATTTAGCACTCAGACAGGCGACTTAGTAACCAGACACAAGGCTCCCAAAAAGCTTCTAACTACCCACACAGAGCCAACACGTAGGTACGTACTGTGGAGGTGTGTGGCGTGACAGGTCGATTGTTCCAAGGCTAGCCGATCGGTTAGTATTAGAACAGTGGCTTTCAAACTTTTTTTAAACATTTACCACTTCGGGGTCTTTGTTGTTAGTATAGCCTGTCTAAAAAGTCAAACGACTTGGGAATTTTGTATAATATTTAATTATTTAAAAAATACTTATTTTCGATACTTTTTGTAAGGTTCTTCTATTAGTAAACTATGATCAAGATCTTTTAATCAACCTTGATTATTGAACCAGTGTTGACTACATCAGATTTAATTTTTCCCTAATAATTACCCAAGTCGTTTTAGTTTTTAGATAGACTCTAGTTGTATTGCACTGTGTTCTGGAGTATTTTACGGCTCACCAACAGAATCTTCCTCTTCTTCCTGCCATTGTCCCATATTACTTGGGGTCGGCGCAACACGTTTTTTTTTCTTCCATTCTGTCCTGTCACCCGTCATACTATCACTAACAGAGTGACACAGATATATTCGCACAACACAACTACTCCAGTCTTTTTTTTTAATTGTTGATAAATTTGCGCTTGACCGCTATCTAACCTGATGGTAAAGCGACGATGCGGTCGACGATGGAACGCGCTTATTTATAAGAAACCTATTCACTCTCGACTTAAAGATTCCGGGGTTGTAGCTATCAGTCATTCGCCGGATGGCCACTGACTCGTGTAAAATACAATGTCACAATGCTTGAGACTACCCTCACAGCCAATACGATATAGTAGTATTAAAAATAAACACAGTTTTAACTACTTTTAACACATAAAATGTTTAATTATAATTTCATGCTATTCAAAAAGTATAACGCCGTGAAAAGGGTACTTAATTCTCTGTTCGACTGTCAAAGACACATGTGCGGGGGCGACTCGCGGCGACAGTAGGGATGCGCTCGTTTATCGAAATTTAAGTCTAACATTAGGGTCAAAAAGAAATTAAATTTTCTCTTAGTCCCCTTACGACTGTTAACCTAAATAAACATGATATCGTAAATTCAAAACTAGTAGCACACCTATTCTTTAAAGTCAAAAGTAATGAACTTTTTTTATTTATTTTATAATTTATGTACTCACATAATAACAGTATATATAAAATTTGAAAACATTGTCATAGAAAACACTAAATATTTCTGATAAATACTCAGTTCAGAAAAGATTGATATTTTTTATTAATTCTCGAACCATATTTCAGTCCTTTTGTACCACTTGTGGTCCGCAGGTCACAGTTTGGGAAACAATGTGTTAAAAGGATGGGTTCACGGACAGCCATATACATCTAGTTATATAATTATATATAATGTTTTAGGTACACTTATATAAATTTTATTATTTATTATACTTATATAAATTTTTTCCGACGTCTAATTAAATAGCATAATAATGCGTGACACCTAAAGATAAAGACAAAAAAATAATTAACATACTCCTTTAAATAATGGATAATCTACACTATAAAGAGGTAAAGTTTGTATTTTTGTTTTTTTTTTTTTGTTTGTAGGAGGTAATCTCTGAAAGTACTGGTCCGATTGCAAAATTTTTTTCACCGACAGAAAGCTGCTTTATTCCTGAGTGACATAGGCTATATTTTATGTACGCGGGCGAAGCCGCGGGCAAAAGCTAGCCTAATATATAAAAATCTCGTCTCAAAGTGTTTGTAGGTTTGAGAATAGGCCGTAGGCGCTTTTTTTTTATCCTCCAACCCCTATCCCAATTATTTCTTTGATAATTTACATGTTTTTTTTTTAGATAGGTAATCGTCCAATAACTTTTGTCGCTCTAGGGCGAAGCGGGTGGGGGCTGTCAGACTTTTACCACAAAACATAGGGTAAACTCGTTAGAGATGGCCGTATGGGAGAGATGGCCAATCGAATTATTTTTGGCATGCATAGCTAGATGGCGCTACAATGCAAATAGAACGCCGTGGGCCCCGCTCGGGAACAGGGTGCGACGACGCTGCTGCACGTATTTATGTTAAAAAGTAAGTAAATAAACTTTTATTTTACAGGGTGTTGCAAAAATTGTATAGTGTGGTCGTATATTATCGTGTAGCGCTACTTTTTATTACAATTTTTTAGTGTTTGCTTAGTTTATTATGTTTAACAAATGTTAACGTCTATTCTTACTTCAAAATGGCGCCCGCTAATGTTTAATTAAACCTAAAATTTGATCTGGCCATCTCACCTATATAAAAAGGAGAGATGGCCACATTTATGCAGGTTGAGATAGCCATATTATTTTTTGTTTTTTTGAAGTGATATTAATGCGTTTTATGTTTTTTTATAGATGTCAAATAAGTAGGTAGGTATCAGAGAAAAGCCGTAGCCACTCGTGGTTGTTGAATGAAGATTCACTAAAAGCTGCTAAAAATTCCATAAAAAAATTAAAATTGTTGTGCATAGAGCAGCAATTATCTACAATAGCCACGAGTATGGCTCTTATAACCCTTGAAAGAAGGTATAAGACTAACAATGACAAAAAGGGACCAATGGGACCTACCATAGAGGTGGATATAGAGGCAGGTCCCTTGGAGACCAAAATGAAAAAAAAAAATGGTGATCATATTAAAACGATGCAAGGAAAAGGATTCCCTTTGACAATTAGTGGTATAAGAGTGATTGCCTTTCAGTTTGCTGAGCAATTAAACATCAAACATTAATTCAATAAATCATAATGATTATTATAAGACTCATCTTGAGGAAGAGTGGCTCCAGTGTTTTATTTGTGAGGGATGGATACATGAAAACTGTACCGAGTTTGATTATATGTGCTCCTAATGTGGACAAAAGAAGCTAAACAAGCTGAATTTCAGGGCAAGGGAAAGGAAAAAGGGAAGTCAAGTACTGGTCATCTGTCCCGTATAGCTACGGCCAACTCACCCTGAAGCCCCGGGAGAGATGGCCAATTCTATTTTTTTTTATAAATTGTTTTTTAATATGTTTTTGAATTATAAAAAAATATTTGTCGTTGATTTTTATAAGATTAATTACTGTTAATTATGATATGAATAAAATACTGACTGTAACAACACTTTTTAGTTTTTTTATATTGCCTTGATAAAACTATGGCCATCTCTAACGAGTTTACCCTATAGGTACAGAAGTCAATCTACATACAAAGCGCGCTCGAGCAACGCACACAAAGAGACCGCTCCCAGACACGATGTCTCGTTCGCGTCTCGGACCACTCGTCGAACAGTTCCAGCTCAAGCGCTCATTAGTGTGCGTCCACCGAGCGTAGGTATTAAAAGATGAAGTACATACATGAGATTGTCTTCTGTACCTATTTATTTTGTGCTTTTACTGCCTAAATCTCACTCCTGTGTTCCTACTTTATCACCTTGCGTTCCAGGACTCCGAATTTTCCTTTCAGAAGCAACCCATGGTGCCAGTAGGCGTCGACCCTGCTGGGCCTCTACGATTTTGCTGACATCTCTTTAAGGCACACGTGGAATACTACACGCTGTTGACGACTCAGGCTCGGCCCGGACGGTTAACGGACGGTTTTTATATGATAAAACAAGATAGTTTTTATATGTTAAAGAAAATTGGCATTTGAAAGTTTTTGCTTAAGAAACTGTCATCCAGAAAAAAAAAGACACATATAAAATATGTAACTGACCGCCTGGACCGATTTCGCTAATTGTTTTTTTTTGTTGTGTTTGTGAGAGGAGAAGATGATGAGGTGATGAGGAGAAGGTTCTTATGGAAAAATAAATGAAAATTAGGGCAGTGTAGGGTAGAGTAGGGTAGTGTAGGGTAGTGTAGGGTAGAGTAAGGTAGAGTAGAGTAGGGTAGGGTAGAATAGGGTAGAGTAGGGTAGAGTAGGGTAGAGTAGGGTATAGTAGGCTGAAGTAGGGAAGAGCGGGAGCGAAGCCGCGCGGGCAAAAACTAGTATTTATATAAAAATCAATGCCACTTTTCGTTGTAATTTTATAACTCAAGAACGGGCTCACCTATCCAAACCAAATGTTTAGGCTTTGTTCGGACTATTTAGTATATGGTTTATGTGAAGTTTGCACAAAATCGGTCGAGCGGTTCTTTATTTATCACATTTTTTGTAACAAATGAAGTAGGGTAGAGTAGGGTAGAGTAGGGTATAGTAGGGTAGAGTAGGGTATAGTAGGGTAGAGTAGGGTATAGTAGGCTGAAGTAGGGAAGAGCGGGAGCGAAGCCGCGCTGGCAAAAGCTAGTATTTATATAAAAATCAATGCCACTTTTCGTTGTAATTTTATAACTCAAGAACGGGCTCACCTATCCAAACCAAATGTTTAGGCTTTGTTCGGACTATTTAGTATATGGTTTATGTGAAGTTTGCACAAAATCGGTCGAGCGGTTCTTCATTTATCACATTTTTTGTAACAAATGAAGTAGGGTAGAGTAAGGTAGGGTAGAGTAGGGTAGAGTAGGGTACAGTAGGATAGAGTAGAGTAGGGTAGAGTAGAGTAGGGTAGAGTAAGGTAGAGTAGGGTAGAGTAAGGTAGAGTAGGGTAGAGTAGGGTAGAGTAGTGTATAGTAGGGTAGAGTAAGGTAGAGTAGGGTATAGTAGGGTGGAGTAGGAAAGAGCGGGAGCGAAGCCGCGCGGGCAAAAGGTAGTTTTATATGAAAACTAGACTTGTAGAGCTACACTTGATACACGTCACGAAACGCCACGCGACGTCGTTCTACGTACAAATCAGGCGTGTTGCACGTGTGCGTCTGTTTAATGTAGTTCTAGCTTTAGCGAGGTACGACTCAGTACTTAATCGTACGTAACAAAGTACTTACTTTTTAAATCTATGTGGGAGCTTCCATCTGGATGTCTCGCCACAGATCTCTTTCTGAATAATTTATGCAAAGGCCTAATGTGAATGTAACGTAGTTGACATTTGAAAAGAACTTTTATTGGTTCAATATAAAAGATTTATAAAGAACTAGCGGCCCGTCCCGGCTTCGTACGGGCAATAAATGAAAAATACAAACTTCCACCCTCATTTTAGGGAAGTGGGGGGTTAGAAAAAGACAAAAAGTAGCCTATGTCACTCTCCAACCCTTCAACTATCTCCACTTAAAAAATCACGTCAATTCGTTGCTCCGTTTTGCCGTGAAAGACGGACAAACAGACACACACACACTTTCCCGTTTATAATATTAGTTACAGTAGTATAATATTTTTATTTGTATCTAACTAATATTTATTATGGGTTAAGATTTCTTTCTAGAATACTAAGTTTTGATTTGAAGCATATGGTAAAATACGAAACTCATTATTTTAATCTAATATACGAGTATAAATATCTCGTGATAAATTGTTTGTTAACGAACACAAAGTTCCTCCAAAACTGCTTGACCTTTTTTCATTTTTTGTGTATATTCGATAGGTCTAAAAATGTGGCTGGTTGTAGGCTACTTTTTACCCTTCAGGTCTCAGATCCATGTTTTCTTTTCTTTGATAATTTATATTGCGTTTGCCGAGGCAGCTAGTACATCTAAATTCAAAGATAAAACATATATTCAATAATCGTCAATTAAAACGTACTATCAAATATTACCAATTTACATGAAAAAGTTGATCAGTGAAGGTACTATTTACCTTCTTAGGACGTGAAGTCTACAATTTCTTCAATATATTTTACTTAAATAAAACATCTAAGGCACGTAGGTATATTATACCTATAAAAATGTATAATTTGTACAAAGAAAAAGAACTCGTAGATGTAAAAATATATATGTAGCACCCGCAAAAACACAAAAAAAAACAAATTTTCATCAAAATTAATATAAAAACATGTTGCGTGAAAATATCCAGGGGAAAATTTCTGAACATGTAAAACGAAATTGTTTAATTATTCGCTCACGTTACAGTATACCAGTAGATCCGAAGAGTTGGTCTCTGGGGAGCACGTCCCGACATGAGTACTCCGAGAGACTGTGGAAGGTTGAAGTAGGTATAGCTGATCATGTATGTAAAGTTACGGTAAAAATAGATTCACAACTTTTAGGTTTCTTTTTGTTTAATCGACGATAAGACCTTCTGATTTAATAATTCAATATTGTCATGATGCCAATAATATCTATACAATGACATGTGAGCGAACAGATATCCTCACGCCCCTACCACCGTGGCTGGAGTTGGACGTATTGCAGACGACGAGCAGTAGATTGCTCGCCGTTTGACCGGCCTGAGAGTTTCACGAGCGCCTCAAAGAGACGTCAGCAAAAGCGGCCCTCGGACCAATTCCTGCTGGAGCTCCGGGAACGTTTGAAAGAGTGACCGTGCCTCTAGAACGCAAACGGCAAATAAAGAAACACAAATGGGTAGGTTGTAAGTTAGTCAGTTCAAGTCTGATACGCCTTTTCGTTCCACCGAAAAACGGGAAAAGTGATTTGATGATTACCTAACTAAAAAAAAAAATTTGCGTAGCACCACCCAACGCGCGCGTCCTTCACGTCGATTAAAAGAAAATATAAATAACAAAATAAATTGTGGGAGCCGATCTGTTGTAGTCTCGGACCAAAACACAGTCGTATAGCAACAGCAGGGGCCCAGCCGGGTCGAAGCCTACTGGGGCCAGGGTTACCCGAAAGGGAACTCGAGCCCCGGTATGAAGGCTAGAAGGAACGGGGTGGGCTTTTAATCAGTAAGAGTCTGACACTATCTCCCGCTCCGCCCAAGAGCGGGGGTTGTCATTGGATGATTTTTCCCACTATAAAAAAAAAAACTTTTCAGTTTGTGGGACTTTACATCCAACTTGGTTACTTGCATATGATTTACACCATAATCAATGATCCACCATTGAAGACAGCAAACATTTGTACAATAGGCAGTCTTATCACACCGAGTAATTTCTTTCAGACAACTTTTGGTCTATACGTAAAGAAAAGATTTAGGGCTGTCAGTGTACAACATCACACATAATATAAAAATGTAAATAAAAAAAATATAATAATATATAATATAATATTCCACACAACGCCGTCTAGTCCCAAGCTAAGCAGAGCTTGTGTTATGGGTACTAGACAACTGATAAACATACTTATATATTTCTAAATACATACATATTATAGATAAATTACACCCAGACACGGAACAAATGATTATGCTATCACAAACATTTGTCCAGGGTGGGAATCGAACCCACGACCTCCGGCATAGCAGTCAGGGTCACTAAACGTAACGTAATACGTAATTCCAAATAATATACTAATAAATACCAAAAATATAAAATTTTTCGGTTCTGTATTATTACTTATTAATATTAACATAGCATCCTCAAAAGTCAAAATGATGTAAAACTTTCTTCAGCGTATGTCCTGCGAGAGCAGTATATTTGCTCAAATTACGGCACATGAGGTGTCGGGGACCTAATTTGTGCCACCTTCGTACCCTTGAATTATGTAAATTAATAAATTTGGTGAGTAACGTGAACATGAGAAGTCCTTGACACCAACTTTGATACACCTAGCCTACTTTATATATGTCAAAACTATCTTTTTACCGCAACTTAGCTCCCACGAGATTGAACCGCACTTTTTTGGAAATACGTACCTACCTATGTTCTGAAGTGGCAGTAGTAGGGCACATTACTCTTAGAACGGACGGCCGATGGGGCTGAAAGTTTCTAGAATGGCGACTGTGCACCGGAAAACGCAGTGTTGGAAGGCCTCCCACAAGGTGGACCGACGAACTGGTGAGAGTCGCAGGAATGCTGTGGATGCGAGACGCACAGGACCGGTCGTTGTGGCGACGCTTGAGGGAGGCCTATGTCCAACAGTGGATGTCTTTCGGCTGAAATGATGATGATGATGTTTTTTTTTAAGTTTGGAAATCATCATCATGTTTTTTTTATTATTTTGTGTTATTACCTAGATTTTGTATTGTCTGCGTCGAATAAATTCTATTCCACCCAATGACTTCTCACGAACACAGGATGGAGTAGGACGGGTCAGGCTTTCATTAAATAAAATCACAGCTATGTTTCTTCTTTGGCTTTGTGTTCCAGGACCATGGGTTTTCCTGTCGAAAGTAAACCCATGACTCCAGTAGGCTGCGACCATCTAAGTAAGGCATCGCATGCTCCACTGTATGCTCCATCGTATCCTCTGCGCGGCCTGAACAATACCTGACACCTGGTAATTTTTTTCGCAATGAGGTGCAGAAACCCCCTGAACTGACTGGTGAGGACCTGCGTCACGCGAAAGGTGAAGACGCCATGAAGTCTCTCCAAGCACTCCTAAGTATATTATGGCACGAAACCATATTGTATGATTCTATGAATGAGAGAATCTTTAGAACCGTATAAGTGTTTTAAAAGTCAAATGATTGCATGATTTTCACCTCAAAAAAGATGGTTTTTCAAATAGTTAAATTGAATTTTTATTTAAAGAAAGAAAGAAAGAAAAGTATTTATTTTGGCGTAAAAAAAAAAACATTGTAGACAACAAAAACTTAAGACAAACACAAAACAAAAAAATAAAAAATAAATAAAAAGTAACATTGTCTGTCACACGTTTGCGCCAAAAAAGGTCCAGTTCAGCGAAATGCCAGATAACTACGAGGTAGTTGTCTGACGTTGGTTTTCAACTGAACCTTATTTGGAGTGAACGGATAAAAAGAAATTTACAATTAGTGTCAACACTACATTACATTAGGGTTACATTAGTGTGAAAATAAAACATAATACGTGATAAAACAGTAAATAAGTGTAAATATGTGTTCAGTGTACAAAAAATAACATAAAACATAACAGAAACCGGTTTGAAGCGATTTAGCCTCAGTCAACACAACGCCATCACTACGCGCAATGCAGCGACGCATAAGCCCCGCACTATGCCCGGGGGGGCCGAGCGCAATGGACGATTTGCAAACAGCGTAAAAAATTTAAAGGAAAACCTTGTACCAATCTCGGGTACTTCGAAAACAAAAAATAATAATAGAAAACAACCCGATCAAGTAAAGCAAGTGTTTTTAAAATAACGTTATCACTGAAAAGATTTATAGTGTCTTAGCAGAAAGAAGTGAAAAAGATAGATTATGTATATTAGCAGAAGGTGAGTGTCGCTTGTTTGTTTTTTCTTTATTTCGTATGCTACCCCAGTAAAAAATTAGGTTTAGTTGTTGGCAGTATATCATATTGAATGACATGGAGGGAGGTGAAGCGTGAAGCTCAAGACAGGTCGTTATGGGTGACTGCTTTAGACGCTCTCTACCCTCTACCCTAGTTAGGGCATATAGAATCTTAAGTAAGTCAATCAATTACTCTTCAATCTATTCAGGATCATTTGTTAAACACTGGCAATTTCTCAAGACTATGTTAAGAAAAAAAAAACAACAACTTTTGTTCTATGACTTTTAAAAATGGATCTTACTCGTACATTGGTTTATCAGATTTTCATACAAAAATAAATATGTTTAAACTGAACGTTCTGAATATTACGAAATCTATGTGAAGCAAGTGATAGTACAATAGCGGAGGGGAGCGGGAATTGTGCGCGGGAGGCGTATGTGGGTACAGCAAAATACAGAGTTCAACGAAATCTTGAAGGCTTGTTTTCGATAAATGTATTAGGTTCTGTAAAAAGTCATAGACCAAAAGTTGTTGTTTATGATGTTAGTTATACAGTCCTGCAAGGTTGTTAGTGCTTTACAAATAACCCTTTATATTTAAAAGCAGAAAATGTCTGACTTATATATCAACACACAGGCGAAATAAATTGTAATGTTTCAATTATGTCGCTGGAACTCATAGCCATTTATCGAGCAGTGAATTATATCTTGAGACAAAATTTAAATAAGGTAGTAATCTTTTCGGATAGTAGGAGTGCACTCCAACATATCGCTCGGTGCGCCTCTGGTTACAGCAGAGGTGCAGCGATAGCGTATTGTATTGTATTGTAATGTAGCGTATGATATTTTAAAATGTTTAATTTTTTTTAACAAAAATAATACTGATATTCGATTGCAATGGGTTCCAGCGCATATTGGATTAAGAGGTAACGAGAAAGCTGATCAGATATCAAAATCAGCAGTGGTGGATGGTACTCCTATTATTTACGTACCGTTATTGGGAATATATATCGAAATTTAAATTAGCAAGCCTTAATTCTTGGAAACAACATTTTTTCAAAATTTCTCATGATAAAGGTATTTGGTATAAAAGTCTTCAAGGACAGCCTTCTCGTGTACCTTGGTTCGATGATAGGAAACTAAGTAGAAGTGATATTAAATTAATTTTAAGACTCCTTTCGGGACACTATCCTTCGGCAAAATTTGCATTCCTTATGAAAAAGGCTGATTCTCCTAACTGCACAGTTTGCAACCAAATTGAGGATGTGCAACATTTGCTGATGGAATGTGCCCGGAACAGAAATGAACGAGAGCTATTTATAAACGAATTTAAATTAAATCGACTAGATATAGGCATAATACAATCCATTTTATGCGTACCATCGTCGGAGGCGACTAAAAAGTTGTGCCACTTAATCACCGTTCTTTATGAATAGCTCTAGTATGCTTATTTTTCAATTTTAAAGATAATAGTTCTTAATTTGCATTTACTAATTTTGTAAACACTACAACTAGGTAGTTAATAGTAGAACCAATGTAAAAGGGTACGATGGGGCTGACATACCCTGATAAAAGCCCCTAAATAAAAACAGATTATAAAAAAATAAAAAAAATAAAATACAGGCGAAACTACTAATTTTGTTATCATCATCATCATCATCATTTCAGCCGATACACGTCCACTGTTGGACATAGGCCTCCCCCAAGCGTCGCCACATCGAACCTTACTGTGCGTCCCGCAGCCATCGGTTTCTCGCTACCTTCACCAGGTCAACGGTCCACCTTGTAGGAGGCCTTCCAACGCTGCGTCTTCCGGTACGCGGAAATTTTGTAATAAAAAAAAAGGTAAATTTCAAGTCTAGGATTACATTTTTCGTTTTTCAAAACGACCCCTATAGAGTGATTTTGGTTGTTGAGAGTCATATTGTATATATACTGGTACTTAATATCAATTAATCTAATAAATAATCACTAGGTATATATATACAAACTTAAAATAATAATATGTACAAACGAGTAAAAAAGGCTGAAAAACGGGGAAAACACAGAGCGCATCAAAAAATTCGTCCACATCGATGTCAGTGGGAAAAGTGCCCAGAACGCTGGCAGCATTGCCACGCTGGATGGCAATGCTGATTCGTTGACTGAAGAACAGTCCAGATTGAGAGTCATTGCATTAAAAAACTTGAAACTTGGCACAAATTCAGAAATAAAATGACTTATAAAGACTGTAATTATTAGTTTGTTGAAATTACCGTTAAAATACAGTTTGGTAAATAAGGTTTTTATGCAAACATTCCTACGAACGCAGTCGCTGGCAAAGTGTCTTTATTTTGTGTACAATAAAGGATAAGAATGAACGAATAGATGAATGAATGAAAGTGCTAGTATATAATAGTTACAAAAGAGGTAACTGACTGACATATCAACGCACTGTTAGAACTACTAGCACTAAGAGTGTGTTTCCTACAAAGTTTCCATTTGTGACGTTGGCAAACAATTCTCTCTTAGTGATTACTAAGAGATTTTTTTTTTAAATTTACCCCATAAAGGAATCGAACGGGCTTTGAAAGCTTGTATACAGAAACGTACTTTCACGCGAGCAAAGCCGCTGGCACAAACTAGCTAAGTATATTTTTTTGGAAAAAAAAAATCATTAAGTACCTTAATCATTTTTCATAGACTCAAAAAGCTAGATCAATGTCATGCTTTTAAAATAATGCTTTCCGACTAAAAGGACAAAATTAAATGATCCAGTCGTATATATTTTTTCTTTCTTCATCATTATCATGAAAAAAATGATGATATTTCTGCCAAAAATCGTCTACTGTTGGACATAGGTCATCCCCAAGCTTCACCACAACGACTGGTTCCGTACGTCACGCATCTATCGGATAAAACCTTTCTTCCCAAAAAAAAAATCGGTAGGCCCTTCAATTCTATTACAAAAAGTGCTTTTTACACCTTAGCCTTTCTTCAAGGTCTGTCCTCCAATCTGTCCCATTTAAGGAGAAAATTTATAAGGGTACCCTATAGTTATGTCCGAGCGGCGACTAATTCAATAAATACTAGAGTAAATCGAGCTTTAGAGGTTTCCTATTTTATTGGACTGACTATTTTATGTTTATACAGCGTCAAGGGAAATCTATGTGGGTATTGGTACATTATTCTCTCTAGAGGAAGTTAACAGAGAATGAAGAAAAGTTATTTTCTTTACGTGTAGCCGCAATAGGGTAGTTTCCAGGGTCAAAATAATTACATTTTACTTAGTCCGTATTTCAAATTATAAAAAAATATTGGACACGTATTTTTTTCTTTTTTTGATTAAACAAAAAATAACAAAGATATAGCCCATTAAAGTTACGTGTGACGTCACCCCGTGCGAAAAAATGCAGGCGTGACCTTACACGTAACTTTAATGGCCTATATCTTTGTCATTTTTTGTTTAATACACAAATAAAAAAATACGTGTCCCTTATTTTTGAATAGTCTAAAAGACGGACAAATTACATTTTTACGGCCACTAGCCTATTAAGCAAGAACTCCATTAGATACGTGTAACACGCCTGATTTGTACGTAGAACGACGTCGCGTGGCGTGAATCGAGTGTAGCTCTACAAGTCTAGTTTCCATATAAAATGTATGGAGACCGGCGCGTCCAGATCGGCGTCTGTGGCACACGTGTGCGTAGCGTAGTGTAGTGTAGTGTGTTTACTCTCTATAGGCTTTCCATTTAGTTGAAATAGAAAAAAACTGGGCAAGTGCAAGTCGGACTCGCGCACTGAGGGTTCCGTGCAAACTACAATTCCCGAATGGAGTCTCGAAGATTTTTCCGAATTGCAATTTTTTTTTTGTGACCTATGTAACAACAAATTTACTGTTTTCAGATTTTTTCCTATACCTCTGCTATAAGACCTTGCTTTGTGCTCAAATTTCAGGATTCTGGGGCAACGGGAAGTTCCCTTTTGAATTTCGATCTTTGAGAGTATCAAAATATACGTTTTTTGCGACCTAAACGGCCGTATCTTTTTTATTCGTTAACTTAGAAATTTGAGTTTTTCACAGCTTGAAGGGACTGCAGACCTGAGTATATTAATGGTTTTAATTTCAACTCGATACGTCCACGCGTTCTCAAGATAAAGGGTCTTGACAGCCAGACAGGCAGACAGACGGACGGACAACAAAGTGAGTCCTATAAGGGTTTCGTTTTTTCGGGTACGGAACCCTAAAAAAACATTGTTTTGTTATTTTTGTATTAAGTTTTGATTAAATCATAGGAGTTACTTATTAAAATACGTGTTAATTTATCTAACTATATATTATAAAAGGAGAAATTAACTGGCTGACATTTTTTATTTATTTATATCCAACTTGCAAAATGAAGATATCCGCAGGAAAACTAAGGTTGCCGACATAGCACAAAGAATTGCCAAACTTAAGTGGCAATGGGCAGGGCACGTTGCTCGCAGAACAGATGGCCGTTGGGGCCGAAAGGTTTTGGAGTGGCGACCGCGCACCGGAAGACGCAGTGTTGGAAGGCCTCCTACAAGGTGGACCGATGATCTGGTGAAGGTAGCAGGAAACCGGTGGATGCGGGACGCATAGGAACGTTCGATGTGGCGACGCTTGGGGGAGGCCTATGTCCAACAGTGGACGTGTATCGGCTGAAATGATGATGATGATGATGAACTTGCAAACTATCATTACATATCAACACAGCCGAAACAAGGTTTTCTTTTACGACATAGTAAGAGAGGGTTTTTCAAAATTCACTCCCTAAATTAATGTAACAGGGTTCCAAAGTTTGTATGAAAAACGTAGGTGAGCACTAAGTTTGTATGTACTAAGTTTTTTGACTGGCCTGTTGGTCCAGTGCTTAGTGCCCTGACTGCTATGCCAGAGGTCATGGGCTCAATTCCCACCCGGGACAAATGTTTGTATGATGAACATGCTCATTTGTTCTGTGTCTGGGTGTAATTTTTCTATGTACGTATGTATTTAGAAATATATAAGTATGTTTATCTAGTACTCATAACACAAGCTTTGCTTAGCTTGAGACTAGACGGCGTTGTGTGAAATATGTATATGTATTATATTATACAAGGTGTCGTTTTGAAGCTGCAAAATATTTCAGGAGGTAATTATGTTAGTGATTCTCGACCGGAATCAATAATAAAATAAGTAGGTAATTTTTTTTTTTTTATAACCGCGCTTTTTTTCACACACACAAACACGGAACAATAAAGGGCGTTTTCACACACCATTACTTGTACAGACACCCATACGAGGACTATAGTCATAAGTCACAATCCGAGGACCTCCTAGAAAACTAGGTTAGAGACGACTTACGACCTTATTAACAAGACAGAAAGAAAGAGAAAACAATATTTGGGGTGACGAGACTATTCGTATAGCGCTATCTCAACATTTTTTAGTATGACTTTCTGTAAACGATGCGGGGACCTAAATACACTCGCAAACCCGCCTGGGTAGTACCATCCGAGGACCTGTGTGTGAGCCAAACGAGGACCTTAACCATGTGACCAGAGACGCCTATACGAGGACTTCATTTTTCACACTTTTTCTTATTACTTGCATGATGCTATGCTGACCTAGTACTAGAATATTCACGAACAATACGAGGACGTTTTTCCAGGTAGGGCTTGTACTAAACGAGGACCTTTTCTGAATTTCCAATAGCCGTTTCTTACACACTTATAATTTTGCCATAATAATATTTGAGCTATATTATTAGATATTTAACCAGTTACACACACCAATTTCTCGATTTAAGTACTATCAGAGGACTTAGCATGATTTAACTGATAATGTTTAAAATGAAAGGGAAGGTATTATTCTAAGCACTACGTCTTGACTAATCAAATTGATTTAGACTTTTAGTTGTGTTAGAAACACTTGGACAATTACAATTTGACACCAATTGAAAGATTTTATAGTCGCAACTTTGGATCCACAATAATAATCTAAAGTAACAGGTAAGATAACAAGTTGACATTCATATTCAACTATTATTCATTAATCTATCCGCTACGCGCTGTATGTGGATTGCTGACATTATATATCAATACACAGTTGTGTTAATGTCACAAAGCTGCAACTAAAATCATCTACATGTGACACAACTCTTTAACGGTCAAGTGTATTGTCTTCAAACTAAGCATGCTGTTTGTTAACATTGCATAGCATTACAGTTGAGTAAGTGAAATGAAGTTGCAGCTTGAACCGTCTCCATGTAAGACTGCTCTTCAACAGTTACTTGTATTATCTTTTTTTTGGTGGGTATAAATCATCCAAATGGCATCGCCCGCTCTTGGGCGGAGCTGGAGATAGTGTCAGACTCTTATTGATTAAAAAATCCACCCCGTTCTTTCTTGCCTTTCATACAGGGGCCGAGCCTTCCTTTCAGAAGCAGACCCTTGGCCCTCTGGGCCCTTGCTGTTGCTGACCACTCCTTGAGGCGCGCGGGAACTCGGCCTCCTCCTTTGCTAGCATTACTGCTTTGCAGAAGGAGGCGACCGCCTGCCACTCCTCCTCGCTCCGGACCATGGCCAGTACCAAGGCCTAGCGCGAGGGATCGCCGCTACCGATCGCCCCCACCAAAATACGACTCGCTAGTTCTAGCGCAGGGAGAGTTGTACCAGGCGGCGGACGATCTAGCAGCATGCGGGGTTGCGATAGTCGTTGATAGGATCCAGCAGTTGGGACTCGAGGTGGTACTGCACAAGTCCGAGGCTATGTGTTTCCACGGCCTTTGGAACGCGCCACCATCAGGTTCCCAATTAACGGTAGGAGGAGTTCACATCGGGGTCAAATCAACGATAAAGCACCTGAGACTCGTCCTCGACAGCTAGTGGAATTTTGTGCAGCACTTCTGAGATCTGGCACTTAAACTGAACCGGACTGGCTCAAGCGGCTCTTGCCCAACCGGGGCCTGGGGAGTTTAGACACCTACTGCCGGAGGCTTTACGCAGGAATCGTTCGGTCCATGGCCCTTTATGGGTCGCCAGTGTTGGCATCGTCGCTGCGTCAGCAACCGAGAGCCCAGCTGAACGCATGCCTGAGGGTCATGGCAATACAGATGGTACGGAGATACCGCATGGTTTCCCGAAAAGTGGCGAGCCTTCTTGCTGACCTGCCACCATGGGATCTGGAGGCAACAGTCCTTGCACGCATGAACAATTTGCGCGTGGAGATGCAACGGCGGCGCTGGGGCGAAAGTCCGCTGCCCCGACAGGTCGTGGCATGGTGAACAGAGTTCCGGCGGGATCTCATGGAATAGCGTCAGCGACTATCGCAATCCAGTACTCGACACGCCACAATTATGGCGGTAAGTCCCCTCTTTGAGGCGTGGCTGGAAAGACCTCACGGCGTCCTCACCTTCCGCATGACGCAGGTTCTCACCGGACATGGTAAGTTCGGGAGGTACATACCTGCACCGGATTTGTGCGGAGCACACGGTAGAAGTGTGCCCCGCTTGGTCGAAACATCGCCGTGTCCATGTGGCGATCGGCGGTGGCGATCTCTCGCGCCGGGCTTTGGTACAGGCCATGGTCCAGATCGAGAATGAGTGGCAGGCGGTCGCCTCCTTCTGCGAAGCAGTAATGCTAGTAAAGGAGGAGGTCGACCGTATGAGGCGCTCACGCCCCCGCCGCTGCCGGGATTTCGATCCCGATTCCGGCCACCAAAGGCACGGGCTTGCGCACGGCGAGCTATGGGTAGCTCGCTGTCCGACTCTCCGGTAACCGTCCGGACCAAACCCAAGTCGTCAACGGTGCGCACTGTTGAAGGAACGGGGTGGGTTTTTTAGTCAGTAAGAGTCTGACACTATCTCCCGCTCCGCCCAAGAGCAGGGGATGTCATCTAAATAATTTATACCCGGCAAAAAAAAATGCTATTTATTTATGGTTTAAAAGTTTTTAAATTGTAATTTTCGAGTATTTTATGTCTTTAATTTAATAAGTTTAAATTAACAAGCTTATTATTTTCAAAATTATGCTCGCCATGTGTTTGTTATCTAAGAAAAAGTAATGTTTATTCTGCACAAGGCGCTCTTATTTACCTCAAGCAATTGAGAGAGTTTTGGCCTTCTTAGTATCGTTTAGACTTGTATTCAATCAGCTGATCGGAGTGGTCCCTCTTAACTGAAAGAGTTATGTTAAAATGCGGATCAATTTATGCTTTCTACTTAAGATCGGCCAAATATCAAGGACGTCCGGGCCTTGGTTGAGGCCATGGTCCGGAGCGAGGAGGAGTGGCAGGCGGTCGCCGACTTCTGCGAAGCAGTAATGCTCGCAAAGGAGGAGGCCGAACGCATCAGGCAACGGCGTTATCGCCGCCGCCGTCGCCGCCGGGATTCTGATCCCGATTTCCGGCCACCGTAGGCGCGGGCTTGCGGACAGTGAGCAATGGGTAGCTCACTGTCCGCCCGTCTGGTAACTGTCCGGACCAAGCCCAAGTCGTCGACGGCGCGCCCTGTTCCCGCGCGCCTCAAGGAGTTGTCAGCCACAGCACAGACCCAGCCAGTCGAAGCCTACTGGGGCCAGTTATCCGAAAGGGCGCTCGAGCCCCGGTATGAAAGCTAGAAGGAACGGGGTGGGTCTTTTAGTCAGTAAGAGTCTGACACTATCTCCCGCTCCGCCCAAGAGCGGGGGATGTCAATGCATGATTTCTTCCCACCATAAAAAAAAAAATATATCAAGGACGTAGTAGTCAATTCTTCATGCCAAAGGCTAGGTTAATTTAAAACCGATTGAATTAAATAGACTTTTTTATAGATAATTAATTGCACTCAGAATAATGTTTCAGGACATCTAGCAATGTATAAGAACTCTTTGGTTAAATAAAATGAAATTCTAGAACTTAGTGTATTGTTTTTCAGTGCATGACATATTTTATTTATAAATGCTATTCTCAAAAACATATATATTGTGCATTCTCAAGTCTCGTACAGTACATTATGACATGCTTTTAAGTAAAAAGCCATCCGAAGTTTTACTCTCTCAGAACAGAAGTTTCGATACTTTTGAAATTTCAATAATCAATACACACGGAAAACCTATCCAAATGGGGACCTAAATACACTTGTCTGGAAAAGCTACCCATGTGGGGACTTACATACACACTGTCTGGAAAAGCTACCAATCCGAGGACTTTTGTGTGAAGATTTACACAGAAGTCTCCACAAGGTACTAAAAACATGACTGAAGTGTTAAAAGTCGTGTGTAAAAATTTTAAGTGGCGCCGCCTAGCGGTTACACACGATCGTGTGTGAACATGAAATTTCGCAACCAAACCGAGGTCCACCAAGGTTGATATCAACTTTTCCTTATTAAGTATATAGAAAGGTTCAAAATCGAACGTAGAATACGATGAACTGGGTCGGGCCATCCGAGGACGTATGAAAAGGTCCTCGCATTGAAAAGGTCCTCAGATGTGCCTTGTGTATTCAAGCGCATGTCCTCGCATGGTACTTAAAACAAACACACACTAACTCGCAACGATAGTTTCATAAATAATGTATCATCCAATCATCATCCCGCACGCCACACCCTAGCCACGCCCCCGCGGCCATCGATCAATCGATTTAGTTTAGTGTAATTAAAAAAATAAATAACAAGTATTACTGATTATTGACCAGGTATCGATTTTTTACATGATTATTTATGAGTTTTATTACAACCTCCTGAAATATTGTGCAGTTTTAAAACTGCACCTTGTATATAGTAGTGAAAGTTTTCCAAAATTTGCTCCCTGAAAGAATGAAATGGGAGTCCAAAGTTTGTGTGGAGAACCTACTATCACCCGGGCGAAGCTACTTGCAAAACCTCATTTCATTTAAAAATATATATATAAAATATAGGTATCAATATATATTTAGACAGTCTTTGAGTTGTAAATCAAACAGCAAACCGATCGAAGGAGTCTAATAAAATTGCCGTATACACAGCGAACCCGAGTGAAAACCAATTCCGAATTTAATTGGGGCTGGCTCAAGCACAGGCGAAGAATTCCCCAACTTTGTGCGGTTAATATTCTAATCTTTTAAGACATTAGGTACCATTTTACGTAGGTGTATCTTTATTATTAAAGTTTAATAGAATATTAGTATACAGAGAGTTTGTGTTTGGTGTGTTTTTGATGAATAAGGGAGATTTTGATGAATTTATAAAAATAGAAAGAAAGATTTATCCTGAATCCTTTTGTTACAAAACTTATTATTATTGATAGGCTCACGTTTGATCACCATCTCACCACATTATCACTTACCATCAAGTAATAATGTGGCCGACGATAAAGCATGCTTGCCTAGAAGTAACCTATTACAATTCTAGGTTGTAGTTATCAGGAAACACAGACTCCGGCAGGGAATTCCACTCCTTAGCTAGACACATAATGAACTAGCTTATTTGTGCTTAGTTGTCACTCACTTCATATTTTGTTAATCGATTGAATGCAAGCAGAACTTTACATATTTAATGTTTAACTGCCTCAACGGAATTCTAAGATTCGATTCCCGAAGTGGAAAAAAAGTGCTATTGGATTTTTCTACTAGGAATTAAACTGTAGAATCCCGAAGTTTCAAAGTTGGTGAAATGACATCCCCGCGCCTCGGATAGCACGTAAAGCCGTTGCTCCAACGTCTGATCTCTCTCCGATCTTGTCGCAATGCCGTCCCATCGGACTATGAGACATAGAGTGCAAACATAAAGGTACAGGTCTTTCGGTCCCGATATGACCGGTACCGGTAAAACTACATAAAGAAACAGGTAAATCTGAATGTCTAAAACACTACACTGGCCAAGGCTTAAACTCGTATGACTCGGTACAGGCAGTCGGTAACGACCAGTATAAACCTGTTTCTTTATAAATGAGCGCATAAGAACACGGGAGAATTATACCTGCATCAATCGGTACCGACCCGTACAGACTTGCCTGCATCGGTAACCAGCTCCCCTAGCCAAGTTACAACTAGTTTGTGTCGAATTCTGTTCTCTTATCGGTAACGCCTCGGTGACAGCAATTGTAGAAAACGATAAGTTGGTAGCCATGTTGACGCGCCTGAGTCGGCCGCCCGTTCTACAATGTAGCGTTTGTATAACAAAGGATGTAGCGTTAAACATTGTAGAAACGATTTTGAACGATGTGAACTTGGCTACGAACTGTCTATTCGTTTGTTCTGACCACGCGACTTTACGTTGAGATGACGTCATTACTTTTCGACAGCGTTAACGATTGCAGAATAAAAACTTGGCTAAGCGTGCTGTTTCTTTATGTTGGTACCATAAAGGAACAGAGAGTACACCTGTGTTTATGCACACGCTTGTACAATATAATATATTTTACTCCTAGACCTAGGGGTCTTTAAGTCTAGAGTGAATAGGTTACTTTTAGGGAAGCGTGCTCATCCTCACTTACCATCAGGTGAGACAGTGGTCAAACGCGAGCCTATCAATAATTTAAAAAAAAATCCTAAGGTTGACTGGTAAAGAATCCTTCTGACCTGTGAATATGGGTCCTGGCAATGATTAGTGAGGAGACTTGATTCCAAATAATGGAAACAGGAGAGTGCACAGAAAAGAGACTGGTAGAGAATGATTATGCCTTGCTGCATGAAATCCGCCTGCACATCATCATCATCATATCAGCCGAAAGACGCCCACTGTTGGACATAGGCCTCCCCCAAGCGTTGCCACAATGACCGGTCCTGTGCGTCACGCATCCATCGGATTCCCACGACCCTGACCAGGTCATTGGTGGCCTTCCAATGCTACGTCTTCCATTACATGGTCGCCACTACAGAACCTTCCGTCCCGATCGACCATCTGTTCTGTTTAAATAAATAAATAAAATCACCTCAACAAAAAAGTAATTGGGGGCATAAAGCAATGGTAACCATCAGCCGTCGGTACCATTCCAGCCACCAATAAAGAATAGCATTCGTACCGACTCGATCACCAATAAATGGCTGCTTGGTACGGAGAGACACCGAACTTGGTTGTTTTGTTTTATAATTTCAGAACTTTAATACTTAGGGTGAGTTGCACCATTTAACTATAACGATAACAAAGCCGTTAACAGTTGTCAAATCGTCGAATTGACCAACAGGCCGTTTCACGGCTGGTTATGGTTTGATTATCGTTATAGTTAAATGGTGCAACTCACCCTTAGAATAACTTATCAGAGCGAAGCTTGTGATTAGAATAAGAAAGGTTAATTCAGATTAGCTGCTTGCCTACATTACAATCGGTCCTTCAGGAACCTTTTCTATTCTAGAAAAATGTGAAGCCGCATTTGATTTATTTTTTGATATTATAATCATGTTTTTCGATCTCATTTTGAGTGATATTTGATCAGAATGGAAACTTACCCAAATTCTGTATGATTAGGTAGATGGAAAATGAAAATGTTGATTTAGGATCCTTTATTTGAAAGGGTACGAACCTAATCATAGGTTTCCAAAGATTTAATAACTTTTACATAAAATATAAACCCTACGGCAATGAAAGGTCTAAGTTTCCATGTTCATAGGGAACATGAAGAATTAGATTTTCTGATTTCCAAGATG
This sequence comes from Mythimna ferrago, assembly GCA_910589285.2. Classification (NCBI taxonomy): domain Eukaryota; kingdom Metazoa; phylum Arthropoda; class Insecta; order Lepidoptera; family Noctuidae; genus Mythimna; species Mythimna ferrago. Next base: position 2,844,425 of record OU342693.1, read on the forward strand.
TACAAAAAATACTTCCCAGTCAGATTGCAGACCCATATCAGGTTTTAGGTAAACATTTCGTAAGTAATCATAAGATAAGCATATATTAATATGTAGAGTGGCCGTCCCCATCAAACTTGGCGTCGCACTGTATTGGCAGAAGCGGCATGCAACGATATGACGTGTGTGTTACGTGGAGCGAGGACAGCTCAGGACCATCCGCGATGGAGGATTACTGTGGACGTCCTCTGCCTCAGCTAGGGAACATAGGATATTAAGTAAGTAATATTAGTACAGAAAGAAATTCGACGCGATATCTGACAGTCAGTGGATGTACCCAGATTTTTTCTATTTCTAATTCTTCTTTGAAGTAAGTATAATGCAACAGTTCCTTTTGGAGCTCAACTGATAATTAACCACCCGTTTTGCGATAATCGCCCGCCATGTTTGCGAGTGATAATCGCAACCGCGACGGCTGCTTAACCGCACAAAACTGCGGTCTCATGAGTTTTGAAATCAAACAGTATAGCGTGGCAACCTGAGAGCGTTTGTTTATATATCCCAAAATTTTACTCAATTTATGGAAATATTAATAATAATAATATTCCACAGCTATCACACAACACCGTCTAGTCCCAAGCTAAACAGAGCTTGTGTTATGGGTTCTAGACAATTGATAAACATACTTATATATTTCTAAATACATACATATTATAGATAAATTACACCCAGCCAGACTCAGAACAAATGATTATGCTCATCACACAAACATTTGTCCTGGGTGAGAATCGAACCCACGACCTCCGGCATAGCAGTCAGGGTCACTAACCACTAGACCAACGGGCCAGTCAGTCATTCAGAGCGTTCTTTCTATGCCTACTGCTAGAGCTGGCTTGTGCAGTTGACGTACGGCTGTGACACGTTCGAGCGGGTAACGACTCGCGCTCAAATAAAATCTAGCTAATAAGTGAGTTTGTCAAGACTATTCTTTGCGCTATAGCTGTTTTCCTAAACAATAAACTGTTATCGTAGTGAGTCTTAATACGCTCCCCACTGACGCTATAACAGCTGTTTCTCCAAAGCGGCGGGCGCGGGTAAAAACCGCTTCATACGTTCTTAGCCTTGTTCAAATTACTATTAAATTATTCCCAAACCTAGCTCTACTGCAGTAGAAAGACAGACTGAATACACAATTACTAAATAGTCTATAACAAGTCCTTAAACTGAGAGTTATGTTACTGTAGTATTAATTGCAGAGGTACGGAGCTTCGTCGAGCCAATCTTCACAGAACACGAAATTGCTGCGACGCCAGCAGAAACTAGACACGCCATCTATTCTACTAATATTATAAACGCGAATGTTAATGTAATCTATATACATAAAAATCAATGCCAAGGTGGACCGATGACCTGGTCAGGGTCGCGGGAATCCGATGGATGCGTGATGCACAGGACCGGTCGTTGTGGCGAGTAGGATAGGGTAGGGAAGAGCGGGAGCGAAGCCGCGCGGGCAAAAGCTAGTATTATGAAATAATAATGTAATATAATATTCCATAACTATAACACAACGTCGTCTAGTCTCAAGCTAAGCAGAGCTTGTGTGAGTACTAGATAACTGATAAACATACTTATATATTTCTAAATACATACACATTTATAGATAAATTACACCCAGACACAGAACAAATAATTGTGCTCATCACACAAACATTTGTCCTGGGTGGGAATCGAACCCACGACCTCCGGCATAGCAGTCAGGGCCACTAACCACTAGACCAACAGGCCAGTCAAATCAAGTTTGTATGTATGTTTATTACGCTTTCACGCAAAAATCGCTAAATGGATGTCGATGAAACTTAGTACACGGATAGATCGCGTCCTGGAATAGCATAGGGTACTTTTTATCCTAGGAGTATATTCCCTGGGGATAATTTTCTACTATTGGACGAACGAAGCCACTGACAGCAGCTAGTCTACAATAATATTAAAAAAAAAGACGTGTGGCACTCGGGGACTGCCGCGGTAAAGCTATTACATAGCATTTTTATCAACTTATGCAATTATAATTATTTATTTATTTTATTTATGCAGTATTTTTTTTCCTTTGTTTTTTTTTTCTTTGATATTAATTGAAGTTACAGACATTGAATTGAATTTTGATTGATTGTTCACTCATTTGTTTTCTTATCGGTCACCACGCTCAAAAAATAAATGAGTGGGGGGTGTTAGGTTACTGGGGCCAGGGTTATCCGAAAGGGCGCTCGAGCCCCGGTATGAAGGCTTGAAGGAACGGGATGGGTTTTTTAGTCAGTAAGAGTCTGACACTATCTCCCGCTCCGCCCAAGAGCGGGGGTTGTCATAAGATGATTTTCCCATCGAAAAAAAAAATAAAAAAAAAATAAAGGGGGTGTTAGGTTATTTTCGTTACGGAATTTCTGGATTCGGTCTCCACGCTCAAGGCCCGCGATAGAAGCTATGCAATAGCTTAAAAAGAAAACTTTACTTCAAGGTATATTGGAGACGTAGGCTACTCAGTCGCCAATTTAAGCTTAGCAAACTATTTCTGCCGCATGTCAAAACGAAATTTGTTAAACGCAACCACTTACTGTATTCCGAACAACAGGAAACGTCTACGCAGTGCGCCTAGAAGGACGCAAACTTCGTCACAACTCTAAATTCAAAATTTGGCACATACTTTATCAGAATAATGTTACGGCTCATCAGTTTATTTATTTACTTTGGATCTCTAAGGCGACCATTACACGGTCATGCAAGCGTCAATCAAATCCATCAATCATGGACGATGGTTTTCGTCTAGCAAAACTGACAGCAAAACCTACCGTGTAATGTTCGCATGACGGTTTTTAGTACTGATTGACGAAAACCATCATTCACCATCATTCATGACTGATGGAATTGATTGATGCTTGCATGACCGTGTAATGGTCGCCTAACAATGGATTCAAAATTCCGCAGACGGTGTGGATCACAGCATGCTCAATTGCTCATATTACAAAATAAACTAGGTAGACAGGTAAACACAGATAGGAATAAAGAAATATACCTAACAATTTTGATTAAAAAATTGGTTAAAATCATTTCATTAAAATTATCTAAAATTAAAAATGTAAGATAGAAAATATTACATTCTATAAAAAGACGGTAACCGACTTCTTTGATTTGCATGGTAAATTCTGACAATACCCTGTCAAGCAGCGGCCGCCTCTTGCTATAGATGTTTCCTAGCTCTATGGTTGAATGCTTTTAAAACTCTTGGTTAGACGTAACTTGTGTTCCAGTATTTTGGTAAAGTTCTACAGTTTTTGCATGCTCTGCTCATGTGTTAGTGCTGGACAACCAACTTATGTCACAACTTGATACAACATTAGGTACGGAGTCCATAAAAAAGTGTAGATTGTCCTTTAACTTAATTTGCAATCTTACAACTCTCATAATAGATCTATCGTGTGTGGAACACTGCAGCCACATATAGGCTTTTTTTATGGTGGGAAAAAATCATCCAATGACAAACCCCGCTCTTGGGCGGAGCGGGAGATAGTGTCAGACTCTAACTGACTAAAAGACCCACCCCGTTCCTTCTAGCCTTCATACCGGGGCTCGAGCTCCCTTTCGGATAACCCTGGCCCCAGTAGGCTTCCACCCGGCTGGGTCCCTGCTGTTGCTGACAACTGCTTGAGGCGGCGGCGGTGGCGAGAACGCCGTTGCCTGATGCGGTCGGTCTCCTCCTTGGCGAGCATTACTGCTTCGCAGAAGTCGGCGGCTGCCTGCCACTCCTCCTCGCTCCGGACCATGGCCTCAACACAAGGCCCGGCGCGAGAGGTCTCCGCCGCCGATCGCCTCCACGAGGGCACGGCGATGCACCGCCCAAGCAGGGCACTCCTTGACAGCCTACTGGGGCCAGGGTCATCCGAAAGGGCGCTCGAGCCCCGGTATGAAGGCTAGAAGGAACGGGGTGGGTCTTTTAGTCAGTAAGAGTCTGACACTATCTCCCGCTCCGCCCAAGAGCGGGGGATGTCAATGCATGATTTTTTGCCACTATAAAAAAAAAAGGGCACTCCTTGACTGTGTGCTCCACCGAGCCACATATAGGCTGGTGCTGCAAAATACCATCTAGCAACTCAGTAGAAAGGCGTGCGAAGAGGCTAATTGGTGATCCAGATTTAGTTAACCCCAACCTACAAAGACAGGAGTACAGACTTACGATAACCAGTCTCTCGACATTTTACAGGGTGCATTTTGGAGAGTGTGCGCGGGAAATGCAATTCCCGATTTGACTTGATTCCGCCATCTGTTTTCTACCATCGGACAACCGGCGAATTACCACACAACCTTACTTTGTTAACACCTCTTCGATCCGGACTAAATGTTTCGTCTCGTCGTTTATACCTTGTACATCGAAGGATACAATTTGCCTGCTGCTGTCTTCTCGTCCGATTATAACTTAAGTGTCTAGAGTGAGTAGGCTCTTAATAAACTAGTGCAATTAACCATTGGCGATTGCATCACTGTTTATCATTAAGTGGGATAGCAGTCAAGCATTAGTTTATGTCATTAAAGAAAAAAAAACAATTCTCATAATGTTCCACGTCACCCATAAAGATTAAATCGACGTTAATGTTCCTCTAAACAAAATCAGTAAACTCTTTGTATCGTAATTTTATAGGGAAATACAGAATTTAAAAAAGAAAATGTTAAGCGGAGAAGCCACAAAGCCGAACATTCCTTAACACGACCAACAAAAACATTAAGAAAGTATTTTGACCCCTTTGCTTCGAACCAGAGAATTCTTTTTAAATATTTTCTTTACAAGAGAGAAAAGTTGTAAAAAATTACGGACAAAAGCTTTTTTTACGATAACAAAACAGTCAAAAGGTTTTATTTCTACGGAGAAGCGATACGAACGACATCTGACAGTGTTCACTAAAGAATGAAAAAGTGAATGGAAAAGAACGAGAGTATCTTTAAGATTCAACGATTGAGGTTCCGCAGGTTCGCTTTAGTGTTTTTTTTTGCTTATGTGAAAGAAATGCGTTCTGTACTGATAAGTCTGCAAGTACGATAGTTCGTGGTTCATTCATCATTTTAACATTTTTATTCTGAACTAGCTGACCCGGCGGACCGTGTACCGCTTAACAGTCATAAATCATAAATGATACTTATTTTGCAAATAGGTTTTTAAAAACACTTTTACACGTCAATTTAAACTATTTAGATGAGGCCGGTGTTTCCTAGCTGACAACTCTGAGAACAAACTCCGAAACAAAATCAGAGGTTAAGGTAAAGTTCATACATGTAATGGTCAAATCATGTGAGTCAATGAATATAGTGTCTCTTTTGAAAAATCAACCGATTGCAATGAAACAAAGCCTGAGTAATATATCCAGTTACACACAATTTTTTTGTATATAAGTCATCTACAACGTTTCCTTCGTCCATCTGGTCTTTGACGCTTCAACAGAGGTCCAGGCTCGAGGTTTGTCAGCGAGCCATGGAGCGCAGTGTCCTGGGTGTTCGAATTTCCGACCGCATGAGGGACACAGAGCTGTGCGCCACTACTAGCATTAAAGATGTTACCCGTAAAGCTGCCACTCTAAAGTGGGATTGGGCCGGACATGTTTGTCGCATGTCGGATGAGCTGTGGGCTAAAAGAGCCACTTATTGGGTCCCATTAAACGCAAGGCGACATCGCGGCAGACCAAGGCGAAGGTGGAGAGATGATAAATACCGGAGCGACTGGCCCGCAATGGCCGAAGACAGATGTGTGTGGAAAAGGGAGAGGGAGGCCTTCGCCCAGCTGTGGGACATAAATGGGCTAACTAACTAACATCGTTTCCTTACATTTTACGTGATTTGCTCACAACTAATAACTTTTAAAGATTTACTATGTGTTTATGTATACCATTTTACTTTTTTTAAAAACCTTTTTAGATTTTCAAGGTGTTTAGTAACTTCTAAATAAAATCAAAATAAATAAAACTGTTTAGTTGTTACCGATAAAGATATTTAATTAACTTTGGCATGGACAGATTAGGTTTGAAAGAAATGAGAAAATGTGAAATGAGCTGTTGAGCTTGTTGTTGTTGCTTATATCCCCCCCGTTATCCCCTTCGTACTAGGTGTGACTTAAACCTTCTCTCTAGCGCTTCGATCTTGAGTATTTAAATAGGCATAAATACGGAAAATAAAAAATGGTTGCTTATTTTCTAATTTACATACTACTTTATGAAGAATTTCTTATTTACATTTAGATACATACCCAATAAATAAAATGCTCAAAATTTTAATAATCTACGCGGACTTTTAATAATCTTAGTGTTCAACCGAATGGCGCGAAATCACGCGCGAACGCCCGCGTTCGTGCGTTCGCTTGGGGTTTGAGGGGCTAGGAGATTTAATGAGCCGTAATCCACCACGCGAACCCCGTCAAGTGTGGGTTGGTAGGATGTCACATTTCTTCAAAGTTTTGGTTCTAGTACATACCAGTTTCCTCACGATGTTTTCCTTCGCCGTTTATATTTAATTCCCCACCGAACCCTAAGTCTGAGACCGTGCGGTCTAAGATTGCATTTTACGAGCACATTGCATGACATCGCCTTTTACATGCAAAGCAGTGATTTGAAGCGCCAGACGCTTTGCAAGATATGAAACATATTGTATCGATTTATAAAATCTCTTTATTTATAATATCAGAAGTTGAAAATCTTTTTTTAGAAGCATTGCTTTGTAAAGTGTATCTGTGGTGAATGAATTTATTTATTTATTTACAGAACAACACAATGCCAAAATTTACGCCTATATAAATGATGTAAAGCACATTAAAGAAAATATAACACAGATATATCACTAAACTTGTCACCCAACCTTCTCGTAAATCACCAGACATTCAGTCAGTTCCTCCTTTCATTTGTCACCGATCAGATCTAGTCCAGGATCGGATATTCAGTCACTATCTTCTGCCATTCATCAGCAACCGTATCTAGTCCAGGACTGGATTCAAGGATTGTGCTTATGTGTTCTTGCCCTGTTTTATCCTTAAAACAGGGCGAGAACACATAAGCACACCAGCCTTATTTATTTATTTTTTTGGTTGCTAAGATATAAAACTCTTTAATGGGGTACTATGTAAAATTGCATATTAAGTCAGCTACTGCTATCCACGGCTCCACTTCCGTGAAATTACTTCCCACATTTCAATCAAGTTTAAATTTTTCAACTGTTTTTACCTCGGATTTCACCAGTATTTAGGCACACTTCGATGCAGAGGAATTTTTTAAAGTCATGAATAATGTGTAAACTCATATACACCATAACCAGATATCGCAAATTTATCAAAATTTAATTTAACTAAATGCAGTTTAACTGTTTTTTCTATTTATTTTTCTGAATGCTTTGAGCTTAAGTTTAAATAAAAATACATACTACAACGTATATAACATAAATAAATACATGTATAGACTATATGTTGGTTATAAACCTACATTTGTCTGCTATGTTACAACTCATTTACAAAACCTATTTTATTTAGGTTTCAATATGAATAGAAATTAAGAATACTATAAAATGTTATCAAATCTAATTTATTAAAAAACACTAAACCACTTCCAACTCAATTGAGAAATAAAAGCCTTCTGACAAAAGGAAACAAAAGACAATCCTATTAAAAAATAATTAAATCGGCATTTACTTTGTAACCCAACCTCGATTAACTTCAATTTCTCGTAGCGGGTCTACGAGTGGCTACGAGCGTTACGGCGTAGCACCGCGTTGCCGGACATTTTAATAGATTAGGCTTTACCCAGATTGGAAGTCTATAATCTACTTAATTGGACTTAGGACGTTCACTAACAGCATTTACAGGAAGCTATTGTCGATAATAACGACAGTATGTGTCGGTATAAACCCTTTTATTTTTAATATAAATAAGTAGTTTTGGGTTCTGTACCTGAAAAGGAAAAACGGACCCCTTATAGGATTACTTTGTTGTCCGTCTGTCCGTCCGTCCACCTGTCTGTCTGTCTGTCTGACCCTTTATCTCGGGAACACGTGGATGTATCGAGTAGATTTTAAAACCATATACTTTAAGTCTGAGGTCCCTTGAAGCTGAGAAAAAATCAAACTTCTAAGTTAACTAAAAAAAAAGAACCAAAATTTTAGAGTTCTTTTCGTTGACCCAGAAACCTGAAATTTTGCTTAAAGCAAGGTCTTAAAACACAAGTATAGGTAATAAAAAAACTGAAAATTTTATGTAACGTCAAAATTTTTTTTTGCGATTTGGAACTGGAAATTGGACTCTCGAAGTTTTATTCCAACTTCGAGAGTCCAATCAGAAATTGAAATCTTTACGTAGGTAAGTTTGTAAGGAACTCTCAAGACGTGAGTCCGACTCGCACTTGATTTTTTAATAACAATGTTGCCTCACACTAGAAATAACTCCTGTACCGTGGATGCACTAATATGCACTTCTGAGTTGTTGTTGTTGTTGTTGTTCTTCTGACTTGGGGGTCGTTATTTTATTTAAACCACCCGTCTCGGAAAAGGGGAGCCCCAAGTCCCTTATAATAATTGTAAAAAGTCCATCAATATTTGTTTTCAATGAGTATTGTTATTGAAGAATAAGATCTGCTGATATCAGGAAACTACTTGAATCTCTCGGTATCGGTAGACCACGTCATGTGGATTTCTCTAAGACAATCGTCCTGAATGATATCCACGGTTTTTTTTTATGGTGGGAAAATCATCAACGCCAACCCCCGCTCTTGGGCGGAGCGGGAGATAGTGTCAGACTCTTACTGACTAAAAACCCACCTCGTTCCTTCAAGCCTTCATACCGGGGCTCGAGCTGTCTTTCGAAACTAACCCTGGCCGCGGTAGGCTTCGACCCATCTGGGCCCTTGCTATTGCTGACAACTCCTTTAGGCGCGCGGGAACAGTGCGCGCCGTCGACGACTTGGGCTTGGTCCGGACAGTTACCGAACGGTCGGACAGAGAGCTACCCATTGCTCACTGTCCGCAAGCCCGATAATATCCATAGTTACTTATGGGGCCAAGAGTCTAGTTCCGAAAGGGAGGCTCGGCCCCGGCTACAAAGGCAACAAAGGCATGGGGTGGATTTTTTAGTCAGTAAGAGTCTGACACTATCTCCCGCTCCGCCCTTGGGCGGGGGATGTCATCTGAATGATTTTTACCCACCAAATAAAGAAGTAAAAAAAACCGTCACTTCACGACCTCCTGTCATTAGGATTCCCAAATGTTGTCTCAGATGGTCAATTTCATTTCTGGCTTACCAGCTCCTATCATTGAACATTTTTAATGCACAGGTAAAAATATTCCTTAATATTATCACGACAAAATTAAAAAAAAAAAATCTTTTCTTTTTTTTTCCTTTCAAAACTTTTGCAGTCTGACTGGCCGGCCTGCTAGTTCACATGACATGTCGGCCGTCAATCGAATGTTATAATTGGTATAATGTTCCAATAATTGCTCGTATTACGTTCGTAATTACTGTATTTAGTACGAGTAATATTATTGTTATTGCGTTACGTGCGTTGAATAATTAAGGTTCTAATTTCAAAACGTGAGTGCCTTACTGGTCAAAGGTTTTGAATATTTGAGTTTTGCTTGACTTTTCTACCAATTTGAGGAATCCGGTGTAAAGTTATGGAAAACTAGCTTTTGCCCGCGACTTCGTCCGCGTACATGAAATCAGGCTATGTCACTCAGGAATAAAGCAAAGCTGCTTTATTCCTGAGTGTCTAACGGTGAAAAAATTTTAGCAATCAGACCAGTACTTCCACAGATTACCTCCTACAAACAAAAAGACGTGTGGCACTCGGGGACTGCCGCGGTAAAGCTATTGCATAGCATTTTTATCAACTTATGCAATTATAATTATTTATTTATTTTATTTATGCAGTATTTTTTTTCCTTTGTTTTTTTTTCTTTGATATTAATTGAAGTTTCACACATTGAATTGAATTTTGATTGATGGTTCACTCATTTGTTTTCTTATCGGTCACCACGCTCAAAAAACAAATGAGTGTGTTAGGTTATTTTCTTTACGGAATTTCTGGATTCGGTCTCCACGCTCAAGGCCCGCGAATAGCTTCTATCGCAATAGCTTAAAAACAAACTTTACCTCATTATTACTCATATTATTCATTTTGATATACCAGTTTGTTCATAGTATAAGTACCTAAGGCTCTTACCAAACAAGCTACCACCATACCATATTGTCTCTTCATCACCCTAGGTTGACTGGTAGAGAATGCCTAAGGCATTAAGTCCACCTATGTACTTTGTGTTGCATGAACATTAAATAAATAAATAAATAAATAAATAAGCTTAGATTTTTCACCACTCACAAACCCCTCAGTTACAGGTATTAAACTATCTAAACGCAAAACGTCAAGTGACGTGGCACGCTTACATTAAGCCCGGGATTCGATTTCCCGTACAACGGGATCAATGTCATCCCCCCCGCAAACACAGAGGTGTTTGCCTTCCATTATTTTTTGTACTCTCCAAATGAAGCCGACGGCACCCGATGATATACGATCATCAAATAGAAATAATACATTTTGGATCGGATTAGGGTTATCAATTGTATTGTTAGTGCTGTTTGTCATTTTTGTTTTGTTTTCATAATGTTCAGTTGTTACAGTATAATAGAAAAGTTATCAGTATTGTTTTCATTATCAACGTGTGTGAATGTTTTGACAGTAGATCAATACCCCTAGCCAAGTTGATAATCTGCAATCGTTAACGCTAGTAGAAAACTTCAAATGTAGGGGAATGACGTCATCTCAACGCTCAGTCACGTGATCAGAACAAAATAATCGGGGGCGTGGCCAACTCGAGGCGATCGACGCAAGCGAAACGGTTGTAACTTGGCTAGGGGGGCAGAGATTTCATAGCTTGAAGCATAATGTAAAAACATTGTCCCAACTAAATCACAAAACCAGCGCAATTTAAAACGCAGGACGGTTGGAGACAGGACTCCAACTTATGGTAGTGCATATGGTGGAGGCGTGCGCCGCTTGAGGTCATTACCACCGTGTCTTCATGGAGACAATCAGCGATGGCGAACTCTCGCATGGGGCCCTAGTTCTGGCCACGTTTCGGAGCAAAGGAGAATGGGACGCGGTCGCATCCTTCTGCAAAGCAGTAATACTAGCGAAGGAGACAACCACATGCGTGAGGTAACGGACATCAATCTCTGAACCCAACAACCAGCCACGGTAGGTGCAAAGCAATGGGTAGCTTGCCGTCTGGCCGTCCTGTAGCCGTTCTTACTGAGCTCAAGTCGTCAACGGTGCGTAGTCTTCAACGAGCTCTGAAGCAGGCCGATGCCCGCTAGGACCACAAGAATTTCTTGAAACGAAGCCCGTGATTCTAGAAAATATAGGGCAACTGAAGGACACGATTGTGACCCCTAGAGTTGGAGAAGTCACTGGATGATCCCACCTCAAAAAAAAAGTTCTCCCACCTCAATTTGTATAAGATACATCAGCACGTTAGTAGCGAAGTTTTGATATATTCGGATCTATACGTATAAAGACAAATTAATGACGAAATACCAGATAAATATCTTTATCTCTACATATTTTCTGACTCATTTGTATACACTGTGTCTACATCTCTGATCCAACTCTCCTGTCGCATGTTTTGCTGGAGGAAATTTCATTTGAAATAAGCAGTACCTTTGTACTCTTCTTTCTGTATTTGTTAATTTCGTTTTTTAAGCGTTTCTTTTTTTTCTTTACTTATTGACATTGTGCTCACATAATGGAAGCGACAAAAAATATGTAACTTTTTTTTGTAACTTACTAACTTGATTTAAAAGAGTGTCCATGGAGTTTCTTACACGTTCTCCATAGAGATCTACGCTTTGGAACGTATAACCCAGCTACACTTTTTTTTTTGACTGACCGACATTTTGACTATTAGAAAGTGCCTGTAACTTGTCTATTTGAAATAAAGTACCTGATTTCTATAGTGGGAACATTTAAATACTGGTTATACTACTATGGTATGGCCATAGAATCCACGGCTCAATTTACATTCGTGTCTCTCCAAGAAAAAAAGTAAAAAAAAGCCGAGATATTTCAATCAGCAGTACCCGTACAATAGCAAAGTGTAGTGGAATGACAGTGGAAGGCGCGAGGCGTCTGGAGGAATGTGCTATCGAGTTTATTGAGCTGTCTCCCGAAGCTTCATCTTCATGCCACTCGAGAATAGGATCACATCACGGTAGTCTGAAGATCTTGTTTGTGAGTGTAGGGTTGAATAGGGATTCTGAGAAGAAGTGGGACGAAACTATGATTAGATTTTTCGTTTTGATACTAGACTGTTAGTTTCAAACATAAGTACCTCTTCAATGAATTTTGTCAAACCCTCAATGATGAAGATATTTAGAAAGTGTTATCGGTGAATGTGTATGTTTGTGCTAGACAAAAGGAGCTACATCTGTCAACAAACTGCTTTACAGTTTGGCAGAGGTAATATTAAAAAAAAAAGTAATTGTTTTTAGGGTTTCGTAGCTCAAAAGGAAAAAAAGAAACCCTTATAGGACCACTTTATTGTCCGTCTATCGGTCTGTCTGTCTGTCAAAACCCTTTATCTCGAGAACGCGTGGAGGTATCGAGTTGAAATTAAACCCATATACCCAAGTCTGCGATCCCTTGAAACTGTGAACAATTCAAACTTCTAAGTTTTAACGGGAAAAAAAAGATACGACCGTATATATCGCAAAAAAACATATATTTTGACACTCTCAAGGGAATTAAAATTCATAGGGTACTTCCTGATGAACCAGAATCCTGAAATTTGATACAAAGCAAGGTCCTATAGTATAGGTATAGGAAAAATCTGAAAATTGTAGTAGTTAAGTCTTATATTGTTCTGAATCGCTAATAAAAACTTTTTTTTTTGCGATTTGGAAAAATCTTTGGAACTCAATTCGGGAATTGAACTGTTTTCATAGGTAAGTTTGTACGGAACCCTCAGTGCGCGACTCCGACTCGCACTTGTCCGGATTGTTTTATTATTATTTTAATCCATTTAAAATAAATTTCAATAAAAAATATGAAATCAGTTTAAAAATTCGATAAGTGAAAAGTCAACCATTATAAGAACATTCCTAATTGTAAATGTATTTCATCGTAATCACAAGAAATAAATATTTAACAAGCAAAACATCGTAAACAAATAGATATACAAACGTCAACCAGCAGTTCTCGATACTCTAATTTATTATTAGGAAAAGCGCTTCAACTCCCAAGGAATCTCGAACCCCCTTCATTGAATTGTCAATGAGACGACCGGCTGAGATATTACCTACCCCGCTCCACCCTCTCCGAGGCTCGCGGAACTTAATCAACAGTCAACTCGCGTAAATAAGTTATCACGTCCTGGATAGTCGGGAGAAGGTGCAGGAAATGTGTTACTGGGTAAATAAATAGAGAAAATAGACCGTCAGAATCATCTATCAATATGACAGTGTTAGTGATGAGTGTTCGAGATCTAACTTATAGTTATATTTGCGTCTGAGAAGATTTTTTTCTATTCTGTACTTTATAATATTTATTTTAATTCAATTATTTAATTCAATTTGACATTCATATATTTCTATAATGTAATGTACCTTATTTTTTTTTGTCTGTTATAATCTAGTACTTGACTGCGATCCCGCCTGATGGTAAGCAGTGATGCAATCGTTGATGGTGAGGCGCACTAGTTTATTTAGAGCCTATTCACTCTAGACTTGAAGACACCTAAATTATAATCAGACGGGAAGACCGCAGCAGGCAAACTGTTCCAGTCTAATTATCAATTCCCATTTTTATTTCTTGTTCTGTGTTTTTGTGTTGATATTATTGTTGAAATAATTTTAATTATTAATTTTCTCCTAGATATCTTATACAATTGAAATTTAACTTACTAATTTTGTGTGTTTATGTGTTTTAAAATCAAATGTTCTATAATGTACTTTTTTTTTTTTATGGTGGGAAAAAATCATGCATTGACATCCCCCGCTCTTGGGCGGAGCGGGAGATAGTGTCAGACTCTTACTGACTAAAAGACCCACCCCGTTCCTTCTAGCCTTCATACCGGGGCTCGAGCGCCCTTTCGGATAACCCTGGCCCCAGTAGGCTTCGACCCGGCTGGGTCCCTGCTGTTACTGACAACTCCTTGAGGCGCGCGGGAACAGTGCGCGCCGTCCACGACTTGGGCTTGGTCCGGACAGTGAGCTACCCATTGCTCACCGTCCGCAAGCCCGCGCCTACGTTGGCCGGAAATCGGGATCGAATCCCGGCGGCGGCGACGGCGGCGATAACGACGTTGCCTGATGCGTTCAGCCTCCTCTTTTGCGAGCATTACTGCTTCGCAGACGTCGGCGACCGCCTGCCACTCCTCCTCGCTCATATTAATGTACTGATTGTCAATAAGTGTTGCATTACTTGAATAGTTATATAAAATGATCCTGTAAATTCTCAGTGCCTGTAAAGTTGGAAATTCAAATAATGAATAAACAAATATTTAATTTTTTTTATTTACAGTTTTATTATTTTAGCAGTGCCATAAAATACTAGCTTTCTAATGCCATAGATTCATGTACAACGATAACAACATATGATTTTTTGGTGCATTTAATACTTTTGTCTAAAAAAAAATATTTAACAAAATTTTGCTACTCCTTAGAAATTTGTTTACAGAAAAAAATAGCTGGTTATGTGTTCTTCAGAATAAGACACTTCCACCGCTAAGTTCATTTTTGCTTGCACTCGAAACGTAAACTTCAAAGGGTTTGGTTTGGCGCCGCACCTCAGGATTCAAGCGAAATTTTTTTAAGTGATCTGGCAGAAATGACCACAATGGAACATAGCATATGTTAATCAATCAATATTTCGCAAAGAAAATGGCTCTAAAGGTCAGCGGGTCTACACATACGGGTGCATGCGGATTTAGGTGCAATTTTGAGTGCATTTAACTCCGGCTAAATGTTCAAGGGACCATAGAAAGAAAAGAAAGAAATGGCTAATTCGTGGTGTCTCTTCCACATAGAGTTTCGCTTCCTTCATTGAAGCAGTTATATTTATTAAAACTTTGATAGGTGTATAAATTACTAGCTGTGCTGGATTTTGAATTTATTTTTTCTAAAATAAAAGTAGCCTAAGTTACTCCTTATTACATCAGCTACCTGCCAATAAAGTCCCGTCGTACAACTGCATGCAGTTAAATATATCGACCGTGCGCGGTCGCTGCGATGCAGTTCGTCTGATGTCAGCCTTAAAATACACCGTATATAACACCTACATACTTTTAATAGTTCAGTTTAGGTCGTCAAATAGATCACGTTAGAGCTCGTGGTAGGGCCTCTGAGCTAATATCCACTTTGTAATTTTACTTTACAAGTGTATTTTGAGCACCTGCCTACTCATCATCATCATCAGCAACATCATGTCAGCCGAAAGACATCCAATGCTGACATAGCCCTAACCACAAATGTCACCACAATGACCGATCCTGTGCGTTTCCATCCATCACACTCCCGTGGCTCTCGCTAAGTCATCGGTCCTCCCTATGGGAGACCTTCCACCGCTGCGTCTTCTGGTACGAAGCTCGCCACTCCAGAACCTATCAGCCCCATCGACCTACCCATGTCCAGAATTTCATTAACAATTTGATAAATGAATGGACCCCTGTCATGTGTATCTTAGAGCTCTTTGTGCGAATTTAGTTGGAGTAGTGGGTGTTTTCAATTTTTTCTGTGGACATGACCTAGCAGATTTGATTTGGGTAAAGGGTACTTGTCAGTGCAAGCGTATTAAGACGTAGATAGATTGAAAAGTGGTCTTATCCAAAAAACTTAACAGCCTTAGTATTGTATGCCATCTGGGCCTCAAGTCTGCTATTACAATAGTGTCAGAATGGTCTATCATTGATGTCATAATTGTCGATTTTGACAAGTTTGGTAATCTACTAATATAATGGCGTCATTAAGACTTTCCAATGGTCAACCACTGACACTCCATTGAAAGAAGTGACATAGAATGGTAATCTCGTACATATTGACAAATGATTATTTGACGTTTGCGGTAATCTGCTAAAACTTTGACAGTTTATTTGATCAGTGTTTTACCATTAGAACGTTATTGTGCAGTTATTGGTTTTAATATGCTCGAAATTATCATTCTACCACAATTCTATTACAAGACCAGTGACCGATCAATGATCGATCATTATGAATTAGCAGATTACAAACTTTTAGCAAAATGACAATGTGATCGTGTTGGAATGACGAATTTATAAAAATAGCAGACTTGGGGCCCTGGTATACAACCTAATTTTTAGGAAACACCTGTCTAATTATATAAAGAGTCTATGTATAAAATTTCAAAACTGTATTATGAAAAATCACTAAGTTATAAGCCAGTTATGGTAACTGGTTGGCGACATAAATACATGGTCACCGGGCCACTGAGTGGTTGTTTTGCTTCTGCACCCATCTGAGCGCTGGCACCTTATGCCCGCTATGACCTGCCGTGACCTGTTTTGTACTTAGTATCGGTGGTGTCCAACTTGTGACCTTCTTATTTATTTATTTTTGATTCAGTTACTAATTCTGAACAAACAATATTCAGGTTTGGCAAATACTAAAAATAATTTTGTGTATATATGACGTAAAGGACTATTTAGATCTGGAGAGGGACTGTAGAGCATTATCGTCAAAATTGAGAAGCAAACTCTATTAGAAGTTTGCAGAGATCATTGATGTAGGCTAAGAAGAGAGTTGGCCCCAGCACGCTACCCTGAGGAATGCTAGAGTAGATTTTAGAATACATGAAAAACATGGGACAGAAGACAAGCAAGCCTTCTCGGTATAAAAAAAAAGCCCCACTGTGGGGCAGTTTCAGCTTTGCACTTTTTATAACATAGTAAACTTATTTAATAATCCGGTCAAAATTAACAAAAAAGTATATGCCCTAAAATACATTAACACTTAGAACTAATCACTATATTAGAGTAGTGATTCGTCTAAAAAACAATCTTGGGAAATCTTGTTTTGTATAAAAATGTGGAAATCCTAAGGATGATTATTTTTTTTTTTTTTCTTCTTATGTTTAGATTTCAATTGCATATATTTTTAGGTTAAGTGGAAGAGCGGAGTCATCTAACACAAGCATCTTTTTGCTTAAAAAGTGATCTCCTAATCTTGTTTCCAAGAATAATGTAAAATTGAAATAAACATTTTTATTTTTTATTTTATTTATTTATTTTTATTATAAGGAATAAAATTCCTTGCCACAGTCTGTGTTTCCTGGTGGCTACAACCCGGGAATCATTAAGTCAAGAGTGAATAGGTTTCTTCTAGGTATCCGGATAGGTCCGGTTCTGCAGTAGAGCAGTCTCAGATTTGTACCTTTCACCGTTACCATTGATTTTAAAGGTACTCTTCATAAAAGATAACAACAGCCCGGAAAACATAAACCTAATTGTCTACATCCCTCACCCTAAGTTACTGCGCTACATTGAGAAGAAGTTATTGCTTTTCATGAAGAGACTAATAAAATGGAACACTTTTTTTTTCGAAACTTATACCGGACTTTCTTGCTTACTGAGTTAGTGTAGACCAAGTCAGTAAGTTTAAATACGGTAGTATAAATAGTTTTTTTTTATATTTTTGACAGGCTCGCGATGGACCACTGTTTTCACAGGACGAAAGAGTAACCATGGAGTTTCTTGCCGGTTCTTCTCCATAGGAAAAGACCAATTTCGAACCGTGCACTAGCTTCTGACGTTTTATAAGTGCCCATGTAGGCCTATGTGAAATAAAAAACTTTTGACTTTTTGACTTTTGACACGCTTGCCTCTGTAGAGTCACTCTTGCTTTAAGGACCTCAGGTTATACCTAATTATTAGAAAACACCAAATTCAACAGGGAATTCTACTCCTTAGTTGTGCGCACAATAAAATTACTAATAGTGTTACCTGCATTGAATACGACACCACACATTGCACTTCTTTAAAGAAAATTTTACTAAATTGCCTCAGAGGGGAGTCATCATTATCATCATCATTTCAGCCGATAGATGTCCACTGTTGGACATAGGCCTCCCCCAAGTGTCGCCACAATGCACGATCCTGTGCGTCCCGCATCCATCGGATTCCCGCAACCTTCACCAGGACATCGACGGGAAGTAAACGTTGTATTCCTTCCATTTAATTCCATTTACGCACTATAAATCATTATAAAATACTTTGATTCCATATGTGCTTATTTGGTTTGTGTTATACACTGAATCCTACCCTCAGATATGATCTCTCTCTATCACTCAGAGGTTCACTAGTAGAAAACTCATCGTCGAGTTAAGCTCGCCTTTGTTCAAGAATGGTCAAATTACTGTGTACTGTGTTCAAGTTTTGTCTACATTATAAAAAAGTAAAGTTTTTTGTTTTGTCTCTAGGAGGTAATCTTTGAAAGTAGTGGTACGATTGCTAAAATTTTTTCACCGATAGAAAGCTGCTTTATTAATGACTTGGACTATTTTTATGTATGCGGGCGAAGCCACGGGCCAAAAGCAGTGTACAATAAAGCATTAGGAATTGGTTATGAGATACCAAGATCATCAACGCACCCAAAATGACAAAAGTATCTGTCATACATAAAAGGCAAAGTCCTGACTCACTCACTGACTCATCAACGTTCAACCCAAACCGTTATGCCTTGATCATACGTACCGAGTAAACGGGCGAGATAATGCTCTCGGCCGAATACTCGGTACGTATAAACAAAGCGCCGAGTGCTCGGCCGACCGCTTATCTCTACAACTCGCTTACATCACTGTCTCGGCCGAGCAACTTTTTACTCTCGCCCCTTTACTCGGTACGTGTAATCAAGGCATTAGATCCAGAACGCTGAAATTTTGCACAGAGGTTCCTTTTCCATTCCTATGACGATAAGAAAAGATATTTTAAAATTCAATACCTATGGGATGAAACAGGAGTACAGAATTTGTATGGAGCAACCTGCTTTCAAGCGGACGAAGACGCTGGCAAAAGCTAGATGTATCATACAGTTAATGAAATCATAACGCATTAAGTCAAAATTTTTCTTCAATGTTTTCTTTCTGTTTTACATAATTTGTAATCAGTGTAATTGGGATTTTGTCGTTCTGGTTGAAATAAAATAAATAAAGTATAGTATAGAATTAATATAATAATAATAATTCACAACTATCACACAACGCCATCTAGTCTCAAGCTAAGCAGAGCTTGTGTTATGAGTACTAGACAACTGATAAACAAACTTATATATTTCTAAATACATACATATTGTAGATAAATTACACCCAGACACAGAACAAATGACCATGCTCATCACACAAACATTTGTCCTGGGTGGGAATCGAACCCACGACCTCTGGCATAGCAGTCAAGACCACTAACCACTAGACCAACAGGCCAGTCAATTTTTTCTTATTCTACAAAATATAAAAGGAGAAAGTGACTGACATATCAATGCACAATCGAAACTACTGGGACTATGAAGGTGAACACTAAGAGAAGATATTTCAAAATTCACCCCCTAAAGGGGAGAAATGAGGTCCAAAGTTTGTATGGAGAAAACTACTGTCACGCGAGCGAAGTCACTGACAGAAGCTAGTTTAGTTTCTATATAATGTTTCTCATTGTCAATTGTTTTTCAGGAACCCTTTTTACTGGGTGTGTACTGTGGATTCCAGGTTTCATGGTAGTTTCAGTTCTGTACTAACGTAACATTTATTTAGGTTTAAAGAATTTATTTTCTCATAAATTCAACTCGCCATTAATGAATTTTAAAAACGTAATTTATACTTTTTTTATTCTATTCTACTCTGTTTTTTGTAGGTTCTACCTATATATAAATGATAAATGATCTTTATTTTGCAAGTAGGTTTTATAAAAACACTTTTACACGTCAATTTTTTTTTTCGTCAATTAAAACTAAATGAGGCCGGTGTTTCCTAGCTGACTACCCTGAGAAGAAACACCGAAACAAACTCAGGGGTCAAAGTCTCTTTTAAAGTCCATACAGCAAAACATGTAATGGTCAAATCATATGATATATTTATAAATATATATGATATATATATTTTTTTATCATTTTTATTCAATGTTGATTTATATGTATATGTATTTATAATCTAATGTTTTATTTTAACGTGGCTTGAATGGTGTCAAACCTTGATAAATTCTTAATGCCTGTAATGTTGTCAATCCTAATTAATAAAGAACAAGGTTTACTTAAAATGAGTTTACAATAGTAACTTAATCTTATTAACTAAGTATATAATTTACCAAACAGCTCTTAATCTTAAATTTCTCCAGCCAAGTCATTAAAGAGTCGTGCACCTTCACACACATACGCTTTTATTGCCATAAGTTTTCGTCCTGGGTCTCCTTAGTTTTCTCCATAATATGTATTTGTTATTTCTCAGGTAATGATGATAATGTTCTTTTTTTCGTAACCATTAACTGATTAAGATGTTATAAATTTTAAGATACGTAGGCATATTTGTTATTTAAAATGACAATTACTTTATGTACGTAATGTCAAGGTAAAATATTTGTGTATGCTTACGTATAATTCAATTTTATACTTTGTACGCTATTAGCTATGGTAAAAACATGTAGGTCATTGTTAGAAACATAATATTTTGCAGTACTGAATCAAATGTGTAACTTCTGCATATTAATATTTTACATTAAAATATATTTCTACCTAATCTTTTTCCGTAATCTGTAAAATATAACTGATTTAATAAAAATTAACGCATGGTTCAAATTTTACTGTAATAACAATGTGATCGTGTTTTTTAATATAATAATTTTGTAAATGAAATTTTTTTATAATAAGTTGTTCTTACCGGATGAAATCTAAACATATAACGCGTTTTCAATTCTTTCATTTAATTATTTTTATTAACTTACTCTTAAGTTAATTTTTATTTACTAATAAAACATTAAGACTAACCTAATAATTTAAAGGTAGAGCAAGCAATCAATAAATAATATAATTAGTCGAATTGTTCGTAACTTCAACACGTACTGTTCATGAAAAAAAGTAATCAAAATAATAAACGATGAATGAATGAAGATAATTCATTGTAAATATTTCCCCAAGTCATTATTGTTCATTATTTTCGCAATACCTAATATTAAACATAAATTGTTAAAGTTGCTCATTTTATTACGAATATTTGTCAAATGCCACTGTAAGGGAATTTTATAAGCCGAACAAGAACGCCTTACAGGTAAAAATGTAGTCTCACTCACCTGTACTTATTTTGTAAGCCCTACACAAGAAACACCGAGTAAAATTATACTTCCAACTATATTTACACAATTCACAACACAACCACAAAAAAAAACTTTTGTTAATGTTGTCAGAAAAAAAAAAACAAAAAACACCAAATGTTTAAATCCGTTCTTTGCTTGCGTATAACCGCGCCGTTTTATTTAATACTTTAATATATTTCGTCTACATTTTTTTCGTGTTTATTTTCGTGGACGACGCTACACGTTGCGTCATTCGATCGCGCCTTGTTACACTGGCTAGAGGGGTAGGAAACCCCTACGCTCCGATACTACGGGGCAAAGAGTGTACACGTTATTCGTGCAGAGGGGGCATTTTCCTTAACTAAAACAATACGTGGACTGAAAACATGAAAATATTTATTTATTCATTAGCCAACTTAGACCAACAGTAGATATTATACCACTCATATAAATTATGGGTTCCTTCTGTTTGACAGAATCTTGATACTCCGAAATTTATTAGGCATAACACACTTGGCATAATCTTATTTAGTCGAATATTTTTAAGGCATAATTTTTTTTGGCATAACTATTGTTTGGCAGAATATTTACGTGGCCGAATTTACAATGGCATACTTTTATCATGGCAGAATTTTATTTCTCACCTTTGCCATAATTAATATTACGCATAATTTTGTTTAGCATAACGTTTATTTAGAGATACGATTATTTGGTAAAAAAAAAGTTATGCAAAATAATATTATAACATAAAAAGTTCTGCTAAAAAAGGTAGACCCATAAAATAATTATAGGCATACATTAATCAGTAGAGCCAAGATAAAAACACTTAAAAACATTGAAATAATAAAAATTATGTGAGAACGAAAGATTAAAATAATACTCATTTATAATGAAAATAATATAAAAAGAAACTTGAACCTACAATTACACGTCAAAACTTCATTAAGTTTTTCAAGATATTGCATCCTGGAAATGGAAAAATTAATTCCAGGTTAAGAGCTGCAGTGTTAAGGAGCTAAATTTCGGCACTTGTAATATGGTATTTATTTTTATTTCTAAATTTTATAGTACTCGTAAGTATTAAAATAATTATTAAGATTCTAGTGCTTTCTTTTCGCTAGAAGCATACTTATAATGAATAATACTAAGTGACTAAAAATTCTTAACCCCAAGCTGGATCAGAAGGCAGGTACCAGTAATTGTCTTGTATCGCGATAGATCTACCAGCTTCAACTTTAAAACTATAATTTACGAATGCAATTAAATACGCTGAAATACTTAACTTAATGTAAACCTGTATGTTACAGAAATATTTTTTATGTTCTCGATCATACTATTTTTTTTTTTTTGCTAAAAACCATTTAGGTCCCTCGTTTTATACGCACGTAAATTTTAAACTAATAGAAAATCATGGCTACATTGAAACTATTCGGTTGTCATAAAACTATTTCAAAATAACCAACTATTTATTCTTAAAAAGTGGGCAACTCTAGCTGAACCTCACTCCACCTTTATGCCTACAACGCTTCTTACAACAGATTGCGTGGTCAAAATGAATGGGGGCAGCTTCTCTTCTTTTCTCTTGAAGGACCCATTGCTTAAATAGGAATGTGATTGGAATCCTTTCGAAGCATGTGACCAATCTACACAAAAGCTTGGTGTGACAGGCAACCGCGTTCTCATGATATTTCACGAACAACTCTATGTTGGATGTGGTCTCGGGGCAGAAAACGTATAACATATACTTCTCTATAGCCAACCGACAAGGTTGGATGGTAGCTATAGAGAGGTATAGAATTTACATTGAATCATCAATTTCACAGCCCTTTGACTTCGTACGGTTTTTGTGGCATATTGGCCAACTTTTTTTTTTTCGTATAATATATACTTTTCATTTGTAAATCTTTGTCATTTGAAAAAAATGTGTTTTTTTTAATTGTTGACAACAATAAAAAAAAAATTCTCTCTCTTTTAATACACCTACGACTATTTTTCTCTGCATCTCACATATTCTCCGACCAGACGGATATTGTGTCTAGTCCGGACAACTAACGTGCGGAGAATTCCGATACTACGATGCAGGATTTTGATTTTTTTGTTGCAATGACAATTTCGGCACACCTCTACACTACCGTTAAGATTCTTTAACGGCACTTTAGAGCCATTTTACTAGTATTTTTAAAATAAAAATAACTTTTTTTAACTATAACAATTCGTGAATGAACCATTTTAGTGTTTCGACTGTTCACACGTAGGCATAAAACGCGCCGCTCCAGATAATCTTTGGCATTTTCCGGGCGTGCCAGAGCGAAACAGCAGATACGACCACAATGTTGGTGCGACAGAGACAGGGCATATCGACGGGCTTAGACCATGTTTGACCAAGTTTTCTTTCTACTCAAATAATTCATGAGGTCCCGCTTAGTGGGAACGCGGGACATTTTAGAGCAATACTAATTATGTCGATCAAAGGTTACCTAGTTACTGGGTTATAAAAGTTCAGATAGACTTTACGTAAAATACTGGTATTCAACACTATGCAGTTGAATATTGGCAATAGGGTAGTTTCCAGGGTCAAAATAATTACATTTTATTTAATCCGTATTTTAGATTATAAAAAATATTGGACACGTATTTTTGCTTTTTTCGACTAAACAAAAAATAACAAATATAGCCCATTAAAGTTACGTGTGACGTCACCCCGTCCGAAAAAATGCAGTACGGCGTGACTTTACACGTAACTTTAATGGGCTATACCTTTGTCATTTTTGGTTTAATTTACAAATAAAAAATACGTGTCCCTTATTTTTGAATAATCTAAAAGACGGACTAATTAATTTATTTTTTTGGCAACTAACCTATTCTGATGCCCGAATGGACTGGAAGTTGACGACTTCAGTTATAAAATAATAAACATAACAAAATAAAAAGCATTTTTTTATTGTTGATAGGCTCACGCTTGACCACTATC
Source organism: Mythimna ferrago (assembly GCA_910589285.2). NCBI lineage: Eukaryota > Metazoa > Arthropoda > Insecta > Lepidoptera > Noctuidae > Mythimna > Mythimna ferrago. The sequence goes on from OU342693.1 coordinate 2,868,717, forward strand.
TCACCCTACCGAAAGCTACAATGTGGATGATAGATAGAATATAGATTACTGCATGCAATTCTTATTTAATATTATTTGATTCTAATTATTTAACTTATTTAAATATTAGAATATTACTTTTGGTTCTATAATTTCACCACTCATATTATATTATTATATTGCACTCCAAAACCGGTTTTGCGTCCGTTGTGTCACAACCACAGGTTCAGTTGAAAACCAGCGTCAGGCACTAGTTGTCTGGCATTCATGCTGAACTGGACCTATTTTGGTGCAGTCATGAGACAGACATCAATGATATTTTAATTTTATTTTTTTTGCTTCTTTTATTTTTGATGTGTTTATTGTATAGTATTTGTGTTTAGGCCTTGTGATGTACCAAATAAATTATTTTTCTTTCTTTCTTTCTTTTTAAAGAATCGCCAAACTTAAGTGGCAGTGATGAGGGCACATTGCTCTCAGAACAGATGGTCGATGGGGACAAAAGGTTCTGAAGTGGCGACCACGTACCGCAAGATGTAGCGTTGGAAAGCGTTCGACAAGGCGGACCGATGTCCTGGTGAGGGTCGCGGGAATCTGTTGTATGCGAGACGCTCAGGTCCAGTCGTTACGGCGACGTTTGGAGGACCACTGACCAACAGATGATCATAAATATTTAAATTATCATATGCCTAATTACCTTTTCTCTTAACTCAATTAAAAATATCGGTTGACATTATCTATATAAAAAAAATTATTTGATACTGTTCCATTTATAGTATTTTTTTTTTATTAGTTATTGCTTGTTATTGGTGTTTTATTTTTTGTTAGGATTGATTTAAACATTCATCATAATCAAAAATATCAAAGTCATAAAAGGTTAGAAAAAAAAAGAAAAAAATATATGTTAATTTGCTATTCACACGTAAATAAACAAACAAAAATTAAGATTTACAATTTTGACGAATAAAACCCCGATATCGGAATAATTCAAAATGGAGTATTTATCAAATACTATTTATTTTAGCCTGAAACTTGTCAAACTTTGGCACTATAGTAATTTGGCATATTTTCAACTCCAAATCTCAATTTGGGACCTGTCAAATAAGATGAATTATTTTCTTTGATGAATAAATGTAATATTTAAGCGATGTTTACGGCCTCTTTTATGGTTTTAATTAATGCTTAATGGACTGCTATTAACATGCCTCTATAAAAAACCGGCCAAGTGCGAGTCAGACATGTGCACGAAGGGTTCCGTAGCAGAAAATTGCAAAAAAATCACGTTTGTTGTATGTTAATTTCACTTAAATATTTATTAAGTGTATTCTGTTTTTAACCGACTTCGAAAAGGAGGAGGTTCTATGTTCGGCTGAATGTATGTTTTTTTTATGTATGTTCGCCGATATCTCGGTCAATTGCCGACCGATTTTGATTTTTTTTCTTTATCGGAAGGTTATGCTTCCAAGTCGGTCCCATAGAAATATTGTTATGATCTGATCATGAACTTCGAAGATATGGAACAGAACTCTTCATGAGATCACAGCAGAACTGTCGTAACGAGAAAATTTGCTTTGTTTATACCGAATGTATCGAACTGATCTGATGATGAAGTCAGAAGGTAAATTATTGTAATCTAACCGTGTTTGGGATTATTAGAATCGTAATGAGATGAATGAGATAAGTTTAGCTGAGGGGTACTTTTTAGTGTTGGTACTATTGGTAGAGAGGTAGAGGGATGACCCACCCCCTTTGATAAGGTATTTTAATCATTATTTTGTTGTAATTAAAGATCCTTTGTGCCAGCATTTCGATAAATCTTCCTATCCTAGTGTGAGGGTAGATTTATAAAAGAAAATGGCACGTCAGTGACAAAAGTTAACTTAGCTAATTCCGTGAGTCTTATCAACTGCTTGTAAATTGACCATAATATTGCGTCCAGCATTACAAGTAAGGTTGAATTTCGATACTGCTTATAAGAATCCATTTAGTCCAGTAGCAATAGCAGCGACTTGACACGCAAGTGTAGCGGGATCAAATCTCAATTTAAACATCATACTTTTTGTTTTCCATCCGTATTTTGGTTAGTTTTTTTACTTTCTTTCATGACAAAAGTCGAGAAATGGACAGTTTGTATAAAAATGAAACAAAATATTGCAAGTAAATAAACGTTTATTATTTCACTATATTTAATATATATATATATATATATATATATAAAGTAAGTAAATGGTCAAAGTCAAAAATTAAAATACATTTTTTTAATAATATAATAAACACATTTATAAAGGGATATAATAATGGTATAAATAACTACTTATTAAGCAATTTTGATTCTTATGCGCTTAGACTTAAAGTTTATTATTGGTATTCTTAAACAAGATAGTATGGATTATTGATCTGTGTAAAGACTTTGACGCAATCAATTCTCATACCGTGTATATTGTTTTGCTTTCCATTCAGAACTTTTTTATTATTTTAAGTAACAATCAACGAACTAAATATTCTTCAACATATTTGGGATAATTTGGCCTGACTTGTAATAAGCGGGTAGTCAAGATAAATATGCGTATTCATCTTAAAACTGGTATTCAAATGGTAATTAGATTAAGGGTAGAGGAATAAAAATGATCCGTTTTAGTAAAGCAAAAACCAGTCGACGCTCAATAGCAGTGACGTCGTGCAAACAATTTTTACGTTGCCTTACTAAATTGCGTAAAACAATGTCTTTATTTAGAATATTTTTATATACCTAGTTCTAAAATACAAAATAAACTAGTAGGGTTTCATCCTATTATGTTTTTTTTTTCGTTTAAAAAATTATCGACACTGGTCTATGTAGGGGGGGGGTACCATAATAAAACATTTTTTTCCACTTTTTATTTTACCACTACGGCGTGATTGATATATATGTATATTGTTACCAAATTTCAGCTTTCTACTGCTAACGGTCACTGAGATTATCCGCGGACGGACGGACAGACAGACATGACGAAACTATAAGAGTTCCTAGTTGACTACGGAACCCTAAAAAGTAAGTAGAATTTTAATATGGAAGTTGGGTACCGTTAAGAGTAACTGGAACATGCATATAGGGTTCCGTACAAACTTACTATAAATAATTCAATTTCCGAATGGAGTCTTGAAGATTTTTACGAATGGCATTTCTTTTTTGTGACATAACAAAAACAAATTGGTATTAGATTTATTCCTGTACTTGTTTGTTCCACCACTTTCTTTGCTTGATGCCAAATTTCATGATTCTGGGTCAACAGGAGTAACCTATGAATTTTGATTCCCTTGAGAGTGCCAAAATATACTTTTTATTGCGATATAAACGGCTGTATCTTTTTTTTCTTGTCTCGACAGACGGACGGACAACAAAGTGATCCAGGGTACCGGTTTTTTCTTTTGAGGTACTGAACCCTAAAAACAGAGACCACGATTTAGCAAAAACAATAGAGACTCCGACTGCAGCGGGGGTACCGGGTTCATTCGTATTTTCAAACCATTCAACCCAATCAAATATACTCACAAAATTTCATCCAAATCAGCCCAGTTGTTGAGGAGGCGTTAGGTGACAAACACATGAACAGAAAAAAAAATATATAAAGATATATAGTACTAAATATAATTCACTCGACAAAGCTTTTGTCGAAATGCTCCATTCTGTTAAGAGTGAAGTTACGGTAGACTTCCTGTGCTATCAGATGGTTGGTCTCAATCAGATCACTCAGCAGCTCTATATTGAACCAAAGGTTAAGCTGCCTCTCATTAGCAGCCATTAAATCGTAAGCAGGTAACCTGTATTTAACTCTTTCTCTGGCCAACAAGCAGGCTCTGTATGCTCTGAAAGAAAATTTACCGAATGTCTTGGCAGCGTTATCTGCTTTATTGAAAAGGAACCCCATCTTGTAAAGAGAAGAGTTGTAGTATTTTTCTCTAAGAATTTGCATGACAACCATTTTGTTTCGCGACATGTATATCGCTTGTTTCATAAGTTCGTACATCCGGTTTCGCAGATAAAACTTGTCTGCGTTATAACCAGGAACGTGCGGGGGCCTCCATCCGTGGTGGTCTACCACGTCCACAGGCACTTCCTGCCGGCGGCCACTCTTTTCGAAGTTGCCTGGTTTGGACTCTCCGATTTCAATTTTGAGCTCCATGATTTCGTCAGTGGGATCCATGGCTCTGTACATAAGTTCTGATTGTTCCTCGTCTGATATAATAAGACCGTTGTACTTTTTTTGCTTGTCAATTTGCTCCCATATTGTGCTTGGCTCGAACTTTTTCATATAGTCCTCGAACGTCCATTGTTTTTTTTGAGGTCCTTTGTTGCTTTCTTGTCTTGGACTGATGGTTATATAGTCATCAGGGTTTGGTTTTTCAAGAGTGTGTCGCATTGACTTCTCAACTGTTTGTGTGTGACATATTAGAGTAACAACTAAGAGGATGCCTGTAAAAGCAAAAAAGTAGCTAAATTAAAAGAAAAACTTTGAACAGATCGCGGAATGCGATAAGGCCGCCTATTGTATTTGTTTTAGATATAAGTTTTTTTTGTTGTTCTTTGTACAATCTATACCAATATTATAAAGAGGAAAGATTTGTATTTTTTTATGTAACGAATAAACTCAAAAACTACTGTGCCGATTTCAAAAATTCTTACACCATTGGAAAGCTACATTCACCCTGAGTAACATAGGCTATACAAGGTGTCGTTTTGAAGCTGCAAAATATTTCAGGAGGTAATTATGTTAGTGATTCTCGACCCGAATCAATAATAAAATAAGTAGGTAATTTTTTTTTTTTTTTTATAACCGCGCTTTTTTCCACACACACAAACACGGAACAATAAAGGGCGTTTTCACACACACTAACTCGCAACGATAGTTTCATAAATAATGTATCATCCAATCATCATCCCGCACGCCACAGCCTAGCCACGCCCCCGCGGCCATCGATCAATCGATTTAGTTTAGTGTAATTAAAAAATTAAATAACAAGTATTACTGATTATTGACCAGGTTTCGTATTTTTACATGATTATTTATGAGTTTTATTACAACCTCCTGAAATATTGTGCAGTTTTAAAACTGCACCTTGTATTTATTGCCCGTGCAAAGCCGGGATGGGCTGCTAGTAAATTATAAAATAAACTAGCTTTTGCCCGCAGCTTCGCCCGCGTACATGTAATATAGCCTTAAACACTAAGGAATAAAGCAGCTTTCTATCGGTAAAAAAAATTTTAGCAATCGGACCAGTACCAGTACTTTCAGAGATTACCTCCTACAAACAAAAAGAACATACTTTACCTCTTTATAATATTATACAAGTGTAGACTACTTCCCGCCAGCGACTTTGCCTGAATATTGTGTCACTCAGTGACAAAGTAGTATTCTATTCGTGATTTTTTTTTAAGCTGTTGTTTCTTACCTCCGATATCAGTAAACATGGCTGTTTATCATTTTATAATTAAGATCACGAGAATAATTCAATCAATATTATGAGCTATAATGCGACAAGAGCCGTATATTAAAAAATATTAATTAAAATGGTAATTTAGTTTTAATTACAGTTTCAAACAGTTTTACTGTAGATACTTTAATAATGAAAACATATTTAATATTTCAATGGATAATTAATCACAAAATTAAAATTTAGATTTGATACTTTTCAGGGTTCCGTAGTCAACTAGGAACCCTTATAGTTTCGCCATGTCTGTCTGTCCGTCTGTCTGTCCGTCTGTCCGTCCTCGCTTAATCTCTGTGACCGTTAGCACTAGAAAGCTGAAATTTGGTACCAATATGTATATCAATCACGCCGACAAAGTGGTAAAAAAAAATTGGAAAAAAATGTTTTATTAGGGTAGCCCCCCTATATGTAAAGTGAAAAGTGTTTTTTTATTTTATTTCAACCCTAACGTGTGATATATTGTTGGATAGGTATTTAAAAATGAATAGGGGTTTACTAAAATCATTTCTTGATAATGTCAATAATTTCGGAAATAATCGCTCTAAAAGTAAAAAACAATGTGTGTCCCCCTCTAACTTTTGAACCATAAGTTTAGAAAATATGAAAAAAATCTGAAAAGTAGAATTTTATAAGGACTTTCTAGGAAAATTATTTTGAACTTGATGGAAAGAACAGTTTTTGTACAAAAAAGACAAAAGGGTTCTACAAAATAATTTCTGGACTAAGTCTGTAGTACCTATAATCGTATATGCAAGCATTTTTTTAAACTCATAAGTGGGTACACTTATTGTGACGGACGGGAAACTACGGAACCCTACACTGAGCGTGGCCCGACACGCTCTTGGCCGGTTTTTTTACTTTTTAGGGTTCCTTACGTAAAGTGTAAAACGGACCCGTCTATCTGTCTGTCCGTCTGTCACCAAACTGTATCTCATGAACCGTGATAGTTAGACAGTTAAAATTTTTCACAGATGATGTATTTCTATTGCCGCTATAACAACAAATACTAAAAAACATAATAAAATAAATATTTAAGAGGTTTTTTTTTTGGTGGGGAAAATCATCCAATCACAATCCCCGTCTTGGGCGGAGCGGGAGATAGTGTCAGACTCTTACTGACCAAAAATCCCACCCCGTTCCTTCAAGCCTTCGTACCAGGGCTCGAGTAACCGTGGCCCCAGTAGGCTTCGACCCGGCTGGGCCCCTGCCGTTGCTGACAACTCCTTGAGGCGCGCGGGAACAGTGCGCGCCGTGGACGACTAGGACTTGTTCCGGACAGTTACCGGACGGTCAGACAGCGAGCTACATTGGGTAGCTCGCTGTCTGCAAGCCCGCGCCTGCGGTGCCTGGAAATCGGGATCGGAATCCCGGCGGCGGCAAGAGCGCCGTTGCCTGATGCGGTCGGCCTCTTCCTTAGCGAGCATTACTGCTTCGCAGGAGTCGGCGACCGCTTGCCACTCCTGCTCGCTCCGAACCATGGCCTCAACCAAGGCCCGGCGCGAGAGGTCTCCGCCGCTCCTACTCTAGGGTGGACCTGAAAAGCATGTCAGACTTTTATTGACTAAAACCCACCTCAGTTCTTCAGTTGCCCTTATGTTCTAGGAACGCGGTAACTCACCCAAAAATTCCCTTGGACCTACAGTGTGCATCGACCCTACATGGCCACTACGGTTTCGCTAAAATATCTTTGCGGCGCGCATGAAACACTACACGCTGTTGACGATTCAAGCTCCATCTTTACAGACGGACGGACGGTGAGCTACCCATTGCTCGTTGTCCGTAAGCCCGCGCCTACGGTGGCCGAAGATTACCCTGCGACTTTAAATGGAAGACGCAGCGTTGGAAGGCCTCCTACAAGCTGGACTAAAGATCTGGTGAGGGTTGCGGGAATCTTATAGATGTGAGGCACAGAAGGCCGGTCGTTATGGCGACACTTGGGGGAGGCCTAACCGTGGAAGTCTTTCGGCTGAATCTAAATTACGCAGACGACATGCTGGGCCCATCAGACGGCTCGATCAGAGAGCTGTTACTTCTGTTACTCAGACCTGCCAAATATGTCTACTCACAAAAACAAACATTAAAAACGGTCGAGCCGTAGGGTAGTACAATAACAACCGCAGTGATATAATAGTACATTATGATGTAAGCGTGTAATGTTAGTGATTACCGTCGAGGCGGTATTAAGACCCGAGCCATGGTGAGGGTCTTAAGAGAGCCGAGAACGGTAATCACTAATTACTCATGTGTATCATACGACGTTTTTCAATACACTTGCGAAGAAAATAACTGTAAAACTAGTAAACTTTTGTGGCGGTAAAAATCTGTTTTCATATACGCGCCCATATTTTTTTTTATTTACCTTTCAATACACTCACTGAAATGAATAAACGGGGGTTGACCGGCGACTCGTGGGGGACGACCTGCTCCCTTCCTGATATGATAAATGTATTAAAATTATGGCGGGGGAGCGGTTGAACAATAAGGTTTTAACTAAATTATAACACTAGTGCGTAATGGTAATCAAAATGTCACAGTTTGGTAAAAAGGGCCATTATGTACCTAAGTGCAGTGCAATGAGAGTCACTTTCTGAGCAAGTGTTTTGAAAAAATTATTAATTATCTAATTATTCTCTTAATTATTACATCAAGGCATGGGGTTGTACACCACCGGTTTTAAAATTCTGGGAGTGAAATTGTACTGTGAAATAACGAATCAATAAAACTAATACTATTATGAATCTTAAACGCCAATTTATTTTAATGGTTAATCAAGTAATTTGAATTTACTGAGCTTGCCTATTCGGTCTGTTTTGTATGAAGAGACGGTCTCTAGGAATGTTTGTGTTCTTATTTTTTCTAATATTAATTTGTAAGTATTACATGCCTTTTTTAAAAATTGATCCGAAACAGGTTTTAAAATCCTAGCTCGGGCAAGTAACAATTAACTTTTTTAATGAAAATATTTTTTCCATAACAAGCTTTTATAGCGCAGTATACCTGTATAATTAATACTCGTCAAGACGAATCATACGAGCCCAAACTCTATGGGGCTGTGTCGTTTAAATACCGAGTACCTACAGCCACCTTCCGGTTCCATCATCAGATCAGCTCCATGTCATAATAATTTTACATTGTCATCTAATTTACACATGCATGCAAAATTTCAGCTCAACATTACTACTTAGCATAGGCTATATTTTATGTACGCGGGCGAAGCCGCGGCCAAAAACTAGTTTATAATATACTTCGAGGTCGCGCGGTGAATCAAGATCGCTCGGTGAAAGTAGTGTGAAGAATCAAACACTTCAGGACAAATTGTATAAATATTTTATTCACTTTGATCAACACAATTTCATACTTATTGTTCTATTAACAATCATTTACAAATACACAGATTAGTCGGACATGTTTTCTGTTCAACAACTCAAAGCAGACTGACTCTGTCCAAAATGACAGTTACCAACTCGATGTTTTCCCTACCACAAACTTTCACAAACACTCGGTCGACTAACCGACCAATCAGAGCAAAGTAAAGAGTACGTAACATCAATTGACTAACTAATATACATTAGAGTTTATCTAATAATTAACTGCAAGTAAATATTTCATTTTAACAATTATTACAAAACAAATCCATAATGTCTAATATTATAAACTATTACTTAATGTCTACAACGAATGCCTAAAGTTCATATAACTACTAGCGCCATCTATCGCTTATCATTGGAAGTTGAACGATTTATGAATATTTTCATTAAAAATCATTACATTCGGCCATCCGACATCGTGCGATCTCCTGACACACGATTACAATTAAAATGATAGGATATTTTCATTAAAATTATGAAACTTAATTCCGGTTCGACCAGGAACTGAGTCTTACATTCAAAATCATTACATTCGGCTTAGTCTTGATTATTTGCTTTATCGTCACGTCATATGTTTATAACATTCATCACACAAAGAATAGTGTATATATATATTTTTTTTTTTTTCAAAGTCTTTTCTATATATCCGAGATCATATAAGGTCGGAAAAAGGTATGTATTATGAATGTTATTCCTCAGTTTGCCAAAACCGCTAATTCCAGTAATTTTATACTTAAAACTTTTTGTTTGGTCAATCCCACTTCTGAAATGTGAAGAATCAAACACTTCAGGACAAATTGTATAAATATTTTATTCACTTTGATCAACACAATTTCATACTTATTGTTCTATTAACAATCATTTACAAATACACAGATTAGTCGGATATGTTTTCTGTTCAACAACTCAAAGCAGACTGACTCTGTCCAAAATGACAGTTACCAACTCGATGTTTTCCCTACCACAAACTTTCACAAACACTCGGTCGACTAACCGACCAATCAGAGCAAAGTAAAGAGTACGTAACATCAATTGACTAACTAATATACATTAGAGTTTATCTAATAATTAACTGCAAGTAAATATTTCATTTTAACAATTATGATGTATTTATACAAAACAAATCCATAATGTCTAATATTATAAACTATTACTTAATGTCTACAACGAATGCCTAAAGTTCATATAACTACTAGCGCCATCTATCGCTTATCATTGGAAGTTGAACGATTTATGAATATTTTCATTAAAAATCATTACATTAGTGGGGGCAATCGGCGCATGTGTACAATTGCGCACAGAAATTCTTAGTATGTTAGGATTTTATTTTTAATTTCGTATGTTTGAACCTTACTAACATAACTTATAATAACACTAGTTTTTACTTGTAATTTATCTTGTAAGTAGGTAAATTCAGAAAAATTTAAATTTTATAAATTAAAATTAAAATAAAAAAAATAAAAATTTCGTTAGTTTCTTTCTTAACGTAACAATTCACGTCGTAAACCATTTTTCTAGCTAGCCGTTTTAAAACTTTATTTTTAACCATTTTTTTTTACTTCTACGTATTACTAATACGATAACACAAGCTGTACGCAACAGTACCCAAGTACAACAGTATCCAATGAGACGCGAGAACGCAACGCGGGAATTGAAGAGCGACTCTATCTACCAATGACGTGTCGCCGTCGGCGCACACCCGCCCGCACGTCGCCAAATAGACCTAAGAATTGAATACTGCGCATGCCCCTTCCACTTTTGCCGAGCGATCTTGATTCACCGCGCGACCTGTAATAGCATCGCATCGGCGTATTATTATCAAAATTTTAAATAAAAAATGACGATAATTATGATTACAAATTACCCTCGAGTATAAAATTAAGTTCTTATTTTAAACGAAATGACAATAATTTTTATTAGATTTCCCGTTCTACAATGGAGAGAGGATCCCAAGGATTGCCGACGGAGACGTCTACCACACCTTATTTGGCGACATAGGGTCCATGCAGGACCTGTTCCTCAAAGAATCTGATGACCCACATCCAACGCGCCGTGACTCGAAGCCCGCGGATGACAACGATAACGAAAACATTGATGAACTGGACCTGGAACTTCCTGATTTACTTGAGTTCGACCGAGCCAACATCACGGAACACAGCTTCGATATAATAGACTTTCTAAACATTAACGAACAATATTCAAACTTCACCAATGAATTCAAAAATTACTCGATGAGTAACTCGATTAGAAATCTGATGAAAAATCAAACGACGGACGAGTTAAAAAACAAGACAAGGAGGTCTTGGGATGACCCCGATGACTACTATCATGGAGAATCAATAGAATGGCTCAAAAAATACGAATTGATAATGGTGCTGGCACAATTTGCTTTTCACTGTCGTTATGAGGTAGGAAAATCTTTACTACACCGCAATTTGGTTAGACACGACAAGAGGTATAAGTTAGGCTACCTCTTTAACAGGATGCGAAGACTGAAGACAGAACAGATAAAGCAGGTCGGGGCCGCATATCGGGCATTCTGGGATTATGTAAACGCAGATATTTCGGCGTTAATGCGCACCTACGAGCGCGTCGTGCACTTTGATGTCGACCAGCGCGATACAGCCAACCTCATCAAAACCATATACAATAAAGACGCATCCTATGACTTCTATGTCGTAAAATCTAAAGCCTAGCCTCTGACAAAAACTTCGTCGTTTATACCGCACATCGAAGGACTGGAACAATTTGCCTGCTGCGGTCTTCCCAACCAATTATAATTTAGATATCTTCAAGGCTAGAGTAAATAGGCTCTTAAAAAACTAGTGCGCCTCACCATCCACCATGATTGCATCACTGCTTACCATCAGATGGGATCGCAGTCAAGCATTGGTTTATATAATTAAAAAAAACTTCGTCTTCAGGGAACTTAAACTATAAAAGGAAAAACTGACTGAATGACTGACATATCAACGGACAGCCGTAACTGAAGTAAATAATAAAGGTTGACGTTATTTGTTTTTTTAATCTACCCGTATAAACTCTATAAAACCAATTAAAGTGTGTTAAAGATTGTATGGAGAATTTTTATTTTTGAGGTTTCTTGAAATTTGGCCCAAATTCTAACTTCAACTTTCAGATACCGCCAATTTGAGACATAATAGTAAGACAATAAATGCGCGAACGCCGTTCGCTTGGGGTTTAATTAAATGAATACTTAGTAATTATTAATTTTTCAAAACTACCCTCAAAAGACGGTTTGTGGGGTGTTAAATATTTATAAAAATACTGTCGCGAACATAAACGCGGGTGAAGATTTACTGGGTATTATATACCGTAGGCAAGGGCTTGCGGACGGCGAGCAAGCTTGCCGTCCGACCGTCCCGCAACCGTCTGAACCGAGCCCAGGGGCCGTATTATGACCTCTTAAAACCATCATGTTTTCGGTGTGAAAAAGAGACGGAGCTATACAGGACGAATAGCACTATCCTTTTCTCACACAGAAAACATTATGGTTTTAAGATGTCATAATACGGCCGCAAGTCGTCAACGGCGCGTACAAATACCGGCACAGATCTTGAGCGCTCGGCGTCAGAGTGGGGATCGCTTTGCGCATTCCATACATTGGCGTGCCAATCTTCGTCGTTATTAGATACATGCAGCAGCGCAGGGAACGAATCACGAGTGACGTCTATGACACGATGGCGTGGCGAGCCAATCACTGACATTCCCCGCTCCCGCGTCTCACTTCGCACCACTAAAGAGACCGAAAATTTGACTTCTGCGCAACTTGAAGCTGGCGCTCAAGATCCGTTCCGGTAATTGAAGTGTTCCACGTGCATCTACATTGACGGATTCAATATATATTTTTTACACCACTTGCTCGATAATACCCTATTATATTATGTCATGCAACCCATTCATTCATTCATTATAGCAAGTCATTCTGTCCCTAGGGATCTGATGTAGTGTGAGCGTTCCCTAATGAACACTGAGATTTGAATTTAGGACTAATATAAAAAAATGTGCAAACGGCTGGCCCGCCCACGTAAAACTTTTTGTAGGACAGATAATCGGGCCTATTTTGTATATTTGAAAAGCTGCCCACCCACGTCCGATAATCGGTGACCGATTTTTTGTAGGAGAAAAATAGAACACACTGATAGCAATAGTGCAACGCACACGTCCTACAAAAAGTCGGTCAGAAAACAGAACAATGTTACAAATATACAAAATCGGCCCAATTATCTGTCCTACAAAAAGTTTGACGTGGGCGGGCTGCGTAACATTGTTCTATTTTCTGACCCTCTTTTAGTAGGCCGTGTGCGTTGCACTATTGCTATCAGTGTGTTCTATTTTTCTCCTACAAAAAATCGGTCACCGATTATTTATCGGACGTGGGCGTGCAGCCTACATCAAACGAGTTTATTCAAAAATCAAACATGGCCTCTTAGGACTTTATCACACTAGCGGTTTGCGAGCGACTGAGGCGCGGGGCGGGCGCGCAGTGAATGCGTCGCGAACACGCTGCAACTGCACAGCACAGACGGCGCGCACGCATGGCAAATTCGCAACGTTTTCAGCGCGTGTTTGTAGCAAGTTAATGACGTACAGTATACTCTGTAACAAAATGGATTCCGACGAGGAGACACTGCTGCTGGTTGTTACTTTGAAGATGCCGAAGACCCGAACCTCGTTGCCGGATCTCGCTGTGCGTCCGCAACAAATTCGCTGCGTTTGCGCGGCGTGTTCGTTGCGCACCCGCTCCGGTTTGAGGACGCTCGCAACCCACTAGTATGATAAGGCCCTTACCAGAAAAAAGGATAAAATATGGTTACTATTGTCTCGTCACAAAAAAAATAAATAAAAGAAGTGTATCGTTATAGAAAATGAAAATTAGAGTTCAATTTAGTTCGGTTTAGTAGTCAACAGGTAGGTATTATTTATTTAACTGGTTAATAATACCTACTTATGTTTCACTAACACATAAATTGTTTCAGAATATTGTCTTTTACAATTGACTTGTATTGTTTTTCACAGAAGGTTCAAAAAGAGACAGTTTTATTTAGTATTAGATAAAACTGTCTCTATCTTGGGTGGCTTGAATTCCTCACTTCACTCGGGTTTCCATATTAACTATTTAAAGCCCTACGTTTGACTATATTTAATAACCTTCGTTTCGTTGGGAATTCCATCCGTGACTTTAAGACACTGCGTTATCCCCTGGCCAAATAATCTACTAACATTAAAGTGTGTTAAAGACTCTCTATTCTCTTTTTTGGCTCACTTTTTAAAGTGAGCCAAACAAAGGCCTATCACTGTGAGTTCGAGTTGAGTCAGTTTCTTAGAATAATTTCGGCAATTAAACTAATAGTTTTATTGTATGTATGAAAAATAGACTCCAATAATTTTTTTAGTGTTTTTCAGTGGTCATATTTAAAGAAAAATTAACGTAATAACCTCATTGAATTTTTATAGTGCTGTCTCATGAATGGCTACGAGGTAGCTGCATCTATAGGTATTTAATCTAAGCTAATATGTTATCTTTAATGTTGGAAGATTATAGTCTCATGGGGACCGCGATAACACATTAATTTGCAGTAAATAACAAAATTATTAATTATCCTAGCGTAACGTCTTTTATCAGGTAATTACTTAGTTTCTAATTATTTAGATAACACACCTTAACAAAATCGTACTATAAGCAATTGTATTTTCCTGATTAAAAAAACTAATGTCTAAGTATAAAAAATGAAAAAGTTTACGGTCTTGAAACTTATTCTTCTACTTTGTAAGTTCAAATCATTATTATTATGTGGTTGCCTAACCTCAGGTCGAGTTGAAATTTAGCGTCAGGCACTAGGATTGTCACTGGTTTTCAATTCGACCTGTTGCGTGCTGGAATGATCGAAAGAGCTATCGTGGTCCTAAAACGCAGACGGTAACTGAAGGATGCACACACTAGGTAAGTATTTAGATAAAAAATCTGAAGAAACAAAAATGAATGACAAAATAAATCAGACAACAACTGGTTTTTTTTTTTGAGTTGTAATATCATCCAATGTCTGCAATCGTCGGTTGCAATTTTTGACCGACCTGTTGAAAGAAAAATTAACAAGGAAAGAAAGAAAAACAGTTTATTTACGCGTTAAAGACGCAATCTTAAAAGTAGGTAACAGAACATAACATCAATT
Organism: Mythimna ferrago; assembly: GCA_910589285.2. Lineage (NCBI taxonomy): Eukaryota > Metazoa > Arthropoda > Insecta > Lepidoptera > Noctuidae > Mythimna > Mythimna ferrago. Next base: position 2,883,727 of record OU342693.1, read on the forward strand.
GATAGGGAAGATATGTGTCTCCGCCGCGCAAAACGGCCGAACGCTCAGCATAAAGCTGACCCTGACTATTATGCCGGAGGTTATGGCTTCAATTCCCACTCGGGACAAATGTTTGTGTGAGTGCACGATCATTTGTTCTGTGTCTGGGTGTAATTTACATATCTATAGTGTGTTGATATGTACCTATTTAGAAATATATAAGTATGTTTATCGGCCGTCTAGTAATCATAACACAGTGTGACAGTTAAAAAAAAAAAAATATTTTCTTTTTTTAGATATGCTACCTTTTGTTGAAAACTTGATTAGATCAAAAAGAGTTCGAAATGGTTCTATCTTTTACGAACCGGTAAGCGCAGTAGACTTTGCTTTTGACGAATTTCCAAAACTTACTGATGTTTTACCGACTCTTACTCAAAAAACATCATTACACTCTGACAGCCTGCCAGCAATGACAATGACAAATATAACAATTGACATGGACAGAATAAATATAAACAAATTTAGAAAAAAGATGGATATTATCGCAGGTAAGATTGGAAAAGATGAGCCAATAGTTAATGCGTCAAGAAGACAAGCGTATATCAACTGGGCTGAGGGGGCAGGAATATTTTGGTCGGCCGCCGAGCAGATGGTGCGGCGCAAAACTCTGGATTTAATGCTGCAGGTGCTGTACATGGCGCGACACAAGATAGGAAAAATCGAACGAGCCAAGCATTTCAGCACAAAGGACTCTGGCTTCCGTGTAGCATACTTATACCGAATGTTAACTAGGATGTTCCGGAGAATGATGCGGCTTTACTCATACCAATGGCGTAACAGGCAATATGGTAACCCCATTGTCCAACTAATTCTCCATGGCAGGGTGGCGAGGCTCCACGTAGACATGTGTTACTTATATTGGGTTCTGGTAAAGATAGATGGTAACTACAAACAAGCCAAAGGAATACGAAAGGAGAAAGAGAAGATAAAGCAACTGTTGGAGGAGCAAATACAGGCGCAGAAAGATGCACAGTCTGCACTCAAGGGATCAACTCTGGATAAGCCAGGGCAAATGGATCAAATGCAAGCTGCTCAGCAAGGGCCGCCACCAGGGCCTCCTCCAGGGCCTCCACCGACGCCTTAGAGGCTGGAAGAAAACCAGAAATAATAGCAATTAAATAAATTTAATTTGTTTTGTGTTTTTTTTTTTAGGGCTTGACTGCGATCCCACCTGATGGTAAGCAGTGAAGCAATCGTTGATGGTGAGGCGCACTAGTTTATTAAGAGCCTATTCACTCTTGCCTTGAAGAAAGTATCTTTTGAATTGTAACCTAAATCTAAACAAGGTTATTTGTTAAACACTAACAACCTTGCTGGAATGTATAACTAAAATCATAAACAACAACTTTTGTTCTATGACTTTTTACAAAACATAATCAATTTACCAAAAACAAACCTTTAAGATTTCGTTGTTCGACTCGTATTTAATACATTTCAACTCTGTATTTTGATATACCTACCTACGTCTATATGATGCCACGTACAAGTGCATCAAGCACCCCCGCCACCCGATCCCGCTCCCCTACGCTATTGTATAAATCAGTCATTGCGGTTGGGAAAACGCTTCCGTCGGCTAAGGGTATATCAATATTTGGATTACATCTGCTGTCTACACAGATAGGAGATGTAATCCAAATATTGAGATCAGAGGTGGCTGGTAACAACCCCGACTTACGAGTTGTAGCAGGGGCCCAGCCGGGTCGAAGCCTACTGGGGCCAGGGTTATCCGAAAGGGCGCTCGAGCCCCGGTATGAAGGCTTGAAGGAATGGGATGGGTTTTTTAGTCAGTAAGAGTCTGACACTATCTCCCGCTCCGCCCAAGAGTGTCATAGGATGATTTTTCCCATCGGAATAAAAAAAAAAAGGTCACGGGTTCAAACCCAGCCAAGCGCATTACTTTGTGTAATTTATTTCATCACCATTGCTCTCAAAATTGTGAAGGAAAACATCGTGAGGAAACCGGGATGTCCTAGAACCAAAAAAATCGAAGACATGTGATATCCATCAACCCGCACTGGGCCTGCATGGTAGATTATGGCCCTTTCCCTCTCCTAGAGAAGAGGCCCGAGTCCCAACAGTGGGAACAAGTAAGCCCGACTATGCTATGCTATGCTAGTCTAGTTGACACTTCGCGTGACCCAAGGGCTGGCTTTTACCTCGGACAGAGGATAAGCATTGCCATACAGCGTGGCAATGCCGCCAGCCTTTTGGGCACATTACCAGTCGACAGCGATGTGGAAGAGTTTTTTGACGCCATATTTTAGTTTGATTTTAGTTAGTTGTAATTAACGTAGGGTTTTATTATTATTATTATTTTAATTTACTGTAATTATAGTTTTTACTTGAGTATGTAATAAGTTAAATTGATTTAAATAAAATGTAAAACTTCAAAAAAAAAAAATTACAATAGTCAATAAATTAAGTAAACCACAATGTTAATTAAAAATGTCTATGTCCACATATTTAGGTATATAAGAATAATTGCTAAAATCATAGACTTTAAAGAATGCCACCTAATAGAGAATTATTAAATATAGAATTTTTAATTGCTATGCTATTGAGTACGAAATATGATTCTACATAATGTCCAATATAGACTTTGAAACCATCTAAACGATATGCCCCGTTTTCATTAAAAAAATACACACTTTATTTTTTAGGGCTCCGTACCTCAAAAGGAAAAAAACGGAACCCTTAAATCTCTTTGTCAAGACCCTTTACTCAGGGACTTGTGGAGCTATCGAGTGAAATTAAAACCTGAATTCTGCGGTCCCTTGAATTGGAGAAAAGATTATAAACTTCTAAGTTAACGAAAAAAAGATACGGCTGTTTCTAGCGCAAAAAAAAAGTATATTTCGACACTCTCAAGGCAATCAAAATTCATAGGGTACTTCCTGTTGACCCAGAATCCTGAAATTTAGGATAAAGCAAGGTATTATAGCATAGGTATAGGAATCAATCTGAAAACAGGTTTGTTTTTATTTATTTATTTATTTAACTCCTGAGACCAACAGAAAAGGTTGCTTATTTTCGAAATTTACAGAATACTCTATGAAGAATTTCTTATTTACATTCTTAGATACATAAACAATAAATAAACCCTCAAAATTTTGATAATCTACGTGGACTTTTAATAATATTAGTGTTCAACTAAATGGCGCGAACGCCGGCGTTCGCTTGGAGTTTGAGGGGCATGGCGGTAAATCCCCTCTTTGAGGCGTGGCTGGAAAGACCTCACGGCGTCCTTACCTTCCGCATGACGCAGGTACTCACCGGACATGGTTCGTTCGGGAGTTTCCTGCACGAGATTCATGCGGAAGTGGAAATGGAAAATATTACTTTCCGTAAACAAACGAGGACGAATTCAATGGACAGTATTTTTAATGTCAACTTAAGCACAAATTCCTCCCTATTAGATACAACGATGATGAGTCTGCCAAATACGTCATTAAATGACAGTGATGCTATTTTAAATCTTAAAGACACAATTAATAGCCTATCCATGGAGCTAAAAAGTGCCCATCTAGAAATCGAAAACTTAAATAGCGAAAATTTTCGCCTTAAAATGGATATTGGACAATATCAGAAAATTATAGAAACTTATAAGAAAGTAAACATATTAGACTCAAAAAGATTCTCGCCGAGGTCCGCAAGTAAAAGAAATAAACAACGAGCGAGCAGTTTTTCTACACCGACCAAATTGAACCTCTCTCCTTTGGTGACTCAACTACCAGATACTGTCTTACAAATGCAAACACCAGACGATATTAGGGACGAATCTTTCAATTCAGCCTTATCAATCGGCACCTCAGAGGCAACATTATTCACCAAGTTGCCGCCGGAAAGAGAACAAGAATTTAGCTCAGAGAAAGGTACAATTAATCATGACGTACAAAATAAAGGGGAGTTCATATTTGTCTCAGACACTACGTTGGCAAGTGAAGAACCAGTCACCAATCTAACGGACGTCTCTAATGGTGAAAAGGTTACTCGCCAGAATGCTACGCAATTTCCTCAGCAATACAGCACTGACAAGCACAAACTATGTATCTTAAGTGCTAATAGAAACAATAGGATACTATCAATTGCAGAAGACTCATTTCCCAATTACGAAATTTGCCATTACTTAACACCTAACTGTGGGATAAAGCAACTTATTAACAATATTGAACAAAAATTAAAAAACTATACGATATACGACTACTGCTTGATTTTGATTGGCGAAGAAGATTTTCGACGAACTAAGAACTACGTTGACTTAATAATCTACATACGTGAAACCCTTTTAAAAATAAAGCACACTAATATTATACTTTGTGCACCTACATTTAAATTAAACGATTATTCTAAGATGTATAACGGAAGAATAGAGACTTTTAACAGCCTTTTATACCTAGATTCATGTACTTATAATTTTGCATGTTTGTTCGATTCAAATTATTATCTAACATATGATTTTAAAACGTTTTGGGAAAATAGTGGTTGTGTTAATAATCACGGAATGTCAAAGATATTCGTTAATCTTCGTAAAATGATAGACGAATTCGCTTGTTGTGATAATGAAAATAATCCATTAAATGTAAGTAGTAGTGATGTACAGCACCATCAACATGGTAGTATGTTTTTTCGTGAATAATAAGAATGAGTATGAACCCACCTTATTGCATCAGAACATAGCTGGTCTGCTAAATAAAATTTATCTCATAGAAGTAAGTTTGAACGAATTGTATAAATGTAACATTAATGTACAGGTTATGTGTTTCTCGGAGACCTTTGTGAAGTCGGGTGATGAGTTCAATATTAATTTTAAAAAATTCAAACTTGTTAGTTTCTTTTCAAGGAAAAAAGAAAAACGGGGGGGCGTATGCATTCTAGTCCGTAAACCAACAGAGTGCAAAAATATTGAATTTCTCAAAGAACTTTGTATTGAAAAAGTATTTGAGTGTTGTGGTGTAGAGATTCCTATTATGAAATGTATTGTTATTTGTGTTTACCGAGTACCAAACTCAAATATTAACCTCTTTTTTGAAAAATTGGAATTGTTGTTGTACAAATTACTGTTAAAACATAAAAAAAGAATCATCATTGCAGGAGATATGAACATAGATACGCTAAAAAGTACTACAGATTCAATGAAATTTAAGGATATTCTCTCTAATTATGGTTTTTACCTACACATAGAGACACCTACGCGCCAAAACTCTTGCATAGACCACATTTTTAGCAATTTAAAAAGATGTGTAGGAAGTACTTATGAACTTTTCTTGTCAGATCATAACACATGTCAATTACTGAAAATGCCAGCTCAAAAAATGAAACTTGGCCCGAAGTATTGGTACATGAATGTAAGAGATTATTCTGTTGATAATATCAGGAAATTTAATGAAATCATTGCTAGTTTATCGTGGTATGACATTTATAATGACGATGACGCTAATAGAACATTTAATAATTTTCAGGATCTTTTCATTTTATTTTACAATTTGTGTTTCCCTATATACAAAACCAAAATTCATGGTAATAATACTTCACCTAAATGGATAACAAAGGGTATAAAAATTTGTTGCAAAAATAAAAGAAAACTTAAGAAATCCTGTTTCCAAAAACAGAATAAGGATATAAAGAGCACATACATTAAATACAATAAAATATTAAAACGTTGTATTACCCTATCCAAAAAGTCAACAAATGATAGATACATCCAAAATTCAAAGAACAAAAGCAAAGCTACCTGGAACATAATTAATAATAAAGCCGACACAATCAAAACTTTTTCGCAAATAGATGCACTAAAATATAACGATAAATTAATATCTGATCCAGTTCAAATTGCAAATGCGTTCAATGACACATTTATTTCAGTTTCGGATAAAAATAAAAATAACTTAAAACAAAAATATACTAAACAAAACGTTTCTCAGATAGATATTAATCCGAATAGTATTTTCTTGCGTCCTTGCACTGAGTCTGAAATCGTGAGAATAATTAAATCGCTAAATAATAAGAAATCAGTTGGTAATGATGGAATCTCTACAATTGTGATAAAATCTTGTGCGGAAGCACTATCACCTATTCTTTGCCACTTAATTAATACATCGTTAATAAATGGTGTCTTCCCTGATAGATTAAAAATTTCTATAATCAAGCCACTACATAAGAAAGACTGCACACTGGATATTAACAATTATAGACCCATTGCTCTCATACCGATATTTTCTAAAATTTATGAAACAGTCATGCATCACAGACTACGTGAGTTCTTAAATAAAAATAAAATAATCAAAGAAGAACAAAACGGTTTTCAAAAAGGCAAGTCAACAACACTTGCAGCTTTCTCTCTTGTTAAGTCTATTACAGAAAATATTGATAAAAAAAAACCAGTGACTGTTGTTTTCCTTGATATGAGTAAGGCGTTTGATTTAGTAAATTACGACAAGCTGTTAGATAAATGCGAGCGCTGTGGTATCCGCGGTACGGCCCTAAATTGGTTTCGTAGCTATCTCTGCGGGCGGACACAGTGCGTAGAAGTGACTCGCTTAAATAAAGACCTCATATCAACGACTTACAGATCTCGCCTTGAGGGCAATCGGTCAGGAGTGCCACAGGGCACTATTTTAGGACCTCCTCTATTCCTCCTGTACGTCAACGATTTACCGGACGCCACAAATCATAAATGCGTGCTGTTTGCTGACGATATTTCAGTGATTATACCTAGCAATAATAACGTTGAAAACCACGAAAAAGAAGTACACGAGACACTGGATGATGTAGTTGGCTGGTTAGCACTGAACGACCTTAAGGTAAATCTCTCTAAAACAAAATATGTACATTTTAGCAATTATAATCAAATTGAAAACCATAATTTCAATATTACATTCGATGACGAAAAAATAATTAGAGATGACAATATTAAATTTCTTGGTATTACCTTAGATGAACACTGCAATTGGAAATTACATATAGAAGCAGTATGCAAAAAACTTAACAGATTTGTTTACGCTCTAAGACAATTAAGAAAAACAGTTGGTGAGACAGCAGCTCTTACTGCTTATCACGGTCATGTTAGCTCCATCTTAAGGTATGGTTTATTGTTATGGGGCAACTCGCCACACATTAGTAGAGCTTTCATTATACAGAAAAAATGTGTCCGAGCAATAAGTAATGTCGGGCCTTTTGAAACTTGTAGGCCACTTTTCAAAAAACTAGGAATTCTTACTGTTGTATCTATGTACATAATGGAAATAGCGTCGTTTGTTAGAAACCAATTACAGTTATTTGTGGACGGAAATGAAAACTATAAATATAAATCAAGAGACCCCACTAAATTGAGAAACCACACTTCTTGTAGAAGCGCCTTGCATCAGAGAAATAGCTATAGGATGTCCATCAAAGTCTATAATCATATTCCACGTCGGCTGAGAGAACTTCCCTTATATAAATTCAAAAAGCAAATCAGATTATGGTTAATAGAAAACTGTTTCTATACCTTAAGTGAATTTTTTGACTATAAAACTTAAAATGATGTAACTGCTCAGTAAAATTAAAATGAGATTTAATTGTGATGTAATTTTAACAATTATATGGTTATTTTGACATTTATATGGTAATTTTGACATTCATATTGTATTTTTGACATTTATATTGTAAGTTTGACATTTGTATTGTAATTTTGACGTTTTTATTGCAATTTTGACATACTTATCCAATATTTTGACATCTTGTAATATTGACATCCATATTGTAAATTTGATAATTATATTTTGACTTAATAATTTGTAATTTTGATATAAATCCTCTAATTTTGACATATATATTTTATAGCTTTGACATTGTTATTATTGTTTTCAATTACTGTTTTTAATTAATTTTGAATGTTAACATGATAGAGGTTTCTAAGTAATAAAAATGTAATTGGAATTTTAGGTAAATATTTTGTGAAGTTTTATCATAATAATTTTTTAGTTTTTCATGTTATAAATATTTGTACGCCGACACTTACGGCTAAACATGACTGGTCTCAGACATTAATTTCAATCTTGCATGCTATTGTATGTATACCATGTTTACACAAATAAAGAATATTATTATTATTATTATTATTATAAGTGACGCCCGGGTGTCGCCACTGTGCGGAACGCCCGGAGGACACGGTGGAGCACACAGTCGAGGTGTGCCCTGCTTGGACGGAGCATCGCCGTGCCCTCGTGGGGGCGATCGGCGGCGGAGACCTCTCGCGCCGGGCCTTGGTTGAGGCCATGGTCCGGAGCGAGGAGGAGTGGCAGGCGGTCGCCGACTTCTGCGAAGCAGTAATGCTCGCAAAGGAGGAGGCCGAACGCATCAGGCAACGGCGTTATCGCCGCCGCCGCCGCCGGGATTCTGATCCCGATTTCCGGCCAACGTAGGCGCGGGCTTGCGGACAGTGAGCAATGGGTAGCTCACTGTCCGGCCGTCCGATAACTGTCCGGACCAAGCCCAAGTCGTCGACGGCGCGCACTGTTCCCGCGCGGCTCAAGGAGTTGTCAGCAACAGCAGGGACCCAGCCGGGTCGAAGCCTACTGGGGCCAGGGTTATCCGAAAGGGCGCTCGAGCCCCGGTATGAAGGCTAGAAGGAACGGGGTGGGTCTTTTAGTCAGTAAGAGTCTGACACTATCTCCCGCTCCGCCCAAGGGCGGAGGATGTCAATGCATGATTTTTTCCACCATAAAAAAAGGGGTTTGAGGGGAAATTCATGTACCTACACACTTAACTTATATAAGAAAAGAAGACGGAAGCAGAAAAATAGGTACATAGGTGATGCTTATTTCTAAAGAAATCTCTTCCAGCATACCCGCGAAAGTAGAATTGGAAAAAAAGAGATTTTTTTTTTCCGATGCGGAAAAATCTTTGAGACTCGATTCAGTGCGCGAGTCTGAATCGCATTTGCCCATTTTTTGAATAATGAGCTTATTTTTTTACGAAACAAAACGCAATTAATCTGAAATGATGGCTATTTGATTACTTTCAACCGGTTGTTACTGGTTTTAATTAATAACAATGAACAAAATTGCAATAAACCTGAAGCTGTACCTACCTATAAAGATAAAAAAATAATTACAGGAAACAAAATTAAAATATCGCCCAAGAATTCGTTGTATACCAAGAGGACAGCACTAGCTGATGGAATCCATACATTATAGATTACTACTTCTTGTAGTAATAATAATTACATGTAAGTTTTGCTATCTTTTGAGTTAGGAAATCTTCACGGGTCCACTCAAATCTGTATCTGTACTCAAAAGACAATCTCAGATACTGCATCTGCATGGTTTTCATTTGAGTTTCACCTTTTTGTTGAGTCAAGGCTCCAAAGTCTTGGGCATCACCGCCGAATTGCTAGCCTATCAGTTTTCTATCGATTACAGTGCCAGATTTGGGGAGTGTTTTTTTATATCTGTTATAAACTAGTACTTGACTGCGATCCCGCCTGATGGTAAGCAGTGATGCAATCGTTGATGGTGAGGCGCACTAGTTTATTAAGAGCCTATTCACTCTAGCCTTGAAGACACCCAAATTATAATCAGACGGAAAGACCGCAGCTGGCAAACTGTTCCAGTCCTTCGAAGTTCGCGATATAAATGATGAGGCGAAACGCTTAGTCCGGACCGTAGATGTGCACTGGAATAGCACAATCTAATTCCGCCAAGTCCGTTCCATTATCGGATCACTAGACGTACCGCAACAAATTTATCTATTGGTCTTATATCTTTTGGTAACAAATTTATTGTGCATACAGCCAAGAAGTGGAATTCCCTGCCTCAGTCTGTGTTTCTTGATAGCTACAACTTAGGGGTCTTAACGTCAAGAGTGAACAGGTTACTTCTAGACAAGCGTGCTCCATCGTCGACCGCATTATCGCTTACCATCAGGTGAGATGGTGGTCAAACGCGAGCTTATCAATAATTAAAAAAAAAACATTTTTCCTGTATGGACTTTAAAAGAGACTATGACCCCTGAGTTCGTTTCGGTGTTTCTTCTGAGGGTAGTTAGCAAGGAAACACCGACCTGTCGTCAAATAATTTCACTCGCTTTGGGTTGCTTTTGGGCCAGGTCACCAGGTGTGTCAGACTTTTACCACAAAATAGATAGGTACAGAAGACAATCTCATGTATGTACTTCACTTTTTATACCTACCTATCTCGGTGGACGCACACTAATGAGCGTTTGAGCCGGAACTGTTCGACGAGTGATCCGAGACGCGACCGAGACATCGTGTCCGTGTGCGGTGTCTATGTGTGCGTTGCTCGAGCGCGCTTTGTAAGTAGATTGACTTCTTTACCTATCTATTTTGTGCTTTTACTAAGGCCTTTTGAACAAGTAGCGACATCTGTGCGTCACATAAGAACTAATCTTACATCGCGTAATTAAAGTTCTCCACCCGATTTGAACAAATAGTACAGCCCGAAATCATCTAACGAGCAGTTGCCTACCAGACATAACACCTGTCTGGTCGCAGGAACCTTCCTTTCTAACTGAGGTTTGCGGGAACTTTACTCTCTGTTTCTGCTTACCTCCAAACACACATATCTTCAATACTAAAATTGATAACTTATGTTACGAATACTTAACTAAGCACGGACCATACTCACGACATTGGAATATCAAAAGTGTGGGATTGACATGACTTGATTCCACTATCGCCTTTCAACTATTAGACAACCAGACGTATGGCAAGTGTCCACCTTTACATTGTTGACCCCTCTACGGTCCAGACTAAGCGTCTCGCCCCGTCGTTTATACCGTGTACGATTATAATTTAGGTGTCTTCAAGGCAAGAGTGAATAGGCTCTTAATAAACTATACAAAGCGCCAGATAACAAAAAAATAACGGTCATTGACCTACATATTTTGTTGATACTATTAATTTCAAGCCCAAGTCGTCAGCAACAGCAGGGGCCCAGCCGGGTCGAAGCCTACTGAGGCCAGGGTTATCCGAAAGGGCGCTCGAGCCCCGATATGTAGGCTTGAAGGAACGGGATGGGTTTTTTAGTCAGTAAGAGTCTGACACTATCTCCCGCTCCGCCCAAGAGCGGGGGTTGTCATAAGATGATATTTCCCCTCGAAAAAAAAAATACAATTAATTTCAAAAACGGAAATTTAGACATAAAGCTGTCATCGATCAACATTTATCGTGATCCTTTGCATTTTTCAGTCATTAATGAAAAATAGAATAGAATAGAATAGTATTTATTCGGCGCAAGCAACACAATACACAACCAACAACATAAAATAATAATAAAAAAGAGTACAGACATACAATACAGTTGCAGTGACTGTGCCTGAACCGAAAGGGTCACCAACTCAGCTATTGCTGGGCGTCAGTTTATTGTTTGTTTTTAGGGTACTTGCGCAAAAATATTCCGAAAAGGTCAATGATCGTTGCGCCTACTTTAGTGCCTTTCACCATCAACGATTGCATCTCTACTTACCATCAGGCGAAATTGCAGTCAAACACTAGTTTATGTTTAAAAAAAAAAATCTATGAATTTGTATTGCGGTAGTGGCTTAGAGACCAAAATCGTTGGGTATCGAAGGAGCTGAGGCCCACCGGTGTTCTTTAGGTTGCCCTTTGCCTTTCAGAGCTGTAGTAAATCTTTCAAACTATCTCGCATCCCTGGCATATGTTTGTAGATTCAACAACGACACTTAATGTTAGAAATTATGAATTTTTTAATCTACATAACGAGCGGGTGTATAATCTTTGAAATTCTTGACTTTTCTATAGGAACTGAAATGTGCCTGTACCATCACGGTCATTTTTGCCTGATCACTTAAAAAAATCTTCGTTTCAATCCTGTGGCGCGACGCCAAACCAAACCCTTTGAACCAGTTTCGAGTGCAAACAAAAATGAACGGTGATCAGGCGGGAGTGTCTTTGATGGTACCTGTCTATTAAACACAAGAACCTTACTCATGAATCATTCTGATTATTGTTGAAATCCGCATTGAAATTCATTTTTTATTTAATCGCAGACAGACAGACAATCAAATCCAATCAAAAGCATTTATTTCAAATATACCATTGTCCAAAAAACCCTGAAGCTAAATTCCAAAGCGTAGATCTCTATGGAGAAGAAGGTGCAAGAAACACCATGGACACTCTTTTAAATCATATTATGAGTTACAAAAATCTTGGTTACATATTTCTTGTTGCTTTTATTATGTGAGCACAATGTAGATAAGTAATAAAAAAAATAGGAATCAGTGGGGGCTTTAATTTTATGATATGTACGGATATATATGCTATGTTATATGGATAGATATGTTTATCAGTTGTCTAGTACTCATAACACAAGCTCTGCTTAGCTTGGGACTAGACGGGGTCATAGTCACGCGTTGTGTGATAGTTGTGAATTATTATTATTTTTACAAGCAACTTATTTATATTACTCAGATATGCAAACGTTATTATGTGTGAAGTCGATCCCCGGACGGCCAGTGCCTCACGCGGAAGTTCTTGACGAGCTGCTCTCCAAGTTCCTCGGCGACAGCTACAGTAACAGCGCCCTTTTCGACTTCATCCTCGGAGGCTCCAGCAACGGCACCAACACCACGACCGACAACCTTGACATCAGCATACTTGACGTAGATAACGTCAGGAAAATCATTAAGTTTGCTAAAGAGAAATACAACAAAGATCTAGTTCAGAATAAAACCGCACGACGACAGGGAGATAGCAGAAAATATTATTATAATCAGTTTTATGATAGGGACGAATACGTCATCAACAGCGCTTTAAACTTGATGAAGCAGACCATTTACATGACCAAAGAAAAGGTTAATCTTACCAGGCCCTGGCGGAAGAAGTATAGTCATGAGTTTGCTTACAAAATTGCGATATTGTATAGTGCATCAGCTGAGATCTTAGGTAAAATGGAAGGCCTTCTCAACCAATTTTACTATTTTGAGTTTAGAACACATTTTCTTTGGTTTCTCATTATTTATGAGAAGATATTGGCGTGTAATATTGAAATTAGCGATTCTATTGAGAAACTATTTATGATACAGGGTGAATTTGAACAAATAAGAGGCCCTAAACCAACGCCTAGCACTAAGTTGAACTTAACAGAAGCCGAAATTGAAGCCATAAAGGCCAACCCACACTTGAAGGATGAGATTATTGCGCAGAAAAATCTTGAGGCGAAGATAAAACATAGAGCTCACCCATGACTTATCAACGCCATCATGTTCGTAAAATGGGGTAGTACTCTTCTAACTACACTACTCCATCTCTCTCTCCCTATGGGAACAGTAATAATGGCTAGTCATAATACGACTCCTAGCCCTTCATCATCATCATCATTTCAGCCAAAAGACGTCTACTGTTGGACATAGGCCTCCCCCAAGCGTCGCCATAACGACCGGTCCTGTGCGTCTCGCATCCACATCATTCCCGCGACTCTCACCAGGTCGTCGGTCCACCTTAAGGGAGACCTTCGGCGTTTTCCGGTACGTGGTCGCCACTTTAGAACCTTTCAGCCCCATCGATCACCCACTCTACGAGCAATTTGGCGTTTGGCGATTCTTTGAGCTATGTCGGCGGCCTTGGTTCTTCTGCGGATATTTTCATTCCTGATGCGGTCACGCAAGGAAGCTGCGAGCATAGCCCTTTCCATTACCTTTTGGGCCCACTTTCAGTCACTGCGCCACTTTCAAACTTTCTCTAATTTGCTAATTTCTCACTTTATCCATTCCCGTTACACACTCCACATATCCATCTTAACATTCTTATCTCAGCTACATGCAATCTTTTTCATCTTTTTCACAGCCCAACATTTTGATATATACAGCATCACAGGTCTTATCACGAACTTGTAGATTTTACGCTTTAACTTAGACCCCTAGCTCTTATTCAATAAAGTGTGTATGAAGTAACGCAATGATTTTATTATATAAAACTCAGCGTCAGTGGCGTCATCATAATTCATAAATAACACTTATTATGAATTTTGACTAAATACATAGGTGTAAAATATTATACTATTTTGTCAGCAAACCACAGGGGCCCAGCAGGGTCGAAGCCTATTGGAGCCAAGGGTTTGCTTCTGAAAGGAAAACCCGGCCCTGATATGAAAGATAATGAAGGAACTGGAGCGGGTTTTTTAGGCAGTTTTTTTAAAATCTGACACCCTCCTGCTCTGTCCAAGAGCGGGAGGGATGTCATAGGAGGATTTTCCCACGTAAAAAAAATAATAGGTAATATTTTGATTTATGTTACGTGCAGTGGTACAGTCAGCGTCAAATAGTTCGCTATATTAATATATGTAATATCTATACCCCGTTAAATTTTGATCGTTTTAATCCCGTGGAGGGTCGATCCGGTACATGAGACACTAATTATTTGTAAAGATAAAATTAAGAAATAAAGTACTTTTTTTTAAACTCGTATTAATTTACGTATGTACGAAATTAATTTCTTTAAGAAAACGTCAGCTGAGCGAGTTCAATGACCTGTAGGTAGTAGTCGGCGTTGCGTACTAATTACCACTGTCGGCGTTGCGTAGTAATAATACGAGTTTTAAAAAGGGTACTTTATTTTTAAATTTTATATTTACAAATCGATAGTGCTACCGGATCGACCCTCCACGGGATTAAAACGATCAAAATTTATTAACGGTGTATTATATAAAAATGAATCTCTATTTCCCTTGGTCACGCCATCACGCGTGAACGGCTGGACCGATTTCGCTAATTCTTTTTTTGTTGTGTTTGTTATTGTGAGGAGAAGATTCTTAGAGATAAAAAAAAAAATAGGAGAGTGTAGGGTAGAGTAGGGTGAAGTAGGGAAGAGCGAAGCCGCGGACAAAAGCTACTAATATTATGTTAACATTAAAAAGGCTGATGATGATAATGATGATTAAGCATGTACATTTCTTGGCTGTAAACAATTATTTAAAGTTATTAGTATTTTAGCATCCATAGCCGAAGAAAAGATGGATGGATTGTGTGAGGAGTGATATGAAAGAAAAGGGAGATAGTGATAGTTAGACGGGGACAGGAAAGAATGGAAGACAAAAACGTGTTGTGCCGACCCCAAGTAATATGGCATAAGGGCAGGAAGAAGAAAAAGAGTATTTTAGCATCCATCTTAAAATTCCGAATCAACTGATGACTAGATACTTAAATGGGCAGGGCCCATTCGCCAACCCCTAATTTTTTAGGTAGGAAATCATCCATCATGACTTCTCTCGCTCTGGGGTGGAGCGGAGAAGCGTGTCAAACCATTATTGACTAAAACCCACTCCTATGTTCCTTCTTCACCATGCATTCCAGGACACCCCGTTTTCCTTTCAGAAGCGACACCATACCTCAGTAAGCTTCGGCCCTGCTGGCGCCTACGGGTTTACTGACAATAGGGAATCCAATCCCGCAACCGCGGGATCAGAAATGCGTGATTGAAGTTTTTTATATGAAAAATGGATTCCCACAACCTGCCGCCGTTTAGTTTATTTATTAGACCCAGCTCATCCTTATTAAAAAATGATGAAACAATTTTACATAAAACTGATGACATTTTTTATAGTATTTATCTGGAGAACATTTATTTTGTTTTCGATTCCACCTTGCAATTAAATAATTGAAACCTCTACGGTCCGGAGTAAGCGTTTCGCCTCGTCGTTTATACTGTGTACGTCGAGGGACTGGAACAGTTTGCCTGCTGCGGTCTTCCCGTCCGATTATAATTTGGGTGTCCTAAAGGCTAGAGTGAATAGGCTCTTAATAAACTAGTGCGCCTCACCATCAAAGATTGCATCGCTACTGACCATCAGGTGGGATCGCAGTCAAGCACTAGTTTATATCAATTAAAAAAATATTTTGTGTTGTGCAAATCATGTATTGCAACTGAAACGGAACGTAATCAATGTCAGTTTAGGTACTCTATGACCGGGGATTCCCCACAGCATATGAATTCAATTTTCTAAAGGTGAGTTGCACCATTTAACGATAACCAAACCATAACCAGCCGTGAAACGGCCGCCTATTGGTCAATTCGACGATTTGACAGCTATTAACGGCTTTGTTATCGTTATAGTTAAATGGTGCAAGTCAACTCACTCTAAAATATGAAGGTCCGTTAAATATTTGATTGTTCCGTAAAAGTAGCTAATTTTCTATGAAAATATTTTTATTTGCTATTTGAAAATACTTAGAAACTCGATTCGGGAATAGAAACCGTCGTTGTGCAAGTCCAGCTCGCACTTGACCGGTTTTTGTATTTATTACTACCTACTTAAAACAAAAAAGAAATCAAAAATTCCAATCCCGCAAATCCTGCGTGATCCGCGGGATTTCTTACTTCAATCCCGCAAGTGTGCGGGATTGCGATTTTGATGCGGGATTGGATTCCCTAGCTAACAGCTCCTTGAGGCGCGCATGGAACACTACGCCCCTTCGATGACTCGGGCTCGGTTCAGATGGTTACCGGACGGGCCACGGTGACTGGAAATCGGTCTTGGGATCTCGGCGGTTGGGCCGTGGGGTAGACCGTTCCCTCAACGGCTCCGAAACTGGTGTGCGTGTGGATTGAGTGTTCTTTTTTAAAAGTTCATTATACACCCTTAAATTTTGATCGTTTTAATCCCGTGGAGGGTCGATCCGGTACATGAAACACTATCGATTTGTAAAGATAAAATTAAAAAATAAAGTACCTTTTTTCAAAACTCGTATTAATTTACGCATGTACGAAATAAATTTCTTTAAGAATACGTTAACTGAGCGAGCCCAAGGACCTGTAGGTAATAGGCGGGTCCCGTACAAACTATCTACTACGGCGCTAGAGATGTTATAGAGCCTCGTATCCGTAACGTATAATATCGGATATCCGAAAAAAATAATATCGGTACCTGTGCGTCTCGCATCCGTCGAATTCCCACGACCCTCACCAAGTCATCGGTCCACCTTGTGGGAGGCTTTCCAACGCTGCGTCTTCCGATACGTGGTCGCTACTCAAGAACCTTCGTCCTCATCAGAGCATTTTAGCATATTAGGGCACTTTGCCACTCACCTACTCACTGCCACTCAAGTTTGGCGATTCTTTGAGCTATGTCGGTAACCTTGGTTCTCCTGCGGATATCTTCATGACGGAGGTGTAATTAAAATGTGAAAAGTATTTTGTTGTATAGCATTATTGGCTCGTACAATATCTCTCCATGTCTTTCTATGTCTCCCTTGCTTTCTTTTATCCATCTCGTAAATATTCATCTTTAATTAACTAATACAGGGTGTAACGGACAGTCCTCCACAAACTTTAAGGGCTTGCTCTGTAGATGAGACTGAACAACTTTCCAAGACTTTTTTTTTCAGGAAACGAAAAAAAATTAGTCTCACCATACAAAATTAAAAACTTGATTGGACAGTTTGTATGCCGATGTTTTTTTTTCGTTTCCTTTTTCCGAAAAAAATCTTCTTGAAGGTTGTTCAGTTTTGTCTACTGAGCAAGCCCATAAAGTTAGTGGAGGGCTGACCCTTACACCCTGTATAAGGGAGGGAAAATGACAAAATAAAAGTCACTCAGTATCAACTAACTTCGTTTTATTAACAAAAAAAAAACTAGGACAAAAATCCTTGACTTCATAAGTAGGTAATAAAAACAATTCCATTTTTTTGCGATACACTACTAATACCTATAAATATGGAATAACTAACTAATCTAAAGGAAGGTAAGGCCGGAAAGACTTAAATTGCACAATGGATATTGAAAAATAATCTCAATTGCATTAAAATTAGCTTCATTTTAGCTTGTACTGATACAACTATGCTCTTAAAATTATCACATATTACAAATGGCCTTCTATTTTTATTTTATTGTATTAAATTGGAGAGGCCAATTATTGGCTTACTAATTATTTGTGAGTAAACTATGCACACGGTCGTATAACCTACCCCTAAGTTAAAGCATACCTACATTTACAATATAATTCAGAATAAAATGCAATAACCATAGAATACCGCTTTATACAATCATCTTGTCGTTGAAATAGGTAGAGCATATCTACATGAATACCATACGATGCGTTGCGGCGCCGCACCGCAAATATTTCGTCGAATCGAGCACACGAGTGACGCTACCGCCCCGTTCGTATGGCTCGCCGATTCGTCGAAATATTTGCAATGCGGCCCCGCAACGCATCGTGTGGCCCGGCTCTAAAGCACATTGTCCACGGACGCACAGCTTCATATACGCTTTGAATAAATATACTCTATCCATTTCAATGTCTGATCACAAATCATAATAGTATTTTTTTTTTTCAAAAGCATTTAGTAAATGCTTCTGAAAAAAAATTAGGGATTAAGGCGTAATATTATTTATTTTTGATCAACACGCATCTACCTACCTCAAAAATAATTGCCTAAAGAATTATGAGTTTGCCAGTTCTTGGCGGCTGCGGTCATCATAAATTGTGTGAGCGAGACAAAAAGTATTTTACTATACCAAATTGTCTATTATGTCACTGTCACACATTGATCACACTATGATTGTAACGAGGCTTGGCGTTTAAACTAATTTTATGTATTTCATTATTGTACATTATGAATTATTATTAATCTAATGCATCGATAATTTTAAATGAAAAATAACTGAACTTACATGACAATTGGAACCCATCTACACCAACTCAATTCAACTTAAGCTTAGTGTATTTTAAGTTAATTTTTAAATGACTATTTGTAAAAAAAAGGTACTACAAAAATAGTGTGCAATGGAAAATGAAACTTTGTCTTATAGTGTTCTCTATAGTGAACTCTTAACATAGAGTTGGTATTCCAAATTCAAAAATTATTTCGAATTCTCAATTCAAATATAGTATTCTGCCGCATACCGTTTTAACTTCATCGTAATCCATAAGGGTAGGTACATATAGATTGATGAAATGTAACATACGTTAAAATACACAAAGGTGTGGGACGCAACCTGTGTCGATCATCTCAAGTCACGATATGGTGGACTATGCCGGAACTGCCCCTGCGGCTGCTGAAGCCCTTAAGTATTGACAGAATGAACGTGCCCTTATATATTAAAAATATATAAATAAAGTCTTTATAGACAAATGTATGCCGAGCTGTTACAAGCGTCAAATCACCATGCCGGCTTAGTAAAAACCATAGACATTAAGAATATACTGAGCAATGCCATTACAATTGCAAAACACTAAGAAATGACCACTAACCGCACTATCATTTTGTCTCTCTCACACTTTTGTGATTCACGTCACTATCAGGTAGGTAATGCTCAGTCCATTCCTCTAAGTAGTGAGTATCTATAGATAATTGCTAACTCACACACACTGCCATGTTTGATGACTCTGAAAAGTGTATACCATGTCTAGCAGCAGCCACTGAGGTATCTCCGAACTCTGTGTTAGATATCATAATAATAATATAATTCTTAATATAATAACACGCGCGGCCAATAATTGACTTAATCACTCTAAACTATGGAATAAGGCGTAAGACTAAAGCTATTCACAAATAAATTATCTTATAACTAGACATTATGAAGGATGAATAACTACACTAAAGAATTATAGCCTCTCTGCTATGACGCGTCACTGCCTTCATAAGAAAAGGATAGCGCTATTCATGTTGTATAGCACTGTCTCTCTCTCACAACGGTTTCGCTGCACTGGTACGTCAAAGTAGGGAGACAGCACTGTAGAATTATAAAATAACATTTGATCTAAGCATACGCGTTTTAATACTTAACTTTATAATACAATTAAATACATTTAAAATGCATTATCCGTATATTTTAAGCATCTTTAAAATTGTTATTCATCCCACACATCATATACTAATTTTATTTCACAAACCAGCTATCCGCAGATTCAAGTCCCCATTCATAAGTTAAAACGTATAAGCTGTACACAGATTAAACACCATCTTATTTTTTCAATGCCACTGATAATAACTAACACAAATGTTTACCTACAGCGCATACACTTAAGGGTGTAAGGGTCAGCCCTCCACAAACCTTAAGGGCTTGCTCAGTAGACAAAACTGAACTACCTTCCACAAGATTTTTTTTTTCAGGAAACGAAAAATAAAATCGGCCTCTCTATACAAACTGTCCAATTAAGTTTTTAATTTTGTATGGTGAGGCTCATTTTTATTTTCGTTTCCTGAAAAAAAGTCTTGTTGAAGGTTGTTCAG
This sequence comes from Mythimna ferrago, assembly GCA_910589285.2. Lineage (NCBI taxonomy): Eukaryota > Metazoa > Arthropoda > Insecta > Lepidoptera > Noctuidae > Mythimna > Mythimna ferrago. The sequence continues at coordinate 2,903,953 of OU342693.1, forward strand.
TTTCGTCCACTGAGCAAGCCCTTAAAGTTTGTGGAGGGCTGTCCCTACACTCTGTACAGAACTGGACTAAGCCATCCCTAACTGACTGTAAAGTGAATACAGCAGAAGTGCGAGAGAGACAAAACGAATGTTATTTTCTTCTACAATTCTGATTGGTCCGCGTCACAGGATGTCATACTACCTACAGAAAAGAAACAAGTATTGAGCCCACATTCGCTTTATCTCTTTCTACGAGTTAGTTTAACGCTCAGTCCAGCCTACTATAACCCTGCTGTGTCACTGCTATCATGAAATCGTTGTGGAAAAGAGATAGAGATATATTCGTCCCATGTAGCTCTATCTCTCTCTCGCAACGGATACATGACAGCATTGATAGTAGGGGGCAGATCTCTACGTCTATGCTACTGCGCCTAACTGACAATGTCATTTAACCGTCAAAAAATCTTGTAGCACTGTATCTATTTCTTTTTGTTAATTTTTGATTATTTTACTAAATGAAAACTATATAAATATTTAAGGCAAATCTACATAGAAACTGCTATGTTACATGAGCTTGGGACATATAAATCGTCATTGTGAGCAAATTCATATATTAATAAAATTATCGCGATAAGTTTTATCCATCATCACCTCAATTATCGATTTTAATGATATATATTTTAAGCTGATTTTCATGTAACAATTTGTATTAAAAGACTAGTATGCATTGCAAGCAAATGTTGCAATGTAACACGAACTTTGTGATGTAGTACGGTATAGTTAGTTTTTCTAGTTTGGTAATTATTACGAATTCTAAATTCAAATAGGTAAGGCCTACACTGTCCACAGACGCATAGCTTTATTCGTCATTATACGCTTGGTGTAAACCTGCGTGAAGCGTACTTATAAATCTATGAATCTCTGTCGCATCGTTGTATCGCGTCTATGAAGCTACGTTTCCGTGAACAGTAGGCCTAATGGCTGGTTTACACAATGCAAGCTACTGATTACACAGTACGCAGCTACTCGTATGGGCAGTAACTCGGCTTGCCTTAGCTGTTTTCACTATGATAGTACTAGCTGTCCAATCTTCTAGCGAGTTTACTCTCTGTTCGGCACTGGCGAGCTACTGCCGAACGCGTCCAAACGATGCGAGTGACGCAGTAACAGCTGAGCTGCTGGTATGTATGTTTATGATAGTCGCTGCCGGGCGAGCAGGCGAGTGAGAACAAAAAATGTTGAAGTAACTCGTATGCGAGCTACTGTCCAACTCGCACGTGCGAGTTACTCGTAAATGACGTCCAAACATTGCGAGTTATTGCAGTGCAGCTACTCGGCAGGCTGGCTCGTACGCTAGCTCGCACTGTGTAAACCTTTATTCTTTCTTTTTTTTTTAAACTTTCTAGTGGTGTAGCGATATTTTATTCATCTCTGTGTTCATAATCTTTGATGTTCCTATAAATACTATGATAGGTAAATATTGAAGCTCAACAATGCCGATATGTTTGGCAACGTTGCACTGCGCCATGCGATGTTGCCAGATAGTGCGCAGCGATGCTTATACTGACAATGTCGCACAAAATTGATCGAAGTTGAAAATGTGTAGTAAAATTAAGCTGTGTTTAAAAGTATTTCATTAGTATTTCTAACTAATAGCGTGTTGGTTTTTAGGAAGACTACGCCATTTTTTTTTTCGTAATTATATAGGTACTATTGGTTTCTCTTCAGCTAAGTCTAAGTAAGACTTGCAAAGCTTGATTCAGCGGGGCAGTTTTGTAACACATTTACAATGACGACAATGCATTTTTCAATACACTTACTTAAAATACGGTCTTATCCCTACCGCATTTACTGTTTTTCGCACTAGAGTGGAAATTGCACGCGCTCGCCCTCACCACAATTAATTATACGTATCGCATAAGGCTGGACGCGCGTCATTTATATTTTCGTAAGTGTATTGAAAACCGTTGTTTGATACACGTGGAAATTTGTCACTGCAGCCCTCGGCTCCATAACGCCCTCGCCTTAAAATGAGCTTTAGGCGAGGGCGTTATGGAGCCGTGTTATGGAGGCGAATCCCTCCTCGATCACCATGACAAACTTTCTCCACCTGTATTAAAATGTACTATTGACATTCGTTTTGAAAGTTCAACAACGTATATCACGAATAAAGAAACCATTCTAATATTACTTATTTCAGAAATGTCATAAGGTTATACACACACTAGGGTATACCAGACTGGTTTACCTGTACAGTTATACTTGTCAGGTAAGTGTGTGTGAAAGCCCGCACAGTTTTGCAACATACAAGCTCCGGTTTACCTGTCAGGTATACCCTTGAGTGTATGGCTGCCTTTAGGAATGTATCTTCAAAATCTTTCTGACTGCTATTGGAAGTGTGTCACTCAATGGAAGTGGTGCCCCGCTACCGCTTCAATATTAACGCTTACAATTCGTAAGTTCTAAAGATCACATTCTCGACATGAGTCCGTTTCCGTCCGTCCAGCTGTGAGCTGGTCCTGACTCCTGGCTCCTGGCTAGGGCACTTGGCTGCAGACTGTCGGGATGTGAGCTGGTGACCCTCACTGGGCCTTCGGCTTGTGATGTGGGTTGTCGCACGAGAATACGAACGCGAACTCGGCCTTCTTCTGCGCGTATGATATGAATTCATCTGGAAGATACGACATTTTTTTCTGTATTTAGGTCATATAATAATAAGTTGGAGTTAAATTACTTATTAGGAAGCGACCAAGGCGAGCAAAAAAGTGGCACAGCCGTAATATTCTTTTCTCGAACCAGTTCAGGGGCCGTATTATGACCTCTTAAAACCATCATGTTTTCGGTGTGAAAAAGAGACGGAGCTATACAGGACGAATAGCACTATCCTTCTCACACAGAAAACATTAATACGGCCGCAGGCCATTTTCGAATAACTTCGTTGTCTATAAAACTAGAAGCCTGAATTTTCAGTAACCAAGCAGGCATTGCATAAACACGGTATATTAAAAGTTTCATTCAATTTGAACTAGTAGTTAATTATATCTAGTCAAAGTTTCATAATTTTGTCACTGACTGACCGATCATCAAAACTCTAAGGCACTTCTAGCAGACGAAGAAGCTTCAAATTTAGAATACAATAAGTATGTAGTGTATAAATATAGTAAATAAATGAAAAACTGAAACATTTTGTAATTTACTGCATAAATAATTTTGTAATCTCATATAAATATATGGGATTACAAAGTTACATTTGCAGTGAATGAATCAGTGTACTTGTATATTGTTACGCCATTAAACGTGAACACGCCATATCTCCGAGAAAATAAAGAGTAGCTCGTAATAATTAAAACGCATTGCTGTTCGAAAGGTCTAGAATGGTTGTACGTAGCCAGCCTTAGAAAAATCTCGAAACATCCACAAAGTACTTACAAGTAGTAGTTAGGTATTTATGGGAAATGGTACTCTCCGACGTTAACAATAGAGTTGAAATTCGCATGAAAGTGACTCTTATTACCACGAGTAATAAAAATAATTTATGACTTCGAGAAGCGATTCAATTGTTCTGGAATTCTGGATCGTTCGTGGGAAGTCGGTATCTAGAATTTTCTTGGCTCCGCATATAAATACGAGCCCCCGGCCGGAAGCGAGTCAGTTGTGATTTCGACTGCGATCAAGAGCGAACTACCCTAGTACTCGAAGTGATTTTACTCAACGACCTAAGCGATAGTGTAACGGTACTCTAGTGTTAATTGCGATTCGGATTATTGTTGACTGGACTAATTTGTTATTGTTTGTGGTAAATAAAGTTCTCTCGTCAGTAAATCGGCATTTGATTACCCACGTACGTAACAACTGGTGTCAGAAGTGAAATGCCATTAACACCGAGAGACGACGAACAGCGACCACGAACAAGAAGGCAAATGGAGATGGATGCTGCGCGTCATCGTATGGAGGAGGAAGATCAGGCTGGTATGGTAGCAACAGAAGCTGCTGAGGCGCCAACAGGACCATCCTCGGAATTGAACCTCGCTGCGGTGTTGGCCGCCATGCAAGCTAGTATGGAAGCTGTCCGCCGCGACCAGGAAGCCGCTCGCCGCGACCAGGAAGCCGCTCGCCGCGACCAGGAAGCCGCTCGCCGCGAACAAGAGGCCAACCAGCGTAAGCTTCAGGACCTAATCGCAGCGAACCAGGAAGAAGCTCGCCGCGAACAGGAAGCCGCTCGCCGCGAACAGGAAGCCGCTCGCCGCGATCAGGAGGCCAACCAGCGCAAGCTCCAGGACCTCATCGCGGCTAATCAAGAAGCTGCTCGCCGCGAACAGGAGGCTAAGCAGAACCTAATCCTCGATAAGATCGATCACGGCCTCGTCACGTTGGGCGAGAAGGTAAAGAATCTCACCGTAGAGGTCAAGGAGGTTTCCGCCCGAGCTGATAGCCTCGAAACAAGCCTGCTGGACATCAACAAAAAAATTATCAAGCTCGAAGCACGCGAACCCGTTGCTGTCGGCTCATCATCGCACACCCCCTGTGCATCTGCCGCAAAATTTGATGTGCCGCGTTTTGATGGCACGTCTTCCTGGACGGCATTTAAGTACCAATTCGAGACATTGGTCGAAACAAACCGCTGGGATGATAAGCAGTCTTTTGCGGCATTAACTTTGGCTCTACGAGGGGACGCCCTGCTAGTCCTAGAGAACCTCCCTGCGGACGGCAGGACATTGGAGCGTCTCATGGAGGGACTGGACACTCGTTATGGAGACAAACACCTCGAGCACGTTTTCCGCGCGCAGTTACGCGAGAGAACGCAGAGGTCGAACGAGAGCCTCCAGCAGTGGGGAGTCGAGGTTGAACGGCTGGTCCGGCGTGCATACATGTCGATGACACCAGAGATGGTGGAAGTGAATCTGGTGCAAGCATTCATCGACGGTCTACGGGATCCTGAAGTCAGGGCTACAGTGCGACTCGGACACCACCAATCTTTAAAGAGTGCGATGGCACACGCTTTGGAAGTGGAAGCAGTACGACACGATTCTCGTACGCATAGGGTTCGGGAAGTGGTGGTCTCGCCTACAACGCAACCACGTCACCGAGAAGTGGTGGCTTCTTCTTCAGCAAAGTCCCGCTATATCCCGACGTGTTACGGGTGCGGAGAAAAAGGGCACATTCGTACCGATTGCCCCAAGAGGAAGAGGGGGAGTGTGGACTCCGGAACTCAAGTTAACGAGGAGTCGTTAAACTAAATGTCGCCAGGGCCGCGGGGCTGGTGCTGGCTGGTCAACTGAAGGCCCCAACCATCACCATCAATCAAGTTCACAACGGAAATAGTTTGATCATCGAAGGGACGCTGAATCATCGGGCTTGCAATTTTACCATTGACACGGGGGCGTCACGGACTGTTATAAGACCTGAGTTGCTGAAACGCACCATCTTGTGGCAAAGAGAGTCTCCATCCTGCCGACTTCAGACAGCAACCGGCCAGCCAGTCTCCGTCCTCGGTGATACAGAAATTGAGATCAAAATCGGTGATCAAGTGTATATCCATCCTGCGTTAATTGCAAATATTACCGACGATTGCATACTGGGTCTCGACTTCTTGCGGAATAACCGATGTATTTTAGATATCGACAGGGGAGTATTGAAATTCCCAGATCAAGAAGTCTTCCTGCGAGGAATTAACTCATGCAACCTCTACTGTTTAAAGAATATTACACTGGCTCCGAGAACAGAAACCTTAGTCGAAGTAAAGTTTCCCAAGAAAATCAGGCAATCAAGATGTGTTTTGGTAGAGGATACTGGCCGGCACCCGGAGATCATCACCGCGAGGACATTAGTTATGACGACAGGGAAATCCAAGGTCAGGATTGTGAACCTTGGGAAAGAAGAGGTCCAACTGAAGAAAAACAGTGTTGTTGGGAGATGTGAAGAAGTTCAGTATCTCCGTCAAATCAATAAATCTCCAGCAAAGCAAGACACGACCAAAGTCGAAACTGATCACATCCAGCAACTTCTGGAAAATTCTAAGAGCAACTTATCGACTTCGGAACTACAGCAAGCCAAGGAATTTCTGCTACGGTTTCGAGATATCTTTGCAACGGGAAAAGACTGCGGGAGAACAGGTCTCGTCAAGCATGAGATAGATACAGGTGATGCGAGACCAATTAAACAGAGACCGCGCCGCATACCCTGGGCTAAGGAATCTGAGGTAGCAGAAATGGTAAAGGACATGGCTGATAGCGGAATAATTGAGCCTTCTACGAGTCCATGGTCTTCTCCAGTCGTTCTGGTGAAGAAGAAGGACGGCAGCACAAGATTCTGTGTGGACTATAGAATGCTGAATAATGTAACAAAGAAGGACAGTTATCCCTTACCAAGGATAGACGATACGCTGGATATGCTCAGTGGCATGAAGTGGTTTTCGACCATTGATTTGAAAAGTGGCTACTGGCAAGTGGAAATCAGCGAGAAAGATAAAGAAAAGACAGCGTTCAGTACGGGTATTGGCAGCGGCCTGTGGCAATTTAACGTCATGCCTTTTGGGTTATGCAACGCTCCAGCGACATTTGAACGCCTCATGGAGAGAGTCATGGTGGGCCTTCTTGGTGACGTCTGTCTGGTATATTTGGATGACGTCATTATAATGGGTCGCACTTTTAAGGAAAACCTGAGGAATATGGAGAAAGTGTTCACCAGGATACGAGGGGCTAACCTAAAACTAAGCCCAAAGAAGTGCGCCCTGTTCAAGAAGGAGGTCAGCTACCTAGGACATGTTATTTCCGCTGACGGGGTGAGAACCGACCCTGAGAAGATAAAGGCAGTCCAACAGTGGCCGGTTCCAAAGAACAAAACGGAAGTACGTGCATTTCTAGGGTTGTGCACATACTACAGGCGGTTTGTCAAGAATTTTTCGGACATTGCAAAACCTCTACATCAGCTGACTGAGGATAAACGAGATTTTATCTGGGACGACGACTGTGAGTCGGCATTCAACGAGCTAAAGCAACGGCTATGTGAAGCGCCCATACTGGGGTATCCGAGCAGAGACGGAAGATTTGTCGTCGATACCGATGCCAGCAACACGGGAATTGGTGGAGTGTTGTCACAGGTGCAAGGTGACAGACAGGTCGTAATCGCTTACTTCAGTAAGGCACTTTCAAAGCCAGAAAAGAACTACTGCGTGACTCGACGAGAACTGCTGGCTGTGGTAAAAACCTTGCAGCATTTCCACAAGTACCTCATAGGAAGACAATTTACGTTGAGGACGGATCACGCTGCATTGAAATGGCTTCTACAGTTTAAAAACCCTGAGGGCCAAGTTGCAAGATGGCTCGAGCAGCTGCAGGAGTTTAACTTTGTGACGGAACATCGTAGTGGAAAAGGGCATAACAATGCTGACGCCCTGTCGCGACGTCCATGTAATGATGACTGCAGACACTGCCAGCAGAATGAAGCCCGAGAACGCGTTAATTTAATTAGGGCTGAAGGCAACTTCAAGAAGTCCCAGGAAGAAGATGACGATATTCGACCTATACTGGACTGGAAGCGTAGCGGAACTAGGCCCCAGTGGAGTGAAGTATCGTCACATAGTCCCGTTACAAAGAGCTACTGGGCACAGTGGGACAGTTTAGTCCTAGAAAATGATGTGCTTTGTAGGAAATGGGAATCGAACGATGGCAAGGAGGTGACCACACAAGTGATAGTACCACAATGTGAAGTAGTCCCCCTGCTACAGGAAATACACGATGGTGCTTCTGGAGGACACCTGGGCATCAAGAAAACTCTACTGAAAGTGAGTTAGCGGTATTACTGGCTCAATTGTAGAGATGACATAGAGCAATGGAGTCGGAAATGTACAGCGTGCGCATCGGTGAAAGGACCACAGACGAGGAGCAGGGGCAGGCTTCAGCTGTACAATGTGGGAGCCCCATGGGAGCGCATCGCTATCGACGTCGCTGGACCTTTTCCAGTTACAAATGACGGAAACAAGTACATAGTGGTGATCCAGGACTATTTCACAAAGTGGCCCGAAGTCTTCGCCATACCCAATCAGGAAGCGACGACAGTGGCGAAGAAGGTGGTCGAAGAAGTAGTATGTCGGTATGGCGCACCTTTGGAAATCCATTCCGATCAAGGCCGTAACTTCGAATCTGCGCTGTTCCAGGAAATGTGTACTCTTCTGGGAATTTATAAGACACGCACAACACCTGCGCATCCTCAGTCGGACGGAATGGTGGAAAGGTTTAACCAAACCCTGGAGAATCACCTGGCTAAGGTTGTCGATGACCATCAGAAGGACTGGGACCGGTATATTCCACTATTTCTGATGTCTTACCGATCGGCAGTGCATGACAGCACGGGACATACCCCAGCAAGAGTGAATTTCGGCAGGGAGATGAGACTTCCAGTCGATGCCATAACTGGCGTGCCACCTGACAAGACTAAGCCAGTTACGGACTACGTAAGTGACCTTCAAGATCAATTGGACGAAGTGCATAAACGTGTTCGTGAGAATAGCATGAACACCAGCGTAAAAATGAAAACTAGATACGACCGTAATGCCAATGCCAAGGGATTTGAGGAAGGTACACTGGTCTGGCTTCACAACCCGCTTCGACGGAAAGGGAAGTCGCCGAAACTCCAAGCTCGATGGGAGGGACCTTACACCGTGTTAAAAAGGATTAATGACGTGACCTACCGCATCAAGAAAGGGCTAAGAGGGAAACCCAAGGTTGTCCATGTGGATAGATTGGCGCCGTATCACGGATCTAATAATGCTCGGGACGAGCATGACTAAGAGGGGGGCACTGTTACGCCATTAAACGTGAACACGCCATATCTCCGAGAAAATAAAGAGTAGCTCGTAATAATTAAAACGCATTGCTGTTCGAAAGGTCTAGAATGGTTGTACGTAGCCAGCCTTAGAAAAATCTCGAAACATCCACAAAGTACTTACAAGTAGTAGTTAGGTATTTATGGGAAATGGTACTCTCCGACGTTAACAATAGAGTTGAAATTCGCATGAAAGTGACTCTTATTACCACGAGTAATAAAAATAATTTATGACTTCGAGAAGCGATTCAATTGTTCTGGAATTCTGGATCGTTCGTGGGAAGTCGGTATCTAGAATTTTCTTGGCTCCGCATATAAATACGAGCCCCCGGCCGGAAGCGAGTCAGTTGTGATTTCGACTGCGATCAAGAGCGAACTACCCTAGTACTCGAAGTGATTTTACTCAACGACCTAAGCGATAGTGTAACGGTACTCTAGTGTTAATTGCGATTCGGATTATTGTTGACTGGACTAATTTGTTATTGTTTGTGGTAAATAAAGTTCTCTCGTCAGTAAATCGGCATTTGATTACCCACGTACGTAACAATATTTATAATATAAAGGAATCTTCTAAAAGAAATGAGATGAATTTTGTAAAAAAAAACCAAGGCTTGCAACTCAGTTGTTCTCCCGCAAAAATTTGTGAGAGAGGGTCCGTATTTAAGGGTCCTTGATGACCTAGGTTGACTTGGCAATCGCATGTACAAGACATACGTATTATATTGTTTAGCCCGATTGCCAAGTGAATCTAGACTAGCGCTGCAGCGAACCTTTGTTTAAACTTTTCAGTATTTTGACAAATAGTTTACATGAACGTGTTTGTCTATCACTAGAATATAAGTCAGTGCATTGGATGGAATTGACAGACAAGGAGTTGAGAAGGAGATCGTCTGTGACCTAGAGCAATGCTGGAGACATGGTAATCAGCTTACCATAAGTCAGGGAGCCCTTCTCGTCCAGGTCTGCCTGCTGGAAGGTGTTGTGCGCGTCCTCCTGGCAGAGCCCGAGGCAGCGCGTCGCCAGCTCCTCGAAGTTCGACAACGAGAGCCGCCCGCTGCGGCTGCTGTCGTACAGCTGCGAAACAAACATGTACTTCCAATTACTGTATAATTCCTGAGAGTCGGAATCAACCGTTTTTTGTCAAGGTTACTTCGAGTCAAGTGTGCTCCATCGTCGACCACATCATCGCTTAACATTAGATAAGATAGAGGTCATTCGGGTTTGATCATAATTAAAAACAAAACTAGTCAAGTGCGATTCGGATTCACGCCCTGAAAGTTCTTTACAAACTTACCTATATAAACAGTTCAATTCCGGAATGGAGTCTCATACATTTTTTCGAATCGCAAAAAAAAAGTTGTGACGTAACGACATATTTACAGTTTTCAGATTTCAAAGAGACCGCAGATTGGAGTACTTATGTGGTTTTAAATTCAACTCGATACCTCCACACGTTCTGGGCCTCAAGTCTGCTATTACAATAGTGTCACAATGGTCTATCATTGATGTCATAATTGTCGATTTTGACAAGTTTGGTAATCTACTAATATAATGGCGTCATTATGACTTTCCAATGGTCAACCACTGACACTCCATTGAAAAAAGTGACATAGAATGGTAATCTCGTACATATTGACAAATGAATATTTGAAGTTTGCGGTAATCTGCTAAAACTTTGACAGTTTATTTGATCAGTGTTTTACCATTAGAAAGTTATTGTGCAGTTATTGGTTTTAATATGCTCGAAATTATCATTCTACCACAATTCTATTACAAGACCATTGACCGATCAATGATCGATCATTATGAATTAGCAGATTACAAACTTTTAGCAAAATGACAATGGGATCGTGTTGGAATGACGAATTTATAAAAATAGCAGACTTGGGGCACTGGAGATAAAAGGTCTTGACAGACAGACAGACGGACCACAAAATGATCCTATAAAGCAGCGATTCTCAAACTTTTTATCCAACGGAACCCTATTGCAAGGCAAAATATTTGACGGAGACCAAAAAGGTTTACGGGCAATGTTTACTTTGAATGAGTTACAGTAAAATCTAATGCGAGGTATGACACTGCTTTTTATTTTTTAACAATTAAACAAACATTGAAATACTGAGACCCTACCACGACCTCATAAGGCGATCTATTTGACGACCTAAACTAAGAGATGGAGGTATAACTCTCTTTCTCGCTCGCACTCTTGTAATTTTAACACGTCATGATAAGGCCCATGGTATTTATACCTTCTTCCACGTTATAATTATTCACACGGAGCCCTGAAAGAGGCTTTGTGGAGCGCTTTGTTCCGCGGAGCACACTTTGAGTATGGCTGCTATAAAGTATAAGGGTTCCATTTTTTTTTTCTTTTGAGATACGAAACCCTAAAAAAACAAACCTATTGAGAACTCTGTTGCAATAAAACATGGTGATTAGCTGAAATATATTTAAAATGTCATTTACCTTGAATGCAATGGACAGCAGCTGCGTCAACGGCGCGTGTTGCAACGACAGGAACGCTGCGCATAGCAGGTAGTCCGGGAAGTACACTAAACCACTCGACCGCTAAAAATAGGTGCAAGTTAATTGTAGTTGAAATAGTTGCATATCAATTGAAGTTGAAATAGTTGCATGTTAATTATAGTTGAAATAGTTACATGTTAATTCTAGTTGAAATAGTTGCAAGTTAAATGTAGTTCGATTAGGGTGCAAGTTAATTGTAGTTGAGATTGGTGTAGGTAAATTGTAATTGAAATAGGTTGCATGTTAATAATTGTATTTACAATAGTTGCATGTTAATTGTAGTTGAAATAATAGAATGTTAATTATAGTTGAAATAGGTTGCATGTTAATTGTAGTTGAAATAGTTGCATATTAACTGTAGTTGAAATAGTTGCATGTTAATTTTAGTTGAAATAGGTTGAATGTAAATTGTAGTAGAAATAGGTTGCATGGTAATGCCGACGGGTACATCCGTCGGCCCATCAACCTGGACCCAAGATGATGGCGGGTAGTTTTCCACGCGCGCCTCTCTTAGGCGTATAGGAAAGCCACACTTCAATACAGAAGGAGACCCATGGGGATCGGGTCACCACTAGTCCGGGGCAGCGGAAGTCAAACTGCACCCGCAGCCCCCGACACAAGTGTAAGAGGGACATCCAAGAGGATTTCCACCACGACAAAAAAAAAGGTTGCATAGTAATTGTAGTTAAAATATATCGTTGCAAGTTAACTGTAGTGGGATTAGGGTGCAAGTTAATTGTAGTTGAAAATGTTGTTCAACATATCGTCGAATGATGGTTTTGAGTTAAGTATGACATTGGGTTACACAACAAACGGCCTTTCAAATCACTATCGGAATAAATCATAATCCCTTCCTCATCTTAGCTCAAAAGTGGTAATTTGGAAATGTTTTAGGTAGGTCGTCGATATTATATCATACTATTGTATAAATGATCTCGAAGTGGTAGAAGTATATAATAGCCGTGTCGTTAGACTCTATAGGTTTCTTCTAGGTAAGCGCGATCCATCGTCGACCGCATCGTCGCTTTCCATCAGGTGAGATAGCGGTCAAGCGCGAACCTATCTACAATAAAAAAAAAACGGTCACCCTCACGTTTCATACGATCATCTTAGGCTTAAAGGATCGTATGAGGCGTGAGTTTGCGTCGGGAACTAGTCATAAGAATGTGACCACCCTCCAGCCTTGGCTTTTGCCTTAAGCGGTAAGACCAGTCCAGGCCAGTAGGGCACTTACTCCCTGCCCCTTACCTTAATACTGTTAGATACAAGAGTGACGCACCTGCATGAATATGTCGAACAGTCTTTGCGTGCGCAAGTCCAGCGGCACGCCCAGGCGGCGCGCGAATTCGTCGGCGCCCAGCCAGCGCGCGCGCCCCGCCAGCCCCTGCGCCGCGAGATGCAGTTCCAGCTGGGAGCGCTCCAGTCTGGGGAAAACAAGCGTTTTGGGAACACATTTATTGTGCGTATAGCCAAGGAGTGAAATTTCCTCCGGAGTCTGTGTTTCCTGATAGCTACAACTCAGGGATCTTTACGTAAACAGTGAATAGATTCCTTCTAGGCAACTGTGCTCCATCGTCGACCACATCATCGCTTATCAGGTGAGATGGTAGTCAAACGCGAGCCCATTAATATAATAATTAAAAAAAAAAACTAGGTTTTACATCCAAATATTAAAAAAAAAGACGTGTGGCACTCGGGGACTGCCGCGGTAAAGCTATTGCATAGCATTTTTATCAACTTATGCAATTATAATTATTTATTTATTTTATTTATGCAGTATTTTTTTTCCTTTGTTTTTTTTTTCTTTGATATTAATTGAAGTTACACTTTCACACATTGAATTGAATTTTAATTGATTGTTCACTCATTTGTTTTCTTATCGGTCACCACGCTCAAAAAACAAATGAGTGGGGGGTGTTAGGTTATTTTCGTTACGGAATTTCTGGATTCGGTCTCCACGCTCAAGGCCCGCGATAGAAGCTATGCAATAGCTTAAAAACTAAAATTAACCTTTTATCCACCTACGAACGGATATCATTATCCGACAAACACACTCGCGTTTAATCCGACATAACCGCACATCCACGATTAAATACTCCATTTCGTAAACTTTTCTGTCAACTATTAAAAAACTAAAAAAAATGAAGTTACCATTCGCGAACACAAGACCGCGGACGCGTCGGACCAATTCAACGCAAACAGTTAAAAATCCATGTGACAATTGATCATCATTGACCCATTCCTACGTGTCTTACCCAAGTTGAGCCCGGATCTCGCTGACTTCCCTGGTGGAGGCGGCGGCAGGGATGCCCAGCTGCTTCGCACGAGCTATCAGCCGACAGTCGTCGTAAGTGTAATCCAGGACAGGGACGCCAAGTGCTCTGCAAGGGCAAGAACATGAGGATTTATCAAAACCTTAAAATATCACCTAAGGCTTAAGGATAGTGTTGACCCAGAACTTCACCATTTCATTAACGATAGCAGTGGCGACGGAGACATCGCTTTGGTTACAGATTTTGGTGTCCATAGAACTATCCTAGATGGACCACAGTTTACGACTCCACATTTATGCCCTGCAGCCGTTTCGTCGAAATCACCCCACTTGGTGAGGTAGGAGTGAAATATTTTTCTGCTTGTCTAGACTTCTTCCAAGAAGGCCACGGAAGGTAAGATCTTGCGAAAAGCTACTTGTTAGGTGTTTGATAATTAGTGGGCTAGCTGAAAAGTATCGTATTTTTTACCTTAAAACCATCAGCCGGGACTTAAAACTAAGCGACTATACGCTAAATACTCCCCCTGTAGGGGAGACCTCGGCTAAGGGCGTCACTATAGGATAGTCTAAGATCCGATTAAGAACGACTTTCACTGGTCTGTTTAATAGATGAAACGTATTTTATGATAAATTTAGTGTATTAAATAATATAACGCGGGTGGGTTGCCTAAGAAGTTCCTGGCCAGACTATTGTTAATTAAAAATTGAAAATTTACTTTTTTTTAGACAAATGCACAACCGTTATTCATACCAGATTTTTTTGCAAACAACACTATAACATGGTATTCGTAATGAAACAGCGTTTATTTTGATATGGAATTTGTTGTATATCAAAATAAACACACCTGTTTATACATACCTGTTTCTACCTGGCAACCCATAGTTATGCCAGGAAACAAATAGGCAACCCAACATTTTTATGTTCTAAAGGCTTCACTCTTTCTTCAGTATTAAATTTATTCGTTAAACACACCGGTGCATTTAAAAAAAAAATGTTCGGCCAGGAATTTCTCAGGCAACCCGCACGCGTTATATTATTTAATTTATACTAAATTTATCATAAAATACGTTTCATTCACAACAATTCAACCGGTGAAGGTCGTTCTTAACCGTATCCTCTACTAGGAGAACAGCAAAGGACGGGCTGAATCGAAGAAGCTGTCGTATAAAGTATTTGTTCACATATATATATAGTAATAAATTAGGCCCCTCTTCTCTTCCCGTTGGGTGATATACCAGCAGAGCTGTGCATGGTGATCAGCTCAAAACATGCGAATAACTTACTTAGCCATGACATCTCGAACGTTCCTGGCGTAAAGCTTGGGGTCTCTCTTCTCCTCCTCGCTGGGGTAGTACACCGGCAGGAACTCAATCTCACACGAGCTATGCACTTGAGTCAGCGTCAGCCACAGCAGTTTTAGACTAAAATAAAAAAGAAAATATTAATAACTGGCTAAAATGGGATTGGGCGGGTCACATCAGCTGCATGCACTCTGACCGTTAGGTAAGAGTCTCCACAAAGTGGTTGAGGATGGACGACGCCACGGACGACGTCGACCTGGGAAGAGGTGGCGAAATGACCTAAACGCCTACCGCAAGGACTGGTTTGAGGCGACTCAAGAAAAGAATTCCTGAAAGAAGTTGGGGGAGGCCTTTGCCCAGCAGTGGGATAGTATAGGTAAAAAAAAAATAACTGGCTGACCAGCAGGCTAAGACAAATAACTTTTCAGTTAGCTTTCAGCGTTCCCGTCAGGCGTCAAACGCTAAGTGCAAAATGTATACTACTTCTCTCTCTTCTTCTTTTGCGCGGATGTGACGCATATCTTACGTGTTACTTTTAGTTCGATATTGTTATTTATTTTTTTATGGTATGCGTCATGTTTGACGTGAATAAACACTTTTTCTTTCTTCTTCTTTCTTCTTCATTCACGTGACAAGTGGCCTAACAGGTAATGTCAATGCAATACATTTTGTTCTTAACGTTTGGCGTGGACGCCAACAGAAAAGTCATTCGTCTGCCTACTCACAAGCGTTGTATTGTATTAGCTTTCTTTCCGTAAAAATGTATTAAAAAACTTTACAAAAAAAGAAAATGAATACAAATCATTCCTCTTTATAATATTTAAGTATAAAAAATCCGGTCAAGTGCGAGTCAGACTCGCGCTCGAAGAGTGGCATACCGTCCGCAGCAAAAAATCTTGCATTTAAAATTTAAATATTTCATTCATTCCAGCTCCACTTAAATATTTATTTTATTCTGTTCCTCTCTATATCTGTGAAAATTTCAACTGCCTAGCTGTCACAGTTCATGAGATGGGACCTGGTGACCGTCGGACAGTAAGACAGACAGGCGGACGGATAGCAGTTTTACTGTCCCCGCACTCGGGCCTCAAAAAAACGCCGCCACAAAAAAACGCTAGAAGCGGCCGCAAAAAACAGCTGAAGCGCGCGTCACCTCTTGTGTCCGGTGAAGCTTGAAGCCGCTTTAAGCGTTTTTTTGTGGCGGCATCGCCGCACACCAGCCACAAAAAAAGGCCGTCTCAAAATGAAGCTTGAAGCGGGGTTTTTTTTTAAGCCCGTGTGCGGGGACAGTTAGTAGTTAGCGTTTTACTCTTTGGGAATAGAACCTTAAAAAGATACTCACGCGCCAGGTCCTTCCCAGGTCCAAGTGACGGTATCCCTCGCGTTTGGGTACCGGATGGTGACGGGCTGCACCGGCACCCCGGGGTAAAAGCCTCCTGGCTTGAACGTAATCAAACACGACCGGTTGGTGCAAGTTCCTTCAGGAAAAATCAGGACCTGGAACAGTTGAAAAAAATAGTTTTCTTTTTTAAATTTTAAATGAGATGCCAGGACCGAGCAATGTTACACAGCCTGTCCAGCTTTTACGATAATTGTAAAAAATAAAATACTTTATTTCAGACCGCGATCCATATAATGTTAGAAAACACACGCATTATGGCAAGCGATATCTGCAACTCTCGAGG
Organism: Mythimna ferrago; assembly: GCA_910589285.2. NCBI lineage: Eukaryota > Metazoa > Arthropoda > Insecta > Lepidoptera > Noctuidae > Mythimna > Mythimna ferrago. The sequence goes on from OU342693.1 coordinate 2,920,540, forward strand.
CATCTCAAACACAAAATTGACAAACTTGTGGATGACGAGCAATAGGTAGCTCACCGTCCGGTTATCCGGTAAAGACTAATATGTTATGTTAAAAAAAAATTGTTTGGCCAGGAATTTCTCAGGCAACCCACCCGCGTTATATTATTTAATATACTAAATTTATCATAAAATTCGTTTCATCCATTAAACAAACCGATGAAGATCGTTCTTAACCGTATCCTCTACTATAAGTTGCAGGGCAGCAAGGAGTCTAACAACTAACACCGAGTTATTTAATAATTTCTCACGAAAAAAAAGATATAAAATTGAAGTCTCATGAGCCTGAATTTCCACCAGGTCACCATCCACTTGAAGCTAATTACAGCTGCAACTCTTAGCCACAGTTACTTCTGAGTATATTACACCATTGTTTATAAAGTTCAACTAAGTATAGCGTTCCAGTAATACCCGGTAATAACTAAGAAGCCGAGTCTATTTGAGGATCGACGCGCGATGACTAAGTGCGATTCATAATATATTTCTGGATTGTTACAAACTGAATTTAGAATGGAGTAGTGATTCAGTGGCCTAGTGTTAACGGCACCGCCTTATAAATTATACGTCACGATACAATTTACCCACGGGAACCCACTGGTTACAGCAGTGAAAGAAAAGAAAGAAAGAAAAACTTCGTTTCGTTTAGTGGTGTGAATGGTAACGGCCCCGACTTACGAGTTGTAGGTCGCGGGTTGAAACCCAGCCAGGTGCATTACTTTGTGTAATTTATTTCATCACCACTGCTCTCAAAACGGTATAGAAAAACATCGTGAGGAAACCGGCATGTCCTAGAACCAAAAATTCGAAGACATCCACCAACCCACACTGGGCCCGCGTGGTGGATTAAGTCCATTCCCACTCCTAGGGAGGAGGCCTGAGTCCCAATAGTGGGAACATTAAAAGGCCGACTATGACTAATCCACGGGTAAATAAATACATCACGGCATACAATTCACGCACGGGAACCCACGGGTTCAAACCCAGGCAGGCACTTTTCTTTCTACAACACCACTGCTCTCAAAACAGCGAAGTAAAACATCTGAAAACCACCAGCCCTCAGTGGGCCTGAATTACGGCTCATTCCCTCTCCCAGAGAGGATATCTGATTTCCAGCAATGATTTTCAGCAATGAGAACAATAAAAGGTTGATGATACTATGCTATTATAATCAGACAATGATGTGGAAAAGATACTGATGGAGATGTCTTACTTAGTTGTCAGCAACAGTAGGGGCCCAGCCGGGTCGCAGCCTACTGGAGCCAGGGTTATCCGAGAGAGAACTCGAGCCCCGGTATGAAGGCTTGAAGGAACGGGGTGGGTTTTTTAGTCAGTAAGAGTCCTGATACTATCTATGGCTCCGCCCAAGAGCGGGGGTTGTCATTGGATGATTTTCCCCGCCAAAAAAAAAATGTCTTAATTAACAATTAACTAGCTATAATAATAATTTGGAGGCAGGCGGAACAGAGAGTAAAGTCCCACATGCCTCCGTTGAAAAGGGAGGATCCTCCGAGCAGGTGTTATGGTCTGGTGGGCAACTGCCTAATAGATGACTTCGGGCTGTCGTATATATTCAAATCGCGCGGAGAACTTTGATTGCGCGATGCAGGATTAGTTCTTATGTGGCGCCATAGATGTTGCTACAACAACATTTTTTTTTTTTTTTTTTTCTTAATAAATCAAAGAAGATATGATTCATAACAAAAAGATTTTTTTTGTACGTGGTAAAATCATCCAATGACATCTCCGTGCCCTTGGGCGGAACTGGAGATAATGTCAGACTTTTACTGACTAAAAATCCAATCCTGTTCCTTCGTTGCCTTTCGTACCGGGGCCGAATCTTCCTTTCAGAAGCAGACCCTTGGCCCTAGTAGGCTTCGACACTGCTGGGCCCCTACGGCAGCAGGAAGATAAAGATGATAGTACTAACCTGGGGCCAGTTCTCTTTGGAAGTAGCTCTTTCAATGATCTCCTTGATGGTATTCTGCCTGGAGTTGGGGTCATCTCGCCACACGTACACAGGCTGCGTGTAGTTTATAAGCTCTGAAACATTAAACATTACATTATTAGTATTTCATTATAAATTATTTTGTTTTTTATTATTTTTATCACAGAACAGATAAAAGAAGTTAGAATGGCCTTGTGGGCGGGGCAGCCACAAAGTAGGGCAATGCTCATAGTTCAACTAACAATAGCAAACTTGCGATCTAAGTGTGCGTGGTCGGTTAGTTGCGTAATGCGCGTTCGTATTGGTCTATTGCCTGTAGTGGAGTTAAAGGGTGGGAGACAAGCGGCGACACTCGTTGTAGTACAAATCGGAAAGTATTTCCTTTCCAACCTCTTTCATCTTTTCTGTGATTTTTATGTACGAGTATGTACACATAAACACTTAAAAGCAAAAATAACAAAAACAGATAGACGAGCGACAGAATTATACAGTGTTACATAGACACTTATGTGTCTAACAGTACAACTGAAACTCAAAAGAAGGTCCAGCATTATGATTCTGGACCTCAATGGCGGAATTTTCTTAAATGATTTTCTGATTATAAAAAGGGTTTTATTTGATAATAATGTAAAAAATCATTACCCACATCAACCCCAATGGCATTTTAAATAAAATAAAAAAATCGCTTTTTTCACATAAGCATCTGAACTCAACCATAGTGGAAGAAAACATTGGATGACATTCCACCTCAGAAAAAAAAGGTGTGGCCAAATATACGTTGTTGATATGATATTCATCAGTGTTTATGATTACGACTGTAACTAACAGAGATCGGAATAGGATGCTTAATTTTCTTAAAGTTCGGGCAAGGAAGTGACATAGAGTTAAGGCTCGAGCAGACCGGATGCGTATGCGTAGACGTAAGCGTAGACGTGCACGTATCGCTGAGTTGTAATGTATGGAACTGTATGAGACAGGACACACCGCATGCGTAACGTAGACGTGCGCGTCGACGTAACGCGTAGCCCTACGCAATGCAGCTCCCAAGACACAAACAGGCGGCGTGACTTACGCCGTACCTTACGCAGAGCAAAGCGGCAACGTCGCGTTGATGACGTTGTATTCAATGGCGCGCCATATTGGACGTCACACCGAACCAATTTGGACACGCACTTACGTTTGCTGTGCGTTACTCTACGCGCGTAAAAACAGTCAGTTGTATTTTATTACAAACAGGGACTAAGTTTGGTTTTGGTTTTAAAATGAATAGTGACAAAAAAGAAAAGCTTATTGAAATTGTGCGTAAATATGAATGCATCTACAATCCTAAAAGAAAAATAAAAAATGTATCATATAAAAGTTTATTATGGGAGAAAATTGGTGCTGCACTTGAAATACAAGGTATGTAGTTATTTAGCTCCCCTCAAACTCCAAGCGAACGCCGGCGTTCGCGCGTGATTTCGCGCCATTCGGTTGAACACTAAGATTATTAAAAGTTCGCGTAGATTAATAAAATTTTGAGCGTTTTATTTATTGGTTAAGTATCTAAAAAAATAAAATAAAATATAACTGCCGCAGCCGGGCATGCAATAGGCCTGCGTTGCGTACTCAGCTCGATTGCGTAAGCGTAGACGTATGCGTATGCGTAACCCGGTGTGACATCGGGTTACGCCGTAACTACGCGCGTCACTACGACGTCGTTACGTCGTAGTCACGCATACGCATCCGGTCTGCTCGAGCCTTTAGTAATTCCTCCCTCCGGGATTCAATCGTCACGTTTAAGCCACAGATATGTTAGTTGACAAAATTGTTCACCAACATGTTACGCAACGCTGTCAAATTGTCCAACATAATGTCACGTGAATGCGTTGTAAAATGTTGCGGGGCAAGTTGCGGAACAATAGGCAACGTTGCAGCATTACGTAGGTTGAGCGTTGCGCGTCATGTTTGAGAACATCTTGTCTGTAATGTATCTGAGACACTAAGATTGAACTAACTGCCGAACTTCATACCACCTATCATCTCAATAAATGTAGTCAACCAATGAAAAAAAAGAAAATGAATGAATGAAATGTGTAATTTATTTCGATAATTTTACGTCTTGCGCGCACAACTAAAAACATCTACAGATTGATTATATGTAAGTATAGATTTTAGAAGAGATATTATCAACTCTATGTTAATTACACCCTCTCTTCTGCCATTCTGATCTCTGCTAATAAAACAGAAAAGCAATTTATAACAGTTTTCCCCTACACAAATAATGGCAGCAGCATCCAAGCTCAATCACACAACTTACTTTATCCAATGATGCGTTTAAAATTGGCAAAGATTAGTTCTTAAAGCTACTTGGCGTGCAAACAGCATGAACAAAAGCCAGGCTAGAGAAAGTTCGAGAAAATTGCGCTCATTATGCTAGGTGCATAGATTCAATTAGCAGACACGGTGGCTAGGCCTAGATTAGTTTACAGCTACTGTAAATAAGTTAAGACATTGTTGCACACTTAAGAAACTGTAGCACTGGAAAGAAACACTATTTTCCATTTTGATTTAGTAACAGCAGGTACATGAAATACACACAGTACACAGAAATACTCGTAACTAAACCATCGATAGTATCACTGCTTACCATCGGTGGAATTGCAGTCAATCACTAGATTATAACATTAAAAAAAAACATACTGGATGGCTCTGGGTGACCAGGGATTTGAGGTTGATGGGAAGTGACCACAACGCCATGCAATTTCTGGTCTCCCAGACCCATCCAGTAACATTTGGTCCTTCGAGCCGGATAATTTGACACCCAAAATCTCATTTTGTAGTGAGCCTTTATATGTTTTTACAATATCAGCAGCAAGACGCGCAGCTTTGACTGCTGAATTTACAGCAATTTATAACAATGCAATCGTGTGATTACGAGTAAATTGTACGCTGTTCCGTACTGTCGGCTTGGTGAGAAAGCATACCGCAGACTGAGTTCAGGTTCACCCTGGTGATGGTGAGCATACTCACAGTCGGCGGTGGACAACACGTTTGATGTGAACGATCCCGAAGGGACAGACTTTTTTGTGTAGAGATTTCTGCACCATCATTTAGATAGTTATGTATTTTTTTTTTATTGTTCTCTACCATATAGGACATTGCCAATCTTTGTATGAGAGTAGGACCAAGTGCTGCCCACAATGCGCTCTTAGTGCATTTTGTTCCTCAGGTTAACACTAATTAGTAAAATGAAGCGCTCCAAAATCTGTCCCAGGAGTCAATAGAAAAAAAATGTTTTTGTGGATTATTTATTTTCGAAAAGTAACTTAATTTATTGTTTTTAGCGTAATTGATTACTGACTATAATATATAATCAGTAATCAATTACACTGATAAACATTGTAAACATAAGGTATAATTTTTGGGATATAAAGATTATGATTATTAACGATGTATGCGACACTATATGTTTAGGCTATGATTAAAAGCCTATTGCAATTGGTAAAACACTTACGGCCGAATATACTGAGTATTCAAACATCAAAACATAAGTTTGAAATCTTCTTTCTAAGACTTGAGAGTCACAGTACAAAACTTAAGTGCAACTTAAAATCAAGCAGGTTTCAAATATTTGGTTATTCAGTTACCTGCAGGCCACAAATCAAGGTCACCACAGCTCAAAGGTGAAATGATCCATGAATTGAAGAGTTTCCGGTTTATCGAGAAACTACCGCCATCTGTCCTCCTTACGAATGTTTGACTTCCGCGTTTGTTTTTTGAGACTGGCTCTTAGGACTACATTTCAATGAGACACCATGGCGGCGCTACCAGTTGTGCCGCTATGGTGTTCCGGTGAAATATAGCTCTAAGTAACCAAACTAGACACCATGCAGACACCAGAATCGCCCCACGTCCAAGCTGGTCGCTCCACCAAAATTCGTTGCGCAACCAAACGGACATCAGGTGAGTACTCTCTATGCATTTTGTTGATAGCGGTGACTGGTCACGCCGCCATGTTGTCTCGGTGAAGTATAGCCCTTAGTGCTAATACACTAGTTGTAGGATCCCCGTATACCTGGGTAACCAGGCACTATCGGCCTGGGTAACCAGGCTACTTACAATATCATAATAAAAAAATATAAGTAAATAATATGTGTATTTAGAAAATAAATGAAATAATAATCATTTTATTTCAGGTAAACATCACCCATATCATAAATTTACACTTATCTTTATCTTTATTTTATAATAAAGAAGTAAAGTTTGTTTTATTTTATTTTTTTGTTTGTACCTAGTAGGTAGGTAATCTCTGGAAGTATGGTCCGATTGCTAAAATTTTTTCACCGATAGAAAGCTGCTTTATTCTTGATTGACATAGGCTATATTTTATGTATGCGGGCGAAGCCGCGGGCAAAAGCTAGTACCTTCAAGACTAACATACATAACTACAACATGATCCGGCACAGTTATTTTAATATTGACCATACAAAACGCAAAACATTTAGGAACTTATTTCAATGAAAACGTTTGATTATTACGTAGATTTAAGTGTTGACCTGAAACAGGTTTATAAACCTAGCTCGGGTAAGTCACTAATTAGTAGTGATGGGCCGAATGTGGTTTATACCGAATACGAACTTCGGCCGAACAAATTATACATAAATGTAGGTTTAGAGTTAATTTCTTTACTCGTAAGTCCCTAAATATTGATAATTTGGTTAACACATACTCGTAGTTATTCATTGGGCATTAGCATAATTTTTTTGTTTTTAGATGTACTTGTAGCTATTACGTGTAACAATATTGTTCTAAAAAGATTAAGTAAATAAAGATTACTATTTAAAAAACAGTGATGGCTAGTTTTCAGGAACAGCGCTGAAGTCTGAAATACAGTTTCTTTAATTAATTAAAAGAAAAGGTTAATTAAGTAATTTACAGATGATTTTAAACCACATGTGAGTGCACGTGATATGCGATCTGGAAGTATGAACACGAAGCAAGTGTTACCTATTACAGTGCCATTGATAAATGATTAGCACTTACGGTGAAGTTAATTGCAGGTGTTGAGAATGGCGTTACATCGCATAAAACACTCACAATTTTTTTATTAGCTAACTCATCCTCAAACCGCTCTATCTTACGAGAACTGAACATCAAAATCAAACTGTCGACTACCTGCATGCGCAGAGAACTGGAGTTATTTGGCCACATTGCTAGGAAAAATGGCCACAACCTTGAACAGCTCATCGTAACTGGCATGGTTGATGGCAAACGACTAAGAGGCCGCAGCCCAATAAGATGGGCAGATCAAGTCCGCTCCACACTGGACACCCAATTACACGTCGCACTTCATGACGCTAAGAACCGTCACAGATGGCGAGATTCCATCAATAAGAAGCTAATCCAGCGGGAACTTCACGACCCTCAGTAATGAGGAATACGATTCGAGGAGTAGGAGGAACTCATCCTAGGTTTACGTAAAGCTTGAAAGGTACGACAAAGATATAGAGACGAAAAAGGACACAAACGGTGGCAGCGCTGCCAATTCACACAGCCAAGAAAATATACACAGCTTTATAGTGTGTAGAAAATTAAATACATATAATATCAATAATTACAAGAAGTCATAACGTCGGAACAGCTAATCAACCTCTATCAAGCGCAAGTTCGATCGTGTATGGAGTACTGCTCTCATCTTTGGGATGGGTCTGCCAAATACCAATTTGACGCACTATAGTAGATTGAGAAGTGAGCTATGAAGAACATAGGCAATGATGCACTTGTCAAGTCAAAACTCCAATAGTCTTGAGCATCGACGCCGAGATGCTAGTCTGTCGGTTTTCTACCGTTTACATTTCGGGGAGTGTGCATTGGAATTGCACAATATAATTTCGCCAAGTCCGTTCCATCATCGGACCACAAGACGTACGGTGTTGCGCCACCGGTAAATGGTGAACATCCCACCCATACGTACAAAGCGTTTTGGGAACACATTCATTATGCGTACAGCTAGGGAGTGGAATTCGTTTTCGGAGTCTATGTTTCCTGATAGCTATAACCTTGGGGGTCTTTAAGTCAATTGTGAATATGTTGCTTCTAGGCAAGCGTGTTCCATCGTCATCAAAACTACAGCGACTAGGGACATTAAATTTTGCAAAAGCTTTCCTTTTTTGACGCAGACGAGCACTAAGAAAGGCCGGGTTACCACTATGCGGGCCGGCAAATCTGCCGGACCGGTAAAACTGCCGGAAGGGCTAGTGGCTGTACAATTTATATGAAGCTATTCACATTATCCCGGATCCGGCATTTATACCGAGCATTTTGCCACTGCGAAGTGCCGGTAGAAATACCGGACCGGAGTAATGTGAACGAGTTTGTGTCGCTCGCCCTGCCCGTGCTCCCCTCGCTCCGGTGAATTAAACTGAGGTGAGTACTTGACTGTCCGGGAGCCGGTGTAATGTGAAGACTCTGTTCCGGCATTCGGCTTCCGGTAGATTTACCGGTCCGGCATAATGGGAACCTGGCCTGGTGTTCCCAAAATTCACCCCCTAAGAGGATGAAGCAGGGGTCCAAAGTTTGTATACACCGCTAAATTTTAATCGTATACGTACCTAATACGTCAGCTGAGTGAGTTCAATGACCTGTAGGCAGTTTGTACGCAACGCCGACTATTAAAAGAAATTAATTTCGTACATGCGTAAATTAATACGAGTTTTGAAGAAAAGGTACTTGACGGATGGTCGGCTCCATCGTTGTTTTTAAAAAGGGCGACGTCAGCATTGCTGACGTCACGTTCTTGGTTATTTTCCATCTTCAAATGAAATCACTTGGTACACTTTTTGATAACTTTTATTCAGTGACGTAACAATCAGTATACGTACAACAGTATAACAGTAACAGTACAGTATGACTCACAGAGATGTGTTCCGTCCAACGGCTCGTGCGCGACTGAGCCGCTCTAAGGCCGGCGCCTATATTTATACAGACCGACCACGTGCTCGACGCACATGTTCGAGTTTTTAGGTTATGATTTAAACTTTATAAATAAATAATTATTTTGACAATCTTTTAGAATAGTTAAAAAGATAATTAATTGAACCATGCAATTATAAAAATAACAATCAAAAATAAATAACAATGACGTAGTTTAAGTTTTTAAACAATGACTTCGTAATCATAATCTTAAACTAATTATTCGTTGATGTAGTCCAGTTACATCACACTGACGAGGTGCTTCAATTAACGTATTTGCACCGATACGGCCATTCTGACAGGCGGTGCGTGCTCTGCACCGGCCTGTGTTTTAAAGTTGTACTTGTCTGAAACAATGAGATTTATTTTTGTTCTTTGAGTTTGGTATCTGTAAGCAGCTATGCTACTGATGGAGATACTTTGTAAATAACCAAACATTTAACTTATGTTGGCCTTTTTGTAAAATATTTTTTAATCAATCATAATGTGTTGTACTCTTTTGTAGGTACTTATGTATTGACTTTTGTTTGTTTTATTATGTGTTTCGACCCTCCATCACGTCTACACACATTTTATTTCTCGGAGATTGTCTCGTTGAAACTGGAAGATGATTATGTTGCTGTGCTCTGGGCGGTCCTGTTCGCCGTGGTACACAGAGGCTCTATTGGGAATATGAACAAGGTCGATGCTGTGTTATACACAGAGGTTCTAAATGGTAAAGGATAAGGAAGAATTATTTCTCTATAAAAGTACTTTGCTACTTACGGTTTATTGTGGGTGTGTGATATCCACATTTGAGTTTTGTGTTTGTTGCTCTAGTACCTCAGTTCGGGAGGTGGATGGCGTTGGTTGTATTGCCCCAGCTGGCATTGTAGGTTGTTCATCATCAACCGCCGATACGGTTGCCTGATCACCTGGTTTTGGAGCACGCCGAAGCTGATCATGCGCCACCTTTCGTGGTCGTCCTCTACCAATGACTCTTTTTACTAGGTAGCGGTCGTTATCTAGTACTCGGCAGATCTCATAAGGTTCGCTGAACTTGAGATCTAATGAAGTTTGATTACGTGGATTGTTTTTTATAAGCACGTAGTCTCCTCTTTGGAAAGGATGAATCTTAGCCTTCCGCTGATTAAAGCGGTGTCTGTCCTGTTCCGCAGATAAGGTCATTTTTTGTTGTGCATGTTGAGTCAGTGCTTCTATGTCCACAGTTTGTTCATCGATGTTCACAAGGCTTAAGAGTTCTGGTGGCACGCAATGTTTTCGCCGGGTGATGAGAGTGAGTGGAGCAATTCCAGTAACACGGTGAGGAGTACAGTTTAAAGCTAACTGTAGTTCCTCGAGTACATTGTGCCATTGCTCTGTTTCGTAATTTTTTATCATAATTAATGCATTCTTTAGTGTTGCCACTATTCGTTCAGCTTGTCCATTCGCTCGGCTGACTCCTGGTGCTATGGCATGGATGTTGATTCCAACTTGGTCACAATAGTTTTTGAACTCGCCTAGGAATTCTCTTCCTCCATCAACAATTATTTGTACAGGTGTGCCAAATAAATGCACATGTCGTTTTAAGGCACCCAGTGTACTGTACTGATTTTTATTGGTAGCATAGTGGAAGAGTACGTACTTTGTGAAGGCATCAATTGTAATGATGACATATTGTTGATCGTTTGGAGTTCCCAACTTCCCCGTTATATCCATGTGTATAACTTGAAAAGCAGCGTTTGGCTTTTGGATTGGATGCAGTTGGGCTTGTACAGCACCTGATGTCCCTTTAGATGTCCTGCATATCACACAATTATCTACAAAATTGCGAACAGTGGTGCTCATTTTGTCGAACCAATAGGTTTCCTTGATTTTCTGCAATGTCTTTTCCCAACCAGGGTGTTTCAGTGCTGTATGGTAAGAGTTTATTATACTCCACTGGAACGATTTGGGTACAACCGAACAAGCTTGTTCTCCAAAAACTTGATCTTGTATAATTTTCTTCAAGACATCATCTTCTAATATGTAACCGTCCACTGGGTTATTGTCTCGTAGAGTATCCATTAAGGGCCTTAATGTTTGATCTCGGCGCTGTTCGATTTTCAACCAGTCCAGATCTCTTGTCATGATATTGACTGCAAGTTCAGTTGGATTTCTGCTGAAGAAATCAGCGTGTTGTAGGCGTTCACCTTTACGGTATTCTACTTCAAAATCGTAATTCTGTAGAAATGCCCACCAACGATGAATTCTTGGGAGTAGATCCTTTTTGTGTTTAGATGCCTTCAAAGCATTACAGTCAGTAATAACAATAAATTTGCGGCCATAGAGGTATTGGCGAAAATGCTTGATAGCGCGCACCACTGCCAGTGTCTCCAATTCGTACGAGTGGTATCGGCTTTCTGCATCCGTAGTCCTCATACTCATGAAGGCGACTGCATGTTGACGTCCTTCAATTATCTGTACAAGTACCGCACCAAATCCCAGACTACTTGCATCAGTATATAACTGTATTGGTGCTCCTTCTTGAAATATTGTTAATACAGGAGCTGACGTCAAAATCTGTATAACGTCGCTCCGAGCTTTCTCATGTCTATCATTCCATTCCCACTTTGCACCTTGTTTGGTTAACTCATATAATGGTACCATGATTCGTGAGAAGTTTGGAATGAATCTTCTGAAATACCCCGCTAGGCCATTAAACTGCCTCACCTGTTTAGCTGTTTTGGGTACTGGTGCTTTAACTAGAGCTTCCACTTTCTTTGGGCTTGGACGTACCTGTCCATTCGAGATTACATTGCCCAAATATTCTATTGAACGTTTAAAAAAACTGCATTTGTCAGCGTTGATTGAAAATCCAGCTTCCTGTAAGGCCATGAGGATGCGCTCAATCTTCGATATTCCTTCAGTGAACTCTACGCATTTACTTAGTACGTCATCCACGTAAACTTGAGCATCGGTACCCAGCAGTGAGAATAGAGCCTTATTAATGCATCTCTGGTAAACTGCGCAGGCATTGCTCAGCCCAAATGGCATGGTCATATATTCGTATAAGCCATCAGGAGTCACGAAAGCAGTTTTCTCAATTGAGGATTCTGAAATCGGGATCTGATGGAAACCAGCAGCCATATCCAAGCTGGTGTAATAGTTGCCATTGGCCAACTGATCAATTTGGTCTGCAATTAGTGGCAGTGGGTAATGATCACGTAATGTGTTAGAGTTTAGTTCTCTAAAATCCACGCACAGACGATCATCGCCATTCTTCTTCTTGACCAAAATTATAGGACTTGAAAATGGTGACTTGCTTTCACGAATAATCTTATGTTCCAGAAGCTCCTTAATGATTTCGCGAACTTTCTCCCGTTCAATTGGGCTTAGACGATATGGTCTTCTCTCCACGTACTTATCAGGATTCTTGAGTCGGATTTCTAATTTTCCGGTGTTGACACGTGTTGTTGGAAAGCCACGAATAAATAAATGCTCATATTTGTTTAAAAGTGAGTGCAACTGAGCAATCTCATCAGCGTTAGTGAGATCACAATCCAGTTTGTCAAAGATCGGGTTCTTAGTATTCAATTGGTTGATTGCTTGTTGTCTAATGAGTTTGGTTCCAGTCGATGTGATAATCATACTTAAATTCGTGTTGTTGATTAAATTCATCCCAACCAGTATGTCTGTTGACATTTCGTAGTCTGGCAGTATATAAAATTGTAGCTCAACTCTGATGTCATCAATGATGCATACAGTAGACAACGTTGTCAGGGACAATACCGGAAATCGCCCAATTCCTCTCAAGTAGTTTACCGTTTGAGTCCTTTGTCCCGGTAATGCTTCAGCAATGGTTTCTTTCATGATTGAACATTCTGCTCCACTGTCGAACACAGCTTGTATAGACTGCAAGCCTATTTTTATATTGATCGGTGCTAGCTTGGGTTTTCCAATACAGTTCACGTTTGATGTTAGTGAACGTTCACGCTTAAAGCACACTTCATAAGTGTGGCCCACTTTCTTGCAGAATGTACAGGTAGGCGTGTTGGTTTGCTTCGTATCTTTGTTTGATGGTTCAGCATTCGCATTGGTATCTGAAGTCTTGGGCTTGAATCGACAATCGTTCGAGTTATGGTTGTTTCTTTTGCAGTAACGACAGGACGAAGATGATTGAGTGCCTTCTGAAATTCGTGCACGTTTGTTTGGTATCGTAGAATTTGGACTTGGATGTGGGCGTTTTGTTCGTATCGAGGAGGCAACTGAAATGAGTTCAGGAACTGTAGTTGCTCTTGCATTTAGAAGTTCTATTCTTAGCCGCTCATCATTAACACATCCAATCACGGCTTCTACGGCATCTTCATTGCCAAGCTTATCCTTAGTGAGTCGTTTCCACAGCACCCAAGCGCGCGATAAATATTCTGCTATATCTTTCGACGAGTCATAAACATGTTCACGAAAGCGAAGGACGTCTCGAGAATATCTGTTTTCTGGTTCAAATGTAGTTATGAGTTTATGGCGTAGTTCTTCCCAGGAGGATGTGGTCACCATCCAATCATCCACCCACATTTTGGCTCGTCCTTTCAATAGACCACCCACTTTCATGCGCACATCGAAGTCACTTAGCTTGTACGTCTCGATGGCTTTGTCCAGGTGTTGGCACCACTCTCGTACCCCAACATTTGTATCAGGGTCGAAGGATGGTAAATAGATATCGTTTATCTTGACTCTTGCTTCAGTAGGCTTGCAAAGGCGCTCTGACATCTGCTGCATCATCTGCATCATTTGCATAAGAAATTCTGGAGGTACACCCCCCATGGATGTGTTAGGCATGGGTAAATTCATCAGCGTCTGCATCTGCCGTTGTGTATTCACCGCTGTTGGTTGTGGCGATGGTTGATTTGCTGATGAAGTAGAAGCTGGGATTTCCTCACATCCCACTTCTGATGACGGATGGTCGGCTCCATCGTTGTTTTTAAAAAGGGCGACGTCAGCATTGCTGACGTCACGTTCTTGGTTATTTTCCATCTTCAAATGAAATCACTTGGTACACTTTTTGATAACTTTTATTCAGTGACGTAACAATCAGTATACGTACAACAGTATAACAGTAACAGTACAGTATGACTCACAGAGATGTGTTCCGTCCAACGGCTCGTGCGCGACTGAGCCGCTCTAAGGCCGGCGCCTATATTTATACAGACCGACCACGTGCTCGACGCACATGTTCGAGTTTTTAGGTTATGATTTAAACTTTATAAATAAATAATTATTTTGACAATCTTTTAGAATAGTTAAAAAGATAATTAATTGAACCATGCAATTATAAAAATAACAATCAAAAATAAATAACAATGACGTAGTTTAAGTTTTTAAACAATGACTTCGTAATCATAATCTTAAACTAATTATTCGTTGATGTAGTCCAGTTACATCACACTGACGAGGTGCTTCAATTAACGTATTTGCACCGATATACTTTATTTTTTAATTTTATCTTTACAAATCGATAGTTTCATGTACCGGATCGACCCTCCACGGGATTAAAACGATTAAAATTTAAAGGTGTAGACAAACCTACTTTTATGCGGACGAAGCCACTGGCAGAAGCTTGTCTCGTTTAAGAGTTATCAAAACGCGCGTTGGATTACCTAGTTCTGAACGTAATCAAACAGTTAGTTTGGAGCCAGCAATGCAGCTAATAGACATTCAAACAAAATTGATAGTAATTTGATGAGCAGTAAAGAACTTGTCGATTAAAATTCAAAATGAAAGTTTTATTTCTCTTTCTCCTCGTTTTGTCTAGGCTATCTAGAACGAGTCTGAAGCCGCTTCACAATTTCGCTGCTAAAATAACATAGTCAATAAATCATTTCAGAGGCGTAGCTAGTTCAAAAGGGGCCCTGTCTAATAAAAATTGGGGACCCCTTTATACCTGTTTGATTTAATAAGAATTTAAGTTCGTGGACGATATTTTTTTTTTTAATTGAGATAAACTAGTGCTTGACTGCGATCCCACCTGATGGTAAGTAGCGATGCAATCTTTGATGGTGAGGCGCACTAGTTTATTAAGAGCCTATTCACTCTAGCCTTGAAGACACCCAAATTATAATCGGACGGGAAGACCGCAGCAGGCAGACTGTTCCAGTCCTTCGACGTACGCGGTATAAACGACGAGGCGAAACGCTTAGTCCGGACCGTAGAGGTTTCAACAACGTAAGGGTGAATATTCGCCGTACGTCGGGTTGTCCGATGGTAGAATTGCGATGGCGGGATCAAGTCATGCAATTCCTGCGCACACTCTCCAAAATGCATCCTGTAAAACACCGAAAGGCTGGCTTCCCTACGCCTATGCTCAAGGCTTTGAAGGTTGGACTTAACCAAATCTGGATCACCAATTAGCCTCTTTGCACGCCTTTCCACCGAGTCCAAAGCTGCCAGGTGGCATTTAGCAGCACCAACCCATATGTGACTGCAGTACCCCAACACACGAACGGACCTGTGCTTTGTATAACATTAAAAGCTGTCCCGGTATGAAGTACCGCCGGACCTTTGCAAGAACGCCTAGTTTCCTAGCACTATACATATAGATATTTTATGATGTTTCCATAAGTCGGGGCTCCTGACACCTAGAGGCCCCATATCGTTCATACGGCTGGTGCGGCGGTAACTACGCCTCTGATCCATTCATGTGCCCAAAACGGCAATCCCAAGTAAATGTTTTACGAAGTCTTGATTCGTGTTCATGCCCAATGTCCGACTAGCTAGTTAGCTAGCTAGTTAAAGTCAAGATTTTTCATTTATTTATACATATAAATAAAATTGGGGTGTCTGTTTGTAATATTGAAATAACTGCTTTTTACTACATGCATATGAATATATGTACGGTACATACACCAAAATAACATTTTTTGCAATTTTTATCTGTCTGTCTGTTTGTCCGGGCTAATCTCTGAAATGGCTGGAACGATTTTGACGGAACTTTTTTTGGCAGGTAGCTGATGTAATATTGAGTAACATAGGCTACTTTTATTTTAGAAAAAATAAATTCAAATTTTGTATTCCACGCGAACGAAGTCGCGGGCACAGCTAGTTGTAAAATATAGATATAATAGAATAGAAAAACTTTCATTCGGGACGGACTCTGCACGACGGTTACAAGCACAAAGTAGAAAAAAAAAAGTACTGAATGTGCTGACCGTTCCCGTATCGAAAGGGTGACCACCTCAGCATTTGCTAGGCATCAGACACCCAGCGCTGATTTTGAGTTAGCACCCTGCAGAGACGCACTTCACCATTTCAACCGAAAGACGTTAACGGTCCCATGCAACTCGCATCCATCGGATTCGCTTGACCCTCACCAGGTCATTGGTCTACCTTGTGGGAGGCCTTCCAACCCTGCGTCTTGCAGTACGCGTTCGCCACTTTTTTTTTATTGTTGATAGGTTTGCGCTTGACCACTATCCCACCTGATGGAAAGCGACGATGCAGACGACGATAGAGCGCTCTTGACTTAAAGATTCCTGGGTTGTAGCCATCAGGTAACACAGACTCTTGCAGGGAATTCCACTCTTTAGTCCCCTCCAGATTTTTCGACTGTAATAACCATCAGTGACGCACGATGGAGTGTAATTACATTTTTAATTGTACGACCCATGCGCTGGGTCTTTGACATTGAAAGAAAGCGTCAAAGGCAAGTCTTTAAACCCATCACTTATCTCCGAGCAATTCCAACTCCAGACTTGACTACCACCATCGATAAATTTTTGATTACAAGTCAGTCTACACGCAACCATCCTTCATCACATTAAATTAATATTTTTCACGAAGGTCTTGAATAGGCAATGAACCCCTGTTTCCCTGAAAAAGTGTCTCAACTAGCACGCAAAGTTAACTAGCGGTTATTAACCTGAACAGTTAAAGGTCAGACAAGCCGTTTTGAAAGACAGCCTAGTTATTTCCTTGAGCGATAGCTTCCTGCCAAAGGTGCGGTTCGGGAAGCTGTGTGGTATCTTTTCGTCCAATATACCTGTGTCTCAAGACGAAAGTCTATGACCAGTGCGTGTTGCCAGTGATGACATACGGTGCCGAGACGTGGTCGCTTACAATGGCCCTCATCAGAAGGCTTACAGTCACCCAAAGGGCAATGGCCTTTCCATTGCCCTTTGGGTGACTGGTGACCTAGGCTCGCAGTATCCTTGCGAAGATATCCGCAGAAGAACCAAGGTCGCCCGAAGAATCGCCAAACTAACGTGGCAGAGGTCAAGGCAAAGCGTTGGTCGTGAACGGACAGTCGATGGGGCCGAAAGGTTCTAGATTGGCGACCGCGCACCGGAAAACGCAGCGTTGGAAGGCCTCCCACAAGGTGGACCGACGACCTGGTGAGAGTCGCGGGAATGCGAATGGTGGATGCGAGACGCACAGGATCGGTCGTTGTGGTGACGCTTGGGGGAGGTCTATGTCCAACAGTGGACGTCTTTCGGGAGAAATGATGATGATGATGAAAGGTGAGAGTTACTTCGAAAGAGTTACAATAACCATGGCAGAAAGGCTCCAAGCAGGTATCGATGACTGACGTCATGGTAACTATAATACTGAGTACCTGCGTACCTTGTATTTTTGGAGGTATGAGGACCAGAGTGTAAAGTCCTACATACCTCCGTTGAAAAGGGAAGGTCCTCCGACCAGACGGTTGTTTTTTTTGATCTGGGCAACTGCCCGATAGATGATTTCGGGCTGTTGTATATTATTTTCAAATCACACAGAGAACTCTAATTCCGCAATGCAGAATTTCGTAATTTAGTTCCTATGTGACGCCATAGATGTCGCTACATCTGCTAAAATAATTCAAAGAAAATCGAAGTCAAATGTTTTTTTTTTCTGATTTTTAACTGGGCTTTTTGGCTAAATTTTCAGATGATCAACGCAAAATCAACTTCGTGCATTTAAATCAGCTGGGGCTTCGAGATTTTTCGAAAGAGTTACCGCGGCTTTAGAACCCAAGAGGCAATTGAAGGAACACTTGTGGTTTTTAATGAGTAAAAGACTCCCTCTCGCCCCTCCCAGAGCAGAAGTTATTTGATGATTTCTTACTTCATCAAAATAAAACAAAAGGGTAGTAGCACATTAGCGGTAGTTACATTATAAATGAATCTATATGAATAGTTTTGCTGGACTAGCTGCTGGCAACGGCTCTGCCCACGTGATAGTAGAAAATTATCCCAAGGGATCATCCTCTCGGGATAATAAGTATTCTATGTACTATTCCAGGATATAGTCTGACCGTGTGCCCAGTTTCATCAAAATCCATTCAGTAGGTTTTATGTGAAAGAATAACAAACATCCATACATCCATAACACCATACATCCATACATCTATACATCACTACATCCATACTCCATACATCTATCCGATTCATTTGATATGTGCATACATTCATACAAACCTACAAACTTTCACGTTTGTAATATTAGTAGGATAATGGTAGTGATCAAACGCGATTCAATCAATAATTTAAAAAATGCTGTTACAATGTATGTTTACTAGCACTTGGAGACACAGAGAAACATGGTACAAATACCATGTTTCTCTGTCTCCAAGTGACTATAGTCTATTGTAAAAATAAAGTCTTTAAACTCACAACGTTTACTTTATCTGACTATTTAATAATATTGTGTCTCATTTTCATGATCAAACTATTTTTTCTAGTCAAATAAGACCAAAATCCACGCTTAAGCATTCCACAATTGGCGCGAGGCTCAAAAAGAGCATTCTTGGCATTGTGCCAAAAATAACCAATTAAATTGTTTTTTACAGTTTTTTGACCTTGAACTTAATAACTGCTTCAATGCTACAAACTAGTCCAAAACCTGGTTTTAAAACTAGTTTCACTCTCACAAAAACGACACTTCAGAAACAAAAGGTATTAAGTTAAAATGTCGTGTAAAATCAACCTTGAGTTCTAGACAAAGGTAATTCTGACCTAAGCTGAGGTACGAGGCGTCAAGAAACCCTATCGAGGCATGCATGGCACACGTAAGTTCTAAATATAACGCATTATAATAACGTTAAAACCAGCGTTGTGTGAAAGTACCGTTTCTTACGTAACGTTTTTTTTTTCCGCTAAGCAAGCACGAAAGTTTTATCAACCTCTGTTTCCCTTCTTAGGTACACGAACGTTATGTAATGGTTGTTTCAATATCTGACTGTCGTAAACAAAAGTAACCGTTTGTTTAGAAGTTCCATAAGATTCCATATAAGTAATGAATTGTTATGCTAGAGCGCCACGTGATATCGTCCTACGTACGAATCCTCCATTCGGGAATTGTAACCCTCAGTGCGCGAGTCCGACTCGCACTTGCCCAGTTTATTTTTCTTTGGGTTCTCACGGTTTTTGCATGCAGCCAGTGTCAAGTTTAGAAAGTTTTTTTTTATGCAGAATACACTTAATTTGTTTTCCATTAGGATACGAATGTAACACATTCTAATAATATTTCTGCAGTGTTTAGCATCAAATGTATCTATACTATGTATGTTATTGTGAACATATACATACATAGTATATGTTCACAATAACATTAGAAATTTATGAAAACCTTTTATTAATGTCCGTTCCACCCTTTTTAACCGACTTCGAAAAGGAGGAGGTTCTATGTTCGGCTGAATGTATGTTTTTTTTTTATGTATGTTCACCGATATCTCGGTCAATTGTGGACCGATTTTGAAAATTCTTTTTTTGATTGAATGGTTATGCTTCCAAGTTGGTCTCATTGAAATATTGTTATGATCTGATCATGAACTTCGAAGATATGGCACAGAACTCCTCATAGGATCACAGCAGAAGTGTCGTAACAAGTAAAATTGCTTTGTTTATACGTGTAGTCGATGACTGGCTGAAGGAAAAGGGGGAGGGGATGTATCGGACTGATCTGATGACGAAGCCAGAAGATAAATTAATGTACTCTAACTGTGTTTGGGATTATTAGAATCGTTATCAGATGCTCTCTGGCTATAAGGTATTTAAGTTTGGCTGGGAGGTACTTTTTAGTGGTGGTACCATAACTAAAAAGTGTAAAATAAAAAACTTTTTACAAAAAGAAAAATACAACCGACTTCAATGTTAAATAAACACTGAAAAGTACAAAATAACTTTAATTTCGGAAATCGGTGTTAAATAACGAAGAGTCAAAACTATTATAGAAACACTGACTTCCGAAATTAAAGTTATTTTGTACTTTTCAGTGTTTATTTAACATTGAAGTCGGTTGTATTTTTTTTGTAAAAAGTTTTTTATTTACTTTTATTACGATGGTAGCATGATAAATGGCAGCTGCAGTAAATAGTTCGTATTGTAACCATTTTTTTTTTCTTTTAATGCCATGCTTATGCATACGAAATAAAATTTAAAGTCGGTTGAACAGACAGTAAAAAAGGTTTCTTTATATTTCTTTTCTTAACGCGAATAGGGTATAGTCAGTCATCTCAGCAAGCGTCACTGAGGTAGTCAATACTAAAATAAAACTCTCAATTCCAGTTTATTTACCGAGCCTGCGTCTGTTTCAACGATCCCACATACCTAGTTGTGTAGAAACTTGAGATACAGAACAACTCAATTTTACATCACAATACCGACTATGAATCAATTTGCTAATAATTAAAACAACCCCTGCACTTTCTCTAGAAAATCTTTACATATCACATAAATATTTACTCATGTGAGAGAAGTCCAAGAGTCATTTACATATGTTTGTCTGATCGTAGTACCCAGTCACTTTAAAATAAAGCTACACATGATTACTAAAAGGCTCATAATAAACAAAGATCACGTAAGTAATCATGTAACTGCCATTTACCGAAATTATTTTCGATGAAACGATGATTACCTGTCGCGATCTCATCAATTACTGTGTAAAATCTCATACCATGAGTGATGGCGAAAGCCTAAAAAAAAACAACTTTTTTAAACAATCTCTAAATGACCATTCTTGTAATTTACGTCTTATTTGTTAGTTTTTAGGGCTCTTTTTTCAATAGACAGATTTTTTACCTGAATGCAAAATGGCGGTTTGACAGCTTTTGTATCGAAAAATGTCAAACGGCCATATTTATTCTTTAGTTTATAAAAAGCTGTCTATTAAATTTAGCCTTTAAATAAATTCTCATTACTAAAGAATAAAGTTAATTTCACACCCAATTTATAAACAAATTCTGCTAAGCAGTTATTTTTTTATTTGACAGATAAAAGTTAACTGTCGGAAAATCAGACATAGACTAAGAGTGAATCGCACCATTTAACTATATCGATAACAAAGCCGTTAACAGTTGTCAAATCGTCGAATTGACCAATAGGCGGCCGTTTCATGGCTGGTTATGGTTTGGTTATCGTTAAAGTTAAATGGTGCAACTCACCCTAAAGATCTATGGGTAAACTATGTATGTTATGCAGTTTAAGCTAAACTAATTACGAAATTAAAAATACGGATGTGACCCAAACATGTTTGACACTGACAACCAGAACCTAGACAGTTTCTAATCTTTAAGGGAATGCACTTCTGCAGTTATTGAAATCATTGAACTGACAAATGCTTGCTCTGACTGGACAGGTCCAATCAAATCTGTATGGTTCTTTCCTCAAATGACCATCTCAGATAATAGTCTGCATGGTTCTCGTATGATGTGATCATTACCTACATGTTTGCTGTATGGACTTTAAAAGAGACTTTGACCACTGAGTGTCTCAGTGTTTCTTCTCCGGGTAGTCAGCCAGGAAACATCGGCCTCATTTATTTTAAACTGACGAAATTACTCGTTTTGACGTGTAAAAGTATTTTTCATTACTCATACTCTGAAAGTAGGTCTGAAGTTGCCTGAGGAGCGGGCTGAAAGTGATACTTTTCATCCCTAGGGAGTTTTACTTTACAACTGACAGCTGTCAAATTATTAAAAAAAAAACTAGTTCAATCTTCACATTTCTATTGAACCATGTTCCAATTTTCCATACAGCCAGTCAATCACAGCGCGATATAAAATTGAAATAACTTAAAGACAAGTGTTAATTAAATAATGTTATATTTTAAGTGATTTATTTGTTCAACTATTTCTTTAAAATACTTTATTTTTAAAAGATTACAATTAATTTCTAATTTTTTATTAATGAGGCTGAATAGCTGGCCGGCCACAGAAAAAAAAAACAAAATGGCGGGAAAGTGGCAATCAGTCGTTGGTTTTTTCGAGTTTTGTTTACATTTCCGTACAACGAGATTTGTATTAACACGTTATGTTTATCAGATTAAAATAGTGATTTAACGCGTAATTTCATAAGAGAAGAGGCTAAAGCAGTAGTGGAATACCTTTTACCGCCTAAATCAGAAGAAAGATACCTACTTAAAATCTTAGGTACGACGACTAAGGTTTTACAAACTTTATTTTTTATTTTTAGTTTCCTCGTATTCGTAATGAAAAGCACAGTGTTTACCTCGGGGTGAAAGTAACCCATTTAGTCCCTCGAATTAGCGACCTCGCTTCGCTCGCCCGCCAACTCCTTCTCGGGACGAAATGAGTTACTTTCACCCTTAGTGTAACAATGCACTATTTAAAACCTATTTGCAAAATAAATATCATTAATTATTTATTGAATCGTATTTTTTATTATAGAAATAAAATATATCAAGGGTTTAGTCAGTGATAGGTAATAAGTAGCATTCAAAAACGCTCAATTTTATCTTGTCTATACCTACATCGCAGCCGTATCGTATAACACGCCGTTTTATAAGATAGCGCGCCGGATTGAAAAACATCGCTTTAATGTAATGTGGCTACCTCGCGTTCAACCGGATCGTGGATGTGAAGATAAAAAGAAAAAAAAAAATATGAGCGGGAAATGTAAAAACCACATTTTTCTTAATTTTAATCAACTTATTTCTATTTCGTGTACGTCATTCAAGTACCTAGTTTACGTATGTAGTTTACGATATCTATCAGGTAATATAAAAAGAAATGTATTTTTAAATATTATTTCCTTTATTTGTCTTCTACTTATACATATTTTTGATATTTTTAAATATTTCTTAAAACAAAATATAAAAAAAAAAACATTTAAAAATATAAATATTATTATTATAATTGATTGTTGATTTGTGATAATCAATTTATCTAATATTATAAAGAGGTATATTTTTGTTTGTAGGAGGTAATATCTAAAAGTACCGGTCCGAATGCAAAAATTTTTTCACCGATAGAAAGCTGCTATAGTCCTGAGTGACGTGAGTGACTTAGGCTATATTTAATGTACGCGGGCGAAGTAGCGAGCAAAAGCTTGTAAATAATAATTTTAAAAACCTGTTTTCGCTTTATTTAATTTTATTAGTAAAAGTCTTTTTGCCCCTTAAAAATAACATAATAATTAATCTCTTTTAAGTAGGTACACAAGTATTTTTAAATCCAAAGGCAGACAAGGTGATTTCAGGTGAGAGGCTCTGCCATTCTTGGTCGAAGGGTATCCAATGACTGGAAAAAGGAGCCTTTCGGTTTCAGGGTCGTCTCGAGCATGGTGGATACTTTTTTGATATAAATTAGTTCTTTACTGCAATCCATCTAATGGTAAGCAGTGATGCAATCATTGATCGTGCACTGCACTAATTTATTAAGACCCTATGCAGTCTAGCCTTGAAGACACCTAAATTATAATCGGACGTGAAGATCGCAGCAGGCAAATCGTTCCAGTCTTCCGATGTACGCGGTATAATTACGCGGATAATATTTAAAATCTCCATAATTGGATTGAACAGTTGCTCCAATAAAAACAATAAGCCTACCGAATAAACAACATAAAAAAAGTAGAGAACAACTGTTTCTGCGCCCTTAAATAAAAAGACGTTCAAACAAACTTTAAAAATCGGAATTGAACATCCATAACAACTCTGGTAGCTCTGAAGAGCGCTTTGACAAAATCGAATTGCTCGGGTTTAGGTAAATCAGACGACAGGCGGCAGCAGTCTCGCTCGATGCGTCTAGTGAAATACGCGACGCACACATGCAAACCACTACGCGGATCAAACAAACATGAGGCTTTGCCATTTTTTTTTTCAAAATAAATTATTAACTCATTTTTTGCTTTGCGTACAACAATTATTTTAAAATATAATTTTACTTTTAAATAGACCAATTTTTTTTTCACGTATTATAGCAATGCCTACCTAATTACTAAATCATTTTTATTTGAATTTGGATCATACTTTCATAGATAAAAATTACGGAAAATTGACAATAATTCTCAGTTTTACAGAATTATTTTTGGTATATTACTGAATGAATCGTAATAAATTGATTTGACCATTCCAAAGTAGAAGGTACAGTTGTATCATGGACATTTTTAAAAATGGTAAAATGATTTTATCTTCGGCGTACCAAAGTTTCAAAAGATTACCAAAAGCATAATTTTATTAAACACCCTTTGCGAAAATAAGGAAATTTCATAGATAAAAATTACGGAAAATTGACAATAATTCCCAGTTTTACAGAATTATTTTTGGTATATTACTGAATGAATCGTAATAAATTGATTTGACCATTCCAAAGTAGAAGGTACAGTTGTATCATGGACATTTTTAAAAATGGTAAAATGATTTTATCTTCGGCGTACCAAAGTTTCAAAAGATTACCAAAAGCATAATTTTATTAAACACCCTTTGCGAAAATAAGGAAATTACTGATGTAAATGAACAAATTGATTTATTTATTTAGATCACTCCCAAGATTAATGATCAAACTTTCTTAGGCGTATTTTTGTTTTTTTTTTTTGTGCTGTATCTAAAGCATAATCAGACGTCAAAACTCGAATCAAACGCTCAAATTCAAGAAAAAATGTGATAGCGCTCTTAACACCATATGACTAGGTAGACCTATCAATAATAAATAATTAGCATTGTGAAAGTTATACCGATGTGAATAGGCGTTAATAAAATTGTTCACTACACACAACCTGTTATTTTATGAGCCACGTCTTAAGGCAGCCGCAGACACGATACCGCTTACCGACTACAAAATAAGCAGGTTCTTAATTTGGTTGTGCTTATGTTTGTTACCTCAGAACTCCGTTGTTATTAAACCAATTTGCAAAATTTTCTTTTTGACTTATTGGGTTCTGTTTCTAGATTGGTCCATTTTTTTTCAAAATTCCGTTCTGTCACATTGACATTGGATGATGGTCTCTGTGAGGCATTGTGGGATCTCCTAAAATATTATTGACAAAATTACGGCCCAAATCATGAAACATTTTATTTATTTATTTTGTACATTATAGTGATTTTGTTTGTTTCTTCTTCTTCTAGCTATAATACCTCATTGATCTGATCTGATGATGGTACCGGGAAGTAGAAGGTAGTCACGACGACAGGGCTTATTGTAAACGGTTATATTTAATAGATGTCTTATTATAGAACTTGCACACTATTTAGATTTAGCTGAGAGGTATCATAACTAAAAAGTGTTAACCAGAAACACCGACTTCCATAATTATAGTTATTTTGAACGTTTTAGTGTTTTTTGTAGTGAAGACGTGAAAACGGTCGTTTTTCTTTACCCTACTGCGCCAGAAGATGGGTTAGATTGTTTGTAAAAAGTTTTTTTCTCCTATATAACAACATTTTCTATGAAAGTTAGTTTTAGCTTCATGGTCGCGTTATGGCGTCACGGCAGTCTATAGAAAGTTCTCTTTCCAGATTGATTGAACAACATTTGTTTTAAACATTCTCTAAGATAACACATTGCCATCCATGACATACAATATCAGAGCTATCTTATCGTTTTAAACAAATTGATTCAGACGATAAAGGCGGCTGATAAAATTAAAAAGTAAAACATGATCGTTATCGCTGTTTAACTTCAAATTTCTCCGTTTGAAGAGAAATGTTGCAAGTATCTCAAAGATTCAAAATGGCAAAAGGAAGACAAAGGGAATATGATAAAGGGAATTTGATTGGCCTGGTTAGTGGCCCTGACTTCTATCACAAAATAGATAGGTTTTTTTTTTATTGTTGATAGGTTCGCGCTTGACCGCTATCTCACCTGATGGAAAGCGACGATGCGGTCGACGATGGAACGCGCTTACCTAGAAGAAACCTATTCACTCTCGACTTAAAGATTCCCGGGTTGTAGCTACCAGGAAACACAGACTCCGGCAAGGAATTCCACTCCTTAGCCGCACGCACAATGAACGTGTTCCCAAAACGTTTTGAAGGTACAGAAGACAATCTCGTGTATGTACTTCACTTTTTATACCTACGCTCGGTTGACGCATACTAATGAGCGTTTGAGCCGGAACTGTTCGATGAGCGGGCCGAGGCACTCCGAGATATCGTATCCGTGAGCGGTGTCTATGTGTGCGTTGCTCGAGCGCGCTTTGTATGTAGATTGGCTTCTGTACTTATCTATTTATGCTCCTATGCTGGCTGTTGTGCGTTCGATTCACACCCAAGACAAATATTTGCGTGATTTGTATCATTATTATTTGTTCTGTAGACACAAAACACATGATCGTGTTGTAATGATGAGTGTAATTTATCTATATTTTGTATCGTATTAGTACGAGTATATTTATCAGTTGTCCAGAACTCACGTCACAAGCTCTGCTTAGTTTGAAACTAGATGGCGCTGTGTACAAGTTATGGAAAATTTATTATTAAATCATGACCTACTTCTTCAGATTATACAAAGAATAAAAAGTAGAAAACCTTTCTAGTTAGTGTTTAGTGATAGTGAATAATGTATTGTAACATAATTGCTACCTAATAAATACAAGGACGAAGTGTATTCGCCTTAATAGAGACAATAAGAAAAGTGTTATTGGACACATTCTTAGTAAAGACAATTAATAACTAATAATTTAGGATATAATCAAATTACTTATTATTCTACACATATATAAGGCTAGGTTGTAATAAAAGCTAGGGTTCATCCTTTGGATGTGTCCACCAACCCGCACTGGGCCCCCGTGGTGGATTACGGCCCATTCCCTCTCCGAGAGGGGAGGTCTGAGTCCTAGCAGTGGAAACATTATAAGGCAGACTATGCTATGCCATGTACTCTAAAACTAGAGAAAAAATAAAGATTATACAAATAAGATCAAAACCAAAATTTCCAATCTACGACCTCTTAAATCTCGATTTCAAATTTAAACGAACCAGTATTCAGCATCATTCCGCATCGAAAGGGGTCAGTTCGAACAAAAGCCAACATGAATGGAGAATAAAAATCCATTCTGTCCATTGTGACTCCGAACGTGAGTCCACACAATGCTATAGAGAAAATATATGGCCGCTGACAAAATATAGATACGTTGTTTGTCGAGTATTTATTAGACATGGAGAATTGAGATTAAAAGCTTTGGTTGTCAAAACTGTTTTGTGCTTTTGTTATAGTGGAAAAGAAGGCTAGTATAGCGACATGCCTCAAAGCATCGACTTATATTGTAGTGATGGACAAGCCCTTTCATGGAAACTATTTGTCAAAATACTGTAAAGTTAAAACAAATGTTCGCTGCAGCGCTACATTGGCAATATCGAGTATCCACCCTAATGTTGTTGAAACCTCTACGATCCGGACCAAGCGTTTCGCTTCGTCGTTTATACCACGTACATCGAGGGACTGGAACAATTTGCCTGCTGCGGTCTTCCCGTCTGATTATAATTTAGGTGTCTTTAAGGCAAGAGTGAATAGGCTCTTAATAAACTAGTGCGCCTCACCATCAACGATTGCATCACTGCTTACCATCAGGTGGGATCGCAGTCAAGCACTAGTTTATACAAATTAAAAAAAATAAAAAAAATATGTCGTCTAACAGAACTATTAAAATATGCAACGCTAAGATAGCTTTTAGAGGACAATTTTTTTCCGACCAAAATTCCTTAAGCGCCAAAGTCTGTAAGTAAGTCCTTGAAGAGTGGCTGGAAAGGCGTCACGGCGTCTTCACCTTCTTGCATGACGCAGGTTCTCATCGGACATGGTAAGATCGAGAAGCTCCTGCATCTGATTCAGGTAGAAGGAACGCCCGGGTGTCAC
The DNA here is from genome assembly GCA_910589285.2 of Mythimna ferrago. Lineage (NCBI taxonomy): Eukaryota > Metazoa > Arthropoda > Insecta > Lepidoptera > Noctuidae > Mythimna > Mythimna ferrago. Next base: position 2,948,496 of record OU342693.1, read on the forward strand.
CACCCGGAGAACACGGTGAAGCACGTTGGACATAGGCCTCCCCCAAGAGTCGCCACAACCACCGATCCTGTGCGTCTCGCATCCACCACATTCCCACGACTCTCATCAGGTCGTCAGTCCACCTTGTGGGAGGCCTTCCAACGCAGCGTTTTCCGGTGCGCGATCGCCACTCTAGAACCTTTCGGCCCATCGACTATCCGTCCTACGAGCAACGTACTCTCACTAAATTGTTTTCAGACCATTTGGTAACCAGTACAGCTCTATTATGGGCCTCGTATAAATTCTGAACAGTGCAGGTGGTTGTGCAGGATGGGCGGCATAGCAGTAGAGACAATATCCTTCGCCACCTTACATCCACCTGGGGAGCATCACAGCAAGTTTCCTCATAATATAAAATTTCTTGTTGAGATATTAAGGTTTGCTGTAAGAAAACCCAATTTTGGGTTATGCTCGCCTGTGTACATCGGCTGTTTTACAACATATTTATATTATGTAAAAGTTATGTACAATAAACTTAAGTTTTTCGCACTTTAGGCCTTTTTTTGTATAAGGTGGGAAATCTCCCGCTCTTAGACGGGGCGGGAGGGCTTGTCAGACTTTTACTGACTAAATCCCACTCCTGTTCCTTCTTTGTCTTCATTCCAGGGCCCCGAGGCTCACTTTCACACAACCCATGGCGCGAACTTCAGGCCTGTCGGATGGCCGGATAACAAAAATGTATTCGAAAACTTTTTATAAGCCATGCTAAAGAGACCGTTTCATGTTTTGACTGCAATAATTATATGTTTTTTTAAAAATATATAATTTTAAAACCGAAGTTTCAAGGTTTTTCTCATCAACAGTGTTACGGCAGCAGTTATTTGTATGTTCTTTAAAATTACATAGTATAACATACTTATTTTTTAACCGACTTCGAAAAGGAGGAGGTTCTATGTTCGGCTAAATGTATGTTTTTTTTTTTCTGTATGTTCACCGATATCTCGGTCAATTGTGGACTGATTTTAAAAATTCTTTTTTTGATTGAAAGGTTATGCTTCCAAGTTGGTCCCATAGAAATATTGTTATGATCTGATCATGAACTTCGAAGATATGGAACAGAACTCCACATAGAATCACAGCAGAACTGTGGTTACAAGTAAAGTTGCTTTGTTTATACGTGTAGTCGATGACTGACTGTCAGAAAAAGGGGGGGATGTATTCAACTGATCTGATGATGAGGCCAGAAGGATAAAAATTAAATTAATGTAATCTAACCGTGTTTGGGATTATTAGAATCGTTATGAGATGCACTGTGGCTATAAGTTATTTAAGTTTGTCTGAGGTGTACTTTTTAGTGGTGGTACCATAACTACAAAGTGTAAAATAAAAAACTTTTTACAAAAAAAAATATATTCGACTTCAATGTTAAAAAACACTGAAAAGTATAAGATAACTTTAATTTCGGAAGTCGGTATTAAATAACAAAGAGACAAAACTATTATAGAAACATCTCATCATTTGCGCAGCGTCTTAAAAGACATTTGATTGCACTAAGAAAAGGCTCGTAGGTATAACTGGAAATAATCTCTACATCTATACATATAGGTAAATAAAATTGGAGTGTCTGTTTGTAATATTGAAATAACTGCTTTTTACTACATGCATATGAATATATATACGGTACATACACCAAAATAACATTTTTTACAATTGTTGTCTGTCTGTTTGTCCGGGCTAATCTCTGAAATGGCTGGACCGATTTTGACGGGACTTTTTTTGGCAGGTAGCTGATGTAATAAGGAGTAACATTGGCTACTTTTATTTTAGAAAAAATAAATTCAAAATCCTGTAGTCCACGCGAACCAAGTCGCGGGCCCAGCTAGTTTAGAATAAATTAAAAGCCACAACATTCAGAAATTTCAGTGTCCTCGAACCCACCATCATCACTATATATTGCAGATAAAAGTAAGTCTCTTTTCTCCTCTCTTATTTTGCTGTGCCCGACCGAGTCCATATGATCTAATTATAAGTTTACCACCTAAGAACACATACATGTGGAGTGCAATAAAAGTATGGAGTATTGAGTAACATAACATGCACATTGAACAGAACATAGTGTAATCATATAAGAAACGGCTAAACCAGCACCATACCAGAGTCATACCACAGGCTTCAAGCCTTGTCTTTCAAACCCAGTCCTCAAAATCAGAGGTCCTGAGAGATAAGTGCCATATCTTCAATCGTGGTAACAGCCAGCTTAATTCTTTGCACCATTACGAAGCAAAGAACAATCCATCTTCACACATAAACACAACAATACTAACCCTATCAGTTAAAACAACCACCACCAATATTAAACCCACCACCAGACTAACACACCATCACCGGAGAAAATGACCACCTACTTCCAACATAATTGTCCATGCTCTCCTTCCGAACGATGACGGACGACATCTTGGTGGCATAGACAATACAGCTGTCTAAGAATGACGAGTGGGGGGCTACCACCAGAATAGGCGCCTCCTTTCGGCTAGCTTGCTTCCCTCGAATGGTTATCGCCATCCCGCCAGCCAAGTATGACATTTTCCCGATGAAACATATCAACGGCTTCAGGGCCCTATAAAAATAAAATTAGCAAGTCAAATGCGATTCTACAAGTCTTGAGACAGCCATACTTATTCCCCTGGAATTTACGACAGTTCTGAACAATTTTTTTTGTAACATGAACGCTATAGCATTCGTTTTTGTTAGGGCGATCATAGTTTCAAGTTTTTTGATGAGGAAATTAAAATAAATACCTAATTATAATTGTCTTGAACATTTCACGACATCTTATCACGCTATTCACGCAATAACATTGAAGGCTTAAGTGTCTAATACAACAAGATTCTATGAATAAAACAGGAGAAAATACACCGTTAAATTTTGATCATTTTAATCAATCAATGAGCGAGTTCAATGTACCTGTAGGTAGTAGTCGGCGTTGTGTACTAATTACCTACAGGTCATTGAACTCGCTCAGCTGACGTTTTCTTTAAGAAATTAATTTCGTACATGCGTAAATTAATACGAGTTTTAAAAAAAGGTACTTTTTTAATTTTATGTTTACAAATCGACAGTGTCGCATGTATCGGATCGACCCTCCACGGGATTAAAACGATCAAAATTTAACGGGGTATATTAGAGACAGAGTACATTCAGTCAAAGAAGAAAATAAAATCATTCGAAAATAACTTGGTTTTATTGAAACATAATCTGTATAATAAAACTATTGAGGACACGACAGAAGGCATTCAGCATCTCAAATATAATCTGACAATACAGGAAATGATACCAAAAAGTATAAACTTCATCAACTGTATCCCCCCTATCTAGCCATTATTTATAGGAGACCACAATTTAACTTGCAGATAAGCCTAAACTATGGCTGAATATACTATGTTAAAGACAAATCTGTAATAATAATTCTGCAAAAGTTTTTATTTGTGGGTGCATCACGTAAAATGTACGAAATCGATGTTGATAAGTTTTATACATTAAAATCATGTGTAACTTGAGGCTTTATTTTTATTGATTCGCAATTTGTAATCGAGTAATAAAGTACACTAAAAACATATTCTTTTTGGTACCTATATTTCCATGGTATTTCCATGGGTTGTTTCAAAGATGCGAATTATCAAAAAGTATAAATATCTATGAAAAATCATATGGTTAATCCTCTAGGATTAACCATATGATTTTTCAGTAGTAATTATCAATTCTTTTTAGGGTATTTCTTCAAGGTTATTCGACTGATTCATATGGCCTAAATTTTATTTTCATTTTCAACTCTGTTACACATGCTCGTATGAAAATAGGTGTCAAAATTAACCTATATCTACCTACTTATACGGAGATAAACAGTGAAATCGAAGCAGTATGTATTGAAGTAAACAATGTGAAGATAGTAGTCTTGTATAGATCATGAAAATGCCTCAACAGTGTCGCAGTGGCTTTTATAAATAATTCAAAATCATTTATTTCAAACAGGCCATTTGCAGACACTTTTGAATAATTAACAAAACAACTTTTAAACAAGCTGAACGTCTGTCAGAAGAACATCGAAAGAAGTGTAACCGGGGTAAAGAGAAGAGATAGAGTAAAACTGGATAACATTAAACAAAAAACCAAATTTAAAAATGTAGAAAAGGTGTTTGAATCTCTGAAATGGAAATGGACCGGTCATATAATAAGAGATAAAAATGAAAAATGGACGAGATTAATAACAGAGTGGTACCCAAGAGATGGAAAAAGAAATAAAGGACGTCAAACGAATCGATGGGGAGACGGACGACATAAAAAAAGTAGCTGGTCCAGAATGGACAAGAATAGCAAAAGACCGAGTAGAATGGTAAGCTTTAGAGGAGGCCTTTGTCGAAGGACAAGCTAAACCGGTTGCCGATAAATAAATTATATATATATATACGCCGTTAAATTTTAATCGTTTTAATCCCGTGGAGATTCGATCCGGTACATGAAACACTATCGATTTGTGGAGATAAAATTAAAAAATATAGTACCTTTTTTTCAAAACTCGTATTAATTTACGAATGTGCGAAATTAATTTCTTTAAGAAAACGTCAGCTGAACCAGTTTAATGACCTATAGGTAATAGTCAGCGTTGCGTACAAAGTACCTACACGTCATTGAACTCCCTCAGCTGACGTTTTCTTAAAGAAATTAATTTCGTACATGCGTAAATTAGTACGAGTTTTGAAAAAAAGGTACTTTATTTTTTAATTTTATCTTTACAAATTGATAGTGTTTCATGTACCGGATCGACCCTCCACGGGATTAAAACGATTAAAATTTTGCGGTGCATAAACATATTAGTTTAATTAAGTAAAATGGAAGGAAAAAAACTAAAGAGCAAGTAAGTTTTAAGGCATGTAAATACTTATTCATTGTAATATGAAAGAAAAGCAATAGTCAAATGTCGGCCAGTCCAAAAAAAGTAAAGCGAAATTGCACGTTTCAAAGCGTAGATCTCTATGGAGAAGAAAGTGCAAAAAAATCCATGGTCACTCTTTTAAATCATGTTATTAGGTATGTACGCGTACCTACATATAATCTTGGTTATAGTCTAAGATCCGATTAAGAACGACCTTCACCGGTCTGTTTAATGGATGAATCGTATTTTATGATAAATTTAATGTATTAAATAATATAACGCGGGTGGGTTGCCTAAGAAATTCTTGGCCAGACTATTATTAATTAAAAATTGAAAGTTTACTTTTTTTTCAGAAAAATGCACAACCGTTATTCATACCAGATTTTTTTGTAGACAACACTATAACATCGTATTCATAATGAAACAGCGTTTATTTTGATATAGAATTTGTTGTATATCAAAATAAACACACCTGTTTATACATACCTGTTTATACCTGGCAACCCATAGTTATGCCAGGAAAGAAATAGGCAACCCCACATTTTTATGTTCTAAAGGCTTCACTCTTTCAGTTAGTATTAAATTTCTTCGTTAAACAAACCGGTGCATTTTTCAAAAAAAAAAAAAATGTTTGGCCAGGAATTTCTCAGGCAACCCACCCGCGGTATATTATTTAATATACTAAATTTATCATAAAATACGTTTCATCTATTAAACAAACCGCTGAAGGTCGTTCTTAACCGTATCCTCTAATTTCTTGTTGCTTCTAATACGTGAGCACAATGTAGATATAAGTAATAAAAAATATAACTAAATTGAATTAAGCCACTGGCAGCTAAGATATTACCAGTCTCAACTGACGGCACCCGTTCACGTCTAGAGCCCAAACGCAAGAGAATACCAAATTAAAGCTTGAACTTTCGGAACGAGGATGTAAACTTTATCTCTTTGCAATTCAGACTGCATTAACTATGCATTCAGACTTCCAAATGGCCTAATTCTTGAGAATGAGAACGAGGCGATGGCATTGGCCAAAACAAAAGCTATATTTGGTTCACACTCGTGTTTTTTGATCTCACAAACAAAATCGAATGTCAGCAAAATTATAATATTCCAAAATAGGGATTATGACTTTTTGTTATTGAAACATTCGCTAATATAGACATTGGTCTTGAAACTGTTCAACCTTGCTTTATAAGATCGAAGTAAAGCTTTTAAAGTCGCTCATAAAAAACGAAAAATAACGGCCAAGTGCGAGTCGCTGTATTATTATTATAGTCTCTCTTTTAACAAAATAAGGTAAAAAATAATCACGTTTTAACAAACGTGGAATGTGTATACGTAAGCCTCATGTAAATATTTTTTTTTCTGTTTTTAGTATTTTTTGTTACAGAGGCAAAACAAATACGTCATCTGTAAAAATTTCAACAGTCTAGCTATCCCGGTTCATGAGGTACAGCTTGGTGAGAGACAGACGGACAATGGAGTTTTAGCTTACTAGAGAACTTGACATAGATTTAATTTTTTTGTGTTTGTTGTATTAATCAATTTTATTAATTTACTTAATAATAATAATTTTTTTTTTTTCGATATGTGCCGGTTTTCTCACGATGTTTTCCTTCACCGTTTTGAGAGCAGTGGTAATGAAATAAATTATACAAAATATTGCGCCTGGCTGGGTTTGAACTCGCGACCTACCTACAACTCGAAAGTCGGGGCGTGGTCGGGGCCGTTACCATTCGGCCCACCACTGCACAAACATTACTGAAGCGCTACAGAAACGTGGAAGCTGGAAAAGCGTCCTGAACGCGTTGTTGGATTAGAATGAATAGGGTCTCGTTTTTACCCTTTTGGTACGGAACCCTAACAGGTACCGCTGGGTAATTTCCCTTCAGTTACATAAGCGAGTAGCTTGTTTATTTGATGTATGCAAAAGGTGCAGGCACGGCGCGACCTGCCCTAACTTATTCATTTTATTGACCGAACCAGTTGAGGCTTGGAAACTAACGGAGAATAAACACGCTACTACCTTTCATGTTATTATTTCATATTCATATAAGCTCGTGTTTGACCACTAGGACTGATGGTCAGTGTTGAAACATAATTGCCTGGTAGAAACAGTTCACTTAGTAGCGAAGCCAGGCGTGAGGCAAAATGGGCTCTAAAGACGAAGGTTTTGTTTTATAATTAACTAGGAATGAAGCAGCTTCCTATCGGTGAAAAATTTTCAGCAATCGGACCAGTCTTTTCAGAAATTACCTCCTACAAACAAACAATAAAAAACAAACTGTATCTCTTTATAATATTAGTTTAGGTGGTTAGCGCCTGACCACTATTTCACCTGATGGTAATACCTTGATCACACGTACCGAGTAAACGGGCGAGACAGTACTCTCGGCCGAGTACTCGGTACGTGTAACCACAGCGCCGAGTGCTCGGCCTACCATTTATCTCTACAACTCGCTTACGTCACTGTCTCGGCCGAGCAACATTTTACTGCCTCGCCCTTTTACTCGGTACGTGTGATCAAGGCATAAGTGACGATGTGGTCGAACACTCGTCAATGGTTGCTGTCTCGTTTTCGAATTTATAAAAGAAAAAAAGCCCCGCTTCTGAATTCACTATTGACTTAAAACCCCATTATTTTCGATATTAGGAAACACAGACAGTTAATGAATGACAGTTAGTGAATGTGTTCTCAACACGATTTGTGTGTGGGCCTAGAACACAAAGGGTAACTGAAAGACCACGAGCGGATTTTAGTCAGTAAAAGTCTCACTCCACCCAAAGCGAGAGGGCAGTTTGATGTTTTCCCTCACCAAAAAAGAAATCGTATTTTTTACGTGTATTATTATGGGTAGACTCGTGCCTGACCACTATCTGATCTGATGGTAAGCTATAACATCGTCGGCATTGGAACAGAATTGCCTAGAAGTAACCTATTCACTCTTGACTTAAAGAGCCCAGGTCGTAGCTATAAGAAACACAGCTGGCGGCAGGGAATTCCACTCGTTAGCTTCACAATACAAATCGTTTTGTGCGGTAGGATAACTGGGATATCCACTATCGTGTCTGCCATAAGTAGATTTTTGTCAGTTATTAAATAATAATAATAATACTCCACAACTATCACACAACACCATTTAGTCCCAAGCTAAGCAAGGCTTGTGTTATGGGTACTAGACAACTGATAAACATACTTATATATATTTCTAAATACATACATATCATAGATAAATTACACCCAGACACAGAACAAATGATCATGCTCATCACACAAACATTTGTCCTGGGTGGGAATCGAACCCACGACCTCCGGCATAACAGTCAGTGTCACTAACCACTAGACCACCAGGCCTGTTATCGCGGCCTGTTTGTCTATTATTACGGAGAAAACGGAAAATCTGTCACCAGTTTGTAACGTGAGTTCGTTCAAAAACATGTAAACTCATAGCACTAAGCACCCAGACTCAGCACTACCTGTAGGCCATACAAATATTTGTGCGTCATACGCGTCATGCAGCGCAGAAGCCAATCGCTCAACCACTGCGCCAATCGAGCCGAAACGAATCTAATCTACACTAATATAATAAAGAGGTAAAGTTTATTTTTAAGCTATTGCATAGCTTCTATCGCGGGCCTTGAGCGTGAAGACCGAATCCAGAAATTCCGTAACGAAAATAACCTAACACCCCCCACTCATTTGTTTTTTGAGCGTGGTGACCGATAAGAAAACAAATGAGTGAACAATCAATCAAAATTCAATTCAATGTGTGAAAGTGAAGAAACTTCAATTAATATCAAAGAAAAAAAAACAAAGGAAAAAAAATACTGCATAAATAAAATAAATAAATAATTATTTATTCTTTACCGCGACAGTCCCCGAGTGCCACACGTCTTTTTTTTTTTTGTTTGTAGGAGGTAATCTCTGAAAGTACTGGTCCGATTGCTAAAATTTTCACCGACAGAAAGCTGCTTTATTTCTGAGTAACATAGGCTGTATTTTATACACGCGGGCGAACCCGCGGGCAAAAGCTAGTATATTATAAACTAGCTTCAGCCAGCGGCTTAGCCCGCACGATAATAGAAAATATATAGCCTATAGTAATTCGGTGATAAGTCCGGAGACCTGGGTAGGTCATCATCATCATCATCATCATATCAGCCGAAAGACGTGCACTGCTGGACATAGGCCTCCCCCAAGTGTCGCCACAACGATCGGTCCTGTGCGTCACGCATCCATCGGATTCGATTTTCCGTGGTTTTAATTTCAACTCGATACCTCTACTACTACTCCACACAGGAGAGGGAGGCCTTCGCCCAGCAGTGGGACATAAATGGGCTAACTAAGTAACTGACTAACCTCCACGCGTTCCCGAGATATAAGGTCTTGACAGACCGACAGACAGACAAAAAAGTGATCCTATAAAGATATCGTTTTTTCCTTTTGAGGTACGGAACCCTGAAAATGAAGTCTATCTCTAAAAAATCAAAAGGTTGTTTGCATAAACATGTTTTTAGCATGCACAAAACTTCAAATACAGTTACCTAATCTGTCAAATTCCACATACCTATAGCGACCTAAGCTTTGTCACAGTACAAGCTAGGAGCTATGCTATTCTAAGACCTATATTTCACCGGCGCGACCAGTCGGCCTTACCAACAAAATGTGTACAGCTCTATAGAAAGTTACTCACCTGCCCCCCTAGCCAAGTTACAACCAGTTTGTGTCGAATTCCATTCTCTAATCGGTAACGCCTCGGTGACAGCAATTATAGAAAACGATAAGTTGGTAGCCATGTTGACGCGCCTAAGTCGGCCGCTCGTTCTACAATGTAGCGTTTGTATAACAAAGGATGTAGCGTTATACATTGTAGAAACGATTTTGAACGATTTGAACTTGGCTACGAATTGTCTATTCGTTTGTTCTGACCACGTGACTTTACGTTGAGATGACGTCATTCCCATACGTTTCGTCACTTTTCGATAGCGTTAACGATTGCAGAATAACAACTTGGCTAAGAGTGCTGGTGTCCGTTTGGTTGCGCAACCAATTTGGTGGCGCGACGTCGACGTAAATTCAAACAAGCCAAATATCGTTGAAATTTTATAGTCGTTCGATCGAAGTCCTATCCAAAAGCGGTATTCACGATCTATCGACTTATTTCCAGTTACATTAACAAGTATTCTACCAGGATAATGTAATACAGATTTTTTTTAAATCGACGAATTTCAAACGACTTTAAAATCGGTGTCGTTCAAACTCGATTGATGGATGTGGATACGGAAATGGTCTAAACGACTAAATCGCTACGATATCGTTACGGTTTTCATTACGTGAATCGAGCTACAGCTCGGACGTATAGCGACTCTGCTGTCTGTATGGTGTCCAGTTTGGTAGCTTAGGGCTATATTATTTCACCGGGACACCCATGGCGGCACAACTGGTCGCGCCATCATGGTGTCCCGGTGAAATATAGTCCATAACACGTTATGCTTTCTGAGGCACGGAGGAATCTCGGTACGTTAATGATAATGATTTAATTTTTAAGCTATTGCATAGCTTCTATCGCGGGCCTTGAGCGTGAAGACCGAATCCAGAAATTCCGTAACGAAAATAGCCTAGCACCCCCCACTCGCTTTTTTGAGCGTGGTGACCGATAAGAAAACAAATGAGTGAACAATCAATCAAAATTCAATTCAATGTGTGAAAGTGTAACTTCAATTAATATCAAAGAAAAAAAAACAAAGGAAAAATAATGCTGCATAAATAAAATAAATAAATAATTATAATTGCATAAGTTGATAAAAATGCTATGCAATAGCTTTACCGCGGCAGTCCCCGAGTGCCACACGTCTTTTTTTTTGATTGAATGATATGTTAAAGCCAAGGGATAGGATAAGTTTCAGTTGTAAACAAGCGTCAGGCAACTACCACGAAGCTGTCTGACATTTTTGGTGTACTGAACCCATATCTGGCGTAACTGTGAAACACAATTTTAATGTTTTTATTTACGGTTCCGTACCCAAAGGGTAAAACAGAACCCTATTACTAAGACTCCGCTGTCCGTCCGTCTGCCAGTGCGCCTGTCACCAGGCTGTATCTCATGAACCGTGATAGCTAAATGATGATAAAAAAATAAAGAAAAAAATAAATATTTAACGCAACAAACGTGATATTTTTTGCTACGGACGGTACGGAACCCTTCGTGCACTAGTCCGACTCGCACTTGGCCGGTTTTTTTAATCTTGAGTTTCTACATATCTTGTATTGTATCTTAGACCTACTTATTTCTACACTGTGTGTATCTGTGTATCAAATAAATGTGTTCTTTCTTTCTGTATTTTTTTTATTTTCTTCTTTCTTTCTTTCTTTTTTTCTTCTTCTACAGGAAGCAAAGCTCTACAGCTGTGAAGAAAGCTAAATTTATAGTAAATGAACACTATTTAAGTTAGTAGTCAATCGACATAAAAAGATGAAAAAGAATATTTATTTTATTTAAACAGAACAGCCGAAACCAATTACACCGTTTAAACACAGACAGTTACAGACAGTATACAAAAAAGACAAAACAATCTACACTGATATTATATAGAGATAAAGTTTGTTTTTTGTTTTTTTTTTTTTGTAGGAAAGGATTTTTGTTCTCTGAAAGTAACTGGTCCGATCCGATCGCTAAATTTTTTTTAGAGATAGAAAGCTGCTTTATTCCTGAGTGACATAAGCTATATTTTATGTACTTAGCGGGCGAAGCCGCGGGCAAAAGTTAGTAAAATATAAAACAATAATAAAAATTATATTATTATATATAAAAATGTATAGACTAACAGTCTAACAATAAATTATAGCATGAAAGTAATAAAAAATGGCCGTTATAGCCAGTGGCTTAATAGCCGATGGCCTTGACCAACACCAGCTGAAGTGGTGACGTTAGGCACGTATTCTTAGGAGATATTCTCGATGAAGCTTTTAATGTTACGTATATTTCGCCATCACGACAAAAATGTGTCGGGTATTTAGTCGAAAATTTGTGGGTAGCCCGTCAAATTCAAAACTCAAACTCAAAATTATTTATTTCTACATGGGCACTTATATATAATACGTCAGAAGCTAGTGCACGGTTCCAATTGGTCAGTGTTCTCACATTCACATTATAAAAAGCTGTAGAAAAATAAAAATAAACCTATCAATAAATGACTAAATTTTCTTATATTTGCCCCCTTTTTTATTTTTTTGACCTAGCTCTTTAAGTCAAGAGTGAATAGGTTACTTCTAGGCAAGTGTGCTCTATCGTCGGCCACATTATCGCTTACCATCAGGTGAAATAGGTAGTGGTCGGATATCTATGGTAGTGGTCAAACGCGAGCCTATCAATAATAAGATTGACTGGTAGAAATGCCTAAGGCATTAAGTCCGCCTCTGTACTTGTGTTCGCACTTAATTTTTTTTTTTTGTTTTTATTTTGCAGGACAGTGTCTTTTATGTTGATTAAAATATAATTGGCGACTGCAACACGTATTTATTTCCAGAATCATTAAAATCAGCAGAATTTACCCGTCCTAATTACAGGCGTATTCTATTGTAATAACGAATAAAATTATCAAAAAAAAAAAAACCATAAACAATTTTACTGTGGTAATCAAAACTACTAAAGTTGCTTTAATTAATTTCTATGAGTTTTCACTTTTCACGGATTATAAAAAAGGAAAAGTTTTTAGATTCGACTGAATATGTACTATTTTTTTTTAGTATCTTGTTAACCGACATCTTCATTAAATGTTAACTGATTTTGGTGATTCTGGAAGAGTATAGCCCCCAGGAAGGTGATCACATGGTACCTATAAGGGCTATATTTCACCGAGACACCACGGCGGGCGACGCGACCTGTCGCCGCTACCAACAAACGGTATGCAACTTTATGGAGAGTTAATCACCTGGCGTCCGTTTGGTTGCGCAACCAATTTGGTGGTGCCAGCTCGGACATGTGGCGACTCTGTTGTATGTATGGAGTCTATAGATACCGGCATGGATCTTGAGGGCTGGCTTCAAGTTGCGCAGAAGTCAAATATTCGGTCTCTTTAATGGTACAAAATGAGACGCGAGGGCGGGGAGTGTCAGTGATTGGCTCGCCGCGCCATCGCGTCATAGACGTCACTCGTGATTCGTTCCCTACACTTGCTGCATGTGTCTAACAACGACAACGATTGGCTCGCCAATGTATGGAATGCGCAAAGCGATCCCCACTCTGACGCCGAGCGCTCAAGATTCGTGCAGGAACCTATAGTTTGGTAGCTTAACGCTATATTTCATCGAGACACCATGACGGCGCAACTGGTCGCGCCGCCATGGTGTCATGGTGAAATATAGCCTTAACTAACTTAAGGCGTATAGTTCCTTGAACCATCTAGCCGAAATTATGTGAACGCAACTCTCGCACTCGCCTAGGCGGCAGTACGCAAATCTGTGCATTTATTTGCGGCCAGCAGCGCCCGGAAAGGGCTTTAAATCCATTTTCTCTGCGAAATATTGATTGATTTACATATGCAATGTTCACTTTGAAGAATATTTAACCACCAATTTTTATGTGTAAAAATTTTTCTAAAGGTCCAAGTCGTTTCGAAGGAGTAGGGAAAAGTTGCGAAAAGTTGCGAAATTGCTAAATATTTTTTTTGACAAAAGTATTAATTGCACGAAAAAATCAAATGTTGATATTATTGTTCATGAATGTATAATAAACATATATTTTTTTCAAACCAATTGACCTAGCCGTTACGGAGGAGTAGGCCTCAGAAAATCACTGTTTTATGGCACTTTTCGGGCGCTTGGCCCTTAACTAAACTAAAGTGGCAATGGGCAGGGCACATTGCTCGCAGAACAGATGGCCGTTGGGGCCGAAAGGTTTTGGAGTGGCGACCGCGTCCGGAAGACGCAGCGTTGGAAGGCCTCCTACAAGGTGGACCGATGACCTGGTGAAAGTAGCGGGGAACCGATGGACGCGGGACAGACAGGAACGTTCGATGTGGCGACGCTTGGGGGAGGCCTATGTCCAACAGTGGACGTGTATCGGATGAAATGATGATGATGATGATGAACTTAACTTACCAAGCATTTTGGTTTTGTCTTTCGACTTCCTTGTCCTGACTATTTTTAAAGCATACAATCTGGCCTAAGCATGTATACTCATCGTTATATTGCAACCCGTCCACCTCGACCCTACGATTCGAGCTGACTTATTAACATAATAATTAAACTTAACTAACCTATTATGGACTATAGTCTGATTTTTAGGGTTCCGTAACCAAATGGCAAAAAAAGGACCCTTATGGATTCGTCATGTCTGTCTGTCTGTCTGTCTGTCAAGCAAGTGCTACGTAGTGGCCTGGCATCATGCTGAACTGGGCCCATTTGGCGCAGCCGTGAGACATACCATGTAGATATATTTAAGTTTAAGTTTCCATACTATATCTAATAATTGTTATCTCATTGTCTGTACCTGTGTGCCAATAAACGTATTTTCTTTCTTTCTTTCTGTCCGTCCGTATGTCACAGCCACTTTTTTCCATAACTATAAGAACTCTACTGTTGAAACTTGGTAAGTAGATGTATTCTGTGAACTGCATTAAGATTTTCACACAAAAATAGAAAAAAAAAAAAACAGTAAATTTTGGGGGTTCCCCATACTTAGAACTGAAACACGAAATTTATTTTCTTCAAACCCTTACCTGATTATTAGAGTTCCGTAACCAAATGGCAAAAACAGATCCCTTATGGATTCGTCATGTCTGTCTGTCCGTCCGTAAGTCTCAGCCACTTTTTTCCAAAACTATAAGAACTCTACTGCTGAAACTTGGTAAGTAGATGTATTCTGTGAACCGCATTAAGATTTTCACACAAAAATAGAAAAAAAAATTGTAAATTTTGGAGGTTCCCCATACTTAGAACTGAAACTCAAAATATTTTTTTTCTTCAAACTCATATTTGTAGGTGCCCGGTTTTTCTATTAAATCCACTCAAAGGTTATCTATAAAAAAATGCTTTTTTGCCATTCGAATACCTACCGTCAATTTTATTAGAGACACAATAGAAAGACAATGACAGCGCGAACGCGGCGTTCGCTTCGGTTTCAATAAATTAACGATAACACAACCCATCGTTACACCCTATTAATTTTAAGTTCCTACTGTATTTTTTATGGTGTACTATTAAGAGTATATCTATCATCTTTATGTATAATATCTATTGAAATTATTAATGACAGCTATAAATCATATCTTCGCTTGCTTTATGATTACAGGTTTACGTCGAGTCTCCATTACTAACGGTAAGCGCAATTTTGTTCTGAGTTAACAAAAAGGAATTTTTATGTTTAATATAAATTTCACTTGTAACAAGATAATAACGTGTTTTTTGTAAAAGTAGCACAACTTGTACCAGTCTCATTCTATTTTAAGAAAATTTGATTTTAATAGGCTTTTTATTCAGTTTATTTTTAGACTGAAAATGTAAGTCAAACATATAAGTATGATTGTCATTATGTTTTAAGTAAATTTGATTTTAATAGACCTTCGAATAGATCTTTAAACTATTTCTGTTTTCACAATTAAAATTTCTTCACTACTCTACGTATCTTTAAAATATATAAAAGTTTATAGGCTAAAAAAGCGTTAATACATCTTTTTTTTATTTGGTTTATTTATTTAAACTTCATGTACAGTAGTGGTAGGTACATAGGCGGACTTAATGCAACAAGGCGTTCTCTACCAGTCAACCTGTATGATTCTTGTGTTCTGTGAGTCAACCTTTGGGTTAAAAAAGACAACACTGTGGTAGGTTTTGCACAATAAACAAATAACAGATACTTCAAATGGAAAAATATAAAATAAGTTATTTATAATAAAAAATTACATATATAGGGTGACTGGTAATTAGTGCCAAACAGTGTAACCAACAACTTTTACTATGGGAACAAACCTGAAATCGCGAAAAAAATCAGCTGTTCAGTACAATGTTTGCCTATGTACCTACTGAACAGCTGATATTTTTTTCGCGATTTCGGCTTTGCTCCCATAATAAAAATTGTTTGTTATCATGAGCACAATCACGTGCTTAAGTATCGTACACTAATTGCCAGTCACCCTATTATGCTAAAATAACAAACTGAATATGTGTGTGTTTTGTTTATTTATGTAGGGAGCAACTCCAGAATAACAAAATGTGTGCACTAAATTTGTGTTTTTTATTGTTTTTAAACTTTTTTAAATTACTACAAATACTCATCATCATCTAACCGAACCTTTTTCGTAATCATAATCATTTATTTTATTTGTTAAACATAGGTATTACAGACGGTGGTATAAATGAATAGTGCGCTATGTTTTGCCAAATATTGGCATACAAACTTTTTGTAAATTTCAGCATGCATACACCACAAATTTTTAATTAGTACACATACTTAAAGGGCTTAATAGAAAAGCCCTTGTTATTTTATAAGTAAAATCTCAATAAATAATATTCATAAACAGCAAAGTTATTAGCGTTGGTTTATGTCCCAAAATGTCACTCATTTTATATAAATATTGTGCAGGCTATTGATTAATGAATGAATAAGTGACAATTATTAAGGAAAAACACTGCCCGCAGTATTTTCTACTAGCAATTGTTATGTTGATTGATTCTGTGATGAATTTACCTTTTCGTGGTCAATTTTAGGATTTCGGTTTTTTCTACTTTTGACTATAAAAATATGATAAGGGTAACGGGTACAGATAGAGCCCCATTTTTTTTGTGTACTAATTAAAAAGTAGGGGTGTATTAACAAATATTTAAAATTACAATACGTATAATGTCAAACAATAAAATAGTAGTTTAAAAAGTAAAAAAATCAAAACAGAATGTCAAAACAAAATAATTGTAACTTCGGGATCGACTTCTAGTCTAACGAGATGTAGCCGAACACCAGTATATGTTTACATAGAGCGTCTGTCTATCTGACCTGCGGGGTTACCATGACGTTCAAAGTAAGAATGTTTTAATCTTGTTTCAGTGAGGGTAAGAGATGGCGCTAGACAACCTGTATAGGTCTGTCTCTTACCCATACCGAAACAAGATTAAAACAATCTTACTTTAAACATCATGGTCTAGGTCCTGTACAACGAAGTTTTCTAGGTTATAAAGTTTTTATGAAAATATTTTCGCAAACGGTGCCGCGAGCAAAGCACTAGTACCAATATACACGAAGTCCCTACTACGTATCTTAAGCTCGGGGCTGGCTGCGTCGATCCTACACGGTGGCACATGTGCCCACGTGGCGGGTCGGCACGGACCGCCAGGCACTTCTTCTCATGCAACCGAGCGGGTGGGCAGGTTGCGGATAGCCCAGCTCCGGCTGGGGGACCGCCTCCTGACTGCCTGAGGTAGATCCCTTAGTCGGAGTGTCTCGTGCGAGACTCCGGACAAGAGAAGTTTCCCAAAGCCAAAACCCAGGCCTAGGGATAACCCAGCACCCCAATCCCATGATCCCCCATTCCCAGACCCCTCCCTCCTTCCATCCTCAAATCCTGTCGGTCCAGAGGAAGGGTAACCTCAAATCTCCAAAAGCCCACCCAACCCATACCATGAAGCAGCTTAACAAAGAAACTACCCAGGTGGGTCCCGGCCAAGCCGGGGAATCCCATGCCGATTTATCGGTCAGCCCCCAGCGTATTCTGGGAGGGGGCACTAATCTGCCTATTGGAGCCGCGCCCTCTGCGCGGCCTTCTGCTATAATAGCACCACACCCCGAATATACCCAGGCTGCGGCTCACGCGCCTGATGATACCCTGACTCCGGCTGTAGTTCGCTCGCCGATGAATACTGACCCAGACGTCACAAACGTGACTAATATGCCGACAAAGACTGCACCTTCCACGAGCGCCTGGCAACAGAGCATCGTCCGGAAGAGTGTAACAAATAACCCTGACAACGACACTGACGAGGCACACCTGACTAGTCTCGGTAAGGAACTCCGTGCTTTAGCGCGGCAGCGCCGGAAAACCGAGGCAAGACTTAAGGACGCTGACCCAGAACAAGGTGCGGGGAAGACCGACGACCAAAGTGATCCTGCCCCAATCCCCGCAGACGAAGTACGTATGCTTGTCACGA
Source organism: Mythimna ferrago (assembly GCA_910589285.2). Lineage (NCBI taxonomy): Eukaryota > Metazoa > Arthropoda > Insecta > Lepidoptera > Noctuidae > Mythimna > Mythimna ferrago. The sequence goes on from OU342693.1 coordinate 2,966,546, forward strand.
AGCACGAAAAAATCTGCGCCAGGGAGAGGGAACTGTGCGACCGGATGCGCAAGATCCGTGAAGGCTTAGGCCGACGCGATGCGCAAACGGGAGCCAAAACTGGAGTACGCGACCAGCCTGAAGTACGTGAAGGGGCAACCCGGAACGAAAAAAGGCCGGACGCGAAAACAGGAGGAGTACGCGACCAACCCGAAGTACGCGAAGGGGAAACCCGGAACGAAAAAGGGTCGGACGCGGAAACATGCGTGCAGGAACTCACCAAAGTCAGAAGTCTGAACCAAGACCTGACGGACACACAAAACGTTAAGGTAAGGGGGAAACGGGCTGGGCGCCCGCGCCCGATTCGGGCACCTGCTGGACGCGCTGCACCGGGCTCTTCCGAACCACAACCTGGGCCAAGTGGCTCAGGGGCGGCGAAGAGGTTACGCCCGGATGACACGGCTTCACCGAGCGCGCTGCAAGGCGATCCGAAACGGGTAAGGACCCAGACTGCTCCGGGGGAGCAGAAAACCTATGCGCGGGCCACGAAGGACATTCCGGCGCGGTTCGCCGTAGCGATCTGTTTCCCTCCCCCCTCTAGAGACTTAACTTTCGACGAATCGACACTGATAAAAACCGGACTGGAACGACTGCTCATGGAGTCTGACCTCACATCGCTCCCGGCCTTCCGTGGGTACCCTCGGGTGACGGACGGCACCGTGCAGATGTGGTGTGAGGACGAAAACTCCTTGACCTGGCTGACTCAGAACGTACCCTTAATAAGACTCCCAGACACTGACTCGACGCTGACCGTCATGCGACAGTCAGACCTACCTACCCGTGTCCGAGCGGCGCTATTTGTTCCCAGGTATAATGGGGACATAGCGCGGCTCCAGAGCCTTCTGATTCGTCAGAACGCTTGGTACGACATTGGTAGGTGGTCACTGTACAGGGCAACAAGCGTCGGTGGGGATAACCACGGGACATATTTGACCCTGGGAATCCCGGCCGACGAAGTTGACAAGGTCGTGGGTCGGGAGCGGCGTATAGCGTACCTACTCGGGTCGATATATGTCCGCTTCTACCCCACGACACATCCCACTGACGTCAGGACCGACAGTACAGAGACCCCGAACCCGACACCGACGGACACAGACATGACCCGACTGGAGGAGGAGATGGCCCGAGCAGCGATGGCTGATGCCGCCGCAGAAACTGCGCCCACATCACCCGGATGGACGGCGCAGATGCTGGCCTCTTCACCCAGCGACGACTGGCGCCAGACGGAGGAAGGGGATAAGCTTTCAGATGGATCCGTCTCCCCCTAACTCCACTCCAGCGCCGTCGACGACCACCCAAATTCCCATCCAGATAGCACAAATAAATCTCCAGCACAGCCAAACTGCCACGGCTAGCTTACGCAGGGTGTTGGAGACGAAACTCCGAACAATCGCACTGATCCAAGAGCCGTGGGTCAGGAAAAACAAGATATGCGGACTTGGAAGCATTGGAGGTAAAGTAATTTCTAGTACCCAAAATACAGAAAATCCAAGAACTTGCATATACATTCCCCAAGACTTACCTATCACACCACTAACACAATTCTGTTCCAGAGACCTGACAACGATCAGGCTCCGGCGCGATAACGATGACCCTGAACTTGTACTAGCCTCGGCGTACATGCCAGGCGACGACGAGAACTGCCCTCCAAAAGAAGTATCAGACTTGGTCCAGTACTGCGAGAGCGCAAACATGGATCTGATCATCTGCACCGACTCAAACGCGCATCACCCTCTATGGGGAAGTGAAGTATCGAACACCAGAGGTGAGACGCTATCCACTTATTTATTCTCTACTAACCTTAACATCGTTAACCGAGGTACGGAACCCACTTGGGTCACGGCCCGAGGGCAGACGATTATAGATCTAACGTTAGCCACAGAAGGCGCGGCCAATCTCATATCGAATTGGCACGTCTCTAATGAACCCTCCTGCTCGGATCACAGAACCATATGTTTCACACTTAAAGCTGACACCAAAAGACCCGAGCCACGGCGTAACCCACGTCGTACAAACGTGTCCGCTTTTAAATGTCTTCTGGCATCTCTCTTAAATAGGGAACAAACCGACATAACTAATATAACTAATCCAGAGCAACTAAACAACATGGTGACAAAAGTCACTGACAATATAATTGAAGCATACCACACCCACTGTAAACTAAGATCCCCACCTACCAAAAGTAAAGCAAATCCTTGGTGGAACGCGGAACTCGGTAAACTGAGGGAAACCCTACGCAAACGATTTAACAAAGCCAAAAACTCTAGACTTCCAGAGGACTGGGAGCTGTACAAAGAAACCCAATACACATACAAGAAAGAAATTAGAACTGCTAAGAAAACTGCCTGGCAGAATTTCTGTGGGACCATAGAATCTAATAATGAAGCTGCACGAGTGAGGAAAATCCTATCAAAGGAACAAGACCGCACTCTCGGCGCGCTAAAAAATCCAGACAACAGTTATACACGAACAGATCTTGAGACCAGCAACCTCCTACTGGAAACGCATTTTCCGGAATGCAAACTCCTAGAGGATAGAACGTGGGAGTGTGAACCAGTGCATACACCCACCGATCTGGACTGGTCCAGAGCACAGACTATAGTCACAGAAGACCGAATACTCTGGGCAATTACAACCTTCCAACCGTATAAGTCCGCCGGACTTGACGGTATCTTCCCAGCCCTTCTCCAATGGGGAGAAAATTCACTGATACCATGGCTGCTAGTAATATACCGGGCCTGCATAGCACTCCGATGTGTACCACTTGCGTGGCGTGAGGTGAAGGTTATTTTTATTCCCAAACCCGGCAAGACTGACTACACACAACCTAAAGCATACAGACCCATAAGCTTGACATCTTTCCTGTTAAAGACCCTGGAGAGGCTATGTGACAGGCACATCCGGGATGGTCCTCTATCAGACAGACCACTCCACAAGCAACAACACGCCTACTCCACGGGCAAATCAACAGAATCCGCACTACATAATGTGGTGTCAAAAATAGAATGCGCTATACACCACAAATGCTCCTCATTAGTTGCTTTCATCGACATTGAAGGAGCTTTTGACAAAACCATGTTTCGAAGTATTAGCACAGCACTTAAGAGACACGGTGTCGACCCGACCTTAAGTGGCTGGATCACAAATATGCTTGAACAAAGAGCAGTACAAGTCACCATAAATAGCACAACAAGGGCCACCGTAGCAAAGGGCTGCCCCCAAGGGGGTGTCTTATCACCTCTGCTATGGAACCTAGTCGCAGACAGCCTCGTCAAGAAACTCAACGATAAAGGTTACTTTACCGTGGGGTACGCTGATGATATAACCATAATAGTAAATGGCACTCATGAAAACACTTTATGCAATCTTATGAGCCAAGCCTTGAAGCTAGTAGAGGACTGGTGTAAAGAGCATCAACTAACCGTAAACCCCACAAAAACCGAATTGGTTCTATTCACAAAGAAAAGGAAGCTACCTGTGTTGAAACTACCACGCTTCTTTGGCACTACCCTAAGCCTTTCGACTGAAGCAAAATACTTGGGTGTTTACTTAGACAAGCAGTTGAATTGGGCAAAACACACAGACTACACTATAAAAAAAGCCAGTATATCGATGTGGCAATGCAGACGCATGTTGGGACGCAACTGGGGCATAAGCCCAAAAGTCACCCTCTGGCTATATACCACAGTCATCCGACCAATCATAACATACGGCTCATTAGTCTGGTGGCCCAGGACAGACTTGAGCACAGCCCAAAAAGAACTCGAAAAACTGCAGCGACTTGCCTGCGTAGCAATCACCAGTAGCATGAGAACGGCACCCACTGCCGCCCTACAAGCAATGCTGGGACTGCCTCCACTGCATCTCATAGTGCGGGAAGAGGCAGCTTTAGCAGGCTTCAGACTTAATTTATCGGGCACACTGAAAACAGATTCTCGAATTAAACATACATGCATTATGGAAAATGCCGTTAAGCGACAGCCCATGATGACGGCCCCCAACGACAAAGCCCCCAAGGCACTCCTATTCCAAAAACACTACACCATCCAACTAACGGAAGAACCGTACGACTACTCAGGCCTCAAGGAACTGAGAATTTACACCGACGGATCAAAAACGAATACTGGAACAGGAGTCGGAGTCTTCTCCAACGACCTTAACATAAAGATATCCAAGCCGCTGGGAGCACACAACTCTGTCTACCAGGCAGAATGTGTTGCCATCACTCTAGCGGCCAACGCCATAGAGGCCAGGAAAGTCATGGATACTCATATTCGCATAATCTCCGACAGTGCCTCAGTTCTACAATCCCTAGGAAAACCTTCTACAACCTCGAAACTTATACAAGAATGCCACTCTGCTTTAGAACGCATCACAGTGTTAAACAATAACACTGTGACTTTACAGTGGATAAAGGGACATAGTGGCTCACTGGGCAATGACGCGGCTGACGAGCTGGCAAGGCGGGGTTCTGGCGCGGTGGTCTTCGGACCTGAACCCATCGTGCCGATACCCTTTAGTCAGCTGCGTGGTTGGCTACGTGAGCACACAAATGCACAAGCGGGAAGGTGGTGGTCCCTGGCACCGGGCTGCAGGCAGGCTAAAGAAGCAATGCCGTTTTTAAATAAAAACCTAACCAGTAACCTTCTACGACTAGACAGAGGCAGCCTGCGTCTGGTGGCAGGGACCATCACCGGACATTGCTCCCTGAATAAACACTTTTTCACAATAAATATCACAGATAGCCCTCTATGCAGAGGATGTATGGAATCAGAAGAAACTGTCGCGCATGTGCTCCTCGAGTGCACAGCCGTCAGCGAGATAAGAACACGAACCTTGGGAGCACCGAATTCGCTGATGGACGCCCTGAGCAAACCAAAGAGACTCATCTGGTTCTGGAATGAGGTGGGCTGGTTGGAGTAAAGGCCGCTATGGCTCACGCACAATGGTCCGATATGGACTAAGTGCGGAAACCAGACCACAAAGATAAGATAAGATAAGACGTATCTTAAGTTACCACGAACTCATCATGGCATTACGTTTCGAGAGCAACTTTCCCTTTCCATAGGCCTGTCTCGGGCGTTTTTATCAGAGTAATTACTTCCTAGTCAGTGACCGTTAGTCATCAATTCATCATTCGAATAAAATTACAAGCCAAAAGTAAAATTACAAATATGTCAATGTCAAAAACATGGACCATTTTAGTCATGGGAATTTACACCTTAATTGTTTTTATACTTTTTCTGTATGTATGTTTGTCACTTAACCCCTTCTAAACGGCTTGACCGAGTTTGGATGAAACTATGTGTTAAGTTTAAAAAATGAGTTTTTAAATAACACCTAGGTACTTAAAAAAAATTGTAAGGGAAATTACATGCCTACTGTAAATGACGAACAATGGTGTTTTTCAAGGTTTAGTATGCGGTTCACACGAAACATGGCTATAAATGATAACCAGGAAAAAACACACTAAGTCAAAACATATGGTTAATAAATAAAAACAACAAATCTAAAAGTGGAAATATCAAATTAAAAATATAAAACCTTTCTGTTCTAAATTCTCAATGTTAAAACACCGTTACAAATCAAGTTAGTCATATCAAAACCTGACCTATTCTTTTAAACATCTTCACTATAGACCACAGACAAAAAAAAAACAATCACATTTGTCACAGTGTAGTCAAAGAAACCGGTATGCAAGTATTACAAAAAAAAAAAAAACCTACTCTATGGCTTCTATGAACGTAAAGTAACGGTGTCGAGATGTAGGTACAGAACAGATAAAGGTGAGATTAATGTGCCGACGATTAGAATAATATTAAGGCGTATAGATCCTTAAACATCTTTTTTTTTTATGGTGGGAAAAAATCATGTATTGACATCCCCCGCCCTTGGGCGGAGCGGGAGATAGTGTCAGACTCTTACTGACTAAAAGACCCACCCCGTTCCTTCTAGCCTTCATACCGGGGCTCGAGCGCCCTTTCGGATAGGCCGGAGTTAAATGCACACTTACTCGTACTGCCACCTGGACCCATATAGAGACCTGCTGACCTTTAAAACCGTTTTCTTTGCGAAATATTAACTGATTTACATATGCTATGCACCATGGCGGTCACTTCTGCCTGACCACTAAAAAAAAAAGCTGCTCTGAATCCTGCGGCGCGAGCCAAACCAAATCCTTTGCAGTTTTCGTTTTGAGTGCAAGCAAAAATGAACTTAGCGGGGGTCAGGCGGAAGTGTCTTTGATGGTACATTCTAAAGAACACTTAACCAGCTATTGTTGTGTGTAAACATATTTCTAAAGATGAATGCCGTTTGAAAGGAGTAGAGAAAACAAGCGAAACAATATCATATCGTTAAACATTTTTTTTTCGCAAAAGTATTATGCCGGCCATACACGGTCAAACCTATCGTCCAATCGGTATGACACTACCCCGATTGGATCAAACAGACTTGACCGTGTGTGGGAGTGGATTGGTATGACCAACATGTTGTCATACCAAACGGTAGCGTCATACCGATTGGACGATCGGTTTGCCGTGTATGGCCCATTAGTCATACGAAAAAATCATATGTTGATAATGTTGTATGTACTTACATGAATCTATAATAATTATATATTTTTTTCTAATCTATGCCCCGCCCCTTAACCTAGCCGTGACTGATGAGTAGGCTTTAGAAAGTCTTCGTTTTATGGCACTGCTCGGGAGCCAGGGCCTTAATGTGCCGACAATTATGAATAATAATTTTACTAACGTACAGAAGACTTAACTTGTATTTTTGGTTACTGAACTAGTGTGTGCTGCAATTTGAGGCCGAAGTTTTTTAGGCTATGGCTTCATAATTGATTGCATTTTTATGTGTGAAAGCGTCTTAATTTTTTTTTAAGTGAAGATTGATTATATTGATAAAGCTAGATGTTTAATACGTTTTTTACGCTTTTAATATAATAATAGTATTTTAAAACTTTCACAGAACGCCATCTAGTGCCAAACTAAGCAGAGCTTTTGCTATAAGAACTAGACAACTAATAAACAGACATTATTTTAATAGTACATTGTTACACTAGGGGTGAAAGTAACTTATTTCGTCCCGAGAAGGAGTTGGCGGGCGAGCGCAGCGAGGTTAATAAAAAAATATTTATTCGTACCTCACACATAGGTAATGTGTGAGGTACGAATAAATATTTTTTCTTTCTTTCTTTCTTTTTAAGCTATTGCATAGCTTCTATCGCGGGCCTTGAGCGTGGAGACCGAATCCAGAAATTCCGTAACGAAAATAACCTAACACCCCCCCCACTCATTTGTTTTTTGAGCGTGGTGACCGATAAGAAAACAAATGAGTGAACAATCAATCAAAATTCAATTCAATGTGTGAAAGTGTAACTTCAATTAATATCAAAGAAAAAAAAAACAACGGAAAGAAAATACTGCATAAATAAAATAAATAAATAATTATAATTGCATAAGTTGATAAAAATGCTATGCAATAGCTTTACCGAGGCAGTCCCCGAGTGCCACACGTCTTTTTTTTTCCTTCTTTCTTTCTTTTAATAGGGTCCAGTTTTACCGTTTGGGTGCGGAATCCTAAAAACGTACAATGCGATAATTTGCATACTGTTATAGCATACCTAAAAATAAGGTAATATTGGTTAAATTTAGATTATCTAAGGAAAACACATTATTGTGTCGACTCGGTAATTACAGGAAACATTTTTCTTTACCTTCACATGTAGGTATTTTAATTAATTCAAATTTATTTTAACATGAAGCAACGTGATGCCATTTTAAAACTATTTCAGTCATAAGGAAAATAAAATTGATTGCAACCCAGCTAACTATTACCTTATACCCAGTAAACACTTTTTGCACGGCAGATTTTTTTTTTAAATAAATGGCAATTTTTTTCGCACAATCATTTTTGGATGAATCATAAAGAACTTCGGAAGTAATAGTGGTGATACCTTTTTTAGTTGGGTACATCATCCAATGACATCCCCTGCTCTTGGGTGGAGCGGGAGATAATGTCAGACTTTTACTGACTAAAAACCCACTACTGTTCCTTCGCACCGGGCAGAATCTTTCTTTCAGAAACAGATCCTTGTCCCAGTAGTTTTCGGACCCTGTTGGGCCTCTACGTTTTGCTGACAATTCCTTGAGGCGCGCGTGGAACAATACGCGGCGTCAACGTCTTCGGATCGATCCGGACAATTACTGGACGGTCGGACGGCGAGCTAGTGGTGATACCTAAGTCCACGGGCGTGTAGCTTCATAGACAAGTATTCTCTATGAGCAGGCCTATGAAGCAACGCATCCATGGACGGTAGGTCTTAATGAACGTTCGAGGCAATCTAAAAAGTCCTGTTCGACTGGCTAATATATTTAGCACTACGTACAGTTGCTACAAAGGATCTTGAGCGCTCGGCGTCAGAGTGGGGATCGCTGTGCGCATTCCATACATTGGCGAGCCAATCGTCGTCGTCGGAAGGTATCTACGTGCTGCAAGCGAAATGAACGAATCACGAGTGGCGTCTATGACGCGATGCGCGGTGAGCCAATCACTGACGCTCCCCGCCCCCGCGTCTCACGTCGCACCACCTAAAGAGACCCGATTTTTGACTTCTGCGCAACTTGAAGCCAGCGCTCAAGATCCTTTGTGGCAACTGTAAGTACATTCCGCACGTTCATTGTGCGTACAGATAAGAAGTGGAATTCCCTGCCGGAGTCTGTATTTTCTGATAACTACAACCTGGGGATCTCTAAAGTCAAGAGTGAATAGGTTACTTCTAGGCAAGCGCGCTCTATCGTCGATTACATTGTCAGGTGATACAGCGGTCAAGCAATATAAAAACTGGGCAAGTGCGAGTCGGACTCGCGCTCACTGAGGGTTCCGTGTACAAATGGCCGTATTTTTTTTTTCTTTGCTAACTTAGACGTCTGATTTTTTCACAGTATGATGGCATAATTTCAACTCGATACCTCTACGCGTTCCCGCGATAAAGGACCTTGGCAGACAGAGGGACAACAAAGTGATCCTATAAGGGTTCCTTTCTTTACTTTAGAGGTACAGAACCCCCAAAAAAGCTATCCTCGTATATTATGCTGATATGAGTCAAAGAATATTGCCCCGCAAACCTCCGTTGAAAAGGGAGAATTCTCCGACCAGACGGATGTCATGTCTGGTGGGCAACTGCCCTATAGATGATATTCGGAACTTTCGAACTTTTGATTGAGCAACGCAGGATTAGTTCTTATGTGAGGCCATAGATGTCGCTAAAGTACCTTGACTTTTGAATAAATGTTTCTCTGTGTGGCCTTAGTACTAATTAGCAACAGTGTCGTCTTTGAGACGTGTCAAAAGCACTGCGGAAATCGCAGAGATATCATAAATAAACAAGTATCTGAGTATCGAGTATTTCTGTTATTTTGGCAAAGCTTAGATAAATAGATAAATACAATTATTTAACGTTTATGGTCGCATTTCCAATTTGTCGTTACGACAGATAATCTTATTTATTTAAATGGGGGTGTTCACATATACATATAATTTGTAGATTGCGGGTTAGAACCCGGCCAGACGCATTACTTTGTGTAATTTATTTCATCACCACTGCTCTCAAAACGGTGAAGGAAAACATCGTGAGAAAACCAGCATGTCCTAGAACCAAAAATTCGAAGACCTGTGATATTCACCAACCTGCACTAGGCCCGGGTGGTGGATTACGGCTCATTCCCTCTCCTAGAGGCCTGAGTCCCAGCAGTGGGAACATTGAAAAGGCTGATGATGATGATGTTGATCACAAATAGGACGACACGATTAACTTTTTTTGCGGTAATAACAGTAGCCTGATTCACGTAATATCAAACAAGCCAAATATCGTTGAAGTTTTATATTCGTTCGATCGAAGTCCTATCCAAAAGCGGTATTCACAAACTATCGACTTATTTGCAGTTACATTAATAAGTATTCTAACAGGATAATATAATACCTACAGATGTTTTTTAAATCGACGAATTTCAAACGACTATAAAATCGATGTCGTTCAAACTCGATTGATGGATGTGAATACGGAAATTGTCTAAACGACTAAATCGCTACGATATCGTTACGGTTTTCATTACGTCAATCGGGCTACAGATTATCATGATAGTGGGAAAACGGGTAGCACGACAGTCGTAAAACGATAAAAAAATTGTAAAGACTAATGCATGACGATAAATCATGCGTCGTTGTTGCGACTACTTTTTGTAACCACGACAAAACAGTTGATGTAATGGGAACAGCTAGAGACGGTAATCGTCCAACGATAAAAAAACCGTTACGACATAGTAGGAACACGGTCTAACGTTTATCTGAAGGTATAAATCTCCAGACATACGTCGTAAGCAATCAAGTAAACTAGATTACTTACGACGGATAAATAGTAGATATCTTATATATTGCATCGTACATGGGTCAATTTTTTTCTTCTTAGGTGGGAAAATCATCCAATGACATCCCCCGCTCTTGGGTGGAGCGGGAGATAGATAGTGTCAGACTTTTACTGACTAAAAACCCACTCCTGTTCTTTCGTTGCCTTTCGTACCGGGGCCGAATCTTCCTTTCAGAAACAGATCCTTGGCCCCAGTAGGCTTCGACCCCGCTGGGCCCCTACGGTTGCTGACAACTCCTTGAGGCTCACCTGAAACGATATGCGCCGTCGACGTCTTAGGATTGTATCATAAATATGTATATGGGTAGACCACATACTAAATCTATTTTCATCCAAGTCCGTTCAACCTTTCAAGCGTAAAGAAGTAACAAACATACAAACACACACACACACTCATAAACTTTCGCCTTTATAATATTAGTGTGACATCTTCAGACGTCATAAGCGATCAAGCAAATATCTCAGGCCAATATCCGAAGACATGGACTTGCGGACGACGTGCAATGAGTTGCTCGTCGTCCGGACTAAGCCCGAGTCACGGTATTAATATCTATATTATTACCGTGCCCGAGTCGTCGACGTCCACGCGCGCCTCATAGAGATATCAGTAAAACCGTAGAGGCATAGAGGCCCAGCAGGGTCGAGGCCTACTGGGATTGAAGGAAAAACAAGGTTTTAGTCAGTAAACGTCTGACACGCCCTTTAGCTCCGTCCTAGAACGAAAGAAGCCCATTAGATGATTTCCTGCCTCAAAAAAGGTCATTATAATTTAAACACGTGATTTATATTTTTTTGGCAATAACACTATGATCATATCAGTTCATGGTGGGTTAATTATAACCGATTAACGTTACTATTTTGGTTCCAACAATAGATTAATTATTTTCTTATGTAAAGTATAAAATTACAGTCACGTTATTTAACACATGCTTTAGATAGATAAGTCTGAAGTCATGTGTTTCGTTTTGATCCAGCGGGGCAACTCGAGCCAGTCCGAAAAGCTAGTAGCATTGCTTGGTTTGTTCGATATATCTCACGAATATACTGACAAGATCCAATGTACTGACATAAAATAAATAGGTACAGAAGACAATCTACATACAAAGCGCGCTCGAGCAACGCACACATAGACACCGCTCACGAACACGATATATCGGAGCGCCTCGACCCGCTCGTTGAACAGTTCCGGCTCAAACGCTCATTGCTGTGCGTCCACCGAGCGTAGGTATAAAAGTGAAGTACATACATGTGACTGTCTTCTTTACCTATCTATTTTGTGGTACTTACCTCAACTATTTTGATAGAAATTACAATTAACCTTTTGAATGTCTTAAGTTACACAGTTCGACATAAGCAATTGTCTTTCTATTGTGTCTCTAATTACGGCATTCGATGAGTTAATCGCCTCGTCAATTCAGCGGGCCCTTCCGTCGGTTCTATTATACTTGGAATAGCACAGCATATCATAGTCGGCCTTATAATGTTTCCACTGTTCGGACTCAGGCCTCCTCTTTAGGAGAGGGAATGGGCCGTAATCCACCACACGAGCCCAGTGCGAGTTGGTGGATGTCACATGTCATCGAATGTTTGGTTTTAGAATATGGCGCTTTTCTCACGATGTTTTCCTTCACCGTTTTGAGAGCAGTGGTTATGACATAAATTACACAAAGTAATGCGCCTGGCTGAGTTTGAACACTCGGCCATCACTGTTCTTTCACTTGGAATACATAAAAATAATACTGATCGTAACCTGTGCGAATGTACGATCGCGGTCATTTCTGCCTGCCATCACTTTAAAAAAAAATTATTTGAATTCTGCGGCGCGGTGCCAAACCAAGTCTTTTGAAGTTTTCGTTTCGAGTGCAAGCAAAAATGAACTTAGCGGTGGTCAGGCAGCAGTGTCTTTGATGGTACATCTTGATTCATGTAGGATCTTTAAGAGAACAGGAGAAATGCAGCAAAAAGAAATTGTCTGCCCAACAGGACCTTTTATAATTTGAATTCGTACTTAAGCAAAAAACTTCACGCTTAAACGGTTGAACGGATTTGGATATTGGGAACGCAGGTAGATCATGTCCTCGAAGAGCACCTAGTTAAGATTAACTTGTAAATAATACTTCTCTAAATTATACCTATGTTTTGTTTTACTAAACTGGCTTTTAATTATTCCACAGATGGTGTAAAAGCAGAGTATCCCTCGCAACGCGGGAGTTAATTATATGAATCCTTCACGAACGCTCGTAAGTGTTTAGTTAGTCGAACATTAGTTCAGGAATTAAGTTAGCAACCATCGTTTCGTTCGAAATTCAACATGCCGCCTGCGACTTACAGACACTGCTTTATCCTCTTGTCACATAATCCACTATTTTAATATAATAATAATAGTCTAAGATCCGACTAAGAACGACCTTCACCGGTCTGTTTAATGGATGAAACGTATTTTATGATAAATTTAGTGTATTAAATAATATAACGCATATAATTGCAAAAAAATCTGGTATGAATAACGGTTGTGCATTTTTCTAAAAAAAAAAAAGTAAATTTTCAATTTTCAATTTTTTTTGGGTTGCCAGGAATTTCTCAGGCAACCCACCCGCGTCATATTATTTAATATACTAATTTATCATAAAATACGTTTCATCCATTAAACAAACCGGTGAAGGTCGTTCTTAACCGTATCCTCTACTATAATTTAATAATATAACTATCACACAACGCCGTTTAGTCCCAAGCTAAGCAGAGCTTGTGTTATGGGTACTAGACAACTGATAAACATACTTATATATATTTTAAATACATACATATTATAGATAAATTACACCCAGACACAGAACAAATGATTATGCTCATCACACAAACATTTGTCCTGGGTGGAAATCGAACCCACGAGCTCCGGCATAGCAGTCAGGGTTACTAACCACTAGACCAACAGGCCAGTCAAAATTTTATACCGGAAATGTGTTTTCTTGAGACAATTTTCGAAGCGAAAGGCGAAGCCGCTGGCAACTGCTAGTTTTCTACATTAATATTATAAAGAGGTAAAGTTTTTTTTAAGCTATTGCATAGCTTCTATCGCGGCCCTTGAGCGTGGAGACCGAATCCAGAAATTCCGTAACGAAAATAACCTAACACCCCCCACTCATTTGTTTTTTGAGCGTGGTGACCGATAAGAAAACAAATGAGTGAACAATCAATCAAAATTCAATTCAATGTGTGAAAGTGTAACTTCAATTAATATCAAAGAAAAAAGAAACAATGGAAAAAAAATACTGCATAAATAAAATAAATAAATAATTATAATTGCATAAGTTGATAAAAATGCTATGCAATAGCTTTACCGCGGCAGTCCCCGAGTGCCACACGTCTTTTTTTTTTTGTTTGTAGGGGATTACCCCCTACAAACATCTGGAAGTATTGGTCCGATTGCTAAAATTTTTTCACCGATAGAAAGCTGCTTTATTCCTGTGTGATATAGGCAATATAATGTGGGCGAAGCCGCGAGCAAAAGCTAGTATTTAATAAAAACGCTAAGCCTTTCCTCTGTCTGCCTCGTAGAGGAACTAGAAAGTATTTATGAAGATACATTCTACATATTACCTAGATAAGTGTTAACTTGGTACGTTTGTCTCCATGTCAGTTTAGTATGGCTTCGGAGCTTGTCGCAACTTTGTTGTTTGTAGCACTTTCGTACCAAATTAACACCTTGAGATGTTTATTTTATGATCTTGTGTTATGGCACTTCAGCAAACGGTACAAATAATTGGGAAATTTTGTTCCACAGTTTGGACACTGGCCACTTCTCTATGAATAAGTAGGTTGTGAGATGTCATTCATGTCATCATCATCATCATCATTTCAGCCGAAAGACGTCCACCGTTGGACATAGGCCTCCCCCAAGTGTCGCCACAATGAACGGTCCAATGCGTCTCGCATCCATCGGATTCCCGCAACCCTTGCCAGGTCATCGGTCTACCTTTTAGAAGGCCTTCCAACGCTACGTCTTCCGGTGAGATGTCATTACGTCTTTAATTTATTGGTTCATCAACCTATATAATTATAGGGTGTAAGGTAAAGGTCTCCGCATACTTTAAGGGCTTGCGCTCACTTGAGACAAGACGTCTTAGACAGACTTGTCTAAGACGTTTCAGACAAGTCTTAGACGTCTTTAGTTTTGTCTAAGACACGGAACGCTAGGGCTGTTGATAAAATATCAATATATCGATATTTAATCAACAGCCCTAGCGCCTCGTGTCGTAGACAAAACTGTTTTGTCTAAAACCTTTTAGGAGGCCTTCCAACGCTACGTTTTCCGGTGAGATGTCATTACGTCTTTAATTTCTTGGTTCATCAACGTATATATAGGGTGTAAGGTAAAGGTCTCCGCAAACTTTAAGGGCTTGCGCTCACTTGAGACAAGACGTCTTAGACAGACTTGTCTAAGACGTTTCAGACAAGTCTTAGACTTCTTGGACAGAATTGTTTTGTCTAAGACTCGGGGCGCTAGGGCTGTTGATAAAATATTAATATAACGATATATCGATTATACAAATCTAAGACGTCTTGTCTCAAGTGAGTGCAGGCCCTAAGGCCTATATTTCACCGACGGCGGCGCGATCAGTCGCCACTACCAACATGTAATAAATGTATACAGCTCTTTATAGAGTTACTCACATCGTGTTCATTTGGTTGCGCAACCAATTTAGTGGCGCGACCAGTTCGGACGTGTGATAACTCTGGTGTCTGTATGGTGTCGAGTTTGGTAGCTTAGGGCTATATTTCACCAGGACACAATTGCGGCGCAACTGGTTGCGCCGGCGCCGTAATGGTGGCCTAGTGAAATATAGCCCTAAGGACTTGCTCAGTAGACGAAAGGGATCACAAGATTTTTTTCAGGAAACGAAAGAAACATCGGCCTCTCCATACCTACTACCTCGATTATTACCATGATTATACAGGTTGTATAGAGAGGCTGATTTTTTTTTCTGTCCCTGAAAAAGCCTTGTGGAAAGTTGTTCAGTTTCGTCTACAGAGCAAGCCCTTAAAGTTTGTGGAGACCTGTCCCTTACACCCTGTATTATGAGAAAATTACTTTTATTGCTGTTATGCTTCTACCAAAACGCCTGGATTAGCTATTGATCCATAAACACAGCTTTTTCGCTATGCCTGCGAGTCATACTGTTGCGCAAGCCCAGTCTCCT
Source organism: Mythimna ferrago (assembly GCA_910589285.2). Taxonomy (NCBI): domain Eukaryota; kingdom Metazoa; phylum Arthropoda; class Insecta; order Lepidoptera; family Noctuidae; genus Mythimna; species Mythimna ferrago. The sequence goes on from OU342693.1 coordinate 2,982,215, forward strand.
GCCCATCGCACTCTTTCTGCTGTCAACACTCTTTTGGACACGCACTCTTGACTGTTATCATGTGATGTTTTCGCGAACGAATGGAAGACGATCGTGTCAGTATGTCTGGAGTTCTGTGCGATGAGTGTGTGAATTATTTGCATACATTAATGTCTCTTTAACTAATGTAATTGGCGGATAGCCGTTTTTTGTTAAAGTAAAACAATAAATAAAGGCGCTCATGCCTTTCCGTGTCATTAAAGTTCAAAATGATACCACCGACACTAAGTACAACACAGGTCACGGAAGGCCATAGTGGGTATTAGGCGCCAGCAAACTGCTTGGTGCCAGTGTAAAACCACCCCTCAGTCGCCTGGATGGCCTGGTGACTATTTTTTTTTGCTGACATTTAACAAGCTTATAACTTTGTAATTTTTCATGATACAGCTAGGTTTTGCGCACAGATTCTTTACATAAAAATACTAGATACTAGTATTTTGTGGTAATACTAATACTACTAGTAGTACTAAAAAAAAAAAACTTATTGAGAAAACGTTATAAAAAAGGCAAATTTTTAGAGCATGCTCTTTTCTACCATAGGTATACGATTGACTGCAGTAATAAGTAGGTAGTTGCACGGAACACTGCAGTCGAATGTAATGAAATTTTCAGACGCTCAAGTCTAGTTTCAAACTGTACTTTCTGTGTTTAAACTGGACTCGTTGGGGAGTTCATTGGGGAGATATTACCAGGGATCTTATGGATATGAAATTTCGGATACGGATTGGATACGGATATAGAAATGGTTATTATACCTACTTGTTACTGATACGGATATGAAATTATTTCGGATTATCCGTGTAGTTTCGGATAATTTCGGTTACGGATATTATATTTTTAAGGAATTTCATAACTCAAATACAAGGTGTCGTTTTGAAGCTGCAAAATATTTCAGGAGGTAATTATGTTAGTGATTCTCGACCCGAATCAATAATAAAATAAGTAGGTATTTTTTTTTTTTTATAACCGCGCTTTTTTTCACACACACAAACACGGAACAATAAAGGGCGTTTTCACACACACTAACTCGCAACGATAGTTTCATAAATAATGTATCATCCAATCATCATCCCGCACGCCACACCCTAGCCACGCCCCCGCGGCCATCGATCAATCGATTTAGTTTAGTGTAATTAAAAATTTAAATAACAAGTGTTACTGATTATTGACCAGGTATCGTTTTTTTACATGATTATTTATGAGTTTTATTACAACCTCCTGAAATATTGTGCAGTTTTAAAACTGCACCTTGTATAAATACATACTATTTACTACTATACTATTTATATTTTACGACGCGACACGTTAAGACAGGCTGTCATAAATAACGTGTCGTAATTAGGGTTCGCCCCTATCCGATATTATCCAAAACTTTTATTTCGGATTCGGTTACGGTTATGGATATTATTTTATATCGGATATCCGATAGTTTCGGTTACGGTTATGGAGCTCCGTAACATATTACTATACAGGACTGTTTGATTGATCGAAAGTTACTGCAGCCCTGGAACACAAAAGGCTACTGAAGGGACACAGGTAGTGTTTTTAATAGTCTGACACTCCCTCTCGCTCCACTCAGAGCAGAAGGAATTATTTGACGATTTTTTTTCATTGTTGATAGGTTCGCGCTTGACCGCCAGGTGAGATGTCACCTGACGGAAAGCGAAGATGCAGTCAACGATGGAACGCGCTTACCTAGAAGAAACCAATTCACACTCGACTTAAAGATTCCCGGGTTTTAGCTATCAGGAAACACAGACTCCGGCAAGGAATTCCACTCCTTAGCTACACGCACAATAAATGTGCTCCCAAAACGTTTAGTGCGTGTAGGTGGGATATCCACCATGTACCGGTGGCGCATCGCCGTACGTCTGGTAGTTCGATGTTGGAACGGGCTAAGCAGATTTATGTATTGCAATTCCGAAGCACACTCCCCCAAATACAACCGGTAGAAAAGATACGATTTCCCATCTTATCCCATTAATAAAACTTAACAAAACTCTCCAAATGAAAAAAGATGTTAACAAAATGATTTGAAACCCTCATAATTCTACGTAAATTTCCACCATAACTTTCCCTGATTTAACGCAATCAAATTACGTCTATATGGTAACACCCACACTATTGGATTTGATCAAGCGACTCGTCCGTCCAAATTAGTCACAGTCTTGGTCATAGTTGACGGACAAAATGCAGTATAAGTACCTACGTAGTGTGATGTCATATAACCTATAGCCTTCCTCGATTAATGGTCTATCAATCACTGAAAGAATTTTTTAATTCGAACTAGTAGCTCCTGAGCTAATCATCATTATTTTTCAAAATCATGATCAAACACTTTTAATAGGTAAACTTTGTCATACATATTTTTAGCTACACATATCATATTTAAACATCTGATGTAAAAACCCTCCAAGCACTGGACTAAAGTTTCAGAATGTATCTGTTTCGGACTGTACATACCTTCTTAGGTACAGTCACAGGTCAAAAATGCAGTCTAATAATGCTAGTGTCTAAAATTTTTTTGTAGTAGGCATTCAATGGTCCACAACTAGTTTATTCAATACTTAAATTCTATGCTACTAATAAATCCAATCATAAACCATTGACCCTCTTATACAAATAAATTTTAGACACTAGCATTGATAGAGTCAGAGTGCATTTGCACTTTTGACAGAAAGTTCGCAATTTCCACAATTACCTTTTACAGTCTCCAACGCTAAGGGTGAATTTCACCAATAAAATTGAACACGATTAACAAAAATAAATCGAGTTTAAGTGTTTTCTGTGGTAAATAGTACAAGTCAAAAGTGACACTGACAGCTGAAGCGTGGTTTAAAATGTTCATTCGGTTAGCTTCAATGGGTCTACCACTCGCACAAGCTTCTTCACCACAGTTTTGCCTACGTATGCCAATTTGTATATTGAACACTGAAGCGGGAACTATATTAGACCGACGCACACGTTTGCCACGCCTGATTTGGACGTAGAGCCGCGTCGTGTGGCGTGGATCTAATGTAGCTCTACAAGTCTAGTTGCCGTATAAAATGTATGGAAACCGACACGCCCAGATCAGCGTACATGGCCCGCGTGTGCCCAATGTAGTTCTACCTTGAGTTTTATCATTCACAAACACAGTGGCCTACACAGGCAAAACTGTAGTGAAGCTTATGCGTGAGGTAGGCTCATAAGTTGGTACAAAAGAGGTAAGCCATATATATGTAATAAAATCAAGCAATATACAAGTAGCTCACTCTTCATTAGAATTCAAGCAAGTTCTCTAAATACTTGGTAAGGAAAAAACACAATGTGTACACTAATTCACTGTGACCATTGCTCAATAACACCGTGAAGGTTAATTCATGAGTCTGCATACTAAAATTCATGCTCTGAATATTTTTGGCGGGCAACACTATGCTGAAACCAAACAATGGTGCAATGAGATAGGACTATTTTCAAAAACACCTGTGAAACAAATGAAAAAAAGTGTTCCGTTTTCCTTTTAAATTTGGAACTTCGGAACTTTGAAAATTAGCAAAAAAAGAAAAGAAAAAGCTAGCGGCAAGCATACTACAAAATACGGCACACGAAAAACAGCGACTCAAAAACCATCATGCGACTATAGACCTACGTCCTATGAACGGCAACCGCGCTGTGTCTGCTTTGGCAACCACACTAGGAGCACCCAGGCAGACGATGGCAATGGCGTCGAAGAAGGTGGAATGTGGCGCCATCACCACGACTGGCGCGTCCCGAGGGTTGGATGGCACGTGATGGCGCCCCAGCACCTTCACACGATGGAAGCCAGCCGCGACCACCACCAACCGCATTAGTGATAAGATCGAGAAGCGGAGTTTGCTGTGAAATAAACCTTACTGTTATGTAGGAAAAGGAAATGTCAGTAGTAAGAGTAGAAAGTTAACCAAATGACCCGGTAAAAGCATGCTTCTTTAAATAAGTTGAAATTATGTGCACCATATAAGGGTGTTATCAATATCGTGCGGATTTCATCACTCATGCAAAATTTCTCCGCATGCAAAAAATTTTACAATGGAAAAAAAGACTTTCCGCGTGCGTATTCCGCGCGTTACAATAAATACTTGTATGAAAAGGACATTCGCGAGTGTCATCCCGCATGCGTGATCAAAACCGCACGATATTAAAAACACCCTTAATCCTTTTCAGGAATAAAATCGTAAGCAACTTTACAGGAAAGGTTCTTTTCTTTCCGAATGAAAAAGCTTTAATAATAAAATATATTAATTGACACTATTCAATTGGATCAGTTGTGATATGAACTACGAATTTTTTTTTAGAAATGTGTTATCATAATTACATTTTAATTGGTAGTAGTAGCCAGCCTATGATGTCCCACTGCTGGGCGAAGGCTCTTCCTTTTCCACACACGTCTTCCTCGACCAATGTGAGCCAGTCCCTTCGGTAATGGTCAAGTTCATTACTCCACCTTCACCTTGGTCTGCCGCGATATCGCCTTGCGTTTAATGGGACCCAATAATTCGCTCTTTTAGACCATTGGCATGAGGCTGACATGTCAGTCCCACTTTAAAGTGGGACATTTTAATTAAGAAAGATAAAAACCCCTCGCGTAAAAAGTGCTAACTATCACTTTACGATATTCTTCCTGAATAGGCTCGAATATTTATTTATTTTTATTACAGTACAGCAAATAACCATTAACACCAAAATAAGTTAATCCATTCACTCTGTCTTCTCATAGTACCGCAAACTTTCTAACAATATCGTCTATAATAAGTAAGATAGGCTGGAAATAAATGAGCAGAAAGATTTTTTTTATTCTAATGCTGGTTACGGTACCGATCTTTAGGACACCTTAATAAATGCCTAAACGAAGACGTAATTTTTAAATTCGTTTAATATGTTTCCATTTCAGAACATTTTTTTTTTTTTCATTTTAATTTTTAGTAAGTAATTTTTTTATTATATTAATTATTCAATTATTAAATTAAAAATGTAGGAATACACTGGCTCCTGTAATATAGTTTCTAACTAGCTCAGGAGCTAGGGAATGTATGTAAAACCTTACTTATATCAATAATTTTTTTTTTTCATTTTAACTTATTTCATACATTTTTAAACGTTTGTTAAAAAAAAAACATTAAAAATATAAAAAAGTGTCCCACCGGTATTGGGAACAGGGTCCAAGCTACCAGCGATCAGCTCCAGAGAGAAGAACCTCCTAACGATACGGGCCGTGTCCAGAAATACCATCCTCTCTGAATTAGGCCCTTGATCCAGTCGCCTAACGAGAGCCTCCTAAGGTGTTGGTTATTATTATTATTTTTGAAAGATCACCATTGGAATTACAATACTCAGCTTATGGTGCATCCACACATTCCAAATGCTACAGGATTTTCCAATACACCGACATTTATCTGCACATCAGATATACACAATAAGACTTTTCTGTAAGCGAAGCGTCACGTCACTTGCCACGTGACTTCTCCGCAAGTAATGTCAATGCCATACATTTTGTATTTAGCATTTGGCGAGAACGCTAAGTCATTTTTTTAAGCCTGCTGCCAGCTATCATAGAAATCTTCGTAAGGGCCTGGCTACATTACTATGGCGCGGCGCCTGACCACAGCCCGTTACCACGTCGTGCCGATCACGTATACGGTGCCACTTCGTACCAAGACACCGCATTGTTCAGGCGCTGCGTTGCCAATTTCGCGATCAGGCTTCACTTCAACCAAAGGGTTTGGTGAAACTGTTTTTAAATCCGCATCATGTAAAAACACAACAAGGTACAATTGCCGTCACGGATCTTTAGCGCTGGCTTCAAGTTGCACAGAAGTCAAATATTCGGTCTTTAGTGGTGCGAAGTGAGACGCAGGGGCGGGGAGTGTCAGTGATTGGCTCGCCGCGCCATCGCGTCGTAGACGTCACTCATGATTCATTCCCTACCTTGCTGCATTTATCATCTATTAATTGTGCTGCTGCATCTAACAACGACGACGATTGGCTCGCCAATGTATGGAATGCGCAAAGCGATCCCCACTCTGACGCCGAGCGCTCAAGAACCGTGACGGTAATTGTATCTTATCGTACATCCGCTCAACATGGCCTGCAAGACCGTTAAAGGTCTTTAGTGCTACCGTGATCTCTTAACGCGAACCATTTTACGATCTAAACTGAACTGCTAAAGGGATGGTGATAGAGCTTTAGAGGCTGTTTACAAGCCAAGGTTACCGACATAACTGGGCTGGCATGAGAGCAGTGCTGGCCGAGTGGTAATGGCCCCGACTTCGATTACGAGCTGTAGATCGCGGGTTCGAACCCAGCCAGGCGCATTACTTTGTGTAATTTATTTCATCACAACTGCTCTCAAAGCGGTGAAGGAAAACATCGTGAGGAAACCGGCATGTCCTAGAACCAAAAATTCGAAGACATGTGACATTCACCAACACGCACTGGGCCCGCGTGGATTACGGCCCATTCCCTCTCCTAGAGAGGAGGCTTGAGTCCCAGCAGTGGAAACATTAAAAAGGCTGGTGATGAATGGGCTGGCATGCACGCAGAACAGATAGTCGATGGGGACGAAAGGTCTTGGAGTGGCAACCACGTACCGGAAACGCAGCGTTAGGCCTCCTACTAGATGGACCAATGACTTGGTGAGGGTCGCGGGAATCCGAAGGATGCGAGACACACAAAATCAGTCGTTGTGGCGACGCTTGGGGGAGCCCTGTGTCCATCAGTGGACGTCTTTCGGGTGAAATGATGATGCTGTACACCTCCATCCCTCTTTCTTTTAACTCGTCATGGTAAGGCCCCTTTACCAACTGTTATTCTATTCTAAGCACAGAAAAGATTACAAGAATATTTAAAAAATAATTATTATAAGAATACTTTCAGATTTGTACTACAACGAGTGTCGCCGCTTGTCTCCCACCCTTTAACTCAACTACAGGCAATAAACCAATACGAACGCGCATTACGCAACTAACAGACCACGCACACTTGGATCGCAAGTTTGCTATTGGTAGTTGAACTATGAGCATTGCCCTACTTTGTGGCACGCTTGCCCCGTCCTCAAGGCCTTTCTAAGCCTGTACCTTGTGGACGCACCGTTAGAGTTGAAAATATTCAATTTATATTTTTTGTGACCTTGAATCAATAACAGAATCGGTTGTATGAGAAAGTGGTCAAAGTGTAGATCTCACTCAAGTGAAATAGAAAGTGTTGATTAATACAAATCTATCTTCATTTAAAAACTGACCATGTGTGGACGCGTATGTGAAATACATTTAAATTAGACAAAGCTCTTTTTATACGCGTTTCTACATACTATTATTTTCAGTTTGTATTTGTCACCGGAAAATTACAGACTCCGTATGATTGTAATAAATCTTTATCTATATTATCGATGGGTCCCATGTATAAGGGCTAATGTGCAAATAAAAAACTTTCAATTTGAATATATCAAATTGAAACTTTGAGAGCAAGAAAATGTTGTCAATTTCCACATTGGCCCTTATACACAGGACCCATCGATATATACTCGTAAAAGCGTTGAAATCTCAGAAACTATAACACCTACAAACTTAAAATTTGGCAGTTAGGTTCCTTATAGGGTTTAAACATCCGCTAAGAACGGATTTTACGAAACTCTACCCCTGAGGTGGTAAACTGGGGTTGGAAGTTTGAAAGAAAAAACCTTCTATCACGCGGGCGAAGCCGCTGGCAGAAGCTAGTAAGATTATAATTTCTCAATATATTATGAAAAAATCATTTCGTCATTTAATACTTAAGATACGTTACGATAAATGCCAATTTAGAAATCTCTAATCCGCTGTAAAAACAATCGGGCCAAATGGGGCTTCCTCGACCCATCTCCAGTGCCAGTGAGGAGCCTCTCCACAGGCCATGCGCCACCTACTATGCTGCCCATCCTGCATAACCACCTGCAGTTTTCAGGATCTATACCAAGACCAACAGTAGAACTGTACAGATTGCCAAATATTGGTAGCATCAAAACGAAAAAAAGAATAAGATACGATAAATCACAAAACAAAAAAAAACAAATTACAATTTCTCGCGATGTTTTATAATCTTACTGCATTTGCAATTTTCCGGTGGCATAGATTTACCTATTAAATTATTAATTATTTAAGTGTTTTATAAGTACCTATGTAAATATTCATTACTTACTTATAATAAAGACAAACTTATATTTAATTATTCTTAGTATTTTATTTTTTGGGTACGTATGGTTTTTTTAGGCTAACATGATAAAAATTTCAAAAGATGAGGTGTAGTCAGCAGGTACCTAAGAGCACAAAATAGATAGTACAGAAGTCAACCTCATGTATGTACTTCACTCTTTATACCTACGCTAGGCGATCACACACACGGACGCGCGTTGCTCCGACCGAACTCTATGAGCGCGACCGACCGGGCGATTGATCCGAGATATCGTTTCCGTGAGCGGTGTCTATGTGTGCGTTGCTCGAGCGCGCTTTATATGTAGATTGTCTTCTGTACCTATCTATTTTGTGCCAAGAGTAACTGTTGTCTTCGTTCGTCCCTCTTCCACGCGCTTTTATTCTGCTAGGGTCGCACATCCACGACCAAATACTCCATCTCCTCAGCTCTTCTGTCACCTCATCATCATCAGCCTTTTAATGTTCCCACTACTGGGACTAAGGCCTCCTCTCTAGGAGACGGACTGGGTCGTAATCCACCGCGGGCCCAGTACGGGTTGGTAAATGTCACATGTCTTCGAACTTTTTATTCTAGGACATGGCGGTTTCCTTACGACGTTTTGCTTCCCCGTTTTGAGAGCAGTGGTGATGAAATAAATTACACAAAGTAATGCGCCTGGCTCGGTTCAAACCCGCGACTTACAACTAAAGAAAGAAAGAAAACACGTTTATTTGGCACATAAAACACACAATGAAATAACAATTATGGAAACACATAATTTTAAAAATACATACACATTGTGTGTCTCACGGCTGCGCCAAATAGGTGCAGTTCAGCATAGTGCCAGGCCACTACGTAGCAGTTGCCTGACGGTGGTTTTCAACTGAACCTTACTATGAGTCTACGGATGCTAATCAGTTTGTAACTCGTAAGTCGGGGCCATTACCACTAGCTTCTGTCACCTATGGAGATTGAAGAGTTAAACGAGATGGAGTACCCCGTCGGCAACACACAACCCTGGTGAATAGGACGTGAAAATACTCGTCAGACCAATCCATAGTTAGCAGTCAAAAGTTTCGTATTAAAGATTAACTAATTCTGGAGTTCGTATTTTGTAAGGCATTGTATTTGTAGGAACATAATCAGTGGTCGGAATTAGGTAGAGTTATTACTGTAGGTACTTGAATCGAAATGTTGAAATTAATATGGATCTTCCCGGGATTTCTAATGAAAGATCCCGTGTGGCCAACAATATTACAAATTATAAATAATAATAAAAACCTCAAAGCTAGATAAGACAAATAAAACATAAATAATATATAATTTTTATTGGTATTTTTCATTGAAAAAGATCTCTCTACGTCAACTGAGATGAGGTTAACAAACTTATACACTTTCTCCTCCTCGTCATTAATGCCGGAAGAATTTTTTTCTGCTACATTTCTGACAGTGTCATAAAAAAAATCTGTTCTTTAAAATTAATCTCTGGATTTGAGGCATATCCACTTTGGGGTGCCACGACAGAAAACCTCCACGAGTGCCCGCAGGCTGTAGTTCCCTTGCGGATACGTCCGGAACGAAGGCCAGTCTGCGGGACGGTGCACCCTGGGAGGCGGCCAATGTCCCCCTTGGGTATTGCTGCCTAAGGGGCCTCGATGGCCGTCTGCGAATGTTCTGTCTGAAGGAACGCTTCAACGCGTGTCCCTCTGCTGTAGCAGAGGGCACAGTGGCGAAGTAAGAGCGGGCTCGGTGTGCACTCACACTGCCGCCGGGCAGGCAGAAGGAAGGCTTGCTCCTCCTTCTGCCACCGTTAGTCTCGTAGCCCCAGAGATTGTCCAAGGTCATGTTTCTGACTTTTGATGGGGGACGAGGGTCCTGGCTTAACCGCCCGGGCCGCGAGGAAGACAACCTCTATAAAAAATTACCCCAAATCTCCAAGCGGCGGCGCACCGTGAGGGAGGTTGTTAGCTTGACTAATGGGTAGCTAAATTAGTCTCTAGTGCGAACCACGTATTTAAGCCAGTAAAACATGATATCTACTCGTGGGAATAGAAATGGAAACACAAAAATCGAAATTTTTTCAAAAACCAGGGAGTGATGCGCGGTCGGAGTCCGACGCGGCATCCAGAGGGAGCTCGGAGGGCTCGGAGGCGGAGGAGATGGCTGGCCATTCTGGGAGAAACTCGGGTTTCTCCCCGAGGCGCTCCGAGTTCGTCAGGAGGTATGACGGACGCTCGGAAGTGGAGGAGGCTGCGTGCGATGGGAGAAACTCGGGTCGCTCCCGGAAGCGCTCCGCGTCTGCCAGGAGGGAAGACGGATCGTCTGGCTCTGGCTCTGAGGGGAGGAGCAAAATTCCCACCATCAGCCGTGGTGCGGGCCAGTCCCGCGGAAAGGGGAGGGGGCTAACGGCCAAAGACTCCGCTCAGCGAGCCGCCAGGCTTGCCGCGGAGGGGCGTTACCCCGGAGCGGCCGGCTCAGAGAGGGACCTCTCGGAGCCATCTGGCAGCGAGAGGCGTGCCAAAGCGGACTCCGACATGGAGTCCCTTCAGACGATGGCAGTCAACCTGCTGCGGGACATGAGCCGCAAAAGGGAGAAGACGTCAAAGGAGAGGACGGCCCAACGACACGCGAAGTCCCTTCGGGAAGCCTTTGACGCCTCTCTCGAGAAGAGGGTGGCTAGGATCCGGAGCGAGCTCCGGGCTGAGCTCCAGGCCGAGCTCCGGGCCGAAGTCCGGGCTGAGCTCGCGAGAGCGCCCAATAGCGGTGGCTGCCAGGAGGCGGCGACAGGAGGGGGGGCCCAGGCCCAGCCCGAGCCGGAGAGCCAGCTGCTAACGCTGATGCAGCGGGAACTGGCTGCTTTCCAGCAGCAGCTGCAACTGCAGCAGCAGCAGTTCCAGCTGCGCATTCAGCAGCAGCTGTCCCTGCGGGCATCGTGCTGCGCCCTCCGCTAGCGGCCTCTGGCCAGCAGCGAAAGGCGCCGTCTTACGCCGCCGCCGCCGCTGCGGCTTCTGTGCCCAAGGCGGGTCCATCGGGGCAAGCGGGGCGCGGGGCCGTGGCGTCGGAGCCCGCGAGACCGCCCCCGACGGCCAAGCAGCAACGGCGGCAAAAAGGTGTGGCGGTGCCGGCCGCTAAACCGGCGGGACCTCCTGCCTTGGCGGCGACTAGGCCCCGCCCGCCACCTCCTCCACCTGAGGAACCCGGCGGCGCTTGGACAGTCGTCGGCGCCGCGAAGAAGGCGGGCAAGGCGGCCAGGACGGCCAAGAAGCGCGCAAGGCGCCAAGAGCGCAAGAAGCGGGCCATGGCGGCGAGACTTCGCGCCCCGAACTCCGAGGCTGTGGTGATAACACTGCAGCCAGAAGCGGAGAAGAAGGGCGTGACGTATGACGCCGTCATGGAGAAGGCGAAGCAGGCGGTGCTGCCCCACCTTCAGGAGCTCGGGGCCGCTGGGGGCTTCCGCATGAGGCGCACGGTCACCGGGGCCCGAATCCTGGAGGTCCCCGGTGCGACCAGCGGCCCTGCGGCTGACGCTCTGGCCGCTAGGATCAGAGCGTCCCTCGATGCGGAGGAGGCCCGAGTGTCCAGGCCCACAAAGTGCATAGATATGCGCATCATGGGCTTGGACGACTCCGTCAAGGTGGACGAGGTGGTGGCCGCCATCGTCGGGGCGGGCGGGTGCACGGCCGATCAGGTCCGGGTGGGCACCTGTCCTGGCCCTGGCTGCCCCGTGGCGGCGGCCAGGACCATCACTGGGGAGGGCCGACGGCTGTTGGTAGGCTGGGTCTCCGCGCAGGTTAAACTGCTGGAGCCCAGACCTCTGCGGTGCTTCCGGTGCCAAGTGGGGCACCACGTTGGCGCCCACTGCGCCGCGGAGGTGGACCGCAGCGACCGCTGCCACCAGTGTGGCCAGCCCGGTCACAAGGCCGCAGAATGCCGTGCTCCGCCGCACTGCTACGCATGTGCGGCGGCAGGCAAGCCGGCCAACCACCGGGCTGGGGGCAGGTCCTGCGACCCCTCCGCCAAGGACAAGGGCAGGGTCCGTAGGCCTATCCCCGCCGACGTCCTCACCGCCGCAGCCGCCTCCTTGGCCGCCGCCGCTATCGCCGCCGCACCCGCCGCTCTCGCCGCCGCACCCGCCGCTCTCGCCGCCGCACCCGCCGCAGTCGCCGCCGCACCCGCCGCGGCAGTGCCCCCTAGAAGGGCTCGGGAGGAGACGATGGACTGCCAATAACGGCCCTAGACGGCTCGGTGACGTTAATCTCGTCGGCCGCCGCCGGTACCCCGCCCCTCGAGGCTGTTGCGAGGGGGCGGGGCTGCGTGGCAGCACGGTTCGGGGACATTGCAGTGGTAGGCGTCTACCTGTCCCCGAGCAGATCTCTCGACGAACTCCAGGTCTCCCTTATGGAGCTAAATGTCGTCGTCGCTGGGTTTGGTATCCTCCCCGTGGTCGTTTGCGGGGACTTCAACGCCTGGAATACGGCTTGGGGTTCCCGGTACACGAACCCACGGGGTCAGATGGTGGAGGACTGGGCTTTGGAGCTGGGCCTGGTCGTCCTGAACCGGGGTTCTGTCCCCACGTTGGCGCGGATGCGGGGTGAATCAGTGGTGGACATCTCGTTCGCCAGCCCCGCTCTGTTGCCGCGTGTCGTCGACTGGCGCGTTATGGAGGAGGTGGAGACGTACTCTGACCACCGGTACATCCGGTTGGACGTCTCCGCCGAAACCTCGGCCGCGCCGGTCCGACAGAGCCCCTGCGGTCCGCGGTGGGCGCTTAAGCAGATGGACCGGGAGCTCCTCCTGGAAGCCGCGACGGTACAGGCCTGGGTGCAAGCACCGGACAGGCCTGTCGACATAGACGTCGAGGCGGAGTGGTTCCGGGAGGCCATGTCGCAAATCTGCGACGCGGCAATGCCCCGAGTCCGTCCAGGGCGAGCTAAGCGCCAGGTGTGCTGGTGGTCGCCGGAGATTGCTGCACTGCGCAACGCATGCAGTCACGCGCGGCGCCGGTACGCCAGACACTGCAGGCGCCGCATCCGCCCGCCGGATGCGGAGGCCAGAGAAGCGGAGCTGTATGAGGGATACAGAGCGGCAAAACGCACCCTTCGAACGGAGATCAAGCGGGCCAAACTGGAGGCCCGCAACGTGTGACTGGGGTCTCTGAACGCGGACCCATGGGGGCGCCCGTACAATATGGTACGGGAAAAGCTCCGTCCCTGGGCTCCCCCACTGACTCAGAGTCTCCGGCCCCAGATCGTAGAGGGTGCGGTGAACGCTCTGTTCCCTGCGCGGAGGGAACACTCCCCCCCGCCCATGGCTCCGCCTCCACCGCCAGCGGTGTCTGACGCGGACCGCAATAGCGACGACGACGACAATGCTCCAGAGGTGACCGAGGTAGAGATGAGAGTGGCGGTGCGAAGGCTGAGTGCCACAAACACCGCCTCAGGACCCGACGGCTTGCCTGGAAAGGCCTGTGTCCTGGCCATGGAGGCTCTCGGGCCTCGACTGAGAGGGCTCTTCAGCGCATGTATGGAGAGGGGCCAGTTCCCGCTTTGCTGGAAGACGGGGAAACTGGTCCTCATAGCGAAGCCAGGGCGCCCTGCGGACTCTCCGTCCGCGTACCGGCCCATTGTGCTGCTCGACGAGGTGGGCAAGCTCTTTGAGAGAGTCATTGCAAACCGCCTCGTCGGGCGCCTAACACGGGTGGGGCCGGACCTTTCGGACGGACAGTTCGGCTTTCGCAGGATGCGCTCTACGGTGGACGCCATCATGCGCGTGCGAGCCCTCACGACGGGGGCTGCGGTGTCCCGGGGCAGGTGTGTCGTGGCAGTGTCCTTGGACATTGCCAACGCCTTCAACTCCCTGCCCTGGAGTACGATCCGGAGGGCACTCCGGTACCACCGGGTGCCCGAATACCTCTGTCGAGTGGTCGAGGCCTATCTGTCGGATAGGTTTATAGTCTACCCCGGTCACCAGGGAGACTGGAAACGTCGAGAGATGTCGTGCGGTGTTCCGCAGGGGTCGGTACTAGGGCCACCCTTGTGGAACATCGGGTACGACTACGTGCTGCGCGGCGACTTCCCTGACGGGGTCAGCGTGGTTTGCTACGCAGACGACACGCTGGTTCTAGCGCAGGGAGAGTCGTACCAGGCGGCGGTCGCTCTAGCGACACGCGGGGTTGCGATGGTCGTTGACAGGATCCAGGAGTTGGGACTCGAGGTGGCGCTTCACAAATCCGAGGCGATGTGTTTCCACGGTCGCCGGTCTCGGAACGCGCCGCCATTGAGTTCCCAACTAACGGTAGGAGGAGTTGACATCGGTGTCGGGTCGACGATGAAGTACCTGGGACTCGTCCTCGACAGCCGGTGGAATTTCGTGGAGCATTTCCGACGTCTGGCTCCCAAACTCAACCGGGCTGGGGCTGCGCTCAAGCGGCTCCTGCCCAACCTTGGGGGTCCGGATGCCTCCTGCCGAAGGCTCTACGCGGGGATCGTTCGGTCCATGGCCCTCTACGGGGCGCCGGTGTGGGCGCCGTCGCTGAAAAAGCAACCGGCGGCCATACTGAACGCCTGTCAGAGGGTCATGGCGATAAGGATGGTGCGGGGATACTGCACGGTCTCCCGCGAAGCGGCGAGCCTTCTGGCTGGCCTACCACCGTGGGATCTGGAGGCAACAGTCCTTGCACACATGCACGACATGCGCGTGGAGATGCAACGCCGGGGTGAAAGTCCGCTGCCGCGACAGGTCACGGCATGGCGGACAGAGCTCCGGCGGGATCTCATGGTGAAATGGCGTCAGCGACTATCGCAACCCAGTGCTGGGCACGCCACAATCATGGCGGTAAGTCCCCTCTTTGAGGCGTGGCTGGAAAGACCTCACGGCGTCCTTACCTTCCGCATGACGCAGGTACTCACCGGACATGGTTCGTTCGGGAGTTTCCTGCACGGGATTCATGCGGAGGTGACGCCCGGGTGTCGCCACTGTGCGGAACGCCCGGAGGACACGGTGGAGCACACAGTCGAGGTGTGCCCTGCTTGGGCGGAGCATCGCCGTGCCCTCGTGGGGGCGATCGGCGGCGGAGACCTCTCGCGCCGGGCCTTGGTTGAGGCCATGGTCCGGAGCGAGGAGGAGTGGCAGGCGGTCGCCGACTTCTGCGAAGCAGTAATGCTCGCAAAGGAGGAGGCCGAACGCATCAGGCAACGGCGTTATCGCCGCCGCCGTCGCCGGGATTCTGATCCCGATTTCCGGCCAACGTAGACGCGGGCTTGCGGACAGTGAGCAATGGGTAGCTCACTGTCCGGCCGTCCGGTAACTGTCCGGACCAAGCCCAAGTCGTCGACGGCGCGCACTGTTCCCGCGCGCCTCAAGGAGTTGTCAGCAACAGCAGGGACCCAGCCGGGTCGAAGCCTACTGGGGCCAGGGTTATCCGAAAGGGCGCTCGAGCCCCGGTATGAAGGCTAGAAGGAACGGGGTGGGTCTTTTAGTCAGTAAGAGTCTGACACTATCTCCCGCTCCGCCCAAGGGCGGGGGATGTCAATGCATGACTTTTTCCCACCATAAAAAAAAAAAAAAAAAAGGCATATCCACTTTATTCTTTCGCTGTATGAAATCAGTATAAGTACCTACTTAAATAACTCTACCTAATTCCGACCTCTGAACATAATGCACGATTACCTTGCTACGATAAAAGTCACGGAACAGTAAAAACAGTGGAAGAAGTAAGTAGGCGTGGCACTGTCGCCGCTAGTAAGAATCGCGTTGCGCACTTGCTGTTCAAGCGCTCTCATTCTCTAACTAGACTGCGCAACATAATAATTAACGAAAAATAATATTAAAATGCCTTTTTGTCCCATACTGTACTTTAAAAACCATAGTCTGACTAAAAACCTAACTCATGGAGGTGTATCATACCACCGAAAAGTATTATTTTCGGATTTATTTTAATAAAATGAAAAAATAAAATTACGTGAAACATTGCGCAGGATATACAAACAAAACTAGTCCTTAGTAACATCACTACAAAGTTGATTTTCTTTTCTCGGTTATTAGCTTTTCTGGAATATTCGTTAGTCTACCTATACTTTTGACGCTATCCAAATAGTGCGTGACTTTATCGATAAAATCAATCGATATGCATAATATGTATTACATTGCCTTTTTAAAATGTATATTATAGTTTAATAGTTTTTGTAAGTAATATAATACAGATAATTATTAAATTAATAAATATAATAAAATAAAAATTGTGGTATGATATTTGTGATGTATTTTAAATAAATTTAGTTAAAGAGTTAGGAACAACATAGGGCGTTTGAATTATACTTAATATTCTTATGTTTAGCAGTGGGCGATGACGATGATTTCAGCTGAGATGATCATAATTGATGTACTATGCAAATAAATACCCTTTTTACTACGTTTAAAAATTGCCTTTAATCATATTAATTTCATAATTTTAACCCTTTTCTTGGCAGAAAAAAAAAATGTATAGAATTATTTTTTTTGTATAATTCTCTTTTGAAGATAAGTATTAGTGAATAAAAAAAATAAAATAAAAAATCATGTATGTCTAGTTTTGGAGATATGTAATGTATCTTATGAGATACATTGCCAAGTGTCCGTAATTTTCGCTACACAAGGCAATGTATCTGAGAGGATACATTGCTCAAATAAATAAATGACTAAAGGTAAAAATATAATCAGAATTATAGAAAAAATCAAACACAAACATTAGATCTTACAAAATAACTACCATCAAAATAAGTATGTGCAAGAAAATAAAAAGTTTCTATTAGACATAAGACAAAGTCTTAGACTAGCTTCGAACACATTGCAGTGCTTTGTCTTTTAATGCATAACTTTGACCTCCCCTTGGTACTGAATATTGGAAATTGTCCAATTTGGTCATAGCTGACACAAAGTGTAGGTCTTGGCATAACAGGGGCTTTAATTGTTTTAGCTGGAGTAGACCCTGTTACGTCTAATTCCTCTAATGAAGTCTTCTTTTTGTGCCAGTTTCGTTCGTTACCAGTTATACTTTGTACCAACTGGTAACGAAATTTTTTAGAGGCATATATTTTTCTGATCTAGTGTGCCTGCGCTAAAGCAATCAGCTATTACTGATACACATGTCCAGCATTTGGGAAACTAAGGGCAAATACCAACAGTGACAGTGTTTGTTCTATAACAGGCGATGGCAAGCTACTACGCCACCCATTTATAAGTTGTAATGCTTGGTTATTTCAGGACAGGGTACTGGAAACTTCTTATTAAATTTACAATATCTTTGAATTGTAAACACTGGATCTGCTTCAACATAGTTGCTTGCAGTGGTTACGCATTTATTAACATGCCACTTTGCTACACAAATGTTGTTGCTATTGCAAACTATCTGGGAATAAAACCCTTTGTCCACAGTCAGTTCTTTTTTCTATTCCCTGTAACCTATTTAAACGAATGGTTCCAAGTGAGAATAGACAATGAATTAATTTTAAACTGGTGAAAAGGGTATCGGAAGAGACCCCTGAACTTGTTGGTTCTGGAATGCTTTTTTATGCAAAAGGCTACAATTATTACAGCCCCTAACCCGAAGCCAGAATCTAGCTGGGTAAAATCTTCGTATCGAAATGTGTCATCACCTCCATACACAGTAAAGTCGTAAATGAATTCAGACATTTGGAGCTCTAACGAATATTTTGAACTCCCATTTCTTAGGTTTGCTTTTTATATATCGTTTCTAATGCCAGTTTTTTTCCCTTTATATGGCACCATCACCCCGTCAATGATGAATCTACTCTCATGGAATGATTCTTGAAGTTTTTCCGTAAGTTTAGAAAGATACATTGCGTGCACAATTATTTCTATAATAACTTGGCGGTGTGCACCCAGAGATACATAGTACGCTGTACCTAATTCTGTGATAAGTTAGCAGTGTGCACTGTGAGATACATGCACAAATAAGATTCGTTTTTTTGCACAATAGTAAATATTTCGTTTGAAATCATACTTGATACAAATGTTTACTTCATAGGGAATATAAAATCATTCAACACTACATAAAAATCCGGGTACAATATAAAAAAATAATAATATTCTTACCTCCATGCCTACGATCGTGCCGACTGTGTGCACAATTTTTTAATTCAAAATATAACGATACTACCAATATCATCATGCTAAATAAAAATGAATTCGGAATCATTCAAAATATAAATTGTTGTGAGAAGTTTTATGTCATTCACTATATTTTCGAAACTAGGAATTTTTAAAGTTGACGGTATCTGACAAGATACATTGTCAAGAAAAGGGTTAATACTATCACACTATCGCATACATTTTTTTTTTGCATGATATGTTTTAAATACGTTTTCATACAATCGATACATATTTCGATCGAATAAGGTCACTTCCCTATCTGAGTAGCAGCGAGCGCATTCGCGTCAGTGATACGCCATTCAAATACCAATCTTATTTTAACGTTTTTACAGTTCATACTGAATATTATATACTGAACAATGCCATCTAGCGACGAGTGGCAGTACTTGGTAGTCAAAGATGTATTTCTTTCTTGTTTTTGTCAATTTGATTTATAGACTTCTGAAATTAAAGTTGCATTTCGTATAATTTTTTTTTGCATTTCGTCTACGCCCTGTTTTTGTTTTCAGCCAATCATATTTTTAGGTTTGCAGTAAGAGTAAATTGTAAATGTATGAGTTTGGCGACACCGGTTCTGGAACAAACATTTTTTCAAGCTACTTCCACTGTTTTTACTGTTCCGTGATAAAAGTATTATGTTGTTTTTAAATGAAACATTTAGACCAGTGAATTCAGATGATTAATTTAAAATTATTCAACGACAAAAACAGATCTATCTTTATATTTGATACTCAAACTTTTGTGTTAGTATTAACAGTAAATAACGACCCTATTAAGGAAAAATGTCGTAAACGACAGTTTACATTTTTTGCAGAAATGGGTTTTCTACTCCCTCATTAATAACAATATCTTTCTAAAACGATTTTTTATTCATACAACTATTAGTAGTAATATGAATAACAAATCATATTTTTTATAAAACAGTTAGCTGTTTTATGACAATAGTTCCTATTAACATATTATTACAATACTTTAAAATTACGAGAAGAATAGCTCCTTTCTGAAAAAAACGCAAACTAAGTGAGTTACACCAGTGTGGCAGTCTGGTGTGGTTCTGGCTTTATCGTTACATCCAATGTAGTACAAATTTTATTTTATAACATTGTGTTGCTATTTATTAACCTTTCGAATACCATAATTAGAGACACAATAGAAATGCAATGAGAGAGCCGAGAGAGCGAACGCTGGCCGCGGCGTTCGCCTGTGGTTTAATTAATTAAAGTTATTTATGTATTTCATTTCAATAGAATTATACACCAGTAGTATTATGTTATACGAGTATTGTAACATATTTATATGTTTACCCTAGTCCGTGCGTTACTGCGGGGTGCCAACTGTAAATCAGCGCTGGGTGTCTAACGCCCAGCAAATGCTGAGGTGGTCACCCTTTCGTTGCGGCACGCTCGGCGCATTTTGTACTTTTGTTATTATTTATTTTGTGTTTACAGCTGTTGTGATTTGTCTGTTTCGTATAAAAGTATTTCTATTCTACTTCTTTCTATTCTACAATATTCTTTCTAACAAAGGCTCGATATTTGTTGTCACATGTACCTAACGGCATTTAAAGCGCGGCCACTCTCAGACTGCACAGAAAAGGAACAGCTGCGCAAAGTTTTACCGATTTCCTAAAAATCTACAGATCATCATCATCTTCCTGCCCTTGACCCATCTTATTTCGGGTCGGCGCAATACGTTTTTTTCTTCCATTCTACCCTGTCACTCGTCATGCTAAAAATCTACAGATATGATTATAAAATTAAAACATTGTAACGGTAAAACGTTGCTTGTAGAATAATCTGACCAACAATCAGAATGGTTTTTAATCGATAAAAGTAATTTTAGAGGCATCTTCGTTATCTTTTCTATCATACTAATGCCTTGATCGCACGTAACGAGTACACGGGCGAGACAGTGCTCTCGGCCGAATATTCGGCAAGTATAAACAAAGCGCCGAGTACTCGGCTGAGCGTTTATTTCTACAACTCGCTTACCTACATACATCGTGGTTTGACTACATCACTGTCTCGGCCGAGCAACATTTTACTGACTCGCCCTTTTACTCGCCACTTGTGATCAAGGCATAAATTAGCATATTATGTTTTGAACACACTATTTATCTAGCATTTATCCTGAGGAATAACACATATTTTTCGAATACTGTTTACTGGAGTAGACTATATACTTTTACGCGTTATAAAACTTGCGCTCTGGTTTTTTGTTACCTCTCAACTCACTTTACTTCCTATTGGACCGTAGCATTTAATAATCACAATCACGCGCACACAATTGTGTGTAAAAAAAAACCAAACAAATGCGATAGCTATGTTACAGACATTTTTTAAATTAAGTATTTTAACGTTTGTTGTTGTTATTGTTGTTTGTTTGTTTGATGTTATGTTTGTTTGTTTGGCAATCAAAATTAATACCTGAATGCATTTTCAGTGTTAATGGGCCTGACATTCAATAGGCTTTACAATAACAGAGTAGTATATTGCTAATACCTATCTTATTTTGTGTGTGTACTATGTCAATAGGTGACTAAATACTATATGAATATTTAGTAGGTATGTATTTGTTCATGTAGATATTTATTTTAGTACAAATTAAGCATTGTACTTTATTTCTTTCAACTAGTGGTAAGTTTAACTTCTTTTTTGCACTTATGGAAATACCATTTCGTGTCCTGGCAATCTCTGTCCATTTCAGGTTGTCTGGAAAAGATCGTAGAACGCGATAAGATTTTTTACTTTAAATTTCCTATTGTGTTATTAATTACCTTTGTGTACAATAATGTATCATAAATGAATAACAAATGAAACGTTTTTTCATTACAATTAATCAGTGATAGTAATTACGTAGGTAATTTTACAGGTGTATCACTTTAAAATGTTTTAAAGTTTATGACTATATTAAATTTTATAATCTAAAGATGATGCCTAGTAAGTGAATTACGTGGCCCATATTGTATAAGTAACGATGACAAATCCATCAAATTTCAAAAAACCGTCTGATTCGTTTTTAGAAATATGAAGAACAGGTTTTGAAGTCCGGGAAACCTCTATTGAAGAGGGAGGATCCCCCACCCAGACGGGTGTTATGTCTAGTCCGAGCTCGATAGTTGATTTCAGACGATTAATTAAACGTCTATAATAGATTTGAATATAAAATTAAAACACTATAACGGTAAAATGGGTCTTGTAGAATAATCTGACTATCAATCAGAATGATTGCATGTATATTATTCCATTTTCTAATCTATAAAAGTATGTAGTTTATAGAGGTATTTTCGTGTTTTTTTTTGTTCTCACTAAATTAGCTGTATTATAATTTCAACAGATTATCTTTATGCTGAAGAATAAAATATGTTTTTCGGATTTTGTTTACTGCAGTGTATCATATACTTTTGCGCATTAAAAAAAATCTCGCGAAAATTTGTAGTCCTCTTAATGACGCCCGTCTTAATAGTGGCTAGGCCCATAAGGTTAATAATTTTGATTTTCATTTCTAAGTGTCCTTAATTCATTGCCAAAAAACATAACATCATTAATAACGGATACGGAAATGCAAATTTTTTACATAACTTACGGTTGAGGTCAACCGGTCAAAACATTTAATTTATTATTAGATCTAATTTCGGCATTATCAATTTCATGCGACCTTATCGAAGGCTATTTGATTAAAGGTTTTCTTCTTTCGAAAGGTTTTTGTTAAAGTTCAGTTAGATAAAGTAAAAAAGTTGTTTATTAAACACTTAACTACAGTAGAATCTTTTCAATAACTTTAACAACAGAGTCTTGCGAATTTAAGTGTACAGTCAACACAAAAATGTTTTGAAGAGAAGAATCAATCATTATGTATAAATATCACTAAATATTTCATACAGTACCTACACGGTCAACTACCGAACTAGACTTGGTCTGTTGACAGATAGATACTAGACGTATTTCGTAAAATATTTGGGATTTTTACTAGAATCAGTAATTACTAGTACACTTAATCTTCTTCTCAAATCGATGTTTTTTTTTTTTTAATTCAGTTAATTTATTGGCCGTACCTACATCTTTTTTTCTAAGATATATTTTACTATCAGCAGATTAGTTTATATGAACATTTTTGGTCAAATGTCTCAACAAAATATAGGTCCAACAAGTTATTGTCAGACCTGTTTTTTTTTTAATGAAATGATAAAAAAAAACATTGTAGATATGTCGTGACCAGATCGTATAGGTATGTTAACATGGTGATGATATTTCGATCCACGTTTGGCCATATCATTTATATAGGATTTCTATTAAAAAATCTAAAGAAAGTAGGCCAAACGACGATTGGCATATCATCAAATTTTAACTTTTAAAACGATCTGGCCAGTGTTAGTTGGCCATATCATGAATTGATCAATTTCTAAGATCTAGCCGCGACACAAATACCTACCTAATACCTACTTACTCTTCATCTATACATTCTGTACATAATTATAAATAAAATTGGAGTGTCTGTTTGTAATATTGAAATAACTGCTTTTTACTACATGCATATGAATATACAAGGTGTAAGGGACAGCCTTCCACAAACATTAAAAGGGCTTGCTCAGTAGACGAAACTGAACAAACTTCCACAATTTTTTTTTTTTTGGAAACGAAAAAAAAAATCCGCCTCACCATAGAAAATTTTAAACTTGATTGAATAGAATAGAATAGAATAGAATAGAAAAACTTTTATTCGGTACAGACACAGCACAACGGTTATTACACAAAGTAAATAAAAATAAAAGTACAAAGTACGCCGAGCGTGCCCGCACCGAAAGGGTGACCACCTCAGCATTTGCCAGACGTTAGACACCCAGCGCTGGTTTTCAGTTGGCACCCCGCAGTGACGCACGGATTAGGGTAAAGCATATATATATACTCATAAGTGTAATTGAGATCGATATTGATGTAGTGTACCTACGGGTGTAAAATTTTATTTAAATAAAATACATAAATAACTATTTGATAAATAACAACGCAATAATAAAAAACAAAATTTGTGCCTCATTGAAAAAAATGATAAAACCATAAAATAACTTAGTACCCACAATACTCCGATAAAAAAAAAAAAAAAAACATCAGCCGACGCGCGGCGCTATGTTCAACGCCATGATAATGGAGCCACCGCTGCACCGGCCCGGCAATTGCCGACACCTAGGGCTAATACTATAACTATAACTATAAATTAATATACGAAGCCAGTAAAAACAAAAAGAAAAATATTACCGTCTAGAAAATGTTTACAAGTGCCAGTAAAAAGTTACTATTGTGTGATTTTTTATTTAAATTGCAAATGGAAAGGAGTCAGGCTGAAATAAACAAAAGTACCCGCCAGCCACCTCCATAAAGACTAGAAATAGGTACATACCGTGAAGGTGAGTTTTTAAATTATACGATAAAATTAGTTGTGTAAAATAAATTATTAAAATTCTAAGAATGCGTCATTGGTAATTTATTAGATACATTATTATATTCTTAAAAACTATTAAATTAGCATTACTATTGACTTAATTATATAAAAGATTTATCAACATTAATTTCATTAAATTGTATTTGTGAACTTAAAATAAACTGCTTAAGTCTAGCCTTAAAACTACTTATATTTTTTAGGTCCCTAATGGGAGGAGGAATATTATTCCAACATTTAGTGGCTGAGTACCGAAAACTACCTCGAAAAGCTGCAGTTCGGTGATGCGGAGTAACCAGCTGCTGAGCACAACGCCTGGCCTCGCGCTGCCGGTGACTATTTACCCATGCAAGCTTTGAGTACAGGTATGATGGACATTTAGTCTTGATGACGCCGAAAAGAAGACAAGCCAAATGCAACTTGCGACGCGACTTCATTTTTAAAATGTTATGTTTGTTTAAAAATGGTGTGACGTGGCTTCTTGGTGGAATGTTGAAGCAAAATCGTGCGCAAGCATTTTGAACCCGTTGTATTAGTTTTGCGGTGCGTGACAGTAGTCGAGGTCCTACGACGGTATCGGCATAATTTAGCTTCGACAGAACCAAACTTTCAACTAGCTGTACACGCAGGTCTTCGCTTAAAAACGGACGCATCTTGTACAAGACTTTCAACCGGTAAAAGCAATTTTTTACGCAGTCTGCAACATGAGACTCAAAACGTAGGTCTTCGTCCATGATCAAACCTAAATTTCTCGCCTGTTTGACACGCTCAATACATTGTCCCATCACGATTACGTTTGCACGGGAAGAGGTTATTGTGTTGAGTTGACATTTTGAACCAAATAGCATAAATTTTGTTTTGGCTGGGTTAAGTAGTAGGGAGTTTTGTTTTGACCAGGTTACTATCCTGTCCAGATCTTCATTTAACAAATTTACTGCTACATCATAATCTTTAGGTTTAAAAGAAAGGTACAATTGGATGTCATCTGCATAAATATGAAATTTACAATTTTTCAGAACTTTAACAATGTCTGCACTGTACAAAATAAATAAAGGGGGACCCAGTATAGAGCCCTGAGGAACGCCTTTTACCACTGGAGTCATATTAGATAAAATACTAGAACCATTGGCATCTTGAATTTCAACCAGCTGTTTACGGTTAGTTAGATAACTCCTAAACCAAGCAACCGCAGGCGCGTCAAAACCATAATACGACATCTTAGAGAGCAAAAGAGTCAAATTAATGGCATCAAATGCTCGGGAAAAGTCCAGTAAGACTACTAGGGTACAACATCCCTCATCTTGAGCTGATATTATATTGTCTGTAACATCTAAAAGAGCTGTTGCAGTGCTACGACCCTTCCTAAAACCAGATTGCGCGTCCGGGAGAATATTATTTTGCTCAAGGTAGGTCGTTAATTGGGCATTTACAACTTTTTCCAACACTTTTGACAAGAAGGGCAAAATGCTTATAGGCCTTAAGTCCTTTATAGTGCTTGGGCTCGTGACTTTAGGAATTGGACGCACAACTGCAATCTTCCAGAGGTCAGGAAAGGTTGACGTAGAAATAGAATAATTAATAATAGAAGTCAGTATGTCTAAAGTTTGGGGAAGAGTCAGATAAAACATGTCAAGCGTAATACGGTCAAAACCCTCTGCATTAGATTTAAATTTTGATAAAATTTTGATTACGGTAGTTTGGTCTACAGGAGTCATAGAAAAAACACCCTCATTAAATCTTTGAGACTCATAGTACGCTATACATGATGCTGGTGCAGTACTATCACCCGGAACATTCAAGAAGTGCGAATTGATTACATCAGGGTCGTTAAAATGAGAGGGCAATTCGGACACTATTTTAAAAGGTAATAAGGTTGACTTCAGGTTTTTCCAAAGAGTTTTGGGATGATTAATCTTACTATTAATATTATGTTTAAAATAAGCCACTTTTTCGTGATATAAAGACCTATTTACTAAGCTTTTTAGCTCTCTGTAATATAAAGTTTTACTCTCTGAGGGTGAGTTTCGGCATCGTAAATGGGCCTGATTACGCAGGGACATCATGAGTTTTATGTTATTTGTTATCCATGGATACGACCTTTCCTTAATAATCTGAGTCTTACGTGGAGCATATTTATCGAAAAGCGTGATAATATTATAATTTAATTCAGCCACCATAGCATTTACGTCACCTGACACAGCCATCGCAAGCCAGTCCACCGAGACTAAATCCTCGTTGAACTTGTCCAATGGTATATTTTTTATATTTCTACGAGTCATAACTATAGGTGGTATTTTCTCTTTTTTGAAATAAAAAACAGCCGTTATGAAAGCATGCGCACCAAGCGCACCAATCCAGTCCACCTCAATGGAGCGCGCCCTAGCATCCGAGCACACTAGGTCTATAAGAGTTTCGCTAGTGGAGGTAAAATGAGTAGGAGATGTTACCAGTTGGCTTAGGTCAAGACATTGAAGAAAGATATTCAATTTGATTGTTTTGGAGTCTGTTTGGTTCAAAAAATTAATATTAAAGTCACCCAAGAGAACGGTGTGCTTACAAAATGTTAAGGAATTAATAGAACAAGTAAGCGCATCCAAGAATAAATCAGCATTCATCCATGGCGGTCTGTACGCAGTGCCGATTGCAATTTTCACACCATTAGTGGTTAAAACTAGCCACATTTGTTCAACTGTCTCATGAAGAGGGTCAACCGGATGAGAATGAGTACGCACTCTTATCCCGCGTTTGATATAAAATCCTATGCCACCGCCGCGACCACTGCGCACGCTCACCGGCCGCGGAACATGCCGCAGCCGGTACCCGGGCACGGCGGGCGCGCGCCCATCTTCATTTTCCTTTAACCATGTCTCATTTATAGCCATTATATCTACATCATGACGCGCCAATGCAGCGATGAACTCATCATGATTAGTGCCCAAAGACCCTGGGTTCAAAAATCCAAATTTAAAATACTTTGCACTCATCGCAGTGAATCTGCGTCACTAAACAAAACAAAGCAACATTGGAGACATTTATTTGCAAAGTGGTGGCAAATATTAATCGGCTTTTCGAAATAATAACAAAGACTTAGTTTTATTGTAAAATCAAAAATAGTGCTTTGAAATGTTAAAATAATATATATACATGCGATTAAAATGTTATTAAATACCAATAGTATTGTGGCTACTTGTAGTGCAATTGTGGGTGAATAAGATATGTAAATGAGGGAAGAATATTGTGATAAATAAATAACTATACATATGACGGGATATAAGTGCATTATGTTTTGATGCGAGTTAGTTACCAATAAACCTGCACCACTACGGAAAATGCCAACCAAAACAATGCACCCCTTAGTCTGGGCTAGCTGCGGCCATAAAATAACAGACCAAAAAAACAATAAAAAAATTAAATAGATAACAAGAAACACAAACAAATAAAAAAAGTTAACATTATAAGTAAAATAACTAACGCGCATTTTAAAATAGACTTTTAAAATCAATAAAAGGCTGGTTAAACGGAACCATTGCCAAAAATTTGGACAATATCAAGATCACAACGAATGCGTTGTGGAGGTACACCATCTTCTTTCTTCACATAGATGCGGCCATCTTTTGTCCACACGTACTTATATTTATGTTTCTGAGCAGCCTCGCGGACGTTATAAAATAACCTGCCGTTAATTGGCGTAAGCCGCTCGTTTACATAAAATCTTCTAGAGGGCCCGCGCAGCTCGAGGTCCGTCGTGGTGAGACCGCGTCGCACGCGCGCCGCCCGCAACAGTTGATCGCGGGCAGCGCGACGCGACAGGCGCACGGCGAGCGCGCGCGGTCTAGGTGGTTCCACCGAGTCCCCTCCGCTGCCAGCCACAGTAAAGTTACGGCGAACCATACCAATACGCTCGGCATTCACAATGTCGCGCTCGTCAATGTTTACTCCCAGCTTTAAGGAAACCAAATGTATTATGTGCAGCGGGCTCTCATCTTTTGTTTCGGGAATGCCCGAAATTACGACATCATTGAGCAGAAGATCTTGATCTCGTTCGTTCAGCTGCAACTTTAGCTCGGTAATGGCTTCTTTAAGATGGTCTACAGAAGATGGCTCCTTCTCCCTCTCCTCAAAGCGTCTCTCGAGGTGGGAAACCTTGCCTTCAATAATGTCCATTCGTTCCCCACACATCCCGACATCAATCTTCAAACTCGCCATTTCGTCTCGGAACAATCGCAACTCCACTCTCATGGCACTTAGTTCCTCAC
The DNA here is from genome assembly GCA_910589285.2 of Mythimna ferrago. NCBI lineage: Eukaryota > Metazoa > Arthropoda > Insecta > Lepidoptera > Noctuidae > Mythimna > Mythimna ferrago. The sequence goes on from OU342693.1 coordinate 3,010,276, forward strand.
GGAAACAGCGAATTTCATAGGCTACGTTAAGCTCTTGAGACTCTGCTGTCAGGGGAGAGAGGGGTACAATATGCTGGCTGTTTGCTGGTTCCACGGTTGTTTGCTCAGCCAGCGCCCTCTGGCTTTCCGCTTTAGGCTGTGTTCCCGGCGAAGACCGGACTGCATTTGGCTGACTGGTCACGGCGATACCGTCTGAGGGACCTTTGACAGGTGTAGTCGAGTTATCCTTCCTTGGAATCTTTAACTTGCAGTCAGGACACAACCAATTAGGCGACACCTTTGTTGACGTAACGCCAATGCAAGTGGGATGGTAAGACCCAGGACACTTAGTGCAGCGAATACACTCCGCTCTAGCCAAAAACTGACCACAGCCCCCACACTTCGCCATAATCGTTATTTTGCGACTAGTTATGTAAACACAACGGAGATTAGTACCACTGGGGAATCACAGATGGCGCTATTAGCTAGTGTCGAGAAACAATCTCTTTAGATAAAGGTCTTGTATATTCCAGTGTACTTGAGTCTATCACAAACTCCAAAACCCAACTTTCACTTTCCACTTATTATTGTTTATTGTTATCAGTTTTAAGATTTTATTTGTATAAAATTGCGGGTAAGCGTCTTACACTGACTATGTATGGATTTGGTTTTTTAATAATTATTAATGTTTTTACTATCACTGTCACTGCACCACAATATATGTGAATTATTGTATCTTGTAGTAGTCTTCAAACAATAAAGATTTATAAAAAATACTTTGTTTATATTTTAACACTCGCAAGCAAAACAAACTAGTCAGCTGTTACCGACATCCGTGACGTCACTCCCTGATTGGACAGTTTGTATGGAGAGGCCGAATTTTTTTTTCATTTCCTGAAAAAAAACTTTGTGTAAGGTTGTTCAGTTTAGACGAAACTGAACAACCTTCCACAAAGTTTTTTTTTCAAGAGCAAGCCCTTAAAGTTTGTGGAGGGCTGTCCCTTACACCTTGTATATATACGGTACATACACCAAAATAACATTTTTTACAATTTTTGTCTGTCTGTGTGTCTGTTTGTCCGGGCTAATCTCTGAAATGGCTGGACCGATTTTGACGGGACTTTTTTTGGCAGGTAGCTAATGTAATAAGGAGTAACATAGGCTACTTTTATTTTAGAAAAAATAAATTCAAAATCCTGTAGTCCACGCGAACGAAGTCGCAGGCACGGCTAGTGATAAATAATGTCTTAACACCAACTTTTGCAATCTCTAATTACGTAGTATAAAAAATGAAGCCTAATAGACAACGTTAGCAAGTAATATTTAATTTTAACAAAACAACGTTAGTTACACTAATAATGATCGCACTAGAATTTGCTTTGTACAACCACAAAGTACAATTTTGTTACTACCTATTACTATTCTCAAAACAATGAAATTTTTGACGTTCACTTCAAACAATTGGCCGCCAGAAGGCAGATATCAAGGTAAAAGATTATGAAAGATGTCTGCTTTGACGGGCTCATTATGTACTTACAATGCCTATGTTTATTTTGAAACATAAATACAAGATTTCTGTCAGTAGAGGTTCCCAACAAATTATCGAATAATTTGATTACAAAATCAGAAGATCAATTCTCATACAGTTCAAATTCAAGTCACCGAGATGAGTTTGCATATTTTGAAGACAATCAATGTAGAAAGATTATTAATTTTGTGGTTAGAACGCTTACGTCTATATGAAGTACGGATATTGAATCTCTGAAAAAGAGTAAGTTGTAGTGAAATTCCATAAACGATCTGCAGTTCTATTCTATAAAATCTCACCGTGGAAACTAAGATAAAGTTGAGCTGTTAATCCCTATTCAATAGCTTAAAGTGAAATGATAGTTCACTTCAAACTCACTTCTTCTACCTAAGTTTTCACGGTGACAATTAAGTTGACAGCTTGTATTTGCAGCTTTTTATGATCTTGAAAACTAAGGTGAAGTGCTCAATCCCTAGTTTAATTTATTAAACCCCAAGCGAACGCCGGCGGTCGCGCTGTCATTGTCTTTCTATTGTGTCTCTAATTGACACGATTGAAGGGTAGTGTTACTTCAACCTCACTCACGTCAACTAAGCTATCGCGCATAGATTTTTTAGAATAGTCCAACTGATCGTGAAAGCTAAGATAAAGTGAGCACACAATCCCTAGCTTAACATTTCGGATACCGTAATTAAAGCTGAAAAGACAAAGAGAGAGCGAACACGGGCGTGCGCTTGGGGTTTTATGAAATAAAAGAAATGACAGTTTACTTCAACCTCACTTCAACTTGTACCTACTTAACGTTTGGCGGAAACGCTAACAAAATGACATTTCGTCATTTGTCTATGCCTGCTGAAATGATAATTCACTTCAAACTCACTTCATTCAATTTTCACGATGATATTTAAGTTTTCGCGATAAGATTTTATAGAATAAACCTACTGAGCGTTAAGGGGATGCATCTTGATATACATTTTCACTGTTTTTCATACAACCGCTCTTACGCGATTATGACGTTATTACACATTTTTCATTAGATATTTTGGAAACACAGTATCTTGTGGATATTATCTAGGCTTCTATGGAAATCAATTTATAAATTTGTATAAAACTAATCCAGTGAAGACCTCTCAAAATCTGCTATTTTGCATGAACTTTGACACTTCATAATTTAATTAAAGATTAAAAAAAGTCAAAAAGTACAACCATAAAAGCCTAGCAAATTTTATCAAGATTTTAAATAATGACAATGTTTTTCAAAAACTTTTAAGGGTTTAAAAAAACACGTATTTCCTGGAACAAGTTTTATAAAATATTCGAGTAAATCACGGAATTACCGAATGCTAACAGAGTTTTCAGGTGTTATCTCTCTTTTTTCGCGTTGCCTTTTCGTCAAACATCGCGTTGGATTGCGTTAGATGAAAAAGAAAGTAACAAAACAAGTAACAAGCTTTTAAACCATGCTCGATGTTGACGATAGGCGAGTGGAAATACAGCCTCTTAAGTTAATAAAATCTCCAGTGAGATTTTTTAGACTGACCCTACTGGTCCAGCGTAGCTTTGTACAATTGTACAATCAAAGCAATGACGAGGCAAAACATCGCGTAACCACTTTTGCTGTCACTTTTTTCCCATTATATCGAGATGAAAGCAATTTTTAAACAGCCTACTCCAATAATTAGTTTCAATTGTATTTGTTGCAAATAAACTCTTCGTCTTTTAAAAGTTGACATTGAATTGACACATCACCTTATTAGTCGAAATGGATAGAATAGGTAGGCACGTATTTATTTTTCAAGTACTTGTGCCTTAACTGTTAAAATTTCCGGATCAGATACGCTAACCGTCTGGGGGGAGTATTGTGTCAGGTCACGGCATTGCCCGATAGTTGTTTTTCGGAATGTTTTCTATGTTGTAATCGCACGGATATTGTCTGCAACAATTTGTGTCAATTTCTATCACTTTCTATAAATCTCTATCAATTTCTTTCAATTTCCATATTTTTTTATCAATTTCTGTCAGTTTTTATCAATTTCTATAAATGTTTATCAATTTCTATAATTTTTTATAATTTCTATCAATTCCTATCAATTTCTATCGATTTCTATCAATTTCTATCAATTTCTTGCTAAAGAATACTGTCAACTGGAAATTATATCAGTTCGGAAATAATTAGAGTTTAATTTGTAGTCAATGACTGTACCTTTGTTTGTAAGCCTGTGACGTCACTCTATTGATCCTATTGACAATCATTATTATTCAATACTTTGAAGGCCTTGAGAGCCAAATAATTAACATTGTTTTAATTTACATAACGATCAGTAATAAACAAGTATTGTTATGAGACGATAAATCTAGAACTTTAACTAGGTACAAAGTTTGAATTCAAAATTCGAGATAACACCTTGGAACCAATTTTGGAAAAACAAAGCTCAAATTTTAATGCAACAGACCTTTTTTGGGTTAAATAGGTTACTCATCGATCAACTTAAAATACAAATTCACTAAAATCGATACTTAGTGGCTATGGATAGAAATTATTATTATAAGTATGATTTCAATAACAGTAGGTAGCTCGAATTTGTAGAAAAAAGTCTATGTTTAATTAACTAATTTAATAAGTACCAACTTAAATTGCACTTTCTTGTTAATATAGAACCAGTAAATAAATTAACACAAGCACTTCGCGTTAATTACCGTCAAATAGAACCCAATAAAAAACAAAACTAACAGCCTTCGAAGGAGGTCAAGAGATGATTCTGCCTCAAGAGTAACCTATAACCACTATCTACTTTCCCGCGCTTTCTAGCGTCGGCCATCATAATCTAACGATACTTTGACACTTCATTGGCTTTATTACTCCATCAGTATAGATAGTTTTAGTCAACTAAACCTTTAGTTAAACCTAAACCAATGGAGTAAGTATAATTTGAAATACCTGGAAATACCACAGACCTTACGAGAATTCATGGACTTTTCGGAAAGAAGGAAGTTATATACCAACCCAACGATCACAAATAATAAACCATAGAACTTCTAGGTTTTGGGGGCAAAAGCAAAATAATAGGTTAATGATTTATGTAGGTCAGAGAATTTACAAATTATAAATGGTGGCTAACGATTACTTATTGACCATTATAATAATCTACCCCATGATAAAACAAAAAAGTACCATATAAATAAAAATACTCAGGGTTCACTGAACCTAAATAATAAATTAAAAATTAAATAAATAGTAGAGATGTCCATCTGTGTGAACATCATAAACCGGTATTACCGAAATTACCGGTTTCACGTTCGCTCTAGCGTTCGACGTAAAAATGCATCCGCACCGTGCACAATGCTATTCATGTTTTTCACATTATTTGAATCAAGGTTTAATTTTTTTAACGTCAATGTCGTTGTTTGATTCGATATTTTTTTTAGAATTTGTGTCTGAACAATCCTAAGACAGTTAAAGTGTCGACAACGTCATCAAGGTCACGAACGACCAACAAGAAACATCGTAAAGCTATCATTTCACATTGAGACCGAGCTTCGCATCTGACATACATACCTACCAAAGAAAGTAAATTATCCATAAGTACATACTCAGCCAGCGATTATTAATGACTCTTGGTAACATTTTGATTGCGTCGTTTTGTTCGAATATGATATGCTTTTTCAGTGTAACTGATTGACATTGGCAATTGCCAAATAAATGGAAACCGTGAAAATCGCGACGCGATGACTTAAAACTTTAAACGCCAAATAGGTAAGTACCTACTGTTTAAAATTAACCTTGTACCATTTTACATCTACTACTAGTTAGTTTCGCGAATCTGTGAGGCCGAGTGTTTTAACATTCCCAAACACTTAGGTGACCTACATAAGGCACGCTCTGTTGAGCACTAGACAAGTTGTTAACAGTGGAAAAAATCTTATAAATATACAAAAACACGTTTTAAAGATATAAAAAAGTCAGATTATTTGATATTTTTGGTAGCAATGGACTGACTGTAAGCATAGTTATGTCAGTATAGTGTAAATATGTAGATAAGAATCCCTTAATTCGCCTTAGGACATTCTGTAATAATCGTTTATTTAATATAAGATTAATAGCAAGAGGAAGTAGATGACAGTATCAAAAATAATTTATTACAATCAAAAGCATACAGAGACCTTGAACGAACTAGGTTTAAAACTACGCTAAAAAAAACTTAAAAACTTTTTAATATAGACACGAGAGGTATTTAGAATGGGTACACTCTTATATCAAGTAAGAAACAATCAAAACTTTCTAACTTATCTAAAATATATACTTATTTTGACCTAAAAAGTGACTGAACATTTTATTATTTTATTTTCACCTAAAAAAGATGAACCACTAGAATAATTGGCATTTCAAGACTTTGTAATTGGAATAATAAATTCGTCGAAAAAACAGAAATTAATTTACCTTCTCCATCCTGTCATAGGCTGTCGCCTGAGGTCTTCTTCACTCAGGCCATAGAGCCCAATACATGCGAGGAACCAGGCTGTTACTATTAAGTAACAGATGACGATGACACGGAAAGGCAGTAATATCACAGTGAATATTGCAGTCTGTAACAATAGATAATAAAACTGAGTGTGCGGTTGAATAACTAAAAGATCAGTTAAAACCAAATAGGTTAGAATTTCTAATAAATAAAAGGTAAGATTTGATTTATGATCAGATCAGGGATGTTATGGATATGAAATTTCGAATTATAGTGTTTTCAGATATGAAATTATTTCGGATTATCCCCTTATTTTGGTTACGGACATTAGAATTTAAAAAATTATAAAAGTAAGATACAAACAGCAAGATTTGACTTTTATTTCTGTTCTAGAATATAATTTCTTTAGAGCTATCCGAAACTTATAGATTGATTTTGGTTTCAAATATTTTTTGTTATTTTGAATATCCAATAGTTTCAGATACGGAACTCTATAACTTCTCTGGCATAGAGACAGCTTTCCTGAGTTGGTAATGGAAGTAGTTTGGAATTAGATAAAACGTTATATGTTATGATTGAGGCTAAAGCAAAAATATTAGTCTGGGTCAAATATGATCGTCAGTTTGACTTACATATACATAATAATTATTATATTTAAACTAAAAAATTCAGCACAGTATGCTGAATAAAATATTTTAATCGATTTTAATTTTATGGGATAGCCATGCTCAATAATGATTTTGTTTTGCTACCATTTTGTTTTGATTAGAGTGTTACTTTTAGTATTTGATGTCCATTTCTATAGTAGCAATTAAAGAGGAGTTTTGTTAGTCAGTTTCTATGACCAAAACTACTGTATTAACTTCGGAAAATGTTTTCTAAAATTACTAAAGTTTGCAAAATTTAATCAATATTTTTTTTCGGGTAATGATAACCAGCATCGCCACGTAATGGGATCCTGCAGAGAGAAAGAATCGTCGAGGCTGACCAAGGTAGAGAAGGCGGGATGATCTGAATGTATACTGCAAAAATTGGTTTGAGACGGCTCCTGCGCCGTTCACGGGATTTTTCTGCGAGATTTAATAAAAAGAACGAGTTTTAGTCAATCTTGAACACTAAAACCAGAATATTTACTATATTTTTATAGTAGGATATCTAATAAAGTATGCACAAAAACACGACAAAAAGCTAATGCTCTATTAGGCAACAACAAAGTACCTACGGAGAAAATTTGGCAATGTTAAACACGCTTAAAAATAACACAAAATTGCAAAGTTTAAAAATAATATATCGTAATTCAAAGTAAACATCCGATTCGGCTAACCTATGGTAATAAATTGAAGCATATTTGTTAAAACCGACCAAGTGCTAGTCGGAATCGCGCTGTGAATATTCTTCATTGGTTACTCTCAGCGAGCTTCGTTCGACCACTGAAAGAGACATCTGGTTCTTTAAATCCAAGGCTAACTGTGTAATGGTCTACTAGTCGTTGGATCTTTCTAGATAACTTTGTAGCTGTGTCAATTCAAGGCCTCAGAGCAGGCTGTAGAAAAGTGCCTATTTTGACACAAATCTCTTTGGGCATACAGCTGATGCGGCCGGCTAGTCTTTATTTATTTAGTACAGAAATTAACACTCATATACGGTAATCCTTTCACTCTGTCTTCTCTCAGAACCGCAAACTTTCTAATAATATCGTCCTCCATTCATCAGTAAACAAATTCAATCCAGGGTTGGTCTTCACGAGCGCGTTGAGCATCGTTAGCATACACGGTGTAGGGAAGTCGGATTGAGCTACAGTGCGACAAAATGCCCTAATAAATAATTTTTACTTTATAAAGCGATTGTAATTATTCAGAACAAATAATTTATCTTTGGAGTTTATGTAAAAATATTAGTGATCTGCGTGCTGGAGAACAGTAAGGTGGAGGAATGTACTTCCATAGGTTTTCTTATACGTAAATCCATATTCTAAATTATATTTTTTTCACATTTCATAGTCCCCCACCGCATCTGCCTCTCTGTCTGATTGCAATAAGCTCAAAACACTAAACGGATTTTGATGTGGTTTTCCCCGATACACAGACCGATGTATAAGGAAGGCTAAGTTGTATAATACATACATATTATTATAGTAGAGAAAAGCCAAGAATTTCAAAGATTACTAACACCCGTGCGAAGCTAGGGTGGGTCGTTAGATTTAATATTAAAAAAGGAGCAATTGTGAACATCAGAAAATTAATTCTATTTCAGATTTCAATTTTTTTAGAATATGTAATAAGTTCAATTATCATGAGAGCCAGTATAGTAAATGGAAACTCACAATGAAAATAAAGAATATAATATATTATTGTCTAATTTAACATTTTCCCTAAAACTACCTCCTCGCGTTAGCGCTGTGCACTTTTGTACAAATTTTATTAACATCGGGTAATTGAAATCAGCGAATTAGTGTACGAACAACGGTATTGAGTTATACATGAAGAATAGTATATTTCCTATATTTCGGGTTTCGTTTGCCACTAAAAATAACACTTAACTAGTTTTCTAATTTAGCTTTATCATTTTTCTGAATATTTTTTATATAATACTCTCGCAAATCTGCCAGTCAAGTTATTAAAACTTGACTGGCAGATTCGCGAGAGTGCTGTATTAATTAAACCATTTGCAATATTGGCTTAATGAATGTATGCTGTATTGGTGTGCTACGTAATATGTATATTAATACATATTATTAAACACTTATACTTGAAACATTACTTCATAACAAAATTATCGTGTTAAAAGCAACTTTCTACATCATGATTTAGAAAGAATTTTAAAATAGATCACGGCACTTTTTGTTCTATAATTACGAAAATTTACTGCAGTACGCATTTCAAGCACACGTGTTTGATTTTCGTCGCCTGTTGATGCCAATGCCAAACGAGTCTGTAGCACGAGTTTGATAAATAATTTGCTCTTACTCAGATGACGCAGCAGTCTTATTTTACACTGTATTGCACCAATTAACTGAAGCTTTAGCTTTGTCAGACATATATACTGGGTTAGTTAGGTTCTGTTAAGTATAACTCAACCCTTCAACCGAAATTTTCAGCTGATTCTGTTAGAAACTAAAAAAAAAAATAATAATCTTAATCTTCTAATATTATGAGGTGAAGTTTATTTTTATGTTTTTGTTTGTAGGAGATAATCTCTGGAAGTACTGGTCCGATTGCTAAAATTATTTCACCGATAGAAAGCTGCTTTATTCCTGAGTGACATGGGCTATATTTTATGACAGCGGGTGAAGCCGCGGGTAAAAGATAGTAATGTAATATTTTTGGTAAATGGACATGAATATGAAAATAAAGAAGCAAGTACACGCATACCAAGCCTTAGTTACATAACCACAATAATTAGATCGTCACACAACTTTCTCTAAACGTTGCTTCTTTATATAATTATTACACTACTCATTGCTGACACTCTTTCTTGTTCATAATCATTTGTTTGTATTACGTAAGAAAGTTCAATGAGCGAAGGAAATCGGAAGAAAATTGTGTCACTTTCGTCGGGGTATTGCGTGACCAGTGTTATATGATGCCTATCTGACTACCTGCGCAAAACGGTACCACAGTGCAGTGTATCATGTACAGTGCTTACTTTCCCTAACGTACTAGTATTTATGACTAACGGCTTTCTGCAACAGAACCCATGATTAAAATCTCTTGTTCTTAGCGTCCTAGTTATAAATTTTACAGTAAAAATTATATACAAGATGATTTCATTTATCTTTATCTTCTCTTTGTCTGCAGTTGAGACCGATTAACACGAAAATTTACTGACATAAATAATAATCTAAATGTTGCGCTTTCTTTACAACACATACGTAATTGAAATTGAATTTATCTACAGTATTATTAGAGGTAAAGTTTTTTTTGTTTTTTTTTTTGTATGTAGGAGCTTAGGAGGTAATCTCTATAAGTACTGGTCCGATTGCGAATTTTTTTTCACCTACAGAAAACTGCCTTATTCCTGAGTGACTATATTTTATATATGCGGGCGAAGCCTAGTTTTTAATAATTTTCTTGGTCTTCAGAAAGCAATGTAGCAACAGCAAAATAATTGTCTAATCACGCAAAAAGGGTAACCTTTCGTTTGAATTACATTTCATATAATTTTGTTAATTATGGCATTAATTATTAATTTGGAAAGTTATTAATATTAAATGACTTCATTTTGGTTGAACCGAAAAGACTGGAAATCTCGACAAAATCAAAGACCAGAACATTTTTATGGATACATTTTATGATTTTACAAAACCTTTCCTGGTTTTCGCAAACAATGGTGCCGTAGAATCATGATTATTTATTATATATGGGTCCTCTCGCACAGATCACAAATCTTAATCAAAACCATTGCATGGTTTAGAGTTAGGGGTTACTCTGACAGAAAAAACGCGAAAAGCGACTTTGTTTTACGTCGTAGGGTTACATGTTGAACAATAACGGAGCGCAGTTTATTTTGCGACAGAATATAGACCTTCGTAACTGTTACTATGGCTTCATGTTCTTACTGAAACAACAAATTTGCTTATTCATAGGTCGCAAGGAATGAATAAGGACCCTGACCCTGTGAAAAATTTTTCGACATCCAGGACTCATTCATGATTATGAAACAGTTTTTCGTTAAACTCCAAGTCCCAACTTGCAGTTCGCTGGTTTACTTTATGCACAAGGATAAAGATATTATAACTTTATCCTACAAACCTTTCAATCGTGGAAATTACAGACACAATAGAAAGACAATAGGTGCGCGAACGCCGGCGTTCGCTTGGGGTTTAATGAATTAAAAATACATTTATGTACATGATTCATCTTCATAAAAAAAAATTGTTGCAAAATTAATAAAAACCAAAATAACAAAAGCCCATCAGTAGGAAGGTCTTGATTTATTTGTATTCAATTCAGTGTCAATAATACAAGGTACAAGGCCCTGTAGACAAACGTATTCTACAGTACATATTTGGCAATCACATCTAATTTAATTGTTCATCATTCATTGTTAGAATATTTTTGAATAAATTAAGACAATAAAGTCACAACGCATTGTGTGGATACTGGATGGTCTATATTATGAATTTATGATAATATGATTGAATAATTACGACAATCATATTTTTGCACTAATTATGTACATATGCACCTATTGTTTTTGCAACAAACATCTATTTTCCTATGACATTACTGGATTCAGACATGCGCAGAATGTTTCAGTAGATAGAATCTTTACACATAACTTAATCAAATAATACTTTCACTTTAACACGTTATGCAATTTAAAACCTTCTTGCTTCGTCTCCGTACCTTTATTTTGTCATATGTGTTATCTAGCTCCAATTTGTGAACGAAAGGGTTCAATATTTCGGCGCGCATGTCGTCAGATGAGAAAGCGCCGGTTTCACTATGCAGTTTGCCATTCATTTTCACGAAACCAAAAACACAATATTCTTGACAGAAGCTCAAATTAGATCACACCTTTGACACTCATTTTACGTCACACTTCATTAGTGAAAAATAAGCAAGCACTTAATATTTTGAAGGATCTCCGACGTGTTTTCATTTAATAAAACGCGGCGAATTTAGACACGCATTTCTCCTCGCATCAAAATCAAGACTGGTGTTTTTCGAGGTCACACACGAAAGCCTGCTATTGGTTCTGAAATTTGACAGATGCAATCGACCACCCGTCTAGGAAACCGAATTGTGAGACTTGACTAAACTTTATAAACATTTGAGAAAGGACACAAATCATTTTTCAAGAAGTTTATACGTATTTAGAAAAAGAATTTAACAATAAAGAAAAGCCTATTCGATCCAGTACCGGTTTTCCGAGAATTTACGATTTGACATCTAATCGAACCGTGTAGATTGACGTTTGTTAAGATAGCTACAGATACTATGAGATAAAAACTCAATTTTAAAAACATTCATGAAACAAATGTTTAATTTAATATGTTTAATATGAGGATAAGATTGTTATTATTGTTATACTGTACTATCCATATAATATTATTACCCATATAATGCGAGAAATTATTTGTTTTGACTTGATTTGTTACTTACTGTGTAAACGCTTTTGTTGTCAGTTTGACATGCGTGTCATTCTTCTCATGAAAAAAAAATTTTTTTTGCCGTAAACGCAAACGAATATCTTGTGATTATTGTGCAAAACAAAATATTGATACCTATGGATTTTCTCTCGAATAATGGAAGCGAAAGTTCAAAAACAATTAATTGATTATTTTTCTTATTTTGACGAATTTCACTCGACAGTGAATATAAGTTTGAATGATTGCCAAAAGCGAGCAGCGTCTATAAATACACTGATAAAACGTTGTAAGAGCATAAAGCAGTGAGTGAAATTAAAGAAATGTTTATTGTTTTTATTTTACGACTGTGTGTAATGGTATTGGTCGTTGTAGGGCTGACGTGACCGAGACGCCGTTAGAACAGTTTGAAGGACTACAAAGCAGGTTGTGTGCTTCAATACATAACCTTATTTCTGAGGACGCAGTAGAAATACGCAACAAACTGTAAGTATTGAGTACCTACGTCTAATATGCGTGTTATTTATTTGATAAGCCATTAATATCAGATCTTCATTTGAGAAATGGCTTGCACATGTTTGTGAACTGTAATAAATTGATTTAGCTGTGAGTAATTATTGTGTAAGTACATAAAGTGTAAATATGTAGAATTTAATTATCTAGTCATTTTTATTTCCTTGTGTGTTAATTTAAATGTAATTATTATGTAACTTAATTGACACATGCATTGGGGTAAGTTTTATATCACACACTTAGACCAAAAATCATACACAAGGTTTGAAACCCTACTTTATAGTTTGAAACCCTATTTAATGGCTATTTTATGAAAAAGTTATTCAATAAGGTTATTTTGATGACTTAATGATTATAATTCCATAAATAGTACAAGTTATGGTTATGAATAATATTGTAATGAACTCAGAAAATGACCCTGATCTCTCTATGATTCTATGATACTCTATGGAAGAACACCTTGAGTTAAGCACCCTTATACCTAACTTAGTTATTCACATTTATCATTACTTTTTATGGTGTACAATTAAGAATTGTAAGATCTTGAAAATTTCAATTCCCCAAGTTTGAGCATTCACTTTTTATTTTAATATTTAGCCCATTTCTTATTCCTTGATAATTCCAATTTACATTAATTATTGTTTTCATTAATTTTCACTGATTATACTATTAATTCATAAAACCCCAAGCGAACGCCGGAGATCGCGCTGTCATTGTCTTTTTATTGTGTCTCTAATTGACACAATTGAAAGGTTAATTATTATTATTTTACATTTTATAAACAAAATTGATTATTGATTGTAAGTTTTTCTTTGTCATCAAGGACCTGTAATCAAGTAAAGGCTTCCTCCATTTTACAACACAGTTTTCTGTCTTTGGCTTTTGAAATCCAGTTTTCACCTGCTTATGATTGAAAATACTTATCAATTGAATTTGACGCTTTCAGGTGCATACTAGAAGAGTCATTTGAGAAACTGTGCCACAAAAACAAAGTGCTGAGAGATAGCTGCAGAGAAAACAACTTTGATGAGAACTCCGTACTGGTGAGGGGCACTCCATTTCAACCTCCACTGAAACAACTACTGGAGTACGCTGATGACACCATCACTTTTGGAAGTCAAGTGTGCGCTCAAATAGAGACATCACTCAACGTATTATCTTTCAAAGAGTTGAACACTGAGCATCTAGGAGACAATTTTCAGTTCCCCAAAGAGTGGCGGAGACGCATACCTGAAATACTCACATACACAGCCTTCTTGTCAGATAACCTAATTTAAATATGGATCTACTAGACTCAATCCTTAATTCTATGCAAAAGCCACCTACGGCCAGCGAAGCACAGAAAAATGCAATGCGGAAACAAAAAGAGGCTATAGAGAATAGACAGAAAGAGGAACGAAACATGATAAATAGATTCAGAAAGCGAGTTGAAGAGAAAATAAGCAACTTTATTAAAGATGGCACAAAACCGCATATTCAATTTGAACCTATGGAACAAATGTACAGATCTATTATAAGGGAAGTATCAGAGATTGCCGGTTTACAAGTCTTCTCGTTCGGACAAGAGGGTGTAGACCGCTACTCAGTAGTATACCTCAAAGATAACGGCCCTTCAGAAGATGAACTCACAGTACGTAGGGCAGGCGGTGTCTGGAATGAAGATAAAGCCGCTGAGATGGCTCTAGCACATTTTGAAAAGCGGAAACAAGCAGCTATCGATTTAGAAGAAGAAAAAAATAGAAAACGTAAGCGTGGTAAAGAGGAACTAAGTGGTACTTTCTATAAACAAAAGTATGCTCATCTGATTGGTCAGGAGGCTGCTATTGATGCAGCTCAGAAGACAGGTGTCAACAAGAGTTACGGAGAAGTTCCTAGTGAGAATAAAAAGGATCAGCGGTCGATTGAACAGACAATGGCTGACATAAAAGCAAAGAAGATGAAGAAAGCGGAGACTGAGAAACGTGATGCAGATAGTAGTGAGCAAATTTAGTATTTGTTTAAATTAAAATACGTAGTTAGTCTGTTTTTAGTCTGATTCTTAATATTGTTGTTATCTCTGACCACTTATGATAAGATTATGATGACTAACATTATAGTGCAAATAATATTCATTGTGAGTATGCAATGTGTAACAGAATGTTGGAGTAATACTTTTGTATGAAGTAATATTTTTTTAAATAAACATAACAAACCCAATTATTTACTAATACAAGTAAATAATTGGGTTTGTTATGTTTATTTTTGTATAATATTTTATACAAAGTAACAAAACATTATTAGGAAATAATTTTCGTTAGGTCTCTAAACTCAAACCTCAAATTTGAGGGCGCAGGGCGTATGATATGATTACGAAATATGAAGTTAATACATCTATCCTGGTGCGAGTTTGTTTTACATTAACGCAATCGATATATTTATGACGTTCGGCACTCTGATTGGCCCGCACCAAGCTCTTAGCCAATGAGAGAACTAAACGCGGTAAACGTTTCGATCGATTTATCGTAAAAGCAACAGATTTTTCAGTATTTCGGGAAAAGCATTGCATAAAGCTCTCAATGATTACTTCTCCAAAAAGTGTTACTCAATATTTTTGTTAAACCTTGTGTTCTTCGAATGGGAACTAATGGAACACTAAATTATATTGCCAAAATCAATCTACTTGGCATTTTCTCAGCTATGTTGACATTGGCTTCCAGTATCATTATATGCGTCTGAATAGATTCTATCTCACTAAAGGGGATTGGTTTTGTATGTGTGTGTAGGTTCACCTATAGTAAAGTCAGGTTACTTTGGCCCTGAAGTATTACTTTAAGTCAAGCTTACTAACCAACAGTAACACAGGACGCTGTTTACTGTGTTTCTATTGGTTAACAAGCTTTTTCCAAAGAAAACCAACTTTACTGCTACTTTTTTACTTATGTATGCTCTGAGTGTTTATCAATGAAAGTAATATACAAACAAATACAAATTGCACGTAAATCTACACATACAAACAGGACCAACTCGCCTTTGTTATATTGAATAGCTATACTAGTTTTTACATGCATAAGCATCCTTATATCGCATTTACGTATTCGGGCTTGACATTCGCAAGAAACATTTCGTCGTTCGAAGAAACATTTGGCGAATAGCTAAACAAACAGCGCCATGCGAATAACCAGCGCAAGTGCAATGTTTAAATATGCGTCCTAACCATTCGCAACGTTACTTGCGTAAATGCCACTTTATAGTATTCCCACTGCAAGGATTTGGGCCTTCTCTTTAGGAGAAGGAATGGGCCGTAAATCTAAAGTTCAAAAGTCTGTAGTAACTCATAGAAAACTAAATGAGGGATTAACTTATTAACATTAAGTTCAACAGTGTGGAATGAAAGTAAACTAAGGGTGAGTTGCACCATTTAACTATAACGATAACCAAACCATAACCAGCCGTGAAACAAACGCCTATTGGTCAATTCGACGATTTGACAACCGTTAACGGCTTTGTTATCGTTATAGTTAAATGGTGCAACTCACCCTAAGTCAGGGATATTTACGTAATATAAAATTTGCGCCGCTAGCGACTCGTTCGCGAGCCACGTGCATGCATTTCAAATTCGCGCGCCCACACAGTTCATTGATCATAATGTATATCTGCGGGCGGCGGAAAGTATGTGCAGCGCGTGGGCACAAAAGAGATAGGTACAGAAGACAATTTACATACAAAGCGCACTCGAGCAACGCACATATAGACACCGCTCACGTACACGATATCTCAGCTCAATCGCCCGGTCGCACTCGTACAGTTCGACTCAACGCGCTTACCCTAGCGCGATCGTCTAGCGTAGGTATAAAAAGTGAAGTATGAGATTGGCTTCTGTACCCGTCTATTTTTTGGCGTGGGGCACTCTCGCGAACTTGAAGTGTACGAACGCAGCTCGCAAGCGGATCGCTAGGGGCGCATTCGTGTGTAGACACACCCTAAAGCTCGTTCGGGTAATATCGGTCGACTCGAGCCGAACGGTTATGATTTTGGTATAATTATCTAACCTCGCCTTGTGAAATGGAGTGAAGTTTTCACTTCTACCGTGTGGTCTAAGGGTCTAAACAGAGGGACCGCATTTCAACTGCAATCCAACCGCAAATTGCAGTTTGAATGCAGTTGACACAACTGCAATAGAACTGCAAACCAAACATGCAGTCCGATTGCAGTTAGGTGAACTGCACACCGACTGAATCCGAACTGCACCATACCCACCCGCCCGCACGCTCCGCCCTTCCGCGCATGGTGCATTCGGATGCAGTCGGTGTGCAGTTCACACAACTACAATCGGACTGCACGTTTGGTTTGCAGTTCTATTGCAGTCGTGTTTGCAGTTCTATTGCAGTCGTGTCAACTGCATTCAAACTGCAATTTGCGGTTGGATTGCAGTTGAAGTGCGGTTCGTCTGTTTAGACCCTTAGGTACACCCTCTTTTGTTATTCTTATAATAAATAAAATACAACTGAATACCAATATTTTGATATTCACTGTCTTCCAATTCAAGCTATTTAGGGCACATTTTTCAATCGTCAGATAACTTTTATTTTAAACGTTATGGCCGTTTCAAATATTATTTGTGTAATACAAGCTGCTGGCAGCAATTTTACCCCTGTGAAAGCAATGAATTATCCCAAGGGTGTTTAAACCTTTAACAGCTTGCGTCGGAATGGTCCGACGAGTGTTTTTTGCATGTCCTATACGCCAGGGTCTTGTATTTGAGACTGGGTCTATCTCGTTAGCTCTTCAGTCCCGATAGGTGACAGAAGAGCTGACTTGGTCGTGAATGTGCGACCTTGGCGTAATAAACGTGAGAGTGTTTGTCGGATATTCTGCCCCGTTAGTAAAAAAGACGCATCTAACATTTTTTTCAGATTTGATTTGAGTTTCATATTATTATTAAACCAAGTTAAAGCTCATTATATTCGGCTTTATTTTCAACTTTTAATATGTAAATATTCAAATTTACTCAAAGACAGCAAACGATTTCCCGTTTCATTCTTTAAAACATTTTTTTTCTACGTTTTTACTTTTTGTTAGATACGTCTTTTTAACTATCAGGGGCAGTATTGCCGATGTAGGTTGTTAAACGGTTAAGGATGCTTTTAGTGACATGGCACCTATCTAAATACGGTTTGATATTTTTCACCTATTAAATATTTTTTTTTTCTTTGTTTGTCGTAAAGGAGCAACAAGCTACACACACACATACAAACTTCCTCCCTTAATTATTGTGATATATTCCTTAAGATAAAATTATCCGACTATTATTGAAAAAAAAAAGTCCTTGTCAATTAATTTGAAACTAGAACGTGTCCAATATAAATCCATAACAAAAAAAAAATATGTTAAAATGAAGACAGTAAAAACAACGTCACATTTGCGCTACAAAAATCATCCTTACTGCTACGGCATAGGGATGCTAATTAACTGTATCGACTTAAATTGGACAAAGGTCCTTGTCTATAATTTTTAATTATTTATGTAAGACTGCAGATTATGCTGCAATTAGAGTAACTCACTTGGCGTCATAAAAAAAATAATGTAAGGAAAGATTTGAATTGAATCAGTTTCGATACAAACCGCCAAAGAATAAAATGAAATGAAAGTACAGATACCGGCACGGATCTTGAGCGCTGGCTTCAAGTTGCGCAGAAGTCAAATATTCGGTTTCTTCAATGGTACGAAGTGAGACGCGGGGGCGGGCGCAGTGATTGGCTCGCCGCGCCATCGTATCATAGACGTCACTCGTGATTCGTTCCCTGCGCTTGCTGCATGTATCTAACAACGACGACGATTGGCTCGCCAATGTATGTAATGCGCAAAGCAATCCCCACTCTGACGCCGAGCGCTGAAGATCCGTGCCGGTACCTACATCAGGGAGTTATTTGTCCCGTTTCTCTTCTAAACTACCATTGGTAGATACCATGTATACAAAATCGATTAAAAGTGGTAGATATTATAAAGGTGTCACTAAAATGTTACTCAACCTTTTTCTAAACTCTTCTATATCGTTTGGGTACAGCTTGCGATGCAAATATCAACATTATTAGAGTTAGAATAAAGTCGAAAATGACTCAAACTTGAGTCACGTTCTCGGCCTAGAATTTTATTATTTTGAACTATATTTTTAGTCAATCAAGGTTGATATTTGTTTGGCAGTGACATACGCCAGAAGTCCGCCAGTCCTAAAAAGGTGGCTGTTACAAAATTCTGTCACGTACGTACGTTCTGTATTATAAGAGGGTATTTGCTGATTTAAAATGTACCCTACCTTCATAACTAAATAAATCAATTTTAACTTCTTCCGCTACTTATATTATACGCCAAATTGGCGTTAGCTTTTTTTATCGAAATGTTCGTTATATAGTTAAAAATTTATCCAAATGTACCTCATGTATAATGTACCTTAAGTATCCAAAGTAGATACAAGGAAAAAATATTTTTTTACCCACAATAAGAAATAAAGACTGGGTTGATTTCGATTAGATAGCAATAAATAGTTGATAATATTGTAACTGAGTATATTTAAATTGTATCTTTTGAAGTTGAAATAAAATGTATTCAGTGCATATTGTTCTTTTTTTTTGCCTTGAAGCTTCAGCATAACCTCGGAGGTCGTTCGAGCCGGATACCTGGATGTTTTTGGAAACTACCCTCCGTAATCTTCCTGCAATTTTATACCCTATTCGTGTTAAGATTAGACATTTAAAGAATCCTTTTTTTACTGTCTGTTCCACCGAAAAAAGATAAAAAAGTCAAAATCGATAAAAGGTTTTCATAAAAGTCTAATGTTATTATGAACAGAGTATAGGTACTTTATAAGCAAATATGAACCTGAAACAACTCCAATTAAGGTTTTTTGGCCAATTCTCGCCACCAGTTGGCGCCACAAGGATGAGAATTCTTCCACGTTGAAAACATGACTTCTTGTGAATGTTGCAAAATATGAGGGACCTGAGATAGCTGGATCTGACGTTACAGTTCCACCTGCACGTCATTTCAGAAAACCCTCATTGTTATGAAAATTATTATTAAAGGGAAACATTAATTTGTATTTTTTCAATACCTTACTGAAAAACCCGCCCCTACCTCTACAATTTACTGTTTTTCGCACTAGTGCGGAAAAGTGCGCCAGCTCACCCAATGTATCGTATCAAGCTTGGCACCAAGCAGCCCTCACTAGTCGCTGGTTAGCTCTCGTTTATTTCTTCATAAGTGTATTGAAAAACGCCGATGACATTTTGTAGCACCAGCTCATATGTGGCTGCAGTACTCCACACCACACACGATCAGACCTGTGCTTTGTAACATTAGTAGTTGTCCCGTTGTGAAGTACTGCCGGACACTTAGGTACACTGTGTTTTCGAGTACGATTACGTTGTAACGTTAAAAACGACCAACCAACGTTTGAAACAAAAGTTTAAGACCAAGGTTTGAAACCAGTGTTTGAAACCAATGTTTGCATCCAATGTTCTATACAAAGGTTTGCAACCAATGTTCGAAACAAAGGTTTGCAACCAATGTTTGCATCCAATGCAAATGTTTGCAACCAATCTTAATCAAAGTTAGTTGTGTAGTGGTTCTAATCAGTATCAGAATAAAACAAAGCAATTTTTTCGAACGTTTATTTACCATCAACACGTTATTAGGCATATTTACTTACACAGAAACAACAATATTTGCGACAGGAATTTATATTCTTATCGCAAAGCTATTACTAACCGTCCTATCCAATTCTCTAACAAACATCGCACCGATCTTTGGTAAATCATAAAGTAATAAGTACCTACAATTTAATGAATTGGAGGGAAAATGACTGGACATGGATATTTCAGGAGGCACCTTAGCTTAGGTCAGGAGCGGATGCCCGGTTGCTATCACTGCGCGGAGGGAGAAAAGGTCACGGAACAGCATACGGTAGAGGATTGCTCAGCTTGGGCACTATTGAGACGCGTTTGTGGCGTATGTGATCTCTCATGGAACGATCGAACCATAGACTGAACCACGTTCGGAACAAGAACACGTGAGATGCCGTCACCTCTTTCTGCGAGAAGGTTATGCAGAGAGGGAGCAAACCTCTTCCCACTCTCTTCTCGGGGCTGAGTGGTTACGAAGCAAGGACACGTGAAATGTTGTCGCCCCTTTATACGAGAAGGTGATGCAGGCAAGGAAAGGCAGAGAGAGAGGGAGCACACCTCTTCCCTCTCTCTTCTCGGGGTTAAGTCTTTACTTGACCAGCGGACCTGAAGAGGTAGTCATCCCAAGTACGGTCAACAGCGAATGTGAGTAGCGCTACCAAAGTAATCCTTGTACAGTATGACACGTTTAAAAACAATTTTAATATTGAAAACTTACTATTTATGCAATACTGTGACAAGTCATTTATTTTAATTCGATAATTTTGTAAATTATTCAACGATGGTAGAAATTCATTTTATTTATTTATATATACTTTATTGCACATCATGACGTATGTGTGTGTATGTACCTATGTGTATGGCGTTTTCAGATAATTAGATATTTTATTCAGAGATCAGTGCGATTCTTTAGTATCTTTACAAACATTTCTGCTTTCTCATTTAGCACAAGTGACATAATATTATAATAAGTATAATAATAAATTACTATACAAAAATTTATTGTCAAGCTAAACACCTACAAAGGATAAGTCGTTCATTAAATTCTATACAATTGTTTAGATATGTTTTTTTTTTCACTAGATAAGGACTAAATTGGAAATATAATGACGTATAAATAACAGTTAATTCAATTCCTTCCCTTCATAAGTAGGTAAGTTAAAAAAATTAATAAAAAAAAGCTTGTGATCATCGGTGATATACTAATTATAATTATTTATAGTAAAGTACGATTATATTTCCTTGAAAAATAAAGTTAAACTTTATGACGATGGCTTTTTCATTTCGTTGTGCGTTCCAAACAAATATAAGGTGGAAGTAGAGATGTGCCGTTACCGGCAATATTGCCCGAAATATGAATATTGGTGGCAAAATTCCCAGCAATATTCCCACTTCGAGCAATTTTGCCGTTAACGGCATATCTCTAGTTGGAATGGACATCAACGCACAAAATGAGGGTTAAGTGGATAAAGTGGCAAATTATAGTTCTAATTATAATGACCATTTGAACATGATAAATAAATAGGTCTTTACCTATAAAATTGCCGTTCGCCTTTAAGACCTTTTATATACAGAATTGGTTGATTAATACTTTTGCTAGCGTCTGTAACTTTATTAGAAATTAGAATTGGCGGACTGTTTTAAGTTTACGAATCGGTTAAAACCAGCTATCATCAGTTAAAACTTTCTTCTTGCAAATAAGACTTTTTTTATTTGTCAGAGAATGGCTATAGGTGAACACCTTTGTCTACTTAGCCCTTCAATTAACATTGTATCAATTTGTGCGTCGATGTTCCTTACGACAACCTATACAGTACCTCTACCATGAGTTTAAAGCAATAGTATTTGTCGATACTCGATACCGACTACGAAAA
The DNA here is from genome assembly GCA_910589285.2 of Mythimna ferrago. NCBI lineage: Eukaryota > Metazoa > Arthropoda > Insecta > Lepidoptera > Noctuidae > Mythimna > Mythimna ferrago. Next base: position 3,032,379 of record OU342693.1, read on the forward strand.
TATTTTGTATGGCAAATTTTGGTTCCGTAAGTGACCGCCAGAGGCGCTGTAAAATTTGCCATACAAAATATTTACGTAGTCAGTATCGAGTATCGACAAATACTATTGCTTTAAACTCATGTTAGAGATACTGCACTGCGTTTTAACTCAACATTCTTATGTTAGTTTGAGTACTTTGAGTTTTAATACGTTTTCAAGTCTAATCAATCATCCATTCTTATATTACTAATCAATTTGATTTATAGAAATACAATAGTTTATTTTTAGCTAAACGGAGTATTTTAATGATACCATAGAGATTATGAGATCAGTGGTGGCCGAGTGGTAACGGCCCCAACTTACGAGTATGTAGGTCGCGGGTTGAAACCCAACCAAGCACATTACTTTGTGTAATTTACTTTATCACCACTGCTCTCAAAACGGTGAAGGGAAACATTGTGAGGAAACCGGCATGTCCTAGAACCAAAACTTCGAAAACATGTGACATCCACCGACCCGCACTGGGCCCGCGTGGTGGATTACAGCCCATTCTCTCTCCTATAGAGGAGGGCTGAGTCCCAGCAGTGGGAACATTAAAAGTCTGATTATGCTATGCTATAGAGATTATATTGATTAATTGACTTTAATTCAATAGCTGCCTTCTTTTTAATAGTAAGGGGATATTCAAGTATTACGTGATTTTGATATCCTCACGCTCTTGGGCGGGTCGGGAGATAGTGTCAGACTTTGACTGACTAAAAACCCACTCCTGTTCCTTCTTTGCCATTGTTCCAGGGCCCGGGGATCTCTTTCGCGTCACCCATGGCCCCAATAGGCTTCGACCCTGCTGGGCCCCTACGGTTGCTGAAAACTCCTTGAGGCCCTCTTTTATGCTTACGAAAACATTTAGGGACAAGGAATTTAATGCAATTTTACTGAAAGCGTGAAAGGGGGGAATAAAAAACAATATTGCATTGGCATTAAGTCCGCTTCTGTACTCATGTGTGTATAAAGTGTTAAATAAATAATTCTCAATGAAATCACCATGTATACCCCCGTCCACCCTGTCCCCATGTCCCACCCCATTTGACCCTTACGTAATACTTAAATGACCCCTAACTTGAAATATCATCGGTTAATAACACTTTCAAGAAAACCCTTATCCCTGCTTGTAGCCTGTCAACAGAGGCGTAGCATGGACTAATTTAAACGTAGGCGAAGGCGCCTCAGCGAGGCCTTTTTCTTTTATAATTCGTAAAGGAGACAGCGACTATCGAAACCCAGTGTTCGACCACATCGTCGCTTACCATCAGGTGTAATAGTGGTCAAAGGCGAGCCTATAAATTATAAAACAACTCTCGTCCTTAAAGGACCCGCGTACACGGGAGGCCCCTTTGTGGGCGAGGCCCACTTCGCCCACGCCTAGTTACGCTACTGCCTACCAATTTGTTTTAAACACTCGTATTTTTATAGGTCTACTTAATTTTAAAATCATTTAATTTGAGTAGATACATCCTCCAAAAAAAGGTATAGTAGAGAGGTGTTCTCAATATGAATTAAATTATCAATGGAATAGTGTCGTCATAAGTCCTAATTGATTTTCTTTCTCAAAATTTGATAAAATAAATATTACCTAAATTATATTCCCGAGCATTCCATTCAAAGGTGATACATAGTGCTTCTTCAATCGTTGTAAGACCACTCTCATTAATTTAAATTCGTCTGGACATCTCTTTTGGTTATGACGGTCACACGATGATATGACTTTGTTTTAACTTAATAGATAAGTTGTTACTTAAAATACCAGAATTATTTATTTATATTTTTCTGAACGATGAAAATATTTGTATGCCCTACAGATAGTAGTTTCGAGTCTGGGTGTCTTGTGTACGTAAGTTTACAAGTTTGAAAACTCGGAGTACCTAAGTGTGAGGTAAAGTTTAAAAAAATACTAGAATTCATTTTACATTGAATATCCATTTCATAAAGTAAATATTCAAAATAAAATCCTTACATTTAAAATGAGGTATCTACATTTATAGACAAAACAATGTAAGAATTTACGAGTATGTCGTTGGATTCTATGCCACCGTTCGTCGATTCCCATACCTACATTACAAACAAAGTACTTTGACAACTGTCCAGACGAACCTAATAAATAATTTAGAGAGTATATGCAGGTAAGACTTACCTACCTAACTAAGCAACTACCAACTTCTAAGTTAATTTCATCATAATATAAAACAAAGTCGCTTACCACGTCTATCTGTTAACCCCTCCTAAATCACACAACGGATTTTGATGCGACTTCCACCATTATAAAGATCAATAAACGAGGAAATAAACTTCAAATAAATTAGGAGGACAGAATGTCCCCCAACTTGACGCGCAACAGTTAATTTACAGGACACTGCAATGTACGCTGCAATGTTTTGCCCCTTTGTGCATATAAGTCTTTAAGCCTAGGGGACATGATGTTCCCTAATATGACGCACAACACTTAAATTGTCCAACAATATGTCTCACGTCACCTGTCTTATAAGTATGTGTAAGTATCATGATGGCCCAGTGTTGCGGTTTCCAAACCGGGCAAGTACCAATACCAATGTTTTACATATGTACTTTTCTAAGTTTATTTATTACATTACTGACACTCTATGCTTCGGAAAGCTTGTAAAGCTGTTGGTCCCGGTTGACATTCACAGTCGTTACAGGTAGTCAGAAGGTAAAAAGTCTGACCGTCAGTTTGACAATGGAGTATCCTGTTGCCACGTAACTGGATAGTGGAGGTCAGATAAGCAGCCACTCAAAAAAACACGGGTTATCAGCCGCATCCGGTTAGACTGGAAACCGACCCCAAGCTAGTAGCGAAAAGGCAAGGGAGATGATTTCCCGCGTCACGCTAATTGTGGAACAGGGCAACGTTGCAGTGTCATAGATTGAGCGTTGCGCGGCATGTTGAGGGACATTTTGTCCTCTTTCTTGACAATTACGAAGCCGACGCGGGTCTCTAGTAATTCATAAAACTTTTTTTTAATATCAAGATAATACTTAAGTATAATATTTTTCGTATTATTATTGATTATACATAATATTTATTTAAATATAAGTCCATACCGCTATCCTTATCTATGGCGTAAAAACATCGATTGGCGTTATTTTTTGTGCACAATGTTTAAGAAAATCCTAAGGTGTTTCGTAATACTTATTTTTAATTACTTAAAACTATTTTATAGATATTACAATGTACATAAATTGCACGATATGATAAACTGACATCTACGTACTCAGGGTGGCTTTTAATTCATGGTAATCTTTCAGAGGCGAATATGTAAAATGTTATTTAACTAACTGAAATACCAAACGTTTTTCTGCCATATAAATTATCTAAACAAAATAATAGGCCTACGCCTGAGAATAGGTTTCTCAGACCTATCAAATATATATAAAATAAAAACCTGGAATGAGGCACCTACCGACTTTACGTACCTACACAATAGGCTAGCTGCCGTAAAAAATGCAATTAGTCCGTCTTTTAGATAATTAAAAAATAAGGGACACGTATTGACGTGACAACGTCTTATAAATTGGTTTGCCGGGTGACACTTCAAGAAACTGCGTTACGCTCCGCTCACGTTATGCGCTCACAATGAGAGCGAGTGAGAGGCACGCGTCCCTTCCACTCGGGCATGGTTAGCCCGCCTAAGAGCGAGAGAGACAGACATTTTCATCCTTCTTCCTACTATAAGAATGAATATTCACATTAAAATTATTTTACCACTCAAAGTCGTTGTCACGTAAAACTTTCGCCCGTATACCGACTTTACAGGCAACCAATTTTTTTTTTATTTGTAAATTAAACCAAATATGACAAAGATATAGCCCATTAAAGTTACGGGTAACGTCACGCCGTGCTGAATTTTTTCGCATGGGGTGACGTCACACGTAACTTTAATGGGCTATAACTTTGTTATTTTTTGTTTAATCGAAAAGAGAAAAAATACGTGTCCAATATTTTTTTATAATCTAAAATACGGACTAAATAAAATGTAATTATTTTGACCCTGGAAACTACCCTATTGCGACATATGACTTTGAGAAGTTTCATCCTCTGAGATTTTGCCAACGCATTACAAGAAAGTCACTCCGTATATAATTAAGAATAGACAGACATAATACTAAGCAACAGGTGAATGATATTGCCTTATTTGTAGTGGAATAATATCGTCCCCAACGGAGCGAATTGAACGGAAAGCTCCAAGAGCCTTACCAATATATAATCTAAAATGTGCGAGTTTTGGACGAATAAAAAAAAATACATGTTAATGAAACATAATAATTGAAATTCTTTTAAGAAGAGGTCACTGTAATTGCGATCTTCTCCTTATTCTTTTTAAGTCAAAAAGAAAATGATTGCGATCTAAAATTCATTTACTCCATAAATTTCTATTTTCCTGGTTATTTTTTTAAGATATCAGGATTGCTCTTGTATTATAAATTGATTTTAAGTAAACAATGACACTTTTAGAGAATTTCATTTTTTTTTCTAATTGTTTAGGAAGTAGACAATTCATTATTTTAATTTTGACTTAAAAGAAAATGAACCATAGACGAAATATTTTCAGTGAAAGATTACTACGTATTTATGTTTATATAGGTACTAATTTATAAGTACATAATCTGCTGGCATGCACAATTTACAGTCTGTTATTCCTTTATGTTTCTTAATTAACTATATGTATACTTATTGGTTTTAAACACTAACAACAGCAATAAGATTTTTTAGACACCGTTAGTATGTATAAATTTACATTTTTGAAGCAGCTAAAACAATATATCTAATAATGCAAACGTTTCATTTTATTGTCTTAGAGTTAACTGTATACATTATTTTGAATATATTTTTTCAAAAGGTACCTAACTTTTCTAATCTTCAACAATTTTAGCTTAAAGCGTAAATAATGTAAAAATTAATAAAAACTATAACGTAGACACCGTTTTTTTTTATATTTGTAAGATTATTGTCGTATTTTTTTAAATATACATATTTATTTTTTTAAATAATAAAAATATAAAATTACAGTCTTTAATAATAAAATGTAACAGCAATAGCAACATTTTTTCAATAAAATGGTTACAAGGTTTTATTGTCAAGAATTATTTTATTATTGTCATTTATTCTCTAAAATTTACACCCAGTTTCTGGTAAGAAATTATTATTGCATCATAAATCTATCACAACTAGAGATGTGCTGTTGCCGGCAAAATTGCCCGAAGTGGGAATTTTGCTGGCAATATTGCCACCAATATTCATACTTCGGGCAATATTGCCACCAATTTTCCCACTTCTCGGCAATATTGCCGGCAACGGCACATCTCTAATCGCAACTCTATTGACGTAATTGACTGTTGAAAATTTATTCAACCAGTCATCGGTTTTTAATTTTGACACATTAATTTTTATAACGATAATTTTCATTCAAGAAACAGGTTTATTTAGCCATCATAACACATGCCATTTTCGAAGACGAATATATTTTTTATTTTTCTATGATAATTCTAGAATACATTACATATAAAATTCAACAGTAGATTGATACAAACGGCAGGATATGATCATATAGATATGGACTAGTTAAACGATTTGGATATGCTTCCAATTTCATTTCAACATAATTATGTTTTGGATATGATGACATCTAAATTATTTATTTTTGCCCGTTCCGTTATTTAAATACAGTGGGTACGTGAGTACAGTCAGCAACGAAAGGTCAACAATTTCCATCGTTCTTTTTTATAAAATCTAAATGAACTCAGCTAATACATTACCATTTCATAAAAGTAAGCTGAAGATTTTTGATCATTTACGGAGTTTCTTGCACATTCTTCTCCATAGGGATTTACGCTTTGGAATGTGCAATTAGCACTATTTTTCTGACCGACTCACTTCTTGACAAATCAATAGTACCAGTAATGGACTGAACTTTTAATCAACTTCCGTTCCTGACTGTACCTACTGTTAAAATTTTGGTTTAAATAAAAAACATTTTGCTCTTTATTTCAGAAGCCACATGAAGCTTAATCCATTGATCATAAAACTTGTAGAAAAACCCTTAGATTTACATTTTATTCATTTGCGCTGTTTACAGACGTCCATTAATTTTTTTACTGCACTACTTGAGACAACGAACATTTTCTGAAAAATAATGATGACTATACAGACGGGGAGATTCTTATTTAGATTGTATACCTATTTTTCATGTTCTATAACAATACACTGATATTACGAGTAACATAATGATGAAAGTTACAGTCGATATTGATTTCCAGTAGGTACAGCGTTGACTGCAGCGTGAGATCAATATGAATTTATTGTGATTTTATTTATTCTTAGGCTTGGGCCACACAGATGTAATCCAGCGTTTCCAGAAGTCACCTTACAACACAGTGGAGGCAAACCAAGCTGAACTGACTTCTGTTGGAACGCTGGATTACAACCGTGTGACCGAAGCTTTAGTTCAGTTACTAATTAGGTTAATTAGTGTGAATTGTAACAGCTGATTGGAATGACTGTAGAGTAGCAGAAGTCAAGGCACAGCTCCATTGTGAGTCCACGCACGTACAGCTTTGCTTTGTACGACATGGAGGCATCTACAGCTATGCAAGAATATATAGCTTATTTTTTTTTTTTTGGTGGTAAATCTTCAAATAAGAGCTCAAACACTAAACACGTTACGAAGATGCAACACGCCATGTCACGTCACGTTGCCGTGCTGTGGCACGTTGCGTCGTCGTAACGTGTTTATGTGTTTGAGCCCTAACTTTTGCTGCTTTATGTGGAACGAGAGGGAGCATACAACAGAGCGTGTTCCTTCAGTCGTTCTATGATTTCCAAGACCATACCACTCCATGCAATCTTTCGACCAAGTCCGCAGCCCAGGAATGTGTAACTAATAAACAAATTAACAGCGCACCTAAAGTTACTAGCCGATGACGAGGAATGGTCTGGAGTCAGAGTAGTCGTTGGGACTTAGTGTTCCACACGCGCCTCAAAGAGCAGAACTCAAAGAACCCAACAGAACTGATGCCCTCTAGGGTTTGGGGGAATTTCTGAAAGGGAAACCTGTGGTCCTAGAACGCAAAGAGACGCTGAAGGACAAGTGTCTGTGGTCTGTGGTCTGTAGATGTCTGATATGCCCTCTCGCTTCGATTTCGATCTCGATTTTCCACATCACAAAAAAGGTAAACGTACCCGTCTGCAGCAACGGAACTGTGACTTCCAAACCCTTGCTGCAGTAACCCTTATACTAACTGAAATGACATTAAAACTTTTATCTATCCCCAAGTCTACTCCTCATCATCAGTTTCGCAGCATCCCGGCCAGCAGCAACCTTCAGTCCCATCAGGCCTGGTGCAGAACAGCAAAGTTTCCGTAGTGGACACAGGTCTTGGCTCGATGCCGTGGAAGTCTCGTAACTCCTCGGCGGGAAACCAGGCGCGTTCCTCGTCATCAATGATGGGTATGCCGAAGTATCTGGAAGTTTTGAATATATTTTTGAGAAAAGAGCGAGTTTAAAATATGCACCAGCTTCTGCCAGCTGATGAGCCAGTGTGATCCTCAGAAATGATCGTAATATACTAGCTGCTGTCAGCGGCTTCGCCCGCGTGAGTGTAGAAAATTATCCCAAGAGATTCCCTGGATAAAAATCCTAAGTTCTCTTCCAGGATATGTTGTACCCATGTACCAAGTTTCATGGATCCGAACAGCCGTTCGACGATTGAGAAGTAACAAACATTCACACAAGGTTTTGCCTTCATAATGTTAGTGTAATTATAAGATGCCTTATGAAAAATTGGGTATATATTTCGACGGGTAGACGGCTAACAATAAATATTCAGGAAATCTGACTAGAAGGTGCAAGATAGCCGCGGAATGAAGTACATTGACGGTTTCCTAATATTTTTGCGTAGATACCCGAAAAACAAACAATGAACTGCTTTTCATTACTAGGTAGATCCTGTAAAGAATGACGATACATGTCGATTCAAGACAGCTCCATGTCTTTATTTCCGTTTTTTAAATTAAGAATGTCAACAAATGTAAGAGGGTCAATGACCGTCATTCCATGGTTATCTGGCGTCTACCTTAGCTACACTAAAATCGAAGTGTTGTAGCGACATCTATGACGGCACACAGGAACTAAAATTCAAAATCCAGCGTCGTGGTATTTCACGCCCACGACGACTTTTTGTAGCGCTGCTTTGCTACTAACGCGCGTTAGTCGCATTTGCAAGCGCTATAGAAAATGCCAACGCGCTACAGCATCGCCACAAAAATGTATTGTTGGCGAGGTGCCTGAGAGTTCTCTGCGCGATTAGAACATATACAACAGCCCGAAATCAACTATCGGGCAGTTATCACCTGTCTGGTCGGCGGATCCTCTCTTTTCAACGGAGGTTTGCGGGACTTTACACCGTGTTCCCCATACCTCTAAATCGTCATAATTAGTTAACTAATTATGACGATAATTAGTTAACCCATTTACAAAACTTCGTGAACATCATTGACGTCCACTCTTGTACATACATAAGTCTCTCCTAACCGTTGCCACGAGTTCCTGTGACTCTCATCAAGTCATCGGTCCATTTTTTGGGTGGCTTTCCAACGCTGCGGCTTGGTACGTGGTCGCTGCTCGCGATTCTACGGGCTATGTCGGGTTGACTTGTTAGTACAAAACTTTCCACTCCTCCTTGCTTCGTATTCCTCAATGCTGAGGGTCGTGACCTCCCTGGTTCATTACTTTAACTTATGATATTCCTCCATCTGTTCCTGTCTCTGGAGGTGTGAAGGGCATTGTATATCCTAGAGTCAAGAGCAGAGGGAATCTGGTCGGACCAACGTATACAAAACTTAGGTACTAACCTGCAAATAGCCAGCAATGGTATCCACAGCACGGAAGCCAGGATCAGCACGAGAACCAACAGTACAGCCCACACTGGCCAGGGTTTTCTTTCCGTGTCTCCAATGGACTTGATCCAAGCATCGTACGCCGAGCCTTCGGTCGCCAGCTCCCAGAACGAAGACACCAGGATGGACAGCATGGCTAGAGGAGACAAGTACTTCCAGCAGATCAGCCAGTATATCCCTGGACGCTGGCCTGTCATCAGCTGAATGTCGTCTGCGAATCTGAAAAGGAATAGTTATTTTGATTGAGATAAGTGGATTATTGGAAATTTGGAAAGACTTTCACTGCTTGCAGTGTTTCATGATGGAAGGGGTGAAGAGGGAGTCGACGACGTGTGACATTGTATGATAAAAGGTGGGATGAAATTCTAAATATTACCGAAAAACTTGACAACATTTCTGACTCCCAACGAAAATAAAATTGTTTTATTGGTAAGTTCGAAAACTTATTTCGAGGCTACTGTTTTAATTAAATAATTTCTAAATGGTTACCTGAATGAAAAGTATCAAGGAATATTTTTGGAGATATCAAAAGTGAGTAGGCTCAAATGGGATTGGGCGGATCATGTCAGCCGCATGCACAGGGACCGCTGGTCAAGCGTCGTCACACAGTGAATAAACTAGTTAATAAACTAGTCACTGCTTACCATCACGTTATCAGGTAAAATCGCGGTCAAGCACTGGTTTATATCAAATTAAAAAACATCTTATTCTTTATCTTTGATATTGCACAATTCGATACAAATGTCTAGATGATCAGCATTATTTTTAGTAATGCGAAACCTGATTATACCTAGTATATTCAGAATTGGTAACTGAATCGATTCCAAATTTTTACACCATGTTATATTTTTCCCCAAAAATATTTAATATAAGTCTGTCTAATAAGTCAACCGACTTAGGAATCTTGTATAATATTTAATTATTTAAAAAATATTTATATTCGATACTTTTTTAAGGTTCTTCTGTTAGTAAACAATGATCTCTATCTCTTAATCAACTTTGATTATTGAACCCGTATTGACTACATCAGATTTCATTAAATCCTAATAATTACCCAAGTCGCTTAACTTATTAGACAGACTCTAAAGGTAACAAGTTGGACAGTACTATAATCAATAAAAAAAAATCACATACAAAATTGTCTGGCCTGTTAGTCTAGTGATTAGTGGCCCTGACTGCTATGCTGGAGGTCGTGGGTTCGATTCCCACCCAGGACAAATGTTTGTGTGATAAGCATGATTATTTGTCCTGTGTCTGGGTGTAATTTATCTATAATATGTATGTATTTAGAAATATATTTAGTATGTTTATCAGTTGTCTAGTTCACATCCTAGACAACTGATAAAGCTCCAAACCTGCAGCTCTGCTTAGCTTGGGACTAGACGGCGTTGTGTTATAGTTGTGGAATATTATCATTATTAAAATATATATATTATATGTGTTATCAGTCTATAAGCTTTTTTAAAATAAATAAATAAAATTTGTGTGACGTTTTCTTAATTCCATAATAGACAATTTAACCACATCGTCAAGCCAAAAGTCCATGTTCCAAGTCAAGTACCTATTTTATAAGTTAACCAATGCATCATAATATTTTTTCAAGTCAGCTAATCTCGACTCCAGCCTGCATAACACACGAAAAGAGCAAAGAAAACTGTGCTTATAAACTTTGAAGATTGTTGCCAATAGACATATTCGTATCTATGCACACCTCAGTATTCACTCGTACCCGAAACTTTGAAGTTCCTGATACGCCAAAAAAGTTTGTGACATTATTGATCGAGCATTTTTTATTGAATTTGAATAAAGAAGATGTTTGTGATGATGATGATGGTTAATGGTACATAGACTCGGTGAAGCAGTAATACTAGGAAAGGAAGAGGCCGCACGTGCACGCGCGCGGTGGCTGCCCTCACGCCGCAGCTGCTGGGATTCCGATTCCGATTTCCGGCCACCGTAGGCGCGGGCTTGCGGACGGCGAACAATGGGTAGCTCGTCATACGACCGTCCCGTAACCGTCCAGACCAAGCCCAAGTCGTCGACGGTGCGCAATGTTCCACGTGCACCTTAAGGACACGTCAGCAAACTCATAGCCAGTAGGGTCGAAGCCTGCTGGGGCCAAGGGTTTGCTTCTGAAAGGATAACTCGGCCGAGGTATGAAAGGCAACGATGGAACAGGAGTGTGTTTTTAGTCAGTAAAAGTCTGAGAAACCGTCCCGCTCCGCCTAAGAGCGGGAGATGTCATTGGATCATTTTCCCACCCAAAAAAAAAATATATATGGTAAGAAACAAAGAAAGTAGACAAATGTTGTCGACAAATTAAAATAACAAAATCCATAAAATGTTGTTAAAAAAACCATACAGAGATAGATAAGATTATAATCAAAACATATCAGCAAGCTTACTCGTGCCCAGCATATAATTATAGGTACTTTAGAAACACATTTGCAAGCGTGTAAAGTTACCAGCGATCGATTGTAACTATTGCAAGTGGGTTCAAACTAACCTACATTTTATTGGACCTACATACGAACACCTCTGCCAACCCTCACCAAGAATTAATCACTTTATAATATGGCCTATTAAAACTGGCCATATTATGTAGGATTTATATGATAATATAAAAGAAAATAGGCCAAACTAGGATTGACATATCATCAAACTTTAACGTTTAAAACTATCTAGCCAGTTTTACTCGGCCATATCATGAAGTCAATTTTTAAGATCTGGCCACGACATAATACGAGTACAACATTAATTTTAGCACAATACACCGTTAAATTTTAATCGTTTTTATCCCGTGGAGGGTCGATCCGGTACATGAAACACTATCGATTTGTAAAGATAAAATTAATTAAAAAATAAAGTACCTTTTTTTCAAAACTCGTATTAATTTACGCATGTACGAAATTAATTTCTTTAAAAAAACATCAGCTGAGCGAGTTCAATAACCTGTAGGTAATTGTCGGCGTTGCGTACAAAATACCTACAGGTCATTGAACTCGCTCAGCTGACGATTTCTCTCTCTTTTAATTTTATCTTTACAAATCGATAGTGTTTCATGTACCGGATCGACCCTCCACGGCATTAAAACGATTAAAATTTAGCGGTGTATATGCGAAACCAGGAACACAGGAAACATGTGTCTAGTATCTTTATGTAAAGAATGTATGTACAAAATTTTATAACTGTATCATGAAAAATCACAAAGTTATATGCTTGTTATATTATACAAGGTGCAGTTTTAAAACTGCACAATATTTCAGGAGGTTGTAATAAAACTCATAAATAATCATGTAAAAAAACGATACCTGGTCAATAATCAGTAATACTTGTTATTTAATTTTTTAATTACACTAAACTAAATCGATTAATCGATGGCCGCGGGGGCGTGGCTAGGGTGTGGAGTGCGGGATGATGATTGGATGATACATTATTTATGAAACTATCGTTGCGAGTTAGTGTGTGTGAAAACGCCCTTTATTGTTCCGTGTTTGTGTGTGTGAAAGAAAGAGCGGTTATAAAAAAAAAAAAAAATTACCTACTTATTTTATTATTGATTCGGGTCGAGATTCACTAACATAATTACCTCCTGAAATATTTTGCAGCTTCAAAACGACACCTTGTATAGTTGATCGCAGAAATACATGATCACCGAGCCATCGGGCGACTGACGGGCTGTTTTGCTGCACCCAGCTGTTTGCTGGCGCCTAATGTCTGATATGACCTGCCATAACCTGTGTTGTACTTAGGATCTGTGGTGGCCAACTTGTGACCATTTTTAAATATTTTTGGGAAAATAAAAAAATGATTCGAATCGATTCAGTTACTGATTCTGAACAGATATTCAGGTTTTGCATAGGTATAGTAAAAATAATGTTGTATAATATCTAAGTATATAATTGTAAACTCTTTATCAGATTTGTTGTAATCGTTAATAAGTATTAAAATTGTATAAATATTAGAAATATTAACAGTAGTACTTACAGTTCTTTTCAATAGTTTTTTTTTTTTTTAATTTCAACTTTACGTTACTCTAAAAGCTTACACTAATGTATTCTTTTTTAGTTCATGTGGTGTTTACCTTTAAGTATTTTTTTTTTCTTTTTTGGACACATTTAATTACAGCCATTTACAGCTAGCTTTTGCACTGTTTAAAGTTTTATACATATGATATTTTTGTGTCAAGTTGTTGTGTAAACAATTATTGGTAGACCAAATATATAAATAAGTGTAAACAGACAGAAACACGCCAAAGGCACGAAATGGTGGCGTTATACGAGTATAATCAATGGCGCCCACTGCATGATCCCCGGATTAGTCCTGCCCGTACTTTAGCCTCACAGATTAATCGCCCACCGTTGCGTCGTTGTTTAGCCAAGACACAAAATAAATAGGTACCGAAGACAATCTCATGTATGTACTACACTTTTTATGCGGGCCGACGCGCTCCGAGATATCGTGTCCGTGAGCGGTGTCTGTGTGCGTTGCTCGAGCGCGCTTTGTATGTAGATTGACTTCTGTACCTATATATTTTGTGGCCAAGAGTTCTCTTAGAAGATACATGACGTACTTATCATTATTTCAGCCACAAGACGTCCACTGCTGGACATGAGTCTCCCCCATAATGTCATGTGTGCGGGTGTCACAACGACCGTTTTTGTGCGTCTTACATTCATCAGGTTTCCGTGACACAGGAAAATGTCGCGGAATGCTTTTATCTACGCTAACATTAGCTTCTGCCAGCGGCTTCCAAGTAGGCTTCTTCATACACTCTTTGAACTATCGCTTCATCCCTTAGGGGGTGAATTTTGGACTATCTTAGTACTCGCCTTCGGCATAAAAGGAAACCTAGTACAAAATTTCGTGCTCCTAGTATCAGTAGTTTCGACTGGCCTGTTGTTCTAGTGGTTAGTGGCCCTGAGGGTCTGTAGTCGTTTGGGCCCGCTCGGTTTGGGTCCGCGGGATCAATCGACACAGTCCCATTTTGAAGGTGTCGATTGGACCCACCGCCCAATTTTATTATAAGTACAGTCATGAAAGAAAGTCAAATCTTTTAGTTTTATTTTTATGACTTAAAATATGCATATATACCTAATATTATTTATAATTACTGGGAATATATTTTTTAATTTATTTATTTATTTATTTATTTATTATAATCTTTATTGTACACCAAATAAACAAAAATACAGGACAAACATTTAAAAGAATAAGTGCACAATGGGCGGTCTTATCGCACAGGGCGATCTCTTACAGACAACCTTTGGATGGACTGAGAGAAAGGAGATAGATTAAGGGTTGTCAGTGTACAAACATCAGATATAATACTAACAAGATACATTAACACAAATACATACATACAATACTAAAAAAAAATATACTAATAAATATCAAATATATAGTTGAATCAGGAGAAGAAAAATTTTTTAATTTATTCAATTACGTACTTACACTTACGTGCCACACTTGTCTACAAACATTAAAACTACATATTTTTTAATGTAATAATACCTAAATTAAGTGTACGAGCACTACTAATTTCAAAGTCAAGCATTTGAGCCTTTTACGGATTACCTGCTCGAGTCATCCAATCACAGGCCTGCTTTTTTAATATCTTTAATAAACTTTTAAATCTAACTGAATTGCGTTTTATTATATTTTGACTTACCACTTTTGCACTTGACTGTATCCACGAGTAGCTTTAAACAATGGATTTTTTTTTTAATTTGTATATGGGCCCAATCGACCACCAAAAATACATAAAATAAATTGTGTGGTCGTTTGGGCCCGCGGGACCAACATCGAGCGGGCCCAAACGACTACAGACCCCTGACTGCTATACCGCAGGTCGTGGGTTCGATTCCCACCCAGGACAAACGTTTATGTGATGAGCATGATCATTTGTTCTGTGTCTGTGTGTCATTTATCTATAATATGTATGTATTTAGAAATATATAAGTATGTATATCAGTTGTCTAGTACCCATAACACAAGCTCTGCTTAGCTTGGGACTAGACGGCGTTGTGTGATAGTTGTGGAATATTATTATTATATTATTATTATTAAGTCAGTCAGTCAGTTTCTTCTTATAAACAACTTTAGAACGACTGATGGGCTGTCCTTAGAAGGGGTCATTGTACTAATCATTATGAACAACTTTTACTATGCGACCAAATATGTTATCACGAAAAAAAACCAGCTGCTCCATACACCACTAATTTTGAATTAGTACAAAAAAAAACTTGAAGGACTTATTAGAAAAGATCTTGTTATTATTTAAGTGAAGTCTCAATTAATAATATTCATAAACACCAAACTTATTGGCATTTGTTTATATTCCTAAATTTCACTCATTTTATGGAAATATTGTATAGGGTTGTGATTTATTTATTTATTTAATCTTCATGCAACAAAAGATACAAAGGCGGACTTAATGCCTTAGACATTCTCTACCAGTCAACCTAGGGTAGTGCAGAGACAAAATGACAGGTGCATAAAAAAAAAGAAAATATTATTTAAAACAATTAAAGAGTTAATATAAAGCTAAAACTAAACATACATATACAAAAGCATATTTAATAAAATATATAGCTATACATACATACAAATATATACTATATACATATATATATGTATATGTATATATATACACAAAGAAAAGGAGTTTTGAGATGATTCTGCTATTTGTTCAGAAAGTAATTCCGCAACTTCCGCTTAAATGTGTACTGACTCGTGGCCGTTCTGATATCGAGAGGTAGCGAATTCCATAGAAGGATAGACTGAATATAGAAGGAGGAATGAACAACATCAGAAGTATGAGAAGGACAAAGCAGTAGGGGATTGTTAGAAGAACGCAGATTCTTGGCGTGTGAAGAACAGAGATATTGAAAGTGAGATTTAAGATAAGAAGGAGGGGTAAGAGAGTTGAGCAAAGAAAAAAGAGTTGTCAAAGCTCGCAAACTTCTTCTTTGGCGAATAGGCAACCATTTGAGCTCCGATCTGAAGCTTGATACATGGTCATATTTCCTCAGGTTAAATATGAACCTGATACAGTTATTCAGGATGATTATGTATGAATAAATAAATGACGATCAAAATGGAAAAAAACTGCGCGTGGTATTTTCTAGTAGCAATCGTAATTAATGATTGATAATGAATTTACCAATTACGACATCAAAGTGGAGATTTTGGAATTTTGTTTTTTTTTACTTTTGACTACAAAAATATGAACAACTAGCTGTGCCCGCGACTTCGTTCGCGTGGACTACAGGATTTTGAATTTATTTTTTCTAAAATAAAAGTAGCCAATGTTACTCCTTATTACATCAACTACCTCCCAAAAAAAGTCCGGTCAAAATCGGTCCAGTCATTTCAGAGATTAGCCCGGACAAACAGACAGACAGACAAAAATTGTAAAAAAAAATATTTTGGTGTATGTACCGTATATATATTCATATGCATTGTAACGTAAAGTAACGTACAGAGTTACACAAAGGAGTGAGTGTTACATGAGGAGGAGGTAA
Organism: Mythimna ferrago; assembly: GCA_910589285.2. Taxonomy (NCBI): domain Eukaryota; kingdom Metazoa; phylum Arthropoda; class Insecta; order Lepidoptera; family Noctuidae; genus Mythimna; species Mythimna ferrago. The sequence continues at coordinate 3,048,852 of OU342693.1, forward strand.
GGAGGAGGAGTATAGAGGAAGAGTGAGAGTGAGAAGTGTAAGTGTATAGTAAGAGGAGAGGAAGAGTGTTACGCGAGTGCAAGAGGGAGTGTAGTGAGTAAGTGCCTCCAGGGAGTAGCCCTGGCAAGGCACGTGTGGTGAGTAAGTGAGAGGTTGAGTGTGGAAGTGAAGGGTGTGGGAGGAAGGTATGGAGGGAAATAATATATATAGATATGAATCCTTGTGAGGTTATATTACAAATAAAAGCATATAAAAACAATAGAAATATAAAAGATATAAAGTTATAAAAAATCAGCTCAAACGGCGTTACGGCGAAGCGCAGCAGCTGGTGTAGGCGCAGCCCTCAGCCGTACGAGGGACGGCGAAGGCTGCGCAGCCGCAGGCAGCAACAGATGATGGTCCGGCGACACAGCCCTCCAACATAAGGGCCGGCAGAGGTAAAGAGGAGGCCCTCAGAGGCCAGGTCCAATTGTAGTACAGCCCTCTGCCGTCAGGGCCGGCAGAGGCAGAGAGGAGGTCTTCTTAGTTCAAGGAGCTCAACCAAGAATCTCACACCAGGGAGCTGAGCCAAGGAGCTGAGCCAAGAAACTGTCACCAAGGATCTGACACATGTAACTGCACCAAGAAACTGTCCACAAGGAGCTGACACCAGGAGCTGAACGAAACTCTCCCAGAAACTGACTAAGCAGCTCACCAACATGGTTTTTTAACAATTTTGACGGCTATGCTGGCTGTCAATTCATAATTTAAAATTTGAAAAACAGGTTTCAGCCAGCATTGCTGTTTCACAAGAAAGATATAAATTACAATTTAATTTTAAAGAATGATTCGCAGATAGGAGAACATATAATTTGTTAGCAAATTATATGTTTACAAAATAAATAATATTATGAGTAAAAGAATAAAACCTAAGACTATAAAAATACTCTTTGTTGATACCTAATCAAAACCATAGAAGAAAATAGTAGTGACATGACAGATGACAGTGATCAAAGAAAATAAACAAACTAAATATATAAGAAATATTATAAAGAGATGTGATTATTGTGAAGTAAAGTAAACGTAAGTATTAATAACATTACATTATCCCCCTTTCCCAGAAAAAAATTTTTTGGCTGTTACAAAAAATTTTGAGGTTTTTTAGTAATTACCTCCCAAACATAAATCTCTGCCATACCTCTCAGCCATACTTCACACAAACAGAGTTAGGGGTTTTAGTGGTTCACATTCAATGACGCACTACTCCAAGGCAATACTAATTGCATACGTCTTTAGGCTTGTTTTAGGAGTTGACGTAAATCCGCTCACGTATAAGACCCATTAGAAAAGAGCTTGAGCAAGTATGCTCAGAAGGAGTGATTCAGGCTTATTTATTTACAAGGTGTCATCAACCGCACCTGATAAGAGAGAGAGAGAGAAGAGAGGCCTAACCATTGGTTTTAGTTCCCAAGGTTAGCCCAAAGAGGCAAAGAGTGATGATAAGGGCTTATTTATAAAGGTGTCATCACCCGCACCTAAGAGAGAGAAAGAGAGAGGCCTAACCATTGGTTTAAGTTCCCAAGGTTAGCCCAAAGAGGAAGAGAGTGATGATAAGGGCTTATTTATAAAGGTGTCATCACCCGCACCGTAGGCATTTTTAGGGAGATGCCAAGTCTCCAAGAAAAGTAAAAGAGAAGACCCAATGGTATCAGACCATATAATGGGTAAGTTAAATAAAATAAATTTATTTTTTCAGAAAGAACTGAAGAGAAACTAAAAACCGAAAGAGAACACAATATTAGCGAAAACAAACTTCGAACATAAGATGGGGCCTAAAGAATCGAAGCTTGAGAAAGTATAGAAGAGTGTAGATGTGAAATGATAATAATGTAATAATATGAAATAAATAAATATACTAGACTATGGTTTTATTAATAAGGTACCTCACAAGGAAACAACCGAAAGAGAGCCAAACAGTATAATACTTGTGTAAGTGTAATTTTGAATTTTGAGAAATAAAATGAGAGGAACATGAGAGGAGAGGGTGAGGATCTTCCAAAGTGGGCGCCAATGTAACGTAAAGTAACGTACAGAGTTACACAAAGGAGTGAGTGTTACATGAGGAGGAGGTAAGGAGGAGGAGTATAGAGGAAGAGTGAGAGTGAGAAGTGTAAGTGTATAGTAAGAGGAGAGGAAGAGTGTTACGCGAGTGCAAGAGGGAGTGTAGTGAGTAAGTGCCTCCAGGGAGTAGCCCTGGCAAGGCACGTGTGGTGAGTAAGTGAGAGGTTGAGTGTGGAAGTGAAGGGTGTGGGAGGAAGGTATGGAGGGAAATAATATATATAGATATGAATCCTTGTGAGGTTATATTACAAATAAAAGCATATAAAAACAATAGAAATATAAAAGATATAAAGTTATAAAAAATCAGCTCAAACGGCGTTACGGCGAAGCGCAGCAGCTGGTGTAGGCGCAGCCCTCAGCCGTACGAGGGACGGCGAAGGCTGCGCAGCCGCAGGCAGCAACAGATGATGGTCCGGCGACACAGCCCTCCAACATAAGGGCCGGCAGAGGTAAAGAGGAGGCCCTCAGAGGCCAGGTCCAATTGTAGTACAGCCCTCTGCCGTCAGGGCCGGCAGAGGCAGAGAGGAGGTCTTCTTAGTTCAAGGAGCTCAACCAAGAATCTCACACCAGGGAGCTGAGCCAAGGAGCTGAGCCAAGAAACTGTCACCAAGGATCTGACACATGTAACTGCACCAAGAAACTGTCCACAAGGAGCTGACACCAGGAGCTGAACGAAACTCTCCCAGAAACTGACTAAGCAGCTCACCAACATGGTTTTTTAACAATTTTGACGGCTATGCTGGCTGTCAATTCATAATTTAAAATTTGAAAAACAGGTTTCAGCCAGCATTGCTGTTTCACAAGAAAGATATAAATTACAATTTAATTTTAAAGAATGATTCGCAGATAGGAGAACATATAATTTGTTAGCAAATTATATGTTTACAAAATAAATAATATTATGAGTAAAAGAATAAAACCTAAGACTATAAAAATACTCTTTGTTGATACCTAATCAAAACCATAGAAGAAAATAGTAGTGACATGACAGATGACAGTGATCAAAGAAAATAAACAAACTAAATATATAAGAAATATTATAAAGAGATGTGATTATTGTGAAGTAAAGTAAACGTAAGTATTAATAACATTACATTATAATGTAACGTAATGTGTAACGTAAAGGAGTTACATACAGGAGTGAGTGTTACATGAGGAGGAGGTAAGGAGGAGGAGTATAGAGGAAGAGTGAGAGTGAGAAGTGTAAGTGTATAGTAAGAGGAGAGGAAGAGTGTTACGCGAGTGCAAGAGGGAGTGTAGTGAGTAAGTGCCTCCAGGGAGTAGCCCTGGCAAGGCACGTGGGGTGAGTAAGTGAGAGGTTGAGTGTGGAAGTGAAGGGTGTGGGAGGAAGGTATGGAGGGAAATAATATATATAGATATGAATCCTTGTGAGGTTATATTACAAATAAAAGCATATAAAAACAATAGAAATATAAAAGATATAAAGTTATAAAAAATCAGCTCAAACGGCGTTACGGCGAAGCGCAGCAGCTGGTGTAGGCGCAGCCCTCAGCCGTACGAGGGACGGCGAAGGCTGCGCAGCCGCAGGCAGCAACAGATGATGGTCCGGCGACACAGCCCTCCAACATAAGGGCCGGCAGAGGTAAAGAGGAGGCCCTCAGAGGCCAGGTCCAATTGTAGTACAGCCCTCTGCCGTCAGGGCCGGCAGAGGCAGAGAGGAGGTCTTCTTAGTTCAAGGAGCTCAACCAAGAATCTCACACCAGGGAGCTGAGCCAAGGAGCTGAGCCAAGAAACTGTCACCAAGGATCTGACACATGTAACTGCACCAAGAAACTGTCCACAAGGAGCTGACACCAGGAGCTGAACGAAACTCTCCCAGAAACTGACTAAGCAGCTCACCAACATGGTTTTTTAACAATTTTGACGGCTATGCTGGCTGTCAATTCATAATTTAAAATTTGAAAAACAGGTTTCAGCCAGCATTGCTGTTTCACAAGAAAGATATAAATTACAATTTAATTTTAAAGAATGATTCGCAGATAGGAGAACATATAATTTGTTAGCAAATTATATGTTTACAAAATAAATAATATTATGAGTAAAAGAATAAAACCTAAGACTATAAAAATACTCTTTGTTGATACCTAATCAAAACCATAGAAGAAAATAGTAGTGACATGACAGATGACAGTGATCAAAGAAAATAAACAAACTAAATATATAAGAAATATTATAAAGAGATGTGATTATTGTGAAGTAAAGTAAACGTAAGTATTAATAACATTACAGCATGTAGTAAAAAGCAGTTATTTCAATATTGAATTGAATTGAATTGAAAATATTTATTTCAGACACAGTGTTTGACACAAGTCCATATTTGTTAATAAAAACTTATAACTATGTTAGTAAAATATATAATATTACATATAATATTACAAACAGACACTCCAATTTTATTATATGTTTAGATACCGGGAACGAATACAGCCTCAGTTTTCTTGTAGTAATTAAAAATAGTGATGTATATTTTGTCGATTTTTTTTTGTGACTTCAAGGCTATATTGATGACCAAATAAGCCCTTTTAAGGAAAGCCCATCTTTCATTTCAACGATGTATATAGATTATTGACACTTCGCGTGACCCAAGAGCTGGCTTTTTACCTCAGTCAGAGATTAAATATTGCCATATAACGAGGCCACGAGGCACTGCCAGTCATTTGAGCTTATTTCCAGTCAATAGAAATACGGAGGAATTTTTTGTCACAATATTTCAGTAAGGGAGTTTTAGAAGCTGATTTTCCAGTCGCCTATCCGAAACATCGAGCATGGTTTAAAAGCTTGTTGCTTCATCTAACGTTATCCAACGTAATGTTTGACGAAAAGGTAACGTGAAAAAAGAGTGATAATACCTGAATACTCTGTTGGCATTCACTAATTCCGTGATTTACTCGAAAATTTTCCAAAACTTATTCCAGGAAATACGTGTTTTTTTAAACCCTTACAAGTCTTTAAAAAACATTTATTTAGAATCTTGATAAAATTAGCTAGGATTGTATGTTGTACTTTTTTGACTTTTTTCATTTTTAAGTAAATTATGAAGTGTCAAAGTTCATGCAAAAAAGCAGATTTTCAGAGGTTTTAACTGGATTAGTTTTACACAAATTTATAAATTGATTCCCATAGAAGCCTAGATAATATCCACAAGATACTGTGTTTCCAAAATATCTGATGAAAAATGTGTAATGACATCATAATCGCGTAAGAGCGGTTGAATGAAAAACAGTGAACATGTATATCGAGATGCATCCCCTTAAGGGTATTATACTCGTATGGTTTAGTTATTTGAGCGTTTTAACAATGTTCAGTTGTTCAGAAGTAGTATATTGCAGATATATTCTGTTGCAAACAAATAGTTATGTATTTCTTTTAACGCGTTAATCTCAGAAACTACAGCCTCCATTTCAACAATTACTTTAACGTTGAATAGCACATTTATCGATAAAGGCTATGGGCTATTTAACATCATGCTACGATCCACGGGAGCGGAGCAGTAACAAGGCGCAGGTGAAACCGCAGAGGACAGCTAGTGTCACATAAATTGTACAATGTGAAAATTTATAAGTTCACTTTAATTTCGAATTAGTTTTCTTTTTTTTGAGCATTAATCCGAAAGGGCGCTCGAGCCCCGGTATCGAAGGCTTGAAGGAACGGGATGGGTTTTTTAGTCAGTAAGAGTCTGACACTATCTCCCGCTCCGCCCAAGAGCGGGGGTTGTCATAAGATGATTTTTCCAATCGAAAAAAAAAAAAAAAAAAAAAAAGCATTTACATGAAAAATTGTTTTTTTTTTGTTGTTATTTATTTAATACACTTAAAGGTAGACCTAACAATAGATAAAAAAAACTCGCCCTAAGATAACTCTTATTTCAAAATTCTTTGAAAATCCGCAACTAAGAAACCGCCAATAAACCTACTCGTTAAAAATATACATTTAAAAAAGATCTTTCGCAAATAAAACGCAAAAAGCAAAGAGACCATATCATTCTGTTTATATTTGGCGAAACGAAGCCAGGAATGGAACCCAGTGACGTAACCGTCTGGCCTCAAAGGCAATATTACGTAAGGTGTCTAAATGAAAACAAGCCCCGAGCATGGGTACATATGTAGATATACTATACTACACACAGCATATGAATTAGAAAGGGTGGAGCGTAATATCTGGGTCATTGAGGGAGTTGCAGCTCTTTGTGGAAGATTTGCTTCACTACCATTTCAAGAGAGGGAAAATAGTCCGGTCAATTTAGACATCCGAGGTTACACTAATTCACACCCAGCTGAAAATTGGTAGGATTGTTCAAAACACCATCATAAACGAAATCTAAAAAGTCCTCATCGATCCGACATCGATCACAAAAATTAGTTTTTTGGTGATTTTCAGCAAAACGGTAAGTTTAATCATAAAATTAGATAAGACAAAATTGTAGATCAGATAATTATCTACAAAATTGTGAAAATACTTTTTTTTCCAAGAGTCACCGTTTTTGAGATATGATGATTCAAAAAGTAGAAAGAGGTAATCGTCATAATATGCACACGTTTTCACGCCACCTTTGAGGTAGTGGTACTTAACCCCTATTATTTGGTCTAATTTCACTGGATTAAAAATCAACCAAAGGGTAACACTACTTTACACGGTTTCATACCCCAGCTAAAGTTAAATTTATTATTTGTTTGGATATAGAGTAAACCAGAAATAAATAAAATCGGTCAATCGTCTGGTTTCAGAAATATTTTTTTAAACATCATTTTGGTATAAACAAAAAATAGGGCTAATTTTTACCTTCTTTTTATAGTTAATTGGATCAGTTTCTCTTATGATGGACCAACAGCAATCCCCTTACAAGTTTTCATCCCAAAATCCCCGATTACGGTATTCAAAAACCTTTAAATCTTGGTGATAACGCTCCCCTTGTTTGTCAGTAATACTTCCTAATTTTTCAGGGAAAAAACTTAAATGTGAGTGCAGGAAATGTATTTTTAATAACATATTATGTTAATCTGTCAAAAATTTCTCAATAAATCGGCCACAATTTCTCTGCTCTTTTTTTTTTAAATAAACTCTTCACAAACGTAGCAAAAACGATCACAACTTTGTTTAGATTTTGCACTCAACAATTGAATCAATCTGAAATAAAATATTTAACGTTTGATTTGTAAACTAGTGAATCAGGAAAGCAACAGACCTAAGAGTAGTGTTAAATAATAACTAAGGTGGAAATGGGTTGGCCATAAAATTAGGAGAGAACAGAAATGGTACAAGGTAATGTAAGTTACACTATGGTCCCCAAGACAGGGAAAGAGGAAAAAACTGGACAAGTGCGAGTCGGACTCGCGCATTGAAGGTTCCGTACAAACTTACCTATGTAAAGAGTTCAATTCGTGATTGGAGTCTCAAAGTCTTTTCCAAATGGCAAAAAAAAATATTGCGCCGTAACAAGAAATGTTCTGTTTTCAGATTTATTCCTATACATGTGTTATAAGGCCCTGTTTTATGCCGAATTTCAGGATTCTGGGTAAACGGGAAGTATCCTATGAATTTTGATTTACGAGTTTTGAGAGTGTCGAAATATACGTCTGTTTCTTACTAGCTTTTCGCGAGCGTCACTTAGGAATAAAACAGTTTTCTATCTTTATTAGGGTTCCGTAGTCAACTAGGAACCCTTATAGTTTCGCCATGTCTGTCTGTCCGTCTGTCCGTCCTCGCTTAATCTCTGTGACCGTTAGCACTAGAAAGCTGAAATTTGGTACCAATATGTATATCAATCACGCCGACAAAGTGGTAAAATAAAAATTGGAAAAAAATGTTTTATTAGGGTAGCCCCCTATATGTAAAGTGGAAAGTGTTTTTTTTTTTAATTTCAACCCTAACGTGTGATATATTGTTGGATAGGTATTTAAAAATGAATAGGGGGTTTACTAAAATCATTTTTTGATAATGTCAATAATTTCGGAAATAATCGCTCCAAAAGTAAAAAACAATGTGTGTCCCCCCCTCTAACTTTTGAACCATAAGTTTAGAAAATATGAAAAAAATCTGAAAAGTAGAACTTTATAAGGACTTTCTAGGAAAATTATTTTGAGCTTGATGGAAAGAACAGTTTTTGTACAAAAAAGACAAAAGGGTTCTACAAAATGATTTCTGGACTAAGTTTGTAGTATCGTATATGCAAGCATTTTTTAAACTCATAAGTGGGTACACTTATTGTGACGGACGGGAAACTACGGAACCCTACACTGAGCGAGGCCCGACACGCTCTTGGCCGGTTTTATATATTTTTTTTTGCAATCAGACCAGTACTTTCAGTGAATACCTCCTACAAACATAAAAACAAACTTTACCTCTTTTTTATATTGTAGACTTTTGTTTGTAATTAATAAGCTCGAATTCTTTCATCAGAAGAATGCTACTTTATCACTGAGTGACATAAATTATAGATTTACTATTTTCACGCAGTCGAAACCGCTGGCAAAAGCTAGTTACTTATAGTAACGACCTTCTTAATCTCCTTCATAATATATCTACACTAATATAAGAAAGAGGTAAAGATTGTTTTTTTTTATTTTTTTGTTTGTAGGAGGTAATCTTTGAAAGTACTGGTCCGATTGTTAAATTTTTTCACCTACAGCAAGCTGCTTTATTCCTGAGTGACATAGGCTATATTTAATGTACGCGAACGAAGCCGCAGGCTAAAGCTAGTATAAAAAATCCAACCCACTACTACTTAATCATTCGAAGGCAGTATAAACACATTTCTATTTTCAGAATGGCCGCCTAAGCCGTCCAACTGTGCTCACGGCACGTTAAACTGATTGGGGACCTTTTAACCGATTGACTGACCCCATCGGGCAAAGATCCTACATATCTTGGACCCATAAAACAGTAAACTTCTTTTAAAAAACATATTGTTTTACCAACCGTTTTTAGATATGTAGAAGAAAAATATTGGTGTCAGTTTATATGTATGGTTTGCTGTGCACGTATTTGCGTAGTTCATTTTAGTTTTAATTATAATCTGTTTTCTCTTAACTCAGGTTTTTGTTGTGCATTTGTTTGATATATCCTCTAGTGTAAAATTTCTTACAAATACATTAAGGGTGAGTTGCATCATTTAACTATAACGATAACAAAGCTGTTAACAGTTGTCAAATCGTCGAACTGACCAATAGGCGGCCATTTCACGGCTGGTTAAGGTTTGGTTATCGTTATAGTTAAATGGTGCAACTCACCCTAAAGGTTTGCTGTAAGAAAACCGAATAGTGGGTTAAGCTCGGCTTTGTTATTTGTAAAATGCCGTCCAATTTTTAATTAACTGTGAAATTATGTATAAATATAGCCTATGTCACTCAGGAATAAAGCAGCTTTTTATCGGTGAAAAAATTTTAGCAATCGAACCAGTACTTTCAGAGATTACCTCCTACAAACAAAAAAGTTACTGTAGATTAACTTAGTGTAGATTTATAATTTAATCTAATTGAATGCGCTAATTGTTAGTAAGTCAGTTTATTTTTCTAATTTATTGTGTTATGCATGTGATAAATATCGAAAATCTTAGCCTACCCAACTACAAATACCTAAACCTAGGAGCATAATCCTCTAAGTTAACTTGTCGAATTAACTTGACTCACTGAATCGTGAAGTCAATCAAGTTCGCTAAGTAAGTAAGCCTGATTATCTATGCAGCGCAGCCTCACACCCGCTCAGACTTCAGCTTAAGTCTGCGGTCAGGTCTTGCGTCGTCTTATGTATTGTTATATGGGTAACCAGTTGTTAGCACCATACTAACTTTACTATTAACAATTATATTTAACAGCTAACTTAGATATTAGCAAACAGCTAATAGTAAGGCACAGATGCTAAAAGACATGGCTGGATCCTGCCCTCAGAATCATTTCACACGTACATTTATATTTCACACGTACGCTTTTTTAAATCTTATTTAAAGTGTCTCTCGCTTCTTCTCTGATAATAAAACTTAGACTATTGTAAAGCCGTACCTTTAAGCTTTAATACGGCGTACTGTTTGTCTGTGTACATGAACATTTTCAGCAAGGGCACAGCTCCCTACTAATTTCGGGCATGTCATTTGCAGTTACTAAAGCATCATGGGGACCAGGATTGTTAAAATTAAGTTCTAAAACGAAAAAAGTCTATGACAAGTTTCCATTTTATTGGGGCGGGGAGCGAGTGTAAAAATTTTCAAAAATGTAAAAAATACTTCACCTCGAAATTCTCGGGCGTGATTGATTTTGTTTTTGAAAGTAATCCTATCAGTCAATCTGACGGTTTTCATGAGGCGATATAGCTAAAACTATCGATAAGTGTAAATGTTTGACGTTCCTAACAAAGTTATCTTTGCAAATTGTGGTAAAAAAATTGCACTTATAGAGTCTGTCTAATAATTTAAACGACTTGGGTAATTATTAAGATTTAATGAAATCTGATGTAGTCAACACGAGTTCAATAATCAAAGTTGATTAAGAGATAGGGATCATTGTTTACTAACAGAAGAACCTTATGAAAAGTATCGAATATAAGTATTTTTTAAATGATTAAATATTATACAAAATTCCCAAGTCGGTTGACTTATTAGACAGACTATATAAAGTTAAAATATTAACAGGAACCTTACAACCTACCTTTATGACTCGCCCTTTTGCTTATGCCACGCTCAAATCGTCAGATTATTGAAATATACACTTTTCTGCATGCCTTAACTTACCTTGTCTTAATCTGACGCGTTCGAGTATTTCCGAGGATCAAGATTTTTTTTACTAATTTACTAATCTGACGGCTCCTCAATAAACCTACCATATCATGGGATCATATGTTGTAGGGGTACATTACAGGGTGCAAGGTTTCTCCCCATATGATTATCTGACGCGCTCGAGGATCGTATGAAATCCCAAACTGGCTGCCTCTACTATAAGGGCTTTTTTACATAGCATGGGTAGAATGACAATAGAAAAGGACAGATAGCTACATTGTATGAATCTGACAGCTGTCACACGCACCATCCTACAGCAATTGTAGTGCAGGAATTTGAAATTTTGCCGAAGACTTCCTTTTATAACAATGACGTAGTGGAGCACTAAGAAAGGGTTTTTCAAGCGTAGTTTCGTTTGAGGATAGTTCTAAAATAAACTGAACGCTTAAGTCGAGATTCTTCGCTCAAGCAGTAATCGGTTCAACGCAGTTTAAGTAGTACTTGAGTGAGGTACTGTAACACGGGCCTTAGATTCAAGAAAACGCGCCTCAAAAGTTGTGTCGATTTTTTGTCTAATGCTTTCCTTCAAATCAGATATGATTGATGGATTACTGTTACTTACCCTACTCTTCAGATAACCTCAGAAAATAAAATCATGGTTTGGACTCAGTGGGATTGGAGGAAAATATTACATAAAAAATCAACACTATTCCTACACAACTTCTGAAATGTATTTTCATCATTTTTATTTTGTGGTTTAATGCGTTAGTATATTTTTTTCTGTACGTGTGTTTCTCACCTAACTCCTCTTAAACGGCTACACTGATTTGAATTTTAAGTGAATATTTGAGCGGGTGCCTCGACGGTTTAAAATACAATTGTACCCGGTTGGAGGCATCTGTTAGGACCGCTAATATAAAAATATATGATCAATTTTTTACGCATCTACAAAAGTGAGTTTTTTACGAGATAACAAGTGCTAGGTACTAGTCATACATCAATATTACTGGTAGAGACTGGATGTTACCATACCTATTATCGGCCAGGTAGATATCTACATTAATGACTCACCTTTTAACCCCATACACGTAGGCAATCCCAATACACTCGAAGAAGGCGATAATCAGCAACGGAAAGTTTCCACTGTACATGTCGAATAACAGGAATATATAACTGCCAGAACCATGAGCAAAGCTCATAGACAACAGGCAGCAAAGGAGGCACAGCCCCCCAGTTAAATACTCCTTCCTCAAATTAGGGAATAACTTCATATCCACGATGGAGGTTACGACTCCTTCTAGAGTTCCAAACTGAGAGTCTATGCCCAAGGTGAACAGCATCAGGAAAAACAGGACGGACCAGAACTGGGCTCCGGGGAACTGGTTGATTGCTTCAGTGAAGATGATGAAGGCCAGGCCTGTGCCGGATGCTGTCTGTGGAGAAACAAATGAAAAGAATTTTAGGAAGCCTTTGCGAGGTGAATAGTTATGTGAAGATAGATAAATCTGTGGCACATAAGGTTGCCAACTTTACTTTAAAATAGAATATTGTACTCTCGTTAATTGTTGAAACTTCTACGGTTCCTACCGATGAGTTCTACTGTTTATACCGCGTACATCGAAGCACTGGAACAATTTGCCTACTGTGGCCTTCACACCCCATTATAATTTAGGTGTCTTCAAGGCTACAGTGAATAGGCTCTTAATAAACTAGTGCGCCTCACCATCAACGATTGCATCACTGCTTACCATCAGGTGGGATCGCAGTCAAGCACTGTTTTATATCTTAAATAAAAAATATGTAGACGTACTCTATAATCTATAACACTAATAGAGGATGGTAAAATACTCTTTCTTACAGTGTTTACTATACTAATTCCAGTGACACCTTAATGATGCATACCTATTAGTGTAACCAAAAAAGTTAAAATTATAATGAATGTGAAGTGGCGGGAAAAGAGGAACAGGACTTCATTGAAAATGATTAAAAATGAGCTTCTGATCCATGTAAACTTAATGTTAGAATCTTTGAAGTCATACAATTCTTTTAAAAACAATGAAATGATTAGTCTTAAGTCTTATTTACTAACGACAAGTTGTATTTATTTTATATATATGTTAGTCTGTAAGGTATATATCTATGGGCCCAATTGCCTGATAATAAATGATTTATTATTATTATTAATGAAAAAATTTATGTGCAGCAAAAAAATTTAAAAAATACCTTAATCTTCTTCTTCTTCCTGCCCTTATCCCATATTACTTAGGGTCGGCGCAACACGTTTTTTTCTTTCATTCTGTCCTGTCACCCGTCACACTATCACTAACTCCCTTTTCTTTCATATCATTCCTCACACAATCCATCCATCTTTTCTTTGGCCTCCCTTTCCCTCTCCATCCATCTAAATATAGACTCAAATTTTGTTAAGAAATAATACTCTTTTTTATAAGTCCCTATCTATTCTTTATTGAAATGAGACATACTTTATTTCTTCGAATAAAAGTTGACAACCTTAGTGGCACATCAAATGAAGGAGAACAACGCCATGTCTGCACAACAATACTGTATGTCAACACTTACATTATCCAGTTCCTTTTGCAGGTCGCACTCCGGCAGATGAGGCATCACCAACGACGTCAGGTTCCCATTGATGTCCACCGTCACCATCTGCCCTTCTTCCGGCAGCACCATGGACCTAAACGAAGACCCGAACACCTCCAACAAGGTCTCGTTCCTCACGTCCAAACACTTCTCATACACCATCGTAGCCTTAAACCCAATTATCGAAAAGACTACGATGCCAGCAAACATCGACGTTAAACAGTTAGTCATAGAGACCATTATCGCATCTCTATAACAGTTGTTATCCACAGGGTTGTACGATGAGAAAGCTATCAAGCCCCCGAAAGCTAAGCCAAGGGAAAAGAATATCTGTGTCCCTGCTTCCAACCATACAACAGGGTCTAAAATCCTGTGCCATTTAGGTGAAAATAAGTGGATGAGGCCATCGCCCATACCCTTAAGTGTGATGCCTCTAAAGAAGAAAATTACAAGGACTATGTAAGGGAATGTGGCTGTTACGTAGACCACTTTTCCTGAAGAGGCAATGCCCTTGATCATGCACAGGTACACTAAAATCCAGGCGATGACTAAAGCGAGTGCTATTTTGTAGTTGAATGTCTCTGGGTAGTTTATGTCTTCAGATATTTGGAGAGTGGTTCTGTACCAGAAGTATTGGGTCGGACTGCTTACCTGAAACAAAGAAAAAAAATTCATTAGTAGGTACCTTGGTAATATATAAGTCCTATTTGTAAACGCAAAAGATCATCATTTATTTGGCTACTGTCTTCTGGCAGTGGCTTCGTCCTCGAGAATGTTGGTTTTTGCGGACGCGATGTCGAACACGGATGTAACCTATATCCATCCTTGGAGTTTAAGCTTCCTCCACACCAAACTTCATCAAAATCGGTTCATTAGTTTAGTGGTGAAAGCGTAACAGACAGACAGAGTTCCTTTCACATCTATAATATTAGTATGCGTTAAGAATTAAAGATCATTAACGTTACACATGTTTTTATGAATGTTAGAGTCTTTATTTATTTATTTATTTATTACATCTTGGAGGACTTACAGCTTAAACAAACTAAAAATAAAGACAAACATAGACGACAGCAAGCCAATTACAAGTCCTCACGTATAGTGTCAGAATTAAAATTGAGAAGTGACCATAGCACCCTTTACATCCAGGGCCGTTTTATCCATTAGGCACTTTAGGCAATTGCCTAGGGGCCCCGCCAGGTTCAGGGGCCCCGCGCTTCAAGAAAAAAAAATAGACTGTTTCATAAACAGTAAAAAAAATGATTTTTAATTTTGATGTCATGATATTTAACTAGCAATCCTAGCATTGGATTATGCGAAAAGCGGTCAACAAAATAGAGTTAATAAAACACAATCTTTCATTAGCGGGTTATGTAGGTTGGGTTTTCGGTGGTAATTTTGCATTACGTGAACCGATTTTAATAATTCTTTTTAGGGTTCCGTAGCCAAATGGCAAAAAACGGAACCCTTATAGAGTCGTCATGTATGTCTGTCTGTCTGTCCGTCCGTATGTCACAGCCTCTTTTTTCCGAAACCATAAGAGCTATACTGATGAAACTTAGTGAATAGATGTATTCTGTAAACCGCATTAAGATTTTCACACAAAAATAGAAAAAAAAACTATAAATTTTGGGGGTCCCCATACATAGAACTTAAACTCAAATTTTTTTTTTTTCATCAAACCCATACGTGTTGGGTATCTATGGATAGGTCTTCAAAAATGATATTTAGGTTTCTAATATCATTTTTTTCTAAACTGAACAGTTTGCGCGAGAGACACTTCCAAAGTGGTAAAATGTGTCCCCCCCACCTTGTAACTTCTAAAATAGGAGATTGATAAATCTAAAAAAAGTATATGATGTACATTACCATGCAAACCGCCAACGAAAATTGATTTGAATAAGATCTAGTAAGTATTTTTTTTTAATACGTCATAAATCACAGTACACAATTATTAAAACATCGATCAAAGTTACAACGAACTACAAGAACTTTTATATTATGTTACTTGCTGCTACGGAACCCTTCATGGGCGAGTCCGACTCGCACTTGGCTGGTTTTTTTTTTATTTGAAAGAAGATACGTTCAGAATAATAAAATATGTAAAATAAGTTAAAAAAATGCTTACGCATATACGGTTAAATTACAAACTTAGGTCAGAAATTATTTTGTACAACTTTTCAACCCATCAAATTCGAAATAATTTACTTCTACTTTTGAGATTTTTTTCATATTTTCTAAACTTATGATTCAAATGTTGGAGCGGGACACACACACATATTTTTTTTTTACTTTTGGTTCGATTATTTCCGAAAATATTGACATTATCAAAAAATGATTTGAGTGAACCCCTATTCATTTTTAAATACCCATCTAACAACCATAATATCCACTTTTTATTTTACCACTTGGTCGGCGTGATTGATATACATATTGGTACCAAATTTCTAGTGACCGACCGAAACTAGTTTTTCAACCGAAACCGAAAGCGAAACCGAATTTCGGCAACAGTCTCGGTTTCGGCCGAAACCGAAACCAAAACCGAAACTTCCTTACAAGGATCATGTTTTGAGGGAAAAATAAAGAAAACATAACTATAATCAGCCAGTCCCTATTTTGTTTTTAATGCATTTTTAAATCAGGTATTTATATTCGTTGACTATCATGAATTTTATTGCACTCGATTTTAGTTCGGAAGTAGGTAAAACAAACTGCAAACACAAGCCAGTGACGACATGATTTGGCGCGTGGACATGGCAAAATGTCTTCGTTGCTTTACCCTTGGAAGGAATTTAACGCGGTGAACATGACCAATCACAGCACGAGAACTCCCGAGTGCAGTTTCGGTTTCGGTCGTAGTTTCGGCAAGTTTGCCACCGAAACCGAAACTAAACCGAAACTCGACCCAAACCGAAACCGAACATTCGGTCGGATACTGCCAGCTTTCTAGTGCTAATGGTCACTGAGATTATTCGCGGACGGACGGACGGACAGACAGACAGACTTGGCGAAACTATAAGGGTTCCTTCCTAGTTGACTACGGAACCCTAAAAACAACGTATTTATGAATAAATTTGTGTTAGACGCAAAATATATTAAGAAGTTAGAAGAGGATAGGGGGGGCCCCAAGACGTGCATTGCCTAGGGGTCCCGACAAGCATAAACCGGCCCTGTTTACATCGATCTAATTATTAACTTCTTTTTTAATTGATATAGAGTTACACAATTTAATTCCGCCAAGTCCGTTCCATCATCGGACCACAAGACGTACGGCGTTACGGCCACTGGTACATAGTGGACATCCCACCTATACATACAAAGCGTTTTGGGAGTACATTCACGATGCGTACAGCTAAGGAATGGAATTCCCTGCCGGAGTCTGTGTTTCCTGATAGCTATAACCTAGGGGTCTTTAAGTCAAGAGTGAATAGATTGCTTCTAGGCAAGCGTGCTCCATCGTCGGCCACATGATCGCTTACCATCAGGTGAGATTGTGGTCAAACGCGAGCCTATCCATTATAAAAAATAAAATAAAAATAAACTAGGGCTTGACTGCGATCCCACCTAATGGTAGGCAGTGATGCAATCATTGATGGTGAGGCGCACTGGTTTATTTCAACCGAACGACGTCTACGTTGGACATAGAGAAACCTATTGTCCAAGCATCGCCACAATGACCAGACTAGTACTTAGACTATTTATTACACACTAGTAGTACACTACAAGAAACTAGATACTAGAAGAACTACAAGTAGGTATCCAACAAACAACACAAAACTCACTCTTGTTGTTACTCTCTTCAACTCACCACTTGTACTAGTCTTGTTAGATACTTAAATGTAACTTGTGTTCTATTACTCGTGATGGGTTGTAGACTACTTGAAACAACCATTTACAACTGCAGTTTATTTGCGACTGAATTATAATTCTCTACGCATCACGGGCGCAGCCGTGCGTCATAATAATATTTGTGTCCCTACAGACCAATCGGTCTGTAAGGACACATGCGTCTCGCATCCATGGAAACTACTGAACAATTTTTAATTTTCTTAAAGCTTAAAGCTCCTAATACCATTAATTAAAAAAAGTAAAAGATAACTTTCATTCGTGTTCGAATTTGAGCGAAACCATGGGTCTCAGGTATTACAATAATGTCATCATCGTTTCAGCTGAAAGACGTCCACTTGTGGACACAGGCCTCCCCCAAGTGTCGCCACAATGACTTTTTATTTAATGGTTGATAGGTTCGCACTTGACCGCTGTCTCACCTGATGGAAAGCGACGATGCGGTCGACGATGGAACGCGCTTACCTAGAAGAATTCACTCTCGACTTAAAGATTCCTGGGTTGTGATCCTGTGTGTCCCGCATTCATCAGACTCTCACTAAGTCATTGGTACACTTCGTGGAAGGCCTTCCTACGCTGCGTCTTCCGGTACATGGTCGCCACTCCAGAACCTTTTGGCCACATCGACCACCTGTTCTGCGAGTAACGTGCCCTATCCACTACCACTTAAGTTTGGCGATTCTACGGGCTATGTGCTACCTTGGTTTTCCTGTGGATATCTTTATATTTGATGCGATCACGCAAGGAATCTCTGAACATAGCCCTTTCTATTGCCCTTTGGGTGACTTTAAGACTTCTGCCGAGGCCCATTGTGAGCAACCACGCTTTAGAATCATATGTCATCACTGGCAACACGCACTCATAGACTTGTAGTCTTGAGACGCTGTGGTATGACGTTGGACAAGAAGATACCGCGCAGCTTCCCCGACGCTATCCAGCCGAGTGTGATTCGACGATAGACGACTTTTTCGATGCTAGACCTACCCAAATGGACCGTTGGTCCTAGGTAAACTTAAGCAGGTACGTAGGTCCCAGATAATCGTACACAATAATATGCAGAGGTCGGAATTAGGTAGAGTTAAACATGTACTCAACAGAATAAAGTAAAAATCGCCAAACTTAAGTGGCAATGGGCCAAGTCGTCGACGGCGCGCGCTGCTCCCGCGCGCCTCAAGGAGTTGTCAGCAACAGCAGGGGCCCAGCCGGGTCGAAGCCTACTGGGGCCAGGGTAATCCGAAAGGGCGCTCGAGCCCCGGTATGAAGGCTTGAAGGAACGGGATGGGTTTTTTAGTCAATGAGAGTCTGACACTATCTCCCGCTCCGCCCAAGAGCGGGGGTTGTCATAAGATGATTTTTCACATCGAAAAAAAAAAAAAGTGGCAATGGGCAGGGCACATTGCTCGTAAAACAGATGGCCGTTGGGGCCAAAAAGTTCTGGAATGGCGGCCATGCACCGAAAGACGTAGCGTTGGAAGGCCTCCTTCAAGGTGGACCGATGACCTGGTAAGGGTTGCGGGAATCCGATGGATGCGTGACGCACAGGACCGTTCATTGTGGCGACACTTGGGGGAGGCCTATGTCCAACAGTGGTCGTTTTTCGGCTGAAATGATGATGATGAAACATGTACTTACACCGATTTCATACAGCGAAAGAATAAAGTGGATATGATACAAATCCCGAGTTTAATTTTAAAGAGCAGAAATATTTTAGTATTCTTCCTGTATTAATAACGAGGAGGAGGAAGTGTATCGTAGAGAGATCTTTTTCAACGAAAAATGCTAATAAAAATTGTATGTAAAGGCATTCGCGTGAAATGTAACGATACAGATTTGAGCGTTACATCAGTGAAGGAGGAGGACCGAGCATTACAATTTTTTTTTTCATTCCACAACTCTTAGTGCACACCTCGTAATTTTACAAAACGTTTCTACATCAGTGAAGGAGGAGAACCGAGCAATACAATGCACGCCTTGTAATGATACAATGTGTAATATCTTAATACAACTTGTAACATACAAATTATGGGTCGGTTGATTCTTTTTAAAATATCTTAATAATTCATGACACCAATATCGTTTCTTCTGTGTTTTTTACGTAAATAACAATGTCGAATTAATATAATCGGCACAATAACCGTTTCGTTTGACATTATCGAATCAACTAAAAGCTAATGCACCAAGTCGAATCTATAATGTTACATTACACGTGAATGCTCCCGGTGAGGGAGCACCATTGACACGTTCGCTGCGGCAGTGATTTTTCTATACTTTCTATTCCTGCGGTACAAGGTCTATTCACCTGGTAACAAACTTCCATTGTGGCGGCACAAGGCTTATAGACCCTGTAACTTTTAAGAAACGTTATGCCTTCCGCATGACAAGGAAGTCTATACATTTCTTAGCCGCACTGTAAGCGAGACGTATTACAAGATGTTTAAACCTGGTATCACACTCAACGTGTTAATTATCTTTGTTTTATTTGTTCTACCTGTCTCTGAGGTTTTTATTATTATTTATTTGTAATATTGTTGGCTACACGGGATTTTTCATTAGAAATCCCGCCCCACTTCAAAAGAAACATGTCGAATTGTACAGGACATCCATTAAATAGCGCGGCCCATCGAAAAGATTTCTTTATTGAAGAGATGAGACGCGGGACGAAGAAATTGTCTTAATTACAGTAATAAGATAAATGACAAAGAAAATCTGATTCTTCGAGTAAAGTCCTCAGACCCGAGTAATCGTTTGACGAGAAAGACATCGTTTGTTTAGCGATGACTATCGTAATGAGTCGGGGATAAAAGATAACGTCTTAGTCCTATTACTTACGTAGAAGATTCGTTTGACAAGCTTATTTTCCGAACGAGTAGTTGACTTACCACAGTTTTCTTATATTTATATCAATAAGTATTCAAAATCACAAATAAAAAGATTTTTATAATTCATTCAATTGCATTCATATTAGAAAGGTAAATGTTTGTGTGTGTTTGTAACTTCGTCACTCTCGAACAGTTTTCGTTGAAACTAATACCTTGATCACACGTACCAAGTAAAAGGGTGAGACAGTAAAATGTTGCTCGGCCGAGACAGTGATGTAAGCTAGTTGTAGGGATAAGCGCTCGGCCGAGCACTCGGCTCTTTGTTTAAATGTACCGAGTATTCGGCTGAGAGCACTGTCTCGCCTGTTTACTCGGTACGTGTGATCAAGGCATTAGTACGCAGGTAGACCATGTCCTGGATAGATTATAGAATTTTTGTTCCTGGAGGTTTTTTGTTTTGCTGGAAAAATCATCCAATGACATTCCTCGCGGGAGTTAGTGTCAGACTTTTAATGGTTGAGTACCCATTTTTTGTTGGGACAATCTTGTACATCTTCGCAGGCGAAAAGGGCAAAAGCTAATGTTAGGTATACCTATACATATGTGTGTTTTATCTATTAAGTCTTTTAGTAAGTTGAAATGCTGATTTAACATTTAATAAGCAATTTTGATACCAGTTTCAGAAAAAGACTTTTTTTTTTTGTATTATTTGTTGTTAAGTATGAAATGGGACTGGGCAGGACATGTCTGCCGCATGCCTCACGATGTTTTCCTACACCGTTTTGAGAGTAGTGATGATGAAATAACTTACACAAAGTAATGCGTTTGAACCTGCGACTTACAATTCGTAAGTCGGTACCGTTACAACTGGGCCACTACTGCGTTTCCTTTATAATTTCATCCTCTTAGTATTTCATTATTTTAATCGCATCCTCCCTTATGATTTCGAACCTTTATTAAATCACGTACCTACACATGTGAAAACAAAACAACGCAGTCCATTCGAAATAAAGAACAACAGAAAAGCGTTCGCAAAATGAAAGGGATCGCGAATGGAATAAGTATTTCTGATTAATGCCAACCAGAGGCGAATCTGAATAAAAAAGCCTGTTATGAATTACTGACTCAGAGCACTTTAATTAAGATTTTTGATAGATTGCCGAGGTTTTCTGCATACCAGTTTTTACAGTGTTTATTTTTTACTACTTTTTCTAACTGCTGCCAGTCGTGACAGTAAAAAATCATCCCAAAGGAACTTATTTTCGGGAGTATTGGTACCTTATGTGCTAGTTCAGGTCGTGGCCTACCCTTGTACCAAGTTTCATCGAAGTCTGTTTAGCCGTTTGAGTGTGAAAAAGACCGCAAACATACCATCACACAGTCACACACACCATCTCAAACTTGTGATTTATTTTAATGTATTTTAAGGGTAGGTTAGGTTACGTTAACAAATTAAACTATCAAGCATTCTTTACTAGTCAACCAAGTGTGGTATTGAGATAAAATGGTAGGTGTATTGTTTATCAATCAGGTAAAAAAGCCGAAAATTTCAAATACTTCTGCGAAGGATGAGGGTCGCTAGTTTTCGTAATATATAAACGGAGCACAATTTTTATTTCCTAATCTGTTTCATAACGTTTATTATTATCATTACATAATTATAATTGTCACGTACTGTACGCGGTGAGCGTTAGGGTTCCGTACTCAAAACGGAACCCTAAAAGGATTTTTTTTATGGAGGGAAAAACATCAATGACAACCCTCGCTCTTGGGCGGAGCGGGAGATAGTGTCAGACTCTTACTGACTAAAAACCCACCCCTTTCCTTCAAGCCTTCATACCGGGGCTCGAGCTATCTTTCGAAACTAACCCTGGCCCCGGACCCTAATAGGATCACTTTGTTATCTGTTTGTCTGTTTGGTCTATCTGACTGTCAAGACCACATACTTAATTGACGTCAAAACCCTTAATTTTGAAATCACTAGTTCTGAATTAACTAATAAAGATACAGCCGTTTATGTCGCAAAAAAACGTGTATATCTACACTCTCAAAGTAATTTAAATTCAAAGGATACTTCCCGTTGACACAGAATCCTGAAATTTGACATAAATCTCGGCACAAGTATAGGAATAAATGTGAAAACAGTTTTATTGTTGCGAAACAAGATATAAATATTTTTTTGACTTGGAAAAATCTTCGACACTCCATTCGGGAATTGAACTATTTACATAGGTGAGTTTGTACGAAACCCTCAGGGCACGACTCCCACTCGCACCGCCCAGTTTTTTTTATTTCATTCATTCGTACGTAACAATCGTCATCAATCAACACAAAAAAAATGTAACCAATATTAAGCACAGGACCGGTCGTTGTGGCGACGCTTGGGGAAGGCCTATGTCCAGCCGTGGACGTCTTTTGGCTGATATGATGATGATGATGATAATGATGATGATAGTAATAGTCAATGGCGCTGGCTATTTTCATCCAGGACAAAACAAGGTATCCTCTGGAATTAGCCACGAAAGAAAATCGGTCCAAGAAAGAAATTTAACATTCATCGAAGTTCAATTTACATTTCAAAACTTTATTCTTGTACTAAAGGCAGCCTTAAAATCGCAGCTAGCTATCACCTTCATCATAACCAGCCCCCCCCGAGCCAAGTTACAACCGTTTCACATGCGTCGAACGCTTCGAGTTGGCCGCGTCGCCGAATCTTTTGTTCTGACCACGTGACTAAGCGATAAGACGACGTCATTCCCGTACAGTTGAAGCTTTCTACTAGCGTTAAATATTGCAGATTAGCAACTTGGTTTGGGGTACAGAGAGGCCTGTTATGGATTGTCTTTGATGTCTATGGCGTAAATGACCTTTCATCTCCGTGTATTATTAAAGGAGTCAGTATTACCGATTGTCTCGTTATCACCCGCACAGGGTGACTATGACTGGACAAACGATATTGTATTGTATTGTATTTCAAGCTGGTGTCCGCAATTCCACAATTTGCGTACGGGCTTAATAAAGTGGTTAGTGACCCTGACTGCTATGTCAGAGGTCGTGGATTCGATTCCCACCCAGGACAAATGTCTGTGTGATTATCTTAATCATTTGTTCTATGTCTGGTACCTACACCCAGACACAGAACAAATGATTTATCTATAATATGTAAGTAAGTAAGTAGTATTATATTATTATCAAATAGCATCTCCCTTTCTTGGGCGGAGCGGAAGATAGTGTCAGACTTTCACTGACTAAAAACCCACTCCTGTTCCTTCGTTGCTTTTCGTACCGGGGCTGACCTATCTTTCGAAACTAACCCTGGGCCCAGTAGGCTTCGACCCAGCTGGGCCCCTGCGGTTGCTGACAACTCCGTGAGGCGCGCGGGAACAGTGCGCGCCGTCTACGACTTGGGCTCGGTCCGGACAGTTACCGGACCTTTTGACATTTTTACCACCTTTTATCATTGTGAAATCAACTGTATAAACACGTTCTTTTAGTTCAAATTTGCGTGTGAATTTCCGTTTCTATTTTTATACCAGCTTTGGAGCTTTCACAGAAGTAAATACGCGTGAACTTGTCAATTTGCTAGCGTTTTTATGTCATAAACATCCAAGTAGCAAGCTATTGTACCACAATTTGGGTTATTGTTACGTATCAACACACTAACAAACAAATTGTGATGTTTTTAGGTTTTTTTTGTGGGAAAATCATTCAATGACATCCACCGCTCTTGGGTAAATCAGGAGATAGTGTCAGACGTTTACTGACTAAAAACCCACTCCTGATCCTTCCTTGCCTTCGTCCCAGGGCCCTGGGTTTCATTTTCACACTATCCGTGGCCCCAGTAAGGTTCGATCCTGTTGGGGACCTATAGTTAACAAAACATAATAATATTGACCACAATAATATTGTACTATTGTGTAACAAAAACATAACATATCGAACAAAGTCGCGTGCTAAGTGCTACTTTTTGCTCAGAGCGGCAAAATGTCTGGCAGTTTTAAGTATTTGATGCGGCCTACCCAAATGTCCTTTGTTTGGTATTGTTCGTCAAGTCGTTGAGGTCCTTAGTAGTCCTGAGTTGAGCTACACGCATACTGACAAATGCTTGCACTGACTGAACAGGTCCACTTAGAACTGTGTGGTCCTTTCTTCAAAAGACCATCGCAGGCTCAATCTGCATGGTTCTCATATGATTTGACTATTACATGTTTGCTGTATGAACTTTAAAAGAGACTTTGACCCCTGAGTTTGTTTCGGTGTTTCTTCTCAGGGTAGTCAGCTAGGAAACACCGGCCTCATCTAGTTTTAATTGACGAAAAAGTTTACGTGTAAAAGTGTTTTTGTAAAACCTACTTGCAAAATAAATATAGTCGAGAGTCAATAGGTTTCTTCTAGGTAAGCGCGTTCCATCGTCGACCGCATCGTCGCTTTCCATCAGGTGCTATCAACAATAAAAAAAAAATAAAGATCATTTATCATAGGCCTCTCCCAAATATCGCCACAATGGATGATCCTGTGCGTCCCGCATCCATCGGTTTTCCACAACCTTTACCAGGTCATCGGTCCACCTTGCAGGAGGCCTTCCAATGCTGCGTCTTCGCTTGACCGCTATCTATTTGATGGAAAGCGATGATGCGGTCGATGACGGAGCGCGCTTCCCTGTAATTAACCTATTCACTCTTGACTTAAATATCCTCAGTTTGTAGCTATCAGGAAACACAGACTCCGGCAGGGAATTCCACTTCTTGGCTGTATGCACAATACATGTGTTCCCAAAAAGCTGGGTGGAATGTCTACTGGTGGTGCAACGCCGTAGGTCTGTGGTCCGATGATGGAACGGACTTGGTGGAATTAGGTTGTGCTATTCCAGTGCACACTCCCCGAATCTGGCACTGTAATCAACAGAAAACTGACATGCTAGTCACTCGGCGGCGTGCCCAAGGCTTTGGAGCAAAAAATGTGTTCCTAAAACGTTTCATACGTATAAATGAGATGTCCACCATGAAATTCCAAATTTAATTCTTTTTGAGTTACTGTTAAGAACATTTCAAACGCAAATGAAATAATTCTACTATTTCCTTAATATCCTTGTAAATTGAATAATCTGCTTCATAAGGAAAAAATATATCACCAGTTCATGTCTGTATTTTAGTACCATTTTAAGAGAAATATTGTCTGAACTTTACCAGTTTAAGCCGGCCTACGCAACGCCTACGGCCTTAGTTCGCAATTTCTGACGATGCTACGGCGTAGGCGACGGTGGCGTAGGCGACTACGGCGTAGGCAGCTACGACGTAGCACAGGGAACATGGTGTTTTCTTCACTACTTTTATTTTTTTAACTAACTTATTTCATTTAACGTTTTTGAAGCACACATAACATATTAATACATATAACCTAACCTACCTGTTTTTTTTTTTTATTGATATAAACTAGTGCTTGACTGCGATTCCACCTGATGGTAAGCAGTGATGCAATCATTGATGGTGAGGCGCACAAGTTTTTTAAAAGCCTATTCACTCTAGCCTTGAAGACACCTAAATTATAATCGGACGGGAAGCACGCAGCAGGCAAATTATATCAATTGTTATTATTGTATAATTCTATTATAAATAAAAATGTTGCCGTTAACTTTTTTCGTATTTATTTTTAGAGAACATTGTTGTTGCGTTTATGGATTTTTAATTGCAAAGGTTCTACGAGTCACTTGCTATAAACCACAATGAACATCACAAATTAATCATCATTATTTATTTATTCATCGTTAATTAATAAAAGATAAATTTAAAAATAAAGTAATTTCCCGTCCGATTATAATTTGGGTGTCTTCAAGGCTAGAGTGAATAGGCTCTTAATAAACTAGTGCGCCTCACCATCAAAGATTGCATCGCTACTTACCATCAGGTGGGATCGCAGTCAAGCACTAGTTTATCTTAATTAAAAAAAAAAAAAAAAAAAAAAAAATTTTTTTTTCAAAACTCGTATTAATTTACGGGATTAAATATAACGACCACCATAAAACGCTTTGGTACCCTTAGTTCTTTTGTCAAAAATATATTACTTGACACCAAAAAAATGAAATCCTAAAGTTACAATAGACTGTACTTTAAATTGTATTCGAACACCAAATGTAGTAAATGATAACCAAATCTTAGCGAGCAAATTAATGCGCTCTTTTTAGCCCCGTAGAGAAGGATGATACTTTGTCTAATCAACAATCTATCTTAGTGGAATTTTAGGGCACCCCGGGTCGGATAGATTTAGGTTAGAAGAAGGTGGCGGGGTCGTAGAGAGCGAGCGAAGCGAGCGAACACAGACCCCGTCACCTTCTTCGAGGTTATTTTTTTTTAAACCACCCAGAAGTAGGAGCCCCGCGTAGCGGGGTTCCGTCGAGCTGTCTTGGCAGGTAGTTAACCTAACCTCAAAATTTTAACTACTGATATCTCCGTAACCATGGGGTTCTGCCGATGCTTTATTTGAATTCATTTTGCTTAAATAGGATAGCGAGATGTTAAAACTTTGGTTATAATTTTACATTAAAATGTAGGTTTAATTTTGGTGATCATTTACTATTTTTGTCTTTTAAATGTTACTATATCTGGTGGTAAGTTAAACATAAGCCTTAATTTACGCATGTATGAAATTAATTTCTTTAAGAAAACGTCAGCTGAGCGAGTCCAATGACCTATAGGTAGTTTGTACGCAATGTCGACTACTACTTAGGTCATTGAACTTGCTCAGCTGACGTTTTTATCTTTACAAATCGATGGTGTTTCATGTACCGGATCGACCTTCCACGGAATTTAAACGATCAAAATTTAAGGGTGTATATTATATAATTTTCAGCATGAACCTGTAGACCAAATTGAACTTATAAACGGGAATTGAAGGAAAACATTAAAAAAAAATACAAAACATTCCTACTCAACTTTTGAGGTGTAAATTTCTCTCTCCGTACCTAAGATTCCCTCCGCGGTTCGCCTCTTTCCCGACTTCTTTACAGGCAACGAAATATTAATTCGAATATTTGTCTAAACCATCAAACATTTTAATTCTTACCCAAAACTTGAAGAATGAGATTTATGCGGGTCATTCTCCAAATCTCAAAGCAAACAGAGCTATGTAAACATTTCGGTAAACCCATATTTAATATTATAAACGCGAAGGTCGTCGGTTTGTTTGTTTTATTTTTCGTCTAAATCACTGAACCAATAAGGACGGATAGAAATACATTATCTCTTATCCTAGAAAAATATTCCCTCGAAATGTTTATTCGATTTTTATGCAGACGAAACAGGAGCACACTTAATCGTAAAGAGACTGAAGTCAAAAAAGAGATAATTGAAAATTGCATCCTAAATCATATAAATTAAGATTCAATTTACAAAATACCACTTTTCTGAGTTAGGTCTTTTTATGATTTAGCATCCGATGTTCGAGCCACTCGAGCTAGACCAAAAAAACTGAATGTTTTGTTTGTACAATGTATCTCACGAATTTTATAATAAGATCCAATGGCTTTAACTATTTTGATAGAACCACAATTAACCTTTCGAATGTCTTAAGTTACACAGTCCGACATAAGGTAATTGTCTTTCTATTGTGTCTCTAATTACGACATTCAAAGAGTTAATCGCCCCGTCCATCCAGCGGGGCCCGCGCATTGATTACACTCGGAATACCTAAAAATAATAGGTACTAATCGTAACTTGGGCTAATCGAAACTCGTAACTTCTTGATTAATGTACTAACTCCAAACGATCTTTAACAGAATAGGAGAGACTTTGAGACGAGCGAGGAACAATCCGCGCGCCATCGACGACTTGAACTTGGTTTAGACGGTCACCGGACGGCCGGATGGCGAGCTACTTATTGCTCGCTGTCCTCAATATCGCGCCTACAGCACAAAATATGTAGGTACAGAAGTCAATCTACATACAAAGCGCGCTCTCACAACGCACACATAGGCCCGCTCGTCGAACAGTTCCGGCTCAAACGCTCATTAGTGTGCATCCACAGAGCGTAGGTATAAAAAATGAAGTACATACATGAGATTGTCTTCTGTACCTATCTATTTTGTGCCTACAGGGTCAAGTCACGACGGTTGGACCTCGAGGACCTCAGTACCGTCGGACGTCTCCTTTAGTGGTATTACTGCTTGCCACCGCCTCCCATTCTCTATCGCTCTGGATACGATCACGTGAACCAGGGCCCAGTGTGAGATGTCGCCGCCGCCGATCGCCACTTCGTGATAACAGGGGTGCTCCACCCAAGCGAAGTACACCTCCACCGTATGCTCCACCGCGTCCACACACTGGTGACACTCAGGCGTTTCTTCTATACGAATCTGGAGCAAGAACTTCCCGAACTTACGGTTTTTTTATTATGTCCGGTGAGGTCCTGTGTCTTGTCTTGTTTGTGATGCCGTGAGCATCGTCACTTTCCGTAAGACACAGGGCAGGCGCCTGTCAAGCCACTCCTCAAAGAGAAGACTTACCGCCATTATTATGGCGTGTCCAGTTCACACATGCGTGAGTTTACCTAGCATCGATAATTGAAAGTTTCGTCGAAATTGCTAGATACTTCTGTAAACACCAGTGTTCTGTATACTTGCAGATAATAATAATTTCAATTAAGATTGAAATTGAAATAAATTAATTAATTAAACAAAATGAATGATCAATTCAAATTATTTCAGTCAAAATTGAAATTCGAAATACAATTATATTTGGAAACCTGTCAGGTTTAATTCAGGGGTTTAATTTAACCCGTTGTATAATAATATATAATATAATATAATATTCCACAACAGTGTATGTCCGGAACGCGGATCCACGCGGGACACAATAACTTTTTAATTGTGTCTCTAATTACGGCATACGAAAGGTTAAGTTAATTATGAAAATACGTTATTTAATATCAATATATTTACACTTTCTGTTGAATAAAAGTCAACAGAACTAAACAACCAACTAACAACAAACAACCAACTACAACTTAACTCTTTCTTGTTGTTGTTGAAATGAAATATTTTTCTTATTTTTTAGGGTTCCATACTTCAAAAGGAAAACACGGAACCCTTATAGGATGACTTTGTTGTCCGTCTGTCTGTCAAGACCCTTTAACTCAAGAACGCGTGGAGGTATCGAGTTAAAATTAAAACCATAATATTCCACAATTGTCACACAACGTCTTCATGTCCCAAGCTAAGCAGAGCTTGTGTTTTGAGTACTAGACAACTGTTAAACATACTTATATATTTCTAAATACAATTAATGAATTGAATCTGACATGTTATTATTAATCAACTGATCTAAACCTGACTTATCTATCTGACATTGTATTAACTATTGAAACTGAATCTGAATTTATAATATCACTTTTTTTTAGGAAAGGTCAATATTTTATTTAAATCAATTTAACTTATTACATACACAACTAAAAACTATAATTACAGTAAATTAAAAAATAATAATAATAAAACCCTACGCTAATTACAACTAACTAAAATCAAACTAAAATATGGCGTCAAAAAACTCTTCCACGTCGCTGTCGACTGGTAATGTGCCCAAAAGGCTGGCGGCATTGCCACGCTGTATGGCAATGCTTATCCTCTGTCCGAGGTAAAAGCCAGCCCTTGGGTCACGCGAAGTGTCAACTAGACGTTTCGATAGATCTTTAAACAAATTGTGAGCACTCGGACCCCACGAACCGAGAGTTTCAACCCCAAACGGTTTGAAAATATAACTTCCAACAAGGTTGTTATATTTCCGCCGCTTGAGGTTCTCCGCAACCGCAGCGGCAGCACCAGCACGACACGACGAGCTAGGAAGATGTGAAGGCGCAAGAGTATCGACACAAGTAGCGTCCCATACTAAAGGCCTTCCCATCTTCCAAGGGAATAACGACATGCCGTCCGGTCTCTTGCCATCGTCGCGTGCCAGGCCATGGGGTTCCAATACGGCTGGAACGCCGACGGTGACAAGAGCGCGTCTGATTATATCGTTGATATTCGCGTGTCGCGCTATGCGACCCGCACTACGGCTGCATGACAGTCCGTGGTGTCCAAGGCTGTTGACGACTTCGCCACAGTGG
Source organism: Mythimna ferrago (assembly GCA_910589285.2). Taxonomy (NCBI): domain Eukaryota; kingdom Metazoa; phylum Arthropoda; class Insecta; order Lepidoptera; family Noctuidae; genus Mythimna; species Mythimna ferrago. The sequence goes on from OU342693.1 coordinate 3,079,035, forward strand.
CAGCGATGAGGAGAACAGCATGGAGCACCTAGACGTAAGGCAACAGCGAGGCGGAAAGTGTTATCATCGAGCAAGGTGCCAATGTTCGACGACGGTAGTGCGTGAAGCCAGAGACCCGACTCCCACTCTCCCACAGCCAGCAGGCGAGCTCGCTCTGCAGGAGCAGTAAATGTTGCAATCAGGTTTTCCTGAACTACTGTGCAGAGCGGCTCATCCCACCGTCTTTGGGATGATGGTTCGTCGGGTGGATTAGAATTCGGGCAAGCGAGTCTCCAGGCATCTATAGCCTCGATGAAGCACGGCACATTGAAATCATTCAGTAAGGTAGATAGAATATTCCTGAGGATGGAAGGATGGAAATCTTGTCTTCTCCAGCTCTGAGTGGAGCGGGAGGGCGTGTCAGACTTTTTGTAATGATTAAAATTACACCTGTGTTGCCCTTTGCGTTCTAGCACTACGGGTTTCCTTTTCAGAATTTACTTTTTAGGAACCTGTGCGGCATACTTAGAGTGTTTTTATTTTCATGCGAATTTTATCACGAATGCGGGATTTCCCCGACCCGCATATGTCCCGCGTGCGTATTCTCCGCATTACAATAGATACTTGCATGAAAAGAAGATTTATAAGGGTTACGTATGCGGAGCAAATCCGCATGCGTGATGAAATCCGATCACGATATTAAAAACACCCATAGCCAAGAGTTCCTCTAGTAAACAATTTATATGAAAAGGGAAACTAAAAGAATAATGTATTCTTGCTACGCACGGGAGCATCGGTCATGTGCGCAACCTATGGGTTATTGATTTCGTGTTATTTGCGAACTGGACGAAACACAAAAGCGTTATTTGCGCTAGCCGACCGTTTGTACTATAGTGATGTCATTGTTGTTTCAATCGGGTCATAAATACGCAGCTCGGGATAATACGAGCTTAACCCAGAGTTTGTCTAGTTTATTAAATACCCGCGGCTTTGCCCGCGTACATAAATTATATTCTATGTCACTCAGGAATAAAGCAGCTTTTTATCGGTAAAACAATTTTAGCAATCAGACCAGTACTTTCAGAGATTACCTCCTACAAACAAAAAAAAAACAACTTTACCTCTTTATAACATTATAAGTGTAGATGATTTTAGAGAGCAGTGGTGGTAACAGGCCCGACTCACGAGTTGTAGGTCGCGGGTTCAAACCCAGAAGATGCACTACTTTGTGTAATTTATTTCATCACTACTTCTCACAAAAGGGTGAAGGAAAACATCGTGAGGAAACCGGCATGTCCTAGAACCAAAAAAAAATACATGTGACATTCACCAACCCGCACTGGGTCCGCGTGGTGGATTACGGCCCATCCGCTCTCCGAGAGAGGAGGCCTGAGTCCCAGCTGTGGGAACATTGAAACGCTGATAATGCTAATGTTAAAAAGATGATTTTTGGACTTTTTAGTTGATTGTTGGGATGACACTTCACACTAATATTGTAATATAGTAGGGGAGGCACGGATGCTAAATTTGCAGTTACTAAAGCGTCATGGGGACCTATTGTGAAGATTAGGTTCTAAAATGAAAAAAGTCACACAGACAAGTTTCCATTTTAATAGAGGGAAGAACGAGTAAGAATTTTCAAAAATGTACATGTACAGCATCCGTCCCTTCCCTACTATAAAGTGTTTTTGTATGTTTATTACTTCTTCACGCTTAAACGGCAGAATTAGGAAGTTTGACACAGGGATAGATCATAAATAGAATAGCACATAGGACACTTTTTATCCCTTGAGTACACGAATCTTAGGATCCCCAAATTTATAGATGCCCTGAAAAATCTGGGAGGCCTATCTGTTTATCAAATGCGGCTAATCTGTTTTTGGAGAGAGGTGGGCTGGTTGGAATAAGCCCACCTAAGATTGTGGCCGCTATGGCCCTCGTACAACGGTCCGCATAGGACTAAGTGCAGAAACGATACTCAGTCATAGACATAGACATCCCTTGAATATATTTCCTTGAAATAATTTTCTACTTTTACCCGAGTAAAGCCGCTACCAGAAACTAGTCTATTAACAAATGAATTGATTGATATTTCTCAAATAGTAGTATCTACTAGTATTTTCCAGGTAGTTACCGAAATAGTAAGCAGGTAAATGAACACAGTGTATCATAATATTCATGGGTTGTGCGAAAGTGAGCCCCGGGGCCCAGGAACGAAGGCAAAGAAAGGAGGAAGAACAGGAGTGAGTTTTAGTCTGTAAAAGTCTGACACGGCCTCGTGGTCCTCCCAAGAGCGAGAGAAGTCATTGGAAAACTTTCCACCAAAAACAAAAAAAAAGTTTATACAACATAACATTGTTTTACGTCTACACGTAAAACAATGATTGACCGATTGTCAAAGTACGAAGATTAGTTTTTAGTTTCAGTAATATTCTCATTTAAGAGCATTCACACTTTTTAATTTTATTGATAGGCTCGCGCATGACCACCATCTCACCTGATGGTAAGCGATGATGTGGTCGAAGATGGAGCACGCTTGCCTACAAGTAACCTATTCACTCTTGACTGAAAGACCCTTGAGTTGTGGCTATCAAGAAACACAGACTCCGGCAGGGAATTCCACTCTTTCCACACTAGCACAGTCAATTACATACTTACACCTAATGGTATTTCATACAAATTACCAAATACTTATTCTCAGAAATGAAAGAACTGATTTTAATTAAACTTGGCACACTTACGTAAGGTACCTTTGTCTAAAAAGTTAATTACGAACGTTTCCAAAAAAAGAGTTCAAAAAAATAACTGGTCCGCCATAAAGATGGCGGACCAGTTATTTTTTTGAACTCTAATTCTCTCTTAATTCCAATATGGCGGGGTACTAAAGAGTACCCCGCCATATTGGAATTAGAATGACGTCATTTAGCTAAGCACGCATTGTTAAATTGAACGTGTCTGCAAAATTTCAGCTCAATCGGTTAGGTATACTGTGTTAATAGGTATTAAAGACTTGACCTAAACAAACATCAAACATTACCTGTAAGTTAAATAACAGCTTGTAAAAAGTTTAGAACGCCTGCTGAACTGATTTATATGTATGGAGTATCGTTAGAATCCTTGTAACATAGGTTATTGAAAACATATAGAAATGTTATGAGGTGGGTATGTTAGATAAATGAACACCCACCCAGTTTTTATTTTTATTTTTAATTTGTTAAGGCATCGATTACCGTCTAGGATTGGATGAGCGGATTCCAAAAATATAAATAGGTATGTTACTCTCTTAATCAAAACTGTAGAGTAAAAAAAATATTAGGGAGCACGGTAGTGCCCCCGTCAAGTCGAAAAAAAAAAGCGGCGCGGCCGTAACATTATTTTCTTGAAACAGTTAAGGCCATTTTCAAGCCCCTATAACTTTGGGTATAAAACTAGGAGCCTGAATGTTTAGTAACTAAGCAGGCGTTGTATAAACACGATATTTTTCAAATTTCTTGACATTCGGACTAAAAAAATCTAATTTAATATAATACGTAAGTACTTGGGAGATACATTTTGTTTTTATGCGATTACCAAGTCAATCTATTTATTTCTTCTTCTTCTTCCTGCCCTTATCCCATATTACTTGGGGTCGGCGCAACACGTTTTTTTCTTCTATTCTGTCCTGTCACCCGTCAAACTATCACAAACTCCCTTTTCTTTCATATCACTCCTCACTCAATCCATCCATCTTTTCTTAGGTCTTCCTCTCCCTCTGCATCCATATATATGTATACTCAGAACTCTTTTAGTAATGTACGCTTCATCCCTCCTCTTCACATGATTATACCAAGACAACCAATTACCTTTCAACTTTTTAGTCACTGGCGCCACTTTCAAACTTCCTCTAATATACTCATTCCTCACTTTATCCATTCTCGTCATACCACACACCCATCTCAACATTCTCATCTTCGCTACATGCAATCTTTTTCATCCTTCTTTTTCACAGCCCAACATTCTGATCCATACAGTATGACAGGTCTTATGACGGACTTGTAGATTTTACCCTTCAACTTGAGGGGCATGCATGGGTCACAAGTTGTTCCCGTGGCCTGTCGCCATTTCATCCATCCTGCGTTGATCCGACGTGTTACGTCTCGGTCTACCTCACCATCCCCTTGGACGAGTGACCCGAGGTACAGAAAGTCGGAACAGATTGGTATGGGTCAATCTATTTATTTATTATTTATAATATAAAAGACTTGTATGAGCAGATGTTGCAGCAGGTCCGTCAAATAGGGACTGAATAAATTAACCGACTTGGTATTACATGGATCTCACAACTTTTTTTACGGTAGGAAACAGAATTGCTAGACTTGTTTTTTTTTACAAGTTATGGTTTTGATGGCATTCATTTTTACTATTTGGTATGCTTAAACTTTATTATGTTGCGTTACATGTTTTAAAAAGAAATCTCACTAAAAGGTCTAAAATAAAAGTAATTTAAAAAAAATACAAAATCATGTCAGCCATGTCAAAAAAATAAACTAAAAAGCAAAAAAAAAGATATTAGTTAAACTGTATAAATAAAAATATAAGTAGTCACTTATTCACTCACTGATTAAACACGATGTCTCGAATACTACTTCATTTCAGAACAAAAGTTGAAAACTTTTCACAGTCGGGGGACCAATCTGTAAACTGTATTTCTTATATTAATAAAAAGTCCCTCGGACTGCGATGAAAACTTAAAAATTATTATTATTAATTTTACAATTGTTTTTTTATTTCAAATAGTTTATCTATACATACATACATACATATACATACATACATATAAATAAAATTGGAGTGTCTTGTTTTGACGGGTTTTTTTTTGGCAGGTAGCTGATGTAATAAGGAGTAACATAGGCTACTTTTATCTTAGTAAAAATAAAACTAAGACCTGTAGACCACACGAACGAAGTCGCAGGCACAACTAGTCCTCCATAAATTATTCTACTCAATTTACAAGACATAAAAATATTATTATTATTATTTAGAAGATAAGGGGCTATGCATCACCCATAGTGTAGGGGATGTAGTCACTGCGACCTAAAAGATCTATTGTGACTCGCCACCTTGTTAGAGTAACTCTTTTAGCCCGGAGGCTTCCAAGAAATTTAGAATACTCCTAGCTTTTAGAGTTTTAATCTCCTCCGGGCGAATAATGTGTCGGCCCAGATGGACACTGCGTTTGTGGACAAGGGGCCCGCATTCACACAAGAGGTGCTTAGGCGTCTCCCTCTCCTGATTGCAGTACCGGCAAACATCAGTGTCACTCAGTTTCATGTGAAATTGGTGCCTGTTTAGTTTGCAGTGGCCGGTTAAGGCGCGGGCTATCGCACAGATGTTCGTCCTGCTAAGCTCAAGAAGCTCGGCAGTTCGTTTTTGTGAGTAGCCTTCTATGAGAGATTTGGCGTGTAGCAGACCTGGTTGTACCAACCAGTTCTTTTTTGAATCGCCAAATAAGTTGCCCTTAAGGGTCTGCATGGCCTGGTTCTTTGAGATACCACAGAAGGGTTCTGGACATATCTGATGACCTTGAGCCCCAGCCCGTGCAAGTTCATCGGCTTTTTCGTTGCCGTTGATTCCAGAATGACCTGGTACCCATCTCAGAATAACTTTATTCCTTTGCCCCAGGTCATTCAGTTTGTTAACGCAGTCTTTTACCAGTTTCGAATTTAAAGTATTCGAGTTCAAGGCGTTAAGAGCTGCCTGGCTATCTGAGTAAATCAGAATTAATTGATTTATGTAGTTTCGTTGACGGTTGGCCTCCACACATTTTATAATGGCGTATACCTCCGCTTGGAATATGGTAGCATGTTTACCCAGATTCAAGCTTTTGCTGAATTTCGGGCTAATGCCAAATATTCCACATCCTACATTCTCACCCATTTTGGACCCGTCTGTAAACCAGATCAGGCTTCCAGCCTTGCAAGTGATGAGGTTGTTTGACCAATCCTCTCTGCTCGGCAGTTCCACTGTGTAATTCCTTGTGAAATTACACTGTGGAAGCATGACGTCTGTTGTCATAGCTAGTTGATCGTGTTCAAGTACTGATTCGTGTAGCGATCTCAGTGCTTGAGAGCGCCAGTTTGCTTTGCCAGTGCTGTTTGTTCTGTACATGCTTGCCTTCGCCTCCTTCGCAATGAATAGATGAAGTGGCGGTAGGTTAAGCAGGGCATTTAGAGCAGCTCCTGGGGTTGTGGACATAAAAATAAGTTTTTAATTTGTTTTGTTTTTCTAAGTCAAAACATTTATGGCGAACAAGTGTACAATGTTGTTGTCATAAATCATGTCAGTACTTTTGACTTAGCAGCCTTTTACAAGCATTGCAATTTTAATTTATCCTAAATAACATGCAATAAACATTATTGTTACTTAATTATTATTATAAATTCATTTGAGTTGTGTGAAAAAATTAAATGTAATAATGAATCTAATATAATTATGATGTCAAATACTATGAAATTCAGTTGAGAAATTAAAGTTATGTCAAAAAATTATATGTCAATAATAATGAATTTCATCCACTTGTAAAATCTTTACTTTTACAAAATAAAGGCCAAACGCAACTAAACTTAGAGTAACCCAACCCTTATCATATTATGTACAGTATTGTGCGTATTTCAGCAGTTTTTCATTTCAAATAATAAAGATTGCCAACATTCCCTCCAACCCCATTTTTTAAACAAAAGAGCTTCTAAATTTATGGCTTGCCGTTCACCCCACTTACATTTTACCTCAACGGCTCTTGTAACCCTTTCGTAACCACACTTGAATAAATGTTACATACCTACTACTGAATACTGAATACAAAACCTTCGAGCATTTGATATTACATGAAAATCTATTACTAGTAATATTGCGAAGAAGAAATATTTTTACATCAAAATAGTAATAATTTCGCAGAAACTTTAATCTATGGGTACAATTGCGGTCTTATCACTGACAGCGATATCTACCAAACCTGAAGTCTATATATACACCACTATTTTTAATTAGTACACATACTTAAAGGGCTTATTAGAAAAGCCCTTGTTATTTTATAAGTAAAATCTCAATAAATAATTTTCATAAACAGCAAAGTTATTAGCGTTGGTTTATGTCCCAAAATGTCACTCAATTTATGGAAATATTGTTTTTTCTACTTTTGACTACAAAAATATGATCAGTGACGGGTACAGATAGAGCCCCATTTTTTTGTGTACAAATTAAAAAGTAGGGGTGTATATAACCCTCAGTGCGCGAGTCGGACTCGCCCAGTGAGGGTACGTAGCAATTGCCTGACGCTGGTCTTCAACTGAACCTTTATAAGAATTTAGAACACTACGACTACTTTTAGCAAAATGACAATGGGATCGTGTTGGAATGACGAATTTATAAAAATAACAGACTTAGGCCCCAAAAAAATATAAAGGCAGATAAAAAATATAAAGGTACCCTTTTAGGTGAGACGTCAGTAACGAAACCCACTTATTTTATTTTATACAATTTCTCAGAGCTTCAAATGTCGCTATATTTCTGTTTTTATGAGGGACCCATTGTAAAAGGAATCGGTATATACTTACCACTTCGTACTGAAAGCCGAGGCGAACTTTATCATCTACTTAAATTAAATGAAAGAAAACATTTTTTACCACGTTTTTATGGACTTTTCACTGTTCACATTATTTGAGTAAACTTGATGGAAAATTTCTTCTGAGATACTATTTTTTAGAGATTTTTTTCACTCAGACTTAAATCTAAATGAAAACTTATTGACGTAAAAAAGTATAAAAGCTTATAGAGTTTTCTATACTAATATAATAAAGAGGTAAAGTTTGTTTTTTTTGTTTGTAGGATGTAATCTCTGGAAGTACTGGTCCGATTGCTAAAATTTTTTCACCGTTAGAAAGCTGCTTTATTCCTGAGTGACATAGGTTATATTTTATGTACGCGTACGTAACAGTGCTTATGTATGTGTGACCGGGGCATCACCGCGGGCCCTAACAGAATACCAGCGCTGCATTATTTATTTCTATAAATATCGCAACATATGCTGAGTCAGGCGCCTTTTTGACCTTACACAGATTTTAAAGTTATCTAAAATCCGTTATCATCCGTTATCTGTTGTTAAGTTTTTTAATGTATCCTAATTCTGTTTTTTTTTTTTAATTTAAATGTATAATGTGAGGTACAAATAAATGTTTTTGTTTTTCTTTCTTTTGAACTTTCTTTTTCAATGATATGAGCAGGAACTAAAGGGATTGTCGGACTTTGACGGACTAAAACTTACCCGTGTTCCTTTAGTTTTTTTTTGGTATAACCTCGCTCAGCTTACTTCTGGCTAGTTATAAAAAAAAATAACCACTAAGGTTAAGGTGGGAGTGGAGCGGAGTGGAGCTCCCGCCTTAACCTTTAGCCTTAACCAGATAGGTAAAAAAGACAATCTCATGTATGTACTTCACTTTTTATACCTACGCTCGGTGAACGCACACTAATGAGCGTTTGAGCCGGAACTGTTCGACGAGCGAGCCGAGGCGCTTCAAAATATCGTGTCCGTGAGCGGTGTCTATGTGTGCGTTGCTCGAACGCGCTTTGTACGTAGATAGACTTCTGTACCTATATATTTTGTGGTCTTGTGTATATGAAAGAGAAGCCCGGGGTCCTGGTACGATGGTAAAGAATTAACCTAAGAGTGGGTTTTAGTCAGTAAAAGTTGGTCACGCCCTCCCGCCCCGCCCTAGAGCGAGAGAAGTCACTAGATGATTTTTCACCTAAAAAAAAGTAAACCCCTATTTTTAATTGGTACAAAAAATATGGGGTTCTGTACGTACCTGTTACTGATCATATTTTTGTAGTAAAAAGTAAAAAAAACTAAAATTTAAAATTCACGAAGTCATAGTTTGACTTCGTGAATATTTAGGTAAATTCATATTATTTTGAATGATTGACTCAATCATTTATAACAATTGCTATCAGAAAATACTACGCACAGTGTTTTTCCAATTTGATCGTCATTTATTCATTCATAATTATGAATGACAATGATAATGTACAGACTATTAATTGTAATCAATAGTCTGTACAATATTTCCATAAATTGAGTCACATTTTGGGCTATAAACAAACGCTAATAACTTTGCTGTATATAAATATTATTTATTGAGACTTTACTTAAATAATAACAATATCTTTTCTAATAAGTCCTTTATTTATTTGTACTTACTAAAAATTTGTGGTGTATATCGCTTGATATAGAAGCCCTACCGTCCCGGCCTCTGCGGCGGATCGTCACAAATGTAACAGCTTGTGGCGACATTGTGGATGAAAAATTATTAAAGTTGTGTTACCCCAAAATCCCTGACCCACTCAGTGATGTAACTAGAGATGTACAAGTTGCCGGCAATATTGCCCGAAGTGGGAATATTGCCTTCAAACTTCATGCTTCAGGCAATATTGCCATCAATATTCATCATCATTTACACACATCTCTAGATGTAACTAACCTTGTATATGTACGCCCGGTGCGAACTTTATTATCAGCCTCCTCATTTTTTTTCTTTCAAAGAAATAGAATATAAACATTCAGCAAACAAAAACCGGCCAAGTGCAAGTCGGACTCGTCCATGAAGGGTTCCGTAGCAGCAAGTAACATAATATAAAAGTTCTTGTAGTTCGTTGTAACGTCGGTCTATTAAAAAAAACTACTTACTAGATCTCGTTCAAACAAATTTTCGTTGGAGGTTTGCATGCACGTACATCGTATATTTTTTGGGAGTTCCCCATTCCCCAAATTTTTTTTTTCTATTTTTGTATGAAAATCTTAATGCGGTTCACAGAATACATCTACTTACCAAGTTTCAACAGTTTAGTCCTTATAGTTTCGGAAAAAAGTAGCTGTGACATACGGACGGACAGACAGACAGACACGACGAATCCATAAAGGTTCCGTTTTTTGCCATTTAGCTACGGAACCCTAAAAAAGCAAAATGCATTCAACATTTTTTAGTTTAAGTTCATATAGTCCATCCTAAGCACCTCGAAAAGCGGTCAGAAATATAAATGGTCCACAGTGTGTGTATAATGGAAGCAGAACTGATTGCGATCGCAGAAGCTCTGTCATATGTAGAATCAATACATCAACAAAATATTGTAATTCTCACTGACTCCAAAAGTTCACTCCAACACTTGGCTCGGTGTACCTCGACATTTCGAGAAACACCGATAGCCTATACTATACTGAAACTTATTTTGAAAGTCCAATCTGATGGAAAACAAATAGTTCTTCAATGGATCCCATCTCATATCGGAATAAGAGGCAACCACATTGTTGATTTATTAGCCAAACAGGCCATATGTGATGGAATTCCTATTAACTTTTCTCCTTATTTTACCAACTTTATTCCTCAAGTCAAACAGAATTGTTATTTGTTGTGGAAGGAGTACTTTAATAAAAGGTCACAAGAAAAAGGAATTTGGTACAAAACGATCCAACCGCATCCCTTGAGCTCACCGTGGATAGATAATCAGCTGTTAAACAGATGTGACACCGTTATCGCGCTAAGACTTCGATCCGGACACATTCCGTGTAATAAGTTCCTAATGGCAAAATAAACCACGCCTAATTGTGAATTTTGTATAGATTCCGTTGATGACGTTTATCACATATTAATCGAGTGTGTCCGGAACGAGGAATATAGAAATAGATTGGAGGGTAGGATTAACGAGATAGGTTACTGTAACAGTGTTCTAGCTGCACCACTTTCTGATGCAGCTAGAATTCTATACAAACTAAGTAAGTTAAGGTTAGATTAAATATATTTATATTAAATGTATGATTTTGTTAAACCAACCAGGGCGGCATAATCGCATGAGCGACAAAGCCCTTTCTTATTGAATAAAAAATATATATATATATATAAATGGGGCCCTTTATGACCTGTCAGGGTCGTGGAAATTGTTCGGAAGAGTTTCCGTTGTACTGGAACAAAGGGCTACTGAAGGAACACAAGCGGGCTTTAATAATAATAAAGTTTGACTTTCCCTCTCGTCCCACCCAGAGCGGCGGAAGTTATTTGATAACTTCCCACCTCAAAAACATGAACACAAACAGTTTAGATAGATTTTAATTAATCCATATTAATATTATAAATATGATAGGAACTCTGTCTGTCTGTTACGCTTTCACGGTTAGACTACTGAACCGAATTTGATGGGTACGAAAGAAGCTTGAACTCCAAAGAGGACATAGGCTGCTCTTGATCCATCTTCGACTACGACTTTGCGTCCATAATAACCAACATTCACGCGGACTAAGCCGCTGGCAGAAGTTGTAGTATCATTTATAATGAGAAAAATTTTATGATTTATAAGTACTTAAATCTAAATTAAAGTAATCTTCTTACGCAGATAAATAAATTCTCAATATAAGTGGATGGGTACTTTCATTTCGTTTCTTTGTGAGTAAAGTAAATTACTTTTTTGGTTATTGATCGAGCTCTTGAATGGAAGCAGAAGATTAATTTTAGACGCATGACTGACTTGATTCAATCGAGCTTTATATAACTTAGCAGTCTGGTCGTGAAAGTGCTACTACTGCGCTTAGAAAGAAAGAAAGTACGTTTAAGAGAGAAGAGAAGAGAGAAGAGAAGAGAGGAGAGTAGAGAAGTGCCATAAAAAAGTGATTTTCCGAAGCCTGTTCCTCGGTAATGGCCAAGTTAATATCTTTGAAAAAATATATGGTTAGATATTATAAATTCATAAATAACATTATCAACTATTGATTTTTTCGTCCGACTAATACTTTTGTCTAAAACAATATTTAGCAATTTCTCAACTCTTTCCTACCGACTTCACTAAAGAAAACACTAAAACGATCAAAATAACTTTTAGTGTTTTTTTTAGTGAAGTCGGTTATTTTTTTGTTTTTGTAAAACGTTTTTTATTTCACAGGTTTTAGTTGCGATACTCTTATAGCCAGAGTTTCTTTTTTAACCGACTTCTAAAAAAGGAGGAGGTTCTCAATTCGGATGTTTGTATTTTTTTTTTTTTTTTTATGTATGTTCGCGCATAACTTCGTCACTTGCCAACCGATTTGAAAAATTCTTTTTTTGTTAGAAAGGGTATACTTCCCAAATGGTCCCATAGTCACCAAGTCGGGATCTGATGATGGAATCTTGGCGAAATCGAGGGAACTCCTCAAATATTATAGGCAACCATATAGTTCTTTTGGTATTTTTATCAAAGACTTAAGCATTTATAGTCAAAACATGACATTTGATGAAGTGGAACTGGTGAAGACGACCAGAAATGGCCAACGGAAGTTCATAGTCACACCAATCTCTCAATGAACATAGTTACAAATAAATGAATAGTTCTGAATAGGTATGTTGAAAATGGTATCATCGATGTGACCTGATGATGATGATGGAGCTGGAAGATAGGTACCGGAACTCCGAAATTAATCAATGTATCCCAGCCGTGTTTGGGCTTATTACAATTGTCATGAGATGCACTTTGGCTATAAGGTACTATTGAACTGATCTGATGATGATGATAGAGCCGGAAGATAGGCACTGGAACTCCGTAATTAATCAATGTATCCTAGCCGTGTTTGGGCTTATTAGAATTGTCATGAGATGCATTTTGGCCATAAGGTACTATCGAATTGATCTGATGATGATGATGGAGCCGGAAGGTAGACACGGGAACTTCATAATAAAACAATGTACCCTAGCAGGGTTTGAGTTAATTGGAATTGTCATGAGAAAAAGGTACTCTGGCTGCAACTAAAAAGTGTGAAATAAAAAACTTTTTACAAAAAAAATAAAACCGACTTACTAAAAAAAACACTAAAACTATCAAAATAACTTTAATTTCGGAAGTCGGTGTTAAATAACGAAGAGGCAAAACTATTACAGAAACACCGACTTCCGAAATTAAAGTTATTTTGATAGTTTTAGTGTTTTTTTTAGTAAGTCGGTTTTATTTTTTTTGTAAAAAATTTTTCTCATGACAATTCCAATTAACTCAAACACTGCTAGGATACATTGTTTTATTATGAAGTTCCCGTGTCCACCTTCCCACCTTCCAGCTCCATCATCAAATGAGTTCGATAGTACCTTATAGCCAAAGTGCATCTAATAACAATTCTAATAAGCCCAAACACGGCTATGATACAAGTACATTGATTAATTACGGAGTTCCGGTGCCTATCTTCCGGCTCCATCATCATTTCAGATCACGTCGATGATACCATTTTCAACATAACTATTCAGAACCATTTATTGATTTGTATTGACATAGTTGCTTAACTATCTTCATTGTGATATCAATGTGAGTGTGAAGTTCTGTTGGCCATTTCTGGTCTTCTTCATCAGTTCCACTTAATCAAATGTTACTTTTTGACTGTAAAAGCTTAAGTCCTCGATGAAAATACCAAAATCACTATATGATTGCCTATAATATTGGAGGAGTTCCCTCGATTCCTTATTGATCCCATCATCAGCACTGGATTTTTAAGAAAAAATGGGACCAAACTGTACCTCTACCATGAGTTTAAAGCAATAGTAGGGTAAGTGCTCCAGTGAATGAACACTTAAGCGATTTTCGAACTTCAAAAAATAATTAAACTATGTTAACTCTAAGGTATACGGTCCAAATCTATATTTTGTTAATGTAAATATATTAAATAATTGTTTTTAAGTTAGATTTACGATACCTATAACCTGGATACATTTTTAGATATTTAGCAATAAATTGAAAAATACCCTAAAACTCCAGTGAATGAACGAAAATTTCTAGTAAATGAACAGAGTAAATCCAGTAAATGAACACAATTTTTGTTTGTGTAATAGTTCAAAAAATCTTTGTTTTTGTAACATATTTAGACCCAGAAAAAATTAAAAAACGAACATATGTCCTCTGCCTCTAAATCTATTACAAACATTATTAAATAAAAGTAAAAGCCTTCAAATCATCAAGTCATCGGTCCACCTTGTGGAACGCCTACCGATGCTGCGTATTCCAGTATACGGTAGCCACTCGCTCTAGCCCACGAAAGGTTCCATTTCAGCTTTATCGACCATCTGTTCTACGAACAATGTGACTTGCCTTTTCAGGCTATGTCGGGAACTTTAGTTCTCTTGTGGATATCTTCGTTCCTGATTCGATCACGCACAGAAATTCCGAGCATAGCCCTCTCCTTTGTCTTTTGAGTGACTTTAAGCCTTCTGATGAGGCCAATTGTGAGTGACCACGTTTTAGAACCATGTAGATACCTGGAACAGATGGTTCCAGTCAAATGTAATTGTCTACAATTTACGAGTTTAGAGTCTCTGATCTTGCTATGAGCGGGTTCTAAATGGTTGTTTACCAAGACTTTGGTTTTGTCCATATTTATCTTGAGACCCAGTATTTTTGAAGCTCTACTCGTTTTTTCAATTTTTGTCTTGTGGCCCTCCATAGCCTCAGCTATGACCATTAGGTATATCGTCGGTAAATTGAAGGTGAGTGATATACTCGTCATTGACATTAATGCCTATCTCTCTCCAATCTAGGTCCTTGAAGATCTCCTCTATTATGCCGTGAATAGTTTCTGAAAAATGACGCCTCTCTGTCTCACAGCCCGCAGCAGAAGGATAAGTTTAGAGGTTTCTGAAGTCGGACTGACATGGTGGCATTTTCGTACAAATACTTCAGTACTTCGATGTACCGCTATAGTCAACCTGGCATCGTTGACTTGGGGAATACTGCGATACAGCCCAAGATTCGATCAAATCAAAGGCTTTCTCGTAGTCCACAAACACTAAGCAGAGAGGCAGATTATACTTCTCGATCTTCTATATAACCTGCTGCAGTGCAAGTATGTGGTCTACGGTGCTGAAACCTTTTCCATCCTGAGGCTAGAAGTCGCCAAACCTGCGCGCGAATCAATTCGTGAAGATTCCGGAAAACAGCTTGTAGACATGGCTCAGATGTGGATGTATGAATAATCCTTAAACAAGGCATTGTCGCTCTTCTTAAAGTAGAGTACTACTACACTTCTGCTTCATTGCTGTGGTGTTTTCCCCTTGATTATGACGTAATTGAACAGCTTCTGAAGAGCTTTAAGGATCGGTTTTCCAACCGCGTTCAGGAGTTCGGCTGTAATTCCTTACTCACCCAATGCCTTGTGGTTTTTACGTTGCTTCAAAGCCAACCTAGTCTCGCACGATATTTTCGGTATAGACCGAACGATAACCGACCCGAATCGATAAACGACCCAAAAGCTGGCTTGACTCGACAAGTCAAGCCAGCTTTTGGGTCGTTTCCTAGATTCGCAGTGGATAAATTAGTAATATAATTAAAATCAGTCAATGCAGCTCAGTAGGAATAATTAAATCAGTAACTTGCGTTAAAATGAGCAAGACGGAAGGTGACGGAATTAAGAGCTTCTTTTAAATTTTCTTGGGTAGGTAGGTATATCGAAACCTTTCGCATTTATTTTTATGGAAATTTATGGTGATATACCTACAGGTACAATAAAAGAAAAAAAATATGTAACAATAAATAGATCTTAAAAGGATGATTTCTTACTGAATATATTGTGTTCATTTAATGGTTACATTATCACGACGAAAGCTAATAATTGAACATGGTGAAAAATGTTAGTTCATTCAATGGATTTTATGAACCAATAAATGAACACACCTGTCCCAATACTGGCCTAAAGATCAGAAATAGATTGTTTATACGGCTCCCAAAATATGAACATTGTGGCATAAAAATAAATTACATATTTCAATAAAAATATGAAATTTGCATTTGTCCAGTGAATGAACGCCCGTTCATTCACTGGATTTCAAACGTTTTGTATTTCCAATGCTGGGACGTCGAATAATTTACATAAAACTGGCTAGAATGGCATTGTAATAGATTTCAGACATATATTAAAACTATCTATTATTCAAATAAATAAAAAACTTATAGTGCATATTTAAATTACGGCCACAATTTGATATCAAAAATTTTATGTCTACCCCGAGTCCTAAATTCTTGCACGAACAAAAATATTTTTACACTACACTGCTAACTTTAAACGCTTGCCGTTTTGAAACGAACAGTAACATATGAAGTGAAGATTGTCATAATAATAGAAAATAGAGCTGTAATTACGAAAAAAAATACGTCATTGGGTAGAAATATTTAAATTTCTTATTTTTTTGAAAAAACTGTGTTTTGTTCATTTACTGGGGTGTGTTCATTCACTGGAGCACTTACCCTATTCGTCGCTACTCGACATCGACGCCGTAACTTTTTTGTATGCCAAATTCTGCAGCGCCTCTAGCGGTCACTAGCAGAACCAAAACCGGTATTATGAGTCATCAAGTACTAAACGTATCGAGTATGAACTCGATAGAGACTAAATTTTTTTGCAGTTTTCTATAGAAAATCGGTACCATGAGTAACAAATTTGACAGGCGCTATCGAAACTAACCGTTACTACAGTAGTAAAGTAACTCACTAGCATATTGAAGGGTGAAAGTGTGAAGAGTGTCGAGTAAAACAATATTTCATTTAACTTATCTTTAACGTGTAATATGTTAGGTACGGCTGATTATAAAGACGAAAGACGCCTCAAAATACGAAAGGCAAAAGGATATTTTATTGTAATAGTGAAAATAATTTCGTCAAAGAATAAAGGCTAAAAGAGGTTTTTCAGCATTTGTGTGGTCTCCTAAGGGTTTAAATCGATTTGAAATCTACACAAAGAGTAACACTTGAATCGAAGAAAACTAGAAATATGTTAGATAGAAATAAGGTTATACACTTTTATATGCATTTCATACACCCCTACTTTTTAATTAGTACACAAAAAAATGGGGCTCTATCTGTACCCGTCACTGATCATATTTTTGTAGTCAAAAGTAGAAAAAACCGAAATCCTAAAATTGACCACGAAAAGGTAAATTCATCACAGAATCAATTATACATAACAATTGCTAGTAGAAAATACTGCGGGCAGTGTTTTTCTTTAATAATTGTCACTTATTCATTCATTAATCAATAGCTTGCACAATATTTCCATAAATTGAGTGACATTTTGGGACATAAACCAACGCTAATAACTTTGCTGTTTATGAATATTATTTATTGACATATTACTTATAAAATAACAAGGGCTTTTCTAATAAGCCCTTTAAGTATGTGTACTAATTAAAAAATTGTGGTGTATAGAAATGCCACTTTTCACTGTTATTTTACGCACTTATAAGTTATTAGCGTATTATTGGCAAAAATCTCCATTTTCCCATTTAAAAAGTCGCAACAACGAACCATCAAAATATTTATACAATTATTATCTAAATTTTCAATAGGCCAGGTTATAGAGAAGAGAGAATGTGTGTTCGTGAATCGGTAGGCTTTTTAGGTCTATCTGTCTTACTCTGTCTTTTACTGTAGCTAGAAAGAGAGCAAACATAATTATGAAGTTAGCTACGATGCGGTTTTTGTAAACGTAAACACTCCTCGATACCGTTAATACCTTATGAACTACTCGTACTATCGAGTTGTCGCTAGCGAGTCCGTACGACTCATGGTACGAGTTAAATTGTAAACTATTCGAAACACGTTTATTTGATATCGATTAAGATGGTGTAGTTTTTCGATAGTAAATCATGGTAAGGGTACTTGAAGCATATCTTCTAAGGGGATTTTTTTTTTGCAAATCGAGTTCAATACTCAATACTTTATTACATTCCATATTGTGTACATAGGTGGTATAAATTTTTTTCAAGATCAATATGGACCCTGTCGGCTGTCGGGCACAGTAAACTTAGGAGAGAAGATGACGGCTAAATTACAATGCATGGGATTTATTATTATTGGCAGATGTAATAGATGTAGTTATGTACCTATGTATATAATGGTATGTATATGGTGTTATGTTGTAAATTAAGTTAAATATTATGTTTATTTTTTGTCATCGTTATTATTAAATTGTATATGCATGTTTATTCATTATGTCTATGTATAAGTATCTATTGGTAGATTTTGTCAGAATTGTATTTATTTTTGTCGTCATTATTATGAAATAATATTATTATTGATTATTTATGTATGTAATGTCTCCATATAAGTAAATTAAATGTCAGATATTTTAATTTATTTTTGGCGTCAATATTTTTAAATTATGTCAGATATTTTATTTATTTTTGTTGTAATTATTATGAAATTATGTTATTATTGATTAATTTATGTATGTAATGTCTTAATTTAAGTAAATTAAATGTCAGATATTTTAATTTAGTATTGTCATCATTATTTATAATTATATCAAATATTTTTTTTATTTTTGTTTTCATTATTTAATTTATATTTTATTCACCAGGTAACAAACATTAAAAAAAAACATTAAAAAATACAACCGAATTGATAACGTCCTCCTTTTTTGAAAGTCGGTTAAAAAGAATTCTACCCACCGAAAAAAAAAGATACCTATGGGAAATCATCCAATGACTTCTCCCTCACTAAGGTACAAAAGGGTAAGGTTGATGTAGAGTCATAAAGGCAAAAATTTGAGAGTGTGTTCTTCTTCAAGCTCGAATGGCTGAACGGACTTACCTCACCCTTGTCCAATAAGTTGGCTGAAATGAATTACTTTCGCCACTTGAATCTGTCCACAAAGACCTCTTTGAATAAGGGCACGTGACCATTTTGTATCGCATTTTAACGAGGTTTAAAACATATTTTTTCCGGCTGTCAATCAAGTTGTCTTAGCTTATTTATATATGCTATATAATCATGTACAATATCATCATCTTCCTGCCCTTGTCCCGTTTTACTTGGGGTCGGCGCAACACATTTTTTTCATCCATTCTGCCCTGTCGCTCGTCACGCTATCACTAACTCCCTTTTCTTTCATAATCTCTTCTTACACAATTCGTCCATCTTTTCTTTGGCCTTCCTCTCCATCCATTTACATATATACTTATAACTCTTTTAGTAACTTGCGTTGGTGGTACATAAGCGGTCTTAATATAGGAATTTTGGTGTGGTTATCTGTGCCCACGGTTCTGTGACCACTTTGTCATAATTTGATTTGTGGTCATCACCATCTATCAGTACAGTGTCAGTTTCCACACACTTGTTTGGTCTTTGTGTGGGTCTGTGTGCCAAATAAACATGTTTTCTTTCTTTCTCTCCTTTATTATTTTCTTTCCTTCCTTCATCATCAGCCTTTATAATGTTCCCACTGCTGGGACACAGGCCACCTCTCTAGGAGAGGAAATGGGCCGTTATCCACCACGCGGGCCCAGTGCGGGTTGGCGAATGTCACACGTCTTCGATTTTTTGTTTCTGGGACATACCGGTTTCCTCACGATGTTTTCCTTCACCGTTTTGAGAGCAGTGGTCGTAAAACAAATTACACAAAGTATACACCTGGCAGGGTTTGAACCCGCGACCTACAACTCTTAAGTCGGAGTCATTACCACTCGGCCACCACTGCTCTCACTTTCTTTCCTTTTTTACTTTCTTTTTTACAAATGACGATTTTAACCAAAAAAGAAAAAATATAAGATAAGATAGTCGATAGCCCACTCTTTTTTTTATTAAAAAAATATATATCGTGATCTGATTTAGGTACGTCAAGTGTAACAAACGGAATTATTATCCCTTTAATTGCCTTTATCCCATTAATTTACACCTACCAAATAACTTTAGGTAAGTAGAATGTGAATGAACGAATTAGATACGAATGTCATCTTCATCATCTTTCTGTCCTCATCCCGTGTTATTTGGGGCCAGATAAACACATTTTTTTTCTTCCATTCTGCCCTGTCACTCGTCATGCTATCACTAACTTCCTTTTCTTTCATATTACTCTTCACACAATCCATCCATCTTCTCATGTAATCATCTTTGTACAGATACGAGTGTTGTTCTAATTTTCCACGTAACAAACCCAATCTTTTAATATTAACTTCATAACAATAACGGACGACAATCCGTTTTTCCAATAACTATACTGTCATCAATAACGGTTCGCCTGATATCGATTTAACGCACAGTAGCCGATCAGCAAAAACGGGTTAGTGCAAATTGAATAGAATTGAAACCAGTCTGTATTTGTGATTACTTTTTCGAGTTTACACTGCTCGTGGTAAAATTACCGTTTTCTAGATGTCGTTATTTTTTATAGCGTAATTTTAACTCCATTAGGTTTTTAGGAATACATTTTACAATAAAACAGTTTTCAGTAACCGGTGAATCTTATTTTTGAACATTACTTAGACTAAAACGAACTAAAAAAAATATTTAAATACTGAACAAATATCTTAATCGTAGTTTTGTTCGGCACGCAAGCATTAATTTACCGTCGTATGCCTCAGGTTGAGGCATGCGAGTTGTACCATAGTACAAACTGCTTTTTTCATAGCCTAATAAATTTCCCGTTGCTAGGTAAAGGCTGCCCTCTTTCTCCTTACAAACCACTCTGTCCTGACCCATCTCTGGCCAAGGTTGACCCGTAAACGTGATGAAATCATCACAAAAACTGCTAACTTTAGAAAAAGAGAACAAAATCATCACTTACAGCACACTCCGGCTCCGTGGTGTACGATCCATTGGGAAAATACTTCTTGGGGCACTCAGCCCACGGCAGCTCGGCCTGAAAGCTCTGCGCGAAGTAGAACAGGCACCAGGCGATGATAGAGTTGTAGTACAGCGCCACATTGAACGACACCACCGCCGAGCTAATGCCGATTCCGCCAAGATACGGCGACACCTGGTGCCAGACACCAATCGCACCCTTCCGCAGACGCTGCCCGATCGCCAGCTCCAAGTAAAATATAGGAATCCCCTCGATAGCTAACATCACGAAATATGGAATCAAAAAAGCGCCTCCGCCGTTCTTTTGCGCTAGGTAGGGGAACCTCCATACGTTACCCAGACCCACGGCGTATCCTACTGTGGCCAAGAGGAAAGTTAGCTTGCTGTCCCAAGATTCCCTCTCGACTCCGCCGCCTTCTGGCTTCACGACACCGCGCTCCTCTACGGAGCTCGCTTTGCTGGTAGGCGTCTCTGAAGAGCGCCTGTTGGGGCTGGTGTCCTCGAAGGCCTCGTTGGTGGCGCCGTACATGACGTGCGAGCGCACGGACGGGTGCCCGTTCTCCATGGTCACCAGCCGACCTCGCAGCTCTTTCATCTCCATCCTATCTATTGAACGCTGAGCATAAAGATCCCGCGAGCTTTGTCGCCTCATCAAATGTGCTGTGTTCGCCATCTTTTGTATATTATTCTATTACCTTTCTAATTAAATATTAGTTATTGTCGTCTTATTGTCATTATTAACTTTTAAAACGATTCGGATTCCTTGTCGTGGCACATAATGAGGACCAATAAATTACACGTGAAAGTTATGAACGCTTTTATGTGTCGTTTGAATGGCATGGCTATTGATTTATGAGTGAACATTTTTTTTAATGAGAACAACAAATTTATTGACACTGCACAGAACTTTAGATTGTGATTACACAGGGATGTTGAATTAACATTTTTGATTTTATTATTTCTTTGTGATGATGGGCGCGGGGCGCGCGACGCTGGCGGGAAACTTGCCCGAACTGCGGGGTGTGGGAGGGTTAGCCACGGTCACGCATGCGCTGTGATGATGCTCCCTTCATGGCACTTACACCCAAATGGAGATTTTTCAATGAACGGCTTGGAATCTGAACGCCTACGAACAAAATAGAGCGTTGTAGACTACATTGATTTGGCAGTTTGACAAGAGATGAATGTAGCGCTGGTTCGCTATATATTTATAGGTACCTAACAGGGTACACGTTGTACTGCTCATAAAACAACCATTCTCCTTCCATTTTTCCTGTTGGCAGGTAAGCCTAATGAATGATGAAAAATAAGGAAGTTGACATCAATTGGACAAAGAAAAGTGTAGGTATTCATCGTGGTCGACGACGTCCCGAAAACACAAGGAATTTTTTTTTTAATTAGGTATAAGATATTTCTTGGTCTATGTATTTTCACAATAGGTATATAGGTATAGAAAAGAGAATAGATAATGTATGCTAAGCCACTAATACCTGATCTCGATAACATTGCTGTACTACTTCGTATTTGGGTCACCGACATTGTGAAATAATCCATAATATTATTTGACCCAGAAAATGATTTCATTTCAATAGTTGTGTGATTGCTCTATTGTTTCGTCGGGTTACGAGAGGCTTCGAGTTATAATTACCTTATTCATTTATTAGCACGTCCGTAGAGTCGAAGTCGGTGTCGAAGCCGGATAAAAAGTAACCTATGTCCTTCCTTGGGGCTCAAGCTTACTCCGCATAAATTTCATCAAAATCAATTCAGTTGTTTAACCATGAAAGCTTTAAACTGACAGACAGAGTCACTTTCTCCTTTATATTATTAATACTATAGATTAGTACAAAAGAACTCGACGGGGTGTGCCTAGTAGAATACTTTATTGTACGCCATTACAAACATCAACAAACATACAAAACGAAACCAAAACTAAAACACAACATACAATGGTAGGCCTTATTTAGATACACTAAATCCAGTTATCTACCTTAATTTGCAAATAGGTTTTAAATAAAAAACTTTTTACAAAAAAAAAAACTTAACAGACTTCAATGTTAAAAAACACTGAAAAGTATAAAATAACTTTAATTTCGGAAGTCGGTGTTTCTATAATAGTTTTGTCTCTTCGTTATTTAACACCGACTACCGAAATTAAAGTTATATTTTTATACTTTTCAGTGTTTTTTAACATTGAAGTCGGTTAATTTTTTTTTTTTTATAAGTTTTTTATTTTACACTTTTTAGTTATAGTACCACCACTAAAAAGTACCCCTATTTTTTTCCTTCTAACTTCATCATCAGATTAGTTGAATACATCCCCCCCCCCTTTTCTGACAGTCAGTCATCGACTACACGTATAAACAAAGCAACTTTACTTGTAACCACAGTTCTGCTATGATTCAATGAGGAGTTCTGTTCCATATCTTCGAAGTTCATGATCAGATCATAACAATATTTCTATGGGACTAACTTGGAAGCATAACATTTCAATCAAAAAAAGAATTTTCAAAAACGGTCCACAATTGACCGAGATATCGGTGAATATACATAAAAAAAAACATACATTCAGCTGAACATAGAACCTCCTCCTTTTCGAAGTCGGTTAAAAATACTTTTACACGTAATTTTTTTCGAATACCGTAATTAGAGACACAATAGAAAGACAATGAGGGAGCGAACGCCGGAGTTCGCTTGGGGTTTAGTTAATAGGGTAGTTTCCAGGGTCAAAATAATCACATTTTATTTACTCCGTATTATAGATTATAAAAAAAAAAATTGGACATGTATTTTTTATTTTTTCGATTAAACAAAAAATAACAAAGGTATAGCCCATTAAAGTTACGTGTTACGTCACCCTGTGCGAAAAACTGCAGGCGTGACGTTACACGTAACTTTAATGGGCTATACCTTTGTCATTTTTTTTTTTAATTTACAAATAAAAAAATACGTGTCCCTTATTTTTGAATAATCTAAAAGACGGACTAATTACATTTTTTTCGGCAACTAGCCTATTGAACCAGATGACGTCAGTGTTTCCTAGTTGACTACTCTGAGAAGAAATACCAAAACATACTCAGTGCTCAAAGTTTATTTTAAAGTTTAAAGTGAAAAGTTCATACAGCAAACAAACGAGTAATAATGATTAAATCATATGACAATCTTGCAGATTAGTGTCGGAGATGATCTTATGAGGAAAGAAACATTCAGATTTGAGGGGACATGTCCAGTCAGGTGCAGGCATTTTTTAGTCTTCGTATAGCTCTACTCAGGACTACTAAGGAGCTCAACGACTTCAAGAACAATACCAAGGAAAGGACATTTGGGGTAGGCCGTAGAAAATACTCAAATTGCCAAACATTCGTCAAAACTACTCAAAAGAAAAAAAAATAGTCCACGTGATCTTCACATTCACAATAATTACAAAAGAAAATAAACAACACAATTTGTACAAAAATGTCATACTTGACAAAGTTAATATTGATGTCAAACATAAATTTAAAAAAAAAACTCACTGTAAAATAAAAACAAACTCCTCCTTAGTCGTTCACTCTTGACAGAGTGGTCGTGGTTGATAATGTTGCATTTTCATTTGGCGAGTGAGGCCCTCGCGATGCGTCTCCATTTGTCCCGGTTTACGGCGTCTCGAGAACTCTGAACTAAGGAGGTTTGAAAAACAAACATCAATGTCAAAAAGATATGTATGATATGCAATTGTAAAAAACCTATGTAAAAACACAATTGATAACACAAAAAAAATACAAGAGATAGTTAAATGACAAAATTTCTAGAGCGTACTGGACTGCTCCTGTACACACATCCACATCTCTACAGTTGTTGGATTGTTGGAGAAATGGAGACTGACCTTTTTTTGTAGGTGGGAAAATCATCCAATGACATCTCCGCGCTCTTGAACGGAGCGGGAGATAGTGTCAGATTTTTACTGACTAAAAACCCACTCCTGTTCCTTCGTTGCCTTTCATACCAGGGCCAAATCTTCCTTTCAGAAGCAAACCCTTAGCCCCAGTCCAGTAGGCTTCGACCCTCCTGCTGCTGAGAACTCCTTGAGGCGTGCGTGGAACAATACGCGCCGTCGACGTCTTGGGTTCGGTCCGGACAGTCGGACGGCGAGCTACCCATTGCTCGCAGTCCACAAGCTCGCGCCTACGGTGGCTGGAAATCGGGATCGGAATCTCGGTGGCGGCTGGTGCGCAAGGGCCCGTTACCTCGCGCGTGTGACCTCCTCCTTTGCTAGTATTACTGCTTCGCAGAAGGAGGTGAGAGCCTGCCACTTTTCCTCGCTTCGGACCATGGCCTGTACCAGGACCCGGCGCGAGAGATCGTTGCAGCCGATTAGAGATTGACCTGCGTCAATCTCCCTAAGAACTTTCTTGTAAAACACATCTATCAATGTTGTCTCCAAAATATATAAGTACCTGTACCTATATTATTGTATAGCTGATGCCCTAATGTTTTCTTAATCTGTTTTTACAAGAAATATTAGAAAATGAAAATAATAACAAAAAAGACAGCTGTAGATATTTCCGACCCACAATTTAAACCATTCGTTAAAATCAATATCACTTACTTATTCACTTAAACTCTCGTCTGAATATGAAACATGTTTGGTATAATATGTTTATGTTGATAATGGAACGGGTGGACAAGTGGGCGGTTGTGACTGTGATTTATGATCCAACGGCGCTTGATAAATAAAAGAAAATGCTACCACATGTACCTCTCACCCCTCTGCTCAGATTAGGTAGGAGGGGGCACGAACAATATTTAGGGCTTCTTCACACGTACCACAACAACACCACGAGGCCGGACGAATATTTCGTATTAAAACTAATTAGGACTATTCACACGTACCACATTTTGCAGTCGTTATTGACCGTGTGTTTGATACCGACCACATTGCAACCACAACGCAACCACCAGCGACACTGCGAACTGCCACAAAATAGATAGGTACAAAAGATAATCTCATGTATGTACTTCACTTTTTATACCTATGCTCGGTGGACGCACACTAATGAGCGTCTGAGCCGGAACTGTTCGACGAGTGGTCCGAGACGCGACCGAGATATCGAGATATCGTGTCCGTGAGCGGTGTCTATGTGTGCGCTGCTCGAGCGCACTTTGTATGTAGATTGACTTCTGTACCTATTGTATATTTGAATTGTAAGTAAGTTTTACACAAAGAAATAATAAACAAATTAAACAATAACTTAAATAATTAAAAATAATATACATATACACTAAATGCCTAGCTAAATATGACGTCATAAAACTCCTCCGCATCGCTGTCGACTGGAAGTGTGCCCAAAAGGCTGGCGGCATTGCCACGTTGTATGGCAATGCTTATTCTCTGACCGAGGTAGAAGCCAGCCCTTGGGTCACGCGAAGCGTCAATTAAGCGTTTTGACAATTCTTTAAAAAGCATATGAGCACTCGGACCCCACGGCCCGAGAGTTTCAACCCCAAACGGCTCAAAAATATAACTGCCGACGAGGCTGTTATATTTCCGCCGCTTGAGGTTCTCTGCAGCCGTCGCGGCAGCACCAGCACAGCACGATGAGCTAGGAAGATGGGATGGCGCAAGAATATCGACACAGGTAGCGTCCCACACTAAAGGCCTACCCATCTTCCAAGGAAATAAAGACATACCGTCTGGTCTCTTACCATCGTCGCGTGCCAGGCCATGAGGTTCCAAAACAGCCGGAACGCCGACGGTGACAAGGGCTCGTCGGATGATGTCGTTAATGTTCGCGTGTCGCGCTATGCGTCCCGCACTTCGACTGCATGACAGGCCGTGGTGACCGAGGCTGTTGACAACTTCGCCACAGTGGCAGCGATGAGGAGAACAACAAGGAGCACCTAGACGTAGGGCAACAGCTAAGCGGAAAGTAGTATCGTCGAACAAGGTGCCAATATTTGATGACGGCAGCGCGTGAAGCCAAAGACCTGACTCCCAATTTCCCACAGCAAGCAGGCGCGCACGCTCCGCAGCAGTAGCAGATGTTACGATTAGGTTTTCCTGAACTACTTTGCAGAGCGGCTCATCCCACCGTCTCTGGGAAGCCGCGTTGTTAGGTGGATTTGTATTCGGGCAAGCGATTCTCCAGGCATCCAAAGCCTCGACGAAACACGGCACTTCTAAAGGAATCAGTGTAGAAGTTAGGATGTTCCTGATTAATTTATCAGTGCCGTGGACCGAAGATATGAATGCCGGTAAACTAATACTGATAATTTTGCGGACGCCGAGGCCTCCCATACGGATGGGAAGAGTAACTTGAGCCCAAGCTCGATCGTCCAAGGTCATATTTAAAATTAAAGTTAGGGTGTGCCGGATAATTTGGTCCATTTTTTCCAAAAGGTGAGGGTGCTTCCATAAGTGGGAAGCACGAAGGAAATATATTAATTTAGGACCGAAACAATAATAACGGATTAGGGTAAGACGAATGCATATTAATTTCGAGCAATCTTTCCGAAACATCATTGAAATTTTTATTTTTTTCCTCCACAAAACTGGGAAAGGAATCCTCAAAAATTGGAGACCCAAGGAGGCGAAGAGAACTTATGTCGATAATTTTGATTGCAGGAGCTATTGCATTGAATTTTGAATAAGTCAGATTTTTGTCAATACTTTCAGATAGGAATAACTCACACTTAGAAAAGCCTATTTATTTTGTGACTGTAGGTACTGCGAGGCATCTTGATCTGAATTATGTGTATTAAGTCATGATCTGATGGATGCGTGACGCACAGGACCAGTCGTTGTGGCAACGCTATTCACACGTAACCACTGCGTGACAGCATTTTGTCGTTGCGACGTGGTGTGGTTAAGCCCTAAGCCTCCCTGAACATGAACTTCAAATGCCATAAGTGCTAAAGTCTAACTAACATGTAGGTACGTGGGTTGCAATAAAAATTTTTAGAATAAAAAATATATAATTTAAATTTAGGATTAGGAACTCTATGAATCTGTAGAGTATGGCCATCACGAAACTGGAGTAAGTCAATAGGATATTCGGTTAATTATAGAAGTATACACCTTACTAATGTACAGGTGATGGACATGAGGTCAATAACCTCTGCAATATAAATATAGCCCATATTCTATGTAGCTCCTCTTCAGTTCAGAACGAACGGTTCGTAATCAATCACAGTGGCTGTCCATTGTCCCTCACGGTAGCTTCGTCCGTAGATTAAACGATGGTAATATTAAATTCTTCAGATTTTTTTTCGAATTCGGTTTCGGCGAGAAAAAATAGTTTCGGCCGAAAAAAAACTGGTTTCGGCCGAAAAAACACTGGTTTCGGCCGAAAAAAAACGTGTTACGGCCGAAAAAAAACTGGTTTCGGCCAAAAAAAAAATGGTTTCAGCAAAAAAGAGCCGGATATTCAGCTCGAATTTTGACTTTAATTCATTAAACCCCAAGCGAATGCCGGAGTTCGCAATGTCTTTCTATCGTGTCTCTAATTACTGTATTCGTAAGGTTAAGCTGTGACATTAACTACTAGCTTTTTCAGCTTCGCCTGCGTATGTAAAATATAGCCTATGTCACTCAGCCTATATTACTATTTTTTTTTAATCTTTATTTTTTAAGGGGTTTTTATCCGCACAGAATAAAGCAACTTTCTATCGGTGCTAAATTTTTTGCAATCGGACCAGTAGTTTCAGGGATTCCTAAAAACAAAAAAAAAACTTTACCTCTTTATTTATTTATTTTATAATTTATGTACCACACAAAAATACAAAGAAGATAACATGTTATAAAATTTTGTACAAAGGTTCTGCTTATTTTACAAAGAAATTTCTTCCAGCAGACTTGCGAAAGGAAACAGGAAAAGAAATGTAGACAGTAGTATGCAGAAATAAGTAAGGAAGAGTTAGTGAAATCTTAAATTAATAAATACTTATATAACTATATATCTATACCTTATACTAAAATAAATGCATAATATATATATAAATGAAATATAGGAGAGGCGGGTTACTTTAGCTATTTTTTTCAAATATTTTACGAATTTGATCTGTAGTTTGTATCAGTATTGTCTTTTTAGTATTCTTATAAGTTATAAAGAAGCTCAAGGATATAATCAACAAGATGCGAAGTGTGTTTTAGAAATATGATAAGCGTAACTTGTTTTTTTTTTTAAATTAAAGTTTGGGCCAAAGTTATTCTTAGGAAAGGGTTACTTTAACCCCATGAACTTTATCGGTGAA
This sequence comes from Mythimna ferrago, assembly GCA_910589285.2. Classification (NCBI taxonomy): domain Eukaryota; kingdom Metazoa; phylum Arthropoda; class Insecta; order Lepidoptera; family Noctuidae; genus Mythimna; species Mythimna ferrago. Next base: position 3,107,844 of record OU342693.1, read on the forward strand.
AAATCTCACTTGCAGCTATCAGTGGCCAAAGAAACCATCAAGGGCGGTAAGATTGAATATCCAGGAGAGGTAAAATGTAAGAAAAAAGTTCGAAATAAATTAAAACTCGAGGAAAAATCAACATAATATATTTCAAAAAGATTTACACTAAGAAAATATCTCAAAAAATGTAACAAACTTTCAAAAACACAATAATATTATCTTAAACGAGTTTAACGAACGATCTTAGGTTAATTATGTAACTTTCGTAATCATATTTTACTTTTCAGTCTTATAAAATTATAATTTCAGTCTTGTGTAGGTATGAGAATCAACGTTTACAAGTAGCATCTAATCTAATATTACAAACCTTACTGAAAAACCTTTTCTTGTCACTCGTTCATTTCAGGAACAGAGAACGAACCCTTTTTTTCAAATTTAGGAGGTCCTATCTTACGCACTATATGGTCCCAACTATAAAGCTGTTCATCTTTAATCGCGGGCCACCGCCAGTACGTCTTACCTCTTTTCATGCATGTTATAAAAGCTCCTTCCTCGGATACTGATAAAACTTGACCTGGGTATTTGCGTGAGTTCCAAGTTACTAGAACATGGTCGCCTACAGCAAGATCTAGATCAAGTTGAGGACGTGAAGCTCCACGAAAAGCAGGTGGCTCTAGCGTATCCAGCGGTAACTTTTTGATTTGACGTACTGGCGAGACCTGCAAATCTTTGTCTGGACAACCTTCTACAACTACCTGCATTTTCTCTCCCAAATGAAGAGCAGAATGGTCTCTATTATTCTTTTCAACGGCATCGTCAACTTGTCGTTTCGATTCAGGTTCAAAGACGGGTGCATCTAAATTTTTCGCTGTTTTACTACACTTTTCTTCAACGATCTGTATATCCTCTATGGATTGAAGGGGAGTGAAGACTTTAAAAACATCAAGCAACTGTTGCTCTACATTTCTTAGTTGAAGAACAGGAGAGCTACACTCCTCTTCTACTTCACTTTCATGCTCGATCAACTCTATGACATCTCGCTGAAAATCAGGTGAATGGAGAAAAAAATCGCCTCGAAATGCAGGTGCGCCAGCATCACTAGTCTGACTCACATAGTTGCCCAGAAGAACATCATCCTCAGAGTCATAAGGCATTATGTGGTCTTCAGTGGAACAAGCCAGACTGATGGTCCTGTCAGTGCAGCTTGAAGATGAAGAGACGTTGCGTTGTCTTCGTTTTGTTGCCCTTTTCTTTTCTTGTATAGTTTTAGCCTGCTGTAAACCTGATGGACCTGCTTCTGCAAGGTCAGTGGCACAGATTGATTTTCCAGGTGGTACATTAAGTTTCTTTTTCCTCATTGTTTTCTGTTCTGGGCACGCCTCAGCTCGGCTCTGTACCAGTTGTTGCATAAAAGAGTTTCCGATAAGACCTGCGTTTATAATTCGATCTTGTTTGGGTAATCTAGCCAATGGTTCCTCTTTGTCAACGGGGTATATGCCAGTCTTTCTGAAACCAGCAATCAAATTCGCCTTGGTCTCGGTCAAAGAATCCAAAGCGGTTTTTAATAGTCGTGGAAATTGATCCTTAGGTGTAGTTGACAGTTTCCTACCCTGTTGACTGTTCTTCCATTGAAGCAATACTTGTCGCCACTTGCACTTCAAAGGTCGAAAATATGCCACGTCTAGGGGTTGAAGTATATGTGTTGCGTTGGGTGGCAAGCAAATAAAACTAACATTATGCTTCTCACACTCCTTCAAAACTGTTTTATTAATGTGTGAAGCAAGGTTGTCTCCAATCACCACTTTTCTTCCATTTTTCTTCTTAAGGACTGGCATAAGATGATTGAGAAACCAGTCTTCAAAAGTTGCGCTGTCCATCCATCCACTCTTTGTTCTATTATATCGAGCACCTTCGGGACCATTTTCAGTCCAAGTAGACCAGAGATGATCCGACTTATAAACGATGAACGGTGGAACTGCTTCCCCAGCGGCGTTGCCACAGAACATGACAGTAAAATTAACTTTTGTAGCGTTTATTATGGTTTCAGGATATTTTGTTCCTCTTCTGCATAATATAGTCTTCTTTCCTGGGTCATCACAAAGGTTGCTTTCATCGTAATTGAAAATGTTTTCAGGTGGAACGCTTTCTAGTTCTTTGTCGATGTTTTCTATGAAATTGGAAATTACATCTTCCGACACTTGAGCTCGGACTCTTTTAATATTGTTAGCAAGTCGCCGTGAAAGAGACTGATGTCGTGAAAGAAAAGAAGCCAACCAGTCTTTACCAGGAATGTTGTTCTTAAAAATTTTCACTTCTCTTCCCTGGGATGCCAGGTAATTTTTGATTATCATCTTTAGGTCGAATGCTGTCAGCGGAAACCCATATTCCGAAAGCGCAGTTATGTCAGCTTCAAAAACCTTTTCTTCCTCTTCAGTAAAAATTGTAGGTTTACCTGGTTTGTTAGGGTGCTTACGGGTTAATTTGTTCTTCAAAGTGCTACGAGGAATGTTAAACAACTCTGCAGCCGCTCTTTGTGTGAGCACTTTTGATTGGATTGCATCCAGACATTTTTTTAAATCCGCCTGGGTGTAGTCGACATACCGACGACTGCCGGGCTGTCGTCTGTACACGGATGGCATCAGGAAAGACGCTCTGTATTTAAGTTCTGTAACAAATTGATCAAAAATTTAAAGTTTCCCTCTAATAAACTTCACAGGGTTACTTTGGCCCGCAGGCCCAAAGTTACCCGAAAAAGCGGTCAATGTATACCGATTTTCTAGATCTAAAATTTAAGTCCCAACACACAAGTAAATCGTCTTTAAAAAATAATTGCCATACTCCTACATACATGCCTAAGAAAATAAATAACAATTCAAATGCAAAACTTACCAAAATACAGCTTTACACATCAAAGTTTGGAGCAGAAAAATACGCCGGTGTTAGTGTCAAAATTTCAAATGGCGGCGACGTGCACTTGAGTCGGTAAAACAGTTCCACAAGTACACGTCTATTTCGCCATCTATTAGTTACTGAAGGAACTACGGCGTTCGGTTGTACGGTCGCGACACAGCATGCAGTTCAAACATTTTCTCAATTTGGGCCAAAGTTATGCCCTAGAGTTAAAGTAACCCGCCTCTACGTATATATACAAATATAATAATCTAACTAAGTGCAACTCACTAACATAAGAAGTCTGCACTCCAATATCGTCGCAGTCCACCATCACCTGAAGACTAAAAAGCCAGCTCTCTTCTTCCTTTCGGAGACGCGGATCAGGTGTCCGTCCGACGTGTCGTACCTTTCCTACCCAGGCTTTATCTTGGAGCACAATTTTAAACCACGTGCGGGTGTATGTATGTACGCCCGGGACGATATCTGCTATCGGCGTCTCCGTAACCTTGAGGACTCCAGTTTCTCGACGCTTTGGACTTTGGTGGACACAGGCCTGGATAAAATAATCTACGCTTGTGTCTACCGATCGCACAGCGGAGATCAGGAGATATCCGAGCTCACACAGCATCTGAGTGAGGCGGCGGATGCGGCTCTACAGCGGTACCCATCTGCCCTATTGGTGTTACTGGGGGATTTTAATGCCCACCACCAACAGTGAAAGCACTAAATCTCACCCAGCTGGTCCAGAGGGCAACGAGGGTGCCGGATGTGGATTCGCACACAGCCCATTGCTTGGACCTCCTGCTGACAAGAGATCCAGACCGATACTCTGTGTCGATATGTTCGCCTTTAGGCAGTTCCGACCACTGTCTGGTTAAGTCTGTGTCTGTCTACTCCCCGCCCGATCCCAGCCCTAGAGGCACCCGGCGGGTTTGGCGATACAGGTCAGCAGATTGGAATGGCTTGCGGTCTTTCTTCGCATGCTATCCTTGGCAGCTCACTTGCTTTTCTTCGAAGGATGCTTCGTCATGCGCAGATGCCGTGACGGATGTATTGCGACAGGGGATGGAGTACTTCATCCCATTCTCTGACGTAACAATATCTGGCCAAGCTCGTCCATGGTTCGGCGCCGAGTGTCATCGCGCAGACGCGCTTAAGCACACGGCATACCGAGCTTGGGCTGACGCTCGTATGCGCAAAGCAAGCGACGTGGCTCAAAAGAAGAAGGCCTTTAACAGGGCTGCCAAGTCCTGCAAGAAGGTGTTGAGGAGGTCTCGGTTCGACCACGTAAACCGAATTGGGAGCAAACTTGCTTCATACCCTGCAGGTAGTAAAGCGTTTTGGTCCCTGGCTAAGTCGGTTGAATCGAACTTCTGCCGCCACTGCTAAAACCCGATGGCTCGCTGGCCCACACCGCGGAAGAGAAAGCAAACTTATTTGCCTCTCTTTTCGCGGAATCTTCTCGTCTGAACTCTGGTGACGCACAGCCCCCTGCCTTTCCTGAGCGATGCGTGACGACTATGTCAGATATTCGCATCCATCAGAAGGACGTCCGTAGGGTGCTACGTAACCTAGACGTGAACTAAGCCAGCGGTCCTTACGGGATACCAGCGGTCGTGCTTAAAACTTGTGCGCCTGAATTGTCTCCGATCTTGACACGCCTATTTCGCCTCTCATATGAAACTGGAAAAGTGCCGATTGCTTGGAAGCAAGCTGTGCCTAAGAAGGGCAGTCGAGCTGACCCGGCAAACTTCCGACCCATCTCTGTTACGTCCGTCCTCTGTAAGAGTATGGAACGGGTACTTAACAGGAAGCTTCTGGCATACCTGGAAGCTAACGACATCCTCAGTGACTGGCAATACGGTTTTCGCTAAAACCGGTCTACTGGGGATCTTCTAGCGTATGCCACTCACATTTGAAGCGAGGCCATCGAGAAACATGGGGAAGCGCTTGCCGACTCCCTTGATATCTCGAAGGCTTTCGATAGGGTCTGGCACGAAAGCCTTATTGCTAAGCTTCCTTCCTTCGGTTTACCCGCTGGTCTGTGTGATTGGATCGCAGACTTCTTGCGGGATCGATCCATCCGAGTGGTTATTGATGGCTGCTCGTCCGGTCAAATGGATATTAATGCCGGGGTCCCTCAGGGGTCAGTGCTCTCGGCAACGCTGTTTTTGCTGCACATAAATGATCTACTTAAACCCGGTATCTTTGGGTATGCAGACGACAGCACTGTTGCTGAGAGATATGTATCTGACGCACGAGCTAGCGGGTCACAGATCCAGTCATTCCGAGTTTTTAAATCACGAATGCTAAACGGAAAAGAGTCTCTTTATTATATCTAGTGTAAATAATAAATACTAATTCGAAAATAAAAACATATGTTTGAATGGTTTTATTAATGCCCTAATTGAACTTGTGTTTAATACCGTGGTTCAAGGTATTGATCTGGTATTTAAAAACCCATTTTCCTGCTATTGGGAGCAGCCGGAGGGAGTTCCAGACTCACTGACTAAAACCACACCTGTATCCTTCAGTTGCCTTTTACGTTCTAGGTCTACGAGTTTCCTTTTCTGAAACTTCCCGGAGCCCCAGCGGACATCGACCCTGCTGGTCCCCTACGTTTTTCGGACCTCTCTTTGAGACGCGCGTTGAACGAGCCCACTACACGAACGAGCGACTACGCGCTCTCGTTGACTAGTCTTTACTGGACGGCTGAAAGGCGAGTTAACCATTGCTCATCGTCCGCAAGCCCACGCCTACGGTAACCGGAGATCGTTCTGCAAGTCTCAACGCACGGGGTGTCTCCTGTCGCGCCTGCTGAAGCGTGAGAATGTACGATCCCTCACACGTGCGGCTGCCTCCTTCGCTATCATTATTGCTTGCAGATGGAGGCGACCGCATCTAGTGCCGTAAACAGCCTTTTCAATACACTCACTCGAAAACCCGCTCTCGGCGGATACAAGACAAACTTTCTGCACTTGTATCAAAATGTACTATTTCTGCCGTGTAGCCGTCAGCCGGCCGCTTGAATCCGATAAACACTAAACACAAATACGCTCGTGCGCTGCCAAAAAAATGAGCGCGATGTTTTTGATAGTATGTGTTCATGGCATCGAGCACTAGGGGCGCATCGGGAACTTATCAGGAGCAAAACGAAAAAATAATAGTCCTGCCTAGTCGGGCCATTTCTGCGCTCCCCACAGTCTACGCCCTATGCCTATTTACGGCACTGACCGCATCCGATTCCCTTTCGCTACAGATCATGACCTGAACCAGGAACCGGTGTGAGACCGTTGTGGAAAGCAAAAAAATGTGATATGTAGCCTAGGTGAAATATGGAAACAGCCGTTATAATGTACAACTAACTTATATTACTTACTTACTAGGATATTAATGTGTTGCTTGCGATTTGTTATTTTTATTATTGTAAAAAGGAACAGCAAACACAATATGAAACTTTTATATTGTAGCATTTAAACAATATTGTAGCCAGCGCCGCTCAAAGATTAACTGTGGGATAGCATAGCATAGTCGACCTTATAACGTTCCCACTGTTGGGACACAGGCCCTCGCTAGGAGAGGAAATAGACCGTAATCCACCACGCGGGCCCAATGCGGGTTGGCGGATGTCACATGTCTTAAAAGTTTTGGTTCTAAGACATGTCGGTTTCCTCATGATGATTTCCTTCACCGTTTTGAGAGCAGTGGTGATAAGATAATTACAAAATAATGCGCCTGATTGAACCAGCGACCTACAACTCGTAAATCGGGGTCGTTACCACTCGGCCACAACTGCTCTCCCTTTTTTTTTTTTTATGGTGGGAAAAAATCATGCATTGACATCCCCCGCCCTTGGGCGGAGCGGGAGATAGTGTCAGACTCTTACTGACTAAAAGACCCACCCCGTTCCTTCTAGCCTTCATACCGGGGCTCGAGCGCCCTTTCGGATAACCCTGGCCCCAGTAGGCTTCAACCCGGCTGACAACTGCTCTCCCTGCCACCTACCAAACAAACAGATGAAACTGTGCGATACTTAAATAAATTCACTAGGATGATATGGTTAGCATGATTAAAAACAAATACAAAGAGGAGTAATGAAGAACGGAAGAAGGAACTTAAATAAGTGGAGAAAGAGAAAGAGAAACAGAGAAAAAAACTGGCTAAGTGCGAGTTGGCCTCGCGCACGAAGAATTCCTATTAGGAAAATTCGGCAAAAAATATCGCTTTTGTTATATGGGAGATCCCTTAAATATATATTTTACTAGCTTTTGCCCGCAGCTTCGCTCGCATACATAGAATATAGCCTATGTTACTCAGGAAAAAGGTAGCTTTCTATCGGTGAAAAAATTTTAGCAATCGTAGTCCGATTGCTAAAATTTTTTCAGAGATTACCTCCGACAAACAAAAAAACATAAAACTTTTTATAAAAAAAATATAACCGACTTCACTAAAAAAACACTAAAACGATCAAAATAATTTTAATTTCGGAAGTCGGTGTTTTTCGTTATTGTTTGTTCCTTATTTAACACCGACTTCCGAAATTAAAATTATTTTGATCGTTTTAGTGTTTTTTTAGTGAAGTCGGTTATATTTTTTTTATAAAAAGTTTTTTATTTCATACTTTTTAGTTGCAACACACTTACAGCCAGAGTACTTTTTTCTCAATTAACTCAAACCCTGCTAGAATACATCATTTTCATATGAAGTTCCCGTGTCTACCTTCCACCTTCCGGCTCCATCATCAGATCACTTCGATAGTACCTTATAGCCAAAGTGCATCTCATGACATTTCTAATAAGCCCAAACACGGGTAGGATACATTGATTAATTACGGAGTTCCGGTGCCTTACTTCCAGCTCCATCACTATCATCAGGTTACTTCGATGATACCATTTTCAACACAACTATTCAGAACTATTCATTTATTTGTATTGTCATAGTCGCTTAACTATGTTCATTGTGATATTTGTTTGAGTATGAAGTTCCGTTGGCAATTTCTGGTCTTCTTAACCAGTTCCACCTCATGAAATGTCACTTTTTGACTGTAAATGCTTAATTCCTTGATGAAAATATCAAAATGACTATATAGTTGCCTATAATATTTGAGGAGTTCCCTCGATTTAGCCAAGATTTCATCATCAGATCCCGACTTGGTGACTATGGGACCATTTGGGAAGTATACCCTTTCCAACAAAAAAAGAATTTTTCAAATCGGTTGGCAAGCGACGAAGTTATGCCCGAACATACATAAAAAAAAAAAAAAAAAATACAAACATCCGAATTGAGAACCTCCTCCTTTTTTAGAAGTCGGTTAAAAAACAAAGTTTACCTCTTTATAATAGAAAAAAGCCGTGACAATAGCGAAAGCAAAAGCGCAAATCAAGCTATACGATACACTAGACAGTCCGGCAGGCCAAAAAGATCTATACCGGCTTACTAGAGCAAGAGAGAGAAATACGAGAGATGTGTGTCAGATAAAGTGTATACGGGATGAAACTGGAATGATTCTATCAGAAGATGAAAAAATCAAAGAGAGAAGGACTATTTTGAAAGACTGATGAATGAGGAAAACAACTGGAATGGGGTTTTAGAGAATAAACCAGTGAATATGGGTTTAGTGAGAATGATTAGTATGGATGAAGTCAGAATAGCTGTAAATGGAATGAAGAATGGTAAGGCAATTGGCCCAGACGGAATAACAGTTGAAGTGTGGAAGTTGCTGCGAGTGGATGGATGGACGTGGTTAGCTTTGTTCTTCAATAAGTTGTTGCAGGAAGAAGCCATACCTGATAATTGGTGCAACAGTTCCCTGGTGCCCATCTTTGAAAACAATGGTGATGTGCTTGAATGCAACAACATAGAGGAATAAAGCTAATGTCACATACTATGAAAGCCTGGGAGAAAGATATTGAAAGGAGACTGAGAGAAGAGAGTGAAATTTCACAGAATTAATTCGGTTTTATGCCCGGTCGAGGTACAACAGATGCCATTTTTGCCATAAGCCAGCTGTGCGAGAAATACAGAGATGCGCATAAAAACTTGCACATGGTGTTTGTTGACCTCGAAAAGGCATATGACCGGGTACCTCGTGAGGTTCTGTGGTGGGCCCTTAAGGAGAAAGGTGTGCCTGGAAAGTATGTGCAGTTGATCCGAGCGATGTACAGTCAGTGCAGTACCCAAGTCCGGTCTCGGTGGTCAACACTGGCAGCTTCAATGTGGCTGTCGGCTTACATCAAGGATCGGCTCTCAGCCCTTACCTCTTCCTGATGATAATGGACGCTTTGACGTTGGAAATCCAAGAAGAGGCTCCCTGGTGTATGCTGTTTGCCGATGACATTGTGCTGGTTGCCGAGAGTGGCCTAGAGGTCCAGAGCAAACTGGAGGTGTGGTGGCATAGACTGGAGAGTGTTGGCTTAAAATTAAGTAGAACGAAAACTGAGTACTTATTTTGCGATTTTGGCGGTCTCTCCGGTTCTGTGCCCTTAGCTCTCGTTGGAACGCCCATACCAATCTGCTCCGACTTTCGGTACCTCGGGTCGCTTAAGCAAGGAGATGGTGAGGTAGACCGAGACATAACACATCGGATCAATTCAGTATGGATGAAATGGCGACTGGTCACTGGAGCAACTTGTGACCCACGAATGCCCCTCAAGTTGAAGGGTAAAATCTACAAGTCCGTGATAAGACCTGTCATACAGTATGAATCAGAATGTTGGGCTGTGAAAAAGACGGATGTAAAAAGTTTGCATGTAGCGGAGATGAGAATGTTGAGATGGATGTGTGGAGTGACGAGATTGGATAAAGTGAGAAATGAGTAAATTAGAGGAAGTTTGAAAGTGGCGCCAGTGACTGACAAGCTGAAGGATTCCCCTTCGTTTGTCTTGGTATGGTCAGGTAAAGAGAAGGGATGAAATGCATGTTACCAAAAGAGTTATAAGTATACATGTGGATGGGTGGAGAGGGAGAGGGAGGCCAAAGAAAAGATGGATGGATTGCGTGAAGAATGATATGAAAGAAAAGGAAGTTAGTGATAGCATGACGAGTAACAGGGTAGAATGGAAGAAAAAAACATTGCGTCGACCCCAAATAAGATGGGACAAGGGCAGGAAGAAGAAGAAGATTTTTATATTTTTAAATGTTTTTATTTTTTATTGAATATTTAAAAACATAATTTGTATGTACGTATATCTGAATAAACGAATTAATAATAATAATAATCTACACTAATATAATAAAGAGGTAAAGTTTGTATTTTTGTTTTTATGTTTTTTTTGTTTGTAGGAGGTAATCTCAGGAAGTACTGGTCCGACTACTAAAATTTTTTCACCGATAGATAGCTGATTTATTCCTGAGTGACATAGGCTATATTTTTTGCGGGCGAAGCCGCTTGGCAAAAGCTAGTAGGTTATATTTATTGCCTGTGCGATGCCGGGATGGGCCGCTAGTATATAATAAAAAAAAAAATTCTTCTCATAACAATACTTATGACACGAGTACACGACTAATATCTTTAATTTTAACATGTTTCAATGTACTTAACTACTTTTTTATTTTTTTGGCATTTTTTTTTTAAATTGTAGCCCCACACTAGGAATGGCCTGTCTAATGGATGCGTTCACGAACATGTAATCTCACTTAGACAAAACACCCAGACACGGAACATCTATCTGTAGACAGAAAAATATTTGTTCCTGTTAATCAAGGTAAGTTTTGTGTTAATCAAGGTAAGTTTTGAATAATTGATTCCCCGCGTTTAGCAAGCATTTCAGCTTTTGACAACAATCCCATTGAGAGGCCATAAGGATCGAAGACATCAGCTATGACCTATGACGTCGAGGAATGGATTACCATGATCTATCACATTACCCAAGTCTAGCTCTCTGACTTTTTCATCATATCTTTTGCTTCACAAGCACCGAAAATATCGGCCAGTATCATTTCTAACAGTACCTAAACGAAACTTTTGGTCATTCTTATATTTCTGAAGGTTCTCTCTAAGAGGTGAATTCTGCGAATATTGTAATATATAATTCAAGAGGTCCAAACTACTAATTAAAAACGATTTTAATTCTATCTTTAATTATATTCTTTTAAATCTTTATTACCGTGTTTTTTGAAGGTTTTCTCTTGTTTTTTGAAGATGTCATATAGATTTTTTACAGCATCTAATGTGTGGTTTTCAGGTACGTTTTTATCTGATGTGCCGATGCAGCTTTACAACTCGTTTAATATTGTTGTAGTTTTTTGCACATCATCATTTATTGTACCTAGGTTTTGGCCCTAATCGGTCACATTCGTCGTAGCAAAATGACAACATCTTCCTTATTGCATCACAATGACCTGAAAAATCCTTAATGTCTTTTATAGTAAGTAATATCGCATCGTTATCAACGTTAGGATTTTTGTTATTTCGCATAATGTTTTTCATTTTATTTATAGCCTTGTTATTGGGATTATTGGGCATTGTTTCTTCTATTCCACATCTTTCTAATTTTTGGTTTATAAAATTTACATTTTAATTTTACTTTGAATATATATTGGTAATATGCTAACAATTTTTTTCACTGATAGGTAGAGTCTGTGCGGAAAGTAAACCATCGTGGGATTTGAGGGCGCTGCTGTAGATAAATATCGTTTTTGTTATGTAAGCAACATTGTGACGTCATTATAGTGCGACTGTTAAATCTTGATATTTTGAAACTATGTTAGACTAGCTTCTTCCAGCGGCTTCACCCTATAATAAAAATTATCCTATTGGCTGAATTTGCTCACCTAATGAAACTGCAAAGTTATAGCTTATGTGCTATATTATTGCAATGTTTATGATTAAGTTCATCTGTCTAGTAGTTTTTGCGCGACACATCCATACATACGAGTACCTCCATCCATCTTCACAAACTTTCGCATTTATAATATTAATAGCCTATTTATTGAACTTGCTCATGTGATGAAACTTAGTAAAAATATAGGTTAAAAGCTATATTATTGCAACATTTGTCATTAAATTCATCCGTTTATAAATTTTTGCGTAATGCCGTTAATTGTGGCGACACCTGGGGGAGGCCTATGTCGAACAGTGGACGTCTTTAGATTGTAATGATGATGAACATTTAAATGCAAACACGAACCGGTAAAGAAAAATAGCGTGAAGAAACCGCTGTACTGCCTATCTAGGTAGTTTCCACCAACGACCACTTACCCAATTCCAACGAAAATGGTTCTATCACTTTGACTGGGATCGGTCTATTATCACTGACTGGAATATTGTAGCTAGCAGCAAGTTTATGTTTACCCTAGTTAAATTTAAAGGTAAAAATGGGACACACTACCACTTTCTCGTTGTCTTCCTCAGTACATTTTTCCCTTTTGCTAATCAATGAAAAATATGAACTTAATGACTATGAAAATAAAGTACACTTCAGAATTTGTAATGTTGCTTTGTAAAAAATCTATTTAGCCTGTAAGGGACCCTCTCGTATATAAGATCCTTGGGATCACTTGGTTGTCCGTCTGTTTATCTGTTAAGACCCTTTAACTCGAGAACGTTTGGAGGTATCGAGTTAAAATTAAAACCATACACTCAAATCTGCGGTCTTTTGAAGTTGTGAAAAAATCAGACTTCTGAGTTTACTAAAAAAAAAGATACGGCGTTTATGTCGCAAAAACACATATATTTCGATACTCAAGGGAATCAAAGTTCATAGGGTGACGTTGACCTAGAATCCTGAAATTTGTCATAAATCAAGGTCTCATAGAAAAAGTACAGGGAAAAATCTGAAAATAGTAAATTTGTAGATCCGCCAAAAAAAAAAATTGTTTGCAATTCGGAAAAATCTTCGTAATTCAATACGGGAATTGATTTCATAGGTAAATTTGTACAGAATCCTCAGTGCGCGAGTCCGACTCGCACTTGCCCTTTTTTATTTTAGTTACTGTATCCTTTCTCAAGCCTGAAAATAAATATTCTAAGTTAGTCGAAATGCATTATAAATTTAAAGTATCAATACTCTTTATACTAGCCATCGAAAATGTTGACCAAAACAAAATAAACAAATATCGTCATGTTTAAATGAATTTCCGTTTAATTTATATATATTTGGAGATAACAGGGACAGGAGTTCACCTAGGAAGTCTACAAACATTAAAATAAAAGTGTTACGTACCAAAAACACAGCACGCCAATGTTTCCCAAGTTCGTGACTTTGTTTTGATCAATAATGATGTGATTGGCCATTTGTTATCTTTGGCAAAACTGTAATATATTAAATATTATTTTCCTTGCAGCTCAGTGAAATTTTTTATCACATTTCTGAAGATTTCAATTAAAAATCACAATAAAATAACATAATAAACAAACATGATGTGACGTTTGGCATTTGACGGATGGCTGGGTTGGGTTGCTACTTAAAATCTTTAATGTTGTTTTCACTTTACGCCACGACGGTTCTTTTATCGCACAGACAATACTTTTTTTGGCTAATTCTTTTTTTTGTAAAATAGAATCTTTATTTAGGAGTAGGTATCCAAATAATTTTGGAAAGGAGTTCAATTACTTTTTTTTTATTAGGTATTGATAGGATCGCGTTTGACCACTATCTCACCTGATGGTAAGTGATGATGTTCAATTGGTCAATCAGTTTCAACATCTTTCGACTTTTCTTTCTTTCGACTTACGGCTTCTTCAAGCTTAATTTTATAATCTGCATGCTTTTCTGAGTCCAAAACTATTCACAGAAGGCGGTCCTCATATCTCATATTTTGCATACTCAACTCCCTTTGGCACCTCCTCTAAAAGCCGTTCTAAAACTAATCACGGACGGGCCTATGCAATAGCCAACCCACCGCACCGCCCGCCGCGCGCGCTCTCCGGGTCAACTCGGTTTGCAGATATTTTGACTCGGGCTAACTCGCTTACGGTCTGACTCGCTTACGGTCTGACTCGAGTTACTCGAGTTTAGAGGTGGGTTGTAACAGGTTAAACACGATATCTGTTATGACTGTTACTGTTACATAAAAATAACAGATCCAAATACCTGTTAATAAATAACAGCCTGTTATTTTTGTACGGACGATAAATACGTATTTAAATCTCAGTTGAATATCTTCTTTATTATGTCCTCTTAAAAGCCGAAAATCGTATAGAAAATAGGTATAAAAGTGTATTTATATTTTTGTTGTCCAGTTACTGCTGAAATACTAGAAAAATGCTTGCATTCGGCCTAATTTTAATAAATGAATTAATTTGAATTTTTGAGACCCCAACCCCAACATATTATAGATTGGACAGATAGGAGATACTGATAGTTCTTTAGAAAATTCCTAACTGAACACTTTGCTTCATACTTTATTACAGGCTTAGGATTGTCAGTTTACTACACAATTCTGAAACTGGCACATTTAAAAGTGTTCAATTTATTTTATCACTTAATACGCCTGTCGCGACGTGTAGCTCGCGAAGTAAACAGGTAACAGAGTCAAATTAATGTTGATAGTGCGAAACGTGTAACAAGCTAGTCGTACATGATAATATGCGGTGACCTGCTGGCAACACCGAATCCATAGGGCGATCACCATAGATAAAGAGTACTTATAGTTTATGGTCATGGCACTTAAGTAGTATCTCTATATAGTCTGTGGCGTTTGCCGCATTTTTGAGCCATTTTTTCATCTCACAAAAGTAAGGTAGCTACCTCAATAAGTGCATAGTAAAAGTGATTGGTGTTTCATGGAGGCGTCCAGCACGGCGGCGGCTCATCTGAGAGAAATATAAGCTAAGTGGTATCACTAAGAAATTAGTGTAGTGGTTCCCCACCTAAATGTTTAAACTCTAAGTTTCTTAACTTTATTAAAGTTTCCGATGCTCTTGGAAGTCGGTTACATTAAGAGGTCTTTCGATGCTGCAATGCGAAAACCTCGTGAGAATCAGACTGGGCGAAAGGCCGTGGTCAGTACGATAGTTAGAGGAGACCTTCGGTGCTGCAATACGAAGTCTCTCTGACAAATATGGCGTACTGTTGCATGTACTAAGAGGGTACATGCAACAGAGAGATAGTTCTGTGGTGCACGCAGGGATAGCGAAAGGTTAATTGGCAGACGTGGCTGCAGTTAACACTCTAAGATAATAAGAGAAATAGTTCTGTGGTGCACGCAGGGATAGCGAAAGGTTAATTGGCAGACGTGGCTGCAGTTAACACTCTAAGATAATAAGAGAAATAGTTCTGTGGTGCACGCAGGGATAGCGAAAGGTTAATTAGCAGACTTGGCTGCAGTTAACTCTCTAAGATAATAAGAGAAATAGTTCTGTGGTGCACGCAGAGATAGCGAGAGGTTAATTGGCAGACGTGGCTGCAGTTAACACTCTAATACCAAACAGGCTACGATGATTTGTATCTCGTAGAGCATAGGTTAATTGGCAGACGTGGCTGCAGTTAACACTCTAATACCAAACAGGCTACGATGATTTGTATCTCGTAGAGCATAGGTTAATTGGCAGACGTGGCTGCAGTTAACACTCTAATACCAAACAGGCTACGATGACTTGTATCTCGTAGAGCATAGGTTAATTGGCAGACGTGGCTGCAGTTAACACTCTAATACCAAACAGGCTACGATGACTTGTATCTCGTAGAGCATAGGTTAATTGGCAGACGTGGCTGCAGTTAACACTCTAATACCCAACAGGCTACGATGACTTGTATCTCGTAGAGCATAGGTTAATTGGCAGACGTGGCTGCAGTTAACACTCTAATACCCAACAGGCTACGATGACTTGTATCTCGTAGAGCATAGGTCAATTGGCAGACGTGGCTGCAGTTAACACTCTAATACCCAACAGGCTACGATGACTTGTATCTCGTAGAGCATAGGTTAATTGGCAGACGTGGCTGCAGTTAACTCTCTAATACCAAACATACTACGATGACTTGTATCTCGTAGAGCATGTAACTGAGTAATTAATCCTAACAGTTGTTTATGTGTCTCACCTAAGACACCAGAAACGTTTAAGTATGTAATTATGTATATCACAATGTATAGAATGGTGGGAATCAATTTAACTTTAACCACAGATGGCGAGCTGAATCACGGTGCGAGCTAGTAAGAACTAAAGGCAGATTTACGCGAAGCAAACCCCAATACAAAGAGGATTCCTCTCGGATCAAACCCCAGGTACCCACAATCAAACTCCGATATTATTAATTATACTCTTCGCCGTCGCACGTCGGTAACGCTGCCCCCCCCGTCGCCCGACGGATAAGCCTGGCCAGCTTGATAATCTGTTCCGTTCGAGCGGCGTGGGGTAGCGGGCGTTCCGGCGCCGGCGGCGGCGGCGAAGACATGGTGGAGATGCTGGGATCCGAGAGGAAAATTCATAAACAAATTTTATGTAAACAAGATTAAACTGGTTAAATAATTCCGAGTTCTTACTAGTGCTGCCATCTGTGAAAGCCCACGTACAACTTATCGTGACAAAGTTTGAAGAAAAAACTAAATGTTGAATAGACTTGAATACTTGATACACGTTTCGCCAATATCGACTCTGATATTATAAATAATTGCACATTATCGAATATTCTCAATGTAATTATCTTAGAATTAACTATCATTGGTAAATAAATAAGTGTTGTGAACATTTGAGGCGATGGATTGGTGCGACAAGATGGCGTAGCTTGTTGTCGAAATGAAAATTAAATTTATGTTGATAAATTTATTTCTTTGTTTGTGAAATGAACAACGTCACACAAATTGTTCATTTATTTATTTCATAAATTATCTAAGCGATTTCATCATTAATACTCTTTAGTTTACAAGGTTACGACCTTACAAGTCTTTAGACCGATTTATTATAAACCGGAAGTGGATCAGGCATCACTATTAGACAGCGACAACAATTGTTCTCTGTCAATTTGTGCCCGCTTCCTGTTCCTACGAAAAGTTTCTCTCTGTCTTCAAAGTTTTAAAACAGTGCTAGAGTTTGTAAAAACAAAATATATACGGCTTATTAACGTGCCCAACGTCGGGAATAAAATAAGTGTACACGGATTAATTAAAGGTCAGTACGGTTTGGATGCGAGTAGATTACAATTTCGAATTTGTGTTCATAGTTCTTGGGATTCTCGATGTAAAACTGAGATTGATAAAATACTCTGCTAAACTTAGATTTACATGTAATCGGTAAATGTATCCTTTCTTTCGACGATATAATTAGTATGTTGCGTGAGATTATCCTGAAAGATTATTAGAATTTGAAATATGGTCCGCCATAATATCAAATTAATGTCGGAAGGTATGGCGTCCTAGGAAAAAACGAATTTATAAGAGAATAACTACAACCAGTGTAATAAAATCAAATCCAATGTTTGAATTGTACTACTACCTACGAGGCTTCACGACATAACTTCCTATATGCATATAGGAAAATTAAATAAATTATCTTTAGTAATAAGTATCTACCTACTTGATAAAACCTGTGCACTTATCCTTTTAACAGGACCAGAATCATTAATTATCGGTGGTAATTGTCGCCAAAAAGGGGGAGATTGCGTTAAACCGTCTACAGCTAAAGAAATAGCTACTGGAGTCACACATATAATTGATAAAAACTTCTCAAGTGAGTAATAGTTTATCATCTTATATCTTGACAATGGATGAGTATCCATGCTGCCTTATTTACAATGAATAAATGCTTGAGTGGACATCTCTCGCATGGCCACTTGGTCCCAGATTGAAGGACTAAGCCGGTATTAAGGACCTCGGTAATCAGTACATACCGTGGATGAGTACTTCAGGTACCTAAACAATACAAACATAGACGTTGGTCTACGATACTTGCAAGCACTGCTGACTAGGCAGCGGTGTCTTCAATACTTAAAGATAAATAATTTAAAGGGGATTATAAATTCTTGTACTCTGTGAGTAGGTACCTAGTAGTGTCAGCTAGTTGAAGTGACAATATATGTATAAGAAGGATGATATTTCCTTACTGTACTCATTCGTTATCTATGATTAATTATGTGCACTTGATAATTGAGTATTTATGTTAGCAGCATTCTAAAGGTAATAAGTGACATTTATTTACTTATACAGGGTGATCACAATAATAAGTGATATTTACTTTCTTATACAGGGTGATCACAATAATAAGTGATATTTACTTTCTTATACAGGGTGATCACAATAATAAGTGATATTTACTTTCTTATACAGGGTGATCACAATAATAAGTGACATTTTACTTTCTTATACAGGGTGATCACAATAATAAGTGACATTTACTTAATTATACAGGGTGATCACAACACCTAAATAAATCTGAAAGGAGATGATTATCTCCATGATTGTGAACAAGTTTTGTGAAAGAGAAGTTGAATTTCAGAAATTCTATTTAAGGAAAGTGAATACTTAATTAAAATTTTTAAATATCCTGTATGTATGATGTCTGATTTATTGCAACTAAGTTATGAGTTTGTGATCAAATAAACCCTCAGAAATATTTCAGTAAATAATACAAACACCAATTCATTATACAGTAAAAAAAAAATTTTTTTTGATAGTTATAATTAAAATATACTACATCACAATTACATTTGTATAACAAATTAGAACTTGTCATGTTATGAACTGTGCATGTGACAGTGTAACATTACATTACAGAACGCCAATATGGAGGAAGCCATACTGCTTATTCTTCGCAGTCTGTGTGATAAAATAAAAACTCTGTCCGAAAGTGCTCGAAATACAACTAACAAGCTCAGTAATGAAATTGATGACTCAACCCGTGACTTAACCTTGCATGAAGCAAAGGTAGTATCTTCTAAACTACATACCTGTCTCCAACGCTTGGAAAGGGAACTAAACAATTATTTTCGACTCGTTAACGAACCACAAGTCGATGAGGTCTCTGCCATCTCTACAATTCAACTGGAAGCTGAAGAAAATTGCTGTGAACTTAAAGTGAAAATTGAAGAATGTGACAATTCAACAACAAATAGCAACAAGAATGAAGAACACAATCAGGAAAGAGGTAGATGCTACCCTGCACAGAGCAAAGGAATTACTCCTCAGAGAAACTATGGGATTAAGCAAAAATATACAAGTTATTCCGGGAAAAACCAGGGAAAGGAGGGGCCACCCAAAAAGAAATTCAAACTTCACTGCATCTTCTGTAGGGAGTCGCACTACAATGACGAATGCACTAAATTCAAGGAAATAAAAGAGAGAAAATCTTTATTAAAAAATAGATGCTATGGTTGTCTTAAAATAGGACATTCTTACGTAGATTGTAGAAATAAAAGGGAATGCTTTCATTGCAACAAGTTAGGGCATAACCGTGCTTTATGTCCTGTTAAATACTCAACAGTACACAAAAATTAATTTATCTTTTATCTACAACAACCAATGTCCTGTACACAAGGGATAAAGGACTCACAGTTCTACAAACAGCAGTGGTTACTGCCAATAAAGTAGGAGATTTTTCTAAGAAAATTCCATGCAGAGTTCTACTAGATTCTGGAAGCCAAAGAACATACATCACACAGAAATCTGCAAAAGATCTTAATCTAGAATTTGAAGAGGAAAGTATACTAACTGTATTCACATTTGGATCATTGACCCCTCAAGAAATAGACAGTCCCGTGGTTGTGGTTAGAGTGCAGTTGAAATCAAGAGTTGATAAGACAATCACTCTATTTGCCAATGTGGTACCAGTGATATCACATAGTGTCCCATATCCTCATCAGGACCTCAGCCGATGGAAAGATAAATCAAAACTAGCTGATGATGGTTCTCTACAAGACCAAGTGGACATTCTGATTGGCAATGATTATTACTTTTCACTCATCTCAGAACAAAAAATTAAACTAAAGGAGAACTTGTATTTAGTACAGTCTGACCTCGGATGGATACTAAGCGGAAAAATGGATTCCAGTCCTATTCATGAACTATCGGTGGTGACATACCTCCAGTCTAATATGGACCTGTTATTCAACGAACCTGCCACTGATCGAGACTAACATGAAGAGCTTATGGGAACTTGAATCCATTGGCATAACCGATTCTCCGAGAGAAAATCGAGAAGATGAGGCTGTAAAAAGATTCAATGAAACTACTGAATATAAAGATAACAGGTACTCCGTATCCTGGCCCTGGATTGAGTACCCTCCTGCTCTGGATGTGAACTTTGGATTGGCTTATGGTCGACTCGTCAACTTGTTGAAGCGGCTAAATACATCCACATTATTAGCATATGAAGAAACATTGAAAGATCAAATGATGAAGGGAATGATTGAAGTCGTACCTGATCTGAGAGATCAAGCGGTAGGACATCCAGTTCATTACCTTCCACACCATGGGGTAAAAGTACCTAGCAAACCTATGAGAATTGTCTATGACGCGTCATCTAAAACAAAAGACAATAAAAGCTTAAATCAATGCTTGTATTGTGGACCCATGATGTTAGAGGATCTAACAGGATTACTTATAAAGTTCAGATGTCAACCAATAGGTATATGTGCAGACGTCGAGAAGGCATTCTTGCAGATTGCACTCAACAAACAGGATCGGGATGTAACTCGATTCCTATGGTTAAAGGATACAAGGAAACCCGCTACAGAAGATAATCTACTTCACTTAAGATTTACAAGAGTTCCATTTGGAGTTATATCAAGCCCATTTTTACTTAATGCAACAATCAGATTACACCTACAAAGTTCAGATAATGAACAGGTCAAGAAATTAACTAAAGACATATACGTGGATAATGTCGTCACTGGGACAAAAACAGTGGAGGAAGCACTTCAACTCTATAAGAATTCCAAAGAGATATTTAACCAGCTATCCATGAATCTCAGAGACTGGAGTTCCAACTCTGAAGAATTTATAAAACAAGTACCTGAATCTTGCAAAGAGGATAAGATCAAAGTTCTTGGACTCACCTGGAAACTGAAGGAGGATACACTTCAATTAAAAGATAAGGTTATTAGTGAACCTAAATTTACAAAAAGAAATGTCTTAAGAGTCATAGCGTCAATCTACGATCCGTGTGGATTTGCTGTACCATCACTGTTGTCTAGCAAACTGTTCCTACAAAATCTGTGGAAAGAAAAGGTAAAATGGGATACACCATTTTCTGAGACGTTAAAAACCAATTGGTCAAAAATATGTAACGAATTAGATGAGGTTCGAGACATATCTTTGGCCAGGTGCTACTTCAATGACCCCACTACAAGTACTTGTCAAATTCACTGCTTCACGGACTCTTCTTCGAAGGCCTATGCAGCTGTTATCTACATAGTTAACGGCAAGGAAGTAAAGTTTGTCCTGGGGAAATCAAGGCTAGTTCCTTTGAAGGATCAAGATGATCTAAAAATACCACGATTGGAATTACTAGGCGTACTAATAGGAACTAGGTTAATTAAATATGTATGCCAATTTTTACAGTTCAACATTACAAGCCAAACATTATGGACGGATAGCCAAATTGTAATTGACTGGTGCAAGACGGACAAACTTCTCACACCATTTGTGGCCAGGAGAGTTGAAGAAATTAAAAGCAATAGAAACCTAATAATACGACATGTTCCATCGGAATTAAATCCAGCGGATGTTGCCACAAGACCATTCAGCTCTAAAGAAGATAGGGTAAGGTGGCTGACTGGACCCCAGTTTCTATTACAACAACCGGATTCGTGGCCGCCAGAAATCAGAGGAATTTCTTCTCTTTGCGCGGGGGAGGGTCTCCCGAAAGAGTCACAAGAATATAAAATGGATACAGAAAATATACTCGAAGTAGAAAATCAAGAAGACAGGGCAATTAACCAAACTAAGATGAACATTAACATAAGGGAAGAAAATAGTGATAAAATTAAGCAGCTCAAAAAGCTACAA
Source organism: Mythimna ferrago (assembly GCA_910589285.2). Lineage (NCBI taxonomy): Eukaryota > Metazoa > Arthropoda > Insecta > Lepidoptera > Noctuidae > Mythimna > Mythimna ferrago. The sequence goes on from OU342693.1 coordinate 3,129,600, forward strand.
GCCGAATATTTTCCAAAAGAACTAGAAGGGAAAGAGACAAGCTTAAAAATCAATCTTGGACTATTTCTGGACGTAGACGGACTTTTGCGTTGCAAAGGACGTTTAAAGAACACGGATTGGCCTTATGACCAACGTTATCCAATACTTATTCCAAAGGATTGTGATTACACTAACAAAATTATAACCCAGACCCATAACGATAACCATCATGTAGGTGTTAACCATACCCTCGCTATAATTCGTCAAACCTTTTGGATCCCACATGGAAAACGCCAAGTCCAGAAGATTATAAAAAAAATGTACTAGATGTCAGAAACACGGAGGAGGACCATTCAAGCTACCACCAACTCCTGCATTACCCACTGAAAGAGTAAATTACATTCACCGGCCTGGACTACATGGGCCCTGTACTAACTAAACATGGAAATGAAACAAGCAAACGTTGGATAACACTTTTCACCTGCCTAGCAGTCAGGGCAGTGCATTTAGAGGTTGTTCAAGATCTCACAGCAGAAGAAGGACTTCATGCTTTGAGAAGAATGATATCAACAAGAGGTGTGCCACAAATAATCACATCAGATAATGCAACAAATTTTAAGCTCATGTCAGAAATATTATCAAATTCTTATTGTATTAAACAGGAAATTCGTTGGAGGTTCATACCCCAACTAGCTCCCTGGTTCGGGGGATTCTACGAACGATTAATTGGAATAGTGAAGAATTGTATGAGAAGAACATTGGAAAAACACATGCTGACAGATAGTCAATTGGTTACATTAGTAAAAGAAATCGAAGCAACCGTTAACACAAGACCGTTAACCTGTGTTGATTCTGAATTGGTACATAATTTAAAACCGTCTGATTTCTTAACTTTGGGAAAATGCATTACGATGGAAGGTTCAACTGAAGATTTTTTAGTACAAGGCACTACGACAAAATCCGATCTTATCAAGGCTTGGAAAAGAGGTTTAGTTATCCTCAATGAATTTAAGGACATGTTCACAAATCGATACTTACAAAGTCTGCGTGAACGATATGGAAATTCTGTCAAAGAACCTAGAATCACGGCAAAATTAATCCCTAAGGTAGGACAAATTGTACAGATAAAGGGAGATAGTAAAAATCGAGAAGAATGGAAGGTTGGAAAGATTACTTCATTTGTCAAAGGTTCTGATGGACTTTGCAGAATTGCAAAGGTCGAAGTTGGAAATAAGGAGTTTATAAGATCTTTAACTCATTTATATCCATTGGAAATGGAGGACAATGAAGAAGTAGAATACGATGCGAACGCATTAGGAGAAAATGAGATACCACGGAATATAATGGTACACGAATTAATACCATTGGAAGTAGAAGTTACAAATTCCAAGGATACATCTGATAGTTCAAAAAATGAGAAAGAAGTCAAAGAGTCGATAATGCCAACGGAAAAGAGTATGTTGGAAGACTTTGATAATGTATCAGAAAGCACGGACAAAGAGAAAACATTGAGTCAGGAAGAGGATGAACCTGATAAGATAGTACAAGTAAATAAAGAGGTTAAACAAAGAAGAGGCGCGGCCACCAGAGCTCTGGAGAAAATCGCAGAGTGGACGCGTAACTTACTAACCCTGCTCTAAGACCATTCGGGCGGGAGTGTCGCGACGTGTAGCTCGCGAAGTAAACAGGTAACAGAGTCAAATTAATGTTGATAGTGCGAAACGTGTAACAAGCTAGTCGTACATGATAATATGCGGTGACCTGCTGGCAACACCGAATCCATAGGGCGATCACCATAGATAAAGAGTACTTATAGTTTATGGTCATGGCACTTAAGTAGTATCTCTATATAGTCTGTGGCGTTTGCCGCATTTTTGAGCCATTTTTTCATCTCACAAAAGTAAGGTAGCTACCTCAATAAGTGCATAGTAAAAGTGATTGGTGTTTCATGGAGGCGTCCAGCACGGCGGCGGCTCATCTGAGAGAAATATAAGCTAAGTGGTATCACTAAGAAATTAGTGTAGTGGTTCCCCACCTAAATGTTTAAACTCTAAGTTTCTTAACTTTATTAAAGTTTCCGATGCTCTTGGAAGTCGGTTACATTAAGAGGTCTTTCGATGCTGCAATGCGAAAACCTCGTGAGAATCAGACTGGGCGAAAGGCCGTGGTCAGTACGATAGTTAGAGGAGACCTTCGGTGCTGCAATACGAAGTCTCTCTGACAAATATGGCGTACTGTTGCATGTACTAAGAGGGTACATGCAACAGAGAGATAGTTCTGTGGTGCACGCAGGGATAGCGAAAGGTTAATTGGCAGACGTGGCTGCAGTTAACACTCTAAGATAATAAGAGAAATAGTTCTGTGGTGCACGCAGGGATAGCGAAAGGTTAATTGGCAGACGTGGCTGCAGTTAACACTCTAAGATAATAAGAGAAATAGTTCTGTGGTGCACGCAGGGATAGCGAAAGGTTAATTAGCAGACTTGGCTGCAGTTAACTCTCTAAGATAATAAGAGAAATAGTTCTGTGGTGCACGCAGAGATAGCGAGAGGTTAATTGGCAGACGTGGCTGCAGTTAACACTCTAATACCAAACAGGCTACGATGATTTGTATCTCGTAGAGCATAGGTTAATTGGCAGACGTGGCTGCAGTTAACACTCTAATACCAAACAGGCTACGATGATTTGTATCTCGTAGAGCATAGGTTAATTGGCAGACGTGGCTGCAGTTAACACTCTAATACCAAACAGGCTACGATGACTTGTATCTCGTAGAGCATAGGTTAATTGGCAGACGTGGCTGCAGTTAACACTCTAATACCAAACAGGCTACGATGACTTGTATCTCGTAGAGCATAGGTTAATTGGCAGACGTGGCTGCAGTTAACACTCTAATACCCAACAGGCTACGATGACTTGTATCTCGTAGAGCATAGGTTAATTGGCAGACGTGGCTGCAGTTAACACTCTAATACCCAACAGGCTACGATGACTTGTATCTCGTAGAGCATAGGTCAATTGGCAGACGTGGCTGCAGTTAACACTCTAATACCCAACAGGCTACGATGACTTGTATCTCGTAGAGCATAGGTTAATTGGCAGACGTGGCTGCAGTTAACTCTCTAATACCAAACATACTACGATGACTTGTATCTCGTAGAGCATGTAACTGAGTAATTAATCCTAACAGTTGTTTATGTGTCTCACCTAAGACACCAGAAACGTTTAAGTATGTAATTATGTATATCACAATGTATAGAATGGTGGGAATCAATTTAACTTTAACCACAGATGGCGAGCTGAATCACGGTGCGAGCTAGTAAGAACTAAAGGCAGATTTACGCGAAGCAAACCCCAATACAAAGAGGATTCCTCTCGGATCAAACCCCAGGTACCCACAATCAAACTCCGATATTATTAATTATACTCTTCGCCGTCGCACGTCGGTAACGCTGCCCCCCCCGTCGCCCGACGGATAAGCCTGGCCAGCTTGATAATCTGTTCCGTTCGAGCGGCGTGGGGTAGCGGGCGTTCCGGCGCCGGCGGCGGCGGCGAAGACAACGCCGTAAACAAACACTGAGAAACAGAGAAATCTTTACGAAAATTTTATTATTACGATTCACCACTTTCGTTCGCAATCGTAATGAAAGAAGAAAAACTCAAATTTTCAAATTCAAAATTTTAAATAAAACAAACAAATTAGCTAAATAACTTTCAAAGTCGTAAATACTTGAAACATTTTACAACCAATCCCAATCAAATGTCAAACCAAAGACTATAAGGGAGTCCTAACACAATAAATGTTATTGTTTATGGTTGCCTCGCAAATCTAGAAAAATATTATTTTAAAAATAATACTATTTGTGTTAAAACTTACCAACTTTGGCAAATTACTCTTACTTGATTTGTATACTGGTTGGCCAAAAAAACTCGTAAATAACTGAATTTTTTTTTAAATTATTCCGTTAAACCAAAGATATTAATTACATTAAAGATAGATACGATTATACAATCAATATTTGACTAGTTTAAAGCTTTCAATTCAATTCTTTATTGCGTTCGCTTTGCGTTTCGGTTGGCTGGTTTAAAACAATTTACTATTTAATAATATGGACCTATTTTTTTAAACTAAATCTAAAATTGCCTTATAGAAAATATTTTTTTTTTTTTTACTATGGTCACTGGTCAGTAACAGGCCACGAAACAGGTAATACAGCTAAATTTAGGAGTCACTTTTTCGTTTCTTTTTGGTCTTGCAAGACCACCAACTATATTTTAGGATTAATAAATACTAGCAGCTTCTCTTTTTAGCGTAGTTTAACCGCTTTAGTAAGAGTGAGAAGTAAACATGTTCCGAAATAAATAATAGGTGTGTCTCTTTTTCGCAAAGGCCATTCTTTAATAAGGAAAAGAGACACACCTATTATTTATTGAGTATCTGGTAACAACCAGTAACAACTAACAGTCTGTTTGTGTAGGGACTGTTACAATGAATAACAGTAACAGCCGCGGTAACAGTGTTCGAGGGTCTGTTATTAAAATAACAGATAATATAAGTTGATAGTAACAATTGTTATTAGTTATTTGTAAATATCTGTTACTTCTATCTGTTACAATAAATATGCCTCACTCCTACTCGAGTTAGATAACTCGAGTCGCCCATCGCTAGGCAATACGGTCAAAAGTTGATAGCCTTCCTACAAGGGTGAACAAAAAAGTCATTCTTCTGTCAGCTGTCAAGAATTAAACGCAAATTAGGACTGCAACATTTTGTTTCTACATCAAAGAAATAATGGAGATATCAATCGAATCATGTCGATTGCGATACGAATCCTAATCCACGCCAGTGCTACACGATTGTGATCCAGGTCTGCACGCGTACTCGGCGACATGTATTGTTTGCAATGGCTAATCCCTGTGCTATTGATACCGAAGCCCGTGAACCCGGCCTTAGTGAACACACATGTTATGTTCATGGTGTTGTATTTAATAGGATTCTTCCTCGAAAGGAAGCCATGTACCGTGTGCAGCGTAGTCTTCCTTGCAGCAGTGATATTGATATGTTATAGCGGTATTGGGAACTGTCTCTTCTGGGCCAGCCAGTGCGATGCAGACAAGTACGACACCTAACTGCGCCAGCTATTCTTCCAGAGTTACCTAAGTGCTCAAAATGCAGTTTATTGCCCTGGTAAGCGGCGGGACAGGAGAATTGTGACAATGTGAGGCATAATACCAACACCATTGCCTCGTGCATTGAGAATTATTATATTTTCTTAGTATATTTTTGTAAATAGATGTTTTTTTTATTTATTTACATCTCAAATAATGTACCGTAATTATGTGTGATTATGAATATTTTCCATTACAATGGAAGTTATGTGCCGATCTGTACTTAGTATCTGAATTGTTATGTTGATTAATGAAAACGTGATGATGTACATACAGTTGTTAATATATGATATGTAATAACAATTTGGGGGTAAGTATTTGTTTTATTGGACTAATACTTCATACCTCCTGAATAATATAATAAATAAACTAATTCACTATTTATAAATTTGATTACACATGCCCATTTGTTAGTAAAAGAACTTATTTATGAGTTAGTAACTTCCTAAACAACAAAACCACATACTAAAACGAACACATGAATGACAACGTCGCCCTTGCCGCACCAAGACACTCACAAAATGTCTCAGAATTATGGCATCTAGTTGCTCAACTACCCCCTTCAGAAATTACTTGCAGAAAAGGGTTAACTCGATACATTTGCTGCCAAATACTTCAGAAACAGAATGTGTTACATCCGCAATGTAATCAAAAACAAAGAAGCAGAATTTTGTACCAAAAATGAATTACTGGCTAAATGCATAAACTGAGCAAAACTTTTTTTTTTAACAATGCTTCGAGAGATAAAATACCTTTGACAGAATACCTTTATTCTGTTGCAACTGGTTACACAAAAAAAATGCTGGCATTCACACTCTCATTATATTTCTATTGTGCCTCTAATTACAGTATTGGAAAGGTTATTAAGTATTATAATTATATTTTTCTTTCTAAGACAGTTATACGTATACTAGTGGTCCCAGCAGGCATCTTATCCAAAGGCTTTTCATTAGAAAAAAATGCTTTTCAATTGTATTTTCAAACCATCCCGGGACCTACGCAAATATATATACATACAAAGTTTCAACCAAATCAGTCAAGCCAAAAGGCTCGATAGGACAGGAGTATTTAGGTGATAAACACAGAAAAATTATATACAGGGTATTTGTAAAACCACTGGCAACACCTAATAGGACTATGTTACTAATATCGTATACAACCACTTTTGTTCTATGACTTTTAAAAAAATATCGTATTTTAGTTCATACGATTTTCATATAAAACTAAATTTAAAGTTCTAAATATTACGAAGTCTATGCGAAGCAAACAATAGCACAATAGCGGGGATCGGGCGGCGGGGTGCTTGATGTGCTTGCGACGTGTCATACAGACTGAAGTAGGTATAGCAGAATACAGAGTTGAAATGTGACTTCTGAAGAGAAACGGGAGCACGCGCGAGGGAACGGCCCTACGGCCCTCACACCCCAGCGGCTGGGATCCCGATCCCGATTTCCGGCCACCGTAGTCGCAGGCTTGCAGACGGCGATCAATGGATAGCTTAGCCGTTTGGCCGTTAAGTAACCATCCGGACCGAGCCCAAGTCGTCGACCAAGTCTCGAGGAGATGTCAGCAAAACCTAAGGGGCCCAGCAGGGTCGAAGCCTACTGGGGCCATGGATGATGTGAAAGAGAACCCCGGGTCCCTGGGAAAATGGCAAAGAAGGAACAGTAGGCTACACGTAGTACAGCTGCACGTTTGTGGAATGCGTTACCCTTAAAAGTAAGGCGTGCTCAAACACTACCAACATTTAAAAAGATGGTGAAGGAGCATTACCTTTCTCTTTGATATATTTTTCTTCTCCTGGTTCAACTATATATTTGATATTTAAGTATTAGTATTTTTTTTTTTTGTATTGTATGTATGTATTTGTGTTAATGTATCTTGTTAGTATTATATCTGATGTTTGTACACTGACAACCCTTAATCTATCTCCTTTCTCTCAGTCCATCCAAAGGTTGTCTGTAAGAGATCGCCCTGTGCGATAAGACCGCCCATTGTGCACTTATTCTTTTAAATGTTTGTCCTGTAATTTTGTTTATTTGGTGTACAATAAAGATTATAATAAATAAGTAGAGTGGGTTTTAGTCAGTAAAAGTCTGACACACCCTCTCGCCTCACCCAAGGGCGGGAGATTGCATTACATATATGATTTTAATTCGAAGATCCCCTTCAAACTGTTGTTTCTTTCTATTCACCTATTCAGTTTTGACCGACGAATGTCAACCTTTAATTTTCGTGTTTTCTTTTAAGCTACGTTTACATGTGGGCCTCGGCCAATCGCTATTGTGTAGCCATCGTATAAATGGGGAAACCCCGTTAACACAATAGCGATGTAAACGTAGCATTAAATGCAATCTTTTACTTAGCATAGTCGGCCTTATAATGTTCCCACTGTTAGGACTCAGGCCTCCGCTCTAGGAGGGAACGGGTAGTAATCCACCACGCACCTAGTGCGGGTTGGTGGATGTCACATGTCTTCGAATTTTTTGTTCTAGGACATGCCGGTTTCCTCACGATGTTTTCCTTCACCGTTTTGAGAGAAGTGGTGATGAAATTTTGGGTTAGAACCCGTGACCTACAACTCGTAAGTCGGAGCCGTTACCACTCGGCCATCGCTGCTCTAGTAGCGCTATAGCGGTATAGCGCTTGTTACTTTATTGGTTTCATATTTGCTCGACTCATAGCGTACCTACATCTTTTCAAACCTTGTTCTCTAGACTGATTTTCATGCGCTTTTTACCAGTACAGTGATTCACGAGGAAGGTATAAACGTACAATACATACAAAATACCTACAACAATATAATTATCTAATGAGTCGCTGATAACTGGGACACTATCAAGCCTTTGAACGAAAATGTAGATAGGTAATAGGTTAATTAAAGATACTCGTACCTAAAGTTACCTACTTATTATTATTATTATTATTTATTTATTTCAAGTACCAAAGACTCATTTCAGTTACAAAATCATACGTATACACAGGTATTATAAAATTACATAAAATTGAAAGGTCAAAAACAAAATTAAATTAATTTATATTGTATTAGATTATTTTATCATTATTTGCATTGATCCGACTTAGAGTAGGTAGGTTCTATCTTTAGATTATAAATACGCAATCTTCTAGCGGCTTCATTTCAGCCGAAAGACTGTTGGTTGGACATAGGCCTCCCCCAAGTGCCGCCACAATGAACGGTCCTGAGCGTCCCACATCCATCGGATTCCAGCAACTCTTACCAGGTTATCGGTCCACCATGTAGGAGGCCTTCCGACGCTGTCTTCCGGTACGTGTTCGCCATTCCAGAACCTTTCGGCCCCAACGGCCATCTGTTCTGCGAGCAATGTGCCCATTGCCACTTAGCTTGAGCTTCCCCCACGTAAAAGTAGAAATTAAATAGGTAGTCTAAGGGTCAACGCTCACTAAGAGCAGAGCATTTTCTTCGAATAGGTACAGAAAAATGAATCTTATAACTATACCATACATTGCAAAATGAAATGCACAACATGTATCTTGCAAGCTCGAGCATTATGTTTGAACAGGTAAACTCATAAGATTCATTTTCCATCAAAAAAATCTAAGTTACTACTTGTAACATTAGGTATCCGTTAGTGAGTCGTGTCAAAATCGGTCCAGCCCCTTCGGAGAATTAAGTGGTGACACATACAGTTAGGGTTGAACCTGTAGATGGCACGGTTGACGCAGTGGTTGAGCGATTAGATGCTGAACAAATATTTACATTTCCAGTAATGTATTTAGAAATATATAAACTAGTATGTTTATCAGTAGTCTAGTACTCATAACACAAGCTCTGCTTAGCTTAAGACTAAACAGTGATAGTTTTGGAATATTACATTATTATTATTATCACAAAACACTGTTCTACTTTCTATTTCGTTTGTACTGTACGTATAATGGTATGCATATTCATAAAGAATGAAAAGAATACAAACATTACACCAATAAGTTGTTTATTATGTGTGAGTTGGATTGAATTGGATAGATTACCAGACCCTATGGGCCAACGATGCCTGATAATAAAAGATTTTTATTTTTTTTTATTTTTTTTTTATTTTTTAAATTTTTAATTATAGATGGTACATAGCGAGCTTAACCTAATGAACTGCTGCAATGACCTGGAACAAGAGAAATGTTATTTTAGATATTGTGCAACTGTGATTTGATATTGATACAGAAAACCTGGAATAACGGTCATTGATCCTCCTACACTTGTTGACATTCTTCATTTAAAAAACAGAAATAAAGACATAAAACTGTCTTGAATCAACTTGTATCGTGATCCTTTACATGATCTAGTTATGAACATCAATTCATTGTTTGTTTTTCGGGTACCTACGCAGAGATATTAGGAAAAGGTCAATGTACTTTATTCCACGGTTATCTGGCATCTATACCTGGGGAAAATGGTACTAGAATTGAACCTGCAACACGCAGCAAGTGTTGTAGATAATCATTGTTACCTTCCTGCCCTTGCCCATTCCTTGTTTTCTTCTTCTATTTTCCTACGTCAACTGTCATCAGAGGCCGTTTTACGAGTCTGCTTTTGGTGACTAGTAAAACTTTATTCAATTAAAGTTTGTTTTAAATCAACAAAAACATTGAAGTAAAAATGCAATTTGAAAACTAATAAAGTAATAGATTCACGACTTCAAATGTGATGTATTTCTGGACATAATTAGGTCGAACTGTTCAAGAAGCTCTTACTTAGCAACATAACCTTCAAAACCATTTCCTCTTTCTTGGACTAAACAAAATAATGACGCCACATGTTTTACACAAAAATAATATTTACCGCTTATCGTAGTCTTCTGGCTTCACGCTCAGACTCGAGGAGGGTCAGGATGTCACCATCACGCACGGGTCCCTTCACGTTCCTGATGATCTGACGGCTTGTCTCTCCAATGAACTCTACTTTAACCTGGGTACATTGTCCCTGGGAGCCGGTACGGCCTAAGACTTTCACGACGCGAGCGAGAACGTTTGGCTTATCCATTTTAGTTTAGATATCGAGCAATTCGTGAATAATACACGTGCACCTTGAATGGCGTGTGTGGAAAAGAAATTGACAGGTAAAGTGTTGCTACATGTTAGGAATGAAAAAAAGAAATCAGTTAGTCAATGGTAGAAAATACCGGTTTACATTCTCAGTTATTGTACAGACAAACGGAACGTAAATTATTTACGGTTTTTTACATGATTGAAACAATTATCTACCATTCTAAAAATGTTGATTAACCAAACTAAATTAACAATTATTAGTATTAGTTCCAATTCATTCAATTGGATTAAAATATTGCTAGGTTTCGTTAACCACAATTTGAAATATTAATTCCGGAAACGTTACTTCTAGTTTACTAAATAAAACTAAATTAACAATATTTACCACATAACACGCATGATGATATACAGTTTGAATTTTTTTTAAACTATTTTTTATAAGTTTTATATTTGTAAATAAAATAAAACTTTTTTTTAGTCTTTTCGAGAATAACATAAAACTTTTCAGTTATTTACGATATTCGGTTATAAAAACGGTACATCCCTAGTGACATAAGATTCCACGTCAATCGAGTTGGAAAGAAAATTGGCATTTTGCCTCAGTTTCTTGCTCTGTTGGACTGTTTGTTACAAAAGTGAACGGCCTACAATCTACTTTGGTAGTCGCCGCAGTTTATAACACTTTTAACAAAAAGTTACATATCTATTCAAAATGAAGTTAATATATTTGACACTCCTGGTTCTCCCTGCAGCCCTCCTGTGTTTCCAAAATGGTAAGTTATTTGATTTTTTTTAGAAATCTGTGATATAAGTACGTGGCATCGTATATGTTATACTTTTTGAGAGAAAGTTTTTTTCAAAAACTTTTCTCTGTCAAAACAAACACCGGTTATTAAGTGTCTAACTAGATAATAGTGCTGAAAGTTCCATTATTGGAAGTATTATTTAGTAACCTCTGATTTATTAGATAAGACATTTCACAGCAGATCTTCATTCAAATGCTAAAGTTTAAACCACAACTCATGGGGAAAAATACCCCTTTTCAACGAGTTTTGTAACCGCTGTAGATATGAACCACCCCTAAGACGACCCATTGACCGAAAAGTGGTCATGTAATATGCATATTTTATGTTACTTAGTAAATAGGTACACTTCTAATAATAACCTACAGATGACAGCTTTCCCTGAGAAGTTTTGATTACAGAATCTTTCTTTAACGGCAAATTAAATCCTTGAAGCAAATGCATTTTAATTGACAAGTTTGAGGCCATTTTCACAAAGGACAAGTACCATATGTTCATATTGTATCATATAATCACGATTTATTACATTCATGTCTTGTTAGTTTTAAGTAATAAGTTCTGTTTTGCAAAAAGTAATTATTGCATTTTTTTAAATGATACCCGTCTATCCTAGACTTTGGTAACAGATGGAAACAACCATTATGGCTTCACTTAGGAGAGGTCTATTTCCGACAGTGACAGACTTGCGGCAAATAATGATGGTGATTGAATCCTAAGGTGAAAACAGCAGGGTACATCACAAGATTTAAATCTTCTTAATTTTATACAAGTAAATGAACCGGCCACTTACTTACAAAGGATCAACTCAAGGATTCACCTGTTGTTTGTTACATTAAACGTAAACCATGGTACAATTTATCGAAATGGATCTTGAGCGCTCGGCGTTAGAGCGCAACGCAGGGAACGAATCAGGAGTGACGTCTATGACACGATGGCGCGGCGAGCCAATCACTGACTCCCTGCCCTGCCGAATATTTAACTTCTTAATTTGAAGCCAGCGCTCAAGATAATTGTATGTGTATTTGTAGAATAAGTTACAAAATAATGCTTCATACATTCTAATTTGACCCCCTTTTGCAACCAAACTGGTGGTTTCTGTAGCTTTAGTGGCGTAGATTCGTTTTTATTCTTATACACAACAAACAAACAGTTTTAGTTATGATAGTGGTTTTGTATAACACTATATACCTAGTAGGATGATAAAAATTTAAGATGTAGTTGAAAAGGATTTTGTTTCGCACCAATAAGACTAGACTAACTATTTTAATTACCATGTTACAGGCAACACAGTTCTGGCGAGAGCAGAGGAAGACGAGCTTGATGATGTAGTAGACATTGAGGGGGAAGACAACCAGGTGGTTGGGGATGACAGTCTGGGGGAAGATGACGACTCCATTGTCAAGTCCTCGCAAGATGTTGATACTACTATCCTGTTCACGAAACCTGTCACTAGCTTAGGTGATGCTGTATTCGGTAAGGACGTTTGATGTGACTTTATTTTAATATAGGTAATCATTCATTCTGATTTTATGGGAATTAGTTATGACACTTTTTTTAAAATTATTATGAACATTTTTGCGGTTGCGGGAATCCGATGGATGCGAGACGCGCAGGATCGTTCATGTGGCGACACTTGGGGGAGGCCTATGTCCAACAATGGACGTCTATCGGCTGAAATGATGATGATAAAGAACATTTTTGAACAAAAAAGTCAAATTGGTTCAGCATTCTCCAGCAATTACCAACATGTATTTACCACTAAAAATTATCAATCATACATTCTACAATAAAAATTATCAATGAATAAAATGGGGTAAGAGGGTTAAAAAATTTCTGCAGTTTTTGCTGGCAGAAAGTTCGTCTTTATACAATTATGAATTGTCAAATTATTGTATTAATGTTATGTTTCATGTACAATAAAGAATTAAGAATTTCTCAGCTATTGTTAAGCTAACCGATTTTCGGATTAGGTTAACTTTAGAATTTGCAAATCAAAAACTTTTCATCACAATCATTTCAAAACTGAATGAAGAACTGTAATTGTCAAATAGTTTAGTAGCTAATAGTTTTTTTTATGTGTGAAATCATCTAATGACCACTCTAGGGTTGAAGGACCAACCTATGTCCTTCAAGTTGCCCTTTGCATTCTAGGGCACGGTCACTCATTCAAATGTACCAACAGCCTAACTAGCAAATATGCCAGAAAACTTAAAATCAGATATGCAACTCTCAATTCAGAGATGACCCTGGCACTGGCCCAAAACCATTACTATAATTCGTTAAACCCCAAGCAAACCAGCGTCCACTCTCTCATTATCTTTCTATTGTGGCGTTATTAGCAGTATTCGAAAGGTCAATTCTTTATAATATTTTACTCCCACCAGACATTCAAGCGGGCTACCCAGTTGAATTCCTGGTCGGCTTCATCAATAAGGGTGCGGAGGACTACATAGTCGACTCAATGGAGGCTTCATTCAGATATCCCATGGACTATACATACTACATCCAGAACTTCACAGCTTTGCCTTACAACAGAGAGGTCAAGCCCAAACAAGAGGCCACTTTTGCATACTCCTTCATCCCCAATGAAGCTTTTGCCGGCAGACCATTTGGCTTGAACATCCAGCTGAACTACAGGGACGCCAGTGGAAACTCATACCAGGTCAGTAGAATGACACTATCAATGTTGTTATTTGAATACCCAACTAAATGAAGGTTTTTATGCGCAGTTTGTATAAATATTGGAGTGAAGTATATATTTATGTATATTTGATATGAAGTTCATGTATACCCCATTCAATTTTGATAGTTTTAATCCCGTGGCGGGCCGATCCGGTACATGAAACACTATCGATTTGTAAAGATAAAATAAAAAATAAAGTACCTTTTTTTAAAACTCGTATTAATTTACGCATGTACGAAATTAATTTCTTTAAGAAAACATCAGCTGAGCGAGTTCAATGACCTGTAGGTAGTAGTCGGCGTTGTGTACTAAATACCTGATGCAGAACATGAATTTCGAAGATGCAGTCAAAAAAAATTATTTCATGGTTTTTTTATTCGCCTTTTCATGTCTATCAGGTTGCAAAAAAGACTGTTATGCCATTTGATAAAATAATCTGGAAATATTTTTGTAGTGTTTTGTAGAATGTTTAAAATGATTATTATCAAAATACTGCGACAAAAGGTAAAGTGAACGGTTCGCATGACTATGCCATCTGGTGGCGCAAATTCGTAACCCTAAAATAAATATTTGACAGTACTAATAAAAGTTGTTTGGCAGGAAGCCGTATACAACCAGACGCTGAACATCGTGGAAGTGTCGGAGGGGCTGGACGGCGAGACGTTCTTCCTGTACGTGTTCCTGGGCGCGGGCGCGGTGCTGGCGCTGGTGCTGGGCCAGCAGGCGCTGTCCACGCTCGCGCGCCGCCGCAGCCCGCGCGCGCAGCCGCGCCCGCTCGAGACCGGCACCGCCAACGACGTCGACTACGACTGGCTGCCCAAGGAAGTCGTCAACCAACTCAGTAAGGATCATTTTAATAATAATAATAATCATTTTATTTGCAAACAAGTGTCACTATTTACATAAATGCTCTGCCTCCTGAACTAGGTAGTGAACCTGTATCTCAAGACATTTCTCTTCCTCTATATATTACAATTTGTTTACAAACAATGCCGATTTATATATTAAAAAATAATAATAATGAAAAAAAAATTGGTCGTGATATGGAAAAAAATATAGTAAATTTCACCACAAGATATTCAGACTCGTCTTACTTTTCTTTCCAACTAAGACAGTATTACAAGATACGTTGAACCATAGAGTAAAACTGTCGAACCATAGACTAAAACTGTCTGAATAACGCGTAGTGTATTAGGCCCTTAAAGTAACAAATTATAGTCATGCCTAAGGGCTGAAACTGCGTTAAGCAGGCACGGGGGTCTAGTTCATAATATCGACAGTCACTACATCGATGGTCGCTGTATCGAAAACGTTCCATCGACGGGCTAATGTATCGACAGTACCCCAAATCGATGGTACGCTACATCGACGAAAAAGTATGTAGAAAAAAGTAACACGCCTAATGAAATACTGTCATTGTAGCGGTCCCGTACAAAAGTGCCCATTTTGCTGCATAATATCAAGTTCTCCATCGACACGACTACATGCACACCGTTAAAGTTGAATACTCACTGCATAGGTAATAAATAATTCGGTTTCCGCGGCGGGGACCGCCCACGTGAACATACGTGCTTTGTCAAGCGACGGGTGTGAGACACGTGCGTCCGCTTTACGCAGTTTGAGCCCTAAAGCTCAGGCCATATTACTATGTCGTGCCGGGTTGCCTTCGGGCGCAATTGGTTGGCTACAAAACTCGTGATATTTGACAGATTCAGTTGATTGGTGTATCTCGCTACATGACACCTCGACATTGTCAATGTGAACCTCATTTGAATTTTGACAAGCTTTCAGACATTTTTTTAGTGATAAATCAAAGTCTCTTACTCTTGGTGGAGGAGAGGGTTATTGACTATACCCAGCTATGTTCCTTTAGTTGCTCTTTGCGTTCCACATTGGAGTCTATTCGTTACGCTATTTTTGACGTATGGAGTTAGCAAAAAGGAATTTACCTGCTGCGGTCTTCCCGTCCGATTATAATTTAGGTGGCTTTTAATAAATTAGCGCGCCTCACCATCAACGATTGCTTCACTGCTTACCATCAAGTGGGATCGCAGTCAAGCACAAGTTGCCATTTGTTTTTAAGTTATTCATATCTTATATTTTGTTACAGAGAAATCTCCAAAGACGCCCAAACAGTCGCCTCGCTTGAGGAAAGCGAAGAGATCAGCTGGAGACGACTAATTTTAATGTCGTAGCCATCAGAGTACACGAGCGAGTGCGCGGACTGCGGAGCAACGCCGCGGCGACTAAACTAATAATAGGCCTGGCAACTTACAAGGCATTACAACTGCTTCAAAAAAAGAACACATTTTTTTTTTTTCATAAACATAGTTTAGTCGGTAAGGCCTATTATTTTTTTAGTCGATTTTTATATACAGACTGTGTGGTTTGTAGATGCTAAGTTCAGTGTGTTGTGAGAGTAACTTATGGAACAAACAGTGTGGAAGCTTTTTAACAACGTGAGCGATTATTATTAATGTGAAAATATTATTTAATAAAAATGTTAAATTTGTATTTGTTTGTTTTATTTTACTTATGCTTTTTTTTGTCTGATATAAACTAGTGCTTACTGCGATGCCACCTGATGGTAAGCAGTGATGCAATCGTTGATGGTGAGGCGCACTAGTTTATGAGTCTTTTCACTCTAGCCCTGAAGACACCCAAATTATAATCGGACGGGAAGACCGCAACAGGCAAATTGTTCCAGTCCTTCGATGTAGGCGGTATAAATGACGAGGCGAAACGCTTAGTCCGGACCGTAGAGGTCTGCGGTTTCGCCCGCACTTACCCGAGTCACCCCATCTTGTCCATGGCCACAGGTAGCGCCGGTGTGGGCGGCGGCCAAGCTGATTGCCAGAGGGTCGCGGCCATCCGGATGGTGGCGAGCCTCCTCGCCGGCCTGACGCCGTGAGATTTGGAGGCAACAGTCCTTGCACACATATACGGTCTGCGCATGGTGTTGTAACGCCGAGGCGATACTCCGTTGCTGCGACACATTGCGCCATGGCGGTCAGAGTTCCGGCGAGATCTCATGGTAAAATGGCGACAACGGTTGACGCAACCCAGAGCCTGGCACGCTACGATTGCGGCGGTAAGTCCCTCTTTGGGGAGTGGCTCGAGAGGCTCCACGGCGTCCTCACCTTCCGCATGACACAGGTCCTCACCGGACAGTTCTGGAGATTCCGGATTCTGGTGGAGAAACGCCCGTGTGTCACTATTGCGCAGACAGCCCGGAGGACACAGTGGAGCGTGTGCCACGCCCAAGTTGCCGTGATAAAAGCTGCCCTGGGCATCCGGAATCAGAGTGATCTCCGGCCACAGCGCAGCGGGCTTGCGGACGATGAGCAAAGGGTAGCTCGCCGTCCGCTGGTGGTACAAGAACCTGGTGAAGAATGGTTCGCGTCGTCGTGCCACTTGCTTAGCTGATCTTTCAGTGTGTGTCTAAAATATGCTTCACATAATGTTTATCTCAACACGTAGATATAGTAAACCCCATGTGTTTATTTTCTACTGAGTTAATGCTTCACATAGCTCCTCTGACTTAATTTAACTTTCTTGTTTGTGTGCTGTTATAGTCCATTAAAAAGTCAAACGCCTGGGGAATTTTTGTTGGCAACGCGAATTTTAGTTGTCTTGTTTCTTGTCACTTGTTTCTTGAGATGGTATTCTACACTTATGACACTATTATATCTTTGCAAAATTAAATGTAGGTATCTTACTTTTTAACCGACTTCGAAAAGGAGGAGTTTCTATGTTCGACTGAATGTGTTTTTTTTAAGTACCTTTTTTTTATGATGGACAAAATCATGCATTGACAAATGAATGAATGTGTTTTTTTTTATGTACCTATGTTCACTGATATCTCGGTCAATTGTGGACCGATTTTGAAAGTTTTATGCTTCCAAGTTGGTTTTGTTAGTGGTGGGTTTGGCGTGGCTTTTTTACACCATAGAAATATTGTTATGATCTGATCATGAATTTCGAAGATATGGAACAGAACTCCTCATAGGATGACAGCCGAATTCTCGTAACAAGTAAAATTGCTTTGTTTATACGTGTAGTCAATGACTGACTGAAAGAAAAAGGGGGGGTATGTATCGAACTGATCTGATGATGAAGCCAGAAGGTAAATTAATATACCTAATCTAACCGTGTTTGGAATAATTAGAATAGTTATGAGAATGATACACTCTGGCTATAAGGTATTTAAGTTTGGCTGAGTGGTACTTTTTAGTGGTGGATACAACATTACTAAAAAGAGTAAAATAAAAATAAAAAATAAGTACCTAGGTACAAAGAAAAATACAACCGTCTTCAATGTTAAAAAAATCACTGAAAAGTACAAAATAACTTTAATTTCGGAAGTTGGTGTTTCTATAATACTCGTAATTTTGTCTCTTCGTTATTCAACACCGACTTCCGAAATTAAAGTTATTTTGTACTTTTCTGTTTTTTTTTTTACATCGAAGTATGGTTGTATTATTTTTTTGTAATAAGAATAGGTATCAAGAG
This sequence comes from Mythimna ferrago, assembly GCA_910589285.2. Taxonomy (NCBI): domain Eukaryota; kingdom Metazoa; phylum Arthropoda; class Insecta; order Lepidoptera; family Noctuidae; genus Mythimna; species Mythimna ferrago. The sequence continues at coordinate 3,147,764 of OU342693.1, forward strand.
ACCGAAATTGGTATAGGTATTATTATTCTAAACGAAAATCTTTTTTGCATTTTATATGGGACTACGCGGGCGGCCGCTTAACACAGCGTCGCGCATCGTCGGTCCTGAACTTTTGACCCTGTAGGTATGTGCCTGTACGTTGAATTTGTGTAGGGTAGAAGTACATGCTTGGCTCCAGATTCAAGGTTCCAACGTGTAGGTACACTTGACTAATGTTTTCTCTGTCATCGCCACATGGAATAATTTGAAGGGAAGATATTCCTTACCTTGCTTTCTACTTCGTTTGAGGACTCAACTCTTACTATTTTCGATTTGCGAACCACTGACTGTAGGTATCATAAAGATAGCATAGCATAGCATAATCAGCCTTACAATGTCCCCACTACTGGGACTCAGGCCTTCTCTCAAGGAGAGGGAATGGGTCGTAATCCACCACGCGGGCCCAGTGCGGATTGGTGGATGTCACATGACTTCGAATTTTTGGTTCTAGTACATGCCGGTTTTGAGAGCAGTGGTGATGAAATAATTTACACAAATTAATGGGCCTGGCTGGGTTTGAACCCGCCACCTCCAACTCCAACTGTAGGTATCTTTCAATAATAAAATGATTAGTTTTTTGCGATTTTTTTACACGAGCAATTATGCTTTTTTTAAGCAATAATTATTTAACAAATATGCAATACCTTATTACAAAAATGTACCTAAGGTTATTACATCAATGGCAACATACGTCTAATAGGGTAAGTGCTCCAGTGAGCGATTTTCGAACTTCAAAAAATAATTAAACTATGTTAACTCTAAGGTATACGGTCCAAATCTATATTTTGTTAATGTAAATATATTAAATAATTGTTTTTAAGTTAGATTTACGATATAACCTGGATACATTTTTAGATATTTAGCAATAAATTGAAAAATACCCTAAAACCCCAGTGAATGAACGAAAATTTCTAGTAAATGAACAGAGTAAATCCAGTAAATGAACACAATTTTTGTTTGTGTAATAGTTCAAAAAATCTTTGTTTTTGTAACATATTTAGCCCCAGAAAAAGTTAAAAAACGAACATATGTCCTCTGCCTCTAAATCTATTACAAACATTATTAAATAAAAGTAAAAGCCTTCAAATCATCAAGTCATCGGTCCACCTTGTGGAACGCTTACCGATGCTGCGTATTCCAGTATACGGTAGCCACTCGCTCTAGCCCACGAAAGGTTCCATTTCAGCTTTATCGACCATCTGTTCTACGAACAATGTGACTTGTCTTTTCAGGCTATGTCGGGAACTTTAGTTCTCTTGTGGATATCTTCGTTCCTGATTCGATCACGCACAGAAATTCCGAGCATAGCCCTCTCCTTTGTCTTTTGAGTGACTTTAAGCCTTCTGATGAGGCCAATTGTGAGTGACCACGTTTTAGAACCATGTAGGTACCTGGAACCATCTGTTCCAGGTAAATGTAATTGTCTGCAATTTACGAGTTTAGAGTCTCTGATCTTGCTATGAGCGGGTTCTAAATGGTTGTTTACCAAGACTTTGGTTTTGTCCATATTTATCTTGAGTCCCAGTATTTTTGAAGCTCTACTCGTTTTATCAAATTTTGTTCTGTGGCCCTCCATAGCCTCAGCTATGACCATTAGGTATATCGTCGGTAAATTGAAGGTGAGTGATATACTCGTCATTGACATTAATGCCTATCTCTCTCCAATCTAGGTCCTTGAAGACCTCCTCTATTATGCCGTGAATAGTTTCTGAAAAATGACGCCTCTCTGTCTCACAGCCCGCAGCAGAAGGAAAAGTTTAGAGGTTTCTGAAGTCGGACTGACATGGTGGCATTTTCGTACAAATACTTCAGTACTTCGATGTACCGCTATAGTCAACCTGGCATCGTTGACTTGGGGAATACTGCGATACAGCCCAAGATTCGATCAAATCAAAAGCTTTCTCGTAGTCCACAAACGCTAAGCAGAGAGGCAAATTATACTTCTCGATCTTCTATATAACCTGCTGCAGTGCATGTATGTGGTCTACGGTGCTGAAACCTTTTCCATCCTGAGGCTAGAAGTCGCCAAACCTGCGCGCGAATCAATTCGTGAAGATTCCGGAAAACGGCTTGTAGACATGGCTCAGATGTGGATGTATGAATAATCCTTAAACAAGGCATTGTCGCTCTTCTTAAAGTAGAGTACTACTACACTTCTGCTTCATTGCTGTGGCGTTTTCCCCTTGATTATGACGTAATTGAACAGCTTCTGGAGAGCTTTAAGGATCGGTTTTCCACCCACGTTCAGGAGTTCGGCCGTAATTCCTTCCTCACCCAATGCCTTGTGGTTTTTACGTTGCTTCAGAGCCAGCCTAGTCTCGCACGATATTTTCGGTATAGAGCGAACGATAACCGACCCGAATCGATAAACGACCCAAAAGCTGGCTTGACTCGACAAGTCAAGCCAGCAGGTCGTTTCCTAGATTCGCAGTGGATAAATTAGTAATATAATTAAAATCAGTCAATGCAGCTCAGTAGGAACAATTAAATCAGTAAGTATCTTGCGTTAAAATGAGCAAGACGGAAGGTGACGGAATTAAGAGCTTCTTTTAAATTTTCTTGGGTAGGTATATCGAAACCTTTCGCATTTATTTTTATGGAAATTTATGGTGATATACCTACAGGTACAATAAAAGAAAAAAAATATGTAACAATAAATAGATCTTAAAAGGATGATTTCTAACTGAATATATTGTGTTCATTTAATGGTTACGAAAGCTAATAATTGAACATGGTGAAAAATGTTAGTTCATTCAATGGATTTTATGAACCAATAAATGAACGCACCTGTCCCAATACTGGCCTAAAGATCAGAAATAGATTGTTTATACGGCTCCCAAAATATGAACATTGTGGCATAAAAATAAATTACATATTTCAATAAAAATATGGAATTTGCATTTGTCCAGTGAATGAACGCCCGTTCATTCACTGGATTTCCAACGTTTTGTATTTCCAATGCTGGGACGTCGAATAATTTACATAAAACTGGCTAGAATGGCATTGTAATAGATTTCAGACATATATTAAAACTATCTATTATTCAAATAAATAAAAAACTTATAGTGCATATTTAAATTACGGCCACAATTTGATATCAAAAATTTTATGTCTACCCCGAGTCCTAAATTCTTGCCCGAACAAAAATATTTTTACACTACACTGCTAACTTTAAACACTTGCCGTTTTGAAACGAACAGTAACATATGAAGTGAAGATTGTCATAATAATAGAAAATAGAGCAGTAATTACGAAAAAAAATACGTCATTGGGTAGAAATATTTCAATTTCTTATTTTTTTGAAAAAACTGTGTTTTGTTCATTTACTGGGGTGTGTTCATTCACTGGAGCACTTACCCTACTACTCTGTCAAGAAAGTACCGGGAAAAGATCAATAATACACAAATTTTTTGTTATTCATCCAAATTTATTTTATCACCTTCAAAGTATGCCCCTTCAGAAACGATAAACTTACGCAAACGAATAATCAAATCATCAAAACATTTTTAAAACGCTGTTTCCGAAATTGAGTTCAGTTCTCGCCGCGAATTCTCCTTTATGTTTTCTACAGATTTAAAACGGGTGCCACGAAGTGGTAATTTGAGTTTAGGAAAAAGATAGAAGTCGGCTGGAGCCATATCTGGCGAATATGGTGGCTGCTCGGTGGTATTTGTTAAGTGTTTGGCCAAAAATTCGTTCACAATGATGGCCTTGAGCCAAGGCGCATTATCGTGGTGCAAAATCCAAGAATTTTCTTTCCACAAATCTGGCGTTTTTCGTCGAATTTGCTCTCTTAAATGCCGCATAACGCTCAAATAATATTCTTTATTTACCGTTTGATCTTCCGGTAAGAATTCCGAGTGCACAACACCGCGATAGTCAAAGAAAACAGTCAACATGACTTTGACTTTTGATCGACTTTGGCGTGTTTTTTTCGGTTTTGGTTCAGTTGAAAAGCGCCACTCCGAAGCTTGTTGACTTGTTTGCATGTCAAACTCGTAAACCCACGTCTCGTCGCCAGAAACAATGCGTTTGATGAATGTTGTGTCGGAATTGACTCGTACTAGCATGTCCTCAGCGACTCTCATGCGATTGAGTTTTTGGAGAAAATTCAGGTCTTTTGGGACTAGCCGACCGGCAACATGTTTCATACCCAAATGATTAGTTAAAATGGTACGGATCGACTCGAGAGATACAGAAAGTTTGGCGGCTATCTCTCTCAAACTTGAATGAGGATTTTCAGTCACTATTTCCTTCACTTTTGCGATGTTAACTTCAGTTGCAGAGGTTGATGGCCTACCAGAGCGAGGCAAATCTTCCATCACATCTCGACCGCTTTTGAATGCTTTGTACCACTCATAAGCACGTGTTTTTGATAAAGTCGATTCACCGTAAGCCTTCTGTAAAATTTTCAGTGACTCTTTGGGGATAGTAGTAGAAGGTTGAGTAATGATCTTGACTCCAAAACTGAATGTATGTATTTTCACCAAGCACCTCCTTATATACTAATGTACAATGTTACGAACAAGAACTTAACCAATAGGAACGACTAACTTAATATTTACAAAACAACTTAACCAATAATACTGTACAGAATGTCCCGCTATAACTAATTAACCACTAAAAATCACTTATCACTCTGTTCGTGTGCGTTACGCTAACACTATTGTCCAATCACTAAAATATTGTACAGTTAACTTTCGTGGCGCCAAAACTATTTATCCAATCGCTGCTCCGATCCGATCGCTGCTCCTGTCCAATCACTGCTTGTGCTCGCACGTGGCGATTTGTTGAGCTGGCACGTGGCGATTTGTTGTACAATGGCTGCGTGTTTCCTATTTCAATGGAGTTTGTCGAAACGTTACAAGAGTTCTTTTCAGAACTGTCAGCTTTACTATTTCTTGACGGTGATGGAAAACGTGTTATGAGTGATGTACTGTGTAATGACTACAACTCCAAACACGAAATTCCATTGGCGATGCAAAATTTAAGACAAACTCTTTGTTCGATGTTTTTGGCCATTATGAAATTCGCAATACACACTAGATAATATATGATATAACTAAAAACAGCACTGTATTTAATATAAATAACAGATACAGGTCGCGCGGTGAATCAAGATCGCTCGGCAAAAGTGGACGGGGCCTGCGCAGTATTCAATTCTAAGGTCTATTTGGCGACGTGCGGGCGGGTGTGCGCCGTCGGCGACACGTCATTGGTAGATAGAGTTGCTCTTCAATTCCCGCGTTGAGTTCTCGCGTCTCATTGGAAACTGTTGTACTTGGGTACTATTGCGTACAGCTTGTGTTATCGTATTAGTAATACGTAGTCGTAAAAAAAAATGGTTAAAAATAAAGTTTCAAAACGGCTAGTCAGAAAAATGGTTACGACGTGAATTGTTACGTTAGGAAAGAAACTAACGAAATTATTTTTTTTTCTGTTAATTTTAAAAATTTAAATTTTTCTGAATTTACCTACTTACAAGAAAAATTACAAGCAAAAACTAGTGTTATTATAAGTTATGTTACTAAGGTTCAAACATACGAAATTAAAAATAAAATCCGAACATACTAAGAATTTCTGTGCGCAATTGTACACATGCGCCGATTGCCCCCACTACTTTCACCGAGCGATCTTGATTCATCGCGCGACCTGTACAACTCAAACTCCGCGCCAAAATGGAAAACAGTTGTGCCAATCTAGCAACAACAAAAAAATCTAAAATTTGAATTTGGAACCTTAAACAAATCATCCATTCCCGATACTTTTTTGACTGAATGTATTTATTACATATCGTTTAATACATAGTATTAACGACAATGATAATTCAGTGAGTCATATGGGTGCAGATAATAATAAGCACCAATCCAATATCAGTGCAAGTTTATCCTTATAGGTTAACACGTACCTAGCTTCGTTATTTATTTAATTGACAGTGTAAAATATTTTTTTTATTTTTAACTCCACATTTCTATACGAATTGAAGGTAAGATTTATACGAGTATACGCTTTCTAAAGGGCCTACACGTCATTCAGCACAGACTCGTCTTATTTTTCATTTCGAGTAAGGCTGTCTGACCTTTATTGCACTACGCGATATCAACAAATGCTGTCTGAATGTCGAGTGGTGTAATAGGTCTTTTCATCCTATGATTTCACTACTGTATAGTGTACGTTTCTTCTATGAATCCGGTGTATTTTGCTCTTGCTCAATCTTTGCTGACTTACTGCATCACCTCTTGGGGTGGTGCCCCTAAATGCGCTATTATCGAACTGGAAAGAGCTCAGAGAGCCATCCTGAAAGTGTTATATTGCCATCCTTTTCGATACCCTACTACTCTTTTATATAAAGAAGTGAAAGTTCTGACAGTGCGCCAGCTATTTATACTACATACAGTTATGAAGCAACATAACCTCCTAACATATACGCCCTCTCTATTAGTGATGCAAGAGACTCAGTCGTTTAAGGCCTTTAAAAAGGACTCGACTTCATTTTAAGCGACTCTAGTCTGGAAAGAAGACTACAGTTTCCAGTCTTTATTAATAAGACTTGAAACCCTGAAGTCTTTTAACTAAAGGACTAAAAGGCTTAAACGACTCGAGTCGTTTATAAGGCTTAAACGACTCGAGTCGTTTATAATAAGGCTTAAACGACTCGAGTCGTTTATAAAAGCACTCGCGCTTCATGATACTTTACAGAGTCGTGCTTCATATTCAATACAGCTCAAGCTGTTTAGAATCTGATTGGGTGGGTAATAAATAATGCCTAAATTAAAACAATGAAGTAAGTACATACATAATCACACTTTTATTGAAACCGTTAGGTATTTTACAAGCTTTTATTTTTAGTTTCACTTGTCCCGATGTTTGTCTGTAATCAAATCTTAAAAATTAAATTTGACCCACTTCCCGGCTACCGATTGAGCTGATCATTCTGAATCAGATGACAATGCATTATTATTATAACATGGAGCTGATCTGATGATGGAACCGGAAGGAGGCTATAGGAGCTTGGTAATTAAACGACACGACCCAATCGAGTTTGGGCTCGTATATATTTATGAGCCTATGTCCAACAGTGGGCATCAGCCATAATAGCGCCTAAATGTCGATACTTGGGGGAGGCTTATGTCCAACAGTGGGCATAGGTCATTACAGCGAGGGGAGGCTTATGTCCATCAGTGGGCATCAGTCATTATAGGCCTAAGTGGTGACACTTGGGAGAGGCGTATGTCCAACAGTGGGCATAGGTCATTATAGCGAGGGGAGACTTATATCCAACAATGGGCATCAGTCATTATAGGCCTAAATGGCGACACTTGGGGGAGGCTTATGTCCAACAGTGGGCACCGATCATTATTATGGCGACACTTGGGGAGGCTTGAGGGAGCTCGAGTCTGATCAAGCTGACGATTCGTCAGACACAAGGGCGTTACGCAGATAACAGCTGAGAGGACGCAGGCGCGCGCGCGCGATTTTACGCGAACAGCTGCTTTGTTATTGTGACAAAACTAATGAGTATGAAAAAAAGTTTCTTTGGGAAAGTTGTTTGTATTCATGAGTACCTATAATTACGGGTATAATACTCGTATGAAGGTACTCTCGATTTTGCACGGGCATTATAATATCACAGCATCGGGTGACTATTCGTGCTGCAAATAGTACAGGCACAAAATAGATAAGTACAGAAAACAATCTCATATAATATGTACTTCACTTTTTATACCTACGCTCGGTGGACGCACACTAATGAGCGTTTGAGCCGGAACTTTTCGACGAGCAAACGGGGCGCTCCGAGATATCGTGTCCGTGTGCGGTGTCTATGTGTGCGTTGCTCGAGCGTGCTTTGTATGTAGATTGACTTCTGTACCTATTTATTTTGTGCCAGCCCAGAGGTAACTTTTAACTCATTACGAGGAATCACTGGCGACCGATAAATCGCCTCGAATTTACGTCCGCATCGTCGGAAGTTTACAATAACAAATTACATTTTCTTTTTTCATTAATTGTGGCACCCTCTAGCGGACAAATAAATACACCGTGTTTGATATCATTTCAAAGGGTTTAAATTATACTAATCAAAATTCAATGTGGCGCCTCAAGCAGTCAAAAAATTCGATGTCGATTCGTTTTTAACAACACAATATTAAACTAAGCAGTAAAAACAGTGAAATAAGTGAACTTGCGTTTTGTCATAAATTACTCATTATAAATAATACTGTGCATAGAATTTATTCGTATTCTGTAACCACTATATTACAAACACAAATATTTTCTTGAAGATCGCGAAAATAGGAAGCTCCTATATAGTTACGTTTCTCTAGTTTCATTACAAGACTCCCGACTCCCGAGTCGTTTAAGGCGTGAGTCCTTTAAGTCCTTTAAGGCTTTTAGTTGTATTAACCTTTTTACGTTACGACTTAGCTTTTTTGTTATGAGGTTAAAGGACTGCGACTCAAATTAGTCTTTAGTTTAAGCCTTAAGACTCCAAGACTTGAGGGTTAAAAGACTAATTTAGTCGTGAGTCGTTTAAGTCGTCAAAAATAAGTCTAGTCTAGTTTTAAAAGAGGTCTAGGTCTGAGTCTCTTGCATCACTACTCTCTATCTCAAGGCAAAAGGCGATTCAATCCCGTTTCCGATTCCCGAAACCGTCTTCTGACTAAGTTTTCTCGACGTTTCTTCTGCCACCTTGGTAAATACCTCTACAACAAAATTAACAGGATATTACCTATTTATGACCTTAACAAGATTAAATGCAAAATGAAACTGACCGATTGGATTCAACAACTAAACTACCTGGAGACTGAAAAAATCCTAGATGTCCCGGTGTAGTTAAGGTTATAAGTAGAGTAAATTACACATACTACTAAGTTCCACATGCTCAATCACTATACGACAACACACTCTTACAGACACACACACTCCATACCATACACTCTCAAATATTCCCACACAATACTAACCGTACTAACACTATACAGAATTTATAACATAAAAATTGTTAATAATCGCGACAACTGTTTCTCAGAGCATAAGGCAATATAAAATGTTAACAAAACCTAAGGGTGGAGTCCTGGTGTCCTGAAATACAGGCCCTAAGCCTAGTTTAGGCACCAGTCTCCCACAATATGTTTATTGTACCTACTTTTACCCTAGAAACTGTAATCATTGTGTATTGTGGCGAGAAATAAATCTTATTATTATTATTATTATTCCATTCATTTATTATTATATACATATTTATCATATTTTTAAATATTTCTTCAAAAATTAACATAAAAAAAACATTTAAAAATATAAAAAATAGTAGCCCACCGGCATCGGGAACAGGGTCCAGGCTGCCGGCGGTCAGGGCTCCTGAGAGAGGAACCTCCGGACAATACGCGCCGTGTCTAGCAGTACTGCCTTCTGGATCAAGCCCTTGATCCAACTGCCTAACGAGAGCCTCCGCAGATGTTGGTCGAGGCTCTTGGCTATTAAGCCATTGGCCGTCACGACTATCGGCACAATGATTGCTCTATCCACTTCCCACATGTCGACAACCTCGCGAGCCAAGTCAAGATATTTAGTTTGTTTATCTTTCTCAGCTTTCACGAGGTTCTCGTCATGAGGGACCGCTATATCAACAATTATTATTATTATTATTATGAGATGCTGAAAATAGTACCGTAGGTCAAGCAAGTCTGTGTTTACCCATGTAGGTACATCTGACTAGTGATGTGCCGTTGCCGGCAATATTGCCGTGAAGTGGGAATATTGCCCAAAGTATGAATATTGGTGGCAATATTGCCAGCAATATTAACACGAAGAATCCCCAAACGGGCAGGATTGCTCGCAAAACAGATGGCCGTTGGGCCTAAGGGTTCCCTACAACGCGGACCGATGACCTAGTAAGGGTTGCGGGAATCCGATGGATGTGAGACTCACAGGTCCGTTCATTGTGGCGACACTTGGGGGAGACCTATGTCCAACAGTGGACGTCTTTCGGCTGCATGTCCGTGCGTGAATGTCCTGCACACTAGGTATCGCGGTTAAGTACATTACCTATAACATAAGCATAGCAGTTTTGAGTTAGGTCACGTATGCCTGTATCTCTACGTTGACGTCGCGGTGGGGCTTGCGCGCTCCTTTGAACCCTAAGTTTGTGCCGGTAGAGTTTGCTTTCCCGTAATATGTCAAAGGCAAGGGCCCAGAAAAATACAATCTGCGGGCAGTTCTGTGGCGAACTGTTTGGCAATAGCGTACCTCACGTACCTGATCTCACGGGCTAATTCTTGTTTCTCATCTCCGGCTTACATTTATTGGCCAGCCGAAATTAATAAAGCCGAGGCACCGAGCTCCCAACTCTCTCTTGCCTTTATTGGCTGGCTTGAGTGGATATTCGTAAGAGTGACGTGCTCGGGAGAAGGAATTCAGTGCAATGCTGATCTTGACCGTACCTCTCTCTCCCATGATTGTCCTGGTAGCTGTGGTATAGCTCTCCACTCCTCAAGCACCTCAGGTTATGTTGCCCCCTGGTTGCTACGTCACTTTGTAGTAGCAACCTACATCGTGGCCTTCGCCATCAGGGGGCATGGCAGGCGGCTTCAGGGCTTCTCCCTCTGGCCGCAGAGTTCTGCCGGAGCTCGTGACAACGAGTCCGTCTTATTGTAGAGTAGGTGGCTCTATGTGTACCTATGTGCTTGTATGTATGTACTGAAGTCGCGTCGCGCGACGCTGACGCTGCTACAAACACCGCCGACTCATCAATTACCGGCGGTCAGTCTCCGCCAGTCTCACCCCAAAGTGATAGCAACAGATTTTGGGGATACATTTATTGAGCGTGCAAGTCACCCCCTCCCGTTTTTAATCCATGTATAATTTAATAAAAAATTTCAGGGCCAGGCAGGGACCATGGTCTTAAGATTAAACATAGTTCTTAGTAACCAATCTACTTAAACCTCTCAAAAACATAGTCCTATATCTTTGTTTTCTTGTTGCCATAGTTTCCCTGGTTGTTCTTGGGTGCACTTGCATAGCACGTACAGAAATGATTATTGGTTGGTAGGTACCAGGTAGGTACTACGTTCCATGAGAAGAGTCTAATGGTAGGCACACACGTTCCGTACCGTATACTTGCGCCAGTTTAGACTTGCAAAAGTATACTGTAACGTGTGTCGGAAAATACTTAAAAAAAAGTTCAAAAATAATTCAAAGAAAATTTTATAAAAACGTAATTTTTCTTTATTTACAGAAACCACGTAAAGAAATGGATCCGAAAACTAATTTAATAACTACGTTAAAGGAAATGAAAGTCTCTATAGAAGACGGAGACGTTGACAAATTAAAGGCAAATATTGATCTTTTCCGTCAGGATCTGGGGCGTAACGAACAAGAATTAAAGAAGCTATACGAGAGCGGAGACCAGGGTGCGACGCAGACTGCTCTGATCCTCGCCGCCTGTCGCAGCAATCAAGCCGACATCCTATACTACTTATTATACGAAACTGATATTTTGAACCACTTTCCCGACGCCGACTTCAATGACAAAGCCGTGCAAACGCAGAGAACGGAAGCGTTCAAATTGGCTTTAATTTGGGATGCTTTTAATATTGTCGAAATGTTATACGACTACTGGAGCGGTGACTTGCACTGGATTGGACACGACATCAATAAATTCACAACGCTTGGGAAGATGCTTGAAGAAGCTCGTATGGTATGCGTAGTCGAAACTCAACAGTTGTTGATAGATGTCCATTCTCTCATCCAATTTAACGATTTCCAACAAAAGCTCTATTCCAGTATTACTAACATAACAACGGCAGAGATGCTAGTAGAAGTGTTGCGTATTTATGATGAATACTCAGATGAAGATAAGGTGAGAATACCGCATGAGGAAGAGGACACAGAACGGGAACAAAAGACCAACCTGGATGACAAGAATAGCGAGTTTTTGAGAATGCAAATCTACATTAAATACATAGTTTATTTTCGTAAACTAGACTTTAATGTTGCTTTGCTTATATTGGACAATTGGTTTATTCTTAGAGGACAATTCAAAGACAGGTTTAACCAATCGAAAAAATATTTTGCGAATAATCCACCAGAAGTAAAAAGCAGTTATGAAAAGGCGGTTTCTTTGTACAAAGAAATTGAATGTACACTCTTTCATTTCATATATTGCACTTGGGACGGTTGGAGGATATACTTACCTAGAAACAGACAGATAACGGTAGAAGAGCATCACACAGGTATTCACAAAGGTAAAATTACAGAAAATCTAAAAATAGAATATGATGAGCATACTTTGAATAATGGACCAGTACTGTTTTTAGAGCGAAAGAGTTTCAGTGATCGTGTGAAAGAATTAACATCATTATTAGAAGAACATATTATCAGTGTGGCCTCAGCTACAAATAGTGTGCAAAATTCGAAAGATACTTTGCTAGATAATAATTACCTAACACCAAATATGAACATGAGCGATTATTATTCACTAAGCAAAATTGTTTATTACATTAAGGCTATCGAAAATACTAATGATAATGATATTAATGTTTTAATGATAGCGAGGGTTCTACAAGTTACCGGAGAAATGTCGAAAAGTACTCCTAAATCAAATCATCTATCGGATTCAGCAAAGTCATTACTGCAGGTAGCAATATCTGTCGATACTGTAAAACAACTTTCTAACATAAGAAATTTCTTGTCACACGCAGAGAAAGGACAGTTACGCACAAGGGCCAATATCGCAGAAACTAATTGCGGATTGTTTCACGGTATCAGGAAAGACTTGATAATTATAAAGCAAAGGATTACTGCGGTTCTAGAAATATGTAAAAAAAAATTTGATAAATCGTTACTTGAAAAAGGTGAAACCCTATTAGATAAACAAATCGAAAAATTGCCTCCAGAGGCTTTACGATATATTGATCAATGTTATAAAATACATGGTTCGGATTTGATTGATTCCGAGACACGTAAACCCTTATTAAGAATACTTAGTGAAAAGACTGGGATAACAACTCAACTCCTTAACGAAATTATTTGGATACTCTTCAATAAAGATTCTATTTTAAAACAAAAAGAATTAGCCAAAATAAGTATCAGTGAAGAAATTGTTAGCATATTACCAATATTTATTCAAAATATAAGACAAGTCCTAGCGGCTATTGACGAGAATAATGAAAAAGTAAACCTTATAAACCAAGATTTAAGAAAGTGTAAAATAAAAAAAGAATTGCTCAATGATCCCGATAACGATAGAATAACTAAAATGCGACGTAAACTGGAAGCGAAACAAAAGAAACTGCAAGAGAAGCAAAAGAAACTGACTGCTAACATTGATTACGATCCGATACTGCGCACTCTAAATGACATTAAAGATTTTTCGGGTCATTGGGATGCAATAAGTAAGGTGTTGTCATTTTGCTACGACGAATGTGACCGATTAGGGCCAAACCCTAAAATACAAAACAATGTGCTTTTAGTTACAACAATATTAAACGAGTTGGAAAGCAAATGCTCTCCCACTCTCTCAAAACAACTCTCAAAAATCTGCATCGGCGCCTCATATAAAAACGTAGCTGAAAACGACACATTTAATGCTATAAAAAAACTGGACGACATCGTCGAAAAACATGAGGAAACCTTCGAAAATCACGATGATAAAGTATTAAAAGAAATAAAATTAAAGATCGAATTAAAATCATTTTTATTTAGTAGATTGGACCTCTTGAAGGATATGTTACAATATTCGCAGAATTTACCTCTTATAGAGAACCTTCAGAAATATAAGAACGACCAAAAGTTTCGTTTACTGATAGAAATGGTACTGGCCGATATAGGCAATCTTTTCGATGCATGTGAAGCAAAAGATGTGATGAACAAGTCAAACATGTTACTAAGAGAGATAGACTTGGGCAATGTGCTAGATCATGGTAATCCGTTCCTCGACGTCATAGCTGATGTCTTCGATCCTTATGACCTCTCAATGGGATTGTTGTCTAAAGCTGAAATGCTTGCTGAACACGGGGATTCAATGATTCAAAACTTACCTTAATTATACTGCGTGTGGTGGGTTCGCTCTCCTCACGAAGAATGTAGTTTTATTGATAAATTAAATACATTATTGATACACAAAAAGTACAATATACAACATTAGGTATTTTCAGTTTACGCGAAGCCTGAATACTTATAGTTTGTTCAGAATCAGTACCTATAACTGAATGGATTCCAATAGTTTTTACACCATGTTATACTTTTTCCTGAAAATGACTTATATTTTTATATTTTTGCTGACAATAACAAACATAGAACTTTGTGATTTTCATGATACAGTTATGAAATTTTGTACATAGATTCTTTAGAAAAAAATACTAGACACGTGTTTCGAGTTTCGCAAATAGGTACAAAAACTAATATTGTATAGAGTAAGTAATCAATAACACACTGAAAACAATTACTAAGCTACTTTCCGAAAATAAATAATTCACTACAAAACACTTTTTTTTCTCTTAACTCCTGAAACTGATTTTAGAGTGCTTTAGTTTACTAATAGTAGTATTGGCCTGAAGAACAAAATACAATATGTGTCCATTCTGGGCAGGTCTTGGTCCAACTTCCATACAAAGATTTGTAATGTCCTTTAATTTAAACAAGATTTTAATTATTTTATTTATAAAAGTAGTAAAACGAGTGTTACCTGCAATAGTACATGTTACCCTATGGGTGAAAGTAACCTATTTCGTCCCGCGAAGAAGTTGGCGGCTGAGCGTACCGAGGTCGCTAATTCGAGGGACTTAATAGATCAGCAGCCTCAGCGGCAGCACCAGCACGACACGACGAGCTAGGAAGATGTGAAGGCGCAAGAGTATCGACACAAGTAGCGTCCCATACTAAACGCCTTCCCATCTTCCAAGGAAATAATGACATGCCGTCCGGTCTTTTGCCACCGTCATGTGCCAGGCCATGGGGGTTCCAAAACGGCTGGAACGCCGACGGTGACAAAAGAGCGTCTGGATGATGTCGTTGATATTCGCGTGTCGCGCTATGCGACCCGCACTTCGGCTGCATAACAGACCGTAGTCTCCGAGGTTGTTGACGACTTCGCCACAGTGGCAGCGATGAGGAGAACAGCAGGGAGCGCCTAGACGTAAGGCAACAGTGAGGCGGAAAGTATTATTGTCGAGCAAGGTGCCAATGTTCGACGACGGTAGTGCGTGAAGCATTTGTTTGTTGTTTTGTTTTTTTTGTTATTGTTTGTTATGTTTTCTTTTTTAGTTTGGTATCTTCATGCTATGTCGCCAACCTTGGTTCTCCTGCGGATATCACATAGTGTTAGCTTATCATTTAGCACAATCAAACTTAAATTAGTTACACTCAACGGTAACCTTGGTAGAATTGTAATTTTGATAAAGCATTGTTTTGATATCTCTAAGAGTAAGATAGTGTTCACACTGATTTACTGACATACTCCATAGTGCAGTCATTTTTTTTTAATCTTTGGACATAATCTCTGATATGGATTACCCGATTTTGACAGGACTTTTACCAACAGATAGAGTAACTAATTTGCCCCAGAAAAGGAAAGAAAACAATGTAAATAAAAAAATATTCCACAACTTTCACACAACGCCATCTATTTTCAAACTAAGCACATAAGCACACCTCTTTTTTTGATGGGGAAAATCATCCAGTGACAACCCCCGCTCTTGGGCGGAGCGGGAGATAGTGTCAGACTCTTACTGACTAAAAACCCACCCCGTTCCTTCTAGCCTTCATACCGGGGCTCGAGCTCCCTTTCGGATAACCCTGGCCCCAGTAGGCTTCGACCCAGCTGGGCCCCTGCTGTTGCTGACAGCTCCTTGAGGCGCGCGGAAACAGTGCGCGCCGTCGACGTCTTGGGTTCGGTCCGGACAGTTTCCGGACCGAGTCCAGGCTGCGGCGCTGTGAGCGCCGCCGTTGTTTGATGTAGTCGGCCTCCTCCTTCGCTAGCATTACTGCTTCGCAGAAGTCGGCGACCGCCTGCCACTCCTTCTCGCTCCGAATCATGGCCTGCACCAAGGCCCGGCGCGAGAGATCGCCGCCGCCGATCACCCTCACGAGGGCACGGCGATGCTCCGCCCAAGCAGGGCACACCTCAACTAAGCTATACCTTGTGGTATGAGAACTAGACAGCTGTTAACATACTAATATATTTCTAAATAGATATACATATATTATAGATACATTACACCCAGACACAGAACAAATGATCGTGCTCATTACAGAAAAAAACATCCTGGGTGGGAATCAAACCCGAACTCCGGCAAAGTAGTCAGGGTCACTGAGCACTAGGCCAACAGGCCAGTCCATGTCCTTAAACTACATGCGAATGTAGTCGCGGGTAAAAGCTACTTCAGAGGGTCCTTTTTGTTGGGTCATATAGTATTTGAGAAGTATTGTATTGACTAAGTACTACAATGTCATGGTCACTCAAATTGATTAGACCACAAGTCATGAACTGATGAGTTTACTTCTGTAAATTACTAGTAAAGACATAATAATCAATCTGTATGAACTTATCGTTTAATATGAATTCATTTGTAATTTATTAGTGAAATGTCAAATTACGTATTGTCTACGAATCGTGCACTTATGAATTTAAGTATATGTTTAAAATGTTCTAAAGGGCTTAATAATTAATTTGTATGTATAAATCGTGTAAAATAAATTTATTCGTAATTTATTACTTGTCAAATCATTTAAATTGATCAATGTACCTATTATTTATTGGTTGCTCAATTGACTAACGCTACCTCATAGTAGGGACTATGAGGTGAGTGAGACTTCACTTAGCGGTCATGACGGGTAAGTAAAGTTTGTACACTACATTATGTGTTTTATTTCCTGACCAATATTTTCCCGAACATTTTTTTGCGGGAACTGAAATGCGGGATAAAGATTAATGTTTTTTATAAATTGGATTCCGACGACCCCTGCTGCCGTTTTGATTATTTATTAGACCCAGCTCATCCTCATTAAAAGGGATGAAACAACTTTACATGGAACTCGTGATTTTTCTATGGAATTTGTCTGGAATGTAATTATTTTGTTTTCGACTTTAACCTGCAGTTAAAAAAAATATATAAAATTTTGTGTTGTGTGAGTCCTGTATCACAACTGGGACGAAAGGTAGTCAATGTCAGTTTAGGTACTCTGTGACCAGGGATTCCCCAAAGCACGTGAACTTAATTTTCTATAAGATGAACATCCGTTAAATTTATTGTTCCATAAAACAGCTGATTTTATATAAAAATCGTAGAGAAACTAGGTACATGAACATACTATTTTTTTTTTTTTTGCGATTCGGAAAACCTTCGAAACTCGATTCGGAAATCGAACTATTTACTCAGGTAGGTTTTATATGGATCGCGATTTTGATTCCCTAATCAAAATTGAGCATGGTAGCTTCATCTAACGCAATCCAACGCGATGTTTGATGAAGAAACAATGCAAAAAAAGAGAGATAACGCCTGAAAACTCTGTTGGCATTCGGTAATTCCGTGATTTACTTGAATATTTCACAAAACATATTCCAGGAAATACGTTTTTTTTTAAACCCTTATAAGTTTTTCAGAAAAATTGTCGTCATTCTAAATCTCGATTTAATGTGCAAGGCTTCCATTGATGTACTTTTTTATATTTTTAATATATGAGTATATTATGGAGGGCCAAAGTTCATGTAAAATAGTAGATTTTCAGAGGTCTTTACTAGATTAGTTTTACACAATGTGTGTTTTGATTTCTATAGAAGCCTACATAATATCCACAAGATATTGTGTATCCAAAATATCTAGAGAATGGTGTGTAATCTATATTAATATTATAAAGAGGTAAAATTTGTAAGTTTGTATGTAGGGGGTTATCTCTGGAAGTACCGGTCCAATTGGTAAAATTTTTTCACCGATAGAAAGCTGCTTTATCCCGGAGTGACTTAAGCTATATATTTTATGTACCTATGCGTGCGACGCCGCGGGATAAAGCTAGTAATCTTATAATCACGTCGGTTTTATGAAAGTGTACCTCGAAAAGGACGCTCGTTTTAGATAGATAACTAAATAAAAAATATAAACTAATTATGTACCTAATTACCTAACCTCGATTTAGGTAAAAACCTAATTGTAAACATTTTTAGATGAAAGACATGTTAAGATTGTTTACATTTAGTTAACTATACAGATGGATAAGTTTATTTCACATTAATAAAGCAAGTCACAACTCTTCTGAAGACTACTTACGCGGTTGTTTAAATGAAGTGTCATGGGCAATAAAACGGTGTGATCAACCATCGTCTCTGTCCACATTGGTCATCAATACTTGTTAATTTATTTATTTTATTCTAGCTTTTGTCCACAGCTTCGTCCGCTTATATAGGGTTACAATATCAGAGAGATTTCAGGATTTTCGGACTCATCCCAGACTTTCAGCTGGATTTTGCTTACTGGGGCCAGGGTTATCCGAAAGGGCGCTCGAGCCCCGGTATGAAGGCTTGAAGGAACGGGATGGGTTTTTTAGTCAGTAAGAGTCTGACACTATCTCCCGCTCCGCCCAAGAGGGGGGGTTGTCATAGGAAGATTTTTCCCATCGGAAAAAAAAGCTGGATTTTGCAAAGTCATGAAATCTCAAGATTTTTTGGATTTTCAATAAAATACAGCTTAGGTAAATTTCAAAAAGTTCAACAAACTAAAAATAATCTTACTTCGGTGTTTGTGCAAAGTATTTACGACTTTTTAAAATTGTTAACCATGTTTGAGAGAAAATTCTCAAACTAAAAAATCTCAGTACTTATCAATAATAATTTTAAAAAAATAGGGTGAAAGCCTCCTCCAAAGAATTCCATTTTTTTCCTGTTTTCGGCGGTAGTCATCCAGTCAGTTCCTTCCTATGTAGGTAGGCCACAATCTCGTCCGACCACCGGGCGCGAGCGGTCTCTCTTTTTAACGCCAAACGACCCTTTGTTATGATATTAAGTCCATCAAAATATAAAACTAAATAGTCCTCGGACGTTCTCCAAAGCTCAGGCGCCTTTTGAAAACTCCTCCGAAAACAAAAAAAAAATATGGCCTCCGACGCAGTTCCAATATGGAGGGAGCTTTACTATGTAATTGTTTGTGCAGATTTATACAACACGGGGCAGCGGTCAACGAAACGAAATCAGTAACATTCTAGCCGTCGTACCGCGAATACTATGGTTGATAAAGGTAGAACAAATGAGTTGATTAATTATCAAACTACGCAATAAATTATCTGATGAATACGATCAAATAAAATCTGTGTTTTGTGTTAAATATTCTGTTTTCAGTTGTAAAACTTAGCTGCAATAATTTGGTTAGGCGCTATGCGACTGCTCCTGTGCCAGCTATCCCAAAATCTGATTTTACACCAAAACAATATACTGTAAGTTATTTTCATGAAGAATTTTTTAGATATTATATATACATTTTTAAAAGATTGCCAAGAAGCTATGTGCAGTTGGTCATAAAGTAACTGTCAACTTACTGCATTTTTTTTTCTGGTGTCGCGGAAGCATTAGCCAAAATTGTACTTTCAGTTGATTACATATGAAAGATGTTTTTTTTTTTTTTTAATTTTGAGGTCGGATTTTTTTTTAACAACTATTACACACTGTACACATACACGAAGTATTGACTATTTACTGGCATTTGTAGGTACTAGGAGATATGTATCACACACTATATTTTTTTGTGGTTTTTTAGAGTCCCTCAGACCAGCAAGCATAATTTTTTCCAGTCCATGAAATTTGTCCAATCATGTAGTCCCAGAAATTATTTCTGGGCGACTTGCACTTGACCCATGACTTCGTCCATCGCACACTATTGTATCTAACGGGCATACCACACCAATTTGTTAATTTATCTGATGGCCTAAAGACAACATTTAACATTTCAAATACCGTCAATTAGAGACACAATAGTATTAAGACACCAGCGCGAACGTTCGCTTGGGGTTTTATGAATATTTCATTTGTATATTCCGATATCCAAAAAAAAAAAAATGAGACAGAATATACCATCTGTCTCATTTTTTTTTTTTTTGTTTTTCGTCTTTTACTATGAGAAAGTTTTATTTTACTAAATACATTTTGTTTTTAGGGTTCCGTACCCAAAGGGTAAAACGGGATTATTACTAAGACTCAGCCGGCCGTCCGTTTATCTGTTCTTCTGTCACCAGGCTGTATCTCATGAACCGTGATAGCTAGACAGTTGTTTCGCATAATTCTGATGTAATATAATATTTCACAACTATCACACAACGCCGTCTAGTCCCAAGCTAAGCAGAGCTTGTGTTATGGGTATTAGACAACTGATAAACATACTTATATATTTCTAAATACATACATAATATAGATAAATTACACCCAGACTCAGAACAAATGATTATGCTCATCACACAAACATTTGTCCTAGGTGGGAATCGAACCCACGACCTCCGGCATAGCAGTCAGGGTCACTAACCACTAGACCAACAGGCCCGTCTATGTACTTATTTCTGTTGCCGCTATAACA
The DNA here is from genome assembly GCA_910589285.2 of Mythimna ferrago. NCBI lineage: Eukaryota > Metazoa > Arthropoda > Insecta > Lepidoptera > Noctuidae > Mythimna > Mythimna ferrago. The sequence goes on from OU342693.1 coordinate 3,168,352, forward strand.
ACAAATACTAAAAAAAACAACATTTGACCAGAGACACAATAGAAAAATAAATTATAATGAGAGAGCGAACGCCGGCGTTTGCTTGCAATAGGGTTTAATAAATTAAGGGGGAGCGCGCTCCAAACAAAAAACTAATTAAGTAATATTTTTTTTGCCGTTTTTTGTTACGGACGTTTATTTTTTATTCCTCAAAAGACCGTGTAAGATACCCATCATTTTAGCCAAAAGATGCTTTCTACTTAGTACTCATATGACAAGTTTGACTAAGATGTCTGTATGTCTAATTGCAGTATATGTTCTCAAAGTATAGGAAAAAAAACACATTTTAGACCGCACCATTACCACTGCCAATGTTCCAGGGTCCGTCGTACCAGAAGACTGATCATGTGAAGAGCGAGCACTTGCCTCCAGCGGTATACAATATCTACCAGCGTCCTCTGCTGTTACACCAAGGTCGCATGCAGTGGCTCTACGACCACGAAGGCAAGCAATACCTGGACCTCTTTGGAGGAATTGTCACCGTCTCCGTTGGGCACTGTCACCCGTAAGTATGGTGCAACCATGGAATTATTAAGTACTAGCTTGTACCCGCAGCTTCGTTCGCGTACATGAAACATATCCTATATCACTCCATAATGTAGCAGCTTTCTATCGGTGAAAAAAATTTAGCAATATGACCAGTACCTACTTCCAGAGTTTACTCAGTACAAATAAAAATTAAAAAAAAAAAAACAAATTTTACCTCTTTATATAATAATAAAGAGGTAAAGTTTGTTTGTAGTGTAGATAACGATTTATAAAAAAATACAGAACAGGCTTCATCTATACTCCATCTGTTTAGGTAGTTAACTAAATGTAAACAACGTTAACACGTCTTTTATCTAAAAAATAGGTAGTCTAAAATTGTATTTAAAAATATTTACTATTAGGTATTAACCTGAACAGATGTTAGGTAATTAACTAAATTTAAATAACCTTTGTGTGTCTTTTATACGATTTATTTTAATAAAAAGACATTCAAGATTGTTTACGTTGAGTTAAGTACCTAAATAAATGGAGTATAGTTATAAGTGCAGAAAAAGAATTGCGTATAGAATACCTACCGACTAAATTAAAGTAAATTAGAGTTACTTTGAGGACTATACAATCACAGTAAGTGTTTGCTGTTCTCATGTTCCTATTAGTTGATAAGCTTGGGCTAAAGTTACCCATACCCTAGGGCCAAAATAACCCCACTTTACGGTAATTAAGATCCATTCATTTTATTTTTATTTATATTGAAGTTAAACAAGAAGTGCTGTGCTGGTGCTGCCGCGACGGCTGCAGAGAACCTCAAGCGGCGGAAATATAACAGCCTCGTCGGCAGTTATATTTTTGAGCCGTTTGGGGTTGAAACTCTCGGGCCGTGGGGTCCGAGTGCTCATATGCTTTTTAAAGAATTAGCGAAACGCTTAATTGACGCTTCGCGTGACCCAAGGGCTGGCTTCTACCTCGGTCAGAGAATAAGCATTGCCATACAACGTGGCAATGCCGCCAGCCTTTTGGGCACACTTCCAGTCGACAGCAATGCGGAGGAGTTTTATGACGTCATATTTAACTAGGCATTTAGTGTATATATTATTTTTAATTATTTGTTATTGTTTAATTTGTTTATTATTTCCTAGCAATTAATTTTAATAAATAAGATATGTTCTAATCTAAAATAAATAATCAACAAGAAGTCTCTTCAAAAGGTATCTATTACTTGTCTGATAGATAGATCCAACCATTTCGGCAGACAGGCAAAAGTTTTTAATTTTGTTTTTTTTTTTACACTTCTAATTGATTTTGATTGAGTAGTTATGTAGCTATAGCTACTAGTCGACATTTTATTTGAATATTAATTACGTATAGTGTATAAATTAATGCATTAAGTAATCTGAAATTAAAATAACTTTGGACTGCCGTCCATTGAGGTGAATGGAAAGAATTAATTATTGAAATCATTCTCGCATAGTCACGGGCTCACAGAGAAACGCCCTTCACTTTCCATTGTCTTATAAGTCGATGACACGTAAGGACAGCTAGTAAGGTAGATGATTTCCGGTAAAAAGACCTGATCAATAAGATCTGACCCTGACTTTAACTTGGTATGCCTGTACAACATTTCACACTAATATTATAAATGCGAAAGTAAGTTTGCCGGTCTGTTTAAAACGCTTCAAGTACTGAATTAATTAAGGCAGGGTGCAAACGTGTGTCAGATACAAGCTACCGTCGCTACCGATAAATACATATTGATACAAGCTACCGTCGCTACCGATAAATACATATTTGATTTCTATAGAACCACGGAACAGTACTTATTATGAAATCATCCACTCCCTGCGCATACGTAAACATTTTTTGAAGTGAAAACTTCTTTAGCGGCGTTGAGCACTTTTTCTGTAATGGGTATAAAATCTTAAACTCGCGTCAGGACACGTGACCTGATCGAAAAAGCGTAAGACGGATGGAGAGTAGACAGCTATCCCTTATCGCGCGTTGTGAAAGGGGGCTAGACGGAAAAAATTCTCACGAAAAATTGTACCGACACTTTTACTGTCAAAATATAAATCCAAGATGGCGGCTGCAAAAAATTATCAACTTTTTCGTCATGGGTGTCGTTTTCATGGTTTTTGAGGGTGTTGAAACCGATGGTACTGTCAAAATATAAATCCAAGATGGCGGCTGCAAGAAATTATCAAATTTTTCGTCATGGGTGTCGTTTTCATGGTTTTCGAGGGTGTTGAAACCGATAGTACTGTCAAAATGTAAATCCAAGATGGCGGCTGCAAGAAATTATCAAATTTTCCGTCATGGGTGTCGTTTTCATGGTTTTCGAGGGCGTGGAAACCGATGGTACTCTCAAAATGTAAATCCAAGATGGCGGCTGCAAGAAATTATCAACTTTTACATTATGGGTGTCGTTTTCATGGTTTTCGAGGGTGTTGAAACCGATGGTACTGTCAAAATATAAATCCAAGATGGCGGCTGCAAGAAATTATCAACTTTTTCGTCATGGGTGTCTTTTTCATGGTTTTCGAGGGTGTTGAAACCGATGGTACTGTCAAAATGTAAATCCAAGATAGCGGCTGCAAGAAATTATCAACTTTTTCGTCATGGGTGTCGTTTTCATGGTTTTCGAGGGTGTTGAAACCGATGGTACTGTCAAAATATAAATCCAAGATGGCGGCTGCTAGAAATTATCAACTTTTTCGTCATGGGTGTCGTTTTCATGGTTTTCGAGAGCGTTGAAACCGATGGTACTGTCAAAATATAAATCCAAGATGGCGGCTGCAAGAAATTATCAAGTTTTTCGTCATGGGTGTCGTTTTCGTGGTTTTCGAGGGTGTTGAAACCGATAATACTGTCAAAATGTAAATGCAAGATGGCGGCTGCAAGAAATTATTAATTTTTCCGTCATGGGTGTCGTTTTCATGGTTTTCGAGGGTGTTGAAACCGATAGTACTGTCAAAATATAAATCCAAGATGGTCGCTGCAAGAAATTATCAAATTTTCCGTCATGGGTGTCGTTTTCATGGTTTTCGAGGGTGTTGAAACCGATAGTACTGTCAAAATATAAATCCAAGATGGTGGCTGCAAGAAATTATCAAATTTTCCGTCATGGGTGTCGTTTTCATGGTTTTCGAGGGCGTGGAAACCGATGGTACTGTCAAAATGTAAATCCAAGATGGCGGCTGCAAGAAATTATCAACTTTTTCATCATGGGTGTCGTTTTCATGGTTTTCGAGGGTGTTGAAACCGATAGTACTGTCAAAATATAAATCCAAGATGGTGGCTGCAAGAAATTATCAAATTTTCCGTCATGGGTGTCGTTTTCATGGTTTTCGAGGGTGTTGAAACCGATAGTACTGTCAAAATATAAATCCAAGATGGCGGCTGCAAGAAATTATCAAATTTTCCGTCATGGGTGTCGTTTTCATGGTTTTCGAGGGTGTTGAAACCGATAGTACTGTCAAAATATAAATCCAAGATGGCGGCTGCAAAAAATTATTAAATTTTTCGTCATGGGTGTCGTTTTCATGGTTTTCAAGGCTGTTGAAACCGATAGTATTGTCAAAATGTAAATCCAAGATGGCGGCTGCAAGAAATTATCAACTTTTTCCTCATGGGTGTCGTTTTCATGGTTTTCGAGGGTGTTGAAACCGATAGTACTGTCAAAATTTAAATCTAAGATGGTGGCTGCAATAAATTATCAACTTTTTCGATATGGGTGTCTTTTTCATGGTTTTCGAGGTTGTTGAAGCCGATAGTGCTGTCAAAATGTAAATCTAAGATGGCGGATGTCAGAAATTATCAACTTTTTCGTCATGAGTGTCGTTTTCATGGTTTCGAAGATGTTGAAATAGTGCTGTCAAAATGTACATAAAATAGGATAGTATTTTTTAGTTATATTGTATTGGCTAGACGGAAAAAATTCTCACGAAAAGTTGTAACGACACTTTTTCTATAGTAAGCTATTGTAAGCCGTGCGGCGTGCGCATGTTTCTCTGTCTTTCTCTCTTTCTCTCTCTCATAGAAAGCAAGCCAGAACGGAACTTCGTTCCATCCGGGTGTCCCTTGACACCTCAGTAGTTTTTCGGAGAGATAAACTTTTTAATGTAAAATAATTGTAATAGTTTTAAAGTGTTAAATTTTTAATGTAATACACTTCTGGACACATCTATTGGCCCACCTTGTATTTTCAGTTTCGTTTGGTCCTAGCTAAAATTTTATATTAGGTCGAGCAAAAAGTTTTTATGCAGTTTTGAACCTGGCACATTCACAATTTCATTCAATAGTCTTTTTTTGAATTTCGAACACAGAATTTAAAGAAACAAAAGACAATTTGGAGCCTGTTTGTTGATATCAAACAATCGAATACTAAGAAAACTTGGTTTTATTGGTTTACTTGGATTTAATTCTTGAAAAAGTGATTGATATCTTTGGTTTTGCAACAAACATTACTTATTCTTAACATTAAGGTGAGGTTCTATCAATAATCTATGGATACTTCACCTGAAGTCGCCGCCCAAGCTGTGGCACTTATTCAGGCCGGACACAGCCAAAGAAACGTGAGTGCTCAACTTAATTTAAGTCGATCTGCGGTCCGAAATGTTTATCGGAGGTACCTAGAGACTGGCGGCTTTGTTCGTCGCCAGGGAAGGCCACGATCTTGGGTCACAACTGAAAGGCAGGATCGATTCATCGTGGCGACCAGCTTGAGAAATCGTCACCTTACCTCCATTGAGATACAAAACCAACTTCGCGACTTCCACGGAGTATCTGTGAGCGCTCGAACTGTTCAGAGAAGGTTAAAAGAACGCGATATGGTACCACACAAGCCAGCTAATGGGCCCAAACTAACGCGAGCCCACCGAACAGCGCGCCTTCATTTCGCACGCAGTCATTTCATCAGTCAGTAAATTGGACACAGCAAGATTGGAGCCGTGTACTCTTTTCTGATGAGTCTAAAATTGTGTTACATGGCAATGGTGGAAGGAAGAAGGTCTACCGACGTAAGGGAGAGCGTTTCGCACAATGCTGCTTTGAAGAGAGGGTTGCTTATGGCGGTGGCTTATGGACTGTCTGGGGTGGTGTATCCGCGAGCGGCAAAACTCAACTTGAGGTTGTTACAGGACCACGGCTGCCAACATTAAATGCTGAAAGGTACATTCGTGAGTGCTTAGAACCTCACGTGATACTATACGCGGACTATGTGGGCCCAAATTACCTTTTTATGCTTGATAATGCAAGAGCCCATGCGGCCGGCATCGTCAGGGAATATCTTCGGGATGTGAACATCACAGTTATGGACTGGCCAGCCAGAAGCCCAGACATGAACCCCATTGAGCACATGTGGGATGAGCTAAAAAGACGTGTTAGGTTTCGTCAGCCAGTTGCCCAGACGATGCAGGAGTTGAAAACTGCCATAGAAGAGGTATGGGAGATGATCCCTCAAAATTTCATAGAGCGGTTGATAAACTCTATGCCTAATCGTATGAGAGCTGTGGTAGATGCCCATGGAGGCAACACGCGTTATTAAATTAAACCTTTATTTGATAAAACATGTTTTTTATTCAAAAATCAATTGCCTTTAACAAGGCGCATATCCGACTTGTTAGGCGTAGCTCCATGTCGTATGGTATTCTGAATTCAAATTTAAAACAATACGATCGAAAAAAATGGTAATATGTATCAGGTTTAAAACTGCATCAACAGTTTTTGTTCAATCTAGCAATCATATTTCGGTAGGGGCCATCGAAACCTAAACTCTAAGGTGGGCCAATAGATGTGTCCAGAAGTGTATAAATTGTCATGTTTGTGTACGATAGCGCAATAAATGAATATTGTATTCTACCACATAAATGATAGTACTTTTATACTGATAAAGCAATTGGTGCAAAATTATTCCCTAACCATTCCAAAATATCAAACATGCTCAACGTTAATAATCAAGTTTTCACTTCTGCCGGCACTCCCGGAGTGCAACCCGTTTTTTTTTTTTTTTTGTTTTCACGTGAATCTCTGAAATTACCAGTTGCATAGAAAAAAATATTTTTGTATGGGATAGCCTAGCTTCGCTTAGCTTCACTAATATAATTATGATTATAATAATAAAAGGGGTTGTCTTTGTGTGTACTAGTATAGCGCCACATAGCGCTTACAGAGATAATTGTCGGTTGATATGATACCACGTTCCATTAAAAGTGTCTAAAGGGCCTCTTCGAGTTGGTTTCGGCTCCTCGTACGCCTTCTTAGGGCCCAGGACCTCAGGGTCCTGAGATAAAAATAGTATAATAAAGAGGTAAAGTTTGTTTTTAGGGTTCCGTAGCCAAATGGCAAAAAACGGAACCCTTATAGATTCGTCATGTCTGTCTGTCTGTCTGTCTGACTGTCTGTCTGTCTGTCAGTCCGTCTGTATGTCACAGCCACTTTTTTCCGAAACTATAAGAGCTATAACTGTTGAAACTTAGTAAGTAGATGTATTCTGTGAACCGCTTTAAGATTTTTTGGGGGTCCCCATACTTAGAACTGAAACTCAAAAATTTTTTTTCATCAAACCCATACGTGTGGGGTATCTATGGATAGGTCTTCAAAAATGATATTGAGGTTTATAATTTAATTTTTTTCTAAATTGAATAGTTTACGCGAGAGACACTTCCAAAGTGGTAAAATGTGTGTCTCTCTCTTATTTTAGAAGTTAGAGGGCGGGCCCTGTAACTTCTAAAATTTTAATAAGAGAATGATAAAACTAAAAAAAATATATGATGTACTACCAACTACCAACGAAAATTGGTTTGAACGAGATCTAGACATCTAGTAACTAGTTTTTTTTTTTAATAAATCATAAATCTAAAAAAATACACTATTATTAAAACATCGATCAAAGTTACAACGAACTACAAGAACTTTTATATTTAGTTACTTGCTGCTACGGAACCCTCCAGGGGCGAGTCCGACTCGCACTTGGCCGGTTTTTTATTTGTAAGATCACTGAAAGTACTGGTCCGATTATTAAATTTTTTTCACCGATAGAAAGCTGCTTTATTCCTTTATATATTTTATGTGCGCAGGCAAAAGCTAGTAGAAGATATAATTGATGTTTTCTTTTTATTTATAAATTATTGTAGTACATAAAAACATACATAGTACACGGCGATACAGACAGTTTATGTACAAAGGCGAGCTTAACTCAACAATGAGTTTTCTCTCAGCAAACCTTCTTCAGTGTGTGGGTTTATTATTAGGTTATTATTGTTTTATTAAATATATTTTTAGTTTGTAAGTTTCTATTTTAGAACGCCTTGTACATCCTTTGTAGCGTTGTACAAGTGCTTGTAAATAAATGAATAAATAGGCTAAGTATAAAAACCTTATTTTCAGTAAGTATTGCGAAACTTGAAACACCAGTCTAGTATTTTTATGTTTAAAATCTAGGTTCAAAAATTCAAAACTGTTTTATGAAAAATCACAAGTTATAAGCCCATTATGATACCAGGGCCTCAAGTCTGCTATTACAATAGTGTCACAATGATAGACTCATTGGTGTCATAATTCTGTGCCTCCTGTGAAAAGTGATATAACTCGACTTATATCATTTTTGAGTTTTTTACACAAAACTTATCAAAAAATAAATTACGAATTTTTTGGTCTAAATCACGTTCTTCTAATCATATTTCTAAAGAACGTGATTTAGACCAAAAAACTTATCAAAAAATAAATTACGAATTTTTTGGTCTAAATCACGTTCTTCTAATCATATTTCTAAAGAACGTGATTTAGACCAAAAAATTCGTAATTTATTTTTTGATAAGTTTTGTGTAAAAAACACAAAAATGATATAAGTCGAGTTATATCACTTTTCACAGGAGGCACAGAATTGTCGATTTTGACAAGTTTGGTAATCTACTAATATAATGGCGTCAACATGACTTTCCAATGGTCAACCACTGACACTCCATTGAAAGAAGTGGCATAAAATGGTAATCTCGTACATATTGACAAATGAATATTTGACGTTTGCGGTAATCTGCTAAAACTTTGACAGTTTATTTGATCAGTGTTTGACCATTAGAACGTTATTGTGCACTTATTGGTTTTAATATGCTCGAAATTATCATTCTACCACAATTCTATTACAAGACCATTGACCGATCAGTGATCGATCATTATGAATTAGCAGATTACAAACTTTTAGCAAAATGACAATTGGATCGTGTTGGAATGACGAATTTATAAAAATAGCAGACTTGGGGCCCTGGTTGGTGACATAAATACATGGTCATCGGGCCACCCGAGTGACTGAAGGGTTGTTTAACTACCGCACCCAGCTATACGCTGGCGCCTAATGCCCGGTATGACTAACCGTGACCTGTGTTGTACTTAGTTGGTGTCCAATTTGTGTGTGACCTTTTTTAAATGTTTTTGGGAAAAAATATAACATGGTGTAAAAGTTATTGGAATCAAATCAGTTCCTGATTCTGATCTAACTTTAATCAGGTTTCGCATAAACTAAAAATAGTGTTGTATACGCTACGATCCATTGAAGCACTAACCAAAGATGCGGGTAGAACCGCATGGTACAGCTAGTTCATTTGAAAAGATAGATTGGGAGAAGGAGATAGGATACTTTGATTCTGGGAATACGTTCTCTTAGTATCGAAAGCTGGTGGTAAAAGCCAATATGTACATCTTTCGGGCTTGCGGACGGCAAGCAATGGGTAGCTCGATGTCCGACCGTCCAGTAACTGTCCGGAGCGAGCCCAAGTCGGCGCGCACTGTTCCCGCGCGCCGCAAGGAGTTGTCAGCAACAGCATGGGCCCAGCTGGGTCGAAGCCTACTGGGGCCAGGGTTAGCTCCGAAAGGTAGCTCAGCCCAGGTACGAAAGGCAACGATGGAACAGGAGTGGGTTTTTAGTCAGTAAAATTCTGACACTATCTCCCGCTCCGCCTAAGAGCGGGGGATGTCATTAGACGATATTCCCACCGAAAAAAAAAGTATGTACATCTTTTAACGCATCTTTGCTTGATTTTGTTATCAGCAAGGTTGTTGGCGCTCTACAAGATCAAATAAACACTTTATGGCATTGCACGAACATTTATCGCCATCCGAAGATTTACGAATATGTCGAGCAACTGGTGTCGAAGCTTCCTGGAGATCTCAAGGTAAGAGACTACTTCGTACTTAGAATAAGCATGGCAATACGTGTTAATGTCACCGTAATACCGTATGCACAAAATATATAGGTACAGAAGTCAATCTACATACAAAGCGCGCTCGAGCAACGCACACAAAGACATCGCTCATGGACACGATATCTCGGAGCGCCTCGGCCCGTTCGTCGAACAGTTCTGGCTCAAACGCTCATTAGTGTGCGTCCACAGAGCGTAGGTATAAAAAGTGAAGTACATACATGAGATTGTCTTCTGTATCTATCTATTTTATGCCTTAGCTTAGACGTGGGCTTGCGGACGTCGAACAATGGGTAACTATTGCCGTCCGCTTATCCGGCTACCGTCCGGACCGAGCTCGATGCGTGGTGTTCCATGCGCGCCTCAAAGAGATGTCAGCAAAACGTCGGGGCCCAGCAGGGCCGAAGCCTACTGGAGCCATGGGCCGTCCGAAAAGGCCCCCGGGGTCCTGGGACGCAAGTCAAAGACAGAACTTAGGAGTGGGTTTTAGTCAGGTGGGAGAAGTCATTGGATGATAAAGATAAAAAAGTAGATAAGTACATTTTGATGAAAGTGGGCAAACTATCATTTGCAGCAGAGCTAGAGTTACCTACATAACATATTATCTTCATCATTTCAGCCTGTAGACTGTTGGACATAGGCCTGCCCAAGTGTCGCCACAACAAACGGTCCTGTACGTCTTGCATCCATCAGCGAATGCCTCCTCTATACACGTCAACAGCAGATGCATGTGATGACGTCACCTTCGGATGCGTCCGCCAACGTTATATGCGCATCTGTTTCCGCAGATACGTCCACCTTGAATCCAATTGATGACGGTTTTTGTGGCACGGATCAAAGGGTTTCGGTCCACCTTTTAGGAGGTCTTCTAACGCTGCGTCTCCACTCTAGAGCCTTTCAGTCCCAAAGGTCATCTGTTCTGCGAGCAATGTGCCCTACCCATTGCCATTTAAGTTTGGCGATTCTTCGTGCTATATCGGCAACCTTGGTTCTTCTGCGGATATCTTCATTCCTGATTCATTATAAAATATGCAAGGTTAAAAAATAGATATGTAACTAAATATCTAATTTTATTTCTGCAAATATATTCTTATCTTGAATCTGTATCAAGCGCCACATGGGCCACAAGGTTACAAATTACGATAATACCGTAATGATTGTAATAATATTGACATTGATTTAAATATCTGCGCAGCTGAGGGCATATCACACATCATGCGAAAAAGATAACAGTCGATCCAAACAATGAGTTTGTTTTGCGTCTATCTTGATTGCAAACATACGATCTTCTCATTAAATTCTGGGTGGTTTATAAACCGACTAGCTTCAGCCAGCGACTTCGTCCGCGTGAAAGTAAAGGTAGGCTGCACTGCGCACACGTCTGCCACGTACGCTGATCTGGGCACGTCGGTCTCCATACATTTTATATGGCAACTAGACTTATACAGTTATAAATGATGATCTTTATTTTGCAAATAGGTTTTATAAAAACACTTTTACACGTCAATGTTTTCGTCAATTTTAACTAGATGAGGCCGGTGTTGACTAGCTGACTACCCTGAGAAGAAATACCGAAACAAACTCAGGGATCAGTCTATACAGCAAACATATAATTGTCAAATCATATGAGAACCATGAAGATTGAGCCTGAGATGGTCTTTTAAAGAACCACACAGTTCTAAGTGGACCTGTCCAGTCAGTGCAAGCATTTGTCAGTATACGTGTAGCTCAACTCAGGACTACTGAGGAGCTCAATGACTTGACGAACAATACCAAAGAAAGGACATTTGGGTAGGCCGCATCAAATACTCAAAACTGCCAGACATCACGTGAAAATAAAAGAAAAGGAAGTAGTACAATCAGCTACATTAGATCTACGCCCTGCGACGTCGTACAAATCAGAACAGTTGTGGTTCGTGTGCGTCGGTCTAATGTAGTTCTAGCTGAAGTTTCTCCATACAAACTTTAGACACATGTTTCATCTCCTTAGGAAGTGAATTTTGAAAAATCCTCTCTTATTGTTCACCTAAGTCATAAAAGGAAACCTTGTGCAAAATATCACGCTCCTAGTCCCGTTAGTTTCGGCTGTGCGATGATATGTTAGGCGTCCATTACACGATAGGTTTTGCTGTCAGTTTTGCCACAGTCAATGTTTTGATTGACGAATAACCTACCGGCGTCTAATGCGATTATTGACGTTTGCATAGTACTGACTGACGAAAACCATCATTCATGATTGATGGAATTGATTGAAGCCTGCATAAATGATGCTGTTCCGGACGCCTCAGTCATTTTCTTCTTTTTAGATTGAGAAAAATGTGTTCAGTTTGTTGAGCCGATGATAATTCGGTTATTTTTCGGTAATTCGGTATTCGGTCTCGTAATGCTCGCTTACGTCATATAAGGAAGCTTTGAGCAAGATTTCACGCTCCATTCCAGGCCATGTAGTTTCGGCTGTGTTTCGTTGATATGTCAGTCAGTCAGTGTCGCCTTCTGCTAGCAGCGGCTTCGCCCGAATGAAAGTTTGTACTAATCTACTTTAGATTAGTACAAATTTTGGACCTCCGTTTCATACCGTTACGAGGTGAATTTTGGGAAACCCTCTCTTAGTGAAAAATTTCACGCTCCTAGTCCCAGTAATTTTCGTTGTGCGTTGTTATGTCAGTCTGTCAGTTTCTCCTTTTATATAATTAGATATGTACCTACTTATGTCCTTTTTATCAGGCGCGTAATGTAAAAGTTTTCTGTCGCTATTGTGCAGATGAATTTTCAAGTTATTTTTTTATTTCTGAGCGTAGCATTTCGGACTAAAGTATTTATTATCAAGATACAAACATGTGGAACGTAGGACAGCATCGTTGGGTCTTTAATAAAATAAAAAACTTTTTCCAAAAAAAAAATACACATTCGATCCACCCCAGCTCTTTAAGGAAGGCCAGCAGCGCCTTGGTGTTACTGACCATTTCACGGAGGGTACCTGGGTTTCCGAAGTAATTCGCCCTGTATCCAGCGACCACAGGGCAGCTTAGAAGCAAATATGAGCTGCTGTCTCATTCTCCTCCATGCAGGCTCTGCAGAGTGGGCTGTCTGTAACTCCTATGACAGAGAGGTGCCTATTAAAGGTCCCGAGGCCAGTTATAACGGCCATCACTTTGCGCAACTGAGGTCAGCAGAGCCTGTTTCGAGAAGAGGCCATCAATGGAGAGAAGGGCCTCCTTGGCCTGCCTGTGACTGTGGTCTACTCATAGTTGGGGGTGTAGATGTCTGATGCTTTTCTTTACCAGATTTTGTAGGTAGGTAGGGAACTAGGGATGTAAGTAGGGATTGCAATCGTTATGCATCAACTTTTTTTTGAGGTGTGAAATCGATGGTGTGAAATCATTCTTCTCCCGCTTTGTGCCAGCGTTTTACTGACTAAAGCCACTACTTTGTCCTGCTCTTTGCGTTCTAGGATCACGGCTTTCCTTTTCAGAAATTTCCTGAGGCCCTAGCAGGCATTGGCCTAGCTGGGCCCCTACAGTGTTATGTACTATCAAAGACACTTCCTCCTGACTGATCATTTTTGCTTGAGAAACAAAAATTTCACAGGATTTGGTTTGGCGTCACGCCGCAAGATTCAAGCGAAATTTTTTAATTGATCAGGCAGAAATTACCGCGATGGTACAGAATACATGAAAGAGGTGTTACGCATAAACTCTTCGTCATTTATTGAATCTACTACATTGTAATTCCATTAAATTATTTTATATTTCCCTCTCCTAGAGAGGAGGCCTGAATCCTAGCAGTGGGAACATAAAAAGGCTGATGATGATGATGATGATGATGATTTTTATTGGCATAATTCATAATAACATGAAACTTCCCATTTGGCACAAAACAGACTGTTAAACTTCGTAAGCAGTTTCAATACATCATAAATCATTCCAGGTCGTTTACCTCGTGAACAGCGGGACCGAAGCGAATGACCTCGCCACCCTGCTGGCGAAGGCCTACACCGGCAACTTGGACGTGGTGTCCCTCCAGAGCAGCTACCATGGGTACTCGTCGGCTCTCATGGGACTCACTGCCACCCAGTCCTATAGAATGAAAGTACCTGTACCTCCAGGATTTTACCATGTAAGTTTTTTATTTTATTTGTAGGTAATTCTCGCTTTTGCGCTCAGCGCACACGGGTGTGTAATTTGGAAATTATTCCACGGAAGCGTACTATACTATGTTAGTATCTACATAGATTATATTCCTACATATTCTATTTCTTAAAGGTTACCTCCCAACTAACATTTTGGTGTTAAGAATTAGTGCTATGTGAGCTGTTTAATAGATTTTTTATAACCTAGGGTCTTATATAAGCACTATTATTTGGTGATATAGCGCGTTTTAACTGTCTTATAACCCTGATTTGGGCCCACGATTTTAGAGCTTTTTTTTTTTTTTTTTTTTTTTTCGATGGGGAAAAATCATCTTATGACAACCCCCGCTCTTGGGCGGAGCGGGAGATGGTGTCAGACTCTTACTGATTAAAAAACCCATCCCGTTCCTTCAAGCCTTCATACCGGGGCTCGAGCGCCCTTTCGGATTACCCTGGCCCCAGTAGGCTTCGACCCGGCTGGGCCCCTGCTGTTGCTGACAACTCCTTGAGGCGCGCGGGAACAGCGCGCGCCGTCGACGACTTGGGCTTGGTCCGGACGGTTACCGGACGGCCGGACAGCGAGCTACCCATTGCTCACTGTCCGCAAGCCCGCGCCTACGGTGGCTGGAAATCGGGATCGGAATCCCGGCGGCGGCGGCGAGAGCGCCGTTGCCTGATGCGGTCGGCCTCCTCCTTAGCGAGCATTACTGCTTCGCAGAAGTTGGCGACCGCCTGCCACTCCTCCTCGCTCCGGACCATGGCCTCGACCAAGGCCCGGCGCGAGAGGTCTCCGCCGCCGATCACCCCCACGAGGGCACGGCGATGCTCCGCCCAAGCAGGGCACACTGCGATTGTGTGCTCCACCGTGTCCTCCGGGCGTTCCGCACAGTGGCGACACCCGGGCGTCACTTCCGCTTTAATTCGGAACAGGAACCTCCCGAACTTGCCATTTCCGGTGAGGACCTGTGTCATGCGGAAGGTAAGGACGCCGTGAGGTCTTTCCAGCCACGCCTCAAAGAGGGGACTTATCGCCATAATTGTGGCGTGCCCATGACGGGGTTGCGATAGTCGCTGACGACGATTTTAGAGCTTAAAGTGACTTAATTGTTATAGAGTAGAGATAAATGAATGACAATAAAGAGCTAGAATAGTGCTATTGAAGCAGTGCTTACTGCTTTAAGTGTATTGTAAGCTATACGCAGGTTACACCTGCAAGCTAAGGTAGTAATATAGTTGTAAAATCCACTCTAATAACTTTTTTAGTACCATATTAGTGCTTCTTTGATACAATATATACCTTGAGAATATATTGTAGGTATTTAGTAGCAATGAATATTACCCAAAGCGCCAACCTTTTCACCACTTTTCATATTTTTTAAGCTTTTGTTACCGTCAATAATGTTAAAATATTTAGCAATACGCATAGTCACATATTCATCTCCGATTTAGTGTTATAAAGAGTCTTCATAAATGTATAGTAATTTCAAACACTTTGAAATGACTATACATTTATTAAAATAGATAAGTTAATATTTTTTTTTAGATTTTGAGTGTTATGATTATCAAAAGTTACTGCGATGGTAAGTTTTTCGTAACAATTTATATATGTTTTCATCTCAATTTTGAAGCGCCTCAAAATTAAACAGCTTTTGATGATAATATGTAGAAAAAAATTACTACCTCACTATTTTTTTCATATCAATTATGTTGAATAATAGTTCTTAATACTGTCAAATAGTATATTAATGAAAATCTGAAAATAATACAGTAATTATGTGGGGCAATATTGATTACCTAGAAAAAGTGTTTTCCTTTTAAAATGTTATAGGTTAACTATTTATTTAATGGCGTCAATTTTAGATTGCTTAAGGATCCTAATAACTCTATTATTCCCAGCACAGTGCTTAAAGACCGATTGTTAGCACTTCTATGTCCCTTGCAGTTCTACAATATGGTTCTAAAAGTAAAAAGACAACAATTTTTTAGGTTGAGTTTGCACAATGGTTCTATATTTGACTGGCCTGTTGGTCTCGTGGTTAGTGATCCTGACTGCTATGCCGGAGGTCGTGGGTTCGATTCCCACCCAGGACAAATGTTTGTGTGATGAGCATGATCATTTGTTCTGTGTCTGGGTGTAATTTATCTATAATATGTATGTATTTAGAAATATATATGTATGTTTATCAGTTGTCTAGTATCCATAACACAAGCTCTGCTTAGCTTGGGACTAGACGGCGTTGTGTGATAGTTGTGGAATATTATTATTATTATTATATTTAGGTGATATAAAATTCTATAACTCAACGAAAAGTAAATAATCAAGAGAATATAATCTATGCACGTATTGTTTACCGCTATTAAGGCGTATAGTCCCTTGAACCATCTGACCGAAATTATGTGAACGCAACTCTCGCACTCGCCTAGGCGGCAGTACGCAAATCTGTGCATTTATTTGCGGCCAGCAGCGCCCGGAAAGCGCTTTATATCCATTTTCTCTGCGAGATATTGATTGATTTACATAGGCAATGTTCACTTTGAAGAATATTTAACCACCAATTTTTATGTGTAAAAATGTTTCTAAAGGTCCAAGCCGTTTCGAAGGAGTAGGGAAAAGTTGCGAAAAGTTGCGAAATTGCTAAATTTTTTTTTTTTGACAAAAGTATTAATTGCACGAAAAAATCAAATGTTGATATTATTGTTCATGAATCTATAATAAACATATATTTTTTTCAAACCAATTGACCTAGCCGTTACGGAGGAGTAGGCCTCAGAAAATCACTGTTTTATGGCACTTTTCGTGCGCTTGGCACTTAAGAAGTATTTATAAAAACCACTGTAGTACCCAAGGTTGACCTAGTAACCCTTTTATATAATCAATAATTGTTTAAAGGTGACTTCTGACTCTTGCGGCATCTAGCTCTACAGAATTTGTAATCAACACTTGTATGACACTAATAGCTTTTTTGTCAGCTCTTAGGATTCGATAGATCTCGTTAAGTGGTACTAAGTATTTCACTGGCTCTATTTAAGAACATCAGCTAATAGTAAGTGTTAGTTGACACCTTACAATTACTTATAGTGTTTTACGCTTCTTTAAGCTGTTACAGTAGTCCCTAAGTGTTATAAAGAATCTAACTAACTCTGATTAAAGACATCAGTCGTTAGTAGGAGTTAGAAAACACTTTACAATTGCTTTTAGTGTTTGAAGCTTCTTAAAGTTATAAGAATGAGCTATAGCAATGGCTCCCACCAACTCTATGCTACCGCCTTAAGTTGAATATTTTTTTATTTTTAACTGTTATTCCTCTTGAAGGTGTAATTATTTATCCTTAACACCACAGTAGAATCGAATGTTACAATCGGTGCTCTTATATATAATTTATAATCCTATGGGAGCTAAAAAAAGGTTGCTCTTAGCGCCAAAATGTTTGTTGGGCTTTAAACAGTTGCTACAAAGGATCTTGAGCGCTCGGCGTCAGAGTGGAGATCGCTTTGCGCATTCCATACATTGGCGAGCCAATCGTCTTCATTGTTAGATACATGAGTAATGCAGGGAACGAATCAGGAGTAACGTCTATGACGCGATGGCGCGGCGAGCCAATCACTGACAATCCCCGCCCCCGCGTCTCACTTCTATGTAATTGTAGTTCCCGCTTTAGTTGTGCATGTAGATTCACTCGCTCTGAGCTTGACCATTTTCATAAGAACCAGACTATATTCATAGATAAGCCAGGTCTTTCATTAGTTTTTCGTGTCAGTCATAGAGGCTAGAGCAAATAATTCCCGCGTCTGCACGGCTGAAAAACAACTCGAGTCGCGCCCGGCGTCAAGCGCGCGCAAAGCCGCCCACAACCATCGGGGAGATAAATAAAAAAAACTACTGAGGTGTCAAGGGACACCCGGATGGAACGAAGTTCCGTTCTGGCTTGCTTTCTATAAGAGAGAGAGAGAGAGACAGACAGAGAAACATGCGCACGCCGCACGGCTTACAATAGCTTACTATAGCAAAAAGTATCGTTACAACTTTTCGTGAGAATTTTTTCCGTCTAGCCAATACAAGATAACTAAAAAATACTATCCTATTTTATGTACATTTTGACAGCACTATTTCAACATCTTCGAAACCATGAAAACGACACTCATGACGAAAAAGTTGATAATTTCTGACAGCCGCCATCTTAGATTTACATTTTGACAGCACTATCGGCTTCAACAACCTCGAAAACCATGAAAAAGACACCCATATCGAAAAAGTTGATAATTTATTGCAGCCGCCATCTTAGATTTACATTTTGACAGTACAATCAGTTTCAACACCCTCGAAAACCACGAAAACGACACCCATGCCGAAAAAGTTGATAATTTCTTGCAACCGCTATCTTGGATTTACATTTTGACAATACTATCGGTTTCAACACCCTTGAAAACCATGAAAACGACACCCATGACGAAAAATTTAATAATTTTTTACAGCCGCCATCTTGGATTTATATTTTGACAGTACCATCGGTTTCAACACCCTCGAAAACCATGAAAACGACACCCATGACGGAAAATTTGATAATTTCTTGCAGCCGCCATCTTGGATTTATATTTTGACAGTACTATCGGTTTCAACACCCTCGAAAACCATGAAAACGACACCCATGACGAAATTTTTTTTTTTTGCAGCCGCCATCTTGGATTTATATTTTGATAGTACAATCGGTTTCAACACCCTCGAAAACCATGAAAACGACACCCATGACGGAAAAGTTAATAATTTTTTGCAGCCGCCATCTTGGATTTATATTTTGACAGTACTATCGGTTTCAACACCCTTGAAAACCATGAAAACGACACCCATGACGAAAAATTTGATAATTTCTTGCAGCCGCCATCTTGGATTTATATTTTGACAGTACTATCGGTTTCAACACCCTCGAAAACCATGAAAACGACACCCATGACGGAAAAGTTAATAATTTCTTGCAGCCGCCATCTTGGATTTATATTTTGACAGTACTATCGGTTTCAACACCCTCGAAAACCATGAAAACGACACCCATGACGAAAAAGTTGATAATTTCTTGCAGCCGCCATCTTGGATTTACATTTTGACAGTACCATCGGTTTCAACACCCTCGAAAATCATGAAAACGACACCCATGACGAAAAATTTGATAATTTCTTGCAGCCGCCATCTTGGATTTATATTTTGACAGTACTATCGGTTTCAAAACCCTCGAAAACCATGAAAACGACACCCATGACGAAAAAATTTATAATTTCTTGCAGCCGCCATCTTGGATTTATATTTTGACAGTACCATCGGTTTCAACACCCTCGAAAACCATGAAAACGACACCCATGACGAAAAATTTGATAATTTCTTGCAGCCGCCATCTTGGATTTATATTTTGACAGTAAAAGTGTCGGTACAATTTTTCGTGAGAATTTTTTCCGTCTAGCCCCCTTTCACAACGCGCGATAAGGAACTTTGTTCCAAAAAAAATAGCAATTAATTAAGTGTGATTTAAAAAGAACTTCGTAGACCGATAGATGATATTCTCGTTTGTTTGACAATGTTATTTCCATAGTTTTTTTTTTTCACTTATTTCATTGTGCCTTATTTCAGACCATGTTACCAGATCCTTACCGAGGCATTTGGGGCGGGTGTCGAGACTCTTTATCGCAAGTACCCGGAGCGTGCGCCTGCCCTGGCGACTGCGTTACGGCAGACAAATACGTTAATCAACTTAACGAGGTAACTTCTAAGAAGCCATGCATCACATCATCGTTAACCAATTTAATTTGACTCTTTAGACTATTAGAATTACGTGAGAATTGCCCACTGGTCAACGTCGATGGACCGCCATCTTTATTGGCCTTATCAAATACATTCTGAAGTATTCTTAAATTCTTTTTCTATCCATCAATTTGAATTCCGAACTAGCGTTAATTCTAAATTATTTTTAAATAACCTCTCCATTTGTAGTAAGAAAATATTAATTGCAATGGAATTCGAACTCTTTTTTCTAGATCGTAGTTAATTGTTCTAAAATTTGAAAATGGTCTCGAATTCTTAATTTTAAAAATTGTGGACCTTCACATTCTCATGTTTTACAGCTTCTAGAAAACTCAATACCGAAGGGGCGGCTGGCAGCTCTTTTCGCTGAGTCGATACAAGGAGTCAACGGCACCGTGCAATTCCCGAAAGGCTACTTGAAGAAAGCGCACCAACTCGTCAAGAAATATGGAGGCCTATACGTGGCTGATGAGGTGAGTTACCTATTCAATACTTTATTGCAATCTATGTGTATAAAATAAGGTCGTGGCCAGATCTTAGAAATTGATCATTCATGGTGTGGCCAAGTAAAATTGGCCAAATCGTTTTAAACGTTAAAAGATGATATTTCAATCCTTGTTTGGCCTCCTTTCTTTAGACCCTTTATTATATTAGTAATATGTTGCCAGCCTTTACCACCTTATTGATACACCACTTGGAAGCCCACCTTCAGAGACAAAATATAAAAGTCCTTGTGTGTACTTCAGTGATTTAGCCGAATTAAATTATAAAGTTGTAAATTTTCCTGGTGGGGCCCCATCTAATGATTTTGCCACGGGCCTCAGATGGTTACGCCATCGCGCCACTGAAACGCGGCAAACTTTTCGCGCGAACGTAATAGTAGTTTATGTGACTAGGGGATAAAGCAGTGTCTTTAAGTCGCGGGCGGCATGTTGAAATCCGAACGAAACGAAGGTTGCTGATTTTAATCCCGAACGATAGTGAGGGATTTATAAAATTAACTCCCGAGCATTGCGAGGGAGTTAATAAAGAAACCTGAGTGAAGTGAGGAATTCAAGCCGCCCAAGACAAAGACAGCTTTATCCCCGTGTTGCATACTGTACTTTTTACACCATCTGTGAGATAATTAAAATACAATTTGGTCGACCAAATCCTATATTAGAGAAATATACGTATTATATTTACAAGTTCATCAAACAAACAAAATTCACTTAACTCCAAGATTCTATGGTTTCAATAAATAATTGTCCCGTCAGTAAGCACGTTTTATTCTATTTATTTTTTTTGTTAGTGGCCAGTATTCATCATAGTGAATACACACTCTTTGGTTTGAATTTCAAGTCAACTTGTTCGATGCGCCTACATTTTGATTCACAATGTTGACGATTTTTGATGTTCTAAATTCAAATCTCATTATTCCCTAGGGATCGGCCATACTGCATTATCTCCCTAGGGATAGAATGACTTGCTTTAAGTGAGGTTTGTATGACGTATAAAACGACATTATCGAGCAGGTGGTGTAAAAAAACAATTCTCACTCAGCTCACTTATAATTATGTTGTTTGTTTCATAACGCATTCATTAATTGTTATTAAAGGACAGGCATTTCAACGTAGCATATTAAATTTCATGTGTGTTATTTTCATAAACACAGAGATACCAAAAATACACCCTACGTTATTTTTTTTATGAATAAATATCTGTACTGCGATCCCACCTGATGGTAAGCAGTGATACAATTGCAATATGACGTAACTATTCTTATTTTAATTTTTTTCTTCAATTCAAGGTTCAAACCGGCTTTGGACGTACAGGGGACGCCTTCTGGGGTTTCGAAAATCACGGTGTTCTTCCCGACATCGTAACAATGGCTAAGGGCATAGGCAACGGGTTCCCAATGGCTGCTGTGGTCACCACAAAAAAGATTGCTGCTGCTCACGCTGGAACGACGTATTTCAACACTTTTGGCGGCAACCCGATGGCTGGAGCAGTGGGTAAAGCTGTTTTGGACGTAAGTTTTTCTTTTTTGAGCATAATCATTTGTTCTGTGTCTGGGTGTAATTTATCTACAATATGTATGTATTTAGAAATAATATAAGTAGGTATGTTTATCAGTTGTCTAGTACCCATAACACAAGCTCTGCTTAGCTTGGGACTAGACGGCGTTGTGTGATAGTTGTGGAATATTTAATATTAATTTAATATTTAATTAAAATTTTGGTCAGTGGGTAGCCTTAGGGGTTTTTCACTAATAGAACTTGTCAACTAGTATTTTACGTGAGAAATCTTTAAATATCTTATCCTGCTCTGGGTAGAGAGAGATAGTGTCAGACTTTTAGAGTCTGTCTAAAAAGCTAAACTACTTAGAAATTTTGTATAATATTAAATCATTTAAAAAACACTTACATTCGATTCTTTTTATAAGGTTTTTCTATTACAACCTTGATTATTGACTACATCAGATTTCATTTTGCCCTAATAACAATTACCCAAAATAATAATTACCCAAGTCTCAAGTTTGACTTTTTAGACAGACTTTACTGACTAAAAAGTGTTGCCATGATTAAAGTAGTGTTGTAATCTATTTTGTGGGAGAATTATTCGCTAGTTCGATAAGAGGTTGCTTGTTATGTGTTCAGGGCCCCCCGTGCTTTGAGGCCCCGGGGCAGAGCCTCACCCAGCAAGTCGGTAGCTTTGCTAGTGACGTTACTTTGTACTTGTTATTTGTGCACGAATATTAAGTATCAATACTTTATGACGTAGAATCTACGTAAAAAGACCTTCTTATATGTATATACATATTAACTATTAATGGTAATTATTGACTTATCTTAAAAACGATTTGTATTGTAATGTTATCTATAACCTTTGCTAGTCAAGCAATAATACACTTCATTGCCAAAAGATAACAGTGAAGGAAGATTAGGTACCTACACAATAGATACACGTGGACAACTGGAGAGATACCTACTTGATGCTGATGCAGTTGATGAATTGATCCCAAGGTCCAATCAACAGAAATCAAACTTAGGGCGAATTTCATGAATTAAGTAATAAGGGCCAGAAAGAAATACTGAGAAAGTGCGAATTGGACTCGCGCATTGACGGTTCCGTACAAAATTACCTATGTAAAGAGTTAAATTCCCAATTAGAGTCTCAAAGTTTTTTTCAAATCCTAAAAAAAAAAATTTTGAAATGTAACAAAAATGTTTTTGTTTTCAGATTTATTTCTATACTTACTTGTAACTTGTTTTATGCAAAATTTCAGGCTTCTGGGCCGACCGAAAGTACCTTTGAATTTTGATTCCCTGGAGAGTGTACCTATACGTCGAAGTATACGTTTTTGCGACATATACAGCCGTATCTTTCTTTTCGTTAAGAAAACCTGATTTACAAATTTCCAAGAAGAGGTTTGTTAATCGGGTTTATACTTTTTTGAACTAACGAAAAATATACCCATCTTAAAAATCTTAATAAGTTAGGTTGTCTTTAATTATGACAACTCGTTTTAGTCAATAAAAAATCCCCAGGTTTTTACTCAAAAATTTAAAAAAGTCAAAGAAGTATAACAATAGAAGCCTTGCAATTTTTATCAAGATTCTAAATTACGACAATTTTTTTTTCAAAAACCTAAGAGTTTTAAAAAAACACATATGTATTTCCTGGAACATGTTTTGTAAAATAAATATTCGAGTAAATCATGGAATTACCGAATGCTAACAGAGTTTTCAGGCGTTATCTCTAATTTTTCGCGTTGCCTTTTCGTGAAACATCGCGTTGGATTGAGTTAGATGAAGTAACAAGCTTATAAACCATGCTCGATATTGACGATAGGTGAGTAAAAAAGGAACCTCTTAATAATGCGTTTAATGAATTCCAGGTGATAGAAGAGGAAGAATTGCAAAATAATTGCAAAGTTACTGGCAAGTATTTCATCGAACAACTGATGCAGTTGCAAAAGATACATCCTATAATCGGTGACGTTCGCGGGAAGGGTCTGATGCTTGGCTTCGAGTTCGTAGTGCCTGGAACGAAGGAACCCTTGAACGTGGCCGATGTGAACGCTATTCACGAGGATATGAAGGACATGGGAGTACTTATTGGACGCGGAGGGCGTTGGAGCAATGTAAGTTATATAGAAACTCCTCTGTAAAGGCTTATAGTACTTTAAATATCTGGCCGAAATTAAATGGACACAACACTGGTATCCGCCTAGGTGGCAGTACGCGTATCTGTACATTTAATTGCGGCCAGCTGCGCCCGAATAGAGCCCCGCTGACCTTTACATAAATCCATTTTCTTTGCGAAAAATTGATTAATTTACATATGCTATATACATTCTGAAGAACGCTTAACCAGCAATTTTTTTGTGTAAAAATATTTCTACAGATCAAAGCCGTTTGAAAGGAGTAGGGAAACAACGAAAAAATATCATGTTGTTAAATATTTTTTTTAGACGATAGTTAGTATCAGTATTTTCGGCCGATCAATTTTGTACACCCATGTGTTTGTACATTACGACGCTTAAGCTTTTTTCAAGGTCATTCAAGTTGTACAGACGTATGTACAACCGGACGCGAGAATTTTAAAAACAAGTTTTGATAATTGCTTCTATAAATGGTCTTTCATTATTTTATGTATACTATATTGTACGTCAAGGGACAACACAAACAAAAAACATGATTGGCACCCTTATTGCATTCCGCGGTATCATCCAGGCAACCTGGAATACTGTTTTTCTGAACATAAAATGGGGATGCCCAAGGCGTAAAAAAATGTTAGTCAATTAGTTGAAATAAATAAAGTACATGCTTAATCCTAAATTAGATAGATAAATAAACACATAATAGAAAGGCAAGAATAGAATGATTTTTTAATAAATTAAGATACATATATAAGTTCGACAATAGGTATTATGCTAACCTAAAAATTCATATTCAGAGTAAGCCATCCAACTATGAACTAATCATGTTATTATAGGTACGGATTTATCACCACTAAACTTATTTTTTTCTTTTTTACAGGTTATGAGAATTAAACCACCGATGTGCATCAACAGACAAGACGTCGACTTTACTGTATCTGTATTAGATCAGGCAATCAAAAATTATCTACTTATTAAAAAATAAATGACTTGTAATTTTTGGCTGTTTTTTATTTTTGTTGTGTCAACCAGGGATGCGTGATGTAGGCTTACTTAGACTGAGAGAGTGACTGTCGCGGGTTGTGAATCGGGTCAGTGGGTAGCCTTAGGGGCGGATTTTTAGGAGTTGGAGTATATCCTTATGGGCGCTATGAGAAGCAAAGAAAACGAAAAAAAAATTTTTTTGGTTAAAAAAATTTTTGGGACTTTTTTTTTTTTCGAATTGGTACCATACGCTTATAGGCACCATGAGCCGTGCAGAAAACAAAAAAAAAAATTTTGGGTTAAAAAAATTTTTGGGACTTAAAAAAATTAAAATTTCTCCTTTTCACCTTGAGTATGGTTAGGGGCAAACACTTAGAAAATTTTTCGAATTTTTTTTTTTTTGTTTTCTGCACGGCTCATGGTGCCTATAAGCGTATGGCATCAACTTCCAAAAAAACTTTTTTTGAAAAATTTTCTGTCCCAAAAATTTTTTTTACCTAATTTTTTTTTTTGTTTTCTTCACGGCTCATGGTGCCTATAAGCGTATGGTACCAATTTGAAAAAAAAAAAAAATTTTCGAAAAATTTTCTAAGTCCCGCGCCATAGCGCCCCTAAGGCTACACTCCAACCGTGAATCGCAACCCAATGGTCCACTCCAGTGATCACATAATCGCTTACCATCAGGTGAAATAGTGGTCAAGCGCGAACCTATAAATTATAAAACAAAACCTCCGTCTTCAAGCCCTGGGCGTGGGCCCACTTCGCCCACGCCTTGCTACGCCACTGGTTATAGAGACTCATAACCGAGAAACTATCGGATATCCGATTTTTTTTTATTGGCATAAACCAGTGCTTGACTCCGATTCCACCTGATGGTAATCAGTCGTGCAATTGTTGATGGCTCACTCTAGCCTTCGTGGTAGAAACGACGAAGTGAAACGCTTAGTCCGAACTGTAGAAATTTCAAAAACGGCAGGGTGGACTACTCGCCGCACGTCGGGTTGTCCGATGGTAGAAAGAAAGGAGATGGCGGAATCAAGTTATGTAATTCCTCATCCCATAAAATGCTGAAAGGCTGACTACCCTACGCTTGTGCTCAAGGCTTTGTAGAATAAAAATGTTAGTACTTAACTGAAACCGATATTTTAAAATAGTTTCGGTTAAAAGCAGTCTAATTAACAGGTTACGACAAGTTTCTTTTTTTTTTGCTCGGCCAAGTCCTAAATGATAATCTAGACTTGAAAGAAAAGTAAATTTTTGTTTTAATTTTATTATTTTTAAATTCCAATAACCGATATTTTTTCACTGATCTAACTGACTAGTGTTTGAATGCAATTTGAAATGATCAAAAACCAGCAGATAATTCGAAATAAATCAATATCCATAATCGTATTCGAAACCGCTATGAAATGATTCTTAAATCCGTATCCAGATACAATATCTCATATCTATAACATTCCTGGGTGTCAATATATTAAGTTTCTACATGTTTTGAAAGGTAAAGTCACTCACAGTGAGAGAAAACAAGCTAGAAAGAAGCATGACTGTGGGATATCGCACTGCTAACACAAGACTGTATCAACTCCAAAAAAGACAAATTCGAGATAACTCATTCTTCTTATGTTAAATTTAATTCTCTACGCGTCAATAAAACCCTCACTGAAATAGCGCAAGAAACAATTACGAAATGGCGTTATAAGTCTCTTTTCATGATTTACCAACTGTTATAATAACCCCCCGCGCAACACTGCGTCATCTTTAGTTACGGTTAAAATTTGAGTGGTGAAGACGAGTCGCTTTGCGTAAAAGACCGCATTATTTTGAATTGCTGCGTTATTGCTAAATCAGGTATGTAAAAATTGATGTATTTTTACGACTTAATACGTTATTGTTGATTAAAACCTAATTATGAAGTTGGTGTATTTCCAGTTGTTACATTATTGTTGGTTAACAAGGAATCGAATTGAAGTGATATTTTTAATAACGACATTCTTGTTAGTTTAGTTAGTAGTTTTAGACTTAATGCAGTTTTGATGAAAAATTTTTGTTTACTAAGTTTTTTGGGGTAAATTATTCATATTTCAATAATATAATTGCTGTTACTAATAGTATTTAAAACTGCACGTTCAATCAGTTATGTTAAAGTCAAAACAAAACATTTCTCTATAATTTACAAAATAATTTTGAGTTACAACATCCTAGGTGACGAAATAGTAGTTTATGTGACTAGGGGATAAAGCAGTGTCTTTAAGTCGCGGGCGGCATGTTGAATTCCGAACGAAACGAAGGTTGCTGATTTTAATCCCGAACGATAGTGAGGGATTTATAAAATTAACTCCCGAGCATTGCGAGGGAGTTAATAAAGAAACCTGAGTGAAGTGAGGAATTTAAGCCGCCCAAGACAAAGACAGCTTTATGCCCGTGTTGCATACTCTACTTTTTACACCATCTGTGAGATAATTAAAAGACAATTTGGTCGACCAAATCATATATTAGAGAAATATAAGTATTATGTTTATAAGTTCATCAAACAAACAAAATTCACTACTCCAAGATTCTATAGTTTCAATTTTCTATAATGCTCCTGTGTCGTCAGTACGCACGTTTTATTCTATTTTCTTTTTTTTGTTAGTGACCAGTTTGAATCATAGTGATTACATACTCTTTGGTTTGAATTTCGAGTCAACTTGTTCGATGCGCCAACATTTTAATTCACAATGTTGACGATTCTTGATGCTCCAAATTCAAATCTCATTATTCCCTAGGGATCGGCCATACTGCATTATCTCCCTAGGCATATAATGACTTGCTTTAAGTGAGGTTTGTATGACGTGTAAAACGACATTATCGAGCAGGTGGTGTAAAAAAATATTTTCGCTACGTAAATAGGTATATTAATTTTTGTTTATTTATTATGGATTTTTATGTTTTATAGTATTATTTGTAGTATGAACCGTGGGCGTCTTCTAGTAGATATGGCGACCAAAACGACCTTCATCTATGAAACGGACAAGGAAAATAATATTAACGAACAAAACACTGCATCTGACCACAGAAAATACTACATTTCACCCCTGCACAGTGATCAGAGCGATTTTGACGATTCGGACTGCGACCCTCATTTTATTCCTGGGTCAACAGGTAATGTTTCCCGTTTACTTCAAGGTGAAGCCACGAGACCTCCAAGTAGTTCTTCCTCAAGTAGCTCTTCTGCAAGTAGTTCCAGTTCATCTTCATCAAGTAGCTCAGATGATGAAGCAGAAAATAATTCAGACCACATTGCTTCTACTAGTGGATTAGCAGGTCAAATAACTACAGAGGCAAATGCTTCAGAGGTACAGGAAATCGTACGAGGCAAGAAAAGGGTGAAGAAAAGGGTGAAATGAAAAGAATTGGAAAAGTAAAATTGCAAAAACACTTTGAAACACAGGTAAGGAGTAGTCCTTACCTGTGTAAACATCAAGTGATAAAAAAACAAGTCCCAGCTAGGAAGATGGGTCCTATGTGTGGAGATAAATGCCGATTAAATTGTCGAGCAAAAATAGATGAGACCTCGAGAGAAGATATTTTTAATGATTACTGGCGTTTGGGAGACTTGTAATAACAAAGACAATTTATAATAGCTCATACATTTTCCTAACATAAGAATTGACAAAGATTAGTGATTATGTGTAAAATGACTGAACTAGAATTGCCTAAGAATAATAAATAAATAAGAAACTTTAATTAATCTAAAATACGTACTTCATAATGTTGATTTTTACTGTTGTAAGTGCCATAATTATGGTTTTTGTATTATTATTTTTATGGTTTCTTTTGATAAATACAATATTTGACTTCTATCTTGCTTTATTTATGCCCTAACTATAGTATCTAAAATAACAGATCTAATGAAAAAGTATAATAAATCAAAATACCTTACCTAAAATCATTCAAATAAAATGTAGGAAGTCAAAATTATATCACTTATAACTACGCAACTAAAAATAATTCTTTTTTTATTTTTTATTTCTCACACAATACTGTATTAACTCGAAATTTGGAAATAACTTGATAACCCGCAATCTCAGAAATTACTCATAATTATAGAAACCCCTTAATTTTATCCCTAATTTTAAAACAGTGTTCACTTTTTTACATTCGTTAACAGGAAACGAGTAATCAGTTTTCCATCATTTCTGAAAAAAGCTTCATTTTGAGTTGATACAGTCTTGTGTTAGCAGTGCGATATGTGGAATTTATAAATTATACATAATAATACCTATTCTTAATCGTGAAAGTATGTATCCCCTTCGCCGAAATCATAACTTGAAAATTAGTTGGCAACACTTCAAAGTCTATAAGGCTGCTTTTCCACCAGAGATGTGCTAGGCAGCTATGCTGCGAGGATTTAATAACTAAGCTGATACATAGTAGCAGCGCGATGCTATGCGATGTATCGATAACAGAGATGCGGCGAGGGCGGCGCGGTGAGGGAAAAGACGTCAAACGAAGCGACAAACGCGGGCCTAGGTACTGTAGGTACTCTGCTCTGCACATGACACAGCTACACCACTCGCAGTCGTAACCATCCATAGCACGCATCCTTCATTTAAAAAAAAAAATCATAGTTGAATCCGTTTTCACGTTTTCTAAGCTTTAGGCACCAATAAATATTATTGGTGGAAATCAAACGCAACTATAGCAACGGAGCATAGCATATCTCTGGTGGAAAGACAACCTTACGCTTGTATTTTTTATTTTATCTTATTTATATCCTAAAATAACAACTGAACCTAAATAAAGGGTAGTTACTTTTGTGTTGTGCTATATAAATGAACTTATAATCTTCGACATGAAAACAAAAATTAAAACCAGTTTCATAAATAAATCCGCCCGAGTCCGCCCTACCTTATGGGTCATTGCACTATTGGTTTAAAATTACCCGCGTTTTTAAGGAATTCCCTACAACTTGGTATGCATAATTTTGTTCCAAGGCTTAAGTGCGTTCAAAACAAAAAAAAGTGGAACGCAGATAAACGCTATGTCGCTACTTTTCTCAAAAAATCTATAGACTTAGGTAATAGTCGAAATACTATTGGTTAATCGATATTTACCGACCACTGTTGTGAATAACTCTGTATCCGTCCGTAGCATAACATTAGTTCCTTGATTATATCCTCATCCTTACTCGTCGAAACTCCCATAAAGTTCCGAATTACGTCAAAAGCGATTATATCGCGAATTCAACCAAATGTAATAGTCACAAAATGTAAGGACTATTGAGTACTATTTGTGACGTTGCGCGTTGGTCGGATTCGCGATTAAATCGCTTTTGACGCAATTCTGAACGTCGGGACTGTAGGTAGGCAGGCAGGCACATGTCACCAAATAAAAAAGTGAAAGCTGTCATTATACTGTCAAAGTGTCAAGTTCCAATTGTCACTGTCACTCGAGTCAGCTGTTGTGATTGTGCTTGTGCCAATCTTTTTTTTGGTTACCATTAGCTTTATTTTTATCTTGGATATTAGCTAAGAATCTTAAAAATACACCTGCAACAATACTCGTATTTCTTAACAAGCAGGCACGTCTCACGTGTATGTAATTTGGCTTTCAATAAGAATATAACCTATAAAGCGGCGAACTACAAAATTACCAATCATTTCATCATTTCTATAGTGCAATACGGAGTAACAATGGTTTTCAAGTGCCAGGAAGATAGTTTCTTAAAGAAGGTATAGTATCAGACAATCAGACCATCTAATCTGCAAACATTAACCTATACTCTATCAGTTTTAAAGTAGTTAACTAAATGTAAACAATCCTAACATGTCTCTTTTCAAAAAAATTGTCTAAAAAATGTATCTAAAAATGTTTGCAATTAGGTATTTACCTAAACCGATGTTAGGTAATTAACTAAATTTAAATAATCTTTGTCTTTTATACAATTTATTTTAAATAAAAAGAAATATCAAGTTTGTTTACCATTAGTTAACTACCTAAACCGATGGAGTATAGAGCTTATTTGTTTATGTTCAGTAGCCTGATTCATGTAATGAAAACCGTAACAATATCGTAGCAATTTAGTTGTTTAGACCATTTCCATATTTGAGTTTGAACGACACCGATTTTAAAGTCGTTTGAAATTCGTTGATATAAAATATATGTATAACATTATCCTGGTAGAATACTTATTAATGTAACTGGAAATAAGTCGATAGATCGTGAATACCGCTTTTGGATAGGACTTCGATCGAACGACTATAAAACTTCAACGATATTTGGCTTGTTTGATTTTACGTAAATCAGGCTACAGATTGTAATTGCAATGTTTTAAATAAGTATACAAGTAGGAACACACCACAATATTTGTTAAAGTCAACGTTTGTCAACCTCAGTCGCATCTTCACTTACCATCACATCCCACACACAAATATTCGCTACAAAACAGCATTTTATTATAATAATAACAAAACTATATTTTTCAGTTCTCATCTACGGTTATAAAATGTGAACCAACAACAGAACCAGTGGTTGAATACGGAAAGACTATTCCATTTCAAGGATATCAAGTCACATTAGACGACACAATACTGTTTCCTGCAGGTGGTGGTCAAGTAAGTAACATATAAATTTAAGCTTTGAAGCTATTTCAAGTGGCGAGGCAGAAGCCAGTGATACTTAACCTTTTGAATACAGTCAGTTAGAGATAATAGAAAGACAATGAGACTGCAAATGCCTACGTTTGCTTGGGGTTTAATGAAATAACCTTTAAGTATGGATGTCAAATATTTTTAATTTGACTAAAGTTGACAATGCTAAATGATGCTTATTTTGTAAATAGGCTTTTTAAAAACACTTTTACCCATACGTTTTTTCGTCAGTTTTTTTTTATTTTTTATAATGGATAGCCTCGCGTTTGACCACAATCTCACCTGATGGTAAGTTTAACCTTTCAGATACCGTCAATTTTTATTATTTTTAATAAATGATAGATGAGGCTGGTATTTCTTCCGACTATTCCTAGCTGACTACCCAGAAAAGAAACACTGAAACTTATTATTCTGTTTTTTTTTCTCCAACTATTTTTTCCAGTCTGGATGGAGTGGGAGGGCGTGTCAGACTTTTACTGACTAAAGCCATGCCTATGTCCTTCATTTGCTTTTTGCGTTCTAAGACTACTAGGGGTTTCTGTTTCTGAAACTGGTCCTAGCTGGCTTCGGCACTGCTGTGCCTCTATGGTTTGTCGACTGTTGACGACTGGAGACGGCGGCGACCGGACTGCCAGACGGCGAGCTACCCATGTCTCGAAGTCCGTAAGCCCGCGTTTACCATGATTGGTAATCGGGTCGGGGTCTCGGCTGCTGGGGCGTGAGGACGTTCGTTGTCTCACGCGGGCAGCCTCCTCCTTTTTCTAGCATTACTGCTGCGCGCAGAAGGAGGCGATTGTCTGCCATTCCTCCTCACTTCGGAACATAACGGCGCGAGAGGTCGTTGCCGCTGATTGCCTCCACGAGGACACGGCGGTGTGCCGCCCTAGCGGGGTACACCTCGATCGTATGCTCCACCGTGTCCTCCGGACAGTTCACCCAGGCATGTCCGATTGAATCCGATGCAGGAACCTGCCGAACTTGTCCGGTGAGGACGCCTATGTAACCACTCCTCAAAGAGGGCCATTTTACCATGAGATCCCGCCGGAACTCTGTCCCCCATGCCGCGACTTGTCGCAATAGCGGAGTTTCGCCACTACGCGCCCCTTAAGGCCTCGGTGCTTACCGGACACCCGGATGGCAAGCTATGTAATGGTCGTCAACCACAAGCCCGCGCTCACGGTGGCCAGAGATCGTTCTGCGACTCCTGACGCCCGGGATGTCTCCTACTATGGCGGCTGGGGCGTGACGACATGCGTTCCCTCACGTATGGGGCCGCCTCCTTTGCTAGCATTACTGCTTCACAGAAGAATCTGCATCATCTGCACCCCACTCCCACTCGCGCCCGAAACAGGATCCGACGCGAGGGGTCGCCGCCGCCGTTCTAATTCTTTTTAAAATATTCTAATTCTTACAGCCTCATGACATTGGCCGGCTAAACGACACGGAAGTAGTACAAGTACTCCGCAAAGGTAATGAGGCGGTACATTTCACTAAAGAACCCCTAGAAGTGGGTACCATTGTGGAACAGGAAGTCGACTGGGAAAGACGATTCGATCATATGCAACAGCATTCAGGTCATAATCTTAAATATTTTTTTAGCTGTTCTAATTATCAAAGTTTAGTTTGAACTTCAAAGCTTGCAAAGTTCTAAAGGGTTTTTATCATCATCATCATCATCATGTCAGCCGAAAGACGTCCACTGTTGGACATAGGCCTCCCCCAAGCATCTATGATTGTTATCACTGTAAAAAAAAATACAAAATAACCTTGACAAATTTTAGCAAAGTTTTATAATTATTGATCATCATCATCATCAAGTATATCTACCACTTCTGCCCTAATTAGGATCATGTAGTGTAATCAAATAAAATCAAAAGCATTTATTTCAAATAGACCATTTACAGGCACTTTTGAATAGTCAAATGTCGGTCAGTCCAAAAAAAGTGAAGCTAAATTGCATGTTCCAAAGCGTAGATTTCTGTGGAGAAGAATGTGCAAGAAACTCCATGTGTAACGGCACTGTAGGTGTAGTGGTTGAACGATTTGCATTGCGGGTTCAATCCCGCATGGTACATATGTATATGTCTGGCCTACGTATAGGCGTTCCGGGTCTGGGTGTCTTGTGTATGTGAATTGACATATTTGTGAACGCACCTACGGTACATTAGACACAGAACGTATGGAACTGGGATCGGCCATTTTGATGCAATCAGCCAACTTATTGATTTGTAGCCTAGATGTAATGGAGAAGAGAATCTAAAGAGATGAAAAATTATTATTGTAAGGCACCAATTGTCTTAAGAATTATACTGTTTATATCATTAATGACTGTTTGCTATCCAAAAAAAAAATGCTCACGCACGAGTGATATCGTGACAACATATTTTATTATTAAGTACTTACTTGAAAATAAATGAAATTTCATAAACATAATGTTTTATATACAAAAATATCATGCGTCCTGTACGATTTGCTCAGAGGTTACCAGCCTGATATAATAAATTGTGATTGTGATAAATTGGGTAAGTGCTGATCGGCTGTCTTTTCCGCACGTGTGCAAAACAACTTCATTGCGAACATGTTTCCAACGCACCTTGTGTTGGAAAAACGCAATAACATTTTTCCATTTTTCCTGTAGGAGGGTAATGTTTTAATTTTTTTTTAAATTTTGTTCACAGGTCAACTTGATTTGCAATGAATTTAATCGTCGAATATATTTTCAGGCCAGCATCTACTGTCTGCGGTATTAGAGAAAGAGTTTACAATGGGTACAACGAGCTGGTGGCTAGGTTGTGATGAGAGTTACATAGAGTTGGACACGGCTACAGTGAGCAATGACGTAGTGAATTCCGTGGAAAAGAAATGCAATGACCTGATCAAGGAAGCGATACCAGTCACCGTGAAGATTTGTAAAGTTTGCGATCCTGATGTGAATGAGGTGCAGTCTTTTTTTTTATTTATTTACTTTTTGTGTTTCCCGCGTTCCGAATTACGATATCAGCAGCACTCTTAGCGCATCAAAATCGCCTGATGCATGCGTCTACGGCATTGAATTATAAAAACCCGGGTTTTTTGTATATCAATGGTTAACGGTAATTCGGAACGACTAGACGACTGTTGTTGGCGCGTGAACATCGAAAACATCGCAATTCGGAACGCGGGGTTTATACTCGTTTTGTACTCCAGAGAGTAGGGTTGCCAACTTGCCAGGTATTGTTTTCAGAAACTCGGGACATGTGCTTAAATTCAATAGTTTATTTATTGAATTTAAGCATATATCCAAAGTTAAAGTATTTAAGGCAGGAAAACTAAGGACTAAAAAAGTAAGAAAATTAAAAAAAAAATTACAGCTTTTTTTTTACGTTTTTCCTTACAGATATTCTTTCTTTTCTTTACAAGATTAGGTAGTGAAAATTAAATGCTATTTCGCAAATTATATGTCTTCCTAATGGTTATTTGTAAGAATAGATAGGTACTCATACATAACAATTTGATATTGATATGCTCTATAAAATAATCCCAGAATGTTTGATTTCGCATCACCTATATTCCACCAACATGGTCAAGACCTAAACAATGCTTAATTTTGCAGTGTCCTTATTTTTATTTTCAGTGTTTAGGCACACTGAAAATATACACAATAATATACACAACCAAGTACTCCGACAATTAAATCAACAACTATTATGAATATTTCGGTACGTGCTCAAAGTGGATAATAAAAACGTAAACTTTGATTAACGATTCGTTTTTTGTTTCATTGTCTCAATGAAAGAAATCCTAAAGCGCCACACGTTGAGACATTTTAAAAAAACCTGCTGAACGCAGGACGTCTTCGTAAATCTGGACACCTGGCAACCTTATTCCAGGCACTTGGGCACGTAAAAAGTGTAGACTTCGACCGTTATCACAACACTGCAACACATGCTTAAAGCATTTTTGTATTACTCTCTAACGTTAATTAGTCCCACCCACGACGTTAATTTAAGTTCTATGTCGTTCTAGCAAAAAAAATCTTTCAAATAATTGTCCCCACTAGGTACGAATGGGAAAAAAAGTTTCGTTCCTCCCCAGTGGGGACGATTGGAACTTTTTTTATTTTATTTCCCACTCGTTCCGCTGTTGATGGTGAGTCGCTTTAGTTTATTAAGAGCCTATTCACTCAAACCTTGAACACCCAAATTATAATCGAACGGAAAGACCACAGCAAACAAATTGTTCCAGTCCTTCGATATACGCAGTATGATTAGGCGAAACGCTTAGTCCGCACCGTAGAACTTTTAATCAACAGCGTTAGGGTGGATACTCGCCATACATCCGTTTGCCCGATGGTAGAAAGGAGGTGGCGGAATCAAGTCGCGCAATTCCCGCACACACTCGAAAATGTATCCTGTGAGATACCGAAAGGCTGGCCACCCTAAGCCTGTGCTCCAGGCTAGGCATTCACCTACATGTATTCATACAGACCCCATCACCCTCATGCTCCTATGAAGGTAATGGGGTCTTGTCTGTCTGTTTCAGCCAATTTACTG
This sequence comes from Mythimna ferrago, assembly GCA_910589285.2. Taxonomy (NCBI): domain Eukaryota; kingdom Metazoa; phylum Arthropoda; class Insecta; order Lepidoptera; family Noctuidae; genus Mythimna; species Mythimna ferrago. The sequence goes on from OU342693.1 coordinate 3,204,277, forward strand.
AACAGATAACAGTTGAGTTTTGCAGACTAATCTATGAGATTTGCAAACTGTACTATTAAAAGTATTGTCAAGGGTTTTTTTGCGAAGGTCTCAAATTATGTATCTTATTTAAAAACTTCTTAAAGTAAATCAATTTAAAGTTATTTAAAAAAAAAATTTTTTATTCCTAATAAATATAAAAAGGATGAGGAAAATAAAAGAAAAACGATAATAAATTATCAAAGTTTAATAAAAAAAAACATTAAGTATCTGTTATGTTCATTAAAACACCGTATTTTAGTAAATAGGTTTATTGTGCTAAGTAGCAGAACCAGTACCGAAGTGAAGTGATAATCTCATCTACCCACTACTTAGTCAATCTTATTATGTCAATAAGATTTGACAAGTACCCACATTAAGTATACAACATACCTTTCCCCCAAGTATGTTAATCATACACCAACAAAAGATATAATAAAACAATACTTCAGTACTTAACCTAACACATTTTCTTACTCAGTTACATCTTTTAAACCTATATAATATACTTATAAATTACCTATATATTATATAATATAACACATACATTTAGGTATATAATATGTGTAATCATTAAATTAATAATTAGAAACAATTTAAACACTTATAACATAAAGTTACAATCACTAGTTGGTCTAGTATATGGAGTCTTACCGTGTTGAGCAGAGATTATTTTAGTTTTAATCTTACCACCAGAAAAACCAGACTCAGACTCCGCAGGGATACCTAGCATTTCGGCCCATTTATCTGAACTTGGTATTTCTATAATTTGGTCACTATCCTGACTAGATGGTAATTCTTCCATTGCCTGATCTTGTCTATCCCGATTAGCATGTTCCACCATAACCGTTTCCCTATTCCTATCTTGTTCCTCTTTTTCTTGTTCTATTACTGTGTCTTGTGTGTGTTGTTTAATCAATTGGTCTATGTGTCGGTTGACTAATGTGCCATCTCTAGTTTTGACACGATAACTGGATGGGCCTTCTTTGTTTACAACTGTTCCTGGTAACCAACGTGGGCCACTACTGAAATTTCTGTACATAACCTTTTGTCCTACCTCTGTCTGTCTATTCTTCTTATTAATATTCCTCTCCACTTGAGTTTCCCGAGTTTTACGTTGTTTATCATGTGGATTAATAGCATCTAATAATGTTCGAACTCTTCTATTAAACAAAAGCTCTGCCGGGCTCTTGTTAGTGGATGTACATGGTGTTGCTCTAAGTCCTAAGAGCATGTTCGGAATTTTTATATCCCAGGACATACCATCCATTTTGCGAAGTTTGTCCTTCACAGTTTGCACCATACGTTCTGCCAGTCCATTGGTGGCAGGGTGAAAAGGAGCGGACCTAATGTGTTTTATTTTATTTGCATCTAAGAATTGTTTCATCTCAGACGACACAAAAGCTGTACCATTATCAGAAACCAAGGTCTCACACAGGCCGTGAATGGCAAAAATCGTTCTTAAAAATCTAATTACAGTAGCTGAAGTCATATTGTTAACGATAAATACTTCAGGCCATTTAGAATATGCATCAACAATTATCAGAAATGTTTTATTTTGGTAGGGACCAGCAAAATCAATATTTAGCCTAGACCAAGGTTTTGCTGGCAAAATCCACTCATAGCTGGTTTTAGGTGGCATATTCCTGCTTTCTAAACATTTATTGCAGTTTTGAACCAATGATTCAATGTCATCATTCAGCTGTGGCCACCATACATAGCTTCTGGCCAGTGATTTTGTCTGGACAATACCACTGTGCGCTTTATGTAAAGCGCGCAGAACAGGCTCACGCAGTGATGGTGGTACCACCACACGACAGCCTAGGAGGACACAATCCTCATGTAATGATAGCTCAGAACGATGCAACCAGTATGGACGTAGCTGCTCGTTAGATTCTTTAGCTGGCCAGCCACACAGAATGTGATGACTTACCTGGTTGAGGACTTTGTCACGCTTTGTAGCATATGCTATTTTGTCCACATCAACGGGAAAATCTTCAGGAGCTTCTGCCATCAGTAATATGTCACAGAGTTGTGGCTCCGGTTGTTCCGGGACAGGCTGTGGCCAGCGACTCAACCCGTCAGCGTGACCTATCTGTGGCCCTGGCTTGTAGGTTATGTCGTAACTGTAAGAAGTCAGTATCAAGGCCATTCTAGTCAGACGAGGTGACAAAACATTGGGAATAGGTCGTTTGGGATCAAAAATACCTAATAACGGTTTATGATCAGTTACTATCATAAACGATCTGCCCATTAAATAATTATGAAATTTAGTTACACCGAACATGATAGCAGTCGCTTCTTTATCGAGCTGGGAGTAGCGTCTTTCGTGCGTGTGCAGTGTCCTAGAGCCCATGGCAATAGGACGTTCTTGTCCGTCGTTCATGACGTGAGACAAGACGGCTCCCACTCCATATTCGGAACTGTCACAGGTTAGCACTAACGATTTTTTTAAATCATAGTGAACCAGTGTTAGGTCACAAGATAAAAGATGCTTAGCAGTATTAAAACTGCTCTGCTCTCGATCTGACCATACCCACTCCTGGGATTTGTCAAGTAATCTATGTAAAGGCTCTAGAATAGTAGCTTTGTGAGGAACAAACCGTTCATAAAAGTTATATAAACCTAAAAACGCTTGTAGTTGTTGGACATTCTTAGGTTCAGGTGTATTAAGTATCGACTCCACTTTACTTGGTGCCGGATGGATTCCGTCGGCGTCGATAACAAAACCTAAAAATTCCACTCGCTCTTTAGCGAATTTACATTTATTCAAGTTAAGACGTAGACCTGCCTTCTCTATTCGTTTAAGCACTGTGTCAAGACGCTGTGTCATTTCCGGCATAGTACGACCACTGATGATGACGTCATCAATCAGTACGGCGACGCCGGGCACTCCAGCTAGCAATGCCGTCATTAATCGCTGGAAAATACCCGGACAAGCCTTCACACCGAACGCTAATCTGTGGACTGTGTATAAGCCCTTGCATGTATTTAATGTTAAGAGTCGTGCTGTGTCGTCCGTGACTACTACCTGTGTATATGCTCTATCTAGATCTAGTGTAGTGTAGAATTTACCCCCAGATACTGACGCGAAAACCTCACTAGCAGTAGGCATTGGGTATGTGTCAGACTCGGTAGCCTGATTGACCGTGCTTCGGTAATCGCCGCAGAGGCGGATAGCACCATTTTTTTTAATAATCGGTACGACGGGGGTCGCCCAGTCTGAAAATGATACGGGCCGCAAAACATTTTCAGCGACCAAACGGTCAATTTCTTTTTCTACCCTATCTTTAATAGCGTAAGGTACTGGCCGTGCTTTTAAAAACTTGGGCTGCGCATTCGGTTTCAAGTGAATCGAGACAGGATTTCCTCGGTAGGTACCGAGTTCATCCTTGAAAACCTCTTTATATTTCGTTAACAACTTATCAATCGCGGACATATCGACGTCAAGAATTTGATTTACCCTTACGGATATTTCAAGCGCTTCAAACCAATCACGACCTATCAGATTTGGGCCTAATCCCCTAGCTACCACTACAGTCAGCTCGCGCTTAATGTCCTTATATTGCACAATGACTGTCGCTTGACCGATGACCGACACCCGCGAGTCGTTCCACGTGCGTAATCTTGTGCGTAGCGGTCGCGGCGCGGCGCGCGGCCTCAAGCGATCCCACGTGCGCTCGTTGATGAGCGAGAACGCGGCGCCCGAGTCAACTTCCATGTCGACGAGCACGCCATCCAGCGACACACGCAGCTTGTATGCCGGCACGTGCGAGTGTGTACCCGCCACCTTGTAGATTCCGTTCAGTTGCGCATCAGACTCGTCGCCATCGGCGTAATTCAGTTTGCTAGGGTTATTTTTCTTTTTAGCAGTGCAGATCTTCTCGATGTGCCCCTTTTTCTTACAATACCGACACACAGCGTTGATAAAACGGCATTCGCCACCATGACGATCGCCGCATCGGTAGCAGAGACGAACGTTCGGCCTGACCCTCATTGCGTTTACATCCATTGGTTCCTCCGTAGACGGCGGAGACACCCCGGCGCTGGGCGACAACGTCGTTGCCTGTTCATTTGCGAGCATCATACGCGCATCCTTTCCCGCGGTCTCGGACGACACCATGGCGTCCACAACGTCTTGATATTGCAAATTATTCGTCTTCAACAACTCATACTGTAGCTTGCGATCGCTCATGCCGCATACCAATCTGTCGCGCAACATGCGTTCCAGATTTGGAAAATTACAGTTGGTACTGATTTTCCTTAGCTGAGCGATATATTCTGATGCCGATTCACCCGCAGCTTGATCACGTTTGTAGAATTTGTACGAAACTGATATTTCATTAGGCTTCGGACAATAATGTTTAGTCAAAATGTTTGTCACTTCAGCAAAAGTCACATCACTTGATTTCGTTGGAGTGATTAGCGCGAGAAGGGTCTCGAACACCTCAGCACCACAAACCGTAAAAAAGTTAGCTTTTTTTAATGAATCATCGATAATTCCACATGCTTCAAAACAATAATTTAGCCGAGTTATGTAACTGTCCCAATTGTCATTTTTCACATTGAACTCATGATATTTCACTAATTTACGCTCCATAGTAAATGTTTAACCTTCGTCGCCACTGTTATGTTCATTAAAACACCGTATTTTAGTAAATAGGTTTATTGTGCTAAGTAGCAGAACCAGTACCGAAGTGAAGTGATAATCTCATCTACCCACTACTTAGTCAATCTTATTATGTCAATAAGATTTGACAAGTACCCACATTAAGTATACAACAGTATCAAAGTATTATCTCAAAATCACATAAAAATATATCTTTGGTTTTATATAAGTAGCAATTCGTTATGGCACTTCTTTGCAAATTTAGTGGTTTAATTTAACCTTTTGTCCTTAGTTATTCAAGCTTAGCTTAGCTCTTCAAGTACTTGGTATCCTAAATACCAAGGATTAAAGTTTATAGTTTGTAAGATTTCATTATTTTATAGTTAAAATGAGTACAAAAAATATAGGTATGTAAATATTAAAAAAAAATAGGAACTTCATGCCTAATATCATTTTTAAATCCATAGCACTTATTATATAAGTAAAAGATTATTTCAAAAAATTATAAGACTTAAGAACGGCGTCAAAATCAACGTTATGTTTATGTCCTTGGTGAAAAAAATGCAAAAGATTTTTTTCATATGTATCACGTTTCAAGTAATGAACTACTTCGGTTTGTGGAACAAAGTCTTTGTCATCTACATGTTTCTTATAAAATTTAACATTTTCCAACATGTCTTCATCATCAGGCAGCAAGAATAAGTAGCTTCCAACGGCTTCAGCTGCATCAGAATATTTTTCTAGGTGGTAATATGCTACTTGTATATAGTTAAGTACATCTGCAATAAACTCCGCACCAGAATTATACTTGAGGAATTTAAGCTTATCCTGGCATTGTTGTCTGCAATGCAGAAGGGATGCTATGTTGTTTGACATAGTAATAACAAATTCTGATGACCACTCTTGTCCAGGCTGCCGCTCACATTCTACACGACAGTTGTTTTCTGACACAAAATAACCCTTTATAACTTCTTCCATGCTGGCTACTGTCTCGGCCCAATTTTCTTGTCTGTATGATTTTTTACCTAGATTATACATAATGACATAGTCTTCAATTTCCATATCAACAATTTCATTATGATCCACTTCAGGTTGCTGTAAGTAATAACGCATGTTACTTTGCATTGTCTCATCATCAGGATTGGCGATTAAGTAAGTGTAGGCAGCTGAGGCGGCTTTGAAAAACATGCGCTGTTGAAAATAGCATATGTGCAGGTACTCGTATGGTTTTTTAGCCTGCATGTCATGTAGTACAGAGTCGTCAAGGCTTTTGTTTAGGTTCACATTGAGGAATTCTTCATCTTGACATTTGTTCAAGCAATCTCTTTTATTAAAATACTTTTCATATATTTTCAGGTCGTCTATGTCTTCTTTGATGTGAGATTCATAAATTTGTCCATTACACTTAATTCTACAATTAATAACAATGGACTTGTAAAGTTTATAAAGATGCAAGGCTTCTTCAAATTTTTCAATGCACAACGACCATCTCTCATCTGAGTAGGCGACTACTCCTTTACGGAAAGTTTTTTCTAGTGAAGCCGGTGTGCGGCAGTCGCTAAATTTCAATTGACTTGTAGAAATGATTACAATCATAACATAATATATCTTGTCAGGTACCATTTTGCTAAAGATCAATTCACTTTATTTAAATATATCAAAATTTTCTCTAAAACTCACTTCAGTTAAAATTAATACGCTTTGAAACAAATACTTTTTAACAATAATAAGTTTTGACAAAAATAATCTAGTATAACTTTTGAACTTCAGTGAACTTTGACATAATTCCGTTCCGTCATCGTCATCGTAAACTTTTTATGTTTTTAACCTACTTGCGCTTTACCTAACTGGAGTATGAACCTTTTAAGCCAGCTGGATACTATTGTATTTATGCCGAGCTACGTACAAATAAAGTGATTAACAAGTAGTTTATAGGCTCTATCATCATCATCATCATCATCATATCAGCCGAAAGACGTCCACTGTTGGACATAGGCCTCCCCCAAGCGTCGCCACAACGACCGGTCCTGTGCATCACGCATCCATCGGATTCCCGCGACCCTAAACAGGTAATCGGGCCACCTTGTTGGAAGCCGTCCAACGCTGCGTCTTCCGGTATAGGTTCTATGCTAATAGGTAAAACCCACCTTGGACTTTTACCTTGCAGCTACTCTTACTTTTATGTTTGAAGGCAAGGTAAAATTATCCAGGGTCGTCTTCACAGTCGAATCAAACTGAATGATGGGTTGGCCTCGCTCGACTACTCGGCTACATCTAGACTAGCTGGACAGCATAGTAGCAAATTCGTTTAACAAAGAGAATTACCCTTATATAAATGAATAAGATACGCGGCAGTTGGTCACAGCGATGTGTAGAACAAGAACTTAGGGCCTATTACACTACGCGTTATTCAGAACACGATATTCAGACTCGTCTTATCTTTCAATCTGAGTAAGACAGTCTGACCCTTATTACATTACGCGACACGTCGCGACATCGACTAAGGCCGTCTGAATATCGAGTGATGTAATAAGCCCTTTAGTAGGCAACCCGTTTCTACTCATAGTCGTTAATCGCACGAACTCTATTTACGTATTCTTTCTCAGGCACATAGTGCACATACTAGAGGGTTACCTAAAGACTGCATGGACACGATTAGAATCATATGCATTGGGGATTTTGACGAAAACTTGTGTTGCGGTACCCACGTCACCAATCTAAGGTAAACTAAGTTTTAATATAAAATAGAATATATTGAAGATTTCTCAGATGCGATGGCTGTCGGTTTTAAACAATAATATAACGGCTTTTTACAAAACTCCACCCCTAAGGGGGTAAAAGAGGGGTCCAACCAAAGTTTGTATGGAGAAACCTACTTTCACGTGGTTGAAGCCGCTGGCAGAAGTTAGTACGTATTAAATGAATGGCCCCTTTTGGTGTTCGTCAGAATAGCTGGTGGTCTGTGGCGTTTAGGCTCTGGTAACCGTGTATGTAAAATAAGCTATATATCTGCACCAGCAATGACTAAGAATAATTGTAATAATGATACTTATTGAATTATTGAGGGTACATATTTTTTCAACGTAAGAATTAGGTACTATGTACTTATTTTACTTACACGGTTACCAGAGCCTAAACGATTAAACCAACACCTACATAACTTAGTATTTGCCTTAAATATTTTATCAGGCACTTTTCCTTGGGATAATTTAAATAATTACTACTATTTATTTAACATATTATGTTTGAAGTTACAACTAAATTAGATAAATGAAGTAAATATGTAGCAATTATTGACGCAATACGTTTCGGGAAACTCTGCATGCTTAACTGTAAACTAGGGGGTGACCAGCCAACGCAACGTCAGAATGGCTGGTCAAAAAAAAATTTTATTTCTAAATATATAGCCCACGTAGCAATTATTTACTGTATGTAGCAAATATAAGCAATTATGTAGCAATTTTCGAATTAACTCGCATAGACCAACGCTACAGACCATCAGCCATTCTGACGAACACCCCTTTTGCGGTCTACTAGTAATAAAGGTATTACACTATGACATAAAGATGTGTCATTGTCGTTTTCCAGTCAACTGCAAATGATCAAGCTCTTAGGAGTAGAGCCCGGCAAGAAAGGTAAAACGATCCTCAAGTTTCTGGTGGGCAACAGAATTACTAAAGTTTTCCAACAGATGTTAGACAGGGAGAAAGTGCTGACCGGGCTCCTCAAGTAAGTATGAAACCATTTTTATTACTGTACTAATTATTGTTCTCAATAATCTTTAATCATAGAAAAAATAAGACATAGGTACAAGTACACTGCTGAGCCAAAAAAATCAAGTTTAAACTACTACCGTTGAGAAATGTGCCTAACAGTTATACGGCAAACAAACTTATGAACCCGCGTTACAGTGGCGTAACTTTTTTTAAATCAAAATTTTTCGGGAGGCCCTTCTATCTTACTGCGGCAAAACCCAAATGTAAACACGCTTGCCTTGAATAAAATACATTTTATGTACCTATACTAGCGGGCCTGGCAGACATTATCCTGCCCGAAAGCTGGCTTTTCATCGAAAATATAAATTGAGACCCCGATTGCAGCGCCACCTACCTAGTTCAATTGTATTTTTAATCCATCTAGAAACCCATTCGAATATACACACCACCCACAAATTACATCCATATCGATCTAGTCATTTACGAGGAGTTAGGTGACAAAACAGAAAAACTGTCTTGTTGCTCCTAGAAACCAAGTTACCCAAACAGTTCAAATATGCACTTTCTCGCCACTTTTTCAGCTATTTATTCAATTAGTGTTTCGAGATTATCTCTATCCATAGTTAGACAGTACTGACCTAGGACAATTTTTAGTTATAGTGCCTTTGACATAAGAAGTCCCTTCGCCGTAATGTTGGCTCCCCTGTCTGTCTAAAGAAAACTGAAAAGAAAAAAAAAGAGTTGTCTACTCTAGCAAAATTGTTGCACAAAATGCGAAACGAAATCGATTTTAACTGTAGTCACACAACTTTATGGAGAATTATGAGAGGAATTGGGGTTTTATTTAAAAAAAAAGCAGGTCTAAAAGGGAGCTGTTAATGGAGAGCTACGATATCGTAACGTGGCTTATTATTCGGTATTTGAAAGAATTACAGGACAATCGAAATGGAGCCCAGCGTCGTATACTATTCAAAAATAGTTTTTTCAGTTACCAAATGAAAACAAAAAACAAATGATAAGGCAATTTTATTAACGAAATATCAGATAATCTTCCCAATATTAAGTAATTTCATTGCTAAAAATATAGCAACACTGTTTTTCCGTATTGCCAACATTACGGCGAAGACAATTCTTACGTGAAACGCACTATAGTTTTAATTTCGAAAAGCTTCTTTCAGAGGTTGCAGATGTAACCAGATGGGTCAAAAATAGGAAGGATGCTGTTATTACCTCCGGAAAAAGTTACACTTCGAACGTAATACTCAGGTCACAGAGGCTTTAAAATCTTTGATTAGTTTATATGTAACCAGCGTAGTGGAAGTTAGATTCTGGGTCATTCTGAAACCCAGAGCACACGTATTTGACTCGGCTAATACGGCGATACCTAGCTTCGCCTCTACCACGTTCAAATTGCTTGTGGCTGATAGGCCCAAACAACGAAATTTGTGTACTGTGGAGAATAGGTTTTTTTTTTTTTCATAAAATGATAAAAAAGAAAGTGGTATAGATCGGAACGGAGGGATCCGTTCCGATCTATACCACTTTCTTTTTTATTGTCCGCTACTCACCCTTAAGGGCCTTATCATACTAGCGGATTAAGAGCGTCCTCAAAACGGCTGAGCAACGAATACGTTACGGGCGCGCAACGAACACGTCGTGCATGCACAGCGAATTTGGTCGAGATCTGGCAACGAGGTGCGGGTCTTCGGCGTCTTCCAAGTAACAAAGCCCACAGCAGTATCTCCTACCTATAATCCATTTTGTTACTGAGTGTATTGTACATCGTTAACTTGCTACAAACACGCATTGAAAACGTTGCGAATTTGTCACGCGACCGCGACGTCTTCGCTGTGCAGCCGCGGCGTGTTCGCGACGCATTTGCTGCGCGCCCGCTCCGCCCCACAGCCGCTCGTAAACCGCTGTTGTGATAAAGTCCTAAGAGTACTATCTCTCGTATTGAACTGTACATTCTGTTTCCAAACACATAAATAGTAACTTTATAAAACGATTGCAGAAATGAACCATCACGACACGATGAGTTAATACAAAAACTGCAGAAGAACTTAAAAATCACGAACAAATACCTGCAGAACGTTCTACAAGAACTCGCCCAATTTGAAGTGGAGAAAATAAAGAATGCAAACCCGAAGCCAAAATACGTGATCATGTTCAAAAAGGTAAACGAGAAAACTTGATTTTAGGTTAATAGATACAACGATGAATTATGGCACCTGATTGGCTGATATAAACCTTACAGTGGCGTAGTTAGAACTAAAGGGGCCCTGTATAAAAAAGGGGAGGGTTTCTTATAAGGCTCTACTAGCACAAAACTGATGCCCTGAGACTGCGATATCACGACGAAAATGAACTGACTAAGGGTCACCGCACACTGTTATATTTCCTGTTGGTTTCTTACATTTTAAATGGATTCGCCACAGTCAATTGACGCTGGAAGACGCCACACGCTACAAAACGCCGGTACTCGCTTCTTGTGGCTTACACTGGCCACTAAACGCTGATACAAAACGCTATCACACGCCACTCGTGCATTAAAACCTTCTTCGACAGAGTCCATTATACTACTGCGCACATTGGTTAAATAAAGTAGCAGCTACTGGCCACAAGTGGTTTGTGGCCGCTTCTGTCTTCTCGTGGCGGCGTTTGTGGACCTGTGGGCGTACGAAGGATGGAAGAAGAGGTTTTGTCTTCAAGTAAGACCGAATCGAAATTGGAATTTCTCTAATTAGGATAGGTCAGGCATGTCCTAATTGAAAGTGAGCTTATTTATTGGAGCATTCTGTTACGTTGTTATTGTTATCGTATATACCGAACGCTAGAACGAGCGGAGCTATAAAATTGGAACATCCTATTTTTTATTAATTATTTGTAAGGCCGCCCATTGTGTGTCTGTGTTTTAGTTTCCTTTTTGTATGTGTAATGGTGTACAATAAAGTGTATAATAAATAAATTCGTGCATTATGGGCCTTTTCTAAATCAAGAGAATTTAAGGAAGTAGATAAATGTTACAAATATTTGCATACATCGGGGCCCCTATAGCCTGGGGGGGGGGCATATCATTAATACAATTGATACGGCGGCAGCTACGCTGAAACCTTATGCACTTACTCAGATACTTTGATTGGTTAAAAGTTATTTTCGACCTAAGTGTGCAACGTGCGACCAGAATAAAGGTGTATGAATTGGCGCATTCAGTTAAACCAATCACAATTCATGTTTCAAATTGTCCTAAACAGACCAAGATTGACCATAATACACTTATTTTTAATAATGTTTGTACTCTATTTTTTGTTTAAGTAGTGTTTAGTAAAGAATATAATAAAATAAATATATAATGGAGGTTATTCGGAAAAATGCTGATATTAGATTGTATTATGTAATTCTTTTTTAGTTTCTGTTAGGGTCAACGCTGCGCTAAGCGGTCCCCGTTTCGGAAACCGGATTATTACCTACCTGCGTTGTGGCTCGTTTAACTTTAACGGTGTACATGTAGAAGACGGATGCCCGCGCGGGGCCCCGCTACAGAGCATTTTTTATAGGACCACGCAAAAATCATTTACGAACAAATGTCTTTTTGTCTGTGCAGGAGGCTACTCCTGAATTTAACCGCGCAATCATCAAGGGTCTGGAGGGAGAGAACATGTTCATGTTCTTAGTTTCTGAAGATCCGGACAAACCTAAAGAGGGACAGATTATTATCCAGGGGCCTGTAGAACACTGTAATGCTTTGGGTGATAAGTAAGTAGTTTCTAATTTTATTCAAGTAATTCTTATTAAAGACTAGCTTTTGCCCGCGCGGCTTCTCTCCCGCTCTTCCCTACCCCACCCTACTATACCCAACTATGCCCTACTCTACCCAACTATAGCCTACCCTATCCCACTCTACCTTACTCTACCCTACTATACCCAACTACCCTACCAAACTTCACATAAACCATCTACTAAATAGTCCGAACAAAGCCTAAATATCTGGTTTGGATAGGTGAGCCCGTTCTGGAGTTATAAAATTACAACGAAAAGTGGCATTGATTTTTATTCTTATTATAAAGATAAAACATATAGTTAAACACTTGTGCTAATATGGACATTATCATCATGAAAAAAGTTTTTTAATCATGTGAAACATTAATTTATTCAAAGGTGATCTGTAAATCTTGTCTTTAGAGACACTAAATTATTATACCGAACATAGATACATTATGTAGAATGAATTACCTAAATCGTTTTTAGCAGATACTTTGGAGTTTAATCCTGAAAGATTTATTTTAACCCAACCCTTTCAGTATGGGTACGCTCAGTACTATTTTAATTGTCACTCTTTAAACTTGTGATTGTTGCTGATGATTGTCTTTGTGGCGAATAAATGTTTTCTATATTCTATTTTCTCACAAACTCACAGCTTTATATTGTTGTCCAAGTATCAGCCAATCAAAAAAATGGAGGTAGTTGTACATTCCAATTCATCAGTTTCCTAAATAAATGCAACTTCAGCTAAAAGACTATTTGAAATAAACGCCTCATACTTTTTCAGGATAACAGAATTGCTAAAAGGCAAAGGCGCATTCAATAACGGCAAGTTTCAAGGTAAAGCTGGCGATTTAGGCGGTATGAACAAATGCAAGAAATTGATCGAAGAATACTTTGACAGTCTAGAGAAAAAATAAATACGAAATACCCATAATCTGTTGGTGTTTTATTTAAATAAATATTGCTTACACAACTTCTGTGATAACATAAATATTCCATGGTGTAGGGTAGGTAGTTGTACTGTTCCTGGGATTTAGGTTTTATGATTTAATTACGCATGCGGGTTTGCTCCGCATGGAGAAAATTTCAAAATGCAAAGAAACGCGTCCCGCGCCCGTATTTCACTCATATAAATACTTGTATGAAATGGACATTTGCGTGTTACGCGTGTGGAGCAATCCTGCGGGGGTTACGCGTGTGGAGCAATTCCGCATGCGTGATCAAATCCGCACGATATTAAAAACACCCTTAAGGATCTATTACACTACGCGTTATTCAGACTCGTTTTGTCTATGGTTCGACGTATCGCGCAGTGTAATAGGGGTTAGACTGTCTTTCTATGAATGAAAAATAGTACGAGTCGGAATATCGCACGCGATATTCAGCGCAGTGTAATAGGTCCTTAAGTCTCTATTTGCATGTTCACATTGGATATGCCTTCTGAACCCCGGGAAGTATTTTAGTTATTAATTTTATCGGAAATAAGTACCTTCACTTAATTATTGATATTTCGAAAGTATTTATTTATTTATTTAAACTTCATGTACAATAGTGGTACATAGGCGGACTTAATGCCACAAGGCATTCTCTACCAGTCAACCTTAAAAAAAATATTCCTGAGAAACTCGGGGCATATCCATATTAACACTAACATTAACTTCGTCGACCCCAAACGGAGTGCCATTTTGGGTCGTCGTAGGTGACCTATGCAGAACACTATACCCTATTCGCGTTAAGAATAGAGATTTAAAGAAACCTTCTTTATTGTCTGTTCAACTGATTTTAACTTCTATTTCGTGGGCATAAGGATGGCATTAAAAGCAAAAAAGTGCTACAGCCGCCATTTGTCATGTTACCAACGTAATAAGTCGAGATCGGTTGAACGGAGTATAATGAAAGGTCTTCAAAAATTTCTAATGTTATTTTGAACAGAGTATACATATCATTAAGGATGAAACTGCACTGCTATCTGCTTGGCGCAAGTTGCCAGGCGAATAGCAAAGTAGCACCGACGTTCTAAAGTGCTCCTAAACAGACGCTCTCCGTGCTTGATGTCTTTGCTATTCGCAAGGCTATATATAAGTAGTCTGACAGTGTGTTTTCGGACTATCGCGTAATATGTACTGCAGAAAACTACAAATTTTTCAATGATTTTGGTGGGTGTAAGTTTATATTAAATCCTTGTGTAACATTAACAAAATACGCGCGAACAAAATGTACGTCGTAATGACAAAGTCAGCATAATAATATTCACTTAAACTAAGGAATGAATTTAAATAACAATAACATAATGTAAACATTTCAAACTCATTTAAATATACATATTATGAAACCATTTGCTTCCTGCCTAGTTTAGATTTTAGTCGAAAAGGTTGACCATAATCAACTATTAAGAGGTTATTATCATTGCACCTGCCTTGATTAACATAAAAATAATTTATAAATAAATTATTGTTTCTGGTATGAGAGTGCAAAAAGACAGGTATTCAAAAGTACTTCTCTTTTGGCAACTTATTTTTTTTTTCGTTTACACCGAAATGCACTGATTTTGATAGAATAGGGGAATAATAAATGCACATAGTATCCTATAACAATCCATAACACAATCATGATAAATATAAAATATTCAAGTTACATAATAAATTACTCTAACACCACAAAATACAATATGACATACATACAGTATCGAATTTGAACGCTCGAAAGTTATTAAAAAATCTCTTGCACTATGCGTCTACGACCACGACTTGTCGCACAACCAGTTGCAGTCGAGTTGGCCTACTGTCCACAGAAGCGTAGCTTCATAGACGCGTATTCGTTATTAGGCGCGTCCACACAGAGCGAGCAGCCTCGCGAGGCATTTGCTGCGCGAAGCAGCTCGGTTAGTGTGGACGTGCCTCGGTCGAGGAAAGCGCGCGCGCAGCCGCGGGCGAGCGACCGAGCGCCGCTCGCCCTCCCCTCAAGGACCTATTACACTACGCGATATTCAGACTCGTTTTGTCTGGTTCGACGTATCGCGCAGTGTAATAGGGGTTAGACTGGCTTACTATGAATGAAAAATAGTACGAGTCGGAATATCGCACGCGATATTCAGCGCAGTGTAATAGGACCCTCAGTCGTTTGCCGCGCGCTCTCTGGACGCTCGCTTATATTACGAACATAATGGCTCGAGCTTCCCGCGCGCGGCAACCTTGCCATGATACCGAGGCTGCCGCGCTTTCGGGGGGATGGAGGCAACCTCGCGAGGCCGCTCGCTCTGTGTGGACGCGCCTATTATTTTACTCTTAGTGTACGCCTGCGATACTGTAAAATATCATCTACGAGATATCTCGTACCTCGCATTCAATGTATTAAATAATACTTATAGCTAACATAGAGTAACATTCGCTAATTTTCCCTAAACATTATCGAAAGAGTTTCTCGTCCTCCTTACAGTCGATAGTGTTTGAAGCGTTGATGCTAGCGATCAGTTTCTCAATGCCGAGGTTGGTCCAGTCTTGAGACAGGTCATCCAAATAGTTATCAAAGTCCACAAGATCTTTTTGGACACCACGTTGAAGCAAGTGCGATACGGTTTCCAAGACGTATGGGGTTTCTGTAAAAGAAGAAATGTCAAAAAACATTTTTTTAAGAATGGAAACTGCATGCTATAGGATACGTCACAAGTTGACGAAACTGCAGTAATGTTGCCGATAAAAACGGTCCTGTGCTTCTCGCATCCATTGGATTCCCGCAACCTTAACCAGGTCATTGGTCTAACTTGTAGGAGGCCTGTTGGACATAGGCCTTCCCCAAACGTCGCTTTAACGACCGGACCTGAGCATCTCGCATCCATCAGATTCCCGTGATCCTCACCAGGACATCGATCCGCTTTGTAGGACGCATTTCAACGCTACATCTTGCGGTACGTGGTCGCCACTCTAGAACCTCTCAGCCCCAATGGCCAATTTGCCAATGCCAATTTTTTTTTAATTTAATTTACTACTTACGGAACATAACTTTATTGGCATCCTTGAGCTTCCATTTTCCATCATTGTATTTATGTAACTTGATGGCGGGTGTGTCCAGATGCTGCATCATCCTCTTATTGTCCACCTAGGAAAAACAAACCACTTTAATATCATACTAAGGTAGGCGCCAAATAACAATGGAATAATGGTCATTGACCCTCCTACATTATTTTGTTGACATTCTTAATTTCAAAAACGGAACTGTCTTGAATCAACACATTGTGATCATTTACATGATCTAGTAATGAAAACCAGTTTTTTGTTTGATTATCGGGTACCTATGCTGAGATATTAGGAAAAGGTCAATGTACTTTATTCCACCATGGCTATCTGGCACCTTCAGCTACATGTAGGTACCATCAAAGACACAAAAATGAACTTAGCGGTGGTCAGACAGAACCTCTAAGTTCATTTTTGCGTGCAATGAGTAAGTTATTGTAAGGCCTCCCTCACATAAGGCGCGCGCGTTCCTCGGGCGTGTGAGTGACGCGTACGACGCGTGCGCGACGCGAGCACGCTGCGTGTTGCCGCCGTGTTTCGTGAGTGCAGCGAGCGCGCGGCGCCCGCCTTGGCGTTAAACGGTTTATTTACGGGCGAAGCGGTAAGAACGCGACTTGAGCGCCGCGTGCACTCTCCACACACGCTGCAGGGCAGCAAAACGCGACGTTCACGCAGCACGCTCGCGGCGCGCGCGCGGCACCCGCGCTTCTCACACGCTCGAGGATCGCGCATGCCTAATCATTTTTCCAAACCATGTATGTGTTACTGGTCAACATCTATTAGTTATGTTATTTTCTGCTGCACATAATGTAGTGCATGCTGTGCTTTAGTAATTGATGAGGTGCTTAGACGTAAGTTAGTAAGTAATGTACAAATTATGATTTATTAGCATACTTATTGTTGAAAAGCCTATTATTAAATAAATAAATAAATGACTATGTGATATTAGCAATGAAGTCTTACTACAATGAAGACAGCAGAAGGGAAGTGCTCTGCAATTTTTTCAGCAATTTTCTGGCCAGGGCATTTCTCAACAGTGTTATCTTTGAAGTTCTCGCAGGCAGCGTAGTAGCCGGCTATCACACGGTTATCTGTCTGAGCTACGGTCTCTATCTGGAAAATTATAAGCAACACTATTAATTCAGATCCAGTATTGGACATCTAGAGGGTGATGTTGATGATCCTTTCACTATCTAAGCCTCTAAGGCATAAATTCCGCAATTGCCAAATTTAAAAAAAAAATAACTATACTTTCCACTGTAACTTCTTTCCAGCCCATAATTTTCAAATCTTTTTAAGATAGCGACAGGATCATGTAAGATATAATGCCGAAACAGGCTGGCTTGCCTTTCAACTACCAACTAGACATAAAATTATAGAAAACTAATTGCATGTAATTCTTTGTACGCGTTATCAAACTAATTTTTATGACATGAAGATGTATTTTAAAGTATTCTTCCCTACAACAAGTAATTTCTTCAACACATTTCAATTGTCAGTGACTAACCTATCAACGTCTTCCAAGTTTACAAACAAATTCTAAAAGCAAACAATGACTATACAAATATTGTATGTAGGTATAGAATGTACAAATTTAGTTTGGTTGATCATGTGAATTCATCAGTACTGTACTCTTACCGAATTTGACATACCTGTAAAATTGTTAATTGAGCACAAAAATGGGTTATGTTTGCAATAATTACCTGCGTCAGCGCTATCTCCGCCATTGGCGACAAGTAATGACTGTGGTGGAACAGCGGTACTGTGTCCACGATATCCAAATCCTGATTCTTGGCTCCGTCTCGGATTTTTGTGGCATCCGCTAAAAGAACACCGTTTACAGCACAGTGTGGATATTTGGCAGCGTGTAAGATAATTTTAGCGTAAGCTGCAGTTTCCAGTGATACTTCTCCCATTGTTTTATTGGATATTTGTTAATTTGGTTATAAAACTGATGATATTTTTCACTAGATAGCAAATAGCAACTTGCGGCTAGAACCAGAGTACAAGAACAGGAAATTGTCACTTGTCACTTGAGTTTGACAGCGGCCTGACATACTTTGCGTTCTGAATCGCGTCAAAAGCGATAATATCGCGACGCGAATCCGACCAACGCGCAGCCAACGTCACAAATATTAATCAATAGATATATATATAATGTAAGAGATAAGTCAATCGACTTGGGTAATTATTAGGGTAAAATTAAATCTGATGTAATCAACGCTATTTCAATAATTAAGGTTGATTAAGAGATCTTGATCATGGTTTACAGTACAATTCACGAATGATGGCGGCCGTGAAGTTAGCCTTTGCGAACGTTCGCGCATACTACACTCTTCTCGCACACGCACGTCGCCATTTGGTTCCTAAAACACGTTACTGCGCAGCCTTCTGCGAAAACTTCACGGCCACCATCATTCGTGAATTGTACTGTACTATTAGAAGAACCTTATAAAAAGTATCGAATGTAAGTATTTTTTAAATAATTAAATATTATACAAAATTCCCAAATTGGTTGACTTTTTAGACAGACTAATATATATTTTGTGACTTTTAAAAATCGGATTTGGGATATAATCATCTTTGACGCAATTCGGAATGCAGGGATATTTGACTTCATTTTTTAGTTTTGTCAGTCATGAATTCATGATGTCAGTCACTTCTTTTTTTTGTCAATAATTTTGGCTTCCGTATTATTATTAAATTCCTTTATGCCATCCTTAGGATCTTGGGATGTACACATTCTAATGTTTAAATGTTCTAGTATTTGGCAGCATTATATCAAGTCAGCAAGTCAGCCTTCTTGTCAAACGCTGTAATAAAATTCTCAGCTCCATTTTACCGAGATTGCACCTGTTTCAATGATTCCACAAATTGTTCAGTTGCGTAGACACTTGATAATATACAAACCACAGAATGCTTTTGGATATAAACTACACCGATTTTCTAACACTCTGGATGGTACCTATTGATAAGTTCGATGTTGTAAAATTAGTGTTAAGGTTGGTTAGAATTCTCTTTCCAGGGTTTCAAGCTAAAAAAAAAAAGCAGCTGATTGGAAGAATGAACAACACTTGCTTTTGACAAATTGTCAATGTCAATGTCATAAATCTGTCAGTAAGTTATTGTTGACACATAAATTACAAAGCGTAAAAACATTTGAATATTTTCGATGCTTTTTACTCATTACTCAATTGTAATCTCTTGATTATGGATAAATATGATACGTCACAAATTACAGAATTTCCTCGTTACGAACCAGAGTCCGCGCAGAGCGGTGTCTCAACGTTCTTTAATAAATTATGGAAGTTTCCTATATTCTCGCCCAGTGAGGCAGCAGATAGTGTGCAAAACAGAGCGATGAGTGATAGCAAAGACGCCCCTCGCTCTGACGATGAGAAGCAAGAGTATGAAGATGGGAAACCAGAAACAGGGTCGTATGCCATCGAGTTAGAGGGACGCAGCTTGCCTAACGTTCTTAGAAGAATAAGCAGTCTCATTGCCTTGGGATCTAGCGTAAGTAGAAAATACATATGGAGCTTAGCAATTATTATCAAAATATCTTTGTTTGACAATTGAGTAATTTAAATGAATTTCCGTGAATGTCAAATTGGTCATTATAAAATCTAAAAACTTTGTCCTGAGTAAACTAAAAAACAATCACTGAATGTATGTTTCTGTAGGTAATTTCATTTTGGCCATGGTATGAAAAATTAAGTAAAAAATTTAAATTCAAAATAATACAAAGAAGCTATAACAAACGGGTACTGATATAAATCTACTGCTAGATATTATTATGTTTGATATTTGACTACCTTATCAAGGGAATGTTTGCAGAATTGGCCTTGAACAAGATAAACGAATCGATAGCCTGCTCTTTGTGCTTGCAATGTTTTCACATTTTTGTTAATGACCTAAATTATCTCTTTTCAAATACAGAAAAAAATAACATTTTAAAATTCTCATTTAATTCATTAAACCCCAAGCGAACGCCGGCGTTCGCGCACCTATTGTCTTTCTATTGTGTCTGCAATTCTCACGATTGAAAGGTTAAATGTGAAAGTATGTTTGAGTGTTAGTTGATCAAACTCCAATTATTACTGACTGGATATGGATTTAATTTGGAACATGGGTAACACCATAGCCTGGATTTAGAATATTTTTTTTCTAGGTTCCGATTTTTGTTTTTTTTTTTTGAGTTGGGTATTCATAGATTGACTTCTCTCATTCTAGTCTGGAAAGTGTGTCAGACTTTTGCTGACTAAAACCATGCCTCTGTCCTTCAGTTGCCCTTTGCGTTCCAGAATCACGGCTTGTCTTTCAGAAATTCCCCATTGTCCTAGTGGGCATCCGCTCTACTAGGCCCCTACAATGTTCCCATAGAATCATGTTTGACATTCACATGGGCAATCTATGGGCCAAACATTAAACCTTTCATTTTTCCCACAATATTTTTGTAATATTCTCTTACCATATTACTGTGTATAATTCCTTCTGAATATAACTGTGAGTAGTACACAAATATTTTACGTAAATTATAGATTTATTTCCAGAGTGGTACAAAGTATTCTGATACGGAACTGGCCCGCTACTGGATGCCAGACGACATATCACGAGAGTGCTATGAATGTGCATCACGATTCAGTACGCTGAGACGAAGACACCACTGTCGTGTTTGCGGACAGATTTTCTGCTCCAGATGCTGTAGCCAAAGAGTACCAGGTAAATAAATGATAACCAGGTTTCAGAAACACGACACACACACACACACACTCAACACTCAAATACATATTATACAGAGTTACTGTAAAACACTATAAACTTTGTAGGACTGTATTACTAACATCATAAGCAACAACTTTTGTCCTATGACTTTGTAATAACATTATTTATTTACCAAAAACATACCTTCAAGATTTCATTGTTCTAACACATTTCAACTCTGTATTATGCTACACCTACCTACGTGTGTATTACGAGACGCAAGCGCATCAAGCACCCCCGCCGCCCGATCCCGCTCCCCTCCGCTATTGCACTGCCTCTTGCTCTCATAAACATCGTAATTTTTAGAACCTGAAAATCTGATGAACTAAAATATGATAAATTTTTAAAAGTCATAGAACAAAAGTTGTTTATGGTCTAACACCTAATAGTAACATAATACTGAGAGTAGTGGTGGCCGAGTGGTAATGGCCCCGACTTACGAGTTGTAGGTCGCGGGTTCGAAGTGTTCGAACCCAGCCAGGTGTATTAATTTGTTTATTTCATCAACACTGCTCGCAAAACGGTGAAGGAAAACATCGTGAGGAAACCGGCATGTCCTAGAACCAAAAATTCGAAGACATGTGACATTTACCAACCCGCACTGGGCCCGCGTGGTGGATTACGGCCCATTCCCTCTCCTAGTGAGGAGGCCTGAGTCCCAGCAGTGGGAACATTAAAAAGGCTGATGATGATGATGAACATAATATGGAGAGGTGACCAATGTTTTACAAATTATATACTAGTTGTCCCCCGCATTTTCACCTGGGCCATGGGACATAACATAATGTTATATAACCTATGCTATTCCTTAAGAATCTGTCTATCCCATACAGAAAGATTTTAACAACCTGATTGGTACTTCCAGAGTTTAGTGCATTTAAACAAATAATATACTCTTCTGCTTTACTATGTATTAGTGATGATGATGATAATACCATCTAGCCGATTTCGGCCACTGCAACCGCATTCCTTGGCTCCTCATGGTTTTTTTTTTCTGTGGGTAAAAATCATCCAAATGACATTCCCCACCACGCAACCACCACCTTAGGTCCTCTTTTATTCATTATTTAAATAAATGACATTGGAAAGTACTTTAAAAGTACAAAGTTTCTCATGTATGCAAATTGCAGACGGTCTGAAAGAATTCAAGATTATTAACACCAAAAAAGATTGTCCGATGTTTTTTTTTTGATGGGTAAAAATCATTTAAATGACATCCCCCATCCTTGGGCGGAGCGGGAGATAGTGTCAGACTCTTACTGACTAAAAAATCCATTCCGTTCCTTCGTACCTTCATACCGTGGTTGAGCTATCTTTCAAAATTAACCCTGGCCCCAGTAGGCTTCGACCCAGCTGGACCCTTGCTGTTGCTGATAACTACTTGAGGCGCGCGGGAACAGTGCGCGCCGTCGACGACTTGGGCTCGGTCCGGACAACTACCGGACGGTCGGATAGCGAGCTACCCATTGCTCGCCGTCGGCAAGCCCACGCTCACGGTTCTGTTATGTGCCCTCATGTGACTTGCATATCCAACCTTTGCCGAAAAACTCCGAGAACAGAGTGCACATGTCAGAACACCATTAACGCGACGACCTCAAAGCTATACTCCATCGGTTGAGGTAGTAACTAAATGTAAACAATCTTAACATGTCTTTTATCGAAAAAAAATGTCCAATAAAAATGTATCTAAAAATGTTTAGAATTAGGTTTTTACCTAAATCGATGTGAGGTAATTAACTAAATTTAAATAATATTTGTATGTATTTTATGCGATTTATTTTAAACTAGCTGTGCCCGCGACTTCGTTCGCGTGGACTATAGGATTTTGAATTCATTTTTTCTAAAATAAAAGTAGCCTAAGTTACTCCTTATTACATCAGCTACCTGCCAATAAAAGTCCCGTCAAAATCGAGACAGCCATTTCCGAGATTAGCCGGAACAAACGACAAAAATTGTAAAAAAGAAATTATTTTGTTGTATGTACCGTATATATTATAATCATATGCATGTAGTAAAAAGCGGTTATTTCAATATTACAAACAAACACTCCAATTTTATTTATATGTATAGATAAAAAGACATATCAATATTGTTTACCTTTCGTTAACTACCTAATCCGATGGAGTTTATACCACCAACAGCAATAATGTATCATGTACAAGTACAGATACACTCAAACCATAATTATAATATACGCTTGTTTCAGGACACATATTCGGTTGCGCCGGAGGACTACGCGTCTGCAATTATTGCTGCAACGTGGTACTGAGTTATCTGAAGGAGAATGACATGACAGGCGAGATTCCGCCAGACCTCAGGACTTTACAGGAAAACTTACAGGTTTGTGGGATAACCTTATATTTTAATTATTTATTTATAAGGGGTTAGTTAATGTGGTCTTTTTATTACGCGATGTCTGTCTATACTCCATTTATTTAGTTAGTTAACTAAACGTATACAATCTTGATATGTTTTTTTTAAATTTAAAACTAGCATTTGCACGCGACTTTACCAATAGAAAGCTACTTTATTCCTGATTGACATAGGCTATATTTTATGTGCGCGGGCGAAGCCGCTGGCAAAAGCTGGTTATGCTGTAAATAATTTCGTTACTGGTAACATTTATGACACACTTTAAAACAAACAAAAAAATTATTTGTTACATAGCCTTTGTAGTCATCTCATTGTTTAACCAGGTGAAATTCCCTGAGAACAAGTCGGCGCAAGCGAGCAAGTTACGCGATAACTTCATGTTCGCGCGCGAGCAGGAGGAGCGCTGTGAGGCGCGCACGTCGCACAAGGAGGCTCTGCACGACGTGTTTAGACAGCTGTCCTTCACGCTGCCCACTCAACAGCACAGGTAAGCAGTCAAGAACTTCTGGCGATATAAATAACCTAACTTTTTCCATTTCTTCCAATAGAGGCGTAGTTAGGCGTGGGCGAAGCGGACTCTCGCCCAGGGCCTCGCGACCAAGGGGCCTCTTTAATTCATTAAACCCCAACCGAACGTCGGCGTTTTCGTCTCTCATTGTCTTTCTATTGTGTCTCTAATTACGGTATTCGAAAGGTAAAGAACGAGGTTTTTTTTTTAAATTGACAAATTCGCGTTTGTTCACTATTTCACCTGAGAGTAAGCGACGATATGGTCGAACAATGGTTTGCGACAGTTGCTATTGTCGCGTGCGGAGACGCGAATAATAGGCTTTTCGTTCAATTTTACTATTTATATTGTTATATGCCTTTAGAATGTATTTCTATATAAAATATAGTTGTTGACATCTATCAATCTTATTCAATTCCAATCTCATTCTAAACTTTTTCATTACTATAAACCTTAAAAGATCCATTACGTTTGCCAGTTTTAACCCCAACTAATGTGTGACCTTCATAGTCGTCACACTATCTTGTTTTCGAATTTATGAAAGAAGAAGGCCTCGCTGATGTGCCTTCACCCACGTCCACGCTACGCCTCCAAATACGTATTCAAAATAAATTAAAATTTCACATAAGTTAAATATGTCTGTGTCCAATAGACCTTGTGTAGCTTTTTGTTTGTGTGCCAATCGCCAAATAACTTCTTCTTCTATATAAGTCTGGATGGAGCGAGAGAGGCAGACTTTTACTCGCTAAAACGCACCTGTGTCTCTTCAGATGCCCTGCGTACTAGGGCCGCAGTGGCTCTTTCGTACAATCAAGGGTGGAACCTAATCTTACTACAGTTTAACCTTGTTTATAGAACAATAAGTAATTTAATGTTATTTTAAACTAATAAATCATCTTTACTAAGAATCTGTCTTATTGCACACTTCTTCTCATTACACACTTTTTCTCACTATTACAAAACACTAACTCGTAACAGTTCGTCCTTTTTCATATTTTCTTTATATTTGTCTCCGGAGGATGCCGATCATCATTAAGGTTCATTCCATGGACTCCATAGGCGATGGCTGGGTATCGAGCAATAAACAAACTATTCCTGATCACACAAACACAACTGATTTATTATGATGCAAGCTTTAGGTATTCACTTCACATAACGAGCCGTGAGACAGTCCCCGAGACGTCGTTGTTCGCACGGCTGTCGACAGAGGAATGATCCACGGATCACGGATCTCTGCAGTCGGATTCTGTCAATGACAAGTGTCATTCGTCACTTAGTTCGTTCGTTCGTTCGTTCTCAAGCTTCCGTACTATTTACATCACCGACATATTCATATGGCAGAGACAAAAAAAACTTAATATTATAACTTTTAGGTATCGCCTGGTTCGCTACAGTGGCGTTTGGCGCGGCTGCGATGTTCTGCAGTGGGTCATGGATAACACTAACAACAAGACAAGGTAAACAAACAAGACAGAGACACTTTCAAACATACTCGTATACTTAAGAATATTTAAGAGAATGTAGCGCCATCTATGGCGTCACATAAGAACTAAACTACGAAATCCTGCATCGCGCAATTAAAGTTCTCCGCGCGATTTGAACATCTGCAATATTCCGTAATCATCTATCGGGCAGCTGCCTAGACGGATGTTTTGCTTAGTCCCGAGTGGGAGGGTCATACTTTTACCACAAAACAGAAAACAATCTACATAAAAAGCGCGCTCGAGCAACGCACATATAGACACCGCTCACGGACACGATATGTCGGCTCAACCGCCCGGTCGGTCGCACTCGTGCAGTTCGGGGCAACGCGCTGACCCTAGCGCGATCGCCTAGCGTAGGTATAAAAAGTGAAGAACATACATGAGATTGTCTTCTGTACCTACCTGTTTTGTGCTTTTACTGACTAAAACCCACCCGTGTTCCTTCACGGTGACTCTTAAACAATCCCGAAGCCTTGGTTGAAGAATGTGTTAAAGCAACACAACTTACGGAATCACGGAATTCACGGAATCGGTGGAGTCTAAAGAGAGCCGTACTTATGACATTTCTTACGTGCATTACTTCTGACATCTTTACACTCGGTTAGTATGGAAGGAGTTAAAAGAGAATGAATCTAGTAGCTGGGTGGTTTTCGTGCCTTGTCAATGACGTTTAAGAATCGTGGCTTCTACCTAAGTAAAGTTTACAGGGCAAAGTATTGCTGAAACTCAGGTACCCTCTGTAAAATGTTCAGCAACACCAAGGCGCTACTGGCCTTCCTTGAGGAGCTGCGGTGGATCGAGTAACACATTTATTACACTCGTACCCCAAAATATGCGCTTTAAGTAGAACACAAAGGTGTGTCTTATGTCAGATATAAGCTACCGATGAATATTTGATTTCTATAGAACCAGTATGAAATCATCCACTCCCTGCGCATACGTAAACATTTTTTGTGTCCAGTTCCACTTAACACATACTCATGACGGTCAAAAAGTCTACGGTGTCGGTAACTGACAACTAAAAGTGTCTGCATTTGCGCAGCGCCTTAATCGTAGAGTTGCGGATACCAGCCCGAAATACAATACAAGTGAAGTTTCCTTTTCCAGAGCGCAAGCAACTTTAGTATGTCAGAACCTTCTGAGCGCAGGGTACATGGAGGCCATGACGGAATTGCCCCAGTTTGCCGACTACGCGCTCTATAAGCCCATCGTTTTACCGCCACGGGCCACTGATGAAGATGAATCACGTAAGTAAAATTTAATGTAGAAAGAAAAACTGACTGACATGCTAACGCACAGCTGAAACTATCGGGACTTAGGCTTGTTGAAAAAATATCGTTACTTTATTTATTTATATCAGTATCAGTTGTGTATCAATTATTTTTTTTCCGTTTTTACAACAAAGAATAAATGTAAGTATGGTTTTTACTTTTGTTATCGGAAAAATGATGGGTTGCCTGAAATATTACGATATTTTTATTAAATTTTGTTAAGATTCTCTTAAATTAAAATAATGTATAAAAATTACTGTTAGAGTCCATCTAATGAAAGCGTGACCTGAGAAAAGGAGGTTACAGCCAAAAATTTTGAATGTGGTATTATTGAAATAGTAGGAGAAAAAAGTTTTGATACTTAAGTATTTTTTGTATATGAACTGAAATCCTAGTCAAAAACATGTGTGTAGACTTATTTATTTGGTGGGTGTATGGTAAAGGTCAATAACACACAAAATGTGAGTTATTATTCCAAATTATTTTATTTTATCTGATCTCTCAAATGTCGCTGCATAATATTCAAATAATATTCTTTATTTACCATTTGGCCTTCTGGCAAGAATACCAAGTGCATAACACCGCGATAGTCAAATAAAATAGTCAACATGATTTCAACTTCATCACGTCTCGCCAACACTAATAATAACTATACTGTTTTAAGATTGTTGGGTTGAAATCGATTCGTTTTAGCATAAAGAAAATTCAGATCTTTTGGGATTAGTCAAGTGGGAACATGTTTTATACTCCAGTTGTATAGGTTATCTGCTGGGATGTTAAATGATAGAAATGAATGTTCACTAAAAAGTGTATTGTTAAAATGCTACAAATAACTATGTTGGTTGATGAAGCGAGGGAGCACGCGCGACGGCACTTAAGGCGATCTAAACACGTACTGATTTGCTTAATTAATAATTTCCATCGTTTGGCGTAGACGCGCTAAGTGATGATTTGGCTAAAATGCATTAAAATGTTATGATGTGCGGTTTGCCGTACACCAGTGATTGTTTCAAATGATACGGATCGACTCGTGAGGCACAAAAAGTTCAGCAGCTATCTCTCTCAAACTTGAACTAGGATTTCAGTCACTATTTCCTTCACTTTCGCGATTTTAACTTCAGTTGAAGACTTTGATGCACTACCAGACAGAGTAAGGCAAATCTTTCATTACATCTCAACTGCTTTTGAACGCATTCTACCACTCACTAGTATGTGTTTTTGATCGTCGTCTATTCACCAAAAGCCTTCTTTGTTCGATGTTTTTGTACATTGTGAAATTCGCATTATGTGAGATTATCTAAAAATATAAGAATAAAATTATCATTATATCCTAAATATAACTATCTAAAAATATTAGTCGATAGGGATCAAGATTATAACGTCATACTAACGTAAAAATTTAGAAATCGTAAATATACATTGTTGGTTTTCATTGAAAACACCTTCTTTCTCTTCTTGTTTTTGTTTGAATTTATTAACCAAAATGTGTAGCAGTTTTTGCACGTTACTGTTTATTGTTTTTCCCATAATTAAGCAATTATTCTTGAAAAATAAATATCTGTTTCTAAAAACTGACAATTGCAACCATAGACTTTGACGTGATTTTTTTCGGCAAAACAATGTTGCCAATTTAATTAAAAAAAAAAAAACTCCAGGTTACGTTTTCAGTAGATGCACTCTACCTATTATTGACCTAGACTGAACTAAATAAAATTCGCTCACGTGACGTCTACAACGTCAGAAGTTCACAACGTTTCACTCAACTCTGGCACTGCGTATAGTGGACCGCCGCAACGGGCAGCCGTCGCGTGGAAAAGCGCGTGTGTCGTGTGCTGGGATCCCCGTCGCGGAAACCGGATTATTACCTGCTAGTGACTAGTTCAACTTTAACGGTGTGCATGTAGTCGTGCCGATGGAGAACTATAATGTATTATGTCATAGCAAAAAGGGCGCGGTTGCCCGCGCGGGTCACTGCGACGGAGAACTTTAGTATGGGACCGCGCAGAGGCCTGCTTAACGCAGCGTCAGCCCTTAAAAGGAGGTAACCGTCTCCCCTCCATACGGTTCCGCACATGTGATGTCTATTGTCTACAACGCCACAACATTTCACTCCACTCCAGTACTAAGGAACCAATTGAGTGTCTTATTATCGCTAAATTAATCATAATCGCTGGCACATACATATTCCCTATTACATATTTACCCACGATGAAGAATATACAGAGTTATTTGTAAAACACTAATAACCTTTCAGGACTGTATTACTAACATCATAAACAACAACTTTTGTTCTATGACTTTTTACAAAACAATACATTTATCAAAAACAAATCTTTAAGATTTCGTTGTTCTATCTAACACATTTCAACTCTGTATTTTGCCGTATCTACTTACGCCTCCCGCGCACTGTTCTCGTAGTAATAGTAAGCGGGTTTTAGAAACATTGTCATCACACCTAGCAAGCATTTGCACCATTTCCATGTACATGACATTAGCATATTAATACACCATCATGTAAAGATAATTACGTCCGCACTGCCGAATTTCGCTACAAGAACACGACTGACCGACTAGTGAGGGCTGCCCGTAAATAGGTCAAGTGCATGTTCAACTACCCTCCGCTATTGTACTATCCCTTGCTTCGCATAGACTTCGTAATGTTTAGAACGTACAATTTAAATATTTTTATTTTTGTATGAAAATCTGATGAACCAAAATATGACAAATGTTTAAAAGTCATAGAACAAAAGTTGTTGTTTATAGTCCTGACAGGTTGCAAGTGTTTTACAAATAACCCTGGTATACAACAAATAAGACAGAATTAATAATTTTGAATAAAACATGTTTTTCAGAAAGCAATGGTTATAAAAATATCTTCTAATGTTCACGTTTATTAAAAATGTACATATTCGTTCACAGCTGAGGAATCAACTAGACTAGTCGAAAGCGTCTCGTCCTATTGTCTTGATCTCAACCTGGGCGAGAATTCCGCGAGGCTGATCAAAACACCTAAAGCAGGTTTGATTCATGCAATAAACTAACTTAACAACTGTTAAATAAAGACTAAATTATGAAAGTAATTAAATAAGTTTTTTTTTTTTTCAGAAAAGAAGTCTTCGTCTAGTGAAGAAGAGGCTCCCATCTTAGAACAAAATGAAGGTGATTTTTTTTTTTAAATTTTCATTGACATGACAATTTCGACAACAATTTTCATAATAATTGAGAAATGACGAATCGAATTATTGATTGATGAAAAACTATTTATGTAAAAAAAGAAATTATTTGCCCAGTGTCGACAGAAGCGCGCAACATATGCAAGGCGATCGTTGTATCAGGCGAAGATCATCTGCGTCTGCTGATGCGGCAGTGTCTCGCGCGACACGCCCTCCCGGCCGCCTGGCTACACGTGCTCTATCCACTGTGTGTGCACGCCGCCGATACCATCGTGCTAGGTACGTGTAATGTAATGTCACCTGCGTCTAGTGATGCGGCAGTGTCTCGCGCGACACGCCCTCCCGGCCGCCTGGCTACACGTGCTCTATCCACTGTGTGTGCACGCCGCCGATACCATCGTGCTAGGTACGTGTAATGTAATGTCACCTGCGTCTAGTGATGCGGCAGTGTCTCGCGCGACACGCCCTCCCGGCCGCCTGGCTACACGTGCTCTATCCACTGTGTGTGCACGCCGCCGATACCATCGTGCTAGGTACGTGTAATGTAATGTCACCTGCGTCTAGTGATGCGGCAGTGTCTCGCGCGACACGCCCTCCCGGCCGCCTGGCTACACGTGCTCTATCCACTGTGTGTGCACGCCGCCGATACCATCGTGCTAGGTACGTGTAATGTAATGTCACCTGCGTCTGGTGATGCGGCAGTGTCTCGCTTGTTACTGTCAAATCAATACGTATGGATTATGGTGTACTGATTTTGATGTGTGTTATGTACAGACGTGAACAGCAACGACATCGACGTGCGCAACTACGTGCAAGTGAAGAAAGTGCCGGGAGGTACCATGAGAGACAGCTGCGTCGTGCAGGGAGTCGTGCTTACTAAGAACGTTGCCCATCGGTGAGTAATACGATAAACACAATACTTCTTATACCGTACTATCATGTATTTATATCATGTGTTATTATAATCATGATTTTTTCCTCATAAAAAGGGATACTGCTCCGTCTCCTTCGTACACTGGAAACGTAATGGCTTTAACACGATTAATGTTAACTACGAGATATGTCGTAGATGATTTCTTTTCAGATGCCATCTACGCAATATGTATATCGAAGCGCCTCATAGATGACCTCTAAGAAAAGTATTAATTTAGTTATTTTATGGTGCCTAAGTATAAGATATCTCGTATACGATGTAAAAGGTGTAAGGGACAGCCCTCCACAAACTTTAAGGGCTTGTTCAGTAGACGAAACTGAACAACCTTCTACACATTTTTTTTTCAGGAAACGAAAAAAAAAATCAGCCTCACCATACAAAATGATATACTTGTTTGGACAATTTGTATGGCGAGGCCGATTTTTAAAAATCAGCCTCACCATACAAAATGATATACTTGTTTGGACAATTTGTATGGCGAGGCCGATTTTTAAAAATCAGCCTCACCATACAAAATGATATACTTGATTGGACAATTTGTAAGGCGAGGCCGATTTTTTTTTTTGAGCAACCCTTAAAGTTTGTGGAGGGCTGTCCCTTACACCTTGTATATCGTATATGGTTCGATTAAGCATCTGTCAGTTAACTTGATTAATAGACGCCAGCTACGATATTTCTCGTATAAGCTAACGATGTATGGTGGGGGAACTGAATTTTTATTCCTTGAAATTCTTGGCATTCAATGTGTTAATGTGTTATCTATAGGTTATCACTTTAAAAGTAAGAATATATTATTATGTAGCCTTACCTGTATTTGTTTTAATTGATCGTAGAGGCATGCCGCAGCAGATATCGAACCCCACGATATTACTTCTAGACTGTTCTATCGCGTACCAGCGAGTCGAGGGCAAGCTTACTTCTCTGGAACCCGTATTGATGCAGGTTAGTTTGGAAAAAAAATTGTTTTATTATTGTGAACATTTTAATTAAAATATTTGATTAAAATGATATCTATCAATTTTTTGCCCGCAGCTTCGAATCAGGATAAAACGTTTTTGCGTGATTAAGTAACAAACATCCAAACATCCACACTTTCACATTTATAATATTAGTTAGGATTATAATTTTGTCGTTATTAGTTTAATTTGAATAAAAGTATATTTTACTAGGTTTTGCTCGAGCCTTCGGCCACGTACATAAAATACGCTATATCACTCAGGAATAAAGCAGATTTTTTCTGTGAAATTTTTTATCGGTGAAAAAATTTAAAATTTTAAAATTTAAATCGGTAGTTCCTGCGATAAGCGCAAGCGCGAAAGCGCTCAAACAAACAAATAAAATCTTCAGCTTTATTCTTAAAAATTTCCCTAAAAGACTTGAGGAGTCATCAAGGGATTTACTATGTGAATCAAATGTTAAACTCATAACGAGTGATTTTATCTGCCATATACAGGGTTATTTGTAAAACAGTAACAACCCTGTAGGACTGTATTACTAACATCATCAACAACAACTTTTGTTCTGTTTTTTTACAAAACATAATTCATTTACCAAAAACAAATCTTCAAGATTTCGTTGTTCTATCTAACATATTTCAACTCTGTATTTTGCTATACCTACCTGCGTCTGGGAGCGCGCGGATTGGTCGGCGGCAGGCAGTTTCGGTGTGTAGACCTTTAGACGCGATGCAAGCGCATCAAGCACCTTCACTCCCCTATACCCGCTCCCCTCCGCCATTGTACTATCGCTTGCTTCGCATAGACTTCGCAATATTTAGAACGTTCAATTTAACTATTTTTATTTTTATATGAAAATCTGATGAACCAAAATATGATTCATTTTTAAAACTCGTAGAACAAAAGTTTTTGTTTATGACGTTAGTAACATAGTCCTAAGAGGTTTCCAGTGTTTTACAAATAATCCTATATAAGGGAGGTCGTGAAACCGCGGAAAATTTTAACACCGCGATTCAGCGGACGATCAAAAATGTACAACATTATTAGTCACGTTGGTGCGAACTAAATACATAAAAACCGGCCAAGAGCGTATCGGGCCACGCTCAGTGTAGGGTTCCGTAGTTTCCCATCCGTCACAATAAGTAATTTATGTATTGTATCTATTTTTTTGTGTTTCAATTACTGTTTTTTTATATTTATATATGTATTATATAAGTTAATTTAGATATGTAATATATTCTTAATTTTCTGACTCATTTGTATACATTGTGTCTACATCTCTCATCCAACTCTCCTGTCGCAGGTCTGCTGGAAGAAATTTCATTTGAAATAAGCAGTACCTTTGTACTCTTTTATCTGTATTTGTCCATTTCATTTTTAAGTGTTTGTGTGTACATAAATGAATAAATAAATAAATAAATAAGTGTTCCCACTTATGAGTTTAAAAAAAGGCTATTAGTTACGTTGACATACTAAGTACGGAACTCTAATAAATACGGAACCCTAAAAACGGGCCCACAAAGGACGGTGATAACTAAAACAATACGAATACGAATATATTTAAGAAGCAACGATTTTTTACCAAAAATCTTAACATCGACTTTTAAAAAGATGACGTCATTACGCAACGGCATCTATCGAACCATTTATGAACTGGTTTTTACCTTAACATTTTGATAAATGGTGTTAAAAAAATGAATTTTAGTTTTGTTCTAAATTGCCTTAGCATGTTCCTGATAGAAGTTTTATGTAGTTATAAGATAATACCGCCAATGCCAAGGAGAGACCAACCGAACAATTCGATAATACCCGACCCTATCAACTCAGGAAAAATCCTAACAGCGCCATCTCTCGGGGAACACACAAATACACTACAGAACAAATGATCGTGCTCATTACACAAACATTGTCATTTTTGAAATCTCTTTTGGCATAGCGGTCAGTGGCACTAACCACTAGGATAACAGGCTAGTCAAGTATCGTTGTTATTGATATCAGGAGCGCGAGTACCTAGTGCGGTGCGCGGCACGCATCAGCGCCCTGCGGCCGCGCGTGGTGCTGGTGCGCGGCGCGGCGGCGCGCGGCGTGCAGGACGCACTGCTGCGCGCCGGCGTGGCGCTGGCGGCGCACGTGCCGCCGCGCGCGCTGGCCCGCGCCGCACGCGCCACCCGCGCCGACGCGCTGCACTCCATCGACGCGCGCGTCGGCATGCCGCGCCTCGGCACCTGTACTAACTTTTATGTTAAGAATTGTAAGTATACGTAAAATAAAACCTGATTATATGGACGTCTTTATGACTCACATATATTTTAATACTCTGAGTCGTAAACTAAATTTGTGCTAAATTAAGCGGTTTTGCAGTGGCGATTGGTTAAAAAAAAGTTAGGAAATAAAAACATCTCTGCGACACGCACAGACATCAATTTGCAATTCGCAAATTGCTATGAAATTGTAGTGACACAATATGATAGGAACAAAAATTTTAAATCTTGTATTAATGCTATGTTCCGAGTTCAGAATACAAAACTGATACAAGATTTAAAATTTTTAATAGTCCGAAATTAACTATCAGGCAGTTGCCCAGACCAGACACAACACATGTATGCTCGAAGGATCCTCTATTTTCAATGGAAATTAGCAGGACTTTACACCAGGTTCCACATACCCCTAAAAACCATATGGAATTAACAGTATAAAATTGCCAATTACTTTAATTTGGCTTTGATAATTTTTACTTCAGGCAACACTTCATTTTCTGAAAAATATAATTAAAACAAACTCATCATCTTATCGACAGATTCCAGCAAAACACTAATGGTACTTGAAGGGTGTGCGGAACCAAACTTAGCATGTTGCATATTACTACGTGGGGCATCCTTACAAGAACTAGTCAAAGTGAAAAAAGTCGTCAAATTCATGCTCCTAGCCTGCTATAACTGGAAACTAGAAAAAGCATTCCTAGGAGACATCGAAGCTATCCTCCCCGAACCAGGAATGACGTTTGACGACGATCTCAACGAAAACGACGTCACGAAAGATGACGGTGCCAAAAATGATATTACGAACAATGATACTCATAGTAATGAAAGTGAAAAAGATGTAGCGGTACGTAAAGATTCCTTGAACGAAGAATCGAGGAAGAGTAATGAAACTGACAGCAATGAATCTTCGAGATCAGACAATATTTTTACTAACTCAAGTGTTAAAGATACTGCAAAAAATGAAGTTAAAAGCGTTGTTAAAAATGCAAGTGTCGAAGAAAAGAAAGCCGAAGTTAATCATAAGAAGTCATTTGAAGAGGATCCTTTGCAAACGAAGCCGTTCGTCCGTAAAGCGGATAGTGATAAGACGCTAAGTTGTGGGGTTCCTATTAGGGACTTCAGTGACCCGCTGCGCGCTACACTGTCGGTTGATGACGATGTGTTCTTGCCGAAAGAGGAAGCTAAGCTGAAAGCAGATCCGCATACCGATCGGTAAGTCGTTTTTAGGAATACCGTCCGAATTCTACCAAGTCGTATGCCGATGGGCAACTGGGTCTTAGAAGTTTTCAGAAACAACGATACT
This sequence comes from Mythimna ferrago, assembly GCA_910589285.2. Classification (NCBI taxonomy): domain Eukaryota; kingdom Metazoa; phylum Arthropoda; class Insecta; order Lepidoptera; family Noctuidae; genus Mythimna; species Mythimna ferrago. Next base: position 3,239,422 of record OU342693.1, read on the forward strand.
TGTAGCTTATAAACAGAGGTCTAGGTCCCAAATACACCTAATCGCTAAATTTTGATCGTTTTAATCGTGTGGAGGGTCGATCTGGTACATGAAACACTATCGATTTGTAAAGATAAAATAAAAATATAAAGTACCTTTCTTTCAAAACTCGTATTAATTTACGCATGTACGAAATTAATTCCTCACACACGTCACTTACTGAGCGAGTCCAATGACCTGTAGGTAGTAGTCGGCGTTGCTTACAAACTACCTACAGGTCAGACAAGTGTTTTGTTGGTACAAGTGTCCAACAAAATACTTGTCTGAAACCTTAAAAGGTTTATGTGACAAAGAAAATTGTTCAAAATTTATTATCTTCGTTTTTGAAGTTCTATCACCTAGCCTTGGACTTGGAAATATGCACGATGTTTCGTTCAATATTGCGTTGGCAAATTATAAGTTTCTGATTGTATTTTCGTATAGCAAGGTACGTTTGATACCCACAAATGCGGCACAAGAGAATGCACTTATCACGGTTTACTTTTCCACGACATCTGTATGATTTCGTATTTAACTATTCCTTTTTTAACCTGTTAGTTTCCAGTGTTGCTTATTCGTTTATCGATTTCTTTTGAATATTGATATTTTATTGATTTCAGCTGTCCCAAATATATTTATCAACACACTTTCTCTTCCTAAGTCCTGTTTCTATGTTTTCAATTTATTATTTTATTCGTCACTAGCTTTTGCCCGCGGCTTCGCCTGCGTACATAAGATTTACCCTGTGTCACTCAGGAATAAAGCAGCTTTCTATCGGTGAAATAATTTTAGCAATCGGACCAGTACTTTAACTTTCCTAGTAATTATATTAGGGTGAGTTGCACCATTTAACTATAAAACGATAACCAAACCATAACCAGCCGTGAAACGGCCGCCTATTGGTCAATTCGACGATTTGACAACTGTTAACGGCTTTGTTATCGTTATAGTTAAATGGTGCAACTCACCCTTAGTGTAGATTTCTTTCGAAAACTGTAAGATTAATTGATAAACAACTGTAACATAGTCTCTAGTAAGTTTGTTCTCTCTGTCACAATGTCGGCAGAAAATCTAAAGGTGTTATACGAAATACTTGGTGATTTAAGTACCTTCATCCCATAACCCTGGAAGGGTTAAATTCCTGAAAAAAAATTCTAGAACTGAAGAAAAATCATTTTAGGAATATGAGTCACAATGCCTGACGTCCCTCTGAACGTTACTTTTCAAGTTTGACTTTTTTTGTAAATAATTATTTATCGCTAAGGAAATTTAGTCTAATAAAAGTTTTTTTTTTTAAATCATGATGCCGCAAAACCTGCCTATCCTCGCTGTCTCAGCCTGAGAGTGTTGGTGTCCATCACAATTGCTTTTAAACTTCGTAGATGGTCGACAGACGACGTAGTGCTGTCTATGTCGCCGAATATGATCATCCCGGCGCCCTACCTGGAGACCGAGGCAGGGCGGCGCTGTGCGCTGCGCTCACAGTTCCCCGCCCCCCTGCTCAGTGCGCCCCCTCCGCCGCCTCATACACCCCGCGCGCCCCGCCACTCCGTGCGAGCTGCACACACAAGCCAGGAGCTCAAGGTAGGAGCATGATCATCCCGGCGTCCGGGATGAATACCACGGGGTGGTTTAAAAAAAAATAAGGAAACCTCATAAAAACAATTGACAAATTTAAAATTGGTACTTTTGTATGGGTATCGTCTTTAAGATTAGAAGTACCCATTTCACGAAAGCTTGGCCGCGGGCAGCAGCTTGTCAATAATAAAAAAGTTAAATGAACCAATCGTTATTATTACAACTGTCGTAGGAGCTCCACCCATTCGCAAAGATGGCTATATCAGCGCCGGCCGACGACGCAGCTAATAAAGCGGCGCTTGCGAACTACAGAGCTACCGGCTGTCGGCTCGTCAACGACAAGCATAAACGTAAGTTATTCTCTATATTGTTTTACCTTCATTTTGTTTTTTATTGATGTTGTTTAGGGAGTGAAAGATAGGATGGCGATTAAAAAAAACATGTTAGCCGACTCACATGTAACATGGAACAGAGGTAGGAAGATAAATAACTCTGCATGAGTTTGCATCTCGGCCGTGTTGCTCATACCGAAGTGTAAGACAAAGCTCGAGAGAGTTTAACTTAACTTAAAACTTACTATGTACTTATTAAACAAAAACAGATTGACCTTAATTGTTAGCTTTGTATACCAACCCCAATTAATAATAATCATTGAATCCCTCGTTGAATATACAGGTAAACTTTCGGTATCTGATAGTACGAGATCCGATAGAAGAAATGTCTTCCCTCATCTGTTATTTGATTATGATGAATACTATATGCTAGATAATGCGTTCATTAAGGCATTGCGAATAGGTTGCCTTACCAAAAATGTTGTTAATGATGTTAAACGATAAAATTTGTTGTTAAATTTTTGACATCAATTACCCTCATTTGTTATTTGGGAAAGTCCAGCATCAGCTGAAAGAATGTGCCCCAAGGAACTGAAAAACCATAGGTTGCTTTCTTTTTTTTGGTGTAAATAGGGGGGTTGCCTCGTATAAAGCGGTGAATAAATGGTCATAATTTACCCTCTAACAGATGAGGAGTTAATCGAATTATATATAAAATGATATTAATGACTTGTCAATTAATTTGACAAAGTTAGGGGAAAGGTTCAAAAGTAGTACTGATCACTTTTAAGCTTTCTCCCTGGTTTGAATCTTTATAATATTTCTTCGCTAGCTCAATGTCCGATGTACAAGCCGTCCGTGGTGAAAAAGCTAAAGGATCCTGAAGTCGACCCTAACGAGAAGCCGAATGAGAACGAACCGCTGGACCCTCTGGCGCCCGAAAGTCATCAACAGCTGAGTTTGTTGCTATACAGCTTTAGCAACAAGTCTGCTAATGTGCCTGACTTCTGCGTCAATCCGTGGTTAGTATTACTATGTGGTTATATACTAAACGCTTCTGCGTACGTCTATGTTTTGTTAAAGATTTACTGTTACTTATAACTAACATCCAACCACTGGGCAAAACCTCTTCCCAAACCCAGGGCTGATGTAGACCACTGGTTGTTTGTTTTGCACCATCTTATACAAGTTCTGCCTTCTGTCTGTAACAGAACTCGACATAGACGCAAATAACGACTGGCTCACAACTCTAGAGTTGTAAGCAGTGTATTAAAAATTAAACATCTTCTTTAATTACGTGATCCAGGATAGTGACGATGGAGATGTACGGTCGTCACGACATCTCTCTGGGCGCCTTCCTGGAGAAGTATTGCTTCAACGGCGACTATAAGTGTACTTCACCTAACTGTAACGTGCCCATGAACCAGCATGTGAGGAGGTAAGTGTGTATACTAGTCGACCAACTTTTGTTCAGATGTTTGTTTCCAATTGATGATATTGCAGCATCAATCATTTGTCCATGATATTATTAACGTAAATAACGAAGAAAAACATTACTTTTGAAAAGAAAACGGTCTTAACTTTTGTGGTGAACTAACCTCCACTTTTGTGGTGACTCAAAAATTAGCTCTGTATGGATATTAATTTACATTTAGGTTCGTGCATGGAGACGTTTGCATCACCATAACGTGCAACACTATTGGTCACAGCAACGTTGACAAAGTCAAAGAGGAACAGAGCAAACAGGTAAATATCTCAAACTCAAAGCATTTATTTCAACTTGTCGGGAAGAAGTTGTTCAGTTATTCTGACAGTTAAAGCTATTGAGTTGTTCCAAGGACACTCTTTTAAATCAAGTTTTTACAAAAATCTGGAGTTTTCACGGTGTCACTTTACTAAGTCAAATATTATATGCAGCGTAAAAAAAGTTCGAGTGGTCATAATAATCTGTTGTAACCTGTACAAAGCATTTGATTGCGTAAATCACGATATTCTACTCTAAAAAGTACCCCATTATGGACTAGGTAAATTCTCACTCAGCTTAGAAACATCTTATTTAAATGGCAGATGTCAATAAGTTCAAATAGCTAGTGTATGTATGTTAGATGTATAAGCTAAAATAGGGGTACCAACAGGTTCAATATTAGGTCCTTTCCTCTTTTTAGTCTATGTATGTTAAGAATCTATCCCATCTATTTAAGAACCCAACCAGAAGTGTTATCATTTGTTAGTTTCTGAAAGACATAATAATAATAATTCTTTATTCAGTTATAAGGTAATCGACATTATAATTTACATTAATTACAATCGACATAAATTTAATTCAAACTGTAGTATAGATCTGCCTGATCTAGGTTAATGAAAACCTGTGTTTCAGGCCATCCATTTACATCAAACATTTAAAAAAGAAAAACAACAATAGAAATAAAAGCTAAGTTAAAACGAAGACAATAATTTCAATGACTTAAAAATAAACCATTAGAGTAAAAATATTTTAAAACTAGATTAGTTACGATACATTATGTTTAAACAAATTAACGAATAATAATATTGCAGTTATAGTGCAGACTATTAATTAGGTAAAGAAAGTGATTTAGATTAGATAAAGTTTATTTTACAATTTCTAGAAGTTTTTCCGTGTCTGCATAATTGTGTTTTGCCAAATATTCTTGAACTAGTAAATTACACCTATTGTAACTTAAACTATAAATCTTTAGTGTTCTGTTAAACTGGTTGTATAAGTAGGGTCCTAAAAATAAATAAAATCGTTTAGCAAAAGCATGTTTAGACTTAGAGTTAGCAGAAACCAAATCCTTTCTTCTCCTATCTGAGGGTATTGGGTGGAAATAAAGTTCAGTGTGTTGGAACAAAATTACATTCAAAACAAATAATTGGCGTACTGTTAGCACCAAATGAAGAAAAGTTATTTAACTGTTGGTTAGTATTTACTAACTACTACTACTTTAGTATTTACTTTTTTTTTTTAAATTGACTTAATTGCAGTACATTTCGTGATTCAGATAGAGACTACAAAAGAAGAAGCTGTTGTGTTGTGTAGGTGATGTTCTGGTCGCGTTGTGAAGCGTGCGGCGGCAGCGGCGCGGCGCGTCGTGTGTCTCGCGCAGCGCTCAGCATGTCGCTGGCCACGTACCTGCGCTGTAGTTACTGTTGTGTTGTGTAGGTGATGTTCTGGTCGCGTTGTGAAGCGTGCGGCGGCAGCGGCGCGGCGCGTCGTGTGTCTCGCGCAGCGCTCAGCATGTCGCTGGCCACGTACCTGCGCTGTAGTTACTGTTGTGTTGTGTAGGTGATGTTCTGGTCGCGTTGTGAGGCGTGCGGCGGCAGCGGCGCGGCGCGTCGTGTGTCTCGCGCAGCGCTCAGCATGTCGCTGGCCACGTACCTGCGCTGTAGTTACTGTTGTGTTGTGTAGGTGATGTTCTGGTCGCGTTGTGAGGCGTGCGGCGGCAGCGGCGCGGCGCGTCGTGTGTCTCGCGCAGCGCTCAGCATGTCGCTGGCCACGTACCTGCGCTGTAGTTACTGTTGTGTTGTGTAGGTGATGTTCTGGTCGCGTTGTGAAGCGTGCGGCGGCAGCGGCGCGGCGCGTCGTGTGTCTCGCGCAGCGCTCAGCATGTCGCTGGCCACGTACCTGCGCTGTAGTTACTGTTGTGTTGTGTAGGTGATGTTCTGGTCGCGTTGTGAGGCGTGCGGCGGCAGCGGCGCGGCGCGTCGTGTGTCTCGCGCAGCGCTCAGCATGTCGCTGGCCACGTACCTGCGCTGTAGTTACTGTTGTGTTGTGTAGGTGATGTTCTGGTCGCGTTGTGAGGCGTGCGGCGGCAGCGGCGCGGCGCGTCGTGTGTCTCGCGCAGCGCTCAGCATGTCGCTGGCCACGTACCTGCGCTGTAGTTACTGTTGTGTTGTGTAGGTGATGTTCTGGTCGCGTTGTGAGGCGTGCGGCGGCAGCGGCGCGGCGCGTCGTGTGTCTCGCGCAGCGCTCAGCATGTCGCTGGCCACGTACCTGCGCTGTAGTTACTGTTGTGTTGTGTAGGTGATGTTCTGGTCGCGTTGTGAGGCGTGCGGCGGCAGCGGCGCGGCGCGTCGTGTGTCTCGCGCAGCGCTCAGCATGTCGCTGGCCACGTACCTGCGCTGTAGTTACTGTTGTGTTGTGTAGGTGATGTTCTGGTCGCGTTGTGAGGCGTGCGGCGGCAGCGGCGCGGCGCGTCGTGTGTCTCGCGCAGCGCTCAGCATGTCGCTGGCCACGTACCTGCGCTGTAGTTACTGTTGTGTTGTGTAGGTGATGTTCTGGTCGCGTTGTGAGGCGTGCGGCGGCAGCGGCGCGGCGCGTCGTGTGTCTCGCGCAGCGCTCAGCATGTCGCTGGCCACGTACCTGCGCTGTAGTTACTGTTGTGTTGTGTAGGTGATGTTCTGGTCGCGTTGTGAGGCGTGCGGCGGCAGCGGCGCGGCGCGTCGTGTGTCTCGCGCAGCGCTCAGCATGTCGCTGGCCACGTACCTGCGCTGTAGTTACTGTTGTGTTGTGTAGGTGATGTTCTGGTCGTGTTGTGAGGCGTGCGGCGGCAGCGGCGCGGCGCGTCGTGTGTCTCGCGCAGCGCTCAGCATGTCGCTGGCCACGTACCTGCGCTGTAGTTACTGTTGTGTTGTGTAGGTGATGTTCTGGTCGCGTTGTGAGGCGTGCGGCGGCAGCGGCGCGGCGCGTCGTGTGTCTCGCGCAGCGCTCAGCATGTCGCTGGCCACGTACCTGCGCTGTAGTTACTGTTGTGTTGTGTAGGTGATGTTCTGGTCGCGTTGTGAGGCGTGCGGCGGCAGCGGCGCGGCGCGTCGTGTGTCTCGCGCAGCGCTCAGCATGTCGCTGGCCACGTACCTGCGCTGTAGTTACTGTTGTGTTGTGTAGGTGATGTTCTGGTCGCGTTGTGAGGCGTGCGGCGGCAGCGGCGCGGCGCGTCGTGTGTCTCGCGCAGCGCTCAGCATGTCGCTGGCCACGTACCTGCGCTGTAGTTACTGTTGTGTTGTGTAGGTGATGTTCTGGTCGCGTTGTGAGGCGTGCGGCGGCAGCGGCGCGGCGCGTCGTGTGTCTCGCGCAGCGCTCAGCATGTCGCTGGCCACGTACCTGCGCTGTAGTTACTGTTGTGTTGTGTAGGTGATGTTCTGGTCGCGTTGTGAGGCGTGCGGCGGCAGCGGCGCGGCGCGTCGTGTGTCTCGCGCAGCGCTCAGCATGTCGCTGGCCACGTACCTGCGCTGTAGTTACTGTTGTGTTGTGTAGGTGATGTTCTGGTCGCGTTGTGAGGCGTGCGGCGGCAGCGGCGCGGCGCGTCGTGTGTCTCGCGCAGCGCTCAGCATGTCGCTGGCCACGTACCTGCGCTGTAGTTACTGTTGTGTTGTGTAGGTGATGTTCTGGTCGCGTTGTGAGGCGTGCGGCGGCAGCGGCGCGGCGCGTCGTGTGTCTCGCGCAGCGCTCAGCATGTCGCTGGCCACGTACCTGCGCTCGCGCGCCGCCGCTCCACGTTACGTGCGCGCGCACACGTGCTCGCACCCGCTGCACGCGCACGCGCACGCCTTCGTACACCATCTCACTACCGCCTGCTTCAGGTGAGAGAGAAAATGCTCTTCTTTTGGACATTGGACTCTGCAAAACTGCCTGTAAATGGTCTATTTGAAATAAATGCTTTTGATTTGATTTAACGATGGTTAATGAAAAATCTCTCAATCTGACAGGTACAGCAAGATAACCCCATACGAGATCCAGCTGCCTCCTGACATGATATCCATAAAGTACGACACCAAACAGATGCGCGACACCCTCATCTCGCAGCTCAACGAACTGGTACAGAAAGGTCTGCCTCTTTATAACGCAATCGAAATCATATGCACACACATGTATTCACATATTTTTCTGCACTGTATGAATTGTGTATGTGTACCAAATAAAATCTTTTTTTTTTTTCTTATAAAATCTGATATGAACATGACTTAAAAATTGATTAAATCCGATGTATACAACTTTTTTGTCACCGTTTCGATTTTAGGTCAATTGCTGTTGTTTGCATTACATCTATTTTTTTTACCTTATAAATAATGTATCTTATGCGAAATTTTCATGAAATTATGTAAGTATGCTATTGTTACTTCAACAAAAGATTGAACGGATTAGGATAAAAAAAATTACAAGGATAGACAGTATTCTAGATTAACACATCTGCTAAAATATATAATAGAGGGAAGTACTAATTCCATGGCAGGCGAAGCCACTGTCATATGGGATGTGTGTGTGATGTGTGTGTATTAAGTAGATAAATCTTCCAGGGCACGAGATATTCAGCGGGCTCTCAGATGGTGATGCTGAGAAGGACTACCAGGCGTTCAAACAGCACATGGAGCAAATACACCTCGCGCTCACTTCGGCGAGTCTGCACGAGAACAATACTGTAGCTGGTGAGGAAATAAACTATTTACTAAACAAAATAAACCTGCACATATAAATCTATACATATAAATAAAATTGAAGTATCTGTTTGTACTAAAAATAACATTTTTAGGGTACCATACCTCAAAAGAAAAATACGGAAATCTTTTAGAATAATTTTGTTGTCCGTCTGTCTGTCTGTTTGTCAAGACCCTTTATCTTGGGAAAGCGTGGAGCAATTAAGTTGAAATTAAAACCATATACTCAGGTCTGCGGTCTATTGAAAAAAAAGACATCTGACATCGAGGTGACTCTAGAACAGTGTAGTGACATCGGGTGACATAAATCACAAAATGTAATTTTCCAGGGGTTCGCAACTTCATGCGAATTTCGACTCTATAATGTAAGTGGGAAGGTACAAATTCTCTTATCAACAAATAGCAATGAAATTCTGTGAAATATCCTAGAGCTGGGTATGGACTTCTATTCTAGAACTTTCATTCGAAGATTCGTTTTACTTGACGCTACTGTGGATTTCAGCGGAGATTGACTTGTTAAAGTTTCTGCGCGTTAAACGTACCGTCTTTTCTGATTTAGCCGTGGTGCGCAGCTTGTGGAGTGTCTCGGATCGGATCATCTCAGGAGAGAAGATGCTGCGAGACGCGCAGGACAAGTGGTCTAGTCCTCCCGCCAAGAGCAAGTCGCAGCCTGATAATACAGGTATTAATATTGATAGGTTGCATATGAGAAAAAAAATTAACATAATCGGACCACGAATCTTACTGCTATGGAAAATGGTGTGATGGTGTGTGTGTCAGTCGGTCCTATAACATGTAACTGGAACAGTACACACCCTTATTACTCCCAATTTATTTGAAAATCAAGTTGTAATCATAATTCAAGCACTGCACTTAGGTAGTGTTTTTAAGAACTTACTTCCTAATTGTAGGCAAATAATATGGGAATCGACACAATACACCAATAGCGCATCGCTATCTCCGCACACGCACACAAACACGCAAGTAACGTAGTCAAGATCAAGACAAATTAATTCTTTATTATTTTAGGATAAAAAATTTCCTGTTTTGATATTATGTTTAATCCATTACCTATTTGACAAAAGCTGAAATTTGTTTTGAACATACTTTCTTCTAAACATGTTATTATGTCACACAGTTATAAATGTATTTGATCCCGGGTGTATGCGCTGCTGAATGGGTCGCACACACCTTGGATATTATCTTGAAATGATAGTCACTGATAACTGAATAAGATCTGATTTATTGCGTAACTTACCATATATGAGTGTAATGTGAATGATCGTTAATGAGTACAATCGTCTGTGAATGCTAATTGTGTACTATCGCTTTACAATATAATTTGTGCATGGCGACAAAATAGTGCTGAACTGCAATACGCGAAGGCCATGTACGATACATGACTCGTACATATTCCCAGCGAGAGAAAGATGTGAGTGGATGATGATGAGTTTACATTAAGTGTTTCCCTTATAAATTTCACACAAGTTACAATGTATGACTTAAATCTATGCTTAGATATAAATTGAATGTTAATCACTAAGGTCATGCGTAGGTGTTCTCTTGTGGCGCTTAATGCTGCTAAGCAAGTTTGAGAAGTTCCTTAGTTCGACCCCCTCTTCTTGTCGTGACGTTGGCTCGACGACGGGAGTCACGTGTTGTCTACGCGCTGACACTTGCGGTGGCTGCGTATCTGAGTCCGACTGTAAGTTGGTGCTCCTCTGCCTACGACAAAAAATCCACCGCCCAAGATGTACTGCCACGGCTAACACAGCGCCTGTTAGTAACACGTAGATTGCGGTATATTGTTGTACATCGTGGCTCGATATTCCAGTGTCGATGGCGTTTTCTGCTTTCATTTGCTCAATCTGTTCCTTGATGTGCCGCAATGCGGTTTGGTGATCAGTTATATTGAGTTCAATTTGTGGCAACGAAACGTTGATGACGTGATTGATAGGTGGGATTTGCTGTGATTCAAGGTCTGCGGCTGTTTTGATTTCCGATTGTCGCAGTTTATGAGAAAAAACAGTGAAGTCTTCGCCTTTGATTACGCAATCTGAATCCAGTGTGATGACCCCGGCCTTCGTGATTTGTATTGCGGTAATCTGATGCTCGCATATGACACGAAGTGCGCATTGCCCGCAACAATAATAAAGGTAAGTATTTATGCGATTCAATTCCATCCAATTATTATGGCACGCTGCTATGTTTGTAAGACATCTGTTTGTGCTCTTGTCCTTGATACACATGCTATCTTCTGACTTGAACTGGAAGATGGGTTTTCTCGAGTGACAGAGACTGGTTGACTCATCGTACTGGACGCATTGTTGTATGTCTCTTGCTGTCATTGTCAGATAGGTGTCTTTGCGTAAATTAATCGCGATGTAATCTGAGATAGGCATGACGGCGACCGTAGTGTTTCCATGTTGTTGTGGAATCGATATCAGCTGATATAGGTCATAGCTCTCTCTGTTCACAAGTGGTATTCTGATTTCAAACATGAGGTACTGCTGTGTTACCCTTGCTTTGATCTTCAGTAGATGGTAAATTTTTGGTAGTTCAGTCTGTATATTTTCTATCGGTAAAGACAAATCTCTCGATAATTGTCCTGAGATTATGCCGAGTTGGTCTCTTAACTGCTTTGGCGATAGTAGATGGGTGCTGAACATTCCATGATGAATATCTGTTATTGTGTCGATCATTGTGTCTTGTATGGACTTTAGTTTGTTGAGCATATTTGTTGCAATGATGGCGGAGAGTGCTAGCTCATTCATAACCTCTTGTTCTTGCAGGTTTTTCTTCAATATGTTTGTGGCCGTCGTAAGATTGTTCAAATGTTGATTGATGGCTTTGTGCTGCCGATTGATTGACTCTTCAGTTCGTTTGAGTAAATTATATTCTGCTTCTACCACTGATGTCTGATTTTTCCACAGTTGCGCCAAGTGATTTTCATTTCTTTTTATGAGGGAAATATCTTTCTGATATTGATCGGCGAAACGTTGATCTAGAACTCCAAATAAGCTGTTAGCTACGTAGCCTACACCGTCGATGAGGCCTCGCCGCCTTCGTGTGCGTTCTTCAAAATGCTGATTCAGTAACATTCCATTGTAGTACTTCAGTTCGTCATGTGAGTGACGTAGCTGAAGTAGAATGATGTCACAAAGTACTTTGTTTGTGTCTCTTTCACAAACACCGTTTATTTGTTTCAGGTATTTGTCGAAGGTTTCTGAGCCGTCCCAATAAGGGTTCATGTCATAATACACGATGAGTTTCCATTCGTCGCGAATAAACTGCATGCTTGAAATTCGGTCAAAATAGAGTGCTTTGTGTATTGATGTCATAGCGTATGGAGATGCCGTTTGCTCTTGGCCGAAGACTGTTGCTATGAAGAGAAATAATGTGACTAAAGTTGTTATGAGATTAGCCACCATTCCAGTTTGCCGTTTTGATTGTTTGAGTTTTGCCTTGATATTCTGACTGCTGCTATCCGGCATTGGCGTTTCCCCTGTCTGATAGGTTGTGGTTTTTGCTTCGGAGTCAGAAACTAGAACCGACAGCTTAATCACTGGGCGCTTGATGTACCCGTTTTTGGATTTCAGGGTAACAACCCTAACTAGTCCATCGGAACCGGGATGGAGCTCCGTGACTCTGCCTAGAGCCCATCTTCCCGCAGGGAGGTTAGGCTCGTGAATTATGACGACGTCATCCACTTTGATGTTATCATGTGGTCTCGTCCATTTGCTCCTTGGTGAAAGTGCAGCGAGATATTCTGATTGCCACCTCTTCCATATATCTTCGAAAATTTTTTGAGTTCTATTCCACCTCGTCCTTTCATCTTGTTCGGTATCCAAGATAGTCAGTATGGGGCCGCTGCTCAAGAAGTGTGACGGAGTCAGATAGTTCAAATCATCTGGGTCTTCCGTGAGTGCTAACAGCGGTCGACTGTTGAGGCATGCTTCGAGTTGAGCCAGTAAAGTGCTGTATTCCTCGAACGTGAGTTTCTGCTCACCAACGACACGTCGAAGATGATGCTTCAAACTTTTTACTGCTGCTTCCCACAGGCCTCCTGCGCTTGGCCAGGCGGGCGCGTTAAAATGCCACTGGATTCCCATCTCGTTGATCTCTGTATAGAACTCGTCGTTCAATGTCTTGCGCAATTCTGTTTGCAGTGCTTTATTTGCTCCAACAAAATTGGTGCCATTATCGCTGTAGATGTGATGTGGCTTGCCCCGACGTGAAGACATGCGTTTTAGGGCCGCCAAAAATGCTGATGAACTTAGGTCTGATACGAGTTCGAGGTGCACAGCTTTGGTGACCATGCACACGAACACCGCGATGTATCCCTTGTTTGTCTTAACTCCTCGCCCTTTGTTGAGTTTTACGTCAACGTATCCTGTGAAGTCTACGCCGGTGTGCTGGAAAGGACGCGAAGGGTTGCTCCGAGGTTCAGGTAAGTCCCCCATCATTTGCTTTTGTGTGACTGCTTTATGTTTCTTACACGTAGTGCATGTATGTAAGCGCTTCTTCACAGCTCTGTTTCCGCCTAGTATCCAATAGCTCTGCCTAATATGTGCGAGCGTCGTCCGAGCCCCCGCATGAAACGTGTGACGATGGGCTTGGTCAATGATAAGGTCGGTGACGTGGTTGCTATGCGGGATGATTAGTGGATGCTTCATATTTTCTTCGATATTTGCATGCTTGAGTCTGCCTCCCACTCTCAAAAGTCCATCTTTGTCCAAAAACGGATTTAGGCACAAGATTTTGCTTTTGCAATGTACTTGCTTCTGTAGCCGTAGTTGGCTAATTTCTTCAGAAAATTCCACTTCTTGTACATATTTTATTATCATATGTTTTGCGGTTTCTAATTCGCTTGCATTCAAGTAATTAGAGCGCTCGCTGTGACGTCGTGTGGTACGTAGAACCCATGCAAGTACGCGCACGGCGCGTGTCATGTTGCTGTTTCGTTGTAGTATGGCCTGTATGACGTCATCGCTATGAGGTTGTCGAGTTGTGACGTTACTTTGTATTGATTTTTGCTGCTCTTGATCTGTGACGTAGTTAGTCTTCTCTGCTACTGATGATTCTTCGAATCCAGGAAGAAATTGTGGGCCGTTCCACCATAACTTGTCTTGTTTCAGTTGTTCTGTTGTGATGCCACGGCTGGCACAGTCAGCTGGGTTGTCAGCTGATTTTATGTAATACCAGTTGTCTGGTGGTATGACGTCTTTGATCTGTACGACTCTGTTCGCTACAAATGGTGTCCAACGATTGATATTGCCTTGAATCCATCCAAGAACTGCAGTGGAGTCAGTCCAACCAAATACTTCGATTTTGCGTCCGTTGAGAGCTTGCTGTATTTTTCGCATAAGCGCCGACATTAGGTGCGCCCCACTTAGCTCTAGCCGTGGTAATGTGAGCCTTTTGTTCTCTGGCACTAGTCTTGTTTTTGCAGCGACGAGCGTAATGTTTGTGTCGTATTTGCAATATACAACACATGCATATGCATTTATGGATGCATCACAGAAACCGTGTAATTGAATGGTGTCTTGGTCTCCAATCTGATACCATCTTTGAATTCTGAGCTGACTGATGATTTTTAGGTCTTCTTTGATTTTTTCCCACTCTGTGCTGATTTGAACCGGAAGCTGGTCGTCCCATTGAATGTTAGAAAGCCAGACTCGCTTGAATAAAAGTTTTAATTTTATTGTAACCGGAGCTAGCCAACCGAGTGGATCAAATATCTTAGAAATATCTGATAGTAGTGAGCGTTTTGTATGTTTTTCAGATGGTTTTGTTTTGTTTATCTTGAGCTCAAATGAGAATTTGTCTTCTTTTGGGTCCCATTTCAGTCCGAGTGTCTTTGTTGACTCAGCTTGCTTGAAATCGAAGGATGATTGATTTGAAGATGCTCTGCTGACGTTTTGAAGTAATTCTTCGTTGTTTGATGACCATTTACGTAAGTTGAAACCTCCCGACTGTAGCAAACGGATCAAGTCATCTTGTAGTCGCTTGGCAGATGATAACGTGAAACTTCCGCTTACAAGGTCATCCATATAGAACTCTTCTTGCAACGCTTGAGCTGCTCTGCTGTGCTGATACTTGAGACCTTCATCGGCTGCCAGCTGTTTCAAAGTCATCATGGCTAAGAAAGGAGCTGCTTTCATGCCGTAAGTGACTGTCGTGAGCTGATACTCACGTAGCCGTTGGTCAGGAGAACTCCTCCATAGTATCTTCTGATAGGCTTGATGTTCTGTACTACAAAGTATCTGCCGATACATTTTTTCGATATCAGCTGTGTACGCGAACTGATATTGTCTCCATCGCAAGATCAATGACATGAGGTCTTGCTGTAAGTTCGGGCCCCGCTTCATGAGGTCGTTCAACGTGTAACCCGTGGATGTTTTCGCTGATGCGTTGAATACTACTCTTAAAGCTGTGGTCGTAGAATCGGCGCGCTGAACGCAATGATGAGGTAAGTAGCAAGACGGTGCTGCGTCACTAGTACTCTCGACCATATGGTTCAATGCTTGATATTCGTGAATGAACTGTTTGTATGTTTCTGCCAATTCTGCTTGTTTGCTGAATTTCTTTTCAAGCTGACGGAATTGTCCCATTGCCATGGGTTTTGAAGCTCCTAGTTTTTCTTGAAAATTTGGTTCGAATGGCAGCTCAACAATGTAACGCCCTTCTTCATTGCGAGTTGTTGTATTTTTGTAGTGCTGTAAGCAATCCAGATCGTCCTGTGACATTACTGATTGTTCTGCTATGTCTTCAACTGTCCAAAATTGTTTGATGTCGTCGATGTGGTTTATCACTACATTACACTGGAATGTTGTTTGCACGTTTCCGCATAAAATCCAGCCCAGACGTGTTTGTTGTGCAACTGGTTGCGATCTCTCGTGCCTGATGATTCCTTCTTGTATAATGTTGGAATATACCTCGGCCCCAAGTAAGATGTCTACTGGGCGACTTTGATGAAAATCTGGATCAGCTAGAGTTATATTTTCCAAAAATGTCCATGACTCTGGCTTATTGAACGATTTGTTTGGCAAATTGTTGATCAAATTGCGCATAATTAGTACATTGGTGTCAAATGTATAATCCCCGTGAATGGCATGGCACGTGATTCGTATGACACCTTTGCAGTTATTTTCCTTAGCTCCGACGCCAAATATGACTCCTTTGCACCGGCCACGCGGTAATCGAAGCTTTTGTGCTGCTTTTTCCGTTATTAAGGATGTTTGTGACCCCTGATCAATTAGTGCTCGTAAAGTTATCAGGGACCCGTCATGTGCTTGCACTTTGATCAATGCTGTGGCAAGCAGAGTTTCTGATACATTTTCTTGAGACACATGGTTGATGCTGTTGCTTGTTGTTTTCTTGCTGCTTGCGCTGGCGGTTGATTGTTGCACGGAGTTGTTGTTCGATGTCTGTCCACCCAATTTGCTGTAAGCGTCGTGAAGTAGTGTATTATGATCCGAGTTGCAGACGCGGCATCTTTTTCTTGACAAACATTCCGTGTTATTTGTATGCACAGTTAGACAATTTTTACATAAATTGTATTTCAACACTGCTTTCCGTTTTGCGTCAGGTTGTAATTCGAGAAATGCCTTGCACGAAAACAATTTATGGTTTTGATTGCAATGTAAACAGTTTTTTGTGTCTTCACTGTCTTTTGTGAATGTGTTTGATTTATAATTATTTTTGTTCTGATTTGTACTGAATGCTTTGTATGAATCAAACTTCTTGTTTGTCTGTTTTGACTCAGACTGAGATGTTCTTTCATTATCTGGTTTGCGACGAGATGATTCCCATGATATGAATTTTCTTTCTAGAAAGTCGAAGAAATCTGCTATGGTAGGTAACTCACGCGGCTCCACCAATGATTCCAGGTAGTCGTTATGAGTCACAGAATCCAACTTTTGCGAGAGTAAGTGTACCAATATTGGGTCCCATGATGACGTATCTACGCCGAGATTCTTGATCGCATTAATACATTCTTTCGCTGTGTCGTGGAGTTTTTTGATTGATTTTGCTGACAAATGTTGAGTATTGGGTACCCCAAGCAATGAATTGAGATGCGACGAAAAGATCAATTTCTTGTTATTGTATCTGTGGTTGAGTATCTCCCATGCAGTCTCATAATTTTCCGAGTTGATTGATAGATGTTGGATAATTTTCTCGGCTTCGCCCTTCACTTTGCTTTTGAGAAATTGCATCCTCTGTGCGTCAGAAAGAGATGAATTTGAATGTATGGTCTCAACAAATATATCCTTGAAAGTGGTCCAGTGCTCGTAACTGCCACTAAATGTTGGAATTTCAATCTTCGGCGTCGACCTTTCTCGGTGAGTAACTGACCACATTTTGGTGTTGATATTTGCTTTCATCTGGTCGTAAATGAGCTCACATGTATTGTATGACATCTCATATTGCACGTCGATTTCGTTGGTTAAACTGTCGAGGTCCCAGTAAAGTGAATCAACTGCTTTCCACCTTGTTTCTAACATTCTTAAAGCATCTTCAAACTGCCAATTTTCTTTTAGAAGGTCCACGTTGATGTTTGCTGTGGTTCTTTGGAACGCCTTGATATTGCTTCTTTGTTTGCGTAACATCTCCTCTGTTTTGCTGTTGCTCGTGGTTTCTGCTACCTCAGGCACCTTTATAGAAAAGGGCGATTGGATTCCATGTTCGACTCCACCTACACCTAACTGTTGAGTGGGTTTCAGCTCCGATGACTTCGAAGTCGATGGTACCGGATTGTCCGTAGAAACTACCGGCTTTGATACGGGCGCAGTCGATTTTTGTTCTTGAGTTAAATACTTGATAAACAAATCCCTAGTGCTTTCGTAAAACTGTCGGGTCTGCTCATAAGTTTCTTGCAAAAAATATTTATGGGAAGGATCTTCACGCTCGCAAATTTTTTGGTGGTTGTTCTGGAATTCTGCCCAATAGTTGTCGAGATGGTCCAATTTCTTCCGGATGCCTTCCGGTGTCCTTCGGCTTGCTCCATCTTTCTTGAAGTTGGTCAGAATCCTATGCATTTCCTCCATAATTTGATGTTGCGTTTCAATCACTCCTTCCATGATGATAAAATACGAAAGAATCGAGTTACCAAGTCGGTTTCAGATGACGTGTTTCGATGGTCTGTCGTATTATCTGCTGCTGGTGAATGATGATCTCCTCAGTCCGTATCCTCTGTACAGGTGATGCTTCCTCTGTTGAACTGTTGAGTTGCTGTCACGGCACAAATGAGCACGTAAACCGGAGATCCGGCTCGAAGGACCAAAAAGATGTATGCGCTGCTGAATGGGTCGCACACACCTTGGATATTATCTTGAAATGATAGTCACTGATAACTGAATAAGATCTGATTTATTGCGTAACTTACCATATATGAGTGTAATGTGAATGATCGTTAATGAGTACAATCGTCTGTGAATGCTAATTGTGTACTATCGCTTTACAATATAATTTGTGCATGGCGACAAAATAGTGCTGAACTGCAATACGCGAAGGCCATGTACGATACATGACTCGTACACCGGGTGTGTTACATTTCAGAAACGTGGCAGAATTTATTACAATGTATACTACTATTGTGACATAACAATGAAAATTTTAAGTTACAGTTGAAGATAAATCTGACTTGGACGACTCTTCAGGCGACGATGGCAGTAAAGAGAACTCAGGTATATTTTTTTTCATAGATCTCTGTCTTTAATTACTTTTTAACCAAATGCATTGGAAAAATCGTAGTCAATGAAATTGTGATATAAATGTTAATTGATTAAAGTCAAAAGGTAGATTATCAACACGAAATTAAAAGAAAAAGAACACCTAAGCAAGGTGTTCTTTACATATTATTACACAAAATTCATCCAATTTTTTTATGCGTTTAACAATTTTATTGACTGAATATCGTTATTTGTCCCGCTTTATAGACTCACCGTATTTCAGAACTGTTACTTTTTATCCAAATGCATTGGAAAAATATGTGTGTAATAATTTTAATAATTTAATTTAACATTTTAGGTACAACATACGTGTTCACTTCAGATAATAACAAGGATCCAGAGAAGGAACACACAGGTAAAGAAATCAATATCTTTTATCTACGTAACTTATTTATTTATTACACACAATGTACCATCGCTGTCATTTCTGACTAATCACTTTAAAAAAAATTCGCTTGAATCGTGCGGCGCGGCTCAAAACCAAACCCTTTGAAGTTTTCGTATCCTTACCCTTAATCCATTAAGGGTCGCGACACAGTCTTTGGTCCGAAGACTCAGCTATATTTCTGATAAATTTGCCAGGCACAGAAGAGGATGAAGAAAAAGGTGACAAGAAAACAGTTCGCCAGATATTATCACAACTGCTGTCTAACAACCAGCCAGCCAACCAGGTACAGTGAACATAATCATAAGCGATACTTTCCTATGTCCGTGCACATAATATCTTTTGAAGCTACGGCAATGATCAGAATAGGTACTGCATAGGAAAATGTCTATTATTTGAGAGCAAAGATCATTTTAGCATAAACCTTACAGTGGACATTAAATGAAATATTTTCAGTGACGCAGAGATGAGCAAAATTGTAGAACTGGATTCTGATTAAACTTTTTTCGTTAACGAATTGTTAATAAATTAAATTTTAAAATTTTCTTGTTTTGTTCACCCTACCCAATTTCTTCGATTTGACAGTATGACGTGACGTCACAACATGGCAATCGATCCTATTCATATTTGGAATGCATAGTACGTTCGTGGATTTTTCGACAGTTGATAGGATACCCTTTCATGTGTGGGTGGCCCTCAACTATCCTCTAACTGTCTAGGCCTCGGATCCACGGAAAAGACGAAAGAGGTTAGAA
The DNA here is from genome assembly GCA_910589285.2 of Mythimna ferrago. Classification (NCBI taxonomy): domain Eukaryota; kingdom Metazoa; phylum Arthropoda; class Insecta; order Lepidoptera; family Noctuidae; genus Mythimna; species Mythimna ferrago. The sequence goes on from OU342693.1 coordinate 3,258,674, forward strand.
TTGTCTTGTGGGCGGGGCAGTCGTGCCTCAAAATATGATCATGCTCATAATTGACACAACCAATAGCAAACATGCGATCTAAGTGTGCATGGTCTGTTATTTCCGTAATGCACGTTCGTATTGGTTTACTGCTTGTAGAGGAGTTAAGGGCCAAGCGCCCGAAAAGTGCCATAAAACAGTGATTTTCTGAGGCCTCCGTAACGGCTAGGTCAATTGGTTTGAAAAAAATATATGTTTATTATAGATTCATGAACAATAATATCAACATTTGATTTTTTCGTGCAATTAATAATTTTGTAAAAAAAAAAAAAAATAGCAATTTCGCAACTTTTCGCAACTTTTCCCTACTCCTTCGAAGCGGCTTGGACACAAAAAAATTGGTGGTTAAATATTCTTCAAAGTGAACATTGCATATGTAAATCAATCAATATCTCGCAGAGAAAATGGATTTAAAGCGCTTTCCGGGCGCTGCTGGCCGCAAATAAATGCACAGATTTGCGTACTGCCGCCTAGGCGAGTGCGAGAGTTGCGTTCACATAATTTCGGCCAGATGGTTCAAGGAACTATACGCCTTAAAGGGTGGGAGAAAAGCGGTGACACTCGTTGTAGTAGAAATTGAAAAGTATTTCCTTTCTAACCTCTTTCATCTTTTCTGTGCTCGAATCCCTCTACCAACTGCGACTAATCTCCCAATATGTCTATGTCAGATGGAGGCTAGTTCACTTGGTGGTACATCTTTGCCCAGTAGGTGGCCTCAAGCCATCAGTGGAAACCTACCACCTGTTAGTGTCATCTGATTAGCACCACCCGGGGACCACGTGTAGGGTCTAGTTAAAGGTATTTTCCCGTGGACTTATACGGCTCGCAAACTGTCTCGAGTTTATATTTTATAATTATCTCGACTTCTGAATTGATACATGAATTGAGTGAAAGCAGCATCGCTCTAACAGGTTTCCCACAAAAGCATTTTTTTTGTGATATAAAATGATGCTTGCATTTGCAGAGCGGCATCATCTTGTGCGGCGGCGTGGTGCCGGTGGTGGTGCTGGCGGGCGAGCTCGGCTCCGTCATCGCCGCCACGCTCGCCTCCGTCACCTACCGCCGCACGCGCGACCACATGCGACACAGGTAACATGTGACACACACATGGACACAGGTACACATGGCGGCGTGGTGCCGGTGGTGGATACAAGTGGAAAAAGTTTGTCATCGTTCTGTGGGGAGACCCACGTCTGTCCGTCAAACAGTGTAACTGTTTGACGACAGACGTGGGTAAAGTAACAGTTTAATTTTTTTTGTTTTCTTTAGCACCCAATCGGAGCAGGAAGAAAATGAGAGCACAAACTCAACGGGAAAGGACAAAACAGATGGAGACAAGTCCAAGCTAGCCAAGTCCAACGATCACGTGGAAGTACTGCTCAAGGTATGTGGTAGTTGGTAGGTGGTACGAAGTTTGTGAAAATGGCGTATATGATGGATGCAATTTACACTATGGCCTTTACGTCCGAATTAAAAAGAATGAATTAATTTAATTTTACATTGAAAACCACACATCACATTATGTTAAAGGCCTGTAAGAATAGTTGTATGGATTCGAAACAAATAAATATTTATATATATATATATATATTATTATCAAGCATTGTCAATGTTGGACTGTCGAAAAATTCGCTGTAGAATTTTTTTAAATATTTTAGAGAATTTATGTTAAGTTAGGAACTTGAGCCTGATTTTCATGAATCAGGGATGTACGAACAATACAAGTAAATAAGCCCGGCTTTTATGTGAAAATACATAACACCTAACAATAATAATAACGTAACCGAAAACCGAAACTTCAACATTTGCGCGCCTACTCTAAATAGCCGTTCCGTGTTCAATGCGAATTAAAATTAACACTTAAGGCCCAAGCGCCCGAAAAGTGCCATAAAACAGTGACTTTCTGAAGCCTACTCCTCGGTAACGGCCAGGTTAATAGGTTTGAAAAAAACATATGTTTATTATAGATTCATGAACAACATTATCAACATTTGATTTTTTCGTGCTATTAATACTTTTGTCTAAAAAAAATATTTAGCAATGCCGCAACTTTTCGCAACTTTTCCCTACTCCTTCGAAACGGCTTCGATCTTTAGAAACATTTTTGCAAAGTGAACATTGCTAAGTAAATCAATCCATATTTCGCAAAGAAAATGGATTTAAAGGTCAGCCGCGCGCTTTCCGGGCGCTGTTGGCCGCAAATAAATGTACAGATTTGCGTACTGCCGCCTAGGCGGGTGCGAGAGGTGCGTCCACATAATTTTGGCCAGATGGTTCAAGGAACTATACGCCTTAACAAAAAAAGAGATGATCACTAGTGTGATGCTTTCTCAATCAAAATACATATTTGCTTTTGTACTCGTACCTGACTTTATCTTCTATCTATTCTATATTATCTATATTTTTATGTTTTTGTAGGAAAACCTACAAAAACATAAAAATGTGAGTTTGTGAGAGTAAATTTGATACTATGTGCAGTAAGTACTCATTCTGGAATTAGTTCGAATATTGTGCCTGGCTTTGGAAAAAGTATGAATGAAATGAAATGGTTCGTGTGCGTTATATGTGTGTAAGTTTACGATATTCTTTGGCATGCGCAGTAAAGTTGCATAAATCGTGATTTTCGATAAATGTTGCTTACTTCAATTTAGTTCAAATTTCTTCTCTAGCGGCTATTGTATGTAATTGTTTTAATTTTTAGTCATTTAAAGTTTTGTGATTAGTTTTTGCTGTGACTTACTTGATTTTGAAATGAATAAAGTTTGAAAAGTTTGAAAATTCGGAAACACATGTAATAATCCATGTGAAGAAATATGTGAGAATTTTACTCGGCAAGGCAATACTTTCGTGTTGTAGAGATAAATATTATGATCTCGTAATTTCACATAGACTTAGCTGGTAGAATTAAAACGTTGACCAAGTTTTTTTTTTTCATTTAAAACAGCCACTGAACTTCTCATAAGCTCCGTGTGTATTGTTGTCAGGACGGCTTGGTGTGCCGCGTATACTATGCGTCGCAGTTCCAACGCCTGCGCCACTTGCTGCTGTCCCCGCTGAGCGGTGATCCCGGCGCGGACGAGGACAAGTGCGGCTGCTACGACGACAAGGACAGAACTGATAGTACGTCATATTTCATAGCTCAGACAGAGTGCAAGGGTCGATGTTCCGTTAAGCGGGCGCTCATACAAAAGTGCTCAGTCGCGGCTCGCCGCCCGTTCCTCTACGTAATAATACATTAAAGTTCTCCATCGACACGACTACATGCACACCGTTAAAGTTGAAATAGCGACACTGCGCAGGTAATAATCCGGTTCCCGCTACGGGGACCGATTATTAACTGCTTCATCTATCACAGTGTAGTCTTTTTAAAACCAAGGGTTGACTAAATGCAACAAGGCATTCTCTACTAGTCAGGCATGCCTTATTGCTTTTAAATAGTTTTTATTATTATCTTTCTTCTGAATAATAAAATGTAAAATCCAGACTCACTGACCCATCAACATTCAGTCCAAACCCAAGGACCTAGAACACTGAAATTTTACACAGAGGTTTCTTTATGAACTATGTTTACAAACTTTCGACACTTTAAAATCTCGCGAGCGAGATACATTATAATCTAACGGTATTTTCAATTTTACGGTGGCACATATAAATAATAAGATAGGATTTAAAATAATTAACCCTCTAAGTAAATATCGCTTTCGGCGATAAGTCCGTTTTGCTACTGTTTTGGTAATCAATAAAGATTCTATTGTATTGTACAGGCTGTTTGTTTCAGAAGGCTTGTGCGAGATCGAGGAGGCTTTCATCCGCTCGCTCGCGCACTGTGTGCCCTGGGCGGCGCGCGGTGGGAAGTCAGGCTCCACTTTTTGCAAGACTAAAGGTACTGCTAATGGGTACCTGGGTGTCTTTGGAATATGAGTAAATAGGTTTCTTCTGGGGCGGCGTGCTTCACCGCTTTCTACCCAATGAGATATTTGTCAAACGCAAACTAAAATGTCAAAAATGACAAAAAAAAAAAAATTAGAAAGATATTTTTTTCGCATTGTATGTACTTCTACTTATACTAATACTTTTTGATTGGTACTAAATTATCGATTTGTATTTTTATAGTTTTGTTTGTAATGAAGGAACTCAAAAACAACTGGACCGACTTTAAAAATTCTTTCACCACTAGAATGCTACTTGATCACCGAGTGACATTGGTTATATTGTCTACTATCACGCAGACATCATTTTTTTTATTCATTAACAGATGACAGGTACGTGTTGAAAGAGATGACAAAACCTGAATGGCAGCAGTTCTTAGACTTTGCGCCGCACTACTTTGGATATGTCACGACTTGCCGGCAGAACAAACTACCCAGCCTGTTGGGTAAGTCCTATATTTATTCACGATATCAGTGATGTACCAAAGTACATACAGAACACATAGATTTCACTTAAGCCTTTGATAAGGTCGATCACGAGTTCCTTTTTAGTAAAATTGCATTTAAGGGCATATAATAAAATTTACTTCGCTGGTCATCTTCTTACGTTAATAATAGGCCTCAAATGGTAGTCGTGAATGGATATCAGAGTAATTCTGAAACGATAACATCTAGAGTGCCACTAGGCTCAATATTGGGTCCACTTTTATTCATTATTTATATAAATGACATTAGAAAGTACTTTAAAAGTACAAAGTTTCTCATGAATGCAAATTGCAGACCGTCTGAAAGAATTCAAGATTATTAACACCAAAGAAGATTGTCCGATGTTTTTTTTTTTGATAGGTAAAAATCATTCAAATGACATTATACTGGGGCTGAGCTACCTTTCAGAGCTAGCCTCAGTAGGCTTCGACCCAGCTGGGCCCCTGCTGTTGAAGCCAATATAATTTTGACTTCATTGAGCTTACAAGTCATCTATGTTATACGGTGCCTCGCACAGTCGAATTGCGTAGTGTTTGAGCTGGAACACTATTTGCTGTGAACAGTTGTCGCATAAACTCGGAATTACTGTGCCCTATTTGTCGAATGTTTGAAACTTACAAGGGGTGAGGGTAGGAACACAATTTGCAGCCGGTGTATTAAAATAGGTACAAGTGGAGAAATTTTGTTTTTGCGACTGAGGCGGAAATTGCCCGAGCCGCAGGCGAGGGTGTTATGAAGTCCAGTGCTGCAGTGATAAATTTGCACTTGTATCAAACGACCTTTTTCAATACACTTACGAAGAAATAAATAAACGGGGGCTACCCAGTGAACTGAGGGGCTGCGCGGCGATCAACCTGATACGATACATGCAATCAATTGTGGTGGGGATGAGTTGGCGCAATATTCCGTATTAGTGCGGAAAACAGTTAATTGCATGCCTAAAAGCGATAGATAGGAGTTTTCGAGTAAGTGTATTGAAAAGTAAATAATAATTGATTGTGCAGCACGTATCCTGGGCGTGTTCAGCGTGGGCGGCGCGGGCAACGGCGTGCTGGTGATGGAAAACATTTGGTACTCGTGCGCTGTGCGTGCCACGCGCTTCGACCTCAAGGGCTCGTCGCGCCACCGCCTCACGCCCGACACCACGCCGCTCGCCGTGCTCATGGACGAGAACCTGCTCAACTGTACGTATGTGCAGCGCGTATCCTGGCTGTGTTCAGCTTGCTGGTGATGGAGAGCATCTGGTACTCGTGCCACGCGCTTCGACCTCAAGGGCTCGTCGCGCCACCGCCTCACGCCCGACACCACGCCGCTCGCCGTGCTCATGGACGAGAACCTGCTCAACTGTACGTATGTGCAGCGCGTGTCCTGGCTGTGTTCAGCTTGCTGGTGATGGAGAGCATCTGGTACTCGTGCCACGCGCTTCGACCTCAAGGGCTCGTCGCGCCACCGCCTCACGCCCGACACCACGCCGCTCGCCGTGCTCATGGACGAGAACCTGCTCAACTGTACGTATGTGCAACGCGTATCCTGGCTGTGTTAAGTTTGCTGGTGATGGAGTAACAGATGGTACTCGTGCCACGCGCTTCGACCTGAAGGGCTCGTGGCACCAACAACATTAAAAAATATTAAAAATAGTAGCCCACCGGTATCGGGAACATGGTCGAAGCTACCAGTGATCAGGGCTCCTGAGAGAGGACTCTTTTAACAATTCTTTTCGCCGTGTCCAGGAGTAATGCTTCCAGAAAGCATTACCATCAAGCTCTTGATCCAACTGCCCAACGCGAGCCTCCTCAGATGTTGGTCGAGGCTATTAAACCATTGGCCGTCACGTCACTATTGGCACAATGATTACTTTCTACATGTCGATAACCTCGCAAGCCAAGTCAGCTTTCACGAGGTTCTCGTATATTATTATTATAATTACGTAATATTTTTTTGCTAATAATAATAGCCTTTTTTTTGGTTACAAGAGGTCCCTAAGTTCGGTGTGCCCTTTGGCCTGGGCCTTTTCCAATTCCTTCCAATGGGTACTGTCCCTTGCTACTTTCAACCAGAATGGTCCCGCTGTCTGTTTCAAGTGATCTTCCCATCTCCTGACTTGACGACCCCTACTTCTTTTGCCGTCTCTTGGTTGCCAGAGTTTAACTTGCTTGGTCCATTTCCATTATTTTTATTCTTCTTCTTCCTGCCCTTATCCCATATTACTTGGGGTCGGCGCAACACGTTCTTTTCTTCCATTCTGTCCTGTCACCCGTCAAACTATCACTAACTCCCTTTTCTTTCATATCACTTCTCACACAATCCATCCATCTTTTCTTCGGCCTTCCTCTCCCTCTCCATTTCCATTATTTTTATTATTATGTAATAAATTGGTGTTTGTACCTCATTGTGCAGTGCGGTGGGAGAGGCCGCTGTACGTGCAGTCGCACACGGCGAGCGTGCTGTTCGCGGCCGTGGAGCGCGACACCAACTTCCTGACGTCGCACACCGTCATGGACTACTCGCTGCTGCTCGGCGTCGACGACAACACGCTCGTGCTTGGCATTATCGGTAACTAACTACTACATTTTATTGAGATGCTAGCTGATCCGGCAAACTTCGTACTGCCTAATAGTGCTTTTCCCTAAGCTGTCAAAAGATAACGCCATCTACAAACATTACCAGAACCAGCATAATTCGTTTTGGCGTTGTATTCGAGTGTTTTTTTTGTCAATTTGTGATAATCCAGGAAAAGTTGAAAACCATGAAAGATTTTAAACTTTTCCTGGATTGGGTGTGGCTGTGTGTTATGTAAACGTATTTTTATTCTTTTACTGGCAACACGGACATTTCATGAAACATCCACAGATTACATCCGCACTTTCACATGGGACAAGAAACTGGAGCATCTGGTGAAGAAGAACCTCGGCTCGGGCCAGCCCACCGTGGTGTCTCCGGAACAGTACAAGTCGCGGTTCTGCAGCGCCACCAAGAAGTACTTCCTGCAGTGTCCCGCTCACTGGGACCACCTCTACAGCACTATACATGGGTAACACCACGCCCGTACTCCCCAATGGGCTAGGCAGGGGTGATACACGCTCGTTTTGCTGTTTTGGCAAGCCATTTGGAAGACTTCAGAGTTGCTACTGAGAAATTCCTAATGGAAAATAACACTGCCCAATCAGGGGACTGAACCCAGGTGCCTCACTGAGATGAATTACGTATTTCTCTTTCAGTGTTCATGGATATAATCAAGTTTGTTCCGTTTGAGCGCTAAGTAAAAAAAAAAACGGTCAAGTGCGAGCCGGACTCGCACGCGAGGCGTTCTGTACCTTTTATCCATACAACTTTTTTCTATACATTTTATTTGTTCTGTTTTTAGTATTTGTTGTTATAGTAAGACCAACAATATTGGATATCTGCAATAAACTTCAACTGCATTCGATTTATCTTCAACCGCCGCGCCATAAGTATGATCATGTATCCGAGCATCGATCATTTTTTAAATGTTGATTGGTTGGTTGGTGGTGACCCATTCGTCAGAGTAGAGCGCTAAGGGCCTCGATAAGCCTGTTTTCTTTTCTGAGTAAGCCGTCTTCTCCTCTTCTGACTTAAACTTACAGTAGAAAACTCAGGTTCACAAAAAAAGTATAGACTTATTTATTTATTACAAGCTGATCCGGCGAACTTTGTGTCACTTAACAGTCATTACGTGTGGTGTGATATTTTACTTCTTGAACATTTTAAATTCATAGACAACCGATTTCGATGAAACAGTCTAAATAATATATCAAGTTACACACAATTTTAATGTATAAAAGTATGTAGTTTCTTGCACGTTCTTCTCCATAGAGATCTACGCTTTGGAACGTGCAATTTAGTTTCACTTTTCTTGGATTGACCGACATTTGACTATTTAAAAGTGCCTACAAATGGTCTATTTGAAATAAATGCTTTTGAATTTGAATTTCGTATATTTTACGTGATGTGCGCATAACTATGACTTTTTACAGATAGATTCTATTTTATTGTAAACCTTATAAGTGGACAGGAAAAAGTTGTACAATGGGCGGTCCTATCGCACAGTGCAATCTCTTACAGGCAGCCTTAGGATGGGTGGACTAAACAAAAGTGGATAGATCTCCTTAGATAAATGGTCTTCTGCGCTGTCCTTCACAACGCTCTAAGTTTATCCACTCGTTCTTTGTCCAGGCCCTATCTCTTTGGAATGCGCTCCCAACTGACCATGAGGACGTCCACCAGTCGGTTCTCCTTTAAGAATATATTCGCAAGAAGTTGGTAGTATCATCACAGCGTCAATTGGTTGGATTCGTTTTTTTCATGTTTTTATTATTGTATTTTCTTTCTGTTCGTCTTTCTGTTAAGTTGCACCTGCCATGTTCTGTTTCTGCACCAACCTAAGGTCGACTGGCAGAAAATGCCTAAGGCATTAAGTCCGCCTTTGTACAGTGTTTTTTACTACTGCACAAACTTCAATAAATAACTAAAAATTATGATGTTAAAAATTGGAATGAGAAAGCGGGGAACCGTGATCGTTGGAAAAAATGGAGGAAGGTCTTTGCCCAGCAGTGGGACAATATGGGATAGCTGTAGTATTCATAATATATAACACATGTTTTTTTAATAAACACATGTTAATACATGCTTTGTTAAAAAATACATCTGCCTTCCACGTTTTAACAATTTTTGGATAGATTACTTATAAATATATATTTATTTATTTAACAATTAATGTACATACACAAAAATATATATATATATATAAAATAAAGACAAGAAGAAGGAAACAGAAAAATGTATATAAAGGTGGTGCTTATTTCCAAAGAAATCTCTTCCAACATACCTGCGAAAGGATTATCAGGCGGTAATGAGTTACAACCTTACTTACCATAGCATAGCATAATCAGCCTTATAATGTTCCCACTGCTGGGGCTTAGGCCTTCTCTTTAGGAGAGGGGATGGGCCGTAATCCACAACGCGGGTCCAGTGCGGGTTAGTGAATGTCATGTCTTCGAATTTTTAGTTCTACGACATGCCGGTTTCCTCACGACGTTTTCCTTCACCGTTTAAGGAACAGTGGTGATGAAATAAATTACACAAATTAATGCATACTAGAAACTCATAAGTTGGAGTTATTACCACTCGGCCACCACCGCTCAACCTTACTTCGTGCGCAGTAAGGGCTATATTTCACCGGGACACCATGGCGGCGCGACCGATTGCGCCACACGGTGTCCCGGTGAAATACAGCACTAAGCTACCGGATTAGACACCATAGAGACATCAGAGTCGCCACACGTCCGAGTTGGTCGCGCCATCAAATTGGTTGCGCAACCAAACAGACACCAGGTGAGTAACTTTATAGAGCTGTATACATTTTGTTGGTAGCGGCGACTGGTCGCACCGCCATGGTGTCTCTGTGAAATATACCCCTTAGGGTTATGAACAATGATAAATAGAAGACACAATATCCGAGGAATTCTGCGAACACAAATAGGGAGCCGCTAGTGTACATTGCGAAACTCTGACACATGATCATACTTTTTTAAAGGTTGAACACAAAACGAATACAAAGTGGAAGGTTCGATTTTAGCAAATACCATTTCCTTAGCTTAAATACTGTGTTCCCTCACACTAAGAACAAAATAAACTAGAAATGTTTAGTTTAACGCCATCTAGCGTCAACATGGCCACTTTAACATAACGCCTGCAGATAGTCGCTCATAGCAGAAGTGTTAGAAGAAATCTGCGAAACCGTCCAAGCACGCACTACGCGCTTTTACGCTTGCGTGTTTTGGCTTGTTCTAGTGTCTGGAGGAACACTAAAACACACTTGCTTACCAAAACACTAAATACATTTCACGAACCGTAGTACCTATATCATCGCTGCCTCTTTTAAACAAACGATTAACAAAAGATAGATGATACAAATTCGTTTAGTGCATTTAGTGATTGGTATACAAAACGAGATCTAACGCGAGTACAGAGGCCCCACCAACGCTGTTAACGCAATTCATTTGACGACATAAACTGAACTGTTAAAGGGATGGAGCGTTAAGGTGTATAGCCTCATCTCTCTTTCTCGCTCGCACTGTTGACATTTTAACACGTCAAAACTTTTGAGTTTGTTATCGTATTTGGACTTTATTCTGAAATTTTTAAAGGTCTGTGTTAAGAACTATATGTCAGTTGGAATAAAGTTCATAATACAATTACACTTGAACTTTTTTGATTTTTTGACTTAAGTTAGAACTCGTTTTGCAGGTCTTTTGTAAATTAATATAGCCCTTGTAAATAGGCTTTATCACATTTGATGTAATACTTTCTCACACTTCAGATCTTATTCACTTCTACTTTCTATACTTGATCTGATTTTTTTTTATGTTAATGTGCAATCAAAGTGCAAACTCACAAAGATATTATTTAGCAAATTTTACTGTAAGCAGTTTATTAATTAGAATGTTAAGAAAAGATATTTAATGTTATTTATACACCGTACATTCCTTAACTGTTCAAAAGTTGTAATAAATTAAGTTTGATTTAAAGTTGTTTTATTGAACGCCATCGTACCTAAATAACTACATAACAAGCTCATCATCTTAGCATAGCTTGCTTTAAATTAAAAGCAAGATTTAATTCAATACAGTAACCCTAGCCAAGTTGATAATCTGCAATCGTTAACGCTGCGCTATTATGAAACATCAAATGTATGGGAATGACGTCATCTCATCGCTGTCACGTAGAACAAAAGAATCGGGGGCCTGGACAACTCTGGGTATTCCACGCAAGAGAAACGGTTGTAACTTGGCTAGAGGGGCAGATTCTATTCAGTTTAACTTAATTCGATTTTAATTTAATCCTAGAGGGACCTTGCTGATGGATTTAGCATGTGTAAGTTTTTTTTTGTTAACAAGTTTTAGAAACAGGGTGTTTGCCATATCAACTTTACACACAATATCCATAGCATACTATGAACTGGATTTGCATCGAGGGAGGCCGTACATTGAGAGAATTTGTATCAAGCAATCTACCAGCTTTTTCCCTTGTATTTTGGGGCCGGCTTTTAGTGTCAGCGCATTCCAAGAGCAGAGCATTTTCAGGGCTACGGAAAAATGAATCTTATGACTTATGACATACATTGCGAACTGAAATGCATAACATGCATCATGCAAGCTCGAGCATGGGCGAGCATCAAGTTTGGAAGTGTGCTCTGCTCTTGCTAAGCGCTGACCCTAAGGGCCGAGTCACACCGACATGGCAGCGGCCGGCAGCGGCTGGCTAAGCTAGAACTACCATACTACTAATTATTGACCGAATTGCTTTAAAAAAAATTACGGTGTCCAACGTTTGGGTAATATAATTAACCAATGGCGATGAGTAGGTATATCACAAAAAAAAACAACATTATAAAATAATGAATCACAGTTTAATGTACAATAACATTTGTCGAACAAGCACAAATTAGTTTTTAATTATTTAGAGAGTATCGGACTTTACACGAAACACATATTCTATAATTAAGATATGGAGTCATTTGAAGATGGCAGGAAGAACATTCATACTGATATAAAGCAACTGTCTACTAAGTAAATGAATACAGCCTCAATGGCACACAAAAATATATGTATTTGTTCGTATTTACAATTTTAGCAAAGGTTCCTTTAACATACCTCTAATAATATTAATCAAGTATTCGATTCAGAACACATTATATTTTTCACTGCAAAATAATGCATTTTTTGAGAATATTTTACACATTTTTATTGGAAGGCCAATTGCAACCTAATTTTTAAAAGTAGCGTGCAAGAATAAGTAACATATAGAAATTATAAATACTGTTCATAATCCTGCTTAAATAGATTAAGGTTCTGCTAATCTGGGAACAGCTAGCAATAACTGTTATTTAAACATTTTAATTAAATGTGATTTTGACAAAATCTAAAAACACCACTCTTTTTGAGGTGGGAAATTATCAAATTACTTTTCCCGATACAGGGTGGAACGAGACGGCGAGTCAGACGTACACCTACTGTCTAAAGCCCACCTGTGTTCTTTCATTTACCCTTTGCATTCTAGCGCCGCGGTTACTATTCCGAACATTCCCGCAACCAGGCATCGGACTTACTGGGTCCCTTCAGTTGGTGACATCTCTTTGAGTCGCGCATGAAACATACGCGCTGTCGACTCAAGATGAAAAACAGCTGGAAATCAATATAGCTCACTCGTTAAATAGATTTCTCTTCCGGCAAATATAAACACAATGTTCAACACTGTATCATTCCCAGATTCGCAACAAAACAACTTTCGTTTTGTGTAAATTCATACTTCATAGTTTGTGTCTAGTGATGTAACGAATATTCGCATTCGGGAATATTCGCACATTATTTGACATTAGCATTCGAATTCACAAGAAATATGCGAACATTTGGCAATTTTTTTTGACAAACAAGGGTATTACAGTATTAGTTTGAAGGCATATAAAAAAATAATACAACTGATATGAATTAATCATGTAACGATTGTTTAATTTCTCAATGCGAATATTTGACGCGCATATTATTCGTGAATATTCATCGAAATTTAACATTCGTTACATCACTGCGAATGCGAATATTCGTTACATCACTATGTTTACCACGTTCTAAAATAAAAGTCTTTTCACGATCTAAGATGTAGGAACCGAGATCGCTCATTGCTTTTGATATATTCTCCGCTCCGATATGTTACTATAGACTTTAAAATGGATAGTCCTATGAATGGAAAATGTTTAATAAACCAAAAGCTTAATAACCACTATAGTATGAATTTAATTTTACTATTCCACCATGTGCATATAAGGCCTAATAAAAACGACTATCTTAGAATACATCAGACCTCTTTTTATCATAATTACTTATAAATTCTAACCCCCGGCTACGGAACGCCTAACCAAGTTCTGTAGATCGTCCCGCCATTTTATAATTCATCATCATCATCATCATCAGTTCAGCCGAAAGACGTCCACCGTTGGACTTAGGCCTCCCCCAAATTCTCGCCATAATGTCAGATCCTCTGCGTCTCGCATCCATCGGATTCCCGCACTTGGAGGGCAAGTCCACATTGTGGGAGGCCTTCCAACACTGCGTCTTCCGGTACGTGGTCGCCATCCCAAAACCTTTCGTCCCCATCGACTATCTGTTCTGCGAGCAACGTGCCCTGCACATTGCCACTTGTTTGGCGATTCTTTGGGCTGTCTGTAACTTTGGTTCTTCTGTGGATATCTTCCTGATGTGATCAAGCGAAGAAACTCTGAACATAGCCTTTTGAGTGACTTTAAGCCTTCTAGGTCCATTGTAAGCGACCACGTTTCGGAGCCATTTGCCATATTATGTCATAATTCACTAAGATATAAAACTGGATCCAGATTGACTTTCAGAAACCGTCACCCAAATTCGTCCTAATGACAATCGATTTTGACCTTTTGACAGCAAGAAAATGTGTCTCACACGCCACGGTCACGGCTACACGACAGTTAAAAGAATGAAATCGTAGCAAAATATTAAAATAAAAGTTCCAGCTCCATAATATTCGATCGGTCAAATTAATTTAATTACTTAAGTTTTACACACGCGGCAAGTATTTAATACTTCAACTTTAACATCATACATCAATCAACATTTTCGCGCTCTAGGGTCGAACGAGAGGGCGTGTCAGACTTTTACTAACTAAAATACAATTATGTAATTCAGTTGTCCTTAGCGTTCTATGACCACGGTCACTCTTTCAAACATTCTCGAAGCCCTAGCGAGCATCGGCCCTACTGGGCGCGCGCGTGCAACAGTACACGTGCTTGGTCTTATGGGCCGGACGGCGAGATACCCATTGCTCGTAGCTTCTTTCACTATATATACGGTAGTCGATGACAATCGTATAAATAGTAAACAAAGCTTTGCCTGACATAAAAAAAAAAAAACAATATAATGCGTTTCACGTAAGAATTTCCTTCGCCGTAATGTTGGCAATACGGAAAAACAGTGTTGCTATATTTTTATTTACTAAGGAGGATTAACAGATATTTCGTTACTTTTAACAATTGCCTTATAATTTTTTTTCGTTTGGAAACTGTAAAAACTATTTTTTAATAAAGTATACGACGCTGGCCTCCATTTCGATTGTCCTGCAATTCTATCAAATAGTGCAAACGCCACGTCACAATATCATACCTTACCTCCCTTTTAGTCCTGCTTTTTTTTTTAAATAAAATCCTAGTCCTCTCATAATTCTTCATAAAGTGGTGCGACTACCGTTTAAATCGATTTCGTGCAACAATTTGGCTAGAGTAGGCAACTCTTTTCTTTTTTCTCTAGACAGACAGGGGTGCCAACATTACGGCGAAGGGAATTCTTACGTGAAAAGCACTATACAGTGCAGTGTGACCGTTAGGTTAGGCTTACCACCTTCAAATTTTCGTGATTATTATTACTGTTTTATAAGAGACAAAGTATAGAAGTACTGAGGTGAGATGTGTTCTAAAATGGTTGTGAATTGAGTACGCTAATTCTTCGACAGCCGATCACAAAAAAAAATATTGCTAAATGTAACACAACTTACAGAAAAATGGTAATGTTTAATACTACCTGTATACACAGTTTTATTTCGATGATCAATTTATTTAATATTCATTTTGTTGCCAAGTTATATTCAGACTGGACTAAAAAATAAATTACTATCTTTTGATCATGATGATACTAAGGTAGGTGCTAGATAAACGTGGAATAATGGTCATTGACCCTTTCAAAAACGGAAATAAAGACATAAAGCTGTCTTGAATCGACATGTATCGTGATCCTTTACATGATCTAGTAATGAAAAGCATTGTTTGTTTTTCGGGTACCTACGCAGATATTAGGAAAAGGTCAATATACTTTATTCCACGGTTAGGTATCTGGCGCTTTCTTTAGGTACAAAAAGCCAATATCAACAATTACGAACCGGTCGTAAGTATAAAGCTGGGTATTCAATAAGCGACCAATGTAAGCTATAATTTTGCCCGATACAGAGCAATATTTAAGAGAAACAAAACCGGCCAAGAGCGTGTCGGGCCACGCTCAGTGTAGGGTTCCGTAGTTTCCCGTCCGTCACAAGAAGTGTACCCACTTATGAGTTTAAAAAAATGCTTGCATATACGATTATACTACAAACTTAGTCCAGAAATTATTTTGTAGAACCTTTTTGTCTTTTTGTACAAAAACTGTTCTTGCCATCAAGTTCAAAATGATTTTCCTAGAAAGTCCTTATAAAGTTCTACTTTTCAGATTTTTTTCATATTTTCTAAACTTATGGTTCAAAAGTTAGAGGGGGGGGGACACATTGTTTTTTACTTTTGGAGCGATTATTTCCGAAATTATTAACATTATCAAAAAATGATGTTAGTAAACTCCTATTCATTTTTAAATACCTATCCAACGATATATCACACGTTAGGGTTGAAATTAAAAAAAAAATCACTTCCCACTTTACATCTAGGGGGGCTACCCTAATAAAACATTTTTTCCAATTTTTATTTTACCATTTTGTCGGCGTGATTGATATACATATTGGTACCAAATTTCAGCTTTCTAGTGCTAACGGTCACAGAGATTAAGCGAGGACGGACAGACAGACAGACAGACAGACAGACGGACAGACAGACATGGCGAAACTATAAGGGTTCCTAGTTGACTACGGAACCCTAAAAAAGCCCAATATTACTTAAATAATAATTTACAACCAATACAATATTGCTTCGAATTTAGCCGCTTAAAGAATAGCTGGAAAAACTCTGCAGGCATTGATCTCAATCGAAATATAACTTGGCAAAAATGTACACGAAGAAAACAAATGGAGTACTTTTTCACTAAGTTTTTTTTCTTCTTATTCGCTCTAGATGATAGCCAACTTACATTAGACACCACTCAACCCCGACAGTAACTGAATAGTCTAATAGTGAGCGATATGAACTTCGAAACATAGGGCAACCCTACAGTCCGAAGAGGACAACGGAGTTATTTTAAACCCTGTCGACAGAAATAGGTAGTCTTGTGTAACGGGATTCGTCGGCTTATACAGTTGCCAAAACGGATCTTGAGCGCTCGGCGTCAGAGTGGGGATCGCTTTGCGCATTCCATACATTGGCGAGCCAATCGTCTTCGTTGTTAGATACATGCAGCAACGCAGGGAACGAATCAGGAGTGACGTCTATGACGCGATGGCGCGGCGAGCCAATCACTGACACTCCCCGCCCCCGCGCCTCACTTCGCACCACTAAAGAGACCGAATATTTGACTTCTGCGCAACCGCTCAAGATCCGTGATGGTAACTGTAACCGTCGTTAGCACATAGCCGATAGAACATTCAGCATTGGATATTTTGCTTCTATTCATATCGTTTATAAGCATTCTATAGAATGCCAATATTATAGAACCATATTTATACGATTATACAAATTGCTGATAACATAATTTCGCGGTACTTTGAGAATAAATTTCTTCTGACATCAGAACTTGGTTTTTTTTATGAAGATGTACAGAATTGACCTGCGGGGTGGTCGGCAATGGGCGCCGGGGCTCCTTATGTTGAGAAGTAACATGATAATTACGCCTGTAATTCTCCAAGGTAAGGGTATACTATGTAACAACCATGTTAAGAAGTATTTCAACCTTTCCACATCCGTAATTAGAGTCACACAATAGAAAAACAATGAGAGAGCGAACGCCAGCGTTCGTTTGGGGTTTAATGAATTAATGAAATACCAAATAAGGCCTAGATCAGGTAAAACAGTTTGGACTTGGATTAGACATCTTCACAAATATTTTTTACTGCCCATTCAACCAATTTTGACCTTTATAGCGTTGGTGGCATGATAAACGGCAGGCGCAGGAAATAGTTGGTATTGTAACCACTTTTTGCTTTTACCGTCATATTTATGCCTACGTAATATAAGTCAAAATCGTTTGAACGGACAGTAAACGAGGTTTGTTAAAATGTCTAGTCTTAACGTGAATGGAGTTTAGTGTCTGAAGCCTAATTGTTGAGTACACTTTTGAATTTGTCTCTTTTTAACCTTTCAAATACCGTTACACAAAATAGATAGGTACAGAAGACCATCTACATACAAAGCGCGCTCGAGCAACGCATACATACACCGCTCACGGATACGATATCTCGGCTCAATCTCCCGATCGCACTCGTACAGTTCGGCGCAACGCGCTGACCCTTGCGCGATCGCCTAGCGTAGGTATACAAAGTGAAGGACATACATGAGATTGACTTCTGTAGGTACCAATCTGTTTTGTGACCGTAATTAGAGACACAATGAGAGAGCGAACGCCGTTCGTATGAATTAGCTCATACCAAGGTCCATTTAGTTTCGACGCCCGACGCCACAAACATGATAAATGATAAAGAACAACCTTAGTACGCCACTAAGCACTTACTGTGATGAAAATGTTTTGTATCAATAAAACGTCCACTACAGTATTCCATTTGTTTCCTACCGTGCCAGTCCGTGGCTCATCCAGGGGAGAAGTGCGGAGAGAAGGGAGTTGAGGGGGGGAGTGGAAGTAGTTCAGCATCATGTCGGGTCCAGGTTCGTGCTTAGTGTCTTCAGCTGCTCTAGTCCGGATAGGAGATCTCTGTAATGAGAAAACGTTTGGGTTATAAATCACACTAATATAATAAAACCCCTTCGGTCCGGACTAAGCGTTTTGCCTCGTCATTTATACCGCGTCGAAGGACTGGAACAATTTGCCTGCTGCGGTCTTGCCATCCGATTATAATTTGGGTGTCTTCAAGGCTAGAGTGAATAGGCTCTTAATAAACAAATGCGCCTCACCATCAGAGATTGTATCACTGCTTAGCATCAGGTGGGATCGCAGTCAATTTAAAAAAAAAGAAATTCGGCACACAGTTAGACCATATCCTACAGCTCCTCGCTGGGGGACTTGACTTAAGGTGTTCCCTAGTTGGAGACAGTAGTCACTCATCGCGATCGGTCTTGAGCTTTACGCTTCACCTCGCTCCATGTCAATCCGATGGCCGTCGCTTCTGCCAACACGGTACGTCGCCAGGTTTGCCGAGGACGGCCACGATTTCTTTTCCCTTGAGGATTTCAGTCCAACGCCTGTTTAGGTATGAGATCGGCATCCCTTATATCGTCGCTGGAGGAGGCAGGCGCGTGTACCTGAGCGAGGTCTCGGCGACGCCGGTGGCGCGTCGGAGGCCGGCGGCGGCGGCGCCCTGCACGCCGCGCAGTACGCGTAGTTCCTCCTGGCACGAAGCCAGCTCCTCCTGGAACAACCGTCACACATGATAAGTGAGCAAACGATGCCTTTGTCATCCACTTCATGTTAGGTTCCTTGAAATCTTGAAGATAGAAACAGGAGAACCGCGCAACGTTCCTCGGCTTGTCTTACTAACTACTGTCGTTAGTACATAGTTACTAAGTTAGTTTCATACTTTTCACTGGAAAAGATCAAACGCAGGACTAACGGCTGTACCTGGTTTTTGAAGCACGGATGTCACACCACCGACGTCCGATCTCCGAGCTGCTCCAAAATTCGTAGTTGAAAAACCCAGGAAAATTGGGTCAAATTGTAACTACTAGACCCTCTCACGATATCGGAATCAAAGCCAAATTCTAATACCATTAGTTGATATCTATTTATAGTATTTATACTAGGTCAAAAGAATTGGAATGACAATGCGACACGGGGTCGCTGCAGACCACGAAAGAAAAAGAGAATTGGAAAGATGAAACGAAAAATCTTAATTGTTGGAGGAAGGAACTGAGGGAGGCAGTTGCCTGGTAATGGGACAATACGGGCTAGTAATATAAGACTGAACTCACCTTTAATTTCTTAATTTGATTCTTCAATCTAACTATCGTTGCTTCAGCCTCTGCAGCTCGAGTCTGTGAACATTTACAGTCGTTAATAATCTTTTACAGAGTTCATAGTTTTTGGTTATACGGTCAGAGCGCCAAGGAGTGTGAGTTTTTCACTGTTTTAATTAAACCCGTCCGTGTTCTTTCAGTTTTGTGGCGTATTATTTGGGGTTGGCTCAACACGTTTTTTTTTTCTTCTATTTTATCCTGTCACCTATCACGCTGTCACCGGTCAGATGCACACATCATACATTGTGTGATATAGGGAGTACATGGGAGGAGCATAATGGAGCATATGGGGGCAAGCCAAGGAACCTTGACTTATGTACCACTTTCCTAAAATGCCACCACCTATGGACATTTTTGCGTTGTTTCATCCTCATCTCTGTTACAGACATTATTTTTTCATAGCCCAATATTCTGAGGTAATGTCAACGATGGTCAAGCACCAGCCTACCATCAATACTTTACAAGGTGCAGTTTTAAAACTGCACAATATTTCAGGAGGTTGTAATAAAACTCATAAATAATCATGTAAAAATACGATACCTGGTCAATAATCACTAATACTTGTTATTTTATTTTAGCCGTTTTTCAGAATAACCCTCTAAATAAACTTTATAAAGAAAAAGAATCACCCGTTGCGAATTATCGCGCGTCATATCACTGTTTGCGTGAGTGCATCAACCTGTACGAGGCTCCGCCCACTTATCCTACGAAATGAATAATTTAGCCTCAACCGGATTCGAATTCGATGATCATAATGTAAATTATTGTCTTTTTCGCTAATTAACTCATTTTTAAACATCATTACAATGCGAAAACCTTTTTAAAGTTCACGTTGGCGTCGGGTCGTTAGTTAGGTACTTATCAGCTGATGAATAAAATGTTTGGCCGAGATCAATAAACCTGGTGTAAAGCTTACGAAATTGAAATTTCCCTTAATATTTTTTAATCGGCTGAGGATTGACAAAAATACTTCAAAATAATTTGTGATAGTTAAGTAGATAGGGGTTTTAAGTGATTTATCTTGCCTGATAGGTAGGTATTTTTAGCGTAGTTAAAATTTTTAAATCACCTTATTTACACTAATCAAATTGATTCGGCTAGAGTCTGTGCGGAAAGTAAACCGTCGTGGGATTTGAGGGCGCTGCTGTAGATAAATATCGTTTTTGTTATGTAAGCAACATTGTGACGTCATTATAGTGCGACTGTTAAATCTTGATATTTTGAAACTATGTTAGACTAGCTTCTTCCAGCGGCTTCACCCTATAATAAAAAATATCCTATTGGCTGAATTTCCGCACTTAATGAAACTGCAAAGTTATAGCTTATGTGCTATATTATTGCAATGTTTATGATTAAGTTCTGTCTAGTAGTTTTTGCGCGACACATCCATACATACGACTACCTCCATCCATCTTCACAAACTTTCTCATTTATAATATTAGTAGCCTATTTATTGAACTTGCTCACGTGATGAAACTTAGCAAAAATATAGGTTATAAGCTATATTATTGCAACGTTTATCATTCAATTCATCCGTTTATAAGTTTTTGCGTAATGAGTAACAAACCGTTAATTGTGGCGACACCTGGGGGAGGCCTATGTCGATCAGTGGACGTCTTTCGATTGTAATGATGATGAACATTTAAATGCAAACACGAACCGGTAAAGGAAAATAGCGTGAAGAAACTGCTGTACTGCCTATCTAGATAGGTTCCACCAGCGACCACTTACCCAGTGCCAACGAAAATGGTTCTATCACTTTGACTGGGATCGGTCTATTATCACTGACTGGAATATTGTAGCTAACAGCAAGTTTATGTTTACCCTAGTTAAATATAAAGGTAAAAATGGAACACACTACCACTTTCTCGTTGTCTTCCTCAGTACATTTTTCCCTTTTGCTAATCTATGAAAAATATGAACTTAATGTCTATGAAAATAAAGTACACTTCAGAATTTGTAATGTTGCTTCGTAAAAAATCTATTTAGCCTGTAAGGGACCATCTCGTATATAAGATCTTTGGGATCACTTGGTTGTCCGTCTGTTTATCTGTTAAGACCATTTAACGCTTGGAGGTATCGAGTTAAAATTAAAACCATACGCTCAAGTCTGCGGTCTTTTGAAGTTGTGAAAAAATCAGACTTCTGAGTTAACGAAAAAAAAAGATACGGCCGTTTATGTCGCAAAAAACGTATATTTCTATAATCAAGGGAATCAAAGTTCATGGGGTGAATCCCGTTGACCTTAACCTTTCAATCTTGGAAATTACAGACACAATTGAAAAACAATAGGTGCGCGAACGCCTGCGTTCGCTTGGGGTTTAATGAATTAAAACCTGAAATTTGGCATAAATCAAGGTCTCATAGAACAAGTACAGGGAAAAATCTGAACATTGTAAATTTGTAGATACGCCACAAAAAAAAAATTGTTTGTAATTCGGAAAAATCTTCAAAGTCAAAGTCAAAGTCAAAAGTTTTTTATTTCACATAGGCCTACATGGGCACTTATAAAACGTCAGAAGCTAGTGCACGGTTCGAAATTGGTCGTTTCCTATGGAGAAGAACCAAACTCAATTCGGGAATTGATTTCATAGGTAAATTTGTACAGAATCCTCAGTGCGCGAGTCCGACTCGCACTTGGCCTTTTTTATTTTAGTTACTGTATCCGTACTCAAGCCTGAAAAGAAGTATTCTAAGTTAGTCGAAACGCATTATAAATTTAAAGTATCAATACTCTTTATACTAGCCATAGAAAATAATGACCAAAACAAAATAAATAAATATCGTCATGTTTAAATGAATTTCCGTTTAATTTATATATATTTGGAGATAACAGGGACAGGAGTTTATCTAGGAAGTCTAAAAACATTAAAATAAAAGTGTTACGTACCAAAAAAACAGCATACCAATGTTTCCCAAGTTCGTGACTTTGTTTTGATCAATAATGGTGTGATTTGCCATTTGTTATCTTTGGAAAAACTGTAATATATTAAATATTATTTCCCCTGCAGCTCAGTGAAATTTTTTATCACATTTCTGAAGATTTCAATTAAAAATCACAATAAAATAACATAATAAAGAAACCGGTGTCAATATTATATGACATTTGGCATTTGACGGGTGGCTGGGTTGGGTTGCTACTTAAAATCTTTAATGTTGTTTTCACTTTACGCCACGACGGTTCTTTTATCGCACAGACAATAACAACGTATTTACAATGATTTTTTATGTACTTACAAATAAAATAATAAAAACATAAGTACTTTATGTTACCTGGAAGTAGGTATTGTTCAAAGTTCACACCTTCACATTCCAGCCACTGCCTTTTATTTTATCTTAATTTCGAAAGCACTGATCACCTTTTCACGTAATTGTGTTCGGAACGCTGAATTGTCAAAACTCGCGGAGTCTTTGTGTGGCAATCAGCATTACCCTTTGAGATGGACGTTACGCTGTCTCCACTGATAGCATACAAGCGGACCATCTCCACCAACTCCACATTGGAGTGTTGGTCTTTAGAGATTAACTAAATACCGCAACCGTTAACGACCGAAGGCGCACCTGAACGCGAATTTGCAAGCGTATGGACACGCCGGCGACATCAATTACACTAAACTAAATCGATTGATCGATGGCCGCGGGGGCGTGGCTAGGGTGTGCCGTGCGGGATGATGATTGGATGATACATGATTTATGAAACTATCGTTGCGAGTTAGTGTGTGTGAAAATGCCCTTTATTGTTCCGTGTTTGTGTGTGTGAAAGAAAGCGCGGTTATAAGGCAAGTACCAGAAAAAAAAAAAAAAATTACCTACTCATTTTATTATTGATTCGGGTCGAGAATCACTAACATAATTACCTCCTGAAATATTTTGCAGCTTCAAAACGACACCTTGTATAGGTACTCACGGCGGTATCAGTGAGCGTGGACTCGGCCCGCTCGGCGGCCGCGTCCAGCTGGCCGGTGAAGTCCTTGTCCCCGCGCCGCGCCTGCTCGCGCCTCGCCCGCAGCTGCGCCTCCGCGGCGCGCGCGGCGGCCGCCTCGGCGCGGAGCAACGCGTTGCTGGAGCGCGCTTGCGAGAGCTCTTCTTCTACACGAGAACGACGGGAGCGCTCCGCAAATAACTCACACCTGAACATTGAGAAGATAATTAACAAAAAAATATTATTATTATTATTTATAACATGGTGGATTACGGCCCATACCCTCTCCTAGAGCGGAAGCCTGAGTCTCAGCAGTGGGAACATTATAAGGCCGACTATGCTATGCTATAACGGCTAGCTTGTACTGTCTCACAGCTGCGCAAAGACCTTACACCACTCCTTCCAACGATCGCCATTCCTCGCTTTCTCTTTTCAATTCTTACAGAAGACATCCAGGTCGTCCTGAGATCGCCTTCATGGTCTATCCTATCACTTTGTCTGAGCACCAATTCTGTATTCGACGGGCCCACAGCTCGTTAGACATGTCCTGCTCAGTCCTATTGAGCAGCTTTTTCACAGCCACGTTCACGATTTGCGTTTTGGATCGCACTGTATTGTTTCGAACGTGGTCTGTTAATTGAATACATAGCACATTGGCAAACTTTG
The DNA here is from genome assembly GCA_910589285.2 of Mythimna ferrago. NCBI lineage: Eukaryota > Metazoa > Arthropoda > Insecta > Lepidoptera > Noctuidae > Mythimna > Mythimna ferrago. Next base: position 3,282,630 of record OU342693.1, read on the forward strand.
AGTTTGGACTTTTGGATGTTAGTCGCAGAGTCGGTAACTTAATTTTTTAAGTTAGGTCAAACTGTAGCGAATCCCACACGAGACAGTAGACGATATTCTCTCATAACGCTTGTGTTTTTATGTAATTCTATTGTTGTGATTGTTGTGTTCTCGTTGAAAAGGAAGGCTCCTCCGCCCAAATGTGTGTTATATCTAGGTTGGGCAATAGCCCAATAGATAATTTCAGGCAGTTGTATATGTTTAAATCGCGAGGAGAACTTTAATCGCGCGATGCAGGATTTCGTAGTTTAGTTCTTGTGTGACGCCATAGATGTCGCTACAGTATCGATCGTACTACCATACTTTGTATGAGGGAGTGAGGGTGCTCTTATAATAATGGTTTATGAGTTAGGTACTGTATGCTGATAAAAAATAAACTACAATGTATTCCATCATCTATGAAGTTTTACAGCTGAAATGGCCTTGGAAGTATGAACTCGTATAATAAAATTATTATGACCGAGTAATAAGATTACTGTATTGTTTTGTCTAGAGAGACGGCAAAAGAAAGAAAGGACGTCAAAAAGCGAGATGGGATGATGATATTAGGAAAGTAGCTGGAATAATATGGCAAAGAAAAGCAGAGAACAGGATAACGTGGAAATCCCTAGGGTAGGCCTATGCCAAAGGGCAAGCTGGTAACAATGTTACCGATGTCGAAGATTGAAACTGTGACCATTTAATTTAATTTAATTATTTTATGAAATTATAATCATAATAATAATATTCATCAATAATAATGTAATTCCAAATTAATTTAATGAAATATTGAAATAATTAAGTAATAATTTATTTTATTAACTTAAGCTACAAAATTAATCTATTTTCATAATTTTAAAAATGTAAGTTGTAGAAATATCATTGTTATTATGATTGTGAAATGATTCGACAGAAAAATCTTGAAACGAAATGTATTTATGAACTATCAGAAATAAAGGCTATTTGTATTGTTTTGTCTCAGAAAAAAATATCTACGGCTCAAGGACGGTAGAGATGAAAAAGGTTCGTTCTTTTTCCAATCAATATGAAAAGTATTCTTGGCACCTTCGTTTTAATTCGCCCATTGTACACGTTTTAGTTTCCTTTTTTATTTGTATTATCCATACTAATAATATTATAAATGTGAGTTACTCTGTCTGTCTGTCTGTCTGTTACGCTTTCATGGATATTACTGAACTGATTTTGATGATATTTGGTGCGGAGTAAGCTTGAACCCCAGGAGATAGGACATAGACTACTTAATATAGGTACCGGCACGAATCTTGAGCGCTGACCTTCCCTTGTGCGAAGTCAAATATCGTGCCTATTTAGTAGTCTGAAGTGAGACGCGTGGGCGGGGGTGCCAGTGATTGGCTCGCCGCGCCATCGTGTCATAGACGTCATTCGTGATTCGTTCCCTGCCCTTGCTGCATGTATCTAACAACGACGACGTTTGGCTCGAGCAAAGCGATCCCCACTCTGACGCCGAGCGCTCAAGATTCGTGCCGGTACCTATATCTGGCTTCGACTTTACTTCGCGTCTGTAATAATCGACATTCACGCGGACAAAACCGCTGGCAGAAGCTAGAGCTAGTACTATAGTATATATAACAAATAAATAACAAAATAGCAATCAATTAACATTTGTACACAGGTGCGCCAATACCACCGTCATCAGGATTTAAATCACGTCGTCAGGAAGTTGCCGCGTCATGTCACGAATTATATTGAACATATGAACGGAATAATTATATCACACGCACATCCGGAAAAGAAATCGTTTAAATGTGTAGATGGTCACTTGGCATATTCAGCCACAAAGAGCAAGTGAAGAACACAGTTGGGTTTTAGTCCACCCTGAAGCGAGAGAAGGCAAGATTTTTTTTATAAATATCAAGAACTACCTACGTGATCGTTTTTCCTACGCTCGTCCTAGTGACGTGCCGTGCAGATCACACCTTAGATCCCTTCTTAAATCCCCTTCCCATAAATCCTGTTACTACTCCTATTCTTTCTGTGTCCATGCCGTGAGGTTGTGGAACTCATTTCCGCCTAGCACTCGAGATTTTAAATCGATCTCACTTTTTAAAAATCGAGTAAAAGAGCACTATGTTTCCTCTCAACTGTGATATTTATTTATATATTGTATGTATTGTAATATAATATAATAATTATGTTGTTTATTATTTAATATATATTTATAGTAGAAGTTATATATTATTTTTATATTTAATTATAGGATACTTTGGATTAAGACTTCACACATTCTTCTTTTGCTTCTTACACACTATGGTCTACATTTCTTTTTGATTTCTCCTTTCGCAGGTCTGCTGGAAGAAATTTCTTTGGAAATAAGCAGTACCTTTGTACTAATATTTCTTATTTATTATCTTTTTCTGTTATTTTTGTGTGTACATAAATAGTTAAATAAATAAAAATAAATAAATAAATAAATAAGAACCGGAGAAATCATTTACTTTATGATTATCAAGTCTTGCCTGATATCATGATATAATTTGCCACTTTTTGCGATACCGTCTCTTGTGCTCATCGATATATAATGTACCTACTACGTACTAGATAGGGCGTGCTGAACACTCACTTCAAACGAACCCGTTGCACTGAATTCTAGGCAAATTGACATTGATGACTTTAGTGCAATTTTGACGTTCATACAGTGTGAGAGCGGCGCTTATAAATTCAAAAGAAAGTGAATTTGGGACGTAAATAATAATTCAGTAGTCATGAAAATAAAATAATTGATTATTCAAGCAATTTAATAGCTTCAAATTTCGTAATAGTATGTTAGAAATTATATTATTTTATTTAAAAGCTTTTCCATTTTACAATCATAGACTAAAACATGCAGATGTTCCATCCCACAAAAACCGGGTTTTTTACCTACAACTGCTTTAGTGAATACGAACTTTGCATGATGTTTTATTTAGTTTGTTTTTTTTTTTGAAATATTTTATTTAATATTTTTTTCTTTTTTGTATAAATAATAGGTACCAATGATTTCCGTCAAATTCAATAATTATGAATACGTCTGTTTTGCGATACTGTAAAAACTCAGCAAGAAATGCCAGCAAATCATTGAGTATCAGTTTTCATCGCTAAGTTTTGTGGTTAAGCATTCTGTCATTCGTAAGCACTGAGGTATTACGTACCTACCTAGATATTATATATACATAGATACATGCTAACCGCGTATGCTAACGACACTCAACGCGCTCGTGGAGGCCAACCCTGGATTAGATTTGTTTGCTGATGAATGGAAGACGATATTATTAGAAAGTTTGCGATTCTGTGAGAAGACAGAGTGAAAGCATTAACGTGCTTTAGTATTAATGGCAATTGCTGTACTAAATAATAATAATAAATAAATAAATAGATTAGTATCTATAATATAAAAATGAATCGCAAAATGTGTTGGTAAGCGCATAACTCAACAACGCCTGGACCGATTTCGCTAATTTTTTTTTTGTTGTATTCGTTATTATGAGGAGAAGGTTCTTATGGAAAAAAAATGAAAATTAGGGTAGTGTAGGGTAGAGTAGGGTAGTGTAGGGTAGAGTAGGGTAGAGTAGAGTAGGGTCGGGTAGAGTAGGGTAGAGTAAGGTAGAGGAGGGTAGAGTAGGGTAGAGTAGAGTAGGGTAGGGTAGAGTAGGGTAGAGTAGGGTAGAGTAGGGTAGAGTAGGGTAGAGTAGGGTAGAGTAGGGTAGAGTAGGGTAAAGTAGGGTAGAGTAGGGTAGAGTAGGGTAGAGTAGGGTAGAGTAGGGTAGAGTAGGGTAGAGTAGGGTAGAGTAGGGTAGAGTAGGGTAGAGTAGGGTAGAGTAGGGTAGAGTAGAGTAGAGTAGGGTAGGGTAGAGTAGGGTAGAGTAGGGTAGAGTAGGGTATAGTAGGGTAGAGTAGGGTATAGTAGGGTAGAGTAGGGTATAGTAGGCTGAAGTAGGGAAGAGCGGGAGCGAAGCCGCGCGGGTAAAGCTAGTTCAAATATAAATTAGGTTCAGTTGAATTTGTAGTCATATGTGTAATATAAGTGATACATCACTAAGTGATCATTACTGTTATTGAGATTTCGTCCTTCATAAACTATAATTATAATTATTTCAAGTTTGTTCACTCTGGTCAGCCGAAAAGAGAAAAATTGATAAAATATCTTTAAGAGGATAGACGTGAAAACACGTGGCTTCCTACAAAATATCCTTTTATCTGCTCTGCACATTTTCAAACTGATGATACTAAAGCTGGAAAACGTTTTCTAATGAGTCGGCTATTCCTTGCAGTAATGCTATTCCTTCAGAATGTGCCTTCGAAAATTTATAGCTTTCCCCTACATCATTAAACCAAGTGCAAATTTCTGACTCCGAATCAATTTTTGATTCGCCCCGAAAAATAAAGTTGAAAATAGATTTAAAAAAAGTTTTAGTTTTATATGTAATTTATTTCATCACCACTGCTCTCAAAACGGTGAAGGAAAACATCGTAAGAAAACCGGCATATTTCGAAGACATGCGACATTCACCAACCCGCACTGGGCCAGCGTGGTGGTTTACGGCCCATTCCCTCTCCTAGAGAGAAGGCTTGAGTCCCAGCAGTGGGAACATTAAAAAGCTGATTATGCTATAGTTATAGTTGTTGTTTGTTTTGTTACTAAATATTAGCAGCGCAGTCCTGACTATCATTCACTAAAGATAGCGTCCTTTAGAATGATGATTACAATAAATGGTTTCATTATTTTACACGATTTTGAATTCACTAAGTAGTAGACGTAGTTTTCTGAATTTACAGTATCGTGGACTATTGGTAAAATTTTGAAATAGAGTTTTATTGTAATGAAGTATTGTAGGCAAAAAACTGTGTCACTTCTGCGGTATAAAAATCTATATGGATAACATGTCATTACACTATGTTGAACTAAACGCGTAAGTACTTCGAAATTCATGGCGCTTAAGACGTTTTGGTCGCGAAAAAATTATCCTATAAAAGCTATCAGCGCTTTATATTTTAATAGTTCTGTTAGACGACATAATGTCAATGTAGCGCTGCAGCAGATTTTCGTTTTAATTTTTCAATATTTTGACAAATATTTTCCATGAAAGGGCCTGTCTATCACTAGAGTGCGTCTACTGAAAGCGTAACCTGGGTTTTTTTTTTAAATTAAATTGGCAACATTGTTTTGCCGAAAAAATCACGTCAAAGTCTATGGTTGCAATTGTCAGTTTTTGGAAACAGATATTTATTTTTCAAAAATAATCGCTTAATTATGGGAAAATCAATAAACAGTAACGTGCGAAAACTGCTACATACTATGGTTAATACATTCAAACAAAAACAAGAAGAGAAAGAAGGTGTTTTCAATAAAAACCAACAATGTTTATATACGATTTCAGAATTTTTAAGTTAGTATGACGTTATAATCTTGATCCTTGTTGACAAATATTATTAGATAGTTATATTTACGATATGATGATATTTTTTTCTTCTTATATTTTTAGATAATCTGGCATATTGCGAATTTTATATTTGACAAAAACATCGAACAAAGAAGGCTTTTGGTGAACCGACTTAATCAAAAACACATGCTAATGGTAGAATGCGTTCAAAAGCTATAATGAAATATTTGCCTCACTGTCGGGTAGTGAATCGAAGTCTTCAACTGAAGTTAAAATCGCGAAAGTGAAGGAAATAGTGACTGAAATCCTAGTTCAAGTTTGAGAGAGATAGCTGCTGAACTTTCTGTCTCACGAGTCGATCCGTATCATTTGAAACAATCACTGGAGTATGAAACATGTTCCCGCTTGACTAATCCTAAAAGATCTGAATTTTCTCTGTGCTAAAACGAATCGATTCCAACAATCTTGAAACACATTATTAGTGTTGGCGAGACATGGTGAAATTGAAATCATGTTGACTATTGCGGTGTTGTGCACTTGGTATTCTTGCCAGAAGGCCAAATGGTAAATAAAGAGTATTATTTGAATATTATGTAGCGACATTTGAGAGAACAGATAAAATAAAATAATTTCGAATAATAACTAACATTTTGTATGTTATTGACCTTTACCATACACCCACCAATAATTAAAGGTAGAACTACACTCCTCATACGTGTGCTACACACGCAGATCTGGGAGCGTCGGTCTCCATACATTTCATATGGAAAATAGACTGTTAGAGCTACACTTGATCCACGCCACGCCATGCAACGCTACGTTCGCGACGCCGAAACGTCGGTCCCAGAAATTTTAGAGAAAGGTGGGCGGGGCTATCCACGCGTCTGATCGCGGTGGTCAGGCGGAAGTGTCTTCGATGGTAAATGAAAAAGCGAGCTTGAACTGTTTTTAATCCTCCGATGAAATCAAAGGTTGTGATGCGCATCACACGTGTTATGCGTTGCGTCGGTGTAGTGTGCACACCTACCGCAAACGTCTGAGACGTCTCATACGTGTGCGTCGGTGTAGTGTAGTTCTAGCTTAAGTCTACACACACGTTTTTGACTAAAATTTAAGTTCCTATACGACTATTATACAATTGTCATAAATACAAAAAATACTCAAGTATCAAAATTTTTTTCTCCTACTATTTCAATAATACCACATTCAAAATTTTTGGTTTTAACCTCCTTTTCTCAGGTCACGCTTTCGTTAGACGGACTCTAGAATATAAGTCAATGCTTGTGCTTAGCTGTCTTTTGCGTGTGACAAGTGACGATTTCCCACCTCAAAAAATAACTAGGTACTAGGGCACAGGAAATCAACAATCAGAAACATTTATTATAAATAAACCATTTAGAAGCACATAGCATAGCATAATCAGCCTTTTTAATGTTCCCATTTACTGGCGTGGTGGTTTACGGCCTTTTCCCTCTCCTAGAAAGGACTCTAGGCGAGGAAAAGGGCCGTAATCCACCACGCGGGCCCAGTGCGAGTTGGTGAATGTCACATGTCTTCGAATTTTGGTTCTAGGACATGCCGGTTCCCTCACGACGTTTTCCTTCACCGTTTTAAGAGCAGTGGTGATGAAAAAAATTACACAAAGTAATGCGCCTGGCTGGGTTGGAACCGGCGACCTACAATTCGTAAGTCAGGGTCGTTACTACTCGGCCACCACTGCACTTACAAGCACTTGAATTGTCAGAATGTCGGCAGTCAAATAAAAGTGAAGCTAAATTGCACATTCCAAAGCGTAGATCTCTATGGATAAGAACGTGCAAGAAACTCCATGTTTTCATGTCTTTTATATCATACTAGCTTTTGCCCGCGGCTTCGCCCGCGTGGCATTAGGTACTTAAGGAATCGGGATAAAAGGTAGCCTATGTTCTTTTCCATGTCAAAGGCTATATGCATGCCAAATTTCATCCAAATCCGTTCAGCCGTTTTTGCGTGATTAAGTAACAAACATCCACACTTTCACATTTATAATATTAGTTAGGACTAGCTTTGCCAGCGGCTTCGCCCGCTTACATAAAATATAGCCTGTCATCAGAAATAAAGCAGCTTTCTATGGATGAAAAAATTTTAGCAATCGGATCAGTACTTCCAGAGATTACCTCCTACAAACAAAAAAACATAAAAACAAACTTTATATCTTTATTATATTAGTGTAGATTATGAGTTACATAAAACTTGGTTATATATACAGACATCCCTCAAAGAGAGGATGAGAGAGAGGAGGATCGAAGTATGCCGTACCAGACTATAACCCATCAGTGTTCCTTCAATTGCCCATGGCGTTTTAGGTGGTTTTTTTTTTTTCGATGGGAGAAATAAGATGTTATGACAACCCCCGCTCTTGGGCGGAGCGGGAGATAGTGTGAGACTCTTACTGACTAAAAAACCCATCCCGTTCCTTCAAGCCTTTATACCGGGGCTCGAGCGCCCTTTCGGAAAACCCTGGCCCCAGTAGGCTTCGACCCGGCTGGGCCCCTGCTGTTGCTGACAACTCCTTGAGGCGCGCGGGAACAGCGCGCGCCGTCGACGACTTGGGCTTGGTCCGGACAGTTACGGCGACGATTGCTCGAAAGAGCAATCTCACGGTCCGCTCTAAGCCACCATGATGGTTTTGAGTCTTGGTTTCCTCAGAATGTTTTTCTTCACCGTTTTAAGGGCAGTGGTGATTTTTAGTGATTGCCTGGATACGAACCAACGATATACTCGTAAGTCGTAAAAGATTCCACAAGATTTTGACCTTGACAATTGGCTGTCGGCCTATCCTAGCAGGTATATGCGTACTAACACTATTGAGTAGTGTTAGTACGTACTACATACATTTTGCTAGTCAGAAAATTTGTACCGTACGCGTAAATACCGTTAATCGGGATGAAAAGAAACGCCCCCTGCGTTTCTATTCATCAGAGCAAGATTCCAGAAACCTCCAGACATTACATTCAAACGGGGTAAATATAAACACCGGGGTGAATAGAAACAAAAATTTTAGTATGGTTTTTCCACATTGATATATCTATTGCCTACTAATAAAGCACCATTTTTTAAAAATCACAATACAATAATCAATTGGAGTAGTTAAATCATGCATAAAATATTTAAATAACTTGAAAATACCCTTCAAAGTTTTGTTTCTATTCACCCCTGTGTTTCTACTTACCCCTTTTGAATGTAATGTCTGGAGGTTTATGGAATCCTGCCCTGCTGGTTCACTACGTCAACACTATCTACCTTATAGGGCAGGGAATAAGGATATTTATATTTAACCTTGAGAATTTGGCAAAAGACCTGCTGTTCTAGAGATGTCACGTGTAAATACATGCTAAAACATAAAACGTGCTTCGGAAATATTCAAATCAAAACAGGTCAAAAGTTAGTGAATACAATAAAATAGGAAATGGGTAACGTGTGTTTAATAATAATAATTACCACGTAATTTTACGTAAATTTCTTAAGTAGGAGCCCCTTTATATTTTTTTACACTAGGACAGGAAGAGCTGATGAAAAAACTATTTTTCTTTCCTTCTTTTTCCTTTTCCTTTATGAGAGACATTTTGCCGTGTCCACGTGCCTAAGCATGTCGTGACTGGCTTGTGTTTGCAGTTCGTTTTACCTACACCCAAACTAAAAAATCGAGTGCAGTAAAATGCATGATAGTCAATGAATATAAATACAGTAGGCACAACGGATTTTGAGCGGTTGCGCAGAAGTCAAATATTCGGTCTCTTTAGTGGTGCCAAGTGAGACGCGTGGGCGGAGTGTCAGTGATTGGCTCGCCGCGCCATCGCGTCATAGACGTCACTCCTCATTCGTTTCCTGCGTTGCTGCATGTATCTAAAAACGAAGACGATTGGCCCGCCAATGTATGGAATGCGCAAAGCGATCCCCACTCTGACGCCGAGCGCTCAATATCCGTTGTGCCTACATTACTTACCTAAATTTAAAAAGCATAAAAATAAAATAAGGTTTTACTGAGTTTAACAACGTTTTCTTCATTTTCCTCTCAAAACACGATCCTTAAGGTAAGGAAGTTTCGGTTTCGGTTGAAAAAACCCTAACCTAACCTAACAGTGGTGGCACAAACCTGGTTCGTTCCAGCTCCGCAATGATCTGCTGCATCTGCTCGTCTTGATGCTCTGGCTCCGGCGACGTCCTACCCGGATGCACCGGAAGGAAGTCCGGTAGACACATGGACTCCGCTCCTGGAATACACTCGTACTGCTTAACATAACGTCTGCTATCCTGGATAGGGTACACAGTAGGGTATTTTTTGGTGGGTAAAAATAATCCAAATAATATCCTCCGCCCTTGGGCGGAGCGGGAGATAGTGTCAGGCTTACTGACTAAAAAACCCACCCCGTTCCTTTCTTGCCTTTCATACCGGGCCCGAGCTTCCCTTTCAGAACCAGACCCTGGCCCCAGTAGGCCTCGACCCAGCTGAGCCCCTGATGTTGCTGACTCCTTGAGGCCGCGGGAACAGTGCGCGCCGTCGACGACTTAGTAGGAGATTGGTTACAACTACACGAGTTATATTTTGAGTCAGTTATGTCGTCCATAGAAGACGTGTTTATTGCCAATACAAACATCTATACTACCTTATAATATTATAAAGCTGAAGTGATTTTAGTTAGAACGCGCTAATCTCAGGAAGTACTGGTCCGAATTGATTTTTCTTTTAGTGTCGGATAGGCCTTTTATCGGAGAAGGCTTAGGCTATATAATATCACGCTACGATTACAAGGAGCGGAGCAATATAGCTTTCTCCTTGAAAATATGTAAAAACTAGAAACCTGCTACGATCCTTACACACACCTTTCTTTTAGGGTTCCGTACCAAAAGGATAAAAACAGGACCCTATTATTAAGACTTCGCTGTCTGTCCGTCTGTCCATCTGTCTGTCACCGGGCTATATCTCAAGAACCGCGTTAACTAGACAGTTGAAATTTTCACAAATTATGTAATTCTGTTGCCGCTATAACAACAATTACTAAAAACAAAATAAAATAAATATTTAAGAGGGGGCTCCCATACAAGAAATCCCATTTTTTTAGCCGAATTTTTCCTATGACGGTACGGAACCCTTTGTGCGCGAGTCCGAATCGTACTTGGCCAGTTTTTTACCTTTACTCTATTCGCGTTAAGAATATAGAAATTTAAAGAAACCTCTTTACTGCCTGTTCAGTTCGATTTTAACTTCTATTTCGTAGGCATAGGGATAGCATTAAAAGCAAAAAAGTGGTTACAATACCAATTATTTACTGCATTTGTCATTCCACCAACGGAATAAAAGTCAACATAGGTCGAAAGGACAGTAATAAAAGGTTTTCATAAATTTCTAATGTTATTTTAAACCGAGTATAGTTTAACAAAAAAAAACATACATTCAGCCGAACATAGAACCTCCTCCTTTCGAAGTCGGTTAAAAAACATTGTAGTGACATAAGACTGGCCAGGGGGGGAGGGGTACGTTTCAATGCGCGTTACAGTATTGCTGATGATCTCAGTAAAGACATGACATAACTAATTACAAAATCCATTGATGCTAAGATACCTGTAATCTGTGTGAGATCATAATGGCATCATTGTGTAAACTTTAATTACGATAATCGAGAAACTAGATACAAGCAATAGTTAAAACTGCATTTCAAGTATGAAGTTAATATTTATATACACGTCTTTAAGAAAAATAATAATATTTCATCGTCGCTTCTTTCTTTACTAAAAAACAAATGTCATTTTTAGGGTTCCGTAGCCAAATGGCAAAAAACGGAACCCTTATAGATTAGTCATGTCTGTCTGTCTGTCTGTCTGTCCGTCCGTATGTCACAGTCATTTTTTTCCGAAACTATAAGAGCTATACTGTTGAAACTTTGTAAGTAGATGTATTCTGTAAACCGCATTAAGATTTTCACAAAAAAATAGAAAAAAAGCAATAAATTTTGGGGGTCCCCATACTTAGAACTGAAACTCAAAAATTTTTTTTTCATCAAACTCATACGTGTGGGGTATCTATAGATAGGTCTTCAAAAATGATATTGAGGTTTCTAACATCATTTTTTTCTAAACTGAATAGTTGGCGCGAGAGACACTTCCAAAGCGGTAAAATGTGTGTCCCCCCCCTCTAACTTCTAAAATAAGAGAATGATAAAACTAAAAAAAATATATGATGTACATTATCATATAAACTACCAACGAAAATTGGTTTGAAAGAGATCTAGTAAGTAGTTTTTTTTTAATACGTCATAAGTCTAAAAAAATACACTATATTAAAACATCGATCAAAGTTACAATGAACTACAAGAACTTTTAAATTATGTTACTTGCTGCTACGGAACCCTTCATGGGCGAGTCCGACTCGCACTTGTTAATCATTTTTTTTAAGACATAAAGAAAATTGTGTTTATTGGCTTTATAGAAACGAGAACATTTTAAAATTAAAGAAAATAAAAAAGTACATAGAATAATGGCCAAGAGGGCGTCAGCCCGTTTGGCATTATTAAATGTACTTTTTTTATGGTTCCGTACCCAAATGATAAAAACGGGACCCTATTACTAAGACTTCGCTGTCTGTCCGTCCATCTGTCACCAGGCTGTATCTCAAAAACCGCGATAGCTAGACAGTTTAAATTTTCACAAATTATGTATTTCTGTTGCCGCTATATCAACAAATACTAAAAACAATATAAAATAAATATTTAAGGGGGACTCCTATACAACAAACGCGATTTTGTGCGATGACTAGGTTGCCTGGAAGAGATCGCGGAATGCGATAAGGCCGCCCATTGTACGTGTTTTAGATTTAATTTTTTCTTTGTTATGTTGGTATGTAACTACAATAAAGTATATAATAAATAAATAGATTTTTTTTTCCTTTCTTAAGGATGGTACGAAACCCTACGTGCGCAAGTCCAACTCGCACTTGGCTAGTTTTATATTTTCAACATAATGCCTGATGCCTAATGAAGCCACAGGAATTGAGCTGTCAACTATCTCCAGCATTTCTTTTTTTCAATCTTGTGTTAAAACTTTTGAAACAACACAGATGATATAAAAACTGAGTAAGGGGGAGATATGGATAATTTAAATTTAATGGCCCGCCTATCCTGCGCGGGAAATACGTCATACAGTAATGTGCTGTTCCAGTAGTCCCCTAGTTCATACGATCCTAATTATTGCATTCTTGTACAATTTGATCTCGACCACATGTTGCAACCGCTCTTTTTTTTAGTTAAATCTATCGAGGAATGAGCCGCTCTTTGTTATACTGGGAACTATCCGTTTTAAGAGTAATGTTTGTTCTAATAATTGTTTATCTTCTTTAAATATAAAAGCGATATACCACTCGATGATTAATTACGAAATCTCAGAAACTGTTACACCTACAAACTTAAAATTTGGCAGGTAGGTTCCTTATATGGTTTAGACATCCGCTAAGAACGGATTTTCCGAAATTCACCCCCTAAGGGGATGATACGAGAGTCCAAAGTTTGAACGGAGAAACCGACTCACACGCGGGCGAAGCCGCTGGCAGAAGCTAGTAAAACATAAACCTGAGGGCCTACTACGAGCTATAACGCGATCCAATTAACGACTTAAACTGAATCGTTCTTTCTCGCTCGCAAGACTGACATTTTTTATTTTTTATTTTGGGGAATATCCAATGACAATCCCCGCGCTTGGGCGGAGCGGGAGATAGTGTCAGACTCATACTGACTAAAAAACCCACCCCGTTCCTTCTAGCCTTCATCCAGGGGCTCGAGTTCCCTTTCGGATAACCCTGGCCCCAGTAGGCTTCGACCCGGCTGGGCCCCTGCTGTTGCTGACAACTCCTTGAGGCGCGCACTGTTCCCGACAGTGCGCGCCGTCGACGACTTGGGCTTAATCCGGACAGTTACCGGACGGTCGGACAGCGAGCTACCTATTGCTCACTGTCCGCAAGCCCGCGCCTACGGTGGCTGGAAATCGGGATCGGAATTCCAGCGGCGGCGAGAGCGCCGTTGCCTGATGCGGTCGGCCTCCTCCTATGCGAGCATTACTGCTTCGCAGAAGTCGGTGACCGCCTGCCACTCCACCTCGCAGACTGACACGTCATGGTAAGAAGGCCCCTGGCCTGTATGTCGAAGCAGAGACAGCGGAGTTATTAGTAAAAAGTACTGGATAAAGGTAAAACACGCTAGGGTATACCTGACAGGTTTGCCTGTACAGTTGAGTTTTACAGGAAAACAGGAGCGTATATGTTGCACAACTGTGCTGGTTTAATTTCGATATTAAATACCTGTGCAGTTTAACTGTACAGGAAAAACTGAGCGTGTGTGGCGGTCGCCTGCACAGGCGACAGTTGTGCGGTGACTGTGAGAAGTAAACCAATTAGCGCTACAGCGTCGAGATCTGTTGCCGGGGCCATGGCTTCAACTGATAGTTTGTACGGGTTTACCTTTACGTGCAGGGGGGCTAAAGGACCCATGGGAAATAAACAGTGGATGCCGAGCACCCCTGAGAAAAGACTTCAAGAAACAGATCAGTAATCGCCTTTTACGAATGGGCGTGTTTTCATTACCCGACGACTCGTTCAACGCAGTGGTTTAGAGCGCCGGTTAAGACGCAAGGCACACATAATTAATTAAGTACGCAGTATGAATCAGGACATTTATTTATTTGTCGGTCGATTAATGTGCATTTCTCTTCTCACACTTCGTCATTTTTTCGAGTCATCAAATATGAGCCTGAGCACCCATGAGGTTTTCTAAAAGCCGACGCCCCTGTTTACGTGTGTGTGCTTTACTTAGCTCAAGCTAACCTGCGGCCGTATTATGACATCTTAAAACCATCATGTTTTCTGTGTGAGAAAAGGATAGTGCTATTCGTCCTGTATAGCTCCGTCTCTTTTTCACACCGAAAACATAATGGTTTTAAGAGGTCATAATACGGCCCCTGGTGGGTGTAACTGTGCAGGCAAACCTGTCAGGTACAGTTGCCATCACGGATCTTAACCACTTGCGCAGAAGTCAAATATTCGGTCTCTTTAGTGGAGCGAACTGCGACGCGGGGGCGGGCAGTGTCAGTGATTGGCTGACCGCGTCATCGCGTCTTAGACGTCACTCCTCATTCGTTCACTGCGTTGCTGCATGTATCTAACAACGAAGACGATTAGCTCGCCAAGTACGGAATGCGCAAAGCAATCCACACTCTGACGCCAAGAGTTCAAGATCCGTGGTGGCAACTGTACACCCTAACGTGTATGGCTACCTTCACTTCTGCCATCATCGGGAAACAAAGACGTGACGTTTAAGCCATTATGTATTTCATTTGAATCATACGTGCCTTTGTTGTTTTATATTCGCAAATGTTACGAAGTTTGAAGTAGATAATAGTGGCTAGATTTGATCAGTCTTTTGTAAACAATGGGTAGGTATTGCCTAGTATGTCAGTAAGTATAATTGACGGGGCCCGTTAAAGGCGACGCCTGCCAGGGCTGCGCAGGGCTGTAGTCGAATTTGAGGTAGGGGGCAACATTGGTTACAGGTAGGGCGGAAGTAAAAAAAATATCATGCCCTCGAATCACGGGCTCCTAAATCAATCACCATGTATATCACTGATCTCTAGGTCAGTCTCTAGATCAGTCTGATCTAAAAGCCAAAGCCGTAGACAAAAAAAAAATTGTGACAGAGCATGAGCAAGGATCATGGATAATCCTCAATGATGAAGAACAAGTGAATAAGCTGGTTGACCTTCCAGATGTGGATGTAGAGATCCACGTCTGAGTGAGTGAGGTAGGGCATTGTGATTTCAAGGTAGGGCCCCACAAAGCCCCTCCCTAGCTACGGCCGCGTGTTATGCGGTGTGAAAGAGTCACCTAAGCCCTGGAACGCAAAGAACAACAGAAGGAACACAGATGAGTTTTAGTCAGTAAAAGTCTGACACTCTCTCGCTTCTACCAGAGCCGGAGAAGGTATTTGATGATTGGCAAGTCTCAAAAAAAAGGTGGGCAGTAGAATGTTTGTCAATTGAAGCCACAGTCTCATCATACCAGATCTTCTGGCAGAATTCTCCGAATTTATAGAGCTACCACGAGCTCTTAACGCGAACTACTTTAGGATCTAAACTGAACTGTTAAAGGGATGGAGCTATACAGGTTGTTTAGTTTCATCTAGTGATGTGCCGTTGCCGGCAATATTGCCGTGAAGTGGGAATATTGGTGGGAATATTGCCCGAAGTATGAATATTGGTGGCAATATTGCCCCAGCAATTTTCCATAAATTGGCGGCAACGGCAAATCTCTAGTTCCATCCCTCTTTCTCGCTCGCAAGACTGACCTTTTAACACGTCATGATACCATTTATTTCGCATTGGAAATCCACGAAGAAGGAATGTCAAAGTATATTCATAGTTAAAATAGTCGTACATTAGTAAAATAGTTTAGGTTTATATAATACTATGCGTTCCAAATGAGAATTTATTTTTGGAGGTAGGCGGAACAGAGAGTAAAGTCCCGCAAACCTCCGTTGAAAAGGGAGGATCCTCCGACCAGACAGGTGTTATGGTCTGGTGGGCGACTGCCCGATGGATGATTTCGGGCTGTCGTATATGTTCAAATCGCGCGGAGAACTGTGATTGCGCGATGCAGGATTTCGTACTTTCTTCGTAGTTCTTATGTGGCGCCATAGATGTCGCTACATATTTATTCGTTTCATGTTGGTGAAAATCCAGAAGTTGCATCTCTAAGGAAAATGTTGTACAATGCGTTAGAAATGAGAATAGGATCGATTGCCATGTTGTGACGTCACGTCGTACTGTCAAATCGAAGTAATTTTGTCAAAATTGAAGAACACTGAGATGAGTAAAATTGCAGAACTAGAATAAACTGAATAAACTTTTTTCGTTCACAGTTCGTAAATAAATTAAATTTAAAAAAATTATTTCCTCGATTTGACAATAAATCTTGACATGACAACATGGCAATCGATCCTATTCTCATTTCTAACGCATTGTACATTTTCCTTAGATATGCAACTTCTGGATTTTCACCAACATGAAACTAATAAATAAGTGTCAACATGTGTACTTTTTCGATGTGGTGACGCTTGGGAGAGGCCTATGTCCAACAGTGGACCTGTAACGGCTGAAATGATGATGATGATGATGATGATGATGTGTACTTTTTTACACAGTTAATCCTTTAGACGTGATTACATAGGAAATTAAATAGGGTAGTGTCCAGGGTCAAAATAATTATATTTTATTTAGTCCGTATTTTAGATTATAAAAAAATATTGGACACGTATTTTTTCTTTTTTCGATTAAACAAAAAATAACAAAGATATAGTCCGTTAAAGTTACGAGTGACGTCACACCGTGCGAAAAAATGTAGCACGTCGTGACATTACACGTAACTTTAATGGGCTATATCTTTGTCATTTGTGGTTTAATTTACAAATAAAAAAATACCTGTCCCTTATTTTTGAATAATCTAAAAGACGGACTAATTAATTTTTTTACGGCCACTAGCCTATTATTAGCCATGTTAATTTATTTGTCAGTATTGTACGAGGTGCAGCCGAAGTTCAAGTGAAATGAACCATTGATTAATGAATATAAATAACCAGCATTATGTGCTAATTGCTGTATTTACAATAGGTTTACCTCTAAATAGTAAGGCAACCATTACACGGTCATTCAAGCGTCAATCAATTTCGTCAATCAGTACTAAAAAACGTCAATCATCGCATTAGACAGTAGGTTTTTCGTCAATCAAAATTTTGACTGTGGCAAAACTGACAGCAAAACCTATCGTGTAATGTATCGTGTACAGTTCAGAAAGACAGTATAACCGAATTTTAATCGGCTCAACAATCTGAACACATTTTTCTCAATCTATAAAGAAGAAACTGACTGAGGCGTCGAGAACATCATCATTCATGCAGGCGTCAATCAATTCCATCAATCATGAATGATGGTTTTCGTCAGTCAGTACCATGCAAGAGTCAATCATCGCATTAGACGGTAGGTTTTTCGTCAATCAAAACATTGACTGTGACTAAACTGACAGCAAAACCTACCGTGTAATGGATGCCTAACATATCATCGCACAGCCGAAACTAGCGGGACTAGGAGCGTGATATTTTGCACAAGGTTTCCTTTTATGAGGTAGGTGAACACTAAGAGAGGATTTTCCAAAAATCACCCCCTAACGGGATGAAACGGGGTTGTAAAGTTTGTATGGAGAAACCTTCATGTGGGCGAAGCCGCTGGCAGAAGCTAGATTTACGGATCTTGAGTGCTCGGCGTCAGAGTGGGGATCGCTTTGCGCATTCCATACATTGGCGAGCCAATCGCCTTCGTTGTTAGATACATGCAGCAACGCAGGGAACGAATCAGAAGTGACGCCTATGACGCGAAGGCGCGGCAAGCCAATCACTAACACTCCCCGCCCCCGCGTCTCACTTCGCACCACTAAAGAGACCGAATATTTGACTGCTGCGCAACTTGAAGCCAGCCCTCAAGATCCGCGACGGCAATTGTACCTTCCAATTTGTATGTTGAAAAACACACATATATTTAATTGTTTTCCCTATTACAATTCAATTCATTTCAGTGAAGCTAATTATAAATGCCTGATATATTTTCAAGGATATATAGCTTACCCGAGTTTGATAGTATTTGTTATGGAGATAGTTTAAGCCCTGAGAAGGGACATACTTATACAAACTTTTTCAATAGTGCTTATTGAGTGAAATTGGCTGTTGAATTTTGTATAGAAAAATCAGAAAGTCAATCAAGCAATAGCTAGAATATTTTGTGATAAACTTTTGGAATACATAGTTTAAAGAGTTGTTCGTAGTTTCATGAAGTCAGATATTTCATGGAAGCCTTTTAGTAGGAAATCAACTTTCAGATACAGTCAATTTGAGACACAATAGTAAAACAATAGATGCGCGAACGTCGGCGTTCGCTCGGGGTTTAATGAATTAATACTCCAAGAAGAAGAAAGAAAGAAAAAGTGTTTATTTGCGGCAAACATGGCGCATACCTTAAAATAAAACAAATAACAAATACAACTAAGGTAGCACTTAAGCAGGTTATGCGTCACATCCGCGCAAAACGGCTGGTGCTCAGCAAAATGCTGGGGCTCGTGTTTAGACAGAGCCACAGCGCTGATTTTCAGTACCAGCCATCGTCGACGGTAAGACGTTGATCGGCCAGCAAGGAATTTTAAGAACCTACACTAAACAAAATAAAACAAATAACAAACTTACAATAAACAAAATCCTTACTAATATTATAAAAGCGAAAGTGAGTTTGTTCATTTGTTTGTTTGTTACGTCTTCATGCCTAAATGGCAAAACCGATTTTGATGAATTTTAGTACAGAGATTGTTGGGACCCTGGAGACGGACATAGGCTAATTTTGTCCGCAGGCGAAGCCGCGAATAAAAGCTAGTGAAACATAAATAACAAACTCCAGCGTTCATTCCGCCAGTATCGCACATCCACGACCACATACCCATATCATCAGGTTTTCTGACACAAACACGACCCTGGCGAATAGGACGCGAAAACACTCGTCAGGTCAAACCGAAGCAAGCGGATAACTGGCTAAATGACTTCTCCTGTTCTGATTAGAGCGAGAGCAGTGTCAGACTTTTACAGACTAAAACCCACCTGTGTTCTTTCAGTTACTCTTTGTGTTACAGAGCCATGGTATCTCTTTTGAATAATACCACAAAACATGGCAGTTTCAAGGAAGCAATTATTATTAAAATCACCTCCGGCTCTAATCACGAGTTCATTACATGTATGTAATGCAATCATGTGCACAGCAGAATATTGTAAACTGCTAATGTAAATATTTTATTAAAGCTTGCAGTTTCATGTATGTAAAAAATGTCACATGGTATTCTGTACTTTAGATTCTGTGAGTTGCTAAAAAACTCATTTTCATCCATACACTCCCTAAGGTATAAGGTTCAGTTGAAAACCAGCCAACTACCACATAGTGGTCAGGCATTTTCACTGAACTGTACCTTTTGGCGCAAACGTATGACATGCGATGTTAGTTTTTTTTTGTTTTTATTTTATTTTTTATTTTTTTATTGTTAATAAGTTCGCGCTTACCTAAAAGAAACCTATTCACTCTCGACTTAAAGATTCCCGGGTTGTAGCTATCAGGAAACACAGACTCCGGCAAGGAATTCCACTCCCTAGCTGCACGCACAATGAATGTGTTCCCAAAACGTTTTGTGCGTAAAGGTGGGATATCCACCATATACCGGTGGCGCATCGCCGTACGTCTGGTAGTCCGATGATGGAACGGGCTAGGCGGAATTAGGTTATGCAATTCCGATGCACACTCAAGAAACGCGACCGGTAGAAAACCGACAGACTAGTAACTCTGCGTCGATGCTCAAGACTTTGAAGCCTCGACTCGACGAGTTTCATCGCCATTTGTTATCTGTTGCTTCAACATGTTTTTTCGCCAAATAAAATATTTTTCTTACTTTCTTTCTAATAATCTCAACAAAATAATTGTTTTTCAATTCTAAAGTATGAAGTCGAAAAACTGATTGAGCATTAAATAATTTAGATTTAAGAAGTAGTAAACTACCTATGGCTGATTTTTTTACTATTTCAGATTTTACCATGGATTTATTTGTAAAAATATTTATTAGGTAGTTTATATTTCCAAATAGTATTTTTCTGATGTTTGTACACTGATAGCCATAATCTATCTGCTTTTGTTGAGTCCATCAAAAGGTTGTCTGTAAGAGATTTATCTTGTGCAAGAAGACTGCCCATTGTAAACTTGTTTTTGTAAATGTTTGTCCTGTTTTTTTTATGACATTTACATATATATAATATTATAAAAAGGTAAAGTTTGTTTTTATGTTTTTTTGTTTGTAGGGGGTAATCGCTGAAAGTACTGGTCCGATTGCTAAATTTTTTTCATTGATAAAGCTGCTTTATTCCTGAGTGACATAGGCTACATTTTATGTACACGGGCAAAATGGCAGGCAAAAGCTACTTTACTATAAAAAATAAATAAATATTTTTTTCAACATCATTATGTATGTGATTTTAATAAGAATATTTCTTGCACATATATTTCTTTTATGTTTATTAGCTTTGTGTAAAGAAAATAACAGCCAATATTATAGGTATAGAATATTTAAACAAAAGTCACCAGACATTATTATGAAGGTACAGAGAATGATAATTACCAAGTCATATTGGACAAACAGTTAGAATAATTAATTACTTGATATACGACATACAGGAGGATAGAATACAAAATGCTCTGAATTGAGAATGCAAAGTATAGTGTCTAATCAGACAGGACATGTTTGCTGCATGTCTGACAAACTGCAGGCACAAGTAGCAAACCAAAATCAGTGTCCTATAGTGCGTTCAAAAATAACCAGAGTCGAGTAGAGTTGCAACCCAGGGTCGTTCTTAAATAACTCAAGTAGCTACCCTAGAGTTAACCCAACTAACTCTAACTTTGAGCAGGGTAGGCTGGAGTAAGCGGCAATATGCTTGACATTGACATTTGAACTCCGTTCGCGTTAAAAAATGCCAGGGTAGAGTAATTACCCAATGACGTCATTAGAGTTAACTCTCAACTCAAATTTGAACACAGCCATGAGACATTGAGACTAGACTTGAGTAACTCCGGAGCGATTCGTTCCGATGAACTGCTCAAACACAGTGAAAGAACTGAATCGTTCAGTACTGTGCGGAATTATCGTTCCATAGTTCACCGGCTCAAACTACTCCCGCGTCTCTAGTTTACAGACTTAAGTAACTCCGGAGCGATTCGTTCCGATGAACTGCAAATACGCCTTTTAAAGTGAAAACTAGGTTTAATATTAATTCATATTAGTCACTTTAAATGTCAGTCCTAAGCCTGAAAAAAGTATGAAGGGAAATCGAATCTATTAATTATAACTGAATATCATAGGTGACGCATCTTACTGTTATAGTTCACAGTTTATGAACGAATAGCTAAACAAGTTCCTCAGGAACATGTCTATGCCACAGTTCATTTCGCTCTCTGAATCAGTAGTACTTTATATCGTACCAAGTCAAGGAGCGAAATGAACTGTGGAACGAGTTAGCGGAACGAGTTCACTTCACGGAACGAGATTTGATGAACTAGATCCATTAAGTGAATGACAATGCCCAAGGCTAATTGAGACGATGAGACAAACTAGACTAATTTCAGCAAAACTGGAAGGAGGAAGCATGGGCCCACAAAATACGGGAGGAGTAGAGGGAAGCCTTTGCCCAGGAGTTTGATAAAACAAGTTAACAAAACATCCAGGTCTAAATGAATGCCAAAGTTATACAGATCTTCAGGCTAAAGTGGAGATTAAGTTTTCGATTTTGAACATTTAATTCAGTTACCAAGAGATAGAGATTATCCCTTTTGGCCAAGGTAGAATAGAATGTATTTTATTTTTAGAATAGAATACAATAAAAAAGTAACTCCTTCTAACAATCTTCAACTCTGGCAGGCATTGGCCACATCAATCTCATAAATGTTTAACCTCAGAAGAGAATTTAGTATTATTTTTTGCAACTAAGTATAAACACAACCTTATTAGCTAACTATAATGTCACTTATTACTAAGTGAAAAGTTTTAAAGTCAAGATTTTATGAACTTATATTCAATTAAATGAACATCATGTAATTGGTCAAATTCCACACTTAATAATTAAATGATGAATGTCTACATTTAGGAAAACAAGCTCCAGTTTATACTATTGTTAGTAAACATTGTGATGATAAACTGTGTTAATATAGGTTCAATTTCAAAGTTTAAACTCACCAGCACTAGGAGGGAGATCCAATGGAAAAGTGCTTCTTGGAGATACATTCCTCCTGTCTGCAGGGTTCACAGACTCCGTCAGATCTAGGCTTAAGTGTGGTGGCAGATCCAGAGGTAGGGCAGGCCCGGCCGCCTCAGAGCCTGCCGGCAAGTCCAACGGCATCCCACTGCCAGCTTGACCAGCATCAGATGTCGATGCTGCTCCCATATATGCTTCATAATCATAACCCCTTCCACCATAATTGCTGTTATTCCTCCTACCCAGAGAGGAAGAGGATCCCGCATTGAAACTAGTATTAAATGTAAAGTCCGGTAAGTTATCCAAATCAACAGATATTGGACCATTAAAGTTCAAATATGCCTGCTCCACTAATATGTGGTCTTGCACAAAATCTGGCAGCGAGGGCATTCCTAGAGGCTCCGAAGCCAAGTTTGGTCTGTGATAAAAGGGCACGTCATTATTGTCCGTGTAAAAGTTATGCTTAGAATCAGAGTTATCCACTACACTAAAAGGTATTTCTACGGAACTACTTGAGGATGTGTTGTCACTTATGCGGTGGCTAGTGCCGTCGCTAGTCTTCTCTTTGGCTTGGGAGTCGCTCGCGCGGGGCTTGTCCCGACGCGAGTCGGCGTGCACGTCTATCTTGGTAGGAGAGTGCTGTACAGTGTTCGCGTACACTTTCGGACGGGCGCCAGTGTTTTCGTACGTAGAGTTACCCGGCAACGAGAGATCCCGCTTCAAAAAATGCCGAAACGAAAACGGATTCTCATCCTTCCGCGTCGCCCCCGTAGACTCTGCAAGAAAAACGAACAGTCGACGAGGAATGCCTTTATATTTAGGACAAAAAACAACTTCGTAAACTCACTGGAAGAAGAACTTTTCGCCTCCGTAAGCGATGCGTCACCATTTTCATTACTATTGTACTTTGCCTCTTCGATACCTAAGTCTGGTTTCGCTGCATTTTGTTCGATTTCCTGCGAGGATCCTCCGTTATTCGTATTTTGAGGCGAATTCTTATTCGAAACACCATCCTCGTCCTCCGCCATGATAATGAAAAATGACAGTTGGCGTAAACGATCAGAAACGACGATTTATTATTATTTTCCGTTCAGAATTCACTCAGACTGATTTGCCAGAGCTAAAAATTATTAGATAAAAGAAAGTTTAAAAATGTTATCCTTTTTATTTTAAAGAACGCTTTCAGGTCCTTTGTGACATACGCCTTGAAATAATGGGAATACCTGAAATTAATATTCGTATCTGATTTATTTTGCCGTTGTTGTCGTTCACAATAACGACGGCAACACGGTAATATGTGATGAATTGATGAGCAAAACGAAGCGGTCGTATTCGCTTCGCAGTTTTTATAATTTCACGTATTTTTTTATTATTATTAACTAGTGCTTGACTGCGATTTCAACTGGTGGTAAGCAGTGATGCAATCGTCGACAATGAATCGTACTATTTTTTTTTTTAAATTACTATATTATTAATTATTTTATTTACTCTGGTCTTGAACTCAACTCCATAATACATCCTGTAAAATACCGAAAAGCTGGCTACCCTCACTCGAAACTTGAAGCTCTTCAAGTTTTGAGGATTTTAGTTGATGAAATCTGGACCATAAATTAGCCTCTTCGATGTTTCTCACGCCTGTCCACGAGTCCAAAGCTGCCAGATGACATTTTACGGCACAAGCCCATATGTGGCTACAGTATTCCACGTATGATCGGACCTATGCTTTGTAAAACATTAGAAGCTGTTCCGGTGTGAAATACGGCCGGATCTTTGCAAGGATGCCATGTTTTCCAGCAACTACCTGGCTTTGGACTCAATGAACCGCCCAAAGTTAAGCTTTGAGGAAGTTTTAACTCTTAAGAACTGAAGGCGGTCGGTGCACTCTAAAGATATATTCTGAAAAGCAGAAGCAAAGGTGAATGGGCTCCTTTTCGCGGAGTATATCTGGTATAGCCTCTCTTTCGGACTGTATTAGCTCCTTACTAACCCGAGCACTCGGCAGATGTAAGACTGTGCTGGCATCTGCATACCCATAAAACAAATAAAGCCGCCGCGTCACGTTGAATTAGCATGACCGCATCGCAAATATATTCGCTTTGTACCATGTAGGACACCGTGTTAGACCCCTTGTCCACGGCGACTTTTTGTAGCGATACTGCATCGCTACTGACGCGTGTTAGTCGCAATTTCAAACGCTAATAGAAAAGATGCAAATGCGCTACAGAATCGCGACTGTATCGATGCAAACGCGCTACAGCATCGTTACAAAAAGTCGCCGTGGGCGAGGAGCCCTTAGATGTAAAGAGTTGTATTGTACTTACTTTGATAACCTACTTTGGCACCACTACGAAACACTACTTTACAAAAGTCCAAAGACATACCTACAGGTTTTTTGCAAAGTAGAACCATTCATTCAAAATAAAACCACTTTGTAATAGAGAATGTTTTATTACATCTAGTATAAGGCTCCTTTTTAACCATTTCATATTGTAAATATCGAAGTGATTCGCTACGTACTTTACAACAAGTATTAAAAATAATAACAGTGGGATTTATTCATAAAATAACACAAAATAAATTCGTTAACAATAAATGCATTATTTTTAGACTACAATAAGTATTAAGTTTTATATTATAAAAATAGTGAAACAATTTCAAAGATTCTGAGCGTAGGTATAGTTCCTTAAGCATCACACCTTTATAAAGATTTAATAAAGTATAAAATGTTTTGAAGAAGTTATTAGTTCCATACGGTTAGACCGAAATTGTTGATGATCTAGCTTTATTCTATATAATTGAGTGGATAATGTAGGTATTGAGAAAAGTGAATAATATGCTTAGGTATTTCGGTCTAACCGAATTTTTAAATTTATAATAGGTAAATACATTAAATAGGGAAATCTAACACTAACGGGTACTGGAAATATGAACCGGTTTACTCGGTCGGTAAATATTTCACATGTCTTCCGTCCACGATAAATTATTAAATGGAATCCTTGAAATATTTTGGCTTAGACCCAAGTAATTACAATAAGAGAAATTACAATAATAATATTAGCCAAAATAAATTTTAAAAATAATTTGGCACAGGTAGGTAGTTTTAACAAATAATGTATAATGGTAGCAGATTACAAATGTAAACTAGGATAAATACTTCTTCAAAGAAATTGCTTTCATACTTTAAAATAGCTTTTATAACAACTTCAAATTGCGTTGAAATCTGTGGCTACTTACAAGTCCTGCGCGCGCATAAAAGCATAGACGTAGAGAATAGACTGAACAATATCCCCAAAAAAATTGATAATTCTGTAAAGTGTGGTTACTACCTGTTCAGGCTGTTCAATTTCCCTCAAATTTAGAGTTGATTTTTCAGTAATCAGATAGCTTTTCTATGTAGAATAAATATGACAGTTTGACATATTTTCCGCAAAAAAACTACCAAACCGCCAGTTTTATGACATGATAAGACTATTAAAAATTGTCCCTTACATTTCTTGAAAAGGTATGTTTTAGAGTAAACTTGCAACGGTTTTGACTTCCAAGAAATTGATGACCAAGATTATCAATCAATGATGATAAATCAATCGGCTTGTAGGTATTCCAATTATCCAAGAAAGAAAAGTTTTGTCGAAATTTCCTGCCTCCAACGAGTTTTTTTGCCCTAGAAACTTTCAGCTATTAACATCATTTGTGACACTGCAAGCTTTGTCATCGACCATTCAAATTCTAGGAAAAAAAAAACAAATAGTGGTCTCAAATTGCTCCTTTTCTAACACACATTTTACTGGTAGGTATTCACTTCATATCTAGACAGGGGTGGCTCAGTCCATTCTATAAGTCTATGTAACCAAGAAACTGAGAATATTTCGTTCATATGCATGTATTACTCACTCGCGTAACGCTCTGGGTAGGACCTGCTTTGCAGTAGACAATGTTGAAATGACAATACAACAATGAATGAAAACACTACTCATCATTACGAACAATTTTTACTATGAGACTAAGGGCTTCTTCACACGTACCACAACCACACCATGTGGCCGGGCGTATATTTTGTATTGAAAATAATTAGGATTATTCACACGTACCACATTTTGCAGTCGTTATCGACCGTGTGTGTGATACCGACCACATCGCTGGCCGACAACAAGGCAACCACATCTACATTTTGTCGGTACCACAACGCAACTACAAAAAGCTGCAGCGACACTATTCACACGTAACCACTGCTTGACAGCATTTTGTCGTTGCGACGTGGCGTGGTTGTGGTAGGTACGTGTGAAGAAGCCATAATGGTGAAATCGTGAAATGCCAGTGTTTTCATTTCGTATTGTCAACTCATACTATAGATAAAAAAAAGACTGACGGAACGGACGCTAATAGGTAACAATACCTAATGCCGTCACTCTGAGCTCAAAAACACTTTTATAGAAATAAATAAATGGCACTGTTCGATGTTAGGCGAGTTAAATATACATACAATAATTAACAAACATATTTTACACACACATACTTAATGAACATCAAATTTTATCTGTTTTCAGAGTTAAAAGAAGCGATTTTTAACAAGAATCAGACATAGGTACATACAATGTTTACTAATAATATTACTAGGTACAACGATTATGACAGTAGGTTAGAAATATAGGTTACATAATTTACACATAGAAATTATAAATTTACAAAATATGAAATAAATATGCATCCGAAATTTTATGATCTTATTAGCATCTAAAAGAAAGACTATGTGATAAACATTTAAAATCTAGAAAATTATAATCATGACTAAATTCAAATTTTAGATAGGACAAAAGAAATATAAACAAAATTCAGTCTTTCGCTTATTAGGAAGAATAATTCATAATGGATTCTCTTTGTATAAAATACATAATTATTTTAAGACGAATACCCAGAGTAACCCACGAAATTATAGATAGATAAGATAGATAGATAAATTCTTTATTGTACACCAAAAATAAAGCAGTTACATAAGAAACTTAAAATTAATAGGGTGCCACAATGGGTGGTCTTATCGCTAAAAGCGATTTTTTAAAGACAACCTTTGGATGGATTTGACAGAGAAGGAGAAAAAGATACGCAGGTAGTTCGTGGTGTACTATTTACATATATACAATACATAAACTAGCAAAATTTTTTTTTATTATTAGTGCAGTATTCCAATACTGCACTAATAATTGCAAAAAAACTTTTGAAAAACGTACTATCCTAGTACGGTAACAAAAATTACATTTGCGGTAGCGACTTATATGTATTTACAAAACTACTGAAAAGAAATGAAAAAAAAAAAACAAATATTCATGAAAACCAATACAATTTCCTAACATAGAGAAGGGGTAAAATGTGTCATTTTAGCAAAATCTTGACGTTTAACTTCGTATCTAATCTTTGAGAGTTATATTGATGGTTTTAAAAAGTATAATTCAACATTATGTAAATACTTCTATGCCGTTACCGCCGATATAATTTACTATCCATAATGTTCTGAAAGAAAAATTTGAAAATTTTAATTTCGCAGGCTATCTGGAGCGTTCATCTTAAACGACAGTGTGTTGAATTAGAGCTCAAACACACGAGCCGCAAGTTACCAGCGACAGAGATAACTGCAGCCGTCGACATTATAATAAATGAAGATCAGTGGTGGCCGTCGTGTGTCAAGTGTAGGGTTACCATATCTCAGGATTTGTCCTGAGATTTCAGGATTTTTGGACTCGTCTCAGGATTGTGGCTGGATTTTGCAAATGTCATGAAATCTCAGGATTTTTAGAATTTTCAGTGAAATAAAGCTTACATTTTAAATATCAGTTAAACCAAATAAAAATAATCTTAATTTGGTAATAATTGCATAATTAAATATTATGCAAGTAAATAACCCCGCTCCCCCTCCCGCATCGTGCGACGCGGAGGGAGATTGGCAGTGTAAAATCGAAAGAATTATGATTTTTTAAATTGTTAAGTAGGTACGTTTTAGAGAAAATTCTCAATCTAAAAAAATCTTAGGATTTTTCAATGGAAATCAGGCTTTATCTCCGGACTTTTGATTATTTTTCATATGGTAACCCTAGTCAAGTATATATAGGCACAGAATAAGTAATAGTACTACAGTAACTTGCGAATATAAATCTACTAACAACGTTAATAATGTTCATAAAACATTGCAGGGTACGGACGTAACCTTGATTAAATTTGCCTACCGAGCGTTGCGTTGAGTTGCGCTTGTAACGAACTAAAATGCACCTTAAGTCCACGTGTCGAGAGTCTATTATGCACGCTATGCGCCTTTGAACATTCCGCACTTGTTATAGGGTTAGGAGTTCTGTGTTTTTGTGCTATATGTCGAAGGCTGCAGTTAAGGGCCTAATAAACTACGCGTTATTCAGCATGCGATACTCAGACTCGTCTTATTTTTCATTCATAGTAACACAGTCTGACCCTTATTACACTACGCGATATCGACTAAGACTGTCTGACTATTGAGTTGTGTATTAGACCTTTACTTCTGCCATTGGCAAAATGCCGCGGGTATATATGAGCTCTAATAATAGTATAGGTTTGTATTATTCATAAAAAGTATGCTTCTTTTCATGTACCGAAAATACAAGGTGTCGTTTTGAAGCTGCAAAATATTTCAGGAGGTAATTATGTTAGTGATTCTCGACCCGAATCAATAATAAAATAAGTAGGTAACTTTTTTTTTTTTATAACCGCGCTTTTTTTCACACACACAAACACAGAA
Source organism: Mythimna ferrago (assembly GCA_910589285.2). NCBI lineage: Eukaryota > Metazoa > Arthropoda > Insecta > Lepidoptera > Noctuidae > Mythimna > Mythimna ferrago. Next base: position 3,311,696 of record OU342693.1, read on the forward strand.
CAATAAAGGGCGTTTTCACACACACTAACTCGCAACGATAGTTTCATAAATAATGTATCATCCAATCATCATCCCGCACGCCACACCCTAGCCACGCCCCCGCGGCCATCGATCAATCGATTTAGTTTAGTGTAATTAAAAAATTAAATAACAAGTATTACTGATTATTGACCAGGTATCGTTTTTTTATATGATTATTTATGAGTTTTATTACAACCTCCTGAAATATTGTGCAGTTTTAAAACTGCACCTTGTATTAAAAGATTTAGTACAACAAAAAGAGTGAACACAAGAATATCACAAGACAGTGTAAAGCCGGGTCCGCTGAGCCGTGTTTCCGTGTTTGCTAACAGAATAACATTGTTTGCTAACCGAATAGGGGCGAGGTCTAACAGTTTTCTAAAAAAACATGTTTCAATAACATGTTTTGTCAGAAAATTGGCGTAGCGGACTCGGCTTAAAAACAGAAAAGAAGTCAAATAAACAAACAGGTTAATTCTAAAACAATACTAAACATCTCGAGATCATAATCTCATTTGATTATATTGCACGTAAAATTTCGATTAGTTTTAAAATTTCATAAGTAAGTAAATACAAAAGCCTTATTGTTGCCAGAAAAAAATTCTTTTAGTAAAACAATGATTAGTCTGGTCAAAATATTGGTGGTGGCTAAATTATAAACATATGAACAAAACAATTATGTAATGGTATTTATCACAGGATCTAGCCGCTCCGGTGGCTACTAGAAACTTTCTATACCACACCAAACATTGGCGCAAGACATTTTCAATTTAAAATTTTGAAATATGGCTATTTCAGTCAGTGCCGTAACTACGGCGGTGCCAGAGGTGTCCAGGTATAGGGAGGCTAAGCCCTACCCGACTTTTTTTGAGGTGGTAAATCATCCAATGACTTCTCTTGCTCTAGGATGCACCCGTGGCCCTAGCAGGTATCGGCCCAACCCTACGGTTTTGCTGACATCTCTTGAGGGGCGCCTTCAACGATACGGGCTGGGTAAATACCCAGAATCGGTAAATACCGAAGGGCCGGATGGCGGGCTACCCATTGCTCGTCGCCCGAAACCCACGATGGTCTACCCGTATGACATGTTTGATCTAAATCCGATCAGCTATTAAGGCAAGAAAAGGTAATAAACAGACAGATAGAGTTATTTTTCCAATCATAGTATTTGTATGGACATGGATGGTATCTCTAGCAGTTGCCGGTGCAGCAGAATCTGTGATTTATGATCAAAGACCGGAATAGCTAGACTATAATTTACCTAAAGTTCTAGGAAGTAAATAACAGACTCCTCTAAAATGCCGAAATCATAAATATGATAATTAAGTCCCGGGACTTATGAAATTACATACATACTAAATTATTATATTGAAAAAAAAAATGTATGTTTTTAGTGCCCTACCTACTAAAACTATTAAGTTTTGAAAGAAGATATTTGTTTTTATCTAAAAGTTTTAGTATGTAACTCTAAAACATAATACCTATTTATGATTCTTTAAATAATAATTTAGTGCAAATTCTTATATATAAAGATAAAATAAGAAGATTTGGACCAACTTATACTAACAGGAAGCAATCCACACATATGCCGAAATTGAGATAGGACAAGAATGAGCCTTCTATCGACCCTGTAAACATCAAAATAATCTGACATTGTCAATAAAAGATGTCAGATCATTTTGATCTTTACTATGTCGATAGAAGGCTCATTTTTGAAACCTTCTGTATCCTTATCTCGATTTTGGCATTTGTGTGGATTGGTTCTTGTTAGCATAATTACTAATTAGGCCCATTTAATCATCATATTAACGATTCGGGGATTTTAGAGAAGGTATTATCAACTCTATGTGACTAACTTCCTCGAACTTAAGATAAACATAGTCCTACCTATCCCGATCTCTGTTTATGATACTTATTACAGTAAACAGCCACGTAACAATCCGTACACTAATACTTTACATTCTCAACACCGCTGTTCGCGATTACACTTATAGGACTCATCTTCATAAGAATAAAATGCCAAATACTTTTCAAGTAATACATTGCATTTGCATCAAAAGATGCTTATTGTCACAACCAAAAGAGTTTAGCGTTTTATTTTTTATAAGTATGTATCTAACATCGAAATTGCCAATGGGTACAGCTAAGGTGTAGAATTCCTTACCCGAGTCTGTCTTTAACCCGTTGTATGGCCGGAACGCGGATCCACGCGGGACACAATAACTTTTTAATTGTGTCTCTAATTAGATACGAAAGGTTAATTCATAAGTGAGTAGGTTAATTCTAGGTATCTGCAATTGTATAATCGCTTACTATCAGGTGAGACAGTGGCCTAACGCAAACCCATCAACAATATTTAAATATATAATTGACTGGAATTGGGTACTTAGTCAGATTACTTAACTATTTCTATCCAAAAGTAGCTGTATCCCAATAGCTAACCGGTAGAATTTTTCATAACCATTAAAAATATAGCAAGTTACAGTACAATTCACGAATGATGGTGGCCGTGAAGTTAGTCTTTGCGAACGTTCGCGCATACTACACTCTTCTCGCACATGCACGTCGCCATTTGGTTCCTAAAACACGTTACTGCGCAGCCTTCTGCGCAAACTTCACGGCCGCCATCATTCGTGAATTGTACTGTAGACCCTTTCAAATCTGGTAGCTGGGGAAACTGTCAAGGAACAGAAATAGGATGCATAAAGTATTATGTGGCGTCACCGACATTGAGCGCGAAGAAAAGAGATAGCGAGATGTTAACACCACGCGCCCACTGTCCCTCATATAAATATTTGGACTGTTAATTGATGTCTTATTTCATAGCCTATTATGATATGATGCGGTTTTTTTTGTGGAATAGTTTTAATTTAGTGTTATTTTGCTGTTTAGTACAAAATATTGCAAAAAAAAAACACAAATAAGTAACCAATTATTAAAACAGTTTTATATAAATTATATCGAAACGAGTCCACAAATTAACTCAAACAGAAATAGAAAGAGTTATAAACATTATTCGTGTACACTTAAAAAGAATATTATGAAATGAAATAATGCAAATTGTTATGTTGTTAGAATACAGTACGAGGCACGCAAGTCACGCCATTAGATCCACGAAAGAGATTGTTATACGCGGTAGGTATGCGTATAAATGCATTTTCCCTTGTTAAATAAAAACTATCTACGACTTTGCAATTGTTCGCGCCAGATAAATTAGCCATATAGTACATTTATCATCATCATCAGCCTTTTTAATGTTCCCACTGCTGGGACTCAGGCCTCCTCTCTAGGAGAGGGAATGAGCCGTAATCCACCACGCGGGCCCAGCGCGGGTTGGTGAATGTCTTCGAATTTTTGGTTCTCTAGGCCATACCGTTCTGAGAGCAGTGGTGATGAAATAAATTATACAAAGTAATGTGCCTGGCCATTGCCACTCGGCTACCACTGCTCATTAAAGTAAAGCAAAGCACATTGACCTTAAAGTATCCTGAACAATGTTGAGCCCACGTACGCCACGTATGTTACGCATTATGAAAACTAGACTCTTGAATTTGCTTGAAAATAGAGTGCTTAGTACGAGGTGCGCTCTGAATGAAGCGCAACGATGCGGTGGCGCGGGGGTGGGCAATAAGACAGATTGCAGTACTTTCTAAGGGCCAGGCCACACGGTGCGGTGCGGCTCCGGCGCGGCGCCTGAGCGACCAATCGGCGGGCACACGAGTGACGTCACCCCGCTCGTACGGCCCGCCGATTCGTCGCTCGGCGCCGCGCCGGAGCCGCACCGCACCGTGTGGCCTGGTCCTAAGAGTGGTTAACTATAGTGAATTCTTCGTTCAATTAATGAATACCTAGAGCAATTCTCACGAGACGTTTGTGCAGACATGCATTATGTGTTCCGTGAAACGAATGACATTACTATAGTTAATTGAGGAATTTAATCGAATGTCAAGGTATTTGAAACCCTGCGGGATTGTTCGAAGGAGTTACCGTAGCCCTGGAACGCAAAGGGCAAGTGAAGGAACACAGGTGGATTTTATTCTGTAAAAGTCTGACACTGACATTTCTACTCGTTTTACCCAGAGCGACAGAAATTATATGATGATTGACCATGACCAACTCAAAAAAAAAATCTGCTTTGTAATTTTTGATTCATAAATCTAAAGGAAATTGTAGCATAGCTTTGGATACCAGACGTAAGAGTGCTATAATACTATTGAACAAATAAATATTTATAATTTCAATGTCTGATTTTTACCACCATTCAAAATTTGTAGGCATCAATCGAGAGATTTACGAAAAGCTGTCTAGTATATTTTCTTTGCATAACTCGACAAAATGTAGTACGTAGTACTACAGTACTACGTACTACGTACTACAGTACTACGCACTACATTTACTACTACAGTAGTAGGACATGGCTGATATTTTTTCAATCTAAATTAAATATTGAAATTTAAAAAAATGCTAAACTCATTTGCCTGTGACAAAATTTGGCAACAACTTTAACACTAAATACTATCGATATAAATTCCGAAAATTTATTTTATTTGCTGAAAAAATTGCTGAAAAATAAATCGTCTGGTGTAACTGGAAAATCTACCGACTATATACATTTCATACATTATTTAGTTTTCCTTAAAATATTGTAGAGTAGAAAAACACGAATGGAGATACCTCATTCCAATGGCTATCTTAAAAGTTGAGTAGAAGATTCCTATTTATGTGACTACATACTGAGATGATGGATTATAGAGATGTATAGAAGAAGAAAATTTCAAATTAATTGAGATAAGAGCAGGGACATACTGCATCAATTCCAAATAAATTGGAATAAGAGCAAGGACATACTGTATCAATTCCAAATAAATTGGAATAGTAGCAGGGACATACTGCATCAATTCCAAATAAATTGGAATAAGAGCAGGGACATACTGCATCAATTCCAAATAAATTGTAATAAGAGCAGGGACATACTGCACGAAATTCCAAATAAATTGGAAAAGGACAGGGGCATACTGTACTGTTTCCAAATAAACTGGATTAAGAGCACGATCGTACTGCACCGATTCCAAATAAATTGGAATAAGATGCAGGGATATACTGCACAGATTCCAAATAAATTGGAATAAGAGCAGGGACATACTGCATCAATTCCAAATAATTTGGAATAAGAGCAGGGACATACTGCAATAATTTTAAATAAATTGGTATAAGGGCCGGAAGGTTATGATGACCTGGTTACGATTACATCTATCTAGCCTTTCTAACTACATCTTTCTACGAATTTTTCGATCGTGTTTGAGTTTATTAAACATTCAACATTTATTATAATCTATAAGGCTTATCAGTGCAGTGTTATTGCCATTATTATTTCAATAATATCCTAAACATGCGTGTATATGTAACATCCCGCGGAGTTATCAAAATGAGGTATCTTTTCTTATCTGTTCAGCTAGCGTTTTACGTTAAAGTGGACTCTATTAAGACACAATAGAGTAGATAATTAAATGTGCAACTCACTTAAGCTATTTGGTTCCGTCGTAAGCAGACCTTGTCCCGACCTTCACGGTTATTATTACAAAAATTATCAATTAATAATATTGGTACAAGTGCTCCTGTCATTATATACTAGCTTCTGCCAACGGCTTTGCCTGCGTGTAAGTAATAAAAATTATCCAAGGGAACAAACTCCCAGGATAAAAAGTATAATAATATGTCCTATTATTATACACCACAAATTTTTAATTAGTACACATCCTTAATGGGCTTATTAGAAAAGCCCTTGTAACAAGGGCTTTAATAAGCTTTTTATAAGTATAATCTCAATAAATAACATTTATAAACAGTAAAGTTATTAGCGTTGGTTTATGTCCCAAAATGTCACTCAATTTATGGAAATATCACCATCAACGATTGCATCACTGCTTACCATCAGGCGGGATCGCAGTCAAGTACTAGTTTAAAACAGATAAAAAAAAAAAAATATTGTGCAGGCTATTGATTAATGAATAAGTGACAATTATTAAGGAAAAACACTGCCCGCAGTATTTTCTACTAGCAATTGTTATGTATGATTGATTCTGTGATGAATTTACCTTTTCGTGGTCAATTTTAGGATTTCGGTTTTTTCTACTTTTGACTACAAAAATATGATCAGTAACAGGTACAGATAGAGCCCCATTGTTTTGTGTACTAATTAAAAAGTAGGGGTGTATATTCCAGGACATGGTCTACCCGCTTGCCAAATTTCATACAAATCCGTTAAGCCGTTTGAGCGTGAAAGAGTAACAAACATACAAACTTTCACCTTTATAATAGTAGATAATAATTATTATTATGCCTTTATTGAATATTAAATATTCCGGTTCTTTTCTTACAATGAATCCTGCAAATTCATTCGTAGCTTGGGGATTGAGCATTTTTGAGTTTTGTTTGAGAATTATTTTGTATGACTCGCTTCGGAAAGTCTAAGTATATATATGCATGAAATAGTACAAAAAAAAAAGTAAAAAAAAAAGAGATAGAAGTTATTTTTGCTTTAAGGTAGAACCACACTGCCCAAACTTTGTGCGACGGCAGTGTAGTAGTAGAACTACACTGCGCACACGTCTGCCACAGACGCCGATCTGGGCGCGTCGGTCTCCATACATTTTATATGGAAACTAGACTTGTAGAGCTACACTTGATCCACGCCACGCGCCGTCGTTCTACGTACGAATCAGGCGTGTTATGTGTGTGCGGGTCTAATGTAGTGCTTTGAGGTCATTAGGGCCACCCGATACCCAACCAGCACCACCTCGCCTCGAGCTGATAGTATCCTTTGTATATTTTTTATATTTGATATACTTTCACTACATCAACTCCGGAGCGCCCTGCCCAAGGGCTAACCACGCGCGGACAGCGAGTGGACCACTCGGTGGTCACCCGTTGCTCGCACGCTTGTCTTGCGTTGCCCACGCGCTGGTCCCGAATGGATCGTGTGCCATCTGCGACTGGTCCAAGTGCAAAAACGATGCATTGACGACACACCGCACCCTTTTATAAATTACTTATTTTAGAGGAAGGCGAAGTAGTAGCTGCACGAAGGCTGCGCTGACGTTTATTGTCGAGGGTCACCAGTTTAGAGGTAGGCGGAACAGAGAGTAAAGTCCTACATACCCATATTGATAAGGGAGGATCCTCCGGGCTTGCAGACAGTGAGCAATGGGTAGCTCGCTGTCCGACCGTCCGGACCAAGCCCAAGTCGTCGACGGCGCGCACTGTTCCCTCGCGCCTCAAGGAGTTGTCAGCAACAGTAGGGGCCCAGCGAGGTCGAAACCTACTGGGGCCAGGGTTATCCGAAAGGGAACTCGAGCCCCGGTATGAAGGCTTGAAGGAACGGGGTGGGTCTTTTAGTCAGTAAGAGTCTGACACTATCTCCCGCTCCGCCCAAGAGCAGGGGTTGTCACTGGATGATTTTCCCCACAAAAAAAAAGGGAGGATCCTCCGGCCAGACGGGTGTTATGTCTGATGGGCAACTGCCCGATAGTTGATTTCGGGCTGATGTACATATTCAACTCGCGCGAAGAACTTTACGCCATAGATGTCGCTACATCATCTATTCGCGGACAACGCAATGTCCCCTCGTTGTGTACGTGAGGTTTACTGGTTGACACGCGGCATCCAACCGTGGACCACCTGTCATCAACGAGTGGACATCGAGCGATGAGGTGGTGCTAGTTAGATGTCGGGTGGGTTTACAGAGCTATTACCTTAAATGTGAGTGAAAGGTTTCCTTTAAAAAAACTTAAAGAAATACTTATATTTGTTAGTTCATGTGAAATATAAAAAATAATTATAAAATAACACCGATACTTACTAATGTAACGTGTTTTAATACAGATATATACTTTCCGAAGCGACTCACATTCATAAGCAACGCGATCCTATTCTCTATTCTTGATCTGCCAACAAATGTGACATGATTGACAGTCAAATGAACAAACAAAACTTGATCCACACTATTTTCTGACAAAAATGTCTGTGACGTTCGCGACACTATCTTTAAACAGTCGACCACGTTATTTCATTATCAATTTTGACAAAAACTCCCAGTAAAATGAAAATTCACTAAGGTTGATAGTATCTAATTGTCTCTTAGACAAATAGACCTTGTGGCTTTACGAGGTGCAAGCGACATTCAGCCTTATGATCGAAAGGCGAATTACGAGGTCGACTATACAATCGTAAACTTTATGGACGCTCATTACCGCGTTAATTTCGTCTTAATACAAACTACACACGGATTTATTGACTCGTCTGAAATAAATTAATTTTGCCTCATTTGCGGCGAAACGTGTCTGCAGGCTTAGACAAATAAGTTTTTTTGTTAGTACGGCGAAGGATTGATTTTACCAATCGACTTTCTAACATATCGAAATTGAAATACGACATAAATTCCTGTGCTTTGAAATGCTCTTGAGGCATTGAAAGTGGTATCATCACACAGTATTGAAAAGCGCGTCACAGGCTCCCGCGACAGCATGCCGTGGCACGCTGCGGTAGACAAGGGCATGCTGAAGGATGGCACCGACCAACAAAAAAAGGTGACGCGGCATACCGTGGCAAGACGTTGGAATGCCACGATATATAAGCGGCTAATATACGATGACTGACGGCAAAATACTTTGCCATGCCGTCCCGGTCTGCATAGGCCTTCAAACGATAAGTGTAAAACTGTATGGTCGTTACAATTGGCCACGGGACCTTTCATAAGCACTTCTGTTTCTCAGCTGCCCTATGGATGGATACATGGCAAAGTAATTTGGAAACCAAGATACCCTCCGTGAAACGGTCAGTAACACCAAGGCGCTTCTGGCCTTCGTTGAGGAGCTGGGGTGGATCGAATGACGAATTTGTCCCACCCGTACGCAAAATACGCGCTTTAGTCGTGGAGTTGCGGATAACAGCCCGATATACAAAACAGTACAACTGTATGGCAATGACATTAGCTGTCATTTCACTTGTCACGTGACTTCTCCGCAGGTAATGTCATTGCCATTTTTGTAGGTAGCGTTTGGCGGTACCGCTAACAGAAAAGTAATTTGTCTAAGCCTGCAGTCAAACCACGTCAAACACGTCATCTCTTCTATACAGGGTGTATAAGGGACCGGTCTCCGCAAACTTTAAGGGCTTACTCAGTAGACGAAACTGAACAACCTTCCATAAGATTTTTTTCCAGAAACGAAAAAAAAATCGGCCTCTCCATACAACATTATAAAATCGATTGGACAGTTTGTATGAAGAAGCCAATTTTTTTTTCGTTTCCTAAACAAAAATCTTGTGGAAGGTTGTTCAGTTTCGTCTACTGAGTAAGGAGACCTGTCCCTTACAGCCTGTATATGGCAATCGCAGTCCATACGGAGCGAGATTCATCATCACCATCACAGAACTAAAATGAAGGTAACCATTACATTACAAAGAAAGTCTTATAAATATCCACATTTACCAAGTTTTAAACTAATCCTCTTGGAGGTAACATGGCGATTAAATATAATATCACAGGGTTGCAACTAACCCTTTGCTTCATACGTGGGTTTCTTCGCGGGCTCGTGACGGGAAGCAGAGGCTCCTAGCTGGAGGGGCCCTCGGAGACGCTGTCCACGTCGGTGCAAGCCCTGGCTGTGGGCTAGCTGATGGAGGAACTGCTGGAAGTGGATATCGTTTCGCGGCCTAACTCTGCCGCCATGATGGCTATTGTTAGCTCCTTTCGTGCTTTCTGTACCACCCACACCATTAGCGTTATGCCGATCAGGATCTGGAATTGATAATGATTATATTTAAGTAAAAAAATAAACTAATATTCAGTTAATAAATCATTGATCGCAGTCAGTTTATAGTGAAAAATCCCGGCAGTCTGGGGTCATAGGTTGTCTGAAATCCCGGGAACCCCGGGGTCCCAAGGCGCAAGGCAAAGAAGAAACATAAGAGTGGGTTTTAGTCAGTAAAAGTCTGAAAGTCTCTAGTCTGAATGATTTCGTCTTAAGTCTAGATGATTTCGCAACTTAAAAAAATCCTTGCAGAATAAATTGTAGCGTACATACATAATATCAGGACTATTTCCATAAGGTGTCAAGTAAAATATAGACTACAGAACCACACTGCTACACATAACACACTACACACTAGTACTCATAACACAAGCTCTGCTTAGCTTGAGACTAGACGGCGTTGTTTGATAGCTGTGAAAAAAAAAACACTTTCATCATCTTTGAAAGTGATCCTTCTAGTTCAGCTTACGCTTTTTAAAAATATATATATATAATATAATTAAATATAATATATATTTTCAAAAATATGTATGTATTATGTAAAAAAAACTGGGCAAGTGCGATTCGGACTTGAACACTGAGGAATCCGTACATACATATGTAATAAAAGTTCAATTCCCGAATTGAATTTCGAAGATTTTTCCGAATCGCAAAAAAAAGGTTTATTTTTTCTGACGTAACTTTTTTTTATTGTTGATAGATTCGCGCTTGACCGCTATCTCACCTGATGGAAAGACGATGGAACGCGCTTACCTAGAAGAAACCTATTCACTAGATTCCCGGTTCGAACTACTTTACAATTTCCAGATTTATTCCTATACTTGTACTATGAGCCCTTGCTTCATGATATATTTCAGGATTCTAGGTCAACGGAAACTACACTGTAGGTTTTAATTTCCTAGCAATATTTGCCTTAACGGAGTATAAACGCCTTATTTGGGCTAGCAGACCAGAGTATTTGATTTTAATTTCAGCTTCATATCTCTACGCATTCCTACCAAAAAAGGACAGCAAAGCGATCCTATAGGGGTTCCGTTTTAGCCGTCTTAGGTATACGGAACCCTAAAAAAATACGCCTTCGTTTATCTCATAAATAATACATAATACAACCCTTCTAGGTAAGCTAATACCATATTAACAGCAAGGTAACGTCAAGCGAAGGGCGGCTTAAGTCAACTGACTGAAAAACATTATTATGTAACAACTGCACGCAACCCCTTGAATTCTTGAATATTATTATACTAGTGAGTGGTAACCTACTTATTGTAAAGCCTTTCCTGAACGACTTCCAACTGAAGTAGGTGAAGAAGCAAACCCCAGCGTCCCCAGCACATAGTAATTGATGGTTGATACTGAAGATGGTAATTGCAGCAAGCCCAATTAATAATAATAATAATGTCCCACAACTATCACACAACACCGTCTAGTTCCAAGCTAAGCAGAGCTAATGTTATGTGTACTAGACAACTGATAAACATACTTATATATTTCTAAATACAAGATAAATTACACCCAGACACAGAACAAATGATCGTGCTCTTCTCACAAACATTTGTCCTGGGTGGGAATCGAACCCACGATTTCCGGCATAGCAGTCAGGGCCACTAACCACTAGACCAACAGGCCAGTCAAAATTGATTCATCATCATCGTTTCAGCCAACACACGTCTATTGTTGGCCTCCCCTAAGTGTACACAAGGACCGGTCCTATGCGTCACGTAATTAGGTCATCAGTCCATCTAATAGACATTCCAACACTGAATCTCCTAGTATGCAATTGCCACTAGAAAACCTTTCGGCCCTGTAGCCTTTTTTTTTCGATGGGAAAAATCATCCAATGACAACCCCCGCTCTTGGGCGGAGCGGGAGATAGTGTCACACTCTTACTGACTAAAAAACCCATCCCGTTCCTTCAAGCCTTCATACCGGGGCTCGAGCGCCCTTTCGGATAACCCTGGCCCCAGTAGGCTTCGACCCGGCTTCGGCCCTGTAGCCTGTCTCTTCTGCGAACAATATGCCTTGCCCACTGCCACTAAGTTTGGGGAATCTTCGAGGTATGTCGGTAATCTAGGAAATAAGGTTCTCCTGCAAAAACATTAGGTTAACGTGTCAAAAGATAAAATTAATAGAAGAGAAAAAAATCACCACGTTCTTTGCTCCTGGACGTGACGATTTTTTTTTTTGTTGACGAGAGCGCCATCTACAGGACGCAATTCTGGACTACGAAAATATAATACCTAAGTTTCAATGACTCGTTCAAATACTTTTTTACAAAAGTGTATATTTTTTATAATTTTAATTAGTCAAAACTAGTTATGAATAATTAAATTACTTAATAAAAATAAACAATCTTATTAAGTCAAAAGGTCTTTGTTTGACTCAAAGAAAAAATAATTGTTTTATTTCGCTACATATGCATAAGTTGGGTACTTAAAATCAGAACAAAAAATATTATCAAAATTATCACAAAAAATCTCCAACCTAACAACTTTTTGAATTAATTTTAATCATTTTAAAGCAGTTTACTTTTAACTGGTCAAAAGTGGTTTTGACCAATCAACAGTGTGGACAGTGACATTAATACATGACTGACATACTAAGTTAGGTAGTCTGTAACAAACTAGTGAATGCAACAATAGACAAGGCATAGTAGGTCAATGTTGATATCGAGTCGATGACTTTGACGCTCAATCTGATTTTTTTTTCTGTACTTTATATGTGCGATGAGAAGCGGTTCTCAAACTTCTTCCAATGGAACCTTTTCTGGGAGGCAAAATATTTGACGGATCTAAAAAAAAAAACTGCCTTTTATATTTAACAATTTATGGTTTTATGGAAAATATTTGGAGTCACATGTCAAGTCCGGTGTCATATTTTACAGTAGGCAGACAACCCTGATTTGTATAAGTACCTACGTGTTTGAAAACGGGAGAAGCACAGTCAGGGTTATCGTGGCAAGTAGTTGATACTTCCTCCAGATTCAATCACGTAACACTATTCGGCTGTCTTCTATTGCTTGTGTTCCTGCGCCAGCGCACCAAGCGCAGCGTGACACGGCAGTTGCAAGAACGTTACGCGTCGGAGAGTTGATCAGAGAGAACAGGTGTCTTTAGATTTTTCCTTATTGCCCGCAAAGAGGTTCCGTGGAGCACACTGAGTACCTATGACTGTGATAGAGACCACGCGTAAGCTTGACACTCGCCAGTTGACGAATAAATCGCTAAACCGAAAGGTAGAAAGTGTGTGCGAAGGCCTTTATAAGTTTCAGTATTGAATCATAAGAGAATAGTAGACTAACCGAAAGAAAAAAACCCCGTGCTTGTATGAATCGTATAATAGAATAAGGAAAACGCTTGGTTGACCGACCTCTTACTGATTTTCCTTCATGGATAGGCGTGTGTATAAATAATAAAAGACGAACGGGTCGAAATTCGAGGTCCTCATCTTACGCCTCCATCGATGTTGGTCCGTGGACGGGTGGTTCGTGAGTATGACATATCGAAATTCCTCCTTGGTTCGGAAAGCACGTTCGGAAGAACTTTGACAGTTATTATGGGTAGTCAGAAAGAAACCCTTGCCACGAGGTATGTTACTGGGTTGTGAAGGTGAGATAGGCAGTCGCTCCATGTAAAATACTGGTATCCAAGTGGATCTGGTTAGATTGGAAACCGAAGCCTAGTTGGGATAAGGCTAGCTAGGCAGGTTGATTGTCATGCGCCTAGACAGACATATATGTAAATTTTATTTTATTTGATATAAACTAGTGCTTGACTGCGATCTCACCTGACCGTAAGCAGTGATGCAATCATTGATGGTGAACCGCATTAGTTTAAATAGTTTATTAAGAGCACTCTAGTCTTGAAGATAACTTCGATAACAAAGTCCGCAGGGCTTCAAAAGAGTTACTTGTAAATAGCCCTTGAACGGAAAGGCAACTGCAGGAACACAGGCGGGTTTTAGTTAGTAAAAGTCTGACATCCTCTGTTGGTCCACCCAGAACTAGAGAAGTTGTTTGCTGAATACCCACCTCAAAAAAAACACGCTGGCTTAACTTTCCATAATAATCCTAACTAATATTATAAATGTGAAAGTGTGGATGTTTGTTACTTAATCACGTAAAAACGGCTGAACGGATTTGGATGAAATTTGGCATGCCTTTGACATGGAAAAGAACATAGGCTACCTTTTATCCCGATTCCTAAGTACCTAATGCCACGCGGGCGAAGCCGCGGGCAAAAGCTAGTAAGTAATAAAATGATAAATGATATTTATTTTGTAAATAGGTTAAAAAAAAACATTTTTACACGTCATTTTTTTTTTACGTCAATTTAACTAGATGGGGCCGGTGTTACCTAGCTGAATACCCTGAGAAGAAACACCGAAACAAACTCAGGGGTCAAAGTCTCTTTTATAGTAGCATACAGTAAATATGTATAGGTCAAAATCACATGAGAACCATGCAGTTTTATCTGAGATGGTCTTTTGAAGAAATAACCAAAAACCCACGTAATCCAAGTATCGATCGAATAAAAGGTCGCCGAAACGTGTTACTCAGCTGATAAAATCATACCGTGGCTAGCGTGGTCGATCGCCCATAGATCGATGGAAAGTCGATCAAAGTCACCTCAATATGTTTACGAGCCTCGATCATCAATCGTCAGAGTTATTACATTATTACGTTAGGGCGATAAACATCGATCAAATGCATGGATGACGCATTTGTGTGACAACAACTATATTTACTTGTTATCTTACTATTCAAGATCGTTTGTGTTGGAGTGTAATGCTATTTATTATCTTAAAATAATAATAATCATTTTTATTGAGGTAAAATTAAACCCATTGTCATTTCCATATACACTTTAAAATCTACACTGGTAAAGTTCGTTTTTTTTTTTGTTTGTAGGAGGTGATCTTAATCTCTGGAAGTACTGGTCCGATTGGTTTTTTTCACCAATAGAAAGCTGCTTTATTTCTGAGTGACACAGGCTATATCTTATGTACTCGGGCGAAGCCGCTGGCAAAAGCTAGTAAATAATAAAATAACACAACGATACAAAATAAAATCATTACAAAAAATTAAAACTATTTCAACAACTATTAAAAATTTAATTAAGTACACAAAACAGATGCGTTAAATCAAATTAAATTATAGTCAATTTAAATAAAATAAAAAAGCAGTGTAAAATAAATTTACAAGCAAAAAATTATAATGTTTTGTATAATAACTGAACATAAAAAGAAAATCGATTAAGTTATACAATAAGAGATTCTTATCATGGTTGAGATACTCGTAATACGACAATGAAAGAAAATTTGCAATTATTGTATACAACTTCCTTTGCCGATAGCATAACCGTAAACTCAGATATTATGTACAAATACGTCAAACACAGTAACGTAACGGAGTTGTGTACTATGCCGTAAATGTATTTCTTTTTTGTATCAATCTGGGTATGGCTGGACCACTAGTTGATAGGCCATCACCACCATCTACACTTAAGTCTTTATTTAGTTTACACTGTGTTATCTTCTCCCTGTCAATTCTATTAGTACCGTCTTCCAAACGATGCATAAACTATTCCCACGAAAATTCACGAAGTAATCCGGCTCGAAGGACCAGCAAATGTAGGTTCCAAACACGAACTCGCACACATGCCCCGATAAAAAACATTGTAGACTCAAATGTATTAAGGGAGTGGCAACAATGACGTAGAATACGGGAACTAGATAAGAACATCATTTATGCGTAACCTGAATATAGAATTTAGAATCATTAACTGAATGGATTCCAATTGTTTATACACCATGTATTATATTTTTTTCCAAAAATATTTAAAATGGTCAGAAGTTGTTATAATAACCTTACCTATCCTTACTAAATGGCAAAACCGATTTTGATGAATTTTGGTACAGAGATAGTTGGGACCCTGGAGACGGACATAGGCTAATTTTTTTATAAAAAAAAAAGTGAGAAAAGGGGGAGAAAGAGGGAAGGTCTTTTATGTACGCGGGCGAAGCCGCGGGCAAAAGCTAGTTAACTAATAAAACAGCTTCGTCTCCTGGTTTTAACAGTTTGATAATCAATCAGCCTCAGCTAATCAATTTTAAACTGTTATGAGGTAGGTACAAGTCACCATCATCACCCAAACAATCTAAGATTTTTAATCGATGTTTGATGTGCAAGCTATCAAGTGGAGTAATAAATAACATTTTGGATAGAGATAACACTGCTAACAGATATGTAGCTGCAACACCAAACTGTATCCCTCGATTTTGTTATCATTCGTTTTTAGGGTTCCTTAACCAAAATGGATCCTATGCTAAGACTCCGCTGTCCGTCTGTCTGTCACCGGACTAATTTTCACCGATGAATGTCTGTTGGCGCTTTAACAACAAACACTAAAAAAAGAATAAAATAAACATTTGGGTGGGGCTTTTGCTACGGAGGACGGTATGGAACTCTTCGTGCGTCTGTCCGACTCGCAATTGGCCTTTTTTTTCGATGGAGAAAATCATCCAATGACAGCCCCCGCTCTTGGGCGGAGCGAGCGGGAGATAGTGTCAAACTCTTCCTGACTAAAAAACCCACTCCGTTCCTTCAAGCCTTCATACCGGAGCTCGAGCTCCCTTTCGGATAACCCTGACCCTGCCTACTGGGGAGTAGGCACTCGCAATTCGCTGGTATTTTTTAATCGTCTTCCACTATAAAAGCTAATTTATAGACGTATTCACATCAAAACATTTATAAAGGTCGGGTTTTCATCGATAGATAGATATTTGGATGGGTGAAAGATGCTACCACTAGTCTTAAGGTAGAACCACATTGAGCACATGCCACACGCCGATTTGGGCGCGTCGGTCTTCATACATTGCAAATGGAAACTAGACTTGTAGAACTACACTTGATCCACGCCACGAGAGGGCGTTCTACGTACAAATCAGGCGTGTGCGTCGGTCTAAATGTAGTTCTAGCTTTATCAATGTTCTAATGCCGTGATCACACGTACCGAGTAAAAGGGCAAGACAGTAAAATGTTGCTCGGCCGAGACAGTGATGTAAGCGAGTTGTACAGATAAGCGGTTGGCCGAGCACTCGGTGCATTGTATGTACGTAGCGAGTATTCGGCCGAGAGCACTGTCTCGCCCGTTAACTCGGTACGTGTGATCAAGGCATTACTGCTTTACTTGCACGATCTAATGACGGTCCTATTTGACAACACGCACTCTAATAAAGTGAATGCTTGCTAGTATCCTCATTGGTGACATTAACATGGCAGACACGCGATACAATGAGGAAGGACGTGAATAATGTTTGTAGTTTTGTGCTAGAACTGTCACAGCCTTGCTTGCGTCATAAAAATACCGTCAAAGCAACCATGAGGGACACGTAGCTCTCTAGAGTAAATCTAGAACTATATTAGACCGACGGCAACGCACACATGTAACACGCCTGATTATAAAGATAAAGATATATTTATTACGTAACTGTGTACATTAAGATCTTATTTAAACATTACATTTTTAGTTTCAACAGTCTACCCAAGTCGGATATGCAATAGTATATAAGGAAATTAGGTATTCACAAATTTAATTTTTATCAAAAAAGTAGATAACACAAGTATTACTTTTTGTCAAAAAACTGATGCAGATTATAAAATACATTCACACGTCAATCAAAAAATTTTTCAATTTATTTTTATACATATTTCCATTTAATTGCTTAATGGCTGGCGGTAACTGGTTGTAGACACGAATAGCAGTAACATATTAAGTACTTTTGTAATACATCATATTGTTGATAACTGGTAAAATAATGTCATATTTACATTGTTTTCGAATGTTTCTTTTAGAATTTTATTTGAAATTAAAGTATAGCATATTGTATTTAACAAATAAACATAATTCAAGTATATCGTCGACCACATCATCACTTACCATCAGGTGAGATAGTGATCAAACGCGAGCCTATCAATAATAATAAAAAAAAAATACCAGTCAGTGTCAAGAAACTCTCCGTTCTGAAGACATCTCTTAATGATTTGGTATTATGCATGTTATAATACTTATATTGTTTTAAGACATTTTTTCTTGAGATGATTGTACGTTTGTCGAGTTCCCCCAATATATTACACTATAAGTTAACAATGGGTACACACTTCCAAAATAAGCATTTCAAGTAACACTTAGATTGGTAGTTTCTGCAAGAACTGAAAAGGTAGCAGACACTACATATTTTTTATATTTATATTTTTTTCAATATGTGCCTTCCAGTTTAAGTGTTGGTGTAACTTCTAAGAATTTTGTATCTTTTACTTCTTCAATCACTGTATTAGAAATGGTAACTCTATTGTGTTTACTTTTATAGTTTCTAAATTAAATCAATTTAGTTTTTGAGGCATTGACTTTTAAATTTATTGATTGCAACCAATCAGTCACAGTTATTAATGTTCTATTTATTTCACTTTCGTAAATAACATTATTGGAATATGCATTTGAAATAAATATAGTAGCGTCATCAGCATACATTATGCAAAGGTGGTCAATCATATTCGGAAGCTCATTAATGTACAATAGGAAAAACGGGGGTCCCAATATACTGCCTTGCGGTACACCTAGTATTACAGATTCGAATTTAGATTTCACAACCTCCACCATTTTAATACGTTCATTGTACACATCAATTTTTTCAAATAAAAAAAAATAAAAATTACAGTAACCTGCATTCTATTGTTTAAATAATTCTCAACAAATTTAAGTACTAAAGTCAATATTATCTGTGGTACTAAACCTCTTATTCCTATATTTTCTATTTTATTTATCAAGCAAAATGTCATATTTTACACAGTCAAATGCTTTTGATTTGTAAGTACGTAGAACGACGTCGCGTGGCGTTGTGTGGCGTGGGTCAAGTGTAGCTCTACAAGTCTAGTTTCCATATAAAACGTACGGAGACCGACCGCGCCCAGATGTGTGGCACACGTGTGAGAAGTGTAGTTCTTCATTGACTTTTCAGTCCATACTAGTAATCATGACCTAGCAGACATACGGCGAAGCACCACGACCATATCCACGACCACTATCACCAGCTTCCCTCTTGCTCCATCCAGAGCGAGAAAAGTTATTTGGTGATTGTTGATAGCCCCACCTCAACAAAAACCTAAGCCAAAAACTAACAAACATTAGTATCCTCCCCTGGCTCATTTTAATTTGCGAGGTCTCTGCAAACAAATTTGGTGTTTGCGTTAGATATAGTATCGCTAACACGATAAGCGTCGAGTGTTTCCGTCGATTTGCCGCATTCGTACGCCGCGCCGGTGACAACACTGAGTAAACAAGGAATCGCGTTACTTAAGATTACCATGACTTTGCCAACACTCTTGACATTATCTCATCACCTTTAGCATAACACCTAGGAACGAAAGCGAAAATGAAATACTAAGAATTGTGTTACATGCCTAGCGCCAGTAATATGAACGCTTGCCAAAAATAAAAAAAAAAAGACAAAGTTTCGAACGTTTTTTTTTAATGTCGATATTTTTTCCTGGAAAATTTATAATAGTAATTTTAGACTCCGGCGTCAGCGATGGATATAAAGAAATATTTGGGGCTGATGTAACCATCATTTTTCTGTCCTAGTCCCATTTTAGGTACTTGTGGTCGCCGTAACACGTTTTTTTTTTCTTCCATTCTGTTGTGTCAACCGTCACGCTATCACTGACTTTCTTTTCTTTTATATCACTCTTCACACAATCCATCCATCTTGTCTTTGGCCTCACTCTCCGTCACCATCCATCCACTATACTCCTAACTCTTTAAGTAGCGTTTCATCCCTCCTCTTCATATGACCATACCAAAAAAAAAACAAACCGATTTCGTTGCGACTTTTCAGTCACAGACGCCACTTTCAAACTTCTTCTAATATAAATAAGTACCTCATTTCTCGCACATGACATATCAATCGAATAAATCGACGATTACATAAAAGTTATAACATACATAGACGAACGAGTCAGTCAGTTTGTTGGTATCTATTAAAACCGTCAGCTCAAAGACGCGGCCACTTTTTGGCTGATACCAAAACTCCTGCCGACACCAGATTTTTTTAACCGAAACTTCGGTCGGTCTGTAATTTCTACCGTCGAATACCACAAAAATTAGAATAGAAGTTATTCATCACAAAACCACAAAGAAAGATACACTCGTACATAAAATATTATTACATAGTAAAAAGTAACCATCCAATTACCAATCCAACCTACTACACTACTATCCAACCTACTACATCACTTAACCCCAAGTCAGTACGCTGGGTGCGAGTTGTTTTTACGTTAACGTGATCGAAACGTTTGCCGCGTCTGGCTCTCTGATTGGTAAAGAGCTCGGAGCGGGCCAATCGGAGCGCCGAACGTCACAAACGTGTCGATTGCGTTAACGTAAAATAAACTCACACTAGGCACTCAGAAACTAAGGACATAGATATGTACATACATAGGAAAACTAACACAATGGCTCTTGTACCTACTACAATTATTGATATCCGTTTAACCTAGACCACAAGTCTGGGTCAGTTTCCAGTTTTTCGATCGTGTATGGAGTACTGCTCTCATCTTTGGGATGGGTCAGCCAAATACCAGCTAGATGCACTAGAGTCTATTGAAAAGCGTGCCAAGAAGATCATAGGCAATGATGCTCTTGTGAAGTCAAAACTCCAAAGTCTTGAGCATCGACGCCGAGTTGCTAGCCTGTCTGTTTTCTATCGTTTACACTTCGGGGAGTGTGCTCTAGAGTTACACAATTTAATTCCGCCAAGTCCGTTCCATCATCGGACCACAAGACGTACGGCGTTGCGCCACCGGTACATGGTGGACGTCCCACCTATACGTACAAAGCGTTTTGCGAGTGCATTCATTATGCGTACAGCTAAGGAATGGAATTCCCTGCCGGAGTCTGTGTTTCCTGATAGCTATAACCTAGGGGTCTTTAAGTCAAGAGTGAATAGATTGCTTCTAGGCAAGCGTGCTCCATCGTCGGCCACATCATCGCTTACCATCAGGTGAGATTGTGGTCAAACGCGAGCCTATCCATTATAAAAAAAAAAAAAAAAAATCCGATAAACACTCTCACGTTTATTACGCCACGGACGCACATCCACGACCAAATACTCCATCTCGTCAGCTCTTCTGTCACCTATCGGGATTGAAGAGCTGAAAGAGATGGAGTAACCAGTCGCATCTAGCATTAATTGACGAAAAAAAAAAAATTGACGTGTAAAAGTGTTTTTATAAAACCTACTTGCAAAATAAAGATCATTTATCATTTATCATTTGCACACACACGACGTGCGACGCTGGCGGATAGGGCACGAAAACCTTCGTCGGACCAATCCAACACAAACAGATAAAGGGTTTAACGAAGTTAACGACTGATATCGTTTTCAAGCTGACGTAAGAGTTGTGTAACTATGTGTGACAGGGAAAACTTTACATTTTAACATGGCGGAAACATGTGGTCCTAGAACCAAAAATTCGAGGACATGTGACATCCAACCTACCGCGTGGTTGATTAAGACCCAGTCCTTGTTCTAAGGTGATTGCCAAATCAACTATAAGGGGTTTTTTTCTTTATTTATTTATAGGGGCTTTTACGCATAGCGTATGTCAGTCCCATCGTATCCTAAACAATTATACGTACATCACAAAGCATGGGCCATGAATTCGAACAAATCTTTCGCATTATTTGGTTGGGATAGAATGTTATGGAACATGCCTACATCAGTTGTGTTCAAATTTAGACCTTATCAAATTATATCTGCTGGATTCCAATTGGACACCAAAAAATCAATAAATGTTGTTGGTCCTCAACAACTCCACATTCCTCACAATTGGGTGAAGTGATTTTCTTCATCATGAAGGCATTTTTTTTTTGCATGGAATGTGTCCAGATTTGAGTCTAAGAGCAGTAACAATCAGTTTTCTAGTAATAAACCAAGGCACGTTAGTGTGAGGTTTAAGATCAAGACCAGAACAAAAATAAATTTAACAAAAAGAAGAATAGCATACCGAGCGGAACGAGTAATCGCTAGTGCTGATGACATTGACCGAAACGAAGAGATGAGACCTACCGATATAAATAGTACACGTATCTTCGCTGCAAGTTCACGCCACGTCTTTATTAAAACACTAAACTTTATAAATATCAATGCTGGGGCCTTATCACGACGTGTTAAAACGTCAAACGTGCGAGCGAGAAAGAGGGACGGAGATATACACCCTGCTCACGGTTATTTGTAAAATACCTACTAACAACTGCAGGACTGCATTACTAACATTATAAACAACAACTTATGTTCTATGACTTTTTACAAAACATAATCCATTTGCCAAAAACAAACTTTCATAACATTACATTTCAACTCTGTACTTTGCCATACATGACCTACGTCTGACGCAAGCGCGTCTAACACCCCCGCCACCCGATCCTCGCTTTCCACTGATACTGTACTATGACTTGCTTTGCAAAGACTTCGTAAGATTTAGAACGTTAAATTTAAATATTTTTCAAAAAGGTTTTTCCATTACGAACTACTCTGTAGCAGTACGGAGTTTGGAAGTTGGTTGTGTAAAACCCCCGTTCCTCGGAAAACATGTAAAGCCGTTGGTTCTGCGACTGATCTCTCTCTGGTTGGTCGGTTCATATTGCCGTCTTATCGGACTATGAGAGTAACGGAGAGTGCACCTGTGTTTGCGCACGCACTTGTGTACTATATCTCCTGCGTACTTGGCTAATCTCTTTTGAGGATTATATTATAGCTCCATCCTTTAACAATTTGTAGTAGAGCCACTGTTTGAACAACATCATCACCTTACTGCCCTTGTCCCGTTTTATTTGGGCTCGGCGCAACACGTTTTTTTCTTCCTTCTGACCTGTCAGTCGTCACGCTATCACTAACTCCCTTTTCTTTCATATCACTTCTCACACAATCCATCCGTCTTTTCTCTGTTCGAACAACATGTTTGCAAAAATCTGAATGCCTCGCATATATGTTTATCATTTTCCTTACACATAAATATTTTCCTGAACTAACGTCAGACTGATAATGTGGGGCGGTCCCGCGCAAAAAAAAACTTTTTATTAAAACAGCGTCTTTATCATGTCTTCGAATTTTTGGTTCTAGGTCATGCCGGTTTTCTCACGATGTCTTCCTTCACCGTTTTGAGAGCAGTGATGATGAAATAAATTACACAAAGTAATGCGCCTGGCTGGGTCCGAACCCGCGACCTACAGCTCGTAAGTCGGGGCCGTTACCACTCGACCACCAGTGCTCTGATTATCATAATAATAACAATAAAACGATAATTGTTGAGAAACCATGTGAACAAAGCCATTGTTTTGGGAACACTCAATATGGAACATATATTATGCATACATCATTTTTGCCATGTTACATGTTTATTATGTAACTTTGGAACTCGATTTCCAAACATCGACGATTGGCATTTATGTTTATATAATGAGAAATTCAGAAATAATTAAGGTTAGAATGAATAGGCTCTTAATAAACTAGTGCGCTTCACCATTAACGATGGCATCACTGCTTACCATCAGACGAGATCGCAGTCAAGCACTAGCTTATATCATTAAAAATAGTGTCATTAGGTCCCTACGTGAACAGGTATATATAGGCAGGATGGAAGGTGGGATATGGTCTGCGGAGAGACACCGCACAAACACTGAAAATCGGAACCGTCCGAGAACCCCCATCTGTGGAGTAGGTCTTTGCTGCGCCCAACCTGGGTGCGGAGTCTGTAATTCTGTATAGAGTTTACCAGACTGGCCAAGGCAATTCGTTTCCAGGCGAGAGGCTCTCCGACAGCTCGATAAAATCATCAGGAGGTTTAAGCTTCTCCTGCCAAAGGTCGCACCTCTCCCAGGTGGTGTTATATGAGCTGGACTCAGGCTTGCAACCAAACTTTTAGGACTTTAAACCGTCTACGACGGATATATCTGACAAACACTGGCGTTTATTCTGACAGGGCACATCCACGAGCAAATACCCCATCTTGTTAGCTCTTCTGTCGCCTATGGGCATTGAAAAGCTGAATAAAATGAAGTACCCAGTAAACACGGGACTCTGGCGAATACGACACGAAGGCACTCGTCAGACAAATCAAATGCAAGCGGGTATAAGGACTACCCTCAATTCCTTAAGGATCCCAAAATAGAAAATTCGTAGAACAAACAAAAATAACATCTACAAATGAATTTGTAGTATTATTAAACTTCTTTAGTGGAAATTGTAGACACCTATAGTATTATGGTCATAATTTATTCAGCTCTGACCTTTGCGGTTCACCTTTGGCCTCATGAGCTCCAATGTTCCGATAAATACACTTGTCAGTTCTGAGAGCTAGCGTTACTTTATATAGGGACTAGGTAATCGGTTTATGCATTTATAAGGTCAACTGTATTATGTGGGTACGGAAATAACCTGACGCTAAGCAATGGCGCTATGTTCCGGTTATATAAGAATGGGGAAGGGCTGCAGGGTATTTCAAAAGAGTTGGAATGCCCTGGAATAACCAGGACATCTGAAGGAACACGGGTGATTTCGAGACATTAAAAGTGGCACCCTCTAGCCCCGTGGAGCAATTACTTGAAGATATCCCACGCTGAAAAAAAAAACGGAGGACAGGGTAAGAGACATCTATGACGCCTCACAGGAACAAAAATCCAAAATCCTGCATCGCGATATTAGTTCTCCGCGCAATTAGGACATATAGAACAGTCCAAAATCAATTATAGAGCAGTTGCCAGAACCAGATCCTCCGTTTTCAACGGTAGTTTACGAGACTTTAACTATAATAAATTGGCAATACATCTGGCATGGCTCTAGTATAAAAAAGAAATAACCTCCTACTCATATCGAGCCATAACCGACAATATCAGTGGAGACTAGCCATCTACGCGGAAGACTTAATCTAATACAAATGTACGAACAAATTGTACCTGAATTTGTTCGTACATTTTATCTTCCTTTACTTTCGCAGTCCGAAAACCAATTCGATGCGACCAAAGAAAGACCTAGGGCTTATCCAGTATTACGTATTGGTGGTAAAAAACAGCCATTTCTTACAATATCCTTGTCATGGATTATAAAGAAGAATGAGATCAGAAATATTGTCAAGAGAAAGCGTACAATCTTATAAAATTACACCAAATCCATAAATGTCAAAAGTAAGACCTTTAAAAACCTTTCAGAATTCATTGCAGTGCAACAGTGGCTTCTGGGAAGCCCACGTCATGATGCCATAATTCCACCAGTTATGACTCACGTGTTTGGGGAGAGAAATATTTGAATGTAGTTCCCTAGTTTGAACGACCGATATCTCCATTTCGTTCATCTACAACTACACTTATGTAATATTACAAAGAGGTAAAGTTTTTTTTTTGTTTGTAAGAGATAATCTCTGAAAGTACTGGACCGATTGCTAAAGTTTTTCCACCAATACAAAGCCGCTTTATTCTTGAGTGACATAGGCTATAGTTTATGTATGCGGGCGAAGCCGCGGGCAAAAGCTAGTGAGTAAAGTAGTAGTAGGGCTTTTGGAAAGCCCACGTCATAATGCCATAATTCCACCTCATGACTGAAGTCTTTGGAGAGAAAGATATTAGATTCCTTGTTTGAACTCCATTTCGTTCATCTACGAGTATACATATAAATAAAATTGGAGTGTCTGTTTGTAATATTGAAATAACTGCTTTTTACTACATGCATATGAATAATATATATACGGTACATATACCAAAATAACATTTTTACAATTTTTGTCTGTCTGTCTGTTTGTCCGGGCTAATCTCTGAAATGGCTGGACCGATTTTGACGGGACTTTTTTAGGCAGGTAGCTGATGTAATAAGGAGTAACATAGGCTACTTTTATTTTAGATAAAATAAATTCAAAATCCTGTAGTCACGTGAACGAAGCCGCGGGCACAGCTAGTCAGCTGTAAAATAACGTTGATATCAATTTGTTACGCAATAAAATTGCGGACGTGAAGGGGGCCTGTTAAATATGAACCTAGTTCCCCGTTGCGTTTACGATAGCAGTGATGAATTGTGACCTCATAACTTAGCTATATGACATAATTATTACAAATCGTACTTTTGACTGATAGCTAATAATTAATATTGTCAGAACCGTGTTTCCTAGGATTGTGACGGTCAGACAGGCAGTCGCTCTATATAAAATACTGATTATCAGGACCAAATAATTGGAGAAAAAATGGCTTGATGGTGTGATAGGCTTCAAAATGATCATGATTATGTAGTGACATCTATGACGTAACATGGAACTTTTTTTTTACCACCTACCACTATCTCACCTGATGGTAAGCGATGATATAGCCGACGATAGAACACGCTTGCCCAGAAGCAGTCTATTCACTCTTGACTTAAAGACTTTCACTTGGTATTCCACTCCTTAGCTGTCCGTATAATGAATGTGTTCCCAAAACGCTTTGTACGTATGGGTGGGATGTCCACCATGTACCGGTGGAGCAAAGCCGTACGTCTTGTGATCCGATGATGGAACGGACTTGGCGGAATTAAATTTTGTAACTCTAGTAAGAACTAAACTACGAAATCTTGCATCGCGCAATTAGTTCTGTGCATCGGACAGTTGTCCAGATCAGGCAAAACGTCCGTCTGGTCGGAGAATCCTCCCTTTTACAATGCTGCAACTCGTGGCCTCTTAGTTTGTCAACGCAGCATGGAACGAAGCATGCTTAACTACAGGACCGGCGGAGAATATTAAAAATAAGGGAAACAACAAATGTCACAGATGTACTATAGAAAATAAGGAAACTAAAATTGAATTGGACTGGTCTTATAAAGAGGACGAACATTGCAAAAAAATGGACGAAGGACGTAATGGAATGGTCCCCTAGAAATGGAAAAAGACTGAAAGGACGTCAAATCAAAAGATGGGAGGATGATCTGCCGAAAGGATCAAAGAGGATAGCTCGTGACAGAGATTACTGGAAGGAAATGGGAAAGGCCTATGTCAAAAGACCACCTAAGTTGCAAAAAAATATATTTATTTAAAAAGTTAAATTAGATTGATAATTTTGTTTTATGGTCAGCGAATAAAGGCTTTTATTATTATTATATTATTTTAACTTGTGGCATCTTTAAAAATCGCATGTAATCCGCCACATGACCTCAGACCACAGTAAAGGCTAGATGGACATCAAAAGATTTAAGTTTTTTAAATTCTAAAACCCGGATTCCTCACAATGTTATTTTGATCTACGAGGAAATTCACACTTTCTCTAAAATCCATCCATCTATATTTATCTCTCCGGCCTTCATGCCTGTCTTGTTACATAATGAGTAACCAAGACAAGATATGTATCTCACAGGAAGTCAGATAAAATGTTTGAATAAACAATATTTACCTACACTGCCATACGAGTTGGGAAATCTAAATTTCAAACTAGAATCGCTGGAAACGTATTCAGATTTATAAATAAACTGTGAGGCAAAGTAGTTTTCTATACCTGGCATTTCTGTTTAAGGCTGCAGCCTAACATAGAGTTGGCATTTATAAAAGTTTGGTCATTACTTGTAGCCTTTATAATCAGCCATAATCAGCCTTTTTAATGTGCCCACTGCTGAGACTCAGGCCTCCTCTCTAAGAGAGGGAATGGGCCGTAAACCACCACACGGGCTTAGTACAAGTTGGTGAAAGTCACATGTCTTCGAATTTTTGGTTCTAGGACATGCCGATTTCCTCACGTTGTTTTCCACTACACACTCTCGATGTTTTCTACTAGACTAATATACTGCTTGTATTAGTCTTCTTTTTAGCGTGTCGATGGCAAAGATATATTTTTTTTTTCATCTCAATCTGAGAACAACAACAGAGTTATCCAGGGAGGTTACATATTGTTCGGACACAATTCGAGTTAAATCGATACAAAGGAAGAAGAATTATAACTTGCCCGACCCAGTGCAACATGGCAATGTTGTCCGCTGACGATGGCATTAGATCCTTACGTGATAACGAGAACAGGTAACATGACGCAAGATGTGAGAAAGGTCAGCGGAAAGACGCCGCACAAACACTGAAGATCGGAACCGTCAGAGAACAAAAAAGGACAAGACAATCTCCACAGGTGGGGAACTGTGACTGGGACCTTTATGTAGTACTTAGTCATCATTATCATCATCATTTCAGCAGAAAGACATCCACTGTTGGACAGGGTTAGGGGTCATTCGGCCCACTATGGAACTGGGACTGCGGACCAGTTACCCCTTTTAAAAATTGATAGTGGTTAACTGGGCCCACATCTGTTTTGCTTTCAGTCAAGTGAAGGGTGGCTTAAAATGGTTTATATATTATTAAGTATACAATAGATTTTGTACAGGTATTTACATATAAATATTATACATTATTATTTTTATTACTATAACATACATTGCAAATTGCAAAAAATATAAGAAAATTTGATTTTCGCGGGCTTCCCTGGCGCTATCGCCTTAAAAAAACAAGTCTAATTAATCAATCAACATATCTCGTCTAAATGTAGGGAACAGCTGATTTTTGGAACGAAGTTCCTTATCGCGCGTTGTGAAAGGGGGCTAGACGGAAAAAATTCTCACGAAAAGTTGTACCGACAATTTTACTGTCAAAATGTAAATCCAAGATGGCGGCTGCAAGAAATTATCAAATTTTTCGTCATGGGTGTCGTTTTCATGGTTTTCGAGGGTGTTGAAACCGATGGTACTGTCAAAATATAAATCCAAGATGGCGGCTGCAAATTATCAAATTTTCCGTCATGGGTGTCGTTTTCATGGGTTTCGAGGGTGTTGAAACCGATGGTATTGTCAAAATATAAATCCAAGATGGCGGCTGCAAGAAATTATCAAATTTTTCGTCATGGGTGTCGTTTTCATGGTTTTCGAGGGTGTTGAAACCGATGGTACTGTCAAAATGTAAATCCAAGATGGCGGCTGCAATAAATTATCTAGCCCCCTTTCACAAAAAATTCTCACGAGATTTTTTTCCGTCTAGCACCCTTTCAAAACGCACGATAAGGAACTTCGAAAAAAAATTGAGAGAATTACATTTTGACAGCACTATCGGCTTCAGCAACCTCGAAAACCATGAAAAAGACACCCATATCGAAAAATTTGATAATTTCTTGCAGCCGCCATCTTGGATTTACATTTTGACAGTACTATCGGTTTCAACACCCTCGAAAACCATGAAAACGACACCCATAACGAAAAATTTGATAATTTCTTGCAGCCGCCATCTTGGATTTATATTTTGACAGTACCATCGGTTTCAACACCCTCGAAAACCATGAAAACGACACCCATGACGGAAAATTTGATAATTTGCAGCCGCCATCTTGGATTTATATTTTGACAGTACCATCGGTTTCAACACCCTCGAAAACCATGAAAACGACACCCATGACGAAAAATTTGATAATTTCTTGCAGCCGCCATCTTGGATTTACATTTTGACAGTAAAAGTGTCGGTACAACTTTTCGTGAGATTTTTTTCCGTCTAGCCCCCTTTCACAACGTGCGATAAGGAACTTCGTTCCAAAAATCAGCTGTTCCCTACATTTAGACGAGATAGGTTGATTGATTAATTAGACTTGTTTTTTTAAGGCGATAGCGCCAGGGAAGCCCGCGAAAATCAAATTTTCTTATATTTTTTGCAATTTGCAATGTACAGTAAGGCCGCAAAAGTCCATAGGAACGCTAAAGATTACATTGCTACGAACCGAGCGAGCGCGATACTTCCGTGCGTATGTGTGCGCATGCATGAGTATCCACATTCCACAGATAACACACACTAAGGAACTGTCGTCGCACTGAGCTTAAAAACATTATTATTTTTCTGTTCTTACCATAGTATTAATAAAATTCGCCCAAATACGTCATGTGCTGGTAGCCGTGTGAACTAAGTGTTGGATTCGCAAATCACGTAACCCGAGTTCAAATCATGGTCGGTCCGTTGCAGTTATTTCTTACTTTGAAAATTCCCAATCTATATTGATATAGTTGTTTTTTTATATTTCTATGAAAACATACTATTGCATTTTTTGCACTAAATAGTTGCAAATTACGAATGTGATCTATTAACCACAAGAAGAATCACATTCGTAATTTGCAATTATTTAGTTGTTACATCTTTTCGATGTTATAAGGTGGAAATAAAAAGACGTGTTTAATAAAAATGTTTATTCTTTATATTTACAAATTAAACATTTATGAGAATTGTGACGTCGAATTGTTACCTAGACAAAAAGTTATCTTGTAACCGTTATCTATGTTACGCCTAAGATTGTTTGTTGGAAGTATACCCACTTAGACCATTCATAATATGAATAACGTAACAATGAACGGATATTCAAATTTTAATAAAATAAAATATAGGTAATTGTTTATATCCAGTTATTTATTGAAAAGTGATATATGATTTGGACTTTGTAAATATTTTATTTTTGTGTAACGTCACAATGAATGTATTGAGGTCATAGCTTAATTGTTCATTTTCTTGACGAAAAGAAGATTGAAACCAAACCTCAATTTCTGTTAAAAGAACTTTAGTTCTCACAAGATAATCGTCAATTAGATGAGAAAAATAAATTGAACTATAGTATTATGTTAAAACAGTGCGGGTAGAAGAATAAAAAACGAAATAGACTCATGATTATTGTCAACAAAATTGATAGCGAGTTCACTGCATTCTTAAGATGAGGCGATGGCACAAGTTAAAAGATATAGCTGTTTTAAACGAAAGTAAACACAATATAATACAGTGTTTGTTAACGAATAATCACAGATATGTTAAAATAAAATGGTAGGCCATTTAGTTTAGTTAACATTAAATATTTAGTGCGAAACGTAATCGTTCTTGTTTGTGCCTCTCTGTCAAGTACGGCTTTTTAACAGGTTTTCTGTGATGCACGCCTTCAGCGTGAAGTGCACGGCGAACAGTATCCATCGAGGTGTCATATAATTCCGCAAAATGTCTCGTTGGTGCGAAACCATTCGTTTCGTATACGTCCACCATATGTCGTCGCTGCGCCTCGCTAATAAGCTTCGGTCTCCCACTTCTCTTTCGACTAGCAAGGCTACCTTCTTCCTCATATCTTTTTAGCCAAAGATTTACAGTTTTTTTCTAAAATAAAAAAAAATATATATTAGGCAGCTATACCTACTTCACTTCATTTTCATTATATAAAATGTTAATAATCATAATTATTGAATATAATTTTAAAATAAAACTGCATTTATTAATCCAATAACCAATCCAATAAACCCAACGATTTACGTATTTCTCTTTTAAACCTCATAAAGATACAATGAATGGATTCATAAATGGCATACGTTTTAATTAGAAGATTAATTTGTAATAAAGTTACAATTCATTAATAGCTATTATACTCACATTCAGTCCGGTTTCTTCAGATATTTGTGTTTTATTAAGACCACTTTTATGCAGCCCAATGATAGTCGCCCTCACTTCAATACTAATATTAGCCTGCATTTTGCGAATATTACAATACTGTCAACCTCACGTCACTAACCAACAACTACAATGATATAGATGGCGCTAGCTGTCACGCTAAGATCGGCTCCGTATTAATTTAACAATTAAAAACAAAAACAAACGATTTAGAAACTTTAAAGTGATTAATATTGTTCCTAAAGCTCAAAAGTATTAGTGAAAGTGTTATCCAGTGTTGAATCGTTCCAACAAGTATGCAAATCTCAAATAAAAAACTTTGACACAAACTAGTGAAAAACGACTTTAAGTATAACATAACTAACAAATACAACATTTTCATGTGCGGAAAGTAAATCTGGAACATCGATTAAATCAGTACGTGTGGTGTTTAACTTTAAAAACGAAATGACATTAATTCATGTGTTGTGAAGCGAGTGCAAAAATGTGGAAAAAATTTTTTACTAATGAGTCAACATAACGACTTTGTTAGATTCAAAATTTGCGCAATCACAAATAGATCCCTAAATTGAAGCATATGAACAAAGAGCACGTAGTCGTCAACAATAACAGTTTTGACTTTTGAAACAGTCGCACCCTGGTTCGAACCCCGCACCGTAATCGACTTTTTGTATTTTTAAGAAATATTTTATAACGTTTATTTTCTCTAAACAAAGCAGTCTGGCAAAAATGGATTTTGAAAACGTAACTCAACGAAGAAATAAAACTACCATTAACTCACCAAATTCGTCATTCGAATCCACAAATTCTGATTTTCTTTCTAAAAGTTTATCACACTTATCTACCGGATTAAGTCACGAAGAGGTTGAAAGATTAAATGAAGAAATCAGTCAACTGAGAATGCAGTTACAGGCCGCTAACAATGAAATAGACAATTTAATCATGGAAAACAGCACTTTGAAAAAACAAACAGTTGAACAACAAAACGTCATAATCCAATTAAAAAACTTATGCAGCGAGCCACCAAGTAGTATAACAAAATACTCTAATTCGAAAAAGAGGAATAATAAGGTACATAATCTAAATTTATTGTACAAAAAGAAATTAGATATGACTTCAATCGATCTACAGAACAAATCGTACGAAGAAAGTGCAACAGATGGCGGCACCAGGTTGCCTCAGCAGAGTAACACAGATTTGCAGAAGTACGATCAAAATCAGCTAGATGGCGTTATGCTAAATCTCCGTAAACAGACAACAACAAATAAAAATCATGTACTGAATAGATGCACTAGAATCGAATCAAATCCTCAGTTAATTATATTTGGAGGACAACAATTCACAGGATTGGCTACACTTCTTGTACAATCTAGAAACAACACCAAGTACAAGAATTACCATATTTCTTCAACTACAAAACCTTACGCCACCACAGAAGAGATTCTTAAGCCTATATACAAAATAGAAGATTTGGAAAATAATTATCTAGTTATATGTGTAGGGGAAAATGATTCTAACCCTAATAAAATACTATTAGAATTAGGAGCGTTGCTAAAATCCTTTAAAAAACTTAATGTGTTAGTATTTAATGTTTTGAAAAACAAATATTTGAATTATAAATTGTTAAATAACAACCTAAAAATGTTATGTAGCAACTTTAAAAATTGTTCATTTGTGAATATAAAAGGCAATTATCTTTACAAGAAGGACTCCTATTTGTCAGAGGTATGTAAAAAAATAAACTTTAATATTGACTCAGATTACTATGACAGGACATTTTTATGTTTTAAAAATATTAAATTATTAATGAATACAGTGAAGGCTAAAACAGAATGCACAAATATTCTTAAGAAAGGCACTATTCCCTTCTACTTCCAGCGTAATAAGAATAAGTATTCAAGGGATAATTCTAAAAATATTGACAACACCCCTTCGGGTAAGCAGGTAATGATAAACACCGACACCCACAAGAAGGGAACCATTCCATATTATTTTAAAAAAATTACACCGTGTTCGACTACGCAATCGGACCAAGAGTTACCTTTGCCAACACAGAAATGTTTTCGTCCCTAATGTGGATTTTAATTTTAGAATATTTCACCAGAATATTGCTGGCGCGATAAACAAATCTGAAGAATTAACATTTGCAATCCATGAGCTATCGCAGCAAGGGTCGAAAATAAACGTAGTGTGTCTAACTGAAACGTTTATCAAAAAAGGTACAGAAATGCTTTTAAAAATTCCTGGGTACATAGTAGTAGCATCATACTCACGTGACAAAAAACGAGGAGGGGTATGTATACTGCTTAATAATAATATGAAATATAAAAAATTAAATAATATTAATGACTTGACATGTAATTATAATTTTGAATGTTGTGGCGTAGAAATAAATAATATTATTATCGTTTGCTTATATAGGACTCCAAATAGTAATCCTCAAGTATTTCTCGAAAATCTAGAACAGTTGCTAGTGAGATTGACGAGAAAGCGTAAAAAAATTATTTTATGCGGTGATTGGAACCTAGACATATTAAAGTCGACCAAAAGCTGTGAAAATCTAAAAAGCATTTTGAAAAATTTTAATATTGAATTGCATATTAAAACGCCCACAAGACAACTGTCATGTATAGATCAGATAGCAAGTAACATCAAGCAAACTAAAGCGGAGGTACATCATCTTGCCTTGTCCGATCATGAAACAGGACAGACGCTTTCGATAAGGACTAATGAAACGTACAAAACACGCAGTTGGTATGAGGAGGTCAGAGACTTTAGTCAAGAAAACATGGACAAGTTCTATAGTTACTTATCATCTCTATCTTTTTCAAGCGTGTACGAAAAAAATGGTTTTCAGGAAGCGTTTGCAGAATTTCACGGTCTAATTAAATTATTTTTTGACTTGTGCTTTCCAAAATACTCAAAAAAGAGGTCATATTGTAAAGGGAACCACAAATGGTTGACAAAAGGCATAAAAAAATCTTGCATAAAAAAAAGGCATCTTTATCTTAGTCAACAACACAGTAAAACTAAGAAACTAAAACTAAACAAAAAGTATAAAACATATAGTGGCATTCTCAAAAAATGTATATATAAATCTAGACAACTACAAAGTAAGAAGTACATTGATAATAATAAAAATAAGTGTAAAGCCACATGGGCGGTAATTAATGAAAATATTAATGACTCGAACTTTAAGACGCAAATTGACAAAATAACTAAAGATAATCGGACAATACAAGACCCTAAGGAAATAAGTGACATGTTTAATCAATTTTATATACAATCGACAAATAATAATAATTTTAAATACAATACTGACGAGATAAATAAGACTATCGATGGGAATAATGAACATACCATATTTCTTAAACCAACTGATGCTACTGAAGTATTTGGTGTTATAAAAAATCTTAAAAATACAAATGCAGTAGGACAGGATGAGATAACAACAAAGGCAATTAAATTATGCGCTTCATGTATTTGCCAACCACTAAGTTATTTGATAAACTTTTCTTTTGAAGAAGGTGCATTCCCAGAGATTTTAAAAAAATCAATTGTAAAGCCACTTTTTAAAAAAGGTAATACATCTGACATGAAAAACTATAGGCCAGTGACGCTGTTACCAATCATGTCAAAAATCTTAGAAAAAATCATGCTAAAAAGGTTACAGGAATTTACGATCGCTCATTGTGTACTTAAAGACGAACAATTTGGGTTCAGGAAAAACAGTAGTACATCATTAGCGTGTTTCAATTTGTTGAAAAATGTCACCCAGGCAATAAATGAAGGCATGCCTGTAGCGGCAATCTTCTTAGACATGACCAAGGCGTTCGATTTTGTGGACCATGAATTGCTCTTACACAAGCTTGAAAAATATGGAATAAGAGGAAAAGCGAACGACTGGTTGAGAAATTATTTAAAAAACCGCCAACAATGTGTGGAAATTTCCAGAATTGATAATGGCAAAAAGGTGTCGTATAGAAGTGACTTTAAGGCAAATAATTTCGGAGTACCACAGGGCAGTGTATTGGGGCCTTTTTTGTTCCTCCTCTACATCAATGACCTCCCAAATGTCACTAGCCATACAGTAATTTTATTTGCTGATGACACGACCCTTGTAGTGAAGTGTGAAAGAGGAGACACCTATGAGAATGAGATTAATGAAGCCATAAAAAATATAATACGCTGGTTGAACACCAATAACCTACAAATTAATATGGATAAAACGAAAATGGTCCAATTTCAAACCTACAGGAGGAACCCATTACCACTAAATATTAAATATAATGATACTACGGTCGAACAAGTAGTAAGTACTACATTTCTTGGCATACAGTTGGATCAAAATTGCGACTGGAAAAAGCATGTCGAGTATGTTTGTGACAAACTGGACCGATTTGTCTATGCACTAAGACGATTAAGAGCCACGGTTTCAAATGAAGCGGCTCTTAGTGCATATCATGGTTACGTTTCCTCAGTACTTTCATACGGTCTCTTGTTGTGGGGTAATTCGGTGGATGTCAATAAAGCATTTATTATACAAAAAAAATGTGTGCGGGCAATCTGTGGAGCTTGGTATATGGATAGCTGTAAGCCACTGTTTAAAAAGTACAACATTTTACCATTAGCATGCATGTATGTTAAAGAATTATGTCTATTTGTACGACAACATCCTGAATATTTTATTAAACATAGAGATGTAACCAAAAGGAATGTTTCCTCTAGGGATAAGCATAGGCTCTGCTTGCCGCAAGGCAAACTTGATTTATACAAAAGAAATTCGTTTTTAATGGCTATTAAGGTGTATAATAAATTACCAAATGCCTTAAAAGAACTACCGTTGCCTATGTTTAAAAACAAGTTAATCCACTGGCTGAAAGAAAAATGTTTTTACAGTGTTAATGAATTTATGTTACATAACGAACGCAAGGAAAGAAAATAATGTCAATTTTGGTTTATATTTTTATTTTTAAATTGACATTCAATATTTTAGTTATTCTGACATTATTATTCTGACAATTTTATTCTGGTTTTGACATTTTAACATTATTGTTGGATATCTCAATCTTTGTATGATGTCTAAAATAATGACAATTTTGGTTTATATTTATATTTTTAAATTGACATTCAATATTTTAGTTATTCTGACATTATTATTCTGACAATTTTATTCTGGTTTTGACATTTTAATATTATTGATGGATATCTCAATCTTTGTATGATGTCTAAAATAATGTCAATTTTGGTTTATATTTTTATTTTTAAATTGACATTCCATGTTTTAATTATTCTGACATTATTATTCTGATTTTGACATTTTAATATTATTGATGGATATCGCAATCTTAGTATAAGCAATATCTGACATTTTTAATTAAATTAATAAATATTTATTTAATCAGACATTTTTAACAATTAAAGTGATTCAATAACTAAAGAGATATTATGTTTGACATTTATAATTAAATTGTATGTACTTAATCTGAAATTAAATATTTGCACACCACATATAATGGTAGAATGTAAAGGGGCCTTAATATTAATGTTATGATCATACTACTTTGTATACCTACATTCTGGCAAATAAATTATTATTATTATTATTATTATTATTATTATTATTATACAACCAAACGACAGTTCATTTCGGTTAAGTTAAAACTCATGTCTACCTCGCAGAAATCTAATTCTTTATTTAGTTTTTTTGTGATCTACCTTTCTAACTCTAAGAAATGTGTGAACAAGTTAAAGAATAATTTAATATATGTAATGCAAATACATAACTTCCAATCGGGTAAGAACTTACAAAAAGTCAATAATTGCGTGGGATTTGAACTTGCGGCACACTGATTTGCGCTTCAAACTGTGTGCCTATACCACTGGGCCATCTTGACTTATGATAAGTTGATGAAATTGTGAATTTCAATCATTTGTTGGCGAAACTTGAAAATAAAAGGTCGTAAGTCAAACTAAACGTCAAACGAATAAGTTTTAAGAATTCTTATGGACTTTTGCAAGTGATAGTATGTTATAGTAATAAAAATAATAATGTATAATATTTATATGTAAATGCTTGTACCTGTACAAAATCTATTGTATACTAAATAATATATAAACCATTTTAAGCCACCCTTCACTTGACTGAAAGCAAAACAGATGTGGGCCCAGTTAACCACTATCAATTTTTAAAAGGGGTAACTGGTCCGCAGTCCCAGTTCCATAGTGGGCCGAATGACCCCTAACCCGTTGGACACAGACCTCCAAATGTCGCCACAATGTTTGGTCTTGTGCATTTCGCATCCATCGGATTCCTGCAACCCTCACTAGTCGATCCACCTTGTTGGAGACCTTCTAACTTTGAGTCTTTCAGTACGTGTTCACCATTCCAGAACCTTTTAGCCCTATCGACCATCTGTTCTGCGAGTACATGCAAGTTATTTTTAACATGCTCTGTGTACATAGGTATGGTTGGTTCTTTTAACGTTATAAGTAAAGTGGTTCCTTGCTGTTTTAACCTAGACCTCGTTAGCGAACGTATATGTCGTGTAATACAATAACGAGGTTGTTTATACCTAGATAGGAAGTGCACTTAAATGCTTGTGTGACGAATTGTAGGTAGGGCAGCTATTTGCCATCAAGAATCGTTCAAAGTAACTCATTAGAACTTTATCGCATTAAATCTTTACCTATAAATAAAGTGCAAGCAGTCAGAGACAAGGGATCTTTCCGACGATCCTTTTTTAAAAATTCGCCTCAATGGATACGAGACCTACTCCTCTGGAGAAGGTCAAATATTCTGGGTTCCTCTAGCAAGATTTCCCTTTATTCGAATATTTTCTACATGTCCTAAAAAATCTGTAGATCCTTAATCAAACCAAGAGATAAATCGCAGTGCAGTACAATCACCATAAATACTCAAAAATTTCAGACGCACTTATATGTCTGGGAAAACCAAAGACCAATAACTACAGGAAAGTTAATACGAAATATAATAAGTACCTAATGTAAGCATAATCTGTACATATAAAACGAGAAACTGACTGATTGACATATCTACGCACAGTCAAAACTACTGAGACTAGAACCGTGAAATTTTTCCCAAGGTTTACTTTTATGACGTAGGGGAGCATTATGAGAGGATTTTCCAAAATTCATCCCTTATGAGGATGAAACGCGAGTCCTAAAGTTTGTATACTTAGTAAAACATTTTTTTTTATTGATAGGCTTGCCTGCTTGCGTGCTTGCTTGCTGCTTGTTTACCACTATCTCACCTGATGGTAAGCGATGATATCGTCGACGATGGAACACGCTTGCCTATAAGTAACCTATTCACTCTTGACTTAAAGACCCCTAAGTTGTAGCTCTCAGAAAAGACAGACTGCTTTTTACAAACCTACTTTCCCGTGGGCGAAGCCGCTGGCAGAGGCTTGTATTGTAATATTTATCATATTTGCAAGATCTCGATACGCTCCGGTACTTTCGATTTCTACCGGTATCGATACGAAAGCTCAAAATAAACCGCACCGCTTTATAGCGTCATATAGAATTTCTAGAACTAAAGTTCGAGTAAACTCGTTGCAACATAAGTAATTGCATTGCAACAGTGTGTTTGCCACTTGATTATTTATGCTAATCTATGTTTAAGGAAAGATCCTTAAACATTGATTAAAGGGGTATGGTTGCAAACCATCGTCCCAACCAATTTGACCTTGCTAGTTTCAATCCGTGTAAACAGCAGTTGTAAACCATGACCTTCAATACCCTTGGTTAGGAGGCGCGTTTTCCCAATCACCGAACGTGTTGGCGCGTGATTTACATCCATGTAGCCGCAACACAAACCA
The DNA here is from genome assembly GCA_910589285.2 of Mythimna ferrago. NCBI lineage: Eukaryota > Metazoa > Arthropoda > Insecta > Lepidoptera > Noctuidae > Mythimna > Mythimna ferrago. Next base: position 3,350,863 of record OU342693.1, read on the forward strand.
AGGTCACCCTGGTTGGAACGCTAGTTTGCATTAGTGTGGTCAACCCAACGCTTATTCGCTTGAGTTCAGTTATACCAAAGCTTTGTGTGTCGGAAAGAATGTTAACCTTAGGCCCCGGCCATCGTTTCTAGATTTTTGCCATTCGTAACAGATAGTCTGATGCCATCAAAGTTGACTAAACCGGTAGTCGTTAACGCGGTGTACCACGTAGGTAAACGGCGATCGCGAAGCGATGCGGCGCGAATTGAACAGACAATAATTCATACTCTATTGTGGTGGTCTAAGTGACTAATCACACGTGGATGCAGTGCGGCGATGAGCGAAGCGAAGCGGCCGCATTTACTTCGTTTGAACTCCTGCGGTGCGGTGACTTGTTTATGGCGGTTAAAGTACTGATTTTGCTCCTTAGTACAAAACCACTTCGCGTTGACTTAGAAACCGCAGTAGAACGCCGCGTAAGCTGTTGGTCCCGGTCGTCGTTTTCAGATTTTTGTCAATCTTACAGGCTAGTCAGATGCCCATAAGTTTGTCCTCCAGTCTTAGCAGACATGTAATCACGCTAAAATACTGGTGTTCAGCTGCATGAGCTGTTTGCGACTAGAATGGAAACCGACCTCAATATATCTGCAAACAGCTAGGCAGCAGGCAGATGACAATCTATACTATACATGAGAAAGTAACTGACATATCACCACACAGCCAAAACTACAGAGCCTAGGAACGTTATATTCTGCATAAGTTTTTCTTGTAGGACGTAGGCTAGCACTAAGAAATATTTTCCAACATTAATCCCCTAAGGGGGTGAAACAGGGTCCAAGGCCCAAGTTTGTAAGAACGCACAGCCGAAACTACTGGGTCTAAGGGTATGTTTTGTACAAGAATTTTTTTTATGGCGTAATGCCTTGATCACACGTACCGAGTAAACAGGCGAGACAGTGCTCTCGGCCGAGTACTCGGTACGTGTAAACACAGCGCCGAGTGCTCGGCCTACCACTTATCTCTACAACTCGCATACATCACTGTCTCGCCGTTTTACTCGGTACGTGTGATCAAGGCGTAAGCGAGTTCTAAGTGAGGATTTTTCATCCCATAAATAGGGAAATGAAATGGGGGACCAAAGTTTGGATGGAGAAACCTAATTTCACGCGGGCGAAGCCGCTAGCATAAGCTAGTCTATGTATAAAGAAGCATAGCAGTATCAGTATTAAAATCGATGTTCAACTACAAACATAGGCGAGACATAAGCATGTAATTCAATTAGTGGTCACGGACGATGCGCTCGCGCAAACAAGCGAAGACTGCTTACCGAACAAATAATATTATTGTTTTGGCACAGCTATTTATATCTGTCTCAGATTCAACAGTTATGCGTAATTTGCCGGCCCCAAAAAATAAAAGGAATTTGACCGTATTTGTTTTTGTGACCAGTCATGGTAAGCAACTATCATCATCATTTAAACAGCTTTCAGACTTTCAAATATTTTTCCGAAACTTTTTTTTTTGTGACGTTACTACAAAACAGATTTTTCTATACTTCCGCAATGAGACTTTGCTTCATACCAAATTTCAGGATTCTAGGCCAACGGGAAGTACCTTACAAGTTTTGATTTCCTAGCTTCTTCTTCCTGCCCTTATCCCATTTTACTTGGGGTCTGCGCAACACGTTTTTGTCATACTCGTACTATCACTAAGTCCCTTTTCTATCATGTCACTCCTCACACAATCCATCCATCTTTTCTTTGGCCACCCTCTCCCTCTCCATCCATCTACATGTATGCTCAGAACTCTTATTGAAACATGCGTTTCATCCCTCCTCTTTACAGTATCAAAATATGCGCTTGATAAAGCATAAACGGCTTATCCTTATCTTTAGATTGCGACGACTTAGAACTTTGATTTTTTTACTGCTGCTTGCGGTAGAAGACCTGAGTAGGTATTTGATGTTAATTTCAGCTTCATACCTCCAAACGTTCTTCAGAAAAATAGCCGTTTTTGCCCACTTAGTATTACGGATCTCTAAAAAGGACTTTTCTGGCGTATGACAGAACAGAAGTTTCGTGAAAACGAAACTCAATGACAAGGAGACAGAGTTAAGTCATTTACGTTTCTCGAGGCATCTCTGCAAGTCTTTACTCTTTCTATTTTTCGTAAACATTGTAAAAAACTAAAATATCAACATATTCACCTGACAAACAAACACGATGTACCCAGTGACGTGTGACTCGTGCAGCACGTCATGCATGGACCGCAGCGTGGAGCCGAGGTACACGTTGATTAGCTGAGCCGGCAGCAGACCCAGCATCGTGGCCAAGTGGTAGCCACAGCCTCGAACGTCGCTTACCTGGACAATTGAAACCTTATGTTAGACAGATAAAACACAAAATCTATAGAATTTATTTCAATAGGGATAATAACCATAGATCGGAATAGGTAGGGCTGTTTTATGTACTTGCCACAGGTTAGAATAATATGGATACTCTCCGAATCCCGGGATTAGGTTTTAAAGTAGTGAAATTATAAAAAAAAAAGACATCTTGCCTTCAGGACTAATGAAAGTTAGCCGAATCTGTACGCGTCTCAACAAAGCAGCAACGTCGCGCTTGGCAAAAAGTTTTATAGCGTGCTGTTGACGTAAAATTTACAACGTCGCATATCATGCGCTTATTGGCTTACATAATTTTTTTTCATACATATTGACAAAAATAATGAAATTCAATTAAATCCCGCAGTATCAGCCGGAATCCCGTGGAATATCCATATTAACATCAATGTTTGCGGTCAATGAACCTAAATAGCCCTACCTATTCCGATCACTGATAATAACATAGCATTCTTCTAAGTCGTACACTCTTGACAGAGTGGTGGTGGTAATGTCTCGAGACCTGCACCACCTCTTCCCTAGCGATACGACGCCATGCAGCTCTGTGTTTGGCGGCTTGGGAATATTCGTTAACGCTGCAGTGTGTCACCGGTTTGATGAGGTCCGTCCACGGTGTTGGAGAGCGTCCAGGTGACCTTTTGTCCTCAACTTTCCCCTGCAAAACCAATCGTTCCCTATAGGCATACAATAGCATAACCAGCCTTTATAATGTTCTCACTGCTGAGACTCAGGCCTCCTCTCTAGGAGAGGGAATGGGCCGTAATCCACCACGCGGGCCCAGTGCTGTTTGGTGGATGTCATACATCTTTGAATTTTTGGGTCTAGGACATGCAGGTTTCCTCATGATGGTTTCCTTTACCGTTTTGAGAGCAGTCGTGATGAAATAAATTACACAAAATAATGCGCCTGGCTGGGTTTAAACCCGCGACCTACAACTCGTAAGTCGGAACCACGGTCGGAACCGTCCGTCCGTCAGCCTAATGTAGTTTCTATACGTAGCTTTAATCGTGTTGTGCATTACAAATAATCTCGTTAATATTATTCTTAATGCATCCATATATGTGTGAACAATTTGATTAATGATTATTGTGTACTTTATGATACGCTAAAATTGTAACACCTCTTCTGCAATAGTACTTGTTTATTTTCATAGGTATAATGGGTAATGGTAATTATGGTGACAGCTGTAAAGAAAAACACAAGGAAAACTTGAATAAAAATGGTAATAATCAGCTAGATAGATACTCTGAGAATATCTATCCATCAATATTATCTTCAAGGTCAAGAGCTAGCTCTAACGTCACACAAAAAAAAAGAGATCAAAGTGGCCTGAGTAGTATGGACGACGCAGCCGAGATCGATCTAGGAAGAGGTGACGAGGTGATTTAGACGCGAGAATACCTGGAAGGATTTGAGGAATGCCTTTGACCAGTAATGGGAAAGCATAGGTTAAATAAAAAAGAAGAAAGACGGCTACATTAGACCGACGCACACGTGTAACACGCCTGATTTGAACGTAGAACGACGTCGCGTGGCGTGGATCTAGTGTACAGTAAGCACAACGGATCTTGAGCGCTCGGCGTCAGAGTGGGGATCGCTTTGCGCATTCCATACATTGGCGAGCCAATCGTCTTCGTTGTTAGATACATCCAGCAACGCAGGGAACGAATGAGGAGTGACGTCTATGACGCGATGGCGCGGCGAGCCTAAAGAGACCGAATATTTGACTTCTGCGTAACCGCTCAAGATCCGTTATGGCAACTGTAGCTCTAAACGTCTAGTTTCCTTATAAAAAGTATGGAGACCGAGACACAACCAGGGGCGTGTGTGGCAAACGTTTGCGTCATATAGTTCTACCTTTAAGTACAAAGCCAAATGTGAATCGTGAAGCCGCCACATAGCCACAAAAAGCAAAATCAGATTTGCTTATTGAACTGTGCGATTCTACGAAGAAAATCTGATTAAAATCACGTCGGAACAGAAATCGTACAACTGTTTTAAGAATATAGGTTAAATGTTAAGGGCTACTATCCAACTTTCGTACATTTTCATAAATTACCAACTAACATTACCAAATCTCGTCCTTATTTCCAGAACAATTTGCGTGCAGTAAATACATTAAACTTATGTTAAACAATGTAGATTTGGAACACGTCAAACCTATTACCATTTGTCAAGATTATAAACTTGTGTGTGGTTGGAGGCAATGTACAGTTATATTTTATTGGCTAACCATTTGCTAAGCGTGGAGTCACGACAGGCCGGTAGATTGCTTTGAAAATAAACGCTATACCTGCGGCGCCTAGTAAATTAAACAACTATTTTAGAATAAATCCAAGTAGGTAATGCGAAGCACGCAATATACTCCAGTAACCTAATCTCGAAATTCTTGTGACCCCATGGCGTCTTGTTAAAGTCAACAAAGTTTATTCAAGCGAAGAATATTTTCTTGTCTCACTAAATACCAGTCAGATAATCCCAAAAAGCAGGATTGATCGATTGTTTTTCTTAAGATAAACAAGTTGACCGATCTACAGCGGCCTTGACGACACCGGACGCTCGTGTGTGTCCAAGTAGGTCAATTACCGACCGTATGAAAGTCGCTGTAGTGGAAAAATTCCTGTAAACACGTCCGACTTCTTCAGCAGACTCATCTGCAGTAATGGAACACAATCATTTATCTTCCCAACGACTTCTATAAATATTTAACCTGACGATATCTACTGACGATATTCCGAACGTCCCCGATCCAATCTCCTATCTGATATTCAAATGATATTTTTAGAATATTACTGTACCGTTGTAATGAAATTGCTAACGTAATGTAAATACTCCTTTATGTAAAGTAAACGTTTTGTGAGCTCTGATGCTCTGGTGCCTGGTATATTTGGATTGGCCGTCGAGATGTTTACAGTAAACCTACATAAAATATGAACACACTCTAGCATCATCTAGAAACATGCTATAAAATGTGCAAAAATAAAAAGAAATGATCAAGATGCCGTTTCGTGTCACATGCAGTTTTTTTTTCCTCAAGCAATTTTATTAATAAACACGCACCAGTCTGACCGCTTTATTTGCTGTAATCAAAGCATCCAATGAGACATCGTAATGGATTCCCAAACAACAATGTTTGTCCTTTGTGGTGACACCAAACGCGCCAAATATTTTAACGATAGACTCGAGACCACATAAAAGACTGCGCAGATCTATATATGTAGTTTACAAATAATAAATGTAAATTCGTTTGGCGGAGGACCAAGAAAGATGGCGACAAAAGTTTACTGCCCTGCACCAGATAAAGACGGGTTTCAGTTAAGATAAGAGCGGCTGATATGTTGAACATTACACCGCCAACAACCGTAGGAGTAGCTACAAATGCTACAAGATAAGGATATACAAGTTGTTGACTGACGTTTTAAATTAGACATGAAGGTAATCCCTATCTCAAAAGGAAAAGTAAATTCGTGTAAAATCCAAGCGTTTGACTTCTTATAATTGCGTTTCAAAGTTACGATAAATCGTTTGGGAATTGATAAGCGTATTGACTGTTGACCTTGATTACTTATACGTTATTAACACTTCAATTAAGTCGAACTTACAAAGCCACCGGTTAACAGATTTTTGTCTTATATTTTTTGAATGGTCCTTTCCAAGATGGCAAAACTCTTTTCTAGCGCACGATGGTCTCGATTCAGACATTACGTGATAGTTTTTTAATGGGCAAGCATCGGGGCCACATGACGTGTGACCAAGTATATATTGATGGCAATCTTTTGTTTATTGATGACACCAGACAATGACGACGCGGCAATAAAAAAACAGACGACCGGTATAGAATCTTTACGCTTCGAGACATTGGTCACAGGATAATTTTGTAATATTCCAAGTTTCATAAAGCACTTCGCTCAATCAAGAACGCTCTCACGAACTATAAGTACATTTTACGAAGAAATAAATCCTTTGCTTGAAATGCTTTAAGTTCATTTTAATCCAGGGTCATCAAAAGAACGTAGCTAACAGACGTGATCAAGTGGAAAGTAACAGCAATCAACTTCTTTTCAAGATCAATCCTGAGCCCGGAAGCGTCTTGTGTGAACTATGAAGGTCTCTTCAAGCAATGAAACCTCTATAAGACAACAATATTCAAAACTTCACGTTGCTCGGGCTGGATCATTCAGTTTAGGTCTTAGAACAGTTTTGTGAGAACTGCGTCTAATTTTGGCTCATGGACTACCTTGCGTGGGTGATTCACACAATAACAATCAATACAAACACCACGGAGGTGGATTGTAACGCATACGTAATAGAAAATGTCGCCAGTCCGCCACAGCGGCGCGCAGTGAAATCGAAACGGGCCAAGTAGGTGGTTAAAACGCGATCGTCCTAGATACCACGCCAAGAACAATGGCTTAGCGTTATCGTACTGAGGGCATGTACGATAGTGGTATATACGCAATCGTAAGTATAAAGCAATTAACTCCAGCTCTTAGACAATGCACTGAGTAAATGGTGTCAACAGCATCTAAAACTTACTATCACTGTTTTTAATCAGATGTTTATCTGTGTCAGTAGTCCCCAAAATCCATAGCGTCACCATGTCTACACCCGGTATCCGACCAACTTTGTGAAATGGCAACACACATATTCAAGATGGTAGAATAACGTTGCCGATTTTAGGGTTATCAGTGTGAAACAGACCGCAACTAAGCTTCGTATAATGACTATACTTGTATCTGTGAAACAGAACGGAGCCGGGAAACCAGCGAATAACCTGGTGAGGTGACCCAACTGGAAAAAGTCTCCAAATCTAAGTGTTACGGGTTTATGTGTCACTGTTGGTCTAGTGGTAAGTGGCCCTGACTGCTATGCCGGAGGTCGTGGGTTCGATTCCCAGCCAGGACAAATATTTGTGTGATGAACATGATCATTTGTTCTGTGTCTGGGTGTAATTTATCTATATATTTATGTATTTAAAAATATATCTAAGTAAGTTTATCAGTTGTCTAGTACTCGTAACACAAGCATTGCTTAGCTTGGGGCTCGACGGCGTTGTGTGATAGTTGTGAAATATTATATTATATTACAGTGCATAAATACTGGAAAGTAATACATTTATAACTCGTCAAGAAACAATTCAGCTCAGATTGAGATTCAAACAGACCATGATATTACACCGTGTGCCATAATATTACTTCAATGCCAACCGTTTTAATTCCTTAACCTATTTACTGCAAGTCTCATTACTCTTAGAGAAACTTTTGTTACGACATAATGTGAAAACGATGCAAGTTACTTCACAAACATGTTTTCCACATAGGATAAAATATGGAACATTTTAATATACTGCAGGAAAATAGTTCGGCGCTGAATCTGTAAACAAGCTATTTAAAAACTTTCAGTGCCGCTAGACACGTATTTTATCATTGCCAGATATTTGAAGAATGTAAAAACAATACTTACAGACTTTACAAAAATCACAGCTTATAATTTAATAATCAGTTAAATTGTCTTCTAATTATGATACGCTAATGAGTTAATCGACCATGTCTAATCTTATCTTACTAGAGTCCCACAACAGGGCAAAGGTCACCTGCCTTTGCCAGTACAAAACCGAGAGATTACAGGACCAAGGTCTCCACTTACTGACCTGGAGGAGACCTTGGTCCTGTAATCTCTTTTCCACAAAATTCTGTCACGTGCTATTGCTAGCCAATCCGGTAGGAATCGAGGTCGCCCAGCGATCTTCGCCACAGTCTGCCACGAAGTTACATTTTTTTTTTTGTTTTCGAGGGGAAACCTTCAAAAGACGCCCGGACTTTGGGGACAAGTCCTGGGAGTGTGGGATTTTTACCTAAAAGCACCCCGGTGATCACCATCAGCACATAGAAGGGGCGCCGTTACCTCTTAAAAGACCATTCCGGAACCCCCTCTGTGCAACGCCTGTTATGGCACATCCCTGAGGAGAGAACGGTCTCTCCTGACCCTCTTTGGGCACGTCAGCACGTTAGGCTTAAGGTGAAAGTTGTCTTACCCTATTTAATTACTTTTTCTTGAAATAGCTATTCAAGAGGTTAAGGCAAACTGAGAGGGTTGTATTGATATTTTAAAGATTATAATTCCGTATGTAAAATACGTATTACACCGCTAATCATATTTTAATCAACATACAACTTGACACTGTCCCGAAAAATGCCTTTGAGCATCCCCCATTCAATGGGAAGAGTTCGGTGGTTGTTTTTGGTCCTTTTCTCATCTGCATGCAACAGACATTTAAGGTTCAATCGCATTTAAGCTTAGCGACTTTCTAATTAAACTGAAATCTGTTTAATTTGATAAACTACACCAATCATACCTACTTGAATCACGAACGCTAGTATCTCAAAGCTACAGTTGCACTGCGAGGGATTTCGGCCATACTGTCATGTCACTCCACTAATGAGGTTAATTGGCTACGGTCATTTATCTCTTTATTCAATCATCTGTCAAGTTTCGTGTCCATTTCACATGTAGAGCACAAAAACATTTTACATTAAATTATGTTGTTGTTAACGTCATTTAAAGAGATAGTAATGTTAATGAATTAGAATAGTTGTGTGTCATCGCCATTAATATTTTGAATATGAAAGTTGATTAAATGTTTATTCTTTAACTTTATCGGCTGTTCTGACCACAGAACGGATGAGGGAGGTTAGAATGCCCTTGTAAGCGAGACAGACGTGCCACAAAGTAGTGCAATGCTCATAGTTCAACTACCAATAGCAAACTTGCGATCCAAGTGTGCGTGGTCTGTTTGTTGCGTACCTAATACGCGTTCGTATTAGTTTATTGCCTGTAGTGGAGATAAAGGGTGGGAGACAAGCGGCGACACTCGTTGTAGTACAAATCGGAAAGTATTTCCTTTGTCTTTCATCTTTTCTGGTGTGGTTTCAACGGCTGAATGGCTCAGGATGACAGGTAAACTATGTCTTGTCCCTTACCATGATATGTTAAAATGTCAAGCGTGCGAGCGAGAAAGAGGGATAGAGCTATACACCCTTATAGCTCCTCAATATCTCAGTTTAGGTCGTCAAATAGATCGCGACAAGAGCTCGGTAGAGTGCATGTCCTTAATACCAAAGAATGTTAGTAAAACTGACAGCAGCTGGTGTACTAATGTGCAAGTTTTGTAAGCAAGTATCAAGATATTTGCAAGTTTAGTAAATACAAAGAGCGGTATTTGCATAAAAATCTTGTTTGAAAATAGAACTGTACGAAAACATGAGCAACGAATGCGTGACATGGCCGGTGTGGAACGTTAAAACAATGTGATTTTGTATGCGCGGAGCTAGACTGTTGTTTGTGACTGAAACATAGCTAATTTCGACTCGCCAGCGATCATGTGAGCTTGATGAAATTATTTAGTTTGGGCTCCTGCTTTGTAGTGGGTAGTTTACTTACAGAAAGTATTTTTAACTTTGATAGATTTAATCTACCGAAAACTACTGCGATAAATTTATTGTAAGGAGTATCTTTCGACAGTTTACAATCTCGCGAGTTAGATTTCTATTTCTTTTTTTTTAAATAAAATCAGAGAGGAATGCTAACCTATTCTTAGTTTTCTATTCGAATAACAGAAAACAAAAAATAGTTATGTGAAACGGCTATGTACTACAATAACAATTAGGTAATTGATTTTATACGATAGTCATCAACGTCTCCAAACATGGAGTAGTAACAAGTCTGGCATTAAGTCCGCCTCTGTATTGTCTCTGTCTGATTTATCTAATAAAACATTCAAGGTGACGAAAAAACAAATAAGTTTATCGTTAAAAATTAATTAATTACTATCGTTAAGCGTTGAATGAGTTTGAGTTAATTAGTGTTTAGGAAAATTTAAAGAAGACCTCAGTTCGTATGATAGAAATTGAATAGGTAATGATTTTGAATAGGTCTTTAGCATAATCAACTTTATAATTTTCCCACTGTTAAGACTCAAGCCTTCTCTCTAAGAGAGGGGGAAAGAGCCACAAGTCACCACACGGGACCAGTGCGATATCACATGTCTTCGAATTTATTACTGACAAATGCTTGCACTGACTAGACAGGTCCACTCAAATCTGTGTGATTCTTTCCTCAAAAGACCATCTCAGACAGCAATCTGTATGGTTCTCTTTATGATTTGACCATGTATGGACTCCCAGCCGGGTCGAAGCCTACTGGGGCCAGGGTTATCCGAAAGGGCGCTCGAGTCCCGGTATGAAGGCTTGAAGGAACGGGATGGGTTTTTTAGTCAGTAAGAGTCTGACACTATCTCCCGCTCCGCCCAAGAGCGGGGGTTATCATAAGATGATTTTTCCCATCGAAAAAAAAAAACCATGTATGGACTATAAAAGAGACTTTGATCCCTGACTTCGTTTCGGTGCTCTTTCTCTGGGTCTAGTCTGACCTAGGCAACACCGGCTTTATCTAGTTAAATTGACGTGAAAAGCTGTTTTTAGGAACTGTTTTTTTTTTTTTGTAGGTGGGAAAATCATCCAATGACATCTCTGCGCCCTTGGGCGGAGCGGGAGATAGTATCAGACTTTGACTGACTAAAAACTCACTCCTGTTTCTTCGTTGCCTTTCGTGCCGGGTTCGAATCTTCCTTTCAGTAGCAGACCCTTAGCCCTAGTAGGCTTCGACCCTGCTGGGCCCCTACGAGGGACGGACGGATAATGTCACGAAGGTTCGTATGAGAGAGATCGAATAATGCACTTAGAATACGTTTCTTTAGGGAAAGATTATGCGCAATGAGGCGCATAATTTTCTTTAGACTCCCTTCAACCAGAACTTCCGAATCGCTGATCCGAGATCGTTCACGATCTGAAACCCGCGATTCTGATATATCAGTTTACAGCGCAAAGATTGGAAATGTGCCCAATAAATTGGCATCGTCGAATAAACTGGTTGAATAATAGTTCTCATCCGATTTACTCTTCGTAGATTAGCTGTTCGTTGTTGGTTTTGGGATTGAAATTACTATGAAATGGCACATAAGATTATGCCTTGATCACACGTACCGAGCAAACAGGCGAGACAGTGCTCTCGGGCGAATACTCGGTACGTATAAACAATGCGCTGAGCACTTATCTCTACAACTTTTACACGGTATGTGTGATCAAGGCATTAGTTACGCATCAAGGCATTAGATACGTAAAAGAGGACAGAAGTTTTTTCATGACCGTTGGTATAGTTTTATTTAAGACCTTCATAACCAAAACACGGTATCCCTCTGCAAAACAAAGTCTATAGAATCCTTGACCTTAAATCACATCTAGATCAATAGTTTAAATAAAGTTTTCTTTTGTAATTGAATGGCCGAAAGCTTCTGCGAAAGTAGATTTCTCCATACAAACTTTTGGCCCCGCGTTTCGGGGATGCATCTCGACATACATTTTCACTGTTTTTCATACAACCGCTCTTACGCGATTATGACGTTATTACACATTTTTCATCAGATATTTTGGAAACACAGTATCTTGTGGATATGGTTTGAGCAATATTTCACGCTCCTAAAGTCCGTTTCGGCTGTGCGTTAGTATGTCAGTCAGTCAGTCAGTCAGTCTCTACGTTTTATATATTTAGATTATAGTATTCATCCAGTTTTTGACCTTTAACGATAGACATTTCCCAAACGTGAAGTTTATTTAAATGTTAATATAACGTTTCTAGCTATGTATGTAGTCAAGCATGAAATAATAAATGAAAACCAAAGGATATAAATAGCTTTCCATGAAACGTATCGCGGCCAAATCGCGAACATGACGGGTAAATGATAGTGCTAACAAGGAAACAGCTCGATCGTAGAAATCTAATGTAATCAGAACCAGTTTGTTTGCGATTCGAGATAATAGACGAACGTCAGAAACCTGCCCTGATTGCGCGGAGCTAAACGATTGGACTTCGTTCTTGAAATACATGGGACCTTCACATTAAGTTTTTTTGTTTACATAGCATGGCCCAGCATAAGATGCAGGAAAGTCGCTTGCCATGGTATGGGCATGTAATGTGCAGAAACGAAGACCAAGTGACTCGAAGCGTCGTAACCATAGATGAGGGCAAAAGAGGAAGAGGTCGGCCACCGATTACCTGGAGGCGATCATCTAGAACGACCTGCTGACTGGCCTAACGCCAGAAATAAGGTAAAATCACCTAGAATCGCGTAAAAGTATCAGGAATTCAGGAGGGCTGACCCTAAACAGGGAACAAGCCAGTGGATTGATTGACAGAATGGGTAGGATGACAGCAAGACAAAAATATGCATCTTTAAGATGAGGATAGGTTCATTGTATGAATCCGATAGCTGTCACCCACACCATCCTATAACAATCACGTAACAGTTTTTTTAACAGCAGAGGTGGGTTGTGGCCGGTTCTAGTTGCATATTCCGTTAGTTAATAGGGGGCAAATACTTTCCGAACGGAATATATGCTACCACCGCTAGAGTAAACGGTAATTGAAGATTAGGTTGGTAATTGCATGTTTAAGGCAGGAGAGTGATGATGGATAAAGCTACACACACATACACTACACTGCGCACACGTGTGCCACACACGCCGATCAAGGCACGTCAGTCTCCATACATTTTATATGGAAACTAGACTTGTAGAGCTACACTTGATCCACGCCACGCGAAGTCGTTTTACGTACAAATCAGGCGTGTTATACGTCGGTCTAATATAGCTCTAATATTGTTGCATGTTGCACCATATCACCATGAAGTATTTTTGGTGAAAAGCTTAATATATAGGTACTACATTTTTTATAATGTCGGCATTGGTATGCAGAGGCGGATGCTGCTGCTAATTTATTGACTTTTGATTGACTGCTACGTTGCGTGTTGCGGGTTCTATTCCCGCACGGAAGAAATATTTGTATAGCCTACAGGTAGGTTTTCCGTGTCTGGGTGTCTTGTGTATGTGAACGCACCCACGAACAAGGAGTAATTTCTAGTAACTAAAGATGTGCCGTTCCGGCAATATGGGAATATTGCCACCAATATTCATTCTTCGGGCAATATTCCCACCAAAATTCCCACTTCACGGCAATATTGCCTGCAACGGCATATCACTAGGGGTAACGTTTTTTTTTTTCTAATATTTGTAGCATTCCCGTATCCCGTACGTACCTATACCTATGCCTAAAAAATGTGCATAAAATTAATACTGCACCGCGAAATTATTGAATTGCGGAACCGGAACGCGTTCGTTATACTATGTGCAACTGACGTCGTCGATTCGAACACGTAAATTATACGAGTTTTGCAGTGACTTATTTTCAAGTTTCACAATTTCGTATTAACTATAGCAAAATGTCATTTTCTTGATTGGTCTCGATTATTTTTCTGCATTCGTTAAGGATGTGTTGTTATGTTTTTTTTAGAATAATTGATAGTGTATATTTTCATAACATACATATTTTATGTTGTACATATTATGACCATGTCACTCTAGTAGGTTTTAATAATATCATAGTACTTGGTATTTAATGCTATGAGGATACACAAGTACAATTTACAATATCTATTGATATGTGTTATTATTAAACATTTCATGTTTGACATTATAATGTTTACATACATGTTACATTTGTCCTGTGTTTTTATGCAGTGTGCAATAAAGAATGTAATTAATTAATAAATATTCTATGCACATGATATAACATGCACATTATGCATTTGATTTTTCTCAATGCTTATTATAAGGCCATGGTCTATTAAGTCCTACCCTAATTTATTCTAAGGTATATGTGCTGTCCAAGGCTCTATGGGTAGTTTCTTTTTTTATGGTCACCATAAAGTTGCCAGCCTTGAGTGTAAGGCATACAGGATTAACAATGCTGATATTTATGTGGCCTTCACCTTTACACCCCTTGGCAGGCGTTGGGGTGTGTTAAGTGTAAGAATATTTTATTACCTTGAATATAACAAAGAATTTATGCTGACAGCAAGACGTTAACAATATTTAAAAGAGGTGTACAAAAAGTACTTGTTATGTAAAAATTCAGAAGTCATTCTAATTACAGAAAAATGGTTTATCGGGGGAAAAATATGTTAATATGGTTTCAAAATGTACTTAGATCAAGCTTGAGTACTATTGTAGACAATTATTAAAACTTTGCTAAAATAAATCCCTGTGTTAATCACTATAAATGAAACTACATAAACTGGCTTAAGATAATATGAGGATAACATTAAGCATTTTATTTTATTGAATGTATGAAGCCTTCATGACGCAAATTAAGAATAAAAAAGCTTGATGAATATGTACAGACATGAGATGTGATTTTTCTCAAGCATCTGACATCACAATATTAAGATACAGCATTTTTTAACAATAGGTCCTCTAAACTACCAGTACCCATTGTTAAAAAATGCTGTGTTCCACTCTCTAGTCTAGAGCCTTGACCACAGATAAATAATAAGTACCTACATTCCTAATTTGAATGAAACATGCTTCCAATTTTAAATAGATATAGTAAAGATAAGATTTGTTTTTTTTTACTAACAGATAAAACACCCATCTACTTAGCCTATCTGCTATATTTAACTGATAAAAGTAATATTAATTTTTGGGTGATGTTTTTATGATACATGTTAGAAATAATAGGTTCTAAAGTAGGTATTTTGACTATTATGAATAAATTATGAAGACCACAAGGAGAGTCAACTTTTCATAATCAAGGTCATGTAAATAAAAAACTTATAAAATGCGAAATTGTGCATCTCAAGCTTATTTGTGGAATGTTTATGTTATTAGCAAGGACTGAGTTTTTATTTAAAAAAGGAAATAAATGAAATTACTTAAATTATTACCTTTAACAAAATATTTTTAGAGAAATTAGTGAATGTCTTGTTAATTTCTGTAAGAAAGTTAATTATGAATTTAAGACAGAAGTCTTAAATTCACTTGGCTTCTTGGTTCAAAAGAAGTAAGAATTTGTGCTAAAAAAATTATTATCTCATCAAGAATAGGTACATAATATTTTTTTAGCTTTAGTATATAAATAAATTCGCAAAGATATAAACAGAAATACTCACAGCAAATATAGTGTTCTGCAATCCAAAAGGTATTGGCGTCAGTCTCGCGAAAAATACAATTTTGAAGGCTTGCGGGCCCGAGATCACTTTGAGCAGAGCGCGCGCCGTCTCGTTCTTCAACAGCCGGTCCAGCGGCAGATAGCTCCGCAACGCCTTCAGGGTGAAATGAGCCACCGCCACACCAAAGTTCGCACTCACCAACACAGTTATTATACCCTTAAAATTCCCAAATAAATATCCACTAGTTATTATCAACACCAAATAACCTATCGTCACTGGAAAACTCACGATCAAAAATAAACCCATAAACAACAAAAATATTATCCACGGATCCTGTGCGTCTACCCAGTATAAAATAGTCTTCAAATATTCTTTGAAGAAATACAGCACCAAAACCAGGCATGTGAGCAACAATATTGATACAACAATGTTAAATAAATAACTGTACGTTGTCTTGGTGTTAATTTTAGCCCATAAACTTTTCTTTCTTGTGACCGCTGTGGGGTCGGTCTGGCATTCTTCAACGTCGACAATTTCCATGGTGACTTTCTTTAATGAAAATTAAACAAGGGCTATTTAATTTTTCACGGTACATCGTTTGCCATAGTCTAATTTATGTTAGTGTTTATTTCACGTTTACGCACGGCCGAGACCAAAATTCAATGAACAATCAAACCACCTTGACCACTTTTCCCAGACTATACCTAAAATCAAATTAAAATTCTGAAAGAAAGAATATGTCAAAGTTTTGACATTAGCCTCAGTGTTGTCATAATACCACAGAAGTTACTTGAAACAAAAAAAGTTTTTGAAAAAAGACGTTTATGCTGTCTGAAATTTCCTATATATTTAGATATACATATCTTTTCAGCTAAAATATCATTAGGAAAGACCGAACAATACCTACACTTGGATTATTTGAGATGTGTATGTTGCCATAGAAAAAAATATTGAACCAATCTACACAACTGTCAGAAGATGAACATTACAGAACTGTAGTATTTAGATCTTCAACATTAGACAAGGATAACTACAGCACATCTTTACAAGTAAGAGCAACAACGAGAATCTATGTTAAAAATTAACATTATTAGAGCTGGAACGATAATCTTCCACAAAATCACGTCTTGGTGCACCGTGGAAGATATTTACATTTTTAGAAAATCACGCAAATTGTCGACAAATACATTATTAATGGTTTAATGCCATTAATATTACATGGTTTAGCTTAAGGAAACGAATTTTTGGTTGGTGTTTATTCATTTGAAGTTGCAAGACACGACATAACCATGCCGCCGAAGAAGCCAAGCAGCAGTGGCGTTGGCGGTGCCAGCAAAAAGACAGAGGCGAAGAAGAAAGATAAAGTTATTGAGGTGATTTGTTTAAAATTTCCATTATAAACAGGCCATATCTTTCAATGGTAGGGGCTGACATAAATCCATTTTAATTTCACTCTTGGCACAGCTTGGCACTAGAAATAATCTAGGATAAGTTATTCAGTAGTATTCTATAAACCTATAAGAGGTTTTGCGTAATTTTATTTGGCGCGCCAGCTGCAGCAATCTAGGCATAGCTTAGTCGGCCTTATAATGTTCCTACTGTTGGGACTCGGGCCTCCTCTCTAGGAGAGGGAATGGAACGTACATTAATTATTGCAATTAAGGCATTTTTGAATTCCTTAAGACTGGCATCCCTAATCAAAGATTCTTCCTATACCAGGACAAAACATTCGGTCTTAAAAACAAGAAGGGGGCCAAGCAACAGAAGTTTATCCAACAAGTAGAGAAACAGGTGAAAAGTGGCGGCATCCATCCAGCCAAGCCCATGGAGGACAAGAAGAAGGAAAAAGAGGCCAAATTAAAGGAACAGAAGGAATTAGCAGCATTATTCAAACCTGTGCAGACACAAAAAGTCGAGAAAGGTATGCTGTGTAGTGTACTGGAATGGATTTTCCAGCATGAATCTCTAAAGACATTTGTTTTTATTCATAATTCTAGTTATAATAATAAATTTTTATTTCCCTTTTCTCCCTGGCTTCTGGTCTGTAAGGTGTTACAATATCATTATTTTACAGCTATTGCATAAGTGCATGAAATACAGAACTTAATATTTGATGCACTTCAAATAAATGAACCTTAACCTCTCAACGCCAGCATTCGCTTGGGGTTTAATTAATTAAACAAATAACTAGAAACTAGTTTCAAGTTTAAATGCTTAAGACTTGTACTGTGACAATATAGGCCTTGTTATTTAAGTTCAGAAACCATAAAATAATTTTCACTCTGGGTGGAGCAAGAGATGGTTTCAGACTTTCACTGACTAGAATCCACCTATGTTCCTTAACTTGCCCTTAGTTTACCCAGATAAATACAGGCTTACAAAATAAGGGGTCTTTGAAGAAAAGTTCTCCAATCACACTAAACCAATTTTTTTTTTCTAGGCACGGATCCCAAATCTGTGGTATGTGCGTTCTTCAAGCAAGGCCAGTGTACTAAAGGAGATAGGTGCAAGTTCTCTCATGACTTGACTATTGAGAGAAAGGTATGTTTTCTTATTATTAAACTATTCTGATTTTATGTTGTATTTTTTATGAGGATTTTAAGGCACTTAGCCTTAAAATCCTCATAAAAAATAGCTAACAGTTTCACAAGTCAATCATTAGGGTTTAGCAATGCTTGCCAAGATCAGTCTGCGGAGCATGACCATCATAACACATGGACTTTCTGATTTCAACAAAAAAAAAAATGTTAAGATTGGTTCTTGTCTGTCTTGAATACTTTCTATAATTTATTTTTTTCTAAATAATATTTTTTAGGCTGAAAAACGTTCCCTGTATGTGGACATGCGTGATGATGAGGACACTATGGATAATTGGGATGAGGACAAGCTGAAGGAAGTTGTGGAGAAGAAGCACGGAGAGGGTGACAAGCAACGGCCCACTACTGACATTGTGAGTTATCACCATTATTTTGACAGCACTGTTTAAAAAAGTTGCCACGAGCCTGCATCTGATGGTATACATTTAGGCCTTACTCGAAAAAGTCTGCCCGGAGCGGGAGAAGTTATTTGATGATTTCCCAATCCTCAAAAAGTAATAAATAAAGTCAAAAGTACTGTTGGCTCAGTGGCAGAGGTAATGGCTGTGTGTCTGGTACAAACTCCACTGAAAAAGATAAGTCGTCAATGTGTGTGTGAGCACCACTTGCATAGAAGTAACCTATTCTCTCTTGACTTAAAGACCTCTAGGTTGTAGCCATCAGAAAACACAGATTCTTGCAGGGAATGCCACTCCTTAGCAGTATGCATAATAAATTTGTTCTAAAACAAAGTTACGAAATTGAATTTCATTGAATGTATTCTTCTGTAAACCAAGTTTCAAATGACTAAGGGTCATAATCAGAAGACGCACTGGGCGTCGGGAGTCGCAGAGCGGTCTCCGGCCACCGTAGGCGCGACAAAGGGACAATAAATAGATAAATTACTAAATCAATCAATTTCATTAGGCTATTACAATAAATTGATATATTCCTAAATCAATTAATTTTAACAATGAAACTATTACAATTACAGATTTGCAAACACTTCTTAGAAGCAGTAGAGAGATCGAAGTACGGTTGGTTCTGGGAGTGTCCCTCCGGTTCCAAATGCATATACAGGCACGCCCTACCAGCAGGCTTCGTGCTCAAGAGAGACAAAAAGAAGATGGAGGAGAGGAAGAATGAGATCTCGTTGGTGGACCTTATTGAGAGGGAGAGGGCAGCACTGGGACCTAACCAGACCAAGATCACGCTAGAAACCTTCCTCGCGTGGAAGAAGAAGAAGATCAAGGATAGACAGGTTTGTAGATGATTTTGTTGTACAGTAAATTCCCGTTTATCCAAAATCAGAAACGTTTATTTCAAATAGACCATTTACAGGCATTTTTGAATAGTCAAAATCGCCCAGATCGACGTAAGTGCGTAACCCACGTGGACCCAATGTAGTTCTACCCTATGTATCTTGATCGACGTACGTGGCCCACGTGGACCCAATGTAGTTCTACCCTATGTATCTTGATCGACGTACGTGGCCCACGTGGACCCAATGTAGTTCTACCCTATGTATCTTGATCGACGTACGTGGCCCACGTGGACCCAATGTAGTTCTACCCTATGTATCTTGATCGACGTACGTGGCCCACGTGGACCCAATGTAGTTCTACCCTATGTATCTTGATCGACGTACGTGGCCCACGTGGATCCAATGTAGTTAAACTTTTGTTTCTTGATCACTTTGAAAAAAATTTTAATAGTATATTACAAGCTTTGATTTGGTTTCACCTGTCCCGATGTTTGTTTGTCTGCAATCAAATCTCGCAAATTAAATTTCATTGATACACTTCTTGGTTACCGATTGAGCTAAAATTTTGAATGCATGTGTAAATGAAATGACAATGCAAAATAATTATGACATGGAGCTGATCTGATGATTGAACCAGAAGGTGGTTGTAGAAACTCTATACCTAGTTAAACAACACCGTTATCGAGTTTGGACTTGTTTGGTCCGTCTTGACGAGTACTTTCGTGCTAGATGGTAACCAGGGTCTGATGATAGAGCTGGAAGATGGCTTTAGAAACTCGGTAATATAATAAGTTCAATATGATAACACTGTTGTGTTTGAACTTTTTGGAATGGTCTTGATGAGTAAAAATTAATTATACACCACAATTTTTTAATTAGTACACATACTTAAAGGGCTTATTAGAAAAGCCCTTGTTATTTTATAAGTAAAATCTCAATAAATAATATTCATAAACAGCAAAGTTATTAGCGTTGGTTTATGTCCCAAAATGTTACTCAAATTATGGAAATATTGTGCAGGCTATTGATTAATGAATGAATAAGTGACAATTATTAAGGAAAACACTGCCTGCAGTATTTTCTACTAGCAATTGTTAGGTTTGATCGATTCTATGATGAATTTACCTTTTCGGGGTCAATTTTAGAATTTCGGTTTTTCATACTTTTGACTACAAAGATCAGTGACGGGTACAGATAGAACCCCATTTTTTTGTGTACTAATAAAAAAGTAGGGGTGTATACTTATCGCCCCTACTTTTTGTTACTTAACTACGCTATAAAAGCTCCCTAAAAGTATGTGTATGTGTTTCATTGAAAACTCGTTTAATCTCAATTTATTTACTAATTAATGACTACAGGAAGCACTAACGCAAGCCGAAGACCAGCGCCGTAACGACTTCAAAGCGGGTCGCGCGGTCGGGCTCTCCGGACGAGAGATGTTCTCGTTCGACCCGGCGCTGGCCGCCGACGCTGATGACGACGACGACGAGGCCGTGGACCTCGCCAACTACGGAGACGAGGACCAGGACAACACCGAGTACAGGGAGGTGCAGTTCGACCTTATTGGCATGGAGGCTAATGAAGTGAGTGGTTTTTTTATTACTGTAAGAAATAAAAAGAAGGAAGGTAAATATTTCCGTGTTAAAATGTAGACGATGTTGATCTCTGGTCTACAACATTATTTTTAGTTCATGCAAAACCTGAATAGTTTATTCAGAATCAGTAACTGAATGGATTCCAATAGTTTTTACACCAAGTTATACACCATGAAATTTTAATGGTTGTTTTCCCGCAGCGAAATGGTTTTGTCTTAGTAATATAATCGTTTCATAAATAAATAAAATATTAAAATTGCATTGCATTGTTGTGTGCAAGCTATTTTATGCCGTATCACTACATACACGGGAGCTTATTTTTGTTTGAACATTAATTTGTGCATTGCTTTCCTATGAAGCGCGCGCGTGCGACGCGAGTGCCTACAAGTTACGTCTAGTGTTACTATTTTTTCTCACTTTTTCGAGTTGTTGAATATTTTTTTAATTATTTTAAAACAAAAACATTTTTATTTTTTTTCTTTTTACTCTATGTTTCAAAAGTACTCCTTATGGCAAGTCGATCTGCCGCGGGAAAACAACCATTAAAATTTCACGGTGTATTTTTTCCTAAAAATATTTAAAAACGTTACTAGTTGGACATCATCGACACTCACGGTACGACACGGCAGGCCAGCAAACAGCTGAACAAACTAATGATGTACATCAGTCAGTTCTCCTTTACTAATTTGGTTCAGCTGATGATAACTATTTGCATACATTGTTACATATAAATAAATAGTACATAATTGTTTTTAGGAATTTTTTATGACTTTCTTGAAGAAAGTTTTTTTTTTTTATTTGTGTGGGCAAAAAACATATCTAAAATTATTTTTTTACCCGAGAGTCAACTCTGTAGTACAGAGTGTACTCTGTTAGTTATGTTGTTAACTAGCTTCTGCAGGCGGCTTCGCCCGTATGAAAGTAAAGACTTATCTCAAGGAATGTTCCCTTGGGATAAGTTTTCCTTGGATAAAAAGTAGTAAAAGTATCTTACGTACTATTCCAAGACATGGTCTATTCGTGTGTTAATTTTCATCTAAGTCCGTTCAGCTGTTTGAACGTAAAAGCACATGAAGAAGTAATAAACACACAAACTTTCGCTTTTATTACATTACTGTGGTTATAAAAACAATATTTTTTCATAGGCGGACGACACTGGCACCAAAGCGACGGAAGACCGATTGCAGCAGCTCAACAAAGGCCTGGAGAACGGCAACGGCGACGGTCCGGAGGCCCAGGGCTCCAGCGACGCCTCGCCCTCTGACGACGCCGCCGCCGCCGTGCCTATCAACGAAAACCTGTTCCTTGATGAAGACCTAGACGAAGAACTTCAGAACCTCGATTTAGAAGACTAGGTTTCAAAATTTCAATTTAGTTTTTTTTTTTAGGGTGACTTTAAATTCATTAGGACTTTACCTCTAATCAAAAACGGTAAAATACATACAAAGTTTTGATGCTTTTTGGTACGAAAATACCAAAAAGTATCAAAACTTTGTATTTAGTAGTGTTTTTAGGAATGGCCAAATAATGTAAAAAAAAAACATGTTACCTATTTTTGTTACTGATGATGAAGAGCGGTCCCCATCTTTTTTAATAACGCAAATCTTTTGAAAATTGCAATATTGCTTCACACAGACGGACAAACAAACATACTTACATAATATATTCTTGATAGATATTATTATTATTACCTCTGAAAAATGCTAATGAATTTAAAGTTATCCCGTATTTATGCTCTCATAGAATGCAAGTTTCGTGTAGTGCCAACGTGCGGCATTTCATAAAGGTAAAAACAAATTGAGCCCACGTATGCCACGTATGTTACGCAAAGACTTCTTTAAAAACAGATGACTTAGAAACATAGGTATATATAATATAATAATAATAATATATAATATTCCACAACTATCACACAACGCGATCTAGTCTTAAGCTAAGCAGAGCTTGTGTTATGAGTAACAGACAGCTGATAAACATACTTATATATTTCTAAATACATACATACCATAGATAAATTACACCCAGACACAGAAAAATGATCATGCTCATCACACAAAGATTTGTCCTGGGTGGGAATCGAACCCACGACCTCCGGCATAGCAGTCAGGGTCACTAACCACTAGACCAACAGGCTTGTCAGAACAGAAGAGGTACTTGGTATACACAACGCTGTCACACACGTTCCACGTGTCGTCGGTTTTCATTATGCGTAGCATACGAGGCGTACGTGGGCTTAGTTTGTCTTTGGGTAAAGACAGTATACTTTTACACTAAGGCAATTAGAGCAACACGCCTTTTTTAATGAAGACTATTTTTTTTACTAGTTTCATAAATATTGTCCAATAATGATACAAGAAAAGCTGACAAACTGAAGATTTAACTTATTTATAAAAATGTCTTTTAGATACATTTCATGTCGATCCTTTGTGATGTTAGATATAGCGCTGGTTTTTAATTTAGGGACGCATTAAACTCAGTTTAAATTAATTTGGGACCGCTACACTCAATGTGTACGGTAAAAAAATAGAGGGTACTTTTATATTTTATATAAAAGCTTTTATTGTTGATTACCGCTTCTATCAGAGTACTATAGAAAGCGCCATAAAACAGTGGAATAAAGTACATTGACCTTTTCCTAATATCTCTGCGTAGGTACCCCGAAAAACAAACAATTTAACTGCTTTTCATTACTAGATCATGTAAAGGATCACGATACATGTCGATTCAAGACAGCTCTGTCTTTATTTCCGTTTTGGAAAATAAAGAATGTCAACGAATCTAGGAAGGTCAATGACAATTATACCACGGTTATCTGGCGCCTACCTTATTAGTTTATTAAAATAATTACATAATTGAAGGCAACTTTTATATACTAAATTCCGACTGACATACTTCTGCAACAGTCTGATGTACTCAAATGATAGATTAATTTGATAGGAAAATATTTTGTAAATTAAAAACCGTCAGTTTCTGAGTGGTTTCTAGATGGGTGGAGAGGGAGAGGGAGGCCAAAGAAAAGATGGATGGATTGTGTGAGAACTGATATGAAAGAAAAGGGAGTTAGTGATAGCGTGACGAGTGACGGGACAGAATGGAAGAAAAAAACGTGTTGCGCCGACCCCAAACAAGATGTGACAAGGGCAGGAATATGATAATGATAATTAAACACCGTTACTTTCTATTAGATTTCAGGCTAAAGTCAAGTTTTTGGTCAAACTTGACTATAGCCTGAAATCTATTATATCAGTGAACTTCAAAAATTTAATTAATTTAGAGATCGGCGCTATAGACACAATGAAATTACAAGCTATTTCAGTTCGAAAAGTTGTATCAGTAGGACATATTTGTAAAACGATCAACTATTCTATCTAATATTTGCTTTTGATAAGATAGTATGAAAAGGCATATTATGTAAAGTGTGAAACACGAAATTGCTTCATCGAAATAGTCATCCAGGTTAGTATGCTCATAAATATAATTTGTTCTGAAATGAAAGTGATGTATTTGTAAATAAAATAACGTATTTTTAAGTAACGTTTGTTTTATTATTACAAGTTTACAACAAATAGTAGCCTTTTTTTGGTGAGAAATCTTCAAATAACATCCCCCGGCCCCGGTGAATCGAGAAAATGTCAGTTTTTTTTTTAATGACTAAAACTCACCTGTGTTCTTTTAATTGCCCTTTGCGTTCTAGAACCGAAGTAAACTTCTTCGAACATTCTCAGATAGTAAAATACAGTAATCTACCAAACAACTGCTTGGCTAAGGCTAGGTATGTAAAACAGAAATCAGAAACGTTTATTTCACCATTTACTGATTTTTGAATCGTTAAAATGTCAGTAAAAAAAAGTGAAGCTAAATTACACGTTCCAAAGCGTAGATCTCTAGGGGAAGAATGTACAAGAAACTCCATGGACACATGAGTTACATAAATCTTGGTTACGGAAATATAACTCAAGTGTTTGTATGTTGCAATAGTTTCTCACTAACCGGGGGCTGTCCTTGGATGCACTAGCACAGCACGTACAGGGATTGCCAGTTGATACCATGTGCCATTAAAAGCTTCAAAGGGGTTTACTCAATACTCAATTGTTTATTGCATTTCACAATGTACATGCTTAGGTGGTAAGTGAAAATTTAATAGACACAGTTGTGGACCCTGTTGGGCACAGCAGAAGACATTATAGACTAACTTATACAATTTCATTAAACATTCATAACGTTATTCATTAATTACATTAAATTAAATTATATTTAGCTTATTAAGATAATATAACCCATATACTTATGTATTACTTATATTTATCTGTGCTTATTTACCGAACAATATTTGTATACACTGGTTGTCTTGTAGGAAAAAAACTTTTTATCTTTTTTTTTTTTGGATGAAACTTTTTATCGATCAAACAAATACTTAATATTATTAAGACTTATTTTCAATCGCCAGCCATCGCGCGGGATTCTGGATAGTTATGTTGTCTATTTGTTGTTGTGTGAAGCCTTTGGACATCATCTTTGGTAAAACGTTGTTGATTATGTGTGCATAGCCGTGGCCACCAAACGTCGTCTGTAAACAACAAAGCAAACATGGTCATAAACTTCATAGTCGAAGAACGTCCACTGCTGAATTTATTTCATTTATCATAATGACCGCGTAGGTCGCGGGTTCAAGCCCGGCCAGACGCATTACTTTGTGTAATTTATTTCATCACTGCTCTCAAAACGGTAAAGGAAAACATCGTGAGGAAACCGGCATGTCCTAGAACCAAAAAAAATCAAAGACATGTTACATCCACCAATGCGCACTGGGCCCGCGTGGTGGATTACGGCTATTCCCTCTCCTAGAGTCCTGAGTCCCAACAGTGGGAACATTATAAGGCCGAAAATGCAATGCAAAAAATCATTCAGACTTTCAAATTCCCGCAACTATTACTGGTACACATGGCGGGAGGAGGGCCCTTTTTTTGAAAAGGAGAAACTATCAAATACCTCCTGAGACAGTGTCAGCCTTTTATTAACTAAAATCCAAATTTTTTGAGGTGGGAAATCATCCAATAACTTCTACCGCTCTTAGGCGGAGCGGAAGGGCCTGTCAGACTTTTACTGACTAAAACCCACTCCTAAGTTCCTTTTTTGCCTTCGTTCCAGGGATCTGGTTTCTTTATCGCCTAACGCCCGCCTGTGCCCCAGTGGGTGTGTAGTGTAATTAGTGTAAAGCCGTGTCCTACGTAAGCTATACAACGGGACGGCGATCGCGAAGCGATGAGGCGCAAATGGAACAAACATTTGATAGACCTATTGCGGTGGCTTACGTTACCAACCGCACGCGGATGTGGTGCGACGCGAAGCGGACGTGCCCAGTTGGTTGGATATTTTCGAGTGAAGTGGCGCTAATTTTCATGCGATTTTCACCAACAGACAGAATGATTCATGAGGAAGGTTTATGTGTATATTACATAGTTACATGATATATTAGAGAAAACCCGAGATTTTTAAACATATCTAATAAGAATTATATTCTATATGAAGCTGGGTCAAGTTGTTGGCCTGTAATAATAATTTGAACTCACCAATCGATGCTTCGTATGTATATCATGCGACATGAGTATCTTGTCCTCTCGCCCTTCATTCACCAGTAAAGATATCTTCTGAATCCTCTGAGCATCACTGAGCATGTCAGTGGTTACTTCCAGTTGGTAGTATGAGATTTCTGTGCCGAACAAGTCCAACTGGCAGTATGTGCCTAACTCGGCAAATTCCAATAGAATGTCGTCTTCCACCAGTGTGCCTGGAAATTACAGTAGAATATCAAACTTATATTCTCTGCAGTTGGCAGAGATGTATAAAACATTTAAACAACCTTATTTTTAATAGCATAACGTGAAACACCTGTACCTATAGTATTTTTATGTAAAGAATCTATGTACAAAACTTCAAAACTGTATTACGAATAATCACAAAGTTACAAGTCCGATAATGTACAAAGATACATGGTCACCGGGCGACTGAGAGGTTGTCTTGCTCCCGCATCCAGCTGTGCGCTGGCGCCTAAAGCCCGCCGTTTCAGTGGTGTCCAACTTTTTTAAATATTTTTGTGAAAAATTATAACATGGTGTAAAAAATATTGGAATGGATTTATTTACTGATTCTGAATAAACTTTATTCAGGTTTTGCATAATTATGCTAAAAATAATGTTGTATATTTCGCTAGTTCAAGCCAAACCAAGAGGTGAGCCATTTAATAGGTAGCATTTTTAGTTGGAGATTGTGTCAGACTAACTGACTAAAACCCAACTATGATCTTTCAGTTACCTTTTGCGTTCCAGGGCAATTTTTTCGAAGCCCTCGCCCACGGTCATTTACCCTAAATGGGCTCCTCGCAGTTCGCACAAGCGAGGGCCTTAAAGAACGAGTTATTTTGTATGATTGATAGGCTCGCGTTTGACTATTATTTCACCTGATGGTAAGCAACGATGTTACCGAACACTGAGTTGCAACAGTTGCCGTCTCGTTGTCGAATTTATGAAGGATAAAGGCCTCGCTGATGTGCGTTCGCCCACGTCTGAATTAAGTCCACACTGCACCTCTGGTTGCCTGCGTGAGTCACCGCAATGGAGAACTTTTGTAAGGGACCGCGCGAGCATCCGCTTTATGCAGTTTCGACCCTTACAATTTTCGGAAAACTTTCACAATTAGGCGATTATCACACTGCCACGCATCGCGTTGCATGCAGGGGCGTAGCTACTAAGAGGCTAGGCGGGGCAGTGCCCCGGGGCCCTCAAGTTCGGGGGGTCCCCAAAACCTGATTAACAAACCGCTTATTGAATGAAGGAAAAATTTTACGAAAAATATTTCAGCAGCGTATATATTGATAAAGCCTACACAATTTAGGGGCCCAGTTTGTTTTTGCCCCAGGGCCTTTGGTCATGTAGTTACGCCACTGGTTGCATGTTTCGTGTCAACGCACCTACGCGCGTACTTGAGGGAGTGCAGATCTGCATCATCGTGCGGGTTTTTTACGCACTCACGCGCGTAGGTGCGTTTTGTAAATTCACGCAGGCACGCACTCTTTTCATATAACGGTACTACGAGACTCAGTGTGCCTTACCTTGCGTGTTGCCTCACTCCCACGCGCGTGAGTGCATGTTTCTCCGCATGTAGACGTGTGATCTGCATGAACGCACGTGGATGCATTTTCGGTGTGTTGGATTGTGCATGTTTTCTATAGAAACGGAGATACTTACAAGAAACGTTAGAACATGCATTCACGCACTACGCTGCGTGGTGCGTGACAGTGTGATAACCGCCTTAGGTATATCTCGTCAAGTTACTCACGGTCTAAATGCGACATAACAACTTTGTCGGCGGAGCCCCCGGCCTCCAGGTAAAGGCGGATGATCTCGAAGGGAGCCTCCTTCGTTCTGTGCGGGTGGAAGCTCACTCCACAACCGAGTTGCGGCTGTAATTCCCCAGCTGCCTGGATGGCTTTGCGTTCAAAATCTATAAAAAAAAGGATTTATTAGTACCTATTTCTGCCTTTTGTCTCTTCGGGGTCAGAATTTTACCAGTGAATTTACCTTTACAAAAAAAAGAACACCTTTACACTGTGTAAATGATACAGTTTTAAAGTTTGCCGACTGCTAAGCAAATTCAAATGATTTATTTGTGAACACAGGTGATTACAGGCACAGAAATCTTAATGATTTCTGTGATTACAAGTGTTTTCAATAAACATACGTAATATATTATATTGATTGTACAGTCCATGTACCGCCGAAAGCATACAAAATTTAGTCAAGTATAGAACGCGAAGTAAAGAGCAACAAACCAACCCCCCTAATCAAGTTACAACCGTTTCGCTTGCGTTGAACGCCTCAAGTTGGCCACGCCCCCGATTCTTTTGTTCTGATCACGTAGCTGAGCGTTGAGATGACGTCATTCCCGTACATTTACACGTCAACGATTGCAGATTAAAAACTTGGGTGGGGTACTGTATTGACTCGCTTCGTAGGATAATAAACGGAATGGACGTACTGGTTCAAATTGGAAAATTCATTTTCAATACACTTACTCTAAAACCCGCTTTTTTAGAGGAAAACAGTAAGTTGCGTGCTTAACAGCGGTCCATAATATACCGCACGCAATTGATGATGATGGAGCACTTGCGTAGAAGTAATCTATTCACTCTTGACTTAAAGACCCCTAAGTAATAACTTACCTCTCAACGGCCAAACGCTGGCGATCTCTCCCATAAAGCCAGCCTTAATATCAGGATGTCTAACGCAACCCTCCGTCAGTTCCTGCAGCATATGATTGTAAACGTCTTCTGTAGTCTGTTTCAGAGTATCGTCCGTCTGCAAGTCTGCTATGTAATGTCCTGTGCCGGCCACAATGTGCACGTTGCTGGCTTTGGACACGTTCTGGTAGAATGAGAGGTGCCGGTTTATGCCTTCTGTTGTGTTCTCCACAATAGTACCTGATGAATTGATGTTGAGATCTTGTTATGAAGTTTTCAAGGAAGATTCGGCCCCAGTACGAAGGGCAACGAAGGAACAGGAGTGGGTTTTAAGTCAGTGAAAGTCTGATACTATCTCTCGCTCCGCCCGAGCGGGATGAGCGGGGGATGTCATTTGATAAATTTCCCATTTAAAAAAGACCTATTTTTGCCCTCCCAACCTTTTTCGAGTGAACTCTATGTTGGTAGAATACTCATAGTAACTGCTTCAATAAATAGTTTTTATTTAGGTAGATAGTAGGTACCTAATTGGTTTAGAGTATAGAAACCTTAGCAGTATTTAGGCAACTCATTTTCTGAATGGTTAACTCAGAAATCAATACGGTTCATAGTCCGTGAAAGCGAATTTAAATTCATGACTACTCAACAGGGCCTTACCTTGACGTGTTAAAATGTAAATCGTGCGAGCGAGAAAGACGGATAGAGCTGTTCATCCTATATAGCTCCATCCCTTTAACAGTTCAGTTTAGATCGTCAAATGGATAGTGTTAAGAGCTCTTGGTAGGGCCTCTGGCTTAGATAAATGACTTTTCATTTAGCGTTCCTGCCAAACACTAAGTACAAAATGAATTTACCTGTCACGCCACTTGTCACCTGACTTCTCCGCAGGTGTGTGGCAAAGTCATTGCCATACAATTTGTACTTGGCATTTGGCGCGAAGCTGCGAATACTAACAAAAAAGTAATTCATTAGTTTAAGCCTGCAGTTCATTTTGTTGATACACTGACCTCCACCAGCTTTTTTGTACTCGATGACATCGTATACCACCGCCTGTTCCGCTTGAGAGTCATCTAGCTTCAAGTTGTACCTCGAGCTATAAGGGTACTGTCGCACGTAGCCTATAGTTTTAAGCTCAAGTTCAGGTTTTTTGAATTTTTCGGTCAGTGCTGTAGGCGGTTGTCTATAGAAGTGCTCGAAGTTCATACCCAAGTGCTCATGGGTTAGGGTGCGGCCGAGCTCTGAAGGGCTCACGTCTCCAAGCACTGAAACCGAATAATGAAATGTTAACAGGAATGACCAGTACCAGTAAAATTAATTATGATATTAAGTATAAAACAAGCGTAGCGTGCGCACGGAAACGACTCCACGCGCCGTATCGCTACGGCTCGCGATATACGCTTCTCACGACGGGCGTAGGGCAGGACTGGTGCCTAATTTTACACGCTATGGTAAGTCAGCTTTATTGAACAAGGTATACATACCTTTCAATCGTGGAAATTACAGACACAATAGAAAGACAACAGGTGCGCGAACGCAGGCGTTCGCTTGGGGTTTAATGAATTAAAAATAATAATAATATAATATTCCACAATTATCACACAACGCCATCTAGTCCCAATCTAAGCAGAGCATGTGTTATGAGTACCTACTAGACAACTGATATACATACTTATATATTTCTAAATACATGCATTTATAAATTACACCCAGACACAGAACAAATGATCGTACTCACCACACAAACATTTGTCCGGGAATCGAACCCATGACCTCCGGCTTAGCAGTCAGGGCTACTAACCACTAGAAGAACTGGCCTGTCAAAAATAATGAAAGGTATGAATATTCTCCCTATTAGCTTCTTTCCTGTTGCCAAAGCGCCGACATCATAATTTATAAAATATTTATTATACCTACCTGTTTATACTAAGATAAGATGATATAATTATGTCGGAGACCCAAATTCATATGCACGAGCGAAAACGAACTGCCTTCATCCAGTTGCAAAAGACAAACTAATGAAAATAATTAACTAACATGAGTGATGGTAGTTATTCCAGTTTAACTTAAAAGTCGCAGAGTTCTGAAATCTGGAATAGGCCACCTACCTCAGGATTGTATTAAAAAGAATTTACTTACCAGTTTGCACTTTTGAAGTCATATTGAAGAGTAAAACTATTTGCTCCGGCAACTAGATTGGGACACAGTTAACGAGAGAATTAAATTCTGTCGGTCGTCTGTTGTTTACTTTTCCTATCACTTATCAATGTAGTACCTACATTAATTTATTTAATTGTTGATAATACATAACAGTAACAGCTGTCTGCGTATGTGTTATATTTACATGCGCTAGCACACAATACTAGCAATCAGATTACTAGCTACAACCATATTGCCCATAAAAAACGAGGTCATGTTTACGGAGAGACTGAATAATATTATTATTAAGATGAGAGCTGCCACTTGTGAAAATAGATTTTGGTCGGTTCAAATCAAGTTTTATTTTGCGTGTATCGGAACGACTTAAGCGCTAAATTCAAAAGTCATCTCCATTGCTAAGCAACGAGAGTTGTTTTTGAGTTATGAATGGTGAATGGTAACGAGCTTTTACTTCTCGTGTTAAATCTT
Source organism: Mythimna ferrago (assembly GCA_910589285.2). NCBI lineage: Eukaryota > Metazoa > Arthropoda > Insecta > Lepidoptera > Noctuidae > Mythimna > Mythimna ferrago. The sequence continues at coordinate 3,382,599 of OU342693.1, forward strand.
AGCAAACATGCCTATTATAGTTAAAGATTTCACTTGGTCTCAATCTAATAATACAGTCCATATAAGAGTACCATTAAACCCTGTCCGCCATGAAAAAGTTGATCTATTTCCTAGTGACAAATATATCAAGGCGCATTACAGTCCGTTCTTGTTCGAAGTGTTTCCTCTGCATGACGTGAATATAAAGAAAAGCAAGTGCTTGGTTAATGATGATGAAATAATATTAGATTTAGCGAAAATTGAAGAGGTTCCTTGGGAATGTTTGGAGAAAGAGCTAACGAAGGATGAAAAGATGAAGATAAGGCAGGAAGTTCTTGAGAAATGCCAGGAAGTGGCGAAGCAAGAGTCGGAAGATAGAAGAATAAGAAAGAGTCAGTTAGATAGGTTTACTGTTCAACAGGCGATGGAAATTGATAATAAGCAGCACAACTTGATGGACTCCCGAAGAGATTCAGAGCGGAAGAAGGCAATGGATGAATTAGAAGATTGGAGAGTTGGTAAAGTTAATGGTAAGCTTATGATTAAAGATAAAAACTGTGAGTCAACTCCACAAAAAGAACGGAAAGGCGTAGAGATAGTTGAACTACCTCCATCAGACGATGAAAAAAGCGTTGAGGACGAAAAGAAACAAGAGCAAGAAAAAGCAGAAATTCCGCAAGCAAAGCCAGTGAAGACAGTGCCGAAATCTCCAAGGAAACCAGCCAAGACCCCAGTTAAGTCTGAATACGTCGAGAAGAAGAAACAGGAGAAAGCCAAGAGGGTATTACCAAAGTTGAGGCAGACTATGAGCTTGGAGATTAAGCACACGCCTCGAACCTTCCCCACACCCAGCAGAGAGTCTAAGGCTGAGGAAGAACAGGCTTGGATAAAGAATGTTACACTAGCTAGACGAGCGACTGGTAAGCAAATCTACATATATAAACCAGGAAAAACTATCCATAGGCCATTGATACGTGCGGGAATCGAACCCGTGACATGCAGCGTAGCAACCACTGTTATAATTTAGATATAGCATAGAAAACTGAGATCAGTGGTGGCCGAGTGGTAACGGCTCCGACTAAGGGTCCGTTCACACAGACCGGCTCGGAGAGGAGAGCAGATTCTTATCACGTTGAAAACAGAGTTTTTAGTATTTGTAGTAAGGTTTATTTTGGCGTGTGCACTGCTTTTGTCATTAAGAATACTTGAACGCGCTTGGTGTGAAACAATAAGAGGAGCTGAACGGCTCCGATCGCGTACTTTTTCTCGTTCGCGCAGCTGTTCGGCTCCGATTACATGCTCTTTCTCGCTCGCGCAGCCAATCGGCTCCGATTTCGATGGATTGATGGATATTTTAAAAATATTTGGATAATTTTTTGCCCATATTTGTCTCCGCTTGCGCTTTCGTTTGTTTTGTTTTACTTTAAAAAATCTTGCTAACAAATATATTTCTTCATCGGAGCTATCTAAATCCATGTTCCGCAAAAGCACACGTTAACACCGAATACAAAACTTGGACTGCGTGGAATACTGGTACTGCTTTTGTAGTGTATCCACCCAGCCCCGAGCGCATCCGTCCAGCTGCGAGTGCATCCGACCGGCTGCGAGTGCATCCGACCGGCTGCGAGTGCATCTGATCGGACATAGATCGCTTCCAGCCGATCTATGTGAAATAGTTGGCGGACCAACTCCATGCGTATACGATCCGGTCTGTGTGAAAAGAAAAATGCGCGCCGAAGCTCTCCGAGCCGGTCTGTGTGAACGGACCCTAAGGGTCAGCGCAGACAGAGAGCAGCGCAGCAGAGAGGATTTTATTAAGGCACTCAAAAATCAACTTTAAAATTATTGTAATAAAGTGCATACTTTGAGAATTATTCCTCTCTGTCTGCGCAGACAGAGACGAATAATTCTTGCGCGGTCTCGTGCATTTTCTGACGGATGGCGTATGTCGAATATAATATACCTACGCTGCCCGTGTATCTTCGAGGACGCGCGAGCATGTTTTGTCAGGTTTAAGCAAATATGCATTTTATTTCAATGATTTTAAAGTTGATTTTGGAGTGCCTTAATAAAATCCTTTCCACTGCGCTCCTTTCTGTCTGCGCTGACCCTTACGAGTTGTGGGTTGCGAGTTCAAACCCAGCCAGGCGCATGACTTTGTGTATTTTATTTCATCACCACTGCTCTCAAAACGGTGAAGTAAAACATAGTGAGGAAACCGGCATGTCCTAGAACCAAAAATTCGAAGACATGCGACATTCACCAACCGACACTGGGCCCGCGTGGTGGATTACAGCCCATTCCCTCTCCTAGAGAGTAGGTCTGAGTCCCAGCAGAGGGAACATTTGAAAGGCTGATTATGCTATAGAAAACTTCAATATTTTCACATGCAGCCACATCAGTAGGTAGATACATCGCACTGCTGATGGTATAGGTAGCGGCACGAATCTTGAGCGCTCGGCGTCAGAGTGGGGATCGCTTTGCGGCTTCCATACATTGGCGAGCCAATTGTTGTCGTTGTTAGATACATGCAGCAAGCGCAGGGAACGAATCACGAGAGACGTCTATGATACGATGGCGCGACGAGCCAATTACTGACAGTCCCCGCCCCCGCGTCTCATGTCAATCAATCAAATCAATCAAAACATTTATTTCAAATAGACCATTTACAGGCACTTTTGAATAGTCAAATGTCAGTCAGTCCAAGAAAAGTGAAGCTAAATTGCACGTTCCAAAGAGTAGGTCTCTATGGAGAAGAACGTGCAAGAAACTCCATGGACACTCTTTTAAATCATATTATGTGTTACATATAATGCTTGGTTACATATTACTTGTTGCTTCTATCATGTGAGCACAATGTCGATAATGAAATAAAAAATGTAAAATAATTAAAAGATAGAAACTGAATTAAGCCACTGGCAGCTAAGAGATGACCAGTCCCATCTGACGGCACCCGTTCACGAGCATGACGCATGCATCAGCCCCACTCAGCTCAACCATTTTGAAGGGAACTGAACGACCCAATAACACGTGCCACCAACAGCGAGACATTTGAGTGAGCATGACAAACTCTCAACTGCCATGCTCGTAATGTCAAAAAAAAAAGTTGTAACCTAATAAAAATGCTCCATGGTGCTTCACATTCACAAACTTGGAAAAAGTGCTTCTACATTATACAATGCAATTGTGTCTTTCAAATTAAAAAATAATAATATTAGTTTCCAACTAATCAACTAATTAGTACGCCCTAGTGGTAGTGGAGCTGGACCAGCATTGAGCCAAGCATTTTTATCTTGAATATAATCCTCCAACTTATAATATGCTTGCCTGCATAGTGTGCGTTTAATACAAGATTTAAATTTCGTTTCATTGAGTTCTAATATTTGGGGTGGTATTTTATTATAACATTTCAAACAGTACCCCATGAAAGAAGAGGCCACTTTAGCCAGTCTGAAACCTGGTTGAACTAATTGATCCCTATTTCTTGTAACATAATTATGTCTATCGCCTCTTTTGCTAAAAAGATGAAGATTTTTTCTAACATACATGATGTTTTCATAGATATATTGACAAGGTACCGTCATTATGTTAATATCTTTAAACAGTTCCCTTAAAGAATCGCACCGGCGGAGATTGTAAATAGCTCTGATGGCTCTTTTCTGTAATATAAAGATTGACTCGATGTCTGCAGCCCGTCCCCATAGTAAGATACCGTACGACGTAGACTAGTCTAGCGGTATCAACATCCGTAAATTGGCGGATTTTTCTAACAGCATATGCAGCCGAGCTAAGCCGTCCTGCAAGAGATGTTAAGTGAGGACCCCATTGTAGCCTAGAGTCAAGCGTAATCCCCAAGAAAACTGTTTTATCAACAAATTCTAGTTTCTCATTGTTCAATACTATGTCGCAATCACTACTTTTGACATTTGGTAAGGAAAATCTTATGCATTTAGTTTTTTTCCCATTTAGAACCAGATTATTAGCAGTGAACCAGTTTTGGACCTGCAATAAAGCGTTATTTTCATCGTCAAGATTATTAGTCCTTCTATTTATCTTAAAAATCAAAGAAGTGTCGTCAGCAAACAACACCATATTAAGTTTATTTTTCAACAAATAGGGTAAATCATTAATATAAACTAAAAATAAAAAAGGACCTAAAATTGAACCTTGGGGTACCCCCATTTTCACATTTAATCCCGACGAATTGACACCGTTTATTTGAACTAGTTGCTGTCTGTCATTCAAATACGATTTTAATAAGCTTAACGCTGTTTTGCCTAGTCCGTAATGCTCCAGTTTCAGGAGTAATGTTTCATGAACCACACAATCAAACGCCTTAGACAGGTCGCAGAAGATGCCTATAGCATCTTGTGCCTCCTCCCACGCATTAAAAATGTGTTTTAGTAAGGAGACACCAGCGTCAGTTGTACAACGTCCTTTGGTGAAACCATACTGTTTATCGTGTAAGATGTTATTGGTGTTAAAATGATTAAGCATTTGATTTAACATCACCTTTTCAAATATCTTGCTAAAAACCGGCAAAACGGACACCGGCCTATAATTATTAGTGTCTTTACTGTCTCCGGATTTAAAAAGTGGTATCACTTTATTATATTTCATTAGATCCGGAAAGACTCCTTGATCTATACACAAATTAAATATTAACGCTAAGTACGGCGCTACAGTCTCAATAATTGAGGTACAAACTTTGATAGACATATCCCATAGATCTTCTGTCAATTTAATCTTGATTTCTTTAAAAGCTTTTATTACTGTTATGGGGTTTATATGTTTAAAGTTAAATTCAGTCGAACAGGCTGCAACGTTCGCCTGTAATAAACCAAAAGCATGCGATGGCGACGAATTTAGGGCTTCAGTAGTTTTAATTGGAATACTGGTAAAGAAATTTACAAATTCTTCTGCAACTAGTTTGTTATCGCTAATAAGACCATGATGAGTCTCCAATGTGTAATCATTATTATTTCTTTTGTTTCTGTTGGTTTCATTATTTATTATATTCCAAACCGTTTTTATTTTATTATCTGCTGTTTTAACTTTGTTGCTGATGTATAAGGCCTTAGCTGCCTTACAAGTATTTTTAAACATTTTAGAATAAGTAGCAACATATTTATTAAAAGTTTCAGTGTTAATAATAGGCTTAAGGCCATACAACTCGAAAAGTCTTTCCCTACTTATTCTGATTCCTTTAGTTGCCCAGTCACTAAATCTAAACTTAGGGCAGATAGTTTTAGTTTTTTTCTCAAACGTCTTGTAGCCACTACACAGTACATCACTTATAACACGTTTTCATTCCGTCAAGAAATTGTAAAGCTGACAGTTCTGAAAAGAACTCTTGTAACGTTTCGACAAACTCCATTGAAATAGGAAACACGCAGCCATTGTACAACAAATTGCCACGTGCGAGCACAACAGCGGAGCATCCTCACGTCGCAAGCTGCCCGAGCAAAAAGGCTTTCACCCACCAAGGACAGCGCGCCCTGCACACGTTGCCAGCGACCCCTCGCGGGACGCGCGTGAAACAGTTACTGCACTGCGATTGGACAAGAGCAGTGATTGGATGAATAGTTTTGGCGCCACGAAAGTTAACTGTACAATATTTTAGTGATTGGACAATAGTGTTAGCGTAACGCACACGAACAGAGTGATAAGTGATTTTTAGTGGTTAGTTAGTTATAGCGGGACATTCTGTACAGTACTATTGGTTAAGTTGTTTTGTAAATATTAAGTTAGTCGTTCCTATTGGTTAAGCTCTTAGTTCGTAACATTGTACATTAGTATATAAGGAGGTGCTTGGTGAAAATACAGACATTCAGTTACATTCAGTTTTGGAGTCAAGATCATTACTTCAACCTTCTACTACTATCCCCAAAGTGGTGACCCCGACGTGATTCTGCCCAGCTACGGACCCGGTTTATGCCTGCCGGCTGGAGTAGATATCACACATGCTCCTCGCCCAACTACGGACCCGGCCCTAGCCTTGCCGGCTGGTATCATGGCATAGTCATCTCCGCGTAATCGCCGCCCAGCTTTCATCTGTTCGCTGTCGTCATAACGGTTCACTGTGAGTGCACATTTCAGTTGGCCTCCCACAAGCGGGTCTCACCAACTGAAATTTCAAAAGGCATACACGACGTTCCGTACAGTCAACATCGCGCAGCACACTTCTCGCCGACAAGATGTTGAATCAGACAGCGACATCCACAGAGGCAGCCATGCAGGTAGATCTCCTTAATGAAATAAAAAAACTCTCGCTAGAGATAGCGGAATTAAAAGCGCGACATACGCCGTCCTACGACCACGAGCATCGCCGCAACCGCCACCCATCTCGACATTGCTCTAATTCTCGGTCACGAACCCGAGAAACAAGCTCACCGTCACATAACCCATCGTTGTGCTACTACCACCGACGTTTCAAAGAGCACGCTAGACGCTGTACGTCGCCCTGCTCGTTTAAAACGAACTCGGTAAACTAGAGAGAACGTTGGCAGAGGCGGACACCGGCGTTCACAAATCACACCGCCTATACGTCACCGACTACAAAAATAAATTATCGTTCTTGGTAGACACGGGAGCAAATATATCCGTGCTACCAAGAACGAACAGTGAAAAGCAAACGCCGCTGCCATTCCAACTGTATGCAGCCAACAACACAAGGATAGCCACATACGGTGAAAAGACATTGTGCCTCAATCTCAACCTACGACGCCCGTACAAATGGCGATTTATCATTGCCGACGTCTCCAAACCGATACTCGGTGCCGACTTCCTCCAACACCACCAACTCATCGTCGACCTGAAGAATCGAAGGTTAATCGACGGTGTCACGAGTCTGAAAGTCAACGTCCCGGTCCGAGTATCAGACGTACCAACCGTGCGCAGCATTGACATGTCGCAAACCTACCACGACATACTAGCGCAGTATCCCGGTATCACGAGGCTTACATCGATGAAATTGAACAGCAACTTAAAAGTGCAGCATTTCATCGAAACCCGTGGACCACCCATACACTGCCGCGCCCGACCGATCCCGCCGCACCGTTTCGAGATTGTCAAACGGGAATTTGAAAATATGATCGAACAAGGTCTATGCCGACCCAGTAAAAGTCCCTGGGCATCACCTCTACATGTCGTACCTAAGAAGAATGGCGATATTAGAGTTTGTGGTGACTATCGCCGACTCAACTCGATCACCGTACCAGACCGCTACCCCGTGCCACGCATCAAAGACTTCACCCATCATCTATCTGGCAAAACAATATTCTCCACGATCGACCTTAACCGTGCATATCAACAACTGAGTGTACGAGAAGAGGACATAGAGAAAACCGCCATTATCACACCAATGGGATTATTCGAGTTTCCACGTATGTGCCCCGGTTTGAAAAACGCGGGACAAACGTTCCAACGGTATATACACGAGGTGCTACGAGGGCTAGATTTTGTCTTTCCTTTCATCGACGATTTACTGTTAGCATCGGAAAACGAGTCACAACACCGAGAACACCTTCACATCGTACTCAAGCGACTCGAAGAAAACGGCATCACAATCAACCCCGCTAAGTGCAACCTAGGTCAACCCGAAGTCCAGTTCCTAGGATACACCGTATCAGCAGACGGAATCAAACCTCCGCAACATAAGATAGACGCCATTGCAAACTATCCCAAGCCGACTACAATAGAAGAGCTTCGAAGATTTCTCGGTATGATAAATTTTTATCGCGATCATATACCGAAGGCCGCATCGCAACAAGCACCGTTAAACGCTTACCTGCACAACGTCAAGAAAAAAGACAAAACACCAATTACTTGAACCGACGAAGCCATTCAAGCATTCGAACAATGCAAACAGAGCATCATAAACGCAACCCTAATTGCCCACCCGTCCCATAACGCAACAATTGCCCTATTCTGCGACGCATCTGGCAATTCAGCGGGTGCCGTACTCCAACAATACCGGAACAACATCTGGGAACCGCTTGGATACTTTTCTAAGAAATTTACCGACGCACAAAAGAACTATTCAACGTTCGACCGAGAATTGCTTGCAATTTACATGGCAGTAAAACACTTCCGCAAGATATTCGAAGGACGCCATCTCATCATATTTACCGATCACAAGCCGCTAACATACGTTATGTCGAAGATACAATCCAACTCGGAAACACAGAGGCGAACAAGACAACTTTTGTTTATCAGCGAATTTACGACGGACATACGTCACGTGAGCGGTAAACAAAACATCGTCGCCGACACACTCAGCCGCATAGAAACAATCTCATGCCCATCTACAATCAACTACACCGACATAGCCAGCGCTCAAACAAAAGACAGCAATATTGCACAGATGGTATCCCAAGAAAACATCTGTCTCAAAAAGATAACAATACCCAACACCGACGTCGAACTGTACTGCGAGACATCAACTAATTATGTACGCCCGTACATACCTGAGCAATATAGGAAAGAAGTTTTCGAAAGCGTACACAACATCAGTCATCCTGGTACACGCACTACTCGCAAACTTCTCACTCAAAAGTACTTCTGGCCATCCATGAACGCAGACATCAGCTGTTGGACTCGCTCATGTATACTTTGCCAAAAAAGCAAAATACAGCGTCACACACACTCCAGCACCTCATCTTTCCCACCAAGCGAAAGATTTCAACATCTCCACGTCGACATTGTCGGGCCATTAAATACAACATCTCAAGGACATCGGTACCTAGTCACTATGATCGACCGATTAACGAAATGGCCCGAAGCAATCCCTACCGACGATATATCAGCCACTCGCATAGCCGATATCGTCTATCAACACTGGATTACAAGATTTGGGTGCCCAGCCACGCTAACAAGCGACCAAGGTCGTCAGTTCGAGAGCGAGCTGTTTCAAAACCTAATGAAACAAATGGGGATAAAGAAAACTCGCACGACGCCCTATCATCCGCAAAGCAACGGCATTCTGGAAAGATGGCATCGCACTCTCAAAGCCGCATTACGCGCAAAACTATCAACCGCAACTTCATGGATTGATGAGTTACCCACCGTCCTACTAGGACTACGAGCCGCTCTACACACAGACACAGGTGTGAGCGCCGCTGAACTTACCTATGGTCATAACTTACGTTTACCTGGCGAATTCTTCACCGCAAGCACTAACAATCCTACAATGGATTACACATACGTCAGTAAACTTCGCGACATCATCCAACAAAATAAACCGCAAGTCGCTACTCAGCATCACAGCAACAATAAAAGCGTGTTCGTGCATCAAGACTTGCTCAAGTGCACCCACGTTTTTATCAGAACAGATGCAGTTAAGAAACCGTTACAGACTCCGTATGAAGGCCCTTATCAAGTACTAAGCCGAACAGACAAAGTGTACACCCTACAACTACCTAATCGGCAAGCGAACATATCAATCGACCGATTGAAGCCTGCATACGTCATAACAGAAGATACCAGTAATTTATCACCAACCACATCAAATTCTATTACCCATACCTCACCTCCAGCCAAGATTACCACACCAATTACCATACCATTTACCAGTACCAACACACAGAATACCAAGCATAATACGTCGCCAACCGCTATCCAGGAAACCCAAATACCACATACAAGCATGACGTCACCGCCCGCTAACAACAAAAAAACACGTTCGGGACGTGTCGTCAAACTGCCGGTACGCTTCGCTTGAGGGGGAATCCTGTAGCCACTACACAGTACATCACTTATAACACGTTTTCATTCCGTCAAGAAATTGTAAAGCTGACAGTTCTGAAAAGAACTCTTGTAACGTTTCGACAAACTCCATTGAAATAGGAAACACGCAGCCATTGTACAACAAATTGCCACGCGCCAGCTCATCAAATCGCCACGTGCCAGCTCAACAAATCGCCACGTGCGAGCACAACAGCGGAGCATCCTCACGTCGCAAGCTGCCCGAGCAAAAAGGCTTTCACCCACCAAGGACAGCGCGCCCTGCACACGTTGCCAGCGACCCCTCGCGGGACGCGCGTGAAACAGTTACTGCACTGCGATTGGACAAGAGCAGTGATTGGATGAATAGTTTTGGCGCCACGAAAGTTAACTGTACAATATTTTAGTGATTGGACAATAGTGTTAGCGTAACGCACACGAACAGAGTGATAAGTGATTTTTAGTGGTTAGTTAGTTATAGCGGGACATTCTGTACAGTACTATTGGTTAAGTTGTTTTGTAAATATTAAGTTAGTCGTTCCTATTGGTTAAGCTCTTAGTTCGTAACATTGTACATTAGTATATAAGGAGGTGCTTGGTGAAAATACAGACATTCAGTTACATTCAGTTTTGGAGTCAAGATCATTACTTCAACCTTCTACTACTATCCCCAAAGTCTGATTAAACTCCTTTTGAACTGCTGAAAAAAAATTTTTATACAAAATATTACCATTGTTTTCTGCAAGGTTCCAATCACCCAACCTGCTAGTTAAAGTGCTATTAAATTTATTTAGTTTACCGGATGTTATTGGTCTGAATTGTATCTGCACTTGTTGTATTCGTATGTCATACCACTAAAGAGACCCGATATTTTACTTCTGCGCAACTTGAAGCCAGCGCTCAAGATCCGTGCCGGTATCTATAGACTATTTAAATATTGTAATTTTGTACTTCAGATTTTATGCTTCTTTTATTTGGTCTAGGATGTCCCACTCGTGGGCGAAGGTTTCTTCCCGTATCTAATAACCAGGGCCTTAGCATGACGTGTTAAAAAGTCAAGCGTGCGAGCGAGAACAGTTCAATTTAGGTCGTCAACGGATCGCATTATGAGCTCGTGGTACTAGGGCCTTTGATCTTCTTTCATTGCACCACCTGAAATCATGTTATAATTTTTTAACTTCTTTGTAGGTTTCGTGTCCGAAGATCTTCGGCCAGAGGAGCAAGATCCTCAATGGTGCAAGGCGAAAGGTGATGAGTTCTTCAAAAGCGGCAACTTCCTCGGAGCGATCAGCGCTTACACTCACGGCATAACGTTGTCTGACAAACTGCCCAGCCTGTACGCGAACAGATCCGCTACGCATTTCGCGCTTGGGAATTTTAATAAATGTGTAAGTAGGTAGTGCTTCAAGGGCGGTGCCTCACTGAGACGCCATAGCGGCGTAACCAGCCCCCCTAGCCAAGTTACAACCGTTTCTATTGCGTCTAACGTCTCGAGTTGGCCACGGCCTCGATTCTTTAGTTCTGACCACGTGACTGAGCGTTGAGATATCGTCATTCCTGTAGGTACATTTAAAGTTTTCTATTAGCGTTAACGATTGCAGATTATCAACTTGGCTAGGGGTACAGGTCATGACGCCAAAATTATGCATTGTTGATTACGTGACCGATAGTGCAGCCAGGTGAGGTACCTACACACCATAGATCTGCACGCATTTTCGTGGCTGCGCGAACTGGGAACACCGCCAAGACCGCGGCGGGGCCCAGACAGGCACGGACCTAAAATAGCAGTTGTGGCCAGAGAGCAAGTGGCTGTGGTAACGGCCCCGACTAGTTAGGTAGTTGTAGGTTGCGGATTCAAACCCAGCCAGGCCCTTTACTTTGTGTATTTTTTTTAATCACCACTGCTGCAAGGAAAAAAATTATCCGTAAAGGAATCCGGCATGTCCTAGAATCAAAAATTCAAAGAAATGTGACATCCGCCTACCCGCACTGGGCCCATGTGGTGGATTGCGAGTTTGCGACCCACTCTCTCTCTTAGAGGCAAATATCCCAGCAGAAGGAACATTCTAAGGCCGATTATGTATTAGGCATATAATCAGCCTTATTATAAAGACCGCCATATTACATAATAACGAGCTTATTACGAGTATAACTATCTAAGCTCGTAGTGCTATTATGTAACGTTTTACCATGAAACTTGGGTGTGCTGATTATAGAAACCGCTTTTACCAAAGTTTATAGACAGTTCTCAAAAACATACTAAGTTTGTATTACTACAAGAGAAAAAAAAAAACTATGTCTTTAAGATACTGAGACCTAGTAAGTGATACAGATTGCAGAATCCTGCCAAAGGTTAGAACGTCGGATACAGGATTCCAAGAATAATATTGCTGCCTCAGTCATGTAAACCTGTAAGCTAAAGTTGCCTTTTTATTTATGTTGATTAGCTGAACGACTGTTCGACGGCCCTCGACCTGATGCAGCCAGCATGCGAGAGCAACCGGCGCAGTCGAGCCAAGTGCATCGCTCGCCGCGCAGCCGCCCTCGCTCGCCTCGGGTACCTCAACAAAGCTATCGGTGAAATGAAGGCGGCTGGAAAACTATTACCTGAAGACGAAAGTATCAAGAAAGATATCTACGACATGGAAAGGGCTTGGGAACAAAATCCGGATTCTGATTAAACGAGATAATATACAACCTTCTTTTAGTATATACAGAACCTCAAACACCTGTCTAATGTTCATAAGAAAAAGAATCTAAGTAAAAAATTTCAAAACTGTATTGTGAAAAATCACAGGTACCTGGTTGGCGACATAAATACATGGTCACCGGGCGACTGAGGGGTTGTTTTGCTAACGCACCCAGCTGTGCGCTGTCGTCTAATGCCCGCTATGACCTGCCGTGACCTGTTTGTACTTAGTTTCGGATGTGTCCAACTTGATAACATGAAAAAATATGACATGGTGTAAAAACGATTGGAATCAATCAGTTACTGAGTCTGAACAATCTATTCAGGTTTTGCATAAACTAGAAATAATGTTGTTTACCATGAAGGCGAAATAATACAACATTATACAACAGAAACATTATAATATTAGGAATAAAATTATAATACATTAACTGAATGCGTATTTTTACTCCTCAATCATTACTTTTTTTGGCAGACCAAGATTCTTTAGTAGAGCGTGTGGCGAGGGATCCCTTCCGCGGAACCTTCTAAACACCTCACTAGGATGGCAACTGCCTCCCACTGCCAAGAACGTGTCTTTATACCTCTTCCCCACCTCAAGAATATCCTGGTCACTCTTCCTGGCTTCTTCAAATGCACTGTAGATGTCTGCAGCTATCATTCTGGACCATAAACGACAGTAGTACGCGCTACCCCACTCTTCAGAAAAAATCTTCGTAAACGAAAGTGGATGGGAGTCATACTTGTCAAAAGGTAATGCATGGTATTTTGGCCACATGTCTCTCACAATATCTCTCCAGAAATCCTTTTTGGTATGCAGTTCCAAGTCAAGTCTGGACAGGTACAGTTCCTTGCACAAATTATACCCAGACATGTGACCTCTGATGTTTCGGAGGTTCTTTACTATATCTTCTGGTATAGGCTCACCAGTTTCTACATGGCTACTCACTGATCTGATAGTCTGTGGGTCATAAAGCCAGTGAGTCATCACTTGCCCGCAAACCTCAGCTGCATCCCATTCCACATTCGAGAGTCCAGCAACCTCAGAGTAGTTAGCTTTGGTCAGTAAATGACGAAGTGAGTGACCAAATCTTTGGAACAGTATTCCAACCTCATTGAAGGTCAGAAGAGATGGCTTCTCTTCAGATGGAGCTTGGAAATTAAATATTAATGCGGACAGTGGAGTAGTGGCAGTGGATGTGCATTTGTTTCTGATTGCGATATGCCATCCTGCATCATCATAAATGCGGATCTTTTCGTCCTGACGTGCATACGGGTCGAGGTAAAAGTTAGCTATAGGGGCTTGGCTAGATTCATCATAGACGTCATAGAACTTAACGTCCTTGTGCCAAGTGTGAGGACCTGTTCGCTCCACAATCTGAATGTTAAACAATTTGCTGCACAAATTGAAGAGACTAGTAATCACTCTGGGTAGGGGGAAGTATTCACGAATTTTTTCTTCATCAAAGCCATACAATGACCATTTCTGTTTTCGTTGCCAATACGGTATGTCCCAATGTTCTAGCTTGACATCAAAGCCTCTTTCCTGAGCATATCTTTGCAACAATTCAATCTCAGCATCCTGCATTGATCTCGCACTCTCTAACAAACTGTCCAGGATATTATTGACATTTTCAACTGATCCAGCCATTTTAGTTTCCATGCTCATGTCTCCATAAGTTTCATAACCTAATATAGCAGCTTGCTCTCTTCGTAGACTTCTTATATTCTCTAGATTTGTACCTGTCTCAATTTCTTTATTGACATAGTTTGAGCATCTTTGGACGTGCGCTTGCCAAGTATTCCAACGGTACTCTCTGTCGGCACAGTACTGCATGAATGGTTCGTAAATATGTGGCTGTAAAGTTACTTTCCAGGGTCCTTTAGTAGGGTCTGAGCTCAATGTCATTGAGTTTAGTAAGCTTTCAGGGAATTCTCTCATAACACTGGGATCTGTTATAGTGCTTGTAAAAACTTTATTAGCTATATTGACTTTGTCTCTGAACATCTGCCTCTCCTTCTGTAATCCTGACAGGATGTTATTTAATCTTTCTCTTTTGATGCCCTTCACATCCAGCCCATTTAGTTTTCCTTCTAAAATGTACTTGTCAAGGAGCCTCTGTTCTTCATCAGTCAAATTCTTAAGACGGTTCTTCTCCGTAATGGCTGCTTGAAATATAGGTTCACTGTTGAATTTGGTGGAGCGTGCTTTGTGTGCTCTCTCATGTATTTGAATGTATGACTTTGTCGGCATAAGTGAACTGTTTCCAAGGTACAGTGTTTTTGCCATGCCCCATGTGAGTTCCAGTTGTGTGTCTAGCTTTTCCAATGGCTTGAATACTTCAGTGAAGGCATTTTTACAATCCTCTGAGGCATGTTCAATTTGTCTAACTCCTTGCTCGTACTCCAGACTTTGTTTGCTGATGGTGGCTATACATTTTTCGATTGAGAGGTCACTAAACTCTGGCAGTCCGTTATCTGACAGTAAAGTATTTTCGGCATCTTCTCCTATTTCTGGAATACTGGAATGAAAATATATATAATTTTGATTAGTGTTCAAGTTAGGAATAGCTATCACATGATTCTAAGACTGATGAGCGGTGACTTTTTGGTTATATTTATTTTTAATCAAGAATCTCCTTTTAAGTTATAAACATTTATTTATCAGGAAATTATTCCCATTTAAAACAATAAAATGTGCTGATCTTTTCTTTCTCTGGATTTAAATGATATGTAGATATTCTAAATATAAATGTAATAGTATGAGACTGAGGCACTGATGGGTGTGTATTTTTTTTACTTTTCTATTGTGAACTCAAGTAAAAACTTTCTGAAACAGATATAAATGTGGAGATTCTGTATTTTAAAAGGTTTTTATTCATTAACCTTAGGATAATTTTACACACAGAGATAATAATGTGAAATAAAAATCAATGTAACTTACAGAACAACGTATCCAGCGTTGCGTTTATTTTGGTAAAGTTGTCGTTTAACATTTCGTGCAATTACACTACTACGTAAAAATGATAAAGCCATTTTATAAAACTATTTAAATAGATTTTATTTCATCAAATAATATTTATTTCATAATCCAGAAGCCGCACATTGATTAAGATTTTTGACATCTATGACAGGCAGGCAATCTGTTAGTCTTGGGCAAAAAATGTCGATATATTTTTAGTAAGTTGTCGATAAATTCGAAATTTTAAATCTCAAATATCAAATTCAAAGTTAAATATATATTTATTTGTTACACACAGGTATAATGTTATGAATTGTGAAGAGACCTGACCTCAGATAATGGGAGCAGGGACAGACAAAGAAGAAGCAAAGATACAATGTTTTGGTACATAATACCTTCTTCAGGCGGCCAAAGAAGCGCTTCTTCAACGATTGCTTTATATCAGTAACATTAACGCCTAACGCTTCCGACATACCCAAATACTTATAGGTTTCGGTTGAGGAGAGGAATCTAAGGTGTATGAAATCCGAGAGTTGAATCCCCTCAGCTTCCATAATCTCCCCTCGCTTTACCAAATTCCATCCTGATGGCACTATTCTCGACTTAGCACGCGAGGTTGTCGACATGTGGAATGTGGACTCGGCTGTCATTGTGCCGATTGTCGTGACCGTCAATGGCCTTCTATTCAAAAGCTTCGACGAATATTTGTCGAAGCTGTCGTTGCGCGGTTGGATCAAGTACTACGCGTTCCAAATGAGAATAGGACCGATTCCTATGTTTTGACGTCTCGTTGTACTGTCAAATCGATGAAATTTTGGCAAAATTGAAGAACTTATAGATGAGTAAAATTTAAGAACTGGATTTTGATTAAACTTTTTTCGTTCAAAGTTCATAAATAAATTAAATTTTTCGTAAATTAATTAATGTTTAAAAATTTCTTTCCTCGATTTGACAGTAAATCGTGATGTCACAACATGGCGGGCGATCCTATTCTCATTTGGAACGCATTGTACCTGACATACAAGGCAATACTCTTCGATACGGCTCTCATTGTGAGGAGGTTCCGGTTTCTGGAGCCCTAACCACCGGTAGCGTGGACCCTGCTCCCGACACCGGCGGACAACTATTTTTTTATAATGTTGTTTTATTTGTTTTTTATTTTTAATGTTTAAATATGTAAATTATACAGGGTGTTGCGTAAATAGTAGTCCAATGTTAACGGGTCGATATACCATATATTCAGCTATCACATACCAAAATTTAAAACCACTTTTTACCATAGGTCTCAGAATAAAACTGATCATTAATTTTTTTTTCAATAACAACACTTTGCGATACTAATTTGGCTCTAATTTCAACAAAAAACATTATTTTCCTATTTTGTTTGTTTGTATATTACTGCCGAATAACTGTTATATATATGCAAATAACTGTTTTACTGTAAACTTAAAAATCCTAAAGAAAAAAATTGTTTATTTAACTACAGTCTTCAGATAACCACTAAACTTTGAGAGCGAATGGTGTAAAAGAAATGTACTACATTGTCGATGCCCATTATTGAAAAAATATTTCCATTATATGCAAATTATTATTGAGACTTAACTTGAATAGCTGAATTTGAAAAAAATACACTATTTAATTTAAGTACATTGTCGATGTTGCAAAATATCTTGGACCTAATTATACATAATATTTAACATAACTGTTAATCAGTAGTTATGTAGGGTCAAGCTTAAGGGTAAAAAGGGTCAATCAATTCCCAGAAATCGGACTATGTAAAGAATTAGTCAATTTTGACTGAAAATGCTTCAATGCGATCTCGTAAGTTGCATACGCTTCTAGTTTCTGTGTTTATCTTCACCGTTGAATGCCTCGTTTTTCTTCCTGGACTCTGATTTGCTTGTGTTTGGACTCTGATTTACTTCTGTCTGGACTTCTTTGTTTTTATGATCCCTGCGACATTGGCTACATTATTTGGACTACGACTTGCTCAAAGATTCTACAAACCTGCAGTGCACTGACGATTTTAAGATGTCTCAGTACACACCGCAGGAATATGCCGAAATGCATTTTATTAATGGTGAATGCAAAGGCGTTGGTAGAGATGCAGCCCGACTTTATCGGGAAGATGTATGACCAGGTCACCGTGTATTTGGTAGAGTACATACCGCATATTCTGAGGGTAGGATACCTGACAGAAGCGTAGGCAGTGCAAGTGGGGGACGACCAGGGGTTTACAATGACGACGAAGCTACATTTAGTCCACGAAGATCTATCTACTTCAATTCGTGTCAGGTCATTTATCCGACGATGCAGAGCGTCCATAGCTGCCAGTGATAGTCACTTCGAAAATTTAGTTTAAGGATTTTGCTTTCAATAATTTAATAAATAATTGATTTATTTGAAAATGTATTAAAGAAATTAGGAATGTTTTTTTTTTTCATAATGTGAAGTTTATATTCTTCACTAAAAGCTAAAAACTATTTCTAGTTAGGTTCAACATATTTTGCAACATCGGTAACGTTCTTAAATTAAATAAGGTAATTATTTCAAATTCAGCTCCTTTTCAAGTTAAATGGCAATAACTTTTTTTTCATCATGGTATTAGTTTTTTTTATGCCACAATACAATCTGCATTTAATCGACATATTTTTCCAATAATGGGCACCGACAGTGCAGTACATTTCATTTCTTCAATTTGAAATAAAAAAATGTTTACTTTAATATTTTTAAGTTTACAGTAAAACAGTTATTTGCATATTATAGCACATGTATTCAGCAGTAATATACAAAAATCAAAACAGGAAAATAATGTTTTTTGTTGAAATTAGAGCCAAATTAGTATCGCAAAGTGTGTGTTGATCATTTATCATTTTCACCATGTTCGATATTTAATTCCGAGTATCAAATCCGATATTTTTAGAGCTCGATATAACACAACTGAGATTTGATAACACTAATCAACTTGTATGACCGAGCCTATGGTCGGCCTCGCCAACTGCTATCTAGAGATTAAAATTGGGTAAAGCTAAAATTTTGGCCCAAGCCTTAGAGTTAAAATATCAACATTTTTCAATTCTCTTGTATCGATTTCTATTAAGAATATCGAAACGATATTTATCGATATATTTTTTTTAATTTGCCCGTCTCTTTGACAGCTGATCCACTTATCCACACTGATATAATAAACCCTACTTATCCATGAAGGATTTCATTCACAGATTTATCGTCAAATTTTGTCTATGTCTTAACGATCCGATTAGTACAGCTCATGAATCATGAGCATTGCTTGGGGTATATTATATTATACCCTAACCAAATAAATAAAAATATTACCAACCAAATATTATATCGCATTTACTCATTCGCACGAGTTGTGAGGTAAATGGTGGGGCGCTATTGGCCTCGCGCACTTTGCGCACGAATGGCGAGGCGAATGACGAGCACAAATGTATAAATTCGGTATCCCATAACACTATCTGTCTATTAATGTATCCAATGCCGAAACGCGTTCTATCAATAATGATGTCTATTTCATAAAAAAGTTTATTACCTAATTACCTAAGTAAGCTTAAGGTAGGTACCTAACTGGAGGATAAAAGGTAAGGTTTCCTATGGAAAAGTAAAGTGCGTTTGCGATTTGATAATAAAATTTTATTATGATAAAATAACTTTAACAATGTTACTGTTTAACAATAATAAAATCTACTTTTTCACTGTCTTTTTCAACAACTGCAGCAGCATTATCTACTAGAGAAACGCTAACCATTTGACAAGAACATAGAGCATTGCATGTGTTACAATTATGTTGTTCCAAGTTGATATCTTTCCCTTCATGCTTCGGACTTGTTTCTCTCACCGGCGGGTTACAACAGAAATCGGTATCAAGGCCCATTTTCTCGCCATCTTCTAGGGTTTGAGGTAGATGCTGATTCAGGGTTTCCGGCAACAGTAAACTGGCTATACCTCCTGCTACTAGTAAGGCACCCATAATAATTAGTGGAAGCACCATTATGTCAGAACCCTGAAAATATGAAAATTGACAATTATATTTGGTTTAAGTAAATTGAGCATCTATTTAATGTTGATCTAATTAATCAAAAAGATACAGTACCCGAGCGTTAATAGGGCACACCAAGTTAAAATGAAATTGTCACATCTAGTAATTTGGGCAAACTGTATGCGAAGGCGTAGCTAATCCATTAATGCGGCCCCATATCAAATATTTTTAACGTTTTTTTATGTACGTAATTTCTAGCGTAGAAATAGAGCCTTGAGAGGCTTCAAAAATGTTGATGAGCTCATTTATTTTATCAATCTGAACTGATGGTACTTGATTAAGTTGAGTTTTTGTTGTTGTCTTCCGTAGAAAATCCTAAAATGAGCTGAGCGAGCAAAAAACTATATTGGAGCAGCCTACCATTTAGTCATTATTCATTAACTACTAGCGTTTTATGATATATTCAATAAAAGAATTTAAGGTTGTGGACAATATATTACGAAGTTTGGTACCTACACGTCGGAGCCCCTGTTGCTAGTGGGCTCCGTCCGTATTGATACGGTGGCAGCTACGTCCCTGCCAGTATGAGTTATAGACGATGCTCTACAAAGCAACTTTTTTCCAGAACTCAGTCTGTCCGATTAACGCCCAAGTACTGTAATCAACGACGCAGGTACCTCATTATATTTTATCTGATACATTACCAAATAATTGACGAGTGGTATAAATATAGGGCCCAACATGCCGAGCACAGAGCTCAGACTCATGCCAAGACCCCTGACCACTGTGGGGTACAATTCCGAAGCCATTAGAGGTAGAACAACGAAAGAAGATGATATGCCCATCTTGCCGACGCAATACAGAGCTAGCGTTACGTAGGTTTCTGAAATAAAAATACTTGCTTAATTGTTATCGGAAATTATTAAGCTAAAGGAGCATATTTTGGTTGGGTAGTCTAGCGGCCTAGCAGGTAAAGTCCTGACTCAACCACTCACTCATCATCGTCTAGCCCAAACCCTTGAAAATAGAACGTTGAAAGGAACAGAGAGATTTCCACCTTCTGCTGGAATTAAAAAGCTAAAGGAGCATATTTTAGTTGGATACTAGACACTAGTAATCATGCTTCAACAAGGCCTATTAGTCTAGCGGCTTAGCAGGCAAAGTCCTGACTCACCCACTCACTCATGAACGTCTAGGCCAAACCCTTGGAAATAGATCGTTGAAATTTTGAACAGAAAGGATTTCCCAATATTCACCCCCTAGGGGGAGAAATCTACTTCTAACGCGGACGAAGTCGCTGACAGAAGACACTTTGTTTTATGTAAATCTTAGCTGGCCTAAGTGTGATGGAAGAATGATCAATCATTTTTTTGCAATAATTTTTCGGAGATTAAAAAACAACGGCCATTATAAGTCGGCTGGCCATGCTGGTGATGATAGACATAGGTAGTATTAGTATAAAAGGTCACTAACCGTGTTGCACCAGAAACGTGGTTAAACACGCAACACCCCCGACCACCATGCTCATACACAAGGTCCACCTCCTTCCAAGCCTCTCCATGGAAGGCCACAGAAACAAATAAGTGGGCAGTTCAACTATTCCGGCTAAAAAGAAATTTAGGAACTCATCTCCACCCAACACCGGCGCATAGTACGACAGTCCAACATAAACACTTGTATTAGTGAACCATATAAAAGTAATTATGATGGTTTTCTTCCTCAAATTAGGTGTTCTGAACAAGTCCAAGATGCCGTATTTTCGCATTTTCGTCTTTTCGATGTCTTGCTTTTGTTTATTTGTCTGGTATTTTCGGTGGAGCTGCACCATATAATTTGCTGGCAAGGATTTGCCGTTGATCCTGTGAAATAAAGTCTATTTAAGGGCTTTTGGTTTAACAGTATTTTTATAGAGAAGTAATAAGACAAAGTTTTGTCAAGTTAGGAGCGGAATTCCCTGCCGGAGTCTATGTTTCCTGATAGCTTGTAGCTAGGGGTCTTTAAGTCAAGAAAGAGTGTTACTTCTAGGCAAGCGTGCTCCATCGTCTGCCACATCATTACTTACCATCAGGTGAGATAGTGGCCAAACGGGAGCCTATCAATAATAATAATAATTGTGGAACGTAAACTGACCTGGCCATATTTCTCAAAATAACTTCAGCTTTTTCGAACTCTCCTCTGGCTAGTAGCCATCGTGGGCTTTCTGGCATTGGCCATAGATACAAGAAGAAGCAGACAAATGGTAGAGTGGTGGCCAACGCTAGGTGGCGCCAGTCTCGCACTAAGTAGACCACGCCTGCTAGCAGGATCAGACCCGTGGAGTATGCGATGTTTGATAGAATAGTGCATAGCGTTCTGCTTTTTGGACCCACCAGCTCTATCGCTGAAAGGTAGATGAAAGTGTTAGTAAAGTCCAGTCCATTCTACAATACGCTATTCTACGCTTTGGAACGTGCAATTTAGCTTCACTTTTCTTGGACTGACCGACATTTGACTATTCAAAAGTCTATTTGAAATAAATGCTTTGACTTTGAATATCATAATACTTAATGGTGTTTGTTGAGGAGTTTTATCTTTGGTTTTGGGCTTCTGTATTATTATTATCCCTTGCTATGATAATGGTTCCACGTATTATGTAAATAATGCATTGGCTAGCTGAGCGATTCTAAAGATCTTTAAAAAATAAGAAAAACGTCAGCGCAAACTTCAGTTGCACTTTTGTGGGAAAAAAGATAAATGTTACTTACCTAAAACGTACGGTGTAGTCATAATAGCAGGCACGGTGAACCCCACCCCGAATCTGTAGATGCACCAAATCACATAGTTCTGCGAGAAGGCGGTCGCCACTCCGAAGATGCACTCAATAAGGAGGTAGATGAAGAAGGAGGGTTTCCTCCCAAGAGTGTCTTGAAGGTAGCCAAAGATGTAATTGCCAATGATGCCTCCAACGGCCAGGAGGACTAAGCCGAGGGTTGGGTAGAAGTCACCGTTGCAGACCAGGTCCCACTGAGGAGTTAATAACGTTCTGTTAATATACAGATACAGCAAACTGAAACAAATGCAAACAAAAATGGATCACTATCAACACTATTCTGGGGCCTTACCATGATGTGTTAAAATATGTCGTGCGTGAAAGAGTGATGTACTTAGACACCGTATACAGGGTGTCTTTGAGATCGACGCACAAACGAATGCCATGGATCCAGTACATGATTCTGGAACCCCCAGTGGCGGAATTTGTCGCCGGTTTTTTTCTATTTTTTTTTTTTAACTTTTTAATCGTGGTAATTAGAGACACAATAGAAAGACGACAGGTGCGCGAACGCCGGCGTTCGCCTAGGGTTTAGTTAATTAATTAATTTTTAAGTCTGTTTTATACAGTTTAAATTAGTTTTATATCGTTAGTTTTGACATTTTTAGTGAAAAAAATTAATGAATCACCTTTAAAATTAAAAATGTCATCAGGATTGATTTAAATAACGATTTAAGTTACCCCGATGACTTTGTAATTAATTAATTTTTGAATCATTTTTTTTTTGTTTTTTTATTGAAAATATCATCGGGGTTGATTAGTATAACGATTTTACACAGTTTAAATAAAAAAACAGATTTTTTTTTTCAGCGACGAGTCGAGAGCGCAGTACATTGAATTAACAATCCAATGTAAAGGTCTTTGGGTTGTTAATCCAATGTACTTATTTGGATTTCGTCGTTGCTCAAGGCTGTTTTCTTAGAGAATAGCACACCAGATCAGAGTATCAAACACTAGACTACGAGATCCACAGGGTAATCCAGTTACGACATTTGCCCCCCTAACCAAGTTACGACCGTTTCGTTTCTCTTGCGTCGAACGCCTCGAGTTGGCCACGCCTCCAATTCCTTTGTTCTGACGTCACCTCAACGCTCAGTCACGTGGTCAGAACTATGGAATCGGAGGCGTGGCTAGAGGGCCGGTGGTATACCTTACCTCTGTGACCACGGTGCTCTTATAGACGCTCTTCTCATAGGTCCAGCCATTGGTGCAAGGTATGATTTCTGCTGGAGAGCCTTTCAGAGATTTAAGACCATCGATGCTCTGGTACTGGTAGTTCTTCGCGATGTCACTGTAGTTGAGCTTGTACATGGTGCACTCAGAGTACTGGAGCTGGCCATTCTTCAATTCCATTGGGATGCTAGGAATAAAGTTTGAAGTTAATTTGGCGTTAAGATAAAGGAATAGAATAGAGTAGAATAGATTAGTATAGAGTTGAACAGAGTAAAATAGAGTAGAATAGAGTAAAATAGAGTACAATAGAGTATAATAGAGTAGAATAGAGTACAATAGAGTAGAATAGAGTAGAATAGAGTAGAATAGAGTAGATTAGAGTAGAATAGAGTAGAATAGAGTAGATTAGAGTAGAATAGAGTAGAATAGTGTAGAATAGAATAACATTTATTCGACGCAGGCAATACATTGGCAACAACAAAAAATAATAAAAAAGAGACAGAAATAAAAAAGTAAAATATAGCAGGTTGTAGAGCAGAAAGCATTCGCTGTATTGATTGGCTGGTATTTTGACGTTTTCAATCGTTGCTAATAATATAAATAAGCTTATCCTTTTTCTTTGAGATTAGAAAATCAAAAAATAACTTCTCCCGCTGTGTGTGGAGCACGAGGAAGTGTCAGACTTTTACTGACTATAACCCAAACATGTTCCTTCAGTTGCCCAGGCGTTCCAGGGTCGCGGTGAATCTCTCGAACAAACCCGCTGCCCCGCGTATACTTTCGTAATGACTTTATTACAGCTAATTTGATAATAATAGCTTACAGCATCGACCAATAGAGAATATATATACATATTTTTTAACTCTAGTAAACCAATATGAAAGAATTTTTAAAATATCTCCATCAACAACGAAGCAATAACGCTTCAAAGGTGCTAATAAGAGGGTCCGACATGGACTTTCACGTCAAAGTACATCACGCCACGCCAAGCACATCACGACAGAAGCATATTTCTATACCTCGTTTGATTTTTTCTATTGATTGTTTTATTCTATTTTTGTATATATTTATTGATCATTTTGTTAGATAATAAAATAATGCGAATTCTTTGAGTCAGGAATTCTTGAAGGAAAATTTTGAGAGCTTGGAAGTTTTATAGCGAGTTTAGAAATATCGAATATTCATCCTTCTAGAGCTCTGAGCAGCTCAGCTTAGACCCATCCTAACATTGGCAGTTACGATATCTTTTTAATTTATAACCTTGTAAATGATTAGTTAAATAGGTAGACTATTTATATATTTATTGTAAAGCCAAGATCGCAAAACAACTTCCAACTCACCTCAAATTCTTGGCAAGACTAACATCCGATATTATGTCTAACTCTGGCACCCTACACCAGTGTTCCACATGAGCGGCCATGAAGAGCTGCGCATACGCATGGAACCCGCAAGGAATCACTGCCGGGAGTAGGATCAGGTAGATCACCATCTTCTGGTATCTTCCAAACTGGCCAACGTCTTCTAGGATAGCGTCGAAATCCATGATGGGGAGTGCTTGAAAGTTATTAGACTAAATTAATATCGAGGGGACTTTTATTGTATGAAATGATTGAGGGATCTGCCTATAAGATAAACTTGTTTATCTTTGTATTTGCGATCGTAATTTTGCTCGTGTTTATCAATAGGTTGGTTGACAGGTACTTAAGGCATGAAATTCAAGCATTCTGATTCTGAATTCAGGTAGTTTATTGAATTAAATCAAGATCCTGGCTAGGATTGGCAATTGTTTTTTTTTTTCACTGGCGTTAAAGTATCAGGCCAGTTTTAATCTGCTTTTGGGAATTCAAGGGAAATTCTCTTCTTCTTCTTCTTTCTTTTTATTTATTTTATTGTAATAAAAAAGAACAAAATTCTTCGGTCTCAATTTAATGCAAATTGCGAATTTCACAAACGGATGTTGTTAAACTTACCTTTTTTTCTATGAAGCTTTCACTTAGAACAGTACGATTTTCATCGTCCCACTCTTTGTAACGAGATTGCCCTGACTGCCAGATTGTGCAAACGTTCTGACAAACCCACTTCACATATTTAGAGACCCTAAACACTACCGCTAATACAGGCTGATGTCAAAAAACATATTACTTTACCATACTAGCGCATGATCACTTTCTCGCCTGATGGTAAGCGACGATGTTGCTGACGATGGAGCGTGCTAGCCTAGAAGTAATCTATGAGTAGATTACTCTTGA
The DNA here is from genome assembly GCA_910589285.2 of Mythimna ferrago. Taxonomy (NCBI): domain Eukaryota; kingdom Metazoa; phylum Arthropoda; class Insecta; order Lepidoptera; family Noctuidae; genus Mythimna; species Mythimna ferrago. Next base: position 3,408,183 of record OU342693.1, read on the forward strand.
CTGAAAGACTCCTTCCCTGCAGATTGTCATCATAATCAGCATAATTTCTACCGAAAGACGTCCACTGTTGGACATAGGCCCCCAAGTGTCACCACAATTAAGGCTAGTGTAAACAGGCTTTTAATGAACTAGTGCGTAGTCTGTCTACGATTGCATCTGCTTACCATCAGGTGGGATCGCAGTCAATCATTCATCATATTGTTGAAGCAACTTTGTTATTGAGTGACAAACATTTTTCATCATCATTTCAGCCGATATAAGTCCACTGTTGGACATAGGCCCCCAAGTGTCACCACAATTAAGGCAAGTGTAAATAGGCTCTTAATGAACTAGTGCGTAGTCTGTCTACGATTGCATCTGCTTACCATCAGGTGGGATCGCAGTGGGCACGCCACAATCATGCTGGGCACGCCACAATCATGGCGGTAAGTCCCCTCTTTGAGGCGTGGCTGGAAAGACCTCACGGCGTCCTTACCTTCCGCATGACGCAGGTCCTCACCGGACATGGTTCGTTCGGGAGTTTCCTGCACCGGATTCGTGCGGAAGTGACGCCCGGGTGTCGCCACTGTGCGGAATGCCCGGAGGACACGGTGGAGCACACAGTCGAGGTGTGCCCTGCTTGGGCGGAACATCGCCGTGCCCTCGTGGGGGCGATCGGCGGCGGAGACCTCTCGCGCCGGGCCTTGGTTGAGGCCATGGTCCGGAGCGAGGAGGAGTGGCAGGCGGTCGCCGACTTCTGCGAAGCAGTAATGCTCGCAAAGGAGGAGGCCGAACGCATCAGGCAACGGCGTTATCATCGCCGCCGCCGCCGCCGCCGGGATTCTGATCCTGATTTCCGGCCACCGTAGGCGCGGGCTTGCGGACGGTGAGCAATGGGTAGCTCGCTGTCTGGCCGTCCGGTAACTGTCCGGACCAAGCCCAAGTCGTCGACGGCGCGCACTGTTCCCGCGCGCCTCAAGGAGTTGTCAGCAACAGCAGGGACCCAGCCGGGTCGAAGCCTACTGGGGCCAGGGTTATCCGAAAGGGCGCTCGAGCCCCGGTATGAAGGCTAGAAGGAACGGGGTGGGTCTTTTAGTCAGTAAGAGTCTGACACTATCTCCCGCTCCGCCCAAGAGCAGGGGATGTCAATGCATGATTTTTTCCCACCATAAAAAAAAAAAAAAAAAAGGTGGGATCGCAGTTAATCATTCATCATATTGTTGAAGCAACTTTGTTATTGAGTGAAAAACATTTTTCATAATCATTTCAGCCGATATAAGTCCACTGTTGGACATAGGCCTCCCCCAAATGTCGCCACAATTAACGGTCCTGTGCATGTCGCATCCACGGATTCCCGCAACCGTTACCAGGTCATTAGTCCACCTTGTAGCCGTAGGAGGCCTTCTAACGCTGCGTCTTCGGGTATCCTGTCGCCACTCCAGAAACTTTTGGCCCTAATTGTAGCTATCAGGAAAGAAAGGTTTTAAAATGTAGCCTACATTTTAAAAAACTTTGTTTCCTACATTATGTAGGTATCTCGTCTGCTGAAACACGAGACTTCGGACTCTTTTAGGGGTTAAGGACCCCCACCGGCAGGATGAAACCTAAGTAGTTCTAAGTATCAGCTTGTAAAGTTCATTATGAACGATGACAGCATGAGCTGGCGCTGCAAAACACACTCCCAGATAGAGCAGCGGTCTAAGATTTATGAAGGTCAACGCTGTTCAACGTGATCCCGGCCAGTATCTATAGTTTTACGGTTCAAAAAGTTAGATGAATGTCAGCTCTGCCAGCGTCTGGCAACTACCATGTAGTTGTCTGGCATTATTGCTGAACTGGACCTATTTGGCGCCGCCGTGAGACACACATTGCTAGTTGTCTCTTTTTTTTATATTTAATAATTCATTAGTGTCTACATGTTGTTACTACATTGTGTGTATCTACGAGTGTGTATGCCAAATAAAATAGTTCACTTTCTTTTTTTTCTTTCTTTCTTTAGCTAAGAAAATCAGCAATCTTAGTAAAGTAGCTGGAACTAGATTGTATGTGATGGACGAAAAACCGGGAGTCATCCTCTGATAACAGAGGCATATGACGGGTTTCTGAATTGAGTAGAATAGAAGAGAACAGAATAAACTTTATTGTATACCAAAAAAACCGGCCAAGAGCGTGTCGGGCCACGCTCAGTGTAGGGTTCCGTAGTTTCCCGTCCGTCACAATAAGTGTACCCACTTTTGAGTTTAAAAAAATGTTTGCATATACAAACTTAGTCCAGAAATTATTTTGTAGAACCTTTTTGTCTTTTTGTACAAAAACTGTTCTTTCCATCAAGTTCAAAATGATTTTCCTAGAAAGTCCTTATAAAGTTCTACTTTACAGATTTTTTTCATATTTTCTAAACTTATGGTTCAATAGTTAGAGGGTTTGTTTCACACATTGTTTTTTACTTTTGGAGCGATTATTTCCGAAATTATTGACATTATCAAAAAATGATTTTAGTAAACCCCTATTCATTTTTAAATACCTATCCAACGATATATCACACGTTAGGGTTGAAATTAAAAAAAAAATCACTTCCCACTTTACATATAGGGGGGCTACCCTAATAAAACATTTTTTTCCAATTTTTATTTTACCACTTTGTCGGCGTGATTGATATACATATTGGTACCAAATTTCAGCTTTCTAGTGCTAACGGTCACAGAGATTAAGCGAGGACGGACAGACGGACAGACAGACGGACAGACAGACATGGCGAAACTATAAGGGTTCCTATTTGACTACGGAACCCTAAAAAGATAGAGACAATTTATACATATTACTACTAAACTACTACTAGGTTACTACACTATGACTACTGCTGCTAAAGATAGTATTTTGAGTTAAAAACCTATCAAACCTTACCTCAACTTTAAATGCTTATAAAAATAAAAAAAAACGAGGGATTAAAATTCAGTGATAGACTGGCTGAAGTGTTGTGTGCTACTGTGTTCTTGATGTTCCAGCCAAACTTATCTTTTTATTTCTGACAGAAAATCAAACTGCCTGTAAATAAAATGGGATGCGCGTGGGCAATTATCCCATTCGTAGTCCAGTCAGTCAATTCGATTAGCGGTCTAATTGGAGCGGGCAAAGGACTGTTCCCTGAATGCCCAACCAAGGTCGGGAGCCAGCGATATCCACCATGTACCGCAAACATTGACGACTGTGTTAGGAGCGACCAGTACTTTGGAACGAAGATAACCGTCAATGGATAGTAAAATTATATATTCTGTTGGTAGGATGTAGTCAAGGTTTCGTCATGGTCTTTGGTATTGATTTTATTAAAGTTTAGCAACTTAGAGCTATTTGTAGATTCGCACGCTTGTTATAGTTTTGAAGTAGGTAGGTATCTACTATCTCACAATAGTGGTAAACTCGGTGTTATCCCCAATCACTGTTACTCCTGAATGCCAGAATCAATAGTGGTGGACACCAAAAAAGCTCTGAGATAAACGCAACGGTTTTTCGAGAAGTAATTTTGAACTGCCTTGGATTGAATGAAAATGAAATTATTTTGAGAAGAAATGTGAAGGTGCTGGGTACGGTCATGCGTAGAGGAACGGAGAGGGAGGCCAAAGAAGAGGTGGATGGATTGATTGAGGAGTGATATGAAAGAAAAGGGAGTTAGTGATAGCGTAACGGGTGATAGGACAGAATGAAAGAAAAATATTATGTGTTGCGCCGACCCCAAGTAACATGGGACAAGGGCAGGAAGATGATGATGTTGATGATGAAGGACAGTGTAGGTTTAAGAAAAGACATCACTTCCACTTACCTACACTATCAAGCACCATAGAACAGTGATAATAGGCAGAAAGAGAAATAGAGGTAAGTCGAATAAAAATGCTCTCATGGGCGATATATTCTTTAATTTTTATAAATAAATAAGTATTAGGTAGGTAGTATTATTATTACATAAATTCAGTCAGTACGCATTCTTAAATCAAGCAAGAAAAAAAAAGTAATAAAAAAAACACATTAAGTGCCTTGTTCTCTTGACCTTAGAAAGAAAAAAAAAAGCTAAGATTTTTTTGTTTCTTTTGGCTTTGCACGAGTTTTGTATTTAGACAGTGTCAAACATATATTTCTTATTAAAAAAAAATGCAAGTCATCTTATATGTACCATCGCGGTCATTTCTGCTTGATCACTAAAAAAAAATTTCACTTGAATCTTGCGGCGCGGCGCCAAACCAAACCCTTTGAAATTTTCGTTTTGAGTGCAAGCAAAAATGAATTTAGCGGTGGTCACGCGGATGTGTCTCTAATGGTACGACAGAGTAATCTCAACGTTGCCTCTTAAATCTTATGGCACATCTTCCTGTACCACTCAGGGTCATTCTTGGTGACGGACTCTGGTCTTCCGTCGGTGTGTTTGTAGTGGAACTCGGACACTCCTCGCCCTGGCACGTTGTTCACGAAGAACTTGCAGAACCTCTCCACCATTCGCGCGTCCCAGTCTGAAGACACGTAGTGGATTGCTTCGTATTCAACAAGCACCTGAAATAAATGGGTAAAACTGTAAAAGCATTCATACTACGATGTGCCCAAGCCTTCAAGACCTTTACACACTGAATGCCAACTAACATTTACGAGAACATTCGTTCAAGTTATGGGACAATGCATCCAAAAAGAAACCTTTGAAACAATTTCTACCAAACCGAGTTGTAACAGCATGGAACAGGCTCCCGGAAAGTGTTGTGAAAGCCCCCACATTGAACTGCTTTAAAAATCGGTTGACACTAAACATCTCCAAACTATATGAAACACACGCATCAGCTAATAGCTGCTAGTGTGTCTTACTAAATAATAATAATTCATTATGTGGATCTGTTCAAGTTATTTTGTATAGACAGTCTAAAAATGCAAACGACTTGAAATTTTTTAGACGAATTAAAAAGTCTGATAAATGTCTACACTATCTACACTAATATAATAAAGAGGTAATGTTTGTCTTTTTGTTTTTATGTTTTTTTTTGTTTGTAGGAGATAATCTCTGAAACTACTGGTCCAATTGCTAAAATTTTTTCACCGATAGAAAGTTGCTTTATTCCTGAGTGACATAGGCTATATTTTATGTACGCGGGCGAAGCCGCGGGCTTAAGCTAGTGTTACATAAAATAGTTTTTACAAGATTCTATTAGTAAACAATGATCATAACTTTGCAACCTTGATTTTTCAGCAAGTGTTAAATATATCAGATTTCAAGAATTTGATTATTTGAATAGATTACCCAAGTTGTTTGTCTTTTTAGACAGACTATACAGTACAATATTCAATTATTATCATCAGCCTATATGGAAGTTTACGAATAAACATAAGCCTCTCAAATTCTACAACAATTGACTCAATCCTCGGTTCCTCTCATCTGGATGACTACCAGATACTCAGCGAAGATCGTGGTCCCAACTTGATAGACCTCAGTGACTCAGCATAGGAGATTCCGTGAAAAAATCCTTGGATTTAAGAGGCCTGAGAGGTATCATGAGATGAATAATCATATGATCATTAATTTTTAAATCCTTCTTGAAAGTTATGAAACTACCGTAAGAATGTTATTTTTTTAATTCATGAAACCCCAAGCGAACGCCGTTTGCGCACCTATTGTCTTTCTATTGTCTGTAATTTCCACGATTGAAATCGTCAAGTAACTTGTCCCGTTTATTTCAAATAGACCAATTACAGGCACTGTTGAATTGTCAAAATGTCGGTCAGTCCAATAAAAGTGAAGTTAAATTGCACGTTCCAAAGCGTAGATCTCTATGAAGAAAGAACGTGCAAGAATCTCGATGGACACTCTTTTAAATCATATTACGAGTTACCCACATAAATAACGAAGGTCCAACGTATGGAGAAACCTGTTTTCAGGACGGTCCAGTTTTTATGGAGAAATGTGGACAAAGCCGCTGGCAGAAGCTAGTCTTACAAGCAATGTGTTCTTACCTGAACAGTATATTCCTCGCCGCCTGCCTGGAACTTGAATGCATAGTCTCTGGGAGCTGTCCCGTTCTCGCCGTGCTGGTAGAGCTTCAAGTCCACCCATTCGATTGGCATCACCTCACCGGTTACGTAGGCTATCATGCCAAGTTCCAGACTGAAAAACAAAGTGGTTGGCGAGTTGTCAACTATTTTGAAAAGAAGAAAAAACAGGCCGAGTCAGTACGAGTAAGTCCTTACGAGTGGGATTAGCGCGCAACGGGTCTCGAACAAATTATATTTTTTAACGAGGCATTTTTTAAACCTAGTTTCTTTTAATAACAACCATTATATTTTAGAAGTTTTTGGCGAAGTTTGACCGTTTGATTGCTTTTTATTATTTTAACTAGGTAGGTACTTATCTAACCCCACATACCACATTAAATTATTTACGTTTGGGTCTCTGTTTGGGCCATAGGATTTCCTATCTGTACCAAATTTCGATTATCAAATTGTTAATGATCCGGTCGAAGTAAATTCGCAGCAGATTGGTTGTAAAAAATATTTCTGTGGACAAGAATACAAGATAGATTGAACAGATCCTCAGATAGCACGTCGTTCACACGAGTAATCCAACAAGGGTCCCAAATTCATTATGACGTATGGAACCCGCTTGATTTTGTAGCCAAACAGTATATACGACATTATTTTTAATATATCCGAAACCTAAACATAGTTTGTTCAGAAGTAACTGAATGGATTCCAATAGTTTTTACACCATGTTATACACCGCTAAATTGCTAAATTTTAATCGTTTTAATCCCGTGGAGGGTCGATCCGGTACATGAAACACTATCGATTTGTAAAGGTAAAATTAAAAAATAAAGTACCTTTTTTTCAAAACTCGTATTAATTTACGCATGTACGAAATCAATTTCTTTAAGAAAACGTCATCTGAGCGAGTTCAATGACCTGTAGTTAATAGTCAGCGTTGCGTACAAACTACCTACAGGTCACTGAACTCGCTCAGCTGACGTTTTTTTAAAGAAATTAATTTCGTACATGTGTAAATTAATACGAGTTTTGAAAAAAAGGTACTTTATTTTTATCTTTACAAATCTAAAGCGTTTCATGTACCGGATCGACCCTCCACGGGATTAAAACGATTAAAATTTAGCGGTGTATTTTATCCCAAAAATATTTAAAAAGGTCACAAGTTGGACACCACCGACACTAACTACAGTACAGGTCACGGCAGGTCATAGCGGGTATTAGACGCCAGCGAACAGCTAAGTTCAAGTGAAAAACAACCGTCCGAAAAGCCCGGTGACTATGTATTTTTGCTGACGTAATAAGCACAACTTTGTAATTTTTCATGATGCAGATATAAAATGTTGTACATGGATTCTTTACATAAAAATAAAGAGAAATGCTTATACTAAAACTAATGTTGTTTATACATATATATATTATAGTAGTATATATATATATATATAGTATAGTATAGTAGTAGTATAGTATATATATATGTAATGAAATGACCTCCTTGGAAATGACATTTCATTTTTTTAATTTTTAATCTGTGGATATGGGGTGACGTATCATTCAATGACAGATGATGTTTAGATTATTTTGTGCATTTTATTGTTATAAAAACTTGTAGAGAGATAATTAAAGGGATATAATTGAGGAGGCGATATTATTAAACTTTAAATGTCGTTTCTTTGTTTTCAGGTGAGATAAAAGTGTAATTTTAGTTAAACGATAATTGTTATACTGTAAAAGCATGTTGAATAAAACAAATCTTTGTTTTCAGGGAAACAATTTGTGGTTTATTTCGAAAATCCTCAATAAAATCCATTATAAAACGACATTTTTGTTAACTAAAAGAAGATGGACCGGCTGCAATTTGAGTTTACGATGATAGCTTCAAATGATGGCAAATCAAATGTATTAGCCATAACCTCAATATCTACAGAAGAAGGAAAATGTTATGTTTTACCTGATGAGCTGAAGCCGGTGATTCATCATACATATATTGTCAAAATGAATACTTTCTCAAAAATAAAAAATAGTATAAAGAAAAGGTATCAAAGTAGAAAAATATGGATAAAATTGGATGAAGATCTTAAGAAAAGATATAGAGATGAGGAAGGTAATATGCAATTTTTAGATCAATATTTAGAAGAAATAAGCACAAAACAACCAATAGACAAAAACGACAATTTGCAACATATCTTGGAAAAATTAATAGAAACTACTACAAAGAAAGAAAATCAACATAACCTAAAACATATTTCAGAGAAATTTATTATTGAAAAATTCACAAGCAAGAACCCTAATGCAATGCAATGGATTGAGAATTTTGAAAAGGAGTGTGAGCGCTTTAATATATCAAAAGATGAAACAAAAATAGATATATTGAGATTATTTTTAGAAAAATCTTGTTTGGATTGGTATAGCTCGATGGCCATAAAACTAACAATAAAGGCTGAATGGAATGAATGGAAAGACAAATTTTTAGAAACTTTTAAAAACCGAGGATGGGACATAGTTACATATGCTCTCGCATTTAGATATAAAGAAGGACTACTAATTGATTACGCTATTAGAAAAGAAAGGCTTATGCTAGACATAAACAAATCGATAGACTCCAAAACAATGATAGATCTTATTGCAACAGGTTTACCTGGGTTTATCTTAAATAGGTTAAACAGAGATGAACTCAATGACACTACTGATTTGTTCAATGAGATAAGAAAATATGAAGGTATGATGTACAAGAAAAACTCAAGTACAATAAAGAGTTGTACATTCCTTTATAAAAATAAAACTAATGAGAAGAAGCCATGTAACACTTGTGAATCTTTGAACAAAGGAATAAGATATCATCCGGAAGAGTCATGTTGGTTCAAGAAAAATAAAAATGAATCTGAAAAAGTTTTTAAACCCAGAAATGTAAATAACAACTCCATTATTGAAGTAGATATAAATACTGAGAAAAAAAACGAGTAAGTACACCATTAATCAAAATCAAGCTCTTATTAGAAAATAAACTAGAAGTGAGCGGCATTTATGATTCAGGCTCACAGATCTCTTTAATAAATTCAAGACTAGTTAAAATAAAAGAAAAAAAGGACAATGAGAATATAGCATATATGAAAACGGTTAATGGTGTGAAAAAAACAGATGGCTTGATAACAATAAAAATAAAAATATTTGATTTAGAAGAAGAGGTGGATGTATACATAGTAGAAAATGAATATTTTGATGATTTTATAATCGGATTGGATATGATAAAGAAATTCAAACTAACCCAAAACGAGGACTTGCGGATAGAACAAAAGATAAGAACAAATAAAATAGATGAAATGTCTAAAGATAACAGAAATGAAGAAAAGAATATAAAAACATTAGCAATAAATTTTAATGAACATATAGAAACAGAAGAGTTTGTAAGTATGACAGACCATTAAGATAATGAAAAGAAAATTGAGATCGAGAAAATAATAAAGGAATATAAAACAATTTTTGCAAAGGACAAGTATGATATAGGAACAGTTAGAGATTATGAAGCTCACATAGATTTACTAGTAAATAGATACTGTAGTAAAAGACCATACAGATGTACAATAGAAGATAAATTAGAAATTGAAAAGCAAATATCCATGTTACTAAAGAATAATTTAATAGAAGAATCCTACAGTCCTTTCGCTGCTCCAGTGACATTGGCATTTAAAAAGGGTGAAAATAGGAAATCCCGCTTGTGTATAGATTTCAAGGAACTAAATAAAATTGTTGTTCCACAAGCTCAACCTTTTCCGTTAATAGATGATTTGATTGTTAAAACTAGAAATTGTAAGTATTTTACTACACTGGATATAAACTCAGCATTCTGGGCGATACCATTACGGGTGGAAGATAGATATAAAACAGGATTTGTCACACAAGATGGCCACTTAAAGTGGACCTGCCTTCCCTTTGGCTTGAAAACATCACCAGCAATTTTCCAGAGAATTTTAAGCAATATTCTAAGAAAGCACAATCTCACAGGATACTCCGTAAACTATATTGATGATATTCTGATATACTCGAACACCTTTGAAGAACATAAAACACATAAGAAATGTATTAGAGGCAATAATACAAGAAGGCTTTAGATTGAAGTTTACGAAATGTAACTTTGCTTCAGACTCAGTAAAGTACCTCGGCCATGTAATTCAGAACAATTCGGTAAGACCACTAAAAGACAATTTGATCTCGATAAGACATTTTCCAACTCCTAAGACACAAAAGAATATCAGACAATTTTTGGGAAAAATTAACTTCTACCATGAATACATACAAAGAAGTGCAATTATTTTAGACCCATTACATAATTTATTAAGAAAAAATGAAAAGTTTGTGTGGTCAGAGAAGTGTGAAGAATCATTTAATCAAATAAAAAGATATTTATGTTCTCAACCTGTGTTGGAAATATTCGACAAAGACTTACCAATAAAAATCTTTACAGATGCGTCTTTAGAGGGTATCGGGGCAATATTAAAACAGACTCAACTAGACGGTAAAGACAAACCGGTGGCATATTTTTCAAAAAAACTAAACGAATCTCAAAAACGAAAAAAGGCCATATATTTGAAATGTATTGCTATGAAAGAAGCAGTTAAATACTGGCAACACTGGCTAATTGGAAAACATTTCACTATTTACTCAGACCACAAACCTCTAGAGAACATGAATATTAAATGCAGGACAGATGAAGAATTGGGTGACCTCACATATTACCTATCTCAATATGACTTTACAGTAAAATATATACCTGGTAAAGAAAATATAGAAGCAGACTGTTTGAGCCGAAACCCTGTATTAGAATCAGAAGATAACAAGGAGGAACTATTAAAAATAGTTAATTTAATACAGATAAAAGATATAGTTGAAGACCAAGAAAAAAATGAAACAATAAAAGAAAAGAAACAAAATCTACTACATAAAAATAAAATCTATTATAAAAAAATAAAGAAACTTGAAAAGATTATACTCTCAGAAGAATTTAGTAAAAAAATTATAAAAAAGGTGCATGAAGATTTATGCCATATTGGAATCAGACAACTACAAAAAAAAATAAGTCCACTATATACAGCTAAAAACCTAACAAAAAATATCATAAATATTTGTAAAACATGCGAAATATGCATAAAAAATAAATCAAGATGTCAAGGAAAATTTGGGTTAATGTCACAACTGGGACCAGCAACAAAACCATTTGAGATAATGTCAATGGATACTATAGGTGGCTTTGGAGGATCTAGGTCAACAAAAAAATACTTACACCTTTTAGTAGACCACTACACAAGATATGCGTTTATTGTGACTTCAAAAACACAGAACGCAAGTGACTTTATAAAACAAACAAAGAAAGTACTCGAGACAGATGAGATTGGAATAATTCTGACAGACCAATATCCAGGCATCAATTCAAAAGAATATAAACAGTATTTGCAGGAGAATAACATCAAACTAATATTTACAGCTGTGAATACGCCATTTTCGAACGGCTTGAACGAAAGATTAAACCAAACAATAGTAAATAAAATAAGATGTAAAATAAATGAGAAAAATAATAAGAGAACATGGACAACAGTAGCAAGAGAATGTGTACAGAAATATAATGAAACAGACCATTCTGTTACAGGTTTTGCACCAAAATATTTACTGGATGGTACAAATGTCAGTATTTTACCAAATGAAATTAAAACAATAGAAAAGGAAGACAAGTGGATTGCTGATAGAAGATTAGCATTAGAGAATACAATAAAATCTCACAAGTACAACAAGAAAATATTTGATAGAAATAGGAAAATACAAGAGTTCGAGATAGGAGACAGTGTATATGTAGAAAATGGAAATAGACTGAACAGGAAAAAATTAGACGAATTAAAAATAGGCCCTTTCAAGATAATAGAGAAAATATCGAACTCCATTTATAAGATTGACACTGGCAACAGAAAAACAGAATCAACTTTATTCCACATAACAAAATTACAACCTGTTACGGCAGAAGATGAAGTAGAAGAAAACGAATAGGTATAAAGATAGCTTGCAGGTGCATTGTTTGTATTATATTATTTAGAATTTTCGTTCCTATGGGGGGGAGATGTAATGAAATGACCTCCTTGGAAATGACATTAAATTTTTTTAATTTTTAAGCTGTGGATACGGGGTGACGTATCATTCAATGACAGATGATGTTTAGATTATTTTGTGCATTTTATTGTTATAAAAACTTGTAGAGAGATAATTAAAGGGATATAATTGAGGAGGCGATATTATTAAACTTTAAATGTCGTTTCTTTGTTTTCAGGTGAGATAAAAGTGTAATTTTAGTTAAACGATAATTGTTATACTGTAAAAGCATGTTGAATAAAACAAATCTTTGTTTTCAGGGAAACAATTTGTGGTTTATTTCGAAAATCCTCAATAAAATCCATTATATATATACAAGGTGTAAGGGACAGCCCTCCACAAAGTTTAAGGGCTTGCTCAGTAGACGAAACTGAACAACTTTCCACAAATTTTTTTTTCAGGAAACGAAAAAAAAATCCGCCTCACTATAGAAAATTATAAACTTGATTGGACAGTTTGTATGGAGAGGCCGAATTGTTTTTTCGTTTACTATACTACACTATACTATAGTATAGTATACTATATATATATATATATATAGTATAGTATAAAGTAACAAATAAGGGTACTGACTTGGAAGCGGTAGACGGCTGACAGACAACTCCAACGCTGATGTCGGTCCCATCCTCCAGGAAGATGTGATGGAACGCGTATCTGTGCATCAGCGTCCAGTCGCGCTTCTGACCTGAGAAATATAAGATGTTATCAATTACCACGGTCCACTCAAATCTGTATGGTTATTTCTTCAAAAGACCATCTCAGACAAATCTGCATGGTTCTCATGTGATTTGACCATTACATATTTACTGTATGGACTTTATAAACGAGACTTTGACCCCTGAGTTTGTTTCGGTGTTTCTTCTCAGGGTAGTCAGATAGGAAACACCGCCCTCATCTAGCATAAACTGACAAAATAAAAATTGAAGTGTAAAAGTGTTTTTTAAACCTATTTACAAATTTATCATTTATCATTAGGGCGTTTTAATATCGTACGGTTTTGATCATGTGGGTTGCTTCGCAAGCGTAACCCCCGTATATGTCTATTTCATACAAGTATATAAAGTTCAATTCAAAATTCAATTCAATGCAAATTCAAAATTTAATAACAATGCGCGTATTCCATGACGCACGCGAAAATACACGCTGTTTTTAGCGAAATAAGGTTTATAATTAACTGCGTAGTTTGGTCTGATTTATGATTTGTGGATGTATGCGCGACTGCCCAACAACTTTGACTGGCCTGTTGGTCTAGTGGTTAGTGACCCTGACTGGTATGCCCACGGAACAGTAAAAACAGGGTATGCCGGAAGTCGTGGGTTCGATTCCCACCCAGGACAAATGTTTGTGTGATGAACATAATCATTTGTTCTGTGTCTGGGTGTAATTTATGTATAATATGTATGTATATAAGTATGTATGTATATAAGTATATATCTTCTATAATATAAAAATGAATCGCAAAATGTGTTGGTAAGCGCATAACTCAACAACGCCTGGACCGATTTCGCTAATTTTTTTTTTGTTGTGTTCGTTATTATGAGGAGAAGGTTCTTATGGAAAAAAAAAATGAAAATTAGGGTAGTGTAGGGTAGAGTAGGGTAGTGTAGGGTAGAGTAAGGTAGAGGAGGGTAGAGTAGGGTAGAGTAGAGTAGGGTAGGGTAGAGTAGGGTAGAGTAGGGTAGAGTAAGGTAGAGGAGGGTAGAGTAGGGTAGAGTAGAGTAGGGTAGGGTAGAGTAGGGTAGAGTAGGGTAGAGTAGGGTAGAGTAGGGTAGAGTAGGGTAGAGTAGAGTAGAGTAGGGTAGGGTAGAGTAGGGTAGAGTAGGGTAGAGTAGGGTAGAGTAGGGTAGAGTAGGGTATAGTAGGGTAGAGTAGGGTATAGTAGGCTGAAGTAGGGAAGAGCGGGAGCGAAGCCGCGCGGGTACAGCTAGTAGTAATATATAAGTATGTTTATCAGTTGTCTAGTACCCATAACACAAGCTCTGCTTAGCTTGGGACTAGACGGCGTTGTGTGATAGTTGTGGAATATTATTATTATTATTACTGCGTAAGTATTCCTGTATGTGTAGTAGTGTCGGTACTGGAAGGAGAAACTGGAGACACCGTGTTCCGCGTGGTTCCGATACATTTTTTACTACTTAGCACACCTCCTCCTTTCTTATATCTATGGGCGTGCCCAAATGTAATATGTTTTTAAGTGAATATGAACCCTTACCGTAGCTGTGATCCCTGAAGGACGGAAGTGAATATTCAAAGGATTCGTTCTCAATCTTGAACTTGCACTTCATTGAACCGAACTGTTCGTAGTGGGACTGGTGAGCCCTGTAACAGGAAATACATGATAAAATTAAGGCCCAAGCACCCGAAAAGTGCCATAAAACAGTGACCTTCTGAAGCCTACTCCTCTGTAACGGCCAGGTTAATAGGTTTGATAAAAATATATGTTTATTATAGATTCATGAAAAACATTATCAACATTTGATTTTTTGTGCTATTAATACTATTGTCTAAAAAAAATATTTAGCAATTTCGCAACTTTTCCATACTCCTTCGAAACGGCTTGGATCTTTTGAAACATTTTTACACTTAAAAATTTGTGGTTAAATATTCTTCAAAGTGAATTAACATTACACATGTAAATCAATCAATATTTCGCAAAGAAAATGGATTTAAATGTCAGCCGCGCGCTTTCCGAGCGCTGTTGGCCGCAAATAAATGCACAGATTTGCGTACTGCCGCCTAGGCGGGTGCGAGAGGTGCGTCCACATAATTTTGGCCAGATGGTTCAAGGGACTATAAGCCTTAATAATGATGCCCTTTTGTCCGGATTTCGATCATTATCATCATCATTGGATACAGGCCTCCCCCAAGTGCCATAATGACGGTTTCCGTGCGTCTCGCATCCATCGGATTCCTGGGGCCCTCACCAGGGCACAGCTCCACCTTTTGGGAGGCCTTACAACGCTGCGTCGGTGATGGATGTATTTCACAGGAGACCAGTGTGTGCGCAAACACCAGCCGGCACCTGCAAGGGGCACCTGTACACCTCCAGCTCCTAAGCTACCAAGTGATTATTTAAGAAAAAAAATAATAAAAAAATACGGTAAATTACTTACTTACTAAATGCTATTTAATATATAGAAAAACATTTTTGCCAATAAATAGCTTTAAAGCATAATCAGCTTTTTAAAGTTCCCACTGCTGGGCCTCAGGCCTCCTCTCTAGGAGAGGGAATATATAAATAATAATAATTATATTGAATAATAATTATAATTTTTTTTCAAAGAACAGTCTGTTTATTTAATTCAATTCAATTAATCTAATAAATAATCACCAGGTATATGTATAATACAAACTTAAAATAATAATATGTACAAACGAGTAAAAAAGGCTGAAAAACGGGGAAAACTCACGAGGGCATCAAAAAATTCGTCCACATCAATGTCAATGGGAAAAGTGCCCAGAACGCTGGCAGCATTGTCACGCTGGATGGCAATGCTGTTTCGTTAACTGAAGAAGAGTCCAGCCCTCTGGTCACGCGAAGAGTGCGTGAGCTTTCCCCATTTTTCAGCCTTTTTTAATCGTTTGTACATATTATTATTTTACGTTTTATATAACTATATACATAATTATAATTGGATGTTTTAGAACAAACGGGGTGTGAAAAATATTCCGTCCTTTCTTTACTTACGTTTTAAGATTATTAAAGTATTCCCTGCTCCATTTCTCCAGGGCGATGGACCTGATGACCGCCGGGGGGTGCAGTTCAGAGTCATAGTCAAAGTACTCTGACGTGGCGAACCATTCCCCGAAGAAGTCGACGTCAACTAGCTTATCTGGATCATTTTGGAACCTGGTGGAACATTATTAGGTACTATAAAACGGGGTGAATAGAAAAAAACGTTGGTTTGGTTATTCACTTTGATACTATATTATCGGCCTCTAACAAAGCATCGAATTTTTAGAATAACAATCTATGTATCTATATATATATATAACAATCAATGCCACTTTTCGTTGTAATTTTATAACTCAAGAACGGGATCACCTATCCAAACCAAATATTTAGGCTTTGTTCGGACTATTTAGTAGATGGTTTATGTGAAGTTTGGTAGGGTAGAGTAGGGTATAGTAGGGTAGAGTAGTAGAGTAGAGTAATGTAGAGTAGGGTAGAGTAGGATAGGGTAGGGTGGAGTAGGGAAGAGCAGGAGCGAAGCCGCGCGGGCAAGAGCTAGTTCATTAATAAATTGATTAAATGCTGCAAAAAATATTAAAATATCGAGAAACTACCCTTTGAAGTTTTGTTTCTATTCACCCCATTTTTCCCGGTAGGCATTATATCCAGTTTCCATTTGTGCAAATGGAGCGCAAAAATTTTGACACGATGATGAGATAAGGTAAAAGGAAAAGAGGCAGACCACAAAAAAGATGGGATGATGAAATAAGGCAAGTGGCAGGCGTCACATGGAACAGAGAGGCTCGGGAAAGACATGAGTGGAAAAGATTGGAGGAGGCCTTTGCCGACTGGCAAACAGATCTACTAAAAAATCAGAAAAACTGGGCAAGTGCGAGTCGGACTCGCGCACTGAGGTTCCCGTGCAAATTACAATTCCCTAATGGAGTCTCGAAGATTTTTCCGAATTGCAATTTTATTTTTGTGACGTATGTAACAATAAAACTGTTTTCAGATTTTTTTCTATACCTGTGCTATAAGTCCTTGCTTTGTGCCAAATTTCAGGATTCTGGGTCAACGGGAAGTACCCTATGAATTTCGATCTTTGAAAGTATCAAAATTTACGTTTTCTTGCGACATAAACGGCCGTATCTTTTTTATTTGTAAACTTAGAAATTTGATTTTTTCACAGCTTAAAGGGACCGCAGACTTGAGTATATAGTTTTAATTTCAACTCGATACCTCCACGCGTTCTCGAGATAAAGGGTCTTGACAGACAGACGGATGGACAACAAAATGATCCTATAAGGGTTCCGTTTTTTACTTTTGAGGTACGAAACCCTAAAAAAGACATTATGAAAAGGAGTAGTTCAAGCTTACCACATTTGTCCCTTGTATGAGATGGTCCATTTGCTCATAGGAACTACCGGCGTGATCTTAATACCTTCGGCTCCAAACTCGCCGATTTGAGCTCCAAACAACACTGTGTCGGGTAACTTCTTACTGCATAGTAGGCCTTTGTTTGGAAGCTGGAGAAGAAATATGTTTGCTAAGAATCCTTCCAAAGGATAGGAAGAATCTACACCCTACAGATAACCTACCTGCCATATTTTAAGTTTATAGGTGTTATAGTTTCTGAGATTTCGTGATTAATCAGTGAGCGGTATTTCGCTTTTATAGGGCAATCCCTTTACTAAAACCCGTTATAGAGGAGGCGCCAAAGGGAGTTGAGTGTGCAAAATATGAGGACCGCCTTCTGTGAATAGTTTCGGACTCAGAAAAGCATGCAGATTATGATTCTGGATGTTGCCAGGAGATATATTGGTCCACTTTTTTTATACCCGTCTCCCTAAAGCAGCAAGTAAATTGACTGAGCAAAGCTTAGAATCATTTTATGATTTGTTTAAGTAACAATATTTAATTGTTTCTTATGATTAAATATCCAACTAAAAAAGAAGTGAGTCGGACTCGCGCACTGAGGGTTCCGCACAAATTTACACATGAAAACAGTTCAATTCCCAAATTGAGTTACGAAGATTTTTCCGAATCACAAGAATAGTTTTTTTTTGTGACGTAATAACAAATTAACTTAAATAACAAATGCTTCAGGGAAAGGGTATAAAAAAAATGGACCAATATACCTACTGGCAACATCCAGAATCATAATCTGCACGCTTTTCTGAGTCCGAAACCATTCACAGAAGGCGGTCCTCACATTTTGCATACTCAACTCCCTTTGGCGCCTGCTCTATTAGTAGAGTGGAGTTTCGCAAAATCCGTTCTTGGATATCTACACCCCATAAGGAACCTACCTGCCAAATTTTAAGTTTGTAGCTTTTATAGTTTTTGAGATTTCGTAATGGTATTTTCATAGATATACAAAGTGTAAGGGACAGCCCTCCACAAACTTTAAGGGCTTGCTCAGTAGACGAAACTGAACAACCTTCCACAAAATTTTTTTACAGGAAACGAAAAAAAAATTCGGCCTCTCCATACAAACTGTCCAATCAAGTTTATAATTTTCTATGGTGAGGCGGATTTCTTTTTTCGTTTCCTGAAAAAAATTTTTGTGGAAGGTTGTTCAGTTTCGTCTACTGAGCAAGCCCTTGAAGTTTGTGGAGGGCTGTCCCTTACACCTTGTATATTTCTATTGGTATTTTGCTTTTATATAATATATAGGTAGACTTGACGCGTTTGACCACCATTTTACCTGATGGTAAGCGATGATGTGATCGAACATTGAGTTGCGACCATAGATATATTTATATGGTTGCGACAGTCGCTGTCTCAGTTTTGAATTTATGAAAGAAAAAGGCCACACGTCTTAAAATTAGTCTATGCTATGCCTCTGTGCATGAGAGGCGGGTGCCCCAACCATAACCACTGGTCAATTTATTTATTTATTTATTTAAACTTCATGTACAGTAGTGGTACATAGGCGGACTTAAGGGCCAAGCGCCCGAAAAGTGCCATAAAACAGTGATTTTCTGAGGCCTACTCCTCCGTAACGGCTAAGTCAATTGGTTTGAAAAAAATATATGTTTACTATAGATTCATGAACAATAATATCAACATTTGATTTTTTCGTGCAATTAATACTTTTGTCAAAAAAAAATATTTAGCAATTTCGCAACTTTTCGCAACTTTTCCCTACTCCTTCGAAACGGCTTGGACCTTTAGAAACATTTTTACACATAAAAATTGGTGGTTAAATATTCTTCAAAGTGAACATTGCATATGTAAATCAATCAATATCTCGCAGAGAAAATGGATTTAAAGCGCTTTCCGGGCGCTGCTGGCCGCAAATAAATGCACAGATTTGCGTACTGCCGCCTAGGCGAGTGCGATAGTTGCGTTCACATAATTTCGGTCAGATGGTTCAAGGGACTATACGCCTTAATGCAACAAGGCATTCTCTCCCAGTCAACCAACCAACAGTAAATGTAACAAAACTACTAATGTTGTCTGGTAGATATCGCTGCCAGCGATATCTACCCATAGATTTCAGTTTATGTATAAAATGTGTTACTTTTTTGTTGTACAATAAAGTTTATTCTATTCTATTCTTGTCTATTCTATTCTACTCTATTCAATTCCACTCACCCCAATATAAAAGAGTCCGTTACACATGCCCATCGGTCTGCGCTCGCAGCCAGCGACCACGTACACGCCTTGGTCCTTCCGGTTACCCGCTGAGATGAAGAACACTGCGTCGAAGGCCTGAGAGTTACAAAGCATATTGAATTGTATGTCATGCATGGTGCATGCTTGCTTAGAGCTAACATATTCATTGGAGACTTGAAAATTCCTAGGTTACATATACATCACAAGTAAAGATAGAAGAAAAATGTAAGAACTCCAGCACAAAGAATCACCAAATTTAAATGGCCAGGGCAGGGCTCGCAGAACAGATGGCCATTGGGGCCGAAAGCTTCTGGAGTGGCGACCGCGTGCGGAAAGACACAGCGTTGGAAGACCTCCCACAACGTGGACCGACGACGTAGTAAGGGTTTCGGGAATCCGATAGATGGATTTTTGGGGACTGAGTCACCCTCGTCCGTAGGAGTATACCCATCGTAAGTCCCTACACGTGGTCCCTGGGTGGTGCTAATCGGGTGACACTTACTGGTGGTAGGCTTCGGCCGATGGCTTGCGACCACCCACTGGGCAAAGACGTACCGCCAAGCGGCCTAGCCGTGTTCCGGTACGATGCTCAGTGAAGCCAATTTAGAGGAGTTGGGTCGAAGTGGTGGTTCCATTGCAGGCAGACCGACCGGGCCTACATTGGTATGGAGGTATCGGGAGACTAGTCGTGGAGAGTAGCGGGATCCGAGGCACGGTGCGCCGCTGGCCGACCGCAGGTAGTTGGGGGCCCAAGTAATGTGCTAGCCACACATGAAAGGCTGCCCCGCCAACTGTCGAAAAATCCCGGGATGCGCCATCGTGCTGGTTGGCGACCAGAAGAGAGGGCCCGATGGACACTCCCGGGGGGGCTCGGGCGTCCCCGCAGTCTCCAGACTAGTACCTCAATGATGCCGTCCTATCAGTGCTTGCCTGAAGGATAGCAGCGTGAAATCCCATTTCACTTCCTTCTCCTCTCCTTCCTTCACTCTTATTTCTCAAAATGAAAAAGATTAAAAAGAGAACAGTTAAACAGCGGCAGCACTCCCTCTCTCTTAAAGTGCACCTCAGCAATATCCGAGGACTGCACTCCAATCTCGTCGCAGTCCACCACCATCTGGAGACTGAGAAACCTGCTCTTTTTTTTCTTTCGGAGACGCAGATCAGTAGTCCGTCAGACGTGTCGTACTTATCTTACCCAGGGTTTACCCTGGAGCACCATTTTAAACCACGTGCGAGTGTATGTATGTATGCCCGGGACGACATCTGCTATCGGCGTCTCCGCAATCTTGAGGACTCCAGGTACTCCACGCTTTGGGCTTTGGTGGACACTAGCATGGATCAAATTGTCTATGCTTGTGTCTACCGCTCACACAGCGGTGATCAGGAGACAACCAGGCTCACACAGCACCTTAGTGAGGCGGCGGATGTGGCTCTGCAGCGGTACCCTTCTGCCCAATTGGTGATACTGGGGGATTTCAATGCCCACCATCAAGAGTGGCTCTTCCCATACCAGTACACAGACCATGCTGGGCGAGAGACGCGGAAGCTAGCGCTAGCGTTAAATCTTACCCAGCTGGTCCAGGGGGCTACAAGGGTGCCGGATGTTGACTCACACATGGCCAATTGCTTGGATCTTCTGCTGACTACTGATCCGGACCGATACTCAGTGTCGGTATCTTCACCAATAGGTAGTTCCGATCATTGTCTTGTGAAATCTGTATCTGTCTATTCCCCGCCCGATCCCAGCCCAAGAGGCACCCGGGTTTGGCGATACAAGTCAGCAGATTGGGATGGTATGCGATCTTTCTTCGCATGCTATCCTTGGCAGCCTACTTGCTTCTCTTCTGCTGATCCTTCGTTGTGCGCCGACGCAGTGACGGCTGTGTTGCGTCAGGGGATGAAATATTACATTCCATTCTCAGATGTAACAATGTCTGACAAAGCTCGACCTTGGTTTGGCGCCGAATGTAATCGCGCTGAAGCGCTAAAACATGCGGCATACCGAGCATGGGTCGACGCCCGTATGCGTAAGGCGAGTGACATGAGTCAAAAGAAGAGAGCCTATAATAGGGCTGCCAAATCCTGCAAGAAGGTGATGCGGAGGTCTCGGTTTGACCACATTAGCCGTATTGGGAACAAACTTGCTTCGTACTCAGCAGGGAGTAAAGCGTTTTGGTCCCTGGCTAAATCTGTTGAATCGAACTTCTGTCGTCCCTCACTGCCACCACTGCTGAAACCCGATGGGTCGCTGGCCCATACCGCTGAAGAGAAGGCTAATCTATTTGCCTCTCTCTTTGCGGAATCTTCACGTCTTGATTCTGGTAACGCGCAGCCCCCTGCCTTTCCTGAGCGATGCGAGACGAGTATGGCAGACATTCGCATCTATCAGAAGGACGTCCGTAGGGTGCTACGTAACCTTGACGTGAACAAAGCCAGCGGTCCCGATGGGATATCGGCAATTGTTTTAAAAACTTGTGCGCCTGAATTGTCTCCGATCTTGACACGCCTATTTCGTCTTTCGTTTGAGGCGGGAAAAGTGCCGATGGCTTGGAAGCAAGCTAATGTGCAACCCGTGCCCAAAAAGGGCAGTAGGGCTGACCCTGCTAATTACAGACCTATCTCGGTGACGTCCATTCTCTGTAAGTGTATGGAACGAGTGGTCAATAATAAGCTCCTGGCATACCTGGAAGCTAATGACATCCTCAGTGATCGTCAATACGGTTTTCGCCGAAATCGGTCAACTGGGGATCTTCTAGCGTATGCCATTCACATCTGGAGCGAGGCCATCGAGAAGCATGGGGAAGCACTTGCAGTTTCCCTTGATATCTCGAAGGCTTTCGACAGGGTCTGGCATGATAGCCTTATTGCTAAGCTTCCTTCCTTCGGTTCGCCCACTGGTCTGTGTAACTGGATCGCAGACTTCTTGAGGGGGCGATCCATCCGAGTAGTTATTGATGGCTGCTCGTCCGGGCAAATGGATATTAATGCCGGGGTCCCTCAGGGGTCGGTGCTCTCTGCAACACTGTTCTTGCTGCACATAAACGACCTACTTAAACCCGGTACCTTTGGGTATGCAGACGATAGCACTGTTGCTGAGAGTTACGTGTCCGATGCACGTACTAGTGGGTCACAGATCCAGTCTTTGAGGGAAGCTATGGTTGAGCGCTTGAACTTGTCCTTGGAGGCAGTATCCGATTGGGGCGATGCCAACCTGGTCAAGTTCAATGCTGCTAAAACCCAGGCGTGTCTTTTTTCCGCCAAACGAAGCCAATTTTACCCGGCTCCTATATTCCGGGGTGTGACCGTGCCGATAACCGACGGCCCTGAGCTTCTTGGGGTAACGTTATCATCTACCCTCAATTTCGGCTCTTACATTGAGGCAAAAGCACAACTGGCTGCCAAAAAACTGGGGATCTTAGCTAAGGTGAGGCGGTACTTCACTCCGGAACAGCTGCTCAACCTATACCAAGCGCAAGTTCGGTCGTGTATGGAGTACTGCTTTCATCTTTGGGATGGGTCTGCCAAGTATCAGCTTGATGCTCCACCCATTCGTACAAAGCGTTTTGGAAACACATTCATTATGCGTACAGCTAAAGAGTGGAATTCCCTGCCGGAGTCTGTGTTTCCTGATAGCTACAACCTAGGGGTCTTTAAGTCGAGAGTGAATAGGTTACTTCTAGGCAAGCGTGCTCCATCGTCGGCCACATCATCACTTACCATCAGGTGAGATAGTGGTCAAACGCGAGCCTATCAATAATAAAAAAATAAAAAAATAAAAAAAAATGCGAGATGCACAGCACCATTCATTGTGGTGACTCTTGGGGGACGTCTATGTCCAACAGTGGACGTCTTTTCGGCTGAAATGATGATGATGACCAGGACTCTTAAGCTACTATAGCAGCATCTTGAAGGCATTCGTGTGGAGGTTCGATTGTCAGTACATGAACCATTGAGCTGTAGGTATAGTTCATTTTTACTAAGGGTGAGTTGCACCATTTAACTATAACGATAACCAAACCATAACCAGCCGTGAAACGGCCTCCTATTGGTCAATTCGACGATTTGATAACTGTTAACGGCTTTGTTATCGTTATAGTTAAATGGTGCAACTCACCCTAAGCAATCGGAATCTGTTAATAAATATTATGTGTATGTGTTCATTTATTGTGGTTTTTGTAATTGTGATTGTACATGTTTTTGTTGCTGTTTTATTATGTCTGTGCTATGTTCCTTAATTGGTCGAAAAAAACGTAATATATTATTATTATAGCAGTACCTACATAAAAACCATGAATGGTTAACTGAATGGGAGAGCTGTTATACGAAAAATAGACTTGTTTTTAATCTGAAAAGTACCTACATCTATCCACGAACGAGAACGCCGAAACATAACAACAAATTATTATTTTCCTTGAGGAAATTAAGCGCTAAATGTCGCAACCATAACAAATGAGTCACCAATTGTTTGTATACTTATGTTATTTTTGCAAAAAATACAGTGTAGTTATTAACCTACCTAATGACAATAAGGGGCATTGTGTATATGAATGCTGTTTCTATACGCGAGCTCTAGTATAATGCCTTGATCACACGTACCGAGTAAAGTGGCGAGACAGTGCTCTCGGCCGAATACTTGGTACGTATAAACAAAGCGCCGAGTGCTCGGCCGAGCGCTTATTTCTATAACTCGCTTACATCACTGTCTCGGCCGAGATACATTTTACTGACTCACCCTTTCCAGATGTAGTGATTAGCGGGTGGATATTAATAAAAAATAACCTGTTGCCAGCCCCTAAAAGAAATAATCACGAGGATTTTCCGTTGTTGTAAGATTTATAAACTGTTGAAGTCTTTTTAGTCTTCACTTCCAATACTTGAAAGACAGTAGGTACAACACATTACACTGTTTCATAGGTACTGCCCTCTACTTCGTAAGATTTGTAAGATGTGCAACGCCTACTTCACGCACTAGGTTCAACACAGTTTTGCCTTTAAACCGTGCGTGTAATTGGTAACACTCATGTTTCGAGGAAAGTATACTTAGTACTGCGGTCACTGCCGCGCCCCCAAAACGGTTTTGCACGTTGCTCCGTGTACAAACTGGCCTGCGCAGGCAAAACTGTGGTGAGGCTTGTTTATGTGGTAGGCTCATTATTTCCGCAGTCTTTTTTTTTCATGGGTAAAAATAAGGTAAAAATCATCCAGATGACATCCCGCCCTTGGACGAAGCGGCAGATAGTCAGACTCTTACTGACTAAAAAACCCACCCCGTGCCTTCGTTACCTTTCATACCGGGGCCGAGCCTTCCTTTCAGAACTAGACCCTTGGCCCCAGTAGGCTTTGACCCTGCTGGGCCCCTACGGTTGTTGACAACTCCTTGAGGCGAGTGAGAACAGTGTGCGCCGTCGACGAGGCTTGGTCCGGACGGCGCCTCCGCAGTCCATTTCTTTGCTAGACGCGTTTGCGTGCTAGATTGTGTAGCCGTGGTGTTCGCTGTGGACGATCTCGCCTATATTTTTGTACAAAGTAATGCCTTACCTTAGCATGACTGCTCAACGCCTGCGCTCTTTCCATGAGGGTCGGATCTGCTATAGCCTTCACCCCCTGCCCCGCTCGCTCTGCACGAATCGCGGAATTTTTGGCTAAAATCTGAAATGGAATAGTGTTATTTAAATAGCTGATATTAAGGATATATGAAACAATGTCTGATGCTGTGTAAGTCATATCAGATAAGCAGAAAACTTAAAATAGAATAGAATTAATTTCACCTATGTACAACAAATCGCTAGTTATTCTCTATCAAAGTTCAAACCAACTACTGGCCGGTGCCTAAGGTCCGACCACTTATGCATCCGTCTACTAACCGCTGCTGAGAAAAGGGTGAATGAGAATGATAGAGAATGAAAATATGTATGTATGAAAGATAATACTTATTATCTTTATTGCTAATGGGAAATGTCATCATGCGCCTTACCATGACGGGTTAAAATAAGGCGTGCGAGCGAGAAAGAGAAACAGTTCTGAGGTCATTAGGGAATCAGGCAGTAAGTTTGTTATTCAATGAAAATGTAGAAAGCGCCATTTAAGGCCCAAGCGCCCGAGCAGTGTATTATTGGGGATGTTAAGCATGATGTTCAAAGCAAGATTTTTTAAGGGGCCGGCGACGGATGAATTTCCATACAAACGTAATAGGTAGGTACCACGCTCATTTGCAGTTGGAGCATATTTCCAACATTCGGTTATAGACAATATTTATCAAGGTTCCTACGTCGAGAATATTAGAAATATTGTTATTTTTAATACACGAAAAGCCAAATGGCATGTTTTGCCATTAACGCTTTAAAAAAGTGCGAAATACAATTCGCTTCAATTTCTTTTTGTTTTTTTTTTTTTAAAGAAAGACGTAGGAACCTAGATAAATATTGTCTATAACCGAATATCATCATAATATGTTGGAAATATGCTCCAACTGCAAATGAGCGTGGTATTACGTTTGTATGGAAATTCATCCGTCGCCGGCCCCTTAAATCTTGTTTCAGTGTGTGTAAGAGATGGCGCTAGACAACCTGTATAGCTCGGTCTCTTGCTCACACTGAAACAAGATTAAAACAATCTTACTTCAAACGTCATGGTCTAGGACTAAAACAGTGACTTTCTGAAGCCTACTTCCTCGGGAACGGCTAGGTTAATAGGTTTAAAAAAAATATATGTTTATTATTTTATTATAGACTCATGATCAACATTATCAACTATTTATGTTTTCATGCGATTGATATAATCTACATTTGTCTTAAATAAATATTTAGCAATTTCACAACTTTTCTCTACTCCTTCGAAACGGCTATTTAGAAAAAATTTTAAACATTTAATTAAAATAAATTCAAAGTGACCATAGCATATGTAAATCACTCAACATTTCGCAAAGAAAATGGATTTAAAGGTCTGCTGCGCTCTATCTGGGCGCAAATGGCCGCAATTACAATTTACATGCACAGATATTAGTTTTGCCGCCTAGGCGGGTAGGTACAAAGAGTGTTATGTCCATTTAATTCCGGCCAGATATTCAATAGATAAGTAGATAGCCTTAAGTGAAATGACACAAATAAAAAGACCGGTAGCCATTTGGCGACTGGTACAAACGATTAATGAATGTGCTAATTAACAGAAAGGCATGTGCGACACGTGATGACTGTTAATAATTTGTTAATTAATATCAAATCAGTGGTTTATCAGACACCTGTGCGTTGCTACCGGAGCTCTCAGCGCTGATAATAACGGGAGCTACTGTTATCAACCGCAGACGACAGTAATCGGCATAAAGCCTCACATTTCGCAAAATTCTAAACTAAATAAATTTATATTTCAGCACTGTCAATACGCGGCCAATACATGGCGATTACGTACTGGAAAACATAGCGTTGGAAGCCTCCTACAAGGTGGACCGATGACCTGGTAAGGATTGCAGGAATCCGATGGATGCGAAACGCTCAGGACCATTCACAGCGGCGACACTTAGGAGAGGCCTATGTCCAACAGCGGACGTATTTCGGATGAAATGATGATGAT
Source organism: Mythimna ferrago (assembly GCA_910589285.2). Taxonomy (NCBI): domain Eukaryota; kingdom Metazoa; phylum Arthropoda; class Insecta; order Lepidoptera; family Noctuidae; genus Mythimna; species Mythimna ferrago. The sequence goes on from OU342693.1 coordinate 3,435,160, forward strand.
GATGATGACTGTCAGAAAGAAAGAAAGAAAGAAAACTATTTTATTTGGCATACACACTCGTAGATACACTGTCAATACCATAGATATAAGAAAGGACCTGTTTAGAAACCTGTTCTTAAATTTATAGAACCAACTATCACAGTGTGCGTCGCGTCTATTGAAGGCGGGAGGGACATCCACTTGGCAGAAAATGAACTGGACCACATGAAATGGACTGGTCAAGTGTTGTTCTTACCAAAGGATATATATGTAGCAGGATAACGTATGGCCAGCGGCCCCCACGAGGTTTTGGCAAAATAAATTATGGTATTATTTCAGTGACATGTATTATTACTGTTGACGTGATTTTAGCCTTCTATCTCACTTCGTTACGGAGATAATTGACTAAAATGTTAATTTTTCAATAATAAATTTTTATAATTAATTACATAATTTTTTTTTTTGAAAAATACCTATGTTTTTGTCTATTTAGTCAAATAACTCCTGAACGAAGTGAGACGGAAGGCTAAAATCACGTCAACAGTAATAATACTTGGCACTAATGTAATACCACAATTTATTTTGGAAATACCTCTCGGGGGCCGCTGGCCCTACCTTATTCTGCTAGACCTGAGGGGGGTAAGAACAGCACCTGAGACCTTTAAGCCCTTCTGGAAGTCAAGCTGGTCACACCAAGGTCCCTGATTTACAGGCCAAAGCCGTCAGTAGCAGAAGACGCTGTAGGGATGGAAGTAAAAGATTTCGTGATATAATTACTGAAATTTTCAGAATTGACCTTATTAAAAATTTATAATTTAGTTACAAAAATCCTATGCTCATAAAACCACGAAACTAGAAACTTAGAGATACCTATGCTTCTGAATTAATGTCACATAGTTTATGTACGACTGTACCTGGCGTACTAACTTAGCTGTGGTTAATTAGATACCTATGTTATCTAATTAGCATGAAGAATAATCAACCTTAAAATGTTCCCACGGCTGGGACTCAGACTTTGATTCTAATAGGACAAGACGCCTGTTTCCTTTTTTTCGTTGTTTTCTTTCACCGTTTTGAGAGGTGTTGTTGAAATTATTTACACAAAGTAAAGCGCCTAGTGGCTTTGAACCAGCGATCTTCAACTCGTAAGTGTGGGTCAGCACTGAGCAACCACTGCACTCACAATTAATTTCTAATCTAATCACATAATCTAATTAACCACAGCGAACTCAGTGCAGCTGAGGAGTTGCACGTAGGTATAATTATGGTAGGCATATTTGACAAACATTTCATTATTTTAATTATAACAACAGTATACAGGGTTCCGTAGTCAACTAGGAACCCTTATAGTTTCGCCATGTCTGTCTGTCCGTCTGTCCGTCCTCGCTTAATCTCTGTGACCGTTATCGTTAGCACTAGAAAGCTGAAATTTGGTACCAATATGTATATCAATCACGCCGACAAAGTGGTAAAATAAAAATTGGAAAAAATGTTTTATTAGGGGATATGTAAAGTGGGAAGTGATTTTTTTTTAAATTTCAACCCTAACGTGTGATATATTGTTGGATAGGTATTTAAAAATGAATAGGGGTTTACTAAAATCATTTTTTGACCATAAGTTTAGAAAATATGAAAAAAATCTGACAAGTAGAACTTTATAAGGACTTTCTAGGAAAATCATTTTGAACTTGATGAAAAGAAAATTTTTAGTCAAAAATGACAAAAAGGTTGTACAAAATAATTTCTGGACTAAGTTTGTAGTATAATCGTATATGCAAGCATTTTTTTTTTAACTTCGTTTACATATTTTATTATCCTGAACGTATCTTCTTTCAAACAAAAAAAGAATTATTAAAATCGGTTCTCGCAATCCAAAATTACCACCGAAAACTTCTTCTGGTACCTATGTATGTATTAATTAGTAACCCAATTCCCCGAGAGATGGCACTGTACTTTGGGCTATTACGCGTTCGCGCTGTTAGGATTTTTCCTGAGTTGATGGGGTCGGGTATTATAAAATTGTTCGGTGGGTCTCTCCTTGGCATTGGCGGTATCATCTTATAACTACATAAAACTTCTATCAGGAACATGCTAAGGCAATTTAGAACAAAACTAAAATTCATTTTTTTAACGCCATCTATCAAAATGTTAAGGTAAAAACCAGTTCATAAATAGTTCGATAGATGGCGTTGCGTAATGACGTCATCTTTTTAAATGTCGATGTTAAGATTTTCCGTGCTATCATGACCTACCGTGGTAAAAAATCGTTGCTTCATAAATATATTCGTAATTTTACGAGTGCACTATCGCTGAAATATCTACTACTTGCATACTGTTTTAGTTATCACCGTCCTTTGTGGGCCCGTTTTTAGGATTCCATATTTATTAGAGTTTCGTACTTAGTATGTCAACGTAACAAATAGCCTTTTTTTAAACTCATAAGTGGGAACACTTATTGTGACGGACGGGAAACTACGGAACCCTACACTGAGCGTGGCCCGACACGCTCTTGGCCGGTTTTTTTTTATAAACTAGTGCTTGACTGCGATCCCACCTGATGGTAAGTACTCATGCGATTGTTGATGGTGAGCGGCGCACTAGTTTATTAAGAGCCTATAATTCACTCTAGCTTTGAAGACACCTAAAATCGGACGGGAAGACTGCAGCAATCCAGTTCAGTGTATTTCATAATTCTAAAGGTACAGATACCGGCACGGATCTTGAGCGCTGGCTTGAAGTTGCGCAGAAGTCAAATATTCGGCCTCTTTAGAATCTCAGTCGAATAAACTAAAGTAGCAACGCGCAGGGCACATTGCTCGTAAAACAGATGGTCGATGGGGCCGAAAGGTTCCAGATTGGCGACCGCGCACTGGAAAACACAGCGTTGGTAGACCTCCCACAAGGTGGACCGATGACCTGGTGAAAGTCGCGGGAATGTGGTGGATGCGAGACGCACAGGATTGATTGTTGTGGCGACGCACTATGGATTATCGTAGAACAAGAGCTGATCATAAATACTTTTTTGAAAAGTAGTAAATTGCATATGTTTTTGGTCTTATTTTTTTCTTAAATAGTCATACTATTGTATGCAACTCGTTTTTAGGGTTCCGTAGTCAACTAGGAACCCTTATAGTTTCGCCATGTCTGTCTGTCCGTCTGTCTGTCTGTCCGTCCTCGCTTAATCTCTGTGACCGTTAGCACTAGAAAGCTGAAATTTTGTACCAATATGTATATCCATCACGCCGACAAAGTAGTAAAATAAAAATTCGAAAAAAATGTTTTATTAGGGTAGCCCCCCTATATGTAAAGTGGGAAGTGATTTTTTTTTAAATTTGAACCCTAACGTGTGATATATCGTTGGATAGGTATTTAAAAATGAATAGGGGTTTACTAAAATCATTTTTTGATAATATCAATATTTTCGGAAATAATCGCTCCAAAAGTAAAAAACAATGTGTCCCCCCCCCTCTAACTTTTGAACCATAAGTTTAGAAAATATGAAAAAAATCTGAAAAGTAGAACTTTATAAGGACTTTCTAGGAAAATCATTTTGAACTTGATGGAAAAAACAGTTTTTGTACAAAAAGACAAAAAGGTTCTACAAAATAATTTCTGGACTAAGTTTGTAGTATAATCGTTTATGCAAGCATTTTTTTAAACCCATAAGTGGGTACTTTTATTGTGACGGACGGGAAACTACGGAACCCTACACTGAGCGTGGCCCGACACGCTCTTGGCCGGTTTTTAGTAATTCAATATATAAAACTTTGATAAAAGTGCATTAGAACAAAATAGTACGGAAATCCAACAAATTGAGCACTTGTGAAATAAAAACCATATAGTGTGTTATATATTTAGAAAGGATATTTTATATAGATTGTGAAACTGCAAATCATTTTATAATAAATGATAAAAATATAACTGCCATAATTATCTACGTAAAATGATAGAAAAAAACAAATTGTTTCAACTTCAACGAGACTTTTATTAGTTAGCTAAGTTTGCCTAAGTTCTTAATTTGATCTTATATTCTGCGCAAGGTATCTATCTGACATATGCAAAAATAAAATCTTGCGCATATTTGCGCTTTTTGGTGTAATGAAGCATCATGTGATAAAATGTCCCAAATGAATTTTCATGAAAACTAAATAGATGACTATTGTATTATGGTTTTAGTGGTAATATTTGATGGGTTTGCATATCTTCTAGTTATTATGAAGAAGGTTAGATGTTGCACGTCATCAGTGTTCGATTTTGATATAAAAAGTTGGCCTTAAAACACACTACATCACAATCCCTATAGTACCTACGTTATTATTTTATTACCTATACAAAATAATGATTACGTTTATATTGGGTTCTTTTAATTCCTATAGACATTATTTGATGGTTTTCTATATTGAGAACGATAAAAATGTGCCCTATCAACATTTTTACCTGAAAATGATCATGTTTCAAAAATAACTTACAAGCGGTAATAAGTGATTTTCACAATAAACTGTTTTTTTTATTATTTGTTGTTTTTGTACAAGTTCTACGGGTCAATTTCTTAAAACCAATAGTAGTTTGCAGTACACAGAATTTTCTGTAACTCTGTCTGCTTTAAGGCCCAAGCGCTCCAAAAGTGCCATAAAACAATGACTTTCTGGAGCCTACTCCTCGGTAACGGCCAGTCCCCAAGCATTTAAATAGGTAGGTATAAATACGGATAAATAGAAAAGGTTGCTTATTTTCGAAATTTACAGACTACTTTATGAAGAATTTCTTATTTACATTCTTAGATACATAAACAATAAATAAACCCTCAAAATTTTAATAATCTACGTGGACTTTTAATAATATTAGTGTTCAACTAAATGACGCGCGAACGCCGGCGTTCGCTTGGGGTTTGAGGGGTAGATTTGAAAAAAATATATGTTTATTATAGATTCATGAACAACATTATCAACATTTGATTTTTCCGTGCTATTAATACTTTTATCTAAAATAAATATTTAGCAATTTCGCAACTTTTCGCAACTTTTCCCTACTCCTTCGAAACGGCTTGGATCTTTAGAAACGTTTTTACACATAAAAATTAGTGGTTAAATATTCTTCAAAGTGAACATTGCATATGTAAATCAATCAATATTTCGCAAAGAAAATGGATTTAAAGGTCAGCCCCGCGCTTTCCAGGCGCTGTTGGCCGCAAATAAATGCACAGATTTGCGTACTGCCGCATAGGCGGATGCGAGAGGTGCGTCCACATAATTTTGGCCAGATGGTTCAAGGGACTATAAGCCTTAACAACAAGCGAAGGATCGTCTCTCTGCACGCCTTCAACTTGTGTTAAAATCAAATGAAATCCAAATACCTAACAATTTGTGCACGTCAGAGCTGCGCTTAATAATATTGATAAACACAACAACAATATTATATAAGTAAATTTTATATCGGATTCATACATTAGGTACACATATGCACAAAACATTTAAAAAGAATGTCAAGAAACTAGACGCAGATACTCTGCAACTCTTGAAAGTGATTCAACTAATCACGGATGCTGAGGTTGTTTATGTGTAAAATTTGCCTACATGTATTTATACCTTTTACGTATACCTAATGTTGAGAAACACAGTTAAATTTAACAATCCTGGTTATTTTGTTTTTAATCATTTTTTAGACTGATTTTAATATGAGTAAATTTAATTATAAATATTTTTATTATATTTTTAAGTGTATTTTATTGTGTTTACATCCTATTTCATATTAGACTATTAAAAAAAGACAACAACCACCTTGAAGTGATTTTAAAATAACATACGTACGGTTTTTGACATCATCGCACATTTAAAATGAAAGTAAAACCGCGAGCGAACGCTAGTTATTATTAAAAGTATATCTATTTGAATACCTATAGTATGTACTATGTTACTGCAAAATTTCAACTCTTTATCTTTAAAAACAACGGAGATATAGATTTTTAATCAGCAAACAACCAAAATTTTCCATTGTGGCGACGCTTGGGGGAGGCCTATGTCCAACAGTGGACGTCATTCGGCTGAAATGATGATGATGATGATGTGTAGAAAAGTAGGTACCCTATTTGCAGCTCTTGGTCAGTTACATCGGGAAAAACACAATTGGAATTAGGTGAGTGCTCAGATAAAAACCGGTAGATAAGTATACAAGCGCCAATCTCGGGTAAATAATGAAAACAAGATAAACTTACCATTCTACAATAATACAGGATGGCGAACAGCACATATTTAACGTAATACCACTTTCCTGGGACCGCATAAACGCCGAAAATAGGCTTCGGATCCGTCCTCAATTTACTGTAACTATACACAATAATGCCGAAGCCAATAACCCAGAGCGCGGGTAACATTTTGCCGCGATGACGAACGAACACTGAATGTGGAAAGCATTGATAAAATTGATACACATTTATAATAATGATAAGACTTGATACATTGTTGTTCGGCGGGTAATTATGTGCCTCACCGAGTATTGTTGTTATCGGAGATTGGTTACACTTTGTTACCTACGTCTAATTTAATTGTCTTTTGGCAAAGAATATATACCACGTACCTACCTAGATATAATAATATTCGTCGCTGTCTGTTAGAAGGCTTCCCATCTTGTTTCTAAGCTGATTATGGTTTTGTTTTGGAGAGTACGACTTACAATGTAGCCAGAAAGTTCACGTCCACTAAAAACCGATTCGAAATATCCTCGGAGTCCTCTTTTTTATCTGATACTAGCTTTTGCCCGTGGCTATGCCCGCGTACATAAAATAGTCTATGTCACGCAGGAATAAAACAGCTTTCTATCAAAGAAAAAAATTTAGCAATTGGTCCAACTTCCAGAGATTACCTCCTACAAACAAAAAAACATAAAACAAAACTTTACCACTTTATTATATTAGTGTAGAAGTGTAGATAAAGTAGTGCTTGATGGCAAGCAGTGATGCAATCGTTTGTACCCCTTGTATGTCTGAAGCGAAAATCTACATTTAGATCTCAAATCCCTGCCAGTTCCTCAACAGTTCATGAGCCTTTTCAAGTGTTTCTTTGACACTGCTGTTAAATACGCCTTTATCGCATCGGCCCTCGGTATCTACTTTGCATCTCCAAGATTGACCGTCCTAGACAAACAGACTCCAGGAGACTCGTAGGGAAACCAGCACCCTTCGTAAACACAAATACAGGCCGTCCTTTCGTCCTCACCGCCGCGCCGAGCCCCAGATTGAGGCTCCTTTCAATGCCCGCCCCAATCCTTGCTCGAGCCAACCCGCGCCGCTGAACCTGTAGTCTTTAATTTCCAAAATACTTTTTTTTATGGTGGGAAAAATCATCTAATGACAACCTCCGCTCAAGAGCGGAGCGGGAGATAGTGTCAGACTCTTACTGACTAAAAACCCACCCCGTTCCTTCTAGCCTTCATACCGGGGCTCGAGTTCCCTTTCGGATAACCCTGGCCCCAGTAGGCTTCGACCCGGCTGGGTCCCTGCTGTTGCTGACAACTCCTTGAGGCGCGCGGGAACAGTGCGCGCCGTCGACGACTTGGGCTTGGTCCGGACAGTTAAACCTGACGGCCGGACAGCGAGCTACCCATTGCTCACTGTCCACAAACCCGCGCCTACGGTAGCCGGAAATCGAGATCGGAATCCCGGCGGCGGCGGCGAGAACGCCGTTGCCTGGTACTGTCGGCCTCCTCCTTTGCGAGCATTATTGCTTCGCATAAGTCGTCGACCGCCTGCCACTCCTCCTCGCTCCGGACCAAGGCCCGGCGCGAGAGGTCTCCGCCGCCGATCGCCCCCACGAGGGCACGACGATGCTCCGAATTCCCGAAATACTTAGTCATTCTTGTTTAATTCAGCCCGTCCTTTGCCGTCCTTCCCCAACCACGACCTAAACCCAGGTCTGCACCCCACATGGGATGCCCTTAGCCCGTAGCCGCTCAGTTTTAAATTATATAAATCCTGGCTGGACTTTAAGGTCGCTACAGGCTAGTCCGGGTAAGTAGACGACAAGATCATAAGTTGAGATGCAAGGAGCAGCTCACAAAAAAATTCCATCCTCTGTCGACGACCTTTGCTTTTCTGTGCGCGTACGCGTTTGGCTCTCTGATTGGTTAAGAGCTTGGAGCGGGTCAAACGGAGTCATAAATGTGTCGATTTTGTTAACGGTAGTATTGCCGCACATGGGGTCACATGCCACAGCCACAAACGCCACGAGAAGCTAGAAGCGGCCAGAAATCATTTGTGGCCAGTGGCTGCTACTTTTTTAGGGTTCCGTAGTCAACTAGGAACCCTTATAGTTTCGCCATGTCTGTCTGTCCGTCTGTCTGTCTGTCTGTCTGTCCGTCCTCGCTTAATCTCTGTGACCGTTAGCACTAGAAAGCTGAAATTTGGTACCAATATGTATATCAATCACGCCGACAAAGTGGTAAAATAAAAATTGGAAAAAAAAATTATTAGGGTAGCCCCCCTATATGTAAAGTGGGAAGTTCTTTTTTTTTAATTTCAACCCTAACGTGTGATATATTGTTGGATAGGTATTTAAAAATGAATAGGGGTTTACTAAAATCATCTTTTGATAATGTCAATAATTTCGGAAATAATCGCTCCAAAAATAAAAAACAATGTGTGTCCCCCCCTAACTTTTGAACCATAAGTTTAGAAAATATGAAAAAAATCTGACAAGTAGAACTTTATTAGGACTTTCCAGGAAAATCATTTTGAACTTGATGGAAAGAACAATTTTTGTACAAAAAAGACAAAAAGGTTCTACAAAATAATTTCTGGACTAAGTTTGTAGTGTAATCGTTTACATATTTTATTATCCTGAACGTATCTTCTTTCAAACAAAAAAGGAATTATTAAAATCGGTTCTCGCAATCCAAAATTACCACCGAAAACTTCTTCTGGTACCTATGCATTAATTAGTAACCCAATTTCCCGAGAGATGGCGCTGTACTTTTAGGATTTTTCCTGAGTTGATGGTGTCGGGTATTATCTAATTGTTCGGTTGGTCTCTCCTCGGCATTGGCGGCATTATCTTATAACTACATAAAACTTCTATCAGGAACATACTAAGGCAATTTACAACAAAACTAAAATTCATTTTTTTTAACGCCATCTATCAAAATGTTAAGGTAAAAACCAGTTCATAAATGGTTCGACAGATGGCGTTGCGTAATGACGTCGTCTTTTTAAAAGTCGATGTTAAGATTTTTCGTGCTTTCATGACCTACCGTGGTAAAAAATCGTTTCTTCTTTAATATATTCGCAATTTTACGAGTGCACAATCGCTGAAATTTCTACTACTTGCATACTGTTTTAGTTATCACCGTCCTTTGTGGCCCGTTTTTAGTGTTCCGTATTTATTAGAGTTCCGTACTTAGTATGTCAACGTAACAAATAGCCTTTTTTTAAACTCATAAGTGGGTGTGTGACGGACGGGAAACTACGGAACCCTACACGGAGCGTGGCCCGTCACACTCTTGGCCAGTTTTTTTAACCCATACGCGCAGTATCATAATGGACTCTGACGAAGAAGGTTTAAATGCGCGAGTGGCGTGCGGCGGCGTTTTGTATCGGCGCGGCGCTTGGTGACCTCACAACCCCGGCGGCGGCGTTTGCGGCGCGGCGCTTGGTGACCTCTTGTCATGCTCACTCAAATGTCTCGCTGTTGGTGGCACGTGTTATTGGGTCGTTCAGTTCCCTTCAAAATGGTTGAGCTGAGTGGGGCTGAAGCACGCGTCATGCTCGTGAACGGGTGCCGTCAGATGGGACTGGTCATCTCTTAGCTGCCAGTGGCTTAATTCAGTTTCTATCTTTTAATTATTTTACATTTTTTATTTCATTATCGACATTGTGCTCACATGATAGAAGCAACAAGTAATATGTAACCAAGCATTATATGTAACACATAATATGATTTAAAAGAGTGTCCATGGAGTTTCTTGCACGTTCTTCTCCATAGAGACCTACTCTTTGGAACGTGCAATTTAGCTTCACTTTTCTTGGACTGACCGACATTTGACTATTCAAAAGTGCCTGTAAATGGTCTATTTGAAATAAATGTTTTGATTTGATTTGATTTGATTTGACCAGTGTGGGCCACAAGAAGCGAGCAATTTTGTGGCGTGTGGCGGCCACCGGCGTCAACCGTGTGCAGCGATCCCATATAAAAAGTATAAAAACTATAGGAAATATGCCGGTGGTGGCGTTTTGCGGTTGTGAACGGTGGCCCGTACCATGCACATGACGTTCAAAGTAAGACTGTTTTAATCTTGATTCAGTGTGGGTAAGAGATGGCGCTAGACAATCTGTATAGCTCTGTCTCTTACCCACATTGAAACAAGATTAAAACAATATGTCATGGTCTAGGTCCTAGTCACTCGGTTCTGTGCGGGTATTATCCATGACTAACTTGCTCCTGCTGGGGCTACAGGATTATTCGTAAACACATATTCAAATCTTTTTCCTTAGTGATTGTCCCCCCACAATTTAACACAAAATATATATAATTATTGTTGTGTACACAATCGATATTATTTACCATTTCCTTATTTGCGATATGGCCAGTAACCGCTACTGTGTACGATTTTTGTGCCTACTTCTGCGAGGGTCTGCCATAGGGTGTGGCCTGCAGAAAACAGACTTGGGGTGTTTGATGCTTGAATAGTGAAAAGAGCGCCTCTCTAGAGGAATTGTGGCCGTATGCAGATACAATCTAGAGAGGCGCTCTGCCCCCGTCACCTTCTGCGACCGCTGGCCGAGGGTGACGGGGACCGAGGGAGCGTGTACTCGTACAACATTACAGCCTATTACTAATGCGTTGTACAATAGAAACTAAGACATAAAAGATGAAAAAAAATCCTATACTTCTTCTTCCTGCCCTTGTCCCGTTTTATTTGGGGTCGGTGCAACACGTTTTTTTCTTCCATTCTGTCACTCGTCACGCTATCATTAACTCCCTTTTCATTCATATCACTTCTCACACAATCCATCCATCTTTTCTTTAGCCTCCCTCTCCCTCTCCATCCATCTCTTTACATGACCATACCAAGACAAACGATTTCCTTTCAACCTTTCAGTCACTGGCGCCACTTTCAAACTTCACCTTTTTATTTTATACTCATTTATTGAAATTATAAAATACAGGTGTTCCTTTAACTCTAAAACTCGCCAAACTTTGACGTTTGAAGGCGAGAAGCGCTCTTTAACATAACAGTGCTACCTTTGTAGTTTGTATTGTACACACTTACTACCGTATACCTAGTTAGAATTACATAATTAATATATTTAGCAATGTTCACAATCGAGTACAATGTTCTTTAATTTTGTTTTAAGTGATTGTTTACTCAGTTTTACTTCTTTTCTCAATAAATCTATTTTGTTAAACACTTTAGGTTGGTAGGTACCTAAAATATTTGAAAACAATGAATTCTCTGAAGTTGTACGACAACATAATTTAAATATGAGATCTACACTGTTTCAAAATATCTCACATACAAATATAGAATTCCCTGAATTGACCATAAATGACTTGGAATTAATTGCTCTAGGTACATATCAAATAAGGCAAGCAAAATCATATATTGGGGAGCATCTAAGAGTCCATGGAATGTACACTTTAGAAGTATGCCAGGATAATGCACCTCTACAAGGGATATTTAATGACAGCCAGCCATCTATTATACGTGGTAGAATTAAATCTAGGCATATAGGAAGTAAGTCTTACTTACTTTACATACATTGCATTTGATAGAAGGCTGGAGGGGCGAAGTGCTATAGTAGGCTATTACTGCCACTGCCCTGTAGGAACACGGACAGTAGGCTGTTGCTCTCACGTTATGAGCATATTATGGGTATGTGATAATACTAATTATTGTACTGATAAATTCATTATCCTCGTGCTACTATGTTGTGATAATAAATTAAATAAATGATTTCTTAATAGCGAAGTATATTGTTTCATTCAGCAAAGAACATCTTTTTATTTAATAGTGTAGGTAAGTAACGCCATCTATTTGGTACCATATGCTTCATTGTTTTTACCCAATAAGGAAGTACCTAGGTACTTATAGTTTTACCAGCAGGCTAAGATAAATGACTTTTCTGTTAGCGTTCCCACCAAACACTACCTAAGTACAAAATAACTGGATGGCATTTTTGTTTGTACTTAGGTATAGTGTGCGGCATCTAAGTTGAACCAAAATTGCCGTCGTTGCTATGGTTACGCGCAACCCCCCACTGTGCTGCTGAGTGCTGACCCGAAAATCTGTTACTGCGCATTGAAGGCCATTTTGTTTCAACTTGCCGTCTGTCACTGGTCACTTGTGTGTGACGTGACAGGTAATGTCATTGCCATAATGATTTTATACTTGGCGTTTGGCGGGAACGCTAACAGAAAAGTCTTGCTTGCTGCGATTAATCTAGGCTATGCATAAAGACATCATTCATCTATAGTTTTAGCCAGGTCACTCACTACCTACCACACCAAGTCCCTAGTTCACAAATATTTTCATTTAAGTATACGATTTTTAGGTTATAATCTACCTCGCATAACTTTTTTCTCCTAACATATAAAATTGACTATGCATTTGCATTTTTGCTAGTTTTGTATAGATCTAGAAGTACCTAGTACCAACTAAGTTTCAATAATGTACGGTTCTAATATCAGTGGGTCCCAATTTACATACAAGTTCGCCATTCTTCTTTTGTAAAGTCTAACCTTTTGTTCATATTCTTTGGTTCCGCTTTCCAAACTTTAAATAACAAATCCTTTCGCACTAACATTACATATAAGTGTCTGTCTATCCATGGTTGTCTTATGATTTTTTATTAAGTACTTGTATCAATTTTAACTGTACTTTCCTTGTAGTATGCGATCAAATACACTATACACCGTAATAAACAATAATAATGGACACGTTCAACTTCAACTTCAACTTTGGCCTTTGTGGTACCTAATGGACACGTTATTGTCATTAACTGGGTCCAGTCATATTCATCCAGCTTTTGTTTAACCGTTTTATCACTTAACACTTCGTGCAGACTGTAATTGTTTTTGATGTTGTCACTCACAAATTGATTTTTACTTCCACCCACACAAGTTCAACATCGATTCCGTGATGATCGGCGATGCGTGAATCAAACACATAAGCGCACGCGTCATGTTCGCTCCGTCCCGCTCGCACCCATATGTGATCCAAGCACGCGTCCATGATCGCTTCGCGCGTTGCTTCTTCGCTCCACTTCGCTCGGAATTACACGACACAATAAGCCGCATCCATACCGGGCGTTTTTAGGGTTCCGTAGTCAACTAGGAACCCTTATAGTTTCGCCATGACTGTCTGTCCGTCTGTCTGTCTGTCTGTCCGTCCTCGCTTAATCTCTGTGACCGTTAGCACTAGAAAGCTGAAATTTGGTACTAATATGTAGGTATATCAATCACGCCGACAAAGTGGTAAAATAAAAATTGGAAAAAAATGTTTTATTAGGGTAGCCCCCCTACCTATATGTAAAGTGGGAAGTGATTTTTTTTTAAATTTCAACCCTAACGTGTGATACATTGTTGGATAGGTATTTAAAAATGAATAGGGGTTTACTAAAATCATTTTTTGATAATGTCAATAATTTCAGAAATAATCGCTCCAAAAGTAAAAAACAATGTGTCCCCCCCCCCTCTAACTTTTGAACCATAAGTTTAGAAAATATGAAAAAAATCTGAAAAGTAGAACTTTATTCCTTATAAAGTTTTTTACTTTCTAGGAAAATCATTTTGAACTCGATGGAAAGAACAGTTTTTGTACAAAAAAGACAAAAAGGTTCTACAAAATAATTTCTGGACTAAGTTTGTAGTATAATCGTATATGCAAGCATTTTTTTAACTCATAAGTGGGTACACTTATTGTGACGGACGGGAAACTACGGAACCCTACACTGAGCGTGGCCCGACACGCTCTTGGCCGGTTTTTTATACCTTGTAACAGTAGGATTAATCATGTTGTTGAATGTTTATATTGGTGTCGCCAATCACTATAACATTTTCAGATGCTGGTACGGATCTCACTAGAGTCTCTAATTGCTGCAAAAATAACAATTTATTTTTGGCAGGGGGTCTATACATATATCGCCATTATATGTGTTTTATTTTTGCCATGCTTCAGTTGACCGTGAAGTGTTTCCATTGCTTCTGTGTTTACCGTTTTAGCATCGAAATTCAATCCAGTCTTATCGTATATTAATATTCCTCCCCCTCTGCTCGTTTCTCTAGTATGTATAAATGTATTATATCCTGCTATTTGATATAGTGGAAGTTCTTCCTTCTCTAAGTTTATTTTGCTGAGTATTAATATATTTATGTTATATTTATTTTTATCAAGTAATATTAATAACTCGTTAAAGTGTTTTCGAAGCGATCTTATATTTATATGTAAAATGTGGGCATTCCATCTGTTTTGGGATAGGTCGTTATTTAGAGCTGTTATATCATAGTATCTTTTAAAATTAAAGTGACTGGAGGAGCTATCTATACCATCGAATGCTACTGTTATAGATCACCTAGTGTGTACATGCTGCGTCATTTACGCGTGTTTATTTACACTCTTCAAACTTATTCAAGTCTTCCTCCGATCTAATGTTATGAATCTTTTTATCATCACTATTCTTTTTTACCAGGATATTACAATTCTGCACCCAAATAAATTGAAAACCTTTTGGCTTCAGGGTATTTCTTACTGTCCACAGAAGCTGTCGTTTGTATTTTGGTAAATCTTCATTACCTAATGTATACCTATTCGCTTGCCGCTGCCATTGTCATAATATACTTAATTATTCGTTATCCTAGTTTCTTTCTTTGCAAGCATCCATCTGCTGCGTGCAGATTTAGACCGAAGCGTGACCAACACAGTTTTGGGCTTTGCTTCATCTGGTTTTTCTTGACCTACCCTCTGTGCATCTTGGATTTCATTTGGGTCTAGATTAAGTTTTTGTGCCAGTTTTTGGACTACTAATATAGTGTTTTCGTTTTCGTGCTTCTCTAATCCGTGTATTTCAATGTTTTTCTCTTTATCTTTTATTTCCATCTCCTGTACCCTCTCTTCTAGTGCCTTGTTACATTTCTTTGTTCTTAGATGAGAGATAATAAACGTTTTTTTGTTCTAATGCCTTGATTTTCTTCTGAGATTTTTCCTTAAAATCAAGCAATGTCTGATACATGTCAGCATAAAATTCAACACTGTTGGTAAGTTCTCCTATTTTCTTCTCCAAGTTATAAATCACCGCTAACTTTTTATTTACCTCAGCCAAGACATTTTCTCCAGATTCTTCTGTAGGGTTTAATGTGATTTTCGTATCTTCTGCGGTCTGTTTAGGGCTGCCTTTACTTGTCTGGCAGTCGTCACAGAGTGTATTGCTTAGGATCTTTTTAGTTGCGCACTTTTTATGGTAGACATTTTCACAATTACCCTTACATCTTACTATATCATCTTTGGCCAAAGATAAAAACAGTTTGCATTTTTTACATTGCACCATTTTTACTTTCAAGTAGTTTTTTATTTGCGAAGGTAGTTTAGAAATATTCACTGTTTACGAGCGTAAATCGATACACACAACCATTCGTTGAGCGCGCGCGCAACGAATTTTGATAATGACCTAATATACTCATTTCTCACTTTATCCATTCTCGTCACACCACACATCCATCTTAACATTCTCATCTCCGCTACATGCAATCTTTTTTCATCCGTCTTTTTCACAGCCCAACATTCTGATCCATACAGTATGACAGGCCTTATCACGGACTTGTAAATTTTACCCTTCAACTTGAGCGGCATCCGTGGGTCACAAGTTGTTCCCGTGACCTGTCACCATTTCATCCATCCTGCTTTGATCCGATGTGTTGCGTCTCGGTCTACCTCACCATCCCCTTGGACGAGCGATCCGAGGTTCCGAAAGTAGGAACAGATCGGTATGGGCATTCCGGCGAGAGCTAAGGGCACTGGATTGGAAAGATCGCCGAAATCGCAAAAAAAGTACTCCGTTTTGGTTCTACTCAATTTCAGGCCAACACTCTCCAATCTGTGCCACTACACCTCCAATCTGTTCTGGACCTCTTGGTCACTCTCGGCAACCAGCACAATGTCATCGGCAAACAACATACACCAGGGAGCCTCTTCCTGAATGTCCGACGTCAGAGCGTCCATTATCATCAGGAAGAGGTAAGCTGGCAGTAGTGCCCACTGAAGATCGGACTTGGGTACTGCATCGACTGTACATCGCTCGGATTAACTGCACATACTTCCCAGGAACACGGGCCCACCACAGAATCTCACGAGGTACCCGGTCATATGCCTTTTCGAGGTCAATGAACACCAAGTGCAAGTTTTTATGCGCACCCCTGTATTTCTCGCACAGCTGGCTCAAAAAGAAAAACATATACATTGCCACTAAAATAAAGTAAAATATTACACAAAACAAATAAAACAAGGTTTACTTATTTTTCATTAATCCTCTCACAAAACATTAGACATTCACGAAATCACGACACATCACATAGTGATGTAATATGCAAGTACTCCAGCGCTTCCACCAAAAGGTAGCTGCTGAACATCGTGTGGTTTTAGTCAGTACGAGTCTGATTGAGTCTGCTGAGATGTCTTCGTCCACCCTGGGGCGCTGGACATCCATGAGGATTGCCATATGATTTGGGCTTGAGACGGCTATTCGGTCCATGCCGGTTATGAATAGTTACAAAAGCTCCAAGTCCCGCCTTCTTCCGCTCTAGGTGGTGCGGGAGGGTGTGTCAGAGTTTAACTGATTCAAAACCCGCCCGTGTTTCTTCAGTGGCAAGAACATATCTGCAATTTTTGGTCCTTGGTTTACTCATAAATAGGATAAAACTAAATAAAACTCTAGTCAAGACATAGAACATACATTTTATTTGCAACGTTTCGTTAATTAACAAATACATACAAGTATCTATCTATAACTAAGATATATTAATAATTTATTGTTATAGTTTCGTTTTTGCTTCAATGGACAAAAATGTGGGAATGAGCTAGTTTTGTCGACCTTTCTCTTTCAAATATAGTAAGCATACATGACAACACGGTTGGCGCATAGGCTGCTGTGCTGCTTGTTGCGGGTACGATTCCCGCACGAAACAAATATTTTTTTTAGCTAGTACACAGATAACCGTTCCGGATGTGGGTGTTAGTGTATGTGACGATCGATATAGGAGAAATTCCGGCAGGCCAAGCCAAGTTTCGACCGTTTGGCTTCGATTCTCTTTCGTCGATCGCCTCGAGTAGGCCACGCCTCCGATTCCTTTGTTCTGACCACGTGACTGAGCGTTGACATGACATCAGAACAAAGAAATCGGAGGAGTGGCCGACTCGAGGTGATCGACGAAAGAGAATCGAAACGAAACAGTTGTAACTTGACTAGAGGGGCAGCAGGTGTCAAAGAATTTTTTAAATATTTTTTTTTAATATTCCACAACTATCACACAACGCCGTCTAGTCCCAAGCTAAGCAGAGCTTGTGTTATGGGTACTAGACAACTGATAAACATACTTATATATTTCTAAATACATACATATTATAGATAAATTACACCCAGACACAGAACAAATATTCCTATCTTATGAAAAAGAATATTCCTTTAAGTTAAGATAATCACATTATATTATACAAAATTACCCCAAAATTAATATGGTAGAGATTGTCAAGCGGCGTCCACCCACTGTGATTTTGTTAACCAATTACCTGCGCTTGACCATTTTGAGATTCTTTCTAGAAACTGGGCGTTAGCTACACTAAAACATCTTGAAGTCATCTAAAACCATGATTTCACCAAAACTTGCGTTTTAAATGAAATGGATTCATAATACTCAGTCCCTAGTCAATTAGGGTGGGTATATAATGTAAACTAAAAAACTTTATTAAAATACTAGGTATTCCAGCCATAAATTAAGAAAAAACCGGCCAAGAGCGTGTCGGGCCACGATCAGTGTAGGGTTCCGTAGTTTCCCGTCCGTCATAATAAGTGTTCCCACTTATGAGTTTAATATACCGGAATATAAGTAATTATACGCAAGTGTTCAATGTAACTATACTGTATAGGCAACACTATGTATTTTAACAAACTAGCCTACTTCAAATCGTAATTAGCTAGTAGTTGTACGTATCAAGTAACTGCGTACATACAAAATTAATATGAACAATATCCCCAAAAGAAGTTAATTTTACTCACAATCTAATTTAATCCCACCTAATTTATAACCCTTAAACTACGACGACTATCAACCACTTTTTCCCCATACAAGTTAAAAATAAAACCCTCAATATAATTTACTAAGACACAATAACAATTTCTCACTATACCAAATAGCTATTTTTTAAATTTAAATCAAAAATAGTACAGTATGCAAGTAGTAGAAACAGTGATTGTGCACTCGTAAAATTACGAATATAGATAAAATGAAACAATTTTTTACCACGGTAGGTCATGAAAGCACGGAAAATCTTAACATCGATTTTTAAAAAGATGACGTCATTACGCAACGCCATCTATCGAACCATTTATGAACCGGTTTTTACCTTAACATTTTGATAGATGGCGTTAAAAAAATGAATTTTAGTTTTGTTCTAAATTGCCTTAGCATGTTCCTGATAGAAGTTTTATGTAGTTATAAGATAATACCGCCAATGCCAAGGAGAGACCAACCGAACAATTCAATAATACCCGACCCCATCAACTCAGGAAAAATCCTAACAGCGCGAACGCGAAATAGCCCAAACAGCGCCATCTCTCGGGGAATTGGGTTACTAATTAATACATAGGTACCAGAAGAAGTTTTCGGTGGTATTTTTGGATTGCGAGAACCGATTTTAATAATTCTTTTTTTGTTTGAAGGAAGATATGTTCAGGATAATAAAATATGTAAACGAAACTATAAAGGTTCCTAGTTGACTACGGCTAAAATTTAGAACAAAACTAAAATTCATTTTTTTAACGACATCTATCAAAATTTTAAGGTAAAAACCAGTTCATAAATGGTTCCATAGATGGCGTTGCGTAATGACGTCATCTTTTTAAAAGTCGATGTTAAGATTTTCCGTGCTTTCATGATCTACCGTGGTAAAAAAAACGTTGCTTCTTACATATATTCGTAATTTTACGAGTGCACAATCGCTGAAATTTCTACTACTTGCATACTGTTTTAGTTATCACCGTCCTTTGTGGGCCCGTTTTTAGGGTTCCGTATTTATTAGAGTTCCGTACTTAGTATGTCAACGTAACAAATAGCCTTTTTTTAAACTCATAAGTGGGAACACTTATTATGACGGACGGGAAACTACGGCACCATACACTGAGCGTGGCCCGACACGCTCTTGGCCGGTTTTTTTTAATTTATTTATCATTTAAACAAAGATTACAGGATTATTTAGGTTAAATAGCAACCAAAAAACCACTAAGGTTTAAACTTGTGCTATCATGAATCTATCTCGATATCGAAACAAATTTAGTTTTCAATTTTATGTGTACGTTATTGTCGATATTAATTTATATAAACTTTCTGTAAATAAGTAGAAAACATTCTTAAACAATACTTATGTAATATTGCTTAAGTTTACATTTGATATTTTTAGGTGTAATATTTCTGAGGGTAGGCTATTAATAAGTCGCGCCCTTACACCCTGTGTAACTCTGACTACCTATAGCCTTACCCCCATTGAGGCAGAGATATTCACACTAAGTACATAAACTTATACATATTTTTGGTGCAACTTTATTGAAGTAAAGTAGCTATGAATACTGTCCATATATTATAACTAATTATAAGTATAATGTATTGTCAATTTTTGTGATATGAGAGCATTATTATACGAGGTGAAGTGATAGCATAATAAATACACATACATACATAGGTATACACCGCTAAATTTTAATCGTTTTAATCCGGTGGAGGGTCGATCCGGTACATGAAACACTATCGATTTGTAAAGATAAAATTAAAAAATAAAGTACCTCTTTTTCAAAACTCGTATTAGGTTACGCATTTACGAAATTAATTTCTTTAAAAGTCAGTTGAGCGAGTTCAATGACCTGTAGGTACTTTGTACGCAACGCCGACTATTAACTACAGGTCATTGAACTCGCTCAGCTGACGTACTTTATTTTTTAATTTTAGAGGTACTTTATTTTTTATTTTTATCTTTACAAATCGAGTGTTTCATGTACGGATCGACCCTCCACGGGATTAAAACGATTCAAATTTAGCGGTGTATAAACGTGTATTTACACGTGAACATTTAAACAATTTTTCTAGCAATTAATAAAATTTAAAAAAAATACGTCGTTAATCCTAAAAATATTGTATTTTGCTTGGCTAAACTTGAAGATGTTTATGACCTCATTGCTGCTTGTAACTACAGAAGACGCCAGATAACCATGGAATAAAGTACATTGACCTTTTCGTAATATCTCTGCGTAGGTACTCGAAAACCAAACAATGAATTGCTTTTCATTACTAGATCATGTAAAAGATCACAATACAAGTCTATTCAAGACAGCTGTCTTATTTCAGTTTTTTTTTTTGAATTAAGAATGTCAATAACTGAATGCTTACTTTAAGCTTGTGCCAATTATACCCCAGGGCCAAAGTATCCCCATTTTACTCGGTATATTTTAAATTAATTCCCAGCCGGAGTCTGTGTTTCCTAATAGCGACAACTTAGGGGTCTTTAAGTCAAGAGTGAATAGGTTACTTCTAGGCAAGCGTGTTCCATCGTCGACCACATCATCGCTTACCATCAGGTGAGATGGTGGTCAAACGCGGGCCTATCAATAATAATAATAATAAAAAAAGTTTATTACAAATCATGAAAGAAAAGAGAAGCTAGTTCCGGATTCCGAGTCCTATTTCTTCGATTCTGCTCATCTTTGCATCATAGTGTGAAGTGTCTGAGTTATGCAAATGGTTGATGTTGCTAGCAACAAAAATAAGAAAGTCGAATAAGAAAATAACGTTTTTCTTCACTTAGGGTGAGTTGCACCATTTAACTATAACGATAACCAAACCATAACCAGCTGTGAAACGGCCGCCTATTGGTCAATTCGACGATTTGAAAACTGTTAACGGCTTTGTTATCGTTATAGTTAAATGGTGCAACTCACCCTTAAAAAAGAAACCGTTATTGATACGCAAATAAATTTTCTTTGCTAATCGTACTTTAGTAAAATTTGTCAGAAAGAGGTCACTGACGATCCTATTCTTTTTTCAATTGCATTGTGAATAAAATAAATTTGTCGACACACTTCAAAATGGAAGTTTGTGAGGTAAAGATAGAAAGAAAAAAAAAACAATAACTTCTATTAATATTTTACATTTAATTAAAGGAAAATAACAAAAACCTTAACATAAATTCTAACTTTATGATAACTATAAATTATTTAATTAGTTCTTAAGTAGGGGTAATACGGTTGTTGGTTAAATCCTAGAAGATAGTAGCTTTTTTTAAGTGAAAATCTAATAAAACTCAGAATTTTATTAAAAAAATTATCACTCAAAGGTTTGCTGGAAGAAATCTCATCGTTGAGTCAAGCTCACCTCTATACATGAATCGTCAAACCACTATGTACTATGTTAAGTTTAATTTTTTTGTACAATAAGGAGCCTTATAACCGCCTAATTCGATCATATCCGACAAACGCTCTCGCTTTTTTTTCCGCCGGGGTGGCACATAGAGATGTGCTGGCAATATTGCCACCAATATTCATACATCGGGCAATATTGCCGGGAACGACACATCTCTAATCGCACATCCACAACTCAATACTATATCTCGTCAGCTCTTCTGTCACCTGAAGATTGATGAGCTAAACGAGATGGAGTAGTCACCACCACACGACTCTGGCGAATAGGACACTAAAACTTTCGTCGGACCAATCCAACGCAGGCGGTAAAGAAAATTATAATATTAGACATGCCTAGTTTGTGAGAATGTGACGGACAACCGTACTACACCTAAAGTGATAGTATGTAGCTGAATATCACAATACTGATTGTTTTCTATAACTGTAGAATATAGGCAGAATTTATTACAGCAACTGTATGATTTTATCGTCGCTCGGAACTGAAAACCTCGTAAGAACATTTGACAAAATATTACGAGAGAAAAAAAACTTGCTTTTAAAAAACAAATGTATATGGAAGTGATTGGAGGTGTCTTTTGTTTTGGAAAATGTTTAGTGGTGTAAGTCCCACATACCTCCGTTGAAAAGGGAGAATCCGCCGACCAGACTTTAGTTATTCCTGGTTTGGGCAACTGCCCGATAGATGATTTCTGGCTGTTGTATACGTTCGAATTGCGCGGAGAACTCCAATTGCGCGATACAGGATTTCGTAGTTTAGTTCATATGTGCCGTAGATGTCACTACAGTCATTTACACAAATGTCAATGCAAAATGTGTGTTCAGCACACCACGGACATGACTACACGACAGACTTAAACGCTAATAAAACACACAAGAAAGTATTGTTTTACTTATTTAAATGTTGTTGAAGGGTGAAGCACACATTTGCTTTTTATATTTATAAATGCGAATTTTTCAATCTAAAACATGTATAAAATATTTATTTGAAGAAATATCTTTTACGACGTTTTCAATTCCGTGCGACGATATGACCTAATTCTCTATGGTTTCTAGTATCAGCCAGCTTTGTGTTTATTTAAATACAGTCAAGGTGAGAAATATCGCACATAATTGTTTCTTTTGCTGATGTTACATAGCAGGAAGCAATAGCACAAGAAATAATAGTTGGGCAACAGTTGAACTGGTTTTAGTACATTTTAACCCTTAACTGCCCCCGTCGGATAATTCCGACGAGTGTTTTATTGTCCTATTCGCCAAGGTCGTGTTTGCGACTGGGTACTTCATCCCGATAGGTGACAGAAGAGCTCACGAGATGGAGTATTTGTTCGTGAACATGCGACTCTGGCGGATAAAACGCGAATATCCGACGTAGGGTTAACAGGTTTTCTTACAAAGATTATTAGAAACACAGAAAACCAGATAAAGTTTACTTTCTACGTTAACACCACTGCCTTAACAAAAAAGGGCGACACATTTTTCATCAAAAATCACCATTGTGTTGGTCCATTTTCGTGCTTACAACTCACGAAAATCTCGCCAACAGCTGCGCAACTATCTTCAACTGCCATTTAAATACATATTTGACTTCAACAATACATTCGTTATTATAGTCCTTGAAATTCACGAGCGCGCGTCATGTGACTCTTATGAAATTGTAATAAGGTATAAATTGCAATGATAGACGCGCGTTCGTGAAATGTAATTAAATTTTTAATACAGATTACAGTGCTAAGGCGACCTAACTTATATCACCTATGTCTAATGAGATATTATTGCAAGGAAATTTTATAGATTTCAAATCGACATGACCCGTCTTTTGTTAATTAAAAATGGGACTTATGACTAATTTTAACGATCAATTGAGAATAGCATAGTAATAAAACTTAAAATAATAGATTAACTATTAGATTATATTTATTCTTTGTTATAGCTTTTATACTTAGCTACATTTGAGGTATAATTGTTTATTTAGATTACTGCATAAGTCCCTTTCAGACGGGTCATGTTACTGTCCATCAAAAGAGCGTCGGTCCACACCACAGTAAATGCAAAATAATTATTATCACAAGACTTCAAGAGTAAGGAACGTCACGTCGGGATCGTCTAGACACGTCATCATCAATACTTGCGCCTGTGTATTGAGGGTTCAGGAAAATTCACACCACCAGTTGGCGCCACTGAACCGTCAGGTCTTTTCCTTCAACTCTTAATTAATGGCCTTTGTGGAAGACACGCCACAATTTTTCCAATAACACGTGCGAAATGTTAATAAACCATCAAACGTTGGAGAGTATTTAGCGTGAATTAACAGTAAAAAAATATCTTACTAATGAAAGTACAAAAAAGTTTTTTTTTATGGCAATTGAGCCGATTGCGACTATTCTGCCAGTGTCATGTGGAGACGGGGCGGCTCGTTGAGGACCACCGTCGGACTTTTAACTTGGTGGCAGATGTTAATCTATGCTTAAACCAAGAACACACACACTAGGAACAATCTCGATAAAGTTTCACTCAAATAAAGTTCACTAAAATAAAATAAAAATTCGTAGCATTGATTTAAAGGACGTGTAAAACCTTCCTACAAAAAAGTTGAAAACGTATACATGATGTTGACGTGTAACGTTTGACGTTGACGTTGAAGTCTAACTAATGTCATTAACATAAACGTTTTGACAGGTGCCTGGACCTGACGCCTCAATGCTGCCACCGCGTTTCAAAGATGTCGTTACTAGCAATCACCGCCGAGGGATCCAGTACTCTTATACAAGAAATTAGAAAACAAAATCGAAAAAAAAAATGAACGAAGGAATTCGGAATAGTTTTTAATATTTTCTGAACATCTAATTACGTTTTTCGATAGTATATTTGGAATAAATTATTAAATTTAGATAAAGAGAAGTCAATGCTTACAATATTTCGGTGTTCGCAAAAAAAACTTACTAATTCGTTGCACATACATGTGAAACATATAGCTATTATTTCAATATAGTACCTTAACCTATGTTTATGACTGTATTCGGTGTTCACTACGAATATTGAGACCCATACACTCATAAATCATTAATCCTAACTTGTACTCGTATCACAAATCAAGAGAAAGTTGTAAAAAGGTGAGTTTAAACCGCGATTATTCGTTCCTGCAGAAGAACATTTAACCTTTTAACCGCCAGGGTCGCACTTCCACGACCAAACACTCCATCTCGTCAGCTCTTCTGTCACCTATGGAGATTGATAGCAAAACGAGATAGAGTATCCAGTCGGTAACACATGACCCTGGCGAATAGGACATCAATCCGACGCAAGCTGTTAAAGGGTTAAACACAAAATGCTGGTTTCTGCAAGGAGTATTTGATGTGTCAAACTCTACTTTAATAACAGGTCCTGAAGGTAGAGTTTGCCAAATTCTTAATTCACTCATTATTCAATTTGTATCTATTACTATATTTTATACTACTAAAATTAAAAGCCGTTGGGCAAGAGTTTCCACAAAGTGGGTACCTGAAGATGGACGACACCGCCGAGGTCGACCTAGGAAGAGGTGGCGAGACGACCTAGATTAGATGCCTACCGCGTGGACTGGTTCGAGGTAGCTCAAGAAAAGCATTCCTGGAAGAAGTTGGGGAGGCCTTTGCCCAGCAGTGGGACAGTATAGGCTATTAAAAATAATAATTAAAAGGAGTTAAAGTAGAGAATAATCTCTGAAACTACGGGACCGATTTTAAAAATTCCTTCAGCAATAGTACGCTACTTTATCACCGAGTAACATAGACTGAAGCCGATGATAAAACCTAGTTCTTCTAAAATTATTTTTCTACACATCGTGTATATTTTCAGGACTGCTCTTTTAAACTGAATTTAAATTTTATTGTCTTTAATAACCAAATATCGCGATAAAAACTCACCTCCAAGCGAACACCAAAACATTGCATGTAACATCTACAAATAAATGAAAATCAGCACAAATACTCAAACCAGAGACACCTCACATCTAGCGTACACGTTTACGCAGCGTAAACGCGAAGTATACGCAGCGAAAACGCGACTAAAACGCAGGATGCAAAGGCACCTAAACCGAGGCTCTTTGGTCCCTATCCTAGTCTCTCGCTGCTCCAATGATGGTAAGAATGTACAAGAAGATGTTGATGATGTCCAGGTAGAGGTTCAAGGCTGCGAAGATGTATTCTTCTGGGGAGATGCTGTACTTGTGCTTACCGCCCATCATGAGCTGTGTGTCGTACACGAGGTACAGAGAGAAGATCAGCGCTCCGATGGATGCGTACACGAGGGTCACGATTTTGTTGCCAGGGATGAATATGCACACGATACCTGCAAGTAAAAAGGGGATGAGGATTTTTTTTCCGATTAATTTATGATTTTGATACAATAGAATCAATTTATTAACTACTAGCTTTTGCCCGCGGCTTCGACTGCGTTCTTAAAATATAGCCTATATCACTCAGGAATAAAGCAGCTTTCTACCTCTGTTCAACCGATTTTAACTTCTATTTCATAGGCATAAGAATGACATTAAAACCAAAAAGTTGTTACAATACCGACTATTTACCATACCGTGCCGCCATTTGTCAGGCCAACAACGTAATAAAAGTCAATATCGATTGAACGGACAGTAAACATAGTAGTACAACACAGGTCACGGCAGGCAGGGCATAGTGGGCATTAGGAGCCAGCAAACCGCAGGATGCAAGTGCAAAACCACCCCTCAGTCGCCTGGATGGCCCGGTGACTATGTATTTTTGCGGGGTAACATAACAAGCTTATAACTTTGTAATTTTTCATGATACAGTTATGAAATTTTGTACATAGATTCTTTACATAAAAATATAAAAGTACAGAAAGTACTCACCAAAGACGAGAAGCACGACAGTAGCACAGAGCAGGAAGCCGCCCATGACCGTGAAGTCCCACTTGGTCTGGAAGGCGAACAGCGTCAGCGCGAGACACACGGCCGCTGTTATGCCCACAGCCATCATTACCTACAAATATAATATACAATAATAAATATATTTGGATAAGATTTCCGTACAGAACAAATATTTGTATGGCCTACAGATAGTTGTTCGGGTGAGTGTCTTGAGTATGTGAGTTTACATGTTAGTGAACGCACTCTCGATACAAGAGTAGCCATATACATGGTTATTTGTAAAAAAACACTAATAAACTTGGCTGTTAGTGTTTCTTCAAAGTTATAGAACAAAAGGTTTTGTTTATGATAGTGTTTTACAAACAATCCTGTATAATAAAAAAAACTACACTGTATATGTTTTTGGGGAGAAAATCATCAAATAACTTCTCCCATTTTATGTGGAGCGGGAGTGTCAGACTTTTACTGACTAATATCCACACTGTTCCTTGCCCTTTGTGTTCTTGGGCTTTAGTGACTGTTTCGAACAATCCCGGAGCCCGTTCTTCCTACCCTGCCATCGTATTCGTAAACTTGTGTTAATTTTATTTCGTCAACCTGATCCACTGACTTTTTTTCGTGAGAAATAATCTAATAAGTTTTATCACTCTGACTGGGGCGCGAGGGAATCTTACTGACTGCTCATAGTATTCCTTCAGTTGTTCATTATTGCGAGGCCTGCGGTAACGCCTTTGATTAAACCGTAACCTTGGCAAGCATCGGCCCTAACTGGCTGCATTAGTTCTGCAGACATCTCTTTGAGGCGCGCGTAGAACATGACGCGGGCTTAGTCCTAACCGGACGGCGAGATACCTATGGCTCACCTACCAACCAACCAACCAACAGTTCATCTACCAACGTCAATATGACACGACGCAAGCGCATCGAGCACCCCCACCGCCCGATCCGCTCTCTCCTCCGCTATTGTACTATCGCTTGCTTCGCGTAGACTTCGTAATATTTAGAACGTTCAATTCGTATATTTCTATTTTTGTATGAAAATCTGATGAACTTAAATATAACGGACGGCGAGATACCCATAGCTCACCGTCCACAACCTGCGCCTGCGGTCCTCCTGCACTCCCAACGCCGGGGACGTCTCCTGCAGGGGGAATCTTATTCACCCTGGATCTTCTCTAAACAATAGTTTCAAAGGTGAAGGTTCTTACCGCATCGACTTGGTAGACGCTAGACGTGACCCCGAGCAGGAAGCTCTCGGCCACGGTGAAGATGCCGAGGAATATGAAGTTCATGGGAGCTTGCCGCCGCACGTTATGGCAGCACGCCATCGTTATCAGACACACGAACACCACCGCGAAAGCCACCCAGCTGTGGAGAAGGAATAATTCATTGAATGGACTGTATAATGCAATAACATCTATCTTTATATACAAGGTGCAGGTTTGAAGCTGCTAGAAATTTCAGGAGGTTATGTTAGTGATTCTCGACCCGAATCAATAATAAAAGAGTAGGTAATTTTTTTTATTTTTTTTCTTATTTATGGAAATCGGTATGTGTGAACTACCTTTGTTAAAACGCAGCCAGTCTGATACCTGCCTTATAACCGCGCTTTCACACACACAAACACGCAATGATAGTTTCATAATAAAGCACCTATCATCGTCCCGTGCGGACACACCCTAGCCACGCCCCCGCGGCCATCGATCAATCGATTTACTTTAGTGCAATTGTTGTCACCGACGTGTGCATACGCGTGCACTTTCCGCTCTCAGGTTCGCCTTCGGTTAACGGTTACGTACGCGGTGTCTAGTGCTAAAAAATGACGGACCAATACTCAAATGTAGAATTGACGGAGATGGTCCGCTTGTATGCTATCAGTGGAGACAGCGTATCTCGATCGGATGGAGCTATCGAGATGTTCGTAGAACTGTTTCCCAATAGCCAAAGTCCATTTTAAAATAAAGACTAGTGTACGCAAAGGAAATCACCAGTGTTACACAATTACGTGATAAGGTGATAAGTGCTTTCGAAACTTTGAAAACAAATGTGTTTGTGCTACGTAAATTAAAAGGAAATCAACAACGTCGTGTTAGACTCTGCCTGGATTGTGAAGGTGGACACTTTGAACAATACCTCCAGGTAACATAAGTAGGTACTTAGGTAATTTATTTATTTCATTTGTGAACATAAAAAAAACATTTGTAAATAAGTTATTAGCCGAATCAATTTGATTAACGTAAAACCTATCAGGCAAGATAAATCATTAAAAACCCTATCTACCTACCTACTTAACTAGCACAAATTACCTTGAGGTATTTTTGTCGGTCCTCAACCCGTTAAAAAGTAGGAAGGGATGTTTTACATCAACCAATTTAATCCACACAAAAAAACGAAATTATTACGGAAAACTGACCTTGATAATGAATTACCTACAACGCGCCGACTGCGATTGCATGTAGGTAGGTATGTATCTACCTACTACTTACTAGACGCCGTCGTCCGTTTTGTTTAGTGCCTAAATCCCGCGCGCGCGCGCTCGCTTTCATCATACCGAGAGAGCATGTCAACATCTTGTAGGTACAACATACTAACATTATGCGTCTCAGTCACGATATCAGTAATAAAGCAAAACTAAGGCTAACATAAATAAACATTATTTTGGCTAAGCTATGTTCCGTCTAACTTGCAATCATAGTTTCAAAGTTAAGCAGCAGGTACACGAATATTGCTTACGTGATATGTAATTGGTGCCTTTACACGTCGAATCAGCGATCGATCGACGGGGCTGGGGCGCTGTGAGCGCCGCCGTTGCATGATGCGGTCGGCATTCTCCTTTGCTAGCATTACACAAAGGCTAGGGATGGCGGTTGGCCGAGGCTGGGCCCACGAGTAAACGCACCATAAGGTTTATTGACCTCGGCCTAACCTCTTATTCATCAGCTGATTGGTAAATAACTAACGACGCAACGTCAACTTGTACTTTTAAAAGATTTTCGCATTGTAATGATGCTTAAAAATTAGTTAATTAACGAAATTACATTATGATCATCGAAATTTAACTAGGTAGGTACATCTAAGGCTAAATTATTCGTTTTTAACATTTCGTAGAATAAGTGGGCGGAGCCTCGTACAGGTTGACGCCCTCACACACACAGAGACATGACGTACGATAAATCGAATCACAACGGGTGATTCTGTTTTTTTAAGAAGTGTATTTAGAGAGTTATTCTGAAAAACGGTTAAAATTAAAAAAATTAAATAGCAAGTATTACTGATTATTGACCAGGTTTCGTATTTTTACATGATTATTTATGAGTTTTATTACAACCTCCTGAAATATTGTGCAGTTTTAAAACTGCACCTTGTATAACTAGCCTTTGCCCGCGGCTTCGCCCGCATACATAAAATATAGCCTATGTCACTCAGGAATAAAAATGTTGAGGCTGCCGCGTCATTGCAGCGCATCAGGGATGTTTGCAGAGGCACGTATTGATGACTTCTATGCTATCGTGCGAAAGCTTGTCGCATCCCTGATGGAGCGGGTACGGGGCAGCGCCAACAGTCTCTTAAAAACCGTAGCGAATAGTACTGATGGCCTTATATTAAAACACTGGACGAGGATGCAAGTGTTATCCTCAAACCGAGCCCAGAAGTAGTCTAATGTGTGTTGTGTATGTTTGTTAATTGTTTTTATTATGTGATTAATTATTATTATTGACATGTTTATTGAATTAATTTATTAATTGACAGATGTTTATTATATGTACTAACACTAGCTTATAAGTTGTGTATGTCTTTACTAACAATAATGGATTGTATTATCTGAATTAAATAAATATTATTATTATAAAGCAGCATTCTATCGGTGAAAAAATTTTAGCAATCAGACCAGTACTTCCAGATATTACCCCCCTACATACAAAATTAAAAATTTTACATCTTTATAATTTTAAGTATAGACTATACTCTGTTCAATATAACATTAGACATTTATGAAGACCTTTTTTAAAGTTAAAATCGGACATGACAGTTCGTTCAACCGATTTTGACTTTTATTACGTTGGTGGCATGACAAATGGCGGCTGCAGTAAATAGTTTCGGGTTTTCTTTTCAGAAATTCTCCGCGGTCCTAGGTTAGAGGTGTCGGCCCTGCTGGGCCTCTACGGTTTGCTGACATCTCTTTGAGGAGCGCGTGGATCACTACGCGCCATTGACGACTGACTTCATCTGGTCAATTATCGGCCGGCGGACGGCGAACTACCCATTGCTCGACGTCCGCAAGTCCGCGTCTACCGTGGCTGGTAGTCGGGGTCAGAATCACGGTGGATGGGACATGAGGCCATTCGTTCCCTGACGCGTGCGGCCTCCTCCTTCGCTAGCATGCCATTCCTCCTCGCTTCGGACCATAGATCGAACCAGGGCTCGGCATGAGAGGTCGCTGTCGGCGATTGCCTCCACGAGGACACGGCGGTGCTCTGTCCAGGCGGGGCATACCTCCACCGTGTCTTCCAGGCGGTCCACACAATGATGACAATGGTGAGTTGGGCATTTTTTCCACTTAAATCCGATGCAGGAACTTCCCGAACTTGCCATGTCTGGTGAGGACTTGCGTCATGCGGAAAGTGAGCACGCCGTGTTGCCGCTGCGCGCGAGCGGCGCATTCGCTAGTTCTGGACACAGCTTTAGGGTGTGCCAAAAGATTGCGTGTAATCTCCACACCAGCGCCAGATTCATTTTGATATAGGGCAAATATGCCTAAATATATTTCAATTTTGTTTTTAATTAATCACATTTAATCATACCATATACATTAATTTAATAATACATTTACGTTATCACTTTCCGCAAGATAAATCATTGTCATTAAAACGAGGATATTGGCAGGAATTTGGGGAACAATGAGTCAGTGTCCTACTGATATCTATACCTACATATAAATATAATATAATTGGAGTGTGTTTGTAATATTGAAATAATTGCTTTTTACTACATGCATATGAATATATATACGGTACATACACCAAAATAACATTTTTTACAATTTTTGTCTGTCTGTCTGTCTGTTTGTCCGGGCTAATCTCTGAAATGGCTGGACCGATTTTGACGGGCCTTTTTAGCAGGTAGCTGATGTAATAGGAGTAACCTAAGCTACTTTTATTTTAGAAAAAATAAATTCAAAATCCTATAGTCACGTGAACGAAGTCGCGGGCACAGCTAGTTACATATATAAAAGGAGAAAGTGACTGACTGACATATCAAGGCACAGCCGAAACTACAAGAATTAGGAGCGTGAAATTTTGCACAAGGTTTCCTTTTATGACGTAGGCGGTTTACTGATTAAAACCACGCCTGTGTGCTTCAGTTGTACTTTGCGTTCTATGGTTACGTTTCCTTTTTAGGTAATTCCTGCGACTCTAGCAGGCATTGACCCTGCTGGGGCTCTACGGTTTGCTGATATCTGTTTGAGGAGCACGTGGATCACTATGCGCTGTCGTCGACTTGGGCTCGGTCCGGTCGATTACCGGACGGCCGGACGGCGAGCTACCCATTGCTCGACGTGTTTATATGTTTGTGAACATACACACGATACAGGAGTAATTTCTAGTGTGTGGGAAACGTTTATTTAAAAAAAAAGTCCTGTTTTTAAGACATCTTCCCACTAGCTAGTCTGGCGAGAAAGTTGCAAATCTATGTATACATAATTATAATAAATCTAGAAATTTTTAGTTGTGAGCGCATCACGTAAAATGTACAAAATCGTTGTAGATTACTTTTATACATTAAAATTGTGTATAATTTGATATATTACTTAGACTTTGTTTCATCGCTATCGATTGACTGAGAGATAGACTATATTCATTGTGTATATTCATTATTGGTGTCACTAATAAAACAAAATCAATGTAGATAAATATTATACATTAAAATCTACACAAATGTGTCTTTTTTTAAATTTAATTAAAATCTACCTCATGTACGCGGGCGAAGCCGCTGGCTAAAACTAGTTGTGTATAATTTGATATAAGTATTATAGTTATTGGCACGAATACTGAACGCTGGCTTTAAGTGGCACAGAAGTCAAATATTCGGTATCTTTAGTGGTACGACGTAAGACGCGGGGGCGGGGAATGTCAGTGATTGGCTCGCCGCGCCATCGTGTCATAGACGTCACTCGTTCCCTGCGCTTGCTGCATGCATCTAAAAACGGCGACGATTGGCTCGCTAATGTATGGAATGCGCAAAGCGATCCCCACTCTGACGCCAAGCGCTCAATATTCGTGCCGATAACTATACTCTCTGTGTGTGTCTGTCTCTCTGTTCTCATCTTTGGGATGGATCTGCCAAATAACAGCTTGATGCGCTGGAGTCGATTGAGAGGCGAGCCAAGAGAATCATCGGCAATGATGCACTTGTAGAGTCGAAGCTCCAAAGCCTTAAGCATCGCCGCCGAGTTGCTAGTCTGTCGGTTTTCTATCGTTTACATTTCGGGGAGTGTGCACTGGAATTGCACAATCTAATTCCGCCAAGTCCGTTCCATCATCGCACCACACGACGTACAGCATTGCGCCACCGGTACATGGTAGACATCCCACCCATACGCACAAAACGTTTTGCGAACACATTTATTGTGCGTACAGCCAAGGAGTGGAATTCCCTGCCGGAATCTGTGTTTCCTGATAGCTACAACT
This sequence comes from Mythimna ferrago, assembly GCA_910589285.2. NCBI lineage: Eukaryota > Metazoa > Arthropoda > Insecta > Lepidoptera > Noctuidae > Mythimna > Mythimna ferrago. The sequence continues at coordinate 3,468,371 of OU342693.1, forward strand.
TAGGAGTATTTTAGTCGAGAGTGAATAGGTTTCTTCTAGGCGAGCGTGCTTCATCGTCGACCACATCATCGCTTACCATCAGGTGAGATAGTGGTCAAACGCAAGCCTATCATTAATAAAAAAAAAAAAACTTAGGCTTTGTTTCATCGCAATCGGTTGACTATAACGAAAGACATACTATATTTATTGAGTGTTAGGCGGTACGAAGTCCGGTGGGTCAGCTAGTTCCTAAATAAAATGTTAAACTTACAAAAGCCAGGTGTTCCGATGGGCCCACTGGCGGGTGGGCGCGTGGAACAGGAACAGAGCAATGAACGACATCGTCACCAGCAGCTGACACATCAAGATGGCGTACACCTGGAATTAGGACACCGCTGGTTAGTAAACAAAAATTATATCCACGTTAAACAAATATCAACTTTATCTTCTTACAGTTAAGTTGATTTTAGAATGACTATACCATTTTTAATTAGGGAACATTTCCTACGTTGATAGGACATGACTCATAAATATACATATATGTATTTATTGTATATAATAAAGTGCATCTGTGTACGTATTTGTGTAGTTTATTTTTAGTTTTGAGTCTGATATAATTTATGTTACGAATTGCAGTTGTGCTGTGCGAGCCTATTCAATAAAAAAAAAAAAAAAAAAAAAAAAAAAAAAAAAAAAAAAAAAAAAAAAAAAAAGTAGGAGTTATCCTTAAGTATGTATTTTTTAATTTAAAAAACTTTCTAAATTTTTCCAGTCATCCAGTGACTTCTCACGCTCTTGGGAAGAGCGCGAGGACATGTCAGACTTTTACTGACTAAAACCCACTCCTATGTTCCTTCTTTTTTTTGTTGCAGGGTCTCGGGGTTCTATTTCGCACAACCCATGGCCCCAGTAGGCATCGACTCTGCTGGGCTCCTACGGTTAGCTAATATCTTATTCGCGCTTTCGACGACTCGGGCTCGATCCGGATTGTTACCGGACGGCCGAACGGCGAGCTGCCTGTTGCTCTCCGTCCGAAATATTGAGGTCCTGGCACCACCTTTATATACGCCACAGCATCCAGGTTAAAAAAAAATGAATGAGTGGTAAATACCTTGCGAATGAAGGCCCTCCTGATTGACTGCTCGCTGAAGTCGAACCCTTTGACCTCGCCATCCTCGCCGACAACGTCTTGCGGGGGCGCGTACCCTTGCGGCTGAAACATGACAACATAACACGTTAGCATTTCAATAAAAACTTTTTATTTTGTTCCGTCATCCTTAGCCAAACTGTGCTTCGCTTTCAATAATACGACCGCCATTGTATCCATAGAATTGACCATTTTCCTGTGTCCAAAAATAACCACGTAGTGCGAAATGTTTCCACCTCTCCTCCTCCAGTCTTCGAAATACTTACTATTAAATACTTCGGCATTTTACCACAAATTTTGATGCAGTTTTTAGATAAATATTTATTTATAATGTTATTTGCTGTCTAGGCCTTTACGGGACTTTAAACAAAAGGTGAATTGTATTATAAATTCTATATTATAGCCGATTACAATTTCAGAAGTGGTTAAGACCGCGTCTGGGAACCGAGTGGCGGCGCATGAGTCGGTAGGTTCCCCGCTGTCCCCGCGTCCCACGCCGGCCATCCTGTGGCCACACGTAGTGGTGCGCGGAAATTACAAAATATTGTGCAAAAACAAATACAGGCAAATACACAATAATTGTTTGGCAATTTTTCATCAGAAACGATTATTTCAAATAGACCATTTACAGGCACTTTTGAATTGTCAAAATGTCGGTCAGTCAAAAAAAGTGAAGCTAAAGTTGAACGTTCCAAAGCGTAGATCTACATGGAGAAGAACGTGCAAGAAACTCCATGGATACTGTTTGAAATCATATTATGAGTTTATCATGCTACCTATGGCAAAGTTGGATCGATTAGACTAACACAATGTGTGCGCTAATCGATTGTACAAACTTTACTCTACAAAACTGTGAAAAAGTGTCGTGTTCTATAAAAGTTTGTGCAGTTGAAAATCGAACATCTTTTCATTAAAACTTAGCCAGCGTAATGAGCATACAGACTAGGGATGTTGCAAATATTCGCATCCGCATCCGCAAAAGCGGAGCTTCCGCATTGATTTAGAGATCCGCATCCGCAATAATCAATGCCGATGTTCATGCGGATGCGAATGTCATACAAGTTGCGACAAGAAAGAAATCGGACGGGGGTATGGCACGTGCCGTTCGCACATGACAATAACCAATGGAAACGAAGAAATTGGTGACAAGAACCGATGCATTCGTTGTAGTGCATCATTTGTTTCTTGTAAATAATTCCGCGTTTGTTTGCGCTGTGGATTTGGTACTTGCATATCGTTATAGATAGATATTTTTCGTGAGTGTTGTTGTGATACAGTGATCATTGTGTGTAAATAGTCGTTTATGGGAAAACTTTATATTAGTTAGACTACATTAGTCCTAGCTCAGCTTATTAAAAGCGCCAGGTGAATTCCATTAGGTAGGTATGTTTACTCCGGTAATACGTTTTATTGTAGGTAAAGTTTATCGTTTTATAACAAAATTCTTTATTTTTCCAGAGTACTTCTCGTTATTGGTAGATTATATGTTATCTAACTAGTTAATTAACAATGTCACCACCGACACAAAGTAATATATGCAATTATTTTGAACCAAATAATAGAGGACCATGATTATAAAATATTTAAACATCCGCATCCGCGGATGTGAGCCTTCAAAACTCCGCATTCGCATTTGCATCCGCGGATGTGAAAAAATCGCAACATCCCTAATACAGATCACAGAAAAGATGAAATACGTTAGAAAGGACTTGTCATTATGCTCATAATTGACATAACCAATAGCAAACCTGCGATCTAAGTGTGCGTGGTCTGTTAGTTGCGTAATGCGCGTTCGTATTGGTTTATTGTCTGTAGTGGAGTTAAAGGGTGTGAGACAAGCGGCGACACTCGTTGCAGTACAAATCGGAAAATATTTAGTTTCTAACCTCTTTGATCTTTTCTGTGATACAGACAGACGGATAGACCGCCAGAATGAGGTTTTACCAATCAATCAAAAGATTATTTCGTATTTTAAAATTCTAGGCCATCGATACGCAATGTCCATTTTTCAAGTCGCCTAGATTTGAACTGTTGCCAATAATTAAGGCCACCTACTTATTAAGCCTTGAAACAATCCACCATATCGTTTTAAACTTTGTTGATAAGTAAGCCTTTGCATGTTGGCCATTAGTTCACAAGGACAAAAAGCCATACATGGAGTAGCCAAATAGATTCTATATGTTTTATTCTATACATTATTTGTTACATTTTAATATGCTGTATGTAAAATAATTTTAAAATTTTCTTCTTCTTCTTCCTCCCCTTATCCAATATTACTTAGGGTCGGCGCAATATGTTTTTTTTTCTTCCATTCTCTTCTGTCACCCGTCACACTATCACTAGTTCTCTTTTCATTTTAAAATTTACTTAAATCATTTAAAAAATATATAAATGATGATTAAAAGAGAAACTTTTCTTTTTTAAAGAAGTTCTAAACGGAATTCAGAAGATCATAACTATTTTAAAAACATCACACTTATTTGAGAACCTACGCTATTACTATAGAAACAACTGCAGATCATCATTTATAAACCAAAAATTAGTAGAAGTTGTCCTTAAGAGCACGGCGACAGATGAATTTTTCATACAAACGTAATACCACGCTCATTTGCAATTGGAGTATATTTCCAACATATTATGATGTTATTCGGTTATAGACGATATTTATCTAGGTTCCTACATCTTTATTTTTAAAAAAAACTTGCCTAAAACGAAATTAAAGCGAATTATAATTCGCACTTTTTTACAACGTAAATGGCATGTTTTCATTTGGCTTTTCCTGTATTAAAAATAACAATATGTCCAATATTCTCAATGTAGGAACACAGATTATATTATCAATTTACAAATGATAGAAAACATATTGGAAAAATATTAAGTTTTCATTCATCATTTTTGGTATTACGAAACACGTCCAATTTATCGCAAATTTCCAAGAGTTACTAGTGCTATCGCGGCAAGCGGGATGTCAGTGTCATTGTGTGCGTGCTGTCATTACTTCAGTTGCGTTCATAGGTCGAGTTATAAATTTTATTGTAATATTTTTGACACTATTGACTTAAATAAAATAGTACGTAAGCATTTAAAGTCTAATAAAAGGAATACAGAACTCTTGAGGACATGTCAGACTTTAGCTGACTAAAAGCGCCGTCAAAAACCCCTTAAAAAAAGGAGTAAAAAAAAGCGCCGTTGACGATTTGGGTTCGGTCCAGATGGTTACCGGATGGCTGGACGGCGATTCCAAGCCCAGGGTGGCTAGAAATCTGGGTCGAGATCCTGGCTGCTGGGGCGTCAGGGTATTCCCTCGTCCATGCGGCCGCCTTCTTCGCTAGCATTACTGTTTCGCAGAAAGAGGGCTCGGCGCGAGAGGTCGTTGCCACCGATGGCCCCCACGAGAACGCGGCGGTGTTCCGCCTAAACGGGGCACATATGTACATCTCTACCGTATGCTCCACCGTATCCTTCAGACCGTCCACACAATGGTGATAACCAGGCGTTTCTTCCGCCTAAATCCGACGCAGGAGCCTCCCGTACTTGCCATGTCCGGTGAGTATTTGCGTTACGACAGTCGCTGAGATCCTGCCGGAACTGTCTGCCTTACAGCGACTTGTCGTGGCAGCGGAATTTCGCCCCAGGGTTGCATCTCCACGTGTAAATCATGCTTATGCGTGCAAAGAACTGTTGCCTCCACATTCCATGGTAGCAAGCTTGCAGGAAACCGTGTTTTGTCTTTGTACCATTAGGATGGCTATAACTCCCTGGCATGCGTTCAGCTTGGTAACTGATCACTTTCGCAGCGACGGCGCTCCATAAAGGGCCATGGACCGAATGATGCCTGCGTAGAGCCTCCAGCAGGAGGCGTCTGGACACCCCAGGTTGGACAGGAGCCGCTTGAGTGCTTCAGTCTAATCCAGTTTGAAAGAAAGAAAGAAAGAAAAATAATTTATTTGGTACAGCACAAGGCGCAACACAAAATAAACAATAAGTAACACGTTTGGGAACCAGACGTCGGAAGTGCTCCTCAAAATACCATCGACTGTCGAGGACGAGTCCCAGATACTTGTAAACTTTTATTGTAATTTGGGAAACCGGCGGTGGCTCGTTCCGAGGGCCATGAAAACACATGCTCTCGGACTTGTGCAGTGCCACCTCGAGTCCCAACTGCTGGATCCTCTTCACGACTGTTGCAACTCTGCGTTGCGGTTCAGGACAGGTGAGCCTGTGGCTAATTGGCAGCGGAGATGGGAGCAGGAAGAGAAGGCGATGGAACTTCATCGATTCCTCCCTGACGTGGCGGTTAGGCTCAAGGCAACTTGGGTCGAGCCGGACTACAAAGTCTTGCAGATCCTGACTGGACATGGATATTTCTGGAAGAAACTGTATGATATGCGGTTATGTGAGGTTAGCGTGTGCTATTGCGGTGATGAGGACGAAAATTTTGATCACGTTCTGTGGCGATGCCCCCCTTATGACGACGACGCGACGAGCCTCCTTGCTGGTCTGCCACCATGGGATCTAGAGGCACAATTTGCGCATGGAGTTGCAACGCCGGGGTAAAAAACCACTGACGAAGGCGGTCAGAGTACCGGCGGGATCTCGGGGCAAGCCATAATTATGGCGATAAATCCAATCTTTGAGGAGTGTGTGAATAGACGTGGAAACATCCTCACCTTCCGCATGACGACACCTCACCTCGTGGTAAGTTCGGAAGAAACGCCTGGCTGTCATCATTGTGTAGACCGCCCGGAGGACAGGGTGGAGCATACGGCGATGGTATGCTCCACTCAGGCGGAGCACTGCCGCCGCGCTGTGTACTCGTGGGAGTGACCCTGGTACAAGCCATGGTCCGGAATGTGTAGGAATGGCAGGTGGTCGGCTCCTTCTACGAAGCAGTTATGCTAGCAAAGGAGACAGTCGTACACGTGACGGAACATCATTCCTCACGCCCCAGCCACCGGGATCCTGATCCCTTTTTCCAGTCACCGTAGGCGCAGGGTTGCGGACGGCGAGCAATTTGTATCTCTCCGTCCGGCCGTCCGGTAAGCGTCCGTACCGAGCTCGAGACGTCGATGTTGCATAGTGTTCCACTCGCATCTCGAGGACATGTCAGCAAAACCGTAGGGGCCCAGCAGGTTCGAAGTCTACTGAGGCCAAGGGTTGAGCGAAAGAGAACATCGGGGCCTTGAAACGAAAGAAAAGTTTTCATTTCCCTAAAAGTCTGACACTAAAAGAGCGGCAGAAGTCATTGAATAATTTCCCACCTATGAAAAAAGCTCTCGCCTCCATAACATTTTCTGATTTGACCACAAGAAGACCACCTTGGGCACGCCACAATTATGGCAGTAAGTCCCCTCTTGGAGGCATGGCTGGAAAGACCTCACGGCGCGGGCGTCCTCACCTTCCGCATGACGCAGGTTCTCACCGGACACGTAAGTTCGGTAGGTTCGGGCTGTACCGGATTCGTACGGAAGTGACGCCCGAGTGTCGTCACTGTGCGGAACGCCCGGAGGACACGGTGGAGCACGCAGTGGAGGTGTGCCGCTTAGGCAGAGCATCGCCTTGCCCTCGTGGAGGTGATCGGAGGCGGCGATCTCTCGTGCCAGACCGGTACAGGCCATGGTTCGGAGCGAGGAGGATCAGTGGCAGGCAGTCGCCTCCTTCTGCAAAGCAGTAATGCTAGCAAAGGAGGAGGCCGACCGTATCAGGCAACGGCGCTCACAGCCGCTGCCGGGATTCCGATCCCAATTTCCGGCCACCGTAGGCGCGGGCTTGCGGACGGCGAGCAATCGGTAGCTCGCTGTCCGACCGTCCGGTAACTGTCCGGATCGAGCCCAAGTCATCGACTGCGCGAACTGTTCCCGTGCGCCTCAAGGAGTTGTCAGCAACAGAAGGGGTCCAACCGGTTCGAAGCCTACTGGGGCCAGGGTTAGCTCCAAAAGGTAGCTCAGCCCCGGTACGAAAGGCAACGAAGGAACAGGAGTGGGTTTTTAGTCAGTAAAAGTCTGACACTATCTCACGCTCCACCCAAGAGCGGGGAATGTCATTAGATGATTTTCCCACCGTAAAAAAAGACCACCTTTGTATGACATATCTGCTATTGTTATCATAATATGTTGAGATATTGGCGCGGTAATAAAATTTCCAAAAAACGCATTACTAGTTCGTACATTCACAAACAATTCCCGAAGTATTCGGCAAAAATAAAGCAAATAATGAATATACCTCATTTTACTAACAACAAATTGTAAGACGCTCACATACACACACACAGCTGCACTCCGTCACTTGTTTTTGTCAAACAGAGATAGCTATATTCCACGAACGAATTTTGAATACGCGTCAACTTGCAGTTGCGAGTGACATTCGCCGGCCTCTTAAAAATAATAATTATGTCATTAATTTTATTCATAGTTATGATGATAATTATATTTTACTTTGTATATTTTTTTTAAGTTTTTACTAACCCAATTATAAGAATTCATTGTGGTCTGAAATAAATGTTACTAGGTATTATTATCTATTCTATTCTATTCTATAATTATGAATGTGTATAATAATATGGTATGCAAGTAAATTGTGTCCACCGACGTCACGAAGTCTATTTTTAAATGTATATTAAGTATATAATATATCGGTTTTTAAACAATACAAATTCCCGGCTTGGAATTCCTAGTTTGGTTATCACAAATGACTCATAGTATTACTAATTTAATTAATAGTTTATTTGTAGTAGTAATGATTTCCTCCTACGAATTTGGACTTTAGTTTTCCTGTACCTAAGGCCTAAAATTGTATATATACAATGTGTCATTACGTGTCATTAAAGAAAGCTAGCCGCTAGATGATTGAAAAAAAAACAAACAAAAATAAGACATATTTACACTTTTTATTATTATTAATAACAGGCTCGCGTTTGACCACTATCTCACCTGATGTTGGAAATGAAGTGGTCGACGATGGAGCACGCTTGCCTAGAAGTAACCTATTATTATTAGCCTTACCTTGTATCGCTAGTGCAAGCAGATAGGACTAGTAATTCTATTAGTCAACATTATTGTTGTTTAATTACAATACAACGTGTAACATTAAATGCGCTAAACTTCAAACACCTCAAATGATTTTTAAATCAATTGACTTAATTCTGTGAGAAAAAGAAAATATATTTTTTTAAATGTTTTATGTGCAAGATGGATGGATTGTGTGAGAAGTGATAAGAAAAGGGAGTTAGTGATAGTTTGAGGGGTGACAGGACAGAATGGAAGAAAAAAACGTGTTGCGCCGACCCCAAGTAGGTAATATGGGATAAGGGCAGGAAGAAGAAGAATGTTTTATGTGCAGTTTCAGTTTGTTTGAAATTCGTATCTGCATTGAAATAAGAACTTTTATTATCTCGCGTATGAGAACATTTGATTGTACTACAACGATTTGTGTTTGTTTACCTATTTGTGCGGGTTTGCGCACATGATGATTTGATGTATTAATAACAAGACAGGGAAACATATTTATGTTTTTTTTTTTTAAATGTAACCTATACTAAAAAGTGGTTTGATTGTTTCTGCTCGTTATTCCAATCAAACTAATTTCAGGTTTTGCGCATTTAACTTTACACGTAGTATAAAAAAAAATTGTCGTCTTTTTACCAAAATGTCCGGGTATACAAGCAGAATTGTCCGACTTTTCGGTTCCAAGACCTGGCAACCCTATTTGGGATAGGTCATAATATTAGAGACGAGGTTGAGAAGGCGCCTCAATGTCTGGAGCGAAGGATCGATTTCTTTACGCAACAGGAATCCAAGGCTTTGCCCTCCTTTGAGGTAATATAGGTCTTACTTTGGGGGAAAATAATCTATATACACCGTTAAATTTTAATCGTTTTAATCCCGAGGAGGGTCGATCCGGTACATGAAACACTATCGATTTGTAAAGATAAAATAAAAAAATAAAGTACCTTTTTTCAAAGCTCGTGTTCTATTTTTCTTATTTAGAGGGGGGAAGGGGTTAAAAACTAGTAACAATTATCTTACGTAATAAATTAATCGCCTCTTATCTTATTTTTATCCTCTGATTTTAAGACCCACAAACACGAATCGACTTCAAAAATAACTTAAAACCACATGGTAAGTCAAAAATAGTAAATTTTTTATACAAGTGGTGAAAGTTTTGTCATTGCGACCGAGGCGGCATTCACCCGAGCACAGCGAGGGTGTTATGGAGCCGAGTGTTGCAGAGACTTTACACGTATATTAAACGACATTTTTCAATATACTTAAGAGACATAAATAAACGGGTGTTGGCTCGCGACTCGTGGGGTCAACGCGCCCCCAGCCTGATACGATAAATGTAATAAAATTCTGCCAGGGGCGAGCACACGCACTTTTCCGCTCTAGTGCGAAAAAAACAGTAATTGTGGAATAGCAGCGGGTTTTAAAATTATTTTTAATTTTACCTGGGACATGGTAAGCAGCGTTTCAGGACACTTTGTATACTAAGTTGTGTTTATCACGCCTTATCTTAGTACAGTGATAAGCTGATATGGAGGCGTCAAGTTTAGCAACGCCAACGATGGACGAAGCGATACTGATAAAATTGTTATTACTAAAAGTAGAATAAATGTACGGTGAACTGATTTTATTCCTTTACATAATTAATTTTAGTATGGACGAGTTTTGGTAATGCATTTTTAATTATAGCAAGTGCATTATAGTTTAGAATAGAGCAATCCGCCGCGGTTTCGTTAAATATTATTATTTATTTACATAAATATTTAAAAGAAAAGAACAAATACAGATAGAAGAGTACAAAGATGCTGCTTATTTCAACGAAATTTCTTCCAGCAGACCTGCGACAGGAGAGCCAAGAATGTGTGTGTGTTGTGAATCAAGGAGGAGGGGAGGTTTGGGATCTTTGATATGAATCTCAGCTTTACTCTACTGTAAAGTCGAGTTTGCACTATTGTGTTGTGTCATGGCGCCTTTTGACGTACGTGATTGGCTACAAAACTCATTATGACATGACGTAATCTTGAACAGAGTCGTTTGATTGGTGCATCCCGCGCCACAACATAACACGACACAGTAATGTGTCTGTATTTTAATATGCATGTATTACGTATATGTATACTCTGTTCAAACTAACAGTAGAAATTTATAAAAACTTTTTATTACTGTCCGTTCAACCGATTTTGACTTTTATTACGTTAGGTTGGTAGCATGACAAGTTGCAGTAAATAGTTGGTATTGTAACCACTCTTTTGCTTTTAATGCCATCCTTAAACCTACGAAATAGAAGTTAAAATCGGTTGAACAAACAGTAAAAAAGGTTTCTTTAAATTTCTATTCTTAAGGCCCAAGCACCCGAAAAGTGCCATAAAACAGTGACTTTCTGAAGCCTACTCCTCGGTAACAGCCAAGTTAATAGTTTTGAAAAAAAAAATATGTTTATTATAGATTCATGAACAACATTATCAACATTTGATTTTTTCGTGCTATTAATACATTAGAAAAAAAAATTAGCAATTTCGCAACTTTTCCCTACTCCTTCGAAACGGCTTGGATCTTTAGAAACATTTTTACACATAAAAATTGGTGGTTAAATATTCTTCAAAGTGAACATTGCATATGTACCTAAATCCATCAATATTTCGCAAAGAAAATGGATTTAAAGGTCAGCCGCGCGCTTTCCGGGCGCTGTTGGGCGCAAATAAATGCACAGATTTGCGTACTGCCGCCTAGGCGGGTGCGAGAGGTGCGTCCACATAATTTTGGCCAGATGGTTCAAGGGACTATAAGCCTTAACGCGAATAGGGTATAGTCTCACATAAACATTAGAACTTGTGTCAATGTCACACATTCAACATTTACCTAATGATGATGATCAATAAATACAATCATTTACAAGTGGGTGGAAAACAAGCTGCTTAACTGTATAATGTGAATACCTACGTACTTAGGGACTGTCTGAAATAAATGAATTAATACTCGACTGGCCTGCTGATCTAGTTGTTAGTGGCCCTGACTACAATGCCGGAGGTCGTGGGATCGATTCTCAACCAAGAGTGTTTATGTGATGGGGACGATTATTTGTCCTGTACAGGTACCGGCACGAATCTTGAGCGCTCGGCGTCTGAGTGGGGATCGCTTTGCGCATTCCATACATTGACGAGCCAATCGTCGTCGTTGTTAGATACATGCAGAAAGCGCAGGGAACGAATCACGAGTGACGTCTATGACGCGATGGCGCGGCGAGTCAATCACTGACACTCCCCGCCCGCGCGTCTCACTTCGTACCACTAAAGAGACCGAATATTTGACTTCTGCGCAACTTGAAGCCAGCGCTCAAGATCCGTGCGGTATCTGTATCTGTGAGTAATTTATCTACAATGTATATGTATTAGTATGTTAAATGAAGATATTCGCAGGAAAACTAAGGTTTTAGGCACGAAGAATTGCCAAACTTAAGTGGCAATGGGCAGGGCCGAAAGGTGCTGGAGTAGCGACCGCGTACCGAAAGACGCAGCGTTGGAAGGCCTCCTACAAGGTGGACCGATGACCTGGTGAAGGTTGCGGGAAACCGATGGATGCGAGACGCACAGGATCGTTCATTGTGGCGACACTTGGGGGAGGCCTATGTCCAGCAGTGGACGTATATCGGCTGAATGATGATGATGATTAGTACGTTTATCAGTTGTCTTGTATGTACTCATTGCGCAAGTTCTGCTTAGTTTGGAACTAGACGGCGTTGATAAAGATCTTCAAACGTGAGTCGGGATCAACAGCCAAGTGGTAAAAACTATTTTCAATACACTTGCTCAGAAAGTGACTCTTATTGCACTGCACTTAGGTATATAAAGGCGCTTGTTACCAAACTGTGACATTTTGATTACCTTTACGCACTCGTGCTATAATGAAGTTAAAACCTTTTTGTTCGACCTCTTTGTTCACAAAATAAATTTTGAGTACGAAAAAAATTCGCATATGAAAATTAGTGTCTTACTTATTTCATGCAATTTTGACCATTTTAACTTGAACAAACGAATTTATTTAATAAAAAAAAAACATTTAGTAAATAAATCGTGGCCGCCATTTTGAGATGCGCGCGGTTTTTGGCTTGATTTATTCGAGTGTAATTCAGTGGCTGTATTAATTATATACTACAAAATCATTAGAAAATGTTACATGCGTATTCCATTGTCATTACGAAAGACATTATAGTAAAAACTTTTCACGCAAAAAACATAAACGTAAGACTAGGCAGTATGATTAAAATACCTTAGCCTTCCCCTAGGGGTAAATAAAAAAATTATGCGCGCGCATATGAAAACAAATTTTTACCGCCATGTCCCAAAAAAAAAGTTATCAACTAATTTTACTGTTATTTTCTTCACAAGTGTATTGAAAAACATCGTATGATACACGTGAGTAATTAATGATTACCGCTCTCTTAAGACCCTCGCCACAGCTCGGGTTCAAATATCGCCTCGACTGTAATCACTAACATTACACACTTACATCATAATGTACTATTATAATCTAATATCTATATGTTATCAATCGCATCAGTATCTAATTACGCTTTTTACCGATATATTAGCTTATCTCTTATCCGGATTCATGATAAAGCTAATATTTTACATAGTAAAACTTCTCAAATAGCTAGTTGCTTGACTGGTTTTGTTTAAAGGAAATATAGAACCCTGTTTCGAATAGGTTAATCCATTTTTTAAGTATTAATAAAATGTTATGTTATAGCGTAGGAATTTATGTCGTATTCTATTTCGATATGTTTGGATGTCCATTGGTAAAATAATAAAATCTCCGCCTTGCCGTCAGTCTGAGTAGACTCTAAATAGTGTTGCCAGGCGTCCCGATTTGTGCGGGATGTCCCGATTTTTAGGGGTCTGAGGACGCGTCCCGATTTGAACCTGATCGGGACGTTAAATGTCCCGATAAATCAAAAACCCTAAAACTCAAAGAGCTACTGAAGGAGTTTGTGTTTCACTCAGTAAAAGTTTGACACGCCCTCTCGTTCCTCCCCAGAGCGGAAGAAGTCATTGGATGATTTCCCACCTGAAAAAATCTTTATTAAATTTTATTTTACTGACTAAAACCCTTTTTTTTATGGTGGGAAAAAATCACGCATTGACATCCCCCCGCCCTTGGGCGGAGCGGGAGATAGTGTCAGACTCTTACTGACTAAAAGACCCACCCCGTTCCTTCTAGCCTTCATACCGGGGCTCGAGCGCCCATTCGGATAACCCTGGCCCCAGTAGGCTTCGACCCGGCTGGGTCCCTGCTGTTGCTGACAACTCCTTGAGGCGCGCGGGAACAGTGCGCGCCGTCGACGACTTGGGCTTGGTCCGGACAGTTACCGGACGGCCGGACAGTGAGCTACCCATTGCTCACTGTCCGCAAGCCCGCGTCTACGTTGGCCGGAAATCGGGATCAGAATCCCGGCGACGGCGGCGGCGATAACGCCGTTGCCTGATGCGTTCGGCCTCCTCCTTTGCGAGCATTACTGCTTCACAGAAGTCGGCGACCGCCTGCCACTCCTCCTCGCTCCGGACCATGGCCTCAACCAAGGCCCGGCGCGAGAGGTCTCCGCCGCCGATCGCCCCCACGAGGGCACGGCGATGCTCTGCCCAAGCAGGGCACACCTCGACTGTGTGCTCCACCGTGTCCTCCGGGCGTTCCGCACAGTGGCGACACCCGGGCGTCACCTCCGCATGAATCCCGTGCAGGAAACTCCCGAACGAACCATGTCCGGTGAGTACCTGCGTCATGCGGAAGGTAAGGACGCCGTGAGGTCTTTCCAGCCACGCCTCAAAGAGGGGACTTACCGCCATGATTGTGGCGTGCCCAACTGACTAAAACCCACACAGACTCAAGTGTCAGACTTTTAACCCTTTTTAACTAAAACCCGCGGTAACCTACGGTAACTAACTGCATCTATGCATAACCTTCTGTTACTCACGCTAAGACAAAAAAAAGTCTATTTTCTACATAAATCAATAGAACAGTACGTCATGAAATATACGTAGTATGAGTGTGCAACTATAGACTAGTCCGTATCATTAGTCTACAGGAAAATCGATATGAAAATACTCACTAGTCTAAAGCCGAACATTCCTTCTTGCATTCAAAGAATCATACATCACTTCGTAATGAATTCATTTGTACATTTTTTGTACTGTCATCTAAAGTAATACTGTAAAATAGTAGTAAAATTGTTTGTTTGTTATGTAAATGTAATCTCTCGATTGTCTAATATTAACAACTCTATCAAAAAAATCTTATATATTTACAGTCGAAATACCATTCATTGATTAATCACAAAATCTCAGAAACTATTAAACCTTCAAACTTAAAATATGGCAGGAAGATTTCTAATCGGGTGTAAACATCCGCTAAGAACGGATTTTACGGATGGTGATCAAACGCGAGCCTATGAATAATAATAACAAAAAAAAAACTCCACCTATTCTGTTACTTGAGTTTCCCTTTCCACCAATTTTAAAGAGGTTTTTAACTTAATATTCAATGGATTTGAATATTTATTTCTATTTGCTATTCTGTATAACGTTTCTTTTTGATATAAATCTACACCAGTTATAGTAAAGAAGTAGTTTTTTTATTGTTTGTAACAGAAAATACAGGTGTCCGATTGCTAAAATTTTTGCACCGATAGAAAGCTGCTTTATTCCTATGTGACATAGGGTATATTTTACGCACGCAGGCGAAGCCGTGGGCAAAAGTTAAAAAAAAAATCTACTACCAATTCTCATAGGCTACCTTTATCTTACTTTAAAATTAAATGATTTCTCAAATTGTCATAGGCTACTTTTTATCCTTAAAAATGAACGATTTTTGTGGGGACGGGAGCGAAGCTGCGGGAAGAAGTTGTATTTTTTATGTTAGCTTGTCATCATCTGGTCATGGCCTACCAGATCGATTAGTTTGTTTGTCGGTACTGTTTTAACATTAATAGGATTACAATGGTGACGTCGGTATCGACTATGGAGGTGGTCGCTCAATACGGTGAGTAATATTGTAATAATAAAGTTATCTTAATTAGATATGACGTTGGTTTATTTTTTTTAATTTCTCATATAAAATTGACTTATGCAGTTCAAGAAGTTTTGCTTATAATAGGAGTATATCTATTTTCTATATTATAAATAAAAATAAGTAGCTAAATGTGGACTTCTTGGCGAGATTTTTTCAAGTGAAGTTCAGTAGCCGTTTTAATTATTCGCAAATTTTTAGTCAGGTCAGCTATTAGGAGTGTATTGTTATGAGGATGGCTACTTATATGAGAAGACCATAAAAACAATGGATGAAGTATATCAAAAAAGATAAATATGTCTAGAAAAGACGCAACTCTACTAAGTACATAACTCCTCTCGCTCTGGGTGAAGCGAAGTATCAGACTGTTAGTGCTCGGCCACACTGACAGTGCGGTGCGAGTGCGGAACGCGCGCGATTTGCTTAGCCAGACTGGCAGCGCGGTGCGGGGAGCGGTGCGGGTGCAGGGACAGGGTTTTCGCTCATCGGCCGCGCACTCACTCTGGCCACTTGTATTCAATGAACGACCTTTGTCGTGAGTTGCCCACCACGGCCCAAGTCTGGCTGAACACTAACTGATAAAAATTCACCTGTGTTCCTTCAGTTACCGTTTTGCGTTCCAGAGCCGCGGTAACTCTTTCGAAAGGTTTCGGAAGTGGCAACTACTAGACTGGATGATGATGAAAATATTATCATGAAAACATATCTAACTTTGCGTATAAAAAAAATGGACCAATATGCCTCCTGGCAACATCCAGAATCATAATCTGCATGCTTTCCGAGTCTGAAACCATTTATAGAAGGCGGTCCTCATATTTTGCATAATTAACTCCCTTTGGCGCCTCCTCTAATAGCAAATCGTTTCCTACAAAAATAAGTCTAGGCCAAACCAGAATAGTGCTTCATACATTTCGTTTTTTATAACCTTGAACTCGGAAATAATACATTTGCTTGTGTTGCGTAAGCGTCGAATACAATGCCGATATTAAAAAATACATCCAACGGATGTTTTATAAATTCTTATTGTTTTTGATACAGGAGCGGATTATAATACAATACCAAATGAATCTTTTGGTGATTGTTTTATTGGGCACTGTTATTTAACATTTTGTAAATATGGACAGTCCGGAAAACCTTCAATGAAAAGAGAGGATCCTCTGACCAGACTATTGTTATGTCAGGTCTGGGTAACTGCCCTATAGATGATTTCAGGCTACTGTGTATGTTTAAATCATATTTGCAACTCCTATTCTGCAACACAGGACTTCGAATTTTAGTTCCCATGTGTTTCAGATGTCGCTACAAATACAAAGTTTTTTTTTTAACCTGACCCATCCCTAGCATGCGTGAATGTGACGTGGCCCGATCTTGAAAACTGATCACTTCATGATATGACCAAGTAAAACTGGGCAGATCGTTTTAAACGTTAAAGTTTGATGATATGGCATGTAGCGCTTCATCATCATCATCACCATCATCATCATCATCATTTCAGCCGAAAGACATCCACTGTCCTGAGAGGCCTATGTAGCGCTTATACATATTTAATGTGTTTATTCAATAGGCTTAAGGACCTATTACACTGCGCTGAATATCGCGTGCGATATTCCGACTCGTACTATTTTTCATTCATAGAAAGACAGTCTAACCCCTATTACACTGCGCGATACGTCGAACCATAGACAAAACGAGTCTGAATAACGCGTAGTGTAATAGATCCCTAAGCTAACATTAAATAAAAACTTGTAATACATAGGATATAATAAAATAAACATTCAACCAGCTTACCTCGCCATATCCTTGTCCTGCACCGTACGCTGGGAATCCTTGCGGGGGTGGTGGGTACCCCGCCTGTGGGTATCCTCCCGGGGGCGGAGGGTAAGCACCTTGAGGATAACCCCCCTGTGGCGGCGGGTAGCCTCCCTGTGGGTATCCTCCCGGTGGCGGGTAGCCACCTTGCTGCGGATAGCCTCCTTGATTTTGATCTGTGGGTATTATAAATTTAAAATCAGTAAATAGGTTTTAGAATTAAAGAAACACAGTCATGACTGCCATTTAATCTTTTCTTTTTGGTGGTATGCTGAACAGAGAGTAAAGTCCCGCAAACCTCCGCTGAAGGGGACGATACTCCGACCAGACGGGTGTTGTCTGGTGGGCAACTGCATGATAGATGATTTCGGGCTTTCTTTAAATACAAATTGAGCGGAACGGGAGAACGGGGGTTGTCATTGTATGATTTATCCCATCGAAAAAAAAAAAAGCGGAAAACTGGCGCGATGCAGGATTAGTTCTTATGTGACGACATAGGTGTCGCTACATCTTACATCATCTTTTATTGATACAGAAATCCGGAACATTATTTTATTTATAGAAGTTAATTGAATCGATATTCTGTTTTCCATAGTTTGTGTTCAAAGAATATTCAAGATCAATATCATATTGCTATGACCTTAAAATTTTGTGCCGATAGCATGGTTTAAACTTAATATGTTTGAACCAATTTAAATTAATTACGTTTTTAATTTAAATTCAATGTCAAAGTCGCGTCAGAAACTCTAATATTGTCGTAAAAATAATAATTTAATTGCCTAGACACAGAAGGTTGAGTAGTAGGAGCAAATATTTTAATTTTATTATATTTATCATCATCATCATTTCAGCCAAAGGACGTCAACTGCTGGACATAAGCCTCCCCCGAGTGTGACCACAACGAGCGGTATATACATACATAGTATACAACAAACTTGCTTTCCTTGTCTTTCTGTCTACCGCTACCTCCCCTAAACCAATTAACCTTAGAATAATATAATAACGCAACCAATTCTGATGCGATTGTCACTAATAGGAAGAGTAATGAGCGAAAAAGGTTTGTCTAAATAACTAGTGACTCACCCCGGCTTCGCAAGGATGTTACAATTTTTGAAATTATCGGGTTTTTCTGCTATAATAATGCATGTATTATACAGCTGAACCTTTCCTATTAATTACTCTGTCTATTGATGGAAACCGCAAGGGAATCCGTTCAGTACAGTACAGCCAACGTAACTTGGCGAGGCTGAACATAGTTCCTGCGCATCTCTCTCTCTCTCTTTCTTTCTCTCTCCCGTCGTTCACGGCAAACGACGTGAGAGAGAGAGATGCGCAGAGCCTATGTTCGGGCTCGCCAAGTTACATTGGCTGTATAGTAGTTTATAGCGAACAGACAGAAGACAGACACGGCGGGGAGACTAAGAAAGTATAAGGTCTTGCACAAGTCGGGTCTACAAAATCATTGAACAAAATGCTTTTATTGTTGTTCAGATTCGGTAAAGTGCTAATGACCAACACCGTCTATTACCGTATTGATTTCATTATGATGTCATATCATCTCACTATGTTATGTAACGAGGTATTTTTGGCTATCTTTATGTTTTAAGAATTCGTTATTCTTATGGAAAACAAGTCAACGACAGAAGCACTTATTTTTTAAGATGAGAAATCATCCAAAGACTTCTCCCGCTCTACGGTGGAGCGAGAGCCTGTGTAAGACTGTTACTGATTAAAACCACCTATGTTCCTTCTTTGCCTAGTGATTCAGGACCCGGAGTTTCCCTTTCAGAAGTCAACCCATGGCCCCAGTAGGCTTTGGCCCTGCTAGGCCCCTACGGATTTGCTGAAATCCTTTTGAGACGTGCGTGCCACGCGCCGTCGAAGACTCGGGTTCGGTCTGCAAGCCCAGACGGCAAGCTACCCATAGTACCCATTGCTCGTCGTAGGCAATCCCAAGCCTTCGGTGGGTCACCCCATAGCCCCAAACGACAAATGCACGAGATGAACATCGTGCCACGTGAGATGTACCATCGCGGTAATTTCTACCTAATCACTTAAAAAAAACTTCGCTTGAATCCTTTCAAGTTATCGTTTCGAGTGCAAGCAAAAATGAACTTAGCGGTGGTGAAACAGAAGTGTCTTTGATGGTTCCTAAGCCATCAAGGTTAGTATTTGGCGTTCTCTACCTTATCTTTCCGACTCTAATTAAAACGAGAGATTCTCATGATTTCGATATCTATCAGTTAAATAATAAAAGGCAGTTATGACTGTGTTAAATAACATTAATTCAGAACTTAGAAGTTGCAAATATTTAATCCATGATTGAAAGCAGTGATTGTGCAGTGTAGTATGTCGATTATTTTATGAAAAGCAGGACAAATGACATAGAAGTAGGTAATTATGAACACTTCGAAACCCTTGACAAGTAGGTAAACATTAAGCCATGTCACGTTCTATTAAAATACCTAACGCACCCTTAATCCAATCACTACACAAAATTTTCTAGATTTTTTTTATAACGTCATCTAGTTCGCATTCATAAATATTTTTTGGGTGTGAAATCATCACATGACTTCTTTCGCTCTAGGGCGGAGCGGGAAGGCGTATCAGACTTTTTGGTTTAGTGACAGTATTGGAATAAAGATGCGTAGTATTTTGGAACAGAATTAACGAAACGTTTTGACCTAACAAGATCACATTCATACATACAAAACTAAAGCAAATCTTTGAACAACTGTTTTTAGAACATGACAATTCACTGAAAGGAAAATTACCCATCGCAAAATTAATATGAGAATATTAAATTCTAGATTCAAATTATCAAAACAAACCTTATCTTTTGTGATTGAATGAATTGCCAATGCCAATAGCCAATCACAGGAGTTTAAGGGCACTCGATTATTTGTTACATTCATTTTGCGATAATAATTAATTTGTCACATTCATTTTGCGATAACAATCATTCTCATTGCAGATAAGGGACACACAATAAAAGAGGCTAAACATATACACAACTATTTTGACACTTCACTATAGCCATAGACAATTACACTGGATAAAGAACGAACAGACCAAAAACAAAATATCGAACAGGATTTAAAATTTAAAAACACACCTCTTGCTTCAGACATAGCACCCACACTCGACACTTAACTAACAATAATGAATGAAACACATTATGTACACTAGGGCTAGACATATGACACTCAATTTCCTAATACAGTTAGAGCATAATTACATAATTGCCATCACATTTCGGACTTTATAACCACTCTTATAAGAATTAAATCAGATTATGCATGAAGTATTAACGTAGAATAAGGTGACTCAAATAACAACCTAACATACACACTGGAGTGACTGCATAGCACTAGTGTGTCGTTAAATACAAATTGGAGTTTACGACTGTAGTAATAAGGTGCAAAATCGTGTGGGTAGTTAGTATTGTACAGAGTAGACGATAACAAACGATAATGAAATGTGCGAAGGTTATCAAATTGTGAGATGTTTATGAAAGGGAGTTCCCCGATAGCAGTTTTATCGAGCCAAGACATGTATTTCTGTTCGCTATGCATGCTATTTTTAATCTGTACTGCGAAACGGTAAAATTGCAAGACTCATTCGGATCGTTGGGTGGCATGATAAATATATTGAAGCAGAATATTTCTTATTTTCAAGAGATTTCTCCTTTTCGAAGGGAAGGTGGGCTCTTAGTGATAGATGGCCGATTGTGACACCCTATTAATTTTAAATTCCTAGTGTAATTTTTATTTTTGGTGTACAATAAAGAATTATCTATCTATCTATCACGGAAATATTTATCACAATCTAGGTGTCTTCAAGGCTAGAGTGAATAATAATAGGCTCTAAAATGCTTCACCATCAGGCCGCTCTTCCCTACTGGGCACACTGGGCACTTGCCTAGGGCCCCGTGATCGGATGGGCCCCGTACTCAACCTACTCGATTACCAAACGATAACCGATAGCTACTCTACTCTCGCCAAAAAAATAGGCATTATTTTTTAAGTTGAATAACGATTTGGCTCAACTCGAATCTAGAAAAATCCTCTTAAATCAGCATACAAATATGAACAAATCCTGGTTGCTGGTTACTTAGTATGGATTACATTATACTTATTATCTATTCATCTTAGTACTTATCTAATGTACTTCTAACAAAATAGTGCTTTATTATGGTTATACCCCATTATCCTAATGTGCTCAGGGCCGCTAATAGGTGAAAGACGGTCCTGTTCACCATCAACGATTGCATCACTGATGCTTACCATCAGGTGGGATCGCAGCCAAGCACTAGTTTATATCATTAAAAAAATATACATATATTTATCAGTATTTCTGGCAATACATTAATTTTACACTGATGTATTACTCACAGCATCAGTAATCTCTTATACACAGGTAATCAACAATTCGGTAATTAATGGCTCAGTATCGATATATAATTCAACGATTTATCGATGACGAATTGATGATCGAATTGCAATTTGATAAAGTATCAATCACCAGAGCTAAGTGACGTAAATTGATAGACAAATAAAAAAAAAATTGAATATTATGAAAAGGTGTTAATTGATTTTTAGAAGTCGTTACTAGTAGTTAAAAATGTAAATATGTATGGCTGGACTTGCTTCGTCAAAATCCAACGTCAATTTTATTTGTGTTTGAAGCAAAGTTCGTTGACTTTGTTCAGTGGGCTGAGTATGGAGAATTTTCGTTAGGACCACGGACTTCCTTTTCAGGAATTTCCTGTGGCCTTAGGAGGCATCAGCTCTGATGGGTCCCTACGATTATGCTGACATCACTTTGAGGCGCGCGTGGAGCACTACATATCTATATCTGCAAACACTTTTCTATCACTTGCTCCTTATTCCTCTTCTACAGTACAGAAAAAAACCTATTTCTTTTTAATTTGTCTCCTGAATATCAGGTTTCGCATATTTTTAGTTTATGCAAACCCAGAATATAGTTTGTTTGTTCAGAATCAGTAACTGAATGGATTCCAATAGTTTTAACACCATGTTATATTTTTTCCCAAAAATATTTAAAAAGGTCACAAGTTGGATACCACTGCACCGACACTAAGTACAATACAAGTCACGCAAGGTCATAGCGGGTATTAGGCGCCAGCAAGCAGCTGGGTGCAAGTGCAAAACAATACCTCAGTCGCCTGGATGGCCCGGTGGCTATGTATTTTTGCTAGCATTATTATGTAGCAAAAAGCTTGTGATTTTTCATGATACAGTTATGAAATTTTGTACATAGATTCTTTACTTAAAAATACTAGACCCGTGTTTCGCGTATAAGTACTAAAACTGTATATCCTCACCATCGGTGCTAAACTTAGGCGCATGACAAGCACTTTATGCGCCGCTTTTGACAATTCATATATTCACCCTCAATGGCGCGTTTTAAATCGATCTGTGTATTTGAATCGGCGCCAAGATATATGAAGGACAAGTCAACTGTTTACTTTGGTTTTATGACCGACGCTATTACTACGAGGGTATTAATATGATTAATGACTAAATGTACATAGGTAGGTACTAGGTAAGTTTTCCTGTCAATATAATTATCGCGAGTTTCAACCATTCTATTAAAGGTCATCATCTTCCTGCCCTTGTAATTTGGGGTCGGTGCAATATTTTTTTTCTTCCATTCGTCATGTCATCACTAACTCCCTTTTCTTTCATATCACTCTCACATTTTTAATACACAATTCGTCCATCTTTTCTTTGGCCTCCCTCTGTCTCTCCATCCATTCACATGCATACTCATAGCTAAAGAGCTATGATAAGTACTAAAAGTATGTAGTAACATGCGTTTGATCCCTCCTCTTTACACAACCGTACTAAGATAAACGATTCCCCTTCAACTTCGATTCCTAATATGAAAAAAGGAGCTTTTGAATTTGCTTAAGAAAAGAGGCCATGAACAGCATTGTGCTAGGGTGTTACGAAGAACCTTTCAATATTTAAACCAGCAGACTCAAAGCATGAGTAATACAAAACCAATACGCAGATAAAGCATTATTGAAACAACATGACCGGTTATTTGTGAAACAGTGCGTAAGTCCATCGGAGCGGCACTATCGCCATTGATCAAGATAAATACAATCGTACGATGACTCATAAAGGTGCAAGGTTCGATCTGACGTCACGTGATAGTAGACTATCTCACAACAGTAAAGTTAATGACGTCACACATATTTTCTCTGAAGAGAAAGACGCTGTAGCGTGGCGTAAGTGCATAATATTGGCGCCAATGAGGAAAGTCAGGTGACTCAAAACCGGTCTGCCGGTAGATATTTTGACTGTAACATAAAGATAAATATAATCCAATCGGTAGCGTCATACCGATTGGACGATAGGTTTGATCGTGAATGGCGGTAAGGTATTATAGAGATGGTAGACTCAAGTAGTGCGTAAACGCTTCGCTAACGGATTAATGAGTGACCATTTTATAGTGACAGATGTCAATAAAATGACAAGTGAAAGTTATCAATCTGCGAGACAGAATTAATGTTTGAGCACATACAAATAGGATATGGTTGTAGCTTAGACTTTAGGAGAAAAGGAGACTACGTTTTTTGTGTGTATAAATCGGTTTGCAAAACATCTTTTTGGGATAGCCAGGTACATGGCAAATTGAATTGATACAGATAGGCTGTATAACATCAAGCTACGACCCACAGGAGCGGAGCAGTAAACGAAAATACGGGTGAAACAACGGGGGACAGCTAGTTAGAAATAATTAACGACGTGGAAGAAAAAGTTTTTGCAACGAACCAATAAATTAAGGGCTGAAGTGTGTTTACAACTCGTTTAGGGGGAAACTAGAATATTTCAGTGTTAATCCCCTATGAAGTTCGCTAGTCATACAAACTAACAATGAATATATGTTCCCCTACTGACGACATGACGTCACAAAAATAATAAAATTCAAAGAATTGCAGTGATTAATAATAGCCATTGTTTTTATCAGCAGTGCAGCTCCTACGCGGAAAAAGGGATAAACAGTGTGCGCATGGGAAATACCGCTCTGTTTATAAGTATATACTTACATTAAATTAGTTTTTGAAGTCTTGCGTAAGATTTCTAAGCCGCATACAGACATCGCGAGGCGTGCGTTGCGAATGGTTCGTCTCGCATGATCGTTGCGAACGCTGCCTTAGCACGAGCCGTGCGCTCCGTGTAGACGGACAGGACAGGTGTTGTTTGTGAGGCCGATACCGAATCACCGTGCGTGGTGGTTTCAGCTTGAGCATGTGTCGTTTACGCACGCATAAATGTACCGTCGTATGCCTCAGGTTGAGGCATGCAGGACGAACCATTTGCGACGCACGCCTCGCGATGTCTGTTATGCGGCTTTATTTAGGTCACATTCGTGATGAAACGATGATGAACATGAAAAACCGTGTATGTGTGAGTGCGCGATTATTTTTAAAAACGCTATGTTTGTTTACTTTACACACTGTGCAGTTATATGGACATGTGACGTCGAAATGTTTTTTCGCACACGCACAGATCATTTGGGTACGGTTGTGTGCGAACTAAATACGTTTATAAGCGTCTTCAAGCCCATACGTACTGTTAATCAGATTATCTCACGTACATAAGTAGATACAGCTTATTGAAACTACCGGTCATTAATGTAGGTCGTTCTTGAAGTACTTATTTGTAAACTGATGTAGACCGAGGACGTCTGGCTTCGTTTCAGACGAGTAGAAAGCGAAGTGACGCACGTGTATGGAAATGGACATAAACGAAAAACTGCTGCTACGGCTTATAAGCACAAATATACAACATAACACCTAATTAGATTACTAGTAAAAGTATACCTCTAGAGTCTAAAAAGTTGAACGACTTGGGAATTTTGTACACAGTATTATTTAATCATTTAAAAAATACTTTCGATACTTTTTATAAGGTTGTTCTAATATTAAACTATGATCAAGATCTTTTAATCAACCTTAATTATTGAAGCAGTGTTGACTACATCAGATTTCATTTTGCCCTAATAATTACATACCCAAGTCGTTTGGCTTTTTAGACAGACTTTACGACTTTACAACATTAGTTTATATGTATAGTAACTGAATGGATTCCAATAATTTTTACACCATGTTATATTTTTTCCCAAAAATATTTAAACGCACAAGTTGGATACCACCGATAATCAGTACAACACAGGTCACGGCAGGTCGTAGCGGGCATTAGGTGCCAGCAAACAGCTAGGTTAAATAAAATGCAAAACAACCCCCCTGTATTTTGACCAAACGAGCTTATAACTTTGTGAATTTTCAAGATACAGATATGAAATTTTGTACATAGATTACTTACATAAAAATACTAGACACCGTTTCTGGTTTCGAATATACTAAAACTAGAGTCGTATAATCTTTACAGCGAATATTTAATATGGAATATTGCTGTGAGGTATTATTAGCTTTTTTATTACGGAAAGGCTCGCGTTTGACCACTATCTCACCTGGGCCCCAAGTCTGCTATTTTCATAAATTCGTCATTCCAACACGATCCAATTGTCATTTTGCTAAAAGTTTGTAATCTGCTAATTCATAATGATCGATCACTGATCGGTCAATGGTCTTGTAATAGAATTGTGGTAGAATGATAATTTCGAGCATATTAAAACCAATAACTGCACAATAACGTTCTAATGGTAAAACACTGATCATATAAACTGTCAAAGTTTTAGTAGATTACCGCAAACTTCAAATATTCATTTGTCAATATGTACGAGATTACCATTCTATGTCACTTCTTTCAATGGAGTGTCAGTGGATGACCATTGGAAAGCCATAATGACGCCATTATATTAGTAGATTACCAAACTTGTCAAAATCGACAATATTATGACACCAATGATAGACCATTGTGACACTATTGTAATAGCAGACTTGACGCCCTGATGTAATGCAGGGACATAGCAGTCGCGGTGATATCGCATTGCACCCGTGCGAAGCCGAGGCGGGTCGCTAGTTTTAAATATAAATTATTATTCATGTGCAAACGCAATAACACAAAAAAAAATTACATTATCAACCATGTGGTTGAACATGCAAAAAATCAGCGAAGAAAAAAGCTGTATGCTAGAAGGCACTTTCTACGTAGAAAGTTACTTTCACATCAAGTCGGTGGAGACGTTTTGTAATGACAAACGCACATGGTTCATATACTAATGGCATTTCGCGTATGCGCTGAATCTAAAGTGGATATTTTGGCATTTTGTTTTTAGCAGCTGAATTACCTATAATCGCTACGGAAACCACATCAAGTCTGGCTGTATTTTGTAGATTTTTGACAGTATACTGTTGATTTTTTAGGGGCCATTTATGTCAGACTTTTACTGACTAAAGCCCACTCATTTTCCTTCCTTGCCTTCGGCTATTGAATACGGTTAAACGAATTGACCTGCCAAATAAAAAAAAAATACGAAAGTTTGTACTTCTTTGGCTACCAAATTTGATGGTGAACGCCAGTTTCACCATTAGAAGACGATACAGAGGCAGCAACATGCCACTGCCTGTTTATTGGGAAGAGTCACCGCGGCTCTGAAGCGAAAAGGGCAACTGACGGAGCAAGGGTGGCTCGCTCCACCCTGGAAGAGAGAAGTTAT
Source organism: Mythimna ferrago (assembly GCA_910589285.2). NCBI lineage: Eukaryota > Metazoa > Arthropoda > Insecta > Lepidoptera > Noctuidae > Mythimna > Mythimna ferrago. The sequence goes on from OU342693.1 coordinate 3,495,023, forward strand.
CCTTTTTTATTAGTCCTTTTTTTAGTTTTTACTGTGTTCGTCGGTGAACAAGGGCAACAGCAAAGCCGTCGCATATCGCATCGCAAATTAAAAAAAAAAAGGAAATTTTAAAAGAAAACCATTTGAGATTATTTTATTGTTATTAATTAATTAATTGTTATGTTATCCTCGATAATAATTAATAAATGAATAGTATATATGTACCTATTCATTTATTAATTATTATCGAGGATGTATACGTCGACAATTTTTAAAACCTTGCGCTCGACTATGTATGTCGGGACATTTTATAGCTTGTCGGGACAAATGGCAACCCTACATTAAACCCACACGACACCCCATGAGCACCATCTCGTTGCCCGGTGTCCAATCGTTGACGGTGATCCACGGGGGATGAAACGATACCTATGTGATCACCTATCGCCTTTAGGCAGCCCAAAATATGATACCGAGTGTCCTCAGGCCTCAAACTCGTGTCAGATTATGATTTTTAACAATACCTTCACAGGCAATAGAACAATACGTTACGACTTAACTTTATATACACATAAACCGACATCACGAAGTATAAGACAATAAACACAAGCTAGGAACAGCATTGACATACGTGGAAGCTAAACAATGGTTACATTAATTGACAGTTGCATACAGTTGTGCGAAAACAACGTGGTGAAGATTTGAAGTAGCAGCCCTCTAGCCAAGTTACAACAACCGTTTCGTTTTGATTCTCTTAAGTGTCAAACGCCTCGAGCAGGCCACGCCTCCGATTCCTACGTTCTGACCACGAGACTGAGCGTTGAGATGACGTCAGAACAAAGGAATCGGAGGAGTGCCCAACTCGCGATGTTCGACCCAAGAGAATAGGAAAGATACGATTGTAACTTGGCTAGGGGAACTGGTGTATAAGATTCAAAAGTGGTACCTAGTAGGTAATGGTCAATCGTCAACGACACTATAGGAGCTACAGCTCTGGGTTCAAATTTGAATTTAGAGTTAACTCTAATGACGTCATAGGGTAATGTACTCTACCCTGGCATTTTTGAACGCGTACGAGTTCAACTGTCAATGTCAAGCATAATGCTGCTTACTCCAACCTACCCTGCTCAGAGTGAGTAGTTGGGTTAAATCTAGGGTAGCTATTCGAGTTATAAAAGAACGACCCTGAGTTGCAACTCTATAAAAGTCTGTCTAAAAAGTCAACCGACTTGGGAATTTTGTATAATATTTAATACCTTATATATTCGATACCTCTTATAAGGTTCTTCTATTAGTAAACAATTATCAATATCTCTTAATCAACCTTGACTATATCAGATTTCATTTAACCCTAATAATTACCCAAGTCGGTTGACTTATTAGACAGACTCTACATTACTCTGGTTATTTTTAAACGTAGGGCAGTAGAGTAGGTTATGGGGGACTGTACTGTTTATCTACTTAAATAAAAGGAAACTCTGACCAACTGACATACCGACGCACAGCTGAAATTGCTGGGACCGTGAAATTTTGCAACAGAGTTCTTTTTATGACTTAGGCAAACACTATGAAATAATTATTTCAAAATTATGTCTCTGAGGGTGTGAAACAGGGTTCTGAAGTTTGTATGAAGAAACCTACTTTGATGCGGGCGAAACTGCTGGCAGAAGCTAGTCTATATTATAAAAGGAGAAAGTGACTGACTGATATATCAACAGACTATCAAAACTACTGGGAATAGGAACGTGAAATTTCCTTTAGGGCTATATTTCACCGGGACACCATGGTGACGCAACTGGTCGCGCCGCCATGGTCTAAGCTACCAAACTAGATACCATACAGATACCAGAGTCACCACACGTCCGAGCTGGTCGCGCCACCAAATTGGTTGTGCAACCAAACGGACACCAGGTGAGTAACTCTCTATAGAACTGTATACATTTTGCTGGTAGCGGCGACTGGTCGCGCTGCCATGGTCTAAGCTACCAAACTAGATACCATACAGACACCAGAGTCGTCACACGTCCGAGCTGGTCGCGCCACCAAATTGGTTGTGCAACCAAGCCAGGTGAGTAACTCTCTATAGAGCTGTATACATTTTGCTGGTAGCGGCGACTGGTCGCGCTGCCATGGTCTAAGCTACCAAACTAGATACCATACAGACACCAGAGTCGTCACACGTCCGAGCTGGTCGCGCCACCAAATTGATTGTGCAATCAAACGGACACCAGGTAAGTAACTCTCAATAGAGCTGTATACATTTTGCTGGTAGCGGCGACTGGTCGCGCTGCCATGGTCTAAGCTACCAAACTAGATACCATACAGACACCAGAGTCGTCACACGTCCGAGCTGGTCGCGCCACAAAATTGGTTGTGCAATCAAACGGACACCAGGTGAGTAACTCTCGGTAGCGGCGACTGATCGCGCTGCCATGGTCTAAGCTACCAAACTAGATACCATACAGACACCAGTCACCACATGTCTGAGCTGGTCGCGCCACCAAATTGGTTGTGCAACCAAACCAGGTGAGTAAATCTATAGAGCTGTATACATTTTGTTGGTAGCGGCGACTGGTCACGCCGCCATGGTGTCTCGGTGAAATATAGGCTTTATAATGTAGCACTATTATCTGGCCAAATGATCTCTTAATTTCTTTGTGTACTTTGAATCTAGATTATATCTCTGAACACATAACACATGATAACAGGATCAAGTTGTTATCATTATACCTGATTTAATTACTATAAATGATTAAATATAAAACAATAGAGAGAGTACATAGCATTCTAAGAACTAGTAGATAGGAGAGCATGAGATCACAGATCATGCTTGTTTATTAGTGACGAGAGAATGTCACTGACAGATAAATAGTACAAAGTAATATCCCTGTCTGATAAGTATGAAATATTGTCTTTGACTGTGGAAAATCCAGATTATTCTACGAGCCCGTCAGGGCTGTGGGATTGTTCGAAAAAGTCACTGCAGTCATGGAATGCAAAGGGCTAGATCGGAATGCAGGAGATCACAGATCATGGTTGTTTATTAGTCACAAGAGATAATGTCACTGCCAGATAAATAGTACAAGGTAATATCCCTGTCTGATAAGTATGAAATATTGTCTTTGTGGAAAATCCAGACTGTACTATAATGACGTCATTGGGTAATTACTCTACCCTGGCATTTTTGAACGCGAACGGAGTTCACCGGTCAATGTCAAGCATATTGCCGCTTACTCCAACCTACACAGCTCAAAGTTAGGGTTCGTTGGGTTGGGTTGGCTCTAGGGTAGCTACTCAAGTTAAATAACTGAACATGAACGACCCTGGGTTGCAACTCTACTCGACTCTGGTTATTTTTGGATACACTACAGGTGGTGATGTCACATTTCAATTTCTGCCTTTTTTCATAAGATATCTTTTATCCTAATTTGGATTTGAAAAATTCTTTTTATTTGCAATTTTGAATCAAGTTGAGACAACTATTCAATTGTCATACAATGGACATGATGTTGATACTGCAATATTATTCATTACAATCCTCAGGGGCTGTGAGAATAAGGCCTAAAAACATTTATCCTGTTACGGATTAATAAAACTGTATTTATTTAAAAATTAAGATTAATTTTAGAGGATAAATGTTACATCTACTTCCTATATTAAATACATCCTACAACTTATTTCTTTATGTGTCATTGTTTAAACAGTCATTGGGGATATTACTAATGGTGCGTACAATAATGACAGATCCATGTAACTTCAGTCATTTGATATTTTAGCACATAGATAATGGTAGCAAGTGCCAGTGCTGAGTGCGATGCGACATATATTGTCAATTAAATGATAAAAGAATATTTATTCAGAGTTATGACTATTTACAAAACATTTCTTAATATGCTTATCATTATGGTGAAGTATTTAAAAGCAATAATACGTTATCAGAGGTTAAAAGTGATGATAAAATTTTAATAGGTTATATTTTTTCATATTATTAAATAAAATCACTGCATTTTTTTCCCTCAGATAAGCTTTTCCCTATGTTTTTTTTTTAAAATCCATTATCATTTAATTGATACAGAGAAAAAAATAAAGTTAATAATTGCCTCCGGGATAAACACCTGGGTTCTGCCACATAGTTCCAAGCTGCAGAAAAAAAGAAAAAATATCTTAGGTTAGTAAAAAATAAATAAAAAGATACATACACATGGTGTTGTAATTTGGTTGTTCTTTCGAGTTTAGATTTTCGGTAGCCGTTTTGAATGTGGTCTGGAACTTACACACTGATAAGCTGAAACAATGCAAAACAATGGATAAGATATAAAGTTTTAATAAAAAACTTTTAATCAGAAAGAAACAAAAAGAACCATCATTTGTAATGAAAAACTTGACTTGTAAAAAGAAAACAAAAACGTCAAACCAAGAAAGTCTACAATTTTTTAAATATAAATTAGAAGATTGAACTAATGGTGCAAATATCAAAATTTAAATTTGTTGTTAAACAGTATCGTCATTACATTTATAAATCAATATAAAAACAAATAAAGGATACATTATTTAAACTACATCTACTAGAAGAGTTTACTGTAATTTTAAGATATTATATTATAATAATATTTAAAAATATAATATAATATGTATGAAAATTAAATAAAGGAAATAATAATAATATTCCACAACTACCACACAACGCCGTCTAGTCCTTAGCTAAGCAGAGCTTGTGTTATGGGTACTAGACAACTGATAAACATACTTATATATTTCTATATACATACATAGTAAAGATAAATTACACCCAGACACAGAACAAATGATTATGCTCATCACACAAACATTTGTCCTGGGTGGGAATCGAACCCACGACCTCCGGCATAGCAGTCATATAAACAAGTTAATTATAAATAGGCAGGTACAATACAGTGCTGGAGAATAATTTGCATCTATAGAATAAGAAAAGGCAACATGTAGGTATTCGATAATTTTTTTCCAGATTTTCCTGTTAATTAACCAATCAAGTAAAATACACTATGATTTCATAAGATAATTTCTTAAGTGAAGACTCACAAGCTCATAAATAAATAAATAATAAAATGAAATTGTGGTGCAACATTGTTTTGTTTTAATTCACGTTACCTTATTATTATAAAATATAACTTTAACTGCAACTATAATGTAAATGTTTTATAAAAACAAACAGAAACATCTAATTTGCGTCGGAAAATCGAAAAGCGCCCTGGAAAGTACTAGACGACGGCACACGAATGTCGCAACAACTGATCGATCTGTTTTCATATTTTGTAATTATTATTTGAACAATACCTGGTTTAGGAATAAATCTGCTTCCTCGTAAAATAACTACCACAATCACTTTGCGAATTAGCACTTAAATCCAAAGAAATAACTATCGAGCGTACGAGAGTAAAACGTATGAGAGGGAGCACAAAATATGTCACTTTCTCACAGAATTATATATCGACTGTTTTCATTTGCGCAATTCAAAGGTTTTAAAAATAATGGTGACTAATATTCGCTGTATGCGATTGGTGGATAAGGATTAAAACATGCACGCTCATCGGTCAAAAAGTAACCATATCTTTTTAGCCAATACGGTTAGTTGTCGTCACAATTGTCAAATCGGATGTTTGACGTTTTTGTTTTCTTTTAACCATAGAGATTCCTAGCATTTTGTTCAGAAAGTCTGGAAAGTCTATGATACGTTTAAAACATTTTTATTTGACATTGGCTGAAATTATTCAGGTCAATTCTCTCTCTGTGTATTTGATCACTGTACACAGTGATCAAATAAATATGAATATTTTTTAATATATCTTCAAAATAATTAATCTTCTCCAAAAATATTTTACTGTAATTTACGGTTACGATCACAGATTAGAGAGTGGTTACGATTTCACTTCGACCAAGAAATTACGGTTCGTTCGTAAGTAGATCAAACCCATTATCCCAGCGTTCCGAATTGCGATAAAAGTGCGTTGCGAATCTAAATGGCAGTACAATTCCGTACCTGGCGTGAATAAGTTGATATGTCATTTATGCATACTTTTCAGGGCAGCCAATTTAAAGTTTACGATCTTCTGGTAAATCGAAAATAATAATGATTACTTTTTTAATAGTTGAATTTAGGTTCTCTAAGGAGCTGTTTTAAGTCTACGTTACAAAATAAATGTAATATTTGTTAATGCATTTAAAAACAGACTTATCCAATTGTTCACCGACGACTTATCAACTTATTCCCTGAAGGAAGATAAAAATTCTAACTGTCATAATTGAATTTAAATAAAAACCAAATGAAGTAATAACAAAGTTTAATCGCAGAAACAAATTAAGATCCTTTATTCTTTTTTAAATTTATGAAATTTAATCAAATGACAAATTGGAGTGTCTTTACGTACTGCCACAAATTCGATGATTTTAGGCATGCATTTAGTTCATCAGCAACAGTTGATCGGGGAATAACTGGAAGAGTCTGACGAAAATCACCTGACAACAGAATCATGGCCCCACCAAAAATATTTTGGTTGTCACGAAGATCTTTCAATGTTCTGTCCAGCGCCTCCAGTGACCTCTTATGGGCCATTGTGCATTCATACCAAACAATTAATTTGCATACCTGTAGGATCTTGGCCATTGCGCTATTTTTGGCGATGTTGCAAATTGGTGTTTCGGTGATTTGCATGTTTAATGGTAATTTCAAGGCAGAATGCGCAGTTCGTCCGCCTTCTAGCAGAGTCGCAGCTATTCCAGATGAAGCCAACGCTAGAGCAACATCATTTCGCGACCTGATCCTCGCCAAAAGCAATGAAATTAAGAACGTTTTTCCGGTTCCTCCGGGAGCATCAAGGAAATAAATTCCACCAGATCCACTGTTCACAGCTTCTATCAAAGTGTCGTACGCAATTCTTTGTTGTTGATTATTTGTGGAACATTTGTACGAACTGTTTCGGCCAATGCTTCAATGTCGTACTGTTGTTCCCTTTGCAACTCGTGGTTTAATGCATCGTGCATATGACGATTGGGTGCTGTCATTCCCAAACACGACAATACTTTATTTGCTATCAATAAACACATATCTTCTATCATGATCAATGTCTCATTGTAAATTTCTTCAGTCATTTGTAGTGTAGGATTCAAAGTTTCACGGCGCACACGATGCAAAACATCCTCAGATATGTCATCTCTATACTTAGCCCACAAATCTTTTGGATTCGAGGGGAAACATGTCGATATGATAATCGCAAACAATGTACGAATTTGATGCGGCGATGAAGATATTACGGAATCCTTGAGCGTATCATCCCAGTGCGAATCGTTCTCAAGTAAATGTTGGCATGCCTCACGGTAAGTCGCACACAGCTGTCAATTAACTGTTCTCAGTTGTTTGAACGATGTCGGACCACGAACATTCATCAACAACAATTGCAAATAATAACAGTCATCGTTATTTGGATGTACTGTGTAGATGTGACCCAGAGCGTCTGAAGCAAATACATTTGGATGTCCTTCAACTGGTGTTCCTTGTTTTCGACGCTGAAATGATTTCGATGATGCATTCCATATGTAATAGCGTGGCATGTCAGCATACAGCAAAGTGCGAGCACAATCATCAGTTTGACAGACTGTGAAGAAACTTGTTAATGTTGTCGATGGTGGACGTGCCGCTCTGTCTGCCGCGTTCGATTAATTAAAATAAACGCGTTGACCATTTTCTAAATGGACCGCCAAATGGACTACTGTAGGGTATCTTTCATGGATCGCAAATGAAAATATACGCCAAATTGCTTCGTTGCTACTTACATAGCGCCCCATCTGGTACTGTGATATTTCATCATTTGCATTGGTTACAGCGAAGACAGCCATATCGCTGCCTTTGTTAACATATTTACATATGTACTTTATCGACTTTACACGAGTTACAATATTCCACCTTGATGTGAGTCTCAAAAGCTTTGGACAATATTGGCGAGTATGGCACAATCCAACGATTGTCTACATCAACATTTTGTCCTCTTACCTTCACAACTTGAAGTTAGCTAAAATTAGGTAAGTTTCGCGAAGCCGACCAAATTAATTGGAAATCAGTACTACTAATAGTTTATTACATTTTTTGTCGCGTTCGCGATTCACTTTTGTTTATTTTCGGAACGCGACATTAGATCCTCCAAAGCGCACGCGAAGACTATTTTCATAGATATGATTGTTGAATTTGAAGTTTATGCAGCGGTAATAAATTGCAAATTGACTCTTTGACGTTAGGAACACACCTAAATTGCTTAGACAACAGTGAGTGATTCTAATTTAATATGAACTTTATGAATAGCAATAAAGTTCAAATTGACTCTAGAAAACGTTTGTATGGGAAATAGAAAAGGGCTGTTTTTAGGGTTTTCCCGAAAATTATTCGATTTTTTCTCGCCTTTTAAACCTTTCCTAGACCTCCACGAACATTTCAAGACTAAGATAAGATAAATCCGTTTAGCCGTTCTCGAGTTTTAGTGAGACTAACGAACAGCAATTCATTTTTATATATATAGATATAATGTCCATTTTAAAGAGTTTCATAAATGACTTGTGTGGTTTTATAATGATAAAACTAGACAATTCGAAATGTTCTAAAATAACACAACTTTAGATAGCGTGCATAACTAGATAACTCGAAATATATGTGCGTGTTTCGTACTCAAAGACGTTCATAACTTGATAACTGATTTTGTCATATTACACTCGCAAATCCACAAACGTATATGTTGATATATTAACTAATGCATGTTCTGACTTATGTTGATAAATCGAAATGCAATAATATAAACGCTGTCAGTTAAGTATTATTAATTTGACATGTCGTTTTATCAAATATTTATTGCCATAATTGTAGATACTCACTTATGTACGAAAGCAATAATTTGATTTTGTTTGAGTATTTCGAGTTGAGTTTTTAATACCGGTAGGGTATAAGGTCACAGAAGCGTTTAAGCTAAAAAAAAAAACGACATCTCGAGTTGTCAACGTATTCACGCGTGGTACGGAATTGTAGTCAAATATATAGATGTAAATCAACCGGTTTAAAACGTTTTAAACCAAAATGTTGCGGTTTTAAACCCCAAATAAACCATTTTAAGCGATTGAAAAGTCGCCTACAAAAATAAAAGATTTGTGTTTTACACTTCGTAATGGTCAATTTTTTGACATCTGACGTCATGTTTCGTTTTAATTAGTTAATTGAAAATCAATAGCCTAGGTACGTTTAGTCAGACTGACCAAGTACAACTAAACCTGTTAAATAGATCAATGTCAGTTTATCACACATTTAAAAAAATCCTTAAACAGCGGTTTAGGTATGTAGATTATATCCCTAGCTCGGTCAAATCAAGAAAATGTAGTAATAATTAAGAAAAACATAGTCATCAACACCAATCGTTTTAAACAAAAAAAATGGTTTGTTTTGGTTCTAAACGGTTTTTTTTCGTTTAAAACAGATTGGTTTAATTGGTTTTAAACCGACCTTACATCTATAGTCACATCACAAAATGTAAGGGCCCAAGGCCCAAGGTCCTATTGAGTCCGGTACGAATCTTGAGCGCTCGGTGTCACAGTGGGGATCGCTTTGCGCATTCCATACATTGGCGAGCCAATCGTTAGGCGATTAACACACGGCATCGCGCACCACCGCGGAGGGCGGTAGCGGTGAAGCGGATTTCTTAGCGGTGCTCCGCGCGGTTAGGTGGTTTACGCGCCCAACCGCGCAGATGGATTTAACGCGATTTTGACCAGTTTTATCACAGTCACTGGCGAAAATGGACGCTGAAGTGGTGGCAGTAAACTGGATTTTATGGCGTAGAAAGAACGTTCGTTAGCGTTAACGAATTGTTTTTAAGAATCTATCACTATTTTGTGTGCTTTTCATGTCCCAGATAGCAGAGCGACTTTCGATCTCCAAAATAAACTTTTCGACATCGAAATCCATTTTAAACTGCACCCACAATAATACGCGCGGTTATGCGGCGCTCCGTGTGTAAGGCGCTGCCCCACCGCGTAAAAATCAGCGCGGAGGGGTGGTGGCGGTGAGAGCACCACTCGACCGCGCGGTCGGGCGGTGTACGTGTGTTAGGTATCAACGAATTGGGCACGTCACAATCATGGCGGTAAGTCCTCTCTTTGAGGCGTGGCTGGAAAGACCTCACGGCGTCCTTACCTTCCGTATGACGCAGGTCCTCACCGGACATGGTTCGTTCGGGAGTTTCCTGCACCGGATTCGTGCGGAAGTGACGCCCGGTTGTCGCCACTGTGCGGAACGCCCGGAGGACACGGTGGAGCACACAGTCGAGGTGTGCCCTGCTTGGGCGGAGCATCGCCGTGCCCTCGTGGGGGCGATCGGTGGCGGAGACCTCTCGCGCCGCGCCTTTGTTGAGGCCATGGTCCGGAGCGAGGAGGAGTGGCAGGCGGTCGCCGACTTCTGCGAAGCAGTAATGCTCGCAAAGGAGGAGGCCGAACGCATCAGGCAACGGCGTTATCGCCGCCGCCGCCGGTGCCGGGATACTGATCCCGATTTCCGGCCACCGTAGGCGCGGGCTTGCAGACAGTGAGCAACGGGTAGCTCGCTGTCCGGCCGTCCGGTAACTGTCCGGACCAAGCCCAAGTCGTCGACGGCGCGCACTGTTCCCGCGCGCCTCAAGGAGTTGTCAGCAACAGCAGGGACCCAGCCGGGTCGAAGCCTACTGGGGCTAGGGTTATCCGAAAGGGCGCTCGAGCCCCGGTATGAAGGCTAGAAGGAACGGGGTGGGTCTTTTAGTCAGTAAGAGTCTGACACTATCTCCCGCTCCACCCAAGAGCGGGGTTGTCTTTGGATGATTTTTTCCCACCATAAAAAAAAAATAAATAAAAGGTATCAACGGATTTCTAAGTGACCAATGTAACATGAGATCCGCTTAACCACCAACCGCAGAGGTGCGCGGTGCTGTGTGTTAATCGCCTTAGATACCTACATGCAGCAAGCGCAGGGAACGAATCACGACGTCTATGCCGCGATGGCGCGGCGAGCCAACTACTGATACTCCCCGCCCCGCGTCTCACTTCGTACCACTAAAGAGACCGAATATTTGACTTCTGCGCAACTTGAAGCCAGCGCTCAAGATCCGTGCCGGTATCTATAAAAATTGTGACGTCATCGCGCGTTGAACATTTTCTGCGATATTATCACTTAAGCCGGGTCCACGGCGCCGTGTTTTCGTGTTAGCTAACATGCTAACATTGTTCGTTGTTCGAATAGGGGCGTGGTCTATCAATTTTGTTAAGCCTGCAAGACACGTTGGCCAAGCGTTGCCAAGTGAAGGCCAATACCAACATCTAGACAGTATATTTGCCTTGTCTTGCCATCGCTCGGTGTCGTTCGCCTATCTGGTAGAGTAGACATGCGCCAATCAGAGCAAATGTGCGCCAACGTGTATAGACCTCATTAGGAAAAACACGCAGCCTGCAATACATGTTGGCCGAGCGTTGCCGAGTGAAGACCAATACCAACATCTGGAAAGTATATTTGCCTTGTCTTGCTATCGCTCGGTGTCGCTCGCCTAGTTGGTTGAGTAAAGACAAGCGCCAACGTGTATAAAGCTCATTTGGCGTAGCTTGTCACAACTCGCAGCCGCTCGCGATCACTTGCCTCACTTCGGAGTGGTGTCGGTTTTTCTGCACAAATCAAAGGCGCTCGCGCGCGTTCACCCAACGTGTGGGCGTCTCCTCAAAACTCGTCTATGTTGGCCATTTGCATTGGTTTCCTTCAAGCTTGCCGAACGTGTAGAGAGAAGCGCTTGCTTTGTGTCAATTTGTCTATATTTGCCTAGGCTCGCATTGGTCTAAGCTCGGCCAACATGTATAGCAGGCTCATGTTTGCCGAGACGAATGGATAACATCTCCCGCGTTCGCCTGCGGGGGGGTGAGGTCATTCATTTCATGTTAGCGCTCGCCGGATGAATACGATTCGCGATTCAGTGATGGATTGGAACAAAGAAAGCATTTTATTGTTTATAAAATTAATTCGAGAAAGACCAGTGCTTTGGGACTTTACATGCAGTGCTTGCTTCTGCATATCATCAGGTAAAATTAATGACAGAAACTCTTCAAAATCACTTTCCGAGCAACGAAAAAAATTTTTTTAACGAAATCTGTCATCAATTTTCAAGATCGCTACGACCTCGATAAGGTCAAACACGGAATCTGTTTCTATAATAGTTTTGTCTCTTCATTATTTATCACCGACTTCCGAAATTAAAGTTATTTTATACTTTTCAGTGTTTTTTAACATTGAAGTCGGTTATATTTTTTTTTTTTTGTAAAAAGTTTTTTATTTTACACTTTTTAGTTATGATACCACCACTAAAAAGTATCCCTGAGACAAACTTAAATAACTCATAGCCATAGTGCATCTCATAAAGATTCTAATAATCCCAAACAGTTAGATTACATTAATTTATTTTATTTCCTTCTGGCTTCATCATCAGATCAGTTCGACGCATCCCCCCCCCCTTTTCTGACAGTCAGTCATTGACTACACGTTTAAACAAAGCAACTTTACTTGTAACCACAGTTCTGCTGTGATTCTATGAGGAGTTCTGTTCCATATCTTCGAAGTTCATGATCAGATTATAACAATATTTTTGGGGACCAACTTGGAAGCATAACCTTTCAATCAAAAAAAGAATTTCAAAATCGCACAATTGACCGAGATATCGGTGAACATACATAAAAAAAAAGTAAAAAAAAAAACATACTTCTTCTTCTTCTTCCTGCCCTTGTCCCATTTTATTTGGGGTCGGCGCAACACGTTTTCTTCTTCCATTCTGTCCTGTCACTCGTCACGCTATCACTAACTCCCTTTTCTTTCATATCACTTCTCACACAATCCATCCATCTTTTCTTTGGCCTCCCTCTCCCTCTCCATCCATCCACATGTAAATTCATAACTCTTTTAGCAACATGCTTTTCATCTCTCCTCTTTACATGACCATACCAAGACAAACGATTTCCTTTCAACCTTTCAGTCACTGGCGCCACTTTCAAACTTCCCCTAATATACTCATTTCTCACTTTATCCATTCTCGTCACACCACACATCCATCTTAACATTCTCATCTCCGCTACATGCAATCTTTTTTCATCCGTCTTTTTCACAGCCCAACATTCTGATCCATACAGTATGACAGGCCTTATCACGGACTTGTAGATTTTACCCTTCAACTTGAGGGGCATCCGTGGGTCACAAGTTGTTCCCGTGACTTGTCGCCATTTCATCCATCCTGCGTTGATCCGATGTGTTACGTCCCGGTCTACCTCACCATCCCCTTGGACGAGCGACCCGAGGTACCGAAAGTCGGAACAGATCGGTATGGGCGTTCCAGCGAGAGCTAAGGGCACTGGATTGGAGAGACCACCGAAATCGCAGAACAAGTACTCCGTTTTGGTTCTACTTAATTTCAGGCCAACACTCTCCAATCTGTGCCACCACACCTCCAATCTGTTCTGGACCTCTAGGCCACTCTCGGCAAATGTCATCGGCAAACAACATACACCAGGGAGCCTCTTCCTGAATGTCCGACGTCAGAGCGTCCATTATCATCAGGAAGAGGTAAGGGCTGAGGGCCGACCCTTGGTGTAAGCCGACAGCCACATTGAAGCTTCCAGTAGTGCCCACTGAAGAACGGACTTGGGTACTGCATCGACTGTACATCGCTCGGATCAACTGCACATACTTCCCAGGCACACCTTTCTCCTTAAGGGCCCACCACAGAACCTCACAAGGTACCCGGTCATATGCCTTTTCGAGGTCAATGAATACCATGTGCAAGTTTTTATGCGCACCTCTGTATTTCTCGCACAGCTGGCGTATAGCAAAAATGGCATCCGTTGTACCCCGACCAGGCATAAAACCGAATTGGTTCTGTGAAATTTCACTCTCTTCTCTCAGTCGCCTTTCAATAACTTTCTCCCAGGCTTTCATAGTATGTGACATTAGCTTTATTCCTCTATAATTGTTGCACTCAAGCACATCACCTTTGTTCTTAAAAATGGGCACCAAAGAACTGCTGCACCACTCATCAGGTATGGCTTCTTCCTGCAACAACTTATTGAAGAATAAAGCTAACCACGTCCATCCATCCACTCGCAATAACTTCCACACTTCAACTGGCATTCCATCTGGACCAATGGCTATACAATGACCATTCTTCATTCCATTTACTGCTATCCTAACTTCATCCATACTAACCATTCTCACTAACCCCACATTCACTGGTTTATTCTCTAACACACTACTCCAATTATTTTCCTCATTCATCAATCTTTCAAAATAGTCCTTCCACCTCTTTTTGATTTTCTCATCATCCGATATAACCATTCCAGTTTCATCTCTTATACATCTTACCTGGCAAACGTCTCTCGTCTTTCTCTCTCTTATTCTAGTAAGCCGGTATAGTTCTTTTTGGCCTGCAGGACTGTCCAATGTGTCATATAATTTGTCCTGGGCTCTTGATTTTGCTATGGCCATGGCTTTCTTCGCTTTCTTCTTTAAAATGTCATACTCACTCTTTTTTTCAGCTTTTAAACTAGCGTTTCCTGGCTCTACACGCTGCCATTCCTTGAATTTTCTCTTCTTTTCTTTCAATACATTCTGAACTTCTGTCGACCACCACCATGTATCCCTATCTATTATGCCCTTTCCTTTCGTCTCTCCCAAAATATCTTTTGCTGCATGCCTGATACACCCAGCTATCTCATTCCAGCTTTCATTTATACTTCGATCATTCATATCTCCCATCTCTATCATTCTGTCCACCACTCGTTCCCTGAACTTATTCGCACAATCATTCCTCTCTAACATATGCCATTTTATTTTAGGGGGAGGATGCTCTTTGTGTTTGTTAGACAGTATTTTGACTACTGATGTCATAACTAGGAGTCTGTGTTGTGAGACTAGGTCTTCTCCTGGCAGTATTTTGCAGTCTTTGACATGCTTTAAGTTGTTGCGCCGAACTAGAAAGTAGTCGATTTGGGTCTTATGACTACCACTTATATACGTGATCATGTGTTCGTCTCTTTTTTGGAACCACGTATTGGCTACTGCCAGGTCAAACGCAGTAGCGGATTGCAGCAGCGTCTCTCCTTCACTGTTCAGACTACCGAAACCCCATCCACTCTTTCATAAACACCTTTTATTCTTCCCACATGTCCATTAAAGTCACCTCCAACTATCAATTTTTGGAGGTACACACACAATGAAACACGTCGTGGATTTCGGAATGTCTTCTATTGGCAGTAAACAGTAATAACTTACACGAAAGCCAAAATTACAACAAGAGCTCACATCGTCTCGAGTAGCGGTAACAGTCTATCCTTCAATATGGCGGCAGACTCTAGTCTGGCGCCGGAAACGTTTGGTGTTGTCACACAAAAATATAGTAGGCGGTGTTGCGACGTAATACGCCACAACCACCCCCCTACGGAGAAAATAACAAAAAGTTATTTACAAATAAAAATATACATACACTTGATGACACAAGATAGGCAACAAAAAGTTAAAGAAAAAAATAAAACTTAAGCTAAAGATCTAACCTATCCTTAAATCTAACCGTGCGACCTGACCGGGTGGTAACTGGTTGTTGTGCAACAGGGGGCACAGTCGGCTGTGCAGACGCGGAAGGCGCAGGTGGCGCGGGCGCAGGCGCGGAAGGCGCTTGCACGTCAGGCGCGGGCGCTACGATCTGTTGCGGAGCGGTTGCCCGGGAAAGGTCGCTCTCTAAGTCAGGTGCGATGTATGCAGGCTTCACGCGGTCGATACTGACCGTCACGCGTTTACCTGCAATGTCAATGTCGAGTAACTTGTCAGTCCGTGACATTACCTTGTAGGGTCCTGTGTAGGGCGGCTGCAGCGCACGGCGAACAGTATCGTCTCTCAAGAGAACATGAGAGGCATTCTGAAGGTCCTTGAAAATAAACGACGTCGGCCGCATGTGTCGTGAGGCCTGAATTGGACGCAAATTAGCCATTTTCGTGCGCAGAACCGTCACAAAATCGTTGACGTTGTCAATGTTATGGGACGTGCTGGCTATCAGGAATTCTCCCGGTAGGCGAAGCGGCTCCCCGTAAACAAGTTCGGCAGCCGAACACTCGAGATCCTCTTTCAAGGCAGATCGAATGCCGAGAAGCACGATCGGTAAGGCTCGGTGCCAGGTGTCGCTGTGGCACATGAGAGCAGCTTTCAATTGTCGATGAAAGCGCTCGATCATGCCGTTAGCTTGAGGGTGGTAGCTGGTGGTTCGCCTTCGCTCAGTCGCGCCAACATTCATGAGCCGTTTGAAAAGGTCTGACTCGAATTGACGGCCTTGGTCAGTTGTGACTGTGGTAGGAACACCGAAGCGAGCAATCCAACCTTCGACGAAACGATCAGCTACCTCCTCAGCAGTTATCGAAGTCATCGGCCAAGCCTCAGGCCATCGAGAGAAACGGTCAATCGCCGTCAGGCAATATGAGTAGCCTCTCGATGTTGGCAAGGGGCCGATTATATCTAAGTGGACGTGGCGAAACCTGGAAGATGGAGCGGCAAAAGTTCCAAGTGGCGCGGACACGTGGCGCGTCACCTTAGCTCGCTGGCAATGGAGACATTCTCTTGCCCAGGTGCGGCAGTCGCGTGCAACGCCAGGCCACACGTAACGTTGTGCCACGAGGCGCGCGCTGGCGCGAGCACCGGGGTGGCTGAGCGCGTGCAGGCGCTCGAAGGCGGCGCGGCGCAGAGGTGCTGGCAAGTAGGGGCGCGGCTTGCCTGTTGAGACGTCACACTGGACGGTGGTGTCCGTGCCTGGAATTAAAGTACGTTGCATATTGAGAGACGAGTCAGATAAGGTTTTTAATTCATCGTCAGTGTCTTGTGCTCGAGCCAACGCGGTATAATCGCACTCGAGCGAGACGGCTTCGATGCGCGACATCGTGTCGGCAACGACGTTATCGTCTCCTTTTACATGTCGTATGTCGGTAGTAAATTGGGAGATAAAGGTGAGCTGATTAAGTTGGCTGGGTGGCAGCTTTTCTCTATGTTGCTTGAAAGCATACAAAAGAGGTTTATGATCCGTATATATTGTGGCGTGTTGCGCCTCTAATATATACCTGAAATGCTGCACTGCCGAATATACTGCCAACAGTTCCCTATAATACGCTGGCCACA
The DNA here is from genome assembly GCA_910589285.2 of Mythimna ferrago. Lineage (NCBI taxonomy): Eukaryota > Metazoa > Arthropoda > Insecta > Lepidoptera > Noctuidae > Mythimna > Mythimna ferrago. The sequence continues at coordinate 3,512,214 of OU342693.1, forward strand.
CTGACTGAGTTGCCGTAAGCTTCTTGCTAAAGAAAGCAAGTGGTTGCGAGCCCTGTTCAGTCTGCTGTTGTAAGCACGCGCCCACCTGTGTGCCAGAAGCATCTGTGTACAACGCCAATGGGGCGTTAGATACAGGATGTGCTAACCTGGTGACCTGAGAGAGGCTGTCCTTGCATGCAGTGAAGGCGTGCTCCAGTTCAGGAGTCCAGGGCATGGGTTTGGCTCCCTTAAGCTTCGTAGCTGTAAGGAAGTCAATGAGCGGGGCTTGAGTCTCGGCAGCATTGGGCAGAAACTGTCGATAATAATTTATCATGCCCAAGAACCTGCGGAGACCTTGGGCTGTTTTGGGAAGGGGGAAATCTTTCAAGGCTTGGACTTTTTCTTCCGGGGGACTTATGCCTTTACTAGAGACTTTATAACCGAGGAAAATAACCTCAGATGTGCCTAACACACACTTAGTTGGATTAACTACTACACCGTAGTTAGCCAATCGTTCAAAGAGCGTGCGCAAGTGGTTACAATGCTCCGTGGCGTCCCTGCTAAATATTAAAATGTCATCGACATATGGGAAACAAAAATCCAACCCTCGAACAATTTCATCGATGAAACGCTGAAATGTTTGTCCAGCATTTCTGAGCCCGAACGTCATATAAGGGAATTCATACAAACCAAATGGTGTTGTAATGGCAGTTTTGCAGACATCAGCTGGCTCTACTGGAATTTGTTGATAAGCCTTAACTAAATCAATAGTACTAAAGATGGTAGAACCAGCGAGAGCATGACCAAAATCCCCTATATGGCGCACAGGATACCTATCCGGTACAGTACGAGCATTCAGCGCTCTATAGTCACCGCAAGGGCGCCATGAAGAGTCTTTCTTCGGGGCTAGGTGCAGTGGCGATGACCACGGGCTCTTGGAAGGGCGTGCGGTGCCTGCTTGCACCATATCTGCAAACTCCTTCTGCGCTGCCCGCAGTTTGTCCGGCGCGAGGCGTCGCGGCTTAGACACCACGGGTGGGCCGTCGGTCGTCTTGATGTAGTGCACCGTGTTGTGCTTCACCTCGCGATGGATGCCAGGGGGTCTCGTAATAGCTGGAAATTCAGATAAAATTTTATGAAAATCTGAATCTTCGATTTTAACGGTTTTTACACTGACCTGGTTAAATTTAGCTATGGAGGCTGGAGCAGTAAGACCAGTAACTCCGCAGCGTATTATTTTGTTTCTGCAGTCAGGAAGCAAGTTGTAGAAGGCCATGAAGTCAGCACCAATGATGGCGGTATCAACATCGGCAACTACAAAGTTCCACTTAAAAGAGCGGCGGAGACCAAAATTAAGTGTGAAAGTGTGACAGCCATAAGTTTTTATGGTACTGCCATTTGCTGCGCATAAATTGTAGTTTACGTCTGCTACTTTATTCCCTAACAATTTTTTAGGAAAACAACAAATGTCGGATCCAGTGTCTAGCAAAAATCTGAATTTGGTGTCTTTGTCCACAACAAATAAGCGGCTGCTATTGAAGCAATCAGTCGCCGCTGCTACTGACTGTTCTGTTGGTTTCCCGACCACGAGCACGGTTTGGTACATTTAGTTGCTTTTGCACCGAATTTATGGTGGTACCAACACAGAGGCTGTCGGGCCGCCTGGGACGCAGATCTAGATCTAGGTTGATGGGACCTAGGATCAGAGCGTCGCCTAGAGCTAGACTCCCTTGTAGTTAAAGCGGCCACCTGACGTGTAAGTTCTTGAACTTGTACCATTATGGCAGCAAGGTCAGGAGCGCTAGCTGTACTGGGAGAAATGGCATTGACGGAGACGGGGTTGACCTCTAATATTTTGTCAGCCAGTTCGGCAACTTTGTCCAGGGTGAGATCACCTTGGGCAGTCAAAATTGCCTGAACATGTTTTGGTAGACGTTGTAGCCACAGTTCTCTAATTATAGTGTTATCTTTGAACGACTTACCAGCCAGAGACTTCAGATGACGGAGAAACTGAGTAGGTTTCCGGTCACCGAGCTCCTCACCTGATAGTAGTTGTCTGACTTTTTGTGACTCGGAAGTGGAGAAACGCTTGATAACTTCCTCCTTTATCCACTCATACCGGCCACCTTTAGGAGGAGGGTTAGTGACCAGGTCTTCAACGTCATGAGATATCCTAGAATCAAATTGTGAAATGACATAATTGTATTTTGTTTCATCCACCGATATATTACATAAAACAAACTGTGATTCCAGGTGAGCAAACCATCCAGCGGGATGCTCATGCCAAAAAGGAGGCAGTTTAGGACGGACCGCATATGCTGCTGGATTCTGCACACTTTGGGCATTTAATTGTGCCCGCAGGTCTGCATTTTGTTGCATCAGTCGTTCATTATTTGCCAAAATTTGGTTGAGTCGCTCCTCAATTTGTTGGCTCTCCATGTTGAATGTGTATATAAATATATTATAAAACGAGGTATACGTTTGTTGCAGTTACCACTCAGTCAGGTTGCTTAAAACTAAAACAAGCAACTTAAAACTGAACACAAGGTATGCACAGAATAAGCAAGATAATTATGCACGTGCTGCAGATAACAAGTATATAAAAAAAATAATCCACAAAACAAATGGGTGCAAATAGCTTAATTTAAAAATACAATACCTTGTACCATTAGCGACTTAAAATGAGCTTCAGACAGAGCTAACTTCTAAGCAAACACGCACACGATAAACCAAACACCAAAAATATGTAAACCGAAAAAACAAAAATGTGTAAAAATAAAGATATAAAGAGATAGATTTGATAAAGTTTTGTTATTAACGTTTGAAACCACCGAGCACACCACAAGTTAGTTTTTTAGTAAATGTTTAGTAGGATCAGTACGTTAAGATGCACATGCAGGCATGCAGTCGTATTTCAATTTTCAATTTCCAGTCTTCAAAATCCCGCGTTGCGATGACAGATGACAGTGACGTATCGGGTTGACGGCAGTTCAATCATTCACTCGATTCGATCACTAACCGAAAGTTCCGCTACTCCCCGATAGGTAGCGTATGGCGTCACTAGTCGCAGGTCTTCACGAAATTCCGTTTCCGGGTCGATGGCCTCGGAGCATTCCAAACTCGCGAAAACGCGAAAATGATGCGTAGGATGACGAAAACTGCTTGAAAAATGATGCACTAGTTAACACAAACTTTCTGCGAACCGTTGGTACGCCTTCCAATCCTCGGAAAGGCGCGCGTAGCGTGCTGGTGTGAGCCGGTAGGTAGGTAGGTATCTACTCGGCAACTTCTCGTTCGGCGATTTCCCGGCGGTTAGTGATAAAACCAGCCTGGGAACGTTGCGGAGCGTTGTCACATTAAGCAGGCTGAAGATCTCAGCGAGGTTTACTGCTGAAGTCCGGTTCCACGTTCCTGCTGTAGGTACCTTGCTGTGTAGTTGCGTCTCGTATCACGTCGGGGTCACCAATTTGGAGGTACACACACAATGAAACACGTCGTGGATTTCGGAATGTCTTCTATTGGCAGTAAACAGTAATAACTTACACGAAAGCCAAAATTACAACAAGAGCTCACATCGTCTCGAGTAGCGGTAACAGTCTATCCTTCAATATGGCGGCAGACTCTAGTCTGGCGCCGGAAACGTTTGGTGTTGTCACACAAAAATATAGTAGGCGGTGTTGCGACGTAATATGCCACAAATTCTTCATGAACAGGGATGTTCATTAAAGCTCTATCAAAATCCTCCCAAAACTTCTCTTTCACTGTTTCATCACATCCTACTTGTGGTGCATAAAAAAAAAACATACATTCAGCCGAAATCACTTTTATCGCAATTCGGAACGCTGTTGATCTGAAATCGCCATCCATCCCTCCCTATAGCTGTCAGTCTGTCACATAGATGAGAATTAAGGACCTAGATTACACTGCACTGAATATCGCGTGCGATCGTACTATTACTATTTTTCATTCATAGAAAGACAGTCTAGTCTATGGTTCGACGTATCGCGTACCTAGTGTAATAAGGGTTAGACTGTCTTTCTATGAATGAAAAATAGTACGAGTCGGAATATCGCACGCGATATTCAGTGCAGTGTAATAGGTCCTTAAGTACTAACGTCTGTCACATCATAACAAATCACATCACAATTGTCACAAAAATTCACTCCTCACAATAATAAAGAAAATAACCTAACAAGAGAGCATTTTGCCAGTTTTATAGATAGAATAATAATAATTTGTGTCTTAAATCATGAGTATTATATTGAAAAATTTAGCAATTTCATCACAAACGCATGGTAAGACTATCATTCCAGTTTTATGTGATAGATAGTTCATTTTAAAATTCCGTTTAACATTCTACATTTTGTTTTGCAGTGATTTTTCGTGCCCTGAATACGAGCACAGTTGTGTGTTCCAAGCAGTGGCGAGCTCAACAAGGCTTGTGTCTCAACCGTAACGCTGAAGGGGTCCTAACTGACACCCCCGACTTCACATATTTGGATGGAAGGCCAACTCCTCTTCTGGTATATTTATTTTCATTAAACTTGTTGGTACAGTGGTAGGGGTAGATCAAAATGGTAAATATTTTCCACATTGTTAAGAAACAGGCTTATCTTAGAACTGGAAATTCGAAGACGTAACATCCACCAATTTGCACAGGGCCTGCATGGTGGATTACAGCATTGCCCTGGCCAAGTCCTGCCAGTTGTGACATTATAAGGCTGATAATGCTAAACTAAACTTCTTGCAGTGTTACAATGAAATGCTTAAGTTTTACTTCTAACTTTATCTATGAAAATATTGATCCTAATTTGTTTGAGCGTGTAGAAGCAAAAATATTCACACACACTCACAAACTTTCGTCTTTAATATTAGTTTGATAGTATAATGAGATTTAAATCATTATGTTTCAGCAAAAACAAAAGAAAAGGATGCTCCGCCAAAGAGAGTTTGCTTCAAAAATCATTGAGATGGTTTCCGAACTCGACTTTGCTAAAGAGCGACACAACTTTATGCAAGCAGCCAAAGAGGATGAGAGAAAGAGTATCATAGCCAACAGGCTGAAGCCTAAAGGAGCACTTTTGAAAGCGAAGAAGTAGACTATGTTAGTGTTAATGTATGTAGGTTAGCTGTACCTAAATGTAAATAAACTTTATGATAGATATTGTTTTTCTTTTTTGAGATAGGAACCATGTTATGACTTCTCCCATTCTAGGGCAAAGTGCGAGGGCATGTCAGAATTTTACTGACCAAAACCACACCTGTGTTCCTCCAGTTGATCTTTGAATTCCAGGTCCACGGATGGACCCAGTTCGGTCGTTGGGCTTTTGGACTGGGACTGCGTTTTCACCTATAAAAATATTTATTTATTTATGTACACACAAATACTTAAAAGAAAAGAACAAATACAGATAAAAGAGTACAAAGTACATATAAATTTTTTGTGTATTATTTTTGAATCACAAGTAAAAAGGCATTAAAGTAAGTACATTTACCAAAAAAAAGCCCATACAAATTTATTTGTGGTCTCGTTTGTATTAATTTTATAGATGGAAGTTGAGACTGCAGTCCTGGTCCAAAGAGCTCAATGAATCCAGAAGTTAAGGCGGTTGTCACACTGCCACGCACCCTGCAGCGTAGTGCGTGTCTTAATGTTGCTTGTTAGTAACTCCATTTGTATAGAAAACACGCACAGTCCAATAGACTGAAAATGCATCCACGTGCGTTCATGCAGATTACGCACCTACATGCGGTGAACCATGCACTCACGCGCGTGGGTGGAGTCTCGTACCGTGCGTGATTTTGTATGAAATGAGTGCGTGCCTACATGAATTTACAAAACGCACCTACGAGCGTGAGTGAGTAAAAACCTGCACAGTGATGCAGATCTGCACTCCCGCAAGTACGTGCGTTCATGCGCTAAGTTGCGTGGTGCGTGGCAGTGTGATAACCGCCTAATCCATGGCCCCCAATTGCCCACTGAGCCAATTGGCCACTGGGGTAGGAGGGGCAAAGCTACTGGGGCTTTGTCCCTCCTGGACCCCTTGATAGATTATGTTGGGGTTTCATTTCTTCATTGTACAATGACGGTAATAAAGAGGTATGTGAAACACGGTGTAAAGCCCCGCATACCTACATTGAATAAGGAGGATCCTCCGACCAGACAAACGGGTGTTGTGTCTGGCCCGGGCAAAGAACTGCTTGATAGTTGATTTAGGATTGTTAGTACATATTTATGTTCTAGTCGCGCGGAGTACCGCGATGCAGGATTTTGAATGTTTAGTTCCTATGTTGTTACACATACAATGTGTCCCATAACTGGGCAAATACTTCTATACCACAAACCATTACATTAGGTAGAAACAGACACTGACATCTACTTGCAGTCAGCGAAATTAATAGCGCGGGATGAGACGTGAAATCATTGGCCTAGCACCTCTTTTAAATCAAGTCAGCTTGTTTTACGCTCGCCGAATAAACAGTTAGTTTCATCTTGTGTCAATAGATGGCGCTGATCTGAACTTTTTAAAATTCATAATGAAATTAATTGATTTTTTTTTAAATTAACGAATTTTACTTCGTCATGAATTTGTTATTCTTCTTACAAAATCCACGTAAAGGTGTAAGATGGCTTAAGTAGTAGGTATCTTTAAAAAAAAAACTTTTCTTTTAAATTAATTCCTGAAACTTTGGAAACCTTTCTTTTTTCGCGGTCAGCTTGACACGTTGTATAGGATTCGCTCACTTAAAATGAGCTGCGTTACTGCGTACGAACCAAACCGCTGCTGTAACTCCATTACCTACCTACATGTCGATACAATATTCTGACCCCTACGTAACTCAATTTGCCGCTGAAATGAACGCGATATTATCCTCTATTTAAGCGCTTATTTGCTGACGAAAATGACGGAAATCATATAGTTTTTAAGTAGTTACCTATTTTCATGCTTAGGTGTGTCTATCGTGGGGTAGACTCTAGAGAACAGGAAATTCAAGTATACAACACTCTACCTATTCCGTGGTCTACCCAGTAATCAGAAACGTTTATTTCAAATACTTATACCAATTACAGGCACTTTTGAATTGTCAAAATGTACTAGGTCAGTCAAAAAGCGTTGATTTCTTAGAGAAGAACGTGCAAGAAACTCCACGGACGGACATTTTTTTAAAGAGTTAATAAAACCTTAACTAGGTACCTTTCCAGGACAGGTTCATAAAATTCTTTAGCTCGCTTTGTTATGTTTATGGAATAAAACATACCTAGTTTGATTGAGTTCACTGAGTTCTATATTTACTTAACACAAAGTAACATTTATTGTGCCTACAGCCAAGGAGTGGAATTCCCTATCGGAGTCTGCCTTTTCTGTTATCTTACTTAAACTTAGGGGTCTTTAAGTCAAGCGTGCTCCATCGTCGACCACATCATCGCTTACCATCAGGTGAGGTGGTGGTTAAAAAAAGCCAATCAATAATAAAAAATAAAAAATTCTTTCTGTGCAATACGAGTTAGGACGCCATGACAGCAATCACTAGTGTAGTCCCTAGTCTATCGTCATACATCTAATATTAGTGTTGTGTCTAATCAACATACACAACATGCTTCACTGGCTCTGCTACATTCTCACAAACCGACAATTTTTTTTTAATGTTTCTAAAGATAAGATTACTTTTATTTGGCCTCTCTCTCAGTCTCCATACATGTAGTAAGTATCCATAACTCTTTTACTACTTACCTGTCATGCGTTTCATCCCTTTTCTTCACATGACCATACCAAGACAAACGATTACCTTTCTACTTTTTAGTCACTGGCGTCACTTTCAAACTTCTTTTAATATAAGTAGGTACACATTTCTCGCTTTATCCATTCCTCGCACAACACACATCCTTCTCAATATTCTCATTTTCGCTTTGTGTACCTAATCTCTTTTCATAGCATGTATAGAAACATTTTATACCTATAGAGTAAGATCCTAGGGTCACCAGACGTCACGTGTTTTCTGTCGAAGGAAATGTGGACGATTGAGTACTGCTAGTATATATACTGATACTAAGAACGCACGCCTACCTGCTAGCTTGCTTAGACGGCTAATTTTCAGGTATTAGGTAATCAAGGTACATTAAATCATTACTTACTTCACGAAAAAAAAACCTTATCGTTTCGACGCGTATTTTAAGATTTTAGTATTTTATTTTAGAGGGTAGGTTTGCGGAACATTTCTATTGAAAAGGGAGGACCCTCCGACCAGACGGTTGATATGTCTAGTCCGGGGCAACTCCTCGATAGATGATTTCGTTATATGAGTTGTAATCGCGCAGATAATTCAAACACCACGATGCAGGTTAGTTCCTATGTCACATAAATGTCGCTACATTACTCCGCTTTGGAGATCGGATATCGATGGTTTTTTTATGCGTCTTGATGCGCTTGACGTGCGGGGCCGGTAAAAGGTTGCTTCTAGTGCGTGAGAACCAGAAACCGCATCGTTTTTCTTCTTCTTTCTTTTCCGCAAGACTAAATCCTTAGCGGATCATTGTCCTTGGGCCATGGCGCCCTTTACTCCAACCAGCCCACCTCGCTCTAGAAGCAGATGAGTCTCTTCAGTTTGCTTAGGGCGTCCATCAGTGAATTCGGTGCTCCCAAGGTTCGTGTTCTTATCTCGCTGACGGCTGCACTCGAGGAGCACGTGCGTGACAGTTTCTTCTGACTCCATACATCCTCTGCACAAAGAGCTATCCGTGATATTTATTATGAAGAAGGGTTTGTTCAGGAAGCAGTGTCCGCAAAGTTATCGCTGAGTCGAAACTGGTGTCTTTCTATTTCCGACTATGAAATACCTATCATCATCGTCATCATCACCAGCCTTTTTAATGTTCCCTCTGTTGGGACTCACTCTAGGAAAGGGAATGGGCCGTAATCCACCACGCGGGCCTAGTGCGTGTTGGTGAATGTCACTGTCTTCGAATTTTTGGTTTCAGGACATGCCAGTTTCCTCAGCAGCAGAGCAGTGGTGATGAAATAAATTACACATAGTAATGCGCCTGCCTGGGTTCGAACCCGCAACCTACAACTCGTAAGTCGGGCCGTTACCACTCGGCCATCACTGCTCTCTTTCATCTCTCTTTGAAATACCTAATAGTAAAAAAAAATCATGTGCCCAACGCCCCTACGTAGCCATAAGGGGATGCAACTCGACATACATTTTCACTGTTTTTCATACAACTGCTCTTATGCGATTATGCCGTTATTACACATTTTTCATTAGATATTTTGGAAACACAGTATCTTGTGGATATTATCTAGGCTTCTATTGAAATTAATATATGTGTAAAACTAATCCAGTAAAGACCTCTGAAAATCTGCTATTTTGCACGAACTTTGATACCTGCTTCATAATTTACCTATGTATTCAATAGTAAGTAAAGTAAAAAAGAAAAAAAGTATATCTAAAGAAGCCTTACTTTCGTCAAGATTCTAAATGACGACAAATTTTTTCAAAAACTTTTAAGGCTTTAAAAAATACGTATTTCCTGAAACAAGTTTTGTAAAATATTCGAGTGTTTAGAGAGTTTTTTGAATATTACCATTCGGTAGGTAATTCAAAAAAGAAGAAGGCAAACAGAGTTTTCGGACGTTATCTCTCTTTTTTCGCGTTGCCTTTTCGCCAAACATCTCGTTGGATTGCGTTAGATGAATTATCAAGCATTTAAATCATGCTCGATGTTGACGATAGGCGAGTGAAAAAGCAGCCTCTCAGCTTAAGCTTTTACATCAGAATATCCCATTAAAGCCAAGTCAGTAAGTAAATAAACGCGAGGCTACATCTAGCGAGACTCCATTCACGTCATGTCGAAGGTGAGACATTGTCACGCTTCACGCTTTCAATGGATTTATTCAGGTTAAGGCATCGTTCGTCTTTCACGCGGGGGTTTCTATTGAACCTGTTAGCTAGGTTTTTCTACAAGAAACAGTCGATAAAGTTGGGGATAGGTTAAGTGAAGATTATTATAAAGGTACTAAACACTTGGTATCTGGTTTCTCGATCATTTTTATCTATGTTTATCAAGAAATTTTGATTTTTTTAATGAAATTCGATGTCATTTTTACATTTTTGAAAATTAAACTGATATCTACTCGAGATGAGATCAATTAAATCAAATAGTAAATTTCAAGTTAACCTAAATAATTGCAATGATTAATTCTAAACAAACAATACATATAAAAATCGAAAAGTGCTTGGGTAGTAACCTAGTACTTAATTTTTTCATAATAATTGTTGTGTGACCAGTTTCAGTGAATAAAAATAAATAAAATCAAATCATTAAAATTACTAGTAACTTATTCAGATAACTTTGACGGCGCGGTTGGCGCAGTGGTTAACTGATTGGCTGCTGCGCTGCGTGCCACAGGTTCGATTCCTGTATAGTACAAATATTTGTATGGCCTACAGATTCCAGGACTTTTTTTTTGTTTCCAGGACTTTTTTTTGTAGGTGGGAAAAACATCCAATGATATCCCCGCAACCTTGACCGGAGCGGAGATAGCGTCAGATTTTTACTGGCTAAAAACACACTGTTGTATCTTCATTGCCTTTCGTACCGGGGCCAAATCTACCTTTCAGAAGCAGATCCTTGGTCCCGGTAGGCTTCGACCCTGCTGGGCCCTAACGGTTTGCTGACAACTCCTCGAGGCAGAGGTTCCAGGATTTGGTATCTTGCTTAAATAAGTTTACATGTTTGTGAATGCACAAAACGATACAAGAGTAATTCTTAACGTGGAGGTTTTTTTAAATGAAAGTAGATGTGCAGTATCTAGTACTTAATTAGTCATACAACGTTAAATAAAAGATTTTTGCAGTTTCCTCGAAGCTGTAGTTTAACTTTTCTACTACACCATTTTTTCAAGGACTATCTACATGGTTAAGACTGCACTGCTCTCCATGTCTTGTGCAGCAATTTGCACGCAGCATAAGATAGGTTCATCAAAACGAAGCGACGGCACGGTAATTAAAATCTCAGCTGGTTAAGTCTAGGGAGGCAGGGAAGGACTCAGAATCTAGGTATTTTGATATAGATACCATTTTAGTAGCAGTAAATTATTTTCAATACACTTACTCGAAAACTCGCTCTTATTCTACCTCGTCAAGGCACGCAACAGACTGTTTTCTACACTAGTGCAGAAAAGTGCGCCTGATCTTTTCCGCCACAATTTTATAAAGTACATTTATCGTATCAGGTGTCGGTCACTCAGCTCCATAACACATCATCACAGTGACAAACTTTCAGCACTTGTATCAACCAAACCTTTCCGGGCCAAGCGCCCGAAAAGTGCCATAAAACAGTGATTTTCTGAGGCCTACTCCTCCGTAACGGCTAGGTTAATTGGTTTGAAAAAAATATATGTTTATTATAGATTCATGAACAATAATATCAACATTTGATTTTTTCGTGCAATTAATAGTTTTGTCAAAAAAAAAAATTTAGAAATTTCGCAACTTTTCGCAACTTTTCCCTACTCCTTCGAAACGGCATGGACCTATAGAAACATTTTTACACATAAAAATTGGTGGTTAAATATTCTTCAAAGTGAACATTGCATATGTAAATCAATCAATATCTCGCAGAGAAAATGGATTTAAAGCGCTTTTCGGGCGCTGCTGGCCGCAAATAAATGCACAGATTTGCGTACTGCCGCCTAGGCGAGTGCGAGAGTTGCGTTCACATAATTTCGGCCAGATGGCTCAAGGGACTATACGCCTTAAATGTAGAACTACGTTACGCACACGTGGGCCACGGACGCCGATCTAGGCGCGTCTTTCTCCATTCTTTATATGACAACTAGACTTGTAGAGCTACATTAGATCCACGCCACGCGACGCGATTCTACGTGCAAATCAGGCGTGGCCCACGCGTGTGTCGGTTTATTATATTTCCCCGCCTCTTATGCATGAGGCAAGTACCCACATGTGAATTTTTCAGTTCCTTTGTGCTTTACTTCCAGGAATTTTTTTTGGTGGCTAAAATTCATCCAAATGACATCCCCCGCCCTTGGGCGGAGCTGGAGACAGTGTCAGACTCTTACTAACTAATAAACCCACTCCGTTCCTTCTTGCCTTTCATATCGCGGCCGAGCCTTCCTTTCAGAAGCAGACCCTGGGCCCCAGTGGTATTAATTCCTCGTCACTCGGAAAGCACGGAAAGCACGTAAAGCCGTTGGTCCCGGTTGTCATTCGTAGATGTTTGACAGTCGTTACACGTAGTCAGACGCCAGAAAGTCTGACCATCAGTACCGCGTTGCCCAGAAATTGAGTTGTGGAGGTCGGGTAGTCAGTCGACTATGTAAGAGTGTTTTTAATATCGCGCGGATTTCATAACGCGTGCGGATTTGCAAATGTCCTTTTCATTCAAGTGTTTATTTTAATGCGGGGAAGATCATCCCGCATGCGTCATGAAATCCGCATGGTTTCAAAAACACCCTAAAACATGGGTGTTGGTGACTGGCCTGATGGTCTAGTGGTTAGTGGCCCTGACTGCTATGCCGGAGGTCGTGGGTTCGATTCCCACCCAGGACAAATGTTTGTGTGATGAGCATGATCATTTGTTCTGTGTCTGGGTGTAATTTATCTTTATTATGTATGTATTTAGAAACATATAAGTATGTTCATCAGTTGTCTAGTACCCATAACACAAGCTCTGTTTAGCTTGGGACTAGACAACGTTGTGTGATAGTTGTTGAATATTAATTTAATTAAATTTAATTCATTTCCATTCGGTTAGACGCAGGGCCCGATCTCTTCTTCTTCTTCTTCTTCCTGCCCTTGTCCCATTTTATTTGGGGTCGGCGCAACACGTTTTCTTCTTCCATTCTGTCCTGTCACTCGTCACGCTATCACTAACTCCCTTTTCTTTCATATCACTTCTCACACAATCCATCCATCTTTTCTTTGGCCTCCCTCTCCCTCTCCATCCATCCACATGTAAATTCATAACTCTTTTAGCAACATGCTTTTCATCTCTCCTCTTTACATGACCATACCAAGACAAACGATTTCCTTTCAACCTTTCAGTCACTGGCGCCACTTTCAAACTTCCCCTAATATACTCATTTCTCACTTTATCCATTCTCGTCACACCACACATCCATCTTAACATTCTCATCTCCGCTACATGCAATCTTTTTTCATCCGTCTTTTTCACAGCCCAACATTCTGATCCATACAGTATGACAGGCCTTATCACGGACTCGTAGATTTTACCCTTCAACTTGAGAGGCATCCGTGGGTCACAAGTTGTTCCCGTGACCTGTCGCCATTTCATCCATCCTGCGTTGATCCGATGTGTTACGTCCCGGTCTACCACACCATCCCCTTGGACGAGCGACCCGAGGTACCGAAAGTCGGAACAGATCGGTATGGGCGTTCCAGCGAGAGCTAAGGGCACTGGATTGGAGAGACCGCCGAAATCGCAGAACAAGTACTCCGTTTTGGTTCTACTTAATTTCAGGCCAACACTCTCCAATCTGTGCCACCACACCTCCAATCTGTTCTGGACCTCTAGGCCACTCTCGGCAACCAGCACAATGTCATCGGCAAACAACATACACCAGGGAGCCTCTTCCTGAATGTCCGACGTCAGAGCGTCCATTATCATCAGGAAGAGGTAAGGGCTGAGGGCCGACCCTTGGTGTAAGCCGACAGCCACATTGAAGCTTCCAGTAGTGCCCACTGAAGAACGGACTTGGGTACTGCATCGACTGTACATCGCTCGGATCAACTGCACATACTTCCCAGGCACACCTTTCTCCTTAAGGGCCCACCACAGAACCTCACGAGGTACCCGGTCATATGCCTTTTCGAGGTCAATGAATACCATGTGCAAGTTTTTATGCGCACCTCTGTATTTCTCGCACAGCTGGCGTATAGCAAAAATGGCATCCGTTGTACCCCGACCAGGCATAAAACCGAATTGGTTCTGTGAAATTTCACTCTCTTCTCTCAGTCGCCTTTCTATAACTTTCTCCCAGGCTTTCATAGTATGTGACATTAGCTTTATTCCTCTATAATTTTTGCACTCAAGCACATCACCTTTGTTCTTAAAAATGGGCACCAAAGAACTGCTGCACCACTCATCAGGTATGGCTTCTTCCTGCAACAACTTATTGAAGAATAAAGCTAACCACGTCCATCCATCCACTCACAATAACTTCCACACTTCAACTGGTATTCCATCTGGACCAATGGCTTTACCATTCTTCATTCCATTTACTGCTATCCTAACTTCATCCATACTAACCATTCTCACTAACCCCACATTCACTGGTTTATTCTCTAACACACTACTCCAATTATTTTCCTCATTCATCAATCTTTCAAAATAGTCCTTCCACCTCTTTTTGATTTTCTCATCATCCGATATAACCATTCCAGTTTCATCTCTCATACATCTTACCTGGCAAACGTCTCTCGTCTTTCTCTCTCTTATTCTAGTAAGCCGGTATAGTTCTTTTTGGCCTGCAGGACTGTCCAATGTGTCATATAATTTGTCCTGGGCTCTTGATTTTGCTATGGCCACGGCTTTCTTCGCTTTCTTCTTTAAAATGTCATACTCACTCTTTTTTTCAGCTTTTAAACTAGCGTTTCCTGGCTCTACACGCTGCCATTCCTTGAATTTTCTCTTCTTTTCTTTCAATACATTCTGAACTTCTGTCGACCACCACCATGTATCCCTATCTATTATGCCCTTTCCTTTCGTCTCTCCCAAAATATCTTTTGCTGCATGCCTGATACACCCAGCTATCTCATTCCAGCTTTCATTTATACTTCGATCATTCATATCTCCCATCTCTATCATTCTGTCCACCACTCGTTCCCTGAACTTATTCGCACAATCATTCCTCTCTAACATATGCCATTTTATTTTAGGGGGAGGATGCTCTTTGTGTTTGTTAGACAGTATTTTGACTACTGATGTCATAACTAGGAGTCTGTGTTGTGAGACTAGGTCTTCTCCTGGCAGTATTTTGCAGTCTTTGACATGCTTTAAGTTATTGCGCCGAACTAGAAAGTAGTCGATTTGGGTCTTATGACTACCACTTTTATACGTGATCATGTGTTCGTCTCTTTTTTGGAACCACGTATTGGCTACTGCCAGGTCAAACGCAGTAGCGGATTGCAGCAGCGTCTCTCCTTCACTGTTCAGACTACCGAAACCCCATCCCCCATGCACTCTTTCATAAACACCTTTCATTCTTCCCACATGTCCATTAAAGTCACCTCCAACTATCAATTCTTCATGAACAGGGATGTTCATTAAAGCTCTATCAAAATCCTCCCAAAACTTCACTTTCACTGTTTCATCACATCCTACTTGTGGTGCATACACACTAACTACATTCAACATCACATTCTCTAACATAACTTTCACAACTATAATTCTATCACTAATCCTTTGTACTTCCATCACGCATTCTTTCAATCTACTGTCTACGCAGGGCCCGATCTAAGGGGGGCAAATCGGGCATTTGCCCAGAGCGGCAAAAAATGAGGGGCGGCAAAATTTACTTATTCCATCTTCCAACTTAGCCATCCACACACAAGTTGTCAGGTTGAGAATTTGATGTGCCACCTTCCAACCTACTTCAGGTTGGATAGTGGAAATGTTTAAGACTTAAGATTCACATGACTTATATGATTTTGTGTATGTAAATGGCGGCGAAAATTATCTTTGCCCGGAGCGGCTAAATAGCTAAATTGGGCCCTAGTTAGGCGAAGCCGACCGCAAGCTAGTTGGGAAAAGGTTAGAGAGGCAACATGAAGATTCACACAAGACACCGGAACAACTATCTATGGGCCATACATACACCGCTAAATTTTAATCGTTTTAATCCCGTGGAGGGTCGATCCGGTACATGAAACACTATCGATTTGTAAAGATAAAATTAAAAAATAAAGTACCTCTTTTTCAAAACTCGTATTAATTCACGCATGTACGAAATTAGTATCTTTAAGAAAACGTCAGCTGAGCGAGTTCAATGACCTGTAGTTAATAGTCGGCGTTGCGTACAAAGTACCTACAGGTCATTGAACTCGCTCAGCTGACGTTTTCTTAAAGACACTAATTTCGTACATGCGTGAATTACCTAATACGAGTTTTGAAAAAGAGGTACTTTATTTTTTAAAAAATCGTCTAAATTAAGTGGGGATGCCGTCACGTGATAAATTATCTGGCAAAGTTGTGAATATTAAGATGGCAGTATACATGTGTAAAATGTAGAATGGGCTCCATTGGGCGACAAAAGTGGGCTTCAGTGGGCTGCAGGCGCGGGTAACGCAAGGGTGTTCAATCGAGCGAATTTTTCCAGTGCGATGTCGCGCGCACGTCTCCAACGACCCTCTCTTTTCTTAGACTTTGGAACTTTTTGCTTTAATTCGATTCAAAGATATTTATTTCAAATAGATCTACATGGGGACTTTTAAAATGTCAGATCAAGGAGTATACGAGTAGAGGCCTCAGATTTTAGTTTACAGCTGCATTTGCTCATTTCCCGTAGACGACGTTCGTTACTCTCTTTAAAAAAAAGTGATTTCAAGGTATTTATGTTAAATGTATTTGTGTAAAAAAAGAACGGATTAGGACGAAAGGCACACGCCAATGGGTGTAGGATGGGAACTTTTTTTTTCGTGAACGCAGTATTATAGCGTTACGCGCAGCTGTACGCTTCATGATCCCGATTTGAAAATGGAATTGTGCTACTCGTTCCATCTCTTTCGCACAGTCCTGTGGCATTTGCAAGAAATTAAAAGCTGGTATCCGTAAAGACCAAAACTAAACTGGTACGGACACTAGTCTTTTCGATCTTTTCGTTTGGCGCTGAGACTTGGTCGCTAAAGGCTGCAGACTGCAAACGCATCGACGCTTTTGAGATGTGATGTTGGAGAAGGATACTCCGTATCCCTTGGACAGCATTTCGGACCAACGTATCCATTTTGCAAGAACTCAAAATCTCCTCACGGCTGTCGTCCGAGTCTCTTTGCAAGGTTCTGCAATACTTCGGTCACATTGCAAGGAAAGACGGTGGCAACCTAGAAAGGCTAATTGTAACCGGTAAAGTGGACGGGCAAAGGCCTCGCGGGCGCAGCCCAATACGTTGGTCCGACCAGATCCGCACCGCTCTTGACCCCACCTTCACACCGCCAGAGACAGGAACAGATGGAGGAATATCATAAGGGTTAGAGTGATGAAACAGGGAGGTCACGACCCTCAGCATTGAGGAATACGACGCAAGGAGGAGGACGAAAAGGTATCCTTCTCATTCAATTTTCTCATTTTGTAATGTCTCAAGTCCAGCTCTGTATCTGTACAATCTTGCCAGCCATGATTAAAAAGTATAAAAGCGAAATACATAGTGAGTTAATTGTGTGTTGATCAACTATAAATTATTATTGTTTTATGCTTCTTTGTTACAGGTATACTTTGGAAATAACAGACGTTGGGGGAAAAATAACCAACTGAAGTGGGAGTGGGGTGGCTACGTCGTATGAATGCCCCCGGATAAGTGGGATTAAAACGTCGCTCACTTAAATGTATGGTGTGATGGTCTGGTCAGTTTCGATTTCGGCAAACTGGCTAGAGACTTGGCTTAGACATAGAAGTTTGGAAGGAGAAGGGAAAATCTTTATCCATGAATCAAAATAATAAAAACTGGGCTAGTGCAAGTCGGAGTCGCGCCCTGAGGGTTCGGTACAAACTGACCTATGTAAACAGTTCAATTCCCGAATGGAGTTTCGAAGATTTTACCAATCGCCAAATTTTGTTTTGTAGTGACGTAACAGCAAATTTACAATTTTCAGATTTATTCCTATACCTGTCCTAGAAGACCTTGCTTTATGCAAAATTTCAGGATTTCTACGGGAGCCTCGGAAACCATATAAAGCTGTTGGTCCTGAGTATGTATGCACTACTATAATGTTAATTTCTGCGGAGGAACTTACTACGTGTATAATTCTCCATTGAGATTGATCACCGCGACCGAAACTCCACCGGTATAATTATGGTGGATATCCCTCTCACACGCACAAAACGTTTTAGGAACACATTCATTATGCGTACAGCTAAGGAGTGGAATTTCCTGCCGGAGTCTGTGTTTCCTGATAGCTACAACCCGCGGGTCTTGAAGTCAAGACTAAATACTTCTAGGCAAGCGTGCCCCATTGTCGACCACATCATCGCTTACCATCAGGTAAGATAGTGGTAAAACGCGAGCCTATCCATAAAAAAAGCGGCCAGAATTTTTTTGTTTATTGTAGTCGAAAGAGAAAAAAGCATTTACAATAAGAATGTCAAGTACCAATTAATAAATGAGAAAAGATGCTAAATACTCGTTTATGTAAGTAAGTAATCATAGCACACTCCAATTAGCATCGGCATGATGCCAACAATCCACATTTAAAAATTTGAAATTCGAATGGAACGATGAATTTAAATTAATTGCTGTCGCCGATTTGTGCCAGTCATGATTGGTCTCTGGATGCTGAATGTAGAAAGAAACATATTATAAAGTATTTACTGTCTTTTACTATTTTTTTTAGTATCACTGGGTTGTGCAGGTCAGATAGGCAATCACTGTATATAAAATACTGGTAATTCATCTTCATCCGGTTAGATATTGGGGTTTTTTTTTTCTCTGAAAGGATTTTTCAACTTTACAAATATCATCATCATCATCATTTCAGCTGAAAGATGTCTACTGTTGGATGTTGGTCTCCCCTAAGTGTCACCATAATGACCGGTCCTGTGCATCTCGCTCTCATCGATTCCCGCAACCCTCACATGGGTTTGGGGTCTTTAGAACTATACTTAGAATAAAATTTCGTCAAGAAATTCGACCAACAATGTACCTACCTACATGAAGGTTGTTAAAAAAAAATGGCGGCATTCAAAGTACAGTGTCATTCAGTAGCAGTATTTTAATTTGATGATGACTAAAAAAAATAATAATATTTAGACAGGCGTTCGTTCGTAATATACAAATTACAAACGATATAAATAATCGAATTTTAAGCACGAGTTGATATAACGAGCAAGAACTTCTTCTTAAGTATCCTTTGAAAGTCTTCCACAGAGACGTTGTACCCAATTGATGTCATACCTACATATGTAGGTATCCGATTGATGTCAAGCCATCTTTATGCAAGAGCTTATCTTTCGTCTGTCTTGGGAAATTATGTGACTTCCACCAGCCATATTATAAACGTGAAGTCTCAAGAGTTTAACAGTCGTAGCAATAAGTACCTATTGAAATATTTTCATGGGAAGCATTTTATTTCACAAATTCAGTCAACGCAAGGTTTTCTTTTTCATAGCGACTTTGAATATGGTTAAACGAATTCTCTACATATTTTGCAAGGGAATTTTAAATTGCCTCGTTGATTTGTATTCGCAAGAGTGACTGCTAACTTGGGGTCTGCTTAGTTTCTATGTAAAAAGAAAGAAAAAAGGAAAGAAGGAAGGAAAAAAGCAAAAAGAAGAAAAAAAGAGAGAAATAATGAAAATAACTGGGAAAGGGCGAGTCGGACTCGCGCACTGAGAGTTCCGTTCAAGTTTACCTATGAAAACACTTCAGTTTCCGAATTGAGTAAATCAATTCAAACTCTTCGTAACTGTTACGAATATCACAGCTTGATATATATTTTATCATCATCATCATCATTTTAGCCGATACACGTCCACTGTTGGACATAGGCCTCCCCCAAGCGTCGCCACATCGAACGTTACTGTGCGTCCCGCACCCATCGATTTCCTGCTACCTTCACCAGGTCATCGGTCCACCTTGTAGTAGGCCTTCCAACGCTGCATCTTCCGGTACCCGAATAAATATTCATTTAATTTTATTTCACTCCAGAGCCTTTCGGCCCCATCGACCATCTGTGAATAACCAAACTTAACGGCAGTAGGCTACCGCATTACACGCAGATGTTATGTTAGAAATCGTTACATTTCTAAGCAAAATATAAACCATGTTATATGAGGTGTTGCGGAAATCCGGAGCCGTGTTTATGAACGTACCTTCAAATAATTATGTGTTCATAACCCGCTTACAACGAATGTGATCCAACTCAATATTCCGCCAATTTCTGGTTTTGCTTGATCAAAAAAAGAGTTTTTTTTTTTAAGCAAATTTTATTAGAGTCTGTTTAAAAAGTTAAACGGCTTGGGAATTATGTATATTATTTAATCATTTAAAAAATACTTATATTCTATACTTTTTATAAGGCTCTTCTATTAGTAAACAATGATCAAGATCTCTTAATCAACCTTGATTATTGAACCATTCATCATTTTACTGTAAAATTACCCGAGTCGTTTGACTTATTAAAAATAGTCTACTCTACTAAAGATTTTATAAATTATAAATCATATTTTATCTCACTACATTGAATTTTGACTTAGATAATTAATCTCGTTTACTATTGTTTCAATTTTTTTTATTTGTGACCCAATAATATAATTTGCCAACCAACGTTATCCCAGAAACGGCAAAATATTATGATCGTAATATAATGAACATTATACCTTTGTACATATAATATTCTGTCAAATAAATGAATTTTATTCTATACTAAAAAATATTCTAAAAGTCTGAATACGTGAAAAAATTAACGAGATCCAAACTAGTTAAATAGTTTTAAGCAGTCTGATGTAGGCGGCTTACATTTTAGTTTGATCAAAGATTCGATGCCGCAAACTTTCTCGGACTGCTTCTTAATTTTTCTAATGTAAGAAGAATCACGGTGGCGATACATTAAAGTTTGTAAAACTATCAACATAATTCATTTCAAAGACTCAAACTCATTTCCCGCAAATTGCAATTTTTGAGTTGGGTCACTTTCATTCTAAGGGTGCGGATCATTATTATGTTGTTAATTATAATCCGATCCGAGGCGCTAGGGAAACATTTTGATTATTGCGTTCTTGTATAATGGTATCTCCGTACACGTAGGGTAAAGATTCTATTTCACAAAATCATTCCATTTTGCTGTCTTTCGTTTGATTTTTTTTCGTCTTTATGGAAATTGACTATATTATTGTTAATTCATTCATTTCAAACATAAAAGAAACAAAAATAGACATTAAAATTACATACACACACAATGTTATAATTAAATTAGATACACAATGTCATACATACAATTAATTCATTAAACTCCAAGCGAACGTCGGCGTTCGCTCTTTGATTGTCTTTCTATTGTGTTAAAAACAACCAACAACCTTTACAAACAACCTTTTCGAATGAAAGGTTAAAAATAAATACAAAATGTCACACACTGGCACGTAAAGGACAACAGGAAAGTCAGTAAAAGTTTGACACACCCTGTCATTTGATTTCCCATTGAAAATAAAAACATGAGGCTCCAAAAACTGATTTCAGGTGTGATTGATGACTAAAAACTCTTTTTAAATATGAGGATAACAACTGGTGCGCTTACCCTTAATAGTTTGCGAAGCTTAGATATGTTCGTAAGCCTATTATGTTACAAGGTTTTAATTAAAATAACATATTTACAAGAATAATCCTCTACTATATTTAGGAAAGAGAGAGGTTTTAGTCAAGAAGGAGGAGGTTTTATTCACAGTTGGCCTGCTGCGGTCTTCCCGTCCGATTATAATTTGGGTGTCTTCAAGGCTAGAGTGAATAGGCTCTTAATAAACTAGTACGCCTCACCATCAAAGATTGCATCGCTACTTACCATCAGGTTTTTTTTTTTTTTTTTTTCGATGGGAAAAATCATCTTATGACAACCCCCGCTCTTGGGCGGAGCGGAAGATAGTGTCAGACTCTTACTGACTAAAAAACCCATCCCGTTCCTTCTAGCCTTCATACTGGGGCTCGAGCGCCATTTCGGATAACCCTGGCCCCAGTAGGCTTCGACCCGGCTGGGCCCCTGCTGTTGCTGACTACTCCTTGAGGCGCGCGGGAACAGCGCGCGCCGTCGACGACTTGGGCTTGGTCCGGACGGTTACCGGACGGCCGGACAGCGAGCTACCCATTGCTCACTGTCCGCAAGCCCGCGCCTACGGTGGCCGGAAATCGGGATCGGAATCCCGGCGGCGGCGGCGAGAGCGCCGTTGCCTGATGCGGTCGGCCTCCTCCTTAGCGAGCATTACTGCTTCGCAGAAGTCGGCGACCGCCTGCCACTCCTCCTCGCTCCGGACCATGGCCTCGACCAAGGCCCGGCGCGAGAGGTCTCCGCCGCCGATCACCCCCACGAGGGCACGGCGATGCTCCGCCCAAGCAGGGCACACCGCGATTGTGTGCACTTACCATCAGGTGGGATCGCAGTCAAGCACTAGTTTATCTCAATTAAAAAAAATAATTCAGTAATCCGACAATTGCATTATGTTCACTTTGTTGCTTTATCGCGTAAAAATATTAAACAAAAGCAAGAACTACATTAGACCGAAGCACACTTATAACATGCCTGATTTGTACGTAGAACAACGTCGTGTGGCGTGGATCTAGTGTAGTTTTAAAATTCCATTTTTCATGGAAAACGTATGTAGACCAACGTGCCCAGATCGGCGAGTGCGGCACACGTTGGCACTGTGTAGTTCTAGCTTAACTGCATTGTGTATTGTTCATAAATCCATCCAAATCAAATAGGTAATTTGGATTCCGTCGCTGCGGCCAGCGCGGCTGTTTTCTTAGAGAATAGCACTGCTGATCGCGTTCTCGTCGCTTCGTGTGGCTCGTCGCGCACCGTCCCTACGTGTGTTTCTTCAATATCGCGCCGCTTCGCTTCGCGATCGCGTTCACGTTGGTTTACCTACATATGAAATGACATGTAATGTGTGGGTACTAATGGAGGCGATCGCCGGCGGCGACCTTTTGCGTTCGGTCCTGATTTAAGTCATGGATCGGAGTGAGAGGTAATGGAAAGCGGTCACCTTTTTTTGCGAAGTTGTAATGTTAACAAAAGAGATGGCTGAAACCGTGAGGGAACAGACATCCTCACGTCCCAGCCGGCGGCGCCATACAAACACACCAATGTAGGTTTGTTAATTCTAGGCTAGCGAGCTCGACCACGTCGTCACGTCATCGCTTTCCAGCAGGTGAGATAGTGTCAAGCATGAGTCAATCATTGACAAAACAAAAATAACAAATGAAGCCGAGAATTTTATTCTAGCTTTGACCAGCTCAGCAATGTTTGCAAAGAAGGCGGACTAGACACATAATGCTGCCAACACGAACTGCCAAATGGATAAAATATTAGCCTTGTATAACTTGTTCTACAGTAAAATTGCTTTGATGAATAAAATTATGGCATCTGTGCACCATACTGTAGTTCGGGCTTTGACTGATCCTACTACTTAAGAGAACTTGCGAAAACTTTTGAGTGTGAAGAAGCAAAGTCCACGATACAACACTATGTGATGCATGGAAGAACAAGAGAAGAAACAAGCTGCTTACACTTTTATTAACTTTTATATATCTTCCGTGAAGGAGCTTGCGGCTAAAATAATATCAGGCGCACTGGTCGATTACAAAAGTTAAGGCCGTTACCGCTGGGGTGAGGCCGTTACCCGAGGGAAGAGTTGGCGCTGAGTGCACAGCATTGTGACGTGCCTATAGTACACACACATGCAGGCATTAAGCGTCGCAAGTGGAATTAGATTGGCCACACGCTTTGAAGGGATCCCAATCACACACCCAAGGAAGCGTTGGAGTGGAATTCTCAAGGAAAAAGAAAGCGTGGGCGTCCCCGTCAAACATGGCATCGCAACGTGTTGGTAGAAGCGGCGAGCAACGGAATGACGTGGAACGAGGTGAAGTGTCAAGCTCAGGACCGTTCGCGATGGAGGATTACTGTGGACGCTCTCTACATAGTGAATTAAAGGTAGAACTAAACTGCTCACACGCCATGCGCCGTCGTTCTGCGTACAAATCAGGTGTGTGACACGTGTGTGTCGGTCTTATGTAGCTTCAATCAAGTAAGTCATGTGATGCG
Organism: Mythimna ferrago; assembly: GCA_910589285.2. Classification (NCBI taxonomy): domain Eukaryota; kingdom Metazoa; phylum Arthropoda; class Insecta; order Lepidoptera; family Noctuidae; genus Mythimna; species Mythimna ferrago. Next base: position 3,536,196 of record OU342693.1, read on the forward strand.
CGACAGTGCCCAGCAATCCAAGGCGGGTGATGCCGTAGATTAGATAGTTTTAATGTGAATTGGCTAATTGCTTTGAAACAAATTATATTGATTTCTTGTTCGAACCTGTTCAAACCATTAACAATTTTTCAAGCGCGATATTTAGATTCATTAGATTAATTATTCCCGTTCCCACCTTTTGCGCTGGTTGGCCACCATGCGTATCCGATTTCCCTGTCCAGAGCACTGCCATGCCAATCAGTGGCCCTAAAAACGTGCCCGTTTTTACGGGTTGCTAAATTGCGTGCCTAAAAGCGGTAGGGCGCTTTTAGGTACGCGATCTCTTTATTTTGCGCTAGTGCGGAAAAGTGCGCGAGCTTGTCCGACAAACCGCAGTGTGTAGCGTGCAGACAAAGGTGTTGGCACTAGCTAGTAGAGTCTGTCTAATAAGTTAAACGACTTGGGTAATTATTAGGATTTAATGAAATCTGATGTAGTCAACACGGGTTCAATAATCAAGGTTGATTAAGAGATAGAGATCATTCTAATAGAAGAAACATAAAAAAGTACCGAATATTTGTATTTTTTAAATGATTAAATATTATACAAAATTCCCAAGTCGGTTGACTTATTAGACAGACTATATATACTATAAATAAATACAATATAATTATAACATAATACATAATATCGTATCCGTCTAGTTTACCCTTTTATTCAGCTGAGAGAATGTTTGAAAGAGTAACAACAGCGGTCTTGCAACGTAAATGGCATCTGAAGGAACACAGCTGGGTTTTGAACAGTAAAAATCTGTCACTCTCTCTGTGCCCAGAGTGGGAGTTGTTATTTGATGATTACTTAAAAAAAAATGGCGGATATTGAATTTAGGATAATGGGGGATAATTCGGTTGGGTCGGTTTTAATAATATGGTGTTTGAACGGTAGCCGCAATGGTACGGCTGTCTCCATAGCAGAGATGTTAAAGAGGTTCCGATATCGAAAGTTAGGAACTTCCGGAACTCCATTTTTGGATTCGGTTCCAATAAATTTTAATCGGAACTTATATCGGAGGTACAAACGTCAGAGTGAGTGAGTGAGAGTGTAGTATTTTTGACTTGCGCTTTGGTGCATACTGTAAGTTTTGTATATTCTTATCATGCAAGGATCCTCCCTCCCTCATCTCTTTGACCAATTACTCTTTCTGCTGTTTCGTTTCTTATTGTAGTATTATATTTATCTATAACATGTAAATAATTAGAAATATATAAGTAAGTATGTATATCAGTTGTCTAGCTACTCATAGCACAAGTTCTGCTTAGTTTGGGACAAGATGGCGTTGTGTGGTAGTTGTGGTAGATATGATAATTGGAATGTTGTAAATTCGTTCTCCATTTTATAGATACTTAACGGAGTTTGTGAGTTTTTTATTAGTTCTAGTAGAATTTCATTTGACGCTTCTGCCTTTGTCTCAGCCTTCGATTTTGGTTCCGATTTTGGCTCTCGTTCCGGTTCCGTTACTAACAAACCAAATATAAAAACTCCGGTTCCGATATACTCCTATTTATTTTCGTTACATCCCTAGTCCACAGCTACTCATCTCCGGGTAGGGATGTGGGCGACTGGAGGAGGATTAGACCGTAAATTAATTAAACTTGAGGATGTAGACATGGGATATTCTATTTTTGGTTAATGTGAGACCATGTGTGAAATTATGATTTGTTTTGTAAGAGGTTTCTTTAGGAATAGGGAAGGCTTGTAATATATACATCTATAGTGTAATGTAATGTTATGGGTACTAGACAACTGATATGCTTATATATTTCAAAATACATACATATTATAGATAAATTACACCCAGACACAGAACAAATGATTACGTTCATCACATAAAAAATTGTCCTGGGTGGGAATCGAACCCATGACCTATGGCATAGCAGTCAGGGCCACTAACCACTAGACCAACAGGCCAGTCGAAAATAAACTTAATGTATAAATAAACTTGAAGTATTTGTTTTTACATTTTTTTTTAGGAGCGTTAAAGTTTATATGAAAACTCTCGCAAATGCAAAAATCTTGCAAAGCTTTTGTTTAATTGATAAGCTCGCGTTTGATTACTATCTCACCTGATGGTAAGCCATGATCAGGTTGACGATGGAGCTCGCTTGCCTAGAAGAAACGCCTTGTGGTCAGAATATGGAATCGGAGGCGTGGCCAACTCGAGGCATTCGACGCAAGAGAATCGAAACGTAACGGTCGTGACTTGGCTAGGCAGGCTGGTCTATTTAATAAAAAAAAACTTAATCTAAGCTGCCAAACACAAATGTTTGCCACAAATTGCTCAAGTGGCTGAATTGTAGCGCATATAAAAGGCACAGTACTGAATGAAACCAGTAGTAAAAAGAGTTTACTTACGGATTTCCATGACGGTTGCTGCATAATTCCAGTTGACTGCTAAAAGGCGAGGTGGACGTAGTGACAGTTATGCAGTGTGTCAACTTACAGAAAATACAAAACATAAAGAAACTTTAATATAAAGATTATTTGAACTTATAATTCCAAGTCAATCCAAAGATATAACACTTCAAAGCAACCCGATTTAATTTCATAGATATTATAATTATAATTTCCTATTATATTATTATTATATTATACAACATGATAATGATGATAATAAACTAATTATTTATTTTTAGTTTATGCGAAACCTGAATATAGTTTGTTCAGAATCAGTAACTGGATGGATTCCAGTTTTTACATCATGTTAAATTTTTTCCCAAAAAATATTTTAAAAGGTCATAATTTCGACACACACTAAGTACAACACAGGTCACGGCAGGCCATAGCGAGCATGAGGAGCCAGCAAACCGCTGGATGCAAGCGCAAAACAGCCCCTCACAGTCATCTGGATGACCCGGTGACTATGTATTTTTGCTGACATAACAAGCTTATAACTTTGTCATTTTTGTGATACAGTTATGAAAGAACAATGGTCAATCTCCTAACATGCTTGGACTATAAAAAATTAGTAAATCGTAACTTGATGAAACATGTATCGTTTGATTTGCCTGAATGAATATTACTAAGTACGGCATTCAATATATTTTTAAAAGTACGGAGAAACTACTAAATAATTAAAATGTTTTTTAAGGTTATGTGGTTTATTAATAATCTGTAGCTGTAAAAAAATACGTCAAATATGTCATTTGTCCATTTCGCGCCAAATAGGACAAACTGTACCCCAAGAATTTATATATCCTACGGATAAACAAGATTATTTATAAGATTCTTGACTGTACCTAATAAATAGACGCAGCGGAATGATTGGACAGTACAGGTCGATGGCAACAAAAGACTTTAAAACTTAGTACAGCCTAGTAGTCATATTCAAAGACTAGTATACTGGTTAACCATTATGAAATTATTCTCTAGATTCACCTGTAAGCCCGCGCACGGGCAAAACCGATGTATGAACCAAACTTATTGGGGTCAGGTGTCCCACTGTTTTATAAACAGTGCTTAATTTATCGAATTTAAATCATAAGCCTTTAGATTTGTTTGGAGGACACACTATATCTGTTCCAAACATTGTAGATGCAAATATATGAATATGAATAAAAGCTCTAGTTATCTTTATTCATAAGTAAGAATCTTACTAAACATGCGGACACAAAAATTAAATAAAGAATTTTCGAGTTGTCTTGCTATCATTTAATCTTCTTCACTTGCAAGATCACAATCACTAAGGTACTGGTGAAAAATAATTATGTAAAAAAATTAAAACTGATTAGGTACTTTTATTCTTTATTACAATTCTCTTATGAATATATCATCAAGAAATGCAGCAGGAGCAGCTACATTTTGTTCGTATCTGGCCCATCCAAGAAACCAAACGATGGTCATAACATGAGCACAACATCCTAGTGTGCGTCGACCAACAAGACAATTACAGCAATATTCTCTAATGCCAGCTAACCCAGATGTGTTATTATTTATTAAAATGTACACATAATATTGTTTCCTGCTAATGTGCCTTGACTTTATTCTACCTCTTATAATTGAGACTTCATTTACATCCAAATTGGAAAAATACAGAGAATCCGGTATTTCCCTACAGACTTCAATTCTGTACTGCCCATGAAATCTGATATGTTCTCCGTAGTAGGAGAGCGCTTGGCGAAGTTGGTATGTCCCAAGAGCAAATAAAATAAGGTCCTCATATTGGAGACGGGGAAAATTAATTAAATTATTTCTATCTGCACTTATACTAATAAAATTAGAACCACGTCTATTTAAATTATTGGTTTCTACTATATCTGCTAAATTATTTGGTAAGTGCATTCTTAAATAAATGTTATTTAATAGTTGCTCAGCATTTTCGCGATTTTTGAGCCGCACACCAAATCTATTTAATAATGCCGCCGCAATCTGGAAATCTTGCATCATGTGTGGCAAAGATTTATGAAAAAATTCTTGACGAAATAATTTGAAATCACGCTTTATATGACCATTAACCACTTCTACTACCCATCTGCAAAGTGTTACACACCTACTTCTATTTGCCTGAGGTGTGGTTAATTGCCTTTCACCTTCCAATAGTGATTCAGGCATATACGGTTTATAATTACAATTTTCCAATAGATTAATGCAGTCTCGGAAACCTCGGTCTAATATAAAAATATCGTTGTCTCTAAAATACTGTCTCAGAGGTAAGTTTTCATTTTCAAATAAGGAAGTCATTATTTCAGCATCTGAGGTAGTAGCTTTATATGGACCAAAACAATCTAAAATGTAACCGTCACATAGCACTAACATAAATGGTTTTAAAAGATTTCTATATTTGTGCGATGAATATGATTCTTTTTGGAACATATAATTAGCACTCTTATGAGCATAAATATATGTTCCATCACAAATAACAATGGGGTGGTCTGTGATTGCCCCAGAATTCCCATATATTCCATTGGGAATTAATAAATTGTGGTTAATACTTTCTTGTCTGCTTAAATGTCCAATTCCCAAGTTGTTAGGGACAAAATATTGCAAAAGTTTCTCTCTTACATTGTTCATATAACGTTCGAGAGTTCTTCGTGATATCCCCATTAGGCTAGCTATCCTTTCATCCGAATCTCCATTCCTTAATTTTATTAAATATGCTACAAGACCAATAACTCCTCGGTGCAGAGTTTGGATTTGAGGAACTTCAATCAATAAATTGTTGAATTTTTCCTTAGTTAATCCAAGCCAATATTGGAACAGATGATCATCATTTAAAGGATCATTAAAATCAATTGAACTAGATTTCTTTGAATCAATAAAAGAAAACATATGTTCAACTTGTTCTACAGTGAAAACCGCACTACTATTATCTAAATAGTACAAAGTGTCCCAACTGTTACTCAATAAATGGTCTGAACAGATTCTAGCATGTGCAGGCAAGTAAAAATGGTGGTCAATTATTATTTTTATGCGTAAATCATCAGAAATTCGATGTAAGTCCCGATTAGTGCAATAAGTAAATACACACTGTGCAGCAGTATTGGGTGCCCGTCTGTAATTCGAAAGTGTAATAGTTGATGATGCAGGTACATTTTCGGTAGCCACTGATGGTACTGCTGGAACCCAATCAGGTGATGAAAAAGATGATATACTGGGATTAGATAACACAATATCCGCTTCATCAGATCCCTGTTCTGGGTCGACATTACCAGCCATCTCTGACTGCTCTATTGCTGAATGTAATTCAATGTCATGTTGTACTAATTCAGGTGCTTCTACCATATTTGTTGGAGAAAAATCAACTAATTCATTTTCTCTTTGTTCTGTCTGCATACGCAGAGCATTTCTTTTTGCTTTCATCCAGCAAGAATGACACACTCTGTCATTTGTAGTTAACTGAAACAAAAGAGAGAATTGGTAAACTCATCTAAAAATACTATTAAAACCTGACCTAGATTGTAATAGGCACACACATTGATCACTGTTTGTTTGCGGCAGTTTGGCAATATCAAACTTAAATTAATTCATAAAACTCCAAGTGAAAGCTGGCATTCGCACTGCTATTGTCTTTCTATTGTGTCTATAATTGACGGTATTTGAAAGGTTAATTATGAACCCAGCTTTCATTGCAATGTTGTTTCTTTTATAAATAAGATCTAGGAGTTATAAACATCAAATCCAATTGATTACTATATAAAACAACAGCTAGTCTTAGTAATACTAAAAAATTGTTTAAATTACCTCTTGCGATTGGATAGAATTCATTATGCAGGTAGTAATCATTTGTTGCAGTTCTGAAGGATTGCTGCGTAATATTAAATCACTTTTTCTTCGAAGGATTGAACATCCACACATCAAGCAGATGCTAGAGTGACCCACCACCTGAGTTCGACTACTTCCGGGTAGTTGGTTGTCATGGTTTGATATTTCTCCATGGATAATTTGATTAACCCTCATCATCACAGCATCTAAACAGGCCTGGCAAATATTATCACTGTCCTCAATCTGTAAATAAATATTACTGTTTGTAAAACACTTCGATGACGATGTACTAAAATGAAATATCTTACGATGCGTTGTGATGCTAGTAATGGCGTGTAACGTGGCGAAATCCTTTCAGCAATAAAAGACACCACTCTAGTATCTTGTTCTAGGACAATGTGCCGTGCAATGCGATTAACGCATAATCCACAGTTTACACACAGAATGCGCGAAGACATGACTACTTCCACTTCACTTCACTGACAAATCCAAAACTAGATGAAATCAAAGTCCAAAAGACGAATGCCAAGTTAACTAGTATAGAAGATTCGATCGGAGTCCGTAAGCAAAGCAAGATATGGTTAGAATTATAGGGAAAACACAAGATCACACAGAACACAGTCGTTGCCAAAGCTACAACACGGTCTGCGCAGAGACAATAACAATACATTGTTTGTTTGTCAAAAATAGGGTGGCTCCGTATTCAATCGATTTACTTACGGATTTATCGATTTTTAGAAGCAAAAATCATTTTTTAACTCATGACTTGATTAAATCGTATAACAAAACACAAAAAGATGTGTAAGTGGCTTATCTCAGATTAAATAAATAACAAAATCATAAACAGCTATAATCTAACAATTATGTACTTTTTCATTTCTATTTAGAAATTAAATCGATATCGACCACTTCAAAAGTGTGGACTTCTCTATGAATGTTAACATTACGGATGCGTTCATGAATAAAGATATTGAGACGCGTACTATTGAAAAAAAAATAATAATTAAAAAAATGAATATCTTTTTTCCTCCTGCTTTTAAAAATAAACTGAACCCACCATATAATTACATTGATAATATATTATGTTATGATGACAATCTCATTTCGTTAACAACACTTTTTTTTTTCTAGACCAAATTGGCCATGATTCTTTGCACATAGATTTTTACATAAAAATACCAGACACGTTTTTCAGGTTTCACATATGTATACTAAAATTAATGTTGTAAATACATATAGGTAAACTGTTTTTTTTTTTTCGTTTGAAACTGTAGCACGCTCGTCTTGTCCCTAATTGCTGTGTTTTCGCAGTTGATTTACTGTATTCTTTGTACTACGTTAATCGTCGAAGTTTTAAAAGTTGGCGAGCGATGTAAAGTGGAGTATTCGCGCATGGCTGGCGTCTTGAAATGGCTCAACTTAATACCAACGCTAGGCACTACCTCGGAGTTACTTATTAAATATAGTAACTTACTTAATCTTTCATGCAGGACCTGAAGAATTTGCCTCGGAAAAATGCTCAAAAATAGAAAAATATTTTGTGTGAGCGAGAATTTATTTTAAAAAACTTAGAAAATATACAAGAAATTATAGACTGGTAGATGAGGGGGGAATTTATATATTGTAGGGATTAATTGAACCATAAATAATTCATCAAAGTATTTAGCCTCCACGTATCATGTGGACATAATAGCAGTTTTGTCGATAATACTCAATTGTTTGCGAGTCTATTCAGTTTTCAGTGGGCTCAGTCGATCGCCATTGTCACAGGCTTTGACAAAACCATTCACCCGTAAATATTATGTTATCTCTGTTCTGTGCGTGGTCGAATAAAGCTAAATAACCGCTGTATATATGGGTCAGATCACACCGAGACGCGATGCGACGCTACGCGCAGTGCGACTCTATAGTACATTTTGATACAAGTGTAGAAAGTTTATCATTGCGACTTGGGAATTCAATCCCGCATCAAAGTTGCGATCCCGCATGCATGTGGGATTTCGCACGTGTATCAAACGACTTTTTCAATAATTTTCGAAGAAATGAATAAACGGGGGTTGACCGGCGACTCGCGGGGGGTCGACGCGCGGCCTTATATGATACATGTAATAACATTGTGGCGAGGGAGAGCACGCGCACTTTTCTACACTCGTGCGGAAAACCGTCTATTACGTGCCTCAAAGCGATGGGATAAGAGCCGAGTAAGTGTATTGAAAAATATATGGTAAACTAGGCATGTATGCCTCAGTCGGTAACTTACCTCATTGGTAAAACTTAAGACATGTATTTAGATGTTTATTTGAGCCGATTTGGTTAGTTTATATAGGTATGACCACAGAAAAGAGGTTAGAAAGGAAATACTTTCCAATTTGTACTACAACGAGTGTCGCCGCTTGTCTCCCACCCTTTAACTCCACAACTCCATTACAGGCAATAACCCAATACGAACGCGCAAAACTAACAGACCACGCACACTTAGATCACAAGTTTGCTATTGGTTGTGCAAATTATGAGCGTGATCATATTTTGAGGCACGCTTGCCCCGCCTATAAGGCCATTCTATCCTCTTTAATTTTTTCGGTGGGATATATACCATCACCATAGTATTCCTATTCGTCCAATCCAAATGTGAACCTCTTTTATCTTTTCTGTGAGTATACCGGAGATGTTAAAAATATACACCCCTACTTTTTAATTAGTACACAAAAAAATGGGGCTCTATCTCTACCCGTCACTTATCATATCATATTTTTGTAGTCAAAAGTAGAAAAAACTGAAATCCTAAAATTGACCACGAAAAGGTAAATTCATCATAGAATCAATCAAACATAACAATTGCTAGTAGAAAATACTGCGGGCAGTGTTTTTCCTTAATAATTGTCACTTATTCATTCATTAATCAATAGCCTGCACAATATTTCCATAAATTGAGTGATATTTTGGGACATAAACCAACGCTAATAACTTTGCTGTTTATGATTATTATTTATTGAGATTTTACTTACAATATAACAAGGGCTTTTCTAATAAGCACTTAAACCTCTCGTGTGCCGTAATTACAGACACAATTAAAAAGCCATTGTGTCTCGCGTTGATCCACGTTTAGACACACAACGGGTTAAGTATGTTTACTAATTAAAAAATAGTGGTGTACAATGCAAGCTTATCTAGGTTGTATAGTTAATGTAATTTTAAATGCGAGTCTTAGTTTTGGCACGTTATCGATTGGGGCATGTACGCTTGGCATACCCTAAAATTTACTACACGAAAAGATACACATTTCAGCAGGGTCTTAAAAACACCTTCATAAAGGTTACAGAATTATAAGTGTTACATGTTGAATTGGTAACAGAATCAAATTTGTAACACTTATATGAGTGTTTGCTACGTGTTAACCCAAAACACTTATAAAAGTGTAACCGTAACATATCTGTAACAGATATAAAAGTGTTAACGGTATTAATAAGTGTAACAGGTAAACGTAGTGTTGCCAAATTTGCAATTTGCTTATATAGGGTACAGTAAAATTACTTATACCTAAAGCTATACTAGTACTGATTATTTCAGTTACACAAATTAACACTTATTAACACATATAACAGGTTACAGTTTGATTTGGCAAAACTTATTAACACATATAAAAGGTTACAGTTTCATTCGGTAACATTATTGTATCTGTTACATTTAAAAGTGTTTTTCTATTAAAACTGTTTTAAATAACAGTGTTAAAACATATTATTACGGTAACAGTTTGAGTCCCTGCATTTCAGATCGAGAAGCCGGCGCAGCGCTGCGTGGTGCAACGTATTCTAAATTATCACTGAAAGTACTCGTATCCTTTCGTGTTATATTTAAAGTCGATCATCGCGAAGCGTCGTGTCTACAGTCGTATACATACAGGGTTATTTGTAACACACTAGCAGCCTCTCTATAGTCCAGAGAGGTTGCTAGTAATTACTAAGGGTGAGTTGCACCATTTAACTATAACCATAACAAAGCCGTTAACAGTTTTCAAATCGTCGAATTGACCAATAGGCGGCCGTTTCACGGCTGGTTATGGTTTGGTTATCGTTATAGTTAAATGGTGCAACTCACCCTAAAAATCATAAACAACAACTTTTGTTATATGACTTTTAAAAATTTATCATATTTTAGGTCATCAGATTTTCATACAGAAATAATAATATTAAAATTGATTGTTCTAAATATTACGAAATCTATGCGAAGCAGTAATAGCGGAGGGGAGCGGGGATCGGGCGCTTGCGTCGCGTCATACAGGCGTAGGTAGGTATAGCAAAATACAGAGTTGAAATGTGTTAGACAGAACAATGAAATCTGGAAGGTTTGTTTTTGGTAAATTAATTATGTTTTGTAAAAATTCATAGAATAAAAGTTGTTGTTTATGATGTAAGTAATACAGTCCTGCAAAGTTCTTCATCATTTCAGCCGACATCCACTGTTGGACATAGGCCTCCCCGAAGCGTCGCCACAACGAACGATCATGTGCGTCCCGCATCCATCGGATTCCCGCTACCTTCACCAGGTCGTCAGTCCACCTTGTATAAGGCCTTCCAACGCTGCGTCCTTCGGTACGTGGTCGCCACTCCAGAACCTTAGCAGGGTTCTTAGTGTTTTACAAATAAGTCTGGATAACTGTATAGATTTTAGGAGTGAGACTTACAATTTTACTACAAAATAGATAGGCTTTTGCTTACTTAAAACTCATGTGTTCCTTCAGTTGTCCTTCACGTTCCAGGCGGATACTCTTTCCAACAATCCCGGAGCCCACTAACAAGATCCTTCAATCATCAATCCGTAAAAGCCACTATCTGGTACAAATGTAATTTAGAAACTCCTCTCCCGTAATGGCGTCAGATTGACCTTATCATGGCGCGGAGTGTTCCAGATCTATTTATTGGATCGTTTCACACGCCATGCCAAGACAATTCAGAGACCAGTAGGATAACTTCGAATATTATGATATGGGTGACCCATCCTGAATAGAGTAGAATAGAACGGAATAGAGTAGAATAGTGTGGAATAGAGTGGAATAGAGTGGAATAGAGTGAAATAGAGTGGAATAGAGTAGAATAGAGTGGAATAGAGTGGAATAGAGTGGAATAAAGTAGAATAGAGTGGAATAGAGTGGAATGGAGTGGAATGAAGTGGAATAGAGAAGAATCTAGAGGAATCGAGTGGAATGGAATGGAATGGAATGCAATGGAGTGAAATGGAATAAAAACAGTTGAGAAAATAGCCTTTTCCAAACTGTTTTTTTTTTATGGGAGATGATTACTATGATTCGATAACGCATGTCAATAACTCACAATTAGCCAATTTTTTTACAGCTTTTTCACAGACAGATTCTTTATTCAGCTAACCTTTGTGATCCAGGGTTGACCTTCTAAAACTATTCATTATTTTACGAGCTAGTCTCTTGGGAGTACGGTACAAGAGGAGGCGCGAATCTGACACTATCTCCTGTTGTTGTATTGTTGTTAGTCAGGGCCACTAACCACTACACCTACAGGCCAGTCAAAATAATATTAATATTATAAGGCTGATTATTCAACTTAGGCAAATTAAATAAAGAGAGTCAGACTTACCGAAGTCAAAACCATGCCCTTGCATTTGTTTTTTTTCCACTTCACATAAAGCCTCATGAAGCATTTGTAATACTTCACCGTTTATACTGTTCACTGGTGCCCGATCCAGCTGCAGTGTTGCTATCCCTTCATTATCATCTGATACACCAACTAAAGGCTTTCCTGGCGAAGAAGACAGTAGCCGGCAACTTGCCGTAACATTTTTTGATATTTTTCTCAAATGAAACATTTTCGCCACTTGCACTGTGCTAAAGATTCTTTGTTCAACTCCGATGCAGTTCAAAATGCACAGATAAAATATACACGGTATTATCCATATCTACGATAAGAGATAATTTTTTTGTATAAGAAATTACAAGATATCGATATCTTGGTGCGTAGTACATAATATATGTATCGATGATATCTTGTAATTTCTAAAATTATTGTATTTTTGAAAATACAAATGCGGTTTTGCAAAACTACAAAAACACTATGTTCAGAATTTGATTCAAATTTATTCAATATCGTTCGGTAATTTCGTGATTTACTCGAATATTTGACTTTTTATTATTATCATTTAAAGTAAGATATAATTTTAAATAAAACATTTACATAGATTAATAATATTATTATTCTTCAATATTATATACTTATGTAAGTAGTTAAGCGGCGTTGTTATGGCCATGTGGTTTGTGTGTGTTATATGTTATTAAGGCCAGGCCACAAATATAAAAGAAAACACCATGAAAAAATATTTTGTTAAAATTGACTATATGACCAACTGCTGGGAAAAAATCAAAACATGATATAAATTAGTTGGCTTGATAAAAAAAAATCGCGATTCTGACCCTAACTTACGATTTCAAACGTATGTCTACAATAACGAGGTTACGTTACGGAAATATTTGAAAATTACAAAGCTTGTTAGGGTTCCATAGCCAAATGGCAAAAAACGGAACCCTTATAGATTCGTCATGTCTGTCTGTCTGTCCGTCCGTATGTCACAGCCTCTTTTTTCCGAAACTATAAGAGCTATACTGATGAAACTTAGTAAGTAGATGTATTCTGTAAACCGCATTAAGATTTTCACACAAAACTAGAAAAAAAAACAATAATTTTTGGGGGTCCCCATACATAGAACTGAAACACAAAAATTTTTTTTTCATCAAACCCATTCGTGTGGGGTGTCTATGGACAGGTCTTCAAAAATGATATTGAGGTTTCTAATATCATTTTTTTCTAAACTGAATAGTTTGCGCGAGAGACGCTTCCAAAGTGGTAAAATGTGTCCCCCCCCCTGTAACTTCTAAAATAGAATGATATATCTAAAAAAAATATATGATGTGCATTACCATACAAACCGCCAACGAAAATTGGTTTGAAAAAGATCTAGTAAGTAGTTTTTTTTTTAAAACGTTATAAATCGAAAAAATACACTAATATTAAAACAATTATCAAAGTTACAACGAACTACAAGAACTTTTATATTATGTTACTTGCTGCTACGGAACCCTTCATGGGCGAGTCCGACTCGCACTTGGCCGGTTTTTTTTTAAAAGGGCCTCGCAAAAACAAAAATCTTGAATAGTTATTGTTGTCTACAATAATATAATATCTACACTATCTACACTAATATCATAAAGTGGTAAAGTTTTTTTTGTTTTGTTTGTAGGAGGTAATCTCTGAAAGTACTGGTCCGATTGCTAAAATGTTTTCACCGACAGAATGCTTTATTCCTGAGTAACATAGACTATATTTTATGTACACGAGCGAAGCCGTGTTTTGTTTTCAATCAGTTTAAACTAGATGAGGCCGGTGTTTCCTAGCTGACTAGCCTGAGAAGAAACACCGAAACAAACTCAGGGTCAAAGTCTCTTTTAAAGTCCATACCTACAGTAAGAAACATGTAACGGTCAAATCATATGAGGACCATGCAGATTAGTGTCTCAGATGGTCTTTTGAAGAAAAAACCATACAGATTTGAGTGGACCTGTCCAGTCAGTGCAAGCATTTGTCAGTATTCGTGTAGCTCAAACATAGGACTACTAAAGAGCTTAACGACTTGACGAATAATATCAAAGAAAGGACATTGACATTATGTTAAAATACAGAAAAGGAAAAGTAATCAACATAGTCCCCATATTCACAATAATAAAATAAAATTAACAAAATGTAACATTTTAAATTATCATCATATCAGCTGAAAGACGTCCACTGCTGGCCTCTCCCAAGCGTCGCCACAACGACCGGTCCTGTGCGTCACGCGTCCATCGGATTCCCGCGACCCTGACCAGGTCATCAGTCCACCTTGTTGGAGGCCTTCAAACGCTGCTTCTTCCGGTACGTGGTCGCCACTCCAGAACCTTTCATCCCCATCGACCATCTGTTCTGCGTGCAATGTGCCCTGCCCATTGCCACTTGAGTTTGGCGATTCTTCGAGCTATGTCGGTAACCTTGGTTCTCCTGCGGATATCTTCGTTTCTGATGTGATCACGCAAGGAAACTCCGAGCATAGCCCTTTCCATCGCCCTTTGGGTGACTTTGAGTCTTCTTATGAGGCCCATTGTAAGAGACCACGTTTCGGACACTTTACATAAATAATAAGAATTATTATTAACAACGTCAAATGGTAAAATAAAATAAAGAACCTTCTAAATTCTAAAACAAATTGTTAAATAAAGTTTTAAACAAGAATCATGTCTGAATGCAAAATAAAAATAATCATTAACATATTAATAATAATATATTTATTCAGAGTTAAAATTTGGTAAAATAGTTACATAAAATCTTAGGAATACTTTAAATGACTATGTTATGTGCCTGTACGAGGATAAACCTGTATCACAGGCGTAGAAGTTCTTAAGCTATGGTTTTTCTTCTTGATTTGATAACAAATGTTAAAAATTGATAACAATATTTAACATTTAAATTCTCGAAACAATGGAAAAAATACGTCGTAACGTAACGTAAATATATCGACGGCGCGCACTGTTCCCGCGCGCCTCAAGGAGCTGTCAGCAACCGCAGGGGCCCAGCTGGGTCGTAGCCTACTGGGGCCAGGGTTAGTTTTGAAAGATAGCTCAGCCCCGGTACGAAGAGCAACGAAGGAACAGGAGTGGGATTTTAGCCGGTAAAAGTCTGACACTATCTACTGCTCCGCCCAAGAGCGGGGGATGTCATTAGATGATTTTCTCACCGGAAAAAAAAACTCTTAAATGGGCACACTTATTGTGACGGACGGGAAACTACGGAACCCTACACTGAGCGTGACCTGACACGCTCTTGGCCGATTATTGTACTAATTAAAAATAGTGGTGTATTGCTAGGTAGGTGCCAGATAAACGTAAATTAACGGTCATTGACCTCTCCTACATTTGTTGACATTCTTAATTTAAAAAATGGAAATAAAAAAACACACGGACATAAAGCTGTCTTGAATCGACATGTATCGTGATCCTTTACATGATCTAGTAATGAAAAGCAGTTCATTGTTTGTTTTTCGGGTACCTATGCAAATATATTAGGAAAAGGTCAATGTACTTTATTCCACAGTTGTCTGGGGGCCTTCTTTAACTATCGCGGGTAGCTTGAGCAGTATTATCTTACTCTTGAGTTTACTCCAAGAACATTTAGTATAAGCTAAGTCAATGCACGTCAGACACACCCCACATGAATCATAATTGAAATGGCTAATCCAAAGACAAAATTGCAAACAGAACATGAATTTGGCACAAAAACTGCAATGACAAAGCAATGAGCCTCATTAAGTGTGCCCGTTGGCAACCCTAGGCCGCCATGTTTGTGCCAAACGCCATTTCCGTTTCCGTTCCAATTTTAAAAAGGTTCAGCTTTTTTCGAGTGTTTAAAATTGGAATGGCCAGTTATGGCCGTTATGTGATGGTAATTGAGTTATTGTCTTATTTTCCATTTTCGGTGACTTGCTTGTTTTTAAAAAGGAATGAATACTCTATGGCATTGTATATTTTCTTGGCTTGGCATGGCTTTGTGTAGTGTGGTTTAACCTTGACAAATTATTTTTCAATGTACTTACTTGGAAACCGTCGATTCGGTAATCGCTTTTAGGCTTAAGATTGAATAAATTCTGCACTAGTGCCCCCGTTTACTGATAAATGATATATAAATTATAAATGATCTTTATTTTGCAAATAGGTTTAAAACAAAAACACTTTTACACGTCACATTTGTTTTCAGTCAGTTTAAACTTTAGAAGGCCGGTGTTTCCTAGCTGACTACCCTGAGAAGAAACCCCGAAACAAACTCAGGGGTCAAAGTCTCTTTTGAAGTCCATACAGTATAGAACATGTAATGGTCAAATCATATGAGAACCATGCAGATTAGTGTCTCAGGTATTCTTTAGAGGAAAGACACACAGTCAGTGCAAGCATTTGTCAGTATTCGCGTAGGTCAAACTTAGGACTACAAACGAGATTACTTATTATCTTTGTAAGTCTATTGAAAAACGTCGTTTCTTACCCGTGAGTATTTGTCGCTGACGCCGACGTAGCTCGAAGAATCGCCAAACTTAAGTGGCAATGGGCAGGGCACGTTGCACGCAGAACAGATGGTCGATGGGGACGAAAGGTTCTGGAGTGGCGACCACGTACCGGAAGACGCAGCGGTGGACGGCCTCCAACAAGGTGGACCGATGACCTGGTCAGGGTCGCGGGAATCCGATGGATGCATGATGCACAGGACCGGTCGTTGTGGCGACGCTTGGGGGAGGCCTATGTCCAACAGTGGACGTCTTTCGGCTGATATGATGATGATGATGATGATGATGATGATTATTTAACGCTGTGGCAATCGGTTCATTCTTCGCCGGTGGCTTGTGCAAATTTCGCTTCGGTTTGAATGACACATTTCTTCCACTTGTATCAAAATGTCAGAAACTTATTTAGTGAAGGGTGGTTTTTATTTGGCTGAATAATGATGTTATCAAAACATTTTTAAATTATTCTAACGTCTTAATTTTGCTCAGTTGGTTAAATCGTAGTTCTATAATATGTAACTCACTTCACGATTACGAATAAAATAAAGTCTTTGTAGTATTTCATAAGTTCTTTAATAGTAGGTACTATTACATATACTTGGTATAACACTCCTTAACAAGTACACGTGTTCACTCTGCGACTGCTCAAACTCAAGTGACAGTGCCGTGTTCGCAAGTGAGTCTCCCCACTATGACAGCTACGTAGTTGCTGTCTACCGACAAAAATCAGTTTAACAACTATCAAAGGAATTTCACTTGGGAACACGGTTACATTTTGAAAGTGATTTAAAGACTAAATAAATAATTTAAAATACTGATTTAAGTACATATTCCAATAAATTAATGAAAGGCTAACAAATATCTCCCTCCATAATTATAAAAAATATTTTAAACTTTTTTTGTTGTAGGTAAACTTTAAATCAATGGCCACATAATCCTTGGTAAATATATCAAAGGATATTTTAACTTGAAAAAACAAAAGCAATCGTCTCAAAAGAAAAAGCATTGAGTAAGGGATAAACAAATGCGACACAAAATAAGGCAATTCCGTTAGTGCGAAAGAGACACCATTAATTCCTCCATTAGCCACAGTTCAGTTAAGTGTGTTGTACCATCAAACACTATACTACATCCCTTAACTGAAGTTCTTTCGTATTAAACCCTACCAAACAAACTTCAACCTCAACTACTACTGCAAAGCTTGAAATTCCTTTAACAATTTCTAGTCTGATTTTCATAGACCTCTGTGGCTCGAAAGAATGAGTTAATCAAAATGAGACTGTAACTGTTAGGAAATAGAGTTGTTATTCAAACGGTGTGTGTTTGCTTGGACATTGTTTAATGAGGTGTGAGTAGCAAATTCTGCTCGCAAAATTGCCACTGAGTGCCCCAAGATCTAGTGATTTGGAATGTGTTTTTGGTCAATTTAGTTAGTTATAGTTTTCTGATAAAGGGAAAAGAATTGTACCTGAATTCAATCAAATTAATTTCAGTAGGTATATTTAATTTCACATAGACCTAATGGATATGGAATGTCTCTACTAGAAGTCACCAGTAACACAATAAAACGTACCCTTACTTCTTTATTTATTTATTACTAGCTGTGCCCGCGACTTCGTTCGCGTGGATTACAGGATTTAGAATTTATCTTTTCTAAAATAAAAGTAGCCTAAGTTACTCCTTATTATATCAGCTACCTGCCAAAAAAAGTCCCGTCAAAATATAATAAATATATATAAATAAAAAAATAAAATAAAATAAAATAAATAAATAAATATTGTATGTATTCATAGGCATGTAGTAAAAAGCGGTTATTTCAATATTACAAACAGACACTCCAATTTTATTTATATGTATAGAATGTATAGATGAAACTTCTTTCAGTTGAAAATTTCTTCTTTTTCTGGCTCATTTGGGTAAAACATAATAACAAAGTAGAAAAAGAAAATGTTCTGGGAGTTACAGTGTTCAGTGGGTGTATAACTTTCTGTAATATGAAAGTGAGAACATTCATATTATAAAAAGTTATACACACTCCTATTATTTAATTAGATAAAAAAAAAAAATAGAGCTCTATTCGTACCCGTGATCTGATCACATTTGTGTAGTCAAAAATAAAGAAAACGAAATTCCGAAATTGTCCACGAAAATTTTTCATAATTGGTAAATTCATATTTGAATCAATCATTCATATCAATTGTTTCTAGAAACTACTACGTGCAGTGTTTTTCCATTGTTTTTCATTCATAATCAATTGCATGTACAATATTTCCACAAATTTAGTGACATTTTGGGATTTGAACAAAAGCTTATAACTTTGCTGTTTATGAATATTATTTATTGAGATATTACATAAATAATAACAAGACCTTTTCTAATAAGCCCTTAAAGTATTTGTACTAATTAAAAATTTGTGGTGTTTAATTATTATTATTTTTTTTTTTTATTAATGATAGGCTTGCGTTTGACCACTATCTCACCTGATGGTAAGCGATGATGTGGTCGACGATGAAGCACGCTTGCCTAGAAGAAACCTATTCACTCTCGACTTAAAGACTCCTAAGTTGTAGCTATCAGGAAACACAGATTCCGGCAGGGAATTCCACTCCTTGGTTTGGCTTGGCTTTTCTGACAAAATGCTAGCTTTCGGGCAGGAGAACGTCTGCTGGAACCGCTAGTTTTTATACAGGGTTTTTTGTGAAACACTAACAACCTTGCATTACTGTATTACTAATGTCATAGAAAACAACTATTACTCTATGTCTTTTTACAAAAAATAACACATTTACCAAAAATAAACCTTCAAGATTTCGATGTTCTGCACGTTTCAACACTGTATTTTGTTATAACCTATTACTGTAACACGCGACGCAAGCGCATCAACCCCCCCCCGCAGCCTGATCCCCGCTTCCCTCCGCTATTGTACTATCGCCTGCTTCGCATAAACTTCGTAATATTTAGAACGTTCAAATTAAATATTTTTATTTTTGTATGAAAATCTGATGAACTTAAATATGATACATTTTCAAAAGTCATAGAACAAAAGTTGTTGTTTATGATGTTAGTAACATAGTCCTTTTTTTTTTTTTTTTTTTTTATGGTGGGAAAAATCATGCATTGACATCCCCCGCCCTTGGGCGGAGTGGGAGATAGTGTCAGACTCTTACTGACTAAAAGACCCACCCCGTTCCTTCTAGCCTTCATACCGGGGCTCGAGCGCCCTTTCGGATAACCCTGGCCCCAGTAGGCTTCGACCCGGCTGGGTCCCTGCTGTTGCTGACAACTCCTTGAGGCGCGCGGGAACAGTGCGCGTCGTCGACGACTTGGGCTTGGTCCGGACAGTTACCGGACGGCCAGACAGCGAGCTACCCATTACTCACCGACCGCAAGCCCGCGCTTACGGTGGCCGGAAATCAGGATCAGAATCCCGGCGGCGGCGTCGGCGGCGATGATAACGCCGTTGCCTGATGCGTTCGGCCTCCTCCTTTGAGTAACATAGTCCTGGTAGCTAGTGTTTTACAAAAAACCCTGTATAATTCTTCTGTGTGAGTGTATGCCACTTAACTCCTATAAAGTATATTACCTCAACAGTAATACTAAAATTAAATAAAGTAACTACAAGTTAGGTGTGTTTACATACAACTCGCATTGGAAGTTGCGAAAACGATCTTAAGTCAACAATAAAGTGCAATATGGAAGTGTTTACATAACAAAACGCAGGTGCGATTTAACTAAAAGCATGCCACATTGCTAGCATACGTAGTTCAGTTGTTGGAGAGCTAATACTTAAGCAAATGAACATGACTGCAGAAAGAAAAAGGAATACGATGCAAGTGGTCAAAGTTTGTCTTTGTAGCCGAGTCGAAGGCCAAGTCATCGTGGAGTCGTCAAACTGAAATGATAATGCCACACGTGAATGTAACGACGTTTTTCAACACACTTATATTCCATTCGCAATAAAATAAGATATTTAAAAAAATCTTTTTTAGAATAGAATAGAAATACTTTTACTCGGTACAGCCATAGCACAACGGTTTTACTGTCCGTTTGACCGATTTTGACTTTTATTTTGTAGGCATAAGGGTGGCATTAGTAGCGAAAAATTGGTTACAACATCAACTGTTTACTGCGGTTGCAATTTATTATGCCAGCAACGCAATAAAAGTCAAAATCGGTTGTACGGACAGTAAAATAGTTTGTTTAAATGTGTCCGTAAATAAAATAATCTTTCGAATATGAATGAATACTATACACGAAAATAAAAACGAAAAATTAAACAAAATATTATTTTTAATAACAATGATCTTCGCACAGTCCATCCATCCTTTCTTCTCTTTCTGCAGTAGTTTGTGGCAGTGACCGAAACCATAAAAAGGGGGCAACTAATATCTCCTTAATTTATTGAGTGCCCGCGCACTGGGGTCAAGATTGTATTACAGCTGTGATTAATTATGTTCACTTTAGGGTGACCACAAGTTTCGTTGATACATGACTCTAAATCGGTGAGAGAATGTCGGATGTAACTCAGCGAAATAAATTATTATAGTATAATGTACCTAAAATTTACTATTCAGTACCTAGCTCTAAAATATTGTACCTCCTTCAGAATGAAATAATTTCAAAATTAAGGTACACCCGCCATATTGACGTCAAGATGGCGGGTGTTCTGAATATTTTATTATTTAAGCATTACTAATAATATAATTACACCAAAAAATTGTATCTAAAAAGTACCTCAAGTAGAAAAGACCAAAAAAGAAAGAGGTACAGATATTTTAGGTACTAAATAGTAAAATAAAAAATAGTAATAATTACTATAATTTATTTCGCTGAAGTACACCCGCCATTCTGACTCTTATCTAAATTGATTGTGACGGTACAACGCCAAGTTGGCCTGTCGGTTTTCTATCGATTACATTTCGGGGCGGCGTGCGTTAGAACGGCACAATTGGATTCCACTAAGTCCGTTCCATCATCGGAACATCCCACCCATACGTACAAAGCGTTATTATTACAGCTAAGGAACGGAGTTGGCGAAATTAAATTGTGCAATTCCAATGCTCACTCCTCGAAATGTAAACGATAGAAAACCGAAAGGCTAGCAACTCGGCATCGATGGTCAAGACTTTGGAGTTTTGCTGATATTTATTCAAATAATGTTGTCCAGGAAAGTCCCACTCCTATAAACAACGCGTGGTTGACGTAGTAAATCATGGGAGTACAGAATTCGGCAATCAATCTCTGCCCTTAAGGGTTTCACATTCGTTCGCACTGTATTAATTTCTATCGCTCGGCAATTTCCGCTGTGACTGTAAGGACGTATGAGCACACGAGTGTGACTCGCCCTTAATTAGCTTTGGCTTCTATTGTTTTGTTGTATTCAATAGAGTTTCATATGCTTTTATACGAATTGGCATTGTGTTGGTAAAACTTCATTAATGGATTATCTATAATACTAGCTAAATTATTCTTAGTAATATTGTTAATTTGTTAGTTCGTTTTCGTAATGATAAGATATGGTATTGAAGCATAAATCTGATGACTGAAAATAATATTAAGAAATTAAAGAATCCGTAGTAGCTCACAAAGTGACCGATTAAGTCCGAAGAACTGCATAAAAGAAAACTGTGTTTTTACATAAAAATCCCGCTCATATTTTTAGCTTGAAATTCAGTAGGTATATTCTGCACTAGCCCAATGTATCAGTCTGGTCGTCAGACAGACCAGCTAGTCAGTATAAAATCATTTCCCACAATCCATTGAAATTTTACTGGTTATTTTCGAGGAGGCCAAAGTAGACCATAGCAAATAAATTTTAAGTTTAGGGGGTTCGAAAGTGGATTAGCTGATACAATGCCGCAACTGTTTTTACTGTTCCATGGATACGGGATTAATACTTTGATTAATATAGCATTGCGCGCTCGGTGCGAGAGTTAATACATGAATCAATTGAAGAGGTACATTTGCATAAGTTACGATCAGTATCATTTTTATGTAGGTATTCCGAGCGTAATAGAGCCGCGGGCCCCACTGAATGGATGTGGCTATTTATTGTAATTTCTATTAAATTAGTTGAGATATATTGGATCTTATTAGTAAATTCCTGAGGTACATTGACAGTACAAAGCAATGCCACCAGTGTGGCCGCTCTAGTTCGAGTGGCCCCGCTAGATCAAAACCCATACACCATTCCCATTCAACTTTTCAGTCACTGGCGCAACTTCTTATACAGTAAAATGGGGTGAATAGAGACTTAGGGGTGAATCGAGACAAAACTTTAAAGGGTATTTTCTCGATATTTGAATATTTTTTGCAGCATTTAACTATATCAATTTTTTTATGAATTGTTATTCTAAAAAATCGATGCTTTGTTAAAGGCCGATATAGTATCAAAGTGAAAAATCAAACCAAAGTTTTGTCTCTATTCACCCCTAAGTCTCTATTCACCCCGTTTTACCATCTTTTTTATTGACTTGTTAAGCCATAATTACACTTAAGACAAAAAATATTAACTTTAGGCACCATCTAGTAAGCAAATAGCCACGCTCGGCTTCCACCTTAAAATATTTCTGTACTGAAAAACCTTGCATAATATTATTTGAGCAGTTCATGAAATATATAATGAAGTAGAAGCGTATACCGGTTCGTTGGTCACAGACACACAGTCGTTTTAATAAAACTCGAAGATTCAAGCTTGCCTGAACATTTGGAAAATACGGCCAGCGAATTGAGAATTTCTGTTTCAGTTTTAATTATGGTTTTGCTAACTAGGTAAGTTATCAAAAGACTTATTTATTTATTAAAACTTCATGCAACACAAAGGTACAAAGGCGGACTTAATGCCTTAGACATTCTCTACCAGAAACCAAATGCCTTAAGGCATTAAGTCCGCCTCTGTATTCTTGTGTGCATAAAGTATAAATAAATAAACCATGTCGTGATAAAATGCCAGGCATGCGAGTGAGAAACAGGTACACCCTATCATCATTTCAGGCGAAAGACGTCCACTGTTGGACATAGGCCTCCAAGTGTCGCCATAATAACCGGTTCTGTGCGTCGCATCTATCGGATTCGCGCGACCCTCACCAAGTCATCAGTCCAACTAGTGGGAGGCCTGAGTCTTTCGGTACGTGGTCGCCACTCCAAAACCTTTCGTCCCCATCGACCATCTGTTCTGCGAGCAGTGTGCCCTGCCCATTGCCACTTAAGTTTGGCAATTCTTTGGGCTATGTCTGTAACCTTGGTTCTCTTGCGGATATCTTCTGATGTGATCACGCAAGGAAACTCCGAGTATAGCCCTTTCCATTGCCCTTTGAGTGACTTTAAGCTTTCTGAGGCCCATTGTGAGCGACCTCGTTTTGGCACCATATGTCATCACTGGCAACACGCACTGGTCATAGACTTTCGTTTTGAGACACTGTATATTGGATGAGAAGACACTGTGCAGCCTACACAGTGTACATTCAATACACCACAAAAATTTAATTATCACAAATATACTATCTGGACTTATTAGAAAAGGCCTTGTTATTATTTAAGTCTCAATTAATAATATTCATAAACAGCAAAGTTATTAGCGTATGTTTATATCCCAAAATGTCACTCAATTTATGGATATACTATACAGGCTATTGATTAATGAATGAATAGCGAACAAAATGGAAAAACATTGCGCGTAGTATTTGCTAGTAGCAATTGTTATGAATGATTGATACAGTTGAATTTACCAACTATGCCAAATTTTCGGGGATAATTTTAGAATTTTTTTTTTTTTTTTTTTACTTTTGATTGCAGAAATAAGATTAGTAACGGGTCCAGGCCCCATTTTTTTGTACTAAAAAGAATAGTGGTAAATTTAGTTCGTCACATGGATTGCGTTTAGGCTGCCATCAGACGGACTGCATCGCAGCGACCACGCACAGTCGATATATTCAACTGCATGCTTATGTATGTTCGACTTCGTTTAGTCATGATATCAACTTCAAGCGCTCGGCTGCAGTCGTGTGAAGGTCGCGTTGAATGTACATTGTCATTATGCGATCAGCGTCGTCGTCAGCTGAGAGAGTTCAATGTCTGTGGGTAGTTTGTACGCAACGCCGACTACTACTTATAGGTCATTGAACTCGCTCAGCTGACGTTTTCTTAAAGAAATTAATTTAGTACATGCGTAAATTAATACGAGTTTTGAAAAAAGGTACTTTATTTTTTAATTTTATCTTTACAAATCGATAGTGTTTCATGTACCGGATCGACCCTCCACGGGATTAAAACGATTGAAATTTAACAGTGTATAAATAATTAAAAGTTTTTAAAGTGGCTGTTATTATATAAGGTCTGTATTGAGCGTAGGGCAAAGGTGGGATCGCTGATTTTAATATATATTATTAAAAATTAAATTTATAAATCTTTCTAAAGAGAGCAGATGGTTTTATTATTTATGTATAACATGAAACAGAATTTAACTATAAAGATGTCAAGAATAATTTGGGTTTCAAAAGAATTAATTTGTTTCAAATAAATTAATGTCAGGAGCAGAGCTTTTACAAATTAGTAGGTAATGTCGGACAAGTAATTTTATTATAAGACTAGCTGCCGCCCCCGGCTCCGCCCCCGTGAAATTACTTTTTTTTTTAAATTGAGATAAACTAGTGCTTGACTGCGATCCCACCTGATGGTAAGTAGCGATGCAATCTTTGATGGTGAGGCGCACTAGTTTATTAAGAGCCTTACTGACTTTCCCACCTTTTTATAAATTTTAAATGTTTCACTGGTATTTAAATGCCATAAAAGAAAAAAAATAGAGACAAACTCTATTTTTTTTCTTTTATGGCATTTAAATAATTAAATAAAACGATCAAAACAAAACAAAAACCATTAAAGTTCGTCTCACTCTTCACTTAAATACCCCTAGGTGGTAGCTATCAGGAAACACTTTAAAGCCTTTAAGCGTACCAGAGTAAATATGTTTTCAATCCACTTAATCGAAAACCCGCCCTTATCCCACCGCTTTTACGCACGCAATAGACTGTTTTCTGCACCAGTGCAGAAAAGTGCTCTCCCCGGCACAATTTTATTACATTTATCGTATCAAGTTGGGCGCGCGTCAACCCCCAAGAGTCGCTGGTCAACACCCGTTTATTGATTTCTTCGTAAGAGTATTGAAAAATGTCGTTTGATACACATGCAAAGTCACTGTAGTGTTTTTGGGGACCGAGTCACCCGCGTCCGTAGGAGAATACCCAAAGTAAGACCCTACACGTAGTCCCCGGGTGGTGCTAATCAGGTGACACTAACTGGTGGTAGGTTTCGACCGTTGGCTTGCGACCACCCACTGAGCAAAGACGTACCGCCAAGCGGCCTGGCTGTGTTCCGGTATGATGCTCAGTGTAGCCAGTCTAGAGGAGTTGGGTCGAAATGGCTGTTCTAACGCAAGCAGACCAACCTGGCTCGTACTGATATGGATGTATCGGGAGACTGGTCGCGGAGGGTAGCGGGATCCGAGGCACGGTGCACCGCTGGCCGACCGCAGATAGTTGGGGGCCCAAGTAATGTGCTAGCCACACATGAAAGGCTGCCCCGCCATCTGTCGAAAAATCCCGGAATGCGCCATCGTGCTGGTTGGCGACCAGATGAGAGGGCCCGATGGACATTCTCGGGGGGGCTCGGGCGTCCCCGCAGTCTCCAGACTAGTCCCCTAATGATGTCGTCCTTTCAGTGCGTGCCTGAAGGTTAGCAGCGTGGCTCCCCATTTCACTTCCTTCTCCTCTCCTCCATTCACTCTCAAATTATGAAAAGGAATAGAAAGAGTAAAGTTAAACAGCGGCTGCACTCCCTCTCTCACAAAGTGCACCTCTCAAATATACGAGGTCTGCACTCTAATCTCGTTGCAGTCCATCACCACCTGGAGACTGAAAAACCAGCTCTACTATTCCTTACGGAGACGCAGATCAGAGGTCCGTCCGACGTGTCGTATCTTTCATACCCAGGGTTTACCTTGGAGCACAACTTCAAACCACACGCGGGCATATGTATGTATGCCCGGGACGACATCTGCTATCGGCGTCTCCGCAATCTTGAAGACTCCAGGTTCTCAACGCTTTGGGCTTTGGTCGACACAGGCCTAGATAAAATAATCTACGCTTGTGTTTACCGCGCGCATAGTGGAGATCAGGAGACGTCCGGGCTTACACAGCATCTGAGTGAGGCGGCAGATGCGGCTCAGCAGCGGTACCCTTCCGCCCAATTGGTGTTACTGGGGGACTTTAATGCGCACCACCAAGAGTGGCTTTTCCCATACCAGTGCACAGATCATGCTGGTCGTGAGATGCGGAAGCTAGCGCTGGAATTGAATCTCACCCAGCTGGTCCAGGGGGCAACGAGGGTACCTGATGTGGATTCGCACACAGCCAATTGCTTGGACCTTCTGCTGACCACAGATCCAGACCGCTACTCAGTGTCGATATCTTCGCCTTTAGGCAGTTCTGACCACTGTCTGGTTAAATCTGTGTCAATCTACTCCCCGCCCGATCCTAGTCCTAGAGGCACTCGGCGGGTTTGGCGATACAGGTCAGCAGACTGGGATGGCATGCGGTCTTTCTTCGCATGCTATCTTTGGCAGCCCACTTGCTTTTCTTCGAAGGATGCATCGTCATGCGCTGATGCCGTAACGGATGTGTTGCGACGGGGAATGGAGTATTACATCCCATTCTCTGACGTAGCAATGTCGGATAGAGCTCGACCTTGGTTTGGCGCCGAGTGTTCTCGCGCCGACGCGAAAAAACATGCGGCATACCAAGCTTGGGCCGATGCTCGTATGCGCAAAGCCAGCGACGTGACTCTTAAGAAGAAGGCCTTTAACAGGGCTGCCAAGTCCTGCAAAAAGGTGTTGAGAAAGTCTCGGTTCGACCACATTAGCCGAATAGGGAACAAACTTGCTTCATACCCCGCTGGTAGTAAAGCGTTTTGGTCCCTGGCAAAGTCGGTTGAATCGAACTTCTGCCGTCCCTCACTTCCGCCACTGCTGAGACCCGATGGGACACTGGCCCACACCGCTGAGGAGAAAGCAAACCTATTTGCTTCTCTTTTTGCGGAATCTTCGCGTCTGGACTCCGGTGACGCGCGACCCCCTGTTTCTCCTGATGGGTGCGTGACGAATATGTCGGATATTCGTATCCATCAGAAGGACGTTCGTAGGGTCTTGAGTAACCTTGACGTGAATAAAGCCAGTGGCCCCGACGGGATACCAGCGGTCGTTCTAAAAACTTGTGCGCCTGAATTGTCTCCGATCTTGACTCGCCTATTTCGCCTCTCATATGAGACTGGAAAAGTGCCGATGGCTTGGAAGCAAGCCAACGTGCAGCCTGTGCCCAAGAAGGGCAGTAGAGCTGACCCGGCAAACTACCGACCCATCTCTGTTACGTCCATCCTCTGTAAGAGTATGGAACGGGTAATTAACAGGAAGCTTCTGGCATACCTGGAAGCTAACGACATCCTCAGCGACCAGCAATACGGCTTTCGTCAAAATCGGTCTACTGGGGACCTTCTTGCGTATGCCATTCACATCTGGAGCGAGGCCATTGAGAAGCATGGGGAAGCGCTTGCCGTGTCCCTTGATATCTCGAAGGCCTTCGATAGGGTCTGGCACGAAAGCCTTCTTGCTAAGCTTCCTTCCTTCGGTCTACCCACTGGTCTGTGTGATTGGATCGCAGACTTCTTGAGGGATCGATCCATCCGAGTGGTAATTGATGGATGCTCGTCCGGTCAAATGGATATTAATGCCGGAGTCCCTCAAGGGTCGGTACTCTCGGCAACACTGTTTTTGCTGCACATAAATGACCTACTTAAACCCGGAACCTTTGTGTATGCAGACGACAGCACTGTTGCTGAGAGATATGTGTCTAACGCACGAGCTAGTGGGTCACAGATCCAGTCATTTCGAGAGGCTATGGTTGAACGCTTGAACTCGTCCTTAGCGGCAGTCTCAGAATGGGGCGATGCCAATCTGGTCAAGTTCAATGCGACGAAAACCCAGGCGTGTCTTTTCTCCGCTAAACGGAGCCAATTCCACCCGGCTCCATCTTTCCGGGGTGTAACCGTACCAATTACCGACCACCTTGAACTTCTTGGGGTAACGCTATCGTCTACCCTTAATTTCGGCTCCTAAATCGAGGCAAAAGCCCAACTAGCTGCCAAAAAATTGGGGATCTTAGCAAAGGTGAGACGGTATTTCACGCCGGAACAGCTGCTTAACCTCTATCAAGCGCAAGTTCGATCGTGTATGGAGTACTGCTTTCATCTTTGGGATGGGTCAGCCAAATACCAGCTAAATGCACTAGAGTCTATTGAAAAGCGTGCCAAGAAGATCATAGGCAATGATGCTCTTGTGAAGTCAAAACTCCAAAGTCTTGAGCATCGACGCCGAGTTGCTAGCCTGTCTGTTTTCTATCGTTTACACTTCGGGGAGTGTGCTCTAGAGTTACACAATTTAATTCCGCCAAGTCCGTTCCATCATCGGACCACAAGACGTACGGCGTTGCGCCACCGGTACATGGTGGACATCCCACCTATACGTACAAAGCGTTTTGGGAGTATGCGTACAGCTAAGGAATGGAATTCCCTGCCGGAGTCTGTGTTTCCTGATAGCTATAACCTAGGGGTCTTTAAGTCAAGAGTGAATAGATTGCTTCTAGGCAAGCGTGCTCCATCGTCGGCCACATCATCGCTTACCATCAGGTGAGATTGTGGTCAAACGCGAGCCTATCCATTATAAAAAAAAAAAAAAAAAAGCCCTCGACTCCATAACACACTCGTCAACAACTCGTGCCAATTCCGCCACGGTCGCAACGACAAACTTTCTGCACTTGTATCAAAATGTTCTTTTTTTTTAGCTGACATAAACTAGTACTTGACTGCGATCCCATCTGACGGTAAGCAGTGATGCAATCGTTGATGGTGAGGCGCACTAGTTTATTAAGAGCCTATTCACTCTAGCCATGAAGACATCTGTAATATAATCGGTCGGGAAGACCGCAGCAGGCAAATTGTTCCAGTCCTTCGATGTGCGCGGTATAAATGACGAGGCAAAACGCTTGGTCCGGACCGTAGAGGTTTCAACAACGTAAGGGTGGATACTCGCCGTAAGTCGGTTAGTCGGATGGTAGAAATGAGATGGCGGAATCAAGTCATGCATTATTTTGTTCTATAGATAGGTGGCTTCTGTTTTTACTGTTCCGTGGGTGGCTTCTTGTGACGGTACTAGATGGACAAATATATTATACACTAGTGAAGCTAGAATATCCGAAGAGCGGTAAGAGCCATTAGATATTAACGCCAGAATTATCGGTTCAATATAACAATGTAAACAGTTGGGTTAGCTGAAATGCGGGCGCTAACCGACAATACCAGAGTATGGCCTCGCTTTCATCTAACCGCAATTTGGTTACAAGGTTAGCGACCATCGATAGGTATATAACATACCTGTACGAATTTTAGATAGGTATATACTGTAAGTATTATAGCAGATCTACAATACTATGTAGTGGTCAATCGTGTTATGACTGCAGTGGTGCCAACTTAGCACTTTCAGTGCTAGATTTGGCACTATTTTCACAAGGCCAGCACTGAAATCTAACATACAGCACCTAGCACTCAATCTAGTGATAATCTATAATCAAGCGAAATTTTCAGATTCTAATAAAACGCACACACGCACAGCATGCGTGCAGTGTAACAAACACATTCGTATTATTTCGTATTACTGACACATAGATTTACTATCTATGGAATTACACATGGACAATAAGTTTATGAGTTAGAGTTTTTGGTGGGATTTCTTCGTGTGATGTTCAGTGACTGTTATTTGCAAATTTATTCATAGTGGATATTTAGAAATCCTCGTCTGGCGACGCTAGCTCGCTCAGTAGCTGGAGGCAGGAGCGTGTGAGACCGGATAGTGGTGTGATAAGTGTGGTGCGAGGCTGGTGAGGCACTGGCCAGGATATTCTTCTACAAGATTGTCTTTTTTTTGTTTGTTTGTATAGAAAGACACCACAATAGGTGCGCTAACGCCGGCGTTCGCTTGGGGTTTAATGAAATATACAAACAAACAAAAAAAAGACAAGCTGTATGATTAAAAATAATATTTTTTACAGTTTTGATGTAAAAAAAAATAATTTTACTCATGTGATTTTATTTCATATAGCACTATTTTTGGAAATCCATAGCAATCTAGCACTATTTGAGAAGATTTTTAGCACTCACTGGTGGTATAGAGTTGACAACACTGTATGACTGTGTTTTTAACCTCATTGAAGCAGACTATAAAGCTAGAACGATATTAGACCGACGCACACGTGGACAGCGCCTGATTTGTACGTAAAACGACGTCGCGTGGCGTGGATCAAGTGTAGCTCTATAAGTCTAGTTTCCATTTAAGTATGGAGACCGATGCGCCCAGATCGGTATGTGTGGCTCATGTGTGCTCAGTGTATGTAGTTTTATTTAGTTAACGCTATCGATCTGCCCCAGCTTCGCACTATCATCATCATCATCATCATCATCATCATAAAAACGTAAAAAGTGTAAATATAATTAATGATCGGAACTAAAAATATACAACAAAATAAAAATTTTAATTTTTTCTTTCTCTCTTTTAATAGATATGACGCAACGTAACAGATCACGATTTGTAACAATTAGTGTCTGTGTTTGTTTTGTACACCTCAACTTTTCTCATGAATTGCTCTGTTGAAAACTACTTGGAAATCCATTCAATAGTTTTTGAGTTTGACTGGCCTGTTGCTCTTGGAGATTGTGGGTTCGATTCTCATCGAAGACAATTAAATTGTGTGAAGAGCACGATCATAATGTTCTGTGTCTGGGTGTACCTACCTATTATCTATAGTATGTACCTATGTATTTAGAAATTACGGTTTTGTTTTAACTTCTAAACTTACTTGTTTGACACTATCGATATGTTGTTGTTTGTTTTGTTATTAATAAGCAGCGCAGTATTGACCATCATTCACTAAGGATAGCTTTTCTTCAGAATGATGATTACAATAAATGGTTATAATATTTTACACGATTTTGAATTCACTTATTTATTAAAGTAGTAGAACGTGTATTGTAGGCAAAAAACTGTGTCACTTCTGCGGTATAAAAATCTATGTGGAGAACATATCATTACACTATGTTGAACGAAAAGCGTAAGTGTCACGAAATTCATGGCGCTTAAAACCTTTTAATCGCGTAAAATATATCCTCTAAAGCTGTCTAGGCGCTGTAATGTTTAGTAGTTCTGTTAGACGGCATAATGCACTGCAGCGAACTTCAGTTTTAACTTTTCAGTATTTAGACAAATAATTTTCCATGAACGTGCTTGTTTATCATTCGAATATAAGTCAATGTTTGACACTGAGGTTTTCTCTTCTATCCCAAATTTTGTAGGTCGGTAATTAACGTGATAGGGAGGAAAAATAAGCTTTTTGGTTTCATCGAAAGGATTCAAATTTTTTTCTCATTTATTTCTTTAAACGACTTAAACCTTAATCTTTCTTTGTTAATTATTCCTAAACTTTGTGCAATACTTATGTAAATGTTGAACAGAAAATGTAAGCAAACCTCCGAAGTTTATTCTTCATTCTCTGATTAGCAATTTGACGGAGATTCTAATATTACATTAAATATAAATGGCCGTATTTTCGATGTTTTGAGTTTTATTTAAATTTGTCTTGTCAACCTAATGACAGAGGTGGCACTTAATTTAATTTTTATATCAAATAAACTTTTTGTTTAAGTACTCTGAAAACATGACTACATATTGATACTACGTAACTATGCTAGTAAATTACACCCAGGTACAGAACAAATGATCGTGCTCATCACACAAACATTTGTCTTGGGTGGGAACCAAACCTACGACCTCTGTCATAGCAGTCAGGCTAGTCGACGATTTACAAATGACAGTAAAGTAAAAACAGTGCTGTGAGCAGTGATGGACCAGTGTCCATCACTGCTCTCGGTTGAAATATCATCAACTAGCTTTTGCTCGCGGCTGCACCTGCGTACATAAAATATAGCCTATGTCACTCAGGAATAAAGCAGCTTTCTGTTGGTAAAAAAATTAATGCTAGCAAAGGAGGAGGCCGCACGCGTGAGGCAACGACGGTCACACTCCAGCAGATTCCGATCCCGATTTCCAGCCACCGTAGGCGCGGGCTCACGGACGGCGAGCAATGTGTAGCTCGCCGTCCAACAGTCCGGTAACCGTCCGGATCGAGCCTAAGACCGAGTTGTCAGTAAACCGTAAGGGCCCAGCGGGGTCGAAGCCTACTGGAGCCAAGGATCTGTTTCTAAAAGGAAGATTCGGGCCCTGTACGAAAGGCAACGAAGGAACAGGAGAGGGTTTTTAGTCAGTAAAAATCTGACACTATCTCCTGCTACGCCCAAGGGCGGGGGATGTTGTTGGATGATTTTCCCGTCTAAAAAATAAACTTAGAGAGTGTGCTCTTTGTAATATTAGTATGGGTTTATAACATTTATTTTCATACCGTAAAAAAGTTTGTTAAAAATATAGAAAATCAACAAAGGATCATATTTAATAAGCTGACCATTTTCCTAGCTTTGATGTGAAAATATTGTTAAATCGTGTTTCTATTTCACGTTATAATTAATGATTCGTATTTTTCAATTTAAAATCTTTATGTTCTGTAAAAATTTTTTCGTGAGTTTTCAGTTGAGGGGCTACAAGGAGATCAGAAAGCAGTAGCTGGTAGTATCTGCAAATGGCCTGAAATTTACTCTAAGATTATAAAGAGGTAAAGTTTTTTTTTTTATTTGTAATAGATAGAAAGCTATATTCTATATACGCGGGTGAAGCCACGGGCAAAAGCTAGTAAAGTTAGTATACAAGGTGTAAGGGACAGCCCTCCACAAACTTTAAGGGCTTGCTCAGTAGACGAAACTGAACAACCTTCAACAAAATTTTTTTTCAGGAAACGAAAAAAAAATCCGCCTCACCATAGAAAATTATAAACTCGATTGGACAGTTTGTATGGAGAGGCCGAATTTTTTTTTCGTTTCCCGAAAAAAATTTTTGTGGAAGGTTGTTCAGTTTCGTCTACTGAGCAAGCCCTTTAAAGTTTGTGGAGGGCTGTTCCTTACACCTTGTATATAATGCCATTATGATAGATGCGCAAATCGGTGAACGCAAGTTCAATTCAGTGTGTGTAGCAGGAATCGCCTTGTGACCTCTGCGCCTAGGGCACCTCCTGTGGTGGAGACTGGGGCATGATGAGTTGCTAGCCTGTCGGTTTTCTATCGTTTACATTTGGAAAGGGGGAATCATAAAACGAGCGACTAAAAAAAACTTAGCGACTGATGATGAGATACTTTTTTAATAACTAATAATAATAATAAATCGTTTATTTGGACTTGAGCGGTATGAATTTGAGTAAGCGACACATTAACTAAACTAACGACAAATATTGATTAACAATGAAATCCAGAACGAGCTTACTAAAAGGGGGTTATTAAAATCCTAGTTAAAAGATTAAATTAGTAAGTGAGCGACTAAATTAATAAGTGAGCGACTAGAAATAAAATTGAGGTTTTACATAACGAACTACTAATAAATTATCTTTAACAAATTCTCTTATTGTACAGGTTTTCGCAATATCCGAATTATAAAATTAACTTGACATACAGAATACATAAATATCGATATTTAGGGCTTGAGATACTCTGTACTTCGATATTTAGGACATTCGGAACACTTCATTTAAGATAAAATGTCGCTCAGTATACCTAAATAAATCATTGGCCAAATATTAAAAAAATGCAGGACGTAACGTTGACACTCAAACAAATATTAGGTCGCTCAAATATCATGAAGCTTCTCATTTTGTATTTTAAGTAACTCAAATTAAAGTTTGTAAGTCGCTGTCCTGTAAATTTCTCGTCACTCGCAGTCAGTCGCTCACTTATTATCTCTATAACCCAAAATAATTATTTTTGTTACTTAAAATCTTAATTTATGTCATTCGTTTAAATATTACCCTTTGGGAAGTGTGCACTGGAATTGCACAATCTAATTCCGCTAAGTCCGTTCTATCATCGGACCACTAGACGTACGGCATTGCGCCACCGGTACATGATGACAAGGTGTTTTGCGAACACATTTATTGTGTGTACAGCCAAGGAGTGGAATATTTAAAAAAATACTGCATGCCAGTGTCTCCTGATAGCTACAACTTAAAAAAATAATAATTCTAGGCATGCGTGTTCCATCGTCAACCATTATCATCACTTACCATTAGGTGAGATGGTGGTCAAACGCGAGCCTATCAAAAATATTAAAAAAAAATGTCTGCTCCCTCACGGTTGCGGCCATCTCCTTAACTCCCATTACTGTTTCGGTGAAGGAGATGATCGCGTCAAGAGTGAATAGGTTACTTCTAGGCAAGTGTGTTCTATCGTCGACCATTATCATCGCGTACCATTAGGTGAGATGGTGGTCAAACGCGAGCCTATCAATAATATAAAAAAAAAATGTCTGCTCCTTCACGGTTGCGGCTATCTCCTTGACTCCCATTACTGCTTCGGTGCAGCAGATGATCGCTTTCCATTCTCTTTCGCTCCGTACCATGACTGAACACGAGACATCACCGTCACCGATCGCCTCCACGAAGACACGTCGGTGCTCCACTATCCGCACTATGGTAACACCCAGGCGTTTCTTCTGCCTGAATACGAAACAGGAACTTCCCCATCTGGCCATGTCTTTATGACCTGCGCCAGGCGAAAGGGGAGGGCTTCGTGGTGCCTCTCAAGCCACTTCTTAAAAGGGCAGTTTTGGAGAATCGGTATAAATGGTGAGCGATTGGCGAGGCCAGTATTGGCCTGACGATAATGAGGAAGCAGTTTACTGGCCCGACAGGCTGGCTTTGACTAGCCTGTTAGTCTAGTGGTTAGTGGCCCTGACTGCTATGCCGGAGGTCGTGGGTTCGATTCCCACCCAGGACAAATGTTTGTTTGATGAGCACGATCATTTCTTCTGTGTCTGGGTGTAATTCATCTATAATATGTATCTATTTAGAAATGTTTAAGTATGTTTATCAGTTATCTAGGACTCATAACACAAGCACTGCTTAGCTTGAGACTAAATGGTGTTGTGTGATAGTTGTGGAATATATTATATATTATATTAATATTTATTATATATTATAATTAGGCACTTAGATCAAGCATTAAAATCATAGACGGGACCGCCAATGCTTGATTTTGTTGCTCGCGCCCATCTTTGATTGTAGGGTTAAAAATGTAAATGTAAAGACCAACATTCCTAAATCTTTTCTATCTTAATCAAGAACCTTCAAAAAAGCTTTTTAGCAATTATTGACACACTCAGACTTTCCTTACAAAAGGTCAAGAGTAATAAGAGAGAGTCAATTTGCAATACCCCATTTTTATTGTATTGGATTGAAAATTTAAAACCTTTTATTAAAAAAGTTCCTTAGTTAAACTGATTATATTTCCAATTTCCATGGACTGAATTTTATTTATCTATTTTTCCGTCCATGTCCATCTATTGGTCTTTGGTCTGGTCATGGCCCATTGCTGATTTTCAAGATTATTATTATTATTTCATTTATTTATATTTATACATATTAATTATATTTTAAAATATTTCTTATAAAAAGGATATTAAAAATACAAAAAATAGTAGCCCACCGGCATCGGGAACAGGCTCCAAGCTACCGGTGGTCAGGGCTCCAGAGAGAGGAACCTCCGGACAATACGCGCCGTGTCGAGGAGTACTGCCTTCTGGATCAAGCCCTTGATCCAACTGTCTAACGAGAGCCTCCGCAGATGTTGATCGAGGCTCTTGGCTATTAAGCCATTGGCCGTCACGACTATCGGCACAATGATTGCTCTATCATTATTATTATTATTATTGCCATTTTTAACACGCTTTTTTTTAATTAGCCTGTGCTAGGGTATAGACGTACAGTCAAGGCATCAGTCATTTTAGTTTTTCGCCTGATGATATTATTCAAGAAGCAGGGTAAGACTGGATGACACTCACCAGAGAGAGATGTTTGGAAGGAGAAAGAGGAGGCCTTTACCCATACGGGATCCACATCCCAAAACTAACCTTACTAACACTAGATTAATAAGTTAAATGTACTAACTCAACTAATAAACATTTGAAATGTTATTAATAAGATGTGGAAATAAAAGTAAGCTTTTTAAATCAATTAAATATATATAATTTATTTTTATACAACTATTACACAACGCCGTCTAGTCCTAAGCTAAGCATGTTCAAAATTGTCCTGGGTGGGTAGCAGTCAGGGCCACTAACCACTAGACCAACAGGCGAGTCGAATTAATACGGCAAAAAAGAAACGGAGGAGCTTTTTTTTATGGTGGGAAAAATCATCCAATGACAACCCACTCCGTTCCTTCTAGCCTTCATACCGGGGTTCCAGTTCCCTTTCGGATAACCCTGACAACTCCGGACTCCGAACTCGCGGGACCAGTGCGCCCCGTCGACAACTTGGGCTTGTCCGGACAGTTACCGGACGGCCGGACAGCGAGCTATCCATTGCTCACTGTCCGCAAGCCCGCGCCTACGGTGGCCGGAAATTGGGATCAGAATCCCGTCGGCGGCGGCGAGAACGCCGTTGCCTGATGCGGTCAGCCTCCTCCTTTGCGAGCATTACTGCTCAACCAAGTCCGCCGCCGATCACCCCGCACGAGGTCACGGTGAAACGGAGGAGCTCGTGGCACACTTAATATTTTAAAGGCGAAAGTTTGTGAACGTTTGTATGTTTGTTACTTCTTCACGCTCGAACGGCTGAATGACTTTGGATGACATTAAATTTGATAAACGGATAGACCATGTCTTGGAATAGCACATAGAAGACTTTTTATCTCGGAAGCGTATTAGCCCTTTGCATGATATTCTATTTTCGCGCAAACGAAACCGCTGGCAGCAACTAGTGAAGAAAAACGTAAAAGTAACTTTTTTTAAATAAGCCAAAGTTTTCCGTGATGAAAAAGCGTTTTCCTGATGAGATTGGAAAGTTGATGAAGTGGCGTTTTCATAATTTCATCATTGTGTTTGCACAGTCTCCTAAATACAATGGCACAAATTGTTCATTGTTTTTCTCCTGAGCGTATATTTTTTAAGTAATATTGCCTTTAATTTACCCTTTGTTTTTTTTACCTTTTTAAGTAAGGATCATCTCAAGAGTCTCAACGTAAAGAGAGCTTCAATTTGCTTATAACAACAAATTGGTATGCTTATTCTGCCAGATTTCTTCGCTCAATTAAATTAAGTAGCTGTTTTATTTTTTAAAGTGATGGTGGTGGTGGGAAATTACCCAATGTCTTCTCCCGCTTTAGGATGGAGCGTGAGTGCATGTCATACTTATAGTGACTAAAATCACACCTGTGTCCTTCGTAGCCCCCGAAGGACACGGTGGAGCACACAGTCGAGATGTGCCCCGCTTGGGCGGAGCATCGCCGTGCCCTCGTGGGAGCGATCGGCGGTGGAAACATTTCGCGCCGGGCCTTGGTTCAGGCCATGGTTCGGAGCGAGGAGGAGTGGCAGGCGGGCGGCGACTTCTGCAAAGCAGTAATTGTCGCAAAGGAGGAGGCCGACCGCATCAGGCAACGGCGCTCTCGCCGCCGCCGGGATTCCGATCCCGATTTCCGGCCACCGTAGACGCAGGTTGTGGACGGCGAGCTATGGGTAGCTTTCTGTCCAACCGTCCGGTAGTTGTCCGGACCGAGCTCAAGTCGTCGACGGCGCGCACTGTTCCCGCGCGCCTCAAGGAGTTGTCAGCAACAGTAGGGGCCCAGCTGGGTGCCTACCGGGGCCAGGGTTGGTTTCGAAAGACAGCTCGAGCCCCGGTATGAAGGCTTGAAGGAACGGGATGGGTTTTTAGTCAGTAAGAGTCTGACACTATCTCCTGCTCTAACCAAGAGCGGGGGTTGTCTTTGATGATTTTCCCACCATAAAAAAAACACCTGTGTCCTTTAACTGGCCTTTGTGTTTCGGGACCTGGGGTTTCTATTTCAGAAATTCCCCGTGGCCGTAGCGGGCATCGGCTCTGCTGGGCCCCTAGAGTTTTGCTGGTATCTCTTTGATGCGTGTGAGGAACATTTTGTGCCGTCGACGGCTTGAGCTCGGTCCAGATAGACACCGAACGACCGGATGTTGAGTTACCCATTGGTCGTTGTCCGCAAGCAAGCGCGGCCTACGGTGGCCTGTAGCCAAAATCAGTCAGTCATCGTGGTGAAAGGGTCATCCCAAACACAATGCCAGTGTGAGGTCCCATCACAGGTGATGTGTCATCTTCTTTCTACACTGTGTATAGACCAAGAGGTACACAGTGTGCGACAGAAGTTCTGGGTAAGAACCCAATACTCCTGTCGGTCAACGGTAAGTGCGAGTTGGACTCACGCATCTAAGATTCCGTATAAACTTATGACATATGTAAATAGTCCATCCGCGAATCGAGTATCGTAAGATTTTTTGGATCGCATTAAATGTAATGATTTTGTGATGTAACTAGTTTACTTTTTTCAGACTTATTCCTTTACTTGTGCCATGAGACCTTACTAGTTTACTGCCAATTTTCAGGATTCTAGGTCAACGGCAAGTACCCTATAGGTTTTGATTTTCCGGCGAGTGTCCAAATATGTGCTTTAGATGGAGCAATATTGACCTTATTTAGCGTTGACTTAGAATGTTTTTTTTTTACACTGCCCCAAGGGGTAGTAGACCTTAGTATTTAATATTAATTTTACCTTAACATCTCCTTGCCTTAAAAAAGAATCTTGACAGATGGACTGATGGACTGACGGACTGACGGTCAGACGGACTGACGGACTGACGGACTGACGGACTGACTGATTGTTTGACGGCTCGTTGTGAAGTGCATACCTCAAACCTCCTTCATAATATTATATCAGTTGTGTGATTTTCTCCCCAACGAAATAGGGTTTCTGGAAAGAATTTTTACTCTGCCATAGTGCCGATGCATTCGGGTTTTTTTACCATGACGTATTAAAATGTCAAGCGTGCGAGCGAGAAAAAGGGAAGGAGCTATACACAATATATAGCTCTAAAGTTCAGTTTAGGATGTAAAATAATTTGTGTTAAGAGCTCATGATAGCCTCTGAGCCGACAAATATTTATTTCAGACCACAATTACTCTTTAAACCAGCATTCAATGACACTTCTTATTACGGGGGTGTAGCTCAATTGATTCTTAATCTCCCATTTACATTATTGGTGTCGACTGCTTCAGACAAGTCTAATGGATACAGCAATCACGCCCGAATCCTGTCAACGACGTCTAGATGTTAATTTAATGTTGAGATTATGTAAATAATGGTAATGTATGCTAATGGCTGATTATAAAATCAGGGGTGCCGATTATGGAAAGGGAATTATCTTCTTGCTTCATAACGGAAATGGAGCAGTTTTGATTGTCAAACTTCTTTGTTGATATTTTGCAATTTGTAATAATTGCCTTCTTTTGATTAAAGTTGGTACGACGGATTTGGTCTGTACAAACCAAGGTCGAGTGTGACTCAGCGTCTCAGCGTGAATTTGGTCTGTCTGTGCTTTTGTGCACTAGTACTTACTTTTTATTTTAAACTAGCTTTTGCCCGCGACTTCGCCCACGTACATAATATATAGCTTATTATATAGTTATAGGCAAAAAATTTTAGCAATCGGAACAGTACTGCCAGAGATTACATACTACAAAAAAAAAAAAAAAAACAAAAAAAACAGACTTTACTTTTTTATTACTCGTATATTAGTGTAGATTTTGTCATCATCATGGTTATCATTGGGTTCGCCACAATCGCGACGGTAAGTCCCTTTTTCGAGGAGTCACATGGCAAGTTCAGGAGGTCCTTGTTCTGGACTCAGGCGGAAGGAACGCCCGGGTGTCGGAGCATTTGGTAGAGGTGTAACCTGCGTAGGCGAAGCAATACCGTGTCTTTATAGAGGTGATCGCGTCCTGCTCTGGTTCAGCCCCCTAGTCAAGTTAGAACCGTTCCGCTTGCGTCGTACGCCCCGAGTTGGGCACGCCCTCGATTCTTTTATTCTGACCACGTGACTGAGCGTTGAGCGTGCGAGCGTGACTAGCCAAATTGATAATCTGCAATCGTTAACGCTAGTAGAAAAATTCAAATGTACGGGAATGACGTCATCTCAAAGCTCAGTCACGTGGTCAGAACTAAGGAATCGAGGGCGAGGCGAACAAAAGAATCGGAGCCGTGGCCAACTCGAGGCGTTCGACACAAGCGAATCGAAAGGAAACGGTTGCAACTTGGCTCGGGGGGCAGGTCATGATTAGGTTCAAAATAGAATCATGATCATCGTTTTAGTCCAAAAGGTACACTAATATAAAATAGTTAGTAGTAGTACATAACTATTTTATATATTTGATTATATTTGTTTTTTCTTGCTTTCAAAATTGTTGTAATGCTTATTTATTACTGAAGCTCGCCGCATGTGGTCTAAAGTCAGTATTTTACGTGAACTCATTACCATCTAGTGTTGGGTAAATAGCCGGATGCTTTGAGTTATTATCGATTATAATCCATAAGTGTCCATTAATAGCCTTGAAATGGATGATAACCCTGCTATGTATTGTTAAAAAAATTAATGCTTTTTTTTTGTTTAGTGTAAAATCAGTGGGTGTGAACATAAATTGGGTGTACGCAGTGTGATTCAATGTATTCAAAAAATAAATTCTTTTTATTTATTTTCACTTTTTGTGTGTGAAAAAGTGTTAATAATAAAATAAATACATATTTTTTGGGAAATTCAGTTTTGTTAATTTAGAGATCCAATACTATGAAAACCATAATTACTATTGACACATCGCTTTGTGATTTAACCATCTACCTAATTAATTACTTGATTTAACAAAGTGAGCTAAATATGTAAGTTTATGTATACCTACATACACTACAATAAGTAAGTTACTTATTAGCTCTTTTCTGTGAATACGACGTAGGTAAATTATAAACAATGGAAAATACCCGAGCGGTTAATTAGTAGGTGATATGCATCCCCGCACCCCCGTTTCTCATGCTATCTCTTTCTGGCGCTAATATTATTCGTGCCAGAAAGAGATGCATGAACTGCACTACAGCGACGCCAACCGAATCCGGAATCAGTACGTCGACTGATATGTTTCGGTGAAGAAGTCCTTTTTCGTGTGTTGTTGGTTTGTGTGTTTTGTTATCATAAAATAAATAAATAATATTTTTAAATGGGCCAGATTAGTTTTAAATTGCACATTTATTTACTACAAAGAAAGATGATGAAAATGAAGTCTAATCTGACTGTCCTAAGCCTGAAAACCATGAAGGGAAATTTTCAATCACTAAAATAACATTAACAGCAGGGTTATCATCCATAATTGCTATTAATGGCTACTAACTGAGTTTTAATCGATTATTAGTCAAATGATATTAATCGGATTATTATCATTGCCCATCACTATTACCATCTGGCTTCTGCATCCAAATGACTAAAATTATTACCTGTCTACTTATTTGATTGGCTTTTAATGGTGGCCACAAACACTTATAGGCTAATCATAATAATCGAAATAGCTTTTAAATCTAACCTCCGGTTTCTGAATTGGGATTTTGCAATTTATAGGATACATACGAATTTTGTATTATATGTTTGCCTTTAGAAGTGCGTCACTGCAGGGTGCCAAATGAAAATCAGCGCTGGGTAACGTCTAGCAAATGCTGTCCTGTCGGTACGAAAATACTCGGCGCACTTTGTACTTTTGTTCTTGTTTACTTTGTATTAATTCTATAGGTTAACATTTCGAATTCCTAATTCAAAAAAACAACCTTGAATTCCTAATTTAGAAACAGGAAGTGAAGGCCGTAATAGTGGGAATCGAACCCATCAACTGCTACAAAAGTTAAGGCTTATAGTCCCTTGAACCATCTGGCCAAAATTATGTGGATGCACCTCTCGCACCCGCCTAGGCGGCAGTACGCAAATCTGTGCACTTGTTTGCGGCCAGCATTGCCCGGAAAGCGCGCGGCTGACCTTTAAATCCATTTTCTTTGCGAAATATTGATTGATTTACATATGCAATGCTCACTTTGAAGAATATTTAACTACCTATTTTTATGTGTAAAAATGTTTCTAAAGATCCAAGCCGTTTCGAAGGAGTAGGGAAAAGTTGCGAAATTGCTAAATATTTTTTTTAGACAAAAGTTTTAATAGCACGAAAAATCAAATGTTGATAATGTTGTTCATGAATCTATAATAAACATATATTTTTTTCAAACCTATTAGCCTGGCCGTTACCGAGGAGTAGGCTTCAGAAAGTCACTGTTTTATGGCACTTTTCGGGCGCTTGGGCCTTAAATGGACGGTCTCAAGAAACAAAGATCTCTAAAAATATCCCTCAATGATTTACTGACGTAAACCATAGCCCATCGAGTTTAATGATGTCATGAGTGACGAAATATCACCAAGCTGTATTTCGCTCGAGTATCGATTCGACCCAATATTTTTAATAGGTTTAGAATGTTGTTGATACCCAAATAGCTGAGGATTTGAGTTCTGCTTGTAAAGGAAGGAAATATTTTTTTTAAACTTTAATAGGTTGGTAGATATACTC
This sequence comes from Mythimna ferrago, assembly GCA_910589285.2. Classification (NCBI taxonomy): domain Eukaryota; kingdom Metazoa; phylum Arthropoda; class Insecta; order Lepidoptera; family Noctuidae; genus Mythimna; species Mythimna ferrago. The sequence continues at coordinate 3,579,224 of OU342693.1, forward strand.
CATCTTGGATGTTACTTGTACATCATCAAATACTGTTGCCTTATTTTGACGTGAGCGAAGGCGCATCAGCGGTTTGCAACCGTCTGGTCCATGCTTCTTTATGTATGGCATACCTATTAGCAGTTTTTAGGTTTCCGTAGTCAGCTAGGAACCCTTATAGTTTCGCCATGTCTGTCTGTCCGTCCTCGCTTAATCTCTGTGACTGTTAGCATTAGAAAGCTGAAATTTGATACCAATATGTATATCAATCACGCCGACAAAGTGGTAAAATGAAAATTAGAAAAAAATGTTTTATTAGGGTAGCCCCCCTATATGTAAAGTGGGAAGTGATTTTTTTTTTAATTTCAACTCTAACTTGTGATATATTGTTAGATAGGTATTTAAAAATAAATAGGGGTTTACTAAAATAATTTTTTTATAATGTCAATAATTTCGGAAATAATCGCTCCAAAAGTAAAAAAACAATGTGTGACTTTTGAACTATAAGTTTAGAAAATATGAAAAAAATCTGAAAAGTAGAACTTTATAAGGACTTTCTAGGAAAATCATTTTGAACTTGATGGAAAGAACAGTTTTTGTACAAAAAAGACAAAAAGGTTGTACAAAATAATTTCTGGACTAAGTTTGTAGTATAATCGTATATGCAAGCATTTTTTTTTAACTTTGTTTACATATTTTATTATCCTGAACGTATTTTCTTTCAAACAAAAAAAGAATGATTAAAATGGGTTCTCGCAATCCAAAATTATCACCGAAAACTTCTTCTGGTACCTATGTATTAATTAGTAACCCAATTCCCCGAGAGATGGCGCTGACTGGCTTTGGGCTATTTCGCGTTCGCGTTGTTAGGATTTTTCCTGAGTTGATGGGGTCGGGTATTATCGAATTGTTCGGTTGGTCTCTCCTTTGCATTGGCGGTATTATCTTATAATTACATAAAACTTCTATCAGGAACATGCTAAGGCAATTTAGAACAAAACTAAAATTAATTTTTTTAACGCCATCTATCAAAATGTTAAGGTAAAAACCAGTTCACAAATGGTTCGATAGATGGCGTTGCGTAATGACGTCATCTTTTTAAAAGTCTATGTTAAGATTTTCCGTGCTTTCATGACCTACCGTGGTAAAAAATCGTTGCTTCTTAAATATATACGTAATTTTACGAGTGCACAATAGCTGAAATTTCTACTACTTGCATACCGTTTTAGTTATCACCGTCCTTTGTGGGCCCGTTTTTAGGGTTCCGTATTTATTAGAGTTCCGTGCTTAGTATGTCAACGTAATAAATAGCCTTTTTTAAATTCATAAGTACCCGGGTACACTTATTGTGACGGACGGGAAACTACGGAACCCTACACTGAGCGTGGCCCGACACTCTCTTGGCCGGTTTTTTTTGTTATTATTGTTGAGAGGCTCACTTGACCACTATCCCAATCCTCACCTCATGGTAAGCTACGATGTGGTTGACGACGAAGCGCGCTTGCCTAGACCTATATACCCCTAGGTTGTAACTATCAGAAAACAGGAAAAACCGATCACAATTTAATTTCTTTTTGAGAGTGATGGACTTACTAAAGTTTTAATTAGAGCTTAGTGTAGGTAGTTTCAATTGACTGCAGTATTACTTACAAAGTTGACTATATGAGTTTACTATCAGATTTTTTATTTTTAAGCATACGTACAATCAGCTTTTTAATGTTTCCACAGCTGAGACTCGGGCGGGCCCAGTGCGGGTCGGTAGATGTCACAGATTTTTATCAAATATTTTCAATTTCTTTTCATTTTATTTATTTTTGAACCACAGTTTTGTACAAACAAATAAAGGTCAGAAATACAGAGAAGCGATATAAAAATTGCCTCTATGTAACAACGATGTAGGTGGGTCGCCAATAAGCAGCACCAACTTTTTTCATGTGGGTGTCGTAAATAAGACTTTAGCCCCACGAGTTTCATTACGCCTACAGACTCCGCAATTTTTTCACATTTTTTATCGTGCGGTCAACAACATTGATGGTGCCTTTATATTGCAACAGTATCCAGCTTTGTCGACTACTTACGCGCTGTTGACTGTCCTCACAATTTCCAAAAAAAAAAAAAAAACATTCATTTCATAATTGTGAGGGATATACCATTTAGTTGAATGAAATTCAGTGGGCTCTGCTCAGGGTTTCCTTGCGTGATCGAATTAGAAATGATGATCCGCAGGAGAATCAAGGTTGCCGACATAGCACGAAAAATTGCCAAACTTAAGTGGCAAATGATCAGGGCACATTGCTCGCAGAACAGATGGTCGTTGGGGCCGAAAGGTTCTGGAGTGGCGACCGCGTACCGGAAGACGCAGCGTTGGAAGGCCTCCTACAAGGTGGATCGATGACCTGGTGAAGGTTGTGGGAATCCGATGGATGCGAGACGCACAGGATCTTTCATTGTGGAGACATTTGGGGGAGGTCTAAGTCCAATAGTTGACGTATATCGGCTGAAATGATGAGAGGCCTTTTCTAAAGTGAGCCAAAGGTGCTCACGCGACAGTCGAAAGGTATTAGTTTGAGTTTTCAAAAATTATCGATATTTTTAGAGTAAAAGGAAATTATGTATAACCACTTAAAGTAATCAAATTTATTGTCAATCATTTTATTTACAATAAACACTAACTACGGTATGTTACAATAATGATAATATTCTTAAAGGCCTACACACATTGTAGCGTGTTAAAGTGGTACACATTACCCAGGCAAAGTGAGAAATAACTAATCTCGAAAGTAGAACCGATTTAAAATTCATCATGTTGCCTTAATACAACGCTGAAGAATGTATAATCTCTATGAAGAACGTAATTATGTTTTTTAATTAATGTTTAATTACAAACTGAGTTAATTTCTTTGTTACTCAAAGAAAATTCAGATTGTAGTCGCTCCTAATAATAATTTCTCTTGCTCTTCGTATAGTTGGGTAAGCTTTTTAGTTCTTAATTTAAATAAGTTTCAAGTAATGTACCACTACAACATCGTTTGTCTAGGCCTACTAATATAAATTGAAAGCTCATACATTTTGCAAAATGCCCATAATAATACTAGTAACATTGTATTTACAAAATTAACACCGCCATAATCTTAAATACTTTTAAACCTGCCACGTAACGGGCAAAATCCATTACTCGGACAGTGTTGATAATACCCGTGCAAAATATGGTTATTGAAATCACCCGGGTAATACCAACATTGCCTCGAATTAAGCAACAATTTATACGAATCAGTAATACATCTAACAATGGGAAAGTATAACAACTACTAGGGTAGGTAATTTATATATTTTTTCACAAATTATCAGTAAAAATAGCACATAAGGTATTATAATACGTTTTTTTTTAACAATAAAAAGGCACTGTTTTGAATCGTAATCCAAATACGTAAAGATATTAATAGGAGTAATAAAATTGTGTTGGTGTTCAGTCATGGTGTTTTAGGATTTTAACAATAATTTTAATTTTATAAATGGGACATTTCAACTATTTGGACACTATTGATAGTTTGAATAAGGTGATTGTTAAGAATATCTGGAACTGTATTGCTGAAGATGTAACAGATTCGTTTTATTTTATCATTTAAGTTTCCAACAGTTCAAGTATATTTTACAAGCACCTTATTCGAATCGGTAAAGATTACAAACAGTTAATATGAGTACAAGAATTACTATAGTACATGAACATGTATAAACGTTTCGCTTACATAGTTATTTATAATATTAAATACAACATCAAATCCTTAAGTGCATTCGCATTGATTATATACATTTTATATATGTACTTATTACATTTACATAAAACAATTAGGGTCATAAAGATTTTAAATGAAGAGTCAAAACAATTTAGCTTAGCTGCCATTTTGAGATACATTCTTTGTGCTTTCAAACATTACTTGGTTTTCTACTTTAACCACTTCAGCCTCCAGCCAAAGTGAACAATTTCCTCTTTGTTGTTTCAATTAATTTAGTGGAGGGTCAATGAAATGTAGTTTTATTGTTATTTATTAAATTCACCAAAACGATGTATTTTCCAAATTTAGAGTTCTAATAAAAGACCCTAATTTCGACACTTTTGGTAGAACTACATCTTATATTTAAATTTATTTGCTATAAATAGTATTTTTACGATAAACGAGTTGGTTTTGGCATGGATGGAAGGAATAACATGGACCCTGGATCAATTTGAATTTTAATAAAAAGGTTGTACAAATGTTTGAAGACAGCAGTTCAATGTTACACTTCTGGGTTTGTTTTAATAAAGTTCTAGAAAACTTGTGTAAGTAAATTCAGTTTTCCAACCAATTAAGAAGGTCTAAATTTTAGTTTGTAAAGGAAAACATGCAGTTATGCATAATTTTTAAATCATATATATTTTCATGTCTATTTCACGAAATAACCAATACAAAATTATCATCAAACTGGCAACACCCAATCTACCAAAGCACAAGTAACAGCGATTATAGTATACCTTGATAGATAATAATATACGTATGTTGCCTTCTTGATTTTACTTACATAAGAAATTTCTGAAATATTGGTGGGTACAGACAAAATTATAAATATACCATGATTATAATACTAGTAATATTTTTATATTAACTACACAAATAGGTATATTGGTGTATTTTTAGGTACTACGTTATATTCTATAAAATTACGATAAGTAACAATGTTATATGTAATTAAATAATTATGCAAGTACGCATGGTCCAATAATATTAGCATATTTATAGGTACAATATATATTTATCTACATGATATAATATATCACTTATCATTTATATATTGCTGATACGTCATTTTAATGATATATTAATAGTATTCGGGAAAATACTGTACGTCTCACTTAACGTAACTTAAGTATATACTTACCTAGGTTTATTAAATTCTCTCAAAATTGGCACATAACGACTAGTGAATACCAATTTTATATTTGGCATTATATATTTTTTTTTTGGTTGGTAACACAGCTGGCTATGTCATCTGATGGATGTGTCAAATAAATCGTCTAAAAAGCTTTTGAAAGGCGGGTTTTAATTGAATTATTTTAGTCATGAAAAACGGATACAATCAATAACATTCAAATAACAGGATTTGAATGAAGGTCTGATCTCAAAGAATTGGGATGCATGAAAGTTTTTATATGCTAAATTAAATATTTTTAATTTAGCATATAAAGTATGTTATTTTTTAAAATATGTTCATCAATAACAAAGTTTTAAAGCTTCAAAGCTGTTAACGAGAAAGAGAAACCCGATATGAACTTTGACGTCAAAGTCTAATAAGCCCTGAAAACGGCATCTTGGCGAGAGAGACTCACTTCTGCCAATTTTGATATTGTTTTTATTGAACTGGTAAGATATTTTTTTTTTTCAATACACTTATTCGATAACTCGCTCTTATACCTACCGCTTTTAGATATGCAATTAACTGTTTTCCGCACTAGTACAGAAAAGTGTGCGGATTCGCCCTCGCCACAATTAATTGTATTTATCGTATCTAACTGGACGCTAAGACTCGCCGGTCAATCCCCGTTTGTTTATATCTTCGTAAATGTATTGAAAAACGTCGTTTGATACAAAGTAAAAATTTGTCACTGCAGCACTCGGTTCCATAACACCCTCACCTTCAGCTCAGGTGAATTCCACCTCGGTCGCAATGACAATCTCCAGTTCATGCATATTCTCTATTCGCCATAAAATAAACCATCAGTTACCTTAACCAGCTGCATCATTTTAACATTTAAGTACAAACAAACAATACTATACCACACAGCACTGCCAAACACACTCAGAAGTCCAATGTCTTTAGACGAACACCGGTCCGTCATTCTCCACTCACAGGACGTGGAGATTCTCACAGTTCTTGAACTTCGAGTCCTCCTTCCCGAAGATCCATGTGAACATCTGCCTAGCCTTCATACTGGCTCTTACAACCCCCCTGGACTTGTACCAATGAGCTGGTGATGATTCTCTTCCCCCTTCTGCCGTGTACTGCTGCCGCTTTAATCTGATCTGGTTCAGGATGCCGACCAGAAGCTCGTCCACATTGTGGTTAATGCCGACTGATACTTCTATGAATTTCGCTTTATAGGTGCAGGCCAGGCATTTGCCGTCTGGGGACAAGAAGATTGTGTTAGGTTAGTTGGTAATGATTTGAGATGGTGAAGGTAGAAGGGATGATATGCCAGGAGCCTCCGCTTGCTCAAAGATGTCAGCATACGTGCCGGGGGTCGCTAGAGCTGATGACTGTCAGGGATAAGTGATTGTTCGAAAGAGTTGCCGCAGCTCAGGAACGCAAAGGGCAATTGATGAAACAAAGGTGGGTTTAGTCAGTAAAAGTCTGACACTTCCTCTCGTTCCGCCTAGAGCAGGAGGAAGATTTATTTGATGATTTCTTACTTCGAAAAAGGAGCCCTGGCTCTCAAGATTCTTGAAAAAATTGTTTATATTTGTATGACTAAAAAATTAGAAATCTTGTCACTTTGAACTAGATGATTAATTCTCATAGCGATGCAGTTACAACACACTCAATAGTGAATGGAAAATATTTTTATTAGGTTTGCAAACTACGACACAGTTCTGGGAATAAGGAATATGCGATTCTGGTTTCTGTATTGTGTCTAGTTCGGTAGCTTAGGGCTATATTTCTCTGAGACACCATGCCCGCCATGGTGTCCCGGTGAAATATAGCCTTAACTGTAAAACATAAACAAACGCTAAAATACTATCCAAAGATACAGTTAACAATATAATACTAAATAAGGGCATCATCAGACGCGGCTTACCGTCCCAGGGGAAATTAATTCTTGCCACAAAAGATAATTATGCGGCAACTGTCGTTAATAAATATAATAAAGGATATGAAAAACTTGCTATGTTGACCAAATTTGATCATCTTTACGTAATAAATCCCTTGTTGGTAAGACATTCTTTTCTTGTAAAACTTTCTTATAGCTAAGTTGAGGTAGTCAAAATTAGAAGTTTGCCTTATATGAACTTAATTGTATATACTAGGGATGTTATGGATATGAAATATCGGATACGGATTGGAAACGGATATAGAAATGATTATTATACCGGTTACGGATACGGATATAAAATTATTTCGGACTATCCGTTAGTTTTGGATAATTTCGGTTACGGATATTAGATTTTTAAGGAATTTCAGAAGTCAAATATAAATACATACTAATTACTACTATACTATTTATATTTTACGACGCGACAAGTTATGACAGGCTGTCATAACGTGACGCAATTAGGCTCCGCCCCTATCCGATACTATCCGAAACTTTCATTTCGGATTCAGTTACGGTTATGGATATTATTTTATATCGGATATCCGATAGTTTCGGTTACGGTTATGGAGATCCGTAACATCCCTGGTATATACACAACATTATTTATAGTTTATGTGGAACATGAATAAAGTTTGTTCTGAATAAGTAATTGAATGGATTCCAATAGTTTTTATACTATGTTATATTTTTTCCCAAAAATATTTAAAAAGGTCACAAGTTGGACACCACCGACACTAAGTACAAAACAGGTCACGGCAGGTCATAACGGGTAATAGGTACCAGCAAACAGCTGGCTGCAAGTGCAAAACAATCCGTCAGTGGCCGGGATGGCCCGGTGACTATGTATTTTATTGACATAACAAGCTTATAACTTTGTGATTTTTCATGATACAGTTATGAAATTTTGTACTAACAAAGATTCTTTACATAAAAATACTAGACACGTGTTTCGGGTTTCACAATACTAAAACTAGTGTTGTTTATACAGTTATTCTTTACATTAAACTAGCTTTTGCCCGCGCGGCTTCGCTCCCGCTCTTCCCTACCCTATTCTACCCTACTATACCCTACTCTACCCTACCCTATCCTACTCTATCCTACTTTATCCTACTCTACCCTACTTTATACTACTCTACACTACTCTACACTACTCTACACTACTCTACACTACTCTACACTACTCTACACTACTCTACGCTACTCTACACTACTCTACACTACTCTACACTACTCTACACTACTCTACACTACTCTACACTACTCTACCCTACTCTACCCATCTATACCCTACTCTACCCTACCAAACTTCACATAAGCGATCTACTAAACAGTCCGAACAAAGCCTAAACATTTGGTGTGGACAGGTGAGCCCGTTCTTGAGTTATAAAATTACAACGAAAAGTGGCATTGATTTTTATATATATAGATAACTCCAAATATTCTCAACTCACCTTGAGTTGAAACGGCTCGACTCCTAGCAAGGTCAATTTTGTTGGCCACTAGGATGGCAGGCCTCGCCCGGAGCATGTCGCTGTCTATTAGCCTGGCCAGTTCCTGTTCAGCCTTCTGGAAGGATGCCTTGTCCACCACCGAGTAGATCACCACGAAGGCATCTGGCGGTTCTGAGCGCTCGATTTCTTCCTAGAATTTTAGGTTAGGTTACAAAAATGAACGATAAGATTGAAACGGATGCTGGCATTATGTTGACGAATTGAGATGATTTATCATTGAGTACCATAGACTTGCTACCCATTGCTCGCCGTCCGACCGTCCGGTAATCGTGCGGACCGAGCCCAAGACGTCTACGAAGAGTATTGTTCCACGCGCGCCTCAAGGAGTTATCAGTAAACCGTAGGGGCCCAGCAGGGTCGAAGCCTACTGGGGTCAAGGATTCGTTTCTGAAAGGAAGGTTCGGCCCCGGTACGAAAGTGTTTTGTAGTGGGTTTTTAGTCAGTAAAAGTTTGACACTATCTCCCGCTCCGACCTAGAGCGGGGGATGTCATTGAATGATTTTCCCACCTAATAAAAAATCATCATTGAGTGATTTGTCATCTGTTGCTGGCAAAGTCGTGTCCCATTTATAACCACCATGACTCTCATATTTAGCGAATTTTATCAAGTTGTGATCGTTTGGTGTTTTGTAAGGCCTTAGTTTTGGGCTTGCGGACAAAGAGCAATGAGTAGCTCGCCGTGTGGTTGCCCGGTAACCGTCGGGACCGAGCCCGAGTCGACGATGACATGTAGTGTTCCACGCGCGCCACAAAGAAGCAGTGCCCTAGCAAAGCCGAAGCATACTGATGACATGGGTTGACTTCTGAAAGAGGAACCCGTGATTTTGGAATGCAAAGGGCAAAGAAAGAACATAAGGTTGTCTGTAAAAAATTGCCCTGTGTGATAAGACCGCCCATTGTATTTGTTTTTTATAATGTTTGTCCTATATTTTTTGTTTATGTGGTGTACAAAAAAGAATAATAATAATAATAAGTATGATTTTAGTCAGTGTAAATGTCTGACACGCCTTTGCAGTCCACCATAGAGCAGAAGAAGTCATTACAGGGTTTCTCACCTCAAAAAAAGGCCTTGGTGAAAATGATTTTTTTTGGAACTATATCCCCAAGAAAGATAGATAATACCGAACAGTACACTGACTGCAAAGTTTTATTTGAAACTGATCAATTTCAAACTGCCAAGTTCATTACAATAAGCAAAATTCCTCGACACTTCAGTTCCTCAAACTCCGTATTCATTAGTACCCGAGTTCAGTCAAGTTTGTTTATTTGAAAGTTAACTTCAATCATGTTTACCTTTGTCGTAGTACAGTTCACGAAGTACAGCTCCGATTCTTCTCCGTTCAGCATTATGGACACCTTCTGTTCTGAACCGTCTGCATCTGGAAAGATAGTTATGTATTTAGTTTATTTATTATCAAAAAGTTTAGCATAGAAACAATTGTTCTATAAAGAGCCGACGACTTTATTCGTTCTCCGAGTCCAACTCTCCAACTTCCAAACTTTGGGCTGCTACAGAGTATAATTCCTAACAGAAAACCCGCTAAGCCGGCTAAAGCGGGAGCTCCACTCCGCTTCGCTCCTGCCTTAGCCTTTTAATATAACCTGTCCGAGTTGAGGTGCCCTAAAATATGTTAATTCTGCTTGTCGCACTAGATTAATGTCGAGCTTCAGTGTGTCACACGAAATAAGACGAGTCGCAGTTCAGTTTAGTCACACTAGCGTTCATCGCACAACGATTTGTCGAGTTAGCGTAGTTTTTTTGTAACAAAACGTTAGTGCAAAAACGACCATTGCTAAAAAAGGGCCGTCAGCTTATCAAAGGCGTTGGAACTTTTTTCTTTGGAAGCTGCCCTAACCATTGTGAAAAATAATCTAAAAGGCGACTAGGCTGATTAGGTTTGGCCTTCAATAGGGAAAGGTTTCGTGAATAAAATAAGTTATGTACGGTTTAAGACTGGCCTAACTGATTGGCCCTGGACTGGGTAAAGCTAGGACTACATAAGACCAATGCACACGTCGCCCACGTCTTATTTGTGCGTAGAACACGTGTCGTGGATCTCAGTAGCTTTACAAGACTAGTTTCAATAAAAAATGTATGGAGATCAGATCGGCGTGTGACATTGACCATTTATATTGCAATGCCTTAACAGGTAACTAAGTTCTATGAACCTAACGTTGTTAACATTTACAAACTATACACTTAGTTCGCAATAAAGAATTTGACTTAAACTTTGACTTTGTGTTCGTGTGCCACAAAACACGTGTGCGCAGTGTAGTTCTACCTTAAAGGCGGCCTTGTTCCTGTAAGGCTATATTTTATCGGGACAACGTGGTGGCGGGACCATTTTAGAACTCGCAACCTACTCGTAAGTCGGGGCCGTTACCACTCGGACACCAAAGAAGATGATAATGATGAAAATAGCTGTACGAGTGTTGAAATTTATTAAGCTATTGCATAGCTTCTATCGCGGGCCTTGAGCGTGGAGACCGAATCCAGAAATTCCGTAACGAAAATAACCTAACACCCCCCACTCATTTGTTTTTTGAGCGTGGTGACCGATAAGAAAACAAATGAGTGAACAATCAATCAAAATTCAATTCAATGTGTGAAAGTGTAACTTCAATTAATATCAAAGAAAAAAAACAAAGGAAAAAAAATACTGCATAAATAAAATAAATAAATAATTATAATTGCATAAGTTGATAAAAATGCTATGCAATAGCTTTACCGCGGCAGTCCCCAAGTGCCACACGTCTTTTTTTATTTGCACCTGGAACAAAATCCACCCGAAGATAAATTACCTGGAAAATTCTATCCATTTTAAAAAGATTTTCCAAGCTAAACCACAATTTATTTTTAAAATATTTTCACATAAATCCATTCAGCTTGTATCCTTGAAGAGAAATTGTAAGATTTCTCTTATATATCTTTTATAAAGTAAAAGGAAATTGGATATAGGAACTAAGTATTCCGTCTAACATTCGATACCATTGCGTTTCAATAGTAAGATGGTAGGGATGGATGCTTTCAAGATCATTAATTTCAATATCTACTGGTTTGTAGAAGATGTAAATTGATTCTGTCGAGAACTGTAATAAATAATTTCTTGGGGTTTGCAAAATCCCGATCCGAAGTAGCGTTAGGTTCGTAAAAAAAGCCAAAAAATCTAATTGCATCCATCATTTATGCTTTTTTGCTCTTCGCTTTCCGTTCCAGGAGGTCCACGGGTTTCCGTATCAGAAGCCAACCCATGGCCTCAGTAGGCTTCATTCCTGTTGGACCTCTATGCTTTTGCTGATAGTTCTTTGAAATCTTTATGTGCCATGATTTATGCTTGGTCCGGATGGTTACAAGACGGCCGAACAGCGAGCTATCTATTGCTCGTCATCCGCAAGCCTACGCTTACGGCAGCTGGTCCCCCATGGAGGTATAGAGAAGACTGCGGGATTATTCGAACGAGTTATTGCGGCCCTAAAACGCCAAGCAATTGAAGAGGCACAGGAGGGTTTTAGTCTATAAAACTCTTATATTCCCATGTCGCTCCACCCTGAGTAGAATTTTTGATGAATACCCACCTCAAAAAAAGGGGTTGGCAGAAACTACAGAATACCACCTACTAGATTTCTAACGTACTCCTTTTACTTCGTTTATACATCTGCTCATACAAGCACGTCTGTTGCGAGTACTATGGAACTGAAAATGTCACTCGTTCGAGCGAGAAAGAGGGATGGAGCTATATAACTTACTAGCTTTTGCCCGCGGCTTCTCCTGCGTACATAAAATATACCCTATGTCACTCTGGAATAAAGCAACTTTCTATCGGTGAAAAATTTTTAGCAATCGGACCAGTACTTCTAGAGATTACCTCCAACAAACAAAAAAACAAATTTTACCTCCTTATCTTATAATATAAAAATGAATCGCAAAATGTGTTGGTAAGCGCATAACTCAACAACGCCTGGACCGATTACGCTAATTTTTTTTTGTTGTGTTCGTTATTATGAGGAGAAGGTTCTTATGGAAAAAAAAATGAAAATTAGGGTAGTGTAGGGTAGAGTAGGGTAGTGTAGGGTAGTGTAGGGTAGAGGAGGGTAGAGTAGAGTAGGGTAGGGTAGAGTAGGGTAGAGTAGGGTAGGGTAGAGTAAGGTAGTGGAGGGTAGAGTAGGGTAGAGTAGAGTAGGGTAGGGTAGAGTAGGGTAGGGTAGAGTAGGGTAAAGTAGGGTAGAGTAGGGTAGGGTAGAGTAGGGTAGAGTAGGGTATAGTAGGGTAGATTAGGGTATAGTAGGGTATAGTAGGGTGGAGTAAGGAAGAGCGGGAGCGAAGCCGCGCGGGCAAAGCTAGTTATATTATATAATATGTAGCTCTATCTCTTCAACATTTCTCTTTAGGTCGTCAAATAGATCGCCTTAAGACCTCGCGGTATACTGTGGTGTCTAAAAAGTTTGCATGCTGTTAACTTGCACACTGGCAAGGTAATGATACCTTTTAAGGTTTATGGTGTTCATATTTTAATAGTAAAAAATTAGATGGTTTGTGATTGTCAAATTAGTAAGCGGATAAAATATTTTAAAAATGTTACATAAATTACGCTTCTAACAATAATATAATAATTTAACCATAGAAGCGTTTCATTGCGTCTCCCCGCCCGACAATACCATCAGATCTTCCTGAAGACCAATGGCTGACTTAATCGCTAATAAATAGCGATTAAGTCTCACATTTTTAATCATTAATCGTTAATAATTTTTTTGTAAAATAAAATATAAGTTGTATTGTGTTAGTCCTAAGTGTGCGCCTCTTTCGGGGAATAAAATGCTTTTCTTTCTTTCTTTTTCTTTCATTATAGAATTTTCTACACAATCCAAATACAAACTCTATTTCAATAGACGACAAATTAAGTTTCCTGTCATTACATAACAGAACACACATAACTGAAACGAGAAAGTGGAGTCCTTGAATAATAATTTATTAGATCTCAACGGACAATTCCCAGAAGCCCGAACCACTTAAACTGCGTGAGACAAACTTATGCCAAAGGGACCATAGCGGAACATGAGTCTGGGAGTTCCATTTTTCAAAGTTCCTAAGATGTCAGCAGTAGTTTGGACTAAAATCATTTAACACGGTTATAACAATAAGTAATTTAAATATTCAAGAAGCTGTAAAACAAGGCGTTGGCAGTCATTGGGCCCTTGAGAATGGAAGGGCGTTAAATGTCAAAACTTTTTTTTCAAATTGAGATATGTTACGATTGTTTTCTTTTGGGGTCAGCTTCTAAGAATGAATATCTTAAAAGTTTTGAAGTGGTTTGAGGTAATGTAGTAAACCCAGAACTTGACACGTCAGAATTTAGCGTCAAATGAGATACAGAACTATTAAGTTAAGATAAAATACACTTCTGGACACATCTATTGGCCCACCTTGTATTTTCAGTTTCGTTTGGTCCTAGCTAAAATTTTATATTAGGTCGAGCAAAAAGTTTTTATGCAGTTTTGAACCTGGCACATTCACAATTTCATTCAATAGTCTTTTTTTGAATTTCGAACACAGAATTTAAAGAAACAAAAGACAATTTGGAGCCTGTTTGTTGATATCAAACAATCGAATACTAAGAAAACTTGGTTTTATTGGTTTACTTGGATTTAATTCTTGAAAAAGTGATTGATATCTTTGGTTTTGCAACAAACATTACTTATTCTTAACATTAAGGTGAGGTTCTATCAATAATCTATGGATACTTCACCTGAAGTCGCCGCCCAAGCTGTGGCACTTATTCAGGCCGGACACAGCCAAAGAAACGTGAGTGCTCAACTTAATTTAAGTCGATCTGCGGTCCGAAATGTTTATCGGAGGTACCTAGAGACTGGCGGCTTTGTTCGTCGCCAAGGAAGGCCACGATCTCGGGTCACAACTGAAAGGCAGGATCGATTCATCGTGACGATCAGCTTGAGAAATCGTCACCTTACCTCCATTGAGATACAAAACTAACTTCGCGACTTCCAAGGAGTATCTGTGAGCGCTCGAACTGTTCGGAGAAGGTTAAAAGAACGCGATATGGTACCACACAAGCCAGCTAATGGGCCCAAACTAACGCGAGCCCACCGAACAGCGCGCCTTCATTTCGCACGCAGTCATTTAAATTGGACACAGCAAGATTGGAGCCGTGTACTCTTTTCTGATGAGTCTAAAATTGTGTTACATGGCAATGATGGAAGGAAGAAGGTCTACCGACGTAAGGGAGAGCGTTTCGCACAATGCTGCTTTGAAGAGAGGGTTGCTTATGGCGGTGGCTCATGGACTGTCTGGGGCGGTATATCCGCGAGCGGCAAAACTCAACTTGAGGTTGTTACAGGACTACGGCTGCCAACATTAAATGCTGAAAGGTACATTCGTGAGTGCTTAGAACTTCACGTGATACCATACGTGGACTATGTGGGCCCAAATTTCCTTTTTATGCATGATAATGCAAGAGCCCATGCGGCCGGCATCGTCAGGGAATATCTTCGGGATGTGAACATCACAGTTATGGACTGGCCAGCCAGAAGCCCAGACATCCAGCACATGTGGGACGAGCTAAAAAGACGTGTTAGGGCTCGTCAGCCAGTTGCCCAGACGATGCAGGAGTTGAAAACTGCCATAGAAGAGGAATGGGAGATGATCCCTCAAAATTTCATAGAGCGTTTGATAAACTCTATGCCTAATCGTATGAGAGCTGTGGTAGATGCCCATGGAGGCAACACGCGTTATTAAATTAAACCTTTATTTGATAAAACATGTTTTTTATTCAAAAATCAATTGCCTTTAACAAGGCGCATATCCGACTTGTTAAGCGTAGCTCCATGTCGTATGGTATTCTGAATTCAAATTTAAAACAATACAATCGAAAAAGATGGTAAAATGTATCAGGTTTAAAACTGCATCAACAGTTTTTGTTCAATCTAGCAATCATATTTCGGTAGGGGCCATCGAAACCTAAACTCTAAGGTGGGCCAATAGATGTGTCCAGAAGTGTAGTACATTGATAAAGAAGGTTTACTGTTGAGTTGGTGACTGGTTTTAGGTCTTCGAGTTTGGTAACGTTCTCTTTAAAAATACAATAGACAATAAAGTTACAACCTCTCCCTTAGACGTTCAAAACTTTATTTTTCCAAATAAATCATTTACTATTATTACCTGTACATAATGATTTATTTTCGAATCGTCAAGAAGTCGGTCAGTCAGAAAATTAACATTTTTACACGTTTTTTTTTTAATGATTATAAACTAGTGTTTGACCGCAAACCAACCTGATGGTAAGCAGTGTTGCAATCGTTAATGGTGAGGCACACTAGTTTATTAAGAGCCTATTCACTCTAGCCTTGAAGACACCTATATTAGAACTGGACGGGAAGACCGCAGCAGGTAAATTCTTCCAGCATAACGAAAGCGTAGATCTCTATTGTAAAGATCGTTCAAAACATAGACACTCATTTAAATCTTGTTAGGAATTACAAAGATCCTTTGTCACTTTTACTATGTGAGCACAATGTAAATAAACAAAGTTATTTAAAATATAAATATTAAATTAACTGACAACACGTTTATCAGCTTCAACATCAATTTCCGTCCGCTATCATTAACAAAATATAAAATAAACATTCCATTTTTGTGGAGTTTGATTCACACATCCATTAGCTTTGTCAACTGGTTTCGATTTGCCATTAATCATGGCTGCCTAACATGCTAAATTAGGGACAGTGACATGCCGAATGACGTCAGAAGGCTGATAGGACTTACAACCAAATTAGAGGGTAGGGTGGGAGTAAATAATTCTAATGTGTAAGTGTTAAGTGTGTTTTGTGGGTTGGGTGTCAGAGGCGGCGACATTTTGGGATGTTTAAAAAAAATGCTTTAAAGGTAATCGAAATAATGAATATTATAATTACACACTGTATGCTATATGTGTGCTAGTTGGGAAAATAATAGGCAGATGGAGATACGGAATGGAAGATTACTCACTAACTATGATTGATCCATCATAGTGGTTCAATTCTTGAGTTGTCATTTGTCAATCCATAAAAACCTTAAGCTAGCTTAAATCATTTGACACGATTACTACAAATATTTAATATTTTACAACATAATGTTAATTGAAGACTTCTATGCTACGCCTAATATGCTTTTATCAGGTTTTTTAACTGTGCCACGTTGGGCGCCAATGACTGTTTCTCCCAGTATTTTGGCGCCCAAATGGGACCACAGAGTTTATCGTTTAATTTTTGAAAATTCAAGTGCGCATATAAAAGGTCGGTAATAAATAGAATTAGACTAAAGGAGGCAAATAAAAACTTAGCCACCGCGTGACTTGTTGCAGCATTATTTTTAGATTCAATATCTGTTGCAGAAATTATCTGAAACTTTTTGTTAGATAACCTCAGCCTAATAAGTCACCACGTTAATAACAGAGTAGGTAAGGCCTACTGACCATAGACGCGTAGCTTCAAAACGCGTATTCGTCATCATACTAAGGAAAACTATGAAATTCTTTCGACGAAGCGACAACGTCGAGTCGTCGGGTCTTTGCCGCTTCGACGACCGAGTTTCATTGTTTTATATATATGCTGTGGACAAGCGTACAGCAAGCGTATAATGATGACTACGCGTCTATAAAGCTACGTGTTCATGGAAAATAAGCGTCAGTGGCGTTCAATAGGCCCTCAAGAGCGCAAGTGTTTGGGCACTTGGAGCATTCTAGTATGTTGGTTATGTTCTAAAAATTGCTTTTAAAATAAACGGTTATAACATAGTGCAGAATCCCCCGCTTATTTAGTAGCCCCAACCTAACATGAATAGTAGATAATTCGAGGGCTCGTCGTAATTGGAGCCAGCTCGTGCCGTCACTGAGTTTTCTCAGGAGACTGTTTGCCGAAGTGGCTGTGATTGAATTCCCTACGTTGAGAATATTTAGAAGAGGTTTGCGACGAAGATGAAAAGTCTCATGGGCGTATGTTGAGTTTCATATATATAACATATGTAAGTACTATGGTGTATGTAGATTTTCATGACAGTAAACGTGATGATACTGATAATAAAGAGTTAGGTTAGGGAATTAGAGGAATTCTCGGTTCTCGTTTTGAAATAATCTTTGCCTTTGATGAAATGGGAGAGAACGAAACTAATAAAAACATCGACTTATCCGTCTCGGGAATTGCTGGGACATAAGACATAGCAGGAACATAGGTGTGGTTTTAATCAGTAACAGTTTGACATGCCCTCCCGCTCCGCCCCAGAGTGGGAGATGTCACTGGAAGATTTACCACTATAAAAAAATCCCTCCTGGGAATCTCGAGGCGTCATGATTTATGTCAACATAAAAAAGAATAATCTATTATATAGAAAAAGAGTTTTTTGAGGTAAACATGATGCTTGTAAAGGGGAAAAATTTTACATGTAAGGAAAACACGCGTCACATTCACATAACACAGCCGTCGTTCTGCATAACGATGTGGTTTTTGTTGGAGAGGTTAAAAATGAGACTGAAACACTTAATCATGGAGTTATTTATGTGTCTAAGGATTTTCGCACAAAAGCACAATTTTAAAACTATTCTGGTGCTGCAACAGACAATCATATCATTAATTGAATATACTGGGAATGTAATTATGAATGTTACAATACTAATATAGTTTTTAAGACCCGTGTTACTAACACTATTATGAACATCTTCATCATCATTTCAGCCGATACACGTCCACTGTTGGACATAGGCCTCCCCCAAGCGTCGCCACATCGAACGTTCCTGTGCGTCCCGCATCCATCAGTTTCCCGCTACCTTCACCAGGTCATCGGTCCACCTTGTAGGAGGCCTTCCAACGCTGCGTCTTCCGGTACGCGGTCTCAACTCCAGAACCTTTTGGCCCCAATGGCCATTTGTTCTGTGAGCAATGTGCCCTGCCCGTTGCACTTGAGTTCGGCAATTCTACGTGCTATGTCGGCAACCTTAGTTTTCCTGCGGATATCTTCATTTTTTATTCGATCACGCAGGGAAACCCCGAGCATAGCCCTTTCCATTGCTCTTTGGGTGACTTTAAGCCTTCTGATGAGGCCCATTGTGAGCGACCACGTTTCGGAGCCATATGTCATCACTGGCAACACGCACTGGTTAAAGACTTTCGTCTTATGAACATTATTTTGGTAAAATAAAGTTGTTTTATTTTTATTTTATAAAAGTGTAGCACATTAGCTTCTGCTGGCGGCTCTGCCCACGTGAGAAAAGAGAATATATGCCCATGTCACAGTGACAAAGTAGCATTTTACTTTTGAAAAATCAGTCCAGTAGTTTTTTAATTTATTCATTACAAAAATCATATGGTTAAATTCAATTAAAATATTTAGTTCTGCCATTCGATTGCTTTCCTCAGTCCAAATTGAGTTAAAAGAAATATGCGAGTGACTCAAAGAAAACAATCATAAAACTGCATAAGATTGTGAAATTGCAGTCGATTCAGACTAACGAGTGTGTACACAATGCCAATAACGTCAGTGAATTCCTTTGACATTACTTCTCGTCTAGAATGGCTACCTACTGCATATTGTACGTACACTATTGACTACAGTGACAAAACAATTTCGTCATAGTTGCATACTTATATGTAGACTTCTTTTGTGTGATATTATTATTTTTCTCCTAATATTTTTTCAATACACTGACTCGAAAATTCGCTCTTATACCACTGCTTTAGGTACGCAATAGATTGTTTCCGCACTAGTGCAGAAAAGAGCACGTGGTCTCCCGCCACATGTATCGTATCAGGCTGGGCGCACGTCGACCCCCATGAGTCGCGATCAACCACGTTTATTCATTTTCTCGTAAATGTATTGAAAAAAGACATTTGATAGGTACACGTGCTTTGTCACTGCAGCCCTCGGCTCCCACTCGCCTATGGCTCGTGCGAATTCCGCCTCTATTTCTTAGTTTTCTTTTTTTAGCACATTTGTAAGCGACGATTTGTAATTAAGAATTTAACTGATATCATTTCTAATTACTTTGTGTAATCTGTCTCTTATAGTGGTATTTTTCTAATAAGAATCTAAGTGTTAGCGACGATAAGTTATTAATTATTTAACTGTTTCAATGTCTAATTAGTTTTGTAGCGACATCTATGGCGCCACATAAGAACTACGAAGAAAGTACGAAATCCTGCATCGCGCAATCAAAGTTCTCCGCGCGATTTGAACATATACGACAGCCCGAAATCATCTATCGGGCAGTCGCCCACCAGACTATAACACCTGTCTGGTCGGAGGATCCTCCCTTTTCAACGGAGGTTTGCGGGACTTTACTCTCTGTTCCGCCTACCTCCAAAGTTTGTTTTCTCTACGTTAAGTGTTTTGCATTCCAGCCGCTAGAGGCGCCACTTGTATCATATTAGTTATGTGAGCTTAAGTACTAGGAAAACTTTACCTTAACGAGAGCCGTTTTCAATTATTTTAAGGTGTAAATTAAGGATTTTAAGAGTGATTTCTATGTAAATAATTAAAATAAGACCGTCCTAAGATTATAGTTATAAGAAAATATTGTAAGGGGTGTTTTACCACAGAAAAACAGCAAAGTTAAGTTTTCCATACAAAGTCCAACTGCGCTCTGATTGGTCGATAGAAGGAAAATTGGTGCCGTGTGCAAAATTGTAGGGCCCTGATTGGTCAGAATTGGTTATACAAAAGGGGCATTTTCTGTGGTCAGGCATTCCAAATCCAGCAGTGTAAGAAGAAAACATCAAGAAAATAAATAGAAGAAAACTCTGAAGAAAAGTGTTATGATTTGCTCCTCCTGCTACCACCGAACACTTCCTAGTCGACATCCCGCCAGCGAGCCTGCTCCACAACATCACACAAAACACGAGCGTCAACAACATTGTTCCAATTACTGGGCAAAGGCCTTCTTCAACTTCCACGAATTCTTTTCTCAAGTCGCCTCGTACCAGCCAGTGGAAGGCATCTCGCCATCTTTCCCGAAGTCAGCGTCGTTCATCCTCAGACACACACTTTGTAGAGATTTTTGATTAACAGTTGGTTAGTGTGCAAGCGACTGACGTGAGCCTCCCAATCTCATTTTAGCTACAGTATTATTTAGTTTATATTATTTATTTTACTAACTTGAATATGTATGTGATATTACATTGTGTTGTACTATTAATTCAAAAGGCTACTGTTTTTTGAACTGGGTTTTTTTTACGGTGGGAAAAATCATCCAATGACAGCCCCCGCTCTTGGGCGGAGCGGGAGATAGTGTCAGACTCTTACTGACTAAACGACCCACCATTCATACCGGGGCTCGAATTCCCTTTCGGATCTGGATAACCCTGGCCCCAGTAGGCTTCGACCCAGCCGGGCCCCTGCTGTTGCTGACAACTCCTTAAGGCACGCGGGAACAGTGCGCGCCGTCAACGACGCTTGGTCCGGACAGTTACCGGAGAACATTTCATTTTAATTTGTTATTGCTCGTTCTCCTTCAAAGGGATCTACGCTTGAATTACCGACTTTTTGACAATAAAAAATGCCTATAAATAGTTTATTTGAATCTAGATACTGTCAGTGGCTTCGGCCTCATGAAAATAAGTTTCTCCAAGCACACTAAAGATCCCCGTTTCACTCCTAAGGGGTTGAGTTTTGGAGTATCTTTGTATATTCTTTGTATACATCATAAAAAGAACCACTAGTTTATATCAGATAACAAAAAAACCTCAGAGCAAAATGCGCTGAAATTTTTGTGCACTTGGCTTGGAGTTGGTTTGGACTTTGTTTTTAATATCTACAGAAAAATGCTGTGAGTTTTTAACTAAAACCCATAATTTTGTAAAACATGTTATACTCATAGTTGCATTTCATTTACTATCCCGATCGCGTCAGGTGCCAAAATATGCTGCTCATCCAATAACAAAGTAAGATGTCGTATCGAGGCATGTTCGAGAATAGTTGGCATCATACTAGTATTTTAATGAGTATTTTCTTCAATGGCTACGCACATTCCTATGACAATATGACTATCAATTTTCTAGGAATATATCACTAACGTACATTGGCAAGTGGATATTGTATCAATCAAAAAAGAATGTCTTTTAACTGCCAAGAAATATTGGTCACTTTGTATTATTTATTCGTTCGAAGAATCGAGAGACTGTGACTTGTTAATTAGAAAAAACAAAGTAATGTAGCGACATCTATGACGTCCCATAAGAACTAAAGTACGAAATCCTCCATCGCGCAATAAAGTTCTTCGTGCGATTTGTACATATACAACTGCTCGAAATAATCTATGGGGCAGTTGCGTACACCAGACATAAACCCGTCTGGTTAGAGGATCCTCCCTTTTTAACGGAGGTTTGCGGGACTTTACTCTCTGTTCCGCATTCTTCTAAAGTAATAATTCTCCCGACCGACTTCATCACGGTCTAGACTGGCCTCTTAACAGTGATTAGCAAAATAAGCAGGAGATATTATAGTGTACAAGTATATGCAAAAACTCTGTTTACTCTGTTCCTTTCTTTATTAATTTACTAAAACTTTATTTATTTATTTATTAAAACTTCATGCAACACAAAGGTTCAAAGGCTTTATGCGCTAGTATACACTGTATAAAGGCGGACTTAAAGCCTAAGGTATTTTCTACCAGTTCATCTTAGGATGGTGCAGAAACATACCTTATACCTTACATACCTTATACCGTTACTCTCTCCACGGTCTTGTCGGATTACCGGTATCCGACAAGACCGTGGCGAGGTCAGGTGTAATACCAACGGCTTTACGTTAGGGTTGTCATTCGTTCCAATACGTCGGGACATATCACCGTTATTAACAGTGTTGACCCGACGTCCTGACAAGCTATAAAATGTCCCGACAAACACAGTCGAGCGCAGAGCTAAAAGTGAGAATGGAGTCGCGTATTCTTCAATGTAAAATTAATTTTCACATGAATAGTGAAGAATTTTATAAATAAATAAAAGGTAACCGACAATTACTGTCCCAAATAAAATCATCCGATGTACATATAAAAAGGAATGATGTTAATTAATTGTTACATTATCCCCGATAGTTAATAAATAAATACATATAATTCCAAATGGTTTGGTTTCAAAGTTTACTTTTTTAACTTGTTAAGTGTTAGCTTTGCTATTTTGTCCTTGTTTACCGACGAACACAGTAAATACAAAAAATATCCAAAAAAAAGAGGACCCCAAATTGTAATTGTCCCGACGGGGCCTTAAGAAATTATGGCAACCCTACTTTACGTCCTTTCCGAGGTAAAAACTAAACATTTATTGCTGTCTAGGTAGACAGCTTTTGATATAAATATACGTACATTGAAAACAAAGACGGCGCTTATACTTGTCAAACTGTCACATATGACACCACTAAAATAAGTAGCCAACTTTTGACAGTCCTTCATACGAAAGTAACAATATATATAACAACAAATCTAAGAAGTACCGTTTGACGTTCCACAATTTTCAATAAAAATAGCTTTGTATAAGCGTAACTCATACTACCTATTTCTATTATCTTTTCCATAAAACTATTGAATTATGAAGATATTTTTATTTCTTCACAATATACTTATAACTTATATATGACTTGATTCCGCCATCGCCATTCTACCATCGGACAACCCGACGTACGGCGAATATTCACCCTTACGTTGTTGAAACGCTACGGTCCGGACTAAGCGTTTTGCCTCGTCGTTTATACCGCGTACGTCAAAAAACTGGAAGAGTTTGCCTGCTGCGTTCTTCCCGTCCGATTATAATTTGGGTGTCTTCAAGGCTAGAGTGCATAGGCTCTTAATAAACCAGTGCGCCTCACCATCAAAGATTGCATCGCTACTTACCATCAGGTGGGATCGCAGTCAAGCACTAGTTTATCTCAATTAAAAAAAAAATATATATATATGTATACTTAATTTTTAAACAAAAAATTAAAATTAAAATGTTCTTTATATGAAAAAGGTTAGTATGGCTTTGTGGGCGGGGCAGACGTGCCACAAAGTAGGGCAATGCTCATAGTTCAACTACCAATAGCAAACTTGCGATCTAAGTGTGCGTGGTCTGTTAGTTGCGTAATGCGCGTTCGTATTGGTTTATTGCCTGCAGTGGAGTTAAAGGGTGTGAGACAAGCGGCGACACTCGTTGTAGTATAAATCGGAAAGTATTTCTTTTCCAACCTCTTTCATCTTTTTTGTGTGTAGAACTATCAAACGGTACTTCTTAGACTTGCCGGGTTTTAATCGGTAACATTGGTAAGTTTGATTGGTCCATGGTCCAGGCCAGCCGTGTAATCCCTGAGCATTAACAGTTGGTACAGACGTAATCCTTCTCGCACAGATTAATCCCAGATGAATCCAAATTAATTACCTGTAATTAGTACGCAAACATTGTTCCACTTGGAGGTGTTAGGGTTGTGTTACTTGAGATATCTCCGTAGATTTTATTTATACTAGAGTAGTTTCTACCAAAGGCTTCGCCCGCGTGAAATTAGGTTTATCCATACATATTTTGGACCACCGTTTCATTCCCTTAGTTAGGGGGTCAATTTTGAAAAATTCTCTGTTAGTGCTAGCCTACATCATAAAATAAAGCCTAATGTAAAATTTGTTTATTTTATTTATTAAACTTGCATACACCTATCATTACAGACGAATCCAATGCGATAGTGTAGTCAAAATTATTAATTACAATTTTAATTTCAAAGTTATTAGGTAAATCGAATTCCACTTCAAACAAATAAATAACACTTTCGAATACATAAATAACAGATAGGAAACAAATCAACCTAGTGCGACAAAGTTGTCATAAAATAATAATAATAAATAAACAATAAGAATTTCATGTCAATTTGATTAAATTCATAACATTTACCAAAAAACAATAATAATAATTAATAAATTAACCAATATAATAAAATTAATATAACATACAATTTCTCGCAAAATGTTAATGTCAATTTCGATGTCAATTTGAATATCAAT
Organism: Mythimna ferrago; assembly: GCA_910589285.2. Classification (NCBI taxonomy): domain Eukaryota; kingdom Metazoa; phylum Arthropoda; class Insecta; order Lepidoptera; family Noctuidae; genus Mythimna; species Mythimna ferrago. The sequence continues at coordinate 3,603,559 of OU342693.1, forward strand.
TTCTATGTCAATTTTAATATAAATTAAAAATCAATTTCAATGTCAATTTCAATGTCAATTACAATGTCAATTTCCAAAATATCACGCTCCTATTAGTTTCGGCTGTGCGATGATATGTCAGTCAGTCTGTCAGTTTCTCCTTTTATATAATTATTTAGACTAGCTTATGCCAGTAGCTACGCCCGCGTTACATAAAATATAGCCTATGTCACTCAAAAATAAAGCAGCTTTCTATCGGTGAAAAAATTTTAGCAATCGCACCAGTACTTTCAGAGATTACCTCTTACAAATAAAAAAACAAACTTTACCTCTTAATTATATTAGTGTAGATATATATTTCATTTATGAATGCGCCTGGACATATTGGAGAATTACATTATTTATGAATCATTTCCAATCTGGACGCCTGAGAAAAGACGTCACCCTTACATGGAAGAACGGGGATCTTCAAAGACAGCCCTCTTAAGAATAAATCACCAAACATAGCATAGTAGATAGAAATTATTCAGTTACTTCTACAATATTTTCATCATAATTTCCAATATCTTTTTCGCATATAATGTAAAAACAAATTTTCTATAACAACAATATACTAAGCATTATTTATAACGATAACGATAGTGTTTCATGTACCGGATCGACCCTCCACGGGATTAAAACGACTAAAATTTAACGGTGTATATTTTTATTACCAGTAAAAACAAACAATATTGCTTCTTGAAACATGTAACAGAAGTACTATTAGGGGTGCAGCTTACGATCCCTCCCGTGCAGGTTAATACCGGGATTTCATGTAGTACCTACGTAATTGGTTTCTGCATTACATAGTATATTATAAACACGAGTATGTTCGTATGTTGTACGGAAGTTACTGAGCTAAATTAGTATATAATTGTTATTAGTTTCTCTTGCTTTGTGTTGAGAATATTACCTGTCGGTTTGTTATTAGGGGATCATAATTGTGTGTGGCATGATTATTAAAATTGATATTGGATGTTGCTTAGCTACTGTAATATCCTGGTGCGCGGGGGTGGAAGGGGAGTGTCACAACGAAACAACTGGTTCTTATTACGGTTTATTCCAAACTGACGACGCATACAAAATCTGCCGCTACCCGCTAAGTCTTACTGACTATTTAATACTTATATCTAAGTACCTACACTACATCCCTCCCACTTTATTAACAAACAACCCTTTCCTTGACTTATATCTACTTATGAATCTATAACTTATTTATATGTAACGTTTTTGCCCAATCGACAACTCCGAATTGGACGCGGCTGGGTCGGTACAGGGGTAGTAGGAGGCGTGCTAAACTTCTCCACGACCGGCTCGAACCCCACAACTGGCGGTGTACGGATCCCAATCCCAGGCCCCTCGCGTGAGCTCTTCGCCTCTGACTGCTCAGACTGGACCCCAACCACCTCTGGAAATGACATACTCGGTGGTTCCACCGCTGGAGGTGCTGAATTTGTGGGAATTACAAGTGAACTCCTAGATCTACGCCGAACCTGGTCGAGGTGTCTATGGATTACGTTACCACTAGCGTCTAAGATTTTAAAATCATTGGTTCCTGTTGATTTTATCACAGAACCTGGTTGCCATTTTTCCGCTTTTAAATACTGGCGATACCACACGTCGTCCCCAACTCCTACTTCTCTATTCACCCCGCCCTTAGCTTCAACTTGTCGTTTCTGCACACCCTGAATCTTAGCTTCCCGGTCCGGTTTCAATGCGTCTAACCGGGTTCGTAAATGTCTACCCATTAGTAACATGGAGGGGCTTTCCCCTGTAGAACAATGGTCAGTGTTACGGTAATGTAGTAAAAACGTATTAATTGATAATTCAATATTTTTATTTTCCGTTAAGGCTTTCTTTATTACCTTTTTAATAGTTCTAACCGCATTTTCGGCCGCCCCGTTAGACGCCGGGTGATAGGGAGCCGTAAAGATGTGTTCCACTCCGTCATTGTGTAGGAAAGACGCTAATTCACTACTCGTAAACGGTGGCCCGTTGTCCGTAACTATCTGTTTCGGAACACCGAACCTACTCCATAGCTCGCTAAGTCTAGGAATAGTGTAACGCGCTGCCGTACTCGATACCTGAAACACTTCCAGCCATTTTGACATCGCGTCCACCACGACCAAGTACAACTTTCCCTCGATTGGGCCTAGGAAGTCTAAGTGAAGTCTAACCCACGGCTTTAAAGGCCAGGGCCAAGGTCGAGGAGGAGCACTGGGGGGTGCGTCCGCGTGATTAGCGCAGGTGGCGCACGCGCGGCACTCACGCTCCACCGCCTCGTCGATGCCAGCCCACCATACATAACTGCGAGCTATGGCCTTTGACTTTACTACGCCCATATGCGGCTCATGAATCAACTGTAAAACCCGTTCGCGGCAATCTTGAGGGATAACTACCCTATGGCCCCACATAATACACCCTAATTCCTCATATAATTCAGTTTTCCTGTTAAAATAAGGCTGCATTCCTACTACGTCACATTTTTCCGGCCAACCGTCTCGTATATAAGCTAACACCCTGCTTAGAATGGGATCTTTATTTGTGGATTTTTTTATTTGTTTGTAATTCAATAATAATGCCTCTTGTGCAAAGTGAAGATAAGTCTGTTCCGGTATTACGTCACGTACCTTCGCCGCACTACTACTCGGCAACCGCGAAAGGCCGTCCGCACAGTTCGCGTCAGTTTTAATGAATTCTATTTCGTACTCATACGCCGATAAAATCACTGCCCACCGTTGCATTCTACTTGCTGTCATAGTTGGTATCCCAGCATTAGGTCCTAGAATAGACACCAAAGGCTTGTGATCGGTACGCAATGTAAACTTCCGCCCGTACAAGTACTGGTGAAACTTTTTCACACAAAAAATAATAGCTAATGCTTCGCGGTGAATCTGTGAATAGTTTTTCTCCGCGATAGTGAGGGAACGTGACACATATGCGACCGGGCGCTCGCCGTGCGCCCCGCGCTGTGCCAGCACCCCGCCAATGCCCCGTGCGCTCGCGTCACACGTCACGATTACCGGTTTGCTAGGATCATAGTGTGCCAGTACTTCACTACTAATTAGCGCACGTTTTACTTCCTCAAAGCTACGCTCACAGTCCTTATTCCATTTCCACGGAACCTGTTTCCGTAGTAAGTTATGCAACGGTGGTAACATAAAACTAAGATTTTTGATAAATCTCGCGAAAAAGTTTATCATACCTAGGAACGACCGTAGCTCCGATATGTTGGTAGGGCGTTGCATCTTTAAAATGGCATCAATTTTAGCCGTGTCCGCTCTAATACCCTCCTTCGATACCTCGTACCCTAAATATTTTACACTGTCTACCAGGAAAACACATTTATCCTTCCTTAGTTTTAATCCATTGTCTGCTAACCGCTTTAAAACCGCCTCGAGGGCTTCTAAATGTTCCGTTCTAGTTTTACCCCCTATAATAACATCGTCAAGGAACCCTTGTACATGAGGAATGCCCTGCAATAGATTTGTCATAATTCGTTGGAAAATACCTACACTGGACGACAAACCGTATACTAACCTATTATAACGAAACAGGCCCTTATGTGTGTTAATGACAGTGAACTTTTTAGATTCGTCTAATTCGATTTGGTTATAAGCATTTGACAAATCAATTTTGCTAAGAAATTGAGCCCCATTAAGACCTACCAAAACGTCATCAATCCTAGGAAGTGGGTAACGATCGACCAGTAACGCCGGATTCAGAGTTGACTTGTAATCCGCACAAATCCGTAAAGTACCATCCGGTTTGTTAACCGGTACCAATGGTGACGCCCAGTCCGAGCAATCCACGGGTTCAATGATGCCGGCCCGCAGCATCGCGTCGAGCTCAGCGTCAACCCGCTCGCGCAGCGCGTAGGGCAGCGGCCGCGCTCGATGGAACACGGGCTGAGCCCCCTCGCGAACCCGCAATGTGGCCTTGCCTCCCGTGTACCGTCCCAGCTCACCGCTGAACACTACTTTATACCTGTCGATCAATTTACAAATCTCTTTATCTATGTGTACATCACCTTTGTCTATGAAATTACAGTCAAATCTCGGAATATCAATTCGTAATTCGGCTAACCACTGCCTTCCTATTAACGATGTAGTACCACCCTCAATTACAAATAATTCTAATGGTTTCTGTATGTTACCATATCGTACTACTGGTTTAATTATTCCTAAAGGCTTAATTTTGGTTCCATCATAAAATTTTAAAACTGTGTTATCACTTTCAATAGGCAAATGATCAAATTTACTGTCATAAACTATTCTGCTTATACATGAAATTGCTGTTCCAGTATCTATTTCCATTTTAATTATAACGTTATCTATCCAGATGGGTAAACTTACCGCCTTATAATTATTTAACGACAAAAGGTTTAATTCCTCAATTTCCTCGTCCTCGTCACTGGTCTCCAGGTCAAAATCACCGAAATGAACTTCCCGTTTCGTCCCTTTGTTTTGCCGGCCACTGTCTGCCTGCGACTTTTGCTCCTCCCGCTCTGGACATACTCGCCGTAAATGACCCACGCGTTGGCACCTGCTGCACACAAAGTTACGATAACGGCACCGATCGTACTCGTGGTTTGTAGCACCACACGCCGCACAGCCGCTCAATGTTGTCGACGCTTTGTCCGGCCGAGCACGCCAACTTGCGGACGGTGCCGCCGGTCCCGCTCCGCCACTCCTACGCCCGCGTCCTTTCCCGACGCGTGCTGCGCTCGGCGTTAGCGCATGAACCGAGCTAGCACTATTCGCCTCCGTTGCTTCCTTACGCCACTCAACCTCCGCTGCGTCTCTCTCCGCTGCTTCCAGGGATCCCGCCAATTTTACCGCCTCCGTAAAGGTTATCGCCTCATTTTCCGCGAACAACCGCTGCCGAATGACGTCACTTCTAAGGCCGCAGATGAATTGATCGCGCAAATTTTCGTTCAAGTTAGCGTTGAACTTGCAATTACGTGATAATTTCTTCAATTCTGCCACATACGCGGCAACATCTTCCGTTGCACCTTGTCTTTTTTGTCGGAACCGGTACCTTTCCGCCAATGATGATGGTGCCGGTTGTAAATGTTGACGTAACAATTCGCTGGCTTGTGTATATGATAACTCCGAAGGCTTCTTAGGACTGGCTAGATTAACTAGCAATTCGTACGCTTCATCGCCCATGCTCGCGATTAATGTGGGTAACCTCAATTCTTCCGCGATCTTGTTCACCACAAAATACATTTCAAGTCTATCTGTGTATGAAGACCACAATCCCGACCGCACGTCAAACTCTTTAATCTTCCCGATCGACATTTTGCGTTTTACGTGTTTGGCCACTAATTATATTAGTAATTATAACCACACGCGACACGTTTGATTATCCTCGTCGCCAATGTAATATCCTGGTGCGCGGGGGTGGAAGGGGAGTGTCACAACGAAACAACTGGTTCTTATTACGGTTTATTCCAAACTGACGACGCATACAAAATCTGCCGCTACCCGCTAAGTCTTACTGACTATTTAATACTTATATCTAAGTACCTACACTACAGCTACCAATAACTTCTATTATATTAAACGCGAAAGTTTTCATGAGTGTGAAATGGTTTAGCCCCGGGCCTTGGTTGAGGCCATGGTCCGGAGCGAGGAGGAGTGGCAGGCGGTTGCCGACTTCTGCGAAGCAGTAATGCTCGCAAAGGAGGAGGCCGATCGCGTCAGGCAACAGCGTCCTCGCCGCCGCCGCCGGGATTCTGATCCCGCCTTACGGCCACCGCAGGCGCGGGCTTGCGGGCAGTGAGCAATGGGTAGCTCGCTGTCCGGCCGTCCGGTAACTGTTCGGACCAAACCCAAGTCGTCGACGGCGTGCACTGTTCCCGCGCGCCTCAAGGAGTTGTCAGCAACAGCAGGGACCCAGCCGGGTAGAAGCCTACTGGGGCCAGGGTTATCGAAAGGGAGCTCGAGCCCCGGTATGAAGGCTAGAAGGAACGGGGTGGGTGTGTTAGTCAGTAAGAGTCTGACACTATCTCCGCTCCGCCCAAGAGCGGGGGTTGTCATTGGATGATTTTTTCCCACCATAAAAAAAAAATGGTTTAGCAGGTTTGCATGATATTTGTCACACGTATAGACCATAGCACATAGGATTCTTTTTGTCTCAGGAGTATATGTTTTTTTTTTATTGTTAGGTTTTCGCTTGACCGCTATTTCACCTGATGGAAAGCGACGATGCGGTCAACTATGGAGCGCACTTACCTAAAAGTAACCCATTCACTCTTGTAGCCTTCAGAAAACACCGAATTCCACTCCTTAGTTGTACGCACAATAATGTGTCGGCGGTATTATCTTATAACTGCATAAAACTTCTATCAGGAACATGCTAAGGCAATTTAGAACAAAACTAAAATTCATTTTTTTAACGCCATCTATCAAAATGTTAATGTAAAAACCAGTTCATAAATGGTTCAATAGATGGCGTTGCGTAATGACGTCATCTTTTTAAAAGTCGATGTTAAGATTTTCCGTGCTTTCATGTGACCTACCGTGGTAAAGAATTGTTGCTTTTTTTAAAATATATTCGTAATTTTACGAGTGCAATCGCTGAAATTTCTACTACTTGCAAACTGTACTATTTTTGATTTAAATTAAAAAAATAGCTATTCGGTATAGTGGGAAATTGTTATTGTGTCTTAGTAAATTATATTGAGGGTTTTATTTTTAACTTGTACGGGGAAAAAAGTGATTGTCGTGGTTGATAGTCGTCGTAGTTTAAGGGTTATAATTATTTTTTATTTTTTTTAGCCTGTTCTGACCCACTCCTGGGCAAAGGCCTCCCTCCACTCCTTCCATTTTTCGCGCGCCCGGGCTTCTTCTTGCCAGTTCTGGTGGAATCGATCAAGTTCGTCGCGCCATCTCCTTCGTGGTCTACCGCGACCCCGACGCGCTGTTTCAGGGCACCAACTTTGTGCTGCTTTGGCCCACAGTTTGTCGGGCATGCGGCAGACGTGTCCTGCCCAGTCCCACTTCAGTTTGGCAGCCTTTTGAGCCACATCCACTATTTTGGTTTTGGAGCGCAGTATAGTGTTTCGAACTCGATCCGTTAATTTAACACCTAGTATACTGCGCTCCATTGCTCGTTGGCAAACCTTAAGTTTGGACTTCTGAATGTTAGTCAAAGACCAAGTTTGTGCGTCAAAAGTTAGGACGGGGAGAATACACATGTTCATGAGTTTTTGTTTTAGTGCCATGGGCAATTCACCCTTGAATAGGTCTTTCATGGACCAGTAGCTCTTCCAGGCGTTTTCAGTCTGTCTTGCGATCTCTTTGTCTTGCCTCGCCTGGAAAGAGACTATTTGGCCCAAGTAAAGGTATTCCTGGACATGTTGTATAGTCTCCCCGTGTACTTTTATGACTTTTGGTGCTTCGTTGGTCATGACTTTAGTCTTCGACATATTCATCTTCAGTTCAACCTCAAGGCTTGCGTCACTTAGCTCTTGTAGCATGCGTTCTAATTCAGTGGCTGAAGAAGCAAAGAGAACAATGTCATCAGCAAAACGGAGATTTGTTAACCTCGTCTCGCCAACGACGATGCCTCTCTCCCTCCAATCGGCTGCCAATCTTCTGAAAATTTCTTCTAGGGTACTGGTGAACTGGTTATAAATTAGGTTTGATTAAATTAGATTGTGGGTAAAATTAACTTTTTTTGGGGATATTGTTCATATTAATTTTGTATGTACGCAGTTACTTGATACGTACAACTACTAGCTAATTACGATTTGAAGTAGGCTAGTTTGTTAAAATACATAGTGTTGCCTATACAGTATAGTTAGGTAAATTGAACACTTGTGTATAATTACATAATGTCCGGTATTTTAAACTCATAAGTGGGAACACTTATTGTGACGGACGGGAAACTACGGAACCCTACACTGAGCGTGGCCCGATACGCTCTTGGCCGGTTTTTTTGGGGTAGGATAACATCAAACAACACTACTTTTCGTAAAAGCTATAAAAGAAATGAACCTTTAATGAAACGTCACTCCTTCTTTCAATCTAGATTCTAGATCAAGACAAATAGTGGACGAAACATTTTATTTACTCAGCCATAAAATATACACACATACATAAAATATTACGTTTTACTTTGGCTAGTTTGACCTTCAGTCTATCCAAGGAATATCGTGTTGCTTAGTAACTGGGCAGTGAAGGTCTGACAGGCAGTCAGCGCTGTGGCTCTGTTTAACATGAGCCCCAGCATTTTGCTGAGCGCTGGCCGTTTTGCGCGGATGTGACGCATATCTTACTTACGTGCTACTTTTAGTCGATATTGTTATTTATTTTGTTTTAAGGTATGCGCCATGTTTGACGTGAATAAACACTTTTTCTTTCTTTCTTTTAGTCGCTTTTATGATTTTGGACTGCTGCATATTTTCGACTCACGCCGAGAATATATGGCAATGCAGGATTGTGTTCCAACGTCGACCATAAGTCTATAACACAATTTACTCTCAACTGAAATAGAGGACAAATACACGCTTATCCATGAAAAAAATCGATTGGGAATTTTAGCACACTGTTATTATTTATTCGAAATCTAATAAAAACTGCAGCAGTATTGGCTACATTTTAATTGAAAATCAAATTGTGAAATTCCATTCGCAACCATGTCCGCGGTAATAATTTAGCTATGCAACAAATATTTTCACAATTGAACGACACAGCATACCGGACATTTATTTATTTATTTAAACTTCATGTGCAGTAGTGGTATATAGGCGGACTTAATGCAACAAGGCATTCTCTACCAGTCAACTTTTGGGTTAAAAAAGACAACTCAGTGGTAGGTGTGCACAATAAATAAATCTACACTAATATTAAAAAGCGGTAAAGTTTTTTTTCTTTGTAGGATGTAATCTCTGAAAGTACTGGTCTGGCGCCGAGTTTGTCGCTTCTGACATACCGCTGTTAAACCCGCGATAGTTTGTGCTGGTACGTAAATACGTTAAGATGAATGTACTTATTAATATTGTTATTTAATAAACGTAAAAAAAAAATTGTTTTCCTTTAACAAAAACGGCTATCCACCAATTACATTAGATAAAGACTATCTATTTTAATATATATTATATTTTAATATTTTATAATTATTTTATTATTATTTTTATTATTATTATTTATGATTTTTTATATATATAAAAAAAAATATTTAAATGAATTAGTGACGTAGACTATATTTTATGTCGATACGCGGGCGAAGCTGCGGGCTACTAATACATATTTCAAATGGGATCTCAATGCGAAACAACAGTGTTACGAATTCAGTCGGTCCCAAACACACCCGGACCCAATTTTGGTTGATACCAATATCCGGTTTAGTGCCAAATGATAAATGACATGAAAATTGATAGCTACAACGACCCCCCGGGTCATGTGGGGTGGTTGAGTTATTGGCGAATTATGAAAAACGCAACCAGCTTTTACACGACTAATTATAGACTGGATGCCGTTGTTTAAGCTAATTTACTGCTTTGAATATGCAATTAATATGTGAAATATGGAACGACACAGAGGCGTAGTGTGGGTTAATTTAGACGTGGGCAAAGGCGCATCAGCGAGGCCCTTTTTAGGGTTCCGTAGCCAAATGGCTAAAAACGGAACCCCTTATAGATTCGTCATGTCTGTCTGTCTGTCTGTCCGTCCATATGTCACAGCCACTTTTTTCCGAAACTATAAGAGCTATACTGTTGAAACTTTGTAAGTAGATGTACCTATTCTGTGAACCGCATTAAGATTTTCACACAGAAATAGAAAAAAAGCAATAAATTTTGGGGGTCCCCATACTTAGAACTTGTGGGGTATCTATGGATAGGTCTTCAAAAATGATATTGAGGTTTCTAATATCATTTTTTTCTAAACCCAATAGTTTGCGCGAGAGACACTTCCAAATTGGTAAAATGTGTGTCCCCCCCCCCTCTAACTTCTAAAATAAGAGAATGATAAGACTAAAAAAAATATATGATGTTAATTACCGTACAAACTGCCAACGAAAATTGGTTTGAACGAGATCTAGTAAGTAGTTTTTTTTTTAATATGTCATAAATCTACAAAAATACACTATTATTAAAACAACGATCAAAGTTACAACGAACAACAAGAACTTTTATATTATGTTACTTGCTGCTACGGAACCCTTCATGGGCGAGTCCGACTCGCACTTGGCCAGTTTTTTTCATTTTGAAATCGGGATAGTGACGTCGCAAGACAGTGTTTGACCACATCGTCGCTTACCATCTGGTGAAATACTCACAAAATAGTTAGGTACAGAAGTCATGTATTTTTGACTTCACTTTTTATACCTACGCTAGGCGATTGCGCTAGGGTCATCACGTTGCGCCAACGAGTGCGATCGGGCGATTGAGCCGAGATATCGTGTCTATGAGCGGTGTCTATGTGTGCGCTGCTCGAGCGCGCTTTATATGTAGAATACGGAACGGAAACATGGCTTATTGATGGTATATCTGACAGCGAATTATTTGATGATAGATATTTTGTATGGAGACGAGATCGGAATTACTTGCACACTAAACAAACTATGGGTGGGGGGGTTTTAATAGCCGTGCGTAGGGAACTTGTTGCGGATACCCGCGGCGAATGGTGCTCGTCTGCCGAAGATCTGTGGGTTACCTTAACTTTACACCAAAAGAAACCTAAACTAACTTATAAAATACATTTATGTGTTGTGTATATATGCACTCAGCAATCTGGCAACTCGTTAATGATACAACTTAATAATTTTTCTAGTAATTTAACTGACATTGTTTTTAAACACCCTGCGGATAAGTTTTTGGTGATCGGGGACTTTAATCAACCGAATATTGATTGGCACGCTGCGGCAGACGGTGATCATCTGTATCCTGGTAATTTGCATGGTCCCATACAAACCGGCTTTTGTGATACTCTCACCGCTTGCAATTTGCTACAGTACAATTCACATCGTAATGTAAACAATAGGATTCTTGATCTCGTCTTTTCTAACAGTGAAGTAGATGTCACTTGTAGCCTGGATCCCCTTGTACGCGAAGACCCTCATCATAAAGCGCTCTGCATCTCTGCCGACTTCGTTCAACTTCACCAGCTGCATTCTCGGCCTAGAGTTAAGTTTTTGTACGCTCAGGCAAATTATGATGCCATAATGTAAGAAATGATGGCAGTTGACTGGCCTTTACAGCTGAATAGTAGGTCTCTTGAGGAAGCTGTTAAATTCTTTTATGACACTATTTACTTTCTTCATAATACACATATTCCATCCAAAAGTATCACTCCAAAGGGTAAGTATCCTCCTTGGTACAAGAGTGCTCTTATTAAAATAATTAAAGAAAAGTCAAAATTTCACGCAAAATTTAAAACTTATGGAAATCTCTCAGACTACCATTCTTTTGTTACCTTACGTCAACGAGCTAAAGATCTGGAGAAGGAAATGTGCGATGAGTATATTGCAAATATCGAGTTAGCCATTTCTAAGAATCCTAGAGCTTTTTGGCAATATGTAAAATCCAAACGACAAACCAACTGTTACCCATCAGTGTTTAAATTTGATGAAGTGTCTTCTGGCAGTGGAGAGGAGATCTGTAATATGTTTGGTAGCTACTTCCTTTCGAACTTTCAAGAGCAACGTGACGCGAATGATTTCTTAGGCACTGCGAGGATGGATCAACTAGATCAGTCTACTGGTCTTGTATCAGACATTAGCACTATCAATGTGCGAGAGGAGGAGGTATTTCGGTTGTTAAAGCAAATTGATATTAACAAATCCGCTGGCCCCGATAATATTTCGCCTATTTTTATAGCCAAATGTGCCAAGTGTCTGTCCATTCCATTAACATTATTGTTTAAACGGTCATTCGACTTAGGAGTGGTGCCTACTATCTGGAAGTCGGCGTATATAACGCCGATTCATAAAAAAGGACCTAAAGACAACGTAGTTAACTATAGACCGATCTCAAAACTCTGCGTGTTCGCTAAAATTATGGAGAAAATCGTACACGTGCAACTTTCCTCTGCACTTAAATTAAGTTTCTCCGAACATCAACATGGATTTTTAAAAGGTCGTTCCACCACCTCCAATCTTGTGGTCTGTAGTGACTTCATATCTGAGCATATGTCTAAGCGGTCTCAAGTCGACGTTATATACACTGACTACAGCAAGTGCTTTGATCGAATAGATCATGCGCTTCTAATGCGCAAACTGTTAGACATTGGTGTGAGGGGCAGTCTGTACAGATGGTTTGTATCATATGTAGAAAACAGATGCCAGACTGTAGTTCTCAACGGCTATGCCTCGAGAGCGATGTACATTCCTTCGGGAGTCCCCCAAGGATCCTTATTGGGACCCCTGTTATTCAATATCTTTGTAAATGATATCGCCTCATGTTTCCTACATTCAAAAATATTATCGTATGCGGATGACATGAAAATCTTGAGTCAAGTTTCGACAATCGAAGACGCGCATCTATTACAAGAGGATCTGGACCGTTTCCATAATTACTGCTACAGAAATAGGTTGGATTTAAATATTTCCAAATGTTACGTATGTACGTATACTCGTAAGCCAAACCCTATTATGTACGATTATAAATTGTCGAATACAACAATTGTCAGAGTGAGCGTTATTAGGGATCTTGGGGTAATTTTTGACTCTAAACTTTTGTTTGACGCGCACATCGAGAATGTGGTCAACAAAGCCTCTAAAGCGTTAGGCTTCATTTTTAGGGTATCCTCTGAGTTTAAGAACATCAAAACCATGAAAATCCTCTACTGTGCCTTTGTCCGCAGCCATCTAGAATATGCTTCTCAAATTTGGAATCCAAATTACAATGTTTATATTAAACGCCTTGAAGGCATACAAAAGCGATTTTTAAGGTACATTCAATACCGAGCAAATTGTTATCTTCCGAACTATAATAGCCGATGCAAGAAATTTCATATTCTTCCTTTACATGAACGAAGAAAAATTGCAGACCTTGCCTACCTGTTCAATATAATGAACGGGTCTATTGATGTACCTGAGCTGGTGGCCAAGGTTGGACTGCGTGCACCGTCTGTGTTTCTTCGGAGACCTGATCTTCTACATGTACCTATCGTGAAAACTGTCTATAGACAGAACTCGTACATTCAAAGAGTGTGTCGAAAGTTCAACTCAATGTGCCGGGATGTCGAGCTTGATTTGTTCACAAATAGTGTCGAAAAACTTAAAAAAATGTTAAGCAACTTTTTCTTTGAAGCTTGATTGTGTTTTGTGATGTATCGTATCTTTGTTTCTTTTTGTCTAATATTTCTATGTTTATTGCTCACGCTTTTATACCGTTTCTTAATTTTATTTATAAGTTTATATATGTGGAAACTTGTAATTGGCCTTCTTCTGTATATTATAATGTTTTTACTGTACTGTATTAGCTGTAAGTTTTCTTAAAATCAATAAAATAAAATAAAATAAAATAAAAAAATACTTGACCACTATTTCACAAAACAGATAGGTACAGGAGTTCCTGTACCTATCTGTTTTGTGAAATAGTGGTCAAACAAGAGCCGATAAAAAACCTTGTTCTCAAAAAGCTCCAGGAAGAAAGAGGTGATTTAGATGCGAAGCCGTAGGCGAGGGGCCGCTTCGCCCACGTTTAGCTACGCAACTGGGAATACAATTGTTTTGAACTTGTTTTCTATTTATTCGTATCTTAGTTTTGCTCATAACTAATTAAAAGTTTCTTTGTAGTGGAAATTCAATAGACATCAACCATTTTTCAATACGCATTTTAATTCTTATGTTACAAACAATTGAAACACTTCTAGAAAAAAAAATTAGCCATTTTAGCATTGGTACAATGCAACGGCAGTTTTGACCTCTGACTGTACACGTGGTTGCTCACAATGGGCCTCCTCATCAGAAGGCTATGCTGGGAGTTTCTTTGCGTGATCGAATCATGAATGAAGAAAAATGGCAGGAGAACCAAGGTTACTGGTATAGCACGAAGAATCGTCAAACCAAAGTGAAACCAGAGTAGAGAACATTACTCGCAGAACAGATGAGTGATGTAGCCAAAAGGTTCTAGAGTGACCGCGTACAGGAAGACTCAGCGTTGGAAGGCCTTTCACAAGGTGGACCGATGACCTAGTGAGGGCAGTGGGAATCCTGCGTACTGTTTTTTTTTAGATAGGAATATCATCCAAATGACATCACACGCAAGAGCGTGTGATGACACTATCTCCCGCTCTACCCAAGATGGGTAGAGCGGGAGATAGTGTCAGACTTTTACTGACTAAATCCCACTCCTGTTCCTTCTTTTTCGGTTTTTCTTGGACATTGTTCCAGTGCCCCGGGGGGTCTCTTTCTCATCACCCATGACCCCAGTAGGCTTCGAGCCTGCTGGGCCCCTACGGTAGCCAACTCCTTCAGGCGCAGATGAAACACTACGCACCGTTAACGAGTTTGATTCGGTCCAGACGGTTACCGGAGGGTTGGACGGCAAGCTGCCTATTGCTCGCCGTCTGTAATCTTGCGTACTTGACTAAACTCCTTTTGAAATTTGCCACCGTGATCAAAATTTGGTCGGGGGTTATCTGCATAGTGTTGTGACACACCGTTCTCATCCGGCTGTCAATCGGCCGTCAAGTGCGGGCGACGCGCAATAGTCGCTATTATTGGGCGCACTACACCCTCTGATTGGCCTACATTGTAGGGGCTACTATTGGTGGAATGGAACTCGATAGGTGACTGGAAATAGGCAGTATGCATGTAATTTTATTATCTACTAGCTTTTTCCCGCGGCTTTGCCCGCGTACATAAAATATAGCCCTTGTCACTCAGGAATAAACAGCAGGAATAGGCAGCTTTCTACTTGTGAAAAAATTTTAGCAATCAGACCAGTTCTTTCCTCTTGCAAACAAAAAAAAAAACATAAAAACAATTTTACCCTTTTATAATACCTACTAATGTAGACTAAATCAAATACTTTTTGGCTCTGGTAAACAAAATAAATACTTAACACGACATGGTCTTTGACGTCAAATGCCATGGCAACTGTACGGCCGACATAGAAAACAGCGTCTTAGTTTTTTTTTTTTTTTTTTATGGTGGGAAAAAATCATGCATTGACATCCCCTGCCCTTGGGTGGAGCGGGAGATAGTGTCAGACTCTTACTGACTAAAAGACCCACCCCGTTCCTTCTAGCCTTCATACCGGGGCTCGAGCGCCCTTTCGGATAACCCTGGCCCCAGTAGGCTTCGACCCGGCTGGGTCCCTGCTGTTGCTGACAACTCCTTGAGGCGCGCGGGAACAGTGCGCGCCGTCGACGCCTTGGGCTTGGTCCGGACAGTTACCGGACGGCCGGACAGCGAGCTACCCATTGCTCACTGTCCGCAAGCCCGCGCCTACGGTGGCCGGAAATCGGGATCAGAATCCCGGCGGCGGCGGCGGCGGTGATAACGCCGTTGCCTGATGCGTTCGGCCTCCTCCTTTGCGAGCATTACTGCTTCGCAGAAGTCGGCGACCGCCTGCCACTCCTCCTCGCTCCGGACCATGGCCTCAACCAAGGCCCGGCGCGAGAGGTCTCCGCCGCCGATCGCCCCCACGAGGGCACGGCGATGCTCCGCCCAAGCAGGGCACACGTCGACTGTGTGCTCCACCGTGTCCTCCGGGCATTCCGCACAGTGGCGACACCCGGGCGTCACTTCCGCACGAATCCGGTGCAGGAAACTCCCGAACGAACCATGTCCGGTAAGGACCTGCGTCATGCGGAAGGTAAGGACGCCGTGAGGTCTTTCCAGCCACGCCTCAAAGAGGGGACTTACCGCCACGATTGTGGCGTGCCCAGCACTGGGTTGCGATAGTCGCTGACGCCATTTCACCATAAGATCCCGCCGGAGCTCTGTCGGCCATGCCGTGACCTGTCGCGGCAGCGGACTTTCACCCCGGCGTTGCATCTCCACGCGCATATCGTGCATGTGTGCAAGGACTGTTGCCTCCAGATCCCACGGTGGTAGGCCAGCCAGAAGGCTCGCCGCTTCGCGGGAGACCGTGCAGTATCCCCGCACCATCCTTATCGCCATGACCCTCTGGCAGGCGTTCAGTATGGCCGCCGGTTGCTTTTTCAGCGACGGCGCCCACACCGGCGCCCCGTAGAGGGCCATGGACCGAACGATCCCCGCGTAGAGCCTCTGGCAGGAGGCGTCTGGACCCCCAAGGTTGGGCAGGAGCCGCTTGAGCGCAGCCCCAGCCCGGTTGAGTTTGGGGAAAACAGCGTCTTGGCGAGAGAGTCAGATATTATACCTTTTTGTTTAAATTTTTTGTAGCTTGTTTGTTCTTCTATCAATTTTGATATTGTTTTCACAATTAGCATCCTATTTTGTATATTTATCAATAAACTAGTAAGACAACAAATATTTTTTTCATGAATTAAAAAAAAAATCTTGTTAGATTTTTAGCTTAAGCTTTTTCGGTTTTTTTCGGGGGAGGCTTTGCCCAGTAGAGTGACATAAAAAATGTTAATTAAAAAAGATGACGAATGAATGATGTACTGTGCTGATAACTACACCCGTGGGCGCGGGCTTGTGGACGGCGAGCAATGGGTAGCTCGCCGTCCGAACATCCGGAAACCGTCCGGACCGAGCCCAAGTCGTCGACGGAGCGTAGTGTTCCACGCGCGCCTCAAGCTGTTGTCAGCGACCGTAGGGGCCCAGCGGGGTCGAAGCCTAGGTACTGCGAAAGAGACCCCTGGGGGCCCTGGAACAATGGCAAAAAAGGAACAGGAGTGGGTTTTTAGTCAGTAAAAGTCTGACACTATCTCCCGCTCCGCTCAAAAGCGGGGGATGTCATTAGATGATTTTTCCACCTAAAAAAAAGTGTATCGAACCATTGTGAATAAGTACGTAATGCAAAAATCTTTCGTCTAGTCCCTTGAGTATTGAATGAACCTTCAGAAATTTGGACCTTATGTAAACTTTGAGAAATGAATTGAAAGTGAGAAACCCTAGTAAAACCTTCCCATTTGACATGACGTTCGATCATCGGCAGCACACCACAATGTCGCGATTCGCCATTTTGATTTATCGCTCTCGGCTTTCGGCTTTCGGATAGAGGGATTGTTGGCCGATAGTGTGGCGGCTATTTATCATATTGATGCGTGAATGTATTGACGTGTACGTGTTTTGATTGTTTGTTTATGCTCGTTATTTTCAATGTATTTGAATTTCCATTATTTTGAGAAACATATTGTGCGTACAGCTAAGAAGTGGAATTCTCTGCCGGAGACTGCAATGTGTTTCCTGATAGCTGAAAAACCTAGAGTTCATGAATAGGTAACTCCTAGACAAGCATGCTCCATCGTCGACCATACCATCGCTCACAATCAGGTGAGATAGTGGTCAAACACGAGCCCATTGGAATCGGAACCGAACCTCCGTTTCATAAATAATTCATCGGACACTCTTCCAAGAGTTTGTTGCACAATCCCAGCAACATTTTGCTTGCCGAAATGTACTGGAAATCATGGGTCGGGTGTGAGAAAAGTATAGTGCTATATGGCATTTATTGCTCCGTATCTCTCTCACACTGAAATTATGAAAACTTTACTTAATTGGTGGACATATTGGACCTAATGGGCTGGGCCAGAATACTGCGTGGCGACGTCGCGTCGAAAAAATCTGCGACATCACACAAGGCATCGAGGAATTTTACAGTGCGCTGGCGCAACGTACAAATCTGCGATGTGTTGATGTGCGACTTAGTGTCCATACTTCGCATAGGCTGTGCGCGTTTAATTAAAATGGCGGATTAAATTTCGTGCGATGGGCGCATCGAAACGCATACGGCGGTATACGAAGAAATGTTTGCATTGTGTTGTCTCATCGTACAACGGTGCAAAGTCGTTTTGTCGATGCGATGCCGTAATGCAGTCGAGACAATTACTTTTTAGCGCTTATGTGTGTTTCTGGATGTTTGAAATCTCTGAAGCAGATATATAGTTGCAAGTTCATGAAATTAAATTACGGAAACACCTCTTATGGGGATACAAGTCAACACACCTTTTCACTGTTTTTCATACAACCGCTCTTACGCAATTATGACGTTATTATACATTTTTCATCAGATATTTTGGAAACACAGTATCTTGTGAATATTAACTAGGCTTCTATGGAAATCAATTTATAAATTTGTGTAAAACCAATCCAGTTATGACCTCTGAAAATCTGCTATTTTGCATGAAGTTTGACACTTCATAATTTACAAAACAGTCAAAAAAGTACAACTATACGCCTATTTCTACATCCATATTTTAGATAAATTACACCCAGACACAAAACAAATGATCGTGCTCAACACAAAAACATTTGTCCAGGGTGGGAATCGAACCCACGACCTCCGGCATAGCACTCAGGGCCACTAACCACTAGACCAACACGCCAGTCAGTCTTTATCAACTCTACACTCAATAAACCTGTGCTACACTAATTGATCCAGGCTTAATTATTATGTAGATGAATTCCACAATGAACCTGATGAGTGACAAAGCTGCAAGGCTGATGGGTCGTCAACATGCTCGAGCTTGCGTCTGCGGCAGCTGATTGAATTTTACGCTGTCAACGACACGGTAATGTGATTTGTGGCCTCAAAATAAGCGGAGTTGCTCGAGAAAAAAAAATGGCCAAAATGCGTACGTATTACGATATGCCATCGCAAAAAATGGCAAAAAAGTTAAGTTTATTGCATGAGAGTCCCTTAAATATATAGGGTGACTGGTAATTAGTGTACGATACTTAAACACGTGATTGTGCTCATGATAGTCATCAACTTTTACTACGGGAACAAACGTGAAATCGCGAAAAAAAAAACAGCTGTTCAGTATATTTATGTTTGCCTAATGTACTGAACAGCTGATATTTTTTTCGTGATTTCGGCTTTGCTCCCATAATAAAAATTGTTTCATATCATGAGCACAATCACGTGTTTAAGTATCGTACACTAATTGCCAGTCACCCTATATATTTTATTTCTGTTTTTTAGTATTTGTTGTTAAAGCGGCAACAGAAACCATATTGTTAGACAATTTAAATTTTCACAGATGATGTGTGAAAAAATCAATTGTCTGTCACTGTTCATGAGATACGTGCCTGGTGACAGCCAGACAGACATACAGACAGACAGACGGAAAGCGGAGTCATAGTAATTGGGTTCGTTTTACCCTTTGGATACGGAAAACTAAAAATGGCCGACGAGTTAATATTTGCAAGAGAATATGATAGTGGGTTAGATCGAAGCAGTGGGGGCCAAGTGTCGGCCCGACTTACAATTTCTAGGTCGCGTGTTTAAATCCAACCAAGCGTATTACTTTGTGTAATTTATTTCATCACCACTGCTCACAAAACAGTCAAGGAAAACGTCGTGAGGATACCGGCAAGTCCTAGAACCTAAAATTCGAAGACATGTGATATCCACTAATTCGCACAGACCGGCCGCTTGGTGGATTATGGCCAGCAGTGCTACGCACCGTGCTACGACGTAGCTCGTGATGTGCTACGATCGTGTAGCTTCTTCGTCTACAAAGTTCCGTCCTTTGTATTATTGTTTTTCATCATCTTTCTGCCCTTGTCGCGTATTAGTTAGGGTTTTTTTTCTTCCATTCTGTCCTGTTACCCATCACACTCCTCACACAATCCATAAATTTTTTGTTTGACCTCCTTGTCCCCCTCCATCCATCCACATGTATAATCATAACTCTTTTCGTAACATGTGTTTCATTCCTTCTTCTTCACATGACCAAACCAGGACTGACCCCAGAGGAAAAGTTGAAAGGGGATCGTTTGATCCTTATATCAATTACTAACGTCCATGCAATCTTCGCCTATTTTATGGCCACAATATCGAAGCCTATCACTCCGACTTTGGTCGTGATAGTCCATTTTTGTTCCTATCAATGCGGTGAAGAGTCTAGGATTCTTTATTTCTAGGTTTTTTATTGCGTTTTAGTTCTGGTTTCTCTCGTATTTTCTTTTCGTGCTTGAATATTGATTGATTTTTAAGTGCATGTATTGTCTAGATGACAAGTAGGTAGTATTTGGAAAGGTCCAGTGTGAGAAGGTATTCTATTAAGGACTTAGTTTTTAATCTTAAAGCTTTATGTGAAGGAAAAAATCGAGAACGAAACTGAAATTAATGTAATGATTCATTAAGATTAATTAGTGTCAAGTGTGATGATTAAAATATGATTAGCGATCGTAACAAGTACTTAGTTTATTACGGAAATAGATGACAATGAATGTATATATCTTTCGATATAGGCAACCGATTACGTTGAAACAAAGCTGTTATTGATATATAGTATATTTAGTTATACATAATTTTAATGTATAAAAGTTATCTACGTCGGTTTAGTACATTTTATGTGATGACCTGGGGGTCTTTAAGTCAAGAGTGAGTCTCTTGACTTAAAGACGCCTAGGTTAAAGCTATCAGGAACTAACTTTGTACATTTAACCTTTTCAGTCAGTCACAGCGGTGCATTTCCCGGCTCTTTATTCATTTTTAAACAAAGGTAGAACGCGTTTACATCCCAGCATTCGAGTACGGCTTCGAAAAGCTTTTAATATGAATAATTAAATGGATAGCTCATTTAAAGCGAAACAGTAAACTTGTAAACGAATGTGGTTTGGTTATGTATGTGAACATCAAAACCACATATATTCGCTTTTTGCTTATTACAACGGAAAATCAGATTTATCAAAGGGTTTCGTGATATTTGAATCGGGGATGTTATGAAGCTCCTTAATCGTAACCAAAACTATCTAATACTAGCTTTTGCCCGCGGCTTCACTCACGTATAAAAAATATTACATTTCACTCAGGAATAAAGCGGCTTTTTACCGGTGGAACATTTTAGCAATCGGACCAGTACTTTCAGAGATTACCTCCTACAAACAATAAAACAAAAAGAAAACTTTACCTCTTTATAATAAGTGTAGAATAAAAAAGTAAGGAAAGAAATCACAATCATTAAAAAACGAAACCGGTATAACATATTTTTCTTTTTTGTTTAATTGATATAAACTAGTGCTTGACTGCGATCCCACCTGATGGTAAGCAGTGATGCAATCTCTGATGGTGAAGCTCACTAGTTTATTAAGAGCTTATTCACTCTAGCCTTGAAGACACTTAAATAAGAACTGGACAGGAAGACCGCAGCAGGCAAATTCTTCCAGTCCTTCGACGTACGCGGTATAAATGACGAGGCGAAACCTTAACCTTTATCCATACCTAGATCCGAAATTTTATATTCGTAACATTCCTAATTTGACTATAAAGTTATTTATAATTAATAATTATTTTATCCTAGTTGTATTATCTGTGTAGATATTTGATAAATGATATTTATTTTGCAAATAGGTCTTTATAAAACTTATACACATCAGTTTTTTCGTCAGTTTAAACTAGATGAAGCTGTTGTTTCCTAGCTGACTACCCTGAAAAGAAACACCGAAGCAAACTCAGGGTTTAAAGTCTCTTTTTAAGTCTATACAGCGATCATATAATGGTCAAATCATATGAAAACCATGCAGGTTAGTGTCTGAGATGGACTTTTGAGGAAAGAACCACAGATTTGAGTGGACCTGTCCAGTCAGTGCAAGCATATGTCCGTATTCGAATAACTTAACCCAGGACTACTAAGGACCTCAACCCAACATTTAGTATTCTACTAAAGATCTAAATATGAAAGTCTGTATTTTTGTTAATTAATCATGTTCCAACGGCTTAATGGCTTTGGAGGTTTCAAACACGGGTAGATTACAAGTATATGGATTGAATTAGGACTTGGATACTTTATATTTTGGTACTACGTCCCCATGAAATAATTAACGAGCATCACTCGGGCGATACCGAAACTTAATCATGTTATGAATTACCACAACTTTGTGCGTGTCTGAGGGTCAGTGGACACAGACGCGATGCGACGCGACTTGAGCAAAATGCTACTCAAAATATAATTTTATTACTACTCGAAAAGATACATATTTCATTGTGAGAATTCAGAATACGTTGCACCACGCAGCACTGTAGCACAAAATAGATAGGTACAGAAGACAATCTCATGTATGTACTTCACTTTTTATACCTACACTCGGTGGACGCACACTAATGAGCGTTTGAGCCGGAACTGTTCGACGAGTGGGCTGAGGCGCTCCGAGATATCGTGTCCGTGAGCGGTGTCTATGTGTGCGTTGCTCGAGCGCGCTTTGTATGTAGATTGACTTCTGTACCTATTTATTTTGTGACTGTAGGTACTGCGAGGCATCTTGATCTGAATTATGTGTATTTTTCGTGTATTATATAAAGTTATATTTTAAGTCATAATCTGATGGATGCGTGACGCACAGGACCGGTCGTTGTGGCGAAGCTTGGGGGAGGCCTATGTCCAATAGTGGACGCCTTTCGGCTGATGTGATGATGATGATGAAGATATTTTAAGTGACTCTTTACACGGCGTCGCGTCGCATCACGTCGCGTCTTAGTGTGAACTGACCCTGACTCGTAAAAAAATATAATGTTATTTAGTCAGAATTTCGAGTTTTTTTTGCGCGGAAACCTAATTGTTTTTTTATTTAACTTTAAGTTACTTATAAGCTAGAATCCAGTGAAAGTCCATATCAGTGGCAAAATCGATATCTAACAAGAGAGACTATAAGTATCGCAAACAGATATTTCAGTTTTGTTAATATGTATAGTTATGCTATTAGAGAATATGGAATGAAACTGAATGGATGGACTAAAATCAGGTTTGTATTTTACTAAAACACTTGTTTGAAAACATGTTAAATTGTAGTGAATATTTATATGTTAGTAGGTATTTTAATGTCTAAAATAAATGTTTAATTAAAAATTGCTTGCGATGTGGAGGATTACCTACTTCAACGTCTAAGTGTATTTGGTTTTGCATACACAAATGTTCGTCGTTATAAATATTCGTAGTTAATTAATGTTTAAGTAATTTATGGACCTACATTATATTTTATCACGTCCAAAATTAATTAAATACATCTCGGATTTACTTAGGTACATTTAGGCACATTAAAAAAATATAGCACCTTTATATTTGATGGAGGCTTTGATCTTTATAAATGAAGAGACAAAATGGCCAAAAATAATCTATACATCATACTACAACATATACTATCAACTGTCTGTTTATTTGTCCGGGCTAATCTCTAAAATGGCTTGACCGATTTTGACGGGACTTTTTTTGGCAGGTAGCTGATATAATAAGGAGTAAAATAGGCTACTTTTATTTTAGAAAAAAATAAATTCAAAATCCTGTAGTCCACGCGAACGAAGTCGCGGGCACAGCTGGTAATTAATAAATCATTTCCAGACCAGAGAAAAAATTCTTAAGCGAACCATTCAACAAACAACAAACAAAATTGTTGACGCGAAAATGATTTTTCCTTCCTTCATTCTTTCCCTTTATAATTAAAATGACAGAATTGAAAAGAAAGTTAGAATTGTACAATTATTACAGTTCGCGACTTTCACTTTTTATAAGTAATTAAACTTGTCAACGCTGTGAAGAATTTGGTATAAGTGTATTTTTTTTGCCAACTGTATTTTTTTGTTGTTTTGATTGGATTGTTAATTATTCTACTGACAGTTGTGCCTTTTGTAGTATAACGTGAAATGAAATGGATTATATACCGTTAAATTTTAATCGTTTTAATCCCGTGGAGGGTAGATCCGGTACATGAAATACTATCGATTTGTACACATAAAATTAAAAAAAAACCTTTTTTTCAAAACTCGTATTAATTTACATGCGTAAATTAATACGAGTTGTGAAAAAAAGGTACGAAATTAATTTCTTTAAGAAAATGTCAGCTGAGCGGGTTCAAT
Source organism: Mythimna ferrago (assembly GCA_910589285.2). Lineage (NCBI taxonomy): Eukaryota > Metazoa > Arthropoda > Insecta > Lepidoptera > Noctuidae > Mythimna > Mythimna ferrago. The sequence goes on from OU342693.1 coordinate 3,627,488, forward strand.
GACCTGTAGGTAGTTTGTACGCAACGCCGACTACTATCTATATAGGTCATTGAAATCGCTCAGCTGACTTTTTCTTAAATAAATTAATTTCGTACATGCGTAAATTAATACGAATTTTTAAAAAAAGGTACTTTAATTTTTAATTCTATCTTTACAAATCGATAGTGTTTCATGTACCGGATCGACCCTCCACGGGATTAAAACGATTAAAATTTAGCGGTGTGTATACATATATATATTATATATTGTTATTATTATTTTTATTATATCTAGACCACACTACCCATACGGGATTTTAAAAAAATGCAAAAGAATATTACGATAACTAAAAAAACCGAGCAAGTGCCAGTCGGCCTCGCGCCCTGAGGGTTCCGTACTAACTTACCTATGTAAGTAGTTCTATTCCGGAATGGAGTCTAAAAAGATTTTTTCGAATAGCAAAAAAAAAATTGTACCGCAACAACAAACTGTACCTACATGTAATTAGTTCTATTCCGGAATGGAGTCTAGCAAGTCAAGTCTTTTTTCGAATCGCAAAAAAAAATTGTGCCGCAACAACAAATTTACAGTTTTCAGATTTATGCCTATACTTTTGCTATAAGACCTTCCTTTATGCCAAATTTCAGGATTGTGGATCAACGGGGACTATGTACCCTATGAATTTTGATTTCCTCGAGAGTGTCAAAATGTACGTTTTTTACCACATAAACCGAAGTATTTTATTTTATTTTTATTTATTGAGGGATAACAAACAGCTACAACATAAATCTTATGCATGTAAATAATACTATATGTAAGTGGTAATATTGCAGCCAACTGCGTTATCCACAGATTAAACCTAGTTGAAATACATTGGTTGCCACTAGATGGACATTATCGTGCAATACATACATACATTATTATTATACACTGTAATGCTCAATATAAAAATAAAAATATTAGTGAAACATTTCCATATAAATAACTGAATCATAAAGAATAAATACCTATATACCTATAATATTAATTGCAAATATACTTTTTTATAATACTTGTTTTAAACTTAAATTTAGAGCATGCAAATATATCAATGTCAATGAAATTTAAGTTGTAAGATTCCGACATTCTATGGATCGGGCAACGTAAGCCAGAATTTGTTCGGCATGAATTTAGCGCGAACAGGGTTCCTGGTTTATTGTAGTAGTTAACTACTAGTTTGATTTTTTTACAGCTTCAAGGGTCCGGAGACCTAAGTATATGGTTTTAATTTCAACTCGATACCTTCTCGCGTTTCCGAGGTAAAGGGTCTTGACAGACAGACAGACAGACGGACAACAAGGTAATCCTATAAGGGTTCCGTTATTCCTTTTGAGGTACGGAACCCAAAAAAGAAACAAATTTTTTATTTATTGAATTTATTTAATTACTCTTTGCATTTATAGTTTAGGACAAACACGTAGAGAGTTAAAGACAGACACTTTAACTTTTTTTTTTCTTTTTACTTTTTTTTTTTAAGACTTTTTAAAGTCTTTATGTGTTTAACATAGCTCGACTCCGTTTTCCACGAATATGTACGGTAGGTACCCATGAAACAAAAAGCCATGTTTGCATAATCTGATTACTGGCGATCTGGTGAGCGTTCCCCTTTCGGTAAACATTGTTGGGAGTATTTACCAAAACGGGTTCATTCTGGTTTTACCATCATACACGGCATTTTATACCTACTCAATTTACGTAAAAGATTCCCCTGACGATCATGATTAGATTAACGTCTGTTTGGTACGATTTTTACAGTGTCATCATTATCATCATTATCAGCCTTTATAATGTTTCCACTGCTGGGACTCCGGCCTCCTCTCTAGGAGAGGGAATGGGGCGTAATCCACCACGCGGGCCCAGTGCGGGTTGGTGAATGTCACATGTCTTCGAATTTTTGGTTCTAGGACATGCCGGTTTCCTCACGATGTTTTCCTTCACCGTTTTGAGAGCAGTGATGATGAAATAAATTACACAAAGTAATGCGCCTGGATGGGTTTGAACCCGCGACCTCACTGACTACACTCGTAAGTCGGAGCCATTACCACTCGGCCACCACTGATCTAGAGCCGATTGTAGTCATAGACTCCGCCCGGGTCTATGTCGATTTTGCGGCCCCGTAACGGCGGTTTTATTTTTATATAAAAAATAAACATTAAGAATTCAAGATTTTTGTTTTTGCGAGGCCCTTTTAAAAAAAAGCTTTATTGTAACTTTCAAATATTTCCGTGACGTAATCTCGAAAACGTACACATTTGAAATCGTAAGTCAGGGTCAGATACGCGATTTTTTTTTTATCGAACCAACTAATATTTTGATTTTTGCCAAACGGTTGGTCATATAGTAAATTTTTATAAAACATTTTTTCATGGTGTTCCGTGGTGTTGGTTCTCTATTATATTAATTGTGAGTGGGAGAAGATATTATATTAATTGTGAGTGGGAGAAGGTTCCGTATGGTGTCCGGTTCCGTATGGTGTCTGGACGTAAAGAATAACACCATCCCATCTCTTCCCGTGGGTGTCGTAAGAGGCGACTAAGGGACATTTTGAGACCGTGCGTACTGTTGAGCACCTGAGGTCACCGCGTGGTGGCGGGTATACCACCAACAAAAGCATTCCCAAGGAGGGTTGGTGTCAGGCTGGCGGCCGACTTTAAAAAACTAGCCAAATCCCTTTGCAACATGTTCGGTTTAAATAGATTGCGCGATAGGGCTAGGGCGTACCTCACAGGCGACGCGCAGGGGCAGCACCCGGCTCCTGTGAGAAATGGACCAGGGTTGTTGCACCACCCCGGGCGGGTGCAACGTAAGAAGCAAGCTCGGGAAATGAGATTGAGGTATGCAAGTTGGAATGTAGGGACTATGACTGGAAGGGCCAGAGAGTTAGCGGATGTATTGAAAAGAAGACGGATAAATGTAGCATGCTTGCAGGAGACTAAATGGAGAGGAACAAAAGCGAGAGAAATTGGTGAGGGATACAAGTTCTACTATTGTGGAAGTGATGGAAAAAGAAATGGTGTTGGAATAGTGTTAGACAGTAGATTGAAAGAATGCGTGATGGAAGTACAAAGGATTAGTGATAGAATTATAGTTGTGAAAGTTATGTTAGAGAATGTGATGTTGAATGTAGTTAGTGTGTATGCACCACAAGTAGGATGTGATGAAACAGTGAAAGAGAAGTTTTGGGAGGATTTTGATAGAGCTTTAATGACCATCCCTGTTCATGAAGAATTGATAGTTGGAGGTGATTTTAATGGACATGTGGGAAGAATGAAAGGTGTTTATGAAAGAGTGCATGGGGGATGGGGTTTCTGTAGTCTGAACAGTGAAGGAGAGACGCTGCTGCAATCCGCTACTGCATTTGACCTGGCAGTAGCCAATACGTGGTTCCAAAAAAGAGACGAAAACATGATCACGTATACTTTCTAGTTCGGCGCAACCACTTAAAGCATGTCAAAGACTGCAAAATACTGCCAGGAGAAGACCTAGTCTCACAACACAAACTCCTAGTTATGACATCAGTAGTCAAAATACTGTCTAACAAACACAAAGAGCATCCTCCCCCTAAAATAAAATGGCATATGTTAGAGAGGAATGATTGTGCGAATAAGTTCAGGGAACGAGTGGTGGACAGAATGATAGAGATGGGAGATATGAATGATCGAAGTATAAATGAAAGCTGGAATGAGATTGCTGGGTGTATCAGGCATGCAGCGAAAGATATTTTGGGAGAGACGAAAGGAAAGGGCATAATAGATAGGGACACATGGTGGTGGTCGACAGAAGTTCAGAATGTATTGAAAGAAAAGAAGAGAAAATTTAAGGAATGGCAGCGTGTAGAGCCAGGAAACGCTAGTTTAAAAGCTGAAAAAATCAAGAGCCCAGGACAAATTATATGACACACTGGACAGTCCTGCAGGCCAAAAAGAACTATACCGGCTTACTAGAATAAGAGAGAGAAAGACGAGAGACGTTTGCCAGGTAAGATGTATAAGAGATGAAACTGGAATGGTTATATCGGATGATGAGAAAATCAAAAAGAGGTGGAAGGACTATTTTGAAAGATTGATGAATGAGGAAAATAATTGGAGTAGTGTGTTAGAGAATAAACCAGTGAATGTGGGGTTAGTGAGAATGGTTAGTATGGATGAAGTTAGGATGAAATGAAATGGAATGAAGAATGGTAAAGCCATTGGTCCAGATGGAATACCAGTTGAAGTGTGGAAGTTATTGCGAGTGGATGGATGGACGTGGTTAGCTTTATTCTTCAATAAGTTGTTGCAGGAAGAAGCCATACCTGATGAGTGGTGCAGCAGTTCTTTGGTGCCCATTTTTAAGAACAAAGGTGATGTGCTTGAGTGCAACAATTATAGAGGAATAAAGCTAATGTCACATACTATGAAAGCCTGAGAGAAAGTTATTGAAAGGCGACTTCTCAGTCTCAGTTGAAGAGAGTGAAATTTCACAGAACCAATTCGGTTTTATGCCTGGTCGGGGTACAACGGATGCCATTTTTGCTATACGCCAGTTGTGCGAGAAATACAGAGGTGCGCATAAAAACTTGCACATGGTACCTCGTGAGGTTCTGTGGTGGGCCTTTAAGGAGAAAGGTGTGCCTGGGAAGTATGTGCAGTTGATCCGAGCGATGTACAGTCGATGCAGTACCCAAGTCCGTTCTTCAGTGGGCACTACTGGTAGCTTCAATGTGGCTGTCGGCTTACACCAAGGGTCGGCCCTCAGCCCTTACCTCTTCCTGATGATAATGGACGCTCTGACGTCGGACATTCAGGAAGAGGCTCCCTGGTGTATGTTGTTTGCCGATGACATTGTGCTGGTTGCCGAGAGTGGCCTAGAGGTCCAGAACAGATTGGAGGTGTGGTGGCACAGATTGGAGAGTGTTGGCCTGAAATTGAGTAGAACCAAAACGGAGTACTTGTTCTGCGATTTCGGCGGTCTCTCCAATCCAGTGCCCTTAGCTCTCGCCGGAACGCCCATACCGATCTGTTCCGACTTTCGTTACCTCGGGTCGCTCGTCCAAGGGGATGGTGAGGTAGACCGGGACGTAACACATCGGATCAACGCAGGATGGATGAAATGGCGACAGGTCACGGGAACAACTTGTGAACCACGGATGCCCCTCAAGTTGAAGGGTAAAATCTACAAGTCCGTGATAAGGCCTGTCATACTGTATGGATCAGAATGTAGGGCTGTGAAAAAGACGGATGAAAAAAGATTGCATGTAGCGGAGATGAGAATGTTAAGATGGATGTGTGGTGTGACGAGAATGGATAAAGTGAGAAATGAGTTTATTAGGGGAAGTTTGAAAGTGGCGCCAGTGACTGAAAGGTTGAAAGGAAATCGTTTGTCTTGGTATGGTCATGTAAAGAGGAGAGATGAAAAGCATGTTGCTAAAAGAGTTATGAATTTACATGTGGATGGATGGAGAGGGAGAGGGAGGCCAAAGAAAAGATGGATGGATTGTGTGAGAAGTGATATGAAAGAAAAGGGAGTTAGTGATAGCGTGACGAGTGATAGGACAGAATGGAAGAAAAAAACGTGTTGCGCCGACCCCAAATAAAATGGGACAAGGGCAGGAAGAAGAAGAGGGAGAAGATATTCGATGATTTTCCATCTTTTAAATCCCGATTCCCGGCTACCGTAGGCGCTGGCTTGCGGACGGCGAACAATGGGTAGCTCGCTGTCCGACCGTCCGGTAATCGTCCGGACCGAGCACAAGTCGTCAACGGCGCGCACTGTTCCTAGCAACAGCAGGGGCCCAGCTGGGTCGAAGTCTACTGGGGTCATGGTTAGTTTCGAAAGATAGCTCAGCCCCGGTATGAAAGGCAACGAAGGAATAGGAGTGGGTTTTTAGTCAGTAAAAGTCTGACACTATATCTCGCTCCGCCCAAGAGCGGGGGATGTCATTAGATGATTTTCCCACCGGTAAAAAACCTGAAAAAAGGTACACTTTTACCTTACTGATCGGGGTTAAAAATGTCACTTTATGTAAATGACCTACCTAATAATGTCGTCGTTTCATTCTCAAAGCAATGAATGCTACAGAAATAGTACTTTAATAAAAAGAAGTTTATTATAACTTTACAAGTTTACATTATTTTAACCTGGAAGAACACGGAGTTTCATAAAACCGCTACACCAACCCTAAAAGTTTCAAAAGGTTCACAACCACGTATACAGTGATGTGCCGGCTCGTTAAATGTATATTCGCGAAAACGGATACGAATACGAACCAATGGTGTCTAAATCCGCGAATACGGATACGGATGTTAACATTCTTACTCAGTCAATGTTATCTATCTACACTAATATAATAAAGAGGTAAAGTTTTTTTTTTGTTTTTTTTTTTTATGTTTGTAGGAGGTAATCTCTGTAAGTATTGGACCGATTGCTAAAATTTTTTCACCGATACAAAGCTGCTTTATTCCTGAGTGACATAGGTTATATTTTATGTACGCGGGCGAAGTCACGGGCAAAAGCTAGTATCTTATAACTTTTTGTTTAAATATTTCAATATTACTTTAATAAGATTATGTGATAGATCCCTACTACATGGTTGAATACAGAATAAGAATCAGAGTGTCTTCAGATAATATATACAGACTGTACCTTTTTTTTTGGTGGGTAAAAATGATCCAAACGACATCCCCCGTCCATGGGCGGAGCGGAAGATAGTGTCAGACTATTACTGACTAAAAAACCCGCCCATTTACTTCTTGCCTTTCGTACCAGGCCGAACTTCCTTTTGGGTAACCCTGGCCCAAAATGTACCTTCTGTCTTTCACTTGTTTCATGACCAATTTTCTGGAAACTTGTATTAAAACTGACGTAACGTAGTTTAAATATTTGAACTTCCAAGATACCTTCAGGCAGTTACATAGTGCTCGGTCGTTAGTTTAGACTATCTACTGATATAATGTTTTGATAGATATACTCTTCAAAGTAAGTGCTTGTATGAAAGGGTTAAAAGCTTTATAGTTTTTGTCTGCAGCTTCGAAGGTAAGTGTCTATTAGTAGATTTTTTTTAATGATGTGCTTCTAAATGCAAATATATAGGTGAAAGTAACAATACAAACTCTTAGTTCGTCTTACCCTCTTTTTTAGATGGGAAAATCATCATCTCCCGCCTTTAAGTGGAGCGCGAGGGGGTGTGAGTCTTTACTGACTGAAACACAGTAGTGAGTACTCCTGTTTTTTCTTTGCAACCATTGTTCCAGGGCCCCGGAGATCTCTTTCGCATCACCCATGGCCCCAGTATGCTTTAACCCTGCTGAGCCCCTACGGTTGCTGACATCTCCTTGAGGTGTGCATGGTGGAATACTACGTGCCGTCGACGACTTGGGCTCGGTACGGACGGTTACCGGACGGTTGGATAGCGATATACCCATTGCTCGTCGTCTGTAAGCCCGCGCCTACGGTAGTCGGAAATCGGGATCGGAGTCCCGGCGGCCGGGGCGCGAGGCCCATTGCCTCGCACGTGCGGTTGCCTCCTTTGCTAGGATTATTGCTTCGCAGAAGCACCTGCCACTCTGCCCAGGCGCGGCACACCTCTACCGTATGTCACACCGTGTCCTCCGGTCGGTCCACACAATGGTGAATCTAGGCGTTTTTTCCGCACGAATCCGGTGCAGGAATCTCCCGAATTGATACTTACAAATATTTAAGTAGGAACTAAACGCGTTTGAAAATGTTTTATATAATAACCAAAAATTTCACTACATGATTTTGTGAAAACGTTAGCTTATTTATCTTTATGGCTCACTTGCCATTGCAAATATTGTTATAACCTCACAACCACCCTACATTAAAATGGTATAAAAAGCTCGGACATATCGCTGTTTAAAAAATATACCAGGATTTCAGAAAAACAAGGACAACGAGTACAGGCATAATAAATGGCAGCCCTCAAACGATCACGAGCGGTTGCGAGCTCGATTCTACGAGTTCCTCATAAATTATGATCGCCTGGTACCTCTGGGCTGTTATCTCGCATTTTACCCCCAAAGGGGTTGTAATCACAATGATGTTTTTTCTTTATATATGATGGGGGTTCATAAATAGGGATTTTATCATTTGTTTTGCTTTATGAACTTTTCCTACAAAAAGACGACCGACATGCGCGACTGTAGTTTTAGAAAGATATTTTCTATTTATTAAGTTCACATCTAAGAAGTTGAGGTTTGTTTCAAATGGTAAGTTGTTAAACCAAAAGTATATAGTTCCTTTGTTAGAAGAAAGTAGTAGATATATGAACGACTGCATCGCAGCAACCGCACGCAATCCATATACACCACTAATTTTTAATTAGTACAAATACTGAAAGGGCTTATTAGAGAAGTCCTTGTTATTATTTAAGTAAAGTCTCAATAAATAATATTCATTAACAGCTAAGTTATTAGCGTTTGTGTTTATCCCAAAATGTCTCTCAATTTACGGAAATATTGTGCAGGCTATTGATTATGAATGAATAAATGACGATTAAAATGGAAAAACACTGTATTTTCTACTAGCAATTGTTATGTATGATTGAATCTATGATGAATTTATCTTTTCGTGGTCAATTTTAGGATTTCGGATTTTCAACTTTTGAATACAAAAATATGATCAGTAACGGGTACAGATACAGCCCCATTTTTTTGGTACCTATTAATTAAAAAGTAGGGGTGTATTTAACTGCATGCAGTTTGATCTGACTTTGCGCAGTTGGCGCTACGCATCTAGGGCAGGAGCTCAGTGTATGATTTGATCTTTAAGTGCCTCAAAATAAAGTTGACAATGTAAATAATAATAATAATAATAATAATATTCCACAACTACCACACAACGCCGTCTAGTCCCAAGCTAAGCAGAGCTTGTGTTATGGGTACTAGACAACTGATAAACATACTTATATATTTTTAAATACATACATATTATAGATAAATTACACCCAGACACAGAACAAATGATCATGCTCATCACATAAACATTTGTCCTGGGTGGGAATCGAACCCACGACCTCCGGCATAGCAGTCAGGGCCACTAACCACTAGACCAACAGGCCAGTCAAATGTGCGTTTGCTCTTTGTAATTAACTGCACACTGACTGTATGCGGTTAGCGATGGACATCGTGCGTCGACACTACACGACTGTAGCCGACCGCGTAAAATTGAAGGCCCAACTGCATGCAGTTGATATTGACTTCACTCGACTGCAGCCGACTGCATGCACTTGATATCATGACTGCACGAAGACGAACGTACAACTGCATGCAGTTAAATATATCAACCGCGAGCCTTCGTTGCGATGCGGTCCGTCTGATGTCAGCCTTATATGTCGTTGATATTGTTTGTCCTTTGAAACGCATAATTTCCACGTTGAAACTTCTTTTTTTATTTATTTCTCGCAAATACAAGATCCATATTATTTATTTATTTAATTCTTTATGCACACAAGAGTACAGAGGCGGACTATTATGTTAGTAGCGTAGGTACTTAAAAAACGTTATAAATATTGCGATATTAGAAACAGCCCCCTTAGCCAAGTAACAACAATTTCTGTTCTATTTTCTTGTGTCGAACAACTCGAGTTGGCCACGCCTCCGACTCCTTTGTTCTGACGTTATCTCAACGTTCAGTCACGTAGTCAAACACAAGAGAATCGAAACGAAATGATTGTAACTTGGCTAGGTGGGCTAAAATTATTTCTCAATTTCGCAAAGCATACCATCTCCATGATTATCCATAACAAAATAATCTGACTGAAACAATACGACTCAACAAACACGTAAATGTAATAAGAGAATAGTTTAAAAAACAAACCCGCCGAGATAATTGCAAAGTTAAGTGAATTTCTGCCGACGTGCGATGCAGCGAAGGGTTACCATAGAATAGAAAATATTCAGAAAACCCACTTCACAATGAACTATGTGAAGACGCTAACAAGATAGATAGAATAACAGATATTTCAAATAGAATATAGTATCATTAAAATAATTTGCTTATATTAATAAAAAAGCTAATATTATAAATGAATAAATAATGATAAATATCAAATCATTTTAATTAGGAAAGAGAATTTAAAATATAACAATTATGGCGAAGAGCGAACTAAGGGCCTGTATAGCATAGCATAGTCGGCCTTATAACGTTCCCACTGCTGGGACTCAGGCCTCCTCTCTAGGAGAGGGAATGGGCCGTAATCCACCACGCGGACCCAGTGCGGGTTGGTGAATGTCACATGTCTTCGAATTTTGGTTCTAGGACATGCCGGTTTCCTCACGATGTTTCCTTCACCGTTTTGAGAGCAGTAGTGATGAAATAAATTACACAAAGTATTGCGTTACCACAGTCGGCCACCACTGCTCTTAAGGCCTGTGCACACGACGTTTTTTAAAAGCGCCGTTGACAGGTGCAGGGGCCTTAAGGTTGAGAGGACTTCAAGTAGTAGTTCCGAATTTAACGCCTACGGGAAGCACATTCTAGAGTTTGATGGTAAATCTACATTAATATTATAAATACGTAGTTTGTTTTTTTGTTTGTAGCAGGTAATCTCTGAAAGTACTGAAGTTCACCGATAGAAAGCTTCTGTATTCCTGAGTTACTTAGGCCATATTCTATGTACGCGGGCGAAGTCGATGGGCAAAAGCTAGTAGAGTATAGATTTCAATGTGTGACGTCATTTGTAGATCTTTGACAATCATTACGGTAATCAGGGGCCAGATAATCTGACGCCAGTCTTGCGAAGGAGTATCTTGTTACCCACTTAGTGGGTTGTGGGTACTGATGAGATCAGATAGGCTTTTGTTCTACGTCAAACTTAGTCCAATCCTTTATGACTTGGAACCCAAAAATAGATGGGAAAACGCTAGGCCGATTGACTGACATTGTAATCACTTTTTCTCCATTCACACACCTTCATATTGTTAAAAATTTCAAGGACCAATTATTGTTTCTACTAACAAAATTAACTTAAGTTAATTTATTGGTCCCAAAATTTATCCCAATGTCATGTTTGCGGACGACGAGCATTGGGTAGCTTGCCGTCTGGCTGCCCAGTAAGGACCGAACCCCAGTCATCGACGCTGCGTATTGTTTCACGCGCGTGTTCACAGAGATGTCAAAAAACCATACTGTCCCCGCACACGGGCCACAAAAACAACGCCGCTTCAAGCTTCGTTTTGACGCGGCGTTTTTGTGGCTTGGTGCGGTGGTACCGCAACAAAAAAACGCTTGAAGCGGCTTCAAGCTTCTCCGGACACAAGAGGTGTCGCGCGCTTTAGCTGTTTCTTGCGGCCACTTCTAGCTTTTTTTTGTGGCCGCTTCTAGCTTTTTTTTGTGGCAGCTTTTTTGAGGCCCGTGGACAGCGAGGCCCATGGAGAATTTCTGAATAGGAAACCCGTAGTTCTAGAACGCACAGGGCTAATGAACGAACATAGGCAGGTTTAAGTCAGTAACTGACTCGCTCTCGCGCTCCAATCTAGAGCAGGAGAAGTTATTAGATGAGGTCCTACCTTTTGAATGTACCTAAGCTTCACGCAAGCGTACACTAAACGTATAATATAAAAAAAAAACGCGTAAACACGCGCCCATTGACAAAGGTCTTAAGGCGTATAGTCCCTTGAACCATCTGGCCGAAATTATGTGAACGCAACTCTCGCACTCGCCTAGGCGGCAGTACGCAAATCTGTGCATTTATTTGCGGCCAGCAGCGCCCGGAAAGCGCTTTAAATCCATTTTCTCTGCGAGATATTGATTGATTTACATATGCAATGTTCACTTTGAAGAATATTTAACCACCAGTTTTTATGTGTAAAAATGTTTCTAAAGGTCCAAGCCGTTTCGAAGGAGTAGGGAAAAGTTTCGAAAAGTTGCGAAATTGCTAAATTTTTTTTTTTGACAAAAGTATTAATTGCACGAAAAAATCAAATGTTGATATTATTGTTCATGAATCTATAATAAACATATATTTTTTTCAAACCAATTGACCTAGCCGTTACGGAGGAGTAGGCCTCAGAAAATCACTGTTTTATGGCACTTTTCGGGCGTTTGGCCCTTAATAATGGGATTCCGTTTTTACTGTTTGGGAACAGAACCCTAATATAGCTTAAATGAATCGACTCTATCTGTAAGAATTTTAAGTAAGTTATGTTCCTAGCAGTATTGAAAATACTGGCACTTTTGCTTTTTATTTTAATGTACAAGTTTGTTCCATAAAAAGAACAATAAGTACGAAGAGCTCTGCTGTCCTTTATTCGTTTATTTGGCGTGAACTTCACAGTATTGTCGTCTCATAAACAGACCAGTGTTTTTAGATTGCTTTCTTGTAGTATTCATTCAGTTTTGTAATGAAACGAGAATTTTATGCCTTTTATTATAGTATTTTATGGGTGCGATTCTTTTGAGGTAAAAGAACCGATATTTATTTAAGTAGTTTCTTATTCCACTGTCCTTACGATGAAGTGATAGGTAGGCTTAGGTGGGAAATTATCCAATGACATCTTGCGGACATGTGTCAGACTTTTACTGACTAAACCCGGAGTGGGTTTTAGTCAGTAAAAGTGTTAAGGTAAAGTGGTATACCGTAGGCGCGGGCTTGCGGACAGTGAGCAATGGGTAGCTCGCTGTCCGGCCGTCCGGTAACCGTCCGGACCAAGCCCAAGTCGTCGACGGCGCGCACTGTTCCCGCGCGCCTCAAGGAGTTGGCAACAACAGCAGGGGCCCAGCCGGGTCGAAGCCTACTGGGGCCAGGGTAATCCGAAAGGGCGCTCGAGCCGCGGTATGAAGGCTTGAAGGAACGGGATGGATTTTTTAGTCAGTAAGAGTCTGACACTATCTCCCGCTCCGCCCAAGAGCGAGGGTTGTCATAAGATGATTTTTCCCATCGAAAAAAAAAGTTTCGTTTTTTGATGCCTCGGTTATCAACCAAAATTATATTATAGGAAGTTAGAAACTAGCGCCAGTGACTGACAAGTTGAATCATTTGTCTTGGTATGGTCATGTAAAGAGGAGGGATGAAATGCATGTTACTAAAAGAGTTATGAGTATACATGTGGATGGGTGGAGAGGGAGAGGGAGGCCAAAGAAAAGATGGATGGATTGCGTGAAGAGCGATATGAAAGAAAAGGAAGTTAGTGGCAGCATGACGAGTGATAGGGTAGAATGGAAGAAAAAACGTGTTGCGCCGACCCCAAATAAGATGGGACAAGGGCAGGAAGATGATGATGATGGTATGAGAGCACTATCTTTTTCTATCTATAGATTCCGAAATAAATAAAACAATCGCTAAGTTCCGTTGGTTTCTATTTAAATCAACACTGCTTGTTATGCGCTTATTATAAAAAAAGATTAACCTTTCGTATGCCGTAATTAGAGACACAATTAAAAAGTTATTGTGTGCACGTTCCGGACACACAAAGGGTTAAAGATTATTTTTTCGAAAACAACAAGACCATTAAACCGAAGTGCCCGAAGCCGGTTTCATTAGAAAGGTGAGGTGGAATGGTTTTAGACTTAAAACAATGCGTCAAACAAAAATGCAAATTTCTGTTTTCTAAACAAAAGTAAAAAACGTACTCTTTTTTAACATAGTACACACACGCTAGGTTTTCGGTAGTACCTATGTATTTAACAGTAGCTTTTACCCGCGACTTCACCCGCATGCATAAAATATAGCCTATGTCACTCAGGAATAAAGCAGCTTTCTATAGGCGAAAAAAATGTAGCAATCGGACCAGTACTTCCAGAGATTACCTCCTACAAACAAAAAAAAACAAACTTTACCTCTTTATTACATTAGTGTAGATGAAATGGATTTAGCTGAACATAGAACTTTAATTCTCAGCTGTTATTGAATCAGAGGCTAAAGTCTTTTCCCCGCACTTGATAAAAGAATATTGAGAGTGGCATTTTGTTTTTATTAACACCAAACCCGCATTGATCTTTGAGATCAACCTAATCTTTTACACTGGTTTTCACACTGGTGGAATACGTGCTTTGCTTATAAATATACTAGTTTCTTCAAATGCTTCGACCAATTTTTTTTTGGGAGTTGGAAAATCATTTAATGACTTTTCCTGCACTAGAGTGAAGCAAGATGGCGTATCACACTTTTACTAAGTAAAACACTTTTTTAACTCAAAGGTTGACTGGTAGAGAATACCTTGTTGTGTTAAATTCACCTATGAACCACTTGTTCATGAAGTTTAAATAAATAATGTGCAATGTGCAATGTTCTAGCACCACAGGTTTAAGCATTTGCTTTTCAGAAATTCCACGTGTAACTTTTTTTTTTTGTTTTTTCGATGGGATATGACAACCCCCGCTCTTGGGCGGATACCGGGGCTCGAGCGCCCTGTCGGATAACCCTGACCCCAGTAGGCTTCGACCCGGCTGGGTCCCTGATGTTGCTGACAACTCCTTGAGGCGCGCGGGAACAGCGCGCGCCGTCGACGACTTGGGCTTGGTCCGGACAGTTACCGGACGGCCGAACAGCGAGCTACCCATTGCTACGTGTCCCTAGTGGGCATCAGCCTTGCTGGTCTCCTACAGTTTTTTTTTATTTTGTTTATTAGCCCATATTGTCCCACTGGGGGGCAAAGGTCTCCCTCCGGTACTTCCAACGATCACTGTTCCTCGCTTTCCTACAGTTTTACTGACTTTTATTTGAAGCGCGCGTGGAACAAAACCCAGCCGTCAAAACGCGCCGTCGACGACTGGAGCGGTGTCATATTTGATATGGTACTTTAATAAAGAATACTAGCTACATCCAGCCGCTTCGCCCTTCTTAAAATAAGTTTCTCAATACAAACTTTGAACCCCTGTTTCATCTCTTTATTGGACGAATTTTGGAAATACAGTTGCCATCACGGATCTTGAGCGGTTGCGCAGAAGTCAAATATTCGGTCTCTCCAGTGGTGCGAAGTGAGACGCGGGGGCAGGGAGTGTCAGTGATTGACTCGCCGCGCCATCGCGTCATAGACTTCACTCCTAATTCGTTCCCTGCGTTGCTGCATGTATCTAACAACGAAGACTATTATTGGCTCGCCAATGTATGGAATGCGCAAAGCGATCCCCACTCTGACGCCGAGCGCTCAAGATCCGTTTGGCAACGGTACCTTTCTTGTTCTTCGAAAATATGTCAATCCTCGTTTGGCCTCCTAACCTTAGACCTTTTATTATCATAGAAATCCTACATCAACGATATGGCCAAACGAGGATTGACATATCAGCAAATGTTAACGTTTAAACGATCTGGTCAGTTTGACTTCGCCATATCATGAAGTGATCAATTTCTAAGATCTAGGCACGAAATATAAATCATAAAAGGAATTTCTATGCAAAATTTTAGCATTGTAGGTCCAATGGTTTAGGCTGGACATTGATGAGTCAGTGAGTGAGTCAGGACTTCGCAATTTTTTATTATTGATAATCATAGTCATAGTCATAGTCATAGTCATAGTCACAGTCATAGTCATAATCATAGTCACAGTAGTCATAGTAGTTTATTGGCAAGCGTTTCTAACAAGTCATAAACAGATATTTTAAATAACATAATAGTTAACAAATGATACAAATAATTACAATACAAAGTAAAATAATATAAAATGTCAAACAAATAAAATAAAATACAAGAAAACAAGTCAATAGAAGTCAAATCACAGATTAAAATAAATCATAAAATTAAAAGTTACAACAGTTTTCGGTCCAAATTAATATTTACGTCAAAGTTAAATTACATTAAATCATAAATTCGTTAAAAGAATAAAAAGCTTGCTCGATTAGCTCGCGTTTAAGCACCATCTCACCTGATGGTAAGCGATGATGTGGTCAAAAATGGAGCACGCTAGCCTAAAAGTAACCTATTCACTCTTGACTTAGAGACCCCTCAGCTGTAGCTACAGCTGAGGGGTCTCTATAGCTATCAGGAAACACAGACCCCGGCAGGGAATTCCACTCCTTGGCTGTACCTACGCACAATGAATGTGTTCCCAAAAAATTTTATATAACCGAAGACTAAAGGCTCGTGCCCAAATAGAAACTAATAGAACCACTTCAACATTGCAATATCATTGGTTAAAATCTGTTTGACTTCATCCAAACGTCAATTAAAAACTAGTTCTGATTGGTCGGAACAAAATGGTGCTCCGTTTCACGACGACGGCTTCATTTCAACAAGAGTTCTGTGAATGTGACATTTCAGTAGTGTGCAGTTGGTACCAAGTTGGCACTATTGTGTAACTTTGTGGTACTTGTGAGTCAGTGGCGTAGTTAGTCCCAAAGGGGCCTCACACAGAAAATATGAAAGAGGTTAGAAAGGAAATACTTTCCGATTTGTACTACAACGAGTGTTGCCGCTTGTCTCACACCCTTTAACTCCATTACAGGCAATAAACCAATACGAACGCTCATTTTGCAACTACATAATAGACCTCGCCACTTAGATCGCCAGTTTCTATTGGTAGTTGAACTATGAGGCCATTCTAACCTCTTTCATCTGTTCTGTGGGGCCCCATATCAACTCAAGGAGTTGTCAGTAACAGCAGGGGCCCAGATGGGTCGAAGCCTACCGGGGCCAGAGTTAGTTTCGAAAAACAAATCGAGCCCCGGTATGAAGGCTTGAAGGAACAAGGTGGGTTTTTAGTCAGTAAGAGTCTGACACTATCTCCCGCTCCGCTCAAGAGCGGGGGTTGTCATTGATGATTTTCCCACCAAAAAAGGGTCCATATTAAAGTTATCGAGATTTTTTTTACACCGTATATCCGTCATGTCTCTGTGCTAGTAGGGCCTACCTACTAGCACAGTAGCACAGAGACATGAGACGGAGTTGCGATAGGCAACGACAGAGATGACCAGAGTAATTGGATAGATTTCGTTCATGTCATTATGTAAAACCGAGACGAATATGCTCGTTTATTGGATCATTCTGAAATAAAAGAGAGGTTAAGTTTTTATTGTGATGTATGTAGATAATGGCAGCAAGTTTATGCAAAGCATAGACAGACGAACAGATCTTTTTGTTGATCAGCCATTCGTATTTTTATCAATATCAATACTTGGAATTTTTGTACTATTAATTGTGCTACCAAAATAGTTGATATCAATATTTGGAGTTTCAAAGCGTTGACTGGACTATGTTGGTTTTGGTCTATAAAAATGGAATATCCTATCATTTAGTGATTCACTACGCATCTCTCATCAATAAGTAAATTAAAGGTTGGTTGGTTGGTTGGGGTCCCTGTAACTAGCGGCCCATGTAGCTTGGGGTCCCTGTAGCTTGGGGCCCAGTATCATTGATACGGTGCCGGTAACTACGCTCCTGTAGTGAATGTAACTTGTTCAATAGAACTGTGAGACTATAAAACAGTGGTGAACGTCATATTTCATTAGGATTGCGGTAAGTTTAACTGCAGTGTTGTTGAAAGTTAAAATCGTGATAAAGATATCAGATAGTTTGTAGTTCTCGTACAACGAAAAGGCTGCGAATCCCTTTTCTTGAAGAGAAACAATTGTGTTGTTCTGAACTTAACGAACATTTTTATTTTGTGAGTTTTTAACCGACTTCGACAAGAAGGAGGTTCTATGTTCGGTTGAATGTATGTTTTTTTTATGTATGTTCACCGATATCTCGGTCAATTGTGGAACGATTTTGAAAATTATTATTTTGATTGAAAGGTTATGCTTCCAAGTCAGAAAAGGGGGGGGATGTGTTAAATAACGAAGAGACAAAACTATTATAGAAACACCGACTTCCGAAATTAAAGTTATTTTATACTTTTCAGTGTTTTTTAACATTGAAATCGGTTATATTTTTTTTTGTCGCTCTAATTGGAGCAGGAGAAGTTCTACCAACTCTCAAAAATAAAGGTAAAGTAGTTTTAATTATAATGCTTATATTACCGCTTCATATTTTTTCTCACCGTACTGGGTTTATGTCTAATTTTTACGCTGTAAACTGTCTAATGTCTACTTTAGAGCTCTGAAACGTGCTTCCCTATTTTTTGTGCTTTTTTTTTCTTAAAATTCGGTAAACTACTTGAATTCGGTCTTCGTTGTAATAGGCTAGTTGCCGTAAAAAACAAATAAGTCGGTCTTTTAGATTATTAAAAAATAGGGACACGTATTTTTTATTTGTAAATTAAACTAAAAATGACAAAGATATAGCCCATTAAAGTTACGTGTAACGTCACGCCCACCGCCGTGCTGCATTTTTTCGCACGGGGTGTTGTCACACGTAACTTTAATGGGCTATATCTTTGTTATTTTTTGTTTAATCGAGAAAAGAAAAAATACGTCTCCAATATTTTTTTATAATCTAAAATACGGACTAAATAAAATGTAATTATTTTTACCATGGAAACTACCCTATTGTTATATTTTAGGTTCTCTTAATTATAAGGATTAGATATTAGCATAGTATTTATTAGTTCACAATTTTATCATGTATACGAGTATACAAGGTGTAAGGGACAGCCCTCCACAAACTTTAAGGGCTTGCTCAGTAGACGAAACTGAACAACATAGCATATTTTTTTTTTTTCAGGAAACGAAAAAAAATATCCGCCTCACCATACAAAATTATTAACTTGATTGGACAGTTTGTATGTAGAGGCTGATTTTTTTTTTCGTTTCCTGAAAAAATTTTTTATGGTAGGTTGTTCAGTTTCGTCTACTGAGCAAGCCCTTAAAGTTTGTGGAGGGATGTCCCTTACACTTTTTATATATAGCATGTAAATATGTATTTTATTTATAAGCAACTTAATGATATTTCATTCTATTTCTATTATCATATCAGCCGAAAGACGTTCACTGTTGGACATAGGCCTCCCCCTCTATTTTTTATATCTATTATCTATATAAATAAAAAGATAAACTGTCTGACTGACATATCAACGCCCAGCCGAAACTACAGGGCCTTTTTTTATGGTGGGAAAAAATCATCCAATGACATCCCCCTCTCTTGGTCGGAGCGGTGTCAGGATGGTGGATAGTGTCAGACTCTTACTGACTTAAAAGACCCACCCCGTTCCTTCTAGCCTTCATACCGGGGCTCGAGCGCCCTTTCGGATAACCCTGGCCCCAGTAGGCTTCGACCCGGCTGGGTCCCTGCTGTAACTACAGGGCCTAGGAGCGTAGGCGAACACTAAGAGAGGATTTTTCCAAAGTTTGTATGGAGAAACCGACATACACGCGGGCGAAGCCGCTGGCAGAAGCTAGTAATCTACACTAATATAATAAAGAGGTAGGTACTTAAAGTTTGTTTTTTTTTTTTATTTTTTTGTTTGTAGGAGGATCTCTGAAAGTACTGGACCGATTGCTAAAATTATTTTTTTTTTACCGATAGATACCTGCTTTATTCCTAAGTGACATAGGCTATATTTTATGTACGCGCGCGAAGCCGCGGGCAAAAGCTAATAATAGATATTATTATGCACACCTACCAGTGTGTTGACTTTATTAACCCAAACGTTGACTGGTAGAGAATACCTTGTTGCATTAAGTCCGCCTACTGTATATGAAATTTAAATAAATAAATATTATTTATTTTAGACTTGCTGCTGCCAGCGATTTCACCCGAGTGATACTAGAAAGTAATTCGTAAATCGTGTATATGTGCTCTTACAGGATATGATCTACCCGTGAGCCAAGTTTCATCGAAATCCGTTCAGCCATTTAGAAAGAAAGAAAGAAAGAAAGAAAGAAAGAAAGAAAGAAAAAACAGTTTATTTACGCGTTAAAGACGCAATCTTAAAACTAGGTAACAGAACATAAACATCACAGCAATCGATAGGGAAGATATGCGTCTCCTCCGCGCAAAACGGCCAAACGCTCAGCATGAAGCTGCGGCCTCACGCATTATGCGTTGAGCGTCAAAGCATAAGTCATTTAAGCGTCAATAAAGCTAGAACTACATTATACCGACGCACACGTGTAACACTCCTGATTTGTACGTAGAGACGCGTCGCGTGGCGTGGATCAAGTGTAGCTCTACAAGTCTAGTTTCCATATAAAATGTATGGAGACCGACGCGCCTAGATCGCCGTTTGTGGCACACGTGTGCGCAGTGTAGTTCAACCTTTAGTAACAAACACAGACACACTATGGCCAGTGCATATTGCCAGTGATGATATATGGTTCCGAAACGTGTTCACTTACAATGGGCCTCATAAGAAGACTTAAAGTAACCCAAAGGGCGATGAAGAGGGCTATACTCGGAGTTCCCTTGCGTGATATCTATAGAAGAAACAAGGTTGCCGACACAGCTTGAATAATCGCCAAACTTTAGAGACAATGCTTCATACCGGGGCTCGAGCGCCCTTTCGGATAACCCTGGCCCCAGTAGGACACAAACATTTGTCCTGGGTGGGAATCGATCCCGCGATCTCCGGCATAGCAGTCAGGGTCACTAACCACTAGACCAACAGGCCAGTCAAACATACCTACCAGAAAGCCACCACCTTACCTTTCAGAAAGAAATATAAAACTATGGTTGAACGATGAGATAACTAATTTTATTTCGAACAACCACGTAATACGAGCTCCGTTCTATTTTAGAATAATTTCATGTAAACAATACATTGAGATGATTGAATGGATGGATGGAATCTAATCATTCATCTTTTCTGGGAAAAGTTCTGTTTCAAAATCTCTATTTATAAGTTTTACATAGTATTGGGGTTTTTGGAAGAATATAGAAATAATGTGTTTATTTTATCATGATCATCGATTGTATTATTATTATTTTGTTGGTTTTATAAAACATCTTGATCTCAAATCGCTATATGAGTATTCAGTATATCAAAAATATAATTTATCTACACTTATATTATAAAGAGGTAGTTTCTTTTTTTTTTGTTTGTAGGAGGTAATCTGTGAAACTACTGCTACGATTACTAAAATTTTTTTCACCGATAGAAAGCTGCTTTATTCCTGAGTTACATAAGCTATATTTTATGTACGCGGGCGAAGTTGCGGGTAAAAGCTAGTATGTTATATGTTAGTATGTTATGAATAAGTGAAATAACAATCATTTAATTTAAAAAAAAGACGTGTGGCACTCGGGGACTGCAGCGGTAAAGCTATTGCATAGCATCACTCATTTGTTTTCTTATCGGTCACCACGCTCAAAACAAATAAGTGGGGGGTGTTAGGTTATTTTCGTTACGGAATTTCTGGATTCGGTCTCCACGCTCAAGGCCCGCGATAGAAGCTATGCAATAGCTTAAAAATTAGCAATCGCACCAGTACTTCCAGAGATTACCTCCTACAAAAAAAAAAAACTTTACCTCTTTATAATATTAGTATAGATTAATTATTATTGCACATACAACCGATATAATTATCTAATTTTATTTTGTTTTTCACCGATAGAAAGCTGCTTTGTTCCTGAGTAACATAGGCCATATTTTATGTACCTACGCGGGCGAAGTTGCGGGCAAAAGCTTGTAAGTATGACATATTATTGGAATAACATCATTTAATTTATAAACAGGCATGTTAGCAATAACAATATGTTAAATATTAAAAAAAAACTTTTTCCCAAAAAAAACAAAAATACAACCGACTTATCAGTGTTTTTTTAACATTGAGTTAAAAAAACACTGAGTACAAATTACTTTAATTTCGGAAGTCGGTGTTTCTATAATAGTTTTGTCTCTTCGTTATTTATCACCGACTTCCGAAATTAAAGTTATTTTGTACTTTTCAGTGTTTTTTTAACATTGAAGTCAGTTGTATTTTTTTTTGGAAAAAGTTTTTTATTTTACACTTTTTAGTTATGGTACCACCACTAAAAAGTACCTCCCAGCCAAACTTAAATACCTTATAGCCAGAGAGCATCTCATAACGATTCTAATAATCTCAAACACGGTTAGATTACATTAATTTACCTTCTGGCTTCATCATCAGATCAGTCCGATACATCCCCTCCCCCTTTTCCTTCAACCGGTCATCGACTACACGTATAATATTTTACTTGTTACGACAGTTCTGTTGTGATCCTATGAGGAGTTCTGTGCCATATCTTCGAAGTTCATGATCAGATCATAACAATATTTCAATGGGACCAACTTGGAAGCATAACCTTTCAATCAAAAAAAGTAATCGTATAATATATAAAAAAAAAACATAAATTCAGCCGAACATAGAACCTCCTCCTTTTCGAAGTCGGTTAAAAAGAACACAAACGCTTATATTAAAATCAAAGCAAGCTGATTTCTTCAACTGTAACGTTTCATATTCAGTTAGCAACGACGAGTTGGCCACCAATTTAGTAGTCGAAATTAATTTATATTAGTTAATTAGGGAACTCTGCTGTCGGGAGCGTGCTGGTTAATAAATAATATCGGTAGTAACTGCATGTGTAACTCTAATTAACTTTGGAGTTCAGTTAGTGAGTGTTTTTCAAATATGAATCGGTTTTCATACCTGGCTGTTAGTTTTTTCATTAAACTAAGTTTATTCGACTTTACCAAATTCAAAGACTACACATACGGGGTGTATTACCAAGTTATTCGTAGGTAAATAAGTAAATTTTGAAATAATAATCACATTAAACTTTCGCAGGTCTGTTGGAAGAGATTTCTGTTGAAATAAGCTTATCCTATTTATTTCTCACCACAATACACACAATAATTACAGTTACTAGGGCAAAAGTAGGTACAGTAAACATATTGTGGGAGACTGGTGCCTAAACTAGGCTTGGGGCCTGTATTTCATGGTGTCCTGAAATACAGGCCCCGAGCCTAGTTTAGGCACCAGTCCACCCTTAGGTTTTGTTAAAGTTTGTATATTGCCTTATGCTCTAAGAAACAGTTGTCGCGATTATTAACAATATTTATGTTATAAATTCTATATAGTGTTAGTATGATTAGTATTATGTGGGAATATTTGAGAGTGTATGAAGTGTGTGTGAGTGTGTTGTCGTACCCATTTTTCTGTTTCCGTCTTCTTTTCTTTTATTATATATATAAGAGTGTAAGTACATGAATTGTTAAATAAATAATAATAAAAATAAATAAAGCGAAAGTTTGTGAGTTAGTGTGAATGTTTCTTACTTCGTCACGCTAAAACGGCTGAACGGATTTTAATGAAACTTGGTGCTCGGGTAGACCATACCCTGGAAAAGCACATAATAATGATTCTTTTATTCCGGGATTATATTCCCTTGTTGGGTATGAAAAAAACTCACAGAATCTCGATTAAATTAAAACTTTTTTATAATGAGTACAAAAAAAATCTATCCTTTGCAGTAGGTACGTTTCGACAGAATTTCAGGCTAAAATAGAAATTGAGAAATATTAGACTCTGTTAAAATTATGCTGAAACCATTTTTAAAAGTAAAATAGTTTATAAGCTCTGTTTGAGTTGATACAATAGAATAAAATATATTTTTCATTACTCATACTCTGAAAGTAGATCTGAAGTTGCCTGAGGAGCGGGCTGAAAGTGATACTTTTCATCCCTAGGGAGTTTTACTTTACAACTGACAGCTGTCAAATTATTAAAAAAAAACTAGTTCTATCTTCACATTTCTCTTGAACCATGTTCCAATTTTCCATACAGCCAGTCAATCACAGAGCGATATAAAATTGAAATAACTTATAGACAAGTATTAATTAAATAATGTTATATTTTAAGTGATTTATTTGTTCAACTATTTCTTTAAAATACTTAATTTTTAAAAGATAATAATTAATTTCTAATTTTTCATTAATGAATGAGGCTGAATAGCTGGCCGACCGCAGAAAAAAAAACCAAAATGGCGGGAAAATGGCAATCAGTCGTTGGTTTTTTCCAGTTTTGTTTACGTTTCCGTACAACAGAGATATGTATTAATTAACATGTTATGTTTATCAGATTATAATAGTAATTTAACGCCTAATTTCATAAGAGAAGAGGCTAAAGCAGTTAAGTAGTGGAATACCTTTTACCGCCTAAATCAGAAGAAAGATACCTACTTAAAATCATAGGTACGACGACTCAGGTTTTACAAACTTTTTATTTTATTTTTAGTTTCCTCGTATTCGTAATGAAAAGCACAGTGTTTACCTCGGGGTGAAAGTAACCCATTTAACCCCTCGAATTAGCGACCTCGCTACGCTCGCCCGCCAACTCCTTCTCGGGACGAAATGAGTTACTTTCACCCCTAGTGTAACAATGTACTATTTTTTATACCAAAAAAGGCGCGATATCGATAAAATGGAGCTAAAAATTTTATTGTAGTTTTGGCTACCTCAGCGAAGCTTGCCGAGAAGCCTGACTCAATACATTTGCTGCCAAATACTACATAAACATTAAAATGTGTTGCACCCGCATTCTAATGGTAAACTTATGAACTATACATACGAAGACATGGCTTAAAGGACATAGTATCCAAGCCAAAAACATTAAAACAAAAAAGTAGCACCATTTATACATAAACTTAAAAATCTATGGGTATAATGAGGGTCTTATTGCTGACAGCAGTATCTACCAGACAACCTAAGTTAATGCCTAACTCATAACCAGGCCAGTGACCTGAGACTGTCACTTTGACAAGTGATTAAGCTAACAACAACTAAACTTCATCGAGCCATCAGTTGCTTACAGTTACAGTAACCATTGGTAACCGCGTACCAACAAATTATGGAAGGTGGCTTGCGAACCGGTAATGGAACTAAAATTATGGAGATTGCAATCTTTGCTCAATTAGTTATGGGATTTAAACGAGAACGTCATGAAACATGGACTTAATTAACTGTAATAGTGAACCTGGAAGTAGTTTGAGCAAGAGTGGTGGGGGTTTTTTATGGTGGGGAAAATCATCCAATGACAACCCCCACTCTTGAGCGGAGCGGGAGATAGTGTCAGACTCTTACTGACCAAAAAACCCACCTCGTTCCTTCAAGCCTTCATACCGGGGTTCGAGTTCCCTTTCGGATAACCCTGGCCCCAGAGCAAGAGTGGTGGTCGTTTTTCATACTTTCTGTATGACTTGAGCACAGTTGATGTAGTAGGTACACAATTCATCCTCAATGCATAAAAACCATGTGGTCATAATTTCAAGAAGTTTATTTTTTGCGCGGATCTCTGAATAATTTTCTAAAATAAAAGCACATTAAGTTCATATAACATCACCTATCTACTGGTGAAAATTGGTCCAGCCATTTCGGAGATTAGCCCGAACATACAGATAGAGACTTTATAACTAAAACTCACCTCTTTGTCTATCATAAGCATTGATACACTCGCTGGTCTGAAACTGGCTGATGAGCGCCGTCTTGCCCACGCCAGGCGCGCCAATCATGGCCACTCGGTGACAGGCTACCGGCTTCCGCTCCTGGGACTCTGGGGCTGACTGTGCTGGAGATGAGGGGGCTAGGCTGCCGGACCGAGATCTCCGGCGTCGGAACGAGTCCCCGCGGTTTACTATGCCTGGAAAGAAATGGACATGGTTAATACATAGGTATCACACTTTTTAATACTATTCCTTACTGGCCTCAACAAAATGGTGTAGTCGAAAGGCAAAACAGATGGTTTATTTCGTTTATTTGATGTTTTTTTTTTTACAGATAGGTGTTCCGTGTCTGGGTGTCTTGTGTAAGGAGTTATTTCTAGTGTGAGGCAACGTTTCTATAACAAAAACAGGCAAATGCGAGTCGGACTCACGAACTGAGGTAGGGAAGACTTGCGAAGGAGATGGTCGTAAGCGCGAGGTAACGGACTTCCTTACGCCTCAGCAGGACCCCGACTCTGATTTCCGGCCACCGTAGGAGTGGGCTTGTGGACGACGAGCGATGGGTAGCTCACCGTTCAGCCGTATGGTAACCATCCTCCTCGAAGCCAAGTCATCGACGGCGCGTAGTGTTCCATGCGCGCTTTATAGAGATGATAGCAAAACCGTAGGGGGCCAACGTGGGTTTTAGTTAGTAAAAATCAGTTTACACGCCCTCCTGCGCCGACCTGGAGCGGGAGAAGTCATGATTTCCCACATAAAAAAAGGTACTATACAAAAACAGTAACATAAAGATGATGCCATAATAACATTACTTTTTAGAATAACCTACACAATTGTAACAAATAAAACACAGCAATGTTTCCCCACCAAAACATTATCCGTACGTAACATTTACATTTTCGCCGCCAATATATTTTAAGGAATACCTACTAATATAAACCCATTCTTAACTTCCTATAAATACATTCTACAACACGATTCCGTAAGAGAAAATGGCGGTGTTGCCGCAAAAGATTTTATGAAAGTGTTAAAACATTGTTGGCATATGTAATGAGCTCAAAATGTGTGCGTTACGTTATTCAAACTGCTAATATACTTTGTTAAAGTGGTTTCGCAGAGAAAGTTTCACATAATGAGAAAATGTTTGAATTTTCTGTTTTTGGTCTTTTAGGGTTCAGTTCCCGTAGTCGGTAAAATTGAAACCCTTATAGGATCACTTTGTAGTGGGTCTCGCTGCCTTTCAAGACCTTTTTTCTCAGGAACGTGCAAAGATATTACACTAAAATCAATACCAAATACTCATGTTTGCTCCCTGTTAGGGTAATAAAAAAATAACAGTTGTAACGTAACGCAATCTAGAGATCTTCTCTCTCTCTCACACATCTCTTTATGCTCCTTTTATCGCGCATATTATTTGACACTAGCAAGGAAATCAAAATATATTCGTATTCTTTACACACAACTTTTATAAAACAATAAAAATATGACAGCTGATGTACAGAGGCGAGCTTAATCCATAATTTGGTTTTCTTACAGCTAACCTATATAGCACTTTCCTTTTACCTAGAATTTTGAAAGACATGAAGCATGGACTCATAGCACAAGTACTTAAAAAAACAGCTAAGTATATATTTTATAGATTTATGTCGTAAAAATAATTACATACTTTTTGTGATTCGAAAGAATCTTCGAGACTCGATTAACATCGGTAAGTATGTACCTACGGAATCCTCGATGCGCGAGTTCTACTCAAACTTGACTGTTTTTAGGGTTCTGTAGTCAACTAGGAACCCTTATAGTTTCGCCATGTCTGTCTGTCCGTCTGTCTGTCTGTCCTCGCTTAATCTCTGTGACCGTTAGCACTAGAAAGCGGAAATTTGGTACCAATATGTTTAACAATCATGCCGACAAAGTGGTAAAATAAAAATTGGAAAAAAATGTTTTATTAGGGTAGCCCCCCTATATGTAAAGTGGGAAGTGATTTTTTTTAAAATTTCAACCCTAACGTGTGAGATATTGTTGGATAGGTATTTAAAAATGAATAGGGCTTTACTAAAATCATTTTTAGGGTTCCGTAGTCAACTAGGAACCCTTATAGTTTCGCCATGTCTGTCTGTCCGTCTGTCCGTCCTCGCTTAATCTCTGTGACCGTTAGCACTAGAAAGCTGAAATTTGGTACCAATATGTACATAATTATCAATCACGCCGACAAAGTGGTAAAATAAAAATTGGAAAAAAATTTTTTATTAGGGTAGCCCCCCTATATGTAAAGTGGGAAGTGATTTTTTTTTTAATTTCAACCCTAACGTGTGATATATTGTTGGACAGGTTTTTAAAAATGAATAGGGGTTTACTACAATCATTTTTTGATAATGTCAATAATTTCGGAAATAATCGCTCCAAAAGTAAAAAACAATGTGTGTCCCCCCTCTAACTTTTGAACCATAAGTTTAGAAAATATGAAAAAAATCTGAAAATTAGAACTTTATAAGGACTTTCTCGGAAAATCATTTTGAACTTGATGGAAAGAACAGTTTTTGTACAAAAAGACAAAAAGGTTCTACAAAATAATTTCTGGACTAAGTTTGTAGTATAATCGTATATGCAAGCATTTCATAAGTGGGTACACTTATTGTGACGGACGGGAAACTACGGAATCTTACACTGAGCGTGGCCCGACACGCTCTTGGCCGGTTTTTAGTAGATATAGTTTTAGAAAATAGAATTTTGCTAGCTAGATGAGAAAGTAATGTTGAGTACAGTGAATGAAAATAATCGTATTTCATTTTATAGCGAGATTTCGCCAGATGTTTACCGTTATTGAAATGGTGGAGAAGGTAAGTTTCAGTCAGCTTGCTAGTAAGTATATTCAAAGAAAATATTGATTCGGTATGAATATTGAAAAAATAATAAAGTGTTTATATTCGTTGTCTTATCATATTGCGTTTGTGATGTTTTATATTATCTTAATTTATCTTTTTAATAAGAAATGAGATGGACCCTAACTAAAGAGGTTTTAGCTGATATACGAGTGTATATCAGCTAAAACCTCTTTAGTTAGGGTTACGTACCCGAAGAGTAAAACCTATTACTCGTATTAAGACTAAGGCTGTCCGTACGTATGTTTGTTCGTCTGTCACCAAGCTATTTCTCATGAACCACAATGGCCAGACAGTTGAAATTTTCAACTTTGGTGCGATCTAGGTAAATTGGAGTTGAGAATTTTATTGTACCATTGATTACCACAGCGAAGCTTACGAGAAAGGCGAGTCGATAATAATTTACCACACATTCCAAAATAACACGTTTTCTTAGTTTTCATACAGAAATGGTTACAAAATAGGTGATATTGCAAAAAATACAAATTTATTTATAAATATTTACGAAAAAAGTATAACGGATCTTTTATAAATTTTACTTGAACTTATAATTCTAAGTCAATACGAAGATCACATCATGATTCAAAGTAACCCATTTTCATAGGAACTATATTATTATTAAAACTGTAAGTACCGACTTTAACTATTATCAACAGTCTACACCATCAACAAAATACCCATAATTTTTGATGAAGCATTATATTTTGCCAAAGGACCCATATTAGAGCTAGAATTAATAAAAGTCCTTGGCAATTAAAAGTAATGAGAGGGAAGTTAGTGATGCGCGCAAACGACCCTCTGGACCCACCCTTCTGGTTTGTTAGGTGAAGTAACAGATTTTTAAATTGGGAAGTTAAAATGCGAAAGTCTTTTTCTTAATTCTTTTTGAGAAGAGGATTTGAAATAACCAGCTTATCCCGCGGTTTTGTTCCTATTGTCACAGGAAAAAGGTATTTCTCTGGCCTTCGACACTCAGCGATACTTAGTGCTGTTTTTATAAGTACAGTACAGTGCGGACAGTGAGCAATGGGTAGCTCACTGTCCGGCCGTCCGGTATCCGGACCAAGCCCAAGTCGTCGACGGCGCGCACTGTTCCCGCGCGCCTCAAGGAGTTGTCAGCAACAGCAGGGACCCAGCCGGGTCGAAGCCTACTGGGGCTAGGGTTATCCAAAAGGGCGCTCGAGCCCCGGTATGATGGCTAGAAGGAACGGGGTGGGTCTTTTAGTCAGTAAGAGTCTGACACTATCTCCCGCTCCGCCCAAGAGCGGGGGATGTCATTGGATGATTTTTTCCCACCAAAAGTAAAAAAACATGTTTAGAATATAAGCAGAAGCATAATCGGCCTTGTAATTTTCCTACTACTGGGACTCAGTAGCCAGATAGATTCACGTAATGAAAACCGTAACGATATCGTAGCGATTTAGTTGTTTAGACCATTTCCGTATTCATATCCATCAATCGAGTTTTGAACGAAACCGATTTTAAAGTCGTTTGAAATTCGTAGATTAAAAAAAAATCTGTAATACATTATCCTGGTAGAATAATTATTATTGTAACTGGAAATAAGTCGATAGATCGTGAATACCGCTTCTGGATAGGAATTCGATCGAACGACTATAAAACTTCAACGATATTTGGCTCGTTTGATTTTACGTGAATCAAGCTACTGGTCTCCTCTCTAGGAGAGCAAATGGGCCGTAATCCACCACGCGGGCCCAGTGTGGATTAGTGGATGTTACATGTCTTTGAATTTTTGGCTCTAGGACATGCCGGTTTCCTCACGATGTACTCTTTCACCGTTTTGAGAGCAGTGGTAATAAAATGAATCACACAAAGTAATGCATCTGGCTGGGTTTGCTGCGATAACGCCTGATGGTAAGCAGTGATGCTATTGTTAATAGTGAGGCGCACTAGTTTATGTGTCTATTCACTCTAGCTTTGAAGAAGTTTTCGCCTTCTTTCTATACAAACCTTCACAGTAAAAACTGCATACACAGTCAACATCGCATTCAACCAAAAGCAAGCAACAGATTCTTTACTCCCATTCGGTCCAGTACGGAAATACAGTGCGTTTTATCGGTACTTACGGGTATTTGGCGCTTGCAGTACCCGAGTACCCGGTTTACGAGGCTGACGTCAATGCGAGTTGGGTATGACTACAATAAAGCTGCCATCGCGTCATGCGGGCTATATTTAGGATTCGTGCACTCATTTCAGCGTAAAGGGCCGTTTGTTTAGCTCATTTGATGATGGTTTATAAGATTTCTGCTCTCAAAACGGTGAAGGAAAACATCGTGAGGAAACCGGCATGTCCTAGAACCAAAATTCGAAGAAATGTGATATCCACCAACCCGTACTGGGCCCGCGTGGTTGATTACGGCCCATTCCCTCTCCTAGAGAGGTCTGAGACCCAACAGTGGGTACGTTATAAGGCCGACTATGCTATGCTATTTTAGGATTTGGAATATATTTATGAATTTGATGTTTTAAATTGGCTTAAGTATGTACGAGCCTTAGGAGACGTTTTACGTGCTCTTAGCAGTGGAGATCTTGTGCGGTTAGAGTACAGACACATAAGAAATTTTCAATACTCTTACTCGAAAACCCGCTCCTTAATAGTTAATATCTATTTTTCCACACTAGTGCGGAAAAGTGCTGGCTCACCGCGCCAGAATTTATTGTATTTATCGTATCAGGCTGGGCGCTAAGCGACTCCCACGAGACTATTATTTCGTCGTAGGTATTAAAAAGGTCGTTTGATACACGTGAAAATTTGTCTCGACTCCATAACACCTTCACCAGCGACTCAGGTGAATTCTGTCTCGATCGCAATTGCAAACTTTCTCCACTTGTGTAAAATGTTTATGAACTAAGGCGCAGGCTGAACGAAGTCAGTGGCCACTCCCACTAAGGGTGCGTTCCTGGTGTAGAGGTTGGCTATTACCAATCAGTGTCGAATTGTGGATAAGCAGCAAGCATTACGGGCTACCTTTGCCGAGAGCAATCAGCCGACCCACCCCCATCTATGTAGTTTAATTTTTGTATTTGCATATTATGCAAATAAATTATTATAATAAATAAAAAATAACTGGAAGAAGGGTCAAATTGGTGGTTGTGTCTAATTATTATTATGGTATTAAAGGCAATATGGTGTGTTAGGGCTGTTTTAAATGTTAGGCACGTTAAACTTTAGAAAGCTGATTGATTTTATATTGGTGATGCAAAACATACATAGTTGAACATCATTGTTATAACGAAGCTAGATGTCAAAAAAAGCTGAAATAGTTATTTGTTATACAAGAGTGCAAAGTTGCTTTTTAACCGCGCGCTCAATTTTGATGACCGAGCAAGCCTGAGCGTTAGCGAGAGAATCAAAAGAGCACAAGGTGAAAAATCTTTGCAGTCGAGTGCAACACGTAACTTTTCATCTCACCTCAGCGAGGAAATGACTAAACGCAAAAAAAAGTACACCAAGGAGGTTCTCAGTCTGAGTTTTTAATAAATTAAAAAAAAAATATGATAAATTTGGTACCATGGAGGTAGAAGTAAATAGGTTTAATGATGTTTTGAATACATAGACATAGTGCACGCGATGTTCTAAATTCAATTTACCTCTCTAGAGAATAAAAAAACGGCTTTTGCTCTCAGATATCGAAGAGCAAAAATACTCTTTCCGAGATAGTGGGACGAAAAAATAATGATATGACGTTAAGAATTGATTGTGCCATGATTTTTAATTAGATGGACCAATATGACAGCAGTGGACTAAGTATGGCTGCATATGGACCACAAGCCACAGCAACAAACGCCGCCACGAGAAGCTGGGCACTTGTGGCCGTTGGCTGCTGCTTTTTTAACCCGTAGGCGCAGTATCACAATAGACTCTGTCGAAGAACGTTCAAACGCGCGAATAGCGTGTGGCGGCGTTCTGTGTCAGCGCTTAGTGGCTAGTACGGGCCACAAGCAGCGAGCAGCGGCGATTTAAGGAAACATGATCGGCGATCCTAAGCCCAGCTATCGATGAACAACACCCCGCTGTCAATAGACCATCGTTATAGCCAAGGGCGGATCCAGCTTTGGCGCCAGGGGGGGGTCACATAGTCGTGTTTTTTTTTTGGTGGGTAAAAACCATCCAAATGACATCCCCCGCCCTTGGGCGGAGCGGGAGATAGTGTCAGACTCTTACTGACTAAAAAACCCACCCTGTTCCGTGCAGCCCCGTCACATAGTCGTGGTCAAGTCACCCGAAGTTATTATTTAATTTTTATAATAAAAAATACTTACAGGTAAAAAGTACATAAGATCTAAGTTGTGCCAAAAAAAAAATATGTTTAACAATTATTATCAATTAATTATTATTTCAATTAGTGGTCTACCTACGTCCTGGATCCGCCCTTGGTTATAGCTGTCACATTTGTCTATATACTTAATTAATAATCACCTATTCCTCCGTATGAGAATGCCATTGCATGACTGGAGAACTTCATGGTCTAGCAAAATTGCACAGTCCTTCACTCACAAATAAACTAGTAATAAATGAAATAATTAACACATTACATCTATTCCGACTTTAACGATTTGAACGCGATGATACCCAGCTGATACCTACATTTTATTTCCTTATTTCTTAAATAAGATTTATATTCATTAAGATTAATGGGAAAGAATATAAATTAGTTTTATTTCTAACAGAAATGTATTATACTTGTTTTAATTAAAGTTATAAACCTAATTTTACGTTAAAATAACCTTCGAGAGTGGCACGTGGCAGTACTTTAATATAAGTAGAGGGTATCAGTGGATTGCTTTTTAGGGTTCCGTATCTCAAAAGAAAAAAAAACGGAACCCTTATTATTATATAACGGAATTGTTGTCCGTCCGTCTGTCTATCTGTCTGTCAAGACCCTTTATCTCGAGAATGCGTAGAGGTATCGAGTTGAAATTAAAACCGTATATTCAAGTCTGCGGTCCCTTAAAGCTGTGAAAAAATCAAACTTCTAAGTTAACGAATAAAAAAGATACGGCCGTTTATGTTGCAAAAAAACGTATATTTTGATACTCTCAAAGATCGAAATTCATAGGGTACTTCCCGTTGACCCAGAATCCTGAAATTTGGCACAAAGTTAGGTCTTACAGTACAGGTATAGGAATAAATCTGAAAACAGTAAATTTGTTGTTACCTACGTCACAAAGTTTTG
Organism: Mythimna ferrago; assembly: GCA_910589285.2. Classification (NCBI taxonomy): domain Eukaryota; kingdom Metazoa; phylum Arthropoda; class Insecta; order Lepidoptera; family Noctuidae; genus Mythimna; species Mythimna ferrago. The sequence continues at coordinate 3,660,793 of OU342693.1, forward strand.
TAATTCGGAAAAATCTTGGAGACTCCATTCGGGAATTGTAGTTTGCACGGAACCCTCAGTGCGCGAGTCCCACTCGCACTGGCCCAGTTATTTTTTGTTTTCTAAGTCTGCAGTTTCAAAGTTTATAAACTAGCAAACTAGCTTCTGCCAGCGGCTTCGCCCACGTGAAAGTCGATTTCTCCATACAAACTTTGGACCCTCGTTTCGTCCCCTTAGGGTCAGCGCAGACCGAGAGCAGCGCAGCGGAGAGGATTTTATTAAGGCACCCGAAAATCAACTTTAAAACTATTGAAATAAAGTGTATATTCGCTTAAACTTGACAAAAAATGCTCGCGCGTCCTCGAAGATACGGTGGGAAGTGTATCTTCGACATACGCCATCCGTCAGAAAATACCCAAGACCGAGCGAGAATTATTCCTCTCTGTCTGCGTTATTATTATTCTCCCTTAGGGGATGAATTTCGGATGTCTACACCTTATTAACCCAACCTGCCAAATTTTAAGTTTGTAGATATTATAGTTTCCGAGGTTTCGTGATTAATCAGTGAGTAGTATTTCACTTTTTTTTTTCCGAGCATTTGTAGGTCGCGGGTTCGAACCCAGCCAGGCGCATTACTTTGTATAATTTATTTCATCACCACTGCTCTCAAAACAGTGAAGGAAAACATCGTGAGGAAACCGGCATGTCCTAGAACCAAAAATTCAAAGACATGTGACATTCACCAACCCGCACTGGGCCCGCGTGGTGGATTACGGCCCATTCCTTCTCCTAGAGACGAGGCCTGAGTCTCAGCAGTGAAAACATTAAAAAGGCTGATGATGATGATGATTTCACTTTTATATATACAGGGTTATTTGAAAAACACTGGCAACCTCTCAGGATTATGTTAATAACATTAGAAACAGCAACTTTTGTCCTATGACTTTTTACAAAACATAATAAATTTACCAAAAAGAAACCTTCAATTTTTCGTTGTTCTATCTAACACATTTCAACTCTATATTTTGCTACACTAATATTATTTGTTTTTTTTTTTGTAGGAGATAATCTCTGAAAAACATTGGTCCGATTGCTAAAATTTTTTCACCGATAGAAAGCTGCTTTATATACGTGAGCCGCGGGCAAAAGCTAGTGATGTAATACAACTCAATGTAAGCCGATCAGCCTCGTGTAGCTATCATGGCGGTAAGTCCCCTCTTTGAGGCGTGGCTGGAAAGACCTCACGGCGTCCTTACCTTCCGCATGACGCAGGTCCTCACCGGACATGGTTCGTTCGGGAGTTTCCTGCACCGGATTCATGCTAAAGTGACCCCCGGGTGTCGCCACTGTGCGGAACGCCCGGAGGACACGGTGGAGCACACAGTCGAGGTGTGCCCTGCTTGGGCGTAGCATCGCCGTGCCCTCGTGGGCGGCGGAGACCTCTCGCGCCGGGCCTTGGTTGAGGCCATGGTCCGGAGCGAGGAGGAGTGGCAGGCGGTTGTCGACTTCTGCGAAGCAGTAATGCTCGTAAAGGAGGAGGCCGAACGCATCAGGCAACGGCGTTATCGCCGCCGCCGCCGCCGGGATTCTGATCCCGATTTCCAGTCAACGTAGGCGCGGGCTTGCGGACAGTGAGCAATGGGTAGCTCACTGTCCGGCCGTCCGGTAACTGTCCGGACCAAGCCCAAGTCGTCGACGGCGCGCACTGTTCCCGCGCGCCTCAAGGAGTTGTCAGCAACAGCAGGGACCCAGCCGGGTCGAAGCCTACTGGGGCCAGGGTTATCCGAAAGGGCGCTCGAGCTCCGGTATGAAGGCTAGAAGGAACGGGGTGGGTCTTTTAGTCAATAAGAGTCTGACACTATCTCCCGCTCCGCCCAAGGGCGGGGGATGTCAATGCATGATTTTTTCCCACCATAAAAAAAAAGCCTCGTGTAGCTAGTCTGCAGACGTCAAACGGCCGTGTTTAAAAACTTCACAGCAAAACCCTTTCTTGTTTATACCGCTACACCGCTGAAACCGTCCTGCTGAGCTTTCCTCATTTAATTTTAGAACAAAGTGGTTTTCTATGGATTCATTAAGTACCTACAACCTTATAAGTTACTAGCTTTTGCATTCGTCATAACTTGATACTTCTTTCTGATGTGACGAGAATGGATAAAGTGAGAAAAGAGTATATTAGAGGAAGTTTGAAAGTGGCGCCAGTGGCTGAAAAATTGAAAGAGAATCGTTTGGTATGGTCATTTTGGTCATGTGAAGAGGAAGATTGAAATGCGCGTTACTAATCTATACATCTATATCTATTCACTCTACATATAAATAAAATTGGAGTGTCTGTTTGTAACATTGAAATAACCGCTTTTTACTACATGCATATGAATATATATATATACGGTACATACACCAAAATAACATTTTTTACATTTTTTGTCTGTCTGTCTATTTGTCCGGGCTAATCTCCGAAATGACTGGACCGATTTTGACGGGACTTTTTTGGCAAGTAGCTGATGTAATAAGGAGTAACATAGGCTACTTTTATTTTAGAAAAAATAAATTCAAAATCCTGTAGTCCACGCGAACGAAGTCGCGGGCACAGCTAGTAGAGTTATAAATAGGTATACATGTGGGTGGATGGAGAGGGAGGTCAAAGAAAAGATGGATGGATTGAGAGAGGTATGAAAGAAAAGGGAGTTAGTGATAGAGTGACGAGTGACAGGACAGAATGGAAGGAAAAACGTGTGCCGACCCCAAACAACGCAAGTCAACAGTCAATCTTTTGAACGCAGTTATCAACATTTTTTTTAGTTAGGAAATCAATGACTTCTCTCGTTCTAGAGTTGAGCGAGAGGGCGTTTCAGACATTTACTGACTAAAACCATACTTGTGTCCAGGGTCAGGACCCGGCGTGAGAGGTTCGGTGATTGCCGCTATACTACAGGTGTGTCAAGATTGACAAATGATTGCCTACTGTGCCTTTTTTTTGTGGTTGGGAAAATCATCCAATGACATCCCCTGCTCTTGGGCGGAGCGGGAGATAGTGTCAGACTTTTATTGACTGAAAACCCACTCGTGTGCCATCGTTGCCTTTCGTACCGGGGGCCGAGTCTTCCTTTCAGAAGTAGACGCTTGGCCCCAGTGTGCTTCGACCCTGTTTGGCCTCTACGGACCTATTGTGATAACTTTATAGCCGAGTAATTCGACGCTGCACAACTATTAAACTATGCTAAGCACATACAACCAACTAAAGCAGCATATTAGCAGTTTCACGTTCCAGTAGACGCATAGGTAAGCTCTTAATCAAACTTAGGCGGTGTTTGTAGGTAGGTTGTAAGCCACTTCCAAACATTCACTGGCTTTGCAAACAATTTGAGGATGTTCTAAAACCATATGCTGATAAGCACGATATAAAATAATAATTAACCAAGTTAAGTGTATCAGATATTAGCTTATTGAGACTTGTTAGTCTATGTTGTCGCAAGCTTGATTGCTTAAAGTGTGTTCCATGGGTCCTAACATTTGGTCACGCCATAATCGCGGCGGTAAATCCCTTTTTGATGAATGGAGGATCCTCACTGGACATTGTCAGTTCGGAAAGTTCATGTTTCGGATTCAGGTGGAAAAAACGCCAATATGTAGATCGTCCGGAGGCGACCTATCGCGACCGGCTCTGGACGGCGAATTAGTAGACTGTTGAGTAGGTAAACTTATCGTAGTCACTAGAAGAGTTTACGTCTGAACGCAACCGACTGGTTGCATTCGATCGTAAACTCTGTGGTGTAAATTAATTTAAATGTTAGCAAATAAAATAAACTAGGAATTTAAATCACATACTGGTTTTTTAATTAAAACAACAGTAGATAAGGAACAAAAAGAACTGGTACCTAATTTTTAAACGTGCTGACTCCTAAACTAGCTAACTACTAGCATTACGTTCCCGCAGCTTAGTTGTCAGAAAATAAGACAACTTTACCAACAGTGCTCAAGGTTCTTCACGTATATAGAACTGAGGATTCCTAAATTACACCCGACAACCGATAACAAGACGCTAACTAACTATAGTTATCAACACAGTTGTTGGACAAACAAAACGTGTTTGAAGTAAACGCCTAACTTACTAACTTCAGAAATGGTCGGCATTCGGTAGCCCTCGGGCATCTTCGTAACAAGTCCCAACATATGGCTCGTTAAAGTTATCTGGGTTGTCAGTTTTAGTTATACGATATATATGTATGATTAAGGCTTATAGTCCCTTGAACCATCTGGCCAAAATTATGTGGACGCACCTCTCGCACCCGCCTAGGCGGCAGTACGCAAATCTGTGCATTTATTTGCGGCCAACAGCACCCGGAAAGCGCGCGGCTGACCTTTAAATCCATTTTCTTTGCGAAATATTGATGGATTTACATATGCAATGTTCACTTTGAAGAATATTTAACCACCAATTTTTATGTGTGAAAATGTTTCTAAGATCCAAGCCGTTTCGAAGGAGTAGGGAAAAGTTGCAAAAAGTTGCGAAATTGCTAAATATTTTTTTTAGACAAAAGTATTAAATAGCACGGAAAAATCAAATGTTGATAATGTTGTTCATGAATCTATAATTAACATATATTTTTTTCAAACCTATTAACCTGGCCGTTACCGAGGAGTAGGCTTCAGAAAGTCACTGTTTTATGACACTTTTCGGGCATTTGGGCCATAAGGGTTGAAAACGTTTCATAATTTTGACCAAAAATACAAATTACATATATTATACTTACACTCTAAGATCCCAGACCTGTCTGACGTAACTTATTTTCACATGGATGAAACCTTAGGTTCTCAGTAGCATTTTATGTGCTTTGAATACCTGTGTGCTTGTGGAGCTCCTTCTTAGGGCAGTTGGACAGGTACGAGGTGAGAAAGGGAACTAGAAATAAGACTTACTTAACTTAAATCAGGTTGGCAAAAAAGTGTTTTGCAAACCATGTATCATGTATATGTAGTGACCGCCTTTCTGACCACATAAACCAAAAAGGTCTGTCTAAAAAGTCAAACGACTTGGGGATTTTATATAATATTTAATCATTTAAAAAATATATATATTCGATGCTTTTTATATGGTTCTTCTATTAATAAACAATGATCAAGATGTTTTAATCCAACCTTGATTATTGAACTAGTATTGAACTACGTCAGATTTCATTTTACCTAATAATTACTCAAGTCGGTTGACTTACTTCTGCGAAGCAGTAATGCTCGCCAAGGAGGAGGCCGACCGCATCAGGCAACGGCGTTCTCGCCGCCGCCGCCGCCGGGACTCTGATCCCGATTTCCGGCCACCGTAGGCGCGGGCTTGCGGACTGTGAGCAATGGGTAGCTCGCTGTCCGGCCGTCCGGTAACTGTCCGGACCAAGTCCAAGTCGTCGACGGTGCGCACTGTTCCCGCGCGCCTCAAGGAGTTGTCAGCAACAGCAGGGACACAGCTGGATCGAAGCCTACTGGGGCCAGGGTTAGTTTCGAAAGACAGCTCGAGCCCCGGTATGAAGGCTAGAAGGAACGGGGTTGGTTTTTTAGTCAGTAAGAGTCTGACACTATCTCCCGCTCCGCACAAGAGCGGGGGATGTCATTGGATGATTTTTACCACCATAAAAAAAAATGTCGGTTGACTTTTAGACAGACTCTAGCGCTTTCATGCAAAGCAGGCGGAATAATTAATAAGGTGCAGGTAATATCAAGGTGTTTCGTAACTCTATTACCCATTTTTTTCGCACAATCCTGCGGCAGGCATCGACCCTAGCGAGGTTAGTTAATTGAACTAGTATATCTGAGATACGCGTGAGTACAAAGTGCTGTTAACTCGGTTTGGTTTATTGGATGAGGAGCTGCTTGTTGTTCGCCGTCCGGTGCGTCTAGTACGACCTCTTACTTCCTCAAATATAAAATACAACACGTGTGTTTTTCTTGGCTCTTTTCACCAGGGCAACAATAGTAGCGACTACCAAGTTGCTACTGTTGCTTGGCCTTTAAGATTTTTAGTGATTGAACGTTAGGGTTTGTTAACAAAATAAAATAAGCTAAACATGTCAAATTTTCTTGATTATTACCCGTATTATCGTTGTAGTTTTTGACAGGCCTGTTGGTCTAGTGGTTAGTGACCCTGACTGCTATGCCGGAAGTCGTGGGTTCGATTCCCACCCAGGACAAATGTTTGTGTGATGAGCATGATCATTTGTTCTGTATCTGGGTGTAATTTATCTATAATATGGATGTATTTAGAAATATTTAAGTATGTTTATCAGTTGTCTAGTACTCATAACACAAGCTCTGCTTAGCTTGAGACTAGACGGCGTTGTGTGATAGTTGTGGAATATTATATTATATTAGTTTTACAATCTAATTGGTATATTTGGTCCAGTAAATCTTATTAGTGTTTAATGGTAACTTCCAAACTGAGGACTGGTTGTACCTCCTAAAATATAATAAGACAAGTATGGGCCATGGGTTCGCTTCTGAACGGAAAACTCTTGGACCGAAACGCAAGGCCAAGGAAGAAGGAACATAGAAATGAGTTTTAGTCAGGGTGTGTCAGACTTTTACTGACTAAAAGCTCACTCCTGTTCCTTCTTTGCCTTTCATTCCAGGGCCGGATTTTCCTTTCAGAAGCGAACCCATGGCCCCAGTAGGCTTCGATCCTGCTAGGCTTCCTACGGTTTGCTGACATTTCCTTGAAGCGCGCGTTGAACACTACGCATCGACGACGTCTTGGGCTTGGTCCGGACGGTTACCGGACAGTCGAACGGCGAGCTGCCCATTGCTCGCCGTCGGGCCTAGAAGTTAACTGTTTACACACCCTCTCGCTGGATTTTTAGTCAGTAAAAGATGACATGCCCTCTCGTTCCGCCCTAGAGCGAGAAAGTTACAGGATGATTTTCCACCTAAAAAAAGTTTATAATATGTAAATTCATGAAAAACTAATTTTGACGAGCACCAATGCCTTTTGTCGGACATTTTATAGTAAGAAAAACAGTGCGAGTGCACGGCGAATTTACATTTCAATAGAAAAGCCTGGCTTTCGAAAACCTGTAATTTATTCTTGTACCGATCTAGAAACGAAAATACTGGGAACAGAATAAATAGCTGTTCCATGAAATATGGTGGGCGACTGCCCGATAGATGATTTCGGGCTGTCGTATATGTTCAAATCGCGCGGAGAACTGTGAATGCGCGATGCAGGATTTCGTACTTTCTTCGTAGTTCTTATGTGGCGCCATAGATGTCGCTACATCACTCCCCTCCGGAGATCGGAGATCGATGGTTCTTGATGCGTGCCAGGCCAGCGTAGGTTGGTTCCAGTGGGTCGGAACCGATGCCGCATAGTTCTCGGTGAGTCGGAACTGTCTGCGGTGATGCCCCAGTGAGTCGGGGTGTTTGCTATCCCATTGAGTCGGGATGTTGCCCCAGTGAGTCGGGGTGGTGCTGTCCCAGTGAGTCGGGATGATGCTGCAGGCTCCAGTGAGTCGGAGTAGTGCTGCTGGCTGTATGGCTCGCTGCTCGAAAGCTTGAGGAAGTGATGATGACGTCACGAAGTAGTAGCTGCACGAAGGCTGCGCTGACGTTCTTTGTCGAGGGTCACCAGTTTGGAGGTATGCGGAACAGAGAGTAAAGTCCCACATGCCTCCATTGAAAGTGGAGGATCCTCCGGCCAGACAGGTGTTATAGTCTGGTGGGCGACTGCCCGATAGATGATTTCGGGCTGTCGTATATGTTCAAATCGCGCGGAGAACTGTGAATGCGCGATGCAGGATTTCGTACTTTCTTCGTAGTTCTTATGTGGCGCCATAGATGTCGCTACATCACATCCATGAAATATGGAACAGCTGCCTTGTTCTCAAGCATTTTTTATGATATTTGAGGATCACAAATTTTCCTCTGATCCACTTTTTCATTTTTCCACGAAAATGAAAATAAAAAGAGCAAATATCGTTAAAATATGATCGTGGGTGGAGAGGCACAGGCAGACCAAAGAGAAGATGAATGGATAGTGAAAGAAATGACAAAATATATATTCCATAACTATCACACAACACCATCTAGTCCCAATATAAGCAGGGCTTGTGTTATGAGTACTAGACAACTGATAAACATACTATATTTTGTTTAAATACATAAATATTACAGATAAATTACACCCAGAACAGGACAAATGAACGTGCTTATCATACAAACATTTGTCCTGGGTGGGAATCGAACCCACGACCTCCGGCATAGCAGTCAGGGTCACTAACCACTAGACCAACAGGCCTGTCAAAAAAAATATATATTCCACAACTATCACACAACACCATCTAGTCCCAATATAAGCAGGGCTTGTGTTATGAGTACTAGACAACTGATAAACATACTATATTTTGTTTAAATACATAAATATAACAGATAAATTACACCCAGAACAGGACAAATGACCGTGCTTATCACACAAACATTATATAATAAAACGAACTTTCTTTCTATAATGTTACGAGTACATCCCTAGCTTAGTGGCATTAGTAACCGTACTTCACTAGTTTGTAAAGTGCATAGACTCTCGGAATAAAACTTACGTTGCCAATTTTTCACTTGTGCTTCACATAATTAATTTATTAAGATATTGCATAGCTTCTATCGCGGGCCTTGAGCGTGGAGACCGAATCCAGAAATTCCGTAACGAAAATAACCTAACACCCCCCACTCGTTTATTTTTTGAGCGTGGTGACCGATAAGAAAACAAATGAGTGAACAATCAATCAAAATTCAATTCAATGTGTGAAAGTGTAACTTCAATTAATATCAAAGAAAAAAAAAACAAAGGAAAAAAAATACTGCATAAATAAAATAAATAAATAATTATAATTGCATATGTTGATAAAAATGCTATGCAATAGCTTTACCGCGGCAGTCCCCGAGTGCCACACGTCTTTTTTTATGTAAGTCTTGTTATTTAACCACTAAGTAACAATCATTATAAGAATTATTTGTGTCTGAAAGACTTTCATTGTTGGACATAGGCGACCCCAATTGTCGCCACAATGACCGGTCTTGTGCATCTCGTATCCATCGGATTCCCGCGATCATTACCAAGTCATCGGTCCACCTTGTGAGAAGTCTTCCTTTGCTGCGTCTTCTGATAAGTGGTCCTCACTTCAGAACTTATCAGGCCCATCGACCATCTGTTCTGCGAGTAATGTGCCCACTGCCACTTATATTATATTTTGGGCCATATCGATAACCTTGGTTCTCCTGCCGGAGATTTAATATAATTCCTAATGCGATCACGCGAGAAAACTCCGAACATAGGCCTGTGTGTCTATTTATCAATCCATTAATTATTTAATAACGGAAGTATTTCGTAGACAAATTCATCATCATTTTTTAATGTTCCTACAGCTGGGACTCAGGCCTCCTCTCTACGAGAGGGAATGGGCCGTAATCCACCACGCGGGCCCAGTGCGGGTTGGTGAATATCACATGTTTTCGAATTTTTGGTTCTAGGATATGCCGGTTTCCTCAAGATGTTTTCCTTCACCGTTTTGAGAGCAGTGGTGATGAAATAAATTACACAAAGTAATGCGCCTGGCTGGGTTCGAACCCGCGAAATACAACTCGTAAGTCGGGGCCATTATCACTCGGCCACCACTGTTCCCTCATTCAGACAAATTCATTCTAATCTATTTACTACAAAAATCATGTACGTATAATATATAACTGGTTCACGTTTAATATAACAGGTCGGGATATGGTTGGCGGCCACGTGACTGTCATCCGTGCAGACACAGGCGCTCGCAATGGTCAGAATTTATTATTAACGTGTTACCTACCCCACTACGTGCGCCCCTTATGGAAGCGGTATGGAGAATTTCAATTGTTTGTATATTGAAAACGTTTGTGGTTTGCTGTGGGTTTTGTTACGTGAGAAGTTTTTATTAGAATATGTATGAAATATTACGTGGTAGGCTGGGATTTCTATACCTTTTACTTCTTAATTAAGTGAATAAACTTTATAATACACCCAAAAACTGTGAAACTTATACTATATGTATAACCTCAAGCGAATGCCGCATCGATTATAAAATATTGAGCGTTTTATTTACAGTGTATGTATGTATCCAAAAACGTAAACATTGTTTTTTTTTTTCTTCTAAATAAGAAGTTTTCCATAAAGTCTTCTGTAAATATCGAAAATTAAACAAACCATTTTATTATTTCCTATGTATACCTACTTATATGCCGTGGAAGTCGGGTTAAATATCTATGGGTAGGTACAATATTGGTCTTATCGTTGGCAGTGATATCCACCAGAATCAGATTTCTAATTAATATGCATTGAAAATTCAAAATGATAAAAAAACACAATATTGCAGCTATAATAAAAATGTTCTGTTGTTTTGAAAATAATCAATTTTGTTAAGTAATATGTCTACCTGCTTTCTGCAGTATACTATGTTGAGGTATGAGCTAATATGCTTTAAAAAATACTTGATTACGTCACAACAAGCTTATAGTAGGTAAATGTCTGGAGTTCGTCTGTTCATCGGTAAGTGGCCATTACATCTAAAATATCCATCCGTAACATCCATCACGCGCACATCATCCACAATGTTGCCATGTGTGAATATAAAATCATAAATTATTTAAAACTGTTTTTTTTTTGCTATTTTGCGTTAGCTTTTAAAAAAACCGTAATCCAATACGCGGGCCCAGTGTGTGTTGGTGGATGTCACATGTCTTCGAATTTTTTGTTCTAGGACATTATTATTATTATTATTTTTATAACAGTATTTCTCTTTACCGTTTTAATAGCAGTGGTGATGAAATAAATTACACAAAGTAATGCGCCTGTGCACGAAGAATCGCCAAACTTAAGTGGCAATGGGCAGGGCACATTGCTCGCAGAACAGATGGCCGTTGGGGCTGATAGGTTCTGGAATGGCGACCACGTGCCGGAAGACGTAGCGTTGGAAGGCCTCCTACAAGGTGTACCGATGACCTGGTAAGGGTTGCGGGAATCCGATGGATGCAAGACGCGCAGGACCGCTCATTGTGGTGACACTTGAGGGAGGCCTATGTCCAACAGTGGACGTTTTTCGGCTAAAATGATGATGATGATGAATGCGCCTGTCTGGGTTAGAACCCGCGACCTACAACTCGAAAGTCAGGGCCGTTACCACTGGGCCACCACTGCTCCTTGCACGCCAGTATTATGCTGCAATAATAAATAAATAACGTGACATTTAATGTTTTTAACACACTTATATTAACTACGAAATTAAAACAAAAAACATCTTAAAACACGATATTTTACTAGCTGTACCGATCCATTTATTCTCTATTCTATTCTATTTATCTATTGCATATCCTGCAAATTATTAGATCGTATCAATGTAGAAGGTGCGATGCATGATACCAACTACAGCAAAAAATGAACATTTACTAAAAGTAAATACGACATCGTTACAGTTCTAACACCATGTAGGTTAAAATCGTGAACTTTTCGGGTGAACAAATGAACTGTTTAACAGCACGTAACTCAGTATTAACTAGAAACTAAATTACGTTCTGTTACTGTAGCAACACAACTGAGTTACGCAGTGTTGCCATGGAAATAAATACACGGTTTTGCTGCTTTTCTGTCCTCGTATTTGATTGGACAAACACTCATCATCATCATCATCATCATCATTTCAGCCGAAAGACGTCCACTGTTAGACATAGGCCTCCCCCAAGCGTCGCCACAATGAACGGTCCTGAGCGTCCCACATCCATCGGATTCCCGCAACCCTTACCAGGTCATCGGTCCACCTTGTAGGACGCCTTCCAAGTCCAACGCTACGTACAGAAGACGTAGGTCAAACACTGCGTCCTTCGAATTACTATCGAATGCTAGGTATATGCTTTACGTATTTTGTTAAAAAAATACTTACATGTTGTTAGGCTTTAAAAGACAAGATGCAATAAACTGAGTTTATGTTACAAGTAACTACTACTCTTCGTACAAGCGATAAAAGAAATGGACCTTAATGGAATGTCACTCCGCCTTTCAATCTAGATTCTCTCAGTTAGACCTTTAAGGTAGCCATAAACGTTAGGCTGTACCTGACAGGTTTGCCGGTACAGTTAAACCTGTCAGGTAAGCTTGTGAGGAAACTGCACAGTTGTGCAACATACACGCTACGGTTTACCTGTAAGACTCAACTGTACAGCCAAATCTGTCAGGTATACTTTAGCGTGTGTAACCTTAAGGGCCAAGCGCCCGAAAAGTGCCATAAAACAGTGATTTTCTGAGGCCTACTCCTCCGTAACGGCTAGGTCAATTGATTTGAAAAAAATATATGTTTATTATAGATTCATGAACAATAATATCAACATTTGATTTTTTCGTGCAATTAATACTTTTGTCAAAAAAAAAATATTTAGCAATTTCGCAACTTTTCGCAACTTTTCCCTACTCCTTCGAAACGACTTGGACCTTTAGAAACATTTTTACACATAAAAATTGATGGTTAAATATTCTTCAAAGTGAACATTGCATATGTAAATCAATCAATATCTCGCAGAGAAAATGGATTTAAAGCGCTTTCCGGGCGCTTCTGGCCGCAAATAAATGCACAGATTTGCGTACTGCCGCTTAGGCGAGTGCGAGAGTTGCGTTCACATAATTTCGGTTAGATGGTTCAAGGCACTATACGCCTTAAGGTACAAGTTGTAATAAACCTAAGTTTATGTTACAAGTAACCACTACTCTTCGTAAAAGCTATAAAAGAAATGGACCTTAATGAAATGTCACTCCGCCTTTCAATCTAGATTCACTCAAGTTCGTCTTGACGAGGCATGTGAGCAGTTAAACAGAGCGGACGAAATATTTTTTTGGTACGGCTTAGTTAATAAATAATTTCGTACTCTACGCTTTACTTAGGCCAGCTTTTGCCTGCTACTTTTTTTATTATTGATAGGTGAAGGAAAACATCGTGAGGAAACCTGCATGTCCTAGAAATAAAAATTGGAAGACATGTGACATCCACCAAACCGCACTGGGCCCGCGTGGTTGTTTACGGCCCATTCCCTCTCTTAGAGAGCAGGCCTGAGCTCAGCAGTGGGAACATTAAAACCGGCCAAGTGCGAGTCGGACTCGCCCATGGAGGGTTCCGTAGCAGCAAGTAACATAATATAAAAGTTCTTGTAGTTCGTTGTAACTTTGATCGATGTTTTAATAATAGTGTATTTTTTTAGATTTATGACGTATTAAAAGAAAACCACTTACTAGATCTCGTTCAAACCAATTTTCGTTGGTAGTTTGCATCATATATTTTTTTTAGTTTTATCATTCTCTTATTTTAGAAGTTACAGGGACACACACACACATTTTACCACTTTGGAAGTGTCTCTCGCGTAAACTATTCAATTTAGAAAAAAAAATGATATTAGAAACCTCAATACAATTTTTAAAGACCTATCCATAGATACCCCACACGTATGGGTTTGATGAAAAACAAATTTTTGAGTTTCAGTTCTAAGTATGGGGACCCCCAAAATTTATTGCTTTTATTCTATTTTTGTGTGAAAATCTTAAAGCGGTTCACAGAATACATCTACTTACTAAGTTTCAACAGTATAGCTCTTATAGTTTCGGAAAAAAGTGGCTGTGACATACGGACGGACAAACAGACAGACAGACATGACAAATCTATAAGGGTTCCGTTTTTTGCCATTTGGCTACGGAACCCTAAAAAGGCTGATGATGATTATGGATAAGCTCTCGTTTGACCACCATCTCACCTGATGGTAAGCGATGATGTGGTCGACGATGGAGCACGCTTGCCTAGAAGTAACCTATTCACTCTTGACTTAAAGACCCCTAAGTTGTAGCTATCAGGAAACACAGACTCCGGCAGGGAATTCCACTCCTTGGCTGTACGCACAATAAATGTGTTCCCAAAACGCTTTGTTCGTATGGGTGGGATGTCCACCATGTACCGGTGGCGCAACTCCGTACGTCGTGTGGTCTGATGATGGAGAAGGATGAATTTTGATATCTACGCTTTACTTAGGCTAGCTTTTGCCTGCTACTTCGTTCAAGGTTGAAGTATTACTTGCTGGGTTCAGTGATACCTATAGTTTGGCTGCGGATTGGTCGAAAGAGGTGCCGTGGCCATAAAGGAACATGATTAGTTTGGTCACCCATCTGCCGAATGACTGTGCCTAGAATTACTTGTTCGGCTTTTATTACTTAGCCATATCTTGTAATGTGGAGCTTAAATAAAGACTAGAAAAGCTAGAACTGTCTACAGTTAACAAATAAATAAGCTTGTTTAAGGTAAATCGTCTGTGAGAAATATTTTATTTAGGGTTTCGTACCTCAAAAGGAAAAAAAAACGGAAAACTGTAGGAGATGCATCAGCAAAAATCTTCGTAACTCAATTCGGGAATTGAACTGTTTTCATAGGTGAATTTGTACGGAACCCTCAGTGCGTGAGACTGACTCGCACTTGCCTGATTTGTTTTTAATATTGATAGACTCGCGGCCCGCGGCGTTTGACCACTATGGCACTTGACGGCAAGCGATGATGACGTGGTCGTCGATGAAGCACTCTTGCCTAGAAGTAACCTATTTACTCTTGACTTAAAAACCCTTAGTTTGTAGTTATCAAGAATTTCACTTCTATCTGTACGTACAATGAATGTGTTCCCAAAACATTTTGTGCGTATGGGTGGGGAAACTGGGTGGGAGTATTTCAAAAGTCAGAACACCCTTTCTTTTTGTTTTGGAGAGCCAAGTAAATAATCGAAGTTAGGATTTATTTGAGCATGTTTCAAACGAATTCAACTCAAAGAAACATAACATTCTCTATTGCATGAAATCACGCTACGTCTATTTTGTAACCTTAACATTTTTGTTGGCCTAAAATTTTTAGGAGTTTTGCTTCACGTTAAAGACCTGAGGCCCTACTTCCAGCTTTCAATTAACTGTTAGAGGGATGGCGCTATGCAACACCGCTTTTAGTATAAACAAAACCCGAAACACTGTCTAGTATTTTTATACATCTATACATATAAATAATATTGGAGTGTCTGTTTGTAATATTGAAATAACTGCTTTTTACTACATGCATATGAATATATCGGTACATACACCAATATAACATTTTTTAAAATTTTTGTCTGTCTGTTTGTCCGGGCTAATCTCTGAAATGGCTTGACCGATTTTGACGGGACTTTTTTTGGCAGGTAGCTGATGTAATAAGGAGTAACATAGACTACTTTTATTTTAGAAAAAATAAATTCAAAATTCTGTAGTCCACGCGAACGAAGTCGCGGGCACAGCTAGTTTCATTAATAATTTATCATGAAAAATCACTAAGTTATAAGCTTGTTAAGTTACCTGGTGGTCCGCATGTGTACGTAAGTAAATTAAAAAAAAAAAAACAAAAAAGTCACGACTTTGATATGATAAGAAAGCCCAACTTAAAAATTTATTTTATTCAGATTTGAAAATTTGTTGTGCAGCGGCATCAAAAATACGTCATTGTGAAAACAACTCTCTAGTTATCACGGTTCATGAGATACAGCTCGGTGACAGACAGACGGACATCAGAGTAATAGCATTACTCCCTGTATTATATCCCGTTTTTACCCTATAGGTACGGAACCCTAAAAAAACATGCTGTCGCATTGTCGTATCACCCCTGCCTGTGAAAGCTTTCATGCGAAACTGCCGTAAATTCGATTATTCCAAGTCTGTATTTCCCTGTTTGAATGACGTCACAACAATAAACCCTCCTTTGATGTTAGCAACACATTTATTTAGCGACGTTTACGAGGGACAACCGTGTGACGAGTTCATTGATCAATCGATTTCGATGTGTCTTTGTTTTCAATCGAGTTCGATTCGGCGAATTGAAATCTAAGAAAGTTTGTCTGTTCAATTGAAATGTGTTCGGAGAAGTTTTGTGTACATTTTGTATGTGGCATTGATAGCTTTCGAAGTAAGTTTTATATTGTTTTATAGAATGAACTTTTCTCTGCATTGGAGGCCTTTTTTGGAGTGATACAATTCAACCTTACGAATACCGTATGTCACAATGGAAAGACAACGAGAGAGCGAGTTCGCTTGGGGTTTAATGAATTAATAACGAATATATTATTAGAGGGCGCGACGAACTAGAAAGATTCGTGCCCCTAGCCAAGTTACAACCGTTTCGCTTGCGCCGAACGCTTCGAGTTGATCTTGCCGCCAATTCTTTTGTTCTGACCACGTGGCTGAGCGTTAAGACGACGTCATTCCCGTACTTTTGAAGCTTTCTACAAGCGTTAACTATTGCAGATTAGCAACTTGGCTAGGGGTACTGGCAAGCTTGGGCGTGCGAAAAATGGAACGAGTGAAGGGAGGCCTTTGCCCAGGAGAGGGACAGAACAGGCTAACAAATATATATATATATATGTATATTATCTATCTGTCTATCTGTACTTCTACAGGCTACTAGGTTAAAATGGGATTGGGTGGGTCACGTCTGTGCGAATTTCCCCCTTTTAAAAGGAAGCCTTATATAAAGTGTCATGTTGCTAGACCACCCGAGTTCTCGACGGTGCGCACTGTTCCCGCGAGCCTCAAGGAGTTATCGGCAACCGTAGGGGCCCAGCAGGGTCGAAGCCTACTGGGGTCAAGGGTCTATTTTCGAAAGGAAGGCTTGGCCCCGGTATGAAAAGCAAGAAAGAACAGGTGGGTTTTTTAGTCAGAAAGAGTCTGACATTCTCTCCTGCTCTGCCTAAGAGCGGGGGATGTCATTTGGATGATTTTTACCCACCGATAAAAGAAAAAAAAATGTTGAGACCTCTATGATCGCCTCGTCATTTATTCCGCGTTCATCGAAGGACTGGCACAATTTGCCTGCTGCGGTCTTCCCGTCCGATTATAATTTAGGTGTTTCAAGGCTAGAGTAAATTGGCTCTTAATAAATTAGTGTACCTCACTATCAACGATTGCATCACTGCTTATCATCAGGGGGGTCGCAGTCTGGCACTAGTTTCATCATCATCATCATCATCATCCATTTTAATGTTCCCACTGCTGGGACTCAGGTCTCCTCTCTAGGAGAGGGAATGGGCCGTAACCCACCACGCGAGCCCAGTGCGGGTTGGTGAATGTTACATGACTTCGAATTTTTGGTTCTAGGACATGCCGGTTTCCTCACGATGTTTTCCTTCACCGTTTTGAGAGCAGTAGTGATGAAATAAATTACACAAAGTAATGCGCCTGGCTGGGTTCGAATCCATGACCTACAACGCGTAAGTCGGGGCCATTACCACTCAGCCACCACTGCTCGCGGCACTAGTATAAACTAGTACCTATGTATATCATTAAAAAGAAAGATTCATGAGTTCTCTCCCTGGTTCTTTACTTATATACCTAAATAGAGGACCTAATATAAAATTATAATGATATTTAATAAGACGGCTCCTCAATAAGGATGACTCATGATGAGTCAATCCTAAGAGCGTCGGGTTCCCTGCCAAATGTTTAATTGATTTTACCGTGTCATGTCGTACAGACAGTTACCAGTAATTCCAATTGAATCATCATACGGAGATTTCGTTTGAACAATAATTTAATCAAGTTTCAGTGAATATAATGTAGAGAATAGATATTATTAGAGTAACATAATATAATTCATGCTTATCTACAAAGAAAGGCACTAAGTCGAGAGACATCTTTTTGCCAAAACTATCTAAACTAATATTATAAAGAGGTAAAGTTTGTTTTTTTGTTTATAGGAGGTAACCTCTGAAAGTACTGGTCCAATTGCTATTTTTTTTTCACCGGTAGAAAGCTGCTTTATTCCTGAGCGACATATATGCTATAGGCTATATCTTTTGTACGTGGGTGAAGCCGCGGGCAAAAGTTAGTTCTCTATAAACAATTGAAATTCGAAATAGGATTGTGCGGGTCATGTCAGCAGCACAGTGACCGCTGGGTAAGTATCGCCTCGCTGTGAGTTCCTGGAGAGCGCAAGCGTGCCATCGTGTCCGGACAGAGTTGGCGAGATGATTTAAGCTAGAACTACATTAGACCAAGGCACACGTACAACATGCTTGATTTGTACGTAGAACGACGTCGCTATGCGTGGATCAAGTGTAGCTCTACAAGCTTAGTTTCCATATGAAATTCATGAACACCGACGCGCCTAGGACCACGACATTTAAAGTAAGACTGTTTTAAACTTGTTTCAGTGTGGGTAAGAGACAGAGCTATACAGGTTGTCTAGTTTCATCTCTTACCCACACTGAAACAAGATTAAAGCAATCTTAGGTACTTTGAACGTCATGGTAACCCCGCAGATCGGCGTGTGTGTCACACGTGTGCGCAGTGTAGTTCTACCACAGAAAGTTCTTATACATATCCATGAGTTCTACCTTTAGACACATCCCACGAGGACTGGTTTGTGACGGCGCGGGATAAGAATATCTGGAAGGACTTGAAAAACGCCTTTGTCTAGCAGTGGGATAGTAATGGCTAGATAAAAAATAAATCGAATCAGCCTGTCACAAACATTTAAATCAATTCCGACTCTAAAACATCTCAATCCAAATCTCAAAGCAAACTGAACCGTAACAGGAACATAAAAGGCAGCCATAGCTATGCCAGCCCATAGATCTATACAACGCTCTCATCTCCATCGGATGTGGGCGGCGCTCGCGAAGCAAGCGACACCTTTGATCCGCCCCGCTGATAAGCGCCGCGACAGCTGTCCGCTTGGATCGTCCGGATGATAAAACGCTTCATTGCACATCGCTTGCTTCGCTTTTCATGGGTTTATGTTTAATTGTGAGGTTATTATGTTAATATTTATGGGTTAGGAGATATGGCCGTTTTTGCGATATATGGTAAAGATGACGACTATCGACGATATCGTGGAGTTGGTAAGGTGCTTTTTTTTTTGGTGGATACCATCTAATGACATCTCTCGCCCTTAGGCGGAATGTCAGACTTTTACTGACTAAAACACGCTTCTTCGTCGCGTTTCATTCTAGCACCGGGTTTTCCATTCAGAAGCGAAGCCATGGCCCCAGTAGTCTTAGATCCTGCTAGGCCCATAAGGTTTGCTGACACCTCCTTAAAAGGTGCGAGTGGCGTCAATGATTTGGGTTTGGTCCGGCCCGCTGGTAAGGTGCGTTGAGGTAAAAACGTATGAGATTCAAAATTCAAAACATAAAAACAAAAAAAAATATCTCTTTATAATATTAGTGTAGATTGTTATAGTATTTTCAAGGTTTAAAAAAGTAATTTCCCAACTAATCAATTTGCACGCCCTAGTAATAGTGGAGATGGACCAGCAGAAATCAAATATTCCACATATTTGGCTATATTTTTAATGCTAGCCACATTGCGTGCCACGTCACCCCGTCATAATATTCCAGCCCGCCCCGCACAAGTCAGTACCTAATCGTATTTCGCTCACAGGTAACCAGTATTTATAATTTATAAACATGTTGTTAAATTGTATTTACTTTTGATAAAATTTTCCTTATCGTCTAAATTCATATTCGTTTACGAGTAATCTTTTCAAGAAAAAAGAATAAATAGTTATTATTACAAGCTTTTATTTAGTTTCACCTCCAATGTTTGCTTTGTAATCAAGTCTTGCAAATTTTTGATCCACTTCCCGGTTACCGATTGAGCTGTTTGGCATGCATGTGCACATCAGATGACAATGCAAAATTATTATGACATGGAGCTGATCTGATGATGGAACCGGAAGGTGGCCATAGATATAAAAAATAATTATATAGTTATATACCGCGCTATAAAAGCTTTGCTATGAAATAGTAGTTTATGTGACTAGGGGATAAAACAGTGTCTTTAAGTCGCGGGCGGCATGTTGAATTCCGAACGAAACGAAGGTTGCTGATTTTAATCCCGAACGATAGTGAGGGATTTATAAAATTAACTCCCGAGCATTGCGAGGGAGTTAATAAAGAAACCTGAGTGAAGTGAGGAATTTAAGCCGCCCAAGACAAAGACAGCTTTATCCCCGTGTTGCATACTCTACTTTTTACACCATCTGTGAGATAATCAAAAGACAATTTGGTCGACCAAATCATATATAAGAGAAATATAAGTATTATATTTACAAGTTCATCAAACAAACAAAATTCACTACTCCAAGATTCTATAGTTTCAATTTTCTATAATGCTCCCGTGTCGTCAGTACGCACGTTTTATTCTATTTTCTTTTTTTTGTTAGTGGCCAGTTTGAATCATAGTGATTACATACTCTTTGGTTTGAATTTCGAGTCAACTTGTTCGATGCGCCTACATTTTAATTCACAATGTTGACGATTCTTGATGCTCCAAATTCAAATCTCATTATTCCCTAGGGATCGGCCATACTGCATTATCTCCCTAGGCATATAATGACTTGCTTTAAGTGAGGTTTGTATGACGTGTAAAACGACATTATCGAGCAGGTGGTGTAAAAAAAATATTATCTGTTGAGCTAACAATCCATTCCTTCAATTGTTCCCGGTTTTGAGCCACTTTTTGCTAATTCCTAAGGAAGACATCTAAGTCATCCCCCTGAGTAATTTTTATATATAGGGTGTGGCGTAAATAATGGATAACCCTGAAACTGTCGATTGAAAAGATTATCATCTATCATTTACCCCCACTTATATCATTGTATGCCCATGGATGTCTAAATTATTGATATTTTAGATAGTGAAAGATAGTGTCTAAAATTAGTTACAGTAGTTGTCTTCGCCGCCGCCGCTGGCGCCGGAACGCCCGTTACCGACGTGCGACGGCGAAGAGTATAATGTTAATTATCGGATTTAGATTGTAGGTACCTGGGGTTTGATCCGAGAGGAATCATCTTTGTATTGGGGTTCGCTTCGCGTAAATCTGCCTTTAGTTCTTACTAGCTCGCACCGTGATTCAGCTCGCCATCTGTGGTTAAAGTTAAATTGATTCCCACCATTCTATACATTGTGATATACATAATTACATACTTAAACGTTTCTGGTGTCTTAGGTGTGACACATAAACAACTGTTAGGATTAATTACTCAGTTACATGCTCTACGAGATACAAGTCATCGTAGTATGTTTGGTATTAGAGAGTTAACTGCAGCCACGTCTGCCAATTAACCTCTCGCTATCTCTGCGTGCACCACAGGACTATTTCTCTTATTATTTTAGAGAGTCAACTGCAGCCAAGTCTGCCAATCAACCTCTCGCTATCTCTGCGTGCACCGCAGGACTATTTCTCTTAGTATCTTAGAGTTGACTGCAGCCAAGTCTGCCAATCAACTTCGCGCTATCTCTGCGTGCACCACAGGACAATTTCTCTTATTATCTCTCTGTTGCATGTACCCTCTTAGTACATGCAACAGTACGCCATATTTGTTAGAGAGACTTCGTATTGCAGTACCGAAGGTCTCCTCTAACGGACTGATCACGGCCTTTCGCCCAGTCTGATTCTCACGAGGTTTTCGCATTGCAGCATCGAAAGACCTCTTAATGTAACCGACTTCCAAGAGCATCAGAAACTATAATAAAGTTAGGAATCTTAGAGTT
Organism: Mythimna ferrago; assembly: GCA_910589285.2. Classification (NCBI taxonomy): domain Eukaryota; kingdom Metazoa; phylum Arthropoda; class Insecta; order Lepidoptera; family Noctuidae; genus Mythimna; species Mythimna ferrago. Next base: position 3,682,351 of record OU342693.1, read on the forward strand.
TAAACATTTAGGTGGGGAACCACTACACTAATTTCTTAGTGATACCACTTAGCTTATATTTCTCTCAGATGAGCCGCCGCCGTACTGGACGCCTCCATGAAACACCAATCACTTTTACTATGCACTTATTGAGGTAACTACCTTACTTCGGTGAGTTGAAAAAATGGCTCAAAAATGCGGCAAACGCCACAGACTATATAGAGATACTACTTAAGTGCCATGACCATAAACTATAAGTACTCTTTATCTATGGTGATCGCCCTATGGATTCGGTGTTGCCAGCAGGTCACCGCATATTATCATGTACGACTAGCTTGTTACACGTTTCGCACTATCAACATTAATTTGACTCTGTTACCTGTTTACTTCGCGAGCTACACGTCGCGACACTCCCGCCCGAATGGTCTTAGAGCAGGGTTAGTAAGTTACGCGTCCACTCTGCGATTTTCTCCAGAGCTCTGGTGGCCGCGCCTCTTCTTTGTTTAACCTCTTTATTTACTTGTACTATCTTATCAGGTTCATCCTCTTCCTGACTCAATGTTTTCTCTTTGTCCGTGCTTTCTGATACATTATCAAAGTCTTCCAACACACTCTTTTCCGTTGGCATTATCGACTCTTTGACTTCTTTCTCATTTTTTGAACTATCAGATGTATCCTTGGAATTTGTAACTTCTACTTCCAATGGTATTAATTCGTGTACCATTATATTCCGTGGTATCTCATTTTCTCCTAATGCGTTCGCATCGTATTCTACTTCTTCATTGTCCTCCATTTCCAATGGATATAAATGAGTTAAAGATCTTATAAACTCCTTATTTCCAACTTTGACCTTTGCAATTCTGCAAAGTCCATCAGAACCTTTGACCAATGAAGTAATCTTTCCAACCTTCCATTCTTCTCGATTTTTACTATCTCCCTTTATCTGTACAATTTGTCCTACCTTAGGGATTAATTTTGCCGTGATTCTAGGTTCTTTGACAGAATTTCCATATCGTTCACGCAGACTTTGTAAGTATCGATTTGTGAACATGTCCTTAAATTCATTGAGGATAACTAAACCTCTTTTCCAAGCCTTGATAAGATCGGATTTTGCGTAGTGCCTTGTACTAAAAAATCTTCCGTTGAACCTTCCATCGTAATGCATTTTCCCAAAGTTAAGAAATCGGACGGTTTTAAAATATGTACCAATTCAGAATCAACACAGGTTAACGGTCCTGTATTGACAGTTGCTTCGATTTCTTTTACTAATGTAACCAATTGACTATCTGTCAGCATGTGTTTTTCCAATGTTCTTCTCATACAATTCTTCACTATTCCAATTAATCGTTCGTAGAATCCCCCGAACCAGGGAGCCAGTTGGGGTATGAACCTCCAACGAATTTCATGTTTAATACAATAAGAATTTGATAGTATTTCTGACATGAGCTTAAAATTTGTTGCATTAAGTAAAAATGGGCTTGATATAACTCCAAATGGAACTCTTGTAAATCTTAAGTGAAGTAGATTATCTTCTGTAGCGGGTTTCCTTGTATCCTTTAACCATAGGAATCGAGTTACATCCCGATCCTGTTTGTTGAGTGCAATCTGCAAGAATGCCTTCTCGACGTCTGCACATATACCTATTGGTTGACATCTGAACTTTATAAGTAATCCTGTTAGATCCTCTAACATCATGGGTCCACAATACAAGCATTGATTTAAGCTTTTATTGTCTTTTGTTTTAGATGACGCGTCATAGACAATTCTCATAGGTTTGCCAGGTACCTTTACCCCATGGTGTGGAAGGTAATGAACTGGATGTCCTACCGCTTGATCTCTCAGATCAGGTACGACTTCAATTATTCCTTTCATCATTTGATCTTTCAATGTTTCTTCATATGCCAATAATGTGGATGTATTTAGCCGCTTTAACAAGTTGACGAGTCGACCATAAGCCAATCCAAAGTTCACATCCAGAGCAGGAGGGTACTCAATCCAGGGCCAGGATACGGAGTACCTGTTATCTTTATATTCAGTAGTTTCATTGAATCTTTTTACAGCCTCATCTTCTCGATTTTCTCTCGGAGAATCGGTTATGCCAATGGATTCAAGTTCCCATAAGCTCTTCATGTTAGTCTCGATCAGTGGCAGATCAGGTTCGTTGAATAACAGGTCCATATTAGACTGGAGGTATGTCACCACCGATAGTTCATGAATAGGACTGGAATCCATTTTCCCGCTTAGTATCCATCCGAGGTCAGACTGTACTAAATACAAGTTCTCCTTTAGTTTAATTTTTTGTTCTGAGATAAGTGAAAAGTAATAATCATTGCCAATCAGAATGTCCACTCGGTCTTGTAGAGAACCATCATCAGCTAGTTTTGATTTATCTTTCCATTGGCTGAGGTCCTGATGAGGATATGGGATACTATGTGATATCACTGGTACCACATTGGCAAATAGAGTGATTGTCTTATCAACTCTTGATTTCAACTGCACTCTAACCACGGGACTGTCTATTTCTTGAGGAGTCAATGATCCAAATGTGAATACAGTTAGTGTGCTTTCCTCTTCAAATTCTAGATTAAGATCTTTTGCAGATTTCTGTGTGATGTATGTTCTTTGGCTTCCAGAATCTAGTAGAACTCTGCATGGAATTTTCTTAGAAAAATCTCCTACTTTATTGGCAGTAACCACTGCTGTTTGTAGAACTGTGAGTCCTTTATCCCTTGTGTACAGGACATTGGTTGTTGTTAATTTATCTTTGTGTACTGTTGAGCATTTAACAGGACATAAAGCACGATTATGCCCTAACTTGTTGCAATGAAAGCATTCCCTTTTATTTCTACAATCCACATAAGAATGTCCTATTCTAAGACAACCATAGCATCTATTTTTTAATAAAGATTTTCTCTCTTTTATTTCCTTGAATTTAGTGCATTCGTCATTGTAGTGCGACTCCTTACAGAAGATACAGTGAAGTTTGGACTTCTTTTTGGGTGGCCCCTCCTTTCTCTGATTTTTCCCGGAATAACTTGTGTATTTTTGCTTAATCCCATAGTTTCTCTGAGGAGTAATTCCTTTGCTCTGTGCAGGGTAGCATCTACCCTTTTCCTGATTGTGTTCATTGTTACCTTTCTGTTGTCTTCTTTGGTCTTCTTTTCTCTTTTGATTTATATGTTCACCCTTTCCAGTGGAGTGAAGTGTCTTTACAGTGTAATACTCCTTTTCATTTAGGTTTTTCTGTTCTGTTAATCTATTTGCATCTTCACGTGCTGAAATAATAATTTCCAAATTTTTCCTTATCTCTTCAATTGATTCTTGTCTTATTTTCATTTTCATTTCATATATTATGTCTTCCGGAAATTTCTCCATCACCATAAACCTCAAGTGGTTATGGTTAATATTTTCACCCATTGAATCCAAAACTCTCAAATGTTTTTCGATTTCAGTTAAAACTCTTCGACAATCTGATATGGTTTTGTTTGCTGGTTTTATTTTGTAGAGTGAAGAATAGTGTGCATCAACCACTTGAGTTTGTTTCCCATATCTATCAAAGATTGTATGGCTATAAGATAATTTTTATTAGTAATATCCAACCCGTCTATCACTCCCTTGGCTTCCCCTTTTAAAGAATTCTTTAAGTATAATAACTTGTCAACGTCTGGCAAATTCCTGTTGTGAATATTGGAACTAAATTGGTCCCAAAATTGATGCCATTGGAATATGCTACCTTCAAACTGAGGTAATTCTAATTTTGGCAGTTTTCCTGATAAAAAACGTTCTTCATTTTTTTTGCTATTTGTTGCTGAATTGTCACATTCTTCAATTTTCACTTTAAGTTCACAGCAATTTTCTTCAGCTTCTAGTTGAATTGCGGAGATGGCAGAGACCTCATCGACTTGTGGTTCGTTAACGAGTCGAAAATAATTGTTTAGTTCCCTTTCCAAGCGTTGGAGACAGGTATGTAGTTTAGAAGATACTACCTTTGCTTCATGCAAGGTTAAGTCACGGGTCGAGTCATCAATTTCATTACTGAGTTTGTTAGTTGTATTTCGAGCACTTTCGGACAGAGTTTTTATTTTATTACACAGACTGCGAAGAATAAGCAGTATGGCTTCCTCCATATTGGCGTTCTGTAATGTAATGTTACACTGTCACATGCACAGTTCATAACATGACAAGTTCTAATTCGTTATACAAATGTAATTGTGTAGTAGTGTAGTATATTTTAATTATAACTACCAAAAAAAATTTTTTTTTTTTTTTACTGTATAATGAATTGATGTTTGTATTATTTACTGAAATATTTCTGAGGGTTTATTTGATCACAAACTCATAACTTAGTTGCAATAAATCAGACATCATACATACAGGATATTTAAAAATTTTAATTAAGTATTCACTTTCCTTAAATAGAATTTCTGAAATTCAACTTCTCTTTCACAAAACTTGTTTACAATCATGGAGATAATCATCTCCTTTCAGATTTATTTAGGTGTTGTGATCACCCTGTATAAGAAAGTAAATGTCACTTATTATTGTGATCACCCTGTATAAGAAAGTAAATGTCACTTATTATTGTGATCACCCTGTATAAGAAAGTAAATGTCACTTATTATTGTGATCACCCTGTATAAGAAAGTAAATGTCACTTATTATTGTGATCACCCTGTATAAGAAAGTAAATGTCACTTATTATTGTGATCACCCTGTATAAGTAAGTAAATGTCACTTATTATTTTTAGAATGCTGCTAACATAAATACTCAATTATCAAGTGCACATAATTAATCATAGATAATGAATGAGTACAGTAAGGAAATATCATCCTTCTTATACATGTATTGTCACTTCAACTAGCTGACACTACTAGGTACCTACTCACAGAGTACAAGAATTTATAATCCTTTTTAAATTATTTATCTTTAAGTATTGAAGACACCGCTGCCTAGTCAGCAGTGCTTGCAAGTATCGTAGACAAATGTCTATGTTTGTATTGTTTAGGTACCTGAAGTACTCATCCACGGTATGTACTGATTACCGAGGTCCTTAACACCGGCTTAGTCCTTCAATCTGGGACCAAGTGGCCATGCGAGAGGTGTCCACTCAAGCATTTATTCATTGTAAATAAGGCAGCATGGATACTCATCCATTGTCTAGATATAGGATGATAAACTATTACTCACTTGAGAAGTTTTTATCAATTATATGTGTGACTCCAGTAGCTATTTCTTTAGCTGTAGACGGTTTAACTCAATCTCCCCCTTTTTGGCGACAATTACCACCGATAGTTAACGATTCTGGTCCTGTTAAAAGGATAAGTGCACAGGTTTTATCAAGTAGGTAGATACTTATCACTACAGATCATTTATTTAATTTTCCTATATGCATATAGGAAGTTATGTCGTGAAGCCTCGTAGGTAGTAGTACAATTCAAACATTGGATTTGATTTTATTACACTGGTTGTAGTTATTCTCTTATAAATTCGTTTTTCCTAGGACGCCATACCTTCCGACATTACTTTGATATTATGGCGGACCATATTTCAAATTCTAATAATCCTTCAGGATAATCTCACGCAACATACTAATTATATCGTCGAAAGAAAGGATACATTTACCGATTACATGTAAATCTAAGTTTAGCAAAGTATTTTATCAATCTCAGTTTTACATCGAGAATCCCAAGAACTATGAACACAAATTCGAAATTGTAATTTACTCGCATCCAAACCGTACTGACCTTTAATTAATCCGTGCACACTTATTTTATTCCCGACGTTGGGCACGTTAATAAGCCGTATATATTTTGTTTTCACAAACTCTAGCACTGTTTTAAACTTTGAAGACAGAGAGAAACCTTTCGTAGGAACAGGAAGCGGGCACAAATTGACAGAGACCAATTGTTGTCGCTGTCTAATAGTGATGCCTGATCCACTTCCGGTTTATAATAAATCGGTCTAAAGACTTGTAAGGTCGTAACCTTGTAAACTAAAGAGTATTAATGATGAAATCGCTTAAATAATTTATGAAATAAATAAATGAACAATTTATGTGACGTTGTTCATTTCACAAACAAAGAAATAAATTTATCAACATAAATTTAAATTTCATTTCGACAACAAGCAACGCCATCTTGTCGCACCGATCTATTGCCTCAAATGTTCACCACTTATTTGTTTACCAATAATAGTTAATTCTAAGATAATTACATTGAGAATATTCGATAATGTGCATTTATTTATAATATCAGAGTTAATATTGGCGAAACGTGTATCAAGTATTCAAGTCTATTCAACATTTAGTTCCTCTTCAAACTTTGTCACGATAAGTTGTACGTGGGCTTTCACAGATGGCAGCACTAGTAAGAACTCGGAATTATTTAACCAGTTTAATCTTGTTCACATAAAAATTGATGCTGTTTTGTTTACGTAAATTTGTTTATGAATTTTCCTCTCGGATCCCAGCATCTCCACCATGTCTTCGCCGCCGCCGCCGGCACCGGAACGCCCGTTACCGACGTGCGACGGCGAAGAGTATAATGTTAATTATCGGATTTAGATTGTAGGTACCTGGGGTTTGATCCGAGAGGAATCATCTTTGTATTGGGGTTCGCTTCGCGTAAATCTGCCTTTAGTTCTTACTAGCTCGCACCGTGATTCAGCTCGCCATCTGTGGTTAAAGTTAAATTGATTCCCACCATTCTATACATTGTGATATACATAATTACATACTTAAACGTTTCTGGTGTCTTAGGTGTGACACATAAACAACTGTTAGGATTAATTACTCAGTTACATGCTCTACGAGATACAAGTCATCGTAGTATGTTTGGTATTAGAGAGTTAACTGCAGCCACGTCTGCCAATTAACCTCTCGCTATCTCTGCGTGCACCACAGGACTATTTCTCTTATTATTTTAGAGAGTCAACTGCAGCCAAGTCTGCCAATCAACCTCTCGCTATCTCTGCGTGCACCGCAGGACTATTTCTCTTAGTATCTTAGAGTTGACTGCAGCCAAGTCTGCCAATCAACTTCGCGCTATCTCTGCGTGCACCACAGGACAATTTCTCTTATTATCTCTCTGTTGCATGTACCCTCTTAGTACATGCAACAGTACGCCATATTTGTTAGAGAGACTTCGTATTGCAGTACCGAAGGTCTCCTCTAACGGACTGATCACGGCCTTTCGCCCAGTCTGATTCTCACGAGGTTTTCGCATTGCAGCATCGAAAGACCTCTTAATGTAACCGACTTCCAAGAGCATCAGAAACTATAATAAAGTTAGGAATCTTAGAGTTTAAACATTTAGGTGGGGAACCACTACACTAATTTCTTAGTGATACCACTTAGCTTATATTTCTCTCAGATGAGCCGCCGCCGTACTGGACGCCTCCATGAAACACCAATCACTTTTACTATGCACTTATTGAGGTAACTACCTTACTTCGGTGAGTTGAAAAAATGGCTCAAAAATGCGGCAAACGCCACAGACTATATAGAGATACTACTTAAGTGCCATGACCATAAACTATAAGTACTCTTTATCTATGGTGATCGCCCTATGGATTCGGTGTTGCCAGCAGGTCACCGCATATTATCATGTACGACTAGCTTGTTACACGTTTCGCACTATCAACATTAATTTGACTCTGTTACCTGTTTACTTCGCGAGCTACACGTCGCGACAGTAGTGTTATAGTAACTTAATTTAAAAATCAGAATTGTAAGGAAAATTTCCTTTAAGATTCGAATAGTAATAACTTTTTACTTTGTTAAGATACTGGTTACCATTATACCATTTTAGAATTTGCATTAAATAGGCAATTTTTTAAAATAATGAGCCTCTGCAATATAGTACATTTTTTTACGATACAGGGGCCCAAAAATTATGATTCTTTAAAAAGAAATGTTAATATTTGAAATTAAATATTTTGATGTTATCTTAGATTAAATTAAAAAACTTGATACTGGTCTGATAATAAAAACATTAAGAAGTTACATAAAAAAAACTGAACGAGAAAAACTCACCAATTGAAGAAATGGCAGCTGATTTTATACGAGTAAGTACGATTTTTATTTAAAGTGTCTAAAATATCAATAATTTGCTGGCTATCAATAATCCATGGGCATATGGTGATATAAGTGGGGGTAAATGATAAATGATAATCTGGTCAATCGATAGTTTCAGGGTTATCCATTATTTACGCCACACCCTGTATATAGATATAGGGTGTTACTAAAATCGGATCATAATGATAATAAATTCAACAAAATGTAAGTCACCATTTTGCCTCTGGCACATAGGAAATGAAAAGCCATTTACAACATCGGTCAAACTTCTAAATTCGAATTTATCTTTTTATGGAACTCGGCCTAAATGGAACTGGGATTGAAAAACGCTATATTGCGTTCTCAACTAACTTTGCCATAGTGTATGAAAAAGCTTTGGCGGCATAGGTTTTTTGTTTTTGGCTTTGCGTTTTGTGCATATATGTACCCAGTGTTAAGTTTAGAATGTATTTGGTTTTTGATTCAATCTACTTTGTTTTTGTCATTAGAATTTGGATGTAAAACATTAAAATCTTTTTGCAGTATTTGGCAGTAAATGTAATGTAATTAGTAATTCAGCGTAATTTTCGTATGTAAGCAATAGACAGAAATTGAAACTAGGAGAAAGGTAGGATTTTTTTACTCTCGAGAGTGCATTCTTTTTGGGGTAACGTACAATTCTCATGCAAGTAAAGCTACTGGCAGAAGTTAATAAGAAAATATTATCATCATTGAAACCTAGCTTGTTAGTGTTTAATGTCAAGTGCTTTCACAAGCATGTAACCCAAAATAGCTATAAACTCACTTAAATAAGGCGTTTTGAGCTAAAATAGCCATTTAAAAAATATTTAATTCCCAGAGAGAATCACACCCGCGACACACAGCGCATCAGCCAATCGCTTAACTATTGCGCCAATCGTGTCTGTAAAAGTAGCTAGCTTCTGTTGGTGGCTTTACCCACTTCGTCAGAAAATATCGTATCCATCTCTTTTCCAGGACCCTCACCGGGTAATTTGTGGGAGGGCTTTCTACGCTATACTCCTGGACCCCGTCTTTTCTTGTACCAAGGAACATCCAAATTCATGATCGATTTATAAACGTCCATTAGTAGAAAAATTGCGTGTCTAGCCGATTCCGTGCACTATGCTTTCACTATCGGATTGCGTGGATCGCTCCAACGAGGATTGAATGACTTTTGAAAAATGTAAAATAGTCATTATCAACGTTACAATGTCACGCTTTGTAATAGAAAATTGGAAAAGCGTGTTTAGCTCGCTTTTGGGCAAATGAAAAGAAAATTAGGTAATGGGACTGTTATGTGTAGGTATAGTGTTTTATCGGAGCTGATAATGAGTGTAGGTACTTACGCGTTTATATAAATCACTTTGACATTGACGATTGTTTAAATTATTGTTTGACATGAATATTTACTTTGTTATGTATTAAAGTTTTTGTAAGCAAACTAAAATTTATAAAAGAAAATCTATATAATAAATTTATATACTTTCTTTTATAAATTTTAGTTTTTTAGTAATTATTTTTACAATTAATAAAGGATAGTTGGCATGATTATTATATAATGCGATATAAACATATCTAGTATACAGCTTTCCAATATGCTCCTTTTCCACTAATATTATTAAGACGAAGGTTTATATGAATTTTATAAAAGGTAGAAAGGATTTGGATAAAATCTAGCACACTGGTAGATTATGTCCTGGAACAACACATAGGATAGTTTTTGTCACGGAAGTATATTCCCTTAGGATAATTAAAAAAAAAGTTCAACAATATTACCCTGAGAAAAGACTATGTAACATAAAAAAATAAAATAAATTGTTATTAAAATCAAATTGTTAATAAAAAAGTCAAATGCTCTGCCTTGCATTAACGTCTTTCGCTTTGAAAAACCGGCCCAAAACCTAACTGTATTTTTTATTATTTTATTGTTTATCTATTATATTTATATTATAATTATAATAACTATTATTATATATGTATTTTGGCATACAAATATAATTATATAGTGACATATTCACACTAGCGAAAAAAATTAACATCTTCACTCACCTGCCATCAGAGTAAATACCACAGCCTAAAATATAGCTCCAATAAATCCACCACAGATACCCAGTGTCACCACAAACGCACGAGAGTTCGATAAGAGTGTTATAACGTAAAGTGGGTTCTTTTGGCTAGTTTATGGGTCATTCGTGGGCGTGATATATGGTGGTTAACAGCCTTAGATTAGGGGCAAAGCAGGGGCGGCCTTAACTGTTATGAGGCCCGGGGCGGTAGATTTTTGTGAGGTCCCTGTCCTTTTTGCAAAGTATGTGAAACTGAGTATTTGTTGTGAATAGGCGAGAATCACAAAATAGATAAAATAAAATTATTGATAATGAACTAGTGATTGACCGCGATTTTGCCTAATGGTAAGCAGTGATGATATTATAATACATACTAATATGCAACTATTAAGAAATAGAAAAATATAAGAATTTGGCATTCCCTAATATCAGGCGGTAGTGAGTTTCACAACCGTACTGCGTAATGAAGGAGTAGGAATAGAAACTGGTGAGGTGGAGAGGGAATTTATGGAGATTCTTAAATAAAATTTACAGTGAAGAGTAAAGGTAGGATAAAATAAAAAGTTCCAAATATTAACTTTTCTTCTACTCAAGTTGTAGCGTGAGGCCCCGGGCGATTGCCCTGTTCGTCACTCCCTAAGACCGTCCCTGGGGCAAAGGGTCGCTCCGTTGATAGACTGCTCTTATTTATTTATCTGTGTAGGCTTGTTTTCTTTTATATGAATGGCATCGTATAATTCATTCCGGGCCGCTCTAGGTAGAGCAAAAGGGAGTATCATACTTTTATTGACCTAGGCACCTGAGCAAGCTCGTGGTCCCAGAACACAATTAGCTAATTGAAGAACACAGATGCCTTTTTGGACTAAAATCACATAAAGTCTGGCACGCCCTCTCGCACCAACCTAGAGTAGGTGAAGTCATTAGATGTTATCCTACCTCAGAAAAAAGGCGCCTATGCTCTTTTTTTCTTTCAGTTGTTCTACCTGTTCCAAGCTCACGGTATCTCTTTCCACACAAACGATTCCACATTTAGTGTTAGCTTTTTTACAGGTGGGAATTATCTAATGACTTTTCCGGCTATAGTGTGGGAGCGTGTCAAATTTTTACTGACTAAAACCACACCTGTGTCCTTCAGTTGCCCATTGCGTTCTAGGAACACGTGGCGTTTTTTTGCGTAAGAATAGAGGTGTAATTAATTGATTAAGTTTATGTTCTTGTCATTGTCTTTTTGGTATACAATAAAGTTTATTCTATTCTATTCTGTCCTACATTTGTGGTAATTAATACACTTTTAGATAGCAAATTACTGTTGCCTTTTACGGACCGACTGTAGGTTCGATTTCGGTTCCGATTTCAGCTAGTTTCGGCCTATAAAGCATATACAATGTATTTTTTGAATTTGACAGTTAATAAAATATTGTTTTTTTTTTTTTTAGATTAGTTAAGACGTCTGCCAAGCCGCTGAGTGGATAATAATATTTTTTTTCCACAACTATCACACAACGCCGTCTAGTCCCAAGCTAAGCAGAGCTTGTTTTATGGGTACTAGACAACTGATGAACATACTTACATATTTCTAAATACATACATATTATAGATAAATAAATTACACCCAGACACAGAACAAATGATCGTGCTCATCACACAAACATTTGTCCTGGGTGGGAATCGAACCCACGATTTCCGGCATAGCAGTCAGTGTCACTAACCACTAGACCAACAGGCCTGTCGTAATTGTTATCCTGTTGAATGTTAGTGTATTACAAATAACCTTGTATAAAAAAAATGTTCTACTTTCATGCAGGCAAAGCCGCTGTCAGAAGTTAGTTGGTATATTTCCACCAAGGCCACAAACTAAACCTACAAATAAAATTTACCAAAACCAGCCTATATTTAGGTTCGTGTTTAAATTTGTAAACACTTACAATTTTGCGCAAAATTGTTACTTTTGGTAGTTTGCCAAGACGTTAAGAGTACGGCGTAACGGTAATATCAATAATATTGCTAGTAAAATGGCGGCTATGGAAATAGATACGGTTATGCTAAGCTGAAGGGAGTTTCAGCGTAAAAAAGATAACTCTTTAGATTAACAGCGAGCAATAGGTAGCTTGCTGTAACTGTCCGAATCGAGCCCAAGTCGTCGACGGCGCGCATTGTTCCCACGCGTCTGAGGAGTTGTCAGCAACCGTAGGGGCCCAGCAGGGTCGAAGGGTCTGTTTCCGAAAGGGAGGCTCAGCCCCGGTATGAAAGGAAATGAAGAAACGGGGTGGGTATTTTAGTCAGTAAGAGTCTAACACTACCACGCGCTCCACCCTAGGGTGGGGGACGTCATCTAGATGATTTTGAACCACCGAAAAAAAAAACTCTTTAGAGTAGCATTAGATGGCAATAGCAATCACACGTGAGGGAATGGACGTCCTCACACCCCAGCCGTCAGGACCCCGACCTCGGTCACAAGCCACCGTATGCTTGGGCTTGCGGACGACTAGCAATGGGTAGCGCACCGTCCGGACAAGCCCGAGTCATCGACGGCACGTAGTTTCACGCACGTCTCAAAGAGATGTCAGCAAAATCGTAGGGGCTTAGCAGGGCTTCAGCCAACTGGGGCCATTTATTTACTTCATAAAAAAAACTTTTTACAAAAAAAAAAAAATAGAACCGACTTCAATGTTAAAAAAACACTGAAAACTACAAAATAACTATAATTTCTGAAGTCGATGTTTCTTTAATAGTTTTGTCTCTTCGTTATTTAACACCGACTTCAGAAATTATAGTTATTTTGTACTTTTCAGTGTTTTTGAGATTGAAGTCGGTTATATTTTTTTTTGTAAAAAGTTTTTTATTTTACACTTTTTAGTTATGGTACCACCACTAAAAAGTACCCCTCAGCCGTACTTAAATACTTTATAGCCAGAGTGCATCTCATAACGATTCTAATAATCCCAAACACGGTTAGATTACATTAATGTAAATACCTTCCGGCTCCATCATCACATCAGCTGGAGACATCCCCTCCCTCTTTTCTTTCAGTCAGTCATCGACTACACGTATAATCAAAGCAATTGTACTTGTTACGACAGTTCTGCTGTAATCCTGTGAGTTCTGCTCGATATCTTTGAAGTTCATGATCAGATCATAACAATATTTCTATGGGACCAACTTGGAAGTATAAACTATCAACTAAAAAAAACATTTTCACAATCGGTCCTCAATTGACCGAGATATCGGTGAACATGCATAAAAAAAACGTACATTCAGCCGAACATAGAACCTCCTCCTTTTCGAAGTCGGTTAAAAAGGAACATAGGTAGGTATGGTTTTAGTCTGTAAAAGTCTGAAACGTCCTCCCGCTCCACCCTAGAGTGAGAGAAGCCATTGGATCATTTCCCACTTTAAAGAAAAATCCTCAAAGAAATACCTCTAAGAAAACTTACAAAATAACCACTTAGTTTTGATATAATACACGTGGAATGATTTGTTACGTAACAAAAGGTAGGTACACCAGGTACATCATATTTAAATTTTTAAGATTTTTTAGTTTACAGTTTCGGAAGTTAAATAACATTATAAATAAATCATTTACGAACACTTTAACATTAAAACTAACCCCTTTTGTCGTGTAAAAGGCGTAACCGACCCAATACTCAATCGAGTCACTTCCCCTTTTGCTCGATTCCGATACGTCTAACTTAGTTTCCAATTTCTGACTTCCGTCGTGTAAATTTCCAGTGCAACCACTTGACGTCGAGACGGCCGACGACGTCGAGCCGGCCGACGATGTCGACGTGGTCTGGCGTCGACGTCGACGTGTTATGACGTCGGTGTAATACCACTAATGCTAGTGACAGTTTGTAATAGCTATGCGTTCTGTGTCGAGACTTGGAAAGGTCTACATATGTACTGTGTGATGTTGTGACACTGCACTTTATGGTATAGGATGATCGTAAATGGATTAGAAGTGGGTTACTATAGGGTATAGTTTCGTATTCGCGTTAAGATTAGAAATTTAACCGATTTTAACTTCTATTTCGTATGCATAAGGATGGCATTTAACGCAAAAAAAGTAATTACAAAACCAACTATTTACTGCAGCCGCCATTTGTGTTGCCACCAACGCATTAAAAGTTAAAATCGGTTGATTGGAAAGTAATAAAAGTTTTTCATAACTGTCTAATGATATTTTGAACAGAGTATGGTGTGGTAATAAAATGTTCGCTGGTAGTGACATTCTTGAACTAAAGATTTGTCGATTAATAGTGTCTTTGAATAGAATAAAGTTTATTGTAAGTACACCAAAATATTAACACTTGCCAGCACATACAGGGTTGCGGGATTGTTCAAATGATTCAACAGCACTACCACCTACTGGTTGCCGAATATTGGTCAGAAGATGTATAGTTTGAGAGCATCGACACGAAAAGAAGAAGACCAGCACTACGAACGTAAGGGGCAACTAAAGAAACACTAGTTAGTCAAGGGCTGACTCTCACTCTCTCACCACATAGAGTGGGATAAGTTATTTGATGATTTCCCACCGAAAACAGACAGCCAATGCGACTGGCAGATAATGCCTAAGGCATTAATTCCGCCTTTGTACAGTTTTTTTTGTGCATAAAGCTTTAAATAAATAAATAAAACAGAAATAGGGTAATATTTGTTCCAAAAAATGTTACTTTGTCAGGCATAGTAACATTTTTATCTATATTTATTTATTTTTAATATTATAAAGAGGTAAAGTTTGTTTTTACGTAGCACGAAAAAAGGCGAAGCCGCGGGAAAAAGGTAGTAAATAATATAAAGACCCGACATTGTCTGGTCTTTATAGTCTACGTTTAAATATAAGAAGGTCCTTGTATTCCCATCTCAAAATCATCCTGCATCAAAGTTACAATGTATCAAAATTCCCTATTTCCTTACCGCGTTTATTGAGCTAAAACTTTGCAGGTACTCCATAAAATAAACATTGTAAAACAAACAGTAATAAAACACAAAACAATACATAACCAAAACACAATGGGTCCACATTAAACGACCCGTCGCATCGGTTCACACATCGTTGCTGGTAATATGACCACGCGTCCCGGGAGGGTAATATGGTCCAGCGTCCCGGGAGGGCAATATGGTCCAGCTTCCCGGGTGGCCAATATGAAGCGATACTTTGACGCTGAATAAAAATACACAATAAAATGAGTGACTACGTTTTATGAGTTTTTTATGGCGTGACGTGGTGTTGGAAGATGGGTTTGTTTATTTGAAATGTTTTTAGGGTTCCGTAGCCAAATGGCAAAAAACGGAACCCTTATAGATTCGTCATGTCTGTCTGTCTGTCTGTCCGTCCGTATGTCACAGCCACTTTTTTCCGAAACTTTAAGAGCTATACTGATGAAATTTTGTGAGTGGATGTATTCTGTAAACCGCATTAATATTTTCATACAAAAATAGAAAAAAAACTATCCATTTTGGGGGTCCCCCAAATATATAACTTAAACTCAAAAATGTTTTTTTATCAAACCCATACGTGTGGAGTATCTATGAATAGGTCTTCAAAAATGATATTGAGGTTTCTAATATCATTTTTTTCTAAATTGAATAGTTTGCGCGAGAGACACTTACAAAGTAATAAAATGTGTGTGTCCCCCCCTGTAACTGCTAAAATAAGAGAATGATAAAACTAAAAAAAATATATGATGTACATTACCATGCAAACTACCAACGAAAATTGGTTTGAATGAAATTTACTAAGTAGTTTTTTTTTTAAACGTCATAAATCTAAAAAAATACACTATCATTAAAACATCGATCAAAGTTACAACGAACTACAAGAACTTTTATATTATGTTACTTGTTGCTACAGAACCCTTCATAGGCGAGTCCGACTCGCACTTGGCCGGTTTTTTATAGACGTGGAGTTTTTTTTTTTCTTTTCGTTATTTAGTAAATGGTATAAAATGAGTTTATAGCTTCCAGTACATAACTTCTATATACAGGATTATTTGTTAAACACTTGCAACCTTTTTCGATTGTATTACTAACATCTTATACAACAACTTTTGTTCTATGATTTTTTACAAAACATAATTCATTTATCAAAAACAAACCTTCAAGATTTCGTTGCTCTATCTAACACATGGCAACTACGTCTGTATCTGTATGACTCGACGCAAGCGAATCAAGCACTCTGCCACCTGATCCCCACTCCCTTCCGCTATTGTACTATCGTTTGCTTCGCTTATACTTCGTAATATTAGAACGTTCAAATTAAATATTTTTATTTTTGTATGAAAATCTGATGAACTAAAATATGACAAATTTTTAAAAGTCATAGAACAAAAGTTGTTGTTTATGATGTAAGTAACATAGTTCTGAGTGTTGTACAAATAACCCTGTATAAAAGGAGAAACTGACTGACTGACATATCAACTGACTGACATATCAACACGGCCAAAACTAATGAGTCTAGGAACGAGAAATTTTCCACAAGGCTTTTTTATGATGTAGGCGAGAACTAAGTGGGAATTTTTGAAAATGCACTCCCTAAAGGTTTTTTTTTATGGTGGGAAAAAATCATCCAATGACAACCCCCGCTCTTAGGCGGAGCGGGAGATAGTATCAGACTCTTACTGACTAAAAGACCCACCCCGTTCCTTGTGGCCTTCATACCGGGGCTCGAGCTCTCTTTCGGATAACCCTGGCCCCAGTAGGCTTCGACCCGGCTGGGTCCCTGCTGTTGCTGACAACTCCTTGAGGCGCGCGGGAACAGTGCGCGCCGTCGACGACTTGGACTTGGTCTGGACAGTTACCGGACGGCCGGACAGCGAGCTACCCATTGCTTACTAAAGGGTTGAAAGGCTCAAAGTTGAATAAAGAAACCAACTTTACGCGGGCGAATCCGTTAGCAGAAGCTAGTTTTTTACATACAGAGCTTTGTCTTTTCTTTATGAGAGTAAGTAGCAGTAATGATTCTCATATTGTACGTCTGGTATAAAGAGATAATCATTGAGTAATTACAGGCTCCTAAGACATTTTAGCTGTCACGAGGAAGTCACTAGTAAATAAATCCTAAGTAATATTATAAATGTGAAAGTGTGGATGTTTGGATGTTTGATACTTAATCACGCAAAAACGGCTGAACGGATTTGGATGAAATTTGGCATGCATATAGCCTTTGACATGGAAAAGAACATAGGCTACCTTTTATCCCGATTCCTTAAGTACCTAATGCCACGCGGGCGAAGCCGCGGGCAAAAGCTAGTAAACAATAACATCTATGAAGTTAAAACATATAGACCATGATATTTCATTTTTAGATTTCTGTGGGGGGGGAAGACTGTTATTGACTGAAACCCACTCTACTTGCTTTCCATCGAGGGTCCCGGGGTTCCCTTTCTGAATATCCATAGCCCCAGTAGGCTTCAGCCCTGCTGGGCCCGACTGGACTAGACTGCACACCATCAACGTCTCGGGCTCGGTCCGGACAGTTACCTGACGGCCGGACGGCGAGTTACCCATTGCTCGTCGTCCCCACGCCTACGGTGGCTCGAAATCGGGGTCGAGAGTCGGCTAGAAGGAACGGGGTGGGTCTTTTAGTCAGTAAGAGGCTGACACTATCTCCCGCTCCGCCCAAGAGCGGGGGTTGTCATAGGATGATTTTTTCCCACCATAAAAAAAAAGAAAAAAAAGGGGACTGGGGCGCGAGGTAGTCCGTTTACTTAGGCGTGCGGTCGCCTCCTTCGCCAGCTTTACTGCTTCGCAGAAGAAGGCGACCGCCTGCCATTCCTCCTCGCTCTGGACCATGGCTTGTAACAGCCCGGTCCAAGACGCCGTTGTCTCCGATCGCCCGCACGAGGATACCGCGGTGAAATAGACTGTGATAACATAAATATGAACTCAGAGATCATAATGATTTTGATAGCTAGAAACCATACTAAACGATGGACAGACAAATAGACAAACAACTGAGTGATGTTGTCTTGGCTCCGTTTCTGCTAGTTAGCCGAATTGAGATATTTTCGCGATTCGCGGTACAATCACGTCTAGGTGTGTCATTAGCGTGATCATAAACAACACATTTCGATTTAGCTCGTCTGCCAAGTTGAAGTATCAGGAGGCATCTCGTCTTTTACCAGCTATTGATTATCCCAGTCTAAATAACTGTTTAGCAGTGCCGTAACTAGGGCGGTGCCAGCGGTGCCCAGGCACAAGGCGCAGTTCTTGGAGGGGCGCAAAAATATCTAATACTTCTTTTTGTTCGTACTGTACTTTTTTCTTCTTTCTTTTTTTTTTTTTCGCAGTTAGAGAAGCTCGCACCGGGCGTATAAAAGGCTAGTTACGCTACTGCAGTTTAGTTCCATCCCTTTAACAGTTCAGTTTAGGTCGATAAATGGATCGCGCTAAGAGCTCGTGGTTGGACCTCAGTTCGATCATTCGCTTGACTGACAGCAGTATGTGTACACAACTACTATAACCAATTGTCAAATTATTTATCTGTTGGCTCTTCCTCTACAATGTGTTTTTTTGATATACCATAACTCTAGGGTATGAATGAGATCATATCAAAGAATCAACTGGCATATAATCATATATTCCCCTTTGTCACGAGCCATACGCATTATTAATAATATAGCACTATCGGAGGATATATTTGGCCAAAACCTGACGAAATTCGTCGAAGCAGCTCAAATAATTATTGAAAAAGGTCTCAATTTATTACATAATTTATAATTGTAATTAATTATTGTTCGTTATAACATCGCCTTGGACGCGTTCTGTAAAGATGTTATAATTTATTTATAAATAAATATTTTTGTTTTAATTTTCTATACGAAATAATTCGATAAATTCACGATTATTTATGAAAAACACGTGCCTATGTCCATCAGTGGAAGTCTATCGGCTGAAATGATGTTGATGATAACGATGATGAAATAGTTATGTCATTTGTATAAACAATTTTTTTTTGTTTGAAAACTACTTTAGATTTCATCAATGTCTGGCAACGTCACAAAAATAAAGATTTGTCAAACGGGTCTAATTAAATTATGATTGATGATATCTTCGAAACCATTCATTTTTTGGCCACATAGTGGGCCACATAGGGCCCAGTGCGGGTCGGTGAATGTCACATATCGTCGAATTGTTGGTTCTAGGACATGCCGGTTTCCTCACGATGTTTTCCTTCACCGTTTTGAGAGCAGTGGTGATGAAATAAATTACACAACGTAATGCGCCTGGCAAAGTAATGTACCGGAAGACGCAGCGTTGGAAGGCCATCTACAAGGTGGACCGATGACCTGGTGAAGGTTGCGGGAAACCGATGGATGCGGGACGCACAAGAACGTTCGTTGTGGCGACGCTTGGGGGAGGCCTATGTTCAAAAGTGGACGTGTATCGGCTGAAATGATGATGATGATGATGATGTGCCTGGCTGGGATTTGAACTCACGATTATAACTCGTAAGTCGGGGGCGTTACTACTCGGCCATCATTGCTCAATTTTTCATCGATCATAGAACATGCGAGCGAGCAATGGGTAGCTCGCCGTCTATGGACCGCTAAGGACCGAGTTGGAGTCGTCACAGGGCCAATGCCCGCCAATCATCAGCAACTCCTCGCTTTACCATGAGCGGAAGAAATCATATGATAATGTCTAACCCTGAAAAATGAAATACCTTTAAGAAACCTCATAAAATACTGCGTAGTATTGATAAGATACACGTGGAAAGATTTTTTTATTTAAATAAGCTATCTTCATAACATCCGGAGTGCTTTTAGTAAATAGTGCTTTGCATTGAGTATGACCTTGAAACTTTTTATTTTTAGTAGGCAGGCACGAGTATGATCTATGAATAAAAAGGAATACTAGTTTTTAACCGCAGCTTGCCCCATTGCCCCATGTCTTAGAAAGAAAGAAAGAAAACATGTTTATTTGGCACACAATAAACAAAACAAGTATTGAAATATTAATAAAATATAAAACATATAACAAAAAAAAAAAAAAATAAAATAAAAACAAACAGCAACAATGTGTCTCACGGTAGTGCCAAATAGGTTCAGTTCAGCATACTGTCAGACAACCGTAGCAGTTGCCTGACGCTGGTTTTCAACTGAACCTTTTCAATCTTTCTTTTCAATTCTTAGCAATCGTGCAAGGGTGCATGGGTTATTTTTTAAAGTTTTATTTTTAATTGAAGTAAACTAGTGCTTGACTGCGATCCCACCTGATGGTAAGCAGTGACGCAATCCCTGATAGTGAGGCTCACTAGTTTATGAGCCTATTCACTCTTGCCTTGATGACACTCAAATTATAATCGGACGGGAAAACCGCAGCAGATTGTTCCAGTCCTTCGACGTACGCGGTATAAACGACGTGGCGAGACGCTTAGTCCGGACCGTGGAGGTTTCAACAACGTGTGGGTGGATACTCGTCGTACGTCAGTCGTCGGGTTGTTCGATGATAGAATTGAGATGGCGAAATCAAGTCATGCAATTCCTGCACACACACTGTAAAGTTTTTTTTTTTTTTTTTTTATCTGTTATAAACTAGTACTTGACTGCGATCCCGCCTGATGGTAAGCAGTGATGCAATCGTTGATGGTGAGGCGCACTAGTTTATTAAGAGCCTATTCACTCTAGCCTTGAAGACACCCAAATTATAATCAGACGGAAAAACCGCAGCAGGCAAACTGTTCCAGTCCTTCGAAGTTCGCGGTATAAATGACGAGGAGAATTCAAGTAAAACCACTGATCTGTCGTGTGCTATTAATTAGCCAGGAGAAAACAATTCAGTAGATAATATAATTTGGAAGCGTATTGAGAATATTTGCCAAAAAATTAAATAATAGACTGGCTTCACGCCAGATCGCATTTTCATTCAAGCTGAACAAAAACAAATGCTATTTTGCTGTTTTTTTGTCATTTTCAAAAGATTTACTTTTTAAAATTCATTGTGTAATCTAGTTAGCCATTTAGTTATTTTCACATTTTTATTTGACAGTTAAAGAAGAGCTAGTTATGAAAAGCACATAGCATGAAATAGAAAATAGTTGTTGCTTTGAATAATTATACGTTGTGTGTTGTTTCTCCAAGCGAGAAATGCATACCTACAAACGAAATTTGTAGACAGTACCTAGTGTTTATACATTATTTCTCTTGCTCCGGGTGAAGCGGGTGAGAGTTTCAGATTTTCAATGACGAAATTTTCCTGTGTAGTAAAATCATCCAATGACGTCTTCCGCCCATGGGCGGGGCGGGAGGTCTTGGCAGACTTTTACTGACTAAAATCCACTCCTAGTTCTTTCGTTGCCTTTCATGCCAGGGCCAGGTTTTCCTTTCAGAAGTGAACCCATTGCCCCAGTAGGCTTTGACCCTGCTGAGCCCTACGGATTGCTGGTGTCGCCTTGAGGCGTACGTGGAACACTACACGCCGTCGACGACTTGGGCTCGGTTCGCACGGTTACTGGTCGGACGGCGAGCTGCTCATTGCTCACCATCCGCAAGCTCGTTTAGTTGCCCTTTGAGTTCCAGGGCCACGGTAAATTTTTCCAACCATTCCACAGCCCTAGCGGGTATTGGCCCTAGTGGAGCCACGTCCCATTTTGCTGATTATAACGCTCTGTCGAGTCGGACTTGACCATTACCAGCCGAGTAACAAACTCTACGCACAGACGGCAAGCCAGTGCAACATTTTTTATTTTTTTTTATTTTTGAGAGGCTCGCGTTTGACCACCGTCTCACCTGATGGTAAGCGATGATGTGGTCGACGATGGAGCACGCTTGCTTAGAAGTAACCTATTCACTCTTGACTTAAAGAGTGTAGTTAAGTTGTAGCTATCAGGAAACACAGACTCCGGCAGGGAATTCTGTAATTATGTTCTTTGTTTAAATTTTATTTAATTTATTAAACCCCAAGTGAACGCGCACGTTCGCGCACCTATTGTCTTTCTATTGAGTCTGTAATTTCCACGATTGAAAGGTTAAATTATCATAATCAATGTATAAGGAAATTATTTAACAGCCTCAAACGCGCGTTAGGTTTCCTGGTGATGTTTGATTGAGTTAGATTAGGTTTTATATTGAGAAAGTTTCAATAGCCTTGAAGTTTACACCCAATAAATGTCGAGGTTTGCGTAAAATTTGGCCAAATCGTATATCACTGACCACCCATACCCATACTCATAGATTTTAGTTTCTGTGAAATTGTTATTATTTTGGTGTACAATAAAGTTTATTCTACTAAAAAAATATAAATTAATAGGTAATTAATATTTAGACAAACTTAAAATAATAATAATTTTTTGACATGTAATATTTTTCTTTTGATATGTAATAATTTTTTGCACATGTAATTTTTTATTTTGATATGTATCAATTTTTTTGACATGTAATAATTTTTTTATATGTAATAATTTTTTTTTGACATGTAATAATTTTTTGACATATAATAATTTTTTCTTTGACATAATAATTTGTAAAATATATGCGTGCTGTGATATAAGCAAAACATGTATGCTCTAATAATTTTTGACATAACATCATTGTACACCATGTTTTATGCAAATAAAAATTGATTGATTGATTAATTGAATATGTACAAATGGGTAAAAAGGCGTACCTACTACTGTTAAATTAAAGAGCTTTATTTCAATCTAACAATATTATTACACAACTTCAATATTTCGATTTCTGGTGACAAGAAAATGAAAAAAAGTTTCTGTTAGTCCTACCTACGCAAGAAAAGTTCGAAGAAGTCTGTATGTTCAATAAAATGTGCATCTATTCCGAATGATCGTAAACATGTCGAAAGAAATGTTCTGTGTCGAATGCATGAATATAGACGATTTCGCTAGCGAACGTTATCGGAAAATGATTTAGTGTTCCATTTCAAAGAAATCTATGTTTTTGTTAGAAACATTTTATAGAAAGCTATTTTTTTTTTTCAGTAGGTGTACAATAAAGTTTATTTTGGTGTACAATAAAGTTTATTCTATTCTATTCTATTATCTAGATGACATACCCCGCCCTTGGGCGGAGCGAGAGATAGTGTCAGACTTACTGACTAAAAAAACCCACCCCCTTCCTTTATTGCCTTTCATACCGGGGCCGAGCCTCCCTTTCAGAAATAGACCCTTGGCCCCAGTAGGCTTCGACCCTGCTGGGCCCCTACGGTTGCTGACAACTCCTTGAGACACGCGGGAACAGTATGCGCCGTCGACGACTTGGGCTCGGTCCGGATGGTTACCGTACGGTCGGACAGCGAGCTACCCATTGCTCGCCGTCCGCAAGCCCGTGCCTACGGTGGCCGGAAATCGGGACCGGAATTTCCTTCGCCGGCTGAGGCATGAGCGCCGTTGCCTAATGCTTATAGAAAGCCATTGTAGATTGCGTAAGAACTTGCTTTGTTACAAGCTTTTACTTAAGAGAACCATAAGGGACTTACCATGACGTGTTAAAATGTCAAGCGTGCGAGCGAGAAAGAGGGATGGAGCTACAGTACAGGTTAGATCGTAAAATGGATCGCGTTAAGAGCTCGTGGTAGCACTGTAGGACCTAAAGTGCAGTCACTCTCAGACTGCCTATAAAAGAAAGAGATGAGCAAAAACTTAATGTTTGCGCGCTCATCCGCCACTAATTTTCACAACTTTCAAACAATGCCATCTAGTCCTAACTAGTATGAGTACTAGACAATTGATAAACATACTTATTATTTTAAATACATCATCATTTTAGCCGAAAAACGTCCACTGTTGGACCTAGGCCCCTTTGGGGGAGGCCTATGTCGAATGTCGCCAATGTCGCTAATGTCGTCGGTCCTGCGCGTTTCGCATCCATTGGATTCTAGCAATCTACCAGCTCAACGGTCCACCTTATAGGAGGCTTTCTAACGCTGCGTGTTCCGGTACGCGTCTAAATACATATTATAGATAAATGACACCCAAACACGAACAAACGATCGTGCTTATAACATGAATATTTGTCCTGGTTGTGAATCGAACCCATGACCTCTAGCATAGCAGTCAGGGCCACTAACTACTAGAGCGAGAGACAAGACAAAATAAATGCGAAAACAAAAACTTCCAAGTTTGTAACAAGTAAAAATATTAAGAAAAGGTACATAAGGTATCTTCTTTTCAGTACCCAAATATTATTCCCTCGAGGACTTACAGACGAAACTTTTATGAACTTTCAAACTACTTTTTCTTGAGATTTAAGGGCTCTATAACCCGTCTATAACAATCAAGATATTCCCTAAGGTTGTAACGAAAGAGATGTTGCGGGTTACATTATTGTACATTACTTGACTAAGTTGCCTCGTAAGTCTCGTGGTTGCAAGGGCGATTATTAAGCGCGGGAGGGCGTGGCAGACTTTCACTGATTAAAACCATACCTAAGTTCCTTCAGTTACCCTAACGACGGGTAACCTTTTCAGAAGTCAACCCAAGGCTATAATAGGCTTTGGCCCTGCTAGGCCTCTACGGTTTTGACATCTCTGAGACAGATATCTCTTTGGGGCGCACGTGGAACGTTACGCGCCGTTGACGACTTGGGTTTGGTCCGGATGGTTACCGGCCGATCGGACGATGAGTTATTCATTACTCGTCATCCCCAAGCCTACAACAATCCCAGGATAGTAAGATTTTTACTGACTAAAGCCCAAATGCCTTCCCTTTTGCATTCCAGGGCTACGGTAACTATCTGTCCGACCGTCCGGTAAATGTCCGGACCGAGCCGTCGATGGCGCGCACTGTTCCCGCGCGCCTCAAGGAGTTGTCAGCAACAGCAGGAGCCTAGCTGGGTCGAAGCCTACTGGGGCCAGGGTTAGTTTCGAGAGGTAGCTCAGCCCCGGAATGAAGGCACGAAGGAACGGGGTGGGTTTTTAGTCAATAAGAGTCTGACACTATCTCCCGCGAAAAAAAAAACGGTAAAACTATTGCGAATAATCCACAGCTATTAATAAGTTTTCAATTTATAATTATTTTTAACACCAAACCAAGGTTACCGTTATTTCAAAGTAAGTGATAAAAATATTTATTACAATTTGAGTTTACGGCTTCGATAACATAAGATTTCAATTTGACTATTAAAATATTTATATTAAACTTAGGAATGTTACAATTCGTCGGGCAGATGGAAACGGTAGATCACACATTTTAGAATTCAATTTAAATTGTTCAAGTGCGATTGGAATTCCAGTAGCGGTATTCCGTATCTTATGATTTGTGGGTTTATTAAAATTCATTGAAGTTACTGAAGTTGGAGCCAAGTTTGAAAGTTTTTTGTATCTAGAAAGAAAGACACACCTGGTGAAGGTTGCGGGAATCCGATGGATGCGGGACGTACAGGATCGATTATTGTGGCGACACTTGGGGGAGGCCTACGTAAAACAGTGGACGTCTATCGGCTGAAATGATGATGATGATGAGAAAGAAAGAAACCATGTTTATTTGGCACACAATGAATAAAACAAGTAATAAAAAAATAATTAAAAGTTTAAATAATATTAAAAAACTTAAAAGTAAAAAAATAAATAAAACAACAGCAACAATGTGTCTCACGGTAGTGCCAAATATATAAATCTGATTGCAGCATTTAAATTGGTTTTACTGGCACATACTAAACTGTTTTGTAAGATTGTCTGTAAATCGGTTTAGCGATAAGACTGCTCATTTTGACACCCTATTAATTTTAAGTTCCTATTGTAATTTTATTATTGATATACAATAAAGAATATATCTATATATCTATCTGTTCTTTTGATAAAATGTCTACTGTGGTAGTGGTTTATTGGAGGACCTCTTTACAAAGTGACAATTTTGCCTTCAGCTTTGCCTGCGTGAAAGTTCAAAATTGTCCTAAGGCAATATAATAGCGGGATAACAAGTAGATATCTTAAAAAAAGTAAAAACCTGTCATATCCTGCCATTTATTCCGAAACTCTTATATCGGTTTCGGTTAGTTACAGTTATTTCTTTATTAAATGTTATTAATTTTTATTAGCAGGTTTTTTTTTATAATAATAATTATTTTAATCCATATGACATTCTAGACTTATAAATTTTACTGGGTATTAATACTTTATAAATATATTTTTTTAAATGATTTGACTTAATGACACGCTAGAACGATTTTATTCTTTTGAATATTTATTTGCGTGCCATTGTTCAAGTCAAACATAACGATTAATTTTGTATTTTGACATCTTTTGAATGCTGCCAATTTATTGTGAGATGTATGTAGGTATCTATTAATTTACAAGCACTGATACAACCACAGAACATAGGACATTCCTCTGTTCTGTGGATACAACGATACGGAGGATGTTCAAGGTTTGTAGTCATGTTTATGGAAATAAATCATTAAATGATTTTCTTAACTTATTTTTAGATATCCGATGGTTTCGGTTACTGTTACGGATCTCCATAATATTTTTGCTTAAAACCTATTAGGCGATTAACACACGGGACCACGCACCGCCGTGAAGGGGGGGGGGGTGGCGGTGAAGCGGATTTCTTAGCGGTGCTCAGCGCGGTTAGGCGGTTGACGTGACCAACCGCGCGGATGGATTTAACGCGGTTTTGACCAATTTTATCACAGACACTGGCGAAAATACAAGGTCAGTAGTTACCAAGTTCTTTTTTATTTTTGTCAGAAGTTTGTCCTGGCTCCAAATATAAGTTAACAATTTCTTCCCACTGTTTCAGTTTATGAAGTCTATTACTATATTGTGTGCTTTTCATGTCCCAGATAGCAGAGCGACTTTCGATCTCCGAAGTAAACTTTTCGACATCGAAATCCATTTTAAATTGCAACACATCCTGCACCCACAATAATCCGCGCGGTTATGCGGCGCCCCGTGTGTAAGGCCGGCCTTACACACGGGGCGCCGTTCGCACCGCACGCCTCGCGATGTCTGTACGCGCCTTTAGCCAAACACACGTGTAGTTAAAACGAATAGCTGTTGGTTTTTTATAGTTTCTTTGTATATAATAAAGCTTAAAATTAATTGTGCAATAAATAAATACTACTATCACTGAAGTTGAAAGAGAATCAGTGTAACGTTGAGTGAAAATTTACTCATATTTCTTTCATTTACAGTTTAAAATGAAATTTTATTAGATCGTGAACGATATTTTCAATTCGTTCATTGAGTAATATAATTTGAAAGTGAAGTAATGCATGTTTTTTTTAAGGTAAACGTCTAGTTGGATTACCATTTGGTTCGGTTTTATGTCTAGCAAGCAGTCGGTATGGCAGTAGCATTATAGCATAGTCGGCCTTATAATGTTCCCGCTGCTGGGACTCAGGCCTCCTCTCTAGGACAGGGAATGGACCGTAATCCACCACGAGGGCCCAGTGAGGGTTGGTGGATGACACACGTCTTTCCAATTTTGGTTCTAGGACAAGCCGGTTTCCTCACGATGATTTCCTTCACCGTTTTGAGACCAGTGGTGATGAAATAAATTACACAAAATAATGCGCCTGGCTGGGTTTGAACCCGCGATCTACAACTTGTACGTCGGGGCTGTTACCAATTGGCCACCCCTGCTCTCTCTGGAATGGCAGTGGTTAGGGTATATTGCTTGCAGAGCAGAGTATCGACAGAGTCGAGAGGTTTGGTTCTAACCGCGTATAGCAAGACGCAGCGTTAGAAGGCCTCTCAAAAGGTTGACCGATAGCCTGGTGAGGATCGTGGGAAACTGATGGATGCAAGAGGCAGAGGACTGGTCTTTGTGGCGAGGGGGTAGTCTATATCCAACAGTGAATGTCTTTCGGCTGAAATAATGATGGGTTTTGAAAAACTTTTGATTTTGTCTATGGAATTTTTTGGACGATCTTCTTCCTAGAGCTCTTATGATCTATGCTTTGTAACATGCATATAGCATTATAGCTGCATCATTTTTTTTTTGTTTTTGAGTGACCAACTTTAACAGTTAAAAAAACCGGCCAAGTGCGAGTCGGACTCGCCCGTGAAGGGTTCCGTAGCAGCAAGTAACTAAATAATATAAAAGTTCCTGTAGTTCGTTGTAACTTTGATCGATGTTTGAATAATAGTGTATATTTTTTAGATTTATGACGTATTAAAAAAAACTACTTACTAGATCTCGTTCAAACCAATTTTCGTTGGCGGTTTGCATGGTAATGTACATCATATATTTTTTTTAGTTTTATCATTCTCAGATCTTAGAAGTGAAATTTGTCCCCCCCCTGTAGGGGGGACACATTTTACCACTTTGGAAGTGTCTCTCGCGCGAACTATTCAGTTTAGAAAAAAATGATATTAGAAACCTCAACAAAATTTTTGAAGACCTGTCCGTAGATACCCCACAAGTATGGGAATAATAAAAAAAAAAAATTGAGTTTCAGTTCTATGTATGGGGACCCCACAAAATTGCTTTTTTTCTATTTTTGTATAAAAAATCTTAATGCGGTTTACAGAATACACCTACTCACTAAGTTTCATCAATATAGCTCTTATAGGTTCGGAAAAAAGTGGCTGTGACATACGGACGGACAGACAGACAGACATGACGAATCCATAAGGGTTCCGTTTTTTGCTATTTTGCTACGAAACCCTAAAAAAGTGCCTATAATTTTTTTTATTGAAACTAAAGCTTTGAGTTTCAGTGGCAAACTAAATTTAATTAAAGCTTTGCTCATTTTCATCCAAGGTAACTCCGTCAATTAGGAGCAGAACATACTGCATGTGGTATACACACACATAATTGGGAAAACGTGTTATTCTACGCTCGCCTTTATATTAGCTTTACTGAATAATAATATATGCTCGTTAACTCCTGCATCTAAGCATAATGCATTACTTTCGTGTCAGCTAGTTCACAGATTCAGAATACAATATACATAGTTAACGATACGGCTTCTGTTGTTAATTTGAATACCTCTCGATAATTGGATGGCTAAGGCTAAGAACTCACGAAGCGGTTTTTACCCGCACCGAGTAGAGTACACGAGTAGAGGCGTAGCGTCACAAAATAGATAGGTACAGAAGACAATCTCATGTATGTACTTCACTTTTTATACCTACGCTCGGTGGACGCACACTACTGAGCGTTTGAGCCGGAACTGTTCGACGAACGGGCCGAGGCGCTCCGAGATATCGTGTCCGTGAGCGGTGTCTATGTGTGCGTTGCTCAAGCGCGCTTTGTGTGTAGATTGACTTTTGTTTCTATGTATTTTGTGGTGCCGTGGATTAATTTAGACGTGGGCGAACATCAGCGAGCCTTTTTAGGGTTCCGTAGCCAAATGGCAAAAAACGGAACCCTTATAGATTCGTCATGTCTGTCTGTCTGTCTGTCTGTCTGTCTGTCCGTCCGTATGTCACAGCCACTTTTTTCCGAAACTATAAGAGCTATACTATTGAAACTTAGTAAGTAGATGTATTCTGTGAACCGCATCAAGATTTTCACACAAAAATAGAAAAAAAGCAATAAATTTTGGGGGTCCCCATACTTAGAACTGAAAGTCAAAAATTTTTTTTTCGTCAATCCCATACGAGTGGGGTATCTATGGATAGGTCTTCAAAAATGATATTAAGGTTTCTAATATCATTTTTATCTAACTTGAATAGTTTACGTGAGAGACACTTCCAAAGTGGTAAAATGTGTGTCCCCCCCCTGTAACTTCTAAAATAAGAGAATGATAAAACTAAAAAAAATATATTATGTACATTACCATGCAAACTACCAACGAAAATTGGTTTGAACGAGATCTAGTAAGCAGTTTTTTTTTAATACGTCATAAATCTAAAAAATACACTATTATTAAAACATCGATCAAAGTTACAACGAACTACAAGAACTTTTATATTATGTTACTTGCTGCTACGGAACCCTCCATGGGCGAGTCCGACTCGCACTTGGCCGGTTTTTTTTATTTCTTTCATAAATTCGAAAACAAGACAGCGACTGTCGCAACCCGGTACTCGATTACATCACTTACCATCAGGTGAAATAGTGGTCAAACGCGAGCTTATCAATTATAAATTAACCCTCGTTCATAAAGAACCCTTGCTTGTGCGAGGCCCCTTTGGGTGCAAAATCACAGGCGAGGGGCCCACACCTACGAGGGCCCACGAGACCGCAGTTTTGTGCTGTTACGCAGCCGTCGTGGTTGCGATTATCACTCGTAAACTTGGTGAGTTATAATATCAAGATGGTTAGTTCAGTTGAGATCCAGACCGCCTTGGACACACACCAGAAACGAGCTTTTTGTTATTGTTGATAGGTTCGCGCTTAACCAATATCTCTCCTGATGGACGAAAGCGACGATGCGGTCGACGATAGAGCGCGCTCACCTAGAAGTAACCAATTCACTCTTGACTTAAATATCCCCAGGTTGTAGTCATTAGGAAAAATAGACTCCAGGGAATTCCACTCCTGTTAAGCTGTTGCGTTACCTTACTTTACAGAATAACTAAGAAAAAAGGCCTAAAAACTTCTGAGTCATCCACTGATTTTCGGATTTCGTCAGATTTTTATACCCTTCGCACGGCTACTGTGGGCGCTTACCGACCGCAGAGTATGCGGGTGCAACCCGCCGAGGCTGCGGGTGAAAACCGCTTCGTGAGGTCTTAGCCTTATTTGTTCTGCTATTGTTGTTTGAAATCGTAAGGGTTAGTTTGTGATATAGGTATAATAGAAGTTACTATGAAATTGAAGATCGAATGTGATAACGCATTTGGTTCCACAATTATTACGCTTTGGTATTGTAAAGTATTAAATAGTTTAGGATTTCAAACAAATTTCCTACCTGTTAGGTTAGGGTTGTGGGATCTTTATTTATTTTTATTTTTCATCCTCATACATCTTTACAGGCTTGGCCTGTAAAGAACTTAATGTAATGGTGCAGTTACTGTTTACTTAATTACATCGAAATAAAAACTAACCAAACTCAATAATAAAAAATAATAATAAAAACATAAGTAAGTATTACTTTTATGTCTACACTAATATAATAATAATATTAATAATTAATAATCAATATAACGTAAAAATATAATATTGTTAACTATTTGAAAGAGGTGGAGGGAGGCCTTTGCCCAGCAGTGGGACAGTATGGGCTATATATAATAATAATAATAATTTGAAAGAGTCATCGTGGCCCTGTAAACTGACATTCCCTCTCTTCTCTTTTCTTTAATCTTCTTTTTTCCTTATTCTACACAAATCTCGCACACCTTTCCGATGTCTTTGTGTCGACACCGCGCCTCTGGTCCACTCGTCACATTATGCAAGGGTTGCCTAGCCTAAGCCTGGCCGTTTTGCGTAGTTGTGACGCACTTATATTTGGCCTGTATAATGATTATTATAATTCTAAGCTAGTCTTAACATGACGTCATTTTGTATAAAACTTTCATTTCTAAATATATGGAACTAAAAGTACTTACCCAAATTGAATGCCATGTTACTTAAGTTCGCTAAGTAACACTATTATACGTGAGCTTTAAGTAAATAAATTAATATAAAGAAGTACAAAACAGTAACCGAATATTATTTTCGACCAATCAAAAGGAGAGGCAGACGCAAAACGAGCTCGTTATCAAACAGACCAAATCTGAATTAATCAAAAGCAAATGAAAGCAATCCTGAGCGATGGCGGATAGCCCATCGAACATAACAATCGTTCTCAAACTACCAAACCGGCTGTGCTTCAGACCGTTGCGAGAAGGGCTGTCACATTCATAAAAAAAAAATTGGTGAACAAAATGTAACAAGGTATGTGTTTCATTTTAACAAACATAAAGAAAGAAAAAAAGAAAGAAAGAAAACATATTTATTCTGCCCGTATAGACACACAAATAATTACAAAAAAGAAAAACAAAATAAAAATTAGTTGCCTTAACGTCAAGTGTAAACCAGGCCTAACTGACTTGAACCATGGACAACTTGAACATAAATAGAATGATTCGCTCAAAAAAAAAAAAAAAAGAAATCCCATGTAAACAATCCTGAATGTGCCAGAAAACGTAAGATTCCCACAGGATAAGCTATACAAATAGATTTGCGGTAAAAACTAACCGTTGGTAATTATTATGTACAAAAGTTTTGAAATTGTAACAAATTCCAAAAGTACTGACTACACCTAAAATATTATATTAAAGAATAAACTTAATTGTATCTCAAAATAGTAACAAAATGTTTACAAACTAGGGGCCTTTAAGTCAAGAGTATAATAGTAGAATAGACTGCTTCTAGGCAAGCGTGTTCTATCGTCGACCACATCATCGCTTTCCATCAGATGAGATAGTGGTCAAATGCAAGCTTATACATAATAATAAAAAAAGTACAAACTTAAATGTATGGGTACAAGGGCAGTCTTTGCACTGACAACGATGTCAAACTTAGGATAGATAGTAAGAACTTAAAAAAAAAGGGGGTAGTCTGCGTTATACTGCTAGCAAATTTATTTAATATTAATTTTTACATTACATCTATAAACAGATATAATAGTAGTTTATGTGACTAGGGGATAAAGCAGTGTCTTTAAGTCGCGGGCGGCATGTTGAATTCCGAACGAAACGAAGGTTGCTGATATTAATCCCGAACGATAGTGAGGGATTTATAAAATTAACTCCCGAGCATCGCGAGGGAGTTAATAAAGAAACCTGAGTGAAGTGAGGAATTCAAGCCGCCCAAGACAAAGACAGCTTTATCCCCGTGTTGCATACTCTACTTTTTACACCATCTGTGAGATAATTAACAGACAATTTGGTCGACCAAATATACTAGAGAAATATAAGTATTAGAGTCTGTCTAATAAGTTAAACGACTTGGGTAATTATCAGGATTTAATTAAATCTGATGTAGTCAACACGGGTTCAATAATCAAGGTTAATTAAGAGATAGAGATCATTGTTTACTAACAGAAGAACCTTATGAAAAGTATCGAATGTAAGTATTTTTTAAATGATTAAATATTATACAAAATTCACAAGTCGGTTAACTTATTAGACAGACTTTATATGAGTATTTACAAGTTCATCAAACAAACAAAATTCACTACTCCAAGATTCTACATATAGTTTCAATTTTCTGTAACGCTCCCGTCAGTACGCACGTTTTATTCTATTTTCTTTTTTTTTTTGTTAGTGGCCAGTTTGAATCATAGTGATTACATACTCTTTGGTTTGAATTTCAAGTCAACTTGTTCGATGCGCCTACATTTTAATTCACAATGTTGACGATTTTTAATGTTCCAAATTCAAATCTCATTATTCCCTAGGGATCGGCCATACTGCATTATCTCCCTAGGGATAGAATGACTTGCTTTAAGTGAGGTTTGTATGACGTATAAAACGACATTATCGAGCAGGTGGTGTAAAAAGAATATTTATCCAATTAATCTATCAATTCGCAGGTGACAACCCTAACAGCAACCCACAAAACCATCAGCCACTCGAGACAGTGCAACGCAATTTAAACTTAGTTTAAGTTAGCCAACCAACGGTCCTAGTTAAACTGAACTAAGGCTTTTGTCTGCGGCAGGACCGCAGGAGTGTCTTTATTTGTGATGCTGGCTGATTGGAATGGTGACCATAAAGTTATGCAAAGATAACTCTGACGGCAGAGCAGGGAAGTTGGTGTAGGAGTTGCGAATCATAAACGTGTTATGTGACTTTAAGGCCTTCGCCATACTTGGCGGAAATTATGAATGCCTACTAATAACGGACAATGAATTACTGATTCCGTCGCGGTAGTCATTTATAATATGCAATAACATGTATTGGCATTCTGACGCGGAAGATTCGCGACGGAATTTCCGCCAGGTGTGGCGAAGGCCTTAAAGTTAGATTGAGGTAAATGTATGTGTGTTTGAGAAAAGCAATTATTATTACGTTACTAGCTAAAGGGTTATAAAATAAAATTAATATATAAAAAATTAATGGCTAAATTAATTATTAAACATAAAAATATTTGGACAAATTTCTAAGTCTCAGAAAGGTTTAGAATTACAAGGAAAATTGTACTAATTGACTGTACTCAAACTTATACTAGCTGTCATATTAGGGTTAGGTGTCATAAGCTTTTGATAGAACGAAATTTGTCGAGGCAGCATGTATTATAATAGTAGTTTATGTGACTAGGGGATAAAGCAGTGTCTTTAAGTCGCGGGCGGCATGTTGAATTCCGAACGAAACGAAGGTTGCTGATTTTAATCCCGAACGATAGTGAGGGATTTATAAAATTAACTTCCGAGCATTGCGAGGGAGTTAATAAAGAAACCTGAGTGAAGTGAGGAATTTAAGCCGCCCAAGACAAAGACAGCTTTATCCCCGTGTTGCATACTCTACTTTTTACACCATCTATGAGATAATCAAAAGACAATTTGGTCGACCAAATCATATATTAGAGAAATATAAGTATTATTTTTACAAGTTCATCAAACAAACAAAATTCACTACTCCAAGATTCTATAGTTTCAATTTTCTATAATGCTCTCGTGTCGTCAGTACGCACGTTTTATTCTAGTCAACTTGTTCGATGCGCCTACATTTTAATTCACAATGTTGACGATTCTTGATGCTCCAAATTCAAATCTCATTATTCCCTAGGGATCGGCCATACTGCATTATCTCCCTAGGCATATAATGACTTGCTTTAAGTGAGGTTTGTATGACGTGTAAAACGACATTATCGAGCAGGTGGTGTAAAAAATAAATTATACTAATTATAGAAGAAAATGTTCTTCTTCGTTAGAAGTTACAAGTTTCTAAAAAAAAAGGAGTAAGACAGAAAGAAAAAGATAGGAAAAAAGAAGAAAGCGTGTGTGTGTGTATAAGAATTTAAATATCGTCCAACCAAAATAAAATGAATTTTTGAAAAGTAAACCGATTTCCATCACTCGGTTTTTGAATTGAGAATTTGGGGTTTTGAATTGATTATTTTTATCCCAAAGTTTGACAGGATTTCAGGCTGGATATTGAAAAATAATCAAATTCAATTTCTGAATACAGAAACTGGGAGTAAGTCTACTTCTGCCATTATCCATATCCATAACATAGACACTTACACAGATATGTTAACAGAGCAAATATTAATTTAGAACTCAATTTTCTTAGGGCTTTCAATAGAAATACTGACATTATATTGAATAACTCAGTAACAAAACACCTTTTAATATTTCAACGAAGCTGGAGATTCCATTCAGTATTGAAAAGGTACGGCAGATATTGAAATAGTTCTTTGTGAAAATTCAGTGATTGAAAATTACTAGGATTGTGGAGGAAATGTTAGAATGTGGAATTGAATTAGGTACTTACTTTGTTTGAGAGAATTGTGGCCGAGTGGTAACAGTCCCGAATTACGAATTGTATTACTTTGTGTAATTTATTTAATCACCACTGCTCTCAAAAACGGTAAAGGAAAACATTAGGAAACCGGCATGTCCAAGAAACAAAAATTCGAAGACATGTGACATCCACCAACCCGTACTGGGCCCGCATGCTGGATTACGGCCCATTCCCTCTTGGAGGAGGCCTGAGTCACAGCAGTGAGAACATCAAAAGGCCGACTATGCTATGCTATTCTTACATATTTTGTTTGTCTATATCATTCAGTTAGCACTGTCATCTCGATCTGAAATGTGTATCTTTTCGTCTCGGTGTGAACTAGCCCTAAGTACCCCCGTTACACATGGGATGCGAAGTAATAAAGATTTAACACACAGTTACCATATCAATTAACTCCTTAAAAGGAATAACAGGTGCATTGCAGAACAACCACAGAATAATACAGTAAGGCTACACACCTGGGACTTTTGCCTGGATGCTCCACATAATAAGAGCTATAAAACACTTCATATTCTTTATACTAGCTTTTGCCTGCTGTTTTGCCCGCGTCCACAAAATATATCCTATGTCACTCAGGAATAAAACAACTTTCTATTGGTGAAAGAATTCTAGCAATCTGACCAGTACTTCCAGAGATTACTGCCTAACAAACAAAATAAACAAAAAAAACAAACTTTACCTTTTTATAATACTAATGTAGATAAAACTATTCGGGCGTATCTCAATGGTAGTTACGTTCTCGTCTCGCCACCGTCACGTCACCGTCACACCGAGACTGGTACATACTTTAATATTATACAAAATACCTACCACCGTGATGGACTTTGAAACCACCCAACCGCTGTGTCTCAAATCGGTTTCATTAGAAAGGCAATAATGAAAAGATGGATTCAGACCATTAAAACAATGCGTTAAAAATTGCAAATTTCCTTTTTTCCAACATATAGTATAAAGAAAATGTATTTATTTTAACTATTATAAATTAATTAATTATCTACACTTATAAACAACTTAATAACTATAATTACAGTAAATTACAAAATAAATAAATAATAAAACCCTACGCTAAAGTACACTATCTAAAATATGGCGTCAAAAAACTCTTCCACATCGCTGTCGACTGGTAATGTGCCCAAAAGACTGGCGGCATTGCCACGTTGTATGGCAATGCTTATCCTCTGTCCAAGGTAAAAGCCAGCCTTTGGGTCACGCGAAGTGTCAACTAGACGTTTCGACAGATCTTTAAACAACTTGTGAGCACTCGGACCCCACGATCCAAGAGTTTCAACCCCAAACGGTTCGAAAATATAACTTTCAACAAGGTTGTTATATTTCCGCCGCTTGAGGTTCCCCGCAGCCGCAGCGGCAGCACCAGCACGACACGACGAGCTAGGAAGATGTGAAGGCGCAAGAGTATCGACACAAGTAGCGTCCGACACTAAAGGCCTTCCCATCTTCCAAGGAAATAACGACATGCCGTCCGGTCTCTTGCCATCGTCGCGTGCCAGGCCATGGGATAATTGTAGATAATTAATTAATTTATAATAATGAAAATGTAAATTATATGTTAAAATTAATAAATCAGTATTAAATAATAAAAAAAAAAAATATTTTTACAAGCTTTTTTATAGTTTCATCTGTCCCGATGTTGGTAATATCTGTAATCAAATCTTGCAAATTAAAGATCCACTTCCGGGTGACCGATTGCATGCATGTGTAAATCAGATGACAATATAAAATCATTATGACATGAAGGTGATCTGATGATGAAGCCGGAAGGTGGCCGTAGGAACTCGGTAGTTAAACGACGCAACCCCATCGAGTTTGGGCTCGTATGATTCGTCTTGACGAGTATTCATTAGACAGGTATACAGCGCTATAAAAGCTTGCTATAAAAAAAATATTTTTATTAAAACTTGTTTCGCTTAGCAGCACACGCTGAGTATCTGCTAGTACTATACATTCCTCATGTAAAACTATCCAGTCATTTCTTTAAATATGCAAAATGTAAAATCGTTGCGGTTTTTCGCAATTTGCGGCGTGTAAAACTGTTTTCATAATTTCAATTTTTCAGTCGTCGGAGATTTTATGTGAATATGTTTTGGTTTATTTTTTACAGATTCATTAAAAGTTGTGTTATGATTCTCAATAGGACCAGATTGGATGTTTATTTTATTGTAGATACGAGCCTTTTACCAAAATATATGTACATACATAAATCCAAAAACATCCAAGTCTTAAGCATTGAGACCGAGTCGCTAACTTGTCGGCTTTTTAACGTTTCTATTTTGGAAGTGTGTATCAAAATTGCACAATTTAATTCCGCCCAGACCGTTCCTTCTTCATACCACTAGATGTACGGTACTGTGCCACCGGTACATGGTGGACATCCCGTATGGGTTTACGTACAAAACGGTATGAGAACACATTAATTGTGCTTACAGCCTAGGAGTGGAATTCGCTGCCGGAGTCTGGGTCTCCTGATAGCTACAACCTAGGGTACTTACTATTAGGTTACTTCTAGAAAAACGTGCTCTATCGTCGTCTACAGAATATACATACGCATATTAGAGACACAATAGAAAGACAGTAGGTGCGCGAACGCCGGCGTTCGCTTGGGGTTTAATGAATTAAACAGCCAATATATTTCAGTGTAAAAATATTTCTTAAAAAATCAAAACCGTTTGGAAGGAGTAGGGAAAACAAGTGAAAAAATATCATGTAGTTTAATTATTTTTTTTGGAAAACTATTCCTCAGACGAAAAAATCATATTATGATGGTAATGTAGCACATGACTGTGTATTTTTTTTTCAAGTCTTTTAACCCAGCCGTTATGGACGAGTAGGATTCAGAAAATCACTAATTTATGGTTCTAAATGGGAGCAAGAGCCATAAGTACGTACGAGTATAATATGGATATTTTGGCAAGAAACTTGGAATTAGTCATGTCTTCATTTATTATCATTCATAAGTGTGTTTTTAATATCGTGCGGATTTCATAGTGCATGTTAGGATTGCTCCGCACGCGTAGTCCCCGCAAATGTCCTTTTCATACAATGTATTTATTGTAATGCGGGGAATAAGCACGCGGGATGCGGGGCGTGATATTTTTTTTTTTATGTTGGGAAAAAATCATCCAATGGCATTCCCCGCTCTAGGGCGGAGCGGGAGATAGTGTCAGACTCTTACTGACTAAAAGACCCACCCCGTTCCTTCTAGCCTTCATACCGGGGCTCGAGCGCCCTTTCGGATAACCCTGGCCCCAGTAGGCTTCGACCCG
This sequence comes from Mythimna ferrago, assembly GCA_910589285.2. Taxonomy (NCBI): domain Eukaryota; kingdom Metazoa; phylum Arthropoda; class Insecta; order Lepidoptera; family Noctuidae; genus Mythimna; species Mythimna ferrago. The sequence goes on from OU342693.1 coordinate 3,721,054, forward strand.
GCTGGGTCCCTGCTGTTGCTGACAACTCCTTGAGACGCGCGGGAACAGTGCGCGCCGTCGACGACTTGGGCTTGGTCCGGACAGTTACCGGACGGCCGGACAGTGAGCTACCCATTGCTCACTGTCCGCAAGCCCACGCCTACGGTGGCCGGAAATCGGGATCAGAATCCCGGCGGCGGCGGCGGCGGCGATAACGCCGTTGCCTGATGCGTTCGGCCTCCTCCTTTGCGAGCATTACTGCTTCGCAGAAGTCGGCGACCGCCTGCCACTCCTCCTCGCTCCGGACCATGGCCTCAACCAAGGCCCGGCGCGAGGTCTCCGCCGCCGATCGCCCCCACGAGGGCACGGCGATGCTCCGCCCAAGCAGGGCACACCTCGACTGTGTGCTCCACCGTGTCCTCCGGGCGTTCCGCACAGTGGCGACACCCGGGCGTCGGGGCGTGATATCGGGCAGCACGATATTAAAAACACCCTCAAATATATGCCAGATATTTTTACGTCGACTTACAGCTTTCTTATCAGCCTTGAGTTTGAAAATTTTAATATAAGTCGAGATTTTAAACGTCGCTTGCCTCGTGCGTGCCCGATAAGGCTTTCATTACCATAATACAATCGACATTATCATGCCAATGCATTTATATATTCGCCCCTCAAACTCTAGCAACATGATCTAAATATTTATACGGTCCCAAATCTCTGTAAATCTGAATAACGAATGAATAAATCAAATAATGAAGTCACACCATCTTGCTTATAATTTTGCTACTGAGAACATTTTCGTGATTTCAGTCCTAACATAACAAGTCCTTTGTAAATATTGAAAATCAAAGTCTGCTGACTTTGTAATTGTATTAAAGAGTACAATATGTATGGAGAATAGTTAATAAGATAAAATTACATCGTGGTTTTTTCGAGTGAAGTTCAGTGGTAATTATAACCTGGCTTTAAGTTAAGAGTAAATAGGTTACTTTTAGGCAAGCGTGCTCATCGTCAGCCACATCATCGCTTACCATCAGGTGAGATAGTGGTCAAACGCGAGCCTGTCAATAATAAAAAAAAAAAAATCTTAAAATGATTTCTCCGGAGAGCAGTGGTGAACCAAGTGGTTCGTTCTACGACGAATGCGCCTTACCCACTACCACATTTTTTTTTTCGTTGGGAAAAATCATCTTATGACAACTCTTGGGCGGAGCGGGAGATAGTGTCAGACTCTTACTGACTAAAAAACCCATCCCGTTCCTTGAAGCTTTCATACCGGGGCTCGAGCGCCCTTTCGGATAACCCTGGCCCCAGTAGGCTACGACCCGGCTGGGCCCCTGCTGTTGCTGACAACTCCTTGAGGCGCGCGCCGTCTATAGCCACTACCACTTAAGTTTGGCGATTCTACGAGCTATGTCGGCGACCTTGGTTCTTCTGCGCACGGTAGCTCCGAGTAAAACACTTTTCATTGCCCTTTGGGTGATTCCAAGCCTTTTGATGAAGCCCGTTTCCTGGTTGTTCAGAGAGCGGAATTCGTTAGTCAATTTCAAGTCGTTTGTGGTGCGTCATTTGGAAACTTTCCTCAAAGGAAAGTTTTGACTGATTTTGACCGAAGAGTGTCGTGTATCGACGGTTTCGTGGAAGGATACCGACCTTGCAGAGGAACACGACGATGCCGTCATCTCGTGTGCAATCTATACTAATATTATAAAGAGGTAAAGTTTGTTTTTTTTTTTGTTTGTAAGAGGTAATCTCTGAAAGTACCGGCCTCATTTTGAAAATTTTTTCACCGATAGAAAGCTGCTTTATTCCTGAGTGACATAGCCTATTTTTTTTGCGAGCGAAGCAGCTGGCAAAAGTTTATAGTTTAATATTTTTTTATAGTTTCTTTGACTATTTTTATTATTTTATTAGTACCCCTTTTTCAAATTTGTACCCAATTCATGCAGGCGTCTGTACTTTATTGAATTCTAGGAACTATAATGTTTGCGCTTGCTAAACTACTATTAATCAAATGCAAACGTGGACAAACCCGTATGACTAAGTTAGAATTTAGTTTGGCTGGACTGCGGCTATTGGAGATAGAATTCGCAAAGCTGAAGCGACCATGTTAGCTTTTGAAGTGATTTTAATTTGGCTTGCAGAATAAATGGTGGAACCCTGAAACACGTGTTTAGAATTTCTATGTAAAGTATCTATGTAGGTACAAAATTTCATAACTGTATCATGAAAAATCACAAAGTTATATTTTGCTACTTGCTATGTCAGCAAAAATACTAAGTCACCGGGCCATCCAGGCGACTGAGGGGTTGTTTTGCACTTGCACCCAGATGTTTGCTCACGCCTAATGCCCGCTATGACCTGTGTTGTACTTAGTGTCGGTGGTGACGTTTTTTAAATCACACCACCACCAGCCTTTTTACCTAATGTTTCCACTGTTGGGACTCAAGCCTCCTCAGGGCCGTAATCCACCATGCGGGCCCAGTTCGTGTTGGTGAATGTCACATATCTTCGAATTTTTCGGTTCTCATTGGATGATTTTACCCACCATAAAAAAGGACACACGGTTTTTTAAATATTTTTGGGAAAAAAATATAACATGGTGTAAAAACTATTGGAACCCATTCAGTTAATGATTCTGAATAAACTATATTCAGGTTTTGTATAAACTAAAAACAATGCTGTATAAAATCTAGACTTTCAGGATTGTTTGAATGAGTTACCGTGGCCTTAAAACACTAGGGGCTAAAACGGGTATAGGGGTGTTAGTCAGTATAAATTTAACACTCCCCCTCTCGCTTCACACAGAGCGGGAGATGTTATTTAATAATTTTTTTACGTAAAAAAAGTGGTGCATCTTGAGAATTATTCAGAAAAGTCACCATAGCCGTGGAACTTTAAAGCCAACTGAAGGAATACAGGGAAGTTTTTGTTTTTAAAAGTCCACCTTTCCCTCTCGCAAACATTTTTTTGATGATTTATCATATCACTCAGAAAAATAGAGCATCTTGTCAGGTTTTAAGCCGACATCAAGACGGGAAACGGCTAAGCACACGATAATTTTATTGCTAACTGGTTTCGTCTTATTATATTAGCCTTTTTTAGCTTCGCATCCAAAAAAACACGATCCATTACATAGACTAAACTTCCAGTTACCGAACGATCAGATTTTCACCACATAATAGAAAACTGTTGTAAGTAAACATACAACACTTCCATTTATCACGCACTGTTTTTTTTTTTTGTTTACAGTATCCTCGGCCAGTTCAAACATTCGAACTCATTCTGACTTTCATTATGTATAGCGGCCATACTTGTCAGAAGTTTGATGATTTATTTTGATGAAGATAAAGCTGGTTTGAAAAACGAACAAGTTTGACGTAGAGGCCGTGGCCTAAAAACAATAGACGATAAAATCAACAATGGCCTACCCTGATTGGACGAAATTATATTTGGAACAATAAGACAGCTGTCAGTTTAGCGTCACGACATGGCGTTCGAATTTTGAAATAAAATTAAATGCTACACTAAATCTGAACTACTAGCTAAGCTAAGGCCAGCTTAGTTGGTAGTTGGGCACGCCACAATTATGGCGGTAAGTCCCTTCTTTAAGGCGTGGCTGGAAAGTCCTCACGGCGTCCTCATCTTTCGCAAGACACAGGTTCTCACCGGACATGGTAAGTTCGGGAGGTAATTGCACCAGATCCGTGAGGAGGTGACACCCGGGTGTCGCCACTGTGTGGTCTACACAGCCCGGAGGACACAGTGGAGCACTCGGTCGAGGTGCGCCCCGCCTGGGCAGAGCATCGCCGTGTCCTTGTGAGGGGCGATAAGCGGTGGCGCGGGCGATCTCTCGCGCCGGGCGGTATAGGACATGGTCCAGATCGAGGAGGAGTGGCAGGCGGTCGCTTCTTTCTCCGTTAAAAAAAAAATGTTTGTCATTCATAAAAGGTAATATTTAGCAGATCTCATTACAAAATGTAGATGGACGTAAAAGGAGAGGGAAGCCAAAGAAAATATGGATGGATTGTGTGAGAACTGATATGAAAGAAAAGAAAATCAGTAATAGCATGGACAGGATAGAATGAAAAAAAAAAATAGGTTGCACTGATCCTATGTAAAAGGGAACAAGAGCACGTCATCACCTTGATGGCGGATTTGATTTCAAATTAGCTGATGGCTATAGCACTCAGCTAATTTTAATGCTTTTTATCCAGAGATAAATGTACGCTACTTATGAAATCGAAGGAGCTGAGTAGGCAATTCCTACTGGTTTGCAAATCTACACTAATATTATAAAGAGGTAATGTTTATTTTTATATTTTTTTGGTTTGTAAGAGGTAACCTCTAAAAGTACTGTACCCCTAGCCAAGTTGCTAATCTGCAATAGTTAACGCTTGTACAAAGCTTCAAATATACGGGAATGACGTCGCCTCAACGCTCAGTCACGTGGTCAGAACAAAAGAATTGGCGGCAAGGTCAACTGGAAGCGTTCGACGCAAGCGAAACGGTTGTGACTTGGCTAGGGGGGCTGGTCCGATTGCGAACATTTTTCCACCGACAGAAAGCTTCTTTATTCCTGTGTGATAAAGGCCATATTTATGTACGCGAGCGAAGTTGCGGGCAAAAGTTAGTAATATTATAAAGTGGTAAAGTTAGTTTTTATATGTTTTTTGTTTGTAATCTCTGGAGGTACTGGTCCGATTGCGAAATTTTTTCCACCGATAGAAAGCTGCTTTATTCCCGAGTGGCATAGGCTATATTTTATGCTAAAAGCTACTAAATTATAAAATGAAGGTGTGGTTACAAAGCGTCCAGTGAATGGGAGTACTAAGAACACGCATGAACACATGAACGCCAAAAGCGTGTGCTTACGCAACCCACAGACCGCTTCCCACTTCGACGTTTCACAATTGTGTAGGGGCGCCATGATTTGGGATTTTGTATTTTGAAAAGTTGATTGGAAGACGTAGAGATATTCATATCAAATCAAATTAAGTTTATTAAAGTAGAATGTTTGATTTTCGCAAATACTTTTTTGTAAACTCAATATATATATATATATATTAAACTCAATATTTATATTTAGATAATATAGTCTATTTAATTATATATTTTGTTTATTTTTTTTAATTTATACACACTGTGTCTGCATATCTTGTCGAACTGTCCTGTCGCAGGTCTGCTGGAAGAAATTTTGTTAGAAATAAGCAGGTCCTTAGTACTCTTTTATCCATAATTGTTTTTTTCGATTTTAAGTGTTTTTGTGTACATAAATAAATATAGTTTTTAAGTAATTCTATTTTTTTTTTAAGAAATTTTCTAGGTTATTTATAGAACTTCTAGGTTGTTTATGGAACTATATCAAGTAGAGAAGATTATTTTGTACATCCCATTAATATTCACGTTCCCATTAATATTGGCGATATGACGTGTTTTATTACAATAATTTATTAAAATTAATAGCACTTGGAATGGTTTCAAAACCACTCAATATTAAAATGTATGAGAGACGGTTTATGTCAAATAAATATGTTTCTGAATTTATTACATGTTATCGTATCGCTGGAGAGGTCAGATACAAATCTTATGATATTATTTGTGTTATAAATTTTGGAAGAGCAAAATTATTAATAGAACAATTATATTGTTGTTGTGAAGTGTGAGTAGGGAATTAAAAGTATCCTATGTTCTATTCTAGGACATTGTCTACCCATGTTCCAAGTTTCATCACCATTTGTTCAGCCTTTGGAGCGTGAAGAAGTGACAAACATACACACAATCGTAAACTTTCGCTTTTATAATATTAGTTTGATAGCTATGTACGATTTACCCATAGATTTAAAACACATTTAACTGACTGTATTAAATATGTACATTAAAACAATTAGAAATCCCTTACTAATTAAAACTAGCCAAAAACAATCGAAAAAAAAATGTAGTAGGTACACAATAATTTTGTTAATATAAAAAGCTAATATAATTTAACAAAATAAGACAAAATCTTCAGACATTTTTCCAATGTTTTAAAAGTTTTAAGAGACAAAAAAAAAAACAAATATTTGAAAGGCGCCTTATACTTTCAAAGTCTTGTGAAGTGGTAATAAAGCTTTTTTTTGTAATTAAGAGAACAATAAAAATTTCGTTAATTACAAGAAAATTTGCTTTAAAAATATTAGTCGAAAAACTAAACTTATGTCCTTAATATTTTTTTAGCTAAAATAAAATTTAATAACGGTAGTCCTGGCTTTTCCACAACGTGTTGTCGCATCAAAAAATTAAATTTAGAACTTAGACATTTCTGAAATAGGGTCAAGAATTGCGTCGGCAGTACGATGCCGTGCGTTCGGCTATTTTCGGACGGACTCGGGCGCGATCGTCTATTTTCGGAACGGACGGTTCGAGTCGGTTGTTTTAAATTTGGAAATGCGTACTCTTTGATTTAAAACAAATGTTGTTTGCGTGTACAGCGTATTCTAACATTAAGTTATGTCAAAAATAAATTAGTTAAGTGCATATGAATAAAAAGGAAATTGTTCTTAAATTGGAATTGCTTTGAAGATGAATCAAGAGGAAACAGTCGTTACTAGAAATCAACATTTCGGGGATCACTTTGATGTATCCATTCATTGTTGAAGAACAATAAATAAAATGTCACTTTGATCTCGGGCCTGACATTTATGTTACCTAAAGCCTGGGTACCTAAGCCTACGAATTTGACCATCTTTTTTTTTAATATTACAGGGTTTTTTTTATCTCATACAAGACTTATTTATTAGTTTTTTATTTATTATTTTTTGATAGGTTCGCGCTTGACTATCTCACCTAATGGTAGAAGTAACCTATTTACTTTTAACTTAAAGATTCTCAGGTTGTACTGTCTGGAAACGGAGACTCTGGTTTAATGAGTATTTTTTTTGCACTTGATTAATGATTATTATTTTGCAACTTGTGAGACACATTTTTAAATATTTCTTAAAAAAAAAAACTTAAAAACATAAAAAAGTATAGCATCAGTATCGGGAACTGGGCACCAGAGAAAGGAACCTCCTATCAATACGGGCCGTGTACAGAAGTAGGTACCACTTTCTGAATCAAGCCCTTAATTATTTTTTTCTTAAGTCTGTATTTCCCATGTGGGTCATAATATTTTTATTCTTTTTTTGTTTGCAGTCGAACAGCTTTTCAAGTCTACTTAAATGTATAGATAACTACCTTCAGCCAGAGGCTTCTGCCAGAGGCTTCACCTGCGCGAGATTTGATTTCTTCATACAAATTTTAGACCCCGTTTTATCCCCTCAGGAGTAGAGTTTTGTAAAACACCCTATAAGGAACCTCCCTGCCAACCTTTAAGTTTGCAAGTGTTATAGTTTCTGAGATTTCGTGATTAATCAGCGAGTGGTATTTTGCTTCTATATAAATACTCGTATGTACTCTCTCATTGTCTTTAATTACGGTGTTCGAAAAGTTAAGTCTGTGATTACCCTGTGACAATACCACAGCCACTATGAATCCATAAGTCCCATAGCATAGGAAATGAGGACTACCTCCATATCCGGGAACAATTCAAATCCCTCGAGAAGAAACTCATTACCGTTACTCCCGGTGGCGCTCGTGACCACTTGCGAGGAATATTGAGCAATTTGGGGCTCGTCGCCCGGGGGAGGGTTGTCATTAAATAACTGAGGACTACACAAATTGATCAATTAGTGAAGCTGTTACGTACTGAATACAATTCGGGTTTACCGCAACTAATTGTAAAACCAGTGACAACTACATAGTTACTATTTCGAGATGATTTTTGTCAATTTTAAAATATACCTCATTAGAAGAGGTAAAGTTTTTTTTTGTTGTTTTTATATTTCTTTGTTTGTCGGTCGTTGTGGCGACGCTTGGGGGAGGCCTATGTTCAATAGTGGACGTCTTTCGGCTGATATGATGATGATGATGATGATGATGTTGTTTTTTTGTTTGTAGGAGGTAATCTCTGAAAGTACTGGTCCGATGCGAAAATGTTTTCACCAATAGTGGTGCTGCTTTATTCAAGAAAACTCTCAAGGAAACCCTACAAAATTTGTCCTATGAAGATACAGAGAAGTTATTAGTTCTACTAAAATAAAGATGTACTATGTATTGCATTTTTTATTATGATTAGTTAGCTTTAAATAATATATTAATATTTTAGCAAGTAAGATTTTTACACCATTTACACTTCTTTTACATACCTATTAGATGAATATTTTACCTTTTTGTTATATAATTACTGTGATTATTTAGTTATATTGTTTTACCTTTTCTCGCCTGTAACACAGGATGACCTAGTTCAGGCATATAACACTTGTGAACTTGGCATAGAATTAAGGGCTTTCTTTTTTACTGTATTACCTTATATTTTTGAATAAAATTTTATTTATTTTATTTTATTTATTATTTTATTCCTGAATGACACAGACTATATTTTATGTAAGCAGGCAAAACTAGTATTCCATACAAGAAATGTCAGATATGTGCCCTTCCTGTTCTACTTCTATACCCTTTGTATGGAAGAAGAGAGAACCTTTTGTCCAGCAATGGTACGCTAAGTAGGCTAACAGAAAAAAATGTGACTACCGGTATAATATATGGATATAATGGATATACATAATATAGTACAACTTCTACTGTTATTTTTTTATCTAATTATTTTATTAAAAAATTGGTAAAATTTTACATATTTGAAAGAATGAAAGTATCTACTTATTGTCTATTTTTGTTAATATTCCTTTAGTGTTCCTAACAAGGGGCATTATTCATCACAAATGCGGAATTGCTCCGCATGCAAAAAAATTCACAATGGAAAAAAACGCATCCCGCGTGCGTATTCCATGCATTACAATAAATCCTTGTGTCAAATGGTCATTTGCGGGGGTTACGCGTGCGGAGCAATCCCGCATGCGTGATCAAAACTGCATGTTATTAAAAACACCCTAAATCTATACGTACCTACATAAAAAGCGATGGCCTTTTTTTATGGTGGAAAAAAATCATGCATTGACATCCCCCGCCCTTGGGCGGAGCGGGAGATAGTGTCAGACTCTTACTGACTAAAAGACCCACCCCGTTCCTTCTAGCCTTCATACCGGGGCTCGAGCGCCCTTTCGGATAACCCTGGCCCCAGTGGGCTTCGACCCGGCTGGGTCCCTGCTGTTGCTGACAACTCCTTGAGGCGCGCCGTCGACGACTTGGGCTTGGTCCGGACAGTTACCGGACGGCCGGACAGCGAGCTACCCATTGCTCACTGTCCGCAAGCCCGCGCCTACGGTGGCCGGAAATCAGGATCAGAATCCCGGCGGAGCGATGGCCTGACGCCTAGCCTAAGTTCTGGACCTAGAAAGCAGAACTATTTTTAAGTGTTGTTTGTAAGACATACCTATGTGTGTATTTTATGTGTATCTACTTAACAACACTTTTAAAATTTTATTTCATTGTAATTCCTATTATTTTCTTTTGTCATATCATTTTACTGTCATATTGTCTTCTATTTGCTTATAATTTTAATTTCTTATATTTTTTCCATTTCATTATATTTGTTTACCTTCTGTTTGACAACACGTTGCCTTTACTTATGTTTCCTTTCGACTAATCATTTACCTATGGATACTAATGAGTATTTATCAGTGTGAGTAGTGATCATGTTCTCGTGTACTTTTTCATCAAAAATTTATTCAGCTGTCTGAGCATGAAAAAGTAACAAACAATACAATTACCGTCACGGATCTTGAGCGCTCGGCGTCAGAGTGGGGATCGCTTAGCGCACTCCATACATTGGCGAGCCAATCGTCGTCATTGTTAGATACATCCTGAGCCAATCACTGACACTCTCCGCCCCTGCGTCTCACTTCGCACCACTAAAGAGACCGAATATTTGACTTCTGCGCAACTTGAAGCCAGCGCTCAAGATCCGTGCCGGCAATTGTACACGCACTCAAAAACTTTCGCTTTTATAATATTACAAAAGCAAAAATGTTTTACTACTTTTTTTAAATAATATTAGTGTGACTAAGTAAGTTAATGATTTAATCTACATTAACATAATAAAGAGGGTTTATTTTCTTGTTTGTAGGAGGTAATCTCTGAAAGTAATGGTTCGATTGCAAAAATTTTTTCACCGATAGAAAGCTGTTTTATTCCTGAGTAACATCTACACTAATATCGACGGTTGAAAGGCAAAATGATCTAAGCGACATTGAGTAAACTTTATAAAAGAATGACTTAAAGTTTAAATATTTGAGTTCACTTTTGTAAAGTTTACTTAATGTCGCTTTGATCATTTTGCCTTTCAACCGTCGATATACAAAGAAAGAGGTAAAGTTCGTTTTTTTTTTTTGTTTGTAGGAGGTAATCTCTGGAAGTATTGGTCCGATTGCTAAAATTATTTTACCGATAGAAAGATACTTTATTCCTGAGTGGCATAGGCTATATTTTATGTACGCGGTCGAAGTTGCAGGCAAAAACTAGTAGGTTATATTTTATTTACGTGGACGAAGCCGCTGGCAAAAGCTAGTTCAGATATACGCCTACAAAAAGCTGACTGGGCAACAGTTTCATTAAAATAATGGTTATGTGAAGGTAATGTTATGATAACGATAATTTCCTTCAAGGATGTTATTTATTTACGTCCCAAAGCGTATCTTCGCTTCTCGAGTATTTCTGAGCGTGTGTTTAGTAAATATAACATCTTGGGGTGACACTAATGGTTGTTTAATGTCTTGGTTTGCCTTCGGGGACGAGTGAAGGACCAATAATATGAAGCAATAATGTGTCAGTATGGGGAGGGTGCCAGCAAAGTGTTTTGAGCCTATAGTGTGTCATCTTGAGGATGTTATAAGAAATGATAATTACCCATATATATCATATTTTTTGCAGTATTTTTTTATTTGTGTTATGAAAGTAGACCTAGGCCCTAGATTGACTGGTAGAGAATGCCTAAGGCATTAAGTCCGCCTTTGTACCTGTGTGTTGCATGAAGTTCCAATAAATAAATAAATAAAGTAAATTACATAAATGACTTGTATAAATATACTAAACTAGCGTCTGACAGCAGTTTCAGGTTTTTTTTTTGTATTAAAAAAGTCTTATGTTTCATCTAAACCTGTTCAGTCGGTAAGATTGTGAGGAGGTGGACAGACAGACAGAAAGTTATAGTTTGGCGTTTATATTACGGAATTGTCCTAAAGAGTTATCGCGGCTCTGAAACTCAAAGAACCAATAAAAAAACACAGGTGGGTTTAGTTAGTAAAAATCTGACACTCACTCTTTCTCCACCTAGAGCGGGAGGAGTTATTTGATGAATTCTCACTTAAAAGAAAACCTTCAAATCTCTTTATTTCATATAACTAGTCACAATAAATATTTATTTATAATCAATCGGGTAATTAGAACTTCGAAAGTTCAACTAACGATTTTAAAGCTCATACTTTAACTAACATATTTTTGTTAAGACGGCATATAACTTTCAACAACATACAAACCAAAAAATCTTTAAAACAAGGGAAAACATAACTGCTACACAAACGCATCGCGACGCAATGGGAAAAAAACTAAATGCATAAGATTTTCCTTACCGAATGTCAAAAGTAGTGATTGTGACATTGTATTGAATAATGAAAAACTAGAATTTGTTGATAAAACGATTTTCCTGGGGATTACGCTAGACTCAAGGCTACAATGGGGTCCTCACTTAACATCTCTTGCAGGGCGGCTTAGCTCAGCTGCATATGCTGTTAGAAAAATCCGCCAATTTACGGATGTTGATACCGCTAGGCTAGTCTATTTTAGTTATTTTCATAGTGTCATGTCGTACGGTATCTTACTATGGGGACGGGCTGCAGACATCGAGTCAATCTTTATATTACAGAAAAGAGCCATCAGAGCTATTTACAATCTCCGCCGGTGCGATTCTTTAAGGGAACTGTTTAAAGAAATTAACATAATGACGGTATCTTGTCAATATATCTATGAAAACATCATGTATGTTCGAAAAAATCTTCATCTTTTTAGCAAAAGAGGCGATAGACATAATTATGTTACAAGAAATAGGGATCAATTAGTTCAACCAGGTTTCAGACTGGCTAAAGTGGCCTCTTCTTTCATGGGGTACTTACTGTTTGAAATGTTATAATAAAATACCACCCCAAATATTAGACCTCAATGAAACGAAATTTAAATCTTGTATTAAACGCACACTATGCAAACAAGCATATTATAAGTTGGAGGATTATATTCAAGATAAAAATGCTTGGCTCAATGCTGGTCCAGCTCCACTACCACTAGGGCGTACTAATTAGTTGATTAGTTGGAAAATAATATTATTATTTTTTAATTTGAAAGACAATTGCATTGTATAATGTAGAAGCACTTTTTTCAAGTTTGTGAATGTGAAGCACCATGGAGCATTTTTATTAGGTTACAACTTTTTTTTTTTTTTTTTTTGACATTACGAGCATGGCAGTTGAGAGTTTGTCAAGCTCACTCAAATGTCTCGCTGTTGGTGGCACGTGTTATTGGGTCGTTCAGTTCCCTTCAAAATGGTTGAGCTGAGTGGGGCTGATGCACGCGTCATGCTCGTGAACGGGTGCCGTCAGATGGGACTGGTCATCTCTTAGCTGCACGTGGCTTAATTCAGTTTCTATCTTTTAATTATTTTACATTTTTATTTCATTATCGACATTGTGCTCACATGATAGAAGCAACAAGTAATATGTAACCAAGCATTATATGTAACACATAATATGATTTAAAAGAGTGTCCATGGAGTTTCTTGCACGTTCTTCTCCATAGAGACCTACTCTTTGGAACGTGCAATTTAGCTTCACTTTTCTTGGACTGACCGACATTTGACTATTCAAAAGTGCCTGTAAATGGTCTATTTGAAATAAATGATTTGACTTTGACTTTGACTTTGACATCCCTCTTTACCTCTAATTATCTTTTAAACTTAAGCTAAATAAACACCTAAAACGCTAGGCTAATGTAGGTACACTGCAGTGCGCTTAAGGCGTATAGTCCCTAGAACATCTGGCCGGAGTTAAATGCACACATACTCGTACTGCCGCTTGCACCCGCATAGAGCCCTGCTGACGTTTAAAACCATTTTTTTTTGTGAAATATTGATTGATTTACATTAAGCTATGTATATTCTGCAGAATACTTAACCAGCAATTTTTTGTGTAAACATATTTCTTAAGATCAAAGCCGGAAAGGAGTAGGGAAAACAAGTGACAAAATATCATGTCATTATTTTTTTTTTAGTAAAAGTATTAGTCGAAGGAAAAATCATATGTTGATAATGTTGTAGGTACATGAGTCTATAATGAACATATATTTTTTTCAAACCCATTGACCGAGCTGTTACCGAGGAGTAGAATAGAATAGAAATACTTTTATGCGGATCTGACACAGCACGATAGTTGTAAACACAAAATAACAAAAGTACAAAATGCGTCGAGCGTGCCCGCAACGAAAAGATGACCCAGCACTGATTTTCAGTTCAATAAGAAGTAGGTTTTTTTTTTGGTGGGTAAAAATCACCCAAATGACATCCCCGCCCTTGGGCGGAGCGGGAGATAGTGTCAGACTTTTTTTTTTGTTAGCTTTTTCCACCCACTCTTGGTCAAAGGCCTCCCTCCACTCCTTCCATCTGTCGCGCGCCCGGGCTTCTTCTTGTACTGACTTAAAAAAACCCACCCCGTTCCTTCTTGCCTTCATACAGGGGCCGAGCTTCCCTTTCGGATAACCCTGGCCCCAGTAGGCTTCGATCCGGCTGGGCCCCTGCTGCTGCTGACAACTCCTTGAGGCGCACGGGAACAGTGCGCGCCGTCAATGACTTGAGCTCGGTCCGGACAATAAGAAGTAGGCTTCAGCAAGTCACTGTTTTACGGCACTGCTCGGGCGCTAGAGCCTTAAGCATGCCGCGTTCACTATCTGTCTCGCTAGCAACAAACTTCCATATTTCTAGCTCACTGGCCCGGAGTTTGTACACTGTCGAGTAAATGGAGTGTGAAAATTCCCCACACCTCCATCAAGATGAAATTTGCGAATAATGTCATACATTTTCGTATTTTATTTTGTCTCGATTTATAGGTCAAAAGTATTTTTAGACACGAGGGTTTTGGTCAAGGCTGCTCTGATACTTTTTACCCGACTGCGACGAAGCTCGATACGGGTTAAATGGGGTGTATAGAAACAAAAATTCGAAGGGTATTTTCTCGATATTTGAATATTTTTTGCAGCATTTAACTACCTATATCAAATTATTAAAAAATTGTTATTCTAAAAAGTCGATTCTTTGTTAGAGGCCGATAATGTGGTATCAAAGAGAAAAACCAAAGCAAAGTAATAATAATAAATAATGACTATCTACAACTATCACACAACGCCGTCTAGTCCCAAGCTAAGCAAAGCTTGTGTTATAGGTACTAGACAACTGATAAACTTACACCCAGACACAGAAGAAATGATTATGCTCATCACACAAACATTTGGTCTGGGTGGGAATCGTATTTCGGATTATCGGAAAAAAAATTTTTGGTTTGTTCCCGCTGAGTTACACCATTTTGTGTTACACTGTTACCCATTGGGAAAAAAATTACCGATTAGTAACACTGTAACTCAAAGCCACATTATTTTATCCCATCAATTTACACTGTACGTAATAGGGTTACATATCGGTAACAAATGTCCCAAAGAGTTACAGAACTTTATTGTTTAATTATTTATTATGATGGAACATCAGATGTTTTTTAAATCATTAATACATTTTAATAGAATGTGAAATTATGTAATGGAACTACTTTTGAATTTTGTTATCACTAATTCCACTTGTAGGCATTTGTGAAATTTCATAAGAGTGGAAAAACACTTGTGGTAAAAACACTTGTAAAATTTCATAAGAGTGGAAAAACACTTGTGGTAAAAACACTTGTGAAATTTCATAAGAGTGGAAAAACACTTGTGGTAAAAACACTTGTGAAATTTCATAAGAGTGGAAAAACACTTGTGGTAAAAACACTTGTGAAATTTCATAAGAGTGGAAAAACACTTGTGGTAAAAACACTTGTGAAATTTCATAAGAGTGGAAAAACACTTGTGGTAAAAACACTTGTGAAATTTCATAAGAGTGGAAAAACACTTGTGGTAAAAACACTTGTGAAATTTCATAAGAGTGGAAAAACACTTGTGGTAAAAACACTTGTGAAATTTCATAAGAGTGGAAAAACACTTGTGGTAAAAACACTTGTAAAATTTCATAAGAGTGGAAAAACACTTGTGGTAAAAACACTTGTGAAATTTCATAAGAGTGGAAAAACACTTGTGGTAAAAACACTTGTGAAATTTCATAAGAGTGGAAAAACACTTGTGGTAAAAACACTTGTGAAATTTCATAAGAGTGGAAAAACACTTGTGAAATTTCATAAGAGTGGAAAAACACTTGTAAAATTTCATAAGAGTGGAAAAACAGTTGTGGTAAAAACACTTGTGAAATTTCATAAGAGTGGAAAAACACTTGTGGTAAAAACACTTGTGAAATTTCATAAGAGTGGAAAAACACTTGAGTTAAAAACACTTGCGAAATTTCATAAGACTTGAAAAACACTCGAGGTAAGGATTCGTCATGTCTGTCTGTCTGTCCGTATGTCACAGCCACTTTTTTCCGACTATGAGAGCCTATACTGTTGAAACTTAGTAAGTATTTTCACACAAAAATAGAAAAAAACAATACATTTTGGGGGTCACCATACTTAGAACTGAAACTTAAATTTTTTTTTTCATCAAACCCATACGTGTGGGGTATCTACGGATAGGTCTTCAAAAATTATATTGAGGTTTCTAAAATCATTTTTGTTGGCAAAAAAATTTGGCTTTAAGTTAGTGTTACTAATCGGTAATTTTTTTCCCAATGGGGAACAGTGTAACACAAAATGGTGTAACTCAACGGGAACAAAGGTAATATTTTTCCCAATGGGTAACAGTGTAACATAAAATGGTGTAACTCAACGGGAACAGAGGTAATTTTTTTCCCAATGGGTAACAGTGTAACACAAAATGGTGTAACTCAACGGGAACAAAGGAAATTTTTTTGTGGCCCGTGTGCCACCTTAATGACAAAAACATTCAAAAAATTATTTTAACATAACCTTCTCTTAATAAACTTCGTACATCCTCTCTTCACGGTGACAAGTTTATTACCTGAAACAAACAAAGGGGCTAATTAATAACTTTATTATATCCAAAGATGGCTTCTTTGATAAAGGTCGACATAATTAACTTAGATTTTGCCATGGCAACAAACTGTATTTGGGTTTTGTTCGGGGGCTTCGTAACACGCTCGGTATTACAGACTAGCGGCCGTCCTGGCTTCGCACGGGCCAGTGGCGTAACTATAGGGTGGCAAGGCTGGCAAAATGCCACGGGCCCCAGGGCCGACGGGCCCCCCGGTCTTAGAGGCCGCGAGCTCAGAGTTCCCCAAAATCAGAGTAACCCAAAATATATTTAAAAAAAAATTAAAATGAAATCACAACGTAACGTGATTTATCGGGGGCCCCATCTAATGAATTTGCCACGGGCCTCAGATGATATAGTTACGCCACTGGCACGGACAATAAATATAGCCTATGTTACTCAGGGTGAATGTATCTAGTTTTCCAATGGTGAAAGAATTTTTGAAATCGGCACAATAGTTTTTGAGTTTATTCATTACAAACACACACACAAAAATAAAAATTTTCCCTGTTTATAATAATATTATGTGTAGATATACTCGTATAGATAAATATTCTTTATTGTACACCAAAAATAAAAATTACATAAGGAACTACACGCAAACAGTAATTTGAGTTTTCAAAACCATCATCATCATCATCATTTCAGTCGAAAGACGTCCACTGTTGGACATAGGCCTCCCCCAAGCGTCGCTCCAAGACCCTTTATTTCGGGAACGCGTGGAGATTTAGAAAGAAAGAAAATACGTTTATTTGGTACACAGGTACACACAATGATATAAAAATTTGTTATAGTATGGGATCTTAAACTTAAAATATATCTACATTGTATGTCCCACGGCTGCGCCAAATAGGTCCAGTTCAGCATCATTCCAGGCCACTACGTAGCAGTTGCCTGACGCTGGTTTTCAACTGAACCTTGCTATGAGTCTACGGATGTTAATCAGTTGTTAGGTGTGAGATAAATAAATATATGTATATTATTATATGTAGGTATAAATTAGTGTGTAGTAAATAATAAATAATAGGAAGATGTTATGTGACAGATATAATTATAAGAAACAGGAGAAAAAAAAAACCACATACTAAGAATAAATAAGTCATCGAGTTGAAATTACAATCATATTGTGCTTGGAGCTGTGAATAAATCAAACTTCTGAGTTAATGACAAAAAAAGATATGTCGCAAAAAACGTACATTTTGACAGTTTCAAAGGAATCAAAATTCATAGGGTATTTTCCGTTGATCTAGAATCCTGAAATTTGGCATGAGCAAGGTCTCACAGCACAAGTATGAAATGAGAAAAATCTGAAAACTTTTTGTTGTGATGACACAAAAAAAAACATTTTTTTGTGGTTCGGAAAAAACTTCATAACTCAATTCGGGAATAGAATTGTTTTCATAGGTAAGTTTGTACGGAAAGTAAACAAATAAAAGTTTAGCTTTAGTTAAGTAAGCAGCTTAGTTAAGTATTTTAATAATCTTTTGTTGTTTGGAAGTATACGATCTGTTGTAAATAATTTAATTTGTGTGCTAAAAATAAAAATCCATCTTCCTTGTAATATAATATTAAGTACTTTCCTTAATTTATTGCCAAACATCGAATAACCTTATACCGTTGGATCTACTCGTATAAGCAAGAAATTTTGCATTTTATGAAGCGTGCATTGCCTTTATATTCTAAAGGAGCAATTAGAAAGGAATTTTGAAAATTCAAAAGGGGTTGTTTAACAGGGGTTGAAAGTTTGCGTGGAACTTCATTATTATTGCTGACGAGTTATCCCATCGGGCTCATGGCGTGCTGTCTTATTATATTTTATTCAAGGTGTAAGGGACAGCCCTCCACAAACTTTAAGGATTTGCTCAGTAGACGAAATTGAACAACCTTACGCAAAATTTTTTTTCAGGGAACGAAAAAATAAATCGGCCTCGCCATACAAATTGTTTCGAACATAAAATAATGCTTAACATGGTAATGTTAATGTTAAAAAGGATTCTGATTAAGACGTCTACCGGGGCCAGGGTAGACTACCGGGGCCAGGGTTAGCTCCGGAAGATAGCTCGAGCCCAGGTATGAAGGGTTGAAGGAACCACTGTTCCCGCGCGCCTCAAGGAGTTGTCAGCAACAGCAGGGGCCCAGCTGGATCGAAGCCTACCGAGGCCAGGGTTAGTTTTGAAAGATAACTCGAGCCCCGGTATTAAGGCTTGAAGGAACGGGATGGGTTTTTAGTCAGCAAGAGTTTGACATTATCTTCCGCTCCGCCCAAGATCGGGGATTGTCATTGATGATTTTACCAACATAAAAAAGAATATGATTAGGACTGCATACTATTCCCCGATTTCTGATTTAACCTTTCGTATGCCGTAATTAGTAGACACAATCAAAAAGTTACTGTGTCCCGCGTGGATACGCGTTCCGGCCATACAACGGGTTAAGCAAATGTAGTTGAGTATTTGTCAAACTCTACTATAACCTAAAGACCTGTAAAAAATGGCATTTAATTAGGATTTGAGACGTTCTTAAGTCACAATATATACAGAAACCCATTTTTATACTCAAAAGTGTTGTGTGGAGTAAAAGAGCTGTTCTGATTAGGTTTCAATGAGGGAGTAAACGTAGCGTTATGGCTCGTCGTTTATACCACGTACGTCGAAGGACTGGAACAATCTGCCTGCTGCGGTCTTCCCGACCGATTATATTACAGGTGTCTTCAACGCTAGAGTTAATAGGCTTTTAATAAACTAGTGCGCCTCACTATCAACGATTGCATTACGGCTTACCATCCGGTGGGTTTCAGTTAAGCACTATAGTTTATATTAATGAAAAAAAGAGTACCTATCATTGTCACAATAATGGATTCCTTGATGCTTATCTTGACCCAACAAGTCCACTTATTTGTCTAAACCAAGCAAAATATTTAATTGATATTTTTATTTGCCAATTATCTCGATTTAGTGGTCAATTCTCGTATTTGTTCTGAAATATTTCGATCAAATTACTTGGCCCCTATTCATAGTCAATCAACTGAAAATCTATTGTTTGAAATAAAAGAAAATTGTAACATTGTTTTACGTTTTCAATTGTATTACGAATTATCATTTTTTTCTGAATTAATATTTCATTTTTGTGTTGGAACCTCTACTTATGTAGGATAAGGTACTTTATTTCACACTAGCTTTTTCCTGCAGCTTCGCCCGTCTACATAAGATATAGCATATGGTACTCAGGAATAAAGTAGCTTTCTCTCGGTGAAAAAAATTTAGGAAATGGACAACTACTTTCAGAGATTACATCCTATAAAAAAAAAAACAAGCTTTACCTCTTAATAATATTAGTGAATATTTAATGTCAATGGTTATCTAGGACACTTGAGATTCGTAACATTTTTGAATCCCAGGAAGAAAAGCAAGATTTGAAGCGGTCTCAAACCTCCGAAAAAAAAAATCGAGACTTTAGAGACTGTTATTTTTTTTAAAGATTAAATCAATTATTCAATTTTTTAAGTCAAGAATGAACAGGATACTTCTAGACAAGCGTGCTCCATCGTCGGCCACATCATCGCTTACCATCAAGTGAGATAGTGAAAAACGCGATCCTATCAATAAAAAAAAAAAACGCAAATATGAGTGATTTAAATGGTCTATTTCTTTTGCTACCACCGACTTTGTCACGACTTGTGACGAATGAAGGAAAATTCCCATTCCTTAGCAGTGTGGTTATATGACTCAGATTTTTTCTCAAATATTATAAATACTGTAGACATCATACATATGACAAATACCTAAACCTTTGTTATGATGACTGAATATACCTATTTTTTACCCAGGACCGAAAATAAGTAACCGTTGATAGTCTCGAAATTTCCGAGACCGTGACATCCGGGATGAAATCCTTAATATAATAATATTCCACAACTTTCACACCACGCCGTCTAGTCCCAAGCTAAGCAGAGCTTGTGTTAAGAGGACTAGACGACTGATAAACATACTTATAAATTTCTAAATACACACATTTATAGATGAAATACACCCAGACACAAAACAAATGATCGTGCTCATCACACAAACATTTGTCCTGGGTGGGAATCGAACCCACGACCTCAGGCATAGCAGTCAGGGCCACTATAACCACTAGACCAAAAGGTCAATATTTTACCTGGTGTTCCTTGTCTTCCATCCTAATTATAAACGTGAAATTGGGGGTATGAAAGGCAAAAAAAGAACAAGAGTGGGTTTTTAGTCAGTAAAAGTCGGACACACACTTCCGCTTCGCCCAAGAGCAGCATATGTCTAAAAAAAAACCGTGCCGTCGTTTATGGAACTCACTCAAATATTTCTCATATAACAAAACTAGATTTAACTCAGTTGTATTCGAAGCTCTTAACAAAATTCCCTTTGCCTCAGCTGTATGGAAACAAGATCGTAATCAGCGTAAGTGCAATTTACCTGAATGTTTGGGGCTCAACACACTTGTGTTTGTATGGAATTAGGGTTGCCCTTAAACTGTTATGGGGAAATTTGATGGGGAAATCTGAAGTTGTTGAGATCTACACTAAATAATTACACTTATCATTTACTTTCAGCCTTTTGTAGCGGTTTGGTCCATGGAAAAGATGAAAATCGTAACCACGTCGGCCTGACTTCGGAGCGAGAGGAAGTAGAGAAGCATTCTGTGAAGCAATAACGCGAACGTGGGAGGTAGAAAGAAGCATGAGTGAATCCTTACAGGATTTTGTGTCAAAAAACTATTAAATTTTATCCGACCAATATTTAGCGTTTATCAGATTCCCGCGACCCTCATCAAATGATCAGTCCATCTTGTGGGAGGTCTTCCAAACTGGCGTCTCCCGGTAAGTGGTCGCCAATTCAGAACCTCTCACTCCCCAACGACCGTCTGTTTTGCTAGCAATTTGCCCTGGCCTGCCATTTAAGTTTGGCATTCACGAAACTGGTCGTTATGACGATGCTTGGGGGAGACCTATGTCCAACAGTGGACGTCTGTCAGATGAAGATGATTATGATATTTAGCAACCAATATGACGACCAATTTTATGGCACAGTACACAATACAGGAGTTCCTAGTAGGGGGCATAGTAAAAAAAAGAAGGGTTTAGTAGAAAGTAAGATCTCAGCATTTGCTTGTTAATTTTTGTTTTTGTCTGTGGTGATTTTGGCTTGGATACTAAGTTTTTTAGCCATCACTCTTGTTAAAAATGTGGTGTAATGTTGCAAATTTATACGTTTGTAGAAAATCGTACTTCTTATTTATTTATTTATGATTGTTTATTTCCATTTGTACTTTTATCTGTCTTAAATTTATTTATTTCATTTAAATCTATTGGCACACCACACCGTTGCCGACTTCTTTAGTTGATATTGTTACCGGCCCACGCTGAAAACCAGCGCTGTGTACTCGTTGCATTTTTGCGAGTGGACACAGCATTATGCTGAGCGTACGGCCCTTTTGCTCGGATGTGGCCCATATTTTCTTATTACTATTTCTGTTTATTTTTTTTTTGTTTTAATTCTTTTTGTTTTATTTCCTTTTTCAATATAAAAATGTACTATGTTAGTCTTAAGTGTGCGCCTCTTTCGGGGAAATTAAATGTTTTTCTTCTTTCTTTATTTTCATTTATTGCCAAGTTGAGTAGTAAAATAAGTCGAAAAGTTGAGAAAACTCCTTGAGTTCGTATAACAGACAACCCTATCAGCATTACAACGAGTCTCGCACACAAACTGGACGGACTGCACGCCGGGTCTCCGGTATAGTGGTGTTTGTAAAGCGTTTGGGAGTGCAACGAGCTGTCTGATCAATAAGTCTGTCTGCTTCCACCTGGTTTACAGCCCGATTATGCTTCTGTTTCTTTCTGCCAAGATCAATTAAATAAATTAAATAAAAATGTTTATTTCAATTACAATTTTTTATTTATTTAACTAGCTTAAACCCGCTTGTGTTCTTCAGTTACCCTTTGCTCTCTAGGACCATGGTTTTCCTATAAATTTTCCCTGTGGACCTAGCAAAATTCAATTCCACCGAACCCATTTCATCATCAAGCCTTTCAAATAGTTACCGCAACAACTATTTGACAGATTGTTGCGGTCTACTCGATAAAGCAATTATTAACATTTTAATTGTTTAAAGAGTTCCTTACCCAAAAGGTTTTTTTTTGTATCGAGAGGACACGGTGTCAGACTTTTACCAACTAAAACCCACCTGTGTAACTTCAGTTTGCGTACCAGAATAATTACGGTAATTGAAAGAAGAAGGAAAGAAACTAAGATTAATGACATCATTAGACGCGCTCTTGTCACCGTCGGCGTTCCAGCCGTATTGGAACCCCATGGCCTGGCACGCGGCGATGGCAAGAGACCGGACGGCATGTCGTTATACCCTTGGAAGATGGGAAGGCCTTTAGTATCGGACGCTACTTGTATCGATACTCTTGCGTCTTCACATCTTCCTAGCTCGTCGTGTCGTGCTGGTGCTGCCGCTGCGGCTGCGGAGAACCTCAAGCGGCGGAAATATAACAACCTTGTTGGAAGTTATATTTCCGAACCGTTTGGGGTTGAAACTCTCGGATCGTGGGGTCCGAGTGCTCATAAGTTGTTTAAAGATCAGTAGAAACGTCTAGTTGATACTTCGCGTGACCTAAGGGCTGGCTTTTACCTCGGACAGAGGATAAGCATTGCCATACAACGTGGCAATGCCGCCAGTCTTTTGGGCACATAACCAGTCGACAGCGATGTGGAAGAGTTTTTTGACGCCATATTTTAGTTGTAATTAGTGTACGGGTTTTTATTATTATTTGTTTTATTTTATAGTCAGCTAAGTATTTTTTAAATGTAAATTATTCATATTCTTATAAACTAATAAAAAAAGTTATAGATTAACTAGAAAGAAAGACTTTCGAACCTTCCCGCTTCCCTGTTCAATATCTTTAAAATGTTAAAGATCACAAAATTACACTGAACTTTTCAAGAACTCTTAATTGCCGTCACTTTACAGTTAAGTAGCCAACTTAACACAAAGCGTGCCAAGCTACCAGTAATTAAGTTAGCCATGTAGTTGGCGCCACACCGAGCAATTTGATTAGACGCCTCGGAGCGCCGATTGACTTTGTAGCGAACGGGGCGGGGACTTCGGTCCATTGCCGTGAGTCTGTACGTTCCCTTCACAAACTATTTCACTTATACAACATTATTTTTAGTTTATAAATTAGAATCCTCAGCGTTAGCGAGAGAATCAAAAGAGCATGAGGTGAAAAATCTTTGCAATCGAGTGCAACGCGTAACTTTTCGTCCCACCTCAGCGAGGAAATTAATAAATACAAAAAAAAAAAAAAAATTTGTAGTGAATTTAACGTATGATTTCCCTTTGCCGTAATGTTGGTAATACCGAAAAACAGTATTGCTATACAATTAGCAATGAAATTACTTACTATTAGGGAGATTAACTGATAAGTAACGCACATAATTTGTTTAGAATCAGTAACTGAATGGATTCCAATAGTTTTTACACCATGTTGTATTTTTTTCACAAAAACATTTAAAAAGACACCACCGATACTAAGTACAACATAAGTCACGGCAGGTCATAACGGGTATTAGGCGCCAATAAACAGTTGTATGTGCAAGTGCAAAACAACGCCTCAGTCAGATGGCCCGGTGATTATTTATTTTTACTGACATAACAAGCTTATAACTTTGTGATTTTTCATGAAACAGTTATGTTTGTACTTAGATTTCTTATATAAAAATATTGTTTCGCGGGTTTTGCATATACTAAAACTAATTTTATAATATAGACAGTTTTGTAAAGGAAGAATGGATTTAAACAGAATGGACGTAGGCATGTTCTATAACTTTACTTTTTCAAAATATGTCTTTGTAAAAAGGTTTTTCACATTTTTAGGCCGATTTCTGTACAATAGATTAAATAGAAAATTAGGTTTGTACAAATTAAATTATTATAGCTGTAAAAAGTTTATTGTGCAATACTTACTCAGCATCTCTTACAGAGAGACAGAAGATCTCCTAATAGTTTGTGAATAAAAGATGTTTTGCTCTTAGTTAAATTAAATGTATGTTATTTAGTATAGTTAATTTAATGATTGTTAACTTATTACTTAAGGTTATTTGTACTTTTTAGCCTGAAATACAGATCCAACCTAGTTCAGGCAACAAATGCAATGTATGCGTTAAAATTGTTTTTGTATTTTTATTTAAATGTGCTACTTTTATTAAATAAACGATATTCTATTCTATTCTATATTCTATAACATTCTATCCCAATCAAATGGTAATGCAAAAGATTTGTTCGAATTTATGGCCCACGCTTGTTATGTACGTACAATTGTTTTCGGTACGATGGGACTGACATACGTTTTGCATAAAAGCTCCTATAAACGTATAAAACACAAAAAAGAGGAACGCGCTCAAACGTTACCTGTTTTTAAAAGACTCGTTCGGGAACATTATCTGTCGCTATGAATATCGTTATTCGTCATTTACTTATATTTCTTTATTTAGTTTTCAATAATTATGTATGTATCTATAGCATATGTATATATCTGTGTATTTATTTTATAATATCAGACAGAGATGACAGCCCCATTTCTTGTCCAGGCAATTACTGTACATTCCAGGTTGCCTGGAAGAGATCGCTGAATGCGATAAGGCCGCCCATTGTATGTCTGTGTTTTAGTTTCCTTTTTTTTATATGTAATGGTGAACAATAAAGTATATAATAAATAAATAAGGAGGAAGTACTACCATGTTTTGTAGCCGTTTGCGGTCAAATTACTTGGGCAGTCAGAGTGCTGGCTCGTTCTTTCCCAAAGAAAATTGTACGTGGAAATGCTGCCAGTTTAGGAAATACCTTTCCTGTGAGCTTAGGAAACAGTAATGCGGAGGAGTACTTCGAAGCCTAACTGTATTTGTTTCATCATCGTCATTTCAGCCGAGCCGTCCATTGTTGGACACAGGCCTCCACCGAATGTCGTCACAACGACCGCTTCTGTGTGTCTCGCATCCATCAGGTTCCCGCAACCCTCTCCAGGTCATCGGTCTAACTTGTGGGAGGCCCACCAACGCTACATCTTCCAGTGGATATTGGCAGTAGGTAACACGTTTTTTTCTTCCATTCTGTTCTGTCACCCGTCATGCTACCGTCAACTCCCTTTTCTTTTATCATCATCAGCCTTTTTAATGCTCCCGCTGCTAGGATTGAGACCTCCTCTCTAGGAGAGGGAATGGGCCAAAATCCACCACGCGGGCCTAGTGCGTGTTGGTTTTCTTTATACCAGATATCTAATTATGTATTATGAGTCCATATTTTGTCATTTCCAAAAATCTAATCTGTTAATTTTGAAAATGATATTACGACAAGCTTTGAGTCCCGAAATCTCGTTTGCTGGCATCAGAAAAACTGTCGAAAAAAGTGTCAAAAAACGTGTACGAAAAAGTGTGAACTTTTTGCATACACGCGCCATATTTCGTAGTTTTCGGAGCGAGGCGGCGAATGTATCCGATGACGTGAAAAATCGAAGAAGACGGCTTGTGAGCTCAAAATGTCCGGACGAAATGGATTGGAAAGGCCCGAAATACAATTGAACAGAGTAAAAGTCATTTGAAAATCGAAATTGTGTTAGTTGGTTAGATATTTGACTGGCCTGTTGGCCTAGTGGTTAGTGACCCTGACTGCTATGCCGGAGGTCGTGGGTTCGATTCCCAACCAGGACAAATGTTTGCGTGATGAGCATAATCATTTGTTCTGTGTCTGGGTGTAATTTATCTATAATATGTATGTATTTAGAAATACATATGTATGTTTATCAGTTGTCTAGTACCCATAACACAAGCTCTGCTTAGCTTGGGACTAGACGGCGTTGTGTGATAGTTGTGTGGAATATTATTTATATTTAAAAAGTCACCTCGGGCATGAGAGACGGGAACCTTAACCAATGAGCCAACGCCATATTCATCTATGAGACTGCAAATATGAAATTATAATGCGCAGTCACGTTTTATGGGGTTGCCATATTAAAACTGACATGCCAGCGTGACAGGAAATTTTTCATGCTTAACTTATTATTAATATTTGCACCCAGTTTATGGATTAAGAGGACCCTTTCCGATCCATTTATCGTCAACATGTTTTGAAAGTTTCTTGCTTAAGTTTTTTTAGTACCTATACATAAACTAATGCGTATGGTAAGCAGTGAAGCAATCGGTGAATTGAGGCGCACTCCGTGTAACCAATTCCTGAAACGGGTACTATTGCTATTGAATAAAAGGATTATCGTGCTTACTTTGACAGATATAATTACATTGATCCCTTTCGAAAATAACGACAAACACCGTTATGTATTTATTGTGTTATAAATAAATCAAGCTACAGGTTATAAATAGCAGGTAAATATTTACAGGTTGCATTTTGGAGAATGTGCGCGGGAATTGCATGACTTGATTCCGCCATCTCATTTCTACCATCGGACAAACCGACGTACCGACGTACGGCGAGTATCCACCCTTACGTTGTTGAAACCTCTACGGTCCAGACTAAGCGTTTCGCCTCATCATTTATACTGCGTACATCGAAGGACTGGAACAATTTGTGTGCTGTGGTCTTCCCGTCCGATTATAATTTGGGTGTTTTCAAGGCTAGAGTGAATAGGCTCGTAATTTTTTGCATCACTACTTACCATCAGGTGGGATCGCAGTCAAGCACTAGTTTATATCGGATAAAAAAGCAGCTATTTTAGCAAATCACAGTTCATAAATAGGGACATTTCCCTCTAGCCACTAGCGCCATCTGGTGTGTTCTCATCGCGATAACTAAAGCTCAGTGAAGCGGCACAATTTGTGGTAAATCTATGGGCATATGAGCCTTCATAGCGGATTATTGAGGATATCCGATTTTGATGTAATTTTCGAATGTAATAGCTATTGGGGCAATATTTTGAAATATATTTTGTATATGTACGTGTGAAACGTTTTGTAGGTTTATGTATGATTTAAAACTCATATAAGTAGAATAGAAAGTTTTTAAAGTAGGTAGATAATGAAGAAAAAAATAACATTTCATCATTATCATCATCTTATCACATCCCCCACTCTTGAGCGGAGCGGGAGATAGTGTAACACTTTTACTGACTAAAAACCTGTAACACTTTTACTGACTAAAAACCCACTCCTGTTCCTGCGTTGTCTTTCGTACCGGGGCTGAGCTATCTGTCGAAACTAACCCTGGCCCCGGTAGGCTTCGATCCAGATGGGCCCCTGCTGTTGCTGAGAACTCCTTGAGGCGCGCGGGAACAGTGCGCGCCGTCGACGGCTTCGGCTCGGTCCGGACAGTCGGACAGCGAGCTACCCATTGCTCGCCGTCCGCAAACCCGCGGCTACGGTGGCCGGAAATCGGGATCGGCATCCCGGCGGCGGTTGGGGCGCTGTGAGTGCCGTTGCCTGACACGGTCGGCCTCCTTCTTTACTAGCATTACTGCCTCGTAGAAGGAGGCGACCGCCTGTCACTCCTCCTCGCTCCGAACCATGGCCTATACCAAGGCCCGGATTATTATCATCATCATCATTTCAGCTGAAAGATGTCCACTGTTAGACATGAGCCTCAAACCGTCCTGAGCGTCTCGCGTCCATCGGATTCCCGCGGCTCTCATCAGGTTGTCAGTCCATGTTTTCGGGCTCTTACGATATGTGGTCGCCACTTCAGAACCTTTCGGCCCCATCAATCGTCTGTTCTTAATTTCTTTAATTATTAACTGATGATGAGAAATCAGTTATTGATTTTAATAAAACAATTTGTGAAAATATATACGTAACGGAAATGTTGATTCGAAACTACATAAAGCTGTAAACTGTGTTTTTATATCCTACATTTTTTTTTTTGCATTTTGTCATTACGTGGCTGAGTTTGTATAAAAAGTTACATGTTGCACTCTAGTGCAAAGATTTTTCACCTCTCTCGCTAACGCTCAGGATTCTATTTTTTTTTATCACTCACTGCGCTCGTGATTCAGAATCCTTCGCTTGCTCGTTCATCAAAATTGAGCAAACGGTTAAAAAGCAACTTTACAATCTTGTATAACAAATAATTATTACAGCTTTATAAAGTCTTATTTGTAGAATGTGAGTAGATTCCGTAAATAAAACATCGTACAAACGGTCTACAAATTGAAATTGCAACTGTAAATAAAAAACTTATCCCTCTACCCCTATATCAAACAGACAGGAAGTCAAGGAAATCCTTTACAAACGGATTCAGGTAAATTTCCATTTAAAACGACACGATAAAAACCGCTCACTTCTCACGGAATAAAAGAGGTTACGTCAGCCATCTTGGGCTGTGACATTTAAACCCTTTTTGCAACAATTCGACGCAGGTAAGCCGCACCTGATACTTCCAGTTCACTGGGCCGCATTGCCGTGTGAAGTACGGCCTGCTTACGTCGATTCTGATAACGTATTTCCTTTGAAAAGTGTCGTATTATTTATCTAAAATGATATGGTTTAAAAGTCAAACTGTTTATTTGCCTAAATTTTACTAACACGAACTTTACTGAAATGTAATTTCGGCAATTTCTAATCTAGTTATGAATACTGCTTGGCTGAAAAAGTTTTTAGAAATTTTTTTTTTTTTTTCTTCTTTTTTTTTTGTTTAAATCCGCCCCTAAGACGACCCACTGACCCTCCACTTTTTTAATCACTGACCGACATTTTGACAACTCAAAAGTGCCTGTAAATTATCTATTTGAAATAAACGTTTCTGGTATCTGATTTCAGCTTTTACTGTTAGTAAAAACCGCACCAAAATCCCTGTTCACGGACGCATGGCTTCATAGGACGCGTATTCGTCATTATACGCTTGGTGTACACCTCTGATTTTCTGATCTCATCATGAAACTCTGTCGACGAAGCGGCAACAACGTGCCGTCCGTCAGGTGTACACCAAGCGTATAATGACGATATTTACGCGTCTTTGAAGCTACGCGTCCGTGGATAGTCAAAATCACGCTTCAAATCGGAGAATGTTATTTGGAATACGAGTAGATCTTGGCGTGGGACAAGATATAGGATACTTAAATTAACTTATCTCGGTAGAGTTACACTACCGTGGGATACTTACGGTTTTTCACGTGGGTTTTCGGTCTATCCACACCGCTCTTGAGTCTACAATGTACAGTGCCCTTCGCAACGCCAGAGACAGAAACACATGGAAGAATATCGAACGAATGAAAATGTTGAAGCAGGAAGTTCATGACCCTCAGCATTGAGGAATACGACGCTAGGATAGAATCCCCTCCGATAGGTCTATCCATCAACCCACACTGAGCCTGCATTTTGGATTACGGCCCATTCCTTCTCCTAAAGAGGAGGCTTGAGTCCCAGCAGTAGGAACATTAAAAAAGGCTGAATATGCGGTCACGTGAGCACCGGCTTACCTTTTCTATAAAATAGAAAAACGTTCATAAAACTTAGCCTGAAAAACATCTTAAAGGATTTTGTAAGAAAGGGATCGAAAAACTTATATTAAAATTGTTATCGTTGGATTATCATGAGTTGTGTTTCTTTAGTGTGGATTTACATCGGTATTTTTTTACGTGAGGTCCTAAAGGTATCATTTTTTACAAGATATCATCTTGTTTCTAGAGTTTTTATAAGTATTTGGTACTTATAAGTTTGTTGGTTAAATTACTTTTAAGCTTTTATTAGAAAAAGCTATTTTTTTTTTAAATCAGATTGACCACCGTAGACAGATCACTTAACACACAAATTGACTTACTGACGGTTCAATAGAAAAATATACAAGAATTACATAATTATTTACTGGCCTGTTGGTCTAGTGGTTAGTGGCCCTCACTGCTATGCCGGAGATCGTGGGTTCGATTCCCACCCAGGACAAATGTTTGTGTGAGTGCATGATCATTTGTTCTGTGTCTGGGTGTAATTTATCTATAATATGTATATATTTAAAAATCTATAAGTATGTTTATCATTTGCCTAGTACTCATAACACAAGCTCTGCTTAGCTTGAGACTAGACGGCGTTGTGTGATAGTTGTGGAATATATTTTTATAGACAAAACGTACGTTAAAGAAATCTACCAATAAAGATAAAAATGCCTTTGATTTTAAGTCTGGGTTCACAAAATCTCGTGCGTCTCGCATCCATCGGAATTCTGTGATCCTCACCAGCTCATCGGTCCACCTAAAGAAAGGCGTTCTAGGCAGCATCTTCCAGTCCGCGGTAGCCCATCCAGAACCTTTCAACCCCATCGACAATCGGCTATAAGCAATATACCCTTTTTTATGGTGGGAAAAATCATTCAATGACAACCCCCGCTCTTGGGCGGAGCGGGAGATAGTGTCAGACTCTTACTGACTAAAAGCGGGTGGGCTCCGTTCCTTCTAGCCTTCATACCGGGGCTCAAGTTCCCTTTCGGATAACCCTGGCCCCAGTAGGCTTCGACCCGGCTGGGCCCCTGCGGTTGCTGACAACTCCTTGAGGGAGCAATATACCCTGGTACTTAAGTTTGACCATTCTTCGGGCTATGTCATTAACTTTGGTTATTATTATTTATTATAATCTTTATTGTACACCAAATAAACAAAAATACAGGACAAACATTTAAAAGAATAAGTGCACAATGGGCGGTCTTATCGCACAGGGCGATCTCTTACAGACAACCTTTGGATGGACTGAGAGAAAGGAGATAGATAAACCTATCAGTAACAAAATAATTCAATAAAACATTACCTTTTCTAGCTAGATAAGTGAATAAGCTTCAACCCCCATTCGTTTGTACGCCAATATAATTTCGTACGAAGTAAACCTAATGAACGTTAGACCTTTTACTTTTAATCTAATACGTAAGTAAGTATATTTGAGGCTTCGAAATGAAAATAACACTGAGATTTTTTTCTTATTCTTATAATACAGTAAAAGGTACAGAAAAGGTGAAAGCAAAATGTACAGTGTATTTTTCGTTACAAGTCCTCTTTGGTAAACAATTATGGCGGATTGACATTTTGAAATGTTGCTGAGCTTCTGTTTACCCATGGCGGCGGTTATATGGCTTTAGGTATGTTTTAATGGTTTAGTTAGTTATGGATCTTATGAATAGTATAAGGATTTTTGTGCAAAAGTCAGTGGCGGCCAGGTAGAAACGGGTTTTAACCCAGGTAGGTGTTTTACTTTGTTTCATGAATTCACTATAGCTTCTGATATCGTCTTCGTTTACGTTTAACTGGAAAATTATCCCAAGGATACATACGCTCGAGATAAAAGTCGTGCACATACGACTATATATATATATATATATATATATATATATATTTATTTCAAGATATGGTCTACCCGAGAGTCTAATTTCGTCCAAATCAGTTTAACCATTTTATCGTGAAGGAGTAAGCAACAATGTATATGTTGCTTATTCCAAATTAACTTACAAACAAACTTTCGCCTCTATAATAATAGGCTAGTTGCCGTAAAAAATGTAATTAGTCCGTCTTTTAGATTATTCAAAAATGAGTCACACGTATTATTTTATTTGTAAATTAACCTCTTGAATGCCGTAATTAGAGACACAATTAAAAAGCCATTGTGTCTCGTGTAGATCTGCGTTCCGGCAGACAACGGGTTAAACCAAAAATGACAAAGATATAGCCCAATAAGGTTACGTGTAACGTCACACCCGTGCTGCATTTTTTCGCACGAGGTGACGTCACACGTAACTTTAATTAGCTATATCTTTGTTATTTTTTGTTTAATCGAAAAAAGAAAAAAATACGAGTCCAATATTTTTTTTATAATCTAAAATACGGACTAAATAAAATGTGTTTATTTTGACCCTGGAAACTACCCTATTGTGCAGAAACAGTATTGTCTTTTTTTCTTTATTTCTTTATAGTGGCTTTATAGTTCCATCGTATCTTAAACAATTGTATACCACAAGACGTGAGCCATAAATTCGAACAAACCTTTCGCATCGTTGCCATTTCGTTAGGATATAATTTTGTGGAACACGCCTCAAATCCAGGGATCCCGTTTTCTTAAAACTCATGAAAGACATGTGACATTAACTAAACAGCACAGCGCTCTCATGAATTACAACTTGTCTTCAAAAGAGGGCTGTGTCCCAACAGTGGGAGCAACATAAGAAGATTAAGCTATACAAAGATCAAAAGGTGAATACTGAATGCTTATGATATTTGTATTAGACCTTGTGTGTTTACAAAAAATACCAAGGATAGAAAAACATACTGTACCGAAAAAGAGGGCAAAGCCAACGTGATATCATTCCTACAGTTACCTTCAATGGAAAAAGAATTCGTCTTTTGGATATGTTTGTAAGATTGATTGCTCCGTTTTGTTTGATATCCAAATATATGCTGCTTTTTGTGAATGAATGTTATTCAAAGACGGTTTGGATTTTTATGCGAGAATCTCCTGTAAATGTTGTTATAGACATCTGTTTTTCTTTCGATTTCTATCTACTCGAAATTTAATAAAATAAATTTTCGTAGTATAAATACGGAAAAATGGAAAGGTTGCTTATTTTCGAAATTTACAGACTACTATATGAAGAATTTCTTATTTACATTCTTAGATACATAACCAATAAATAAAACGCTCAAAATTTTAATAATCTACGCGGACTTTTAATAATCTTAGTGTTCAACCGAATGGTGCGAAATCACGCGCGAACGCCCGGCGTTCGCTTGGGGTTTGAGGGGAGAACGGAAAAGAAAAGCCAAGTCCTGACTCACGGACTTAAATAAACGTCCAGCCCAAACCCCTGCCCGAGCGAGGCACACCTCCAACTTACAATCCGCCGTGTCCTCCGAGCTCTCTGCACAATGGCGATTCTTCCGCACTAATCAGGTACAGAAACTTCCTGAATTTACCATGTCCGGTGAAAACCGGATCAGTCGGAAGATGAGGACGCCATGGCGTCTCTCCAGCTAATTCTCAATGAGGAGACTTACCGCCATGAATATGGTGAGCAAAAACCCAAAATCTTGTTTCAAGAACGCTACAATTTGCCTGGCCTGTTGGTCTAGTGGTCAGTGACCCTGACTGCAGCTATACCGAGGTCGTGGGTTCGATTCCCACCCAGGAAAAATGTTTGTGTGATGAGCATAATCATTTGTTCTGTGTCTGGGTGTAATTTATCCATAATATGTGTGTATTTAGAAATATAAGTATGTTTATCAGTTGTCTAGTACCCATAACACAAGCTCTGCTTAGCTTGGGACAAGATGGCGTTGTGTGATTGTTGTGGAATATATTATATTACTATTATATATATTAATTCATAGAGGATCCTTTTATGATGTATGTATATGTCACCGTAAAATTGTAAATACCGTTCGATTACCACCTATCTTGAGAGATTGTAAACTATCGAAAAATTGTGAACCTTAAAAGACAGCTTACGATTTAACGCATTATTTTATAAAGAATAAGAATGCATTTTGCAAAATTTAGCCCCTAAGAGGTTGACACAGGGGTCTAAACTTTGTATGGAGAAATCTGCTTACACGTGAGCAAAGTCGCCGACAGAACCTAGTATGTAAGTATAAATATAGCTCGTTCACGCTAATCGATATGTTTTGAATGGCCATTAGTATTATTCGAGGGTAATTTGGGTACTTGCTAAACTATGCGACCGCTTAACAGCTTAAAGGACCAACTGAGTTAACCCTAAACACGAAACTTCCAAAGTGTGCTTAAACCTCAAACGCGCCAAAATTTCAGATAAGCTTATAACGCAATAAACATACAAGAAAATATACCACAAAACCATGTTTATCACCATTATTTATTAAAACTTTTTTTTTTATTATTATTATCAAAAATGCTCGCATTTGACCACTATCTCACCTGATGATAGTGATGATGTGACCGACGATGGAGCACGGTTACCTACAAGTAACCTATTCGCTCTTGACTTAAAGACCCCTAGGTCACTTTGTGCACTTGTAAACACTGTATTTAGGGTGTTTTTAATAACGCGCGGTTTTCATCACGCATGGAAAACTGCTCCGCATTCGGGGCTGCGACCCGATTTTACGCCTCGCATCCCGCGTACGTATTCCACACATTGCATAAATACTTGTATGAAAAGGTTATTTGCGGGGGCTACGTGTGCGGAACAATAGGGTAGTTCCCAGATTATAAAAAAATAGTGGACGGGTATTTTTTATTATTTCGATTAAACAAAAAATAACAAAGTTACGTGTGACGTCACCCCGTGCGAAAAAATGCAGCACGGCGTGACGTTACACGTAACTTTAATGGGCTATATCTTTGTCCTTTTGGTTTAATTTACAAATAAAAAATAAGTGTCCCTTATTATTGAATAATCTAAAAGACGGAGTAATTACTTTTTTTACGGCAACTAGCCTATTCCGCATGCGTGACGAGATCCGCATGAACACCCTAAATGTCTTAGGCATTGTCTAGCCCTGACACATGTAGTACCTACTGTCTGTCAGTTATATATATATCAATTATTTTTGTATTTTTGTATATCTTTTTTTTTTGTCTTCCAGTTGATCTTAGA
Source organism: Mythimna ferrago (assembly GCA_910589285.2). Taxonomy (NCBI): domain Eukaryota; kingdom Metazoa; phylum Arthropoda; class Insecta; order Lepidoptera; family Noctuidae; genus Mythimna; species Mythimna ferrago. Next base: position 3,755,872 of record OU342693.1, read on the forward strand.
GTGGTGCAGAAACATAACATGGTAAACCAACAGAAAAGTAATACAATAATAAACACTTACTTAACTTATATAAATACATACAAATAACCAATATTATTATGAGAAACGAATCCCACAAATTAACGCTGTCATGATTCTACCAACTTCTTGCGAATGTGTTCACGTGCCATTACCATACAGGAGAACTGACTGGATGCTATTGTAATGTTCAATGGGAGTGCATTCCAAAGAGAGATCGCCTGTACAAAGAAGGAAGACTGGATAAATCGACCGAGTAATGATAGGGATATCGTAGTATGATATTGTTCGTAGACTGGAGTTTTTTTTTATTGTCATTAGAGATTTTTTTTTCATTATCATCATTTGAATGAGACCAGTGTCGGAAACTTCGAATTAATTACGACGACCCTAGAAAACAAAGGACAATTGAAAGAAATAAGTAAGTCTGACATTCACTCCACCCAGTACAAAAAAAAAATTGTTAATATTCACCTAAAGAAAAATTTGGACGGAGGCTGGCCTAAAGTGACACCAAATCGACGGTACAGTCGTAATGTGCGTCCAAAATGACGTAATAAATAATTTCCTAATCGAATCGAATAATCAACGCATCGAAAATGAACGAGTCAAATCGATTTCGATCAGATGCTATCGAATCCCCAATATTGAATAAACGGGCCCGATTAGAATCGACCACAGACCCTGTTTTAATGACACGAAGGTGACTTGTGGGTGCACCCCATAGAGCTAGGAATGGCTATGCCAGTCCCTGTCATTGTCATCATTGTTTTTATTCTATTCTTTTTCTTTTTCTTCATCTTTTTGTTTTTCTTTTTTCTTCTTCTTCTTGATTCATCTTCTTCCTTCTTTTTTCTTCATCTTTGTTTTTTCTCCGTTTATTTTTTCTCTAATTTCTTTTCTTTTTTTTTTGAATTAGAGAAGCAACTCCTTAGTTGTACGTAAAAGCATTACTAAAATATTTTGGGATGGGACGTCTATACATGTGTCGGTGGCTGGGCAGAATTACATTGAGCAATTCCGATGTACACTCCCAGAAATGTTACCGATAATAAAAACGACAGGCTATCTCGTTTATTTGATTAGATGGAAGAATTATTTTAGAATAAACATTTACCTATTTTCATAAATTCTTGATAAATCTTGATTTTGTCACTAGCGTGTTTGTGTGTGCGTGCATATACTAATACTGATGCCTTATCATTGTAGTGCATCGATGTCCATATATCAATACTAACGTAATTTTTTATTGGGGTGTATAAGAGAGTGTATTATTCCAGCGACATATTACAACATTATTTTTTTCATTATCAACATCATTTTTAGTAAATGTGAAACCTGAAGCATGTAACTATCTAGTATTTTTATGTAAAGAATCTATGTACAACATTTCATTTTTTTTAAATTTGATTATAGGGCTTTGTTACTTAGCGACCACATCGCCCAGTACAGAAAACACAAAAACTTACAATCTACCTTAAGGCTAACTCAAACAATTGTTTAGCTTTATCGGACATTGAAGAAGAGAGGATTGTATTACAAATGCCAATATTATACGTTTTACAGAGTCCAAAAATATTGATTCTTGTATTTTCATTCCGGACACACTCCATCATGATGTAACATTTCATGAAAAACACAAAGTTATAAGCTCGTCATGTTACCAGGTTTTATGCACAAATACATGGTCACCGGGCCATCCGAAGGACTGAGGGGTTGTTTTACTCCCGCACCCAGCTGTGGACTGGCATTAATGGCTGCCGTGACCTATTTTGTACTTAGTGTCGGTGGTGTCAAACTAGGTGTAAAAATGATTGGAATTGATTAATTTACTGATTCTGAACAATCTATTCAGCACGCTTAGCCAAGTTGTTATTCTGCAATCGTTAACGCTATCGAAAAGTGACGAATCGTATGGGAATGACGTCATCTCAACGTAAAGTCGCGTGGTCAGAACAAACGAATAGACAATTCGTAGCCAAGTTCACATCGTTCAAAATCGTTTCTACAATGTTTAACGCTACATCCATTGTTATACAAACGCTACATTGTAGAACGAGCGGCCGACTCAGGCGCGTCAACATGGCTACCAACTTATCGTTTTCTACAATTGCTGTCACCGAGGTGTTACCGATTCGACACAAACAGGTAGTAACTTGGCTAGGGGGGCAGGTTTCACACTAAAAATAATGTTGTATAATACCGTCTCTGTCATCGGCCACAGAGGTTTTTCCGTACTCTATGGCAAGCGACCAGAACCCTATTTAAAGTACACGAAGGTAACCCCTGAGGACTTTACGTGACTTGTGGGTTCACCCTTATCTCTAACCCTAATTGGAAAAACTTAAGTTCGCCGTATTGATGCGGCACGTAACCTAATTAAGGATCTTGCCAACTAAGTTTTGATTTAGGGGTTTGTGAAAAAAAGCAAGTTTTTTTTTAGTTACCTAAAAGACTTTCGAAGTCTTTACGTGAGTTTATTTCCCTAATCATGATCGTGGTTAGTTATAAAAGGGGCAACTAAGATAAAATTGGATGAGTTTTTTTTTCGGGAATCTCGAATGAAGTTCAATCAATGATGGTTAAAATTATTCGCAAATTTATTCCTAGTGGATATTACGAGAGGATCCTGGAAGAAAGTCTATGACCAGTGCGTGTTGCCAGTGATGACATATGACTCCGAAACGTATATGCAGTAGAATCCCTTTGATTTTTATAATGACATCGAAGGGAATTGACAAACACGTCATAATAAGCGAACGTCATACAAAGCGTTTTGTGAAAACAAAAGTAAACATACTTACCTAAGTAAGTATTTTAATAGAGAAACATAGTAATACAAATTGAATCAAAATAAAAATTGCACGTAATAAGTACCTACATACGATACATGTATGTATATGCTAATTTTAATGTGTCATGTCAATGCCGCTTATTATGAGCCATTTTTAAAAATATTTAAAAAATGGGTCTTAGTAAGCGGTCATAATAATCATATATATCAATATAGGCGGAGTCATATTAACGGATTCTACTGTACACCGTTAAATTTTAATCGTTTTAATCCCGTGAAGGGTCGATCCGGTACATGAAACACTATCGATTTGTAAAGATAAAATGAAAAAATAAAGTACCTTTTTTTCAAAGCTCGTATTAATTTACGCATGTACGAAATTAATTTCTTTAAGAAAACGTCAGCTGAGCGAGTTCAATGACCTGTAGTTAATAGTCGGCGTTGCGTACAAACTACCTACAGGTCATTGAACTCGCTCAGCTGACGTTTTCTTAAAGAAATTAATTTCGCACATGCGTAAAAAGGTAAAAGGTACTTTATTTTTTCATTTTATCTTTACAAATCGATAGTGTTTCATGTACCGGATCGACCCTCCACGGGATTAAAACGATTAAAATTTAGCGGTGTCTAACGTGAACCTATCAACAATAAAAAAAACGGTTTAAGTGGTTTTAAAGTTTTAATGAAAACATTCTTGCGAACGAAGTAGCTGGCAAAGTGCTAGCTCACTACTAAACTGCCTCCCTAGCCAAGTTACAATCCTTTCTCTTGCAGATTAACAACTTGGTTAGGGGTACTAGCGTTCTTTGCCTTTATCAAATACTAGCGACCCGCCCCGGCTTCGCACGGGTGCAATGTTGATACCACTGTAACCGTTATGTCCCTGCATTTTAAATTTGTAATATCTTCGAAAACATTCATTTAAATTACATGCTGTAAGAGACCATATTGATCTATATTAAATGCCAATGTATTTAAAGTACTTAATTTGATATGGATTAAATGCTGTATTGCTTAAAATCGCTTCATATCTATACTAATATTATAAAGCTGAAGAGTGTTTGTTTGTTTGCTTGAACGCGCTAATCTCAGAAATAACTGGTCCGATTTAAAAAATTCTTTCAGTTTTAGATAGCCTATTTTTCAAGGAAGGCTATAGGCTATATATCATCACGCTGAGCTGCGCGAGGGGAAATACGCAGAAGTACTTTAAAATAACATTAGTTTAGTTTTTTGAAAAACCTACATGATATAAGATTATAAGACCCAGTACTTACTCACCTATATAAACGAAGTCGCGGGTAAAGTTAGCGTTAGCCCAAAGTAACTTTTCCACGCGGACGAAGTCGCGGGCGGAAGCTAGTATTTCTTATAAAAAGTAAAGAATAAAAAATGGTTATTGTGGGTTATCACTAAGAGATAGACATGTACCATCAGGAACTCTTTAAGGTGTACAATACTGTTGTAAATTCTTTTTGAGCTATTTCGTATGGTTCAGCCAGCGTTAGTAATATAAGCGCAAAAAAGAAGAATGACCATTTTTCACCTGACTTTGTATAGTAATGAAAAAAATGTTAAAATTTAGCCAATTATATTATGTGTCTAATACGCTAAAAACAATTTTAAAAGAAACGCAGGAAAAAAAGATTTTTAAGTTTTTCTATAAACTTATTTTACGTTTAGCGTTACATATTACCATGTTTTGAACGCATCTCTATTACCTTTTGCCATAGATTATATATAAATATTGAGACCTTTTGCTACAACGTTCCATTTTACGCACTACTACTTGACTTTATTAATCTCTGTTTCTGAGTTTTATACATTATTTTACATTTTATTCAATCGATATGTTATTCTTTATTAGTCTTTGTTATTATTTTTTTATTTTTTTAATAGATTCATTGAAAATAAAATATTGATTAAATAAATTAATCATTCAGTGTGTAATTGAGTTCGGATGACTGAAACGGACTTTTTTTTACATTTGACAGTTCTATTCTACGATTGAAATTGGCGCAACCTTTCGTTGGTGCGTGTGCGTCTCGTTGTGTACTGTGCTATTTTGTGTGTGAACTGATACCTCAATTTACGTACCTTATTGCTGCCCCCTGGACCTCGATATCTTCCTCATCTGACGACCTTTGCTTTCCATATTGTTGTAAATCCGCCCTCTTGATAATGCCGCCGTCAACAAAAAGCCGACGTATACTTTGCTTAAACTGCAATACGTTTCGACGTTATCTTGTCTAAGAGCTAAACACAAGAGTTATTTCGCTTCTTAGTGAGTGGATATCACCAGTAATCGTAAGTATTTATTTTTATAATGTTTAACTTATAACTATATATGATGTCCATATGTATGACAACATACACACAAATGGCCGAAAGATGGATTAAAACTAATAGTTTTGTCTTGTTATTTCGTGTTTCGTTTTGAACTGTTAATATTGGTATTAAACTATAACCTATATCAATTGCAAATAAAAGAAGTTTATATTGTCTTTCCTATTTCAGATTACTTACAGAGGAAGATTACATTTGTGAACCTTGTAATGAACTCCTCATGAGAAGCATAAACCAGCAATAAACGACAAGCAGTGATGGTGCTCAAGCTTCAGGGTTATCTCGACCAGGTCAAAGACAAGTGTGCAGTCTCTGTGGACGGTCCACACTTAATCGTCAGAGCCATTCTATTGTTTTTGACAATCCTTCAGAAGAACTAAGATAAATTCTAAACAGATAAACAAACAAAGATTGCACCACGTCAGGTATTTATGTTTCTATATTGTTAATTATTTGCCAGTAAGTTACTTCTTACCGTTACGGTCTTGGTGATTTCTCTTTTTGACCTCGATGTTGTCTTTTATTAATACATTTACAATACCCGATATTAACTTAATATTTTCTTCCTTAGATGTCATCATCTGATAGAATATGAAATTCATGCTAGATGAGTTGTAAGTGTGCTGCCATACGTACTGGGCAAGCTGATGGAGCTTGTGGTGCATCTACTACTGAAAAAGTTAAAATAGGTGACTCTGGGCCAATCACTGCTGAACCAGTTAATGAAAGTCTAGAAGTACATTCTGAAGTTGTATCTAGCAACATAACATTATTAAATTATAGGCGAGCAGCAAATACTGCTTCACACTGCCTTTTTCCTCAATATACCAATATGAATCTGCACAATGTGGCAGATTCATGTAGAGCCACAATACTCAGTACATATAAATATTATATTCCTGTACATAGCCGTGTCAGCACAGAACATAGACTGAGTAATGAGTGGGGTAATCTGTATGATTCTAGTAATAGTATGAGTACATTTACTTCACAACATGTTTTTCATTTGTTAACAATTATGACATTAGTGTGGTATCTTGGGTGGGCTAGGTATCAAGAAAATATCTTTGCTCCAGCAGAATTTCTGGATAAGAGAATTAGATGATAATAATGATAATTAATAAACCATTTCACTAAAACATATTGTATAATTTTGTTTTTCCCTTTTTGTTTATTATATGCACTGTATACATACCATAGGCCAATAAAATGTGTCGGGTAGATAAGTGATCAAGTGATGAACAGGTTAGAGATACTTTTTAGAGGTAGATACCTATACAAACTATTTAGCATTTTTCTTTACTAAAAATGTATTTACTAGATAGTAAGTACTAGTTATTTGTGATGTAAAAACAGAAATTATTATGCTCAACACTCGATTTTTTCCAATCATCGAGAGTCTAAGCAGCTACGTAAGTTAAGGAATACATAAAATAAAAAGGACTTTACGACCACAGCTAAGTATTCCTATTTTAGATTACAATTCGAGAGTTAATAAATATTTTTCTAACATCTTTCGGCAGATTCTAACCTAAAAAGAAACATTAATATTTTTTGGACTTCGTGGCGTTTAAATCGTAAAAATGACTATGAGACATTATTTTCTAGACTTACAGGTAGTCTGTCTACTATACATTATAACTATACATTCACTTTTATTATCAGGTTTTGAAATGTATGGAAAGTGGTCATTATTCTTTGTATATTAAGGTGTATATTTACGATATCACATTAGAAACCTCTAAAATTAACAGTGTTTCTCTACTATATTATATGCATACATAGATAAAGCTTTCTCTTGAAACACTCTATCTACTTATTAAAAAAATCGCATCAAAATCCGTGGCCTAGTTTTAAAGATCTTAGTATACATAGGGACAGACAGACATCAGCGACTATGTTTTACGCTATGTAGTAATAATGGATCTTACAATACAAATTATTTGCGACACAGTAGTGCCATTCCCAACGCCTTCATTTAGGTGTTGACCTTCTTCATCTCATCCGGGATTACTGGTCCGGATTTCCGGCATACGTGTTGGGGAATTGGACCGCGGTTCTGAGGTGAACCGTAAATGTCAACGACATTCCCCAATCCTGAATCGGATAAGTAATTTAATGGAATTCGAGGAGATTCCTCTTAAAGCCACCGAGTTATGGAGTGTCTAGGTGTTTTTGTAATATTGATTTGACTAACGAGCACCCTCGAGTGTCTCGGGATTGTTTGCACGAAGGAATATTGCCTTTTCTTGAGTTGAAATTTTACGTTGATTAATTTAATTTTATTCATTTTTTTTTTCTATTACTGATAGGCTTATTTTTATCACTATCTCAATTGATATATAGCGACGATGTGGTCGACTGAGTTTCCTGATATCTATAACCTAAGTGTGTTTAAGTCAAAAGTGAATAAGTTAGTTCTAGGCAAGCGTGCTCCGTCGGCCACATAATGGCTTTCCATTTGATGAGATAGTGGTCAAGCATAGCGTAATCAGCCTTTTAATGCCACTGCTGGGACTCAGGCCTCCTCTCTAGGAGAGGGGATGGGCTGTAATCCATTGCGGGTTAGTGAATGTCACAAGTCTTCGAATTTTTTGGTTCTAGGATATGCCGGTTTCCTCACGATGTTTTCACCGTTTTGAGAGCAGTGGTGATGAAATAAATTACACAAATTACACATTGTCATTTTCGGAATATTTTTTTTTGACATTATTATAATATTTTTGGATGACTTTTTATTATTTATACTGACATTATATAAACTAGTTCACATTGAATAACATCTTACTTTTAATAATGTACGCATAAAAATAACGTGGTCCCTAAAGTTACACATATTAATTGTATTTTTTTTTTATATTTGGTTGGTTTAATTTTAAATGTTATTCAGTATTGCATGATTTGTAACTATGTGCATTGTAAATTACATACTCATTGAATATTTCTACACCAGTAAAGGTAGTACATAAATGTGATTCTGTTTAATATTAAGATCTTCATGCACCATGTACTCAGAAATAAACGATTCTATTATATTCTATTCTATTCTATTCTATTCTATTCTATTCTATTCTATTCTATTCTATTCTATTCTATTCTATTCTATTCTATTCTATTCTATTCTATTCTATTCTATTCTATTCTATTCTATTCTATTCTATTCTATTCTATTCTATTCTATTCTATTCTATTCTATTCTATTCTATTCTATTCTATTCTATTCTATTCTATTCTATTCTATTCTATTCTATTCTATTCACAAAGTAATGCGCCTAGGTGGGTTTGCACCCGCGACCTACAAACTTGTAAGTTGGGGCCGTTACCACTCGGCCACCACTGCTCTACAAAGCTCTGCAAGTGGTCACGCGCGAGCCTATCAACAATAAAAAAATCAGGGACTGTAGACATGAATAAATTAATTTTTGAAAAGAACATCATTCGAAAAATATTAAACAAGAATTTTAGCTCCCAGGGAAAAAATAAATAGAAGAATTCTGCTATTAAATTTTTCCCCGGGTAAGTGATATTTAAATCAAGTTCTACAGCCAACCGTACATCATAAAGCCATGTTTCCCCGTGCGCATGAAGTCAGAATACATAACATCCCAGTTAAGGTGAGTTGCACCTGGCATGTGACGTCACAAGGCAGCATTCACGCCAGCACGTGTGCAGAATATTGTATTAACTGGAAGTTGGACTTGCTAGTGACAAAAATTTACATAATATTTACCTTTGCTGAACTCTGGTTATAAAATATACAGGCTTGGAGGAGGGTGTTTTTTTTTTTACTTTGCAAACATTTTTTTTTTGTATGAGCCAAACCTTCTTTATTATTTTTATGAGAAATTCATCATTTCAGCCGAAGGACGTCCACTGTTGGACATAGGCCTCCTCCAAATGTCGCCACAATGATGGTCTAGCCTAACTAATTTAATATTTTACAACTCTCACAATCTAAGAGTAAGAAATTTTTTAAAAAATATTAGTAAACTTGAACATTCATTATCTCGGCCGACAGACGTCCACTGTTGGACATAGGTCTCCTCCAAGCGTCGCCACAATGACCATTATCTAATTTTAAAACATTTTTTTTTTCTAGTGACTATTGTTAAGTTTTCAAGCTATACATAAAATCTCTTAAAAGGTAATACAACTTTTTGATTGGTTTTGAGTACCCTTTTTTGTATGGGAAATTATCCAATAACTTCGCCCGCTCTAAGTTGAAGTGAGAGGGCGTGTTATATTTTTTTTACTGACTAAAACCCAGATCTTTTAGTCACTTTTTCGTTCTAAGACTCTACTCTACGGTATCTCTTTAAAAAAAAACCGTGGCATATTTTAATACTCTGTGTAATATATTTCAATAAAAAAACCTCCAAAATAACCTACTAGATATGTATCCAGTAGTACAAAATGCAAAACGCAATAAACCAAAGCTCGAACGAATCCTTAGAATTGACTTTAAAAAATCATATCCTAAAGAGGACGTCCCATCTTTCAGCGGGAAGCCATGAATAAATTCAATTAGCCAATGAAAAAGTATTCCAATGATTCAATTAACCAATGAAAAAGAGATTCATTTGTAGCTGGCCAATGAGAAAGCGCACCGAATTGTTCTCTTGAACCCAGACGGAGCGCTGTCTGCACTTTAAACTTCGAACGTTCTTTGAATAAATGAAATCTTAGGCATGGAGAAATGAACTGAGCGTTCGTTGTCCGTCTGTGAAGCGAATCTAACCAGTTTTTTGTAAATTGCAAGATTGGGTCAGATTGAATTTCAATTTATATTTCAACAGTCTTAAAGAAACAGTATTCGTTGTACACACACGTTCACAGTGATGACTCTATGACATACATCAAAGACAATCATAGATAAGTATGAAATTCGTTTGTATGTATGTAAGTAGTTTGTCCATATCTCCAACAGTTACCAGAAAATTATTTAAAGTGCTTACTTAGTGTCGTATTTGTCATTACAATTTATAGAAAAGAGAAGCAAAGCAACTAGTAGCTTTGCTTCTTTAAGAGGGTATTGCTCAGTCCATTCTCCAGGTAGTTTCATTTCTAGGAATGAAACTAGTACGGATTGAATGTGAATTGAACGAGATTTATGAAAGAGGTATGAATATTTGCTAGAATTTCCATGTGTTCTATGTTTGAAAATTACATATTTGAAGAACTTTTAGGATGTTGAAAGTTGCTTTTCTTTAAATTTAAATTGAATTTTACATTTTGAATATGAAATAGTTATAAATTGTGATATCGCTTGACAATATCATAAAATAACATAGCCACTTCGTGTTCCGTTCATAAAAATAACACAACTCCTCTTTATACGCACTATAATAAATTACTACAACCATCTGAAACCACTCCGCCCCGTGGTGTCAAAGATATCGTTACATATCACGTGTGCTTCGTGTTACCTCGGGTGTCATGGTGTGTCGTCGTGTGTCGTCGGATATTATATCGTTGACGTGTAAGCCGTGTGATTGGACCACTACGGTGACACTTGAGATGTCATTTTGAATGTGAGAAGAATGGTCTTCGTGACTCGGTTATTTTAAATTTTCTTGAGTTATGAAAAATACGGAATTATTTCTAAATAAATTTCACAAGCACACGAGACGCTGTTGAGAACCTAAGGTTCCATGTGAAAATAAGTAATGTTTGATCGTTCTGGGATCTTGGACTATAGTACACTAGCTTCTGCCAGTGGCTTCGCCCGCGCACATAAAATATAACCTATGTCATTCAGGAATGAAGCAGCTTTCTATCGGAGAAAAAATTTTAACAATCGGACCAGTACTTTCAGAGATTACCTCCTACAAACAAAAAAAAAGACGTGTGGCACTCGGGGACTGCCGCGGTAAAGCTATTGCGTAGCATTTTTATCAACTTATGTAATTATAATTATTTATTTTATTTATGCAGTATTTTTTTTCCTTTGTTTTTTTTTCTTTGATATTAATTGAAGTTACACTTTCACACATTGAATTGAATTTTGATTGATTGTTCACTCATTTGTTTTCTTATCGGTCTCCACGCTCAAAAAACAAATGAGTGGGGGGTGTTAGGTTATTTTCGTTACGGAATTTTTGGATTCGGTCTCCACGCACAAGGCCCGCGATAGAAGCTATGCAATAGCTTAATAAAAAACAAACTTCACCTCTTTATTATATTGTTGTAGAAAATGGGCGCGTGATAGATTACGGCCCGTTTTTTTTCTTAATAAGGAAGTTTAAGTCCCAACAGTGGGGTCATTATGATATTCTGTTATATGCAAAATAAACCTGTTAATGCCGTTTAAATTAACGAATTGATCACCTTATCTACTTGATCGACAAAGGCTCGATTAATTGTATTAATGTCACAGTTAATTATTATGATAATGACAATAATGTGCCGTTTAAGACTTCACGTGTAAACTGAACGGTGTCACAAATAACGACGACATCTCATTTTCATGTACAGTCAGGAAAAAAAGCTGAAATGATTTATTTATCAGAATCTTTATACACAACTAACATTTTTTAATGTTTCCACTGTTGGGTCCATAGATATCGTGGTTGGGACTAAGACCTCCTCTTCAAATTAGCCGCTAAGAGAGGAAATGGGCGGTAAACAACCACGCCCGGCCCATTCCCTCTCCTAGAGAGAAGGCCTGAGTCCCAGCAGTGGGAACATTAAAAGGCTGATTATGCTTATGATAAGCATTAAAGATTCTTATAAATTAATTATAATATATATTTATACATAATTATCATTATTGTAAATACCTGCTTAAAACATTTTATTTTATTAAGCTATTGCATAGCTTCTATCGCGGGCCTTGAGCGTGGAGACCGAATCCAGAAATTCCGTAACGAAAATAACCTAACACGGGGGGTGTTAGGTTAGTCATTTGTTTTTTGAGCGTGGTGACCGATAAGAAAACAAATGAGTGAACAATCAATCAAAATTCAATTCAATGTGTGAAAGTGTAACTTCAATTAATATCAAAGAAAAAAAAACAAAGGAAAAAAAATACTGCATAAATAAAATAAATAAATAATTATAATTGCATAAGTTGATAAAAATGCTATGCAATAGCTTTACCGCGGCAGTCCCCGAGTGCCACACGTCTTTTGTTTTTGTTTGAGTGGCTTACAGCTAACAATACAAAGTAAACGATAAGATAGATCACGATGAGCCATTTACAAGCCTCTATATATAATACGGGAGTATTGTGGAAAGTTACAGAAGTAATGATAAAGCTAATTAGTTAAAGCAAGATAAAACAATATTACCATGCAATTACAAAACATTGCTTTTAGACATAATAATATTTATGGATGCTAAGCTGCTTCACTTTACATACATTATAGATAAACATTTTTTTATAGGAATTTTTAAAGATTAGCGTTGAAGGTTTTGTTATACAAATCTCTGTGGGCCCTTCCCCACTCATGAATCAACGTGAGCATGGTTTCAAAGCTAATTGCTTCATCCCACGCAATTGAACGCAATGATTAAAGAGGTAATGCGAAAACATAGATATCGTATAAAAACCCTGTTGGTATTAGAAAATTACATCATTTACTCGGAATGTTTTACCAAACCTTGTTCCAGAAAGTACGTGTTTTACTTTTAAATCGAAAATGTTTGGAAGAAAATCATCTTTCAGAATCTTGATTAAATGTACAAGGCTTCTAACTTCTATAGTCATATTTTTGTAATGTATGGGCTGGCCGCTCTTAATGACTATAATCTACTAATATATAATATTCTTAATTTTTGATTTACCTAGTTGATATTCCAGTATTTGTAGAACCAAATCTACCTAAATGTACGTAAGGTGTTAAATAATTGATATTTCACAGATCTAGATAATATTTTAACGGAGCTTTACCGCTCGATCCAATTTTATTAGTCAATAAAGTAAACCAGATAAGCTTGTACTATAAATCTGTACATTCGACTTTATGTGTCTAGGTAATAAGTATCGTGTGTCGTGAGACGTTCACAACCGACACGACGTCAAGTACGAGACGAGTTTAGTGTCAATTAGGCACTTACCTAAATATACTACTAAAACATCAGGGGAATATTTTTTTAACACACTTATGTACTGGAAAACTTGCTCTTATAACGCAATTTGCTGTTTTCCGCACTAGTGCAGACAAGTGCGCGAGTTCACTCTCCACGATTATAATTATTGTATCCAGCAGAGCAATAAGCGAGCCCCACGATTAAGTGTTTTGAAAAAAGTTGTTTAATACACGAGGAAATAGGCTCCGGGGTTTTACTGAAAAGTTTGCTTTTCAGAAAATCCCTGGGGCCCAAGCATAGTTTTAGAACGCAAATGGCAACTGCAAGACACAAGTGTGGTTTTATTCAGTAAAAGTCTGACACGCCCTCGCGTTTCACCCAGACCGGGAGAAGTTATTAGATGATTTTTCAGCTTAAAAAAAGACTGAATGCCAACTTCTACATTAAGGCCCAAGCGCCCGAAAAGTGCCATAAAACAGTGACTTTCTGAAGCCTACTCCTCGGTAACGGCCAGGTTAATAGGTTTGAAAAAAATATATGTTTAGATTCATGAACAACATTATCTACATTTGATTTTTTCGTGCTATTAATACTGTTGTCTAAAAAAAATATTTAGCAATTTCGCAACTTTTCCCTACTCCTTAGAAACAGCTTGGATCTTTAGAAACATTTTTACACATAAAAATTGGTGGTTAAATATTCTTCAAAGTGAACATTGCTTATGTAAATCAATCAATATTTTGCAAAGAAAATGGATTTAAAGGTCAGCCGCGCGCTTTCCGGGCGCTGTTGGCTGCAAATAAATGCACAGATTCGCGTACTGCCACCTAGGCGGGTGCAAGAGGTACGTCTACATAATTTTGGCCAGATGGTTCAAGGGACTATAAGCCTTAAATTAAATTTCAAAGACTTCGAATTCAATTTCCAAAACTTCACATTCAAAATATCCAAATATTCGAGCACTTCTGTCGCTGTGTGTACTGTGTTCGTATAATTCGTCGTTTACGTGCAAATTGTTTGATTGGACTCTCTCAGTGACACTCTCGATCAAAATTAAACGAAAATGAGAGGGCACGTTGCGATGTATCTGCATACGAGATGCTGTCTTTTTTATGTAAGGAGTCTTCAAATAAATTCCCCGCTAAGGGAGTTGCAGACTTTTACTGACTAAAGCCTACTCGTGTTTTTTTTTTAAAGTAGCCTTCTTCATTTACTGGTAATTTAGATAATACTCGTAATTAAAGAAATCTCTATACTTTCTATAAACAAAATAATATTATAAAAGTGAGTTTGTGTATGCGTATGCACTAACGGTAGTTACTCTTAAACATTGAGCGTTTAAGAGTTTTATTTAATAAAGTTTCGAGTAGAGTTTTATTCAGTAAAGTTTCGATAAGAGTTCCCAGAGAATGTATTGGGATGTTTGACAGTCAAATAGACTAAGTCCTAAAATACATCATGTAACATATTAACCGCACATTCTAAAATTAATATGTAGAATCGGCCTACCTACTGAGTTAGACTCATTATAAAACATAATACCTATTTAGACATATAAGAAATACCCTAGAATGTAACTTAGAACGAAACTGAAAGAATCAATAACATAATATTACGTGTCTGGTGTAGGAGTAGCTATTTTGGCTATTTTAGTATAATCTCACTACATCGGACAAGCCGCTGGGTACAATTACCGGCACGGATTTTGAGCGCTCGCTTTGCGCATTCCATACATAGGCGAGCCAATCATCGTCGTTGTTAGATACATGCAGCAACGCAGGGAGCGAATCACGAATGACGTCTATCACACGATGGCGCGACGAGCCAATCACTGATACTCCCGTCTCACTTCGCACCACTATTGACTTCTGCGCAACTTGAAGCCAGTGCTCAAGATCCGTTCCGGTAATTGTAGTCAAAATACAAAATGTCAAAACGGGTTTTTTATTTTTTGACAACTTTAAAGTTAATGACGTACTTTTATCGATTTAAGCTATTGTTAAAGTAGAACACTATTTTTTTATAATCAAGTATTAATTAGAATAAAAAGATACCGGTTTTGATTAATTCTTGATAATTTTTTATTGTGTTTACTAGAGTATTTGTGTGCAACACGATATTCAACCATAGTGTAGTGCATTGATCCACATATTATTTGCCTTTAATTAGGATAACTAATTTCTTAATAAACCCTACCTAAATGCATTGAAGTAAAACAGTGCTTGAATAATTATGAGTTCAACTTAATTTTCTAATTGAGATGTTTATATAAAAGCGTGTATTATTCCAGTTGCATTTTGTATAATTCATTTATATTTTCACTTTTAATTAAGTGAATGCTGAGAGCGAATGAAAGCTGAAACTACACAATTAATGAATACCGTATCATTAACGGCTATAATAATAATTAAAATGAAAACAACGGCCATGTCACTGTTTGATGTGAAAATTTAAATAAATAATGCAATGCAATTAATGAAGACTAATTATGATGGTTAAAATTTATATTCATTTTAGGTTCACAAAATGCAATGTTGTTTTATTCAGAACTAGCGACTCACCCAGCTTCGTACGGGTGTTATAGATTTTTTTTTATTATTACAATTCTTGATTTTTCTCTACTCTTCTTCCTGCCCTTGTCCCATCTTATTTGGGGTCGGCGCAAAACGTTTTTTTCTTCCATTCTACCCTGTCACTCCTCATGCTATCACTAACTTCCTTTTCTTTCATATCGCTCTTCACGCAATCCATCCATCTTTTCTTTGGCCTCCCTCTCCCTCTCCACCCATCCACATGTATACTCATAACTCTTTTGGTAACATGCATTTCATCCCTCCTCTTTACGTGACCATACCAAGACAAACGGTTCCCCTTCAGCTTATCAGTCACTGGCGCCACTTTCAAACTTCCTCTAATATACTCATTTCTCACTTTATCCAATACACCACACATCCATCTCAACATTCTCATCTCCGCTATATGCAATCTTTTTTCATCCGTCTTTTTCATTTTTCTCTACTATAATATATAATATGCGTGTATTAATAGATTGTAGATTATGTGACTAGGGGATAAAGCAGTGTCTTTAAGTCGCGGGTGGCATATTGAATTCCGAACGAAACGAAGGTTGCTGATTTCAATCCTGAACGTTAGTGAGGGATTTATATACTTAACTCCCGAGCATTGCGAGGGAGTTAATAAAGAAACCTGAGTGAAGTGAGGAATACAAGCCGCCCAAGTCAAAGACAGCTTTATCCCCGTGTTGCATACTCTACATTTTACACCATCTGTGAGATAATTAAAAGACAATTTGGTCGACCAAGTCCTAAATTAGAGAAATATAAGTATCATATATTTACAAGTTCATCAAACAAACAAAATTCAGTGCTCCAAGATTCTATAGTTTCAGTTTTCTGTAACGCTTCCGTCAGTAAGCACGTTTTTTTCTATTTTCTTTTTTTGTTAGTGGCCAGTTTGAATTTCGAGTCAACTTGTTCGATGCACCTACAATTTAATTCACGATATTGACAATTTTTGATGTTTCAAATTCAAATCTCATTATTCCCTAGGGATCGGCCATACTGCATTATCTCCCTAGGGATAGAATGACTTGCTTTAAGTGAAGTTTGTATGACATATAAAACGTCATTATCGAGCAGGTGGTGTAAAAATAGTTTTTTTCTCCAAAGTGCCCTTATATCTGCACTTTGGAGGACCTAAAAAACGCCATTTACGTTATCTCTCTAGCTAAAATAAATAAAGTCAACTCAATTCATTTAAAACAACAAGTCCCTCTAAACATTTTCTCGAGTTTCCGAACAATTTTCTCAGCGAATCGACCATTGATATAAATTGCATCGGAAGCTAAGCTCTTTGCTCAAGATTGGCTGTCCATGGACATCCTTACTGAAAGTGCAGTTACCTGCACTTCCTTCAGTTTCTAGTCCAATAACTTTGTTCCTACTTCAATGACATTACCGGTATTGAAGATAAATAAGAGGACGTTCGGTGTTTGAAAGAGAATTGAAGTGGTTACTAGTAAAAAGAAGAACATTTAGGTACTTTTTTACCTTTTTTAACCATCCATGAATGAAAATATGGCCGAATGGGGTATCATGTGAAAGAGTATATAAAATCAAAGACACTTTCGCCTGACCACCGCTAAGTTCATTTTTGCTTGCACTCGAAACGAAAACTTCAAAGGGTTTGGTTTGGCGCCGCGCCGCAGGATTCAAGCGAATTTTTTTTAAGTGATAAGGCACTAAAGATCGCGCTGGTACACTACAAAACTATTTTACCTGTTTAAAAGTTATGATCGTACTTTTCATCAAAGTTTTAAAAGCTTCATTGGAGTGTATTTTTTAAATATTTTGTTTAAGTTTGCTGTTGTAGTGCGGCATCTCTCTAAAGACCATTTCCAACTCTCCATCTTGCATCACGTGTCCTTTGCCTCTTCACCTAGGGATCTAATGACAGCTTCAGAAGACAACAGTAAAAAGAAAACCAATTTTTGCCAACGCTAAGAGAGTTTTTGTCCTTCAGCAAACAAATAACAAATCTTTATAAAAAAAAGAGCTTGCTAGAATTATCTATAATATAAAAATGAATCGCAAAATGATTTGGTAAGCGCATAACTCAACAACACCTGGGCCGATTTCGCTAATTTTTTTTTTGTTGTGTTCGTTATTATGAGGAGAAGGTTCTTATGGAAAAAAAAATGA
The DNA here is from genome assembly GCA_910589285.2 of Mythimna ferrago. Lineage (NCBI taxonomy): Eukaryota > Metazoa > Arthropoda > Insecta > Lepidoptera > Noctuidae > Mythimna > Mythimna ferrago. Next base: position 3,773,782 of record OU342693.1, read on the forward strand.
AAATTAGGGTAGTGTAGGGTAGTGTAGGGTAGAGTAGGGTAGTGTAGGGTAGTGTAGGGTAGAGGAGGGTAGAGTAGGGTAGAGTAGAGTAGGGTAGGGTAGAGTAGGGTAGAGTAGGGTAGAGTAGGGTAGAGTAAGGTAGAGTAGGGTAGAGTAGGGTAGAGTAGGGTAGAGTAGGGTAGAGTAGGGTAGAGTAGGGTAGAGTAGGGTAGAGTAGGGTAGAGTAGGGTAGAGTAGGGTAGAGTAGGGTAGAGAAGGGTAGAGTAGGGTAGAGTAGGGTAGAGTAGGGTAGAGTAGGTTAGAGTAGGGTAGAGTAGGGTAGAATAGGGTAGAGTAGGGTAGAGTAGGGTAGAGTAGGGTAGAGTAGGGTAGAGTAGGGTAGAGTAGGGTAGAGTAGGGTAGAGTAGGGTAGAGTAGGGTAGAGTAGGGTAGAGTAGGGTAGAGTAGGGTAGAGTAGGGTAGAGTAGAGTAGAGTAGAGTAGAGTAGGGTAGGGTAGAGTAGGGTAGAGTAGGGTAGAGTAGGGTAGAGTAGGCTGAAGTAGGGAAGAGCGGGAGCGAAGCCGCGCGGGCAAAAGCTAGTACTAAATAAAAAAGCAAAGTGCAACTATGGCAAATAATTTGCCACACTTGATTAAAGATACACTAAACCTTGGCACCGGGGAAAAATGTAACACAATCATCTCCAAAAACCCGTGTATACTCGTATAAATCTGCCGGTGTCCATCACCCAGTCAACACGCAACATGTCGGTTGTAACGTTATCCCCCATTTCCCCTCGTCAGCCATTTTTCACAACGTGATAGCCACAGTTGGTATATTGTTATCATTCATCTCCATGCGGTTAGGACACGAGACTGTGATATTTTGTGTCTTATTAGTGTTGGTTTCTTTCTCTGATTTGAATGTGAAAATTTTACATAGTGTTATTAACTGCTAGCTTACAGTCAGCGGCTTTGCTCGCGCGCCTCTACTAGCGAATCGCGTCAGTTTTACAAGGGTGTTATATATCTTTGCTCGCGCGCCTCTACTACCGAATCGCGTCAGTTTCGCATGGGTGTTATATATCTTTGCTCGCGCGCCTCTACTAGCGAATCGCGTCAGTTTCGCAAGAGTGTTATATATCTTTGCTCGCGCGCCTCTACTACCGAATCACGTCAGTTTCGCATGGGTGTTATATATCTTTGCTCGCGCGCCTCTACTAGCGAATCGCGTCAGTTTTGCAAGGGTGTTATATATCTTTGCTCGCGCGCCTCTACTAGCGAATCGCGTCAGTTTCGCAAGGGTGTTATATATCTTTGCTCGCGCGCCTCTACTAGCGAATCGCGTCAGTTTCGCAAGGGTGTTATATATCTTTGCTCGCGCGCCTCTACTAGCGAATCGCGTCAGTTTCGCATGGGTGTTATATATCTTTGCTCGCGCGCCTTTACTAGCGAATCGCGTCAGTTTCGCAAGGGTGTTATAATTATATCTTTGAAATTCTTGGCTTTTCTCCACTTATTTATTTATTTAAGGATCTCCAATGAGTGTTATAATAATAAACTTAAAGAAATAAATATTGGTACACTTTATCTTTTACTTTTTTACTTTACCTATATACTTTTCCTATATAGTGCACACTCAATTATAGGCAATCACAGTTTATGCATGCGTACACGGCTCTAAATATTAAGTTTATTTTTTCTTGTTGACCAGTTTGCAATTGACCGCTATGTTACCTGATGGAAAGCAACTACGCGGTCGACGATGGAGCGCTGTTACCTAGAAGTAACCAATTTACTCTTAACTGAAAGATTCTGGGGTTGTAGCCAACAGAAAACACTGATTCCGGCAAGGAATTCCACTCCTTAACTGTAAGCACATTAATGTGTTCTCAAAAGGTTTTGTGCGTGTAGGTGGAATGTTCACCATGTACCGGTGGCGCATCGCCGTATGCTTGGTGGTCCGCTGGAACGGGCCAGGCGGAATTAGGTCATGTAATTGATCAGACGCAAACTCACCGAAATGCAACTGATAGAAAACCGACACGCTAGCAATCGGCGTCGATGCTCAAGACTTTGAAGCCCCGACAAAAAAAAAATGCAAAAAAAAAAGTTTGAAAATAAACGCAATTGGAATACAATAGTAATCGCTCAACCACTGTGCTAGCCGTGCTGTCGCACATACAGCTCAATTTAGGTATCTAGTTTTCAACGAAAGCCTAGTTCAACCTCATATACCGAGGCGCTGCAGTATTTGCGCGTAAAGGTGAACGCACATTTATCGATAAGCGTGAATAGTTTATCTATCCATATTAAAAAAAAGCGTTGAACGAATCGAAAGAAAAGAATTTTAGAGCTCTTTGTATGAAATCCTATGAAACCCCGCACACCTAACCGCGTCGAATCATCTGAATCTGAAAGGACTCCAGGAATCCTAGACGAATTCAGATGCACGAAAGTACTGCCTTTTTAAGTCTTCTTCTTCTTCTTGTGTCGATCTGACTCAAATTTTGTCCAACCAATATTTAACCACCTTTTTTTTTATGGTGGCAAAAAATCTTGCATTGACAACCCTCGCTCTTGGGCGGAGCGGGAGATAGTGTCAGACTCTTACTGACTAAAAGACCCACCCCGTTCCTTCTAGCCTTCATACCGGAGCTCGAGCGCCCTTTCGGATAACCCTGGCCCCAGTAGGCTTCGACCCGGCTGGGTCCCTGCTGTTGCTGACAACTCCTTGAAGCGCGCGGGAACAGTGCGCGCCGTCGACGACTTGGGCTTGGTCCATATTTAACCACCTGGACAGCTCTGTCGTTGCCTTCGTATAAGTCATGGAAGGTGCAGGTAGTAGTGCATGCTGGGCAGGAAAGGAGGTGATCCTGTGAAAGGGCTCCATACTGGCACTGGCTTTTTTAAGCTAATGTTCATCATCATCATCATTTCAGCCGATAGACGTCCACAGTTGGACATAGACCTCCCCCATGTGTCGCCACAATGAACGATCCTGGGCGTCCCGCATCCATCAGATTCCCGCAACCTTCACCAGGTCATCGGTCCACCTTGTAGGAGGCCTTCCAACGCTGCGTCTTCCGGTAAGTTAATGTTATGTTCATAACATTATGAATAAGGGTTCCCAAATTCTTCTTCATTTCCCTTTGATGTATCTCACTTTCTTCATCTTCCATTAATAACGCACTGACAATAAAAACCTTGTCAAGATCCATCACAATTCATAAAATATGTAATTTCAGTGCGACAGGTGTAAAGGAAATAGAAATGATTTCTTTGGCGCGGTTGATTCTTTCAGTGCGGATATGTGTGCGAGGCATTCTTGATGTTGATTCGTTCGACTCTGCTAAGTGTGCGTGGATGGGCCTCGCTGGAGAAGCTATTGCATTACTCTGAACTTAGACGAAATCATGTGACTCTCAAGAGTAGGAGAAGTACAAAAACTCAGCTTGAAAATTAATCAGGAGTTGACTGGATCTACCAGCGTCTGAGTCTGGCGTCGATCACGCGCTAAGGCTGGCCGGCCAGATGTTATCACAAATTAACACATTGTTACCACTATTCACTAGGTCAGGCAGGAATGATCGTAAGCTAATCAGTTACCTAATAAACTTCTAGTGAGGCATTTGTTTTTCATGAGAAAAGATTTATTTTTCACGCACACGAGGATTTTTTTTTCGATGGGTAAAAATCATCCACATGACTGGCCCTTGGGTGAAGCGGGAGATAGTTTCAGACTCTTACTGACTAAAAACCAACCCCGTTCCTTCTTGCCTTTCATACCGGGGCCGAGCCTCCCTTTCGGAACTAGCCCCTGGGCCCCAGTAGGCGTCGAACTAGCTGGGCCTCTACGTTTGCTGACAACTCCTTGAGGCGCGCGGGGATAGTGCGCGCCATCAACGACTTGGGCTCGGTCCAGACAGTTAGGTAGGAAAATAAATCAGGACTAGGTTCATGTCCGCACAGTGCGTTCACCTTAATACAGACAGAGCACAAACGCAGTAGTATTTACGTTATTCCAATAAATCCCGTTTTACGCCCAAAGCTTCAAATGATATTAATTTACGCGCGGTTTGCAGCGACGATGAAAATTCGCATTACTCTCAGCGGTTTGCGGAGTGAGAAAATAATGGTGAAGTAACGCATATATTGTGATGTTTATGAAGCGTTTCATGAGCACTATCATTTAAGCTGTATATGGACGCTAGTTTTTGCCCGCGGGTTTGCCTGCATACATAAAATATAGCTTATGTCACTCAAGAATAAAGCAGCTTTGTATCATTGAAAACCAGCGTCAGGCACTAGTTGAAAACCAGCGTCAGGCACTAGTTGTCTGGCATTCATGCTGAACTGGACCTATTTTGGTGCAGCCATGAGGCAGACATCAATAATATTTTTTTTTTTTTGCTTCTCTTTCTTTCTTTCTTCTATCGGTGATCAAAATTTTTGCAATCGGACCAGTACTTTCAGAAATTACCTCCTACAAACAAAAATAAACTTTACCTCTTTATAATATTAGTGTAGATTTTTATGATCGTTTTAATTTGATTTGAATACGTGTCGTATTATGTATTAAAGCCAAATGGACATTTCAATTAATGGTTAAATTAATATGCCGCAGAGATATGATAAAAACAGAGCTTTGGTCAAATCTGTCTGTTTGGTCAAAGTCAATGTGAAGTAAAATTTATTTATTTATTTATTTAATCCTTAGGTGATTTAATCAAATCACGGAGGATGTTAAAATAACACTAATACGTAGCTGATTTATCCTGAATTACAAAGAACATTATTTTTCTTACAAACACGGTTCACGCAGTTGCGGACGGCGAGCTACCCATTGCTCGCCGTCCGCAACTCAGGACTACTAATGAGCTCAACTACTACTGACAAGAATGACACATTATCTAGACCAAACCGGTTCTACAACAATCGAATTACTATAAAACAATTCTTTAATTTTCTTAAACCACTCCACTATAATTGAATGAGTCCAACACTTAGAACAGCTTGTAAACAAGTTCCTAACTACAAACACGGAGTGACAAGTGGGATGTAATCAGAATAAATGGCCGCCGCTGAGCCGTCGTCAATTTGTCACTAATTTATTTAAACACTTTAGTTTGGACTACTTGTGGTATTCGTTGCGGCAAGTTTTTATAGAGGTTAGGCTTTTTTGGTTTAGTTTACTTTCGTTTATTCATCATCAACATATCAGCGAAAAGACGTCCACTGCTGGACATAGGCCTCCCCCAAGCGTCGCCACAACGACCGGTCCTGTGCGTCACGCATCCATCGGATTCCCGCGACCCTGACCAGGTCATCGGTTCACCTTGTTGGAGGCCTTCCAACGCTGCGTCTTTCGGTACGTAGTTCTTACTAGGACGACGAGATTATTTAAAAAAGTTTCCGTGGCCCTCGTAAAAGGGCAAGAGAAAGAAAGTAAAAAAAATCGGTCAGTGAGGCCTTTTTTTAAGGTGGGAAATCATGCAATGACTTATCCCGCTCCAGGGTGGAGCGAGAGGGCGTATCAGATTTTTACTGACTAAACCCATATCTACCTATGTTTCTTTTTTCATTACTTCTCTACAGAAGGAGATATCTGTATCCCATTCCCTTTCTCTCTGTACATCATCAATCATCATTATCATTTCAGCCACTGGTGTATACAGGCGTCCCTCAAGTGTCGCCACAAAGGACGGTCCTGTACGACATGATCTGAACCTAAATTGGACATAAGAGGTCGCTGCAACCTCCACGAGGAGACGCCAAAGCTGCCTTCACAAGGACACGCAGATACTCCGTATAAGCGCATGTATCAATTGCACACGTAATATAACCTTCAAAAGACTTGAATTCTGCCCCAAAATAAACTCTTCAACATAGCTATTTAAACACCACTCCCTCACATAAAGCCTACACTCCTCAACAATATAAAAGCCTCACTCAACATAAATATAGTCAAAGTAACTGACATACAAAGTGACATTATCAGATGAATGGGCTCTGACGTAGCCGCGTAGCCTCGTAGCGGGGCCTACGCCGTAGCGCTACGAGGCTACGAGAGCTACGACGGTTTACGTCACGACGACGGGTATTGTGTCGCGTCATGCGTGACGTCATTGAGACTTCTTTTTAAAGGCTTTTTTTTTAAGGTTAGGGACGATGCACATGGTTGGGTCGCCTTGTTGGTTGACCTTTTTATTTAAAATAGGTTTTTTTTTCTTGTTTAATGTCGTGAACTTTGAAATGTGATTTGGTTTTGTTATGCAGTGGGTTGAATTATATATGTTTGTGGAGTAGATTTATTTATTTCTGAAATGAAGGTATACCAATTTTATAAAAAATAAACTTTTAACAAAAAACACTGTTCAGTGTTTTTTTTTACATTGAAATCAGTTGTATTTTTTTTTTTGTAAAAAGTTTTTATTTTACACAATTCAGTTATGGTACCAACACTAAAAAGTACCCCTCAGCCAAACTTTTATATAACTTATAGCCAGAGTGCAACTCATAACAATTCTAATAATCTCAAACACGGTTAGATTACATTAATTTACTTTCCGCGTCTTCATCAGATTAGTTCGACATATCCCCTCCCCCTTTTCTTTCAGTCTGTCACCAACTACACGTATAGACAAACCGAATAAATTCAGCCAAACATAGAACCTCCTCCTTTTTGAAGTCGGTTAAAAAGTAAAGTTTTGTAAGTTTGTATGGGTTTTCTCTGAAACTAATGAACCGATTCTAAAAATTATTTCACTTGTAAAATGCTACTGTATCACAGAGAGTTATTGACATATGTTTTTTACTTTCACACAGGTGGAGCCGTTGGTAGAAGCAAGTATTAAATAAAACAGTATTAATTTGTAATTTAGTTGGATCCCAAATCGGATTTTTAGACAGTTGGACCGCACGGTTGGCGCAGTCCTTGAGTGATTGGCGGCTACGATACGTGTCGCGGGTTCGGTTCCCGCATGAGACTTACATTCGTATGGCTAACAGATCATCATGCAATTTTCGGAGTTGATTTACGTAGATTATCCTTTAGAAACATTTAAAAAATCGTGCTATAAAGTTAGACAAATTATACTAATAATTTTTTTGTTGAATTGATATAAATTAGTGCTTGCTACGATCCCACCTGATGGTAAGCAGTGATGCAATCGTTAAATACATCTCAAAAACAATTTTCAAGCGTAAACCGTTAACATGCGGGATTATCCAAAAAAGTAACCATAACCCTAGAAAGCAAAAGAAAACTGAAGGAGCACAGGTGACAAGCGAACGTCGGCGTTCACTCTCTCATTGTCTTTCTATTGTGTCTCTAATTATGGTATTCGAAAGGTTAAGCAATACGGCGGAGACCTCTCGCGCCGGGCCTTGGTTCAGGCCATGGGCCGGAGCGAGGAGGAGTGGCAGGCGGTCGCCGACTTCTGCGAAGCAGTAATGCTAGCACAGGAGGAGACCGGCGCGCTCGTCGCCGCCGGGATTACGATCCTGATTTCCAGCCACCGTAGGCGCGGGCTTGCGGACGGTGAGCAATGGGTAGCTCGCTGTCCGGCCGTCCGGTAACTGTCCGTACCAAGCCCAAGTCGTTGAAGGCGCGCACTGTTCCCGCTCGCCTCAAGGAGTTGTCAGCAACAGCAGGGACCCAGCCGGGTCGAAGCCTACTGGGACCAGGGTTATCCGAAAGGAAATCGAGCCCCGGTATGAAGGCTTGAAGGAACGGCATGGGTGTTTTAGTCAGTAAGAGTCTGACACTATCTCCCGCTCCGCCCAAGAGCGGGGGTTGTCATTGGATGATTTTACCCAAAAAAAAGGGTACCAGCTGGTTCGAAGCTTACTGGGGCCAGGCTTAGTTCAAAAGATAGCTCAGCCCCAGTACGAAACGGAATGAAGGAACAGGAGTGGGTTTTTAGTTAGTAAAAGTCTGACACTATCTCTCGCTCCGCCCAAGAGCGGGGTATGTAATTAGATGATTTTCCCATCGGAAGAAATCACCATAGCCCTATAACGCAAAGGGCAACTGAAGAAACACAGGTGGGGTTTAATCAGTAAAAGCCTGACACCTTCTCTCGCTTCAAAAAGTCAAGGTTTCTGCCATCCATTTAAAATGTTGATAGATGATCAAAACCGAAAAGGTACATATAAAAAAGTTTGAAAAGGGTCCACGAGACGTGATAAAGTGTCGTATCGTAATAACAGAATATAATCTGGAGATTGTGCCTTGTTAGATTTTTAGATAGGGTTTATATAATAATAATAATAATAACCGAACGGAAATGAGTAACCATGCCATTGCTCCTTCGTCGCAACCAGTGGTACCAGTGATGGTACCACCGTCTAACCATGTCGCCAACCCTGCTGACGTGGAGAGTACTGACATGGTTATTCAAGTAAGTACCCAGTGCACTAATGAATTGAGGAGTGCTTTGGAGTGCGCTATTCGCGAGTATCGAAACATGCCGTCCGTACTTAGGCCGCGCTTACCTCGCTTGCCCATGCATAACAAGAATAAGGCGCTGGTGGCTGCTCTGGATATGCAATTGTCAAATTATTTTGACAACTGCAAAGATCTCACTGATGCACACTCGATCATGTACTGCGCGACTGTAGCGGCATGTCGTGTAGCTCACGTCAAATTTCCAAATAGTGATGTAGCTACACGACCAAAACCAGCTGTGCCGGCCTGGCAGTGCAGGATCGAGCGTCGTATTGGTGGGGCCAGAGCACTCATCGGCAAATTAATCTGCTTCGGGGAGGGCAACACTCGCCCAAGAGTGATGCGCTTTGTGAGACGGGCATTTTCGGGGACTGACATCAGCCCCCGAGACTATATGCTCCGTGTCACAGAGCGCATCGACTTCCTGAAGCAGAAGGTGTATGCATGGGCAAACCGAATCCGCAGGTATAAGCGGCGGGTGGAGCGGTACACCCAGAATCGCGCATTCCAATGTAATGAAAGGTGGGTATACAGGGCTTGGGAGCGACCGGACCAAGGTGTGACTGACACGCGCCTTCCGGATGATGACGCCATGTGTTCGTTCTGGCGCAACATCTGGTCGGTGCCTGTCAGTCATACTGAAGGTGGTTGGACTCGAGAGGTCGAACAAGCGTGCGAACCGATAACAGAAATGGGGGCAATCACAATCAGCCCCCAGGATGTGGCCCGTGCAGTCCGTCCGTTGCCTAATTGGAAATCTCCAGGGCCGGACGGACTGCACAACTTTTAGATAAAGTGGCTTCAAAGGTCGCACGCTTGTTTGGCATCTCAGTATCAGGCCGCCTTGGAGTCTAGTTCGCTACCCGAGTTCCTAACAACAGGAGTTACCCACCTGCTCCACAAATCAGGTAGTACCGCGGAACCTAAAAATTATAGACCGATAACGTGCTTACCTACGGTCTATAAAGTTCTTACATCTATTTTGAGAGATAAGATTAACAACCATATTGACAATAATTCAATCATGTCTGCCTCTCAGAATGGATGTAGGAAAGGGTCCCGTGGTACTAAGGAGCTGCTCCTCATTGATATGGCCATTAGCCAACAGGTTCGGCGCTCCCGAAAGGATCTGTCGACATGTTGGATAGACTATAAGAAGGCCTATGACTCAGTTCCTCATACATGGCTCATGAGGGTGCTAGAATTGTACAAAATTGATGCAACACTACGCACCTTCCTGATGTCGTGTATGAGGCAATGGAGGACGGTCCTTCGCTATCCAGGATGTCGAAATATTCAGAGGAGCAGTGAACCGGTGAGGATTGAGCGGGGTATATTCCAGGGTGATAGTTTGAGTCTGCTTTGGTTTTTCCTAGCCTTGAATCCTCTAAGCACACTGCTGGAGAATTCAGGCCTAGGCTATCAGTTGAGGAGAGGTGGTCAGGTTACATCTCACCTCCTTTACATGGATGACTTGAAACTTTTTGCCCCCAACAAGCTTCAACTGATGGAGCTACTGAAGGTAACTGAAACCTTCAGTAGTGCCATCAGGATGGAGTTTGGTGTGGACAAATGTGCGGTCATGCATGTAAAGCGAGGGGAGATTGTGGAGTCTGTGAGTACTCAACTCTCGGACTCCATAAGCCTGAGATCCCTCTCTGCAACTGAAACCTATAAGTATTTGGGTATGTCGGAAGCTTTAGGTATCAATGCCACTGACATGAAGCAATTGTTGAGGGAGCGCTTCTTTGGACGCCTGAAGAAGGTATTCAATAGCCTTCTTTCAGGCGGAAACAAGGTGCGCGCCTTCAACGGTTGGGTCATGCCGGTATTGATGTACTCTTTCGGCGTACTCAAATGGACTCAAACAGAACTGGACGCCCTGGACAGGCGAGTTCGTTCACTGCTTACTGCAAACCGAATGCATCACCCACGGTCATCGGTGATGAGACTGTATATCCCGCGGAAGTGTGGGGGTCGAGGCTTTTTAAATGCTAAGACCCTGCACAATCGCGAGGTATGCAGTCTCAGGGAATATTTCCTAGCCACCGACGTGGGTATGCATAGTGATGTAGTAGCAGTGGACAAGGGACTCACCCCGCTCTCCTTGGCTAACGAGAACTGGCGCAAACCTGTAGTGCTTGACACTAACGATCGCAAGGAAGTATGGCAGAGTAAGGAACTGCACAGACGCTTTTTCCGAGCCCTTCATGGGCCCGATGTAGACCAACTAGCGTCCGTAGCCTGGTTACGCGACGGTGACCTCTTTGGGGAAACCGAAGGTTTTGTCTGTGCAATTATGGACGAAGTTATCATGACGAAGAACTACCGAAGATTTATTGTGAAGGACGGTACGGTTGACATCTGTCGGGCATGTCACCGTCCGGGTGAATCAATCCGCCACATTATTTCAGGTTGTTCTCGTCTAGCTAACGGGGAATACTTGCACACAACCTTGTAGCCAGGATTATCCATCAGCAACTTGCTCTGAAGTACGCTCTTGTGGAATCGGAGGTGCCGTACTACAGGTATGTGCCCGACCCAGTTTTCGATAATGGCGATATCACAATGTACTGGGATCGGTCCATCATCACTGACAGGACTATTGTAGCCAATAAACCTGATATAGTGGTGGTGGACCGAAGCGAGAGGCGTGCAATGATTGTTGATATATCTGTTCCGCATGACGAGAACCTCGTGAAAGCTGAGAAAGATAAACAAATCAAGTATATCGACTTGGCTCGCGAGGTTGTCGACATGTGGGATGTAGACTCGGCAATCATTGTACCGATAGTCGTGTCGGGTAATGGCTTAATAGCCAAGAGCCTCGACCAACATCTGAGGAGGCTCGCGTTAGGTAGCTGGATCAAGGGCTTGATTCAGAAAGCGGTACTCCTGGACACGGCTCGTATTGTTAGGAGGTTCCTTTCTCTGGAGCCCTGACCGCCGGTGGCTTGGACCCTGTTCCCGATACCGGTGGGTAACTATTTTTTATATTTTTAAATGTTTTTTTTTTTTTATATTGAAATATTTAAAAATGTAATTTATATGTAATATTTATGAATAAATGAGAATAATAATCTTTATTCAGTTCAAAGTACCCATTTTCACAATTATGACATGTTAAATATCAAAATATACAATTGAACCCTAATCAAATAGATACATTAAATTAAAATAATCAAAACAAGGTCATTAAATTAATTAAAATTAATATAAATTAAAATCAGAATAAATTAAAATCAAATTAAATAAATTAAAATTATATAGAAAAAAAATTATAATTATATAGATGGATAGATTTATTTATTTCCATATTATATCATCATTATCATCATTTCAGCCGATATACGTCCACTGTTAGACATAGGCCTCCCCCAAGTATCGCCATAATGAACGATCCTGTGCGCCTCGCATCCATCGGTTTCCCGCAATCTTCACCAGGTTATCGGTCCACCTTGTAGGAGGCCTTCCAACGCTGCATCTATCGGTACGCGGTATTCACTCCGGAACCTTTCGGCCTCAATATAAAGGTAGGTTGCATATTATATAGGTAGGTATATTAGGTACTGTAATTTATTGTGACTTTTCTTTTTAATTATTTATATTTGGAATTTGACTTCTATTTATTTGTTTCTTGCATTTTCTTTGATTGAATTGACATCTTTAATTATTTTTTTTTAATTGAGATAATCTAGTGCTTGACTGCGATCCCACCTGATGGTAAGTAGCGATGCAATCTTTGATGGTGAGGCGCACTAGTTTATTAAGAGCCTATTCAATCTAGCCTTGAAGACACCCAAATTATAATCGGGCGGGAAGACCGCAGCAGGAAAACTGTTCCAGTCCTTCGACGTACGCGGTATAAACGACGAGGCGAAACGCTTAGTCCGGACCATAGAGGTTTCAACAACGCAAGGGTGAATATTCGCCGTACGTCGGGTTGTCCGATGGTAGAATTGCGATGGCGGAATCAAGTCATGCAATTCCTGCGCACACTCTCCAAAATGCATCCTGTAAAAACCGAAAGGCTGGCTACCCTATTATTTTTATCAATAATGTAACGTATTTTTTATAACCTATTAAGTGTCCCACTGTTGGGCAAAGGCCTCCCACTTTTCCTTCCAAACTTCTCTGTCTCCATTTTTAATTAACAAAAAAATAATCATGTAAACTAGTGCTTAAAAACACCCTTACCAATAAATTACTATGACTATACAATTCCGTCATTTTGACGGTATAGTTAACGCAGTGATTGAGTGATTGGCTGCAGCGCTGCGTGTCACGAGTTTGGTTCCCACATTGAACAAATATGTGTATGGCCTACAGATATATTCCGTGTCAGTTTATCCTGTGAGTTTTCATGTTTGTGATTGCACGCACGATTCAGGAGTTACTCATATCAAAAAATATGTAATAATAATAATATATTCCACAACTATCACACAACGCTGTCTAGTCCCAAGCTAAGCAGAGCTTGTGTTATGGGTACCAGACAACTGATAAACATACTTATATATTTCTAAATACATAAATATTATAGATAAATTACACCCAGACACTGAACAAATGATTATGCTCATCACACAAACATTTGTCCAGGGTGGGAATCGAACCCACGACCTCCGGCATAGCAGTCAGGGTCACTAACCGCTAAACCAACAGGCCAGTTAACGTAGGTATAATACTGCATAGTACAGTAGAGAAAAGCCAAGAATTCCAAAAGTTCCTAACACCCGTGCGAATCCGGGCGGATCACTAGTTAATCAATAAAGCATTTAAGTTATTCACGACCACAAAATGTTATTAATATTTTAGGTGACTATTGAAATAACAGCATAGTTAATGAACAAGGGTAATTAATAATAAAGTTATCGGCTTAATTATCGGCCACTGAATATTTAGTCGTGGTACTCATTAATTACTGAAACAAATTAGGATCATAACTGTAATTATGCCGTAATTAGATTAATATATTAATTAGTTGTTTCTAGGGTTCTGTGGAATAAATTGATGTTTAAATAATTCTTCTGAACGTCTGTTTGTCACCTAAATCCTCCTAAATGGCTTGACGGATTTGAAAGTACTTTTGTACATGTATTTGAATGGATTCCTAAATGATTTGAAAATACAATTGGATCTGTTTGGTGGCATTGCAGAAAATTCATATTTCAAAAAATTGCGATTTCACGAAATAAATGTAAGGCATCTTGAAAAATATCAAAATTTCTCAGCAAAAATGCACAACTTTTTGCATAACTGCGCAATTTTCCACAAAAATGCACGACTTCTTGGAAAAATACAGAATTTATTTGAAAAATACACAATGATAGCATATAATAACCGCAAGAAAATATTCATGAAGTAGGTAACTCTCGAATTAGTTCTATTACCACAGTTTTCAGTTACAAAAATAAACACATCTTTGAAATGCTAGCAGTAATATGAAGCCCAGCTTAAAACCATTTCCACAGCACAAAAAACATGCAACAAAGCAAGAACAATATGGCCGAACCACCCACCATTTAAAAATACAAAACGACCGAAGTAGTCTTCGGAATGCTCAGGGTCGCCCAACCTTTATTGATGAATTTGCCATTTGTAGTCATGAAGTACTGTAAAAGGTTATAAAATCGCTTTTTATGAACAAAATTTAATTGTTTTGTTAACTTTGAAATTTAAGAAGGTACTTGATTTTATTTAAGATATTTTTTAACATAGAATAGTAAATAAATATGTAAAAATGCTACGTCTACCAAGGACTTTCTTTAGAAATTTAAATTCTCAAATTTATACAATATCTGGTTTTTGATAATAATAATAATACGGTTATTTAAGATAACCAGGATCCAATATGTTAGTAGTATAAAAAACTTAAAACTAGTGTTAGTATTAATTTATTTATTTATTCCTTAAACTACTCGCCTACTGCCTGACCCATGAATCGAGGTATCAATACTCATGTGAGCATTAATACAATGATTCATGTACAGGCAGTCCACTCTACTGGCTATCACACTTAAAACGTATACTTTTGAGAAATACGTTGACAGTAAACATACATTCATATTGTATGAAATTATGGAATTTGGTACACCTGTTTAGGAGCCTTAAGACTCTGATTAAAGTATACAAATATTATGACAATATTACCACGCACACATGTTATTAACATAAATCCCTTTATTTCCAACCTACGTTTTATAATACTTAAATTAAAGAATACTTAAATGTGATTCCCGCTGTTGAAAATAAGAGGCTAAATATCTTATCTTTTCTTAATTTTAGCAGAATGTAAGCTGAATTGGAGTTTTTAACAAAAATTACTTAATTGAAGTAAATCCTGGATCACAAAAAAATCGCGTTCTGAATTATTTTGTAACAAGTTTTGCCTGCTCAAAACTACAAGCGTCAATGTAAAAATGTTTTTCATCCATCGCCCGTTCAGACTCATTGTCATCCAGTTGAACAATGAGCTAGTGAGTGAGTGAATGAGAGAATGAGTGAACCATCACAGTAATGGTCGCATAAAATTGTTCGTTCCCATCTTTGTTCGGGATTTTTTTGCTAGAAGGTTTATAGCCGCTGGTGTTATGAGTTATTTTCGGGGATGGATTAATTAGGTTGTTCTCTTACGGGTGCTAGTATCTATTCTTGGGTTACATCTAACTGTCGACATATTACAACTAAGTCGACATTGTATTTTTTTACTACTATGCAAGACCGAGCAAGATGGATCGATGACCATGGTAAGGGCCGCGGGAATCCGATGGATACGAGATGCACACGACAGGTCGTTATAGCGACACTTGGGGGAGGTCTATGTCCAACAGTAGACTTCATTTAGCATGCCGCATGCCGCGGGATTGCTCAATTGAGTTACAGCGACCCGAAAGAAAGGGCAACTGAAAGAATACACAAACAAAAATATATACGACTTAATTTTTTTTTCTTTATGTCATGTCGAATGTCAATTACTTTTATTTCATTTAATATTTTATTTATATTAATTACTTGCTGTGCCCGCGACATCGTTCGCGTGGACTACCGGATTTTGAATTTATTTTTTTCTAAAATAAAAGTAGCCTATGTTACTCCTTGTTACATCAGCTACCTGCCAAAAAAGTCCCGTCAAAATCGGTCCAGCCATTTCAGAGATTAGCCCGGACAAACAGATAGACAGACAAAAATTTAAAAAAATGTTATTTTGGTGTACCTATGTACCGTATATATATTCATAAGCATGTAGTAAAAAACAGTTATTACAAACAGACACTCCAATTTTATTTATATGTATAGAAGATGTATAGATTTAGATCCATGTACGCTCGATTAAAAATAAGTTATGGTTGTTTATAATTGATTGTACTATATAGGATAAGGTTAAGTGTACGATTTTTTTTTTCTGTACGATTTATTATTTTGTTACAGTCGTTAGTGATCCTTAAATAAATAAAGAAATACTGTAAGTTGTCCCACAATGCATTAGGGTAACTGGAGGATACACGTAGGTTTTAGTCAGTAAAAGTACTTGAGTGGGCTTTGCCCACCCATGATGGTTACCCATCTCCCAAAAAAAAATACTCCGGAAAAATAAAAATATACAAGATAGAAGACTTTTTTGTTTAGGCACGTCAAAGTACTTTTCCAACGTTTTACCACAGTCAACAGATCTCCAGGTGCCTCGTAAAGTGTTTAAAAGCGTGTGTTACTGCACTCTCCCGTACTATAAACACATTTGATACGGAGACGCCATTTTCTTCAATCAACTTTTATTATCAAGCACTTAGGGGTTTTAAAATCAACGTGGGGTTTCTGTCGCAATTTGATATGATAATATGTATACCGTGAATGTGTTAAAGTACAACTACAATGAGCCCACTTCGGCCATGTATCTACACCGATCTGGGCGCTTCGGTCTCCATACATTTTATATGGCAATCAGACTTGTAGACCTACATTACATTCACGTCATGTGTAGCAACGCGATGCGCCGCTATGTACAACTCAGTCGTCGCTCGGGTGTGCATCGGTCTAATATAGTTCCCACTGTAGTATGTCTGTTTATTTCTAGGTTAGCATAGCATAGTCGGCCTTATAATGTTCCCACTGTTGGGACTCAGGCCTCCTCTCTAGGAAAGGGAATGGGCCGTAATCCATCACGCGGGCGCAGTGCGGGTTGGTGGATGTCACATGTCTTCGAATTTTTGGTTCTAGGACATGCCGGTTTTCTCACGATATTTTCGTTCACCATTTTGAGAGCAGTGGTGACGAAATAAATTACACAAAGTAATGCGCTTGGCTTGGTTTGAACCCACGATCTATGATTCGTAAGTCGGGGCCATTATCACTTGGCCACCACTGCTCTAGCGGATTTCTAGGTTAGGGTCAGTTTATTCGGGTTGTGCAATTTTTCGAAAGAGTTACCGCAGATCTGAAGAACCTGGTTTTAGTCAGTAATAGTACGACACTCCCTCTCTCTTTACCAAGAGAGGAAGACGTTGAAATGGCATAATAGTTATGTGTCAACTGTTAATGTCTTTAAGGTAAAAATAAAAGTATAGTCTGCTGATTGTGAGAATTAAATTCACTTTTAATAATAATATAATAATAATATTTCACAACTACCACACAACGCCGTCTAGTCCCAAGCTAAGCAGAGCTTGTGTTATTGGTACTAGACAACTGATAAACATAGTTATATATTTCTAAACACATACATATTATAGATAAATTACATCCAGACACCGAACAAATGATTATGCTCATCACACAAACATTTTTTTTTAAATATCTTTTAGATATATCTTGTTAATTAAATGTTATTATTTTATAATTACACACCTATGTAATTATAAACGACTAGCTTTAATCCGCGTCTTTGCCCGCGTGAAAAAATTAGCCTATATCCGTCTCTGGTGTCCCAACTATCTCTGTTCTAAAATTCATCAAAATCGGTTTTACCATTTAGGCGTGAAAAAGTAACAAAAAAACAAATAAACAAACAAACTCACTTTCGCTTTTATAATATTAGTAGGGATGACTAGTGTAGAAAAAGTGGAAATAAAAATAAAGAAACTTTAAAAAATAAAAAAAACGAAAACAATAAATTGTGTGTCTCGCCGCGGATATTATCTGAAAAGGAAACCTGTGGTTTTAGATCGCAAGGGCAACTGAAAGACACAGGTTTTAGTCAGTAAAAGTCTGACACACCCTCTCGCCACCCAGAGCGGGAGAAATCTTTGGATGATCCCCACCCTAAAAAAAGCGGCAGAACCAAACTACCAGTTCAGCAAAATGCCAAACAACTCAAAATCTAAATCTTTTTATTTAACACTAGCTTTTGCCCGCGGCTGCGCCCGCGTGGCATTAAGTACTTAAGGAATCGGGATAAAAGGTAGCCTATGTTCTTTTCCATGTCAAAGGCTATATGCATGCCAAATTTCATCCAAATCCGTTCAGCCGTTTTTGCGTGATTAAGTAACAAACATCCAAACATCCACACTTTCACATTTATAATATTAGTTAGGATTGGCCTACATGGGCACTTATAAAATGTCAGAAGCTATATAGTGCGCGGTTCCTAATTGGTCGTTTCCTATGGAGAAGAACCAGGAAGAAACTTCATGGTTACTCTTTTAAAAAAAAGTACTATGAACAGTTGCCGTATAGCAGTTGCTTGACGCTGGTTTTATTTGAACTTTGAGTGAACAAATGAAAAATATATTTTTTAGCTAGAATCCGGCCTTTTGTCAGAAATATGGTTGATTTTCGTCCGCTATTTTTTTTTAACAAAAGCTGCAATGTAGCAGTCGCAATGTAACCGAATAATTCTACGCCATTCAAGGGACTGCCTTTCAGGACAGAAATCAAGTGGGCTTGGTATATTTTTGTTTAAAATCACAACTTTTTTCACAGAAGTAACCATATTTGAATATTTTTTCCAGTGTTCTGGTTTCAATTGTAGTTTTTGTTCGATTTATTTTATCAAAATTGTTGCTTTTATTTCTAGTATAGATTTTTGAGCTTTGGAAAATGAACAAGTATTTCAAACTAGCCTCTGCCCGCGGCCTCGCCCAACTGTAAGTAAGTAGATTTCTCAAAACAAACTTTGGACCCCTATTTCATTTTCTTGGTATTTCTTTTGAAAAATCCTTTTTTATTCTTTATATTCATCATAAAAGAAAGCTCTTTGCAAAATTTCAGCATTTTAGGTCCAAGGGTTAGGGCTGGGCGTTAATAAATTAGTGAGTCGGGACTTTGCCGTATTATGTACCTATATAAGTGTCATGACGTGTTATTTACAAGAAATATGTTATTTCTCAAAAGTCCCTTTTATAAAAGACGATAAAAAAAGAAACATTTAATTTCTCACTTTCTAATTATAAGTTTTTTTTTTCGTTGGGTAATAATCATCCAAATGACATCTCCTGCCTTTAGGCCGAGCAGAATATAGTGTCAGACTCTTACTGACTAAAAAAACCACCCCGGTTCTTCTTGCCTTTCAGCCGAGCCTCCCTTTCGGAAACCGACCCAAGCCCTAGTAGGCTTCTATCGCACCCACAAAGAAACGGCGATGCTTTGCCTAAGCGGGCCACACCTTCACCAAGTCCTCCGAACGTTCCACACAGTGGTTACACACGGGCGTCACTTTCGCACGAATCCGCTGCTGGTACCTCTCGAACTTACCACGTCCGGTGAGAACCTGCGTCATTCGGAAGACGAGGACACTGTGAGGTCTTTTCAGCCACGCCTCAAAGAGGGGACTTACCGCCATAATTGTGGCGTGCCACAAATTATAAGTTTGATGAATTCCGCGATCACGCTTGTCAAGTTACATCAATATTAAAAATACGAAAAGTTTTATATGTGCGCAGTTTGTTGATACATTACACTTAAATGGCTGAACCGATTGAGATAAAATTTAGCACAAAGGGAGACTATGTTCTGTAATAGAATATAGAATATTTTATGTTCCGAGGACATGTTAATTTCGGATAATTTTTTATTTTCACGCGGGCGAAACTATTGTCGGAAGCTAATGTCTACATAAAAATAAAATCGTTTACAATAAATAATTAGGTAGATGGCTAGTTTATCAGTGGGCTCATATTTATTATTTAAAAACAAAAACAAGTTAATTAGCCAAATAAACGTTAAAACTTACAAGAGTTTCGTCTAAATCTAATAATAGGCAACTTGTTGTAACTTAAAGCCTTTTATAGCTCGCGAAACCGCGAAACATAATATAAATTAACATTACATTAAGAATACCATAGGGTTACTTCACAAAATATAATAGGCTAGTTGCCGTAAAAATGTAATTAGTCCGTCTTTTAGATTATTCAAAATTATGGGACACGTAATTTTTTATTTGTAAATTAAACCAAAAATGACAAAGATATAGCCCATTAAAGTTACGTGTATCGTCACGCCCGCGCCATGCTGCATTTTTTCGCACGGGGTGACGTCAGACGTAACTTTAATCTAACTTAACTTTAATATAATTTTTTGTTTAATCGAAAAAAGAAAAAATACGTGTCCAATATTTTTTTCTGATCTAAAATACGGACTAAATAAAATTTAATTATTTTGGCCCTGGAAACTAACCTATTATATAATCATATTATAATCATATTTTATGAAGTACCTAACCCTAAGTTTTTGTGTGATGATACTCATTTATCATCTCACAAAAACCCATCAATGATACTGCAATGCGTCAAAATTGAAGCAATTTATTTGCAACTAGCTTTTGCCCGCGGCTTCGTTCACATACATGAAATATTATAGCCTATGCCACTCAAGAATAAAGCAGCTTTCTATCGGCGAAAAATTTTTTGCAATCGGACCAGTGCTTTTAGAGATTACCTACCTACAAAAAAAAAAACATAAAAACAAAACAAAAACTTTACTTCTTTATAATACTAGTGTATATATATATATATATATATATATATACGGCACAAAATGTGGAAATGAAATGATGATTTCAGCCGAAAGCCGTCCACTGTTGGACATAGGCATGCCCCAAGTGTTGCCACAAATCTCGCATCCATCGGATTTCCGTGACCACCACCTGGTCATCGGTCCACCAAATTGAATTGCATTAAAATTCCAAATTAAGTTCAAAAAAGTGGCAAATCGACTTTTCCCTGCAGACCTTTTTTGCTACCTTTGGATTGGCCTGTTAGTCTAGTGGTTAGTGGCCCTGACTGCCTGGACTGGACTAGAGGTCGTAGGTTCGATTCCCACCCAAGATAAATGTTTATGTGTTGAACATGATAATTTGTTTTGTGTCTGGGTGTAATTTATCTATAATATGTACGTATTAAGAACTATTTAAGTATGTTTATCAGGTGTCTAGTACCCATAACACAAGCTCTGCTTAGCTTGGGACTAGACGGCGTTGTGTGATAGTTGTGGAATATTATTATTATTATTTATTACCCTTTGATTTGACAATTAAGGCGCTCACATACCTAACACACCTACCCAACATACCTTAAGAATGTAACTATAAGGAATTTCCAAAGTAATAACTCTTCAAAATAACGCGAGCCACATGTTTCATAAGCCAACCCTAGACGCCTGTAATATTCAAAATTCATTAGTAATTCAGTGAACCACAATATCATTACCGTCTGGAGCCGCTCAAGTTCTGAACTCGGCTTAAGTAACTAGAGTGTAGGCTCATTACCGACTCGAGTGGAAATTACCGAGAGTTTACTCATGGACGTAAAAGTAAGTTTTTAGAGAAATCTTTTACACAACATTAAGGCAAAGTGTAGCAATACAAAAAGTTAAGAAACAAAATTACATTAATAAACAATTAATATGACATTAAATGAGTGTACAGTGACAGGTGGGATCACAGTCAAGCACAACTTTTATATCAATTTAAAAAATAATGTTAGAAAATAGTGCATTTTGATGCAGGTGTGTGAATGTTAATGCAGTCGAGGTGAGGTTTGGGATTTTAACCCAGGTAGAAAGCGGCAGCATAACGGAGATTAGAGTATTATATGCACGCCTATGAAGCGAAATTTTTCAACACAATCGTGTTGAAAAACGTCGTTTCATATTTCATGTTTGAAAATGTCGTCGCCCTCTTATGTCGGATAAGAGGATAGAACAAATAAACATAATTCCATAATATTTCACGACAAATATTTAAGTAACCTTTATGACAAAATATTATTATAAGTGGGTTTTTTCCATACATCGTGTTCGCATTTTGACAAAGAGGCGCCCTCGTAATTACATTTTTGATCTATTATTCAGTACTAGATATGGTTTTTTTTTTGTCTTCGAAAATTGCGCGATTGGCGAAAATTGAGGAGGCTATGGCGTCTCTCCAGCCACATGTCAAAAAAAAAACAAAACGTAGGTATGTTTTGCGATGGCAGCGTATCCAGTATTTTTATCCAATTTTAATTTTAAAAAATC
The DNA here is from genome assembly GCA_910589285.2 of Mythimna ferrago. Classification (NCBI taxonomy): domain Eukaryota; kingdom Metazoa; phylum Arthropoda; class Insecta; order Lepidoptera; family Noctuidae; genus Mythimna; species Mythimna ferrago. Next base: position 3,795,661 of record OU342693.1, read on the forward strand.
CAATAACAAAATTAAATCTGTAGAACCTTTTAGTTGTGCGTGCGTCACATAAAATGTACAACATCGATCTAGATACGTTAAAATTGTGTGTAACTTATATCACAGCTTTGTTTCATCGCAATCGGTTAACTGCCTACATACACCATATAAAAAAGAAACTGCCAAATAATATTATTTGAAAGCATTGTCAAATAACAAGCATAATTTCTATGGATTGTTTAAATGTTCTCAAATGTCATTTCTTATATAGAGTGACTGGCAATAAGTGTACGATACTTAAACACGTGATTGTGCTCATGATAACAAACAATTTTTATTATGGGAGCAAAGCCGAAATCGCGAAAAAAATATCAGCTGTTCAGTACATTTGGCAAACATGAATGTAATGAACAGCTGATTTTTTTCGCGATTTCAGGTTTGTTCCCATAGTAAAAGTTATTTGTTATCATGAGCACAATCACGTGTTTAAGTATCGTACACTAATTACCAGTCACCCTATATATTCTGATTATGTTTTTTGAGCAGTGGTGGCCAAGCTGTAACGGCTCCGACTTACGAGTTGTAGGTAACGGGTTCAAACCCAGCCAGGCGCATTACTTTGTGTAATTTATTTCATCAACACTGTTCTCAAAACGGTGAAGGAAAACGTCGTGAGGAAACCGGCATGTCCTAGAAACCGAAAAATTCGAAAACATGTGCAAACACAACCCGCACTGGGCCCGCGTGGTGGATTACGGCCCATTCCCTCTCCTAGAGTGGAGGCCTGAGTCCCAGCAGTGGGAACGTTATAAGGCCGACTATGCTATCTTTGTTTACTTTGTAGTGTTGTGCAGATTTCGATAAAATGTAAAAATTGTTTATGAAATGAATAAATGAAATGAAATGACTATATCGAAAGATATAGACATTCACTGACTAATAGACTGACTAATAAACCGTTATTAATAACGCAGTGGTCCGACTTACATTATCGCTATTAATACTGCATTAAGTGCGGCTATGCATTAAATTCATTAAAGGTGCGCCATTGTGGGGTAGGCACGGTACTCCAGGGTAATGGATATGCGTAATAAATCAATAGTATTTCCTTTAGTTAGTTAAATTTTTAAAAGTAAACGCTCGTTAACAATGCGTTATGGTTTTTAGATAATAATAATAATAATATTCCACAACTATCACACAGCGCCGTCTAGTCCCAAGCTAAGCAGAGCTTGTGTTATGGGTACTAGACAACTGATAAACATACTTATATATTTCTAAAAACATACATATTATAGATAAATTACACCCAGACACAGAACAAATGATCGTGCTCATCACACAAACATTTGTCCTGGGTGGGAATCGAACCCACGACCTCCGGCATAGCAGTCAGGGTCACTAACCACTAGACCAACAGGCCTGTCAAAGGTACAACATTGTTTTTAGTTTATACGAAACCTGAAAATATTTGGTTTAACTAAAGAATCACTAACTGAATGGATTCCAATAGTTTTTACACCCTATTATATTTATTCCCAAAAATATTTAAAAAGGTCACAAGTTAGATATCACGGATACTAAGCCCAACACAAGTTACGGCAGATCATAGCGGGCATGAGGCGCCAGCAAACAGATGGGTGCAAACCAGTACAAAACAACTCCTCCATCGCCTGAATGGCCCGGTGACTATGTATTTTTGCTGACATAACAGGCTTATAACTTCGTGATTTTTCATGATACAGTTATGAAATAGACAATAAATACGTACATATTTCGGGTTTCGTATATAGGTACTAAAACTAATGTTGTATATAATAAATTTAACTATTAGTATGTAATAATTATAATATTATTATATCCTATTAGTACGTACTAACTACTCTATGCATAAATGACAAATATATACACCGCTAAATTTTAATCATTTTAATCCCGTGGAGGGTCGATCCGGTACATGAAACATTATCGATTTATAAAGATAAAATTAAAAAATAAAGTACTTTGGAGGTAGGCGGAACAGAGAGTAAAGTAAGTCCCGCAAACCTCCGTTGAAAAGGGAGGATCCTCCGACCAGACAGGTGTTATAGTCTGGTGGGCGACTGCACGGTAGATGATTTCGGACTGTCGTATATGTTCAAATCGCGCGGAGAACTTTGATTGCGCGATGCAGGATTTTGTATTTTCTTCGTAGTTCTTATGTGGCGCCACAGATGTCGCTACATCACTCCCCTCCGGAGATCGGAGATCGATGGTTCTTGATGCGTGCCAGGCCAGCGTAGGTTGGTTCCAGTGGGTTGGAACCGATGCCGCATAGTTCTCGGTGAGTCGGAACTGTCTGCGGTGATGCCCCAGTGAGTCGGCGTGTTGCTATCCCAGTGAGTCGGGATAATTCCCCAGTGAGTCGAGGTGATGATATCCCAGTGAGTCGGGATGATGCTGCAGGCTCCAGTGAGTTGGAGTAGTGCTGCTGGCTCCAGTGAGTCGGAGCGGTGCTGTTCGACGTAGGGCTTGACTGCTGGCGTCGACCAGGAGAGGTTCTTCATAGCTCTTCATGTGACTGGCCGAAGGTGCGGTGTGCTAAGCCAAGGTCGCTGATGAGGCTGAAGGTGATGACCAGGTAGGCATGCTGGTGGTCAGGATACCCTCTATAGCCGTGGGTGCTGGCTGTATGGCTCGCTGCTCGAAAGCTCGAGGAAGTGATGATGACGTCACGAAGTAGTAGCTGCTCGAAGGCTGCGCTGACGTTCATACTCGAGGGTCACCAGTTTGGAGGTAGGCGGAACAGAGAGTGAAGTCCCGCAAACCTCCGTTGAAAAGGGAGGATCCTCCGACCAGACAGGTGTTATAGTCTGGTGGGCTACTGCCCGATAGATGATTTCGGGCTGTCGTATATGTTCAAATCGCGCGGAGAACTTTGATTGCGCGATGCAGGATTTTGTATTTTCTTCGTAGTTCTTATGTGGCGCCATAGATGTCGCTACAGTACTGTTAGCGACGATATGTAATTAAGTATTTAAATGTTATAATTTCTAATTAGTTTGTTTGATCTGTCTCTCATAATGGTACTTTTTCTAATAAGATTGTAAGTGTTAGCGACCATATGTTAATAATTGTTTATCAGTTTCAATGTCTAATTAGTTTATTTTTCATGGTATGTATTTTCTTTCTATGAATTTACGTTAAGTGTTTTGCATTCCCGCCACTAGAGGCGCCACTTGTACCATATTAGTTATGTAAGCTTAGGTACTAGGAAAACTTTACCTTAACGAGAGCCGTTTTCAGTTTTTCATTTATTTAAGGTGTAAATTAAGGATTTTAAGACTGATTTCTATGTAAATAATTAAAATAAGACCGTCCTAAGATTAGAGACATAAGAAAATATTGTAAGGAGTGTTTTACCACAGAAAAACAGCATATTTCAGTTTTCCATACAAAGTCCACCTGCGCTCTGATTGGTCAATAGAAGGAAAATTAGTGCCGTGTGCAAAATTGTAGGGCCCTGATTGGTCAGAATTGGTTATAAAAAAGGGGCATTTTCTGTGGTCAGGCATTCATTCGCTGCCCGTCGCTCGCCCCGAACGGACGTGCCGCCCCGTGCATCGCGCCCGCTCCGTGCTACGTGCCCCCTCCTACGTCTCGCCGCGCCCGCTCGCCGTGACGTCATCAGTGGTCGCCGACCACAACACTATCGGAAGCCGCCTTTTTCAAGGCAGTGGACGATAGACTATTTCCTTTACGGAATAGTCGAAAACGTAGTGCCCCTTAAGGGAAAAGCCACAGTTTCGTGGTCCTTGGCGGGAATACCTCACGGTGTCAACAAGCCAAGGGGGTGTTGCCCCAATACACCCGCCGAACCCCTTCAGGGCTAGGCAGTCATTTGGAGTCGGGAGCTAGGTCTTGGCCTTGGGGGTGGCCCCTCGTCAGACCTATAACTCCGAGTTCTTTTTCAGCTACACACCTGGTGTCGGTTGGGGTGTCTATCCCTTCGCACCAGACCCTGTCAGGGCCCGATCGCACATTAAGATTGGCGGTCGGTTACAAGCTTAGGGCTCACCATTAGGTACACACCTCCCAGCGTGCACAACCCTTGCTGGGAGGGTCACTCACCCCCGGGCCCGTCCACCCGGGGACTTAGGTGTTAGGGACATAGGTTTCAACCCATGTTGCCCCCCCTTTAATTCTCCACCATGGATGCCATGGACCTGAAAAGAATTCAGGCAGAGACAATACTTGCTTTTTTCGAGCAAGTATTAGTCGAAGACCCCACCTTCATCGATGCCTTCCGGGATAAGTTCCGAAATTTTGTCGGCACCCGGAAGACCGCCCCGCTCATTCCTTCCTCATCGGTGGATCCCTCCACCGATGAAACTACTCAGGCCCCGTCCACGGGACTGCCTCCCCCCCACCCCTGTTCTTCCCCAACTGAGGGAAACCATGTGATTTCATCCCGTCCTAGCGAGGCTATGGACACGACAGTGCCCATAGACACTGACTCAGAGCCGTCAGGCTCTGAGGCCCAGGAGTCCTCCTCTGACGACGACTATCAAGTCGTCCAAGGAAAGAGGAAGAAGAAGACCAAGGCCTCCGCCAGTAAGGCCAAGAAGACTGAGACCGATGTCTCCACCCCCGCCCCCGCTACTACCCTCAGTAGCAAACCCGCCCCAGCGTCACAGCTGTCGCAGCCTAGCTGGAATCCTTCAGCTTCTGCAAAGAAGCAACGTCCCCCTCCTCCCTTGTACATCCAGGACAAGGCGAAGTGGACGGACGTGTCCAAGATGTGTGTTGATCGTAAGATCAACTACACTAACGCACGAGCATGCCAGCAGGGCATCCGTGTCGTAGTCCCGACAGTCGCTGACTACCGGGAACTTACCCGATCGCTCAGAGAGAGGAACGTGTGCTTCCACACATACTCTCTCCCAGAGGACACGCCGACCCGAGTGGTCATTAGACGTGTACCAAAGGAAATCCCCACGGACGACATCAAGTCCGACCTTCAATCGCAGGGCGTCCCAGTCTCTGCGGTTCACCGCCTGCACAAGGCTCGTGGCAGAGAACAGTACGATATGGTACTGGTCGTCTGTGACCCTACAGAAGGGCACCACCCGATCTTCAAGATCAAGTCGGTGTGCTCTCTTTCCGGCATCTCAATTGAGAAGCCGTATAAAAGCTCGATAGTTGGCCAGTGTCACCGCTGCCAACTCTATGGACATGCTCAGTCCAACTGCTACGCAAAACCCAGATGCGTAAAGTGTCTGGGTGAGCACGGCACTACTGAATGCCCCCGTCCTAAGGACCGCACGCTCTGCACAGAGCCACCCAGCTGTGTGCTGTGCGGGCAAGCTGGGCACCCGGCTAACTACCGGGGTTGCCCCAAGGCCCCTAAAATTTCTCCAAAGCTCGCAAAGCGCGCCGCTGCACGCCAGCTTAGAGAAGCCCCCTCAGGGTTAACCCCCTCAACCCAGCTCCCCGAGCGTCTCGCTCCCCAGCGCCCGTCCCCTTGGAACAGGCTGAACCACCAAAAGGCCTTCCCGGCCTTGGCGGTCTCTCAGCCTATTCCAGCTTTGATGGCCAAACCCATCCCAGCGCCTACTCCCGCCCCTGTGGCACCCGCAGTTCCAGCAGCAGCCCCTAAGGCTGTGCCTCGGTTCACTGGTGTGATTCCTCCCAGGACCGACCCAGCTGGCTCAATCATCCTGGAGCATTACATCATATTTATGACCCAGGATGCTAGAGACCTAGCTGACGAGTTACACGTGGCTAAAGCCACGGGTACAGTGACCCTGAAAAAGATGGCTGAGCTCTTCAATCAGCATAAGCCAACACTGTCCGAGCTGGACAAGCTTCCAGCTGTTACCCTTAATAATTAAATTAATGGATAAGCGACTGAAAGTTTGTTGCTCCAAACCGCGATCCCTTAAATTAGGTTTCTTCAATGCAAATAGCATTAACTCCCAGCGTGATGAGATCGCGGCCTTCCTCCGCGACCATCAACTAGACATTCTCCTTATACAGGAAACTTATCTAAAGCCCCACCTCAAAGATCCTAGGATTGCCAACTATCGCATAGTTCGCAACGATAGGATCCGCTGTCACGGTGGTGGCACCCTCATCTACTACAAAAAGGAATTGCACTGCATTCCCCTAACTCCACCCGCGCCCCTATCTCTATTGGAGTTCTCGGCTTGTCGGCTAGGCATGACTGGTCACCCGCCGATCACAGTCATCTCCGCCTATTACCCCCCATCGTCTTCTTCGTCCAACTTAACAGACGAAGCCACCGCTCTTACCAGAGACCTGACATCCCTCTTTGGCATGAGTGACTCCGTTATCTTAGCGGGCGATCTCAATGCTAAACACCCCGCGTGGAACAGCAGCACGACCAACCCTAGAGGTAAGGTCATTTTCAACCTTGGTGCTTCCCTGAATTTTGACATCATCGGCCCGATGTGTCCCACTCACTTCCCCCATGATCCCAATCATAGGCCTGACGTTCTCGATGTAGCGCTGCTAAAGAATGTAAACCTCCGTTTGCAATCTATAGAAGCAATACACGAACTAAACTCTGACCACCGCCCCGTGGTCATGCACCTTGGCTCCCGCTCGGGAAATCTCGACCCCGGCCAGCCCCCTCCATCCCAACTGATCACTGACTGGAAGAAAGTAAGCGAACGACTGAAATCTACTACGTCACATCAGTTAGACTCCATCCCTGACCATATAGTCTCAGTCACCGAGACGACGGAGGCGATCGACTCGCTCACAGAGCACGTACAATCCGTCCTGAACGATTGTTCAAGGGAGATTCCAGTGACAGAGGACTGTCGCTGGAAAATCCCGGACGATGTACGGGCTCTGTTGACCGAGAAGAACGCTGCTATCCGTGCGTATAGCGCTTTTCCTTGCGACGCCAACAAGGCTCACATGCGTAAATTACAGCGTGCTGTAAGGAAGCGTATGACCGAGCTGCGTTCCGCCCGCTGGGAAAAGACGCTCAGCGAACTTGAGCCTACCCATCTCGCCTTCTGGCAACTCCAAAGGAAGCTACGTTCCACCGAAGAGTCCTCCATGCCCCCGCTCACCCGCCCTGATGGGAGTGTCGCTTTCGACAACTCCGAGAAAGCGGAGTGCCTGGCCGACAGTCTCGAAGCCCAATGTTCGCCTAGCTCTCATCTAGTAGACCAAGCCCACATCGATATGGTGGATGCTGAAGTCGAACGAAGAGCCTCCCTCCCTCCCGTTGAAGACCCCGATAACCCTCTAGCCCCCGTCACACCCGACGAGGTTGAGGACATCGTGAAAAGGCTTCAACCACGGAAAGCCCCCGGTGCCGACGGCATCACGAACAGAGTGTTCAAACTCTTCCCCCCCCAGCTCATAATGCTAATGACCGCCATCTTCAATGGCGCATTAAGCAATAATATATTCCCACAAGCGTGGAAACAGGCCACCGTTATCGGCATCCCCAAACCAGGCAAGCCCAAGTCTGACCCCTCTAGCTACCGTCCCATCAGTCTCCTCAATGTTCTCGGTAAGATCTACGAGAGGCTTATTTATAAGCGACTCAAAGATTTTGCCGAAACCAAGGGTCTCATCCCCGACGAGCAATTCGGGTTCCGTACCGAACACTCGTGTGTCCATCAAGTTCACCGCATCGTGGAGCACATAAGCGTTGGCTTCCAACGTAACACGATGACAGGCGTCTTGTACTTTGACATAGCGAAAGCATTCGACAAAGTCTGGCACAATGGCTTATTATATAAGCTATACCAACTCGGTGTGCCAGATCGTCTCGTGCTCATCATGCGAGACTTTCTGTCGAATCGCACCTTTCGCTATAGAGTCGAGGGAGCTCTGTCCTCCCCACACCCCATCAGAGCAGGAGTCCCTCAAGGCTCCGTTGTTTCCCCTCTAGCCTTCACGTTGTTCACCAGCGATATCCCCAAAAGTAAAAAGTCTAAGTTGGCGCTTTTCGCTGACGATACGGCTATTTACTACACAGGTCATGACCCCAGAGTTATCGCTCGTAATCTCCAAACCTCCGCAAACATTTTGGGCAAATGGTTCCGGAAATGGAGAGTCGAGGTTAACCCTGATAAGAGTCAAGCCGTTCTCTATGCGAGACGGCGGAGATCTGACCCCCCTCCCCCTCCGATCACCATGTACGGCAAGCCGATCCCCTGGGAGAAGCAAGCCAAGTACCTCGGAGTGATCCTCGACGAACGCCTATCCTTCGCCGAGCACATAAAGCAGGCTCGCTCGCGAGCTGCTTTCGCTCAGGGTAGGCTTCACTACCTACTGACTGCCCGCAGCAAATTGTCACGCAAGTGCAAGTTGCGCCTTTTCACGGCAGTCATTCGCCCGATCATGACGTATGCCTGTGCAATCTTCGCACACGCCAAGGCCCGTCACCTCCACCGGATGCAGACCCTCCAAAACCGCACCCTCCGAAAAATCCTCGGAGCCCCCTATTACATCCGAAATGAGAATCTACATTTAGATCTCAGAGTCCCCACCATCCAGCAGTTCATGAAACGCCTGTGCAAGCGTTTCTTTGACACTGCTGTGAAGCACCGCAACCCCCTTATCGCATCGGCAGCCCGATACGAACCCTCCCGCATCTCCAAGATTCGCCGCCCTAGGCATACCCTAATCGCCCCCGACGACCCCACTACCCTGCTCCAAGAGAGCCGTAGGGAAACTAGCACAGTTAAAAAACACTACAGACCGCGTTCCTTCCGTCCTCGCCGCCGAGGCCCGCCGCGACAAACCCGTAATTGTCCTCCCCGTCCCTTGCTCGAGCCAGCCCGCGCCGCTGAGCCAGTAGTCTAAAATTCCCCTATAATAATAATAAAATTTTGCTAGATCCAGCCCGTCCCTTTGCTGCCCTCCCCCAGCGACGCCCTAAGCCGAGGCTCGTACCCCACAGGGGGTGCCCTTAGCGTAGTCGCTTAGTTTTAAGTAGTATAGTAAGCCCTGGCTGGAGGCTTTGATTAGAGATCAAGGCCGCCACAGGCAAGTCCGGTTAAGCAGCCGACAACCTCCTAGGTTGACCTGCGAGAGGCCACACACAAAAAAAAAAAAAAAAAAAAAAAAAGTGGTCAGGCATTCCAAATCCAGCAGTGTAAGAAGAAAGCAGCAAGAAAATAAATAGAAGAAAACTCTGAAGAAAAGTGTTATTATTTGCTCCTCCTGCTACCACCGAACACTCTCCAGTCGACATCCCGCCAGCGAGCCCGTTCCACAGTAACACACAAAACACGAGCGTCAACAAATTGGTCCTTCGAAAGCCGGATTGGGTTCAAGAAAACTGGGAAGATGCCAATGAATACGAGATCAAGATTGGTGCAGTCGAAAGCTACAACTATGAGTGAAAATAACGCCACAACGGATACTACGGGTACCGGTACGACGGATTGGAGTATGAATACGCCGAGCGAATCTACGAGTGCGATGACTACGGACGCGTCGATTTTAAATCGTTCGACACTTACAAGAAGATCGCCGCCGAGCAGCGTATACGAACGTCGGCAACCCGTAATTCATCCTAAGGACACTGCCGGAGAGGAATCAACATCGAGGGAAGTGACTGATACCGTACCCTCAACCAGTACTATCGAAGCTTTAATTCCCGCTCGCCAAGAAGAGAGTCATTCATCGCCGCAGATTCAAGAAAGAAGTGTCGCAGTGAAAACGCGTCTGAACGATGGAAGTACCCCAACGTCCAGAGAAGAGAGTCTGCAGCGGCCTCACCCTAAGAAGACGACCTGCGATCTAGACACACATTCTGTTCGTTCGTCGCATAGGAAGAGAGCAGAAGCGCAAGCAAGAATGACAGTAGCACTACGGGAATTAGAACTGGCAGAAGCACGATCAAAAGTCGCTCAAGCTGAACTAGAGCTTCTTGACGCGGAGTCAGAAGAAGAAGACGGTGCTGGAGAAGAGCTGTACGAGAAAACTCGAGAAGTTAAGCAGTGGTTCATCCAATCTGGGGACAGGCTTAAGGATCGAAGACCGATCGAGACAGAAGAAAAGAAAAGCGATATCCAGGAGTTAGCTTCAGTCATACTTAAATTATCCGAGAAGTCACGTGACAACGTTTCATCGAAGCATTTTGAACTCCCTCACTTCAACGAGTCCTGTGAAGAATGGTTAGCCTTCAAGAGATCATATGAAGACATGGCCGCTTCTTTTAGTAACAATCAGAATCTAGCGCGCCTTAGAATAGCAATCCAAGGAAAAGCTAGAGAAGCTGTCCAAAGCCTGTTGTTCACCGCTGACGACCCACGTGAAGTTATCAAGGGACTGGAAGCAAGATTTGGAAGACCTGGAGCGCTGGCATTAGCAGAACTAGAAAAAATGAAAAACCTGTCAAAAGTCGGCGAGAATCCAAGCGACATTTGCATATTTGCAAGCAAAGTGAAAAACGCTGTCGAGACAATCAAGGCCTTAAAGAAACCACAGTACCTCAGTTCTCCTGAAACACTGAGAATTATAGTCGACAAGATGCCAACATCCATGAAATTTCGTTGGTTTGCTTACCACAGAAGCAGAAGAGATGAAGAAATTCAAGAACTACTTCTCGTCGAAGCGTTCCTAGAAACAGAAGCCGACATGTGTGGGGACTTTGCTCCACCTGAAGTGTCCTCGGAGCAAAAGAAGGCAATAAGAAGACCCATACACACGGTACAAGAAGCGTCACAAGAAAAATACAAAAAATCTTGTCCATTCTGTGAAGAAGAGCATTTCGCAATAGTATGCAAGAAATTCAAAGAAGCTAACATAAATGAAAAATGGGATATGATTAAGAAGGCAAAGATATGCTTCAAGTGCCTTCGATTCAAGCACTCGAGAATCAACTGTAAAGCTCCAGTCTGCAAGCAATGTAAAAGATGGCATCATACCATCCTGCATTCCGACAAGCCGCCAGTATCAGTAGAAAAAGAAGCGAACAAAGAAGTCTCAGGAAGCGCATCAGAAGAAAAGGTCGCCTCAATCCACAACACAAGAGGAGAAAAGAAGGCATACCTGAAGATCATCCCAGTAGACCTTTATGGTCCAAAAGGCCACGTTCGCATATTAGCGTTGTTGGACGAGGGGTCAACAGTTACGCTCTTGGACGCATCAGTTGCTGAGAAGATTGGAGTCCAAGGAAAGCAAGAAAAACTGACAATCGAAACAGTCGGCGGGAAGGTATTAACGAAAGATAGTTCACAAAAGATCGAGTTGAAGATAAAAGGGGCTCATAGAAGAGAAAAAAGAACTATCGTTGCAAGAACCATTGACGACCTGAAGCTATCTGAACAATGCATAGATAAGGATACCGTGCAGAATTGTCAGCATCTAAGGGCAATTGAAAATCAACTCCTCTACGTCACCGAAAGGCCCAAGCTACTGATAGGCCAAGACAACTGGGGACTGATAGTAACAAGAAGACTAAAAAAGGGCAAACCATCCGATCCTGTAGCCTCACTCACCAACCTAGGGTGGGTCTTACACGGATGCGAAACAGGGACGACTGCCTTAGTAAACTTTATTCACTATGGCAGATCGACCACTAACGAAGAAAGGGTAGAAGAAATCGTCCGAGAACACTTTCAGCTGGAATCTCTTGGGATTCAAAATCACAGTCACCAACCAATGACAGCGACAGAAGAGCACTAGAAACCCTTGAGAAAACTACGAAGAGACTGTCAAGCGGACAATATGAAACAGGTCTTCTGTGGAAGAAAGAAGACGAAAGCCTACCCAACAACTATAATCAAGCAATCCGACGCCTTTTCAACATCGAAAAGAAATTGGATCAAGATCAAGAAGCTAAAGAGCACTACGAGAAGCAGATCCAGAGTTTAATCGAAAAGGGATATGCAGAGAAAGCTCCGGCAACTTCAAACAAAGGAAGAATATTCTACTTACCCCATTTCGCCGTTATGCATCCAGTTAAGAAGAAGCTGAGAATAGTGTTCGACGCAGCTGCCAAATTTGAAGGGAAGAGCCTCAACGATGCCTTACTCTCAGGCCCTGACCTATTGCAATCACTGTTTGGCGTGCTGCTACGCTTCAGAGAAGGACCAGTGGCTGTCATGGCCGACATTCAAGATATGTTTCTTCGAGTTAAGGTCAGAGAAGATGACCGAGACAGCCTCAGATTCCTGTGGCGTGGAAGCCGAAGAACGGGCAAGCCTGAAGAGTATAGAATGTCGTCAATCATCTTTGGAGCCGCATCATCACCAGCAACGGCGATATATGTAATGAACAAAAACGCAGAAGAATTCGAGAAAACTCATCCCGAAGCAGTGAAAGCAATACATAGAAATCATTACATGGACGATTATCTACAGAGCTTCGCGTCTACAGCCGAAGCAAAGAAGATATCAAAAGAAGTAAAGGATATTCACGCAAGAGCAAACTTTCATCTGAAGGGTTGGGCCACTAACAATTCGGCCGTACTTTCAGAAGTAGAAGACACCAATAAAGAAGTTTCCCTGCAACTGACGAAGGAAGAGAAAACTCTGGGGCTAAGATGGCTGGTAAAAGAAGATACACTAGCCTTCAATGTTGGACTACGCAACACTTCAAAAGACCTCCAAGATGGTAGAAGAACTCCAACAAAGAGAGAGGTTACGAGTGCGGTGATGTCTACCTTTGATCCAATAGGTTTTGCAACACCAGTCTTAATACAAGGAAAAAAGTTAATTCAAAACATTTGGCGAACGAAAATAGACTGGGACGAAGTAATTAATGAATCACAAAAAGAAACCTGGATAAACTACTTAAAAGAAGTATCGGCGTTAGCAAGTTTGAAGATCCCAAGGTGCATCTCACCTCGTAGCAGAAAGGGACAGCTGCACACGTTTACTGACGCAAGTGAAGAAGCCTACGCAGCAGTAGTCTACTGGAGGACAGTTGAGCCTGGAGGAAAAGTCCATATCTCCATGATCGCTGGCAAAGCGAAAGTGACGCCTACGAAACCAGTATCAATTCCAAGGTTAGAGCTACAAGCGGCATTGCTTGGCAGCAGACTAGCTGCCACGGTCGAAGAAGAATCGGAGCTCGAAATATCGAAGAAGATCTACTGGACCGACTCTAGCACAGTACTGCAGTGGATAAAATCGGAACCAAGAAAGTTTAAAACTTTCGTGGCCAATCGTCTGGCAGAAATCGAAGAGAAGTCCAAGCCAGAAGACTGGAGATGGGTCCCGACAAAAGAAAACCCAGCAGACGACGCCACGAGGGGAACCCCAATCGAATTCGATCACAATGCCAGATGGTTCAAAGGTCCGTCATTTCTACGTCAACCAGAAGAAGAGTGGCCGTTTCACGACTTCAAACCAGAGGGTATCATGCCAGAAGAGAAGAACAAGCAAAAGGTGTTGGTGATAAAGGCTGCAGAAGACGTCCTTCTAGATCTAGAGAGGTTTTCAAGCTGGGCGCGACTACTACGCACTACAGCCAGAGTGGTTGCCTTCACTTGCTACTTATTGAAGGCCCGTCGTAAAGCAACCACCACCGCCACGCGCTCGAGGGACGAGTCCTGGAAACTTCAAAGTAAAACCCAGAAGAAAGACGAACGAAAATCAAACCAATCAGCCAACAAAAACGAAAATAAAAGACAGTACCTACCCCTGGAAGAAGACCACTTAAAGAAGGCCGAAGAGTTATTAATGAAGATGAGCCAGAACGATAGTTTCGCATCAGACATAAAGAATTTGAAGACAGAAAAACCGTTAGAAAATACAAGTCGGCTCAAGAAGATAGACGTTTATATAGGAGACGACGGAATTATCAAACTAAGAAGCAGGACGATGAAGTTCCACGACAAAACCGAAAGGAAGATGAATCCCATCATCCTAGATGGAAAACAGAAGATAACGCGTCTCATTATTCAATATTACCACAAGAAGTTCCTTCATGGAAACACTGCTACAGTGATGAACGAAATCCGACAAAAGTATTGGATCCTAGGTTTAAGAGCGACTCTAAAGGCAGTCGCATACAACTGTCAATGGTGCAAGACAAAGAAGAGCTTACCAGAGATACCCCCGACGGGAGACCTACCGAGCGAGAGACTACAGCATCATCAGTTCCCGTTCTCTTGCGCAGCCGTAGACTACTTCGGGCCGATGCAAGTCACAATTGGGAGAAGAACTGAGAAGCGCTGGGGGGTATTATTTACCTGTCTCACCACCAGAGCCGTACATCTAGAGATAGTGCCCTCTCTTAGCACTGGCTCGATGATTATGGCACTTCGACGAATGGCAGCTAGAAGAGGAATCCCAAAAATTATATTCAGCGACAACGGGACCAACTTTGTTGGAGCAAAGAGGGAACTAGAAGAGGCCGCACAAGAAAAGGGCATTAAGTGGAAGTTTATTCCCCCAGGATCTCCGAACATGGGAGGCGCCTGGGAGAGACTTGTGCGTACTGTCAAAACGGCTTTGGCAGTGGTTCTCAATGAAAGAAGCCCACCCGAAGAAGTGCTACATACGCTTATGACCGAAGTCGAACACATCGTCAATTCGAGACCTCTCACCTCAGTCAGCATGGACCCAGAAGACGAAGAGAGTCTGACACCGAACCACTTCCTACTGGGGAGATCGTGCGGAGCAATGGCGCCGGGAGAATTCGACGACACGGAGCTAATCGGAAAGGCGAATTGGAGGACCAGTCAAAGACTTGCAGACCACTTCTGGAGAAGATGGATCAAAGAGTACCTGCCACTCTTAATGCCAAGGAAACTTAAGGGCAAAGAAACCAAAGACCCAAGAGAAGGTGATATCGTGCTAATAGTAGACGCCACATTGCCACGAAACTCGTGGCCTCGCGGAGAAGTTGTCAAGACATATCCTGGACCAGATGGAAGAACCAGAGTGCTGGACGTGCGGACATCGGGAGGAGTACTTCGCCGCCCAACTCGACGGGTCATCGTGCTGGTTCCTGCGGCATCGTCGCCTCCAGAGGATAAAGTGCTGCGCACCGTGGGGGAGAATGTTAGCGACGATATGTAATTAAGTATTTAAATGTTATAATTTCTAATTAGTTTGTTTGATCTGTCTCTCATAATGGTACTTTTTCTAATAAGATTGTAAGTGTTAGCGACCATATGTTAATAATTGTTTATCAGTTTCAATGTCTAATTAGTTTATTTTTCATGGTATGTATTTTCTTTCTATGAATTTACGTTAAGTGTTTTGCATTCCCGCCACTAGAGGCGCCACTTGTACCATATTAGTTATGTAAGCTTAGGTACTAGGAAAACTTTACCTTAACGAGAGCCGTTTTCAGTTTTTCATTTATTTAAGGTGTAAATTAAGGATTTTAAGACTGATTTCTATGTAAATAATTAAAATAAGACCGTCCTAAGATTAGAGACATAAGAAAATATTGTAAGGAGTGTTTTACCACAGAAAAACAGCATATTTCAGTTTTCCATACAAAGTCCACCTGCGCTCTGATTGGTCAATAGAAGGAAAATTAGTGCCGTGTGCAAAATTGTAGGGCCCTGATTGGTCAGAATTGGTTATAAAAAAGGGGCATTTTCTGTGGTCAGGCATTTCAAAAATCATTGATTCGCTGCCCGTCGCTCGCCCCGAACGGACGTGCCGCCCCGTGCATCGCGCCCGCTCTGTGCTACGTGCCCCCTCCTACGTCTCGCCGCGCCCGCTCGCCGTGACGTCATCAGTGGTCGCCGACCACAACACTATCGGAAGCCGCCTTTCTCAAGGCAGTGGACGATAGACTATTTCCGCTACGGAATAGTCGAAAACGTAGTGCCCCTTAAGGGAAAAGCCACAGTTTCGTGGTCCTTGGCGGGAATACCTCACGGTGTCAACAAGCCAAGGGGGTGTTGCCCCAATACACCCGCCGAACCCCTTCAGGGCTAGGCAGTCATTTGGAGTCGGGAGCTAGGTCTTGGCCTTGGGGGTGGCCCCTCGTCAGACCTATAACTCCGAGTTCTCTTCCAGCTACACACCTGGTGTCGGTTGGGGTGTCTATCCCTTCGCACCAGACCCTGTCAGGGCCCGATCGCACATTAAGATTGGCGGTCGGTTACAAGCTTAGGGCTCACCATTAGGTACACACCTCCCAGCGTGCACAACCCTTGCTGGGAGGGTCACTCACCCCCGGGCCCGTCCACCCGGGGACTTAGGTGTTAGGGACATAGGTTTCAACCCATGTTGCCCCCCCTTTAATTCTCCACCATGGATGCCATGGACCTGAAAAGAATTCAGGCAGAGACTATACTTGCTTTTTTCGAGCAAGTATTAGTCGAAGACCCAACCTTCATCGATGCCTTCCGGGATAAGTTCCGAAATTTTGTCGGCACCCGGAAGACCGCCCCACTCGTTCCTTCCTCATCGGTGGATCCCTCCACCGATGAAGCTAGTCAGGCCCCGTCCACGGGACTGCTTCCTTCCCGCCCCTGCTCTTCCCCAACTAAGGGAAAACATATCAATCCATCCCCTCCTAGTGAGGCTATGGACACGACAGTGCCCATAGACACTGACTCAGAGCCGTCAGGCTCTGAGGCCCAGGAGTCCTCCTCTGACGACGACTATCAAGTCGTCCAAGGAAAGAGGAAGAAGAAGACCAAGGCCTCCGCCAGTAAGGCCAAGAAGACTGAGACCGATGTCTCCACCCCCGCCCCCGCTACTACCCTCAGTAGCAAACCCGCCCCAGCGTCACAGCTGTCGCAGCCTAGCTGCAATCCTTCAGCTTCTGCAAAGAAGCAACGTCCCCCGCCTCCCTTGTACATCCAGGACAAGGCGAAGTGGACGGACGTGTCCAAGATGTGTGTTGATCGTAAGATCAACTACACGAACGCACGAGCTTGCCAGCAGGGCATTCGTGTCGTAGTCCCGACAGTCGCGGACTACCGGGAACTTACCCGATCGCTCAGAGAGAGGAACGTGTGCTTCCACACATACTCTCTCCCAGAGGACACGCCGACCCGAGTGGTCATTAGACGTGTGCCAAAGGAAATCCCCACGGACGACATCAAGTCCGACCTTCAATCGCAGGGCGTCCCAGTCTCTGCGGTTCACCGCCTGCACAAGGCTCGTGGCAGAGAACAGTACGATATGGTACTGGTCGTCTGCGACCCTACAGAAGGGCACCACCCGATCTTCAAGATCAAGTCGGTGTGCTCTCTTTCCGGCATCTCAATTGAGAAGCCGTATAAAAGCTCGATAGTTGGCCAGTGTCACCGCTGCCAACTCTATGGACATGCTCAGTCCAACTGCTACGCAAAACCCAGATGCGTAAAGTGTCTGGGTGAGCACGGCACTACTGAATGCCCCCGTCCCAAGGACCGCACGCTCTGCACAGAGCCACCCAGCTGTGTGCTGTGCGGGCAAGCTGGGCACCCGGCTAACTACCGGGGTTGCCCCAAGGCCCCTAAAATTTCTCCAAAGCTCGCAAAGCGCGCCGCTGCACGCCAGCTTAGAGAAGCCCCCTCAGGGTTAGCCCCCTCAACCCAGCTCCCCGAGCGTCTCGCTCCCCAGCGCCCGTCCCCTTGGAACAGGCTGAACCACCAAAAGGCCTTCCCGGCCTTGGCGGTCTCTCAGCCTATTCCAGCTTTGATGGCCAAACCCATCCCAGCGCCTACTCCCGCCCCTGTGGCACCCGCAGTCCCAGCAGCAGCCCCTAAGGCTGTGCCTCGGTTCACTGGTGTGATTCCTCCCAGGACCGACCCAGCTGGCTCAATCATCCTGGAGCATTACATCATATTTATGACCCAGGATGCTAGAGACCTAGCTGACGAGTTACACGTGGCTAAAGCCACGGGTACAGTGACCCTGGAAAAGATGGCTGAGCTCTTCAATCAGCATAAGCCAACACTGTCCGAGCTGGACAAGCTTCCAGCTGTTACCCTTAGAAAATAAATTAATGGATAAGCGACTGAAAGTTTGTTGCTCCAAACCGCGATCCCTTAAATTAGGTTTCTTCAATGCAAATAGCATTAACTCCCAGCGTGATGAGATCGCGGCCTTCCTCCGCGACCATCAACTAGACATTCTCCTTATACAGGAAACTTATCTAAAGCCCCACCTCAAAGATCCTAGGATTGCCAACTATCGCATAGTTCGCAACGATAGGATCCGCTGTCACGGTGGTGGCACCCTCATCTTCTACAAAAAGGAATTGCACTGCATTCCCCTAACTCCACCCGCGCCCCTATCTCTATTGGAGTTCTCGGCTTGTCGGCTAGGTATGACTGGTCACCCGCCGATCACAGTCATCTCCGCCTATTACCCCCCATCGTCTTCTTCGTCCAACTTAACAGACGAAGCCACCGCTCTCACCAGAGACCTGACATCCCTCTTTGGCATGAGTGACTCCGTTATCTTAGCGGGCGATCTCAATGCTAAACACCCCGCGTGGAACAGCAGCACGACCAACCCTAGAGGTAAGGTCATTTTCAACCTTGGTGCTTCCCTGAATTTTGACATCATCGGCCCGATGTGTCCCACTCACTTCCCCCACGATCCCAATCATAGGCCTGACGTTCTCGATGTAGCGCTTCTAAAGAATGTAAACCTCCGTTTGCAATCTATAGAAGCAATACACGAACTAAACTCTGACCACCGCCCCGTGGTCATGCACCTTGGCTCCCGCTCGGGAAATCTCGACCCCGGCCAGCCCCCTCCATCCCAACTGATCACTGACTGGAAGAAAGTAAGCGAACGACTGAAATCTACTACGTCACATCAGTTGGACTCCATCCCTGACCATATAGTCTCAGTCGCCGAGACGACGGAGGCGATCGACTCGCTCACAGAGCACGTACAATCCGTCCTGAACGATTGTTCAAGGGAGATTCCAGTGACAGAGGACTGTCGCTGGAAAATCCCGGACGATGTACGGGCTCTGTTGACCGAGAAGAACGCTGCTATCCGTGCGTATAGCGCTTTTCCCTGCGACGCCAACAAGGCTCACATGCGTAAATTACAGCGTGCTGTAAGGAAGCGTATGACCGAGCTGCGTTCCGCCCGCTGGGAGAAGACGCTCAGCGAACTTGAGCCTACCCATCTCGCCTTCTGGCAACTCCAAAGGAAGCTACGTTCCACCGAAGAGTCCTCCATGCCCCCGCTCACCCGCCCTGATGGGAGTGTCGCTTTCGACAACTCCGAGAAAGCGGAGTGCCTGGCCGACAGTCTCGAAGCCCAATGCTCGCCTAGCTCTCATCTAGTAGACCAAGCCCACATTGATATGGTGGATGCTGAAGTCGAACGAAGAGCCTCCCTCCCTCCCGTTGAAGACCCCGATAACCCTCTAGCCCCCGTCACACCCGACGAGGTTGAGGATATCGTGAAAAAGCTTCAACCACGGAAAGCCCCCGGTGCCGACGGCATCACGAACAGAGTGTTCAAACTCTTCCCCCCCCAGCTCATAATGCTAATGACCGCCATCTTCAATGGCGCATTAAGCAATAATATATTCCCACAAGCGTGGAAACAGGCCACCGTTATCGGCATCCCCAAACCAGGCAAGCCCAAGTCTGACCCCTCCAGCTACCGTCCCATCAGTCTCCTCAATGTTCTCGGTAAGATTTACGAGAGGCTTATTTATAAGCGACTCAAAGATTTTGCCGAAACCAAGGGTCTCATCCCCGACGAGCAACTCGGGTTCCGTACCGAACACTCGTGTGTCCATCAAGTTCACCGCATCGTGGAGCACATAAGCGTTGGCTTCCAACGTAACACGATGACGGGCGTCTTGTACTTTGACATAGCGAAAGCATTCGACAAAGTCTGGCACAATGGCTTATTATATAAGCTATACCAACTCGGTGTGCCAGATCGTCTCGTGCTCATCATGCGAGACTTTCTGTCGAATCGCACCTTTCGCTATAGAGTCGAGGGAGCTCTATCCTCCCCACACCCCATCAGAGCAGGAGTCCCCCAAGGCTCCGTTGTTTCCCCTCTAGCCTTCACGTTGTTCACCAGCGATATCCCCAAAAGTAAAAAGTCTAAGTTGGCGCTATTCGCTGACGATACGGCTATTTACTACACAGGTCATGACCCCAGAGTTATCGCTCGCAACCTCCAAACCTCCGCAAACATTTTGGGCAAATGGTTCCGGAAATGGAGAGTCGAGGTTAACCCTGATAAGAGTCAAGCCGTTCTCTATGCGAGACGGCGGAGATCTGACCCCCCTCCCCCTCCGATCACCATGTACGGCAAGCCGATCCCCTGGGAGAAGCAAGCCAAGTACCTCGGAGTGATCCTCGACGAACGCCTATCCTTCGCCGAGCACATAAAGCAGGCTCGCTCGCGAGCTGCTTTCGCTCAGGGTAGGCTACACTACCTACTGACTGCCCGCAGCAAATTGTCACGCAAGTGCAAGTTGCGCCTTTTCACGGCAGTCATTCGCCCGATCATGACGTATGCCTGTGCAATCTTCGCACACGCCAAGGCCCGTCACCTCCACCGGATGCAGACCCTCCAAAACCGTACCCTCCGTAAAATCCTCGGAGCCCCCTATTACATCCGAAATGAGAATCTACATTTAGATCTCAGAGTCCCCACCATCCAGCAGTTCATGAAACGCCTGTGCAAGCGTTTCTTTGACACTGCTGTGAAGCACCGCAACCCCCTTATCGCATCGGCAGCCCGATACGAACCCTCCCGCATCTCCAAGATTCGCCGCCCTAGGCATACCCTAATCGCCCCCGACGACCCCACTACCCTGCTCCAAGAGAGCCGTAGGGAAACTAGTACAGTCAGGAAACAATACAGACCGCGATCCTTCCGTCCTCGCCGCCGAGGCCCGCCGCGACAACCCCGTAATTGTCCTCCCCGTCCCTTGCTCGAGCCAGCCCGCGCCGCTGAGCCAGTAGTCTAAAATTCCCCTATAATAAAAATAAAATTTTTGCTCGATCCAGCCCGTCCCTTTGCTGCCCTCCCCCAGCGACGCCCTAAGCCGAGGCTCGTACCCCACAGGGGGTGCCCTTAGCGTAGTCGCTTAGTTTTAAGTAGTATAGTAAGCCCTGGCTGGAGGCTTTGATTAGAGATCAAGGCCGCCACAGGCAAGTCCGGTTAAGCAGCCGACAACCTCCTAGGTTGACCTGCGAGAGGCCACACACAAAAAAAAAAAAAAAAAAAGTGGTCAGGCATTCCAAATCCAGCAGTGTAAGAAGAAAGCAGCAAGAAAATAAATAGAAGAAAACTCTGAAGAAAAGTGTTATTATTTGCTCCTCCTGCTACCACCGAACACTCTCCAGTCGACATCCCGCCAGCGAGCCCGTTCCACAGTAACACACAAAACACGAGCGTCAACAAGTACCTTTTTTTTCAAAACTCGTATTAATTTACGCATGTACGAAATTAAGATAACGTCAGCTGAGCAAGTCCAATGACTTATAGGTAGTTTGTACGCAACGCCGACTACTACCTACGGGTCATTGGACTCGCTCAGCTGACGTTATCTTAAAGAAATTAATTTCGTACATGCGTAAATTAATACAAGTTTTGAAAAAAAGGTACTTTATTTTTTAATTTTATCTTCACAAATCGATAGTGTTTCATGTACCGGATTGACCCTCCACGGGATTAAAACGATCAAAATGTAAGGGTGTATAATTAAAAATATAAAAATAAATAACAATTATTTATATAATTATAATATTTGACATTTATGCAACATTTATGCATACATTAAAAAAGAGAAGAAAAATAAATTAAAAGTTAAAGTAACTCTGTCTATTACGCAAGAACTACTGAACCTATTTAGATTTTTTATTTATTATTTATTGAACCCCAAGGGATAGGATGGATAAAGGATATAAGCTACTTTTTATCTGGCTTCGACTTTGACTTCGCGTACACAATAACTGGCATTCACACAAACAAAGTCGTCGGCAAAAATTAGTATAACATAGAGGCGAAAGTTGTATGTGTGTGTGTGTTTGTTATACTAATAGAAGATATTCCTGGAATAACACATATAATACTTTTTTTCCCGGAAGAATGTTCCCTTGGGATAATTTTCTACTTTCACAGAGACGAAGACGATGGCAATTTTTTTTATCAAATATTACTTCGTTACCTGGAAATCAAACCTCGCATCAACCGTACCAATAAACCATCAGTTTTCCGGAGTACCGGAACTTTCGAGATGAAAGGAAATATTCAGTCGGGTTCAGTGCACGCGGCGAATTGGGTCAGTGACCCCGAACCCTTTGCTCTATGGGGTAGTTTTGTTTTATAGAGCCGTGTGGAACAATGAGTTTGGAGACAGATATGTAGGTTTTAGTATGACACTGGTATTGTAAAACCTGGTAAATTTGGCTCCGGATTTGTCAGAAATCTCCGTTACTGATGATTGAGTAGATACCTAACGCATATTTTCAGAAATCAAAAATCACAAACTTTTATTTCAAATCGACTTTTGAATTGTCAAAATGTCGGGCAGTCAAAAAAAGTGAAGCCAAATTGAATGTTCCAAAGTGTAGAACTTTATGGAGAAGAACGTGCAAGAAATTGCATGGACAATCTTTTAAAATATAAGGTCTGAGAATAGAAAAGCAATGAATTCCTGGAAGAATTTGAGGGGGGGGGGTTTGCCCAGCAGTGGGACGGTATAGGCTATTAAAAAAAAAGTTTTTATAACGTGGTCTGTACCTACCTATATAACTAATATTCATCAAGACCGTTCCAAAAGACTCAAACACAATAGAGTTATCTTATTGCGCGTATTACTGAGTTCCTATGGTTTATTTTTTATTTCGCGGTGGGAAAATCATCTAATGACATCCCCCGCTCTTGGGCGGAGCGGGAGATAGTGTCAAACTTTTACTCACTAAAAACCCACTCATTTTCCTTCGTTGCCTTTCATACCGGGGCTTGAGCTATCTTTCGAATTAACCCTGACCCCAGTAGGCTTCGACCCAGCTGGGCCCCTGCTGTTACTGACAGCTCCTTGAAGCGCGCGGGAACAGTGCGCGCCGTCGACGACTTGGGCTCGGTCCGGACAGTTACCGGACGGTCGGACAGTGAGCTACCCATTGCTCGCCGTCCGCAAGCCCGCGCCTACGGTGGCCGGAAATCGGGATCGGAATCTCGGCGGCGGCTGGGGCGCTGTGAGCGCCGCTGCCGTTGCCCAATACGGTCTGCCTCCTCCTTTGCTAGCATAACTGCTTCGCATTCCTCCTCGCTCCGGACCATGGCCTGTACCAAGGCCCGGCGCGAGAGATCGCCGCCGCCGATCGCCCTCACGATGAGTTCCTATGGTCATCTTCCAGCTTCACCATCAGACCCCGGTTACCATCTCGCACCAAAGTAGGTACTCGTCAAGACTAATCGTGCGAGCCCAAACTCGATGGGGTTGTGTTGTTTAATTACAGAGTTCCTATGGCCAACTTTCAGCTCCATCATCAGATCAGGTCCATGTCATCATAAATTTTGCATTGTCATCTGATTTACCCATGCATGCAAAATTTCAGCTCAATCGGTAGCCGGGAAGTGGATCTTGTGCAAGATTAGAGAAAGGAAAGCCTCCGACAAGGTGGACCGATGATCTGGTCAGGGTCGCGAGAATTCGATGGATACGTGACGCACAGGACCGGTTGTTGTGGCGACGCTTGGGGGAGGCCTATGTCCAGCAGTGGACGTCTTTCGGCTGATATGATGATGATGATGATGATTACAGACAAACAAACTTCGGTACAGGTGTAACTAAGTAAAAAGCTTGTAAAAATCTGCCTATTTTAAATAAAAATTCAATACGAAAACGAAAATTCAAAGTGAGCCTGTATACAAAACGTTATTAAGTAAACTTTAACGTATACATTTTCTGTTGTTGAACAATGTAGTTAATTGTGAAAAAAAAACTTTGGCACGTGGGTTTTGTTACCGGACACTATTACTTTGTAGAGTACGGTCAGGAAGAGAAGGGATTCAGTTTTCACATCTAAAAACATCGTAAGGGTCCAGCAGGGACGAAGCCTACTGGGGTCACAGGTGATGCGAAAGAGAACACCGGGGCCCTGGAATGAAAGCACAGAAGGAACAGGAGTGGGTTTTAGTCACACGAAAAAGTCGACACGCTTTTCCGCCCCACCCAATCCACCTAATCAATTTTTAAAAACATGTAAAATTACTATCTCCCCCATTCTTAAGCCTAATGTCCACGGACGCGTAGGTTCATAGATGCGTATTCGTCATGATACGTCGACTCACAGCCAACACTCAAAATGTGAAACTTTGTCGACGAAACGGCAAAGACACGACGATGGCACAACGTCACCCTTCTTTGAATCTACGCGTCCGTGGATAGTGGGCCTTATTATAAATATAACTAGATGTAGTTCATAACTTCATTCGCGTAGAGTTTAAAAACACTAAGTAACCCAAAGGTTGAGCAGTAGTGGCCGAGTGGTAACGGCCCCGACTTACGAGTTGTGGTCGCGGGTTCAATCCCAGCCAGGCGCATTACTTTGCATAATTTATTTCATCACCACTGCTCTCAAAACGGTGAAGGAAGACATCGTGAGGAAACCGGCATGTCCTAGAACCAAAAAAAATCGAAGACATGTGACATCCATCAACCCGCACGGGGCCTGCGTGGTGGATTACGGCCCGTTCCCTCTCCAAGAAAGGAGGCCTGAGTCCCAACAGTGGGAACATTGCTAACCCAAAGATTGACTGGTAGAGAATTCCTTGTTGCATTAAATTAAGAGGCTGCTTTTCCACTCGCCTATCGTAAACATCGAGCATGGTTTAAAAGCTTGTTGCTTCATCTAACGCAATCCAACGTGATGTTTGATTAAGAGGCAATGCGAAAAAAGAGAGATAACGCTTGAAAACTCTTTTGCCATTCGGTAATTCCGTGATTTACTCGAATATTTCACAAAACTTGTTCCATGAAATACGTGTTTTTTTTCAAACCCTTAAAAGTTCACAAAAATTGTCCTTATTCAGATGTAAAAAAATAGAAGCGCAAGGCTTCTATAGATGTACTATTTCTAATTTTAATATATATACGAGTATGTGAGTACATTATGGAGGGCCAAACACGTAAAATTCCGCCGATTTTCAAAGATCTTTGCTAGATTAGTTTTACACAAAATTATGTTTTGATGTATAAAGAAGCCCTATATAATATGCACAAGATATCTGTGTAGCCAAAATGTCTAGAGAAAGATATGTAATGACATCATAATCACGTAAGAGCGGTGGTATGAAAATGTACCTCAAAAAGGACATGTAAAAAAAGTTACTTTTTTATATTATTTCACACAGAATTACTTAAGGGCCAAGCGCCCGAAAAGTGCCATAAACAGTGATTTTCTGAGGCCTACTCCTCCGTAACGGCTAGGTCAATTGGTTTGAAAAAAATATACGTTTATTATAGATTCATGAACAATAATATCAACATTTGATTTTTTCGTGCAATTAATACTTTTGTCAAAAAAAAAATATTTAGCAATTTCGCAACTTTTCGCAACTTTTCCCTACTCCTTCGAAACGGCTTGGACCTTTAGAAACATTTTACACATAAAAATTGGTGGTTAAATATTCTTCAAAGTGAACATTGCATATGTAAATCAATCAATATCTCGCAGAGAAAATGGATTTAAAGCGCTTTCCGGGCGCTGCTGGCCGCAAATAAATGCACAGATTTGCGTACTGCCGCCTAGGCGAGTGCGAGAGTTGCGTTCACATAATTTCGGTCAGATAGTTCAAGGGACTATACGCCTTAAATAGTAAGTGGCGATATATACTTACAGGATCACAGTTCTATAATAAAACCTATGTTCATATACTCGTATATACCAACAAATAAAATATTCTTATTTTTTTTCCCGATGGTACCAAGAGCAAATTTGTAGTTTTCTGCGTTTGTAGTTCATTTCAACACCTTTGGAGTTACGTTATATCAGTTGTATTTTACGCGTAAAGGAAATTTGAAATGTTTCAGCTTTTCCTTGGAAATTCTGTATATTTTTTACCTTAAATCGACAGTGATAGTAGATAGTAGTTGCAATGTAGATCGGGGACATACCTGAAACAAAAATAATAATTGTCATTAGGTACATTTTAGTGGTTACAGTATATTTTTTTTTTGGCAAGTAAAAATCATCCAAATGACATTGACAAAGGCGGGGGGCCTTTGGGCGGAGTGAGAGATAGTGTCAGACTCTTACTGACTGAAAACCCACCCCGTTCTTTCGTGCCTTTTATACCGGGGCTGAGCTACCTTTCGGAGCTGTTTATCAAAGTATGTAGCGTTAAACGTTGTAGAAATTCATTCTATAATTATGAACGATGTGAACTTGGCTACGAATTTTATATTCGTTTGTTCCGACCACGTGAATTAACGTTGAGATGATGTCATTCCCATACATTTGATTATTTTTCAACTAGCGTTAACGATTGCAGATTATCAACTTGGCTAGGGGTGCAGTACTTCCAGAGATTACCGCCTACAAACAAAAAAAAAGACGTGTGGCACTCGGGGACTGCCGCGGTAAAGCTATTGCATAGCATTTTTATCAACTTATGCAATTATAATTATTTATTTATTTTATTTATGCAGTATTTTTTTTCTTTGTTTTTTTTTCTTTGATATTAATTGAAGTTACACTTTCACACATTGAATTGAATTTTGATTGATTGTTCACTCATTTGTTTTCTTATCGGTCACCACGCTCAAAAAACAAATGAGTGGGGGGTGTTAGGTTATTGTCGTTACGGAATTTCTGGATTCGATCTCCACGCTCAAGGCCCGCGATAGAAGCTTTGCAATAGCTTAAAAAAAATAAACTTTAGCTCTTTATAAATATTATTAGTGTCGATTTTGATACTGTTTTCAGGAAAAGGTTGGTTTTTAATCAAAGTCGAAGTCAAAGCATTTATTTCAAATAGACCATTTGCAGGCACTTTTGAATAGTCAAATGTCGGTCCAAGAAAAGTGAAGCTAAATTGCACGTTCCAAAGCGTAGATCTCTATGGAGAAGAACGTGTAAGAAACTCCATGGACACTCTTTTAAATCATATTATGTGTTACATATAATGATTGGTTACATATTACTTGTTGCTTCTATTATGTGAGCACAATGTAGATAATAAAAAAAATGTAAAGTAATTAAAAGATAGAAACTGAATTAAGCCAGTGGCAGCTAAGAGATGACCAGTCTCATCTGACGGCACCCGTTCACGAGCATGACGCGTGCATCAGCTCACTTAGCTCAACCATTTTGAAGGGAACTGAATGACCCAATAACACGTGCCACCAACAGCGAGACATTTGAGTGAGCATGACAAACTCTCAACTGCCATGCTCGTAATGTCAAAAAAATAAAAATAAGTTGTACCCTAGTAAAAATGCTCCATGGCACTTCACATTCACTAATGGTATTAGTTGTTTTGTTTAAGATATTGCACAAAAATATACAGAGGTAAATACTCATTTCAGTATCTTAATTCTTCAATAGGGTAGTGTCCAGGGCCAAAATAGTTACATTTTATTGAGTCCGTATTTTGGATTATAAAAAAATATTGGACACGTATTTTTTCTTTTTTCGATTAAACAAAAAATAACAAAGATATAGCCCATTAAAGTTAGGTGTGACGTCACTCCGTGCAAAAAAATGCAGCACGGCGAGACGTTACACGTAACTTTAATGGGCCTATATCTTTGTCATTTTTGGTTTAATTTACAAATAAAAAAATACGTGTCCCTTATTTTTGAATAATCTAAAAGACGGACTAATTACATTTTTTACGGCAACTAGCCTATTTCAATTTTTCATGAGTTATTTATACGGGCTCTAGTTTATATCACAACACGGTACACTGTAAAAGTCTTCTTAAATATATCGCTAAACCCATTACAGTTGGAAGCCTCCCAAAAGTTGTCATGTCACAATAACGTTATGACAGTTACGCATGCGTCAACACTAGTGTTGCCAGGTCCGATTGGAGTAAAATCGGGACTGACGGAAACAAATCGGGATTTAGGGTTTAAATCGGGACAAATAAAAAAAAAGTTTTTAAAGACTTCTCTCGCTCTAGGGTGGAACTATGTTATTCAGTTGCCCTTTGCGTTCCAGGGCTACAATCACTCTAGATGTGCCGACTGCCGTGTGTCATTTTAACGCACTTAACATGTGTGACAATGATGCGAATGCTACTGATGTTACTTTGTAATATGTAATTATAATGGCTTTTAATTTATTTATTGATAAATCGGGACATTTAGCGTCCCGATCTGGCGCAAATCGGGACGCGTCTCCAGACCCCTCAAAATCGGGACATCCCGCGTAAATCGGGACACCTGGCAACACTAGTCAACACCCATATGCAATCATATTATAATCTTACTACTTTAATATTAATTTGTAGAAAGTTCGTTTCATTTCTAAACTTAACACTAGTATTATAATTTGATTGGCCTGTTCGTCTAGTGGTTTGTGGCTCTGACTGTCATGCCGGAGGTTGTGAGTTCGATTCCTCGCGTTCCTGAGAAAAAGGGTGTTGACAGACGGACAATAAAGTTAACCTATAAGGTTTTTGTTTTTGCCGAATTATATACGGACCTAAACAAAAAAAAACAGGTCAAGTGCGAGTCGGACTCCCACACTGAGGGTTCCATACGAACTTGTTTATGTTTAATTCCCAAATGGAGTCTCGACGATTTTTTTAAACCGCAAAAAATTCTTTTTTGTGACGTAACAACCAATTTATTATTTTCAGATTACACCCATACCTGTGCCTATATAATTATAATACCTTCCTTTATGCCAAACAGGATTTTGGGTCAACGAGAAGCATACCATATGAATTTCGATACCCTTGAGAGTGCCGAATCATACGTTTTTTGCGACATAAACGCCCGTATCTTTTTTTTTTCGTAAATTTCGAAGTTCGATCTTTTCTCAGCTTCAAGGGACTGCAGATTTGAGTATATGGTTTTAATTTCAACTCGATCGATACCTCCATGCACTCCTGAGATAAAGCGTCTTTACAGACCGACAACAAAGTGGTCCTCCTATAAGAGTTTTATTTTTTCTTTTCGAGGTACGAAACCCTAAAAACATAAAGTAATGAAGCATCTCGAGATTTGAAGCTGCCCTCACCGTACCTCTTAAGTCATGTTTACGACACTCGTATGTGAAAAAAGAGCATTTTATTTTGCCAAAATAATACCGTACTTACGTATTTACACAAGTCCGCGTCCTCTGAGGGATTTGGTAGAGGAATCGACACGCAGATGTTCACTGGCCAAAACCTTTAATCAATTAGCAATACATTAGATGTTTTTATCAATAAACTCTATTTTCTCATGGTCACAGTTCAAGGTCGGTGTGTTGTCTATTACAAAGTAATTGAAAAGCCTGTATCGTATAATCTGATGGTCATGCAAGAAGTTTTAATTTGTAGTCGAAAAATAAAATGGTTTAAGAATTTTTTTTTTTTCTTTTTCGATGGGAAAAATCATCCTATGACAACCTCCGCTCTTGGGCGGAGCGGGAGATAGTGTCAGACTCTTACTGACTAAAAAACCCAACCCGTTCCTTCAAGCCTTCATACCGGGGCTTGAGCGCCCTTTCGGATAACCCTGGCCCCAGTAGGCTTCGACCCGGCTGGGCCCCTGCTGTTGCTGACAACTCCTTGAGGCGCGCGGGAACAGCGCGCGCCGTCGACGACTTGGGCTTGGTCCGGACAGTTACCGGACGGCCGGACAGCGAGCTATCCAAGTCGGTGTTTCTTAAATAGTTTTGTCTTTTCGTTATTTAATGTGTCTGGGTAAAGGTGGCCAGGAGACCCATAACACAAGTTTTCTTAGTATGGGCACCTGTCTCCACCAAAAATATTGTTTAAAGAAATTTTGCTGTACCTATGTATTTTTGTGAGAAATAAATAAATTTTATTATTTTTCGAAAAAGTTAACTAATACATTAGTAATAGTCAAGTATCATATTTTTAGCACAAAAAGCATAGCTTTATCATTCTAAACACCATAATTTTTTTCCTAAAGCTTTTCATTTCAATATCAAGTACCTACAATCCGTTCTTTACCTGGAGTATTTCAAACGGGCAGTAAGGCAGTAATAAAACCCCGTGGCTATCAAATGGTTTCACAAAATTAAACTCAACTGAAACGACTATTGAGAGCGTTCCAATCATTCTTATGGAACTGAATTGCTGTGAAATGGAATGACGTTTTGTATTGCATCGGAAATTAAATTAAATATTATACTGGCAGTTCAAAGAGCTGGTCTTACGTTTGAAATTGTGGAATTGGTCTCAGCATCTTGATGTGTTGGTGAATTAAATGCAATTTCAATGCAATATTAGCATTTACTGCCTACTTAATCTAGCTAGTTTTATTTTTTTATATCGCAGCTTATGATGAGCAATAGAAAGCGCCAGATAACCATGGAATAAAGTACATTGACCATTTCCTAATATCTTTGCGTAAGTACCCGAAAAACAAACAATGAATTGCTTTTCATTACTAGATCATGTAAAGTATTACGATACATGTCGATTCTAGACAGCTTTGTCTTAATTTCCGATTTTGAAATTAAGAATGTCAACGAATGTCAACAAGGGTCGATGACCTTTATTCCAAGTTTATCTGGCACCTACATTGGGAGCTTTTTTTGACGTCGCATTTTTTTAAATTATTTTATGTTATTGATTGGTTTTTTTTTGTTGACTGAGTATATTCAGCGAAAAAAAATCTATACTGCACTGTGTCCTGTATTTCGTACTGTAGTACTAGTCACAAATAAACTTTTCGTTACTTGACTAAACTATTTAAAATCTAGATTAGTATTTTAAGAGATGCCTAGTTGTTGTCGCGTCGTTGATGCATCGAAACTAATATTGTTATGAGTTGCATCATACAGCGCAGCAAAACTTACCAATAAGTAACAGCTCAACGGATAGATACACAAAGCAAATAAACACAAGACACGTAGGTAACATGAATTTAAAAAATATATTTTGTATGCAATTCCTTAAAAATCTCCTACACTCATCAAAACCAGTTAGCGTTTCAGCAAATATAACTTTTACCCTGATCTTTCAAAAGAGGTATTATAAATTACAATACAGTCAACCCTCAAATCGTCAAGCACCTAAAATGGGACCTCAATAGGATTCCAAACAGACTTGTTAACCCGCTCGATGCAAATTGGACGTATTCGCCGGAGGGTTACCTGAATGCCTGTGGGTCGGTTTACCAAACGGCGCGAAAAAAATAAATGTTGGTGACTGCGGTGATTTCTGGCTTTGATATAAAGGTTGAAGGTATTTTTTGCAAGTTAGGTAAAAGGGTGTTAGACACTAGGTATAGATTTATTTTAATATCAGTAGAGTCGTCGACTAATCGACACTTAGTATTACCATTCAATGCCAGAATGGTTATAAACCGATTAAAATTTAAGATTTAAGTTCGCGACCATATTCGTAAGAAGTTGACAGTAGTATCATCACAACGTTAAGGCCCAAGCGCCCGAAAAGTGCCATAAAACAGTGACTTTCTGCACAGATTTGCGTGCTGCCGTCTAGGCGGTTGCGAGAGGTGCGTCTACATAATTTTGGCCAGATGGTTCAAGGGAAAATAAGCCTTAAGAGGCTTGTTGCTTCACTAACGCAATCAATGCGATGTTTGATGAACAGGCAATGCAAAAAAAAAGAGAAATAACGCCTGAAAACTCTGTTAGCATTCGGTAATTCTGTGATTTACTCGGATAATTCACAAAACTTGTTCCAGGAAATACGTGGTTTTTTTTAAACCCTTAAAAGTTAAAAAAAAAATGTTGTCATTCAGTCTTGATTAAATTTATAAGGCTTCTGTTGTTTTATTTTTTTGATTCTTTTTCATTTTTGAGTACATTATGAAGTGTTAAAGTCCATGCAAAATAGCAGATTTTCAGAGGTTTTTATTGAATTAGTTTTACACTTTCAATAGAAGCCTAATGAATGTTTCCAAAATATCAGATGAAAAATGTGTAATAACGGCATAATCGCGTAAGAGCAGTTGTATGAAAAACAGTGAAAATGTATGTCGAGTTGCATGCCCTTAATGTTTCTCTGTTTGTCAATTTGGCCTTTTTAAGTACTTATTTATGTATATTTAAAACTAAGTAAAATAGAGACTTGTATTGTGTCTCAGATTGTCGCAGAGTGCTTCCATAAAATAGGTAATACTCCCGATCGAACTTTGGTCACGATGGTCAATCTCAAGAGATACTATAGTATACACAGGTGCACTTTCAATTACTATAACCACTCTCAAAGCCTGATGGGATGGCAATCTGACACGACCGGGGAGAGATCAGCAAAACCAATTGATTTATGTGATTCCTGAGGTATGCTTTTTAATTAGATCTTAATAGAAGAATATAATAATAAAAATGAAAACTATGTCTTATTTTTACCTAAAATAATAAATAATAATATTCCACAAGTATCACACAAGCTGTCTAGTCCCAAGCTAAGCAGAGCTTGTGTTACGAGTATTAAACAACTGATAAATCTCGGTCAGATTAAGCATTGCCATTCAACGTGGCAATGCCGCCAGCCTCTTGGGCACACTTCCAGTCGACAGCGATGCGGAGGAGTTTTATGACGCCATATTTTAGTAGGAAGTATCCCTTAGTGTGTATAGTTAGGTTAAGCATACTTAAATATTTTAATTTAAGTTTATTATGTATCTATTTTGTTGCTTTAAGTTGTAAATAAACCAGTTGTTATTTTTACTGATAAACAAACTTATATATTTGTATTTCTAAATACATACAATATTATAGATAAATTACATCCAGACACAGAACAAATGATCGTGCTCATCACACAAACATTTGTCCTGGGTGAGAATCTTAGCCACAAACCTCAGGCATAGCACCAACTGAGGGTTGTCGTTAGATGCATTTATAAGCGCGCATTAAGGAACCACGATTCATGAGTGTCTAAAGACCCTCGGAGTTTGCTTCAGCCTTTCGTATGCCTTCCAAAGGTCCAGGAACCCAGGATTCTGAGATAAAGTATCTATTTAAAACTTAATAACTTCGTTGTTGCTCAAGATATTTTAAATAATGTTTCATATTTGGGTTGCCTAGATACTGCAGTGCATTGGGCATGTTCTCTTTGGTGGCGTGAGAATGATTTCCACGTTATAATGAGGAAGAAGGCTGCCTCGTTGCTAAGCAGATCAAGGGCCAGCTTCAATGGCGATCTTTGAACTTAGCTGATGAGCATGATTCACCAGTGATCAATCCCTAGTTGCGATTGCTGGTGCGGCAGCAGGTCAAGTTTTTCAGGTTTTTTAAGTGTTACAACCCTTTGGTTGGTACATTATTACTAACTTTGGGACCAATGATGTTTCACAAATAAAATTTTTTTTTTTTGTTTACTAGGCCTAAAAAGTATTGATTTCAGCAAATAAAAAAAATGACAAAGGGAATTATGTACATAATTTTAATCTAAAATAATGTAAGCGCAGTACAGTCGAAACCTAGTCTTACATGCAATCCAACCACCATTTAATGATCTTCATAACTTTACTAAAGTATCAAGTAGTATCATTCCCACTTCCAACCCCATTCAGACACATACACTGGAAGTACAAACACGCCTGTCATATCCTAACATGTCCGGAAAGTCAAACAGGGCACAATACATGTGAACATGTTTCATGTTAACGTAAACATGTTATACAAACAGTCTTGCCCCCAGACATTGCTTTTGTAGTTATTGATAATATTTTTCTGAAGAGCTGACTCGTTCTTCCGGGAAAACTAAATATTATAATTTTCTTTATTGGTTAACTAGTTTATTTTTCGCGTCTACGCTTCTGTCTGCGGTATTTTCCGGGATGAAACTGATGTTATAGGCTACTTTTATCCGGAAAAAAATAAGTACGCAATACCTATTCTTGTATGTTTGTAC
Organism: Mythimna ferrago; assembly: GCA_910589285.2. Lineage (NCBI taxonomy): Eukaryota > Metazoa > Arthropoda > Insecta > Lepidoptera > Noctuidae > Mythimna > Mythimna ferrago. Next base: position 3,829,551 of record OU342693.1, read on the forward strand.
AAGCGCTGTCTAGCTGTTAGCTCTTTAAGAGCCTGACAAAACGGATTTATTACATGTTTGTCTCGAAAAATCTTGGTTTGTTGTATTTTCTTAATTCTTAACTCTTAATTCTTTATTATACACACAAAAACTTAACCAAAATACATTCATAATTGACAATTCATGTACAAAGGCGAGCTTAACTCAACAATGAGTTTTGTCCCAGCAAACCTTTGAGTGACAGAGAGAGCTCACATTATATAGTACTACTATTTGATTTTCATTTATTTTTCTGAACATATTCGTATCCTACGGGTCGGTTCCATGGGTAGTTTGAAAGGTGTAAAGGCAGAAGCCTTTACATATTATGTTGAATGTTATAAATGAAAAGATGTTAATGTTCTATGAATAATGTTTAATAAAACACTTCACTAATTTAATGTTACTTAAAAAAATAAATAAAATAAATGTTACTTAAAAAGACTAATATAAAAATCTATCTAAAACTCTCGATGTTAAAATATCACGACAGTTCGGTGTCAAACGAACTACTGACGAACTTGTCTACGTGACGATACAGCAAACCTACTTTTACCCGATTTGCAGTAATTACTAACTAGGTTTGGGTCCAATGTAGAAATGCTGACCATACAAAAGAGAACCGCGGAGTCTTGTAACGTCCTGGAACGGAAGGCATAGCACTAAAATCACGCCTATGTTTCTTCATAGGTGTGATTTTAGTCAGTAAAAGTCTGACACCACCTCCTGCTTCGCCTTAGAGAGAATTTCGCACCTTAAAAAAAGACGTGTGGCACTCGGGGACTGCCGCGGTAAAGTTATTGCATAGCATTTTTATCAACTTATGCAATTATAATTATTTATTTATTTTATTTATGCAGTATTTTTTTTCCTTTGTTTTTTTTTCTTTGATATTAATTGAAGTTACACTTTCACACATTGAATTGAATTTTGATTGATTGTTCACTCATTTGTTTTCTTATCGGTCACCACGCTCAAAAAACAAATGAGTTGGGGGTGTTAGGTTATTTTCGTTACGGAATTTCTGGATTCGGTCTCCACGCTCAAGGCCCGCGATAGAAGCTATGCAATAGCTTAAAAACTGATCAATATCGGGAACAGGGTCCAACTTATCAACGGTTAGAAACCTCCAAACAATACGAGCCGTATCTAGGAGGACCTTTGTTTGAATCAAGCCCTTGATCCAGCCACTTTACGGAAGATTTCTATGATTTTGGCCAATACACATGACTATTAAGGCATTGGCTGACATGACTGTCATGGGCATAATGATCGCGGAGTCCACATCCCACAAGTCGACCTGGTTGAATCTTCTGAGATAAGTAAAGACAGTTTTTTTTTACCTTTTATAATCTAGTGTTTGATTGCGATTCCACCTGATGGTAGGCAGTGATGCAATCGTTGATGGTGAGGCGCACTGGTTTATTAAGAGCCTATTCACTCTGGCCTTGAAGACACCCAAATTATAATCGGACAGGAAGACCGGAGCAGGCAAATTGTTTCAGTCAATGTTCGCGATATGAAGTTATATATTTATATAGTTGATTTGCTATTCTTTCTCGGCTTCTACCAGGTTTAGTCATAACTTCGATTACCCTTAAAGTAAAAACGACCAACCCTTTTTACAAGCTTTTATTTAGTTTCACCTGTCCCGATGTTTGTCTGTAATCAAATCTTGCAAATTAAATTTGATCCAATTCCCGATTACCGATTGAGCTGAAATTTTGCATGCATGTGTAAATCAGATGACAATGCAAAATCATTATGACATGGAGCTGATGGAAGGTGGCTATAGGAACTTGGTAGTTAAACGACACAACCCCATCAAGTTTGGGCTTGTATGATTCGTCTTGACGAGCATTAATTATATAGGTAAGTATACCGAGCTATAAAAGCTAAAAAAAAGATGATTTTCATTAAAAGCTTGTTTTTTTTTTTGTTAGCCTGTTCTGTCCCACTCCTAGGCAAAGACCTCCCTCCACTCCTTCCATCTTTCGCGCGACAAACCACTCTCATTTTTACTTCCTTTAAAGTAAAATTTCTAAGCTTGATTACCTGCCTAATTATCTAGACTGTACGAAGGTAAATCTCAACACGGACTCCGCTGACATTCAAGGATCACTTGATCCTTGTAGGGCTGGGTCCGGTCCTTCACACACTATTGAGCACACCCACTTGCCGTTAAAGGGTAAGCAATAGGGATGTACTGGAAATCATATTGACGGAAGCGGAGGTGGTAGAAAGGGAGAAAAGATGACTTAACCTTTTTAAGAAAATATCAATGTGGTTGTCTTTTAAAAAAAATTTTAAGAAATAAGTAGTTTTACGGCATTATCACCTTTCGAACGGTTTCTTCATGGTTTTTGATAAACTGGATGATGATAGGTGAAGTAAGGCAGTGACAGAATCGCGTTCAACCTTAGATTGGTACAAAGAACGTAGGTCGTACAGCAGTGAGATGGGCAGATGACATTAATGCTATCGCTGATGAGGATTCGGATGGAGTACCTGGATGAAGCCTATGGTCCAGCAGTGCGTGAATATAAAATTTAGAGTTTGCCTTTATTTGAAGATAATTTCTATTATTGTACCTTCATAACTGCGCTGTTAATCGCGGCTAAGTACGAGTAATAATAATCGCATGAGTCGTTCTTCAAGTTTCGTCACAACCCTAGTAAGCAATATGGCACTAACCCATTACATTTCGATTACTAGTGAGTGTTTGAGTAACTTGTTCAAATGTCAACGGTTTTGGTAAATTGTTTTGACTATTGATCTTCTTTACGTTGTACTTCTATGTACATATGAGCAGAGTTGAAATAGGTATCTGAAGTGATATTTTTATATTTTACTCGTAAGTAAAAGCAATAGGTTCTTCTTAATTGTGGCTTAACAAACAGCTTAGAATGTCCTGGAGAATTTGCTCGCTAACCAGACGGTCGATGGGGCCGAAATGCTCTGGAGTGGAACCAAGTTGGAACGCCTCCCACAAAGTGGATCGATGGCCTGGCATGAGTCGAGAAAATCTAAGGAATACGAGACGCAAGACCGGTTATTACGGCGACACTTGAGACCTATGTCCAGGAGTTGTCAGCAACAGTAGGGGCCCAGCTAGGGCCAAGCCCACTGGGGCCAGGGTTAGTTTCGAAAGACAACTCGAGCCCCGGTATGAAAGCTTGAAGGAACGGGATGGGTTTTTAGTTAGTAAGAGTCTGACACTATCTCCTGCTCCGCCCAAGAGCGGGGGTTGTCATTGATGATTTTTCCACCATAAAAAAGACCTATGTCCAGCAGTGGGCATCTTTAGGCTGATTTAGATGAAATGAAACAGCCACAAGGTCAATTTGCACCATCCAGCATTATCTTAATTCCGATTTATTTGGTAAAATAAATAAAATGGTGCGTGAATTTAATGTATCGCAGGTTCCTAACTCATATTGGAAGTAATAACTTTGTGGTTTCAGTTGGCAAGAGTCCAAAATATTGCTCCGTTTCTACCAGACAGAAAGTACTCGTATCTACGAAGTTTTTCGTACATAAAAAAGGCCAAACAGATTAAAGTATCTGTACCCCTTTTTTATGGAGTGGAAAATTAACTAACTTTACTTAACTTTTACGTATCAGACTTAAGCTGACTAAAATATAAGACTCACGCAGCCGAAGTACCTCCTCCTTGCGTCGTATTCCTCAATGCTGAAGGCTGTGTCCCCGCCGGATTTACCCAGCCAGGTACAATTAAACCTAAACTAAAGGCAGCTGAAAATTCTAACACGTGTCATCATCATCATTTCAGCCGAAATACGTCCACTGTTGGACACAGGGCTCCCCATCACCATCATCATCACTTCAGCCAATATACGTCCACTGTTGGACATAGGTCACCACAACGAATGTTCCTGTGCGTCTCACATCCATCGAATTCCCGCAACCCTCACCAGGTCATCAGTCCACCTTGTGGGAGGCCTTCGAACGCTGCATCTTCCGGTACGACGTCGACATTCCAGAACCTTTCGTCCCCATCGACCATCTGTTCTGCAACAACACCAGAACATGAACATGTGTCGCTTTAACAAAAAGCGCTATTTCTGTTTCTATTATATTAGTTATTTAATCTCAAGAATAAGACCCTCCTTCAAGATCTACTTAAGTTAAATATTACACTATTCTTCCATTAATTTTACCCTACCGTTGATGAAGGTAAATAAGCTAAATTCGACACATTATTCTCTATAAGCCTGCTTCATTTTCTATACGGGACCCCGGGGGGTTAAGCCAAAAAGGGTTCAGTGTAGATCTTATATAATGTACGCAGTATTTTAAATAATGCAAATTCTAGGGGTCCTAGTTCCTTAATACATCGTGGTGTAAAGCTCTCTGCTTAGAAGCATGTAAAAGTTGAATTACTGGGGAGTTTGTTGCGCTAATTTTATGACAGTTTACTGTGAAGCATTGAGTCTGTCTAAAAAGTCAAATGACTTGAGTAAATATTCTAAGGTAAAATTAAATCTGATGTAGTCAACACTGGTTCAATAATCAAGGTTGACTAAGAGATCTTGATCATTGTTTACTAAAGAAGAACCTTTTATAAAGTACCGAATATATTTCTTTTTGAAATGATTAAATATTATACAAAATTCCGAAGTCGGTTGACTTATTAGACAGACCTGTCAGGAAAGCTTGTGTGGAAACCTGCACAGTTGTGCAACATACTCGCTCCGGTTTACCTGTACAACTTAACTGTACAGGCAATCCTGTCAGGTGTACCTTAGCGTGTATGGCTACGTTTACATCTTTACAGACGAAATGCCATGACCAGTGTGCTCGCGGCCTACGGTGTGTATTATTTAAAGCGCCCGACCTTTCCGCGTGGTTATTTTTGTAGAACACCAGCATGCGAACTGATTTATGTGGTTGTTGCGTGGAGTATGAGAGCAGAGAGGGTCGGTTTTTGGGTGTACCTGTTTAGTAGATTTTGTAACGGAAACATCGCATGATTTATAATCGAATTAATTTTTAATAAAATAGTACTAGTCTACCAATTTTCTTTGTAAACGCGATCATTTTGTAGCGAAATAAACAAAAATAAACACTTTTCCGCCACTTACACTTTTAACTGAACTTATTTTAAATTTTGAGAAAATAAAATGTAAGCCTAAGAAGCAATCGCATTCAAATTTAAAACTGAAACTTAATATAAAAAAGCAATAGGTATCATAGTCGCGGAAAAAGCAAGTTGATCTCTCCCAATGAAGTCAGGAAGAAGAAGAATCTGACTTCTTCTTCTTCCTGCCCTTATCCAGATCTGCGCAACACGCTTTTTTCTTCCGTTCTGTCCTGTCACCCGTCACACTATCACTTACTCCCTTTTCTTTCATATCACTCCTCACACAATCCATCCATCTTTTCTTTAGCCTCCATCTCCCTCTCCATCCACCTACATGTATACTCAGAACTCTTTTAGTAACATGCGTGTCATCCCTCCTCTTCACGTGATCATACCAGAACAAACGATTTCTTTTCCAATTTTCAGTCACTGGTGCCACTTTCAAACTTTCTCTAATAATACTCATTTCTCACTTTATCCTTTCTTGTCACACCACACATCCATTTCAACATTTTTTTATATGACTAGCTAAAATAAAAATTAAACTCGGTTGCAGTGCCTCCTGTCCAAAGACCCAATTTTTTTTTTAAATGATATGGGTTAGTTTTTCAAAGCACATGTCGCAAGTTTAACATAATTATGAGTTCGCACAAGTCACATTTCATATCGTACAAATTAGATGAGTTGCGTGTACTAAAAGTTGATGAAAAATTAAATTAAGAGTACTTTCTGTTTATTACCTATGTTTTCTTTAATACAAATAAAATAATATAACTACTTATAAACAATTAAATAACTATAATTACAGTAAAATAAAATAAAACCTACGCTAACTAAAACCAAACTAAAATATTGTTATTATTGGATTAACAGATAGTTGAGAATGTTTGTATTGTGTGTGTATGTGTGATGTATGTTTGTGTCTCTGTCACGCTCAGGGAGCTGAACGGATTTCGATAAAATTTTGTACACGGGTAGATCATGTCTTGGAATGCCTTTTTACCCCGGGAGTACATTCTTTTGGGACGAAATTCAACTCAAATTTTAATTAATTTAAATTCGCCATTGGAATTCTCGGCTTTTATCTACTATAATATGCTTGTATTATACATTTAAACCTTCATCATTAATCATTCTATCAATTGGTGCAAAGTGCATGAAACTCCATTCAGTAATTTTTGAGTTTATCGCGTTCATATAATTATACGGCGGGGGACTTGTTTTTAAATTAATATTTTTTTAGGGTGGAGCGGGAGATAGTGTCAGACTTTAACTAACTAAAAGCCCACTCCATTCCTTCGTTGCCTTTCATACCGGGGCCGAATGTTCCTTTCAGAAACAAATTCTTGGCCCCAGTAGGCTTCGACCCTGCTGGGCCCTATGACCTATACCCACCGAAAAAAACAACCCGGGCTTTCAAATTGATATAAACTAGAGCTTAAGTGCGATCCCGCCTGATGGTAAGTAGTGATGCAATCGTTGATAGTGTAGCGTACTGGTTTATTAAGAGTCAACTCAATCTAACTTTGAAGACACTTAAATAATAATCAGACGGGAATAAACTTTGTAATAAATAAATATAATAATAAGGATAAAAGTAAGCCAGATACAATTTCGTCTATAACTATTTCAAAGTTATAGACTTCTCAGTAGCAATACCTACCATGTAATACAATAATATCGAAGATAAGAAGATACCTGTAATACAATATTCCATTAGATTACAATATTCAATAGTTACAAAGAATATCGAAGCAATTGATGCAAGAATTTCTTTTATCTTCTGATCTCGATGCCCTGAAGGTACACACAGTTTTATTTCTCTAATATCTTGTTCTTTTTATTATTTAATATCTGTTACACATTTTACCTATTTTTATTAAAGAAAATCTGTTCTGTTTAAAGCTTCTTGTGTAACAGTTTGTTTATAAATATAATCTGGGTTTTAGTTTACATCTACAATTATAGTATAAAGAGGTAAAGTTTGAAGTTTGAGTTTTTTTTTGGTGGTTAAAAATCATCCAAATAACATCTCCCGCCCTTGGGAGGAGCGGGTAAAAGTGTCAGACTCTTACTGACTAAAAAACCCACCCGTTCCTTCTTGCCGTTCATACCGGGGCCGAGCCTTCCTTTCAGAAGCAGACCCTTGGCCCCAGTAGGCTTCGACCCAGCTGGGCCCCTGCAGTTGCTGACAACTCTTTGAGGCGCGCGGGAACAGTGCACACCGTCAACGACTTGGGCTCAGTCTAGACAGTTACCGGACGGTCGGACAGCGAGCTACCCATTGCTCGCCGTCCGCAAGCCTGCACCCACGGTGGCTGGAAATCGGGATCGGAATCCCAGCGGCGGCTCGGGAGTGAGCGCTGTCCCCTGATGCGGTCGGCCTCCTCCTTTGCTAGAATTACTAGTTCGCAGAAGGAGGTTGAAGTTTGCGTTGGGGTTATATTTATTTACCCGACTGCACTAAAAGTCTGTTCTGTCGCCAAATTATACATTTTTTCGTGATAAAGTAACGTAGGGTACCTTATTAAAAGGCTTGAAGAGACGATTTCAAAATTATTACCCACTTAACCGTAGGAAATAAAAAAAGGACAGTAAAAAAAAAAAACAAAAAAAAAACGAAGCGGGATGTTTTAAGCAGTCTGATGCAGTTGATAGCATCAAATCTACTCGTATGATGGAACTAAAACGAATTCTACCAACTGCAGTACATGCATACCTAGAATAACTGTAGTAGTTATATGTTACCTAATAACATTTTACATGTCATGTGGCAGAATGCAAGAAATTATCAAATTTTTCGTCATGGTTGTCGTTTTCATGATTTTCGAAGGTGTTGAAACCGATGGTACAAGGAGTCCAAAAATATTGTTAGTAACAACAAATTGTATTAATTACCTACATTCTATGCAAATAAATAAATTTATCTATCTACATTTTCCAATTACATGGTCTTTTGTAATTTGGGTCACAAACCGAAATTAAACTGGAATATATAACAGAAATCTATAATTATATCTACAGTTACCGTGTCTGGTAACCCTTGTAACAATAACAGGCGTTTACACACAGTTTCTCTTTGTCGGCAACCGCCAAAGTTTGCGCACTTAATTGTTTAGTAACGTGTTCATAACTTGATTTGGGAACTTCGTTAGGTATAAATTCTGTATCGTTCAAGCAAAGGCCCTACCACGAGCTCTCAACGCGTTCTATTTGACGACCTAAACTGAACTGTTAAAGGGAACGAGCTATACGACCTTATTTTCAGTACCTATATGCAAAATCTGAACCGAAAATTGATGTGGCTTTTAATTTTATAATTTATTTTTATCTGTGATTTGACTTCTATTGACTTGCTTCCTTGTATTTTATTTTATTTGTTTGACATTTTATATTATTTGACATTGTAATGTAATTATTTATATCCTTTGTTATAGATACCGGCACGGATCTTGAGCGCTGGCTTCAAGTTGTGTAGAAGTAAAATATCGGGTCTCTACAGTGGTGCAACGCGAGACGCAGGGGCGGGGAATGTCAGTGATTGCGCATCGCGTCATAAACGTCACTCGCGATTCTCTGCGCTTGCTGCATGTATCTAACAACGACGACGATTGGCTCGCCAATGTATGGAATCCCCACTCTGACGCCGAGCGCTCAAGATCCGTGCCGGTACCTATAACTATTATGTAATTTGAAATATCTGTATATGACTTGTAAGAATCCCTTACCAATAAACTGCTATGACTATGATTATCAATGAAACACCTGTCTCGTATTTTTATGAAAAAAAAAATTAAAACTCTATTATGAAAAATCATAAAGTTATAAGCTTATGGTACCTGGTTAGCGATATAAATACTTGATCACCGGGCCATCCAGGAGACTGAGAGATTGTTTTGCACTTGCACCCAGCTGTTTGTTGGCTCCTAATGCCCGCTATGACCTGCTGTGACTTGTGTTATACTTAGTGTCAGTGGTGTCCAATTTGTGACCTTATTAAATATTTTTGGGAAAAAATATAACATGGTGTAAAAACTAATGGAATCCATTCAGTTACTGATTCTGACAAATTTGTATATTCAGGTTTTGCAAAAATAATGTTATAAAGGGTGATTTCCCAAAGGGGAACTTGGGGTTCTGGAACGCATGACAAGGAAGGAACATAGGGATGGTTTAAGTCAGCAAACGTCTGACACGCCCTCCCGCCCTGCCCAGAGAGGGAGAAGTCATTGAATAATATTCCACCTTAAAAAGAAAACTAAATCCAAGTACAAATTCAAGACATGGCCTTATTTTAATCAAATCTGTCAAGCCATTGAGCTGTGATTGACTTATTTACAAACAACTAATATCTAGCATTCAAATTTTCACAAACGGTACGCGAAGTCAAACATTTTTTTGTTATTTTTTTTTTCTTGAAGGAGTTATTGTTTTATTGTTGATAGGTTCACGCTTGACCACTATCTCGCCTGATGGAAAGCGACGATGCGGTCGACGTAGGAACGCGCTTACCTAGAAGAAACCTACTCACTCTCGACTTGACTTTTTTATGGTTTGTTTCTTTCTATGAACAGAAACATTACCATCTAAAACATTTAATAACCAACTTATTATCGTTACATCTAGTATACACCTATCTCTGTATCGTCAGGTATATAATAAGTCCGAGATAATGCCCTTTTCCATTAACTGGGTACACAACCCGGCTTCGTGCTGATACTGCGATTTTCTGATGGAAAAATACGATAGTATCTTTTCCGAACTAGGGCTCAAATGTTAAAGCATAAAAGTCGTACTTGCAACCTATTAACTTAAACAAACGGAATAATACAATCAGCATGTCTGTCTATATTTGTTTGTCTTTCGTATGCCGTAATTAGAGATACAAATAAAAAGTTATTGTGTCCCGCGTGGATCCGCGTTCCGGCCATACAACGGGTTAAATCCAAAACTACTGAACCAATTTTCATGCAGTTTTCATCAGTAGACACATTGATTCATGAGGATAATATATCAGTATAATATATCTATTATATTAGCGAAAAGCCGAGAATTTCAAAGATTTTTAACACCAGTGCGGGTCACTATTATATTATTTTTAAACACCAGTGCGGGTCACTATTATATTATTTTTTAACACCAGTGCGGGTCACTATTATATTATTTTTTAACACCAGTGCGGGTCACTATTATATTATTTTTTAACACCAGTGCGGGTCACTATTATATTATTTTTTAACACCAGTGCGGGTCACTATTATATTATTTTTTAACACCAGTGCGGGTCACTGTTATATTATTTTTTAACAGCAGTGCGGGTCACTATTATATTATTTTCTACTGATATAGCTATAGGAAAATTTGTTTATTGTTTTTTTGTTAATCTTTTTTTTTTATGCACTTGCCACGTTTTCTCTTCACCACCCTAGGTTGACTGGTAGAGAATGCCTAAAGCATTAAGTCCGTCTTTGTACCTTTGTGTTGTATGAAGTTTTAAAAAATAAATAAATGGTCTTGTAAACGAAGGATTCTGTTTGGTTCTTACCGAGACCGATTTACCTCTACACCTTCTACATCAACTCAACCACCACCAGTATCGTATTGGTTATACCGGCAATAGAAATACCTACACACTCTGCGAAAATTTCAACCGTCTACTAATAACGGTTCATGAGATACAGTACCTACGCTGAAAAACATTCAGTGGAGTTCTTTTTTATTATTATTGATAGGCTCGCTTTTGACCACTATATCACCTGATGGTTTCTGCTAAGCTTTTTGTGGGTCGAAGATGAACCACTCTTGACTAAAATTTCCCTTAGGTTGTAGCTATCAGGAAATACAGACTCCGGCAAGGAATTCCACTCCTAAGCTGTACGCACAATTAAAAAACCATTTTGTACATATGGATGGGGGGTCTACCATGTACCGATGGCGCAATACTATACGTCTGGTAGTCTGATGATAGAATGGGCTTGGTGGAATTAAATATTAGTGTACCTAATTCTGGTGCATACTCCCCGAAATGTACACGATAGAAAACTGACAGACTAGCAACTCGGCGTCGATGCTGAAGACATTGGAGTTTTGACTCAAAGAGTGCACAATCAACTCAAGCGTTAAGTAATCAGGATCCGTTAATTACCCTTGAGGCACGCAACCCTAAAAAGGGTCCTTGTAAATTCTTGGCTAAGGCTGCCTGTCCACCGGAGCATAGCGAGGCTGCGGAGCGGAGAAACGGAGAAATATCGATCAATAGGATTGCATAAAATCTCCGCTCCTCTTCAGTGGACAGGAAGTACGAACTAGTTTAAAAATTCGTACAAAACCGGAATGACATAAATATGGTTCCGAAACGTGGTCGCTCACAATGGGCCTCATCAGAAGGCTTCAAGTTACCCAAAGGGCAATGAAAACGACTATGCTCGGATTTGCTTGCGTGATCGAATCAGAAATGAAGATACCCGCAGGAGAACCAAGATTGCCGACATAGCATGAAAAATCACCAAACTTAACCTTTCGAATGTCTTAAGTTACACAGTCCGACATAAGGTAATTGTCTTTCTGTTGTGTCTCTAATTACGACATTCAAAGAGTTAAGTGGCAATGGGCAGGGCACATTGTCCGCAGAACAGATGGCCGTTGGGGCCGAAAGGTTCTGGAATGGCGACCGCGTACTGGAAGACACAGCCTTCGAAGGCCTCCTACAAGGTGGACCGATGATCGGTGAAGGTTGCGGGAATCTGATGGATGCGGGACGTGCAGGATCGTTCATTGTGGCAACACTTGGGAGAGGCCTATGTCCAACAGTAGACGTCTATCGGCTGATATGACAAAACCGGGAAAAGGAACGAGGAAGCAGAGAGGGGTAGCGGAGAGGAGAAACAAGTGCGAGCACTATAACAAAACTATAGCAAAACAGTCTGCGGAGTGGAGTTCCGCATTACTTTCTCACTCCGCTCCGCAGCCCCGCTCCGCTCCGCTACGGTAGACAGGCAGCCTTAAACTTAAACTAAGGACGTAATTCCTGACAGTTCCGTAGTTAACAAACTTAATTTGTTTCTTAACTGGTTTCCCTATCCTAAAGTTATAACGATTAGTTTAAACATTGATTTGGTGTGATTGTAATTTCTCTGAGTAGGAAACGTCACTCAAAACTTTGATGTTATTTGAATTGGAAAGTGAAGAACAGAAAATCTGAAATCAGTCTTGCTACGGGGGACCGTGTCATCCAGTTACTGAGTTGTGGATATCAGATAGGGACTTGGTTCCTGATAAAAAGCTGGTATCCAGCTGCATCCAGTTTGATTAGAAGTCGACCCGAACTTAGATGAGAACAGTCTGATTGATTTTATCAGACTGTTCTCATCTAAGTTCGGGATATTGAGAAACAGAACGGAATTAAGACTTCTAATAACTTACACACCTGCGTTCCACCGCAACAGGTCGCGGCATGGCGGACAGAGCTCCAGCGGGATGTCATGGTGAAATGGCGTCAGCGACTGTAGCAACCCAGTGCTGAACACGCTACGATTATGGCGGTATGTCCCCTCTTTGAGGCGTGGCTGGAAAGACCTCACGGCATCTTCACCTTCCGCATGCCGCAGGTTCTCATCGGACATGGAGAGTTCGGGAGGTTCCTGTACCGGATCCATGCGGAAGTGACGCCCGGGTGTCGCCACTGTGCTGAACGCCCGGAAGACACGGTGGAACACAGAGTAAAGGTGTGCCCCGTTTGGACAGAGCATCGCCGTGCCCCCGTGAGCGTGATCGGCGGGGGCGATCTCTCGCGCCGGGCCTTGGTACAGGCCATGGTCCGGAGCGAGGAGGAGTGGCAGGCGATCGACTCCTTCTGCGAGGCAGTAATGCTAGCAAAGGAGGAGGCCGACCGCATCAGGCAACGGCGGCGCTCACAGCGCCCCAGCCGCCGCCGGGATTCTGATCCCGATTTCATGCCACCGCAGGCGCGGGCTTGCGGGCAGCGAATAATGGGTAGGTCGCTGTCTTACCGTCCGGTAACTGTCCGGACCGAGCTCAAGTCGTCGATGGCGCGCACTGCTCCCGCGCGCCTCAAGGAGCTGTCAGCAAGAGCAGGGGCCCAGCTAGGTCGAAGCCTACTGGGGCCAGGGTTAGTTCGAAAGCTAGCTCAGCCCCGGTACGAAATGCAACGGTTTTTAGTCAGTAAAAGTCTGACACTATCTCCCGCTCCGCCCAAGAGCGGGGGATGTCATTAGATGATTTTCCTACCGTGAAAAAAAAAAACCACCCGCGTTCCTTCGGTTGCCTTTTGGGTTCCAAGAGGGTTCCAGGGTTTTATCTCTTTCACACAATCCTGTGGGAGTTACACTAATTCAATATCTACCCAATGAAAATATTGGACCAGTGGAAGATAAGTCGCGACTTACGCTTGTAGGTCGTAAACTAGTACTAAGAGAGGCCTTACTTTGTATGAATTAATTCTTTCGCCAATGACCTCAAAACGGTGAACGAAAACTTTAGGAGGAAACCTTCATTTGCCCACTACGGTCTTCCCGTCCGATTATACTTCCGAAATTAAAGTTATTTTGAACTTTTTAGTGTTTTTTTTAACATTGAAGTCGGCCATATCCCAATAAGGATCAGTTGAAAACCAGCGTCTGACAATTCAGCGAAAATGCCAAATAACTGACATTTTTGAAGCAGACGTGAGACATGCAATGTTAGTTTATTTGTCTTAAGTTTCAACATGTTTTTTTTATAAACTGTGTGTTTTTATGTTTGTGCGTCAAATAAAGTTTTTTTTTTATCTTTCATCATAGATTGCATCACTACTTTCCATCAGGTAGGATCGCAGTCTTGTGTTTTTACTTGTGTTTAAAAAAAAATGTTCTTGAAACGAAAATTGAAACGCCATGATATTAACATCTGCCAAACCAATTTGCGCTCGTGTGATAGCCCTCTCTGCTCAATTTCTCCCACAGACAGGAAGTTTGTGTCAGAATATACACCGAAAATATTCACCGCAAGTTTCATATCGATTCGTTTGCGTCCAGACGCGCACACGCAAGCCATAGTCAAAGAAAACAAACTATAAATAACCGCCGCCATATTGTGAAACAATGCGCGGTTTCAGTAAACGATACGTTAACTGTTCAGTCGTAATTAATAGACTTAAGTTCGTGACGTTAATGGTAACTGGAATCAGTGTTATCGTTAAGAGGGATGTAAAACTTGTAATAGGTAGGTAACTAGGTTACTATTTAGGGCGGTGTTGTAATTGTGGGTTGATCAAAAAAATTGTTTAACGCCTTTGTAAAAGTGCGTTTGAAAATTTCCTAGTTAGATTGATGGAAATTGCTGATTCAATTATATAGAAGTAGGGTAGCAGAATTTTTTGAAAGAGATATCGTATCTGAATTAGGACCCTTAAAATGGCCAAATATAATGAAAACATTCCGAAAATATTTTTTTCGACACAATATTATATCTATAATACCCACGAGGTGGGAAATCATCCAATGACTTCTTTCCACTCTAGGGTGGATTGAAAGGGTGTGTCAGACTTTACTGACTAAAACCACACCTGTGTTCCTTCAGTTGTCTTTTACGTTATAGAACCGCGGACTACGCGGTTAGTTATATTACATTAGTAGAATTTGATAATAGTGCCTAATACCTAAAAGGTTCGCTTATTACAACTAGGTAGTACTAAACTAGCTAAAGTAACTAGGTGGTTTGGACATGTGATGAAGCGAGACAGGGACTATTGCGTTCAAAAGGCTTCAGCCATTCCTAATAAAAAGAGAGGCAAAGGGAGACCACTTTCTACGCGGTGGACAACCGTAAATAGGGATACCAAGCGGGCACAACTAGATATTGTGGCGTGGGGAGACGCCAATGAAAGGCTTTTAGTTCAACCTTAACTTATTATATTGTATGAAGCCCCCATATTATATTATAATACAAAATTAAATTAATTTTTCTTCATTGACAACTATCTATCATAATTTAAAAATCACTATTCTTTTTCATTACCATAAACCTTAAAAGGTCCACTACAATGCAGTTTTAACCCCAATTAATATGTGACCTTCATAGTCGTCACAATATACCGACAACCTGGGACCGAGCGTCCTGGCGCCGCGGTACGAGGAGAGCCGACTCCAAATAAAGGGACAAGGCTAGGTGAAAGAAGAAGATTACAACTACTACTACTCTACACCTCTCTCTCTCTCTCTCTCTCTCTCTCTCTATCTCTCTCTCTCTCTTTCTTCTAGGCATGTACATATTTTTCTGGCAAGAACTTCATCATCATCATCATTTCAGCCGAGAGACGTACGCTGTTAGACATAAGACTCCCAAGTGTCGCCACAAGGACAGCTCCTGCTCTGAGTGTGGCGTGTGTGTGGTCCTGAGCGCCTCGCATCTATTGGATTACCGTGACCTCACTAGATTATCAGTCTGTCTTGGTTTGTGGTACCTGTTTAAAACAAAAAAAGCCAGGCTTGTTTATTCTACACTAACTATCGCCCGCGGTTCCGCCCGCACGTCATTAGTACTTCCTACGTTTGTAAATTATATCTCGTGTAAATTCGGATTGTAAGCAAATTCAATTTGTTCAACTGTTTGAGCGCAAAGGATTAACAAAGGTACTCAGACATTCATATAAACTTTCGTCTTTATAATTATGTAAGAAATAAGTTTTACAGGAAATATTCTACAATCGTGTTTTGAATATAATGAGTGAACGCGGGAGTGATTTTAAGTAAAAACACGTTTTCATAATGAATCTTTAATTTTTTTTTAAGTATTTTAATTCTATTACCGCGTACCGGAAGACGCAGCGCGGAAGGCCTCCTACAAGATAGACCGATGACCTGGTGAAGGTTGCGGGAATCCGATGGATGCGGGACGCACATGATCCATTATTGTGGCGACACTTGGGGGAGGTCAATGTCCAACAGTGGACGTCTATCGGCTGAAATTATGATGATGATTATAATTTTATTATAGATACTAGCTTTTTACAGTGAGCAGTGATCGCCTAGTGTTAACGGCCTCGTCTTACGAGTTTTAGGTTGCGGAACTAAATTCAGCCATTATTTTTTTGCATTTACATTTCCAGGTGCATTTTTTTTTTTGTAAAATATCTATAAAAATTTCATTACTACTGCTCTCGAAACGGTGAAGGAAAACATCGTGAGGAAACCGGCATGTCCCAGAACCAAACATTCAACCGCATTTGTCACATCCACCAACCCGGGTTGGGATCGCATGTCGCATTACGGGCCAGTCCCTCTCCTAGCGAAGAGGCTTGAGGCCCAGCAGTGGCAACATTATAAAGCTGATTATGCTATTTTTGCTATGCTAGCTTTTTTCTGCAGTTTCGCCCGGCTCTGGGGCGAAACTGTTGGAATTCTGTGAGATCCATGTGTTTATCTAAACCCTTAAATTTTGATCGTTTTAAACCCGTTTTAAACGTCAGCTGAGCGAGTTCAATGACCTGTAGGTAGTTTGTACGCAAAGCCGACTATTACCTAGAGGTCATTGGACTCGCTCAGCTGACGTTTTCTTAAAGAAATTAATTTCGTACATGCGTAAATTAATGCGAGTTTTGAAAAAAAGGTACTTTATTTTTTAATTTTATCTTAACAAATCGATAGTGTTTCATGTACCGGATCGACTCTCCACGGGATTAAAACGATCAAAATTTAGCGGTGTATATTTCTATACCTCACACTAATATTATAAACGTGAAATTTTGAGAGTGTGTGTGTGTATATGTGTATGTTAAGGATGTTTGACACTTCTTCACGCTCGATCAGCTGAACGGATTTGGATGAAATTTGGCACACAGGTAGTCTAAGTCCTAGAATATAATTGGTATAGCGCATGGGAATTTTTCAGAATTTTTCGTCGGCGTTTTTAAGTAAAAAAAAACCTGTGTCACCGTTATTCTAATAAACTCCAATGATATTTTTAGTTAAAAAGTAATGTAAATAAAAGTAGAACGAGTTATCTGCTCAAGCTCATTCTACTCTTTGTTGCATCTGAATGCTCCGGTGAAAAGTCAATCATTAATTAAAATGTTGTAGCCCAAAAGAGAAAGGTTACTGTTACAAAATAGATAGGTACAGAAGACAATTTCATGTATGTACTTCAGTTTTTATACCTACGCTCGGTGGACGCACACTAATGAGCGTTTGAGCCGGAACTGCTCGACGAGCGGGCCGAGGCGCTCCGAGATATCGTGTCCGTGAGCGGTGTCTATGTGTGCGTTGCTCGAGCGCGCTTTGTATGTAGATTGACTTCTGTACCTATCTATTTTGTGCCACTGTCCAGTAGCGCACATGTTGTAGTTAAAATAATGATGACATCAACAATATCATTTTGGAAATAACAAAACGTCATAACCTACTTTATGCAAGAAATATGATTTTCTAAGCATATTTTTATTTTATTGGATGAATTATGTGGAAAATGACAAGTTTATAACAGAGTTCTGGCAATCGATAGATATTTTACATGATGTTTTCCATGGAAAACATTACATTATGTTGAATCTTGTTGTTGTTTTACGAACGTTCTGATGTTATACACGATGATCTGATGGAAAAATATACAGAGATATAAAATATCTAATATAGCCAGCTGAGCGGGAGAACCGCAAGAAAGAAAAAAAAAATTATTTTAAACTTACGCTTATGCACATAAAACACTGTATAAAGGCGGACTTAATGCCTTAGGCATTTTCTACCAGTTACCTTAGGGTAGTACAGAGACATAATATTATGACAGGTGCAAATTAATAGAAGAAAAACAGAAAGGAAATACGTATTATTACGAATGTTACTTACTGTTTAGATAGATACATAAAGAGTGACAAGGGACAGCCCTCCACAAACTTTAAGGGCTTGCTCAGTAGACGGAACTGAACAACATTCCACAAATTTTTTTTTTGGAAACGAAAAAAAAATCCGCCTCACCATAAAAAATTATAAACTTGATTGGACAGTTTGTATAGAGAGGCCGATTTTTTTTTTCGTTTCCTGAAAAAAATTTTGTGGAAGGTTGTTCAGTTTCGTCTACTGAGCAAGCCTTTAAAGTTTGTGGAGGGCTGTCCCTTACACCTTGTATGTACAAATAAAGAAAGATATGGTGAAAAAAAAACGAATCCAACCAATCTATAGTGTGATGATGCTACCTTTTCGCGAATGTGTTCTCGTAATCGACTGGTTGCAGTCCTGATATTCAGAGGGAGCGCATTCCATAGAGAGATCGCCTGGGCAAAGAAGAAGGAATAGACAAACCCAGACCGGTATGAGGGACATCGAAGAAGACGATTATTTGGGAAAAAATTAGTTTAGAGTTACAGTATGAAGACTCGAAGGAACGGTGTGGGTTTTTAGTCAGTAAGAGTCTGACACTATCTCCTGCTCCGCCCAAGAGCGGGGGTTGTCATTAGATGATTTTCCCACCATAAAAAAAAAGTTTAGAGTTACAGTTGAGAAACCACTAAAGAACTTCTCCCGTAAAAGTCTGATACACCCTCTCGCACCGCTCTGGTTGGGGCGAGACGGAGTGTCAGAATTCCCTCTCGCCCCATTCTGATTGGATTGAAAAAGAGTGTCACAATTTTGCGGGAGAAGTTTTTTGATGATATTTCACCTCAAAAAAAAAACTTTCGATCGGCAATATTTTTACATAAAATGATGACGCAAATAATATTGGATGAAATAATTCAGTTGGCACTAGTTTCTGACGCAAATCAGACAACGTGACGAAATTACTTCCTTAAGACAATTTATTGACTGAAACGGCACTATTTCTTCAATCCATAAATTATGAATATGATGAGAAAGAATATTAATGTAACTAAATATTTTATATTTCTCAAAAATATGAACGACTAGCATTTTTTTTTAGGCAGAAAAATCATCTAATTTACATCTCCCGCCCTTGAGCGGAGCGGGAGAGCGTATCATACTTTTACTAGTAAAAACCCAATCCTGTTCCTTCTTTGCCATTGTTCCAGGGTCTCTTTCGCATCACCCCTGGCCGCAGTAGGCTTCGACCCTGCTGGGCCCCTACGATTGCTGATAACTCCTTGAGGCGCGCGTGGAACACTACGCGCCGTCGACGACTTGGGCTCGGTCCGGTCGGTTACCGGACGATTGGATGGCGAGCTACCTATTACTCACCTCACAAATAAAATTGGTGAAATAATTTTAAAGTCTGTTTTTGTGTTTATTAATTACTAGTTTTTGCTCGCAGCTTCGCCCGCGTACATAAAATATAGCCTATGTCACTCAGGAATAAAGCAGCTTTATATCGGTGAAAAAATTTTAGCAATCGGACCAGTACCCTGATTCACGTAAAATCAAACAAACCAAATATCGTTGAAGTTTTATAGTCGTTCGATCGAAGTCCTATCCAAAACCTGCATTCACGATCTATCGACTTATTTCCAGTTACATTAATAAGTATTCTACCAGGATAATGTAATACAGATTTTTTTTTTTAAATCGACGAATTTCAAACGACTTCAAAATCGGTGTCGTTCAAACTCGATTGATGGATGTGAATATGGAAATGGTCTAAACGACTGAATCGCTACGATATCGTTACGGTTTTCATTACGTGAATCGGACTACAGTACTTACAGAGATTACCTCCTACAAACAAAAAAACATAAAGACAAAAAAAAAAAACTTTACCTCTTTGTTATATTAGTGTAGATAAAACTACAAATATTTTCTCTTTATAATATTAGTATAGATATCAGTGCATTCATTAAGGCGTATAGTCCCTTGAACCATCTGGCCGAAATTATGTGAACGCAACTCTCGCACTCGCCTAGGCGGCAGTACGCAAATCTGTGCATTTATTTGCGGCCAGCAGCGCCCGGAAAGCGCTTTAAATCCATTTTCTCTGCGAGATATTGATTGATTTACATATGCAATGTTCACTTTGAAGAATATTTAACCACCAATTTTTATGTGTAAAAATTTTTCTAAAGGTCCAAGCCGTTTCGAAGGAGTAGGGAAAAGTTGCGAAAAGTTGCGAATTTGCTAAATATTTTTTTTTTGACAAAAGTATTAATTGCACGAAAAAATCAAATGTTGATATTATTGTTCATGAAACTATAATAAACATATATTTTTTTCAAACCAATTGACCTAGCCGTTACGGAGGAGTAGGCCTCGGAAAATCACTGTTTTATGGCACTTTTCGGGCGCTTGGCCCTTTAGGTCTACTCTACAAATTACATGGCTTTATCTCAAATTACTAGTGCATTACAAAATTTTCTATTTTGCATTACCAGAGCATCTCCCACTATCATATCGTAGCGATACCTTAACTTTTTTATTCGCGGTTTGTTTATAGTTGAGGGCTGCATTACGGGCGGTGTTGCCAGCACTTAACACTGCTTACGACCGGGGTTGCCATATAACAGGCACTTAATATTTCGCTACCATTTTACGTCTCTGTTAATAGCCCGCAATTGTTTTAGTTATTAGCGAAGTGCCAATGCAGATGGTGCTAAATGGTAAAACGATGACATTAAGTGCATAGGTACGACCTACTTTGTGGTATTTTAAAATGATTGGTGTTTTGAAATACTACAATGTTCCTTTTAAAAGTTATTGCTGAACATACAATACACAACAGGCTGCCAAAAAATTGGGGATCTTAGTTAAGGTGAGGCGGTACTTCACGCCGGAACAGCTGTTCAACCTATACCAAGCGCAAGTTCGATCGTGTATGGAGTACTGCTCCCATCTTTGGCATGGGTCTGCCAAGTATCATCTTGATGCTCTGGAGTCGATTGAGAAGCGAGCCAAGTAGATCATCGGTGATGATGCGCTTGTAGAGTCAAAGCTCCAAAGCCTTGAGCATCGACGCCGAGTTGCTGGCCTAACGGTTTTCTGTCGATTACACTTTGGTGTGTGTGCGTTGGAATTGCACAATTTAATTCTGCTAAGTCCGTTCTATCATCGGACCACTAGACGTACAGCGTTGCTCCATCGGTACATGGTGTGAAAATAGTTTGCTTAGAATCAGTAACTGAATTGATTCCAACAGTTTTTACACCATGTTATATTTTTTCCCAAAAATATTTAAAATGGTCACAACTTGGACACCACCGACACTAAGTACAACACACGTCAAGGCAGATCATAGCGGGCATTAGGCGTCAGCAAACAGCTGGGTGCAAGTGTGAAAAGAACTGTGTGTGTGTAAACTGTGCGGTACCACACCGAGTGGACCAAATATGCTGCTGCGTCCTGCTGTGCCTACGACGCACCTGTATATTTCGCGTCTGCATTGTTCTACGAAGGTTGAGGAAGTCGTGGAGTATCTAAAGATAAAGAGCAACTGGACTCTCAGGTTCGAAAGGCTGGATTCGCGCTACGAAACCAACTTCAGGTCGTTTGTAATACGAGCTCCCACCATCTGGAGACATTTTTGAGAGAGTACTTTTGGCCGAAGGTGTCGTGTACCGACGTTACCAAGGACGGCTACGCGACACCAGGCAGCGGAACATGACGCCGATGTTACGTGTATAATTACTAAATAAGTTTTGTTGTTATGATATGTATTACTTTATTATTGTATAAGATTATTTTATGTATTTTTCTATGGGCCTCTGATGCCTGAAAACAAATGATTATTATTATAATTAAAACCACCCCTCAGTCGCCTGGATGGCCCGGTGACTATGTATTTTTGCTGACATAACAAGCTTATAACTTTGTGATTTTTCATGATACAGTTATGACATTTTGTACATAGATCCTTTACATAAAAATACTAGGCACGTATTTCAGGTATGGCATTTACTAAAACTAATTTAAATACCCACACTAAATTCAATGGCCATTTAACACTAAGCCGAATCTAAATCGCCGATTCATCCACAATATAAAGCCCTCGACACACGTTAAAAATAAATCGTACCCACTTATCGGTAGCCAATCTGTTACATATTCAGTGAATCGTGCATGAACGCTGTCAATTTCTATTTCGTCTGTGGTGTGCTTAATTCGATGTTCAGGGTAGAATCGGACATGTGGACTGATTGGCAGCGCGGCACAAAAGGGGACCTGTGCCGAGAATTCAGTGATGCGTTTAATGGGAGATAGCTTGGTGCATGTTTGGAGTAGTTTAGCTCTTTGATTGATAAAAAAAAGAAAGGAAGAAAACACTACACATTTATTCTGCCTAATGGATCTGTAGCCTGATTCACATAAAATCAAACAAGCCAAATATCGTTGAAGTTTTATAGTCGTTCGATCGAAGTCCCATCCAAAAGCAGTTATTCACGTATTCCTTAATCGGGATTGGATAGAACGACAACTCAACTGGCTCGAAACTAAACGATCTATCGACGACTCAGTTACAGTTAGATAATGTAATAAAGATTTTTTTTAAATCGACTTTAAAATCGATGTCATTCAAACTCGATTGATGGATGTGAATACGGAAATGGTCTATACGACGAAATCGCTACGATATCGTTACGGTTTTGATTACGTGAATCAGGCTACTGGGCAGGAAATGTTTGCCGCATGCCCGTCTATCTGTGAACTTGTGGGCAAAGTAGCTTAAAGTTGGTATATATCCTAGTATATAATAGTAGTACTATTTATATTACTAACACAAAAAAAAAAAAAACAGAAAAACATAAAGCATAATTCAAATCAAGATATCACAGTGCAAAATAACCTGTTTTAAAAAATATCAATTTTATAATGTAGGGACCTAAGATGTCTAGTAAATGTATTTGTTACTTATTTACGCTCAAACTGCTGAATAAATTTGGGTGAAATTTGGTACACAGGTAGTCTTTGTCCTGGAATAGTATATAGAATACGATTTGTCCTGGGAGTTCATATTCTTATGGCATAATTTTCTATTTCTATGATGGCAAAGACGCTCTCAGAAGCCAGCCCTGGTTTCAAGGTCGTCTTGCCACGTCTTCCCAGGACGATATCGGCGGCAAAAAAAAAAAAATCTGTTGCTTATACTTCATCTGTTTAGGTACTTAACTAAATGTAAACAATCTTAACATGTCTTTAAACGAAAAAAATGTCTAAAAAATTTATCATATTATTCATCATACATTTATCATTTAAACAACTACGTGAGTACTCTTCATAAGAGTTATGACTTGCTTCTCTGTTGTGATATATTCCTACAGTACCTTTTCTATCTGTTTAGGTACTTAACTAAATGTAAACAATCTTAACATGTCTTTAAACGAAAAAATTGTCTAAAAAATTTATCAAATTATTCATCATACATTTATCATTTAAACAACTACGTGAGTACTCTTCATAAGAGTTATGACTTGCTTCTCTGTTGTGATATATTCCTACAGTACCTTTTCTATCTGATTAGGTAATTAACTAAATTTAAATAATCTTCGTAAGTCTTTTATACGATTTATCTATATCTACACTAATATAATATAGAGATTAAGTTTGTTTTTTTTTTGTTTGTAGGAGGTAATCTCTGGAAGTACTGGATACCGATTGCTAAATTTTTTTCACCGATAGAAAGCTGCTTTATTACTGAGTGACATAGGCTATATTTTACGTACATACACGGGCGACGCCTCGGGCAAAAGCTAGTTTTAAATAAAAAGACATAAGTATCAAGATTGTTTACTTTTAGTCAACTACGTACCTAAACCGACGAAGTATAGTGTGTCTTACCACTAATAAGGTCACCACGACCGACATTTTTGTTATATTTTGGGATGGACTTAAATATAAATTGACTCATAGTAATAGTATTTCCGGGTTATACACGCGTAGTGCGTTTTCGTTGAATGCCGTAGAGTCACGCGAACTACACATATGCGTTTAATGGCGGGCAATTTTATAAGTCAGTAACCTTTTGAGCTTTACCATTTTTTTTACTATCAAAAGGGATGGTATTTTATTTATTTTGTGATATTGCTCAATCACAGAACGGTAGTTATTTTAATCTATACACATAATAAATGTGTCCCGCATCCGTCGGATTCCCGCAACCTTCACCAGGTTATCGGTCCACCTTGTAGGAGGCCTTCCAACGCTGTGTCTTCCGCGGTTTCCCCAACTACCATCTGTTCATACTAATATTGCATAATAATATACATGCGATCGTAACTCTATCTGTCTGTCTGTTACTTTTACACGTCTTAATGGCTTAATGGCCTGAGATGAGACAAGGCTTTCCTATCGAAAAAACAGTCTAATGCCCGCCCATACACGCTAGGGTATACCTGACAGGTTTGCCTGTACAGTTGAGTTGTACAGGTAAGCCGGAGCGTTTGCATACAAGCTCACCTGACAGGTATAACTGTGCAGGCAATCCTGACAGGTATGCCCTAGCGTGTATGAGATACAGGTTAGAGTCGGATGTCATCAATCTAGTAATTATTTAATATTCGTTCTAATATTAACTATTATTAAAAAGAGATAATGTATTTTAATTGTATTTTCTTAAATTTTAAAATAATTAAAATAGTTGCTGAACTTCACTAATTAAAATACCGCTAGAAACCCTCTTGCAATGAATAGTTTAGAACGACATTTTGTCAACTCATAATTTAATTACAACCTGTAAAATGTTAGAAGTTTTTAATCTTAATTAAACAAGTTTTAGTTAAACTTCAGGGCGAATGGGTGGGTGGAACAATTTGCTTGCTGCGGTCTTCCCGTCCGATTATAATTTGGATGTCTTCAAGGCTAGTGTGAATAGGCTCTTAATAAACTAGTGCGCCTCACCATCAGAGATGGCATCACTGCTTACCATCAGGTGGGATCGAAGTCAAGCACTTATTTACATCAATAAAAAAAATAAAAATAAATGTTCCTTGCCCCCGTCAGCGTTACCGTACCCTTGGCGTCGTTGGGAGTCGAACGGTGAACTCCGGCTACCGTAGGCGCGAGCTTGTGGACAGCAAGTAACGGGTAGTCCACCGTTCGGATGTCTAGTAACAACCTAGCCTGGGTCGACGGCGTGTCGTATTCCACACCCGCCTCAAAGAGATGTCAGCAAAACCGAAAAGCTCCCAGTAGGTTCGATACCTGCTGGGGTTGCAGGAATGTTTGAAAAATATGCGGCGCGGCGAGCGGTGCGGCATCAGTAAGCGGCGCTATAATAAGCGGCGTCTCGTGACGTACTTTAAACATTTCCATACTATTTTTGATCTACCGCTCGCCGCCCCACGCTTAGCTACCGCTGACAGCGGCAAGATCGTGAACGGGCCGTCACATAGAAGAGTTTTAGAGTCAGTTAAACGTTTGATACACCTCCATACTCTACCCTAGAGTAAGAGAGGTTAATTGATAATTTCCAGCCTAAAAAAAAGGACGAATGTTCCTACGAAATTTTCATACAAAGTTAGTTCTTTCAAACCGCATAATTATGATAAATTGACGGTTAAATTTCTAACTAACTGACAGACTTTAAATTAATTGTATTATGGAGTTTGACATGAATAAATGTACGCTGTTCTATCAATCTTGAGACAAATTGTTATTTTACATTACTTCATTCGTTAGTGTAACTCAATTTTCTTGTCATAGTATGCGTTTCAATCGTATTGCGTCATTATAAATGATTCAATTATAACTTGAAAGAACTGATTTTGATTGATTTGAGCAACTGTTTATAGCAGTAAATTTTGTTTTATTAGAAATTCACTTTGCTAGGACATTTTAATTTTTTATATTTATTAATAGCAATAAGCATTCTAGACACTCAAAATAATATCTACTCGTGTGGAAAAAAAATGACTTGTACAGGATTATTTGTAAAATACTAACAACCTTGCAAGACTGTATTACTAACATTTCGCACATTTCGACATACAACGATATACAATATTGGTCTATCTACCTACGTCTATACAACGCGACGCAAGCGCATCAAGCACCCTCGCCGCCCGCCCGCTCCCTGCTCCACTCCGCTATTACACTATCGCTTGCTTCGCATAGACTTCGTAATAAATGTATTTAGAACGTTCAATTTTTAAACGTCATCGAATAATAGTAGTTTATGTGACTAGGGGATAAACCAGTGTCTTTAAGTCGCGGGTGGCATGTTGAATTCCGAACGAAACGAAGGTTGCTGATTTTAATCCCGAACGATAGTGAGGGATTCATAAAATTAACTTCCGAGCATTGTGAGGGAGTTAATAAAGAAACCTGAGTGAAGTGAGGAATTCAAGCCGCCCAAGACAAAGACAGCTTTATCCCCGTGTTACATGCTCTACTTTTTACATCATCTGTGAGATAATTAAAAGACAATTTGATCGACCAAATCATATATTAGAGAAATATTAGTATTATATTTACAAATTCATCAAATAAACAAAATTCACCATTCCAAAATTCTATAGTTTAAATTTTCTATAACGCTCCCGTCAGTAAGCACGTTTTATTCTATTTTCTTTTTTTTTGTTCGATGCACGTATATTTTAATTCATAATGTTGACGATTTTTAATGTTCCAAATTCAAATCTCATTATTCCCTAGGGATCGGCCATACTGCATTATCTCCCTAGGGATAGAATGACTTGCTATTAGTGAGGTTTTTATGACGTATAAAAAACGACATTATCGAGCAGGTGGTGTAAAAATTTTGTTATTTATGATGTTAGTTACATAGTCCTTGAGAGTAACCCTGTAAGTATATTAAGCCTTGGAAACTAAGAGAAATTGTCAGGTTTCTATTGTCAATGTAACTACGTGCTTAGTATATAAATGTAATATGTACTTTATAAAATATTGTAACACAGCTGTGTCTCTAGACGCTAATTACACAAAATTTTGCCAAAATGGCAATATTTCTCTAAGTTAATATTCTGAACATTAAACCAGTAATAATCATAAGAGACTTCATCCTAAAATGTGGACGTAGCTTTAAAGTTATTCCATCGAGAACGAGCGAGGGAAAGGATCTAGTTTCATTACGCGCGAGTGTTTAACTTTCATTTAAATTATACGAACGATTCAATTTCAAAGGTTGAACCACAGATCAAGAATGAACAGAAGTGAAATTGCAGCGATGTCTGTTACCAAGAAACTTCTAAAAAATGTAAAGTCCCACAAACCTCTGTTGTAAAAACAGGGTCCTCCGACCAGACTGATGTTGTCTGGTTTGATCAACTGTACGATAGTTGATCTCGATGGTTATGGACGAAAGTTTATGTGTGTGTGTGTTTTGTTTGTTACAAAAATGAATCAGTTGGTATTTTAGGATGAAATTTCTGACAAGGATAAAAATTTATATGATAAAATTAAATTTGCTATTCCAAACATGTCCTGGAATAGCAAATATGGAATAATTTTCTACTGTCACGTAGGCGAAATAATAAAATAAACAAGGTCATCATCATCATTTCAGTTGAAAGACGTCCACTGCTGGACATAGGCCTGGGACCAAGCGTCGCCACAACGACCGATCCTGTGCGTCTCGCATCCCCGGCATTTCCGCGACTCTCACAGATCGTCGGTCCACCTTGCGGGAGGCCTTCCAACCTAGTACCTAGTTGTTATTTCAGCGGTATCAATTCTACAAACTAAATGGCAGAACTTAGAATTACGCATCTATTCGTTTTTTTTATCTACTGCGCCAAATGCAATAAAAAAAAAATTGGTTGTCGGTTGTAACAGCCAATAGAGAGTGTGTTTAAAATATATTATAAAAATGTGTGTTCCACCGAATAGAAAATAAAAAAATAAAAAAATTAAGAATTCGGGCGCCAGATGAAACACGAAATTAACCGGGATAACTTGGTCGGGTAAGAGATTGGACCATTAATCTGCCAGCGGGAGGTCTATGGTTAGTATGACCAAACATTTAACATTAATAAAGGAGTATACTTTTAAACACACAAGCATAGTAGTAATTAACTGTGTTAGATTTCATAATGAGTGCAGTTACGCCTACATTGTAAATCACGTAAACATTTTGTATTTTTTCTTCGGAATACCCAGCGGGTGGGCTCTGGCTAAGCAACTAATTAACTCGGGCGTAATTGGTTCCTTTTACATATTTTTTATTATAATCCTTTACAACTGAGAGCAGTGGTGGCCGAGTGATAACAGCCCCGACTTACGAGTTGTAGGTCGCGGGTTCAAACCTAGCCAGGCGCATTACTTTGTGTAATTAATTTCATCACCACTGCTCTCAAAACGGTGAAGGAAAACATCGTGAGGAAACCGGCATGTCATAGAACCAAAAATTCGAAGACATGTGACATTCACCAACCCGCACTGAACCCGCGTGGTGGATTACGGCCCATTCCCTCTCCTAGAGAGGAGGCCTGAGTCCCAATAGTTGGAACATTATAAGGCCGATT
Source organism: Mythimna ferrago (assembly GCA_910589285.2). NCBI lineage: Eukaryota > Metazoa > Arthropoda > Insecta > Lepidoptera > Noctuidae > Mythimna > Mythimna ferrago. Next base: position 3,858,017 of record OU342693.1, read on the forward strand.
ATGCTATGCTATACATATTTTTTAATTATAATCTTTAACTACTACAATAATTTTTTATTGTAACTAACATTTTTTTTGGTGGTAAAATCATCAAATGACATCCCCCGCTCTTGGGCGTAGCGGGAGATAGTGTCAAACTTTTACTGACTAAAAACTAACCCCTGCTCCTATGTTGCCTTTCGTACCGGGGCTAAACCTTCCTTTCAGACACAAATCTTTGGCTCCAGTTGGCTTCGACCCGGCTGGGCTCCTGCTGTTGCTGACAACTCCTTGAGGCGCGCGGGAACAGTGCGCGCCGTCGACAACTTGGGCTTGGTCCGGACAGTTACCGGACAATCGGACAGCGAGCTACCCATTGCTCACTGTCCGCAAGCCCGCGCCTGCGGTCGCTCCAGTAGGCTTCGACCCTGCTGGGCTCCTACGAGCCTCCTTGATGAACAAGCTTATAACTTCGTGATTTTTCATGATACAGTTATGAAATTTCGTACATAAATTGTTTATATAAAAATAATAAACACGTGTTTCGAGTTTCGCATATGCTAAAAAGAATGTTGTATAACAATGGTATACTTTTATACATAAATCTAACCGAAAATCATAACAGCATATCATAAAATATATCTCTGTCTGTCTGTGGGTTCCATAAAAATATTTGCTCAGCCCAAATCAGACTGAGGCCCCTTATCGTAGAAAACACAGCCATTGAACTAATATACCGCTCTCGAAAGCCGAAAAGCGATATCTAAGTTAGTTACCTACTGCTTTTTGGCAAAAACAGTTAGCGCAGTTTTTGTAATGTATTGTTTGAGTATTGTATTTTTTGTTTTGTATTAAACATCCTCATTTTTTTTTTACGTTTATTAAAGAAAAATATTTTAAAAATAGGTACATTCATAACAAGGTATTTACATACCAGCACAAATCATTATGCCGCCGGGATTCTGATCCCGATTTCCGGCCACCGTAGGCGCAGGCTTGCGGACAGTGAGCAATGGGTAGTTCCAACAGCGGGGACCCAGCCGGGTCGAAGCATACCGGGGCCAGGGTTAGTTTCGAAAGACAGCTCGAGCCACGGTATGAAGGCTAGAAGGAACGGGGTGGGTCTTTTAGTCAGTAAGTGTGTGACACTATCTCCCGCTCCGCCCAAGAGCGGGGGTTGTCATTGGATGATTTTTTCCCACCATAAAAAAAAGCAAAAACCATTATCATGTTGTTGTTTATTTTTTTTATTATTGATAGGCTCGCGTTTGACCACAATCTCACCTGATGGTAAGCGATGATGTGGTCGACGATGGAGCACGCTTGCATAGAAGTAATCTATTCACTCTTGACTTAAATACCCCCAGTTTGTAGCTATCAGGAAACACAGACCTCTGCAGGGAATTCTGGCAAATAAAGTCAACTTTGACTTTAACAATAAAAGAAAATTGTAACTAACTGGTCTTAATACCTGCTATAATAAAAATGATTAATATTATTTAATGTTAATCTGAATCCGCCCACAATGTTGGTGACATTTTCGTTTATACCACAAATAAAGAGCTTTGTTATTTCGTTTGTTTTTTTTTTTTAATTTATAATCGCTTTTTAGTTTTACTGGAGCTGTCAAAAAAATTTCAACCACAATTATTGCTTAGGTTGGAATTTCGCTTTATTTTTTGGTTTTATTTACTTTAAAACAATGAGTTTGAGTATTGTGTATTTTTTTAAGTTGAATGACCACGTCCAATGTTAAAAAATATATCCTTTTAAATATACTACTCAAGTAGAATAAAATAAAACAGTTTCAAATATTAGCTTTTTTAGGGTTCCGTAGCCAAATGGCAAAAAACGGAACCCTTATAGATTCGTCATGTCTGTCTGTCTGTCTGTCTGTCTGTCTGTCCGTCTGTCCGTCCGTATGTCACAGCCACTTTTTTCCGAAACTATAAGAGCTATACTGTTGAAACTTTGTAAGTAGATGTATTATGTGAACCGCATTAAGATTTTCACACAAAAATAGAAAAAAAAGCAATAAATTTTGGGGGTCCCCATACTTAGAACTGAAACTCAAAAATTTTTTTTTCATCAAACCCATGCGTGTGGGGTATCTATGAATAGGTCTTTAAAAATGATACTGAGGTTTCTAAAATCATTTTTTTCTAAACTGAATAGTTTGCGCGAGAGACACTTCCAAAGTGGTAAAATGTGTGTCCCCCCCCCTCTAACTTCTAAAATAAGAGAATGATAAAACTAAAAAAAATATATGATGTACATTACTATAAAAACTGCCAACGAAAATTGGTTTGAACGAAATCTAGTAAGTAGTTTTTTTTTAATGCGTCATAAATCGAAAAAAATACACTATTATTAAAACATCGATCAAAGTTACAACACATTACAAGAACTTTTATATTATGTTACTTGCTGCTACGGAACCCTTCATGGGCGAGTCCAACTCGCACTTGGCCGGTTTTTTTTAACTGAATGCTCGCCACTTCTAAGGCCGTCGTTGTTGGGAAAAAGCTAAGCAAACAGTTAAAATACTTTTTATTGACAAAAGATTACGGTTGAGCCACATTTCTTCCTAAAATTTTAGCAGTGGAAGTGGAATTTTGTGTCCTGATAGCTACAATCTAGGCGTCTTACTTTAAGTAAAAAGTGAATAGGTGACTGCTAGGCAAGCATGCTCCACCGTCGACCATATCATCACTTACCATCAGGTCAGATGGTGGTCAAACGCAAGTCTATCAATAATAATAAAAATACCAAAAAGAACCAGCTCTTATATTTGTACTGTAGGGGTACAAATATAAGAGCTAGTTCTTTTTGGTATATATAGGGTAACTGGCAATTAGTGTACGATACTTAAACACGTGATTGTGCTCATGATAACAAACAATTTTTATTATGGGAGCAAAGCCGAAATCGCGAAAAAAATATCAGCTGTTCAGTACATTAGGCAAAAAGCTGATTTTTTTTGCGATTTCAGGTTTGTTCTCATAGCAAATGTTGTTGGTTATCATAAGCACAATCACGTGTTTAAGTATCGTACACTAATTACCAGTCACCCTATATAGCACAAAAGAGTTCCTCTACTCTACCCCTAAAACTCCCACGTCTAGCAAATAATAAATTTAACAGCGCAACAAATGGATGGACTGTCTTCACGAACTTGTTTTCTTTAATTAACGCGAATAGCTTGCGCATAATAACTAACTAGGGTTTTATTTTTATTCCATTTTCAATGTTGGCAAACATCCGCGTTAAAAATACATTAGATCAAGTCAGAGGGCAATTCAGGTAGAACTTTGGGCAAAAGTGTGTCACGTACGCCGGTCTGGGTGCGTCATACATTTTTTATGGCAACTAGACTTGTAGAGCTACGTTAGATCCACGCCACGCGACGCGATTCTATGTATAAATCAGGCGTGGTCCACGAGTGCATCGGTCTAATGTAGTTCCTGCTTTAGCGTGGAAAAAGTGTGGTTTAAATCAGTTGGACACTGACACTGCCCAGACTGACTCGTTCACGAGGATGTCTAGGTGTCCATGAGGATTTCCAACTCATGCCAGAAAAGAATGCCAAATAAGTACAGTCATATATGGGACTAGATATGGCCACAGTGTCAACACAAATATTGGTGATAAATCGTAACTCATTTAATTCGTAACATAATTCTGCCTAAGTTTATGTAAATTCTGTTAATTACAATCACCAATTAGTCTGTCAAGGTTGGTAATAATGAAATATTAATTTATACTTCACGTACCACAAAGGGCACAAAGGCGGATTCGATGTCTTGCCTTAGACATGCTCACACACAAACACGGGTGTAGCCATGGCAAGTGGCAATATCAGACTGTAGAAATATTATTATTTGGTAATAGGTATACAAGGTGTAAGGGATAGCCCTCCACAAACTTTAAGGGCTTGCTCAGTAGACGAAACTGAACAACCTTCCACAAAATTTATTTCAGGAAACGAAAAAAAAAATCCACCTCACCATACAAAATTATTAACTTGATTGGACAGTTTGTATGGAGAGGCTGAATTTTTTTTTCGTTTCCTGAAAAATTTTTTTATGGTGGGTTGTTCAGTTTCGTCTACCGAGCAAGCCCTTAAAGTTTGTGAAGGGCTGTCCCTTACACCATTTATTGTTGAAAAAACAGGGATAGCTTTTAGTCAACAAATACCTGAATCAGGAAAGTTTTTTGACGATTTCATTATCATCATCTTCCTGTCCTTGCCCCGTGTGTGTTGGGATCGGCGAAAGATTTTCCTGTCCTCCATTTTGTCATTATGTCCTGTCATCTGTCATGCTATCACTAAGAGCTCAAACACATAAACACGTTACGACGACGCAACGTGCCACGACACGGCAACGAGACATAGAAGTCCATGTCACGGTGCCGCGACTTGGATTTCCACGTCGAGCAACGTAAATAATCACGTCACGACAACGTATTGACGCTGGTGCATATGTAGAATTTCCACACTTAATTTCAAGAAATGGACCATACTAGACGTGTTCTCCTTTTGCTAATATTTAGAAGACGGATAAAGAAGAAACAGATACAAAGAAAATACTGTATCCATCCATGAGGTCATCCGTGAGATTTTACGTCACAATGACGTGCCGTGCATTCACATATATACCTACTCAATACTCATTCATACTCTTTTAGTAAAACCAAACTTACTCGGCTTTTATAGTACACAAATGTTCCAAAGCTAGCTTATTCTCTTTCATTCATAATTAGACTTAACATTATAATAGGCAGGCAAGGCTTAAGCTGGCTTACATACCCCAAAGTCTTTCAGAACTAATTTAGTAATAAGGGGTTCCGTACAAATATTATCTCTAGTCCGCTTTATTCAGTATGGAACACTATGTGGACCTAAGTCTTTGGTAATCCTAGAATTTAAAATGGACGCCGGTTCTTTGTATTCATAGGTATTATTGTATTTTAGTTATTTAGAAGTTTAGGTTCGAATTTTAGTTTTAAATGAACATTTTCTGTTATTTTCTTTTTCTGTGTTTTGCCTGTAATGAGTCAGTTGACTGTAAACATGTGGGTGAATGGTTTATTGGCGATTGAGGATTAGACTCTCAGTCTGTTTCCTTTCTTATTTCGGGTTATCAAGGTTATACTGTCTTTTTAATCGTCTTGATGGGCTGTTTGAGTTCTGGATTAAGTCACGTGCCAGTAGATTGTTGTGACTTTCTCAGCCATTATTGGTTCCAGAACGCAAAGGAAACTAAAAAAAAACATGGAACAGGTGTGGGTTTAGTTAATAAAAGAATGAAACATTCTCCCGCTTCGCCCTGGACGGGAGTCATAAGATGATTTTCCACCTTTAAAAAAGCGGAAGTCAGCTACATCTACCATTTCATCTACAGATCAAATTTTATCTGTGATGACAGAAATTCTTACAAAGCTTTCACGGACCTCCATTTTCGACATCAAAAATTTAATTTTATTCCTTTTCAAAATGGCCGCACTTTCGATTTTCGACTGTCAGATTTTACTTAATATCAAATTGAATTTCGAATAGAATTTTTTCTTTTACGATTTATATTTGGCCAGTCTTAAAGCATGGTCAAATTCAATTTGGAATTCCTTTTTAGAATTTTTCAGTGCTTTTAGCCGTTGTCGGGTTCTTCTTTTCGTGTCGATGGACTCGAGTTTTTTTTTTTATTTGTTCGTCAACTCGCTTACGCATAAACGATATTTATTTTATTCTAAAGTTAAGTCGCAAACAGTTTCTAATATATTTATTATGGGTACTTAAACTCTACATTTTGGCTCAATTTACACCGCCGCAGAATGCAATGGAAGCGACTTTTTGCAACGACCAACCTGGGTCACAGTCCGTGAAATTGTCAAGTTATGAAAGTATTGCGAAGCAGTAATGCTAGTAAAAGAGGAGACCGAGCGCATCAGGCAAAGGCGTTCACTCCCCAGCCACCGCCGGGATTCCGATCCCGATTTCCGGCCACTGTAGGCGCGGGCTTGCGGATGACGAGCAATGGGTAGGTCGCTGTCCGACCGTCCGATAACTGTCCAGACCGAGCCCAAGTCATCGACGGCGCGCACTGTTCCCGCGGCCTCAAGGAGTTGTTAGCAACCGTAGGGGCCTAGCAGGGTCGAAGGCTACTGGGGTCAAAGGTCTGTTTCCAAAAGGGAGGCTCGGCCCCGGTATGAAAGGCAACAAGGGAACAGGGTGGGTTTTTTAAACAGTAAGAGTCTTACACTATCTCCCGCTCCGCCCAAAGGCGGGGGATGTCATCTAGATGATTTTAATCCACCGAAAAAAAAAAATAAAGAAAGTATTTATAGTTACTTTGTTTTTCATTAGAATGCACATGCAACACATTCAGGTATTTTTACAGTATTTAGCAGCAAATATATCGATCGAGTCAACATTCTCAGCAAACTTCGTCGAAGTAGTCAATACTACAATAAAATTCTTGGCTCCATTTTATCGACATCGTGCCGGTTGCTACGATTCCACATATTTTCCAGTTATGTAGAAACTTGAAATATAAAATTACATGAATTTCTCACTACAATATCCACTTTTTTTTTGTAGGTGTGAAAATTATCCAATGAGATTTTCGCGGCCTTGGGCGGAGTGGGTGACAGTGTCAGACTTTTGCTGACTAACAACCCACTCCTGTTCCTTAGTTGCCTTTCGTACCGGGGCCGAATCTTCTTTTACTCAACCATGGTCTAATAAAAACCTGGCATTTTTAAAATGTATCGCGTGCTCGACTGCTGTCGGAGATTGCCGACCGGTCCCGTAAATTGCGGGCCAATTTTGTGACGTCGGAAAATCGCGCGGTCCGCCCTGTCGTTATTGTCTATGTCAATGTACTTGTTTAATTTTAATAAGACCCGGAAAATAACAAAAGCTGCTTTAGAAAACTTATTTTAATCATAATTCATCACCATTTATATTTTAATTCTTGTCGCCGGCTTTGCAAAGAAAATGAATTATGATGCCTAAATATTTTATGTACTCTAATATTAGGTATATATTATATTATATTATGTAGTACGTATTATAAAGAGATGATTTGCATATAAAAATGTACCTACATATAAATGTAATATGTTAGTCTTAAGTTTGCGCCTTTGTGATTTTCTTTCTTTCTTTTCTTTCTTTGGATAAAGTTTGTTTTTTTTTTTTCATCCAGTTTTATCAGTCCGATTGGTAAAATTTTTTCACCTATAAATAGCTGTTTTTTTTCTGAGTGACATAAACTATATATAATAATATAATATAATATAATCATCATCATTTCAGCCGATACACGTCCACTGTTGGACATGGCCTCCCCCAAGCATCGCCACAACGTTCCTGTGCGTCTCGCATCCATTGGTTTCCCGCAACTTTCAACAGGTCATCGGTCCACCTTGTAGGAGGCCTTCCAATGCTGCGTCTTTCGGTACGCAGTCGCCACTCCAGAACCTTTCGGCTCCAACGGCCATCTGTTCTGCGAGCAATGTGCCCTGCCCATTGCTAGTTAAGTTTGGCAATTCTTCGTGCTATGTCGGCAACCTTAGTTCTCCTGCGGATATCTTCATTTTTTATTCGATCACGCAAGGAAACCCCGAGCATAGCCCTTTCCATTGCTCTTTGGGTGACTTTAAGCCTTCTGATGAGGCCCATTGTGAGCGACCACGTTTCGGAGACATATGTCATCACTGACAACACGCACTGGTCAAAGACTTTCGTCTTGAGACACTGTGGTATGTTGGACTTCATTTTTGATTCGATCAAACAATGTACATGAATAACTCCACCTAATTCCGACCTCTACTTATATTTTTTGCACAATATATGATTACAATACTTACGTACTTAATTTCAACAGTATCTTATCTATGAACAAGGTCGTTCACTTACAATGTCTGTTGCCATTTTACATTGTCTTACAACCCCTGCCCACCCTTGTCTATTGTTGTATTGTCTTGCAACCCCTCAAGGACTGCACAGATATACATACATATACTTAGCTACAATATAGGTACCTATGTTCAGTCATAGTAAAAATAGGTTATACATGTTTTTCGTGATAGATTCTGCCGACTCAGTTTCGTCATATCTATGAATAGGGCACAGCTGTTGTCAGTTCATTAAAATTCGACACTGACAATTAACTTTTCAGATACCGTCAATTTGAGACAATAGTAAGACAAAAGATACGCGAACGCCGGCGTTCGCTTGGGGTTTAATAAATTTATAGTAGCTTTGATTTATTTTTAGGGTCCCGTACCTCAAAAGGAAAAAAAACGGAGCCCTTATAAGATCATTTTGTCCGTCTTTTTTAATGGTATAGATAGGTCAATGAGGTCATAAAAAAAGTATAGGAAACAATCTGAAAAATGGAAATTTTGTCACAAAAAAAACTTTCATTGCGATTCGTAAAATCTTCGTAACTCAATGGATTTTTTTTTTAAATTGATATAAACTAGTGCTTGACTGCGATCCCACCTGATGATGAGCAGTGATTCAATCGTTTATGGTGAGGGGCATTAGTTTATTTTATTAGTTTTATATACAATACTCAACGTTTTGTTGTGTGTCCTGATTATATCTTAATTATCTTTATTTTTTTTTAAATTGAGATAAACTAGTGCTTGACTGCAATCCCACCTTATGGTAAGTAGAGATGCAATCTTTGATGGTGAGGCGCACTAGTTTATTAAGAGCCTATTCACTCTACCCTTGAAGACACCCAAATTATAATCGGACGGGAAGACCGCAGCAGGCAAACTGTTCCAGTCCTTCGACGTACGCGGTATAAACGACGAGGCGAAACGCTTAGTCCGGACCGTAGAGGTTTCAACAACGTAAGGGTGAATATTCGCCGTACGTCGGGTTGTCTGATGGTAGAATTGCGATGGCGGAATCAAGTCATGCAATTCTTGCGCACACTCTCCAAAATACATCCTGTAAAACACCGAAAGGCTGGCTACCCTACGCCTGTGCTCAAGGCTTTGAAGGTTGGACTTAACCAAATCTGGATTACCAATTAGCCTCTCTACACGCCTTCGATTAATTTGTGATCGGCGCAACATCGTCTTAAATTTTGTAACAGTCATCATCTCAATAGAATTTTGAAACTGACGAAGGTATAAACGGCGCCACTGTACCATAAGGTTTATAATACATTGAGTGAAGGGTTCGGGTCACTGACCCAATTTGCTCCCCCACGGAACTTTTACTTTCATCCCCATATATCCGGCACTTTAAGAAAAGTAGCGTAAAATCTTTTTCAGTGATCATTTTATTACGAGAAAGGATTTTTTTATATCGATTGAAAAAAGAGAATGTACTTGTGAAATGCCTCATGATCCGTTTAAGTTCATAAGAGACAATGCTTGAAATATCAACCGAATACTGAAGGTCTATCTACAAACAGACGTACAAATTTTCAGACATGTAATGTTTATTTATTTAAACTTCATGTATAGTAGTGGTACACAGGCGGACCTAATGCAACAAGGTTACAAGGCAGACGAGTACTCTACCGTCAACCTTTGGGTTAAAAAAAAAGATAATGGTATGTTTGCACGATAAACAAATAACAGATACTTCAAACAGAAAAAATAAAATAAGTTATATAAAACAATGAAGTACATTGTATATGCTATATGATACTAGTGCGCCTCACCATCAAAGATTGCATCGCTACTTACCATCAGGTGGGATTGCAGTCAAGGACTAGTTTATACCAATTAAAAAAAAAAAATTTATAAACATTCATTAAACCCCAAGCGAACGCCGGCGTTCGCGCACCTATTGTCTTTCTATTGTGTCTGTAATTTCCACGATTGAAAGGTGAAAATCATTTTTTTCACAACAAGCTTTTATAGCTCGGTACCAATATAATTAATACTCGTCAAGACAAATCATACGAACCCAAACTCGATGGGGTTGTGTCGTTTAATTACCAAGTTCCTATAGCCACCTTCCGGTTCTATCATCAGATCAGCTCCATGTCATCATAATATTGCATTCGCACGCACTTTACATATGTATACAAAATTTCAGTTCAATCGGTAACCGGGAAGTGGGTCAAATTTAACTTGCAAAATTTGATGACAGACAAACATCGGGACAGGTGAAACTAAAAATAAAAGCTTGTAATAATCTTTATTATGCAAATAGGTTTAAAAAAAACACTTTCACACGTCAATTTTGTTTTCAATCAGTTTAAACTAGATGAGGCCGTGAAAGAGGCGAGGAAAATTATAAAGTAATAAATACTAAGAAAAATATTAAAACATTAGGATTGATGAAGACCTAAGGTTAATGTTTTGGCTAATGTTTTGTCAATATAAAACAAAACATAACAACTGAAATAAAGAGAACAAATTGCTACATTATTCTCTTATTAATTGAATACTGACCTTTAAGATTAAATTTAAGATACAGCAAAATATTTAATGAAAAACATTCTGAAAATTTTCTCTGTCCCTTGAGGCAGAATATTTTGTAAAGAATTTAGGTAATTATCTTAGCTTAGGTTATTACTTTACATTGATTAGTATGCTCGTAATGGGAAATTCTAGAATTCACTAATCTGATTATGAAAAATCTCTACGTTTTTATTCTATTCTATTCTATTCTAAAATTTTCCTGTTTTTTTTTTTGGTGGGTAAAAATCATGTAATGATATCCCCCGCCCTTGGGCGGAGCGAGAGATAGTGTCAGACTTTCACTGACTAAAAAACCCACCCCGTTCCTTCGTTGCCTGCCATAGTAGGGCCAAACCTTCCTTTCAGAAGCAGACCCTTGGCCCCAGTAGGCTTCGACCCTGCTGGGCCCCATAGGTTGCAACACTTGAGGCACGCGGGAACAGTACACGCCGTCGACGACTTGGGCTCGGTCTGGACGGCTACCGGACGTTCGGTCAGGAAACGGTGGCTCGAAATCGGGATCGGAATCCTGGCAGTGGCTGAGGCGTGAACGCTGTTGCCTCATGCTGTTGAAAACCAGCGTCAGACAACTACCTCGTAGTTGTCTGGCATTTCGCTGAACTGAACCTTTTTTGGTGCAAACATGTGACAGACAATGTTACTTTTTATTTTATTTTTTTGTTTTGTGTTTGTCTTAAGTTTTTGTTGTCTACAATGTTTTTTGCGCCAAAATAAATACTTTTCTTTCTTTCTTTCATGCAGTCGGCCTCCTCCTTTGCTATCATTACTGCTTCGCAGACACAGGCGGCCGCCTGCCACTCCTCCTCGCTCCAGACAATGGTCTGTATGTAGGCACGGCGCAAGAGATCGCTCTCGTCGATCGCCCCCACGAGGACAGTGTTCGAGCGGGGCATACCTCTACGTAGAGGTATTGTGTGTGTATTTGCGTTGTTTTTTTACTAAATATATAATACCAGGTTTTGGGCAGGACATCTGTCGGGACTGCTAGTCTATTATATAGTACTAACTTTGGCCCGCAGCTTCGCCCGCGTCCATTAAATAGCCTATGTCACTCAAGAATAAAGCAGCTTTCTTTCGGTGAAAAAACTTTAGTAATCGGACCATTAGTTACTTTCAGAGATTATCTCCTACATACAAAAAAATTAAAAAAACAAATTTTACCTCTTTATTACATGTAGATAATCCGAGTTTGTCACCCTGTACAAGTTTGCCTTTTAGAGAGAGTTATTTAGCTGTTTCTTCTCATTTCCTAAACCTCGATACCATAATATTTTATTCCCTCATTTTGCCAAAATTATGATCGTCTTTTATTTCGAAACACAAGTCAAAATAATAATATTATCTCGAGTCTCTTGACGAATTTCATTGTATTGTCTCTGACAGCCTCTTTATTTCCCAATCATAGCTCGATTTTCTTAACACGCATGAATTTTCAGTATAAGCTAACCTCTCATTGTGTAAAAAGCCTATGAAAAGCGAGATCAGATTGTACTGGAAACATACAAAAAGCTTGATATGTTCTTATGTGTATGAGTATTCTATTGATTTCCTTTGAATACTTACAATAAAACTGAATGGGCAGAGTGATATGTGACAAAACAAACGTTGTCTGAACCGAGGCGGGTCGTAAAGTTAGTCCATGAGCTTACCCTTAGGTCAGTGACCTCTTTTGTATTGAAGACGGCTTGTACATAAAACATTTTACCTAGATGTTACCATAGAATTTTCATTATGAATAAAGTACGACAAAGCGATATGATGGCCATTGAGATTGTATATACACCCAGCTTCTACCAGCGGCTTTGCATATGCAAAGCCGCGAAAGTTGAAAATATACAACATTATTTTTATTTATTTAAACTTCATGTACAGTAGTGGTACATAAGTGGACTTAATGCAACAAGGCATTCTCTCCCAGTCAACCTTTGGGTTAAAAAAGACATCACTGGTAGGTTTGCACATTAAACAAATAACAAATACTTGAAACGGAAAAAAAACTTATTTATAAATATATAATAAAATACATATACAAGGTGTAAGGGACAGCCCTCCACAAACTTTAAGGGCTTGCTCAGTAGACGAAACTGAACAACCTACCATAAAAAATTTTTTCAGGACTCGAAAAAAAAATCTGGCTCACCATACAAAATTATTAGAGCGTGGAACCCAATACAGAAATACGCTTGTACGATATGACTATATACAGAAAGCACAGTTAATAGAAATCTCTATTCCTAGACAGCACGTTTCGCCGAAAACTTTGTTGTTAGAAAACATTGTTTGTAGACATCTCGGTACATAGGAAGCACTGTTGACAGAAATCTCTGTTCATAGATAGCACTTCTTGCCGTAAACTTTTTCATAGAAACCACTGTTTCCAGATACCTTGGTTCACAGAAAGCGCCTCTGGAGAAAAAACTATTAATATTTATTATATTACTAAATTTCGCTTTTCTGCCTCTCTATCCATAAAAAAAACACGTTTATTTCATACAAAAATGTCATTTTAATAAAAAATGAAGCAAAACGAAAGCAATAGATGAAATTGAAAACAAAACAAACTCTTTAGCTTTATAATAGAAACAAAAAAGTACTCGATATAACTTAAAAAATATTGTTTATACACTAAACTTCAATATTATTATTTTTTCATGTGCAAAATATGAGCTAATCCACCTAAAAAGGCTAATAAGTCCATCTCACTTCTTTGAGACAAGTGCTTTTGCATTCTGTTTTCGTATTGAATTTGTGGAGATCGACGACGCTTTGGCATGGGCTCTGACGCCCTGATGCGCTCAATTTCACATTCTGTGTATTTTACCTCTTTTGAAAATTCTTTTATAGTTTTAAACACATTCCATTTCTTACGGTTAAGAAGTGTAGTCCAGCGTTCATGCCAAGATTCCAAGACGTTTTGTGTCTTGGGAATGTCATATGTGCGATCAAACACTGACCACATAGCAGGTGGAAATAGTGGCTTTCTATTTATTGTTAATTTGGTACTATTGGCATTATTTCTTACATACGTCCCAGAGACATAATATTTATCGAACCACTTCGCTACTCCTGCGGCTTCCTCTGGTAATACTTTATCTTTAACAAGTTGAAAAGCTTCAGGTATCTCGTTGGGATCTAGGAATGCCAAAGCAAATAAATGCCTAATTTTATGCGCAAATGAAAAATCATTCCCATACTTCTTTGCTAAACCCTCGATCTGTACATGCCGCCAAATGCTCTGCGTAAGATGGAATAAACATAGTCTTTGTATACATTCTGGAAATTGCTGTTTAACGGCATTGATAGCAGCTATTTCAAAATCAGTTAAAATGTTCTCAGGAGACAAATTAGTCTGAAATGTATTAGCGCCGTATCTTTTTAATAATTCTAATAAAATTGTATAACATGTTTCTGTCTTATGCGATAATAATGCAAACACTAAAGGTAGAAATTTATTTGTGCCATTTTCTGTTCCTATTGAACCATGTATAGTATATATTTGACAGAATGGCGCTGGACATGTAGAAAACGTGCCATCCATTACCCAACATTTTGCATTAATAAGTAGTTTGAAATTACTTTTTGTGCAAAATACGACTACACTCTCATTTTGGTTAATATATTGGCCGACTAAAAATTGCTCTTCTCCAATTTTTGAAAGATAGTCCGGTATGTCGAAATTAATTGTATTAGGGATTTTCGGTTGTCCTTTATTCCTAATGCGGTGCACAATCATTCGTGCTGCTGCTTTATTAGGCAAGTGGACAGCACTCGTACTTGAAACATCCTGGAGGCAGCGGTTAACGATTTGTGACGGAGAATCCATGGATTTTTTTGCTATATTGCTTATTTTTGATTTATATTCCATTTGTATTCGCTTTTCTGGCTCTGGCAAATGTCCATTTGCGTTGTTTAGATTGATGATCGAATGTTCATTACCGATAATTAATGTTTTTACAGTAGCACCACAACCTTTAGCACTACTCCGCGCACATCTCCAGTAAAATGTATCATTCACTTTTTTATTTACGTGATATGAATAACCATCCACTATAAGTACACTTGCTCCACGATTTGATTCTACTAACTTGCAAGCATTCATTTTAAAAAAAAATTTTTCATTAGCGTCGCGACAATTACAAATGCAAAACTAAATGCGTAGGAAACGTTTGTTACTTTGTAAGGCGCAATAGTTTACATGTACCCTACATTTTTTCTCATTTCTGCATTCATTCTCGTATTATTGTTAAACTTCTACAATACGACGCGACGCAATGTGCATAATCACATTATAAAAATAATTATCTAATTGGTTTCCGTAAATAGATAATAATTTATTGACATGGTTATAATTACATGAATTAATGAATACTATGTAGCGTAGCGGCTAACATTATGCGTGTCTGAATCTGAGCCAGAAAAGCGATAATAAATATTAATAGTTTCTTCTCCAGAGGCGCTTTCTGTGAACCAAGGTATCTGGAAACAGTGGTTTCTATGAAAAAGTTTACGGCAAGAAGTGCTATCTATGAACAGAGATTTCTGTCAACAGTGCTTCCTATGTACCGAGATGTCTACAAACAATGTTTTCTAACAACAAAGTTTTCGGCGAAACGTGCTGTCTAGGAATAGAGATTTCTATTAACTGTGCTTTCTGTATATAGTCATATCGTACAAGCGTATTTCTGTATTGGGTTCCACGCTCAAATTATTAACTTGATTGGACAGTTTGTATGGAGAGACTGAATTTTTTTTTCGTTTCCTGAAAAAAATTGTTATGTTGGGTTGTTCAGTTTCGTCTACTGAGAAACCTTTTAAAGTTTGTGGAGGGCTCTCCCTTACACCATTTATATGCTAAAATAATAAACTAATAAATACGAAAAATATTAAATCATAAATAGAACTTAATAACAATCCTGATGAAGATCAAACTAAGGTTGAGAGGACTTCAAGTAATAGTTCCGAATTTGACGTTTGAAGGAAAATTTACTTTTGGCTTTTTTGATGCTTTTTAGTTTAAACTAAACCAGAATATACATAGTTTGCTCAGAATCAGTAACCGAATGAATTCCAATAGTTTTACACCATGTTATATTTTTTCCCAAAAATATTTAAAAAGTTCACAAGTTGGATACCACCGACAATAAGTACAACACAGGTCACGGCAGATCATAGCGGATATTAGGTGCTAGCAAACAGCTAGGTGCAAGTGCAAAACAACCCCTCAGTTGCTTAGATGGCCTATTGGATGATTTTCCCACCTAGAAAAAACCTAGTAAATAATAAAGTAATTCAATTCCATACTCAATGTAATACACTCACTATCCAACCTATTCACTTATAAGGCACTAATATTTTAGAGTTCGGAATAACCTTCAGTGTTATTCAATTGACTTGGAAAAGAAATAGAAAATAGCGTTGGCGATATACATAATGACATACTCGTAGATATGGATCTCTAGATAAGTGCTTCTTTATATTCTAGGTAAATACCTGAGTATTTACCTGCTGCCAGCACCTTATAGTTTTGTTAAGTGATTGCTACCTATTCAATACTGTTTTCAGGCATTGCCTTCGAATTGGAAACCTTTATTTTATTACATTTTTAATGCAACTGAAGGACTTAGGTGGATTTTAGTCAGTAAGTGTCTGATACGCCCTCTCGTCTGATTTTCCAACTCAAAAAAATATTTTATTCACACTAATATTGTAAAGAGG
This sequence comes from Mythimna ferrago, assembly GCA_910589285.2. Classification (NCBI taxonomy): domain Eukaryota; kingdom Metazoa; phylum Arthropoda; class Insecta; order Lepidoptera; family Noctuidae; genus Mythimna; species Mythimna ferrago. The sequence goes on from OU342693.1 coordinate 3,874,169, forward strand.
AACGATTTGTAATTTGGTTTATTAAATACTTATACTCAAAAACACAAGACCGATTTTAAAATTTTATCACCATCTCATTTATCTATGTATTTTAGATATTATCAGTGTACATTGGATAAATAAAAGCTTTGATAATTAATAATAATAATTTAACGACACTATAATTAAGGGAGAGCAGTGGTGGCCGATTAGTAATGGCCCCGACTTTCAAATTGTATGTCGCAGGTTCAAACCCAGCCAGGAGTATTACTTTGTGTAATAATAATTTATTTCATCACCACTGCTCTCAAAACGGTGAAGGAAAAAATCGTGAAGAAACCGGCATATTCTAGACCCAAAAATTTGAAGACACGTAACATTCAACAACCCGCACCGGGCCCGCGAGGTGGATTACGGCCCATTCCCTCTCTTATCGAATAGGCCTGAGTCCCAGCAGTGGGAACATTAAAAGGTTGATTATTTTATATATGTATAACTATAAATGTATAATCTCGTTAGATATTTATCTCTAAAATATTTCAGATATATTTTCTCAAGACACGTCTTATTATATTATTTGGGAGTTTGAAGGAAAGTCGTTGAAGTTTTAACAAACCACTTTGGCTTTAAAGTTTATAAACTTTCCTAGTTTTAGATTAATGTATTCTAAACCCCAAAAACTTATTCTCTTTAGAAATTTCAAACCCGCAGCCACCGAAACGCAACAGTACCGAACCTTTTCTAGAAGAACATAATGCGACAAATTACAATTTTAAACCCCAAGCGAACGCCGGCGTTCGCGCACCTATTGTCTTTCTATTGTGTCTGTAAATTCCACGATTGAAAGGTTAATGAATTAATAAAAAGTATTCATGATCATCATCGTCATCATTTCAGCCGAAAGTTGGACTTATTTATTTATTTTATACTTCATGCACAAAAGAGTACAAAGGCGGACTTAATGCCTTAAGGCATTCTCTACCAGTCAACCTTTCGGTGATGCAGAGACAAATTGTGGTAGGTGCAATATTATCAATTACTTATATAATTAAAACTCTTCATACAAATACATAAGATACTAATACACTATATATAATACATATAATTACATTTACTTAAACTACAACGAAGAGAGAGAAAAAAAATGAAAAACAAGAATATAAGAATCTAATGGATCAATTGGCCTTATTGACTTAGGCCTCCACCAGGTGTCACCTCAATGACCAGCGTGCGTGTCGCATTTTTTTTTTTTTTTTATGGTGGGAAAAAAATCATGCATTGAAATCCCCCGCTCTTGGGCGGAGCGGGAGATAGTGATCAGTCCACCTTGTGGCCTTTCAACGCTGCGTCTTCCGGTATTCATAATAATGTTATCATAAATACTTTATAGGCACTATTCGCGTATACCAATAGTGCCTATTCGAATAGATTAGGTAGTAAATATTGATCTACTAATCTATTACATAAATTGAATAACAAGTTTTGAAGTACTTACACAAACTTTTGGAGCCAAGTCGCTTCGTTTGTCTGTCTGTTTATCCACTGACATCTTCTAAAGCTTAAACAACGGATTTTAATGCGATTCTACTAATGGAAAGAGCTATAAGCGAGAACGGTTTATTATGGGTTTATGTCTTTTATAATGTGTACCCGTGCAAAACGGGTGCAGGTCACTGGTGACACCAATGTTAAAGGAAAAAGTTTGTAAATGTTTTACGTCCTCAAGTTGAACGGCTGAACTGTTTTGGATGAAACTAGGCACAAGGGTAGAACATGTCCTGGAATAGTACAAATAATACTTTTTATCTCGGGACTATATTGTTATCTTGGGATATTTTTTTACTTTCACGAGAACGAAGCCGCTGGCACAGTATTTCTTCACAAATGTCGCATTACATTACTACACATTACACCATTCTTGCGAGAATTATAATACAAGCTTATTCCAAACACAAGGACACATTAAATAATTTGGGCACTAAACAAACTACCTAAATAAAAGGAGTAAAACACGCAATCATTACGTTTTAGTTCAGCACAACATTACGCGATCACATGCGATCGACATCACTACGGAAAATAACGAAAATAAAGACCCATTTACATAGGAACTCGTATTTTTCAAAAGAATTTTTTTTGGGTTCCGTGCCTCAAAAGAAAAAAACAGAACCCTTATAGGTTCATTATGTTGTCCGTCTGTTTGACTCTTTGTCAAGACCACTTGTCTCGGGAACGCATAGAGGTATCAAATTGAAATTAAAACCATATACTCGGTCTGCGGTCCTTTGAAGCTGTGAAAAAAAACAAAAAAATTCTAAGTTAACGAAAAAAAAAGACACGGCCATTTATGTCGCAAAAAAACGGACAACAAAGGAATCAAAATTCATAGGGTATAGGAAAAAATCTGAAAACTGTAAATTTATTGTTACGTCACAAAATAAACTTTTTGAGATTCGGAAAAATCTTCGTAACTCAATTCGAGAATTGATTTGTTTTCAGAGGTAAGTTTGTACGGAACCCACAATGCGCGAGTCCGAATCGCACTTGCCCGGTTTCTGCTTATTAATGGAGTCCAAAAGTTGCGCAATTATTCCCCTCAACATAAAAAGTTTCCTGAAATTTTGTTACGCGGTAAAGGCCTTAATCATTGGAAAACTAAACTATTTGGCGCCGCCGTGAGACACACATTGTTAGTTGTCTCTTTTTTAATATAATTTTTTTTTTTTATTCATATCACAACTATCACACAATGTCGTCTAGTCACAAGATAAGCAGAGCTTGTGTTATGAGTACTAGACAACTGATAAACATACTTACCCATATATTATTATTTCTAAATACATATCTACATATTTTAGATAAATTACACCCAGACACAGAACAAGTGATCATGCTCATCATATAAACATTTGTCCCGGGTGGGAATCGAACCCACGACCTCCGGCATAGCGGTCAGGGCTACTAACCACTAGACCAACAGGCCTGTCTCCCCAATTAGTGTCTCTCCTCAATTAGTGTCTACATTTTATTACTACATTGTGTGTATCTACGAGTGTGTATGTCAAATAAAATAGTTTCTTTCTTTCTTCAAAACAAACTACGTTTTCCAATGACTATGGGGCCTTTACCGGGCACGTGCCTCGTAGACGATACATTCTGTTTATTTTTACTTTTACTAAAATCGTGGACACGTGACGAGTAAAGCAGTTTAGTAGTCAAAGATCTTTTGATGACAGACTTCGAGTGTTTCTTGTATATTTTTTTGTTCTATGAAGCTTTTTTATAGTAATTTTGCTAGCAGCCTAAACGAAATACATTAATACATATGAGCATAGGCCTTTGCCCTGCAAGGGGGCAATTACCCACAGTCGAGACATGATATACGTGTAGATATTTATATTAGTCACGTGAACGTGCAGAAAAAAGTCCGCAGCGAAAATAAATTTGAGTGGAGCAATGACATCTACGCATTACATTCACGAGCGTTGGAACATATGTCGTGTATGCTAAGCGGCTGTCTGAAATAATGTGAATGTACGTATTTCGAACGTATAGGTAACGTACAAGCCTAAGCAGGATTGTTCGAGAGAGTAACTGCGGACCTGGAACGGAAAAGGCAACTGAAGAAACACAGGTGGTTTTTAATCAGTAAAAGTCTGATACTTCCTCTCGCCCCCTCTCTCCTCTGGATGAATCCAGAGCGGGAGGAGCTATTGGATGATTTCAAACCCTAAAAAAGTACCAGAATGTTATCACTATGGTATGATGCCTAAGCATAATTGGTTATACAATCAGTTTATCAGTTATCAATCAGTTTATTCTCACCGTTGGGACTCAAGCCACCTCTAGGAGACCCATGGAGAGGACCCAGTGTGGATTGGTGGTTGTCTCATATCTTCAAATCTGTTTCTCGAAGAAGCCAGTCACGATACTGTTCTTCACGGTTTTTAAAACAATGATAATGAAATATTTTATACAAAGTAAAATACAGGCCTGTGGTAGGTTGATTGGAATATTAAGCTTGTCAAATGATGGCCGCCATTGCCCAAGCACAATGGTCCACGGAGTGTTAAGTGCGGAAATCAAACTCCTACACATAGATGCTGATCTATGTTCGAACTTGCAACCTAACAAGTCATAAGTCACGGCATGTCCCACTGAACCAACACACCAACATTAAAAATATATAATTTTCTTAGAAGATTGACACCAAAATTTTTACCCTCTCGAATTGTGTGGAAAAATCATCATGTCTTTTGCCTTTTTCCAACTAACATAAGGTTTGGCAGATGCCGACCCCATTGATATTCAGCCGCATACGATTAGACTGGAAAGTTTAACCGAATGCGGACTTCACACTACTCTTTGAATTGATTGATGGCCAGTCTTTCTGGCGATGGCGTCTGACCTGTAATGACTGTATAAGATCTACGGAGGACAACCAGCACCAACTCTTACGTCCTTTCCGAGGCATGGGGTGTCAGTAATCTCCTAGATAAACTTAGAAAACTACCAACATCATAAATATTGTGTGGAAAAATACGCCACATTAAATCTTGGAAACGATTGCGCGCATTGTTTACGTTAACTAACAATGTGCCAATTTATAACAGCACTACAAAGTTGCCTATTTGTAAACATTGCATGTTTTTCAAGTAGTTTTAGAAAACTCGCCTATTGTGAAATGAAAAGATAAACAAATAAAAATTTCTGGGTATTATCACATAATAGATAGGTACAGAAGTCAATCTACATACAAAGCGCGCTCGAGCAGCGCACACATAGACACCGCTCACGGACACGATATTTTGGAGCGCCTCGGCCTGCTCGTCGAGCAGTTCCGGCTCAACCGCTCATTAGTGTGCGTCCACCGAGCGTAGGTATAAAAACTGAAGTACATACATGAGATTGTCTTCTGTACCTATGTATTTTGTGGTTTTATCATGATGTGAAATGCAAAAGCTAGGCTCCATAATACCAGCACTACAGTGATATTATGAAGGCGAATGTTTGTAAGTGCGTATATTTTTACTTCTTCACGAAACCTGAACTGATTTTCGAAGAAACTTGGTGCACAGATAGGCCATATGCGTTAATAGCACTTATGATACTTTTAAACCCAGGAATTAATTTTAATTAATCAATTAAAATTAATTATATTTCTGCTATCACGTGAGTGTCAGTGTATGTTAACTAACATACTCTCCCAAAACGGCTAGACCAATTTTTATGTTTTTTTTATTGTTGATAGGTTCGCGCTTGACCGCTATCTCACCTGATGGAAAGCGATGATGCAGTTCGACGATGGAACGCGCTTACTTAGAAGAAACCCATTCACTCTTGACTTCTTTCTTCTTTTGAGATTTGAGAATAGTTGGTTTTTAGGGTTCCGTAGCCAAATGGCAAAAAACGGAACCCTTATAGATTCGTCATGTCTGTCTGTCTGTCTGTCTGTCTGTCTGTCTGTCTGTCTGTCCGTCTGTCCGTCCGTATGTCACAGCCACTTTTTTCCGAAACTATAAGAGCTATACTGTTGAAACTTTTTAAGTAGATGTATTATGTGAACCGCATTAAGATTTTCACACAAAAATAGAAAAAAAGCAATAAATTTTGGGGGTCCCCATACTTAGAACTGAAACTCAAAAATTTTTTTTTCATCAAACCCATGCGTGTGGGGTATCTATGAATAGGTCTTTAAAAATGATACTGAGGTTTCTAAAATCATTTTTTTCTAAACTGAATAGTTTGCGCGAGAGACACTTCCAAAGTGGTAAAATGTGTGTCCCCCCCCCTCTAACTTCTAAAATAAGAGAATGATAAAACTAAAAAAAATATATGATGTACATTACTATAAAAACTGCCAACGAAAATTGGTTTGAACGAAATCTAGTAAGTAGTTTTTTTTTAATGCGTCATAAATCGAAAAAAATACACTATTATTAAAACATCGATCAAAGTTACAACACATTACAAGAACTTTTATATTATGTTACTTGCTGCTACGGAACCCTTCATGGGCGAGTCCAACTCGCACTTGGCCGGTTTTTTTTTACTACTACCCTCACCCTCTATTTTTCCACAGAACAGAAGACGGTATGATACCTGTGTTCTGTGATTTTTATAAGCTTTTTATTTTCTTTGACATTATTTAAGGCAGAATAAAGTTTGCCAAATCGGCAATAAATACTTTTTCATAATACGTAATAAATCATATTATCCCCTTATGTGTAGTTACGTGAGAATTTTCTTAAAAATATAAAATAATGCGTAATCTGAAGAATACCGTTCATTTTACTTTGTTTTACAACAAAACTTTTTTATTCACAAACATGTGCCAAATGGCTGAAGCAATATGTTAGTGAACTTTTATATGAGTAGGTTTATATAAAATGGTAACAACTTTGACAAATATTCAAATTTATTTTTATGCATGATTTTATTTTTGACTGTCATGCAATTAATATTAGTAAAATAGTTCAAACGGTACGGTAAATTGTAGCTGTACTTATGTATAATATATATAATAATATTCCACACAACTATCACACAACGCCATCTAGTCCCAAGCTAAGCAGAGCTTGTGTTATGGGTACTAGACAACTGATAAACATACATATATATTTCTAAATACATACATATTATAGATAAATTACACCCAGACACAGAACAAATGATCATCCTCATCACACAAACATTTGTCCTGGGTGGAAATCGAACTCACGACCTCCGGCTTAGCAATCAGGGTCACAAACCACTAGACCAACAGGCCAGTCAAAAAAAATGTATGATTAATAATTCTCTTCAATGCTTTTCCAAATATGCGTACACCCTTATGTCAGAATCTAATATAATTATAAAAGCGAATTACCACTCACTGATTAATCACGAAATCTCAGAAACTATAACACCTACAAACTTCTCCGAAAGGTAGCTCAGCCCCGGTATGAAAGGCAACGAAGGAACAGGATTGGGTTTTTAGTCAGTAAAAATTTAACACTATTACTAGCTCCGCCCAAGAGCGGGGGATGTCATTGAATGATCTTCCTACCGAAAAAAAAAAACATCTACAAACTTAAAATTTGTTAGGTCCCTTATAGGGTGTAGATATCTGCTAAGAACAGACTTTCCGAAATTCACCCCCTAAGGGGATGAAACGGGGTTCCAAAGTTTGTATGGAGAAGCCGAAATTCACGCGGGCGAAGCCGCTGGCAGAAGCTAGTAATAAATATTTGTTAAAATGTTTGAACGTGAAATTTATCTACATACGATTCCCAGCACACTAGGCGTAGGCTTGTTGACGACGAGCAATGGGCTCGCCGTCCAGCCAACCGGTAAAGCCTGCAATACATGTTGGCCGAACTTAGCCCAATGCGAGCCTAGGCAAATTCAGGCTAATTGGCACAAGGCAAGCGCCACTATTCCCTCTCCTAGAGAGGAGGCTTGAGTCCCAACAGTGGGAACATTAAAAAGGCTGGTGATGATGATGATGATGATGAAGCGCTAATATCTAAACGTTCGGCAAGTTTGAAGGAAACCATTGCAAATGGCCAACATAGACGAGTTTTGAGGAGACGCCCACATGATGGGCGAGCGCACGCGAGCGCCTTTGATTTGTGCAGAAAAACTGACACCGCTCGAGCTCCAAAGTGAGGCAAGTAATCGTGAGCGGCTGCGAGTTGTGACAAGCTACGCCAAATGAGGTCTATACACGTTGGCACTAGAAGATAAAAATATGATTAGTCAAGAGAAAATAACCTTAAAAAACTTTCTCATTTTCACATCATTGGCACTGTAAAATTGTGTATATTTTTAAACACCAAAAAAGAAACTTCTATCGAGGATTTGTCAGTGCCCTCGACTAGGTTTCAAAGTCACAAACAGGCAGTGACATGTATTCAATGACGCCTGAAATTCTTAAATTCATAAGGGTTGCCAGCCACAACTACAAAACGCCGTCACTATTTCTTATTTTCATACATTTTATATAATAATATATAATAATATTCCACAACTACCACACAACGCCGTCTAGTCCCAAGCTAAGCAGAGCTTGTATTATGGGTACTGGACAACTGATAAACATACTTATATATTTCTAAATACATACATATTATAGATAAATTACACCCAGACACAGAACAAATGATTATGCTCATCACATAAACATTTGTCCTGGGTGGGAATCGAACCCACAACCTCTGGCATAGCAGTCAGGGCCACTAACCACTAGACCAACAGGCCAGTTAAATAGTTATATGGATTCGCTGCACACGGTAGACGCCGCTGGCCGTCACAAGCTAAAAATCGCCGTTGCTCGCTTCTTGGGATCCGCACTAAACACCGATACAGAACACCGTCACACGCCACTCGCTCATTTAAACCTTTTTCGTCAGAATCCATTATATTACTGCGCGTATGGGTTAAAAACCAGCAGCTAGAATCTGTCTAAAAAGTCAAACGACGTAGGATTTTTTTTAAAGTTCTCTAAATTATTAAAAAAAAAAAAGAAACGATACGTACGTATTTGATACGTTATATTAGTAAACAATGATCAAGATCTCTTAATCAACCTTGATTATTCAACCAGTGTTGACTACATAAGATTTCACTGTAACCCAAGTCGTTTGACTTTTTGACAGACTCTACACTGTGACAGGCGCACCAGCCACAAGTGGCTGGCGCGCGCTTCAACTACCTTTTTGGCCGCTTCTAGCTTCTCGTGGCGCCGTTTGTGGCCTCTGTGCGGCGACCCTTAGGCTTTTTTATTTCCAACATCATTTTTCAAAAACATTTTAGTTCAATTTCTTTTTCAATAACAAATGAAGCGCTATTTGTTGATGTCTCGATGACAAATGACATTTCACGATTTTGAAAACTTGCCATTTTATTGCAAAGGTAAATCATTAGTTTTGATTTGACGGCCCCATTGATCGTGAGCAAGGCGCACACGAGGGCGACGCGACAGTGGGACAGTGATGTGACAATACGTTTTCATAAAAGTTATTCTGAAATGGCTTAAAGAATGTGATTACGTATCGTTGTCGCATTTGGTTTAAAAGCATCCAACAAAAGATACATTTCCCTATAACCACTCTTACGTTATTATGACGATATTTTGGAAACACAGATATCTTGTAGTATTTTTTCTATTGAATTCATGTAAAATAATTCAGTAAAGACCTCTGAAATTCTGCTATTTTACGTGAAGTTTGGCCCTCCATAATGTACTTCTTGCATATTTAATCGAAATTCCGAATGACGAATATTGTTTTTCAAAACTTTTTATGATTTTAAAAAAAACACGTATCTCCTGGAACAAGTTTTGTAAAATATTCGAATGGATGACGTAATTACTGAATGGCTACAGAGCGTTCGGGCTTGATCTCTCTTTTTGTCACGTTGTTTATTTATCAAACATTGCATTAGATTGCGTTGGTTCATCCAACGCAATCTAATGCAACAAAGAAGCTTTTAAACTATGTTCACGTTGACGACAGACGGCTCGGGAACACGACTTAAGAGGGCCCCCTCTTAAGTCGTGTCGTGTCTTTTGTTTTGGGTGGGCAATCATCAAATAATATCTCCTGCTCTGGTTGGAGCGAGAGGGAGTTTCAGACTTTTACTGAATAAATCATACGCGTGCTTTCGATTAACTTATGAATTGATACATATTATGACCTACGCTGATGGGAAATTCAGACATTATTTCGATGCTTTTCTACATCTACACTAATATTATTTAAAGGTTAATGTGGTGAGTTTCTTTGCAGGCAGATAATTATAGAAAACTAACGTCATCAGTAGGAACCTAGATTACTTTTTTAGTAATCCGTTCTTCAGTGGGTAAAAACGGAACCCTTTAAATACGATTACTTCGGTATCCGTTTGTCCGTCTAAACACCTATCCAGGTTCTTATTTTCAGGAATGCGTGGAGATATAAAATTGAAATTAGTATTAAATACTCAGTTTTGCTACCCCTTGGTGAAATAAAAAAAAAAACTTCTAAGTCACCCTTATAGGATCATTTTGGCATCCGTTTGTCCGTCTATACATCAGTCCAGGTTCTTTATTTCAGGAATGCGTGGAGATATAAAATTTTCATTAATAATAATTATTCAGGCCTACTACCCCTTTGTGCAGTAAAAAAACCAAACTTCTACGTCAACGCACCCTAAATATAAAGCCGTTTTTGCTCCGTTTAGATGCATATTTTGGTATTCACCGGGAAATCAAAACCCATAAGACATAGAATAGGTTCTTCATATTAACGCAGAATCCTGAAAGACAAGAAGCAAGGTTCTTATAGCACAAAACAATACAGCGAAAAATCTGAAACCCGTGTAGTTACATCACTAACTAACTACGAAGTAGCTCACCTAAGTTTAACTTATTTGACTTTATAAAAATAAAATTGCAACTCTGAAAAATCTTCGAGAAAACTTTTAACATAGGTAAAATTGTACGGAGCCCTTGATGAGTGAGTCCGACTCGTGCCTGCTTAAGCTCAGAAGCACGACACGATAGAAAAAGCTACATCCATGGTCCACGTGGTGAAATAAAACATTTTTTTAATGAGAATCTGGTTTCTCTAACACATCAACCTAAAAGGTCATCGTCCACTCAACTGGAGCTGCATGTGGCGACCTTAATAAATTAAAACCAAAGAGAAGAATTGAAAACCAAGTACAATTGAAAAAGTATAAAACAACATCTTCCTTATCAGCAAAAATAATAGACGGTCATTAATTAGGATTTCTGCGGCGAAATAACTTCTACGGTCAGCAAAATTATTTTCTTTCAAATGTTTCTTTATGAAGAACGTTTTTTAAAAGACTTACATTATAAAGCGATGCTGAATGTAGAGTAGTTCTTGATTTGTAACATACCTGTAACAATAAGAATACTTAGTTAAACATACACAGTGGAAACATTTTTTTAGTTGGCATTTTTTTTTAAACTATCGGGACGTAACCCGCCCGACTGAATTAATATCACGGTAGCCAATCTCAACAGAGATTAGCCAAGTACGTAGATTTTTTTTTTTATTCCACAACTATCACACAACGCCGTCTAGTCTCAAGCTAAGCAGAGCTTGTGTTATGAGTACTAGACAACTGATAAACATACTTATATATTTCTAAATACATACATATTATAGATAAATAACACCCAGACACAGAACAAATGATCATGCTCATCACACAAACATTTGTTCTGGGTGGGAATCGAACCCACGACCTCCGGCATAGCAGTCAGGGCCACTAACCACTACACCAACAGGCCAGTCATTATAGTGCACAAGTGTATGCGCAAACACAGTGAACTCTCTGTTTTTTACTCTCATATAGATACGTAAAACTAATTTAAAAAAACAATAATAAATGGGACTGCAATCCCACACGACCGGAAAGAGATCAGGTGCAGGACCAACGGATCTTCCTTAGTTGGTTTACGTGCTTCCTAAAGTACGAGGGTGCCACATCACCAACTTCTAAACTCCAGGGTGCTACAGGCTTATTCGTATCAAAAAACTAATTTGTATCCCTCGCTCAACTCTATGAGACATTATTTTGATGTCCTAGTGATGCTCCAGGGTCAACAAACCATAGGGGTCCAGCAGAGCCGATGCCAACTAGGGACGCAAGGATTTCCTAAAAAGGAAGCCCGTAACACCACCGCGGGGGAAAGCTAGTCAAATTAAAATCATGTTTTGAAACAGAAAGAAATTTATAATTTTTAAGCTATTGCATAGCTTCTATCGCGGGCCTTGAGCGTGGAGACCGAATCCAGAAATTCCGTAACGAAAATAACCTAACACCCCCCACTCATTTGTTTCAATCAATCAAAATTCACTTCAATGTGTGATAGTGTAACTTCAATTAATATCAAAGAAAAAAAAAACAAAAGAAAAAAAATACTGCATAAATAAAATAAATAAATTATTATAATTGCATAAGTTGATAAAAATGCTATGCAATAGCTTTACCGCGGCAGTCCCCGAGTGCCACACGTCTTTTTTTAATTTATTTTAAACGTTACCGTAGGTATATTAGAAATTACTTTTATATCGCGGGTGTGCTATCTGTAGGCCATACAGATATTTATTTCATGCGCGATTAAACCCGCGACACTCAGCGCAGCAGCAAATTACTAAACCACTACACCCAGCTTGCTGTTGACTACGCAAAACAGTATCTAGTCATTGTGACAGTCGCTTTAAATAACAGTACGTAAACATAATCTTTTGTGTGTGTATTTTGGAAGCCAATTAGTTTTAATCACGAAAAACCCAATCACGGCGAAAAGAAAATATTGAAACCATTTTTGCCAACTCTACCACCGGAATTTTCACGGGAAATAAATTTTATAAGCAGAATGAATTTTAATAACAATCTGTTGGACAATAGACTGTTTGTGACATCGCATAATAACTGATTATCCCTCTTTTGAAACCAAGCGTAATGAAAAATAGTTATTTTTGGCGATACATAATACATACATAATCAGCCTTTTTTAATGTTCCTTCTGTTGGGACTCAGGCCTCCTCTCTAGGAGAGGGAATGGACCGTAATCCACCACGCGGGCCCAGTGCGGGTTGGTGGATGTCATGTGTCTTCGAATTTTTTGGGTCTAGGATATGGCGGTTTCCTCACGATGTTTTCCTTCACCGTTTTGAGAGCAGTGGTGATGAAATAAATTACACAAAGTAATGCGCCTGGCTGGGTTTGAACCTGCAACCTACAACTTAAGTTGACGTAAGTCGGGGCTGTTACCAATCGGCCACCACTGCTCTCTACAAATACATAAAGGTCTATGCTATGTTACAAATACATAAAGGACTTATTAGAAAAGTTCTTGTTATACATGAGCCCCAGCATTTTGCTGAGCGCTGGCCGTTTTACGCGGATGTGACGCATATCTTACTTACGTGCTACTTTTAGTCGATATTGTTATTTATTTTGTTTTAAGGTATGCGCCATGTTTGACGTGAATAAACACTTTTTCTTTCTTTCTTTCTTATATATTCATAAACAGCGAAGTTATGAGCGTTTGTTTATACCCCAAAATGTCACTCAATTTATGGAAATATTGTACAGGCTGTTAATTTATGAATGGCAATAAAAATGGAAAACACTGCGCGTAATATTTTCTAGTAGGAATTGTTATGAATGAGTGATTCAATTATGAATTTACCAATTATGACAAATCGTAGACAATTTTGGGATTTCATATTTTTTAATTTTGACGACACAAGTATGATTAGTTGAATATCAGGCAACTATCACTGACTGACACGTATTTGTCTGACATTTTCGCTGAACTGGTACAATTTTGGCACAGCTGTAAGACACACATATTGTGTCAGTATTCTTTTTTGATCTTAGGTTTCAAAATGTTGCTTCTTTAATGTACCCATCTATGTGTACCAAATAAAATATTTAATTGAATGGCTATTTCATGAAAAAAAAGTATGCAAAAGTTACTGAACAGAAAATAAATAGTAACAAAAACTTTCTAAAAGTAATAAATATGCGCAAGTACTATCCAGACCAATTTAGACACAAATTAACTTAAACATACAAACACCCCAAACTCATTACCTCCCTTTCATCTCCTCTGTAATCGAGTAAAGATTCGCTGATCAAAGAGAAGTAAGATCCGACACAGATAAGAGTACGTGACTTAATTAAGGTTTAAATTTAATTTGTCGCAATTGCAGACGACAAACGCAGGTTTTTGTCGCAGCTTTGATTTATTGTTGAAAATCGACATTGGAGTAGATAGGATTGTAAATTGACTAATTTGGTAATTGTTTTTAAGCTATTGCATAGCTTCTATCGCGGGCCTTGAGCGTGGAGACCGAATCCAGAAATTCCGTAACGAAAATAACCTAACACCCCCCACTCATTTGTTTTTTGAGCGTGGTGACCGATAAGAAAACAAATGAGTGAAAGCAGCTGTCGGCGTTTTGGATGGGTGGGGTTAAGCAGTTGTTAGCGAGGTCTGGTTTTTGATGGAAGAGGTTAAGCAGCTGTTGGCGAGGTCTAGTTTTGGATGGGTGGGGTTAAGCAGCTGTTGGCGAGGTCTGGTTTTGGATGGGTGGGGTTAAGCAGCTGTTGGCGAGGTCTGGTTTTGGATGGGTGGGGTTAAGCAGCTATTGGCGAGGTCTATTGCATAAGTTGATAAAAATGCTATGCAATAGCTTTACTGCGGCAGTCCCCGAGTGCCACACGTCTTTTTTTTTATTGATATAAACTAGTGCTTGGCTGCGGTCCCACCTGATGGTAAGCAGAGATCCAATCTCTGATGGTGAGGCGCACTAGTTTATTATTAAGATCTGTTAACCCGCACTGGTCCCGAGTGATGGATGGCCCATTCCGTCACCTAGAGAAGAAGCATGAGTTCCAGCAATTGGAACATTTAAAAGGCTGATAATGTATGTATTATGTATCGCAAACAATAACTATTTTTCATTACGCTTGGTTTCAAAAGAGGGATAATCAGTTATTACGCGATGTCACAAACGGTCTATTCTCCAACAGATTGTTATTAAAATTTATTCTGCTTATAAAATTTAACTTTTTACAAAACCTGCCTGTGTAATAAACTTTTTTCTTGTGTAATGTGGACTTTGCTTTATCTATTCTTGCTACTTCACCATCAAGACCCCTGCGTTAACTTATTTTATGAAAGAGGGCAATTTCGTAGGTAGAGAGCTAATATTTATTGTAGAACACGAGCCATTACAAAATTCATATGAAATCTACCAGACTATAAACATTAAAAAAAAAAGAAAGGGGTGTTTAGTACCTCAGTATTCACCTCACGTACACTGCTCATGGTTAGAAACTTATTTGGCAGCTCCAATTTACTTTAAATTTCAAACTCTGCTCCAAGGAATATATATGAAGTGTTGTGTGATAGATGATATTTTAAGCAGACTAACCCCCGATTTCTGATTTAAGCATTTGAAGTTGAGTATTTCTCAAACTCTACTTTAGCCTTAAAATCTGTCAAAATTTAGCACTTAAGTAAGGTTTGAGACGTTCTTAACTCAAAATACTCAATTCAGAAACCCGCCGTTAGTATATGTAGACCGGTTTGAAAAAGGTTCACTAAAAAGATGTAAAAAAACTTTCAGTTGGTAAAGTAACTGGCATGATATTACTATTTACATTATAAAAAAGGCTATACAAAAATAAATCTTATCTTTAGGTATGAAATGATCCATCTCCCGACCTTGGGCGGGGCGGGAGCTCGTGTCAGACTTTTACAGATTAAACCCCACTTCTAGGTCCTTCGTTGCCTTTCATACCAGGGCCGGGTTTTCCTTTCAGGACCAACCCTTGGCCCCAGTAGGCTTCGACCCTGCTGGGCCTCTACGGTTTGCTGACATCTCCTTGAGACGCGCATGGAACAATACGCACCGTCAACGACTTGGGCTCGTTCCAGACGGTTAACTACCGGTCGGACGGCGAGCTACCTATTGCTCGCCGTCTTAAAGCCCGTGCCTACGGTGGCCGGCAATCGGGATCGGGATCCCTGCAAATTAAGGTGGCTGTGATGTAAATAGTATACTATAAAAAAACGGCAAAAACAATGCTCAAACATTACAAGTCAAAATAAAAGCTTGTAAAACTCTAGTCTATTACCATTTAAAAAGCGACAGTTCATAACACCAATTCTCCAACGATACCTCGCAACACAAAACGGCCTTTTTAACTGAATCATGATATAATTTAAACGCAATCCGGGAGCAATCTAAAAGGGATCAGGTTGAGCCACGGTTCGGTAGCCTCGAGTTGATAGCTCGCGATGGGAGCAATGCGGGGGACTAACACTGTAATGAAGCCTATTTTGCTCGTGGATTCAATTATGACTACCAATTATTAAAAACGAAACTTTGAAACGTGGCCGCATACAGCCTCATTCTTTTTCTTATTCGGGCACTCTTGTCAGAGTGGTCGTGGCTATTGATGAACAGGACTGCGGCGCTTCGCCGTCGTCTGCCTCCTAGGCTGCGGCATGTCGAGCGATGTCTCTCCATTTCTGGCAGTTGTACTGCTGTCGACTGCGTAGCCCTGGTAATGAGATCAATCCAACGAGTCCATAAGAAGCCTCAGCCTCATAACAAGACTCAAAATCACCCAAAGGGCAATTGTCCGGACCAAGCCCAAGTCATCGACAGCGCGCACTGTTCTCGCGCGCGTCAAGGAGTTGTCAGCAACAGCAGGGGCCCAGCTGGGTCGAAACCTACTAGGGCCAGGGTCTGTTTCCGAAAGGGAGGCTCGGCCCTGGTATGAAAGGCAAGACGGAACGGGGCGGATATTTTAGTCAGTAAGAGTCTGACACTAAGTCCCGCTCCGCTCAAGGGCGGGGGATGTCATTTGGATGATTTTTACCCACCGTAAAAAATAAACCCAAAGGGCAATGGAAAGGGCTATGCTCTGAGTTTCCTTGCGTGATCATATCAGAAATGAAGATATCCGCAGGAGAACCAAGGTTACCGACATAGCTCGTAGAATTGCCAAACTTAAGTGACAATGGGCAGGGCACGTTGCACGCAGAACAGATGGTCGATGAGGACGAAAGGTTCCGGATGAGACGCATCGTTGTAAAGCCTCCCACAAGGTGGACCGATGACCTGGTCAGGGTCGCGGGAATCTGATGGATGCGTGACGCTTGGGACCGGTCGTTGTCGTGACGCTTGGGGGAGGCCTATGTCCAACAGTGAGCGTCTTTCGGCTGATATGATGATGATTGGAACTCTGTGCTGCTGTGTTTGCGGATCATACGGTGAGTTGACATAGACTGCAGCATGGTTCGAAAGAGTTATCGCGACCCTGGAACACAGGTGGGTTTTAAGTCATAGGCGCAGGCTTGCGGACGACCAGCAATAGGTAGCTTGCCGTCCAGCCGTCCGGACCGATTCCGAATCGTCAAATGCGCGTATTATTCCACGCGCGCCTCAAAGAAATGTCAGCAAACCGTAGGGGACCCAGCAGGGCTAAAGCCTACTCATACGTCGGCTTCTGAAAGGGTCCCGTGGTTCCAGAACGCAAGGGTGCTGAAAGAACATAGGTGTGGTCATACTCAGTAAAAATCTGACACGCCATCTGACCCTCCCTGGAACGGGAGAAGCCATTGGATAATTTTCCCATCTTAAAAAAACAAGGTTGTTTACGAATGAAGCTATTTTTATGGCGGTGTAGTAATCATTCTTATTTTGGATTGGTTCTGAATCTGTGGTTGGGAGCAATAAATAAGGCGAATTCTATTACATTTGATGCGGTGGAACTTTAAACATTAATGGTGAAACGTAGGCGTAATGTAAACCAGAAAAAGGAATAAAAACTTCTTATAAACGTGCAATGACGAGTGCAACTGCAAAGCATGCTAGAAACAAAAATGCATGTCTGATGTCTATCAGCTTTCAGAGTATTTATTTTGTAGGTTATGGGTCCCATGACCTCTGCTGATGGTGATCATAGGAATCGTTTAACCACTTGTGTGCCGTAATCAGAGACACAATTAAAAAGCCATTGTGTCTCGCGTGGCTCCACGTTTAGACACACAACGGGTTAAGTGAGGAAATTTTTTTACAGTACAGTTTACACAGTACATTTTGATACAAGTGCAGAAAGTTAGCCATTGTGACCGAGGCGGAATTCGCATGAGCCGTAAGCGAGTGTGTCGTGGAGGCGAGGGCTGCAATGCACATGTATCAAAAGACTTATTTCAATACACTTCCGAAGTAATGAATAAACGGGGGTTGACCGGCGACTCGTGGGGGTCGATGCGCACCCAGCCTGATACGTTATTTAACCTTCAATTAGAGACACAATAGAAAAATAAATGACAGCGCAAACGCCGGCGTTCGCTTGGGGTTTAATGAAATTGTGACGGGGAAGCGCACTTTTCTGCACTAGTGCGGAAAATAGTCTATTGCGTGCCTAAAAGCGATGGGATAAGAACGGGTTTTTTATTTAGTGAATTGAAAAAATCTTTTCTGCCCGAAGTAAAAAAAGGTTCTATTTACAGGACAGTCGTTCAAACCTACGTCATAATATTACATCCAACTTTTTAGCTAATCAAGTGCGTCAAAAAACGTCACAATACGACACAAAACGACAAAGCGAGCCGAGCGCGAGATTAGAAAGAAGCTTTGCCTCTGTCTCTCCAGGGAACTTTTGGTGGCGTGACGGTCGTGGTAATTCGGAAGTACGAAGATCACTGAAGCGCGTTCTTTTATTTGAATAAGAGTCTGTTTTCTTTTGTCATAGCTATGATTTTTTTTTTCGGTGTAGGTAATCATCTAACTAAGGAGGGAAATTCCCTGCCGGAATCTGTTTTTATTGGTAGAAATCAGAAATCAGAAACGTTTATTTCAAATAGACCAGTTACAGGCACTTTTGAATTGTCAAAATGTCGGTCAGTCAAACAAGTGAAGCTAAATTGCACGTTCCAAAGAGTAGGTCTCTATGGAGAAGAACGTGCAAGAAACTCCATGGACACTCTTTTAAATCGTATTGAGTTACATGAATCTTCGTTACATATTTCTTTTTTGCTTCTATTATGTGAACACAACGAAGATAAGATATATATAGACAGCTAGCTACAACCTAGGGTTCTTTAAGACAAGAATACTTCGTAATAGGTTACTTCTAGGCAAGCGTGCTCCATGTTGGCCACATCATCGCTTATCATCAGGTGAGATAGTGGTCAAACGCAAGCCTATCAATCATAAAAAAATACTTATTTTGTTTTGGGTGGCGAGAGGGAGTCTCAGAATTTTATTGGCTAAAACCCCCCCATGTTTGTACCTTTACCTGTAGGTATACCTTTTGGACTTCAGGCCCCAGACGACTGTTTCAAGCAACAGTTTAGCTCTGGCCTACGGAACCTTTGAAATAAGACTGAAGACGCCAAGAGACTTTTATCCAATTTATTTCTGATGTCTAAAAACCATGTATTCGACTGACAATGACAACTTTCATGGTTATAGATAATTTTTTCACAAAATATTAAAAAAAAATTAAACAAGTGTATTATAATCTGTCTAAAAAGTTAACCGACTTGGGAATTTTGTATAATATTTAATCATTTATAAAATATTTATATTCGATACTTTTTATAAGGTTCTTCAGTTAGTAAACAATGATCAATATCTCTTAATCAACCTTGATTATTAACACTAGTTCAAACTAGTGTTGACTACATCAGATTTCATTAAATCCTAATAATTACTCAAGTCGTTTCACTTTGTAATATGTTGAAACCTATACGGTCCAGACTAAGCATTTCGCCACGTCGTTTATAATGTGTAGGTACATCGAAGGGCAGGAACGATTTGCCTGCTGCGGTCTTCCATCTGAATATAATGTTGATGTCTTCAAGGCTAGAGTAAATAGACTCTTAATAAACTTGTGCGCTTCACTATCAACGATTGTATCACTGCTTACCATCAGGTGGGCTCGCAGTGGGCACGCCACAATCATGGCGGTAAGTCCCGTCTTTGAGGCGTGGCTGGAAAGACCTCACGGCGTCCTTACCTTCCGCATGACGCAGGTCCTCACCGGACATGGCACGTTCGGGAGGTACCTGTTCCGGATTCGAGCGGAAGAGACGCCCGGGTGTCACCACTGTGCGGAACGCACGGAGGACACGGTGGAGCACACAGTCGAAGTATGCCCTGCTTGGGCGGTGCATCACCGTGCCCTCGTGGGGTGATCGGCGGCGGAGACCTCTCGCGCCGGGCCTTGTTCGAGGCCATGGTCCGGAGCGAGGAGTAGTGGCAGGCGGTCGCCGACTTCTGCGAAGCAGTAATGCTCGCCAAGGAGGATGCCGACCGCATCAGGTAACGGCGCTTCAAGTAGTTGTCAGCAACAGCAGGGACCCAGCTGGGTCGAAGCCTACTGGGGCCAGGGTTAGTTTCGAAAGACAGCTCGAGCCCCGGTTGAAGGCTAGAAGGAACGGGGTGGGTCTTTTAGTCAGTAAGAGTCTGACATTATCTCCCGCTCCACCCAAGAGCGGGGGTTGTCATTGGATGTTTTTTTCCCACAATAAAAAAAAGGTGGGCTCGCAGGCAAGCACTATATTTACAAAAAAGGGTGAATTTTTATTTCACTTATCTGAAGTCAATACTAAATCTAACTTTACTAACCAAAACCACTTCAATAGAAGTCTTCAATAAATAGCTTCGAATAGTTTATTATTACGCAGGGCAAAAGGGCCGGCCTTCCCCTAAACACATTACGAGTTGGGGCATGCTCGGAATACCCAGAAATTCTTATTGACCTTGTCCAATAGTGTTAGCGACATGGCTGGAAGAAATACCCGCCTGGTTTTGCTAACTTCATAGGTTAGATTACCTCACTCAAAAGGTGACTTCGATTTACACTCTATCTGATATAGCCATAGCTAGGTTAGGAGTTGTCAGCAACAAACCGTAGGGGCCAGCAGGGTGAAAGTCTACTGGAGCCAAGGGTTTGTTTCTGAATGGAAAACTCTATCCTAGAACGAAAGGCAACGGAGAAACAGAAGTAGGTTTTAGTCAGTAAAGGTTTTACACATCCTTGCGCTCGGCTCAAAAGCGGGAGATGTTATTGGATGATTTTCCCTCTAAAATTAAAAACACAGCTAGGTTACTTTGCTTATTTCTACAATATTACGTTTTATAGGATTTCTCTGTGGAGTCCGCAGCTGACGTGGACTCAATTTTCATATTGCAAAAGAGGGCAATCCGGGCAATTCATAAATGGATCCCCGCGAGTCCCTTAGAAATATATTCAAAGAAATTTTTACACTGACTCGGCCTTCACTTCAGAAGTTAGAAAATATTTTGCAAGTTCGCAAAAACTTAGAACTTTTCAAATTTTTCATTTCATTTCATTATTTTTATTTATAACATTGGTTTTGCATTATGTTTTACATATTAATATCACTAACTTTATTAGTGAATTATTATTTATTGTTATAAATTCATCCCATTTATCATTATCTTCATATAATTAATCTTTTTATAATGTGAATGAGAACATGTAGGTATAGATTCCGCAGACTCATAGATTATTTTTTTATTTTTATAAATGGAAGTGAATGTTTTCTATAATTTAACGTATTTATTACATATTGATCTACAATGTCCTTTCATATTTAATATCGTAATATGAAAATATTATAAAACTAATCTTTTTTTAAAACAGTAACCATAGACTTAAAGCCGATTCTTTTTCATAGGAAACACCCAATTGGAACCGTGCACTAACTTCTGAAGCTTTAAACTGTCCATGTAGAATTGTGTGAAATAAAATAATTATGTTGAGTTTAATTTTCATAAAAAATGAAATACTCGCAGTAAATATGAAATTGTAACTCCCAAATGGAGAATAACTAAGACAAACAACTTATTCCTTCATTCAAACCCTGCCATTACCACATGCAGAAGAATAGCAAGCATAGCATAGCAAAATCTGCCTTTTTAATGTTCCCACTGCTGGGACTCAGGCCTCCTCTCTAGGAAAGGGAAAAGAAGAAGAATATGTATGTATTTATGTAGAAGTATGTGTTCTCTAATATCGAATTAACCATTTTAAAACTTAAATGTTACGTACAATAAATTAGAGGACCGTGAGGCTCAGGGGATTTGAAGAAATATGGCCACAATTAAGCCTAATGTAATGCGTCTTCTGATAAAGGATAGAAATGGAAGCTAGCATTTGCTGATTCGTTTTTTTCTTTTACACGAGGATTGGCAATGACATTCGACAGACTTATGTGTCAGTGTCTGTTATAGTAATTGAGTGTAAAGTACGAATAAGTACCAACATAATTCGAGGATAATATAAAATTTTTACAAATTTTCAGTCTGAAATCGTTAGCATTTTATTTACAATAAAGTAAATGATATTATATCTGGTACATAACCATAATCAAAAGTAGACAACATTTCGAATTTTTTACCCGACTGCGCCAGAAATAATCTTTCGTATATATGCTTGAGAGGTGTCTTGATTGTAAGAGACACACTGTGGGTAAGGATGCCCACGATAATATCGCGAATTTAATGTCGTTAATCTAGTGTCGCTAAATTAATGTCGCTTATCTAAAGTCGCTTTTCTGATTTCGCTAATCTAATGTCGTTAATCTATAGTCGCTAATCTAATGTCGTGAATCTGTTGTCGCTAATGTAATGTCGTTAATTGAACGTTGCTAATCTCTTGCCGCTAACCTAATGTCGCTAATTCATTGTGACTAATCTAATATCGCTAGTCTAATGTCTTTATTCTCTAATCTCTAATCCAATGTCGTTAATCTTTTATCGCTAATCGAATATCGTTAATTGAATGTTGCCAATCTCTTGTCGCTAATCTAATGTCGCTAATTCAATGTCACTAATCTAATATCGATAATCTAATGTCGTTAATCGAATGTTGCTAATCTTTTGTCGCTAATGTAACGTCGCTAATTCAATATCACTAATCTAATGTCGCTAATCTAATATCGCTAATCTAATGTCGCTAATTCAATATCGCTAATCAAATAACTTTAATTGTATGTTGCTAATCTTTTGTCGTTAATCTAGTGTTACTAATCTAATGTCGCTCAGTAATGTACCTACGTATAAACTTTCTACAATTTTAATTTCGCTAGCTATTGTGGAGTGTTCACCTGAAATTGAATGTAAATGAGCTGTCAGTAGCTGACTTAGCTCACTCAGTTTAGCTCTTAATGCAATGGCTCGTGAACGATCGAATTGCTTCATTCGCGAATCGGCTTTGCTGAGATTTTCCCAGCTTAGTGGAATAATTTTATTCAATTGGACTCTTTCGTGTTACAGTTCACACAATATTGCTTAACATGACGCCTGCTTAATTCGAAGGGCTAGGCAGACGTGTGCGTAAATAACAATAGCTTACCAGTTGCCAACGTGCGCGCACTGTTCCTGCGCGCCTCAAGGAGCTGTCAGCAACCGTAGGGACCCAGTTGGGTCGAAGCCTACTGGGGCTAAGGGTCTAGTTCCGAAAGGAAGGCTCGGCGCAGGAATGAAAGGCAAGAAGGAACGGGGTGTGTTTTTTTAGTCACTACCTCCCGCTCCGCCCAAGGGCGGGGGATATCATTTGGATGATTTTTACCCACCAAAAAAAACTAGTTGCCTACATTTACCGTGGGGAACCGCTAGTATATTTATATGGCCCCATTATAGAGCTATTATTATTTATTATATTATATTTCTATTAAAGCGTATAGTTCCTTGAACCATCTGGCTGAAATTATGTGAACGCAACTCTCGCACTCGCCTAGGCGGCAGTACGCAAATCTGTGCATTTATTTGCGGCCAGCAGCGCCCGGAAAGCGCTTTAAATCCATTTTCTCTGCGAGATATTGATTGATTTACATATGCAATGTTCACTTTGAAGAATATTTAACCACCAATTTTTATGCGTAAAAATGTTTCTAAAGGTCCAAGCCGTTTCGAAGGAGTAGGGAAAAGTTGCGAAAAGTTGCGAAATTGCTAAATATTTTTTTTTGACAAAAGTATTAATTGCACGAAAAAATCAAATGTTGATATTATTGTTCATGAATCTATAATAAACATATATTTTTTTCAAACCAATTGACCTAGCCGTTACGGAAGAGTAGGCCTCAGAAAATCACTGTTTTATGGCACTTTTCGGGCGCTTGGCCCTTAAATGGGGCCATATAATAGAACTAGCGGTCTCGCCACAGTTTTTCCACGTCTTTGGTTACTGCTCCGTTTCTACTGGTTTTAGTGTAATGTTATATGGCCTATACCTTTCTTCAATAAATAGCAAAAGTAGTAAAAGAATTTTTCAATTCCAATCCATAGTTCCTAAGATTTCCGCGTTCAACCCAACAAACGAACACTTTAGCTTTCTTATATTAATAATAAGCATTGATATAATATAATTATCTAACTTCGTTGTACACACAATGAATAAATATAACTTTTATACAAACAAATCTATGGAAATGCCGCTAGTCTTTTGAGCACATTACCAGTCGACAGCGATGTGGAAGAGTTTCTGACGCCATATTTTAGTTAGTGTATTTTAGCGTAGGGTTTTATTATTTATTTATTTTTTAATTTACTGTAATTACTCGAGCGGTGGGCCAGTAAAACGCAAAATTGGTGCCCTGAAATTGCACGACGGGGCCGCGGCAGACCAAGAAGGAGATGGCGAGAGGACTTGGATGTCTTCCTTGGGAATTGAAAAGAGGTGGCTCAAAACCGGGAACATTGGAAGGAGTGGAGGGAGGCCTTTGCCCAGCAGTGGGACAGTATGGGCTAGATATAATAATAATAATAACTGTAATTATAGTTATTAAGTTGTTTATAAGTAGTAATATTGTATAATTTGTATGTAAGTGGTTGTAAATAAAATTTGTTTAATCTATGGGTAGGTATAATAGCAATCTCATTTGGATAGACATCAAGAACTAGGAAGAAGGTAGTTATTTTTTAAACATCAACAGGATTGCACTTAGCTGTGGTACAAGCGAAAACAACATTAATTACCCAACAAAAAAAATGGTAAACAAATCGAAACAATGTGAATGAAACCCATGTATATATGCTTGTTAAAAATCATAACCCTCCTTTGGCTGTGCCGTACTCGGTTAAAAAATATTTTTAATTAATTATACTCGCTATAATTCCTAAATACACGTACGATTTGTTTGTTAAATTTAAATTTAAATCCCACAAAAGCTGTTCAATATTCACATAAATAACGATGAAATACGACTATATTGTTCCCACATTTTAACGATGCGATATTATACACAATACCAAATTTATTGATGGGGCACCTATTGACCACCGTCTGCTAAATCCCAGTGAAAGGTCCCGCAAATGTCAGACACACATAAATTTCCACTCGAATGTGCGTTTGTTTTTTTATGTGCGTCTAACTTTTTTTAAAAAAATAATAAAAAAAATAAAAAAACCCGACTGCGTAAAAAATTACTTTTAATAAAAACTGAAAAGAAAAATAAACAAGTTCAGTCCACAGTTCAGCAACAGTCGGGACCCATTAAAATAATCTAGACTAAAATCATTCTATCTAATGTGGGTCCCGACTGTTGCAAATAAACAAGTTCAGTCCACAGTTCAGCAACAGTCGGGACCCACATTAGATAGAATGATTTTAGTCTAGATTATTTTAATGGGTCCCGACTGTGGTCTGAACTTCTTTATTTTTCTTTTCAGTTTTTATTTAAAGTAATTTTTTACGCAGTCGGGTTTTTTCATTTTTTTAATAAATTTTTTATTTTACACTTTTTAGTTACTATTATAATAGGTACCACTATTTATTCACTATAATATATTTTAGACGTAAAATCACTATAAAATTAAAAAACCGACCTAGGCATTCGCCTTAGTACAAAATAAATAACATAGATTTCCTGTTGTACTTTTTTTTAATATGTTCATGCTATACCATTTTGAAATCCTCATGAAAAGCCCTTTAATTAGACACCCATATTGCAATAGTACATTGTTACACTAGGGGTGAAAGTAACTCATTTCGTCTCGTTTTCGTCGAGAAGGAGTTGGCGGGCGAGCGCAGCGAGGTCGCTAATTCGAGGGGTTAAATGGGTTACTTTCACCCCGAGGTAAACACTGTGCTTTTCATTACGAATACGAGGAAACTAAAAATAAAATAAAAAGTTTGTAAAACCTGAGTCGTCGTACCTATGATTTTAAGTAGGTATCTTTCTTCTGATTTAGGCGGTAAAAGGTATTCCACTACTGCTTTAGCCTCTTCTCTTATGAAATTAGGCGTTAAATCACTATTTCAATCTGATAAACATAACGTGTTAATACAAATCTCTGTTGTACGGAAACGTAAACGAAACTCGAAAAAATCAACGACTGATTTCCACTTTCCCGCCATTTTGTTTTTTTTTTCTGCGGCCGGCCAGCTATTCAGCCTCATTAATGAAAAATTTGAAATTAATTGTAATCTTTTAAAAATAAAGTATTTTAAAGAAATAGTTGAACAAATAAATCACTTAAAATATAACATTATTTAATTAATACTTGTCTTTAAGTTATTTCAATTTTATAACGCGCTGTGATTGACTGGCTGTATGGAAAATTGGAACATGGTTCAATAGAAATGTGAAGATGAACTAGTTTTTTTTTATAATTTGACATCTGTCAGTTGTAAAGTAAAACTCCCTAGGGATGAAAAGTATCACTTTCAGCCCGCTCCTCAGGCAACTTCAGACCTACTTTCAGAGTATGAGTAATGAAAAATATATTTTTTTTCTCTAACATATAGCATCTCACAGTTGATAAATTGTTTTTTTTTTTTAACGTCACCTATCTAAGAACACTTGGGTTATCAAGACGAATCTAACGATATGTAAATTATCAACAGATTTAAAAATCTGTTCAGCGGTTTGGAAGATATGAGGTAATAAAGAATATTACACACATACAAACATACAAGATACGCGTGAAAAACATAACCTTTCTTGCAGTCGGGTAAAAACAGTTCATTTATGGTTCGGGTACCTTCGATATATTGGAAATATTAGGAAAAGGTCAACGTATTTTAAGTTTATCTGGCGCGTTGTAAAGTATGAATATATTGCGCACACATACAAATATAATTGGCCAGTAATAATAAAACCAATTAACGAATTAAACCTAGATAAACACCTAATTAAAACTTACAGAATAAAAATAAAAGCCCTAAAGAACAAAAAAGTAATCTAAAGTACGGCGTCGAAAACTTCTTCGCATCGCTGTCGACTGGTAATGTACCCAAAAGACTGGCTGCATTGCCACGCTGAATGGCAATGCTTATCCTTTGTCCGAGGTAAACGCCAGCCCTTGGGTCACGCGAAGTGTCAAAAGGCAGTAAATATGGCAATGTACCTACACGCAATCTTAGCATTTGGGTTTTCCTGAAGCTTTTCAGTTTGAAATATACGAGTATTATGAGCGTCCAACCAGAGATAAATTTTCATTATTTTTCATACAAGCGCTCTTATTACTTACGTGATTTTGACGTTATTACACATTT
Organism: Mythimna ferrago; assembly: GCA_910589285.2. NCBI lineage: Eukaryota > Metazoa > Arthropoda > Insecta > Lepidoptera > Noctuidae > Mythimna > Mythimna ferrago. Next base: position 3,901,211 of record OU342693.1, read on the forward strand.
TTCTCTAAATATTTTGGGAACACAGGTCTTTAGTGTATATTATCAAGGTTTCTATTGAAATTAAATCGTGTAGCACAGCAAAGATATTTGAAAATGTGCTATTTTATGTAAACTATGGGCGTTCATAAATAAAAAAAAAATATCTTTATAAACCTTGCACATTTATCCGAGATTCTAAATGGTGAGATTTTTTCCAAAAATTAAAACACGTATTTTCTGGAACAAGTTTTGTAAAATATTCGAGTAGATGACGTAATTACCGAATGCCAACCGAGCGTTCAGGCGTTATCTCTATTTTTTCACGTTTCCTCTTTATCCAAACATTGAATCTGTTGAGGTATTTTTATTATTAATCAAATTTTGGTTTGGTGTAAGAAAATCTAAAAACTAAAGTACAACTTATGAAAAATAGAGGTCTGTCAATCTGTTACCGTTTTAACGGCTACACAGATTTAGATGAAACTTGGAACACGGGTCGACCATATCTTGGATTAGAACATAGAATATAAAAGGTGTAAGGGACAGCCCCCCACAAACTTCTAGGGCTTGCTCAGTAGACGAAACTGAACAAGCTTCCACAAGATTTTTTTTCAGGAAACGAAAAAAAATCAGCCTCACCATACAAAATGATAAACTTAATTGGACAATTTGTATGGCGAGGCTGATTTTTTTTTTCGTTTCCTGAAAAAAACTTTTGTGAAAGGTTGTTCAGTTTCGTCTACTGAGCAAGCCCTTAAAGTTTGTGGAGGGCTTTCTCTTACACCTTGTATTTTATAATTATAAACATATTCTTAGTCTTAGGAGACAACTATCAGTTTGCTAGCAGCTAGTTAAGTCGTTGACAGAAGTTAGTTTTTCATAATTTGTAAAAATGATTACTGTAGATTGGTTAAAGGACTCCGTACACAAAATATCATGTAATTAAATCTCATGTAACCCTCCGATTCGAATCCCCAAAAAATATATCCGAACAGAAAGACATAAAAATTTAAACAACGTAATCTCATTCGCCAGCCCTCCTTTTATGATCACAATATCCATACGGAGGGGCAGACACGTGAGGGAAAGAAATCCAAAATGTTCTTATATTGTTTCCCAAGATCCTCCAAAGATTACCTGCCCTCTGAAGAAAGAAGTTATAATGAGTTTCTCGCAGTTGATGTTAAGCGATAAAAAAGTTGTATTGGGCAAAAGTGCCCGATTACCTTTGAAATGGGATCTTGTCTGTCGTGGACAGATAGCTTAGAATTGATCACTTCATGATATGCCTGACTAAAACTAGCCAGATCGTTTAAACGGTAACATTTGATGATATGTCCATCCTCGTTTGGCCATATCATTGATGTAGGATTTCAATGAGAATAATAAAAGGTTGGAAGAAAGTTGAAAGAAAGAAAGAAAGAAGAAATGAAGTTGCCAAATGAAGATTGAAATTTTATCAAACTTTAACAAAAAATTATTCTTTTTGGTAGTAGTTTAATAAGGCCGTTTTATTATGAAGATACAATAAACCCTTTGACTATATCCTAGAATAACATAACAAAGAAAGAAGGATATTTATTTTTATCTTACACACAATTTCTTCTTCTTTGTCCGTCTTTGCTCCCATTATCTGGAGTTGAGTTTCTTCACCATGCGCCAGGACTGTCAATCCTGGTTTGTCGATTTTGGCAATTAAGGTCTCTCTCGATGTTAGACCATGGCGACCTCTACCTCTCTTTTATTTAGGTAAAAGGCTTGTTTTTACCAAATAGTCTTCGCTACACCTCATTTTAGGCAGTGCTCTGTCATTTTGTCCGTGATGGGTGCAACCCCACACACATACACCTCACATATAATTTATTAAAACCAAATAATCAGAAACTACTGGTTCAAATTTAAAAAAATAATCTTTATATTTTACGAGTAGCCTATGTTGTAAGTAAGCCCTCTGTGTGAGTCTCAAACAAATGTCTTTTTTTTTCTTTGTCTTTTTTTCTTTCTTTCTATTACATGTAAGTTTGATCCGGCAAATATTAAATTCAGGCGTTTTATTTTTAACCAAACCCTTTCGACCAACTCTTCATTCCAAAGAGCTATAGAGAAGCAGAAATCAACATAATCTCTCCACAATCATACTCTTCAAACTATTTTCCAGGTCCGTTCACTCACTCCTGACGTCTGAAGGCCATTTTCTACGTCAGAACCACTTCAGAAACAGATTAGTTGAATGAGTCAGTCAACTGGATATTATTATAATATTATTATTTGGCAGAGCGAAGCGCCATGATTATTTATATTTTTGTTTTCACTGACTAACCTAAATGTTACCACGTGTTTTAATATAATATTTTTTCAAAGCTTAGATTTTTAAAGAAAAAGGAAGGCAAGTAAGTTACAATAGGCTAGTATCCGTAAAAAAATAATTAGTCCGCCTTTTAGATTATTCAAAAATAATGGACACGTATTGTTTTATTTGTAAATTAAACCAAAAATAACAAAGATATAGCCCATTAAAGTTACGTGTAACGTCACGCCGCCGTGCTGCATTTTTTCGCACCGGGTGACGTCACACGTAACTTTAATGGGCTATATCTTTGTTATTTTTTGTTTAATCGAAAAAAGAAAAATACGTGTCCAATATTTTTTATATAATCTAAAATACGGACTAAATAAAATGTAATTATTTTGACCCTGTAAACTACCCTTATTGGAGGATCTTGGGAAAAAGATAGATAACTTAACAGATATGTGTAGGTAGTGATACAACTTCAATTATAATCAGAGACACGTTCCAGCAATGATAGTTACGTTAATAAACTGGACCAATTAATGTAGTACGTGATTGTTAGACGAGACACATATAGTCGTTTTGTTGTAGCGGGGCAATAGAGGGTGATGAACTTTCGGTCACATCGTAGTATTGGAGCAACCTGGACAATGAACTATAGTATGTATAGAATAGAATAGAATAAACTTTATGTATTTATTTATTTAAGGACTAGCTGTAATCACGACTTCGTTCGCGTGGACTACAGGATTTTGAATTTATTTTTTCTAAAATAAAAGTAGCCCATGTTTCTCCTTATTACATCAGCCACCTGCCAAAAAAAGTCCCGTCAAAATCGGTCCAGCCATTTCAGAGATTAGCCCGGACAAACAGACAGACAGATAGACAGGCAGGCAAAAATTGTAAAAAAATGTTATTTTGGTGTATGTACCGTATATATATTCATATGTATGTAGTAAAAAACCAGCCAAGAGCGTGTCGGGCCACGCTCAGTGTAGGGTTCCGTAGTTTCCCGTCCGTCACAAAAAGTGTACCCACTTATGAGTTTAAAAAAATGCTTGCATATACGATTATACTACAAACTTAGTCCAGAAATTATTTTGTAGAAACTTTTTGTCTTTTTGTACAAAAACTGTTCTTTCCATCAAGTTCAAAATAATTTTCCTAGAAAGTCCTTATAAAGTTCTACTTTTCAGTTTTTTTTTCATATTTTCTAAACTTATGGTTCAAAAGTTAGAGGGGGGGGGACACATTGTTTTTTACTTTTTGAGCGATTATTTCCGAAATTATTGACATTATCAAAAAATGATTGTAGTAAACCCCTATTCATTTTAAAATACCTATCCAACGATATATCACACGTTAGGGTTGAAATTTAAAAAAAAATCACTTCCCACTTTACATATAGGGGGGCTACCCTAATAAAACATTTTTTTCCAATTTTTATTTTACCACTTCGTTAGCGTGATTGATATACATATTGGTACCAAATTTCAGCTTTCTAGTGTTAACGGTCACAGAGATTCAGCGAGGACAGACAGACGGACAGACAGACATGGCGAAACTATAAGGGTTCCTAGTTGACTACGGAACCCTAAAAAACAGTTATTTCAATATTACAAACAGACACTCCAATTTTATTTTTATGTATAGAGTATAGATGTATTGATATCTAACAAAATACACCACTATAAAATGTATAAATACTGAATCTTTAGCATGATTCAGTATTTATACATTTTATAGTCTAGACTTAAATCTAATCGAGGTGGAACTTGCATCCTAGTTAAAAAAGGTCTCATTTTCAATGAGTTACAAATGGTCAAAAAGTATGCATCAGTAAATACATTTGAAATTTGTGGGATTGAGCTAGTAAACGAGAAACTATTAGTAATATGCATATACAGAACACCCCAGTCCGACCCTAACATATTTTTAACTAATCTAGATAGTCTTTTACACGATATTCTTAAAAAATACAAACCTTCAACACGCATAGTTCTAACAGGAGATTTTAACATAAACACATTTAAAAAAAGTAAAATCACTAACGACTTTCAAGACCTAGCAAAAAACTATAATTTAAAAATTCATATTGATGAAGCTACTCGTAAATCTTCTTGTATTGACCATATATTAAGTAATATCCCAGATGCAGCTACAACAGTAATCCCACTCTACCTTTCTGATCACGAAACAGCACAAATTATAGGTTTCCCCTTAGAGCACCAATCGATAAAAGATGCAATTTATTACATTTACAAAAGGGATTATAATGCCCATAATACACTCAAGTTCAAGAAGTGTCTACAAAGTTTGTCTTGGTCAGAAATATATTCAGAAAAAGACGCAAATGTAGCATTTAATCGTTTCCATGAGTTAATATGCCTCTTTTACTACCTGTGTTTTCCGAAACTAAAGATAAAGATAAATCTAAACAAACAAGTAAAACATACATGGGTAAGCAAAGGTCTTAAGCAGAGTTGTAAAACTAAAAGATTATTATGTTATCAATATTATAAGAAAAAATCTCAGTCCAACAAAACTAAATACACTAAATATTCAAATTTATTACAAAAATGTATCTATAACGCCAAAAAAAATGCTAATATAAAATTTATGAATAGATATCAGAACACATGTAAAGCTACATGGACAGTAATAAAACATGAAATAAATAATCCTACTCCCAAAGATAACATAGAATCCATTAAAATTAATAATACTACACTTACGGAACCAACAAAAATAGCCTCCGCCTTCAACGATTTCTACCTTAATCATAACCCCACACAGCAAAGTACAAATGGTCATAGTAATGAAAATCTAATACCTAACTCAATGTTTCTCGCTCCAATGTCAGAAAGTGAAGTAGAACAACAAATTATGTTATTAAAAAATACGACCTCAGAAGGCTACGACGAACTTAGCACCAAAATTATTAAGAATTGTGCTAAGGAAATACGCGGTGTTCTCACGCACCTTATAAACTTATCTTTTATTCAAGGAGTGTTTCCAGATAAACTAAAAATATCAATTGTAAAACCACTTTTTAAAAAGGGTGAAAAACATGATATTAATAACTATCGTCCAATAACCTTAATTCCCACTATGTCAAAAATCTACGAAAAGTGCATGTGTAAGAGACTCATTAGTTACTGCGACAAATTTCATATTATAAGGAAAGAGCAATTCGGTTTCCAAAAAGATAAATCAACAACTTTAGCCATATTTTCACTCTTGAAAGCAGTACTGAGTAATATCAACAATAATCAACTAACGACGGGCTTATTTTTTGATTTATCTAAGGCGTTCGATCTGGTTTCGCATGACATACTTGTTCAGAAATTAGAGTCTATAGGAATTAGAGGACCTCCACTGCAATGGATATCGTCATACTTATCCGACAGACAGCAGTGTGTTACTATCACTAATATTAATGCTAATAAGGAAATGGTTTCAAATCGCTCTGAATTTAAACACACTAAGTGCGGTGTCCCTCAGGGTAGTATATTGGACCCAATTTTGTTTCTCATTTACGTGAACGATATTGTTAATGTGACAGATCATAAATGCTTTTTGTTTGCTGATGACATTTCAATAATTGTTTCTACTGATAAAAAATGTAAATCAATAATTGACCATGAACGAGACATTAATAATACAATAGAAAATCTTATCAATTGGCCTAATAACAATAATTTATCTATAAATCTTAACAAATCAGTATATGTACAATTTAATAAATCTCATAATAATACATTTAATTTTACTATGAATATATCAAAGCTTCAACAAGTAGCACAAACTAAGTTTTTGGGAACGATCATAGATGAACATCTAGACTGGAAAGCTCAAATCGATACTGTATGTAATAAGATTAATAAATTCATATACGCTCTTAGACGGATTAAAAACGTGACAAACATTAAAACAGCTGTAATGTCCTATCGTGCATATGTTGAGTCCTCGCTGCGATATGGGCTAATTGTATGGGGAAACAGTACCGACCATAATAGAGCTTTCATCGCTCAAAAGAAATGTGTTCGAGCAATTCAGGGAATCCCACCAGACGTATCTTGCCAACCAATATTTAAAAAACTCGGCCTGCTACCACTACCTTCACTATACATATATGAAACATGTATGTTTGTGCGAAAACATAAAAATTTATTCAGAACAGCAGCAGATGTAAGCGCTCGAAATCGACGTGATAAATTTAGACTTGTTTTAGATGAAATCCCCCGATTAACAAAATATAATAAAAGCTGCTTAACTATGGCGGTACGTATATATAATAAATTACCAAGTAAATTTAAATTGTTAAACAACAGACTGTTTAAAACTCACTTATTTAAATGGCTTAATGATAATAATTTTTATAGCATTAAGGAATACTTTGAGCATAAGTTGTGTTAATCATTTTGCATGCTTTAGTCTTAAGCAAAACATGTATGATCTAATTATATGTAACACCTTTATATACCATGTTTTAAGCAAATAAATAAATAAATAAAAATAAATAATCTAATCACCAATTTGGTCGACGTTAAGTCAACCAATAAAAATATGACAACCAAAATATTTATAAATATAATTTTAAATAGTTAAATCAGAAATCAGAAACGTTTATTTCAAATAGACCAGTTACAGGCACTTTTGCGGTCACAAATGTCGGTCAGTCAAACAAGTGAAGCTAAATTGCATAAACATCTACAAATTCCAAATATTTATTTATTTATGAGACTTTTATGTAAGTATCACGTATGTATATGTGTTATAATTTTTGTGTTTTTTATAAATGTCATTATAGTATTAAACAATGTTGAAGATTCAGTGCTTCACTGACTTCGTCCGCATCACCATCACCATCATCATTTTAAACAAAAGACGTCTACTGTTGGACATAGGCCTACCCCAAGTGTCGCCACAATGACTGGTCATGTGTATCTCGCATCCATGGAATTCCCGCTACTCTCACCAGTTCATTGGTCCACCTTGTGAGAAGCTTTCCAATGCTGCGTCTTTCGGTACGCGGTCGACACTCCTTTCGGTCCCAACGGCCATATTTTCTGTGAGCAATAGAGCCCACTGCCACCTAAGTTTGGCGATTCTTCAAGCTATGTCGGTAACACTGCTTCTCCTGTGGATAACTTCAGAAAACTTCAAGCATAGCCTTTCGTCCGCATAAAAGTCAAAAGTTATCGTAAAAAAAGTACTCCTGGAATGAAATAGTATCCTTTCTTCTTCCAAAGTTCCGGTAAAATAAGAAAAAAAAAATTCAGTGGTTTAGCCGTGAGAATGTAACGTTAGTTATGCCTTGATCACACGTACCGAGTAAAAGGGCGAGACAGTGCCCTCGGCCGAGTACTCGGTACGTGTAAACACAGCGCCGAGTGCTCGGCCTACCTTATCTCTACAACTCGCTTACATCACTGTCTCGGCCGAGCAACATTTTACTGTCTCGCCATTTTACTCGGTACGTGTGATCAAGGCATTAGTTAGCATATTATGTTCCACTGCTGGACAAAACCCTCCCTCCCCTTTTTTCAAACATTTCTTTCCTCAGCCATTGCGGGCCAGTCCCTCCGGTGGTTGTCAAGCTCATCTCTCTACCTCCGCCTTGGTCTGCAGTGATGTCGCCGGTTATGACACAAATAGACACAAGTTACTTTGTCATTTTGAGTTTTTTTTTTTTATTAATTGGAATCAAATGGCTTCTGTTTAATTAAGAGACAACAATTAAATGTGCAAAGAAACTTAAATATTATCTAAAACTAAATACGCTCGGGCGTCGAAAAAAGTTTTTAATTGTTTATTATGCTTAAAAAAAACTTTTAGTCTCTCTTATTTGTGTGCCCCGCATTTTGGTCCAAAATAATTAATTTTCTTTTTCCTGTAGTAATGTCTAAAGTTTCTTATCTGTGAACGTACAACACATCAATCCCCAATTAAAACTTGGTCCTTCGGGCCGGATAGGAGAGAGATTTTTTTTTATTGTTATATCTTTACCAATGTTATTACGAAATCTATGGCTCGTTTAAGTCTTGTTAAGACAAAAGGTGTAAAAGTCTAAAGAAAAGTAAAAAAAAGTTTAAAGAAGATAGCGACATTACTTATTTAAACGCTATAGACATTAGTGAAGGAACGTAGGTTGGTTTTACTCAGAAAAATCTGTAAAAACCCTCCAAGCTATTTGATGATTCGACACAGATGATTCTCAAAACGATGAAGGAAAACATCGTGAGGAAACCGGCATGTCCTAGAAGCAAAAATTCGAAGATGTGTGACATTTATCGACGCGACGAATCGCGCGAGGCGCGCGTGAGGTGTGTTAACACGCCTGTTAGTCTAGTGGTTAGTGACACTGACTGCTATGCCGGAGGTCGTGGGTTCGATTCCCACCCCGGGCAAATGTTTGTGTGATGAGCACAATCATTTGTTCTGTGTCTGGGTGTAATTTATCTATAAATATGTATGTATTTAGAAATATACAAGTATGTTTATCAGTTGTCTAGTACCCATAACACAAGCTCTGCTTAGCTTGGGACTAGACGGCGCTGTGTGATAGTTGTGGAATATTATTATTATTTCCTTTATTCATTTCTTTACACGTTGCAATATATTTTTAAATATTTCTTAAAAAAACAATAAAAAAAAAAACATTTAAAAATATAAATTATTATTATTATTCACCAACCCGCACTGGGCCCGCGTGGTGGATTACGGTCCATTCCTTCTTCTAGGGAGGAAGCCTGAGTCCCAGCTGTGGGAACATTAGAAAGGTTGATGATGATGATGATGACAACACAGATAGATTACCTGTCGGTTTCGTATCATCAAATGACTTTTATAATATAAACTAGAGCTTGACTTCGATTCCACCTGATGGTAAGCTGTGATATAATCGTTGATGGGGCGGCAAACTAGTTCATTATGAGCCTATTTTATTAAATATTGTTTTAGACGCATCGCGTGAATATCATTTGGGCCGCTGGTTGACGGCGTCTTTAAGTTATCAGGCTAGGCTATTAACAGAATGTCAATAGCCTAGCCTGATAACTAGATAAATGTCTAAAGTCAGAGTTTTTAATGATAAATTATTTATTTTGCAAATAGGTTTAAAAAAAAAATGCTTTTACACGTCAATTCTGTTTTCAGTCAGTTTTATCTAGATGAGGCCGGTGTTTCCTAGCTGACTACCCTGAGAAGAAACACCGAAACAAACTCAGGGGTCAAAGTCTCTTTTAAAGTCCATCTCGTAATGTTATGTAATGTAACGGTCAAATCATATGAAAACCATGCAGATTAGTGTATGGTCTTTTGACCAGACCAATTTGAGTGGACCTGTCCAGTCAGTGCAAGCATTTGTCAGTATTCGTGTAGCTCAAACTTAGTTTAAATGTGTAAGTAATGTCTGCCGGCTTTTTACGTTACAGCAGTGTGTACCCAGGTACAAACAGCTGTAACGTAACATGCAATGTAACACGCTATTAAAGAATTTGTCGTCCACATTGTCACAATGTATCATGCAATGCAACAGAATTCCTATAATTTGTACACTACGCGAGCAAACAGAGTATTTCAACTACGTGAGTAGATTTGTATATTTTGTCTATAGGCCTTAGTTGCCTGATAATAAAGAGTTCGAAGACATGTGACATCCACCAACCCGCACTGAGACCGCGTGGTAGATTACGGCCCATTCCCTCTCCTAGTGAGGAGGCCTGAGTCCCAGCAGTGGGAACATTATAAGGCCGACTTTGCTATGCTATGCTATGCGTGCGCGCGTTGCACCCACACTTATGAAATGCTCATTTCATGTTACCTTTCATATTACAATACAACAGTCTGCATACGGTTTAAGCTTTTATACATGAATTGTCAAATCACCTATACCTATATACCATATATTTCATTTATCATTCATATATTCATTTTCAATATGCGCAATATCTTTTGAAACTGTTAGTCAGCATGATAAATATTTAATCAGTAAAAATGAAGTCTGTATATTGTCAAAAGCATAATTTAATCCTTTATTAAAATAAAATGAAGTTCAAAGCCTGAATATTAAGTGCAAATAAATTAAGTTAAACATGGTCGTGTTGAACATTGAACATATTGTAACTTTGGCGTGGGGTTGACATTTTCAACGACCCCTCTGACAAGGGTCGCCTCCAAAAAAATAACATTTGGACGTCTGCACACGTCAGCTGTTTGGCTAGGTACATTACGTCATTTTTATTTTCAAACATTTACTGTTTTAGGTGAAATCGGTAAACGTTGAAGCACTACGACAGGTAACGTAAACAATTGTTTATTTTTTGGTTTCATAACGATTTCAGCGTCTGCCAAATTAAGGAAACGTACTCCTGTGATAAAACGTGTCCTATGTACTATAGCATAGCATAGTCGGCCTTAATATTCCCGCTGTTGAGACTCAGGCCTCCTCTCTATGAGAGGGAATGGGCCGTAATCCACCAAACATGTCACATTTCTTCGATTTTTTTGGTTTTAGGACATGCCAGTTTCCTCATGTTTTCCTTCACCGTTTTAAAGCAATGGTGATGAAAAAAAATACACAAAGTAAGGCACTTGGCTGAGTTTGAACCCGCGACCTGCAACTCGTAAGTCAGGGCCGTTACCACTTGGCCACCACTGCTCTCGTCATGGTCACGACATGGCCTATACGTGCACCTAATTTCGTCCAAACCTGTGCAGCCGTTAAGTATTCGCACATACATACAAAATTTCGCTATTATAATATTACTTTGACTGTCTAAAAAGATAAAATGGTTGGTTTATAAAAAGTGGCTTGATGGAAGAAAAGTGCCTATCTTCCGGCTACATCATCATCACTTCGATGATACCATTTTCAACATAACTATTCAGAACCATTCATTTATTTGTATTGTCATAGTCGCATAACTATGTTCATTGTGATATCTGTTTGAGTATGAAGTTCGGTTGGTAATTTCTGTTCTTCTTCACCAGTTCCACCTCATCAAATGTCATTTTTTGACTGTAAATGCTTAAGTCCTCGATGAAAATACCAAAATGACTATACAGTTGCCTATAATATTTGAGGAGTTCTCTCGATTTCGTCTAGATTCCATCATCAGATCCCGACTTGGTGATTATGGGACCATTTGGAAAGTATACCCTTTCCGACAAAAAAATAATTTTTCAAATCGATTGGCAAGCGACGAAGTTATGCGCGAACACACATAAAAAAAATACACACATCCGAATTGAGAACCTCCTCCTTTTTTAGAAGTCGGTAAAAAGAAACTGTTCTTCAAATAACATCTTCTTCTTCCTGCCCTTATCCTGTCCTGTCACCCGTCAAACTATCACCAACTCCCTTTTCTTTCATATCACTCCTCACACAATCCGTCCATCTTTTCTTCGGCCTTCCTCTCGCTCTCCATCCTTAGACACCTCAAGATCACCTTATTACGCCTGTTTGTCTATAGCCACTTCAGAGTATACAATCTCCAAACGCATGTTGTTTCAAACAAACCTTGGCCTAGCGATACATTTATGAAGTAACTAGACATTCGGTACATTAAAAAGCCCTGTCCATTACTACCCATTTGCTTTTTTATTCTGACCGTAACACATTCTGAGAAACAAACACACAAGTTTGTTTAGTCTGGTTGCTGATTACTGTTTTTTTATAAACTTGCTTACACACAAACGTGTGTTAATAAGCTCTGAAGGGCAAAAGATTATGTTTGGATTAGTATCAAAGAAACGTGGTTTCCATGTTTTCTTAACACAGAACTAAAATGCATTGCAAGTTGGACTCGTACTTAAAAAAACTCATCTTTTTTTCATTGTTATTGATAGGCTTGCGTTTGTCCTCTATCTCACCAGACATTAAGCGATTGTGGTCGACGATGGAGCACGCTTGCCTAGAAGTAACCTATTCACTCTTGACTTTAGGTTGTAGCCATCAGGATACACAGACTCCGGCACAGAATCCCACTTCAGCCCAAATACGTTCACTGTTGAACATAGGACTTCCCCAAGTGTAACCGTAACGACCGATCCTATGCGTTTTGCATCCATCGTATTCCTGCGACCCTCACCAGGTCATCGATCTACCTTGTGAGAGGCCTTCCAACGCTGCGCCTTCCGGTAAGCGATCACTACTCCAGAACCTTGCGGCTCGGTCAACCATCTGTTCTCTGAGCAATATGCCCTGCTCACTTAAACTTAAAACTTCGTTTTAAGTTTTCTTTGGTATCCGCACTTCATTTTGAACAACATAGCATTATGGGTGGGTCATTGGTCAACATTTGGCAGATTCCATCTAACCCACCTCTCCAAAACAGATTAGACCTCCCAGATCTTTCAGGGCATTTGTAAAGGATTTGGCTAAAGTTCGTAAACTTGTATCAGTGACATCAGTTGAGTCAAAGGACAAATGCAAGATTATCTCCTCCGTCTTCAAGCAAGTCCTGCACAGAGACTATCTGTAATAACTATTATGTGGAGGTGTTTGTTGAGTGAGCAGCAGTGTGTGGTGATGGCCCCTGTCACCAGGCGAAGACTGTCTCTGTTCAGTCGCAGAAGGCTTATTGCCTCGCCAAAGGATATCGTGATATCCAATTTTGGAGGACAAAGAGGCAGTCACTCCGTGTATTCAGTAGCACCTGGTTAGACTGGAAGCCGAAGACTGAATGACAGTATAGCTGGGAAAAAGGTTGGGTAGGTTGATTGATTAAGACTGCTAAGCGGTCATTAGTTGTAGACTGATTACTAACTGACCAAATATTGTGGAAGCTATCTGTCTTCTAAGCATGTCGATTCTGGCAATTGATGACTGTTTTTGCTACCGATGTTAGGCCCTTTTTTGTGGAATTTGGAAGGTTAATACGTAATACTGTATTAAACAGGATGTAGTGATGACCTAGTGGTAAAAGCCCCGACTTATTACGAGTTGTACGTAGGTTAGATTAGGTTCAAACCCAGCTAGACACTTTATCTAATTTATTTCATCACTACTGCTTTCAAAACGGTGCAAGAAAACATCGTGAGGAAACTAGGAGTGACCCAGTGGTTCCGAGGGTTACTGTATTTAAGTTATCAGGGTAGCAACAGTAATGGCCCTGTAGTATAGGTCACCTACAAGTACACCTACATAGGACCTACAAGTGTCTATGTATTAATAACACGACTCACCAAAGTGCTGAACTTTTATTCTATAAGGACCCCAGTTATCACCGTGGCCTTGGAACTGAAAGAATACGACTAAATTTAGTCAGTAAACGTCTAACATTCCCTCTCGCCCCAACCAGAGCAGAAGTTATCTAATGATTTCCTACCTTCAAAAAAGAATGACCTTAGATTTTACGAAAGAAAACATCTTCACCACGATTGTTGTAATCGTCTCAATTCGTCAATCTTTCTTTTACAAAGAGACAAGTTCTCCATGTTTATTCTTCAAACATGTTCCGACCTTCACAAAGAATGTTAGCAAAAACCCCTGAAGGTAACAATATGCGACACAGGTTACAAAGAAAACTCTTTTTACGTCGAACAGGCACATTAATTTATCTTAATCAGGGGCGCATCGATTTTCCTTTCACCTGGTGCCCTGAGGCAGAAGAGCTCCATTTGTAATTACCAAATGGATCCCTCCTTAACAAAAAAAAAAATGATGACACGATGATTATTGTATAGGCTTTTAAATCTTTCGTTTTATTTCGGTAAAGGTATGGAAGACGGAAAGCAATGGAGAGGGTTGTGTTTGGAGTTTCTTTGCGAGATCGAAACAGGAATGAAGATATCCGCTGGAGAATCATGGTTAACGACATAGCCCGAAGAGTGAACAAACTTAATTGGCAGTGGAAATGGCACTTTGCTGGTTGAACTGATGGTTGATGGGGTTAAAAGCGCGTCCGCATACTAGAAGACGCTGCGTTGGAAGACCTGTCACAAGGTGGACCGTGCACCAGGTGACGGTCGCAGGAATCCGATGGATGCGAAATGCGGGGGTGGGTCTATGTCAAGCAATAGACGTCTTTTGGCTGACATGATGATGATTTAAAAACATAACTGGTAAAACAGATAGGTGGGGCTGGAAGCGCGACTGCATACTAGAAGACGCAGTCTTAGACATTCTCCCATAAGGTGGATCCTGCACCAGATGACGGTTTCAGGAACCCGAAGCGAGACGCACAGGACCAGTCGTTGTGGTGACACGCGCATGGAAGACTATGTCAAGCAGACTTCTGTCGGCTAATATGACGATGATTTAAAAACGAATCGGTAAAACGTACATAGATTCAGAAGGGATGATCACTGAAATAATAGGGTAGTTTCCAGGGTCAAAATAATTACATTTTATTTAGTCCGTATTTTAGATTATAAAAAAATATTGGACACGTATTTTTTCTTTTTCGATTAAACAAAAAATAACAAAGATATATTATAACCCATTAAAGTTACGTGTGACGTCACCCCGTGCCAAAAAATGTAGCACGGCGTGACGTTACACGTAACTTTAATGGGCTATATCTTTCTCAGTTTTGGTTTAATTTACAAATAAAAATACGTGTCCCTTATTTTTGAATAATCTAAAAGACGGACTAATCAATTTTTTTACGGCAACTATACCTTTTTTGCCCTATGATGAGTTCCCTGACAGTTCATTTTTTTCCGTGGCACGCATACTACTTTAGATTACTAAAAAATAAACTGGCAAAAAAAATAAAAATGAAATGATAAAAAAAATATTGTCTTTCGTAAATTAATAAGTAAATTATTGTGGTTATAATTAACTGTTAATAAATTAAGTAAATAAAATAAAAAAGTATAGAACTTAAAAATGTGTAATGCGTTAAACAGAACTTCTGCCAATAGAGATTGACACTACTCGACGACATACTAATCGACAAAATCGGAGCGGCCATCTTGTAATCGCATGTAACGGCAGAAAATTGGAAAAAAGTAATAGAAAAAACTCAAAAAACTATAACAGAGGACTGGAATAAATATATCCGGATCGACCGAATTAGGGCCAATAATTAATCATCGCGGTTAGTTGGAAAAGATTCCTATTCCGATATGGATACGAGTTCAAATCAAGATTCAAGTTCTGACAGTGAATAATAAATAAATTATTATTTTAAACAGACTGCATTTTATTTACCACTAGCCGTCCCCCGCGGTTCCGCCCGCGTTATTTCAGGTTTTTAAATTATGGCTGACGGAATGTGTCTGGGAGTATTGGCGACTTGATTTTAAAGATATTGCCTACAAAATACGTAAAAATCAGCCTTGAGAAAATACGTGAAGTTACATCATTTTTTTGGGAGCTTTAAAGCGTCTTTAAACAATACGACCGACGGAATGTGTCTGGGAGTATTGGCGACTTGATTTTAAAGATATTGCCTACAAAATACGTAAAAATCAGCTTTGAGAATTTACGTGAGGTAAGTAATAATTTTATGTACTTTGATTACCTGATACCTGAAAATTGGCCGTCTAAGCAAGCTAGCAGGTAGGCATGCGTTCTTAGTACATACTAATAGTACTCAATCGTCCACATTTCGTTCGTCAGAAAATACGTGACGTCTGGCGGCCTTAAGATCTTGGACTAGTAGACTAGTTCTTGCGTGAAAAAGTAGGTAACAAACATCCACACACGCATACAAACTTTCACACTTATCATCTATAAATCTAAAATCGGTAATCCGATTCCATTTTCTTTGCCAACTGATTCGTTATTGTAAAAAATCGATTAAATTTCGTTAGGTCACATCACTATAATTGTCAGACAAGAACTGTCAGGGAACTCATCATAGGACAAAAAAGGTATAGTAGGCTAGTTGCCGTAAAAAATTAAGGCGATGCCAGTGATGACCAAGCACAGGATGCAGTCCCTGGAGAGGCGTAAATATTGTATATCTAGTCTTTTGTTTGTATTATCTTTACTTTTTTTTTGGGTGCAGTTATAGAAGCACGCACCGGGCGTATAAAAAGTCAGTTACGGCACTTGTAAGTATAAGTTTTAGTTTCGTTTTTGTATATATGAAATGGTGTACAATCTATACTAATATTATAAAGAGGTAAAGTTTGTTTTTTGTTTGTAGGAGGTAATCTCTGAAAGTACTGATCCGAATGCTATTTTTTTTTCTCAGATAGAAAGCTGCTTTATTCCTGAGTGACATAGGCTATATTTTGTATATGTGGACGAAGTTGCATGCAAAAGCTATTAAAGTATACAATAAATAAATAATAAAAATTAGTTCTGAAATAGAAGCTTTGAAGTCTTATGAGTGAATCTCTAATTGGTTCTTTGAACAGATGCTTCGATTTCTGAAGATGAAAGGTTGCCAAGCTATCGGAAATACGAAGTAATACTAAAGTTTTTGTTAGAAGCATTAGAGCTCCACGAACCAACGAATCATTAAGATTCGTTGGTTAGCTCAAAGCAAAATCTTTGTAGTCATTATTTTTTTGTTGAAAAACTTTTTTGTATTTTACAAAGATCAATTTTTTGAAAAGCATAATATAGTATATACGTATGTCACTAGATAATTAAATTGCAGACCCCGTATGATAGTCATCATCATCATCATCATCATCCTTTTTTTTAGGGTGAGTTGCACCATTTAACTATAACGATAACCAAACCATAAACAGCCGTAAAACGGCCGCCTTTTGGTCAATTCGACGATTTGACAACTGTTAACGGCTTTGTTATTGTTATAGTTAAATGGTGCAACTCACCCTTAATGTTCCCATTGTTGAGACTCAGGCCTCCTCTCTAAGAGAGGGAATAGGCCGTAATCTACCACGCGGGCCCAGTGCGGGTTGGTGAATGTCACATGTCTTCGAATTTTTGGTTCTAGGACATGCCGGTTTCCTTACGATGTTTTCCTTCGCCGTTTGGAGAGCAGTAGTGATAAAATAAATTACACAACGCCTGGCTGGGTTCGAACCCGCGAAATACAACTCGTAAGTCGGGGCCGTTACCACTCGGCCACCACTGCTCGTATGATGGTAATAAATCTTTATTAGATTATAATTTCTCGATATATTGTGAAAAAATCGTTTTGTATACGATTTACCATATCCAAGTAGAAACTAGTATTAGTTTATTTTAAGCTATTGCATAGCTTCTATCGCGGGCCTTGAGCGTGGAGACCGAATCCAGAAATTCCGGTAACGAAAATAACCTAACACCCCCCACTCATTTGTTTTTTGACCGTGGTGACCGGTAAGAAAACAAATGAGTGAACAATTAATCAAAATTCAGTTCAATGTGTGAAAGTGTAACTTCAATTAATATCAAAGAAAAAAAACAAAGGAAAAAAAATACTGCATAAATAAAATAAATAAATAATTATAATTGCATAAGTTGATAAAAATGCTATGCAATAGCTTTATCGCGGCAGTCCCCGAGTGCCACACGTCTTTTTTTTTCACAATAATAGTTTACGATTTGTCGCTTTAAATTACAATCTTACGACGGGCGTTTGCAATTTTACGATACCATAAACATAAGTATCTTAATTATAATAAAAGTTAATACAGTGTAAAAAAATTAAAAGACCACATTTTCCCGATACCTGATCCTTTTCCAAAGATTGTTTCACCTCCATTGAACATAAAAACAAGCTGTATCTTTCTGTATCTTTCATAAAAGATAAAGATTTGGTAACGCGACTTTGGTCGGAGTTATTGTCACAGCTGGTGTGCGACGTGAGTATGAGTTAAGTGGGGGCGATTAAGAGGTCTTAACGTGGTAAAGATATGGGCCATGAGAGGGATTAACAGTGTAATAATATACGCATACAGGCTTCATTTATGTTATACTGCTGTTTTATATAAATTCTGAAAGGATCAAGCGATTAGGTGAATGAGTTCACAGCGAGCCATGATTGTGTGATTTTTAAAATTCAATACTAAAGTGAACTATAGTTTTAATTTTCTATAACGACAAGAAATGCTTATTAGCAAGGTGTTTAGCTTTACTTGTAGATACCTATTAAGAGATGATGGGGCTAGCATGGTCTTACTGTGACCAGAAGTTCCATTTATAAAAGAAATAAAAAAAAGACCACACAAATACTAAAAACAGTTTAAAAAAATATTAAAAGTGCGGCTCCCATTTAAAAACGTGATTTTTTTTTACCGTTTTTTGCTACAGATAGTACAGAACCCTTGGTGAACGAGTCAAACTCGCACTTGGCCGT
This sequence comes from Mythimna ferrago, assembly GCA_910589285.2. Lineage (NCBI taxonomy): Eukaryota > Metazoa > Arthropoda > Insecta > Lepidoptera > Noctuidae > Mythimna > Mythimna ferrago. Next base: position 3,919,697 of record OU342693.1, read on the forward strand.
TTTTTTTAATGTTTTACCGAGGATACCGTATTCGTACTGCAAGACGAAAATGAGAAAATGTCTAAATTGCCCGGACAGAAAAAATTACACTTTTTAATGTAATGCGGATGAGGTAGCCGAATTACATTCATTAAACCCCAAGCGAACGCTGGCGTTCGCACATCTATTGTCTTACTATTGTGTCTCAAACTGACGATATCTGAAAGGTTAAAACGACATTTTTCAGTTCTGCTAAATTGTGGTGGTGATACGTTGTACAAAGCGGCGTCCAACGTTTAGCTTTATCGTCATTGTAGGATGACTATGAATTATGAAAAACCGATCCAAAAGAAGCTTGGATAGGGTCAAAGAACCCCTACGGAGACCCTCCTATTTCTGTCTGTGGGTTTTAAAGCCACCTAAAATGAAGGGGATAACAAATTATATTTTCGGAAAGGTATTGTTATTAATACTTTTTATGGTTTCACTGATGCGTCCGACTAGATTTGTGTAAATTATTAGTTCCAAATAATTACAATCGCTCTAGAAAGCTTAAATTATTTAATGTCCCATTTTGTCGCACGGTAGCTCGATCCACCTCCCCTATACCGCGTTAGCTAACGATGATCAAAGCGCTCGTGGAGGCCAACCCTGGATTAGATTTGTTTGCTTATGGATGGAAGACAATATTATTGGGAAGTTTGCGATTCTGTGAGAAGACAGTGTTAAATTAACGTATTTTAGTATTAATAGCTATTTTGCTCTAATTAATTAAACCCCAAGCGAACGCCGGCGTTCGCAATCTCATTGTCTTTCTATTGAGTCTTTAATTACGTAATTAGAAAGATTAAAAAAAAAATAATTAGAGACGAAAGATTTGTATAATTCAATTTTTTTCTAATTGTTTATTAGTAGACGAGAAAAAGAGAAAAGAGTTTGCTTTTATACACCACAATTTTTTTAATTAGTACACATACTTAAAGGGCATAATAGAAAAGCCCTTGTTATTTTATAAGTATAATCTCAATAAATAATATTCATAAACAGCAAAGTTATTAGCGTTGGTTTATGTCCCAAAATGTCACTCAATTTATGGAAATATTTTGCAGGCTATTGATTAATGAATGAATAAGTGACAATTATTAAAGAAAAACACTGCCCGCAGTATTTTCTACTAGCAATTGTTCTGTTTGATTGATTCTATGATGAATTTACCTTTTCGTGGTCAATTTTACGAATTTTGATTTTTTCTACTTTTGACTACAAAAATATGATCAGTGACGGGTACAAATAGAGCCCCATTTTTTTGTGTAGTAATTAAAAAGTAGAGGTGTAGACCAGAGAAAACTCCTTCCCACAGAGCCATAAAAGCAAATTGTCACTTACGATGTTCTTCCTAAAAAGGGTCTATATAATGTTATATGCCACGTCACACATTTCATTTAGGGTCTGGCGAATTCAGATAACACCTACAAGGAAGTGCCATATTATCTTGATAGCTCCGTAAAAGTAAGTGCTCACTAAACGTATGACGCATAAACCCGACAGACAATCTATGGGCTATCGAAGCAATCGCAACTCTAAAGGTACACACACACGTTAGGTTATACCAGACAGGTTTGTCTGCCGCCGGGATTCTGTTCCCGATTTCCGGCCACCGTACGCGCGGGCTTGCGGACAGTGAGCAATGGGTAGCTCGCTGTCCGGCCGTCCGGTGACTGTCCGGACCAAGCCTAAGTCGTCGACGGCGCGCACTGTTCCCGCGCGCCTCAAGGAGTTGTCAGCAACAGCAGGGACCCGGCCGGGACGAAGCCTACTGGGGCCAGGGTTATCCGAAAGGGAGCTCGAGCCCCGGTATGAATGCTAGAAGGAACGGGGTGGGTGTTTTAGTCAGTAAGAGTCTGACACTATCTGCCGCTCCGCCCAAGAGCAGGGGTTGTCATTGGATGATTTTTTCCCACGTTTAGAAAAAGACAGGTTTGTCTATAGAGTTGAGATTTACAGGTAAATTGGAGCATGTATGTTGCACAGCTGTTCATGTTTCCATACAAGCTTACCTGACAGGTAAAAATGTGCAGGCGAACTTGTCAGTTACACCCTAATGTGTAGCTACCTTATAGGTGGATTTACGCTAAAGGAGCCGAGCACGAGCACAGCACGAACCACGGTACAGCTGCCACCACGGATATTGAACGCTGGCTTCAAGTTGCGCAGAAGTCAAAAATCGGGTCTCTTTAGGTGGTACGACGTGAGACGCGGGGGCGGGGAGCGTCAGTGATTGGCTCGCTGCGCATCACGTCATAGACGACACTCGTGATTCGTTCGTTGCGCTTGCAGCATGTATCTAACAACGACGACGATTGGTTCGCCAATATATGGAATGCGCAAAGCGATCCCCACTCTGACGCCGAGCGTTCAATATCCGAGGTGGCAGCAGTACAGAACGGTATACATAGACCGGCTTACACAATTTTATTTGAAGTATATGCGATACCTGAATATATTTTGTTCAGAATCAGTAACTGAATAGATTCCAATAGTTTTTAAACCATGTTATATTTTTTCCCAAAAATATTTAAAGCGTCGGTGGTGTCCACCTTATAACCTAAAAGTTGGACACCACCAACGCTAAGTAGAACACAGGTCACGGCAGGTCATAGCGGGCATTAGGCGCCAGCAAACAGGTGGTTGCAAATGCAAAACAACCCCTCAGTCGCATGGATGGCCCGGTGACCATGTATTTTTGCTGACATAACAAGCTTATAACTTTGTGGTTTCTCATGATACAGTTATGAAATTTTTTGAATACAGTTGTATTTCGTGTTTTGTATATATCTACAATATTAATTTTGTATAGATACATAGATGAAAATTACCGTAAACAGATTCCTTAGTCCAAAGTGTTGGAACGCCACTAATTCATGATAACGCCCCAGATGGCACCACCATCTTCTTTGAAATTTCTTTGAGCGTGACACGCTTTTGAGTGAATAAATAATTGAGTAACCTTTGAGGGACTTGTTCCTCTTTACAATATTTAACTAACAGATGTTGAACTAAGAGTACACTGAATATTAATTTATTACAACGTTTTTAAATGTTCCCACAACTGGGACTCGGGCCTCCTCTCTAGGAAAGGGAATGGGCCGTAATCCAACACGCGGGCCCAGTGCGAATTGGTGGATGTCACATATCTTAACAATTTTGATTCTAAGACATACCAGATTTCTAACGATGTTTTACTTCACTGTTTTGAAAGTGGTGATGAAATAAATTACACAAAGTAATGCGCCTGGCTGGGCTTGGACCCGCGACCTACAACTCCTAAGTCGGGGTCGTTACCACTCGGCCTTGCTCTCAACTTGTTTGCTTATGACCTAAAATCCAATATATGAAATCTCATCCCTCATCTGTTATCTGATTATCATAAATATTATATGCTAGTTAATGCGTTCATTAAGACATTGCGAATAGGTTGCCTAGCTAAATCTGGTGCCAATGATGTTAAACAATAAAATTTTTTGTTACATTTTTTACATCAATTACCCCTCATTTGTTATTAGGGAAAGTCGAGCATCAGTTGAAAGAATGTGCCACAAGGAACTGAAAAACTATATATCTTTTTTTTGGTGCAAATAGGAAGGTTGCCTCGCATAAAGATGTGAGTAAATGGCCATAATTTACCCTCATCTTTTATTTAATCGATTTTTTTTTTCATGTTAATGTGTTTTTCAGTCTAATAGAAGCTATTAGTAACGATAAAACTTAGTAAGTATTTGGATAAAGTCGAAAATTATAAAATGTTCGCAATCTCAGACAAATTTTATTGTTTAACATCATTGGCACCAGATTTAGCTAGGCAACTTTTATTTAAATCAATTTAACTTAAAAAACTATTTTTTTTTTTAATCTTTTATAAACTAGTACTTGACTGCGATCCCGCCTGATGGTAAGCAGTGATGCAATCGTTGATGGTGAGGCGCACTAGTTTATTAAGAGCCTATTCACTCTAGCCTTGAAGAAACCTAAATTATAATCAAACGGAAAGACCGCAGCAGGCAAACTGTTCCAGTCCCTCGAAGTACGCGGTATATATGACGAGGCGAAACGCTTAGTCCGGACCGTAGATGTTTCAACAACGTAAGGGTGGATACTCGCCGTGCGTCGGTTTGTCCGATGGTAGAAATGAGATGGCGGAATCAAGTCATGCAATTCCTGCGCACATCTAGTACATCATATTTATCATAATTGAATAATAGATGAGAGAAGAGATTTATTTTACGAATCTCTTACCTACCTTACCTATTAGTATTAGGGTAGTATTTAAACGAGTGACTGTAAATTAAAATTTTAAGTGACAAAAATAATTATTTTGGGTTATAGAAATAATAAGTGAGCGACTGACTGCGAGTGACGAGAAATCAATAGAACAGCGACTTACAAACTTTAATTTGATTTACTTAAAATACAAAATGAGAAGCTTCATAATATTTGAGTGACCTAATATTTGAGTGTCAATGTTTTGTCCTGCATTTTTTTCCAGATTTGGCCAATGATTTATTTATACTGAGCGGCATTTTATCTTAAATGAAGTGTTTCGAATGTCCTAAATATGAATGTACACAGTATCGAATGTCCTAAATACCGATATTTATGTATTATGTATGTCACAAGGTAATTTGATAATCCGGATATTGCGAAAACCCGAATAATTAAAAAATGGTGAAATAAAATCTGCGAGCAACTTGGTCGTAGCGTTCGCCGGCCGCTGCCGCGGCACCGCTCGCTTCGCTCACTCGGCTCACGCGCGGTAGGTCACAGTTCTAACCTAACCTAACCTATTTCACCCAGTTCAAATGATGAATCTACCTGCGACTAGATAATTAGAGAATGATGAAAACATTTGCTAGCGTAAATTCCTTATTTAAAACCTCATTTTTATTTCTAGTCACTCACTTATTATTTTAGTCGCTCACATACTAATTTAATCGTTTAACTAGGATTTCAATAACCCACTTTTAGTAAGCTCGTTCTGGATTTTATTGTTAATCAATATTTGTTGTTAGTTTAGTTAATGTGTCGCTTACTTAAATTCATACCGCTCAAGTTATTAAAACAGTATCTCATCATCAGTTTTTTTTTAGTCGCTCGTTTTATAATTCCCCTTAGTATTAGAAGGTAAAATCTACACATATATTTTTTTGTATTTTTTTCTAACACGCTTTTCAGTTGTATACTTATCATTGCACGTTTATAGGAAGTTTTTATTTCTTTTTCTGGTTTACATTACGCCTACGTTTCACCATTAATGTTTAAGTTCCACCGCATCAAATGTAATAGAGTTCGCCTTATTTATTGCTCCCAACCACGCACAAATTCAGATCCAATTCAAAATAAGAATGATTACTACACTAGCATTAAATAAAAAATGGCTCCATTCGTCACAACCTTGTTTTTTGAGGTGGAAATAACTCTGTGACTTCTTCCGCTTTCAGGTTTACTTTCAGCTTTGTTGATTCATCATCATCATCATCAGCCTTTCTAATATTCCAACTGCTGAGACTCAGGCCTCCTCTTTAGAAGAGGGAATGGGCCGTAATCCACCACGCGGGCCCAGTGCGGGTTGGTGAATTTCACATGTCGTCGAATTTTTGGTTCTTGGACATGCCGGTTTCCTTACGATGTTTGTTTTCACTGTTTTGAGAGCAGTGGTAATGAAATAAATTACACAAAGTAATGCTCCTAGCAGGGTTTGAACCCGCGACCTATAACTCGTAAGTCGGAGTTATTACCATTCGGCCACCACTGCTCCCACCTTTGCTGATTAAAACTACACTTCGTGTCCGTCAGTTACCCTTTGAATTCTAAGACCTGCGGGTTATCTTTTCAGAAATTCTCAGTGGCCAATCTTTAGAGGTTCTTTGAAGGTTCTGAAGTAGCGACCGCGTACCGGAAGACGCACCGTTGAAAGGCCTTCTACAAGGTGGACTGATGACTTGGTGAAGGTTGCGGGAATCCGATGGATGCGGGACGCACAGGATCGTTCATTGTGGTGACACTTGGGGGAGGCCTATGTCCAACAGTGGACGTCTAAAGGCTGAAGTGATGATAATGATGATGAATCTTTAGAGGTGAGGTCTGAATTCAATTTTTTTTAGTTCAACGACACGATTGGCGCAATGGTTGAGCTACGTGTAGTGGGTTCGATTTCCGCACGGAACAAATATTTGAATGGCCTACAAATAGTAATTCCGGGTCTGGGTATTTTCTATATATATTTGAGTTTAAATTAATTTTTGCGAACAATCCCTCGGTATAGCAGTAATTCTCAGTCAATAACAACTTTTTTATAAAAAAAAATAAACACGTATTTCCATATTTTTACCGTTAGGATAGTATTAACAATATTTTACACAATTTGTGAGACAGGTCTATGTGAATACCACCCCGCGATCAATGCTGTCAACTAGGAAATGGCGAATTTCCGTATTTACGCCTCCGCACAGCCCTCTGACCCCTATACTAATATTTTAGGAAACCAAATATCCGAGATATTATGACGTTTTACAACTAATTTATTTATGCTGAAAGCCTTCTTTATACGAAATTTACATTTATAAACCTAATTTTTGATATATGTATGAGTCATTGGAAAATCGTGGGAAATCGTCAAACGATTTCTCCCGCACTATAATGGAACGAGACTATCAGAATTTTACTGAATAAATTCCACTTGTGTCCTTCAGTTGCTTCAGTTATTTTGGAAACACAGATATCTTGTGGATTTTATCTAGGTTCTGTATTCATAAATTAAAAAGTCAAAAAATATATAATCGATAAAAATCTTACACATTTAATTGAGATTCTGAATGACGAAATTTTTTCATACCTACCTATTTCCTGGAACAAGTTTTATGAAATATTTGGGTGAATGACGGAATTACCGAATGCCAACAGAGCGTTCAGATGTTCGGTCTCTTTTTCGCGTTACTTCTTCATCAAACATTACATCGGATTGCGATGGATGAAGCAGTAAGCTTTTACCTATGCTCACGTCGACGATGAGCGTCGGAGAAGGGCCCTCTTTATAGGGTAGTTTCCAGGGTCAAAATAATTACATTTTATTTAATTACCTTTTAGTCCGTATTTCAGATTATAAAAAAATATTGGACACGTATTTTTTCTTTTTTCGTTTTAACAAAAAATAACAAAGATACAGCCCATTAAAGTTATGTGTGACGTCACTCCGTGCGAAAAAATGTAGCACGGCGTGACGTTACACGTAACTTTAATGAGCTATATCTTTGTCATTTTTGGTTTAATTTACAAATAAAAAAATACGTGTCCCTTATTTTTGAATAATCTAAAAGACGGACTTTTTTTGCGTCAAGAAAATATATACATAATAAACTTAAATATTAAAAAAAAATATATACATTTAAGTATGCTTAACCTAACTATACACACTAAAGGCTACTCCCTACTAAAATATGGCGTCATAAAACTCCTCCGCATCGCTGTCGACTGGAAGTGTGCCCAAGAGGCTGGCGGCATTGCCACGTTGAATGGCAATGCTTAATCTCTGACCGAGGTAAAAACCAGCCCTTGGGTCACGCGAAGTGTCAACTAAGCGTCTTGACAGTTCTTTAAAAAGTTTATGAGCAAGTAAAAAGTTCAACCCCAAACGGCTCAAAAATATAACTGCCGACAAGATTGTTATATTTCCGCCGCTTGAGGTTCTCCGCAGCCGCAGCGGCAGCACCAGCACAGCACGATGAACTAGGAAGATGGGATGGCGCAAGAGTGTCGACACAGGTAGCGTCCCACACTAAAGGTCTACCCAACTTCCATGGAAATAAAGACATACCGTCTGGTCTCTTACCATCGTCGCGTGCCAGGCCATGAGGTTCCAAAACAGCCGGAACGCCGACGTTGACAAGGGAAAAGACGGACTAATTACATTTTTTACGGCAACTAACCTACTTTGGAGATCGATTCTAGCCACGAACTACTTTAGCCTCGGGCTCCAATCAAAAGCTAGTCCACCATATTTCATACGTATACATTTTCTGACAGCAGATAAATGAAACATTGGCCCCTCAGGACGACGCGATGGGACAAATATTTTTACCAAAATTGAATTTTCTGTGGCAATCAAAGTTTATGATTGGCCATGTTATTCCATCAGGACTGTATCTGAAATATGGTCCGTTAAATGAAAATAAAAAAAAAAACATTTCATCAGAATGAATATGTCTACTATACTACCGTCTGCTAGCAGCTTCGCCCGCGTGAGACTCGGTTTCTTCATACAAACTTTGGACCCCAATTTCATCCCCTTAGGGGGTGACTTTCGGAAAATCCGTTCTTAACGAATGTTTACATCCTATAAGGAACGTACCTGCCAAATTTTAAGTTTGTAGGTGTTTTAGTTTCTGAGATTTGGTGATTAATTAATTAGTGAGGGGTAATTCACTTTTTATATATAGAGTAGGTCCTGTAGTTTTATAATATAATTTATGCTAATTTCTCAAAATGATTTATACATTGAAAGTCAATATATCTCAGAATTCTGGGGCCCTAGATCTTTGGACGGCGTACAAGATGTCAAAACTCGCAGAGGCCCTGTGGACACTTATTAAGGAACGTGGTACCCGACGATTATTGCAATACATGGAAAATAAAGACTACGGTTTTCGGAGTCTTAAAAGGACTGGTTACTTATCATTTTGTCTGTTTGTCTTAAGTTTTTGTTGTCTACAATGTTTTTTGCGCCAAAATAAATACTTTTCTTTCTTTCTTTCTTCTCTTCAAACGTCAAAGTAATTCACCATAATAAATCTCAAGAAAACTTTTCGTATCGGAGTTACTTTATATATTTAAGTAATAATTAATAAAGTGCCCTCGAAGTTACTGCGAGTTCCTGCTAAATGGATCCACACGAAAGTTACCAACAACTTGTACTTGTTGAGGCTGTTGGAATGTTCGGAAGACAGCTCTTTAACCCTTATCTTTTCATAGTAATCCATGCCTCTGAAACGTAAAGGGCAACTGAAGGAGCACAGAAATCATTTTTTTTTATCTCGTTAAAAAGTTTGGTTCTTTTTTATGGCACAGCGTATGTCAGCCCATCGTACCCTAAAACAATTATTACATAACAAACGAGATCAATAGATCAAGGCCATAAAGTCGAACAACTTTCTCGCATCACCGGAAGTCGGCTTGCTTAATATTTGGTGGTATCTATATACATTTCCTCTTCTAGAAAGGAGGCTTGAGTCCCAACAGTGGGAACATTATAAGGCCGACTATGCTATGCTATCTACGAGTATACAACGTTAAATTTTGATCGTTTTAATCCCGTGGAGGGTCGATCCGGTACATGAAACACTATCGATTTGTAAAGATAAAATTAAAAAATAAAGTACCTCTTTTTCAAAACTCGTATTAATTTACGCATGTACGAAATTAATTTCTTTAAGAAAAAGTCAGCTGAGCGAGTTCAATGACCTGTAGGTACTTTGTACGCAACGCCGACTATTAACTACAGGTCATTGAACTCGCTCAGCTGATGTTTTCTTAAAGATACTAATTTCGTACATGCGTAAATTAATACGAGTTTTGAAAAAAAGGTACTTTGTTTTTTAATTTTATCTTTACAAATCGATAGTGTCTCATGTACCGGATCGACCCTCCACGGGATTAAACGATTAAAATTTAACGGTGTATAATATAAAAGCGAAATACCACTCACTGATTAATTAAGAAATCTCAAAAACTATAACACCTAGAAACTTAAAATTTGGCAGGTAGGTTCCTTATAGGCTGTAGACATCTGCTAAGGACGGATTTATCGGGGATGAAACGGGGGTTCAAAGTTTGTATGGAGAAACCGACATTTACGCGGGCGAAGCCGCTGGCAGAAGCTAGTGACCTGTATTGTTCTTATTCAGGTTCAAAACCCTGAACAACTTACTCCTATCAGCTTCATACTGAACAGATTCCATTAACAAATGATGCATATCTCCTGCAACTCCACACACAGTCCTCCCCACAGTAAGGAGAGGTTATCTTTTTCATCAAGAAAGCTTTATTACATGGGATATGTCCCGATCAGAGTCTGTGAGCTGTAACTGTAAATAGGACCTTTAAAATAGACTACCTTTAATAAGCTCAGTCATAGGAGTTACAGACACCCCACTATGCAGAGCGTTCATGCTGAGACAGCAGCTCATCTGCTGCTAAGCTGCCCAGTGGTCACTGGATACAGGGCAAAGTACTTCGGGAGCCCAGGTAGGTATTCTCCGTGAAATGGTCAGTAACATCAAGACGCTCCTGGTTTGAGGAGCTGGGGTGGATCGAAAGACACATTTGTCCCATCCGTAAGCAAAATACGCGTTTTAATCGTGGAGTTGCAGACACCAGCCTTAAATACAAATACAATAAATACAGTACAAATAGCCTGTAAAAGTCTGAGACTCTCAATCCACCCAAAACTAGAGAAGTTATTTATTGATTTCTACCCTCAAAAAATCTATCTGCAGCTCCTTCTGTGAAGCATGATCTATTTTTTATTATGATTATTTTTACCGTGCTTTTGGGTACAATATTCACTGGTTTATACTGTTCTTACATAATATTCGTAGTATTATTACGGTAATATGGTAATATTGTAACATCAACCATTTTTTTTTTTAAGAGTAACCATGGAGTTTCATGCCAGTTTTTCACCATAGGAAACGACCAATTGGGAACCGTGCACTAGCTTCTGACGTTTTATAAGTGCCCGTGTAGGCCAAAAATAAAATATAATTATGTGAATTTTGAATTTAAAGTACTTTTGCGAGTACATTCGTAAGAAGTCGGCAGTAGTTTAATCACAGAGCTAATTTGTTTGCACCAATTGTTTCACTAGACTCGAGTCTTCTTCTTTTCCATTGTTTTTCTTTCTCTTCGTAATTTAAGTAAATGTAAGTATATTATTACATATAGTGTATATTGTATTTTATAGACATGAAGAATTTTATAAAATGTAATGGTTAATATTGCACCTACCACAATTTGTCTCTGCATCACCCAAAGGTTGACTGGTAGAAAACCGCCTTCGTACCCTCCGCCTTTGTACTCTTTATAAAATAAATAAATAAATAAAGCTTTTCAGATAAAAGGTCCACTTTTTGGTACAATTTAGGACGTTGCACTGCAGATGTCCGCTCAACGCGAGATCTCGAGCTTCTTATTTCTTTGGCCAAAGAATTTGCATAATTTCCTTTATACAACGTTAGTCTACCTCAACAAATTGTACATTTTTTAATTAAAAACTTTATTAGTGCTTCATGTAACTTTGGTTTTTTTTTTACATTTTGTTGCTCTGAGCACTTTTTTTTAATCTCACTAATTTTATAAAGCTCAAATTGTGTGAGTGGATATGGCTTTGTTTACTTGTCATTTATTTATTTTAACTTCATGTACAGTAGTGGTCAAAGTCTTCTCTACCTGTCAAACTTGGGCTTAAACAAAAACTACACTGTGGTAGTGTGCACAAAAAATAGATACCTATACACCCCTATTTTTAATTAGTACACAAAAAAATTGAGCTCTATCTGTACCCGTCACTGATCATATTTTTGTAGTCAAAAGTAGAAAAAAACGAAATCCTATTAAATTGACCACGAAAAGGTAAATTCATCATAGAATCAATCAAACATAATAATTGCTTGTATAAAATACTGCGGGCAGTGTTTTTCCTTAATAATTGTCACTTATTCATTCATTAATCAATAGCCTGCACAATATTTCCATAAATTGGGTGACATTTTGGGACATAAACCAACGCTAATAACTTTGCTGTTTATGAATATTATTTATTGAGATTTTACTTCTAAAATAACAAGGGTTTTTCTAATAAGCCCTTTGAGTATGTGTACTAATTAAAAAATAGTGGTGTATAATAGATATTTCAAATATAATGCAGTATCAATAAAATAAATTCCTCCTCCACACTTAAACACCTGAACAGATTAAGATGAAACTTGGCATACGGGAAGTCGCAGCGTTGAAAGGCCTCCCACAACGTGGACTGATGACCTGGCGATAATCGCAGGAATCTAATAAATGCGAGAAGCACAGGACCGTTCGTTTTGGCGACACTTGAGGTAGACCTATGTCCAACAGTGGACGTCTTTTGGTTGAAATGGTGATGACGTATATACGAATAGATCATGTCGTGGAATTACACGTACTTTTTATTCCGGAAGTATGTTTTCTTGGGATACATTTCAACTTTCGAAAGTATAAGTCTGTCTCTTCTCCTCGCTCCTCTCAGAGAGGGAGGAATTATTTGAAGATTTTGACCAAAAAAGGATTAACCACCAAACGTTGTTAAAACCTCTACGGTCCGGACTAAGCGTTTCGCCTCGTTGTTTATATCACGTACGTGGGACTGGAACAGTCTGCCTGCTGCGGTCTTCCCGTCCGATTTTAATTTAATTGTCTTCAAGGCAAGAGTGAATAGGCTCATAAACTAGTGCGCCTCAGCATCTGAGATTGCATCACTGCTTACCATCAGGTGGGATCGCAGTCAAGCACTAGCTTATATCAATTTAAAAAAACTAAATAGTATTTTTAAAAGAATGCCATATGAACCCGGAAAAGACACGATTCTTGTGAAATCCTTTTAAAAGAAGTTAGTTTTAAACATTACGTCCATCTCGATTATTATAAAAATCCCAGTTTGAATTGCAAATTACTGTAAACTTAAAACTAGTTATAATGTGATTATTATTTTACTTAGCAAGTGTTGTAACACCAAAGAGGGTTTCCATTTGTAATTAGTTTTGCGATGCTAATAGAATATTAATTTAAAAATAATACACCCTTTTGATAATACGGCAAAATCAACATTCGTGGGCAGCCTTTGAGATTGAAATTTCAAAAGTTTTATTATATGATAACAACTTTGTAATTTAAAATTTCTACATTGATGAAATGACAACAATACCATTACAAGGTTTTTATGAAACAATTCACAAGATCCTAATCTTTATTCTTCCTTAAATATTATAAATTAGATTTTGGCCGCAGCTTGGTCCGCGTGCATAAAGTATAACCTATGTCACTCAGAATTAAAGCAGCTATACATATTACTTCTTACAAACAAAAAAAAAACGGACTTTCCCTCTTTATTATATTAAAAAAACTACTGAGGTGTCAAGGGACACCTGGATGGAATGAAGTTCCGTTCTGGCTTGCTTTCTATAAGAGAGAGAGAGAGAGAGAGAGCGAGAAACATGCGCACGCCGCACGGCTTACAATAGCTTACTATAGCAAAAAGTGTCATTACAACTTTTCGTGAGAATTTTTTCCGTCTAGCCAATACAATATAACTAAAAAATACTATCCTATTTTATGTACATTTTGACAGCACTATTTCAACATCTTCGAAATCATGAAAACGACACCCATGACGAAAAATTTGATAATTTCTTGCAGCCGCAATCTTGGATTTATATTTTGACAGTACTATCGGTTTCAATACCCTTGAAAACCATGAAAACGACACCCATGACGAAAAATTTGATAATTTCTTGCAGCCGCCATCTTGGATTTATATTTTGACAGTACCTTCGGTTTCAACACCCTCGAAAACCACGAAAACGACACCCATGACGGAAAATTTGATAATTTCTTGCAGCCGCTATCTTGGATTTATATTTTGACAGTACCATCGGTTTCAACACCCTCGAAAACCATGAAAACGACACCCATGACGAAAAATTTGATAATTTCTTGCAGCCGCCATCTTGGATTTATATTTTGACATTACCATCGGTTTCAACACCCTCGAAAACCATGAAAACGACACCCATAACGAAAAAGTTGATAATTTCTTGCAGCCGCCATCTTGGATTTACATTTTAACAGTAAAAGTGTCGGTACAACTTTTCGTGAGAATTTCTTCCGTCCCTTTCACAACGCGCAATAAGGAACTTCGTTCCAATACTTCGTTCCAATAATGTAGATTAACTCGAAAAATCATGTCCGCTGAAAGACGTCCACTGTTGGACATAGGCCTCCCCCAAGTGTCGCCATAATGACCGGTCCTGCGCGTCTCGCATCCATCAGATTCTCTCGACAATTAGATCATCGGTCCACCTTATGGGAGGCCTTCCAACGCTGCGTCTTCTAGTACGTGGTCGCCATTCCAGAACCTTTCATCCCCATCGACCATCTGTTCTCCGAGCAATGTGCCCGAAACTCAAAAAGTACTGAAGAGTTTTTCATGTGTTTTTTACCAATAGACAGTAATTCATAAGAAAGGTTTAATGTAAAATACATGTATATAACACCAGAGAAGAAAACCTAAGAATTTCAAAGATTTATAAGACCCGAAAGATCGCTAGTTAATTCTGTAATTATTTTGTACGTCAAGATTTTCTTAACCAACTCGCACTAAGCCTGCGTGGTGGAATCAGCTCATTCCGCCTAAAAGAGAAGAGGCCCGAGTCCCAGCAGTGGGAACATTAAAAGGCTGATTTTGCTATGCTATTTTTATACTCATATTATAAAGCTGAGGAGTTTGTTATATTCAACACGCTAATCTCAGACATGTCTGGCTTGAGTTGAAGAATTATTTCAGGGTTAGATAGCACATTTATCATGCAAGGCCCACGGGAGCGCAGTTGTAAAGTAACAAGACAAGAAAAGACAAAGCATTTATTTCAAATAGACCATTTGCAGGCACTTTTGAATTGTCAAATGTCGGTCAGTCCAATAAAAGTGAAGCTAAATTGCACGTTCCAAAGCGTAGAAGAACGTGCAAGAAACTCCATGGACACTCTTTTAAATCATATTATGTGTTACATACTCGTATAATGATTGGTAACAACGGATTCTCACAAAATTTTGCTTTTATAATATTATAGTGTAATTTCAGATAAATCTACACAGCACATGAGCATTGTAAAACATAATAAGGCAGGTTAAAATGGGTGGTGTCTTACTGGCTATACTTATATTAAGAAAAAACCGGCCAATAGCGAGTCGCATTCGCGCATGAAGGGTTTCGTACCATTTTCTATAAAAACGGCGAAAAAATCTTGTCTGTTGTATAGAAGCCCCATTAAACATTTATTTTATTATGTTTTTAATATTTGTTGTTATAGCAGCAACAAAAATACATCGTCTGTAAAAATTTCAACTGTAATATCACGGTTCATAAGATACAGCCCGGTGACAGACGGGCAACGGAGTCTTAGTAATATGGTAACGTTTTAACCTTTTGGCACGGGACCCTAAAAAGGACGAATTATTACGGTTTATTATATAGATACCGCTGACTATCAAACGGACCAGTGAACGGATAGTCAGCAGAAACTTTGCGCCACGAGTGATGCGAAAGAGAACCCCGGGGCACTGGAACGAAGGCAAAGAAGGAACAGGAGTGGGTTTTAGTCAGTAAAAGTCTGACACGCCCTCCTGCTCCGCCTAAGGGCGGGAGATGTCATTAGATGATTTTGAAAAGCAAAAACTTCGTAATCAGGTTCCGTTGGTTACCGGGCAGAGAACCACTAAATAGACAGGTACAGAAGACAATCTCATGTATGTACAATTACTGGAACGGATCTTGAGCGCTCAGCGTCAGCGAGCCAATCGACTTCGTTGTTAGATACATGCAGCAATGCAGGGAACGAATCACAAGTGACGTCTATGACACGATGGCGCGGCGAGCCAATCACTGATACTCCCCGCCCTCTCGTCTCACTTCGCAACACTAAAGAGACCGAATATTTGACTTCTGCGCAACTTGAAGCCAGCGCTCAAGATCCGTGCCGGTAATTGTACTCCACTTTTTATACCTACGCTCGGTGGACGCACACTAATAAGCGTTTGAGCCGGAACTGTTCGACGAGCGGGCCGAGGCGCTCCAAGATATCTTGTCCGTGAGCGGTGTCTATGTGTGCGTTGTTCGAGCGCGCTTTGTATGTAGATTGACCTCTGTACCTATATATTTTGTGACAGAACCCTGAAAATGATAGCTCATCGTTTCACTATCGATAATTTACGACCACTAGTGCCGATACGTGTGAGGACACTTTGCACTTACAATTTTATGCTGAAATAACCTTTCGATAAAATATATCCTTCATATGAAAATGTTTCAGGTTCGCAACATGATGGATGTAAGTTTTTTTTTTTTCGTTTACGTGCATTATTGATGTGTCATTCCGATGTAAGATAAATTATCACCATCATCATCATCGACCCTTTTAATGTTCCCACTGCTGGGACTCAGGCCTCCTCTCTAGGAGATGGGATGGGCCGTAATCCACTGCGTGGGCCCCGTGCGGGTTGGTCAATGTCACGTGTCTTCCAATTTTTGATTCTAGGACATGCCGGTTTCCTTACGATGTTTTCCTTCACCGTTTTGAGAGCAGTGGTAATTATATAAACTACTTAAAGTAATGCGCCTGGCAGGGTTTGAACCCGCGACCTACAACTCGGAAGTCGGAGCCATCAACCACTCGGCCACCACTGTTCTCTCATCATAATCACCTCTTCACGATCAAAAGGCTGAACGGATTTGGACGCACACAACACACAGTCCTAAGTTGAGCTAAACGAATACTGACAAATGCTTGCACTGACTGGACAGGTCCACTCAAATATGTGTGGGTCTTTCCTCAAAAGACCATCTCAGACACTAATATGCATGGTTCTCATATGATTTGATCATTACATGTTTACTGTATGGACTTTAAAAGAGACTTTGACCCTTGAGTTTGTTTCGGCGTTTCTTCTCAGGGTAGTCAGCTAGGAAACACCGGCCTCATCTAGTTTAAACTAACGAAAAAGTTGACGTGTAAAGTGTTTTTTTAAAACCTATTTGCGAAATAAATATTACTTACCAAGTCCTGGAATAGCATAAAGGATACTTTTTATCCCAGGAGTATGTTCCCTGGGGTCAATTCTCCATTTTCAAGCGGGTGAAGCCATTTTCAGCTGTCAGTAAAGAAATAAATGTATGAAATATAAAAATATTCTTAACGCTTTTCTGAGGAACCAAGAAGATATTTTTATTATGTACTTAGTCATATTTATTAACTCTGAGGATGCAAAGGGTAACTGAAGACACAGGTGTGGTTTTAGTCAAATAAAGTATGACATGCCCTCACGCCCCATCCAGACCAAGAGGAGTCATTGGATTAAAAAAAAAAACAAAATTCAAATTTTTTATTTCACATAGGCCTACATGGGCACTTATAAAACGTCAGAAGCTGTTTTGCTATGGAGAAGAATCGGCAAAAAACTCCATGGTTACTCTTTTAAAAAAAAGTGATTGTTGTTACATTTATCCATATTACAGTAATAATAGATATTATGTAAGTACAGTGTAGACAGGTCTATATTGTCCCCAAAAGCACAATAATTATTAAAAAAGTGATGATGAATTAAATAATGATTTCCAACGTCACAAAATAATCATATCTATTAAAAGCGTGTGTACATTTATTAAAAAGGTCCTGTGCGTCTCCCATCCATCGCATTTATTTAAAACTTCAAGCACATAACGGTACAGAAGCGGACTTTTTATATTAGGCATTCCCGCAACCCTCACCAGGTCATCGGTCCACCTTGTGGGGAGCCAACTCTGCATCTTCCGGTGCATACGTCACTATTATGTTCATCTCCAACTAGGTTTGGGTCAGGTCTAGGTCAAAATAGTTAGATAACTTCCAAAGTTTGCCGTCTGTAAGCTAGAGTTCAAAGTTTGCTGAAAGTTAATATTCCTCCATATGGCAAGATGTTCACGGTTTTCGAGAGAAAACGGCTTCTCAGTTATCTGTTAGTTTTTTTTTTTTTATAATCTTAAGTTTCAACATGTTTTTCTTCACTGTGTGTCATGTCATGTTTGTCATCAAAATATTTTTTTTTTCCTTCTTTCTTTTTTCCGTCCTTTCTTTCTTTCAAATATTTTCTTAAACGTAGATAACATAATTTCATATCGGTAACAGAAGTTATATTTTACCAGAATTATTACAATTACAATGGCCCTCAAACTAGACGGTGCCGGTATCTTGGGGACTGGAATTACGTTATCCTTTTGTGGATTACCTTAAAGTGAGATAGAAAAAATAAAACAGAATAATCAGTACCTATACCATTGATGTACCTACAATTTCAATGAAAATTATCATCGACCGAACGTATTAAAAAATTTGGTAAAATTTTAAGTGGCTGTCACAACAAATCTGTACGTGATAGAAACAAAGTATGTTAGTGTTTTGTAATGAGAATAGTTAGATAAGTAAGAATAACAATACAGAATCCCAGTGACAAAGACTTTGTTGACCAGTGTAATTGAGGCCAAGCGAAGATTGAAATATCATTAAAGTTTAACTTTTAAAACGATCTGGCCACTTTATCTTGGCCATATCATGAAGTAATCAATTTTTAAGATCTGGCCACGACATATACACACATAATAAGAGAACGAAGTCGAAATACGTGCACTTTAAAAGCGTCTAAAATAAATTAAAAGTAAACCGTGGTAGCTGATCTAAATTTGGACCATGTGTATTATAAATTGAGCGTTATTCATCCGACTCTGAGATTTCTTTACCCACACCATGACTTATACTCTATTTCTTTTGGCTTCGCAAGACATGTGCATTAAAGCAGCGTGTAGTTTAAAAAGTATATCAGGTAATTATGTTTTGATACAAAATACTGTTAAAATAAGTAAATTACAGAAAGTTTGAAAGTGGCGCCAGTGATTGAGAGGGTAAAATATTTAGTTTTTGATGTAGAATACTGTTAAAATGTGTCAACATTAGAGAAAGTTTGAGCTGTGTGGCGCCAGTGACTGAAAAGTTGAAAGGAAATCGTTTGTCTTGGTACGGTCATGTGAAGAGGAGAAATGAAACGCATGTTATTAAAAGAGTTTTGAATATACATGTGGATGGAAAGAGAGGGAGAGGAAGGCATGGTAGAGATAGATTGTGTGAGGAGTGATATGAAAGAAAAGGGAGTTAGTGATAACATGACGGCAAGTTTCAATAAGGTAATGCTATGCTACAATAAAATTCTCTGATCTATTTTACAAACATTACGCCTCTTTTAATGATAGATACTTAAATTATATTCTCCAATTGTGTAGACTTGAGATACCAATTTACACCAATTTTACATCACATTCTCCACTAGAAATTAATTGGCGAGTAATTAAAAAAGCCATTACTTTTTTTTCATTTCGTATAAACTTGTAAAGTGCTTGACTGCGATCCCACCTGATGGTAAGCAGTGATGAGTGTTAATAAAACTTCACTCAAAAAAAATCCCTTTTCGTGTCAATGCTCTCAAACTATACTTTTTCTGACCAATATTTGGCAATCTGTACAGCTCTATTGTTTGCCTCGTAAAGATCCTGAAAACTGCAGGTCGTTACGTAGAATGGGCAGCATAGCAGGTGGCGCATGTCTTATGGAGAGACTCCACACTGGCACTGTGTTACTATAAACCTCCACTGTGCTCTTATTCAAAGTAACTGCCGTATAATTATCTTAACCAAAAGGTTCCCTCATCCTTTCTCTATGTTCTGACATTCAATTACAGCATCCGTACAGCACAGATTCCGTTTTCTGCTCCGACAATTTGTAGTCATCAATAGTACTTGCTAAAGCGATTACGCCTCTAACTTAACATAGTTCTCCCATCAATTTAATCCCATAATTTCCCCTTTATCCCATTTAATTGGTTCGTGAACTTTACCAATTTTGGTCTATTGCGAATTAAATTAAAATATTCATGAGAGTTTTTGAATTTGATTGAAAGTTATTTGTGATGGAATTCGATTTGACGTGAGCGCCATTTTAGTCAATTACGTGCTTTTTAGGAGTTTGTCTGTTATGAACAAATATTATTAACTTGATTAGGATTATCTTTGAACAGTTTGTTAAGCAAAACTTTTTGTCAGTTCTCTTCAAAAGTTAATTAATTCTCACAGTTTATATCTTGGATTACAACTGAAGTACGTACCTATTGGCTTCCAGCAATTTCCAGTAACTCATATATACTAATATTATACAGAAGAATGTTTGAATTTTCGTTTGAAATGAATAAACTTAAAAACTACGGGACTGATTTTAAGAATTGTCTCTCGAGTTACGGGTAGAATGCTAATTTATCACCAAATGACGTACGCTACATAATTTAGAAGAACCCGTTGGCAGAAGTTAGACTATTTATTACACACATTACAAAGAAGAAAGATTCGTATTTTTGTTTGTAATTAATAAAGTCGAAAACTACGAGACTTATTTTAAAAATTCTCTCACGAGTTGAATGCAAAATCATTGATTAACATAGGTCATGTAATTTCTAAATTCACGCAGGCAAAGTTGCTAGCAAATGCTAGTCTCAGACAAAATGATTAACATCTGTGTATATCTCTATCTCCAAATACAACATTCAGTCCATATTTAATTACATATCCAGAAAGAAAACTAATTTTCTCACAAAAGAAACGGTCAACAGGTGCCGCAATCAGCTATGATTCTCCCTTCATATACACGTATATTATATTGTATAATATAAAAAATATATTGTATAATACAAAAAATATACACGCAGGAATTATATGTATATCTTTTCTTTACCTCGCCTCAGAAAATGAGACGGAATGTAAGCCACAAATGTCCAATTAAGATGAAAGTATTTCTCTTTTACATTTTCTAAGGCTTCTGAGAATTCGGCTAGAGAATTTTTTAGCTCATTAATTTCGTTATTAGGAAAATTAAGGCGACTGAAGACTTCTGGTTGGGTCCCTTGTGGGCTTAAGGAAATCTTCGTCTAATGGATTTGCTGGAAACGAAAATATAAATACATTCTCGGTGATGATGACCATCATCGTTTCAGTTGAAAAACGTTCGCTGTTGGATTTTGGTATCCTTCAAGCGAGGCTACAATGAGCACTCTTATGAGTCTCGCAGCCAGTGGAATACCACTACCCTCACTAAGAGCACAGTCCACCTTATACAGGTGTGCGATTTGATTTTGATTTGATTTGATCCAATGCTGTATTTTAAGATACGCGGTGATCACTACAAAACCTTTCGACTCTATCGATATCCAAAAATATTTGTCTAAATCTAAAGTCCGAAAAATCGCCAAACTTAATGGGTAGTGGGCAGGCCCACATTGCTCGTTGAAAATACATACATTTTCAATCGAATAATATCTCTTAATTAAGAAAAACGTACGTAAATTAAGAATCTGACAAGAAAAAGTTACTTCTTCTTCTTCCTGCCCTTGTCCCGTTTTGTTTGGGGAACAAGAAAAAGTTACTACTGCAACTAAAAATGCAATCATAGGATTTTAACCAAGAATGTAGTCCATATTTTAATATCAACATTATTATAGTACTGTGTTCTCTTTATAATAAATATATAGATTCGGCTATTTCAATATCTAAGCTTCCATTCTTAATGAAGCAAAGCGTCAAAGTGCGTAAAAGGATTTCAATGAAAATCGGTACAGAGGCAGACCATGTCCAATAAGTTCTTTTGGGATAGTTTTCAACTATCATGCGGACGAAGCCACTGGCACTAGCTTGTCTTAAAATGTCTGCAGCAAGTAAAAGTATTACTTAACCTTTCCTTTGACCTTAACTAAGTACGTAAAACTTCTCCATAATAACTTGAACCACAAAATGAAACTAAATCCACCTAAACTTTCCAAGTAAAACTTTTAGCACACAAACTACCTTCAAGAACGAACCCTGAATAGATATCTTTATTACGAACTTACTTTGATACAATCAATTGCTATTGAAAAGAAATATTTCCTTTGAAATAAGCAACCACTTAAGGCAGTTTCTAAACCAATTTCATCGTCGATATTCATAAGTTTCACATTCTGTATAAGGGTTTTAGGACTATTGGATATTATATTAATGAATTTTTAATAAAAAGCTCTCCGCAAAGTTTGCGTTTGATCTGGACACAACAGACGTCGGTACGTCTGTCTAATAGGTAATAATATCGGGCAACTGTTGTTTTATCTCGACAGGAACGCTGAACAGACATTGTCCCGACGAAGCCTATTCAATATGTATTATGCTAAACAGTTGCGATGTTCCTTTGTTTACGGAAACGCGCCATTTTGATAAATAAGCTTCGACTATTGGAAAACCGAGAACACATCCAACCGGCTTCACTGTGACGTGCACTGTCTCAGCGCTTACTGCGATCAAAGACTCGGCGGAAACTCTTTGTACTTCCTTAAAGATTGCGAATCCGCTCGCCGTGCACCGTCTCCAAAAGTTTAAACGTCGATAAAGTGTACTTTCGTGTGTTCACTTCGTGCGTCCCGATTTATTTTTACCTCAAAAGTAAACTCAAACGTTCTTGTGTCTTGATTTATAGTGGCCTCATAAACGCTGCCCAACATGATTCACGATGACACAAAAATATTTTAACGATGGCTTTTTTAACCCAGTTTTATTCCGAACACGGCTGGTCTCCCGGACTCCATGCTCTTCCGCGTCGATGTTACGCACAATTTTCTCTAACTCAGCACTTAAAACTCATCGGCAGAAGCCGAGCAGGCCGTCTGCCAAGTTTTCCGTTTCGAACTCGAATTAAAAAAAGACGTTACACTAACTTTCGCGCGTGTAAATATAGTTGTGGGTGAACGAACGTGTCGCTAGCACTGACCTCCTTTCTGTGTGATGTTGAAGGTACGCAGCCGGTACGAGTCCTCGTCAGGCTCCTCTTCAGGCTGGTGCTGGGGAGTGCGAGGCACGTCCAGGAAAGCGTTAGAGCGGCGCGGCTGGTTGTGCTGACCGGGTGGCGGTCGGCGCCGCGCCGATGCCTGTCGCCGGACCTGCGGCGGCGTCTCCGCCTCAGCCAGCCGAGGCTCCGAGCTGTACCGGGTCCTGGTCTCTCTATCCAGCTGTTGCTGCTGCTGCTGGCGGCGCTGGCGCACTGAACGGCCGCCGGTGATGCGCGCTGATTGCGAGCGCGCCGCCGGCCTACGGCGAGGTGCCGGCGTGGTCTCCATAGGAGCCGCGAGGGCTTCCATACTCGCGGAGGCGGGAGCACATATCGACTGCGAGCGCTTCGTGCGTCCGTCCGTAGCCATGGTCGCGACGATACTGAGGCGACGAGCGGCGTCGAGGTACGTCCCCCCCCTCCGGGCTTGGGCGGGCGGACTTGTTGCATCGAGGATTATGAGATTAGTGCTCTTTTAAATGTCACTAATTGTGAGTTTTTCATGAATGGTTTCCACAGTTCTTTTTTTTAAATGTAAATAGAACTTGCGCGCATTGTTTGTGGTTACACGCTAAATATACTCGGTACGTTTTCACATACAAAGTTTATTCAGTGAGTGGGCAACTTTCTGGATCACTGAGCTGCGCTCGTTGGCCCATTAGATACCTACGTTTATTGATTTACACCTTTGTTTAGTTACGGTTTTCTTTAAAGTAGAAAGGAAATTCCTTTCGGTTGTAAAATTTATAACATTTTTGTTTAAATTCAGGTGATTTAGAACCGAAGTGATGTGAGTTCGTTGAGAACTATCTGTTTCGTTTCAAGCTGTTTCAGTTTCATACACCTGGCAGTTCGCAATTTATATACAGCATTGAAATGGGAAATTAATGATACATTTAACCTTGTAAAACCAAGGTTAAATGTATCATTAATTTTTTACTTAAGTACTCTGAAAATTGCAAACTTGTTCCAAGGTTGATGGACTGAAAAATATTTTTTTGCGAACATGTCAATTATGCAAGTATATAAATCAAAGTTTTTACTGTTGTTTACTCTGGTTTGTTCGACAACGTTCTAGTTTTATTTTTAAAATCTAATAGGACTTCATCAAATATCTTTTCCAACCTAAATCGAGAAGGAGTGACAGACTAAACCCACAGTGTTCCTTCAGTTGCACTCTATATTCCATAGCCGCGGTAACTCCATCGGACTACCGCAGACCCGAGAACCCATTTAGCAGCCACTAGACCAATAAAGAAATTTTACATTGTATATTGACGCCACGTTTGGCGCATTGGTTGAGAGAAGCTCCTGCGGTGCGTGTCGTAGGTTCGATTCCCGCACGGAACAATATTATTGTATGGCCTACAGATAGGTGTTCCGAGTCTGGGTGTCATGTGTATGTGAGTTTACATATTTGTGAACGCACACAAATCATTGAAAAGTAATCAAATGTATGGGAATGACATCATCTCAACGTAAATTCACGTGGTCGGAACAAACTAATAGAAAATTCGTAGCCGAGTTCACATCGTTCAAAATGATAGAATGAATTTCTACAACGTTAAACGCTACATTTGTTATACAAACGCCACATTGTAGAACGAGCGGCCGACTCAGGCGCGTTAACATGGCTACCCACTTATCGTTTTCTACAATTGCTGACACCGAAGCGTTACCGATTGGAGAACGGAATTCGACACGATACGGTTGTAACTTGGCTAGGGGGGCAGGAGTTATTCCTAGTGTGGAGATGATTTTTATTTAACCCTGTAACTGACTGTGTCGGACTGGTCCGACGAAGGTTTTCGCGTCATATTCGCCAGGGTCGAATTTTTGCAACTGGCTCATCTCATTTCGTTCTTCAATCCCCATCGGTGACAAAAGATCGATGAGATGGAATTATGAACGTGAACTTAGCAAATCATTTTTCAGCAGAGTATAAATGAGAGTTCTACTCGCATGCAGCATAGTTCTCTAGTTCCTGATACTTTTCAGAAAAGGTTCTGGTGTTTTTCCAGGAAAAAATATCAAATGAAAATAAGATCTGCTAACTTCCGGTAGCAGATCATTTTTTGCAAAAGCAAAATTTTAATAGTGCTCTAAGTGCACAAAAGCAAGTTCTATAGTTCCATTACTTTAAGTAATAATTCTAATGATCTGCTAAGTTCACGGTTATATGGAGTACTTGGTTGTTTGTGCGACCCCGGTATAAACGCAGTTAAAGGGATTAGGGGTCCAGCAGGGTTGAAGGCTTCTGGAGCCATGGCTTCGCTTCTGAACGGAAAACCCGGCCTTAGTGGGTCTTAGTAAAAGTTTGACACGCCCTCCCGCCCCGTCCAAGAGCGCGGAGATGTCATTGGATGACTTTCCCACACACAATAAAAAAAAAAACATGACGTGTTAAAATGTCAGTCGTGCGAGCGAGAAAGAGGGATGTAGCTATACAGCTCCATCTCTTTAACAATTCAGTTTAGGAGAATTTCCCACCTAAAAAAGGCAGGGAAAATGCCAATAAATGCTTTATCTATCTACCTGTCTATCTACATCTTTACATACATATAAATAAAATTGGAGTGTCTGTTTTGTAATATTGAAATAACCGCTTCTTACTACATGCGTATGATTATATATACGGTACATACACCTAAATAACATTTTTTATAACATTTGTCTGTCTGTCTGTCTCTCTGTCTGTTGGTTCCGGCTAATCTCTGAAATGGCTGGACCGATTTTGACGGGACTTTTATTGGCAGGTAGCTGATATAATAAGGAGTAACTTAGGCTACTTTTATTTTAGAAAAAAATAAATTCAAAATCTTGTAGTCAACGCGAACGAATTCGCGAGCAATCTACACTAATATTATAAAGAGGGAAAAAATTTTTTTTTGTGTGTGTGTATGTTTGTAATGAATAAACTCAAAAACTACTGTGCCCATTTCAAAAATTCTTTCACCATTGGAAAGCTACATTCACCCTGAGTAACATAGGCTATATTTATTGTCCGTGCGAAGCCGGGACGAACCGCTAGTCTAAAATAAAAAAAGTTGCATCAAACAGTTTCCATAGATAAATCTTTCTACAAATAAAATACAATCCCAAGTTTATGGTAATTCCTCTGCCCTTTCTTTGGTAATTCCGTCCACCGGAGACAGGAGTAGATTAAATCAAACATAGCAGGTGAATTCATCGTGTCCCCTGAACGTAATTGGGTAAGAAGTGATCGTATGTATGTATGTCACGTAGACGAGCAGGCAAGGGACAGGCAGGGGACTGTTTTCTGAGCCAGGGGACTGTTTTGTGCTGAAGCAGATAAATGGTGGTGTTGAACTGTCGCACTATGGAATATTTATTTAGATAAACGTTGCCAAAAAAATCAATTATTTTTAAATATACAGGGTTATTTGTAAAACACTTACAACCTTGTATGACTATAGTAATACTACTAGCATCATAAAAAACCACTTTTGTTTTATGACTTTTTACAAAACGTAAAACATATACCAAAAACAAATAAATCTTCACGATTTTGTTGTTCTATCTAACACATTTCAACTCTGTATTTTGCGATACCTACCTACGTCTGTACGATATGAGGCAAGCGCATCAAGCACCCCCGCAACACAAACTCACTCCTTTACACTATTGTACTATCACTTGTTTCGCATAGACTTCGTAATATTTAGAACGTTTAATTTAAATATTTTTTTATGAAAATCTGGTGAAATAAGATATGATAAATTTTTAAAAGTCATAGAACTAAAGTTGTTGTTTATGATGTTAGTTACATAATCTTGAGAGGTTGCCAGTCAGTGATTTACAAATAACCATGTAGGTACAGAAACTGAGTCACTGCGAAGACCGTACTTTTGTGCCATCTACCAAAAGACTAAAGACTGAAACAAACCAGACAATAAATCTAAAATACAATAAAGACATAAAAATAAACGAAAAAGAGAGAAACACCAGACAGTAGACACGTCCCGAATTTGTTATTAAACGCTCCTTCCAGGCGTAATTGAAACAAAATAATATGTACACGAAAAAGACATTGCTCACTGGTTTCGAAATAATATCTTTCATCATTTATCTTTTGTGGAGCGGGTATACACTCGAATTTACCTAACCTATCACTTTGGTTCGGTACTAAAAGAGGCTTAGTACTGTACAAAAACGATGGCATAATTAATTTAGAAAATATCCAAACTAATCAAGATTTAAAACCATTTAAAACATGGAGTTAAAAAACTCCTCCGAGTCGCTGGCTGATAATGTGCTCAAAAGACTGGCGGCAAATGTCGTGAAAAGATTGCCACGCTGTACCTATGGCAATTTTGAATTGACTTGAGGACCTCCACTCCAAGGGCGCGGAGATGTCATTAGATGACTTTTCCACATACGAAAAAAAAAACTGGGCAAATGCGAGTCGGACTCGCGCACTGAGGGTTCCGTGCAAACTACAATTCCCGAATGGAGTGTCGAAGATTTTACCGGATTACAATTTTTTTTTTTGACGTATGTAACAACAAATTTACTGTTTTCATATTTTTTTCTATACCTGTGCTATAAGACCTTGCTTTATGCCAAATTTCAGGATTCTGGGTCAACGGGAAGTACCCTATGAATTTCGATCTTTGATAGTATAAAAATATAGGTTTTTTGCGACATAAACGGCCGTGTCTTTTTAATTCGTTAATATACATAGAAGTTTGATTTTTTCATAGCTTGAAGGGACCGCAAACCTGCGTATATGGTTTTAATTTCAACTCGATACCTCCAGGCGTTCTCGAAATAAAGGGTCTTGACAGACAGACAGACTGACAGACAGACAGACAGACGGACAGACAATAAAGTGCCAGAAAAATAGGGATAGAGCTATACAGCCTATATAGGTAGCTCCATTCCATTAACAGATCAGTTTAGGTCGTCAAATAGATCGCTTTAAGAGCTCGTGGTAAGACCTCAGAACAAGACTCCCTTTACTGATATATTGGAAATCCTTCACAATATTACGTATACGCTCACTTTTTATCTCGCTACTTCAAAATCTTATTTACTCTCTTTCATAATATTTTCTTATAAAAATTCTCATTCATTGAGTATATAGATGATCTGCCTACATTTCAAAGGGTGAGTTAATCTTATTTCTCCTGTACATGTGAATAAGATCACAAAAGCGACGAGAGGCAGATTAATGATGTTTGCATGGAGTGTGTATATGAGAGATTTTGAGCATCCTAAACCAGGAATATAATTTGGTTGTGTATGAGATTGATTGATATGGAAAGCTAAAGTAGAATAAATTACACTTTTCGAATATCGTAATTAGAGACACAAAGACCAAGAGAGAGCGAACGCTGGCTTTTGCTTGGGGTTTAATGAATGAATTAATTAAAGGTTAATGAATAAAGTTGATTAGGTAGATAGATAGGTAGATAATTATATTCTTTATAGTACACCAATAATAAAATTTCAATAAGAATAGGGCTTCAAAATGAGCGGTCTTAACGCTATGATCGCTTGATTGAATTAAGATAATTAGTTAAATGTATCCTATATTCCTATAATAGCTACACTAATATTATAAAGAGGTAACGTTGCTTGTACGCTGTCCGAACGTCCGGTAATTGTCCGGACCGAGACCAAGTCGTCGACGGCGCGCACTGTTGCCGCGCGCCTCAAGGTGCTGTCAGCAACAGCAGGGGCCCACAGTTGAGTTGAAGCCTACTGGAGCCAGGGTCTAGTTCTGAAAGGGAGGCTCGGCTAGTTTGAAAGGCAACGAAGAAACGGGGTGGGTTTTTTAGTTAGTAAGAGTCTGACAATATCTCCCGGCTGATGCTGCACCCTCCAGTGAATACTGGTCAAAATAGTGCTGCTGACTCCAGTGGGTCGGAGCAGTGCGGTGCGACGCAGAGGCTTGACACCTGGCATCGACCAGGAGAGGTTCTTCATGGCTCTTCATGTGACTGGCCTAAGGTGCAGTGTGCTTAGCTAAGATCGCTTATGAGCCTGAGGGTGACGAACAGGTATGGCCACGTAGGCATGATAGTGATCAGGATAGTTTTAAAGCCGTGGCTGTTGGCTGTATGACTCGCTGCTCGAAAGCTTGAAGAAGTGATGATGACGTCACTATATAGTAGCTATATGAAGACTGTAATGTTGTTCATAATCGAGGGTCTTGCATGTATGTGGAATAGGATGTAAGGACCTACAAACCTCTGTTGAAAAGGGCGGATCATCCGACCAGACGGGTGTTATGTCTGGATCGGGGCAACTGCCCTATAATTGATTTTGGGCTGCTGTATAAAGGGTGTAAGGGACAGCCCTCCACAAACTTTAAGGGCTTGATCAGTAGACGAAACTGAACAACATTCCACAAAATTTTTTTTCAGGAAACGAAAAAAAAAAATCGGCCTCGCCATACAAACTGTCCAATCAAGTTTATAATTTTGTATGGTGAGGCGAATTTTTTTGTTTCCTGAAAAAAAGTGTTGTGGAAGGTTGTTCAGTTTCGTCTACTGAGCAAGCCCTTAAAGTTTGTGGAGGGCTGTCCCTTACACCTTGTATATTCTAATTGCACGGAGAACACTTATACCACAATGTAGAATTTTGTTTTTTATTTACTACTAGCTTTTGCTCGCAGCTTTGCCCGCGTACATGAAATATAGTCTATGTCACTCAGGAATAAAGCAGCTTTCTATCGGTGAAAAAATTTTAGCAATCGTACTTTCAGTGATTATAATATAAACAAAAAAAAAAAAACAAACTTTAAGTACCTCTTTATAATATTTGTGTTCAAGTGTTTTGTTCCAATTAATTGGATGATTTCCCGCCTCAAAAAATGAACCAAAAATAAAAAAAAAAAAAACAGAAAAAAAATATGAGTCTAGTTTCCGTTTGCAACATTTCGCTTCACAAAACCTTTATTTGCACAGTTTTAAATTGTTTGCAAGCGGACGATTCAGTGGTGCACACCGTCGAACCGATGGATTCCTGTATCTGTGCTAGATTCAACAGTTTTCAGACTGAAAAAATATACATAACAATGAAATATACAATACAATAATAGATATAAAACATGGCGTCAAAAAATCCTCCGCGTCTGTCGACTGAAAGTGTAACTGATCGACAGGTCACGCGAAGTGTTGGGCACGCCACAATCATGGCGGTAAGTCCCCTCTTTGAGGCGTGGCTGGAAAGACCTCACGGCGTCCTTACCTTCCGTATGACGCAGGTCCTCACCGGACATGGTTCGTTCGGGAGGTTCCTGCACCGGATTCGTGCGGAAGTGACGCCCGGGTGTCGCCACTGTGCGGAATGCCCGGAGGACACGGTGGAGCACACAGTCGAGGTGTGCCCTGCTTGGGCGGAGCATCGCCGTGCCCTCGTGGGGGCGTTCGGCGGCGGAGACCTCTCGCGCCGGGCCTTGGTTGAGGCCATGGTCTGGAGTGAGGAGGAGTGGCAGGCGGTCGCCGACTTCTGCGAAGCAGTAATGCTCGCAAAGGAGGAGGCCGAACGCATCAGGCAACGGCGCCGCCGGGATTCTGATCCCGATTTCCGGCATATACACAGACAAACACCAGACACCATACAAACACCAGAGACGCCACACGTCCGAGCTGGTCGTGCTACCAAATTGGTCGCGCAACCAAACGGACACCAGGTGAGTAACTCTCTATAGAGCTGTACACAATTTGTTGATAGCGAAAACTGGTTGCGCCGCCATGGTGTCGTGGTGAAATATAGCCTAAGAGTTTTCCCAAAACGGGTAGACAGGGGTGAGTTTTACATACTTTTATATGTCGTGGCTCGTTTGGCCTATTTTGAAGCCCCATCATTTCATCGGTACATGGTGGATATCCCACCCATTCGTACAAAGCGTTTTGGAAACACATTCATTATGCGTACAGCTAAAGAGTGGAATTCCCTGCCGGAGTCTGTGTTTCCTGATAGCTACAACCTAGGGGTCATTAAGTCAAGAATGAATAGGTTACTTCTAGGCAAGCGTGCTCCATCGTCGGCCACATCATCACTTACCATCAGGTGAGATAGTGGTCAAACGCGAGCCTATCAATAATAAAAAAAAAATTCTTTAAACCTTCTATTGTCATAGCCATCTTACATCAATGTTATGGGCGAAGATTGACATAATTATCTTATACACATAGGTATCTATCTAGTAGGTTAATGTGCCGATATCATAAAGACGTAAGTTTGTGAATGTGTTTTTAGGGTTTCGTACCTCAAAAGGAAAAACGGAACCCTTATAGGATCACTTTGTTGTCAGTCCGTCTGTCTGTCTGTCTGTGAAGACCTGTCTGCTTGTCTGTCAAGACCCTTTATCTCGAGAACGCGTGGAGGTATCGAGTTGAAATTAAAACCATAGACTCAGGTCTGCGGTCCTTTCAAGCTGCGAGAAAATCAAACTTTTAGGTTGAGAAATAAAAAGATACGGCCGTTTATGTCGCAAAAAAAACGTATATTTTGATACTCTCAAAGATCGAAATTCATAGAGTTCTTCCCGTTGACCCAGAATCCTGAAATTTGGCACAACACAAGGTCTTATAGCACAGCTGGTATAGGAAAAAATATGAAAACAGTAAATTTGTTGTTACCTCAGTAACAAAAAAAAATTTTTTTGGAATTCCGAAAAATCTTCGAGACTCTATTCGAGAATTGTAGTTTGCACGGAACCCTCAGTGCGGGAGTCCGACTCGCACTTGCCCTTTTTTTGTTACTTCTTCACACTCGAACGGATTCGGATGAAGTTTAGCACACAGGTGTCCGCAATAGTACTATGCGTTCCAAATGAGAATAGGATCGGTAGGACGTCACGATTTACTGTTAAATCGAAGAAAGAATGAACTGGATTCTGAATAAACTTTTTTCGTTCAAAGTTCATTTGGAACGCATTGTACATAAAATTGTTATGCGGGCGTATGTTCCCTTGAGACCATTTTCTGCAATCACGCGAGCGAAGCCGCTCGTAATACCTAGTTAAGTAATAAAACACTTAAAAAAAACTCGTTAAACCGTCTCCTTCAGACCCACGGGTAAAAAGTAGGCAGCCCATTAAGTACCGAGAAATACATGAACCCTGCAGGTAAACTGTTAACAAATTATTTTTACTAATAATAATAATAATGGGCGTGTTCGTGGGATTAGGATTAAAATTCTATGAAATAAACTCCTACGTCAATTTGAAGATTTTACATCGAGAGGGCTTATAATATTTGATTTTTTTAATGGAGTCTTTCGACACAAAGTCTTGTTTATTTTTTTACAGTCTATTTAACTATAATGAATATTTCTGTAAACCTAATATTTTAATGGTAACCTTCATAAAATATGTTTTTTTTTTTTAAGCTATTGCATAGCTTCTATCGCGGTCCTTGAGCGTGGAGACCGAATCCAGAAATTTCGTAACGAAAATAACCTAACACCCCCCACTCATTTGTTTTTTGAGCGTGGTGACCGATAAGAAAACAAATGAGTGAACAATCAATCAAAATTCAATTCAATGTGTGAAAGTGTAACTTCAATTAATATCAAAGAAAAAAAACAAAGGAAAAAAAATACTGCACAAATAAAATAAATAAATAATTATAATTGCATAAGTTGATAAAAATGCTATGCAATAGCTTTACCGCGGCCGTCCCTGAGTGCCACACGTCTTTTTTTTATTATTTTTGGTTCATTTTTTGAGGCGGGAAATCATCCAATTACTTGGAACAAAATACCTGAACACAAATATTATAAAGAGGTACTTAAAGTTTGTTTTATTTTGGTTGTAGGAGATAATCACTGAAAGTACGATTGCTAAAATTTTGTCACCGATAGAAAGCTGCTTTATTCCTGAGTGACATAGACTATATTTCATGTGCGCGAGCAAAGCTGCGGGCAAAAGCTAGTAGTAAATAAAAAAACAAAATTCTACATTGTGGTATAAGTGTTCTCCGTGCAATTAGAATATAATACAGCAGCCTAAAATCAATTATAGGGCAGTTGCCCCGATCCAGACATAACACCCGTCTGGTCGGATGATCCGCCCTTTTCAACAGAGGTTTGCAGGTCTTTACATCATCAGCCGGGCTGATGCTGCACACTACTGGACATGCTGACAGTATTTTCTGAGAATTCGAAATATATCATACAAGCCTTTGCCCGCGACTTCGCCCGCGTTCATAAAATATAGCCTATGTCACTCAGGAATAAAGTAGCTTTCTATCGCTGAAAAAAAATGGCTTATGTTTAACTTACCACCAGATATAGTAACATATTAAAGACAAAAATAGTAAATGATCACCAAAATTAAACCTACATTTTAATGTAAAATTATAACCAAAGTTTTAACATCTCGCTATCCTATTTAAGCAAAATGAATCCAAATAAAGCATCGGCAGAACCCCATGGTTACGGAGATATCAGTAGTTAAAATTTTGAGGTTAGGTTAACTACCTGCCAAGACAGCTCGACGGAGCCCCGCTACGCGGGGCTCCTACTTCTGGGTGGTTTAAAAAAAAATAACCTCGAAGAAGGTGACGGGGTCTGTGTTCGCTCGCTTCGCTCGCTCACTACGACCCCGCCACCTTCTTCTAACCTAAATCTATCCGACCCGGGGTGCCCTAAAATTCCACTAAGATAGATTGTTGATTAGACAAAGTATCATCTTGCTCTACGGGGCTAAAAAGAGCGCATTAATTTGCTCGCTAAGATTTGGTTATCATTTACTACATTTGGTGTTCGAATACAATTTAAAGTACAGTCGTAACAAGGGTACCAAAGCGTTTCATGGTAGTCATTATATTTAATCCCAAAAAAAATTTGCAATCGGACCAGTGCTTCCAGAGATTTCCTCCTACAAACAAAAAAAAACATACTTTACCTCTTTATTATATTAGTGAAGATGTAGATTAGTATACTTACACTATACTTCTTCTAGGCAAGCGTGCTCCATCGTCAACCACATCAAAGAAAGAAAGTTTTTCGTAACTCACACATACATTTACATTAAAAAAAAAAACAGAATTAGGATACATTAAAAAACTTAACAATGGATACCGGATAGGGATTTTAGATAACTTTAAAATCTGTATAAATTCAAAAAGGTCACATCATAACTTATATTAGGTGAGATAGTGGTCAAACGCAAGCCTATCAATGATAAATAAAACACTCCAAAACAGATAGTCGTTGGGGCCAGAATGTTCTGGAGTGGCGACCGTGTACCGGAAGACGCAGAGTTGGAAGGCTTCCCACAAGAGGGACCGTTGACCTGGTGGGAGTCGCGGGAATCCGATGTGTGGCGACACTTGGGCGAGGCCTATGTCCAGAAGTGAAGTGTCGTTCGGCTGAAGTGATGATGATGACGATGACCCAGTTGTACCCGATGACAGACTAGTAATAAGCGAAAAACCAACGGAGGCACTTGTTACACTCTTAACTTACTGTGGCTCAGAAGGCTACCCAGCTTTAGTGGGCACGTGGGCACGTAAAACACAAAATTGGTGCCTTGAAATCGCTGGACGGGATCACGGCAGACCACGAAGGAGATGGGAAGAAGACTTAGCAGGCTATTATTTTTGTATACCTTAAGGCCCGATATCCACCAAAGCGGAGAGGAGAGGAGATGTCTCATTTTTCTATAGAATTTTGTGCAGCGAGCGAGCAAGCGGCGCGGCAGAGCGGAGAAGTGTCTAGTCGGGCGGCCAGGCGGCGCACGCGCTCGCGCACCCCTCACCCCGCTGCCTTCTCCGCGCGCCTCGCACGTCCCGAAAGCGTCATTCGATTGACTGGCTTTGAATGCAAGCGTGTGTCATCCATATTTTTATATTTTCAGTTTGCAAAATGGATGACGAACATTTCATTGAAGTCATCATGTAACTCGTAGAAATTATTCCTTCTTGCCCTGTAAGATTTATGAAAACTTTCATCATCAAACTCTCGAAACAGTGTGGCATATTCGCCATGACTGTGACATTTTATATGGTTTCTTATCCAGAATCTATGTTGCCGTCGATAATTTAAATGTTGAAGAATTAATTGTGTTTCTTCAACCTCTAATTCTTCTTCCTCAAGCAAATTCAGATATAACTTTTGCAATGACATGACGTCTTCCTTTCGTAGACAGAACTTGACTGTTTTCGATCTCTCACAGCTCACATCTCTGCTACACACAGCTCACATCTCCTCTCCGCAACGAGATTGAGAGAGTATTTCCACCAAAACGGAGAGGAGATGCTCTCCGCTTTGGTGGAAATAACCTGCCAGCTTCGCGGCACATCTCCTCTCGTCTCCTCTCCTCTCCGCTTTGGTGGATACCGGGCCTAATACTTCATGTTCTGCACTGTTCGCTTCAAACTTGAAAAGATTTATTACAAACATGATTAAGAACACATTTATTGTGCGTACAGCCAAGGAGTGGAATTCCCTGCCAGAATCTGTGTTTCCTGATAGCTACAACTTAGGAGTATTTAAGTCGAGAGTGAATAGGTTTCTTCTAGGCAAGCGTGCTTCATCGTTGACCACATCATCGCTTACCATCAGGTGAGATGGTGGTCAAACGCAAGCCTATCAATAATAAAAAAAACAGACGAATCAGAACTCTATCCCGATCGGGATTCCGATCCCGATATCCGCAATCATAGGCGCGGGCTTGCGAACGTCGCTCAATGGGTAGCTCGCCGTCCGATTGTCCGGTAACCGTAAAAGTAGAACTACATTGCGCACACGTGGGCCACGTACGCCCATTAGTAGCCTGATTCACGTAAAATCAAACAAGCCAAATATCGTTGAAGTTTTATAGTCGTTCGATCGAAGTCCTATCCAAAAGCGGTAATCACGATCTATCGACTTATTTCCATTTACATTACTATGTATTCTACCAGGATAATGTAATACAGATTTTTTTTTTAAATCGACGAATTTCTTACGACTAAAAATCGGTGTCGTTCAAACTCGATAAAATGGATAAAATAATAATAATATATATGTGAATTTTTTTTTATAAAGAGAATAATAATAATAATATTCCACCATTATCACACAGCGCCGCCTGGTCCCAAGCTAAGCAGAGCTCGTGTTATGGGTACTAGACAACTGATAAACATACTTATATTTCTAAATACATACATATTATAGATAAATTACACCCAGACACAGAACAAATGATCGTGCTCATCACACAAACATTTGTCCTGGGTGGGAATCGAACCCACGACCTCCGGCATAGCAGTCAGGGTCACTAACCACTAGACCAACAGGCCTGTCATCATGGATGTGAATACGGAAATGGTCTAAACGACTAAATCGCTACGATATCGTTACGGTTTTCATTACGTGAATCGGGCTACTGGGCGTGACCACAAAATAGATAGGTAGAGAAGACAATCTCATGTATGTACTTCACTTTTTATACCTACGCTCGGTGGACGCACACTAATGAGCGTTTGAGCCGGAACTGTTCGACGAGTGGGCCGTGGCGCTCCGAGATATCGTGTCCGTGAGGGGTGTCTATGTGTGCGTTGCTCGAGCGCGCTTCGTATGTAGATTGACTTCTGTACCTATCTATTTTGTGGCGTGACGGTCTCCATACATTTTATGTAGCAACTAGACTTGCAGAGCTATGTACATTAGATCCACGAAACGTGTGCGTCAGTCTAGTGTAGTTCTCGCTTAATGAATACAAAACCACGTACAACTATCTGTTCTCAAACATTTAAACAGTTGAGTGGTTCCAATGTATTATTCAATCGTTTCTATTGAACGGAACATCAAAAGCACTCACGAACTTGTGCAAAATTGTGACAATATATAGGTACTCGTTTGACCCCTGCCTAAATCCCTTGCTGGTTCTCCATTATGGCATGGGACAGTCAAAGAAAATGAATGGGCACTTCGAGAATTGCTTGCTTAAATGTTATATTCTAACCGCAAGGACGAAGGTGTCTTCACTGAGCAATTAAATAGTAATTTTTAGTTTAGATTAAAGAAATACACTAGGAATATTCTTTCGCTGTTATTTCCATTGACTTAGACCGCATTTCAACTTTGTCGTGACGATATTATAATCGTGTAGTTTTAAAGTGTCGTGACATAAATATTTAAATGGAAGTGTTCACATATTGGACAACACGTTTAAAATATTTTTGTCTGAAACTTATTAGCACATTTAGAGATATAGAAATACCTATTCATTCATAATATATATATTATTTCCTTTTATTGTCATACTACCTAGTTAACAGAAAATTTTCAATTCAATTTCTATCCATTGACTTGTAGTTTTTGGTTGAGTAAAACTTATAATTTTCTGAAAATAATAACTTTCAATTGGACTGCGGGATTTGTCGAAATTTATACCGTGAATTTATTACTGAAAATACTCGTTGCGTGCCGTAGATTCACCACTTTGACTGGAAAATAACCGGTTTTTGTTTATGATTTGTTATGATATCTTTTTATGATTTTAATTTTTTTTTTATTTTAATAATTTAATATGAATTTTTATATTTTTTTTTGTTTTTAATTTTTAATTAATTTGAATTAATTATTTTTTTGAATGAATTTTTATGGTAGCTTAATTCTCTAATTTATTGTTTCATGCATAACCTGTAGATAAGTAATCATTGACTATCAAGCTAATAATTATCTTAACTGCCCAGAACTATCGCTAAGCCCTTAGAAGCTTAGATTGACAAACAATAGTATTTAATATTCAGCCCTCATATCGACCCAACAATATCATAGCATTAGTGGCTGGTATTATGGACACATCAGTGCACTTCCAAATTACGGCCGGCAGCCGACGCCCTCGAAGATAATTGAGCCTTTGTCCAGCAAAGGCTGGCTCAGACTCAACATGATACTGGAATAGGGTGACTAGGCTTCTCGGTTATTTTTCCAGGAATAACAACTGATTTTTCAAAAGTTGAATAACTGTTATCCGAGGTGTACCTATCCGGTTTCCTCTCCTAGAGAGAAGGCCTGATTCCCAGCACTGGGAACATTAAAAAGGCTGATTATGCTAATGATTATGAGATATAAAAATGCTGATGTGACCGTTTTTGTATGTTAGTCCGCCATTTTTTTTTTTGTCAGAGAAAAGTTATCTGGTTATTGAATAATCGTGCTAATAATTACTAACATTTTCAATAACACCAGTTCTGCGATTAATGTGCTTTGCCCACTACCACTTAAGTTTGAGCCGAACGATTCTATATTAGTTCTCCTCCGGATGTTTTCATGTCTGATTCATCAAAAAAAAAAATTGTCTAGAGTCGATCATGCAAGGACACTCCGACCATGCTCGGGATTTTCATTGGTAACATAGATGTAGCTCTCAAATCCATTCGTAATATAAAACAAACGTCTTTCTGTCTGTCTTTGTTGAAATAAACTAAAAAGGTACTAAAAAAATTAATAGACATGTGGTTTTTACCAAAAGATTTTTTTTAATAGATAGTTTAAGTGTATACCTAAATGATATTTATTTTGCTAAAAGGTTTTTTAAAAACACTTTTACACGTAGGTTTTTAAATTTTTTCATCAGTTCAAACTAGATGATGCCGGTGTTTCCTGCTGACTACCCTAAGAAGAAAAACCGAAACAAACTCAGGGGTCAAATTTTTTTTAAAGTCCATACAGGAATCATGTAATGGTAAAATCATATGTGAACCATGCAGATTAATGTCTGAGAGGGTTTTTTGAGGAAAGAATCACAATGATTTGAGTGATTTTGTCCGCCTGTATATTATAGTAGAAAAATGCCGAGAATTTCAAAGATTTGTAACACCTGTGCGAAACTGCGGCGGGCTACTGGTAGGATAATAAATCAAGAAGCGTCGATATTAATTTTCGGGATCACTTCGGATCAATAAGTAGGTACCTACTTCTAGAAATTAAATTTAAAAACAAAAACAAACAATTTTTGTGTTTTTGAATTTTTTTTCAGGTGGTTTAACGTCAAATAACTTCTCCCACTCTGGACAGAGCGAGAGGGACTGCCAGACTTTTACTGACTACAACCCACCTGCGTTTCTTCGGTTGCCCTTTACGTTATCCATGGCCACCGTGTCTCTTTCAAACAAGACCACAAAATAATTTTACCATATTGTTACATCAGTTTTGATTAGATTAACTACAATCTCGATATTACAAATAAAAAAATATACTTATTTAGAAGCGTTACAAAGGCAAAGTAATCTTTTTAATGCTAAGTAAGTACAAAGTTGAGATTGGAAAGATAAGCTCTCGCAATGGATCACATTCAAGATTTTTTCGCGGAAAGTCTTTTCAGAAAGTTTATAAAATATCGGTTTGCTTATAATGTTGACCCACTTAATTGGCTACGTTTTGAGGAATATCATACTGGCTTTGACCAGTGACTTTGCCTGCGCGAAAGTAGAAAATTATCTGTACTACTCCGCGACCTGGTCTACACTTTTTTTAGAGTGGGAAATAATGACTTTTCCCGCTCTAGGTCGGAGCGAGAGAACGTATGAGACGTTTATTGACTAAAACCCCTTTGTTTGCTCTTTGTGTTCGTGTTCGTGGTTTAAAAATTCTCGCAGCCCAAAAGCCATGGTCTACCTACACGTGTGCTAAATTTCATCTAAATCAGTTCATAGAATTAACATAGTACATTTTGATACAAGTGCAGAAACTTTGTCATTGCGACCGAGGCGGAATTTGCACGAGCCGTTCAATTGCCGGCACGGATCTTGAGCGCTGGCTTCAAGTAGCGCAGAAGTCAAATAGTCTCTTTAGTGGTGCGAAGTGAGACGCTGGGGCGGGGAGTGTCAGTGATTGCCATCGCGTCATAGAAGTCACTCATGATTCGTTCCCTGCTCTTGCTGCATGTATCTAACAACGACGACGATTGGCTCGCCAATGTATGGAATGCGTAAAGCGATCCCCACTCTGACGCCGAGCGCTCAAGATCCGTGACGATAATTGTACGCGAGTGTGTTATGGAGCCGAGGGGTGCAGTGACTTGCACGTGTGTCAAACGACTTTTTTCAATACACTTACGACTCGTGGGGGTTCACCCGCGCCTCGTGGGGGTCGACACGCGCCCAGCCTGATACAATAAACCATTTTATTACAACAAAATTTAGCGAGGGCAAGCATGCGCATTTTTCTACACTAGTGCGGAAAACAGTCCATTGCGTGCCTGTAAGCGGTGGCATAAGAGCTGGTTTCCGAGAAAGTGTTTTGAAAAATATTTATCAGCTGAACATCAGTACTATCCACATTAAAACAAAATACTTGGCTACCAATCCTAACTAACGTCTTTACTACTCGACTTGACCTATAACTAAGTTGGTGCAAGCTAAACATGACAGCTAGGTTAAGGGGTACCTTGAGGCTAACAAATTGCATCGCAAGTAGCAAAATACTATCTTCATCAAAATCAAAATGATACTATATAATATAATATAATAATAATATATAATATAATATAACATAATATAATATAATATAATATAATATAATATAATATAATATAATATAATATAATATAATATAATATAATATAATATAATATAATATAATATAATATAATATAATATAATATAATATAATATAATATAATAATATTCCACAACTATCACACAATACCGTACCGGTCATACGTCGAGATACGGAAATACTAATTTTATACAGGCCAACGTTTTTATATTACTTACTAGCTTTGCCCGCGCGGCTTCGCTCCCGCTCTTCCCTACTCCACCCTACTATACCCAACTCTACCCTACTATACCCTACTCTACCCTACTCTACCCTACCCTACTCTACCCTACTCTACCCTACTCTACCCTACTCTACCCTACTCTACCCTACTCTACCCTACTCTACCCTACTCTACCCTACTCTACCCTACTCTACCCTCCTCTACCCTCCTCTACCTTACTCTACCCTACCCTACTCTACCCTACTCTACCCTACTCTACCCTACTCTACCCTACTCTACCCTACTCTACCCTACCCTACTCTACTCTACTCTACTCTACTCTACCCTACTCTACCCTCCTCTACCTTACTCTACCCTACACTACCCTACACTACCCTACACTACCCTACTCTACCCTACTCTACCCTACACTACCCTAATTTTCATTTTTTTTTCCATAAGAACCTTCTCCTCATAATAACGAACACAACAAAAAAAAAATTAGCGAAATCGGTCCAGGCGTTGTTGAGTTATGCGCTTACCAACACATTTTGCGATTCATTTTTATATTATAGATATAGGGTGACTGGCAATTAGTGTACGATACTTAAACACGTGGTTGTGCTCATGATAACAAACAATTTTTATTATGCGAGCAAAGCCGAAATCGCGAAAAAAATATCAGCTGTTCAGTACATTAGGCAAACATAAATGTACTGAACAGCTGACTTTTTTTTCGCGATTTCAGGTTTGTTCCCATAGTAAAAGTTGTTGTTTATCATGAGCACAATCACGTGTTTAAGTCATCATTTCAGCCGATACACGTCCACTGTTGGACATAGGCCTCCCCCAAGCGTCGCCACATCGAACGTTCCTGTGCGTCTCGCATCCATCGGTTTCCTGCTACCTTCACCAGGTCATCGGTCCACCTTGTAGGAGGCCTTCCAACACTGCGTCTTCCGGTACGCGGTCGCCACTCCAAAACCTTTCGGCCCCAACGGCCATCACGACTGCGAGCAATGTGCCCTGCCCATTACCACTTAAGTTTGGCAATTCTTTGTGCTATGTCACACGTGTTTAAGTATCGTACACTAATTACCAGTCACCCTATATGTATCTAAAAGAATGAAAAAAAAAAAGTTATGGACTTATTTGGCACAAGACAAGGCAACACTTGGTAGGTTCGTTTACTAGCAGGATCACTAATAACAGTGATCGATGGTAGTACACAGCTAATTTTTTTTTTATCTGCCTAATAAAACTTTTTCCATAAAAGATTTTTTTTTAATTGATATAAACTAGTGCTTGACTGCGATCCCACCTGATGGTAAGCAGTGATGCAATCTTTGATGGTGAGACGCACTAGTTTATTAAGAGCCTTTTGCATTAAAAACACCTAAATTATAACCAGACAGGAAGATCACAACAGGCAAATTGTTCCAGTCTCTTGATGTATGTGGTATAAACGAAGAGGCAAAACGCTTGGTCCGGACCGTAGAGGTTTCAACAACATAAGGGTGGATACTCACCGTTCGTCGTCTTGTCCGATGGTAGAAGTGAGATGGTGGAATCAAGTTATGTATTTCCTGCGCACACTCTCCAAAATGTATCCTGTAAAACACCATACACAGCCAAATGGTTAGCTAAATCGCAACAAGATGTAACCTTAGCCTGTAAAATTTCTTAAAGCATGTTTTGATTTTCTTTTTCTTTTTTACAATTTATGTACACACAGTATACAGAAGAAGATACAAAATTATTATAAATTATGTACAAAGGTACTGCTTATTTCATGAAGAAATTTCTTCCAGCAGACCTACGAAAGGAAAGATCAGAAGAGATGTAGACAATAGTGTGCAGAAATAAGTAAAGAAGAGTTAGTGAAATCTTAAAATAATAAATACATAACTATATATATATATACCTTATACTAAAAATAAATACATAACATAAATATACAATTTTTTTTAGATTTTCCTTAGGACGCTCCTGGGGAGAACCAAAACATACTTATCTGAAACCTCACACACTTTACATTCACATATCCATAACAGAAGCTTACAAAAATATTACACTTAAGGAAAAAGCTTTTCGGTAAACACGAAAAGGTGAAGAAAACCTACATGAAACTATGTATACGAGTACTCCATCTGTTTTGGTAGTTAACTAAACGTAAACAATGTATTTTTATTTAAAATAAATCGTATGATAATAGACATACAAAGATTATTTAAATTTAGTTAATTGCCTAACATCGGTTTAGATAAATAACTAACTGTATAAATTTTTAGTTAGTAAAAAACTTTTTAGAAAAAAAAAAATTGAACCGACTTCAATATAAAAAACACTGAAAAGTAACAAATAACTTTAAGTTCGGAAGTCGGTGTTTCTATAATAGATAGTTTTGTCTCTTCGTTATTTAACACCGACTTCCGAAATTAAATTTATTTTGTACTTTTCAGTGTTTTTTTTACATTGAAGTCAGTTCAATTTTATTTTTTCTAAAATTGGTTTTATTTTTCAATTTTTAGTTATAGTACCATCACTAAAATGTACCCCTCAGCCAAACTTAAATATCTTATAACCAGAGTGCATCTCACAACGTTTCTAATAATCCCAAACACGGTTCGATTACATTAATGTACCTCCCGGCTTCATCACCAGATCAGTCAACATTCCTTCCCCCTTTTCTTTCTGCCAGTCATCGACTACACGTAAAAACAAAACAATTTTACTTGTTATGACAATTCTGCTG
Organism: Mythimna ferrago; assembly: GCA_910589285.2. NCBI lineage: Eukaryota > Metazoa > Arthropoda > Insecta > Lepidoptera > Noctuidae > Mythimna > Mythimna ferrago. The sequence goes on from OU342693.1 coordinate 3,962,877, forward strand.
TGATCACATGAGGAGTTCTGTTCCATATCTTTGAAGTTCATGATCAGATCATAACAATATTTCTATGGGACTTAGAAGGATAAGCTTTTAATAAAAAAATAAACATTCAAAATCAGTCCACAATTGACCGAGATATCGGTGAACATATGTACATAAAAAAAAACTATACATTGAGCCGAACATACTCGTAGAACCGCCTCCTTTTCGAAGTCGGTTAAAAATTTTAGAATTTTTTTAAATAAAAGACATGAGTTAGTAAGTTAAAAAGATTGTTTACATTTAGTTAACTACCTAAACCAATGGAGTGTTGGTGAAATATTGCCTAAGATATAATATAATGTACCTGGACTCAATTAAAAAAAAAATCAATAATAGAAATAACTGTTGCTACCTAGATCTAAAGTGCAGTAAATGATAAAGTTAAAAGCTGAAATTTTGGTCTTTCCAACTTTTTTTTCTTCTTTATCCAATATTCATTTATTTATTTATATATATAATTTATTGTACACCAAGATACTAAATGATATTTGAGCCTTATGTTTAAAAACATACAATTGGCGGCCTTATCGCATTCCGCGATATCTTCCAGGCAGCCTAGTATGGAAAGAGACATAAAATGGGATTGTACTTGGTGCATTAAAAAAAAAGCTAAAAAATCGGGGAAGAAAAAAACAGGGAAATATACTTAACACTAAAATACATACTTAAATACATACATACTAAATAATTATTTAAGCAAGAAAACAAGTGACAACTATAATTAAATTCATCTACAATATAAAACTGAATCGCTAAATGTGTTGCTAAGCGCAAATCTCGCCGATTTCGCTAATTCTTTTTTTGTTGTATTTTTTATTGTGCGGAGAAGGTTCTTATGGGAAAAAAACAAAATTAGGGTAGTATAGGGTAGAGTAGGGTAGTGTAGAGTAGTGTAGGGTAGAGAAAGGTAGAGTAGGGTAGTGTAGAGTAGTGTAGGGTAGAGTAAGGTAGAGTAGGGTAGAGTAGGATAGAGTAGGGTAGAATAGGGTAGAGTAGGGTAGAGTAAGGTAGAGTAGGGTAGAGTAGAGTTAGGTAGATTAGGGTAAAGTAGGGTAGAGTAGAGTAGAATAGGGTAGAGTAGGATAGAGTAGGATAGAGTAGGGTAGAATAGGGTAGAGTAGGGTAGAGTAAGGTAGAGTAGGGTAGAGTAGAGTTGGGTAAATTAGGGTAAAGTAGGGTAGAGTAGGGTAGAATAGGGTAGAGTAGGGTAGTGTAAAGTAGTGTAGGGTAGTGTAGGGTAGAGCAAGGTAGAGTAGGGTAGTGTAGAGTAGTGTAGGGTAGAGTAAGGTAGAGTAGGGTAGAGTAGGATAGAATAGGATAGAGTAGGGTAGAATAGGGTAGAGTAGGGTAGAGTAGAGTTGGGTAGATTAGGGTAAAGTAGGGTAGAGTAGGGTAGAGTAGGGTAGAGTAGGATAGAGTAGGATAGAGTAGGGTAGAATAGGGTAGAGTAGGGTAGAGTAGAGTTGGGTAGATTAGGGTAAAGTAGGGTAGAGTAGGGTAGAATAGGGTACGGTAGAATAGGGTAGAGTAAGGTATAGTAGGGTGCAGTAGGGTAGAGCGGGAGCGAAGCCGCGGGCAAAAGCTAGTTTTAAATAAAATCAATTTTATTTCTATTGATCAGTGTTTGTAAAACTAATATATCGCTCTCGTAATTCTTTACTCTTACTGTGTGTTTTAAAAATAAAATAATATCATTATTATATGCTTATCAAAAATACCACATTTAAGGATAACATCTCAAAAATACACGGAAAAGCAAAAAAAGCCCAAAGTCTACAAACGTGGTCACAACACCATATTTACATTTTTGAAGCAAATGCGGGATATTCAGCAACGTGTGCGATACGGATTTATAAATGTTTGTTTGGGCATCAAATTACTCTGGATTGATGTTTGAAATGAAAGCTTTTTGCATAAATAATTCAATGGGAACTAAGGCTTTTCAGAAACTGGACGTTAATATAATGGAGTTTTTAGAGGCACGTTTGGCGAAGTTGTAGAGCGATTGGCTGCTTGGCTGTGAGTCGCGGACTCAATTCCCACACGGAAACAGTACGATTTTGATACATGTGGAGAAAGTCTATCAGTAGTTTCGAGGGGAAATAGTAACCGAAGAAATGGCCATTTCCGTTCTAGAGAGGTTTCTTGTATTTCTTCCGCTTAAAGCAGTCTTTTTCTTCCAATTCTCCTTTCGCAGGTATCCTGAAAGAGATTTCTGTTGAAATAAGCATCACCTATGTAGACATTTTTCTGTTTTCGTCTTATTTTTTTATTATATAAGTGTGTAAGTACATAAATTGTTAAATAGAAGTTATTTGACGATATCCCAACTCAAAAATAAAAAATGTCACGATTTGACTTTCAAAACTTGTTCACCCAAAAAATTTTACCTTTTATAGAAAAACCCAGTAATTAGGTTCACTTTACCACCGACAAAGTACACAATAGACAAATTACCTACTCGTGTCCTGTGACCAACAATTCCCAGTAAAATGTTGTGCATGGCATTTGTTAGTACTAACGTGACTTGGCGTGACTTGCAGTCATTAGTTACATTCGATTTGTAGCTGGAATAGTAAAGGCAAGCTTGGAATTTCCAACGATGCTTGTTATGAGGTCAATTTACAAGAATTTTGTTTTTTTCAGACAATCGATATGAGGTAAGTTTGTAAGTGGTTAAATCGCCTTTTATGCATGATTTTTTTTTCTTTTGCCTTTGAACAGTTTATGCATTTAGCCAGTATCAAATATTTATTTTTGGTCCGTTTGATTTCCATTAGAATGCGGATTTAACGCTTAGAGCGTTCTGAACGAAGACCGAACTAAGGTTGAGAGGACTTCAAGTAGTAGTTCCGAATTTCTACTATTGAAACAGATATTTACCAACCAATCATACTAAGGTTGTTTTTTAATATCGTACGGTTTTAATCACGCATGCGGGTTGACCGCACTTGTAACTCCTGCAAATGTCTATTTCATACAAGTATTTCAGCGTAGAATACGCACGCGGGACGCATATTTTGAAATTTTCTGCATGCGAGGTGTAATCCGCACGATATTACAAACACCCTAGAGTGTTTTCACACATGCTAACTGACGATCTAGTTTTCTGAGGCCTGCTGTACATTGTGGTTGTGTACGGTGGACGACAAAAGAGCGGGTAGACCCCGCGGGGCTTTGTCCGGAACCACACCTCGCGTCCCGCATGCGTATTCCACCCATTCCAAAACTACTTGTATGAAAATAACACTTGCAGAGAATGCGCATGCACGGGGCAAATCCTTATGCGTAATCAAAAGCCGCACTCATTTCATTTTGATCTTTACTACTATGTCTCCAAACAAAAAACAAAGACATAATAATATAAATACCCTCAATGAAAATAGAGTACAATAAACAGACACACATCAGACCTTCAGGAGAAACCCTTATCATATATTGTTTGCAAAGGCTTTCATTACGAAGGGCGCACCAAATGTATCAACAAAGCAAACACTACGAGCCTGTACTAATAAATATTTATATAGACTGGTTATGAATTTAATTAGCAGATAGGTACGTATGAAAAGCCTATGAAATGAAAAGGCTCTTTAACAATAATTTTGTGAACAATTAATGAAAAGCGAGAGAACGAAGATTTGAAATTATCTCGATTCATCGAACTCGTATTTAAAATCGAGTTTCTAATCGAGCAGAATCAGATTTTACTCACATTGAAAGACAAAAGTTATTGTATTAAAATCAATGACGTTGATACGTTATAATATTTGACTGGTCTGTTGGTCTAGTGGTAGATCGTGTGTTCGATTCCCACCCAGGACAAATGTTTGTGTGATGAGCATAATCATTTGTTCTGTGTCTGGGTGTAATTTATCTATAATATGTATGTATTTAGAAATATATAAGTATGTTTATCAGTTACCCATAACACAAGCTCTGCTTAGCTTGGGACTAGACGGCGTTGTGTGATAGTTGTGGAATATTATATTATATGTATATTATCTACTAGCTAGTAATAAGATGTTTTTCCGAGATAAAAAGTAGCCTATGTTCTTTTCCATGTCAAAGGCTATATGCATGCCAAATTTCATCCAAATCTGTTCAGCCGTTTTTGCGTGATTAAGTAACAAACATCCAAACATCCACACTTTCACATTTATAATATTAGTTAGGATTATATCTAGTCCGGCTGACATAATAATATAAGGTCAGCCGGACTAAATAAAAAATAAAAAAATATCTTTAATTATAATTTAATCAAAGATCTTTTTTATTACGCCATCGACGACTCGAGCTCAGTCCGGACGGTTACCGGACAGCCGCACGACATGCTACCCATTGCTCGCCGTCCATAAACGCACGCCTATGGTGGCTGGAAATCGGGATCAGAATCCCGGAGACTAGGGCGCGAGGGCCGTTTCATCACGCGTGCCGCTGCTTCCAACGCTAGCATTACTGCTTCGCAGAAGGAAGCGACTGCTTGTCTCCTCGCTCTGGACCATGGTCTGTACCAGGGGCGGCGGAGAGGTCGTTGCCGCCGATCGCCCCACGAGGACATTGTGGTGCTCTGCCCAAACGGGGTACACCTCTACCATATGCTTCACCATATCCTCCGAGAGGTCCACGGAATAGTGACACCTGGGCGTTTCTTCCGCATCAATCCAAAGCAGGAACCTCCCTAACTTACCATGTCCGATGAGGACATGCGGAAAGTAAAGACGCCGTGACGTCTTACCGGCCACTCCTAAAAAAGTAGATTTATCACCATAAATATGGCGTCCCCAGCACTGGATTGCTGTCGCTATTCCACCATAAGATCCGGCCGGAACTCTGTCCGCAATGCCACGACTGTCGCGGAGTTTCGCCCCGACGTTGTTCGACACTGTTGCCTGCAGATCCCATGGTGAAACCGGATGATGGCCATGACCCTTTGGCATGCGTTCAGCTTGGCCGCCGGTCGCTTTCACGGCAACAGCGCCCATACAGGCTCCCCGTAAAGGGCAAATAGCCAGTCGTTCCATGTAAAATTCTGGTATTCAGCCGCATCAAAACTGTTTTTAGGGTTTCGTACCTCAAAAGGATAAAACGGAACCCTTATAGGATCACTTTATAGTCCGTCCGTCTGTCTGTCTGTCTGTCTTTCAAGACCCTTTATCTCAAGAACGCGTGGAGGTATCGAGATGAAATTAAAACCATATACTCAAGTCTGCGGTCCCTTTAAGCTGTGAAAAAATCAAACTTCTAAGTTAACGAATAAAAAAGATACTGCCGTTTATGTCGCAAAAAACACAAAGCAAGGAGTTATAGCACAGGTATAGGAAAAAATCTGAAAACAGTAAATTTGTTATTACATACGTCACAAAAAAAAAATTGAGATTCGGAAAAATCTTCGAGACTCCATTCGGGAATTGTAGTTTGCACGGAACCCTCAGTTCGTGAATCCGACTCGCACTTGCCCAGTTTTTTATTTTTCGTAAACGTTTCTTTGCTGGCTTATTGAAGCTCCCATATCAATACTTCATCCACTTGTATTCGATTATTGTCATTTATAACCGAAACTATCTATGGGCGGATTATCACCTCGGTAATCGGTCAACCGCTGAGATAATGACTAGGCGATCAATAACCGCTTGTTAGTAAACCGTTAACCTTCACTTGTCATCATTGTTATGGTTCTGGGGTTTTGAAAGTTTTTTTTTTTAATTGAGATAAACTAGTGCTTGACGATCCCACCTGATGGTAAGTAGCGATGATGATGATTTGTGCTGTGATGTGATGATGTGTGTGATGTGATGATGTTGGTTAGGTTAAGGTTATATTTTTTTTCAGATTTTAGGTATTTCTTGACAGCACAACGTCGGTCTCAAAGGCGAGCGGTAAGCGGGCGCGTTTCGTACTTTACCGCTCGCCGCTCCGCGCTTATTTACCACTCACACCGGCAAGGTCGTGAACGAGCCGTAAGCTCGGGGTTCACGGGTGGTTCCGATCTTCAGTGTTTGTACGGCGTTCCTCCGCAGACCATGACCCATCTTTCTTCCTGCATCACGTGCTCTGTTACCTGTTCGTAGGGATTTAATGACAGTATCAGTTGGCAAGGAATTTAACTAGTTTTGCTATCGACATGCTAAGAAGAAGAAGTACGTAAGCTAATGGACATATGTATTCTCTACATGTTTGCACCAAACCATGAAGAAGATGTTTGGATGGCTTCCTTAGGAATGAACAATAGTTTTAAGTATAATCATCATCTTCCTACCCTGGTTTGTCCTAGTTTAAGTACTTTGGGTCAGTGCTATTAGTTTTTTTTTTATTCTCTCCTGTACTTTAAACTCTGAAATGTCCCCCATTTCAGAGTTTAAAGTACAGCTCGTCTTGGACAGAGTTTTTGGCGATTCTTTTTCAAGTAAAGTTCAGTTGCAGTTTCAATTTCTTCGCAATGAATTTATAATACAGATTTTTTATCAATACGATCAAAATAGGCAACTAACATTGGCCACAACAGTTAAAAAAAAAAGTTACCTCCATTTCTGAAAAAAAAAAACAGAAAATTTTCTTTTAATTTTTAATGGACTTTGTTTATTCTTTTTAGTATTTATGCCAGTTTTTTGTGATGTCTTTTTGCTAATAAGCTTGCTTGCTTTGCTTTAACGTTGAAAACCTTTTTTTTAAGTAAATTAAAGAGTTCGGTTTTTGGCGATTTTTTTACCGATTTTTCGACACAGTCTTCAATTGTTTTTTAGTGTATGTATATATGTAATATATTCGCAACCCAGCGCTGGGCACGGCATAATCATGGCGGTAAATCCCATCTTTTAGGAGCGACTGGAAATGTCTCACAGCGTCCTCACATTCCATATAACGCAGGTCCTCACCGAACGCATAAAAGCCTCTAAATTACTATTAACTTGAATCCGATGCAGAAACCTCATAAGGTTCAGGATTCAGGCGGAAGTAACGCCCGAGTGTTACTTGTGTGGACCGCCCGGAGAAAATGGTGGAGCATTTGGTAGAACCCCACCCCCACATACGGTACCCCACCGTAGCATGGTTCAGAGCAAGAGGGAATGGCAGGCGGTCGGCTTCTTCTCCGAAGCAGCAATTCGAGTGGAGAAGACAGCCGCACGCGTGAGGAAACGGATATCCTCGCCACCACGATGCTGACCCCGGCTACCAGCCACGGTACACGTGGGCTTGCTATCGACGAGCAATGGGTAGCTTCACCCACCCACATCCAGTAACCGTCCGAACCGAGCCCAAGTCGAAGATAGCGCGTAATGTTCTACATAGTCTTCAAAGAGACATCAGCAAACCGTAGGGGCCCAGCAGAGCCGAAGCCCGTTAGGGCCTTGGGGATATTCCGAAATGGGCACGCGTGGTTCTAGGACCATGCGTTGTTCTACAATGCTAAGGGCAACTGAAGGACACAGGTGTGATTTAGTCAGTAAAGCCTCTCACTTTACCTTAGAGCAAGAGCAGTCATTGGACGATTTCCCACCTCAAAAAAACAAAAGAAAAAAAATCAAGGTGATACCTCGTCCCTAAAGTTCCTCGGCCATTGACACCGGCCCAGCTAGCAGACTAATCTAGAACAATATTCATCTAGTGTTTAACTTTGTAGTCTAGACATCTTCAAGTGTTCCAATAGATTGCCGTTCTATCGTTTTCATTTCTTCGACAATCTGCGCGAAAAACTTTTTATTGTAGTAGAGGATACGGTTAAGAACGACCTTCACCGGTTTGTTTAATGGATGAAACGTATTTTATGATAAATTTAGTATATTAAATAATATAACGCGTGTGGGTTGCCTGAGAAATTCCTGGCCAAACAATTTTTTTTTTTTTTGAATAATGCACCGGTGTGTTTAACGAATAAATTTAATACTAACCGAAATAGTGAAGCCTTTAGAACATAAAAATGTTGGGTTGCCTATTTGTTTCCTGGCATAGCTATGGGTTGCCAGTTATAAACAGGTATGTATAAACAGGTGTGTTTTTTTTATATACAACAAATTCTATATCAAAATAAACGCTGTTTCATTACGAATACGATGTTATAGTGTTGTCTGCAAAAAAATCTGGTATGGATAACGGTTGTGCATTTTTCTAAAAATAAAATAAATTTTCAATTTTTAATTAATAATAGTCTGGCCAGGAATTTCTCAGGCAACCCACCCGCGTTATATTATTTAATATACTAAATTTATAATAAAATATGTTTCATCCATTAAACAGACCGGTGAAGGTCGTTCTTAACCGGATCTTAGACTATTGGAGCCCTATACAACAATAGTACATTTTGATACAAGTGCAGAAAGTTTGTTATTGCGACCGAGGCGGAATCCGCACGAGCCGTACGTGAGTGTGTTATGGAGCCGAGGGCTGTAGAGACAAATTTGCACGTGTTTCAAACGACTTTTTTCAATACAATCACTGAAATGAATAAACGGGGATTGACCGGCGACTCGTGGGAGACGACGCGCGCCCATCTTGATACAATATATAATATAATATATTCCACAATTATCACACAACGCCGTCTAGTCCCAAGCTAAGCAGAGCTTGTGTTATGGGTACTAGACAACTGATAAACATACTTATATATTTCTAAATATATACATATTATAGATAAATTACACCCAGACACAGAACAAATGATTATGCTCATCACACAAACCTTTGTCCTGGGTGGGAATCGAACCCACGACCTCCGGCATAGCAGTCAGGGTCACTAACCACTAGACCAACAGGCCAGTCTACAATAAGAGTGAATTGCATCATTTAACTTTAACGATAACCAAACCATAACCAGCCGTGAAACAGCCGCCTATTGGTCAATTCGACGATTTCACAACTGTTAACGGCTTTGTTATCGTTATAGTTTTAAATGGTGCAACTCACCCTAAATGTGATAAAATTATGGCGGGGGAGAGCACGCGCACATTTTTGCACTTGTGCGGGAAATAGCCTATTGTATGCCTGTAAGTGGTGGAATAAGAGCGGGTTTTCGAGTGATTGTATTGAAAAAGTATTTTTTTTGACGTTTTTTGCTACGGACGGTAGGAAACACTTGTGTGTGGGTATGGCTCGCAATTTCGCCGGTTTTTTTTCAATTGTAGTGAAAATTAGGCTCAAAGAGTTGTGCTTACTGACCACTTTTAGTCATCTACTTAATCCGATATATGATAGTATAGATACACACACTCAGAGGCGTAGCGTAGACAAATATAGACGTGGGCGAAGGCACTACAGCGAGGCCTTTTTCATAAATTCGAAAACGAAAGAGCGACTGTTGCAACCCAACGTTTGACCACACCGTCGTCGCTAAAAATCAGGTGAAAAAGTGGTCGAACGCGAACCTATCAATTACCAGCTTTTGCCCGCGATTTCACCCGCGTACATAAAATATAGACTATGTCACTCAGAAATAAAGCATCTTTCTAATGGTGACAAAAATGTAGCAACTGGACCAGTACTTCCAGAAATTACCTCCTACTAACAAAAAAAAAGCAAACTTTACCTCTTTATTATATTTTTTTTTGTTAGCCTATTCTGTCCCACTCCTGGGCAAAGGCCTCCCTCCACTTCTTCCATCTTTCGCGCGCCCGGGCTTCGTCTTGCCAATTCTGGTGGAATCTATCTAGTTCGTCGCGCCATCTCATCTCTCATCTTTATTATATTAGTATAGATAAAAATACCCTAGTTCTTAAAAAGCTCTCGCCCTACACAATAGGTGCGAGGTTGTAGGCCAGGGCCCATTTCGCCCACGCCAATCTACGGTACTGGATACACTTAACGCTCTCGATAAACAAATTCAGGTTATCATAGAGATAAGGATAAAATAATCAATATACCTACTAATGCTGGCTTCTGCATTATAGCTACAAGTGCCAGCGATGTTGCCAATTACGATAAAGCTTTTTGGGGCTTAACATAATAGTTTTTGGATATGACAGATTGACTATTCAAAAAAAATTGTATCTGTATTTAATTATCTTTAATTCAGTAGAATATCCTGTCAGCAGTTACGCTAAAAAATATTAAATAAGTAAATATTTTTATTTTTATTTATTGTTTTATTTCTACTATCGTTGACTCCCTTTTTCACGTGGTTATAAAACGCAAAGGGCATATGAAGGAACGTAAATGGATTTTAGGTGAACGTAACGTAATAAAACTCAAAATAGTAACTATAGTATTTACACTTAATAAGTACTTTGTCACTACACTTTAACTTTGTAACTACATTTTAAAATAAGTGTAAAGTTATTTATGAGTGGTATAGTTTGCACCTTTGATTATATACTTGTCTAAATAGAGCAATGCAAACAAACGAATGCACTAAACTGTCTCCAATTGCGAGATATGTGTGCGTACGTCAAGGTGTGCGTGTTTAGGGATGCCTGCTCCAAATGATTAACTTTCCTTTTATCCGTTATTTATTATGAAGAAAGTTTAACGAAATAGGTTGAATGAAATAATATTTTGTAAATTAAAGAAAGAAAAAAATACATTTATTTAACACAGACTTTAAGACACACAATTCTCTGCTTACATGTACTTATACATATGTATGTACATAAAACAAACAAATAAAAAGTATGAAGTCCGATGTAAGACAAGACAAGACAAAAAATAGAGTAAAAAAAATAACAGTCTTTTATTTTTTTTATTGATAGGTTCGCGTTTGACCACCATCTCACCTGATGGTATGGATGACGAAATAGGCATGTTCAAGATCGGAGACAATCAGTAATTTTAGTTCTTTAGCCGTCTTAAATCCTTTTTTGTAAAATATAAATCATCATCAGAAAAATGTTCCGAACACACGACTGAAGTCTTGTGGGATTTCCACTGGTCTTAATTTCGAGTCCGCAGTATAATGTCTCTCCAGCAATTTGCTAGTATGGGATCCGTAGGAAATCTGAAACCCAAAATATTAGAAAGAACTAACAAAAATACTATTTAGAGCATGACGTCATGGGTTTTATTTATTTCGTAGGTATAGATAAGTTATCATTTATTGATTTAATAAATAATGTAATTTTTAAATTGATTTATTGATATAATAATGTTCTCCTGATCGAAAGATGACGTAATAATATTTGTATTATGTCTCCCATAGTTTCGCCAAATCTCCCTAGTAAAAAACTAACAACACTGGCTAATCAGAATAACTAACAAAAAAAAACGAATTAAAAAATCGTGTTTCTTAAAATAATAGTGGGTAAATAACAAAACTTACCTACCGATGAAAAGTGATCTTGGTATTATTATAAGGTTTTCCCACATAATTGCGGTACAGTCTGATAGCACAAACCGGTATAATTAATTACTTTTCGTAAGCACGTTATCCTTTGGTGTTTCAAATGACACTGACGTAAGGGAGAAGCGATTCTACCAATTTCAGTAGACTTTATTTGGGCCGTTCAATAGGTGTCAATGTGGCATCTAGACAAGTATATAATCAAAGGTTTGCACCTACTCACTGACTGAACATTGAGGATCGATTCTGATTCATCGCATCGGCTATGGCATATTAGGAGCCCTCCTGGATAATGAATTATAAAGTATCAATAACTTCAGTTAATTAAAAACCTTAGGGCACTAACATAAGCTTTAATATTGTTTGCAATAGATTTGTATTCAAGACCTTCTGTCATCAGATAGTAGGTAAAATCAATAAATTAAAAAAAATGACATTCTTAATTCAAAACTTTTGTCGTCGACCTAAATCTTATCGGAAAGGTTTTTATGTCAAATACAATTTCATAATATCACAGCGAACTGGCACAAATCCCGAAAAAAATCTTAGAGCCTTTTAAAAAATAAAAATCTTCGTTCTTCTTTTTCGGAAATGGCGGCAACTTAATTTTTGAACTGTTGTGGCCAGTACACATTTTTATCCTACTTGTCAATATTTTTGAAGATAATATCTGTAAGTGATAATAAATTAATAGACAACAAATATTTTAAACTAACCATAATGGCACAAATAAGGGGATATGTGGTAAGATTTTTGCCTAACTTAAAACAATATTAAAAAAAAAAAACAATATTATGCAAAAATGGCGGCTTTTTATCGAGAGTTTTTGACATGGTGTTTTTATTTATTTATTTTAACGTTTACCTATGCAGTGACATAAAATGGTGACCATGGTAAGTTTTTTTTTAATATTTCTTTATTTCTATCAATCACTGTTAGTAGATTTTTAACGAAAATATTAGAAAACTTGTAACTTCAAAAGCTAAATTAGCCATATATCATTAATCAAATTAAAATAGAAAGAAACAGGAGCGGACGTCCGCTTGTCACGGGCAGGCCCAAAATAGAGACGAAATATGTATTAATGAAAACATAATCTTTAATATTAAACATTAATTTGACAAGACAGCATCCTGCTGGAAATGAAAACAACTTTTAAATTTTGATCACAATTTATTTGACTAAGTATCTAGTATATAAGCTAGGTCAGGTCAGGGTTTTTCAGTGTGATCCCAAATCCGTCTGTCAGTGCGTTTTCGGCTTTAGTTTTCCACGGAATGTGGGGCTATATTATTGAATTCCTAAAATTATCAGCATATTGTAATTTAACACTAATAAGAGGCGTATTTTTTTGGCCAACTTTTACTGAAACCAGTTACATGATATACATACCCTAAGCTGATTAGCGAATTCTATTTTCCACATACTATTCACTCACTCGTGAAAAGAGTTCGTCAATTATTATTATTTTATGTTGTGGTGTATTGTGTCGTTTGCGTGGAATAAATGCTATTCTATTCTATTCTATTCTATTCTATTCTATTCTATTCTATTCCATTCTATTCTATTCTATTCTATTCTATTCTATTCTAATCTATTCTATTCTATTCTATTCTATTCTATTCCATTCTATTCTATTCCATTCTATTCTATTCTATTCTAATCTATTCTATTCTATTTTATTCTATTCTATTCTATTCTATTCTATTCTATTCTATTCTATTCTATTCTATTCTATTCTATTCCATTCTATTCTATTCTATTCTATTCTAAATGATGTCGTTTACTTAAATGCCTTAAGAACCGAGAAATATTTCATCATCTTCATATCAGCTAAAAGACGTCCACTGATGGAAATGAAAAATGTTTAGAAAATACTAAAAACAAAAATTACCTTTTTTGCTACTATTTGGTATTTGGTACTTCAAATATTTGGTACCTCTATTGACAGCGAGAAAATGCGTGAAGAAAGTGGCCAGAGATTCTGTGATCAGAATTTTGGGCCGCTTTTTTTGTTCTCATAGTTCCAGACAATACAGTTAATTTATCTTTTGTTCTGACGCTTTCTACGTGCCGCGCTTCGGCTGCATGTCATACTATTATGATTCAGGCTGTTTTTTTTTTTCGTTGGGTCAAATTCATCCTAATGACATCCCCCGCCTTTGGGCCGAGCGGGAGATAGTGTCAGACTCTTACTCGACTACAAAACCCACCCCGTTCCTTTGTGCCTTCATACCGGGGCTGAGCTACCTTTCGGAGCTAACCCTGGCCCCAGTAGGCTTCGACCCATCTGGGCCCCTGCTGTTGTTGACAACTCCTTGAGGCGCGCGGGAACAGTGCGCGCCGTCGACGACTTGGGCTCGGTCCGGACAGTTACCGGACAGTCGGACAGCGAGCTACCCAGTGCTCGCCGTCCGCAAGCCTGCGCCTACAGTGGCCGGAAATCGGGATCGGAATCCCGGCGGCGGCGGCGGCGAGAACGCCGTTGCCTGATGCGATCGGCCTCCTCCTTTGCGAGCATTACTGCTTCGCACAAGTCGGCGACCGCCTGCCACTCCTCCTCGCTCGGTACCATGGCCTGTACCAAGGCCCGGCATGATCAAGGCTTTTGACTACTTCGCCATTGTGGCAGCGTTGAAGAGAACAACAGGGAGCACCTGTGAAAACTTAAATATGTACTAGTAATTTTGCTTATGCCGAAACCTCCCATACAGATGGAAAGAGTATTTTGAATCCAAGCTCGGTCGTTCACAGCGACATTTAAAGTTGATGTAAGATTGTGCCGAATAATTGGATCCATTTTTTCCCAAAAGATGGAGTCGTTTCCACAAATGGAAAGCACGAAGAAAATATGTTAATTTAAGGCTGAAACAGCAGAAACGCATTAAGGTGATGGCTTTGAATGCATGTTGATTTAAACCAACTTTTCTTGAAATGAGATCATTAAAATGTTGTATTTTTTTTCCTCAATAAAATCGGGAAAAAGGAGGCTTTTTTAAAATAATAAGGGGGCACGGCAGTGCATACGCCAAGGCGAGCAAAAAAGCGGCGCGGCCGTACCATCCTTTTCACGAAACAGTTCAGGTCATTTTCGACCCCCTATAATTTCGTTGTGTATAAAACTAGAACGCTGAACTTTTAGTACCTAAGCAGGTATTGTAGGTATTACCACTAAATATTTCAAATTTCATTCAATTTGAACCAATACTTTAAGAATTGTCAAAGGTCAAAGTTTCTTAACCGGTCAACTGTCTACCACGGTGTATTTTTGTTTATTCCGATTGCCAAGTCAATCTAATTATTTAAAATATAAAAGATTTGTAATATTGATTGGACCACAATAAGATGTCGCAAAAGGTCCCTTAATTTCATAAAGTCCAAGGCCCCATCCAAACACCGGCGTTCGCTCTCTCATTGTCTTTCCATTGTGTCTCTATTATTACGGTGTTCGAAAGGTGAAGTACGGACTGAATAAATTAATCGACTTGGTATTACATTACACGGATCTCACAACTATCTACGATGGAAGAACAAAGTTGCGCGCCTTAGTTTTTTTACAAGTTATGTTTTTGATAGCATTTTCATTTCTGAGGCTATTGCCACCTATTGCGTTGAATTTTGAAGGAGTCAGTTGTCTGTCAGTACAGTCAGATAAGGCTAGTTCAAATTTCGAACGGTTGTGGAATATGTTTAAAAAAAACTGTCAGTACCTTATCTAAAAAGATAATTCAAATTTCGAAATCAGATTGAGATGAAGCCTAGAGTGAGTAGAATTGATTAAAAAGACAACAGGGCAAGTGCAAGTCGGACTCGCCCACTGGGGGTTCCATACTTTGCCTATGAAAACAGTACAATTCCCGAATTGAGTTACGAAGATTTTTCCGAATCGCATTTTTTTTTTATTGTAACGTAACCACTTTACAGTTTAGTGTATACTTGTGCTACAAGACCTTGCTTCATGCCTTTCAGGATTCTAGGTTAACAGAAAATACCCTATGAATTTTCATTCCCATGTGAGTTTCAAAATACACGTTTTTAAACAGCCGTATCTTTTTTTTTCGTTTACTCAGGATTTTTTCACTTCGCTGCAAGGGACTGCATATTTGAGTATTTATGGTTTTAATTTCAACTCGGTACGTCCATGCGTTCTTGAGATAAAGGGTCTTGACAGAGAGACGGACAACGAAGTGATCCTATACAGGTTCCGTTTTTTCCTTTTGAAGTACTGAACTCTAAAAAAAACGAAGATTGATTAACATTGCATAAAAAACTATTACTTTGAAGTACTTCTTTGAGTGGAGTTAGGCCTTTGCCCAGCAGTGGGACAGTATGGGCTAGATATAATAATAATAACATAATAATCTTCTTTTTTAGATGCTGCTAACAAGATATTAGATTCCATCATAATGTATACTTGAACAGCAAAAAATAAAATTCAAACTGAAATAAAAAACAGCTTTTTATAACCTTTACACCTCATTAAAATACTCGAATATTATCTGAAAAGTTGAGCGGAATCTCGGAAATCCAAACTTTGAATTAATTGAAAAGTGAAATCGAATACTTCCTGAAACAAGGGTTGTCTACTCCACTTGGAAACTTGTGCGAACCAGGAGAGTCCAACCCTGAATCAGAACAGAAATTGATTTAATATGTCATTGAATATTAATTTAGATTTATTACCTCTACCATGTTACATCATCGAGTAAAACCCGAGAACTCGATGGGTGCGCGCGAGTCTTACCAGGTCATAGATCCATCTGGTGGAAGTCCTTCCAACGCTGCGTCTTCCGGTACGTGTCGCTACTCCATAACCATTCGACCATCTGTTCAGCGAGCGACTACCTATTCTTTGTTCAGTATACCTCCAAATATATAATATATATTATTATTATGGCAGGTCAGGTGGTACCGACCGATCCTGTGCGTCTTGCATTATCCGCGACTCTAACCAGGTCGTCGGTCCACCTTGTGGGAGTCCTTCCAACGCTGCGTCTTCCGGTACAAGGTCACCACTCCAGAACCATTCGTCCCCTTTCGACTTTACTCTCAGTTCTGGATACTTCCAAATTAGAAGATTACGTGACGTATGTTTCAATTAGTTCTGAACAGAAGTACTTATCAATAAAAAGTACTAATGACTTAAGCCAGGTATTCCTGGCTTGCCTGTGGTACGTTTGAGCCGAACTAAATGTGTCCCATTTGTTAGAATTAGAAGGCTCTCTGCCACCTGTGACCAGTTAATACTGGCGAATTATTTATTCATATTGGCTATGTACTCATATATCAAAGTATTAGAGCTTTAATTCGCGTATGTGTTCGTAGACATACCTTGTACCGTAAATAGCTTCACACTGGATATCTTTCTTTTTACAAGCTTTTATTTAGTTTCACCTGTCCCAATGTTTGCCTGTAATCAAATCTTGCAAATTACATTTGATCCACTTTCCGGTTACCGATTGAGCTGAAATTTTGCATGCCTGTGTAAATCAGATGTTAATACAAAATTCTTGTGACATGGAGATGATCTGATGATGATAATGGAAGGTGTCTATAGAAAATCAGTAGTTAAACGACACAACCCCATCGAGTTCGGGCTCGTATGATTCATCTTGACGAGTATTAATTATATAGTTACAAACAGCGCTATAAAAGCTTGCTAGGAAAAAATGATTTTTATTGAAAACTTGTTTCGTACTAAGCCTGTAAGACCAAATGGCTTCCCATTCGCCTTTGCCGAAATGCCTTCTTACTCTCTTTGCTTTATAATGCACTCTTTAATCTTTGTACTTACTTTTTTATTTCAACTAGCGCTTTCAGTATCTCTGTGACACACATTTTCAGTCCTTGAGATCATCGGAAAAATTTAAAACTGAGTATTCGCATGCATTTCATTTCTTTTCTTGACGAATCTTTTTCAAATCAAGCTGTTCGTATGTGGAATGCATTACCTTTAGAAGTGAGGTGTGCTCAAACATAAAATGCCTTTCACTCTGATTTTTCTACTCATTTCTCACTAATATATTTAATATTTATATATTAGTTTCTCTACTATATGGGAAAGATAGGAGCGAAGCCAAGGAAAAAGTTAGTAGCAGGTTACTAGCTGTCCCCCGCGCTTTCATGGTATCTAATTACTGCTCTACTTTGTAGTGTGATGATATATAGCTTTTGCTTTTTTGCGGTGGGAAAATCATCTAATGACATCCCCCGCTCTTGGGCGGAGCGGGAGATAGTGTCAGACTTTTACTGACTAAAAACTCCTGTTCCTTTGTTGCCTTTCGTACCGAGGCTTGAGCTATCTTTCGAATTAACCCTCGCCCCAGTAGGCTTCGACCCAGCTGGGCCCCTGCTGTTGCCAACAGCTCCTTGAGGCGCGCGGGAACTGTGCGCGCCGTCGACGACTTGGGCTCGGTCCAGACAGTTACCGGACGGCCGGACAGTGAGCTACCCATTGCTCACTGTCAGCAAGCCCTCATCTACGGTGGCCGGGAATCGGGATCGGAATCCCGGCGTCAGCGGCGAGAGCGCCATTGCCTGATGCGGTCGGCCTCCTCCTTTGCGAGTATTACTGCTTCGCAGAAGTCGGCGATCGCCTGCCACTCCTCCTCGCTCCGGACCATGGCCTCAACCAAGGCCCGGCGCGAGAGGTCTCCGCCGCCGATCGCCTCTACGAGGGCACGGCGCTGCTCCGCCCAAGCAGGGCACACCTCGACTGTGTGCTCCACCGTGTCCTCCGGGCGTTCTGCACAGTGGCGACACCCGGGCGTCTCTTCCGCTCGAATCCGGAACAGGTACCTTCCGAACGTGCCATGTCCGGTGAGGACCTGCGTCATGCGGAAGGTAAGGACGCCGTGAGGTCTTTCCAGCCACGCTTCAAAGACAGCTGGGCCCCTGCTGTTGCTGACAGCTCCTTGAGGCGCGCGGGAACAGTGCGCGCCGTCGACGACTTGGGCTCGGTCCGGACAGTTACCGGACGGTCGGACAGCGAGCTACTCATTACTCGCCGTCCGCAAGCCCGCACCTACGGTGGCCGGAAATCGGGATCGGAATCCCGGCGGCGGCTGGGGCGCTGTTAGCGCATGACATATAGCTTAAAGTTATCCCCGATAAATGGGCTATGCACTAAAAAAAATATTCAATTCGAACCAGAGTTCTTGAGATTAACGCGTTCAAACAAACTCTTCAGTTTTGTAATATTATTTGTAAAAGTTATACGTATAATTATATAAAAGGACAAACCGAATGACTGCCATCAACGCACAGTCGACTACTTTTTTTTATGTGGGATATCACCCAATGACATCTCCCGCCCTTTCGTGTCAGACTTATAAAACTAAAACCCACTCCTAGTCCCTTCGTTGCCTTTCATTCCAAGGCCAGGTTTTCTTTTCAAAAGCGAACCTATAGCCCCAGTAGGCTTCGACCCTGCTGGGGCCCCTAAAAACCAAAACTACTGGGACTAGTAAGGAATCTGAAATTTTTCACAATGTTTCCTTATACACCACAAATTTTTAATTAGTACAAATACTTAAAGGGCTTATTAGAAAAGCCCTTGTTATTATGTAAGAAAAGTCTCAATAAATAATATTCATAAACAGCAAAGTTATTAGCGTTTGTGTTTATCCCAAAATGTCTCTCAATTTATGGAAATATTGTGCAGGCTGTTGATTATGAATGAATAAATGACGATTAAAATGGAAAAACACTGCCCGCAGTATTTTCTACTAGCAATTTTTATGTATGATTGTGTAGGGTCGAAGGTATTAGCGTAGAGAAATGATAGTCACGGATCCTCAAATAATACTGTCGTTTATTGAATGCTACATTGATTATATATTATTGATTACACACTTACACATCTACACTACACCTCCCATGGCGAGGTAAAATAAAATAAAATTTCAATTTTGTTTTATTTCCATAAAATAAAAACTTATAGCTAGTACTATATACTAATAGCTTATAACTAGTATGTATAACTATTGATTAGGTTGGTACAATTTGGTTCTGTTCTTGTGAATGACATCTATTTTGCCATTCTTTATTATTTTTACATTAGGTGACTCATCAGATACAACTTTATATGGTCCTGAGTAAACACTATCTAATTTATTACACATATTGTTTTTAACTAAAATTAGATCGTCAGGATGGTAAACAATAGGATTTATATTTCTGTCATATCGTTATTTTTGTATTAGTTTACTTTTGAGTAGGTTGTCTCGTGCATCTTTCTGTGACTTTTGCAATCCAAATTTCAACTCAAATGGGTAATAATCAATGTTATAGAGTGGGTCAACTCTACTAGTCAAATTACTTGGTAAAGAGCACTTTTTTCCGAAAACTAACTCGTAAGCGGAATATTTAGTTGCTGAATGAACTGATGTATTATAGCAGAATGACCAAAATGGGAGCCATGTACTCCATGTCTCTGGATGGTTATCTGTTTGAATGCGGAGAAATGAATTCAAATGTTTATGTGTGTTTTCCAAAGCACCAATACTTTGGTGGTGATATGCTGTTGTGTTTAATTGGTTAATATGTAATAGATTACATACCTCCTTGAATATTGATGACAGGAACTCAGTACCTCGATCCGTCGCTATCACCTTCGGTACTCCATACAAATTATGAACTAATGCTTTTGCTACTTCGTCCGTTCTTTTTGTAACTAAGGGATATGCCTCAATGTATTTGGTGAGTTCGCACTGCAACGTGAGAATGTAACTATAATTATAATCATCTTTTTCAAGAGGCCCTACCAAGTCAATGAATATTTTTTCAAAGGCACTATGTGCTGTTGTTGTTATTTCCATTGGTTGTTTTATATTGTGCGATGAATACTTTTGTTTCTGACATTTATCGCACCTCTTTATAAACTCTTGGATATCATTTTCTAATCCTACCCAATAGTAATACTTTTTTATATTGTTGAACATCCGTCTCACACCCGCGTGGCCACTGGTGGGTAAGAGATGGAAATCATTCAGTATCACTCGTTTATCATCTTTATTTTCTATTCGCTGTACATCCTTTACTATATGTAAATGTGGACCGGTCCATGTATTTAAATTATTTACTTCATTTAATAGCTTTTCTATAAAAATATTATTCTTATTCGTTTTTTATTAAATAAACTTCCTTAATACTTAGGCTTTTACAAAAATCATGTAACTCTCTCACAAATTCGGCTGGCGATTTTTTCATTAGGAATGTATATAAATGTTTTACTCTCTTTACCTATAACTCCACTTTTCCTAAATGTCTCTAATTTGCATGCATCAACAAAACGTAATTCTACTGATTCGTTTAACGTCCTAGTATTATGACTGCTTACAATGTTTGACTGATCAGACCAAACTGTAGGCGTGTCACTCATTCCTATCGTGGAAGTATTGTCAATCAGGTTTCTCTTTTGAGCCCTAGTCATAACCGAAACACACGACTCGTGCACATGTTTTAAATCATTACATGTTATGGAAATTCGAGACAATGCGTCTGCAGCCGCATTTTCTGAACCCTTAACATATTCTATCGTAAAGTCATATTCTTCTAATAATAACCTATATTTAAATAATCTACTTGACGGATCTTTCATGTTAAATAATGAGACTAAAGGTCTATGGTCGGTGAAAATTTTGAAATGTTTTCCGTACAAGTATGGGCGAAAATGTTTGACAGCCCACACTATAGCCAGCAATTCTTTGTCGATTGTCGGATAGTTTATTTCCGATTTGTTAAGTGTCCTACTGGCAAAAGATACAGGC
Source organism: Mythimna ferrago (assembly GCA_910589285.2). Classification (NCBI taxonomy): domain Eukaryota; kingdom Metazoa; phylum Arthropoda; class Insecta; order Lepidoptera; family Noctuidae; genus Mythimna; species Mythimna ferrago. The sequence continues at coordinate 3,983,949 of OU342693.1, forward strand.
TTGCCATCTTTGTTTGACAAAACTGCACCAATTGCGAACTTAGAAGCATCCGTCTGAAGATTAAATTCATTTTGTTCTGAAAAATCCGGGTATTGCAAAACCGGTGGAGATATGATTTTTTCTTTTAACTTATCAAATGATAACTGACATTTTTCATCCCATATAAAGGTTGCATTTTTACAACATAATTTGTTAAGTGGATAAGCAAGCTCAGCAAAGTTGGGAATGAATTTTCTATAGAAATTAACAAATGCAACAAACCTCCTCGTTTCGTCTACATTAGTTGGACATGGATAATTTTGCACAATTTTTATTTTATCCGAGTCAGGTAATACACCATTATTAGATACCACATGGCCTAAATATAGCAGTTCCTTTTTTAAGAAGTTACATTTCTGTGGGTTTAATTTTAAATTAATTTTTCTCAACCTTTCAAAAACGTCTTGCAGATTTTTGTTATGACTATCTAAGTTTCTGCCAAAAACTACCAAATCGTCTAAGTAAACTAAACATTTTTCATATGTCAGGCCAGACATAGCCATGGTCATCATTCTGGAAAATGATCCTGGACTTGTCTTTAAACCCATTGGCATACGAGTCATTTGGTATTGACCTGAACAGAATGCTGTGTATTTCCTGCTTTCCTGTTCCAATTCAATATTATATAACCTTGATACATGTCTAAATGTGAAAAATAAACTGAGCCTGATAGCGAATCAAGCACTTCAGTAATATTAAGAAGTGGGAATCGGTCGTCTTCTATACAATTATTGAGTTTACGGTAGTCAATAACTAGCCGCCACTTTTTCGGACTAATACCATCTGACTTTTTAGGAACTATCAGTACTGGACTTGACCACTCGCTACGACAAGGTTCGATGATACCCTCATTCAACATTTTATCAATTTGTTGCTTAATTTCTCCCTTCTGTGAGTGTGGTAAACGATACAGTTTTGTAAATACAGAAGTTACATTTGGTTTAAGCGTAATAGAATGTTTATAAATATTGGTTGTAGTTAATCTATCTCCTGGTAAATAAAAAATGTCTGAGTACTTTGCGCATAATTTTTCAATAGATATTTGCTCCTCCTTATTAAGATGTTTAAGGTTCAGTACTGAAAATAATTGTTTTACTCTACTTGCATCACGCTCTGATTTATCAAAATTACAAACGTTGTATAATGATATTTTTTCTATATACGGATTAATGTCTGTCAATGTACATGACCTATCTGTTGTATTTAATATCTTTATCGGTATTCGTCCATTAACTGGTGTTGCTATACAACCTGCCAAAAATTTTCCATCACTAATTTCTTTAGAATGTACTACACATTCTTCTGTAAAATCAGTCCTCAAATAATGAATGCATTCACATCTTGGAAGTATTTCAATTGCATCATTATGAATCAGTAAAGGTAAAACTATTTTCAGATTACTCTGAGTCAGCAATGTTAAGGTATGGTTACTAAAATCTAATATAGAGCTATGTTTATTAATAAAGTCTTGCCCGATGATGCCATTAGCCCGACATGGGAACGTATCGAAAACATAAAACTTATTACATTTCAGGTGATGACCACCCGCAGATAATGTTAAACAAACAGATCCTATTGCATGGACTTTGCCACCAATGCCATTTATGACAATGTCCTCTTTTTGGATTGGAAAGTTTTGTTCTAGAACATATTCATATTTTAAGGCTGAAATTGTAGCACCGGTATCAACTAACCAAGAATATGTTTTGTTTTTACAAGATAATTTAATATAATAGTTAGTATCAGTTGCGAAAATAACTTTGTTATTCACGAAAAAACTCATTTTCAAGTAGCTGATTTTCGGGTCTTGTTAAAACATTAACCGCGTGTCTATTCGCATCTACGGGGGGTTGGCTTATCCCTTGGTTACTACGGTTTCTATAATAAGACTTACCTCTACCGCGCCATGGAGATCCTCGGCCTCGTTGTGCTGCCCCGCGGCTCTGCTGATATGTCTGCTGCCCCCCTCGAGAATTGTAGTAGCCTCGACGAGCACTGAAATCATTGTTACGACCCCTATTATAATATGTTCGGTTATAATTATTGTTTACGTATTGTCCACGGTTGTGTTGTTGTCGTCCTCTAGACGAATACATGCCTAATATCTCGCCAGACCCCGAATAAGAGCCAGTTATGGATGTTTCTTCATCCTTCGCACCTTGTATAGCGTCCTTCATCGATCCGTAGTTTCTGGCTGCAATAATAGTTGAAAGACGGCGGTTTCGCAAGCCATCGGCAAATCTTTTGATAATCAGCTTTTCGTTCAAGGGTTTAATCATTTTATATGTATCTAAATTACCTTCGGCTTGCGATACCGTCAGATCCACAAAAAGTTCCGAAAGTTGGTTACCATAGTCCTGAACTGATAGATCATTTTGTTTTAATTGATTTATTTTGTTTTGAATTGCAAATGGTGACTTTTGAGGTAGTAACACTCTACGCATATCAATTAACAAATCGTCTACACTCGCATAATCTGTCTGCAACTGCAATTTAGCGTGCTGAGACAACCTACTCTTCAAAACAAACTGTACTAACTTCTTTTCACACTCATTACTAGCCAATAGCGAGCTGTAGTACTCTATGTTATCAATTAATTGTTTAAGCGAACATTCATTATCATTTGTCATCAAAGGTAATAAACTAAGAGCTACTTTCAGATTAAAAGATTCCATTTTTGTATCCTCACTGCTACTCGTATCTGACGTAGCACATAAATCTAAAATTTGTTTATACAATGACTCAAAATCGATACAAAATTTATCTATCTTTTCACTTTGTCCTATTTTTCCTTTCTTTATATCGTCAGTAATAATCTTTATTATATCAGTATATTTGTCATAAATTTCCTTTGCTTCACACAACTTTTTCTCTAAAACATTTGCTTGCCTACGTTTTGGACCTATTTTAATTAAATATGTTTTAATACATTTCAATTCTTTATAGCAAAGTTCCAAGACATCTGCCATCACTTAGCATCATTAGTTTTTTAAACACTACGAGTACAAATAACATATTATTAGCTATGATTATGCACTTAACAAATAAAGTTCAAAGTCCATTTAACGATGCCTGTGTCTTCATAAATATAAGATTCCCGTATTATAGCATACCAGTTTATATTTTATTTCCGCACTGAATTTACCGAATTTATCACTTTAACTTTTATCACTATCACTTTTTGCCACTTTCACTTTGAATATTTTGTGTAACGCCTATTTCCGTTGTTGTCATACTATGTCGCCCTTCCACCGTCCTTTCTCTGGGGAATGTCCTGACTGCCTCGCTCCAGATCTTCTAGATAATGCACTCCTGTATAACTCCTGATTTATCCAACGGATATGACAACGCCGATACATGCGTAGAAGAAAATATATCATGCCGAGTCCCAGAACCAGTGCTATAATACTCATCAGTATGGTGATGGTAGAAATGTGAAATCTCACCTCCTCTAGGTGCGTGTTATTGGTCCCTCTGGCTGCGTTTTGTACCACAACGGTCTCTTCTTTAGTTTGCGTACCTCCCATTTTTAATAGACACGATATTCGGTATTATATCGTAAGCACCGCACTGAATTCGACTTGTTGCAACCGCGAACATGGTCAACGTTATTGAATAATTATAATAATCCATCTTAGCTCGGATTTACTTCGATTGTTTTAGTTTTACAGTCCCTATATGGTACGGCGCCGTCGGTAACGCGATCGCACCGCGATGCGCGCTGGCAGGGTCGCCATGTAGGGTCGAAGGTATTAGCGTAGAGAAATGATAGTCACGGATGCTCAAATAATACTGTCGTTTATTGAATGCTACATTGATTATATATTATTGATTACACACTTACACATCTACACTACAATTGAATCTATGATAAATTTACCTTTTCGTGGTCAATTTTAGGATTTCGGTTTTTTCTACTTTTGATTACAAAAAAAATTTTCAGTAACGGGTACAGGTACACCTCAATTTTTTTGTGTACTAATTAAAAAGTAGGGGTTTATAACGTAGGATAAAACTAAGAGAATTTTTATCCCCTTAGGGGATGAGTTTTGAACGACAGTCCTGAGTTTGTATGAAAAAACCTAATTTCAGGCGGGCGAAGCCTCAGGCAGAAGCTAGTAGGTAGATATATAAATGCAACAGCCGTGTGCGTGCGGTTTAATTTTGCACAAGTACGTATTGCTCTCCGGTTGCGGCAGGCGTTATTGATGGTATTGCTATATCGCCATGATGCCGCATACCGCTTCGGATTGTGGCTTATTGAGCATTAAGAGCATCCGTGTGTTTAATATTTTATTCAGGTCCATGATATTTAGCAATGTTTTGTTGATATTTCAGATGAAAACAGCTGAATATCTCATAAAAGTATATAAGCCAGCGTCAGGCAACTGCTACGTAGTTGTCGCTGAACGCAGAACGCTGAACTAAACCTACTTGACGTAGCCGGGAAACACACTGTCGTTGTTGTTTTTATTTAATTTTTTACTTTTAAGTTTTCAAAGCTTGTTTGTTAATTGTGTGCCAAACAAATTTCTTTTCTATATTTAATTTCTTTAGAGTTATTCATAATCCTTTTAATATTCCCACTGCTGAGACTCAGACCTCCTCTCTTTGAGAGAGAATGGAGCGCAATCCACCACGCGGGCCCAGTGCGGGATGATGAATGTCACAAGTCTTCGAATTTTTGGTTCTAGGACATACCGGTTACCTCACGATGTTTTCCTTCACCGTTTTGAGAGCAGTGGTGATGAAATAAATTACACAAAGTAATGCGCTTGGCTGGGTTTGAACCTGCCTACAACTAGTAAGTCGGGGCCGTTACCACTCGACCACCACTGGTCTCTTAGAGTTATTATAGTGTATATTTTAAATTTCCTTTTCTATTTACAGACACTGTGTCTACTGTGTCGCAAGTCTCCAGGAAAAAATTACTTTTGAAATAAGAAGCATCTTTGTTCTCGTCTATCTGTCTCCTATGATCTTTTCGCTTTTAATTGTTTGTGTACATACTATAAATAAAAATGAGTTTTATATATACGTAAAAATGACTAGCTAATCAATAATCTAGTGAACAGCAAAATCAATTGACTATTAGTGTAATCAGTCAATTATCGAAAATATTAAAATAATAAAATAGTCAATCATCATTAGCAGCTATTAAGCTGATGATGATTATGATGAACTGGATGAAAACCCCAAGTCTATGCGGATAAAGGCAGGAGGATGATGGTGATGAAACCATGGGTATAAAGATACAAATAAGATATGGCATCATCTGTATGATGAGACTTTACAGACACCCCGTCTATCTATCAAAATTTTATGTAACATTTTTCTGAAGTACATTAGTCATTATCAAATACTTAACACGCCCACAAAATACAGGTATGTAGGTGTGTGTAGGTATGTGGTATGTAGGTAGGTATGTAGGTATGTAATACAGGTGTGTGGTGTATGTGATACAGGTTTATCCTAGTACAGGCACATAACATAGTCATACCTTTGTAATTATCCCTAAGATTTTATGTAACTATTTTACCAAACTTTAACTCTGAATAAATATTATTATTATTATTATTATTATTAAAACTTGACATATGACACGTCTAATCATTCGTTTACTCTACGCAGATGCTCATGCGCATACACCGTAACGCTCAACTCCAGTCTGCTGCCACCCGACAGTGACTGCGGACGTCATGGCTCGCTCAGTCATTTGTTTATTTGCGGTTCTCGCGGCATGCATCGTGCAATCTTCGCAGTACAAAGTGCCTGATGCTAAATTGGAAGCCATCTGGCCTAAGGGTCTGAGAGTGACTGTACCAGGTATGTCTATGTAATTTTAAGTCTTGTTATGAGTTTTTTACTGTTTTTGTAAGGTAGACGTTTTATTTTGTCACAAGTGAATGATATATCAATGTATTTACTCAAAAATAGTTGGGTTACTAAGTATTTTTACCTTGTTTCTGCTCAAAAATAAGGTAGGAACAGGTCTGAATTGTATTGTCAATTTCTTCAGTAGTTTTTTTTGTTTAGCTTTGTGTTAGGCTTTATATTTAGCATTTGAGGTTTTCAATAGGTAAAGAATCAACAAACTGTTTGTTATTCTCTTTTATCATTGAGTGTAACAGGAAAACCAGATGTAAAATTATAAAGCCTTGCAGGACATCATGTTGTTAATAGTTATAGCTCTCGTAGGAATGCCTATAAACCCTAGTTTTACATCTTCTTTACGGAGCTAACTTCATAGGTCTTTAATAATTCAGAAGTCTGGTCAAGTAAGAACGTAGCACGCTAGTTATATTAGTCATAGGGATAAAAGAAGATAAATATCAAATCTTTCCTTAAATACTTATAAAACTAAACCCCCCACCGCGTTTGTTTGTCTATTTGTTCACAATATTACTCCCAAAAAAACTACTGAACAGTTTAAATGCGGCTATATAGAAGAAAATCAGCTGTACAGTACAGTTTTTCGACTGGCCTGTTGGTCTAGTGGTTAGTGGCCCTGACTGCTATGCCAGAGGTCGTGGGTTCGATTCCCACCCAGGACAAATGTTTATGTGATGAGCATGATCATTTGTTCTGTGTCTGGGTGTAATTTATCTATAATATGTATGTATTTAGAAATATATAAGTATGTTTATCAGTGGTCTAGTACCCATAACACAAGCTCTGCTTAGCTTGGGACTAGACGGCGTTGTGTGGTAGTTGTGGAATATTATATATTGTGGAATATAATTTACGTTTGGCTAATGAACTGATCAGCTGATATTTTTTTCGCGATTTCGGCTTTTGCTCCCATGATAAAAATTGTTTGTTATCATGAGCACAATCACGTGTTTAAGTATCGTACACTAATTGCCAGTCAGGGTTATATAGATGTTTTTGTCGTTTTTTTTTTTTTTGTTAGTTTGACTAACAATACACAGAAATCAATGACAAGATGTAACAATAATAATAGAATATGCAATAAATATAAAAATGGCATACAAGTTTATTATGCACTAATTAGCAGCATACTATACCACGAAAAATTAACACTTTATGACGAATTTCATTGTCTTGGGTAAAAAAAACACGTCTAAAATGAGTCATAGACACATGGTCATTTCAATGTTTTTCATAACTGGTTATTTTTTCCTCTTATTCATTATTTAAGCATGTTTAATTCTAAAAAAACATTTGCTTACTTGATAACATAGGTACTTTACCATAATGATAAATAGTAAGATGATTATGAATAGGACTTCCCTAAATACAATAACACGCCGATTTTTTTTTTTATTTTAACGTCATCTGTTGACTGGCCAGTTGATCTATTAGTCGCCCTGACTGCTGGACTGCTATGCCGGTGGTCGTGGGTTCGATTCCCATCCAAGACAAATGTTTTTGTTGTTCTGTGTCTAGGTGTAAATTTATCTGTAACTAGCTGTGCCCGCGACTTCGTTCGCGTGGACTACAGGATTTTGAATTTATTTTTTCTAAAACAAAAGTAGCCTATGTTACTCCTTATTACATCAGCTACTCGTATGCATGTAGTAAAAAGGAGTTATTTCAATATTACAAACAGACACTCCAATTTTATTTATATGTATGTATAGATGTATAGATAATAGTATGTTTGTCAGTCTAAGCTTTGCTTAGTTTGGAAGTAGATGACGTAGTGTGATAGTTTTGGAATATTATTATAAAATTTCCATTCATAGATAGGTACCCTATTTTTGAGGTGGAAAATAATCAAATAACTTTCTCCCGCTCTGGGAGGAACGAGAGGGAGCGTGAGAGTTTTACTAAATAAAACCCACCTTGTCCTTCAGTTGCCCTTTGCGTTTCAGTACCACGGTAATTCTTTCGAACATTGCCTGAGTCATTGTCTTGCATTATTGTACTATTTATATATCTTTTACCATGTAGTTTCTTGCCGGTTCTTCTCCATAGGAAACGACCAATTTGGAACCGTGCACTAGCTTCTGACGTTTTATAAGTGCCCATGTAGGCCTATGTGAAATAAAATATTTTGATTTTTGACTTTGACTTTGACTTTGTCGAATTCTCTTGTTTTGAGCCGATTTCCGGCCACCATGGGCGCGGGCTTGCGGACGGCGAGCAATGGGCAGCTCGCCGTCCGACCGTCCGGTAACCATCCGGACCGAGCACAAGTCGTCGACGGCGCGTAGTGTTCCACGCACGCCTCAAGGAGATGTCTGCAAACCGTAGGGGCCCAGCAGGGTTGAAGCCTACTGGGGCCATGCGTTCGCTTCTGAAAGGACGCAACGGAGGAACATAGGAGTAGGTTTAGAAATCATCTAATGACATCTCCCGCTCTTGGACGGGGCGGGAGGGCGTGTCAGACTTTTACTGACTAAAATCTATTTCTGTTAATTCGTTCCAGGGCCCCGGGGTTCTCTTTCGCATCGCCCATGGCCCCAGTAGGCTTCGACCCTGCTGGGCTTCTGTGTTTTGTCCTTGAGTGTACTTGCATACCGCCTAAAGAGATAATCTTCGGTTGGTATTACGTTCCAGGAAAAGTGTCAAAGGGGGCCTCTACAAGTTGGCTTCAGACCCTCGGAGACGTTCCAAAGATTCAGTGACGCCAGGGTCTTTAAATAAATAAATGCCTACATTTTTTTTTTTTTATTGATATAAACTAGTGCTTGACTGCGATCCCACCTGATGGTAAGTAGCGATGCAATCTTTGATGGTGAGGCGCACTAGTTTATTAAGAGCCTATTCACTCTAGCCTTGAAGACACCCAAATTATAATCGGACGGGAAGACCGCAGCGGGCAAACTGTTCCAGTCCTTCGACGTACGCGGTATAAACGACGAGGCGAAACGCTTAGTCCGGACATAAAAACTTTATTTATTTATGTACACACAAACACTTGAAACTTTCGTATAAAAACAAAGGCAATGAACGTAAACAACACACGTTATTGATAAACCGTTATCTCTCCATTATATATACATAAAAGTTAATAAACTGATCAAGGGTAAAACCAACAATTAAGAAAACTATAATAGTTTTGTTGATAACAGAACTAATTGATGTGACCCTTATGTTTGAAATAATTAACAGGTGTCATGACTCTACTATATTATTTGACCTTAGATGAAGTAAAATAAATAAGCCCCGGCGGCCATCTGTTCTGCTAATTCTGTTTTATCTCACATTTTTAGGGTTCCGTAGCCAAATGGCAAAAAATGGAACCCTTATAGATTCGTCATGTCTGTCTGTCTGTCTGTCCCTATGTCACAGCCACTTTTTTCCGAAACTATAAGAGCTATACTGTTGAAACTTAGTAAGTAGATGTATACTGTAAACCGTATTAAGATTTTCACACAAAAATAGAAAAAAAGCATTAAATTTTGGGGGTCCCCCCCATACTTAGAACTGAAACTCAAAAATTTTTTTATAAGTGTGAGGTATCTATGGATAGGTCTTCAAAAATGATTTTGAAGTTTCTAGCATCATTTTTTTCTAACTTGAATAGTTTACGCGAGAGACACGGTCAGTGGGTAGCCTTAGGACTTCCAAAGTGGTAAAATGTGTCCCCCTCTCCCTGTAACTTCTAAAATAAGAGAATGATAAAACAAAAAAAATATATAAGATGTACATTACCATGCAAACTACCAACGAAAATTGGATTGAACGAGATCTAGTGAGTAGTTTTTTTTTAATACGTCATGAATCTAAAAAATACCCTATTATTAAAACATCGATCAAAGTTACAAGGAACTACAAGAACTTTTATATTAGGTTACTTGCTGGTACGGAACCCTCCATGGGCGAGTCCGACTCGCACTTGGCCGGTTTTTTTAGCCTATACTTTCTTACAGCTGGGCAAAAGCCTCCCCAATTTTTTCCAGGTATTCTTTTCTCGACCCACCTCGAACCAGCCCTTGCGGTAGGTGTCTAAGTCATCTCGCCACCTCTTCCCAAGTCGGCCTCGGCAGCGTCATCCATATTCAGGCGCCCACTCTGTGAAGACTATTGCCCAGAGAACATTTCACATGATTTAAAACAAAAAATTAAATCGGAATAGACATTATTTTCAGTACACTTACTCGAAAACCCGCTCATATCCCTACCGCTTTTAGGCACGCAATTTACTGTTTTTCACACTAGTGTGGAAAAGTTGGCGAGCCTACCACGCCACAATTGATTGTATTTATCTACTACTCAGGCTTGGTGCTAAGCGACCCCTGTTTATTCATATCTTCGTAAATGTATTAAAAAACGTCGTTTGATACACGTGGAAAGTCACTGTAGCACTCGGCTCCTTAAGGCGTATAGTCCCTTGAACCATCTGACCGAAAATATGTGAACGCAACTCTCGCACTCGCCTAGGCGGCAGTACGCAAATCTGTGCATTTATTTGCGGCCAGCAGCGCCCGGAAAGCGCTTTAAATCAATTTTCTCTGCGAGATATTGATTGATTTACATATGCAATGTTCACTTTGAAGAATATTTAACCACCAATTTTTATGTGTAAAAATGTTTCTAAAGGTCCAAGCCGTTTCGAAGGAGTAGGGAAAAGTTGCGAAAAGTTGCGAAATTGCTAAATATTTTTTTTGACAAAAGTATTAATTGCACGAAAAAATCAAATGTTGATATTATTGTTCATGAATCTATAATAAACATATATTTTTTTCAAACCAATTGACCTAGCCGTTACGGAGGAGTAGGCCTCAGAAAATCACTGTTTTATGGCACTTTTCGGGCGCTTGGCCCTTAACAGAATTCCGCCTCGGTCGCAATGATAAACTTTCTCCACTTGTATAAAAATGTACTAATTCTTCAATTTCGTTCAACACTAAGTAAGCAGCATTTTGTTATCAGTAAAATCTCGCGTGTTTTCCACGGTACATAATTACGAGGAAAATCTTCGCAAATATTATATTTGACCCGTAGCATTAATGATAAGTTCGTTGACGCTATATTTATTTTATAAGTAGTCATCTGTTACACTATTTTATTGATAACATTTACCGTAATGTGAGATGTCGTTTAACAGATGTAGGTACGAGTACCCACCCACTCAATTATCTTTTATTGCACCTATCACTATTTTTCTGAGCTGCATCACCAAAAAGGTTGACTGACAGGGTAAAAAAAAAAAACAAAATTGTCCAGTTAATTTTACATTAGGTTATAGATCCACTGAAAACTATTGCTTACCTTCTTATTATGTACCTTTCTGTCAAGGGACGGCCCATTTAGGTTCGAGGTATTTTTTTCAGAACAGCTACACATATTTTTCCTTCACCAAATAATTTCTAACCAGGGAACCGAACTGTCCACGTCTTTACGATCGTTAAATGTAATGGAGAGCTTAAAGCAATCCCATAGGAATTACATTTAAGTAAGTAATTCGTAAATGCGGGATCCTGATGGACGCGAGACAGGATCTTTCATTGTGGCGACACTCAGAGGAGGCCTATATCCTACAATGGATGTCTTTAAATGATAATGATGATAATGAATTCGATAGTTAATCAACGTATAATTATAAAACCACAGGGCATGATCGTCCAATTTTTAAGGTACCCGCCTCTCATGAATGGGTTCAATTAAAGACAGAACTACACACACGCGTGACACACACCGCCGATCTGGGCGCGTCGGTCTCCATACATCTTTATATGAAAACTAGACTTGTAGAGCTACACTTGATCCACGCCACGCGACGTCGTTCTATGTACAAATCGGGCGTGTTACACATGTGTGTCGATATAATGAAGTTCCAGCCAAGAAGCAATATGAATTTACTTTTCTAAGTTTATCTAGGACTTTACTGACACCACGTACCTCGGAAAGCACGTAAAGCAATTGGTCCCGGTTGTAATTCATAGATCTTTGATAGTCTTTACAGGTAGACAGATGCCAGGAAGTCTGCCCATCAGCCATCAGTCTATCCAAGGAGTATTGTGTTGCCCAGTAAGTGGGTTGAGCCCGCATAGACCTATAAAACCAATTTCTTTGTAAAATATTGATCGATTTACATATTTGATGTACATTCTAAAGAACACTTAAGCGTTTGTTATGTGTAAACATATTATTATACGTATTTCTATAAATCAAAGCCGTTTGGAAGGAGTAGGAAAAACAAGCGGAAAAATATCATGTCGTCAATTTTTTTTTTTTTTGGCAACAGTACCTATTAGTCACACAAAAAAAAATCATACGTTGATAAGGTTGTACATGAATCTATAATCAACATTTTTTTTTTAACGGCTTAGTCAACTTATTGACCAAGCCGTTACCGAGAGTAGGCTTCAGAAAGTCACTGTTTTATGGCGCTGCACGGGAGCTATGGCCTAGGGCCATAATTTCGGCGATTCTTCGAACTATCCATAGTCCATAGCCTTGGTTCTCTAACGATAAATAAATCAGCAAAAGTAATTAAATCGCGGCATCGACCTCTCTAGATTACGTTGTCACAGAGCATGATGGATCACTACCTAGGTATACGACTCGTCCTATCTGTTGGTCCAAAAGCTGCCTTTGTTTGAGTCATCCATTACACCTGATGGCTTTTAGTATTTGCATTTTTTTGTATCTCTGAAAATAAACTACGACTGAAATGTAAACGTAGACTATTTTATTTTGAAACAAAACAATAAAAAATGTTTGGTTAATTTTTTCGTAATTTTTTAAATGTTCAGTCTATAGACACGGTTGTGATTGTTACAAAAGACATATGTAAACTATTTGTCATCAGAAAGTAACTCATTTACTTACTTAACACGGTAAACATAATATATACATATTATATAAATGAAAGATCATAGATTCTGCAAAATTTTACACGATTCATCCAGACACATTGGTGAAAAGACATTAATCTATGTAAACAGACCATGCAATCGTTGTTCTGCGATATAAATTATCTTACAACTTATTCTCAGACCTACCAAACATCATCATCATCATCATCATCATCATTTCAGCCGAAAGACGTTCACTGTTGGACATAGGTCTCCTCCAAGTGTCGCCATAATTACCGGCCCTGTTCGTCTCGTATTCATCGGATACCTGCAACCCTAACCAGGTCTTCGGTCCATCTTGTGGGAGGCCTTCCCACGCTGCGTCTCCCTGTACGTGGTCGTCACTCCAGAACCTTTCGTCCCCATCGACCAAACATACATAAAACATAGAAATCACACAAGATTTTTATGTATATATTAAACCAAATTCATACCAAGATTTTGAACATTAACTAGATTAATCGTTTAACAGTTTTACTTAGGAGTAAAATTGAAAATAAAACCATTCCAGTGATAATTCACATAATATCTTATTTCAACAATCTTCGACAGCACGAATAATATACAGTATTGATTTAATGCCAAAAAATACATAAACCGAAATCCCCACATTCTGATAGAATAATAAAATTACCATATCACGTTATTTGATATTTTATTCACCCACTATTTATTTGGATACCTCTAAAAAGAGCAAAGGACCCGAATTCTATGAAGGAATAAGAAAAAGATAATTTTATTACGTGGGATTGTCGAAGCTTACAATCTTATGTTATCCGTATTGAGAAAACCTTTACAGGTTTATCTTAAGTTTCTACTTTGATTTAGAAATGTTTAGAATATATTGGCTGTTTACTTTTTCCCTGAACCCTTCGCGTTCTAATGGTTTCACAGCTATATTATAAATGATAAATGATATTCATTTTGCAAATGGGTTTTAAAAATACACTTTTACATGTCAATTTTGAACTAAACGTTCTCAGTCAGTTTAAATTAGATGAGGCCGGTGTTTCCTAACTGACTACCCTGAGAAAAAACACCGAAATAACCTCAGGGGCCAACAGTAAAGACCTCGAAAAACTTCTATTTTGGCCTGAACTTTAGCCCTTTATAATATACTAATGAATTATAAAAGTAAAGAAAATATATTTATAGAAACCTTGCACGTTTAATCGAGAATCGTATGTGACTAAAAATTCTTTCAAAAACTTTTAAGGTTGATAGGTAAGGATATAACTAATTACTCAACAAATTCTTCTTCAATTTAAATCGAACAATTTCATAAAAAATAACAAGAATCTGGTCATTGTGTCCAATTTCACGATATCTACTCATAAAACTGCAGTTTCTCATCACAATTTACTATAATAACATTTACCGTAACTTCTACTAATTGGAACAGAAAGCCAAAATTCCAAAACTAGTTTGCAAAATAACAGTTTTCATTTTCGAGTAACATCACCATTCCTCTAGTGGTCATTGACGCAAAGATTCCGAGGTCTCTGACTTATGGCAATGAACCTCGGTCTTCAAGTTAGTAACAAGTATTTAATACAAACACAGAGGTTCAAACAGGTTCGGTTTAGCAGCAAAAACATGATCACATTCAATATTATCGAAGTACCTACGATACTTAATGAGATTCTTTTTTGTTCGCATTTTTTAGTTGTCGTCTTTTGCTTGACTTTCTTGAGATACTATTTTTGTTACTCGGCATAGCAGACTTATCACGTTACAGAGATTTTATGATAAACTAGCTTTTGCCGGCGGTTTCGCCCGCGTACATAAAATATAGCCTATGTCACTCAGGAATAAAGCAGTTTTCTATCGGTAAAAAATTTTAGCAATCGGACCAGTACTTCCAGAGATTGCTAATAACCCTCCTTGGGCTTTGCCGTAGTCGAGAAAAAACTATTTGCAAGCATTTTGTCTTTTCACATCTCTTTTAGTGCAAGATCCCAGGCCCGCTAGACGTCACGTATTTTCTCACGAACGAAATGTGGACGATTGAGTACTATTAGTATGTACTAACAACGCATGCCTATCTGCTAGCTTGCTTAGACGGCCAATTTTCAGGTACCAGGTAATCAAGGTACATAAAATCATTACTTACCTCACGTAAATTCTCAAAGCTGATTTTTACGTATTTTGTAGGCAATATCTTTAAAATCAAGTCGCCAATACTCCCAGACACATTCCGTGGGCCGTATTGCTTTACAGACGCTTTAAAGCTCCCAAAATAATGACATAACTTCACGTAAATTCTCATGCTTGATTTTTATATATGGTCACCAGACAACTATTTTAAAACCTTTTACAAGAATACAGACCGATCCAAGGGGCATATAATTGTTAATAAACAATTTGAGCCTGGCAGCATCTACATCAATTATTCCAGGAACGTTGTTATTTCCTTTGTATGCAGCTGGAGAGTGACCGCGCTCGTTTTGTTCCCTTAAGCAAACTAGTTCCTGTTATAATAATAGAAATCCATTCAAATCTTTTCCAGACGATGGCTTCTCACTTTTCGCCTTCCACGGCAACCTCAACGTAGAGATGGAAGGCTTGGAAGCAGGTCAATGGGCTCGTGACATTACCAAAGCCAAGAATGGGGTGTGGACCTTCAGAGACAGGAACGTGGAGCTGAAGCTCGGAGACAAGATCTACTTCTGGACTTATGTTATCAAGAATGGACTGGGCTACAGACAAGATGATGGAGAGTGGACTGTCACAGGTGAGTGTCAATTAGTTCTTGTTCCAAACTAAATTATTTGTTAGTACCTGTAATGTACAAATGGACAAATGTTTGTGTGATGAGCATGATCATTTGTTCTGTGTCTGGGTGTAATTTATCTATAATATGTATGTATTTAGAAATATAAAAGTATGTTTATCAGTTGCCTAGTACTCATAACACAAGCTCTGCTTAGCTTGAGACTAGACGGCGTTGTGTGATAGTTGTGGAATATTATATTATATTATTATTATATTAATGTTAGATACTGTTATTTTCTGGTAAAATTAAGCTTCATTGTCTTGGCGCTTCTCTGATAATTTTCTCTGTTGATAATTGCGGCGTTCTAGAGTTGCAAAGTGAGTCTTAAACAGCCGCCAGCTTTAAAACAGCAAAACCATCAGTGAGAATTACAAGAAAAATACAAAATCCTGTATCGCGCAATTAAAGTTCTCCATGCAATTTGAGAGTATACGACAGCCCGAAATCATCTATCAGGCAGTTGCCCACCAGACATATCTAACACCCGTCTGGTCGGAGGATCCTCCCTTTCCAATGGAGGTAAGTGGGACTTTACTCTCTGTTCCGCATAATTCCAAACTGGTAAATAGAAAGAAAAAGTTAAGGTGAAGCTCGATTTTAGTGCAGGGTTTAGCCACGTGCACGTCATATCCACTCCTGTACCCTCTTAAGCACTGGCTAAAGTGTATACGTGCAAAGTGGAACAACGCTGCAAAGGATTATCTCTCCATCCATCTTGTTCACTACATGTATGCCCGTGGGTTTTGTAGTATTATTCTACAGTACAACATTAGTCTACAATGTACACAATAGACATAACCAAGTTCTATTTGCACTTTAAATGTATTAGAAACTTAAAAGTAACTTAAGTGTAATGACACTTAACAATACAACATGCATGACAATATTTAAATACATGAGGGAGAGGGAAGCCAAAGAAAAGATGGATGGATTGATTGAGGGGTGAATGAAAGAAAAGGGAGTTAGTGATAGTGTGACGGGTGACACGACAGAATGGAAAAAAAAATTGCTGCGCCAACCCCAAGTAATCTCATCATCAGGGCAGGAAGAAAAAGATGCATGGCAATACTTGCACACAAGTCGCATAATCACACTCTCTATAATGAAGTGTGCTATCAACTAATTCTAAGACACAACCAAATCCTCACAACAAACATTTTCTTCTTCCAGAATACGTTAACGAAGATGGCACACCAGCTGACACATCCAAAATCCCGACCCCAACACCGAAACCACCAGGTCCCACGCCCTCTTCTGGAAGCCGGCCCCCATACGTCCCTCCTACTCCATCACCCCCTAAGCAGTGCCAGACATCAAGCACGGTGGTAGCAGGAGGCAGCCCAGTCTGCAGAGGAGATCTGGTCTTTAGTGAAGACTTTAATGGATCAGGACTTAGAGACCTTCCAAGTTGGACGGCGGAAATCAGATTCCCAGAACAGCCGGTAAGTAACACGTATGAGATCTCCCGCCCTAGGGCGGAGCGCGAGGGCATGTGAGACTTTTTCCGACTAAAATAACACATGTGTCCTTCAGTTGCCTTTTGCGTCCTAGGACTACCGGTTACCCCTTCAGAATTTCTCTGCGGTCCTAGCTAGTGGACATCGGCCATGCTGGGCCCCCACAGTTTGCTGACATCTCTTTGATCACTACGCGCTGTTGACGACTGGGCTTGGTCTGGTTAATTCGTCACCCTCCCTGCTAACTGTCCTAACTCGCAATTTTTATTTTTCCAGGGCGACCGTTTTTCGGTCGGGTGTTAAAATCATCTTTCTGTAGTTGCGTTAGCTGTAGCATTATTAATGAATTAAAGCGTATAGTCCCTTGAACCATCTTGCCGAAATTATGTGAACGCAACTCTCGCACTCGCCTAGGCGGCAGTACGCAAATCTGTGCATTTATTTTCGGCCAGCAGCGCCCGGAAAGCGCTTTAAATCCATTTTCTCTGCGAGATGTTGATTGATTTACATATGCAATGTTCACTTTGAAGAATATTTAACCACCAATTTTTATGTGTAAAAATGTTTCTAAAGGTCCAAGCCGTTTCGAAGGAGTAGGGAAAAGTTGCGAAAAGTTGCGAAATTGCTAAATATATTTTTTTGACAAAAGTATTAATTGCACGAAAAAATCAAATGTTGATATTATTGTTCATGAATCTATAATAAACATATATTTTTTTCAAACCAATTGACCTAGCCGTTACGGAGGAGTAGGCCTCAGAAAATCACTGTTTTATGGCACTTTTCGGGCGCTTGGCCCTTAATAAGTTTTTTATATTGATCTTGGCTTTATCATTTAAGTTAGTAGTGGGCCCTAAAGTCACAAAGTACGAAGGTAGTGAGCATATTTTTTCCCTTCTTCTGCACTTACGCAAAACAAAATATGTGATTATCTTATAAACGGTAAACGACACAGATACGACGATTAGAGAGAACTTATTCGAAATAAGGTTATGAATACGTAGGTAATATCAGTGCAGATACGCCAGTTTCTGAGATAGGTCAGTTAACGGGGAGGGCGACGAATTATCGGACGGCCGGACGACGAGCTACCCATCGCCCACGTCTACCGTGGCTGGTAGTCGATGGGTGACATACGTTGTGCAACCGTACGCCAATATGGCACCTTAGATAATAATTTATGCCGTCTGGTCGAGCAAAAATTACCAGGATCAAAACTTTTCATAGCTCCCCATCTTCTTCATGGTGGTGGCTACGTTTGCCAAATCAGTGGCATTTATTATGTCCTCCAAATGGCAGGAGTACTTAAGCCAGTTCAAAGTGGGTGGGGTGGGTGTCCGACGGGTCTATAAAAGCCTTTCACGCCAAATAGCTTTCCATGAAAAATATAAACGGCTATCATTTTAAGGCGTTATGACGTCAAGGCTTTTGGACAACTAAAGCCTCTCCACTCGCAGAGGTCACAAATATGAGTTTGAAAAAGATACCGCGGCTTTAAAAGTTAAAAAGCAACAGAAGGAACACTGATGGGTTTAGACTCCTGCTCACTTTATCCAGAGCGGAAGAAGTTGCCTATTTGATCATTTCCAACCCCCAAAAAATAGACCAGTGCCAAGCATCATCCCTTTTCTTCACAATTTATGGGAATGTAGGGAACACAGTACCGTTCGTTGTGGCGACACTATCATCATCATCAGCCTTTTTAATGTTCCCACTGCTAGGACTCAGGCCTCCTCTCTAGGAGAGGGAATGTGCCCTAATCCACCACACGGGCCAGTGCGGGTTGGTGGATGTCACGTGTCCTTCGAATTTTTGGTTCTAGGACGTGCCGGTTTCCTCACGATATTTTCCTTCACCTTATTGGGAGCAGTGGTGATGAAATAAATTACACAAAGTAATGCGCCTGGCAGGGTTTGAACCCGCGACCTACAACTTGTAAGTTATCATTACCACTCGGCCACCACTGCTCTCAACGGCACTGTGACGACATTATGGAGTCCACAATCCAGTAGTGGACGTCTTTCGACTAAAATGATGGTTGTGATGATGACAGGTAGCATACGCACAGTAATCACTTGCTGCCGTGCACAAAGAGGCTCAAAGGATACCGTTGTACAGTCTCCTCAGGAATGTTCCCTAACAGGCGTTGCACAGAGGGGGTTCCGGAATGGTCTTTTAAGAAGTAACGGCATCCCTTCTATGTGCTGATGGTGATCACCGGGGTGGTTTTGGTGAGGTAAAAATCCCACACTCCCAGGACTTATCTCCAAAGTCCAGGCACCTTTTGAAGGCCTCGAAAAACAAAAAAAGGTAGCCTAAGTTATACCTCAACAAAATGAAACTTTCTTTTAGACCCTTAATCTGTTATAACCACAAACTCTTCTTGCTTTAGGACTATCCCTTCAACATATACGATCCGGACAGAACAATAACCTTTGAAGACGGTTCCCTGGTCATCACTCCAGTACTGACAGAGTCGCTACACCACGAGGGATTCCTTACCGAGTCTCTGGATCTTACTAACCTTAGGTAAGCTTCTTAGTTTGTTCTTTTTTGACGTTTGCACAGATCTATCCTCAAGGTAAACCAACGCATGATGGAATTGGTCCACGGATGGGGGACTATTAATTTCATAGTGAGATTCTTCTGTGTATCAAGAAGCACGTTAACTGCAAACACGACTGCAATAGAACTGCAAACCAAACGTGCGGTCCGATTGCAGTCGTGTGAACTGCACACCGACTGCATCCGAACTGCATCATACCCACCCGCCCGCACGCTCCGCCCTCCCGCACATGGTGCAGTTCGAATGCAGTCGTGTTTGCAGTTCTATTGCAGTCGTGTTTGCAGTTCTACTGCAGTCGTGCCAACTGCATTCAAACTGCACTTAAACTGCAATTTGAAGTTGGATTGCAGTTGAAATGCGGTCCGTCTGTTTAGACCCTTACCCTCAACCTCGCCTTTGTACGTGAACTGTCTGTACCTCCATATGTCCTTGAGTACAAAAAATAATTAAAATGAAGTAAAAACAATTGGGGGAGGCCTTTGCCCAGCAGTATAGCGTATTAAAAAAAAAACCTATAATTTTTTTTAATTCGGGTCAGAGATTTTTTCTAAACTTTCAATTCAAGTTTTCTGAGTAATATTTCTAATGAATTTTAATTAATTAATCTTAATTAATACAACGCTCCACAAAGACCCGTTTTGATCACAGTTTCCCGTTACTCGTTAGATATGTATTTACCGAATGTCATGAACATCAGAGAACTTTTCATTCAATTACAGTTCTTGACAGCCCCTTCCTTTCACCTATGTGATTTTGAAACATCAAAATGCTTTATTTTTTTATTTTATTAATTTAATTTTCATTTTATACATTTTATTTGTTGTTGAAAACTCGGATAAGAGACATTTCTGATATCTCTTTTCTGAGTTTCAAAACAGTTATTTCATGATACATGTTTTTAAAAATAGTAATAATAATATTCCACAAATGCACTAGCATAGCGCATACAGGGATAATCACCGGTTGGTACCACGTTCCTTTAAAAGCATCTGCGAGTTGGTTTAAGCTCCTCGTACGCCTTCCAAAGGGCCAGAACCTCAGGGTCCTGAGATAAATGACCATATTCCACAACTATCACACAACGCCATCTAGTCCCAAGCTAAGCAGAGCTTGTGCTATGAGTACTACACAACTGATAAACATACATATTATGATTCTAAACAGTAAATACACATCAAACCCAGAAAGGCACTTTAATTTGTGTAATTTATTTCATCTCGGAAACCGCCATGTCCTACAACAAAAAGTTTTAGGACATTTGACATCCACCAGCCAAAACTGGGCCCGCGTGCCAGATTACGGCCCATTTCTGCTCCTAGAGAGGAGTCTCTAGGAGAAGAAATCCGCCTGAGTTCCAGCTACAGGGAAATTAAATGGCTTATAATCATCAACATCAGCAGCAGCATTTTTAATGTTCCTACTGCTGAGACTCAGGCCTCCTCTCTAGGAGAGGGAATGGGCCGTAATCCACCACGCGGGCCCAGTGCGGGTTGGTGGATGTCACGTCTTCGAATTTTTGGTTTTAGGACATGCCGGTTTCCTCACAATGTTTTCCTTCACCGCTTTGGAGAGCACTGGTGATAATGGCTTATAATGCTGTATCCCAATTTTTATTTTTTACAATACACTCTGACTAAGTAAAGTGCAACAGCCATTCAAATTTGTCTTCCATTTCCAGATGTACAGGTCAGTTGGGCACAACTGAATGCAGTCGCACAGCGTCAGGTGCTCAGATCTTACCACCAGTCGTAACCGGGAAGATCACCACCAGACATAGATTCGGCTTCAAGTTCGGCAGAATTGAGGTCAGGGCGAAGTTACCTGCGGGCAACTGGCTTGTACCTGGTGAGTGGAAGATTCTGATTTCATAGCTATTTTAGGTGTTTGGAGGTAGGTGAAACAGAGTGTATAGACTCACAAACCTCCGTTGAAAAGGAAGGATCCTCCGACCAGACGTGTGTTATGTCTGGTGGGCAACTGCCCGATAGATGATTTTCGGGCTATTCTATATTTATTTACAATGTACCATCAAAGACACTTCCGCCTGACCACCGCTAAGTTCGTTTTTGCTTGTACTCTAAAAGAAAACTTCGAAGGGTTTCGTTTGGCGCCGCACTGGAGGATTCAAGAGAATTTTTAAGTGATCAGGCAGAAATGACCGCGATGGTACTTGTACAACATTACAGACTATATCTAATTCATTGTACAATAGAAACTAAGAAATAAAAGAATCACTAAAAAAATATCCCACAAAACAACTAAAACAAGGTTTACTAAGTTTTATGTTCAAAATCGCGCGGAAAACTGCAAGATTAGTTATTACGTGAAGCCACAGATGTCGCTACAGGTGTTATACTAATGAAAATATACAGGTCATAAAATAATCAAGCGTTTGTGCAGGCGTTTAGCTATGACAGAATAGTACATTATGATATAAGACAAGTGTGTAATGTTAGTGATTACCGTTGAGGCGGTATTAAGACCCGAGCCATGGCGAGGGTCTTTAGAGAGCCGAGAACTTTTTCAATACACTTGTGAAGAAAATAACTGTAAAATTAGTAAACTTTGGTGGCGGTAAAAATCTGTTTTCATATATATGCGCGCCCATATTTTTTTTTTTATTTACCCTTCAATACACTCACTGAAATGAATAAACGGGGGTTGACCGGCGACTCATAGGGGACGACCTGCGCCCAGCCTGATACGATAAATATAATATTATGGCGGGGGAAAGGTTGAACAATAAGGTTTTAACTACATTATAGCACTAGTGCGTAATGATAATCAAAATGTCAGTTTGGTAACAAGGACCATTATGTACCAAAGTGCAATGCAATAAGAGTCACTTTCCGAGCAAGTGTATTGAAAAATAAGTTTTACCATACAGCGTGACATCGATACATGGTGGATATCCCACCCATACGTACACACATTCACTATGCGTACAGCTAAGGACTTGAATTCCCTGCCGGAGCTTGTTTCATAATAGCTACAATTTATGGGTCTTAAAATCAAGAGTGAATAGGTTACTTCTAGGCAAGCGTGCTTCATCGTAGGCCACATCGTCGCTGACGCTTACCATCAGGCGAGATAGTGGTCAAACGCGAGCATATCAATAAAAAAAAACCCCCAGTCTTTTGAGCACGTTTCCAGTTGACAGTCTAGGGCCATTGGTCGACTTCTGAAAGACAGACCCGTGGTCCTGGGACGCAAAGGGCAACTGAAGGATCATAGGTGTGGCTTTAGTCAGTAAAAGTCTGACACGCCGACTCCGCCCTTGACAATTTATTACATGATTTCTCTTTAAAATACTTAAACTGAATACAAAAACTTTAACCTCTGTAGCGACATCTATGACGCCACATAGAAACTAATATATAAAATCTTGCATCATGGTATTAGAATACATAACAGCCCGAAATCAAATATCGTGCATTTGCCCGGGCCAGACTTTCTTCTGGTCGGAGTAGCCTCTATTTTCAAAGAAGTTTTGCAGGCCTATATATCCTGTTTCGCACACCTATTTATTTATTTATTTATTTATTTATTTATTTATTTATTCTTCATGCAACACAAAGTACATAGGCGGACTTAATGCCTTAGGCATTCTCTACCAGTCAACCTAGGGTGGTGAAGAGACAATATGGTAGGCGCACAAAAAGAAAATTTTGGTATTGAAACAAGAGTAAAAATTATACATAATTATAGATAAAATACACATACATATATATTTAAAAAACCTATAAACCTCTTGTACTATCAACATTAACTTAAGTGGCAATGGGCAGGGCACATTGCTCGCAGAACAGATGGCCGTTGGGGCCGAAAGGTTCTGGAGTGGCGACCGCGTGCCGGAAGACGCAGCGTTGGAAGGCCTCCTACAAAGTGGACCGATGACCTGGTGTAGGTTGCGGGAGGCCGATGGATGCAATACACACAGGATCGTTCATTGTGGCCACACTTGGGGGAGGCCTATGTCCAACATTGAACGTGTGTTGGATGAAATGATGATGACTATCCACAGATATAGTAGATTCTTAACTGTACCAATTAACCCTAATTTCCTTTCCAGAAATCAACCTGGAACCTACAGAGAACGTATACGGATCCCTCCGGTATGAATCTGGTCTGATGCGAGTGGCCTTCGCTCGAGGGAACCCAAGTCTTTCCAAGAAGTTATACGGAGGCCCGCTCCTATCTGACTCCGAGCCATTCAGGTCCATGATGATGAGGGAAAAGATTGGAATCGACAACTGGAATAAGGAGTATCATAACTATACCATGATTTGGAAACCTGGTGAGTTGCGAGATTATAATAAAAATAATAATATATCAACAGGGCAGTTTTGTGGCGAACTGTTGGGCTTAGTGACCTCACTGAGAGAGCAGTTGTGGCCGAGTGGTAACGGCTCCGACATACCAGTTGTAGTTCGCGGGTTCAAACCCAGCCAGACGCATTTCATTGTGTAATTTATTTCACCACCACTGCTCTCAAAACGGTGAAGGAAAACATCGTGAGGAAACCGGCATGTCCTAGAACCAAAAATTCGAAGACATGTGACATTCACCAATCCGCACGTCCCAGCAGACGTACGGACCCGATCTCCCGGGAGAATATTTGTTCTTCATCTCCGGCTTGCCTTTCTTGGCCGGCCGTAGTGAAAACTGACGAGGAAAAGATCTCCTGCCTCTTTCTTGCTTTTATTGGCTGGCTTGGGTGAAGATTGATAAGAGCAGAGACAGTCACCGTCATATCTGGAAGTAGTGGTCCGATTGCTAAAATTCTTTGACCGATACCAGGCGTGCGAAGAGGCTGATTGGTAATCCAGATTTGGTTAAGTCCAATCTTCAAAGCCTTGAGCACAGGCGTAGGGTAGCCAGCCTTTCTTGCATGACTTGATTCCGCCATCTCATTTCCACCATCGGACAAACGGACGCACGGCGAGTATCCACCCTTACGTTGTTGAAACATCTAGGTACGGTCCGGACTAAGCGTTTCGCCTCGTCATTTATACCGCGTACATCGAAGGACTGGAACACTTTGTCTGCTGCGGTCTTCCCGTCTGATTATAATTTATGTATCTTTAAGGCTATAGTGAATAGGCTCTTAATAAACTAGTGCGCCTCACCATCAACGATTGCATCACTGCTTACCATAAGGCGGGATCGCGGTCAAGTACTAGTTTATAATTTTAATTTATTTATATTCCTGAGTAACATAGGTTATTTATTTATTTATTTAATCTTCATGCAACACAAAGAGAGAGAGTAGAGAATGCCTAAGGCATTAAGTCCACCTATGTAAGACGGACTTAATGCCTTAGGCATTCTCTACCAGTCAACCTAGGGTGGTGAAGAGACAATATGGTAGGCGCACAAAAAGAAGAAGAATTTTGGTATTAAAACAAGAGTAAAAATTATACATAATTATAGATAAAATACACATACATATATATTTAATATAATATACAGGGTGGCCAGAACATTGACGTCCAAAAATAAAATGTAGGTCCCTCGTATCGTGGGGTATCCGAATCACCCCCATGTATGTTCCGCGACTTTTCATAGTGTTCGAGTTATGAATTTTTTTCTGATTTTTTGAGAATGATCGACCAGACCAATCTAAAAGTTTTTTTAAAAAAAAGTACATGATTTTGTCGAATTTTTTTTTTTAATCTGAGTCTTCATGAGTAGTACTTTTATGCATAAAATAATCAGCTTCGTAACTGTGATGGAAGTTATGAAAAAGTTGGTCTAAAGTGAAAAATTTACGTTCGTGAAATTATGACTTAGCTTTTCAACTTTAAATAAAAAATTTAAACAGGAGACTTTATGGTTCCTAAGTAGGCTTCAAGAATGCGCCAGACTCTCAGCTTTCAGAATCATAAAAAAAAAAATAGCACTTAATGGGGCTAGAAGCTGCGGGCAAAAGGTTGTCCTTACTAAAATACCTCTAAATTAACCATACTATCTCTTTCCCAGATGGCCTCCAACTCTTAGTAGATGGCGAAGAGTATGGTAACATTAACCCGGGAGAGGGTTTCTTTTCAATCGCGCGGAAGAACGCGGTTCCACACGCGTCCAACTGGCTGAGAGGAACTGTCATGGCACCTCTTGATGAAACGGTAAGTTGATTGTTTAATTACCTACTATAGACCCACTCCAGCTTGGCAAGAGAAAGAAAAAAAAATAAAATTAAAGAAAATAAGAAAATCTTTAATTCTTTATTGTACACCATGATAAATAACAAAAAATAGGGATATCAGAGTTCATGTACATAGGCGAGCTTAACTCAAAGTTGAGCTTTCTTCCACCAAACCATTGAGTGATAGAGATATAAAAAAAATATTAAAAACAAAAAAAAAGACAAAAGATAGTAAAGATTTTTTAATTTATTAATTAATGAGTGCAATTTATGTCTATTTTTTTTTAATTATTCATTCCTCGACAACTTTTGTGTCGCAATGATTAAGATATAACAATATGTACCACAACATTTAACAGTCACAATAATTAAATATCTTTTTTTATTCTTTTTTATGGAAATATTTAAATATATAAAATAAATAAAAACGAAAGCAGAGAAAATCACTACATTGTATAAAACAAAGTCGCTTAGGTCTTTTTTTTTATGGTGGGAAAAATCATGCATTGACATCCCCCGCCCTTGGGCGGAGCGGGAGATAGTGTCAGACTCTTACTGACTAAAAGACCCACCCCGTTCCGTCTAGCCTTCATACCGGGGCTCGAGCGCCCTTTCGGATAACCCTGGCCCCAGTAGGCTTCGACCCGGCTGGGTCCCTGCTGTTGCTGACAACTCCTTGAGGCGCGCGGGAACAGTGCGCGCCGTCTACGGCTTGGGCTTGGTCCGGACAGTTACCGGACGGCCGGACAGTGAGCTGGGAACTCAATGGCGGTGCGTTCCGAGAGCGGCGACCGTGAAAACACATCGCCTCGGATTTGTGAAGCGCCACCTCCAGTCCCAACTCCTGGATCCTATCAACGACCATCGCAACCCCGTGTGTCGCTAGAGCGGCCGCCGCCTGGTACGACTCTCCCTGCGCTAGAACCAGCGTGTCGTCTGCGTAGCAAACCACGCTGACCCCGTCAGGGAAGTCGCCGCGCAGCACGTAGTCGTACCCGATGTTCCACAAGGGTGGCCCTAGTACCGACCCCTGCGGAACACCGCACGACATCTCTCGACGTTTCCAGTCTCCCTGGTGACCGGGGTAGACAATGTACCTGTCCGACAGGTAAGCCTCGACCACTTGAGAGAGGTATTCGGGCACCCGGTGGTACCGGAGTGCCCTCCGGATCGTACTCCAGGGCAGGGAATTGAAGGCGTTGGCAATGTCCAAGGACACTGCCACGACACACCTGCCCCGGGACACCGCATCCCCCGTCGTGAGGGCTCGCACGCGCATGATGGCGTCCACCGTAGAGCGCATCCTGCGAAAGCCGAACTGTCCGTCCGAAAGGTCCGGCCCCACCCGTGTTAGGCGCCCGACGAGGCGGTTTGCAATGACTCTCTCAAAGAGCTTGCCCACCTCGTCGAGCAGCACAATGGGCCGGTACGCGGACGGAGAGTCCGCAGGGCGCCCTGGCTTCGCTATGAGAAGTCGCTTAGGTCTGTCTGTCCATATGTGTGCTTACAAGTTTAAAACTGCGCAACGGATTTTGATGCAGTTTTTTCAATAGATAGAGTGATTCAAGATAATATAGTAGAAGAACACTGATAAATTTTAGATGTTTCTAATGTGATGTCGTAAATGAACATGTTTTTGAGCTTACATTGCAAACGCTGTCTAAAACCTACAACACAGATCGAAATAAGTCGATAGGGACGAAAGGTTCTGGGGTGGCGAATACGTACCGGAAGACGCAGCGTTGGAAGCCTCCAACAAAGTGGACCGATGATCTGGTCAGGATCGCGGGAATCCGATGGATGCGTGACGCACAGGACCGGTCATGGGCGACGCTTGGGGATACCTATGTCCAACAGTGGACGTCTTTCAGCTGATATGATGAGATCAAAATAATGTACTACAGTATACTTACACTTTAAAAAGGTCTACATACAAAAAAGTCCACGAATGTATACGTCTATCTCTTAGGTCGTCGGTCGTAAATCGCAGGTTCAACTTAAAACGTTGCTGGCTTAGATTTGAGCGTTAAGTGTTCGTCACATGGCCAATTATATGTCGCTCTTTCAAGAGTAACCTTAAAAGAAAACATGTTTGTATAGTCTAATGACAAAAAGCCGTTAACTTTGTAAAAAAAAACATTCTGTAGTAGGTATATTTAGTATCAGCATTGCACCCTTGCGAAGCCGGGGTCGGATTGCTAGTAAATAATAAATAAAATTCACTCAAATATGTCAGTGTACCTAGTTTGGAACCACAAAAATAATAAAAATATTATTAATAATATTGATGATATTTAACGAAATAATGTTAATAAAATATAATTCCACATTGGTCATAACATTAACATAATACATGAAAAATAAAAACGAATACAAACCTGCCTTGTCATAAACAAGGCGGGTTTGTGATCTTTTTTATTTTTTACTAAAAACCGTAGGTTTAAAAATTCGTTTTTTAAGAGTATTAGCTAAACAGAAACAAAAAGTCACTGACTCAAGCTGATTCCGAGTATCTTTTTTTTTACAATCCCATGTTAAATGGAGGAAGATAATATAAATATCTAGAGAATATTGTACAATAACAAGAGATACGCCGAATAGTAGTTTCACCGAATACCGAATAATATTCGTTAAAGTTCTTACCGAACCGAATATACAGCCGGATAATTCGGAATTCCCGTTACATAGTTTTGCCGCGCAAACAAGTTTATATTGGATCCTAAGTTTAGCAAGATTTTTTTCACCAGAACAATACAAAATTGTTAGAAGAATGGTTCTTCTAGAAGCT
Source organism: Mythimna ferrago (assembly GCA_910589285.2). NCBI lineage: Eukaryota > Metazoa > Arthropoda > Insecta > Lepidoptera > Noctuidae > Mythimna > Mythimna ferrago. Next base: position 4,012,493 of record OU342693.1, read on the forward strand.
ATTAGAAGAAGTGAGTGTAATGAAAGTTCAAGTGATACTACGTTAGATATTGTTGATGTTGAAGAAACCCATGTCGCTTTTAGGGATTGCTACGAAGAACACGCATCAAACAAGAAGGCTTACTTAAAACTAGCTTTAGTCCGCGGCTTCGTCTGCGTTCATAAAATATAGCCTATGTCACTCAGGAATAAACTAAATTTCTATCGGTGAAAAAAATTTAGCAATCCGACCAGTGCTTTTAGAGATTACCTCCTACAAACAAAAAAAAAAAAAAAACAAACTTTATCTCTTTATTATATTAATGTAAATGATCAATTAAACCGAATTCGTTCTTCCCTTTCTTCCCTTTCGGTTTAGGCACAGTCACTGCAACTGTATTGTATGTCTGTACTCTTTTTTTATTATTTTTTATGTTGTTGTATATTGTGTTGCTTGCGCCGAATAAATGCTATTCTATTCTATTCTATTCTATTCTTCGGCATTTCAACCAAATGATTCGGCCGAATACGCCGAATATAAAACGAATATTCGGCGCATCTCTAGTATTAACGTCATAATCGCGTAAAAGCTGTTGTACGAGAAGTAACACGAGTTGCATGCGCTTAATGTATTTATATTTTTTTTTAGTTTTTGAGTTATAAACAAAGAAAGGAAGAAAGAAAACATGTTTATTTGGCACACAATGAACCAAACAGTAAACGACTTTGTTTTATTCATATAGATTCAACCCTGAAAATCAAAATAACTCTTAAAATATCGGAAAATTATAGCAACGGTCATATTGGTCTCAATCGTTCGGTCAATAAGTTTGGCTAAAAGGTAATCACTACATTACTAGACTATTTAGGGATCAGCTAGTCTAGTACAAAAATAAAAATGATGCAGTAATAATAATAATATAATAATAAATTTATTTATTTGATCCAATAACATACAGATAACACACAAGAACTAAACAATCTCGGGTTATAGGTAAGTACATATTAAATAACATAGAGTGTCAAAAGAATCTTGTGTACAGAATTGTTGAATATATTTTAATTAATACATATTTTAGTTGAGACCATTTGGACCCCAAACTAGGCAAGAGATGCCTGTATTTTGGAAGTCCATTGATTCCTCCTAAATCACAATGTCTTACTTATACTAAATTATAAGTTTATAACAGTCAAATATAAATATACTTATATGTTTTTTTTTTCACATGTTCGTTCTTAAATGAACTAATGCTATTTTTATAGTAGGTATTTTTTTTAAACAATTAAAACAACAATGAAGCTACTTTACAACAGTGAGAAGATCTTCAGTCGCTTCATATGTTTAAGACAAAATGTCCCCCAACGCACGTGCAAGGCTGTCGAATTGCCCAACTACATGTCACGCGTCAAGTGACAACGCAAACACTTGGGACAAGTTGCTGGGCAACGGTGTTAGCCTCACGTAGATTGAGCGTTGCGCGTTAGAGGACGATTTGTCCTCTAATGCAACTGAGGCTTAAAGGTCTTTCTAATTCACACTTGGTATTTATAAGCCTTAGTATCAGCACTTTTAGAATGTTAAAATTTAAAAAAAGACACACTTTTGAGCAGAGGTGGCCCAATCAGTGGTAATGTCCTAACTAAACTTATGACATCGACGTTATTAGTTCAAACTCAGGCAGGCACTAACGGTGAAGGAAAACATCATGAGGAAACTGGCATATCCTAGAAACTTTTCATAGGACATCCACCGTCCTCTCGTAGACAAGAGGGCTGAGTCCCAGCATTAGGATCATTATAAGGCTCATAGATTTGCTCGCTGAAAAGAAGTAGCGCAACAACGTCTCCATCAATCGTACAACTCAGCGTATTGGTCATCAAAACACTAACAGCTCCATTCTCTTCCAGTTCTACTTATCCCTGGGTCTTCGCGTGGGTGGCGTCAATGACTTCGCAGATGATGTTCCTGATAAGCCCTGGAGGAACCGCGGCAGCAAGGCCATGTTAGACTTTTGGAAGCACAAGAACTCCTGGTTTCCGTCCTGGTACAACACCAACATGAGAGTAGATTCCATCAAAGTGTATGCCTTGTAGGTTTATAAAGTGATCTGTGATGATTCTGAGATTATATTTCTTAAGTTTTTTTAATAAAATTGTAATTTTACGTTTGAGTTTTATTTTGATCGTAATTAGGGTTCCGTAGTCAACTAGGAACCCTTATAGTTTCGCCAAGTCTGTCCGTCCGTCCGTCCGCAGATAACCTCGGTGACCGTTAGCACTAGAAAGCTCTTTGGTATCAATATGTATATCAATCATGCCGACAAAGTGGTAAAATAAAAAGTGGAAAAAATGTTTAATTATGGTACCCCCCCCCCCCTACATATAAAGTAGGGAGTGGTTTTTTTTTTATTTTAACCCTAACGTGTGATATATTGTTGGATAGATATTTAAAAATGAATAGGAGTTTACTAAAAAATGATAATATTTTTGGAAATAATTGCACCAAAAGTAAAAGTAAATGTGTGTCTGATTTTGCCTCTAATTTTTGAACCAAAAGTTTAAAAAATATGAAAAAAAAATCTCAAAAGTAGAGCTTTTTAAAAAAATTCTGGGAAAATTATTTTGAACTAGATGGGTTGAACAGTTTTTTCAAGCATTTTATTAACTTAGTTTAAATGTTTTATTATCCTGAACGTATCTTCTTTCAAATAAAAAAAGAATGATTAAAATCGGTTCTCGCAATCCAAAATTACCACCGGAAACCCAGCATACATAACCCGTCTTTAGTAACACCATTTCCTGAGAGATGGCGCTGTATTTGGGCTACTTCGCGTTGTTAAGATTTGTCCTGAGTTGATGGGGTCGGGACAGGTATGAGCTATTTATTGTCGGATAACGTTCCACGTGTGGTTGGAATCTATAACTCTTTCTTTAGTTATCACAGTCCTTTGTGGGTCCGTTTTTAGGTCCCGTACTTAGTATGTCGACTCAATGTAACAAATGGCCCATTTTTTAACACTTAAGTGGGGTCAGTTATTGTGACGGACGGGAACTACGGAACCCTACACTGAGCGTGGCCCGACACGCTCTTGACCGGTTTTTTTGTCCCTATTATTTAGTTACGGGTTTTACCACATTCGTCTTTATGAAAAATATCTTACTTCGGAGAATCATCTTTTTTTTTACAAAAGGAAATAAAATAACATGTTTCTTTACAAAACAATTTATAAGTATTTCTGATGTACTTTATTGATTCTTCGTCATTGCTGATATAATATGAGATATGCCGTTGTGAGTGATGACTTCACGACCCATATCCTTATCCTTGGTGATGTTTCCTCTATTGAGCTGATGAGTTGCTGCCACCACACAAACAAACACGGGAACCGGAGATCCGGCTCGAAGAACCAAAAAGATGTGTGTGGAGCTGACTGGGCCGCACCTACCTTAGATGTTAGCTTAAAATTTTAGTTACAAAAGTTAGTTAAAAAAGAGCTTTTGGAATCGCTATTTCAATTTCATAATTTCTGGATATGAAATTTCAAAATATGTGATATTTTATTTGGGAGAGTTATCTATAAAATGTGATCTGCGGTAGCTAGAAAAAAAAGGGCATGTAGTCAAAAAAATCATGAAATTCGATTGGGAAGTGATTTATAGATGGCTCATAGAATGGTCCATGGATCTTTTGAAATACCATTAAAACATTAACATGCCTCAAACTGAACTTTACCTCAACATTTATGACAAACTTTTTTACGTTGGCAACAATCACTAACTCCTTCCGCTCTGATTGGAGCGAGTAGGACTGTCAGACTTTTACTGACTAAAACCAGGCCAGTTATCTTCTGCTCAACTCAATCCATACTCCCAAGACGGGCAGAGTACGGATTGAGTCGCCTATAACTCAGCCATTACCAGGAAAAATATTTCACTAACCAAACCTTTTACACCAAAAAAAAATAAAACCATTCACCAAGAATTTAAAGATACCTTAGTTTTTGACTATAATTTTCCTGTTTTAAAAACGTCTGACCTTCCAAAACCGGCTTAAAATTTATATATGTAGCTTCTTCATCATCTCGAATTGAATCAGTTGGTGCCATAATTAGTTGAGCAATGTCTTGTGTTGTCCAAGCTGCACTTCTTTATTTATCAGTGCTTATAGCAACATGTGAAGCTCAATCAAGTCGTCAGGATTTCGTAGTCCCTAATCCAACGGTTGAAGCTCTGTATCCCAAAGGCTTTAGAGTTACTTTGAAAGGTAAGCTAATTATATCAACATTTTTTTCAAAATAAAAACATATAATTTAATGTTCGTCATATGGCAAACAGTTTAGGTTTCTCGTTTATTAGTTCACTGAGAAAAAAATAAAATAAAATATCGTTGAATAGAAAGGAGAATGTAACTGTTTGTTTACGAAAAGTTCAATAAATTGTTTTCATGGTCTTGTATCTTAATTAGAATTGACCTCTCTTCAAGTATATTCTAGTAATAGGTCACCAATTCCCAATTTTTAACAAACACTATAAAATTAGATGAAGAAAAATCTGAAATGTAAAAAATTTTGAGTATAGTTATCACAATTTTTTTCATCATCAAGCTTTAAGTATTATTCAGTTTGTTTTCAATAGACTAAGAAATCAAATCAATTCTAATTTATGACACCAGAAAATTGCAAATGCCGTAATATTGTAAAATATCGCGAGTTGTAAACTAGTTTTTATAAATATGACAAGGTTATTTTAGAAACAAATGAATTCGGATGTGATTTATCGTATAAATAAAAATAGGTAAAAAAACTTTTTAAGTTAAACGGTTTTATGTTAAACATACATTGAAATGTTTAAGATAAATGTACTAAAAACCAAAAAATAATAAAATAGATACAGTCGTGGGAATTATAAACATATGCATAGACTAGACTAAAATAAAACCGTGGGGCACGTCAATTGTCTACAAATTAATTAACATTTTAATCAACGATTGTAGACAATTGACGTGCCCCACGGTTTTATTTTAGTCTAGTCTATGCATATGTTTATAATTCCCACGACTGTATCTATTTTATTATTTTTTGGTTTTTAGTACATTTATCTTAAACATTTCAATGTATGTTTAACATAAAACCGTTTAACTTAAAAAGTTTTTTTACCTATTTTTATTTTCTAGTTTTTAATTTTTATTTCGCATTCTGTATGATAATTATTATTACGTATTATTATTATCGCCTGAGTCTTGAGGGGAAAACGCTAACGACATATCATTTTTATCCACCCTAATGCCATACAGTTCTCGGCGCGTTTTAACCTTTCACCTTAACTTGGGTGGTTTACCGCTAACGACGTATCATTTTTAGCCACCCTAACGCCACACAGTCCTCAACACGATACAAAATCTTGACTTGGGTGGTGGATTCAGGCTGGATTAATCAGATACCTAAATTACAGATTCAATTTCTAAATTTAAATCTTATTATTATACGCCATTTGGTGGCTGCGCCCATCTTAAATATTGAGGTTGTATAGTGCACTGTATTCTTCTTGTCAAGCCCTTTTATTTGATACCCATATTGGTGGGATTGATAAAAAATTGTTATCAGCCATTTGGTAGCGGCGGCCATCTTAGATTTCAATTTTGCATAGTAAATTGTATTCTACTTGTTGAGACCTTTCATTTGATACCCATGTTGATGGGATTGATAAAACCTAAGTTATCCGCCATTTTGTAGAGGCCGCCATCTTGGATTTTAATTTTATATAGTACATTGTATTATACTGGTTGAGCACTTTCATTTGATACCCATATTGATGGGATCGATAAAACCTACGTTATCCGCCATTTTGAAGCGGCCGCCATCTTGTATTTCAATTTTTTATAGTATATTGTATTCTGCTTGTTGAGCCCTTTCATTTGATACCCATATTGATGGGATTGATAAAACCTACGTTATCCGCCATTTTGTAGCGGCCGCCATCTTGAATTTATAATGATAATGAATAAACATAATTGTATTGTCACCAAAATCCAAAGTGTATACAAAATTTCAGATTAATCGGTTGACAGGAAGAGGGTGAAATTTGAATTACTAAATTTGACCAAAGAATAATAAATAATAAAACAAACGGGGTGAGCTAAATAAAACCGTTTAAAAACGATTTTTTCATAATATATCGGGAAATTTTTATCTAATAAAAATTATTACAATCACATTGTTTAAAAACTGAAAAAAAAAAATATTACAGTATAGTGACATACCTAAACTCCACTATTTTTTATATATTTCTCTAACCTTTTTTCCAGGTATTTATTACATTATTTACTTTATACAATATATATTCAATCTATACTTTATTACTTCTAAGTTCATTACTATATTACAAACTTAAAATAATAATATGTACAAATGAGTTAAAAAGGCTGAAAAACGGGGAAAACTCATAGGGCATCAAAAAATTCGTCCACATCGATCTCAATGGGAAAAGTGCCCAGAATGCTGGCAGCATTGCCTCGCTGGATGGCAATGATGATTCGTTGACTGAGGAAAAGTCCAGCCCTCTGGTCACGCGAAGAGACGACCAACTGTTTGCCGATTTCCCGAACAACTCAATGAGCGCTCGGACCCCATGACCCTAGTGTTTCAACCCCGAACGGCTCAAACACATAACTTCCAATGAGGTTATTACATTAACGCCATTTGAAGTTTTCTGCACCTGCAATAGCCGCTCCAGCACAGCCCGCCGTACTCAGAAGATAGGATGGCGCAAAGGTGTCGACACATGTTGCATCCCACACCAAAGGCCTACCCAATTTCCAAAGCATTATAGTCATCCCATCTGGCCTCTTCCCATCGTCACGTGCCAAACCATTGGGTTCTAAAACAGCTAGCACCCCGGCGGTGACAAGAGCTCGACGGATGATGTCATTAATACTGGCATGCCGTGCTATCCGACCAGCGCTTCTACTGCAAGATAGGCCTTGGTGTCCGAGGCGGTCGACTGCTTCGCCGCACTGACATCGATGTGAAGCTCCACTAGGAGCACCCAGACGCAGGCATGTAGCGATCCGGAAGGTGGTGTCACTCAGCATAGTACCTATGTTAAGTGACGGTAAAGCCTGTAGCCAAAGGCCCAACTCCCATTCAGCCATAGCCAGTAGGCGAGCGCGCTCAGAGATTATTCCATACCAACCTGCAGAGCGGCTCATCCCACTGTCTCTGAGAAGATGGATTTTCGGGCAGCAAGCGATTTTCCAGACGCTCACGGCATCGGCCAAGCATGGCACCTCATAGCTAACCAGTGATGGAGTCAAAATTTTTTTGGTCAACTATTGAGTGCTGTGGACCGAAGACAGGAACGCCGGTAAGCGGAATTTTGTCGTCAATGAATAAAGAAAAACTGTCTTCCAAAATTGGAGAACCTAGGAGGTGCAGTGTACTTTTATCTAAAATTTTGATTTCTGAAGCAATTGAATAAAATTTCTGTAGAGTCGATTGTCTGTCAGTACTGTGAGGAACAAAAATTTCGCATTTAGAATGATTAAGGTCAAGGCCGATGGATCGAAATTGCTCTTTCAGGAATTGAAAATCTTTTAAAACAGTATCTACTTGTACCTCACCTCACAGTGTTCCATCATCCAAATACCATAGGTTAAATTTTGAATTTAGTTGTTGGAAGATTAGATGAATAGCCAAACTGAATGACTGACCCGAGAGGATCACCTTGTTGGCATTCAACTGCATATTTCAAAACCTTGTTTTTGTACAATAATTTAGAGGGATGCCTATAGCATTGCCACAAAAAGCCGAAAATTTCTGGTAGTTCTTTTTTTGCTTCAGCCAATAAAGTGTCCCTGTTTACAGAATTAAAGGCATTTTTAACGTCAACCTTGAGAATGACCTTACCCTATCAGAATTTAGGAAGGTTGTGAGGGCATGTAGTATATTAGGGGAAGTTTAAAAGTGGCGCCAGTGACTGAAAAGTTGAAAGGGAATCGTTTGTCTTGGTATGGTCATGTGAAAAGGAGGGATGAAACGCATGTTGCTAAAAAAGTTATGAGTTTACATGTGGATGGATGGAGGGGAAGAGGGAGGCCAAAGAAAAGATGGATGGACTGTGTGAGAAGCGATATGAAAGAAAAGGGAGTTAGTGATAGCGTGACGAGTGACAGGACAGAATGGAAGAAAAAAACGTGTTGCGCCGACCCCAAATAAAACGGGACTAGGGCAGGAAGATGATGATGATGATGATGTGAGGGCATGTACGGCAGCCTCACAGCACCCTCTTGAACCAAAGCCAAGCTGTAGGGGCTGGAATTTGTTCGTTAGTGATTGGCTGTATGATTTACAACAAATTTTGGCTGCCATACGCGTGTATGTGCACCCGACGGCGATGGGACGAATGCCACCGTCCTTCGTGCGCAGAGCACATAGGTTGGCCCCGTAAAAGACATCGACGACGGCATCGTTCACGCCGCCGGAGCGCATAAGAGTGACTAGAGCCACAAGCTCCTTCAAAAGCGACTCACCAGCTTCCCCGGCGCCTGAATTTAAAAGATCCTTCAGGTGTTGAGGGGTTAGGCCGTCGAGGCCATCGGCAGAACCGCTTCTGAAGGAGCTCACGGCTGCAAGTAACTGGGATGCTGAAATTTGGAGAAAAGATGAATTCGGGTTAGGGGTGTCAGGAGGCTCAGGAAAAGTGAGGTCATCCGCAGGCGCTGGGTGTTTACTCTCCAGGGCTGAAAGTGTATCTGGAGAGTAAGGCGCCACTGTATTGCACTTACCAATATAATAAAATAAAACTATCGCTAACACGAACACAAAATTATAATACACAAAAATAAACACTAGAAAAGTCCAAGAAAAGTCTAAAGTCAAATTGACGGCTTGACGTAACGGCCGTGGCGCAGCCGCACTACGGGTCTAGGGCACCCCAACTCTCATGATCTTTGTTTTTTTCACTAGACAGTACACGAGGAATTTGAAGAATGTGAAAAAGAACACGTTGTAGAAATTCGCATCATAACATCTGGATTCGAAATCAACAGCGATGCCGTCCACTGTGATGTTGCCCGGCACCGACGCCTCGCCAGAGGACACCGGCGTCCCAGGCTTATCTTCAGGAACTCATCCACCACAAACAGAGGCAGCACCCTCAGCAGCACATCCGCTAGTTCTAGTGCTTTCGACCTCAACGACATTATTTATTTATGCATACCTTTTCACACGTTACACTGATTTTAGGACTGAACTGCACTGGCTTACACTGTAAACTTTCACGGGATGCTTTCGAATGCTATTGTAAATAAGTCGTTGCAAATAACCAAAATTTTTATTCCCCAAGTCGTTTGACTTTTTAAACCGGCGCCATATTTTCATCTTTACACAAACAATTATATTTTCCTAACTTTAGTAACATTTTTTGGGATATAAATAAACGCTAATAACTTTGCTGTTTAAAAATATAATTTATTGAGACTTTACATAAATAATAATAAGACCTTTTCTAATAAGTCCTTTAAGTATTTGTACTAATTAAAAATTAGCGGTTTATAATCTAATGTTAGCACAATTAGCTTACTTCTGAAATCATGCTTTTCTAGATGACGGCTATTCGTTCTTCGGTTTCCGTGGGAACATTAACAAAGAATTCGTCGGCCTAAGCGAAGGAGATATTAAAGCTGATATAGTAAGACCGAAAGGCGGGAAGTGGGTCTATAAAAATCGCAATGAAGAATTAAAGATTGGGGACACCATATTTTACTGGATCTATGTTATTAAAAATGGGAAGGGACAAATGAAGACAGATCTGGAGTATACTGTCACTGGTAAGTTTTTAATGGTAAGAAGTGGTTTTCTTTCTATGTGTGCATCGTGCAGAAGTTAATTTGGCTTTAATGAATATAAAATATCTAATAGTTTCAAATGTACGTATGAACATTATATCAATCTATAACCTACATAACACAATTCAGCCCTGCTCCAACTTTCCGGGATATAACCATGCCGATAACCGACTATCTTGATGTTCTTGGTGTTACGTTGATCTTCACTCTCAACTTTGGGCCCTACATGGAAGCAAAGGCTCAACTGACTCCAAAAAAGCTTGGAATCCTCGCAAAGGTCAGACAGTACTTCACGCCGAAACATCCTTAAATTTTATCAAGCGCAAATTCGATCATGTATGGAATAGGTACTGCTCTCATCTTTGAGATGAATTTTGATGCACTTGAGACAAATGAGAGGCAAGCCAAGAGAATCATTGGCAATGATGCACTCGTTGAGTCGAAGTTTCAAAGTTTTGAGCATTGACGCCGAGTTGCCTTTCGATTATCTACCGGTTGCATTTCAGGAAGTATGTGTCAGAATTACATAGCCTTATACCTCCATGCCCGTTCCATCATCAGACTACCAGGCGTACGGCGATGCACCACCGGTACATGGTGGACATCCCACCTTAACGCACAAAACGTTTTGGGAACACATTCGTTGTGCATACAGCTGAGTAGTGGAATTCCCTGCCGGAGTGTGGGTTTCCTGATGGCTACTTACTGTTCTATTATTTTTTCAGGATTTGTTAAAGAAGATGGCACACCAGCAGGTGGCCAACCAAACCTGCAACCCGATCAGCCAACTTCTACAAACTCAAATGAATATGACCTAATAGACCAGAGATTTGACCCTGACTGCACAACCTCCAAGACGATGGTCCAAGGTCAGCCACCTATTTGTACGGGAAAATTGATATTCAATGAGGATTTCGATTACACAAGTCTCAGGGAGTTGAAGAAATGGGATGCGCTGATCCAGTTTCCAGAAGAACCGGTTAGTTCAGTATATTTGAGGGTACAACTAGGTTGTGTTTGATTGATGACAACAGCCATTTCAGAAGCTGGCGATGCTGACTTAGTTACAACATTCTACATGGTTGTACCCGTTATACGCTACTAGAAAGGAAAGATTGGTATTTGTCTATCATGAATGAACTCAAATTCTACTAGACCGATGTTCCTACTTTTCTTTATGTTGCTAATACTTTATCATTTTCCCATTTCAGGACTATCCCTTCAACGTGTACATTCCAGACAAAACCGTGAGCTTCGAAGAGGGATCCCTCGTCATCACTCCGGTGCTGACTGAGGCAGAACGTCCTGAAGGATTCCTTCATCAGTCCCTGGATTTGGGTGTGAGGTACTAGTCTTATAGTATACCAGATGGCCATGTAACTTTATGTCGTTTATATTATTTATGTATATTAAAAAGACCAAGGGACCTAAAATTGATCCCAGTGGGATCCCATTTGTTATAGGTCTTGCGCTAATTTAATGATTACCAAGTTTAACCACTTGTGAGCGGTTGGTTAGGTAAGATCCGAACATTTTTAGAGCATTTCCAGTAATATTAATGGATTCCAGTTTCTCTCAAAGTAATTTGTAGGAATCCGTGTTAAATACCTTTTTCAGATCTGTAAAGACACCTATAGAGGAGGCGCCAAAGGGAGTTGGCCGTTTATGTCAAAAGCGTGTATTTCGACACCCATAAGGGAATCAAAATTTATAGGGCCCTTTTCGTTGAGCTAGAATTCTGAAATTTAGCATGAAGCAAGGTCTCATAGCAGTTATATAGGTAAAATTCTCAAAACTGTAAATTTGTCATTATGTCAAAAAAAAACTATTCTTGTGATTCGGAAAAATCTTCGTAACTTAATTTGGGAATTGAACTGTTTTCATGTGTAAATTTGTACGGAACCCTCAGTGCGCGAGTCCGACTCTTTTTTTTTAGTTGACTTCCTATAGATATATTTAATCATAAGAAACAATTAAATATTGTTACTTAAACAATTAATAAAATGATTCTTAGCATTTGTTCAGTCAATTTACTGGCTGCTTCAGGGAGAGGGTATAAAAAAAATGGACCAATATGCCTCCTGGCAACATCCAGAATCATAATCTGCATGCTTTTTAGAGTCCGAAACCATTCACAGACAGTGGTCCTCATATTTTGCATACTCAACTCCCTTTGGCGCCTGCTCTACTAAGCATATAATAGATATTTATACAATCATGATGATGATGGTCTTCACCTCCAGATGATTCTTCCTATCCTGAATGAACTCACTCCTGTCATTCTCCATATTATCAACTATTCCCTTTTCACTGGCTGCTTTCCTTCTGCGTGGAAGAAAGCGCATGTCTTACCTCTACCTAAAGTCCTTAGTCCGTCCTCAGTTTCCCAATTCCGTCCAATCTCCATTCTCCCAATTCTATCTAAAGTCCTTGAGAGTGTTGTCAATAATCAACTGTCTCATTTCCTATCCTCTAATGGCCTGCTGAGTCATTACCAATCTGGTTTCCGTCCTGGTCACAGTACTGTATCGGCACTAGTTAAGATAACTGATGACATCCGACTGGCCATGGAAAATAGGTTTCTTACAGTATTGGTTCTATTGGACTTTAGCAGTGCTTTTAATTCAGTTGATTTTGACATCCTCTTGGGAATTCTATCCTCTCTTAATATATCTCCCCCTGTAATCGCTTGGTTTAATTCTTATCTTCGTGGTCGCTCGCAGTCGGTTCGCTCAGGAGAGACCTCCTCTGATTGGTGCGACCTAGCTGCGGGTGTTCCTCAAGGTGGCGTCCTTTCTCCTCTTCTTTTCTCTATTTTTATTAATGCTATCACAAAGGTCTTATCTTCACACTACCATCTCTATGCAGACGACTTGCAGATTTATCGACACTTTAAACCTGAGGAGCTTCCTAACGTTATTGATGCCATCAATAGTGATCTCAAAAATATCTATCAATGGGCTAAAAGTTTTGGACTCTTAGTCAATCCAACTAAGTCACAGGCGATCATTGTTGGTGGTAGATATTTCCTAAATTTACTAAATAACCAGTCTCTCCCTCCAGTACTGTATGATGGCGTCGCCATAGAATATTCCAAAAAAGTTAAAAACTTGGGTGTCCTTTTAGATTGTAACCTGACCTGGAATGTCCACATTGCGGAAGTAAGCAGGAGGGTGTTTTGCTCGTTTCAATCACTAAAACGTCTCCAGAAGTTCCTGCCTTTCTCTACTAAACTTACTCTTGCTCAGTCTCTCCTTCTACCTATTCTGGATTACGCTGATGTCTGCTTCCTGGATGCGACTGAGGAACTTCTTAATAAGCTGGAGCGTCTGCAGAATCTGTGTATCCGCTTCATTTTTGGCCTTCGAAAGTACGACCATGTGTCAGAATTTCGAAGGCGATTGAAGTGGTTACCTGTTCGGCAGCGTCGGGATTGTCACATTCTATCTTTTCTCTTCTCTATTCTTCATAATCCCAACTCCCCCTTGTATCTCCGGGAACGCTTTGAGTATCTTGTTCCGAGAGGAAAGTCTTGTCGCTCATCATCCTCTCTTCTCCTTCGATTTCCTCCCCATTCCTCTAGTCGGTACAGTGGTTCTTTTACTGTTCGAGCTGTTCGTCTTTGGAATTCTCTTCCACACTCTATAAGGGCTAGCCCTTCGTTGGACGTCTTCAGGGGAAGGATCAGGGAACATTTCCTGTCAATATGACTCATGTATATATATATATATATATATATGTTTAGGTTTTATTTGTTGTATTTATGTAGTATGTTTTCTTTTATCTATGTAAATTATTTTGGTTTTTGTTGTGCATTTCTTAAGTTCTCCTCTTTTATAAAATTTTATTTATATTAAATTAAGGTTTGCTGTAAGAAAACCCAATTTTGGGTTAAGCTCGCCTGTGTACATCGGCTTTCTTACTCTGAATAATATGTAAATTTATGTACAATAAAGAATATAAGAATATAAGAATCTATGTTGTGTTTAATTTTGTTTACGAGATCAATATTGTAGCATTAGCGGAATTACTGTTTGGTCTGACACCATATTGACGATCGGTAATAAAATTGATAGATTTTAAATATGTTTCTAGTAGTAGAGGATTTTTTCAAAAATTTTTGATATTACAGGTAATACTGATATCGGTCGATAATTACCAGGATCTACACAGTAGTTACTTTTGCTATTTTAAGTGCTTCAGGAAAGTTTCCATTGGCTAGTAGTTTACTAAAGCATTTACTTACGTTATTTACAATTAGATTTTAGGTGCATTTTAATACTTTAGTGTAATACAATCTATGCCCGTGCTAGAGTTAGGATCAATGTTTGTAATTATTGTAAAATTCTCTTAGGAGGAGAAATGGGTAAAGCGCGTTCACTACCTGTTATGAAATATAACAGGTATCTCATCTGATTTGAACTTTTAATCAATCAGGACGTTATAATATATATGTTTCTCACTACTATCTAATTCCCTACATATTTTCAGGTGCACAGGCAAGGTAGAAACGTTGGAATGTAAACAAGTTGCATCAGGTTCTCAGATACTGCCTCCAGTGACAACAGCGAAGATCACCTCTAGACGCACATTTAATTTCATGTTTGGAAGGGTGGAAGTGCGCGCGAAGTTACCTTACGGGAGCTGGATTATACCTGGTTTGTTATTTATGTCTTTATATATATAACATCTCAGGACCTTAAGTTCCTGGACCTTTAAAAGCCGTAAGATAGACCAAGCCTACTAGCAAGGGCATCTCAGATACTCTTCATAGAAAGTGATACCAACCGATGATTATCCCTGTATCTACGTGTTTTGCAAGTGCTTCCAAGGATAAACCCGTTTGATGAATGACTATTTGTTTGTGCAAGACATGAAAACAAAAATTAAATATTAGACTTGTTGAGTCCTGCTAAGAGCTGCCTAGAATCTTGCTGAGAACCCCTAAAACCATGTTCTGTAAAATAATGCTAAAGTAGCACGACGACTATCATTTTATCTTCTTAGATTTGAGCAAGCATAGGTTTAACGTGATCGCTTACAATGGGCCACGTCAGAAAAACCAAAACAAAGAGGCAAAGAAAAGGCCATGCTTGGAGTATCCTTGCGTGATCACATCATCATCATTATATCAGCCGAAAGATGTCCACTGTTGGGCATAGACCTCCTCCAAGCGTTGCCCTGTTTGAGGCCTTCCAACGCTGCGTCTTCCGGTACGTGGTCGTCACTACAGAACCTGTCTTCCCCATCGACCATCTATTCTGCGTGCAATGTGCTCTGCCTATTACCACTTAAGTTTAGCGATTCTTCGAGTTATGTCGGTAACCTTGGTTCTCCTGCGGATAGCTTCATTTCTGATGTGATCACGAAGGAAATTCCGAGCATAGCCCTTTCCATCGCCCTTTGGGTGACTTTAGTCACATCAGAAATTAAGATATCCACAGGAGAACTAAGGTTACCGACATACCCCGAAGAATCGTTCAACTTAAGTGGCGGTGGGCAGGGCATATTGCTCGCAGAACGGATGGTCAATGTGGAGTAAAGGTTTTGGAGTGGCGACCATGTACCAGAACAGGCAGCATTGGAAAGCCTCTCACAGGATGGACCGATGACCTGGTGAAATTTACGAACGACACTTTAGGGGAGGCCCATGTCCAACACTGGTCGTCTTTTGGCTAAAATGATGATGAGGTTTCCCTTTCTATGTTCCACTTCTGCCTTTTCATTCTTGTTAAAAATGCTGTTACCCCTGATAAAAACTTTTTGCTCCAGAAATCAACTTGGAACCATCAGACAACGCATACGGTCCAAATAACTACGAATCTGGATTGATGCGAGTGGCCTTCGTCCGAGGGAACCCTGGACTTGCTAAGAAGCTCTACGGAGGTCCTGTTCTCGCACAGAGCGAACCATTTAGGTCCACCTTGCTAAAGGAGAAGATCGGCATCGATAACTGGCACAAGGATTTCCATAACTATTCCATGATTTGGAGACCAGGTTAGATTTAGTAGTGTCTACTTAAGCTAAAGTCCTTATTCCTTATTTTTGTCTTGAACAAGAATCTGTAGTTTTATCGTGTCAGTATCACTCCAAGGTAAGACTAAATTTGCGGCTGCCACATGACATCACCGGTATATGCTGGAGTATTTTGCCATTGATGATCCTGAAGTCGTTTTTGTAGGTTGTAAATGATTAACACCAAACCACTAAGTAACACGTTTAAATCACAAAATAGATAGGTACGGAAGTCAATCTATATACAAAGCGCACTCGAGCAAAGCACACATAAACACCGCTCACGAACACAATATCTCGGCTCAATCGCCCGGTCGCACTCGTACAGTTCGGCGCATCGCACTGATCCTTGCGCGAGCGCCTAGCGTAGGTATAAAAAGTGAAATACATACATGAGATTGACTTCTGTATCTATTTTGTGCTTAAATGTTTATTTGTTTATACAGTTTTAAGTTATGTTTAATTTTCGGAACCACACGTATTATTACTGACACATTACCACGTGACTGATGTGTACTTATAAATTTTTAAAATTGTTAATTTTATTAATGCAAAAGTAGATCCAGTGTGATGTGCAGAAGATCGGCAATTTTAGAAAAATAAAAAACCATTTACATTTTGAATTGTCGAGGAATCTATTAATATCGAATAGGAAATTAAAGTTTAAAACCTATGATCCAGGTCATGTACCTATTGCGACGATCTTTATCAACTAGTTGACGTTACATCAAGGCGGTACATCTTTGTCATGACATAGGTGTTAGAAATCGTTAAAATTCTCGGCTTTTCTCAGCTATAAAATGCATGTATACACCTAAACCTTTGTCATTTCATGAATCATTCTGTCTGTTGGTAATAATTGTATGATAAATCGTTTAGTAGTTTTTGAATAAAATAAAAAAAAAATCTCTAAACTTTTTCGTGATCTTATTTTTCTATTCTTTTATTTACAGATGGCATTGATATGTTCGTGGATGGAGAACAGTACGGAACCGTTAACCCAGGTGGTGGTTTCTTTGAGGTCGCGAAGAATAGCAACGTGAAACATGCTTCTCACTGGCAGCAAGGAACTGTTATGGCGCCGCTGGATCAGATGGTATGAGAAATGATATAAAGTCCAAGGGATCCGGACTGGGTCTGTAAAACCTTTTAAATACCTTTAGAAAAAATTGATTAATAATAATATTAACATGTCATATCCCTACGGTGACGTCGATGTGAGAGCTTTGACGCTCGTATGAACCCTAGGTGTATGCCAGCAGAGTTTGCTCTGCCATAACATGTCTAGGATGAAGAGCCAGAATAAGAGAGATACAATTCGCAGCGCAGTTCTGTGGTGGACCCACACATCTGATTTCCTTGGAGAAATTTTATACCTTATCTCCGGCTTGCTTTGTTGGCTGACAGGAGTGAACACTGACGGAAAACAGATTCCACCTCTCTCTTGCATTTATCAGCTGGCTTGAGTGGAAATTCGCCAGAGCAAATGTGCTCTGAAGCAGGATGGTATAGTCCAGTAAGATACTGGCAAAGACCTTGACCACACCTCTAGGATTGACCTGATAACCGACGTATACCACTCCACTCCTCAAGCACCTAAGGAAATATCGCCCTCTTGTCGCTATGTTACTTCATGTTAGTGAACATTTTTAGGACCCATTTTTTAACTGTGCAAGTCATCCCCAGGCTTTTTATTAATGTATGTCATTCTTCAGGCAGGGGCCATAGTCTTAACATAGTTCTTGGTAACCAGTCCGCTTAAACATCTCAAAACCATAACCCTGCCTTTGTTTTCCTTAGATCGCAATAGTCTTTTACCAACCGTGGGTTGCCCTTTGGTTAAATGCCTAGCGCATACTTTTCATAGAACATGGTGTCAAGTCATTACCCAACTAAGTCGGGATCGGCTTTCCATCTGAATGCAATTGCATACCAATATTTTACATGGAACAACTGTATATCTAACTTCCACAGCCCAATAACTGGGTAACACCATACCATGTTGGTAATACAGTTGTCAGATTTTCTGACTTCTGACTACCTATCCGTAACAGCTGCCAAAGGTCTACGAATAATACTCGAAGCACGGAGGAACCTCGGTACGTTAAGATGGTCACCCATCCACACACTGACATGGCAAACATTGCATAACCTTACGGATCCTGCGTGGCTATCTTACTCAGCCACAATTTCCACCGCACATGTGAGGGAACGACAATCCTCACGTCCCAGCCGTTGGTGCCTTAAACCTAACTACCAGCCACCGTAAGCGTGGTCTTGCGGACGACGAGCAATGGGTAGCTACCGACCGGACCGAAGCCGATTCGTCGACAGCGAGTAGTGTTCCACGCGCGCCTCATAAAAATGTCAGCAAAACCGGGCCGGGCAAGGCCGAAGCCTACTGGGGCCAGAGATTGACTTCTGAAAAGGAAACCCTTGATCCTAGAGCGTAAGGGCAACTGAAAAAACATAGTTATGGTAAAAGTCTGACACGCCCACTCTGCCCTAGAACGGGAGAAGTAAAAAAAAAACATGCACTCTTAATATAATAACGATGAATTCTATTCTATGCAAGTGAATTGTGGTCTTCTTCCCATCCTCAGAACATTATATTTTTTTCCAGTTCCACTTAACCCTTGGCCTTCGCGTGGGTGGAATCCACGACTTTAGCGATGATCTGGAAGACAAACCTTGGAGGAACAGTGCCAGCAAGGCCGTGTTCGACTTCTGGAAGAGCAAGGATTCTTGGCACCCCTCGTGGTATAACAGTGCTTTGAAGGTAGACTATGTGAGGGTATATGCGCTTTGAATGATTTGACTTTGTATAAAGATCTTGAGAACAAGAAATATGTTTTATTTTGAGAGGTTTCTCACCATGACAGACATTATACATGACTTGACGCAAGCGCATCAAGCACCCCCACTGCTCGATCCTTTCCCTCCTCCGGTATTGTACTATTGCTTGGTTCACATAGACTTCGTAATAAGCATTCAATTAAAATATTTTTATTTTTGATTGAAAATCTGATGAACTAAAATATGATAAATTTTTAAAAGTCATATAACAAAAGTTGTGGTTTATGATGTTAGTAAAATAGTTCTGAGAGGTTGCCAGTGTTTTACAAATAACCCTGCACATATATTAATATGTGCAGGGTTATTGGACTGAGTTCAATAAAGTGGAATGTGCAATTTTAGCAAAAACGATTTTCTTGACTTATTCCTTATGACCTGAAAGACTTTATATATAACCCCGACAACCAAAGGAGCATTGGTGGCCGAGTGGTAACGGCCCCGACTTAAGAGTTGTAGGTCGCGGGTTCAAACCCAGGCAAGCGCATTACTTTGTGTAATTTATTTCATCGCCACTGCTCTCAAAACGTTGAGGGTAAACATCGTGAGGAAACCGGCATGTCCTAGAACCAAAAATTCAAAGACGTGCGACATTCACCAACCTGTGCTGCCCATTCCCTCTCCTAGGGAGGAGGCCTGAGTCCCAGCAGTGGGAACATTAAAGGCCGACTATGCTATGCTAAACAACCAAAAGGCTGGTCAGGTCAACCATCTATTTACACGGACAGTGACTAGAAATGGGTTGAGCTGTTCCAGTTTCGAAGATAACCGGTTAGGTCCGTCTACCTGAAGGTGCGACCAGTTTGCGTTGTGGCAGTTGGCAGAGCACATTGCTCGCAGAACAGATGGTCGGTGGAGACCAAAGGTTCTAGAGTAGCTACCACGTAACGCAAGACGCAGCGATGAAAGGCCTCCTACTAGGGAGTCCGATGACCTGGTGAGGGTCGTGGAAACCCGATGGATGCGAGACGCACAGGACCAGTCGGTCGTTGTGACGACACTTGGGAGACCTATATCCAACAGTGGATGTCTTTCGGCTGAAATGATGATGATGATGATGACATCGGCCATTCAGTAGGGTTGGGTTGATTACAACCATCTTCAACATTAGTTTTAATATATGTACACGTGTCTAGTACTTAATGTAAAGAATCTATGTACATTTCATAACTGTATCATGAAAAATCACAAAGTTATAAGCTTGTTATGTCAGCAAAAATACATAGCCACCGGGCCATCCAGGCGACTGAGGGGTTATTTTGCATTTGCACCCAACTGTTTGCTGGCGCCTAGTGCCTTTTTTTTTGTTTTCGGGGGGAAACCTTCAAAAGGCTTCCGGCCTTTTGGGGGCAAGGCCAGGGGTCTCCCCTGAGCCTCGTTGTGCACGACAGCACGTGATCACTGTGCCACCGTCTTTCCTGAAGTCACTTGGTGGGCAGACAGAGTCCCCACTCTGAAAGCCCGTGACCTCTGATTCCCGCCTACCTTAAATGTCACAAGCGGGGTTTCGGCGTTTTAGGCGTCACGGCGGTTGACCCTCTGACGCCTTCTTCTACGAGTGGGATCGGCCCTCTCACGATCCCGCTCAGCGGCCTCCTTCTGGACCATCACGGCTTCACAGAAGAACACAATTTCTCTCCAATTTTCTGCCTCCTTCAGCATAGCCCTCACTACTGCTGGTAGAGACAGATCTCGTCCAATCTTGGCAACCAAAACCTGTCGCTCAGAGGCCCACACAGGGCATTCTTCGAGCGTGTGCTGGGCTGTATCAAGGTCATTTCCGCAATGGTGGCAATTTGCCGTAGCCTCTCGCCCAATCCTATTTAAGTACTCACCGAAGCAACCATGCCCGGTCAGTACCTGAGTAAGTCTATAGGAGATGCCTCTTTTCAGCCAGGCTTCAAAGTGTGGTAGAACGGCTTCGATAACGCGCTTACGTGAGAATTGCGGCTGATGTAGCCGCTCGCGCCACCTCTCGAGCGCGTGTCGCCGTTCCTGCCGCCTCAGCCTTACCACTACAAGTCCCGGCACAGGGCGCCTAGTGCCTGTTATGGTCTTCCGTGACCTGTGTTGTAGGTACTTAGTGTCGGTATCCAGCTTGTAAACTTTTTAAATAATTTTGGAAAAAAATATAATATTTTGTAAAAACTATTGGAATCCATTCAGTTACTGATTCTGAACAAACTATATTCAGGTTTCGCATCAACAATAAATAATGTTGTACGAGTACAGTTGCCACCACGGATCTTGAGCGCTCGGCGTCAGAGTGGGGATCGCTTTGCGCATTCCATACATTGGCGAGTCAATCGTCGTCGTTGTTAGATACATGCTGCAAACCTGGGAACGAATTAGGAGTGACGTCTATGACGCGATGGCACGGCGAGACAATCACTGACACTCCTCGCCCCCGCGTCTCACTTCGCACCATTAAAGAGACCGAATATTTGACTTCTGCGCAACCGCTCAAGATCCGTGATGGCAACTATACCGGTATATGCCTAATACCTAGTTGTACCAGTTCCCAAGCTAAATAGTAAGGTAAGAACATTTCTTTATTTATTAAATAGGTCGGCACATTACAATAAATTTATCAGCGATTTATGGCGACACTTGGGGGAGGCCTATGTGAACAGTGGACATCTACCGAAATGATAATAATGATAATGACTGGCCCGATGGCCAAAATTTTTTCATCGATAATAAGCTACTTTATTCCTGAGTGACATATTTTATGTACGAAAGGAAGAAAAATGAAAAAGAATTTCTTTGCGTCAAACATGGCGCATATCTTAAAACAAATAACAATATCGACTTAAATGTTAAGTAAATAGGATATGCGTCACATCCGCGCTAAATGGCCAGCGCTCAGCAAAATGCTGGGGCTCGTGTAAGACAGAGCCACAGCGCTGATTGCCAGCACCAGCCGTCATCGATATACGCGGGTGAAGCCGCGGGCAAAAGCTAGTAATTAATAATTATTCCAAGCAAAATGATACTCATTGATGTGTGTTACGTCACATCTCAATAATCACATGTTTACAAGACAGATATATTTCTTTGTACCAGGGTCGAGAACAAGTTTTTGCTCGATTAACCTTGGGCTTGGCATTGATCTCATCGTCTTTGAGACTGGTCATTATACTGTTCAACAATCTGATTCTTCTTTTTTGCATTTTTGACTAGCTTCTGCTAGCGGCTCCATCCGCGTGAAAGTAGAAATTTATTCAAATTCAAAATTCTCTCTATTGCTTTTTGCTATTGTATCGGTGTGTTTTGGTGATTTTCGGGAATTATTGCCTATGATGAACTTGTAAATATAATACTTATATTTCTCTAATATACGATTTGGTCAAATCTCTCAATTCTCGGGAGTTAATTTTATAAATCCCTCACTAACGTTCGGGTTAAAATCAGCAACCTTCGTTTCGTTCGGAATTCAACATGCCGCCCGCGACTTAAAGACACTGCTTTATCCCCTAGTCACATAATAGTAGATTATGTTAAATATGAAACGGAGGTTGCTGATTTTAATCCCGAAAGATAGTGACGGATTTATAAAATTAACTCCCGAGAATTGCGAGGGAATTAATAAAGAAACCTGAGTGAAGTGAGGAATTCAAGCCGCCCAAGACAAAGACAGTTTTATTCCCGTGTTGCATACTCTACTTTTTACACCATCTGTGAGATAATTAAAAGACAATTTGATCGACCAAATCATATAGTAGAGAAATATAAATATTATATTTACAAGTTCGTCAAACAAACAAAATTCACTACTACAAGATTATAATATACTTGTAGTTTCAATTTTCTATAATGCTCCCAGTCAGTAAGCACGTTTTATTCTATTTTCTTTTTTTTTTTGTTAGTGGCCAGTTTGAATTTCGTGTCAACTTCTTCGATGCACGTATTTTATTATTTACAACGTTGACGATTTTTGATGTTCCAAATTCAAATCTCATTATTCCCTAGGGATTGGCCATACTACATTATCTCCCCAGGGATAAAATGACTTACTATAAGTGAAGTTTGTATGACGTATAAAACGACATTATCGAGCAGGTGGTGCAAAAATTATAAAAGGTGTAAGGGACAGCCCTCCACAAACTTTAAGGGCTTGCTCAGTAGACGAAACTGAACAACCATCCACAATTTTTTTTTTTCTGGAAACGAAAAAAAATCGGCCTCGCCATACAAATTTTCCAATCAAGTTTATCATTTTGTATGGCGAGGCTGATTTTTTTTTCGTTTATACACAATACCTCTTATCTAAAATGTGGCATTAAAAAAATTCCTCCGCATCGCTGTCGACTGGAAGTGTGCCCAAAAGACTGGCGGCATTGCCACGTTGTATGGCAGTGCTTAATCTCTGATCAAAATAATGTTGTATTATCCACATTTCAAGTTTATGGGTTAATATAAAGTCTTTTTACTGCGGAGAGCGGGATTCCCGTCCGTGACTTGATTTACATTTATCATAATCATATTCGTGTCTAAGTCTGTGATTGACTATAAGGAAAAGAGCAATAAAATGTTTTTATAAATTCAATTTAAATCGTTTTCAAATTATAACCACGTATTACTTTTTGCATCAAGCTGTGAGAGGATTGCTAATAGCTATATTCACCAATATTTTTGATTAATTTATGAAATAGTTTGATATAGTCTTTAATTTGCATACAAATACATAAAATATATTATTTGAGTTTATGTAAAGTCAACGAACGTAGGTATACTAACATGACTATATTGAATCGTCTCGCTAAAGCAAATATAAGTACAAAAAAACATTTTACAGTTACCATGATTAACATGACAAAAAAATATCATCGAATAACATATAGGTAACAAAAACAACAATTTTTTTACAGTAGTGTTAATTGTACAAAACAATCGTCACAAAAAATGATGTAAGTATAGTCTGTCTAATAAGTCAACCGACTTGGGATTTTTTTATAATATTTAATCATTTAAAAAATACTTATATTCGATACTTTTTATAAGGTTCTTCTGTTAGTAAACAGTGATCTATATCTCTTAATCAACCTTGATTATTGAACCCGTGTTGACTACATCAGATTTCATTAAATACTAACAATTACCCAAGTCTTTTAACTTATTAGGCAGATTCTAAATCGTAAACTCGCCAATGACGAGTAGTGTGGCTGCAAGCTTATAAAAAACATAATCTGACACTAGACCACGAAGAATTCACTCCGTGGTTCTCAGTCCGTCACTGCGAACGAATACACACTGACATATCTAGTCAATAGCACAAATATATAATATAGAACCCGTTTTACATAAATGAAGTAGTTTATTTTTATAT
This sequence comes from Mythimna ferrago, assembly GCA_910589285.2. Classification (NCBI taxonomy): domain Eukaryota; kingdom Metazoa; phylum Arthropoda; class Insecta; order Lepidoptera; family Noctuidae; genus Mythimna; species Mythimna ferrago. The sequence goes on from OU342693.1 coordinate 4,036,512, forward strand.
AAATCTGTGTGTGAAGTGACTGAGAATCATGGCTAATGCTTGTGTTTTGTTTTTATTTTATTTAGTGAGTTTAAATTATGTATTGTGTTATGAAGTGCCTCCGGCTAAGTTGGAAGCTATTTACCCTCAAGGATTGAGAGTTTCTGTACCAGGTTTGTTCAGTATAATAATTTTGCTTTATATGTAGGTATTTTTTTTTTCGGTGGGTAGAAATCATCCAAATAACATGCTCCGCCCTTGGGCGGAGCGGGAGATAGTGTCAGACTTACTGACTAAAAGACCCAACCCATTTCTTCTTGCCTTTCATACCGGGGCCGACCTACCTTTCGGAGCTATCCCTGGCCCCAGTAGGCTTCGACCCAGCCCCTGCTGTTGCTGACAACTCCTTGAAGCGCACGGGAACAGTGCGCGCCGTCGATGCTTTTTAAGTATTCTTATTTTTAATAAAAAAAAAAATATTTGCCGGAATGTATACAAAATAGTATGATCTTAAAGTTTCATGAGGCCTCTTTACATTCTACCATTACATGTGGTGTGTAAATATTTAGTTTAGTTGTGTTGTTGTTTTGTTTAATTGTAGGGTTTTTTCTCATCATTAATTAGTTCCTTAAGAAAGAATGAAAGAGAACACGTTTATTTGGCACATAAAACACACAATGAAATAACAATTATGGAAACACATAATTTTAAAAATACATACACATTGTGTGTCTCACGGCTACGCCAAATAGGTCCAGTTCAGCATAGTGCCAGGCCACTACGAAGCAGTTGCCTGACGCTGGTTTTCAACTGAACCTTACTATGAGTCTACGGATGCTAATCAGTTTATTAGGTGTGAGGTAAATAAATATATGTATATTAATGAGTGTAGGTATAAATTAGTGTGTAGTAAATTATAAATAACAGGTGTTTAGAAATAGATACCTATATATACATATGTATATGCAACAGGAAAAAAGAAACACATAAGTGCGAAGAATAAAAAAGTAATCATCAAAACTAGACGTAAATTCCGGTCCTAAGCAATTGAATGTACTATAGTTCGTGTAGTCCTTCTCCTCTGGGTGGAATGTGGATCAAGAGGGCGCGTCAGTTGCCCTAACTAGTTCAAACAGTCTTGTATTTAAAAAAAAATTGTAAACGACTTTGTTTTATTCATATAGATGATGATGGCTGTCCACCCTGAAAATCAAAATAACTCTTAAAATATCGGAAAATTACAGCAACGGTCATATTGGTCTCAATCGTTCGGTCAATAAGTTTGACTAAAAGGTAATCACTACATTACTAGACTATTTAGGGATCAGCTAGTCTAGTACAAAAATAAAAATAATATAATAATAAATTTATTTATTTGATCCAATAACATACAGATAACACACAAGAACTAAACAATCTCGGGTTATAGGTAAGTACATATTAAATAACATAGAGTGTCAAAAGAATCTTGTGTACAGAATTGTTGAATATATTTTAATTAATACATATTTTAGTTGAGACCATTTGGACCCCAAACTAGGCATGATGCCTGTATTTTGGAAGTCCATTGATTCCTCCTAAATCACAATGTCTTACTTATACTAAATTATAAGTTTTTATCAGCCAAATATATATATACTTATATGATTTTTTTTTACATGTTCGCTCTTAAATGAACTAATGCTATTTTTATAGTAGGTATTTTTTTTTAACAATTAAAACAACAATGTAGCTACTTTACAACAGTGAGAAGATCTTCAGTCGCTTCATATGAACCACTTGCTAATCCTGGTTTTTAAATGAAATTTAGTCAAGGTATACATATTTAGTTTTGTATTTAGTTTATTATAGAGGCGTGAGCTATATATAGCAATATCGTCACTATACTCGTATGAGTGCTGTTTATCGTTTTTTATATTATTTTCTACTTTTTTTTTGCAATCGCCGATCGTGTTAGAAGCTTTGAGCAATTCTATCAAGTCAAAAGTAATTAATTGGTCTGGCCACCATTTTCCAAGTCGTTTCATACTGCATCCTACATCTATCTCATTATTTATTGAAATTATTCCTGTTTTTTCCACTGCCATGACGATAAAGTAAAGTGAGTGTGACCGTGGCATAACCACGGGCCCTAACAAAATACCAGCGCTGCGTTATTTATCGTTTTAAATATACTGAGTGCCTTTTTGGCCTTGCACAGATTTTAAAGTTTTTTTTTATACTTAATTTTCTACTTTATTTTAATTTTAATGTATCCTGATTCTACTGTATGTGTGAGGTACGAATAAACGTTTATCTTTCTTTCCAAAGACTCTAATTAGAAGACAAAATGTCCCCCAACGTACGTGCAACGCTGTCAAATTGACCAACTACATGTCCCGCGTCAAGTGACAACGCAAACACTTGGGACAAGTTGCTGGGAACTGGGCAACGATGTCAGCCTCACGTAGATTGAGCGTTGCACGTTAGAGGACGATTTGTCCTCTAATGCAACTGAGGCTTAAAGGTCTTTCTAATTCACACTTGGTATTTATAAGCCTTAGTATCAGCACTTTTAGAATGTCAAAATTTAAAAAAAGACCGACTTTTGAGCAGATGTGGCCCAATCAGTGGTAATGTCCTAACTAAACTTATGACGTCGACGTCATGAGTTCAAACTCAGGCAGGCACTAACGGTGAAGGGAAACAGCATGAGGAAACTGGCATATCCTAGAAACTTTTCATATGACATCCACCGTCCTCTCGTAGACAAGAGGGCCGAGTCCCAGCATTAGGATCATTATAAGGCTCATAGATTTGCTCGCTGAAAAGAAGTAGCGCAACAACGTCTCCATCAATCGTACAACTCAGCGTATTGGTCATCAAAACACTAACAGCTCCATTCTCTTCCAGTTCTACTTATCCCTGGGTCTTCGCGTGGGTGGCGTCAATGACTTCGCAGATGATGTTCCTGATAAGCCCTGGAGGAACCGCGGCAGCAAGGCCATGTTAGACTTTTGGAAGCACAAGAACTCCTGGTATCCGTCCTGGTACAACACCAACTTGAGAGTAGATTCCATTAAAGTGTACGCCTTGTAGGTTTATAAAGTGATCTGTGATGATTCTGAGATTATTTTACTTAAGATTTTTTAATAAAATTGTAATTTTACGTTTGAGTTTTATTTTGATCGTAATTAGGGTTCTGTAGTCAACTAACCTCAGTGACCGTTAGCACTAGAAAGCTCTTTGGTTTTTGGTGGTGGTTGGTTTGATTGATATGTATATCAATCATGCGGACAAAGTGGTAAAATAAAAAGTGGAAAAAATGTTTAATTATGGTACCCCCCCCCCCCCTACATATAAAGTAGGGAGTGTTTTTTTTTTATTTCAACCCTAACGTGTGATATATTGTTGGATAGGTATTTAAAAATGAATTGGACGAGTTTACTAAAAATCATTTTTTGATAAAGATAATATTTTTGGAAATAATTGTACCAAAAGTAAAAATAAATGTGTGTGTATTCCTCTAATTTTTGAACCATAAGTTTAAAAAATATGAAAAAAAATCTTAAAAGTAGAGTTTTATAAAAACTTTCTAGGAAAATTAGTTTAAAAAATATGAAAAAAATCTCAAAAGTAGAGCTTTATAAAAAAATTCTTGGAAAATTATTTTAAACTAGATGGGTTGAACAGTTTTTGCAAGCATTTTATTAACTTAGTTTACATGTTTTATTAGTTGGGCAGCCTTCTGAACTAAGTCAACGATTTGCGTTTTGGAGCGCAGTGTAGTGTTTCGAACGCGATCCGTTATTTTAACACCTAATATGCTGCGCTCCATAGCACGTTGGCAAACCTTAAGTTTGGACCTTTGGAGGTTAGTCAAAGACCAAGTCTGTGCACCATAGGTCAGAATGGGGAGAATACACATATCCATTAGCTTTCGCTTGAGTGACATCGGCAAGGTGCCTTTGAATAGTTCTTTCATAGACCAGTAACTCTTCCAGGCATTTTCTGTTCGGCGTGTTATTTCCTTGTCTTGGCTTGCCTGGAAAGAAATCACTTGGCCCAAGTACAAATATTCCTGGACATATTGTATATTCTCTCTGGGCTGGACATGTCTGCCGCATGCCTACCGAGCGGTGGGCCAGTAAAACGCAAAATTGGTGCCCTGAAATTGCACGACGGGGCCGCGGCAGACCAAGAAGGAGATGGCGGGACGACTTGGATGTCTTCCTTGGGAATTGGAAAGAGGTGGCTCAAAACCGGGAACATTGGAAGGAGTGGAGGGAGGCCTTTACCCAGCAGTGGGACAGTATAGGCTAGTTATAAATAAATATAAATAAATAAATAAACATGTTTTATTATCCTGAACGTATCTTCTTTCAAATAAAAAAAGAATGATTAAAATCCGTTCTCGCAATCCAAAATTACCACCGGAAACCCAGCATACATAACCCGTCTTTAGTAACCCCATTTCCTGAGAGATGGCGCTGTATTTGGGCTACTTCGCGTTGTTAAGATTTTTCCTGAGTTGATGGGGTCGGGACAGGTATGAGCTATTTATTGTCGGATAACTTTCCACGTGTGGTTGGAATCTATAACTCTTTCTTTAGTTATCACAGTCCTTTGTGGGTCCGTTTTTAGGTTCCTTAGTATGTCGACTCAATGTAACAAATGGCCCATTTTTTAACTCTTAAGTGGGGTCAGTTATTGTGACGGACGGGAAACTACGGAACCCTACACTGATTTTTATACTGTGCCTACACTGAGCGTGGCCTGACACGCTCTTGGCCGGTTTTTTTTCCCTATTATTTAGTTACGGGTTTTACCACATTCGTCTTTATGAAAAATATCTTACTTCGGAGAATCATCTGTTTTTTTACAAAAGGAAATAAAATAACATGATATTTCTTTACAAAACAACTTATGAGTATTTCTGATGTACTTCATTGATTCCTCGTCGTTGCTGATATAATATGACATATACCGTTGTGAGTGATGACTTCACGACCCATATCCTTATCCTTGGTGATGTTTCCTCTATTGAGCTGATGAGTTGCTGCCACCACACAAACAAACACGGGAACCGAAGATCCGGCTCGAAGAACCAAAAAGATGTATGTGGAGCTGACTGGGCCGCACCTACCTTAGATGTTAGCTTAAAATTTTAGTTACAAAAGTTAGGTAAAAAAGAGCTTTTGGAATCGCTATTTCAATTTCATAATTTCTGGATATGAAATTTCAAAATATGTGATATTTTATTTGGGAGAGTTATCTATAAAATGTGATCTGCGGTAGCTAGAAAAAAAAGGGCATGTAGTCAAAAAAATCATGAAATTCGATTGGGAAGTGATTTATAGATGGCTCATAGAATGGTCCATGGATCTTTTGAAATACCATTAAAACATTAACCATGCCTCAAACTGAACTTTACCTCAACATTTATGACAAACTTTTTTACGTTGGCAACCATCACTAACTCCTTCGGCTCTGACTGGAGCGAGTAGGACTGTCAGACTTTTACTGACTAAAACCAGGCCAGTTATCTTCTGCTCAACTCAATCCATACTCCCAAGACGGGCAGAGTACGGATTGAGTCGCCTATAACTCAGCCATTACCAGGAAAAATATTTCACTAACCAAACCTTTTACACCAAAAAAAAAAATAAAACCATTCACCAAGAATTTAAAGATACCTTAGTTTTTGACTATAATTTTCCTGTTTTAAAAACGTCTGACCTTCCAAAACCGGCTTAAAATTTATATATGTAGCTTCTTCATCATCTCGAATCGAATCAGTTGGTGCCATAATTAGTTGAGCAATGTCTTGTGTTGTCCAAGCTGCACTTCTTTATTTATCGGTGCTTATAGCAACATGTGAAGCTCAATCAAGTCGTCAGGATTTCGTAGTCCCTAATCCAACGGTTGAAGCTCTGTATCCCAAAGGCTTTAGAGTTACCTTGAAAGGTAAGCTAATAATATCAATTTTTTTTTTCAAAATAAAAACGTATAATTTAATGTTCGTCATATGGCAAACAGTTTCGGTTTCTCGTTTATTAGTTCACAAAACACACACACACAGCACTGACAAAAAAATAAAATAAAATATTGTTGAATAGAAAGGAGAATGTAACTGTTTGTTTATGAAAAGTTCAATAAATTGTTTTCATGGTCTTGTATCTTAATTAGAATTGACCTCTCTTCAAGTATATTCTAGTAATAGGCCACCAATTCCCAATTTTTAACAAACACTATAAAATAAGATGAAGAAAAATCTGAAATGTAAAAAATTGTGAGTATAGTTATCACAATTTTTTTCATCATCAAGCTTTAAGTATTATTCAGTTTGTTTTCAATAGACTAAGAAATCAAATCAATTCTAATTTATGACACCAGAAAATTGCAAATGCCGTAATATTGTAAAATATCGCAAGTTTTAAACTAGTTTTTAAAAATATGACAAGGTTATTTTAGAAACAAATGAATTCGGATGTGATTTATCGTATAAAAAACGATTTTTTCATAATATATCGGGAATTTTTTATCTAATAAAAATTATTACAATCACAGTGTTTAAAAACAGAAAAAAAAATATTACAGTATAGTGACATACCTAAACTCCACTACTTTTTATATATTTCTCTAACCTTTTTTCCAGGTATTTATTACATTATTTACTTTATACAATATATATTCAATCTATACTTTATTACTTCTAAGTTCATTACTATATTACAAACTTAAAATAATAATATGTACAAATGAGTTAAATAGGCTGAAAAACGGGAAAACTCATCCACATCGATCTCAATGGGAAAAGTGCCCAGAATGCTGACAGCATTGCCTCGCTGGATGGCAATGATGATTCGTTGACTGAGGAAAAGTCCAGCACTCTGGTCACGCGAAGAGACGACCAACTGTTTGCCGATTTCCCGAACAACTCGATGAGCGCTCGGACCCCATGACCCTAGTGTTTCAACCCCAAACGGCTCAAACACATAACTTCCAATGAGGTTATTACATTAACGCCATTTGAAGTTTTCTGCACATGCAATAGCCGCTCCAGCACAGCCCGCCGTACTCAGAAGATAGGATGGCGCACAGGTGTCGACACATGTTGCATCCCACACCAAAGGCCTACCCAATTTCCAAAGCATTATAGTCATCCCATCTGGCCTCTTCCCATCGTCACGTGCCAAACCATTGGGTTCTAAAACAGCTAGCACCCCGGCGGTGACAAGAGCTCGACGGAAGATGTCATTAATACTGGCAAGCCGTGCTATCCGACCAGCGCTTCTACTGCAAGATAGGCCTTGGTGTCCGAGGCGGTCGACTGCTTCGCCGCACTGACATCGATGTGGAGCTCCACTAGGAGCACCCAGACGCAGGCATGTAGCGATCCGGAAGGTGGTGTCACTCAGCATAGTACCTATGTTAAGTGACGGTAAAGCCTGTAGCCAAAGGCCCAACTCCCATTCAGCCATAGCCAGTAGGCGAGCGCGCTCAGAGATTATTCCATACCAACCTGCAGAGCGGCTCATCCCACTGTCTCTGAGAAGATGGATTTTCGGGCAGCAAGCGATTTTCCAGACGCTCACGGCCAGTGATGGAGTCAAAATTTTTTTGGTCAACTATTGAGTGCTGTGGACCGAAGACAGGAACGCCGGTAGGCGGAATTTTGTCGTCAATGAATAAAGAAAAACTGCCTTCCAAAATTGGAGAACCTAGGAGGTGCAGTGTACTTTTATCTAAAATTTTGATTTCTGAAGCAATTGAATAAAATTTCTGTAGAGTCGATTGTCTGTCAGTACTGTGAGGAACAAAAATTTCGCATTTAGAATGATTAAGGTCAAGGCCGATGGATCGAAATTGCTCTTTCAGGAATTGAAAATCTTTTAAAACAGTATCTACTTGTACCTCACCTCCCAGTGTTCCATCATCCAAATACCATAGGTTAAATTTTGAATTTAGTTGTTGGAAGATTAGATGAATAGCCAAACTGAATGACTGACCCGAGAGGGTCACCTTGTTGGCATTCAACTGCATATTTCAAAACCTTGTTTTTGTACAATAATTTAGAGGGATGCCTATAGCATTGCCACAAAAAGCCGAAAATTTCTGGTAGTTCTTTTTTTGCTTCAGCCAATAAAGTGTCCCTGTTTACAGAATTAAAGGCGTTTTTAACGTCAACCTTGAGGATGACCTTACCCTATCAGAATTTAGGAAGGTTGTGAGGGCATGTACGGCAGCCTCACAGCACCCTCTTGAACCAAAGCCAAGCTGTAGGGGCTGGAATTTGTTCGTTAGTGATTGGCTGTATGATTTACAACAAATTTTGGCTGCCATACGCGTGTATGTGCACCCGACGGCGATGGGGCGAATGCCACCGTCCTTCGTGCGCAGGGCACATAGGTTGGCCCCGTAAAAGACATCGACGACGGCATCGTTCACGCCGCCGGAGCGCATAAGAGTGACTAGAGCCACAAGCTCCTTCAAAAGCGACTCACCAGCTTCCCCGGCGCCTGAATTTAAAAGATCCTTCAGGTGTTGAGGAGTTAGGCCGTCGAGGCCATCGGCAGAACCGCTTCTGAAGGAGCTCACGGCTGTAAGTAAGTGGGATGCTGAAATTTGGAGAAAAGATGAATTCGGGTTAGGGGTGTCAGGAGGCTCAGGAAAAGTGAGGTCATCCGCAGGCGCTGGGTGTTTACTCTCCAGGGCTGAAAGTGTATCTGGAGAGTAAGGCGCCACTGTATTGCACTTACCAATATAATAAAATAAAACTATCGCTAACACGAACACAAAATTATAATACACAAAAATAAACACTAGAAAAGTCCAAGAAAAGTCTAAAGTCAAATTGACGGCTTGACGTGACGGCCGTGGCGCAGCCGCACTACGGGCCTAGGGCACCCTAACTCTCATGATCTTTGTTTTTTTCACTAGACAGTACACGAGGAATTTGACGAATGTGAAAAAAAACACGGTGTAGAAATTCGCGTCACAACATCTGGATCCGAAATCAACAGCGATGCCGTCCACTGTGATGTTGCCTGGCACCGACGCCTCGCCAGAGGACACCGGCGTCCCAGGCTTATCTTCAGGAACTCATCCACCACAAACAGAGGCAGCACCCTCAGCAGCACATCCGCTAGTTCTAGTGCTTTCGACCTCAACGACATTATTTATTTATGCATACCTTTTCACACGTTACACTGATAAATTTAGGACTGAACTGCACTGGCTTACACTGTAAACTTTCACGGGATGCTTTCGAATGCTATTGTAAATAAGTCGTTGGTGTGCTTAAGCAAATAACCAAAATTTTTATTCCCCAAGTCGTTTGACTTTTTAAACCGGCGCCATATTTTCATCTTTACACAAACAATTATATTTCCCTAACTTTAGTAACATTTTTTGGGATATAAATAAACGCTAATAACTTTGCTGTTTAAAAATATAATTTATTGAGACTTTACATAAATAATAATAAGACCTTTTCTAATAAGTCCTTTAAGTATTTGTACTAATTAAAAATTAGCGGTTTATAATCTAATGTTAGCAAAATAAGCTTACTTCTGAAATCATGCTTTTCTAGATGACGGCTATTCGTTCTTCGGTTTCCGTGGGAACATTAACAAAGAATTCGTCGGCCTAAGCGAAGGAGATATTAAAGCTGATATAGTAAGACCGAAAGGCGGGAAGTGGGTCTATAAAAATCGCAATGAAGAATTAAAGATTGGGGACACCATATTTTACTGGATCCATGTTATTAAAAATGGGAAGGGACAAATGAAGACAGATCTGGAGTATACTGTCACTGGTAAGTTTTTAATGGTAAGAAGTGGTTTTCTTTCTATGTGTGCATCGTGCAGAAGTTAATTTGGCTTTAATGAATATAAAATATCTAATAGTTTCAAATGTACGTATGAACTTTATATCAATCTATAACCTACATAACACAATTCAGCCCTGCTCCAACTTTCCGGGATATAACCATGCCGATAACCGACTATCTTGATGTTCTTGGTGTTACGTTGATCTTCACTCTCAACTTTGGGCCCTACATGGAAGCAAAGGCTCAACTGACTCCAAAAAAGCTGGGAATCCTCGCAAAGGTCAGACAGTACTTCACGCCGGAACATCCTTAAATTTTATCAAGCGCAAATTCGATCATGTATGGAATAGGTACTGCTCTCATCTTTGAGATGAATTTTGATGCACTTGAGACAAATGAGCGGCAAGCCAAGAGAATCATTGGCAATGATGCACTCGTTGAGTCGAAGTTTCAAAGTTTTGAGCATTGACGCCGAGTTGCCTTTCGATTATCTACCGGTTGCATTTCAGGAAGTATGTGTCGGAATTACATAGCCTTATACCTCCATGCCCGTTCCATCATCAGACTACCAGGCGTACGGCGATGCACCACCGGTATATGGTGGACATCGCACAAAACGTTTTGGGAACACATTCGTTGTGCATACAGCTGAGTAGTGGAATTCCCTGCCGGAGTGTGTGTTTCCTGATGGCTACTTACTGTTCTATTATTTTTTCAGGATTTGTTAAAGAAGATGGCACGCCAGCAGGTGGCCAACCAAACCTGCAACCCGATCAGCCAACTTCTACAAACTCAAATGAATATAACCTAATAGACCAGAGATTTGACCTTGACTGCATAACCTCCAAGACGATAGTCCAAGGTCAACCACCTATTTGTACGGGCAAATTGATATTCAATGAGGATTTCGATTACACAAGTCTCAGGGAGTTGAAGAAATGGGATGCGCTGATCCAGTTTCCAGAAGAACCGGTTAGTTCAGTATACTTGAGGGTACAACTAGGTTGTGTTTGATTGATGACAACAGCCATTTCAGAAGCTGGCGATGCTGACTTAGTTACAACATTCTACATGGTTGTACCCGTTATACGCTACTAGAAAGGAAAGATTGGTATTTGTCTATCATGAATGAACTCAAATTCTACTAGACCGATGTTCCTACTTTTTTTTATGTTGCTAATACTTTATCATTTTCCCATTTCAGGACTATCCCTTCAACGTGTACATTCCAGACAAAACCGTGAGCTTCGAAGAGGGATCCCTCGTCATCACTCCGGTGCTGACTGAGGCAGAACGTCCTGAAGGATTCCTTCATCAGTCCCTGGATTTGGGTGTGAGGTACTAGTCTTATAGTATACCAGATGGCCATGTAACTTTATGTCGTTTATATTATTTATGTATATTGAAAAGAGCAAGGGACCTAAAATTGATCCCTGTGGGATCCCATATGTTATAGATCTTGCGCTAATTTAATTATTACCAAGTTTAACCACTTGTGAGCGGTTGGTTAGGTAAGATCCGAACATTTTTAGAGCATTTCCAGTAATATTAATGGATTCCAGTTTCTCTAAGAGTAAATTGTAGGAATCAGTGTTAAATACCTTTTTCAGATCTTTAAAGACACCTATAGAGGAGGCGCCAAAGGGAGTTGGCCGTTTATGTCAAAAGCGTGTATTTCGACACCCCTAAGGGAATCAAAATTTATAGGGCCCTTTTCATTGAGCTAGAATTCTGAAATTTAGCATGAAGCAAGGTCTCATAGCAGTTATATAGGTAAAATTCTCAAAACTGTAAATTTGTCATTATGTCAAAAAAAAACTATTCTTGTGATTCGGAAAAATCTTCGTAACTTAATTTGGGAATTGAACTGTTTTCATGTGTGAATTTGTACGGAACCCTCAGTGCGCGAGTCCGACTCTATTTTTTTAGTTGATTTCCTATAAATATATTTAATCATAAAAAACAATTAAATATTGTTACTTAAACAATTAATAAAATGATTCTAAGCATTTGTTCAGTCAATTTACTGGCTGCTTCAGGGAGAGGGTATAAAAAAAATGGACCAATATGCCTCCTGGCAACATCCAGAATCATAATCTGCATGCTTTTTTGAGTCCGAAACCATTCACAGACAGTGGTCCTCATATTTTGCATACTCAACTCCCTTCGGCGCCTGCTCTACTAAACATATAATAGATATTTATACAATCTATGTTGTGTTTAATTTTGTTTACGAGATCAATATTGTAGCAGTAGCGGAATTACTTTTTGGTCTGACACCATATTGACGATCGGTAATAAAATTGATAGATTTTAAATATGTTTCTAGTAGTAGAGGATTTTTTCAAATATTTTTGATATTACAGGTAATACTGATATCGGTCGATAATTACCAGGATCTACACAGTAGTTACTTTTGCTATTTTAAGTGCTTCAAGAAAGTTTCCATTGGCTAGTAGTTTACTGAAGCATTTACTTACGTTATTTACAATTAGATTTTAGGTGCATTTTAATACTTTAGTGTAATACAATCTATGCCCGTGCTAGAGTTAGGATCAATGTTTGTAATTGTTGTAGAATTCCCTTAGGAGGAGAAATGGGTAAAGCGCGTTCAGTACCTGTTATGAAATATAACAGGTATCTCATCTAATTTGAACTGTTAATCAATCAGGACGTTATAATATATATGTTTCTCACTACTATCTAATTCCCTACATATTTTCAGGTGCACAGGCAAGGTAGAAACGTTGGAATGTAAACAAGTTGCATCAGGTTCTCAGATACTGCCTCCAGTGACAACAGCGAAGATCACCTCTAGACGCACATTTAATTTCATGTTTGGAAGGGTGGAAGTGCGCGCGAAGTTACCTTACGGGAGCTGGATTGTACCTGGTTTGTTATTAATGTCTTTATATAATATAACATCTCAGGACCTTAAGTTCCTGGACCTTTAGAAGACGTAAGATAGACCAACCCTACTAGCAAGGGCATCTCAGATACTCTTCATAGAAAGTGCTACCAACCGATGATTATCCCTGTATCAACGTGTTTTGCAAATGCACCCAAGGATAAACCCGTTTGATGAATGACTATTTGTTTGTGCAAGACATGGAAACAAAAATTAATTATTAGACTTGTTGAGTCCTGCTAAGAGCTGCCTAGAATCTTGCTGAGAACCCCTAAAATTATGTTTATTTATTTATTTAAACTTCATGTACAATAGTGGTACATAGGCGGACTTAATGCCACAAGGCATTCTCTACCAGTCAACCTTTGGGTTAAAAAAGACAACACAACAAATAGTTCAAATGGAAAAATATAAAATAAGTTAATTATAATAATAAAATACATATATATGTTAAAATAATAAACTAATAAATACTATGAATAAATATTATGTTCTGTAAAATAATGCTAAAGTAGCACGACGACTATCATTTTATCTTCTTAGATTTGAGCAAGCATAGGTTTAACGTGATCGCTTACAATGGGCCACGTCAGAAAAACCAAAACAAAAAGGCAAAGAAAAGGCCATGCTTGGAGTATCCTTGCGTGATCACATCATCATCATCATATCAGCCGAAAGATGTCCACTGTTGGGCATAGGCCTCCTCCAAGCGTCGCCATAACCACCGGTCCTGTGCGTCACGCATCCATCGGATTCCCGCGATTCTGACCAGGTCCACCCTGTTTGAGGCCTTCAAACGCTGCGTCTTCCGGTACGTGGTCGTCACTCCAGAACCTTTCGTCCCCATCAACCATCTGTTCTGCGTGCAATGTGCTCTGCCTATTACCACTTAAGTTTGGCGATTCTTCGAGTTATGTCGGTAACCTTGGTTCTCCTGCGGATAGCTTCATCTCTGATGTGATCACGCAAGGAAACTCCGAGCATAACTCTTTCCATCGCCCTTTGGGTGACTTTAGTCACATCAGAAATTAAGATATCCGCAGGAGAACTAAGATTACCGACATATCCCGAAGAATTGCAAAACTTAAGTGGTGGTGGGCATATTGCTCGCAGAACGGATGGTCAATGTGGAGTAAAGGTTTTGGAGTGGCGACCACGTACCGGAACAGGCAGCATTGGAAAGCCTCTCACAAGATGGACCGATGACCTGGTGAAATTTAGGAGCGACACTTTAGGGGAGGCCCATGTCCAACAGTGGTCGTCTTTTGGCTAAAATGATGATGAGGTTTCCCTTTCTATGTTCCACTTCTGCCGTTTCACTCTTGTTAAAAATGCTGTTACCCCTGATAAAAACTTTTTTGCTCCAGAAATCAACTTGGAACCATCAGACAACGCATACGGTCCAAATAACTACGAATCTGGATTGATGCGAGTGGCCTTCGTCCGAGGAAACCCTGGACTTGCTAAGAAGCTCTACGGAGGTCCTGTTCTCGCACAGAGCGAACCATTTAGGTCCACCTTGCTAAAGGAGAAAATCGGCATCGATAACTGGCACAAGGATTTCCATAACTATACCATGATTTGGAGACCAGGTTAGATTTAGTAGTGTCTACTTAAGCTAAACCTATTCATTATATTTGCCGTGAAGATGAATCTGAGAATTTTTTATTATCTGTACTGCTCTAAGGTAAGACTAAATTGCTGCTGTCACATGACATCACCAGTATATGCTGGAGTATTTTGCCATTGATGATTCTGAAGTCGTTTTTGTACGTTGTAAATGATTAACACCCAACAACACGTTTAAATTTTTATTTGTTAATACAGTTTTAAGTTTTGTTAAGTAAAACGCATTTTGCAGTAAGTATGTGATGTATTATTGCAAATATATATATATATATATATTTGCAATAATACATTTATATATAAAAAAAAAGCATAGTTCAACAGACCATTTACACATTTACACTTTTGAATTGTCGAGGAGTCTGTACCAACTGAATGGGAAAATAAAGTTTAAAAAACAGCGATCGAGTTCCGATCATGTTTTGCGGCGATCTGTATCAACTGGTTGACATCAAGCGACCGCAATTTATATACATTTTTATGATGACATAGATGTTAGAAATCTTTAAAATTTTCCTTCTTCATGAATAATTTTGTCATAGGGTGTTCTATTCCTGCCCTCTTTTTCGCTCGCCCGCCTTATGTTTTAACACATAATGGTAATTACCAATGGTGACGATCGCGAGAATTTGATGGATGCGAGACGCATAGAAACAATCGTTGTGACGACACTAAGAGAAGGCCTATGTCAAACATGGTGAAAACTGCATGATAGATGACCATATTAGTAGTTTAAGGGGCCGGCGGAGGATGAATTTCCATACAAACGTAATACCACGCTCATTTGCAGTTGGAGCATATTTCCAACATATTATGATGATATTTGGTTATAGACAATATTTATCTAGGTTCCTACGTCTTTCTTTTTTAAAAAAACAAAAAGAAATTTAAGCAAATTGTATTTCGCACTTTTTTATAGCGTAAATGGCAAAACATGCCATTTGGCTTTTCTTGTATTAAAAATAACTGTACAGTCTTAAACAGTACATTTTGCTGACGCTGGGTCTTACACCCGACGTGCGTCACTTTATTACTATAAATTAACATACATTACAATAAATCGATGAGTGCAATTACTGCTACGCGGTGACTAACATTAGAGAAAGGAATCGTCAACAGTTTTCTTTGTTCTTACGGAATAAACCTTACGGAAACCAAGTGATCTTTTCTCTACGCACTCCAACCTCTACAACAACAACTCTTGCAAGTGTACGAACCGTACATTTTATGGTCCTTCGAGCCGGATCTTGGTGCTGTGTGTCTCCTTACGGTAGCGAATCGGTTTAGCTGGTCTCCCAGAAGCGGGTCGCCCCAGTTAGATTGAGAAGTCGCATAATATCGTAACCGAGGCGCAAGGGTGCTGAGTTCCAGTGACCATTTCAAGTCAAGGAAGAAAACGATTCCAAAATTTGAAACGGAGAAGACTACAAGCAACGCAGTAGTCTTCACATCACAACGCAACGCTGTTTTGGCATAGTCAACGACGTGCCAACTCTCGTGGGCTACATAACTACGCTAGCAACAAGAAGCCATCAACATGGATAAACTCGAATTGCAGTCAACATGCTTCGAGAACATAAAAACACTATGTGTCAACTACAGCAAGGATTCCGCATCACGAAAAACTATGGAATACTTGAAGAAACGCTTGACGTCGCTAGAAAATCAATGGCAAGACTTCGAAACCAGGCATGCCCAACTGTTACTGGAACTTGAAGATAAGGATATAGAATACTTCAAAAATGACATATATAAGAAAACTCAAGATATGTTCGTATCAACTAAAAAGGACATTATCGAGAAACTGGCGACTTTGGGCAAACAAAACGTGAAGTTCGACCTAGGTGGGACTTCAGAACATGACAGCAACAACATACAACTCTTGCTTAACAAGCAAGAATGCAACTTCAATGCAATATACCGTGTTATGTCCAAGATCGACGTAGCTACTATCTCAGAAAGATGGGAACTAGAAGACCACTGCACGACATTGAAATCGAAATGGGAACCCATCGACAAACTTCACTGGGAAATAGACTTCCAGCTGAAAGGATCCAACGAACACTACTATGAAACGTTCACGGATATCGAACAGAGATACGATGAACTGAAGAAGAAAATCAATGCTAAAATCTGGTCCACCATCCACTTCCAGCAATCGACACCCAAGATGGAAATCCCTGAATTCTCCGGAAACTACGGGCAGTGGATTTCCTTCAAGGACCTTTTTCTGGAAGCTATACACAAGAACCCAATGATCAACAAAGCGCAGAAGATGCAGCACCTGAAGACCAAGCTGCGAGGCGAAGCTGAACGTTTGGTGCAACATCTGACCATCAGTACTGAAAACTATAACGCATGCTGGGATATACTAAATCAGCGCTACGACAACCGTCGCCTGCAGTTCTCCACATTCATGAACAATATGCTCAACCTGCCAATCATACAACATGCAGATTCATTCAATCTGAAGAAGATGCATGACGTCATTACCGAATGCATAAACGGCATCTCTAACATTGGGATTGATACATCAACTTGGGACCCTATCATTGTGCACATCATGTCACAAAAGCTGGACTCCAGTACTTTGAGTGACTACATGAAGGAACTCCAAGATCACAGAGAAATTCAGAACCTCCACGACTTTTTGTATTTCCTTGAAACACAGTTCATGGCATACGAAACGATGAAGTCAGCTAAAAAAGCAAGTCCTGCAGCTTCAGAAAAATCATCCAATTGGAAAACGTCTAACAAGCAAACTCAGATGAAAAAATATAACTATAACGTCAATCAAAATAAAACAAACAACAATCACACTATACATGGAAAATGCCCATTCTGCAACGGTAGTCACATACTTCGCCAATGTAGCAAATTCCTTCAAATGGACTTTGGCAAACGAAATGACACAGTTTCGAAACTGCAGCTATGTAAAAACTGTTTGTTCAGCCATGGAAGTGACGAGTGCAAATCAATGAAAACATGTAGAGAATGTAACTTGAAGCACCACACATTATTGCACAATTCGGACAAACAAAACATTACGTCATCGACTAGAAAAAACCAAACAGAACACCGCCCTTCATCATCAGCTCAACAACCAACATCCAACCATTTGTTTAAAGACAACATGGAAGTCCTGCTAACAACGGTCCTGCTAAAGGTCAAATCCGCAGATGGGACTTACGTAAAACTTCGTGCGCTACTCGATCAAGGATCACAAGTGAACTTGATAACAGAGAACGCTGCGCAATTGTTACGCCTTCCTCGAAGCGGAATAAACGCATCAGTATCGGGAATCGGCTCTGTCTCCAGAGAATGCAGGGGGAAACTCAAAATTACCTGCCAATCGATTCACTCCGATTTTAGCTTTGAAACTCAAGCACTGATCCTGACGAAGCTAACAAACAACTTGCCTACAAGAACGTTCGAGAGAGGCGCCTGGACGCACTTAGAAAACTTGAAACTTGCAGATCCAGACTTCAACATATCTCGGCAAGTCGACCTATTACTAGGAGCCGACGTATACTCAGAAATCATCCTAGAGGGGGTACTGAAAGGCGATAACAGCTCCCCAGTTGCACAACACACGCAAATTGGGTGGATTTTATGCGGGAAAATGAAGCAAACATTTGACTGCCACGCTACTTTATTTAACCTAGAGGATCTCACAAAATTTTGGGAGAATGAAGAAATTCAAAACACGAAAGATATCCCCAAGGACGACCAGTGCGAACAATTTTATAAGGAAACTGTGAGAAGAACATCTGATGGGAAGTACATCGTCAAGATGCCTCTCGTTCCAGACTACGAAGAAAAACTAGGGAAGTCTAAAACAATTGCTGTTTCGCAGTTTTTACAGTTAGAAAAAAGGCTGAAGAAGAATGAGAGACTTTCCTCAATGTACAAACAATTCATGAAGGAGTACGCAGATCTGGATCACATGAAATTTGCGCCTCAAATACCTACTGACATCTACTTTTTACCTCATCACGGTGTTCTGAGAGAAAACTCATCAACAACAAAATTGAGGGTCGTATTCAACGCTTCTCAGCGGACTACAAGTGGCCTCAGTCTGAACGATGTCATGGAAAAAGGTGCCAATTTACAAAAGGATATTCAGGCTCTTATCCTTAAATGGCGAACTTACAAATACGCTTTTACGGCCGACATTGAGAAGATGTACCGCTGCATTTGGATATCAAACGAACAACAACATCTACAGAGAATTGTGTGGCGGGAATCACAAGACCGTCATCTTCAAGAGTACCAGCTCTGCACCGTAACCTACGGAACCAAATGCGCACCTTGGCTAGCTATGCGAACATTGAAGCAACTTGCCATTGACGATGGTCACAAACATCCGGAAGCCGCCAAGATTCTCATTGAAGAATGTTACGTCGATGACGTCATCAGCGGTCATAACGAACTTACGGAAGCGAAAAAGCTGCAACAATCCTTGATTCAACTATTGAAAGGAGGAGGCATGAACTTACGGAAGTGGACAGCCAATGACCGAGCTATAGTGGAAGACTTACACGAGGATCAAATTTCAACTCAACACATGTTCGATTTCAAAGGTGAAGAATCAACCAAAACTTTAGGTCTCGGCTGGAATCCAAACAGCGACACTTTCCAATTCAACTGGCCTGCTGAAAACTGCAAACAAATGACGAAGAGGGCCTTATTATCAGCCATATCAAGATTCTACGACCCACTGGGATGGCTCTCCCCAGTGACAGTCAAAGCCAAACTACTATTCCAGAAACTCTGGATGAGTAAACTTAGCTGGGATGACGTAGTACCCAGCGCCATCGAATCAGAATGGCTGAAACTGAAAACGGAGCTGCCATGCATTAGCCAACTAACTATAAACAGATGGATTGGCGACACACAAAAATGTATTGAGTTATTAGGCTTCTGTGACGCAAGCGAAAAGGCCTACGCTTGTGTCATCTACAGCAAGGTGTTCAACGAACATGGCCAACCTATCATAACTCTACTAGCAGCTCGAACAAGGGTGGCTCCACTAACACAGAAAACAACATTACCTAGACTGGAACTGTGTGGCGCTCAATTACTGGCTGAACTTATGGAGAAAACCAAGCAAACCTTCAGTGGATATAACATATCAACTCGGGCTTGGTCAGACTCTCAAGTCGTCTTAGCGTGGATTCAAGGCGAAACATCAAGATGGGAGACATACGTAGCCAACAGAGTTACAAAGATCAAGAGCATAATTCCTGCTGCACAGTGGCGTTATGTGAAATCGGAGCAGAATCCTGCAGACTGCGCATCAAGAGGGCTGTCACCAAGCAGACTAATGGACTTCACCCTATGGTGGCAAGGCCCCGAACTCTTATCAAGACCTGACCCATCGGAAGACATTCCCTGCGCTTTCCAAACGAACATTGGCGACATAAATCACGTTCAGATCGAAAAATCTTCACAAGCAAACAACGAACAGAGCATTATAACAAAATTATTGAACAAATGCAGTTCATTGACACAAGTGAACAGGGTCATCGCATGGATATTACGCTTCATTATAAATATGCGCAATAGGACGAAATCGGAAACTCCGTACCTAACAACAAGTGAACTAAGCGCAGCGCGTAAAAGTGTAATAATTCATGCGCAGCGACTGCAGTTCGATTTTGAATACAAACAACTTGTAAAAAATGAAACCGTATCGAAGAAAAGCGCAATTTATAAACTGAATCCCTTTATAAACAAAGAGGGAATGATTTGTGTCGGAGGGCGACTTAAGCACTCCATCTTATCCGGGGAGATGAAGAATCCAATCATCATACCACAAAGTGGACGATTTACACAACTTCTCATAGAACAAGCTCACTCAATCACGTTACATGGCGGAGCTCGACTGACGCTGACCTATATAAGACAACGTTACTGGATTGTTAGCGGTAACCGGGCTGTCAAGAACCAACTACGAAGATGTGTACGCTGTCATCGCTTCAACAAGACGAATGACTATCAACTAATGGGGGATCTACCACAGCAAAGGATCACTCCGTGCCGACCTTTCACGCACACAGGAGTAGACTTTACCGGCCATGTAGATGTCAAACACAACAAGGGCAGAGGCGTGAAAACTTCCAAGGGATACGTCGCCATATTTATATGCATGGTGACCAAAGCCGTTCACATCGAACTCGTGTCCGACCTTAGCACAGAAACGTTTATGGCAGCCTTCCAAAGACTATGTGCGAGGCGCGGCACCCCCAAGCATATGTACTCTGACTGTGGAACAAACTTTGTCGGCGCTGCAAAGGTGCTTCGTCAGGAATTCGAAGAGTTCAAACGCCTATTGAAACCTGACCTCTTCAACGAACTGGCCAAACTAGAAGTGGAGTGGCATTTCAACGCCCCCGCTTGGCCAACTGCTGGCGGTTTGTGGGAAGCAGCCGTCAAGTCCATGAAGTATCATCTGCGACGAGTCCTAGGGGAACAAAAACTGACGTACGAGGAGTTCATAACGATGTTAGCGAAAATAGAAGCCTGTTTGAATTCAAGGCCTCTGTGCCCGCTGACTGAAGATCCAGAAGAGTTTTACAACTGCCTCACCCCTGGACACTTCCTAACAGGAAGCCCAATATTGTCTATGCCACTATCAGATTACAACGACGTAAATAACATCGATTTACGTCGTAGATGGCAGCTGACTGAACATATTGTTACGTACGTGGGTAATCAAATGCCGATTTACTGACGAGAGAACTTTATTCACCACAAACAATAACAAATTAGTCCAGTTAACAATAATCCGAATCGCAATTGACACTAGAGTACCGTTACACTATCGCTTAGGTCGTTAGATAAAATCACTTCAAGTACTAGGGTAGTTCGCTCTTGATCGCAGTCGAAATCACAACTGACTCGCTTCCGGCCGGGGGCTCGTATTTATATGCGGAGCCAAGAAAATTCTAGATACCGACTTCCCACGAACGATCCAGAATTCCAGAACAATTGAATCGCTTCTCGAAGTCATAAATTATTTTTATTACTCGTGGTAATAAGAGTCACTTTCATGCGAATTTCGACTCTATTGTTAACGTCGGAGAGTACCATTTCCTATAAATACCTAACTACTACTTGTAAGTACTTTGTGGATGTTTCGAGATTTTTCTAAGTCTGACTAAGCACAACCATTCTAGACCTTTCGAACAGCAATGCGTTTTAATTATTACGAGCTACTCTTTATTTTCTCGGAGATATGGCGGGTTCACGTTTAATGGCGTAACAGTGCCCCCCTCTTAGTCATGCTCGTCCCGAGCATTATTAGATCCGTGATACGGCGCCAATCTATCCACATGGACAACCTTGGGTTTCCCTCTTAGCCCTTTCTTGATGCGGTAGGTCACGTCATTAATCCTTTTTAACACGGTGTAAGGTCCCTCCCATCGAGCTTGGAGTTTCGGCGACTTCCCTTTCCGTCGAAGCGGGTTGTGGAGCCAGACCAGTGTACCTTCCTCAAATCCCTTGGCATTGGCATTACGGTCGTATCTAGTTTTCATTTTTACGCTGGTGTTCATGCTATTCTCACGAACTCGTTTATGCACTTCGTCCAATTGATCTTGAAGGTCACTTACGTAGTCCGTAACTGGCTTAGTCTTGTCAGGTGGCACGCCAGTTATGGCATCGACTGGAAGTCTCATCTCCCTGCCGAAATTCACTCTTGCTGGGGTATGTCCCGTGCTATCATGCACTGCCGATCGGTAAGACATCAGAAATAGTGGAATATACCGGTCCCAGTCCTTCTGATGGTCATCGACAACCTTAGCCAGGTGATTCTCCAGGGTTTGGTTAAACCTTTCCACCATTCCGTCCGACTGAGGGTGCGCAGGTGTTGTGCGTGTCTTATAAATTCCCAGAAGTGTACACATTTCCTGGAACAGCGCAGATTCGAAGTTACGGCCTTGATCGGAATGGATTTCCAAAGGTGCGCCATACCGACATACTACTTCTTCGACCACCTTCTTCGCCACTGTCGTCGCTTCCTGATTGGGTATGGCGAAGACTTCGGGCCACTTTGTGAAATAGTCCTGGATCACCACTATGTACTTGTTTCCGTCATTTGTAACTGGAAAAGGTCCAGCGACGTCGATAGCGATGCGCTCCCATGGGGCTCCCACATTGTACAGCTGAAGCCTGCCCCTGCTCCTAGTCTGTGGTCCTTTCACCGATGCGCACGCTGTACATTTCCGACACCATTGCTCTACTTCATCTCTACAATTGAGCCAGTAATACCGCTGTCTCACTTTCAGTAGAGTTTTCTTGATGCCCAGGTGTCCTCCAGAAGCACCATCGTGTATTTCCTGTAGCAGGGGGACTACTTCACACCGTGGCACTATAACTTGTGTGATCACCTCCTTGCCATCGTTCGATTCCCATTTCCTACAAAGCACATCATTTTCTAGGACTAAACTGTCCCACTGTGCCCAGTAGCTCTTAGTTACGGGACTGTGTGACGATACTTCACTCCACTGGGGCCTAGTTCCGCTACGCTTCCAGTCCAGTATAGGTCGAATATCGTCATCTTCTTCCTGGGACTTCTTGAAGTCGCCTTCAGCCCTAATTAAATTAACGTGTTCTCGGGCTTCATTCTGCTGGCAGTGTCTGCAGTCCTCATTACATGGACGTCGTGACAGGGCGTCAGCATTGTTATGCCCTTTTCCACTGCGATGTTCCGTCACAAAGTTAAACTCCTGCAGCTGCTCGAGCCATCTTGCAACTTGGCCCTCAGGGTTCTTAAATTGTAGAAGCCATTTCAATGCAGCGTGATCCGTCCTCAATGTAAATTGTCTTCCTATGAGGTACTTGTGGAAATGCTGCAAGGTTTTTACCACAGCCAGCAGTTCTCGTCGAGTCACGCAGTAGTTCCTTTCTGGCTTTGAAAGTGCCTTACTGAAGTAAGCGATTACGACCTGTCTGTCGCCCTGCACTTGTGACAACACTCCACCAATTCCCGTGTTGCTGGCATCGGTATCAACGACAAATCTTCCGTCTCTGCTCGGATACCCCAGTATAGGCGCTTCACATAGCCGTTGCTTTAGCTCGTCGAATGCTGACTCACAGTTCTTGCCCCAAATAAAATCTCGTTTATCCTCAGTCAGCTGATGTAAAGGTTTTGCAATGTCCGAAAAATTCTTGACAAACCGCCTGTAGTATGTGCACAACCCTAGAAATGCACGTACTTCAGTTTTGTTCTTTGGAACCGGCCACTGTTGGACTGCCTTTATCTTCTCAGGGTCGGTTCTCACCCCGTCGGCGGAAATAACATGTCCTAGGTAGCTGACCTCCTTCTTGAACAGGGCACACTTCTTTGGGCTTAGTTTTAAGTTAGCCCCTCGTATCCTGGTGAACACTTTCTCCATATTCCTCAGGTTTTCCTTAAATGTGCGACCCATTATAATGACGTCATCCAAATATACCAGACAGACGTCACCAAGAAGGCCCACCATGACTCTCTCCATGAGGCGTTCAAACGTCGCTGGAGCGTTGCATAACCCAAACGGCATGACGTTAAATTGCCACAGGCCGCTGCCAATGCCCGTACTGAACGCTGTCTTTTCTTTATCTTTCTCGCTGATTTCCACTTGCCAGTAGCCACTTTTCAAATCAATGGTCGAAAACCACTTCATGCCACTGAGCATATCCAGCGTATCGTCTATCCTTGGTAAGGGATAACTGTCCTTCTTCGTCACATTATTCAGCATTCTGTAGTCCACACAAAATCTGGTGCTGCCGTCCTTCTTCTTCACTAGAACGACTGGAGAAGACCATGGACTCGTAGAAGGCTCAATTATTCCGCTATCAGCCATGTCTTTTACCATTTCTGCTACCTCAGATTCCTTAGCCCAGGGTATGCGGCGCGGTCTCTGTTTAATCGGTCTAGCATCACCTGTATCTATCTCATGCTTGACGAGACCTGTTCTCCCGCAGTCTTTTCCCGTTGCAAAGATATCTCGAAACCGTAGCAGAAATTCCCTGGCTTGCTGCAATTCCGAAGGCGATAAATTGCTCTTAGAATTTTCCAGAAGTTGCTGGATGTGTTCCGTTTCAACTTTGGTCGTGTCTTGCTTTGCTGGAGATGTGTTGATTTGACGGAGATACTTGACTTCTTCACATCTCCCAACAACACTATTTTTCTTCAGTTGGACCTCTTCTTTCCCAAGGTTCACAATCCTGACCTTGGATTTCCCTTTCGTCATAACTAATGTCCTCGCAGTGATGATCTCCGGGTGCCGGCCAGTATCCTCTACCAAAACACATCTTGTTTGCCTGATTCTCTTGGGAAACTTTACTTCGACTAAGGTTTCTGTTCTCGGAGCCAATGTAGTATTCTTTAAACAATAAAGGTTGCATGAGGTAATTCCTCGCAGGAAGACTTCTTGATCTGGGAATTTCAATACTCCCCTGTCGATATCTAAAATACATCGGTTATTCCGCAAGAAGTCAAGACCCAGTATGCAGTCGTCGGTAATATTCGCAATTAACGCAGGATGGATATACACTTGATCACCGATTTTGAACTCAATTTCTGTATCACCGAGGACGGAGACTGACTGGCCGGTTGCTGTCTGAAGTCGGCAGGTTGGAGACTCTCTTTGCCATGAGATGGTTCGTTTCAGCAACTCCGGCCTTACAATGGTTCGCGACGCCCCGGTGTCAATGGTAAAATTGCAGGCACGATGATTCAGCGTTCCTTCGATGATCAAACTATTTCCGTTGTGAACTTGATTGATGGTGATGGTTGGGGCTGTGGCCCTGGCGACATTAAATTTTATCGGCTCCTCGTTGACTTGAGTTCCGGAGTCCACACTTTCCCTCTTTTTCTTAGGACAATCGGTGCGAATGTGCCCTTTTTCTCTGCACCCGTAACACGTTGGAATATAGCGGGACTGTGCTGGAGAAAAAGCCACCACTTCTCGGTGACGTGGTCGCGCTGAAGGCGAGACCACCACTTCCCTAACTCTATGCGTACGTGAATCTTGTCGTACGGCTTCTACTTCCAGAGCGTGAGCCATCGCACTTTTTAGAGTTTGGTGGTGTCCGAGTCGCACCGTAGCCCTGACTTCAGGATCCCGTAGACCGTCGATGAATGCTTGCACCAGATTAACTTCCACCGTCTCTGGTGTCATCGACCTGTACGCACGCCGGACCAGCCGTTCAACCTCAACTCCCCATTGCTGCAGGCTCTCGTTCGACCTCTGCGTTCTCTCGCGAAGCTGCGCGCGGAAAACGTGCTCGAGGTGCTTGTCTCCATAGCGAGTGTCTAATCCCTCCATGAGACGCTCCAACGTCCTGCTGTTCGGAGGAAGGTTCTCTAGGACTAGCAGGGCGTCCCCTCGTAGAGCCAAAGTTAATGCCGCAAAAGACTGCTTATCATCCCAGCGGTTTGTTTCGACCAATGTCTCGAATTGGTACTTAAATGCCGTCCAGGAAGACGTGCCATCAAAACGCGGCACATCAAATTTTGCGGCAGATGCACAGGGGGTGTGCGATGATGAGCCGACAGCAACGGGTTCGCGTGCTTCGAGCTTGATAATTTTTTTGTTGATGTCCAGCAGGCTTGTTTCGAGGCTATCAGCTCGGGCGGAAACCTCCTTGACCTCTACGGTGAGATTCTTTACCTTCTCGCCCAACGTGACGAGGCCGTGATCGATCTTATCGAGGATTAGGTTCTGCTTAGCCTCCTGTTCGCGGCGAGCAGCTTCTTGATTAGCCGCGATGAGGTCCTGGAGCTTGCGCTGGTTGGCCTCCTGATCGCGGCGAGCGGTTTCCTGTTCGCGGCGAGCGGCTTCCTGTTCGCGGCGAGCTTCTTCCTGGTTCGCTGCGATTAGGTCTTGAAGCTTACGCTGGTTGGCCTCTTGTTCGCGGCGAGCGGCTTCCTGGTCGCGGCGAGCGGCTTCCTGGTCGCGGCGGACAGCTTCCATACTAGCTTGCATGGCGGCCAACACCGCAGCGAGGTTCAATTCCGAGGATGGTCCTGTTGGCGCCTCAGCAGCTTCTGTTGCTACCATACCAGCCTGATCTTCCTCCTCCATACGATGACGCGCAGCATCCATCTCCATTTGCCTTCTTGTTCGTGGTCGCTGTTCGTCGTCTCTCGGTGTTAATGGCATCCCACTTCTGACACCAGTTGTTACGTACGTGGGTAATCAAATGCCGATTTACTGACGAGAGAACTTTATTCACCACAAACAATAACAAATTAGTCCAGTTAACAATAATCCGAATCGCAATTGACACTAGAGTACCGTTACACTATCGCTTAGGTCGTTAGATAAAATCACTTCAAGTACTAGGGTAGTTCGCTCTTGATCGCAGTCGAAATCACAACTGACTCGCTTCCGGCCGGGGGCTCGTATTTATATGCGGAGCCAAGAAAATTCTAGATACCGACTTCCCACGAACGATCCAGAATTCCAGAACAATTGAATCGCTTCTCGAAGTCATAAATTATTTTTATTACTCGTGGTAATAAGAGTCACTTTCATGCGAATTTCGACTCTATTGTTAACGTCGGAGAGTACCATTTCCTATAAATACCTAACTACTACTTGTAAGTACTTTGTGGATGTTTCGAGATTTTTCTAAGTCTGACTAAGCACAACCATTCTAGACCTTTCGAACAGCAATGCGTTTTAATTATTACGAGCTACTCTTTATTTTCTCGGAGATATGGCGGGTTCACGTTTAATGGCGTAACAATATGTTTCAACAATACTGGAAAAACTGGTCAAACGATTACCTTACTACTTTACAAACACGTAGTAAGTGGAACAAGCCTTCTAGGAATATCAAAGAAGGCGATATAATACTGGTGAAAGAAAACAATCTACCGCCGGGAAAATGGGCCTTAGGTCGTATACTGGAGACTCATCCAGGATCTGATGGATATGTTCGAGTTACTACCGTCAAGACTCAAGCTGGAATCATCAAGCGCCTAATAACAAAACTATCGCCATTACCACTGAACTCTGAAATTGAAGATGTCAAAGAAAACGACACAAAAAGTAAGCCTCAACAGAACTCGAGCAATCAACGGCGGCAAAGGTCAAAGAAGCCTATTTCAACGTTACTAATAACAATGTTATCATTGTTTACATTTATAACTGGATCTTATAGCGCCACTGATCGCACGCGCCAAACGTCGTCAACCGCTCAGATTACAAGTCTGGAACGCGAGCGGCCCATATACTACGACGCGATCGGAAAAATGCAAGTAGTGCACGATGAATGGATACTCATGATGATGACAATCTAACTAACTATTGGGAAGGAACTCGTCGAACTCAAACATACTTCGAAAATATCAAAAACTTATGTCATAAAACGAATCTACAACACTGCAGATCTACTATGGAACAACTAAACCATGAAATAGAACTCCTCAACTACTACAACTCTGTACTTATAAATCCCCACAAACATTTGAGCAACAGGAAGAAACGGGGTTTAGTCGACGGAGTCGGCTACATAGCTAATAGTTTATTTGGAATACTGGACCAAAACTTTGCTAAGAAATACCAAAACGACATCCAATCTTTGCAGACTAACGAAAACTACTTACTTGAGCTAATCAAAAACCAAACGACTATCGTGGAGCTTGAGAATCAAGTATTGAAGCAAAGCGAAGACAATATTCAGCGTCAATTCAACTCCATTGATAGCTTCATCAACTCGACCAACATGAACATAGCATCCATCGAAACGGAAATGGAAATACTTACGGCTACTAGCTACATCAACTCTGCCTCACTGACGACGTACCTACTGATCAACAGCTTGAGGACGTTCCAGGAGATGCTGTTCAACACTCTAACTAACGTCTACCAAGGACATGTGGACATTCATCTGATAACTCCGGTTCGTCTGATACAAAAACTGTCGGAAATAGCCGGAAGTCTTCCGAAATCTTTATCGCTACCAGTTGAAAACTATACAGAAAACATCAAAGATATCTACAAACTGATTAACGTGAAAGCACGAGTCACTGAAAACTATTTCTTATTCGAAGCTCATATTCCACTCGTAGCTAACGAAGACTTTGACATATACAAAGCTATACCCTTACCGGTTAACATGGCCAAGGAGACAACATATGTGCAGTTATCAAACAAGTACATTGCGGTCAACTTCAAGAAGAACATCTACGTATCTATGTCCGAAGATGATCTGAAACACTGCATGCAACAAAAATCGCGGAACTTTTTGTGCAGGAACAACCTGCCATCATTTGAACTACACAGCAAAAGCGCTCCGTGTGAGGCACAACTGCTATCTCATCGTAACAGCGGACCTTGTGACGTCGAGCACGCGTCATGTAAGGACGCTTGGATAGAGTTACAAACACAAAACAGCTGGCTAGCAATTTGCTGCGAAACGTGTTCGTTACGAATCATATGTAGCAATGACGTCACATCACAAACCATCTCATCTTCGAGCATAGTGATATTATCTCAATGATGTGTACTGCAATCTACCGACTTAACCATTTACGCACAACGCCAGTACCACAGCGACATGAAAATGGATTATGGGCTCACAGCTCCAACATTTGATACATCTATCAACAAAATAGTGAACTTGACATATCGCTATGCCCCAAATATCCTTCAGTCAAGGGCCACGAATCAAGATATTGCAACAATTGAACAGAAACTTGCGACTCAAAGGAAGAATGAAGTTTCTCTACCAGCAATAACGAATCACGACATTCATCAATATGCGATCTGTTACTTCTTACTGACGGCCGGCATCATAGCTGTGCTTGTGGTGGTTGGGAGGAACCGTTGTGCGCACTACTGCACAAACAACGCCAAGAACAATACTACTAGTCCACCGCCTGAAGACATCGAACTTCAAGTCATCCGTCAACCAGAGTACCAACAAGCAGCAGGTGAAGCACGGGCGGCACCGACGGCAGCACAAACAACAAAGGACTTGCGGCTGGAGTCTCGACCTGGGCATAGGAACGTCGCCTTTCAATTTGATTAATTAATTTACTTTAATTTACTATATTTTTAACTTTGTGATGGCTTTTCCTTTCTCTTTTGATATATTTCTCCTTTTGGGGTTGCCAAGATGTACAGTCTTAAACAGTACATTTTGCTGACGCTGGGTCTTACACCCGACGTGCGTCACTTTATTACTATAAATTAACATACATTACAATAAATCGATGAGTGCAATTACTGCTACGCGGTGACTAACATTAGAGAAAGGAATCGTCAACAGTTTTCTTTGTTCTTACGGAATAAACCTTACGGAAACCAAGTGATCTTTTCTCTACGCACTCCAACCTCTACAACAACAACTCTTGCAAGTGTACGAACCGTACAATAACAATATTTCTAATATTCTCGACGTAGGAACCTAGATAAATATTGTCTTTAACCGAATATCATCATAATATGTTGGAAATATGCTCCAACTGCAAATGAGCGTGGTATTACGTTTGTATGGAAATTCATCCTCCGCCGGCCCCTTAATGCGTTCATACAGACAGAGAGACACGGTGGGGGACTTTGTTTTGTAATATGTAAATTAACAGATCTAACTCAAAACGACTAGTTGAATAACGCAATGTTTTAGCACTAAAATTTTTCATTAAACTTTGTCGTGATCTTATTTTTTTATTCTTTTATTTACAGATGGCATTGATATGTTCGTGGATGGAGAACAGTACGGAACCGTTAACCCAGGTGGTGGTTTCTTAGAGATCGCGAAGAATAGCAACGTGAAACATGCTTCTCACTGGCAGCAAGGAACCGTCATGGCGCCGCTGGATCAGATGGTATGAGAAATGATATAAATTCCAAGGGATCCGGACTGGGTCTGTAAAACCTTTTAAATACCTTTAGAAAAAATTGATTAATAATAATATTAACATGTCATATCCCTACGTTGACGTCGATGTGAGAGCTTTGACGCTCGTATGAACCCTAGGTGTATGCCAGCAGAGTTTGCTCTGCCATAACATGTCTAGGATGAAGAGCCAGAATAAGAGTGATACAATTCGCAGGGCAGTTCTGTGGTGGACCCACCCATCTGATTTCCTGGGAGAAATTTTATACCTTATCTCCGGCTTGCTTTGTTGGCTGACTGGAGTGAACACTGACGGAAAACAGATTCCACCTCTCTCTTGCATTTATTAGATGGCTTGAGTGGAAATTCGCAAGAGCAAATGTGCTCTGAATTAGGATGGTATAGTCCAGTAAGATACTGGCAAAGACCTTGACCACACCTCTAGGATTGACCTGATAACCGACGTATACCACTCCACTCCTCAAGCACCTCAGGAAATATTGCCCCCTTGTCGCTACGTTACTTCATGTTAGTGAACATTTTTGGGATCCATTTTTTAACTGTGCAAGTCATCCCCATTCTTTTTATCAATGTATGTCATTCTTCAGGCAGGGGCCATAGTCTTAACATAGTTCTTGGTAACCAGTCCACTTAAACATCTCAAAACCATAACCCTGCCTTTGTTTTCCTTAGATCGCAATAGTCTTTTACCAACCGAGGGTTGCCCTTTGGTGTAAATGCCTAGCGCATACTTTTCATAGAACATGGTGTCAAGACATTACCCAACTAAGTCGGGATCGGCTTTTCATCTGAATGCAACTGCATACCAATATTTTACATGGAAAAACTGCATATCTAACTTCCACAGCCCAGTAACTGGGTAACACCATACCATGTTGGTAATACAGTTGTCAGATTTTCTGACTTCTGACTACCTATCCGTAACAGCTGCCAAAGGTCTACGAATGATACTCGAAGCACGGAGGAACCTCGGTACGTTAAGATGGTCACCCATCCACACACTGACATGGCAAACATTGCATAACCTTACGGATCCTGCGTGGCTATCTTACTCAGCCACAATTTCCACCGCACATATGAGGGAACGACAATCCTCACGTCCCAGCCGTTGGTGCCTTAAACCTAACTACCAGCCACCGTAAGCGTGGTCTTGCGGACGACGAGCAATGGGTAGCTACCGACCGGACCGAAGCCGATTCGTCGACAGCGAGTAGTGTTCCACGCGCGCCTCATAAAGATGTCAGCAAAACCGGGCCGGGCAAGGCCGAAGCCTACTGGGGCCAGAGATTGACTTCTGAAAAGGAAACCCTTGATCCTAGAGCGCAAGGGCAACTGAAAAAACATAGTTATGGTAAAAGTCTGACACGCCCACTCTGCCCTAGAACAGGAGAAGTAAAAAAAGAACATGCACTCTTAATATAATAACGATGAATTCTATTCTATGCAAGTGAATTGTGGTCTTCTTCCCATCCTCAGAACATTATATTTTTTTCCAGTTCCACTTAACCCTTGGCCTTCGCGTGGGTGGAATCCACGACTTCAGCGATGATCTGGAAGACAAACCTTGGAGGAACAGTGCCAGCAAGGCCGTGTTCGACTTCTGGAAGAGCAAGGATTCTTGGCACCCCTCGTGGTATAACAGCGCTTTGAAGGTAGACTACGTGAGGGTATATGCGCTTTGAATGATTTGACTTTGTATAAAGATCTTGAGAACAAGAAATGTGTTTTATTTTGAGAGGTTTCTCACCATGACAGACATTATACATGACTTGACGCAAGCGCATCAAGCACCCCCACTGCTCGATCCTTGCCCTCCTCCGCTATTGTACTATTGCTTGGTTTCTCATAGACTTCGTAATAAACATTCAATTAAAATATTTTTATTTTTGAATGAAAATCTGATGAACTAAAATATGATAAATTTTTAAAAGTCATATTACAAAAGTTTTTGTTTATGATGTTAGTAAAATAGTTCTGAGAGGTTGCCAGTGTTTTACAAATAACCCTGCACATATATTAATATGTGCAGGGTTATTGGACTGAGTTCAATAAAGTGGAATGTGCAATTTTAGCAAATACGATTTTCTTGACTTATTCCTTATGACCTGAAAGACTTTAGATATAACCCATACAACCAAAGGAGCAGTGGTGGCCGAGTGGTAACGGCCCCGACTTAAGAGTTGTAGGTCGCGGGTTCAAACCCAGCCAAGCGCATTATTTTGTGTAATTTATTTCATCGCCACTGCTCTCAAAACGTTGAGGGTAAACATCGCGAGGAAAGAGGCATGTCCTAGAACCAAAAATTCGAAGACGTGCGACATTCACCAACCTGCACTGCCCATTCCCTCTCCTAGGGAGGAGGCCTGAGTCCCAGCAGTGGGAACATTAAAGGCCGACTATGCTATGCTAGACAACCAAAAAGCTGGTCAGGTCAACCATCTATTTACACGGACAGTGAGTAGAAATGGGTTGAGCTATTCCAGTTTGGAAGAGAACTGGTTAGTTCCGTCTACCTGAAGGTGCAACTAGTTTGAATTGTGGCAGTTGGCAGAACACATTGCTCACAGAACAGATGGTCGATGGAGACAAAGGTTCTGGAGTGGCGACTACGTAACGTAAGACGCAGTGTTCGAAGGCCTGCCACTAGGTGAACCAATGACCCAGTGAGGGTCGCGGGAACCCGATGGATGCGAGACGCACAGGACCGGTCGGTCGTTGTGGCGACACTTGGGAGGCCTATTTCCAACAGTGGATGTCTTTCGGCTGAAATGATGATGATGATGATGACATCGGCCATTCAGTAGGGTTGGAATGATTACAACCATCTTCAACATTAGTTTTAATGTATGTATGCGAGAAAGAAACACGTGTCGAGTACTTTAATGTAAAGAATCTATGTACATTTCATAACTGTATCATGAAAAATCACAAAGTTATAAGCTTGTTATGTCAGCAAAAATACATAGTCACCGGGACATTCAGGCGACTGAGGGGTTGTTTTGCACTTGCACCCAACTGTTTGCTGGCGCCTAGTGCCTGCTATGGCCTTGACCTGTGTTGTACTTTTTTTTTAATCTTATAAATTTAGGGACTTTTGGAGTGTCGGTATCAAGCTTGTGACCTTTTTAAATAATTTCAGGAAAAAATATAATATGTTGTAAAAACTATTGGAATCCATTCAGTTAGTGATTCTGAATAAACTATATTCAGGTTTCGCATCAACTATAAATAATGTTGTACGAGTACAGTTGCCATCACGGATCTTGAGCGCTCGGCGTCAGAATGGGGATCGCTTTGCGCATTCCATGCGTTGGAAGGCCTCCTACAAAGTGGACCGATGACCTGGTGAAGGTAGCGGGAAACCGATGGATGCGGGACGCACAGGAACGTTCGATGTGGCGACGCTTGGGGGAGGCCTATGTATAACAGTGGACGTGTATCGGCTGAAATGATGATGATGATGATGATGATGATTCCATACATTGGCGAGCCAATCGTCGTCGTTGTTAGAAACATGCTGCAAAGCAGGGAACGAATTAGGAGTGACGTCTATGACGCGATGGCGCGGCGAGCCAATCACTGACACTCCCCGCCCCCGCGTCTCACTTCGCACCACTAAAGAGACCGAATATTTGACTTCTGCGCAACCGCTCAAGATCCATGATGGCAATTGTGTATACCTAATACCTAGTTGTACCAGTTCCCAAGCTAAATAGTAAGGTAAGAACATTTCTTTATTTATTAAATAGGTCGGCACATTACAATAAATTTATCAGCGATTTATGGCGACACTTGGGGGAGGCCTATGTGAACAGTGGACATCTATCGGCCGAAATAATAATGATGATGATGACTGGCCCGATGGCCAAAATTTTTTCATCGATAATAAGCTACTTTATTCCTGAGTGACATATTTTATGTACGAAAGAAAGAAAAAGGAAAAAGAATTTCTTTGCGTCAAACATGGCGCATATCTTAAAAAAGATAAAACAAATAACAATATCGACTTAAGTGTTAAGTAAATAGGATATGCGTCACATCCACGCAAAATGGCCAGCGCTCAGCAAAATGCTGGGGCTCGTGTAAGACAGAGCCACAACGCTGATTTCCAGCACCAGCCGTCGTCGATATACGCGGGTGAAGCCGCGGGCAAAAGCTAGTAATTAATAATTATTCCAAGCAAAATCATACTCATTGATGTGTGTTACGTCACATCTCAATAATCACATGTTTACAAGACAGATATTGCTTTGTACCAGGGTCGAGAACAAGTTTTTTGCTCGATTGACCTTGGGCTTGGCATTGATCTCATCGTCTTTGAGACTGGTCATTATACTGTTCAACAATCTGATTCTTCTTTTTTGCATTTTTGACTAGCTTCTGCTAGCGGCTCCATCCGCGTGAAAGTAGAAATTTATTCAAATTCAAAATTCTCTCTATTGCTTTTTGCTATTGTATCGGTGTGTTTTGGTGATTTTCGGGAATTATTGCATATGATGAACTTGTAAATATAATACTTATATTTCTCTAATATACGATTTGGTCGATCAAATTGTCTTTTAATTATCTCACAGTTGGTGTAGAAAGTAGAGTATGCAACACGGGGATAAAGCTGTCTTTGTCTTGGGCGGCTTGAATTTCTCACTAAACTCTGGTTTCTTTATTAACTCCCTCGCAATGCTCGGAAGTTAATTGTATAAATCCCTCACTAACGTTCGGGTTAAAATCAGCAACCGTAGACGAAACTGAACAACCATCCACAATTTTTTTTTCTGGAAACGAAAAAAAATCGGCCTCGCCATACTAATTTTCCAATCAAGTTTATCATTTTGTATGGCGAGGCTGATTTTTTTTTCGTTTATACACAATACCTCTTATCTAAAATATGGCATTAAAAAAATTCCTCCGCATCGCTGTCGACTGGAAGTGTGCCCAAAAGACTGGCGGCATTGCCACGTTGTATGGCAGTGCTTAATCTCTGATCAAAATAATGTTGTATTATCCACATTTCAAGTTTATGGGTTAATATAAAGTCTTTTTACTGCG
Source organism: Mythimna ferrago (assembly GCA_910589285.2). Classification (NCBI taxonomy): domain Eukaryota; kingdom Metazoa; phylum Arthropoda; class Insecta; order Lepidoptera; family Noctuidae; genus Mythimna; species Mythimna ferrago. The sequence continues at coordinate 4,071,746 of OU342693.1, forward strand.
GAGAGCGGGATTCCCGTCCGTGACTTGATTTACATTTATCATAATCATATTCGTGTCTAAGTCTGTGATTGACTATAAGGAAAAGAGCAATAAAATGTTTTTATAAATTCAATTTAAATCGTTTTCAATCGTTATAACCACGCATTACTTTTTGCATCAAGCTGTGAGAGGATTGCTAATAGCTATACTCACCAATATTTTTGATTAATTTATGAAATAGTTTTATATAGTCTTTAATTTGCATACAAATACATAAAATATATTATTTGAGTTTATGTAAAGTCAACGAACGTAGGTATACTAACATGACTATATTGAATCGTCTCGCTAAAGCAAATATAAGTACAAAAAAACATTTTACAGTTACTATGACTAACATGACAAAAAAATATCATCGAATAATATTTAAGTAACAAAAACAACAATTTTTTTACAGTAGTGTTAATTGTACAAAACAATCGTCACAAAAAATGATGTAAGTATAGTCTGTCTAATAAGTCAACCGACTTGGGAATTTTGTATAAAATTTAATCATTTAAAAAATACATATATTCGGTACTTTTCATAAGGTTCTTCTGTTAGTAAACAGTGATCTATATCTCTTAATCAACCTTGATTATTGAACCCGTGTTGACTACATCAGATTTCATTAAATACTAACAATTACCCAAGTCTTTTAACTTATTAGGCAGATTCTAAATCGTAAACTCGCCAATGACGAGTAGTGTGGCTGCAGGCTTATAAAAAACATAATCTGACACTAGACCACGAAGAATTCACTCCGTGGTTCTCAGTCCGTCACTGCGAACGAATACACACTGACATATCTAGTCAATAGCACAAATATATAATATAGAACCCGTTTTACATAAATGAAGTGGTTTATTTTTATATAAATCTGTGTGAAGTGACTGAGAATCATGGCTAACGCTTGTGTTTTGTTTTTATTTTATTTAGTGAGTTTAAATTATGTATTGTGTTATGATGTGCCTCCGGCTAAGTTGGAAGCTATTTACCCTCAAGGATTGAGAGTTTCTGTACCAGGTTTGTTCAGTATAATAATTTTGCTTTATATGTAGGTATTTTTTTTTTCGGTGGGTAGAAATCATCCAAATAACATGCTCCGCCCTTGGGCGGAGCGGGAGATAGTGTCAGACTTACTGACTAAAAGACCCACCCCATTTCTTCTTGCCTTTCATACCGGGGCCGACCTACCTTTCGGAGCTAACCCTGGCCCCAGTAGGCTTCGACCCAGCTGGGCCCCTGCTGTTGCTGACAACTCCTTGAGGCGCACGGGAACAGTGCGCGCCGTCGATGCTTTTTAAGTATTCTTATTTTTAATAATATATTTTTTTTATTTGCCGGAATGTATACAAAATAGTATAATCTTAAAGTTTAATGAGGCCTCTTTACATTCTACTATTACATGTGGTGTGCAAATATTTAGTTTAGTTGTGTTGTTGTTTTGTTTAATTGTAGGGTTTTTTCTCATCATTAAATAGTTCCTTAAGAAAGAAAGAAAGAAAACACGTTTATTTGGCATATAAAACACACAATGAAATAACAATTATGGAAACACATAATTTTAAAAATACATACACATTGTGTGTCACGGCTGCGCCAAATAGATCCAGTTCAGCATAGTGCCAGGCCACTACGTAGCAGTTGCCTGACGCTGGTTTTCAACTGAACCTTACTATGAGTCTACGGATGCTAATCAGTTTATTAGGTGGTAAATAAATATATGTATATTAATGAGTGTAGGTATAAATTAGTGTGTAGTAAATTATAAATAACAGGTGTTTAGAGATATATATACATATGTATATGCAACAGGAAAAAGAAACACATAAGTACGAAGAATAAAAAAGTAATCGTCAAAACTAGACGTAAATTCCGGTCCTAAGCGATTGAATGTACTATAGTTCGTGTAGTCCTTCTCCTCTGGGTGGAATGTGGATCAAGAGAGCGCGTCAGTTGCCCTAACTAGTTCAAACAGTCTTGTATTTACTTAATACTAATATAATAATAATATGTTGTCATATTATTATTATATTACTACAATGGTCATCTCAGTGATGTTCACTTCGAACATCACTCAGAGGACCGAACACAATTCGCACTAGTTTTTTTGCCAAGTTCTAAAAAGGAAGAGGTTCTACCGGTTTGTTCATCGATTCCTCTATCAATGTGAATCGTTTTTTTTTAAGCTATTGCATAGCTTCTATCGCGGGCCTTGAGCGTGGAGACCGAATCCAGAAATTCCGTAACGAAAATAACCTAACACCCCCCACTCAGTTGTTTTTTGAGCGTGGTGACCGATAAGAAAACAAATGAGTGAACAATCAATCAAAATTCAATTCAATGTGTGAAAGTGTAACTTCAATTAATATCAAAGAAAAAAAATAAAGGAAAAAAAATACTGCATAAATAAAATAAATAAATAATTATAATTGCATAAGTTGATAAAAATGCAATGCAATAGCTTTACCGCGGCAGTCCCCGAGTGCCACACGTCTTTTTTTATTTGAAGGAGTATTTTCCTGATATGATCCATTTTAGGGTTTCTTACCTAAAGGGCAAAAATGGGACCCTATTACTCTAAGACTTCGCTGTCGGTCCGTCTGTCTGTCACTAGGCCGTATCTCATAAACCGCGATAGCTAGACAGTTGAAATTTTCAAAAATGATGTATTTCTGTTGCCGCTGTAACAATACATACTAAAAATAAATTAAAATAAATATTTAAGGGAGGCTCCCATACAACAAACGCGATTTTTTTTTGCCATATTTTTCTAAGGACGGTCGAACCCTTCGTGCGCGAATCCAACTCGCACTTGGCCAGTTTTTAAATCTACTGAAGAACTTCGGAGATAGATAATGGAACTCCTCAATAAATGATAGCAACTCTTCTGGGATTGCTGCAGTTGCACGTTTGTTTTTGTTTATTGTTTACACCATTTCATTACATAACAGCACCGGTACGCTACTAATATTGGGTCTGAAGAGTTACGCCTACCAGGGTAAACTGTTATGTACAGAATAGAATAAACTGAACTCTTTTGATTTCTGAAACCGATTTTGAAGATTCTTTCATCAATAGAAAGGTACGTTATTCCTGAGCCGCTTATATACATCTACACTAATACATAAAGCGGTAAAGTTCGTTCTTTTTTTGTTTTTATATTTTTTTTTGTTTGTAGGAGGTAATCACTGGAAGTACTGGTTCGATTGCTAAAATTTTTTCACCGATAGAAAGCCGCTTTATTCCTGAGTGACATAGACTATATTTTATGTACGCAGGCGAAGTCACGGGCAAAAGCTAGTAATTAATATATTTTGTGCCAACAATGTTTGACGCCCAGCGATGTGGGCATGGGTCCATCAGTTTGAAAAAAAAACTTTGTATTTAAAATTGAGTTAATCTATTAACTATACATGAACAATAGCAAAAACACCGTCAGATATTCTGTAAAGCTAAACCTTTACCTATAAAATACATTAGTATTCTGTGCCTTTATAGTGAACCTTCGTGTTTATAAGCTCTTTTTGCAAAATATTACTGATCCCTTTAGATACCTATAGACTTTGTTTAATTGTTTAGATCAATCAATTCGTTATTTATATCAATCATCTAGTTATTTAGATCAATCAATTCATTATTTAGACCAATCAATTCGTTATTTAGATCAATCAATTCGTTATTCTGATCAATCAATTTTGATTAATCAATTCATTATTTTGGTCAAGCAATTATCATTTTTGATTAATCAATTCATTATTTTGGTCAAGCAATTATCAATTTTGATTAATCAATTAGTTATTTTAATCCAGCAATTCTCAATTTTGGTTTAATTATTTTGTTATTTTGATAAGTTAATTAAGTATTCATTTAGTTTTTTAGTTGGATATGTAGTTATGTAGCTATATTTTAAATGAAAAAACTGTCTATCTGACCCCACAACTCAGTAATTATTTTACACGATACCCTTTAGCAAGACTGGTGTCAGATTTCCTGACTTCTGCCATCAGATCTAGTAAATTAATAAAAAATATAATAAAATGTACATTTAAAGATTTTTGCTAATACAAAGAGCAGGCTGTTGTGAATACTAAACCGGTTTCACTGTCTTACTATAAGTGAGTGACCTCTTCTGTCACGGAGCAGGGTCGATTAAAAATCACCCTTAGCTACAAACATTCATCAATAGTAAGAAATAAAGAAAAACAGAAAGAGAAAAATAAATGATGAAAGATAAAAATAAAGAAAGAAGAAAAGAAAGATGGAGAAAAATAAAGAAAGAAAGAATGAGAAAAATAATGAAAGAAGAAAGAAAAAGAAATTGAAAGAAACAACATTATTTGTCACAACACAGGGCTCTCACACAATAGTTAGCATGGCCTCCTACAAGGTGAACCGATGACCTGTGATTACCAAACTTGTCGATTTTGACAAGTTTGGTAATCTACTAATATAATGGCGTCATTATGACTTTCCAATGGTCAACCACTGACACTCCATTGAAAGAAGTGACATAGAATGGTAATCTCGTACATATTGACAAATGAATATTTAAAGTTTGCGGTAATCTACTAAAACTTTGACAGTTTATTTGATCAGTGTTTTACCATTAGAACGTTATTGTGCAGTTATTGGTTTTAATATGCTCAAAATTATCATTCTATCACAATTCTATTACAAGACCATTGAACGATCAGTGATCGATCATTATGAATTAGCAGATTACAAACTTTTAGCAAAATGACAATTGGATCGTGTTGGAATGACGAATTTATGAAAATAGCAGACTTGGGGCCCTGGAAAGGGTTGCGGGAATCCGATAGATACAAGACTCACAGGACCGTTCATTGTGGCGACACTTAGAAGAGGCCTAAGTCCAACAGTGGACGTCTTTCGGCTGAAATGATGATGATGTTGATGACATGACATTGTTAGCTATAGGCTTCAATTATGTAATTAGAGAGTTTGGTTTTAAGACCCGTATTAATAAACGTCACTCAATATTCAAGCATTACTTAAAACTAGATTCAAGCCATTTGATTGGTTGAAACTAGTTTTAACTAACGCTTGAGTTTTGGGTGACGTTTATTAGTACAGGTCTAAAACTGCTAAAAGATCTAAGTTCTGAGTTACTCATCTCAAATAAATGCAAGATATCGTTTTTTGTTACTCAATTCATTAAACTCCAAGCGAACGCTCTCTTCTTGTTTTTCTATTGTGTCCATAGAAATATAAAAAACAGATTGTGTCTTTAATTATGTTATTCAAAAAGCTAATGAAAATAAATAAATATACATATACAGCCGGGTGAGAGATAAAAGGTTATAGGTTAACAAAATCTTATCATAAGATGACATAATCTTGGGGTTCCCAGAATGTAGTGTTATAAATACCTACTCCTACCTTTTTTTATGGTGGAAAAAAATCATCAATGACAACCCCCGCTCTTGGCCGGAGCGGGAGATACTGTCAGACTCCTACTGCCTAAAAGACCCACCGCTTCCCGTGGGAACAGTGCACACCGTCGACGACTTGGGCTTGATCCGGACAGTTACCGGACGGCCGGACAGCAAGCTACCCATTGGCTGGAAATTGGGATCAGAATCCCGGCGGCGGCGGCGAGGACGCCGTTGCCTGATGCGTTCGGCCTCCTCCACCTACTCCTACTTACCTAAGGTATTGTGGAGTGTATACGCAGGTTATCAAATCTTACTTCATTACCAATAAGTGGGAAAGAATGAGACGGAATTTGTCCGTGGCATCACAGACCCTACCATAACACCAGCGATGCCCCAGCCGCCGCCGGGATTCCGATCCCGATTTCCGGCCACCGTAGGCGCAGATTTGCGGACGACGAGCAATAGGTAGCTCGCTGTCCGACCGTCCGGTAACAGTCCGCACCAAGCCCAAATGGTCGACGGCGCGCACTGTTCCTGCGCGCCTCAAGGAGTTGTCAGCATTAGCAGGGGCCCAGCTGGGTCGAAACCTACTGGGGCTAGGATTAGCTCCGAAAGGTAGCTCAGCCCCGGTATGAAAGGCAAGAAAGAACAGGGTGGGTTTTTTAGTCAGTAAGAGTCTGACACTATCTCCCGCTCCGCCCAAGGGCGCGGGATGTCATTTGGATGATTTTTACCCACGAAAAAAAAAACACCAGCGCTCCTTTTTTTTAAATATCGCAACATAATTATGCTGCGATATGCTGTGATAGGAGGCTATTTGGCTTTGCGCAGATTTTTTGTTTTTTTTTTTATCTGTTATAAACTATTACTTGACTGCGGTCCCGCCTGATGGTAAGCAGTGATGCAATCGTTGATGGTGAAGCGCACTAGTTTATTAAGATCCTATTCACTCTAGCCTTGAAGACCCCCAAATTATAACCAGACGGGAAGACCGCAGCAGGCAAACTGTTCCAGTCCTTCAATGTACGCGGTATAAATGACGAGGCGGAAGGGAGGAAATTAACATGCTTTTTGCTATGGTGAGTGATATTACTTAGTCTCTTAACACACTAATGCGATTCACCTTCAACGATTACATCACTGGCTACCGGAATTGCAGTCAGCCAGTTTCATATTTAAGTGTTTCGTTGGGTATAACGTGTGACTGTGGCTTTTCTTTTTGTTCTGTTTTTGTTTTTCCAGTTATCTTGTTTATTTTAGTATCCTGAAAATCTTGTTTCATATTTTTTCAGAGTCGTCTTTTTTTGTCGTATTCGGGTTTTTTTTATTTATTGTTTCTCTGACATTTTGGCGTGTTTGACCTCCAGAAAAAGTTAGCATTTTTGCATAATATATATTTTATCATTAATTTGTAAGCAATATACCTACGATGATACGATGATCATATGATGATTCAAAAGAAATAAAATAGAGTTTAGCATATTATAATTAACATAGCGTCGATCTTTTAGTTCGAATTTTTTCCAAAAGATTGTTAAAGCAATGAATCAATCCATAATAAAAATCAAAGTACCAAAAAGTCCACACATTTTTAGTTTTCGATTGTTGCAAATACACTTTTGCCAGCGGCTTCGCCCGCGTGAATGTAGAAAATTATCCCAAGGATCTTATTCCCGGAATAAAAAGTATACTATTCTAAAATATATTCTACTCATTTGCCAAAACACTCATAAGAAGACTATCACAAGGAGAGTAAACTCATAAGAGGTCTTTAAGTCAAGAGTGAATAGGTTACTTCTAGGCAAGCGTGTTCCATCAGGTGAAATGGTGGTAAAACGCGAGCCTATCAATAATAATAAAAAAGACATTAATAATAATAATAATAAATAATAACAAACCTTTATTTCAGACCTTAATCGATAAAGAAAAAAAAAATACAAAATAATAAGGTTACGCTGTGACTGAATTATAAAAGACAGAAACATAAAATAAAACAGTAAATTAAATTAAAAAAAAAAATATCAAAAAAAAAGTCAATAAAATGAAATTAAAGCATTCACATATTTTGCATATTCATATTTAGACATTGCTCACAGATGTGTGGAATCCCGTACTATGCTGAGGCAAAATCAAACTTTTTTAGTCTATACTTTTTTCGTGGTGGGAAATCATATAGTGACTTCTTCTGGTCTAGAGTGGAGCTAGAGGGCATAGATTTTACTGTTATAATTTTAATATCCATAATATGCTTGATCTCGAGGCGTGACACTTTTTGGTACCACTTTTGAACATATACATACCTTCCGACCACAACTGTTCAGTTATTTGAGTGTGAAGGATTTACAAACATATAGGTACATATACAAACAATTTTTCGCCTTGATATTCGTGCGGTAGTTACAAAAACTAAATATGAAAACCATCACGCTATCATCTACAAAGAGTCAACCAGTCATTTACAACATGTATTTAAAAAACGTCAATTTGAACAAATTATTTAAGTCAGCGAAGACCGTAGCGCAGTAGTTTCAGGACCGACTTGCGAGTCCGTGGCTGGGAGTTTGAATATTGCGCTAAGTTTTTTTTTTTTCAATTTGTTTACACTACCTTAAAAGCTAATCAATAAAACTTTTAAAAAACTTATTGGTATTCTTTTCATTTACGGAAATAAAAAAATGATAATAATCCAGACGTGATTTTCATTTCATTCAGTTCAATTCATAATTAACCAAAATTTAATAAATGAAGAAAAAAATCGACTCCAATCTTCATTTTTATTAAGGTTCATTATTCTAATTCATTCAATTAAAATATGCCATTAACTTGTAACTGTCGATCTTTAACCAAAGGTTGTAAGTGCCAAGTACCTAATTATTAAACTCCCCAACATTTTCCCGATATCCAATTATGCTAAGGTAGCGAGATTTCAATAAATATTGGATTAAAGTCAACTTTGATTATTAGGTCATTTGTTTCTCAATTTTCATGGTGAGTTTAAGGAAAAGTGGAATAATAACATTGAATATTCATGATAAAGTATTGTTTTTTTTCTTCAGATTGTGTTCAGGTTGTCTGGAAGAAATCGCCGAATGCGATAAGATCGCCTATTGTAGGATAAACCAGCCATATGTGCCCCAGTTGATAACATGCCCCATTTGTGAAACTAAGACACGTATTTAAATTTACATAAACTATAGTCGCTTTTATAAGGGCGATGGAAAGGGCTATGCTTGGAGTAGTAGTAGTAGTAGTACCTTTATTCATAACAACATAGTTGTGTCGAACAGATTGATAATTATAAATATGTCCTTAAAACTACATTAAATTAATTTCTAGAATAAATAAAATCTGCTGCGGAGCGTGCGCGCCTGCTGGCTGTGGGAAATTGGGAGTCAGGTCTTTGGCTTCACGCACTGCCGTCGTCGAATATTGGCACCTTGTTCGACGATACTACTTTCCGCTTAGCTGTTGCCCTACGTCTAGGTGCTCCCTGTTGTTCTCCTCATCGCTGCCACTGTGGCGAAGTTGTCAACAGCCTCGGTCACCACGGTCTGTCATGCAGTCGAAGTGCGGGACGCATAGCGCGGCACGCGAACATTAACGACATCATCCGACGAGCCCTTGTCACCGTCGGCGTTCCGGCTGTTTTGGAACCTCATGGCCTGGCACGCGACGATGGTAAGAGACCAGACGGTATGTCTTTATTTCCTTGGAAGATGGGTAGGCCTTTAGTGTGGGACGCTACCTGTGTCGATACTCTTGCGCCATCCCATCTTCCTAGCTCTTCGTGCTGTGCTGGTGCTGCCGCGACGGCTGCAGAGAACCTCAAGCGGCGGAAATATAACAGCCTCGTCGGCAGTTATATTTTTGAGCCGTTTGGGGTTGAAACTCTCGGGCCGTGGGGTCCGAGTGCTCATATGCTTTTTAAAGAATTGGCGAAACGCTTAATTGACGCTTCGCGTGACCCAAGGGCTGGCTTCTACCTCGGTCAGAGAATAAGCATTGCCATACAACGTGGCAATGCCGCCAGCCTTTTGGGCACACTTCCAGTCGACAGCGATGCGGAGGAGTTTTATGACGTCATATTTAACTAGGCATTTAGTGTATATATTATTTTTAATTATTTAAGTTATTGTTTAATTTGTTTATTATTTCCTAGCAATTAATTTTAATAAATAAGATATGTTTTGTAACATTTGCAAAATAAAAAAACATTCATCTAAAAAAAAATAAAATCATTACATAATTATAACAAATACAATAATAATAATTTATAACAAAAGTCATTGGTTAAATCATAAATAATGTCCTAATTGCTATAATTAATTACAAATTAAATACTTGCTCAAATATATGAGTTTCCTTGCGTGATCACATCAGAAATGAAGATATCCGCAGGAGAACCAAGGTTACCGACGTAGCTCGAAGAATCGCCAAACTTAAGTGGCAATGGCGACTATCATCATCATATCAGCCGAAAGACGTCCACTGTTGGACATAGGCCTCCCCCAAGCGTCGCCACAACGACCGGTCCTGTGCGTCACGCATCCATCGCGTGCGTTAAATGTGCGTACAGCTAAAGAGTGGAATCTTATGCACTAGGTATATTAGCGAATTCGTCACCACATGCTTTGTTCATACATGGGCTTTCCTAAACCGCTACAGTAATCAGTTCTATAAATTGACATAGACATTATTAGACATGACCGCAAAATGGATTGTAAACATGTTTGCTGACATCTGCTGTCAAAATAAGCGCTATAATGAAATATTGAATATCTAACGAAGTACGAACGGTTGGGAAATCATTGAACAATATTCAATGACTTCCCAATCGTTCAGTTCCAATCGTTCAGTTGAAATAGATATTCTAGGTGCTCTTGCAGAGAACCTCTTTGCTTTTCAGGGTTCCATACCCAAAGGTTAAAACGGGTCCCTATTACTAAAACTTCGTTGTCAGTCTGTCAGTCTGTCTGTCCGTCTGGCACCAGTTTCACAGATGATGTAGGTACCTATTTCTGCTGCCACTATAATAACAAATACTAAAAAATAGAGTAAAATAAATTTGATTTTTGATTTTTGATCGTTACTCTGCTCATTGACCGTTGTTGATGCAGTTTTTTTTTTTTTTTTTTTGTTTGTTTTTGTTCTCAATTATAAGCTGCTTGATGAAGGAAATAATTACTTACGTACAATTTTACAAAGAAGGAACGGGGAGGGTCTTTTAGTCAGTAAGAGTCTGACACTATCTCCCGCTCCGCCCAAGAGCGGGGGTTGTCTTTGGGTGATTTTTTCCCACCATAAAAAAAAGCGGTTAAACAAAATTTGAAACATTTGATTCCATATTTGAAAACAAAATATTGATTTTGACATTCTTGAATATGTGTTTAAAGATTTATCGAGCAACAACGTACGATTTTATTATAATTGTTTAGTTTATTTATTTACCGAAACAACATCAGACTTACAAGGTCATTACGGACACAAAGCTCCGATAGCCGGTTACAGTGACGTCATAATTATTAAACAATTAAATAATAGTAGTTGTGGTTTTAATCGCAGTTTTTGATTAGTTGCGGTTTTGGTGTCGATTTAATACGAAATTATTACATTTTGAAACACAAATAATAGAGGGCTATAGTCGGAGTTTCCATGCGTGATTGAATAAGAAATGGAGATCCGCAAGAGAGCAATGTTCACTGACAGAGCCTTAAGGCTGATTTTTAACCAGAGATGTGCTATGCAGCTACGCTGCGAAGATGCTGCTGCCTGCTGTTTTGCTGTGAAATATAATATGTGCCACCGCAAAGTAGCTGCGTCTACACCCCTACTTTTTAATTAGTACACAAAAAAATGGGGCTGTATCTGTACCCGTTACTGATCATATTTTTGTATTCAAAAGTAGAAAAAACTGAAATCCTAAAATTGACCACGAAAAGGTAAATTCATCATAGATTCAATCATACATAACAATTGCTAGTAGAAAATACTGCGGGCAGTGTTTTTCCATTTTAATCGTCATTTATTCATTCATAATCAATAGCCTGCACAATATTTCCATAAATGGAGAGACATTTTGGGATAAACACAAACGCTAAGAATTTTGCTGTTTATGAATATTATTTATTGAGACTTTACTTAAATAATAACAAGGGCTTTTCTAATAAGCCCTTTAAGTATTTGTACTAATTAAAAATTAGTGGTGTATAGCACGCATTCATAGCACGCATCCACAGCACGTATCCATAGCACGCATCCATAGCAAGCATCCATAGCACACATACATAGCACGCAACCATAGCAGTATAGCACGCATCCTCACCAGTGCTAAGCTATGTGCACCAATGAATATGATTGGTGAATATAAAACGCATTCATAGTAACGTAGCATAGCACATCTCTTGTGCATTACTCGCAGACCTGATAATATTTAATAGGGTCGAAATTTCTTGACTGCTAACCCACAAGTTCGGCCAATGATTGGGTGAGGGTCGCAAGAATCCGATAGATGGGAGACGAGCAGGACCGGTCTTTGTGGCGACACTTGGTGAAGGTTGTTTGCTAGCAGTGGTTGTATTTCGGTTGAAATAATAATGATAAATAAAGCTTTTATTTTCTATTCCAAGACATGGTCTACCTATGTGCATGTAAATTTTGAAACATTTGAATCTTAGTCTATGTCTAACTGTGGACGTCTTTCAGAAATGAAATGATGATGATGATGACGGAATCTTGAATAGCGTTGATAAAAATACACTGTTCACTAAAATTTGCCTTACTTTTTACTCTTACACAGACAGTTTAACTCTAAAAAAAATAACAGGTACTGATCTTTTAAAAAAAAAAACAAGAAATTATAAATTCAACATAATCACGCCGGATCGACTGAGGCCGAGCGGCCGCTGACTTCGTTTAATTTCGTGAAACGACGCACGAATTTAATTAATTCACGAACCAAACCTAATTCTAGCTCCTAGATCAACGGTGCATTGTATACCAAGCGTTCCTCAAAGAGATTTCAGCATAAATGATGGGGCCTTCGTAGTTTGATGGCTACGAGAGTAGAATTGTTTGAAAGAATCACCCTTACCGTGGCTCTGGAATGCAAAGGGCTCCTGAAAGAAAACGTGTGGGTTTTAGTCAGTAAAATTCTGACATACCCTCTCGAGACTCAAACCAGATCGGGAGAATTATTTGATGATATTCGAACCTAAAAAAAAGCGTGGATCTACATATTACATCTTCTGTGAGATTTGTAACATAAAGCTAACTGGCGATGGCGCTGTCATAGACTCTTTTGTCTTTTTTTGCTGGGTAAAATCATCCGAATGACATCCCCCGCCCTTGGGCGGAGCGGGAGATATTGTCAGACTCTTACTGACTAAAAATCCCACCCCGTTCCTTCTTGCCTTTCGTACCGGGGCCGAGCTTCCCTTTCGAATAACCCGGACCCCAGTAGGCTTCGACCAGGCTGGGCCCCTGCGGTTGCTGACAACTCCTAGAGGCGCGCGGGAACAGTACGCGCCATCGACGACTTGAGCTCGGTCCGGACAGTTACCGGACGGTCGGACAGCGAGCTACCCATTGCTAGCCGTCCGCAAGCCCCCGCCTACGATGGCCGGAAATCGAGATCGGAATCCCGGCGGCGGCTGGGGCACTGTGAGCGCCGTTGCCCGATGCGGTCGGACTCCTCCTTTGCATTAGCATTACTGCCTCGCAGAAGGAGGCAGCCGCCTGCCACTCCTCCTCGCTCCGGACCATGGCCTGTACCAAAGCCCGGCGAGACTCTTCTGTCTTGACAACGTCATCGTTGATGTAGCTTTACAAGACGGCACCCTTTCTTTGTAATTTGAAGGCCTTAATTTTATCCTTCTTTCTCTTTCAGACGATGGCTTCTCTCTATTCGCCTTCCACGGCAAGTTGAACGAGGAGATGGAGGGCCTCGAAGCTGGATACTGGTCACGAGACATCACTAAAGCCAAGAATGGAAGGTGGATCTTCAGAGACAGGAACGCTCAGCTCAAGATCGGAGACACCGTGTACTTCTGGACGTACGTCATCAAGAATGGACTGGGGTATAGGCAGGACAATGGAGAGTGGACGGTTACTGGTGAGTTTTAGTTTTCGTAAGTTTTTGTTAAAATCACAAGCATAATCGACCTTATTATGTTCCCAGTCCCACTGCTGGGACTCAGGTCTCCTCTCTAGGAAAGGGAATAAGCTGTAATCTACAACGCGGGCCCAGTGCGAGTTGGTGGATGTCATAATTATGTCTACGAATGTTTTGGTTCTATGACATGCCATGTGTATGTGTAAAATCATTTTTTTATTGCCTAATTTAATGGTTTCAAATCATGTACTGTTTGGGGCAGATATCAAAGTCTATAACGGACATAGATAGAAATAATTTTTGAATTTTACATATAATTGGGTATGTAGGTAAGATTTTTAGACCTTTTTTCAACAAAACAAATATATATAGTTAGATAGTCTATCTTAGTAAACAGTAGATATTTATCTACATACACTAGTTCAAACGTAGATTACACTGTCGTAAGGTCACGAACAAGATATGGTAGTTAATAATATTTAATTAATAATGAGAAGGGACTTTTTCACATAAATATACATAGTCAATACTCAAGTTTTCATATCAATTCTTCATTATCATACTAATATAATAAAGGTGAAAGTTTGTATAAACATACATGTATATTTTGTATGTTTGTTACCCTTTATCTCTCAAACGGCTCAACGAATTTGGTGCACACGGGTGGGTCATGTCCTGGGGCATAGAATACTAACTTATCACCAGGGATAATATTCTACTATCATGCGGGGACCGTTTCACACCCTTATTACCAATTGAAATCAATTAGGTACATAAATCTATTCACCCCATTTGCCCACCAATACCGAAAGACTAATAGTATATTGTGATAGGTGAGTAAACGCCAGACCAGAAACAGGGTCGTTATGGAGGAGAGAGAATGCAATGACAAAATAATGCCCAAGGTACCAAAATACGTTTTTCATTACACTTACTCGAAAACCCGCTCTTATCCTACCAGCTTTTAGGCACCCAAAAGGCTGTTTTCCGTACTCGTGCAGAAAAGTGCGCGTGCTGTCCCCTGCCAAAATTTTATTACATTTATCATATCAGGTTGGGTGCGCGTCGTCCCCCACGAGTCGCCGGTCAACCCCCGTTTACTCATTACTTCGTCGTTTAGGTACTCGCCTACGGTTCGTGCGAATTCTGCCTCGACAAACTTGCACTTGTATCAAAAAGTAGGTACTATTTCAACAAACTTACTTGAAAAAAAAATCATAAACATAGATATCCACTATTTAGTAATAAAATTGTTGTGAGAAACGGGTAGTTCCCAATTTTTTATCAGAGCGATAATGTAAATTTTCGCGGGGCTGCCCAATAACCGACCAATGGGGGACTGCCCGGCAACTGACCTAATGTTATTTTTATTATTATTATAGCTAGTCCGTATTGTCCCACAGGTGAGAAAAAGCCTCCCTCCATTCTTGGCAACGATACAGGTTCCTCGCTTTCTTTTTTCAATTCTTAAGGAAGGCTTCCTGATCTATAATAATTATGTTAAATATTATTAATTGGCTGGTGCTGAAAATCTGTGCTGTGGCTGCCTTGTACATGAGCACCAGCATTTTGTTGAGTGCTGGCCATTTTGCGAATGTGACGCATATCTTCCCAATATTATTGTCATTTTTATTTTTTATGGTATGCGCCATGTCTGACGCAAATAAACTCTTTTTCTTTATTTCAAACAAATTGAATAGGTTTAAGGGGCTAACCGAAGCATTTTTCTGCACTAGTGCGATATTTACTTCATTACGTGTCTAAAAGTGGTGAGATAGGAACCAGTTTTCGAATAAGTGTTATGAAAAACATGTTTCTAAATGATGTACCTGATCCTTATCTCCGATATTTCTCAGTTCCTCAAGCACAATACGTGTTAACTTCAAAGCTAAGAGGAGACTGCAAATACGAGTGTTCACTTCAATCATCTTAACGCCTCAAGAAGTCGTTCAGCCATCTTTCTTTTGTGAACCTTTTTAAAGAATATTTGCGTTTATTCTTTATTTTTTTAAATGGCCTCTCTTTTAAAACTGTGGTCTGTTCTATAGCTTGTGGAATATATTTTCCCGATTTTCTTAAATGTAAAAAGGTTGTATTGCCGCTTACATTCACTTGCAAATATTTCGAAATTTATCTTGATTTTTTTTTTACTAGCTAACACGGTGAACTTCATACCGCCTAACAGTCAATGAATGTAGTATATCTTTTGATATAGTCGACAGGCCTGTTGGTCTAGTGGTTAGTGACCCTGACTGCTATGCCGGAGGTCGTGGATTCGATTCCCACCCAGGACAAATGTTTGTGTGATGAGCACGATCATTTGTTCTGTGTCTGGGTGTAATTTATTTATCTATAATATATATGTATTTAGAAATATATAAGTATGTTTATCAGTTGTCTAGTACCCATAACACAAGCTCTGCTTAGCTTGGGACTAGACGGCGCTGTGTGATAGTTGTGGAATATTATTATTATTATTATAGTCAACCTATTGCGATGAAACAAAGCCTAAATAACATATCAAGTTACACACCATTTTAATGTGTAAAAGTTAACCATATCGATTTCGTGCATTTTACGTTATGAGTGCACAACTAATAACTTCTACAGATTTATTATACGTATAGAAAGGTTTCTTGCAAACGCAGAAGTTCTATAAACCTATTTATTCTAGTACTATACAAGCTCTACTTCTCAGACTATCCAAAGAATATCTTGTTGCCCAGTAACTGAGTTGTGACAGTTGGATGCGTAGTCTCCTCATGTAAAACACGGGTCCACATCTGGTTAGTCTAGAAGCCTTGGGGTCGGCATCTAGACTGTTGGGTTGATTGGAAATCGACTAGGGAGACCTGACTAAGACTAGCTCTACTATTAAAATCATCACACCATCATCGACAAGGAGAGAAGCAGTTAATTATAACAAGCGATTTCCCCCACGTGAAAGTAGAAATTATTAGAAAGTAAATATTTCCAGGATAAAAAGTATGTTGGGTCCTGTCCCACTACACAATCAACCGTGCATGCGTGTATTTAATCACGTGCGTAGCTACTGACGAGCTAGGCGGGCCAGTCCCCAGGGACCCTCAAGCTCGGAGGGAGCCCCAAAAACAGGTTTTAAAAATCCTGTGTTAGTTCAAAAAGGAACGAAAAATTTTCTCACCTTCAAAATTTAAATAAAATAGATTGCAACACCACTTTAATCTTGGCAACTCATTTGTAGCTAATAAAAATCTGACACTCCTTCCCGCTCAACCCAGAGCAGGAGAAGTTGTTTGATAATTTCCCAAGTAAAAAAGAGGCCAACTAGCTAAGCTTAATTAATCATTAATACTATAAGTTAATGCCCTTTCTACCATACTGCCATTACACTACTACATAGGTATTACCAAAACCAGCTAATTAACTTCTAAATTCTAATTTATCCTTTTCCAGAATACGTCGACGAAGCCGGCAACCCTGTCAACCCAACAGACGGATCTCCCCTCGGATCTATACAAACTCCCAATCCCATTCCTGCACCCAGCCCGAGACCAGTACGCCAAGACTCTAGGGTGGTCCCATCAGCCCAGTCCAATGTGCAGTACCCATGCGAGTTGTCGGTGTCGAAGGTCAACGTGCCAGGGTTCATCTGCAAGGGACAGCTGCTTTTCGAAGATAACTTCAACTCCGGAATTGAAAAGGGGAAGGTTTGGACTCCTGAGATCAAGTTTCCTGGGGAGCCGGTGAGTGAGAATTTGATGTTGATTAAGGAAGATTTCAGTAGACGAATAGAATAATCTTTATTATCAGATTGAATAGCTTCCGCCAGCAGTTTAAATACATCAGGGGAATATCGGCGGTGACCTCTCGGGCCTGGCTCTGGTTAAGGACGTGGGCCAGAGCGAGATGCAAAGGGATATGGACGCCTTCTTCTGCGAAGCAGTACCTAATGCTAGCGAAGGAAAAGGTCGCAGCCGTGAAGGAACAGACATTTTCTATGACAAGAGGCACCCTGAGTATCGGGAGTCGCATGGTGACTTTGGCCACCATAGGTGCGGGCTTGCTGACGGCGAGCAATGGGTAGATCGCCATTCGGCCATCCTGTAAGGCACATAGTTTCACACGCGCTTAAAGAGAGGTCAGCAAACTGTAGGGGCCTAGCAGGGCCGTTGGCCACAAGGGTCACGGAGAATTTCTGAAAGAGAAAAACTGATATGTATCTGTAGGCCGTTAGACTAGAAGGCGACCTCAACTAATTGGGAAATAGGTTAAGCGTATATTGTTTCTTAAGGTCATAAAGATCTCATCGGTCTACTAGGAATTTTCTTTGAATTTCCCAGGACTACCCATTCAACGTGTACCTGAACGACCGGAACCTTCATGTGAGGGACGGCAGACTGTCCATCAAGCCCATCACTCTGGAGTCCAAATACGGAGAAGACTTCGTGAGGCAAACACTTGACGTAACGCCAAGGTAAGGACGAATGTCCCTACATAATTTATTTATTTATTTATACTTCATGCACATAAAAGTACAGAGGCGGACTTAATGCCTTAAGCATTTTCTTCCAGTCAACCTTTTGGGTGGTGCAGAGAAAAACAGTGGTAGGTGCAATAAAAGAAAGAGATAAGGAGATTCCAAGAATTGATAAACTAATAAACCATAAATATTACAATACACTTACAATTATATAATTTATACATACACAAATAAAAAAAATAATAATAATTATAAAAGATATATGCATTATATCTTTTTCAATACACTTACTTGACAACTCGTTCTTATCCTTACCGCTTTTAGGCAAAACATTGTCTGTTTTTCGCACTAGTGTGGAAAAGAGCGCATGCTCGCCCCCGACCCAATTTATTAGATACATTTATTGTATGTGGCTAGATACAGTTCGACCCCAACGAGTCGCTCGTCGTAAGTGTACCTATTGAAAAACTTTGTCACTACAGCACTCGGCTCCATTACACCCTCGCCTATGGCTCGGGCGTATTCTGCCTTGGTCGCGAAGACAAACTTTCTCCACTTGAATCAAAATATTCGATTATATCTTAAAGCATAGACGATATGAAGTTGGTAAGTTGGAAAACAATGTTGGTTAATCTAATTCTTATATGTTGGAGTTAAGCTAATATCTGTTCCCAATACTGTTCGTCATGGTAAGGTTTTTAAAAAACCGGCCAAGTGCGAGTCGGAGTCGCCCATGAAGGGTTCCGTAGCAGCAAGTAACATTATATAAAAGTTCTTGTAATGTGTTGTAACTTTGATCGATGTTTTAATAATAGTGTATTTTTTTCGATTTATAACGCATTAAAAAAAAACTACTTACTAGATTTCGTTCAAACCAATTTTCGTTGGCAGTTTTTATAGTAATGTACATCATATATTTTTTTTAGTTTTATCATTCTCTTATTTTAGAAGTTAGAGGGGGGGGACACACATTTTACCAATTTGGAAGTGTCTCTCGCGTAAACTATTCAGTTTAGAAAAAAATTACATTAGAAACTTAAGTATCATTTTTGAAGACCCATCCATAGATACCCCACACGTATAGGTTTGATGAAAAAAAAATTTTTGAGTTTCAGTTCTAAGTATGGGGACCCCCAAAATTTATTGCTTTTTTTCTATTTTTGTGTGAAAATCTTAATGCGGTTCACAGAATACATCTACTTACAAAGTTTCAACAGTATAGCTCTTATAGTTTCGGAAAAAAGTGGCTGTGACACACGGACGGACAGACAGACAGACAGACAGACAGACAGACAGACAGACAGACATGACGAATCTATAAGGGTTCCGTTTTTTGCCATTTGGCTACGGAACCCTAAAAACGGTCCTTAAATAAAAATAGCAAAACGATTGCAAGACACGTGTTTCATTCGACGAGCAATATAAAGTAATCGTTTACATAAGTAATGATACGAAAGAACAAAAGTACGCAGATACACGATTTTCTTATGACAACGTTACTATTATCGCAGGAAAAGGTTTTTTTTTTTCAATATACGTGTTTACACAGATATTCTAGTCTCGTATCGACGATGAAGTGACAAGAACCTTTATCTACCAAAACATAATTTTACAGGAAACGAAAAAAACGTTTTATTTATTTTAAACGCAAGGTATGAAAAATATTATTATTGGTTATATAGGTTGGTTATCGGGTATATATAATATATAACCAATAATAATATTTTTCATACCTTGCGTTTAAAATAAATAAAACGTTTTTTTCGTTTCCTGTAAAATTATGTTCTGGTAGATAAAGGTTCTTGTCACTTCATCGTCGGTATGCTAATTTCCGCATTCTATGTTCATGTAATAAACCTTGCTATTATTAGGCGGAAAAATAATCTTGTTCAAAAGACAGGTTTTGAAGAAAAATATCTCGACAGGCCAACTGCAATTAAATCATCATGTAATAACTATAGCTTCCTTCATTTAACGATCTTCTTTTAAAGTAGGGTATAATATGAGAGCTGTGATGGCCGAGTGGTAACGGCCCCGACTTACGAGTTTTAGGTCGCGGGTTCAAACCCAAAGAGGCGCAATACTTTGTGTAATTTATTTCATCACTTCTCTCAAAACGGTGAAAGAAAACATCGTGAGGAAACCGATATGTCCTAGAACCAAAAATTCGAAGACATGTGACATCCATCAACCCGCACTGGGCCCGCGTGGTGGATTACGGCCCATTTCCTCTCCTAGAGAGAAGGCCTGAGTCCCGGCAGTGGGAACTTTATAAGGCTGACTACTATGTATAATATGCCACACATTTGTGGTATAAAAGAAAAACGTTAATAAATTACGAGGTCTAACATCGAATCCAGCTCAGCTGGACAGCGTTCGGGAAGCTGCAAGACATTTTCTCCTCTAACATACCACAGTGTCTCAAGACGAAAGTCTATGACCAATGCGTGTTGTCAGTGATGACATTACGACTTTGAAACGCCGTCGTTCACATTGGGGTCGTTCATAAGGCTTAAAGTCACCCAAAGGGCAATAGAAAGGGCTATGCTCGGGAGTTTTCTTGCGTGATCGCATCAGAAATGAAGATCGAGAGAGCAAAAGAACTTAGGTTACCGATGTAGCCCGAAGAACAGCTAAACTTAAGTAGCAGTGGGCAGTGCACATTGATTGCAGAACAAAGATGGGGCCGAAAGGTTCCACGTACCGAAAGACGCAGCGATGGAAGGCCTACCACAAGGTGGACCGATGACCTGGTGAGCATCGCGGGATTCCGATGGATAAGAGACACACACGACTTAGGGGAGGCCTATGTCCAACAGTGGACGTCTTTTGACTGAAATGATGATGATGAGATTGCGAGGCCAGCTTTTGTTGGCTGGTTTCGTAGCCAGCTACCACTGGCATGGGACCAACCGTACGTATGTGTTCAGTGCTCTTGTTACTAGACATTAGTCCCGCAACTATCATATTGATTGAGTAATATTTTACCACGGCATAAGCCATAATAATTAAAAGACTAATATTACTCGTTTCTGCCAGTAGAAAACTTATGATAATCTTAAGGCGTATAGTCCCTTGAACCATCTAGCCGAAATTATGTGAACGCAACTCTCACACTCGCCTAGGCGGCAGTACGCAAATCTGTGCATTTATTTGCGACCAGCAGCGCCCGGAAAGCGCTTTAAATCCATTTTCTCTGCGAGATATCGATGGATTTACATATGCAATGTTCACTTTGAAGAATATTTAACCACCAATTTTTATGTGTAAAAATGTTTCTAAAGGTCCAAGCCGTTTCGAAGGAGTAGGGAAAAGTTGCGAAAAGTTGCGAAATTGCTAATTTTTTTTTTGACAAATGTATTAATTGCACGAAAAAATCAAATGTTGATATTATTATTCATGAATCTATATTAAACATATATTTTTTTCAAACCAATTGACCTAGCCATTACGGAGGAGTAGGCCTCAGAAAATCACTGTTTTATGGCACTTTTTGGGCGCTTGGCCCTTAAGAGAAAAAAACCGGCCAAGAGCGTGTCGGGCCACGCTCAGTGTAGGGTTCCGTAGTTTCCCGTCCGTCACAACAAGTGTACCCACTTATGAGTTTAAAAAAATGCTTGCATATACGATTATACTACAAACTTAGTCCAGAAATTATTTTGTACAACCTTTTTGTCTTTTTTGTACAAAACTGTTCTTTCCATCAAGTTCAAAATAATTTTCCTAGAAAGTCCTTATAAAGTTCTACTTTTCAGATTTTTTCATATTTTCTAAACTTATGGTTCAAAAGTTAGAGGGGGGGAACACATTATTTTTTACTTTTGGAGCGATTATTTCCGAAATTATTGACATTATCAAAAAATGATTTTAGTAAACCCCTATTCATTTTTAAATACCTATCCAACAATATATCACACGTTAGGGTTGAAATTTAAAAAAAAATCACTTCCCACTTTATATAGGGGGGTTACCCTAATAAAACATTTTTTTCCAATTTTTATTTTACTACTTTGTCGGCGTGATTGATATACATATTGGTACCAAATTTCAGCTTTCTAGTGCTAACGGTCACAGAGATTAAACGAGGACAGACAGACATGGCGAAACTATAAGGGTTCCTAGTTGACTACGGAACCCTAAAAAGAGATTAGTTTTTTTTATAAAGTAGCTGCTGCCAGCGGCATTGCCCGGGCTTGGCGGAATTACAGTTTTCCAGATAGTAAACGATAGAAAACCGACAGCTAGCTACTCAGCGTTGTTGCTCAAGATTTCGGAGTTTTGGACTTGACAAGTGCAACAGTATCAGTAGGCATTTCTCAACCCCCTCCATCCAGTCTTCGAACTAAAACACCAAATTTTTTCACCTCCATCAGATGCACCGGCACTGTTGGCACGACGGAGTGTTTCCAAGAAGCGTCAGGTGCTCAGATCCTGCCGCCCATCATCACGTCCAAGATCACCACAAAGAACAAATTTGCTTTCAAGTACGGCAGGGTCGAGATCAGCGCTAAATTGCCTTTGGGAGACTGGATTTACCCAGGTAAATATTTATGGAGTACCTGCTTGGTAGTGAGTATTGCACGCAGGAGAACAAAAGTTACAGACAAAGCCCCAAGAACCGCCAAACTTAAGTGTCTGGGGGTTGGGCACATTAATCGCAGAACTAATTGGTCGATGAAGCCAAAAGATTCAGAGTAGTGACCGCATAGGCAGGCGCGTTGGAATGCGGCGTACAGGTCAGCGAAATTAAATAGATGCAAGACGAGGACTGGATGTTGTAATAACACTTGGAAGAGCCCTAGGTGTAGTAGTGGACGTCCTTTGGCTGAAATGATGATGATGATAATTATAAAATAATACAGTAATGCAAGTAAAATGTTTCCTTGATTTTCTAATCCATGTTGCAATGGCTAGGAAGATGTTATTTTCCTCGACTTCTTTTCAGCAGAAAGACGTCCCCTGTTGGCATAAGCCTCCCCTAACTGTCGCCACAACGAACAGTCCTGTAACTTCTCGCATTCATAGCATTCAAGCGACTCTCACCACCAACTTGTGGGAGGCTTTCTAAAGTTCGGCTTCAAATGTAAGGTAGCAACACCAAAACCTTTCGACCCCATCGACCATCTGTTCTGCGAACAATGTGCCCTGCCCACTATATCGGCAGCCTTGGTTCTTCTCTTGGTTTATCTTCATTCCATAATTTTAAGGTCCTGATGTTGTTATTAAAGTGAATTATTTGTAGAAATCCAACTGGAACCCCGCGACTCATTCTACGGCGTCCGTAACTACGCGTCCGGAGTCGTGCGCATAGCCACCACCAAGGGTAACGTGGAGTTCGCCAAGAAGCTGTACGCCGGACCCATCATGTGCGACACTGAACCTTACAGGTTGGTAGCGGTTCAATATTATTTTAAATGCTAGAGAGAAGAACTTATGATCCACTATCAATAAAAAAACCATGACATTAGTGCATACATACACACACCCGTATAAATACGTATAAACAATTAAAATTAATTACTTATGCATGTAAAGATTTGTATTCTATAGTTAAGAAATTGCTTGAAGTTAGAACTGCCAACAAACAACCACCACCTAGCATCGAGTCTCAGATTAGATAGGTACAGAAATCTATTTCATGTATGTACTTCACTTTTCATACCTAAGCTCAACGGTCGCGCTAGGGTTGCCGTCCTGCCGCGTCCGGGTGCGGCGGCGGCGCGGCGGCGGCACGGGCGGCCGCCCCATTATTTTCCAGCCACTGTAGACTGTAGGCACGGGCTTGCGGACGGCGAACAATGAGTAGCTCGCCGTCCGGCTGTCCGGTAAGCATCAAACCTGGGTCAAAGGAGCTTTGATGTTTGTATCATAGAAATATCTGTATCGAATAAATATTTTCTATTCCATCCATAGTTGGCAAAATGGATGGTGGTTTACCCACGTTTGGCCAACATACATCTACAAAATATACAGGTATTACCTTAGTTTCTCTATTGTGTTGCAGATCTCACTACTTCCAGGAGAAGGCTGGATCCGATCTCTGGAGCAAGGAGTTCCACATTTACTCAGTGGAATGGAGGCCAGGTGATCCATAAATTAGATCTTGCTAGTTCATTTAAATATTTTTTTAGTTTGTTATAAGACACTGCTAATAGTGAGTTGCAGGATTGCGCCACAAGTGAATAAACACGTGTGAGCTTTATTAGCCAGTAAAATTCTAACCCTCTCGGGCCAACCAGAGCAGAAAAAGTTATTAAGTAAATACTATATAACATCCTAGATGCCTAAGAACTATTTTTCACCGGGACACCATGGCGGCGCGACCAGTCGTCGCTACCAACAAAATGTATACAGCTCTATAGAGAGTTACTCACCTGGTGGCTGTTTGCTTGCGCGTTCAATTTGGTGGCGCAACCAACTCGGACGAGTGGCGACTCTGCACGCCTAGCCAAGTTGTTATTCTGCAGTCGTTAACGCTGTCGAAAAGTGATGAAACGTATGGGAATGACGTCATCTCAACGTAAAGTCGCGTGGTCAGAACAAACGAATAGACAATTCGTAGCCAACTTCACATCGTTCAAAATCGTTTCTACAATGTTTAACGCTACATCCTTTGTTATACAAACACTACATTGTAGAACGAGCGGCCGACTCAGGCGCGTCAACATGGCTACCAACTTATCGTTTTCTACAATTGCTGTCACCGAAGCGTTACCGATTAGAGAACGGAATTCGACACAAACTGGTTGTAACTTGGCTAGGGGGGCAGGTGTCTATTTTGGTAGCTTAGGGCTATATTTCACCGAGACCCCATGGCGGCGCGACCAGTCGCCGCTAACAACAAAATGTATGGAGCTCTATAGATAGTTACTCACCTGGTGTCTGTTTGGTTGCGCAATCAATTTGGTGGCGCGACCAGCTCGGACGAGTGGCGACTCTTGTCTATTTTGGTAGCTTAGGGCTATATTTCACCGAAACACCATGATGGCGCGACCAGTCGCCGCTACCAGCTAAATGAATACATCTCTATAGAGAGTTACTGACCTGGTGTCTGTTTGGTTGCGCAATCAATTTGGTGGCGCGACCAGCTCGGACGAGTGGCGACTCTTGTCTATTTTGGTAGCTTAGGGCTATATTTCACCGAGACACCATGGCGGCGCGACCAGTCGCCGCTACCAACAAAATGAATACATCTTTAAAGAGAGTTACTCACCTGGTGTCTGTTTGGTTGCGCAACTAATTTGGTGGCACGACCAGCTCGGACATGTGGCGACTCTGGTGTCTGTATGGTGTCTAGTTTGGCAGCTTAGGGTTATACTTCACCATGGCGGCGCCATTTGTCGCGCCATGGTGTCCTGGTGAAATATAGCCCTGAGGGAGGTCGTCGCGCCGTCGAGGTCGCGTGGCGTGAAGATCTGATCACGTTCACGGAACCAACTAGACCAGAGAACGCCCTAGACAGAGAGTTTTGGAAGGAGAAAGGAGAGGACTTTGTCCAGCAGTGGGACACAAAATAGGCTAGTAAAAAATAACATGTCTATTATTTTTCTAGACGGTTTCTCTCTATTCGTGGACGGCGAGAAGTACGGCGACGTGAACCCTCCACCAGAAGGTTTCTACAAGACTGCCAACGAGAACAATGTGGTGGCGTCCTCGCAGTGGCTGAAGGGAACCGTCATGGCGCCCTTCGATGAAATGGTTAGTCTATAAAACAATCTTACGTCGCGTGTTACGTTATCTTTAATTCTTTATTGTAAACACAAAAAAAAACTTAACATTGATTAGATAATTTGTAAAGGCGAGCTTAACTCAACAATGAGTTTTCTCCCAGCAAATCTTGACAGAGAGACATTCGAGGGTAGGTGGATCCTACCCTGTGTACAACATACACAAATACGTCTAAAATATACATATGTAATATATATCAATTGAGAAAGGAAGTGCTCTTTAATTTATCTCTTAAAGACATCCAGAGAAGGGCTGTCACGAAGGGAACGTGGGAGAGAGTTCCAGAGACGCACTGGAGTTACAGTAAAAGAGCCATTATAGCGACTGGAAGTGTGAGGTGGAGTACGAAGTTACGACGTCATCTATTGTCAGACCACTACCATTTTGTAATAAAATTGGAACTGCTTCAATTATCGCTTCTATTACTTATGTGAGAATGTAACATAAACACAGTAAAACCACGTATTCTTCTCTTCTTCCCAGTTCTACATATCTCTGGGCATAAACGTGGGCGGTGTTCACGAGTTTCCCGACAGCCCGAGCAAGCCCTGGACCAACCGCGCCACCAAGGCCATGCTCAACTTCTGGAACGCACGCGAACAGTGGTATGCCACCTGGTACGATGATACCAGCGCGCTGGAAGTGGATTATGTCAGGGTTTATGCGCTGTAGAAGGTAAGCCTCAATCTACCTCAATTTAGTTCATGATTGCTTTATCTGCGTGATGATAAACCGCTAAAGATAGTAGCCACCTACTGATATTAAACGGAAATCCGATGGATGCGAGACGCACAGGGCTGGTAGTCGTGGTGACACGGCGACACTTGAAGAAGGCCTATGTCTAGCAGTGGACATCTTTCGGATAAAATTATTTAATGTTTAGAATTAATCATTTTGAGAAGTGATATGAAAGAAAAGAGAGTTAGTGATAGCGTGACGAGTGGCAGGACAGAATGGAAGAAAAAAACGTGTTGCGTCGACCCCAAATAAAACGGGGCAGGAAGAAGAAGAAGGAAAGAGTTTAAAATTATTTATTTATTTATTTATTTATTTATGTATCCTTTATTGTACATCAAAATAATAAATTACACATTTGAGCCTTATATTTAGAACATACAATTGGCGGCCTTATCGCATTCCGCGATCTCTTCCAGGCAACCTTAATTAATCATTTGAAAAACTATGCCGCGTCACAAAAATTGAAAAAAAAATTAATAAATATCCACTGAGAACGGGTTAAAAAAACTATAATTATGCTGAGAACAATAATTTTTAAAACTTGCATTAAATTAATTTTAAAAGCCAAACTAGATATTAGGGAACATTATATCATCAATTAGTACAGAATTATTTTGAGTAAATATTAATGGACATGGACAACAAATTTAAGATTTGTTTATTTTCTTTCAGATTCCAAAATGTCTTCGCATCGAGACCTCAACTGCTTAATTTTAAGATTAAATACATATTTTTTTTACCTTTGATTGACTTTTATTGATAAGGCTACGAAACCCTAACAAAACTAATTGGTGTTTTTGGATTGTACCACTTTAGATACATTTATCCTGTATCGCACACAAAAACATTTCTATAATTCTTCTGTACGCATGTTTGTCACCTAACTCTAACTACAAATGTACTGTTTTCAGATTTTTTCCTATACTTGTGCTATAAGACCTTGCTTCACGCCAAATTTCAGTATTCTAGGTCAACGGGAAGTACTCTATGAATTTTTATTTCCACGAGAGTGTCGAAATGTATGTTTTTAGCGACATAAACGGCCGTAGGTATCATTTTTCGATAACTGAGAAGTTTAAGTGTAGGACCGGAGACTTCAGTATATGGTTTTAATTTCAACTCGATACTTCCACGCGTTCCCGAGATAAAGGGTTTTGACAGACAGACAAAAAACAGATCCTATTAGTCATTAGTCATTAGTCATTTATTCATGAACAAATAATTTGTATCTGAATTACACCTATAATATAAGTGTTCCGTTTTTTCCTTTGAGGTAAGAAACCCGAGAGCAGTGGTGGCCGAGTGAGTTCGATCCCAACCAGGCGCATTACTTTGTATAATTTATTTCATCACCACTGCTCTCAAAACGGTGAAGGCAAACATCGTGAGGAAACCGGCATGTCCTAGAACCAAAAATTTGAAGACATGTGACATTCACCAACACGCACTGGGCCCGCGTGGTGGATAACGGCCCATTTCCTCTCCTAGAGAGGAGGCTTGAGTCCCAGCAGTGGAACATTAAAAAGACTGGTGACGAAGAAACCCGAAAATATCGGTTTTTGGAAGCAATATTTAACAACGATATTTTATTGCGGCAATAAATTCTCTGCATCCAAAAGACACCCAAATTAACTGCATTTCAATTAATTCCAAGAGCGTCAAACATGCACAGTCATACTTAATTAATAATTACCCATAAACTTATAGGTATGACTCGGCGATACGCACCGTATTCGCCGAATCAATTATCGTATTCGTCATAAAACGGTTATTCTCACTAATTTATCCGCCTTATCTTTATTTAGATGCGAAAATAAATACGACAGTAACGTAAAACTAATAACAACAATATCAGAATGACGTTTTCTTAATTAAAGTTATTAATAGCTATGATACCACAAAGGTTATTCGACATTGTACATCAAGACCACATCAAAATGAAATACTGCCTCTTAAGATTCTCTATATTATGAGAGTAGGTACAGGAAACTGTTTACAATAAATGATGATAAGAAAATTGCCCAGATACATGTGTCACCATTATTTGAGTCGAAAGACGCCCCCTAAAGTGATCATTAAAGAAAAGGCCTGTTTTGACATTTGTATTTTGACTACCTAGCGACTTGTCCGATGTAAGGATTTTTTTTTATGGTGGGAAAAAATCATCCAATAATAACCCCCGCTCTTGGGCGGAGCGGAAGATGGTGTCAGACTCTTACTGACTAAAAGACCCACCCCATTCCTTCTAGCCTACATACCGGGGCTCCAGCTCCCTTTCGGATAACCCTGACCCCAGTAGGCTTCGACCCGGCTGGGTCCCTGCTGTTGCTGACAACTCCTTCAGGCGCGCGGGAACAGTGCGCGCCATCGACGACTTGGGCTTGGTCCGGACAGTTACCGGACGGCGGAACAGCTAGCTACCCATTGCTCACTGTCCGCAAGCCCGCGCCTACGGTGGCCGGAAATCAGGATCGGAATCCCGGCGGCGGCGGCAAAAACGCCGTTGCCTGATGCGTTCGGCCTCCTCCTTTGCGAACATTACTGCTTCGCAGAAGTCGGTGACCGCCTGCCACTCCTCCTCGCTCCGGACCATGGCCTCAACCAAGGCCCGGTGCGAGAGGTCTCCGCCGCCGATCGCCCCCACGAGGGCACGGCGATGCACCGCCCAAGCAGGGCATACCTCGACTGTGTGCTCCACTGTGTCCTCCGGGCATTCCGCACAGTGGCGACACCCGGGCGTCACTCCCGCACGAATCCGGTGCAGGAACCTCCCGAACGAACCATGTCCGGTGAGGACCTGCGTCATACGGATGGTAAGGACGCCGTGAGGTCTTTCCAGTCACGCCTCAAAGAGGGGACTTACCGCCATAATTGGTGGCGTGCCCACCGATGTAAGGCTTGGTCCTGAACGCCCGGATGGGTGTTGACAGAGAAGGATCTCGACAGACAAACAGACAGACAGACGGACGGACAACAAAGTGATCCTATAAGGGATCCGTTTTTTTCATTGAGGTACAGCACCCTAAAAACCAGTAAAAGTTCATACTGACACATAATTATATCTGACGAGCGGCCCGTCGCAGCTTCGCACGGGCAATAAAAATATAGCCTATGTTACTCAGCGTGAACTTATAGCTTTCCAATGGTGAAAGAATTTTTTAAATCGGTACAGTAGTTTTTGAGTTTATTCATTACACACACACAAAAACAAATTTTCCCTCTCTACAGTATAAGTATAAATGTAAACAAACTGCTATACTACAATTTTGATCGTAAATCATAAAGATGACTCAATACAGGCACAAAATGATTATTACATAGCTCAACGCAAAAAAAAGATATAAAGAATAAAACACAATGGATAAAACCATCAATTTTTTTTACACTAGCTTTTAACACTACATACATCAAGAACTCCTAAAAAAACTTACAAAGACTTCTCAATAAAGGAAAACAATTAAGCGACGATATTATCCAAGTCACACATAAGATAATATATGCAGTTGTCTTGCAAATACCGCCGTCACTTATATTTATTTAGTAACAAAATGTCCGTCCACGAGAGAGGACGTGTCGCAGTGTTCATAAGTCTGTTAATTTTTATACAAACGATATGTGCTCAGTATCAAATACCTGATGTGACTGTTCGGGCTCTGAAACCTAAAGGATTTATTGCTTCTATACCAGGTATGTTGGAATTTTTTTTTGTGTTTGTATTGACCAATTTTTCGATAAGATTAAGACCAGTTTAAGAAGTGTTTATATGCAAAATTAACACCAATGATACTGTTAGTGATAGAGATTCCTCAGCATTGACCTCATGTGATCTGAATCCAGCCAAGATAATGTCTGAAACTCTGGACTTTTTACGCGAATATACCTCATATTTTTGACCAGGGAAACATCACTATCAACAAAATATCACTATCAAATATTTGTTATTAAATTAATAAGAAAAAAATATGTAAGCAAACTTATGTATCTATTTCTAAGTCACAAACGTGTGGATGATGATTAAATATCTACTCGTAATATTGTTGTTAAATCAATAAGATTATTGAATAGCTTTTATGATTTTTTGTAGATGCAATGAATGATCTTCATAGTCTTATTTTTATTTGCACAATTTTACTACTTTACATACGAAATACTAATATATATAATTCTAAGTAACAACCAGTCAAAAAAAGCCAAAACTCTGTTTGAAAGTAGCGTCAGTGATTGAAAAGTTGAAAGGGAATCGTTTGTCTTGGTATGGTCATGTATAAAAGACGGATGAAACGCATGTTGCTTAAAAGTTATGAGTTTACATGTGGATGGATTGTGTGAGAACTGTGAGAAGTGATATGAAAGAAAAGAGAGTTAGTGATAGCATGACGAGTGACAGAGCAGAATGGAAGAAAAAAACGTGTTGCGCTGACCCCAATTATAACGAGACAAGGGCAGGAAGATGATAAATATTCGCATCTGTTGCATATTTTTTTAAACATATAATATTATCACACTTCTTTAATAATAATAACGGGTTCAGGATGTTGATGGGGCTGCCCCGTTTCTGCAGCGCATCAGGTATGTTCGCAGAGGCACACGTCGATGGATTCCACGCCATCGTCAGACTGAAATCTCTCTCTTTGCTCTGCAGAGTGCGGGCTAGCTCCAACTCCATCCTGAAGACCATAGCGGGGAGGTACGATTCTCCTCTGTTAGGTGATGTTGTCCATAGATGTATCATGAACATTAACCTTGTGTTAAAAATAAATAAATAGGTAGTAAGTTTACTAACATAGGTTTAAATTTTTTCTGTATTGTTTACTAACCCATATTGATGTCACTTAGGCGAATTAAAAATTATTTTATTTTATTTATTTAATTCTTCCAGTGTCAGATTTTTACGGACTAAAACCTACCTGTGTTCCTTGAGTTGCCCTTTGCGTTCCAGAATTACGGTGACTCTTTTATACAATTCCGTAGGTAGTTCTGGTAAGCGACTATGATATTTTTCTTCCAATATTCTTCCCAGAGTAGTCAGATAAAAAAAGAAAACACGGTCGGCTCGTGTGGTATGAGACTGCAATGAAAGTGAACACAGAGATAACGGTTGATAGACATGTGTGGACAAAAGATGACACTCTGACCCAGAAAAATTATACAACACTGAATAGACTACTTACATATTGATATAAGTTAGTGCACTATTAAGATTTAAATGAGACCAACATTCCAACAAATCAGGAATCATAGAAAGTCTAGATTAGTACATTTTGATGCAAATGTAGAAAGTTTGCTATCGTTTATTGACCGAGGTGGGACTGTTATGGAGCCGAGTGCTGCAGTGACAAATTTCCACGTGTATCAAACGATATTTTTCAATGCACTTACGAAGAAATAAAGAAACAGGGAATGACCGACGACTCGTGGGGTCGCTAGTTAGTGCCCAGCTTGATACGATAAATACAATGAATTTTGGCAGAGGTGATCTCGCACGCACTTTTCTGTATAAGTGCAAAAAACAGTATCTATACTGATTTGTGCACTTATACGTCCCTTATGCGTACCTTTTACGTAGGGCTGTAGGGATTAAGAGTGGATTTTCAAGAAAGTGTATTAATTGCAATATGCTTTGAACCAAGGGGTCACTGAACTTAAAGGTCATTGATCTGATACTACAAGAGACGAATAAGTAGATCAAGATTCAGATGCAGAATATTGCGATGTTGATTGAGATATTACTGACAATGAAAAGCAAAAAAAAAAAAATGTTAAAAGAATATTTGATCGATTCATCAATAAGTATTCCTACGGAGTCTAAAACCCTTACCGCATAACAGCCGGTTGATCTTCAAGGTTAAGCAACACTTACCGCAATAGATTTGTTGACGGGTGATCAATGACCATACCAACATACCGAGAACCCTCCGTGCCTAGATCGGGTCTAGATTGATGGGCCGACAATGTTCGACTCTGGACCTTTTCAGGGAGTTTGAAGAGGGCGTAGTCTACCCTTCCTGTTATATACCTACCCAAATACAGTTGGGTACAGGCTGAGCAGATTTAAATCTTAGGAACTGCTGATACAAATTTAAAAAATCTTTAATATTGGATAGCCCGTTTATTGACGAAGGCTTATACATCACGCTATGACCAATAGGTACGGAGCGGTAACCAAAGACGCGAGTGAAACCACGGATAACAGTTCATCATCAGCCTTTTTTATGTTCCCACGGCTGGGACTCAGGCCTCTCTAGGAGAGGGAATGGACCGTAATCCACCACGCGGGCCCAGTGTGGGTTGGCGAATGTCACATGTCTTCGAATTTTTGGTTCTATGACATGCCGGTTTCCTCACGATGTTTTTCTTCATCGTTTTGAGAGCAACGGTGATGAAATAAATTACACAAAGTAATACGCCTGGCTGGGTTCGAACCCGTGACCTTCTACTCGTAAGTCGGGGCCATTACCACTCGGCCACCACTGCTCCACAACAGATAATATTATAACAGGATAACAGTTCGTTATTAATAAATACCCATAAACAAAGAAGCATCTACAGTTACTTGGTTACAACTCATTGGTATTTCCCACTATAGTTTGCATACCAAAACTCAAGGTTCGTCACGATTTTCTGAAAACATACTTAAACAAAAAAATTGTGATTCCCCGCTTCTTATCTTGTTTATATTCTAATTGTTTAAATATACATTATTATTATAAGGTCAAAAAGCTAGTAATACACGTGCGTTATCAATATTTGTCTTCTAAAAAATTAAGAAGTTTTAATTATTTTAAATTAAAAGAGTTGATTTTAAATTATCTACATTAGGATGCAAAACATTTCATCGGAAAAAAGAATACTTTGTATGTACAATTTATTAGGAGAATGATAATGCTAATAAATTATTTGTTTCGATGAATTGCAAAATTGAGGAATTTCTGAAAGAGGTAGATATTGTGGTCCAGGAACGCCAATGGCAACTGAAAGACGCAGTGACAGAGGTGGGTTTAAGTCTGTAAAAGTCTGACTCGATCCATCCTAGAGCGGGAGAAGTCATTGGTAGGTATTTCCCACCTCAAAAAAAAAGGATTACAGTACAATCTTTACAGTTTATTTATTTAGTTTGACCCTATTTTAAACAGCTTACATTATTAGAATGTAACCAAAAAACCAGAGTGATAGTCCCACCACATACTTATGTTGAAAAGGGAGATCCCTCCGACCAGACGGGTGTTGTGTCTGGTCCGGGAAACTGCCCGACAAATAATTTCGGACAGTTGTATGTTCTATTTCTGTGACAACTCTAATATTGTGACGCAGGGTTAAAAGTTTAATTTTATGTGTTGTCATAGACATCTGTGCATACAACCACGGTCTAGATGAACTAGGCATTATTCCATTTAGAGTGTTTTTAATTTCGTGCGGGATCGCTCCACACGCGTAACGCCTGCAAATTGCAAGTGTTTATTGCAATGCGTGGAATATGCACTTGGGATGCATTTTATAGCATTTTAAAATTTTCTGAAATCCGCACGATATGCTACACTCTAAATGTTTTTTTTTTTTTTATAATGTATAGACTCGCTTTTGACCACAATCTCACCTGATGGTAAGCGATGATGTGGCCGACGATGGAGCACGCTTGCCTAGAAGCAATCTATTCACTCTTGACTTAAAGACCCCTAGGTTATAGCAATCAGGAAACACAGACTCCGGCAGGGAATTCCATTCCTTAGCTGTACGCATAATGAATGTACCTACTCCCAAAACGCTTTGTACGTATAGGTGGGATGTCCACCATGAACCGGTGGCGCAACGCGCGCTGAACGTCTTGTGGTTCGATGATGGAACGGACTTGGCGGAATTAAATAGGTGCTTCTATTTTGCCATAATAAAAAAAAACACACTTTATTCTGAATATTATTTTGTAGATGCACCGAAAGTCACCCTGTTCGTGTTCCAAGGCAACGTAAACCGCGCCATAGGAAGCACAGACGTTGGGACCATCTCAGGAGAAGTGACCCAGGCCAAGAACGGGAGGTGGACCGTCGAGGACCCTAACGTGGAGCTGCAAGTTGGGGATGTGATCAACTACTATGTCGTGGTGACGGCAGACAGGGCTGGGTACGTGAAGGACAAATTAAGCTACACTGTTACTGGTAGGTATACTTTTTAATTAATTACACTATTATTACTAAGGAAAAGTTTGTACAGCTGCCACCACGGATATTGAACGCTGGCTTCAAGTTGCGCAGAAGTCAAAAATCGGGTCTCTTTAGGTGGTGCGACGTGAGACGCGGGGGCGGGGAGCGTCAGTGATTGGCTCGCTGCGCATCGCGTCATAGACGACACTCGTGATTCGTTCATTGCGCTTGCAGCATGTATCTAATAAGACGATTGGCTCGCCAATGTATGGAATGCGCAAAGCGATCCCCACTCTGACGCCGAGCGTTCAATATCCGTGGTGGCAGTTGTATGAATGTGTGTATGTTTGTTACGCCTGAGACGCACGTGTTGACCTGGAATAGGCATTACTTTTATTCCAGGAGTATTTTCCTTTTGGATAAGTTTTTACTTCCAGACGGGCAAAGTCAAAGACGGAACCTAGTAAAGAATAATTTAGTGACACGCTCAGTAAATTTGCCTATAAGTACTCAATTATTTATTATTGTCTTCCACAATGTGGTTTTGTTTTGATAATATATTTTACGTTCGTTACTGTACTCGAGGCATCACAGCGAGTTCTAACTGAATACTTAGTTAGGTGCTTTTTCAGCCTGGTACTTATTACCTAACTTTCTTTTTTCATTGTGTATTTTTAGTTCATACGATGATGTGATGCAAAAATAAATTCATTCTTTATTTATGATAAAAGTATTTTTTTCATTCTTTTGAATGAAAAAAATACTTTTGTCATTGGGTTTGATTAGGATAACGATTTTACACAGTTTAAAATAAAGATTCTTTTTAATTAGGAAATCGCTGACGAAAAATTCCCCCACTGGCCAAACCCCCTTCTCTAGGTCCAAGTCCAGAAAAATATACTGGATTCATGGTACCCATTTGTGTGTCGATGTCTGGAACTCAATGTATACACCGTTAAATTTTAATCGTTTTAATCCCGTGGAGGGTCGATCCAGTACATGAAACACTGTCGATTTGTAAAGATAAAATTTAAAAAAAGTACCTTTTTTTTCAAAACTCGTATTAATGTACGCATATTAAACCGAAAGCTCACATTCCACGATCACATGGTCGCGGTGGCAAAGCAGACATACCAAAGGTTGGGTTTCGTTTTACGCAATTGCCGTGATTTTCAAACCGCGCACGCCATTAAGATTTTATTCAATGCGCTCGTGCGCAGTAAGTTAGAATCCAGCTCTTGCGTGTGGAACCCGCACCAAAGTTCTTACGCCCTTTTACTGGAAAAACTGCAAAAAGCGTTTCTCAGGTTCCTGTACAAGCGGATGCACGGTTACTACCCATACCTCTATCCGACAAAATTTCTTTTGGGTTGCCTCGGATACAACTCGCTAGAGGTAAGACGAGCACGAGATCAGCTCATCATAGCCTGCAAGACGCTCCGTGGCACTGTTGATGCGCCTGATTTACTTACTGTGCTGGCACGTTTCTTTGTCCCGGACAATTACTGCCGCGGCAAGAAGCACAGAATGTTTGCTGTGCCTCAGTGTCGCACTGTTGCCCGTGCTCAGTCTCCAATACCTCGCACTTTGGCTGCACTAAATGATCTCTTGGATTCTTATCCAACAAACGATCTGTTTGCGGATGAATGGAAGATGATTTTATTGGCATGTCAGAAGTACTGTGAGAGGAATTGATGTACGTGTTGTTTAAATGTTTATACTTTTACTCTTTGTTTAGTTACTGTAATTGGTTGTTTAACCGTTGTAATTAATTAAATAAATAAATAAATAAATATACGAAATTAATTTCTTTAAGAAAACGTCAGCTGAGCGAGTCCAATGACCTATAGGTAGTTTGTACGTAACGCCGACTACCTATTACCCTAGCGTAAAATTGCTACAATTGCAACGCGTGGTTTGTGAATGTCTGACCTCAAGCTGATTAAAAACAGGAAGATGCTAATTAATCCGCTTACCATAATTGGTTTGCCACCACGTACTACATCTTTTACGTGATCTACCTAGTTTAGAGATAACTGTGGTCCATAATTGGAACAGACTTAATTTTTAATGAATAGGTATCTACTAAGGGTGAGTTGCACCATTTAACTATAACGATAACCAAACCATAACCAGCCATGAAACGGCCTCCTATTCGTCAATTCGACGATTTGGCAACTGTTAACGGCTTTGTTATCGTTATAGTTAAATGGTGCAACTCACAATAAGAATCTTTATTTCTCATTAGAACATATTAAGTATAATCTTTCACTTACACGAGATTTAAAAAAGTTAAAGCTGTAGCGCCCGAGCAGTGCCATAAAACGTACGAATTTGTATGTATTTAACTCCAGCCATATTCAAGGGGCTATACGTCTTAAACAATTGGCGTCTAAGAACGTACGCAATACACCTTATAGATTTAATTTAGATATACGACAATAGGCTTACAACATCACGTAATAATACGATACAGTATCCTCAGTATACTGTATCTTATTTGCTTTGTTGTGCCTGGTAAGACACCACAAAAACATTGAAAACCAGCATGTAGCTACATCCAACACAATACGGCACAGCTGACTGACTAGACGTCACCGAGATACCCTTTTTTTTCGATGGGAAAAATCATCCAATGACAACCCCCGCTCTTGGGTAGAGAGGGAGATTGTGTCAGACCCTTACTGACTAAAAAACCCACCCCGTTCCTTTAAGCCTTCATACCGGGGCTCGAGTTCCCTTTCGAATAACCCTGGCCCCAGTAGGCTTCGACCCGGCTGGGCCCCTGCTGTTGCTGACAACTCCTTGAGGCGCGCGGGAACATTGCGCGCTGTCGACGACTTGGGCTTGGTCCGGACAGTTACCGGACGGCCGGACAGACCGAGATACCCTCATATTTCGCTTTGTGAGAATCAAAATCACAAAGTACGTCCGATAGTACACTACACACACTAGCAATAGAGCACTGCACTGCACAATGCACTAATTGAGTCCCACGGTTCCATCCCCATCTTTGGTTACTGTTAAACTGTTTTTTTTTTCTTTTTCAGCTCTCGAAGACCGGTCTGCCACGGAAACTCCAGCACCTGTAACTGTACCTGTACCAACTGTGTGCAAGCCAACAGAAACGAGAGTGCGAGGAGGCAGCGCGTGCGCAGGCCAGACGATCTTCGAGGAGAACTTCGACACCTTCCGGGATAATATTTGGCAGATTGAGCAGTATTTGCCTTATAATAGTCCGGTAAAGTATTTGTCATTTATTACAAACTAGCTTTTGCCCGCGGCTTCGCCCACGTACACAAAATATAGCCTACTAGCTGTCCGCCCGCGACTTCGTCCGCGTGTACTTCGGTTATCGCACTCTAAACGTGTTTTCCCGTAGGAATAAGATGTTTTTCCGGGATAAAAAATAGCCTATGTTCTTTTCCATGTCAAAGGCTATACGCATGTCAAATTTCATCCAAATCCGTTCAGCTGTTTTTGCATGATTAAGTAACAAACATCCAAACATCCACACTTTCACATTTATAATATTAGTTAGGATATCACTCAGGAATAAAGCAGCTTTCTGTCGGTGAATACATTTTTAGCAATCGTACCAGTACTTTCAAAAATTACCTCCTACAAACAAAAAAATATAAAAACAAAAAAAAACCTCTTTATTATATAATTAGTGTAGATTTACAGGCACTTTTGAATTGTTAAGAAATCATCATTTTTCTAACTGACTAGTTAGAAAAATGATGTTAATGGCACATCCCAAAGCGTAGATCTCTATGGAGAAGATTATTTAGTATTGTTTCTTGTTGCCACTATATTATTTGAGAACAATGAACCAAAATAAAGTAAAAAAAACAATCTTGTAGCTGTTTTTTTTGTATGACAAAAACAGCCTAGTCAGAAAGGGTAACAGTTACCTCATGATATTTTCCTAATCACCTCACGATATTTTCCTAGTCACCTCGCGATATTTACATTCCACGGCTGTTCAAGATAAAAACTCAGTTTTTCATCTTCATTTTAGCTCAGTATAAACTTAAGGCGTATAGTTCCTTGAACCATCTGGCCGAAATTATGTGAACGCAACTCTCGCACTCGCCTAGGCGGCAGTACGCAAATCTGTGCATTTATTTGCGGCCAGCAGCGCCCGGAAAGCGCTTTAAATCCATTTTCTCTGCGAGATATTGATTGATTTACATATGCAATGTTCACTTTGAAGAATATTTAACCACCAATTTTTATGTGTAAAAATGTTTCTAAAGGTCCAAGCCGTTTCGAAGGAGTAGGGAAAAGTTGCGGAAAGTTGCGAAATTGCTAAATATTTTTTTTGACAAAAGTATTAATTGCACGAAAAAATCAAATGTTGATATTATTGTTCATGAATCTATAATAAACATATATTTTTTTCAAACCAATTGACCTAGCCGTTACGGAGGAGTAGGCCTCAGAAAATCACTGTTTTATGGCACTTTTCGGGCGCTTGGCCCTTAACCTTTAAAACTGATCAGATTCCAAATAAGGATCGATAGTTCTAACTATTCATGTAAATGCAATTGCAAAGTTAAATAGCAGCCTGGGTTAGGGTCAGCGACCGCAAATACGTCATTTTCGCTTCTCGAAACCTGTTATGACTCCTTTGAGGGACTTTTTATTTGATGATCCAATATCTGGTCTGGTTCAACAAGTCATGCTAATTATAATAATTATTTAAACCTGTAGAAACCTATAATTTGTTCGGTAATGATGACGGTTGATTATTCGCCGTCATCTACGTGGTTAGAAGTTTGAAGGTATGCGGAACAGAGAGTAAAGTCCCGCAAACCTCCGTTAAAAAAGGAGGATCCTGCGACTAGACAGGTGTTAAGTCTGGTGGGCAACTGCCTGATAGATGATTTCAGGGTGTTCTATATGTTTTAATTGCGCGAAGTACTTTAATACTTCAATTGCGCGATGCAGGATTAGTTCTTATGTGGCGCCATAGATGTCAAAAAACAATCTTGAAACTACCTTCCCTGATATTTTTATAGACGAAAGGGTTTTACATTCTCATCTTTAAATGTGGGAACTACCTTTTTTTTGAGGTGAGAAACCAACAAAATATGATTCTTGTTCTAGGATGGACTAAGAGAACGTGTCTAACTTTCACTTCCTAAAACTTGATTTATTTTGGTTGTTTACTGACTTCTCTATGTTTGTCTCCAGAACTTCCCGTTCGTATCATACCAGCGCTTGGCTTCGGACCCGACAGTGTCCGTGTCTGATGGCAAGCTGCGCATCTCGCCCAAGTTGCAGCAGATGCTACCAGGGTTCACTAACGAGTCCATTTATACTGGGACCCTTAATCTGTTCAATGGGTGAGTTGCTGATGAGAATTGTTTATTATTTTAGATAGGTTCGACCGCGGCGAAGGTGCTAGAGCTCTTAAAGCGGTCCATTTGACGACCTAAATTGAACTGTTAAAGGGATGTAAGTATATAGGGTGTATAGGTCCATCTCTCTTTCTGGCTCGCACGCACGACTGACATTTTAACACGCCATGGGAAGGCCCCTGATCATGTTCACGAAGACAACTTGGCTAGAAATTGCCCTAAACCAAGAGGTTTGGAAAGAGATGGAGGAGGACTTAGCCCATCAATGAGATATGTAACGGGCAACTTAAAAAAAGATAGACTCAGTGATGTAGGCTATACCTACATTTAAGGCCAAGATGGACCAATGAACTGGTGAGGGTCGCGACATTCCGTTGGATGCGAGAGGTATGGGACCGGTCATTGTGGCAACGCTTGAAGCTTATGACCAGCACTGGACATCCTTCGGCTGAAATGATGATGATCATTTATCTCACTTAGTATGGAGGGAGCAGATTACCTGCTTAAAAATGATTGAATTTTCTAACTATAAGTTCAGCCATGAATAAAAATATAATACCAAATACAAATAAGTGCAAACAGTTCAACAGACTGGTGGTACTATTCCTATTTATTTGTTATCCCTTTCTACCTTCTCTTCAGGTGCACATCATCAGCGGAGGCCTGTATGAAGCAGGCGTGGGGTGCAGACATCTTGCCGCCTGTCGTTAGTGGCAAGATCGTCT
Organism: Mythimna ferrago; assembly: GCA_910589285.2. Taxonomy (NCBI): domain Eukaryota; kingdom Metazoa; phylum Arthropoda; class Insecta; order Lepidoptera; family Noctuidae; genus Mythimna; species Mythimna ferrago. The sequence continues at coordinate 4,112,433 of OU342693.1, forward strand.
CCAAAGGCTTCGCGTTCACATATGGAACTGTTACAGTCAGGGCCAAGTTACCGCAGGGGGATTGGATATATCCAGGTAAGATTTCACACTAATATTGTAAAGCGTATTAATGTTTTTGACTCCTTTGCGCTCATGCGGTCGAAAGGTTTTGGCTAAAAGGCACAAGTCGTAGATAATATGTTCTAGAATATAGAATAGGGCCTGAGATACTTTTTATTCCAAGAGTATTTTCCTCTACGATAATTTTCTACTTTCACAAGGGCAAGGCAAAGCTATTGTCAGAAGCTACCTTTTTCTCAAAGGGTTAAACCCCCATATATTATATATGGGGGTTTAGCCCAAATATGACAATTAAGTTACAAGTCCCTACAGGGATATGTGAAGAAATTATTCTTCATCATCATCGTTTCCACCGAAAAACATTCAAGGTTACACCTGACTCTCCCCAAAGGATTGCCACAGTGACCAGTCCTCTGGTATGATACCTAAACCAAAGAGCTGTTGACCAAGTTTTTTTGCACAGACAAACTGTAAAAAGTGTCTCTGTTAGAACACTCCTGTTTGTTTACTTCCAGAAATCTTCCTGGAACCATACATTCAGAAATACGGAAGCATGCACTACAGCTCTGGAGTTCTTCAAATAGCATCAGCCCGTGGTAACAAGGAGCTCAATCGTGGTACTACAGATTATTCGAATAAGGTATGAACCACATTTTTAAAACATCACGTACTAGCTATTACATTTACTGAGGTGAGAAATCATCAAATAACTCCTCCAGCTTTAGGTGAAGCGAGAAGGATTGTCAGACTTTTACTGACTAAATTTCAGTTGCCTTTTGCATTCCAGGACCGTGGTAAGCCATGGCAGGGGAACACAACTAGGCTGGAGAAGTATTACCATCAAATTCTGCAGCGTTTTTGTTTCGGCAGGATATGGGTACCGCATATTGAACGAAAAAAAATTTTACGAAAATTATTTCTAATGATAGTGAATCAGATAATGTGACCACTGCAGTAATGGTTGAAAAGCCTACTCATGAAGGTTCATGAAGATATTAACGACGACCATGTCTCCATATCATTGTGTGTGCATGTTAAAATAAAATAAAATAAAAATAGCTTTATTTTCCTTGTAAGTACATTTTGTTCCTTACTTTACTATTGAAGTTCTGAGTATAGTTTCTTAGTTTGTACAAGGGCCGCTAGATAGCGGTAAAAGCCTCCTCCAGTCGTTTCCACGTTGGTCTTTCTCGGGCTACTCTTCTCCATGTTTTTCCTACTGTTTTTATAATATCGTCACTCCATCTCTTTTGTGGTCTGCCTTGTCTGCGCTTGTTGCCTATAGGGTACCAGTTAGTGGTGATTTTGGTTCACCTTTCGTCTGATGCTCGTTGGATATGTCCGGCCCATTTCCATTTCACTCCAAGCACTTTCTTGACCACATCCTTTGCTTTGGTTTGACTTCGTATACCTAGTAGCGTTCTTAATTTTGTCCTTCAGTCTGTAGTTCATGTAACTCCTTTCTATTCCTCTTTCGCATACCTACTTTAAGTTTTTCTAAATTACGTTTTGTAAGTGGCCAAGTTTGACAGGTGTGTGCATGTTAATGATAATTAAATCTTCATATAACTTGGGATTGATCTAAAAGATATACCTAGTATTTTTAAAATATGTATATAAATATTTAAAAAATATATTGATAAAGCTTTAACAATTTAGGGTCCCCAGTTTGTTCTTGCCCTAGGGCCCTTGGTCCCTGTACCTAGATACGCCGCTGCGGTACCGCAACGGCTTATCGGTCTTTACTACGAACCCGCAATAAATTTCACTGGTGTCAAATTAAATTAACTTATACCTAATTAAAAATGCTAGTTGACCATCATCAAACAATACACAGGCTTTAGCAAAACACATTAGATTACCTACCTGATTCATGTTTTGTATCTGTTTCAGGTTCTCTTCGGTGGACCAATCATGGACTTGCAGTGTCATGACACCTTACTAAGTAACAGAGTGCTGCACAATGGATTCTGGGGAGACGATTACCACGAATATACTGTCAGATGGGCTCCAGGTAATCATAAATTAAATTCATACTAGTAACGCGCTCCAGCTTCAAAAAGGTGTTAGAAATCTTTAAAATTCTCGGCTTTTCTCTACCGTAATATGCATGTATTAAATCCCTTAAGTCTTCCTCATGAATCACTCTTTCTATTAATGAAAACTACATTAATATCTTTCAAAAACTAATCTTTAGATTTTTTCACATAGATCGCATAACACTGTCGGTGGATGGAGTAGAGTGGGCGCGAGTGGAGCCGACTGCAAGTGGACTACGCAGTCGCTTCCCTGCCGAGTGTTCCCAACTCCCGAACGTCTTACTGCAGTATGGAACAAAGATGGCTCCGTTTGATGATCATGTGAGTATAAGCTACTGATGAAGATGGAGTATGGACACAGTCAGGACGAAGTATTTCCAGTGAAGACTCCTGTTTGTCTTTAGAGCGATCTATCCATTCGTATGTGAACGCGCGGTGAAGACTCCGATTCTTCGTTTTCCTGTCCAGACTAGCATTTGGTAACCTGTACAAGTGTACACCTCTCTATGGTCTCGTATAAGTAGGTACTGGAAGGTTCATATGGTTGTGTAGGACGGACAGCACAGCTAGCGACGCATGTCCTATGAAGTGGCTCCATACTAGCGCTGTATTTGAGAGACCAGACTGTTCGTGCAGTGGCTAACCTGGGTCTGCAGTCAGTAACAACACTTATTCCTGTCCCCAGTTCTACATAACCTTGGGCGTTGGAGCAGGCAGCATCACCGAGTTCCCTGACGGTGTCACAACCGTGAACAATCGCCCCAAGCCCTGGAGTAACCCCAGCAGGAAGGCGCTCCTGAACTTCTGGCAAGATATGAACTCCTGGCTAGAGACCTGGAACGAGCCCCAACTGCTGGTGGATTACGTCAAAATTGTCGCGCTGTGATAGGTTTAGATTGTTAAGATATTATAAGATTATTTTTTTAAGACTGCGACTGAATTGTTTTAGGTTGAACAATGTCAATTTATGGACCAAATATACTCAATCAAAAAAAAAAAAATGTTTGTCTTTTTGGCAGTCAAAGAAATTAAAAATTACTTCAACATTTTTTTGATCTTCAAGCTATGAAACTCTTTAACGGTCAGAACAGTTTGGCAAACGGAAAAAACTGCCACATAAACTTCAAGGTGAATTTACTGATGGAGTAAAAAACATTATTTGTTAATAATAATTGATTTGTGAACAGCTTTATGAGTCATTATTTAAATCTTTCTCGTACTGTGCCATTCTAGAAGTAAATGTAAAAGGCAGTTTTTTGATAGCTTGACAATTCGGAGTTTAAGTCCATTGTAGTGAAGGCTGTACTACAGAGGAGTATTGTGAAGAAGAGTTGAACTGACTAAATGCACCAAAATATGACACTGCGCAAGTTTTTAATATTTTTTAAATGAAACATTAAAAAATTGCGTGTTACTCGAAACTACCCTCACTCAAAGAAATTAAAAATTACTTCTTATATTTATTGATCTCCAAGCTATGAAACTCTTTAACGGTCAGAAGTTTGGCAAACGGAAAAAACTGCCACATAAACTTATACAGGGGAATTAATTTACTGATGGAGTAAAAAACATTATTTGTTAATCATCTTGAGTATTGTCATCTATCGCTGAAACGCTTATATGCCATCTGAGCATTCGTGTCTGAGCTGGTTTGAGGAACTCTAAAAGCGTCTGAACAGAACCTTTTACCTTCATTCTTTTCATAGATGCGAGACGCACAAGACCGGTAATTGTGGCGACCTTTGGGGTAGGTCTATGTCCAGCACTGGATGTCTTCTTGAAAACCTTTCACCCCATTTAGGTCCAGACGCTCCAACAAGGTTTTAAACCAAAGTTGAGAGCAGCATCCTTGTCCTCGAAAAACTACATAGCATTAGTAATAAAACCTTAGAACCATTTAGTTTCTATGGAGCCCCACCACAAGCAACTCCTGACTGGCCTGTTGGTCTAGTGGTTAGTGACCCTGACTGCTAAGCCGGAGGTAGAGGGTTCGATTCCCACCCAGGACAAATGTTTGTGTGATGAGCATAATCATTTGGTCTGTCTGGGTGTAATTTATCTATAATATGTATGTATTTAGAAATATATAAGTATGTTTATTAGTTGTCTAGTACCCATAACACAAACTAGACAGCGTTGTGTGCTAGTTGTGGAATATTATTCTATTATTATTATTATATTACCTGGGATTTCAGTGCACCCAACATTTTCCAGATTAAGCCCTTGGAGCTCAGTAAAGTGCTTGGACACTCAAAATTGATTTGTGAACAGCTTTATGAGTCATTATTTAAATCTTTCTCATACTGTGCCATTCTAGAAGTAAATGTCAAAAGCAGTTTTTTGATAGCTTGACAATACGAAGTATAAGTCCATTGTAGTGAAGGCTGTACTATAGATGAGTATTGTGAAGAAGAGTTGAACTGACTAAATGCACCAAAATATGACACTGCATAGTTTTTAATATATTTTTAAATGAAACATATACGAGTTATAAAAATTGCGGTTACTCGGAACTACCCTCACTCAAAAAAAGGATATAATGTGAAAACAAGGAAAAAAAGATGAATAAAAGACTTATACACATTTGGGACTATTTATTTGCACGGTGTAAATGTTGGTTCGTATAGCTAAGACATTAGATTCCCCGGCTATACGAAGTTGTAACATTATTTGACTGTCATTATGAAGGCTGGTCACACTGTTTAAAGAGAAAAGCGAAGTAAAATGCTCGATGCGCAGGATGAATACGATTTTATGTAAAATTTGTGCATGTAAAATTTATTACTATACACCACCGCAATGGTGTAAAAACACGACCTTTTGGGCTTCGTCGCAGTCGGATTAAAACGGTTTTATATGAAAACATCAGTGTGTAATATTAATGTTAAATGTTTTGAATCCACACAGGATTAAATCCTTTTAACATGTATCGTTCGTTCGTAAATTGACCCTAAACAGTGTAAAAGCCGTTACATCTGTAAACTATACATTTATTAACTGGTTTATTTCACTATTTTACAAAGAGGTGAAAACAGTTTGAGAGATGTATTTAGAATACAAAATTATTGACTGAGGCTGAAATTGTTGCGGTAATATCATCTTAATGTTTGGTGATAGTTTAGAACAGTCCATAGATACGTACACTTCGCGTTTGTGTATTGTATATGCGCACAATTATTGTTGCACAACTTATTTGTAGTACAAAATGATTGTAGCTTTGTAAAAATACATTAGATCAACATACAACTCCACTGGACATTGCTGACGTCAGCATTGGTATAACTTGTAGTTTCAAGATATTTTGTAGTTTCACATAATGAAGTAATCTAAATACCAATACACACAAGCACAAAGCTAGTAATTTAAAGGACTGGCGTTGTTTTACTCTCTGGCATCACAAATATTACAGCTTCAGCCAACCTTATAAAAGACTACAAATACTTTGATCAATTAATTGATATTACATTTAATATTTTTTCAAATACTTTAAAATTTGTAACCTCCTACGTTTCATCGAAATGCCCTAAGTGCCTTAATACTACAGAGAGTCAATCCCTACTTTACATTTACTTGTAGGTAAAACATTGAATATCTTATAAATAGTGTGGGGACGCGTCTAGCGAATAAAATTGTCGATATTTTTAATCGATATCGAATTTAATAACTGGTGTTATTTATTTTTAAGTTGCAAATTGATAGCGAATGTCAGCAAAAACGACAACAAAAGTGGAATTTGTCAATGAGGGTGTTCTGAGGTTCACCAGGTGGCAGCACTGAGGCGTCAGGTCCAGGTACCTGTCAAAATGCTTATGTTAATGACATTGGTTAAACATCAACGTCAACATCAAACGTTAGACGTAAATGTCTAGTATGGGTTTCAAAGGAAAAGACCTGACAGCAAAGTGGTGCCAATTGGTGGTGGATTTTCCTGAACACCCTCATTGAAGCACTTTTTTCTTTCCTATTCACTAGACACATAACCAGTTTAGTAGTACGACAGCTAGGAGACATTAATTCGCAGACACAAACTTACAGATATGACTCGGGATCACATTGAAACGTTACAAACTATCAATTCTATTCATAAACACGACTTTTGAATAACTCGCACCTACCATGAAATTACGAAAATATCTCACAATTTATTTGTAACTATCTCATACAACAACAAACCAACTGGTAATAAATGTACTTAACTTTTTTTTTAAGTCTTTCAAAAGCCGTGCTAAAGATCATAAATACTTAAAAGCAGAATTTTGATACGATTTCATAATTTAACTTAGAGTAAAGGAATTACATTCATTAACAAATATGATGACATCACGTGATGTTACTTTGCTAATAGATTTTAGGCTCGCAAGATTTCTTTGCTGCAATTTTTATTTGTCTAGTAAAGTGTTGACCAGACGGATGCAAACCAGCGTTTTACCAAGGTGATCTCGGTTTGTGTTGCGGCTACATGGATGTAATCCACGCGCCAACGCGTTCGGTGGTTGGGAAAACGCGCCTACCAACCAAGGGCGTTGTAGGCCATGGGGTTTACAACTGATGTCTACACGGATTGAAACTGGCGAGGTCACCTTGGTTGGGACGTTGGTTTGCAACCGTCTGCTCACCCCTTTATGGATTTTGCAGTATCAATGACAGTAGATGGGCTTTTTATTTTTGACATTATCAGAACACAATGCCTATTGGAATACAAAGTTAGGCAATGATACTATAATGAGGGTGTTCTAAAATGACGTTCACCAGGTGGTAGCACTGAGGCGTCAGGTCCAGGCACCTGTCAAAACGTTTGTGTTACTGACATTAGTTGGACATCAACGTACGTATACGTAGTCGTATATGTTTTCAAAGGAAAAGACCTGACGGCTAAGTGGCGCCAACTGATTGTGTAAATTTACACGAACACCCCATTGCACCACAAAATGGCTTGGCAGTTAAGAAACCACCTACCACCCAATGTCCTATATGGTCCTAAATTCCATGCTGTTAACACCACTTGGTTCCGTACTACGAAATGTCAAAAACTATAAAAAAACGATGTCGCTAATTGCCTTGTATAGCCCCATCTAACTCCCACACTGCAATAACAATAGCTCCTAACACTTCATAATAAGGACACCATATTTAATGACCATAAGGACTATATTCCCTTGTCAACCCACTGTCATTGTCACTCAAATCAGTTTGTAACTGTCAAACTTTACAACACAGAATTAATTCATTGGGATATGGTTATAATAAATAACGCCACCTCGCATACAGTCTATCAAGCACCAAGTTAGACCGAATCAACGAAAATAAACCAATTTTGGTACTTTATTGTGATTTGAAACACAATAATGGCATTTCAAAACGAAAAGGACTTTACACAGACATGTATCATAATTTTACGCCAATAAACTCGCTGTCGCGGTCATAAAACGTACGAGTAAGGGCTATATTTTAGCGAGACACCATGCGCGGCGCGACCAGTCACCGCTACCAACAAAATATATACAGCTCTATAGAGAGTTACTCACCTGGTGTCCGTTTGGTTGCGCAACCAATTTGGTGGCGCGACCAGCTCGGACGTGTGGCGACTCTGGTGTCTGTATGGTCTGGTTTAGCAACAAGTCGCGCCACCATGGTGTTCTGGTAAAATATAGCCATAAGAGTTCATATTCATGTTGCCAACTGCAGAGGTAACTGCTGCCGTCGACCTATAATGACACTTGACACACACGCCGGCTGCCGCTGACCTTCGAAGTTCATGATCACGCCGCCGGCGTGTCGACAGTTGTAGCTACCTCTGTCGTATGAGCTCTAAGAGAGTATTAAGTAAAATGGTGTGTCCGGACCTGGGGAATGGGCAGCTCGCGATCCGCTTACGAATGGCGTGCGTGAATTTTGCGCTCGGCTTGTTCGTACGAAGCCCCTGCGCCGCGCGCGCTTCTTAAGAACATGAAATGCGCACGCGCAGTTCGCAAGCGGCTTGCGAACGGCTCGCGAGCGACGCATTCGCCAGATCTGTACCCCTAGCCAAGTTGCTAATCTGCAATAGTTAACGCTTGTAGAAAGCTTCAAATGTACGGGAATGACGTCGTCTTATCGCTCAGTCACGTGGTCAGAACAAAAGAAATTTCGGCAAGGTCAACTCGAAGCGTTCAGCGCAAGCGAAACGGTTGTAACTTGGCTAGGGGGGCTGGACGCACCATAAGATTACTAGATACTCAGTCTCGTGTCGTCGTTATCTCATTTCCTGACCGCGACTTCTGCAAACTTAGAAGTTTAACACACAAAAGCACGGACATAGGTATTATAAAACCTTGTAATATCATCCGGGGCCATATTATTTGATTATCACAGCCAACACTCACTCCCAAACGAAATTATTTTAAGGGAACATACTTTGTACGATCGGAATTATAATTTTAATGTGTATTATAAACCTGGAAAGTGAAAACAGTTTTCGGAATTTCCGAAAACCGTTTACAAATTCATGAATGTTACCTATTCTTTAGGTTTTCCTAGAAGATGTTTCTTAAAAATTGTTAGACATTATTATAATTCCGATTGAAACAGTAAGTCCTAAAGATTTTCACAAGTAGACGTCATAAATGGATAGTTTTATCAACATTAATATTTACGACATAAGGATATCCATATAGTAGGAATACTTTCAATTTATTTTTTTAACTAGACAATATCAAGCTGCACTATAAGCAATTTTACACAGCGAAATTATTACATAGACCAACGTTTTTAGGGTTCCGTCGCCAAATGGCCAAAACCGTAACGGTTTTAATTTCGTCTTGCCTTTTACTCTAACCTTACTTTTTTGTCTTTGCTTCAAGACAATGTTAGACCGTTTTAAATACCCATCAATAACACCTGATTACTAAAACGCTAAACACAAATATTTGTTGACAGACCATAAAATTCTTTTCAAGTAATAATTCTAAATGTCTATGGTTATTGCAGATAGCAATACCATAGTAGTCAACAACATTTTGATAGTGTTTAAGCTGTCAGAAATCAGGTTTAATTTTTTTTTCATCCCAAATTCTTTCCCCTTGTGTAAGTGAGAGATTACATTACCAATATACTACAAACATTAAATTTAATATTCAATATCAATTTATTTCCTACTCAAACGAAGAATACATTTCAATAAAGAACAATAATTTCCCCTTTGGGTAGTATGTAACACAAACTACTTACGATATTAATTTATTATTATTATTATAATTATTACATTTAAATGTTATACGCGTCTAACGCTGTCAAGATATTGTATGATGATATAAGTTGAATTATAGATATTATAATTATGATTTTTAAACTCATCTGAATATAATTATTATTTAATGTCTATGGTCCTCATAGTTCTACATTATTTTATGCAAATTTTAATTGCAATAAATGACAATACATAGTAATATGTTGATTATATTATAATTTGCGTCGTCTAATAAAGTATTAATCCCCCAATTTTTAAGCCTCTAACACCACAAGTCACTATTTTTTTTTTCAGCTTGAGGAAATGATGACGTCACGATGTAATAATTACACCAAGACTGCGCTGACGCTCATCGTCGATGGTCACCAGTTTAGAGGTATACAGAAAACTGTGAAGTCCCACATATCTCCGTAGAAAAGGGAGGATTATCCGACCAGACAGGTGTTGAGTCTAGTCCAGGCAACTACCCGATAGTTGATTTTGGACTGATGTACGAGTATATGTTCTAATTGTGCGGTCTCGTGACGCAGGATTTTTATTTTTAGTCATAAATGTCGCTACAAACATTAAAAAATCATCTTTTATTTCGGTCAATCACATAATGAAGATGGGCAGAAACAGAATGATGTTTTAAATATGTCTAGTGATTTGTGGTACAAGAGGAGGTAATTAATTGTCAAATCTTTTACCAATACACTTCATTTTAGATTTTACAACAGACGATGATGGTCTTAAGAAAACCGGGGGTAGTATACTAGTACATTTTCGATAGGCGAAACACGACTAAAAATGCCAAGAACCTAGTCGATTTATCTCGCTAATCTAAATTACTTAGTAATCAAAATTTTATACATCAATTTAAGTGTCTACATCCAATAAGTATCATTATTACAATAATTCGCAGATAATAAATATTGATGAAGTCAAGATGAAAAGCTTTTCAAGCTATACACAGCAATTAAGCTAACCTTTTTGGTTCTACGAATCTTAAAATACGACGTGCGAGTGAGATAGATATATACTAGTATATCGCCATCTCTCTCTAACAACGGTAAACGACACGATACGAATATACCCGTTATTTTACATTATTTATTCAAGGATGCTCAAATGTAGCCGAAAAAACGCAAATCTTTTTTTTCCATTTTGCAGGGCAATATCAAGTCGTATATAAATTAAAATATGATTGGCGAGCGTAACACGTATTTACATACATTAGAGAGTGAAGTCCCTCATACATCCTTTGAAATAGGAGATTCTTCCGACCAGACAGGTGTTATGTCAGGTGGGCAACTGCCCGATATATGATTTTCGGGCTGTTCTATATGTTCGAATCGCGCGGCGAACTTTAACTGCGCGATGCAGGATTAGTTCTTTTGTGACGCCATAGATGTCGCTACATACGGAATTTTAATCATCTATATCATCAATACAATTCTCTTAATCATCATACCCTAATGAATGACTTTTTTTTAAATAGCCAATCAATACGGTAAGAAAAACTGATAGGTTTTGATGATTTTAATGATATAATTCCGTAAAGCCACATTTATGTGTCCGCGGATCGTATTTTAATGAACACAGAACCTGATGCCTGCAAAATGAAGATAACTTGAATTTGTGCGGGCCATCTAAGTAACTTGTATACAAATTAGGAAGGTCCAAAGTTCGGTCCACCAACAGTACATAAGTACTTCTAACAGTCGATAGTTTTTTTTTTTTTTTTAGAAGCGAAAACATTTATGTAACAAGCATTTAAAAACTTTTTCTATTCCTAACGAAGCTAAAAAAAAAACTCCTAGATGGAAATATTCTAATTAAGCTGGCAACATCGATTGCCTAACGTTATATTAAGAAATAAATAATGTACTCTTATATAATGATTATATAAGACTGGTGCAAACCTAGCTGTTCTATTAAAATAAATACTTAGTACATTAGCTATAGGAATGATGTCGTAATATTATGGGATCACCTTGCAATTCACGAATATAAGATCTAACTGAAATATCGAAATTCCTTAAAGAGGGTAATTGTACTCGAGATTATGAAACACTAACTTTTACAAAGCCCGCAGAGTCGCCATATTTAAGGGGCAGCGCACATTGGTCGCAGAACAGATGGTCGAAGAGGACGAAAGGTTCTGGAGTGACGACCACGTACCGGAAGGAGCGTAGCGCCGTCTGTCATTACGTGAAGCGTGCATCTGCTAAGGAGGCACAAGAACCGCGCGTGTCATGCAGTGAACATCTTACGGCTGAAGTGTCGATGATGATAGTACCAAATGCGTGATTAGAGAAAAACAGTTGTTCAGTGCACTGCTTATCACGATCAAACCGTTTGCCGCGTTTAGCTCTCTGATTGGTTAAGAGCTTGGAGCGGGCCAATCGGAGCTCCGAACGTCATAAACGTGTACATTTTGTCGAGTTCTGCGAATATATGTTGCTGTCGTTACATTCACGATTAATCCCATAGTAGTTATCCATAATACCGAGTACCTGATACAATGAGACCATTTCAGGAATTCCACTATTTCTGTTAAACCTTATAATAATAAACTAAACTGCCACATAATTGTGACAATGCTTCATCCAGAGAGCAAGACGCCTCGTCAGCTGCTACTGAAAATGGAATTGTCAAAACTTTCCTTATAAACCAAGCGGTTCACGAAGAGTGAGTTGCACTAACTTTAGCCACCAATGCCCGCCAACTGTCAAATCACTGGAACCTCTCGAATGTCGCAAGATACCGCAAAGCTCCAAATGTCAGCCGAACACCGTATATTCCATAAACAATAGGTTCAAAATCCCTTGACACATAAGGCGTTTTGGGAAAAGGAGATAATCGCTGGAGGTCTTACGCGAAATACGGGATGCACTATATCGACAATGGTTAAAAAGACGTCACAAATGACGAAAGAATTGACCACTGAAATTCGGGTGGTTTAGGGCTACAGTTACAGTTAAAGCAATCGACAGACAATTACGTTTTTTTGTCAAAAAGATGGTAAAATTCAGTGCTCATTGTTAAAGTTACTATTCATTTTAACTTTGACAAAAACTGTTTCATAACTCTCAGTGCAACTCACTCTAAGTGTAAATATTAACGGCCCGTTACAATTGTAACTATGGCTATAGCAGTCTAAACTTCTGATCAATGCAACTGCGCAGGCGCATATTATTAGCTAGCTTCTGGTGATTCCGTGCCCTGTAGCTTCATTTGCTATTTTATTATGTCAAAATAATAAAATTGTCTTAGTTTCCATAGACATATATTTTATAAGTCAGATTTTTTTATTGATATAATGTTTTAGTATATTGTCACTGTCAAAGATTCACTAATTTCTATTGTTCATTTTTTAATGGCGCAATAGCAACGAAAATGTCATAATATAAATGCAATATTGAGAGGAAACACTCTCTTCTCCAATTTATTCTAAGGTTGCAGAGTTTGTTATACTATTTAAACGATCTAATGAGATTTGATATAATATAATAACAACTTTCTATACTTCTATAAGTTAGTGATAAAACTCTGCAATCTGAGAACATTATCATTTGTCTAAATACAAGTAACTACATTACTAACACATAAGTAGCACTCCCATATACGACACATACATTTAATTCTAAAAATAATTAAAAAAATATACGTCCAATTTCGTCCCTTACAAAAAAAGTCGAAAATATAAATTCACTAATTCCACTTAGGTACTTAATGTAAATAAAAATACGAAAAAAAACTTAATAAATAAGGTGTGTCACACAACAATACTGCGATAATTTCGGTCCATAACTAAAAACTGGTAGGAATATTGATTTTGCCGTCGTATATGGAGAACGGGGCTCGGGAGCACTCGCATGAGCCGCTGAAGACGCACGAACTGCTCGCTGAACTCGTTCCCGCTTCACTCACCCTCGCCGCACTCACTCCCGCCGGACTCACTCGCGCCACACTCACACATGCCGCACCTACACTACGCGGGCCGTTCAAATTTTGAATGTCTTTATGTTCTAATGGTAGCGTCGCGTCGGGTGCGAAGCCGTCAGCGTGGCCACTTACTGCGCCTTGCCGTCGGGCTTGTGTCATACGAAGTCCATGGCGTCCCGGGACTTGCCGGTGAACTTGCCCGCCGACCGCTTCTTCAGTGTTCGCTCGATCAGTTTCTTCACTTCGCTTACTATGAATACGCTTGACGTTAGGCAGATGAGGAATATTATGTCTGAAAAAAATTATTGTGATGAAAATTCGCTTTATTTTGGATATATTTTATTACGTCATCATATTTTTTTTATGTATATATAAAGAAGTAAAGTTTGTTTTTTGTTTTTATTAGGTAATCTCTGGAAGTACTAGTCTGATTCCTAAAATATATTCACCGATAGAAAGCTGCTTCATTCCTAATGCCTTGATCACACGTACCGAGAAAAGGGCGAGACAGTAAATTGTTGCTCGGCCGAGACAGTGATGTAAGGGATTTGTAGAGATAAGCGCTCGGCTGAGCAATCGGCGCTTTGTTTACACGTACCGAGTACTCGGCCGAGAGCACTGTCTCGCCCGTTTACTCGGTACATGAAATTTTAACACTTTATTTAGTGTATGACGAAATGTGTTTTTTGAAAATCTGAAAAGGAAAGATAGAGGAATCTGCCATAATAGACAATCTTCTGCCAGAGGTTTCACCCGCATGAAGGTCGAAAATTATCCAAAGCGAATATACTCCCGTAATGGAGAGTATCTTATGTTCTATGTCAGGACATAGCCTACCCGTGTGCCTAATCTTTCCAGGCGTTTGAGCGTGAAGGACTAACAAACACTCACACACGCAATCATACATACAAACTTTCGCTTTTATCTTTAATCTTTATTCTGCTTGTGCGTCCATGGTATCACAGAACCTATCACAATATCAGCGCTGCGTATTTTTTTTTTTTTCAAGACACTTCCTCATAAAATGACTCTTATTGCACTGCGCTTAGATATATAATGGCACTTGTTATCAAACTGTGACGTTTCGATTACCATTACGCACTAGTGCTATAATGTAATTAAAACCTTTTTGTTCAACCTCTCCCCCGCCATAATTTTATTACATTTATCGTATACCCACGAGGAAAAAAAAATGAGCGCGCATATGAAAACAGATTTTTACCGCTACAAAAGTTTACTAGTTTTACAGTTATTCTTTTACAAGTGTATTGAAAAACGTCGTATGAAACACGTGAATAATTAATGATTACCATTCTCGGCTCTCTTAAGAACCTCGCCATGGCTCGGGTCTAAATACCGCCTCGACGGTAATCACTAATATTACACACTTATATCATAATGTACTATTATATCGTAGCATATACTGAGATAAGAGCCTTTATGGTCTCGCACAGGTTCCTTTTTTATGTTGTTGTAAATTTTTTTTGGGTTAGATTATATGATCAGTTTGTGGATTGGTGATAGGTTGGTGTCTAAATGGTGGGTGGTGGCGTGTGATTGTTGGTTGTGTGTGTTGTTCGTCCTGTGCGAGTCTCAAACGTTTTTATTTTTCTATCTTTAAGATATGAGCGTGATTCATATCAATACAGTACATAAGTTTTGAAACATACCATGTCCAGTCAAGGCTTCAGTTTGGAACACCCTCTGCAGCGGCGGGAAGTATATGACCAGCATCTGCCCCACCAGGCTGAGCGTCACGGCCACCAGGAACATCTTGTTGGAGAAGAACCCTACTTCGAACAGCGACTTGGTCTGAGAGCGACAGGACAGCGCGTTGAACATGTCGAAGAGTACGAAGCAGGTGAACGTCATTGTGGTGTCGCGAGGAGTTATTTTGTTATCTGACATCTGGGGAAACAGAAAAAAGGACTTATTATTCATCAATTCATCAGTTTCCTTGCGTGATCACATCAGAAATGAAGATACAGCCTGAACGCCAAACTAAGTGGCAATGGGCAGGGCAATTGCATGCAGAACAGATGGTCGATGGGCACAATAGGTTCTAGAGTGGCAACCGCGTACCGGAAGACGTAGCGTTGGAAGGCCTTCTACAAGATGGACCGATGGCCTGCTAAGGTTCACGAGAATACGATGGAAGCGAGACGCACAGGACCGGCCGTTGTGGCGACGCTTGGGGGGCCTATGTCCAACAGTGGCCGTCTTTTGATTGAAACGATCATGATGATTTATCAATTCATCATCATTTTTGTGCGTCGTTCAAATATTACGTGAGCAGATTTTTTTGCAAAATGAATCCTCCTCCCCCACCCTAGTTCGAATTTTGCTTGTTTTTAAGCAAAATTCTTTGCCGACTGTTTACGTAACATTGATACATGCATTTTCAGTGTGTTCTGATTTTTAAAAGCAGTAGTTAGTCTAGAAATAAGGTTTGAAATAGAGGAACAAAACAAAGATCATTTAAAATTTTACAATTAACAGTTTTCAGTCAACACACGAAAGTTTTCAATGTTATTGAAAGTTTGTTGCTCAGTGATGTGTGTCTGCTCTCTTTTGGGTGGTTTTGGAATATCGACATCATTTGTTTAAAATATACATAAATTATTGACGTAATTAGCATCTAGATTTCCTTATTACGTAATACTTGAATGGCCTCCAAGTCATCGATCGTTTGGTCGATTGTGATGAGTAATCCAATTATTCAGAAGATCTGACCTCTCTATTGAAGACCCAGAGCGTGCCTGCGATGATGATGGCGGCTGAGAGAAGCACGTTGAGTAGCAGCGCGCGGGAGATGATGCGGCGCGTCGTGTCGCGTGGGCGTCGGCGCAGTACTGTGTGGTCCACGGGCTCCACTCCCAGCGACTGGGCTGGCGGGCCTGGACATAATGAGAGGTACTTTAAGGTCGAAATTGGCTTAACATAAAACACTTGTTGATAACACAGGACATAACATGGCGTGTTGGGAATGGAAGCCAACAGTTTGTGCGTGGCGGCACTGGCAGGGCGTGGCCGCGCGGACGCCCTGAACGAATTAAAACCCTTTTCACGCGCCATATGCTGAACATCATTTCTACGGAAACAGATGCGGATTATGTTAAGAACTTCATAAACAACAACTTTTGTCCTATGTCTTTTAAAAATGTATCATATTTTAATTCATCAGATTTTTATACAAAAACAAAAATATTTAAATTGAACGTTCTAAATATTACGAAGTCTATGCGAAGCAATCGATAGTACAATAGCGGAGGGTAGATGAACTTGATCTATTTACGGGCGGCCCTCACTAGTCGGTCGCTCGATGCGCTTGCGTCGCGTCATACGTGTTCTTGTAGCGAAATTAGGCAGCGCGGACGTAATTATCTTCACATGATGGTGTATCAACATTCTAATGTCGAGTACACGAAAATGGTGCGAATGCTTGCTAGGTGTAATGACAATATTTCGGAAGCCTTCTTACTGTTACTACGATAACAGTGCGCGGGAGCCGTAAGTAGATACAGCAAAATACAGACTTGAAATATGTTAGATAGAACAACGAAATCTTAAAGGTTTGTTTTTGGTAAATGTGTTATGTTTTGTAAAAAGTCATAGAACAAGAGTTGTTGTTTATGATGTTAGTAATACAGTTCTGCAAGGTTGTCGGTGTTTTACAAATACAATGTATAATACTAACCGTCCATAATAATGTTGATCCAGAGTATCTGCATGGCGTTGAGCGGGTTGGGGATGCCCATGAGCGTGGCGAGCGCGATGAGCGACAGCGCCGCGATGGACGTGGACAGCTGGAAGCGCACGAAGTTGCGGATGTTGTAGAATATGCACTTGCCCTCTTCTATGGCGGCGCTGTGAGGAAAGGGAAACAAATTAAAGTTATTTGTTAACTCAAGCGATTTACGAAGAGGAAACACACGCTGCATGTTGCGTGACAATGCACCTACGCGCGTACTTATGAGAGTGCAGATCTGCATCATTGCAGAAAGACTAATAGTGCAAAGTGAAGTGTTACTAACATAGTTTTAAATCATGTCTACTAACAAAATTATGATGTTAGTCTATAAGGTATTTATGATATGGGTACATGTTGCCTGAAATAAATTGATTATTATTATTGCGCGGGTTTTTTACGCACTAACACGCGTAATTGCATTTAGTAGATTCACGCAGGCTCTGACTCATTTCATACAAAATCCCACACGGCACTCCTCTAACACTATAATATATTGTACAAAGATGAAGACTTACATATTAAGATGAACTTACATAATAGTAGCGAAGTCGTCATCAACGAGTATCATGTCGGCAGCTTCCTTGCACACGTCGGTACCGTTGCGTCCCATCGCGATGCCGATGTCCGCGCGCTTCAGAGCCACGCCGTCGTTTACACCGTCACCTGGTTTATCAAGACGTTTTGTAGAATTTCTTTACGTTATATGGAAAAACTGAGATTTTTGTCCAAGTGGAACTATAATCATAATCATCATCATCAGCCGAAAGACGTCCGCTGTTGGACATAGGCCTCCCCTAAGCGTCGCCACAGTGTGCTATCCTGTGTGTCTCGCATCCATCGGAATCCCGCAACCTTTACCAGATCATCAGTTCATTTTGTAGGAGGCCTTCAAAGCTGCGTCTTCCGAGTACGCAATAAAAAAAAAATTCTCTCGTCTTTATTTTCAAGCGAAATGTCAAGGAAATGTGCTCATATTAATGGCCTACTTATTACTTCATTTAATTGCAATATGAGAGATAATCATAACAAAATACAAGTTTTATGGCTTCGCATCAATATCAATATGTAGTGTCCGACCGAATTTCGGCAATAGTCTCAGTTCCGGGAGAAACCAACCAACAAGGATCATGTTTTAACCCGTTGTGTGTCTAAAAGTGGATCCACGCGAGACACAATGGCTTTTTAATTTTTTCTCTAATTACGGCACACGAGAGAAGAAAACGTTATTATAATTAGTCAGTCCTTATTTGTTTTAATGCTTTTTAAATTTAGGTATTTATATTAAGGCGTATAGTTCCTTGAACCATCTGACCGAAATTATGTGAACGCAACTCTCGCACTCGCCTAGGCGGCAGTACGCAAATCTGTGCATTTATTTTCGGCCAGCAGCGCCCGGAAAGCGCTTTAAATCCATTTTCTCTGCGAGATATTGATTGATTTACATATGCAATGTTCACTTTGAAGAATATTTAACCACCAATTTTTATGTGTAAAAATGTTTCTAAAGGTCCAAGCCGTTTCGAAGGAGTAGGGAAAAGTTGCGAAAAGTTGCGAAATTGCTAAATATTTTTTTTTGACAAAAGTATTAATTGCACGAAAAAATCAAATGTTGATATTATTGTTCATGAATCTATAATAAACATCTATTTTTTTCAAACTAATTGACCTAGCCGTTACGGAGGAGTAGGCCTCAGAAAATCACTGTTTTATGGCACTTTTCGGGCGCTTGGCCGTTAATTGACTATCATGAATTACTGCACTCGATTTTAGTTTGGGAAAACGAACTGCAAATACAAGCCGAGCCCAAGTCGTCGACGGCGCGCACTGTTCCCGCGCGCCTCAAGGAGTTGTCAGCAACAGCAGGGACCCAGCCGGGTCGAAGCCTACTGGGACTAGGGTTATCCGAAAGGGCGCTCGAGCCCCGGTATGAAGACTTGAAGGAACGGGATGGGTTTTTTAGTCAGTAAGAGTCTGACACTATCTTCCGCTCCGCCCAAGAGCGGGGGTTGTCATTGGATGATTTTTCCCATCGAAATAAAAAAAAATCACTTGGACACCGCAAAATGTCTTCGTTGCTTGTTGCTTGGAAGGAATTTAACAGGCTGAACATGTCCGATCTCAGCGCAAGAACTACGCAGTGCAGTTTCGGTATATATCGTAGTTTCGGCTAGTTTGCCACCGAAACCGAAAGTAAACGGAAACTCGTTTTTTTGCCGTAACTCGACCGAAACCGAACAATCGGTCGGATACTATCAATATGCCATATTTGTGCATTACATTCTGCTAAATATGCTAGTTACCTGTCATGCCAACGATGTTGCCGACCCTTTGCAGTGACTTCACAATAGCCAGCTTGTGTTTAGGAGTCACCCTGTAGAATACGCTCACCTGAAACCAATGCAAAACCGAACGTTTAACCAGGGTTACTTAAGTTACTGTGCCTAGAATATAAAGAGCAACCGAAGGATCATGTGTGGGTTTTAGTAATAGTCCGACACTCCCTCTCGCTCCATCCAGAGTGGGAGTTTTCAAACGATTATCCACGTCAAAAAGGGGTAAGATAAATTAAATATGCCCCGTGTTCCAGCTTTTTTTTTTTTTCAGAAATAAAACCGGTATCCTGCGACACTAGGGAACAGTACCGTTTTTTTGCCAATCTTATATGACATTAAAGTACCAGAATACTTAAATGACTAATTCATTCAACTCTTTGGATAATTAAAAATTATCTTGTAGGTACACCTATCAAAAAATCTTTTTCCAACCTACACGAATTTACTACAATAATATTGTTAACATCATCATCTACAGACACAAAATAGATAGGTACAGAAGTCAATCCCTTGTATGTACTTCACTTTTCAAACCTACGCTCGGCGGTCGCGCTAGGGTTGCCGTCCTGTCGCGAGGTTCGAGCGCTCTGAGATATTGTGTCCGAACGGTGTCTACGTGTGAGTTGCGAGCTCGTTTTGTATGTAGATTGACTTCTGTACATTAGTGACGTCCACGGCTACTCATAAGCCTCGCCATGTTTGTCGCCACCACGGCCGGTCCTGTGCGTGTATCACCCATCGATTTCATGGCCCAGTTGCACGCTCCACTGCGTGGGAGATCGCGACAACACTGCGTTTTCCGATATGTCATCCACCCATCAGCCTTTTACAATGTTCCCGCAGCTGGGACGCAAGCCTCCGCTCTTGGAGAGGGAATGGGCCGTAATCCACCACGCGGGACCAGTGCGGGTTGGTGAATGTCACATGTCTTCGAATTTTTGGTTCTAGGACATGCCGGTTTCCTCACGATGTTTTCCTTCACCGTTTTCCGATATGTGGCCATCAAATTAGTGAATAGATTAATTAGTTACTTACAGTGTCAATCATCCTGTCCAATTCTTCGTCGGTCATGGCGTCTAGCTGATCTCCGGCCAGCGATTGCGAGTGTAGTACATCCAGGCCAACCATTTGTGCTGCAACCAAACGTTGATCGTTATTTATCTAACCTACACGATTGGTGGGTGTAAAGAAAGTACTCTTAATGAATTTTTACATGGTATAAAACGTCTATGTATGCGGTTGTGTCTGTTTATCCGCTAAGTCTTCCTAAACCACGCAACCTTATCAGGGAGGTCAGATAGAAAGTCAGTTTGTCTGTCTACATACATTCCTTGTAACGGCTATCAATACATGTAGGGTCGCACACGCCACACACGCCCGTGTACGTCAGCGGCTCCAGGGCGATGATGATGATGTCTTACCAACAGCTAGAGCAGTAGGCCTGGCGTCTCCGGTGACCATCTTGACGTCCACACTGGCCCTCGCCAGCGTGGCCACGGCGTCGCGCACACCGTCTCGCGGCGGGTCGCACACGCCGCACACGCCCGTGTACGTCAGGGCTTCCAGCCGCGGCCCGCGGCAAAGGGCGATTATACGCAGACCTGACGACAAAAGGGATACATTTAATAGGTTTTTACTTTAAGGCGCGTTAACCTGGACGCGGTAGGCATACCTCAACCCCTTTTCACCCCCCGCAATAAGTAGCTTGGCGTAAAAAGATACGATGCGAGATTAACACGCGTGGGTTAATCGCACCGTTCATTCGAGTTCTGGAATACGAGTAGGCACTGCGTTGCTGTACAAAATAGTGCAATGTTTTTAATTACAGTTTAGGTTAAGCAGATATAAAGGTGGACATAACTTATTTTTTGTCATTTGTACCAAGATAGGGGTGAGCACAAAGCGAGTTCAATAGAGAACGACTCATTTCCTATAGTTTTTTTGTCCTAAGATGAGTTCCCTGACAGTTCTTGTCTGACAATTATTGTGATGCGACCTAACGAAATTTAATCGATTTTTTACAATAACGAATCAGTTGACAAAGAAAATGGAATCGGATTACCGATTTTAGATTTATAGATGATAAATGTGAAAGTTTGTATGTGTGTGTGGATGTTTGTTACTCTTTCACGCAAGAACTAGTCTACGGATTTTGATGAAATTTTACAGTAAACCAAAAAACCTGACAAAAACTAAAAACCTGAAATAACGCGGGGGACGGCTAGTGGTAAATAAAATGCAGTCTGTTTAAAATAATTATTTATTTATTATTCACTGTCAGAACTTGACTCTTGATTTGAACTCATATCCATATCGGAATCGGAATCTTCTCCAACCACGATGATTAATTGTTGGTCCCTAATTCGGTCGATCCGGATATATTTATTCCAGTCTGTTATAGTTTTTTGAGTTTTTTCTAATTTTTTTTTCAATTTTCTGCTGTTACATGCGATTACAAGATGGCCGCTCCGATTTTGTCGATTAGTGTGTCGTCGAGTAGTGTCAATCTCTATTGGCAGAAGTTCCGTTTAACGCATTACACATTTTAAGTTCTATACTTTTTCATTTTATTTACTTAATTTATTAACAGTTAATTGTAACCACAATAATTTACTTAGTAATTTACAAAAGACAATATTTTTTTATCATTTCATTTTTTTTTTTGCCAGTTTATTTTTTAGTAATCTAAAGTAGTATGCGTGCCACGGAAAAAAATTAGCTGTCAGGGTACTCATCATAGGGTAAAAAAAGGTATAAGTTACAACCAGCTTAATTTTTACAGTCCACTTCTCAAAATGTAGAACTACATTTGGCACACGTGTGCCACGTACGCCGAGGCGCGTCGGTCGCCATACATTTTATATGGCACCAAAACTTGTAGAACTATATTAGATCTACGCTATGCGACGCGACTATGTACAAATCAGGTGTGGCCCACGTGAGCGTCGGTCTGATATAGTTCCCGCCCTTACCAACACGAAATTTATTTGTCTATAGAGAATAAAATGATTGTAATACTGTTTTTACTAACAGTACACTTTTTTTTTTTTAGATATAATCATGTTTTTCAATTATTCTCGGTAACAAATTTTGTAAATCACGACGTCGAAATTTCAATTCATAGGTCGCCTAGCACTAGGACGGGTGACTTACGTATTTTTTTTTCGCCAAAACGCTCCCGTATTTACGTAGATTTGTCGTTTAAGTGTTCCGACTTTCGGTACCTCGGGTCGCTCGTCCAAGGGGATGGTGAGGTAGACCGAGACGTAACACTTCGGATTAACGTAGGATGGATGAAATGGCGACAGGTCTTGGGAACAACTTGTGACCCACGCATGCCCCTCAAGTTGAAGGGTAAAATTTACAAGTCCGTCTTAAGACCTGTCATACTGTATGGATCAGAATGTTGGGCTGTGAAAAAGAAGGATGAAAAAAGATTGCATGTAGCGGAGATGAGAATGTTGAGATGGATGTGTAGTGTGACGAGAGTGGCGCCAGTGACTGAAAAGTTGAAAGGTAATCGGCTGTCTTGGTATGGTCATGTGAAGAGGAGAGATGAAGCGCATGTTACTAAAAGAGTTCTGAGTATATATAATATATGGAGAGGGAGAGGAAGGCCGAAGAAAAGATGGATGGATTGTGTGAGGAGTGACAGGACAGAATGGAAGAAAAAAACATGTTGCGCCAACCCCAAGTAATATGGGATAAGGGCAGGAAGAAGAAGAAGTCGTTTAAGTGTTATAATAAAGAGGAATAATAATAATTGGAGCTCCTTAAACCACAACATTCGAAAACAGTACTCAAATATAAAAAAAAGAAAAATCGACTCACCCATCCTAGCAATATTATAAGCTTCTCCAAGGAAATCATTCTGCTTCTCCTTGGTCATGGGCGCGTAGTTGCCGCTACTATCCACGTACTGCGTGCAGAGCGGCAACAACTTCTCTATGGCGCCCTTCACGAACACCTCCTCCTTCAGTTTACCGTCCGAGAACTTCGGCGCGCATTTCACTACCATCATCTTTGTTTCTGAACTGTAAAATTGAGTGGTTTAGACATTGAAGTTTTTTTTATTATATTATTATTGATAGGCTCGCGTTTAACCACCATCTCTCTGATGGTAAGCGATGATGTGTTCGACGATGGAGCAAACTTGCCTAGAAGTAACCTATTCAACCTTGTCTTAAAGACCCCTAAGTTATAGCTATCAGGAAACACAGACTCCGCCAGTACACTTATTGTGGATTCTGGTGATAAATATTTCAGATCATCTAGATTATTCAACCAGTGTGTTTTTTTTAATTAGAAAGGGATATACTAAAACAGGATGAATGGTAAAGCAAGCACACGGATTGGTCTTGTAGAAACCGTGTATACACGGACTAAAGGATACATAGAAAATTAAATCATTTACGCCAACGATGACGAAATAATATCCGTGGGAATCCACTGGTTGGGCGAATCATCGGACCGGGAGTTGTGTCGATGCTTTGGGGAAGCGCTTAGCAGAAGATCGCCTTCCGGCTGAATGACGGATAATTAAAACACTACCATAGCTGAATACTTCCTCCCCATTTTTCACTTTCCACAACCAGTTGTTGCCATTAGTACAAGCCTATGTCCAACAGTAGACGTCTTTCGGCTCAAATGACGAATATTATGACATCTTTGAAGGTCACACATTATTTGGGGTTCAAACTGGCAACGTAATAGATCTTTTAAGGTTTATGGTAATGAAAAAAGTTTAGAATGAGATTCGAATTGATTAAGATAGAAAGATGTCAACAAGAAAAATATAGATTTAATTTTATATAATATCATAATTCAAAGGCTTCATACAATATAAGTATAAAAGTGAACCAAAAGCCTTTCATTCGCGTCCCCACACGCCGCAATATCTAAGTATAAATGCTTACCTAAACGGTATCTCGTGCAGGCGGGTGTACTGCTCGCGCACGTCGTGCATGCCGTGCTTGAGCGCGACGGCGAGCAGAGCTCCTTCCGTGGGCTGCCCGTAAAGGACCTCGTCGCGAACTGTCGCGTTGTTGCACAGGACTCCCACCTACAAGAATAATACCATTATAAATTAAGTCTTGGTCTTACATTAAGGCTTTACTAACTGAACCTAATCAACTATAGGCAACCCGAGATGGGCCTAGAGCCGCGGGTGGCAGCGCTGAGAGCGCCCCACTGCAGAGACCCTTGTTGCCAAATCGAGAAAAACATGATGTCCATTTTATATTACATTTCCGTTGTAAAACTAAGCTTGATTCATTCTTTGTTTTCGTTTCGTATCAAGTGTTTTATGGCTATGCAGTGCAAATGTTTTACTTCAATGAAATTTTTTGCAATAAAAAAAAAATTACCCACAAAAGCATGGATTAATGTGAATGGAAAATACATTACCTACAACATAGTGCTATGTTAGCCACATCTAGATCCTGTCCCTTGTACGCGCGCAATTGCATGTCGCCACAAGCGTTGTATTCGGCACCGGTGACTTCGGCGATATATTGTAGGTCACCTTATGATAGTAATATCACCTCCAGCATAGTGTTGACTGCTATGCGAGTTACGTCTAAAACGCGTCCCTTGTACGCACGCAGTTGTATGTCGCCGCAAGCGTGCCGGTGGCCTAGGCGATATATTATAGGACACCTAATGATAGTAATATTACCTCCAGCGAGCTAAAAATCGCGTCCCATGTACGCGCGTACTTGTATGTCGCCACAAGCGTTGTATCCGACACCGGTGACCTAAGTGATATATTGTAGGTCACCTAATGTTAGTAATTACCTCCAGCATAGTATTGACTGCCATGCGAGCCACATCTAAATCGCGTCCCTTGTACGCGCGCAGTTGTATGTCGCCGCAAGCGTTGTATCCAGTGCCGGTGACCTCGGCGATATGGCCGCCCGATGTTGAGATTGTTGTTACTGTCATTTCATTTTTGGTTAACGTTCCTGTGGGTTAGAAAAGGATGTGATAGATTAAGACACCATAAATATTAAGATAACTAGGTCTGTTTGTGAGCATGAGGAGTGTCTGGAAAAGAGTATTGTCATTTATCATACACTAGCTTCTGCAAGAGACTTCGCCTGCGTGGAAGTAGGTTTCTCCATTCATACTTTGGACCCCCGTTGCATCCCTAAAAGGAGTGAATTTTGGAAACCCTTTCCTTATTCTTTGTATACATCATAAAATTCGACTGTGCAATGGTCTAGGTCGAAGGATTTCTAATGGGATCGCTTGTGTTATTTATAAATTTAGTAGACTCTGTCAGCTGCTTCGCTCGCGTGAAAGTAGAAAATTATTCCAAGGGAACATAGTCCCAGGATAAAAAGTATCCCATTCCAGAATTTGGTCTATCCTTGTGCCAAATTCGTTCAGCCGTTCGCAAGTGAAGAAATACACTCATAATCGCAACATTCGCTTTTACAATAGTGTGAAGTATTACTAACCAGTCTTATCGCTGCAAATAACGTTGACACAGCCCAAGGTCTCGACGGTGGGCAGCTTCTTGACGATCGCGTTCCTCTTAGCCATGCGCATCACGCCCAGGGCTAAGGTTACAGTCACCACGATTGGAAGACCTGGGAAGGAATGTTCAGGTTATTTCAAGTAAGGAAACGTTTTTATGTTCTTTTTCTTCTCCTGTCGATCTCACTAAAATTTTGTCCGACGAATATTTAGCCACGTGGACAGCTCTGTCGTTGGCTTCGTATAAATCGTGGAGGGTGCAGGTAGTTGTGTATGCTGGGCATGAAAAAAGGTGACTCAGTTGGCCGCTTCAGAGATAATCTGGCCAAATGTGGTTTCCATGACCCATCGCAAATACAGTGCCAGTGTGGAGTCCGTTCACAGGATATGCCTCTTATATTAAAAGTGGGCCATACAACAGGACGCTGGTACAGTGCGGGTTTGTGTCCATCATCAGAAAATTTTTGTTCTAGAATTGTTTTCCGAAGTTTTCCTTCCATGCACAGAGACCTGCAAGGGTTAGGCCTACTTTAAACGAACGCGTAGCTTCATAGACGCGTATTCGTCATTATATGCTTTTTTTTTCGGTGGGGAAAATCATCCTATGACAACCCCCGCTCTTGGGCGGAGCAGGAGATAGTGTCAGACTCTTATTGACTAAAAAACCCACCCCGTTCCTTCAAGCCTTCATACCGGGGCTCGAGTTCCCTTTCGGATTACCCTGGCCCCAGTAGGCTTCGACCCGGCTGGGCCCCTGCTGTTGCTGACAACTCCTTGAGGCGCGCGGGAACAGCGCGCGCCGTCGACGACTTGGGCTTGGTCCGGACAGTTACCGGACGGCCGGACAGCGAGCTACCCATTGTCCGCAAGCCCGGTCATTATATGCTTGGTGTACACCTGCGTGAAGGATTATGTACTTCTGTCCACGAATCCGTAGCTTCATACCAGGGATGTTACGGAGCTTCGACTCCGACTCCGTTAAGTCGGAACTTCCGATATTATTACACCTTCGGTTCCGACTTCGGCTCCGATACTTTTAAATCGGAGGTTTTAATCGGAGGTCGAAGCATAACATAGCGGCGGCGGGCGGTCTGCGTCAACTGTTGTTTATTTGAAAACATGCCATTTTTTTTCATTGTGTTTTATTATATAATTAAAAATTAAAATGAAAAAAAAATTGACTGAATAATGTTTTATTGGTCCTTAAATAAAAAATGTCTCTCCTGCCACCACTTCTGACCAACTTCAGACTCCGGTTCCGATTCCGGTTCCGACTCCGATAAATCAAATTTAAAAACTCCGACTCCGCCTTCGGTTCCGATATAATTACCTCTGTTACATCCCTGCTTCATACACACGTTTCGTCATTAGACGCTTGGTGTACGCCAGCGTGAAGGCTTAGGCTTACTCTCCACGGATACGTAGCTTCGTAGATGCGTATTCGTCATTATACGCTTGGTATACGCCAGCGTGAAGCTTACATACAAAACTATGAACCTCTGT
This sequence comes from Mythimna ferrago, assembly GCA_910589285.2. Lineage (NCBI taxonomy): Eukaryota > Metazoa > Arthropoda > Insecta > Lepidoptera > Noctuidae > Mythimna > Mythimna ferrago. The sequence continues at coordinate 4,139,754 of OU342693.1, forward strand.
TGACGAAGAGGCAGCTTCATGCTGTCATACCCTTAGGTAACTTACCCTCAGGAATAGCAGCCACAGCCAAACTGACGCTAATCGTGAACATGTCCTGCAGAGCCTTTCCTTGCAGCCAGCCAGTCACCATGATGAAGCCAATGATGCAGAAGGAGTACAAGGACAGCTGGGCGCCCAGGGTGTCCATGGACTTCTGGAGAGGAGTTTTTGGGGCTTCTTCGGCTTGCATCATCCGGAAGATGTCGCCGAATTCTGAGCGTTCACCAGTGCTTACTACAATGCCCTGAAAAGAAGGAATATCTTAGGTTGAAATATCTTATTTCGGCTACTGTTCACATGGAAAAGGTAATCATCATTTCAGCCAAAAGACGTCCATTGTTGGACATAGGCGTCCCTCAAGTGTCGCCTTAATGAACGGTCCTGTGAATCTCGCATCCATCAGATTCCCGCGATCCTCTCTATGTCATCGGTCCTCCTTATGGTAGGCCTTCCAACACTGTATCTATCGGTACGTGACACTCCAGAACCGAAAGATTCTGGAATAGCCACTCCAGAACCTTTAGTCCCCATCGCCCATCTGTTCTGCGAGCAATGTGCCCTGGCCACTTGCACTTAAGTTTAGCGATTCACGGGCTATGTCGTTAACCTTGGTTTTCCTGTGGATAAATCTTAATTTCTGATGTGATCACGGAAAAAGAATATTTGTTTTTATACATAGACTCGGTCTGTACTGTCATTAGTGTCGAAAATCGACTGGCAACAGTCAACTAAATACAAGAAACTTACCTTAGCATTACCACACCTAACAAGCGTCCCCATGAAGGCAATATTGTCCTTATTGACCCGTCCAGCAGCAGCCTTGTTCGGGAGTACACTCTTGACAGCCGGTTCCGTCTCCCCGGTGAAGGAAGACTCGTCAATGGCTAAGTCTGTGCTGTCATAGAGTCGAAGATCGGCTGGCACGCGGTCGCCGACGTTCAGATGGACTATGTCGCCGGGAACTAAGTTGCGCGCTAGGAAGTGTTCGAGGCTGCCTTCGCGGAGACTGCGGAAAAAACAAATATTTCTTAAAATCGTAAATTTGGTTCTGAACTCATGTTTTCTAGCAAAGCTAGACAGCATTATTCAGTAATAATGCTGCCTTCCTTAGCCAAATTGAAATATAGTCTATTTTTAACTCAAGTTTCAATTTGACTCTGCATCATTGTTGACTAGCCAGTTGGTCTAGTGGTTAATGGCCCTGACTGCTATGCCGGAGGTCGTAGGTTCGATTCCCACCCAGGACAAATGTTTGTGTGATGAGCATGATCATCTTTTCTGGTCTGGGTGTAATTTATTTATAATATGTATGTAGATATTTAGTAATATATAAGTATGTTTATCAGTAGTCTAGTACTCATAACACAAGCTCTGCTTAGCTTGAGACTAGACGGCGTTGTGTGATGGTTGTGGAATATTATATTATATTATCCAAAGCTTCATATTAAGTCCGCCTCTGTACTTTGGTGTGCATAAAGTATTTAATTAATAAACATTTTGTCGATTGATAATTTAAATGATTATATGCAGTTTGTGTGCGCAAATAAGTATGTAATCCAATAAAAACCATTTCCAAAAAAACTGTTGATGAGTTTTTGCAGTCTATGATATACTAATATGGTTTAAACGAAGAACTCTTTTGCTAGATACCAATACATTATCAAATTCAAAACACTTTCAATTAGACTATTATCAGTTAGTTGTTAAATTATTCAAAGAGCCTTTCAGTCAGACAGTCATTGACGCCATTAAAACGTAGCGAAATAATTGGCAATTACAGAGTGGATCGGAAAATTTTACAACAAGGTAACATTATTCGGTAATGTAAACGAACCAATGAACTGCTCCAGAGCTTAATTTGCGAGCAAGCAAGCGATAGCATTGTGCTTTCATCTCTGAAGGTTCTTCTACACATGTTATAACTTCGTAGCTTTTTTTTGGTTGGTAAAAATCATCCAAATGACATCCCCCACCCTTGGGCGAAGCGGGAGATGGTGTCAGACTCTTACTGACTAAAAAACCCACCCCGTTCCTTCTTGCCTTTCATACCGGGGCCGAGCTTCCCTTTCTGAGCTAAACCCTGGCCCCAGAAGGCTTCGACCCAGCTGGGCCCCTGCTATTACTGACACATCTTCGTAGCTTCTTCAAACAATCTTTATAAATATTATAAAGAATAATTATAACTCTAGTAATTTAGTCTGTCTGTTACGCTTTCACGGTTTGAGTACTGATGTAATTTTGATGAAATTTGGGACGAAAGAAAGGCAATACATATAATCATATCATTAAGGATTCATTTTTATATATTAAAGGCAACCGTTACTGACTGACTGATCTATTAATCAGTTGGAATTTGGAACACGGATAGACCGTAATTTATCTATCCATTAATGGTTTTAGTAGAAGAAAGCGCGAATGACTTTGTGAGTGACACAACAAAGAAACATGACTTAATAACCAAGTTAATAACCGCCTAGAACCGTCTATTAAAGCTATAATACTAATTAAGCTTAATCAAAGGACCAGACGACGCTATCTCCGACCAATGTCAACGAACAGTCATTAATTAAGCCATAATCAACTCTATTGTCAACGCGATGGGATTAATCGAAATAAATTGTGTGAGTCATCGTTGCTTAATCGATATTTTCCCTACTTACGTAGTGTATTAAGGATGATTGGGTTCTAGAGTGGAGAAGTGCGTAAACAAGTCGAGTAAATTAAAAATATTAATGAGGAACACAGGCGTGGTATGTTAATGTTGATGGGACGTGGAAAATTTCCAACATATCGATAAATTTTATTGGACAGACACTATGTTGAAGTAAGAGTTCAGAAAAACAAAGATAAATCTTTGACTTAGGTAGTTAGGACGTCATTAAAATCTACAGCCTGACTTTTCCCACAGCTGGACACTTCATTTTTACTGCTGGGCAACCCCGCACGCTCTTTTAGTATTTGCTACAGTCTCGAACGTAGCCATTACGTCGCTAGATGGCGCTGAACTCAACATTTTAAATTTATATTGTTTTCGTATGGGAGCCTTAATAAATCATTTTAAGTATTAAAAACATTTTTGAAGTTAAAAAATTTATTGCCCCTAAATCCTCATAATGAGGGTTTTCAGTAAAGTTCAAGCTAACAGTTGGCGCCACTTAGCCGAAAGGTCTTCTACTTTTTAATTATGACTTTTGTTTTTATTAACTGTAAGTCCTCCATGTAAATAAATATACATATAAGCACATAAGAATTGAAAAATTCACATCGGTACTTGCCCGGTTGCGAGCCCGCAACCTTATGCATGAGAGGCGGCTGCCTTAACTACTGGACCTTTACAACACTGATTTGATAATGAAAGACTGAAATCAAGCGACATTCATAATCCAGTAAGCAATCTCCTTCCTATAATTTGTAAGATGTCGCCTTTTCAACGTTATTAACGTGTTTCCATGTTACCACATAATTCATATGATTGCATTTAATGTAGACTGCGTAAAAAAACCAGGCAAGTGCGAGTAGGACTCGCGCCCTGAGGGTTCTATGTAACTGAACTGTTTACATAGGTAAGTTTGTAAGGACTTAGAAACTTACCTATGTAAACAGTTCAGTTTCTGATTGGAATCTCAGTTTTTATCAAAATTGAAAAAAAATAGACGTGTGGCACTTTGGGACTGCCGCGGTAAAGCTATTGCATAGCATTTTTATCAACTTATGCAATTATAATTATTTATTTATTTTATTTATGCAGTATTTTTTTTCCTTTGTTTTTTTTCCTTTGATATTAATTGAAGTTACACTTTCACACATTGAATTGAATTTTGATTGATTGTTCACTCATTTGTTTTCTTATCGGTCACCACGCTCAAAAAACAAATGAGTGGGGGGTGTTAGGTTATTTTCGTTACGGAATTTCTGGATTCGGTCTCCACGCTCAAGGCCCGCGATAGAAGCTATGCAATAGCTTAAAATTGTGACGTAACAACAAATTTTCTGTTTTCTGATTTATTCCTATACTTGTGTTATAAGACCTTACTTTATGCAAAATTTCAGGATTCTGGGTCAACGGGAAGTACTCTAGAATTTTGGTTCCCTTGAGTGTCGAAATATACGATGTTTGTATACGAACGTAGGAACAACAAAGTGACCCTATAAGGATTTCGTTCTTTCCTTTTACGTTACGGAACCCTAAAAACCACCTTTCTCTTCGACACAGAAATTAATCTAGATTATTCTGTTGCATAACACCACAATGTTATCTGTGCATGGTTGACAGTAACGATGTAAGGATTTTTTAATATCTAGAGTAACAACATGTGAACACACTACCTAAGCTATTAGGCCTGCTATGAAGTTGACGGAATCATTTAGCAACTACAACGCGTAACGTTAAATGCGCAAAACTTGAAAATAGTGTGATCAGAATAACGAGCAAAATCAATTGTAACACTTTTTAATATAGGTCACATTTTTCAAAAAAAACTTCATCAAAAATGTTGCTCTTATTAATACGTCAAGCCATCACGTGCTCAAACCCGCCCAAATAGGTAAACTAGCACAAATGATTGTAGTCCAATCAAATTTTCTCATACGCTTGATAATATAATTATATATTCCACAACTATCACACAACGCCGTCTAGTCTCAAGCTAAGCAGAGCTTGTGTTATGACTACTAGACAACTGATAAATATGCTTATTTATTTCTAAATACATACATATTATAGATAAATTACACCCAGACACAGAACAAATGATCGTGTTCATCACACAAACATTTGTCCTGGGTGGGAATCGAACCCACGACCTCCGGCTTAGTAGTCAGGGCCACTAACCACTAGACCAACAGGCCTGTCAATAATATAATAACAGTTCTTATTTCAATGCAGATACGAATTATAAACGAAATAAAACTACACATAAAACCTTTTTTTTTTTTCACAGAATTAGGTCAATTGAATTAAAAATCGTTTGGGGTGTCTGAGGTTTTGCGCATTTAAGAGGCCGGCGAATGTCACTCGCAACTGCAAGTTGACGCGTATTCAAAATTCGTTCGCGGAATATAGCTATCTCTGTTTGACAAAAACAAGTGACGGATTGATGCAGCTGTGTGTGTGTATGTTAGCGTCTTACAATTTATTGTTAGTAAAATGAGGTATATTCATTATTTGCTTTATTTTTGCCGAATACTTCGGGAATTGTTTGTGAATGTACGAACTAGTAATGCGTTTTTTGGAAATTTTATTACCGCGCCAATATCTCAACATATTATGATAACAATAGCAGATATGTCATACAAAGGTGGTCTTTTTTTACGGTGGGAAAATCATCTAATGACATTCCCCGCTCTTGGGTGGAGCGGGAGATAGTGTCAGACTTTTACTGACTAAAAACCCACTCCTGTTCCTTCGTCGCCTTTCGTACCGGGGCTGAGCTACCTTTCGGAGCTAACCCTGGCCCCAGTAGGCTTCGACCCGGTTGGATGTTGCTGACAACTCCTCGAGGCGCACGGGAACAGTTCGCGCAGTCGATGACTTGGGCTCGATCCGGACAGTTACCGGACGGTCGGACAGCGAGCTACCGATTGCTCTCCGTCCGCAAGCCCGCGCCTACGGTGGCCGGAAATTGGAATCGGAATCCCGGCAACGGCTATGAGCGCCGTTGCCTGATACGGTCGGCCTCCTCCTTTGCTAGCATTACTGCTTTGCAGAATGAGGCGACTGCCTGCCACTGATCCTCCTCGCTCCGAACCATGGCCTGTACCAGTCTGGCACGAGAGATCGCCGCCGCCGATCACCTCCACGAGGGCAAGGCGATGCTCTGTCTAAGCGGCACACCTCCACTGCGTGCTCCACCGTGTCCTCCGGGCGTTCCGCACAGTGGCGACACTCGGGCCGAAAATCCGATACAGCCCGAACCTACCGAACTTACGTGCCCGGTGAGAACCTGCGTCATGCGGAAGATGAGGACGCCCGCGCCGTGAGGTCTTTCCAGCCATGCCTCCAAGAGGGGACTTACTGCCATAATTGTGGCGTGCCCAAGGTGGTCTTCTTGTGGTCAAATCAGAAAATGTTATGGAGGCGAGAGCTTTTTTTTCATAGGTGGGAAATTATTCAATGACTTCTGCCGCTCTTTTAGTGTCAGACTTTTAGGAAAATGAAAACTGTTCTTTCGTTTCAAGGCCCCGATGTTCTCTTTCGCTCAACCCTTGGCCTCAGTAGACTTCGAACGTGCTGGGCCCCTACGGTTTTGCTGACATATCCTCGAGACGAGAGTGGAACACTATGCAACATCGACGTCTCGAGCTCGGTACGGACGCTTACCGGACGGCCGGACGGAGAGATACAAATTGCTCGCCGTCCGCAACCTTGCGCCTACGGTGACTGGAAAAAGGGATCAGGTTCCCGGTGGCTGGGGCATGAGGAATGATGTTCCCTCACGTGTACGACTGTCTCCTTTGCTAGCATAACTGCTTCGTAGAAGGAACCGACCACCTGCCATTCCTACACATTCCGGACCATGGCTTGTACCAGGGTCACTCCCACGAGTACACGGCGCGGCGGCAGTGCTCCGCCTGAGTGGAGCATATCATCGCCGTATGCTCCACCCTGTCCTCCGGGCGGTCTACACAATGATGACAGCTAGGCGTTTCTTCCGAACTTACCACGAGGTGAGGTGTCGTCATGCGGAAGGTGAGGATGTTTCCACGTCTATTCACCCACTCCTCAAAGATTGGATTTATCGCCATAATTATGGCTTGCCCCGAGATCCCGCCGGTACTCTGACCGCCTTCGTCAGTGGTGTTTTACCCCGGCGTTGCAACTCCATGCGCAAATTGTGCATGCGTGCAAGGACTGTTGCCTCTAGATCCCATGGTGGCAGACCAGCAAGGAGGCTCGTCGCTTCGCTGGAGAACGTGCAGTATCCCCGCACCATTTGGATGGCCATGATCCTCTGGGATGCGTTCAGCTTTGCCCCCGGTCGCTTTCACAGCAATGGGGCCAACACCGGCGCTCCGTAATGAGCCATGGACCAAACAATGCTGCGTGGAGCCTCCTGCAAAGGGCTAAGGACCTCTATGTTGGGTAGGAGCCGCTTCAGGGCATGACCAGTCCGGTCCAGTTTGGGAGCCAGACGTCCGAAGTGTTCCTCGAAATTCCAACGGCTGTCGAGGACAAGTACCAAAAACAGTCCGACCCATATCTTAGTACCGATCCCTGGGGAACACCGCACGACATCTCTCGGCGTTTCCATTCTCCACGGTGAGCGGGGCAGATAATGAACCTGTCCTTCAGATAGGCCTCGATCACACGAATGAGGTAGACCGGCACCTGGTGATACGGGGTCCAAATAGAGCGCTCCCTGCAAAAGCCAAACTGGCCATCCGCAAGATCCGGCTCCACCCGTACCAGGTGCATACGAGGAATAAAGAACAGCGAAGCGCACCCTCAAAGCGGAGATACGGCTGGCCAAACTGGAGGCCCGCGACGTGTAGCTGGGGACTCTGAACAGAGACCCGTGGGGACGACCCTACGAAATGGTGCGTAACAAGCTCCGTACCTGGGTTCCCCCGCTGACACAGAGTACCGGCCCCTGTTTATGAAGGGTGTGATGAACGCTTTATTCCCGTCAAAAAGGGAGCATTCTCATCCGCCCATGGCTCCGCCACTAGTTGTAGTGTAGTTTATATTTTTATGTCACCGTTTTTTGTAGCCATATTTGCATACTATGTGCTATGCGACCTCCCCAACGGGGTCAGCGTGGTCTATTATACAGACGACACGCTGATCCTAACGAAGGGAGAGTCGTAACAGGCGGCGGTCGAACTAGCGGAACGCAGGGTTGCAACAACCTCCAACCAGCCTTGGCCCCACCGACATCATGTCATATGGGCCGAATCGAAATGAGACGGCTGCGGACACAGCCCACCCATATAAATATGAGCGCGCTATCACCGCAGCCGCTTCTTGACTCCTTTACAAATTTCTTCGTCTTGTCCCCATGTTGCCTTTCTCCCCATCCTGGGGCGGCATACTAACGGTCCCCCCACACGTGTGTAAGACAAACACACAGTACGGGTTCGCTGCCTGCTTACTCCTTAGTCTGTGCCATTCGTGTTCGAACTCTTTTGAGGCCATGAGATTGCAGTAGTAAGCCGGTCTCGCATCCAAGCGAGTGATCCCGTCCATCACATTTCATCGCTGTTCGTCATAAGGGGGGCATCGCCACAGAACGTGATCAAAATTTTCGTCCTTATCACCGCAATAGCACACGCTAACCTCACATAACCGCATATCATACAGTTCCTTCCAGAAATATCCATGTCCAGTCAGGATCTGCGAGACTTTGTAGTCCGGCTCGACCCAAGTTGCCTTGAGCCTAACCGCCACGTCAGGGAGGAATCGATGAAGTTCCATCGCCTTCTCTTCCTGCTCCCATCTCCGCTGCCAATTAGCCACAGGCTCACTTGCAAGAACCCTGCTCCCTGTCCTGAACCGCAACGCAGAGTTGCAACAGTCGTGAAGAGGATCCAGCAGTTGGGACTCGAGGTGGCACTGCACAAGTCCGGGACCAAGTGTTTTCATGGCCCTCGGAACGAGCCACCGCCGGTTTCCCAAATTACAATAAAAGTTTACAAGTATCTGGGACTCGTCCTCGACAGCCGATGGTATTTTGAGGAGCATTTCCGACGTCTGGTTCCCAAACGTGTTACTTATTGTTTATTTTGTGTTGCGTCTTGTGCTGTACCAAATAAATTTTTTTTCTTTCTTTCTTTCTTTCAAACTGGATTAGACTGAAGCACTCAAGCGGCTCCTGTCCAACCTGGGGTGTCCAGACGCCTCCTGCTGGAGGCTCTACGCAAGCATCGTTCGGTCCATGGCCCTTTATGGAGCGCCGTCGCTGCGAAAGTGATCAGTTGCCAAGCTGAACGCATGCCAGGGAGTTATAGCCATTCTAATGGTACAAAGACTAAGCACGGTTTCCTGCAATATACCCGCATGGTTTCCTGTAGGCTTGCTACCATGGAATGTGGAGGCAACAGTCCTTTGCACGCATAAGCATGATTTACACGTGGACATGCAACCCTGGGGCGAAATTCCGCTGCCACGACAAGTCGCTGTAAGGCAGGCAGTTCCGGCAGGATCTCAGCGACTGTCGTAACGCAAATACTCACCGGACATGGCAAGTACGGGAGGCTCCTGCGTCGGATTTAGGCGGAAGAAACGCCTGGTTATCACCATTGTGTGGACGGTCTGAAGGATACGGTGGAGCATACGGTAGAGATGTACATATGTGCCCCGTTTAGGTGGAACAACCTCTCTTTCGGTGGCAACGACCTCTCGCGCCGAGCCCTCTTTCTGCGAAACAGTAATGCTAGCGAAGAAGGCGGCCGCATGGACGAGGGAATACCCTGACGCCCCAGCAGCCAGGATCTCGACCCAGATTTCTAGCCACCCTGGGCTTGGAATCGCCGTCCAGCCATCCGGTAACCATCTGGACCGAACCCAAATCGTCAACGGCGCTTTTTTTTTACTCTTTTTTTTAAGGGGTTTTTGACGGCGCTTTTAGTCAGCTAAAGTCTGACATGTCCTCAAGAGTTCTGTATTCCTTTTATTAAACTTTAAATGCTTACGTACTATTTTATTTAAGTCAATAGTGTCAAAAATATTACAATAAAATTTATAACTCGACCTATGAACGCAACTGAAGTAATGACAGCACGCACACAATGACACTGACATCCCGCTTGCCGCGATAGCACTAGTAACTCTTGGAAATTTGCGATAAATTAGACGTGTTTCGTAATACCAAAAATTATGAATGAAAACTTAATTTTTTTCCAATTTGTTTTCTATCATTTGTAAATTGATAATATAATCTGTGTTCCTACATTGAGAATATTGGACATATTGTTATTTTTAATACAGGAAAAGCCAAATGAAAACATGCCATTTACGTTGTAAAAAAGTGCGAATTATAATTCGCTTTAATTTCGTTTTAGGCAAGTTTTTTTTTAAAAGAAAGATGTAGGAACCTAGATAAATATCGTCTATAACCGAATAACATCATAATATGTTGGAAATATACTCCAATTGCAAATGAGCGTGGTATTACGTTTGTATGAAAAATTCATCTGTCGCCGTGCTCTTAATGTTACACGTTGTATATGAAGTGTTTAATTTGACGGTTTGTAAAGATAAAGCCAGAACTACACTAGGCAACACGTGGACCGCGCCTGATTTGTACCTACATAGAACGACGTCGCGTGGCGTGGATCAAGTGTAGCTCTACAAGTCTAGTTTCCATATAAAATGTATGGAGATATACTCATCATACAAACATTTGTCTCGGGTCGGAATCGAGCCGACGACCTCCGGCATAGTAATCAGGCAATCACTAACCAATAGACCAACAAGCCTGTTGAAACGTAAATAAATCAGTTTAGTAGACAGTTTATTTTTTTTTCTTGCGTTTGACCACTATTTCACCTGATGGTAAGCGATGATGTAGCCGACGATGGAGCACGCTTGTTTAGCATAAGCATATCATAATCAGCCTTTTAGAGGGAATGAGCCATAATCCACCACGCGGGCTCAGTGCGGGTTGGTGGATGTCACTTCATGTCACATGTCTTAGTTCTAGGACATGCCGGTTTCCTCACGATGTTTTCCTTCACCGTTTCGAGAGTATTTCGGGGTCGTTACCACTCGGCCATCACTGCTCACAGTGCTCACGCTTGCTTATAAGTTACTTATTCACTCTTGACTTAAAGGTTAGATTGTAGTTATGAGGAAACACAGACTTCGGCAGGGAATTCTTCTTAACTATACGCATGTACTGGGGTGCTATTCTCTAAGAAAACAGCCTTGAGCTCAGCGCTGGCACAGCGACGAGTCGTGAGCGCAGTACATTGAATTAACAACCCAATGTAAAGGGGCATTGGGTTGTTAATTCAATGTACTGCGCTCACGACTCGTCGCTGTGCCAGCGCTGAGCCCAAGGCTGTTTTCTTAGAGAATAGCACCTCTGGTCTAAGGACAGGTACTTACCAATTACAAGATGGCGGCACCAACTTATTCAATTCCTCCAGCGACTTCTCAGACCGGTACTCCTGGACGAAAGCCACGGTGACCACGATCATGATGGCGACCGTTATCGAGATGGCGTCATCGAACTGCCGCATGCACACGCTCACCACCGCTGAGCCTGGAGACAAGGGAAACAAATATTAATTAATATAGGTAAACTTTTTTATTTATGTTACAATTAAAATTCAAAAGGGCGCCAAATGAAATTTTATTTTTTTATTATCTTGATGCTGGTTAGCTTAGTTTTAATTTCCGTCTGACATTTATATAGTATTATTATTATTATTTTTATTACTATGACCTTTATTACGCTGACCGTATATATATTTATATTATTACATAATTATTATAATATATACTTATTTAAATTGCAAAGAAATTCCAAAACTTGTAACAATTTGCATGCATGTAAATTGATGGACCAAAATATGGAGGACTCTTATAAAAAAAAAATACCCATGTTTGCAAAATAATAAATTCTATTATGATTATGAAAAAAGGCACTAAAATATTTGTTTATTGTGTAACCTCAGGATATAGTAGGTAATGGCCCAGTAAGAAAGAAAAAATCCTTATTACGAATAAAGATTTTTTGAATGATTCACAAGATCTGTAGTGTTTCGTTCTTTCTTTAAATTCTTATGATTCATAAGCCCATGAATCACATATTCTTATCACGCCTATTTGTCCCGAAGGGTTTAGCTGACATAGTTAGGGTTGCCAACCGTACTCTAAAATAGAGTATTGTAATCTATATCATGTAGATATACTCTACAATCTATAACATTATTTGCATACCTATTATCGTAACCAAAAAAAAGTCAACTATTTTCATGAATGTGAAGTGGCGGGAAGAGAGGAATAGGGTTTCATTGAAATTGATTGAAAATGAGCTTTTGATGTATGTAAACTTAAAACTTGATGTATGTGAACTTAGACTTAGAATGTTTGAAGTCATACAATTCTTTTAAAAACATTGAGAAATTGTTATGTGCTGCAAAAAGTACGAAAAATACCTTTAAGAAAATATAAATGATATGTAGGAACTCTTTTTTATGAAAGGAAAATAGTTTATTCATGTGAAAATGACGCAATGTTAAAACTAGCTAGCAAACAAAAACAATAAATAGGGAAAAAACGCGACGTCCGCGCAATACGTCAGGGGGGTGGAGGGGTGGTGTTTAGTCCGTACGTACCGTACCTCCTTTAAAATGAAATATACTCTATTTCTTCTAATAAAAGTAGACAGGCAGCCCTAGTCATAGAATAGGAATCCGATGGATGCGAAACGCACAGGATCGTTCATCGTGGAGACACTTGTGGGACGCCCTATGTCCAAAAGTGGACGTATATCGGCTGAAATGATGATGATGATGATGAAGGTCAGTCACAGTAGTTAGATAACTAACTTACTACTCATTGGTGTGTATAGGTTTTTTAACTGCAAGTGTGATTGGGGTGACAACTAAGGGTGAGTTGCACCATTTAACTATAACGATAACAAAGCCATTAATTAACAGTTGTCAAATCGTCGAATTGACCAATAGGCGGTCGTTTCACGGCTGGTTATCGTTATAGTTAAGTGGTGCAACTCACCCTAAGTCGTAAGCCAACCATCCCCAGTCTCCTCTACCCTCATTATGCTATTTGTGCTTAACCCATGAATCACGAGCATAAAATATCACAAATGGAGGACACTCCTTAGAACGTTGCGTATGGCTTATGTGCTAATTTCTCTATGCGTTCTATTTTAAGAGGGCACGTTGTAAACAATGCGTCATAATATCCTCACATCTCAGTGCGAGTCGATTCTATTTACTATTATAATATTTACTTGTAGGTACGTGACAAACTGCGACAGGCAGGATATAGAAAAACTATCTCAATTTAAGCTGCTGGTAGGTAGATGATGGCAATTTAGTTGGTAGTAGCCGGAAGAACATCCATGTTGCTTTGGACAAAGTTTCCAGAACGCCAGGTCGGTATAGCCAGAAATATTAAACTAGAAAAAAAATATAACATGAATAGGAATGTAATATACCTAATGTATAGGAAATAATATGTTCCTTAGATAAATACGCCAATTTATAACACTTTTTTTTGTGAGAATATATCAAATAACTCCTCTTGCTCTGGCTGAAGCGAGAAAGACTATGTTAAGACTTTACTAAAATCCACCTGTGTTCGTTCAGTTGCCCTTTGCGTTCCAGGGACACGGTAACAGTTTCAAACAAACACGGACTTAAGGCCAATTTTATAACAGATAACTTTTATCTGAAGAATAAATATAGCTGTTTAACATATTATCTGGGGCCGCGTGGTGGATTACGGTCCATTCCCTCTCATGGAGAAGAGGCCTGAATTCCAGCAGTGGGGACATTAAAAGGCTGATTTATGCTATATGCGAGACCTGGGAAGACTTGGTAAGACAACCTACATGCCTACCGCAAGGACTGGTTCGAGTTGGCTCAAGAAAAGAACACCTGGAAGAAGTTGGAGACACCTTTGCCCAGCAATAGGACAGTATAGGCTATTAAAAACAAAATGCTACATATTTTCCAAGCGTTCAAACCGCCATTTTTGGCTATTGAAAAAGCGACCCTTATCGACAAAGAAACCCTCAAAATAGCCTGGTAATCATACCATTCTGAATGACAACAGGTGCAACCGTTTAAAGTTCACATAGCCATCATGGCAACAATCGATTTTAGAACTTGTTACCAGAGATCCATGCATAATTTAGTAATTCGACCTTTGTGTCAAGACAATGACAGACTGTTTATTGGTATTTACCGTCTTAAGAAATCTATTCTTAGATGTTCTGACTAGTTTTAGGGTTTTTTTTTATTATTGATGAGCTCGCGTTTGGCCAATATCTCTCCTTATGGTAAGCGATGATGTGGCCGACGATGGAGCACGCTTGCCTAGAAGTAACCTATTCATTCTTGACTTAAAGAACCCTGGGTTGTAGCTATAAGGAAACACAGACTCGGGCAGGGAATTCCAGTGTAATATAACATAGTGTAATGTTCAAGGTGTATGTAGGGACTATGTTACACCTGAGTCGACTGAAATGAATGTTTGGCACGCCTAATCTAGTGCGTAGTACATTTACTATATCGATTTTAAGGGCCTAATATTCACTTTAGCTAAATAAGACTAAAGCCGCGTTTTCACTAGGACACATGTCGCGGAGACATATCGCCCAACATTCACGTGGTATGTCTCTGCAACTTTGTGGGACAATGTCGCTCGACATTTCCCTTGTTCACATTGGCCAGTCCTGATCAGTATGTCGCCCGAGGAGGTAGTGTTGTTCAGTGCAGCTTACATAATTATTCGGAAGACAATAGCAAAACGTAAAAAAAAGAGGTGGTGGGCCCGAGAATATTTGCTACAAAGGGAAAGTTCAAGTTTAATAAACGCAAATCGCGCGTGTCGACGCTCGCAGAGCATCGACTAGCGACAAGTAGCGCGACCCGTAAAAATCCCGCGCGACGTCGGGCGACATCGCGCGGGACACGTGAATTTCGTGTCGAGCGACAGAGTCGCGGAACTAATGTCCCCTAGTGAAAATGCGGTTTAAACATAATAATAAACAGATCCATCACAGGATCTGCTCATCTCTCGCGTTAATTCAGCTAGTGATGGGCGGTCAGTTCACCTTCATTCGATAACAAAGTAATTACCTCCCCAGCAGGCATTTTCCGTTGACGTCCATACACTGCGTCAATGACACGGCTTATTACACGATTTGATTGTAAATCGTAATTCAGCCCATTAATGGAGCCCTGTAGCAATCGCAACTCATCATGGAACTATAGATTACAGTTCTGTCACAGAGTGTTATTTTATCATTGTTAATATAAGGGCTATATTTCACCGAGACCATGGCGGCGCGACCATTCGCCGCTACAAACAAGTTGTATACAGCTCTATAGTTTTTCACCTGGTGTCCGTTTGGTTGCGCAACCAATTTGGTGGCGCGACCAGCTCGGACGTGTGGCGACTCTGGTGTCTGTATGGCGTCTTGTTTGGTATCTCAGGGCTATATTTCACTGGGCCACCATGGCGGTGCAACTGGTCGCGTTGCCATGGTGTCCCGGAGAAATATAACCCTATGAGTTTCATATACCTACTATAGCGTTGAATTACTATCTCACCTAAGTATAGGATCAACCTCATCATCTCCCAGCCTGTATCCCGTATTACTTGGGTCGGCGCAATACGTTTTTTCTTCCATTTTGTCCTTTCACTAACTTCCTTTTCTTTCATTTCACTCCTCACATAATCCATCCATCTCTTCTTTAGCCTCCGTTTCCCTCTCCATCCATCCACACTACCTATATACTCATAACTCTTTTAGTAAAGTGCATATCATCCCTTTTATTTACATGATCATACAAAACAATTCCCTTTCAACTTTTCAGTCAATGGCGTCACTTTCAAACTTCCTTTAATATACTATTTTCTCACTTTAGCTGTGTTACTTTTAGGTCTACAATAAAGTTTATTCTATTCTTCTATTCTTTATCCATTCCCATCAAATTCGTCTCAACATTCTCATCTCCGCTACATACAGTCATGCTTAAGTATAGCATAATCAGCCTTGGGTGGAGTTATACTGGGTGTATTGAATCAGCCTTGGGTGGAGTTATACTGGGTGTATAGAATCAGCCTTGGGTGGAGTTATATTGGGTGTATAGCTCCACCCTTCTTTCTCGCTCGACTGTCATTTCAACACGTCATGTTAAGTCATCAGACAGACAGACAGACGCGGTATTGGACTGTATAAAAGACAAAACCCTTACTTTTTTTTTCAGGGGCCAGGGTTGTCCGAAAGGTAGCTCGAACCCCGGTATGAAGGCTAGAAGGAACGGGGTGGGTTTTTAGTCAGTAAGAGTCTGACACTATCTCCCGCTTCGCCCGAGAGCAGGGGTTGTCATTAGATGATTTTCCCCACCATAAAAAAAAGACATACATGTTTTCATGATGCAATTCTAAACTGTATTTGTCGATTAGCAACGCATATCATTACAATAAATATGTTAATTTTATTATTTACTTACGTTAAATGTCACACGATGTTAGTCCTTATCAATACCCAGTTTTACACCGGTTTCGATAATAAGTAAAAAGAAATTGGAAAAACGTTCACGATAATGAGTTAAAATAGAATATATTTTCACCACTTGATACGATTATTGTACCTAATAAAATTGTGGCGGGGGCGAGCACGCGCACTTTGGCACTAGTGGGGTCCAATAATATCCCCCGCTCTTTTGCGGAGCAGGAGATAGTCAGACTTACTTACTAAAAACCCATTCCTATTCCTCCGTTGCCTTTCGTACCGGGCCGAATCTTTCTTTCAGAAACGAATCCTTGGCCCCAGTAGGCTTCGACTCTTCTACGGCACAAAATATATAGGTGCAGAAGTCAATCTACATACAAAGCGCGCTCGAGCAACGCACACAAAGACACCGCTCACAGACACGATGTCTCGGTCGCGTCTCAGATCACTCGTCGAACAATTCCGGTTCAAACGCTCATTAGTGTGCGTCCACCGAGCGTAGATATAAAAAGTGAATTACATACATGAGATTGTCTTCTGTACCTATCTACTTTGTGCCTACGGTTTGCTGACAACTCCTTGAGGCCCGTGTGGAACAAAACGTGCTGTCGACGTCTTGGGCTCAGTCCGGACGGTTACCGGATGGTCAGCAAGCATCGGCACTAATGGACCCCTTCAGAGTTATGTGTGGCCCTGAGCCACAAAGGGCAATGGAAGGAACACAGAAAGTTTTAGTCAGTAAGAGTCTGACATTGCCTCTTTGAACGACCCAAAACAGGAAGAGTCATTTGATTTGATTTGGTTTCGACTAGTCGTTTATACCGCGTACATCGAAGGACTGGAAGAAATTTGCTTGCTGCGGTCTTCCCGTCCGATTATAATTTGGGTGTCTTCAAGGCTAGAGTGAATAGGCTCTTAATAAACTAGTGCGCCTCACCATCAACGATTGCATCGCTACTTACCATCAGGTGGGATCGCTTGATTGCGATCCGCAATAGTTTATATCAGATAAAAAAGAGGAATTTGATAATTGCCCACGTAAAAAAGTCAACAGGTAACAGACGGATTATTGATAGGCTCGCGTTTAACCACCACCTGACCTGATGGTAAGCGATGATGTGGTCGACGATGGAGCACGCTTGCCTAGAAGTAACCTATTCACTCTTGACTTCATATTCATAAGATTCTCTTTTTGTATCTTTTACTCCATTTTTCAGTAACCCAGTCATGCATTAAAATATTTATTGGTCAGGCCTCCTACAAAGTAAACTAAATTAGACATTAAACTGTTAGTATCGTGACTTAGCAATAACATTTAACATACTCGTACTTACACGTACTATTGATAATAAAAATCGACATTACGTAAATGCTGGACATATTTATTTTTATTTATCAATTAGGCAGCCTAGGTAAAGTAGGGCTGGGCTGGACATGTCTGCACATGTCATACAAGCGGTAGGGTCGTGCTCCATCGTCGGCCAGATCATCACTTACCATCATTTGAGATAGTAGATGTAAATGCAAGCCAATACATGATAAAAAATAAATATGTATTGATGGCCCTAAAATCGCACGATGGGGACGCGGCCAACCACAAAAGAAATGTCGGAGCGACTCGGGATGACTTGCTTAGGAATTGAAGAACAGAACCAGGAAAAAATGAAGAGAGGCTTTTGCCCAGCTATGAAACAACACTAGCTAGATTTCATTCACTTTGGCTTTTTGTCCCCCGTGACTTCACACTCGTCTTGGGTTACAGTCCAGCCTCAGTAGGTCGTAGCGTGATGCTATATAAACCTATAACCTTTCTCGATATACATGGGCTATCCACATTTTTTTTCTATTGTTAATAGGTTCGCGCTTGACCGCTATCTGCAACGATGCCACAAAATATAGATAGGTACAGAAGACAATCTTATGTATGTACTTCACTTTTTATATCTACGCTCGGTGGACGCACACCAATGAGCGTTTGAGCCGGAACTGTTCGACGAGTGATCCGAGACGCGACCGAGACATCGTGTCCGTGAGCGGTGTCTATGTGTGCGTTGCTCGAGCTCGCTTTGTATGTAGATTGACTTCTGTACCTGTCTATTTTGTGACGATGCGGTCTACGATGGAACGCGCTTACCTAGAAGAAACCTCTTCACTCTTGACTTAAAGATTCCCGGGTTGTAGCCATCAGGAAACACAGACTCCGGCAAGGAATTTCATTAAAAAGCTGTACGCACAATGAATGTGTTCCCGAAAGATTTTAACTTTTATGGGTTTTTTTTAATAAATCAATGGCTATCCAACATAAAAATAATTTTTCAATTCCAACAAGGACTTTGTTTATAACTTTAGTTGAAAACAAACGAACTCATTTTTAAACGATTTATTTTAGATTTGACCCTTACCATAATTTCATAAACATGTTTGTGCTAAAGGGTCTCGGGACATTTTTAGGTTTTTTTAAGGACAGGGTTAAAAAACAGTACCGCTACAAAGTCACAAGTAAACGTCCCAAAGTAATAAAACTGAATGTATCCTGCAGTTAAGGGTTGGGTGGGCCACGACGTTACTTTTAAGTGGCCCACTTATAAATACCGGTTAAAAGCTCTGGTACTCAACTGTTACGTGGCTTGTAATACTTTTAAAAATAACATTAATGCTTGTATTCTTTGATGGGTGAGGCAGAGGTGTACATGCATGTAGACGTGAAGGAACACGGGCTGGTAACAGTCAGTCTTAAACTCCCTCTCGCTCCATCCACCTAGGGTGGAAAAAGTAATTTCTTGATTCCTCAACCAAAAAAGAAAATTGTCTAAAGCAGAGATATTTTGGTTGATTTTAATCAAATCAAATCAAACCATTTATTTCAAATATACCATTTGCAGGCACTTTTGAATAGTCAAATGTCGGTCAGTCCAAGAAAAGTGAAGCTAAATATTGCACTTTCCAAAGCGTAGATCTCTATGGAGAAGAACGTCCAAGAAAGTCCATTGACACTCTTTTAAATCATATTATGGGGTACATTTCTTGGTTACATATTTCTTGTAGAAGCAACAAGAAATATATAACCAAGAAATATAAAATTAATTGTGAGCACAATGTAGATACCTAATAAAAAAATAACATTAATTGAAACATAGAAATCGAATTAAGCTCACTGGCAGCTAAGTAATAATATTGAAGTATAAAGTAGTAATATTGTAGTAAGGAACCTTCCGTGTGCGATTGCGACTCGCACTTGGCTAGTTTTTTAATCAACATTCGTTGACCGAACCGAAATAACCATTAGTTTTAATAGTTATTTCGGTTCGTCTTGATTGTATGCTCTAAGAGTTGTCGCAAAACTTCCCGCCTTGTTCTATCGCTACCAGCGATACGATAATTGAGTCGAAACCCCTGTTGGCGCTGTGATAATTATATATATTGTTACGTCTCAATCTTACGCACTCTATATTATATACCCTCTCCGCTTCACCATCAACGATTGCCATCAGCACCTAATAGTAAGCGATGATGTGGTCAACAATGGAGCATACTAGCCTAGAAGTAACCTATTTACTCTCGAATTAACGAACCCCAGGTTACACCTATGAGGAACCACAGACTCCAGCAGGGAATTCCACTCCATAACTGAACATACTACCGTTTTCTGTGTAATTGGTGGAATGTCTAAATGAAAGAACCTTTTCTTTCATTTTATAAAAAAGAGTGTATATAAATAAATTAGCGATAGCGTGACGGGTGCCAGGACAGAATGAAATAAAAAAAAAAAGTGTGTTGCGCCGACCTGACATAATATGGAACGAAAGGCAGGAAGATGATTGGTCGAATGCCAAGTTAAAGATCGATAAAGTTTTACAAACAAAACGTGCTAAGTTTACAATTTCCCATGAGCCAAGGAGAAATTAATTAAAAACATTCTTTTGCTATCGTTATAAGAGATTGATTTCAGTTCGCGACCGGCACTAGGTAACCGATTCAATAATAATATATTATTATGACTGCAGAACCTATGTTGCGATGATTTCATTTGATAAAACAATGATCGACTGGCATCAATGTTTATTGATACATAATATGATGCTTCTGCCGGCGGCTTCGTTCGCGTGAAAGTAGACTTCTCTTTTTTTTATTATTATTGATAGGCTCGTATTTGACCACTATCGTCTTCATACAAACTTTGGAGTGTATCCCGTATCATCTCCTACCACGAAAGGTTCTGCCGTGGCGACCAAGTACCAGAAGACGCAGCGTTAGAAGGCCTCCAACAAGGTGGACCGCGTCGCGTCATAGACGTCACTCCTGATTAGTTCCCTGCGTTGCTGCATGTATCTAACAACGAAGACGATTGGTTCGCCAATGTATGGAATGCGCAAAGCGATCCCCACTCTGACGCCGAGCGCTCAAGATCGGTTTCGGCAATTGTACAAGTCCTCACAAGTTGAAACACATGTCAAAATGTGTACCTAAGCGTCAGAACCCCTGGACCACTAGCGATATCTGATTTTTAGAAAATACCAAAATTCACTACCTTATTGCTACTATTTGGTATCTAACTTCAAATATTTAGTATCTCTATTGATTGCGAGATAACGCGTAAAGATAGTAGTCAGACATTCTGACGGCAGGATGTCTGGACCACATTTTTTTCTCATTGTTGGAAACAACACAGCCAAGTTACCTATCTTTTAGTAACTTAATATAAAAAATATTGAGTGGACAAAAGAACTCGAAATTGGAAAGAGTTCGTTTTAAAAATGTTATGAACGTCGTTATAATAATATTTAGATAGAGTACTACTTAACCAACTCGACACGATTTCAATGTCATCCAAGTAGATCTACTTTTACGAGACTCTATCAATACCTGTTTGATTGCCCATAAAAAAATCAAATTGGCATTTTCTACTTAGTGCCCAAATTCAAGACTGCGATGCGAAATCGCATCGAAAAAATCAGCGAGTTCGCACGTAGCAGCTAACCGTATGTTCAATTGAACCGATGCTTTGCCTCGCGAAGTAGCGTCGCAGTAACCTGCGATGCGGCGTCGTATCGGATCATCGCACTTTTGTGTGGGAGCATCATCGATCACTACTATAGGACTTCTTTAGAACTTCTTTCCTTTCGTTCGAAGAAGTTCTTTGTTAGTGATCGATAGGGAACATTTACCAACCAAAACTATTTAACGCATTTAGGTACTACCTAGTACAGACATTAAATATTTTATACTAGCGGCCCGTCCCGGCTTCGCACGGGTGGACATAAGATTTTTTTTTTAAATTTTTACCTTAAATATAGCCTATGTTACTCAGGGTGAATGTAGCTTTCCAATGGTGAAAGAATTTTTGCAATCGGCACAGTAGTTTTTGAGTTTATTCATTACAAACATACACACACACATACAAAGTGTAAGAGGTGACTTAAAAAAGAAACAATATTAACTTCAGCATGTTGAAAATCCACATTATTAATCAAAAAAACATGAACATAATGAAAAGTCGACATTGTTAATCAAAGCCCAATGAAAGTAATAAACGAATACGTTCTCTTTCTTCCTTAACAAGCGTGAAACACGCTAGTTTACCGCTGGAACGACATAATATACTAGCTTCTGGCATTTTAAATGATGTACTAGCTTCTGACAGCGGCTTCGCCCGCGTGATATTAGAAAACGATCCTAAGAGATACTTCCGGGATAAAAAGTATTTCATGTGCTATGCTAGGACATAGTTCTTACCCGTGTATCAAGTTTCATCCAAATCCATTCAGTAGTTTTTAAGTGAAAGAGTAACAAAAAACATACACACTTTCACGTTTATAATATTAGTAGGATAAAATAAAACAAAGTCGCTGTCCGCGTCTGTTTATCCGCTGAATCCTCTTAAACTCTTCTTAGTCGTACACTCCTGGCGGAGTGGTCGTGGTCGTGGATCGTCTGGTAGTTTGGTCCATCTCTCTCTATTCGTGGCACTGCGTGTGCATTCAATGAGGGAACACTTAGAAGATGATTTGATGAGGTCCGTCCATCTGGTAGGTGATCCACCGCGGGAACGTTGGCCCTCTAATCTACCCTGTACCACAAAACGTTCTAAAGAGCCTCTTAAACGATGCAACGGATTTTGATGCGAACAAGCAATAAAAGGGTATACATAGGTTTATATTAATAAAAAAATATGTATATAATTTTGCACTTCTGCGAAGCTGGGCGAGTTGCTAGTGTTTAATATAAGTAAGTTCCTATTTCCCGTCCGAGGTAAGTCCTTAGGGGTCACAAAAACAAATAAATAAAAATATTAGCAACAAAAAAAAACCGGCCAAGTGCGAGTCGGACTCGCCCATGGAGGGTTCCGTAGCAGCAAGTAACATAATATAAAAGTTCTAGTAGTTCGTTGTAACTTTGATCGATGTTTTAATAATAGTGTATTTTTAGATTTATGACGTATTAAAAAAAAAACTACTTACTAGATCTCGTTCAAACCAATTTTCGTTGGTAGTTTATATGGTAATGTACATCATATATTTTTTTTAGTTTTATCATTCTCTTATTTTAGAAGTTACAGGGGGGGGGACACACATTTTACCACTTTGGAAGTGTCTCTCGCATAAACTATTCAAGTTAGAAAAAAATGATATTAGAAACCTCAATATCATTTTTGAAGACCTATCCATAGATACCCCACACGTATGGGTTTGATGAAAAAAACATTTTTGAGTTTCAGTTCTAAGTATGGGGACCCCCAAAATGTATTGCTTTTCTTCTATTTTTGTGTGAAAATCTTAAAGCGGTTCACAGAATACATCTACTTACTAAGTTTCAACAGTATAGCTCTTATAGTTTCGGAAAAAAGTGGCTGTGACATACGGACGGACAGACAGACAGACAGACAGACAGACAGACAGACAGACAGACATGACGAATCTATAAGGGTTCCGTTTTTTGCCATTTGGCTACGGAACCCTAAAAATGAACTGTCTTAAAGATGACATATACTGGGGAGTAAACACCGCGATGACGGCTGACAAAGATTGATGAGAAAAAAAGGTACATACTACCTACCACGGGATTACGTCGACCTTAAATAAGTATTTCCGACCGCAGAAGAATTTCTCCAGGAATTGTGAGAAACACGCCTTATGCCGACGACGGTGGTTCACTTTGGCATGTGGACTATTGCGGACCCCGGCAAAAACCGGGATTATAACACGGGACAGAGAAATGTCTGGTAGCACTATCAACTGAATAAGAACGGTACACGTGGGACTTACACTAAGATAGATAGAAAGATATAGTATTTATTTGATGCACGCAGAAAAATAAACAAACAGATTAAAAAAAAAGCATTTGTACACTTTTGTACACAATACACACTTTTTTTTTGAGAAGGGCAATCATCAAATAACTTCTGTAAGAATAAATTCCGCCCTGAGGGAGCGAGAGGGAGTGTCCTTATTTTCTTGACTAAAACGTAACCTTCAGTTGTTCCTTGCCTTCCAGCAGGCTTGCACAAATGAGTTTTGTGATGACGTTCCAGTCAAACTCCAAGTACAAAATGTGCGGTAATAACCATTAACATTGAAAAGACACAAGTGGCGTGACAGGTCTAACAACGTAACAGAAAAGTCTGCATTGGCATTGGCAAAATCACCGGACGTTCGTCTATGGAACAACCACAAAAATTGAGAAAAATCTTTCAAACAACCCATTGCTCAAGACACTACACCTGCATACCAATGCATAAACCTAAAAACAAGTAAAAAAAAAAACTGCAAAAATGCTAATTTAAAACACTTGGTAAGTGCTTATCACAATGAGCACCATACCCATTTTCGTTAATGCTCCCAAGCGTAACTAGTCGCATAAAAAACTTCGCAAGAACAAGTTCGGGTATCAAGTGCATAGGGGCCATGACAATGACCTCGGATACCGCAAAACAACACGTAAGTACGATCCACTACACGTAGTACTAACATTTGAAGCAGTAAAGACGCACATACGGGTAAGAGAGAAAGGAGCCGTCAATGTAGAATTGGTAGATATTTAAGCTGTTGATCGTACTAGCTATAATAATGTGTACATATGTCAAGTTGATGTGCAGTTAGATGTACTGTATTTTTGTGTGGTTTAAAATATTTCGCATACTGATAGACATAGCGGATATGTCAATGGTGAGGTGCCAGGGAAGGAGATAATCCGACCAATAGTGATAAATGCGACAAATATGACTGGTAACAATGTCAATGAATAAAGGTATAGTAAGGAGAAATATGAAAAAAAACATGGTGATCTTTAAAAGTTCTTAAAATTAAGATCTGTACACTAACTGTGCAATAGAAGCCACAAGATCGATAAAAAATAAACTTCAATTGTGGTTTCAGTTGCTGATAATCTCTTTCAAAAAGTCCCATGGCTCTAGCGGCCATCGGCCCTCCTGGGCCCCTACAGTTTTTATAACATCTCTTTAAAGCGCGCCATACCCGACGACCAAACAGCGTGCTACCTATTACTCGTCGTCCGCAAACTCGCACCTACGGTTGCCTTGGATCACTCTGTAATTCCTGACGCCAGAAGTTTCTTCGGTTTCTTTACAAATGACGATGATTACCAGCGAAGTGGATGGCTCTGAATGATTAAGAAAGCCCACTCAGCGTAACGGAAAGTGGTCAGGGCAAAGGAGAAGATACTCCATTGGATTGTGAACATTCTATAGGAAACATCGATATCGTTACACGAGATATCGATAGGAATAGAGTAGGTACCGGTCCAAATGAGATAAACATACCTAACGTGACAAAATTAACTTTACTCTTTCTTTTAGAAATATCCTTTTGAAATGGCAGATGTGAAACTAGATTTGCAGTCCGAAGGTTAAAACAAACTATAACGAGTTACACTGCTTTTAATTTTATTTGAAAACAAAACCTAAAAATGAAGCATGTTGATTTTACCTACCTACTGGAAATTATTTAATTTTGGTAGATGTTATTAATAGATCTATATGTTGGAATGGCGTCGTTGCATCGGTTGACGTGTTCAAGCAGTTTATTTTAAAAATAACCTTTATTTTCGGACAGATACCTACTTTAAGAATTTAAGATGCTGTGGTTACCGCGCGTGTGGTTTATTTCCTAATGCAAGTCAGCAGCTGGTTTATATTATGATTGTATTAGATACAGTCAAAACTCTAAATCGGCTACAACTAATTTGATCATCATCATCATCATCATCAGCATTCCAGCAGAAAGACGTCCACAGTGGACGTCTTTCTGTTAATTTGATTGGTTTCAAGCAAAACTCTTAGTGCTTAAGTTAAAATGCGTTTGTTTTATTAGCATATATTATCAAAATTAATTCATTAAACTCCAAGCGAACGCCGGCTTCACCGGTTCACTCTCTCGTTGTTTTTCTATTGTCTCTAATTACGAGATTCGAAAGGTTAATTTGACCACTTCATAATTTTGACTTCATAATATAATGTGCAATGTTCTGAGGCTACGTTTACCCAGGTTCTAACCCAGACGTCCAGGGTTAGTTTCGAAAAACAGCTCGAGCCCCGGTATGAAGGCTAGAAGGAACGGGGTGGGTCTTTTAGTCAGTAAGAGTCTGACACTATCTCCCTCTCCGCCCAAGAGCTGGGGTTGTCATTGGATGATTTTTTCCCACCATAAAAAAAAACCAGACAGGCGCTTTATTTTGTGATATTTATAACCATCACCAAAAACCGTCGATCAACATTAGAACGGCTAAAGAAAAAATCGTGAAGAAACCGGTACGCGTGACAGATTACGGGCCATTTCCTCTTTTTAAAGAAGAGATCTGAATCCCAGCAGTAGTAACATTACAAGGCTGATTATTATGCTTATAATTTACTAGCTTAAAATATATAGCTTGCCAGTCAGGAATAAAGCAGCTTTCTGTCGGTGAAAAAGTTTTCAACAATCGCACCAGTACTTTCAGAGATTACCTCCTACAAACAAAAAAAAAAAACCTAAAAAAAACCTTACCTCTTTATAATAAATTAGTGTTTTTTCCATTGAAATGGTCTGTTCTAGATTATTTTACCATGCAGTTTGGTAAAAAAAAAAGTTTGTTTATTAACCTTTCAAGGTTAATAAAATCGATGCCTGCAACTAGTTATGTATATTTACATTTTATACATAATGTTATTTGTTATTATAATTATTTTTCTTGTACGTATTTTACTTTCAAACATATTTTCTGATAATATTATGTTTTAAACACAGCTTTGTATCATAAAACAAAAGATGGAAAACGCAATGGGCATTACAATAGTTATAAATAAATAGTAAACATAAATGAGCGAATGATAAACAAGTCGTGACGTAAAACTGTATGGATATTAGCTTCTATTCGTGGAACTTCAAACAAGTTTAATAAGGTGTTTACTGGTACTATACCAATACTTTTCTTCTATTTGGTTATCATAGTAATATTATGAATGCTATAGTTTGTATGTAGTATGAAAGAACATACTTATGTCCTTTCAGTTTATGACGCCTGTTGACGACGGCGTCATGGACCGCCCGTCTGTCTAGTTATTAAATATTATTTTCTTTAGTTTATAATATGCATAGCCTTTGCCTCAATAGTTGTGTAATTTAATAGTACATTATGATACAAGTGTGTAATGTTGGTGATTACCGCTGAGGCAGTATTTAGACCCGAGCCGAAGGCGAGGATCTTAAGAGCCGAGGACGGTAATCGCCAATATTCACGTGTATCATACGACGTTTTTCGACACACTTGAGAAAATTTTTACAAATTAATTATTGCTTTATCAGCAAAACTGTTTTTTTTTTTTGTAGTATGGCGGCAAAAAATTGTTCTTTCTTCTTATGCGCGCGCATCCAAAATGGCGGCCATAGACTAGCTACTCTAGGTAGGCTGTTTGAATAAAAATAAGAATGAGGTTGCTTATGTTTAAAAACAGAAAAAATATTTTTATTTTATGAAAAGTTTTATTTATTAAACATGTAAAAGTTAAAATAATTTATTTAAACACAAATTAGCATAAAATAAGCAAGCAAGACACTAATTTGTACTATTGAACGCAATACCTAATGTATTTGTTTTCAAATTCAATGTTTGATTTGAGAACAGAGATTTAACAAAAAAGGTTATCACTACATTATCACACTTATGCATAATGGTAATCAAAAAGTCACAGTTTGGTTACAAGCTACATTATATACCTAAGTGTAGTGCAATTATAGTCACTTTCTGAGCAAATGTGTCGAAAAAACAATAAATCAACGAACGAAAGAATGAACTGCGACCGAGCGCTCTGATTGGACAATGCGCGACGCCTTCACTCCACTCACCGCTGCGGCGGCCATTGCTTTTGCAAAAGAACGAAAAACCACCCTGACGCAGTGTCTAATCGAACTTCCCGTACAAATGAAGCGCGAAAAATACGCGCACGCGCATTTCGTTCTGACGGTCTCATCAAATCAATCTTCCTCTCTTTTTATTTTACTCCCAATCAAAACCCAACAGCTACAACGCCTATGATCATCAAATCAAGCGAAACCTTCTGAAGTTCATTACCAAAACAATTCCCTAAATTATCGACTAACACTACACCCTTCAAAATCCAATCAAAATTCCTTTATCCAACCAATAGACTAATAGAATAGAAATCTGTCAGAGTATAGTGCCCCTCGACCTTTCCAATAAGGCTAGGCTACCCTCATTACCCCTTCCGGTAGGGTGTCGTTAGGACCTTTATCCTGAGTTGTCAGTGCAAGGTCACACCCATAGACAAGCGTGTTTATTAAACATCAACCTCTGATGCTACTTCGCCAAAATTGATAGGGTTGTCACAATTTCTGGCCCTGGAGCCTTAGAATGACGTGTTAAAATGTAAGGCGTGCGGGCGAGGAAGAGGGATGGAGCTCTCTATAACTATATAGCTCCATTTCTTTAACAATTCAGTTTAGGTTGTCAAATGAATCGCGCTAAGAGCTCGTAGTCAATGTATGGAGTGAGAGGGAATTGCAGGTGGTTACCGCTTTTTGCAAAGCAGTAATACAAGCAAAGGAGG
Source organism: Mythimna ferrago (assembly GCA_910589285.2). Classification (NCBI taxonomy): domain Eukaryota; kingdom Metazoa; phylum Arthropoda; class Insecta; order Lepidoptera; family Noctuidae; genus Mythimna; species Mythimna ferrago. The sequence continues at coordinate 4,168,008 of OU342693.1, forward strand.
CGAACGAAACCGTGAGGTGGAGACAAGCCTCAAGCCTTGCCTCGGACTCTGTAGGCGCACGTTTGCGGCGGTGAGCCATGGGTAGCTCGCCGTCCGGTAGTAAGGACCGAGCTCAGTAGCCTGATTCACGTAAAATCAAACAAGCCAAATATCGAAAAGCGGTATTCACGATTTATCGGCTTATTTCCAGTTACATTAATAAGTATTCTACCAGGATAATGTAATACAGAATTTTTTTTAAATCGACGAATTTCAATCGACTTTAAAATCGGTGTCGTTCAAACTCGATTGATGGATGTGAATACGGAAATGGTCTAAACGACTAAATCGCTACGATATCGTTACGGTTTTCATTGCGTGAATCGGGCTACTGGTCTACGACGTATTGTGTTCATAGGTACCTATATGTCAGCAAAATCGATGGGGTAAGTTAGAGCCTAGATGAGAACGCATTCCCGAGATAAAGGGTCTTGACTAGTGTTGCCAGGTGTCCCGATTTGCGCGGGATGTCCCGATTTTGAGGGGTCTGGGGACGCGTCCCGATTTGCGCCTGATCGGGACGCTAAATGTCCCGATTTGTCAATAAATTAATTAAAAGCCATTATAATTACATATTACAAAGTAACAAAGCAAGTCACATTCAATTCGCATTATTGTCACACATAACTTAAAATGGCACATGCGACGGCACATGAGTGATTATAGCCCTGTAACGCAACTGAAGAACATAGTTCCACCCTAGAGCGAGAGTAGTAATTGAACGATTTTTCACCGCAAAAAAGAAACAGTTTTTTTTTATTTGTCCCGATTTAAAACCCTAAACCCCGATTTATTTTACCATCAGTCCCGATTTTACTCCAATCGGACCTGGCAACACTAGTCTTGACGTACAGATAGACAGATGGACAACAAAGTGATCTACGAGTATAAAGGTTCAATTTTTTTCTTTTGAGATGCGGAACTCTAAAGACAAGGTTCATAACTGCCACTTGTTTTCTATAAGCGATTGCGAACAACGTTGTCTGACCCTTAGAAATGGTGTTAATAGCTTTTGGTGCTGACAGCGACGGGCGGTAATATAGTTAGGGTTGGCTCTCTCAATAGTGTAGGTACCAATTTCATGTCTTTTGTCTATGAAGATTAAAGCAGAGCTATTTATGTCACCACACTAAAAGTATGTGCGAACGTTTGTTTGTATATGTGTGTGTATGTTTGTTGCTCCTTCACAATGAAACGGCTGAACGGATTTAGATGACAATTGATAAAGGATAAACCATGTACATACTTACATTGATTTTAGTTTTTGCGAAACCTGAATATAGTTTATTCAGAATCACTAACTGAATGGATTCCAATAGTTTTTACACCATGTTATATTTTTTCCCAAAAATATTTTAAAAAGTTACAAGTTGGACGCCACCGACATTAAGTAAAACACAGGTCATGGCAGGCCATAACGGATATGAGGCACCAGCAAACAGCTCCGTGCAAGTGCAAAACAACCGCTGAGTCGCCTGGATGGCACGGTGACTATGTATTTTTGCTGACATAACAAGCTTACAACTTTGTGATTTTCCATGATATAGTTATGAAATTTTGTACATAGATTTTTCTATAAAAATACTAGACACGTGTTTTGGGTTTCGCATATATATTTATATTAAAACTAGCTTTAGCCCGCGGCTTCGCCCGCGTTTTAAAACACCTTCCCTCTTTCTCCCCCTTTTCTCACTTTTTTATAAAAAAATTAGCCTATGTCCGTCTCCAGGGTCCCAACTATCTCTGTACCAAAATTCATCAAAATCGGTTTTGCCATTTAGGCGTGAAGACGTAACAAACAAACAAACTCACTTTCGTTTTTATAAAATTAGTAAGGATTAATGTTGTATACATCAAGTTATACACAATTTTAATGTATATTTTTTTTTACACCGGTTCCGTAAATTTTTCATGAAGTGCGCACAACTAAAAACTTCTAACGATTTATTGTATGTATAGAATAGATAGATTGAAATCCTTTCAAGCAATAAGACAAAACTTTCCAGTTTCCTGACACCCCTAAGGTCGGCAGGTGTCCTGTGTAATTTCCAGGTAGGTACAATATTAAACTAAGTCGAGTCACAGGTGCTCTGAATAAATTTACGTCTAGCTAAAAGCCTGGCTAAATTGTGGCCTGAAGCGCGTAAATGTTTGAACAATCTGATCAATACTGTGAAATGTTAATGATAGCAGAATGAGAACAGCAAATCATTTTTAAACGCAGTGTTAATTGTGTCCGATAGACAGCAATTTGTAACAAGATTAAGAGAATAATGTAAAGTCATTTTATGTGAACTTTGGCAGCCTGTTCTGGCCCACTCCAGGGCAAAGGCCTCCCTCCACTCCGCGCGCCCGGCCTTCCTCTTGCCAGTTCTGGTGGAATATGTCTACTTCGTGGTCTGCCGCGATCCCGTCGCAGTTTCAGGGCATCAACTTTGTGTTACTTTGTACTTTATGAGAAAAAAAAAAAAATCTTTAAAACCTATGATTCTGATCGGTGGTGGCCCAATGGTAACTGCTCCGACTGACGTGTTGTAGGTCGCGGATTCAAACCCGGCCAGACGAATAACTTTGTGTAATTTATTTCATCATCACTGCTCTCAAAACAGTGAAGGAAAATATTGAGAGGAAAACCCCATTCAATGTCGTAAAATAAAAAAAAAATTCGTTGCGTCTTGTTTTCAAAGGTTATTTTCCTTAAAGCCATAAGTTATTTTAATCCCGGATGACCGGTTATATCATCAAACTATTTATACTATTTTTTAAAGTAATAATGTTTTTATTTTATAATACCCTTGATGATGACATTTCACAAATAACATTCAAAAAGGACAGTTAGAATAACATATTACGGAATTTACGAGTTTTTTTTTATTACATAACTAGCTTTTGAACGCGCGGCTTCGCTCCCGCTCTTCCCTACTCCACCCTACTATACCCTACTCTACCCTACTCTACACTACTCTACCCTCCTCTACCCTACCCTATCCTACTCTACCCTACTCTACACTCCTCTACCCTACCCTATCCTACTCTACCCTCCTCTACCCTACCCTATCCTACTCTACCCTATCCTATCCTACTCTACCCTTCTCTACCCTACCCTATCCTACTCTACCCTCCTCTACCCTACCCTATCCTACTCTACCCTCCTCTACCCTACCCTATCCTACTCTACCCTACTCTACCCTACCCTATCCTTCTCTACCCTACTCTACACTACCTTGCTATACCCTACTCTACCCTACCAAACTTCACATAAACCATCTACTAAATAGTCCGAACAAAGCCTAAACATTTGGTTTGGGTAGGTGAGCCCGTTCTTGAGTTATAAAATTACAACAAAAAGTGGCATTGATTTTTATATATATAGATATATTTCTTACAATAGACTCATAAAGAACAAATCGTATGTAAGTACTTATATTGTAGTTTTAAAAAATGTTTTCAGTTGTCGTAGTTACCTAAGAAACAAACGATCGAAATTTCCACCATTCAATCAATTAGTTTTTCTACTGTTTTTTCCCTCTTCTTTTTTTCTTTTAAACCACCCCAAACTACCCCTATGTTAAAACGAACATAACAAAATTAAAAAAAAAAATCTGTCAAGTCATTAGGTATTAGCGAGACTAACAAACAGCAGTCAACCTACATCTACGCTAATATAATAAAGAGGTAAAATTAGTTTTTTATTTTATTTTTTTGTTTGTAGGAGGTAATCTCTGGAATTAATAGTCCGATTGCTAAAATTTTTTCACCGATAGAAAGCTGCTTTATTCCTGAGTGACATAGGCTATATTTAATGTACGCGGGCGAAGCTGCGGGCAAAAGCTAGTATTATATAAAAAAAGAAGAAATCAGAAACTTTGTTTCAAATAGACCAATAACAGGCACTTTTAAATTGTCAAAATGTCGTTCAGTCAAAAAAAGTGAAGCTGGTGCACATTCCAAAGACTAGATCTATATGGAGAAGATTGTAACGAACATAAGAAGAATATTAAGGATTTACGCACTAGTAAGAAACATTGTACAAAGGCGGACTTAATGCCTTAGCCATTATCTACCGGTTGATCATATGTAGTGAAGAAACAGAACATGGGTGCAACTGGTAAACAAACAAATAGAAAAATAAAACAATAAAACTTTTCAGACACAAACTGTCATCTAGAAGAGTTCACTGATACCTACAATTTCAATGAAGGCAACTGAAGGAAGAAGGAACATTTAAGCTAGAACTACACTGCTCACACGTGTGCCACACACGCCGATCTGGGCGCGTCGGTCTACATGCATTTTATATGGAAACTAGACTTGTAGAGCTACACTTGATCCACGCCACGCGACGTCGTTCTACGTACAAATCGGGCGTGTTACATGTGTGCGTCGGTCTAATGTAGTTCTAGCTTTAGTCTGTAAATATCTAAAACACCCTCTCGCTTCACGAGAGCAGGAGAAGATAATTATATGATGATTTCCTACGCAGAAAGGCTATTGAAAAACACTATTCTCACAAAATAATAACTTTATCATTACAATGATAGGTAATGACTTGAAAAACAATTAGAAACCATTATACTCGTACTACATTATTATTTCAAACATGAAATCTCGTGATGCGGAAAATTACTATTAGCTTCGATTTGCAAAACGTTTATGTTTAAAAGGTTTTTCATAACTGAAGGCGTTGTACATAGATAGTAGAACAGATGGTCGCTGGGGGTTCTAGAATGGCAACCGCGCACCGGAAGACGCAGCGTTGGAAGGCATCTCACAAGATGGACCGTTTGTTGAACGAATTATGATGAATTAATATGTAGCATTTCTACGGAATAAATAGCATAGCATAGTCGGCCTTATAATATTCCTACTGTTGGGATTCTGGCCTCCTCCCTAGGAGAAAGAATGGCCCGTAATCCACCACGCGGGCCCAGTGCGGGTTGGTGGATGTCACATGTTTTCGAATTTTTGGCCCTAGGACATGCCGGTTTCCTCACAATGTTTTCCTTCACCGTTTTGAAAGTAGTCGTGATGAAATAAATTACACAAAGTAATGTGCCTGGCTGGGTTTGAACTGTTTTTACTGTTCCGTGGTTTGAACCCGTGACCCACAACTCTTAAGTCGGGGCCGATACCACTTGCCCACCACTGCTCTTCTTACGGAATACATAATTTTTTTTTTTATGTTTTCGTATGATTCACTACGAGGTTTATTTAAATTCTGAACCTTCATTTCAAAATAAGATACGAGAACAAACAGTAACGATAATAAATCATATTATGTATTTAGGACACAAAACGGATGCTTGCAAGTTCAATACATTTAAACAATCTAAGGACTATTTTTGCGTGCTAAAAACCTATGCAGTAATCTACACGTTTATCTAAGAAGGCTGCATATAAATCAAGTATTTTGTAGGACACAAGTCAACGAACTCCGGTAGTGTTTGAAAGTGCCAACCGTCAAAATATGAGACTTGGAAATTAGAAAGTTTGATTTAATGCAACATGCATAGGATTTTAATGATCCTTTGAAAGGGGCTGATCATTTGCAAGAGAAATTACACTGACACCTATAGCTTAATTTCCTTCAATTGAAGAATCACGGGTAAGTTTTAGTAAGTACAAGTTACTCCCTCTCGCTAGTCACTCCCTCTCGCTCCACCCAGAGTGGGTGATAGCTCGCTGGCCGACCGTCCAATAACTGTCCGGACCGAGCCCAAGTCGTCGACGGCGCGCACTGTTCCTGCGCGCCTTAAGGAATTGTCAGCAACAGCAGGGGCCTAGCTGGGACGAAGCCTGCTGGGGCCAGGGTCTCGTTACGAAAGGGAGGCTCGGCCCCGGGGAGGGTTTTTAGTCAGTAAGAGTCTGACACTATCTCCCTGTTTGATGATTTTCCACCACAAAAACAGTTCCGATCTTCAGTGTTTTTGCGGTGCTTCGCAAACCATGTCCTAACTCCCATCCTGCATTACGTGCCCTGTTACTTGTTCACGTAGGGACCTAATGACAGCATCAGTGGACGGCATTGCCGTGGCCAAATACTGGGCCAGGAAAGGAATTTAACTAGTTTTGCCATCGACAGGCTAATAAGAAGACACAACATTTAATAGTCCGTGGAGGAGTGATCGATTGACCAAACATTTCATACAGCGTTCCTCGGTGCTGTGAGTCGAACCCACGGAGGTCGAGCACGCTGAGCGGTTAAAGATAGAGCTACAATGGGCACACTAGAGCCACGTACGTCGATCTGGGCGTGTCTGTCTCCATACATATTATATGGCAACTAAACTAGAAGAGCTACATTAGATCCAAGCCACGCGACGCGACTCTACGTACACATCAGACATGGTCCGCGTCTGCGTCGGTCTAATGTAGTTGCCGTTTAATTGTGGCTGCTATTCTTCGATCCTGTTACCCAGTAACTGAGCTGAGGAGAGCGAGATAAGCAGTTTATTCAGTAGCGTTCGATTACACAGTAACCCGACCCAAAAACAGCTTCCTTGTTGAAAAAAGGTTAGGCAGACGATTGGGAAGATAAAGTATGGGCATTCAAAAGGGATATAAAGGAAAAAAGCGCCTCATATTTTCCACGGATGCCACATAATTCAACATTGCCTTTTTCGACATTCATTTGAAATCTTTTTTCCCTTTTCTGTCATACCGCTGAAACCGCATGAATTCGCAACGCTCTAGTTTTGTTTCCCTGCTGGGTTTTTACACATAGCTTTAGGTACTCCCGGCTGGCTACTAAGGAGACTACGGGACGAACTAGACCAGCGGGCCTAGCCAAGTTACGACCTTTTCGTTTCGAATCACACATTCATTGTGCGTACAACTAAGGAGTGGAATTCCTTTCCGGAGTCTGTGGTTCCTGATGGCTACAACCCGGGAATCTTTAAGTCAAGAGTGTATAGATATCATCTAGGTAAGTGCATTCCATCGTCGACCGCATCGTCGCTTTCCATCAGATGAGATAGAGGTCAAGCGCGAACCTATCTACAATTTAAAAAAAAAATCTCTACAGTCGGTAACGCCTCCGATTCCTTTGTTTTGCCACATGACTTAACGCTGAGATGATGTCATTCCCATAAAATTAAAAGTTTTCTACTAGCGTATTTAACGATTGTAGATTATCAACTTGGCGAAGCCCTAAGGAGTGTTTTTTTTTCGGTAAAAATCATCATCCAAATGACATCCGGGAGATAGTGTCAGACTCTTATTGACTAAAAAACCCACCCCGTTCCTTCTTGCCTTTCATACCGGGGCCGAACCTCCCTTTTGGAACTAGACCCTGGCCCCAGTAGGCTTTGACCCAGCTAGGCTCCTGCTGTTGCTGATAACTCTTTGAGACGCGCGGGAACAGTGCGCGCCGTCGAAAGCCCTCAGTGGTGGTGAACCTTTATTTGCGATCGTGCTATCAATCATATAATAATGTACCTAATAAAGCGATCCTGACGTGCCGTTAAAGAATCTTGACTTGGTAAATTAGTGGACAGCAAACCAAACTCGTTGATTATTAACTGAACTCTTTATTTGCATTCGAACTGCAATCGTAACAGTGGTGCTCTAATCGCACGGAGAACTCGAATAGCACGAATCACGATTTTGGATTTTTAATTCTTAAGTGGCGTCATAGATGTCGCACTGGTATTCTACTAAGCCTTGCTGTATTTTTCGATAGCTATAACCTAGGGGGGTTTGACGCATTTAGTGCACATCTCAACTCGTACACCATGCTCAAATGGTGAACTTAGCAACTGGTACACTTCTCGTATGGCACACTTCGCAACTGGTGCACTTCGCAAAAGGAGCACTTTTTAAAATGAGTGGAGATTTAGAAAAATTGTCTAAAAATGAAAGAATCTTTGGTTAAAAAACAAAACTTAAACAATTTTCAATAATAATATAAAAAGTCACACGAAAGTAATAAAAAAATATGTTAAAAAGATTTACCTATTGCAAAATAATTATAACAAAACAAAAATCATTTTAATTTTTCCAAATCTCCACTCATCTTAAAAAGTGCTCCTTTTGCGAAGTGCACTAATTGAGAAGTACACCAGTTGCGAAGTGTGCCATATGAGAAGTGCACCAGTTGCTAATTTCACCATTTGAGCATGGTGTACAAGTTGAGATGTGCACCAAATGCGTCAAAACCCCTAGGGGTTGTCGACCACATCATCGCTCATCCAGTAGAGATAGTTTGACCTCTATCCCATGCAAGCATTAATCAATAATAATAAAATTTAAAAATATAACTAAAATGTATTTCAAACTAAGTAGGCACTACTTTAATGTATTGGCTAACATGGAAACTAAGGTGAATCAGGTAGTTCAGTTAATTTCTCACAGCTATGGGGACAGGCCATTCCGTGAGAACGGCGCAATACAGGAAATATCACAGTAAATACGTCCTTAATAGGACTAAGAAATTACCTTTTTGCTGAGTTTACTTAATGAAAATCATTTCCTATGCTCTTAGTTTAATTATTCTAATTTATTTACATTTAAAGAGAAATAGAAAATATGTATTCGACACAAACATAAGAACCGACGTAAGGGACATTTAAGTAAAATTTAAAAACTGTACCTTACGACGATTGACGTACCTAAAAGTTTTATTATTAGTCCCTTACGTTAATTCTTATTACAGGTATCGATATGCACACAGCACAAAGCAATAAACGAGAACAAATACTAATTAATTTTATAATTAAATTGCGCTATTTCATGAAAAAGTCATTCAATAAGGTTAGCTGAACAAAGAGGGTTGTATTGATGTGTGATTAAGTGATTTTAATGATTATAATCTACTAGCTTTTGCCCACGCGGCTTCGCTCCCGCTCTTCCCTTCTCTACCCTACTACACCCTACCCTACCCTACTCTACCTTACCCTATCCTACTCTACCCTACTCTACACTAATCTACCCTACCATACCCTACTCTACCCTACCAAACTTCACATAAACCATCTACTAAATAGTCCATTTGGTTTGGATAGGTGAGCCAGTTCTTGAGTTATAAAATAACAACGAAAAGTGGCATTGATTTTTATATAAAAAGCGAAATACCACTCACTGATTAATCACGAAATCTCAGAAACTATAACACCTACAAACTTAAAGTTTGGCAGGCCTTATAAGGTGTAAAGACCGGCTAAGAACGGATTTTTCAAAATTCACTCCCAAAGGGGATGAACCGGGTGTCCAAAGTTTATATGGAGAAACCTTACACGCGGGCAAAGCCGCTGGCAGAAGCTAGTTCTGGAATTATAAGCAATAACATAGATTCTATTTAATGAACATAGAATCTTACACCGACTTCTTTTTCCTGTCCTTGTCCTGTTTTATTAGGCTGACGGATGCCATTTTTGCTACACGACACAGCTGTGCGAGAAATACAGAGGTGCACATAAACACTTGCACATGGTATTCATTGACCTCGAAAAGGCATACGACCGGGTACCTCGTGAGGTTCTGTGGTGGGCCCTTAAGGAGAAAGGTGTGCCAGGGAAGTATGTGTAGTTGATCCGAGCGATGTACTGTCGATGCAGTACCCAAGTCCGGTCTTCAGAGGGCACTACTGGCAGCTTCAATGTGGCTGTCAGCTTACACCAAGGGTCGGCCCTCAGCCCTTACCTCTTCCTGATGATAATGGATGCTCTGACGTCGGACATTCAGTTTATGTTGTTTGCCGATGACATTGTGCTGGTTACCGAGAGTGGCCTAGAGGTCCAGAACAGATTGGAGATGTGGTGGCACAGACTGGAGAGTGTTGGCCTGAAATTGAGTAGAACCAAAACGGAGTACTTGTTCTGCGATTTCAGCGGTCACTCCAATTCAGGGCCCTTAGCTCTTGCCGGAACGCCCATACCGATCTGTTCCGAATTTCGGTACCTCGGGTCGCTCGTCCAAGGAGATGGTGAGGTAGACCGGGACGTAACATATCGGATCAACGCAGGATGGATGAAATAGCGACAGGTCACGGGAACAACTTGTGACCTACGGATGCCCCTCAAGTTGAAGGGTAAAATCTACAAGTCCGTGATAAGGCCTGTCATACTGTACAGTCCTCCTAATAATAAAAATGCAGCCCAACATTCCTCTAAATACAGGAAAATGTTGGGCTGTGAAAAAGACGGATAAAAAAAGATTGCATGTAGCGGAGATGAGAATGTTAAGATAGATGTGTGGTGTGACGAGAATGGATAAATTGAGAAATGAGTACATTAGAGGAAGTTTGAAAGTGGCGCCAGTGACTGAAAGGTTGAAAGGAAATCGTTTGTCTTGGTATGGTCATGTAAAGAGGAGAGATGAAAAGCATGTTGCTAAAAGAGTTATGAATTTACATGTGGATGGATGTAGAGGGAGAGGGAGGCCAAAACGATGGATGGATTGTGTGAGAAGTGATATGAAAGAAAAGGGAGTAAGTGATAGCGTGACGAGTGACAGGACAGAATGGAAGAAAAAAACGTGTTGCGCTGACCCCAAATAAAACGGGACAAGGGCAAAAAGAAGTCCTGTTTTATTAGGCGTCCTTGCAACACGTCTTTTTTCCTCCATTCTGTCCTGTCATCCTCCCGGCTTATTGCAATACAAAAAAGTACCCTATGATACTCAAAACGGTGAAGGAAAACATCGTGAGGAAACCGGCATGTCCTAGAACCAAAAATTCAAAGACATGACATCCACCAACCCGCACTGGGCCCGAGTGGTGGATTACGGCCCATTCCCTGTCCTAGAGAGGAGGCCTGAGTCCCAACAGTGGGAACATTATAGGGCCGACTATGCTATGCTATATCCTATGATACATCTGATAATTCATGACGTCACGCGTCATGTCAGAGCGTCGTTTGGTTGGCCGCGGTCGATCACCAACATCTAGCATACGTACTCGTCGCTTGTATCATAAAATTTATGAGGTGAACTCAAGCAAGCACTTAGCCAACCTCATAAATGGATTTGAGGATAATAAACCAACCGATACATCAAAAATACTAACATGAGACCGTAATAAAAAACTGAAAACTGCTGAATTCATTTTCAGTAGTGCACCAAAGATATTTGTGCAAAACCGAAGACTCTGAGAGTCATCAAATGACATTTATTGAAATCGTCAATTTGTAGGCTCAAACTCAATTTTTTTTTTTATGTGACGATGTGCCCGACAGTTTCTTCTTAGTGTTTCTGATTTGAGTATTTTATGTAAAGAACGTCTCAAACCTTACTTAAATGCCAAATTTTGAAAACCTTTTCAGGCTAGAGTTTGAGAAATATTCAACTTTAAATTCTTAAATCAGATATCGAGAGTTATAATGTAATTAATGATTAACATGTAGTAGTAATGCTCAATTTATTAGTACTCGTTACCTAATGATAGTTAAAATGTAAATAGATAATACAGTAGGTTTCAATATTGTAACTACTAAAATTATTACAGATAAGTAAACATCGTATGTTACGGCTGCCTAATTGAAACGGAACTGGGTAGGATATATCTATTATCTACGGCATGCCCGACAAACTGTGGGCCAAAGTAGCAAAAAATTGGTGCCCTGAAGGTCGCGGTAGACCACAAAGGAGATGGTCGGACGAACTAGACAGATTTCGCCAGAACTGGAAGGAGGAAGAAGGCCTTTGCCCAGAAGTGACAGATTTCGGCAGAACTGGAAGGAGGAAGAAGGCCTTTGCCCAGAAGTGACAGATTTCGGCAGAACTGGAAGGAGGAAGAAGGCCTTTGCCCAGAAGTGACAGATTTCGGCAGAACTGGAAGGAGGACGAAGGCCTTTGCCCAGAAGTGACAGATTTCGGCAGAACTGGAAGGACGAAGGCCTTTGCCCAGAAGTGACAGATTTCGGCAGAACTGGAAGGAGGACGAAGGCCTTTGCCCAGAAGTGACAGATTTCGGCAGAACTGGAAGGAGGAAGAAGGCCTTTGCCCAGAAGTGGGACAGAACAGGCTAACAAAAATGCATATAATTGTCCCTTAACATAAAATAAAGTAAGAGCATTACACTCGTTTTCGTCCCCAGTTGTGTACTTACCTTTTATTAACAGTAGGCAGTAAAGTATCTAAATATATTTAAAAAGGAGAAACTGACTGACTGACTGACATATCAACGCAAAGCGGAAACTACTGATAGATGAAACTACTGAGTATGAAATTTTGCACAAGATTTCTTTTTATGACGGGGGCGAGCACTAAGACGAGATTTTATAAATTCACCCTACCATACCCTACCAAACTTCACATAAAACATCTACTAAATAGTCCGAACAAAGCCTAAACATTTGGTTTGGATAGGTGAGCCCGTTCTTGAGTTATAAAATTACAACGAAAAGTGGCATTGATTTTTATATACATACTAGCTTTACCCGCGCGGCTTCGCTCCCGCTCTTCCCTACTTCAGCCTACTATACCCTACTCTACCCTACCCTACTCTACTCTACCCTACTCTACCCTACCCTACTCTACTTTACCCTCCTCTACCTTACTCTACCCTACTCTACCCTACACTACCCTAATTTTCATTTTTTTTTCCATAAGAACCTTCTCCTCATAATAACGAACACAACAAAAAAAAATTAGCGAAATCGGTCCAGGCGTTGTTGAGTTATGCGCTTACCAACACATTTTGCGATTCATTTTTATATTATAGATATAGATATCGATGTAATTATATAAAAGCGAAATACCACTCACTGATTAAAAAGGGGATGAAACGGGGGTCCAAAGTTTGTATGAATAAACCTTTCACGTGGGTGTAGGCGCTGACAGAAGCCAGTAAAGTAAGCAATAAGATCTAACACAATAGATTTGTCATATCTATTGTAATTTTAAGAAATAAATATATTATTACTAGCTTTTGCCTGCGCAGCTTCGCTACTCACTACTACTCTTCCCTACGCCACCCTACTCTAGCCTACTCTATACTCTACCCTGCACTACCCTCCACTAATTTTCATTTTTTTTTCATTAGAACCTTCTCCTGACAATAACAAACACAACAAAAAAAGAATTAGCGAAATCGGTCCAGCCGTTCACGCGTGATGGCGTGACCAAGGAAATAGGGATTCATTTTTATATATAACTAGCTTTGCCCGCGCGGCTTCACTCCCGCTCTTCCTTACTCCACCCAACTATACCCTACTCTACCCTACTCTACCCTACCCTACTCTACCCTATCCTACTCTACCCTATCCTACTCTACCCTATCCTACTCTACCCTATCCTACTCTACCCTACCCTCCTCTACCTTACTCTACCCTACCCTACCCTACTCTACTCTACCCTCCTCTACCTTACTCTACCCTACACTACCCTAATTTTCATTTTTTTTTCCATAAGAACCTTCTCCTCATAATAACGAACACAACAAAAAAAAAATTAGCGAAATCGGTCCAGGCGTTGTTGAGTTATGCGCTTATCAACACATTTTGCGATTCATTTTTATATATAAGAAGATTATTAATTCATTAAACCCCAAGCGAACGCCGGCGTTCGCGCACCTATTGTCTTTCTATTGTGTCTGTGATTTCCACGATTGAAAGGTATATAGATTTTCTTTATTTCACTTGTACACATATTAACTGCATTTTTAAATATTTCAAAAATAAAAACAGTATCCCACCAGTATCAGAAACAGGGTCCGAGCTACCGGTGGTCAGGGCTCCAGAGAAAGGAACCTTCCTATACGAGCCATGGCCAGGAATACAACTTTCTGAATCAAGCCCTTGATCCAGCCGCCTAACGCGAGCCTCCTAAGGTGTTGGTCGAGGCTGTTGGCTATTAAGCCATTGGCTGACCCAACTATCGGTACCATGATCACTGAGTCCACATCCCACATGTCGACAACCTCGTTAGCCGAGTCAATATTGTAATTGATTTGTATAACTTTCTCGGCTTTTACGAGGTTTTTGTCATGCGGATATATTATTATTATTTCCTTTATTTGTCTTCTTTACATATTTTTGATATTTTTAAATATTTCTTAAAACAAATATATATTAAAAAAAAAAAAAATTAAAAATATAAAGAAATTAGTCCACCGATGTCGGGAGCAAGGTCCAAGCTACCGGTGTTTAGGTTATTATTATTACTTACCAAGCAGCAGCAGTATGAGCGGATTCTGAAACTGTTCTATGTACTTCTTCCATAGCGGCTCCTGTTCCTTGACCTGGAATTCGTTGGGGCCCACGAAGTTCATGCGGTCGTTCGCCTCCCGCCATGAAAGTCCGCGGCGAACGTCCACGTTCAGACGTTCAGCCACCTGGAGGAGGAAGAGAGATGGTTAATAAGGCAGAAAATTCTGTAACAATGAAGTTTCTTACTGGTTCTTCTCTATAAGAAACAACATATTGGAATTGAGAAACAGTATTTTTAACCTAACTGCCCAAGAAATAAAAAAAAAAGGCTGATAAGAGTTGTGGATGCATTTTGTTAAGGCTTATAGTCCCTTGAACCATCTGGCCAAAATTATGTAGACGCACCTCTCGCACCCGCCTAGGCGACAGGACACAAATCTGTGCATTTATTTGCGGCCAACAGCGCCCGGAAAGCGCGCGGCTGTCCTTTAAATCCATTTTCTGTGCGAAATATCAATTGATTTACATAGGCAATGTTCACTTTGAAGAATATTTAACCACCCATTTTTATGTGTAAAAATGTTTCTATAGATCCAAGCTGTTTCGAAGGAGTAGGGAAAAGTTGCGAAAAGTTGCATAATTGCTAAATATTTTTTTTAGACAAAAGTATTACCTAATAGCACGAAAAAATCAAATGTTGATAATGTTGTTCATGAATCTATAATAAACTAGCTTTTGCCCGCGCGGCTTCGCTCCCGCTCTTCCCTGCTTCAGCCTACTAGGTATACCCTACTCTACCCTACCCTACTCTACTCTACCCTACCCTACTCTACCCTATTCTACCCTACTCTACCCTACCCTACTCTACCCTACCCTACTCTACCCTACCCTACTCTACCTTACCCTACTCTACCCTAAAAAAGTAGTAATAATAAAAAAATAGTAAAGTATCCTATGTCCTTCTCCTGGTTCTTAGCTACCTCCCCACCAATTTTCAGCCAAATCGGTTCAGCCGTTCTTGAGTTATAAGTGGTGTAACTAGCACGACTTTCTTTTATATATATAGATATATATTTTTTTCAAACCTATTAACCTGGCCGTTACCGAGGAGTAGGCTTCAGAAAGTCAATGTTTTATGGCACTTTTCGGGCGCTTGGGCCTTAATGGTAGAACGATACACATCATGATGATTGTTTGTTTTAATGGCAACAGGACATCCTTCGACCCCTCCATTTCTCCACATTCTTCATTTTCTCTTTGGAATCGGGAAATCACCAAGCGACACCCAGGCGTTTCTTCCACCTGAATCCGAAATAGGGACCTCCTCAACTTGCCATGTCCTATGAGTGCCTATGTTTGGTAAGGTGAGAACGCCGTGACTTGATAGCCACTCCTCAAAGAACTTTGCCGCGATAGTAGAGTGCCCAGTGCCGAATTGAGACAGTCGCTGTGTCCATACCGCAGTGACCCCTCGTAACCTACAAACGACATACATAACTGGTGAACAGTAGGTGAATTAAAAATTCACTTCTTCACGTCTGCCTAAACCCTCAAAAGTGGGATATTATCAAATAAATTTCCGATACGGGCGAAGCGAGTGACTAACTTACTGACTAAACTCACCCGTGTAATGCCTTGATCACACGTACCGAATAAACGGACGAGACAGTGCTCTCGGTTGAATACTCGGTACATATAAACAAAGCGCCGAGTGCTCGGCCAAGCGCTTATCTCTTCAGCTCGCTTACATAATTGACTCGGCCGAGCAACATTTCACTGTCTCGCCCTTTTACTCGGTACGTGTGATCAAAGCATTAGTTACCCTTTGCTTTCCAGGGTCGCAATGACACTTACAAATGATCCTGTAACTCGTCTGTCTAACGAAACCATGTGGTAAAAAAACGCGATGCCAAAATACTTTAAAAGCTAAAAGTTAGACATAACTGGAGAGTTATGTCCGACTTCCAGCTTTAAAAATAGGAGCATTTATTATTAACATCCTAAAATTGCTAATCCTTAACCTAATTTGTCTACCTAAATGAGTTTCAATTTTCAAGCCCTCTTTCCTCGAAAATATGCTGCGAATTCCCTTTTATTAAATTATTCCACCAATAACAACAAAGTTTGAGACACCCGCGTCAGAGCCAATTAGCTTTAAACCAATCACGTGCCCATTTCAAAGGATGAGATATATCTGGCGCAGTGCGTACCCAATATTTCGTTAGCTTAGTTTAGGAGTGGCCATTCCGAAATACATGTCTATACTACCGTTCTTAAGTTAGGTGATTATGACGTTATTAGGTTATTACACATCTTGTTATAGAAATCAAAACATTTTGTGTAAAATTAATCCATTAAAAACTTCTGAAAAACTAATATATCGCAATTAAAAATGTAAAAAATATATATGTACTATGTAAATATTACTATTTACATCCTAAACCTTGCACATTAAATCGAGGTTGTGAATGGGGGGGTTGGTGAAGGTTTTAAAAATATTCGTATTTTCGAAAAAATTCAAGTTAACGACGCGACGGAAGTTACCGAATACCAACCGAGCGTTCAGGTTATCTCTTTTTTTGAATTGCCTCTTTATTGCGTTGGATGAAACAAAAAGCTTTTCAGCCATCCTCACATTGACGATGGGCGGATAGAGTAAGGCCAACTGAGAGGGTTGTGTTGACGATTTTAATGCTTATAATTCCGTAAATAAATACGTGTTAGGGTCGCAAATCATATTTTAATGAACACAGAAACTGACACTGACCTGAAAAATGCAAACACAAAAAAAATGAGTTTTGCTATTCCGTAGCATTCACTTCAATGACTTTGAATTCAAAGTAACGCCAGGTTAAAAAACATCGGTACGTAAAACCATTAATAGGTACTGGAGGTTTTAAAATGTTCGAAAAAATGAAAGTCTGTCTGTTACTCATTAATTACAAAGTTTTTTGTTCGACTTAAAACTCATGTTACTTTCTACTGCCATTATAATTTTTTGCCAGACTGTTCGAATAAACACTATGTTATCATCATTATAAAGAAGAGTTAACCGTTTTTAACTATGTATTTGACATAAATATTGCATGTTTTCTTCAGGCATGCTGCAAGTTTGCTGATCAGAAAAGATATTTTTATGGATCATTTAACTTTACACTTCTACCTTTGGCAAGTGCTTGACATTGATTGTTGCAAAGATAAAGAAAGAAAAATATTTATTTGTGTATCGCACAAGTTATTAAAACTAATCTATGACATTTAAAAAAACCGGCCAAGAGCGTGTCGGACCACGCTCAGTGTAGGGTTCCGTAGTTCCCCGTCCATCACAATAAGTGTACCCACTTATGAGTTTAAAAAAATGCTTGCATTTACGATTGTACTACAAACTTAGTCCAGAAATTATTTTGTACAACCTTTTTGTCTTTTTTGTACAAAAACTGTTCTTTCCATCAAGTTCAAAATGATTTTCCTAGAAAGTCCTTATAAAGTTCTACTTTTCAGATTTTTTTTTCATATTTTCTAAACTTATGGTTCAAAAGTTAGAGGGGGGACACACACATTGTTTTTTACTTTTGGAGCGATTATTTGCGAAATAATTGACATTATCAAAAAATGATTTTAGTAAACCCCTATTCATTTTTAAATACCTATCCAACAATATATCACACGTTAGGGTGGAAATTAAAAAAAAAACACTTCCCACTTTACATATAGGGGAAAATTGGAAAAAAATGTTTTATTAGGGTAGCCACCCTAATAAAACATTTTTTTCCAATTTTTATTTTACCACTTTGTCGTCGTGATTGTTATACATATTGGTACTAAATTTCAGCTTTCTAGTGCTAACGGTCACAGAGATTAAGCGAGGACGGACAGACGGACAGACGGACAGACAGACATGGCGAAACTATAAGGGTTCCTAGTTGACTATGGAACCCTAAAAAGATGAGATTTAGGGGAATTCAAGTCGAGAGTGAATTGGTTCTAGGCAAGTAACTACTCCATCGACCACACGATCAGGTGAGATAGTGGTCATGCCGAAGCCTATCAGTAAAAAATTAACCTTTTAACCGCTTGTGTCGCATAAAGGTTAAACAGAGATTGCAATTTCGGTACAATATTTTAACTGCGTGAATTTGAAAACTTTATTGCAATCTTACGAATATTAACTATCCAAATTTAGATTCGAAACCAAACACTTCTCTTTCACCAATCATCTGCTCAAATACTTTCTCATCAGCCAAGCTAACAGGGAAAAAAAAAGATCGATCCGAACAAATTGACCAATACCAACGAGCTGTCTGGGGACAGATTCAATCTTGACGACCCATTGGATCCAATCACAACTGATTTAGCCCCAGACGTGCGTGTTCAGACTGCAATTACCGTTACATAGATTGCTGTGGAGATAGATCAAATAACAATTGAGTAATTAAACGAAGCCAACCATTTTAATAAGTGGTTTAATAAAAGATGACTTGTAAGTATAGTCTTGATGTGCTATGGAAATGTTCGAGTTACCGTAGCGTTGGCCAGAGGGAACACAAGTGGGTTTTAGTCAGTAAAAGTCTGAATCTTCCTCTCAAGGAAAACATCGTGAGGAAACCGGCATGCTCTTGGACCTCAAAATTCGAAGTGATGTGTACATTCACCAATCCGTACTGGCCCGGCGTGGTGGATTACGGCCCATTCCCTCTACAAGAGAGGAGGCCTGAGTCCCAGCAGTGGGAACATTAAAAAGGCTGAGGAGGATGATTACTTCCTCTCAAGGGCGTTCCCAGGGGAGGGCAGCCGTCAACGAAGATACCGCCAGTGTATTGTACCCATACATTTAAGTTTCTATAATATAAAAGTTATGATAAATTTTTAGAGTACAATAAAATTTTACGTTTTCTATTATCTTAACTTTAATTGTTTGACGTCTTATGGACCACGTTAAGCCTTAACTATTAAAAGACTAAAATAAATTTCCATGCTTAACTCAAGAATATTATTGACTGGAGTTAATGAATATCATGCTTAAACTTAACACGCGTGAACAATAGACAATTATTAACACAAATAACACAATACATTACATTATAGCGTAATGACTCTATGATGCCTTTAAAGTAACTAGCAATAAGCAATTTTAATCGTTTAATCGCTTACGTCGAATTAATCCGACAAATATTTCCGTGTTCGCAAGGGTCAAATATTCCATCTCGTTTAACTCTTTAATTCCCAGTGTCATTCGTAGGTGACCAATGTCGAAGATAGAAGTTGTCGGAATAATCCGACGTAAGTGGATAAAGCGTTAGTAAGGGGTCATATACTTTGCAAATTTACATTTAGATATTATGGAATGAAAACAGCAGTTCCGAAATCAGTTTTATTTCCATTTAAATTATTTTTTAATAACATTAACGTCAAATCAAACAATTAACAAAACAAAAAACTAATACTTATAGTGATTAATGAACTTAACCAAACAAAAACGATTAAGTAAGTTAATAAGTAGTATTAAAACTAAGATTATAATTGATTTTGAAATGTGACGTCACGAAATTTATGACCACTCCCACCCCCTTGTTACACAATGTCACACTTCGTCGACAACCCCTCCCTCCCCTTAACGTGTGACGTAATTTATGAATGACCCTTAAGCAAAATACATTAAACTACGTATATTATGTAGGAAAATGTATTTTTAAAACGTATTAACTTATTACCTTTTTACAAGGTCTCGGTTTTTTGTACGTGCATAAGGACAAAAATACGAATATTAAAAACCTTATTTCGCGTAGTTTATTTTCCTTATCCAACAAAAATAAACGATATAATGATAAACGACTTATTTAAATTACCTTAGAGGAAAATATGGTGCTTAATTCAATACCTACATAGGTACAAGTCGAATTAACCTATGCGTAGTAACCGGTTTCCATAAAAATGTACACAAGGAACGATTACTTTTGAGTATCCGGCCCGAAGGACCAAAAATGATTACCCACATTCACACTTTGTTTACAACCCAATTACTTCGGTAAAACTATCAATAGTTGTTTGTTGGAGCAATTGCCCTATTTTATAGTCGAGCGGTGCCAACTCAACACGGAGCTTTACTGAAAATGAAAGTACAAGTGAAATATGTCTCCGTTCAAGTCTTTGATCATTTTCACGACGATGCTAAAAGGGTGCTAAGACATTTTTGTCTTGATAGTTAAAAAAGCCAGAACTACGCAGTTTAGTTTTCGAAAATCGATATCCTTGGATGATGAAACTTCTGGTATTAAAAAAAAAATTAAGGTTGTTTTTGGGAATTAATAATTTTTAATCTGTATTTTGAGACAAAATTTGTAATAATCTATGTTATCTATAATGAGATACACCAGTCTAGATAATAAATTAGTTAATATAATCTTGCAAGTAGAAGAATAATTGTTGGTGGTTGTTATTTGAAGATTTACTAGTACATATGATTTTTGTGTTTCATTTATGTCATAGACAAAGAACTTGTTCCGTCAAAGATAGTTGAGCTTTTTTAGTGTATTTTGCTGCCAAGCCCAGGTTTATGAAAAGCCTAAAAAAGCTTTGTGCTTTTCCGCTGAGAGAGCCTTTGTAAAATGCTGCCGCTAGAGCTGATACCGTAGCTTTTTTGTACCTACGTTTTGATGAAAACGGTTCAATATATCTTTGGCAAAAATTCTGCCTAGAAGTTAGAACAAAGTTTGTTTTATATTCTAAGTTATTATGCTAGGTACAAGTAATATGGCTGAAGGATATGAGTATGTCTGTGTATATGGTATATGTATGTATGTATGAAAGAGCCCAAATACATTAGGATATGGGTAGGAGGATTATAGCTGTAGATATATTACGTATTACGGAGCCGTTATGTAACCTGTACCCAACCGATTGTTGTGTGTTGTTATTATAACCAAAACTGAATGTTAAATTTATCTCAATTACTGTTGCAAACGAGTAGGTGATCAAATATTTTTTTTTTAATATCAGTGTCACCTACTACTAAATTCGATATCCCAAATTCTGTAGTCACTGTACATTTTATAATTTTTTTTTTTCGGAATGGTAATACTACTCGTCCTTGTCCAAATAGGAGTTACGTTTTCCAAAAGATTACAAACAAAACAACATTAGTAATTAAAAACTTAAAAATACAAACCAACAACAAAATCACCCTTATAATGTTCCCAGAACTAGGACTCAGGCCTCCTTCCTCTCTAGGAGAGGAAAAAGGCCGCAATCCACCACGCGGACTTAGTGCGGGTTGGTAGACGTTTTCGATTTTTTTTGCTCTAAGACGTCGGTTTTTAGAGCAGTGGTGATGATATAAATTACACAAAATAAAACACCCGCCTGGCTTCTTCTTTTCAAATCGATGGTATGAATCCAGTAGGCCTGCAGCATTGGTGGCACTCAGTAATTCCTCCACGGTGCAGGTATATGAATAGGCACTTGAGGCACTGAAACGTGTGGTTCATATTGTGCCTGGCTTTGAATCCACAACGTACAGCTCGATAAGTCAAGTCTAATACCTTGATCACACGGCCCGAGTAAACGCGGCGAGACAGTGCTCTCGGCCGAGTACTCGGTACGTGTAAACACAGCGCCGAGTGCTTGGCGAAGCGCTTATCTCTAAAATTCGCTTACATCACTGTCTCGGCCGAGCAACATTGTCTCGCCTTTTTATTCGGTACGTGTGATCAAGGCGTTACCATTGGGCCACCAACGCTTTCGATGCGTGTTATAGAATAAAGCCGATATGGTTTACGTCACTAATAACATCAAGTGAATCAACATATTTTGTATGTATACAGGCGATTGTGCAAAACAGAAGCCCGATTATGTGACCATATTTGTTTTTGATGCAAAACTAATGAATGTTTTAATAAAAACATGTGGCACAATATGACGACACCGAACGACGTTCAGAAAGTAATGGAAAATTGTGTATCTTTTTTTTTTATCTGTTACAAACTAGTACTTGACTGCGATCCCGCCTGATGGTAAGCAGTGATGCAATCGTTGATGGTGAGACGCACTAGTTTATTAAGAGCCTATTCACTCTAGCCTTGAGACACCCAAATTATAATCAGACGGGAAGACCGCAGCAGGCAAACTGATCCAATCCTTTGATGTACGCCGTTTAAATGACGAGGCGAAACGCTTAGTCCGGACCGTAGGTGTTTCAACAACGTAAGGGTGGATACTTGCCGTGCGTCGGTTTGTCCGATGGTAGAAATGAGATGGCGGAATCAAGTCATGCAATTCCTGTATTTGCGAAAGGAAAAAACCGAATGGATAACGTGCAGCTTGGTATTCAAAGAGTCTGCCTAGTCACGTTTAACGTTTTGTAAGTTCATGGTAAGATACGGTATAGTGGACAATCCTTTGGAAATGCCTTCAAAAATGATTAGAAGAACCAATACCACGAGTACCACTTTGGAGTCTGTGTTTCCTGATAGCTACAACCTAGGGGTCTTTAAGACAAGATTCAATAGGGTACTTCTAGGAAAGCTTGCTCCATCGTCGGCTACATCATCGCTTACCATCAGGTGAGATCATAGAAATATTATGGGTGAGATAGTGGTCAAACGCGGACGCCTTTCTAAGTGAAGAAGGATTGTGCTCTTTTATCTGTATTTGATGTTTTTTTCATTTTTAAGTGTTTGTGTGTAAGTACATAATCTAATAAATAAATAAAGAATAAAAAAAAAGTTTACGTGATGGATGAATTGGAAGTCTTCAAGGCAGATTGGCCAAATTTATGGTCAGTCTACATTAGTGCTGGTGGAATAGTCTAATCAGGCCGAAAAGAGACGAAGTTAGATGAAGAGATCTTTCCATCAGTGTTTAAAAATATGTAATACTCGATGTCCGTGGTAATACTTGATTCCGACATCGCCCGACGTACGGCGAGTATTCACCCTTACGTTGTTGAAACCTCTACGGTCGGGACTAAGCGTTTCGCCTCGACGTTTATACCGCGTACATCGAAGGACTGGAACAATTTTCCTGCTGCGATCTTCCCATCCGTTTTAATTTGGGTGTCTTCAAGGCTAGAGTGAATAGGCTCTTAATAAACTAGTGCGCATCACCATTAACGATTGCATCACTGTTCACCATCAGGTGGGATCGCAGTCAAGCACTAGTTTATATCAGATTTTAAA
Source organism: Mythimna ferrago (assembly GCA_910589285.2). Classification (NCBI taxonomy): domain Eukaryota; kingdom Metazoa; phylum Arthropoda; class Insecta; order Lepidoptera; family Noctuidae; genus Mythimna; species Mythimna ferrago. Next base: position 4,191,304 of record OU342693.1, read on the forward strand.
AAAAAGTGGATTAATCTGAACTTTGCTCTAAATACAGTACTTACAAACGCCCAGTTTAAAAAATCTACCATTTGGCACGTGCGTGTGAAAAAATGTGTCAAAATAGATTCAACCGATTAACACTATTTAGCGACCGGTTCTGTTCAATGAAATAACATTCGATTTCCGGAAATAATATGTAAATAACAAATACGTTACACACGCAAATGTTTTTCTTAAACCTGTTTTTTTTTTGTTTGTGCAAAAAGCCTGTCTCCATATAGCAGACAACCGTACGAAATCGATGTAGATAACTTTTATACATTGAAATTGTGTGTAACTTGATATATTACTTAGGATTTGTTTCATCGCAATCGGTTGTCCCATATAATGTCTAAGCCTCAAATGGCTAAACTCATGCAAAAAATTTAGGTGCGGTTTTCACTAATCAAAGACGTAATAAACCAGAAAGGTTTCTATGATTGCCACCACAAAGCCGAAAGCAAAGCCACAAAGTCGGGACGGGTCGATAATAAAAACCACGTATCTCTGAAAATTTCATATCATTAAGTTCCATTTACTTACGTAATAAATTGATGACTTTTTGATGAATGCCTAAGTTCAATTATGAAAAACTATTTTTTTTACTACCTAATATGAAAGCTTCTACATGATATCGATTGAATACTTCGAATAATCAAGGTCACACATAGACTTAAGGAAGGACGACCAAATGAAGATTCTTCGATGTCGTTTAGGTACTTCATTGTCACATTAATATTAAAAAGGCGACAGCTGATATGTGAGCGTGCGTGTGTGTAGGTACTCTTTCACGCTCCAACATGACAGCTAAACGGATTAAAATAAAACATGGTGTGCGGGTAGACTATAAAACCTAGACCTGGAGTAGGACATAGGGTACTTTTTCTCCTGAGAATATATCCACTTGGGGTAATTATCGACTTGAACGCAGGCGAAGCCTTGGTCATAACTCACTCACTGATTCATGGATCCAAATCCTGGAACCTAGAACGCTGATGTTATGCACGGAGGGCCTTTTTATGATGTAAGTACTAGCTTTTGCCCGCGCGGCTTCGCTCCCGCTCTTCCCTGCTCCACGCTACTGTACCCTAACTATACCCTACTATACCCTACTCTACCCTACCCTATCCTACTCTATCCTACTCTACACTACTCTATTCTACACAACTCTACCCTACTATACCCTACCAAACTTCACATAAACCATCTACTAAATAGTCCGAACAAGGCTTAAACGTTTGGTTTGGATAGGTGAGCTCATTCTTGAGTTATAAAATTACAACGAAAAGTGGCATTGATTTTTATATATAATATAGATTCAAAGAATAAGAAAGGATTTTTGAAAATCCACCCTCTAAAGGGATGAAACAGAGGTCTGAAGTTTGTATGAAACAACCTACTTTCATGCGGGCGGAGCCGCTGGCAGAAACAATAGCCCTTACCTACATAATATAAAACCAAAGTCCCTCACCGCGTCTGTCGATCTGTATAAACGCGATAAACTCGAAACTACTGAACAGATTATCATACAGTTTTCACCAATTAACAGATTCTTGAGGAAGGTTTAGGGATGTATAAATATACATGCATGCATAGTAGAAAAAACAGAAAATTTCAAACATTTCTGACACCTGTGCAATGATCAGGCGGGTCGCTATCTATAAATATGTATAAAAGGCATTGATATACAAAAAACCCTAATTCAATGATAAAAGGGGAAACTGACTGACTGGCATATCAACGTAGGTAATAGGGAATGCAAAAACCGCCAAAATTACAAACCGGTTTTTTTTTCGGTTTTTCTAAAAAAAAAACCGGTTAACCGGGTAACCGGTTTTAAAATTAGTTTTTTTTTAATTTATTTTTAAGTGAAAATTTTAATTTTTGTTTGCTTGTGAAATTCTTAATAAAAATTTTTAAACTTATCTTGGAACTTATTTAATAAAAAATATATTGTATACCTAATATAAATCCTGTTAAAAATAAAAAAAATCTAAACTTCATAAAAACGAATGTCTCAGAATGATGTTTGCATATACTAGCTAGAAGTTAATATATAATTCTACTCAAAATATCCACCACTAGCTTTTGCCCGCAGCTTCGCCTGCGTACATAAAATATAGCCTATGTCACTCAGGAACAAAGCAGATTTCTATCAGTGAAAAAATTTTAGCAATCGGACCAGTACTTCCAGAGTTTACCTCCTACAAACAAAAAAACATAAAAACAAAAAAAGAACTACCTCTTTATTATACGAGTATTAGTATTAGTGTAGATGTGCTCCACCGTATCCTCCGGGCATTCGGCACAATGGCGACACCCGGGCGTCACTTCCGCTTTAATCCGGAACAGGTACCTCCCGATTCACGAACGTGCCATGTCCGGTGAGGACCTGCGTAATGCGGAAGGTAGGGACGCCGTGAGGTCTTTCCAGCCACACCTCAAAGAGGGGACTTACCGCCGTAATTGTGGCGTGCCCAGCACTAGGTTGCGATAGTCGCTGACGCCATTTCACCGTGAGATCCTGCCGGAGCTCTGTCCGCCATGCCGTGACCTGTCACGGCAGCGGACTTTCACCCCGGAGTTGTATCTCCACGCGCATATCGTGCATGTGTGTAAGGACTGTTGCCTCCAGATCCCACGGTGGTAGGCCAGCAAGAAGGCTCGCCGCTTTGCGGGAAACCGTGCGGTATCCCCGCACCATACGTATTGCCATGACCCTCTGGCAGGCGTTCAACATGGCCGCCGGTCGCGTTTGCAGCGACGGCGCCCACACCGGCGCCCCGTAGAGGGCCATGGACCGAACGATCTCCGCGTAGAGCCTCCGGCAGGAGGCATCTGGACCCCCAAGGTTGGGCAGGAGCCGCTTGAGTGCAGCCCCCGTCGGGTTGAGTTTGGGAGCCAAACGTCGGAAATGTTCCCCGAAATTCCACCGGCTGTCGAGGACGAGTCCCAGGTACTTCATCGTCGACCCGACGCCGATGTGAACTCCTCCTACCGTTAGTTGGGAACCTGATGGTAGTGCGTTCCGAGGGCCGTGAAAGCACATAGCCTCGGATTTGTGTAGCGCCACCACGAGTCCCAACTCCTGGATCCTACCAACGACTATCGCAACTCCGCGTTTCGCTAGAGCGACCGCCGCCCGGTACGACTCTCACGGGTTGAGGTCTGGGCTAGCCAAAGGTCAATCATCAGCCTTAATGAAGTCCGAAACACTCGCTGCAAGGCATTAAGCCTGGGTAGTGCGTGCCTTGTGACCGGAAGCTGAGTCTTGCTGAAAAACCCCTAGTATTTTATCAAAAAGAGAGAGGCATTAAGAGGCTTTGCTATGGCGTGTAGGACAGTATCTTGATACTCTTTAGCTCAAATTAGAGTAGCACATTTTCACGAAAATGAACCTTGGTGATGATGATGTTATGATGAGTAACAACGGTGGGTATTCCATCTGCGAATAATAATTTTGGTGTCCTTACGAGATTTTAATTCTGACCCTGACATTCACTGCCTGTTCTCACAACACGTGGCCGGCCTGGATTTTTAATGATCGTAAACTGAAGAACTGTACAATTGGTGTAGCTATCACTATGGTACATAAATATTTATAAACAAACCTACGACTGATATCAAGCCTCAACAGTGTTTTAAAACTATGTTTGCTTAAAAATAGTGTCATTTGAAAGTAATAAAAAAAACTCGAAAAAACCGGTTACTTGAAAAAAAAAACCGGTTATTTTAATCGTTAAAAATATGCCGAAAAACCGGTTTTTCGGTTTTCGGGTTAACCGGTTTGCATTCCCTAGTAGGTAAGTACCTACAATTTCCGAAACGGATCTTGAGCGCTCGGCGTCAGAGTGGGGATCGCTTTGCGCATTCCATACATTGGCGTGCCAATCGTCTTCGTTGTTAGATACATGCAGCAACGCAGGGAACGAATCAGGACGTCTATGACGCGATGGCGCGGCGAGACAATCACTGACACTCCCCGCCCCCGCGTCTCACTTTGCACCACTAAAGAGACCGAATATTTGACTTCTGCTCAACTTAAAGCCAGCGCTCAAGATCCGTGACGGCAATTGTACAGTCGAAACTACTGAGACTAGGCACATGAAATTATGCACAAGGTGTAGGCGAGCACTAAGAGAGGATTTCTCAAAATTGACTCCCTAAGGGGATGAAACTTGGGTTCAAAGTTTGTATGGAGAAACCCACTTTTATGCGGGCGAAGCCGCGGGCAGAAGCTAGTCTATACATCTATACATATAAATAAAATTGGAGTGTCTGTTTGTAATATTGAAATAACTGTTTTTTACTACATGCATAATATGAATATATATACGGTACATACGTACACCAAAATAACATTTTTGTCTGTCTGTCTGTTTGTCCGGGCTAATCTCTGAAATGGCTGGACCGATTTTGACGGGACTTTTTTTGGCAGGTAGCTGATGTAATAAGGAGTAAAATAGGCTACTTTTATTTTAGAAAAAATAAATTCAAAATCCTTAAGTCCACGCGAACGAAGTCGCGGGGCACAGCTAGTTACTAAATAAATAAACACAAAAGTCTACCCTTCTAACAGCAACGACCACCGCCCTTGAAATACGAAGCATCATTAGTCTTAAAACAAAAGGCCAGCGCATCAAAATTAATGACTACCGTCCCAATTGAGATGCAAACAGTCCATTAGAAGTAGGATCTAAAGGCAACACATCTCGGCTCATAAACCTAATTGATATGGAATCTGGGTCAGCATGCAAATAGGCTTGAGGGGGTAGGTAAAGCCTCTTGACTTTGATAGCATCTCTGGCACAAAATATATAGGTACAGAAGTCAATCTCATGTATGTACTTCACTTTTTAACCGACTTCAAAAAGGAGGAGGTTCTATGTTCGGCTGAATGTGTTTTTTTTTTATGTATGTTCACCGATATCTCAGTCAATTGTGGACCGATTATGAAAATTCTTTTTTTGATTAAAAGGTTATGCTTCCAAGCTGGTCCCATAGAAATATTGTTATGATCTGATCGTGAACTTCGAAGATATGGAACAGAACTCCTCATAGGATCACAGCAGAATTGCTACAACTACACGTATAAAAAAAGCAAAATTGCTTTGTTTAATAATAATAATAATAACCCCATCGCCGTATCTCTACGTTGACGTCGTGGTGGGGCTTGCGCGCTCCAATGTACCCTAAGTCTGTGTCGGTAGCGCTTGCTTAGCCGTAACATGCCTAGGGTGAGGGGCCAGACCAAGAGAGATACAATCCGCAGGGCAGTTTTGTGGCGAACTGTTGGGCATTAGCGATCCCACGGACCCGATCTCCCGGGAGAATTCTTGTTCTTCATCTCCGGCTTGCCTTTATTGGCCGGTCGTAGTGAACACTGACGAGGAACAGAGCTCCCACCTCTCTCTTGCCTTTATTGGCTGGCTTGAGTGGAGATTCGCAAGAGCAAATGCGCTCGGGAGAAGGATGTATAATCCAGTAAGGTGCTGGTAGGGATCTTGACCGTACTTCCGGGATTGTCCTGATAGCCGTGGTATACCTCTCCACTTCTCAAGCACATCAGGATATGTTGCCCTCTTGTTGCTACGTCACTTCGTGCTAGCGACCATTTTGGGGGCCCATTTGTTGAGTGTGCAAGTCACCCCTTGCCTTTTTATCGATGGAAATTAAAAACATTGTTTAGGCAGGGGCCATAGTCTTAACATAGTTCCTGGTAACCAGTCCACTTAAGACTCCAAAAACCATAGCCTTATAGTAGTTTTTCACATGTTGCAATAGTTTCCCTTCAACCGGGGGTTGTCCTTGGATGCACTAGCATAGCGCATACAGGGATAATCGCCGGTTGGTACCACGTTCCATTAGAAGCAGCTAAAAGGGCCTCTGCGAGTTGGTTTCGGCTCCTCGTATGCCTTCCAAAGGTCCAGGACCGCATGGTCCTGAGATAAATAAATGTATAAAAATAATAATAATAATAATAATGTTTTATTGACATAAAGAGGTTGATACATCGTTTGAAACCCTGGCTCCTGAGCTAGGTGGCACCTGTGTTACAGGAGTCAGTGTCTTCACTCGTTTGTGGAACATTAACATTTTATACGTGTAGTCGATGATCTGATGATGAAGCCAGAAGGAAAAAAAAAAAAATGTAATCTAACCGTGCTTGGGATTATTAGAATCGTAATGAGATGCACAGTGGCTATAAGTTATTTAAGTTTGTCTGAGGGGTACTTTTTAGTGGTGGTACCATAACTAAAAAGTTTATTATTATACCTACGCTAGGCAATCGCGCTAGGGTCAGCCCGTTTCGCCGAACTGTACGAGTGCGACCGGGCGATTAAGCAGAAATATCGTGTTCGTGAGCAGTGTCGTTGCTCGAACGCGCTTTGTATGTAGATTGACTTCTGTACCTATCTATTTTGTGTCTCTGGTGTCTGCAAACTATGGAAGCTATGATGTTGAGTGAATAGGATCGGGTTTGATGATAGTGTATTGTTTAATGAAGATAAAGGGCGAGGGGGTACGGGTACGAACATAGAATTTATCTGAATATTGTTCGCAAGATTGATAAAGATGATATGGCTATAAAGAAGTCGACTATTGAGATTATTTTTTTATTATTAAAAAAACTAGCGTGCTTTAGAATCAGTGCGGCGTTAAACTAGAACTATAAAACGATTTTAATAAAAAATACAAATATCTTATTTATTCAAATTTTATGCACTAGTAAAAAACACTGCACAAAGGCGAATTTAAAAAAAAAGAATAACAAAGAAATAAAACCAGAAACATCGACTTCACTGACAATATTATTATTACGTAAATGTTACCAATTATATAATGAATTCCATATCTATCCATAAACGTTTAAAATTCGTGAGTGCCTTTTAATGATCTAATTGAAATAAAAAAGGATATATCTATTAGAATAGAATAGAATAAACTTTGTTATACACGACAATAGTATATAATTGTATTTATAAATTGTACAATTTTTTGGAGTACAATTAAGTTTTATTCTATTCTATATTATACCAACTTTAAGTAAATTGGAGTGTGGGCAAGATAATGACAATGATGAGCAAAGAAATTAAGGTAGAGGAACCAGTTACTGCTAAATTCACGGTTTTCAAAGGAGGTCCATGTAACAGTAGTAGCAGTTAGCATAATACGTTCCACTGCTGGAAAAAGTCCTCACTCTCCCTTTTCCACACACGTCTGTCCTCGGCCATTGTAGGCCAGACCCTCCAGTTGTCATGTCAAGCTCCTTGCGTTTAATGGGACCCAGTCACCCAGTAAGGCCCATGCCCAGTCTTTCGACTGATTGAAATCATGCTGATGATAAGTAGGTACAATAGAGCGGTCAACGCTCCAGCCACTTTACTATCTACCATTCAAATCAATCATGGAATCGCGTATAACGTTTTGGAAACACATTCATTGTGCGTACCTACAGCTAACAAATAGAATTCCCTGCTGGAGAATGTGTATCCTGATATCTACAACTTAGGGTATTTATGTCAAGAGTGATATGTTACTTCCAGGCAAGCGTGCTCCAATGTCGACCACAGCATACCTGATGGTACAGGTGAGATAGTGGTCAAACGTGACTCTATTTATTTATTTCGCGTAGTCATTTATACCGCGTACATCGAAGAACTTCAACAATCTGCCTGCTGCGGTCTTCCCGTTCAATTATAATTTAGGTGTCTTCAAGGCTTGAGTGGATCTTAATAAACTAGTGCGCTTCACCATCAACGATTGCATCACTGCTTACCATCAGGTAGGACCGCAGTCAAGCGCCAGTTTACGTTATTTAATTTTTTTTAAATCATAAATAATATTTATTTGGCACTCTGATTGCTTTCCTTCCACATAATCAAACGTATCTTTGTGCTAATCTACAGGATCCTACCGCTTCCCGACTTGATTGTCCTACGCAGCATCGTTATCAAGTCCCCCTCGATTCTCGTTAACGCCCGGAAAATACACATACATATTTATAACCCAATCCTAAGCATAGCATAGTCAAGATTATTCTTCTGTCACATAACCGAATAAAACTAGAACGTTCCAATAAACCGAACTCACACGTGTAACACGCCTGATTTGTACGTAGTACGACGTCGCGTGGCGTGTATCTAATGTAGCTCTACAAGTCTAGTTTCCATATAAAATGCATGGAGACTTACGCGCCTAGATCGGCGTGTGTGGCACACGTGTGCGCAGTGTAGTTCTAGCTTATGTCTTCAGTTCTTCACCTATTCATCATCATCAGAGAAGTTGGGGAAACTGTTTTATTTTTTTACGATTTGTTCATATAGTTAGCCAGTTTCAAGTTTAGAACTTTGATAGAGAATACAGTAGGTATTTTAAAAAAACAAAGGTTACGAAAATATATGTATATACTAGCTTCTGCCAGCTGCTTCGCTCGTGTAAGTAAGCTTCTCCATACAATCTTTTCATCCCCTTAAGGGCCAAGCGCCCGAAAAGTACCATAAAACAGTGATTTTCTGAGGCCTACTTCTCCGTAACGGCTAGGTCAATTGGTTTGAAAAAAAAATATGTTTATTATAGATTCATGAACAATAATATCAACATTTGATTTTTTCGTGCAATTAATACTTTTGTCAAAAAAAAATATTTAGCAATTTCGCAACTTTTCCCTACTCCTTCGAAACGACTTGGACCTTTAGAAACATTTTTACACATAAAATTGGTGGTTAATTCTTCAAAGTGAACATTGCATATGTAAATCAATCAATATCTCGCAGAGAAAATGGATTTAAAGCGCTTTCCGGGCGCTGCTGGCCGCAAACAAATGCACAGATTTGCGTACTGCCGCCTAGGCGAGTGCGAGAGTTGCGTTCACATAATTTCGGTCAGATGGTTCAAGGGACTATACGCCTTAAAGGGTGATTTTTGGAAAATCCTCTCTTAGTGCTCATATACGTCATTAAAAGAAACCTAGTGCAATATTTCACGTTTCTAGACCCCGTAGTTTCGGTTGCGTGTGATTTTGATTGCTAGTCACTTAGTTTTTCCTTTTATTATTTATATAGAAGGTTTTAGACGGTTCTTCTATTTGTGTAAAAAATACTTCCACAACTTCCGGCTGACTATCCTGACATCGACATAAAGCGCATTCCACAAAAGAATGAACTGTATAATTATGAAAAAAATCAGAAGTATGAGAAGGACAAAGCCTATTATCACATTTTATAGGTATTAATTACCTTCTACAAACATAAAATTAATATTACGAAGAAAAAAAAAATTACATAGACCAATTGAAATATTTTAATCGACGGTCCCTAGTCCCTACGTGTATGTCCAAAATATCATTTTTTACACATAGCCTATTATCATTGATACTTATCAATTAAACAAAGTAAATAATGAAATACAACAAAAAATTACATTTTGGACATTACGTAGGGACCGTCGCAATGGTCTCATAAATCTTCACCAACGTCCAAGGATGAGGTTATTAAGGAAAATCGGCATCATTATACTGAATTAAATTCTTCTTAGTTAATAACGAAGTCTTCACAAAAAACTAAGCATGTTTCTGAGCCAGTGATCATGAGGTCGCATACATGAGATAGTTGCAATACATACATTACCAAAATTCTAAACCTAATGACAAAAAACTTCTATAAACTAGCATCAGTAGTCGCACATTATTCGCCCGGAGGAGATTAAAACTCTAAAAGCTAGGAGTATTCTAAATTTCTTGGAAGCCTCCGGGCTAAAAGAGTTACTCTAACAAGGTGACGAGTCACAATAGATCTTTTAGGTCGCAGTGACTACATCCCCTACACTATGGGTGATGCATAGCCCCTTATCTTCTAAATAATCAGTAGTCGACTGGTCGTAAGCGGCTCGGTTAGTGCTGTGGTTGAACGATTGACTACGTTTGGCTACGTAGCGTGTCGAGGGTTCGATTTCCGCACAGAATAAATTATTTGTATGGCCTACAGGTGTTTCGGTTCTGGTTGACTTTTTTTTCTCATTTATCTGGGTGTCTTGTGTCTGTCATCAGCCCTTTTTTTTGTTGTTCATCAAAGGAGTATCAAACTTTTACTGACTAAAATCCACTCGTGTTCCTGAGTTGCCCTTTGAGTTCCAAGACGGCAGTAACTCTTTTGGACAATCCTGCATCCCTGATCAGCGGACCCAATAATCGTACTGGAAACTATTTGAGGCGAGTGGAACACAACGCGGTGAGCCCGAGGAGGAGTGGCAGGAGAACGCCTCTTTTTGCGAAGCAGTAATGCTAGCAAAGGAGGCGGCCGCGCGCGCGAGAGATACGCCCTGACGCCCAGGCACCGGGATCCCCATTTCCAGCCACCGCAGGCACGGGCTTATGGACGGCGAGCAATGGGTAGCTCGCTGTCCGACAGTCCGGACCGAGCCCAAGTCATCGACGGCGCGAAGTGTTCCACGTGCGCTTCAAGGAGATGTCAGCTAAACAGTAGAAGCCCAGCAGGGTTGAAACCTACTGAGGCCATGGGTTGTAGGAAAGTGAACCCCAAGGCCCTGGAACGAAGACAAAGAAGGAACAGGAGTAGATTTTAGCCTGTAAAAGCCTGACACGCCCTCTCGCTCCACCCAAGGACGGGAGTCATTAGATTATTTTCCACCTAAAATAAAAATGCGGTGATCACCTCTGGCTGACCCTTCAGAGAAATGCAGGCGTGACATAATGTTACTAGCTCAAAAAAAAAAAGACAATCGAAGGCGACACACGACCTATTTCCATCTACTGTTAAACAAATTGCTTTCCATACATCGTCGCGTTCAATCAATCAATCATTAACAATTGAACTGGGACCGTAGTGTTGTGACAACGTTTCATTCCATCGATGTTTTATAGTGATGTGAATGTTATCGTTATGGGCCAAGATGTCTGTTATCTGTTTATGTAAATGTCAGTGCTGTTTAGGGATATTGACATCTGTCGGATGTCGGACGATTAATGTTATGTGTTTACGTTTAATTATGTGAGTAGTGGGAGTTTCTGAGATATGGATTGATTAATATAACGTTTGTATTTCTCGGGGGGGTAGGTAGAAGAGTAAAGCCTACTTTCTAAGTACCTTCTACCTATTTTTTTTTTTTTTCATTTTATATAAACTAGTGCTTGACTGCGATCCCACCCGATGGTAAACAGTGATGCAATCGTTGATGGTGAGGCAGGCTAGTTTATCAAGAGCCTATTCACTCTAGCCTTCAAATTATAATCTGACAGGAAGACCGCAGCACGCAAATTGTTCCAGTCTTGCGATGTACGCGGTGTAAACGAAAAAGCGAAAAGCTTAGTCCGGACCGTAGAGGTTTCAACAACGTAAGGGTGGACTCGCTGTACGTCAGATTGTCCGATGGTAGAAATGAGATGGGATACTCAGTTGAAAACCAGCGTCAAGCAACTGCTACGTAGTTGGGCATTATGTTTAACTGGACCTATTTAGCGCAGTCGTGAGACAAATAATATTATTGTTTTTTATTAATAATTTATTTTAAGTTTTTATGTAGGTACTTGTTTCTTCATTGTGTGTGTCTATTCTGTGTGCTAAATAAACGTGTTTTCTTTCTTTCTATACTTACTTTCTCTTATAAATATTTCACTAGCAGAAAAACATTCCAAGGGATTATATCTGAACTGAATTAAATGTACTTAACTACATACATTACAACACGGTAGTGCGTTCCAGCGGTACAATTATGCAACTTCTAAGCTTGTGATGTTGCAGGATTTGCTAGCAGATTCATCAATCAGCCTTTTAATGTTGGACCAAGCCCAAGTCGTCGACGGCGCGCACTGTTCCCGCGCGCCTCAAGGAGTTGTCAGCAACAGCAGGGACCCAGCCGGGTCGAAGCCTACTGGGGCCAGGGTTATCCGAAAGGGCACTCGAGCCGCGGTATGAAGGCTAGAAGCAACGGGGTGGGTCTTTTAGTCAGTAAGAGTCTGACACTATCTCCCGCTCCGCCCAAGGTCGGGGGATGTCAATGCATGATTTTTCCCACCATATAAAAAAAAAGCCTTTTAATGTTCCCACTACTGGGATTCAGGTTTCCACTCAAGGATGGGCCGTATTCCACCACACGGGCCGTGCGGATTGGTGGATGTCACATGTCTTCGAATTTTTGGTTCTAGGACATTTTTTTTTATAGGTTCGCGCTTGACCGCTATCTCACCTGATGGAAAGCGACGATGCGGTCGACGATGGAACGCGCTTACCTAGAAGAAACCGATTCACTCTCGACTTAAAGATTCCCGGGTTGTAGCTATCAGGAAACACAGACTCCGGCAAGGAATCCCACATGCTGGTGTCCTCACGATGTTTTCCTTTAGAGAGCAGTGGTGATGAAATAACGCAAAGTAATGCGCCCGGCTGGATTTGAACCAGCAACCCACGTCTTGTAAGACGGGACTTTTACCTCTGGGACGTCATTGCTCCTTAATATTATACCCATTAACATAGCACACTAATATTTATAAAGAGGAATTCAATTCTGAAAATTCTTTCACTAATATACATAGCCACATTATCCCTGAGTGCTCTAGGCTATAAATTACTTTAACATCGTGAGTCTTTTACACTAATATTATAAAGAGGTAAAGTTTGTTTTTTTTTTATTTTTTGTTTGTAGGAGGTAATCTCTGGAAGTACTGGTCCGATTGGTAAAATTTTTTCACCGACAGAGAGCTGCTTTATTCCTGAGTGACATGGGCTATATTTTATGTACGCGGGCGAAGTCGCGAGCAAAAGCTAGTACACTATAAATTACTTTCACATCGTAAGTTTTAACTTATAATGAGGGAAAGTACCCAGCACACGGGCGTAGCCGCTGGCAGAAGCTAGTTGTACTTATTTACTTATAGGTATGATTACAACGCTGTAGATATAGGGAAGCTCTTCTCGACTCTAGATTGTAATGTTATCTAAGCCCACTTGAGTGTCTACTTATAAGATAGGGGCAATTGAGTCATGATAATAAAGGAAATCATCATTATCAGTTCCTAAGAAGTCATAGAACGACGGTATTATAATTTACAAACTTAATTTTACACCCTGATTCCTTTAAAATTTTCTATTGAGGACCTCTTCTCCACGATCAAATACTCCATCTCGACAACTTTTTTGTCACCTATGGGGATCTTGGGCGGAGCATCGCCGTGCTCTCGTGGGGGTGACGGCGGCGGAGACCTCTCGCGCCGGGCCTTGGTTGAGGCTATGGTCCGGAGCGAGGAGGAGTGGCAGGCGGTCGCCGACTTCTGCGAAGCAGTAATGCCCACTAAGGAGGAGGCCGACCGCATCAGGCAACGGCGCTCTCGCCGCCGCCGAGAATCCGATCCCGGTTTCCAGCCACCGTAGGCGCGGGCTTGCGGACAGTGAGCAATGGGTAGCTCGCTGTCCGGCTGTCCGGTAACTGTCCGGACCAAGCCCAAGGCGTCGACGGCGCGCACTGTTCCCGCGCGCCTCAAGGAGTTGTCAGCAACAGAAGGGGCCCAGCCGGATCGAAGCCTACTGGGGCTAGGGCTCGGTATGAAGGCTTGAAGGAACGGGGTGGGTTTTTTAGTCAGTAAGAGTCTGACACTATCTCCCGCTCCGCCCAAGAGCGGGGGTTGTCATTGGATGATTTTCCCCACAAAAAAAAACCTATGGGGATCGAAGAGCTAAACGAGATGGAATATCCACTCGCAAACACCCCTGGCGAATAGGACACAGGTGTTGTCATGCCCTATTCGCCTGAGTCGTGCGTTTGCGTTTGCGTCGGATTGGTCCGAAAGCAGTTAAAGGGATCGTAAGAATGCATCTTGAAAGATTTAGACAAAAATAGATTATCTCTTTTCGAATAGATGGTTTTCTTCTCCCTCAAATTATTTGGGTCCAATAGGTGGCCACGTTTTTTTTTTTTATTATTAAGTATTATTATTGATAGGCTTGCGTTTGACCACCATCTCACTTGATGGTAAGCGATGATGTGGTCGACGATGGAGCACGCTTGCCTAGAAGTAACCTATTCACTCTTGACTTAAAGACCCCTAAGTTGTAGCTATCAGGAAGTACACAGACTCCGGCAGGGAATTCCAATCCTTGGCTGTACACATAAAAAATGTGTTCCTAAAACGCTTTGTGCGTATGGGTGGGATGTCTACCATGTACCGGTGGCGAAACGCTGGAGACTCAGTGGCGTTTTTAAGGTCCTCACAAAGTACAGATGTAAGGACACTTTGGGCAGCCTAGTAAGTGGTACATCGTCTGGTTAGGAGCACCGCACTCGCTTTAGGTGTCGGAGGGGTCTATAATTCCCCATGCTGCCAGGTTGTGTTTGCAACGGCCTACTTGGGTGCGCAGTCTATTGATCGCTTTCCATATAGGCCACTGCAGATCGCGTCCGAGTTGCAGTCCCTATATTCCATAGCAAAAATTGTAGCCAATCAACAGTTAGTATGAAGCATTTGGAAAAATACAAAAATTATATACATAGGTAAATACTAAATAAAACATAAAATAACTATTTTAGAACAATAACTGATGAGAGAGTCGCCCTTTTTGAGTCTCTTCCGCTCTGAGCGAAGCAAGAAGGGGTGTCAAACTTCTATTGACCCACCCGTATTCATTCAGTTGACGCAGTTACCCTTTCAAACAATCCAGCCCAAAGAACAGATTAGTAACTAACTTTTTTAACCGCCTAAATCGGACATATATTATCTGGCAAAAACTCTCGCGTTTATTCTCGCATATTCACGACTAAATACATTGTCTCGCCAGCTCTTCTGTCACCAATGGGATTGAAGATCTAAACGAGATGGAGTACCTACCCAGTGGCAAACACACGACCCTTTTTTTTATGGTGGGAAAAAATCATCCAATGACAACCCCCGCTCTTGGGCGGAGCGGGAGATAGTGTCAGACTCTTACTGACTAAAACACCCACCCCGTTCCTTCTAGCCTTCATACCGGGGCTCGAGCTCCCTTTCGGATAAAGCTCCCTTTCGGATAATACTCCCTTTCGGTTTTGGCCAATAGGACAACAAAACACTCATGCGGTTAAAGGGTTAATAATGAATCCATAGCTTTTCTTTCCTACTATAGTTTGTTATGATTTGATTGATCAATTCCGTGAGTAAACAAAGCCACGAAGCGTGACGGTTTATTTACTCATGTGGCGTGAACTCTGTGGCACGTGCCTACTTACTGCCCTCACATTCTTCCAATAAATAATTGAGTCAACACCTGGCTACGTATTGCCATAAGATGCTCTATTTATTTATTTATTTAAACAGGAAATAGTGTCAGTAAAATCTATACGGTTTGTGGTTGAATCGTCTGTGGAATATTACTTTACGTGGGTCATAAAATGCGATAAGGATCGTAATAGTAAGTGACTTTTAATACTTGGTAGCGAAATCTCAAACATCTCCTCCTTATATAGAATCACATGAAATTTGAGAATCTACAGATAAGTTAGAAAGAAAGAAAGAAACTACAGCTGTCTTTGGCACCGTGTTCTATTGCTGAAGACCTATAGCTATGTCACTAGGATGTCTGATAGCGCAGCCAGTCGACTTGCTGAAAAAACATATTCAGTAGAGCACAGCCAAACGGGTATATGATGAAGTACCTTCCATAAAGCTAAATACATTTTGTTGGTAATGTAATTAAGGGCATTACAATCGATGAATTAGCGAAATTCCAAAAAAAGCTTTTACTTTTTTGGAATTTCGCTAATTCATTTATTTGGATCCTAACTTTTTACCTCATTTTCTGAATTAAGCTTTGCTGAAATAAGTATGAAGTGCTTTTTAAACTACTTTTGTACACAAACCTGTAAAAATTTGGTATTTAAGCAGTGTTTGAGACATTCTTAACACAATTCTCAATTAAGAACATTTTTGCTAAAGACTTTTATTTTAAACTTTGCCCCACATTTGGCCTTACTCCAGTTTGCGATTTTTATAAGTAGGTATAATAAAAAGTTTCATACACTATGATTATTTTCTGTATTAGCAACACTAAAATTTATTTTTTGCACTGACAACAAAAACGAACTGCGACTAGAAAGCGCAGTGCCAGAGCTTTTAAAAAAATAAGGCGGTGCACTGCCGAATCGAATCAACGGCCGAAAAAAAATAACGTGGTGCACTGTCGAATCGAATCAACGGCCGAAAAAAAAACGTGGTGCACTGTCGAATAGAATCAACGGCCGAAAATGGCAACATCTCAAAGAAAACACTACTAACTAGGTATATATTTATTTATTTCAACTGGTATTGATTAATGAATTGTGTGCTATCAAAGCAAAAGTAGGTATACAAGGTGAGTACCCATTTTGGCCATTTTATTTACATCACCTACCCTGCTAGGTCAACTAAATAAAGTTTCTTATTCAAACATTCTCCAAAGATAACACTCCTATATCGTGAGTGCGTTCACTTACTCTAGCTTTAAGTAAGTTTTAAATCATTCAACATCAATTCGTGCATAATCTTCTCTAGCATTTTAGGGTGTTTTTAATATCGTGCGGTAATTTTCAGCAGAAAATTTCACAATGCAAAAAAAACGCGTCCTGTGTGCATATTCCACGTACTACAATAAATACTTGTACGAAATGCATTATAAATAATAATATAATACAAGGTGCAGTTTTAAAACTGCACAATATTTCAGGAGGTTGTAATAAAACTCATAAATAATCATGTAAAAAAACGATACCTGGTCAATAATCAGTAATACTTGTTATTTAATTTTTTAATTACACTAAACTAAATCGATTGATCGATGGCCGCGGGGCGTGGCTAGGGTGTGGCGTGCGGGATGATGATTGGATGATACATTATTTATGAAACTATCGTTGCGAGTTAGTGTGTGTGAAAACGCCCTTTATTGTTCCGTGTTTGTGTGTGTGAAAAAAAACGCGATTATAAAAAAAAAAAAATTACCTACTTATTTTATTATTGATTCGGGTCGAGAATCACTAACATAATTACCTCCTGAAATATTTTGCAGCTTCAAAACGACCTTGTATAATGTAATTTTGCGGGGGTTACGCGTGCGAGGTAATCCCGCATGCGTGATCAACCTGCGTGTGTTCTCGTAACTTTGATGATTGTGATTGTTACAGTTACCATCACGGATCTCGAGCGGTTGCGCAGAAGTCAAATATTCGGTCTCTTTAGTGGTGCGAAGTGAGACGCGGGGGCGGGGAGTGTCAGTGATTGGCTCGCCGCGCCATCGCGTCATAGACGTCACTTCTAATTCGTTCCCTGCGTTGCTGCATGTATCTAACAACGAAGACGATTGGCTCGCCAATGTATGGAATGCGCAAAGCGATCCCCACTCTGACGCTGAGCACTCAAGATCCGTGATGGCAACTGTAATTTTTGTTTTTTTCTTTGTTAATTTATGTGCTTAGTTTTGTAATTTTATTGTGCTTTTTGGTATTGCCTGTTTATTTTTCTGTACGCATAAAGTAAATATCTATGTATCATCTATCTATCGAAACCGCACGATATTAAAAACACTCTTACTCTACGGAAGCGGATCGAAGCGAGTATTTAAACACAGTGTTTATCAGTCATAACAAGGCGAATATAGGCCAAAAATCTTAGCAATGTCTTCTTATACATATACAACACTTCAAAGATTAACTCAGCTCAGTAAAGACTTAATCTATTGTGTTATCTAAATAGAGATTTTATTGCAGTCTAGAGATGTGCGGTCGACTTTTAAATCATCATTTTATCAACGACAGACTGTTTCATCATCGGCTTTGATTATATATATTTAGAGATAGACAGGAAAATGAACAAGCAACAGGTGAAATTTTTTTTTTTGATATCGCTGCCCCTCCTATGAATTACTTACTAAAATAAAATCACATTTGTATGGGACCCCACTTCAATATTTATATTATAGCGGCAACACATCATCTGTGAAAATTTCAATTGCCTAGCTATCACGGTCCATGAGATACAGCCTGGTGACAGACAGACGGACAACGGAGTCTTAGCAATAGGGTCACTTTTTTGTCATTTCGGTACGGAACCGTAAAAAAGAAGGTAGGCTCAAACAACAACACAAACAACAACAACAAATAAAAAAATAAAATTAAAACAATTGCATAAGTATGTGCTTATAATAAATAAATAAATAATAATAAATAAAATCCCAGGTATAAATTTTCAGGGTCGTCAGTATCTTACGAGGTTCGACATTGATTCCTTCTCGATATTCAGGCAGTTTTTGTCTATGGTTCGACGTATCGAGTGTAATAAGGGTCGGACTGTCTTACTCGGAAAGAAAAATAAGACGAGTCTAAATATCGTGTGCTGAATAACGCGTAGTGTAATTGGCCCTTTAAATATCTAGGTAGTCCTTACCTCCTCCCAGGCCAGTATGGAGCTCTCGACGGCGCTGATCCACATGTCGCCTGCGCCTGCGCTCACGTCGATCAACCCGCGCCGCCCCCCGCCCCCCTCCTCCGTGGAATGCTGCAACAATAACGTTTTCATGTCACTAACGTAATATTTCGTCCAAAGAAGCTATGGTCATTTTGTGCTATAGTATGGTTTATTTTACGTGACCTAATTAGTAAACAAGATTTCAAAGACATTGTAGAATTTAATTATAGCGTGTTTAAATTTTCATGTTCTAATCGGTAAACAAGCAAAGCTCCGAGACATTTTAGAATTAAACTATAATGCGTTTTCATTGCATGTCCTATTATTATTTTTCTTTACGCTAGGAATACTTCCTGGTTCGTGGGTGCGTTCACAAAAATGTAAACTCACAAACACAAGACACTCAGACCCGGAACACTTATCTGTAGGCCATACAATGCGTTCCAAATGAGAATAGGATCGCCCGCCATGTTGTGACGTCACCATTTACTGTCAAATCGAGGAAAGAAATTTTTAAACATTAATTAATTTATAAAAAAGTTTAAATCAGAATCCAGTTCTTCAATTTTACTTATCTCTAAGTTTTTCAATTTTGCCAAAATTTCTTCGATTTGACAGTACGACGATACGTCAAAACATAGGTATCGGTCCTATTCTCATTTGGATCGCGTAGTACAAATATTTGTCGCGTGCGGGAATCGAACGCGCGACACGCAGCGCACCAGCCAATCGCTCAACCACAGCGTTAAACGTGTCGTCAATTGGTGGTAAACCAACAAAGGTTTAAACACATTTTACAGTTTATTTTTATGTCGCATCTCGTAAACAAACTAGTCATTTTTGCTTCCATCAGTTTTGATCTCCGTGAAAAACACTTATAAATAATGTGAATGGTGTGAAAAAAAAATGTCTGAATTTACCATTTTTACACGAATTATTTATCTCATAATAGAAATCACAATACCGTCATTTGGTACGTCATTATTTGTTTACCAAATAGGACAGAGTTTAAGATAAACCAGGTTATCTGTGTAGGATTCCCCAGATAGTTGCTCTGACTAGAAGTAAGTAAACATGTGCTTAGTCAGTTATATCACGTATTTCGATAAAAACCAACACAAACAAGTAATTTAAAGAACTTTAATTAAGTGATTCATGTCATACACGTGAAAAACATGACTGCGAGAGGTTCCAATTGTATTCTGTAGGGGTAGCTGGGGTGTAAAGGTGTCGTAGGCGCGGCTTGCGGACAGTGAGCAATGGGTAGCTCGCTGTCCGGCCGTCCGGTAACTGTCCGGACCAAGCCCAAGTCGTCGACGGCGCGCGCTGTTCCCGCGCGCCTCAAGGAGTTGTCAGCAACAGCAGAGGCCCAGCCGGGTCGAAGCCTACTGGGGCCAGAGATATCCGAAAGGGCGCTCGAGCCCCGGTATGAAGGCTTGAAGGAACGGGATGGGTTTTTTAGTCAGTTAGAGTCTGACACTATCTCCCGCTCCGCCCAAGAGCGGGGGTTGTCATTGGATGATTTTTCCAATCGAAAAAAAAAAGGGTGTAAAGGTGCCAGTTCAGAGAGGATTTTTCGAAATTGGCAATGAACGTGGTCCTAAGTTTATATGGAGAAACGTACTTTCAGACGGGCGAACCCGCTGGCAGAAGCTAGTCTACGTATACACATAGCATAGTCGGCCTTATAATGTTCCTACTGCTGGGACTCAATTCTCCTCTTTAGGAGAGGAAATGGGCCGTAATCCACCACGCGGGCCCAGTGCGGATTGGTGAATGTCACATGTCTTAGAATTTTTAGTTCTAGGACATGCCGGTTTCCTCACGATGTTTTCCTTCACCGTTTTTGAGAGCAGTGGTGATAGAATAAATTACACAAAGTAATGCGCCTGGCTGGGTTTGGACCCGCGACCTACAAGTCGGGGCCATTACCACTCTGCCACCACTGCTCTCAAACGTATATTCTACGTATACACACAAATACGAAAGTTAAGCAATCAATCTAGGTACCGATTTTGTTTAACCTAAAAGGATTATTTTTAATTTAGGATAAAAAATTACCCATTTAAAAAATAGCTGAAATCGATTCAGCACCCTATTCTAAATAAATACTACTATCACTAAGTGCGTTTATTATGTTACATTGTATATAATAAATATGTAATACTTTTAGCTTTGACGTTTCAGCTGTCAAACTAACGTCAGTTGCGGTACATTGGTTGAGATTTGTTTACAATACTGAATATGCAGATACATCGAAAACACAGATACACCAAATGTGAACGGTTCGAAATAACTTCAAGGCTGTCTTATTCCCGTTTTGATCTCACTTATCTCTCCATATACAACATCATTTTTAGTTTATACGTAACCTGAATATAATTCGTTCAGAATCAGTAACTGAATGGATTGCAATAGTTTTTACACCATGTTATATTTTTTCTCAAAAATATTTAAAAAAGTTATAAGTTGAACACCACTGACATTAACACTTTCGAATACCGTAATTAGAGATACGATAGAAAAACAAAGAGTTTTAATAAATTAAGTACAACACACAGGTCACGGCAGGTCATAACGGGTATAAGGTGCCAGCAAACAGCTGGGTGCAAGTGCAAAACAACCCCTCAATAGAGATGAGTTTCTACCTGGTAATTAGCAGGTAAATACCCAAATGGTAGGTATTTACTTTTTCGACATTTTTTTAAGTCTTTTGTACATTTTTAGCAATAAAAAAATGTTCATGAAATATGTTTTATGCATGAAATGTACGTTGAATCTATTTTATACCGTAATGCCACTATACTAAGTTTTTATAAAAGAGTCTTGCACAAAAACACACAATACAATGACAATAGTATCTTACCTAGGCACTTAAAATCCATAACATTGTCAACACAATAATACCGAAATAGCTAAGATCCTGAGAATATCTCGAGAAACATTGTTGACCATGAGAACCGGCCGGAAGCTGATTAAATTCAACCATAATCATATTCTGCAGGTAACAATAACAGCTTAATGAATGATCAAGATTGAACAGCTGTTTATTAAGACGTACAATGAGTTTTTTTTAGGTTCGAAATCATCAAATAACTTCTCCCGATATTCGCTCCACCGAAGAGCGTCTGGACTAGTGTTGCCAGGCGTCCCGATTTGCTCGGGATGTCCCGATTTTTAGGGGTCTGAAGACGCGTCCCGATTTGCACCTGATCGGGATGCTAAATGTCCCGATAAATCAAAAACCCTGAAACTCAAAGAGCGACTGAAGAAGTCTGGGTTTTACTCAGTAAAAAATTCACACGCCCTCTCGATCCACCCCAGAGGGGAAGAAGTCATTGGACGATTTCCCATCCAAAAAAATCTTTATTAAAAAAAAATTGTCCCGATCTAAAACCCTAAATCCCGATTTGTTTTACCATCTGTCCCGATTTTTATCCAAACAGACCTGGCAACACTTGTCTGGACTGACTACCCATGTTCCTCCAGTAGCTCTTTGCGTTCCAGATGATTCCTGGGGAAAACCCCTAAGTCTAGAGTGAATAGATTGCTTCTAGGCAAGCGTGCTCCATCGTCAACAACATCGTCACTATCCATCAAGGTCAAGTGTAAGCCTATCAATAGTAAGAAGGAACTTTCGCACAATCCTCAAAAATATACAAACAGTTGAGACCGTTCAAATGAATAGACAATTAGATTTAGCCAAAAACTTATGACATTTGCATAAGCACATCAGTAAAATTCTTAAAACTGACAGGCAAGCACGAAGTTCTTTTTAAGGAGATGGAGCTCTAAGAAAGAACTGAATATTCGTAACTTATGGTCCACCTTATGGATTGAACGATTCAATGAAAAAGTTAGTCATTTTTTTCAAATGATAAATTCAGTCCGTCACATTTGCCAATTAGAAATTCATCAATCTCCCAGTTTGGCACCCGGCGTTTTATTTGTTTAATTGTAGATAACCTTTATTGTATTTACAACAAAATTATAATACAGCTTTTTCAAATAAGTCTATGAAGAATAACACTCATACGTACAAAACGTTTTGAAAACACATTGATTGAGCGTACAGCTAAAGAGTGGAATTCCCCGCCAGTGTCTGTGTTTCAAGACAAGTGTGTCCCAACGTCGACCACATCATAACTTACCATCAGGTGAGATACTTAGTGGTCAAACGACCTTCCGAGGTCAACCACAAACACCATAAAACAAGTAACTCGCAACAAAATTAAAAGTGAGGAAAACACATGACTCTCCTAAAGAAACCTTAATAACTCCAGAACTAAAAATCGAAAACTGCTCAAAACTACAGAAAAAAAACTAAAAATTACGCACCAGTTTCACTGCACAACCTTCGCAAAACAATACCTGTTGCTATCCCAAGTATGTGGACACGAAAACACGACAAAAACGATGTTTTTTATATACGGAGATAAATGCTAAAAACACGTTTGCACGCACCGTCGGGCAACGTCAGACTGATCGTAAATAATTACTAGTATATGAACGACGGCGCCGTTTATTCATGTGTTCGTTCGTAAACGAGGAATTAATCAACGGGCTTGTAGTAATATTTGTAAAACTTGATAGGTATTATGGTAGGAGGAAAATCATTGAGTATTGCTCTGAGACTCGGTCAAAGTCAAAGATCAAAATCAAGTACTGGACATGATGTTAATAAGGTTGGCAAAATTGACGGCCTTTTTTTTGAGAAGATCATCTGATGACTTCTCCCACACTAGAGTGGAGCGGGAGAAGGGGCATGTCAGTTTTCTGACAAAAACCACATCTATGTTCCATCTTTGCCTTTGCGTTCCAGATACCAAGGGTTACCCTTCCGAAAGTAAACCTATAGCCCCAGTAGATTGCCAGCAGAACCATACCTACTAATTTTTATTACGAGTAGTTCCATAGTAATGAATTTACTTACAAATCTATAGGTATTTGTAAATAAATTCGTTATTATGGTATTAATAAAAATTTATTTAATGAAGTGGAAGAGTTTTTTTATTTCTTTTTACGCGCTAATCTCAGGAACTATAAGTCGAATTTGAAAAAAAAAAATATTTTAATTGAATAACCAGGTTTAAAACAACTAGTAAGAATAGAATGTAAAAGACAAAATCACGCTACGATCCATAAACTAAAAACGCGGCTGAAACCGCGGGGGACCATAAGCCGCAGAAATAAAATAAAAATAAAAAACAAGTCTATTTAGAGCGAAGGTTCAAGGTGCAAAATTATCAACATAATATAAACTCTCGTTTAGCTCAATGATTCTGATTACGAGCGCGACGTGTGCTCAGCCAGGCGAGAACTCTCGATAGCTCGCAAAGCTGTTTGAAACTGATAATAATTCGTATTTTGTAACAATATTACGCCTCTACTCCCTGCAGCCAGCCAGAGGTGTATTGTGTAGTCTGTATAGTAGAGAAAATCCCTACAGGACTCCCGAGTTGCGTGATTACTGTAATTAGGGAAGTTTAATTCAATAATCACAAGGGAACAGCATTTTTGTTGCATGAAATATTTTATAAAAAAATATTTAAAAAAATCAACAAAAGGAAGTCTTGTACATTTAATAGAGATTCTGAATGACGACAATTTAAATGAAAAAAAAATTAAGATTTAAAAAAAAAACACGCATTTCCTGTAACAAATTTGGTGGAATATCCGAGTAAATCACAAAATTACCGAATGCTAACAGAATTTTCAGGAGTTATTTTTCATTTTTCGCATTGTCTCTTCACCAAACATCGCGTTAGACTGCGTTAGATGAAGCTACTAGCTTTTAAACCATGGTGAGAAGAACCCTCTTAACAGCAACATATTAGTGGCAGCAGGCGTGATTGTTCACGCTGATATAAAATTTACCATGGAACTCATAACCTCAATGCACAGGCATTTTCATTAGCAGAAACAAGTACTGGATTTCACGCTAGGTGTAAAAACCATAACCAGTAACTTATTATAGGTGGGCTTTAATTTACAATCGAGGAAACCATTAAATGGCGTCTAGAATTTTAAGGAAAGGAGAGCGAGATTTTCACCGCAGTAAAACCGTGATCAGTATCAAGCCATAGAAGGGAGTCCGTGACTTCTTAAAAGACCACCCCAGAACATCCTCTGTACAACGTTTGTGCACATCCCTGGGAAGAAGGAGGGTCTCCCTAAGAGCATCATCACCGGGACGCTATGGCGGCATAGCCTCGTCATAACGCCAAAAAAATGTATAGGACCTCCGACCGTGGCATACGGCGCGCACTGTTCCCGCGCATTTCAAGGATCGAAGTCTACTGGGGCTAGGGTCTGTTCCCGAAAGGGAGGCTCGGCCCAGGTAAGAAAGGCAAGAAGGAACGGGGTGGGTTTTTTGGTCAATAAGAGTCTGACACTATCTCCCGCTCCGCCCGAGGGCGGGAGATGTCATTTGGATGATTTTTACCCACCGAAACCAAAAAAATCCCTACGTGACATTCAGATGGCCAATATCGCAGTTTGGAAAAAGAAATGTTGGGCAGACAGTAAATAAATTCAAAAGAGAGGAACAAACTTTGCGCCCATCATTGGCGCCAACGTGTCACGAGTTCAAATCTCGCTTCGAGCAAATATTTATATTGCCTACAGCAATATTAACATCGGGCCTGTCTTGAATTGTCTTGTGTATGTGAACATTCATACAGAAGTAAATCTTAATTATTTCTATACTATTTTTAATTAATGGCAAATAGAGCCGATGTCGGCTATTCTGCCAACGTCGAAAGTAAATTAGATAAGCAAGTATATGTATCCTTAACACAAGCAATTAGTATGCTGGAAAGGTAGTGAAGTGATTATAGATGTAGTAATTCTTAATGTCTGGTAACGTTAAACACAAATATGAAAATGCCATAAATATACAGAAAAGTTCAAACATTCACCATGGTGATACATCTATCCATTGCAATGCTCAAACTAATCAATAAATAACCCACGGCCTTTTGTCCTAGTGGCCAACGAAGAAATATAGGTCATGTCCAACAGCATGCATCATTAAAAAGCTACTACTATTTGTAGAAATATTAACTACATTCTCTTTCTTCTCATTAATATAAAACAAGCTTTTAATGAAAATCATTTTTTCATAGCAAGCTTTTATAGCTCGGTATAATTAATATTTGTCAAGACGAATCATACGAGCCCAAACTCGATGGGTTGTGTCGTTTAACTACCACATTCCTATAGCCACTTCCGGTTTCATCATCAGATCAGCTCCTTGTCATAATAATTTTGCATTGTCATCCGATTTACACATGCATGCAAAATTTCAGCTCAATCGGTAACCGGGATGTGGGTCAATTTTAATTTACAAGATTTGATTACAGACAAACATCGGGACAGGTGAAACTAAATAAAAGCTTGTACAGTCTGTCAAGAAAGTCATGAAAAGAATGTTTTGGGAACTACTGTTTTTGCTAATACTGGCAACACTGAATAATTGTTAAGCTGAGTACCTGAACTGTCACGTCGTATCTGTGTGGTTGATTTTTTACAATATTTCGGTGCTATTTCGAGTTTTTTAAATCGTGTAAGCGTTAAGATACAAAAAATGAATCAAAATGTTTATAAGAGCGGTGCGAGACAAATTATATTTAAAGTTTTTCAAGGGTGTATGGCCGAAATTCAAGGTGGGAGTGCTGGGACGAACAAAGACGATGTTTATGGTCGAACAGCAAAGTTAACCGGTACGTAAAAATATTCTAAAGTTTAACACAGTAACGGAAATATAATGTTTTGACAATCTTCTGTTTTTAAGTACAATTTATCTATCTTTAACATTGTTTATGTCTTGCTAAGGTTATGAAATTTACCTACGATTTATTATACTACCACTTAACGGTTTTGATATTTTGGTGTTTTTTATTTAGGTATGATATATGTATTTGTATATTTAACATATCTTTATTGACTTCAGGTGTTACCGAAAGTACAGTTCGGCGCATTGTGGACTAAGGCATGAAGAATGGAGGTAAATTTTCAACGCTTGGAAAACATAGGAAAGGCCGACCTACGAAACAAACTACGAGTCAGATGTTGGCCGGTTTCATTTTGAAGAAGTTTCAGGCAACATTTCTGGAGTCTAATACCTCGACTCTGATTATTTGGATTCGGATTAATAAAGATTTATTTCATAAACTTTTTATTTTTGCAATGAGCTCATACCTATCGATACTCAGCGCCATGCTTGTGCATGCATGTGATTTGCACTTTGTAGTAAGTACATAAATGCTAGTAGCTGAAAGGACGAAAACAAGGGTTGATCAAACCAGACATTCTTATGAATATAAAACCAGATATCCAGAAGAATGTCTGTTTTGATAAACTCTTGCGTGTAGGTACGTAGGATAAACATATAATTATCCTAATAAGCAAATAGAGAAGTCTGGTTTCGTCGCAATGTTTATAAAACAAAATTCAGACTGGTAGAGAATGCCTAAGGCATTAACTCCGCCTTTGTACTTTTGTGTTGGATAAAGTTTTAATAAATAAATGAGAACTACTATAACTATTATGTATCAGGTAAAATTAAACGTCACTTGAATGAAAATTAGTTCTAATAAAAATGTTATTCGCCACTACGACAGAGTAAGTACTTTTATTTATAGGGAGCCACTACCATTGAAAGTCAAAACTCGTT
Source organism: Mythimna ferrago (assembly GCA_910589285.2). Classification (NCBI taxonomy): domain Eukaryota; kingdom Metazoa; phylum Arthropoda; class Insecta; order Lepidoptera; family Noctuidae; genus Mythimna; species Mythimna ferrago. Next base: position 4,218,420 of record OU342693.1, read on the forward strand.
TGCAAGCATGTATTAAATAGATAGACGAGTGTCAGATAGATCGGTAAAATAATGTACCTACACGGCAGTAAAGGGACCGTAAATCGGTAATTATTATTTTATAAATAAAAGTATCAATATCTTTTAGTCGAAGTTTATTGGGATACCATGTTAAAGATGGTGGCGCCCTCCCTTCTTTTCATGACTTTCTTGACAGACTGTATTTGGACTTTTCTTTTGAAGTGGCAAAGTAATCGATATACGATGCTTTGCCACTCTGGGCTCTGGATGGGGTGAGAAGGATCGTAGAAACTTTTCTTTTCATTAACCTTTCGTATGCCGTAATTAGAGAAACAATCAAAAAGTTAATGTGTCCCGCGTGGATCCGCTTTCCAGCCATACAACGGGTTAATCTACACTTAATATTAAAGAGGTAAAGTTTTTTTTTTTTGTTTTGCTTGTAGGAGATTATCTCTAAAAGTACTGGTCAAATTGCTAAAAATTTTTCACCGATAGAAAACTGCTTTAATCCTGAGTGACATAGGCTATAATTTATGTACGCGGGCGAACCCGCGGGCAAAAGCTAGTACAAAATAATTATACATAGTTTTACGGGTTTCAATTATATTTGGATTTTTTTTTGAAGTGGTGGAAGGCCTCCCCCTCCCACAAGGTGGACTGATGACCTGATGAGTCGCGGGAATACCGTAGATGCGAGACGCGCAGTACCGTTTGTTGTAGCGACACTTGGGGGAGGCCTATGTCCAACAGTGGACGTCCTTCGGCTGGTATGATGAAATCATCGTTAATCGATGTTTTGACACTCTGGGTGGAGTGAGGAGAATCGTCAAACTTTTATTGACTAAAACCCGCCTGGGGCCTTACTATGACGTGTTAAAATGTAAGGCGTGCGATCGAGAAAGAGGGATGGAGTTATATACCATATATGGCTCCATCCCTTTCACATTTCAGTTTAGATCGTCAAATGGATCTCGTTGAGAGCTCATGGTAGCGTTGTATTTTTTCAATTGCCCTTTGCATTTCAAGGCTACTGTAAATGTTTCAAACAATCCCGCAGATATATTTCGACCGCATTTTTTTCCACTCGAGGTTGAAACTTGGAAAATCCCAAATTCGACAATCTGTATATATTTATAAAAGGCAAAGTCCTGACTCACTGACTGACTCACCAACGCCCAGCCCAAACCCCTTTCCTTTCACTATGTATATAAAAAACTAGCGGCCCGTCCCGACTTCGCACGGGCAATAAATATAGCCTATGTTACTATGTTACTCAGGGTGAAAGTAGCTTACAAATGGTGAAAGATTTTTTTGAAATCACCACAGTACTGGCCTGTTGGTCTAGTGGTTAGTGACCCTGACTGCTATACCGGAGGTCGTGGGTTCGATTCCCACCCAGGACAAATGTTTGAAAATGAGCATGATCATTTGTTCTATGTCTGGGTGTAATTTATCTATATATGTATGTATTTAGAAATATATAAGTATGTTTATCAGTTGTCTAGTACTCATAACACAAGCTCTGCTTAGCTTGGGACTAGACGGCGGTGTTGTGCTCTGTAGCAACGCCACCGTTTATTTTATTATTATGATAAACTCATTTTTATGTACGGCTGACGTACATAGCGTACATGCACTGTTTGTGAATGTACGCCTTTTGATTTAAAAGAAAAAAGTAAATTAATGTGGCGTTGCTGCGGAGAATTCTCACTAGCAACGCCACCTGTAATCAACATTTGTAGACACAATTTCAGCTATTTCTCTAAAGTTATGTAATGTACGAACGCTGTGTATTATGTACACGTGATAAGTATGAAAAAATATGTTAATTCTAAACTTTAATTCTAAACTCACTTATTGTCCCTTATAGTGCATTAAACTAATATAATTTAGCTTGCTACAGATTGACAGGAAAATTTAAATAAAACAGATTTCATTAGTAGAAGTTTATTATTACGAGTATAACAATGATTACAAAAAAAAATACCTTTATAATAAATAAAAAAAAAAAATAAACAAAATATCTCTCAAAAAAGAAAAATCTGTAAAAAATACATTACACTAGATTTACAGTGTATTTATGCACATCATCACTTGTTATGTTAAGGCAGCCATTATCATGAATGTGAATAGATATTATCATAAATACCCTAAATCTATAACATATATACATTTCAATAAAATTGGATTTGGACTATTATTAAAACATCGATCAAAGTTACAACGAACTACAAGAACTTTTATATTATGTTACTTACTGCTACGGAACCCTTCATGGGCGAGTCGGACTCGCACTTGGTCGGTTTTATACTCTGTTAATTTTTTCAATATCTATTCACATCCATGATAATGGCTGCCTTAACAATTATCAAGTGATGATGCGCGAATTTTTGCACTTGAGTGTATAAATACACTGTTAATCTAGTGTAATGTATTTTTTACAGATTTTTTTTAGAGATATTTTCTGTTTAATTTATTTATTTATTATAAAGGTATTTTTTTTTTGTAACCATTGTTATACTCGTAATAATAAACTTCTACTCTATGATTATATACTTGTCCTTCTACTAATGAAATCGGTTTTGTTTAAATTTTCCTGTCAATCTGTAGCAAGCTAAAATCCATTAGTTTAATGCACTATAAGGGACAATAAGTGAGTTTAGAATTAAAGTTTAGAATTAACATATTTTTTCATACTTATCACGTGTACATAATACACAGCGTTCGTACATTACGTAACTTTAGAGAAATAGCTGAAATTATGTCTACAAATGTTGATTACAGGTGGCGTTGCTAGTGAGAATTCTCCGCAGCAACGCCACATTAATTTACTTTTTTCTTTTAAATTAAAAGGCGTACATTCACAAACAGTGCATGTACGCTATGTACGTCAGCCGTACATAAAAATGAGTTTATCATAATAATAAAATATACGGTGGCGTTGCTACAGAGCACAACACTAGACGGCGTTGTGTGATAGTTGTGGAATATTATTATATTATTATTATTACTTTTTAAGTTAATCATTACAAACATACACACGAAAATAAAAAAAAATCCCTCTTTATAATATTAGTATGATTAAAATGGATTTTCCAAAATTCACCCCTTAAGGGGATGATCAGAAATCAAGATATCTGCAAAACTAAGATTGCCAACATAGCCCGAAGAATCGGGGCACTGTGGGCAGGGCACATTGCTCATAGAATAAATGGACGATGGGGCCGAAAGGTTTTAGAGTGGCAACCGCGCACCGGAAGACGCAGCGTTAGAATGCCTTCCACAAGGTGGACCTATCACTGATGAGAATCGCGGGATTGCGACGGATGCCAGACGCACAGGACAGTTCGTTGTGAAGACGCTTGAGGAAAGCCTATGTCCAACAGTGGACGTCTTTCTGCTGAAATTGATGATGATGATGATGATGATGATGATGGAAGAGGATGAAACGGAGGTCCAAAGTTTGAAGAAACCTATTTTCAAGTAGGCGAAAAGGCCTCTGGCAGAAGCCAGTAGATTTTTTTTTCTGGACTATACCGCAGTTCATGATAAAAATAACCAGCCCTTCTATTGATAATATAATCATGTAACCGTTATGAACAATAGAGATCACATTACAAAATTATCTAGGCATAGAAACAAGTCACCATCGACCATGTTTATGGTCTAACCAGAAAGGATAAAAGCCAGAATACATATAATATGGATGTAACTTGCATAAAAGACAGTGCCTGGACAGTTGGTGTAGTGGTTAGTGGTCCTGACTGCTATTCCAGAAGTCGTGGGTTCGATTCCAACCCAAGACAAATGTTCGTGTGATTAGCACCGTGGTTTAGCACGATCATTTGTTCTGTGTCTGGGTGTAATATAACTATAATATTTATGTATTTAGAAATATATCTGTACCTCAGAGGTAAACAATAGTAAGTCCACTTTTTTGAAAATATGTTTTTTTGCACTGTTAAAATTGTAAGAACCAGTTCTACGTAATGGTATAGGGCATCAAGTCCTACGACATCTAGGAAGAGAAATATCCAATCGTATAATGACAAAAACATATCGGGTATAGGACTTAAAATGATAATAAGATTGTTTACTCCTCAGCTTTATGCGCACTTAATGTTGTTTTAAACTTTATTGTAATAATGTGTAATACATAATAATTCCATCTAATAATTATAAAAAATACAATTGAGTTTGTTTCAATATATTTAAAGCAACTATGTCAAAAATACATTAAAAGTTTCTATCCGCGCGTTTTTGCCTCTCCTGTAAAATTTACTTTTTGGCACATACTGTTGTTTACCTCTGAGGTACAGATATGTAGCTGTATGTTTATCAGTTGAGCTCTGCTTAGTGTGGAACTAGACGACGTTGTGTGAAAGTTGGAAAAACAAAGTACCTATGCAAGTAACTTGCCTTGACATGGAACAGTCAGAACTTTTAATGGCACTTTGACACACTGACTACATGCAAACTCACAGCAGTAGCAGCGCAGAAGCTACTTGAATACTTTAGTGCAAGTTACAAGCATAAATATTCCAGCTTTATGATTCCGACCATCCGGTAACTGTCCGGACCGAACCCAAGTCGCATAGAGCAACTGAAGGACATTGGTATGGTTTTAGTCAGTCAACATCAACGATAGCATCACTATAGTCTGTCTAAAAAATCAAACGACTTGGGTAATTATTATTATTATGAGCCCGTTGTGTCCCACTGCAGGGCAAAGGCCTCCCTTCCGTTATTCCACTCTTTTCTGTCCTTAGCCACTTCTGGCCAATTCTTAAGGTAATTGACTTGGGTAATTATTAGGGTAAAATGAAATTTGATATAGTCAACACTGGTTCAATACAAGGAGATCTTTACTAGTAGAAGAACCTTATAAAAAGTATCGACAACTAAAACTCGCGTTGCCAACAACAGATTCTCAAGTCGTTTGATTTTTTAGACAGACTATACTTACCATCAGGTGGGATCGCAGTCAAGCACTAGTATCAATTAAAAAAAAAACATGCCCTCCCGCTCTACCCCTAGACCGTGACAAATATTGGTTAATTTCCTACCTCAAAAAAAAGCCTTTTATGATTGTATTAAAATTAGTTAATCTGCTTGAGTAAATCTGAGTTACGACTCTTTTATCTCGCAAAGATAAATATTTCGAGTTCAATGTCAACCTTGATTAATTGGTTAGGGGTATTGAAAGAAGAATCTGTTCCTAGATCTTTGAATAGACATTAAAAAAAAAATGTTATTTTTACTTAACAATCAATCAGAATAATCTGGACTTTGGTTTTTTTTGTTATTGTTCAGAGGTTCGCGCTTGACCGCTATCTCACCTGATGGAAGGCGATGCGATGATGCGGTCGACGATAGAGCGCGCTTACCTACTTTGAAGTAACCTATTCATTCTTGACTTATAGATTTGTATTCTCAAAACGTTTTATTCATAAAAAACTTGCAGTCACGACCTACGTCCTGCCCAAAGGCCGCTCAATTTTATCTTTTTGGTAGAAAAAAAAGCACCCAGTTGTAGTGCCATCTATTGGGTTCGATTGAATTTTCAAACAGTTCAGAGACCCACTCAAATACACCTAAAATTTAGAGACGTCAAATTAGATAAATTAGAATAAACTTCTGCATAAGACAACTATGGCACATTCATTTATTTTTAGCTCATTTTTCTCAGTATTTGCCTATCTTTTAGATAACTATATTGTCAGTTTAATCAGTGACCAATTAATGCGATAGTTATTGTAATTCTATGTTAAATTTTTATTACTTCTATAATTAACCGTCTACTCATTCAAAGAGACTCCAGGAGCTAATCGCGAGTTTATAACCCTCGTGGTACACAGAATCAGAAAAATATAGTAAAGCTACAACTACACTGCGCACACGTGTGACACACACGCCGATCTGGACGCGCCGGTCTCCATACATTTTATATGGAAACTAGACTTGTAGAGCTACACTTGATCCACGCCACGCGACATCGTTCTACGTACAAATCAGGCATGTTAGGGACCATATCCACGAGCGTAAGAATCGCGACGATTCCGCCCTTCTATCGCCGGGTAGTCTCCACGAACGAGCGATTGTTCCGCCATCGTATCGCCTCGACTCGAATGGGGAAACATACCACAGTGTCTCAAGACGAAAGTCTTTGACCAGCGCATGTTGCCAGTGATGACATATGGTACTGAAACATGGTCGCTTACAATGGGCCTCATCAGAAGGCTTACAGTCACCCAAAGGGCAATGGAAAGGCCTTATGAGTTAAGAGTATGAAGCTTGAAGTTTGCGGCTTAACAGTGCAAAGACCTCACCCACGTAAAAACACTATTAAACAAGGTACTTGCTACAATAGTATTAATGTGGCCCGACTTGGAGCCCTGCCAAGCCCCGTAATGATAAAAAAAGACTGATAACGTAACGTCAGCACATCATACAAGTAATTGGCGGCGGCGATCTCTCGCGCCGGGCCTTGGTACGGGCCATGGTCCGGAGCGAGGAGTGGCAGGCAGTCGCCGCCTTCTGCGAAGCAGTAATGCTAGCAGAGGAAGCCGACCGCATCAGGCAACGGCGCTCACGCCCCAGCTGACGCCGACATTACGATCCCGATTTCCGGCCACCGTAGGCGCGGGCTTGCGAACGGCGAACAATGGGTAGCTCGCTGTCCGATCTTCCGGTAACTGTCTGGACCGAGCCCAAGCCGTCGACGGCGCGCACTGTTCCCGCAAGCCTCAAGGAGTTGTCAGCAACAGCAGGGGCCCAGCTGGGTCGAAGCCTACTGGTTCCATAAGAGAAGCTCGGCCCCGGTATGAAAGGTAAGAAGTAACGGGGTGGGTTTTTTAGTCAACAAGTCTCCCGCTCCGCCCAAAGGCGAGGGAGGGATGACATTTGGATGATTTTAACTCACCGAAAAAAAAAAAAAATCATACAAGTAACAACAGTTTCCCGCGCATGCGTGTGGAGAATTCAATTTATTATGACGAAGTTTTGTGCTAAGCGAAAACCTTCATGGCTGTTTGCTGTTGGTTAATTAATAATACAATTGTTTACGGTTGGAAAATCTTGTGTTTCGATTGAGTTGATGGTCCTTCCACACGTATGAAGTAAACTCCGGCGTATCGTCGCGTGCACCGCGATCGTGAACGTGTAGGTTTATTTTTCCGTATAGCATAGACGTGCACAGTGAACTAAAATAAATTAGTACTCACATAAAAGTTTACTCGAATAAGAGTCATTATATCATTGAGACTCAAAATTATTGGATATTATTAGACTAAAATAAAAGATTTTATTTCACATAGGCCTATTAATAAACACACACTTGTAATAAGTCAGAAGCTGGTGCACAGTTCCAATTGGTCATTTCCTATGGAGAAGAACCAAGCAAGAAACTCCATGGTTACTTTTTTCATTTAAAAAAAACATGTTAATAATGGTTCATATTACAATATTTCCACATTAGGTACAATATTAATAGATGACTCAAAATTATTTTGGTCCATGGAGAAAATTTACCTGTTCAACTATACAAATGCATTTAAAAACTGTTAGAAACATAAACTTCTTATTTGAGTGTGTGATGGGCGAAAAATGCCTCCTATGAACCCTGATACTACTTGCGTTTACGTCATAGAAAAAAAAAAAATATAATTTTTTTTTTTTTTTTTATAAATTTTTTTTTTTTCTTTAACGGATCCGAAATCGGAATCGAAAGTGCAAAATCAATCGAAAGTTCCGTCCTTTCGGAATCGGAATCGAACCTCAGTAACATTTCCGGTATGAAGTATGAAAAATGTGGTATTTTTCGGGAAAAGAGATCCCCTTTGGAGACATTTTCAAATCAGTGAAACAAATTTGAAAATGTTATTATTCTCTATGGAAAATTGGATAAAAAATTCCATTAAGGTAGCCCATAAAGACTAGGATATATCTAACAGGTTTGCCTGCACAGTTATACCTGACAGGTAAGCTTGTGTGGAAACCTGCACAGTTGTGCAACATACACGCTCCGGTTTACCCATATAATGCTTGCCATACAGGCTAGGGTATACCAGACACCTGTCAGGTATACCCTGCCTGTACAGTTGAGTTGTATAGGTAAACGGTCTAAGTAGCTAGCAGCAGCCAGTACTTTATAAAACAAAAACAGTTTTACTATCAGCAAAAAGCGGACGGACCCTCAGATAAACTTAATTAGATAACAAACGATGTTAATGAATGGAATAACTATCCCCGTTGAACCCAAAAGGGACCTTTCATGATGGCTTAATCCTGGGACGTTTAAGCCGTGCCATTCAAAATCTCCATATCTCTAAAACCATAATCTTACGATACCAATACTTGGGTATACCGAGCAAGGGTAGGTGGTCCCTTATTTCAAACAGTATTTTATGGGAGTAAAATTGTCTGTTAATATAATATAATATTCCACAACTATCACACAACGCCCCGTCTAGTTCCTAGCTAAGCAAAGCTTGCGTTATGAGTACAATTGCCGGAACGGATCTTGAGCGCTGGCTTCAAGTTGCGCAGAAGTCAAATTCGGTCTCTTTAGTGGTGCAAAGTGAGACGCGGGGACATTCCCCGCCCCCGCTTCAGTGATTGGCTCGCCACGCCATCGTGTCATAGACGTCACTTGTGATTCGTTCCCTGCGCTGCTGCATGTATGTAACAATGACGACGATTGGCTCGCCAATGTATGGAATGCGCAAAGTGATCCCTACTCTGACGCCGAGCCCTCAAGATCCGTGCCGGTATTTGTACTAGATAACTTATACACCGTGAAATTTTAATGGTTGTTTTCCCGCAGCGAAATGGTTTTGTCTTAATAATATAATCGTTTCATAAATAAATAAAATATTAGAATTGCATTGCATTGTTGCGTGCAAGCTATTTTATGCCGTATCACCACATTCGGGAGCTTATTTTTGTTTGAACATTAATTTATGCATTGCTTTTCTTTGAAGCGCCGGCGCGTGCAACGCGAGTACCTACAAGTTACGTCTAGTGTTACTATTTTTTCTCACTTTTTCGAGTTGTTAAATATTTTTTTAATTATTTTAAAACAAAAACATTTTTATTTTTTTTTTACTTTTTCTCTGTTTCGAAAGTACTCCTTATGGCAAGTCGTTCTGCCGCGGGAAAACAACCATTAAAATTTCACGGTGTATTATACTACTTATATTATACTTATATTATATTTCTAATTATATACATTTATACATATTAGATTAACTTCTGCCAGCGATTTCGCCAACGTGAAAGTCGATTTCTCCATATAAACTTTGGACTCCCGTTTCATCCCCCTAGGGGGAGAATTTTGGGAAATCATCTCTTAGTGCTAGCTTTCGTAATAAAAAGAAGGTTTGTGCAAAATTTCACGAACTTAGTCGCCAACGCCATAGTTTCGGCTGTGTGTTGATATGTCAGTCAGTCAGTTTCTTCTTTTATATAAATAGATAAATTACACCCAGACACAGAACAAATGATCGTGCTCATCACACAAACATATGTCCTGGGCGGGAAGCGAACCCACAACGTCCGGCATAGCAGTCAGGGCCACTAGCCACTAGACCATCCGGCCAGTCAACGAGAAACGGACAGTTCGCCGTCCGGTAAAGATCAAGCCCTGGTTGATAGCGCGTGTTGTGTGTTCCACGCGCGCCTCTAAGAGATGTCAGCAACATTGACGGGACTCGTTAACGTATTCGCCCTTGCAAAGGGCAGCTGAAGGAACACAGGTGTGTTTTAGTCAGTAAAAGTATGACATTCCCTATAGCTCCACCCAAAATGGGAGAAATAGTTTGATAATATCCCCGTTAAAAAAAACTAATCTGACAATTATCGCACTGATAGTAAACAATAAAAATAGTGAAACTAAATTCTGAATGACAGAAACTGCGGTAAAAAGTTAGGTAGTTAGTTAGTGTTCTTATGTGCTGAGATAATAACGAATTTAATTTTCATCATAAAATTTTAAGCAAGTTTCCTCTCAAACTATCTATTAAACTTATTTAGATACCGTTACCGTGACCTATTTTAAAAAGCACTTGTGCAAAAAAACCGGCCAAGTTCGAGTCGGACTTGGGCAGGAAGGGTTACGTACCATTATTTACACAACATTAGACACTATATATTATAATCTTTTTTTAGGGTTCCGTAGCCAAATGGCAAAAAACGGAACCCTTATAGATTCGTCATGTCTGTCTGTCTGTCCGTCCGTATGTCACAGCCACTTTTTTCCGAAACTATAAGAGCTATTCTGTGGAAACTTTGTAAGTAGATGTATTCTGTGAACCGCATTAAGATTTTCACACAAAAATAGAAAAAAAGCAATAAATTTTGGGGGTCCCCATACTTAGAACTGAAACTCAAAATTTTTTTTTTTCATCAAACCCATACGTGTGGGGTATCTATGGATAGGTCTTCAAAAATGATACTGAGGTTTCTAATATCATTTTTTTCTAAACTGAATAGTTTGCGCGAGAGACACTTCCAAAGTGGTAAAATGTGTGTCCCCCCCCCTCTAACTTCTAAAATAAGAGAATGATAAAACTAAAAAAAATATATGATGTACATTACTATAAAAACTGCCAACGAAAATTGGTTTGAACGAAATCTAGTAAGTAGTTTTTTTTAATGCGTCATAAATCGAAAAAAATACAGTATTATTAAAACATCGATCAAAGTTACAACACATTACAAGAACTTTTATATTATGTTACTTGCTGCTACGGAACCCTTCATGGGGAACTCCGACTCGCACTTGGCCGGTTTTTTTTTAGTTTCACTTGCCCCGTTAACGGTCAAATAATGTCTGTTGTATGGGAGCGCCATTTCAATATTTTTTTTTGTTTTTAGTATTTTGTTGTTATAGCGGCAATATATAGGGTGACTGGTAATTAGTGTACGATACTTAAACACGTGATTGTGCTCATGATAACAAACAATTTTTATTATGGGAGCAAAGCCGAAATCACGAAAAAAATATCAGCTGTTCAGTATATTAGGCAAACATAAATGTACTGAACAGCTGATTTTTTTACACTAATTTTGTACACTAATTGCCAGTCACCCTATATACAAATAACAAATACATAATCCGTGAAAATTTCAACTATCTTGTTATCACAGTTCATGATATACAGCCAGGAGGCAGACAGACGGATAGTAGAGGTCCCATTTTTACCCTATGAGTACGTAATCCTAAAAATAAACAATAGAGAAAGGGTAAACAATTTCGCGATCAAACTCCTGGACAAGTACAGGCTGGTTAAAATTAAACAATTAATGTTACAAGCTTTTACAGAAAAGCCTATAAGTAATTAATGTAATTACAAAGTTTTGACGGCAACGCGAACAAACCTTTTAATAATTAAAATTAAAGCTTAAAGCTCGCGACGTTAACGGAATTAACGGAAAAACTTGACAGACAGGAGAGAAGTGTTGCCTGGATTTATTGTCTAACGGTTGCTTTATTTCTTTTTTTTTTTTTTAGAGTGTACTTAAATAACTTGAGAATCGAACTTTAAAGCTAGAACTGCACACGTGTGCCACACACGCCGATGTGTAGCCTGATTCACGTAAAATCAAACAAGCTAAATATCATTGAAGTTTTATAGTCGTTCGATCGAAGTCCTATCCAAAAGCGTTATTCACGATCTATCGACTTATTTCCAGTTACATTGATAAGTATTCTACCAGGATAATTTAATACAGATTTTTTTTTATTCGACGAATTTCAAACGACTTTAAAATCGGTTTCGTTCAAACTCGATTGATAGATGTGAATACGGAAATGGTCTAAACGACTAAATCGCTACGATATCGTTACGGTTTTCATTACGTGAATCGGGCGAAGTTGATAATCTGCAATCGTTAACGCTAGTAGAAAACTTCAAATGTACGGGAATGACGTCATTTCAACGCTCTATTCTCTCGGTCATCTCGGTTCCAGATTGATGGGTCGATGGATGCCCCTAAGAACCTTCTATTAACGTTTTGGTAACTGGGTCAAGCTTCAATAACTAAACTAACTATTAATACTGGAGATCACAGTTCTAAAAATTTTCGTTGTTTTACGAAAACAACTTAGTTTTAAATGTTATAAACTCCATGGACCAAGTTTAAAAAATAAATAAATAGGAGCCTAGTCCAAATGCCTACTATCCATCCTAAGGTTGTCTGGTAGATAACGCAGTCAGCGATAAAACCGGCATTGTACCCATAGATTTAAGTTTATGTTTAATTATATCATGTTACTTTTTTTTTGGTGTGCAATAAAGTTTATTCTATTCTATTATTTTAGATTTTTTTTTATTTCATTAAAATTGAAAATTATCAATTTATTTTGCAAAAATACACATTTATTATTTTTGCTTTATACATTTATGCAGAAAGACTCAATTTTATTATTGTCAGTAATTTGAAAGTAGTGTTTGCGTGAAACTAATTCTTTATTATTTAAAAACATGATAATGCAAAATGCGAATGTGGAATGAATCGGTAATTTTTTACGTTAGCTACATTTAGAATATAATTGAACAGCTTTAAATGTGAATGTTTACATTCTAATTATTATTATTTATTTAGCTGTTCTGTCCCACTGCTGGGCAAAGAACTCCCCGTTTGTTCTTTCTTTTCTTTTCAGTATTCAAATTACATTTAATAGTTTTTGTTAAATTACTAGCTGCCCCGGCGAACTTCGTACCGCATAATAATTAGTTTAGTTAGTACTCTACCCATCTACAAGTTTGAATTTGACAGCACAATCCCCATCTGAAAAAAGTTTGAATTTGACAGCAACATCCCCATTAACTAAATGATCCGCCATTTATTGAATTCATTTGTTACAAAAAATGTGATAAATGAAGAACCGCTCGACCGATTTTGTGCAAACTTCACATAAACCATCTACTAAATAATCCGAACAAAGCCTAAACATTTGGTTTGGATAGGTGAGCCCGTTGTTGAGTTATAAAATTACAACGAAAAGTAGCATTGATTTATATATATATACTAGCTTTTGCCCGCGCGGCTTCGCTCCCGCTCTTCCCTACTTCAGCCTACTATACCCTACTCTACCCTACTCCACCCTACTCTACCCTACCCTACTCTACTCTACCCTACTCTACTCTACCCTACTCTACCCTACCCTAGTCTACTCTACCCTACTCTACCCTCCTCTACCCTACTCTACCCTACCCTACTCTACCCTACTCTACCCTCCTCTACCTTACTCTACCCTACACTACCCTACTCTACCCTACACTACCCTAATTTTCATTTTTTTTCCATAAGAACCTTCTCCTCATAATAACGAACACAACAAAAAAAAAAATTAGCGAAATCGGTCCAGGCGTTTTTGAGTTATGCGCTTACCAACACATTTTGCGATTCATTTTTATATTATAGATATAGATAGATGGCAAAACCGCAAACCCTTATAGGATCATTTTGTTGTCCGTCTTCAATCTGTCTGTCTGTCCGTCCGTCTGTCTTTCTAGAACCTTTATCCCAGTAACGCGTTGAGATAAAGAGAAATTAATATAAAATACTCAGACCTAGCTCAAACAACGGTGAAAAAATTTATCTTCTATGTTAACGTAATCCAACGATCAAGCCATACCAGAAAGTATACGAAGAAATCTGAAAACTATTTTGTAGTTACGTCAGAAAAAAAAATACTTATACTTAGGTATGCGATTCGAAAAAAATCTTCGAAATTGAACGGGAATCAAGAATGTTTTTTTTTTTGCATTTTATAAGTCAGTGTCGGGTTCTATGTTCAATAAAATATGATTACCGACCGTGCCTCGGACCCCCATCTACAGAAAAACCTCGGTAAACGTTGCTTAACCCAGGTCATCGATACAAACGGATGTTATTATTTTAACCACGAGCCTCAAAGTGCTATAATCTACAGTAGGTATAATAATAACATAATCAGCCTTATAATGTTCCCATTGCTGGGACTCTGGCCTCCTCTCTAAGAGAGGGAATTTGCCGTAACGCTACGCGGCCCAAGTGCGGGTTGTGGATATCACATGTCTTCGATCGGGCCTTGATACAGGCCATGGTCCGGAGCGAGGAGTGGCAGGCGGTCGCCGACTTCTGCGAAGCAGTAATGCCAGCGAAGGAGGAGGCCGACCGCATCAGGCAACGACGGCGCTCACAGCGCCAGCGCCCCAGCCGCCGCCGGGATTCCGATCCCGATTTCCGGCCACCCTAGACGCGGGCTTGCAGACAGCAAGCAATGGGTAGCTCGCTGTCCGACCGTCCGGTAACTGTCCGGACCGAGCCCAAGTCGTCGACAGCACGCACTTTTCCCGCGCGCCTCAAGGAGCTGTCAGCAACAGCAGGGGCCCAGCTGGGTCGAAGCCTACTGGGGCCAGGGTTAATTCGAAAGATAGCTCAAGCCCCGGTACGGAGGCAACGAAGGAACAGGAGTGGGTTTTTAGTCAGTAAGAGTCTAACACTATCTCCCGCGGGGGACGTCATTAGATGATTTTCCCACCACGAAAAAAAAAACATGTCTTCAATTTTTTTGGTGCTCACCAGTTTTCAATGTTTTCTTTCACCGTTTTGAGAGCAGTGATGATGAAATAAATTACATAAAGTAATGCGCCTGCCTCGGTTTGAATCCGTGACGTACAACTCGTAACTCGTATAGTTATGTGTATTAGGAATTTATTTATATAGGTAAACTATATTACTAGCTAGTTTTAAATATCGATATTGTCTATGGAAAACGTAGTGGGTAGCATGATCGTTTTATAACGTAATATTTAAGCTGTTATGTATATTTATTTATTTCTATTACAGGTACCTAATCTCTGCACTAACAGTCGAAACCAATACGTGTAGAGAGTCATTATTAAGTTACAATACAACAACAAAAAAAAAATAAGAATAAAATAAATCACATAATCATTATCATTATCATCATCATTAACATTATCATCCTCATTAAAATTATCATTATAGTAAAGGTGCAGGTCCAAAAAATAAAATAAAAAACAATTTAAAAACAATAGGTGTTACAAATAATAAAAACAAACACAACAACAAAAAGATACAAAAAGAAATAATCATAAATAACAATAGTAATATAGATAATAAGAGGTCGAATCAACCTCCAAAGCATTCTTTGCACTTTTTCAAAAACAATCGTACACAAGAGTGGAACATGTCTACATGGTTTGTTTTTCCCTAAATAAATAAAAATAAAACAAAAGTAAGTCTGGGCTGTCACCACTCGGACTCTGCTCTGCTCTGTAGTAGGTATTTAAACTATTATTAGAGTGAATTATAAAATTTAATTGGTCCATTCATCATGATTACCAATAAAATAAATAAAAATATTGACCTTAGTTAAATACAATACACATTGACATTTAAGTGAAGTATTTATAGTATTAGTACCAATTTGATTTTAAAAGTCAATGCGATTAAAGACTTTTTAAGTTCATTATTATCATTATCAGTAAATAATAAATCACAGCTTTAATTGCCTGATAAAGTTAGTATTAAACCATTAATTTATTCCGTATGATTATTAGTTATTATTAAAAGATTTAATACCTATGTGTTTTGTTTGTTTCGATGGAAAAATCATCCAATGACAACCCCCGCTCTTGGGCGGAGCGGGAGATAGTCTCAGACTCGTACTGACTAAAAAACTCATCCCATTCCTTCAAGCCTTCATACCGGGGCTCGAGCGCCTTTTCGGATAACCCTGGCCCCAGTAGGCTTCGACCCGACTGGGCTCCTGCTGTTGCTGACAACTCCAATACCTATGTGGTAATAAGATACGTCTATATTATATCAGATCAGGGGTCCCGTAACTATGGCCCGCCAGTGCCATCAATCCGGCCCGCGACAGCCTTCTCACAACAATCTGCCCACACAACCCGCGATAGCCAATGTCTTAGGCGATTATCGCACTGCCACGCATCATGCTGCATGTTGCGTGTTAACGCACCTACGCGCGTACTTGCGGGAATGCAGATCTGCATCGTCGTGCGGGTATTTTAGGCAAACGTAGGCAGGCGTGCCCACTTGGTAGAACCCTGGCGGGTATGCAACCACCATACCTCTCTCACACTGATGTTTACATACAGTTTTTATTTAATACAGGTACAGTGTTTTTATTAGCTGGTTATGTACAGTAGATTTTCCTTGCTATTGTTCTATATTTGGTGGATAATCTAAACATAACCTTTAGCTATTCATAGTTTAACTAGGTACCTAGATTGTTGTGTATATTTAGAATTGTTTGTTGTTAATTTAATCATGGTTTACAAGTGGTTATAATACTGTTAACATTCGGATATGAGTGCTTTAACTTATTAATAGTAACTAGCTTTTGACTCAGGATTAAAGCACCTTTCTATTGGCGAAAAAAAATATAGCAATCGGACAAGTACTTTCAGAGCCCTAAAACAAAAAAATAAATTAACTCTTTTTAATATTAAGTGTAAATGTGGATGTCTAGGTTAAGGGGCCGGCGACGGATGAATTTCCATACAAACGTAATACCAAGCTCATTTGTGGTTGGAGCATATTTCCAACATATTATGATGATATTAAGTTATGCACAATATTTATCTAGGTTCCTACGTCGAGAATATTAGAAATATTGTTTTTTTAATACAGGAAAAGCCAAATGGCATGTTTTGCCATTTACGCTGTAAAAAAGTGCGAAATACAATTCACTTAAATTTCTTTTTGTTTTTTTTTTTAGGGTTCCGTAGCCAAATGGCAAAAAACGGAACCCTTATAGATTCGTCATGTCTGTTTGTCTGTCTGTCTGTCTGTCTGTCCGTCTGTCCGTCCGTATGTCACAGCCACTTTTTTCCGAAACTATAAGAGCTATACTGTTGAAACTTTGTAAGTAGATGTATTCTGTGAACCGCATTAAGATTTTCACTCAAAAATAGAAAAAAAGCAATAAATTTTGGGGGTCCCCATACTTAGAACTGAAACTCAAACATTTTTTTTTCATCAAACCCATGCGTGTGGGGTATCTATGGATAGGCCTTCAAATATGATATGAGGTTTCTAATTTCATTTTTTTCTAAACTGAATAGTTTGCGCGAGAGACACTTCCAAAGTGGTAAAATGTGTGTCCCCCCCCTCTAACTTCTAAAATAAGAGAATGATAAAACTAAAACAAATATATGATGTACATTACTATAAAAACTGCCAACGAAAATTGGTTTGAACGAAATCTAGTGAGTAGTTTTTTTTTAATGCGTCATAAATCGAAAAAAATACACTATTATTAAAACATCGATCAGTTACAACACATTACAAGAGCTTTTATATTATGTTACTTGCTGCTACGGAACCCTTCATGGGCGAGTCCGACTCGCACTTGGCCGGTTTTTTAAAGCAAGATGTAGGAACCTAGATAAATATTGTCGATAACCGAATATCATCATAATATGTCGGAAATATGCTCCAACTGCAAATGAGCGTGGTATTACGTTTCTATGGAAATTCATCCGTCGCCGGCCCCTTAAGTATAATATGTTTCTTATACAATCACACTTAAATGGATTTGGAAGAAAATAGAAGACTTTTATGCAATGGCTTCAATTAGGACATAGGATAATTTTTATTCCATAACCACATTTCGATGCTATTATTATTATTATTTCATATAACCCCAAGCGAACGCGCATTCGCTCTCTTACTGTCTTTCTATTGTGTAATTAGGGTATTCGAAAAGTTAAGTTAAAGTTATTATTATTTATTCTCTTTTAGTAACCGCCCATTGTTACACCCCATTAATTCCAAGTTCCTACTGTATATTTTTTATGATGTACAATAAAGAGTATTTTATTTTTTACTATTGGAAATTATTCTTAGGACTTCTTGCTTGAGTTAAGCCCACTCAAGCAAAAAGTCTAAGTCTAATTCAAAAGAAAAGAAAAAAAAAATTAAAAACCAATATTACTGCTTCAGTTAATAAGGGTAAGGTCAAATATATTTTGGTACAAATGTATTTCACGGATGCAATTCATAAATCAATATAACCAAACTTGATATTACCGACTGAGTCATTGTTCTCATAACAATGTTTCAATTTATTTTTTTATTCAAGAAGCAGCCATTTGTTTAGCCGGAAACTTATTCAAAAATATCTATTCAATTTATAAGATAAATTTTGAAGAATTAATTCTTGTTCTTCATCATCGACTTTAATTCTTCCTTATGAGTTGTTAAGAAGTGCCTCAGAGCTGGAAACTTTGGAGGGAGGCCTTTGCAGAGCAGTGGGACAATATAGGCCAGATATAATAATAATCCTACTAATATTATAAAAGCAAAAATTAGTATGTATGGATGTGTGGATGTACGGAGGTTTGTTACTCTTTTACGCAAAAACTACTGAATGGATTTCAATGAAACTGGGTACACAAGCAGGCTATATCTTGAAACAGCACATAGGATATTTTGTTTCCCAGGAGTAGTGTTGTAAAAACGCTCGAGTCGGCGCTAAAATACTCGAGTCCGGATTCGTCTTGAACGCTCAATAGCGTCAACTCCGCGCTCAACGCTCGACGCTCAGCGCTTATTTTTACAACACTACCCAGGAGTATGTTCCCCTGGGATCATTTTCCTACTAACACACAGGCGACTTTGATGGCAGCAGCTAGTAATAATAATAAATAAAAGATGAATTAATTCACATTAATTCATTAAACCCCAAGCGAACGCCGGCGTTCGCACACCTATTGTCTTTCTATTGTGTCTGTAATTTTCACGATTGAAAGGTTAATTTTATGCAATGTTGTATAACTTAGTATAGTAATTTGTATTCAAATGTAAGAAGTTATTGGCAAAGTTCTTTTTGTGCTAAAAATTATAGCTATTTATTTACTTAAATGTTAAAACACAACACAGTCAAAGTACTTTAATTCATTAAACCCCCAACGCCAGTGTTTGTGCTGTCATTGTCTTTCTATTTGTCTCTAATTGATGGTATTTGAAAGGTTAAAAGATTCACTTTAATTAAAACCTTTTTGAGATGAATGGGTTTTGTCAGAATACTTTACATAAATGGTCCTGAAAAATAAATTAATAATCTCATCACATTCTGCCACGTAGGGCCTGTGAATATTTGGGAATTGAAACGTTTTTAGAACCAAAATATGAAGTTAGTATGAACTAAAATTTAGGTATAATTTATGGCATGTCATCTAAAAATATTATTTGATTGTGATTAAATATAAAGAAGTATTCAATGTCAAACTATTAGAAATGTCAAAGTTTATAAAATTGCAATTCAAATAAGATGTCAAAGTTAATAATACAATACCTAACATTTTTTATATAACAAGTCTTTATATTCATTTTTCAAACCCATTTAAATTTAAGTATTTAATTGATTTTGGGATTTTGTTATACAATTGTGGGACTGTGTAGAATATGTTTTTTTTTCATTAAAGCTGTTTTGGCTTACGTCTTTTAAACTTAGAGCTGATTTCTAGCCCTATAGGATGCAGTTGAATGCCAGTTGGATCAACTGCCTCATAACATTATTTCAGCACAAAAAAATTAAAAAGTATTTATAATTCAAAGAGAACCGCAATAACGTGTCGAGGTGAAAGTGAGAGTGCGAATTACGCATAAGAAGCGGCAAAAAGATCGAGTTGGCAACGTTACAAAAACGAAAGGACCAAAAAATATGCCGCGTCGTCGTAAAAATATGGAAAGATCACTGAACAGTTAAGTTATGAAAAGGTCGATCGAAATATATCTAGAACTAGAACGATCTAGGTCGTATACCGCGCATACGTAGGACATAACAGCAGTCCGCGACACACACGCTGATTCATAGCTGTTCATACATCCCTACGATGATCCCAGCAGTTACCAAAAGCGTTAAGATATAACAGTGTAAGATATGACTTATCTAAACATTAAAACGCGACAAATCAATAACATCTTATACAGTACACAAACAAAATCAATAATTTCAACAACGGACTAACCACACTGGCGGTGTCTTGGCTGTCTAGAGAATACTTGTCCGTTTCCTTCCCTTGGTTGTCGTTGGAGAAATTTTCATATTTGCGCGTGGGGCTACTTTTCATCGTTCACACAATACCTCTCAGCTTAGGCCCCGATAGGCATTTTCACACCCAAGAAGACGATACGAACAATCAACGAATGAAAAACAAAAACCACTGACAGTAGGACAGGACACAAAACTGCAAACAATTGACGTTTCAGAACTGACATGTCAATAGGTTTTGACACTAGGGATGACCAACAAAACTTCAAGCTAATTTAGTAGAGTTCATATTTATTTATATAATGTTTTTTGCTTGGATACTAAGTGTTTTGAGCAATGTATTCACATGAATACAGTTACATTATATCGAGTCAGCCTTTTTGGCAAGCTGCACTGAGACAAATTTTTGCTCTATTTTACCGAGATCGAACTTAATTGAATGATTTCACTTATTTCTCACTTGTGCGGACTCTTAAGATAGAAAACTACATCAATTTTAGGTACACTAAACTATAAATATAGTAATATTCTAAATATCAATTAGCGAATTATTAAAACATTCAACCAAAAAAAACGTGTCATATGATATCCACTTTAGTCGAATACATGAAACATGAAATTAGTAAATGGTACTCAAGTTCACCACTACAACTCGTGATAGACGTCAATTCAATTAATGCAAAAAAAAACCTGTTTCTATTTATAATCACTATTTCTAAACGAAATATCAAATCATCAACATGCTTGCTTTGCTTTTATTCATTTGCCTAGTCTAAGCAGAAAGCCTACACGCTAAAATCAGCTGAAAACTGTCTCGGAAAATTATCAATGTTATTATAACCTAACATAACTTTCCAAAAAGTATATGATGGGATACTTACGTTGAATTGCTCCCAGGAATCATTAGGATCATTGGGATCCCACAGTTGTATTTTCGTATATTCTTTAGGATTTGCTTCATTTTTGTTATTTCTACGAAACATCTGTAAATCAACACCATTTTGACACTGCGATTTTATTTTCATTCTTCATCGTTTTCACAAAAAAAAAAAATCGTCGTTTGACAATAATTATAGAAAGGAGGTTACAAATTTGTCTACATTCAAGAAAAAAAATACATTATTTACTTCTGACGAGTTTCCGCCTACTCACCTAAATTACTTAAAACAAATAACTTTTATAACATAGTAACACACTGAACAATAACATAGACACAACTGAATAAAATTATAGTAAGTAGGTAGGTACCTATCTTACGTGTTCCTTATCAGTTAGCGAACGAACCGAAGCAGGCAGTTCCGTAGTTTATGAACGTGATAGCTCACACATTAATAAATTAGCTTATCTGAATTTCGCAAGGCTTTCTAATAATAACGTACATATACGATAATCGATATTCAATACGAAAATATATATATAGGGTATTTTGGTTTTGACTCGAACATGATGTCTACTCATATTGAATACTATCTGCTCGAGGTTCCAGGTCGTTATGTACAAGTTATATGTAGTGTTATCCGCATAGTTTTCTTGCTTTAATTGTTGAAAAAAGAAATAGCTGGTTATTGGATATCAATCGAAAACCAACCTTATAAAAGGAGGGTTACAGTTACACATACTTTGTACACTTGTAGAGCGTAAAATTATCGATGGTATTTTCTCTCCCCTACCTACCTTGTTTTCTTCTTAGTCCATTCCGGAGGTTAAACTAAGTGAAACTTTTTGGGACGAAAACTAGCGATGTCTAAAAATTCAACTCATGTTCAGATTAGATGATCACTGACGCTAATTTTGACAATTCAGCCAATCAATTAGCCGTTGACATGCGTAATACGACACTTTTTTAGCCTAAATTAAGGGTGTTAATCAAGTTATAATTAGTACCTACTAGTTTATTCTTTCATCTGCAGCTGTATTTTATAGGGTTCCTTGGTTTTGTAATTTTGTCATCAGTTCCTTAATGTACAAAACCTCTTTTTTCGGACTGTCTTCAGCGCGGGAGTTACTGACACTTTCATTTTTAGACCCCTCTTTCCCTCCTTTATGACTATTAATCTCTCTCTCGTGGTTGTATATAAAGTAGATATGTACTACATTCATCCACTCATGTAAGTTGCAAGACGTAGATTATCTACTTCTTGCTTAGCTTACATTAGTAGATGAATGTAATACATCGCTTTTTTTGGTTGTTAACCGACTTCGAAAAACAGGAAGTTTTATGCTCGGCAGAATGTTTTTTTTTGTCATGTTTAAAAATATTTTTTTATATAAAAAAAATCTTGCCTCACCCTCGGAATTACTCTTGTATCGTGGGTGCGTTCACAAACATGTATACTCATATAAACAAAACCGAGACATCGCGCAGTTCCAACTGCTCTACCACTAGGTACGACAATTGTGCCGTCGAAAGTTCGAAGCGAATTTGAAAAATTAATCGAAGTTTGGTCCTTTATAGATTCAGAACCGAAACCAGAATCTAATGATAAGATTGCTATTTAAGAAAGGTTATTCTTTCTTATTTATATTATTGATTGATAAGGTACAGGCTCGGACGCCATTGGTAAGCCATTTTGTTTCATTAATGTGGGCGACGATGGAGCATGCTTGCCTTTATTTTCCAAAGACGATAATATAATAATACGAAAAACAAATAATAATAAAATAATAATAATATATATATTAATTTGTGGCACCCTATTAATTGTGTACAATAAAGAATTTATCTATCTATATATACCACAAGATATTTATCAAATAAATCGAAACTGATAAGGTGGGTCCAAGCTAAAAGAGCCGAGCACGAGTGGAGCACGAGCCGAGCTCAAATTCGTGTACTGTGGACCGACTCTACAGGAGCCGAGCACAAGCTGAGCTCAAATTCGTGTAGTGTAATGTGGACCGACTCTGGAGGAGCCGAGTACGAGCCGAGGTCATATTCGCGTAGTGTGGACCGAGTCTAGATGAGCCGAGCTCGAACGACACTACACGAATTTGAGCTCTGATCGTGCTCTCGGCTCCTGTAGCGTAAATCCATCTGTATGTACCTCATAGCCTTTAAATAAGTACAACTATTAGCAAAGTAAGAACAAACTTTGTAACATTAAGCCTCCATCAACTTATAAAATGAAAATAAAATAAAAAGCAACTGATCTAACAATGATTTATTTAAATATTGCCTATAAATAAGATTTACAAAACTTTGAAGCGTTTGTTCAATCGCTTTACTTCAGAGCGTCTTGTAGTCCGAAGCCGGGCCCGGTCGGTGGTTCGCTCAACGATGTCAGCCCTCCGAGAGGTTCGGCCGCAAATCTTCCACTCCTGGAAAAATAAGAAAGAGAATATATGTATTTTTTTTATAATAAAAACCGTATATACAGTTAATTGTGATGTTAGTAATACAATCCTGCAAGGTTGTTAGTTTAGTGTTTTACAAATATTATTTTAACAACCAAATCAGCTGTTTTGTCTTTTGTGTACAGGAATGAACCAACTGACGTGTATCATTCGTCTGTTGGAGGGTGGGGACGGTGGTCATACAAAATCCGGCAGCCTCCTTTAAAATGTTAGGACTGACACTGCCTGAAACGAGAACATACAAAAGTGCTCCATGGCAGTGACCCAAACGGGCGCCCGTTTTGCTACGTAGTATCACATCCATCGACACGACTACATACATACCGTTAAAGTAGAACTAGCGACACTGCGCAGGTAATAATCTGGTTTTCATTTTTTAAGGGGACCGCCGCACACTCACACGGTGCACTCTTGCTGCTTTATTTTAACCTAACCAATTTTGATGCCATTTCCTCATAAATAATTTAATGAATTAATGATACCTATATTTATTTGCATGAATATAGGTAACCAGTTCTTAAGATCTTTGGGGTTTCACTATATTTGGATTTTTTTTTTAATTTGTTTTTTTTAGTACAAAATATTGTACAAAAATGAGTAGGTACAGGCAAGTAGCCGATTATTAAGCACCGGTGCTTTAAAACAAGAAGTTTTTACGCCAAAGCGGCTTCTTTTAATTTTACATAATTTATGAGTTTTTCATTCGAAGCCGGTGATATGCTCCGTTGGTCTGAAGCGTTGGTCGATTAAACTGGAAAAATTAATCATTCAGCGCGCGTTAGAACAGCGCCTGTGCGATCGAGAGAGATATAAAAGCGAAATACCACTCACTGATTAATCACGAACTCTCAGAAACTATAACACCTACAAACTTAAAATTTGGCAGGGAGGTTCCTTATAGTGTGTAGACATCCGCTAAGAACGGATTTTACGAAACTCCACCCCTAAGGGGGTAAAACGGGGGTTGGAAGTTTGTATGAAAGTCCTGTTTTCACGCGAGCGCAGCCGCTGGCAGAAGCTAGTAGGTAAATAAAGTTGACAGAAAAGCGTACGTACCTCGGGCCAGGTTTAGGTTTTTCGTCTTTTTTCAGTTTTTCAATTATTTCTTTGGTGTCTTCTACTGACAGGTCTTCCTGCAAAATTGGAGAAAAAAAAACGTTAGCTATTAATATTTAATTATTTATTAAGCAACAGTCCTTGCACACATGAAAGACGTCTTGAGCATGGTGGTTGCTGCGACAAGTCACGCTATAGTATAATACAGAGTTTCAACAGGATCTCATGACGGTATGAAGACAGCGACTGCAGCAACCTAGCGATGTGAACGAGCCAATCGCGGCGGCAAATCGTCTTTGAGGAGTGGCTGGAGAGCCGCCACGGCGTCATCACTTTCCGCCTGACGCAGACATAGCCAGTTCAGGAGGTTCCTGTTTCGAATTCAGGCTGAATAAATGCCCAAACGCCAATATTGTGCGGATCGTCCGGAGGACACGGTGGGAGTAGGATTGCGCCTCTCCTTGTGGTACGCTGACTAGACTAGACTTTTATTTAGCTGCTTTTTTTTTTGGTGGGTAAAATCAACCAAATAACATCCCCCGCCCTTGGACCGAGCGGGAGACTGTCAGACTCTCACTGACTAAAAAACCCCACCCCGTTCCTTCTTGCCGAGCTTTCCTTTCGGAGGTAAACCCTCGCCACAGTTATTTGCCGCCTACCCGTGCCATTTAATTTAATTAAATGTTTCGGCATCCGGGTCAATAGGTCGAATTATTGAACACGGGACAAGACGTAAAATTCCGGGACAATCCCGGAAATCTTTCCTAGTGGGAGTCTTTCCTACGCGGGTGGAGCACCGCCGAGTCTTCGTAGGAGCGACTCTTGTTTAAATTTTCACTGCGTCAATAATTTCACTTTAGAAACTTTTTATGATTTTATGTTTTTCAAACTATAAAAGGTTCTCGGCATCTATACACTGTGTCTGCATCTGTCACCCAAATCTCCTGTCACAGGTCTGCTAGAAGAAATTTCTTTCAATCTGTATTTATCTTTTAATTTTTCAATGATTGTAAATTAATTAATTATTCTGCTTAATAATTCTATACAGAGTGTCACCGACATCAATGGACAAATGAATACCATGGATCCAGTACATGATTCTTGTCCCAGTGGTGGAATTTTTTACCTTCCAGCTCTAACACCACTTTTTTTATTTGAAAATTTGTATGGACGAAACAACGTTTGCCGATTCAGCTAACATATTTATAGCATAATATACTTACATAGTAATCGTCGTTGACTTGGACCATAGGAGCATTGACGCAAGCACCAAGGCACTCAACCTGGAAAAATAAATTAATAAGAGAAATTATATATAAAGTCAATTCACACATTTCTTCATTGGCCACGTGATCAAACTACTCATGTTATAACTTAGCTACAACAAAATGCCTCTAATAAACTAATTCGTCTTTTTTACAGCGCCAACTAAATATTCTCTGTCCAAGAGCGGGCGAAGCGAGCTCGGAATTGTAGGGCACACCGACACAGACAGAGACCCTAGTGAGAGTTTTTTACGTTAACGCGATCGACACGTTTATATCGTTCGGCGCTTCGATTGGCCCGCTCCGAGGTCCTAACCAATCATTGAGCCAGACGCAGTAAACGTTTCGGTCGCGTTTACGTTAAAACAACTTGCACTCGGCACACACACATGTTAGTTACTGTTTAGAAGGCTATCAAAAATTGAATGTTTTTTTTACTCCGTATTGTCACGGCTAGCTAAAATTAAATGATTAAATTAAAATGGCAGTCTCGAATTCATTTTTAACTATAAATTTCAAATGAAATGTTTGAAAAACTTGACTTTACATTCACCAATTATCAGAGAGACAAGCTCGGTGGAGTGAGAGGGTGTCAGACTTTTATTGACTAAAAATCCACTTATTCTGACTGACCCTATGTAGCGCGGCAGTCGCGCAGAACCTTGCGGCTAATTTGAAAAACGTATTGAGTGATATTTGATGCTACCGGACTTTACAATTGCCGTCACGGATCTTGAGCGCTGGCTTCAAGTTGCACAGAAGTCAAATATTCGGTCTCTTTAGTGGTGCGAAGTGAGACGCAGGGGCGGGGAATGTCAGTGATTGGCTCGCCGCGCCATCGTGTCATAAACGTCACTCTTGATTCGTTCCTGCGCTTGCAGCATGTATCTAACAACGACGACGCTTGGCTCGCCAATTTTGATTAATTTTGCCCCACTCTGACGCCGAGCGCTCAAGATCCGTTTTGGTAATTGTACATCTAATTAATATTTATTCAATTCATCGTACGTACTTCAGAAATGGAGAACTTTCCGCAGGGGCTGGTGCCA
This sequence comes from Mythimna ferrago, assembly GCA_910589285.2. NCBI lineage: Eukaryota > Metazoa > Arthropoda > Insecta > Lepidoptera > Noctuidae > Mythimna > Mythimna ferrago. Next base: position 4,245,182 of record OU342693.1, read on the forward strand.
CCGACTTTGCACTGGGTGCCCTCGGCCAGCGTCTTCAGGATGGCATCAGATCCACGGAGCCAGCAGGGTGTTGTTGTGCACACTTGGAGGTGGTATTTGCCGATTGGTCGTCTGTAAGATTAAATTATTAATTACCATATGTGATTGGTTGGTGGCTTGTAAAGTACCAGTGACTTGCTCACTCTCTATGAAGATATTTCTTTGGGTATGGTCAAATTTGTAGTACTTATTGAAGAGCGTAGTAATTCTTAATATGAAAATCATTTAAACATTGAGTTCAGGACTCGTAAAAGCTACAGACCGTTCGAAGATTCGGCTACGACCAATTTCAGCAAGAATAAAAAAAACTGGTTGAAGTTTGGGTTTCGGCCAAAAAGTGGCTCGCTCGAAACTACCGTTTTGAAGCCGACGATTGTGGTAGAGCTCATAAAACTGACTACCTATGTGTGTTACAATTATTGTGTAAATGTTGATTTATTAATTTATTTAGTACTAGTTGGTGCCATCGGTTTAACCCGATTGAAATTGTCCCAAGGGAACATACTGCCGGGATAAAAAGTATCCTATATGCTATGCCAGAATAAGCTGTACCTGTGTGCTAAATTTCATCCAAACCCGTTCAGCCGTACGAGTGTGAAAACGTAACAAACGTAGATACATACACACTAAGTGTCACCTTTATAATATCAGTGTGATGTGATTTAATGTTAAAATCACTCAATCAAAACATAGTTAAGAATAAGAATATCGGAATATTATTTCAAGTTTTTGTCAGAATTTTCTGTTGTCACATTAGTTTCAGTTATAGCTGAAACTGGAAGTGGGGCACATTCAGTGGGTCGTCGCGCGTCGGGCTAATAGGACTGGGACCGCGGTCCCAACTTCTACCTATAAAAATAATTTTTATTTTTGAGTGGTATTTGGGACCACAAGGAAAAGGCAATCATTTACGGTTTTGGTTTCGGCCGAAAATCGTGATTTGTTTGGTTACTAGTAAAAACAGTTTTTAAAACTATTACATAGTAGCAGCCATAATTAGATATTTTTTCTGTTTATTTTTGTATATTTCGACTTCCACCTATTCAGGTTGTATGTCAAATAATGCATTTTATCAGAAACATTTTTGTAATTGTTAATTACAAAAATGCTTAATTATGTAAGTAATTTATGGAAATCCTTTTAACCAATGTATTTACAGATGCTGGATATAATAATAAAATAGTAATATTTATTTTACATTTTTATTTCTACAAGTTTACTCAAAAAATATGTTTTGACTTTATGCATTGGAGGTATCAGTTTTATAGTGAACAACAATTAACGCTGAAATGAAATCTATTTCTGAAACATCAAAATTTATTATAAAGTGAAGTCACAATTAGCATTATCAATATTGGTATGGGGAACAGTTGTATACATAAAGCCTAATAGCCGTTTGTGCATCCTTTTTCTGTTATTTGACATTTTCCCCTTTCACCGTTATCTTGCCAAATTTTTAATGGTTTTTTAATTAATTTTTGATCCAAAGTTGTTGTTACTTTTAGATACAAATAATATAAAAGATTGAGTTAACTAACCAATTGCACAACTCACAATGTCAATACATTAAGGGTGGGTTGCACCATTTAACTATAACGATAACCAAACCATAACCAGCCATGAAATGGCCACCTATTGGTCAATTCGACGATTTGACAACTGTTAACGGCTTTGTTATCGTTATAGTGCAACTCACCCTTAAGAATTAAGAATTTTAAAATTGGAAACAATTGATTAGGAAATTCTTTCAAATTATTTCAGTTTGTGACAGTTAGTGCAATGCAATTAGGGTGCTGGTCATAGCTGTATTACCATTTCCTTTATTACACAAAGGGTTTAATAGGTCACTATTTCATTAATTCATTAAACCCCAAGTGAACGCCGCCCGGTGTTCACTTTCTCAATGTCTTTCTATTGTATCTCTAATTATGGTATTCAAAAGGTTAATTACGATTTTAAATTAATAATCTCACCTAATAAACATAGTGTAGAATGTAGCCACCTCGTAAACCCTCATGCGGGGCAGTTTGAGGAGGTCAGCTACCTTGTGCATGGCGGAGATGGGCAGCCAGCCTCCATTCTGACGCTGAGCCAGGTCAAGCAGTGGAATCATTGCTCCACGTTTGTGACCTTCTGGGTAGATTCCTAGGAGGGCATCCACTCGCTGAAAGATTTTGGATATGGTTTATTTACTTATAAATTGAGAAACACTTGCTGAAAAAGTTTGAAAATGTTAGTTTTAGAATAGAAGCTTCTTTTCGAGTTTTTTTCGTGAACTTTTTTAAACAGGACCAACAGATTATGGTATGGTATGAAGAGAACTTGACAACATGAAAATTTGCATTATTACAATCTTAATTTTATTACTAGTGTGTAGATAATATATAAAAATAATTAATGAAAGTTTACCCTGTTATATTATATTTTATTCTCATCACAACCTAACACACTATGTATTAGGTTAACCCTAATAGGATATAAAATCTTTGGGTTAACTTATAACAAGTTGCAATCACTTCATCAGTTGTAACTTTCCTAATTAATTTATTATACCTCAGATTTTAACAAAAGAGTATAAAATTGTCAATCTTCTGTCAAAATCAGTGATATTTTGAATTAAGAACCGCCAATAGACGAATGTTTAGTGAAAACAGATGACTGTCACTGACCTTTTTGTTCGCCTCCGTGAATTCGAAAGGAATGTCAGGGTTGTCCTCGGGAGTATCACGGTGGACGAATAGGCTGTCATGCTGCAGAGCCGCACTAGTCTGAATATTCCTGGATGCAGCACGCAACTGAAAATATGAACGCAAATCACTACGGCTGAAACGCACAAACGTCAAAACGTAATTATGTAATACGATTGTTTACAGTAGCCACAACATCTTTTTATGTTTCAGATGACATACCGCGCCCTGTACTCCAGTCTTTAGGCTGGATAACATAGTTCTTTTTACAATATATATCTTTTTTTTTAAGAAATAATATTGCGAAACACTGTTCGCCAACACTTCGGATTTGTGAATAACTTCAGCTCAGTAATTTCGTTTTGACAGATTCACTCGGAAACCTTAACTCGTGTTTTTACTTTTTAGCTTTATTAAGTTGAATACGAAAAAGGTGATTGCTTTCTGTTTTGTCTATACATTTATTCCAACTTTATAACATTACATTATGTGAAAATACTGTAATGATGTTGGTAAATTGGCAAATTATTGTGACTATCATTTTTTATTTTTTTATAATCTAGTACTTAGAACGCACGCTAATACAAACTTGCGACTTACTTCATGTTAATCAAGATAACAATTATCATCATGCAAAAATACGTCTTACGTAATTGAGTTAAGACTTCAATTGTAATGACAATGAAACTGCAGTATTGTAAAGTTTAAAAAATGTCTAAAAATTGATCAATGACTTAGATTTTTGGGTACCTATCAATCGCAACATAGTCATACTGAACTCATAAGCACAACAGAGAGAGAGAGAGCGAGACAGGCAACTTAGAGGTGCTGGTACAGAGCAAACTCTCCTTGCTGTTAAAAAATAATAACTAGGTACTTAGTTGATTTAAAGACTCGACAACCCCAGACGGAAAGTAATGTTTTTCATCGGTTATGCGATATGGGTAGGAATTCCATACGAAATCATGCATATTATACTAAACAGGGCCCCTCAAATAGATACCAGAGTTCAGACACATAGGAGCATGGCACATTTATGTATGACAGTATGACCGATCTGGGGCCTCAATATAACAATAATAATATCAAGTGAGCCAACTATAAAGAGGGATGGAGCTATACACCTTAAATGGCTCTTTTCATTTACCAGTTCGTGGTATGACCTCTGATTAAAATAATCAGTAGATCTGAGTTAGTTACAGTGTTTTATCTTAGAGTAGATACTGATTTAATTCATTAAACCCCAAGCGAACGCCGGCGTTCGCGCATCTATTGTCTTACTTTTGTGTCTAAAATTGACGGTATCTGAAAGGATGTGTTAAAAGGCTCGTTTCCCATGCGAAATCTGCACGGAAAACGAGCCTTTTGGCTGCATGCTGAACCATTGAGTAAACTCATGACGTGTATAGGTACCCTACACGCATACTTTTAGTTTTATTTTTTTTGACGTTGGAAATAATGAAAAATGACTTCTACCGTTCAAGGGAGGTATCGAAAAGGTGTGTCAGACTTTTACTGACAAAAACCCAGCTTCGTTCCTTTGCCTTTTGCGTCCTAGGGCGTCGGCGATAACTCTTTTGAACATTGCCGCTGCCCTAATACATTTAGAAACGAATTTGAATTTGATTGAAAAAAACGACAAACGGACGTCAAAAAATTTTGTATCAAATAGGTATTACTGGAGTTTCTCTTCGCACACACCAGCTCCAAAAGTACACACCTGGAGTCCCAAGTATTAAGATACTACAGGACCCACCAGCTTGTCTGTTAGGAAACATCCACCACATCTAGGTGTTCTATCAGAAATGAAGATATCTTTTTTGAAGTTGATAATAATATGAAATAGGTAATTTGCTCTGGGTGGAGCAAGAGGGCGTGTGTTCCGTCAGTTGCCTTTTGGGTTCCACGGCCACAGTAACTCTTTCCAATATTCGCACAGCCCAATTATTACCTACTTACAATTACCGGCACGGATCTTGAGCGCTGGCTTCAAGTTGCGCAGAAGTCAAATATTCGGTCTCTTTAGTGGTGCGAAGTGAGACGCGGGGGCGGGGAGTGTCAGTGATTGGCTCGCCGCGCCATCGTGTCATAGACGTCACTCGTGATTCGTTTCCTGCGTTGCTGCATGTATCTAACAACGAAGACGATTGGCTTGCTAATGTATGGAATGCGCAAAGCGATCCCCACTCTGACGCCGAGCGCTCAAGATCCGTTCCGGTAATTGTACCTGCTTAAATATCATACTTAGGTATACAGTAGGTACCTAGAAAGAGCAGTGGTGGCCGAGAGGTAACGGCCCCGACTTACGAGTTGTAGGCTAGGTCGCGGATTCAAACCCAGCCAGCAGGCGCATTACTTTGTGTAATTTATTTCATCACCACTGCTCTCAAAACGGTGAAAGAAAACATCGTGAGGAAACCGGCATGTCCTAGAACCAAAAATTCGAAGACATGTGATATCCAGCAACCCGCACTGGGCACGCGTGGTGGATTACGGCCCATTGCCTCTTCTAGAGAGGAGGCCTGATTCGCAGCAGTGGGAACATAAGGCCGACTATGCCAGGTAACTAATTGTTTCTGATTAGGTACTGCATACATAGTTAGGTAACTATATAATACCTACATAGGTCCCTGTAGTCTGCAACTACATAAAACCGTCTCTACTTTTAGCTCCATAAAAATAAAAATGCCCATCAAACCTGTAGCTTGCTACAATTTAATTGTTATTCACGAAACACATACGAATATCTAACGTACGACGGTACTACCCTTTAAAAGGCATTGTCTGCCTCCATGCCTGTGCCTATATTTTCGTACGAAAAAAGCCGAATAAGAAAAAAAGAATAGACAAAGCCCGATCGGCAAAACAACGACGTGGTTGGCATAGCAACTGCCGCACCGTCCGCCATGCACCAAAAATTTGTATCTACCTAACTAACTAAGCTATAAATATTTAAAAAGCTTAAAAAAGCGGATTTAGCTATGCTAGGGGGAAATTGGGAGAATAAAGGTGTTATGCATGTTACGAAAACTGATTGGCAGGTTAAAAAAGTTTCATTTTGGAGGCTGAAAAAACTTAGCGTTGCTGAATTTGCGCATTAGGTTTTGGATCGTTACTTTTTTGCAAATCAACTTCGGGGTTCTGTCTTTGTTTGATGAAAGCGGGCTTTGTTGTGTAAATTAGTTGGGTGATATGTAAGATGACAAAAATTATAAAGACATGTTGAATTGAGGGTAGTAATAAATATTCTTATAACCTTTAGATTAGTTAATAAGAGAAGTACCTACTGTTATCTACTTTTTTTTGGGCCGGTTGCGTTACCTGCCTTGAAGTAATTTGTTCCTTTCCATGGCAGTATCTTCTGCTTGTATCTCAAATATCTTCACATTTTTCTGCTAAACCCTTATAAGGGTTCTGTACCCAAAGGGTAAAAACGAAACCCTATTGCTAAGATTTAGCTGTCCATCTTTCTGCCACCAGGAAGAGAATAGAATAAACTTTATTGTACACTGCAGGCCGTATCTCATGTACTGTGATAGCTAGGCAGTTGAAATTTTCGATGTATTTTTGTTGCCGATATAACAACAATTACTGAAAATCTGATTAATTCATTAAACCCCAAGCGAACGCCGGCGATCGCGCTGTCATTGTCTTTCTATTGTGTCTCTAATTGACAGGATTGAACGACCATACTAAAAACGTGATTTTTTTCGCCGTTTTTTTCTATGGAATCCTTCATGCGTGAGCCTGACTAGCACTAGACTAGTATTTTTCGTGGAAAATTGTCAAATGATCTTTTTCCCGCTCTGTGTTGTACGAGAGCGAGTGTCTTAGACCCACAGTGTTCCTTCATTCGTCCGTTACGAGTGCCACGGTGACTCTATCGAGAAATTCCGCACTTCCGTTACACCCTACATTTGTGTATGTTATGAAAACTTTCACCCTTTTCTCTGAAGAGTTTTTGCGTCTATGACCTCGTGCTGCTTTCCAACTGTTTATTTGGGGCTAGACGTGAATGATGCCATCTCGTGACATACCACAACTGTAATGGAAGTATTTTTTTCAAAGGCATGTGAAAGGTCTACTAGTTGTAATTGGAGTTACCTTACCTTTATTAATGTTTTTTGTTTTATTATTGATAGGCTCGCTTTTGACCACTATCTCACCTGATGGTACGCGATGATGTGGTCGACGATGGAGCACGCTTGCCTTGAAGTAATCTATTCACTCTTGACTTAAAGACCCCTAATTAATTTTCTTTGTTGGAGTCAACGCAAGATTGATAGATAGTTTAAATACTTTTTATTGTATACTATATAAATAATGAAATTACAGAAGGAACTTAAAATTCTTCTTCTTTTCGTGTTCTCAAACTAGTTTTTTTCTGACCAGTATTTGGCAACCTGTTATTGGCCTCATATAGACCCTGAAAAGTGCAGGAGGTTATGCAAACTTAAAATTAATGGAGTGTCACAATGGGCGATCTTGTTGCTAAAAACTGGGCAAGTGCGAGTCGGACTTGCGCACTGAGGGTTCCGTGCAAACTACAATTCCCGAATGGAGTCTCGAAAATTTTTCCGAATTGCAATTTTTTTTTGTGACTTTGATAACAACAAATTAACAGTTTTCACATTTTTCCCTATACTTGTGATATAAGACCTTGCTCTGTGCCAAATTTCAGGATTCTGGGTCAACGGGAAGTACGCTATGAATTTTGATCTTTGAGAGTATCAAAATATACGCTTTTTTTGCGACACAAACGGCCGTATCTTTTTTATTCGTTAATATTTAGAAGTTTGTTTTTTTCACAGCTTGAAGAGACCGCAGACCTGAGTATATGGTTTTAATTTCAACTCGATACCTTCACGCGTTCTCGAGATAAAGGGTCTTGACAGACAGACAGACAGACCGACAGACAGACACACAGACGGACGTGGACAACCAAGTGATCCTATAACGGTTCCGTGTTTTCTTTTTTATGTACGGAAACCTAAAAATGACTTTTTACAGACAACCTTAGGATGGATTTGGAAGAGACGAAATAAGAGGTACGCAAGACAATAGAAATACCTACGTCTGTGACAGACGGACTAAGAAGTTATCTTCTGAAATTAGAAAACTATTTCAAAGTTTATACTTTCCTTCTTGAAAATAAATACCAGGAAATGGATAAATGAAGTCCCCATTTTTACTTTTGCTGGGAATATTAATGTCTTGTTTTGTTTCCAGTAGAAGCACTACCACGAGCTCTTAACGCGATCCATTTGACGACCTAAACTGAACTGTTAAAGGGATGGAGCTATTTAAGGTGTATAGCTCCGTCCCTCTTTCTCGCTCGCACGCTTGAAATTTTAACACGTCATGTTAAGGCCCTAGGAAATGGGTAAATGAAGTCCCCATTTCTACATTAGCTAAAAGTAGTAGCTCGAGTGGTAATGGGCCCGACTTACGAGTTAAGTCGCGGGTTCGAACCCAGCCAGCATTACTTTGTGTAATTTATTTTATCACCACTGCTCTCAAAATCAAATAATATAATAATATTCAAATCATCATCATTATGATGATGATGCTCTCAAAACGGTGAAGGAAAATGTCGCGAAGAAACCGGCATGTCCTAGAACCAAAAATTCGAAGACATGTGACATTCATCAACCTGCACTGAGTTCGCGTGGTGGAATATGGCCCATTCCTTCACCTAGAAAGGAAGCCTGAGTCTCGGCAATGGGAACATTAAGAAGGCTGCTCATGATCATGATTAGCGTCTTGTTTTGTTTACAGCTGATATTTAATCTAAACAGCCATGAACCACCTGAAAAAAGCTTACGAGTCAAGATGTCTCGACTTCTCGACCCAGAACTAACATGTCTGGTGATGAATGATAAGCATCGAGTCCTAATGACATGGAATACATAGAACTAGGCTACGCAGAAAGAAACGTCATGCTGGTGGCGCCTTTTATTTAATTTATTTATTTATGTAGATAAATACAAAGTCCAATTTAGGTGCCATCAAGGCTAGAGTGAATGGGCTCTTAATAAACTAGTGTGCTTCACCATCAACGATTGCATCACTATTTACCATCAGGTGGGAGCGCAGTGTGGCGCAGTCAAGCACTAGTTTATATCAATTTAAAAAAAAAAGAAGGTACAAGCTTACAGATATGGAAAGAAGAGCACAAAGATGCTGCTTATTCAAAACAAATTTCTTCCAGCAGACCTGCGACAGGAGATTTGGATGAGAGATGTAGACACAGTGTGTAATAAGTAAGATGTTGTGTGATAGAATGTAGACACGGTGTGTAATAAGTTAGATGTGAAGTTAGAAAAGTTAAAATGGACTATATTATCTAGAATCTACGTCACAACACCAATATGATTCCGGAGCGAGGAGGAGTAGTCCGGAGCGAGAAGGAGTGGCAGGTGGCCGCTGACTTCTGCAAAGCAGTAATTCTAGTAAAGGAGGAGGCCGACCGCATCAGGCAACAGCGGCGCTTACAGTGCCCCAGCCGCCGCCGGGATACCGATCCCGATTTCCGGCCTCCGTAGGCGCGGGCTTGCGGACGGCGAGCAATGGGTAGCTCGCTGTCCAAGCGTCCGGTAACTGTCCGGACCAAGCCCAAGTCGTCAACGGCGCGCGCTGTTCCCGCGCGCCTCAAGGAGTTGTCAGCAACAGCAGGGGCCCAGCCGGGTCGAAGCCTACTGGGGCCAGGGTTATCCGAAAGGGCGCTCGAGCCCCGGTATGAAGGCTTGAAGGAACGGGATGGGTTTTTTAGTCAGTAAGGGTGAGTTGCACCATTTAACTATAACGATAACCAAACCATAACCAGCCGTGAAACGGCAGCCTATTGGTCAATTCGACGATTTGACAACTGTTAACGGCTTTGTTATCGTTATAGTTAAATGGTGCAACTCACCCTAAGAGTCTGACACTATTTCCCGCTCCGCCCAAGAGCGGGGGTTGTCATTGGATGATTTTTCCCATCGAAAAAAAAAAGGCGGTGACGTCACATTTCATTGTGTGCAGCCTTATTCTGTTACTTGACAGTTTCCCCTGCCACCAGATTTAAAAGGTCATTTAATAATTCTAACTCATTTAATAATTGTGCGGATTTGAAAAAAATTATGATTAAAAAAAAGAGTGAACTGCCGAATTATAATAACCTACCTTCATACATAAACGTTAATGATTATCCTGCACAAGGTAAAGTTACATCGTTTTTTACTATTTTCGACGTCTGTAGTACCTACCTATCTGTTCTCAATAAAAAAATCTCGGACACCAAAGTGTAGCATTGGTCACGGTTGGCGGTAAAATAGCCGCCTTCATTCGTTCAGAAATTAGATAACGGGACGACCGGTGGCACCATTGATAAGGCTTTAAATACGAAGCGAGCCAGACCACTTCAACACGACAATGTAAAAGAAAATTGGAATTTTAGAAAGCATATCGATGCGTGCGATAAAAATTTGGAGATGGAGCGATATGAAATTAGATGAATGCAGACGCCGTAGCGCTAAAACTAACAATACAACTTGTTCTTAACGATAATCTAATTAATTATTTTTGTCTGTTATGGTTTTCGTTAAGAACGTCAACGCAAGAGAACAGAATTCCCAAAAAACCCACCTGTTTGTATCACCTGTCACATTTTTGACTAGCTTTTGCCTGCGGCTTGGCTTGCATACCTACATAAAAAATAGCCTATGTCACTCAGGAATAAAGCAGCTTTCTATCAGTGAAAAAATTTTAGCAATCGGGCCAGTACTTCCAGAGATTATCTCCTACGAACAAAAAAAAAAAAACTTTACCTCTTTAAAGTGTAGATTTTGACCTCTTTCAACTGTATTTGTATACAGTAAAGAATATAAGAACTTGAGCCCAGCAGGGTCAAAGCCTACTGGGGCCATGGGTCGTGTGAAAGAGAATCCCGGAGTATTGGAACGAAGGAAAGAAGAAGGCAAAAAGGCTGGGAGGAGTGGGTTTGATTCGCACCTAAAAAAAGAAAACAAATTGCATCATACAAAACAAATGACTGCAGTTGTATTTTGACTGGCATATTGTTTTTTTTTTTAACTCTTCCTGCTCTGAGCGGAGCGAGAGGGGAGTAGAATAGAATAGAATAAACTTTATTACACTTAAAACTTCTTCCTCTTCTGTCGTGTCGATCTGACTCAAATTAAGTCCGACCAATATCTAGCCACCTGTGGTAGAACGTCAATATCGAGCTTATTAAAAGCACTAATTACGCAACGACTTCGTAATGGTAGGTCACTGATCAAAGGAACTGTCAAAATTTTTGCAGATTACCGCTTAAGTCAGATATTCATTTGTCATTATGTACGAGATTACCATTCTATGCCATTTCTTTCAATGGAGTGTCAGTGGTTGACCGTCGGAAAGTCATAATGACGCCATTATATTAGTAGATTACCAAAACTTGTCAAAATCAACAGTTATGAAATCAATGATAGACCATTCTGACACTATTGTAACAGCAGACTTGAGGCCCTGGACCGCTTTGTACGCAAGCTTATATCTATGGGTACAATGATGGTCTATGGTATAGGAGTAACAGACTTTTGACTGACTATCCCGGATGCGTTTCTTCAGTTGCCTTTTGCTTCAAGGCCGAACTCTTATGAACTATCCTGCAGAACTTGATAAACTGCAATGTTTTTTTTTTTTAAAGAAAATAATGAAAGGAACTCGCTCAGATATCACAAGTCTGTGATCTAGTGGTCAATTAAGACAACACTAAAGTGGGTGTCTGATTGTTTAAACCTTGTGTAATGTTTTGTATGGCCGCTTTTAATTTAGAGGCGGAATCAGATTGTTAATTTTTCGTTCAATTGTGTCTTTCGCTTGAAATGAAACATACCAAAACATGAAATGAAAGAAAAGTGGCGAATGAATTCATTTGTGATTCAACATGATAGCCAAGATATTATTATTATTAATTATATTTTCTTTTTTTTATGCACCTATCATATTGTCTCTGCACTACCCTAGGTTGACTGGTAGAGAATGCCTAAAGCAGTAAGTCCGCCTATGTACTTTTTGTTGCATGAAGATTAAATAAATAAATAGCGCGCTGATTAGTTTTCAAATAGTCTTTCAGGATTCTAGTGCCATTTAGTGTACCAAGTACACCAAACACTGTTTAGTGTCACAGAAAAAAACCCAGTAAAAACTATCCAGTTAAAATCTTTCAACTAATTAATTAGGTATTTATGCATCCAATTAGCTTCTGCCATCGGCTTCGCCCGCGTGAAAGCAGGTTCATCATCATCACCATCATTTTAGCCGATAGTCGTCCACTGTTGGACATAGGCCTCCCCCGAGTGTCGCCACAATGCACAATCCTGTGCGTCTCGCATAAATCGGAATCTCGCAACCTTCACCAGGTCATCAGTCCAACTTGTAGGAGGCCTTTCAACACTGCGTTTTCCGGTACGCGGTCGCTACTCCAGAACCCTTCAGCCCCAACGGCCATCTGTTCTGCGAACAATGTGGCCTGCCCATGAAAGTAGGTGTCTCAATACAATCTTTGCACACCCCATGTAATTTTGGAAAATCCTTTCTTAATCCTTGCTTACGTCATAAAAGAAAACGTGCAAAATTTCACGCTGCTAGTTCCTGTGGTTTGGGCTGTGCATTAATATGCCAGTCAATCAGTTTCTCCTTTTATATACCTCTATATAAATATATAGATAACTAGATTTTGCCCGCTACTTCGCCTGCATACCTACATAAAATATAGCCTATGTCACTCAGGAGCAGTTTTCTATCGGTGAAAAATTTTTCGCAATACGGACCAGGACGGTTAGCCAGGTTGTTATTCTGCAATCGTTAACGCTGTCGAAAAGTGAAGAAACGTATGGGAATTACGTCATCTCAACGTAAAGTCGCGTGGTCGGAACAAACGAATAGAAAATTCGTAGCCAAGTTCACATCGTTCAAAATGATAGAATGAATTTCTACGTTTAACGCTACATCCTTTGATAAACAAACGCTAAATTGTAGAACGAGCGGCTGACGCAGGTGCGTCAACATGGCTACCCACTTATCGTTTTCTACAATTGCTGACACCGAAGCGTTACCGATTGGAGAACGGAATTCGACACGATACGGTTGTAACTTGGCTAGGGGGGCAGGTACTTTCAGAGATTACAAAAAAACAAACTTTATCTCTTTATAATATTAGTGTAGATAATCTGAAGATCAGCAATAAACAGATATAAATAGTATAATAATTTTATAGTAGCAATTAAATCCTGCGGCATACACTCGCAGCGGACGAAACCAGCCAGACTCGTTCCGAGAACGTCTGTAGGACGAATACTCAACATTATTTCTAGAATCCCATAAAAACTAGAGGTCAGCCTGACCCAGGACCCTAAAACTTAAGTTACGAGTTAGTCAGACAAAAGGTGATAAAGGATTAGGTATGTTAATCTATGTTCATTATACTAGCTGTCTGCCGCGGCTTCATCCGCGTCTTTGGTTACTGCTACGCTCATATTAGTCATAGGTATACTCATAGCTTTAGTTTTTTTTAGTTGGGCAAATCATCCAATGACATCCCTCGCTCCCGGGCGGAGTGGGAGTTAGTGTCAGACTTTTACTTACTAAAAACCCACTCCTGTTTATTCGTTGCCTTTCGTACCGGGGTCGAATCCTTTTAGAAGCAGACCCTTGGCCCTAGGCTCCGACCCTGTTGGGCCCCTACGATAGTGTTATATCCTATAACCTTCGTCGATAAATGGGCTATCCAACACTAAAAGTATTTTTTAATTTGCACCAGTAGTTCGTGATATTAGCGCGTTCGAAAAACATAAAAAAAATTCAGATTCAGATATTACTAGCTTCTGCCAGCGGCTTTCGCCCGCGTGATGATAGAAAATTGCCCCAAGGGAACATAGTTTTGGGATAAAAAGTATCCTTTGTGCTATTCCAGGACATGGTCTACTAGTGTAACAAGTTTCACTGAAATCCGTTCAGCCGTTCGAGCGTAAAGAAGTACCTAATAAACATACGCACACACACAAACTTTCGCAAATAATTGATATGCTAATTGCTGCATCCTTTTAGGACCAATTTGGATGCGGTTTCCACACATAGATTTGTGTTTTTTTTTAGTAAAAAATATTGTATTGTATTGTTGGTTTCTGTATTGTTTGTTGTTGTATTGTATTGTAGGTATTGTGTATTGTTTTTTTTGTATTGTATTGTTGTTTTTTGTTTTGTTTTGTATATTTAATTATAATAAATTCAGGCCGAAAACCGGACAGTACCTAAAACCGGAAAACATTGAATGATTTGCACCGGTTCGTACCTAGAGGCCAATGAAAAAGAAGCAACTAATTAGTAGCCACAGTGCATTATTTTGTTTCACTTAGCAAGAAAAGAAGCAAGTTAATCCACCGTACATTAACGTTAACTACAAATCCTTCCACAGTCGTCAATTATTTTTTGTCTCTGTAACCGGTAGTAACCACCTCAGTGCATTTCTCGAATCTTTAAACAAGTTCACACGCGATAAACACATTAAGACAGATGGACAGACGGACGTTGCTGTAAGGAGGCCCAAATTATGGACCACTCGCTTCTGTAATTGATTTTTTTTTCTTGCGTATTCAAAATGGGCTTGTTTGAATCAGTTCCACCAAAAACTTTGTCCACGAGCGTAAATTAGTTCCGTCTTCCTCCGATAGATGGCGGTGTATACCTAATTCAGATCGTATCTGAATCGCGGTGCCAACATTCTCCGCCATTCATGGGTTGTGTGAAAGTGAACCCCACGGGGTTAAAGGCAAAGAAGGAATAGGAGTGGGTTTTAGTCAGTAAAAGTCTGACAACCGCTCCGCCCGAGGGCGGGAGATGTCATTAGATAATTTCCCACGTAAAATTACATTCTCCGATATTGAACGATTCTAGCACTGTTTTGTTTAGAAGTCTTATTTACCTGATGGGAACCGTGATCATGAAGACGGTTCCCCCAGGGCGAGGCCTATCCGTTGCACTGCGGATGAGCCTTGACCCTTGCAATTATCCCTAATGTGGATAACTCGGATGGGTCGTTTTTAGTACCTAATGAGACTGCATCCGCGCTGAGTCTCTCGTATAATCATCATCATCATTTTAGCCGAAAGATGTCTACGGTTGAACATAGGCCTCCCCTAAGTGTCGTTAATAGCGACGTTCCTATGATATCCTCTTTTAGAACTTAATTTTGTTACTAAGTTATTTGATAGTCAGTTAAGAATATTTAGTTATTATCTCTGAAAGACTGAAACCTATTTTTTTGTAAATTGTTGGGTCTCTAATAGACGTAAACATATATAATTATATACCTAGATATTTTTCTTCTTAACGAAAAATAATTGCGGAAGTTAATTTAATAGACTTTAAAAAGAAACAATTTGATCAGCCTGTTAGTGTCTTATCAACATACTAGATGGCGCTGACGTACCCAACACAACATAAAGCCCGACTCGAGACCCTTTTGTTTGAATAAAGCTGAGCTTTTCAAAACAAAAGTGTAAAATTGTTAGAAAGTGTAATTTTGAGTTTTCTTCTCCATTACCTAACTCATTATTTTGTAAATTATTATCTATAATTTGTGTTATTTATAGGCTATCCGAAAAATAACACAAATTTTGAAGAAAAGTGAGTTACGTAATTTAGTTCAATATCCGTTTAAAGTGGTAGAATGGATTTCGGGAAATCTGAAACTTATATATATATAAATAGAGGGAGAAAGTATTGTGACTTGTCCTTAAATAAGTATTAAAAAACAAAATCTTTCACCGCGTCTCTCTTTCTGTATGAACGGGATAAACTCAAAAACTACTGAACAAATTTTCACGCAATTTTCACCAATGGACAGAGTGATTCAAGAGTAGAAAAAAGCCAAGAATTTTAAAGACTTCTAACGCCCGCTGCGAATCTCTTTCGCTAGTAAACTCAAAGTAATTTTTTTTGGAGACGTATTTACCTATCCAATTAAATTAAGATCTCTCATCTCTGCGACTCTTTTTACATAGATAGACTTTCTTTGTACGCCTCTAAACTAAAAAACAACATTCAACTTTTACACAATTCTTAAATTTTAAAAGTAAACTACGTGTTTTTACAAAACCATCACGACTCTTCTTGTTAGTAAGAATCAATTACAAACACAAAAATCACGTTCGTTCATTAACCTGGAATGACATTTTTCATCGAAAAATCTGCGATATAACAGTACATAATAACAGCTCACGTATTATCGCGATCTTTTTACCTCGGCCGGGAGTCGAACGGACAATGGGTGTCGGGCAGCCTGCTCAACGCTAACGGTCGTCCACGAATCAGATCGTCATTACACGGGGACTTTTTTACGGACATTCTTGAGCGCAAAAAGTTTTGATTTGACCGCACTGTAGTTGGGTTCGAGTGGAGTGGCCGTTGGTTGGCTTTTGTTTTAACCGCAGTTATCACGCAGTCATCAATCAACGATTAGTCTATTTAGAGCAACATAAACATTCGTAGCGACATCTATGACACTAAACAGGAACTAAAATCATTTCGTTTAAAACAACAGCCCAAAATCAACTATCAAAGCTGCACTAACACGCCTGATTTGTACGTACATATAACGACTTCGAGCGACGAGGAACTAGTGTAGCTCTACAAGTCTAGTTTCAATACAAAATGGAGATCGACGCGCCCAGATTGGCGTACAATGCGTTCCAAATGAGAATAGGATCGCCCTCCATGTTGTGACGTCACGATTTACTGTCAAATCGAGGAAAGAAATTTTTAAACATTAATTAATTTATGAAAAATTTTATTTAATTATTATTATTTTATTTTTTTATTATTATTTTTTTTTATTTTTGAATTGTCAATTATGAATGTATTAAGGTTAAGTTTTTTTGTGTGTACAATAAAGAATTAAGAATTAAGAATTTATTTATGAACTGTGAACGAAAAAAGTTTAATCAGAATCCAGTTCTTCACTTCTACTTATCTTTCATCACGTTCATCAATTTTACCAAAATTTCTTCGATTTCACAGTACGACGAGACGTCAAAACATAGGAATCGGTCCTATTCTCATTTGGAACGCGTAGTACGTAGCACACATGTGTGCCGTGTAGTTAACTACACTTCTACCTTCAGGCTGTTACCTAAGCAAGACACAACATCCGTCTGTTCTGAAGATCCTCTC
Source organism: Mythimna ferrago (assembly GCA_910589285.2). Lineage (NCBI taxonomy): Eukaryota > Metazoa > Arthropoda > Insecta > Lepidoptera > Noctuidae > Mythimna > Mythimna ferrago. Next base: position 4,262,122 of record OU342693.1, read on the forward strand.
TTTTCAATGGCGGTATGTGAGACTTTACACTCGGTTACGGCAGGACTGTCCACTCTGTTCTGCATACCTCTAAACATTTGGTTTAAACCACAAGCTATGGCGTTAGCTATCACAAGTAGCTAGACAACTATTACCTATACACCGTTAAATTTTGATCGTTTTAATCCAGTGGAGGGTCGATCCGGTACATGAAACTCTATTGATTTTTAAAAATAAAATTAAAAAATAAAGTACCTAAAGCGACAAAATCATACATAGTTCTTCTCGAGAAAAATATCAGCTAAGTATACACGGAATCCGCAAGGGCCGATGCCTTCCAGGTCTTCAGGATTGTTTGAAAGAGTCACCGCAGTCCTTGAACGCAAAGGGCAACTATAGGGACATTAGGAACACGGGTGTATTTAGTCAGTAAAGGTCTGACTCTCTATCTCTCACTCCGTCCAGAGTGAGAAAACTTATTTGACGATATTCCCCCTCTGTTCTCCTTTTCAAGTCGTATTCTTCATTACTGTGAGGGTCGGGAAGTTCCCACTGGATTAGCTTCGACGATATCCCACAAAGTCCACGGCCGTAATCAGCCTTTTATACGCCCGGTGTTAGCTTCTATTTATTTATTTTAACCAGAACGACAATTGATCTCCGTAAAAAAAGTGTTAGTCTTATCCGGCTCGATTAATATACCTAGATATAAAAATTTACAGGGGATTTTTATTTTTGTGAGCCTTTTCTGTCCCACACCTGAGCAAAGGCCTCCATCCACTCCTTTCATCGGTCGCGCGACCGGGCTTAATTTTTCCTAAAATGGGATTGGGCAGGACATGTCTGCTGCATGCCTGACAAACTGTGGGCCAAAGCAGCACAAAGACCACGAGGGAGACGGCGCGGCGAACTAGACAGACTCCACCAGAACTGGCATGAGTTTATATTATTTAAAAAAAAAAATACCTACCAACGGCCACTCTTCACCTCGCTAACAATACGAAGGCGCCACGCCAGCGACAAGTGTTAAATTGGAGCTCGAACGAAACACAACAAAAAAAGCAAAGTATCGGCGACTGAACGGGGGAAAAACAACGTTTTGAACGGTGTTGCCTAGGCTCAGACACTTTCTAACGCGAAGAAATTGAGGTAGCAAGTATTTTCTTCAACAGTTATACGTTGTACCGGGTCCTGGACTAGGTTCCCGTGGCAGAACTGATATTATTAAGTATTTGCTTCTGGGACCCTCAGTTTTTGCCCAGCGTCCTGTTTTGTAGCCGATTCATGTCGTTAGACTCCAGAGCTCTGCTAGGGTGGCCTTGTCAGAACCATGGGTATTCACCGTCTGGGACCTTTAGTTTCTGCTCAGAGTCCAGTTTTGTGGTCGGTCTTGACATTAGACTGCAGAGTTCTGCCGGAGTCTGTGTTTTCTGATAGCTACAACCTAGGGGTTTTTAAGTCAAGACTGAATAGGTTACTTTTAGGCAACCGTGCTCTCTGCATCTTCGCTTACCATCAGGTGAGATAGTGGTCAAAACGTGAGCCTTAAGCAAGCATGCTCCATCGTCGGCCACATCATCGCTTATCATCAGGTGAGATAGTGGTCAAACGTGAGCCTATTAATAATAGAAAAAAAGAATCGCCCTTTTTGCCCAATGCAAGGTATAAACGATGAGTTGTTTGATAATTTCCCTCGTCAAAAAAAGGTTTAGCAGGTTGTTTGAAGTCTCAAAGTCGATCATTCGAAAGTTAGTTTATTGGCTAAAACCCACCCATGTTCCTTCAGTTACCCTTTACGTTCCAGAGTCCAAAGCCAGAGCCGGTAACTCATTTGAACCATCCTTCAATCCACCATGCTAAGCGTTTTGGATGGCTCAAAAATCAGGAATCAAAATCAAAGTATTCATCAAATAAACCATTTACATTTACAGGCACTTTTAAATTGTTTAGAAATCAGTCAGTCAGAAAAATAATACTAATTGCACATTCCAAATCGTAGATCTCTATCGAGAACTTAAAAAAAAAAACCTCTATGGAGAAGAATATGCAAGAAACTCTTATAAATTATGATAAGTAATAACAATTTCTAAGAGTGTCTATGGAGTCTTAGTTTGTATGGTATAAGATGGTGGTGATGATGGTTTAAGAGCCGGTTGTAATGACTGAGTATTTTGTATAAACTCCGCCCGGGCCTATGTCAATTTTGCGGCCACGTAACAACGGTTTCATTTTTATAAAAAAAAAACAATAACTACCTAGTCAAGATTTTGGTTTTTTCGGGGCCCTTTTAAAACATAACAACCTAGGGGTCTTTAAGTCAAGAGTGAATAGGTTATTTCTAGGCAAGCATGGTCCATCATCGGCCACATCATCACTTACCATCAGGAGAGATAGAGGTCAAACGCGAGCCTATCAATAATATAAAAAAAAATATTTACTGTTTTTTGTAACTTTATAATATTTCCGTGACGTAATCTTGTAGACATTACACGTTTGAAATCGTAATTTAGGGTCAGATTCGCGATTTTTTTTTATCAAGCCAACTAATTTATATCATGTTTTGATTTGTGCCCGGCGGGTGGTTATGTCATCATCATCATCATCAGCCTTTTTAATGTTCCCAATGTTGGGGCTCAGGCCTCCTCTCTAGGAGAGGGAATAGGCCGTAAACCACCACGCGGGCCCAGTGCGATTTGGTGAATGTCACATAACTTCACATAACTTCGGTTGGTCATATAATCAATTTTAATAAAATAATTTTTCATGGTGGTCTGTTTTATATTTGTGGGTTTTCAGAGGTTTAAAAAAGTTAAAAATGAGTAGAATCTGGCCTTAAACCCAGCAGTGCGAACTATATAGGCTAGATTGTATGATGAACGCCATGAACAGGCTATTTTCGGCCACTTATAATAACATAAGGCGTGGTCAGCACCTGGCACTATTATTATTAAAAGACAGTCAGTTGAGTAAGTTATATTTAAGTACGTATTAAAATATGAGTCATGCTTAGAAAGTAATCAAATAGACGGCGACAAAAAACTTGTTCTGACTATACAAATTAACTGCTAATGGTAGTTACTGGTCATTCGGTAGTCAGTGTAGACTTTTGACCTCGACATCTGGAGGTTTTTATTTGATTCTGTAAAGAAATAATGCTGAAGGTTCTTCGGATTAATGGTTTATCATACGCGCTTCGGATAAAGGGTTTGTTATCATGACCTTGCTGCTCTGCAAGGCGATCCTCAGCCACCGTAGGTGCTGATTGCGGACGACGTACAATATGTGTAGTTTGCCTTCTGTATATCTCGACCTGGAGAATTGGAGGCATTTATTTGAAGAAATAATGTTGAAGGTGCTTTGGGATAACAGTTTATCATCATCATTTTCTTGCCCTTCAGGGCAATCCTCGACCACCGTAGGTGCTGATTGCAGACGACGAGCAATGGGTAGCTCGCTGTGCGGTTGTCTGGCAAGAACCGAGCGTTAGATATCTTAACTTGGAGATTTAGAGGCCTTTATTTGAAGAAATAATGTTGAAGGTTTATCATCATCATCTTCCAGCCTTTCAGGGCAATCCTTGGCCATAGAAGGCGCGGGCTTGCGGACGACCAACAACGGGTAGCTCGCTGTCCAGCCGTCTGGTAATAACCGAGCCTGGGACCTTGTCGACGAGTTGTGTTCCATGCACTCCTAAAAGAATGCCCACTAGGACTACGGAAATTTATGAAAGATATAGCGTGGTTTTAGAACGCAAAGGGTAACTGAAGGACATCAGTGGGTTTTAGTTAGTAAAAGTCTGACACGCTTTCTGACTCCACCCAAGAGCGGGAAAACTCATTTGATAGTCTCGAACCTGAAAAAAAAATGTGTTTGTTACTCGTTCATGCTCAAACGGGAGGTTTTAAATGTTTTTCACACAGGTGGATCTCATCCTAGGATCAGTCTACCCTGATATACCCATAGGATACTTTTTCCCGAAAGTAACGCGGGCGAAGCCGCTGGCTGCAGCTAGTTCGAGACTTTGCTTCGCTTTTTTCTGCTGATCAAAATGTCTGGTGATCCTAAACCTCTCTACCAGCCCTGGTTGTTATGTCTATCTTGCCATTAAGAGGGCCCTTCCTCGCTATTTTTTCGGCGTTGCGTACAAACTACCTACAGGTTATTAAACTCGCTCAGCTGACGTTTCCTTTAAGAAATTACTTTCGTACATGCGTAAATTTATACGAGTTTTGAAAAAAAGGTACTTTATTTTTTAATTTTATCTCTACAAATCGATACTGTTTCATATACCGGATTGACCCTCCACGAGATTAAAACGATTAAAATTTCATCATCATCATCATTTCAGCCGATACACGTCCACTGTTGGACATAGGCCTCCCCCAAGCGTCGCCACATCGAACGTTCCTGTGCGTTCCGCATCCATCGGTTTCCTGCTACCTTCACCAGGGCGTCGGTCCACCTTGTAGGAGGCCTTCCAACACTGCGTCTTCCGGTACGCGGTCGCCACTCCAAAACCTTTTTCGGCCCCAACGGCCATCTGTTCTGCGAGCAATGTGCCCTGCCCATTGCCACTTAAGTTTGGCAATTCTTTGTGCTATGTCGGCAACCTTAGTTTTCCTGCGGATATCTTCATTTTTTATTCGATCACGCAAGGAAACCCCGAGCATAGCCCTTTCCATTGCTCTTTGGGTGACTTTAAGCCTTCTGATGAGGCCCATTGTGAGCAACCACGTTTCGGAGCCATATGTCATCACTAGCAACACGCACTGGTTAAAGACTTTCGTCTTGAGACACTGTAGTATGTTGGACGAGAAGACCACAGATTTATGGGGAAATTCTGTGGATGTTGTAAAGTCCATTATAAAGGTTGTAGCTCCTAGTTTAGCACTTATTTTTAATAATTGTATTGATCGTGGCGAGTTTCCTGACTTGATGAAGTATAGTAAAATAATACCATTGTTTAAAACGGGTAGTACATCTGACCCCACAAATTATAGACCTATTTCAGTGCTACCCACCTTTAGTAAAATATTTGAGAAACTAATTTTACATCAATTACAAAGATTTTTTAATAGACATAAGTTGTTACATAATAAACAGTTCGGTTTTACAAGGGGTCGTTCAACAACCGATGCCGGGGTTGAACTTTTAGGACATATTTATAATGCATGGGAAGACAAATGCGATGTCCTGGGCATTTTTTGTGATTTGTCCAAGGCTTTCGATTGCGTTCTCCATGAAACATTAATCAGGAAACTACACCATTACGGAATCCGGAATTCCTCTCTGGATCTTCTTACTTCTTATTTGAGTGATAGGATTCAGAGAGTTGATGTAAATGGAAAAAGATCACCCGGGTCTGTAGTGTCAATGGGTGTGCCCCAGGGCTCGATTCTTGGTCCATTTTTATTTCTCATTTATATAAATGACTTGCCATACCTCATAAAGGATAACCATGATATAGTGTTGTTTGCAGACGACACTTCGCTTTTGTTTAAGCTTAAACGTCAGCAGCCGGTTACTGATGACATAAATAACGCCCTTTCAAAAATAGTACACTGGTTTAATGTCAATAACCTGCTCCTTAATGAAAAGAAAACCAAATTTGTTAAATTTACGATGCCTCACGTAAGGCAGGTAGAAACTAGTGTGCTAATAAAAGGTAAAGAATTGAGTCCTGAAGACACTACAGTGTTCTTGGGTATAACTCTTGATGCTAAGCTTCAGTGGGGCCCACACATAGATAAGTTGTCGAAAAAACTTAGCTCTGCCGCATACGCTGTTAGACAAATTCGAAATCTAACTGACTTAGAGACAGCCCGTTTAGTTTACTTCAGTTATTTTCATAGTGTCATGTCGTACGGTATTCTATTATGGGGAAATGCCGCCGATATCCAAACGATTTTTGTTTTGCAGAAAAGGGCCATTCGTTCAATTTATAAATTAAGTCCCAGATACTCCCTCAGAGATAAATTTAAAAATATTAATATTTTGACTGTGCCATCTCAGTATATCTATGAAAATATTTTGTATGTTCATAAAAATAAAAACATGTTTAAAAAATACAGTGACATTCACAACGTTAATACTAGGAACAAACACAAGTTAGTGGTTCCTGCCACCAGGCTCAAAAAAATAGGACGCTCATTTAGATGCCAAAGTATACATTTTTATAATAAGCTTCCCAGTCCCATCCAGGAACTTAGCATTAATAAATTCAAAATATTTGTAAAGCGAAAACTTTGCCAAAAGGCTTTTTATACTGTAAAAGAGTATCTCGAGGATAAAACGGCTTGGGATTGACCTGCTCCAGTACCTACTCACTATAATTATTATCATTTGAATGTTTTTTTGTTTTAACTGCTTTTTTTTATTGACGATTATTGTTGTTTTACAATTATGATATTGTATATATATATATATATTATTATTATTTTTTAACAATTATGACATGTTTATTTTTACTATTTGACTGATTTTTTTTTTATATACTTACTTTTTTTTACAATTTGTAATATTTACACTTCTGTAAATTTTATTATTGTGAATGTGAGAACTATGTGGATTACTCTTTCCTTTTCTTTTATTTTCACATGATGTCTGGCAGTTTTGAGTATTTGATGTGGCCTACCCAAATGTCCTTTCTTTGGCATTGTTCGTCAAGTCGTTGAGCTCCTTAGTAGTCCTGAGTTGAGCTACACGCATATTGACAAATGCTTGCACTGACTGGACAGGTCCACTTAGAACTGTGTGGTTCTTTCTTCAAAAGACCATCTCAGGCTCAATCTACATGGTTCTCATATGATTTGACCATTACATGTTTTGCTGTATGGACTTTAAAAGAGACTTTGACCCCTGAGTTTGTTTCGGTGTTTCTTCTCAGGGTAGTCAGCTAGGAAACACCGGCCTCATCTAGCATTAATTGACGAAAAAAAAAAATTGACGTGTAAAAGTGTTTTTATAAAACCTACTTGCAAAATAAAGATCATTTATCATTTATCATTTATCATTTATCATTTATCAAGATACCGCGTAGCTTCCCGAACGCTGCCTAACCGAGTTGGATTCGACGGTTGATTTCTCTCTCGAAGTTAGACCTACCCAACTGGACTGTCTGTCCGAGGTAGACGTAATCGTCCACAACTTCGAGTGTAGAGTCTCCGACCATGATAAGAGTGGGCGCTACATGGTTTTGTTTGTGGGTGCTACATTGTTAATGTATGAGTAGATAGATATATTATGAAGGACCAAAGTTCACACAAAATAGAAAGATGTGTAATAACGTCATAATCACGTAAGAGTGCGGTTGTGGAGTGCTCGTGCTGGGCGCTCTTAAGAAACCCAATAGGAAGCCGAGGTTATCTCGTAAGTCTGTTTACAATGCTCTGTCAGGCTCTATGATTACTTTACCGAGGAAACACGTGACTCCGCACCTACAAACGCTAAAAAGTCTAGTTCTAGTGCTCAGCCTTTTAGCACTATTGTAACTAGACTAGAGGTGATTGACCTCAGGTCGTTTTGTATTGGTCTGACAACGTAAGTAATGTAGTTTATTTTTTTCTTTAATAAGCTGTTCAATAACAATGTGTTTGTTGGCGGTTTAAATTAAAGAGAGAGAGACTTAATTAAATTGGTTATTACCTGGGTGCCTATTAATAATGTCTACGATAAAAAAACGTCTTTAAAAAAAGTGTAATAAGCGAAAAACTGTTTTGTCTGGTTGTGATCCATTGACTTCTCCCACTCCTGGGTAGAGTGAGGGGGCGTGTCAGACTTTTACTGACTGAAACCCACTCCTGTTTCTTCTTTGTCTTTGTACCAGGGCCCAAGGGTTGACTTTCACCCAATAGGCTTCGACCCTGCTGGACCCCTACGATTTACTGAAATCTCCTTGAGGCGCGCGTGGAACATTACGCGCCGTTGAAGACTTAGGGTTCTGCCACATTAGACGGAAATTCCGTCGCGAAAGATCGGCGACGGAACGTTAAGGGGATGCATCTCGACATACATTTTCAGTGTTTTTCATACAACCGCTCTTACGCGATTATGACGTTATTACACATTTTTCATCAGATATTTTGGAAACACAGTATCTTGTGGATATTAACTAGGCTTCTATGGAAATCAATTTATAAATTTGTGTAAAATTAATCCAGTTAAGACCTCTGGAAAGTCTGCTATTTTGCATGAACTTTGACACTTTATAATTTACTCAAAAATTAAAAAAATCAAAAAAGTACAACTATACAAGCCTAGCAAATTTTATCAAGATTCTTAATAATGACAATGTTTTTCAAAAACTTTTAAGTGTTTAAAAAAACACGTATTTCCTGGAACAAGTTTTGTAAAATATTCGAGTAAATCACGGAATTACTGAATGAAGTTCCTTTTCGTCAAACATCACGTTGGATTGCGTTAGATGAAGTAACAAGCTTTTAAGCCATGCTCGATGTTTACGATAGGCGAGTGGAAAAGCAGTACAAATAGCGGGCACACTACGCGCAAGATCGGCCGCTCCAGGATTTCCGTATAGTGTGGCAGAGGCCTTGGGCTCGGTCCGGACGGACGACAGGCAGCGTGCTATACACTGCTCGTCTCCTTCGCTAGCATTACTGCTTCTCAGAAGGAGACGACCGCCATTCCTTCTCGCTCTAGACTATAGTCTGTACCAGGTCCCAGCGCGAGTGGTCGTTTCCGCCCATGGGCGATCGGCGAGGACATGGCGGTGCTCTGCCCAAGCGGGGCACATCTCTACCGTATGCTCCACAGTGTTCTCCAGGCGGTCCACACCCGGGCGTTTCTTCCGTATAAATCCGATGCAGAACCTCTCGAACTAACCATGTCCTGCGTGATGTATGACTACAATGGGGTGTCATTGCTAATAGGGAATCTCTTTTAGACAACTTTTGGATGGATTTCACAGAGAAGGAGAAAAATAGGTACGCTAATAGATCGTGGAGCACTATGTTGGTTGCGTGACTGAAGGTTATTTCTTTGTTCCCATAGAAATTCTATGTTTGTATATTCCATTATATTCATTGATCTTCGAACGAGCTTTAAATTCCTTTTATTAAAGTCCTTAGGGCGAGTTGTTTTACGTTTACCGCGTCTCTCTGATTGGTTCAGAGCTTGGAGCGGGCCAATCGGAGCGCCGGACGTTATAAAACGTGTCGATAGCATTGACAAAAGAACTAGCACTAGGCATTCTGTCTGTTCCTACTTCTGGCCTGTAGGTCTAGTGGTTAGTGGCCCTGACTGCTATGCCGGAGGTCGTGGGTTTGATTCCCACCCAAGACAAATGTTTATGTGATGAGCATGATCATTTGTTCTGTGTCTGGGTGTAATTTATCTATAATATGTATGTATTTAGAAATATATAAGTATGTTTATCAGTTGTCTAGTACCCATAACACAAGCTCTGCTTAGCTTAAGACTAGACGGCGTTGTGTGGTAGCTGTGGAATACTTCTAATACTATGGGCGGTAATCGGGCGCCTGATTCTGCAAGCTAAGATTTTTTTTTTATATGTACAGGGTTATTTGAAAAACTCTGGCAACCTCCCAGAACTAGGTTACTAACATCATAAACAACAACTTTTGTTCTATGACTTTTAAAAAATTATCATATTTTATGTGTATTATCACAAGTTCATTAGATTTTCATACAAAAATAAAAATATTGAAATTGAACGTTCTAAATGTTACGAAGTTTATGTGAAGGAAGCGATAGTACAATAGCGTAGGGAAGCCAGGATTGGTCGACGGGGGTGCTTGATGCGCTTGCGTCGTGTCATACAGACAGGTAGGTATAGCAAAATACAGAGTAGAATGTGTTGGGTAGAACAACGAAATCTTAAAAGTTTGTTTTTGGTAAATGAATTATGTTAAGTATGGAAAGTGCGTGTTGCCAGTGATGACATATGGCTCCGAAACGTGGTCGCTCACAATGGGCCTCATCAGAAGGCTCAAAGTCACCCAAAGAGCAATGGAAAGGGCTATGCTCGGGGTTTCCTTGCGTGATCGAATAAAAAATGAAGATATCCGCAGGAAAACTAAGGTTGCTGACATAGCACAAAGAATTGCCAAACTTAAGTGGCAATGGGCAGGGCACATTGCTCGCAGAACAGATGGCCGTTGGGGCCGAAAGGTTTTGGAGTGGCGACCGCGTACCGGAAGACGCAGTGTTGGAAGGCCTCCTAAAAGGTGGACCGACGACCTGGTGAAGGTAGCGGGAAACCGATGGATGTGGGACGCACAGGAACGTTCGATGTGGCGACGCTTGGGGGAGGCCTATGTCCAACAGTGGACGTGTATCGGCTGAGATGATGATGATGATGAAGTATGGAAAAAGTCATAGAACAAAAGTTGTTGTTTATGATGTTACCTATTACAGACTTGCAAGATTGTTAGTGTTTAACAAATAACCCTGTATTATTAACATTACACCGGATATGACACATTTTATAATTACGCAAGCTTTCGACTCCTTCCGCTGCCATTCTAACAACAACTAAAAATAAAAATAAATCAACATTTAATAAAGCAATCTCATCAGCGTCCTCTCATAACTTAGCTTCAATTACGTAAGCAAAAAACACAAACGGCATACTACGAGCCGACAAATCTTACGACCGGTTGTAAGTCGTAATTGTTTCAACCAACAAAAAAGTCGGACATAAGGCCAAGCAAGCAACCCGCCATGCCGCATGAATGGGACGACCGGCCGCGCCCGGGGAAAATAAAAACGCTCCATATTCGTGAAATGATAAAAAAAGAAAGAAATCGGAAAATAAAAGAAAAGGCAAGTCCGCGGCACGTACCGGCGTCCCCTTTTTAAAAAGAGAACTATTCCAGCGGAGCGTGAATGAAAAACGCGCCCACTACGCGCCGCGTTACCGTAATCTTGTGATTATTATTTTTATTTTTGAGTCTCGCTTCCTTTTTTATTATTATTTAGTCTTATTATTATGTTATTTTATACGTTTTATCGCGTGTGGCGTCGTATGTAGGTCAGGACGGTGCGCGGGGGATTTTTTTTGGTTTTCCGCGCAAGGTCGCTGTGTTTGCTTGTTTTGGTCGACGCGGCGCGGTAATTGCTGCAGTGCGTTGAACTGTGAGGTGAACTTACGAATTTGTATGAGTCGCTTCATTATCATTGAACTTATCTTTACTTTCGTTTGGTTTTGTTCCTTATACTCCGATCTTATCGCCTCAAGCAAATGAGATGCACCAATATTGGCAAGCTTCACAAATAATTGCCAACATTTTATCATCTACTGAAAGTGCAGTTTTTTTTTTAGTTTTAACTTTTCTTACAAGCAAACTGCCCTGCGTGTTTTTTAATTAAAATCTTTAAAAAAAAATTAAGACTTAATAATATTAATAAATATAAGTATAGTACTAATGTACTAGGTAAATCAGCTGTAACCCATCTGCATTGAACATAAATAAGTTTTTTTTTTAATAGCTTTTCCTTCCATGCACAATTTAAAATGTGCCAAATTATCAAAAATTTCGGGATGGCCAAGTGGTTAAGGCACCTGTCTCTTATGCATAAAGTTGCGGGTTCGAAACCGGGCAAGTAAGTACCAATGGAAAATTTTTCAATTCATATGTATTGTTACGTACGTGGGTAATCAAATGCCGATTTACTAAGAGACAACTTTATTCACCACAAACAATAACAAAATAGTCCAGTCAACAATAATCCGAATCGCAATTAACACTAGAGTACCGTTACACTATCGCTTAGGTCGTTAGATAAAATCACTTCAAGTACTAGGGTAGTTCGCTCTTGATCGCAGTCGAAATCACAACTGACTCGCTTCCGGCCGGGGGCACGTATTTATATGCGGAGCCAAGAAAATTCTAGATACCGACGTCCCACGAACGATCCAGAATTCCAGAACAATTGAATCGCTTCTCGAAGTCATAAATCATTTTTATTACTCGTGGTAATAAGAGTCACTTTCATGCGAATTTCGACTCTATTGTTAACGTCGGAGAGTATCATTTCCCTTATCCTAGATAAATGCCTACCCACTAGTTGTAAGTACTTTGTGGATGTTTCGAGATTTTTCTAAGGCTGGCTACGTACAACCATTCTAGACCTTTCGAACAGCAATGCGTTTTAATTATTACGTGCTACTCTTTATTTTCTCGGAGATATGGCGGGTTCACGTTTAATGGCGTAACAGTATTTTATAAGTTTATCTAAGACATTACTGTCACCCCGTCTCTCGGAAAGCACGTAAAGCAGTTGGTCCCGGTTATCATTCGTAGACAGTCGTTAGTAGTCAGACGCCATAAAGTTTGCCCATCAGCCATCAATTTATCCAAGGAGTGTCGTGTTGCCCAGTAGCTGGGTTGTGGAGCTCTGATAGGCAGTCGCTTCATGTGAAACACAGTATTCAGTCACATCCAGTTAGACAGGAAGCCGACCCCAAGCTAGTTGGAAAATGATGTGAGGAAGCTTAGGAGATGATAGAATAGAATAGAATAGAATAGAATAGAATAGAATAGAATAGAATAGAATAGAATAGAATAGAATAAAATAGAATAGAATAGAATAGAATAGAATAGAATAGAATAGAATAGAATAGAATAGAATAGAATAGAATAGAATAGAATAGAATAGAATAGAATAGAATAGAATAGAATAGAATAGAATAGAATAGAATAGAATAGAATAGAATAGAATAGAATAGAATAGAATAGAATAGAATAGAATAGAATAGAATAGAATAGAATAGAATAGAATAGAATAGAATAGAATAGAATAGAATAGCATAGAATAGGATAGAATAAACTTTATTGTAAGTACACCGAAATAGTTTGGCTTTATTCTTTGTTGTACACAATTTTTTTTAACAAACAAAAAAACAGGACATTTGATGTAATTACATAGGCGAGCTTAACCCACAACTGGGTTTTCTTACAGCAAACCATGTAAATGAAAATGAAATTTTGCATTTGAGGAAACTTAAATGTACAACAAAAGAAAAAAAAATATGTAAATTGAAATTAACTTAAAAAAATATATATTAAACAGACATATACAGCACACTATACATAAACATAATATATACAATAAATAAATACTTATATACATACATATTTATAGGTCATGTTGACTGGAAATGTTCCTTAATTCTTCAGAGCCGCACAGCGTGAACAGTAAAAGATCCACTGTACCGACTTAAAGAGTGAGGAGGAAAACGAAGAAGAAGAGAGGATGAAGAGCGACAAGGTTTTCCTCTCGGATCAAGATACTCAAAGCGTTCCCGAAGATACAGGGGGGAGTTGGGATTATGAAGAATAGAGAATATAAAAGAAAGAGTGTGGCAATCCCGACGCTGCCGAATAGGTAGCCACTTCAATTGCCTTCGAAATACTAATAATATAATAATAATATTTTATTTAAAAGACTACATTGGTTCAATGGTTGGTAGCAACTTATCAACTAAAAGGTTAGTAACACTTAAAAAGCAGCCAGCTTCTACTCATTTTGAAATATTTTAAACTTCTGAAAACCCACAAATATAAAAAGAAGACCAAAAAATTATTTGATTAAAATTGACTCATTTATTTTTGCCAGGCGGTTGGTCATATTGATTGATTTTTTCCTGATTTATTTATTTAAACTTCATGTACAGTAGTGGTACATAGACGGACTTAATGCAACAAGGCATCCTCTACAAGTAAACCTTTGGGTTAAAAAAGACAACACTGTGGTAGGTTTGCTTAATAAACATATAACAGATATTTCAAACAGAAAAATACAAAATAAGTTATTTATAATTATAAAATACATATAATATATATGCTAAAATAATAAACTACTAAATACTATGAAAAATACAATTGTTTTCTTCTTCTTGTCTTTTATTATAAAAAAAATTTTGTGTTTTTTATTATATGGTTTCCTTTTTGTTAATTTATAATCTTGATGTGCAATAAAGTATATAAATAAATAAATAAATAATTATAATGTGATATACAAACTTTTGACTTTATAGTATTGGCGTGTTACTCGTAGTGTTGGAATTTTATCCAGTTTACAAAAAATAAAACACTTATTCCTAATTTAATATTGAACAGTCTCCACAGGTGTACTTAATCTAAGGGGTGAACCAAACAGGTGACATACCACAGGTGTATGATTGTACTTACATGTAGCCATACAGCGGAAACCCCGACGGGTAAGACAAGCATAACATGGTAATTTTGAGTCAATCAATCATACGAGAGTCAGAAAGTAAATTAACATATCAATCATGTGTCTTGGGATCTGTCTAATGATTGTTCAGTACATGTGTACCGGTTTTTTTGAAACAAGAATTCAATTTTTCGGGGTTGGAACTATTTTATTTAAAAATATGTTTTTTGTTTTGGTTTCCGCTTGACCACCATCTCATCTGATGGTAAGCGATGAAGTGATCGACGATGGAGCTCGCTTGCCTAGAAGTAATCTATTAACTCTGGACTTGAGTAGTAGTAATGATGAAATACAGACTTCAGTTGTGAATCCTAGCTCCTTGACAAGGAAGAAAAATCTTAGTTAAATAACGTAAACAAAGTTGGTGCCGTGAAATTGCACAATGGGGTCGCGGCAGACCAAAAGGAGATAGCGGGACGACTTAGATACCTTCCTTAGGAATTGATAACAAGTGGCCCAAAGCCGGGTACGATGGGAGGAATGGAGGGCGACCGTTGCCCAACAGTGGGAGAGTATAGGCTAGATAAAAAAAAAGTAGCTATTTTTCGTTGATGCTCCACTAGCCTATATCACTTCCTTATATATAGGGTGACTGGCAATTAGTGTTCAATACTTAAACACGTGATTTATTTATTTATTATTATTTATTTATAGCTTTATTGCACACCTTAGCTTAATACAAGATAAACATTTACAAAAGATTATGTGTACAATAGGCTTGGTGATTGTGCTCATGATAACAAACAATTTTTAATATGTGAGCAAAGCCGAAATCGCGAAAAAAATATCAGCTGTTCAGTACATTAGGCAAACATAAATGTAACAGACGAACAGCTGGTTTTTTTTCGCGATTTCAGGTTTGTTCTCATACTAAAAGTTATTGGTTATCATGAGCACAATCACGTGTTATAGGGTGACTGGTAATTGTATCAGTCACCCTATATAATAAAACCAAGTTGCTTGCACTTGACCACTATCTCACCTGATAAAAAGCTACGTGATATGGTCGACGATGGAGCACGCTTGCCTAGAAGTAACCTATTCACTCTTGACTTACCCCCAGTACCTTGACCCCCAGGTTGTAGCTATCAGGAAACACAGACTCCTGTACCGCAGATTTAGTCGTTTAGACCATTTCCGTATTTACATCCATCAATCGAGTTTGAACGACACCGATTTTAAAGTCGTTTGTAATTCGTCGATTAAAAAAAAATCTGTATTACATTATCCTGGTAGAATACTTATAAATGTAACTGGAAATAAGTCGATAGATCGTGAATACCGCTTTTGGATAGGACTTCGATCGAACGACTATAAAACTTCAACGATATTTGGCTTGTTTGATTTTACGTGAATTAGGCCATTGTTCTGAGTCTTCTGTTAGCGGTAAACTCAAAAATTAGTGATCAGATTTTTATGCAGTTTTCACCAATAGACAGAGTGATTCATGAGGAAGATTTAAGTGTATAATACATGCATATTGTAGTAGAGAGAATCCGAGAATTTCAGAGATTTGTAACACTCGTGCGAAATGAGGTAGGTCGCTAGTTATAAATGAGAAAAAAAAAATCAGTATTTGCTTAGTGGCGCAAAATATAACAAGCTATTGTCAGTTTGATGATTGGTTAAGTTGGAAAATATGACTGCAATCATCTGGATGGAATATTAAAATAAATCTCTAGCTTAGACAAAAGTTAAATGTGTCATTTTAACAAAAACTTGACGTTTTACCTCGTCCCTAAGTTAGAGAGTTATGATGATGGTTTTAATGAGTATCTATAATTATGCAAAAAATACATAGGTACGTATTTTTTTTTTTTTTTATGGTGGGATAAATCATCCAATGACAACCCCCGCTCTTGGGCGGAGCGGGAGATAGTATCAGACTCTTACTGACTAAAAGCCCACCCCTGGCCCCAGTAGGCTTCGACCCAGCTGGGCCCCTGCTGTTGCTGACAAGACCTTGAGGCGCCCGGGAACAGTGCGCACCGTCGACGACTTGGGCTTGGTCCGGACAGCTACCGGACGGCCGGACAGCGAGAAACACATAATATATGTAGGTACTTACCGTGAATATAATTTGTGTTATCATGCTATCTGATACTGAGCTGCAAATTGCAAAAAACTATTATAAGGGCTACCCAATATAAAGGTAGCAACATTAAAAAAAGTGATATTGAAAAAAAAATATATATATTTAAAATAAAAATTGTCGAGACAAAACTAACCATCAACAGTGGTGTGGGTTCAATGGCGTAACAGTTAGTAACCATATTTCTATAAGCTGGTCAGAAATTATTCTAAATATCGGGAAGCAACAGAATTGAGTATTTTTTTAAATTATTTATTAGAATCGCCAATTTTACAAGCACTGGGAATTTACACATACATTAATTTCATAACACTATTCAAGTGCTACACACCGCATTATCATAAAAGATTTGATTTAAAAACACCTAATATTTGTAAATTAATTTCAACGGATAAAATGTCAAAGAAAAAAAGTTATTATAATTGGAATGATGTCAATAATAACAACACAGTAAGAAAAATAAATAAAAATTACATAACATTCCAGATATAGAATGCTTATAGGTATCAATATCAAAATTGAATTAAATTTTATTAAATTAAAATTATAATGTAATCAAACTCAAACTCAAACTCAAACTCAATATCTCTATAACCAGTGATTCTACTCAGAAAACGAAGCCAGGACCGAACGTTCCATAGCTGTACTAACGACCGCTGAACCTACGGTGGTAATCACGAAAACTGTAATATCGAAGAGATCTAAAATATTTAATTTAGTGGTTATTGTTGTTATTATATATTTAATTATTGGCTGTCTTACGAATGGTTTTTAATACAACAAATGACAGTTTGTTAGGAATCTTGATTGGAAAAACCAAAGTATCGAGATGACGCCAGAACTTTGGAAGGTTTCTGATTCATCCAACCTGTATTTCAATGCAGAAATTCTTCACAACTCCATTTTCCGTCGTAGGTCGAAGACTAAATGATAAGGCAGAGTGCACATCAGAGACAAAAATGTTTGTTTACCTAGCAACAGTATTGTCTTGTATATTATAATCCCACTAATTTCACTTGGCAGGTTTTCATGCTACACGAAACACTTGATTAATTGTATTATTAAATTTATTATTTATATAATTAAATTAACCTGCCAAGTTCAAATTTAACGATGATCAGGCTGTTGATGAAGATGATTATGATCGATTTTAAAGTGCATCTAAACTTGGCATTGGATTGGATCTCAACCCCTTTTAGGCGAGCAATTAGCCGGTAGGAACTTGGCCCCCTTTTAACAGGTATGTTTTAGTGGGATTTCAATACTTTTTTTCAAGAAATCGTACCTATTTTTTTCTTTTTGTGCCACGCCCGCGTCCATTGATAACCATAGATCGAAATCTCATTGTATAACTGGTTCATAAATATTTTATTAAAAATTTGATATTCGATTAAGCCAACTCACGCTTGACCGATTTCTTAAATTCCATATGAAATATTTTATACTCCCTCCCCCCTTTCTCTCCCCCTACTCTTCGTATTATCATATCACTGGTTCATAAATATTAGATTGAGACAATTCACGCTTGACCGATTTCTTAAATTTCTTAATTTGTTGTTAATCTATATATAACACACGACCTGTGTGCCAAATTTTATAACGCTAGGACAATTGGAAGTGGCCTAGATGTTTTGATTACCGGTCAGTGAGTCAGTGCCAAAATTAGCTATATTCACAGGGTCATATTTCAGGATCTACTGAAGCTATATCAATGAAATTTGGCATACTGCTTTAGTACTAGTATATGATTACGTATGCATAATTTTATCTCTGTACTTGTAAAAGGCACTGATCTACAGAGGGGTCAAAAGTGGGTCGAAACGGTTCGTGTAAATAGTGCAGGCATGCGCGCGGCCTGTTGCTGGAATTTGGCCTGCGCACGGCCGTGCGCTTAGATGTCACCAGAAAATTGCAGACTCCGTTTAAGTGTAATAAATCTTTATTAGATTATAATAACTCGATATATTGTGAAAAAAAACCGTTTTGTATTCGATAAATCACATCCAAATTCATTCATATCCAACATAACCATATCTTATTTAGAAAAAATAATAGTTTACGATTTCTCATCATATTTTACAATTTTACGTTTGTTTTTTTCCAATGACATAGTAGACACCACTAACTTTTACTCAGTACAAATACTTTAAAGTCTTATTAGAAAAGGTCTTGTTATTATTTAAATAAAGTCTAATAAATAATATTCATAATAATCAGCAAAATTATTAGTGTTTGTTTATATCCCCAAATGTCACTCAAATTATGGAAATATTGTATAGGGTACACGGCACAGGCTATTGATATGAATGAATCTTCTTCTTCTTCTTCCTGCCCTTTTTTTTTTTTATGGTGGGAAAAAATCATGCATTGACATCCCCCGCCCTTGGGCGGAGCGGGAGATAGTGTCAGACTCTTACTGACTAAAAGACCCACCCCGTTCCTTCTAGCCTTCATACCGGGGCTCGAGCGCCCTTTCGGATAACCCTGGCCCCAGTAGGCTGGCTTCGACCCGGCTGGGTCCCTGTTCCTGCCCTTATCCCATATTACTTGGGGTCGGCGCAACACGTTTTCTTCTTCCATTCTGTCCTGTCACCTGTCAAACTATCACTAACTCCCTTTTCTTTCATATCACTTCTCACACAATCCATCCATCTTTTCTTCGGCCTTCCTCTCCCTCTCCATCCATCTACATGTATACTCAGAACTCTTTTAGTAATATGCTTTTATTGATACGAATGAATAAATGACGATAAAAAAATAAATAACTGTGCGTAGTATTTTTAATAGCAATTGTTTTGAATGATTGATTCTATTATGAATTTACCAATTATGAGACATTTTCGTGGACAAATTTGGGATTTCGTTTTTTTTTACTTTTGACTATAAAAATATGATCTGTAACGAGTACGGATAGAGCCCCATTTTTTTGTACTAATTAAAAAATACAGGTCTGTAATCATATTCCCGGCACATAATCCCAAACACATCCCAGCAAACAAGTCACACTCCTCACAAACTAATTCTGAGCAAAAGTCAGTTAAAGACTCTTGACGCAAGTCTACGCACAGCCTTATTTTTCGAATTGAACATAAACAGGTCTTGCACGGCTTACGCACTGGGTTTTTCAGAACAAGTCAAGTTACTCTATTTATTTCATATTTATTCCATTACTTCTAGGATTCCATTATTATATCAGTGTTAAACTTTATCGACTGGCCTGTTGGTCTAGTGGTTAGTGGCCCTGACTGCTATGCAGGAGGTCGTGGGTTCGATTCCCCCCCAAGACAAATGTTTGTGTGATGATTACGATCATTTGTTCTGTGTCTCAGTGTAATTTATCTGTTTTAAGTATGTATTTAAAAATGTATAAGTTTGTAAGTATGTCAGTTATGTAGATAGTACTTATAGCAAGCTCTACTTAGTAAGGGACTAGACGGCGTTGTGTGAAAGTTGTGAATTGTTATTTTCCTTTTGAAGCGCACCCTACTGGAGAATATGATCTGGTAACCTTTCCGTGAAAAGCCTTATTATGATAAACCAGAAAAACAGCTTACAGTTAGCCAGATCTTCAATATTCATAGAAAGCTGTTTACCTAATAAAATAATTAGTAAACTTATAGTGAAATCAGATTAGATCAATGGATGTCAGATAGATCATTTAGCGTTAAGCGAAAACGGGCCAGCGCCGTCTATTTGACGGTTAAGCGAAAGTACCTGATCCCAAATGGTATCTATATCTGAAATTGATTCCATTACCAACATTTCGTAGAGCAGTAATGGCCAGCCAGGTGCACTACTTTGTGTGAATTATGTCATCAGCACTGCTCTGAAAGCGGTGAGGGAAAACATCGTGAGGATTCATCAATCGGCACTGGCCCGTGTGGTGGATTGCGGCCAATTTCCACGCCTGGAGAGGAGGATTGAGTCCCAGTATGGAATTATGTGCTATAAGGCTGATTATGCTTATGGTATACTGACATTTTAAAATGAAATAATATTTTAGGTACTTTCGCTCAACTGTCAAATTGACGGTGCTGACCCTTCTAGTATTCATGGGGGCATCGATGACCGTGACAGGTGATATTCTGATCTTTGTGTGGTTTTTGACCAAGTCGTGATTTTATATTGTGATGGATTATTTTCATTCTTAATTCAGTAAAATATATGTATTAGATTCGTTGTTGGTGTTGTGTTGACTCTATGCTTACTGTAAAGTCTCCACTATGCTTAGAAACGCCCCCCCCCCCCAAGGGAAAGAAAGAAAAATGGTGACATGTGTCAGTCAGTTTTTTTTTACGAAAAATAAATCAAATTAACTTACTTTAACCTTTCGAAAACCGTAATTAGATACACAATAGAAAGACAATGAGAAAACGAACGCGGCGTTCGCTTGGGGTTCAATAAATATCGGCGCAAGAGCAATGTCGTATTGTAAAACTAAAGTTTTTTATTGTTTTCTACTGAAAACCATAACCAAATACTATCTAAGATTTATTTAAAAACTAAATATAAATGAACTTTATGATTTTCCAAGTTGGTTTGGCTTTTATTTCTTTTTGTTTATATAAAAGTCACAAGGCAAGGATTGTAAAAATAAAAACAAATTAAGAATATGTAAATTAATTGCTCAGATAAACTTTGATTTAAAACCCAATTTGTAGTAAAATTAGTTTATTGTTCATCAACATTTTATTACGGTAAACCCATTTTGGTTTAAGAGGAAAAACTTTACAATGGTGTCATCATCATTTCAGCCGATAGACGTCCACTGTTGGACATAGGCCTCGCCCAAGTGTCGCCACAACGAACGGACCTGTGCGTCTTGCATCCATCGGATTCCCACATCCTTAACCAGGTCCGCCTTGTAGGAGGCCTTCCACCGCTGAGTCTCCCGGTACGAACCTTTCGGCCCCAACGGCCATCTGTTCTGCTTGCAACGTGCCATACTCATTGTCATTTAAGTTTGGCGATTCTTCATGCTAAGCAATGGTGGTGGTGCGTGCAATGGTGTTAAACATTATATCATATTATTATTATTATATCTAGCCCATACTGTCCCACTGCTGGGCAAAGGCCTCTCTGAACTCCTTCCAATGTTCCCGGTTTTGAGCCACTTCTTTCCAATTCCCAAGGAAGACATCCAAGTCTTACCGCATAAAAAAAAAACATATAAAAAAAAACATTCGCGAATATTACAAATTTTTATTTTGTTAAGTTAGATTACAATCGATCTCCAATAAGATCTATTGATTCAAAAATCGAATATGGCTACCAACGGTCAACAAAACTACAGATAATAATATGCGTTCGGATACACACACCTACACAAAACACATACCATAAAACAAGCAAAGGACTTGCCACTAGCTTCTTAACGCATTTAGTCATCGTTCCAAGTAAAAAGTAAAAATAACTTTGACCAGACTCAGCATCCCAGTCTCAAGGCCAAATCCTGACTCCTATAGAAAGAGACGCACATACTTAACCTAATAAACCAGACAAGGATGCAAAATATTAGTGTCTTCGTCCTTTGAAAAGGGAAAGTGGTACTTACAGCGGTGGTGAGAGTGAGATAAAAAAATGTCCGAAGGGCAAAACGAGACAGGAATACTTGTAGTACTAAAGTGCGATAAGGATGCAAGATAGGAACCGGTTAATTTTGAAGGGCTTGCGACCGTGGTCCATGCTGAAGCTGTGTTTAAGATATAGCTGGTTTTATTTATGGTTATATATTGATTTAAGATTTTTATGGAGTAGAATGAATGTGGAATGAGCCATAGATTAGATAGAAGTCGTAATAGATATAGGGCAATTTAAAGTGACTTCCGATGGAGAACCGGTAAAATATATACCTACCTATCCATATCTATAATGAACTATGATATTATCAAAAGAAATAGGTCTTATATTAATTTTTTGCTGAATCTATACTACGAGTAATATTATAAAAATGTAAAGTTTGTTTTTATGTTTGTAGGAGGTAATCTCTGAAACTAAAGGTCTGATTGCTAAAATTATTTCACCGATAGAAAGCTGCTTTATTCCTGAGTGACATAGGCTATATTTTATGTAAGCGGGTTAAGCCGCGAGCAAAAGCTAATTGTAAATAAGCGACAACACTAAACATTTTTTTTTTTTCTGAAAACAATATCAAATATTTTCAACAGGTTTGATGGTCTAGTGGTTAGTGGTCCTGACTGCTATGCCGGAACTCGTTGGTTCGATTCCCACCCAGGAAAAATGTTTGTGTGATGAGCACGATCATTTGTTCTGTGTCTGGGTGTAATTTATCTCTAGTATGTACTATGTATATTGGGTTCCCATAAAAGAAACATTATTTTCGGCGATTTTTTTTTTGCTCGATTTTGATCTAGATCTACACTACTATAATAAAGAGGTAAAGTTTTTTTTTTGTTTGTAGGAGGTAAGTAATTTCTGGAAGTACTGGTCCGATTGCTAAAATTTTTTCACCGATAGAAATCTGCTTTATTCCCGGGTGTCATAGGCTATATCAGCAGAGCAGTGAGAGCAGTGGTGGCCGAGTGGTAACGGCCCCGACTTACGAGTTGTAGGTCGCAGGTTCGAACCCAGCCAGCCTCATTACTTTGTGTAATTTATTTCATCACCACTGCTCTCCAAACGGTGAAGGAAAACATCGTGAGGAAACCGGCATGTCCCAGAACCAAAAATTCGAAGACATGTGACATTCACCAACACGCACGGGGCCCGCGTGGTGGATTACGGCCCATTCCCTCTCCTAGAGAGGAGGCTTGAGTCCCAACAGTGGGAACATTAACAAGGCTGGTGATGTGATAGGCTATATTTAATGTACACAGGCGAAGCTGCGGGCATAAGCTAGTAATTAATATTGTAGTAAGTATGGCTCTAACACGTTGGTCTGACCAGATCCGCACCGCTCTTGACTCTACGCTATACAATGCGCCTCACACCGCCAGAGACAGAAACAGATGGAGGAATATCGTTCGTATGAAAGTGGTGAAGCAAGGAGGTCACGACCCTCAGCATTGAGAAGTACGACACAAGGAGTAAAAGGAACGTACGGCTCTTCGTGCGAGAGTCCGACTCACACTTGGCCAGTTTTCAGTTTTTTCGCTAACTCGTTTTTAAAAAATTACGTACTCAATTCAAAAACTGACAGTTTTCTTGTTTGTTTTGCTCCAACTTTTCCTGACAGTCAATAAATTGGGTGATGGTGATAAGTAATTTTATTTTGTTTGCCGTTGTACTTATAAACTGGACGAACCGTCCCAATCGTGTCGGATGCTAACTAATTGTACAATAGTCTGTGTACTTTTTTTCAGGTGGGAAATCATTAAATAACTTTTCCCGCTCTGGGTAGAGCGAGAGAGACAGACTTTTACTGACTAAAACCCACATAAGTTCCTTCAATAGCTTTTTACGAGGGTTACAGTTGAACGAACAATCCTGGGCCTTAAGTCTGCTATTACAATAGTGTCAGAATGGTCTATCATTGATTTCATAATTGTTGATTTTGACAAGTTTTGGTAATCTACTAATATAATGGCGTCATTATGACTTTCCGTTAGTCAACGACTGACACTCCATTGAAAGAAATGAAATAAAATGGTAATCTCGTACATAATGACAAATGAATATCGGTATGCGGTACTCTGCAAAATTTTGACAGTTCCTTTGATCAGTGACGTAGGTCACTACGACGTCATTGCGCAATTAGTACTTTTAATAAGCTCGATATTGTTATTCTACCACAATTCTATTACAAGATCATGATTGATCATTATGAATTAGCAGATTACAAACTTTTAGCAAAATGACAATGGGATCGTGTTGGAATGACGAATTACGACGACAAAAATAGCAGACTTAGGCCCCTGGAGCTCTGGAATAGTTTGTGTACTTCAACAGTTGGTTTTGAGTTTGACTGTATATTATAAATAATAGTTAGTTTTCCTGACACCCCGTGCCTTGGAAAGCACGTAAAACCGTCAGTTCCAGTTGTCATTCGTAGATGTTAGACAGTTGATACAGGTAGTCAGATGCCAGAAAGTCTGCCCATCAGTCTATCCAAGGAGTATCGTGTTGCCCAGTAACTGGGTAGTGGAAGTCTGATAGGCAGTCTAGTTCTTGTGAGCATGAGGTGCGTCAATCACTGATGGTGAGGCGCACTAGGTTATGAGCCTGTCACTTTTGTCTTGAAGTCAAATTATAATCAGATGGGAAGGCCGACAGGCAGATTGTTCCAGTCCTTCGACGTACGCGGTATAAACAACGAGGCAAAAGCTTAGTCCGGACCGTTGAGGTTTCATCAACATATGGGTGGTGCGTGGTATGGTACGGTGAGATTGGCCATCGTAACCGAAATTCTATGGGTTGTGGTGATTATTACGGTGTAAATTTATAACGGAAGGTGATGACATGATTATGGCGTGCAGAGTTTACTTACGCAAGTTTGCATTCTATTTTTCTGTAAGGTCCTAATTTAACCAATATTATATTAAATTAACCACCAGTAATCAAGTCCAGAATATATATTCTTAATTGTTTTTTACAAGTGTTGTTCCTAGCAAAGATGTAGGCCACCGATTTCTCCAGACGGCTCCTTATAAGGTGCTGGACATCAGGATGCTGCGATCCACTGCTACAAAAACAACTATCAACTAGCAATTGATCAGTTTGTCAACTCATATTATGATTAAATCTTTTAGATTAGACATTAGGCATTACTAAACTCTTGCAGTTTTTATTCTTATTTCGACACCCTAAAACCCTTACAAAATTGCAGTTATTTAAAACGGGTTATTATGAAGTATGAACTGTGATCTATCTTCGCGTTGACTTGAAATTATTACTATTATTATTATTTATAATTATTTATTACATCTTGGAGGACTACCCCCTTTTTAGGGTTCCGTAGTCAACTAGGAACCCTTATAGTTTTCTGTCTGTCCGTCTGTCTGTCTGTCTGTCTGTCTGTCCGTCCTCGCTTAATCTCTGTGACCATTAGCACTAGAAAGCTGAAATTTGGTACCAATATGTATATCAATCACGCCGACAAAGTGGTAAAATAAAAATTGGAAAAAAATGTTTTATTAGGGTAGCCCCCCTGTATGTAAAGTGGGAAGTGATTTTTTTTTTAATTTCAACCCTAACGTGTGATATATTGTTAGATAGGTATTTAAAAATGAGTAGGGGTTTACTAAAATCATTTTTTGATAATGTCAATAATTTCGGAAATAATCGCTCCAAAAGTAAAAAACTATGTGTCCCCCCCTCTAACTTTTGAACCATAAGTTTAGAAAATATGAAAAAAATCTGAAAAGTAGAAATTTATAAGGACTTTCTAGGAAAATTATTTTGAACTTGATGGAAAGAACAGTTTTTGTACAAAAAAGACAAAAGGGTTCTACAAAATAATTTCTGGACTAAGTTTGTAGTATAATCGTATATGCAAGCATTTTTTTAAACTCATAAGTGGGTACACTTATTGTGACGGACGGGAAACTACGGAACCCTACACTGAGCGTGGCCCGACACGCTCTTGGCCGGTTTTTAGTTTAAGTTCTCATACTTATATACCATCCCAAGGTTGTCCGGAAGACCGCCATGGTACCCATAGATTTAAGTTGATGTGAAATTGTTACTATTTTGGTGTACAATAAAGTTTATTCTATTCTATTCTGTATGGTCAAACAGAGAGAGCATTTTTCTCGAGGTAAAATCGAAAGTATTTACCACAATTACATCTAATTGTCTAGATTCTACTAAGAAACTTAGGTACATGAAGAATCGAAAAGGTAACACTGCCCGACCTGAGCAACGAAACGCTTACAAACGCGACTTACTCAAGTCTACTGAACCAACGGATCAGGACGATGAATTCCCGCAAGGTCATAAACTCATAATACGAAAGGTCTCAAAGTTGTTCAACTCACGAGAGACGTACCTCAGATGAGGATCAACTTGCCACCTACAAATAGGGTTACCATATCTCAGGATTTGTGCTGAGATGTCAGGATTTTTGGACTCTTCTCGTATGAAGGCTAGAAGGAACGGGGTGGGTCTTTTAGTCAGTAAGAGTCTGACACTATCTCCTGCTCCGCCCAAGAGCGGGGGTTGTCATTGGATGATTTTTCCCGCCATAAAAAAAAAGGATAGGAGTTGTCAGCAACCGTAGGGGCTCAGCTATGTCGAAGCTTACTAGGGCTTAGGGTCTGTTTCCGAAAGGGAGGCTCGGCCCCGGTACATAAGGCAAGAAGGACAGAGGTGGGTTTTTTAGTCAGTAAGAGTCTGACACTATGGCATTTGGATGATTTTTACCCATCGAAAAAAAAGACTCCTCTCAGGTTTTGCAAATCTCATGAGCGTATGTGCACTGAAAAGTTAAAGAAATTAAATAAAAAACTTAATAAAAAGTTAAATAAACTAAAATTAATCTTCCTTTGGCAAAGGGGGGTTCCGCTGCCACCCCCACCACTTTGAAGGCAATGTGCAACGCATGAGTTAGATCCGCAGTGTGAAAAAAATCTGAAACTGTACAAAATCTCAGCCTTTTTCAATGGAAATCGGGCCTTTTCTCCGGACTTTAGATTTTTTCATCTGGTAACCCTGCGTACAAAAGAACTAGCCGCAATACTTGTAAACTTACGCTACACTAGTTGTGGTATTTTATAATGTGGGTTACTTGACTATTCGACGCTTTGTGAGATGTGTGCTCTTTGCTTTTGTAGAAACAGAGTTGTACTCGTAAATGTTTTTTTTTTGCGAATCTGACGTTTGAATGTAGGGAGTAATGTCTGAAACTACTGAACTGATTTTGATATTCTTTTACTAGTAGATTGCTTCTTTATTACTTCTTTATTTTTATTACTATTACTACTTACTAGGAAGTTTTTTTGTTTGTTTAAACGCGCTAATCTCTAGAATTTCATTTCGGATTGAAAAAATTTTTATGGATGTGTTAGCTTAATTCGTGAGGAATATTTACACTAATATAATAAAGAGGTAGTTTGTGTTTTTTATTTTTTTTGTCTGTAGGAGGTAATCTCTGGAAGTGGTCCGATTGCTAATTTTTTTGATAGAACTATCGAAACAAAAGGTAAAGAAAATTCCAAAAAAATCTGGTAAAAAGTATTATAGCAAACACAAAAACGTATAGTGTCCAATAAAAGTTGCGAAAAACTTTTCTACGCTAATAAACAAAAACACAGCTCTAATCTGTCAAAGGTTTATTGACCTTATTAACCTTTTCCTCAACCATTTTTCCTTTCCTTTTTTATCTTTCAACTGCAGAAGCGAACGGACTCCAACTCGTGTTGCCCGTACGCCGCAATGTTGAGAACTTGTAAACTAAAGTTAAGTTTACTCGGAATCACTCCCCCTCCATGCTTCTCCCCCCCTCTGTGGCCGTGCAAGCACGAGGGCAAGGCGGCTGATTCGCAGGAACGGGTCAACTCGACTCAAGGTCAGGGGGAGATGCGCAGGGAAACTGTGGAGACGAGTTTGGTGTGAAGAATATGTGGGTATGTTGGTCAGGAATTTCAAGATCTACCAATTTTTTTTTTTTTTGTTCTGAAGCTTACAGTGTGGTTGAAAGTGGAGAGGCTTGAAGGAAAAGGGTTTTGGTAAAGGAAAAAAAACTGATTTATATTATACACCAGCTTATGCCTGCGGCGTCGTCCGCATACGTAAAATATAGCCTATGTCACTTAGGAATAAAGCAGCTTTCTATCGTTGAAAAAATTTTACCAATCGGACCAGTACTTCCAGACATTACCTCCTACAAATAAAAAAAAACAACTTTACCTCTTTGTAATAGGTATTAGTATAGATTTAAGTAGAAACAAATACTTAAAAATGAAAAGAACCAATTATTACACAGTTAAAAAAGCACAAATATCTGCAGCAATACTTGCGATAGAAGAGTTGGATGAGAAATGTATGCACATTGTAAAGAAAAATAAGTTAGAAAAGCTAAATATACTGTATATTATCTGAATCTAATAACAAATATATCAATAACAGTAAATAAAACACATAAATAAATACAATACAAAAATTAAATTATAAAAATACATATCTAGAGTTATGGTCAAAAATGAAACTGATATATTATATCGCATTTGACGGCATGGTTAGTGCAGTGGTTGAGCGATTGACTGCTATGCTACGCTGTGTATCGCGGGTTCGATTCCCACATGGAACAAAGACAGTGGTTCAGGGTCCAAGTGTGTTGTGTATGCGATTATTCATGGGCTTATGATACAGGGGTAATTCTTAGTGCGGGGCAACCTTTTTTTAAAAACGAAAAATAATGTCAAACTACCGAAAATTAATAAAAAGAACATTGACGATTTTCTGCTGCTTTAAAGTTTTTACAATCGCTGTTTTTTTTTTCTTGAAACTAAATGTGTAAAATTAAAATTACATCTAATTGTATCGTAATGCATGTGCATCTGAACCTCTGTTCCCAAGTCAACATTTACCAATAAGTATTTGTGTACGCACACATGCGCCGTCGACTCTCGGCCAGCGCATGTGTGCGTCTGTCGTACATACTGCACAAGAATGCAACGCGTTGTTGACACAGCCAACTTCGATATTCCTTTATTTATTGCTATAAAAACCCTTTCACTAACACCCACGCAAATTCAAACCCTAACTTATGCGCCATTGAATTCGAAACAGAACGCCAACTCGAATCTTACGACGTTCATTAGTTTTCGCGAGTCTATCCCTAACTAATGGACTCTAAAACGTATTTGCAAAACATTAAGACAGAATTTTCTTTGCGTTTTTCTTGGTGAATAGGACTGTATGTGTCTATGACAATTGCGAGGTATATTTAAATAAGGATTTATGCGTTACGTCTGGCGTTTTGGCGAGATCCGCGGATAAAGGAACGTTTTATACTGAAAAAAGTCGAGATTTGGTCGCAGATTGTGAATTTTGGGAGCCACAATGGGTACCAGCAGACAGTCGGGTGAGGCATCACCTCTTAAAGTCTCCTGACAACTTTTTTGTGCTAAAAATGCGATCATTAACAGTTTTAGGAAAAGTATTTTTGTTGATATTTTTTTCGTCTTTTGTCTGGCCGAATGTTACAAGAAATGTAAACAAAGCAATTGTTGTTTAATTCGCCAGTTACTATAAATATCAAAACCCGCAAAAACTAAGTATTTTTTTTCCAACTACAAAAATAACGGATGTTTTAATAAACCCTAGAGATTTTATCATCAAAGCGGCTCTATTTTGTGCTATTTAAAAATTCCTTACAAGATCATAACAGTATAGGAGTACGGTTAAATACCAGCGTTTTACGCAGTGAATGCATGCAAAACGTAAAAATAAGAGACTTGGAAACCTGCTCGTCTACATACCTCGAAACCTGTCCGTCCGTCCGTCCTACGCGTTCTGTTAATTAATGACAATCACTATTGGACAGATGTTGAGCGGCCAACGTTTTTAAAAACAAAAAGACAATTACAAGTAATATTTCAACTCAACTGTAATGTTATAGGCGCCTTCGATGTTTTATATAAGAGCCGTAATTAAAAACACGCAAAAAATAAAACAATAAAAAGTTATTATGTCGCAACACGCAAAAAGGATTAGATTACCCAGAACTTTCTTGTTAACGACTTCAGATACGATCAACACGTAAGGAAATATAAATCCTTATTGCTTAAACGTAAACATGTAAAAAAAAAAACGAAGTCCTTTAAAACTCTGATTAAGTTTAATGGCAACACCGAGACTACATCAACACATCCATAGACAAGTTATGTAAATTCTACGTGCGCTTAACGAAAACGAGAGTATCTTAACTATCGTCAATCTAAAAAAAAAAACACTTTCATTATATCTTTCCCACCAGTTTTCGACCAACTAAACCAGTTCGATAGGATCGCATCGAAAAAAAAAACATTATATTAATTTGGGATCCCCACAAAAAACGAAGATACGAACACCAATAAAAAAAGCTAATGGCCAGAAAAAAAAGAAAAAGGTTTCGATCTTTTTGAAAAAGGAAGATGAATAAAAAAAAAACTCGTCGAAGAAAGGGTTAGTTTGGTACAGGTTGATTCCATTGTTGGTTGGTCAGTGCCTTCTTGTGGTATTTATGACATTCTCGATAATATCACTAACTGTAATTTGTAACTTGCTTGGAATGAATTGCAATTGATTGTTGCTTTATTGAAAAATATTAATAAATGAATAAAATATACACCGCTAAATTTTAATCGTTTTAATCCCGTGGAGGGTCGATCTGGTACATGAAACACTATCGATTTATAAAGATAAAATAAAAAAATAAAGTACCTTTTTTTCAAAACTCGTATTAATTTAGGCATGTACGAAATTAATTTCTTTAAGAAATCGTCAGCTGAGCGAGTTCAATGACCTGTAGGTATTTTGTAAATTAATTTCGTACGTGCGTAAATTAATACGAATTTTGAAAAAAAGGTACTTTTTACAAATCGATAGTGTTTCATGTACCGGATCGACCCTCCACGAGATTAAAACGATTAAAATTTAACGGTGTATAATATAAATAACTGGTAGCAAATTCCATCTCTTTGAGAATCCTGAGTCCCAGCAGTGGAAACAATATAAAGCTAGAACTACACTGCGCACACGCGTGCCACATACACCGATCTAGGCGCGTCGGTCTCCATTCATTTTATATGGAAACTAGACTTGTAGAACTACACTTGATCTACGCTACGCGACGTTGTTCTACGTACAAATTAGGCGTGTTACACGTGTGCTTCGGTCTTATGTAGTTCTAGCTTAAGGCTGACTTATGCTATATATATAATATATATTTGTAATACATATTATTACAAATAAGTAAGTATTTCGAGACATATATAAACACTTTACACGGAATAAGTCAGAATATTTTTCTGTCTCGTGTCTATCAAGCCTTAATTTCCTGGCTGACAATCAACTAAGCGGAATTATGTATTTTTTAATAAATCACTTGCAAAAAGTTACTGGTTTTTAAGTAATCCGTAACCGTAGGTAATTAAATATTATGCTTAAAATATGACAGCTTTACCAATTACGAAAATTTTAAAAGGCGATTGTTATTTTTTTTTGAGATCTATATCAACCGGAAAACATTATGAAGAACCATGGTCATGGTCCTTATTTAACTGATCAAGTGATGAAAATATCAACTCTTTTTATAATATAATTTAAGTAAAAACTTCCCACCTCTAAAGTAATCACATTAAATGTATGTAATACCCAAGAGTAAAAACTAAATATCTTCAAATAATCTTCTTCTTCCTGCCCTATATTACTTGGGGTTGTACCCGTCACACTATCACTAACTCCCTTTTCTTTCATAACACTCTTACCACAATCCATCCATCTATAATGTCTTCAAATTAAATTACAATAGAAATACACTATAACATACTAATGTTATAAATGCGAAAGTTTGTGTGTAAGTTTGTTAGTCCGTTACACTCAAACAGCTGAACAGGTTTCGATGAAACTTAGTACACGGGTAGACCATGTTTTGAAATAACACATAGGACATAGGAACACTTTTTCGGCTTTTAGCACGTGACATTAGAAAAATTATCCCAAAGGAAAATACTCTCGGGTTAAAATATAACTAATATATAATTCCAGAACATGGTATAGACTTTTTTTTTTTTTTTCGATGGGAAAATCATCTTATGACAACCCCCGCTCTTGGCGGAGCGGGAGATAGTGTCAGACTCATACTGACTAAAAAACCCATCCCGTTCCTTCAAGCCTTCATACCGGGGCTCGAGCGCCCTTTCGGATAACCCTGGCCCCAGTAGGCTTCGACCCGGCTGGGCCCCTGCTGTTGCTGACAACTCCTTGAGGCGCGCGGGAACAGCGCGCGCCATCGACGACTTGGGCTTGGTCCGGACAGTTACCGGACGGCCGGACAGCGAGCTGCCCATTGCTCACTGTCCGCAAGCTCGCGCCTACGGTGGCTGGAAATCGGGATCGGAATCCCGGCGGCCGCGAGAGTGCCGTTGAACATGGTATAGACCAGGGGTGGCCAACTTGATTAGACCCAAGATCTCCTGTTTACTATTGAAACCCTGTGCGATCTACCAATTACATAATTATTCAAATTTTAAATGAAACAGCTTAATTCAGTACACAATCATGTAGTATTTTTTTTTTTATTAAGGGAGAAAACATAAATGTCAAAATTATTTTTAGTAACTAGGTACTTATTTACCTTTATATTAGTGTGAGTATTGCGTCTAAGCATCTTTCACTAGTTTAGCATAATATTTTTTGCCTTGCCACGATCTACTGGACTAACAGTCGCGATCGACCTGTTGGCCACCCCTGGCATAGACCATGTCCTGGAATTATAATTAGATAACCGTGTACCAAATTTTATCCAAATCCGTTCAACCGTTTGGTAGTGATAAACATACACACTCACAAACTTTCCCTTTTATAATATTATATTAGTCTGATAATATTAAAATATTATTTATAATATTAGTTTTATAATAATATACTATGGCGTCTTTAAGCCATAATAACAGAATTAAATCTCACTGTTGATTAGTTTTATTTTTATCATCACTACATGGAATGTGGTTCCTGAGATCGAAAGTTGCAACTTGCAAGACTATTAATAGGAAACAAGATTTAATACTGTTTGTACATTTAGCAACGAAAGTGGTTTGCAGTTTTAATATATAAAAATAATAACCAAGTCAAAATAATACAATGTTATTTAAATAAAAGTGATCAGAGACAATGATCTATAAATCAACAGATTTATAGATCATTGTCTATAAAGTGTAAATTTTTAACTAATACTTTTGTTGCAGATTGTACCTCTTTTTTTTATAGGTGTTCTGCTCCTATTGGTCTTAGCGTGATGTTATGTAACTTTCCTCGATAAATGGGCTCTCAAAATTATTAAAAACTGAAATTATGCTTCAATTTCATTCAGTAGTTTCTGAGGTTAGCGCGTTCAAACAAACAAACTCTTCAGCTTTATAATATTAGTATAGATATAGATACTTGTAGTTAATCAATATTTAAGTTTGCATATATGTACATATCCTTTGTTATTTCCTAGTAAACCAGTCAAATACATATTCATTTAAAATCAATTTATTTTTCATTAAAAAAAATTGTATTTTTTTCCTTTTTTTATTGTTAAAACATTATGTGATTTTCTACAATCGCGCAGGTAAAGCCGTTAGCAGCACTTAGTAGAGTTGTAAGTGATATTATTCACATATATTTCCTGATTAAATAAAGGGATTGTTTAACTTTAACTGTTCAGTAAAGTACAATAATAACAAAGTAATTAATGAAAAAACGTGTGAATATATAGGAAGCATTTTTAATTAATACATTTACTTTAGTTAAGATTTTTAAAAAACTCTATTTTTTTGTCGAAGGCTTTACCGTAATCGCTTCCCAAAATAGATCAGAAATTGAAGATTTTCCTCGCTAATCATCGCATTATGACCATAATTTACCGTTCGCAAAATCGGGTGTCATTGGCCTCTGATGTCAAGGAAGGTAAAAACTGAATGAAATATTTTAATCAATTTTACCGGCTATTCACCTGTACCTTGTCTGATAATTTTGTCTGGACTTTTAAAAATATTAAACTTAATTAAAATTATCAATTAATTTAGGAGTCTTCTGAAAATGCACTTGCGCACTGTAAAATTAATATTTCTTACATTGAAATATTATTTTTTAGATAAAGCGGTCAGTACCTATAGTAGTATTTTTTTAAATTTTATATTAGATCATTATACTTATTATAAAGACAGTAACCTATTTAAAGAAAAAAAAATGTTTTTGTAACAAATTTCGTAATAAAATCAACACAACAGTTGAAGAATAGAAAAAAATACAATAAAAAAATAAAATTACAACATGTATAATAAAAATAAAATTACAATAAATATCATAACAAAAAAAAACAATAAAAAATTAATTTCAATACATACAGACTTTCAAAAATAGACACTTTTTCTAATCCAATTTCTCTACATCCTGTATGTAGGTGGTTGACATGTATACTGTAGTCAATGCTAAGGTCAGACATTCCTTGCGTCCCATTTTGTTGATTTTAACCGCGCTTTTTTAATAAATCGTCAAGACAATAGTCACCCCTACTATCTTATGGAGATAGGTTGAGACATCAATAGATCATAAATCAAAGTTGGTTCCAAAATATATGGTCTTCTGAGTTGAGCTTTACGATAACTGGCAAATGCTTGCACTGACTGGACAGGTCCACGCAAATTTGTGTGGTTCTTTCCTCCAAAGACCACCTGAGACACTAATCTGCATAGTTCTCATATGATTTGACCATTACATGTTTGCTGTATGGACTTTAAAAGAGTCTTTGATATCTGAGTTTGTTTCGGCCTTTCTTTTTTGGGTAGTCAGCTAGAAAACCTGCCTCACCTATTTCAAATAGACAAAAAGAATTGATAATGCACAAAAATCAAAATCAAAAACATTTACTTCAAATAGACTAATTGCAGGCACTTTTGAATAGTCAAATGTCGGTCAGTCCAAGAAAAGTGAAGCTAAATTGCGCGTTCCAAAGCGTGGATCTCTATGGAGAAGAACGAGCAAGAAACTCCATGGACACTCTTTTAAATCATAATATTATGTGTTACATATAATGCTTGGTTACATATTACTTGTTGCTTCTATCATGTGAGCACAATGTAGATAATAAAATAAAAATGAAAAATAATTAAAACATAGAAATTGAATTAAGCCACTGGCAGCTGACGGCACCCGTTCACGACTATGACGCGTGCACCAGCCACCTAAAGACAACTTGGTTGGTGGGAAGGTTTTGCAACATATAGAAGAAAAAAAACTAGGAATGAAGTAAACTTTGGTATACACCAAAATAGTAACAAAAACTTATATCTAAGGATCTTACCGCTGACAGAGATCTACCAGGGCTCCAA
The DNA here is from genome assembly GCA_910589285.2 of Mythimna ferrago. NCBI lineage: Eukaryota > Metazoa > Arthropoda > Insecta > Lepidoptera > Noctuidae > Mythimna > Mythimna ferrago. The sequence continues at coordinate 4,297,390 of OU342693.1, forward strand.
GTCTGCTATTTTTATAAATTCGTCATTCCAACACGATCCCATTGTCATTTTGCTAAAAGTTTGTAATCTGCTAATTCATAATGATCGATCATTGATCGGTCAGTGGTCTTGTAATAGAATTGTGGTAGAATGATAATTTCGAGCATATTAGAACCAATAACTGCACAATAACGTTCTAATGGTAAAACACTGATCAAATAAACTGTCAAAGTTTTAACAGATTACCGCAGACGTCAAATATTCATTTGTCAACATGTACGAGATTACCATTCTATGCCACTTCTTTCAATGGAGTGTCAGTGATTGATCATTGGAAAGTCATAGTGACGCCATTATTTTAGTAGATTACCAAACTTATCAAAATCGACAATTATGACACCAATGATAGACCATTCTGACACTATTGTAATAGCAGACTTGAGGCCCAGGTGACCTACAAATATTTAGGGCTATGGTTTACGGAAGGCTAAAGTGAACTGTTGATAAGAACTAAGTAGGTAAAGACTGTGGCTCCTGCCTGAACTATGTTATTATTAATATTAACAATAATTCTTTATTGTAAAATTGACTTAATATTAACTTTATTATAATTGATAAAATTAACAATTTATATTATAGGATTCCCTAACGCCTGCGCTAGTAGACACTGTGTTGCAGGTGTTAAGTGGTGTCTTCCCTACAAAAAAGTGACATTAATCTTACGTCATATAGAGCGTATTAAAACAGAGACAAAAAAAAATATTTTTAATTAAACGACGGTTGAAAGGCAAAATGATCTAAGCGACATTGAATAAACTTTACAAAAGAGTGACTTAAAGTTAAAATATTTGAGTTCACTTTTGTAAAGTTTACTTAATGTCGCTTAGATCATTGTGTTTTTCAACCGTCGATATATAAAACAGGCAGGAAGGTTTTATTATTATAGGACATGACTAAAACTTAATTAATAAAAGCGTGACCTAGAATTGCGCTTGTAAGCAAGTTTTACTCGTAAATATATGGAGTCAGTTGGACCTGTGAATTTCGCCAGTGGTTTTTAAAGGTAATATATCTGAGAGGTTTGCCTGTACAATTATACCTGTCAAGTAATCTTGTGTGGAAACCTGCACACTTGTGCAACATACACGCTCCGGTTTAACTGTAAAACTCAACTGTACAGACAAAACTGTCCGGTATAGCCCAGCGTGTATGGTTACCTAATGTGGTGAAATACAACAATAAATGAAACCCTTTGAAAAACTACATTCCCTCCACCTTCTACCCTATCTTCTTTTTCCTTCTACCCTTTCTCACTAGAAATAGTGAGAAATCATCAAATGAGCGCTCTAAGTGGAGCGAGAGGTAGTGTCAGAGTGTAGTCAGTAAAAGTCTGACTTTTACTGACTACACCCACCCCACCACCCACCTATATTCCTTCAATCGCCCTTTGCGTTCCAGGCACGGAAACTCTTTTGAACAATCCCGTTGCTCTGAAGAACATAAAAATAAATGATAAGTAGATTAAATAGAAAAGACGTGCACTGCACTCATAGACATAGGCCTCCCCCAAGTGTCGCTACAATGAGCGGTCCTGTGCGTCTCACACCAATCGGATTCCCGTGACCCTCACTAGGTCATCGATGCACCTTGTGAGATCAAAACGTTTCTTATTTACTGATTCTTATATAACATCACAATAAAGCCAGAAGTAGGTTAAATCATATAAATATTTCTACACAATTTTCCCACGTATCCACCCTTTTTACGTCACAAAAACCGACCACACAATTACCTTCGTTATGTCATGGTGTTAAGGATTCTTTTTAATTGATAGAGTGTTGTAAGGGTTGAGTCGAAGTTGTCCGAAGATTGCCGAACGCCCGCAGCGAACAGGTGCTCTATCTTCTACATCTTGATGACCGGACGCAGGAGACCGACATGTTTTGATACTTTAGACAATATTTATGCGTTTTAGTTGCTTTTTTGAATAAATTGTTTGATAAATGATTCGGTAAGCAAAAATGATATTTAAGCAGAACACAAGTCAGCCAAGACCCGTTTTTATGTGGTTCATGGGGCTGTGAATGTGAATTAGACATCGCATCGGGTACGGGATATAATTATAAAATAAAATAATAAAAATTAAATGAAAATTAATTATTGTCTCATTCAGTTTACAAAAGCAGATGAAGCCCTGAACTTCACACTTGAAAATATGACAAAAATAAGCATGAATAAGCAAGAGAGATTCAAATAAACATATTTCGCATGCAAAGCTAATGGTCCTAAGGTTGAATAGTATGATTTCTTTCTACAGTTGATGAAACCAATATTGTTTTTTTTTATTCTGCTTGCAACCTGAGAGTATTTAAGTCAAGAATGAATAGGTTACTTATCATCAAGAGTGTTCCATCGTCGACCACATCATCGTTTACTATCAGGTGAGATAGTGGTTAAAAGCGAGCTTATCATCTACACTTATAATATTATAAAGAGGTAATGTTTGTTTTTTTGTTTATCTCAGAAAGAACTGGTCCAATTGCGATTGTTTGTTTACACCGATAGAAAGCTGCTTTATTCCTAAGTAATATAATTATGCTGTATTTTATGTATGCAGGCGCAACTTCGGGTAAAAAGCTAGTTAATAATGCGTTAATGCGATATGCAATGCGTTTATCGTCGATTCATTTAAAAAAAATCAGTTAGGTAGAATCGGTCTTGGTTCGCTAGATTAAGTGTTATGTATCTTAAGGTAAGTACATTTTTGCTATTTATTTTTGAGGTTTAATAAAAATATTCGAAAATAAAAATGAATGTGCTTTGTTGATGAAGTAATATTAAGTTCTAAAATCACAGGTGTGTGGCAAGTAACAAAACGTGTTGGTCGGCCTATACATCTCACGTGGGTACGAGAATGTAAGGGTTAATAAAGAATGTCGGCTGTTGCAGTGTTGTGTAGGTACCGAAATCGTACTAGTTTTGTAAAGAGCTGAGATTCGGTTGGACTTATACCGGTCAGTCTGTTGGATACAAAATGATGTGTTTTTACTCAAGTACCTTTTAAAGGACTGTAATGTTTTTGGTACTTACTTAGCTATATTGAAACAAAGAACTCAAAGAACAAGAAAATATCTTAAAACTGGTTGAATGACATAAGGTTTTTTTTTCTATTTACGTTACTGATCTAAATAGCTACATTCTAACTACATAATATGTTATATAGATACTCATGATCATTCATCATTTCAGTCGAAAGACGTCTACTGTTGAACATAGGCCTCCCCTTAGTGTCGTCATCATTTGAGCCGTAACACGTCTGCTGCTGGACATACAAGTACGTCTCCCCCAAGTGTCGTTACAACTACCGGTGGTCCTATGCGTCTCGCATTCATCAGACATCACCAGATTATCGACAATTCGACAGTCATAAGGCAGACGCAGCAACCAATGTCTTATTGTTGTTACTGTTGCTGTGATAAATTGAAGGAGAAAACATAGAATGATAATTCTCGGTTATATTTACTTGCAAGGTAAAACTTAACGACAGAAATGACGCAAAAAACTTAAGGTATCTAAGAATATTATTAAGTAACAAATAACTGAAATGAATCCCACTAATCACAGTAAAACAAAAAACTATGAGAACAATAATGAGAATTATGTAATTGCAACTGTATGTCTGCTTAGGTCACACACTTTGCGACTAGTCTGGAAATATAGTTAAGGCAGGTTCAGCCCCGGTACGAAAGGCAACTAAGGAACAGGAGTGGGTTTTTATTCAGAAAAGTTTGACTCTATCTCCCGCTCCGCCCAAAAGCGGGGGATGTCATTGGATGATTTTTCCATATAAAAAAAATTCAGAAAACTTAAAACTGATTTGGCGCTAGAAACATACTGAAAACATTATTATGGCCCTAAGGCTTTTTTTTTTCTTTTTTTTTTTTTGGCCCTAAGGCTTCAAAGTATGCAACGCCTGCACTAGTCCTATAATAGATTCTACACAATATTAATTCTACTTCATAGTTTTCAGTTACCGTTGTTCATAGTTTACTGTGACCGTTGGGCAAGGGTTTCCACAAAGTGGGTACCTGAGGATGGACGACGCCGCTGAGGTCGATCTAGGAAGAGATGGCGAGACGACCTAGATGCCTACCGCGGGGACTGGTTCGAGGGGGCTCAAGAAAAGAATACCTGGATAATGTAGAAGGAGGCCTTTGCCCAACAGTGGGACAGTATAGGCTATTAAAAAAAAAGTTTTCAGTTAGGTTGCCATTAGGACTGTATCGCAGCAACCATGCACAGCCGACTAATTAAAAACCTGCCTAAAACAAATACTCCCTACATGACAATGGTGTTCAATATCATACTGAAACAATAACCAATTACCGAGGCACGTCTCACTATAATCAGGGCATTTTTAATTAGTACCCAAATAGTTATTAGGTGCTTGTCGAATGCGCCGACGCAGCTACTCAAGCGTGACGTCACGGCCGCCATTGTCTTCTTAGCCAACTTAGCTAACGGCTGTTAATAACTTTACGCTTATTTTGGATTTTAGGAAGGGTGGAGAGGCTTTTTATTGACGTCTGACATCAGCAGATAAATAATAATAATACCTATAATATTTCACAACTATCACACAACGCCGTCTAGTCCTAAACTAACCAGAGCTTGTTTTATGAGCACTGGACAATTGATAAACATACCCTATTAATTTTAAGTTCCTATTAAAACTTTTTTATATATTATGAATGAAACTTTATTTTAAAATATTCTTGTAACAATAATTAAACAAATTAAACAATAAAATACACTTAAATAATTAAAAATGATATACTAAATGCCTAGCTAAATATGGCGTCATAAAACTCCTCCGCATCGCTGTCGACTGGAAGTGTGCCCAAAAGGCTGGCGGCATTGCCACGTTGTATGGCAATGCTTATATTCTCTGACCGAGGTAGAAGCCAGCCCTTGGATCACGCGAAGAGTCAACGAAGCGTTTTGCTAATTTTTTAAAAAGCGTATGAGTTCCTATTGTAATTATATTATTGGTGTACAATAAAGAATATATCTATCTTTCCATAAATTACACCCAGGCACAGAACAAATGATCATGCTCATCACACAAACATTTTTCGATCTCCGGCATAGCAGTCAGGGCCAGTAACCACTATGATTAGACCAACAGGCCAGTCAAAATGGTCCTTCTCTGAGTGGATAAGCTGGAGTATCATACTTTAGGGACTGGCCTTTATTTGTCCTTGGCATTCTAGGGCCCTCTCCAACAAATTCCGACAAATCTGCCCAGAAGCCTTGGCAGGCATCGGCTCTAGTGGACCTTTTGAGGCCGTATTTTGAAGGACCAGTTTTTATTTAATAAATTTTCTAGAGATGAAACTTAAATATAATACAAGGCCTGTTTTTTCGAAGGGTTAACCAGAGGTGTAAACCCATATTCCACCTATATTTATTATTATATTTTTTTATTTTATCTCATGTAATTGGCGGCTAGTGTATTTATTACCTTTAACCGGGTACAGGTCCAGACTCCATTTGACTGTCGAGTTAGACACATTCACTTTAGAAAAGGCTTCTATATTTCATTGAACTAAATAGTTCATCTCTCACAATTTGAATATACAACGTTAGTTTTAGTATATTATATGCGAAACCTGAAACACTTGTCTAGTATTTTTATGTAAATAATCTATTTACAACATTTGAAAACTGTATCATAAAAAATCACAAAGTTATAAGCTTGTTATGTCAGCAAAAATACATAGTCACCGGGCCATCCAGGCGACTGAGGGGTTGTTTTGCACTTGCACTCAGCTTTTTGCTGGCGCCTAATACCTGTTATAACCTGCCGTGACCTGTGTACTTATTATCGGTGGTGTCCAACTTATGACCTTTTTAAATTATTTTGGGAAAAAATATAACATGGTGTAAAAACTATTGGAATCCATTCAGTTACTGATACTGAGCAAATTATATTCAGGTTTTGCATAAACTAAAAATAATGTTGTATTATAGTATTTTTGAAAATGTTGAAAGATGTCGATCGGTTGTGTTAAAAACCTTGAGCTCGAGCGTCGACATGTCCTCGTTAGCTGGTGCCCATAATTTTTTGGGAGAAGCTCAACCATTCGCTGGATGGGCTGGCTGGATGGCCAGTAACAGTACTGTCATCAAGCAAAGTTACTGTATTTTGATCGGAAAATGGCACAAATCATTTCAGCTTACACTCGTTAGCATAAAAAAATCCCATTTTGTATTTTCAATATTTCGTGTTTCTACGATTTCCCAGAAAGCCACAAAACACCATTTGATAACCTAAAATTTTCCAAAAACTAGAAAGAAAAACACAATAACATTAGCATTATATCCTAAAAAACACAGAGTATATAAAATATAACCTAAATTGGTAACAGGTTCCACGTGAATTTAAAATATAAGTGGTAGGTGGAAGGGCGAAGGGATGAAATGGTAAAAAATATACATTTGATGGAGTGTAGTTTATCTTACAACTGGGAAAACACGCTGAAAAAATATCGTGCGCCAAGGAAAATATTCGTAAATGAAAAAACAGCAGTCGCCGGCAAGTGCGGCTAGGGTTGTCACGACGACGGTGGCATGAATACGATGGACTGTTATTTCCATTTTTTATATTACATGATGAACTTGACGAGTATAAAGTGAAAAAAGATTTGTAAAATTTTCTGATTTTCTGATAATAATTGCAATATTTTACCGCACTAGTATTCAGCAGAATCCGGTTAGACTGGAAGCCTATGGAAAAGTCTAATTCCGATGATGATAGATAACTTTTTTATTGTGTGGAGTGATGGTATCAAAACGTTTCCGTCAAATAGTTGTTGAATCCTAAACGTGGTTGTATTATTTGAGGATATTTTTTCTAGGTATATAATATCGTTCATCATTTCTGTAGAAAAACATCCACTGGTGGACATAGCTGTAACTTGCTAATCACATCACACTAACATTATATAGGCAAAAGTTTGTATGAGTGTTTCCATGTTTGCTACTTCTTCAAGCTCGAAAAACTGAACGAATTTGGCTTTAATTTGGTATACGGGTAAACCATATCTAGAAAAGGACTTAAGATACCTGCTGGCAGCAACTAGTAATATTATATTCTATGAAATCGCAAATAAAATATATCTGTACCTTATTTTTATGGACCACTAAATCTATTAAACCCCAAGCGTCCGGCGTTCGCTCTCTCACTGTCTTTCTTTTGTGTGTCTAATTACGCTATTTGAAAGATTAAAGTACAGTTATAAGCCACCAATAGACACAGCCATAAGCTTAAACATATCAGGTTCGTATCAGGAAATACAGACTCAGGCAGGGAATTTTACTCTTCAGCTGTACACACAATGAATATGTCCACCGTGTACCGGTGGCGCATCGCCGTACGTCTGGTGGTCCGATGATGGAATGGGCCGTCATTGGTAGTAACCTCACTCATCAACTTAACTAAGTAGTATTTACCCCGTTGTGGCAGCCCTGTAGAACACAAAGTATGGTCTCTACATAAACGGAGCTCTACGTAGACACGGCGCGACACCTGCCCGCTAAATGAGAGTTAACTGCGCGTCTCTCTTATACCTACAGATGGTATTATTGAAAACATTATCTCTTACCTCTACTTGAGGCTTTGATTGATAGTAATCACAATCACACTTATACTACAAAAGGTGGTAGTTTTTATGTAGGTGTGAATGTTTTTAGGGTTCCGTAGCCAAATGGCAAAAAACGGAACCCTTATAGATTCGTCATGTCTGTCTGTCTGTCTGTCTGTCTGTCTGTCTGTCTGTCTGTCCGTCCGTATGTCACAGCCACTTTTTTCCGAAATTATAGGAGCTATACTGTTGAAACTTAGTAAATAGATGTATTCTGTGAACCGCTTTAATATTTTCACTCAAAAATAGAAAAAGAGCAATAAATTTTGGGGGTCCCCATACTTAGAACTGAAACTCAAAAATTTTTTTTTCATCAAACCCATACGTGAGGTATCTATGGATAGGTCTTCAAAAATGATATTGAGGTTTCTATTATAATTTTTTTCTAAATTGAATAGTTTACGTGAGAGACACTTCCAAAGTGCTAAAATGTGTGTCCCCCCCCCCTGTAACTTCTAAAATAAGAGAATGATAAAACTAAAAAAAATATATGATGTACAGTACCATGTAAACTACCAACGAAAATTGGTTTGAACGAGATCTAGTCAGTAGTTTTTTTTTTAATACGTCATAAATCTAAAAAAATACACTATTATTAAAACATCGATCAAAGTTACAACGAACTACAAGAACTTTTATATTATGTTACTTGCTGCTACGGAACCCTCCATGGGCGAGTCCGACTCGCACTTGGCCGGTTTTTTACTCTTTTACGCAGAAAGGTTTGAACGGATTTCGATGAAATTTGGCTTACTGGTAGATAACATCTTTTTATAGAGTAGCGATACACACATACTTATACAGCAAAGCCGCTGTATAATGTGTGTGTATGTTTAATTCTTTACTGTATGCCCAAAGAATCGCCAAACTTAAGTGGCAGTGGGCAGGTTACATTGCTCGCATAACAGATGACCATTGGGGCCGAAAGGTTCTGGCGACCGCGTACCGGAAGGCGCAGCGTTAGAAAGCCTCCCATAAGGTGGATCGATAATCTGGTGAGAGCCGCGGGAATCTGATGGATGCGAGAGGCACCGGACCGGTCGTTGTGTGTGGGGGACGGCTGTCCAGCTGGGGACGTGGTTCGGTTGAAATAATGATTTAAACACGTACATTGCGTGAAAATTCGCCCTCTCCATACAAAATTATGAATTTGATTAGACAGTTTGTATGGAGGACTTTTTCGAAAAAAAAACTTGTGGAAGTTTATTCAGTTTCGTTTACTGAGCAAGCCCTTTAAGTTTGCGGCGACATGTCTCTTACACCTTGTTTTTAATGTGTAGTGGAGCAATTACACTAAAAAAGCCTACAATGCTCTGCGTAGTATAACAACGGGTTCAGTGGTCTGCTGGGGCTTCCATTGAGGTGCGGTGCCTCCGGCATTTTCGTTGACCTCAGCACGTATGGCTTCCTGGCGGTGCTTCGCAAAAGAACGGCTTCCCTGTGCTCGCTGGCAAAGAGTAGCACCAAAACGCTTCTAAGTGTGGTGTCGAACAGAGTGGACAGCCAAATCCTAAGGCTGTGGTCGCTCATGCATGTTGAAAATGATAATACTTTTAAATTTTACTAACATAGTTATGGGTATCTGGTATCAATACTGTGCGCTGAAATAAATATTTTCAAATTCAAAATAATGCGTAATTTTTATATAGCAATTGCGACATGCTATTTAAAAAAACCGGGCAAGTGCGAGTCTATGAAACAGTTCAATTCAGATTTGAGTATCCCAAAAAAGTTTTTTTGTGACGTAATTACAAACACCTAAACGGTTTTCATTGATTTTTTCCTATACCTACTTGTGCTATGAGACCTTGTTTCATGCCAAATTTCAGGATTCTAGATCAACGGGAAGTACCCTATGAATTTTGATTTCCTTCAGAGTGTCGAAATTCCCCTTTTTTGCGACATAAACGGTTTTTTCGTTAACTCAGAAGTTTGATTTTTTCACAGCTTCAAAGGACCACAAACTTGAGTATATGGTTTTAATTTCAACTCGATACTTCCACGCGTTCCCGAGAGAAAAGGTCTTGACAGACAGACAACAAAGTGATCCTATAAGCGTTCAATTTTTTCTTTTACCTCAAAACGGAAAGCTAAAAAGCTTAATTAACTATAATTATATTGTTTTAACTAATAAATACTAACTAAAAACAATTCGAAGTATGGCGAAAATCGCCTCCGCATAGCTGTCAACTGGTAACGTGCTCGAAAGCTTGGCAGCACAAGTAAAGCTGCCAGTTTAGCATAGCTTATTCTTCTATAGGCTTAGTCCTTGTGTCAATTGAAAAGTTAGTTTTTAATCACATGCAAACTGATGCATCTAAGGTTTGCCGCACACACAATCAAAAGAAAGAAGGAAAACATGTTTATTTGGCACCCAATGAACAAAACCATTAATAGTTTAAATAATATTAAAAAACTTACATACTTACTACATATGATAATGTAAAGTGACAAATGTTTATGTGATGAGCATGATCATTTGTTCTGTGTCTGGGTGTAATTTATCTATAATAATATGTAAGTATTTAGAAATATATAAGTATGTTTATCAGCTATCTAGTACCTACTCATAACACAAGCTCTGCTTAGCTTGGGACTAGACGGCGTTGTGTCATAGTTGTGGAATATATACTACATACTTACAACTTATTATAAATAAAAAATAAAAACAAACTGCAACAATGTGTCTCACGGTAGTGCCAAATAGGTTCAGTTCAGCATACTGTCAGACGACCGTAGCAGTTGCCTGACGCTGGTCGAAGACGTCGCCACCTCCACGCCACCACACACGGTAGACGCCGGTGGCCGCCACACGCTACAAATGCCACTGCTCGATTCTTGTGGTTCAAACTCTGGCTTTGTATTTTTGTCCGGACCAAGCCCAAGTCGTCACCACTCGTCGTCGTAGGGTTCCACGCGCGCCACAAGATGTCAGCAAACCGTAGGGGCCCAGCAGGGTCAAAGTCTACTGGAGCCTTGGCCGATGCGAAAGAGAACCTCGAAGCCGCGCAACGAATGCAAAGAAGAAACAAGAATGCGTTTTAGCCCCGCCCAAGGGTGGGAGATGTCATTAGATGATTTCCTACCTAAACAAAGAAATAAGGCATAGATAAATTTCATCGGAACAGAGCAATCCAATTTTTCATGCCGTAAAATTAAAAAAAAATATTACACATACGAGCAAAAAAAACAACCTAGCAGACAAAACGAAATTACCCTCCATTTAAAAACATTTCTAATCCAAAAAATATATATCCAATTTCTAGGCTTTTCACATAGGTAGGTACAAGATAACTAAGATAATAGCTACATCAAATGAAGCGTCGCCGTCGCGAAAAAAAAATACTGGTTAAAATCCACCGCTACGCTGTGTTGTTTTAGGCCCTCGCAAAATATTGGGCTCGCTAAGCGAAGAATAACAATGGCGCTGGCGCACCCCCTTCCCCTCCCTCCTTATGGGTGACGAAAGAGACGGTAATTATAATGTTTATCGATGGTTTTTTTTATTCTCTGTGTATGATTGTACGAGGGCCTTGACAGTCAGAATGGCCTAACTCATCATCATATTATTTGAAAAAAGAACAACTTTTTCAAATCTGTGTTGAAAAAATGACAATCGGCTACTCTACCTCTCATGGCCTCATTTGGATATGCTGAGGCTGAGGCTTCCTATGCTCTGCATTAGTTACCAACTAGGACAGGTTCAGGGGTAAAGTGCCCAGTCGCTAACGATTGTATGAAAACGAATGACTATCATCCCATGTGAGGCTTTAGGAGGAAAAATGTCCTCAAGATTGAGAATTTCTTCTAATTCATCACAATAGCTGTCTAACCAGAAAAAGCGTAGTAGGCTTTAAATGCCTTTGAAGCTTCTTAGTATTTTTGCAATGATTCATACAGTTCTGAAAATGCGTGCATCGACAGAAAAAACCAGCATGTATAATCTGTGAGAATTTACAAAACGGAAATTGGTCCAGTAGCCTTAGTTACTCGACCATTACTTGTTTTGTATTTAAGGTTTCGATGAGAGTAGTTCTTAACAACGCAATGTATATAGAACAGGGGAGGTGCGAATTTTTACACGGCCTCAGAATTAAGTGGAAAGACTGACTGTGTTATTCCGAATATCATTTGAAAAGTCGATGCGAGAGCTAATGAGCGATGAATCTAGACTTTCCAATTGGTCGAGTTCAAAATCGATTTTTGCATAGAGTCGGAAGCCACGCGCCTCTCGGATTGATTCAACGCGCGGGGACAGTCACGCACGTTCCATCTGATCTCGATGCCCACTCGATTCGATACCGAGTCACATTTTTTCTCATTAGCTTCGGCTTTTTTTCAAACCTTTTGTACAAGGCGCCCGTTTTTTGGCGCGCGACGAGCTTGTCTCGGACCAATCTCTTTGGTAATTTTCTTTTTTTTTTTACTTGTCTATTGTCGACGGGCCACTGCAACTTGTTTTTGGATTTATATAGACCGTTGATTCTTAATGGTTGAATTAAATGTCCGCGGTGACCGTTACGAACTTTTTTTTGTACGAAAGTGAGGTTAGTTTTTTAAACTTTTCGCCACGCAAATTATTAGGAGAAAATCTGGTGAATCTGCTAGTCTGTAAGTATTTTATTGTACAGTTTTTTGCAAAGATTTTCAAAAGATCTAATAAAGTCTAGATAGCTTTGAAAGTTTATTTTTTAAGGAGGTGAACGGTATAGCCTTTTCAGCTGAAACGACGTAAAATCGAATTTCTTTATTAGCATTAGTAACACTTTTCACAATTTTTAGATTGCTTCTACATAATAGACTTTTGAGGTTTCCCAGAAAATGTATCTGGTTGTAAACATTCAAAAGAATAAGACGGACAGATAAAATCAGTTCTCCAAAAAACTCCTCTTCTTTCGTTGACCGTAACCAGAAGCTGTGTGGTCTTTATAGCCAGCAAATATCTCGCTAACCACCGTCTGATGAGCACGGGTGCGTGCTGCTAACCACTGGTTGCCGAGAGGACAGGTGCACTGCCTGGGGCGGTGAATCTCTGCCTCGTGACGTAATGTCTGCGTAAGAATTTGTGTTTCGGTATTTATTAGGTGTCTTAAAGTCTAGAGTGAATAGGCTCTTAATAAATTAGTGCGCCTCACCATCAACGATCGCATCACTACTTACTATCAAGTAGGATAGCAGTCAAGCACTAGTTTAATTTAATTAAAAAAATAAAACACTGAGTTTTTGGAAAGAAATGTATAGAAGATAAGAGTAATCGAGAATTCATGATACGTTGTGCATATTTACACAAAAATACTACTAATGGTTTTTTATTTTTTATACGTATTAGTTTATTATTACTTTGTAACATTGTAGTATTATGTACTCGTATTTTATCTAGGTATGGGCCTTAGTTGCCTGACATAAAAGAAATAATAAAAGTATTTTATGTCTTTAATGTACGAGGGGTTAAGGCTTCTTTTTGTGGGTCATCAAGGAAATCATCAAGTGACTTGTCTTATTCCTTGGGAGGGAGTGTTAGATTATTACTGACTAAAACCGACTTGCATATTTTCAGTTGGCATTACTGGGCCTCGGTGACTTTGTCGAACAATCCGCAACCCTGAAGTTTGTGTCTGCAGACGTATAACTTTCTGTGGATATGTTCTACCTATTTCCATGTGTCTCTTGGTAAATATTTGGTCATGTTATCCAACGTTTGATGCATCATATCATCCAATGATATCTCCCGCCCTTGGACGTGGCGGGAGGGCGTGTCAGACTTTTATTGAGTAAAACCCACTCTTGTTCCTTCTTTGCCTTCGTTCCAGGCCACAGGTTCACTTTCATAAAACCATTCGCAAAGTTGCTTTTTATCTTAAGATAAGCTCGAATCAGTATTACTCCTAGAGTATAAGTATCAGCAGAGGTACTTTAAGCACACGTCAGCGTCGCGAGAGCGTCAGTAGATATTATGAAGGTTTATCGATTGTTCTTTTGAGATATTCAAACCAAAAGAATTTATTTCAAATAAACCATTTACAGGCACTTTTGAATAGTCAAAAAGTCCGTCGGGACAATTATTCTAATTGCACATTTGAAAGCGTAGATCTCTATGGAGAAGAATGTACTAGAAATTCTATGGTCACTTTTAAAATCTTTTTATATTAATTATCAAAAAAAAGGAAATGACGTAGCAGGGTAAAAAATTACCTCAGACTTAAAAAATATACACAAAAAACAGCCATTTCGAAGGAGTTCAATAATAAACACCACGACATGAGATTTATCTTGGTTAAAAATTTCTTATCGGAAAGTGATATTAATCACTGCAATTATTTATTAAACTTCTTTTTACCTGCTATCTTTTTTTTAAATTAATATAACTAGTAATTCAATTTACAACTCTTATTTCGGATGAAAAAATACATAAATAACCGGTACACTCAATAAAAAGTAATTATCTGTATATACGTGAGTGTTACCAAATATAGGTACATAAAAACTATGTGAGCGATAAATACTATAATAATTACAGCAAGATTGATAATCATCATTACAAATCTCTAATTTAAGAAACTTTAAAAGCATCCATCAAAGAAATTAACTTTTACGAAAAATCAGGTTGTTCTAAATCACCCAATTAGTCAGTCTATAGTTCTGCACGCCAGTGTATAAGACCGCGTGTTAACTGTACTCGTAATATTTGGCTAATGTAGTAATCACACGTCTTGGGGAATCGTCTGCACCTTTATTTCGAGTGATTCTCGCGGTTACTATGATGTCTCGGAGGCGTATTCTGGAGTTCAGTTTGCTTCGCGAATGAAGTAACTAAGGAGGTGACTTTTACCAGCTAGTAGTACATTCATTGTTCGTACAGCTAAGGAGCGGAATTCTGTGTCCGGTGTCTGTGTTTCCTGATAGCTACAACCATCTATATTTAATTCAAGAATACAGCACGCTTAGCCAAGTTGTTATTCTGCAATCGTTAACGCTGTCGAAAAGTGATGAAACGTATGGGAATGACGTCATCTCAACGTAAAGTCGCGTGGTCAGAACAAACGAATAGACAATTCGTAGTCAAGTTCACATTGTTCAAAATCGTTTCTACAATATTTAACGCTACATCCTTTGTTATACAAACGCTACATTGTAGAATGAGCGGCCGACTCAGGCGCGTCAACATGGCTACCAACTTTTCGTTTTCTGCAATTGCTGTCATTGAGGCGTTACCGATTAGAGAACGGAATTCGATTGTGACTTGGCTAGGGGGGCTGGTTACTTCTACGAAAATGTGCTCCACCGTCGACATCATCACTTCCTACCAGGTAACAGAGTGGTTAAGCTTTACGCTTGACCAATCTGTTACCTATGAAAAATAAAATAAAGAATATAAGTGTATGGAATTCTATTCCATTCATTTCATTAAATTGATCCCCATTTATGTGCAACGTTTTGTTTTATTTGAAAAAATACTTTTGCCCCAAACTTGGAAAAATGTACTCCCATAGCAAAAATAAAAAAAGAGGTTATAAAGTATAGCTGTATAGTATATATACAGTTTTAGATTCGTACTACGAGTGTCGTCGCTTGTCTCACACCCTTTAACTCCACTACGGGCAATAAACCAATACAAACGCGCATTACGCAACTAACAGACCACGCACACTTAGATCGCAAGTTTGCTATTGGTAGTTGAACTATGAGCATTGCCCTACTTTGTGGCACGCCCGCCCTGCCCACAAGGCATGTATCGGGGGTGTATTCACAAATATGTAAACTCACACAAGAGACAAAAAATGAAGATATCCGCAGGAAAACTAAGGTTGCCGACATAGCACAAAGAATTGCCAAACTTAAGTGGCAATGGGCAGGGCACATTGCTCGCAGAACAGATGGCCGTTGGGGCCGAAAGGTTTTGGAGTGGCGACCGCGTACCGGAAGACGCAGCGTTGGAAGGCCTCCTACAAGGTGGACCGATGACCTGGTGAAGGTAGCGGGGAACCGATGGACGCGGGACGCACAGGAGCGTTCGATGTGGCGACGCTTAGGGGAGGCCTATGTCCAACAGTGGACGTGTATCGGCTGAAATGATGATAATGACACAAGACACCCGGACCCGGAACAATTATCTGTGGGCCATACAAATGTTGGTTAGGAATGGGAATCGAACTTGCGACATGCAGCGCAGCAGTCAATCGCTCAACTACTTCGCCAAACGTGCCGACTACCACTAAGTAATTATTCTTCTTCTTCTTCTTTTTTCGTGTCGATGTTAACAAACTAAATTTTCCTGACCAGTGTTTGGCTACTGGGGCGTGAGGGTTTATGGCTCAAATAAATTGGATCCCCATTTATTTGAGTCAAGTATTATAGAGTAGAGTAGAGTATTATAGATATATTAGAGTAAAGTATTTTTTCAAATAAAACAAAACGTTACACTATCCACAAAACAGAATAGGGATCCCATTGCTAGTACACATACGAACAAATTGCTGCGAGTCGTTAGAAAGGCTGTCATTAATTCATTATCTCAGATTGATTGGGATGCTTTTAGTAACAGCAGTGTCGAAAATGGCGCATTGACTGCTTTGCTGATCCGGCTACGAGAGTTTGATACGACTTGGTGCTTTTTGTTTTTACGTAGGAAATCATCAAATAACTTCCCCCGCTCTTGGGCGGTGCGGAATGGTGTGTCAGACTTTTACTGACAACTGAACTTCTTCTATTATTTGTGCTTTATTTTGGACATAGGGGCCCCATTATCCTAATATGCCCAGGGCCGCTAATAGGTGAAAGATGGCCCTGCCCGCACTGGGCCCGCGAGGTGGATTCTGGCCCATTCCCTCTCCTAGAGAGGAGGCCTGAGTCCCAGCAGTGGGAAAATTATAAGGCCGACTAAGCTATGCTATGCTAGCGCTTGACTGCGATCCCACCTGATGGTAAGCAGTGATGCTAAACTCTGATGGTGAGGCGCACTAATTTGCAAGATTTGATTACAGACAACATCGGTACAGGTGAAACTAATTAGAAGCTTGTAAAAACGGCTTGACCGAAATTAAACCATGGTTTAGAAGACAAAAAATTTTTTGGTTAATCGGTTAATTTTTTTTAAATTTGTTTGAAAGGTGGAAAGTACTAATTTCACGGGGACAGAGCCACGGGTGGTAACTAGTACTAATGTAGTAAACTAGCTTCTACCAGCGGCTTCGCCTTCGTAAAAGAAACTGTCTCCACACAAACATTGGACCCCATTTCATCACCTTATGTTAACTTTGGAAAATCCTCCCTTTGTGCATGATAAAAGAAAATAGCACAGCATAATCAGCCTTATAATGTTCCCACTGCTGGGACTCAGGCCGTAATCTACAACGCGGGCCCAGTGCGGGTTGGTGAATGTCACATGTCTGCGAATTTTTGGTTCTAGGACATGCCGGGTTCCAACCTGATCAGGGTCGCGGTAATCCGATGGTTGCATGACGCACAGGACCGGTCGTTGTGGTGACGCTTGGGAGAGGCCTATGTCCAACAGTGGACGTGTTTCGGCTGATATGATGATGATGATAATTTTAGCAATTTCGGTACGCGATCGCCACTCCAGAACCTTTCATCCCCATCGACCTGCGATCGATTTGCGTGCAATGTGCCCAAAATTATGGTATGTCATAAATTTTTACAAGGTCTTTGCTACTATTGGAAAATAACAATCTAATTTAACAGGTATATATCGACTTTGGGCACGCCACAATCATGGCGGTAAGTCCCCTCTTTGAGGCGTGGCTGGAAAGACCTCACGGCGTCCTTACCTTCCGCATGACGCAGGTCCTCACCGGACATGGTTCGTTCGGGAGTTTCCTGCACCGGATTCGTGCGGAAGTGACACCCGGGTGTCGCCACTGTGCGGAATGCCCGGAGGACACGGTGGAGCACACAGTCGAGGTGTGCCCTGCTTGGGCGGAACATCGCCGTGCCCTCGTGGGGGCGATCGGCGGCGGAGACCTCTCGCGCCGGGCCTTGGTTGAGGCCATGGTCCGGAGCGAGGAGGAGTGGCAGGCGGTCGCCGACTTCTGCGAAGCAGTAATGCTCGCAAAGGAGGAGGCCGAACGCATCAGGCAACGGCGTTATCATCGCCGCCGCCGCCGCCGCCGGGATTCTGATCCTGATTTCCGGCCACCGTAGGCGCGGGCTTGCGGACGGTGAGCAATGGGTAGCTTGCTGTCTGGCCGTCCGGTAACTGTCCGGACCAAGCCCAAGTCGTCGATGGCGCGCACTGTTCCCGCGCGCCTCAAGGAGTTGTCAGCAACAGCAGGGACCCAGCCGGGTCGAAGCCTACTGGGGCCAGGGTTATCCGAAAGGGCGCTCGAGCCCCGGTATGAAGGCTAGAAGGAACGGGGTGGGTCTTTTAGTCAGTAAGAGTCTGACACTATCTCCCGCTCCGCCCAAGAGCAGGGGATGTCAATGCATGATTTTTTCCCACCATAAAAAAAAAAAAAAAAAAAAAAAAAGGTACATATCGACTTAATATAATCGTTGCCTACTCTTTCACCTCCCACATAATACTTGCCCTTTGTGAGACAAGCAGCCGATCACTTCGGCATCAACTAATGATTGAAGGCACTTAACATTCGTGATCTGCAGACGGTTTGGTATGGGCTTCCGTCTGCTGGAGCGTGACTGAATGAAGGTAGGTGCGGTAGACCAAGCGGGGATAGGCGATGCTTTAAAATGGTAGGTGTATAGATGAGTCGGACTCGCGCCCTGTGGGTTCCGTACAATTTTATCCATTAAAACATTTCAATTCCCAAAGTGATTTTTACCACCGTAAAAAAAAATAGTGTTTCGAAGATTTTTCCGAAATGCGAAAAAAAAACGTAACAACAAATTAGTAGTTTTTAGATTTAATTTATTCTTATACTTGTGCTGTATGCCAAATTCCAAGATTCTAGGTCAACGGGAAGTACCCTATGAATTTTGATTTCCTTGAGAGTGTCGCAACGTACGTTTTTTGCCACGTAAACCGAAGTATCTTTTTTTCTCGTTAACTTACAGGTTTGATTTTTTTACAGCTTCATATAATAATATAGGTATAGTAGACATGATTATAATTTCATGGTTTTAATTTCAAGTCGATTCCTCCACGAGTTCCCGAGATAAAGGGTATTGACAGACAGACGAACAACAAGGTGATAAGGGTTCCGTTATTTCCTTTTGAGGTACGGAACCCTGAAAAGGAAAAATAATGTATATATTTTTTGTTTTTAAGTTAATTGTTCAATGACTTCTCCCGCTCTAGGGCGGAGTAGGTCGTGTCAGACTTTTACAGACTAAAACCACACCTATGTATTTCAGTTGCCGTTACGCTGCGGCATAGTTTGAAAGAGTTGGTGACTCTTCGGCCCTGGAACTCAAAAGAGCATTGAGATGACGTTATTCCCGTACATTGGAAGTTTTCTACTAGCGTTAACGATTGCAGATTATCAACTTTTTTTTTTTTTTTTTTTTTTTTATGGTGGGAAAAAATCATGCATTGACATCCCCCGCCCTTGGGCGGAGCGGGAGATAGTGTCAGACTCTTACTGACTAAAAGACCCACCCCGTTCCTTCTAGCCTTCATACCGGGGCTCGAGCGCCCTTTCGGATAACCCTGGCCCCAGTAGGCTTCGACCCGGCTGGGTCCCTGCTGTTGCTGACAACTCCTTGAGGCGCGCGGGAACAGCGCGCGCCGTCGACGACTTGGGCTTGGTCCGGACAGTTACCGGACGGCCGGACAGCGAGCTACCCATTGCTCACTGTCCGCAAGCCCGCGTCTACGTTGGCCGGAAATCGGGATCAGAATCCCGGCGACGGCGGCGGCGATAACGCCGTTGCCTGATGCGTTCGGCCTCCTCCTTTGCGAGCATTACTGCTTCGCAGAAGTCGGCGACCGCCTGCCACTCCTCCTCGCTCCGGACCATGGCCTCAACCAGGGCCCGGCGCGAGAGGTCTCCGCCGCCGATCGCCCCCACGAGGGCACGGCGATGCTCCGCCCAAGCAGGGCACACCTCGACTGTGTGCTCCACCGTGTCCTCCGGGCGTTCCGCACAGTGGCGACACCCGGGCGTCACTTCCGCATGAATCGAGTGCAGGAATCTCCCGAACGAACCATGTCCGGTGAGTACCTGCGTCATGCGGAAGGTAAGGACGCCGTGAGGTCTTTCCAGCCACGCCTCAAAGAGGGGACTTACCGCCATGATTGTGGCGTGCCCAGCACTGGGTTGCGATAGTCGCTGACGCCATTTCACCATGAGATCCCGCCGGAGCTCTGTCCGCCATGCCGTGACCTGTCGCGGCAGCGGACTTTCACCCCGGCGTTGCATCTCCACGCGCATATCGTGCATGTGTGCAAGGACTGTTGCCTCCAGATCCCACGGTGGTAGGCCAGCCAGAAGGCTCGCCGCTTCGCGGGAGACCGTGCAGTATCCCCGCACCATCCTTATCGCCATGACCCTCTGGCAGGCGTTCAGTATGGCCGCCGGTTGCTTTTTCAGCAACGGCGCCCACACCGGCGCCCCGTAGAGGGCCATGGACCGAACGATCCCCGCGTAGAGCCTCCGGCAGGAGGCGTCTGGACCCCCAAGGTTGGGCAGGAGCCGCTTGAGCGCAGCCCCAGCCCGGTTGAGTTTGGGAGCCAGACGTCGGAAATGCTCCACGAAATTCCACCGGCTGTCGAGGACGAGTCCCAGGTACTTCATCGTCGACCCGACACCGATGTGAACTCCTCCTACCGTTAGTTGGGAACTCAATGGTGGCGCGTTCCGAGACTGGCGACCGTGGAAACACATCGCCTCGGATTTGTGAAGCGCCACCTCGAGTCCCAACTCCTGGATCCGATCAACGACCATCGCAACCCCGCGTGTCGCTAGAGCGACCGCCGCCTGGTACGACTCTCCCTGCGCTAGGACCAGCGTGTCGTCTGCGTAGCAAACCACGCTGACCCCGTCAGGGAAGTCGCCGCGCAGCACGTAGTCGTACCCGATGTTCCACAAGGGTGGCCCTAGTACCGACCCCTGCGGAACACCGCACGACATCTCTCGACGTTTCCAGTCTCCCTGGTGACCGGGATAGACTATAAGTCTCTCTGACAGATAGGCCGCGCCGGTCCGACAGAGCCCCTGCGGTCCGCGGTGGGCGCTTAAGCAGATGGACCGGGAGCTCCTCCTGGAAGCCGCGACGGTACAGGCCTGGGTGCAAGCACCGGACAGGCCTGTCGACATAGACGTCGAGGCGGAGTGGTTCCGGGAGGCCATGTCGCAAATCTGCGACGCGGCAATGCCCCGAGTCCGTCCAGGGCGAGCTAAGCGCCAGGTGTGCTGGTGGTCGCCGGAGATTGCTGCACTGCGCAACGCATGCAGTCACGCGCGGCGCCGGTACGCCAGACACTGCAGGCGCCGCATCCGCCCGCCGGATGCGGAGGCCAGAGAGGCGGAGCTGTATGAGGGATACAGAGCGGCAAAACGCACCCTCCGAACGGAGATCAAGCGGGCCAAACTGGAGGCCCGCAACGTGTGGCTGGGGTCTCTGAACGCGGACCCATGGGGGCGCCCGTACAATATGGTACGGGAAAAGCTCCGCCCCTGGGCTCCCCCACTGACTCAGAGTCTCCGGCCCCAGATCGTAGAGCGTGCGGTGAACGCTCTGTTCCCTGCGCGGGGGGAACACTCCCCCCCGCCCATGGCTCCGCCTCCACCGCCAGCGGTGTCTGACGCGGACCGCAACAGCGACGACTTCGGAATCCCGCCAAATCAACTGTCAAATATTTTTTACGCGCCAAATCCACGCGTGTCTGTCATAATCTGTGGTAGAATAATCGTCGCGCGTGCGAATCAAACGAACTCACAGTTAGACCATAGAGAAAGTAAGTGCAGAAGGTTTAATTGAAGAATTCTAAGTAATCTTTCTTTGTTTTTTTGAACAATATGCGATGAGCTAGTTCTAAGGGAAAAATAGAGAAACAGGCTTCATTTTTTTTAAATATTTCTTTAAGAAAGAAAAGTAAAAGACTGTAGCCAGTCTTTTGAGCACATTAACAGTTGACAGCGCTGTGGAGGAGTTTTTTGGGGCCATTTTTTTTTGTTTTTTTTTTTTTTAGTTAGTTTTAATTAGTTTAGGGTATTTATTTATTTTTTGGTTTTACTACAATTATGGTTAGTTAAGTATTTTTTAAATTTAACAAAGTAAGATTCAACGCATTAATTCAAACTCAACTGAAAGGTGACTAAGTATGACTCATAATTTTATGATAACGTAAAGAAAAACTGACGTACGAGACAAAAAATTCGTTTTCTTAGCTGTATTTGGAAAATGTTTATTGGTTCTGAGTAAGTAGGTTATGTTAGAAGTAAAAGCTTTTAGATGCAATTTGATAAAAATAGTGCAAAAAGTTTCTAATAATACTTGTTGACTTGAGGTCACGGCTGATCAGATCACTGTTACAGATTGGAAAGCAAAATAAATGCAGACTTCCGATCTTCTTCGGATTTGACTCATAATTTTGTGATACTCTAAAGAAAAACTGCAGAAAGTTTGTTATGAATACCGTTATTTACAGTAAAAACATTTATGGATTACAATAGTAAATACCTATTAGGTTTCTAATAAATAACTATTTTTTTATTCGTTATGAACCAGAGAGAAAAATGAAAACTGTTATCGTTCTTGCCAGTGTCAAAGAATCAAAGCAAAATCAAATAAACCATTTACAGGCACTTTTGAAAGGTCAAGAAGTCAGTCTGTCAGAAAAAAATATGAAAACACATTACGAAGCGTAGATCTCTATGGAGAAGAATGTGCAAGAAACTCCATGGACACTCTCTTTTTTTGTCACTACTGGATCCTCTGTAACCATCTAAGACATAGTCACACTCCATGAATTGCCACAGATTCAAATGTAGATGTAATTAAGGCCATGAGCTCACCTGTTCAGGGACCCCCAGGCTGAGACATCTAATTGTCTGTCAAACTGACAGATTAGGCTGAATACGTTATTATTGGTGCTACTTTTGTAAGCGCTGACAGATGAGTGCTTTTGCGTTCTATTTTTAAAGCTCTCTAGAAATCAAGAGGTCTTTGATTTGTGTGGTTAATTGCCTATACTTACATAGATTTGTATTATAGTTTTTGTATGGCAGATTAGATAGATAATCTAAGATTAGTAATCCTTCCGATTTTCGACTACGGTGGCCTTTCTCGACGGAGATCTGTCTAAAAAGTTAAACGACTTGGAAATTAAACGAATTAAAAAATCTGTTAATATATATATCACATACAATACTTCTTATAAGATTCTATTAGTAAACAATGATCATCTCTTTGCAACATTGATTGTTCAACCAGTGTTGACTACATCAGATTTCAAGAATTTGATTATTTGATTAGATTACCCAAGTCGTTTGACTATTTAGACAGACTCTACCATAGTAGACAAGTGAGTGCGTAAATATAGGTGCACTCTCTGTATCTTTACTCCATATGGGATGGTAAATCGACACAACCGGAAGAAGATGGATCTTCAAGGCTAGAGTGAATAGGCTCTTAATAAACTAGTGCGCCTCACCATCAACGATTGCATCACTGCTTACCATCAGGTGGGATCGCAGTCAAGTACTAGTTTGTAACAGATAAAAAAAAAAAAAATCAGGTGCAGAACCAACGGTTTTATGTGCTTTCTGCAGTCACTGGCCTTTGATCTTCAAGCGATAGTGTATCCATCTCATGGTGAAATGGCGTCTGCGACTATCACAACCCAGTGCTGGGCACGCCACAATTATGGCGGTAAGTCCCCTCTTTGAGGCGTGGCTGGAAAGACGTCACGGCGTCCTTACCTACCACATGACGCAGGTCCTCACCGGACATGGCAAGTTCGGGAGGTTCCTGTTCCGGATTAAAGCGGAAGTGACGCCCGGGTGTCGCCACTGTATGGAACGCCCGGAGGACACGGTGGAGCACACAGTCGAGGTGTGCCCCGCTTGGGTGGAGCACCGCCGTGCCCTCGTGGGGGCGATTGGCGGCGGAGACCTCTCGCGCCGGGCCTTGGTTGAGGCCATGGTCCGGAGCGAGGAAGAGTGGCAGGCGGTCACCGACTTCTGCGAAGCAGTAATGCTCGCTAAGGAGGAGGCCGACCGCATCAGGTAACGGCGTTTTCCCCGCCGCCAGAATTCTGATCCCGATTTCTAGCCACCGTAGGCGCGGGCTTGCGGATAGTGAGCAATGGGTAGCTCGCTGTCCGACCGTCCAGTAACTGTCCGGACCAAGCCCAAGTCGTCGACGGCGTGCACTGTTCCCACGCGCCTCAAGGAGTTGTCAGCAAAAGCAGGGGCCCAGCCGGGTCGAAGCCTACTGGGGCCAGGGTTATCCGAAAGGGAACTCGAGCCCCGGTATGAAGGCTTGAAGGAACGGGGTGGGTTTTTTAGTCAGTAAGAGTCTGACACTACCTCCCGCTCCGCCCAAGAGCGGGGGCTGTCATTGGATGATTTTCCCCACCAAAAAAAAAAATGTGGTATCCATCGAGTGCAAAGCTTCCGGACCTTCCGA
Organism: Mythimna ferrago; assembly: GCA_910589285.2. NCBI lineage: Eukaryota > Metazoa > Arthropoda > Insecta > Lepidoptera > Noctuidae > Mythimna > Mythimna ferrago. The sequence continues at coordinate 4,321,623 of OU342693.1, forward strand.
TGCAGCAGTAAAATGTTCTGCAATTGGCTTCTAACAATACACGTAATTGGTGTTTTGTTAGAAGCCAATTGCAGAATTTTTGCAAGTAATTTTTTTGTCAGTTTCAATAAGTGGTCGTACGGTGCCAATATTCGTGTCTGCAACCGCAGTCGCTGGCCGACCTTCACGTACCTCGTCATAGAGATGATCACGTCCACGTCTAAATTCTCCAAACCATGAATACACAGAGCTGCGAAATGGTGCTTTTTCACCAAATACCAATTGAAGTCTCCGGCAACTCTCTTGTTGACTTAAGCCACAACAATAACTTAATAATCGAACATTTAAAATTAAAAAAAAACCCCGACGCGCAACGTCTATAAAAATAAAAATTTTACTTGTACGCATTCCCGGAGTCCATCGGCCACCTCCCATTTCTAGCACCAGGTCCTCGTCATGATGAAAAATAATTCCTTTGGGCGCTACGATGCCACGGACAGACAGACACGTCAAACTTATAACACCCCTCTTTTCCGTCTGGGGTTAAAAAATAATTGAACAAAAATGTTCAAGAGTTAAATTCATTTTGATAGCAACACAATCTTCGAAAGGACGCCACAATGAAAAAAAAAATTACAGTCTCGCAAATTAAAGAGTAACATGCTCGCAAAGAGTTCCATTTCCGAATTCAATCATTGTTTCTAAATTGTTTTCTTGTAAGTGGCCAGATCCAGAGACTTTCAGTATGCCTCACGTAAACAGAGTCTGTAGCATAGCATAGTCGGCCTTATAATGTTCCCACTGTTGGGACTCAGGTCTCCTCTTTAAGAGAGGGAATGGACCGTAATTTACCAGGCAGGCCGAGTGCGGGTTGGTTGTCTTTGAATTTTTGGTTCTAGGACATGTCGGTTTTCCTCACGGTGCTTTTTTCCTACACCGTTTTTGAGAGCAGTGGTGATGAAATAAATTACACAAAATAATGCGCCTGGCTGGGTCTGAACTACAACTCATAAGTCGGGGCCGTTATCACTCGGCCACCACTACAGAGTCTGTGGTCTTAGGCAAATCTCAGACTACTAAGCTGTCCGTGACCGTCTCGTGAACTACATACCTAGATCAAACGCGAAGTTCTATTAGAACCTAAAATGTAAATTGCATACACCGAAATCCCGACTGTTAGAAAGCTGAGGCCGTTGAGGTAGACCACAAAGAATGTGTGCTGCACATAATTTGGGTCACTTTTATCACTAACAGCTATATTTAGAGAACACTTCGATTTATCTGCATAGTACTAGCTTCTGCCCGCGGCTTCGCTTGCGTGAAAGTAGAAAGTTATCTCAAGGGAACACACTAACTCCCTTTCAACAAAATTCAGCGTCCGTTTTGACTTTTGAGTAACTACATACATTCAAACTTTCGTCTTTGATATATTAGTGTGAAAACTGCTTAACTACGTTACTTTTAGAGTACAATGATCTGGGCATGACATCTGACTAAGGATTTTAGGCCTGAACATTTTTAGACATTCTTATTTTTACTGACTTAAACTTGAACTCTGCCTAATCTGCACAGCGGTAGGATTTGCAACTTAGGAGTAGCAAATTCTACTGCCAACAGAGTAATCAGTAATTTGTCCAACAGCATTTTTTTTTGAAGGAGGAACTCATCAAAGTGACAGAATTTCTTAATTAAGCTACAAAAAACAACAAATAACGACCCCTGCTCTGGGTGAAGGAAAAGGAGTGTCTGTTACTGACTAAATTTCACCTGTGTTCCATCCGTTGTCTTTGGCGTTCCAGTGCCGCGGGGACTCTTATGAATTTACCGGAGCTCTGTCAGAGAGCATTGATGTCATTTCGAGTTTCCTCCTCTAAATGCTGGTCCAAAATATTTGTGTTGTTTCTTGAACTTGTCAAAATTCATTGTCTCGGCGCTCTTCTGATGGTGGGTACCAGCATTTGCAAATAGTCTGCCAGTCTTGTCCTTAAATATGAACGGGCTGGTTATCTTTTGTTTGAAAAAGACCTTCGACGACTTTGTCACTTCCGTACTGGAACCAACAGCATTGGAAGGCTCCCGCAAGGTAGACCGATGACCAGGTAAGTATCGCGGGAATTCCATGGATGCGAGACACACAGGACTGGTCGTTGTAACGACACTTGGGGGAGGCCTGTGTCCGACATTGAACGTGTTCGGTTGAAATGATGATTAATGATAACAATGATGTCAACCACTCTAGTACAGCTTTCAAGCGAGTGAACCCGCAGGCAGCTACTAGTTAAAGCTGTTAAAGCCATTTGCTTTTTGGGATTGGTTTATCATTATCGAGGCTTCCTCGTATCTCGATCTATAACGGTGCCTCTGTAATTATTGTCTTCACCGTGATGGAATAGATTCGGCAAATATAGATGCCCACTCACATTCACGTACGGATAGCAGATTTGGCGCAAAAGTTGGTGTTGCTGCAAAAAAAAACTTTAAAACTTGTAAGGGAGAGACTGTCTCTATCTTATTGATTTAAGAAATAAATATGTTGAAATATAATCTAATGTTACCATTTTTAATATAGGTTTTTAAAGTTGGCAACACCGCGACTATTTAATATTATTTATTTCAATGGGCAACTCTTACTCTTCATATACTTGTTAAACTACGTGAGAGCGTTGTATCTAATTTGTTGTATTTTTTAAATAATTTATTCAATACTTGATACAGTAAAAACAAAAACCAGATTCAAAAGCACAGAGTTTGGGATAAAAAAAAAATTCCAATGTCAATGTCAAAACAATTTATAAATCGCCAAACAAGGGGTGAGCTTTTCAGATTGGTTGCATGACTTTTCAGCAGCCAATCACTTTGCTTTTTTATTCTATCGCTCATTAATTAACTTCTCTCGCTGTAGAGTGAAACTCGAGGGAATGTCAGACTTTTACTGACTGAAAACCCACCTATGTTTTAGTGCTCAGGGCCACGGCAATTTTTGCGAAGAAGACGCTATTGTTATTTTTTAAAGTACCCCCAGTTTCTAAAAAATATTAATTATGAAAAAAAAGATAAAAGACAGAGGTTAACAGCCTCTTTCTTGTGAAGCTAATTTAATCCTCATATTTAGACCTCGGCGGCGGCGATCTCTTGCGCCAGGCCTTGGTACAAGCTATTGTCCGGAGCGAGGAGGAATGGCAGGCGGTCGCCTCCTTCTGCGAAGCAGTAATGATAGCAAAGGAGGAGGCCGACCGCATCCGGCAACAGCGCTCTAGCCGCCGCCGGGATTTTGATCCCGATTTCCGGCCACCGTAGGCACGGGCTTGCGTACGGCGAGCTATGAGTAGCTCGCTGTCCGATCGTCCGGTAACTATCCGGATCGAGCCCAAGTCGTCGACGGCGCGCACTGTTCCCGCGCGCCTCAAGGAATTGTCGTGAATAGGAATTGTGAATTGTTAGTTTCGCAAGGTAGCTCAGCCCCGGTATGAAGGCACGAAGGAACAGGGTGGATTTTTAGTCAGTAAGAGTTTGACACTATCTCCCGTTCCGCCCAAGTGAGGGGGATGTCATTGGATGAATTTCACACCGAAAAAAAAATCCTCATATTTACAATGTAGGCATTACTATAAAAGAGTATAATAAATCCTATATACATGACGGTCAACGTTATGGTGACACTTGGGAGAGGCTTATGTGCAACCGGGAACGTCTTTCGGCTAAAATGATGATTACTATAAAAGAAATGTTCTTTTACATAAAATAAAACTACAAAAACATCAGAAAAAAAATGCAATAATATGTAATTTAATTTGTTTTAATTTTCTCATTTACGGTCACTAAAAAATTTAACTACTTATACTAGACCGTCAAATGTGCAAAAAAGAAATATTATTCTCAAAGTTTGCTCCATTTTTGTTGCTATCGCTACCGTCTGACCAGCGGGCATGCGTCAGAGCACGTAAGGAGATGGGCATGACATGCACAACCTCCGCCACGCTACTGACATTACTTCATTAAAATTCTATTAACGGAAGCATTCTCCTGCAAAACCTATTAAAAACTACCTAAGATTGGTCTATCTGCAACGTAAAAAGAACTTTAAATTCCTAAAAACAAAGTTCAATTTTGCTCGTGCTCACTTTTGCTTTTACGACGAAAAAGTATGTAAGAAATCGTGTGATTAAATTTGAACTTTATTACAATGATGATAAGTTTTGTTTTTAGATGTAGTGGCAGCAGTCAATCATGAAAAATCTTTAAGAGATGGACAGGTAGTTTCCACGATCGCAAATCAAGAATCGGAAGTCAATTTATTAAAAAAAAAAAACTTATGAGAGAAAAGTCTTTTTTTGGCTACGTTTTAGAAATTGTATTGTGTTCTAAGTGAGTATATAAAAATGTTTTGGTACAAGTAAAAGCTTTTAGATGCACTTTCATTAAAATAGTGCAAAAAATTTGAAAGAAAGAAAGTAAACACACAGACACACACTATGAAGAAACAAGTACATTGAATCTTAAATAAAAAAAATATATAACAACTCACGTCTGCGCTAAATACGTCCAGTTCAACACTATGTTGAAAATAAAAAAAAAGTAATAAAAAATAAAAAGCATTTAATTCAGGCAACCAAAGGCACCCATACAGCATAGTGCCAGACATCTACGTAGCAATTATCAGACGCTGGTTTTCAACTGAACCTTACTTTGAGTTTGTAATACCAATAATATCTTCTTGACTCGAAGTCACGACTGATGAAATCCTTGTTAAAGATTGGAAAATGTAAAAATTGCGGAGTTCCGTTCTTCTTTGGATATTTTAATAAAAAAATGGCGTTTTGCTACCTGTTTGACGGAAAATTACTGTTGAAAAATAATGTCTTGATGAATTTTCACCTGCTTACCATAGGTGGGATCGCAGTCAAGCACTGTTTATATCAATAAAAAAAAAAACCTAAAAAATTTCGTCGGACTAGTAGAAACTGCCGTTTGAGTGAAGTTCTTTCCTGCCTTACCTCTCTTTTCAGGAACAAGGTAGTCCCTTGAATATATGGCCGAAATTAAATGGACACAACACTCGTACCCGCCTAGACGGCAGTACGAGTATCTATGCATTTAATTCCGGATAGCTGCGCCCAGAACCCCGCTGACTTTTAAATCCATTTTCTTTGCGAAATATTGATTGATTTACATATGCTATGTTCACTTTAAATATTTAACCACCAATTTTTATGTGTAAAAATGTTTGTAGAAATCCTAGCCGTTTCGAAGGAGTAGAGAAAAGTTGCGAAATTGCTAAATATTTTTTTTAGACAAAAGTATTAATCGCACGAAAAACTCAATCTCTACTAATATTATAAAGAGGTAAAGTTTGTTGTTTTGTTTGTAGGAGGTAATCTCTGGAAGTACCTACTGGTCCAATTGTTAAGATTTTTTTACCGACAGAAAGCTGCTTTATTTCGGACTAGCGGCCCGTCCCGGCTTCGCACGGGCAATAAATATAGCTTATGCTACTCAGGGTGAATGTAGCTTACCAATGGTGAAAGATTTTTGAAATCGGCACAGTAGTTTTTAAGTTTATTCATTACAAACCAACACACAAAAATACAAATTTTCCCTCTTTATAACATTAGTGTAGATTGACATAGGCTATATTTTATGTACGCGGGCGACGCCGCAGGCTAAAGCTAGTGGTTGATAATGTTGATCATGAATCTATAATAAACATAAATGATTTTCAAGGCTGTTACCGAGCTGTAGGCTTCAGAAAGTCACTGTTTTATGGCACTTCTAAGGCGCTTCGGCCTTAAGCTAGATTTTACGTATTTCAAAAGAATTCTTACCAAGTTAAAGAATAAAAACTTGCTAGCGAAACGGATGGAGGTTATTGAAGAAATCAGCATAAATCTCGTAGCCATGACATGGGGGCATGGGGGTGCACTTGGCACACCCAGGGGGCACGCTGCCAGCTCTTCCGCCGACCGACAGACAACAGACCCCAAGCTGAATATTTACACAACATAAATCTTGTTGTTGCTGATTTATATGGGCTTGAATTCGGATGAAATAATCAGGTTTAATAAGCGGCTTTCGGCATGAGTATATAGGGGAAGTTTGAAAGTAACGCCAGCGACTGAAAAGTTGAAAGGGAATGGTTTGTCTTGGTACGGTTATGTGAAGAGAGGGGATAACATGCATGTTACTAGAAGTGAACGAGATATGAGTTACATGTGAATGGATGAAGAGAGAGAGGGAGGCCAAAGAAAATATGGATAGATTGTGATGAGTGATGACTGATGAAATATGATGACTGAATGACAAAAATTATGAAGAAAATGGAGTTAGTGATAGCGTGACGGGTGACAGATACAATGGAAGCAAAAAAAATTTATACAAAAAAAACATTTTTGGAAAGAAAAGCTTATTTTCCGCTATTTCTAACTCTAATTAAAATCGTATTGTTTGATTTTATTATTTTATAGATACAAGAATACTCAAAAGTGAAAAGAACAAGTTTACTGAGCACAAAGATGCTACTTTTTTTTTAAATAAATTTCTTCCAGCAGATCTGCGACAGAAGAGTTAGGTGAGAGATATAGATACACACTCGATTACTATTTTGAGAATTTGATGAGAAGAACGTGAACGCAAAAGTTTGACAAATACACAACCTCAAATTCTTAAGTTGTTGAGTAATTTTCAAACTCGACATTAGTCAAAATTCGGCAATCTCAATTAAGAAATAATGTTTAAATATATTATAAAACTTAATATAGAGTATAGTTAGGTATAGTGTTTCTGAAAAACTAAATTTTTCATTCAAATAAAATTCATTTAACTTTCCAACTATCGTTTATTTAATGCATAGCTTTTAGCGATAAAACCGCCCATTGTGACAAATCAAATCAAAATCATTTATTTCAAATAGACCATTTGCAGGCACTTTTGAATAGTCAAATGTCGGTCAGTCCAAGAAAAGTGAAGTTAAATTGCACCCTATTAATTACACGACTGTTTTAAATTCCTAATGTAATTTTAATTATAGGTGTACCTACAATACAGAATATATCTATCTATCTATCTTTCCATCTCTATGATTATCGTCATTTAGGTAGCTTTACAAAATAATGATTGAAAGTCTAAATAGTTAAGACATAATTAAAACACTACAAACCGAATAGGGCACTACCCACACCGCGCAAGTAACCCGCTGATACATATTTCCAACAGCCTTGACAATCTAGGAGGCAAGTGTTACTGCCCTCTTTACTATTTATAGATTAAAAAAGCATAAAATAAAAAGTGTGTGTACGCTGTTACCGCGACACAGTGCTGATGGACCGGTCTATGTGAGATGAGCGCACTTAATAATGATTTATTACTATAGTATTATTAACACAAGCTTAAATTTGGTACGATCGGACCACGGATTTGGTTCGCTTCTGAACCAAATCAGTCCATCTATGGAGTTGTAGAGAGCAATGTTGGCCGAGTGGTAACGGCCTCGACTTACGAGTTGTAGGTCGCGGGTTCAAACCCAGCCAGGCGCACTACTTTGTGTAATTAATTTCATCGCCATTGATCTCGAAACGGTGAAGGAAAACATCGTGAGGAAACCGGCTTGTTCTAGAACCAAAAAATTCGAAGACATGTGACACCCGCAGTGGGAACAATATAAGGCCGACTATGCTATGTAATGGAGTTGTCTGGCGACCATAATTAGTATTATTTGAAACAGTAAAAGTTTACCACCTTAATACTATAATGTATGCATGTATGTTTATACCTCTTTCACGCTCAAATGCCTGAACGGATAGAGATCTCGCGGTATCTTCTCGTCCAACATACCACAGTATCTCAAGACGAAAGTCTTTGACCAGTGCGTGTTGCCAGTGATGACATATGACTCCGAAACGTGGTCGCTCACAATGGGCCTCATCAGAAGGCTTAAAGTCACCCAAAGAGCAATGCAAAGGGCTATGCTCGGGGTTTCCTTGCGTGATCGAATTAAAAATGAAGATATCGGCAGGAAAACTAAGGTTGCCGACATAGCACGAAGAATTGCCAAACTTAAGTGGCAATGGGCAGGGCACATTGCTCGCAGAACAGATGGCCGTTGGGACCGAAAGGTTCTGGAGTGGCGTCCGCGTACCGGAAGACGCAGCGTTGGAAGGCCTCCTACAAGGTGGACCGATGACCTGGTGAAGGTAGCGGGAAACCGATGGATGCGGGACGCACAGGAACGTTTGATGTGGCGACGCTTGAGGAAGGCCTATGTCCAACAGTGGACGTGTATCGGTTGAAATGATGATGATGATGATGATGATGATGATAGAGATGAAAATTATCACAAGAGTAGACCATGTTCAGGAATAGGTCATAAGGTTTTTTTATCCTGGGATTACATTAAATGATGGGGAAATATAATTGGCGAAGGCGGAGAGAGAAGCTAGTGAGCAGCACACACACAGAGCATATGACCCTTTAAGGTAGTGCGACACCCATTTTCACTGCTTTACATATAACCGCTCTTACGCAATTATGACGTTATTACACATTAGATATTTTGGAAACGCAGTATCTTGTAGATATGTACATATATCTAAGCTTATATTGAAATCAATTTGTAAATTTCTGTAAAACTGCTTACTGTAAAATCCAGCAAAGACCTCTGAAAATCTTCTGCTTTTGCATAAACTTTGACACTTCATAATTTACTCAAAAATTAAGAAGTAAAAAAAAATATAATAACTGCAAATTTAATCAAGATACCAATTTTTTCAAAAACTTTTAAGAATTAAAAAAAAAAATACGTATTTCCTGGATCAAGTTTTGTGAAATATTCGAGTAAATCTCGGAATTACCGCCTGCTAACAGAGTTTTCAGGTGTTATCTCTCTTTTTTTTACGTCCCCTCTTCATGAAACATCACGTTGGATTGCGTTAGATGAAGTACCTAACAAGCTTTTAAACCATGCTCGATGTTCACGATAGGCGAGTGGAAAATGAGCCTCTTAATATCTAAATAAGTAATTATACAACGAATGAATCATGGTTTCCACTTTAATTAACTTAGAATTAACTATTTAATAGGAGCCTTCAAAGTCAAAGTCAAAAATATTTTATTTCACATGGGCCTACATGGGCACTTATAAAACGTCAGAAGCTAGTGCACGGTTCCAAATTGGTCGTTTCCTATGGAGAAGAACTTCAGTTGATATCTTCGAGAAATACGAGATTGTATCTATTTGCGAATATCATAAAGCACTATGGCTTTTCATCTGACTTTTCGAGTCGAGCGTCGAACTACATCTGCGCGCGACTTGTGAGTGGAGTCCATCATGTCTTGCAGGGTCTGTCATTGCTCAGCAACTTTTGTCGTGGGGGCGACCTCGCGAACTTTTCCGCACTTGTGCGTAAAACATAGTAAATCGTGTACCTAAAAGCGGTAGGGATAAGAGCGGGTTTTCGAGTAAGTATTGAAAATATCTTCATCTGCACCTTTTGGTTAGTTCTCAGTATTTCGTAAAATACAAAAAATCAAGGTTAACCAATTTTACTACAATTTTTAAGTACCAATACCATTGACCAGTAATACGCATATTGCAGGACAAAGACTTCGGATTCCTAGAAGAAACCAACAAGCAGCAACGATGATTCATCTAATCTTGCTTCAACTTGATCTAATGCTTACTCCACGCGGTCGGAAATCCCCGGTCATGTTACAATAACTCTCAATTATAAATTCATATGCATTATGTTAAAATGGTCAGTAATGATACAAAATCTACATATTCACATACACCCATCAAAAAATGTTTTGAAACTACTTGAATTTGGATAGACGTAGAACTTGAAACACAGTCTATAATATCTTATCTTATATATGTATCTTATATATGTATGTAGGTGAGTTTATATGTTTGTGAATGCACCCACGATACCGTAGTAATTCTTAGTAAGAATAAACTTAAAAAAAAAAATAGTCTCCGCAGCGTGATAACAACATGATATTATTATTACAAGCTTTTATTTAGTTTCACCTGTCCCGATGTTTGTCTGTCATCAAATCTTACAAAATAAATTTGACCCACTTCCCGGTTACCGATTGCGCTGAAATTTTGCATGCATGTGTAAATCAGATGGCAATGCAAAATCATTATGACGTGGAGCTGATCTGATGATGCAACTGGAAGGTGGCTATAGGAACTTGGTAGTTAAACGACACAACCCATCGAGTTTGGGCTCGTATGATTCGTCTTGACGAGCATTAATTATATAGGTATACCGAGCTATAAAAGCTTGCTATGAAAAAATGATTTTCATTAAAATCTTGTTTTTTTCGCTTGTTTTCCCTACTCCTTTCAAACGGCTTTGAACTTTAGAAATATGTTTACACAAAAAAATTGCTGGTTAAGTGTTCTTCAGAATGTATTACATAGTAAATGTAAATCAATCAATATTTCGCAAAGAAAATGGATTTAAAGATCAGTTGGGGGGATGTATCAGGGCGCAGCTGAATGGAAAAAAAATATAGAAAATGTAGTTTTTCAACCATGTGCTGCAAAAGATGCATTTGGAGAATGTGCGCAGGAATTGCATGACTTGATTCCGCCATCGCAATTCTACCATCGGACAACCCGACGTACGGCGAATATCCACCATTACGTTGTTGAAACCTCTACGGTCCGGACTAAGTGTTTCGCCTCGTCGTTTATACCGCGTACGTCGAAGGACTGGAACAGTTTGCCTGCTGCGGTCCTCCCGTCCGATTATAATTTGGGGGTCTTCAAGGCTAGAGTGAATAGGCTCTTAATAAACTAGTGCGCCTCACCATCAAAGATTGTATCGCTACTTACCATCAGGTGGGATCGCAGTCAAGCACTAGTTTATATCAATTAAAAAAAAAAGCACATGTCCTAAGAATATGATTCTTGATGGTTTAGAAGCACTTTACTCTTACAGAACAGAAAGTCGACAGGGGCAGAAGGATCTGAAGTGGCCACCGCGCACCGATAGATAAAGCGTTGGAAAACATCGCACAAGGTGAATCGATCACGTGGTGAGGGTCGTGGTAATCTGATGTGAGAGATGAACAGGACCGGCACAGGTTAAGGTGATACTTGGGAGAGATATACACCACTATTTTTTAATTAGTACACATATTTATAGGGCTTATTAGAAAAGCCCTTGTTATTTTATAAGTAAAATCTCAATAAATAATATTCATAAACAGCAAAGTTATTAGCCTTGGTTTATGTCCCAAAATGTCACTCAATTTATGGAAATATTGTGCAGGCTATTGATTAATGAATGAATAAGTGACAATTATTAAGGAAAAACACTGCCCACAGTATTTTCTTGTGTACTAATTAAAAAGTAAGGGTGTATATATATATATATGTAGTAGTGGACGTCTTTCAGCTGAAATAGTGATGGTGATGGATAGTTGAAGACCAAAGAAGCGATAGATAAAATAGGTAATGATGACATGGCAACAAAGAAAGTGATTGCTGCAATGATGGCGATTAGTGATGTATTAAAGACTAGCTTATGCCCGTGGCTTCACCCACGTATATAAAATACAGCTTATGTCACTCAGGAATAAAGTAGCGATGAAAAAAAATTTTTGATTAGACCAGTCTTTTCAGAGATTACGTCCTGCAAAACTGTAGAAGAAAACATGCTGCGCCGACCCCATACAAGTTGGGATATTTAATTATTATCATTATTATTTTGTCTCTAAGCCATTAAAACAAAGATAAAATAATCCTTTCACTCTGTCTTCTCACAGAATCGCAAACTTTCTAACAATATCGTCTTCCATTCATCAGCCAACAAGTCCAATTCAGGGTTGGTCTCCGTGAGCGCGTTCAGTATCTCAGCATACACGGTATAGGGGAGGTGGATCGAGCTACAGTGCGTCAATATTGTATAAAGATGATGAACTAATTACTTGTCTAGCAACTTTGTTAAAACTAAACTTTTTTGGTGCAGCCGTGAGACATAATGTTATTTTAGTAAAAGATTAAATCTTTTTATTTTATTTCTATTGTGTGAATCTGGTGATTTTGGCAAAAATATTATCCTTTATTTCTTCCTTTTTAAAATGATATAAACTAGTACTTATCTGCGTTCCCTGTAAGCAGTAATGTAATCGTTTCTTCCTTACTTCCTTTTATTAATGATAAAAACTAATGCTTGACTGCGATCTCACTAGACAGTAATGCAAGCATTTCTTCTTTTCTTCCTTTCTCCTTTCTTCCTTTCAGCCTGTCTTCCTTTCTTCCTTCTTCCTTTCATCCTGTCTTCCTTTCTTCCTTCTTCCTTTCATCTTGTCTTCCTTTCTCTCTTTTTCCTTTCTCCCTTTTTCCATTCTTCCTTTCATCCTGTCTCCCTTTCTTCCTTCTTCCTTTCTCTCTTTCTTCCTTTCTCCCTTTTTCCATTCTTCCTTTCATCCTGTCTTTTTGTCTGCCTTTCTTCCTATCTTTTTGTCTGCCTTTCTTCCTTTCTTCCTGTCTTCCTTACTTCCTTTCTTTGTATTTAGTTTAGCTTACAAATGATAGTTAACTTTTTCATCCCAGTGTACATACTTAAATGAATCTCATAGCGATAGAGACATAAAATTAGCTTACTAGTGTAATTAAAGCCATAACTACAGGTATTTGCACGTTGTTATGAGAGTAAGGAATTATTAGACGGTTCTATGTGTAACATTAAAGTGTATTTATTAATGGTTTTAGAGCTTGGGAATTGAAATTTTATGAGGAGTTGAGTGAATGTGAAACATGAAGGGATATTTCTTAAAGATACTTTTTATTGAAACTTGAGTTTTTTCTATTACTTTGGTTTTTTTAGGGTTAAAAAAGGGACCCTGTTACTAAGACTTTGCTGTCTGTTCGTCTGTTTGTCACCAGGCTGTATCTCAAGAACCGCAATAACTAGAACTAGACTAGTTGAAATTATGTATTTCTATTGCCGCTGTAACAACAAATACTAAAAATAAAATAAAATAAATATTTAAGGAAGGCTCCTATACAACAAACGCGATTTTTTTGACGGCACATCTCTACGGACGGTTCGGAACCCTGCGTGCGCGAGTCTGACTCGCACTTGCCCAGTTTTTTGATATTTAGTTATACTATAGCTTTTGTAGAGTAGCTGGGAGTAAAATTTTTGCTCGATTCGATCTTCAAGAGGAGCGGAATTCTACTTAAGCATTGTCCTCACCGCAACTCCAGAATTCAAAGAGAAATTGAAGGAACATGGGAGGTTTCTAAAAATCTGACACTCTTTCTCGCTCTACCTAGAGCAGATTCCACACACCAAAAAAAGGAAGATCGCAGTTGAGCAAAGTTTAGGCAGGTTGATTGATTATAACTTCATTAACTTATGCTATGTCGGTTACCAAGGTTACCGTCATAGCCCGAAGATGCATAAAACTTAAGTGGCAGTGGGTAGGTCACATTGCTCGTAGAACAGATGGTCGTTGGGATCGAAAGGTTCTGGAAGATGTGTTGGAAGGCCTCCTATAAGGTGGACCGATGACCTAGTGAGGGTCGCAGGAATCCGATTGATGCGTTCGTTTGTGACGTTACTTGAGGGAGACCTATGTCCAGCAGTGGAGTTTTTGACTGAAATGATGATGATGATGGAAACTTTTTTATAACTGAACCTTTACAACATGATTTTTAGTTTATGCGAAACTAGAATATAGTTTGTTTAGAATCACTAACAGAAAGGATTTCAATAGTTTTTACACTGTGTTATATTTTTTCCCAAAAACATTTAAAAAGATCACAAGTTGGACACCACCGACACTAAGTACAACACAGGTCACGGCAGGTCATAGCGGGTATTAGAGTCAGCAAACAGCTGGATGCAAGTTCAAAACAACCCGTCGCCTGGATGGCCCGGTGACTATGTATTTTTGCTGACATAACAAGCTTATAACTCTGTGATTTTTCATGATACAGTTATGAAGTTTTGTACATAGATTCTTTGTATAAAAATATTTGACACGTGTTTCGGGTTTCGCGTATTATATACCAAAAGTAGTGTCAAGAATCACCAAACTTAAGTGGCAATGGGCAGGGCACATGGCACGCAGGACAGATTGTCGATGGGGATGAAAGGTTCTGTAGTGGCAACCACGTACCTGAAGACGCAGCGTTGGAAGGCCTCTAACAAGGTAGACCGATGACTTGGTCAGGGTCGAGGGAATCTGATGGATGCGTGACGCACAGGACCGGTTGTTGTGGCGACGCTTGGGGGAGGCCTATGTCCAACAGTGGACGACTTTCGGCTGAAATGATGATGATGATGCAAAGTCTATAATAAATTACCAAAATGTATAAGAAATGACGATAATGTCCGCAAATTCAAAAGTAGATTGTTTTTGTTTCTAATAGACAAGACTTATTACTCTATTGAAGAATTTTTAAATGATAGACTATGACATTACCAGCCCTTAACTATTACCATTGACATATATTTGAAATTGACTATAATTTATTAATTTATCTATTATTAGTATTACATTTATTTGACATTGTTTACTAAATATAATTTGACATTGCATTGTATGGATTTAGACATATTCCTTACATTTATTTGACATTATTTACTAAATATAATTTGACATTGCATTGTATGGATTTAGACGTATTACTTACACTTATTTGACATTATTTACTAAATATAATTTGACATTGCATTGTATGGATTTAGACATATTCCTTACATTTATTTGACATTATTTACTAAATATAATTTGACATTGCATTGTATGGATTTAGACGTATTACTTACACTTATTTGACATTATTTACTAAATATAATTTGACATTGCATTGTATGGATTTTAAACATATTACTTACTAAAAGACTAATATATTTGTACACCGATTTTATTGGTAGGACATAGAGCACGACTAAAATGTTTTATAAGACCTTTATTGTAATACCTATGTTCACAAATAAAGATTGGTTGATTGATTGATTGATTGAAATTAGTGTAGTATAGCCAAAGCGCGGCCAAAACCGCGGGAAACAGCTACTACATCTACATAGGTGGTCTAAGCACAATGTTAAAGCTTATAAAGATACTAAAATAGAGTTTATCGATGCAGAAGTTCGACCATACTACATAAAACCTAACTATAGGTACTAGTCTGATCATACAATCTCATTTCTATAATTACGACGTGTTATTTGAATGCTGATTACTTTTTGAAAGAGTGTCTACATACAGTAATTACTTACAATGATAATAATATTTCGCGTTGACTGTTGTGTGAATGTCTAGTTTTGTTCTTACTGAATGCCGACGTGTAGAGGTATGAAAGTGATACTTTCAGAATTGAAGTGATTTGAATTGCAATACATTAGTTGGTCTACAATGTGTACTATTTATAGCTAGGTTAGCGGTTTCACCTGCTTGAAATTAGACATTTTTGCATGAAGGATTCCGTACTACAATATTAAAATAGACGCCCCCAAATATTATTATTTTTTAATTTATTTTATTTTCCAAATTTCTTATTTTACATTGTAGATTTTTTTTGCCATACAGCGAAAACCTCTCAGGGTTTATCTGTGTAATGGCGAGCTGCTCATCTTATATATAAAATTCTCGTGTCACAATGTTCGTTCCCGTACTCCTCCGAAACGGCTTAACCGATTCTCATGAAATTTTGTGAGCATATTGAGTAGGTCTGAGAATCAGCCAACATCTATTTTTCATACCCCTTAGTGATAAGGGTTGTCCACCCTTAACATTTGCAAAACAACGTTTGCCGGGTCAGCTAGTTTAATATAAACCAGTGAGTTTATAAATGTAACTATTTTACCTAATTATACATTAAATGATATGCTTATCCTCCTCCTTGCGTCGTATTCCTTAATGCTGAGGGTCGTGACCTCCCTGCTTCATCACTTTACTTTTTATGGTGTTTTTCCATTTATTCCTGTCTCGCCGGTGTGAAAGGCCATGCTACTAGTTTACACTAATATTATAAAGACGTATGGTTTGTTTCTTTTTTGGTTAGTAGGAGGTAATCTCTGAAAGTACTGCTCCAATTTCTAAAATTTTTTCACCAGTAAAAAGCTACTTTATTCCTGAGTAACATAGGCTATATTTTAAGTACGCAGGTGAAGCCGCGGGCAAAAGCTAGTATGCCATATATAGCGCCAAGAGAAATACATATTCTGTGAAAATTTCAAGTCTCTATCTCTTACGGTTTATGAGATACAGCCTGCTGACAGACGGATGGACTGACAGACAGATGAGATGGACGGATGAACAGTGGAAGCTTAGTAATAGGTCCCTTCGGGTACGGAACCATGAAAAAATACTTAGTCATAAATAAATAAAGTCAGGAACATTGGAAATCTGGTGGAAGAGGTAACTGTTAAACAACTGAAAAAGGATGCACACACTGACATGTGACGTCATCGCTATAACATTACAAGCGTACAAAAGAGATACCGAGTTGTCCCCATCACTCCCCCACACAGTCAGTCTCGTCAGACTGAATTTCAGTAAAAAAAACTTAGTTATTCCAATATATTAGACTGGAAACCGACAATTTGGTAAAAGGCTAGACAGAGATTTTGTTGATTTGAATATTTAAATCATTTAGATTTAAATATGGCATTTTTACCTACTGTTAATATTTAATGCAAGCACTTAGTGAATTAATAAAAATACACACTTTTTTCTTAATATGTATATGTATCTACAGAAAGCCACCCAAAGTTTTATTACAAACACAAAAACTAAGCAACAAAGTGATTTATTTTAACAAATGAATTTCACGTTCGTTAACTACATACACATATATAGCACTTAAATCTTACATTTTAGCCACAAATCATACACACTCGAGCTAGCTAATCCTAATCTGACACCCATCTCTCTCTGTTACCCTATATAAAAGAAAGACGGGTATATAAAGTCATAGAACCGCTAAAATCAGTTATAGTCTGTCTAAAAAGGCAAACGAATTTGGAATTTTTGAAGGAATTCAAAAATCTATTGTTGGCAGCACGAATTTTAGTTGTCATTCACTTGTTTCTTGAGATGATGACAGTTCTACAACAGATCTTGATCGTTATATGGCTAGTGATGATGAATCAATAAGCGGAATAGAATATTTAGAATCAGATTTCTCTTACGATTCCAGATTAATGTTATTACTTTATACTTACTTATGACACTATTGTATATTGTATATTAGTATATTGCATAGCTTCTATCGCGGGCCTTGAGCGTGGAGACCGAATCCAGAAATTCCGTAACGAAAATAACCTAACACCCCCTCCCCCCCACTCATTTGTTTTTTGAGCGTGGTGACCGATAAGAAAACAAATGAGTGAACAATCAATCAAAATTCAATTCAATGTGTGAAAGTGTAACTTCAATTAATATCAAAGAAAATAAAACAAAGGAAAAAAAAATACTGCATAAATAAAATAAATAAATAATTATAATTGCATAAGTTGATAAAAATGCTATGCAATAGCTTTACCGCAGCAGTCCCCGAGTGCCACACGTCTTTTTTTTATTTTTAAAAGTCTCCTAATAATATTAAATGATTTAAAAAATACTTATATTCGATACTTTTTATAAGGTTTTCTATTAGTAAACAATGATCAAGATCTCTTAATCAACCTTGATTATTCAACCAGTGTTGACTACATCAGATTTCATTTTACCCTAATAGTTACCCAAGTCGTTTGACTTTTTAGACAGACTATAGTTTGTAAGCGTTTTTAGCATTTTTTTGGCTGTCTAGTGTTCAGTCATTAATTCGCGATTATGTCTATGGACCGATGGTACTGTTATTCGGTTATATGTCACGTTTCATGGCTGTGAGCATGCTGAAAGCATAAAACTACTTTATAAAACGCTTTTTTTGAGGCAGGGCCACAGTAAAATAAAGTGCAGTGGGTTTAGTTCGGCCGTCCGGTAAAAGAACCGAGCCCGAGTCGACGGTTGTCTTAACTTAAGATGACATCTCTTTTCAGCAAAATCGCAGGGGCCCTCTAGGGCTGATGTTTTCTAGAGCTGCGCGAATGTTTGAAAGAGTTACTATGACTCTAGAACGCACAGGGAAAATCAGGGAACATATATGTTAGTCGATACAAATTATTTAATGAGATCCGACCTCAAAAAAAAATTAGGTTTAGATTGTATTGCTACATTTAACTACTGTTTCATAAGTACTGAAATGGAAGTTAATATACGTTTCGTTTTCTTTTTGAAGTGGTGGAAAAACTAAGGATCTACGACCTGGCTTTTTGTACTAAGTTAGTTACAGACAGCAGCATACCTGTCTCACATTAAAATATCTCAGAAAAGGGGGTAGCCAGTTGATGATACTGTCCGTACCTACCCCTCGTCATTGCTATGTATGGTCCATAGAAATATAAATTCTCCTTTCTTATATCTATGGTATAGTCAGTATAGCAGTCTCGTGTCGTTGTTGTTTTACTGTTTGAGATATTTGCTTATGTACAGTGGCTTTAATGATCTAGTCTGAGTGTAATTGGTATTCATAGAGATTGAATATAGAGTATGTTTTATTTTAATATAAACCGCCCTCTGACCGAGGAAAACTTAATTTCTGACTTTATGTCGATACTAGCTACCTGATTCTTTACATTGATTGCTTTTTTTTAATGTACAGTATTAATAATGCAATAAAATTACAGAAATTATTTATAGATTTGCTGTTAAAATTTGAAAATTGCAATAAATTAGCTCGTAATATGTAAGTGAAAATTAATCACTTACTAATAAGTCTGTAAAAAACCTCTTTTATTCAATCTTCAGAAAACATTAGAAGGATTAGTTTTCTTTTGAATTTGAGAACATTACAAATAACTGTTTATTTCTTTTATAAGCTAATCAATTAGGCACATACATACGAATGCGTGAGAGGAGCAAATGCAAAAAGTAATGCAAAACTTACAGCATATCTCTATTCATATGAGTGACTTTCACGAATGGTTTTGTTTTTTAAAAGTAGAGAAAAAAAAGGTAATCTACCTGAGAATAATGTGAAGAGCATCGATATTGTGTACAGTGCTGAATTTTTTTTTTGTATTTCAAGAGGGTTCGTCTCCAGGGATTGCTCGAAACTGCGACATTGTTTGAAACTACAGGACTTTTCGAAATTGCGAAATTGTTTGAAACTGCGGAATTATTCGAATCTACGAAATCGTTCGAAACAGCGGAATTGTTCGAGACTGCGAAGTTGTTCGAGACAGCGGAATAGTTCGAGACTACGGGATTGTTTGAAACCACGGAGTAGTTTGAAACTGCGGAATTTTTCGAAATGGCGGGATTCGAAAGAGTCACTACAGTCCTGGAACTGACAGGGCAATTGAAGGAAAGAACCACTTGTGAGTGACAGGTTTTCAGGATAATGTAGAGTTTGAGAAATACTTAACTTCAGAGATTAAGTGTTGCCATACAACGTGGCAATGGCGCCAGCCTTTTGGTTCACACTTCTACTTGACAGTGATGTGAGGAGTTTTATGACGTCATATTTTAGTTAGGAGTAGCTTTAGTGTATATATATTGTGTGTAGTTAGTTTAGCATAAATAATTTGTTAATTCATTAAACCCCAAGCAAATCGTTCGCGCATCTATTGTCTTTCTATTGTATCTCAAATTAACGGTATCTGAAAGGTATTTAAGTTTCTTATGTACCTATATATTTTGTTATGTAGTTAAAGAACTTAATTTAAAATGTTTTGGGGGAATGGGGGATAAGTACTTGTCATCATCGTTTTATCCTTGTGCCATATTACTTGGAGTTGATAGAAGAAAGACAAGTATAGGAGATAAACCATACGAAGGTATATAGGTATTTCTTCCACGAATCCCTACACTTACCACAACGCATGACCTAAATCCATAAAAAAAACACAACATGGTACACAACAAGTTAATATGTAACAAACATCTGCGTCCGCGCACAGATTTATCGACATATCCGCTCGTGCATCGATTGCCGATCATTGACGATGCCTGCTGAACGTTCTTATTGGTCGATAGAACTCGCGTTGGCCGTTGATTGGCTAATATTGACCTAAGGCGTTCGTTGTCGGATGCTCTCTATATTATACTTTGTTTCATATTAAGGCCTTAGATGTTAAAAACCTTTTTTCAAAAAAAAATATAACGGACTTCAATGTTAAAAACCGGCCAAGTGCGAGTCGGACTCGATCATGGAGGGTTCCGTAGCAGCAAGTAACATAATATAAAAGTTCTTGAAGTTCGTTGTAACTTTGATCGATGTTTTAATTTTAGTGTATTTTTTTTTAGATTTATGACGTACCTTTCAATCGTGGAAATTACAGACACAATAGAAAGACAATAGATGCGCGAACGCCGGCGCTCGCTTGGGGTTTAATGAATTAAAAAAAAACTACTTACTAGATCTCGTTCAAACCAATTTTCTTTGGTAGTTTGCATGGTAATATACATCATATATTTTTTTTTAGTTTTATCATTCTCTTATTTTAGAAGTTAGAGGGGGGGGGACACACATTTTACCACTTTGGAAGTGTCTCTCGCGTAAACTATTCAATTTAGAAAAAAATGATATTACAAATCTCAATATCATTTTTGAAGACCTATCCATACCCCACACGTATGGGTTTGATGAAAAAAAAATTTTTGAGTTTCAGTTCTAAGTATGGGGGGGGACCCCCAAAATTTATTGCTTTTTTTCTATTTTTGTGTGAAAATCTTAATGCGATTCACAGAATACATCTACTTACTAAGTTTCAGCAGTATAGCTCTTATAGTTTCGGAAAAAAGTGGCTGTGACATACGGACGGACAGACAGACAGACAGACAGACATGACGAATCTATAAGGGTTCCGTTTTTTGCCATTTGGCTACGGAACCCTAAAAACACTGAAAAGTATAAAATAACTTTAATTTCGAAAGTCGGTGTTTCTATAATAGTTTTGTCTCTTCGTTATTTAACGTGCGAGCAGTGTAATAACAGTAACTTTCTGAAACTCACTCCTCGGTAACGGCTGGGTTAACAGATTTAAAAAAATATATATTATGTTTACCATAGATTCATGTACAACATTATCAACGTTTCCCGCAACCTTCACCAGGTCATCGGTCCACCTTGTAGGAGGCCTTCCAACGCTGCGTCTTCCCTTTTTCGCAACCTTTCGGCTCCAACGGCCATCTGTTCTGCGAGCAATGTGCCCTGCCCATTGCCATTTAAGTTTGGCAAGTCTTTGTGCTCGGCAACCTTAGTTCTCCTGCGAATATCTTCATTTTATATAGGTTACTTCTAGGTAAACGCGTTCCATCGTCGACCGCATCGTCGCTTTCCATCAGGTGAGATAGTGGTCAAGCGTGAACCTATAATCAATAAAAAAAAAAACAAAATTTTTGATTCGATCCCGCAAGGAAACCTCGATCATAGCCCTTTGAGTGACTTTAGGCTTTCTGATGAGATCCGATGGAAGCGAGACGCATAGGGTCGTTCATCGTGGCGACACTTGGAGGAGGCCTATGTCCAACAGTGGACGTATATCGGCTGAAATGATGATGATTTTCAACGTATACAAAAAAATATTTAACAACATGATTTTTTCGCTTGTTTTCCCTACTCCTTTCAAACAGCTTTGTTGTTTAAAAATATGTTTACAACAAAAAAAAATGCTGGTTTCCAATCAATTATGATTCGCAAAAAAAAAAATGGATTTAAAGGTCAAGGGCTTTATCTGGCCAGAGGTCCAAAGGACTGTACGCCTTAAAAAACCTGCCAAGTGCAAGCTGGACCCACGCACGAAAGGTTCCTTACTATTATCTACACAACTTTTTTTTTAAAACAATTTGTATTTTTCTGTTTTTAATCCCCGACGGAAAAGAGGGGTGTTATAAGTTTGACGTGTCTGCCTGTGTGTGTGTCTGTCCGTGGCATCGTAGCTCCTAAGCTAAAGAACCGATGCGATATTTTTTTTAGTAATTGTTGTTATAGCGCAAAAGAAATACTAGAAACCGCTAGTACAAGATTTATCTTTTTTTTTTACTTGGGAGACAGCAGTATTGTTAAATAACCATTTAACCATTACCAAGCCACCAATTTCGATAAGTTAACCGAAAAATAAAATCATTCTCATTGAGGTTTATAAAGTCAACTACCACTATATTTTAGAGCTACCGAATCTAAAAGTTTTTGCTGCACTGTGCCTAAGTGCTTATTTTGAAGCAGAACTAATTTCGAAGAAAAAACGTTACAGACAATTCAAAATAACGGCTTTTTTTGATGGCCAGACTAAAAGTCGTCTAAAAACTATTAGCAGGTAAGACAACTAGACATCAGTTGATGTCTGACGGAGGAGTAACCTCCAGTTTCTCGAACGAAACTGAAGTTATTACAGCCAGTTTTCGGTAAGAGTGGAAGCCGTATTCAAAGGCTTTTGGCAAAAAAGGCACATTCATGGATTTGGGGTTCCCAGAGGATACGGTGGAGCATATGGTGTTTGCAGCTTCGACTCTACTAGTGGATCATTGCCAATGATTCTCTTGGCTCGCCTTTCAATCAACTCCAGCGCATCAAGCGGGTATTTGGCAGAGAAGTCTGCCTCGCTTGGGTGGAGCACCGCCATGTTCTCGTGGAGGCGATCGGTAGTGGCGACCTCTCGTGTCCAGCCCTGGACGCAAAAAGAAGTGTTATTTTGTGCTTGAATCGGTCCTCAGAATCTACTAATTTTGAGCCAATTGGCTGTGGACAGACGGACAGATCGACATCGACACACGAGTGATCCTGTACGGGTTTCGGTTTTTTATTTAGCCCTACGGAATCCCAAAGTAATGAAAACAATCACAGGATATGTGATATTGTATTAGAGATCTATTATATATTTCGCTGTCGTTTACCTAGTAACAAGACAGGTAGGTATTGTGATATTATTTCCTATATAAGATTGTTCCTCTGAAAAACATAAAATTTTTTCTTTCATCTCCAATTTCATTTTAGATTCGAAAACAACTAGATAATGATACATTACAATGGTTTAAAAGAGTCTGTATCTATGAACTAGACCACACAAGAATTTGTTGTAACCTACCTACCTATTTATTTTTTTATTCCATCAATAATTTCAAGGTTAGGTACCTCATACCTACAGTATTCATAAAAATACAATATTTTTTTATTCCATCAACTATTTCAAGGTTAGGTTTATACAGTATTATATTATATCTAGATTTTGCAAGCTCATTAAAAAAACCTTTGAGACCTGAACAAAATTTTTTTACTTAGCAACTAGACTGGAATATTCATTTCCTTATTGGAATTAATATTATGTTATTCATGGTTTTTATGTATCCCTGAAAATCAAATCACTATTGGCTCACTGAAGTATTTTTATAAATATATATTACTAGCTCCTGCCAGTGACTTCGTCTACGTGAGTGTCGGTTATTACGAAGACAAAGTCGAAGCCAGATAATAAGTAGCTTCTATGTCCTTCTTTGGGGTTCAAGCTTACTCCGTACCAAATTTCATTACAATCAGTTCATCTTTTTATCCATGAAAACGTAACAGACAGACAGTTACTTTCACATTTATAATATTAGTAGACATTGATTTGATAGGATTTACCTCTTTCAGAAACAAAAAAGTTCTCGTAACATCATTCAGATTAAAACAGTTCACTATTGGTCATAAGTCTTTAAAAGAGCACAAAAATTTTCGTCATCATCATCAGCTTTTTAATGTTCCCACTGCTAGAATCCAGTACCTACTACTCTCTAGGAGAAGGAATGGGCCCGTAATCCACCATGCGGGCCCAGTGCGGGTTAGTGGATGACACTTAAAAATTTCGGTTCTAAGACATATCGGTTTCCTCACGATGTTTTCCTTCACCGTTTTAAGAGCAATGGTGATGAAATAAATTACACAAAGTAATGTGTTTGGCTGGGTTTAACCCAAGAACTACGAATCGTAAGTCGTGACCTATACCACTGCGCAACTGTTAAAAAATTATTATTATGACAAACTAATAATAATATCGCATCATTATGTTTATATGAATGATGATGCGTTATCATCGATTTCATCATCATCAGACTAATAGATACAAACAAAAAATAAACATTCAGTTGGATTGAAACCTCCTCATATTTTGAGTCGGTTAAGTAGGAAAAAGCTGATCAGAAACACGTTTACGATGAGTAAGTTTGCATGTCATTTTCTGCAAATTAAACGGTACCTAGTCTGATGGATGACCTAATAATACCCAAACAAAGCACAGTGTATGAAAAACAGCAATTGTCCAATAAAACCGTTCTGCCAATCTTCGCGGGTCCCAAGTCTGATCCATACAAAACCTGATTCAATTTCATCCATTCACAAAAGAAATGAATTCATGGATGATTATAAAGTTAACAACAACCAATGCTCTTCTAAACCGTACAAGAAGCTCTTTCGATGAAGTTTTTTAGTATAGTTGTTGCGTTTTAGCTTGCCAATAACGGGCATCAACCTTTCCCTAATACCTACCAGTTTGTACCGAAGGAACCTGTAAAACAATATACTATGCAATGTTTTTTTTTCAAGTGGTAAATTTCGTTAATTTTGATGCAAATTCTCTCTAATTAGTCACCCAACTACTAAAATTAACTCTCTCATAGAAAACTAAGATATTGTCAATAGTTTTTGGTTACTTTTCATCTCTGAGAAACTAAAGGTTTCATATGATCAAAACGGACGGGGCCAACCAGGATCGATGCCTCCCTCAGTTACCCCAGAAACGCAACGGCAACTGAACGGACACAAGTCAGTAAAAGTCTGTATTTTCGTCTTACACCTCCCAGAAAGGGGCTATTTAGTGAATTGCTTGGGGGTGACTTACGTCCATCAGTGGACTTCTTTCGGTGAATAATGATGTCATCTAAATGATGATGATGATGAAGTGATAGACTACAGTAGCCTAACCACGTAAAAAGCTAGTTCCTAATAAATGTTTAGGATCACGATAAAAGTAAATTCAGGAACACTTCTGAATTTCAAATTACGAATGTCAATCAATCTCGGTGGGTCAGTGACCGCTGTCGTCACGTTAAAACGACTGAACTATAGATACATCTAGTGCACACGTTGTCGAGTTTTTGCATGATTTTCGCTAGTTACTTTGTAAATCGTTTGTTTGATTGACCCCAACCTCTTGATTGATTATGAAGTTAAGTACTTTTTGCTTTCACATTTATTATGGTTATTAGTAGACAAATGGACGGTGATTGTGGCTATTTAAGATGTTTTTTTTTTGTGTATTTGTTTTTTGGCATAGTATTAAAATGGAATCACGAATTATTCTTTCATTATAGTAGAATAATAGAATACATATTCGACCTGACCGAAAAGGAGAGGTCCTTTTTTATTTTAGTGGGAAATTGTTAAATAATCACTCCCGATCTGGGCGGAGTGAGACGGTGTCATTATGTCATCACCACTGCTGGTACTCAGGCCTCCTTTCTAGAAGAGGGAATGGGCCGTAATCCACCACGCGGGCCCAGT
Organism: Mythimna ferrago; assembly: GCA_910589285.2. Lineage (NCBI taxonomy): Eukaryota > Metazoa > Arthropoda > Insecta > Lepidoptera > Noctuidae > Mythimna > Mythimna ferrago. The sequence goes on from OU342693.1 coordinate 4,347,148, forward strand.
GCAGGTTGGTAAATGTCACATGTCTTCGAATTTTTGGTTCTAGGACATGCCGGTTTCCTCATGATGTTTTCCTTCACCGTTTTGAGATCAGTCGTGATGAAATAAATTAAAATCGCGCTATGCACCTGGCAGGGTTTGAACCCGCGACCTACAACTCGGAAGTCGAAGCCATTACTACTCGGCCACCACTGCTCTCAGTGAGACGGTGTATCAGATAGTTACTAACTAAAAAACTGGCAGGGGCATGAATGAAAAATGCACCGGATGCATCCTCACGCCCCAGCCACCGATACCCTTTTTTTTTATGGTGGGAAAAAATCATGCATTGACATCCCCCGCCCTTGGGCGGAGCGGGAGATAGTGTCAGACTCTTACTGACTAAAAGACCCACCCCGTTCCTTCTAGCCTTCATACCGGGGCTCGAGCGCCCTTTCGGGTAACCCTGGCCCCAGTAGGCTTCGACCCGGCTGGGTCCCTGCTGTTGCTGACAACTCCTTGAGACGCGCGGGAACAGTGCGCGCCGTCGACGACTTGGGCTTGGTCCGAATACTTACCGGACGGCCGGACAGTGAGCTAAGCCACCGATACCCCGACTCCAGTTTCAAGCCACCGTAGTCGTGGAGATGATGAGCAATAGCTGTCTCGCCATCCGGCCATCCGTAACTTTCATCCGAATCCGTTCAACCGTTTAAGCGTGAAAAAGTAATAAACATACAGACACTTTAATGCGAAACTGGGCAAACGAGACGGTGATGAGCTGCGAGTGGGGCAATTTGGATTTGGACATCGGAACCGCCGGGGACACCTACTGGCTAGTTTTATGGAGAAGGAGGGCCTCTACATGATGAACTCCTTCTTCAGAAAGCGTAAGCACAGGAAGTGGACCTGGCAAAGCCCTGATGGCATAACTAAAAATGAGATTGACTTCATCATGTCGACGAAGAAGCAAATATTCAGTGATGTCTCTGTGATCAATGCGGTGAAAACCGGGAGTGATCACCGTATGGTAAGAGGCACATTGAATATCAATGTTAAGCTTGAAAGATTTCGACTGATGAAGTCTACGCTCCGTCCTGCACAGATCCAGATCCAAAACTCCGAGAGCTTTCAGCTCGAACTTCAAAACCGTTTCGAGTGCCTAGGAAGCTCCGTGGACCAATATAATGATGGGTTCGTGGAGGCTGTCCATACAGTCGGGTCTCAGTTTTTTAAGACCCGTACAAGTAAGACCAAGAGGCTCACGGATCAAACTCTCGAGCTCATGAAGAAGAGGCGTGAAATGACTTTGCAGTCTTCAGATAATGCGTGCACGTACCGGCAGCTCAATAAACAGATCTCGAAGTCTCTGAAACGCGACCTTCGCCGATTTAATACCGAGAGGATTAAGGACGCGATTGAGTGGAATAAGGGCTCCAAAGTTTTTGCACGGGATCTGTCTATTGGGCAGAGCCAACTCACGAAACTGAAGACCGAAGATGGCAGAGTCATATCCGCCAAATCGGAGCTTCTGGGAGAGATCGAGGCATTTTATGGACAGTTATACACGTCGATCTCCAAACCCGCTACAAATCTGGCAAACGACCCAAGAGCTAGATTGACTCGACACTACACTGAAGATATCCCGGACGTCAGCCTGTACGAGATTAGGATGGCTCTGAAGCAGTTGAAGAACAACAAGGCGTCGGATGAGGACGGAATTACGGCTGAGCTCCTGAAGGCGGGTGGAAAACCGGTCCTAAAGGCCCTTTAGAAGTTGTTCGATTCCGTCATACTCGAGGGAAAAACGCCACAGGCATGGAGCAGAAGTGTGGTGGTACTCTTTTTTAAGAAGGGTGATAAAACCCTGCTGAAGGATTACAGGCCCATCTCACTTCTGAGCCATGTCTACAAGCCGTTTTCCAGGGTCATCACGAACCGTCTTGCGCGCAGGTTTGACGACTTCCAGCCTCCCGAACAAGCCGGATTCCGAAAAGGTTTCAGCACCGTAGACCACATACATACGCTACGGCAGGTCATACAGAAGACCGAGGAGTATAATCTGCCTCTCTGCCTAGCGTTTGTGGACTACGAGAAAGCTTTTGATTCGATCGAGACTTGGGCTGTGTTGCAATCTTTCCAGAGGTGCCAAATTGACTATCGGTACATCGAAGTGCTGAGGTGTTTGTACGAAAACGCCACCATGTCAGTCCGACTCCAGGACCAGACCTCGAAACCTGTCCTCCTGCAGCGAGGTGTGAGGCAGGGAGACGTCATCTCTCCGAAACTGTTCACGGCCGCAATGGAGGATGTCTTCAAGGTTCTGGACTGGAGTGGACTAGGCATTAATGTCAATGGCGAGTACATCTCTCACCTTCGGTTTGCCGACGACATAGTAGTCATGGCGGAGACTATGGAGGAGCTCAGTACAATGCTCAATGATCTCAGTAGAGCTTCTCTAAGAGTGGGTCTTAAAATGAACATGGATAAAACCAAGATCATGATTAACAACCATGTAGCGCCCACTCCTATCAAGGTCGGAGACTCTACACTCGAAGTTGTGGACGATTACGTCTACCTCGGACAGACAGTCCAGTTGGGTAGGTCTAACTTCGAGAAAGAGGTCAACCGTCGAATCCAACTCGGTTGGGCAGCGTTCGGGAAGCTACGCGGTATCTTCTCGTCCAACTTACCACAGTGTCTCAAGACGAAAGTCTTTAACCAGTGCGTGTTGCCAGTGATGACATATGGCTCCGAAACATGGTCGCTCACAATGGGCCTCATCAGAAGGCTTAAAGTCACCCAAAGAGCAATGGAAAGGGCTATGCTCGGGGTTTTCTTGCGTGATCGAATAAAAAATGAAGATATCCGCAGGAAAACTAAGGTTGCCGACATAGCACAAAGAATTGCCAAACTTAAGTGGCAATGGGCAGGGCACATTGCTCGCAGAACAGATGGCCGTTGGGGCCGAAAGGTTTTGGAGTGGCGACCGCGTACCGGAAGACGCAGTGTTGGAAGGCCTCCTGCAAGGTGGACCGATGACCTGGTGAAGGTAGCAGGAAACCGATGGATGCGAGACGCACAGGAACGTTCGATGTGGCGACGCTTGGGGGAGGCCTATGTCCAACAGTGGACGTGTATCGGCTGAAATGATGATACAGACACTTTAAAAACTTTCGGCTTTATAACATTACTCGCTTTCGCCCGCGGCTTCACCCGCGGCTTCACCCGCGTCCATAAAATATAGCTTATGTCTTATGTTATGAAATAATTTCAGCAATCAGACCAGTGCTTTCAAAGATTACCTCCTACAAACAAAAAAACAAACTTTACCTCTTTATTATATTAGTGTAGATAGTGTAATTCATTTTGACGGCCATTCCCAATTTAACGTACGTAAACCCGTTCACAATGGACAAACAAACAAATGATATTTGTTTGCAGTTAATTATAAACGGCAAATAGATAAACAGGACTACATGATATTCCCATAGCTGCAGCTAAGGCCTTATTGGCAGTCGCTACTGGCGTGCCGCCAGGGTTCGCCTGACGAATTTATGTGCGTATGCAGCGCTGAGCTGTGTGGGTGATCATGTACAAGTACATCGCTGTTGGTGTTTTTGGTTTAATATTACTGAGAAATGTATTGGATTTTTTGTAAGGATTTTTGACAGAAACTGTTGTTCCCCTTTTTTAATTGGAGAAAAACATTGTTTGGCAATTTTCCGTTTGTATTTACTATACAATAAGAAATGTGACAGATTATATTAATCACTGATTCATTAGAATTATATAATTTACTAGCTTTTCCCCGCAGCTTCGCCCGCTTACATAAAATATAACCAATATCACTCAGGGCCCCAAGTCTGCTATTTTTATAAATTCGTCATTCCAACACGATCCCATTGTCATTTTGCTAAAAGTTTGTAATCTGCTAATTCATAATGATCAATCATTGGTCGGTCACTGGTCTTGTAATGGAATTGTGGTAGAATGATAATTTCGAGCATATTAAAACCAATAACTGCACAATAACGTTCTAATGGTAAAACACTGATCAAATAAACTGTCAAAGTTTTAGCAGATTACCGCAAACGTCAAATATTCATTTGTCAATATGTACGAGATTACCATTCTATGTCACTTCTTTCAATGGAGTGTCAGTGGTTGACCATTGGAAAGTCATAATCACGTCATTATATTAGTAGATTACCAAACTTGTCAAATTCGACAATTATGACATCAATGATAGACCATTCTGACACTATTGTAATAGCAGACTTGAGGCCCTGGAATAAAGTAAATTACCTCCTACAAACATAAATACAAACTTTACCTCTTTATTATATTAGTGTAGATTAAATGATTAAAACAGCCAAGACATTTAATTATTTGACTGATGAACTAAAATTATTTTATTTATAAATTGAATAGTAATTAATATAGTTTCTACGTAATCAATAGTACAAAAAAAAGTAGGAGTAAATCGATACTTTTGCATGCATTTACTTTTTTGATCAAATATGGCTATTATCGTTTTTATTATTTTGTATCACCATGACATGTAACCATATTTAATTAGAAAAACCGGCCAAGAGCGTGTCGGGCCACGCTCAGTGTAGGATTCCGTAGTTTCTTGTCCGTCACAATAAGTGTACCCACTTATGAATTTAAAAAAATGCTTGCATATACGGTTATACTACAAACTTAGTCCAGAAATTATTTTGTACAACCTTTTTGTCTTTTTTGTACAAAAACTGTTTTTTCCATCAAGTTCAAAATGATATTCCAAGAAAGTCCTTATAAAGTTCTACTTTTCAGATTTTTTTCATATTTTCTAAACTTATGGTTCAAAAGTTAGAGGGGGGGACACATTGTTTTTTACTTTTGGAGCGATTATTTCCGAAATTATTGACATTATCAAAAAATGATTTTAGTAAACCTCTATTCATTTTTAAATACCTATCCAACAATATATCACACGTTAGGGTTGAAATTTAAAAAAAAATCACTTCCCATTTTACATATAGGGGGGCTACCCTAATAAAACATTTTTTTCCAATTTTTATTTTACCACTTTGTCGGCGTGATTGATATACATATTGGTACCAAATTTCAGCTTTCTAGTGCTAACGGTCACAGAGATTAAGCAAGAACGGACAGACAGACAGACGGACAGACAGACATGGCGAAACTATAAGGGTTCCTAGTTGACTACGGATCCCTAAAAATGAAACTCTTATCTGTCTTTTTTCTATGGCGGGTTAGGATTAGTAGGCAACTAAAGTTGTTATTTTTACTGGTTCAGACTTTTACCACAAAATATATAGGTACAGAAGTCAATCTCCATACAAAGCGCGCTCGAGCAACGCACACATAGACACCGCTCACGGACACGATGTCTCGGTCGCGTCTCGGATCACTCGTCGAACAGTTCCGGCTCAAACGCTCATTAATGTGCGTCCACCGAGCGTAGGTATAAAAAGTGAAGTACATACATGAGATTGTCTTCTGTACTTATCTATTTTGTGCTTTTACTATCTATACCACACCTGTGTCCTTTCGGTTCCAGTTGCCTTTTGCGTTCTAGGATTATGACCCACGGGTTTCCTATAAGGTAAACTTAAAACAGAAGTAAAGTTTGGACCTGGGCACCTGGAGGTTGAACCTGGGGCCTCTCAGTCTTTACCATTTAGGCGTTTCCTAAATGGTAAAGAAAGAGGTTTTGAGAAACTCAGTTCTGCCTATCTGGTATAATTCTATTGCAGAGAATAGCGAATAATTATTATTTTCATAAAATCAAGGATAGGTAATAAATACCTGTCTACTTGACATTTTACGTTGGAATTAAGGACATCTCGAAATATATTGTTTTGAATTTAAACATTATTAAGGCTTTCATAAACTACCCCTCCTCTTTTTTTTGATAAGAAATTATTGAATAATCTTCCCGCTCCAGATAAAAAGAAAAAGTTATAATACTTCTAATGACTACAAGCCACCTAAGTTTCTTCATAAAACACCCAAATACACAATGACCAACACTTACAGACCACCCAATTTCTTTCAACCACCAAAAAACTCCTTACCACAAGCAAACCCGACCACAATCCTAGTGCCAGCCGATAATAGCGGTGTATAAGTAACGGCGCGCACTATAAATCCATCAGTTTAGTTGGCCGGTCGCCAGTGTGCGCCGCACTTAACGCCCCGACACTCCTCGATTTTGTTACTCATAGTCCTTTAAAAGGACTCCTATTTATTTCGATGCTGATTTACGCAGTGAAAAATTTGCTATTGTATGTTCTGCTAATTTAATGTAGCTCAAAATAGGACTTGCTTTCTCGAGCATATAATCTGTAGTTTGATTTGCTATATGTCTTGTACCAAATAATCTCACTGTATATACCCTTTGTCCTCATTATCTGTGGCCCCATCACGGGGACAATGGTAAGTCATAATAGCACAAAATAGGACAAAATAGGATTTGCCTTCTCGAGGTTATATTATGTAGTTCAATTTGATGAGAACTGTTTTTCTTGTATTAAATAATCACGCCATACATGCCCTTTGTCCCCATGATCTATGGCTCCATCACGGGAAAACGGTACGTCATAATAGGACAAAATAGGACTTGCTTTCTCGAGCATATATTATGTAGTTTGATTTGATGAGAGCTGTTTGTCTTATAACTAATAATCACACCGTGTATACCCGTTGTCCCTATTATCTGTGGCCCCATCACGGGGACCACGGTACTTCATAATAGGACAAAATAGGACTTGCCTTCTGGAGGTTATATTATGTAGTCCGATTTGATGAGAGCTGTCTGTCTTGTATGAAATAATCACACTGTGTATGTCCTTTGTGTCCCCATTATCTGTGGGCCCATCATGGGGATAACGGTACTTCATAATAGGACAAAGTAGGACTTGCCTTCACGAGGTTGTATCACCATTTTCTGGTTTTCATGGCTTGTTTAATAAAGCTGATAATTTTCATTCAGCTTTGTAATTAACATACCCCAATTTCAAACACTGCATCAACATGCGAAAAATAAGGAAAATAAAAAGCTATAGCAGAAATATTGTTAACAATATGGATAAAAATAAAATACCCACGGTGTCACTCTAATGAAGGTGTCTTTTTTGTCACTCACATAAGGGTTAAAAGACAAACCATTGAGTTCCTTGGAGGTTCCTCTCTATAGAAAGCGACCTATTGGCAATAGTTTCTGACGTTTTCGAAGTGCCCGTGTAGCCTTTTGTTAAATAAAATGATATTGAGTTTTCGAGATTGGAGGAACGCGGCTGTACCTATTAAGGTGCTATTCGAACCACGGCTGCAGGCTGCGGATGCTGGCAGCACATGCGGCGGCTACACGAAGCCGGCTGCAACTGCAGGACTGGTTTTCTAAGTAGTGGTATAGATTTCTGTAAAAACATTCCGAACCCGGCTGCGACCGCAGGTCACAGCAGCACGTACAGGTTCAAATAGCACCTTTATTGGTACAACTAGCTAATCTTTTTTTTAATTAATATAAACTAGTGCTTGACTGCGATCCCACCTGATGGTAAGCAGTGAGATATCTCTGATGGTGAGGCGCACTAGTTTATGAGCCTATTCACTCTAGCCTTGAAGACTCTCAAATTCTAACCGGACGGGAAGACCGCAGCAGGTAGATTGTTCCAGTCCTTCGACGTACGCGGTAATCCTTCGAAGAATGCAAGTAAGACTTCATGTTATGTTTAAACATTGGTCTAAAATCAATTATTGGACATCTATAGACACATCTCTTCTTTAAGTTCAGTTCAAGAAGCCACACATACGAACAAACATATACTAGATCTTAATACTGGACTTCAGGCGCTAACGCGGCGCGGCTGGCGCACTGCCAGTGACGAATTTATGGACAAGTGTGGTCGCCATGGCTTCTGAGTCCTACAGCCATTTGTCATAGATAAACGCCTTTTACTTTCTGACGAATTGGTTAGTTTTAACAAAGAACTGGTCTGTTTGAACCAACTTCTTTTTTAAGTGGGTAATCATTGAATTGGGTACTTTTATTCCTTCTTTGCCTTCGTTTTAGGGTCCTGGGGACTTTCGCATAACCCCTGTTGAACACCAGCATGAGACTCATGAGAGGCCGAAGCTCTTATGTGATGAAACGTGGACGTTTTTTTAACACTAAATATAATCGTTTTATTTTGTGCATAGTATCGTCTTCTTCTTCTTTTTCTCCTTCTGTATGTCCTTGGCACGTTTTAATATTTATCCACATCGTCTGTAACAGCGCATATGGTTGCTTTGACTATAGGTTCTGCAGCAGAAGGGTTAAGAAGGGCACGCCACAATCATTGCGGTAAGTCCCCTCTTTGAGGCGTGGCTGGAAAGACCTCACGGCGTCACCTTCCGCATGACGCAGGTCCTCTCCGGATATGGCAAGTTCGGGAGGCACCTGTTCCGGATTCGAGCGAAAGAGACGCCCGGGTGTCGCCACTGTGCGGAACGCCCGGAGGACACGGTGGAGCACACAGTCGATGTGTGCCCTGCTTGGGCGGTGCATCGCCGTGCCCTCGTGGGGGTGATCGGCGCCGGAGACCTCTCGCGCCGGGCCTTGGTTGAGGCCATGGTTCGGAGCGAGGAGGAGTGGCAGGCGGTCGCCGACTTCTGCGAAGCAGTAATGCTCGCCAAGGAGGAGGCCGCCCACATCATGCAACGGCGTTCTCACCGCCGTCGCCGCCGCCGGGATTCTGATCCCGATTTCCGGCCACCGTAGGCGCGGGCTTGCAGACAGTGAGCAATGGGTAGCTCGCTGTCCGGCCGTCAGGTAACTGTCCGGACCAAGCCCAAGTCGTCAACGGCGCGCACTGTTCCCGCGCGCCTCAAGGAGTTGTCAGCAACAGCAGGGACCCAGCTGGGTCGAAGCCTACTGGGGCCAGGGTTAGTTTCGAAAGACAGCTCGAGCCCCGGTATGAAGGCTAGAAGGAACGGGGTGGGTCTTTTAGTCAGTAAGAGTCTGACACTATCTCCCGCTCCGCCCAAGAGCGGGGGATATCATTGGATGATTTTTTCCCACCATAAAAAAGACGGGTTAAGAAAGAAGTTGAGACAGTCTATAAAGCATTGAAACTGTCAAAACTGTCGGTTCTAAGTTCGTTAGGATCCACTCTTTAGGTCCTGAAGGAGGCATGAGATGATTCTGTAATCGTCAGGTGATACATGCAAATACCGACAGCTCAATAAATGAATCTCGAAGTCCTTAAAATCCTAGCCTTTGTTGCTTTAATACAGGCTCTGTAAGGTCTTTACAAGAGATCACAATTGGACAAAGTCATCTCACGAAATTGAAGACCGAAAATGGCAGAACCTTATCTGGTATACCCGAGATAGGGACGTTCAAGCCTAGTAATAGTACACGTCAACCAGTATATCTGTCGCGAGTATAATGGTACGTTCGTCATAATATGATTGTCGCTTAGATTCCCTTCTTCTAATCATGTGACATGATGATCATCAAAAACGCCTTACGATGTAAGCCTAACCTAACTGTCTAGTCAAAAAAATTAGAAGGAATGCCGTCGTATTCAAGGGAATACTAAATTTTCAAACGTCAAGTTAGACTAGTATCTACTACCCTAAACGTAGCCTTTGGAAACAACTAGACTAGGTGATGTGAGTGACAGACATAGATCACAGAATGCAAACACACAGACCGCTAACATAACATATAGACAGTGTTATTTGGGGAAAAAAGTTGGTAAATGATCAAAGAAGACTCGTACCGAAGAACCGACGCACGACAAGTATCCACCCATACGTTGTTGAAACCTCTACGGACCGGACTAAGCGTTTCGCCTCGTCATTTATACCGCGTACGTACTTGAACAATTTGCCTGCTGCGGTCTTCCCGTCCGATTATAATTTGGGTGTCTTCAAGGCTAAAGTGAATAGGCTCTTAATAAACTAGTGCGCCTCGCCATTAGAGATTGCATCACTACTTACCATCAGGTGGGATCGCAGTGAAGCACTAGTTTATATCAATTAAAAAAAAAAAACGAGAAGCACTTTTACCAACTCTTCACCGTAGGGCTGCAGGATTTGATCACAACGCTGCGTGAAATTTTCTGCATGCGGAGTAATCCTGCATGCGTGATAATATCTGCACGATATTAAAAACACCCTTAGTCCATGGTCATCCTACTACGCATCTACAAATAGCAGGGCTGGTGTACAAAACACGAGAATGATGGCCACCATACACGCGTGTAATGTCGTTCGCAACGCCCTATGCAATGGATCAGCTTGTAAACAGTGCTTTACATAATTGGGAGACGGATGCTTGACTTAATGTTAGATTATAGTAAGTAATGGCATTGAAACATCGTCAACTATTTATTAAGGTTTGTAATTTTGTGGGCCTTTTTCTTTGGCAAGAGCAGTGGTGCCCCAAAAGTAACGGCCCCGACTTACCAGTTGCAGGTCGTGGGTTCAGGCGCATTAGTTAGTGTAATTTATTTCATCACCACTGCTCTCAAAACGGTGAAGGAAAACATCGTGAGGAAACCGGCATGTCCTACAACTAAAAATTCGAAGACCATCCACCAACCCGCACTGGGCCCGCATGGTGGATTTCGGCCCGGTTCCCTATCCTAGAGAGGAGGCCTGAATCCCAGCAGTGGGAACATTAAAAGGCCGATTATGATTTTGCTGTTGAAAGACCCACGGGTAGTTAGACCATATCTTGAAATAGCATAGGACACTTTTTATCCTGACTGTGTGTTTCCAAGAGACAATTTTGTACAATTGCCGCCACGGATCTTGGGCGCTGGCTTCAAGTTGCGCAGAAGTCAAATATTCGGTCTCTTTAGTGGTACGAAGTGAGACGCGGGGGCGGGGAGTGTCAGTAATTGGCTCACCGCGCCATCGCGCCATAGACGTCACTCATGATTCGCTCCCTGCGCTGCTGCATGTATGTAACAACGACGACGATTGGCTCCCCACTGTTTGGAATGCGCAAAGCGATCCCCACTCTGATGCCGAGCGCTCAAGATCCGTTTTGGCAATTGTATTTTCACACGGGCAAAGCCGCTGACGGCAGTTAGTATTACAGAATGCAGTATAGGGTTACTGCAGTTACAACTGCAGTGCAAATTAAATAAATATTTAGGTACCCACTAGAAACATTATTATAAAAATACCTAATTACTGCCACTAATTTGAGTCAAAACTCAACCACTGAACAGGTGCTCCAAATATTTCACCAGCTCAATCTAATTAGTGCCTAATCCCAAAACAAACTACGAATCATCATAGTATTGCTTCACAGCATCAATTAGAGAGGGGCGCGCGTCAAAGTTGAGGCGTCCCCCCCACGGGGCCCCCGAGCGGTGCAATTTTTTTAAGGGGCCACCCCAAGCCCCCAGACTGTTTGGTGACGGTTGCAGCGGTGTAGTGCGATTTGTGTGGAGTGGTCGCTGTTTTTAGGCGGAAACTGCATTTTTCAATTTTTTTATTAAAGAGGTTTTCACCAATTTGTTTAAAATTCATCCATCATAGTGAAATGTATTTTAAAATTATTTAAATTGATTGTATTATGTTTTTTTTATAAGAATTTTTAGCCTCGTCCGACATAGGCTTTGAGGATACTGCATTGTGGAGGGAATTGTATGTTTTAGTTTTTAATGCGATTTTTTTTCATTATTGATAGGCTTGCGTTTGGCCACTATATCACCTGATGGTAAGCGATGATGTAGCCGACGATGGAACACGAGTCTTTATAAAAGCAATCTATTCACTCTTGACTTAAAGACCCCTAGGTAATAGCTATCAGGGAACGCAGACTCCGGCAGGGAATTCCACTCTTTAGCTGTACGCATAATGAATGTGTTCCCAAAGCGCTTTGTACGTATGGGCGGGATGTCTATTTCGATGATGAAACTCTTTTTAATGTCTTTATTATTACACCTATCCATCGGAAGAAAGTAAAAAAAACACTGGGTTTCATCAGATATTTGCGTGTTTTGTAGTGACTTGATCTATACATACATAGTCGGCCTTATAATGTTCCCACTGTTGGGATTCAGGCCTCCTCTCTAGGAGAGGGAATGTACCGTAATCCACCACGCGGGCCCAGTGCGGGTTGGTGGATGTCACATGTCTTCAAATTTTTGGCTTGATCTATCATTGAAGAATTGCTTAAGTTTAAGCTGCTTAAGCTGAAGAACCAGCAGTTGAAAATTATATAATAAATAGAGTAAATTTCTGATTCGTTGCTTCATAAGTTTAATTTATTTTTTCTTCTCGAAAACGTAAAATTCGTGACGAATACTGTTCAATTGACAAAATTAACCTGTTAGTTTCAGGAATCAAAGAAATAAAATTGCTTAATTTATTTTTGCTTTTGATATACATTGTTATTTCAACTTTTTGTTAAGATGGGAAATCATCAAATGACTTCTCTCGCTCCAGAGCGGAGCGAAAGGGCGTGTCAGACTTTAACTGACTAAAACCACACTTATATTCCTCCTTTGCCTCGCGTTCCAGGACTCCGGATTTCCCTACCAGAAGTCAACCCATGGCCCCAATAGGCCTCGGTCCATAGCCGGCTTTAAGTTTAAAACCGCTTCCGCCCTACCAGTGGCCACTCCACAATACCCGCAGAACACTCGTGTCCATTTTGACGTGGCGATTTTTTCCACCCGCTGCGTGTTTTCGTTTATTTCGTTGCACACACGCGCCGATCGCGATCGATTCGTCCACGTCACTCACACAGCCGCATCAATGCTCTATTTTTTCATTTGCATGGAGATTATTAACGTGTTCCCACTTCCCATAAGTGGGACAGAGAGGGAAAATATTCGGTATGTATAATGTTATTTATATAAAAGTCAGGCTTCTGAACGATGGACGTGAACTATGTATGGCTATAGGACGCTGAAATGATGGTGGATTAATTACTTTTATGCTTATAGTACTGCAGTGTGGTTTCGTGCATTTGCCTTACATGTTTTAATAGCCAATATACTATGTATGCTGCAGGAAAAATAGATGGAAAAGACCCAGGGGCGGGAGTCCGATTCGTTGGTCAGACCAAATCCGTGCTACACTGGAGACCTCAGTCTGTAACGCCATCTACATCGCCGAAGATAGGGTAATATGGCGAAATATAGCCCACAAGAAAGTTATTCGTCGTGGCCACGATCCTCGGCATTGAGAATAAACGACGCAAGGAGGAGGAAGACGTATGCTGCAAACAAACAAGATACGAGGTTCAATCTCCAAGGTTAAGCAGCCCTTGCTAAGGTCGGTCTTTAGATGGTCTGATAGGTTTGGGGTGTCCGTAAATCCCTTAAAGTGTCAGGCCATTATGATTTTAAGCTTGCTCATGATGGGTAAAGTGGTGCTTAATTCTCTTCCTCCAGTTATTTTTGATGGTGTCTTTATTCCCATCAGTCCTAGCGTAAAGGATCTCGGTTTGCTTCTTGACTCAACGCTTGGCGGTTTCCAGTGAGTCACTGCCAAAGAGTCAATGGGATTTTGCGATGTCTGTGTCGTCTGAGGATCTTTCTACCTGCGAAGACAAAGACTATGCTTGTGCAAACTTAAATTTTCCCTGTAATCGACTATGGTGGCGTGTGCTACTTTGACTTGAACGCGGTGTTAATAGATAAACTTGACAGGCTCCTAAACAGCTGCACCCGGTTTATGTTTAACTTGAAGAAATGTGACCATATTTCGAGCTGCAGATCTGAGCTCAAATGGATGCCCTTGCTCATTCGCCAGAGAAGGAGTTTGCGCACTCTGACTACACTTTACTCTCTGCTCAACTCTCCCATCCCTCCTTCTTTTCGTTCTTTCCATGCTCAGAATTTGCGTTCTTCTAACAAACTTAGAGAGTAAGCTGAAAATTATACCTATAGGTTCAAAAGAATGTCGATGGTGTTTTTTTGCACATTCTTCTCCATCATTTGGATGGTTTTTTTTCTGAATGACTAACTTCCTGACAATTCAAAAGTGCCTGTAAAAAAAGATTTTTCTTTGTCAGACAGGTCACGAAAAGGAAGTTCCAGGAAAATGCTAGTCAATGTTATAATTTCATTATTCTACTCTTACACAATCGATCCTCAACACCCACACATACATTAGATCATCCCAACAAGCACACATCGAATGACGTCATAGATTAGTACGCATATGGAAGTAAAAATATCCGGCACATGAGGCTGCGCCTGCGGATGACATGTGACGTCACAACACAGGACGCGTACATAGAATATACATGCTTTGATATTTTTGTCTGGATAACTGATGACGTACCATAAAAACCGTTTTAAAGGTTTGCGTCATATTACGATGTAATGGTGGAAATCTATTACTGGTTTTGGTGTTAAAAACAGATATGACGGGTGTTTCTGCCAATGTCAGTTTTATTACAGTGTTAGAAAAGAGTGATTGTGGCATTAGGGATGAGATTACGTATTATTTAATATAGTAGAGGATACGGTTAAGAACGACCTTCACCGGTTTGTTTAATGGATGAAACGTATTTTATGATAAATTTAGTATATTAAAAATATAACGCGGGTGGGTTGCCTGAGAAATTCCTGGCCAAACAATTTTTTAATTTTTTTTGTAAAATGCACCGGTGGGTTTAACGAATAAATTTAATACTAACCGAAAGTGTGAAGCCTTTAGAACATAGAAATGTTGGGTTGCCTATTTGTTTCCTGGCATAACTATGGGTTGCCACGTATAAACAGGTATGTATAAACAGGTGTGTTTATTTTGATAAACAACAAATTCTATGTCAAAATAAACGCTGTTTCATTACGAATACGATGTGTGTGTTGTCTGCAAAAAAATCTGGTATGAATAACGGTTGTGCATTTTTCTAACAAAAAAGTAAATTTTCAATTTTTAATTAATAATAGTCTGGCCAGGAATTTCTTAGGCAACCCACCCGCGTTATATTATTTAATACACTAAATTTATCATAAAATAAGTTTCATCCATTAAACAGACCGGTGAAGGTCGTTCTTAATCGGATCTTAGACATCACATAACATCACACACTAGTATTGCAAAGGTGAGTATGTACTTATCTTTGTTTGTGTGTATGTATGTTACTCCTTCACGCTTAAAGAGCTTGATAGATTTGGATTGGCACACGTTAAGGCCATGTCTTGTAGATGGATGGATATTTTTTATACCGGGAGCATGCTCTCTTGGGATAATTTACTCCTTTCATTCGGGCGAAGTCACTGGCAGTAGCTAATTATAAATATTTATTTATTGATTTATTATCTCTCTTACAATTGTCATTACTGGTAAATACTTAATGCGATAGTGCGGTCTTAAAAAATAATTTATATACAATTAAAAAACATGAAAACAAAAAATAATCTACTTGTACCTACCTACATCGGTACTTATTGTGATAACAATACCTTGCATACTATATTCAATAGATATAATATAATATGCCTTTTACATGGCTCAAACTAGGTGACATTTTATTAACGCGTATCTATCTTTGTAACAATCGACCACAGTTCAATCACCTTATGGCTACCAACGCTTAGTTTTCCATGTTTTTTTTAGTCACATTTTAGATATCAGATTAAATACACTATCGAAATGCCAAAATATGCACAATGAAAATTCTATTTATTGTTTGAATTCACGTTAATTTTCTCAAAGTTTATATTCTTTATTAATATTTATTAAGTATGTTAATCAATCACGAAACAGTTGGCGCAGTGGTAGAGCGATTAATGGCGACGCAGCTTGTCGCGGTTTCGATTCCCGCACGGAACAAATATTTGTATGACCTACTGATAGATTTTTCGGGTCTGGCCGTCTTGTGTATGAAAGTTTACATGTTCATGAACACAACCTACCCGTACAGGAGTTATTCCTAGAGTGGGATAAAATTAAAAAAAAAAAAACAAGTAAAGGAATCAATCTACACTATCTACACTTAAATGAAGTGGTAAAGTTGGTTTTTTTTGTTTGTAGGAGGTAATCTCTGAAAGTACTAGTCCGATTGCTAAAATTTTTTCAACGATAGAACGCTGCTTTATTTCTGAGTAGGCTATATTTTATGTACGCGGGTGAAGCCGCGGGCAAAAGCTAGTCTTGTATAAAAAAAAAGACGTGTGACACTCGGGGACTGCGCGGTAAAGCTATTGCATAGCATTTTTATCAACTTATGCAATTTTAATTATTTATTTATGCAGTATTTTTTTTCCTTTGTTTTTTTTTCTTTGATATTAATTGAAGTTACACTTTCACACATTGAATTGAATTTTGATTGATTGTTCACTCATTTGTTTTCTTATCGGTCACCACGCTCAAAAAACAAATGAGTGGGGGGTGTTAGATTATTTTCGTTACGGAATTTCTGGATTCGGTATCCACGCTCAAGGCCCGCGATAGAAGCTATGCAATAGCTTAAAAACATTTGTCTAGATTTTCTATAGTAAACTTGTGACCGGGTGCTTCTGAGGCGCACGCAAAGCACGTCACTATCTGCGGCTCTTTACCGTTTCCACAACAAAAAAACGCCTGACACATTTGACTACTGAACAAAACGCAATTCATAAAAATTATACTAAAATAAGCAACTTTTATAAAAACTTTTTACTGGATTTGCATATGCAAACCAGCAAATGCATATACTTAACCCGATATGAAACATGGCCGTATCAAGAAATAGAGCGAGCCTATTCACCATCCAACCACCCCTGTGATGACACTATTGATTGATGACCTGTTATCTCGTACCTAGTAACATGAGGAATACTGTAACAGGTCGTGCATAACATAGCATAGTCGGCCTTATAATGTTTCCACTGTTGGGGCTCAGGTCTCCTCTCTAGGAGAGGGAATGGGCCGTAATCCACCACGCGGGCCCAGTCCGGGTTGGTGGATGTCACATGTCTTTGAATTTTTGGTTCTAGGATATGCCGGTTTCCTCACGATGTTTTCCTTCATCGTTTTGAGAGCAGTGGTGGTGAAATAAATTACACAAAGTATAATGTGCCTAGATGGTTTGAACCTGCGACCTACAACAGGTCATGATAGTATGATAATTTCTGAGTCAGCGAGGTTTATAATGTAAATAATAGTGTATACTTGTTGTTCTAGTGGTAAGTGGCTATGACTGTTGTGCCAGAGGTCTTGGGTTCGATTCCCACACAAGACAAATCTTTGTGTGATGAGCACGATCATTGTTCTGTGTCTGGGAGTAATTTTCTCTCTTCTTTGTCTAATCCTCTTGCCAGTTCGGCTGGTGTCGGGTCTCCTTGTACGTTTGCGCCAAAAATCTCTATTCAGGCTTGTCTGTGCTCTCAGACTCGCTTGCTGGATTTCTTTTTGCATAGTTGGCCACCAGGTTGTAGTTGGATGTAATTTTCTATAATATGTACATATTTACAAATATTTACAACTATGTTTATCAGTTGTCTAGTACTCATAACAC
Source organism: Mythimna ferrago (assembly GCA_910589285.2). Classification (NCBI taxonomy): domain Eukaryota; kingdom Metazoa; phylum Arthropoda; class Insecta; order Lepidoptera; family Noctuidae; genus Mythimna; species Mythimna ferrago. The sequence continues at coordinate 4,364,609 of OU342693.1, forward strand.
AAGCTCTGCTTAGTTTGAAACTAGATGGCGTTGTGTGATAGTTGTGAAATATTATATTATTATTGTACATTCTATAAAATCAGCTTTATAATGTTCCCAGTGCGGGTTCGTGGATATCACTTGTCTTCGAATTTTTTGTTGGTTCTAGAACATGCAGGTTTACTCACGATGTTTTTCTTCACCGTTTTAAGAGCTGAAGAGAGAAGAATGATAGTCCGTGATAATGGTTTTTGGAAGGTTCAAACTGTATGCAATTTACATTTTTTCTAGGTATTGGACTTTTGAACTTTAATTATCGCTTGCACTTTATCAAGAACCACCAGCTATGTTGAACCACTCAAAGTCCTCTCAAATTCAGTTTGATCTTCGTCATAATTATTATATTTCTTCTCTTTTAATTATAGTTTTGATATTTATCATAGTACGAGTACTAGCGGGCCGGGTAGACGTTGACCTGCTCGAAAACTGACTTTTCGTCAGAAAAGAAAATTGAGAACCACGATTGCAGCGCCTCCTACCGGGTTCAATTGTATTTTTAAACCATCCAGGGACCAGCAAGTATACACACAAAGTGTCATCAGAAACAGTCAAGCAAGTCAAGGAGGAGATAGGTGACAAGCACTCTTGACGGTTAAACGTGTCCTTTAATGAAATAAAACTATGATAGAAAGCGTTAAAAAAATATTATTGAAAAGCTCACGATTGACTACGAGTACTATCTCACCTGATGATAAATGAGGATATGGTTGACGATGGGGCACTGCCTAAAACTAGACCATTCATTTATGACTGGCCTGTTGGCCTAGTGGTTAGTGACCCTGACTGCTATGCCGGAGGTCGTGCGTTCGATTCCCACCCAGGACAAATGTTTGTGTGATGAGCATATCATTTGTTCTGTGTCTGGGTGTAATTTATCTATAACTAGCTATTACCCGCGGCTTCACCCGCGTGGCATTAGGTACTTAAGGATTTGGGATAAAGCCTAGTTCTTTTCCATGTCAAAGGCTATATGCATGCCAAATTTCATCCAAATCCGTTCAGCCGTTTTTGCGTGATCAAGTAACAAACATCCAAACATCCACACTTTCACATTTATAATATTAGTTAGGATATAGTATGTATTTAGAAATATATAATTATGTTTATCAGTTGTCTAGTACCTACCCATAACACAAGCTCTGCTTAGCTTGGGACTAGACGGCGTTGTGTGATAGTTGTGGAATATTATTATTTAAAGTGATTCTTGCTTTAAGTTTCACCGTGATCATCATATTTTTCAAACTGGTACATTCCGATGTACCAGACTGGAAAATTGACATTGTGTTTATACCCTCCCCAGAGGAGTAGTTTCCCATTAATAACGGCCTCAACTTACGAGTTGTATTGCATGGGTTCAATCAAGTATTAATTTGTGTAATTTATTTCATCACCACTGCCATCAAAACGGTGAAAGAAGACATCGTAAGTTTCTTGTCCTAGAACAAAAAAGTTGGAAGACATGTGACATCCACTAACCAGCACTGGGCCTGCGTGGTGAATTACGGCCCATTCTCTCTCCAAGAAAGGAGTCCTGAGATCCAACAATGGGAACATTAAAAGTGTGATTATGCTTGTACCTACTCCACAAAAACATATATATTATGTAGATACTACACAAACATAACGCAATAACACAATAATTAACCCAAAAAGCATTGATGGAATTACATAAAATTATACAAACATTCGGCTGGCGGACATACATCGGAGCCGATCTGCAAATTAGCAATTAATGAATGCAGTAGGGCCGGCTGGGCCCCTGGGCCGCTCGCCCCACCGGGCCCCGGGTGACGGGCCCCCGCTTTTTTTGTGACTATATAGGTAGCCTGCGCTGGACTTGTGCAGTGTACACGGAGTAAGTTCTAGGAGATATGTTCGAAGATTGAGTGGTGATTTTCGTTGTTTATTAAAATGACTGTTTTGGAACTTTTCCTGGAGAATTTTCCTGTCTCGGGTATATCGTCAAGTAACGCTTGGTGAGGTTGACTTGTAGATGGGAGACCATATTTTATTAACATACTGCAATTCATCTGCGCCTCAAAAAGCACGTTTGGCCATTCCTATCGGCTATCATTAGTATACCTTAGACAATCGTTACGATGTCAATAATCAGAAAATGCGACACCAGGTTAAGTTAGCTAGTTATGCTAAGGGAAGTCGTGTTACCCAATTGTGGAGGTCATATAGGCATTCGCTCCATGTAAAAGTCTGGTATTCCGTAGCATCTAGTTTAAGGTAGTTGTACTCCACGTCTTCGGTTACTGCTCCGCCCCTTTTGGCCATAGCGTGATGTCATATAACCACGAGCATTCCTCGATAAATGGGCTACCCAACACAAAAAGTTTTTCAATTCGATTGATGTTATCAATAATTATCTTTAGCGATAACTGAAAGAAATAAAAAGTTATCACAGTCCGGAACGATTCCTATACATACTACGGAAACAACAAATAATTACGACACTCACACCCAAATCACTCATTTCCTTTACACCAAGCACAAAAATGTAGGTCATCGAATAAAATAATTCACATCCAGCACCCGAGAGATATCGGCAGATCACTAGAGCTTGTGCACCCGTCATTTTCAGCGTTTTTTCGCAGCGAGCCCGCAGCATTCGTTTTTCCGTGCACCCCCAGGGGGGGGAGGGCACCCCCATGACCCCCCTCCCAATACCGCCGTGCACGGAATTTGATTAATGCAATGTTCGCGATAATTATTCCTGTTACTATTTTTTGACAGGATAAAGTTTTTTCGTTCGACGTCCATTGTTTTTTTTAAACTCTTTTTTTGTACTTTTTTTTTTGCGCTGAGCGCTGTTGCGGGCCTTATATGAGATTGCGCTGTACGTGAAAGCCTGTTTTATAGGAATTACTGAGTTTATACCCCAAATGTTTTGTGAATTTGAAATGCGTTTTTATTGGATTTTTTTTTAAAGTGGGGTAAGCCAATTTCCGCTTTTGGCTTTTAACTATTACTATATCTCTATGAATAGATTATTTTATTTTTATTTTTTTTTTGTTAACCGGTTTTATCCCACTTTTGGGGCAAAGGCTTTTCTCCACTCTTTCATCTATCGCGAGACATCGCTTCCTACTTCCAGTTCTGGCGAAATCTGTCCAGTTCGTCCCGCCCCATCTCCTTTTTAGTCTGCCGCAACCTTGTCTCAATATTTCAGGGCACCAACTTAGTACTACTTCGGCCTACAGCTTGTCGGACATGCGGCAGACATGTCCTGCCCAGTTCCATTTAAGTGAGACACCCATTTGAGTATCTTGTTATTACTGAACAAAATTAATCGCAACTATCAAGACGGTTTGGTCTGACTATAAATATGATCAAGCCTTTGTGTTCATGCAATATGAAATTCGGGAAAAAATTAATTGACAAGCTTCATTTATTATTTCTGTATATTTTGTGTAATTTAATCAAGCAAATACAATTTTTATTTACTGTTTTTTTTTCCGAAATCATGCCTATGGGTACACTGTAGTGTATGTTGTAATGGAAAAGAAATGAGAATGGAAAATTGTTCTACCAAGTTTTTTCAAACGATTGTTTTTTTTTCTTCTCTAAGTGTTTTCCTTTTTAGCTTTTTCTAGGTGAGAGAGTTATGTTAATGATTATAATGCGTATAATGGTGTAAATATACAGGGTGTCTCTAACATCGATGCACAAACGAATACCACGGATCCAGTACATGATTCTGGCCCCCCCCCCCTCCTGTTGGAATTTTTCGTCCTCTTTTTCCTCTTTATCGTTATTCTAACCAATTCCGATGATATTTTTTGTAAAAAAAAAAAACCAAAAAAAAATTGATTTCAAAATTAATTAATTAAAAAGTCATTGGGGTAGATAAAATCATTATTCTAATCAATCCTGACAACATTTTTAATTTCAAAGGTAATTCATTCATTTTTTTCACTATAAATGTTAAAATAACAATTTTATACCGATTAAATTAAAAAAAATACAATAAAAATAGGAAAAAACCGATGAAAAATTCCACCACTGGGGGGGGGGGGTCCAGAATCATGTAATGGATCCATGGTATTCGTTGGTGCGTCGATGTCAGAGACACCCTGTATAAATGTCATTACCGGAAACATACATATTTTTTTATATTACTATCCAATACTGAACTGAAAATTGCATAAAACATGAGAAAATTTGGATTTCGTGGGCTACCCTAGGGCATTTACCTTTTTTTTAAGGTCAGGAATTATCTATTTATTTATTTTTTATTTATTTATTTATTTATTTATGTACACACAAACATTTAAAAACGAAAAGAACAAATAAGGATAGAAGAGTACAAAGGACCTGCTTATTTCTAACGAAATTTCTTCCAGCAGACCTGCGACAGGACAGTTTGATAAGATATGTAGACACAGTGTGTATAAATTAAAAAAAAAAAAAAACAAACAAAATATGTAATTAAATAGACTATATTATTTAAATTAAATCTTATAATACATACATATATAACAATAACAGTAAATACATGTACACAAGAATAGATACAATACATAAAATATAAAAATACATATATTTATGAAAATATCTATAATAAATATATTTACGAAATGGTAGAGAGGTAGTGTTCCTTGACTAGCTTTTTGAAGACAGATATATTTTTAGCGTCTCGGATCTTAGCTGGAAGTGAGTTCCACAGTCGTACTGCATGAAAAGAGAAGGAGTTGGAATAAAAATGGGTTTTATGGGGTGGGAAATTGAGATGGTATTTAAGGTGGGATCTGCATGGGGCATCGGCAGGGCGAGTGAACGAAAAACGATCACGTAAGTAGCCAGGATAAGCAGGATTGAATAGGATGTTGTACAGGAGACATAATACCCGAGTGTTCCTACGAAGACGGATAGGGAGCCACTTGAGATCCTTGCGGAATTGGGAGACATGGTCGTATTTTCTTAGGCCAAAAACAAAACGAATGCACAAGTTTTGCAAGCGCTCAAGCTTATTTAATAGCTCCTCAGTGGCATCCAGGTAGCAGGCATCAGCATAGTCGATGATCGGCTGAATAAGAGTTTGAGCTAAATAATGTTTGGTTTTAAATGGGAGAAACTTTTGAAGGGATTTAAGACTGTGAAAGGAAAAATGTACCTTACGACTAACCTCGTTTACCTGCGTACGCCAAGAGAGGTTACCGTCAATTAAGACACCGAGATTCTTAGCTGTATCAGTATATGCAATAGACGAGCCGTTAAAGGTTAGTGGCGTCAAGGCAGAAATGTTAAGCTCATTGCGATAGTATCGACTACCTATGATCATAGCCTGGGACTTTGAAGGATTAACCTTTAAACCGTAAGACTTAGCCCACTGATCAATACTCTCAAGGTCACGATTCATGGCATTAATCGCTGAGTCTGCTTCTGCCAATGTGAAGTGACGATACAGCTGAAAATCGTCTGCGTAAAGATGGAAGTTGGAAGTGATAACCTTAGAAACAGTATTTATAAATATAGAGAAAAGAAGAGGAGAGAGAACGCCACCCTGAGGAACACCAGCAGTGAGATCACACCAATCAGAGAAAATCTCATCAAGGCGGACACACTGAGAGCGACCCCGAAGATAAGAGTTGAACCAGGCTAACGCAGAGGAAGAGAAGTTAATAGACTCAAGAACTCCAAGCAGTATGTCAAAGTCTACTGAGTTGAATGCACAACTGAAGTCAAGTAGTACTAGTACAGTAAGAGATTTGTTATCCATAGCCAAGCGAATATCATCAGTGACCTTCAGAAGTGCAGTCACAGTACTATGACCAGAGCGGAAGCCAGATTGATAAGGGGAAATTATAGAATGTGAAGATAGATATCTTGTGATTTGACCATGGACAATGTGTTCGAGAACTTTAGAAAGGAAAGGCAAAATGGAGATGGGTCTGAAGTGAGATAAGGACGTTGGATTATTTATCTTGGGAAGAGGTATTATATGAGCCTGCTTCCAGGCTGAGGGAAATGTGGCAGAGTAGAGGGAATAATTAATAACATGAGTGAGAATGGGTAGCAGTTGTGGGAGAATAGGAATTATCATTCTCGAACACAGATTGTCATGGCCAACAGCAGAAGAGGAGATAGCAAGGAGAGATTTTTTGACATCATCTTCAGTAACAGGAATAAGATTAAAAGTTGGACAATTTGGTAATGACATTTTGGAAAGTTCATGTAGAGTGGAAGCTTTAACACTTGAATTTAAGGAGATAGGAGGGAGAGAAAAATGATTATTAAGAGCGCCCAAGTCAACATCTTTACAGGTAGCAGAATGTGATTTGCCAATACCAACTGTCTTTAGGAATTTCCAAACATCAGAAGACTTACGATCAACAAGAGAATCGTGGAAATAGCGTCTCTTTGCATCTCGACACAGACGATTGCAGTGGTTACGGAGAGTTTTAAAGTGAGCAAGATTCTGCTCCGTGGGTCTACGTCTGAACCTATTCTTCGCTTTCTCCTTACGGGCAATAGCGCTTTTAATTTCAGCAGTCATCCACGGAGCAGGATCATGCTTGATTTTGACTCGCCGACGTGGCGCATGTTTTTCATATAAACTTAGTATTATAGAGTTGAAGCAGTTTACCTTATCGTCGACATTGGTACTTTCACTGACGGAGGACCAATCGATCTCTTCTGCATCACGCGTCAACGCCTCCAAATCGATTCCATTATAATTACGCAGGTAACAAAAGCGAGGTTTACGTTTGGGAGGTCGGATACGATAGGATAAATAGATGAAGTCATGGTAGGAAAAGGTAGCAGTGAGCTGCCCAAACTCAGCAACATTGTGAGGCGACGAAACGATCATTAAGTCTAGAAGAGAGGGCGTGCAGTTGGGAGAATGATGTGTTGCAGAAAGAGGTAAAATTTCGAGGTTAAAGGAGGATAAGAGAGAGCGGAGTTTGAGTGAACGAGAATCATCTTTAAGCAAACAAGTATTAAAATCACCCATTAAGATGACATGTTCGTAGGCTGGGCAAAGATTATTAAGAGATGATTCTAAGGAGTCAAAATAGTTAATGTGAAGATTAGGAGAGTAAAATACAGCAAGTAAAATTTTTGAGTGATTTACTGTAATTTCTAAAAATAAAAATTCAGCCGACCCAGAATACTGCGATGGAGACACACTAACAATTTTGTGTGTTATATCAGCTCGTATGTAGATAGCTACACCACCACCACCCTTACCAGTCCTGTCATTTCTGACCAGAACATAGCCAGGGAGTGCATAGTGCGTAGAAAGGAGAGAGGGCTTGAGAAAGGTTTCTGATATCAAAAGTGCATCAAGATGAACACTGCTAAAGGATGCCAGAAGATCGGAATAGTGGCCAGGAACACTCTGTGCATTAATGTGAGCTATGTGCAAATTTTTAGGAAAGTTAGAAACAAGAGTGGAGATGTTGTCATGCAAAGTACGAAACGAAGTCTCACTGTCCGCACTAACAAAACTGGAAGTCGAAGAACATGAGAAAAAGCTGTCATTTAAGTCGCCTGGGCTATTCATAAATAAATACGATATAATAAATACAATATTCAAATAAATAAGTGCTTACAAATATAATTAAACAAATTAAAAATTTAAAATAAACTGCTGATTGCTTTCAAAACAACCACCCTTACTCACTGGTGTATTGGAAGAAATTAACAATTCATAAACCAAAATAATATAAAAAAAAAACTACGAACAAAAACAAATAAAAAAGTAACACAATTGTTGTGCGTATAACGAACAACAACTATGTTAGAAAAGTCAAATAATACAAAATAAACTGGGGGCCAATTCTCGATTTTCGCCATTTATCTCGAGTTCGAGATTGCAAGTCTATCTCTATGTCTATCAAAAATATCTCTATCTCTACCAAAAAATGTCGAATTGAGCAGAATTCCGTACTATCTAATGACTTCTCCCGCTCTAAGGCGGAGCCCTAACCCTTCGAAATGGCAAACCTGGAATTCATCTGCCATTCTTCCCAGCCTTTACCCAACTAATCAACTATTATATGGTATCGACTGGCCTGTTGGTCTAGTGGTTAGTGACCCTGACTGCTATGCCAGAAGTCGTGGGTTCGATTCCCACCCAGGACAAATGTTTGTGTGATGAGCATAATCATTTGTTCTGTGTCTGGGTGTAATTTTTCTATAATATGTATGTATTTAGAAATATATATGTTTATCAGTTGTCTAGTACTCATAACACAAGCTCTGCTTAGCTTGGGACTAGACGGCGTTGTGTGATAGTTGTGGAATATTATATTATATTGTATTTGTGAACTGGTTTGCACACTTAGTCCTCGGTGGACCATTGTGCATGGGCCGTGGCGGCCTTGAATCCAATCAGCCCACCCCTCTCCAGAAGCATATGAATCCTTACAGTTTAGCCAGGGCGTGTATGAGTAAATTCCATCACAATTACGGCTTCTGAAGTTTAGAATATCCGTAACGACTTTCAAAATGTCTAAAAATGACAGCAGAGACCAAACGGAAGACTCGGTATGGTAAGATGGTCACTCATCAAAACGCTGGCCTTGACGAGTGTTGCTTAACTTTGAAGGTGGACTCGTGCGGCTCTTAAGCCTTTAGTTATGAGCTCTTTACAAAACCTGAAATTCGTCTACCTATGCATGAGCACTTGCATAATCAGGCTTATAATGTTTTCACCACTGGGAAACAGGCTTCCTCTTCAGGAAAGGGAATGGACCAAAATATGCGTAAAAATGCGGATTGATGGATGTCACATATCTTCGAATTTTTGGTTCTAGGGCATGCCGGTTTCCTCACAATGTTTTCCTTCACTCTTTTGATAGCAGCATCTATCTACGCTTATAATAAAATCATAATAATAACCGATTACAAACTTTACACAATCCTGAGCCGGTAGTATGTAAAAGGCAGACAGCAAAAAAAAACCGGTCAAGTGCGTGACGGAGTCGCGTAACGAGAGTTCCGTACAAACTTACCTATGTAAATAGTTCAATTCCCGACTCGATTTTTCCAAATCGTAAAAATTAAATTAATTTGTGGCTTAACTACAATTTCACGGTTTTAAGAAGCATTTAATTTTTTCCTGTATTAGTGCAGTGAAACCTTTCTTCTCGCCTTTCAGGATTCTAGGTCAACGGAAAATACCCTATATGTTACGATTTTCTTTTAAAAAAATGGCTTTATCTTTAGTTTGCGATAACTTAAGGGCCAAGCGCCCGAAAAGTGCCATAAAACAGTGATTTTCTGAGGCCTACTCCTCCGTAACGGCTAGGTCAATTGGTTTGAAAAAAAAAAATATGTTTATTATAGATTCATGAACAATAATATCAACATTTGATTTTTTTGTGCAATTAATACTTTTGTCAAAAAAAAAATATTTAGCAATTTCGCAACTTTTCGCAACTTTTCCCTACTCCTTCGAAACGGCTTGGACCTTTAGAAACATTTTTACACATAAAAATTGGTGGTTAAATATTCTTCAAAGTGAACATTGCATGTGTAAATCAATCAATATCTCACAGAGAAAATGGATTTAAAGCGCTTTCCGGGCGCTGCTGGCCGCAAATAAATGCACAGATTTGCGCACTGCCGCCTAGGCGAGTGCGAGAGTCTCGTTCACATAATTTCGGCCAGATGGCTCAAGGGACTATACGCCTTAAAAGTTTGATTTTTTCACTAGTCCAAGCTGTTGCAGACCTGAATATTTGATATTATTTCAATCTAATACCTTCACGCTTTCTAAGACAAAGGTCTTGACAGATGGACAACACATTGATTCTATAAGGGTTCCGTCTTTCTCGACTATAGTACAGAACCCCAAATAACAGGTAATACCTATAGTAAATTCTTTTTTTAATACTTTTGGTAACAGTTTTTCTAGGCTCTCTCTTTGAATCGTAGCCCTCATCCATAGTTTCGTTCCGACTGAGGTACGGAACCCTAATTAACTCAAACGCTGAAATAAAACATCCAAGTCCAGGCAGGGAGTACAAGTGCTATCTTAAACAATCTCCGCAGACAATATCCGGGCTGGCTCGCTCCCGCATACAGCGCTCCTAACTTTACCTGCTACTTTTAAAGGAATTAACTTAGAAAACTTCTCAAGGTAAATTCTACCTTCTAGCTCAAAAAAGACAGTTTATAATTGAAGTTTGATGTTTGTTTGGTGTCAAAAAGTGTGTCAGGAAATAATAAGGCGATATTTTTGTTTTGTTTTTTTTTTTCAATCGGAAAATATTGAGAATACGTTTCGAAGGAATTGATGTTAATTGTTTTATGACTTGAGTAATAAATTCAACAAGTTAGAACTACATACTTCAAGTTTGAAATATATATTATTTTTGCTGGATTTTCAGTTTTTACGTGTTTAAAAAAAACTCTCAATTTAAAAAAAAAATGGCGAAGTGCGGATTGGACTCGCGCACGAAAGGTTCCGTATCCGCAGCAAAAAATTGCAAAAATAAATCACGTTCATTGTATAAAAATATTTATTTTATTCTGTTTTTAGTATTTCTTGTTATAGTGATAGCGTGACGAGTAACAGGACAGAATGGAAGAAAAAAACGTGTTGCGCCGACCCCAAATAAAACGAGACAAGGGCAGGAAGAAGAAGAAGAGTATTTCTTGTTATAGCGACAACAGAAATACATCTTCAGTGAACTTATTTATATTTCAACTGTCTCACTATCATGGTGAACCGTGAATGAGATACAGCAGCAAGAGCAGCCTTAGTAAAAGGGTCCCATTTTACCTTTGACCACGGAACTTTAAACAGAAAGTCTCTGGAAAATGTTACACATCATGTGTAATCATAATTGTGAGTACCTAACTTGCTGCTTAAGCAAGTATTAATAAGGCACTGGTCCAGATCCATAAGAACACTGATAAGGAACCAATTCTGCTAAACGATTGTTTAAGAAATTCTGACCTAATTAATTTCTTACAAATTGACATGACACTTTTATACGAAACTTTAAGAACTCTGGGTTTTTAAATTCAAAATAAGGTTTATTTTACTAAAAATTGTAGCCAAGAACGATCTCTGACAGGCCTGTTGGTCTAGTGGTTAGTGACCCTGACTGCTATGCCGGAGGTCGTGGGTTCGATTCCCACCCAGGACAAATGTTCGTGTGATAATCACGATCATTTGTTGTGTCTGGGTGTAATTTATCTATAATATGTATGTATTTAGAAATGTATACATAAGTATGTTTATCAGTTGTCTAGTACCCATAACACAAGCTCTGCTTAGCTTGGGACTAGACGGCGCTGTGTGATAGTTGTGGAATATTGCTATATTATTATTATATTATTATTATCCCGACTAAGTCGGCTTTCAAACAAAAAAAAATCTGCATCAAAATCGGTCCATTCGTTTAGGGTGCTATGATGCCACGGACAGACACACAGACACGTCAAACTTATAACACTCCTCTTTTCCATCGGGGGGTTAAAAAAGAATAATTTGAACAATATTATGAAGCTTATCATGCATACGTCTCCACCACACTGCGATACGGCATAATATTCTGAGGAAACTCTACGGATAGGGATATGGCATTTAAAGCCCAGAAAAAATGTCTTCGTGCGGTATGCCAGATCAAGAACACCGATAGCTGCAAACCTTTCTTCATTAATTTGAAAATATTGACACTTCCGTCATTATATATATATATGAAGTTGCTATGTTTATTAAAAATAACAATAACCTCTTTGAAACCCTATCTACCAAACGCCATCAAGGAGCACTTAAATCAAAAACCCATCAAACCGCCCTTTTTTCTAAAAGTTTTTTAGGAATGGCTCCAAAAATATTTAACAAATTACCTAAATCTATAATAACTACAAAAGATCTAAGCTTCTTCAAAAAAACACTTGACAAATTCTTACTACAAAAAGCATATTACTTCAATAAGCGTATTAACGAATATTTAGAAGACAAATAACAAACCGTGCCTAACACCATGTTCTCCGATAATTATAATTATTTAGTAGCTGCCTATTTTATTTTAGTTTTATAAGCGACGTAATATTATTTATAGATTTTTTTTTGTTTTGTGATGTGTTATAATTTATTACTAAAGTTTAATAAGCAATATTATAAACTGTTGTAACATAGTTTTTTTCAGTTCGCCATTTGGTAAACAATATTTGTATGCTCAGCAAGGCAACGCATAGTGAGTCGATATTTTATAATTAACACCATGTACTGTACCTACATACATTATACCTATGTGTCACAAATAAACATATTTGACTTTGACTTTGAATATTCATTCTAAAAGTGCGGGCCTAGATAAGATGTTCTCCTTTCTCTGGATCAACAACACAGTCGTTACATAATAATAATCATTATTTATTATTACAAGACCATATTTTCCCACTGCTGGGCAAAAGCTTCCATGCATTCTTTCCAACGATCACGATTTCTCGCAGACATCCAGGTCATCCTGTCATTTCCTTAGTGGTCTGCTGCAGTACCGTTTTGCTATGTCTGGGCACCAATCCTGTTTTCCCATTTAATTCATTAAACCCCAAGCGAACGCCGGCGTTCGCGCACCTATTGTCTTTCTATTGTGTCTGTAATTTCCACGATCGGGCAGCTTGTTGCGTCACATCGAAGATTTGGGTTTTGGAGCCCAATGTACTGTTTCGAACATGATTTGTTCTTCAGCTGTGCTTCATAGCACGTTGGCAAACCTTGAGTTTGGAATTTTGGATTTTAGCCTAACACCAAGAAGACATACATGTCCATCAGCTTGCGCTTCAGTAACATGGGCAAAGTGCTTTTAAATAGTTCCTTCATAGACCAGTAGCTCTTCCTGGCATTTTATGTTCAGCGCGTTATTTCTTTATCTTGCCTTGCCCGGAAACATATATATACATCTATAGATATAAATAAAATTGGAGTGTCTGTTTGTAATATTGAAATAACCGCTTTTTACTACATGCATATTTTTACTAAATACATACACTAAAATAACATTTGTTACAATTTTTGTCTGTCTGTTTGTTCCGGCTAATCTCTGAAATGGCTGATCCGATTTTGACGGGACTTTTTGGCAGGTAGCTGACGTAATAAGGGGTAACTTAGGCAAATTTTATTTTAGAAAAAATAAATACAAAATCCTGTAGTCCACGCGAACGAAGTCGCGGGCACAGCTAGTTAATAATAAGTCTTAATTTCAGAACCAAACCAACTATTAATTACTACCCAGTACCACCAAAAAAGAAACGACACAATACAATCTCTCAAAAATTTTTCATCCAAGGAAAAACAAACAGAGTACTAGGGACACATAATTAACAGAGAGGCAGTAATGAACAGCAGACAATGTGATACTGTCGCAAAACAAAACTGTTGCTTTAACGAGATGCCATTTCTTCAACTCCAATTTTGGTGGATTGAAACTGAGGAAGACTTTTAATAAGGTAAGTAATTATTTTGGAGGTGCATTAAAATTTTTGAAGGATTGTTTATTACGAAATGGATGAATATGGAATATTTTACATTGTATTTAGTGCTTATTTTGATTGTAGTTTGTCTTCCTGTGTATTTCAATTAGTCCGAACTGAAAAACTACACTTCTGGTGACCTAGGCCTCCTCAAGTTTTGCCCATAACGTCTGATTTTGACAATAGTACAAGTGGAGAAAGTTTTTCATTGCGACCGAGGTGGAATTCGCCCGAACCGCAGGCGAGGGTGTGACGGAGCCGATTGCTGCAGTGACCAACCATGTGTAAAACGATGTTTTTCAATACATTTAGGCTTGACCGGCGACTCCTATACTCTAACAGTACCCGGCGCCCAGCCTGATACGATAAATACAATAAATTGTGGTGGGGTCGGCTCCGACTTGCCCACTTTTTCGCACTAGTGCAGTAGTAGTAGTGGTTCCCGTTGCCACAGGAGCGCAGCCTTATTAAGAAATTACGTAGTAACCTCTGTGGTAGTAACTAAGATATTATTATGCATTTCACAAAACTTAATTTGAGCAGGATTCCTTTTCAAAACCCTATTCTAATCCCAATTATTATTATCCTTTAAAATCTAACAAAAGAATACCAACAAATTACTAAAGAGTTACTAGGATGGCATGAGCGTGCAGGCTGCGTTGCATAAGATTGATGCGCCGGGGCGCGGGGGCAGCGGAGCGCGGGCGGGGGGGGCGCGGTGATGGATGACCGGCCTGCCATTAGTACTAGGAGACTATGGATGCATCGGGAGTAATGCGCTTATATGCTTCTTTGAAATATGCGGACAATTAAGGGTTGCGGAATGTTTTGTTGAGGAGGTCAAAGATAGTCCTTAGTTACACAAAGTACTCGTTTAAACTTATACTTACTTGATTTTCTGCCAATATCTTTTCATTTCTACAACAGTTCCAAGGTTATTTTGTAGATTAATCTTTTGACGTCAAGAAAATTTTCGTTTTTAACTTCCCATATTAAATCTATGGATTAGAACAATTAGCCTGCCAGAGTAAATAGGCTCTTAATAAACTAGTGCGCCTCACCATCAACGATTGCATCACTGCTTAACATCAGGGCCCCAAGTCTGCTATTTTTAAAAATTCGTCATTCCAACACGATCCCATTGTCATTTTGCTAAAAGTTTGTAATCTGCTAATTCATAATGATCGATCATTGATCGGTCACTGGTCTTGTAATAGAATTGTGGTAGAATGATAATTTCGAGCATATTAAAACCAATAACTGCACAATAACGTTCTAACGGTAAAACACTGATCAAATAAACTGTCAAAGTTTTAGCAGATTACCGCAAACGTCAAATATTCATTTGTCAATATGTACGAGATTACCATTCTTTGTCACTTCTTTTAATGGAGTGTCACTGGTTGACCATTGGAAAGTCATAATGACGCCATTATATTAGTAGATTACCAAACTTGTCAAAATCGACAATTATGACACCAATGATAGACCATTCTGACACTATTGTAATAGCAGACTTGAGGCCCAGGTGGGATCGCAGTCAAGCACTACTTTAACTGAACTATTACTAGCACTACTTTAATATTCTATATCTTCTCACTAATTTGAATAGGTAGGTATACGGAAAAGGGTTAAAAACGTACCAAAACATTCAACCCAGCTGTCAACACTCACACATGGCGAACAGAAAACCCATGATTAAAATGACATAACCCCTTAAATGCTCCAAAAACCCCATTTCTGTCAACGGTATCACCTTTTTTTTCCCACTGACCACCATAAAAACACCATGTCGTTAACACACGTCATATGGTTAGGTGTATGCCAGTTTTTATGGCAATTATTTTAACATTAATCATGGGAAACTACATGGCTTTTTAATGTAGGCAACACTACGCGTGTTATGTCATTGTTTCGGTTCTAATAATTTCGGTTTCTTTTTATATACCTAGTTGTTCGAAACAATATTGCTCGCAGAATAGATGGCCGCTGAGGCCGAAAGGTTCTGGAGTGGTGACTGCGTACAGGAAGACGCAGCATTGGAAGGCCTTCTACAAGGTGGACCGATGACCTGGTGAAGGTTGCGGGAATCCGATGGATGCGGGACGCACAGTATCGTTCGTTGTGGCGACACTCAGGGGAGGCCTATGTCCAACAGTGGATGTCTATCGGCCGATATGATGATGTTCGTAACAGTTACCGCGAACCTAGAACGCAAAGGGCAAGTGAAGGAACAAAGGTTTTTTTTTTTTGAGGTGGGAAGTCAACCAATGATTTTTTTCCGCTCTAGGGTGGAGCTGGCCCACGGATTGTGTTAAACACGAAGACAAAGGAGGAATAGGAGTGGGTTTTTAATCGGCAAGAGCGGGACATGTCATTGGATGATTTTCCCACCTAAAAAAAAGGATGGTGCGGGCGTGTCAGACTTTTTCTGCCTAAAAGACCCACCTGTGTCCATCAGTTGCCCTTTGCATTTTAGGACTTCGGTTGCCCTTTCGGAACACAGTTGAGTTTTTATCAGTAAAAG
Organism: Mythimna ferrago; assembly: GCA_910589285.2. Classification (NCBI taxonomy): domain Eukaryota; kingdom Metazoa; phylum Arthropoda; class Insecta; order Lepidoptera; family Noctuidae; genus Mythimna; species Mythimna ferrago. The sequence continues at coordinate 4,380,624 of OU342693.1, forward strand.
TGTTCTTGTTAATGTAATAATGGTTATAAGCCTGTTGGTTTAGTGGTTACTGGCCCTGACTGCTATGCCGGAGGTCGTAGGTTCGAATCCCTTGCAAGATAAATGTTTGGGTGACGTGCACGGTCATTTGTTCTGTGTCTGGGTGGATCTATAATACAGGGTGTAAAGAACAGGTCTTCGCAAACTTTAAGGGCTGGCTTAGTAGACGAAACTGAACAACATTTGACTGAATTTTTTTTTCTTTCCTGGATTAAATTTAATGATAAAACAATAGTTCTTTAATTTAACAACTTTTCGGGTGGTTTTAGTGAAGCAAAAATCACACACTCCCCGGAATTATACAGAAAGGCCGGGCGCCTTTTGAAGTTTTCCCCACGAAAACAGAAAAGGTTAGAGCATGTGAGCGGGCGGAAAAATTGGAACCAAAATATAACTAGCAAAAAATAAAATCAAAATCATTTATTTCATATAGACCATTTGCAGGCACTTTTGAATAGTCAAATGTCGGTCAGTCCAAGAAAAGTGAAGCTAAATTGCACGTTCCAAAACGTAGGTCTCTATGGAAAAGAACGTGCAAGAAACTCCACAAAAGTATCAATAATCGTACCTACTAACCATCTCTACTCACCTAACTCACCCCACGGCGCATAAAGGGGTAATGTTAAGAACATCACCTGGCATCATTATAATCACGGCAAATAACTATTTTAATCGTCTACCGAACATTCCCAGGGCATTCGACATGATGGGTCAAATGTACGATAAAAATCAAAGGAGCTATTCATCAAGACTTATCACCACCAAAAATAACTTTAAATCAACTTAACAAGATTCAAAATTGATTGCAACAAACCTGCATCCTTACATTTATCCTTGCTCTTAGGTCGTGACTGCTAAACGAAGCGATCAGTAAACAATTATAACCTTTTTGCTGTATAAACTTAAGGTTTATATTCGAATGAGGTTTGAAAGACCTCAAAAGGCAGTCAGGTCGTCGGATGAGGGTGGGATCCCACAAAAAGTCGTCGGACCGGTACTCGCGCCGGATCCGAACACATGCGAGTCTCAACGAATCAAATAGTCCAATAATGTGTTCATATTTTTTTAGGATCGATTATGTAGTACTATGACTGACTTAAAGAGGCCAATTCAGTTTCAACAGAAGCAATTGATCGATATAGAGTCAAACGAAACCACATACCGTGGTAAAATTTGATACAGAGTATAGGATTAATGGGGTTTTAATGGCAATTTAGCTGCTGCTGACCATGAGTTCTTACTGGGTTTAGTATTCCCGGGTTAGGTATATCGATTTTTCGATTATCCATCTAAAATTTGTCATTGGCAGTTCCAAGATGTACCGTCGCCCTCCCTGCTAACTGTCCTATCTCGTATCTCCACTGATATTAACTACATGTTCATACTTTATTTCGAATCAGGAACATTATCTCTAATCATCGTATCTGTGTCGTTTAGCGTTTAGAAGATAATCACGTATTTTGTTTTGCGTAAGTGCAAAAAGAGGGAAAAAATATCCTCACTACCTTCATACCTTAGGGCTTTAGGGTTACTACTAACTTACAGAATAAGCCATGAACAGTATAAAAATCTTATTAATTAATTAATATAGCTACAGCTAACGCAACTACAGTAACATGATTGTGACGCCCAACCGAAAAATGGCTGCCCTGGAAAAATATCAATTGCTAGTTAGGGCTGTTAGCAGGGAGGGTGGCGATATATAGTGTGAAATCGTTTAAAATCCTTTGTCGTACGGGGTGAATCCAGAGGGAGTGTCAGACTTTTACTGACTAAAACCCACCTGTGTTCATTTAGTTGCCTTTTGCGTTCCAGAGCTGTTTCTAACAATTCCGTAGCTTTGGCAGGTTTTGGCCCAAAGGGAACCCGTTAATCATCATGCTGACATATCCTTTTTAAGGTGGAAAAATCTAATGACATCCCCCGCCCTTGGGCGGAGCGGGAGATAGTGACAGACTTTTACTGACTAAAAACAAACTCCTGTCGCTTCTTTGCCATTGTTCCAAGGCCCCGGGGATCTCTTTCGCATCACCCATGGCCCCAGTAGATTTTGACCCTTCTGGGTCACTCCTGAGCGACGGCCTGCCACTCCTATGCTGACATATCTTTTGAGACTCACGTGGAGCACGACGCGATGGCCGGTGAGCCCTGGTCCTTCATGTATGCACATGCCTTATAATGTTCCCACTGTTGGGAATCATGCCTCCTCACTGGGATAAGGAATGGACCGTAACCCACCAAGTGGGCCCACTGCGGGTTATCGGATGACACATGTCTTCGAAATTTTTATTCGGGCTTAGGACTTGGCGGTATCCTCACTATGTTTTTTTTACATCGTTTTGAGGGTAGTAGTGATGAATTAAACTAAATAAACTCGACGTTATCCTTCAGAGAATTCATAAAGTATGGTATGTATTAACATGACCAGTGTGGAACGAGGTCGAATATGCCTCGTATACGTACATATGTGTCCTTGCGGTGTAGCTAAGAAAAGTATTTCTGCCGTGCGGAGGCCGTGACTACAATTTGGTTTAGTTCAAGAGAGATATAAATATATATCTAAGATGCCCTATTAAAACAGAATGCAATGGTATATCTACTTCAATACGGGGTCATTTTGATCTCGTACCGCACTTCACGAAGAAATAAAATGTTATAGATGTTTTCACTTCATTTATTTTAGCTAAAAAACTTTTAGTTTCTAAAAAGTTGCGGGGTCTAATAAGCCCCTTACCGCCATAAACGAGGTCTTAAAGAACCCGTACCGCAAAAATGGAAATAATACAAAAATGAATGCTACTGTGAACGTGTAAAAAAAGCAGTAAGTACCTGTCGTATGAACTCAAATACTTTACTGATGAATAATTAAGCTATTGCATAGCTTCTATCGCGGGCCTTGAGCGTGGAGACCGAATCCAGAAATTCCGTAATGAAAATAACCTAACACCCCCCACTCATTTGTTTTTTGAGCGTGGTGACCGATAAGAAAACAAATGAGTGAACAATCAATCAAAATTCAATTCAATGTGTGAAAGTGTAACTTCAATTAATATCAAAGAAAAAAAAAACAAAGAAAAAAAAATACTGCATAAATAAAATAAATAAATAATTATAATTGCATAAGTTGATAAAAATACTATGCAATAGCTTTACCGCGGCAGTCCTCGAGTGCCACACGTCTTTTTTTATTATATTAGGACATTAACAACACAAAACATCAGAATATTTTATTAAAAATTTCAATAAACCAACAATACAGGTAAATCTAGTTTGTTGAAAGAGCTAAGGTTAGAACTCTAATTAATTACAATGATATCAGAACACGTTATTGAAGATAATCTATGAGAATTGTAATACACGTAGTAATACCTACTGAATACATCTTGATGTTTCAAACAGGATGCATTTTGGAGACTATGCGCAGGATTTGCATGACTTGATTCCGCCATCTTTATCTTCATCATCATCAGTCTTGTTACTGTTCCCACTGCTGGAACAGAGAGGGAATGAGCCGTAATCCTGGCTGGGTTCGAACCCGCGACCTACAACTCGTAAGTCGGAGCCGTTACCACACGGCCACCACTGCTCCCATCCTACCATTGGACAACCCGACGTACAGGGAGCACTGCTCTCATACCGGTGAAGGAAAACATCGTGAGGAAACCGGCATGTCCTAGAACCAAAAAATTCGAAGACATGTGACATCCACCAACCCGCACTGTGCCCGCGTGGTGGATTACGGCCCATTCCCTCTCCTGGAGAGGAGACCAGAGTCCCAGCAATGGGAACATTAAAAGGCTGATTATGATATGAAAGGACAAAGGCTCTACCATGAGCTCTTAACGCGATTCATTTTACAATCTGATCTGACCTGAATTGTTAAAGAGATAGATCTGAGTGTATAGCTTCATACCTATTTCTCGATACGTCATAGTAAGGTTTCAGGTCCAGTCTTGCAGCAAAATCTTTCACAACGGACTTATCAACATATATACCAACTTTACATAACTAAGGATAAACACAGGCGTTCCTTGTCTGTTCATTAAAAATAGGCCATTTTTTCTGAGGCAACCTAATGACGTGGAACTAATGGCTCGATGCTCATTAAGCTATCCATACTGAACCGATCAGATTAAAGCCTTTTTTTACAACGGTATATAATTCCCAGTTATATTTAGAGTTCCGTAACCATAGGGTAAAGTTGCGACCCTATTGCTATAACTCCCCTGTCCGTCTGTCTGTCACCAGTCTCGTTAATTATGATAACTAAACAGTTAAAATTTTCACAGATGATGTATTTCTGTTGTCACTATAATAACAATAGAATAAAATTAATATTTAAGTGTAGGCATGGCCCATACAACAAATGTGATTTTTTTTGCCGTTTTTTTGCTGCGGACGGTACGGAACCCTTAGTCCGCGAGTCCGTTTCGCACTTGGCTGGTATTTTTCTATGGTGTTTTGTGAGGAGACAAATTATCAAGACTATTTTGTGTACCTACTATCTGAAGCTTGAAAAAGCGCTGAACTTCAGTAGGCATAGTCCTCGCAGAACAGATGGTCGAAGAGACCGACAGGTTCTGGAGTTGCGACCATATACTGGAAGACGCAGCGATGGAAGGTCTCCCACAAGGTAGACCGGTGACCTGTCGAGGGTCGCGGGATTCCGATGGATACGAGACGCACAGGGCTGGTCGTCGTGGCGACGCTTGGGGGATGCCTATGTCCAACAGTAGATGTCTGTCAGCTAAAATGGTGATAATTTTGTGCATCTTTATAAAGGGTTTGCTTATTTATTTTACAACTGCATACTATTTTCACACGGTATACCCTAAACAACACTAACTAAAAACAATCTAACATATGGCGTCGGAAACTCCTCCGCATAAGTGTCGCCTGCTATCTAATCTGCCCAGAAGACTGGCAGCATTGCCACGCTTTATGGCAATGCTTATCCTCTGTCCAGGAAAAACCAGTCCTTAAGTGATAGACTTTATACATCTTTGTGAATGATTGTGGAAAGCCCTATTTTATTTAAACTTGATCTATTTTGTGCTTTTTCAGTTACGTTCCTTACCGAAATTCCAAGGTTTATAGCTTATAATAACAATTCTAGATAGATAGAGTCACCGTCAAACTTAAGTGGTAGTGGGCTGGGTACATTGCTCGCAGAACAGATGGCCGATGGGAACGAAAGGTTCTGGTATGGCGACCACGTACTGGAAGATGCAAGGTGGACCGATGACCAAGTGAGGGTCGCGGGAATCCGGTGGATGCGAGACGAACAGGAGCGGTCATTATGGCGACACTTGGGGGAGGCCTATGTCCAACAATGGATGTCTTTCGGGTGAATTGATGATGATGATGAGAGTCACTGTTATGTTGTACCTAAGTTCAAATTTCGTGTAAAACATCAACTGGTTTAAATAAAAGTAAGTTCGATGTTTCATGTGTCTACTTAGAGACGTCAAAAGTCAGAGAGCAATCAATGCAACAAGAGTAAAATTTAGGAATAAAATCAATTAGCCAATCACGACAGTGGTATCCAATCTTTTGCCGTAGACGGCCGCCATCTTTCTTTTATTACCACCTACCACACCTTTTTTTTGGTGGGTAAAAATTATCCAAATGACATCCCCGCCCTTGGGCGGAGCGGAAGATAGTGTCAGACTTTTACTGACTAAAAAACCCACCCCGTTCCTTCTTGCCTTTCATACCGTAGCCGAGCCTTCCTTTCAGAAGCATACCCTTGGCCCCAGTAGGCTTCGTTCGGCCCAGCTGGGCCCCAGCTGTTGCTGACAACTCCTTGAGGCGCGCGGGAACAGTGCACGCCATCAACTATCCCTTATACTTTAAATGTTTTCATAACACGACAAAATTATTCGAACGCGGTCGCGATTTGAACGTTGATTCCATAATAAAAATAGAAATAAGTGTATTGCAAGTATTTTTACTTTTTTTTTAATATTTGCAACACAGTTTTTCTGGGCTCTCTCTTCAAATCGTAGTCATCCTTAGTTTAGTTCAAGAGCTGGATTATACGTCCACCGGTTGAGAACCATTGTCCGATTAGACGGACGGACATACTATAACTTAAGGAACAGTTTTCCCAATCACTTGAATGATAGAAAAAAATAATAAAATAAAAATGATTCACTGAGCTGCGCAGACGATGGTCAGCGACTCATTAAAACCACCTTTTTTGCTGAAGTGCGGTCGAATCACCTGGATTTTCCTTTAATAGTACGATTTGTAACGTAACTGTTTGATCGATGATTCATGTGTTATCCTAACTAATATTATAAATGTGAAAGTGTGGATGTTTGGATGTTTGTTACTTAATCACGCAAAAACGGCTGAACGGATTTGGATGAAATTTGGCATGCATATAGCCTTTGACATGGAAAAGAACATAGGCTTCCTTTTATCCCGATTCCTTAAGTACCTAATGCCACGCGGGCGAAGCCGAGGGCAAAAGTTAGTCTATAATAAAAGGAGAAACTGACTGACATCAGTGCACAGCCGAAACTACTGGTATAAGACCACGCACTATTCCGACTTCCACCAAATGCGTGGGCTTGTGGACGACGAGCAATGGGTAGCACTCTGTCCGGCCCATACGGTAACCGTCCGGACCGAAGTCGAATCGCAAGTGCATAGTGTTCCACGAGCGCCTTGAAGAGATGTCGGAAAAACAGTAGGGGCCTACCAGGGCTGTGGGTTGACTTCCGTAAAGGAAACCCGTGGTCTTGGAACCCAAGGCAAAGAAGGACCATAGATGTGACTATAAACTGTGAAAAAAAAAATCAAAATATTTTATTTCACAAATGCCTACATGGACACTTATAAAAACGTCAGAATCAAGTGCACGGTTCCAAATTGGTTGTTTCCTATGGAGAAGAACCAGCAAGAAACTCCATGGTTACTCTTTTAAAAAGTGGTTGATGTTACAATATTAAGGCTTATAGTCCCTTGAACCATCTGGCCAAAATTAAATGGACACTACATTCGTACCCGCCTAGGCGGCAGTACGCGTATCTGTTCATTCAATTCCGGCCAGCTGCGCCCGGATAGAGCCCCGCTGACCTTTAAATCCATTTTCTTTGCGAAATATTGATTGATTTACAATACTATGTTCACTTTGAAGAGTATTTAACCCCCAATTTTATGTGTAGAAAGATTTCTAAAGATGACCGTTTCGAAGGAGTAGGGAAAAGTTGCGAAATTGCTAAATATTTTTTTTAGACAAAAGTATTAATCGCACGAGAAAATCAAATGTTAAAAATGTTGTTCATGAATCTATAATAAACATATATTTTACCGAGGAGTAGGCTTCAGAAAGTCACTGTTTTATGGCACTTTTCGGGCGTTCAGGTCTTAATAGTTAGTATGTAAGAGTAAAAGTCTGACACGCTCTCCCTTTCAATCCTAGAGCGGGAGACGTCATTGGATGATTTCTGACCTTAAAACAAGGAAACCTGTGACACATACCGCATCATAAAACTGCTAATAATTAAATCAACGATTTTTGCATCTAACTAAATCTCACAAATTTTCAGTTGCAATTATTTACGCAGCTCGTTCGGAAATCCCAAATTATAAATGAAACGGAAAACTATAAATAATTATCATTTACGTCACTCGTCTAGAGTCGTATTCTGTTCTTTTGTTTTTAAAGTTCACCTCCATCTAGAAAATTGGAATTTAGTGATGCTCCATAAATTAAACAATCAGTTTTTATATAATATTAGCTTTTGCCCGCGGCTTCGCCCTCGTGGCATTAGGTACATAAGGAATCGGGATAAAAGGTAGCCTATGTTCTTTTCCATGTCAAAGGCTATATGCATGCCAAATTTCATCCAAATCCATTTAGCCGTTTTTGCGTGATTAAGTAACAAACATCCAAACATCCACACTTTCACATTTGTAATATTAGTTAGGATAAAGCAACTTTTTATTATCAATCAAAAAAACACTATTTATTAATCAACAAACTAATATTTATTAGTATCGTAGGAAAAGTGCGAAGTATGAGCTTGTTTAACTAAACATTGAGCATAAGTGGTCCAACGAAGTAATCGTTGAAAGAAATTCTTTCATCTCATCGTCGATCATCGTGAGGCTTTCCTTTCTTTTTTTTTATTGCGATAAGAGTTGAATATCCCAAGAATAAGAAATCAGAGGTTTAATCATTTTTCACACCCGTAGCGGTCATTTCTGCCTGATCACTTAAAAAAATTTTCGCTTGAATCCTGCGGCGCGGCACCAAACCAAACCCTTTGAAATTTTCGTTTCGAGTGCAAGCAAAAATGAACTTAGCTGTGGTCAGGCGGAAGTGTCTTTGATAGTACCTATAGCTATACAGCTCCATCCCACTTTCTCGCTCGCACACCTGACGTTTGGATGCGTCATGGTAAGATCCCTGGTCTAGTGAATGGTCCACGTCACGCGTGTCAACAGCGACCTTCATATCGGTCGTTATCAAAGGACAGTTGTAAGTGTAATGATACAGCTTGTTGTGTGACGTCATGGCTATAGTAAGCCACTTACGGGAACAAGTTGTAATTTTCCGGAGGCTTTTTTTTTACGGTGGGAAAAATCATCCAATGACAACCCCCGCTCTTGGGCGGAGCAGGAGGTAGCGTCAGACTCTTACTGACTAAACGACCCACCCTGTTCCTGCTATGGGATATACTACCAAGTAGCATTTTCCTGAAGGTATTTGCGGAAAGGCTGGACGGGCCTACAATGGGTAGGTTTATCAAGCTGCATGTATTGGATGGAGCTTGATTAACCATCCTGATTAGATCGCCTAATCTATAAACATAAAAATCAATGCCACTTTTCGTTGTAATTTTATAACTCAAGAACGGGCTCACCTATTCAAACCAAATGTTTAGACTTTGTTCGGACTATTTAGTAGATGGTTTATGTGACGTTTGGTAGGGTAGAGTAGGGTATAGTAGGGTAGTGTAGGGTAGAGTAGTGTAGAGTAGAGTAGTAGAGAGTAGTGTGAAGTAGTGTAGAGTAGGATAGGGTAGAGTAGGGTAGAGTAGGGTAGGGTAGGGTACAGTAGGGTGGAGTAGGGAAGAGCGGGAGCGAAGCCGCGTGGGTAAAAGCTAGTTGTATATGTATTTGTTTTTGTGATGACCTACTAACATAGTTATTTAAGTAAAGTTAAGCTTATTACCTACCAAATGTCCGACCAAAGTGGTTTGGTCCTTATCGTCTTGACACCCATAAATAGGTACAGACTTTTTTTAAGACGAGAAATCATGAAATTACTTCTCCTGATCTAAGTGGAGCGAGAGAGACTGTCATTCATACTGATTAAAACCCACCTGTGTTCCTTCAGTGGCCCTTTGCATTCCAGGGCTGCAGTGCCTCTATTGCAGCCTATCTATAAGTAATGTTACTTCATAATAATTGGTTTTGTTATATTTATATTATATTTATATGTATTATATAAGTTAATTTAGATAATACCTATAGTATATTCTTAATTTTCTGGTTCATTTGTATACACTGTGTCTACATCTCTCTTCCAACTCTCCTGTCGCAGGTCTGCTGGAAGAAATTTCATTTGAAATAAGCAGTACCTTTGTACTCTTTTATCTGTATTTGTCCATTTAATTTTTAAATGTTTGTGTTTACATAAATGAATAAATAAATAATTATGCCCTAACTTATGAAGCTTTACAAAACACTTTTGCTTTCGCAGGATACTCCATCCTCATTTCTAATCTCGTAACATATTTTTCTAAGAATATTCTTAAAATTCCAAGAACTGTACTCATGTCAACTTCTAAAGAATAATTTACTTACGTCATAGGTTCATGACCTTTAATACATACCTACTTATCTAGATCATGCTACCACGTTATATGTGAAGGTCACTCTAAACGCTTACTAAGTCTCTAAACTTTCTTTAAACTTTATAGGGGTATATATGTATAGCTTCATGCCTTTTTTTAGGGTTCCCTACCTCAAAAGGAAAAAACCAGCCAAGAGCATGTCGGGCCACGCTCAGTGTAGTGTTCCGTAGTTTCCCGTCCGTCACAATAAGTGTACCCACTTATGAGGTTAAAAAAATGCTTGCATATACGATTATACTACAAACTTAATCCAGAAATTATTTTGTAAAACCCTTTTGTCTTTTTTGTACAAAAACTGTTCTTTCCATCAAGTTAAGTTCTACTACTTTTCAAATTTTTTTCATATTTTCTAAACTTATGGTTCAAAAGTTGGAGGGAGGACACATTGTTTTTTACTTTTGGAGCGATTATTTCCGAAATTATTGACATTATCAAAAAATGATTTTAGTAAACCTCTATTCATTTTTAAATACCTATCCAACAATATATCACACATTAGGGTTGAAATTAAAAAAAAAAACCCTAATAAAACATTTTTTTCCATATTGGTACCAAATTTCAGCTTTCTAGTGCTAACGGTCACAGAGATTAAGCGAGGACGGACAGACAGACATGGCGAAACTATAAGGGTTCCTAGTTGACTACGGAACCCTAAAAAACGGAACCCTTATAAGATCACTTTGTTTTCCGTCTGTCAGTCTGTCTGTCTGTCAAGACCCTTTATCTCGAGAACCCGTGGAGGTATCAAGTTGAAATCAATCACCTGATGGAAAGCGATGATGTGGCCGAGTGGAGCACGCTTACCTAGAAGCAAACTATTCAGTCTTGACTTAAAGACACCTAAGTTGTAGATATCAGAAAACACAGACTCCGGCTGGGAATTCCAATCCTTAGCTGTACGCATAATGAATGTGTACCCAAAACGCTTTGTACGTATGGGTGAGATGTCCACTATGTACTGGTGGCGCAACGCCGTACGTCTTGTGGACCGATGATGGAACGGACTTGACCTCTATCTTGCTCGCACGCTTGATGATTTAATACGTCATGGTAAGGCACCAGAGAGCTTAGTCAAGTTGATAATCTACAATCGTAAACGCTAGTAGAAAACATAAAATGTATAGGAATGATCATCTCGACGCTAAGTCACGTGGTCAGAGTAATGGAATCGGAGGCGTTACCGACTCGACTGTAGAAAGAGATTCAAAACGAAACGGTCTTAACTTGGCTACGCCTTTTTTTAGGTGGAAAAATCATCTAAATAACATGAGCGGGAGGGCGTGTCAGACTCTTAGTGACTAAACACCCACTCCTGTTTCTTCTTTGCCTTTGTTCCAAGGCCCCGGGGATCTCTTTCGCATCGAACATAGCCCCAGTAGGCTTCGACCCTGTTGGGCTCCTACGGTTGCTGACAACTCCTTGAGGCGCGCGTGGAAACTTGGCGAGGCCTGCTGAACAGGTAAACTGTATTCATCATCGTCATCTTCAGCCTTTTTAATGTTCCCACTCCTGAGAATCAGGCCTCCTCTCCAGAGGGAATGGGCCGTAATCCACCACGCGGGCCCGGTGCGGATTGGTGAATGTCACATGTCTTCAAATTTTTGAATCCAAGACAGGCCGGTTCTCTCACTATGTTTTCCTTCACCATTTTGAGAGCAGTAGTAATGAAATAAATTACACAAACTGTATTAAAGTGACAGTATTAATGAGTGCACGGTCAAGTCCGCCACATGACGACCTTCGCTCCGTTCATTACCAAGGCACGCACTCAAGAGACTGCGGGTGACGCTGTGATTGTAACCTTGTATTGTTACGTGTGTTTGTATGTGTAACACTCAGTTTGTATATAGGAAATAGGAACCACTTAATTTGTTATACGTACTGACTTCGCTGCGGTTTTGGTTCCATGGCTTACGCTGAATCCAAAAATTTTTCAAGCATTAAGTCTGGTTTTTGTCTTGCACACGCTGGTTATCGTCTCTCCACTACCCTTGGTTGACTGGTAGAGAATGCCTGGGGTATTACGTTTTTTGATGGGAAAAATCATCCAAATGATGTCCCCCGCCCTGGGCCGGAGCGAAAGATAGTGTCAGACTCTTACTGATTAAAAAACCCAGGCTTAGGTTCGACCCAGTAGGGTCCCTGCTGTTGCTGACAACTCATTGAGGCGCGCGGGAATAGTGCGCGCCGGCGACGACTTTTGCTCAGTCCGGACAGTTACCGGACGATCGGACAACGAGCTACCCATTGCTCGCACACCACAAACCCGCGCTTACGCTTAGGCATAATAAGTCCGCCATAGTACCCTTTTGTTGCGTGAAGATCAAATCAAAATCAATTCGATATCTAAATATTCTAAATTGAATCGCATATCAATTTAAAAAACTTGATCTAAACGACTATTCGATTGTATATTATATCATGTTAATCCAGTTTTGTTGCAGCCAACATCGACGTGAACGTATACACACATAGGCACAGCGGAGTTGTGGTAGGTCGTGCAAGGTGACTGCACGATAGTTCAAATTTGGAGACACTTCCATTTATGTCTGATTTTTATTTGTTTTGACACCCGTTTGTTGCGCAAGCGGCAAGACATTGTTTTGGACGATTTTTATTGTTTTCCAAAAGTTAAAACAACAAATATCTTTATGTTGACACACAAATAGATTAGGCTGCCATCAGACGGATTGCATCGCAGCAACCGCACGCAGTCCATATATTCAACTGCATTCAGTTTGATCTGACTCTGCGCAGTTGGCGCCACGCATCTAGCCCAGGAGCGTAGTGTATGCTTCAAAATAAAGTTGACAATGTCAATGTGCGTTTGCTCTTTGTAATTAACTGCAGAACGTCACTTTTCATCAAGGTAGATAGTGGAGAATTGCGACCCTGTCAGTTATAAAAAAAAATATTTAGTTTACCACTTCATTTAGGACCACATTGGACATGTATCCATAGAAATTTTGAAATTGACTGCCAAATTTTCTTACGGATAGAAATAATCACACGTGACTACGAGAAGTCTACGCCACGTTTACAAAGAATATATATGCAGCGACTGCGCTGAACAAATTTATCCTGTGACTGTACTTTATCTAGTTATAGATAAAGTCACGCCGTGATGAAATATCATCGATTAATCATAAATTCGAAAAATATGGGAGTTACACGCCCTGCCGATGTTACATAAAATCACATTAAGACTTTTCATTTATGTTTTGTGTTTTATTTATGTTTCATATAATTACATTATATACGTTGATCTTGAGCGATTGCGCAGAAGTCAAATATTCGGTCTCTTTAGTGGTGCGAAGTGAGACGCGGGGGCGGGGAGCGTCAGTGATTGGCTAGCCGCGCCATCGAGTCATAGACGTCACTTCTAATTCGTTCCCTGCGTTGCTGCATGTATCTAACAACGAAGACGATTGGCTCGCCAATGTAAGGACTGCGCAAAGCGATCCCCACTCTGACGCCGAGCGCTCAAGATCCGTTTTGGCAACTGTATCTTCCCTTTTCGTAGCTACTACTTAACCTGCCACATCTATGCAGTGTGTACGATATCTCGTCATTTAGGTCTATATTTCACGCGTCACCACGGCGGCGCGACCCGTGGCCGCCACCAACAAAATCTGTACAGCTCTATGGAGAGTAACTCACCTGGTGTCCGTTTGGTTGCGCAACCAATTTGGTGGCTACCAGCTCGAACGTGTGGCGACTGTGATGTCTGTATGGTGCCCTGGTGAAGTATAGTCCTTAAAGCAGTATCAAAAACGAAACACTTTCTAAACTTGACACTAGCTAAATGCAATAATCCTAAAAAGACAAAAGAAAAAAAAAGTTGTCAGATCCTACTTTCATGTATAACTGACAGAATTTTAGGCTAAAGAAATTCTTAATTTAAAAATCGGGGATACCCCTGAATTTTGACTGACATACATATGTATCTTCTTTTCATCGTTTTCGCAAGGTATCGTCAAGTTATTATTTATTAGGTTAGGTACTTTTTAATTTAGACTCTCGATTTATTTACTTTCTAACAAGTTTAATTTTTTCTTTCTTTATTTACTTATATCACATAGACCTGGCTCGAATAGGTGACTGGAGCGCTGAGTTTGGGTTGAAGATCAATCCAACTAAGACACAAGTGATTGTTATTGGTAGTCCTCGGACTGTGTCTAAAGTGGATTGGTCGAAACTTCCCCAGGTTTCTTTCAATAATACCATTATTCCTTTAAGTTACACTGTGAAGAACTTGGGGATTTATTTCGATCGCACTCTTTCCTGGACAAAACAACTGCAGGAAGTCAGTCGTAAGCTATTTGCTTCAGCGGGCTCCCTGAGACGTCTTCGTAATTTTCTTCCCATCAATACCAAAATTGCGTTAGCCCAATCTCTTCTTCTTCCAATCCTGGACTATGCTGCTGCCAGCTATCTTGATCTCACCCAGGACCAATTGGATAAGCTTGAGCGACTTCAAAATCTTTGTATCAGGTTCATATTTGGCTTGCGCAAGTATGACCACGTTTCTGAATTTCGTACTAAGCTCAAATGGCTTCCTATTCGCCTTCGCCGGAACGCCCATTTACTTTCTTTGCTTTATAATGTGCTATTTAATCCTTGTACCCCGTTTTATCTTAAAGAACGTTTTCAGTTCCTTAATGACACACATAGTAGGTCCTTGAGATCATCGGAGAACCTAAAATTAAGTATTCGCACGCATTCCACTACCTTCGTTGACAAATCTTTCACAATTCAAGCTGCACGTTTGTGGAATGCGTTACCCTTAGAAGTAAGGCGTGCTCAAACGCTACCAACATTTAAAAAGATGGTGAAGGAGCATTACCTTTCTCTTTGATATATTTTTCTTCTCCTGATTCAACTATATATTTGATATTTATTAGTATATTTTTTTTTTTAGTATTGTATGTATGTATTTGTGTTAATGTATCTTGTTAGTATTATATCTGATGTTTGTACACTGACAACCCTTAATCTATCTCCTTTCTCTCAGTCCATCCAAAGGTTGTCTGTAAGAGATCGCCCTGTGCGATAAGACCGCCCATTGTGCACTTATTCTTTTAAATGTTTGTCCTGTATTTTTGTTTATTTGGTGTACAATAAAGATTATAATAAATAATAAATAAATAAATAAATATATCATAATATTCTATTTATTATTATTATTTTTAGATTTTTTTAAATATTATTGTTATTATTTAGTTCATTGATCTTGTTTTTAAAATACTTTGTCTCATTTATGGAAAATACTGCGAGAAATACGTTATGCCACCTTCTATTACTGTTTCAATACTATGTAATTCGTAATGTGTAACCTAATAAATAAAATAAAATAAAACAGACGAATACAGTATCCGCTTTAATTCGGCCAATGCATTTTAATAAGAGTAGGTAGATAGTGAGACATGTTTATTTTCTATTGAGCTGATAATTTATCTTTTCCCCTGATAATTGTTTAGGTATTTCTTTGAATGTCAGACATTGTGATAATATTTAGAAACCGGTGTACATATTATTAAATAAATATTGCTGCCATATAGTAATATTAGATCAGTCCCCAAGATACAGGTTCTACGATGTTTGGGGACCACTATCCAAAAATATGTTATAATTACTAAAATTTGTATACCATATGGGAAAAAAATATAACCGACTTCAATGTTAAAAATTTCGAAAGTCGGTTTTTCTAAAATAATTTTGTCTCTTCGTTATTTAACACCGATTTCAGAAATTAAAGTTATTTTGTACTTTTCAGTGTTTTTAGGGTTCCGTAGCCAAATGGCAAAAAACGGAACCCTTATAGATTCGTCATGTCTGTCTGTCTGTCTGTCTGTCTGTCTGTCCGTCCGTATGTCACAGCCACTTTTTTCCGAAACTATAAGAGCTATACTGTTGAAACTTAGTAAGTAGATGTATTCTGTGAACCGCTTTAAGATTTTCATACAAAAATAGAAAAAAGCAATAAATTTTGGGGGTCCCCATACTTAGAACTGAAAGTCAAAAATTTTTTTTTCATCAAACCCATACGTGTGCGGTATCTATGGATAGGTCTTCAAAAATGATATTGAGGTTTCCAGTATCATTTTGTTCTAAATTGAATAGTTTACGCGAGAGACACTTCCAAAGTGGTAAAATGTGTGTCCCCCCCCCTGTAACTTCTAAAATAAGAGAATGATAAAACTAAAAAAAATATATGATGTACATTACCATGTAAACTACCAACGAAAATTGGTTTGAACGAGATCTAGTGAGTAGTTTTTTTTTAATACGTCATAAATCTAAAAAAATACACTATTATTAAAACATCGATCAAAGTTACAACGAACTACAAGAACTTTTATATTATGTTACTTGCTGCTACGGAACCCTCCATGGGCGAGTCCGACTCGCACTTGGCCGGTTTTTTTTTAACATAGAAGTCGGTTGTTTTTTTTTTTGTTAAAAATTTTTATTTTACACTCTTTAGTTATGGTACTACCACTAAAAAGTATTCCTCATGCAAACTTAAATACCATAGAGCCAGAGTGCATCTCATAACGATTCTAATAATCCCAAACACGGTTAGATTACATTAATTTACCTTCTGGCTTCATCATCAGATCAGTTCGATGCATCCCTCTAGTCAGTCATCGACTACACGTAAAAACAAAGCAATTTACTTGTAACGACAGGTCTACTGTGATCCTATGAGGAGTTCTGTTCCATATCGTCGAAGTTCATGATCAGATCATAACAACTTGGAAGCGTAACCTTTGAATCAAAGAAATAATTTTCAAAATCAGTCCACAATTGACCGAGATATCGGTGAACATACATTAAAAAAAAATTCAACCGAACATAGAACCTCCTCCTTTTCAAAGTCGGTTAAAAAGAAACTAATCAATAAACTTTGTATGTCATCATTGATTTACTGACAAGCTGCCTGACGATCTCAAAAAGTTACCTGTTCACCAATTCAAGTCGAAACTGCATAAACTCCTAGTGAATAAATGTTATTATAATGTCAAAGAGTACTTACAGGATAAAAAAAACATACATTCAGCCGAACATAGAACCTCCTCTTTTTCGAATTCGGTTAAAAATACAATATTGACTTACATACAGTAGGGCTAATTTAGTGACATTGAATATTAGGGTGAAAAAAATTGTGTGAAATGCAATGATGAGTCTGTCTAGAAAATCAAACAACTTGGGTAATTATTAGGGCAAAATGAAATCTGATGTAGTCAACACTGCTTCAATAATCAAGGTTGATTGAGAGATCTTGATCATTGTTGACTAATATAAGAACCTTATAAAAAATATCAAATATAAGTATTTTTTAAATGATTAAATACTATACAAAGTTGCCAAGTCGTTTGACTTTTTAGACAGACTTATAAATAATTTAATTTGACATCTCTATCTAGACTAACATTTTAATACAACGTATTTGACTGTTAAGTTTGAGAAATATTTTGTGGCTCATCTGACAATATTTTTAATTTCAAACCTTTGTTATTTGTAGTATTCTGAATCTATTTAATTTATCGTCATTTTTTTAATTTTGCAGTGCAATGGTAATAATAATGTACGTAGCTGATGATATGATTAACAGTAATGACTATAACATTTGTGCACCTTATTAATGATAAATGATCTTTATTTTGCAAATAGGTTTAAAAAAAAAAAACACTTTTACACGTCAATTTTGTTTTCAGTCAGTTTAGACTAGATGAGGCTGGTGTTTCCTAGCTGACTACCCTGAGAAGAAACACCGAAACTAACTCAGGGGTCAAAGTCTCTTTTAAAGTCCATACAGTAAAGAACATGTAATTGGTCAAATCATATGAGAACCATGCAGATTAGTGTCTCAGATGGTCTTATTATGTAATAATACAGTGTTTCTCTATATTTATTCGTAACATCTGTCTACTACATTAATACAAAGCAAATAAATGATTTGATTTGATTTGAATCGATTTTAGCTATTTTTAAAATAGTTAAAGAAGGCTCCAAACACAGAGCTGCATGGCGTCGTATCGCGAGAGAGGCGGTGGTGCGGGGCTCGACCGAGACATGACCACGACCACTCTGTCACGAGTGTACGACTAAAAAGAAAGAAGTCTATATACCTAGTTTCCCACTGGAGGATAAAGGTCTCCCTTCCATTCTTCACCAGGTCACCCTTCTCTATCCTTAGCTATTTCTGGTCAATCAGGTAACAGTCCAACTCGTAATGCCATCGTCTTTTGGGCCTGCCGCGCTGCCGGCTCCCTGTTCGGGACCCAGTCAGTGGTTTCCTTCGCCCAATTTCGTTCGACATATCTACCACAGATATGGCCCGCCATCCTAAAATAATAGAGTAGGTATTATTACAATAGAGTATTATTTTAGGTTAAAAAATTCTTGATAAATCTTCATTGCATCACTAGCGTGTTTGCGTGCGTGCCTAATACCAATACCGATGTGCTACCAGTGTTGGGCATCGATGCCTATAGTAGGTATTTGCCTAGAAGTAGTAGTAAGTAAGTAGGATAACTTTTATCTAAATGAAACACCACCTAAGTGCGTTTAAATAAAATTCTAATGCTTAAATTATCCACCGTCGGCACAGGCTTGCGGACGGTGAACAACGGGTAGCTCACAATCTGACCGTCCGGTCAAAGTCAGACCGAGTCCCAGTCGTGGACAGCGCGTAGTGTTCCATGCGTGCCTCAAGGAGATGTCAGCAAAATCGTTGGAGCCCAGCAGGGTCGAAGCCTACTGGGACAAGAAAACCCGGAGCGCTAGAACGCAGGCAAAGAAGGAGCAGGGTTTTAGTTAGTAAATGTCAGACAAACCCTCCCGCTTCGACCAAGAGCGGGAGATATCAATGATTTCTCACCTAAAAAAGAGCGCTTAAAGTATGATTATATCACAATTTTCCAATAAAGAATCTGCATTATCCCATCACATGTTGTATAAGTAGGTACTTATTTAGTATAACAGACGGTCTCAATCCACGGAAGGTCTGCGACCACTTAATGCGTCATATCGAACTCCTGCGCAGTTTCTATGCAACCTTGATAGGTCGAGAGGGTATTCACATGGTTTCCTACTGCAGGCAAACAGCTATTCAATAACTACTAAGTTGTCAAGAAATAAGAGCGTATTTCTCTTAAATCCTATGCAATTTGATACGATTTTTAGTTCCTTTATTTTTCATCTTTCGAGCACGTGTTTTGGGTTTTACACGAAATCCACTATCCTTGTAGTATTTATATAATATTATCACACTGATATTATAATGGCGATAGTTTATGAGTGTGTGTATGTTATAATAATAATAATAATAATAATCAATTTATTTCAGGCAACATGTACCCATATCATAAATACCTTATAGACTAACATACATAATAACTTATAATAAATCATTTTGTTAGTAAACAAGATTTAAAACTACGTTAGTAAAACTTCACTTCGCACTATTCTGTCTTTGTGTGCTGTCCTGTGGTATTTGTCCGCAGGAGCGACGGAACACCACGCCCTGGGGCCAAAAGTCTTCTTCCATATCAAGGTGCAGAAAACAGTTCGGTACACGCACCACAAATGCCTTAAAATTGACATTCCGGTGCGACTCCAGCTACTGCACCGTCAGTGTGTACTTCAACTTTTGGCGCACGTACTCGACGTTGTCCTCCACCTTTGTGGTGTAATGCAGGCGGGAGATGTACACCGGCGTGTTCGGCTGAGCGGCACGCACACTCGCACTAGGAGTAACTGGTGCTTTACCGCAGAGATTCCGGTTGACTTGCTTTCGGCGCTTCCTCCTTTGCACCGTAACGAAGCCATCTTCATTTTCAGCCTTATTCATTGCCTTATCAGGCAAAGGCTTCGATATAGGAGCAGCAGGGGCGCTCATAGTGACGCTAGCGAAATCCTGATGATAAGATCAGTGGTTATGATGGTAAGCAATGATGTGGCCGACGATAGAGCCCGCTTGCCTAGAACTAGTAATCTATTCACCCTTAGATTCCACCCTTTGGCTGTAGGCATACAGAATATGTTCCCAAATTATACTCTATTATAATCTTAAATCTTACACATTCATTGTGGGTGCAGCTAGGGAGTGGAATTCCTTTTCCAGCCTAACCAGATGCGAATACCCGTAATTTTCATGGGGCGACTGTCTACCAGACCTCACAACCAACTTACTGGGCAACACAATAGGTACTCTTTGGATAGACTGATGGGCAGATTTTCTGGCGTCTGTCTACCTGTGACGACTGTTAAAGCTCTACGAATGACAACCGTGGCTAATGGCTTTATGTGCTTTCCGAGGCTCGGGGTGCCAGTAATGACTATCCTAGATAAACTTAGAAAAGTACGTATGCATACTGAAATTCACATTGGTACTTTAACAACGTGCATTCACAACCATGTAAACGCACACATACAACATCCAGACCCTAGTCGTGCCGTCAAACCCTTAAAACCTGCCTTAACTACTGAGCCCTAACGAGATTTCTAAAAAAGCCCTAAAAATGAACTAAATAGAAGTTTAAACAACAATGCAAGTGCAAGTACTACAGAACGAACATAATGCTCGCCAGTGTAAGCATCGACAGCGCTGATGTAGGTGGTTACACTTCTGGCGCACAAAAGTACACACCGGTGAAGTTGGCCCAGCCACGCGACTTCAGAGGTTTTCCATAAATTAGCGGACGTCGTTGTCGTGACGTTGCACTCGCTGTACACTGGCGGCCAGAATTATTGCACTTCCTTTTGTCTTTTATATTTTTTTTTTAAGGTAAAAGTAGCGCTGTATTATTTGAACGCAGGTGAGTGTTTACATTGGTGTATCTTCTGTCACAAAAATAGAACCAAAACTCTTATTCACTTGACTATAACAATGTCAATACGTACTAGTACTTAAAATCTAGATTTCCTATAATAAATTAGATCATGTCAAAATTATTTGATTAATATCGGATGTTCAATGTGAAAGCCATTTAAACTAAAAAATAAAAAAGACGTAAAAATCTTACTCTAATTTGGACTCACCTAAAAAATAGTATATTTTATGAGAAGCATCGTCTCCGCACTAAAAAGATCATTAACAGAAACCAACACTAAATCTTAAAAAATGGCTGTGGATTGTTCGAAAGACTAACCACAGCAGTCGCAATAAAGGGCAACTGAAGAAACACAGTGGGTTTTAGTCAGTAAAAGTCTGACACTACTTTTCGTTTCACCCATTGTGAGAGGAGTTATTTAATAATTATTTTTATTCCCATGTAAAAAAAAGATCTTCAAAAATGCAAGGTAACCATTAAATTTCCTCGACAGTGTACCTATCTGTCAGTAACTTTTCCCATGCATCGCGCGAAGACGAATGGTCCAAGTTGTTGAACGCAAAAACTGCGCTCGCTTCAAACTCTCTCCCTGACACAAAAATTTTTACTTCTACATCACTTTGGTTTTTCTTTCAGCGGACCAAAGAGTTTTGCCACAATGAACTCTTGAACTTAATGAGTTACCGACGCCATTTTGTTTTTTATTTTCAAATGTAGAATCGCTTTTTGTGGTATCGTGATTGAGGGTACTAGTTTTTTTTTGCTCGGATGTGTAACTATGAGTTGATGTCAAGTGTTAATAAGGGTTGCAGTGACGTGATAAAAATGAATGTATAATGAACCTGAACTAAGTTTCACTGTTATGTACAGGGGATGGTAAAGAAGCTACGGTGAGCTAGACATATGACTTTTCAATACATTTACTCAAAAACCCGCTCTCATCCCAACTACTTTTGGGCATGCATTTTGTTGTTTTTCACACTAGTGCGGAAAAGTGCACGTACATGCCTTCACCACAATTTTATTACATTTATTGCGCGTCAACGCCCCCACAAGTCACGCATTAACCTCCTATTTATTTATGTCCTTGTAAGTGTTTTGAAAAACGTCGTTTGATACACGTAGAAAGTCATTACAGCCCTCGGTTTTATAACACCACCGCGCCGCCTCGGTCGTAATGGTAAATTTTCTCCACTGGTATCAAATTGTACTATTCTACAAGCGGTTACAATGAGATCAAAAGTCCAAACGGTATGAAATTGACAAGCATTACTAAAATGGCACGCCGTCAATTCCTTTTTTTTTAAAGTAGGAAAGGTATACGATAATTTCCTAACTCATAAAAAATCCCCCAATCCTAGATATATTTACCTTCTAGCCACTTAAAAAAAAATTAAGCAATTTGCCACTCTATAACTATTGATGACTTAGAACGCAGCACTTCACACTAATAGCACATTTCATACTAATATTATATAGGCGAAAGTTGTGAGTGAGTAAGTATGTTTGGTACTTCTATACCCTTGAAGGGTTGAACGGATTCCGATAAAACTTGGTCTTGGAATAGCTCTTAACATACTATTTATCCCGAGAGTATGTTCTTTTAGGACAATTTTCTATTTAAACTTTTTTTTTATGGTGGGAAAAATCATCCAATGACAACCCCCGCTCTTGGGCGGAGCGGGAGATAGTGTCAGACTCTTACTGACTAAAAGCCCACCCCGTTGCTTCTAGCCGTCATACCGGGGCTCGAGTTCCCTTTCGGATAACCCTGGCCCCACTCGGCCCCAGTAGGCTTCGACCCGGCTGGGCCCCTGCTTTTGCTGACAACTCCTTGAGGCGCGCGGGAACAGTGCGCGCCGTCGACGACTTGGACTTGGTCCAGACAGTTACCGGACGGCCGGACAGCGAGCTACCCATTGCTCACTGTCCGCAAGCCCTTCTACTTTCACTTAGTTGATGCCGCAGGCAGAAGCTAGTTTTATATAGCACTATACTATTATATACTTATAGTGCGTGTGCGTGTGCGTGTGTGTGTGTGTGTGTTATAAGTCCCCAGTTAGGCCTATGTGAATTTTTTTTTTTTTTTAATATAAATTGTCACAGTCGGCGCCGTGGTTGAGCGATTAACTGCTGCGCTGTCTGGCCTATAGATAGTTGTTTTGGTGTCTTGTGTTTTTGGATTTAGATGTTTGTGAACGCACCTACGAAGCAGAAGAAATTCCTACTGCACTATTGCAGCAAATTTTTTTAAAGTAGTTATATTATTTTATAGGTAAGTGCAGTTCCTACATAACTACTTTTCCGCAGCAAGTACGTGTGAGCGCACAAGGTACAAATTGGTGAAAGCTCATCACAAATTCAATCGGACTTCATTTGCTTTATTTGCTCCAGCCAATCAATTGCCGAAAAAAATGGTCAAGCTGTGAACATTTTTTATGTGAGAGGGTTCTGTCAGATGAATTCGTTTGTCATAATTATTTTGAACAAGATTTGCGTAAAGACAGATTCAAATGTAGCAGTAATTAAAGTGGCTTTATAATAAATGCTTTCTCACCACAATGGTTCATTTTCACATTCGTACCTATTTGTAGTATTGGTGGATCGATGACCTGGTGACGGTTGCGGGAGGCCAATAGATGCGAGACGCACAGGATCGTACATTGTGGCGACACTTGGGGGAGGCCAATGTCGAACAGTGGACGTATATCGGCTGAAATGATGATGATGATAAGTATTGGTATGCCTATTTGTGAATTAAACCTTGTGGTACACTTGTGTATAAGTACCTACCAATGTACAATATATTTATAAATTTGTCTACACATTTAACAGAAGAAGACAGATCATTAAAGAAAGAAAGAAAGAAAGAAGAAATCTTCCAGCAAACCAGCAAAAGGAAACGTTAAGAGTTGAGGAAACGAGAAAAGAAGACTTTTTGAAATCTTAAGGTAAAGAAATAAATAACAAATATAATTTAAAAAAATTTGCCATGATGCAAAGAAAAAACTTTCGAAAATTTAAATTTCACGGGTTACTCTGGAGTTACTTACTTTCACATACCTACCTTAGCTTACCTTCAAGTAAATCAAGCTTTTCAAGAATCTACAAACAATCATACAACAAGAAGCTGTTAACCAGGAAGGTATGACCCTGAGGAGATGTGCTTAACGGGTACTTACCCAAATAAAATATACATTTTTTTCATGATTTCACTGCTTGACTGCGATTCCAACTTAGGGTGTCAAAGCGTATGTTACTTATGGTGTAAACCGTAGGGGCCCGGTAGCACCATAATTAGGCGCGGGCTTGCGGATGGTCAGTAATGGGTAGCTCGCCGTCCAGCCGTCCGATTACCGTCTGGACCGAGCCAAAGTCGTCGACGGCGCGTCCACCTCAACCACCACCACCACCACCTCGTCCACGTACGCCTCAAGGAGAATTCAGCAACCGTAGGGGCCCAGCAGGGTCGAAGTCTACTGGGGCCATGGGTGATGCGAAAGAGATCAATGAACAATGGCAACGAAGGAACAGGAGTGGGTTTTTAGTCAGTAAAAGTCTGACACTATCTCCCGCTCCGTCCAGGGGGGGTGTCATTGGATGATTTTCCCACCAAAAAAAAGGGCCCAGAAGTGCCGATGCACCCAGACCGGGAGGAGGCATTGGATGACAACCCACCTTAAAAAAAAATGGTAAGCAGTGATGCAATCGTTGAAAATTAAGCTTACTTGTTTATTAAAAGCCAATTCCATCAGCATATTTTTTTTTTGGTTTGATTTTAAATCAAAACTCTATGTTTCCTCCATCAATTAACGAGAAGGTTTTTTCGCCTACGGAACCCTTCAGGACAAAATACTGGCGATCCGCATTGCGCTTTAATCGGAAAAATCAACAGCGCCACTGCAAATGGGATATAGCGTGCATATAATAATATATGCTCAGTCCGCCAGTCTGTGTCCGCATTTAAAATGGACTTACTCATAATTGCTCCATTGAACTGAAAGTGGGAGGTAATTGAGTTTTTTTTTTCATATTTTTGATGAACCAACTTGTTATGTAAATAGACTACTTGTTGTCTACGAAGGTAAAGTATAGATTATCGCAGGTTTTTCTCAGTCACCGTTGGCGCAGGTTTGCTGACGGCGAGCAATGGGTAGTTCGCTTCTCGGTCGTCCGGTAAGGACCAACCCAAAGTCAGCGTCTCAAATAGATGTCAGAATCTATTTTGACGCTAACTTTGGCTACACACATACTTTACAGCCCTAACGGGTATCTACCCGTGACGGGTGTCTAACCTAACGGGTATCTACCCGTGACGGATGTCTAACCTAACGGGTATCTACCCGTGACGGGTGTCTAACCTAACGGGTATCTACCCGTGACGGATGTCTAACCTAACGGGTATCTACCCGTGACGGGTGTCTAACCTAACGGGTATCTACCCGTTAGGGCTGTAAGAATGTGCAAAAGAGTTATCGTAGCCCTGGAACACAAAAGGCAACTGAAGAAACACAGAAGGGTTGAAGTCAGTAAAAGTCTGATATATTCTCCTGCTAGTTGGAGCAGCTGCGAGGATTTAATTTAAGTATGATTTTCCCACCTCAAAAGTAAAATGGTGTAAATTTTGATATTGTCTTTTTAAAAGCCCAGGAAAAGTTTGTAAATACTGAAAAGATGCTGACCTATTACTTAATATCTAATTGTTGCATAGCCAATATCATACTTATATTACAAAGACGAAAGTTTACATGTACGTTAGCTACTCTTTTACACTAAAATGGCTGAACGGATTTCATTGAAATTGAACACACGGATAGATAATAATAATATAATAATAATATATTCCACAACTATCACACAACGCCGTCTAGTCTCAAGCTAAGCTGAGCTTGTGTTATGAGTACTAGACAACTCATAGATCATGCTTTAAAACAGAACTTTTTGGAATATTTTCTACAAACACTGTTTTAATATAAGCAGACGAAACCACAGTACAAAACTAGTATAACAATGACACCAATTATTTATCCGCTTCACAATTTTCGAACGTAAATAAGTGTACCTACTTACGAAATAATTGGTATTTTAATGGATTCCAATATGGCGACCGAATTATCAGCGGACATGAAAACACAATCATATGGCAGAGGGAAAACAGCTCATCTGCTTTAATAAGTAATAAGGTTTTACTATTTTTAGGGTTCCGTACCTCAAAAGGAAAAAACGTAACCCTTATAGGATCACTTTCTGGCCTGTCTGTCTGTCAAGACCCTTTATCTCGGGAACGTGTGAAGGTATCGAGTTGAAATTAAAACCATATAGTCTGGTCTGCAGGCCCATGGAGCTGTGAAAAACTTAAACTTCTATGTCAACACAATCTAAAGATCAGGTTGTTTATGTTCCGTTTATAGCGTATTTTGAAATCAAAACCTATAGGGTAATTCCCGTTGTTCTAGAATCTGGAAAGGTAAAAAGCAAGATCTCATATACCAGGCTGTAAAACAAGTTATGAAGGCTAGAAGGAACGGGGTGGGTCTTTTAGTCAGTAAGAGTCTGACACTATCTCCCGCTCCGCCCAAGAGCGGGGGATGTCATTGGATGATTTTTTCCAAAAAAGGCTGTAAAACAAAAAGTCTGAAAACCGTTAAATTTTTACATATGACGTATGTATAACCATATAATTACTTTGTTACGATTTCGAAAAATCTTCCAAAAAACGATTTTTGAATTAAATTACACATTATTACAGGTTTTATACGGAACCCTCTAGTAGCGAGTACGACTCGCACTTGACCGGTTTTTTATTAGTCAAACACCCAAGTAATATATTTTTCAATTCCATTGTTATTAACCGACTTCAAAAAGGAGAGGGTTATATTTTCGTCTGTTTGTATTTTTAGTTCATAAAAATATGATCCATGATCACAGTTTTTGACATTCTTGATCTTGAAATATAAATAACAACATGGAAATATTAATTTGGCTCCTTAAACACATTTCTCAGCTTTTAGCTACCTATTTAGAACCGGATGAGAACATAAACCTTTAAAATTACAAAGGTTATAAGACAAGACAATGTCAAACAGAAATATTGAATGGTTATTGAATGCAATAAGTATCTGCATATTTTTGCAACCAAAAAGCACTTTCATATGTCAATTCGTGTCGAGGTGTGCCCCGCTTGTGCAGATCACCGCCGTGTCCGCCTGGGGGCGATCGACGGCACCGATCTCTCGCACCGGGCCCTGGTACAGGCCATGGTCCGGAACGAGGAGGAGTGGCAGGCGATCGCCTCCTTCTGCGAAGCAGTAATGCTAGCAAAGGAGGAGGCCGCAAGCGTGAGGGAACGGACTCCCTCAGGCCCCAGCCAATTTTGAATAGTCCAATGTCGGTCAGTCCAAAAAAAGTGAAGCCAAAAAAATATGGTTGTCCATCCTCGTTTGGCCATATCGTTGATGTAGGATTTCAATGATAATAAAGGTCTAAAGAAAGTAAGCCAAATGAGGATTGAAATATTATCAAACTTTAACGTTTAAAACGATCTGGCCTGTCTTATTTAGCCATTTCATGAAGTGATCAATTTCTAAGATCTAGCCACGACATATACAGGGTTAATTGTTAAACACCGGCAACCTCGCAGCATTATGTTACTGACGTCATTAACAACAACTTTTGTTTTGTGAGTTCATCAGATTTTCATACAAAAATAAAACTATTTAAATTTAACATTCTAAATATTACAAAGTCTATGCGAAGCAAGCGATAGTACAATAGCGGAGGGGAGTGGGGATCGTGTGCGGGAGGCGTAGGTGAATACTGCAAAATACAGAGTTGAAATGTGTTAGATAGAAAAACGAAATCTTGAAGGTTTTTTATTATTATTATTATATCTAGCCCCACACTGTCCCACAGCTGGGCAAAGGCCTCCCTCCACTCCTTCCAATGTTCCCGGTTTTGAGCCACTTCTTTCCAATTCCCAAGGAAGACGTCCATCGCCATCTCCTTCTTGGTCTGCCGCGGCCCCGTCGTGCGATTTCAGGGCAACTAATTAGCGTTTTACTGGCCCACCGCTCGATCGGCATGCGGCAGACATGTCCAGCCCAGTCTCACTTAAGTTGGGCAGCCTTCTGAACTAGTGGTCAGGTTGTTTTTTTGGTAAATGAATTGTTTTGCAAAAAGTTATAGAACAAAAGTGGTTGTTTATGATGTATTTATGATGTGAATACAGTCCTGCACGGTTGTTAGTGTTTTACAAATAACCCTGTGTATATATGTATGTATACAATGAGCAACGATAATCCTGTATGACCCCATAACCATACCTAATTATGGCGGTAAGTCCTCTCTTTGAGGCGTGGCTGGAAAGACCTCACCGCGTCCTTACCTTCCGCATGACACAGGTCCTAACCTGACATGGCAAGTTCGGGAGGTTCCTGTTCCGGATTAAAGCGGAAGTGACGCCCGGGTGTCGCCACTGTGCGGAACGCCCGGAGGACACGGTGGAGCACACAGTCGAGGTGTGCCCTGCTTGGGCGCAGCATCGCGTACCCTCGTGGGGGCGATCAGCGGCGGAGACCTCTCGCGCCGGGCCTTGGTTGTGGCCATGGTCCTGGGTGGGTTTTTAGTAAGTAAGAGTCTGACACTATCTCCCGCTCCGCCTAAGAGCGGGGGTTGTCATTGTATGATTTTCCCCAACAAAAAAAAACCCCATAACCATTACGGTAATACCGGTAAAATACGGTATTTACAATTAAGTAAGCAAGTTCACAGTAGACTGACTCCGGTTCATGTGTTCGTAAACAATATAATATATTCAAATATAAAGATCAAAGTATGTGAGAAGGACGCGGCGAGGTCGCCGGGTGCACGGTCAAGTGCATCTGATAGAAACGTTGCACTGAACGAATAATGTTTTGTAACTAGTTTACGTTCCACTTTGATGATGGTCCCAGATCCTATATTGATTTATTATTATTTATTATATTCTTTATTATATATATATTTAAGGTGTACCCTTTGTTGTTATTTAAGGGTACACCTTAAATATATAGATAATCCATATATATTCTTAAATGAGGCGGGGCAGGCAGGACATGTCTGCCGCATGTCTAACGAGCTGTGCACCCGTAAAGCTCAGGATTGGTGCCTGGACACAGCGACGCGGGGCCGAGGCAGACCACGAAGGAGATAGCGGGACGGTTTGGATGGCTTCCTTAAGGCGTATAGTTCCTTGAACCATCTGGCCGAAATTATGTGAACGCAACTCTCGCACTCGCCTAGGCGGCAGTACGCAAATCTGTGCATTTATTTGCGGCCAGCAGCGCCCGGAAAGCGCTTTAAATCCATTTTCTCTGCGAGATATTGATTGATTTACATATGCAATGTTCACTTTGAAGAATATTTAACCACCAATTTTTATGTGTAAAAATGTTTCTAAAGGTCCAAGCCGTTTCGAAGGAGTAGGGAAAAGTTGCGAAAAGTTGCGAAATTGCTAAATAATTTTTTTTTACAAAAGTATTAATTGCACGAAAAAATGAAATGTTGATATTATTGTTCATGAATCTATAATAAACATATATTTTTTTCAAACCAATTGACCTAGCCGTTACGGAGGAGTAGGCCTCAGAAAATCACTGTTTTATGGCACTTTTCGGGCACTTGGCCCTTAAGGCCCAAGCGCCCGAAAATGCGCTTTACGCGCCCACAATTCGTTAGACATAACGAACTGTGGGCGCGTAAAACGCATGATGGTGCCTGAACACAACGCGGGGCCGAGGCAGGCCACGAAGGAGATGGCGGGACAACCTGGATGGCTTCCTTAAGAATTGAAATGAGAAAGCGAGGAACCGTGATCGTTGGAAGGAGTGAAGGGAGGCCTTTGCCCAGCAGTGGGACAATATGGGCTAACTATAATAATAATAGTTAATTTATTTTTTTTTTATGGTGGAAAAAAATCATGCATTGACATCCCCCGCACTTGGGCGGAGCGGGAGATAATGTCAGACTCTTACTGACTAAAAGACCCACCCCGTTCCTTCTAGCCTTCATACCGGGGCTCGAGCGCCCTTTCGGATAACCCTGGCCCCAGTAGGCTTCGACCCGGCTGGGTCCCTGCTGTTGCTGACAACTCCTTGAGGCGCGCGGGAACAGTGCGCGCCGTCGACGACTTGGGCTTGGTCCGGACAATTACCGGACGGCCGGACAGCGAGCTACCCATTGCTCACTGTCCGCAAGCCCGCGCCTACGGTGGCCGGAAATCGGGATCAGAATCCCGGCGGCGGCGGCGGCGGCGGCGGCGATAACGCCGTTGCCTGATGCGTTCGGCCTCCTCCTTTGCGAGCATTACTGCTTCGCAGAAGTCGGCGACCGCCTGCCACTCCTCCTCGCTCCGGACCATGGCCTCAACCAGGGCCCGGCGCGAGTGGTCTCCGCCGCCGATCGCCCCCACGAGGGCACGGCGTTGCTCCACCCAAGCAGGGCACAATAATAGTTATTGTACACCACATAACCAATTAACCTTTGTGTAATATATTTCATCGTCACTGCTCTCAAAATGGTGTAGGAAAACATCGTGAGGAAACCGGCATGTCCTAGAACCAAAAATTCGAAGATATGTGACATTCACCAACCCGCACTAGGCCCGCGTGGTGGATACGGCCGTTTATGATGCAAAGAACGTATATTTCGACACTCTCAAGGGAATCAAAATTCATAGGGTACTTAATCCCGAAATTAGGCATGAAGCAAGGTCTCAGCACAAGTACAGAAAAAAATTTGAAAATAATTTAGTAGCTAAATCACAAAAAAAAAAACTTTTTTTTCATTCAAAAATCTTTGTAATTCAATTCGGGAATTAAACTGTTTTTGTATTTAAGCTTGTACGGAACCCTCAGTGCACGAGTCCGACTCGCACTTGCCCAGATTTTTGGGATGACGTTCAAACTAAAAATTATATTTACTTTTACGCAACTGAAGTAATACAGGTATTTTAGTTAGTAAAAGTCTCTCGCTTCAGCCAAAACGAGAGAAATTATTGTAATTTTCCCATTAAAAAAAAAGGTCATCGCTACTTCTACTGGCAGAGCGCGCGCCCCAAGAAGTTGTCAACATACCGTAGGGGCCCAGTAGGGCCGAAGCCTACTGGGGCCTTGGACCGATTCAGGGTCAGGTCAAGGAGTCAGTTAAAGTCAGTTAGTCAGTTAAATTCTCACTATCTCCCGCTCCGCCCAAGTGCGAGAAATGTCATTGGATGATTTTTACCCAACGAAAAAAAAAAACAAAGAAAGAGGTAAACTGCTGGACTCGGGCATCCTGGGTGACTGTGGGTGGTGAATGGGTTTAAAAATAGTACTTTATGTGACTAGGGGATAAAGCAGTGTCTTCGTCGGCATGTTGAATTCCGAACGAAACGAAGTTTGCTGATTTTTTTTTTTATAAAATTAACTCCCGAGCATTGCGAGGGAGTTAATAAAGAAACCTGAGTGAAGTGAAGAATTCAAGCCGCCCAAGACAAAGACAGCTTTGTCCCCGTGTTGCATACTCTACTTTTTACACCATCTGTGAGATAATTAAAAAACAATTTGGCCGACCAAATTATATTATAAAGAAATATAAGTATTATATTTATAAGTTCATCAAACAAACAAAATTCACTACTCCAAGATTCTATATTTTCAATTTTCTATAATGCTCCCGTCAGTAAGCAGGTTTTATTCTATTTTTGTTAGTGTCCAGTTCGAATTTCGAGTCAACTTGTGCGATGCACGTACATTTTACTTCACAATGTTGACGACTTTTGATGTTCCAAATTCAAATCTCATTATTCCCTAGGGATCGGCCATACTGCATTATCTCCCTAGGGATAGAATGACTTGCTTTAAGTGAGGTTTGTATGACGTATAAACGACATTATCGAGCAGGTGGTATAAAAATAAATAAATAGTTATATGGTCAAATCACATGAAAACCATGCAGAGTTGTCTTTTTTTGGTGGGAAAATCATCTAATGACAACCCCCGCTCTTAGGTGGAGCGGGAGATAGTGTCAGACTTTTACTGACTAAAAACCCACTCTTGTTCCATATTTGCCATTGTTCCAGAGCCCCGGGGATATCTTTCGCATCACCCATGACCCCAGTAGACTTCGAGCCTGCTGGGCGCCTGCGGTTGCTGACAACT
Source organism: Mythimna ferrago (assembly GCA_910589285.2). NCBI lineage: Eukaryota > Metazoa > Arthropoda > Insecta > Lepidoptera > Noctuidae > Mythimna > Mythimna ferrago. The sequence continues at coordinate 4,412,556 of OU342693.1, forward strand.
CCTTGAGGCGCGCGTGGGACACTACGCGCCTTCGACAACTTGGGCTCGGTCCGGACGGTTACCGGACAGTCGGACGGCGAGCTACCCGTGCTAGCCGTCCACAAGCGCTAGCCATTGCAAATCCGTCTGTATATGACGGAGTTAAGCCATAACATACAAAAAACAAACTCCTCCTCCTTTTTGAAGTCGGTTAAAAACACACTTTTATTATAACCAATGAAGTGAATGGAGCATGAAGTCATAAATTCAAATCAGATGTTAATGTAAAACATGTGAGAGGAATGTCACATCTGAATAATGTTTTCAGGGTCCCGTAAAAACATTACACACTTTCCACTTCTTTCGGGAACATTTTTGTTGAATTAAGTAGATACAGACAGCTGCATCCATTAGGTATCCCTCTCACATTAGAATACCATAGAAATGGGAGTAACCAGTTGATGACTCTGATTATTTATTTTATATATTTATTTATCTCAGCACCCTGAGATCCTAGACCTTGGCGCGGGCTTGCGGACAGTGAGCACTGGGTAGCTCGCTGTCCGGCCGTCCGGTAACTATCCGGACCAAGCCCAATACGTCGACGGCGCGCGCTGTTCCCGCGCGCCTCAAGGGGTTGTCAGCAACAGCAGGGGCCCAGCCGGGTCGAAGCCTACTGAGGCCAGGGTTATCCGAAAGGGCGCTCGAGCCCCGGTATGAAGGCTTGAAGGAACGGGATGGGTTTTTTAGTCAGTAAGAGTCTGACTCTATCTCCCGCTCCGCTCCTAAGATCCTTTGGAACCTTTGGAAGGCGTGCAAGGAGCTGAAACCAACTTGCAGAAGCCCTTTAGACAATTTTAATGGAACGTGGTACCACCAACCGACGATTATCCCTGCACGCGCTATGCTAGTGCACTCAATGATAACCCCCGGTTGGTGCATCTCCGCATCCTTGTGGGGCTTTCAGTGGCGATGATCTCATGCGCCAGGCCTTGGTCCGGAGCTAGGAAGAGTCGCAGGCGGTGGCCTCCTTCTGCGAAGCAGTAATGCTGACAAGCTTTTTTGCATAGTGAAATTATCTGCATAAGGAGCAATTCCGCATGCGTGATGAAATCCGCACGATATTAAAAACACCCTTACCCTATTACTCAACTAATTCTTATATCATTATCATCATCATCAGCCTTTTTAATGCTCCCACTGCTGGGACTCAAGCCTCCTCTCTAGGAGAGGGAATAAGCCGTAATCCGCCTCGCGGGCCCAGTGTGAGTTGGTGAAAGTCACATGTCTTCGAATTTTTGGTTCTAGGACATGCCGGTTTCCTCACGATGTTTTCCTTCACCCTTTTGTGAGCAGTGGTGATGAAATAAATTACACAAAGTAATGCGCCTGGCGGGTTTGAACCCGCGACCAACAACTCGTAAGTAGGAGCCAATACCACTCGGCCACCACTCACCATCAAACAGCGGTCTGTATATAAAATTAGAGATAGGCTAATATTTTAACATTTTGTCCTTAGCACATATTACCATTATTTAAATTTCCGAAGTAAAACTCGGAATAAAACCAGTTCGTCCTTATTGACATTAATTTTAACCTAGATCGAACCGTATTTACCTTTTTGTACTAAATTAAGCGAAGGGCAAGGAGACATTGTGTTTTCTAAAAGAACATATTATTGAAATTAATTCAAATTAGTCCTGCCTATATACGAAGGTTGAAAGAAACGAAAATATTATCGTGAATATTTCTGATGGAGACGCAGATAAGGGCTGATTCAGATGGGTCTCGATCAGCTGGTAAAGTTGCTACCACCAGGCCACCACTGCCCCTGAATTCTTCGAACCACATCATCAGCTAAAAGACGTCCACTGCTAGATATAGGCCTCTCAAAAGTATCGCCACAACGAAGGTTCCTGTCCCTTTCACATCCATTGGATTCCCGCGACCCTCACCAAGTCATCAATCCACCTTGTGGGGGCCTTCCAACGCTTTATCTTCCGGTAGGCGTCCGTCACCCCAGAACCTTTCAGCTCTATCTACCATCTCTTCTGCGATCTATGTGCCCTGCTCCTTCTTCAGGCTATGCCCGCAACCTTGGTTCTCCTGCGTCTCCTTTACAGCAGCCTAAAATTCAAGGGTGTTGCAGGTCGACAACCTCATGGAGAGTAAGCCTGAATCCCAGCAGTGGGAACATTATAAGGTTGATTATGGTCATACTAACGATAAGGATAACGAGAGCAGTGGTGGCCGAGTGGTAATGGCCCCGACTTGCGAGATGTAGGTCGCGGGTTCGAAACCAGCCAGGCGCATTACTTTGTGTAATTTATTTTATCATCACTGCTCTCAAAACGGTGAAGTAAAACATCGTGAGGAAACCGGCATGTTCTAGAACCAAAAATCCGAAGACATGTGACATTCACCAACTCGCACTGGGCCCGCATGGTGGATTACGGCCCATTCCTTCTCCTAGAGAGGAGGCCTGAGTCCCAGCAGTGGGAACATTAAAAAAATAGCTGATGATGTTGAACGATAAGGGCAAGTTTCACAATTTACAGATCTTACTATTGACAAGCCGTTTTCTGTAGCATGCTACCCTACTTTTTTTTAGGTAGGAAATCATCCAATGACTTCTCCCTACTCTTGGGCGGAGCGGGAGGGCGTGTCAGACTTTTACTGTCCAAAACCCACTTCTGTTCCTTCTTTGCCTTCGTTCCAGGACTCCGGTTTACTTTCGCACAACCCGTGACCTCAGCAGAGTTTGAACCTGCTACTGCTTGTGCCCCTACGGTTTGCTGACAATTCTTTGAGGCACTCGTGAAACACTACACGCCGTCGACGACTCGAGCTTGGTCCAGACGGTTACCGGACGGCCGGACGGCGAGCTACCCATTGCTCGCCTATGCTACGCTACTGCAACCGTGTTTTTATTTTGTACCTCAAAGCCTCAGATACATAGGGGACAAAATGTTCCCCAACGCGCCGCGCAACGCTGTCAAATGGTCCAACAATTTTTCTCCACATCTCGTCTATGCGTTATACGGAGGAAAGCCTTGAGCACAGGCGTAGGGTAGCCACCCTTTCGGTGTTTTACAGGATGCATTTAGGAGAGTGTGCGCGGGTATTGCATGACTTGATTGGCCATCTCCTTTTTACCATCGGAAACCTGTCCATCCTTACGTTGTTGAATCGTCTACGGTCTGGAATAAGCGTTTTGCGTCGTCGTTTATACGCGTACAACGAAGGACTGGAACTATTTGCCTGCTGCGGTCTTCATGTTCGATTATAATTTAGGTGTCTTCAATCCTAGATGCTCTTAATAAACTGGTGCGCCTCACCATCAACGATTGCATCACTGCTTACCATCAGGTACAAATACCGGCACGAATCTTGAGCGCTCGTCGAAAGAGTCAGGATCAATTTGCGCATCGTACACATTGTCAAGCCAATCACTGTAACTACAAAGATGTACTCCCAGCTCCTGCGTCTCACTTTATACCACTAAAGAGACCCAATACTTCACTTCTCATTCAAGTCTGCGCGATGTCAAGTTCAAGTCAGCGCTCAAGATCCGTGCCGGTATTTGTAGGATCGCAGTCGAGCACTGGTTTATATCAATTTAAAAAAAGACACTGAACAGATTATCGTACTTATAACACAAACATTTGTACTAGGTGGGAATCGAACCCACGACCTCCAGCGTAGCAGACCAAACAGCCACTAACCACTAGACCAAACAGGCCAGTCCAGCAAGATTGAGCGTTGCGCGTCATGTGGGGATCATTTTACCCCCTATGTATCTGAGGCTGAACCCTAGATTTTCTCATAAAAACTAGCAATAATAATATGAATCGAGCGTAGATCAAGTTAAAGTGATCCGTGGCGTGACCGGCGCGAACCCGCGATCATATATTAAGGATCCGTCGTGGGGAGCAGGGATTAATGCATCATGCAGCTTGTGGTGTGGCCCAAGTGGTAAGGGACAGCGGGGATATGATACAACTGCATCGGCAAAGTGCATCGAGTTGAAGTTTTTATAATTGCTTTTTAGACGGCTTGCTAGTTACTATTTAGGCGCTGCGCTAGACGCTTTTAGTTTTCAGTTACCGACACTTTTTGATTGTCATGAGTATGTGTTAAGTGGGAGCAACTGGACATAAAATGTTTACGTATGCGCAGAGAGTGGATGATTTCATACTGGTTCTATAGTAATCAAATATTCATCGGTAGCTTGTATCTGACATAAGACACACATTTGCGCCCTGCCTAAGGATTGTGAAGAGTAGACATGTTTAGTTACAAACAGGTTTCATACATGGAAAATAAAATATTTAAAAAAAATGGGCTATACTTTCGTTTTCTTTACTAATATTAATAGTTAAAAAAACGAAAGTTTTCTAACCATAAGGATGAATGTAGCTTGTCCAGATTAGTTAGATAGATATTTATCAGAGTAACCCTAGTTAAAAATTTGACCTAGAGTGAGTTTAGGTAGCTTTTATTAATTAATACATTTTAATAATAAAGAGCTGAACTGAAGAGTGTATTCGATTGATCGTGCTAATCTCAAGAGCTACTGATTGGAATTGAAAAACTGTTTAGCGTTGGATAGCCCATTTATCGAAGAAAGCTATAGGCTATATAAAATTACGCTGAAAAAAAATAAGAACGGAACAGTAATCTAAAACGCGGTTGAAACTACAAAAGACAGCTAGTGCAAGATACTTAAAAAAGATCCTTTTTATCAAACGTTATATATTCATCTACCCATTCAGTCGTCTTTACAGATTGCACAAAACAATTTTTGGATCCGAAGACCCGCCCCCGCTACCTCTTCTAACTGGGACCCCGTCACCTCCCGTCCCGCGCCGCTCAGCCATCGGTTCGTGAAGTAGATGGATTACAGCGCTCAGCATTTGTTGTACCCTTTACTATAAGTTACACGAGCCATCGCATCTTCTACTTAGTACAAATTGAAAAATAGCCCACTGATGAGCGGAGATAATTTAAAGGTAATTAGGTGCTGTTATTGTTTAAGGAGAAATTTACATAATGCAAAAACTATATATTAGGAAAACCAAAAAACGCTTAAAAAACAAGAGGTAATAATTTTTTTTTTTTTCAGCCTTAAGGAGTATTATAGAGGGTATTATTATATTTCTAGCGGTAAACGTCACTGCTGAGGATATAATAATATTCTCGATCAGAAAAGAAAGAAAAAAATAAATTTTATTTGGCACACATCGTTCACCACACACAATGTAGAATCAATATGTAGACGCTATCACAGTGGCTTATCTCAGCAAAAATTGGCCAAAGAATTGCCAAAGCCAAAGTAAACGGGAGATAATTTAGTGCACGAGCGTGTGCCTCTGCTCAAACACAGATGCACTCTCAGTTCTTTCCCTCTCATAGTCCGATGGGGCGGCAATCTGACACGATCGACGGTTTACGTTTTTTCCATGGCACGGGGTTGTTACACCACTGTCTTTCAAAATACAAGCTGTTATAGAGAAATTATAATAGAAAAATCCAGTATTAATTTTTACTAGACCCGGGAATTGACCCTTAGGACTTCACGGTCGACAGTCGCACTCGCGACCACAAGACTAAAGAGGAAACCTGGGGATATAAACCTTCCTCAAACGTGGTTACATCGACAGTTCTCGTTTTTCTCGCATTTACCGTTCCAATAGATACTTTGTTTTATTCTGCATTTTATAAATAAAAAAATAATAAAAAATAATAAAGTAAAAAATAAATAATAAGTAAATAATAATAATAAAGTTTATTCTATTCTATTCTATTCTTCTTAAAAAAAGGTATTTAAAAATCAGTCTTAAAAAAGAAAGAAGAAACTAAACGACTATAAAATTACTCTATTCAAAAATTTGATTGACGATGTCCCACTCAATCCGCGAACAAATGAACAAGCAGACACAAAAAATCAAATATTAACACAGTAAAAAGCTAACGAAACAGCGTTAAACACGATGTAACCACTTAATAAGTCTATCGGAGCGCGTCGCCAAATGAGTAACACCGTCCAAATTCAGGCATTGCAAGAAGCGCCCGAGAAAAAGATTGTTGCACTCAACGTTAACACTTGCTTCGGAAATTTAATTCCACTACATCCTCCCATCCGAAACACAACCTTCACACTATATCATAGAGTTTAAAACCACAACAGCAAAACCAAAACATACATTCTTTCCAAACTTGAAAACTGCTGAATCACTCAGTCTATAGAAAAAGACAGGTACACACAAAAGCTTCATTTGTTTCCCTGATGATAGAGCGGGATGGGTATAATTTTGTGGTGGTGCCTGCAAGTGTCTGGCTAATGCAGTGCGTCTGGCCGCTGACGAAGATGGATGGCTCTTCTGGTTAGCAGTTGAATGAGTGCATGCCTTGGATAAAAAGAACAATTAAGAATGCTTGTATAATAACGTCATGAGTATCAAATGAAAGTAAATTGGGGAGTTTTGGAGATAATTTGAGAGCAGCCTTTTGAGACGATTGTATGCATATTTTTTCTCAGTATTGAGATGGATTCATCTGTTTTGTAGTTCGATGAAAGACATTAGACACGTCGTGCCTATAAAAAGTTTTACTAAAAAAAAACTGTCTAGTATTTTTTTTTCATTCACACAGAATTATACCTACACTATAATTATAAACATCGAAACATTACTAAAAAATACTACAACAATACCATAACTTCAAACAAAAATCTCAACTAAAATATGGCGTCAAAAAATTCCTCCGCATAGCTGTCGACTGGAAGTGTGCCCAAAAGACTAGCTGCATCGCCACGTTGTATGGCAATGCTTCATCTCTGACCAAGGTAAAAGCCAGCCATTGTGTCACGCGAAGTGTCAACTAGGTGTTAGGATAAATGTTTAAATAGACTTCGAAAAAAAAACTATGAATTATCTTTTTATGGCCTTTCGTATAAATACTAATAACACACCTAGCACACGAAAAAAAAACTCACTTATTTCCAGGCATCTTGGCCCAAAGATACAGACTAAGGTATATTAAGTAAATTAAATACAATTTATTTTTATTAAATACGACTTTTGACTATGTTAGATAGGTGTCCACAGAACAGAATAAATCCTAAAGAAATCATTACCTACTTCAATAACTTTTTTTCTTCAATAAACTATAGTTTTATTTTAACACAAAGGCTATTTACGGTTTCGGATCACGTTTCCATGTATAATGAGGAACTATTTGAAATAGCATAAAAACCTCCCCTATGCAGACCACAAATCTGAAAATTAAGGGCACAAGTTAAAAGTGGATGACGGTATAAAAAAAAAAGTAATCTTTTTTTTATTTCTTTGATGCTTGCTTTGCTTTTATATATCATGGCATCCTGGGGCTTAGAATTTTAGTAAATTATTATTACACACATGATTATTAAACGTAAAACTGATATTAATTAGTTGATTGCAAGTTTTTAACCAAAAAAACTTTAAGTAGTTTAATTTTTTTTTTTAATAAATTTCGACAAGTAATCCGTGACTTTATTTTATTCTACAATCTACAACTAGCTTTTTACTGAAGAGCTCTATCCAGCCGTGGGACACTGTGGTAATTTGATAGATCGATCTACGAGTACTTTAAACAAAATATGTTAATTGAATTCAAATTACGTTAAGCCACACTTTAGAGTTTGTTGATATTCCTATTACTATTTTTACACAGCAGTCCAATTTGATCTGAATGATGCTGTTCCGTAGAATAGTAATACTATTTTTACATATGATCACAATGAGTTATCACAAGGTAGCCAAATAAAAAAATATTATTATAAGTTACAAAATCTATTAACTTACAACCTAAGTGACACAATTTCATATTTTTATAATAAAATAGAATAGAATAAACATTATTGTACACCGAAATGGTAACAATTTTACAGAAACTTAAATCTATGAGTACAATGCCGGCTTTATACACACACACACACAGACACGGACAGAGATCTATCAGACAACTTGAGACTGGACTATAGAACTAACAATTAACTATTTACATAACCCTTTTACACAGACCAATTCAAAACTCAAGCCAAAATAAACCGAACCTAACAAAAGACTAGTCATTCTTCTTTACGTGTCGATGCAGTCAATTTTTTTTCTACCTAGAATTTTGCCATCTGTACATCTCTGTTATTGGCCTCGTATAGACCTTGAAAAGTGCAATGATTCCAAACTCATTACAAAGATGGCGTTACAAGCTTCCCGCTAATTACTCGAACTTGTACCACGCGCCAAAGTCCGAAGGCAAGGAAGCACGGCCCGGACCGGGCGTCCTTGCGGCGGCCACTTTCCGTTTCGACGACCGCGCCGACACCACGTCCACTGCCAATTTACACTGCTTTTGTTTCAAAGCTTTTCATAGCTTATGTACAGAGAAAGTTTCATAGGCTCTAGACACGATTTATAATAGTATAATATATTCCACAACTATCACACAACGCCATCTAGTCTTATACTTACCGAAAACCTTCATAATTTGGGTGTCTTCAAGGCTAGAGTGAATAGGCTCTTAATAAACTAGTGCGCCTCAAAATCAGACATTGCATCACTGCTTACCATCAGGTGGGATCGCAGTCAAGCACTAGTATATATCAATTTAAAAAAAAAACCGCCTCAGATGGTATGGATATGTTAGCAGGAGAAATCAATATGTGACGTCCACCCACCCTCACTGGGCCTGCGTTACCTGAGTCCCAGTTCCGGGTTTATTATAAGGCTGATCATGCTATGCTATATTTAGAATCCCAGACTCTTAATAAGTCTCCATTAGGTACATCAGGCGATTTCGAAACCGTACAAGTACCATCGTAAATTTTTCAATTCATTTATACTTTCCTAAGTTTAACCAGGACATTACTGACACCCCATGCCTTGCAAAGCACGTTAAGCCGTTGATCCCGGAATTCATTCGCGGATATTTGACAATCTCTACAGGTACGTAGTCCTTACCGAACCCAAGTCGTCAACGGCGCCTGGTGTTCCACGCGTGCCTCAAGTTGATGTCAGCAACCGTAAGGTTCCAGAAGGGTCGAAGCCTACAGGGGCCATGGGTTATGCAAAAGAGAACCTTGGGGCCCTGGAACGAGGGCAAAGAAGGAACAAGAGTGGGTTTTAGTCAGTAAAAGTCTGACACGCCCTCCCACCCCGCTTATGGGCGGGAGATGATTTCCCTCCTAAAACACAAACAGGTACCAAGTCAGATGCCAGAAAGTCTCACCATCAGACTATCCAAGGAGTAACGTATTTGAAATTTGGGCCTCTATCTTTACAAGATTTTTTTTTATGGTGGGGAAAATCATCCAATGACAACCCCCACTCTTGGGCGGAGCGGGAGATAGTGTCAGATTCTCACTGACCAAAAAACCCACCCGTTCCTTCAAGCCTTTATACCGGGGCTCGAGTTCCCTTTCGGATAACCCTGGCCCCAGTAGGCTTCGACCCGGCTGGGCCCTTGCTGTTGCTGACAACTTCTTGAGGCGCGCGGGAACAATGCGGGCCGTCGACGACTTGGGCTTGGTCCGGTCAGTTACCGGACGGTCGGAAAGATCTTTTCTAGATTACTTTTACACAAAGTGTATGTTTTGATTACTATAGAAGCATAGATAGTATCCACAAGATAGCTGTGTATCCAAAATGTGTAGAGAAAGATGTGTAACAACATCATGATCACGTAAGAGCGGTTGTATGAAAATTTACCTCGAATAGGATGCTCTTAAGGCCCAAGCGCCCGAAAAGTGCCATAAAACAGTAACTTTCTGAAGCCTACTCCTCGGTAACGGCTAGGTTTATAGGTTTGAAAAAAATATATGTTTATTATAGATTCATAAACAACATTATCAACATTTGATTTTTACGTGCTATTAATACTTTTGTCTAAAAAAAATATTTAGCAATTTCGCAACTTTTCGCAACTTTTTTCGTTCTCCTTCGAAACGGCTTGGATCTTTAGAAACATTTTTACACATAAAAATTGGTGGTTAAATATTCTTCAAAGTGATCATTGCATATGTAAGTCAATCAATATTTCGCAAAAAAAAAATGGATATAAAGATCAGCCGCGCGCTTTCCGGGCGCTGCTGGCCGCAAATAAGTGCACAGATATGCGTACTGCCGCCTAGGCGGGTGCGAGAGTTGCGTCCATTTATTTTTTTTAATTTTGGTTCAAGGGACTATAAGCCTTAAGAGGGCAGCATGTCCATTTGTCTCAAGAACCACCTTTCACGAAATATCTGTTAAAGTATAGTTACGTGAAAGCAAATAAATAAATTTACTTTCACAACTAATAAGTAATTAATTTAGTACATTCTCTGTTAGACCAACTGACAAATACTGAAAACTTGATTAATAAACCAGCTGTCAAATCTTATACACACCATTGTAATTTGATTGCTTGATCGTAATTAATTAAAACAGTTGATGATTTACATTGACACGTTACATTACAGATGGAACTGATAATGTTATTAGAATTTGCATGCGTATTATTCAAAGTAGGCGATGATTTTAGAACATTGGAGAATGTGTGGACACATCTGTGTTAAAATATTGGCCAGTAAAACATGTAGACACTAAAGATTATTAAAAAAGAAAGAAAAAACAATCTGTGTCTCACGACTGCGCCAAATAGGTCCAGTTCAGCAAAAATGCCAGACAACTACGTGGTTAGTTACCTGACGCTGGTAACTGCCCTAAATGCAATTAATCATAAACCTAATATAACCTAGTCCTAGTGGGGGGCCACTAGGAATTACTCATGTATCGTGTATACATTCACAAACGTGTAAAACTCACATGCACAAGAGAATCAGACCCGGAACACCTATCTGTACGCCATACAAAAATTTGTTCCGTGTGGGAATCGAACCTGCGACCTGCAGCTCAGCAGCCAATCGCTCAACCACTTCGCCAATTGTGCCGTCATTGCACTAACTTTCCCTCGTTGTTTCACCCGTTTCTTTGGTTACTACTCCGCTCCTTTTGGCTGTGGCGTGATAGCCTTCCTCAATAAATAGGTTACCTGACACCAAAATATTTGATTCGAACCGTTCCTGAAATTAACGCGAATTAAAGGCTTTAGGTAAAGCCTACAACTAAAATATTTTTTAGTTTTAGGCTTTACCAATAACTACTAGATAGCACGTTTAAACAAATGGACAAACTCTTCAGCTCTATAATATTAGTTGTTTTTTAATTGATATAAACTAGTGCTTGACTGCGATCCCACCTGATGGTAAGCAGTGATGCAATCGTTGATGGTGAAGCTCACTAGTTTATTAAGAGCCTATTCACTCTAACCTTGAAGACACCTAAATTAATTTGCCTGCAGCGATCCTCCCATCCTATTGGAGGAGAAAACCACTGCAGACAAATTATTCTAATATAGCCATTGATGTATTAATATCAATGACTATAGGTAAAGTTGATTAAACCTTCTGAACTCATCGTATTTAAAACTCAGCTGCACATGGCGTCATTACATCAAGACATTTCTCATCGACTGATCGACACTTTGCGTGACCAGAGGGATGGGTCCTTCTTTACCCAAATAATTAGCGTTGCCATTCAACGTAGCAATGTCGCCAGTTGTTTGGACACGTTTCCGATCTGTCCAGGTGACAGCGATGTGGAGGAGTACTTCAACGCCTAAGTGTATGTTTTTGCATATACTTATGTACATAGTTAAATTATAAATATTCGTCATCATCATCCTTTTTAATGTTCCCACTGCTGGGACTCAGGCCTCCTCTCTAGTAGAGGGAATGGACCGTAATCCACCACGCGGGCCCAGTGCGGGTTGGTGAATGTCACATGTCTTTATATCCGAATTTTTGATTGTAGGACATGCCGGTTTCCTCACGATGTTTTCCTTCACCGATTTGAAAGCAATGGTAATGAAATAAATTACACAAAGTAAGACACCTGGCAGGGTTTGAACCCGCGACCTACAACTCGTAAGTCAAAGCCGTTACCACTCGGCCACCATTGCTCCCTGACCTAAATATTCGTGGTTAGTGGATATTTAAGTTTATATATACTTAAATAGTTTAGATTACCAGCTGCTACCAATAGCTTCATCCGCTCAAAGTAGTAAGTTGTCCCAAGGGAACAAGTAGAAAACTAAACTCCCGAACTAAAAAGTTGCGAAATTATTTTCTACACAAATAGCGAAGGCGTCTCAAAAACCCTTTTCTTTTACTTTATAAAGATACTAGGGGCCCGTCCCGGCTTCGCACGTGCAATAAATATAGCCTATGTTACTCAGGGTGAATGTAGCTTTCCAATGGTGTAAGAATTTTTGAAATCGGCACAATAGTTTTTGTGTTTATTCATTACAAACATACAGACACACACACACACATAATACATGTTTTTATAATATTAGTGTAGTTATAGCATAGCATAAACAGGCTTATAATACTCCCACTGCTGGGACTCAGGCCTCATCTCTAGTAGATTATTATATTTATGTTTTTTTTATCTATATATAGGTATATATGTATACTTTTGTACTTTTCTTTTTATAACAATCTTTTCATTTTTTCATGCACCTGCCATGTTTTCTCTTTCCTACTTTTGATTGACTGGTAGAGAATGCCTGAACCATTAAGTCCACATTTCTACCTTTGAGTTGTATGAAGTTTTAATGAACAAATCATTTAAATTGGTTCGTTTTAATTCACGAAATTAGTTTGCGCAGTTTTCAGGGTATATACGCTACGAATGCACTTACTTACATTATTAGGTTGCGTTGAAGGTTCTACCTGTTGCGTGACTGACTGACACAGTGCGATCTAGACGGTATATTCGGGTTCATGGAATGGTAATAGGATGCTCAATCTTGTACGAAAATTTACTGCAAAAGTCTAGTTTATAAAAATCACATCAACATAAGGCGAATGTGTAGTTATGTGTGGTTGTTTGTAAAAAATCGCTTTTAGCGATAAGACCGCTCATTGTGACACCCTATTAATTTTAAGTTCCTAATGTAATTTTTATTTTTTGTGTACAATAAAGAATATATCTATCTATCTATCTATCGTTATTGCTTCTTCACGCACAGTCGGCTGAACGAAGAATCTTATGGCAAAGCAAACGCTAGCGATACAGACCTCTTATTAGAGCGCGCATAGCGCCACCACGACGTCAATGTAGAGATGAGGTGATGGGGTTATTATATTACTATTACTAGCCCATATTGTCCCACTGCTTGGCAGAGGCCTCCTTCTCTTCCTTCCAATGAATACGATTCCTCACTTCCTCGTCCCAAGCGTTTCGCCTCGTCGTTTATACCACGTACGTCGAGAGACTGGAACAATTTGCCTGATGCGGACTTCCCGTCTGATTATAATTTTGGTGTCTTCAAGGCTAGAGTGAATAGGCTCTTAATAAATAGTGCACCTCACCATCAGGTGGGATCGTAGTCAAGCATTAGTTTATATCAATTAAAAAAATTAAAATACTTTCAGGCCGCGGCTCCGTGTCACTGTGTCTAGCCACCAATCTTGTGTTTTACGAACTCACAGCTCGCTAGATATGCAGCAGACATGTCCTGCATGGTCCCATTTAAGTTGGGGAGTTCTTTGAGCCACATCAACGAATACTTAAAACAAAAAAAAAACTCCTAAGCACCTCTAGTAATAAAATAGAGTTTTATTGTTCGTTTATACAAACGCGTTTATTTTATCTAATCTTTGAAATTATTGGAAGATAGAGGAGCACTATCTACCAAAGACACGAGAGACAGCTAGTCTTAAAATATGGCGTCAAAAAACTTCTCCACATCAACGCTGTTAACTAGAAGTATGTCCAAAAGTCTAGCAGCATTACCACTCTAAATATTCAATTCAGAATCCAGCCCTAAATCTAGCATACTTAGAAACAGACTAGACAAATAGCAACAGGTGAACAAATCTCGTGGCCACAGTGGCTCAGTCGCACTAGAGCTAATACTCGCAGCCATATAATTGTACTTTTTGGGAGCGCCGACACTAGGTAATTACACTTCATTTTACATTAGATTTGTGTGGATACGGCGGCCAATTCGTTAGTGACTTTGTCTTAGTTAGATTTGAAAGTTATAATATTTTTGTAGAGGTCCACTCGTAATACTTGCTACAATTCTGTGACTCCTGTGAAAAGTGATATAACTCGACTTATATCATTTTTGAGTTTTTTACACAAAACTTATTAAAAAATAAATTACAATTCTGTGCCTCCTGTGAAAAGTGATATAACTCGACTTATATCATTTTTGAGTTTTTTACACAAAACTTATCAAAAAAAAAATTACGAATTTTTTGCTCTAAATCACGTTCTTCTAATCATATTTCTAAAGAACGTGATTTAGACCAAAAAATTCGTAATTTATTTTTTGATAAGTTTTGTGTAAAAAACTCAAAAATGATATAAGTCGAGTTATATCACTTTTCACAAGAGTCACAGAATTGCTTGCGGACGATGAGCAATGTTGGTAAAACTGAAGGGGCCCAGTAGGGCATCGGCCCTGCTAGGCCTGATAGAGCTGCAGGAATATTTATAAAGTAACCGTGACACAGGTAAAAGTCTGACACGCCCTCCCATCCCAACCAAGAGCAGAAGATGTAATAATTTTAAATGCTACCAAAACAAAAAACGATTTTAATTATTAATTTTGATTAATGCCGTTATTTGTCAAGCGGCGTAGTAAATTCGTAGAGCCTCGTAGACTCACGTAGCAAAGTCTACGAGCCTACGAAATAGCAAAACCAGTAAGTACCTGTAATGCAGCGTTATTTTCAACACTTTTCTCCTACCAGTTTTAAGCATGCACTAGTGTGGAAAAGTGCATCAGCTCGTCCCGCCACAATTTATTGTATTTATCGTCTCAGGCTGGTTGCCCACCAACAACCAGGAATCACTAGGTAGGTCTCGTTTATTTATTTCTTTGTAAATATATTGAAAAATGTCGTTTGATACACGTGGAAATTTGTCACTGCAGCATTCGGCTCTTAAATCAAAATGAAGATAATAAAAACAAAATAATAATAATATTCCTAAAATAAAATAATTCTTACTTAGGGAAGGTCCACTCTATGCTCGCTCAGGTGGGTACGTCTGCGTCTTGATCGCGAACTGTTTACATATGTGGAGTACGAGATGATGTACACCTGCTGGCGGAACTGACCTCACTATACTTTTGTTTTCTTTAATTTTTCCTCATTGTGCTTAAAGGACAAGATCGTAAAGATATGACAAAACACAGGTTATAAAAAAAAATACTAGAAAAGCTACGTTTTTTTTATCAAATTTGTGGATACCACAAACTTTAAACAAAACATCAAAGAAATTGCCTGTTGTTATTTTTTGTAATGGCTTTTTTCAACCCTTGGTCATCTTCTCGATTAAAGATAATTGAATTTATGTCCTTTTAGTTATTTTTCAAAAGTTCTATTTATTTACGTAACAAAAATTAATGTACCCACATAAATAAAAAGTCAGATGCTTATTTTTCAAGAAATTTCTTTCAGTACACCTGCGAAAGGAGAGTTGAAAATGAAAAGAGAAGAAAAAAAGTCGATTTACATTGAAGTAATGTGTAACAATAGATAAAAGAAAATTATCGTGGTAAAATCTATTAAAATTATCTGTAGTGAACACAAATCCTATCCAACTAAATAATTTGTGGTCTTAGTAACTATTTCTTTTTATTTGAGTAATCAAATAATCTTTCATTGTAGGTACATTATTTCTAGATACAGATAAGTAGTATGCTACAATGCGCGCAATCCACTACGTTTCCATATCTTACTAGTTTCTATTAGAAACAGTTTAACAAAATTTAATTAAAACTAATAAATCAACAACAATCTTTTGTAAATGTTTATCCTGTATTAAGCTAAGGTGTGCAATAAAGTTATAAATAAATAAATAATAAATAACAATATAATTTTATCGTTAACTTAAATTGTAATAGTTAATATTTACTCCAAAACAAGTAATATGTAACCGAGCATTATTTGCAACACATAATAATATGATTTAAAAGAGTGTCCATGCAGTTTCTTGCACGTTCTCCATAGAGATCAACGCTTTGGAACGTGCAATTTAGCTTCACTTTCCTTGGACTGACCGACATTTAACTATTTGACAAAAGTGCCTGCAAATGGTCTATTTGAAATAAATGCTTTGATTTTGATTTTGAATGATAAAAATTATTAAAAAAAAAAAAACATAAATTAAACATCATAAATAGAGCACTCTTTCTTGCAACAGAGCTATGATCGCCTGCGCCTGTACACTTTGCTACCGTACACTCACCAGTTACTGACCTCTTTTTCACTCGTTTTTTTTGGTTATATTTTTGTCTCTTTCACTCCTAATAGCCTGGCTTTCGGCAGATTAATACACTGGCGGCTAATGCATATCATTAGATTGAGTGGCTTTTCCCTAGTGATGTACTCAGAATTATGAACGAATGTGTATCACGACTTTACTATTACTGTTCGACAGTTTGGAACTAATTCGTTTGAGTTGCTTCATAAACTGAAGATGGTCTGGTTAGGCTGCGGGATGGTTAGAAAGAATCGCTGGTGCTTGGAACATAATCCGCATTTTTCTGTGGCATATCCCACGGGTACCGTGAATTTTTATAGATGATAAATCGAATGCTCTTGACGAAAGTGTAGCTAAGTCCTCCTGTTTTTTATAGACAATATCCTGTTCTCAAAAAATAATGATATTTTTAAGTTTCTAAACTCTCCTTTATCGTAAGTTTATAAGTAAGGCTAGCTGCTGCCAGCGCGATCGTAGAAAATTCGATTTAAAAAATAAGAATAGAATAGAATAGAATAGAAGAAAATAGAATAGAATAGAGTAGAATAGAATAGAATAGAATAGAATAGAATAGAATAGAATAGAATAGAATAGAATAGAATAGAATAGAATAGAATAGAATAGAATAGAATTGAATAGAATAGAATAGAATAGAATAAGTAATAAAGCTGGTCCTCGATCTGCTTAGCAACAAAGCAGCCTTCTTTCTCATTATTGTGCGGAAATTATCCACATGCGCTATAGAGAACATGCCCGATGCACTGCAGTATCTAGGCTGCCCCAACAGCACCTTGAAACCATTATTGTATTGGACCCGCAGGGCGTCTAGAGCCTTCCGCTTATAATTAACCCACAGAGCATCCGTGTAGAATGATTAGTAAAATGTTTTGAACATATTGCATTTTGGAGAGTGTGCGCAGGAATTACATGACTTGATTCCGTAATAAGCTAGTGGCCGTAAAAAATGTAATTAGTCCGTCTTTTAGATTATTCAAAAATAAGGGACACGTATTTTTTTATTTGTAAATTAAACCAAAAATGACAAAGAAATAGCCCATTAAAGTTACGTGTGACGTCACGCTGTGCTGCATTTTTTCGCACGGGGTGACGTCACACGTAACTTTAATGGGCTATATCGTTGTTATTTTTTGTTTAATCGAAAAAAGAAAAAATACGTATCCAATATTTTTTTTATAATCTAAAATACGGACTAAATAAAATGTAATTATTTTGACCATGGACACTACCCTATTATGCTTCTACCATCGAAAAAATCGACTTACGGCGAGTGCCTACCCTTACGTTGTTAACACCTCTACGGTCCGGACTAAGCGTTTCGCCTCGTCGTTTATACCACGTACATCGAAGGATTGAAACAATTTGCCTGCCGCGGTTTTCCCATCGGATTATAATTTAGGTGGCTTCATAGCTAGAGTGAATAGGCTCTTAATAAGTTAGAGCTATTCATCATCAACAATTGCATCTCTGCTTACCATCAGGTGGGATCGCAGTCGAGCACTGGTTTATCAACATCATTCATTCATTTCAGCCGAAAAACGTCCACTGTTGGACATAGGCCTCCCCCAAGCGTTGGCACAACTACTGATCCTGTGAGTCTCGCATCCACTAGTTTATATCATTAAAAAAAGTATTTTTGACCTCATTCCTACAATTCCTTAATTAAAGGAAATAGGTCGTGTGGAGCAGTGGTGACCGAGTGGTAATGGCCTAGACTTACAAGTTGTAGGTCGCGGGTTCGAACCTAGCCAGGCGCATTACTTTGTGTAATTTATTTCATCATCACTGCTCTCAAAACGGTGAATGAAAACATCGTTAGGAAACCAGCATGTCCTAGAACCAAAAATTCAAAGATATGTGACATTCACCAACCGGCACTGGGCCCGCATGGTGGATTACAGCCCATTACTTCTCTTAAAGGGAAGGCCTGATTCCCAGCAGTGGGAACATTAAAAAGGCTGATGATTGATTGACATTAACATTTTGCGAGAAATTGGATGTTATATTAATTTTATTATATTGTTTAATTTATTAATTATTATTATTGTTTTTTGGTAAATGTTATGAATTTAATCAAATTGACATGAAATTCTTATTGTTATTTTTTTTTTTGACGACTTTGTCGCAAGGGGTTGATTTGTTTCCTATCTGTTATTTATTTATTTGAAAGTGTTACTTATTTGTTTGAAGTGGAATTGGATTTACCTAATAACTATAAAATTAAAATTGTAATTAATAATTTTGACTACACTATCGCATTGGATTCGTCTGTAATGATAGGTGTATGTAGGTCTAATAAATAAATAAATAAATAAAAAATAATGATGAGGTCGTTACCCATTCTTAAATTTTCAGGTCTACCACCAGACCCTCAACATCAGCAGCTGTCTAAACGTGGTTCTAGAAGCCACGAGCCTCTGACAACAGCGCGTGGTCGTAAAATATGCAGAGCTCATTAGTGTGACAGGTCTTGGACCATCGCTTAAAATGCAGTGCATACAGGGTGTGAGAAATCCGAGATGCAGGAAAATTAATTTATAATTAAATATTTTACTTTATTTGTGCGCATTAATTTTATTTTAAAATGTTTTACAAGTTGTCATCAACATCCTTTGTTTTTGATATTTTATATAATAATTAACGACTTTGGTATTTAAAAAACCTCAACAAAATTTATGTTCATCACATTAATATTATAAAGGTGATAGTTTGTATGTTTATTATTCCTTCACGCTCAAACTGCTGGATGGATTTGAATGAAATTTGGTATCATGATAGCTTATATCCTGGATTAATAATGATAGGCTATAATTTATAATGAGAAAGTACTCATTCTGTGCTGGTGAAGCTGATGTCAGAAGCAAAAATAATTAAATAAGTCTTAATTTTTTAATTGAAGTAAGAAATTGTTAAATAATAATATGTAATGTGTTGTGTTACATTACATATATACAAAAACACAAGGAAAAATTAAAAACACAAGTGAGCTCTAGTCAGTAAAATTCTGACCTCTCGATCCACCCTAGAACGGAGAAGTGAACGGATGATATAATATCCCACCTTAAAAAAAAGGTGTGGCGTGTGTCTGAGTGTACGTAAGTTAAAAGTTTAAATTTTAAATAGATCTAAAGGCTTGAGTGACCCCTAAAGTTTCCTCAATTAATGTCAATAAATTTTATAATTAATTATTAATTAATAACTCATACACCTACACACATATAATAATAAAAGAAAAGAAAAGAGATACAGAAAGAAAATAGGTACAAAGGCATCACCTTTGTACCTATTTTAGGTTTTTACATTTCTAAGGTGGTTTATTTACCATGTACCACGTATTTACCTCGTATGTAGGACACGTTTTAATTTAATCCAAATCAAAAACGTATATCTACTCACTTTCACTATCTTTGTCAACATTACTGAAGGCAAAATTTAGTCTAAACTAATATAATAAAGAAGTAAAGTTTGTTTTTTTTTTGTTTTGTTTGTAGGAGGTAATCTCTGGAAGTAATGATCCGATAGCTAAAATTCTTTCACTAATAGCAAGCTGCTTTATTCCTGAGTGACATAGTCTATATTTTATGTACCTACGCAGGTGAAGCTGCGGGCAAAAGCTAGTTACTAATAAGAAAACATACATTTTTGCGTTAAAAACGATCCCCGTCAAAACAAAAGAATTAAAATTTCCACTCATCTAACGATTTCTGTGTTCCTTCTCTAATCGAGAAATGCACTCAATCATGTGCATTTTTTTTTAAATAAAAACTTTGAAGTAAACTCATGAAGTATGTTGTATTGTGTTTCAACTTGCGACTTCGGTAGCGTAAAAAGTTTTATTTTTATAGAAAACGCTTACGAGATAGTGTATGTTTTCACCACTAAAAGATAAGTCGCAATTAGTTCAGTTTTTTCACTGATTGACTACAAGTAAATATTTTTAAACCGATTTTCAAAAAGAAAGGCACTATATTCGACCAGTATGGTATTTTCTTAAGTGGAAAATCATCTAATGACTTCTCCCGCTCTAGAGCGGAGCAGGAGGACGTCTCAGACTTTCACTCACTAAAACCCACCCCTATGTTGTTGTGTTGTTGTTTTGCCTTGCGTTCCAGGACCCTGAGTTTTCCTTTCAGAGGCGAACGCATGGCCCCAGAAGGCATGATCGCAATTTTCTCAAGAACGAATTTAAGTTCATAATTTGTACTCGTATGCAGCCGGGACGATTCTCTAGTTAAGTATATTTATATGCTATGTTAGCTGCATTAGATCGGCAAGGTACTCCCCCTCCATCCAGCCCTTTCAACCACCCTGTATATGTTCTGTGACCCATTTTTCTCAACTGACTACAGCCTGCGACGAAGGATTATAATCTTAGAACATAGGCTTATGTACTGCATCTGAGTATTTACGTCATTTAAGATGTGTTTCTATAATGAATAGGTAGTTGTAGTTACCAGGGGTTCTTTTTTTTTTGTTATGTTTAAATTGGATTATAATAATAATTAATAACACCAGAAAAGATCTTTTTAGGGTTCCGTAGCGAATGGCAAAAAATGGAACCCTTATAGATTCGTCATGTCTGTCTGTCTGTCGGTCCGTCCGTATGTCACAGCCACTTTTTTCCGAAACTATAAGAGCTATACTGTTGAAACTTAGTAAGTAGATGTATTCTGTGAACCGCTTTAAGATTTTTACACAAAAATAGAAAAAAAGCAATAAATTTTGGGGGTCCCCATACATAGAACTGAAACTCAAAATTTTTTTTTATCAAACCCGTACGTGTGGGGTATCTATGGATAGGTCTTCAAAAATGATATTGAGGTTTCTAATATCATTTTTTTCTAAACTGCTTAATTTGCGCGAGAGACACTTCCAAAGTGGTAAAATGTGTCCCCCCCCCCCCCCCTCTAACTTCTAAAATAAGAGAATGATAGAACTAAAAAAAATATATGATATACATTACTATACAAACTATCAACGAAAATTGGTTTGAACGAGATCTAGTGAGTAGTTTTTTTTTAATACGTCATAAATCTAAAAAAATACACTATTATTATCAAAAATTACGATCAAAGTTACAACGAACTTTTATATTATGTTACTTGCTGCTACGGAACCCTTCATGGGCGAGTCCGACTCGCACTTGGCCGGTTTTTTATTAAGTTTTATTAGACACAGACATACAGCTACCAATACAGAAAAGCAATGCAATAGTGTAGACCCAAACTATACATACCGAGTACAACATTCAATTGAATTATAATACAAAAACAATAATTTAATTTTATAATACAATTGAATTAATACAAATTAGTAAAAAAAAAATAGTCTCATGACGAATGAAGACAATGCTTTACATTTTAAAACATTTAATATGTTTTTTATTTTATAATTTTAATATAATTTTATTACATATTAAAACCAGTACAGGAATTTTAAATAATAGAATCGTCGCTTTCCATCAGGTGAGATAGCGGTCAAGCGCGAAACTATCAACAATAAAAAAAAAAAAAAAATAGAAGAAAATAATTAAAGAATGAGTGGTAAATGTACCATGAGTGGATAAAGTGAAAAGGCAACTGTAAATGGGTGTGAGAGGGTGTGAAATATTTAGATCAAAAATAACTTTTGACTTTAAGATTTCTATAATAAATGTCACACAATTAGTTGGTTAATTGTCCATGGTAATTGGAAATAAAGTAAGAGGGTGGATAAGAAGGCATTTTTAGCCAATCACATACTTAAAAAAAGTTTCTGCGTCCGATATTTTTTTAAATGCATTTGTATAATTAAAGATTTTTTTTTATTCAGTGACATTATACATAGCATAGCATCAGCCACTGCTGAAATTCAGGACTAGGTCAACTATCCTCTCTAGGAGAGGGAATGGACCGTAATCCACCACGTGGGCCTAGTGCGGGTTGGTGAATGTCACATATGGTCGAATTTTTGGTCCTAGGACCGCTAGCAGTGGTGATGTAATAAGTGACACAAAGTAATGCACCTGGCTGGGTTTGACCCCGCATCCTACCACTCGTAAGTCGAGGCCGTCACCACTGGGCCACCACTGCTCACAGTGACATTTATGTGATAAATAATATAGTAACTCAAAGCAATTATTGACCAAACATAGTGTTTCGCTTTTTTTACATTTTTTTATCGTTTTTTCAATATTTAATTTATTATTTACGTCTATGTGCACAGTGAACCAAAATAAATTAGTATTCATAAAAAAGTTTTTCAACAGTAGTATCATTGAGACTCAAAATGAATATGGTTCATAGAGCGCTTGATCCAGAAATAATAACTTAAATATTAAAGATATAATGTGCGAAAAATGCCTCTTATCAATCGCTTTAGACTTATTGTGATGGATAGGTTTCTTATACATCAATGACTGTCACTTTCAAAACGGTGAAGGACAACATCCTGAGAAAACAGGCATATGTTAGAACCAAAAATTCGAAGACATATGACATCCACTGGGTCTGCGTGGTAGATTACGGCCCAGTTCCACTCCTGTAGAGGTGCCCTGAGTCCCAGTAGTGGGAACGTTATACGGCTGATCAAGCTTATGCTTCATAATCAAAGCTCATTCTTTAGACTCGATTCAAGTTATCCTACTCCAACATGGATGGAGGAAAATAGGCCTTAATTGTCGATGACAATGTTGAGTCATCTTATTCCTGGTATTCATGCAGGTGGAATGCCGTAAAATATCGGTACTTAAAATCTCTGACTACAGACTAACTGTCATACCTCAATGTTATAAAACAGAGATACATGTACTTAGACAGGGCTACGTGATTGTTTAAAAGAGTTACCGTGTTCCTGGAACGCAAAGGGCAACTAAAGGAACACAAGTGAGTTTTAGTTTGTTAAAGTATCACACTCCCTCCTGCTTCTATCCAGAATAGGGGAAGTTATTAGATGATTTACCAACTCAAAAAAATAATATACCTAGGTACCAACATATAATAGTTACGCGTTGAAGTCTTTTCAACAAAAAACGACAAAAGCTCTAAAACAAAAAAAAACTATTTGGTCCCAAACGAACCACTCCTCAGAATCTCATTACTGATCCTATATTCAGAGAGCAATGATGAAAAATGTCGGCTGAAAAAAAAAGGATTACATTTGCAAATCCCACATCAGATTTTTAGATGCGAACGTGCAGTATGCAGGGGGAGAATACATACTCGTATCTATCATTCATTAGCAGCACAGCTAGAATCCAATACGACATTTTTTACAATCCCCGGGCACAAAGAACGGGCGGCCATCCCCCACACTACCAAACAGCCCCATACAAACAAACGCGCCAGTGTATGAGTAATAAAAACTTGAAAAAAATCCCACTGACCCGCACACACGCGCGCGAACCGCGAAAAAAATCACCGACACAAAGAAAGTCCACCGAAAACTTGTATAGGAACTTTTGTACGCACACAGACACGCGCCGCGCACACACCGACGCCACAAGGAAGTTGCGCGTGTGTGCGCGGGTGCAGCGAGTGCGCACGAGGGCTAAACTTAGCTTAGTATGCGTGTAGTGGTGTCTCACAGTTGCAAGAGACCAAAACTTCGACTGTGTTGGGTTTCGCGGAAAATCCTTGAACAGCGACATTCTGAAATCGACTCTATTTCACTTAGAAAGTAAGTTGAATTTTCAGTGTTCTTCGCTGGAGTTGCTACGTTCTTCTTTGGAGCAAGAGCTGCGCACCGCGGGTAGTTTTCGTATGAAACTTGGTGGCGCGAGATGCATCGAGTGAGAAGACAACACGAGAGTCTGTTGGCGTCCCTGTCGCACGCCACCCGCCGCCCGGGGCGCGGGCCGCGGGTGTGGCGGGAGGGTGTCGTGTCGCGTTGATGAACATTTTTCTCATTTTTTTCTTTATTTTTACGCGAATCGTTTTTAAAAAGGGTTTCGTCATAATTGCGTCGCCGCTCGTGATTATGTTAGCGCGAACGATAAGCCGATCTGTTGGCGTGCCAACAGGAGTACGCTTGGTAATCACAGATTCACAGCCTCGCAATCTCGAATCATCACAAAAAGTCAAACGTATCACCTTCGATTAATTTTGATAAATTGCATTTGATTATAATTTAATTTGCATAACTTGATAATAAGTCTTCAAACTTTAGATGCTAATCAAGTAGCCAAATTACTTAGTTGAATAATATGACTGTTACAAAAAAAGCAGTTCAAAACTGCAGGTATGTTTGAATAGACAAGACAAACAGAGTTGGACATCTGTTTAGAAAAAGGAAAAGTAGAATGAATGGAACAAAAAAGCTGTAAAAAGCGAGTAAGATGTAAGGCTTGTATTAAAAAAAGGCACACGTAAACATTGCGTTACGTACGCATGTCTCGAGTGGCTCGTCTCGGCGGGAAACTTATTTTCCCGCGTTTTCTCGCACGCCGCCATATTTGTTTTTGTTATTGCTAATGTGAATCTAATTGGAATTTGCGAATTTTTCTTGTAATTTTCTTTGAAATTTTCTTATCAGTCTTTATTGTATGATTTACTTTTATTAGGATGAGCTTATTCAGCTGAAATCATTTTTTTTTAATCGTGATGAATTGTCAATACAGAGTAAAGAAAATTTTGTACCAAAAAAAAAAAATTTTGCAAAACACTGCGGCATCAGTTTCGTTTCAGTGTAAACAGTATAATAGATAAACATAAACACAATCAAATAATCGGATAATCCGAACTTATTTCAGGCGCATCCTCCGCGGGAAGGGAAACAAAAAAAGCGTGTGTTGGCGGCCAGTCTCGCAGTAGCGGCGGCGCGGTCCGGCCGCTTCCAAATCGTTTATATTATTTTACATTACGTGTTTCATTTCGCGTAGACTTTTGGACGGCGGTAGTATGCGCGGTAGTGCAACAAATTGTGACTTTGGACATTAAAAAATGGAACACCGTGACTTTTTCGACAAAAACAAGAATCATTTTAAACGGCAAAAAAATTATTTATAACCGCAACTTTACGCAGTTCAAACTAGATTTTTTTTTACTGGTTTTGTACAAGTTTTTCTTTTCGCACTCACAAACATACTGATGCAGTTAACTAAGTTTGAGTTTTACGTACGTTTTGTTTTGTTTGAAACTTTAACAAGATAGGCAACAAACTGTATTAGCGACAGACGGAGGGAGAAGAGAAGAGAAGATGGCGCTTGCATCCTCTGTCAGCCTGTACTACTCCATAGTGCAGCGAGCTGCTAGGCACTACTTAGAAGATTACTGTCATACAGGTAAGACTCGAATTAGATTCTTTTTCATTTCCAGATAACCTGTCATCAAATTATTTCTACGTCTAGCTACAAAAATTCGGAAAAGTGGAAATACTCAAGATTTTTCAGAAGTATTTTTTCCTGTATATCAGGATAACGTACACACTGATCGATTAATTGTCATAAATTAAAATGCAGGAAATAATACAAAATAATTAAATACACACATAGTTAATGAACTGGACCGCCGGATGGCCAACTGGTTCCTAATGCAATCATTTATTTTTAGTTTCTTAACTTATCCAATTAATAAAACAATCTGTTAAATAAAGCTTATTCAAAAACTATTTAATATACTTAATATAAAGAAAAAAATATTTTTTAATATTTATTTTTCTTTCTAATACATTAAATATTAAAAAAAAAACTTTTATGAAGCTTAAAGCTTATTTTAAAACCACATCCCAGGAATTGACCGAATCGCAAAATGAAAGTAGTTCAGCTCTATCTGTTACATATACAAAGTATTACATTAACTTAAAAAAATAATAGTTTCACAGTTTATTTATTTAACATTATGTCAATAGAGTTTATTAGTTTCGAGTTATAGTATTTTTCAGCAAAGCTTTTAAATTTTTACGAACGCCTTCAACGAACATTTATATCAAATTATCACTTAGTACAATTTTGTATGGTTACTATTTTCATGATTAAGAGCATCACTGTCTCATTGGTATACCTATTATTTACTAGCCTTAATGTAGACCTTGAGGTCCTAGTCCTGGTCCTAGCTAGACCCTAGTCAAGAAATGTGTTATAAAGAAAGAATTTCCAGATAATATACCCATCTAACTGGAATTTCTCGAAAGCAGTTCGGAGTCATCGTTTTGCGCTCAAGACAGTGAAAAAAACTATAGTGTATGAAACCGGCATGTCCTAGAACTAAAAATTCGAAGGCATGTGACATCCAGCAACCCGGGGCGCGTGCTGAAGAACGGCCCATTCCCTCTCCTGGAGAGGAAGTCAATAATATTAAAAAACCTGTATTATCCGATAGCTGCCAACTTCAAGTTAGCAGTGAATAAGTTACTTCCAGGTCGAACGCATCATCGCTTACCATTAGGTGGGGTAGTGGCCAAACACGACCCTACCAAAAAACACTGCATCTTTTTAATTAACTAGGTTCTGCCAGCAGCTTTGTCCGCGTGGTAGTAGAAAATATACAGCCTATAACATTCAGTGATAAAGTAGCATTGTACTGGTGAAAGAATTTCTAAAATTGGTCTAGTAGTTTTTGAGTTTTCTCATTACAAACAAAAATACAAATCTTAGTATAAATTAGATGATCCGGCGCACTTCTTAACGCCTAATAGTCAATGAATGTAGTATATCTTTCGATATAGTCAACCGATTGCGATGAAACAAAGCCTAAGTAATATATCAAGTTACACACAATTTTAGTTTATAAAAGTTATCTACATTGATTTCTTATATTTTATGTGATGCGTGCACAACATAAAACTTCTACAGATTTATTATATGTATACATTGGACCAACCCCAATGTACTGGAAACCGGTTATGAAGATTATAATAAAGGGACATTCTCTTTTTTTCGACATTCGATCAGTAAATAAAACGTGT
This sequence comes from Mythimna ferrago, assembly GCA_910589285.2. Classification (NCBI taxonomy): domain Eukaryota; kingdom Metazoa; phylum Arthropoda; class Insecta; order Lepidoptera; family Noctuidae; genus Mythimna; species Mythimna ferrago. The sequence goes on from OU342693.1 coordinate 4,439,798, forward strand.
GTTCCATCCACTCTGCCCTCTCAAAAAGTAAAGTATTAGTATCCAATTTAAATCCCTAAAATGAAAGAGGTTTATGGAAAATAAATTTAAAAAAAATCTACCATAAATATTATATACTAGCTTTTGCCTGCAACTTCGCCCGCGCACATAAAATATAGCCTATGTCACTCAGGAATAAAGCAGCTCTCTATCGGTGTAAAAATTTTAGCAATCGGACCAGTACTTTCAGAAATTACCTCCTACAAAAAAAAAAAAAACAAACTTTACCTCTTTATAATATTAGTAGAAATATTATACAAGTGATTGTCGATAAAAAAATGAACGTCCCTAATGCATTGTCATCGATCACCAGTTACAGCGTATATTGTTGTGGTAGGTTTAATCCAAACATAGCTTCCTGACGCCTAAGCAGTTGTGTTGCGATTTGTGGGTCGCAGGTTCAAACCCAGCTTGGCGCTACACTTTGTGTAATTTATTTCATCATCACTGCTCCCAAAATGGTGAAGGAAGACATCGTGAGAAAAGCGGTATATCCTCTAGAATAAAAAAATCGTAGACATGTGACATCCACCAACCCGGACTGGGCCCGCGTTGTGGAATACGGCCCATTCCCTCTCCGCCTGGAGAAGTGGCCTGAGTCCTAGCAGAGGAAATATTATAAAGGCTGATTATGAGTTTACTAATACAGTATACATAATGGTAAAGATCTGTAAGGAGCTTTTGACGGGACTTTTTCCAGCAAAATAAAGATTTTTAAATTCGTAAATTGATTTCTAGTAGATATTATGATTTAAAATTGTTTTGATTTTGTATCTCAAGTGTCTATACGACTAGAAAATATGTAGAATCATTGCAACAGGCACGATATATAATTGTACTAAGTATAGACTTCCCCAGCGCGGCTTACTTAGAAGGCTGAAACGATACATTTGCTGCCAAATACTGTAAAAACACTAGAATGTGTTACGTCCACATTTTAATGGAACTCAAAGTGATTGTAAAAGCTAAATAGGTACTTTCTAATCTTGACACTATATATATAACTAAATACACAAACTGGCCGAAGCATAACCAATGAAAAAATAACTTTATGTAAGCTAAATATATATCATAAACTTTATACGGCTTAAATCGCTTCAATTTAAGTAAAAAAATCAACACGTATATAAGTAATTAAATTCACCAAAAATATTAATTACTTCACTAAAATTAAAATTCAACTTTTAGTGAATAACACACTATTTATGCATTTAACTGATTAAAGTAAATATCCCATCGTTATTTCACATTTTATGACTTTATAATTGGGTTTAACGTATAATAGAACTTATTTTTTGGATAAATAATTAACTATCATAATCACTAGCAGATTTGTGCAGTTTGCATTAATTTGAGTTTATTGTAATTAAAAGATCAGTTTCATTACCTTCAATATTAATTTTAGCTAATAAACTTGGTACACATCAGTTTGTGTCCGCCATTACGACCTTGTGTTTTAAGATTAAACGTATCGTCTGGTATTTAGACACAGCGTAGTGATTACCACAAAAATATTTTTTTAAACATACGCACTTCCAGAGGTTACTAACTGGTATTTTTCCAAACATAGAGGACGGTCAATGGGGACGAAAGGTTCTTAAGTGGCGACCACGTACCGGAAGACTCAGCGTGGAACGCTTCTACAAGGTGGACCTGGTGAGGATCTCGGGGATCCGTTGGATGCGATACGCACAGGACCGGTCATTGTGGCAATACTTGGGGGAGGCCTATGTCCAACAGTGGACGTCTTTCGACTGAAATGATAATGATAAGAGTAGATCAATCAGTTTTACCTTTGTATACTTAATTAGCAGTTACCAAGAGCTATAGGATTTGTTCGAAAGAATTACTACAGCCCTCTTATTTTCTGGAACGCAAAGTTCAACTGAAGAAAAACTGGAATGCAAGGCAAAGGAAGAACATAGGTGTGATTTTAGTCAGTAAAAGTCTGACACGAAGGATCGGAAGAAGTCATTGGACAATAACCCATCTTAAAAAAAGAGAGAGAGAGAAATCAAAATATTTATCTGTAAACTAAAACTCAAAAGCCGCTATATCTTCTGAAAACGCTGTCAAAGCTACAATTTTATTATAATTAACACAATTATATAATAAACACATAAAACCGTCTGTAATCCGTCTACCCGAGTACTAATTATACACATAACAATGAACGCAGTGAGCGATCTTATCATTAGTCAAATAATTAAATAAATAATAAGTTTCTTGAATAGCCTTCAATACCCGAAGACATCCTTTAAAACTGTGTTTAATAAGACCGGTGACACACTGGGTACTGAGATTTGTTCTTATTACGTACCTATGTCACAGCCTATCATCATCATCAGCCTTTTTAATGTTCCCACTGCTGGGACTCAGGCCTCCTCTCTAGGAGAAGGAATGGGCCGTAATCCACCACGCAGGCTCAGTGCGGGTTGGTGAATGTCACATGTCTTCGAATTTTTGGTTCTAGGACATGCCGGTTTCCCCACGCTGTTTTCCTTCCCCATTTTGAGAGCAGTGGTAATGAAATAAATTACACAAAGTAATGCGTCGGGCAAGGTTTGAACCCGCGACCTACAACTCGTAAGTCGGAGCCATTACCATTCGGCCAACACTGCTCTCACAGCCTATGTATACTCTCAGGAAATCAGCTTTCTACTGGTAAAAAAAAAATTAGCAATCGGCGCAGTACTTACAGAGATTATCTCCTTCAAACAACAAAACAAACTTTACCTCTTTATAATATTAGTGTAGGTAGATATATGAATACTGACAAATGCTTGCACTGACTGGACAGGTCCACTCAAATCTATGTGGTTCTTTCCTCAAAAGACGATCTCAGACACTAATATGCTTGGTTCTCATATGATTTGACTTTTTCATGTTTGAGGGACTTTAAAAGAGACTTTGAGCCCTGAGTTTATTTCGGTGTTTCTTCTCAGGGTAATCAACTAATAAACACCGGCTTTTTTAAAACCTATTTGCAAAATTAATATCATTTATCATTCTCCATCGCGTGGCTAAAACTGGTTGCACACCAAGAGTTAGGCTAAATTACCTTGTGGTTATTTTTGCTTTTTACCGCGGCCTGTAATAATAATAAATTATTTTTATATATTTTGTTAAAAAAATATTTAAAATGTAACAAATATTTAGACAAAATAAATAAAGGAAATAATAATAATAATTTACAATGAAATATATTAAATATTAAAAAGAACACAGTTGCTTGCAAATACCTGGACTAGGGTGAACCTATATAATATTATCAATCAAATACTCAGGCCTTCTCTCTATGAGAAGGAATTGGCTGCAATCCTCCACGCGGGCCCAGTGCGGGTTGATGATTGTAACATGTCTTCGAATTTTTGGTTCTAGGACATGCCAGTTTCCTCACGATATTTTCCTTCACCATTTTAAAAGCTATGGTGATGTAATAAATTACACAAAGTAATGTGCCTGCCTAGGTTTTTACCCGTGACGTGGAGGAGAGGGGGGGGGAATAAAATCAGGCCACGACTCGGTAACAGCCTTTCTATAAGTGAAAGAATTTTCTTAATAGGATCAATATTCTGAATACCACCAAACAAAAAAAATATCTCCTAATTATGCCTATTAGAGTGGTGCCCAACAAAACGATTCAATTAATAAAAAAGTCCATATAAATGTTAGCCCTGTAAAGTTTTTCTCAAGAAAAATACTAACAATTATTACTGAAAAAGTTTTTGTTTTGTTCTCAATAATTATTCGAGCGTTTTCATAAGTTTCCCGAGTCTGGCAAACTTGTCGAAAATAGTAATTTCATTTCATGGTTAATTCGTTCTCAAGTATTTATGAATGGTATTGAAATGTTTAAAGTATATTGTGTGTTTTGAGTAAATTAACTATGCTTAAACTGACACAAAAGCTTATTGAAGATATATATGCACAAGTATAAAATTACGCTTATGAATTTTACTAGGAAATTATTGTTCTTTCTTTTTTCTTTATGTTCGTAAAAAGAAAATTTATTACCACATGTATAACAGTGCACCACTTCAGAACAGCTTGACCGATCTGGTTGATTTTTAACCGTCTTCTTAAATAAGAGGTTCGGTTGTATTACTTTTTTTTTCGTTGTTGATGTTAAATAACGAAAAAATAAAACCAGAAACAGCGGCTTCTGAAATTAAAGTTACATTTGTATTTTTTTTTAAGATTTTAATTTTATTTTTTTATTCTATTTTTTTTTTTTTTTGCAAATCTATTACCAACGGGCAATGTCTTCATAATGTATGTTCATTTTTAGGTTAAAACATCAATTACAAATCAATTTATTTAAAAATATGCATCTAACAGGAAAAACTTTCAGACTGATAGAAAAAGAAACCAAACGAAAAAAAAAAATCAAACAACATTTTTATACAATAGCTAGCTTTTGCCCGCGGCTTCGCCCGCGTACATAAAACACCTTCCCTCTTTCTCCGCCTTTTCTCACTTTTTTTATAAAAATCTCCAGGGTCCCAACTATCTCTGTACCAAAATTCATCAAAATCGGTTTTGACATTTAGGCGTGAAGACGTAACAAACAAACTCACTTTTGCTTTTATAATATTAGTAAGGATTTAAAAAAAAGAACTTCCATATAACAAAGATACAATTATAAATGCTGATAAAGCAAATCCCTTCAAAAGCTCAGTCTTTATTCAGCCTAGTCTACAATCATTTCAGGCTAGGAAATATTGAGCTTACCATAATGTTCGGCAGCTATCTAGATTTGCCTGAAGAAAGGCACGATTCCTCGTAATTTGTGCTCAGCATAATGTTTTCATAAGAACCTAGCTTCTAGACTAGTAGTCGCTAACTATGATCTTGCACGAAGACCAAGTTCGAGTCGTGTTAGAAATTTTTAAATCATAGTTAATCATTTTTTGTGAGATATTGTTAAATTCTACTTCTCCCGCTCCTGATCGAGTGAAAGGAAGTGTTACTGTTATATGTATTTAACTTAAACCTACCGGTTTCTTTAGTTACCCTTTGTGTTCTTCCAGCAGCCTTGAATAATATTTGTCTCCTCAAGGAGATGTCAGCAAACCGTAGGGGCCCAGCAGGTTCGAAGCCTACTGGGGCCAAGGGTTTGTTTCTGAAAGGATAACTCGGCCCCGTGTATGAAAGGCAACTAAGGAATAGGAGTGGGTTTTTAGAAAAAGTCTGACACACCCTCTCGCCCTACCCAAGAGCGGGGGATGTCAACTCCACGGAATTACAACTCCACGGCTCTCTGCATTTGGTAAAACTTAATCAAATCATGTCTTGCTACTTGCTCCACCGGTCCATATTTTAACTATACAAAGTCGTAGGCAAGTAACTTTAATAAATATAAGTCAAGTTATCGCTGAATTTCAGCAAACTAGCTACTTCCATGAAAAACACCGACCAGGTGCCGCTTTCTGGTAACTAAATAAAATGTTACTATGAAATAGTTTTCAAGAAGAAAAACATTCAATTTGGGGATTTTAGATCAACAGTGAATAGGTTACTTCTAAGCAAACGCGCTTTATTTTTGCAGGTGAGATAGTGTCAAGCGCAAGCCTCTAAACAATGAAAAAGCAAAATTTTTTGGAAGATGAGTCGGGTATAATAAATTTTATTTTAAAACATAGACAATCTTCTGTACCAACGACAAAAAAATCAAGGATATAAATGCACTACGTCTGTTGAAGTCATATTCTTTGCATTAAATTAACTATTTTCAGTAAACTAATTAAGTTATCTTAAGCAAACAATCAAGAATATCTTACACAGGTAGTTTATTTATATTATTATAATACTTTATATTCGTGAATAGTTACGGACAATAGATAGTGGGAACTCGCAGACAAAAGTGACTCCTTAATAAATGTTATTTAGCTTCAAATTATTATATTTTTATTAATAGAAGAAACCATTAAATCATAATTTCCAATAAGCCAAAAAAATGGCCATATATTCTTTGCATTTTTAATTGACTTTAATTGTTAATAGGCTCGCGCTTGACCTCTGTCTCACCTGATGGAATTAGACTACCATGTGGTCGACGATGCAACATTTTTAACATGGTAAATAATAATTATCAAATGGTAAATATATTTTTAAAAGCGCAACTACTAAAAAAAGACTGAAAAGTACCAATAAGACATGGTTTTAAAATGAGTACGATAAAGCACTAGTAAAAAAAAAATATTTCACATAACTTTCTCACAAATTTTCCAATACCTTTCGTTTTCCTCTCCTCGAGTACATAAACATTTCAAATTCTGTCTTCAAAATATGGAAATGCAATGGTGAATATAAAGATATATTCTGAATAATAAAATTCAGATAAATAATAATAATTCATTCGCGTCTCTGATTTGGCTTGGTGCACGCCCTTTAGTAACGACAAGTACAGTCGCGCAGAAAAGTATAACAGGCACTCAATTGTTGTGAAGTTTGTACGAGCGGTACAGGTAGACGAAGTTGACAAACTGCCTAGTAGAAGTACATTACCAAGATAAATAAAAAAGCACACAATTTTAACGACCTATAAAAATACAATGTAAAATAATATTAACGGTTAAACTTAGAGATAAGTGTTATCTGATTGATTAAAAGACGAAAATAAAGTTAGCAAAAATTATACGTATGACTGTTATCAAGCCTTAAAAACTGGATACACGAACCAACATCCCAACTAGCCCATCTACAAAACGGACACATTTCTTCCTCAGAACAGCAAAAGCAAACAAAATAAGCAGCACAAACACTTAATCGCTAAACAGTACAAGAAAACCAGTTGCGTTCCGTCCCGCCGTACTTTTATATAACCAGTTTGTCGATAATCGCATCGACTCGCTTGCGTTTATATGCAAATGCGTTGCATCCCGAGACGCTAAGTTCAAGGCCGCGGTGCGTCTAGCGCTGTTCGCTAACACTTGTGCGCTCCACTGTACCTAATAGTATGCTAATACCCACTTAACATTATCATACGGACGTGTTTATTCTTTTACTTGTACATAGATTGTAATGGCTACTGTGGTACAAAGTGATTTTTGATGGATATTTATTTTTTAAATGTCATTGATGAATTTTTTTTCGTGAAAAATCATGAAATAACTTTGCCCACTCTGGGTGGAATAATAGGCGTGTCAGACTTTTACTGACTAATACCCACCTGTCTTCCTTCAGTTCTCCTTTGTGTTTTGTGACAACGGCAACCTTTTCAAACAATCCCGCAATCTTTGGTATTATTGTAGCTAAAGTTTCTTAAACTTAAGTTGCAGTACTGTATTTGCTTATCTCTTTTCTTGTATTCTCGTATCATATTGTTTTTCTATCTTTTTCTAAAATTTATATGATGTAAACCGTAGCGTGTATTCTGTTCCAAAGTAGACGAAAACTGATAGATTAATATCTAGCAATTTAAGACACGTACATAATGATGTTCGACCTTCAGAGGTGATGTTTTCCATACCGCTTCCGTTTTCATATCAGACCTACCCTATTTAATAGTCGAATTTATTTTTTACCAACCCGGGAAGTGATAAAAAAGATCTTAATAATCATGAACTTATCACACCTAAACACCCGAATCTGCCTGTTTAAGCGCACTTGGTTGAACTAGTTAAATATTACAACACAAGTCTAACTCACGTTCACTGTTAAATAATTTGAGTATACTCAAACTTGATTACCGTAAAGCCTTATTATTTTAACTTTGGCCCAAGCTCGATAACCAATAGAAACGCAGTAAACACAGTGACCCAAAGTATAAGCTTGGGCCAAAATTATACCCTATGGGCAAAGTAATATGACTTTACTGTAACACTTTTGTTCTTGAGTGTACATAAGTAAAACAATATGGTAAGAACTAATTACAACGATCGATTTAAGTGTGTTGATAGTTCAGCTTATATTTGTAAGGAAACACTAAGCTGAAATAGGTATTTCGAAGTGCTATGCGGGAATGCCACTTTTTAATGCGGTCAGTAAGTAGAATGGAATTTTGATCGACATGTTTTAAAATGATCTTGATCTAACAAGATGATTATATGACTTAAAATATCTTTTTTACTATTGTTATGTTCACACTTGACCACTGTCTCATCTGATGGTAAACGATAAGCGATGATATACCCCGATTTCAGATTTTTTAAACATTTGAAGTTGAGTATTTTTTATACCCAGAGTTGAGGGTGGTGGCCGAGTGGGAACGGCCCCGACTTACGGGTTGATCGGGGGTTCAAACCCAGCCAGGTGCATTACTTTGTATAATTTATTTCATCACCACTGCTCTCAAAACGGTGAAGGAAAACTTCGTGAGGAAACCGGCATGTCCTAGAAAGAAAAAAATTAAAGACATGTGACATTCACCAACCCGCACTAGACCCCTCGTGGTGGATTACGGCCCATTCCCTCTCCTAGAGAGAGTAGGCCTTAGTCCCAGCCGTGGGAACATTAAAAGGCAGACTATGCTATGCTTATGTTTTATTTTTCAAACTTTTCATTTAGCATGAAAACCTGGCAAGATTTAAGTAAGGTTTAAAACGTTCTTAGCAGAATTCAGAAGTCAATAGTCGACGATGGAACACGGTTACTTTGAAATAACCTATCCACTCTTGACTTGAAGACTCCCAGGTTGTAGCTATCAGGAAAAACAGACTCCGGCAGGGGATTCTACTCATTAGCTGTACGCATAATGAAAGTTACCAAAACGTTTTGAAATTTTGGGCGGGATATCCAATTGTCCGAAGTTTATCTGTCTGTTTGAAAGATTTACAGCTATCTAGATAAAATTATCTAAACCAATATTATAATGAGGTAAAGTTTGTATTTTTGTTTTATTGTTTTTAGGAGGTAATCTCTGAAAGTACTGGTCCGATTGTTAAAATTTTTTCACCGATAGAAAGCTGCTTCATTCCTGTGTGAGATAGGCTATGTTTTATACACGCGGGCGAAGCCACGGCTAAAAGCTAGTAAAAAATAAGATGATCAAAATCAAAACGTAATATCCTTAATCATTAGTCAATGAACTCTCCAAAAAAAATCAGTATTTTTTTCTCAGGTAGCATCACCAGTAGTCTGTGCGCGCCCAATTACTTTTAACATTACTTTTTAGTCAAAAAGCGCCAGTCATGAGCGCGCACCAAATCACCGCCCGTGACGTTTACCGTCTTGTTGCACTTAAATCGACTTATTTTATACTTTCTATGAATTTCGGTAAATACAATGAGGTTAGATTTTTTGTGCATTCGTGAAAGAACAACAACAGTTTGAAGCAGAAGCGGTTAAGAACTAAGAACTTTTTTTTTTTGGTTGGATATATATATATTCCACAACTATCACACAACGCCGTCTAGTCCCAAGCTAAGCAGAACTTGTGTTATGGGTACTAGACAACTGATAAACATACTTATATATTTCTAAATACATACATATTATAGATAAATTACACCCAAACACAGAACAAATGATTATGCTCATCACACAAACATTTGTCCTGGAACAACTTCTCTCGCTCTGAGTGGGTGTACCTACTGACTAAACCCATCTTTTTTTAGAGCGAAATCATCAAATCTTCTCCCCCTATGGGTGGAGCGAGAGAGAGTCAGACTTTTACTGACTAAAACCTACTTGCGTTCCTTCAGTTACTCTTCCCTTTCACAATGATACAATACACATTTAATATTAGCTACTGCTAGCGGCTTCGCCCGCATGATAATAGAAAATTATCCCAACGGAAGATACTCCCTAAAAAGACCTACCCTATGTGCAATTCCTGGACATGTCTATCCATGTACCAAGTTTCATCTAAATCTATAAAGAAGTAACTAACATACACATACATAGACTCACAAACTTCCGGCCTCTGTAGATACATTTATGTATTACTAACTGCGCCCGCGACTTCGTTCGCGTGGACTACAGGATTTTGAATTTATTTTTTCTAAAATAAAAGTAGCCTATGTTACTCCTTATTACATCAGTTACCTGCCAAAAAAAGTCCCGTCAAAATAGGTCCAGCCATTTCAGAGATTAGCCCGGACAAACAGACAGACAGACAGACAAAAATTGTAAAAAATGTTATTTTGGTGTATGTACCGTATATATTCATATGCATGTAGTAAAAAGCAGTTATTTCAATATTACAAACAGACACTCCAATTTTATTTATATGTATAGATTTTTTGTAATTTTAAAATTGTACACTGGATCCTACCCTCTACTGTGATATCTTTAGAAACCTCAATGGTTTGCTAGAAGAAAAGTTACCTTTCAGTTAAGCTCGCCTATGTACATGAATTATCTTATCTGCTAAATATTGTAAGTTGCTATGGTGTACAACAAAGAATGAAGAATTAAATCCCGCAGTCTCAATTTAGACTGAGAGATTCATCATAACCAGAGGCCGGAATTAGGTAGAGTTCAACATGTACTTTGCACGCAGAATAGATGGTCGACGGAGACGAAAGGTTCTGGCGTCGCGAAAGACGCAGCGTTAGAAGGCCTCCAACAAGGTGGACCGATGATCTGGTCAGGGTCGCGGGAATCCGATAGATGCGTGACGCACAGGACCGGGTGGCGACGCTTGGGGGAGGCCTGTGTCCATTAATGAACGTCTTTCGGCTGATATGATGAAACATGTACGTGTACTGATTTCAGGTACTTACAACGAAAGAATAAAGTGTATATGCCTATTTTTTATTATGGTGGGAAAAAATCATCCAATGACATCCCCCGCTCTTAGGCGGAGCGGGAGATAGTGTCAGACTCTTACTGACTAAAAGACCCACCCCGTTCCTTGTAGACTTCATACCGAGGCTCGAGCGCCCTTTCGGATAACCCTGGCCCCAGTAGGCTTCGACCCGGCTGGGTCCCTGCTGTTGCTGACAACTCCTTGAGGCGCGCGCGAACAGTGCGCGCCGTCGACGACTTGGGCTTGGTCCGGACAGTTACCGGACGGCCGGACAGCGAGCTACCTATTGCTCACTGTCCGCAAGCCAAGTGTATATGCCTCAAATCCCGAGATTAATTTATTTTAAAGAGCATATTTTTTTATGGCACTATCAGAAATATAGCAGAAAAAAATGGAGGATGAGGAAGTGTTTTTTTACCTTACCTCAATTGACGTAGAGAGATCTTTTTCAATGAAAAATGCTAATAAACATTGTATGTTAATTATATCTTTGTTTTATTTGTCTCATCTATCTCTGAGGTTTTTATTATTATTTATTTATAATATTGTTTCACACGATTTTTCGTTAGAAATCCGTCGAAGATCCATATTAATATCAACATTTCGATGCAAGTACATGAATAACTCTACCTAATTCCGACCCCTAATCACAAGGCCACCGTAGACGCGAGCTTGCGGACAGCGAGTTATGGGTAGCTCGCTGTCCGACCGTCTGGTAACTGTCCGGACCGAGTCCAAGTCGTCGACGGCGTGCACTGTTAACGCGCGCCTCAAGGAATTGTCAGCAACATCAGCCAGCTGGGTCGAAGCCTACCGGGGCCAGGGTTAGTTTCGAAAGATAGCTCGAGCCCTGGTATGAAGGCTTGAAGGACCGTGGTGGGTTTTTAGTCAGTAAGAGTCTGAAACTATCTCGCGCTCCGCCCAAGAGCGGGGGTTGTCATTGATTATTTTCCCACCATAAAAAAAAACCTAATCAAAACATATAATAGTTACACCTTAACTTCGCAGTGTAATTAGTACCCCAAGCCAAGTTGCAAATCTGCAATAGTTAACGCTTGTAGAAAGCTTCAAATGTACGGGAATGACGTCATCTCAACGCTCAGTCACGTGGTCAGAACAAAAGAATTGGCGGCAAAGTCAACTCGAAGCGTTCGACGCGAGCGAAACGGTTGTAACTTGGCTAGGGGGGCAGATTACATGCAAATTGCACAGCAAGAATTTACAAGACAAACAACAAACCAACAATCTCAATTTTCCTAAGTAATCAGTTGAGGTAGAAAGGACTGGCTTTACAGCAATTGGCGAATGACCACAGCGGTCAGAGCGATCAGAGCGAACAGAGCGGTCAGACCGATCAGGTTCGTTTCCGCTTCACGGTACGCCGGTAATCAGGTGTTAATATTTTTACGGTAGCCCGATGCCGATTATAGGTGCGGTCGCCCTACTTCCGAGCTGATTACGCACATTTTAGTTTGATAAATTGGCTCTGAAAAAAGGTTTTTTTGTTCGTTTTGCTGAAGGAAAGATCTTGGTTTGTTTGCCTTTTTGATACTTGGAAACTATAAACTAAAGCCAAGTTTCTACCAAAGCGGAGAGGAAAAAAAATATGCTGGAAACTCTAGCACTATATTCCCTTAAAGTGACTAGGACACCATGAGACTTGCCCGTTTCCATAAACACTTCGAGGTTGGATGTCATAATATCATCATCCTCATCAGCCTTTTTAATGTTCCCACTGCTGGGAATCCGGCCTCCTCTCTAGGAGAGGGAATGGGCCGTAATCCAACACGCGGGCCCAGAGCGGGTTGGTGAATGTCACATGTCTTCGAATTTTTGGTTCTAGAACATGCCGGTTTCCTCAAGATGTTTTCCTTAACCGTTTTGAGAGCAGTGGTGATGAAATAAATTACACAAAGTAATACGCCTGGCTGGGTTCGAACCCGGGACCTATAAGTCATAAGTCGGGGCCGTTACCACTTCGCCACCACTGCTATCTGTCATAATATGTATCGCAAATAAGGCGAAGCTGATCAGAAATAAGACTAAAAAATTAATTTCATCTAAAATTATGATCTAAATAAGAATAATCACAATAAACAGCAATAAACCCGTGCTTTCAGACGATCTATCAAAGTTATAAAAACTACAATTACCGTTATTTCTTTCATTCATAAATTGTTTGCAAAACTCAAGCGCTTACAATACGAGCTCTTGATAAAAATCACGTGTGCTGAGTCAATATTTCCTGTTCGTTTCTTGATGACCATACAAATTCATTACTTTCTAGTTATGTTTAAGCTTTAAGCCTCAGATACAATAGGTCCTAGGGGACAAAATGTCCTCCAACTTGACGCGCAACACTGTCAAATTGTCCAACATGTTCAGCCCCACCAGAATGCATTGTTAAATGTTGGGAGGCAAGTTGGCAACGTTGCAGCGTCATGTAGATTGAGCGTTGCGCGTCATGTTGGGGGACAAAATGTATGGCAATGACATTACCTGTCACGCCACTTGTCACGCGAAATCAAATCTACGTGGTCTTTTGAAGAAAGAACCACACAGGTTTGTGTGGAACTATCCATTCAGCGCAAGCATTTGTCATAGTTCGTGTAGCTCAACTACCCTGTCTACCCTGAAGTATTAACCTTAAATTTCAATTCTCTATATGTCTACAAGGTAAACAATTGACCTGGTGAGGGTCGTGGGATTTCAATAGATGTGAGACGCACAGGACCGTTCGTTGTGGCGACACCTAGCTTACGTCCGGCCGTGGACGTCTTTCGGCTGAATTGATGATGACATATGTCTTCTCGAAGATTACTCCAGTAAGCTCAACCCTAGAGCTACTGATTAGTTTCTCTACTATACCGTTTAGTAGTGGTTATCACGTGCCCCGTCACGCAGCCCAAGTTTACAAACACCTCGGCCTGATTAGCGACGAACGTCCGGCTGATAAACTGGCTGTTATGCCTGCTCCATCGTTAACAACGTGTTTACAATGTCGTTAATGTACGATTTGATCATAGGTTAGGAAGTTGAGATAACATTGTTTCCGGGTTTTGTTCCGCTTAAGACGTATGTAACTCAAGGGATGTATGTGACTCAACTCATCTTACAAGTCTTGTAAAATAAATTTAATGTTGCGAGATTAAACGATTTTTCTTTTTAGGATTCCGTAAACTAAAGTTAAAAACGGGTTTTTATTACTAAGACTCCACTGTCCGTCTGCCTGTCACCAGGCTGTACCTATCTCGTGAAAAATTGGGTTCATCATAACTATTACGTTCCCATTTAACACCGAAACACCCGCTCACTCTACCCAAAGCAGGAGAAATAATTTGATGGTACCTCACATCAAAAAAAAAAAAATGGCAACTTAGATCGAAGTTCCAATTAACTGTCCATTTCCTGATTTAATACAGTGTTAAAACATTGACAATTTTAAAACATTGTTATGCTGGTATATATACCAGCATAACAATGTTTTAAAATTTTGATAACATGAAAAAAAATCTTCATCATAATCATTACGTTACTATTTCACATCTCTAATTTCTAATCATTATTATGATTCAAAACATAAAGCCCGTTACACACTAGTAACAAGTCGCGCGCAACCCACGTGAGGCGAACCCGCGTGTACTGCGCGCGGCCCGTGCCCAATTTAACGACTAATTGCGTTCTTATCGCGGCTAAACGCGCGATATCGTGAGCTCCGGCGGCTTTGTTTATAAACACAAGTAGGAGCAGACCGTTACATTCACTTCATATTGATTTCTACTTGCCGTTTTGATAAGAACTACTTAGGTTTCCTTTTTACTGTTACTGAACTCTTATGAGGGGAGCTAAGCTTTTATTTAATTGAATTGTGTAAGCAAGATGGCTCCGGTTTTGAGATAAATTTGCCTGACATTCAATTTATCTACTTAAAATGGAAGTAATTTTCATTTTCCTGGTTTCGACCTTTTGTATTTTTAATAATATAGACTAGTACTTTACTGCGATCCCACCTAATGGTAAGCAGTGAAGCAATCATTAATGGTGAGGCGCACTAGTTTATTAAGAGCTTATTCCCCTAATCTTGAAGACACCTAAAATATAGTTCCGCAGCAAGCAAATTGTTTCAGTCCTTCAATGTACGCGGTATAAACGACGACGCGTAACGCTTAGTCCGGACCGTATAAATGTTAACGATGTGAGGATGGCTGATAATATCTCTTACAATAAAAACACAATCTAATTGAACCATATATAATCAAAGCTTGTCTTCTTTTTTTTAAGGTTGAATGCCAAACAATTGCGGGGTAAAGGGTCCCCCTTGATTCAATCATTTTGAGCTCAAGGTCATGGCCGGGTACAATTTCGCGTCAGAGCAAAAAATTAAGTTGTGAAGTCTATACGCAGTTTCTCTAAAGGAAATATTATATTACATAGGAACTATTTATTGAATATGAAGATATATAATATGTTTTTTATAAAATTATTGTTCTATGTGATAAAGTAGATCATCAGTAGCACTACTACTTTATTGGGTCAACGCAAAGTAATAATATCTTCTTCGATTCTATTACTCATCAGTTCGCCCCGTTTTAAGATACTTATATCATCTTTCACGCTATCAGTTTCATTTGTTTAGTTTAGAATTAAAATGTATCTAACTAGCTTCTGATAGCGGCTTCGCCCACGTGAAAGTAGAAAAAATATTTAGCCTATAGGTCACTCAGTGATAAGTCACTCAGTGATAAAGTAGCATTTTACTAGTGGAAGAATTTCTAAAATCTATCCAGCAATGTTTGACAAGCAAACAAATTTTCAAAGAAAATGATTTCTTCATAGCAAGGTTTTATAGCGCGGTATATAACTTAATTAATACTCATCAAGACAATTCAAAAAAGCTCAAATACGATAGAGTTTGAGTTCCTTTGACCATCTTCCGGTTCCATCATCAGATCAGTTCCATATTATAATAATTTTAAATTGTCATCTGATTTACACATGCATGCAAAATTTTAGCTCAATTGGTAACTGGGAAATGAATCAAATTTTTTTTTTAACAGGGAAAGTCTTAGCGACATATTTTACCATTCACCTGCAGGGCGCGTTTCGTTGCGTAAGGGTTGCTCGCCTACCTTTGAACTGGTCACCATGAGTGTTATAAAGCTATTTGCAAAATAAATATCGTTTATCGATAAATTAGCTTTCAACTGGTGAAGAAATCATTAAAATCGGTCAAATAGTTTTTGAGCTTATATATTAAAAGCAAAAATACTAATCTTTACTCTCTATAATATTAGTAAGTATAGACTACAATCATTTTTCTAACATTTAACAAGACACACAAAAATCTTCCCTAACTTAAAAACACCTCACCCCAATTATCATAAACAAAACTCTAACAACATTAAACCAAAAAAAAACTTTATGCACGAAAAAGTTCGCAGGGAAAGTCTTAGCGGCATATCTTACCCACCTGTAGGGCGCGTTCCGTTGCGTAAGGGTCGCTCCCCTGCCCTTGAACCGGTGACCTTGAGTGTTGGGTCACTACGCAACGATTTTATTGTTTGACGACACCAGTGTGTTCCACCCTTTATTTAGGGAAGAGAGATCTTGATGTTGTTTTGTTTATTGAATTTTTTTTTGTAATTGGTTTTTGTTTAAATTTTTCTGATATTTACTTGTATATCTTATTTTCTTTTATTTTACTTACCTACTGAAACTTGTGGAAGTTTCTTAAAAGTTATGGAAAACTAACTGTAAACGGAACTTGCTGACAACATTTTTTATTGCACTAGGAAATCATCAAGTGACTTCTCCCGCTCTAGTTTGGAGTGAGATGGCGTGTCAGAATTTTGCTGACTAAAATCCACCTGTATCTTTCAGTTACTCTTTCTGTTCTACGAACACGGTAACTCTTTTAAAAATTCTATTCTACTAATTAAAGATATATATAGATTCTAATATTTTTTTTAAAGTGGGAAAACATTGTTACTTGATAATTTCTCCTACTCTGGGTCGAGTGAGAGGGAAACTTACTGAATGAAACCTACCCGTTTATCCTAATTTATCCTTTGCTTTTTAGAATTCTTAATAATCCTGTAGATCGAATTTTGATCAGCCTGGGAGTCAAACCCAAGACTCCACGCTCAGAGCAGAGCTTGCGACCACGACATCGCCTCACAGAGATCCCCAAAATAGCAAATAGATATCACTGTCTCCCTAATGAAGAATTTCACGGCATTTAGAGCGAATATGCTAGCTACCACATCAACATTTATGTTCAACACGGCGTGTAACGCAATCAGTCCAACATATGTTGGTCATGAATAGACTCACCCTCATAGATAACCCTCTATTTGTACAATCTTCCTTGTCTATGGGCGAAACAAATTCACCCACTCAATTTGGACTGACAGACAAATTGAGATATCCAAATTCACGAAAGTAACTAGTTCTAATTAAAACTTGCATTTTAATACAACTGGAGAAATTTTGTCATTGCGAATGAGCAGGAATTCGCCCGAGCCTTAGGTGAGGGTTGACAAATTTCCACATGTATCAAAAGACGACTTTAATACACTTTCGAAGAAGTAAATAAACGGGGGTTGACCAGCGACTCGCAGTGCCCAGCCTGATACGATAAACCGGTGAGTTCGCGCACTTTTAAGCACTAATGTACAAATCAGAAAACGCCTAAGAGCGGTGGGTAGAAACGGTTGTTGGAATAGGTGTATTGAAAAAAACTTATTATGCAAGTTCGACAATTTATTATATATCTGTGATAAGCAGGAGTCGGAATAGATAGAATATATTTAACAACAGATCATAGAAGTAAGTAACGTAAAGCTGATGACAACCTCTAAAGTCCCGGAATCATTGATGGAACTATTAATGATTTCCTTAGTACAAACACCCTGGTGAGTGAGGATCGTCACAGGAATCCGATAGATCATGCGAGATGCTTACGACCGGTCCTAGTGTCGACACTTGGGAGATACCTGTATCCAACAGTGGACATCTTTCGACTGAAATGATGATGAGATTTCCTCTAAAAATCAACCAATAGTAACGAAGAGCTAACATAGCAGATGCATTGT
This sequence comes from Mythimna ferrago, assembly GCA_910589285.2. NCBI lineage: Eukaryota > Metazoa > Arthropoda > Insecta > Lepidoptera > Noctuidae > Mythimna > Mythimna ferrago. Next base: position 4,457,627 of record OU342693.1, read on the forward strand.
TTGATCAGTTCAAAACAAAAACAAAACTAGTTAGAAGTAAACTATAGTTATCAAAAAACAAAAGGCCTGTTTTGACATTTGTGTTTTGACTACCTAGCGGGTGGTCCGTGTAGTGTAGCTACTACCACACCGGACCCTCTTGGGCGGAGCGGGAGATAGTGTCAGACTCTAACTGACTAAAAGACCCACCCCGTTCCTTCTAGCCTTCATACCGGGGCTCGAGGTGTCTTTCGAAACTAACCCTGGCCCCAGTAGGCTTCGACCCGGCTGGGTCCCTGATGTTGCTGACAACTCCTTGAGGCGCGCGGGAACAGTGCGCGCCGTCGACGACTTAGGCTTGGTCCGGACAGTTAACGGACGGCCGGACAGCGAGCTACCCATTGCTCACTGTCCGCAAGCCCGCGCCTACGGTGGCCGGAAATCGGGATCAGAATCCCGGCGGCGGCGAGAACGACGTTGCCTGATGCGGTTGGCCTCCTCCTTGGCGAGCATTACTGCTTCGCAGAAGTCGGCAACCGCTTGTCACTCCTACACCGGAACCCTAATTATTATTTTATTGTTTTTTTCTGTTTCGTTTCAAGTTACATTCTAGAGTTTTCTTCAAATGTCAAAACTGACCTTATTTTTTGACGAGCTTAAGATATTTATAGGTTTATTTTCTTCTGTTATAAAAAAAACAGCCTTTAAATAAACCAATCAAGTGACCAACACGCTTGTAAATCTCGTTGTCTAAAATAGCGCAGTCAATATCTATATAAGTGGACTCATCCCCAACCTGAGGGTGACACGATCTAGCCCTAGCCAAGTAGCCACCCTTACACTAGACACCCTCTGTTTACCGCCCAGGCCATGATACGGAGTTAATAACGCCCTGTAGTTAATTTAATGTGAACTAACAGGCCGCAATTATTATTCCCTTTTTTTACGACTTTCACACAACAAACTAGTCCCAAACTTAGCATAGTTTGTGCTATGAGTACTAGACTACTGATAAACATACTTATATAGGGTGACTGGCAATTAGTGTACGATACTTAAACACGTGATTGTGCTCATGATAACAAACAATTTTTACTATGGGAGCAAAGCCGAAATCGCGAAAAAAATATCAGCTGTTCAGTACATTAGGCAAACATAAATGTACTGAACAGCTGATTTTAATTAAACAGTAGATAAGTTACAAAATAGTATGCAGCCCACCGTTATCGGGAACAAGGTCCAAGTTATTATTATTATTACTAGCCCGTATAGTCCCACAGCTTGGCAAAGACCTCCCTCCAACCCCTCCAATGATCACGATGTTGCGCTTCCTTTTTCCAATTCTCAGACAAGACATCTAGTTCATCCTGCCATTTCCTTCATGGTCTGCCGCGGCCCCGTGTTGCTGTAACTGGGCACCAACCCTATATTTATCATCAGATTACTTTCTACCCTGAGTGGAGCGAGAGGGAGTGTTAGATTTTTACTGACTAAAACCCACCTGTGATCCTTCAGTTGCCTGCAGGGCCACGGTATCTCTTTTAAACATTCCCGCAGCTATGGATTACTACGTTTCTTCAGTATACAAACCGAGTAGATTTTCCATAACCTTTTCAGTAGTTTCAAAGCCCAACTGTCGATGACTCACGACCATAAACAAAAACTTAACGCCATAAAGTCAGTTAAAGACGTGCCATAAGAAATAAAGCAATCGTACATAAATAAGTAATAAATAGAGTATGGAGGCTCTAAGTTATTATTTATCTTGGAGACGTCACGTGATGTCGCGTGGATGGCTAGACTTTCGGGTGTGGTGCCTGTGTTAGCGGTAGGAGTTTAACAAAGAAGATTATTGGCTGGCCTGTTGGTCTAGTGGTTAGTGACCCTGACTGCTATGCCGGAGGTCGTGGGTTCGATTCCCACTCAGGACAAATGTTTATGTGATGAGCATAATCATTTGTTCTGTGTCTGGGTGTAATTTATCTATAATATGTATGTATTTAGAAATATATAAGTATGTTTATCAGTTGTCTAGTACCCATAACACAAGCTCTGCTTAGCTTGGGACTAGACGGCGTTGTGTGATAGTTGTGGAATATTATATTATTATATTATTATTATTCTAAAATATAAAAGTAAAGTGGAATTAAACACTGGCACCAATTCAGTTCAATTACGTTATATTATAATCAAATTGCCTATTGTAAAGCAGTTGAACTGTTTAAACTAGTCATACTACCAACATTTTAGTCCCTTAGCCTTGCCGTTGCACTGTTTCAACCAATCATTACTATCAATTTATTTAAGATTCATACAGATTGCCTTGCCGTGAAGTCGACAAATCATATTTATGTAGCCTTTACTTCTTCCAGAATAAAATCCCATTTAATTATATATTTGTCAGTCGATTTAATAATAGTTTTATTTATGTCTAATATGCATAATATAAGGTATGTTTTCTTTAAGGATGGGAAAACAACAAATTCAATTCTCTTCTTCATACTCCGCGTAACATTTCTAGCCGCTATTAGGCACCTTTTCTGTAACTACAGTACTCTCTGGAACTCTCTCCTACACTCCCTTCACGTCAAGCCATCTTTGTAGGTCTTCAAAAGATAAATTAAAGAGTACTTCCTTTCATTATGTTGGTATTTATTAGTATGCAGAGCACGTACATTTTTATATATTAGATTTATTGATCTTACCCTCGAAAGTGATCTCTCTGTCACTCAAATATTTGCTGGGAGAAAACTCATTGTTGAATTAAGCTCGCCTTTGTACCTGAATTGTCAAATCCCTGTGTATTATAATGAGTTTTTGTCTAAATTGTACAATAAAGTATAAATTATATCTTTCCTTTCTATCTTTTCTCTCTCCAGCCTCGCTCCCCGCTAACACTGGCACCTCATCTATAAATTTTACAGCGTTGAAGTTGGCGGTAGCGCGGCTATGTGATTTGATATCGTTAACTTTATTGTCACTGTTACGCGATATTTATGACATGTGTCGAATTTTAACGTGATTTGTGTCTGGCAGTCACCTTAGTTTGTTATCATATGGAGACAAAGAAGGTTCATTGACCTGCGTACCTATACTTATTATTTTTTGCTGTGAATATTACAGGTTCCTTTGAGTTTTTGTCTAAGAAGTTAAATATATACGAGTAGGGCAGAATTTCAAACAGCATGGATTCTTATTTCTTTTTTTAAATAATTATTATCGATAAGCTCGCATTTTACCTGAAAAATTTAAAGGGTATCGTTTGTCTCGGTATAGCCACGTGAAGAGGAGGGATGAAACGCATATTGCTAAATAAGTTATGAGTTTACATGTAAATGGATGGAGGGGGAGAGGGAGGCCAAAGAAAATATGGATGGATTGTGTGAGGAGTGATATGAAAAAGGTGTTAGTGATAGCTTGACGAGTGACAGGACAGAATGGAAGAAAAAAACGTGTAGCGCTGGCCCCAAATAAAACGGGTCAAGGGCAGGAAGATGATGATGAGGCTCGCATTTGACCTGCTAAGCCCCTATGGTTTACTGACAACTCCTTGAGGCGATCTAACGGTCTTGAGCTCGGTCCGGACGGTTACCGGATGGTCGGATGGCGAGCTACCCATTGCTCGCCGTCCGCAAGCCCGCGCCTACAGTGGCCGGAAATAGGGATCGGAATCCCGCCGGCGGCTGGGGCGTGAGCGCCGTTGCCTGATGCGGTCGACCTCCTCCTTGGCGGTATTTATAAATTTGAGTTAGAGTGAGCAGTGGGTAGCTCGCTGTCCGGCCGTCCGGTAACTGTCCGGACCAAGCCCAAGTCGTCGACGGCTCGCACTGTTCCCGCGCGCCTCAAGGAGTTGTCAGCAACAGCAGGGACCCAGCCGCGTCGAAACCTACTGGGGCCAGGGTTATCCGAAAGACAGCTCGAGCCCCGGTATGAAGGCTAGAAGGAACGGGGTGGGTCTTTTAGTCAGTAAGAGTCTGACACTATCTCCCGCTCCGCTCAAGAGCGGGGTTTGTCATTGGATGATTTTTTCCCACCATAAAAAAAAACTTATAAATTCAACATTATTTTTAGTAATGCGAAACCTGAATTTAGTTTGTTCAGAATCAGTAACTGAATGGATTCCAAAGTTTTTACACCATGTTATATTTTTATCCCAAAAATATTTAAAAAAGTCACAAGTTAGACTCCACCGACACTAACTACAACACAGGTCACGGCAGGTGATAGCGGTCATTAGGCGCCAGAAACTGCTGGGTGCAAGTGCAAACCACCCCTCAGTCGCCTGGATGGCCCAGTGACTATGTATTTTTGCTGACATAACAGGCTTATAACTTTGTGATTTTTCATGATACAGTTATGAAATTTTGTACATAGATTCTTTACATAAAAATACTAGACACGTGTTTTGGGTTTCGTATATACTTACTAAAACTAATGTTGTATGAAGAAATAGGTCTGTCTATCAAAATAGGATCTAAGCATAACTAGCGACAACATATAGTCGTAAATTATAAAAAGTGTATATTGCATAAACACCGCTAAATTTTGATCGTTTTAATCCCGTGGAGGGTCGATCCGGTACATGAAACACTATCGATTTGTAAAGATAAAATTAAAAAATAAAGTACCTTTTTTTCAAAACTCGTATTAATTTACGCATGTACGAAATTAATTTCTTTAAGAAAACGTCAACTAAGCAAGGTACTTTATTTTTTATTTTTTTCTTTACAAATCGATAGTGTTTCATGTACCGGATCGACCCTCCACGGGATTAAAACGATCAAAATTTAAGGGTGTATATGCGTTATACAGCTGTAGGAGTTATTCCTATAATATCACTCTTTTACATTATTTTAAAAAATCACGCCTTCTGGCCTGACAGTCGTCCTAATTGTCTCTTAAAATACCTTTTATTTTTAAAACAAACTGTAATTAGTATTTATTTCTTTTATCTATAACTGCTAGCTTCTGCCAGCGGCTTCGGTCTCGTGAAAGGTTTCTTCATACATGTGAGTTCTGGACAATCCTCTCTCTTACTCCTCGTCTACGTGATAAAAGGAAACCCGTGCAAAATTTAACACTCCTAGTCCCCATAGTTTTTCCTGCGTGTTGATATGTAAATCAGTACTAGTGAGTAGTACTACTACTGATTACTACTGAGAATCTCTCTTCTGGACACGAGTTGCAATAGCCAACCTGGAAATCTCTAAACAGATTTCGCACCCAGGTTGGGTGCGGCCAAGACCATCTCCACAGATGGGGGTTTCTGGACGGTTCCGACCTTCAGTGTTTGTACGGCGTCTCTCCGCAGACCATGACCCACCTTCCATCCTGCATAACTTGCCCTGTAATCTGTTCACGTAGGAATCTGACAGCATCAGAGGCATTGCCTTGCCTGAATGCTGGGCAAGGCATGAAATTTAATTAATTTTGTCATCGACACGCTAAGAAGAAGATGTCAATCAGTCATTTTCTCCTTTTATGTTATTACAAGCTTTTATTTAGTTTCACCTGTCCCGATGTTTGTCTGTCATCAAATCTTACAAATTAAATTTGATCCACTTCCCGGTTACCGATCGAGCTGAAATTTTGCAAGCATGTATAAATCAGGTGACAATGCAAAATTATTATGACATGGAGCTGATCTGATGATGGAACCGGAAGGTGGGCGTAGGAACTCGGTAGTTAAACGACACAACTCCATCGAGTTTGGGCTCGTATGATTTGTCTTGACGAGTACCTATTATTTATACAAGTATACTGCGCTATAAAAGCTTGCTATGAAAAAATGATTTTCATTAAAAACTTGTATACAGATAAGATGATAAGATAGATGTGCCAATGAATTTTAAACCATTTAAGGAGATCCTGATGAAAGAGTATCTACAGTATCAACAATACACCTATTCTTTTGGGAAGAGCAGTCGTGCTCTAATATTAAGTTTCCCCTTAAATGAAACGCGTCCCTCCACGTACATTACCGGTTGCAAGTAATTGTCATACATTGAACTTGCAGTCTGTCTGTCTGTCGCGAATTGATGTCAAGTGGTCGTAGTTACGCAACCACGGTCACGGTCGATGCACCCGATGCACTTGGGTGAAGGGTGAGCAGAGATATAGCAAGTGACGTAAAATTACTTTTATCATTCTTGGTACTTTGTAGCGCCACTTGCTTCTGTCTATAACATTACGAAGTGGTTACGGGCGCCTTTTGAAGCCTTTGACTTTTAAATATTGCTGATTCTCAGCCTAACTTAACCATTTTATATTTAATACTAGCAGCTACCTAAGGCTTTGCCCCTGTGAAATTACTTCCAACCTTCTCTCTCTCTCTCCCTCACTCTCTCTCTCACCTACGTCATAAAAGGAAGCCTTAGCCCAGAAAAATTTCACTATCCTAATCCCAGCTCTCTCTCTCTCTCTCTCTCTCTCTCACCTACGTCATAAAAGGAAGCCATGTGCAAAATTTCACTATCCTAATCCCAGCTCTCTCTCTCTCTCTCTCTCTCTCTCTCTCACCTACGTCATAAAAGGAAGCCATGTGCAAAATTTCACTATCCTAATCCCAGCTCTCTCTCTCTCTCTCTCTCTCACCTACGTCATAAAAGGAAGCCATGTGCAAAATTTCACTATCCTAATCCCAGCTCTCTCTCTCTCTCTCTCTCTCTCTCACCTACGTCATAAAAGGAAGCCATGTGCAAAATTTCAATATCCTAATCCCAGCTCTCTCTCTCTCTCTCTCTCTCACCTACGTCATAAAAGGAAGCCATGTGCAAAATTTCACTATCCTAATCCCAGTAGATTCGACTATGTGTTGATATGTCTGTCAGTCAGTCTCTCTTTTTACCTATATAGGTAGAAGATAAGTATTTTAAAATTTTTGAATTAAAATTGTAATTTTATTTTTAAAGTTATCTGTTAGTGAAACGTTCCTATCTATATGCCAAAGGCTATATAAATGAAAAAATAACAGTATCAAAGTGCTTTGAAATTGAAATATCTCTGACCTTAGTGTTTTAGTCTAAAAACTGTTTTTTTTTTTTAATTATAATGGTAATAATTAAATTTTGTAAATATAAAAGGCTAAGTCCAGACTCACTAACTGACTCTTTAACACCCAGCACAAACCCTTGGCTAGAACGCTGAAAATTTAATAAAGATCTTTTTTTTTTGGTGGGGATAATCATCCAATAACAACCACCGCTCTTGGGCGGAGCGGGAGATAGTGTCAGACTCTTACTGACTAAAAAACCCATCCCGTTCCTTCAATCTTTCATACCGGGGCTTGAGTTCCCTTTCGGATAACCTGGCTTCGACCCGGCTGGGCCCCTGCTGGTGCTGACAACTCCTTGAGGTGCGCGGGAACAGTGCGCGCCGTCGACGACTTGGGCTTGGTCCGGACAGTTACCGAACGGTCGGACAGCGAGATACCCATTGCTCAGTGTTCGCAAGCCCGCGCCTACGGTGGCCGGAAATCGGGATGGTGGCGAGAGCGCCGTTGCCTGATGCGGTCGGCCTCCTCCTTTGCGAGCATTAGTGCTTCGCAGAAGTCGGCGACCGCCTGCCACTCCTCCTCGCTACCTACAAAAGAAGATGAAAGGGTTTTTCAAAATTCACCCCCTAGGTATATGAAATGGGGGTCCAAAGTTTGTATGGAGAAACCTCCTTTCCACAGGGGAAGCCTCTACAAGAAACTGGTCCAAAATAAATAAAAAAAAACCGGTCAAATATGAACCAGACTTGCGCACGAAGGGTTCCAAATCACGATTCTTGTATAGGAGCACCACTTTTATAAATATTTATTTTCTTCTACTTCTAGTATTTGTTATTATACCGGAAACAGAAATACATCATCTATGAAGACTTCAACTTTGTAGCTGTCACAGTTCATAAGATACAGCCTTGTGACGGACAGACGGTCAGCGGAATCTTAGCAATAGGGTCCCGTTTTTACCCTTAGGGTACGGAACCCTAAGAAGAGACTACCTATTTCATTAAATATAGAAAGTATTGCTAAATGAATTAGAATAAAGATAGAACCGCAACGCGCACACGTGTGACACACACGCCGATCAGTAGCCCGATTCACGTAATGAAAACCGTAACGATATCGTAGCGATTTAGTCGTTTAGACCATTTCCGTATTCACATTCGTCAATCGAGTTTGAACGACACCGATTTTAAATTCGTTTGAAATTCGTCGATTTAAAAAAAAATCTCAAAGTCAAAGTCAAAGTCAAATCATTTATTTCAAATAGACCATTTACAGGCACTTTTGAATAGTCAAATGTCGGTCAGTCCAAGAAAAGTGAAGCTAAATTGCACGTTCCAAAGAGTAGGTCTCTATGGAGAAGAACGTGCAAGAAACTCCATGGACACTCTTTTAAATCATATTATGTGTTACATATAATGCTTGGTTACATATTACTTGTTGCTTCTATCATGTGAGCACAATGTCGATAATGAAATAAAAATGTAAAATAATTAAAAGATAGAAACTGAATTAAGCCACTGGCAGCTAAGAGATGACCAGTCCCATCTGACGGCACCCGTTCACGAGCATGACGCGTGCATCAGCCCCACTCAGCTCAACCATTTTGAAGGGAACTGAACGACCCAATAACACGTGCCACCAACAGCGAGACATTTGAGTGAGCATGACAAACTCTCAACTGCCATGCTCGTAATGTCAAAAAAAAAAAAAGTTGTAACCTAATAAAAATGCTCCATGGTGCTTCACATTCACAAACTTGAAAAAAGTGCTTCTACATTATACAATGCAATCTGTATTACATTATCCTGGTAGGATACGTATTAACCTTTCAATCGTGGAAATTACAGACACAATAGAAAGACAATAGGTGCGCGAACGCCGGCGTTCGCTTGGGGTTTAATGAAATGTAACTGGAAATAAGTCGATAGATCGTGAATACCGCTTTTGGATAGGACTTCGATAGAACGACTATAAAACTTCAACGATATGGCTTGTTTGATTTTACGTGAATCAGGCTACTGGGCGCGTCGATCGACTAGACTTGTAGAGCCACGCAACGCCACGCGATGTGTAATATACGTGGTTGTGCGTCAGTCTTATGTAGTTCTAGCTTTACCATGTTTTCTTTTTTTCTTCTTCTTCTTTCTTAGATGAGACAAAAGATTGTCCGTGCCATGATTGTAATGCACGTATTAACAGAATTATTAAAACGGTCCATGAAATTTGTTTGCCGTGCGTTAAAAATGGCGCGTGGTCGCATGCTTCTTGGGCTAAAGCCGAAACCAGAGCATATAATTAGTACCTGAACTCCTATATATTTTATTTTAACCTTGGTAATTTGGCGACACGGTTGACGCAGTGATTGAGCGTGTCATAGGTTCAATTCCGTCCGAATAAATATTTGCATGGTCTACAAATCCGGGTCCTCGGTCTCTGGGTGTCATGTATATGTAAGTTTACATGTTTGTAAATGACTCCTGTATCCACGGTACAGGACTAAAGCCGCGCCGTCACTATCTCGGACTGCATACAAAAGATAGAGATGACAAAGACACAATACTTGCAAATATGCAACATTTTAGTGATTTACTAAAAATCTACAGATTTGATTATAAAATTAAAACACTATAAAGGTTAAACGTTGCTTGTAGAATAATCTGGTATTTAACAATCTGAATATTTACATGTTATTATTGGTTCGGTTTTAATCAATAAAAGTAATTTTTAGAGGCATCTTTGTGATTTTTTGTTCCTAAAATACTAAATAATCTGTATTATACTCGTATTTTGAACACATTATCCCTCTAGCATTTATCCAGAAGATTAACATATACTTAAGTTTTTAATTCTGTCTACTGTAGTGGATCATATATTTTTACGCATTATAAAACTCTCGATTTAACCCGTTGTATGGCCGGAACGCGGATCCACGCGGAACACAATAACTTTATAATTGTGTCCCTAATTACGGACGGTGAAAAGTTAAGCTTGAAGTACACTGCGCACACATGAGCCACACACGCCTCCATCTCCATACATTTTATAATATGTAAACTAGACTTGTAGAGCTACACCAGATCCATGCCACGCGACGGCGCTCTACGTACAAGTCAGGCGCGGTCCACGTGTCCGTCGCGCGTCGGTCTAATGTAGTTCTAACCTCTGTAGTCCTCTTAAGTAGATTTAATTCCTCAACCATTATCAAACCCGCGGCCCGTCACACTGAATCGCAAAACCCTGACCTCTGCGCACAAGTGGCTCAATTGGACCGGACGTGACGTCACAGACGCACTTCCGTCGCTAATTACGATCGTCTGCGTCCGCGGGATGTCCTGAAGGGTGCATTGTAACTGTACCAATTAGATTTTAAAAAGTTTTGTTTTTAGTTAATTTTGTACTAGTAGGAAGGATTTCTTGTGCTAACATTTTTAGGTGATGTAATTTATATATTTATTTAAACTTCATGCACAGTAGTGTTACATGGGACTTAATGCAACAAGGCATTCTCTACCAGTCAACCTTTGGGTTAAAAAGACAACATTGTGTTAGGTTTGCACAATAAACAAATGAAGAGCAGTGGTGGCCGAGTGGTAAAGGCCCCGACATACGAGTTGTAGGTCACGGGTTCACACCAAGCCAGGCGCATTGTGTTATTTTCTTCAACATCACTGCTCTCAAAACGGTGAAGGAAAACATCGTAAGGAAACGGGCATGACTTAGAACCAAAAATTCGAAGATATGTGACATCCACCAACTCGCACGGGGCCGTTGTGGATTACGGCCCATTCCCTCTCCTATAGAGGAGGCCTGATTCCCAACAGTAGGAACATTATAAGGCCGACTATGCTGATAAACAAATAACAGATACTTCAAACATAAACAAATAAATAAAATATATAAGTATCCTAAGTATGCTAAAATTATAAACTAATAAATACTATCATAAAATATCAAATCATTAAGAGAACTTAATAACAATTATGATGAAGACCGAACTAAGGTTGAGAGGACTTCAAGTAGTAGTTCCGAATTTTACGCTTGAAGGAAAATTTACTTTCATCATATTTATTTAATTTAGATTAGGAATCTAACTTTATGATGACATGCCTAATCTATCTTTTATATATAATAATATTCACACACACAATTATCACACAACGGCGTCTAGTCCCAAGCTAAGCAGAGCTTGTGTTATGGGTACTAGACAACTGATAAACATACTTATATATTTCTAAATACATTCATATTATAGACAAATTACACCCAGACACGGAACAAATAATCATGCTCATCACACAAACATTTGTCCTGAGTGGGAATCGAAACCACGACCTTCGGCATAGCAGTCAGGGTCACTAACTACTAGACCAACAGGCTAGTCAACCTACCATATACCTATAATTATTCTTCTGTGTTTGTCGGTACAATTCCAGTAACTGCACTCCTGGTTTATACTTTAACTTCTGGCGTACATGTTCAACGGTATATTTCGCCCATGTGGCTTTTGTGTAGCGATGATGAGGTGGAGATGGAGCGCGCTTGCCTAGAAGTAACCTATTCACTCTTGATTTAAAGACCCCTAGGTTGTAGCTATCAGGAAACACAGACTTCGGCAGAGAATTCCACTCCTTAGCTGTATGGACATTGAACATGTTCAGTGTATTTAGACTAGAATTATAGTAATAAAGCGTATAACCACTATCTCACCTGATGTTAAATGATGCTGTGTGACGTTGAAGCACGCTTATTTAGAGTTGCCGATCCACTCCTCTTCAAAAACGAGCCTGAAATGATCATATCTTAGCTTTAAGTACTATTAATTCTTTGAGACCGATAGCGACTCTGAAATCTTTAAAGTTGCTGCCTAAATGCCAAACCAATGTTGTATGATTGAACATATGTATAAACATTTTAAAATTTAATCATTTGAGGGCAAATACTAATTTATTTTTACTCTAAGCTTACTTGATACAGACAGATATGTCACAAATGGCGTCGACAAGGAAAATTAAATGTCTAAATTAATTTAAGTAGGTACTTACCTACGTACATACTTATATCGAATATCAAAATGAATGGTAATTACCTTATCCTGTAGGCATCTTCTGGTAATCTTCTCAGGATCTTTAGAGAGACTGAAGACTTCCTGATTTCCTGAAGATACTTTTTAGAAGACACAGCATAAGTATGAAAAGGTTATAATATATGCAGAGAATAAGAGCTTTAGTAATACAGCGAAGAAAATGTTAATTTATAACCGACAACCAATTGATATAAACTAGCGCTTGGCTGCGATCCCACCTGATGGTAAGCAGTGATGCAATCGAAGATGGTGAAGGGCTCTAATTTATTAAGAATTTGTCTTTATATCACAACAAGAATTGAGTTAATGTTACAAATGGGTATAGTTCACATTGTATGAATTAGTATAGTTTGTCACTCCTTCCAGCTGCTCAGATTTTGATGAAATTTGGCACACGCATACACCATATCCAGGAATCATATTTTCATCACCGTTGGGATAATGTTCTACTTTCATGAGGGCGAAACGGCAGGTAGAAGCTAGTTTAGACATAACGCGATAATTCAATAAGCGTTGGGTATCTGGTCGCCTCGATTTGTGGGAGAAAACTTCAGTTTTATGCAAATGTTTGATGAATAAGTAACAATGTTACATTAGCCATCTTATTTACATTCTTAGATGTGCTTATCTGATGTAGGAAGTGATTCAATTAGGTTTAGTTTGAATCTTTCTATTAGTAGTCTTTCGCGAATCCGACCAAATTTAATAGTCACAAAATACATGGGCAATTGAGTAGTAATTGTGACATAGCACGTTGGTTGGATTCGCGATATTATCGCTTTTGACGCAATTCGGAACGCAAGGTATATCGCTATGTTTTCAAACTTAGGTAGCTTACGTCACATCTTTTCAACAATGTAGCGAAACTCCAAACAAAAATCAAGAATATGAAAAATTCATCTCGGCTTGAATAGCCTCCGTCACAAAATCTAAACTAGAGATCCCTCATGGCACGAGGGCTCAAACCGTCGCATAGCAACGCTGAAAAATGCATTCGCGAGACAAAAGCAGGCTATTACCGCCCCAGGATTAGCCCTATTGACACTACGTTACCAATTAAAAAGGGAGGGGTGCCTTTTCGTCTCGGTTTTTTTCAGCAGACGGTTTTTCAGGCCGCGGGCGTCACCCCCCACATTTCCCCCTAACCCCCCGTGGCTGTACAGAAAAATCAATAACGCAGCACTTTTTTCCGCGCGTAAAGCATGCACCGACACGGCGCGCGGTGGTGTGTGTGCGCGCCACGCACACGAGCGCGCGCCGCATCGGGTTGCTAGCATTTTTTCCATTCGCATTAAAATTTGCTCACAGCGACATTCTCACTGAAGCCGACGTCCCTGCCTTTGATTAGTCGGATGCACCTGGAGGGCTTACGCAATACCGCACGCTCCCTTTTAATGCAAAGCCTCTACGACCATCTTCAAATAAATAACGACAAATTACTTTCTCACTCTACAACTACCTTCAAAGTGAAAACAATTTGTAAACGCTACAAATATCAAAAATGCTCTTCAACATTTTCAAGACGTTAAAGCGTTAACGGAAAACAATTTTAAAACATTCTATCATCAGCCTTTTGTTCAAATTCTCTACAGGAAATCGCCATAACTTGTGCTCTTAAAAGGATTGCGGTAAAATGAGAAGAGGATTCAACAAGAAAACGAGTGCAGACGTCCTTATGTACCGAGCTGGGTACCCGCCATTGTGAGCCTGTTTAATTTTATAAAGCCAAGGAACAGTCTACGGACCTTGTAGGACTCAATGGCATCACTTCCGTGATCTCTGTTTGCGGCTCATCCGATAATGTCATGAATGAGCGCTAAAAGCTTTAGCGAGCATCGCCAGGATCCGGAGCATATCATTTGCATAGATTCCTAACGCTCGGTGCGCGACAACCGCACAACACTAATTGCTAACGCAGACTAACGTAAAAAAAGCATCACATTTAAAAAAGGAACGCTTTGCACATTTTTATTTCGCGTTCGCAATGACAGAGGTGCGTCCGTCCCGCTCGCTCGCATTGTTGCGCGCCGCTCGTCAGCACTCCATCTTTGTCTGCCGCGCGCGTTTTTTTGAACCTGCAAAAATATAAAAACGCCGAATCGCGTCGGTGGAGGGGCGCGTGTTTGCGACTGCACTTGTGTGCGTCCCGCGATAATGCTTGTTTTAGGGCTTTGGCCCGATCATAAGTCAATACATTCCCGAAGTTTGTAAGCGCACCAATAGTGAAGTGCTTAAAAGCTAACAACGCGAAAATTCTTAACGTAAACAACTAGAAATGCTGAAAATCGCAAACATTTGAAAGTTTCGTATAAAAAATAGCGGTAGCTGCTTACTGAAATATACGGTATACCTAAGCTTAGATGATAATATCATGCTAGACATAGTAACAAGCACATTAAGTCTTGGAGAACGTATCCTCATTGATTCAATACCTAATTACAGCTTGAAAGCATTGAACTGCTCTTGAGGAGCCAGCCAGCGTAACAAACAGATAATAATTAGCTGAGATTGTATCTCGTCTATTTTCCGTCGAACGAAAGTGTCTACGACACTGTCTAAATCTATTTTCGTTAGATAGAATAAAAAAGAGGAACACCTTTCTCTGCACCTTTCACTCACTTACAATTAGCGCTCTGTTAAGCATAAGATAACAAGACCAGACTGCTTTTTTCTTACGTGCCAAATTGGACTAAGTCGATCAATCGAACAGTGGACTGCAATTTGGCATGCAGGGCTGCCAATCTGACGACCTAAAAACTAAAGTAAAACTTTGAACAATATGGCCGCGAAGACAAAAAACTTTTCCAAAGTCAATCATCGAGAATATTGGAGACTTTTTTTGTGGAAAGAAGCTAAAACTAACACAAAAAACACTACAATAAACATTTAATATTGTATAACAAATGAAAAAACACAAAGAAAATCTTAAATTAATAAAAAACACACTACTGGCCGCCTCACATATCGCATTCCGCGATCTTTTTCAAGCACGCTAGAGTAGATAAAGATCGGTAAAAAATCAGGGATCTCATGCCTCTTTATTTCATCATCATCATCATCATCAGCCTTTTTAATTTTCCCACTGCTGGGACTCAGGCCTCCTCTCTAGGAGATGGAAGCCTCTTTATTTACTAAGATCTATTTAGAACTCTAAGAACATTAGTCCCCAACCACATAGTAACTAGGCAACCCTGCCAAAGCAGTCTGGGGCCGCAACCAGGCAAAGTACAAATCCATTGATTATTTTTATGCATTACGGTTCTAAACCGCAGAATACGAACTGTTCTTTCCCTGAATAAAATAATTTGACCGTGAACACAACAGTTAGTGTCAGCGTTTTAGTTTGAACCACATGTTAATAGCCAACATTAAAACAAAGACAATGATTGTGCGATTGTTATGTTTAATGTTTGTTCTACCGCTTGTTTGAAATTACGGTATTTTCGTCAAGACTTTTTGTCTATGATGAACCAAAATACTAATTCTATATTCGTCTCTGGTTCAACTTTAAAATAGTAAAATCTAATAAAAAAAATCTCCAAGATTGAACGGAAAAAGTTTCGTTCAGATTAATCTAATCTTAGCATGCAACAAAATCGTTGAACTAGAAAATGATTTAATAAAACCCGCGCCGGGAAAATTTCCTTCTCTTTCTCTCGAAAAGCGAGAAAAAAATCGCCGTCTCCAAGCCGACCTTACGCAGACATCTTTTTATTGCGAACGTGCCCCTGGCCTCACTCTTTCTTACCTCATAACACAGTTTCTCTTGGCTTTTTCCCGTTTTTTTACTCCATTCAACCCCCCGTCGGTGTGTGTAGAAAAAACTTTGTGGCCTCGTAAAAGTCCACTTCTGAACGAAAACTTGCGTTGTTTTGAATTTAGAACTTTTGTTTCGTCGTCGTTGATTTTCTTCTTTTTTTTTGTTTTGACTTTGGAATTATTTTGATTAGACTCTTTGGTGTCAGTCTTGTGTTGTGGTGTTCATTATTTGTATTTTGTTTTAACGTCATCGTTCGGTCAGTGGTGCTTTGAGAAAATTGTATGGCTCAAGTTTTACATGATTTCTGCGTTCTAGTTGCGAAAAGGAAAGAATTTTCTTTTATGGTTTAAATTATGAATGTTACGGAGAACAATCGGCATGGGCATATACCTACCTAAAACAAAACTAATGAGTTCTCAGATTTAAAAGAAACGTGTTAAGTAATATCCTCATCACTCTTTCTACCATAAATAGATGTTACGTTTTTCTGCAGCAAAATTCATGATATGCAACCTCACGGAACTTTTTAAAGTCCTGCGTTCACCGTAATTGCTTGGTTTATTAAAAATCGTATAAATACTAACTACTAGGTCTTTTCATCAAACTTTAATGAAAGGTATTTCATTAGTGAAAAAGAGGAATTCTTTAGAGAATTATAATTATGGCTTCGTTAAACTCTACGTTTCTGAACGTAATTAAAGAAAAGCTTTTAGCTTGCTATATTAAAAACTAAAAATGGATCTTTGAAATGAATCTAGACGAGTTTCGGAGTTCAAAATGCTTTCCATGGACTTAGTAGTCCAAGCGCTACATTTTTCTCCGTTTGATATAGTGCGCATTGGCAACAAAACAATTTCGTTATTAGACTTTTTTCGCTGTTCAAGGACTGGAAATAATCCAGGGGAATGTGTAGACGAACAAACGAATAATTTTCAAGTAGGTTTCATTTTAATTAATCTGGTGGCCGGGGGGCGGGCGCCATCTTCCTATTTGAAAACTAAACCCAAACAATTGCGCATCGGTCGAATTTTAAAAACTGGATACGTGATACATGACATCGAGGGGCCCGCGTTATCTAACTACCCCTAGCACATCGGCCGGTGTAAAAAGAACTATAGGACAGGGGAGAGGCCCCCCTCGTTTGCCTTATTTTGTTGGGATTCGGGGAGGGGCGGGAGGTCGAGTGCTGCTGGTGTGTAATGCACATTTTTGCATGGAGCTCCGCGACCGGGCTGAGCCCAGCTCAGCCCTGCACGCACGCACACCACAGCACCCTGTCCATGTGTGGGGTGGCACATACCCGCTTACATCGTAGATGGATTCTGTTTTGTAGGTTTTTTAATTGACCAAAAATTTTGTACATTCGCGATATTTTGCTTTGAAAAATACATGACGTTATGGGCTTTCTGATTGGTTATGGGAGAGTTGGAATCACTACAGCGCTAAGCCAGGTGTGCTAGCAGAATTTTTCGATGAGACCTTATCATAATTATGCTTAAATTATATTGCCACTTTAAAAGTAATTAAAAAAGTTAAATCAGTCTTTAAACCGTGATCTAATCAATCATCAAAAATTATAGCTACTCAAGCAAAAAACTTAATAAACTACGTCCAACGGCTTTTACAGTAGGTAGATACGACTTTAAGCTGTCATGATACAATTTCTGTACCTATCTACATATACCTAGCACATCATACATAACAACTGCAATTGATTTCCCGAATACATATAGGTAAACCGGAGTCATACTAATCGAGAGTGACGCTCGAAAAAATCACAACCCCTGGACGCAGACGAGGGGGTATAGGGGGTGGCAGAGAGGGGGTGCAGGTGGGGTTGCCAGTGTTTTTATTTTTCATGATTGGTGGATTGCAGCGGGAGTAATGATCGATGGAATTAACGTGCGCCACTGGCCACCACGGGGGCTTCAGTTTTTAAAATTTCGAATGCTTCGTGTTTTAAAAATGGAATTCGATTGGAACGTTTTTAACGGTTTTTTTGACGTCACATGAGTGGTATGTATCTGGTAGGTTGGATAGGGAAAATATGCAATTATAATCTTACGATAATTCACAACAGCAGACCAGGAAGGAGATGGCAAGATGACTAGATGTCTTCCTTAGGAATTGGCAAGAAGTAGCTCGAAGCCAGGATGAATGGAAGAAATTGAGAGAGACCTTGGCTCAGCAGTGGAACAATTTAGGCTCGATATAATAAAAACAACAACAAAAATCCCGCATCTTCTAACAGTAGCTTTACTTTTCAAGATTCACTCGCACCTAATTCTCACTCATTAAGTAGGAGGGACCTTATCATCACTTAATAGTAACTGCTCACTAATAAGATGATATTCTTAACATTTCTAACCTCTATATTCATAGCTCGACAAAGTACCCGCCAGAATAGAAGAAGTCATTGGTCTTTGTTGGTAAAACCCAACAAACGACCTTCATCATAACATATTTCACGCCTGACAGAGATTCTACCTAGTTCTCTGGATTTTCATGTATGATAATTTAAGTAGAGGTACTTACCCGAGTTATCCAATGATAATCGGAATCTATTATATATAATAATAATATAATCGGAATTATTTATGTATGTGGTCTTTGTAATTTTGTATGTGTCTGTTGTTATTTTATTTTGTGTGTGTTATGATGCATTGTTGGTCGAAATAAATGTCATATATATGTGTGTATGTGTATATATATGTATGTCTATTATTATTGCTTGGGAGCAGTGGTGGCCGAGTGGTAATGGCCCCGACTTACGAGTTGTAGGTCGCGGGTTCGAACCCAGCCAGGCGCATTACTTTGTGTAATTTATATCATCACCACTGCTCTCAAAACGGTGAAGGAAAACATCGTGAGGAAACCGGCATGTCCTAGAACCAAAAATTCGAAGACATGTGACATTCACCAACCCGCACTGGGCCCGCGTGGTGGATTACGGCCCATTCCCTCCCCTAGAGAGGAGGCCTGAGTCCCAGCAGTGGGAATTAAAAAGGCTGATGATGATGATTATTATTGCTAAAAATGATTCAAAATTTCATAGCATAGCCAAATCATATTTAATGCATAGAGCTACAGACAGAGCTATAAAAGCCACCAAATTCAATAGAATCCGTCCGATTACGTTTCAATCCATAAACCGAGCCGTCGCCACTCATAAAAATATCCGAACGCATAAAAATTTTCTACCGCTGCATTTTTTTTATTTTATTTCCTTGCAGCACAGGCACAGAGGCACAGATATTGGGTATACAATTCCTGTATTTCGATTCCGTTTACAAATTAAACAGACGGGATGTTTACATACCTCCCTTCACCCGTCACCCCCTGTGCCATACAACCATACATTAACATACATACAATGATTTATACTCCATACACATTTGGCATAATTGAAAAATGGCCGTCGTTATGGCGTACGGCGGACACTGCAAATAATAAGCTTTTAGGGTGACGTCGAAATGTTTGGACTAATTAAGCGATTAATGTGAGGTGGCGGGTTTTGTTATGATTATTACTGAAAAGCTTTAAAGTAGAAGCGAACTTTCAGGCGGTTTCCGACAGCGACGATGCTTTCAACCGTCAATGAAGGAAATATTCATAATTATTATTAAAAAAAGAAAAAGGATTTAGAGTTGAAAATCAGCGTCAGGTGGCCTTTGTGTTACCATTTGGCATTATGTTGAACTGAGGCCCTTTTAGCATTGCTCAATGTGCTATTTGCTTCATTTTAAGGTCTTTCCGATTTTGTAATATCAATAAACGCAATTTTCTTTGTTTCTTTCTGATAACGTGACGGGTTACAGGCCCTTATTAAACAGGAAATTTAATAAAAAAAAATTGAATTTTTGATTCATAGAAAAAACTTTAAATCTACCGACTCTACAGTTTTAGTCAACAATGCTCGATAGTCTTTATACTGTCTCATTTAATGTTGATTTGCCTTTTGATTCTGAATTAAAATGTGTTAGGTTTGTATTAGAAAGTTAGCGATAGTTTGACGGGTGACAGGACAGAATGGAAGAAAAAAACGTGTTGCGCCCCAAGTAATATGGGATATGGGCAGGAAGAAGAAGGTTTGTATTAGAAAACCCAACTCAAGGCTCTGTAATGTAGGTTTTAGAGCAGTACTTATTATATGTTTATTAAAACTTAGGTACTCCCGCACTCATCATCAGCCTTTTTAATGTTCCCACTGCTGGGAATCAGGCCTCCTCTCTAGAAGTGGTAATGGGCCGTAATCCACCACGCGGGCCCAGTGCAGGTTGGTGAATGTCACATGTCTTCGAATTTTTGGTTCTAGGACATGCCGGTTTCCTTCACCGTTTTGAGAACAGTGGTGATGAAATAAATTACACAATGTAATGCGCCTGACTGGGTTCGAACCCGCGACTTTCATAGTCAGGGTCATTACGACTCGGCCACCACTACTCCTCCTTCGCACTCAGTTCCAGTTAATCAACAACAATAACAATAATAAAGACAATATGGACAATATGGCAGAAGAAACAAATAGAAAATATTGTTGAGAAAACATGGGTACAAAAACAGATCATATAACAATTATGTAATCGAGCATATCAACAGTAAAAACAAAAACAACGTCTTCTGAAATATAACTTACATGTACTTGAAAAACCCAAAGCTTTTTGAACACATTCATTATGCGTACAGCTACGGATTGGAATTCCCTGCCGGAGTCTGTGTTTCCTGTACCCCTAGCCAAGTTGCTAATCTGCAATAGTTAACGCTTGTAGAAAGCTTCAAATGTACGGTAATGACGTCGTCTTATCGCTCAGTCACGTGGTCAGAACAAAAGAATTGGCGGCAAGGTCAACTCGAAGCGTTCGGCGCAAGCGAAACGGCTGTAACTTGGCTGGCTGATAGCTATAACTTAGGGGTCTTTAAGTCAAGAGTGAATAGGTTGCTTCTAAGCAAGCGTGCTCCTTCGTCGGCCACATCATCGTTTTATATCAGATGAGATAGTGGTCAGGTGCGAGTCTATAACCAGTAAAAAAAAAATCGCTTTCTGAAATATAACTTACATGACCTTTTTTTTTTGGATGGGAAAAATCATCCAATGACAACCCCCGCTCTTGGGCGGAGCGGGAGATAGTGTCAGACTCTTACTGACTAAAAAACCCATCCCGTTCCTTCAAGCCTTCATACCGGGGCTCGAGCGCCCTTTCGGATAACCCTGCCCCCAGTAGGCTTCGACCCGGCTGGGCCCCTGCTGTTGCTGACAACTCCTTGAGGCGCGCGGGAACAGCGCGCGCCGTCGACGACTTGGGCTTGGTCCGGACAGTTACCGGACGGCCGGACAGCGAGCTTACATGACCTGGAAAAACCCATTAGATTCCATTCTAATCTTCAATTAATCGGGAACAATTAAAATAAAGCTCTTAACACAAAAATTCTTTAAGAGAACTTCTGGGAAATTCGCATATTTTCATCTTTCGACTTCGTCCTTGAAAACTGAAAACACGTAGGCTCAGTAAATAGTTAATGAACGGCTGACATTGTAAAGTTGCAGTTCGTGTCCCGAAAGGGAAAGTTGCACACCGAGTACTTTATCAGTAGGGGTGGCCATCTCAAGTGTGACGAGATTTCATTTGGTTGATGAATTGGGGAAATTGTAAATTAAGAAACGATCTTTAATAACAAATATGGCTTAGTCGGCCTTATAATGTTCTTACTGCTGGGACTCAGACCTCTCTAGGAGAGGGAATGGGCCGTAATCCACCACGCGGGCTCTGTGCGGGTTGGTGGATGTCACATGACTTCGAATTTTTGGTTCTAAGACATGCCGGTTTCCTCACGATGTTTTTTTCACCGTTTTGAGAGCAGTGGTAATGAAATAAATTACACAAAGTAATGCGCCTGACTAGATTTGAACCCGCGACTTGTAAGTCGGGGCCGTTACCACTCGGCCACCACTGCTCGAAAAATATAGTACATCAAAATCCCAGACATTAATTCAAATACAGAATAAAGTAGTAATAATTAAAATACAGAATAAAATTAGTAATGTATTTACTTTGAGTGTAGGCATACCTGCTACATTGGACCGACGGCCAATCCACACTACTCACATTTCTTAAATTCTCATAGTGATTTTTATGTATATTTTAGAAAATTATTTATATTAAATACTAATGGCCCGTCCCGGCTTCGCACGGGCAATAAACATAGCTTATGTTACTCAAGGTGAATGTAGCTTTCCAATGATGAATTCATTACAAACATTCACACAGAAATACAAATTTTCTCTCTTTATAATATTAGTGTAGAAGTAACGTCTGGCGGTCCTGGGATCTTGAACTATACGTTACAGTACCGCGACACGGTAGACCCTGAAGGCAATAGCATGACGAGTAGGACTCCTACCTAAAGCATTAATCCGATGTAGTTAGATAGAGACCAGTGAAAGCTAGGACATTGCCCACCAATAGATGCCAAGTTAGCTTGTTAGTTAGTTAGGCTCATAAAGAAGTAAATTAAAGTAAAATTCAGGTCAATCAAATCCAGTTTTTTAAGTTGTATGAGTATGATAATAATTTTGATTCAGATCATTAAATAATATAGCTGAAATTGTAGATACACAAAAATATTCCTGCTTATATTTTTCACAAACGTTTTTTTCCGTCTACTTAATAAACAAAGTATGTAGTATTTCAGAAAAAGTTAGTATAAGTTTTCATCATAAAGAGGTAAAGTTGGTTTTTTGTTTGTAGGTGGTAATGTCTGAAAGTACTGATCCGATTGTTAAAATTTTTTCACCAATAGAAAGCTGCTTTATTCCCGAGTGACATGAAATGTACGCGGGTAAAGCCGCGGACAAAACCTAGTTTTTGATATATTACGTTTCATGCAGCTTGCCACCCCTACTGGAGCATAATGAGGTTGAAATACGATGCAAGTTGAGTTTGCAACTGACAAATCACTTACAGTACTCTACATGAAAGTGAGTGTTGGAACAACATTGAGTGTTTTGTCCGTTTTATCTATCATTTTTATAATGTTTTAATTAATTTTGAGCACATAAATGCATCTTTGATCAAGGTATTTTTTTTATAAAAATTTCTTCCAAGTTATGTAACATTTTAATAATGGCAACACTGAACACTAATTATTTTCGAGAATAACAACACTAAAGATGTAGTGTATAGTTAGACTATTATTACGCAAGAAGCTAAAAAAAAATCAGAGACAAGAAAAAAACTTCTGTCTGTAGCGACTGCTGAAAAAAACTCATTTAGAAAAACAATGCATTTAAAAATGTTGAACACAAAAATGCACGACATTCTAACACTCAGAGCTACAGGAAGCGATGCCGTGTCAAACTCCTGAAATGTTCAGCTTTCAGAGGCCGTTCACCCCGAGCCAGCACCTCACCGCACCTGCACCCTTATTACACCCACACATAAGGCACACTTCCCTTTGACACACCACGATTGAGGTTCTTTTAATGACCGTCTTTATGTATTCGCTAAAGCCCTTAAGTCTTACCTGTTAAGGTTTATTTTGGCCAACTTTAGATGTTCTATAAAGTCTCTTTGTATACGAACGTTATGGAAAACGCTTAGTTTTTCTTTTGACGAATTTCGCGTGAAAGAAATTCGGCTTTTAAGAAAGTTGCTGACATGTTTGTGTTTTTTTGGTTTTCAACTCGAGCTGTAAGGCTTTCGTTATTTTCGCAAGTGTTTTATTTACCACCTGAAACTGAAAATGCAATTAACTTTAAGTTCAGTAAAACCTTCGACCTATTTCGCTAATACTGGCCAAGTGCGAGTCGGGCTCGCGTACGAAGGGTTCATTATTAAAAACTAAAAGACCGTACAATATATATATTCTTCAATAGAATTGTAATCCTAAATCATAATGGATCAAGAAATCAGAAACTTTTATTTCAAAGCTAAGAAGCTAAATTGCACGTTCCAAAGCGTAGATCTCTATGGAAAAGAACGTGCAAGAAATTCCATGGACACTTTTATAAATCATATTATGAGTTACATAAATCTTGGCTACATAAGTAAAAAAAAAATCTAATTAAAAAAATAGAAATTGAATTAACCCACTGGCAGCTAAGAGGTGACCAGTCTCAACTGACGGCGCCCGTTCACGAGCATGAGCAGATATAGTTTATATTTCTTTTTAATCTAGAAAAGTTATTACTGATGGGAAAACATCCAGAGACAGGAGTCTGTTACGTTGGTCAGAAGAGATTAAGTTTATAAATCCGTTGCAAACTGATTGTAGTCGGCGTTGCGTACAAACTACCTACAGGTCATTGGACTCGCTCAGCTGACGTTTTCTTAAAGAAATTAATTTCGTACGTGCGTAAATTAATACGAGACCCTCCACGGGATTAAAACGATCAAAATTTAGCGGTGTATAGGAACTAAAAATATTAAATCCTGCATAGCGGTATCATCAGAATTCTCGGCTTACAAGAGGTGTGTAAACAATCTATCGGATAGTTGCATGGACCAGACAACCTCCATCTGGTCTGAGGATCCTCCCTTTTCTATGTGACTTTACACTATTTTCCGCATAACTATAAAAAATAAAGGATAGATAGATAGATAGATAGATAGATAGATTAATTCTTTATTGTACACCAAAAATAAAAATTACATGAGAAACTTAAAATTGAACTAGGATAGGATTTGCAACGTAAGACAAAGAAAACTTCTCATATCCATAAATCATTTTAGGTAAACTTATTAGAATCTGCCCTATAAATATCTAAACATAAGACAAGCTTTTTATGAAAAATACTTTTTTCATAGCAAACTTTTATAGCTCGGTATACCTATATATGTAATTAATACTCGTCAAGACGAATCATACGAGCCCAAACTCGATAGGGTTGTGTCGTTTAACTACCAAGTTCCTATAGCCACCTTCGGGTTCCATCATCTCTTTGTCATAATTATTTTGCATTGTCATCTGATTTACACATGCATGCAAAATTTCAGCTCGATCGGTAACCGGGAAGTGGGTCAAATTTAATTTACAAGATTTGATGACAGACAAACATCGGGACAAGTGAAACTAAATAAAAGCTTGTAAAAACGGACCATCAGACGTACGGCGTTGCGCCATCGGTTTATGGAGGACATCTCACCCATACGCACGAAACGTTTTGGGAACACATTCATTGTGTGTACAGCTAAGAAGCGCTGGGGTCTGTGTTTCCTGATAGCTACAACCTAGATGTCTTTAAGAGGAAATAAGTTACTTCTTAGCAAGCGTCCTCCATCGTCCACCACATCGCTTACTAGCAACTGAGCTAGTGATCCAACGCGAGCATACAAAAAGAATGTATAAAGAAATAGAATTTCTTTAAGGCCAATGACGTGATTAGGACCAACAAGCCCACAATAAAGCATTCTGTAACCAGTTGCAGAATGCAAAACTTTACACAGAAGTTAGCGTGTAAAGTTACAAAAAAGGTTCATTGGCTCCCAAGTTTATTTATCGCTTTTAGTTTTTAATTTAACGACGTGAAGTTAGCACGCGAGCTTCGGTATTAGCGTTAAATACCTTACGTTTTATTTTCGACGAATTAAAAGGCTTAAGAATATCGTAAACGATATGTGTCGTTAATTAATTTGATATCGATCTTTTGGAACTTTTTCAGTTTTTTTTTTTTTTGTTGGAAGAGACTTTTTCGTTTTACGAGTGGTTGACGTGTGTACGCTGCCTAAGCTTTTTTTTTCGAAAGATGAGCTTTAAGTTGTAACGGTATTATAGCTGCTATTATACTTTGGAAATTACTTTATTTTATAAAAAAAAAATATTTGATTTAGATCGTTGTCGTCCATTGATTCATTCATTGTTCTATTTCGACAATACCCTTTCAAAACTGTTTATCGTTGAATTTCCACAAACCATTTTAAAATAATGTTTCTAGAAAGCTAGGTATTGGCGTACCTTTTTTTGGGATGGGAAATATTTCTCCCGTTCTGAGCGGAGCGAGAGACAGCGTCAGATTTTAACCGACTAAAACTCACCTGTGTCTAATCAGTTGCCATTTCCTTTCTAGGATCACGGTAAGTTTTTTGAAAAACCCCACAGACCAAGCTAAAGACCTAGCCGACCTTCTGAAAACACCACCATCCTTCCGAGATATTCCGTTAAAAACAACAACACCTTTAAAACCTGCTCTTAAAATCCACCCAGCACCCAGTACACTATGAAAAAACAATCCAGTGTATCCTAGACTTCATCATAACCCCTGGCGAGCCCTTGGCGGAATGCTCGCGAAGCATAATCTGGTAAAAATACACCCTTCTGCACTCGAGCGCCCTCTAGTGGTAGCCGACGGCGTTTAGTCTCAAAGGTACCTTGTTCAAGGCTAGTTTAGTTGCAATACGGCTCATTAGAGTAGTTGTGATAGAGCATGAAATAGGGGAAGAAAGAAAAGCAGGGGGCTTGTACTTGTTTCAGTAATGGCAGATTAGTCACCGTGGTTCATGTTGTGATTTGAAGGTATACACAGGGTGTAAGGGACAGCCTTCCACAAACTTTCAGGGCTTGCTCAGTAGACAAAACTAAACTACCTTCCACAAGATTATTTTTCAGGAAACGAAAAAAAAAATCGGCCTCTCCATACAAACTGTCAAAAGTTTTTAATTTACACTAGTATAAAGTTTTAATGTCTGAATCCTGAATTCCAACTCAATAAACGCAATGTGAAAACATCATGAGGAAACCGGCATGTTCAAGAACCAAAAATTCGAAGACATGTGACATCTACCAACCCACACTGGGCCCGCGTGGTGGATTACGGCCCATTCCTTCTCCTAGAGAGGTGGCCTGAGTCCCAACAGTGGAAACATAGGTATAAGGCCGACTATGCTATAAACGCAATGTTTTTTCTTTAGTAATCTACACTAATCTCCATCTATCTATATTAATATAATAAAGAGGTAAAGTTTGTTTTTTTGTTTGTAGGAGGTAATCTCCGAAAGTACTGGTCCGATTGCGAAAATTTTTTCACCGATAGGAAGCTGCTTTATTCCTGAGTTACATAGGCTATATTATAAGAACGCGGGCGAAGCTGCGGGCTAGTGTTTTATAAAACCCGGTGATATGTCACCATTTCAGCCATTACGAGGCTGATGGCAGACCACAACACTGGGATCGTTACCAGTGCACTTCATTAAGTCGGCCACTTCAGGTAGGCCGGGGCTTCGGCACGTACCGCCAGGGGGCGCGCGCGGCGCATAATTTGATAGAAGGACCCTCTATGACAGGGTGAGCTGATCTTGATTCTTTTTTTGTTTTTTAGATTGTCAGGTTCATAATAGTTTAGAAAATATATTATTATCATATAGATATATCATCAAAAGGAGTTAAATAGGTAAAGGAAAAGAAATTCTTTACTTTTACTAGTGGATAATTATATTGGGCATCATAGATACGGCTTGTTATATAGAATAGATAAAAACAACAATTATTTTTTTTACAAATTACAGATGAATTTCACCCAAACTAAAATCTACGAGTCCAACACTAATCTTATCGCTGACAGCGATATCTATCAGATACTTAACCTTAAGAGAGACAACCTTAGGACTATAAGAACTTAAAATAAAAAAGGTGTTGTAATATACTGTTAACAGATAATTCAAAGGAAATTTAACATTTAAAAATATACATAGATAAAAACATAAGCTTACAAATATAAAAAAGATAATTTAAACCATTTTAAAACCTGTACCCCTAGCCAAGTTGCTAATCTGCAATCGGTAACGTTAGTAGAAAGCTTCAAATGTACGGGAATGACGTCATCTCAACGCTCAGTCACGTGGTCAGAACAAAACAATTGGCGCCGTGGCCAACTCGAAGCGTTCGGCGCAAGCGAAACGGTTGTAACTTGGCTAGGGGGGCTGTTATTATTCTGTTATTTCCAAACAAAGGACAAGAATTAATCTACCGTGAAGTACTCGTCGTATATTACTTAAGATATGTAAAAATCAGTGCACTGGAATTAGTTTTTAAGGTTATTCCTACCAAACCCACGCCTACAGGTCTTATAAAAACAACCCCTACTTCACCGGCAAGGACATTCTGAGAAGTCAACTAGTAATAATTAAATGAGACATATAAATCGTATGAGGCGTAGGCAGTCGCGTCCGTCGGCCGATAATAATTATCTGAAAATAGACAGCATTCGAACGGGGAGACCAGTTCGAGCCCCTCCCTAATTATTATCTGTCCATCTCTGATATACACCATGACAGTAGTCGATACTACAGACAAAAACTCAGGCTTTTTAAGCTAAAGCTATTAAGTCCGCCTCTGTACTTTTGTGTGCATGAATATTTACTAATTGGAGAAACCAATCGTGTTCCTGGTTTTAGTCGGCAAAAGTGTAACACTACCTCTCGATCTACTTGCGGACAGTGAGCAATGGGTAGCTCGCTGTCTGGCTGTCCGGTAACTGTCCGGACCAAGCCCAAGTCGTCGACGGCGCGCGCTGTTCCCGCGCGCCTCAAGGAATTGTCAGCAACAGCAGGGACCCAGCCGGGTCGAAGCCTACTGGGGCCAGCGTTATCCGAAAGGGCGCTCGAGCCCCGGTAAGAAGGCTTGAAGGAACGGGATGGGTTTTTTAGTCAGTAAGAGTCTGACACTATCTCTCTCAGTCCAAGAGCGGGGGTTGTCATTGGATGATTTTTCCCATCGAAAAAAAAAAATATACCAATTATAGGCAATTTTGAATTGTCAAAATGTCGCACAGTCAAAAAAAAAAGTGAACCTAAATTGCACGTTCCAAAGCCCAGATCTCTATGGAGAAGAACATGCAAGAAACTCTATAGACGCTCTTTTAATCGCTCAGTTAAATCTATGAGTACAATAGCGGTCTTATGGAAACGATATTTAACAGACAACCTTAGGATGGACTTTGTAGTTACGTGATGATGACCTACCCCAAAAAACACGGACTTAGCAGAAACTCCACAATGACACCTGCAATGATCTATCAACCCATTCCAGTCGTCAATCTTTAGTTGGTGAGAGCCTTATCACATTTTTATTATACATTTGAGCCAGTCTTAAACCTCTGTCTCGCCTTAAGTAAGCTTTATGAAGTCTGTGATAGAGAGAGTGAGCCCAGAAGATGCGTTCTTACTGCAGCTTCAAAAGCTGACTAGATTTAAATGAACATAAATGCTAGTGGAATGTTTCAGCCCGGAATGGCTTCGCATTTTTGTAACGCATTCCATTTTTTAAACGTTTATGCGCTTACAGTACGCACTTAACTAGCTTACTGACCTAAAAAAATATTGTAATTTTAAAGATCAGGGCCTCAAGTCTGCTATTACAATAGTGTCAGAATAGTCTATCATTGACGTCATAATTGTCGATTTTGACAAGTTTGGTAATCTACTAATGTAATGGCGTCATTATGACTTTCCAATGGTCAACCACTGACGCTCCATTGAAAGAAGTGACATAGAATGGTAATCTCGTACATATTGACAAATGAATATTTGAAGTTTGCGGTAATCTGCTAAAACTTTGACAGTTTATTTGATCAGTGTTTTACCATTACAACGTTATTGTGCAGTTATTGGTTTTTATATGCTCGAAATTATCATTCTACCACAATTCTATTACAAAACCATTGACCGATCAATGATCGATCATTATGAATTAGCAGATTACAAACTTTTAGCAAAATGACAATTGGATCGTGTTGGAATGACGAATTTATAAAAATAGCAGACTTGGGGCCCTGGTCTAGGAAACAAAAGTGAAAATCCTAGTCCTGCACGGTAAGGGTACACAATTGTCTCTACTTAAAAGGTGAAACTGACTGACTGACATATCAACACACAGCCAAAACTATTGACACTGGAAGAGTGAAATTTTGCACAAGATTTTTATGACGTAGGCAGGTACTCAGAGAGGATTTTCCTGAATTCACTAAATGTTTTTTTTAATTCCCTAAAGAGATGAAATGGGGGTACATAGTTTGTATGGAAAATCATACTTTCACAGGGCGAAGTCTCTAGCAGAGCTAGTTGAAAATAAGAAAGAAAATACAGATACAAAATTCACATAAACAAAAATGAAATAAACAAAAGAAAATAATAATAAATGAATAAGTATTAGTTGAACACGTTTTCAGGAGAATATTAAATTAAAAAATAGGTTATGAACACAAGAATCCTGCAAGAAAGGAAATGGCCTACATTTCATTACAATGACACCGGAAACAAAGAAGAAATTCCGAGATACAATTTATTTATAACTTTAAGACCAACGCAAAAAATATAACTCTGCAAACCAAAAGATAATTAAGGAGAGCAAGAACATCATTATAATTTGGTGTTATTATTTATATAAAACCAAATCTCAATAGATTAACTAGTGCACCCACGCCGTCTGAATCTAACTAACTTTCATTCTCATTGGAATATAATAACGGAGTAATGAGATGGTCTGCAACAATAAATAATAATATTACTAACGTATTCTGTTTCCTACCTCGATGCCGATGACCAAATATAAAATTAATGAACAAATTATCCTTCCAAGAAGTATGTTCGTGACCTTAGCCCGCCATGATTCATTATAAAACTAGTCAGTCTAGTTTCACAGGTACCAACATTTAAAAAATATATGCAGTATTTATTTATGGTGATTTTCGCGGGACTTTTTTAATCTGTTGCATTTAAAGTGCATAGATAGTGGAAATCTGGTTATGCATCTCTATTTTTTTTTTTTTTCTTGAATAGTATTTGCATAATTTTATATTTTTGTTTTTTATCAATTAAGTCTGATTTACTGACCTGTGAATAAATTAAAGCATGAATAAAATTCAGTGTTTATTTCATTTTATTGTGCACTACATACAAACAACTGCACGCAACTAAGGAGTGGCTTATCCTGATAGCTATAACCTGGAGGGTCTTAAGTCAAGTGAATAGGTTACTTCTAGGTCGACTACGCCGCCGTCGCTTTACATAAGATGAGATGGCGGTCAAGCCTATCAATAATTAAAAAACATCAAGCATCGTCTAAATGAAGTTATACTTCTTAAAATGGACGGAAAAGATCCTTAAGGGTGAGGCCCGAACGTAATTTTGTGAGTCGTAAATCGCAGAATTTCGGTCGCGTAATTTCTACGGCATGCATTTCTACTGCGGCAGACAACTCATTGTGCGTCGTCGTGTGAATGAAACAGAACTTTTGTATGAAACCGAATTCTACAGAAATTACGCAACCGAAAATTCTGCGACTCACGACTCACAAAATTACGCTCGTTTGGCTTCAGCCTAAATCTCTGTTTTGCTATACCGACCAGATTCCTTTCCGATTCTATGCCGAGTCAGATAACTAAACTTTTGGCCTGGCAGAGTGAGATAAAGAAAAATGTCATGATTTTCATGTAGGTACCTATGGCATCTAGGTTTAACTCTACCTTCTCTTTTTGGTTAACCTTCTTTCCATATTGAACTTACTGTCAGTAAAAGTCTAACACTCCCTCTCTCGCCACCTTTTACCTTATACCTTCAGTTACCTCAAATAATGGCATGTCTTTCTAACTAAATATTATTCAAGCAATTTTATACATAATATTTCGGTAGGTAGGTGCATAAATGTATATCACAAAGCAATGTCAAATCAAAGATTTTTAAATGTCAAATATTTATTCACTTGTCTATAGAGAGATATACCAAACAAAGCTATTCTGCATAGTAACACCTAATTTATAAAATTTAAAGTTTTTTATTTTGATATTTCAATCATATGTTTGGACTAGATTATATTAGGGTCTTCAGAATGTTAAAACTCGTTAGACATTATGAACACCGGCATGGTAAGGCCCCTTAAATTAAAACTAACTAACTTTACGCCAATTGCTGGTACTCATAGTGCTTTGATTATACTACAAGCAAAGGAAACCATGAGTTTGATGATCTAATGCAAAACTTACGATTTTAAAGTTGTCTAACTATAGAAACATAACCTAAAATATGTACTTTGTAACCTACAATGTTGTTGTGTTGTAGTCTTTTAGGATGGTTGTGTCTATCTAAAAGCTCCTTGTTCCTTAAAATAGCTAGACCAGTCATGTCCTATCCATATAAAAACGTTCAGTCATATGGAGATCATTATGAATCATCTTGTTCAAGTTCAGTGTTTATGGCTGTATGCAGCAATAAATTGAAATGTTCATAATTGAAAAGTAAAGCCAATAAAATTATATTCTCCCAATCACTTTCAATAAAAAGGTTAGGCGCATTATCTGTCGCGAAATCGATTGGCGACTGTTAACCCTGGCGCAACCGGCATTGAAATAAACAAATAATGTAGGAATGAGTGTTGCGGTGGTGGTGACTGGTGTCCGGAGTTCGCTGGAGTGTCCTAGAGGCCGTTAGCATTTGTCGGGCGGCGTCGCGCACTGAAAATAGCGCGGGCGGCGCGTCATCAATGCGCTTCGTTTGCTTTATGGCCAGTTATTGCGCGCGTTTAATTACCACCGCACGCCATTTTGAAGATTTGTGAAACGTCACTTTTGGCGCGAAACGTGCACTTGACAAATTACCGTGCAGCCGACAGAGACTACACACACAGCCACACTTAGACTACTGAATTAATAGATTTTTTATTGCCACCCACTTGTTAACGAACAGGTTCCGCAAATAAAAATACGTTTTGAATTAAAGTTGTTTTAATTAGCATACTTTGAATTGCACTTCCGTGCTGCGATACGATTTGGGCGAGTAAAGTCCACTTATTTCTGGAATAACAAAGTGCGCCGTGTTACATCGGCTGTATTATACTTTTATTGCCTTCAGTACCATTCTTTAGCCGGTGCGAGTGTGCGAACATGCCATTAATTACAGCCGAAACCATTTAAAAGATTTATTATATTTATTCTGTAAATTTAAAAGAGCATAAAATTCTGCAATACTTTTAGGGACACACCGAGTTATGGTGTAGTTATTCAATTAGCCAACGATTTCAATAAAACTTGGCATATATGAGCTTTCAATTTCGTGTTCAGAATTAAAATTAACGTTTGACGGTCCCTCTACAGATAGATGCTAATCTGTAACATGACAGGGAACGTGAATGGAGTGAAAGGTCACTTGACAGTTGTAGTAGGCACCCTTAGCGTGTCCAGAGGCAAGTGGTCCTAGCCGACAAGACCCAAGCCGTGAGCGCGTCAACTAATTCGAACAGCCTTGATTTGTCGCCGTCTACGAATGCATTTATTTTTTCCCTTCGCGTTTCATGTTTACTCTCGTTTATTCA
The DNA here is from genome assembly GCA_910589285.2 of Mythimna ferrago. Taxonomy (NCBI): domain Eukaryota; kingdom Metazoa; phylum Arthropoda; class Insecta; order Lepidoptera; family Noctuidae; genus Mythimna; species Mythimna ferrago. The sequence continues at coordinate 4,490,738 of OU342693.1, forward strand.
ACGCGCAGATCTCAGGGCTGCGTGCGATAAGTGCATTGCCCCGAACCGAAATAAATTGTCGCGACGCGGGCTTGTCGCGTGGTGCGTACAACCGGTACCGATGTCGTGGAGACGTTATAAAGAACCCAATGCCAGACATGGCGGGCGGCCGGTCTCCCGCCAAAACGACCTGTCACTTTCGCGTCGTTACGCACTCGACTTCACTCGCACGCTGCACTTGCCTGAAGTAATGTACACTGACTCGCTGCTGACGCGTCGATGAATGCTCCTCACATGTTTAATCCCAGTGAAATTCGTGAATGTCCATCGGCCACTTTTTATTCGTCCGCTGACACTTGCGAGGTTTTTGTAACGTCTTCATTCACTTGTCTTTTCCGCGTTCGTTCTCATGCGTGGTATGATTCATAAGAAAGGAGTTTCTTGGTTTTTTGTCAATAAATAATTGATGTGTCAATTTATAAAGGGCCTTCGTTCGGGCAATGTCAATGTTCTTTTAGCATGAACTCGACTTGAACTTTTGATGTGGTAATGTTGAGCAGAAAGTTCTTTTGCGTTCATGTTAACATAATATCCGTAAATATAACACTATATTCTCTGGACACTGTACTCAAATGCCATATATTCTCAGTTATCCCAATCTTAAGGCCGAAAACTGTGTTAAAACGGACACCTGTAGATACAAAGAGCTCGCACAGACTGCTAAAGCCCTCTAAACAGTCACAAAGACTCGTGACTAAGCGTCAAGCATCCTGTTTTCATTGTCGATACAACTCTGTAACTGGGTGATTCACTAACGCTAAAATAACAACGGAGTTATTACAAATTGCTGCAGTCAAAACAGTCGTTACAGAAACTATTTGCGTTGGAGGAGTTGGATTTCTTTGTAGGAGAAAGCCTCTGTTGTTAAGCTTTGGAGGGTTATGTTATGATTTTAATTAATAAATAAAAAAACCTTATATTTCTTATTAGAAAATAACAACAATTAAACTTGCTTCATCACGCTCAGTGATAACATCGCCATTGTCATCAGGTGGCCAACCTACCTGCCCATAGATTTAAGTTTCTGTATAATTGTTATTATTTTGGTGTAAAATAAGTTTATTTTATTATATTCTTAATTTTATAAAAATATAATGAATTATAAATACTATCTATAAATACTATTACATTACCTACTTGATCAAGATCTTAATTATTTTATTGTAACATCAGATCATCTTGAAATATGTCAAGAATTGAAAAAGGCCCACCACACACCGGTTTACCCAGGAGCAGGATAGAACAGAACAGATACGGTGAAGGATACTTACAAAGATAAATTAGAAAAAGCAACTAATTTTACCTTTCAGCAAGCTTTATTCTTTACCTAAAATAATCATAATAATTTTGAAATGCGAAGCAATAACCAACCTACAACAACACTTCATCTATCATCATCATAAATTAACTCGCTTTACCTACAGAAAAATATTATTCTTACTTTAAGCCCTGACCATCCCGTACTTACATTAGAAATGCGTCATGGTCATGGTACGGGTCGCATACCATCCACCATCTCATCCACATTATAAGGTGCAATCAAACATAATCGTCCGAAAATCTCCGTACGAAACCGACCACAAAAAATCATGTAGATTATATTTTATACGCGTTCGATTTTTAACTTCGAACACAACTTTAGTCTTGCTACTTTAAAACTCAATGTTATAGGATTATAAGCCTTGTGTGCTAAAGTTAAGGGTGGTGTGTTAAGTTTTCGATGGTATTGTAAAGTTGGTAAGGGATTTAATCCGGTGGATCGTTGCTGCCAAGCGGGTGACGGCTCCGACCATCCGTGAACCCTGTACGGTGCGCAAGCGCAGCTTTTGAGATGTTATTTATTTGAAATTGATATTTCTTTGGTTTTGCTTTGGACAGGATATTATTTGATTTTAAATATCGATTATTCGTAATGTGATGTTCTTGAGCAAGTGCGTATGTAAAGGAACAAGTTTCTTGCGATAAAATTCACCAAAAAAAAAAAATGGAATTGACCGTCTCACTGTTCAGTTAAGTATCTTGTTGTTCCATTTTTTGTCACTAATTCTAATTTTTTCACTCTAAGACTTCATGTCAGTGGCAATTAAGAGATGGCCAGTCTCAACTAACGCCGCCCGTTCACGAGCATGACGCGTGCTTTAGCTCCACTCGGCTCAACCATTTTGAAGGGAACAGGGCCCCAAGTCTGCTATTTTTATAAATTCGTCATTCCAACACGATCCCATTGTCATTTTGCTAAAAGTTTGTAATCTGCTAATTCATAATGATCGATCATTGATCGGTCAATGGTCTTGTAATAGAATTGCGGTAGAATGATAATTTCGAGCATATTAAAACCAATAACTGCACAATAACGTTCTAATGGTCAAACACTGATCAAATAAACTGACAAAGTTTTAGCAGATTACCGCAAATGTTAAATATTCATTTGTCAATATGTACGAGATTACCATTTTAAGCCACTTTTTTCAGTGGAGTGTCAGTGGTTGACCATTGGAAAGTAAAAATGACGCCATTATATTAGTAGATTACCAAACTTGTCAAAATCGACAATTATGACATCAATGATAGACCATTCTGACACTATTGCAATAGCAGACTTGAGGCCCTGAATGATCCAATAACACACATCACCATCTATTAGACATTTGGGTTTATCGTCGTCTGCCTTCCATTATATCAATTTATTCAGAGGCAACGAACAATTAAGCATTTTTTACGTACCTATTTCTTTCCCAATGCTGGGCAAAGGGCTCCTTCAACTTCTTCCAGGTACTTTTTTCTTGAGATTTCTAGGTATATCATACTCTTTTTCTATCTAGATTTTCTCACTAAAATCCACAGTCCTCCAAAACTCATCGCATCGTATTTGCTATCGCTACGTGGTAGCGTGCGCAGGAAAGGGGCGGTCTGGCCGAACCAGTTCGCGGCGCAGGCGCACCGGACAGCCGCGGAACCATTGCCTACTGCCTCATATTCACAGACACATTGGTTTTTGATCCTGTTTCTATAAAGGTAAAGGGTAAATGTTCATAAAGGCTGCGCCAAACGAAATACTAAAATAAGAAGTAAGAAAAAAAAATCATGTAAGGGAGAGGAGATATTTTGAAGAGGGTTAGGAAATAATACATTAATTTAAAAAATTTAATCATTTATTGTACCCAGAAAATTCATACATGTACTTGAATAAACGCCCACGCTAGGATTCCAAGTGTCAAGAGGCCTGATGACTTTCAGTATTCGTTCTTTCTTTAACAAAGCTCCACAGCAATGAAATCTTGACCAGATCTTGATCTTGACCAGTTAGCTGCCTATGCATCTCTACGCATAGGTAGGAACGTAGTAACCGATTTCACATAAAAACTATGTAAATAAAAGGAGAAACTTACTAACTGAAAACCCGAATAAGAACCACCATCGTCACAGAGAGCCGAAGAAGTTCTAGCAATTGTAGGACATCAGAATAATCGAAGATGATCGACCTTTCGTATGCCGTAGGTAATTAGAGACACAATTAAAAAGTAATTGTGTCCCGCGTGGGTCCGCGTTCCGGCCATACAAAGGATTAAAATGCAAAGGAAGGGCATTACACCACACACTTCCTCTAAAAACATTAATTAGATACGTTAATTAAGTACTGTCGCCATACGCTCACACGCATTAAATCACAAGAATAATCTTACAGGATGCAAACCCCTTTCATTTGATTCCCATAGCCGCATATGTCCTTTACGGAAAACATCAACACGTGGTCAAAACCCTTGCATTAACGTTAACGTCATGAATAAAATTATATGAGAACGCATCAGGAACCGGTGACGTATGTTGCTTTAGGTTATTGACTTGACGGAAGTTGACTGTCCTAGAATGCTTGGTCCTTGGCGGAGACCAATTGTTTGAAAACTTTAAAAAGATTTCATGATTTTAAAACACGATGTCTGTAAGTCTCTAAACAACAGATTTACTGATCCAAATCGGATTTCAGAAATAAGATGTCTAGCTTAATACAGAAATAATGTTTCAGCTATTTATAGCGTAGCATAGCATAATTGGCTTTATAATGTTCCCACTTTTGGGACTCAGGCCTCCTCTCTAGGAGAGGGAATGGGCCGTAATCCATCACGCGGGCGCAGTGCGGGTTGGTGGATGTCACATGTCTTCGAATTTTTGGTTCTAGGACATGCCGGTTTCCTCACGATGTTTTCCTTCACCGTTTTAAGAGCAGTGGTGATAAAATAATTACACAAAGTAATGAGCCCGGCTGGGTTTGAACCCACAACCTACACCAGCTATTTATACATTATTTTAACTAAACTTTTGTTACAAAAATACCTAAACATAAAGACGGCGTAACTCTGACTGAACCCAAATATTTTGAAATCATTCCACATCAACAACATTTCCGTTCAAATCAAATTCTTTAAACCTTAATCACACCTTCAAATATTCAAATCAACATCCAAACTAACTTGACATTGAAAGGGCTAAGATTCCCATAAGATACGAAAGACCAAACGTCCATACGTCATAACGCTATAATTTAAAAAAGGGTTAAGAGAAAAAAGTTTTTAATACAAAATGACACCCCACATGTGTGCAGGCATCCGGCCGACCTACGCGTCATTAAAAAGTTTAGCTGTCAAATGAAGAAATCTTTGGTGTATTATTTTATCTGTGGCTCGATTATAAACAGATGTTATTCGGCAATAAATCTTTGTCTTTGTGCTGTATATAAAGGAATCATTGTCCAACTAAAATGAAATACTCCTCTGTATAATATTATTTTGGAAAACAATGCTATACGTTTTTCAATACACTTGCTCGAAAATCCGCTCTTGTCTAACTGCTCGTAGGCACACAATTGACTGTTTTTCGCACTAGTGCAGAAAAGTGCGCGTGCTCGCTCCTGACACAATTTTATTACATTTATTTTATAAGGCTACGGGGTTTACAGATTCTTACGAATCGCGCGTAAAACTCTCGTTTTTGGTATGAAAAATCATCAAAACATCATCAAATAAAATCTCTCGCTCTCAGTGGACTTCTACTAACTGGAAACCACCTGTGTTCCATGAGTTGCCCTTTGTGTTCTAGGGCCGCAGTAGCTCTTTCGAATAATCCTGTAGCCCTGCAGGTTCTATTCACTCCAATATTTCTATTCACCCAGTTTATAAGTACGCAATCAATATGTCTATATTTTTTATTAAAGTCTATTCAGTTGTTAGTTTTCAAATAAGAGGCGCGAAAAACAATAATCATTACATTTATTACGCCAAACCGTCTCGGTACACGATCAAGTTATCGTCAAATAGATGGTGGCATCGATAAATTTTAAGCAGTGGCTACCAACCTGTGGTCCGCGGACCACTGGTGGTCCGCTGGAGTAAAAATATGCTTCACGAAAGGACCATATTTTGGATATATATTTTATTATTTCAAGTACATGATAAGGTCCGATGGGACTGGCATATACTTTATAGAGAGAGAAAAAAGTACATGATAATCTGGATGACACTTGATTATATTTCAAACATCTGTTATTATTTATTTTGCACACCTGCCACAGTGAGGTCTTGTTAACCCAAAGGTTGACTGTTGAAAATACCCTGTTGCACTAAGTTCGCCTATGTACCACTACTGTACCATCGAAGACACTTCCGACTGACCACCGCTAAGTTCATTTTTGCTTGCACTCGAAACGAAAACTTCAAAGGGTTTGGTTTGGCGCCGCGCTGCAGTATTCAAGCAAAATTTTTTTTTTTAGTGATCAGGCAGAAATTACCGCGATGGTACCTACATAAAGTAAAAAATCCAACATTTTTTTTTATTTTATTGAAAGTTACTTTCATCAATACGTATTTTAAGTTCCTATCAAAAATATTGTGTTTTCTATGGCAATGCGTATCACTTTTGATTTTAAAGATTACATTTACTACAACTATTTTTTTTTTAATTTTATTGGTCTCTGCTAAAAAAACTAAAAAAAATAAAGTGGTCCCCGTTCAAAAAAAAAAAGGTTGAGAACCGCTGATTAAAAGAGAAGCATGATTTTATCAGCATTTAGACTATGGTCGTTATTAACGATGCCTGCCCGACCAAGATAGATGGTGCACGATTTTTTATAACTCTATTCCAATGACGAATGACGACGCTACAGTTAAAAAAGGTTATGTTTAACTTTTTAATCGATAATGATGTTCTAACCGTCGGCCATGATTAATTTTTGGAGCATAATCAACCTTACCTATATATAATGTTCCCACTGCTGGGACTCAGGTCTCCTTTCTAGGAGAGGGCCATAATCCGCACAAGCCCAGTGCCAATTGGTGTTTTTTTTTTATTGATATAAACTAGTGCTTGACTGCAATCCCACCTGATGGCAAGCAGTGAAGCTAAATTAAAAGTACGAAAGGCAACGAAGGAACAGGAGTGGATTTTAAATCAGAAAAAGTCTGATACTATCTCCCGCTGCGCTCAATGGTGCGGAAGAGATGTCATTATATGATTTTTCCACCTACAAAAAAAAGGTGGTTTTTATTTGTTGGCAGTTCTAAGCAATTTCTTAACTATAGAACTATATTTTGACTGGCCTGTTGGTCTAGTGGTTAGTGACCCTGACTACTATGCCGGAGGTCGTGAGTTCGATTCCCACCCAGGACAAATGTTTGTGTGATAAGCATGATCATTTGTTCTGTGTCTGGGTGTAATTTATCTATAGTATGTATGTATATATTTAGAAATATATATGTATGTTTATCAGTTGTCTAGAATCCATAACACAAGCTCTGCTTAGCTTGGGACTAGACAGCGTTGTGTGATAGTTGTGTGGAATATTATTATATTATAGAATAAAACATTATACAGAAAAAGGGGTAGACCAAATACACGCTGGACAGATGACATCACAAAAGTAGCAGGTGCTCACTGGATGAGAGTAGCAGAAGACAGACAGCAGTGGTTGTCCTTGGAGGAGGCCTTCACCTTCTAGTGAGAGGGGTTCTTGCAAAAAAAAAAAAAAATTATTATAAGTGTAAATTTATTGTGTGCAAGAAATAAAAGGCTTTTTTTTTTTTTTTTTTTATAGAATAAAAATCGTTACTTATGCAGTTTTTTTTTTGTGGATAAAAATCATCGAAATGACAACCCCCGCCCTTGGGCGTTGCGGGAGATAGTGTCAGACTCTTACTGACAAAAAAGCCTGCCCCGTTCCTTCTTACCTTTCATGCCGGAGCCAAGCTTCCCTTTCGGAGCTAAACCAGTAGTTACGTTTACTTGTTTATAAATACGGGTGTAATTACGATAAGTAAATCTAAAACCTTATTAGTAGCTAGTTTTTCGGTTAACATCGGAAATTACCCTAAGGGAACGTACTCCAGGGATCGGTAGCCAATTTCCTGATCCATGGTCTACCTGTGTAGATCATATCCGGTTCATCCAAATACGATCAGTCGTTAAAGCGTGATTGATTAAGTAACATGTAACATCCAGGCTTTCACTTTTATTTTATATTAATATGTATAAGTGTCCCCAGCGGTTTTATCTGTCTTTAGTTACTGCTCAGCTTCTGTGGGTCGTAGCGTGATGCTATCCATCATAAATCTGGCTATCCTGTGCAGAATAATTTTACATTTTACTGTTTTCCGCACTTGTACGGAAAAGTGCTGGCGTTCGGCCATGCTACAATAAAAAAATCAAAATCAAAATCATTTATTTCAAATAGACCATAGTCAAATGTCGGTCAGTCCAAGAAAAGTGAAGCTAAATTGCACGTTCCAAAGAGTAGGTCTCTATGGAGAAGAACGTGCAAGAAACTCCATGGACACTCTTTTAAATCATATTATGTGTTACATATAATGCTTAGTTACAAATTTTCATGTTGCTTCTATTGTGTAAGCACAATGTAGCTAATAAAATAAAAATAAAAAATAATAATAATTAAAAGATACAAACTGAATTAAGCCACTGGCAGCTAAGAGATGACCAGTCTCAACTGACGGCACCCGTTCACGAGCATGACGCGTGCATCAGCCCCACTCAGCTCAACCATTTTTAAGGGAAACAAATGACCCAATAACACGTGCCACCAACAGCGAGACATTAGAGTGAGCATGACAAACTCTCAACTGCCATGCTCAAATGTCAAAAAAAAAAAAAAGATGTAATCTATTGTATTTACCTTGTCTATCATCGCGCAGCCCTCACAAGTCGCCCCTTGTTTATTTCTTCGTAAGTGTATTGAAAAACGTCGTTCGAGACACGTGGAACTTAGTCGCTGCAGCAAACGGCTCCATAACACCCTCACCCGAGGTTCGGGCAAAATTCCGCCTCAGTCGCAACGACAAACTTCCTTTTTTTTTTATTAATTATAGGCTTGCGTTTGACCACCATCTCACCTGATGGTAAGCGATGATGTGGTCGACGATGAAGCACGCTTGCCTAGAAGAAACCTACTTACTTCTAATAAAACTACTATTCCAATCAACATAACACACTAATCTCTGGAACTAACAGTCGGTTAAAAGACTTCCACTTTATATATTATAAACTGTTTACCTAACAGTTTATAATATATAAAGTGGAAGTCTTTTTTATCGGTCCATTTATTTTTGAGTTAATTCAATAAAAACAAATACATAAATCTTTCCTCTTTATAAATCAGTATAGATAAATAAGTCATTAGTAAAATTTATATCGAAAATCATCAAGTAAATTAAGTCCTTCAGCCATTTAATAAAACGTTGTATATAACGGCAATCATAGAAGCATTAGTTTGATTATGTCGAGTTGCTACTGCGGTTACTATCAACTGACTCGATACAATTTTATTTACCTATAACTTACTAATCGTTCTGTCATAAACCGTTGCTCAGAAATGTAGGAAAGTTTGAGAAGTACAGGCGATAACTACAAGCTTATAATCCTAACTAATATTATAAATGTGAAAGTGTGGATGTTTGTATGTTTGTTCACGCAAAAATGGCTGAACGGATTTGGATGAAATTTGGCATGCATATAGCCTTTGACATGGAAAAGAACATAGGCTACGGCACTTACTGTGGCAGAACACAGAGACACTATACAAATAATTGTAACACCTAAATTGTACCTGTGTGCACAAATAAACTTTTTGTATTTGTATTTGTATTTGCTACCTTTTATCCCGATTCTATAAGTACCTAATACCACGCGGGCGAAGCCGCGAGCAAAAGCTAGTAATTTATATATGTAGTCAGCCTTATAATGTTCCCACTACTGGGACTCAGGCCTCCTTAAAATAATATAGCCTTTAGTTTCTTTAATAAAAAAAACAGGTTATTTTGTAAAAGCGAAATAAAAGATAAAATAAATAATCATCATCATCATTTAGCTGAAATACGTCCATTGTTGGACATAGGCGTCCTCCAAGTGTCGCCTTATTGAACGGTCTTTTGCGTTTCACTTACATCGGATTCCCGCAACCCTCACAAGGTCATCGGTCCACTTTGTAGGAGGCTTTCCAACGCTGCGTCTTCTGATAAGCCTAAATAAATAATAAAATAACAAAATACTAGTAATAAAAAAGTTCCTGCGACTTCGCTCTTGTGGTGAATTCTTCAGGAACTAAGGGTTTTCAAGACAAAAAAGTAGCGTATGACAATCAGGAATAATGTAGTTTCTCGTATTCGGATCAGGCCTTCCAGATATTATTATATCCTACTAACAAACAAACAAATCAGTTTTATATAATTCTAGCTTCTGACTGCGACTTCGCCAATGTGAAAGTAGAAGATTATCCTAAACGAATATACTCCGGTAATTAAAAGTACCCTATGTGTCTTGACCTTCTGTGCCAAATTTTTATCCAAATCCGTTAAGGGGCCGGCGGAGGATGAATTTCCATACAAACGTAATACCACGCTCATTTGCAGTTGGAGCATATATCCAACATATTATGATGATATTCGGTTAAAGACAATATTTATCTAGGTTCCTACGTCGAGAATATTAGAAATATTGTTATTTTTAATACAAGAAAAGCCAAATGGCATGTTTTGCCATTTACGCTATAAAAAAGTGCGAAATACAATTTGCTTAAATTTCTTTTTGTTTTTTTAAAAAAGAAACACGTAGGAACCTAGATAAATATTGTCTATAACCAAATATCATCATAATATGTTGGAAATATGCTCCAACTGCAAATGAGCGTGGTATTACGTTTGTATGGAAATTCATCCTCCGCCGGCCCCTTAAGTTGAAGGAGTATCAAACAGACAGACACACATGTATACTCGTACAAATTTTCGCCTTTACATTTCTATGGTTACTTTAGACTTAATTACTCTACAAATAATTAATAGTTATATAAGCTTAGAAATAAATGTCTTCATATTTCTCAACGTTTCGATAGTTTCGTAGACTCGTAGCAAATAGACTTATGTTTTCGTAGGGCGTAGGTCGTAGGCCCTAGGCTACGGGCTACGCCGTAGACACTGCTACAACCATGTTGTATTTGCGTTGAAGGATAATCATATTAATCATATTCAGTAAATTAGCTTGTTTGGTATGTACTTACGAGATATTTAATACTAAAATAGTTCGCAGGTTCCCCGAGGGATAAGGCAGAACTGTACCTATACACCACAAATTTTTAATTATTACAAATACTTAAAGGGCTTATTAGAAAAGCCCTTGTTATTTTTTAAGTAAAATCTCAATAGATAATATTCATAAACAGCAAAGTTATTAGCGTTGGTTTTGTCCCAAAATGTCACTCAATTTATGGAAATACTGTGCAGGTTAATGTGGTAGATTAATGAATAAATAAAAGACAATTATTAAGGGAAAAAAAACACTGCCTGCAGTATTTTCTACTAGCAATTGTTATGTATGATTGATTCTATGATGAATTTACCTTTTCGTGGTCAATTTTAGGATTTCGGTTTTTTCTACTTTTGAATACAAAAATATGATCAGTAACGGGTACAGATAGAGCCCCATTTTTTTGTGTACTAATTAAAAAGTAGGGGTGTATAACTATAATGCTCTTTAATTTTACCAGTTATATTTAAGTCAACTGTAGTAATAGAAGCCAACCATATCACCAATCGGACAAATTAAGCTCTAAGAATAATCAGCCTTATAATGATCCCACTGCTGGGACTCGGCCTCTCTAGGAGAGGAATGGGCCACGCGAGCCCAGTGCGGGTTAAATAGATGTCACAAATCATCGATTTTTTGGATCTAGGAAATGCCGTTTTCCTAACATATCACCGTTTTGAGAGTAATAGCAATGAAATAAATTACACAAAGTGAAACACTTGCGTGGCTTAAAAAAACTTTGCCTCTCACTAAAATTACTCCTGTATCGTGGGTGCGTTCACAAACATGTCAACATACAAACGTTTGTTCCGTGCGGGGTTCGAACCCGCGGACCGCAGTTTAGCAGCCAATCGCTCAACCACTGCGCCAACCGTGCCGTCGGATTTAACCCTTGACATGCGAATTATAAGTCCTAGGTGGAAAAACCCAATGATATACAGAATATAGCCATTTCCTAGCAAAAAAATTAAATGTGCCCACGCTTAACAGTAGCTATTATGACCACTGGACCAATTTTATCTTCATTAAAATTATATTACACATGGGTATGCGACAGTACACAGTTTTAAGAATGTAAGTAACATCAGAAACTTAATATTTGAACGGTGGCTGTCAAAAACGTCAAGCGCGACCGCAGAAGCGAGTTCCCATTACTCTCTGAGTACCATAGACACGTGTTTTGGTCATCTGTGACGGTGTTCAACTTAAGGCCAGGTTCTACTAATTTTGAACTTTTTTAAATCTCTGGAAATCCACAAATATAGTAAAAGAGAACACCATGAAAAAATAGTTTATTAAAATTGATTATATGGCCAACCGCCGAACAAAAATCAAAACATGATATAAATAGTAGACGCGATAAAAAAAAATCGCGAGACTGACCCTAACTTACGATTTACGTCACGGAAATATTTGAAAATTACAAAAAAAAATAATAATGCTTGTTTTCGAAAAGGGCCTCGCAAAAATTAAAATCTTGAATAGTTTTTTTATATTATTATTAAAATAAAACCGCTATTACGGCGCCGCGAAATCGACATAGACCCGGGCGGAGTTCATACAAAATACTCAGTGACTACAACCCGCTCTTAAATGAAAGTTTATTACACTTTCGAACTTTTCTTAAATGACGATTCTGATGTTATCATATCTAATTGAAACTCAGAATTTTTTTTTTTATTTTAATACTTATATTCTACTTTTCTGAGTTTAAGGCCCAAATAATGATTTTATACTTGTAAAATCATTGTATAATTCAGTAGTCATTCATGATTTACACCTTCCCTTCCTTGATCTTTCCCTTTCTATCCCTTTTTTGTGTTAGACATCGTATCGCAGGTTCGATTCCCGCTCGGAATAATTTTTGTATGGCCTACTGGCCTACAGATATTTGTTCCAAGTCTGGGTGTCTTGTATATATGAGTTTACATGTTTGTAAACGCACCCATGATACAGGAATAATTCCTAGTGTGGGCCATGGTTAAAAAAAAGGAAGGGAGTGACAGACTTATTGACCCCCATAAAACCTACCTGTGTTCCTTTAGTTACCCTTTGCATTCCAGGGTTCCACAGTAAGTCTTTCTAAGAATCTCGAATGTTTGTAATAATCCTACTAGTATGATTCTTTATCATTACCCTGCAGCATGATAAAGATGATTTCATTTGATTTGATATTTCCTCCATACATCTCTATTTGCCGTCGCTCATCGTCTCAAATACTAAATTATTTCAAGATTTTCCAGTCATTCGATTTGATTACCATAATTCTATCCATATAAATAAACTAAAATCTAATAACAGCCCGCAAATAAAATCCTATTCACCCGCCATTTGCATTTCCCTTTGAGCGGGAAAAGAAAATGGTCGCATTTTCCCGCGTTTTTTGTGACGCCACAGACTCAATACGTCGAGAAAGTGAATCATTAGAAACGTGCTCATTCTATAAGTTCCTTTTATTATTATCTGTGATGATTTCACTCAACTATTAAAGCTGTATTATAGAATCGCTGGACTAATAAAACTAGATATAATGCTTGTAGTTCGTGTTTTTTGTTTAGTTACGTAACCACAGTCCGCACTTTTGCGTTGAAAACTAAAAAGTACCTAACTAGAACTCTTCTTATTTCTTAAAAAATAGTAGTGTTCATTAGTATCTTTTTTTTTGCGTCGATGCTAAAGTTACTCAATCAATAAAGAACGAAGGCATTTCGCGTTACACTATGATCAAGTTTCAGTGACTTTCTCATTTCGCGAGGACTATCACACAATGTTCTCTGGCTGAAACTACCGAAACGTGTCGCGCACAACGTGACATTTTATTAAATTCTCATTCGTTTGGCGCAGCGAGTGTTATGAATCGCGCGCGACACGCGATGTCGCGGGTTGTGCCTGCACCCATCGCACCAGCGCCGGCCACACGCCACCGCCCTTTGTGCCGATATGCTCACCATTTATCACACGATACCAACTCGCTCCGTTATTCTTACGATTAACCAAGAATTTTGGCTCATTTGGTTACCCATTGACATGCACAAATACGTGAATCATTCGCCAGCAGTAGTAAAATTGATTTCATTTTGTTTTCAGACACGACAACACCGTACGTCCTCTACAAAGATGGTGTGGAGCGTGCACCTCCAGGCACGCAGTGGGGCGGCGGAGTGCTGGATGGCGGCTACCAGCCCATGCAGCACCAGAGCCCCGGCGGGCCTTCCCCGCAGCCCGAGCCCCAGCTGGCGTCACCGGCGCCTTCGCCCTACCCCCCCGCGCCGCCACCCCCAGACCCCACCGGCGCCGCAGAGGACGCTGCCCAGCAACTCGCTCAGCAACAGGCACAGCAGCAAGCGCAACAACAACAGCAACAGCAGCAACAACAACAACAAACTTCTCCCGAACACATGCAAGTGGAGCAACAGCTCCAGAGCCAGACTCAGTCCCAGCCTCCCTCGCAGGACCATCTCGACCGCACGCCATGCTTCGTGCCGCAACCGGACCTGCAGCAGCAGTACACGCCGTACTTCAAGGAAGCTCGACCGACCAGCCACATGCTCGGCACGGGCGGCTTCCCCCTACACTACCTAAAACAAAACGGTGGTGTGCTGTCCCTCGAAGGTCCTCTAGACCAGTACGCGGCACCCGACCTCCGCCACTTACCAGACATAGTGCAGCCCGAGCCGCCGAAGCCGCGGAAGCACAACCCGAACTCAGAGCTCCGCCTGTTCAAATGCCTGACGTGCGGCAAAGACTTCAAACAGAAGTCCACCCTGCTGCAACACGAACGGATCCACACGGACTCGCGGCCGTACGGGTGTCCGGAGTGCGGCAAGCGGTTCCGGCAGCAGTCGCACCTGACCCAGCACCTGCGCATCCACGCGAACGAGAAGCCGTACGCGTGCGTGTACTGCCCGCGCTCGTTCCGGCAGCGCGCCATCCTCAACCAGCACCTGCGCATCCATTCCGGTGAGAAGCCATATACGTGCGGCGAGTGCGGCAAACATTTCCGCCAGAAGGCCATCCTGAACCAGCACGTCCGCACACACCAAGGCGAGCGCTATTCACACATATATACCCCCCGGCCCCCGCGCGCGCCGCCCGCACTGACCCCGGTCACTGCCGCCGGCGCCCGCGCTCCCCGCCGCCCCCCGCACCGTCGATTCGGTCTCGCATCCATTGGCCTTCCTAGCAAACAAATTCTCGGTTCCCTCGTCGCCCGTGTAACGCAGGGCGCCCGCGAGACGCGGAACCGACCGCCGGACGTTCCCGTAACCGTTCCCAGTTTGATTAACCCACTCGTCGGTTACCCACCCTTTAACGTGCCACACTTGTAACTGACCATTCTGTTCGATTTTACAGATGTTTCGCCGCATCTCATCTTCAAGAACGGAACGACGCCGACACTGTGGCCCCAGGATGTACCGTTCCCGGGCGATGAGAACAAAGAAGAGATCCAGTCGACGTTCGGAGATACGGACGGACAGAACGGCGACCAGCGCGGCTCCTGCTTCTCACCAGGCGACACTGCACAGTACCCTGCTTACTTCAAAGATACGAAAGGTCTCAATCACTCGGTTTTCAGCTCGGGGCTTTCTCTGCAATATTTGAAAGGTGGCAAGCTACCAGACGTACTCGGAGGGCGAGCGATGCCCCTGTACGTGCGCTGCCCAATTTGCCAAAAAGAGTTCAAACAGAAGTCAACGCTGCTTCAACACGGGTGTATCCACATAGAATCACGTCCGTACCCATGCCCCGAGTGCGGCAAGCGCTTCCGGCAACAGTCGCATCTGACGCAGCACCTGCGCATACACACCAATGAAAAGCCGTACGGCTGCGTGTACTGCCCGCGCTTCTTCCGCCAGCGAACCATCCTCAACCAGCACTTGCGCATCCACACCGGCGAAAAGCCGTACAAGTGCACCCAGTGCGGCAAGGACTTCCGACAGAAGGCGATCCTCGACCAGCACACGCGGACGCACCAGGGCGACCGGCCCTTCTGCTGCCCCATGCCCAACTGCCGACGGCGGTTCGCCACGGAGCCGGAGGTGAAGAAGCACATCGACAACCACATGAACCCGCACGCCGCCAAGGCCCGGCGCGCCGACGCCGCCAAGACGCCGCGGCCGCTGCCGCCCGCCGCTGCCGTAGTGAAGCCCGAGCTGTACTTCCCGCAGTGCTACGCGCCGCCGTTCCAGCAGTTCCCGGGCGCCGGCGAGTTCAAGCCGGCGGTGGGGCCGGGCGCGCCGGTGGCGTGCCTGCCGGCGCAGTGACCCGCGCCGCCGCGCTGGCCCCCGGCGCCCGACCACCACGACCTCTACGCCGCCGAGCGCCTCTACAACTGAGCAGTGCGCGGCGCCACAGTATACGACGCCCCTTCGCACAGTACTCACCTATGTTACCGGATCGCTGTACAATGAGCTTCGATCTGTAAATAGCGTCCTGTTTATACTCCACCGGGAGGTCTGTCGCGATGTACATTTTCAAAGTTCATCACGTGTAGTGTTACCGTCAATGAAGCGAGTACAGTTAGCGTTTTTGCCCCGTAATCGTTAAGTTACCAAGTAAGAGTTAGTTTTCTCGGTGATTCTCAATTCTGCTGAATTTTCGCAGATGCTCCGAGCGGATCTAACCCGGAGTTTAGAATTTAAAACACTTCGTTGAAATCTAAAAATTAAGAATTGATCTTTTACCACATAACAATATTTCGCGATGAATGTTTCCGGCGCGGAGTTGTGCCTAATTGTAATAAATATACATATTTTGTAGACGTATTAAGTTAATTTTATTTACGAGTATTAAGAGATAAAATCTGGCAAATTAATGGGGATTTATACGGTTATCCGTGATGCTCAAAATATGTTAAAAGTAACGATAAAGAATGATAAGAATTTATGAGTTAGCTGTAAACAGAGTTCGGACGCAGGCTCTTTAAGGGAGATGAACATCGTCAGTGAAAACACAATCATGAATGCAAACCAAAAACGTAGGTTACCGATTGCCATCAAGATAATACTTTGTTAGTGTACTTGCACAAGGTTCTGTTACATTAACGAGAGCAATTACCTTAATTAACATGTGAGATTACTGAGATGTCTTCGTAACACTATAGGTGCCAAATAGTGTAGTGATTTTTAAATTTTTTCTACCAGCTTGTATTATAGTTGGCCTAGTTTAGGTTGTTACCAGTTTTTTCAACGATGTGACAAAATGAGATGCATTTAAGAGGAAAGGGGTCAGACTGAGTGAGGACTGTGATAGCTAGGTAGGTTAGGTGTCTATTTCGCTCATTTTAGCGTTAAACTTCGTGTGTCGAGACATGGCCGAGATCCGCTGAGGGCTCGAGTGAATGTTTGAAAGATTTCCTTTACGTTTTGTACAAATTATCATTTTTAATGCGAGTCGAAGTCGATTAGACAGAAGACCATTTATGTTCCTAAATTTTAATTATCTAAAATGATTGATTGTTTCTGTGGCCGGCTCGTCGAGGCCGGCCCGTCGCCTTCTTTTGCTTGACTGATTTGATAACATTATTACGATGAGTGAGATTAGTAAAATTTACCATTAGGTAACGTGTGATGACGAAAAGTGCTTTGTTGTAGTTTGATCCAAGGAAAGGAGGGTACGCCAGAGTAAATCTTATTTTCTAATTTAGCTTAGACTATCGATTTTCGAATTACCAAGCAATTCGATCATTCATCGCGAAATAACTTAGAATTTAGGAAGAATATAAATATTATATGAATTTGTGACATTGTTGGAGTATTCTGGTGGTGTGTATGAGTCTCAAGCGCGATCGCGTCCACATTTTTTGCGATTAGAAATTAATGGAAATAAGCTCAAACAAACTGTATACGTGGATATATAGGTTCATACAGTCTGAAGACTTGAAGAAACAGATATATTTAATATGTCTGCTGGATCGAATTTCATGAACAAACCCGTCAGCACCAGTCTCCCAGACTATAAACTTCGACAGCATGCCAGGATAGTCCAGCAAACTTTTTAACGTTTTAATATCTCTGTTTGTATGTATAGACAACTTATATAGCTTATTTTACTATATTATTGTGATGGTTTCGTTTTCCTACCGCATAATATGAACTGTTAATTAACTAATAGGTGTAATAGTACCTAACGTGGATTTGTGGGAGTCACATAACATATACCATTTTATTATTTGTCACTACGAAGTGATCGATGCAATATTATTATTTAGTGGGTTTATTGTGTGTTGATTTTACGACGAATTTATCGCATTGGGCAATTATGAAAATTAATCGGTTTGCTAGTTGTGAACGCAAGTGCGCCGGCGCATTCCGTCAATCAATCTCAAGAAATGACTGTTACGAAATTATAGAAACGAACCAAATAATGTTGTATACGAAACTTATCGATTCTAAATCGAGAAACACGTACATGGTAGCTTTAGATCGTAACCATCGATTAAATACTTACCAGACCGGCGCGTGCGACTCTAAAGCTGCGTTCACAACTAGCGCCACCTCTAGCATTTTATTTTCCTTTTTGATTTTCCTATCAAACTTTCGGAGGTTTACAATTGAAAAAAACATCGTTATCGAAGAAAATTAGAAACATTTATCTTCCGTGACTACAGTTTTCCACATTGTTCACACATGTGATCCTCCTCGAGGCAGCGCGCGCCGCCCCCGCCTCACACGACAATAGCATAGGATTCAGTTTTATAGTTTATAACACGACACAAGCAGCCTTATACAATAATAGTTGATAAGTATTTTTATACAATAAACGATATATTTGTTCCATCCTGGGCGGGATCGGCGCGACGCACGCCAGTACAAAGTTTGAATACAAACATACAACACAGTGCCATAGCCGAGACATAACCTCAGATTTATACTTATTAGATTTTTATACCGATACAAATGGATTTAATTTTTAAATATAAAACAAGAAGTGATTAAGTATACAGAGATTACAGATGATATTTTATACATTTATTACATACAATATTATTAAAAAGTAAATGTGAAATAGTCTTAAATTTAGTATCGTATTTGCAACGTGCTAAGTACCTTAGTAAAGTTACTTGTAACGCGGGAGTTGTGGAAAATTGATTCGAATCAAAACTGCTATCCATTTTGCACAACTTTATTATCTGTCTCATGCACGTTGGTTTCTCAAGATTTTTCTTTTATTGTCACTTACGACTTAAATTCAGTGTGGTTATTGTAAATACATATCATTGGGATTTTTGAGGCAGTGTTGCAACACGAAAGTTCTGCTTTGGTTTTTATTGAAACCGGACTGTTGCAGACAGTGTACGCCAGCCGTGTAACGAACCGTTCCGAGGCGCCACAGACCTACACAACTTAGTCAATGTTCACAAATTCCGCAAGTAATCACGTCCCAGGCTGTTCTGTTTGACTTGCTCACTGTTTTGTTAAGTTTTGCTCAATTAAACGTGTATGTATACCTATAAAGTTAATCTGATTAGTTTTTATTGTGTACGAAATGAGTTTTGTAAAATATTTTTTTGAGAGCACGGTTTTGCTTTCTTATGAAACTATTTTTAAGTGCTGAAAAACTGTGGTCGTCCTTAGACGACCCGGGTCTTATATTTTGAAATTAAAATTGGCAAATCTTGTAGTTTTCAATATTAAAATCATAATAAACAGTATAATGCCGTATATAAACGAGCCGTCCAGTTCTGATCGGATATCCATACAGTATGTACGTAACTCTTGGATTATGTTCCCCGAGGATTCATTTAATAACATTAATTAGGTTTGAAGCATGTTCCTAACCTTTATTAATACGTAATATTTATTTATAAATACCTACAATGACATTTCTTACCGACTACCCGTAGGATAGGAGTTAGAAACTGTAATCATTTTGCCAATTCTTGTCTAACAAATTTCCTTCAATGGAATTAAATTCCAGCGTGTATATCCCATAGCGTCTTGGAGTGTATTATAAACTTCAATAGCAGAGTAATGCAATTTTACCCATACCTTAACAAGAAATTCTTCTTCGTATTTAACGCAATATCAATATGCCTACTTAATTTTGTATATTTTTAAGTTGTTAAAAATATTAAAAGGAGAGAATAAGATTGCATTGTAAATCTATACTTTGCATATAACATAATGATTATCAACATAACGTCAATTGTATGAAATACAATGAGAGAGCGATGTAAGTGAAACTGACATATTGCTGCGCTTCTATCAATATATTAGTTTAGTTGAACTAGATCCGAAACTCGACAGTTGTCACTAATTCCTTCGTTTAATAATGCATTTAATTGTGATCTCATGGTGAAATTGTAATGTCTTACTGTCTTATTAATAGGATATAAATTGGCGGATGTTCAAGTCGACCTACCACTTCAGTTTCTTAATTAATAACAATTCTACATATCCACATGCTTAGTAATTTTAAACTTGCATGAAGCAATATATTGTAAGTTACTATGTACTCTACATTACCATTTACTTTATGTAAAACAAAGCCAGGTTCCCATACATTTGGATAGTATACAGATAGAATACTAATTATGGTTTGGTCGCAAATAAAACAGTAAAAACGCTACTGATAAAGTTGGGTTACTGTGGCCCAAACTAAAATGACCAATAGGAACACGGGGCACTGTGCCTAGTGTTTCTATTGGTTAACGAGCTTGAACCAAAGTAATCCGACTTTACAGTACGTAATTAGTATCGGTGAGTGTTTTGTCAATGCATGTTATAATGAGCTTAGTGTAACAGATTTAGTTTCATAGAGAGTTGGCTACGAATTATTTCAACGTCTTCCATTTTCAACGTAGTATACTACTTAATATGGCGTTTGTCATTTGTGAACTAATTATTTCTTTGTCAATTTGGCTTCACACATCAGGACGACACCATTCGTCGAAAGCGGCTCAGAAAAAAATGCTCAGTTCTTATGTGTGAACCCGAGCTTAAGTGGTATTCGCATTATTATATAGTTTAAAACATAAAAGCGTATATCTGCAGTTAGTGCAGCTCCAGTGCAATACACTTGATTTTTTGGCGATATTATTGTATAATTTATTTTATAAAATGACTTATTTTAAAAATAGTTGTTAGTGTTAATAAAATAATTGGTAGCCAACATAAAAATGGCCTATAATAATTTCATAAAATTAGTATACTCGTATCACTGTACCCACTGCCACTCGCCAACCGCTGTCAGAAACAATAAGGATACAAAGTATTAATTTTTATCACAATAGAGACTTGTTGAAACAGTTCCACAGTAAAATAAGTGTTGTTGAATTTTTTAATAAAATATGGACATATTTAGATTAATGATCTTGTAGTCTGGATTGAGTTTTTTACAGATTTTATTGAACGCAAAGTTTTCGTGTATAATAATGATGGAGTTACGTCGCCTATTCAGCTTATTTTTGCTACAATACTTATTTTAAGCCATACAATAACAGTTTTAAATAAATAAATAAATAATAGTACAATACATATACAGAATATACAATTATATACAATACAATAGACATATACAATAAAGCGGTGATATTATACATATTTGATTTAAGAAGCGTAGTAGGCGGCGTACCTTGAGGCATAACTTGGTTTCATTAATGGGTGCTGTTATATCATTAATTGTACATATTTATTGTAATATACAATAGACTGGTAATTTTACACTGTTGTTAGGTTTCTACAGAGTTATCACCTGAGGCTGCTTAATTACTGATTAACTAACTAATGTTGTTTTCGTGATTCAAACATTTTATTTACTGGATACAAATCTTCATTAGCCATGAACAAAAAAAAAACTATATTTTGTTGCCATAACTTTATAGCAATAGACAAGTGATTATAATGTAACAGTGACATAAATATATAGTAAGCAATAACATGGCCTAGATTAATTGGTAATCAGCAGCCTCAGTCCATATGTTACAATAGAGTATATTTTCTTACATAACTACAGAGAAGCCGATAGTAGACTATATGAAATTCATTTTAGACAATCCCAGAATACAAGATCGAACTTTTTACACACAACAGTTGAACAACAAACTTCAGTTATTTTACATAGCATTATTATCTACATTTTTTTGTTCAAAGAAAACAGTTGGTTGCGATATGGTCACAGATATCCAGGCGAAAAATTGAAATGTTGGCATTTGTCAAAAAATTTAATATTATAAAAATTGTAAATATATTTTCTAGTTCTTCCAAAATGAATAATATCAGTATTAAATACAAAATTCAACTTTGGTTAGGTCAAAAGTGTAATTGTGTGATCTATAGGAAATTTTTGCATTAGATTTTTCTTAATATTTAACTTTAAAGATATTTTAATTATTTTTTAGTTAAGTACATTATTTTCTTTTTTTAGATTATATTTTACTTAAATTGTAATGATCTTGCCTAGAATTGCATTTACGTTAGTTACTTTATGATACGTTTGAAGTTGATACCATCGTATTTATGTATATTATTATTATATTAAGGGTTTTGTTTGTTTTTTTTTTTGTCATTAATAGAAGTAAAATGTTGTAAAAAGTAAGCTCGTTGTATTTTATCAAATAAACACTTTTTAGTCCAACTGAAGCAATACGTTGCAGTTTTATTTATTTTAAGTTTATTTAAATACCCTATCAGCTTGAAGTTTTGGGCGCCGCTAAAAGTCAGGCAACATGCATATCAGAGGCTAGGGCCTCGTGGTAGGCCACGAGCTCTTAACGCGATCCACTTTACGATCTAAACTGAACTGTTAAAGGAATGAAGCTATATAGGGTGTTTACGTATAGCTCCGTCCCTCTTACTCGCTCGCCTATTATAACACGTCATGGTAAGGCGCCTGTAGTGACATCTATGTCACCACAAAATCATGCTCAATGGAAAATGAAGACAAAGAAGGCCGACCCCAAATAAATGGAATAAGGTCTAACCAGAAGAATAAGATATTTATTTTTTTTATATTAAAAATAGTGTTTTGAAGATTCTTACACATTCCATAGAAATCTACGCTTTGGAACGTGCGTACAGCTCCTTTTCTTATCTTTTGACAAACCGATCTCATCAATTCAAAAATACTTAATACTTACCTATAAATGGTTTCTTCTCCAGAAGCCCTATCCCAACAGTGGAAACAGGCTGATAATGCTAACAGCAAAAGACCCTGTTCTTTGGCGTCTCCATATGATTTCTAGCAAAATCAGGCGGTAACGACCCGTTCATGACCTTGCCGCTGTGAGCGGTAGCACGGAGTCGGTCGGAGCGGCGAGCGGTAGATCAAACGTATGAATATGTTTGAAGCACGCCACGAGACGCTGCTCATAGCATCCCGCTTCCGCTACGACTGAAGTCGTGACCAGGTGCGTTACCATGACGTTCAAAGTAAGATTGTTTCATTATTTCACTGTGGGTAAGAGATGGCACTAGATAACCTGTATAGCTGTCTCTTACCCACACTGGAATAATAATAAAACAATCTTACTTTAACGTCATGGTAACCCAGCAGGCCGTAGGTAACAAATAAAAATCGTCACAACGACCAGTAGCCTGATTCACGTAAAATCAAACAAGCCAAATATCGTTGAAGTTTTATAGTCGTTCTATCGAAGTCCTATCCAAAAGCGGTATTCACGTGTTCCTTAATCGTGATTGGATAGAACGACAACTCAACTGGCTCGAAACTAAACGATTTATCGACGACTTATTTCCAGTTACATTTTTTTTTTTTTAATCATCTCTTCGACCAAACGACTTTAAAATCGGTGTCGTTAAAACTCGATTGACGGATGTGAATACGGAAATGGTCTAAACACAGAAATCTTAATAATAAGGCAATAGAAGTCGCATAGACGCGTGACCTTGTCGCCGCGCTCATGTGTTGGAGTACACAAGTGCACGCGGAGCGTTTGTTGCGGTTTCTTGTGTTTTTTGAGACGCGGAGAGGTAAACATGGTGTTTTGCAGCATATCCAACTGCGGAAACTCGTCCAAAACTTGTAACTTAACAAATAAAGGAATAACATTTCATATGTAAGTACTTAATTTTTGAAATATTGTCGTTTTTTAGCAAATATAGACAAATCAAATATTTTCACTACCACTACTACGATTTATCACAAAAAACGATTTTTTTGTCAAATCAATAACCATTAACGCTTAAGCTT
Organism: Mythimna ferrago; assembly: GCA_910589285.2. NCBI lineage: Eukaryota > Metazoa > Arthropoda > Insecta > Lepidoptera > Noctuidae > Mythimna > Mythimna ferrago. The sequence continues at coordinate 4,514,507 of OU342693.1, forward strand.
ATTCATGTCTACTATTACTACTGCTAAAAGCAGCAATGAAATTATAGTCATACGCAATAAACAAAAATCGCCGTTTGCGTAAATTCTAGGTACAAGCCGCATGAGTTGGCCGCAATTTAGTGACGTGCTACTACTATTCTGTATCGATAATTATTTACGTTCAGCTTAATACTTCGTTTTACCAAATTGGAATGTATCATGTTTTTTTTTAATATTTAAATATGAGATGTAACCTTTTTCATTTTCAGTTTTCACTGTGTTTGTTTTCTTTCTATCTATGGTGCGTTTGTTTAGGTGATTAAAAAAAGGTAAACAATCTTGGTATGTCTTTTTATCTAAAAGTTGTTTAAAAATTGTATCTAAAAATGTTTACAATTAGGTATTTACCTAAATTAATGTTAGGTAATAAACTAAATTTAATTATCCTTCGTATGTATTTTATACGACTACTTTAATATAAAAAGACATACCAAGATTGTTTACCTTTTTTTAGTCACCTAAACCACAAAACAAACGCATCATAAATAGTTTACAAACCAATTTTTGTAACGATTAACTATTAATTCGTATTTTAAACTACTTTCTCATTCAGAAAATTAATAGGAGGAAGGCTTATTATTGTTATGTACGTGGGTAAGTTAAAAAGCAGTCTGCGTTGAGTATCCTTTTATATAATACAAGGACATTTTCAAGATTTATCAAATGTTTTTTTCATGTCAAAATAATTAAGTATACAAAGTTTTATATCGTAAAGATAATCATTACAGAATTTACATAATTTGTATGCATCTGTTTACTTTATCCAATGCTTTTATTACAGGTTCCCAAAAGATCCAGATATTAAAGACAAATGGATATCTGCTACTGGAAAAAGAAATTGGTTCCCGACAAACAATAGCAGAATTTGTTCTGTTCATTTCAAAAATGAACAATTTAACTCGTCGACAAAAAGACGGACTTTGGTTAAATCAGCTGTACCAACAGTTGACGTATGGCAATTCATTACGGTAAGAATAAAAACGTATTATACCTAGGTCCTATCAATTTTGGGTAGAAAAGTTCATAAAAACGGGGCGTACTAATAAACAAAAATTTCAGGTAACGGATGATTCGCAGCTGACGGTAACGCCATCAACTTCACGTAAACGTAAAATTTCAGAGATAATTGATGTAAGTATAAACATTGGTATTGATTTTATATATAATTTTATTTATTTTATGACTGATTTTTTAATGTTCATTTTCCATGTACATTAGAAAACATGTTTTTAGTCCGCAGATAACCAGCAATTGGCGACCCCAATAAGTGATTCTGTTCAAGCTGATACCCCGAGGAAAAAAAAATTACGCTCTGAAATTATTAGAAGTCGCGTCGTCATTGCAGATCAGCGTTTAAAAATAAAACGTTTACAATGTAAAGCCAGACGATATAGCAAAAAAATTTTTAAACTGAAAGACCTCATAAAAAATTTAGAAGATAAAAGATTAATTACAGGAGATCAAGGGTGCTGCTTAGAAAATATGAATATTACAATGCAAGATTTATTAAGAAAATACAGTCAAAAATTGAAGTCCGATAAAATTACGCGTACCAAATATTCGCCAAGCTTAAGAAGCTTCGCTATGACGTTACATTTTTATTCGCCTAAAGCCTATGAGTTTGTGCGACAAAAATTTAACACATGTTTGCCTCATGTTAGAACAATAAAAAAATGGTATCAGTCCATTAATGCTGAACCCGGTTTTACTACAGAATCTCTTTCTGCCATCAAAGCTAAGGCTGCAGCGAGTAAATACGGCCTTATTGGAAATTTAGTATTAGATGAGATGGCCATACGGCAACGTGTCGAGTGGGATGGTAGACGTATGCACGGATATGTTGATATAGGCAACAACAATAATGAGAGCATGATGATTGCTAAAGAGGCGCTTGTATTCTTAGTAACTGCCATCAATGGATCCTGGAAAATTCCTGTTGGCTATTTTCTTGTGGATGGGTTATCAGGAGAGCAAAAATCTAATTTAGTTTTGCAGTGTCTAGAGTTACTCCACAATACAGGAATAACAATCATATCTTTGACGTTTGATGGTTGTCCAGCTCACATTGCCATGGCCAAAAAGCTAGGCTGTTCATTTGATGTAAAAGAAATGGTTACCCACTTTCCGCACCCGGTAACAAAAAATCCAGTTTTTATCTTTCTAGACGTTTGCCATATGATGAAGCTAGTGAGAAATTCATTCGAATCTAGCAAGGTATTAATAGACGATGAAAAAAAAATGGTGAAGTGGTCAAATTTGGTAAAACTTAATACATTACAAGAAAAAGAACACTTACATTTGGCAAATAAATTAAGACGCAGACACATTTTTTTTCAAAACCAAAAAATGAAAGTGCGATTAGCGACTCAACTTATGAGTGATAGTGTTGCTTCCGCTTTAGATTTTTGCTCTCAAATAAAACATCCGGACTTTACTGACGTTAATGGCACATCAACCTTTTTAAGAAATTTCAATAAACTGTTTGACATTTTAAACTCGCGAAATATGAATCAATTGTATTTTAAAAAACCTATTTATTTTAGAAACAAAGATACTATATTTTTATTTCTCGACAAAGTAGCAAGCTATATAAAAAAATTAAAGTTTATCGACGGTCAGGAAGTGGTGAAGTCTGTTAAAAAAACGGGATTTGTCGGTTTCTTAGTTTGCATTGAAAGTTTTAAACAGATTTATATAAGGCTTGTAGAAAATGAAAAAAAATTAAAGTATTTACCTGCATATAAATTTTCACAAGACCACTTAGAGCTCACTTTTGGCCACATAAGGGCTCACGGTGGTTGTAATAATAACCCCACAGCTCGTCAATTTATGTCAATATATAAGAAACTTATTGCACACGTTGAGCTAAAAGACTTTGATAGTGGTAACTGTATGGCACTAGAAAATGTTTCGATTTTGAGCTGTACGTCAGCAATTGACAAAATAAATTTAACAACATTGGTGCCATTTTCAGACAATGAGGATGATGAAGACATTGTTGACGATGAGGATGAACATTACAACATCAGTGATTTGTCTGATTTTGCATCAGAAGTCATCACATATATAGCTGGATCAGTGATCCATTACTTAACAAAAAAAATAAAATGTGAAACTTGTATTTCTGCATTAATAGAGCCTGAGAATTCAAATGAACATACACAATTTATTAAACTGAAAGACAACGGAGGTCTTCTTATACCTAGTAAAGACGTGATAATGATTTGCAAAAAGACAGAAGTTCTGCTAAAAAGTAGTGTCTTTCACAACAAAGTAATAGCGAATAAAAGGTTTAAAAGTGAATTTGTTACGAAGACCATGCGTCATTTTGTTGGACTAAAATTATTTGAAGATATTGATTTTCACCAATATGACCAGTCTCCAATAGACAATCATGTCATTCAATTAATTAAATGTGTTTTAGAAAAATATATGGATATTCGCCTCAATCATTTTGCTAAAAATGCTATCCAACTAATCCCAAAAAGACAACTTTTAAATAAATTCTTACATTTTTCAGGACAGTAAATTCTATAGGCGAGTTGTTTGATCAACATAATATAGAAATCCCATACATTTTCATTTTAACAAATACTTAGTTAAGACTAGAAGCGATTTACATAATATTAATACACGTAATAAGCATGAAATTGTAACACCCAAATGGAGGTTAGCTAAGACAAGCAAGTCGTTTGTCATTGACAGCATACGTTTTTATAACAAGTTACCTAAGTCGGTTACCGAGCTTAGCGAGGGAAAATTCAAAATCCATATTAAGCGTGTCCTTGCCAAAAAAGCATATTACAAGGTTAAGGACTATGTTGAAGACAAGCTTGTTTGGCAATGACTGCATCTGCACATGTGGCTTCCCTGGCAGCTCATTAACTGCGTTGTCGTATGGCCATCTATTAACTGCTCCATCATTGTTTTAACTAGCTATTTACTATTGTATATATCTATCACTTAATAATAGGTTTATTTTTATTTTTGTATAGCTTCCTTTAATAATGTGAATGAGAGAACACTGTAGACTTCGCAAATTCATGGACTACAATTTTTATTGTGCTTTTAGGTATAAAACTGACTGGTCTGCACTGTCCTCTCATATATATTATTATTGTAATATGGAAATATTGTACAAACAATCTTCTTTTTAAAAGAGTAACCATGGAGTTTCTTGCCGGTTCTTCTCCATAGAAAACGACCAATTACGAACCGTGCAGTAGCTTCTGACGTTTTACAAGTGCCCTTGCTAATTTTGACTTTGACTTTGACTTTGAGTTTGCTTAATTAAATACTGTTCAACGTGACCCATGAAATTCAACCTTATTTTTTGTTAATGCGAAACTTGTTACACTTGTCTAGTATTTTCATGTAAAGAATCTATTTACGAAATTTCATAACTGTGTCATGATAAATCAGAAAGTTATAAACTGGTTAAGTCAGCAAAATTCAATTTCACCGGGCTATCCAGGCGAATGAGGGGTTGTTTTGCACTTGTACCCAGTTGTTTGCTGTCGCCTTATATCCGTTATGACCTGCCGTGATCTGTATTGTACTTAATGTCGGCGGTATCCAACTTTGAACTTTAAAAAAAAATTTTTGGAAAAATATAACACGGCGTAAAACTATTGGAATCGATTCAGTTACTGATTCTGAACAAACTATATTCAGTAAGTTATATATATAAAAAAAAACTTTGTAAGTATAATTATTTATTTATAGTATATATATAATTATTATACTTAAATATTTATGTATTGTTATTTATATGAAACCTAAACAATTTAAATTGTGTAATTTTAAAATAAGTTTAGTTTATTAAGTATTTATAGTCCACCACTACACTAACTACCTCCCCCTTTTATTCTAAGTTCATACACAATCCATCCTATTTGATTTGGTCATTGTTTTTACACGACTGTTTTTACTGTAAAGTGAAGTATTGGAGAGCCTTTAAGATTTGTATAATTATATAATAAACTTAATGTATGTACACTTATTGTTTTATTGTATTCCATTTCCTCATAAATAAATCGTCTAAAATGGCGTTGACGAAAGAAATACTTTCAATAAAATTAATTATGTATTGTTGCTGGACTCCTTGGAGATTATTAACACTCAACGGAAAAATATAATTTATCGATATGAGCTCGTAATAGTTTGCACTGCACTATTCTTAAGTGAGAGTGAGCACGCAATATCATTTTTTGCTTTTCGCACACGTTTCTTATTGGCTGCAGGAGTCGCGCCCCCTGACATTATGTGTTTATAAAAAATATTGCGTAATGTCATCGCATAAAGTTTAATTTTGTAGCAGTAATGCAAAGTGCATTTGTAGGTGTAATTGTGTATCTATTTTTTGTTTATGTAGTAGTAGCTGTGACCCGGCGACACTCGTCCCGATATAAAATTTAGTACTATAGCATTTCTATTGCCTTATTATTAAGATTTCTGTGGGTCTAAACGACTAAATCGCTACGATATCGTTACGGTTTTCATTTCGTGAATCGGGCTACAGTTCTCTGCGTCTTGTACCCACAGGATTCCCACAACACTCACCAGTTCATCGGGCCACTTTAAACGAGGCTTTCTGACACAACGACTTCCGGTACAAATAAAAATACCCCAAAATTATATTCAACAATATATTCGAATTAAAAATACAAGTCTCACTCACCACGCCGACTCAACTTTGCTATACGCTCTTGATTCTTATAAATACACAAATCCATGAAGGTCAGACTTAAAAGGAGACACTGGCCCAGCATGTCTTTCTGGAGTTCCTTCTGCGACCTGAACATGTTCTGCAAGGGTTCTGGGACATACGCATGAGCGTTGGTTGGGGATCTGCTGACCAGGTCCCGGAGGAGCATTTCTACTGTCTGATCTGTTGATACTCTTTCGTTGCCGACTAGGGTCCCGTATAGCCTGAAAAGAGATCATGAGTTACTCGTAAATCATAATTAATAATTATTTTTTTTGTTTAACATAGCTTAAATATTTGCTTGCTGCGATATGCTAAACTCTTTCCTAGCATACTAGCCGCGGGTGGGTCCTGGTGACCTGTAATACAGGTTGTTGTACATACCTACGTCAGGCACCAGTCCCTCACAAAGTTAGCTCTAAGATATAAGCAATGTTAAAAGCTAGCATAAGATAACTGTGTGAAGGGAAAATAAATAAATAAATTATTATTATTATTTATTATTAATGAAAAAAAACGGCCAAATGCGACCGGATTCATGCACAAAGGAATCCATACCATTTTGTATTCAATTTTAAACACTATATTATAACCTTTTTTTTTAGTATTAATTGCTATAGCGGCAACAGAAATACATCATCTGTATAGCTATCACAGAGTCTGAGATACTGACTAGTGACAGACAGATGGACAGTGGAGAGTTAGTAATAGGGTCCTATTTTTTACCTTTTGGGTGCGAATCTCTAAAAAATGGTAAAAGGTACAAAGAAGTCATCCATTAATCAAATGCTATTTTGAAACTGCTCTTCATGACACCTAGGTTTTAAACTATTCCAGAACATTATATTTAAACAACATAACATTATATTTAGCAGGAAATTATCGCCCAGCGACATGTCAGCATAGTAATGACGAATCAAGCTCACGCGCCGTTTTCCGATATAGAAATCAGATACCAACAAATTAAAACATGTGGTACATCACTATAAAACACCCTCTTGTGGTATTTCGTGATTTTTAGCAAAGTAATTTAAAAAAAAACTAAATGGTTCAATATGAAAGGTTGCATAAACCAGACAAGTAGCGCCATCTATGTTTAGTTTTGTAACTAAAGTGACTAGTGGCGACATCTACCTTTGATTCGATGAATTAGTAAGAAATTTAGAGGAACCCACTTGAACGGGTGTGTGGCGACATCTACGCCACATCCGAACTACAAATTAGATCAGGTCTGCGTCGTCATAAAAATCGTGCATCGCGCAAGCAAAGTTATTCGCGGGACTACTATTATACATAAAATACCACAGGCAGCTAGAAAACAATATCGTCAGACGGAGAAGTATGAGAAACTTTCTATCCTGTGTTCTTCATATCTCTGGTTTTACCATTATCCGGGACGGAATTGTATATCCGTGTATATATGAAGTTTTGGCAGAAAATACAAATATTGATAATCTCCTCCTTTTTGAAGTCTGAGAAGTTTAAGAGCTATGAGGGAACAGATGAACATACACACATACATAGCAGGTCATAATCATAACTCTCCTTTCGCTTTGCCGTAGTCGGGTAAAATGACGTATATACTCGTTAAATACATACCTGTAAGGAAGTGTAGGCCTCAGAAAATATACTTTTTGCTTCAAACCATCTTCACTGTTTTCATCTTCACTGGACCTGAAAAAATGTAATATAACACACTAAGACTGCCATCAGACAGGCTGCATCGCAGCAACCGCGCGCAGTCGACATATTCAACTGCATGCAGTTATCTACAGGCCCACAATTGATTGTACTTATCGCTGGGCACTATGCGAGCCCCACAAATCGCGCGACAACTCCCGTTTATCTATTCCTTCGTAAGTGTATTGAAAAACGACGTTTGATGCACGTGGAATTTGTCAATACAGCCCTTGGCTCCATAACAATTCCATGTCGATTGCAATAACAAACTCACTCCACTTGTATCAAAATATACTGTTCTCGCTCTGGGCGGAGTATCAAACTTTTATGCTCTAAAACCCACCCGTATTCCCTCAACTACCATTTGCGTTCCGGTGCAACCGTTCGGCGAACCCATTTGAACACACACTTCACACACCTCCAGTGGAAAAGCAACCTAATGTTCAAACAAATAAGTCTCATAACTCACTGCTCTTCTCCGTGACTCCTCGAGTTGATCAAGGCGACGATCATAGCAACCATCTGCGACTTCTGCAGGTTGACGGCCAGCACCTTCGGGTTGTTAGGATCGCTGCCAGCGGCCCGAAGAGTCGTGGCTTCCGCCTTCATCACGTATATGTCTGCTAGAGGCAGCTGCTGGGTTATTCGCCAGGCCTGACCGGAAACAAAATAACTTTTATAATAGTACATTATGATACAAGTGTATAATGTTGGTGATTACCACTGAGGCGGTATTTAGATCCGAGCCGAAGGCGAGGATCTTAAGAGAGCCGAGGACGGTAATCGCTAATATTCACGTGTATCATACGACGTTTTTCGACACACTTGAGAAGAAAATTTTTACAAATTATTTATTTATTGCTTTATCAGCAAAACTGTTTTTTTTTTCTTGTAGTATGGCGGCAAAAAATTGTTCTTTCTTCTTATGCGCGCGCATCCAAAATGGCGGCCATAGACTAGCTACTCTAGCTAGGCTGTTTGAATAAAAATAAGAATGAGATTATTTATTCTATTTATTATTATAAATAGAAAAAATATTTTTATTTTATGAAAGGTTTTATTTATTAAACATGTAAAAGTTGAAATAGTTTATTTAAACACAAATTAGCATAAAATAAGCAAGCAAGACACTAATTTTTTACTATTGAACGCAATACCTAATGTATTTTTTTTTCGAATTCAATTTTTGATTTGAGAAACAGAGGTTTAACAAAAAAGGTTATCACTACATTATCACACGTGTGTATAATGGTAATCAAAAAGTCACAGTTTAGTTACAAGCTACATTATATACCTAAGTGTAGTGCAATTATAGTCACTTTCTGAGCAAGTGTGTCGAAAAGGTCTATTACAGAACTAATTGCAACATAAAAGGGTAATTAACTAATTTTGGCAAAGACACTTACAATATCCAATATATTAGTGATCTGAAATCTCTTGCCATCCGGGTAGTCGATGCCGTAGTACTTCCAGTCCTGGACTTCGTAGCTACTCTTGTCTATCAGCGTCCAGCTCACTGAGTTCACTGTGACGTATACCGATAACACGGACTTACAATCCTGAAAATTAAGTTTTATGATGACTATCGGTACATCGAAGTGCTAAAGTGTTTGTACGAAAACGCCACTATGTCAATCCGAATCATGCACGATATGCGCGTGGAGATGCAACGCCGAGGTGAAAGTCCGCTGCCGCGACAGGTCACGGCATGGCGGACAGAGCTCCGGCGGGATCTCATGATGAATTGGCGTCAACGACTATCGCAACCCAGTGCTGGGCACACCACAATCATGGCGGTAAGTCCCCTCTTTGAGGCGTGGCTGGAAAGACCTCACGGCGTCCTTACCTTCCGCATGACGCAGGTCCTCACCGGACATGGTTCGTTCGGGAGGTTCCTGCACCGGATTCGTGCGGAAGTGACGCCCGGGTGTCGCCACTGTGCGGAATGCCCGGAGGACACGGTGAAGCATACAGTCGAGGTGTGCTCCGCTTGGGCGGATCATCACCGTGCCCTCGCGGGGGCGATCGGCGGCGGAAACCTCTCGCTCCGGGCCTTGGTTGAGGCCATACCGTAGGCGCGGGCTTGCGGACAGTGAGCAATAGGTAGCTCGCTGTCCGGCCGTCCGGTAACTGTCCGGACCAAGCCCAAGTCGTCGACTGCGCGCACTGTTCCTACGCGTCTCAAGAAGTTGTCAGCAACAGCAAGGGCCCAGCCGGGTCGAAGCCTACTGGGGCCAGGATTATCCGAAAGGGCGCTCGAGCCCCGGTATGAAGGCTTGAAGGAACGGAATGGGTTTTTTAGTCAGTAAGAGTCTGACACTATCTCCCGCTCCGCCCAAGAGCGGGGATTGTCATAGGATGTTTTTTCCCATCGGAAAAAAAAAATCCGACTCCAGGACCAGACCTCGAGCGGGGTGTGAAGCAGGGAGACGTCATTTCTCCGAAATTGTTCACGGCTGCAATGGAGGAGGTCTTCAAGGTTCTGGACTGGAACGGACTAGGCATTAATGTCAATGGCGAGTACATCACTCACCTTCGGTTTGCCGACGACATAGTAGTCATGGCAGAGACTTTGGAGGAGCTCAGCACAATGCTCAATGACCTCAGTAAAGCTTCCGAAAGAGTAGGTCTTAAAATGAACATGGATAAAACCAAAATCATGATTAACAACCATGTAGCGCCCACTCCTATCAAGATCGGAGACTACACTCGAAGTTGTGGACGATTACGTCTACCTCGGACAGACAGTCCAGTTGGGTAGGTCTAACTTCGAAAAAGAGGTCAACCGTCGAATCCAACTCGGCTGAGCAGCGTTCGGGAAGCTACGCGGTATCTTCTCGTCCAACATACCACAGTGTCTCAGGACGAAAGTCTTTAACCAGTGCGTGTTGCCAGTGATGACATATGGCTCCGAAACGTGGTCGCGCACAATGGGCCTCAGAAGCAGGCATCAGAAGGCTTGAAGTCACTCAAAGGCAAAGGAAAGGGGCGAAAGGGCTATGCTCGGGGTTTCCTTGCGTGATCGAATAAAAAATGAAGATATCCACAGGAGAAGTAAAGTTATATACCGACATAGCACGAAGAATTGCCAAACTTAAGTGGCAATGGGCAGGGCACATTGCTCGCAGAACAGATGGCCGTTGGGGCCGAAAGGTTCTGGAGAGGCGACCGCGTACCAGAAGACGCAGCGTTGGAAGGTCTCCTACAAGGTGGACCGATGACCTGGTGAAGGTTGCGGGAAACCGATGGATGCGAGACAGGAACGTTCGTTGTGGCGACGCTTGGGGGAGGCCTATGTCCAACAGTGGACGTATATCGGCTGAAATGATGATGGTGGCTGAATAACTATGTGAACTGTGAGTGTCCATGAAGTTTCTTCCACATTCTTCTCCATAGAGATCTATGCTTTGGTATGTGCAATTTAGCTTCACTTTTTTGACTAATATTTTGACAATTCAAAAGTGTGTTATAAATGATTTATTTGAAATAAATATCTTTTAAAGAAGTACAATACGTTTTTCAATACACATAATATGAAGACTTAAATAAACGGGGGTTGATGCGAGACTCGTATATATGTAGATAGATGTAATACTTTTACGCACTAGTGCGAAAAACAGTCAGTTCTGTGCCTAAAAGTGGCAGGGGTAGGAGCGGGTTTTCAAGTAAGTGTATTGAAAAGACAATTCCTTACCTTTATAACATTATCAGTTAAATGAGGCTGCAATATCTGGCCTTTTATTTTACCAACTACTTTCTTTTCTGTGTTAGGGCCACTCAATATACTGTTGAACAATTTCTTGGCCGACTTCTCCGAGAACCCTTCGACATATTCTAGGTCAGACAGTGTTTTTAACTGTCCATTACTACTCTTCCATTGAGAAAACTTTTTGAGATTTCCTTTGCTTATTTCATAACTGAAAAAGAAATTGTTGGATTAAATAATCCTTTACATGTTTAGAAAGATTCTATTTTAATTAAGGTTTTTTTTTATTTTTAGTGGGAAATCATAATATACCAATTTTTACGTCATTGTCTTTGGGATTTTAGGCTTTGAGATGTAATTTCAGGATTTTAAACTTCGGGATATGGATCTTCGGGATTTTATGCTTTCGGGCAAATGAACTTTCGTGATTTAAAACTATCGACCAAACAATCATTCGACTTTCGGGATCGGGTTAAATTTTTCGGGATTTCTTCCATAGGTATTTTAAAATTATGGCCTTTTAAATTTCGGTATTGAAAATATTGAAATACGTTCCCCAACACACAGCCGAAATTACAACCTAGAACTGTCAAATTTTGCACAAGCTTTACTTTTGTGACGTAGGCAAGCACTAAGAGAGGATTTTACACCACAAAACAGTGGTCCAAAGTTTGTATGGAGAAATGGGGTCCAAAGTTTGTACAGAGAAATGGGGTCCAAAGTTTGTATAGAGAAATGGGGTCCAAAGTTTGTATGGAGAAATGGGGTCCAAAGTTTGTACAGAGAAATGGGGTCCAAAGTTTGTATGGAGAAATGGGGTCCAAAGTTTGTATAGAGAAATGGGGTCCAAAGTTTATATACATAGAGAAATGGGGTCCAAAGTTTGTACAGAGAAATGGGGTCCAAAGTTTGTACAGAGAAATTGGGTCCAAAGTTTGTATGAAGAAATGGGGTCCAAAGTTTGTACAGAGAAATGGGTTCCAAAGTTTGTATGGAGAAATGGGGTCCAAAGTTTGTATGGAGAAATGGGATCCAAAGTTTGTATAGAGAAATGGGGTCCAAAGTTTGTATGAAAAAATGGGGTCCAAAGCTTGTATAGAAAAATGGGGTCCAAAGTTTGTATGGAGAAATGGGGTCCAAAGTTTGTACAGAGAAATGGGGTCCAAAGTTTTTATTGAGAGATGGGGTCCAAAGTTTGTATAAAGAAATAGGGTCCAAAGTTTGTATGGAGAAATGGGGCCCAAAGTTTGTATAGAGAATTGGAGTCCAAAGTTTGTATGGAGAAATGGGGTCCAAAGTTTGTATAGAGAAATGGAGTCCAAAGTTTGTATGGAGAATTGGGTTCCAAAGTTTGTACAGAGAAATGGAGTCCAAAGTTTGTACAGAGAAATGGGGTCCAAAGTTTGTACAGAGAAATGGGGTCCAAAGTTTGTACAGAGAAATGGGGTCCAAAGTTTGTACAGAGAAATGGGGTCCAAAGTTTGTACAGAGAAATGGGGTCCAAAGTTTGTAGAGAGAAATGGGTTCCAAAGTTTGTAAGGAGAAATGGGGTCCAAAGTTTGTATGGAGAAATGGGGTCCAAAGTTTATATACATAGAGAAATGGGGTCCAAACTTTGTACGGAGAAATGGCGTCCAAAGTTTGTATAGAGAAATGGAGTCCTAAGTTTGTACAGAGAAATGGGGTCCAAAGTTTGTATAGAGAAATGGGGTCCAAAGTTTGTACAGAGAAATGGGGTCCAAAGTTTGTACAGAGAAATGGGGTCCAAAGTTTGTACAGAGAAATGGGGTCCAAAGTTTGTATGGAGAAAGGAGGGGGTCCAAAGTTTCTAAGGAGAAACGATGGTCCAAAATTAGTATGGAGGAACAGGGGTCTAAAGTTGGTATGGAGCAATACTTAAAATTGTTATGTATAGTAAAACTACCAAACAACTCATGAGTAAATCAAATTTTCATGTTCAATTTTTATTTCAATACTTACATTAAAATTAAATAATTCAGAGAATACATAAAAGAGGTATTTAACACCTTTTATGTGGTCAATCATTGTCAATGTGTAGATATATCACTTGCCAGCAAATGGAAAAATTTACTTATGCCATAGTTTGCTGCAATTTTATCGGAAACCACCACCTAGAGTAGTCTTCTATTAACCCAAAGCTATAATATACATCAAGTATAATATATAAATCTGTTCATTTCTTAAAAATTCTATAATGCCGTTCATGTAGATACAGAGCTGGAAATCTAGTTTTAGGTGACTGTTGTTTATCATGATAATAGTTTAAAGGCACTTTATAGCATGTGAAGAAAAACAAGTTGAGAAACTCAACTCGCATACTTGTGTGGTCGCACAGCTATGGCTGATCCACACACAAATACCTACACTCCATCTGTTAAGGTAGTTAACTAAAGGTGAGTTGCACCATTTAACTATAACGATAACAAAGCCGTTAACAGTTGTCAAATCGTCGAATTGACCAATAGGCGACCGTTTCATGGCTGGTTAAGGTTTGGTTATTGTTATAGTTAAATGGTGCAACTCACCCTAAATGTAAACAATCTTAACACGTCTTTTACCTAGAAAATTGTGTAAAATTTTTATCTAAAAACGATTTATTTTAAATAAAAAGACATATCAAGATTGTTTACGTTTAGTAACATCCTAAACAGATGTAGTGTAATTTTTTTATGAAATATAATATCTATAAAAAATTAAAATGGTGCAGTACAGTCAACAGCAAGTCAGCGTTACCAAAACCAGTGTTGCTGCGGTGTGATAGATGTGTCAAAAAAGTACGTTTTCTTACCTGGATAGAGTACTAGTGTCGGTATTGTTAATAACCTGTAATATTTTCTCCCTGTCTGTATCATTGTATTTACTATCTAATCCTTCGCTGTAATAACATTTTGTAACGACGGACACTCGACAGCTCAAGCATAGCGTACTCTGAAATGTTTTAAAAGTTAAAAACTCAGTAGGTAGTTTTAAATTTACGAAAATATAAAAGCTACTAACCTGTATCCTTGAACATGGATTTAAAAGGCTTAGGAACATTTTAAACTAAATTTAGTTATTAGAACATATAAATAGTGCAATAGTAAACTTATTTTTAATAGCATAAAGCTTAAATTATCGTTTGTAAAGACATAATAACAAATAATTTCTACTGTTTACAATTTTGCATAACCTATTCAGTAGGAATGACATGATACGTCACAAGTCACAATGACATTGAAGAGTACTGACAGACTGTCAGAATATTATAGACAGTTTCAAAATATTGTATTTGTAACCAATTGTAACCACTTTTTTAATATTTTGAATTGAGTTTTAGGGTTATTATGAAACTGTTGAAGTTATAAGCGTTATATTAAATACCTACAATAACGTCATTAAACACCAAATAAATCTAAAACAAATAATACAGAAGCGGCCCCCTATCGTCAACCGTCAATACAAGAGCAGTTAGACAAAAGGGACGCCGCCCGTTGGACGAGTCTTCGTATCGATGACATTATAATATCGTTATCCGGAAGGTATGAATTGATGCTTTATTATTTTTATTTCGAAACTGTTGTTAGCGTTATGACGCAAAAAAAGGGTAAAACCATGTAGCATAAGTAAGCGCCATCTATTACTTTTATTTCGAACTAAGCTTGATTCGACCTTTCCCGATTTTTTTATATAATTACAGTAGATGTCGCTAGTAAAGATAGTTGGTTTGACTGAACATTGAATTAAAGAATGAAGACCAACAAAATATGACCATTCAGAATTAATGTGAGATTGGGTAGTGCATTTGTCGATAATATTTTAAACGATGTTTTTCTAGAATTAGTCGTTGATATAGTGGGATAATATTGATAGGTTAACTGGCACAGCTACGGTAACATCAGCCAAATGATTGACAAGTTTAAATATTTTAACAAGTAGTTAGTAGGTAGACATATGCCAACCAAATAAGTGCAAAGCTGCTGCTTCCTTAATCTTGTTTATTTATTTTATTCTTCGCGTCGTAATTAAATAGCAATCAACCCAGAAAGATATCACATTCACAACTGCGTCACTTATATACCTATTATTATGTTTTATGATTTTGAAAGGTTTTTGATTGGATTAGACGATTAAACCTGCGGCTTTTGCCAGCGTGTGTTGAACTTGATTGGGCTAGATAGGTATTGTAAATCTGACATTACTGACAGTCAATTCGAATAAGTATTTTCGAATATGGACAATAAACAAAACACAATCACAACATTTGGAAAACAAAACAAAATTATTTATTATTTATGACACTGTCAAAACGGCTACATACAGCCACAAAACACAGACGTATCCCATAGTTTTTTGAGAGCAAACGATTTAGTTGTAATTGTTTGGCGGAGGAGTATAGACATGGAAGAAGTAAAACACTTCATAAAATAGAAGTAAGCCAAGTCTTTTATTGAATACAAAGTAGTCAATACCGACTTTGTATGTGTTAGAACCAGATAGGATGACATTGTTCTCTCGCTCTGACTCATGAAACAGTGCATAACAAAATGGCGGCGGCCCGACACGGCCGGCGCGCGCGGACACCTACACTCAAAAATAATATCCATTTGACTATCTTCTTTCCTTCGAGAGAGTTCGTTGACGGTTGGCGCACTCATTCTGTTTTACCGTTTGACTACAGATCTTGAAGAAGAAGGACTGGTAAGTTCGTTTAGCTTATTTGTAGGTAATAATAATAATAATTTTAAAACTTACCTAATGTATGTTTACATAAATAAAGTGTTAGTCTATACATATAGTCTACCTATACTTATAAATAAATTTAAATCGGTAGGTAACTCCCACAAAATAAAATGTCTTCATAGATTACCTAGCAGCAGAGAAGATGATGCTGCTTGATAGAAGATTTGTCCAATCCTCTACCAAGCCGAAACTCAAGGCCAACAGGGGACGGCAGTTTTAAAGTTTATTTTTAGGTCAACCTTTGTTATGTCTATATTCTTTTTTATAAAAATTGTATTATTCGGCCCTTAAAAAAAAAAAAAAACTAGATGCAAATAGATAATGCCTTAGGTAACTAGGTTCATAAAATACCTAGGTGACTCTCACAAGCATAATCCAGTACCTGAACATTTATATTAGCTATTGAAGGCGATCTGGCAAACTGGCAACGCCGCAATTGTTTAACCAGCCAGCCAACGTTGCTACATGGTACGCCAAGAAATGGACGCTTCGCTTCATCTTATAATTTTAAATATCACTCTGGTTGTGAAATTGATTATAGGTAGGTTATTTGCCAACTGAAATGTCAATTTATTTTTTTCAAAAAGCTTCAATCTGATCCTACTCCTAGCGAGGATGACATTGAGTGTGCAAAATTGATATGCTGGCTGACTAGCTAGCAATGCCGTCACGAACTTGTTTGTGCAGCGTTGCCAAACCGCTGCCTTCTACTAATGCTACTTGTCTTGGTACTTATATAATATCTCTGTTTCTGCCAGTTGTGATAGGCGGGTATGATAGGCAGCTTGTCCGTGCTGTTCTATTGATTGATTGGTGTGTTCTTTGCCGTATTCTCTCAGTAAAAATGCTGATTGAAGTTGATATTTATAATGCTGCGTAGAATTAGGGATACTTTAATTAATACTATCTATTATTTTTTGCTTTTTGTCTAGTTTATATTATTTTCCGTCTTCTGCTGTTAGTGATGAACTGATGAGCATCTTACTGTATGTCATCCTGAAATCCTTCTGGACACAGAATATTTTTCCAATATTTTTGGACGTTAAAATAATTACTTACCTACTTTTTATACGTTCTGCCGTCGATCACGTTGTGTTGTATCCGACGTAACATAACTCCTATCTCGCTTACTCCTATGATATTATGTATTTTCAGCATCACTCTATCTTTTTCTGCACCATTTTTGTTAACTTCTAGTGTACCGACCAGTACACTGCTTGGTTTACTTCTGCTGTATCTAATTAGGTTAGGCATTAGCAAAATAATACCGCTACACGTATCAATAATAAACAAGAAATAGTATTAATAAGTAAAATGTTAATTCTTTTTAAATTCAAGCACTCCTTTGATCGTTTTTTTTTTCTTTGTTACCATCGAAAAATTTATCTAGTTATGTATCCATTGACGGGCGGCTTCAGGTGATCTCATACGTTCTTGAACGAAAAATACAATGTAGGCGGCGTTCATACTTTCGAACCTTTTACGTCATGGTGGTGTTAACAGGGTTCAATGTGTTCGCAAGCAAGAAGATACTTAGGTCAGAATAATTTATTATTATATGTATGTAGATCAAAATTATATTTGTCTTTTAGTTCATAATCTAGTTTATTATGTACTTGAACAACGATAAACTAAGGACATAATAGATAAGGAGACTACCTATATTGACATTTGACCATAATCCAGGGGAATGACAAAAGGGACACCTGCCTATCGCCAGTGCACTCTTGTAGCACTGACAGGCATAGCAACAATTTACCGAGACTTTGACATTCAAGGTTCACGTCGAAAGAAATGCTCCCGATGATGATTCTATTAAATTTTATGGGCTTTTTTTATACACCGCGTTGGCACTGCATTCAGGTGGATGCAAAAATAGGAGCAAGAAGAGTTCTTCTTGGTCATATTTTAGCGTCCTTGTCCTTATTCCTGACTGACTTTAAAATCAGGAACTGGATGTTTTCGTGCTGATTGAAATTAGCATTTACGATTGGAATTCGTAAATGTATATTTCGACGACCGACCTGCTGATAGGAGCAGTGACTGCTGCTAAGCTAGGACAAAAATAATTTAGGTTTTCGTATACTTGCAAAGCATTTACAAACATTCTATTTTTTATAATGACGTATAAAACTGACGTATAGCGCTGGTCGGGAATGTTCGGCTTCGATCGTGCGATCTCGGCAACGAGTCAAACGACCCACTCGACTCGGACGGAGTTGTAAGAACGGCAACGTCGCCGATTCTCGTACAGTTCACAATATTGAACTATATTTGTGATTTTTTACATTTTATTTGCTAGGTAGTTTGTTATGGAAATGTACTACACTTATTATACTATGGCCTACACTATTTACCAGACTAGCCAACCACCAACCTATTATCTTATTTTACGAAATCTAGGCCAAGAATAATCAAAGATTGTCCTAGGTCTAGGCAGAACCCAAACGCTACTACAACGAAGCGCAAGGCTTATCGACTTTCGTCTTTTATTTTGGTCATGAAAATTTTGCAAATCAAACTAAGCTAATGCAGAACTATTAATTAATGATACTTACATTCTTCATCAATGATTAATTTATGGATTACTTTATTTTTTTTTATAAATGTGCAAAATTCAAATCGCAATCTGCTTTATTACTCTGGTTATGCGAGATGCCAACATCACCCTTTAACAAATAGAAACAGAAGTAGAACGCAAGAGAACGAGAGCCCGATAACGCAACGTGACCTCGCTGCATGTTATTGTACAGAGTAATGAATAAACCCAGAAACAACGCTCGCGACTTATCGCTAGCAGCTTGCTTTTCCTTTCTTTCATTCGGAACGATAATATCGCTATCTCGCTCTTGCGCCGCCTCCCGTAATTTAGTATCGCATAAAGTCGATTCTCTGCGGAGCTCTACTCTGTGCATTTAGTTCGTGTTTCGTCTGTCGCTCTCTGTCGGCCATACTCGCCACAATGCGGCCGCCATTTTCTTCTCTCTCTATCTGCTGCCAGTGTCGCTTCGAACGCGGAACCGGACACTCGTATATTTTAGTATTTTGTATTCTTCTCGTCAATTCTTCTACTTCTGTAATCTCTTGCGCAGTCATTTAGGTGAGTGATTGTAAACATTAGGTATTATTTTATTATTATTAAGTACTGATTAATTAATTTATCGGTTCCTTAATTTATGTAGAGCTATTATAGGTTTTGTGTTTGTCTTTTAGTTGTATTACTTATATTTATGAATTAGTTTCTTGTTATTATTATTATTTGTGTAGGTATTTCATTATTATTCTGCTGTTATTGGTTGGAAGTTTTGTTTTCGATTATTTATTTGTTTTTGTTTTTTATTAATGTTTTTGTTTTCTTCTTGTTCTCGTTTTTGTTTTTTTTTTTTTTTGTCAAAGTCAACCAGGCGATTATGGCCTTTATGCGGAAGGCGCAGCAATTACAATCGAATACACTTAGACAAGTTTATCGCATGTTTTATCACATTTTGCTATTTCTTTAAATTTTTAACTTGTCTGATTGAGTAGTAGATTGTAGATGTATGTATTTGATTATTGTATCTGTGTGTGGGTTAGATTTTACAGTTTTGGCGTAATGACCTAAAAGTTTATGTTCAACTCATAACTATAAACGATCAACATTCGAAGTCATGAAATACTGACTCAGCGTTTTTTTATTTACTATTACTACTTTAAAAAAAGAAAAAGTAGGCAAAAAAAATCCGTCTTCTCTTTCGACGTACCTACGGCGGACCATTTAAACACAATTCTTCTTTTATAAAACAATATTTAATTTTGAGTCGTAAGTAGTTTTCATACTTTGGCTGACACTGACTCCCGTTCAATAGCCTCCCGTACTGCTTTCCACTCCACATTCACCTCGTTCCGTTTATTTTTGTCTGTCCTTGTGAAATATCTCTATCTCTGTCTTGCTCGCGTTACGCGCCGTAATAGCGAATGCAACAGCAGACTGTCATCAGTTTCGCCTTTGAAACGCTTGGCGATCAGCGGTGCAGCTCAACACCAAGCGAGCGGGGAATTTATTCCGGTATTTCGCACGATAGAACGGATGGCAGCCATCTTGTTTTGATGACCGAAAACATTGTGCTGTATTTTAGACTTTTTACGCTGATTGGAGCTCCATTTTAATGTTTAAAATCGAAATTCTTGCTAAAATAAAATATATCTTTATGTAAGCTGAAATTTACGTCACTTGCCATTTTTTTTAATATTTCCTCAAAGTACCGAGGAACTTACTTATTATTACTACTGAATCCAAAACAAGTCTAAACTCCAAATATACAAGCCGGGTGAAGGCGGTGCTGATCAGTCGGCGACTCGGCGCAAAAAATGACACATTGTCACTTTTCATGGTGATTTCGTTAGTTCCAATTGAACTAATAAAAGCCACGGGACTATATTGTCATACATAATTGGGACTAAAATGCTTACCCATCAACTGATTTGAATTATTCTATTGTTACAATAATAAAAAAGTAACTAAATATTTGAAAGCGTCTGAATTTGACGTTTCAAAATAACCTAAAAGCTATATGCCATTAAATTAGCAAGAGATGGGTATTTTGTTATTTAAAACGGATACAATTTGAGATGTCATTGTATACATACCTAATTATAATATATAAAAAAACTAGTTTTAACTAATAGTATAATGTTTTGTTATTTATTCTTCCCATTTGCACCAGTTTTCCAAAAATCAAATCTTTTAGCGTTCTTGGGTACGATTGGTTGATGATCTCCTCCTTTGTTTGTTGCTGCTTATTTTATCCCATCCGTTGCTGTGGTTTTATGTTTAGCATATTTTTTGGTCATTGTTTTTATTTTCAAATCTTTGCGACTTTACTCTAGTTTGTTTTTATGTTTTTGCGACTTTACTATTATTTTTTTTGTAGTTTGCTACAGTAATCACTTTGACTCGTGGATCTAAAGAATTGTAAATAATCGTAATTTAGCATAATAATCAGCGTTAATATAATAATAAAAAAATAGCGCAGGAAAAAATTATTACCTAAGTACCTACCTATTTATTTTCCGTCATCATAGATGGATAGATATATTCTTTATTGTACACCAAAAACAAAAATTACATCAGGAACTTAAAATACACACATATATATTATGGGTTTTTTTTAAACTTTATTTTTAATTGCGTACCGACATTTCACTACTATTGTAGTAACTAAGTATTTGTATAATTTTATTAGTTTCGCTTTTTTTTTTTTAATTTTCTGTTCAGTGTTCCGTTGTTTTTATAATAGGCCACTTAAAAAACACTAGTTTTAACTACTTAATGATTTATTATTTATTCCTCCTATTTACACTTTTCCAAATATCACATCTTTGATCCTGTCCGATGCTGTGGTTTTATGTTTATTTTTATTTGGCAATTTTTTTTTGTGTCCTTGCGACTTTTCTCAAGATTTTTATTGCTAGTTTGCTACAGTGATCACTTTCACTCGTGGATTTAAGCAATTGTAAATAAAAGTAATTTATCATAATTATGATCATTAATATCTAATTAAAGCAGGCTTTTTGTCATGCTATAGTCCACTATAGTGCGGGGAAAATTTATAATACCTCTCTATTTATTATCTTGTCATGCATTTTTTTTTTAAATTTTGATCTACTTTTAACCGCTATTTGAATAATTTTATCAGCTTTGCAAAGTTTTCTTTAAAATTTCTGTACAGTTTTTAGGTTGCTTTTTTTTGGAACCTTGCCACTCTAAAACTCATTTTTTGCATACATCATAGTAGAATATTGGAATTATTTTAATACCTCTTGAAGTCATGATTTTTTTTAAGATTATGTTAGTGCCAAAAGACTAATCGTTTTACGCGTGTGACTAAAAAAGTGATGACAATGACAATAATGTGCAAGGGAGAGAGTGATAAAAAATTAAAAAGATAGATAGTAGGTAAGCAAAATATGCTGTAAAAAACGGGGTGAACGGTAAGTGATAGGACAGCTGTTCTGAAGTTAACGTAAGAAAAAAAAAACTTTTAGCACCCAAATAAATTAAAAAAATATTCACAAGGTATTTTTTCGGTGGGTAAAAATCATCCAATGACATCTCCGGCCCTTGGGCGGAGCGGGAGATAGTGTCAGACCTTTACTGACTAAAAAACCCACCCTGTTCCTTCTTAGCCCTTCATAGCGGGGTCGGAACTTCCTTTCAGAAACCGGTTCAAAGCCCGTAAGCTTCGGCCCTGCTGGGCTACTACGGTACCTATTCAGAAGGTTTAACAATTTGCTACTTTCTGTTTTGTTGATGCTTTTTTTTTGTCCTTAGCGTTTTAGGGCTTCCAACGTTCCCGCAGATAATGTTTAAGCATAATTATATGTAATAACAAATTAACAATTTTAGCGGTAGGTAACTTTGTGAAATTATGACCGCCGTAAAAATTGTGTATTGTAAATATATAATTATCAAAATTTTCATATATAATAATATGTTAATTTAATGCATTACAACAAGGAACTATATTTTTAGGGGCCCGTTTATACGACACAAAACATTCATCACATTTATTTTTAGATTCTACAGGTTGTATCTAAATGTAACGAGTTTTTTTTTACTGTTATTCATTTATAAGTTAATTATAGACTCGAAATATAGACATTTTCAGATTTCAACCTTGATTTTTACTTGTGTCTAAGTTACCGAAGGTCGAAGTAACACTACGGATGCAAAGTTCTGCTGCTGTCATATGATCGTGGGCTTAAAATGCTAAGTTTAACAAAAAAAAACATGATGCGGTTTTTGCCTGCAGCATCTGAGGATGCGAATACTATTACCTGTATTATAAAAGGAGGTTTCATTACGTTATTTCCAAGCGGAATTGGTAAATTTTGACGTAACCTTTCTCCCCTTTAGAACTTACGTAATGTCACAAAAATCGCGGAAAAAGGAAGTCGTTGCGAAGTTGTATAAAGTCTAAACATTGATAATAGATTTGCTGGTATGTTTTAAAATAGTATGACGCATTATTTGGGTTTCTTAATATATCCTTTCCACTTTCACGAAGATAATTGTTAGTACTCTGGCTGGTGCTCTCATCAAGGCGTAGTTTTTGACCGTGAACGGTCAATGAACTCGTTTTTCTGTCTCATGGGATTAAGCGGGAAAGGTTTCTGTGCCGCCAGTCCATATCTAGTGTCTTCAGGGTTACCGGCGTTAACCGTCATGGCTAGAATTTCTCTAGCTTTTACTGGATAGGGTTCTTCCTGCAGTTTTGCGTTAACATGGAATATTTAATTAATCGAGGCAGATGCATTGTAAGTTATATGGAGTGCGTGCTAGAAGTAGAAACTATAGCAGTACTTTTTCTTTCATTTAGATTTCCATTTGTTTTGTATTCCTTGTACCTATTCATTGAATTCTTACTGATAGAACAGTAGACAACCTACTTGCTATAAGATTCTTTGAAGTATCTAGGTTTGGATTGATTTTTTGTATAATAGTGGCCATTGATCACACGGCCGCGCTCCGCGCATGCGGTATCGTGATAAGTGCAGACCAGTGAAATGAGCTCTCTACTTTTAGCCAAACTGGTTACAACAGTTACTGTAGTACTCCTGCTGCTTATATCACGGATAATTCTTTACTCGGAATGCTCGTACTTTGGTCTTCTCATAGATGGCGTAAATTATATCACGTTTGATTATGTCGATATTGAAATATGATACGATTCGAGTTGGTTTACTACATTTAGTTGGATTGTGGATGATTGAAGAATACGTAGATGATGTCATCACTAAAAGGTTTATGCAAATAAATAACTAAGTTCTTTTTTATTTCTGTTTCAGGTGTGCCGTCTTCTTCTTTGAAGATAAGGAAATGATAAACA
The DNA here is from genome assembly GCA_910589285.2 of Mythimna ferrago. Classification (NCBI taxonomy): domain Eukaryota; kingdom Metazoa; phylum Arthropoda; class Insecta; order Lepidoptera; family Noctuidae; genus Mythimna; species Mythimna ferrago. The sequence goes on from OU342693.1 coordinate 4,538,247, forward strand.
ATGCAATTAATTGTCGAATCTGAGGCTGCTTTAGATATAAAAAGCGAAATGTCCGATATTGAAGATATTCATTCTGAGAAAGTTGTTAATAGAGATATTGAACAGCTTATTGAGAAAACATGTAACGGAAATAAAGAAAACATTGACGTTATTTCTAATGATGAAAAAAATAAACATGTTACAAATACAGAAATTGAAGCTTTACCAAATCTGCCGATGGATGTAAAACCGGAAGACACTAAAGAAGATTCGGACATCAAGGTTGCTAATACCGAAGAAACTTGTGAAGCGACAATTCCGAAAACAAATGGTAAACAAAAAGAAGAATCTCAAAGTAACGGTACAGATGAAGAAATTCGAAGTACAAGCCCTATAACAAAAGAATCTGAAGAAATACCTAAGGATTTAGTTGATGAAGCCATTAGAGAAGATAAAGAAGCCATAGTAGAACATGAAGAAGCAATTGTAGAAGATGAAGAAGCCATTTTAGAAGATGAAGAAGCCATTTTAGAAGATGAAGAAGACATAATTAGCCTCAATCAGGAAAATTTAGACCAAATTCCAGATATCGCGGAAAAGGAATCGGAAAAAGTTGAACCAGAATCAGATGAAATAAAAATTGGTGAGGATTTACCTGTGACAAAAGACAATGTGGAAGTTATAGAAACACCAGAAGATACACATACGAAAACTGAGACTATTCCTGATGTTATATTGGATGAACCTGTATCTGACGTAAAATTAGAAGAACCGGAAAGTACTATTAAAAATGACGACAATTTAGACTGTTCTGAAAACAAAGACAAACCTGAAGAGTCTTCTGAAAATAAAGAAGACGATATTGAGATCAAAGAACCAGTATGTGATTCTACAGAAGTCATATCAAGCGACAGTACTCGTGCCACTTCTCCCATCGAGTTGAAAGATGACATGGATGTGGAAGAAATTGTAGAAACTGAAAAGAGCGAGGAACAAGTAACCGCTCCACAAGCAAAAGAAAAACCCTCTGCTCCTGTTAGTACTGTTAATCCTATTTTATGTAAGCTATCTAATACACTAGACATATTATCAGATGATGAGGATGAGTCTCCGAAAGAAGAAACCCCTAAAGTGGAAGATTCAAATGAGAAGCAATGCATAAATATAGAAGACGATGATGATATCATGCTTATTGATGAGGATACTACTAAGACTGAAACACCCCAACCTATAGATATTAATAAAAAAGGGGATGCTGCGATCGGAACAGAAGATAAAACTGGTTCGGAAACGAAAGAAGAAAAAGTTGAAGAAACAGTCGACTTATTTACCAAGACCGAAGAAAAAGGTTAGTACAATTGAAAAGAAAATGTTGTTATATTTGGGTTACAGCTAACAATTACTCCTATTTAAAGTAACTATTATTTGGATTTAACTTATTAGTTATCAATCATTTATATGCCCATTACCTACATAAAAGTCTCTTCTTCAGCTCTGCATAGGCCTGATTTCAAATGATTGTACTTAGAAAGGATCTCCAACTCAACCATTACCTTATAATTCACTAATCAGGCAACACATTATTTTTTTTGTTTATCTTATATGCCACTGCTGGACAAAGGCCTCCCCCAACATCTTCCTGGTATTCTTTTCTCGAGCCACTTTAAACCAGCCCTTGTAGTAGGCGTGCTGTTTGTCTTTCCACCTCTTCCCGGGTCGGCCGCGGTGGCGTCGTCCATCCTCAGGCACCCACTTTGTGCAAATACTTGCCCAGCGGTCAATCAAGCATAATATAAAATTAATAATTTAGTTCAACATTTCTTTTCCAGATCAGACGCAACCACAAGTAATTAAGACTGAGAGTTTGCAAATTAATGTCAGTGAGAAACAAGAAGATGTAAAACCTGAAAATTTCTCATCGGAGTTGCCACTGCTTCCAGGCAATTTCCTCAAATCTGCCAAAAAGAATTTGTCTGATATGACGCGAGAAGAATTAGAAGAATTCTGCATTCTCAAAATAGTCGAAAGTATTGTAGACAGAAGCAATTTAAGTGAAATTAAAAATAAACTGAAGACAGTGGCTCAAGGTGTCGATGAGTATAGGAAAAAAGTCATGATGCTCACAAAACAAAATCGTGATCTTCAAGTTGTTCTAAAGTCTATACAAGAGGAACAGAAAAAATTGTTACCAGGAACTCCTATAACACCCCTGAAGATAACCCGGTCTGTGGGCATGCAAGTTTTCATGGAAAAAACAGGTGCTCGAAGGAAAAACCTTGCACAGCTACAAAACCCTGCAAACACTAGACAAGGTGCAAAGAACTTGCCGGGCCCTAATCTTCGGCCACAGAAACCACCGGCTTCAACACAGGCCATACCAGTTCCTAGACTAGTGCCAGCTAGTCCTGCAATGAAATCCCCAAGTACCATACCTTTGGTAAATCAAATAACTCCCAGCAAACCAGCCACTCCCATACCAAATGGTGTCAAAAACGCTTCACCTGCTCAGAAAGCGGCCGAAAAAAGGCAGCATAATAGAATCATGTCCGTGACTGTTGATCTGACCGATGACGAACCACCAACTAAAATGAACAATAGGACGTCACCTGCACCCCCCGTTAGGGTAGTTCCTTCTCAGAATCTGATGGCAAACCCAAGACAACCGTTCCCAGCAGCTGTTAGTAGTCCAAGAAAAGTTTACATTCCTATAAGTGGTCCGCAGAATCAAAATGTAAGACCTGGACAGACTATCATGCTTAAGACTGTTCCTAATCCTGGTAAGTCATCTTCAGTAGTAATACAAATAAATGGATACTTTGAGATTAGTTCACTTTTTTTTGTTGGAAACCTAAATGATATTTAATGTGCATGTATTTATTGCGTTCCAGGTTTACGAGCAAGGGGCCCATCTCCTCAAGTGGTAAGACAGCCTGCTGGGGCAGTCAGAATGAATAGGGTCCAAGCTAATAGACATCCAGCACCCTTACCTGACGCCATGAAGCAATACCAGCCACCTAATTGGAAGGCGTTACCACCAGCGCCTGATCTAAAACTTTCGAAAGTGGAAAATGGAATAGTCATTTCTTGGAAAATTGATGGTTACCATGAGGACACTCATGAAGAAATTGCGAGTTATCAGTTGTATGCGTACCAAGAAACGTCATCCCCTCCTAGTACGTCATTGTGGAAGAAGATTGGGGATGTTAAAGCCCTGCCTTTACCGATGGCCTGCACCCTGACGCAGTTTATGGCTGGTTTCAAGTATTTCTTTGCTGTTCGGGCGGTGGATATCAGATCGCGGCTTGGCCAGTTCAGTTTACCTGGGAGCATACTCCTACTGAATAAATTGTAAGACTGATTAAATGTGAATGGACATGTGTGAGTTGTGCAAGTGTAATAGTTTTAGCTATTTATTTATACCGCTAATGTTTTAGTCATTCGTTTAAGCATTGTTGAATGCGGTTTTCTTTTTTTATTTAATACGATTTCGACACGTGTAAAACTAGATAAGTATAATAAGAATTACTTTGTCGAAATGTTTAAGTTTTTTTTTTTTCTTAGGTGACTACTGTTTCTGGGATGTCTCACTGTTGACTGATATTTACCTTCTGAACAATTCAAAGTATTGTTACCTATTTTACCTTTGTGACACTATTTCTTGAATTGTTAGTTTATATATAATTTAGCTGATTTGTAATAATTGTAAAGTTAAGGTAATTTACTATTTAATAACTAGGCATGTGTAGCGCGAAAATTGAAATTGTAAAATTCATTCAGGATTCCTACTTGTGATTACAGATTTAAAATCTACGTGTTCTTTTATTCTTACAATTTTGTAAATTAATTAGAGCCTTGGTTTTTAATTGGACCGTACAAGTTCTAATTTGAAAAAAGAAAAAAAAAACCTGTTAACCAGTTATAATAACGCAACAGCGATGAAAAAGGTCATAGAATGATGTTTATTCATGAAAAAAAGCTTATTTTTTTACTTCTAACATACCCAAACGTACATAATAAACAATAAAAACGAATACTTGACGTTATAGTAATTTAAAATTGCTGGTTTCTGTCATGTTTTTTAATTTTTGAGGGAAGCCAGCCAACAGGCTGTTTTAAATTGTTAGCAAATTGATTCGTAGTGGATATACCTAGTAATGTTAAATTGGTGTAGTATTGTATCTCAAGTGGTTGATAGATATTGAGAATTGAATTGACTACTGCAGCGAAGCTTGCTGAAAAGGCAACTGCAAAAACAATGTGTGAGCATTCACAGAAAGTTTCATAAAACATTGCTCTCCTGAGTTCTGGGGCAGTCGGGTAAAAATGGGTCATCTTATGTCATTATGGTCAGTCAAGCCATCACCTGGATAAAGTACCTACGCTGGCGTAGAAAGAGAATCCTCTAGGTATACGCTGGCTATTTTATTGTCCATAGAGCGTTCCACAGACGAGACGAGATATTTTATTATTATCTGTAAATCTTATCGCGTGACGTTTAACTGGGATGACTGAAAATCGAAATCATACTTATTTAGTAGTTTTATGAAAAGTAAGTTTTTCAGAAATTGATCACTATATTTTAATATGATTTATTACATATACATCTCTGACACAAAACGTTGACAAAACACAATTCTTATTTTTATGTGGATTGGGTTGGAATATGTGGCTAATTTAACAGCTCTTACATTTACCTTATTTAGATCCTGGATGGTACCGGTGGTTGAGCATGAAAGGCAGATAAGCAGAATAGGGCAAACGTGAGATGGGGCTCCACACTGACATCGAGTTTGGGTTCTACAATAGTTCGTTTGACTATGTTGTTTCTTCTGCGGTATACAATTACCTGTGGGTCAACGATCAGTTAAAGATTTCTACATTAACTCTGCAATTCGTGACAAGATGCTCTGCCGGAGTGACCATCACCGTATTTCGAGGAGGAGGTAAGCAAGCTTTGGAAACTTTTTGATGCTGTTCAACCATTGATAATGTGGCTAGTTTCTTATACGGTGAACATCTGGCTGAGCTATATCTAAGGAGAGGTATGTTGTTGCAAGAACCTAAGTGTGTTGCAGCAGATATTCATTAGCAACAAGTTTACTTATTTAGCGTAGGTGGTACGATCCCACAGTGTCCCGATTATCTGAAAAAGATATTGTGCAAAGAACTTGTGATGATGCTCCCCAGCAAAAACTCAATTAATAATGTTATATGGTCAGTATAAAAGTCATTCATTTATTATGTAAGATGATTTAGGGGGCAGGGGGTTCGACTAGAGATGTGCCGATGCCGGCAATATTGCCACGAATATTCCCACTTCACGACAATATTGCCGGCAACGCCACATCTCTAGGTTCGGCCATGTCTTTCTTACAAGAGGGTGGGAGAAAGTCTTGATAGTTCTTACGTAAGATCACGAAAATACGCAAAGTTGAGATTCGAAAAACCGGCCAAGTGCGAGTCGGACTCGCCTATGAAGGGTTCCGTAGCAGCAAGTAACATAATATAAAAGTTCTTGTAGTTCGTTGTAACTTTGATCGATGTTTTAATAATAGTGTATTTTAGATCTCGTTCAAACCAATTTTCGTTGATAGTTTGTATAGTAATGTATATCATATATTTTTTTAGTTCTTATTTTAGAAGTTAGAGGGGGGGGGGCACATTTTACCACTTTGGAAGTGTCTCTTGCGCAAACTGTTCAGTTTAAAAAAAAATGATATTAGAAACCTCAATATCATTTTTGAAGACCTATCTATAAATACCCCACAAGTATGGGTTTGATGAAAAAAAAATTTTAAATTTCAGTTCTAAGTATGGGGACCCCCAAAATTTATTACTTTTTTTCTATTTTTGTGTGAAAATCTTAATGCGGTTCACAGAATACGTCTACTTACAAAGTTTCAATAGTATAGCTCTTATAGTTTTGGAAAAAAGTGACTGTGACATACGGACGGACAGACAGACAGACAGGCATGACGAATCTATAAGGGTTCCGTTTTTTGCCATTTGGCTACGGAACCCTAAAAAGCGGAGACAACCGCGCGAGTGCTTATGTATGTGCGGTCGGATGCTTATAGGTTTACCGTTTCTATGGTAACGTACTCGCGCCACCCACTCTGCCTCTCCGTTAGTGAACCAGACATGACTTCTTTGCGTAAATGACACATTTGTAAACGTTCCCAAAAACCGTTACCGGTTTGTCCTTTAAAAATAAACATTAAAACCAACCAAACGAATAAAAATGAATTTATAATTTTTCCTTTAGATTCTTGCGTAATAAATATTAAACAGAATCCCGATTCTTATTTTTTTTATTTAGGGAGGGAAGGTCAAAAACCTATTAAAATCATCTTACTTCTACACTAATATAATAAAGAGGTAAAGTTTGTTTTTTTGCTTGTAGGAGGTAATCTCTGAATGTACTGGTCCGATTGCTAAATTTTTTTCACTGACATAAATCTGCTTTATTCCTGAGTGGCATAGTCTATATTTTATGTACGCAGGCTAACCCGCGGGCAAAAGCTAGTAATATGTAAATGGCCTCTTGCCATTGATTGTGTTTTACGCCACCATCCAATGGAACAGTACTTCCAGAGATTATCTTTTCTTCAAACATTAACTCTCTATAATATGTCGGTTTACAGGACAATTGTCAAAATGATAGATTAGAAATCTATATATTTTGATGCTTAGATTTAATACCTATAGATATCGTCACCGCGTGGTCACACATGAGACAGCACTATAACACTAAAATGAGGTTATTACGAAAACTTTTCTATAAATATGACCAGAGAAATACACTTAAAACTAAACTATAGGAGTCTATTTGTCATACATACACTAAAACTATTACTTTGATTGCCGAAATTATTCTAAAGACATAAAAATTTACTCGAGTTGACCTCAAAGTGACAGCGATAGACCTTTGTTTGGCTCACTTTAAAAAGTGAGCCAAGCAAAAAAGCGGCACGCCGAATGAGACAGAGAATGTTATGTTTTGTCTCAATTTTCTTACTAGTTTCGTATATATGCTTCTCACTTTCGCACTTCCATAGAGTCGCATGGCTATATCTAGAGGTATTTAATCTAAGTTTTGATGATAATATTTGAAGAATGAGTAAAATGCGTTCCAAATGAGAATAGGATCACCCACCATGTTGTGAAGTTACGATTTACTGTCAAATCGAGGAAATAAATTTTTAAACATTAATTAATTCACGAAAAATTTTTTTTTTTATGAACTGTGAACGTAAAAAGTTTAATCAGAATCCAGTTCTTCAATTTTACTCATCTCTAAGTTCTTCAATTTTGCCAAAATTTCTTCAATTTGACAGTACGACGAGACGTCAAAACATTGGAAATTTGGAACGCGTAGTAGATTTTTTTATTCCTATAGTGTTATCCCTACATCCGTCACTTTTCTGTCACTGTCAGCTGAAAGATTATTCGTTTTGTTCGGTTGGCAATAATATTGTTCCAGTTTTCGATAGGTTCGCGTAGCGGTGGTTCGCTTGTTTGCTTATCGCAAAATTTTAAGGTATTCTAAACGAAAAAGACGCAAAACACTTTAGATAATACGCATTTTAGTAGTGAATCAAAATAGTTTGATGTGAAAGCATAGAATGTTTAGTAAAACTGGTGTTTTATTCTGATATACTTGAGATCGTTTGACGTAGGTAGTTGACATATATCATTTCGCAAGTAGTCTCACGAAGGTGGTTTATTTGTGTACAATCTGTTTCTGTGGAAAATATCCGCACAGATTTTAGTGATTTGTGAATAGTGTTGTTTGTGTTATAGTCAAAGGATCAAGATTCCTTAGTGTGGTCAATAAATAGTTTGTGATGTGAACGTAGTGGGTGATGTTAATCAAGTAAGCTGTTCTTGTTTAGTGAGCTGTGAGGTGTTGGTGTTTGTTTGCGTCCCTGAGCCGTGAGAGCCATGCTGGCTCGTTCGTGCCGCTGCGACGTTGGTGCACGACCGGTATGGATACTTGTTTTTTAGTTATTTTTCAAGTAATCTTACTATAGTCCGTCTAAAAAGTCAAACGACTTGGGAGTTTTGTATATATATAAAAATGAATCCCTATTTCCCTTGGTCACACCATCACGCGTGAACGGCTGGACCGATTTCGTTAATTATTTTTTTGTTGTGTATGTTATTGTGAGGAGAAGGTTCTTAGGGAAAAAAAATGAAAATTAGGGTAGTGTAGGGTAGAGTAGAGTAGTGTAGGGTAGAGTAGAGTAGTGTAGGGTAGAGTAGTATAGAGTAGGGTAGGGCAGGGTAGAGTAGGGTTTAGTAGGGTGGAGTAGGGTAGAGTTGACAGCTTAGCTAATAAAGGTATCACTACATAACTATTAGGTGGTACGAAGTTCGCCGGGTCAGCTAGTTTTGTATAATATTTAATCATTTAAAAAATATTTACATTCAATACTTTTTATAAGGTTCTCCTTTTAGTAAACAATGATCAAGACCACTTAATCAACCGTGATTATTGAACCAGTGTTGACTACATCAGATTTCATTTTGCCCTAATAATTATCTAAGTTGTTTGACTTTTTAAACAGACCCTAAATGTAGTCTAACTTTAGTGTTGGCATTTTGTTTGCTTTTCGAGGTGCCATCACGGTATTTGGACTGCGTCTCTAAAATCAGTAATAAAACCACTCTTCAAATAATTAGTTTACCAGCTCATTAACCATGAATTATTTATGTAGTTGTTACCAAATAATGATTTACTTGACTTTTAGATTTTATCCAGTATTCTCCGCAATAACTTATGTATTTATTATAATAAAATACTAAACAGTCATTTGTACCTAGATTGTGTACTATTATGATGTAGAAACATTATTTACATATTGTATTTACTGTTTTCTGTAATGGTAAGCTTTACCGTATTATGTTTTACTTCTGTCTATTATTTACTGATGCTTGTTTATATGTTGTAGATAATTAGATAAAAATATTCCTTGTTACACGTTTATGAGACAAGCAAAATTATACAACACATCTCTCTTCCCTGAAGGGTTAAATAGAAATTACAATATAGCATAGCCAATTATCCGATTTTGAAAAAAATCTCATACAACACTAACAAGGTGGCCATATTTCAGAAATGGACAGCACATAATTCATTTAGAAATTGTCTCATGGTGGATATTGCTACGAATAATTAGTAGGTTTCAAAGCTAAGGTTTCATATCTACTCATGTCTAACAACCATCGACTTATATTAGTGATAAACAAGCCCTTTCATAAAAACCATTTGTCAAAATACTGAAAAGTTACAAAAAAAAGTTTGCTGCAGCGCTTCATCGGCATTATGCGTCTAACAGACCTATTAAAATATGCAGCGCTAAGATAGCTTTTAAAGGATAATTTTTTGTGACCAAAATGTCTTAAGCGTCATGAATTTCGTGGCTTTTATGTGTTCCGTTCAACATAGTATAATGTTCAAGGTGTACAGTCTACATTACACCGGGGCCTCAAGTCTGCTATTATAATAGTGTCAGAATGGTCTATCATTGATGTTATAATAAATTGTCGATTTTGACAAGTTTGGTAATCTACTAATATAATGGCGTCATTATGACTTTCCAATGGTCAACCACTGACACTCCATTGAAAGAAGGTGCATAGAATAGTAATCTCGTACATGAATATTTGACGTATGCGGTACCTAATCTGCTAAAACTTTGACAGTTTATTTGATCAGTGTTCTACCATTAGAATGTTATTGTGCAGTTACTTATTGGTTTTAATATGCTCGATAATCGTTTCAATGATTGATAATTATGAATTAGCAGATTACGAACTTTTAGCAAAATGACAATGTGATTGTGTTGGAATGACGAATTTATAAAAATAGCCGACCTGGGCCCCTGAGTCGACTGAAGTGAGTGTTCAACAACCGATTTTAAGATGACAATATATTAAAAAATAATCATATTATTATCAGCTGTCACAAATACAGACTGCAACAAAAAAAATCCAGTTGGAAAATTTCAATAATTCATCCAACCTGGGCCCCAACTCTGCTATTTTTATAAATTCGTCATTCCAACACGATCCCATTGTCATTTTGCTAAAAGTTTGTAATCTGCTAATTCATAATGATCGATCATTGATCGGTCAGTGGTCTTTTAATAGAATTGTGGTAGAATGATAATTTCGAGAAAATTAAAACCAATAACTGCACAATAACGTTCTAATGGTCAAACACTGATCAAATAAACTGTCAAAGTTTTAGCAGATTACCGCAAACGTCAAATATTCATTTGTCAATATGTACGAGATTACCATTTTAAGCCACTTCTTTCAATGGAGTGTCAGTGGTTGCTAGAAAGTCTGCTATTGCAATAGTGTCAGAATGGTCTATCATTGATTTTATAATTGTTGATTTTGACAAGTTTTGGTAATCCACTAATATAATGGCGTCATTATGACTTTCCGATGGTCAACCACTGACACTCTATTGAAATAAAAAACTTTTTATAAAAAAAATAAAACCGACTTCACTAAAAAAACACTAAAATGATCAAAATAATTTTAATTTCGGAAGTCGGTGTTTTTCGTTATTGTTTGTTCCTTATTTAACACCGACTTCCGAAATTAAAATTATTTTGATCATTTTAGTGTTTTTTTAGTGAAGTCGGTTTTATTTTTTTTATAAAAAGTTTTTTATTTCATACTTTTTAGTTGCAACACACTTACAGCCAGAGTACTTTTTTCTCATGTCAATTCCAATTAACTTAAACCCTGCTAGAATACATCATTTTCATATGAAGTTCCCGTGTCTACCTTCCACCTTCCGGCTCCATCATCAGATCACTTCGATAGTACCTTATAGCCAAAGTGCATCTCATGACATTTCTAATAAGCCCAAACACGGGTAGGATACATTAATTAATTACGGAGTTTCGGTGCCTATCTTCCAGCTCCATCACTATCATCAGGTTACTTCGATGATACCATTTTCAACATAACTATTCAGAACTATTCATTTATTTGTATTGTCATAGTCGCTTAACTATGTTCATTGTGATATTTGTTCGAGTATGAAGTTCCGTTGGCAATTTCTGGTCTTCTTAACCAGTTCAACCTCATCAAATGTCACTTTTTGACTGTAAATGCTTAATTCCTTGATGAAAATATCAAAATGACTATATAGTTGCCTATAATATTTGAGGAGTTCCCTCGATTTAGCCAAGATTCCATCATCAGATCCCGACTTGGTGACTATGGGACCATTTGGGAAGTATACCCTTTCCAACAAAAAAAGAATTTTTCAAATCGGTTGGCAAGCGACGAAGTTATGCCCGAACATACATAAAAAAAAAAAAAAAAATACAAACATCCGAATTGAGAACCTCCTCCTTTTTTAGAAGTCGGTTAAGAAATGGCATAGAATGGTAATCTCGTACATAATGACGAATGAATATCTGACGTATACGGTAATCTGCAAAAGTTTTGACAGGGACTTTGATCAGTGACCTACCATTACAACGTCATTGCGCAATTAGTGCTTTTAATAAGTTCGATATTGTCATTCTACCACAATTCTATTACAAAACCATTAGCCGATCAATGATCGATTATTATGAATTAGCAGATTACTAACTTTTAGCAAAATGACAATGGGATCGTGTTGGAATGACGAATTTATAAAAATAGCAGACTTAGGCCCCAGAGTACCTACATAAGCATTTATTAGGTGGTTTACAGTGACTTGTTTCTTATAAAAAGTGTTTTATTGTTTAAATTCAGTTATCCCCTTCTTCTTTGGTTATTTTGACTTTCTGATTTGACTTTTACTGTGACCCACAGGTTGTAAACCAATAACACAGTGCAATGCAATTGTCAATATATTCACAATTTGACAGTTGAGACCGCTCACAACATGGTTCATGTTTCTATTGGTAAATAAACTTGGGCCAAAGTAACCTGCCTGTGTCCTTCAGTTACCCTTTGAGTTTCAAGACAGTGGAACATAAAGAGCAATTCAGGAACCCAGGTGGATTTTAGTCACTAAAAGCCTGAAACATCCTCTCGCTCCAGCCTACACTGGGTGAAGACATTTGATGTTTTCCCAAAGAAAAAGATTTATAAATTCACTGAACATTACAAAAAATTGGTTCACTGAGAGAAATTACTTTTCTATCCAAGATACCAAAATTTTCAAGATAATTTTTTTTTTTTTTCTCAAAAGCAAGATGCTCATTTAAACCTAAGCAGTATCATGCAATAATTAAGAGGTTCATCATTTCTTCTAGGAAAACTTTTAGACGGTAAAAAAAAGTAGTAGAGTAAGTAACACAAAGCAGTATAATTATGTTTCTTTGAAGTGATCTCATTCGAAATTAAAGAACTAAAATTGTTTATCTGTAAGAAGGTATTTCTGTGAATACTGATTCATCCAATTACAATATTAATAATACAAAAGTGTCAAGAAAACTAATATGTTTATAATACTTTTCTAAAAAAGTATGCTCTATTATGAAATGTCATTGGTTACTTTTAATTCAGACTTAGCCCACAAGGGTGACACATATATACTTTTGATATTGTGGTTCTTGTGGGCTAAATCATGATAATGTAGTCACAAGAAAAAGATTAAATGTGTTTATTGTATGATATTACTATGCATAAGTAAGTAATTGATTCTCATCAAATTCTGAATATGTCATTGATTATTACATTATGACAGATAAGACACAGCCAATGACGAGCAATGGGTAGCTCGTCTTGTAACTATTGTATTGATCAATACAATAGTTGATTGGCCGTAAAACAAATCTAAAAATAAAAATCTAGTCTTGTTAAAAACAAAAACTGGTTTGCAAGGCATCTACTGCAGATTTTTCTTCTTTGACAAATCATCATCTTCCTGCCCTTGTCCCGTTTTATTTGGGGTCGGCGAAACACCACGGAACAGTAAAAACAGTGGAAGTAGCTTGAGAAAATGTTTGTTCCAGAACCGGTGTCGCCAAACTCATACATTTACAATTTACTCTTACTGCAAACCTAAAAATATGATTGGCTGAAAACAAAAACGTACACGAAATGCAAAAAAAAAATTATGCGAAATGCAACTTTAAGTTCAAATTACTATAAATCAAAATGACAAAAACAAGAAAGAAATACATCTTTGACTACCAAGTACTGCCACTCGTCGCTAGATGGCATTGTTCAGTATTTAATATTCAGATGAACTGTAACTACGTAAAAATAAGATTGGTATTTGAATGGCATATCACTGACGCGAATGCGCTCGCTGCTACTCAGATAGGGAAGTGACCTTATTCGATCGAAATATGTATCGATTGTATGAAAACGTATTTAAAACATATCATTCAAAAAAAAATTGTATGCGATGGTGTGATAGTATTAAAATTATGAAATTAATATGATTAAAGGCAATTTTGAAACGTAGTAAAAAGGGTATTTATTTGCATAGTACATCAATTATCATCATCTCAGCTGAAATCATCGTCATCGCCCACTGCTAAACATAAGAATATTAAGTATAATTCAAACGCCCTATGTTGTTCCTAACTCTTTAACTAAATTTATTTAAAATACATCACAAATATCACACCACAATTTTTATTTTATTATATTTATTAATTTAATAATTATCTGTATTATATTACTTACAAAAACTATTAAACTATAATATATATTTAAAAAGGCAATGTAATACATATTATACATATCGATTGATTTTATCGATAAAGTCACGCACTATTTGGATAGCGTCAAAAGTATAGGTAGACTAACGAATATTCCAGAAAAGCTAATAACCGAGAAAAGAAAATCAACTTTGTAATGATGCGACTAAGGACTAGTTTTGTTTGTATATCCTGCGCAATGTTTCACGTAATTTTATTTTTTCATTTTATTAAAATAAATCCGAAAATAATACTTTTCGGTGGTATGATACACCTCCATGTGTTAGATTTTTAGTCAGACTATGGTTTTTAAAGTACAGTATGGGACATTAGGGCATTTTAATATTATTTTTCGTTAATTATTATGTTGCGCAGTCTAGTTAGAGAATGAGAGCGCTTGAACAGCAAGTGCGCAACGCGATTCTTACTAGCGGCGACAGTGCCACGCCTACTTACTTCTTCCACTGTTTTTACTGTTCCGTGCGAAACACGTTATTTTCTTCCATTCTGTCTCGTCACTCGTCAGGCTATCACTAACTCCCTTTTCTTTCATATCACTTCTCACACAATCCATCCATCTTTTCTTTGGCCTCCCTGTCTCTCTCCACCCATCCATATATAAACTTGAGTTATGAGTTTTTTGTAGCAACATGTGTTTCATCCCTCCTCCTCACAAGACCAAACCAAGACAAACAATTCCCTTGCTTCTTTGACAAAAAATACCAACAAATTGGGTATGTCTAGTAAACATAAAATTTGCTGCATCACTAATTAGACAATTTGCAAAACATTGATCTTCAAAATATGCTGATCTTGAATGTTTATTACAAAAAAGAATATTAACAATGCAGTAGCAAAAAATATTTTGTTCTACTCGTCAATTTCAAAAGAAAAATAACATTATGTCTAATGAGATTCAATGATAAGGCAGAACTAAATATGACTTTGAATAGAGTTGAATGCACTTTGCAATAAATTATATTTGAATGAAACAGACAGAATGGCTGAAATGTTTTATTTAGTATGCAAATTGTGCTTACATGATAATATTAACAATTAATATTTTAAAACAGGCACTCTTTTCTTTAGTTTGCATATAATGGCTTAAAGAAAACTGGCTAAAGTATGTTGGGTAAACAAGTTAAATATAAGTGAAAAAACTTATTAGCAATCTAAATCTTGATAAGATAAAGTAATTAATTGCAGGTAACCAGCCTACGTAGTTTTTATTCTTGAGTATAAAAACAGCTAGATTAAGTTTTCCAATTAACTCAAAACTGTTTTTAAACACTTAAGTATTTTGACACTTAATTTAAAACTAAATTTTTAGCAAAAATATTAGAAAATCACAAAATTGCAGATCCGTGCGGATATCAAAACAGTCAATCTTAAGCGTCTGTTATACTACGCGTTATTCAGCACACGATATTCAGACTGTCTGAATACCGAGTAGTGTAATGGGCGCTTTAATGTAGTAAAAAGACTACACTGTGCTAGATGTGCACAGTAAATAAACAGTCATCATCATGTCATGATCATGTTTCTGCTATTTTATATTAATATCACAAATTTTAGTTTTTACAACTTAAAGCTACAAAATATCATTGCTTACCATCAGGCGGGATCACAGTCAAGTACCTACTAGTTTATAACAGATAAAAAAAAAATTACATAATAAACTTAGATATTATAATATATATATATATATGCTTAACCTAACTATACACACTAAAGGCTACTCCCTACTAAAATATAGCGTCATAAAACTCCTCCGCATCGCTGTCGACTGGAAGTGTGCCCAAAAGGCTGGCGGCATTGCCACGTTTAATGGCAATACTTAATCTCTGACCAAGGTAAAAACCAGCTCTTGGGCACGCAAAGTGTCAACAACAACAAGAAAAATGTACCTTCGGCTATTTTGATGAGAAGGGTAAACACATTCCAGAGTATTGTGGTAGCAACAGCGTAAGAATTAGTTATAAACTTGGTGCATTAACTTTAACCCGTTGTATGCCGAAACGCAGATCTACGCGAGACACAATGACTTTTTAATTGTGTCTCTAATTACGGCATATGAGAGGTTAAACGAGTTTGAACTCATGCATTTGTATCATAGATAACCATGATGTTGCCAAAATTCTGCAAATGCAAAAATTCAACCCTGTTTTTGTACTCACGAGCCTTGGTGGCCGAGAGGTAACGGCCCCGACTTGAGAGATGTAGGTTACGGGTTCAAACCCAGCCAGGCGCAATTCATCACCACTGCTCTCAAAACGGTGAAGGAAAACATTGTGAGGAAACCGGCATGTCCTAGAACCAAAAATTCGAAGATATATGACATCCACCAATCCACACTGGACCCGCGTGGTGGATTACGGGCTACGGTCCATTCCCTCTCCTAGAGAGGAGGCCTGAGTCCCAGCTGTGGGGGGAACATTATAAGCCGTTGGGGCCGGAAGATTCTGGAGTGGCGACCTCGTAACGGAAGACGCAGCGTTGGAAAGCCTCCTACAAGGTGGATCGATGACCTGGTGAAGGTTGCGGGAGTCCGATGGATGCGGGACGCACAGGATCGATCATTGTGGCGACCCTTGGGGGAGGCCTATGTCCTACAGCGGACATCTATCGGCTGAAGTGATGATGATGATAAAATAATAACTTAAACTAATTATTAGTGTAATGGAGACAGTTTTTTTATCAACTGAACACTCAAATATTAGCAATGTCACATTACCTGAGGGCATTGTACTTAATGTTTTTACACTTCAGCCATTGTCTTTGAATATTTAAAATGAATATGATTCAGTTATTGTCATATAATTTAATGTTACAATAGTACTGTTTAGTGACACCATTGTGTTGCAAGCTGCTTGTAAAGTATTGAGATTATTTTGAGTGTCATATAAAAGGAGAAACTGACTGACTGACTGACATATCAACGTACACCCTAAACTACTGAGATTAGAAGACAGTGTGAAATTATGCAGCAATTAAGGCGTATAGTCCCTTGAACCATCTGACCGAAATTATGTGAACGCAACTCTCGCACTCGCCTAGGCGGCAGTACGCAAATCTGTGCATTTATTTGCGGCCAGCAGCGCCCGGAAAGCGCTTTAAATCCATTTTCTCTGCGAGATATTGATTGATTTACATATGCAATGTTCACTTTGAAGAATATTTAACCACCAATTTTTATGTGTAAAAATGTTTCTAAAGGTCCAAGCCGTTTCGAAGGAGTAGGGAAAAGTTGCGAAATTGCTAAATATTTTTTTTTGACAAAAGTATTAATTGCACGAAAAAATCAAATGTTGATATTATTGTTCATGAATCTATAATAAACATATATTTTTTTCAAACCAATTGACCTAGCCGTTACGGAGGAGTAGGCCTCTGAAAATCACTGTTTTATGGCACTTTTCGGGCGCTTGGCCCTTAAATGCTGAATTCAACATTGCAGCAATTACTTTACATTTTAAAGTTAATTACAGACTTTTAAAATTGATTCTAAGTGGTAATTTTAACATTATCTACCTTTTAATACTAGATGTTGTTCGAATTAGTACTACTTGCAGTACTGGCTTAGTAAGTAGGATGACTGAGTAATTAATTTTATTATTGTTATTATAATCTAGGTCAATGTACAATAGGCCTAAATAAAGTCAATTATGGTTGGTACTTAGGTTTCTTGATGAAATTACATTTTTGCTGAAAATGTAAATATTCAAATAACTAGGCTATTTTTAATTCTTGACTAAGGTAGGCGCCAGATAACCGTGGAATAAAGGTCATTGACCCTCCTACATTGGTTAATATTCTTAATTTTAAAAACCAGGGATGTTATGGATATGAAATTTCGGATACGGATTGGATACGGATATAGAAAAGATTATTATACCGGTTACGGATACGGATATGAAATTATTTCGGATTATCCGTTAGTTTCGGATAATTTCGGTTACGGATATTAGATTTTTAAGGAATTTCAGAAGTCAAATATAAATACATACTATTTACTACTATACTATTTATTTATATTTTACGACGGGACACGTTATGACAGGCTGTCATAACGTGTCGCAATTAGGCTCCGCCCCTATCCGATATTATCCGAAACTTTTATTTCGAATTCGGTTACGGTTATGGATATTATTTTATATCGGATATCCGATAGTTTCGGTTACGGTTATGGAGCTCCGTAACATCCCTGTTAAAAACGAAAACAAAGACTTATAGCTGTCTTGAATCGACATGTATCGTGATCCTTTACATGATCTAGTAAAGAAAAGCAGTTCATTGTTTGTTTTTCGGGTACCTACGCAGAGATATTAGGAAAAGGTTAATATACTTTATTCCATGGTCATCTGGTTTCTTCTATAGCTGTTACTAGCAGCCAAGCAGAAAATTGCCCCAAGGAAACAAACTCTCGAGATTGAAAGTATTATATGTGCTATTCCAGAACATGGTCTATCTGTATACCAAGTTTCGTCGAAATCCGTTCAGCCGTTCGAGCGTGAAGAAGTAATAAACATACATACACTCGTAAACTTTCGCCTTTATAATGTTAGGGTGACTAGTTTTACTGCCTTTACCATAGAAACCGTGCAATTTATGGTAATAAAAAGCCTTTTGGTAACATTAACAAACAATTTGCCTCATTTAAATAACTTTGGTTCAGAATTTTATTTATAGATCATTCAACTTGTGCCCTCTTTTACGCAGTCAAAAGTTTTTAATCCAACCATAATATAGGTACCCTAAATCTTTAAACCTCATTGTTAAGTTCTTACATTTTTATTTCTTTATTCCATTAGTCTGGTACAACTATCCCTCTCACATGACTCGGGCGTTGATGGCTACGCCACAGTTTTAACTTTTGCAGCCATCATCGTTTATCTTTTGCTTCCTGTATTTCGTTTTTGGTTCCTAATAAACGATTATTATAATTATTATTAAAAAAAAAAAAAACTACAAGTCTAGTTGCCATATAAAATGTATGGAGACCGACGCGCCCTGATCGGCGCGTGTGGCATACGTGTGCGCAGTGTAGTTCTACCTAAACAATTAGGTATCTAACTTAAAAACTTTAATGTGAAAATTAATTTTATCGATCAAAAACTCGGAGTCTCGGACTAATATACTCGTACACGTAATCATTCCGATTTTTTGTCAGATCTACAAGCAACATTTTACCGTTACAGTGTTTTAATTTTATAATCAAATTACACTAAAACGGTAAAATGCTTTATTTGCAAGCATTGTGTCTGCGCATCTGTTTCTTTTGTATGCAGTCAGTAGTAATTGTCAATGTCCGGCCGTCCGGTAACTGTCTGGACCAAGCCCAAGTCGTCGACGGCGCGCACTGTTCCCGCGCCTCAAGGAGTTGTCAGCAAGAGCAAGGACCTAGCCGGGTCGAAGCCTACTGGGGCCAGGGTTATCCGAAAGGGAATTCGAGCCCCGTTATGAAGGCTAGAAGGAACGGGGTGGGTCGTTTAGTCAGTAAGAGTCTGACACTAGATATCTCCCGCTCCGCCCAAGAGCGGGGGTTGTCATTGGATGGTTTTTTCCCACCATAAAAAAAGTAGTAATTGTCAATACATTGCCATTGTTATTCACCTAAATATTGTCAATGGCAATTGACCGGGGATCCTTAAAAAATCCGGGTGAGGGACGATTTGGACACAATATGGACACAGTATCCGAATTGTCAAACTTAAAACCCTTTTTATCTAAATTTGGTTGTATCCGAATATATTGTGTCCGAGTCGTCACTAATTCAACAATCTCCCGGAAATAAACAAAACTACCAAGTTTTGTTAGAAGTTAGCATTAAGTCGCAAAACTGCCAGCACCGCATCTGCCTTCATGGTGAGACAAAACATACCTACTTTCGTGTCGCCATATTGAAACACAGTCGATGTCTAGTCAGCCACTAAGCTAGCCACTCAGCCAGTATTCTATAAACAGGATATGGAGTGGTTCTGGGGGTAATGCAAGAAAGCCGTTCTTCCGCACTCTGCTTTCGTGGCCACTTTCACTTGTATCGGACCGGCGCAGGCGCCGCCCCAAGCTACTTTCGCCGAGGTCGAGCGAATGTTACGAACTCTGATACTTTGCTAATTACTTTAGTGTTACGGTTATGGCGGTTTGTTGATCTAATTAATATTGGAGTGGACGGACTGTTTATTTTTTATAAAACGCTAGAGGAATAAAGAGACAATTTACTTTCATCTAGATTAAAATGCATTTAAAGCGAAACATATTTACTACTACTATCCCATATTGTCTCTCTGCTGGACAAAGGCCTCCCTCCGTATCACCCAATCTGATTCGTCGCTTCCTCTTTCCAATTTCCAAAGAAGATATCCAGGTCATCCCGCCACATCCTTCGTGCCTCCGTGTGTCACCAATCTTTTCGGTTTGACATGCGGTAAATATGCGCTGCTCAGTCTCATTTAAATTAGGCAGCTTTTTGAGCTGCATCAACTTTGCCTTTTCAAGGATATTATAAAAATATACCTAATTCTGTGTGTATACTTTTCGATTTCATGTACTTTCAGATTTTATCAAAAAGTACACACAGAATTATGTTACTTAGGGATAATTTTCTATCACGAGTGAAGACGCTGGCAGTAGCTAGTTCCAAATAAATCAAGGTCATGACGAACAGTTAATTAATGTTAAGTGATTGGCAATTATTTACATTTATAGGTAAACTTAAGATGACAGGAATAAAAAACAATATTTGCGAGACCATGGAAAAGAACGAAAAAAACTTCATTTAAATTCGTGATTGACATAATATGATAGATGTGATCGTGAGCTCAAAAACTGCCGTTTCAAATAAGAAACTTTTTACAAAATAATACAACCGATTTCGATACAAGAAAAAAACAAACAAACAAAAAAGTGGTTTCTGATTTTGTCTCTTCTTATTTAAACACCGACTTTGAAAATGTTAAGTTATTTTGCACTTTTTTTGTATTGAATTTTGATTGTATTGAAATTAGTCAGTTCGGTTGTTTATTTGGTCGGTAAAAGTTTTTTATTGTACACTTTTTAGTTGCGATATAGGAGTACACTAACCAGAGTGCCTATTTCTTATGACATTTCCAATCAACCTAAACACTTCTAGGTTACATTTTTTTATTATGAAGTTCCCGTTTCTACCTTCTACCTTCCGGCTCCATCATCAGATCAGTTCGATAGTACCTTATAGCCAAAGTGAATTTCATGACAATTCTAAGTTTAGATTGTAATAATAAACTAGTATTAGTGTGATAGGACTAGCTTCTGCTCGCGGAATTACTCGCGTGGGTGTTAGTAAAAAATAACTTATATCCTTCTTTAAGTAATGGAAAGATATCTAGTTACTTCCTCATATAAAATATTAGTATAGATTACCAAAATATCATCTGAGTGTATATACAGACACGTGGATAATTAATCATGATAACACGTGCTGTTATTTTTACTTCAACAACATAATTTGATCCGTGTTTTGAAGCATTAGCAAGCAAATGTTAACTTCACGTAGATATTGATAACAAAGGAGTGTTAGCAAACTAACGATAATTTACTTTGTGGTTTGGCCGTAAAAAAGTCATTACCTACCTTTAAAGACCTTCAGAGCGAACAATTGACTAGAAAAAATAAACGTAATTCTCACTGATGATCTCACTTCATTCATTGTGGTACTTTAAAAATACGAAATTTGCTAATTAGCTTCCTAATACTATTTAATTTAATAGAAAATTGTGGTATATTGACAGCCTGACAAAGTCAAAGTCAAATTCTTTATAAGTTTTTTTTTTATCTCATATAAACTAGTGCTTAACTGCGATCTCACCTGATGGTAAGCAATAAGTAAGTGTATGGTTTGTAGATGTTAACAATGTTAGGTTCTTTGAACTTAATATAAATGGTCAATGTTAAATGGAGAAAAAAAATACATGCTAAATATTCCTTTAGTTAGTTCAACACTAAGATAATCTCCAAAGAACAATGACCACTTTCCATACATTTCAAAACCTGATAATAAAAGTTAATGTATAGTTATAATGTATAGTAGACAGACTACCTGTAAGTCTAGAAAATAATGTGTCATAGTCATTTTTACGATTTAAACGCCACGAAGTCCAAAAAATATTAATGTCTTTTTAGGTTAGAATTTGCCGTAAGATGTTAGAAAAATAATTATTAACTCTCGAATTGTAATCTAAAATAGGAATACTTAGCTGTGGTCGAAAAGTCCTTTTTATTTTATGTATTCCTTAACTTACTTCGCTGCTTAAACTCTCGATGATTGGAAAAAATCGAGCATAATAATTTCTGTTTTTCCAGCACAAATAACTTGTACTTACTATCTAGTAAATACATTTTTAGTAAAGAAAAATGCTAAATAGTTTGTATAGGTATCTACCTCTAAAAAGTATCTCTTACCTGTTCATCACTTGATCACTTATCCTACCCGACACATTTTATTGGCTTACGGTATGTATACAGTACATACAATAAGCAAAAAGGGAAAAACAAAATTATACGATATGTTTTAGTGAAATGGTTTATTAATTATCATTATTATCATCTAATTCTTATAACTACATCGTCCAGAAATTCTGCTGCAGCAGAGATATTTTCTTGATACCTAGCCCACCCAAGATACCACTAATGTCATAATTGTTAACAAATGAAAAAATGTGTTCTACATGTTGTGAAGTAAATGTACTCATGATATTACTAGAATCATACAGATTACTCCACTCATTACTCAGTCTATGTTCTGTGCAGACACGGCTATGTACAGGGATATAATATTTGTATGTACTGAGTATCGTGGCTCTAAATGAATCTGCCACGTGGTGCAGATTCATATTGGTACATTGAGGAAAAAGGCAGTGTGAAGCAGTATTTGCTGCCTATAATTTACTAATGTTATGTTGCTAGATACAACTTCAGAATGTACTTCTAGACTTTCATTAACTGGTTTAGCAGTGATTGGCTCAGAGTCACCTGTTTCAACAGTGATTTACCCAGAGTCACCTGTTTCAGCAGTGATTGGCCCAGAGTCCTGTTTCAACTTTTTCAGTAGTAGATGCACCACAAGTTCCATCAGCTTGCCCAGTACGTACGGCAGCACGCTTACAACTCATACAGCATGAATGGCATATTCTATCAGATGATGACACCTATGGAAGAAAATATTGAGTTAATATCAGGTATTGTAAATGTATTAATAAAAGACAACATCGAGGTCAAAAAGAGAAATCACCAAGACCGTAACGGTATGAAGTAATATACTGGCAAATAATTAACAATATAGAAACATAAATACCTGACGTGGTGCAATCCTTGTTTGTTTATCTGTTTGGAATTTATCTGTCTTAGTTCTTCTGAAGGATTGTCAAAAACAATAGAATGGCTCTGACGATTAAAAGTTGACCGTCCACAGAGACTGCACACTTGTCTTTGACCGTCGAGATAACCCTGAAGCTTGAGCACCATCACTGCTTGTCGTTTATTGCTAGTTTATGCTTCTCATGAGGAGTTCATTACAAGGTTCACAAATGTAATCTTCCTCTGTAAGTAATCTGAAATAAGAAAGACAATATAAACTTCTTTTATTTACATTATATTTGATATAGGTTATATTTTAATGCCAAGATTAACAGTTCAAAACGAAACACGAAATAAAAAGACAAAACTATTAGTTTTAATCCATCTTTCGGTCATTTGCGTGTATGTTGTCATAAATAATAAAGAAGCGCCAGGCAGTTAGTTTGATTAGGACATCATATATAGTTTTAAGTTAAACATTATAAAAATAAATACTTACGATTACTGGTGATATCCACTCACTAAGAAGCGAAATAACTCTTGTGTTAAGCTCTTAAACAAGATAACGTCGAAACGTATTGCAGTTTATGCAAAGTATAGGTACGTGGGTTTTTTGTTGACGGCGGCATTATCAAGAGGGCGGATTTACAACAATATGGAAAGCAAAGGTCGTCAGATGAGGAAGATATCGATGTCCAGGGGGCAGCAAAATAGCACAGTACACAACGAGACGCACACGCACCAACGAAGGGCCGCGCCAATTTCAATCAATCGTAGAACTGTCAAGTGTCAAATGTAAAAAAAGTTAGTTTTAGTCATCCAAACTCAATTACATACTGAATGATTAATTTATTTAATCAATATTTTATTTTTAATGAATCTGTATTATACAAAGACTAATAAAGAATAACATATCAATTGAATAAAATGTAAAATAATGTATAAAACTCAGAAACAGAGATTAATAAAGTCAAGTAGTAGTGCGTAAAATGGAACGCTGCAGCAAAAGTTCTCAGTTTTTATATATAATCTATGGCAAAAGGTAATAGAGATGCGTTCAAAACATGGTAATATGTAATCCTAAACGTAAAATAAGTTTATAGAAAAACTTAAAAATGTTTTTTTCCTGCGTTTCTTTTAAAATTGTTTTTAGCGTATCAGACACATAATATAATTGGCTAAATTTTAACATTTATTTCACTACTATACAAAGTCAGGTCAAAAATGGACATTCCTCTTTTATCACTAAACTGCCAAATAATGTCCCTGACAGTATTTGTCAGTCGTACAGTCAAGGAATGAAAATTTATCAACATGTAATCCCTCCCCTCGAAAATTAAGTCCTTCTAATAGAGTTACTTCTTGTAATAGCAGTTATCAGTCAGTAAAAACTCATTAAAATCGGTCTAGTCGTCTCGGAGTTCAGCCGGAACAAACAGACGGATGATAATTAAAAAAAATGCATTTTTGTGTAGGTATCGAATATACTTTCATTCATTTAGTAAAAAAATAATATTTTTGATATACAAACAGACTTTTTAATTTTATATTCTACGTATTACCTTTATAGATGGACTAGTAGGTACGAGTATCTTTCTCGTTTGCTTTTTTTATTAAATCAGTGAAAATCGCATTAAACTCCGTTGCGCGATTTAGGAGTTAGCGAATCTCCTTCTTCCTGCCCTTATCCCATATTACTTGGGGTCGGCGCAACATGTTTTCTTCTTCCATTCTGTCCTGTCACCCGTCAAACTATCACTAACTCCCTTTTCTTTCATGTCACTCCTCACACAATCCATCCATCTTTTCTTCTGCCTTCCTCTCCCTCTCCATCCATCTACATGTATACTCAGAACTCTTTTAGTAATATGCTCTTCATTCCTCCTCTTCACATGACCATACCAAGACAACCGATTACCTTTTAACTATTCAGAAACATAATTAAAAGATTTAGTTTTCTATAAGTATTACTGGTACCTACTAGACTACTATGAACATTTCGAGTAAAAATTATTTCTTTGAATTGATGACAAACGCGCTCGCTATGAGTATTTAATAATTTGAAAACAAAAACATTGTCCCCTGTTTGACCTTACACATGACCAGAGTTTAAAATAGGAAGAGTAAGGGTGAGTTGCACCATTTAACTATAACAATAACCAAACCATAACCAGCCGTGAAACGGCCGCCTATTGGTCAATTCGACGATTTGACAACTGTTAACCAATCAAAACATTTATTTCAAATAGACCATTTACAGGCACTTTTGAATAGTCAAATGTTGGTCAGTCCAAGAAAAGTGAAGCTAAAATGCACGTTCCAAAGAGTAGGTCTCTATGGAGAAGAACGTGCAAGAAACTCCATGGACACTCTTTTAAATCATATTATGTGTTACATATAATGCTTGGTTACATATTACTTGTTGCTTCTATCATGTGAGCACAATGTCGATAATGAAATAAAAAATGTAAAATAATTAAAAGATAGAAACTGAATTAAGCCACTGGCAGCTAAGAGATGACCAGTCCCATCTGACGGCACCCGTTCACGAGCATGACGCGTGCATCAGCCCCACTCAGCTCAACCATTTTGAAGGGAACTGAACGACCCAATAACACGTGCCACCAACAGCGAGACATTTGAGTGAGCATGACAAACTCTCAACTGCCATGCTTGTAATGTCAAAAAAGAAGTTGTAACCTAATAAAAATGCTCCATGGTGCTTCACATTCACAAACTTGGAAAAAGTGCTTCTACATTATACAATGCAATTGTGTCTTTCAAATTAAAAATAATAATATTAGTTTCCAACTAATCAACTAATTAGTACGCCCTAATGGTAGTGGAGCTGGACCAGCATTGAGCCAAGCATTTTTATCTTGAATATAATCCTCCAACTTATAATATGCTTGCCTGCATAGTGTGCGTTTAATACAAGATTTAAATTTCGTTTCATTGAGTTCTAATATTTGGGGTGATATTTTATTATAACATTTCAAACAGTACCCCATGAAAGAAGAGGCCACTATAGCCAGTCTGAAACCTGGTTGAACTAATTGATCCCTATTTCTTGTAACATAATTATGTCTATCGCCTCTTTTGCTAAAAAGATGAAGATTTTTTCTAACATACATGATGTTTTCATAGATATATTGACAAGGTACCGTCATTATGTTAATATCTTTAAACAGTTCCCTTAAAGAATCGCACCGGCGGAGATTGTAAATAGCTCTGATGGCTCTTTTCTATAATATAAAGATTGACTCGATGTCTGCAGCCCGTCCCCATAGTAAGATACCGTACGACATGACACTATGAAAATAACTAAAATAGACTAGTCTAGCGGTATCAACATCCGTAAATTGGCGGATTTTTCTAACAGCATATGCAGCCGAGCTAAGCCGTCCTGCAAGAGATGTTAAGTGAGGACCCCATTGTAGCCTAGAGTCAAGCGTAATCCCCAAGAAAACTGTTTTATCAACAAATTCTAGTTTCTCATTGTTCAATACTATGTCGCAATCACTACTTATGACATTTGGTAAGGAAAATCTTATGCATTTAGTTTTTTTCCCATTTAGAACTAGATTATTAGCAGTGAACCAGTTTTGGACCTGCAATAAAGCGTTATTTTCATCGTCAAGATTATTAGTCCTTCTATTTATCTTAAAAATCAAAGAAGTGTCGTCAGCAAACAACACCATATTAAGTTTATTATATTTTTATAAGTATAATATAAGTTTATTATATTTAATAACGGCTTTGTTATCGTTATAGTTAAATGGTGCAACTCACCCTAAATAATCTAAAGTTCGAGAACGTAAGTAACAGAGTTGATAATACCTCCTCTAAAAACTCGGAGTGACAACAGCATTTTGAAGATATGTAATTGCTGCCAGACCGGACTGTCCATAAACATGCAAAAACAATGGGTTGCGACAGTCATAAATAAGATAAATAAATAAATAGTAAAATTAACAATACGACCCTAATTATTTAAGCACTATTTTTATTACTAACACCCAATACTAACAAAACTATGGCCTTAAAGTCTGAAAATAAACTTATTTAACTACACTAATATAATAAAGAGGTATTTTTTTTTGTTTTTTATTTTTTTTTTAATTCCTACGGAAAAGAGGGGTGTTATAAGTTTGAGGTGTCTGTGTGTCTGTCTGTGGCATCGTAGCTCCTCAGCGAATGAACCGATTTTGATGCAGTTTTTTTTATTTGAAAGCTGACGTTATCGGGATGGTTCTTAGATACAATTTATGAAGATCTGTTCAGGTGTTCACGGTCATCAGCTCACTTGTTGGTTGTGGCTAGGATCTTAAACACTTAATAGATGTATACTTTACTGATAAACACATATTATGTGGCCTAATGTTTGAAATACTCGTGTACCTACATGCCGGCGCTATCAAGCTGGTCTGATGACAGAGGTCGAAGGTCAGAGATGTAACCTTGGAATGCGTATTAATAAACCCATCCAGTTTCGGAAATTGTTCTGTTCGTTTCTCATGACGATGATAACCAGAAGATCTGATACAAGAACTGGGAAGTGGCTGATGGAACCCTGGAATGCCTTTTAGTAAACACATCGAGTTTAGGCTCATTAGATTCGTGTTAACTAGTTCTAAATATTTTTCATGATGACGAGGACCTGATGCTAGAACTGGGAAGTGGCTTCTGGAACCCTGGAATGCGTACTAGTAAACACGTCGAGTTTGGGCTCATTAGACTCGTCTTCTTTTACTTTTTACAGATTTTATGCGTCGGGCGTTTTATGAAAATTTTAATTTCGCTATTATTGTTTGTAAAGCCGGGTCCGCTGCGTCAATTTTCTAACAAAACATGTTTTTAAAACATATTCGTCTCGGTAAACAAAAACTGTTAGGCCACGCCCCTATTCGGTTAGCAAACAATGTTATTCTGTTAGCAAACACGAAAACACGGCGCAGCGGACCCGGCTTAAGACGTAATCTCTGAAAGTACTGGTCAGATTGCTAAAATTTTTTCACCGATAGAAAGCTGCTTTATTCCTGAGTGACAGGCTATATTTTATGCACGCGGGCGAAGCCGCTGGCAAAAGCTAGTTATTAATATTATTATTAAATCCCGGGAATTACGATTTAAATAAATAGAATTTAAAAATATAGCTACTCTACCAGTTCTGACTTCTGCAGTTGACTGAAAAGCTCTTTTTTTTAACCGAGGCAATAAAACAGGTCAAGCAAAGAAATTAGGTCACTAGGTTAAAACTAGAACAAAAGTTATTAATACACTGTATTCTGCATGCATGGAAATTTCTTACGTGCGTTATAGAACTCGTCGGTGTCTCGAAACCTGAAGTTTCAGCAAAGTCTGAAGTTTCAAGGTTGGTTCTGTAACTCGTTAAAGAAAACAGGGAAAAACGATTTAAAATCTTAAAAGAGTTTATAATGGGCTTTTGTTTAAATTTCAAATCCAAAAGCACCACAAT
This sequence comes from Mythimna ferrago, assembly GCA_910589285.2. Taxonomy (NCBI): domain Eukaryota; kingdom Metazoa; phylum Arthropoda; class Insecta; order Lepidoptera; family Noctuidae; genus Mythimna; species Mythimna ferrago. The sequence continues at coordinate 4,566,714 of OU342693.1, forward strand.
TGAAAGAAATAAATTAAATGAGGACTTCCATTTCTTTCTGGTAAATAACTCTATAAATTTCCTCCAATACGAAGGATTTTGGAAGAACTTGATTGGTTTATTTACCGCTTAAAACTGTATCGATTTTCATCATCAACAAGGACGGTGTTCCGTCCGTGAGCAAATCGTCCTGCGCAGGCAAAACTGAAGTAAAGAAAGAACAACTGTTTATTTACGCGAAATGATGCAATCTTAAAACTAGCTAACAAACATAATCACTCTAGGTATGATATGCGAAGCTTGTGGTGAAGCTTGTGCGTGTGATAGGCCCATAATATTTTAATATGGGTGGGGTACCTAATTGACGCTACTGTTTGTACTACTAAGAGCCTTACCACATTACCGTTATGTGGCTTATTACTAAGGCGTGTTGTGTGAATGTACGGTATGCTGCCGCATTGTACCATGACATTGTATTCAGGGGTTGCGTCGTCAAAAACTTTGCGATTAGTCTTCAAACAAAGGGTTGTGTTGTAGTGCATTTACGCGATACAGCGCACGCCTGCGTGACGATCCAAAGTGCCGCAGTCAGCTGCCACACCGTGGTAATGTAGCCAGGTCCTAAGAGTACTACTGAAACAAAGCTGCGCTGCGTGAAGTGGGGCGGGGAAGAGCAGTAAAAAATGGCAAGGGTTCCCATTGGAGTGGATCGGGGCGGGGAATGGAGTTGAGATACACTTCACTTCGTGCTCTCCGCTCGGCGCCCCTCTTACACTGTTTCCACTGAAGCGGAGTGGAGATTCAGAGCGCGCAGTGAAGATCAACCAAGGGTTGGTTGATCGTACTATGTAGGAACTCAGAAACACTAGCATCTGGCTGTTATCGTGTGCCAATTGTGAAGCGACATATACCGTCATTAGATGTTTATTACAATTTATTACTAGCGTGGGATATCTAACACTTGATGCGTTAATAAATTTAAATGGAGCGGATTTCCACACAAAAATTATGAGTTTTCCTCTCCGACACAAAAACGAAGAAATTTGGAGACCAGCCGAACCATGGGGTATCGTTACCAGTACCTGGGTGGATTTTCCATCTAAAATTTTATTCAGCCGTATCTAGTTAGTCTGGAAGCCTGTCCAAATTAGTTGAGAAAAGGCAAGAATGCCACTAGTCTAAGAAATTGTGGGCTGCGGGATGGTTTTATAGAGGTACCGTGACCTGGAACGCAAAATGCGACTAAAGAAACACATATGGGTTTTATGCAGTTAGGCCCTGCGCCTACGGCGACTTTTTGTAGCGATGCTGCAGCGCGTTAGCATCTTTTCTATATCGCTTGAAATGACTAACGCGTTAGTAGAGATGCTGTAGCGCGCTTACAAAAAGTCGCTGTGGGCGAGGGGTCTCAGAGTCTGACAATGCTCCTCGTTCCACCTATTGCGGGAACAGTTATAAAATTTTGATGATTTTCCACCTCAAGATAAAAAAAAAAACCTAAGAAATGAGATTTTGAAACCCTAATGCCAGCCATACACGGTCAAACCTGTCGTCCAATCGGTATGAAGCTACATGTTTGATCAAACAAATTTGACCGTGTGTGGGAGTGGATCGGTATGACCAACATGTTTGACGGCACAATCGAATTTCAATTCTTTTGGTTTGAACAACCGATTGGATCATACCGATTGGACCGTTTATGGGGCGGTCCAATCGGTATGATCAACGAATTGCTGGCTAAGTAAGTTTTGGAGTTCAATACTATATTTGGAAGTAGTCGTAACATCTAGCTCTAGTGCCTATACCATACCATCTAGTACCTATAGCATAAGTATTCAAACAACATACAAATTAGTATCTTACATAGTAGGTATATTTTCGCTGTTCACCGACCATCTTAGATGTTTATCGGTACATTTTATTGCAGAAACGAACCAGTAGTAGCATTTTTTGTGCAATTACAAAAATGGGCCAGTACTAACTAAAAACACATGTTCGGTTAAAAAGTGTAAGTCATTGAACCTCTCTGTAAGTGGGTTAGAAGTTAAATTTAGTAAACACTTGGGTTCTTTGTACGTAGGGTTACCATATCTCAGAATTTATCCTGAGATTTCAGGATTTTTTTTTGAGGTTGAGCAGTGGTGGCCGGATGGTAACGGCCCCGACTTACGAGTTTGTAGGTCGCGGGTTTTCGAACCCGCCAGCCACTACCAGCCCAGCCAGGCGCACTACTTTGTGTAATTTATCTCATCACCACTGCTCTCAAAACGGTGAAGGAACATCGTCAGGAAACCGGCATGTCCTAGAACCAAAAATTTGAACACCAACCCGCATTGGGCCCACGTGGTGGATTACGGCCCATTCCCTCTCTTAGAAAGTAGGCCTGAGTCCCAGCAGTGGGAACTTTACCTAAAAGGCTGATTATGCATTATTATAAAAAACATTATAATAAGGCTGATTATGCAGTGTTCAGGATTTTTCGACTCTTCTCAGGATTGCGGCCGGATTTTGGAAATCTCGTGAAATCTCAGAATTTTTTGAATTTTCAATAAAATACAGCTTAGGTACATTTAAAAGTTAATCAAACTAAAACAAATTAACCTTTTGATTACCCTAATTAGAGACACATTAGAAAGACAATGAGAGAGCGTTCGCTTGGGGTTTAATGAATTTTAAAAAAAAAAGACGTGGCACTCGGGGACTGCCGCGGTAAAGCTATTGCATAGCATTTTTACCAACTTATGCAATTATATTTATTTATGTATTTATTTTATTTATGCATTATTTTTTTTCCTTTGTTTTTTTTTGTTTGATATTAATTGAAGTTACACTTTCACACATTGAATTGAATTTTGATTGATTGTTCACTCATTTGTTTTCTTATCGGTCACCACGCTCAAAAAACAAATAAGTGGGGGGTGTTAGGTTATTTTCGTTACGGAATTTCTGGATTCGGTCTCCACGCTCAAGGCCCGCGATAGAAACTATGCAATAGCTTAAAAACTGAATAAACTAAAAATAATTTAAATAAAGAAGAAGCTTAATTCTCCTTCTTTATCTAAATAATTCTTTCTTCTTCTTCTTCCTTTTTTTCTTTTGATTCCTATGGCAAAGGGCGTTCCGCTGCCACCCCCAACACTTTTAGTACAATATGCAACGCGTGAGTTAGATCCGCAGTGTAAAAAAAATCTTAAGATTATTCAATGGAAATCGGGCCTTTTCTTCGAACTTTTGATTTTTTCATCTGCGCCTCTAGCCAAGTTACAACCATTTCGCTTGCGTCGAACGCCTCGAGTTGGCCACGCCCCCGATTCTCTTGTTCTGATCACGTGTTTGAGCGTTGAGATGACGTCGTTCCCGTACATTTGAGTTTTCTACTAGCGTTAACGATTGCTTATTATCAACTTGGCTAGGGGTACTGATAACTAGAGATGAGCCGTTGCCGGCAACATAGGAATATTGCTGGCAATATTGCCACCAATATTCATACATCGGGCAATATTCCCACCAATATTCCCACTTCAGGGCAATATTGCCAGCAACGGCACGTCTCTACTGGTAACCCTATTTGTACGTATCTTTATTCTACCGACCAATTTCTTGTGGGGCTTTACGATACCATTTTACGAGGTCGATGGACTACTAGGCGAGGTTTCCATATCGTAGCCTAGACGTAGTCGAAGATACATTTTACTGCCTAGCTATTTGTATTTTTATGATGATCTTTTAAAAGTTTTGCATTCGGGAGTGTATACAGTATGGAAATAACTTAGACATTTTATAGACGGAATTTAATTGGACAGATTTGCAGTACTACATCTTAAGGCGTATAGTCCCTTGAACCATCTGGCCGAAATTATGTGAACGCAACTCTCGCACTCGCCTAGGCGGCAGTACGCAAATCTGTGCATTTATTTGCGGCCTCTGCGAGATATTGATTGATTTATATACGCAATGTTCACTTTGAAGAATATTTAACCACCAATTTTTATGTGTAAAAATGTTTCTAAAGGTCCAAGCCGTTTCGAAGGAGTAGGGAAAAGTTGCGAAAAGTTGCGAAATTGCTAAATTTTTTTTTTTGACAAAAGTATTAATTGCACGAAAAAATCAAATGTTGATATTATTGTTCATGAATCTATAATAAACATAATATTTTTTTCAAACCAATTGACCTAGCCGTTACGGAGGAGTAGGCCTCAGAAAATCACTGTTTTATGGCACTTTTCCGGCGCTTGGCCGGACGCGATCCATTTTATGATCTAAACTGATTTTTTAAAGGAATGGAGCTATTAGGGGTTTGTATATCCATCCCTCTTTCTCGCTCGCACGACTGATATTTTAACACTTCATGGTACAATTGCCGAAACGGATCTTGAGCGCTCGGCGTCAGAGTGGGGATCGCCGCATTCCATACACTGGCGAGCCAATCGTCTTCGTTGTTACATACATGCAGCAACGCAGGGAACGAATCAGGAGTGACGTCTATGACACGATGGCGCGGCGAGCCAATCACTGACACTCCCGGCCTCTTGCGTCTCACTTCGCACCACTAAAGAGACCGAATATTGACTTCTGCGCAACTTGAAGACAGCGCTCAAGATCCGTGACGGCAATTGTAAGGCCCCAGAATGCCAAATTCACATAGGTGACCACCATAAAAGGCTGCTCGAGTAGTCCATTTCTTTTTCGTGAAATTAAGAAACCATTTAATAATTTCTCCCGTTCTAGGTCGATTGGCTGAAGTGAAAGGGAGTGTCAGACTTTTACTTATTAAAACCCACACGTTTTTCTTCAGTTGCCTACTGCGTTTCAGGGCCACGGTAACTCTTTCGAACAGATACCGCAGCCCTGGCGTCAGCTAGTCCTTTTAACTGATTAAACTGTCTTGGATTTTGCAACGTACCTACCTAATTAATCAGAAAAGAACAACAAACAGTCTTCGACGGCGCGCACTGTTCCCGCGCGCCTCAAGGAGTTGTCAGCAACAGCAGGGGCCCAGCCGGGTCGAAGCCTACTGGGGCCAGGGTTATCCGAAAGGGCGCTCCAGCCCCGGTATGAAGGCTAGAAGGAACGGGGTGGGTCTTTTAGTCAGTAAGAGTCTGACACTATCTCCCGCTCCGCCCAAGGGCGGGGGATGTCAATGCATGATTTTTTAAAAGTCTATTTACTTAATGTCTTTCCTTCTTTATGTGTATTTTAATTGTTTTAAATTAAATAAAAACAATAATTTTTGTGTTACAGTAAATGTTCTCTTAGTGTTTTTTATACATTCCCGCGGGTGAAACCCAAGCTATCCATACATACATATGTATAAATAAAATTGGAATGTCTGTTTGTAATATTGAAATAACTGGTTTTTACTACATGCATATTAAATATACGGTACATACACCAAAATAACAGTTTTTACAATTTTTGTCTGTCTGTCTGTCTGTTTGTCCGGGCTAATATCTGAAATGGCTGGACCTATTTTGACGGGACTTTTTTTGGCAGGTAAATTCAAAATCCTATAGTCCACGCGAACGAAGTCGCGGGCACAGCTAGTAAAAAATAAAAAGCAGGTCAAGTGCGAATCAAACTCGTGCCCTGAGGGTTCCGTACGAACTCACCTATGTAAATATGTAGTTCAATTGCCGAATGGAGTCTCGAAGATATTTCCGAAAATTTTTTTATTTAACAAAATAAATACGGTTTTCGTGCTATAATGCCATTTTATGCCATTTTTTAGGATTCTGGGACAACAGGAAGTACAGGTCGCGCGGCGAATTAAGATCGCTCGGTGAAAGTAGTGGGGGCAATTGGCGCATGTGTACAATTGCGCACAGAAATTCTTAGTATGTTAGGATTTTATTTTTAATTTCGTATGTTTGAACCTTAGTAACATAACTTATAATAACACTAGTTTTTGCTTGTAATTTATCTTGTAAGTAGGTAAATTCAGAAAAATTACAATGTTTAAAATTAAAATAAAAAACAATAATTTCGTTAGTTAACGTAACAATTCACATCGTAAACCATTTTTCTGGCTTGCCGTTTTAAAACTTTATTTTTAACCATTTTTTTTACCACTACGTATTACTAATACGATAACACAAGCTGTACGCAACAGTACCCAAGTACAACAGTATCCAATGAGACGCGTGAACGCAACGCGGGAATTGAAGAGCGACGGATCTACCAATGACGTGTCGCCGTCGGCGCACACCCGCCCGCACGTCGCCAAATAGACCTTAGAATTGAATACTGCGCATGCCCTTCCACTTTTGCCGAGCGATCTTAATTCACCGCGCGACCTGTACCTACCCTATGAACTTCGATTCCCTTGAGAGTGTCGAAATATACGTTTTTGCTGTATCTTTATTTTTCGTTAACTTAAAAATTTGATTCAGGGACAGCAGGCATCAGTATATGGTTTTAATTTCAACTCGATACCTCCACGCGTTCCCGAGAAAAAGGGTCTTGACAGACAGACAGACGGACAATAAAGTGATCTTTTATGGGTTTTGTTTTATCCTTTTGAAGTACAATATTACTTTGTGCCGGCTGGCATTTACTACTATACCCTACCATACCAAAATCAACCTTGAGCCAAGCGCCCAAAAAGTGCCATAAAACAGTGATTTTCTGAGGCCTACTCCTCCGTAACGGCTAGGTCAATTGGTTTGAAAAAAATATATGTTTATTATAGATTCATGAACAAGAATATCAACATTTAATTTTTTCGTGCAATTAATACTTTTGTCAAAAAAAAAATTTAGCAATTTCGCAACTTTTCGCAACTTTTCCCTACTCCTTCGAAACGGCTTGGACCTTTAGAAACATTTTTACACATAAAAATTGGTGGTTAAATATTCTTCAAAGTGAACATTGCATATGTAAATCAATCAATATCTCGCAGAGAAAATGGATTTAAAGCGCTTTCCGGGCGCTGCTGGCCGCAAATAAATGCACAGATTTGCGTACTGCCGCCTAGGCGAGTGCGAGTGTTGCGTTCACATAATTTCGGCCAGATGGTTCAAGGGACTATACGCCTTAATGTTCCACTGCTGGGTCTCAGGCTTCCTCTCTGTGAGAGGGAATGGGCCGTAAGCTACCACGCGGGCTCATTGCGGGTTGGTGAATGTCACATGTCTTCAAATAGCACTTACTGGTACTGTATCAATGTACAATTAAATTACATATTAGTGATAAAACGACTCTATTAAAGATAGATGATCTTCAATAATTAAATTAGTTTTTTAATTAACTACTAATAGCAGATTTAATTAGACTCCACTTGTAGATTAAAATGTCTTAATTGGTGTTAAAGGTACACATAGGTACACATACACGCTAGGGTATACCTGATAGGTTTACCTGCACAGTTATACTTGTCCGATAAGCGTGTGTGGAAACCTGCACAGTTGTAAAACATACGCGCTCCGGTTTACCTGTACAACTCAACAATACAAGCAAATCGTAGGGGCCCCAGCTGGGTCGAAGCCTACTGGGTCTAGGGTCTGTTACTGAAAGGGAAGCTCGGCCCCGGTACGAAAGGCAAGAAGGAATGGGGTGGGTTTTTTAGTCAGTAAGAGTCTGACACTATCTCTCGCTCCTCCCAAGGGCGGGGGATGTCATTTGGATGATAAAACCATAGCGCGTATGGTAATTCAAAGTAGACTTAGCTAACTTTAAAATAGGTTGTTAGGTTTAGCCTACTCAATCTAAACTCAATCCATCTGCCCAGCCTTTCCCCATCTATCTAGGGTTCTACTTCCAGACTAACCAGATCCAACTAAGTATTGCATTTTATATGGAGCGACTGCTTATTCTGTTCCTTGCGTGATCGAATCAGAAAAATCCGCAGAAGAACCAAGGTTGCCGAACCACGAAGAATCGCCAAACTTAAGTGGCAATGGGCAGGGCATATTGCTCGCAGAACAGATGGCTGTTGGGGCCGAAAGGTTCTGGTATGGCGATCGCGTACTGGTAGACGCAGCGTCGGACGGCCTCCTACAAGGTGGACCAATGACCTGGTAAAGGTTGTGGGAATCCGATGGATGCGAAACGCACAGAGCCGTTCATTGTGGTCTATTTCCAGCAGTGGACGTCTTTCGGCTGAGATGGTGATGATGGAATGATGACTGCCTATCAAGCAGTGGCGTGACCCAGTGGTAACGACCCCGACTTACGAGTTGTAGGTCGCGGGTCCTAGTCTAGCACATTATTTTGGGTAATTTATTTCATGACCGCTGCTCTAAAAACGGTAAAGGAAAACATCGTGAGGAAACCAGCATGTCATAGTACTATAAATTCGAATACATGTGACATCTACCAATCTGCACTGGGCCCACATAATGGATTGAAGATGGTACCAATCCACACAGTCTCCAAGTATCATTGGTTAAACGAAATACTCAGACCCGGAACACCTATCTGTAGGCCAAATTTTTGTTCCGTGCGGCAATCGAACCCGCGACCAATCGTTCAATTACTGCGTCAACCGTGCCGTCAAAGACAAATAAGTTGTGAAGTCGAAAGACAAAACTATCCCCACTGTAATAATTTCTGAATATTTTCTGAAAGGCCTTATTAACGATGCAAATTTCTAATTGTTGCAGGGGGCGGAGCGTGCAACACCACACAGTAGTTTTACATCATAATGGTAAGCTATTGTAATAGAAACTTTTAATTTTTTTTTCCAAATCCAATGCCCTCGAGAGTGACTCTCTGTGGCCAAACTGAAAAAGTGTTATACTACATCATTAAATCCCGGGAATTAAGAATTTTACCAATTTATGAATAATTTCTGTAAAGTCAAATGTAACCAAATAATAATTTCTTGTGGTGGGCAGGGATAAACAGCAAATACTATGTGAGTAGGAACAACCAAATCAAATATCGACATTTGCTTTACCTGCCTGAATTTTTTTCAGTTAGGTTCTTATAAATAAAGAATTCAAAAACCTCCTTTATGTAACTTAGATAAATAAGCGATACATTTTTTGTTAGTTCTTATTCTTTTTTAGCAATTGTAAATAAATAAATAATAAATTACGTTTTTATTTGCCGAACAGTCGCCGATTAGGAAAGTGGCCTATCCGGCCACTTTACATTTCATTGATCTGATTATAAATATTTCTATATTTCTGACATAATTTCTTTAGTTAACATTGACTTTGACACCTGTCAAACACTAACGAGGTGCATTAGTAAGTAATGAATGACTGACAAATAAAAAAATAAATAGCCCCCGACCGATCGACAACTGAACGAGTTTCTCGTTACAAAAAAAAGAAAAACAAAAACGTAACTGCTTAAGTACCATAACAAACTAGCTACACCGCAACACAACCTAGCGGAGTGAAAGTCATCGTTGATGACACTTTACATCTATGCTGTGACGTAACGCAGCACAGCATGAAGATAAAACGTCATTAGCGACATTGCGTAACAGCTAACAACTTGATTTAACTGTCATGTACATACATACGTGAAGGCCAAAGAAATTGATTTTCTGTTTATAAAAATCAAGTGCCTGTATATCTGACAAGTGATTCAGCAGTTTGTGTTGTTTCGGCCTTTGAACCACAAAAAAAATTGATGCTATACTATAAAAAAATAACACCACCTGTATGTACACTGTACAGTCAAGAAAAATAAAGTAGATTATGGATTTTTTTACATATGCTATGTAGTAGTAGTAGTAGAGTAGTGACCGCAGGACGAAATTATGCATCTTTAAAATCTTCTTTCCGTGTCGATGTTTTTAAGAAAAGATGGATGGATTGTGTGAGAAGTGATATGAAAGAAAAGGGAGTTAGTGATAGCGTGACGAGTGACAGGACAGAATGGAAGAAAAAAAAAGTGCTGCGCCGACCCCAAATAAAACGGGACAAGGGCAGGAAGAAGAAGAAGAAGAAGTTCTCAAACTAGATTTTTTCTGTCCAATATTTGGCAACCAGTACTACGGTTGTATTGTTGGCCTCGTATAGATCCTGAAAAGTGCAGGATGGTCAGCATAGCAGGTGACACATATCCTGCGCAGTGGCTCCTCACTGGCTTTGTGTTAGAGAAGGGTCGCGGAAGCCCCATTTGGCCAAATTGTTTTTACAGCGGCCAACCTGGGTTCGCAGTCGGTTTAGAGATTTCCAAATTGGCCACTGAAGTTCGCGTCCAGGGGAAAGATGTTCTGTTGGGGTGATGAAGAGTGGAGGAGTTGGATGTTTTTACATCCACAGCGCGCATCTCTCATCCTCTGCAGTCTTTCGAAGAGGTCGTAAATCACATAAAACTTTTACGGCTCTTTAAACGTGCAGGTATTAGTTGGTGTCTGTTTAAGCAGGGGTTGACGGTTAAAATGAGAGAAAAGTATAGGTAGCTATCCAATAGCAAATGTAATATAGAAATTTACGCACAGGGCAGCAAGGAAATTTTTGAGGTGTGTTCAAAATTGGAACTAACCATGCAGCCATGTTATATTATTGGGTTCAGCAATGATAATGTCATTATGGGTAGATGAAAGTGGGGTATCAAAAGAAAGGGATAATACATTTACAAAACTATAGCTCGGGTTTGTTTTTATGTTTAGTTCATCTATACTAATATTAAATATAATGAGAAAAGATTCGAGTTTTTATATGTTCGTATTTTTATTTGTAACCAATAAAGTCAAAAACTACTGTACCGATTTTAAAAATTCTTACACCAATAGATTGATACTTTACCAATAATAAGTCCATGGGTTGTTCGAAAGTGAACCCCTGGGCCCTGGAACGAAGGTAAAAAAGGAACAGGAGTGAGTTTTAGTCAGTAAAAGTCTGACACGCCCTTCCGCCCCGTCCAAGGACGGGAGATGTCATTAGATGATTTCCCACTTAAAAAGAAACGCTAACAAGTGACATATTAGACTTGGGTTAAGGCGCTGATAACAGCTCAGGTTTGCACACTTAATCGAAAAGAGACTCAAGACTCAACTCATAAAAAGAGTATTTGAAAAATAAACCTTATTTTTCAAAAATATTTTGTCAGATTCAAATTCCTTCTTTTTGAGTTAGGGCTTTTATGATTTAGCATGCGTACCTGTCACATTGGGCCCCGACAGAATACCAACGCTGCCTTATTTATTGTTTTAATTATCGCAGCATATGCTGAGTTAGGCGCCTTTTGGGCCTTGCACAGATTTTAATGTTATTTTTCCATATCTATTTTATTTCTACTGTAAGTGTGAGTGAGGTACGAATAAACGGTTTTTTTTTTCTTTCTTTCTCTCTGTCAAAGTCATTCTAACGTCAAAAGATCCTTTAGAGTTCTTCTTAATTTTGCTGTTGTTGAGTCTGCTTGCGGCCCACCACTGTACAATTACCGGCACGGATCTTGAGCGATCGGCGTCAGAGTGGGGATCGCTTTGCGCATTCCATACATTGGCGAGCCAATCGTCGTCGTTGTTAGATAGATACATGCAGCAAGCGCAGGCAACGAATCACGAGTGACGTCTATGACACGATGGCGCGGCGAGCCAATCACTAACACTCCCCGCCCCCGCGTCTCACTTTGCACCACTAAAGAGATTGAATATTTGACTTGTGCGCAACTTGGAGCCAGCGCTCAAGATCCGTGCCAGTAATTGTACATGATATTAAAAAAAATATAGCTAATGGTAGAGGTCAATCCTTGTGTATCTAACTTCTGAACAAAATAAACAAATTCATTTCATTTCACCTTAGCGAATCTACTTTCACCGATTATATTTGCAAGGAATATGTTTTGTGTGCCAGTTAAGTGATCTTTGAACTCATCATCACTAGAATTCGCTTCACGTGTTTGTGAAGCTGACATTTATCTCTATAGTTACTTGAAGGTTATTTGGAGTTATTTGAATTTAATTTCATTATCTGCTAAGGTCAATCAATCATGAGTTCTTTTTAATTTATTAATCTCCGTACCACTCCCACTACTCTTCTCCTATTTATATCAATTCACCGATCTTAAATGGGTCGGTGCATCATGTATTTCTTTTTCCCGCGTGAGAGTAGAGAATTATCATAAGGTAAAATACACCTGGGGTAAAAAGTCTCCTATGTTCTATGTAGATGGATGGAGAGGGAGAGGGAGGCCAAAGAAAAGATGGATGGATTGTGTGAGGAGTGATATGAAAGAAAAAGGAGGTAGTGATAGTGTGACGGGTGACAGGACAGAATTGAAGGGAACAAACGTGTTGCGCCGACCTCAAGTAATATGGGATAAGGGCAGGAAGAAGAAGAAGAATGAGTTCAAGAGCAAAACTATGAATTGAAGAAAGTGATGCGCGTCCGTAAAAATTCTTAGAATATCAATCAAGCACTGGTTTTTTATATATAAAAAAAAATGTTAAAAATATCAAATTGCTCACAACTAGAGAATCCAATCCCGCAAGCGCGGGATCCCGCACCTTTTCAACGGGATCGAAAATGCAGGATTACTCATGCGGGATCCCGCACGCCTGCGGGATTGAAGTTTTTTATAAGAAAATTGGATTCCGACGACCTGCCGCCGTTTAGATTATACGAGTAACTTAACATGGAACTCATGACATTTTTATAGTATTTGTCTGGAAAACAATTATTTTATTTTCGATTAGGTACCCTTGCAGTTAAATAATTTTTTAATTTTTATTTTGTGTTGTGTGAGTCCTGTATCGCAACTGAAACGTAACGTAATCAATGTCAGTTTAGCTTCTATGACCGGGGATTCCCCTCAGCATGTGAATCCAATTTTCTAAAAGATGAAGGTACGTTAAATATTATATTGTTCCTTATAAGCAGCTGATTTTATACGAAATTATTTTTATTTGCTATTTGGAATTTCTTAGAAACTCGATTCGGTAATCAAACTATTTACTTAAGTAGGTTTTATAAGAAACCCTCGATGTGCAAGTCCGTCTCGTACTTGACCGGTTTTTGTGTTTATTACTAGATACTTATAACAAAAAGAAAATCAAAAATCCCAATCCCGCAAATCCCGCGGGATCCCCGGGATTGCTGACATCAATCCCGCAGTCATGCGGGATTGCGATTTTGATGCGGGATTGGATTCCCTACTCACAATCACCACACAACATACGACTGTACCTAATACGAATATTCAGAAAAGAAAGTTAATCATAAAAATAGGCCCAATCCAATCTCGATACCGATGGGTATTTATTTGTATTTTTTAATGTTTCTTTTAAAAAAAAATATTTACAAATAAGTACATTTAAAATAATATGTGTATTACATGTAGAAAATAAATGGAATAACAATAATATTTTGTATTTACTTACTAAACAGCCTTACAATCTTAATGAAGGCCTTATTCCAGAGTTAGATATATGATATAAACTGTATTTCAGGAGTCGGTTTCTTCTTCCAAAATATATGTTGCTTATTATACGCAAGTATTATACAAAAACAGCTACAAAAATAAATTAAAAATTAAATTAATATTAAAATTAATCATAGTGAAGGAGTTTATTATCCTCTTATTTTAATACTCGTCCGAAAATAGCTTGCGTTGATTATAAAGAATCTTTATTAACTCATTCAATTAGTCTAGTCTTGACCCTGAGTCAGTCTCTGGGGTGACCTTGAGTCGGACTCACGCACCAAAATCCTGAGATCTTTGTGCGCGTGTCCGACTCGCGCTTGACCTGTTTTTTTTTGTGATTAGTGTTTATAGCGACCATAGTAACGCATATTTTGCGAACTATTACAAGTACTAATACAATTAGGCTCACCAAGATGGCAGCGGCCGGCAGCGAACGGGCGAACAGTTTCAGTGTTATAACAATTTTAAACTTTATCGTCATTACCATAATACATATTATCGCTTGAGAAACTTGAAAAAGTTGCGAGGCGGCCCGCGACTCCATGGGCTCTCCCGCGATTCCCGTGGCTCAAGCGATACTACTAATTAATAAGTTGAAGATAAAGTTTAAAATTATATGACACTGAAACTTCTCGCTGTTTCGATGCTGGCCGCTGCTATCTCAGTGTGATTTGAGCCTTACAACAGAACTGTGACAGACAGACATAAGGACAGCGGTCTTAATAGTAGGTGTCCAGTTTTCTGCTGGAACCTTAAAAATGGTTAAAAATTAAACACTAGGGACATTTTCGATCATTTTGACCCAATTGACATATTTCTCAAAGCCTACATATTAATCATGTTATGAAAATTAATTTAGCCATAACTTGCCTAAAATTTTACAGGTCAGTGTCAAGGAAATGCTGTTTAAAATATGATTTGCGACCGTAAAACGTATTTATTTACGGAATCATTAATATAACGCTCTTTCGGCCGGTGTGAATACACCGGATTGGCAGAGCCGACAGCGACGCGAAGAGACTATCACGTACGGCCGTAGGCGGCCGCTAGCAGGAGACGTGCCTGGCCGCTTGAGTGCTTGCGGCCATGCGCCCTTTTTGAAGCTTTGAAGCTATACTGTTTTTTTAGGGATGTAGATAAACTTTGAAATTATTTCACTCTGAAAGTGCTCACCACTGCCATTTCGATATGAATTCGACATTTGTTCGTGTATCCCTATTGAATGCCTAATTTCATGAAATAAACTCCCTGACCATTTAAAGGCAGTTTTCCTTTCTTGGAAACTTCTAGTAAAGTGTTAAAACAAACTTATAAAGTTACTGCAGTTGAAAATAAACAAAACACGGCAGTAAAACAACATTGCTTTGTAATGAAACCTGTTTTCCTGCAATGATAAGAATTATACAAGAACTCTATTGGTATTCTAGCCGGCGCCAAACGTTCCGCTAAAGTGAGCAAGACTCATCAAGGTCGAATAATACCGACTAGTTTTGGAGTCATCATCCTAGTTGAATCGTTTACATTGTTGTGTTGGAGTCAGTCTCAAATGTGACATCAGAAGTTATCATAATGCATAATCAGCCTTTTAACCCTTTGTGTGTCCGGAACGCGAGACACAATAAGTTTTTAATTGTGTCTCTAATTACGGCATATGAAAGGTTGAAGTTCTCACTGCTGGGACTCAGGCCTGTTTAGGAGAGGGAATGAACCGTAATCCATCACATGGGCCCAGTGTGATTTTTGTAGATGTCTCATGTCTTTAAATTTTTAGTCTAAACCTTTCGATTACCGTAATTAGAGGCACAATAGAAAGACACATTTGTAAGCGAAAATCGGCGTTCGCTTGGGGTTTAATGAATTAAGATATGTCGGTTTCCTCACGATATTTTCCTTCACCGTTATATGAGAAAGAAATAAATTACACAAAGTAATACGCCTGGCTGGGTTTGATTGAACCGACGACCTACAACTTGCCGTTATCATTAGGCCACCGTTGCTCCAATAAGTATTGAGGAAATATTGCAACGAAGTTGTTTAAAATCGGGCGAGTTTTAAAAGGCTTTATAACATCGAAATTTTTTTTAATATGTATATCTATACATCTATATCTATACATATAAATAAAATTGGAGTGTCTGTTTGCAATATTGAAATAACTGCTTTTTACTTCATGCATATGAATCGGTACATACACCAAAATAACATTTTTTACCATTTTTTTCTGTCTGTATGTCAGTTTGTCCAGGCTAATCTCTGAAATGACTGGTAGCTGATGTAATAAAGAGTAACATAAACTACTTTTATTTTAGAAAAAATAAATTCAAAATCGTGTAGTCCACGCGAACGAAGTCGCGGGCACAGCTAGTCTTAAATAACACCACGCTACGAACCACGGAAACTGAGCAGTAAACAAAGAGATGAGTGAAACCGCTGGGATAAAATATACGTATAACAATACAGAATCTTATATAATTTAATTGTAACCCATTTATTTTCTTTTACCTATTGCATTCTTTTTTGTCATCAACCTATCACAATGGTAGCAAAAAGTATAATAAACTATTCTAAGAGCGCTATTCAACACTTGCAACAAATTGGATAACAACACATCATATTGTAGATACCAAGTATGAAAATTATTTCTTTAATATTTAACATTTAAAATATCTCTATATATATATAAAAGCGAAATACCACTCACTGAATAAAAAATACACGACGGATGCAGGAGTGAAACTCATCAGTCACATTTTGGAATCCTGGGAGAAGTCCCAGGATGCCATTGGCATATTCTGTGACCTCTCTGAAGCATTTGACTGTGTTGACCATAATACTCTGATCTGTAAATTACATCATTACGGAATTCGTGGACGAGCTGCAGATCTTCTATTTTCCTATTTATCTTACAGGCAGCAAAAAGTATCCACGTCCTCTGGATCTTTAGTAAAGATGGGCGTGCCTCAAGGTTCAATTCTTGGCCCTTTCCTTTTCCTAGTTTATATTAATGACCTTCCTTACATGATGGCTAATTTATCTCTCTTATTTTTAAAGTAGATAGAAAAGATGGGGATGTCTTGCATGTCAACGAAAGTCTGGCGGTTCTTTCGAAATGGTTCGTAGCTAATAATCTCCTATTAAATGCAAATAAATCTAAATGTATAAAGTTCTCACTACCGAATGTTCCTCAAGTTAGCATCAGTCTAATTCTTGACGGCAAAAAACTTGATGTTATTACGGAAACTGTTCTTAGGTATGACTATCGATTCTTAACTGCAGTGGGGCGCTCATATTAGAACTCTCTCTGGAAGATTAAACTCAGCTGCATATGCTGTTAGAAAAATAAGGCAATTGACAGATGTAGCCACAGCTAGGTTAGTTTACTATTTCCACAGTATTATGTCTTATGGCATTTTCCTGTGGGGATCTGCAGCTGAAGTAGACTCAATTTTCATTTTGCAAAAGAGCTATCCGGGCTATTTATAAAATGGGTCCTCGCGAGTCCTCTGCCTTCTCTTTACATCTTAGAAAGCATTTTATAATTATGTTAGTAAAAACTTAGGACTATTTAAAATTAGAAGCGATTTGCACAACAAAAATACGCGTAGTAAACACGAAATTGTGCTACCCAAATGGAGATTAGCTAAGACAAGCAAGTCATTCTTAATAAACAGCATACGTTTTTATAACAAGTTGCCAAAGGCGGTAACTGAACTTAGTGAGAGAAAATTCAAAACTCATATTAAGCGTGTCCTAACCAAAAAAGCATTTTATAAGGTTAAAGACTATGTTGAAGACACGCTTGTTTGGCAATGACAACCTGGCCCCTTGGTAACTCGTCTGTTAACTGCTCCACCTCTTTTTTTATTTATATACATTTTTAAATTTTATTATTTTCTGTAACACATTGCTTTTGCAATATTTCTAAAAAATTTAAGACTTCAACTGTCTTAAATTCGTTGATAATTTATTTTGTTAACATTTTACTGATGGTTGTAATTATTTATATTTTTCTTGCTTTTTTTTTATATAGCCTCTTTTTTGTTTTGTAATGTGAATGTGAGAACACTGTATACCCCACGAACTCTCAGATTACTTCCCATTAAGAATTACTTTTTTTCTATTATGTTTTTTTTTTGTGTTTTTGTGTGCAGTCTACACTGTTCTTACATAATATCTATAATTATTGTAACATGAACCACTTTTTTTAAAAAGAGTAACCAAGGAGTTTCTTGCCGGTTCTTCTCCATAGGAAACGACCAATTTGGAACCGTGCACTAGCTTCTGACGTTTTATAAGTGCCCATGTAGGCCTATGTGAAATAAAATATTTTGACTTTGACTGATTAATCACGAACTCTCAGAAACTATAACACCTACAAATTTAAAATTTGGCAGGTAGGTTCCTTATAAGGTGTAGATATCAGCTAAGAACGGATTTTCCGAAATTCACCCCCTAAAGAGAAGAAACGATTGTCCAAAGTTTGAATGGAGGAACCGACTTACACGCGGGCGAAGCCGGTGGTAGAAGCTAGTCTATAATGTAATAAAAGGAGAAACTAACTGACATAATCAACGCACAGCCGAAGCTACAGGGACTAGGAACGTGAAATTGTTCACAATGTTTCCTTTTATGATGTAGGGGAGCACTAAGAGAGCATTATCCAAAATTCAGCCCCTAAGGAGAACGCGGGCTTGCGGACAGTGAGCAATGGGTAGCTCGCTGTCCGTCCGTCCGGTAACCGTCCGGACCAAGCCCAAGTTGTCGACGGCGCGCGCTGTTCCCGCGCGCCTCAAGGAGTTGTCAGCAACAGCAGGGGCCCAGCCGGGTCGAAGCCTACTGGGGCCAGGGTAATCCGAAAGGGCGCTCGAGCCCCGGTATGAAGGCTTGAAGGAACGGGATGGGTTTTTTAGTCAGTAAGAGTCTGACACTATCTCCCGCTCCGCCCAAGAGCGGGGGTTGTCATAAGACGATTTTTCCCATCGAAAAAAAAAAAAAGCCCCTAAGGAGAAAACCTAGTTTCACGCGGGCGAAGACGCTGACAGAAGATGGTATTTGATAATAACATTTGAAGACAGAATTTTTTATAATATTACCTTGAAAAAGAATTTTCATAGTAAATTTTATAAATGAAAGTAACTCTGTTACGCTTTCACGTTTAAACTACTGAACCGATTTTAATGAAATTTGGTGCGTTTTGTAAGTTTGAACTCCAAAAGAAGGACTTATAGAAAGAAAAAGTTTATTTGGCACACAACTTGAGTAACGTACTTCTTCTTCTTTCACTAGTTGACATAGTTTGTTTGGAATTCAGCCGAGGGACGTCCACTATTGGACATAGGCCTCCCCCAAGTGTCAGTGTCAGTGCTACAACGAACGGTCCTGTGCGTCTCGCATCCAAGGCATTCCCGCGACTCTTACTAGGTTATTGGTCCACTTTTTGGGAGGCTTTCCAATGCTGCGTCTTCCGGTGCGCGGTCGCCACTCTAGAACCTTTCGGCCCCATCGACCAATGTTTGCAATCTTCTATAATATAAAAATGAATCGCAAAATGTGTTGGTAAGCGCATAACTCAACAACGCCTGGACCGATTTCGCTAATTTTTTTTTTGTTGTGTTCGTTATTATGAGGAGAAGGTTCAGGTTTATAAAAAAAAATGAAAATTGGGTAGTGTAGGGTAGAGTAAGGTAGAGGAGGGTAGAGTAGAGTAGAGTAGGGTAGGGTAGAGGAGGGTAGAGTAGAGTAGGGTATAGTAGGCTGAAGTAGGGAAGAGCGGGAGCGAAGCCGCGCGGGCAAAAGCTAGTATAAATTAAAAATATGGCATGGTTGACACAGTGGTTGAAAGATCGACTGCTGCACAGTGTGTCAAAGGCTCAATTCCCGCGCAAGTAATACGTATTTTTATATCCTACATATAGTTTTTTGTATTGTATATGTATTAGTGTTAGTATGTCTTTTATGTATTATTTCTGATGTTGTACACTGACAGCCCTAAATCTTTATCCTTTCTTTCAGTCCATCCAAAGGTTGTCTTTAAGAAATTGCTCTGTGCGATAAGACCGCCCATGTACACTTATTTTTTTTAATAATGTTTGTCCTGTATTTTTTGTTTATGTGGTGAACAATACAGAATATAATAAATAATCTATACTAATATAATAAAGAAGTAAAGTTTTGTTTTTTTTTTTTTTTTTGTAGGAGGTAATCTCTAGAAGTACTGGTCCGATTGCTAAAATTTTTTCCTGCTTGATTCCTGAGTGACATGCTATATATTATATACGCGGGCGAAGCTGCGGGCGAAAGCTAGTAAATAATAATAAATAAATTGTTTTTCCGGAACTAGGTGTCTTGTGTATATGAGTGGTACTGGAGTAAATAGCAACGTCAAGCACTAGAGTAATGTCACGTACGAAAATTATTCAAAAATTCGCCCTTTGATCGTCTTTCGATATGAAAACAAACGCTACCCGCCAAACGTGTAGGATAACAACGAGTATAACAAGCGGTTTGATATTAAACCAATTGTCATAAAAAACTTGTTATGTACGATAACCTTTTGTCTTTGGTTTAAATTAAAGTGTTTACATTGACCTTTGTTATGACGTTATAGAATATTATCGGCCTTTGTAAACTTGAGATAGAAAGTTTTTTAAGGTTTGTCATCATCATCATCATCATATTTAGCAGATAGACGTCCACTTTTGGACATAGGCCTCCCCCAAGTGTGTGTAGTGTGTGGTAGGGTTCCGTACCTAAAGGGTAAAACGAGGGCCTATTACTAAGACTCCACTGTCTGTCCGTCTGTCACCAGGCTGTATCTCGTGAACCGTGATAGCCAGACAGTTGATGTATATCTGTAGCCGATACAACAACAAATACTAAAAAACGGTATAAAATAAACATTGAGGGCTTTCCCATGAAACAAACGTGACTTTTTCAACAACAAACACCACAACGGGACAGATGAAACTAAAAAAGATGAATTATATAGTATCCGTGAGTCAGTGATGTCCTAGAGGCTATAAATATAAACCTGCCTCGATATAACTTAACTAGTCTAATCGATTTTATAAAACTAGATGAGTCTGACACTATCTCCCGCCCCGCCCAAGAGCGGGGGTTGTCATTAGATGATTTTCCCACCATAAAAAAAAACTTACATATTTTTTTTTAATTTGAACCAGTATTTCCTGAAATTAACTTTATAAGGTTAGTAATTTGACCCATGATGATGACCCCCTTTGACCCCCTAACATTTAATTTCACATTATTTATTGCAATATTTTTCTTTTTTGCCTTGTTTGTTCAAAATTTATAAGTATACTTAATATATTAATATTAATATATATTAATATACCAACTACCAAGCAACCATCTTTTCAATTAAATTATCTACGATTCCTAGAAAATCGATCACAAATACCTACCGCCATACAAAACTCATTAACACGCCCGATTAACTTATACAAATCATGCATTATGATGGCTTCACTTTAGTTCCACAAAACAAGTCGAATTAGCTTCTGTTTATTTCCAAATGTTATTATAGTTTAGTTGTAGTTTATTTCCGACGCTTGGGGGAGGCCTCTGTCCAGCAGTGGACATCTTTCGGCTGATATGATGATGATGATTATGGTTTAGTAGTACCGCATAAAAGGAAAATCGAGAATTTTATTGTCTTTATCTCTATACTAGCTTTTGCCTGTGGCTTCGCCTGCGTAAATAAAATTATAGCCTATGTCACTCAGGAATGAAGCAGCTTTCTATCGGTGAAAAACTTATAGCAATCGGACCAGTACTTCCAGGAATTACCTCCTACAAACAAAAAAAAAACTTTACCTCTTTATTATATTAGTGTAGATTATCCACTAGTTTCAATTATATTCGAATTTTATAATTATAAAAATAAAATACAAAAAGCAAGATATGGACTTGTGTAGGTAAGTAATTTGGATAAACGAAAATCCAGATAATGAAATCTGTGCATTAAAGCTTTATCACTTAAACTTATATTGTATATTATCTACTCTTTGTTTTAATTTCACGTAAGTATGTTGTTTCTATTTTGATATTTTTTTATTTATTGTTCATATTTTACTTAATTGGTGCATGTTGGCTTTTTTTTATGGTGGGAAAAATCATGCATTGACATCCCCCGCCCTTGGGCGGAGCGGGAGATAGTGTCAGACTCTTACTGACTAAAAGACCCACCCCGTTCCTTCTAGCCTTTATACCGGGGCTCGAGCGCCCTTTCGGATAACCCTGGCGGTCTAGGTACACTGTTCTCTCGTGCATAGCGACCAATTAGAAGCGTGCACTAGCTTGTAAGTGCTCATGTAGGCGTATGTCAAATAAAATATTTTGAAATGAATTGTATTTAACCCGGCGTCATGGGGGTTGGGTCTGTGAGACCCATCACATTTTATATCGCTTCTAGTTCAGTTAATATGCATGCCACGTTGCTGTTCTTCTCAATAGCTGGAGCTGTTGAGTTGTTCTATGCATCGCAGACAACACTTTTGACGTGCGACAGCCGCAGTGGGAGTTACACAATCTCAAAATTGAATAAGGTCTGTGAGACCCAACCCCGCAGTTCGTGTAACAATTTCGCGCCAATTCGTATAAATGTTATTTTATTTAATGTCCGTGTATTTATCCTTTTATATTTGTTTTTTTGTTGTTGTTTACAATTAAACTTGCTGATATATAGTTTAATTTGTGTATTTTGTAGGTTCTTAATAAAAAATGGATCGAGAAGATTCGGAACGGCAGCGTATTCTTTAGAATTTACAAGTCTGACTCTGATTCTGGTATGTCTGACCAGGAGATGTCTGATGACGAAGATCGCTTGAATGAGCGTAGTAATCTTAGTGACACAAAGCAAAATATTTCAGTCTGAGTTTGATGATGACATTCCACAGTCTATGCTATCGGATAGAAATCGTTTGCTGGTAGAGTATTGGATATATGGATCGGCTAGTTCTTTAAATGCAAACCGTGAATGTTCTGCGGGTTTTTATCGTGGCAAAGAAATGTACAATGTGATATGAGACGCCTTTTCGACAAAATGTCAGGACCAGAGCCGAAAACATAATCCATCGATTGCCGGGTGTAGTACCAGTCGTTATTTTTTAAAGATCTAATAAATATGATCAAAACATATTATAATACGATATTTCTGTTTAATTTATTTACATTAATACCTCAAAAACTAAACACAAATAAAATATTAACTTTATTATTTATAATGTATTGGATAATTTGTTATCTAATGAACGGGTCTGTGAGACCCACCCCAACGTCCGAGTAACACTTTTCCACCCCCATCACCCCGGGTTAATGAGAAAAGCGATTTTTGCATTGTATATTAACTTCAGAAAGAACCTGTCTGTCTCGTATGGTTATCTTTTTAAAACTATAAACATATTTACTTGTGGATGGTATTGCGGATAATCTTAAATCCGTATACCGAAGTCCGGTTAATCAAGTCATCACGGTATTTGTAAATGTGTTTTAACGACTGGCAATTTACTTTTTAATAACATAAATCTTCGATCTACAGGTAGGCGTACACGCTAGAGTACCTATTCCTGATAGGTTTGCCTGTACAGGTAAACCGGAGCGTGTATGTTGCACAACTATGCAGGTTTCCACACAAGCTTACCTGACAGGTATACCTGTACAGGCAACCCTGTCAGATACCTATACCCCAGCGTGTGTGGCTACCGTTATACTGAGCAGGAAACAAAAAACATCAAAAAATTAAACTCCGTGAGATACTCTAACGATTTCACCTTAAACGAAAATATTTTAATTAAGTACATCAATCAAATATGCAGTAATAATAAATAAGATCCAAGACTTTTTGCTATCATAAAAATATTAATTATTATAAAATAATCATTTTACTGCGGTCAATCTATTCGAGTTTACATCAGAAAGGTCAGAGGTAGGTATTACACGTTGCATTTGAAACGGGCAACGTGAGCTGATTTTCCGGGAAGGGGAGAGGTTTCATTTAATATAATATACACCGCTAAATTTTAATCGTTTTAATCCTGTGGAGGGTCGATCCGGTACATGAAACATTATCTTTTTGTAGAGATAAAATAAAAAAATGAAGTACCTTTTTTCAAAACTCGTATTAATTAAACGAGTTCAATGACCTGCAGTTAATAGTCGGCGTTGCGTACAAACTACCTACAGGTCATTGAACTCGCTCAGCTGACGTTTTCTTAAAGAAATTAATTTCGTACATGTGTAAATTAATGCGAGTTTTGAAAAAAAGGTGATTTATTTTTTAATTTTATCTTTACTAATCGATAGTGTTTCATGTACCGGGTCGACCCTCCACGGGATTAAAACGATTACAATTTAACGGTGTATAATATTCCGCAACTATCACACAACACCGTCTAGTCCCAAACTAAGCAGAGCTTGTGTCGAGTACTAGACAACTGATAAACTTACTTAAGTACCTACCTATATATTTCTAAATACTTACACATATTACAGATAAATTACACCCAGACACAACATATGATCGTGCTGATCACGGCGGCGGAGACCTCTTGCGCCGGGCCTTGGTTGAGGCCATGGTCCGGAGCGAGGAGGAGTGGCAGGCGGTCGCCGACTTCTTCGAAGCAGTAATGCTCGCAAAGGAGGAGGTCGACCGCATCAGGCAACGGCGCTCTCGCCGCCGCTGGGATTCCGATCTCGATTTTCGGCCACCGTAGGCGCGGGCTTGCGGACAGTGAGCAATGGGTTGCTCGTTGTCCGACCGTAAATTTATTGTAATTGTTCTGGACCGAACCCAAGTCGTCGACGGCGCGCACTGTTGTGAGCATCAGTGTAGGGGCCCAGCTGGGTCGAAGCCTACCTTGGCCAGGATTAGTTTCGAAAGACAGCTCGAGCCCTGGTATGGAAAACTAGATGAGTCTGACACTATCTCCCGCTCCACCCAAGAGCGGGGGTTGTCATTGATGATTTTACCACCATAAAAAAAAATCGTGCTGATCACACAATCATTTGTCATGCGCTACTAACCACTAGACCAATAGACCAGTCAAAATAATTATTTTACTGCGTCCAATCTATTCCAGTTTACAGTAGAAAGGTCAGAGGTAATACACGTTGCATTCGAAACGGACAACGTTAGCTGATTTCCCGGGACGGGGAGAGGTTTCATTTAAAAATAACTTCTACCGCATTAATCGATACACGTGCGATGTTCTTTGATACCGGTTATCTGCAATACGATTGTAACTATATTGTGATTCTTGATAATATGGTGATTTTGTGATATTTTTGTTATTTTACCGCAGGTTATGTAAATGTGTTTAGTGCTACTGGTGTTTATCGTCATCAAAAGAGATACATTTTATATGTCACATGCCTTTGTAATTTTTTTTTTATTTAAGAAATCATTAAATTACTCTTTCCGCCCTGAGTGCAGCGAGAGGGAGTTGCAGACCGTTATTGACTGAAGCTTACGTGTGTTCCTTCAGTTGCCGTGCCGTGCCGTTCAGATGCCGTCTTCATTATCTAACTAGCTTCTGCCAGCTGCTAAACCCAAGTGATAGTAGATAAATTGTCCCAACTCCTGGAATAAATATCTTGTTGTATCTAGGTATTGATCTACCCGTGTGTCAAGTTTCATCCAAATCCGCTCGCTTGTTTCAGCGTGAAGGA
This sequence comes from Mythimna ferrago, assembly GCA_910589285.2. Taxonomy (NCBI): domain Eukaryota; kingdom Metazoa; phylum Arthropoda; class Insecta; order Lepidoptera; family Noctuidae; genus Mythimna; species Mythimna ferrago. The sequence continues at coordinate 4,591,707 of OU342693.1, forward strand.
GTAATAAACATACACATACAAGCTTTTGCCATTATTTATTTATAATATTAGTCTGATCTTTTTACTCGTGCATCCTTAGTTAGGCCACTGTTCAAGATCGGCTAGGCTTCGTAATTTAATTTATGGCCGTTGGGCGCTGGGTCTTTATTTTGTTGTGGTGTGTGTCGCTTGATTCAATGCTCACTTCTATTTATGACTGGTTTACACAGTGCAAGCTAGCTTACGAGCCAGCCTACCAAGTAGCTGCACTGCAGTATCTCGCACTGTTTGGACGTCACTTACGAGTATCTCGCACATGCGAGTTGGATGGACAGTAGCTCGCATCCGAGTTACTTGAAATTTTTTTGTTTTCACTCGCCTGCTCGCCCGGCAGAAACTCGTACGTGGCAGCAGCTAGCTCGCCAGTGCCAGCCGGACAGAGAGTGGTCATCGCGACGCGCCTTCTGTCCCTTGCATTGTGTAAACCTGCCATATTTAGAGATTAAACCTGTGGTATTATTCTGAAAAAAATCTCATTGTCAAAAACTCTTGGATCTAGTTTTGAGCGAGCTTGAATTAAGCTGTCATTACACCTCGGTGGTTGGGATTGACAGCTCGCATCACACATTAGTTTTTACTGAGTGTTTTCAGAATTGTATCTGTGGCCGGCTGACTTACTTACAGAGACCGACCAAAGATCCGGTACGGCCAAAAAAAAAAAAAACTGGATTCGGCTAGACTTTCGGAACTAGCGTCTTTATGATAGATACCTAAAAACTAATTAATTCTCTCACTGACGTCTTTATGTGTTATAATTTTTATGTAATCGTCGATTTATTAGATTTTATGTAGTTTATGAAAGTCATAATTATGTTTATAAGCATAACTATATCGAAATCTCATTAAGAATAACTGTACCGAAATATTATGTTTATCAGTTTTCGGCAGACATGTCTGCCGTATGTCTAACGAGATGAGGGCCTGTAAGACACAGGATTGGTTTCCGGACACAGCGATGCGGGGCCACGGATGATAACGAAGGTGATGATGGGCCGATCTGGATGTCTTCCTTGAGACTTGGAACGAGAAAGTGAGGATCCGTGATCGTTGAAAAGATAGGAGGGAAGTCTTTGCTCAGCTGTGGGACAATACGGGCTAGCTATAATAACATTATCAGTTTTTTTTTTCTGTTTATGTGTCAGTTTCGCTTACAGGCCGAAACTGAAAGAAGAGCCGAATAATTCCGGTTTCGGTAACAAATTGTGTTTCGGTCGGTCACTACTTACTTATTTTTTTGTCTCTCTACAATCACTGGCCTTTATTATGTGCACATTTATATTCCACTAGGGGTTTCAAGTCTACAACACGTTCTACGTGTACTGTGCATGCACATTATTATGCACACGTGGTATCACAAAGACGTGCTTTGCAAGTCTTGCAACACTGTCTGGCCCCACGTGGGTAGTTCTCAGCCAAATTCTGGCTAGATGTGTGCGAGACATCGTGTACATTGGATAAGCGTGATGTTTAAATTAGATTTAGACTATTTTAGTACATGACTGCAGAGTTTAATATGTAAATATTGTCGATTCGAGTTAGGTACATAAATGCTTGGTGTTTGGTTATGGTTATCGAGTTTTTTGCGATTCGTATCTGTCCGGCTTCGCTAGTTTAATTTGGTTTTTGATAAAAAAAAAACTCGTTCTTATAAGGAAATCTTTTATTTCATTTAATGTATTTTTATCCATGTCTCGGAGAAAGCCAAAGCCGGTTGTTTTTGAAGGTGCATTTTTTTATTGGTAGTAAAATTAGCCAATGACAAGATGTCATGTGGCTCTTAGGCAGAGCTGGAGATAGTGTTAGACATTTACTGACTACAAACCCACTTCTGTTTCTTCGTTGCCTTTCGTACCGGTCCCGAATCTTCCTTTTAGAAGCAGACGCTTGGCCCCAGTAGGCTTCGACCCTGCTGAGCCTCTACGGTTTGCTGACAACTCCATGAAGCGCGTGTGAAACAATACCCGCCGTTGACATCTTGGGCTCGGTCCGGACGGTTACCAAACGGTCGGACGGCGAGCTACCCATTGCTTGTCGTCCCGCCGCCGTGTTTGAAGATGCAACTGCAGATTCCATAAAAGAGCTGGACACTATTAAAGATTTTTTGTTTGTGTGTCATTTAATTAAAATTGTTTGTAAACATCAGAACTGAATCAATCGCTGTGAAGTTATTCAGTCCTTATTTCAAGTGCCCTCTTGATCATTATTGACATTCGGGTTGAATCAATTCGTTCCTGAGTGTGACGGTGATTATAAATATAGGCAATGTTTGCGTACAAGATCTCAGAAGGACTTACAATATCAGAGACCATTGTGAAACCAGATGTATATGTAGTTTTTATCGTTAAATGTCTTTGTATATGTATGTTAATCAATTACCTACCCCTCAACTGCTGAATAGATTTGGAATACAAATGTACTATTTTTTTTTTCGGATGTTGGAAACCATCAAATGACTTCTCCCGCTCAATGAGAGAGAAAGAGGGCGTGTCAGACTTTATATTACTAAAACCCACTTAAGTTCCTTTATTTACCCTTTACGTTCTACAGCCACGGTAACGCTTTCAAATGTTCCGCAGCAACGAACTAACCATGGCCGTAATATTATTTTTGGGGAATTATAAAACGAGCGACTAAAAAAAAAACTTAGCGACTGATGATGAGATACTGTTTTAATAACTTGAGCGGTAAAATTAGTATGTGAGCGACTAAAATAATAAGTGAGCGTCTAGAAATAAAAATGAGGTTTTAAATAAGGAATTTACGCTAGCAAATGTTTTCATCATTGTCTAATTATCTAGTCGCAGGTAGATTCATCATTTGAACTGGGTGAAATAGGTTAGGTTAGAACGGTGACCTACCGCGCGTGAGTCGAGTGAGCGAAGCGAGCGGTGCCGCGGCAGCGGCCGGCGAACGCTACGACCAAGTTGCTCGCAGATTTTATTTCACCATTTTTTAATTATTCGGGTTTTATTTACACACAAACAAATATTAGGTCGCTCAAATATTATGAAGCTTCTCATTTTGTATTTTAAGTAACTCAAATTAAAGTTTCTAAGTCGCTGTTCTATTGATTTCTCGTCACTCGCAGTCAGTCGCTCACTTATTATTTCTATAACCCAAAATAATTATTTTTGTCACTTAAAATTTTAATTTACAGTCACTCGTTTAAATACTACCCATTATTTTTGACCTTCACACGGGCAAAGTAGTGGCAAAACGTAATAGATGTTTATAAATGGCTTATTAGAAGGTACCAAAAATACCCACGTACACCGGCTGTCCAAACACAATAATTAGGTTAAACCCACCGTACTGATTCAGCCTAAAGTATCTCGCATGAAAACAGTTCTTCCACCGACCGTGAAAACCGAATAACAGGAAATCTAGTAATGTTTACTTTCATGACTATGTAGCTTATCATCAGAAGGGTAATATCCCGAATTTTAAAGAAATCATCGCATAATAATCTTTAGTTAAAATAGTAGTTTCTTCTACACAGGAAACGGAACAATTGAAACATTAGAATGCGTTACATTAGCATTCGCATTGAATCTACACTAATATTATAAATAGGGAAAATTTGTGTTTGTAATGAATAAACTCGAAAATTACTGTGCCGATTTCAAAAATTCTTTCTCCATTAGAAAACTGCATTCACCCTGAGTAACATAAGCTATATTTATTGCCCGTGCGAAGACGGGACGGGCCGCTAGTGGAAAATAAAGTGACTGACTGTCTTTTTTTTTTGTTGTTTTTGATACCTGATGGAAAGCGACGATGCGGTCGACGATGAAGTAACCTATTTCTTGACTTAAAGATCAAAATCTAAAACTAAATACTTTCTAAATTTGATACTGGCTAGCACACAAAGATGCGAAGACAAAAGAAAAAAAAAACACAAGTAGCTAAGGTATAACGTTACCTACTTCACATCTATAACCAGTATGACCTTGATAGCTCAATTATTTCATAGCTATAAGGACGGTTTCCGGAGTACAAGTGTTACTTCTTCATCGTATTGATGATTCCAAATTATGTACTGTCAATAAAGGAGATAGGTAACGAAGTTTGTAAAATACTAAATAAACAAATCGTTACAAACAAAAAGTTCATTCATATCCATTCATCTTTTGTCATGAAAACTTCAACTATATTTGAAGACCCTGGTTACCTATCTTTTTTTTGGACTGTACTGTATGTGAGAATATTGACCAGGATGTTCCAAAGAGTCACCAGGGACCTGAACGGCTGGGACCCAACGGGCAAGTGAAGGAATACAAATGGGTTTTAGTCAGTAAAACTCCTTCTCGCTCCACCCGGAGCTACGGACCTTGAGAGCAGTTAGTTAATAAATAACCATCCCAAAAAAAAAAAAATCATGCACGTCGACATGAAAATAATATGACTCATAATAAAAACTACATAAAATGATCACAATTTAACAATTTGTTTACATTACCTGTTAACAATTCATACCGCGCAATTCATCTGTTTCACAGTTTCAAATGAAGATACCTAAAATAGTTTTAAGTACAAAATTATGAATTGCTTTCCTGTCAAATAACAGAATTATTGACTACAATTCCATAAATTCACTGAGTTTTCTCCGTAAATCCGCTGAAACCCTTCGGAATGGTGCTAAATCACAACTCTGGTTATAGAAGTTGTAAACAGTGTGGGCGGCGCGCCAGTAAACAAACAAGCTTGGTCGCCAACGTGCCGATATTTGACAAACAGATTTGCTAAAACGAAAACGAATGTAGGAATGTTTAGTTGGGGAATGAAAACGTTAAGCAATATGGGCAAAATTGAATCAGCCTTGGAAAGTTTGAACTTTTTTAAGAAATATCATCATTATCATCATCTCCCTAGCTGTTACCTAACTAGCTTGGGTTCGACATCCAGTCTAACGGGATGCGACTGAATACCTGTCTAACTTGGACAGACTGCCCAGTTACTGGGCGACACGACACTCCTTGTATTGACTGATAGTCAGAAATATATTGTGTTTATTTTGACAAAAAAGCAGCTCTGTGTATCTTAATTTTACGAAGTTTGAAACTAACTGAAACAACTTTAGCCTTGTTGTTTTATGACAGGCAAGTTCAATATTAAGTTGACTAACGAATCGTTTCCCTCTATGAACATAGCCTGAGTCAAAATTACTTTTCGAAAGCGTGGACAGTGATATTCTTTGCAGAAAACTGAAACTTCGGTTATCTCTACTACCGTTCTGTAACTATACAGTCAACAAACCTATTTTTAACTCTTTGTTATGTGAGTATTGGGCAGGGTTACCTTTAAAATAACCCGCCTTCGTATGCCTCATCATCATTCTCATTTCTAAAAAGTTATTTCAAGTACGCAATAGCAATGGATTAGTTTCATAGTGTAAAGTTGTTTATTTACTGTCTGCATACCAAATGTTTTTCACTGTACACGTACACTTTAAAAAATTTACACTCAAAAACATCTAGATTGCGTTTCATTTAGGAGAGCATAAAATAAAACTACTGACCGAATGTTTCGTCTTCCAATTTCGGACATTACCGAAAACGAAAAGGTAATAGAAAAACTAATAAGAAATTTCGATCTATTTCGATATAGTTCTAAATGTCGAAAAAAACGTTGAAGATTTATCTACCTAAAAATGGCAACATAAATAGACAAATGAGACAATCAGTTTTTAGTTCCGTCCGGATTGTCAGTTCAAAGATCTTAGTTTCGGGTCGTGCTGAATATTCGGCCACTTTTTGCTGAAACCGAAACCAGGTTTTTTGACCGAAACCGAAATCGATTCTTAGATCGATCTGTAATAATCCCACTACATGGAAAATGGTCAATTTTCTGTGAGAGTAAGCAGTGAAAGTCATAAATCGCATCTTTAGAATGTGAAACCAAATTAGATAATTGCAATATGTGGAAAATGGACGCGAAAGTGAAAATGTGTAGTATTGATATGGATCTTATATCACTCTCATGTTTCTTACTAATTTAGGGCTTTTTTCAATATAGTGTTTCAGAGTAGGCTTTTTAATATCAATTTATAGCTATGTCAGAAGTGAGAGGATTTCGAGTTAGGTTATTTTCATTCTACGAGTGCGAAATGTCTTCGAATTTTTAGTCCCTGTACATGTCGGTTTCCTAACGATATTTTTCTTCACCGAGAGAGCGGTGGTAATATATTTGGAGATACTATTTAATTATCGATTGTTTAAAACTTCCTAATGGTTCGTGCTGTAGGTGTAAGTTATGTTAATCCGCCGTGCGAAGAATGTACGGTTGAAAGACATTGGTGATGTCACTGCGTACTTATGCCGATGCAGGTAGCGAGTATATTAACACAAATATTAGATTAATCATGACAAGTATTGATAAGTGTGAAGTTCGGTTCAGCGCAGTAAGGAATTTTATTGTATTCAATCTACACTAATATCATAAAGAAGCAAAGTTTGCTTTTTTGTTTGTAGGAGGCATTTCTGGAAGTACTGGTCCGATTGCTAAAAATTTTTCACCGATAGAAAGCTGCTTTATTCCTGAGTGACAGGCTATATTTCATGTACGCGGACGAAGACGCGGGTAAAAGCTAGTATTTTATAGAAGCAAAGTTTGTTTTTTTGTTTGTAAGAGGTAATCTCTGAAAGAATTGGTCCGATTGCTGAAATTATTTCAACGATAGAAAGCTGCTTTATTCCAGAGTGACATAGGCTATATTTTATTATGTAGTATGCGGGCGAAGCCGCGGACAAAAGCTAGTTAGTTTTATGATGGACCTATATTTTTATATTGATAGGTTTCACCATCAATAAACTTACTCGATCCCTTTTTCACAAACAAGAGAGAGAGAGAGAGACCGTCCGCCATTAATCTGGTGGTCTAATACCTAAAGAGACCTCAAGAATACGGAAATTGACAACTCAGGACAGACTCTCCTGGAGCAGAATTGTGAGGAGACTCGACTCCAGATAATAAAAGGGATGGACAAAGAAGATTGAAGGCAGAACTACACTGCGCACACGTGTGCCACACACTGATCTGGGTGCGTCGGTCTCCATACATTTTAGACATGTAGAGCTACACTTGATCCACGCCACGCGACGTCGTTCTACGTACTAATCAGGCATGTTACACGTGTCACACGGTCGAATGTAGTTCTAGCTTGATAGGTTTCACCATCTGATACTAAGCGATCATATGGCCCATTCACTCTTGACCTAAATACTCTATGGATCTAAACAGACGGACCGCATTTCAACTGCAATCCAACCGCAAATTGCAGTTTAAGAGCAGTTGACACGACTGCAATAGAACTGCAAACACGACTGCAATAGAACTGCAACCAAACGTATAGTCCGATTGCAGTCGTGTGAACTGCACACCGATTGCATCCAAACTGCACCATACCCACCCGCCCGCACGCTCCGCCCTCCCGTGTATACTATCTGCGTAACTGCATTCACACTGCAATTTGCGGTTGAATTGCAGTTTAAATGCGGTCCGTCTGTTTAGACCCTTAGATTGTATTGTATCTATCATGAAATACAGACTCTGGCAGGGAATTCCACTCCTTAGCTGTGCGCACAATGAACGTATTCCCAAAATGTATCGTGCGTATGAGTATGATCGATGGTATGAGTGGGATAATCCACCATGTACCAGTGACGCATCGACGCATATACCGGTGGTCCGATGATGGAACGGGCTTGGCGGAATTAATCGGGAGTTAGTTTCACACATTAATGTTTTAAGAATTGTTTAACGCTCATCATGAAAAAAAAAAGAAAGAAAGAAAACATGTTTATTCTGCCCGTATAGACACACAAATAAATACAAAATTAAAATTAGTTGCCATAACGTCATGTGTAGACCAGGCCTAACAGATTTGAACCATAGACAACTTTATTGTCTAGGTTTTCTATTAAAACAATCGTAATAATATATATAATCTGTGCGACGCCGGCCGCCTCGAGATAGACAAACAAAAATAAAAGACTCTCTCTATCAGTTCAAGTCAATCAGGGATAAGCAACACTTAAATGACTGCCTTAACTCGATATTATGGCCTTAACTATGTCATACTGCTGTATTTTAATCGTTTGGGATGGGAGAACGGAACGTCCGTTGAGTTACATAGACGTGTTACTAACTGCTCTTGGATTTTTTAAACGAAAAAGTAGGTCAAAAGTTACTGTTTATTGTTGTCCTATATATCAAAGTACAGCCTTTTGAATAACCTAACTAGTGGTGAAAAGTGCAAAGCGATATATCAAACCATCATAAAGTTATAAGTGAAAACATTTTTAAAAGTTAACCTAACGAACTGTGTGCCTGACCTACGACAACTCGCGCAGTGCCCGCTGAGGTGAGTCACCAAGAAACGCAAGTATCACTAGCACGTAGTACGGAACATTTTTTCATTACATACCCACAAAAATGAACTGTGCTGGATGTAAACAAGCAATAGCTCGCGGAGAACTGCTAAGATGTTGTACTTGCCAACAACTATACCACTATCGATGCATCAACATGACATCATCGTATTATGTCGAAAATAAAAGCAAAATAATTAATTCATGGCGCTGCCCATCATGCAAAACCTCTACGAAACAAATACGAAATGATGACACACCTGTTAGGAGACAATTTCCGACGACACTTGACGACACGATTATGTCCATTGACGACCAAATACACGATGACCAAAGTATACTAGGAGACACAGGAAAATATGACGCACCACCAACAAATACAGATAATTCTTCAGTCTTATCACCGATCTTACTACGACCAGAGCCAATCAAATTAGAACAAATTAGTCAACTATTAGACCAAAAATTGGAATTACAGCAACAATCTATTTTGGCAAAAATTAAAAGTACTATCCAATCAGAAATAAATACAGCTTTATTAAAATACCAACAAGAAATATACCAGAAAACTGAACAACTTTCTCTAGAGCAAACTAAACTAACCGCCAGTATTAGTCACATAAACGAAACCATACAAAATCTTGAGATAAAGACTGCAAAACTTAAAACAGAAATAGCCCAGCTACAAAATAAAAATATGCATCAGTACATGAATGATACGCCTATGAATACTACGAACGATAATAATAAAATACTTGTTATCTACGGCCTAAACGAATATTATAACGAAACAGAAACAGACCTCGAAGATAGAATTATATTTGCTTTTCAAGACACCTTAAATGTCGACCTCACTGGCTATATCGAAGAGCTATGTCGGATAGGACGGCAAGGATTTAGACGGCCACTACGGGTGGAATTGATCAGCAAAAAAATGACTAAATACATCTTAGAAAATGCGGATTATTTGAGAAGTCTAGGTTTATATGTATCTAGTTTTCTTGATAGAGAATCTTTACAGAGAAGACGAAAACAAAGAGAAGAACGGTATTCGATACATGAAAAAAACAAACAGGGACACTATAATCTACAAACAACTACAAACAACATAACGCTAAATAATACAACTAGACCACCTTCCCCCACCCAGAGCATCAATAATAGGCCAATTGAACTTTGTTCCTTTCGCAACTAATTTTGAAATTCTGTTCCAAAACATACGTAGTCTTAAAAATAAAAATTATTTGCTACAATCAGTAATTGAAGAAAGAAAAACGTTCATGCTATATGTTTGACAGAAACATGGATTACCGAAAACAAAATTGAACTACTGCACATGAATGGGTATAAAGCAGCTTCCAGTTATAGCAGGAAATACTACGACGGCGGAGGCGTATGCATTTTTGTTCAGGAAAGCATCGAAACCTTAGAACGACCAGACATAACTTCGCTCTCTGTTGAGTTTATATTCGAAGTTTGTGCAACAGAAATAGTCCAGCAAAATACTGTTATTGTAGTAATATATTGGCCTCAAAAAAACAGGGAGACGGATGTATTTTATGGTTCTCTCAAAAAACTTTTGCGGCTATTAAGAAATAAAGACAGTAAAAAGAATATTATTATAGGTGGAGATTTCAATGTAAACATATTGGAGAATTCAAACAGCACTAAAGATTTACTTAACGTTATGATTAGCTATAATTTCGACCAAATAATTAATGAACCTACTAGAATCAGCAAAACAAGTGCAACATGTATAGATTTAGTATTTACAAATTTTAAATTTAAAAACTTAAAGGCCTCTGTTGAAGACTTCGGACTTTCTGATCATAAAGGAATAATATTATCGGTCCCTAAAAAAACTGACATAAATGAACGGAAATCGTGGTACACGACTAAAAGAATATTTAATGAAAAAAATATGGAAAATTTTAAGACGCAACTAAGTAAAGTAAATTGGCAATCAATATTTAAAGATGACAAAGACGTAAATTCAAACTATGAAACTTTCCACACGACAATAGTAAGCATTTTAAATGACTGTATTCCAAAAGTAAAAATTAAAATTAAAAACAAAACCAAGAAGTCGTGGCTAACTACCGGTTTAAAAGTGTCTTGCCAGCACAAACGTCTACTCAAAACATTTCTGACACAAAATGAAGCCCCCCCTATCTTGTTAAAATATTACAAAAAATATGAAAAACTGCTAAAAAAAGCAGTTTATAAATCTAAAAAAAACATAAATATTAAAAGAATACGAAATAGCACCAATATTTCGAAAACCATGTGGCAAATAATAAAAGAACGCACAAATAAAACAACCAAACGTACAAAGAAAAATATAAAACTAAAGATACAAAATACAGTAACGGAAAACCCCACGACTGTTGCAAACGCATTTAACGACTTTTTTAAATCGGTTGGAGGAAAGTCCAGTCATCAAACTGGTCAACCGGTCATCACCAGAAATGACAAATCCTTATTTGTCAAACCTGTAGATGAATATGAAATACTATCAATTATAAGAAACCTTAAAAACAAGAGAAGCTATGGTTTTGATGAAATCCCACCCTCATTAGTTAAAAAATGCGCAAAGGTTCTAGCCATGCCCCTTACTTTCTTAATAAACCAATCCTTTATTGAAGGAACCGTTCCACATTTACTTAAAATCTCAGTAATCAAACCTATCCATAAAAAAGATTTGCAGACCGACTGTAATAATTATCGTCCTATAGCACTTTTGCCTACCTTCTCAAAAATTTTAGAAACCGCTATGTCGTCACGCCTGTATTCTTTCTGCGAGACATTTAATATATTTAACGATAGCCAAAATGGATTCAGGAAAAATAAATCGACAACAAATGCAGTTTATAGATATGTGCAACAGATCTTAAATATAATTAATGAAAAGAAGTACGCTATAGGTATTCTTCTAGACATGAGTAAGGCGTACGATAGAGTTCAATATAATATCCTCTTGAATAAACTGGACGGGATAGGTGTACGTGGCATAGCTCATAAATGGTTTACGTCTTATCTCGAAAACCGTTCGCAATATGTAGAAATTGAGCACTACAATCATACTACTGGAGAAATCGCTAATGTTAAATCGAAAGCGACCACTGTACATAAATCAATCCCACAAGGTAGCGTACTCGGATGCATATTATTTCTTATTTATATTAATGATCTCCCTAAAAAAATAGATGCCGTAAGCGTTTTATTTGCTGATGACATTTCTGTAGTTTTTCCTTGCTCAAATAATCTGACCCTTAACAATGACATTCATCGAATTCTAACTGACATTTATACTTGGTTAAATGAACACAATCTTGAACTAAATTTCGCTAAGACAAAAATAATGCAATTCAGACCATACCAAAAACGACCCCTTGACATAAATTTTACTTTTAACGACATTACATTAGACTGCGTGGATAATTTCAATTTATTGGGACTTAATATTGACACAAACCTAAACTGGAAATCCCATTTAGCACACATAAGTAACAAAATTTCTAGGTTTTCTTATGCATTATCGGAACTAAAAAGATCCACGGATTTCAAATCAGCAAAAGCAGCCTATAGCGCATATGCGCACTCTTGGCTTCGTTATGGTATAATGCTATGGGGTAATAGTACAAACGCTGATAAACTATTCAAGCTACAAAAAAGATGCATACGCATCTTAACAAATATAGGATGTATGGACAGCTGTAGACCACACTTTATAAAACATAATATCCTTACGCTCACGTCTCTATACATCTTTGAAATATGTCTGTTTGTCAGGAAAAATATGTCTCTTTTCCCCTTAAATAAGGATCATTACACCCAACCACGGAATTTGCGACACCAAAACGATCTAGCATTACCGGTTTCGAAGCTATCTATTTTCAATACAGGCCCTTATGTAATGTGTATCAAGATTTATAATAAAATTCCAAAATCCCTAAAAGAAATTAAAGCAATCAATTTATTTAAAACAAAATTGTTCACTCATTTGAACCAGAAGTGCTACTACACACTGAAAGAGTTTTTTGAAGAAAAAATAAATAAATAATTAAATAAGCGCAAAGTACATAATTGAATTGGTCTAATTCGTAATTCGCTATTACTAATGTTATTATTATCATTTTTCAATGTATTTTATATTATTTTGACATTTATACTTATTTTTGACATTTATATTTATTTTGACATTTAATTGATTTGACGTTATCCAATTATTGTATTTATTTATTTTACTTGTAATATCAATAATTTTTGCCTGTTTAAATGTAACATTGAAACTGATTTTTAAATTGTATTTTATCTTACTGAAATTTATTTGTTTTGCAGTGCCCTTACAGGGTGCATGTTTGAAACTCTATTTTTATTCCAACCACTGTACAACATGTTTGCAATAAACTGATTTGATTTGATTTGATTTGATTTATCTCAGTTGAAAATCCAATACTATTAGCAATATTATGGCATTCAGTCTGTTAGTGAAAAAGGCCGTTGCTGATATTTCGCGTATACTTACTCATATTTCACTATTTCAGACATTGTAAAGATGTTTAGAGGTATGCAGAACAAGATGTAAAGTCCTGCAAACTGTTGTTGATAAAGAAGTAGAGGATTCTTCAAGGGGTGTTGTGTCTAGTCCGGGTAACTGCTCGATAGTTGATTTACGACTGTTGTATGTGTTCTAATCGTGCGTAGAATTCTAATACCGCGATACAGGATTTTGAATTTTAGTTAAGTTTTAGGGACTAAAGGGGTCGATATTTTCGTAATGCTAGCCTATAGTTTTCTTACTGCAGGAAAAAAGCTTATTTTCTCCAGCATTGGTAATTTCGTCAAATCGTCAACAAATACCAAATGAAATTTTGCTCAAAAAGATAAGCAAAGCAACATATTGTACCTACATAAATAACATCAACGATGAAACTTCAAATATGGATTTTTTTTATTGTGAGAAAAATCATCCAATGACAACCCCCGCTCTTACCTGCGGCGGAGCGGGAGATAGTGTTAGACTCTTACTGATTAAAAGCCCACCCCGTTCCTTCTAGCCTTCATACCGGGGCTCGAGTTCCCTTTCGGATAACCCTGGCCCCAGTAGGCTTCGACCCGGCTGGGTCCCTGCTGTTGCTGACAACTCCTTGAGGCACGCGGGAAAAGTGCGCGCCGTCGACGACTTGGGGTTGGTCCGGATAGTTACCGGACGGCCGGACAGCGAGCTACCCATTGCTCATTGTCCGCAAGCCCGCGTCTACGGTGGCCGGAAATTCAAATATGGAATTGGCTAAATTCTACACAAAAATAAGACCAGTATCCTCCAAACTGGGGAACAACCCTGTAACATAAATAACAATGTACTTTAAATGGTTTGATACACACTTATAGATTGTTAGTGGACAAATTCATGACATAGCAACATGTACTTCTACATTTACTGAATCAATTAGCTCTAGTAAGTAAGTGTTGAAAATATTAGATCTCTGTCTATACCCTCGCCAAACATTGAGGCCATGAAATTCAATTCCAAGCTCAAATATGAAATGTGGCAGTACTGATAGCAAAACAAACAGACTGACATGACAGCTAGTGCAAATATTTGGTAGGTACTAAGTACCAACTGCGAAATATTACTCAGAAGATACACTACTAAACAAGAAGCGATGGCAAAGTCATCCATGTAACTGATTATTTGGAAGTTAATGGTATTTACCTACTGTGTATTTAAGGTTAGATCCTGACCTGTCATTTTAATTTATGATGTTGGTTGTACGTAGTCAGAAATAGTACTCTTAGTAGGTACTTTCTAATAGTACTTTTTCCACTTGTATCAAATACACGTAGAAAAAGTTTGTCATTCAAAATCAAAATCAAAGCATTTATTTCAAATAGACCATTTGCTTCACTTTTGAATAGTCAAATGTCGGTCAGTCCAAGAAAAGTGAAGCTAAATTGCACGTTCCAAAGCGTAGGTCTCTATGGAGAAGAACGTGCAAGAAACTCCATGGACACTCTTTTAAATCATATTATGTGTTACATATAATGCTTGGTTACATATTACTTGCGACCGAGGTGGAATTCGCCCAAGCCGTAGGGGTGTTGTGTAGCCAAGGGCTGCAGTGACAAGTTTCCACGTGTATCAAACGGCGTTTTTCAATACAGAGAAATAAATAAACGGAGATTGAAGCGCGACTCGTAGCACCCAATCTGATATGATAAATGCGATTAATCGTGGCGGGAGCGGTCTCGCGCAATTTTCCGCACTAGTGCGAAAAACAATAAATTGCGTGTCTAAATACGGTAGGGATAAAAGCGGATTTTCGAGTAAGTGTATTAAAAAATAAATTCTCATACATGATGTGATTAATGTAATTATGGATTTCCTTAAAACTGCTTAGCCTTTTCGTTTGCCAATTGTACATTAAGTTTTATTCCATTCCCTTGCTCTGAAGATAAAAATGAAAACGATAATTCTTGGGATAAAACTATTAATAATTAATCTTGCATTAATTGGTTCAAATATTTGGCTTTTTATTATGTATAGTATGGTTTCTGAAATGTTTTTTGCCCTTTTAACCGCGTTTATTCCGCCAGGATCGCACATCCATGACCGAACGGAGTGTTTGGTCTCGTCAGCTCTTCTGTCACCTATGGGGATTGAAGAGCTAAACGAGATGAAATATCCAGTCGCAGACACACCACCCTGGTGAACGTGTCCGCTGTCCATGAAGTTTCTTGCACATTCTTCTCCATAGAAATCTACGATTTAGAATGTGCAATTAGCACCATTTTTAGGGTTCCGTAGCCAAATGGCAAAAAACGGAACCCTTATAGATTCGTCATGTCTGTCTGTCTGTCTGTCTGTCTGTCTGTCTGTCTGTCTGTCCGTTTGTCCGTCCGTATGTCACAGCCACTTTTTTCCGAAAATATAAGAGCTATACTGTTGAGACTTTGTAAGTAGATGTATTATGTGAACCGCATTAAGATTTTCACACAAAAATAGAAAAAAAAGCAATAAATTTTGGGGGTCCCCATACTTAGAACTGAAACTCAAAAATTTTTTTTCATCAAACCCATGCGTGTGGGGTATCTATGAATAGGTCTTCAAAAATGATACTGAGGTTTCTAAAATCATTTTTTTCTAAACTGAATAGTTTGTGCGAGAGACACTTCCAAAGTGGTAAAATGTGTGTCCCCCCCCCCCTCTAACTTCTAAAATAAGAGAATGATAAAACTAAAAAAAATATATGATGTACATTACTATAAAAACTGCCAACGAAAATTAGTTTGAACGAAATCTAGTAAGTAGTTTTTTTTTTTAATGCGTCATAAATCGAAAAAAATACACTATTATTAAAATATCGATCAAAGTTACAACACATTACAAGAACTTTTATATTATGTTACTTGCTGCTACGGAACCCTTCATGGGCGAGTCCAACTCGCACTTGGCCGGTTTTTTATATTTCTAAAGTGCCTGTAAGTGGTTTATTTGAAACTAGCTTATGATCACAGCTTCGCCCGCGTACAAAAAATATAGCCTACTCTTCTCCTTCCTACTCAGGAATAAAGCAGCTTTCTATCGGTGAAAAAATTTTAGCAATCGGACCAGTACTTACTTCCAGAGATTACCTCCTACAAACTAAAAAACGAAAAAAAAAATACCTCTTTATTATGTTAGTGTGGATAAAATACTTTGAATAGAACCAAAAAATCGAAGACATGTGACACTCACCAACCCGCACTGGGCCCGGGTGGTGGATTACGGCCCATTCCCTCTCCTAGAGAGGAGACCCGAGTCCCTGCAGTAGGAACATTAAAAACGCTGATGAAGATGCTTTGAATCTTTAAATAGGACCTAAAACATTCGTCGGATTAATCCGACGCAAGCGGTTAAAGGGTTAACAATAATTAACAATCGTGAGAAAATAGGAGTAAGCTCCTAGGTAAGTACTTTGAATGCTATCTCAATATCTCTCTTGTCTGCAATAATACTAGCATTATGAACTTGAAATATGGCTACTTATTAATCATATCTCATTGTCTCAGCTTTGTTTTGTTTGGGAAACCATTGTTTTAAAATGAAATGTATACTGTGGATGTCGGATTGTTATTCTGTATTGTCGTTTTGGCATCGAGGTGTAAACAGGTCAACAAGATAATATTTTGTGTGACGTCATCGTATCGGGTGTCGCGAGTCAACAAAACATATTTTCACACCTACGTCAAGATGTTTTGGAGAGTGATTCGGAGGCTTCTCCGAAAAGAACTACTTACTGAAACACTTTTTTTTTGACAGCCTTTTCCGTCCCACTCCTGGGAAAAGGCCTCCCTCCACTCCTCCTCCTTTAGTAATTAGGTTTAGGTTTAGGTCTTTCGCACGCCCGGGCTTCTTCTTGCCAGTTCTGGTGGAATCTGTCTAGTTCATCGTGCCATCTCCTTCGCGGTCTACCGCGACCCCGTCGCACTGTTTCGGGGCACCAACTTTGTGCTACTTTAGCTCACACTTACTTAAACTTAGTTTTTGTACAAGCTTTTACTTAGTTTCACCAGACCCGATGTTTGTCTGTCATCAAATCTTACAAATTAAATTTGATCCATTTCCCGGTTACCGATTGAGCTGAAATTTTGCATACATATGTAAATCAGATGACAATACAAAATTATGATGACATGGAGCTGATCTGATGATGGAACCAGAAGGTGGCCGTAGAAACTCGGTAGTTAAATGACACAACCCCATCGAGTTTAGGCTCGTATGATTCGTCTTGACGGGTATTAATTATACAGATATACTGCGCTATAAAAGCTTGCTATGAAAAAAAAGAGTTTCATTAAAAACTGGTTTTCTATAAAAAATCCATCAAACACATTTTAAATGCTAAAAAAGCTGCCTAGCTAGCTAAAAGTATTTAAAGGGCAAAGGCCAATTGACGCTAAAATTTTCTAGATTCTATAAAAACGAAAGTTTGTATTACATTTGTATAATTATGTTTGTTACTCTTTCATACCTAAACAGCCGAACGGATTTGAATAAAAATTCGCTTATGGGTAGACCATATCCTGGATCAGCACGTATGATAATTTTTATCCCTGGAGTATTTTACTTATTTCATTAACGCTGGCAAAACTTGATCTGACGCTAGTTCTATCTAAAAATGCTACAAAAAAATACAAACGAATTGAGAACCTCCTCCTTTTTTTGGAAGTCGGTTAAAAAATACTTAAAGGGAATATTAATTTGTTTGTTGAAAATGAAGAAAATACCTCAAATTCTATTCTAGAAATCGGTGTAGATCCAAGTAATTAATCTCTTTTACCGCTCCATCGAATATAAAATCTAAAAATATGACTCACTGGGAGCTAAAACTAGACAGCGTTAGCGAAGTCTCATCGCGCGGTGACGTCATAGCCTCGAGTGACGTCACTCGGCGCCCGAGGGAATGTGTGCATTATTGATTAGCAGGTGAGGTGTGCAGTTATGAAATTATATTTAGTAATTAGGTTACACGATCTCATCACACCTGCGAAGTATTGTCCCTTAGGAATTCGTCGAAGGTTGTTAGTCGAATTTTGAGAAGAATGAGAATATTCTTTATTATAATAAAGAATATTCTCACTCTTCTCAAAATCGGAACTAAGCCTCTCTGCTTGTCATCATCTGAAATGATGATGATGATATCATCATTTCAGCCGACAGACGTCTACTGCTGGACATAGGCCTCCCCCAAGCGTCGCCACAACGAACGATCATGTGCGTCCCGCATCCATCGGATTCCCGCTACCTTCACCAGGTCGTCAGTCCACCTTGTAGGAGGCCTTCCAACGCTGCGTTTTCCGGTACGCGGTCGCCACTCCAGAACCTTTCGGCCCCAACGGCCATCTGCTCTGCGAGCAATGTGCCCTGCCCATTGCCACTTAAGTTTGGCGATTGTTTGCTTGTGGTTCTGTATTATTATCAGTCTTACGTTTGACTACTATCTCACCTGATAGTAAGCAATGACAGGGTAGTCGATTTTTTTTTTTTGGTGGGAATTCTACCGCTCTAGGGTGGGTGAAGCGAGAGAGCGTTACAAAATTTTACTGATTAAAACTCACTCCTATGTTCCTTTTTTGCCTTGCGACCCCGGGTTTCCCTTTCGGAAGCAAACTCATGGCTCCAGTTGGCTTTGACCCTGCTGGGTAGGCCCCTACGGTTTTGCCAACATTTCTTTGAGGCATGGTACACTACGCGCCGTCGACGACTCGGGCTCGGTCCGGAACTCCGGACAGTTACCGGAGAGGAAGCTACCCATTCCTGTCGTCTGCAAGCCTATGCTTATGGTAGCCGGAAATCGGGGTCGAGATCCCGACGGCTGGGGCGTAAGGAATTCTGTTCCCTCACGCATGCGGCCGCCTCCTTCGCTACGTATTACAAATTCGCGAAAGGACGCGACCGCCTGCTATTCCAGCTCGCTCCGGACATGTGGTCGTCCACAGGTTACAGCCATCAGGAAACTGACTCTTGTAGGGAATTCAAAGAGGTCTCTACGATTTTTTGTTTCTATGACTTATCAATTTTCTCACGACATTTTCCTTCACCGTTTGCTAATAATCGCTTAGATGTCTTTGCCAGAGGTGCACAGTATTTACCTAACAATGCTAGGTACAGTACAGAACAATGGTAGTTGTTTTGTGTCTTGCCAAGAGTGGTCACTGCCTTCTCACGATTATCGTATACTTAGATATCTAACTGCATGAGAAGATATGTTTATCTGGACAAATGAGCATGAATTAGCATCAGCATCATTTCAGCCTAAAACCGTCCACTGTAGAAGATAGGCTTCCCCAAAGTGTCGCCACAATGAACGGTCCTGTGCGTCTCGCATCCATCGGTTTCCCGCAACCCTCACCATGTCATCGGTCCACCGTGTGGGAGGTTCCGGTACGGAGAATGACATTGCCTTGCAAATTCTCACTCCGTCTAGTTTTGTTTGTCCATCAAGAATTTACCAGTACCGGCACAATGCAGGGACTGGTATCCGGATCGTGTAAAAATACTCTTTACCTTACTAAAACCACCCCGGTGATCACCATCATCAGTACATGGAAGAAGGTGCCGTGTCCTCTTAAAAGACCACCCCGGAACCCTCTCTGTATAACGCAAGTACATTTGTGGTATGCCCCTCGGGCTGTTGATGTCTTAATCGCGCAAAGAACACTAAAGGTAGACACTAAAGCTACACTGCGCACACGTGTGCCACATACGCCACTCTGGGCGCATCAGTCTCATCATCATCACCAGCCTTTTTAATGTTCCCACTGTTGGGACTCAAGCCTCCTCTCTAGGAGAGGGAATTGGCCGTAATCCACCACGCGGGCCTAGTGCGTGTTGGTGAATGTCACATGTCTTCGAATTTTTGGTTCTAGGACATGCCGGTTTCTTCACGATGTTTTCCTTCACCGTTATGAGAGCAGTGATGATGAAGTAATGCGCCTGGCTGGGTTTGAACCTGCGCCCTACAACTCGTAAGTCGGGGCCTTTACCACTCGGCCACCACTGCGCTCAGTCTGCGTCAGTCTACGTACATTTTATTTTAAGTAAACTAGACTTGTAGAGCTACACTAGATCGATAGTCGTTCTACGTACAAATCAGGTGTGGCCCACGTGTGTGTCGGTCTTATGTAGTTAAAGCTTAATACCACGATTCAGTATATTGAATTCTAGTTCCTATGTTGCGTAATAGGTGTCGCTACACCCCGTTATAAAGGAGAGAGGCAGAGAGTCCCATTTTTATATAAAATTGTTATTAAATTCTTGAACGGGAAAAACTTGCTACCTGAATGTGAGAACTATTAGTAGATACTGCCAAGTAGAAATATTACACATCGCACTTTCTTACACACCTTTGTTACTAATTTAACTATTAACTTTTCGCTACCGCATTAACCCGGTTACCGCGCAATTTTCAAAGATAACACCGTACGAACAAGTAAAGGTAAAGTAATGCCTAATTAGTGGACAATTACCTGTTGTTGGAAACTTGCCAGACAATAGATATTCATTACAAACGGGGACACTTTCTAACGGCTAGAATTGGCGTCATGTTTTCTATCACGAGTATAAACAGCTTAGTGATATTAAAATGCGATCCGACATGGCTACGCTCGTTTGGAGTTTTGGCCAAAACAAATCTTGAATGTGCGACTCGCGCACGGAGGGTGGGTTCAGTATTATTTATACATCGTAGGGGCCTAGCAGGGTCGAAGCCTACTGGGACCATGGGTTGACCGAAAGTGTACCCCGGGGCCCTGGAATAGAATAAAAGAAACTTAAATCTATGGAACTGTAACGAAGGCAAAGCAACGGGAGTGGGTTTTAGTCAGTAAAAGTCTGTCACACCCTCCCGCTTCGACCAACAGCGGGAGGAGTCATTGGATGGTTTCCCGCCTTACCACAAAAAAAACCCTTTTCTATAGATATATTACATATTATAGACACTGACACCAGGCGCATTACTTTGTGTTATTTATTTCATTACTACTGCTCTCAAAACGGTGAAGGAAAACATCGTGAGGAAACCGGCATGTCCTAGAACCAAAAATTCTAAAACATGTGACATTCACCAACCCGCACTGGGCCCGCGTGCTGGATTACGGCCCTAGGCAATAGGGTCGTAATCCCTCCTAGAGAGGAGGCCTGAGTCTCAGCAGTGGGAACATTAAAAATTACAACATTTTTCTTAGTTTTTAGTATTGCTTGTTTAGGGACAACGGAAATATATCATCTGTGAAAATTTCTACTGTCATGAGATATACTCTGGTGACAGACAGGCAGACGAACAGTAGAGTTTTAGTAATAGTGTCTAGTTTTACCCCTTTGGGTACCCCTAAAAACTTCCAGTGTTTTGAAAAATCATCCTTAACACTAATTAGGTTCTTGCAAGAGTTGTTTGAACCGTTCTTAAATGGAAATTGAAAAAAAGTTATGTACAGTGTGGGAAATCTATTGTTCATCAGATTGACACAATAATCCAATTAACCGTGTAGCCATTTCTTACAACTGTCAGATTGCATTTAAAAAGCTGGCATTGTATGTTAATTTGACCAATTAATCACAAGAGTTATGATCAACTGTAGATTTCATCTGACTTTTTCGTAAATGTGGGTTAATTACTATTAATTACTTCTCATTTCTTGGTGATCTGGCACCGTTACCTGGACTGCTTCTCAAGTACCAATGCGGTCATTTCTGCCAAATCACTTGAAAAAATTTTCGCTTGAATCCTGCGGCGCGGCGCCAAACCAAACCCTATGAAGTTTTTGTTTCGAGTTCAAGCAAACATGAACTTAGCGGTGGCCAGGCGGAAGTGTCTTTGATGGTACCTGAATAATAGTGAAATGTAAGCCAAGTCTACTTCTCAGGATATTTCAGCTAGGTATTAATTAGTTGTCACAGTTTCTGCGCTCTTATAATGGTCTATTGTTATACTGTTTACGAAACTAGACATTTTGACGATTCAACAACATTTATTGCGATTTTTTTACATTTTAATTCGTGTCCGACCGAAATACGGTTTCCGGCCGAAACCGTAACTTAACTGTTCAGCTTCACTTCCAGTTTCAGCTGAAACAAATCCAAAACTGATGTGGCAACAGAAAAAAAACTGCTTAAAATTAATAATTTTGTTTCATACAAACTAACAAAAATATAGTTTCTTACACCTATTTAAACAAAACGATAAATTTTTAGGCCTCTTATTGTTTTAAATATCATACTTTATTTTTCCATACCTATGTATTTTAAATTTATACGATTGTGTGAGGTACGAATAAACGTTTTTCTTTCTATCACAATCATCAGCTTAAAAATGCAAGTTTCGGTCGAGCCAAATATTCGGCCAATTTTTTGGCTGAAACCGAAACTTAGGCCGAAACTAACCTTTGGTTCGTTACTAGTTTCGAAGCTGACGAATTTTCCAATAACATGTATCACTAATATCCTCCAAACACCTTCTGATATGATAGAAGATAAAAAGTCTGTTATGTAGTCAGGCTTGCAGCCTAACCTGATTGGTTGGTTTGACGCATGGCTCGCTCTGTCCTCGTCACCTGTACACTGGAGGAAATGAAACGTCAGCTGACGGAGTTCACAAAATTGAAAATTTTTCCAGCACCTTTGACAGCGTTCAAGCCGAAAATAATCCCACAGTGACGTGTCTACTATGAGGATAAAAAAAAATAACTCTGTATTGGTCAATAAACATGCCTTTCGCTATTAAGGGGGATCCTCCAGGGTAACCCGCAAAATTAAAATTGTAGTTGAGGTGTTAGAAGGTTCTACGTTCATTAAAATATGATTTGCGATTATAATAAATATGAATTTACGGAATTATAATCATTAAAATAATTAATACAATCCTCTCAGTTCGTCTAACCCTGTTATATGGCTACAGTAGCCCTCATGCGGATCAATTCCTTATGCGTGATGAAATCAGCACGATATTAAAAACACCCTTACACATTTTCTCGGCGAGTGTTCTAGCATTCCCTTTATGTAACTTTTACAATTCCTGCTTGCTGGAAATCTTCTCCTATTCTCATTTTTTTCATACAAGAGTTAGTTTATATTGTGACATCATAACCGGTTCTGTTTTAAAATCATGTTCTATCATTAATGGATGTCGTACATGACTTAGGACACGTCTTTCTTATCACTAATGTATTTACTACATAGTAACCGCATCCTCTGTATCTCTTTGTAATGTGATTAACCTTATGGAGACGTAGAGTCTGTCTAAAAAGTCAAACAACTTGGGTAATTTATTAGGGCAATATGAAATCTGATGTAGTCAATACTGGTTCAGTTGATCATCTTGATCATAGTTTAAAAATAGAAGAACCTTATAAAAAGTATTGAATATAAGAATTTTTTAAATTATTAAATAATATACTATTTGTTATGTATTTGTTTATTGTGCAAACCTACCACAGTGTTGTCTTTTTTAACCCAAAGGTTGACTGGTAGAGAATGCCTTGTGGCATTAAGTCCGCCTATGTACCACTATTGTACATGAAGTTTAAATAAATAAATAAATACAAAATTCACAAGTCGTTTGACTTTTTAGACAGACTATAGTCACATCGATATCTAGCCACTTCATATTTAGATACTAAGGTTAGCTGTGATTGGTTTTAGGTAAAAAGAAACTTAGCATTGTTTTAAGGGAAATCATTAAATGATTCCTTTCGCCTTGAGTGGAGCGAGGGGGAGTGACTTTAACTAACCCTTCTGTGTTCTTTCAGTTACCTTTTGTTTTTCAAGGTTGCGGTAATTCTTTCGATCAATCTTCTAGCCCACACCAACTTCCCTGCGTGAATTCTGCTTTAAATCAATATTACCCGAAAAAAGTCATATTGCGGTCAGGTTTTACATTAACACCTACATGAGAGAAGACGAGTAAGAAGTTAGAAACTGTTACATTTCACACTTCAGAATAGATTTTTTAAGAGTGATGTTAATATTCGTTAAGTAGACTGATCAATCTAAATGGAAGAATCAGCTATCAATACGGCGGAATCTGTTTAATTCATTAAACCTCAAGCGAACGCCGGCGTTCGCGCACCTATTGTCTTTCTATTGTGTCTGTAATTTCCACGATTGAAAGTTTAAATATATTTTTCTATGTCATTTTTTGTATATTTGAAAAATAAAAATTTGCCTTTATCTAGATCAGTCCAACTTAAAGCGTAGGTCTACAACATGCCTTAGCATTTTTCTATGGAAGTCTTTTGTAAAATACTGCATTACAAAGGATTTTCACTTGGATTAAAAGCTCTAACACTAATGAATAATTTCCGCCAGTTACCTAACGCTAAAACTTTTTAATACAGGTTCTCCGGGATAGATCTTACTCGTGGATACAACCAGATTCCCAGGAACATTTTCATTACAATTTTGAATGGTTCAAGTTTCCAGATTAGATTAAAATGTTTAACAAACAATTCCAAGTTCTTTTATAATTTCTTAAACGCTTTTCCGTCAAATTAAGGTTCGTAAACTTTTCTTTACAAAATTTTTTTTTTGTCGTATATTTTATCTTGATGATTTCTCAATTTGATATTAGAATTAAGTACTTTAGTTACAATAGCATGAAAATTGACGATAAATGAGGGGTTTTTTTACTCGTACAAAGAATGAATAAGTTGGAGTGGTCAGTAAATTACAACGTACGGAATATAACAATAAACATGTGTGACATAATAGAGGAGTAACCGCAGATTATCGAGTAATATAATAGGACCAGATTGTAGTGTACTAACATGCTTTATTGTCCTTTGTTAAAGTACGGCGTAAAAAGACAAAATAACAAATACATTTTGCTTTTAAAACAATAGAATTTACTCCTGAATTTGAATGGTTCTAATAGTAGAGGATACGGTTAAGAACGACCTTCACCGGTTTGTTTAATGGACGAAACGTATTTTATGATAAATTTAGTATATTAAAGAATATAATGCGGGTGGGTTGCCTGAGAAATTCCTGGCCAAACAATTTTTTTTTTTTTTGAAAAATGTACCGGTGTGTTTAACGAATAAATTTAGTACTAACCGAAAGAGCGAAGCCTTTAGAACATAAAAATGTTGGGTTGCCTATTTGTTTCCTGGCATAACTATGGGTTGCCAGGTATAAACAGGTATGTATAAACAGGTATGTTTATTTTGATATACAACAAATTCTATATCAAAATAAAGGCTGTTTCATTACAAATACGATGTTATAGTGTTGTCTGCAAAAAAATCTGGTATGAATAACGGTTGTGCATTTTTCTATAAAAAAAGTAAATTTTCAATTTTTAATTAATAATAGTCTGGCCAGGAATTTCTTAGGCAACCCACTCGCGTTATATTATTTAATACACTAAATTTATCATAAAATAAGTTTCATCCATTAAACAGACCGGTGAAGGTCGTTCTTAATCGGATCTTAGACTATAACCTGTACGTAGAATGTTGGATTAATATTTTACCTTCAGACTTTCTGTTACGGGTTTTTTTTAGATCGTGACCAGTCAGAGCATTCGTAGAATATTATTGTGTATTTTCTACTGTACTGTAAACTTTAAAAGTGTTGATAACCCAGACCTTTATGTTACGTTTCATATACAATTTCGTAGATTATCCAAGTTATCTGGTGTTTACTCATTTCACACTCATATATAGCGTGATATGAGAATTCACTTACAGCACTCAGTATACAGGAATGTTTGATGTGAACAACGACATTGAATTAATTATATTGACACGGTAATGTCTCCGTACCGACTTAACGAGATTACTTTGTAGAGATAATTAATTCTCTAATGACCTGCACACTGCGGAAGGCGTTTCTTTGGTTGCGGAAAATTAGTCCTTACAACAACTGTATTTTGTACACTCATGATTTTTATTGATTGTGTTGCAAACTAAACTTGTTTTTTTTTGTTCGTTGCAGGCGAGTGCAGTCACGCGGCAGTTCAGTATCGCCGCTCAAGATGTTGCGACCAGAATCGCCCCTCGCTGACCATCGCAGCCTCCTCCCGCGTCGGCTGCTGCCTGCCAAGGCACAAATAGCGCCAGCAGACAAGCGCAAAAATCGAAGATCTCTCGAACTCAACCCACCCTCAAACGACCACGCTCCCTACGATTACTCAAAACTGCTCATATCGAAAACGACAGACTCTTTGAACACAGAATGTCCTCGCAAACTGATAAATAAACAAGATTCGACTGATAGCTTAAAGCGTGCGTTGCTATCTAAAGACGATAAAAAATCTGCGAGCAAGGAGTCTGATAAGAAAGGCCAGATCTCAAAACAGGACTCGAGTGAGAGTTTGAAAAAGGCTTTACTTTGTCGTCAGGACTCCAATGAGAGTGTTAAGCGGAAAGATGCTGACGCAAAGCGGACACAGAAAGATGAAGCGAAAAGGGTTAATGAGATTAAAAGAGGGAGTGATAAGAAAGGGTTGTTGGAGACGGATATAGACGAGCCGTTGAAGAGGATATATGAGAGGCGGACGGGTTGTGCTCGTCCTACGTTGCCGCCGGTGGCTGAGAAGTCGGCGCCGTCTCCGACCTCCCCGAATGGCAGCCCGGGTACGCCGAGCGTGGCGGCCGTGGCCGAGGGGCTCGCGCGGTGGGGTAGTGGTCTACTGACCCCCAAGGACGAGCCCCGGCTAAAGGCTGCCAGAAGCTGGTACGGATATGGAACACTTCCAACGGATAGCGATAAGGTAAGAAATATATATATAAGAAGTATTATAATCACTTTACAGGAATAATATCCGTGATTACCAAAACAATTACGAATACAATGGAGTTAAGAGAGCGTTTGACTTAATTGAATCAAAATATTGCATTTGCCTTTTTTTTGGGTATGAAATCATTAACTTCTCCTGCTCTGGGTGGAGCGAGAGGGAGTGTCAGAATTTAATTTTACTGACCAACCCCCACTCGTGTTGCAAGTTTTCCTTTGATTTTTTTTCCCCGCACATTTTGTAGGCTGGGGTTGTCTCTGTGTCATAATTTTTTAATGCCCAACTAATAATAATTTCAGTATATTGTTGTAGTGACCTACGACAATGCATTGTGGAATGTATTCCACATTTCCTCAAACGCTTACCAATGGTAATTAGATCTCGTTAGCATCGTTTTCCTTTAAAAGTTAGGTTATTTTTATTTATTTATTTTTGTTTATTTGACAATAATTTATTTAGCTTCTTTTCTAACGGATTTTTACACCGTTTTCCTTGCACTTACGAACCAGATATGAATCTTTTTGGGTATTCCAAGTATACCGTAGGCTCATAATTAGGATCCACGTCTCTTCCTTGTCAGGTTGCAGTTTCCTCTTACTGGGTTTTGCCCACAATCACTATTAATAAATTAATAATATTTTTACCTATAACGGCATATTATCAGAAGTAAATCATTCATTTTCAACGATCAATGGCAAGTCTATTGATCGAATAGAATATTATCAAAGGAAAATAGATAACGTGTCTGGCTGTCTGCTTAGCATCTTGTCTGAATGTCTTGGTAAAGTGTCAGCCAAGATAATGATTTCAAGATGTAGTCTAACAATTCATTCGCCATGTAGAATTATCGCCGTCTTAGGCATCTATTTTTAATTTATTAAAACGCGCGTTAATTTTAAATAGAGGCCTCTTGATGCGATCGATTTGACGACCGAAATTGTACTGTATAATAATAATAATATAATTTATTTCTTCTTGTTTATTTCCTCTCCTAGAGAGGAGGCCTGAGTCCCAGCAGTGGGAACATTAAAAGGCTGATTATGCTATGCTATAATTTGCATAAATTATATCATCATCATCATTTCAGCTGATATATTTATTATTTATTTATTTATTATATACTTTATTGTACATACAAAACATAACAAAGAAAAACTTATATCTAAAACACGTACAATGGGCGGCCTTATCGCACGATATACGTCCACTGTTGGACATAGGCCTCCCCCAAGCGTCGCCACAACGAACGTTCTTGTGCGTCTCGCATCCATCGGTTTCCCGCAACGTTCACCAGGTCATCGGTATATACCTATTATACTTTTGACTTTTCCGCTGTACTGTTCCGTGTAATTTCCACATAAGTGGACAATCGTGTCTATTGGCTATAGCACTCAAGATGCTGTGGTGACTTCCACGTAGCCGACTAAGAAAGATACGATCTATTTGCGCCAAATAGCTGCGAAGCCACCTGTGTGCGCATCAGCACACATTGCTGATGCGCTACAGAAACGTGTGATATTGTCTTCTAATATAGTCGTGCGTGACGTAGAAGGCACGGAAATGTGTTGTCTTCTAGGTATTAAAAGGCCGTGGCGCTAAAAAGGTTAATCATCTTATCTATGTAATTAGCCTGTTAGGTATGTACTGGGCAAAGTCTTCTTCCCCTCTTGATAACAATCATGTTTATAGTGTTTATAGGTCTATCGTGTAGCATAAGATTAAATAAATGGCACATTTAGCCCACAGGTCATTTGACATGTAGCAGGCCAATTTCACTTAAGAATTTCAGCAGCAGCAACAGCTTTCCGGAGTATATCTGTGTTCTCATGGCCCTACCACAAGTAGGCCGGTTTGTATACGGAACACCGTGTATGGATGAGTTTTACCAATCACACGCACGGTGTTCCGTGTACAAACCGGCCTACGCAGGCAAAACTGTGGTAAAGCTTGTGTGTGTGGTAGGCCTATGAGTTTTGGCGCGCTATGTTATGTATGTTACACGTGCTCCATAGCTCACTGAAAAACAAAAACATCGTAAAGGACATTGAGAACGAGGCGAAATTCTGTTCATAAGTCATGAAGCCGAGTGCTGCAGTGTCAAATTTCCACATATATCAAATGATGTTTTTCAATCCACTTACGAGAAAATAAATAAACGGAGGTTGATTTGCGACTCGCGTAGCACCCAGACTGACACTAGAAAAATAATAAATTGTGAGGGGGCGAGCACCACCACTTTTCCGCTCTAAAACAGTAAATTGCTTGCCTAAAAGAGGTAGGGTTAAGAACGGCCTTGCGAGTAAGTGTATTGAAGAATTATTTCTGAGCTTATGTGTGAAGTATGGAAACTAAGGCATCATTCTCATGTTGCGGTTATTATCGGTATGTGCTCAACTGCTCCATATTTACGGCATGCGCAAACAATGAGTAACGGTATATTTTTGAAGCAACATAGTTTCGACCTGCGAGTTGCGAAAACACTGTTTAGAAATTCGCGAAGTATGTAATTCCTTTGAAAACATTATTTTTCCACGGTATTTCGTTCTCAGGGTATTGTTGACTGCTTGATCTACATGCAACAGGTTTTTAGACTAACAAGTTTGAAATGAAATTAAAATTAGATGAGTATTTAAATAGACTAAAATATATTAGATATTCAGGGTTAATGGCCACTTAATATCGCAAACCAAGGCACAATCACGATGTATTTTTGTGTCTAGAGCAATTAAGTTTGGATTATATTTATTAGATTTTTCTAGAGTCAGTCAAACACTTAATTACTGTGTTGATAATATTATTTAGTGTTTAAAAAAACATGTGTGCGAAAATATTCGTAGAGACTATTACGTTACGCATACCACGCGAATCGATGACATTACAAAGTCGCCGTTCAACTTTCTAGTTGTGGCAAAAACTGACTGGTGTGACGCGTCGCTTGATCGCGTTCACTCATTCATCACATCTCCGCTGTATCAGGAAACTGCGGAATACGGACACGGAACGTTCTTTTTTCAAGATTACCATTCATTCCTTGTTTTTGCGCGGGTAAGGAAGCGATAGGGTGCGCGGGCGCATCGCGATGGCGCCTCGACGACACTCGGCACCGGGTTTTTGACGTGAACGGTCGAACGGTCGCTGCGACTCGAACACTTTCTTATCGCATTCTTTCGACTCGTCGCGAACCAATAACGACTGTTTATCAGTGAATGTGAAAATGACGTAATTCGATTGTTTGTGTTAGTGCAGTTACTAGTGTGTGATAACACGTGACCCCAGGATTATTATGTGATTAATCTGACATTGATTGATTTCACACTATCGACAATGCCGAACGAGGTATGTCGTGCAAGGGTAAGGTTATTAAAGCGCATTGCTTTCGTGGTCGGTCACTTGTGAAGGCTTCCGCTGACAGTTGCGAAGCGAAAGTACAACAATACGTTTTAATATAAATTGTCTTACAGATCAGAATCATTCTATGAAAACCAGCTGTTGTATTCTTTATTGTACACCACATAGACAAAAAAATAAAGGACAAACATTATTAAAAATAAGTGTACATGGGCGGTCTTATCGTACAGGGCGATTTCTTACAGACAACTTTTGGATGGACTGAAAGAAAGGAGAAAGATTTAGGGCTGTCAGTGTACAACATCAAAAATAATACTGATAAGGAATAACAACACAAATACATACATACATACATATAATAAATATTAATAATTAATACTTACTTGAAACCTATAATTCTCAAAACACCCAACTATATTATTTCAATTTATTCAAATTAAAATAATATGTTTTTCATTTACTTCGGAGAACGTGTGATAAATGACACTAAACTGAAAGGCTATCTCTGTTTATCTCTTTTGTTTAAATGGGTTATCATCAAATTGTTTCTCACGCTTTGGGTGGAGAGGGAGGGAGTGTCAGACATTTACTGGCTGTATTCTTTTCATTTCATTTATTTGCATACCATAATGTGATTAAGGATGTTACAATAGGCTTAAAGCTAAGGAACATTTATGGACCCTGTAAGGGCACAGCAATGTAAAGCAAGTTATGAGTTTCCATGTGGATGGATGGAGGTGAAGAGGGAGGCCAAAGAAAAGATGAATGGAGTGTGAGAAGCTATATGAAAGCAAAGGGAGTTAGTGATAGCGTGACGAGTGACAGGACAGAATGGAAGAAAAAAACGTGTTGCGCCGACCCCAAATAAAACGGGACTAGGGCAGGAAGATGATGTAAGGGCACAGCAACATAGGTAAAAAATAAATAGAACATTAGAATCAAATTAAAATAATACATACTTTCAGTTGCCTATGCGTTCTAATTAATCCTAGAACCTTGCTATCTCTACTTATCTTAGTGTGCCAGTCGTAATTAAAGTTGATTGAAGGAAATTGTCAACGACAGCAAAAACATTGAAATGACATCACGTTTTCGTTGAAAAATGTCTCAGAAATTCCCCAATCACAAAGTTAACGTGATTGAAAACATTGACAATTGTACGAATAACAATAAATTCAACAAACTAGGTATTTGTAAACAATAAAATCTGGGTTTTTCTCACAATATTTGTAATGGTGAAACCAAAATACAAAATTAACAAGACGAGCGAGTATTTTATTGAACTAAGGCTTTTTTTTTATGGTGGGAAAAAAACATCCAATGACAACCCCCGCTCTTGGGCGGAGCTGAGATAGTGTCAGACTCTTACTGACTAAAATACCCACCCCGTTCCTTCTAGCCTTCATACCGGGGCTCGAGCGCCCTTTCGGATAACCCTGGCCCCAGTAAGCTTCGACCCGGCTGGGTCCCTACTGTTGCTGACAACTCCTTGAGGCGCGCGGGAACAGTACACGCCGTCGACGACTTGGACTTGGTCCGGACAGTTACCGGACGGCCGGACAGTGAGCTACCCATTGCTCATTGTCCGCAAGCCCGCGCCTACGGTGGCCGGAAATCGGGATCAGAATCCCGGCGGCGGCGGCGGCGGCGATAATTGAACTAAGGCTGATTTCCATCAAAGATGTGCTATGCATCTATGCTGCGAGGATGTAATAGCTTAGCTGTGAAACTATGTGACCGTTTCCTCTAACACTGCGCTATGTAGCGAGTAAGATGTGCTATGAAGATGCGCCGCCGGAAAGTAGCTGCGCGAGGAAGATGCGCATCTCGAGCTATGCTGATCCATTATCACGCATCCATAGCTTTATAGCACGCATCCTTCTATATAAAAAACATATCTTAGTTGAATCCGTTTCCACCAGAGCTATGTGAACCAATGAATATGATTGGTGGATATCAAACGCATCCATAGCAGCGTCGCATAGCACATCTCAGGTGGCAAAACCCTCTTACACTCAGAGAAAGAAATTGTTAAGCAGACATTTGATAAAAAATCTGGTTTTGCGTCAATTTGTCTTTTCACACGTCTTCACGTTCCAAAAATACGGTTGTTATTTGATTTCAGTTGATAAAACAATCAAAAAGAAATCCTACGTAATACCTATTGTACTACATATGTATACAAATATTTTTCTAGTATGTTTGACATTATTAATAGCTAAACCATAATTCCTAAATAGGTTAATGACTGTGGTTTGTGACAGATTACAAATGGCATGCCTAATTGAGAGACCTACATAGTTATAATACTTATTTATTAATGGAAAAGCCTGAACTAGCTAAATCTGTCATTTTTATGCCTTTTTATGTAGATTAACCTCAATAAAATAACTGTCTGACACGCCCTTTCTACACACAGAGTGGACGTGTTGGACTTTTACTGACTACAAAATCCACTTGTGTTCCTTTAGTTACTCTCTACGTTCCAGGGCAACGGTAACTCTTGCCGACATTCATGCAACTTTGCTTCTGGGATGAGAATGACCTCAAAAAAAAAGCTGTCGATACGCCCTCTCGCTACACTCGGGCGGGAAACGTCCCGCACTGGATGAAGCTACATGCGTGTCTTTTACTGAAGATAACACCTGTGTTAATTTAGTTGCTCTTTGCCATAAGGGGCCACGTAACTCATTCGAACATTCTCATGATTCTCGCATCGTCATTTGTTTTGAACTTTGTTTCTGTTGTGAGAATAACCTCAAAAAAAAGCTGTTGGATGCGCCCTCTCGCTACACTCAGGACGAATGGGACATCTCCCGCCCTGGGTGGAACGTGAGGGTGTGCCAGACTTTTACTGACTAAATCCGCACCTGTATCCTTCAGTTCTTTCCCCGCGGTCTTAGCGGACATCGGCCCTGTTGGGCTCCTAAGGTTTGCTGACACTTCTTTGAGGAGCGCGTGGATCACTACGCGCTGTTGACGACTGGGCTTCGTCCGGTCCATTACCGGACGGCCCGACAGCGAGCTACCCATTGCTCGACGTCTACAAGCCCGCGGTAAAACCTACCTGTGGTCAATTCAGTTGCTCTTTGAGCACCGGGGCCTCTGTAACTCTTCCGAACATTTCCGCATCTTCATTTGTTAAGCCTACCAAGCAACTTTGCTGCGGGGGCTAACAGGAAAATTACTATATAAAATAAAAAACCTGACAAACATAAGAAAAATAAAAATGATACAAAGATGCGTCAGCACCTCTGCCCGAATTTATTTATAAATCTACCGTTGTACTTAAATATACTTTTATTTACGTACACACTAAGGACAAGGTTGAAATGTCGTATCAGTTGTTTTGCACTAATTTATTTTAAAAGAAAGATGGCTACATAATAATAAATGTTGTACCTTCATTTCATTTTGGTTCAGATATCCTCGTCATCATGTCTCTTCTGGCCATTTACAGTACGGCCGAAATATCTTGACCGATATGAACTTCGAGCAATTGGCTGCGCAGTCATCCTTTTTAAAGAATCAATGGCGAATGCGTATTGCGTATTTTTTCGAGTATGCGCGTAGTTCGGAAGGCCTAAATTCAGAGTGGCCAAGACATTTTAACCGTACGGTACCTGTTTATGATTTACTAATGTCATTGCTCTGAACTTATCTATCAATTATTTCGTTCTAGAACATTATGGGTCTTTTTTTAAGGTGTGAAATCATTCAATGACTTTTTTTTCCCAGGCTTTTACTGACTAAAACCACACCTGTGTTCCTTCTTTGCCTTGCTCGGGTTCCCTTTCGGACTACCTATGACTTTTTTTTTAGGCTTTGACCTGAGAACATTACGGGCCTACCACATGCACAAGCTTCACCACAGTTTTGCCTGCGTAGGCCCGTTCGTACACGGAATACCGTGCGTGTAGGTGGTAAAAGTCATTTAGTTTTACACGGTGTTCCGTGTGTGGTATGCCCATTAGAAACTTTGTTCAAAGTTTGTGACGGTGAAAAATGAAAATGCTAGGATACGAAACAAATGTGTATCTCAACACAACACAGAATTAACAAAAACGACTAGTTTTTAAAAAGGAACTAAAAATTGGTTTCCATATTCTAGTATTTGCTTTATGTATATTTTTGCTTAAAATAAACGGCTTTAAATCCGAAGTAAAAATTATTCTTAAAAAAATATTTAAATGTATAAGAATTTTAGCTAGAACTAGTGATTAGCCTCAGCTCCGCATGGGTGTTTAAAATCTATGAAATCCTCGGCTTACTACTGTAATACTCGTATGCATGTATACACCTAAACTTTCCTCACGAATCACTCTGACTACTGGTGAAACTCCCATGAAAATCCGTTCTGTAATTTTTGAGTTTATCGCGGACAGATGTTAAGAGGAAAATAAAAAAAAATCAAATAGTCTAACTATAGATATTGGATTATAAATATTTACTTCATTACTGGTTTTGAAAACCTCTTGAATATTTGGTTAAATCTGGTTAACATGTTTGTTTTAACTTTTTATTTGTCAAACTTTAACATCGTCATCATTTTAACCGCACTGCTGGACTTAGGCCTCCCCCAAGTGTGCCACATCGACCGGACACCGGTCCTATCCATCTCGCATCCAGCGAATTCCCGCGTTCTGAACCAGTTCATCTGTCCACCTTCCAACGTTGTCTACTTACTTTATTTATTACTAGGTTTTGCTCGCGGTATCGCTCACATACATGAAATATAGCCTGGATTAAAGCAGCTTTCTGTCAGTGAAAAACTTTTAACAATCGGACCAGGACTTCCAGAGACTACCTCCTACAAACAAGAAAACAAACTACCTCTTTATAAAATTACTGTAGAATCTATTTATATAAGACAATGCTTCCTCCTCCTACGAATATGTCTACCCAAAGATCATCAGCACTTAAAAAATAGCAACTTCTTCCCCGCACTGTAGCATTCTAAAAGAGAATTCCATTCGCTGAATATGAGTGCCTGAACTTGCGTCATTTCTTTTAGAACTGTCAACTTGGGCTGAAAGATTACTTCAGCCTTGATAGTCAGTTCTGAAATGCATGGATTTTCAATTCTTCCAGCTTGCTCTTGAGTTCTGTGACTTTTTTTTTGGTGGGTAAAAATCACCCAATCGACATCTTCCATCCGGGGCCGGGCTTCCCTTTTGGATAACTGGCTGGGAATCATACTGTTGCTGACAACACCTTGAGGCGCACGAGAACAGTGCGCGCCGTCGAAGACTTTTGCTAGGTTCGGACAGTTACCGGATGGTCGAACAGTGAGCTACGCATTGCTCGCCGTCCGCAAGCCCGCGCCTACGGTGGCTGGAAATCGGGATTGGAATCCCGGCGGCGGCGGCGGCTGGGACGCCTGTGAGCACCGTTGCCTAATGCGGTCGGCCTCCTCCTTCGCTAGCATTACTGCTTCGCAGAAGGAGGCGACCGCCTGCCACTCTTCGCTCCGGACCATGACCTGGACCAAGGCCCGGCGCGAGAGATCGCCGCCGCCGATTGCCCCCACGAGGGCACGGCGAGTTCTGTGACCTTGTTGCTCCACAAGTCTGCCTTTCAGATCCAGCAATCCATCAGTTCCAAATGACTCAATGTTGATCTCATTTGTGTTGAAAAAATTTACAGTGAATGCTGAAATACTTCCGTTTTTTTTTTGTTTTTTTGCGAGAGAACTTAGCTGTGAAATACACAAGATATACGACCTTAGTTTTAATATGTGCGAAACGCGTACGTATTTTATGTAAAGAATCTATGTACAAAATTTCATAACTGTATCATGAAAAATCACAAAGTTATAAGCTTGTTATGTCAGCAAAAATACGTAGTCACCGGCCCATCCAGGCGACTGAGGAGTGTTTTGAACTTGCACCCAGCTATTTGCTGCGCCTAATGCCCGCTATGACCTGCTGTGACCTGTGTTGTACTTAGTGTCGGTGGTGCCCAAGTTGTGACCTTTTTAAGTAAATATTTTTGGTATAAAATATAACATGGTGTAAAAACTATTGGAATCCATTCAGATTGTGAACAAACTACATATATTCAGGTTTCACATGAACTAAAAACAATGTTGTATAGATAAAAGATCTGCAGTCGATCCATAAGCCAATACAGTATTCAGGATCCACAATCACAGGAAATTGAAGGGTTTTTAGTGGTTTTGATACAAAAATAATCATTTTTGCGTATGGAATAGAAAGGACCGCAAACATCTCGCGAGCCCCAGGTTACTGACCTCTAGAATAGACATAACTGAAGATAGAACAGACCATGTACGGCTGCAATCACGACTTCAGCAGGGCATCGAACCTCAACCCACGTTATACGTAGAGCCCTACGCTATATTTTATATAGACACAAACGACGATTAGGTTGCTCCCTTACAATTTCGAGCTGGAATCGCGACAGATTTGAAACGGCATTCGCCAAATATGTATTACAGACGTGACTATCTTGCGGATTAGGCACACAATGCCACATTCGCAAAATGATACTTTGGATTTTCGCAAAATGTCATATTCTCCAAACGCAATATCGCAAAACGACACATTAGCAAAATACCATTTTCGCATAATGTCCGAAATGTCACTTCGGGCACAGTATTTTTTTAATGTGTCGTTTTGAGAACGTGGCGTTTTCATAATGTGGTATTTTACTAGTGTAGCATTTCGTGAAAGACATTTTGCGAATGTGTCATTTTACGTCAATATGTCATTTTGCGAATGTGGCATTGTGCGCCTAAACCTGTATTGCAAATGGCATCTGTCATACAGGTTATTTTAGTCAAATCAATCTGCCGAGCCTTTTCCCTACTATGTTGGTTTGGTCAGCTTCCAGTCTAAGTTGCAGCTGAAGACCAGTATTTTACTTAAATCAACTGTCCGCTACGGTTTTGCTGACATCTCTTTGAGGGGTGCATGGAATACTACACGTGCCAGACGGCCGGATAATAAAGTGGGTTTCCCGGACGAAGATAGACACTTCTAGGCGATTTATTATATTTTAATACCAACAACTAATACCATATACCATATACTGGTATTTGTATGTACTCCAAAAGTCGTCTAAAGGTATAAAGTACAGTCACTAAAAATGATTTCTTTGAAAAAAAAAAAACAGTTCAATCCAAAAAAAAATGTACCTAAAAATATAAGAAAACCAAATTATTTTGATTACGTTTGGTTGACCCGAGAGTACCACATTCAAGTTGTTGGTAGTTCGGAATGGAAAATAAATATGATTTCAGATAAATACAAGTGGTAATAGAACGGAATAAATCCTCTAGGCAAGCATGCTCCATCGTCGACCACACCATCGTGAGATAGTGGTCAAACACGGGCCGAAAATATAATAAAAATGTGTATTTAAATGGTTGTTTATTAAGTGAAACATCAAGTTTATCGCACTCCGTCTGTTTATATATCAGCTGGCTTCAAGAGGTTAAGTTACTCGGGTCGCGGAGTCGTGACTCAGTCGCCCTTGGGACGGGTCGCTCTACATTCAATATTATTTCTTCCTATAAAGCTGCTTATCATGCTTAATTAATAGCATTTTTTCATGGCTTGATGATAGTCATACCCGGAATAGCTATCTGTAAGACATACAAATATTTGTTCGTAATGGAACTCGCTACATACAGCGCAGCAACAAAAGCTTAGAATAGTTATAGAGATCTTAATAGAGGGTCTTTTGCACTGTACGAAATAGTCACCGCAACCATGGAACGTAAGGGCACCTTAAGGAGCACGAGTGGGTTTTAATCAGTAAAAGTCTGATACTCGCTATCGCTCCATCTCGAGTGGGATATTTGTAACGACCGACCGAAAAACAATTTGTAGCCGAAACCAAATGTTCGGCACCTCTTCCAGTTTCGGCCGTAACCGTGCCAGAAAAACTGACAAGCAATAAAAATATCGGTAGTTATTCCTAACTATATTTCGATACAGTTACACTTAATTTGTATAGTTATAACTTTCATAAAACACTAGATAAATGTTACCATTTTTAGTTAACATACATAGACGAACGAGACAGTTCGTTTTTAGGCCTCTATCACAACCGTCATCGTCAGTTCAAAGATGTTAGTTTCGGTCTACTAACGTCTCGTCGTCTCGTAAGTATCGGCCTAAAAGTGGCAAATGCCACTTTTAGGCCGATACTGAAACTTGAGCCGAAACCGAATCTTCCAAAAAAAATTATGGAAATTTCTAGTATTCACGACTAGTACATAAGCAAGCAGGGCTCATTGCTCGCAGAACAGATGGTCGATGGTTCTGGAGTGGCGACCATAAGGTGGACCTATGATTAATATCGCAGGAATCCGATGGATGCGAGACGAACAGGTCCGGTCGTTATGGCGACACTCTTCGGCCTATGACTAACAGTGGACGTCTTTCTGGGTGGTTGAATGATGACGACTAGTTGAATGAAATCGCTAGTAATCATTACAACAGTCAACATTAACAATTCCACGTAACCTGGCATCGCAGTAAAGTCAGTGGCTTTAGCGTGACGCACGTGAACAAGTAAATTACAAAACAATCCGACTATTATCGTAGATTACAAAGCAAACATTATAAACGTGAAACATTCATCAGACGCGTTTTCGTCTCGATTGTTCTAGCTAATATGGACATAGTAAAGTAAATAGCTCTTTTTCACACTATTAATATAAAGGCGAAAGTTTGCGAGTGTGTGAGTGTGTTATTCCTTTGCGCTCAAACGATTTAGGATAAAACTTGGCGCATGGGTTTAACGCATTCGACCAAGGGGCCCCGTGCTCTTAGTAAGTACTTCTCATTCTTATCTCAATCACCAATAACACCGTGGATTTTAAGATTAGATAAGTAGTGGAAAGTACTGTAACGAGGGAAATCGAACAGATTGACTAACATATTCATTGAAATAATTAGCTGCATTAAGATTTTGATATATTTATACAGTTTCACTACCTAATTTTTTTTGGGTTCAAGTACAGGATCCTCAAATACGCGGGGCCTGTAGCATTTGCTACTCTTGCTATAAGTATGGCTAATCCGCCACTATTTAATTAATTATAATTTTCTACTTTCACGCGAGCAAAGCCACTGACATAAGTTAGTAATACAGGCGAAAGTTTGTATGTACTTATGTTTGTAATTTTACTCCTTCACGATCAAACGGCTGAACGGATTGCAATGAAATTCGGCGCAAGCGCGAGACAAGGTCTGTCTTATATTTTTAACACGGGTGTTCCTTTGGGAC
Organism: Mythimna ferrago; assembly: GCA_910589285.2. NCBI lineage: Eukaryota > Metazoa > Arthropoda > Insecta > Lepidoptera > Noctuidae > Mythimna > Mythimna ferrago. Next base: position 4,631,005 of record OU342693.1, read on the forward strand.
AATTTTGTAGTTTCAGACGGGTGAAGCCGGTAGCAGAAATTAGTAAAAAATAATTTGGCAAAAGAGTGTGAATCGCTAGCTGAATCACAACCTATGATTCACTTTCCATTCTGCCCTCTGTATACAAAACTTGCATCAAAAGTGACCTTAGCATTACCAGCAACAAAATTATAACTACACCTCTACATGCCTACTATAATGCCAACAACACAAAAAGAAAAACAAACTGACCAACCGGTATTTTCCAAAAATGTTCATGATGCGTAGACTAAAAAAAAACCGGTCAAATGCAAATCGGACTCGCGCACCAAGGAATCCGTACTACGCGTTCCAAATGAGAATAGGACCGATTCCCATGTTTTGACGTCTCGTCGTACAGTCAAATCGAAGAAATTTTGGCAAAATTGTATAATTTAGAGATGATTAAAATTGAAGAACTGGATTCTGATTAAACTTTTTTCGTTCACAGTTCATAAATAAATTAAATTTTTCGTAAATTAATTAATGTTTAAAAATTTATTTCCTTGATTTGACAGTTAATCGTGATGTCACAACATGGCAAGCGATCCTATTCTCGCATTGTACAAACTTACCTATGTAAATAGGTAAATAATTCCATTCCTAATGATTTTTCTGTATCACAAAAAGTAATTATTTTGTGCTGCAAGTACAAAACGGTTTTAAGATTTTGTCCTTTACTATGAGACCTTGCTTCTTGTCAATTATTAGGATTCTAGGTCAACAGAAAGTACTCCATATGCTTTTACTTTCTGACAGATGGACAAACTTGTGATCCCAAGGTAAGGGTTCCGTTTTTGCCGATTTAGGTACGGACCCTTAAAATTGAGAAAAGTGCAGGACAAGTAACGCATATAGCTCTCAGCCCAGAAAATTTATAGACACTTAGTGCCAATAAGAGATCTAAAGGTGGCCAAATGGTAACGGGCCCGACGTACGAATTGTAGTTTGCGGGTTCAAACCCACTTTCATCACCACTGCTCTCAAAACTGTGAAGGAAAACATCGTGAGGATACTGACATATCCTAGAACCAAAAATTCGAAGACATTTGACATCCACCAACCCGTACTGGGCCCGTGTGGTGGATTACCGCCTATTCCCTCCTAGAGAGGAGGCCTGAGTCCCACTCCCAACAGTGGGAACACTATAAGGCCGACTATACTATTCTGTACAGTGCCAATTGAGTACTATTCTAATGTCATGAATGAAGAAGCCAGCAACAGCTCTCTGGATTGCATGACGAGCGATATTATTAGCGAAGCCACACACATATACCTACATAATCTAATAAGCGCTATCTCTAAAAATAAACTCGATTAAAAACGATCTAGAATAACCTAGCACGATTCTATAAATAGAATCGTCGGTAGGATTGTACGGCTTCGTATTTTAGGATCGTTAGGTACTGGTACATTCATTTACTAACTGGTATTTGTATCAAGCGTAATTCGAATAACTGAACTTTAATTTAGTTTGTGGAGAATTTAGAGTTCAATTGAAACCCAACTGAAGATTTGCGTACTGCCGCCTAGGCGGGTGCGAGAGGTGCGTCTACATAATTTTGCTCAGATGGTCCAAGGGACTATAAGCCTTAATAGTCTAGTCAAATTAGCAAAAAGATTGGACTTAATTCGTGTAGTTGTAATTTTTTGTGGAATCATTAGAAGACATGAATATAAGTCTTCTCTGAGTTTGCACCATTCCTGTTATGTACGGAACATCGTTTAATATTAGGTTTTAACATTAAAGTCCCAAAATTTAAAAATTTCATAAGTATTTAGTTGTGGTAAGTTTAGATATATGTAGATACCCCTTTAGTGTATAATTACTTTTCACGAAAAAAGTGTGAGGTGTATAAAACACTAATAAATCATTATTTTTAATTTGCGGCTCAAGGGAAATTTAGCCAGTTGGTGCAAACTCATAATAAGCTTTTTAAAGCATCCTATACATCCAGTTATTTTTGCACCCTTTTGCACCCCTAGGAAAACAGCATTTTACAATATTTGTAGATTGTACTTCGGGGCAAATTAGTGTAGTCATGGATTTTTTAATATATAATGTATTCTATATATAAAACATTCGCACGTAATAAAAGTAAGAAATATATAACTGGAAATTTATGTAGAGTTAACGTGAATACATACTGCGCCTCGTGGCGCTCGGAGGGCGAACGCGGGGTCGTGCGGCGCGCGCGCGGCGGGGTCGAGAGTAAGTAAGTGCGTGCATGTATATGCGTTTAGATCATTTTTGTGGCAAGAAGCGATCCCTGCGCTATACAAATTAATAACTATAATTTCCTCTATTTTATTAGCTGTGTTGTGAAAAACGGATTATGAAGTGTATTGCATTGTCGTGCCTCCCGACCTGCCCCTGTATTAAGTATTTATTTAACAAGAAATTATGATAATCATATCAATTCTCTGTCGATCTTTATTTCTTTCTGTACCTCAAAAGGAAAAAACGGAATCCTTATAGAATCACTTTGTTGTTCGTCCGTCTGTCTGTCAAGTCCCTTTATCTTGAGAACAAGTGCAAGTATCAAGTTGAAATTTAAACCGAATACTCAAGACTGCGGTCCCTTAACCTTTCAATCGTGGAAATTACATCATCATCATCATCATGAATTAGAGCTGTATAAAAATAAAAACTTCTAAGTTAACGAATAAAAAAGATATCGGCATTTACGTCGCAAAAAAAAATTATATTGCGACACTCAAGGGAATCATAAAGGTACTTCCCGTTGACCTAGAACCCTGAAATTTGGCATAAAGCAAGTTTTATAGCATAAGTATAGGAATAATTGCCGCTGGCAAAAGCTAGATATTTATTTTATTTAAGTTAGTTGATACGGAACCCTCAGTGTGCGAGTCCGACTCGCCCTTACCCAGTTTCTTTTTGAGGCGCATACTTAAAACTCCACATTTTTTATACTAATATTTTTTTGTTCTTACCTTGCCGTAGAATAATCAGGGCTGTCACACGGTTTATAGTTCTAAAGACAACCGAAATACAACTTATTTATTTGAAAGCTGTGTCCGCGAATTTGTTCGCGTGGACTACAGGATTTTGAATTTCTTTTTTCTAAAATAAAAGTAGCTCATGTTACTCCTTATTACATCACCTACTTGCCAAAAAAAGTCCCGTCAAAATCAGTCCAGCCATATCAGAGATTAGCACGGACAAACAGACAGACAGACAAATATTGCAAAAAATGTTATTTTGGTGTAGACTCTGACCAACGAAAGATGGCAAAACAAAAAGGAAGCCGTATTAAAAAAAATTGAAGCTGTTCACCCTAGCTGTACGCCACTTAAACGAAATTGATACGTTTGATTATTCATGAAAATAATAAGTATGCGATATATATATATATATGATGCATGTTAATTTAACAATTAAACATGTGCTGCTTATTTAGCCGCGATATTCAATGCCGCCAAAACTCAAGCATGTCCGTTCACTGCCAAAAGCAGCCTGATCACCTTGGCACCTGCTTTTTAGAATGTATCCTTGGAGTGTATCGACCGCCTTCAGCTCTTGGGAGTTGAAATTTCCTTAAACTTTGGGCAGTTCATTGAGCACAAAGCTACGGTAGCTGCTAGGAAACTCGACATTCATGCAAAGGTTAGATGGCACTCAGTGGCGGATTAGCCATGTATCAAGAGTAGCAAATGTTACAGACTCCCCCATTGTGGGGCCCCGCGCGTTCAGGGATCCCGCATTTTTGAACATAAAAGAAAACTAGTCAAAATATTGGTACTGCGTGAAACCTAAATACAGCTGATTTTTTTGGATGTGATGAGATAGTCACTTTACTTCAGACTATCCTGCAAGCAAACTACAGAATAGAAGATCTCTTAGAATTTATCCCATCATCGTACTTTTTACGCAAGTGATCTTAAAATCCACGAAGTTATTGGTGAATAAAAGCCTTGTTCAAGCTTATTTTAGAAAAGGTAGCTTTAGCCAACAGCTTCTAGCAGCGCTAGCTAAAACCACTTAATTTTAATATGTGTAGGTTAAGCTCAATTTTAATAACCCTACTCAGAATAAGCTTAAACAAGGTTTTTAGGGAATTACATATTTTGTGTGTCTATGTGAATATTACATTGCCTGTGCGTAGTGACTGGATTGGTTGATGATTTGGATGGTGATTTGGCTCTGAAACGTGGTCGTTCACAATGCGCCTCATCAGATGGTTTTAAGCAACACAAAGAGCAATGGAGAGGAAGATAAGCTTAAGTGGCAGTAAGCTGGGTACATTGCTCGCAGAACAGATGATCGATGGGGCCGAAAGGTTCTGGAATGGCAACCGGATACCTGAAGACGTAACGTTGAAAGGTCTCGCAACAAGGGTACCGATAACCTTTTATTTAGTAAGGTTCACGTGAATTCGATGGAGGCGTGATAGACTGGACCGGCCGTTGTGGTGACTTAGGAAAAACCTTTGTCTAGCAATGGAAGCCTTTCAGCTGAAATGATGATGACTATCGATGTTGGCATGTTGATGAGATCAATCTCTCAGAAAGATTACTCCACTTAAAAATTGGCTAAATCTGACTACTTCAAAGAAAAATAAATGTTGCATCTTATTAGTAAATCTTAACTGCTTTTCTGTATAAATTCATAAAGGCTTCGCCATCAGCATCGAAAAGACTCCTTAATTCTGTATTACTTGTCAGAAGAAAACGTAAAACGTCCTAAGCAAAATTCTAATCATTCGGGGTATGCAAAAAACAACTACATCTAGGTTATCTACATGTAGGTTTTCCAAAAGTACTAAATTAATTAGTATCTTACTACTAAATTAATTGATTAGTAGTAGGGGGGGGCCCCTTGGTCGAATTAGCAATAGACTCCGCGTCGGTTTAATCCGGCACTGACGGCGCTTCATACCAGGACAACATCGAATGTTATACAAAGCACAGGTCCAATCATTTGTGGAGCCAGTGGGTCTTTCAATAAACACTTCCCTGGAATCTTTAAATTTGAATAAAACAAATTGTGTGTTATCGATTTCTTATATTAATTTGTTTCAAATGTCCGCCGCTACTTTGCTAGATAGCGCGCATACGAAATATACAACTTTCCATGTCCTTTACTGTTTTCGTTATTAGGAGTTTCGTCTACTCATTGCCGAAACCTCCTGAAAAGTATAATACACCGTGTGAGTAATATTACAATTATTAAATAGTCAAAAAGTATCAAGTTTTTATAATAGTAATTAAAAAACTAACCAAGAAATGATATTATTGTATCCAACCGTCGCATTTTATCTGCATGTTTTTAATTGAATTCACTTTTTGCGTCTTTAAATTTGTTCATTATACTAAATAGTAGCCTTTCCATCGAACTAGTGATTGTTTATGGCACTATTTTAAGCAAAACGAGTATAATAAGATGCAGGAAAACAATTTTGACAATTCTTAATTTTTTTAAATGCTGCCATACATAACGTTTGATTAATAATTCGTTGTCTTCTTTTGATAGTCAAACTCTATGTACCGTATATATCTGTACCTCAGAGGTAAACAATAGTAACTCCACTTTTTTGAAAATATATTTTTTTGCACTGTTAAAATCGTAAGAACCAGTTCTACGTAATGGTATAGGGGATCAAGTCCTACGACATCTAGGAAGAGAAAGATCCAATTATTTAAGACAAAAACATATCGAGTATGGGATTTAAAATGATGATAAAATTGTTTACACGTCAGCTTTACGCGCACTTAATGTTGTTCTAAACTTTATTGTAATTATGTCGCGGGTCTCAAACCATAGGGGCGTATCCACAAAACCCCTACTTTTCAGGAGAGATAAAAAACTTAATAACTTTTCCTGTGATTGAGCCAGCTCGTTGTTTTTTTGCATTATTATTTATACTGCAATTAATATAGGATGCTTAATTTTAGGGCATTGCCTTTATAACACTAGTTTTTGGTTGATACGCCTATATAGCATGACGACTATACTGTAAAATTCCGTCAAAATACTCCATAAAATATATGAAATTTATGGACGTAAAATCTTTTTCCTCAAATTGTTAATATTTATACCAATATTTATTATTACTTAATTGGTGACTTCAAATATTGCTATTTAGGAATGAGAACCCATTAAAATTAACGTTATTTACGTAATTTCAAGAAATCATACGCCTGTCTGGCTTGTCATAAATATTGAGAGGTGTTTTAACTCAAAGAGGAAGTATAAACCAGTTTTGTTCTACAATTTAAAAAAAAGAAATGATTAATAGGCAATTACACAATATTTTCGTGTTTAAAAAGAAAAATAAGCATTATAAAAATAAAATTTATTCATAAATCTGAACACAATTATTAGATATGTCTTTAAAATCACAAACATTTGAAATTGAGCTGAAACAAAACATAGCTCTCAAAAACGCTGAAGGAAAACATCGTGAGGAAACCGGCATTAGTGATGTAACGAATATCTGATTTCTCACATTCGCGAATGCGAATGCGAATATTCAAATTCAATATTCGCGAATGCGAATGCGGATATTGACTTTCAAACAAAGTGCGCGCAAAATGTCAGACAGTTTTCACATTTCGTATCAGCCAAATTTGAACCGAACATAACAGAGCCTTAACAGACTGATTGAATGAAGCTTAACACAAAAAGTTTTTCAGAAAATACAGAATCCTGCAGGGAATTCTACTCCTTAGCTATACGCATAATGAGTGTGTTCCCATAACGCTTTCTACGTATGGGTGGAATGTCCACCATGTACCGGTGTCGCAACGCCGTGTGGTCCAATGATGGAACGGACTTGGCGGAATTAAATTCTGCAATTCCAATGCACACCCTCCGAAACGTAAACAATAAAAAACCGACAGGCTAGCAACTCGGCGTCGATGCTCAAGACCATACACGAACTTGTGCTTGATAGAGGTTGTACCGTCTCACCCTCACTAAGATCCCCAATTTTTTGGCAGACAATTTGGCTTTTGCTTCGATGTAGAAGCCGAAATTGAGGGTAGTCGACAGCGGCACCCCAAGAAGCTCTGAGATCTGAGAGAGATCTCGGAGAGAGACTGGATCTGAGACCCACTATTTCGCGCGCCGGACATGTAACTCTCAACAACAGTGCTATCGTCTATGTACCCAAATATACTGGCTTTAAGTAGGTCATTTTTGTGCAGCAAGAACCGTGTTGCCTAGAGTACCGACCCCTGAAGGACCCTGGCATTAATATCCATTTGACCCGACGAGCAGCCATCAATAACCACTCGGATGGATCGATCCCTCAAGAAGTTTACGATCCAATCACACAGACCAGTGGTTAGACCAGAGGAAGGAAGCTTAGCAATAAGACTTTCGTTTCAGCTTAGACCCTATCGAAAGCCTTCGAGATATCAAGGGAGACGGCAAGCGCTTCCCCATGCTTCTTGCTAGAAAATCCCCAATAGACCGATTTCGGCGAAAACCGTATTGCCGGTCAATGACGATGTCGTTAGTTTCTAGGTATGCCAGAAGTTATTTGTTAAACACCCGTTCCATACTCTTACAGAGGATGGACTTAACGGAGATGGATCGGTAGTTTGCCAGGTCAGCTCGACTGCCCTTCTTGGGCACAGTTTGAACGGCACTTATTCAGTCTCAGAGAGGCAAAATAGGCGGGTCAAGATTAGAGACAATTCAAGTGCAAAAGTTTTAAGACAACTGCTGGTATCCCGTCGAGGCCAATGGCTTTATTCACGTCAAAGAACACTACGAACACTACAAACGTTCTTATGATGGATACGAATATCCAAAATACTCGTCACGCACTCATCTGGAGAAACAGTTAAATTCATTCGAAAAGATTTGTTATGATTTGAGGTGAACATGTTGTTTCACAATTTGTGATTCTGCAAATGTGAAATAAAGTTGTGTGATGGAAAAAAATTAAAGTAAATATAAAATCATATAAGTTGTATTATCTTTCTAGATCCATTCAATCAAAATATTATTTCCTTTTTGTTGGTTAAAAACATTCGCTAAATATTCGCATGTTTTTTGCGAATGCGAATGCAAATATAAAAAAATGTGCGAATATTCGTGAATGCGAATATTCGTGAATGCGAATACGAGTATCAAAAAATGTGCGAATATTCGCGAATGCGAATATTTGTTACATCACTAACGTCTATATAGCTTGACAAAATGATTTCAGGTTAAAGTAAAATAAACAGTCGTATGTTCATACGCCTTTATGGTCCGATACGATTTTCTTTGATTCACGATAAAATTGAAAGTCGTACGTACGTACGTCTCGATGGCACGTCGAAACTGCCCCAATGAGCAATAATATCGCTCTTACGTCAATTATACGGCTATTTGGTCTAAAAATAATTCTAGACTCTCCAGCTAACGGCAAATAATATTTTTTAATTTATGCAAAAAGTAATTAACACAAAATTATAAGAAAAATTCAGTTAAAGTATTGCTTGTAGTAGAATCCAATGGCATTAAAAACGAAAAATCACATTTTTGCATATACGCCCCTATGGTTTGAGACCCGCGATGTGTAATACACAATAATTCCATCTAATAATTATAAAAAATACAATTGAGTTTGTTTCAATATCTTTAAAGCAACTATGTCAAAAATACTACGCGTTCTTAGAACTTATAGATGAGTAAAATTGAAGAACTGGATTTTGATTAAACTTTTTTCGTTCACAGTTCATAAATTAATTAAATTTTTCGTAAATTAATTAATGTTTAAAAATTTCTTTCCTCGATTTGACTGTAAATCGTGACGTCACAACATGGCGGGCGATCCTATTCTCATTTGGAACGCACTGTACATTCAAACTTTATTTCCGCGCGTTTTTGCCTCTCCTGTAAAATTTACTTTTTGGCACTTACTATTGTTTACCTCTGAGGTACAGATATATTCATATGCATGTAGTAAAAAGCAGTTACTTCAATATTACAAACAGATACTCCAATTTTATTTATATGTATGTACAGAAGATAAATGGACGGTTTTTTTAACTGTTTTTTTTTTAAATATAAAAACAAAATTAGGTTTCTTTACTAACACTTACTAACAGAGCATTTACAATCAGAAAGTGTTCCTTCCTCGTAAAATACATCCCACAACACTCCTAAGTAATGACTACGCTTATCTCTTCTTGTCAGTTTATTATTCCGTGTCGCGCGCTTGTCACTTCCATGGCGTAATAGTTCTTTGGCAATTAAGGCAACACTAGAAAAACGTATGTTCCTTAAAAAAATGCTAATTTTTTATAGGGTGCAAATATAAAGGAAACCAAATTAATGTAATTGTGATTTTTTCAAAACTACTTAAATTTCCCCCGAAGTACAGAGGCAAAAAAACGTGAAAAACTAATTTCCATACGTCGCACTGGGGTGCAAAATCGATCATGTACTTAGGTCGAAATGTATAACACTTTCCTCAGTTTACAAAACTACACAATTTTCCCCAATGCCGCAATGGCCAAAAATAACATTTTTATTTTTTTCTAATGCTGTGTTGGTCTAATTAAAATAATTAAAATGCAGTAATGTAGATTGAGGTTTAATATACCTAGAAAAAAAAAATTGTGAGTACACCTATATTCTCTGGTTAGTTATGAGCAATAAACAGTTTTCACCCCCTTCCGTAGGGGTGCCAAATGATTTTTATTTTTTATACTCTATTTTTCACTCATACAATACCATCAGAAACGTTTTTGCCTCTCCAGAGAATTTTGTCCAATCTTTCTTAAAAAATGACCTAATTTGACTAGACTATTAAGGCCCGTGTGGAACACTACGTAGATAGGTATTTGTTTTTCCGGTACATATACGTCTTGAAATCCCCATCGGGTCGATGACATAACGAGATCGCAAGTAATTCGTAGGCCCCTGAATACAAAGATCGGCCGTGTAAGTATTGACATAAGCGCGGTTGACTTATGGATAATTGAAACAGCTATTAGCATAGAATCGAGGATCGACGTACAATACGGCCAACGTAACTTGGCGAGACCGAACATAGGCTCTACGCATCTCTCTCTCACGTCGTTCATGTCAAACGACGGGAGAGAGCGAGAGATGCGCAGAGCCTATGTTCGGACTCGCCAAGTTACATTGGCCGTATTGTATGAGGAAAAGATAATTCAAAGAGTAGGCTGATGTTGATCGTGTGATTTATTTGATTTAATGGAAGATTTGGATGTTTTTAAAGTTAGTGAGACCTTCTCATTGATCTTATTTTTTTGTTTTGGCTGGGAAATCATTAAATAACATCTCTTTTTCGAACAATTCCTCATTGTCAGAACTCCCGGGCTACCGGCTCCTAATATTTTCTCTGGGGTTTTCTAAAATAAAGTTGCTTTATTTAGATAGATAGGTGTTTCGGGTCTTGGTGTCTTGTGTATGTGAGTTTACTGTGAACGTACCCATGATCCGCAGGAAAACTAAGGTTGCCGACATAGCACAAAGAATTGCCAAACGTAAGTGGCAATGGGCAGGGCACATTGCTCGCAGAACAGATGGCCGTTGGGGCCGAAAGGTTTTGGAGTGGCGACCGCGTACCGGAAGACGCAGCGTTGGAAGGCCTCCTACAAGGTAGATCGATGAAAAAAAGATCGCATCTTTTTAAAGTCGGCTGCGTGGAAGTCACCACATCATCTTGAGTGCTATAGCTAATAGACACGATTGTCCACTTGTGTGGAAATTAGTACAGCGGAAAAGTCAAAGTATAATAGGTATAAACCGATGACCTGGTGAAGGTAGCGGGAAACCGATGGAAGCGGGACGCACAGGAACGTTCGATGTGGCGACGCTTGGTGGAGGCCTATGTCCAACAGTTTACGTGTATCGTCTGAAATGATGATGATGATGTACCCATGATAAGAACAGGAGTAATTATTTATTTATTATTATTTATCTTTTATTTCAGGCAAATACATTAGATGATATAAATTATATTGGAACATTGATAATAGACCATCCCCCTCTTAATTTCTACTGTGGGACAATTTTTTTTTTTGAACTCCTCTTGTCTCTATCGCTATACGTCGATCTGGTTGTGGTAAACATCGTCAAGTTTTTTTTTTTTAATGAATAGGCTCGAGTTTGGCCACTATCTCACCTGATGGAAAGCGATGATGTGGTCGACGATGGAGCACGTTTGCCTGGAAGCAACCTATTTACTCTTGATTTATAGAACCTTAGGTTATAGTAGTATTTTCCCAGTTATGGTACAACCCTCCTAGGTTGGTTATTTTAAGATTTGGCAACTCTACTTAAATCTTATAGTCCCTTGAACCATCTGGCCGAAATTAAATGGTCACAACTCTCGTACCCGTCTAGGCGACAAACAACGAAAAACGGAAAGCGCGCGGCTGACCTTTAAATCCATTTTCTTTGCTAAATATTGATTGATTTACATATGCTATGTTCACTTTGAAGAATATTTAACCACCAATTTTTATGTGTAAAAATGTTTCTAAAGATCCAAGCCGTTTCGAAGGAGTAGGGAAAAGTTGCGAAATTGCTAAATATTTTTTTTAGACAAAAGTATTAATAGCACGAAAAAATCAAATTTTGATAATGTTGTTCATGAATCTATTTTTTTTATTTTTATTTTATTCATAGGAACAGCAAACAGCTACATTATGTGATATTAAAAAAAAAAAAAAACATAATTACAAGAAAAAACTTAAATAATAATGTAGCCCACAGCGCTGTTCACAGATTACCATTAGTTAGTAATTTTAAAATTGCCAGGTTACATGCATCCCAATGACATCTCCAAGTTATAAATAATATTAAAAACAAACAGAAAAAGTACGAGTCATACAAATCATTAAAAAAGAGAAAAAAAAAAGGAAAGAAAAGAGAACTCAGTTATAAGACTAAGAGAAAAATACTAATAATACTAATCAGAGCGCTCAAGTGTCTTATACAATAGGCTTCGAAACTTTGATGAGGTACATGTAAATATGTCGATATGCTCAAATACATTGTTATATGTTGTTACCATTCGCCGAATCGGTGCACGCTGCCCTGCATTAGATCGGCAGGTACCTGTTGCAAATAGTGAGCCTGCACGCACCTGCCTTCTATGAACAGTTCTGGGGACTGCATAACACAGTACATTGTTCAGATCGATACAGTCAAAATTGCCATTAACAATATTATATAAGGTCATTGCCTAAACATATATTTTTTTCAAACCTATTAACCTGGCCATTACCGAGGAGTAGGCTCCAGAAAATCACTGTTTTAAGGCACTTTTCGGGCGCTTAGGCCTTAAGCCGTAAGATATTCTATGCTCGACATTGGCCTTTCCCAAGCGTAGTCACATCAATTGATCGTGTTCCTCTTGACAGTACCGTAAATACATGTATGTAACTATGTACTGTTAGCGAGATAAATTGTTCGACAATGTTGTATTGTGTCAAACTGCTCATCAATCATATTATCTCTTGTCTAAACGAAGTTAAGAGCCTTATGACATTTCAACAGTTATTTTTGCATTTAATGGCCAACTTTGGTGTTCTTATTCTGATAAATTGAACGATTCGACAACTGACTTATTGAACGATGGAGAACAGGTATTACTATAGTTCATAACGGCCTCGAAATTTCTATATACCTGTGTTGTTGACTATCAAGGAAAAACTACTATACCCTATTCGCATTAAAAATAGAAATTTAAAGAATTTTTTTTTACTGTCTATTCAACTAATTTAAACTTTATTTCGTAGGTATAAGGATGACATTAAAAGCAAAAAAGTGGTTACAATACCAACTATTTATTGCAGCTGCCATCTGTCATGCCACCAACGTAATAAAAGTCAAAATCAGTTGAACTGACAGTAATAAAAGTTTTTCATACATTTCTAATGTTATTTTGAGCAGAGTATAGATAACTCGCCAAACGTTGTTCTGCGATATAAATTATATTGTCAATGAAAAAATTGGGGGTTAAAAATGGCGTAGATACGACCTATTCTCAGACCTACCAAACATACACAAAAAAATTACTTAAAAATCGATCAAGCAGTTTCGGAGGAGTCTACAAGTTATAAAAACGCTCAGAATTAACTGTAAATTTCTCCTTCGTAATAGATATAAATGTATTAGGTACAATAATAATGTTACGAAATATCTATACCGTTACTTACTTCATAGGAAATTAAAGTTGAAATATTATTAGTTATAAATTTAAAAATTATATTTAATAATTTGACGATTTATAATTAATAATGTGAGAACACTTAGACTCCGTGGACTCATGGGCTACAATTTTCATTGAGCTTTTGGATATAAAGCTGACCGGTCTACATTGTCCTCTCATATCTATTATTATTATTGGAATATGGATATATTGTACAAACAATCAATTTTTTTTAAAGAGTAACCATGAAGTTTTTTTGCCGGTTCTTCTCCCTATGAAACGATTAATCGGAACCATGCACTAGCTTCTGACGTTTTATAAGTGCCCATGTAGGCCTATGTGAAATAAATAATTTTGACTGAGTTTGCCATAATTATGCGATGCATCTAGTCTTCGAATTTCTGAAATAAAGATATTTTGCGACCTTGACGCCGCATACCAATCATAAGAACTGCATGCGACAATTAGCGCAATAATAATGTGACAATTTGAACACAAATTGTTTTAAGATGATAATAATGTTCCATAAGGTATACACTTTATGTATCTATCCATATGACTCATTCCTTCAATATTTTATTCTACAACATAACAAATCTTGATTTTTATGAGCTTACCGATTGTCTGTATAAAAAAATAGTTTAAAATATTCATATAAAATGCTAGTATTAACAGCTTGTTTGTTGTTTATACACAGTTGTCAACTTATTATTTGTAAATAAAGACATTGTTTCGTTTTATTATTCTAGTTGTGTATGTTTCCATCTTTACTATTCTTGTGTCAACATCAAACAATATAGCTAATTATAAATCGTCACCTCCTGCCACATAAAGTTTCATGCTGTGTGATATTTTGCCAATCTACTACTACTTGGTACCAAAGAAGTTGACAGCTCTTGGTGATTTCGGAAATGCTCATTGAAGTAACGCCGTCTTCCCAAGTAACATGAAATATGGCCAGGGATATGATGACACTCACTGTAGATACAGTGTCATCATATTCATATCACTATTGGCCTAAAGTACCTACTTACCTAAAACATTTTGCTTTATTTTTTTAACTGCTAGGGTTGCCACCTGTACTACTTGACTATAATATATTTAATAAGTATCGTAGGTACTGCGTTAGTCAATTTTTTTTTTATATTATAGACAAATAATAGGGTACACAAAATACTATAGTTTTGCCTGTATTTCAAATAATGAAAAGCATTTATTAAAATCCTAAAATATGTAAATAAACTGCTTTTTCGAAGGGTACCTATCAAAATGTTGAAGTTTGCTACACTATCTTTAGCATCCTTACTCAAAGTTTTTTGCATAAGTCCACAACTTGACTTGTTTGAATGTTGTTTGAATAAAGAATAAATAAAAATAATGTTATTTTTTTCTATAACTTTCCAAAAGTACCTTACCTACTAAATTATTTGCCTCGATTTATGAAAAATACTATATATTTCTCCCAAAAAAAGATAGCAACCCTAACCTACAGGTCTTGGGCGAGCATCTAAAATCTTGCTTCCGTGATAGTTTTTATTTTAAGCCTTTGACAAATTCTAATTGCAGATTTTCTGCCACGGACTTATTTTCAGTCACATTTCTGTACGTCATCGTACATATCGCATATCAATAATAATTGATGATGCTTTCAAAAAAAAATGTTTCCATTAAAATTAGCATAATTTAACTTATTTACGTCAAAGGTGCAAGTTGACGCAACCAAATACAAACCTTTGTTATCGATGTGTTTAGGATGCGTCATGATTTCAATAAAACGCGTATCTTCTGTCTTTAATTACGAAGGTTTCTAAATGTGGCAAAGTGTTATTGTTTTGACGTAAAGCTAAAATTTGGAAAGAGTACCTAATGTCATGACGCAGCAACCCGATTTTTTATATTTTTATTCGAAAGTGTTAATGTAAACAATCATCTAAAACTTAGTGTCTAGTGCGAGTATGTTTTACATTAACGCGATCTACACGTTTATGACATTTGGCGCTCCGATTGACCCACTCCAAGTTCTCCACTTCAAGCACTCCAATTGGCACTCTTAACCAATCAGAGAGACAAACGTTGTAAACATTTTGATCGCATTAACGTAATAACTCGCCACTCATCTCACTGAATACGTTCAGTCAAGTCAGCATAAATGGTCACTTGAAAGATGGACTTGGTTTCAGAAAGAACATTGAATTGATTCTTTAATTTTTTCTGATGTCAACTAAATTGATTGGTGGTTGTTGACAATCAGTTTTGCATGCATATGCTGCATGCAAAATCGATTGTCTTCCTTTCTTCTTTAGTTTGAGAAGTTTTTGCAGTCGAAGTCTGACATGACATCTCATATCAAACAAAGACTTTCAAAGTTTTTAAACACATTTTTACACAATTAACAAGTTGTCAGTTTGATCGATCGTCTTATTGTTCGTGTAAAGTCCACTTACTATTGACATCTCTACAAAAATAATATATTGTTTGTAATTTTGCGTTATTTTTTTTCAACTGTACAACACACTGGACAGTCCTGCAGGCCAAAAAGAGCTGTACCGGCTAGCTAAAACAAGAGAGAGAAAGACAAGAGATGTTTGTCAAGTAAGATGTGTAAGGAATGAAGCGGGAGTGGTCCTGTCGGATGATGAAAAAATCAAAGAGAGGTGGAAGGACTATTTTGAAAGACTGATGAATGAGGAAAATAATTGGAGTGGAATTTTAAAGAGTAAACCAGTGAATGTAGGGTTAGTGAGAATGGTTAGTATGGATGAAGTCAGAGTAGCAGTAAATGGAATGAAAAATGGTAAAGCCATTGGTCCAGATGGAATACCCGTTGAAGTGTGGAAGTTATTGCGAGTGGATGGATGGACGTGGTTAGCTTTATTCTTCAATAAGTTGTTGCGGGAAGAAGCCATACCTGATGAGTGGTGCAGCAGTTCTTTGGTGCCCATTTTTAAAAACAAAGGTGATGTGCTTGAGTGCAACAATTATAGAGGAATAAAGCTAATGTCACATACTATGAAAGCCTGGGAGAAAGTTATTGAAAGGCGACTGAGAGAAGAGAGTGAAATTTCACAGAACCAATTCGGTTTTATGCCTGGTCGGGGTACGACGGATGCCATTTTTGCTATACGCCAGCTGTGCGAGAAATACAGAAGTGCGCATAAAAACTTGCACATGGTATTCGTTGACCTCGAAAAGGCATACGACCGGGTACCTCTAGAGGTTCTGTGGTGGGCCCTTAAGGAGAAAGGTGTGCCTGGGAAGTATGTGCAGTTGATCCGAGCGATGTACAGTCGATGTAGTACGCAAGTCCGGTCAACAGTGGGCACCACTGGAAATTTCAATGTGGCTGTCGGCTTACATCAGGGATCGGCTCTCAGCCCTTATCTCTTCCTAATGATAATGGACGCTCTGACGTCGGACATTCAGGAGGAGGCTCCTTGGTGTATGCTGTTTGCCGACGACATTGTGCTGGTTGCCGAGAGTGGCCTAGAGGTCCAAAACAGATTGGAGGTGTGGTGGCACAGACTGGAGAGTGTTGGCCTGAAAGTAAGTAGAACCAAAACGGAGTACTTGTTCTGCGATTTCGGCGGTCTCTCCAACCCTGTGCCTTTAGCTCTCGCCAGAACGCCCATACCAATCTGTTCCGACTTTCGGTACCTCGGGTCACTCGTCCAAGGGGATGGTGAGGTAGACCGAGACGTAACACGTCGGATCAACGCAGGATGGATGAAATGGCGAGAGGTCACGGGAACAACTTGTGACCCACGCATGCCCCTCAAGTTGAAGGGTAAAATTTACAAGTCCGTCATAAGACCTGTCATACTGTATGGATCAGAATGTTGGGCTGTGAAAAAGAAGGATGAAAAAAGATTGCATGTTGCGGAGATGAGAATGTTGAGATGGATGTGTGGTGTGACGAGAATGGATAAAGTGAGAAATGAGTATATTAGAGGAAGTTTGAAAGTGGCGCCAGTGACTGAAAAGTTGAAAGGTAATCGGTTGTCTTGGTATGGTCATGTGAAGCGGAGGGATGAAGCGCATATTACTAAAAGAGTTCTGAGTATACATGTAAATGGATGGAGCGGGAGAGGAAGGCCGAAAAAAAGATGGATGGATTGTGTGAGAAGTGATATGAAAGAAAAGGGAGTTAGTGATAGTTTGACGGGTGACAGGACAGAATGGAAGAAGAAAACGTGTTGCGCCGACCCCAAGTAATATGGGATAAGGGCAGGAAGAAGAAGAAGAATTTTGCGTTATTTTTAGATTTTATCGGTGCTCTAATATGAAGTTTAATAGTTTTGGAGGTTAGATAAGCAGTCGCCCCTTATAAAATACTGGTTCTCGTCATTATTTACTTCGGCCAACCATTAAAGGCAAGAAATGACGAACAAGAACTCTCCCGGGAGATCGGGTACGCGTGGTCGCTACTGCCCAACAGTTCGCCACAAAACTGACCTAAAGTCCAAAGTTCCTTCAGTTACCCTTTTTTGCGAGGGCTGCGGTAACTCCTTCGAACAATTCGAACATTAATTTATATTATCTATATCTTATAATATAAAAATGAATCGCAAAATGTGTTGGTAAGCGCATAACTCAACAACGCCTGGACCGATTTCGCTAATTTTTTTTTTTGTTGTGTTCGTTATTATGAGGAGAAGGTTCTTATGGAAAAAAAAAATGAAAATTAGGGTAGTGTAGGGTAGAGTAAGGTAGAGGAGGGTAGAGTAGAGTAGGGTAGAGTAGGGTAGAGTAGAGTAGGGTAGAGTAGAGTAGGGTAGGGTAGAGTAGGGTATACTAGGCTGAAGTAGGGAAGAGCGGGAGCGAAGCCGCGCGGGCAAAAGCTAGTATATAATAAAAGGAGAAACTGACTGACTGACATATCAACGCACAGCCGAAACTATTGAGACTAGGAACGTGAAATTTTGCACAAAGCTTCCTTTTATGACGTAGGTGAGCACTAAGAGACATATTCTAAAAATTCACCCCCTAAGGGGATGAAACGGGGGCCCAAAGTTTGTATAAAGAAACCTACTTTCAAGCGGGTGAAGTTTCTGACAGAAGCTAGTCTGTAGATATATATATTTTTTTTCTTTTTGCGATATAACGTTTGTTGACAGAAGGACGTCTGTTGGGTCATATATATATGGATGACGTAGTCAATATATCTCAGCTATATTGACTACGTCATCCAAGGATCAAATAGTGTCTGTGACAGGGCCGGATTTAAGCATAGGCAACATAGGCAGTTACCTATGGGCCGCCACCACACCACAAGAAAATTATTAAATTAAATCGATAAAGGCTCAGTAGAAACTAAAAAATACTGAGTTTTATTAGAAATAGTCGTCTTACCACAATTACCGTTACGGATCTTGAGCACTCGGCGTCAGAGTGGGGATCGCTTTGCGCATTCCATACATTGGCGAGCCAATCGTCGTCGTTGTTAGATATATGCTGCAAGCGCAGGGAACGAGTCATGAGTGACGTCTAAGACGCGATGGCGCGGCGAGCCAATCACTGACACTTCCCGCCCCCGCGTCTCACTTCGCACCAATAAAGAAACCGAATATTTGACTTCTGCTCAAATTGAAGCCAGCGCTCAAGATCCGTTTCGGCAATTGTACCGCGCCGCTCTAAACCATAGCAACAGCGGAAAATGGTGTCTCACACGGTGGCGCGAGCATAATTTTTACTATGAAAAAGGCAGGACTTTTTCCCATTGAGATAGCGAGTGAAACGCGTTTATCAGTCAACTGTTAACTACAAACGATTTGAAGACCTCAACCACAAGCTCTACCTATGGGCCGCCGAAAATCTAAATCCGGCGCTGATCTGCGAATCTCGTATCGTTCCGGCTCCCGGCTCTCTGCCAAGTTTCCCAAGGCCACACCAAGGCTCAATTTATTCTGTTTGCCGCTAGGACTATTACTTGTTAAGTAATCTTTGCTGTTACTGAACAATCATGCTGGCTTGCGTGAATCACGTAAACATTACCTATTTTTCGTATCTTGGTTTGCCATCTTTTGTATCGTGTTGTTTTTCTGTAGAAGTTATTTATACATTTTAGTACCTTATAATATTTAGCGATATTTCATATTTCTGTCGCTGGTATGTCTTGAGTTTGACGATCATGGTTCGAACTGAATTCCTGTTCTTTCATCCCTTTTTTGTGGGTGTCATGAAATAATTTCTTCCGGTGTTGGTCTTATTCCCTCTTGGTCCATGAGAGATAATGAATGGTTCACGTCGGTCCGCTATCTCACCTGATGGTAAGTGAAAACAACGCGCCGTCGACCCTTGGCACTGGGCAGTAGCCTGATTCACGTAAAATCAAACAAGCCAAATATCGTTGAAGTTTTATAGTCGTTCGATCGAAGTCCTATCCAAAAGCGGTATTCACGATCTATCGACTTATTTCCAGTTACATTAATAAGTATTCTACCAGGATAATGTAATACAGATTTTTTTTAAATCGACTAATTTCAAACGACTTTAAAATCGGTGTCGTTCAAACTCGATTGATGAATGTGAATACGGAAATAGTCCAAACGACTAAATCGCTACGATATCGTTACGGTTTTCATTACGTGAATCGGGCTACTGATCCTTATCGGACGGAAGTTAACCAACTGCTCGCCATCCGCAAGCCCAAATGTTTAGATGGTCAATCAAACGGGTTTGCAACCAGCTCTAGTTTAGGTTGCTTTTTATCATTCGTACGTGAGCTTTTGGTATCGTCATTGCCTATGGGTTTGAAACCTTGCAAATACTAATGTGATTTTTTTTAATTCGTATGTACTTTTCTAATTTTATCTAGGACATTACTAACATCCCAAGCCTCGGAAAACACATAAAGCCGTTGGTCCATGTGGTCAATCGTTATAACAAGTAGTCGGACGCCAAAAAGCTGACCATCATTCTATCGAAGGACTGTCGTGTTGTGGATTTCTGGTATGCAGTTGCTTCATGTAAAACACGAGTACCTATTCAGCCGCCTCCGGTTGGACTGGCAGTCGACCCTAAGCTAAGCCGCAAAAGATTAGGGATATGATATGGGATATTTTTCATAGTATTTATTAGTTTATTATTTTAGCATATATATGTATTTTATTATTATAAATAACTTATTTTATATTTTTCCATTTGAACTATTTGTTATGTATTTGTTTATTGTGCAAACCTACCACAGTGTTGTCTTTTTTAACCCAAAGGTTGACTGGTAGAGAATGCCTTGTGGCATTAAGTCCGCCTATGTACCACTATTGTACATGAAGTTTAAATAAATAAATATGATGTACCATCAAAGACACTTCCGCCTGACCACCGCTAAGTTTATTTTTGTTTGCTCTTCAAACTTCAAAGGGTTTGGGTTGGCATCGCGCCGCAAGATTCAAGCGAATTTTTTTTTAAGTGTTCAGGCTGAAATGACCGCGACTACGTGTGGTAGCTTTTAGAAACTATGTTCCTACTCATCTTCTCAACGTTTAAAATTCCTATCACCGTTTACGACCCTCGGTTCAATATTGATTGCCAGTAGTACAAGGTGCAGGAAATTGTTTACTCGCTTGATTGATTGATTGATAACCGCTCTTAGTTTGCTTCGACATCGACATGCTATCAACTTATCAATCATTGTGTCGAGCTGTGTCAGCGCTGTTGTACCTACCTATAGCCAAGTAGTAGTACTTGCAAAACGCATGTAATTACTAATTTACATATTATATTAAATTAAAATCATCAAGCATATTAGATCATCAATACCTACTGATATTATAAAGCTGATGAGTTTGTTTGTTAGTTTGAACTAGATTGGAAAACTATATTAAAGTGAACTCTTCAAACATAGAGGTAGAACTACACTGCTCACACGTGTGTACCACACGCCGATCAGGGCGCGTCGGTCTCCTTACATTTTATATGGAAACTAGACTTGTAGATAGGGTTGCCACCTTTTTTTGTTGGAATTAAAGTACATTGGTATTGGTATTGGTAGATAAGAAAAAAAAGTACATGGTATCAAAATAAAGTACAATTTATTTATTATATATAATTGTTATAAAAATAATAAATAGTAAGTAAATATAATTGTTATAAAAAAGTTAAATATTTATTTATCTTCATTATTATAATAAAAAACATAACGTTTTTAAAATTATTTTTATTGCTTTTTGCAGTTTTTATCACATCAGTATCACATACTACTAAACAATTGCACAGCATTTTTACAATCAATATTTAAATCAAAGTAAACAAGTAACTATTTTTTATCAAATTGAGAGTCGCAAGAAAAAGCAAGGACTTAAGAAATCAAATCATGCGAAATAAAGTATTTTCAAGTACTTTATTGTTCTCATAAAGTATAGAGTACAATTACCTGAAATAACGTACAATACTTTATTATAAAGTACGGGTGGCAACCCTACTTGTAGAGCTACACTTGATCCACGCCACGCAACGTCGTTATACGTACGAATCAGGCGTGTTACACGTGTGCACACATGTTCTAGCTTTATAGTCGGCACATTTTTAATGACCACTTGTTTTTCATGTGTAGACATCATCATCATCATTATACCAGCCGAAAGACATCCACTGTTGGACATAGGCCTCCCCCAAGCGTCGCCACAACGATCGGTCCTGTGTAGACATATAAAACAGGTATTCTGGATACGGTTGTTAGGCAGTCATTATAACAAGCAATGTATGTATAATATCACGTTACGATCCACGCGAGCGGAGCAGTAACTAAAGACGCCGGAGAAACCGCGGTGAACAGCCAGTCTTGTTATACATATGTAGGTATAGTCAAGAAATACTTTTGCTAGGCAAAAGTATTGGCTTAGTTTAGTAAACGAGGGTACTTATAGCACATCATTTTTTATTTCAAATTTTTGTATTTCCTTCATGATTTTCCACTTTTCCTTATTATCTATTTGCCCGGATTAAATCCGCTTGTGTGCGCTTCAATAAAAATACTGTAATACTTTTCCAGCCAATCGGGATTTCGGTAATCTCGGCTTAATAATAAAATCCGCCCTACAAACAGTGCCGACACATTTCCCGTCCGCCCATCGAAGCCGTACAAATTAACGTCAATAAGAATTCATGTCACGCACGTCAAAACGTCATTGACTTTGAAAGATTAATGAAAATGGAAACAAATCCTTGCCGTAGTTGTATTTTTAGAGATTATTTTTAACGCACCTACTCGTAGAAACCCACAAAACATCAGGTTTACTCATTTATATGTATTGTCTATAAGAATATTAGTAGCCCGTATTGTCCCACTGCTGATGCTGGGCAAACGTCTTCTTCCATTCTTTCCAAGGGTCACGATTTTTCGTTTTCTTCTTTCCAATTTTTAAAGATCACATCATCGTTCATCATCATCATCTCAGCCAAAAGATGTTCTCTGTACTGGTCCTTTGCCTCTTGCGATGCAACGGATTCCCGCGACTCTCACCAAGTCGTCTGAACTCTATATGAGATACCTTCCAACGCTGCGTCTTCCGGTGCGTGGTCGTAACTCTAGATCCACACTTCTAGGTCGTCCTGTTAAATGCTTCGTGGTCTACCAGCACCAACGTGCTGCGTCTATATCGTGTTTTACAGGCCCGTAACTCGGCAGACATGACATGTCCTGCCCAGTACCATTTAAGTTCGGCAGCCTTTTAAGCTGATAAACAATTTGCGTTTTGGTAAATTATAGCACTAATTTTCTTTCTGAATAAGTAATTCTAGATTTTCTTACAATTTTCCTCTTTTAAATCTGACATTTTATAGCGATCATATTGGTAATTGACGTAATATTATGGCATTTTTAATTAATTTATGAAACGTAAAATGAAATATTTGCAATTAATTTATTATTTAATGTAAATAATTATAATGACAACTGAAGCAATTTTATGATATTTTCAGTAATTTAATGTATTCTGGAACACAATGACAGAACACACCACATGCAATGGTAGACGGTTGTCGAAGCTTTTGTTATTATTATTCCTCCGGTCGTTGTGGCGACGCTTGGGGGAGGCCTATGTCCAACAGTGGACGTCTTTCGGCTGATATGATGATGATGATGATTATTATTCCTCACCAAGTCGTTACAAACTCTCAGTAGGTACACATCCTTGCTCCATAAACCCGATTCTATATTTTCTTATTCATTTAACCTCAGCAAAAATATCCTGTACCCGGTCCTTTTTTACCCGACCTTGCCCTTTATGCTGACATGTTCGTGACTGGTTGCTGCGAAATATTTGTAGCTCACTGAAACATTATCACTCATGTGTATTATGGCAAATTAAGAGGGACCTTCCCAAGCCGTCACGAGGGCACGGTTTACAAGCTTGTTATTTAATCCAACACCATGTTTGATAAAAAGCCAACGTGAAAAAAAAGGAGATAACGCCTAAACGCTCTATTGGCATTCGGTAATTCCGTCATTTACTCGAATATTTCACAAGATTTTATTTTTTTAGGCCTTTAAAAAGCCTTAGGTTTCTATTTTGAAACAAAAAATGTCATTCAAAATCTGGATTAAATGCCCATGACGTCTATATTTATATCTTCTTTACTATTTTTTTTTACCTACATTATGAGTTCACGCAAAATAGCAGAATTTTCAGAGGTCTTTACTAGGTTACTTGTACACAAAATATTTTGACTTCATTAGAAACTTAACTTATCCACAAGATATCTATGTTTCCAAAATATCAAAAGATGTGTTATAACGTCATAATGACGTAAGAGCAGTTCTATGGAAATATATTACGGATGGGTCGCTCTTAAGGGATGCGAGGGATGAGTTATGGGTTGTTTATCATTGTGTTCGTGACGTTTGAGGTCGAATTTGGCCATTATTTGTTGGATAAGAGATAGGTGACCAAGCGTTTTTAGTTGAATAGTGGAAAATTGCTTATCAACTGAACTGTGTTGTTATTGTTCGAAATAGCGATTGAAGGAACGTGATTGGGTTTTGGTCAGTAAGGCCCCTAGCTCACGACGACATTTACGCGCGACAGCTTCGCTACTAACGCGCGTTAGTCACATTTGCAAGCGCTATAGAAAAAATGCCAACACGCTACAGCATGGCGACTGTATCGATGCGAACCCGCTACAACATCGCTACAAAAAAGTTGCTGTGGGCGAGGGGCCTAAATGGCTGACTCTCCTCGCTCCACCCACAGCAGAAGAAGTTATTTGACGATTTTCCTTGTTTATGAAATTAGTTTAAAAAAATGCATCGTTCTGGGTATGGGCTTATAGACAACGAGCAATGAGTATCTCGCCAACCCGCCGCCGTCCCGTAATTAACCAAGCCAGTCTTCAAGTTTCTGATTCTATAATTTAACGCGTGCGTATAAATATACTAGTTTTTGACCGCGTACATAAAATATTCGTAGCCTATGTTACTCAGCGATAAAGCAGCTTTCTAACAGTGAAAAAAATTCAGCAATCGGATCAGTAGTTCCACAGATTACCTCTTTATAATATTAGTGTAAATTTGTTCATTTTTATGCATCTAGAAAAGTAAGTTATTTTTGAAACAACCAGTATTTTATTTATGAATGTAGATAATTTAATGCGACAAAGAAACATTAACCCGTTGTGTGTCTAAACGTGGATCCACGCGAGACACAATGGCTTTTTAATTGTGTCTCTAATTACGGCACACGAGAGGTTAAGCAAATAATGTTTTTAGACACTCCCACGTGGATACTCTTTTATTACAGTCTTGTATGTGGATCTTTGTTATCTATCACGATATGACTATCATACGCTTTCTTTGATTATGTCATTGTTTTAACAATGACAATGAGATAAACTGTAAGTACGCTGATAATAAATCCACACAATAGTATTTAATACTAAGGTGAATTGTGCAATTATTGACGTTATTTAACTACATAAAACTTAATATACAAGGTGTGAGTATTGTTGCCAGGTGTCCCGATTTGCGCGGGATGTCCCGATTGTTAGGGGTCTAGGGACGCGTCCCGATTTGCACCTGATCGAGACGCTAAATCCCTGAAACTCAAGGAGCGACTGAAGAAGACTGGGTTTTACTCAGTAAAAGTTTGACACGCCTTCTCATTTCACTCCAGAGCGGAAGAAGTCATTGGATGATTTCCCTAAGGGTGAGTTGCACCATTTAACTATAACGATAAGAAAGCCGTCAACAGTTGTCAAATCGTCGAATTGACCGATAGGCGGCCGTTTCATAGCTGGTTAAGGTTTGGTTATCGTTATAGTTAAATGGTGCAACTCACCCTAAGTCCCGATTTGTTTTCCCATCTGTCCCGATTTTTATCCAAACGGACTTAGCAACACTCGTGTAAGGGACAGGTCTCCGCAAACGTAAAGGAATGGCTCAGTAGACGAAACTGAAAAACCTTCCAAAGATTTTTTTTCCGCACACGAAAAGCCTACTCGATTCTACTAAAGGCCTACAGCGAAAACTACTTTTTCTTTGTTTTCCCATATCATTATTATATTATGAACCTTGTTTTGCGGTAAATCGGCCCTCACCTAGTTTATGTCGGAAAATTATTATCGATCGTATCAAATGCACTGTAATTGACAGCTAACATGATATTACCATGTTCTTTGCTATTTAAATGCCGCGGGAAAATGAAGTAAAGTGCTTTTACGGAGAATATTCAACATTATTTTTAGTATACCTACACCGTTAAATTTTAATCGTTTTAATCCCGTGGAGGGTCGATCCGATACATGAAACACTATTGAATTAAGATAAAATTAAAAAATAAAGTACCTTTTTTTTCAAAACTCATATTAATTTACGTATGTACGAAATTAATTTCTTTAAGAAAACGTCAGCTGAGTGAGTCCAATGACCTGTGGCTAGTAGTCGGCGTCGAGTACAAACTACCTACCAAAAGGTACTTAATTAATTTAATTTTTTTCTTTACAAATCGATAGTGTTTCATGTACCGAATCGACCCTCCACGGGGTTAAAACGATTAAAATTTAGCGGTGTATATGCGAAACCTGAATATAGTTTCTTCAGAATCAGTAACTGAATCGGGTCCGATAATTTTTACAAAAATATTTAAAAAGGTCACATGTTGGATACAGGATACCATCGACAGTAAGTACAATACAGATCACGGCAGTTGATAGCGGGCATTAACCTCTCAATCGTGGAAATTACAGACACAATAGAAAGACAATAGGTGCGCGAACGCGCGTTCGCTTGGGGTTTAATGAATTAAGAACCAGCAAACAGCTGGGTGCAACTGCAAAACAACCCCTCAGTCGCCTGGATGGCCCGGTGACTGTGTATTTTTGCTGACATAAAAAGCTTATAACATTGCAATTTTCCATGATACAGTTGTGAAATTTTGTACATAGATTCTATACATTTTTTTTTTTTATAAAAAGTTTTTTATTTCACATTTTTTAGTTGCAATACACTAACAGCCAGAGTACCTAGTTTTTCATGACAATTCCAATTAACCCAAACCCTGCTAGAATACATTATTTATTTGATTATGAAGTTCTCGTATCTACCTTCCACCTTACGGCTCCATCATCAGACCAGTTCGATAGTACCTTATAGCCAAAGTGCTTCTTATGACAGTTCTAATAAGTCCAAACACGGCTAGGATACATTGATTCATTACGGAGTTCCGGTAAATACCTATCTTCTGGCTCTATCATAATCTTCAGATCATTTTGATAGTATCACATAGCCAAAGTGCATCTCATGACAATTCTAATAAGTCCAAACACGGCTAGGATACATTGATTAGTTACGGAGTTCCAGTGCCTATCGTCCGGCTCCATCATCATCATCATCATCAGGTTACTTCGATGATACCATTTTCAACATAACTATTCAGAACCATTCATTTATTTGTATTGTCATAGTTGCATAACCATGTTCATTGTGATACCTGTTTGAGTATGAAGTTCCGATGGCCGCTTCTGGTCTTCTTCACTAGTTCCACCTCATCAAATATCACTTTTTTACTGTAAATTCTTAAGTCCTTGATGAAAATACCAAAATGACTATATAGTTGCCTATAATATTTGAGGAGTTTCCTCGATTTCGCCAAGATTCCATCATCAGATCCCGACTTGGTGACTATGGGACCATTTGGGAAGTATACCCTTTCCAACAAAAAAAGAATTTTTCAAATCGGTTGGCAAGCGACGAAAAAACATAAAAAAAAAAAATGCAAACATCCGAATTGAGAACCTCCTCCTCTTTTAGAAGTCGGTTAAAAATACTAGACACGTGTTTTGGGTTTCGTATTTAAATAATCTAAAAGTAATGTTTTGTATGTAAGTGGTTTAATTCGCTGGCCACACGCCAGGCTGAAGACATCAGCTGTGTGAATTAAAAATAATCTGTTTCAGAATCCTTGGCATTTGATGAGGAAGTGATATTTTTAGTCTGGGATTGCCTAGCTTCGTCTAGATCAAAATGAACTCAGTTGTTTGAGTCCTGAACGTGGAAATACTGGCTTAGGGATAAAAAAGAGTATCCGTTTCAAAGGACGTGACCAGACATTATAGCTAGAACTACATTAGTAAGCAAGTGCGAACTTATTAATAATAATAAAAATAAACTGTTTTTGTTTCTTATTCTTCTCCTTAGTCGTTCACTTCTGACAAAGTGGTCGTGGTCAGGTCATGGATCGTTTGATAGGTCGTTCGCGGCTTTTGTCACTAGTATTATTATTTTATACTCATTTTCTACGTGTTTACTGACATTGTCCTCTCCTACCTTTCTTCTACCTACAGAAATTGTAATATGAAAATATTCCAAAATTGAATATTTTTTTAAAAGAGTGGAGTTCCATCCATGGAGTTTCTCACCAGTTCTTCGCCATAGAAAAGGACCAATTGGAACCGTGTACGATTTAAGTGCCCATGTAGGCCTATGTGAAATATGTAGGGGTCGAAAATGGCCTGAACTATTTGGAGAAAAGGATGGTACGACCGTGCCACTTTTTTGCTCGCTTTGGTGGGGCACTGCCGTGGCCCCTTATATTTTTTAATTTCTGAGGTTCATATCAGTCTCTATTTTAGGCACTGCGTGTACATTCGATAAGGGAAAACTTCGTAGGCGTTCGCAAAGGATGATTTTTAAGCTATAATTGAAAAAGATTATCTAATAATAAGAATTTCGAGGTCAATTTGCAAATCTATTGATTATTGATTTAGTAATCAATTAATATCATGTTTACACCTTTATTCAAAAGTATTAACTTTAACTAGCTGTTACCCGTGACTTCGTTCTCGTGTTTCCATTTTAGAGATGTGCGCCTCCGGGAATTAAGTCCCGTTCGTAGTTATTGAAAAATAAAAAGTAGCACAAGTTATAAAATTAGCTATGTTCCACTAAACGTCCCCTTCAAATTGTGTACTAGAAGTATTCCGTAGTTTGAATTGACGTTCCCGCGAGAAAATGAAAAGTAGTCTAAGTTACTCATTGTAACATCAGCTATCCTTCAGTGAAAGTCCCGTCAAAATCAGTCCAGCCGTTTCGGAGAGCAATCGGCACTGAACTGACAGACACAGAAAAAGTAGTGTAAACATTGCAGCACTGCCAAGTTTTTTTTTAAATTACCGTAATTCCAGTGCTTGTAATGTTGACATTGATTAAAGATGTTTTTGAAAAAAAAAAGCTGTGTTATGTAACTCGCTAATTATGATAAATTATGTAATCTACTGATTTCATGGCCACTCACTATCTGCGTAATAAACAGTAATAATAAACGTCGCACATAATCGAGTGTCATAGCGTTACAGCATCGTCTCAAAACGCTCTGTTTTACTATTTTATTTTTGTGTTGACCAATCCTCCTGTCCTCTCGCGGGAATCCGATGGATACGTGACGCACAGGACCGGTCGTTGTAGCGACGCTTGGGGGAGGCCTATGTCCAACAGTGGACGTCTTTCGGCTGATATGATGATGATGATGATGATTATCCCCCTGTAGCTTCTCCCGCTTTTGAGTGGATATAGAGGGCGTGTCAGACTTTTGCTGACTAACACCACACTTGTGTTCTACAGTTGCCCATTGCGTTTAGGACCACAGGTTTCTTTTTCAGAAATTCGCCATGGCCGTGACGGCTATCAACCCTAGTAAACCATTTTGCTAGATATCTCATTAGGCGCGCGTGAATCACAACGCGCCGTACTGTGGCTCGGTCTTTACCAAATGGGTGAACGACGAGGTACCCATCGCTCGTCGTCCGCAACCCCGCGTCTTCTGTGGCCGAGGACCGCCCTTCGGCTCCAGATGCCCTGTGCGTCTCCTGTGACATTCCCTCACCTTTGCAGCCATAGAATCTCCTTTGCTAGAATTACTGCTTCGCAGAAGGCGACCGCGATCCACCCTGTTTTACATAGCATATATAGCCTTTCAATGTTCTCACTGCTGGGACTCAGACGTCTCTAGGAGAAGGAGTGGGCCGTAATCCTCTACGTGGGCCCAGTGCGGGTTGGTCTTCAAATTTTTGGTTCTAGGACATGCCGGTTTCCTCACGATGTTTTACTTCACCGTTTTGAGAGCAGTGGTGCTGAAATAAATTATACAAAGTAATGCGCCTGGGTTTGAACCCGCGTCTTACAACTCGTAATTCGGGACCATTACCACTCGGCCACCACTGCTCTGGCTACCCAGTTGTACATACAAAAAGATAAGAGCGAATAAGAAAGATAGCACGTATTAATTTATTCTTATTTCTTAATTTCTCCCACGCAAGAAGGAAGCAGATTGAGGAAATGTTAAATCTCTATGACGTCACTAAGTAGCTGTGAGAAGACTGATTGCATATCATGCGTGATATGTTTGAAATGGCCGTCCTTGACAACGTGTTATGTTCTAAAAATACTGATTAGTGTATAATTCACATTCATTTCGCCAGATGTGACTTTTATAGGCGGTAACTTGGTGAATTTATTTACTTATCATAATTACCCTCTACTCTAACTACTGAGAATCAGTGGTTATATCTATACCCCGTTAAATTTTGATCGTTTTAATCCCGTGGAGGGCCGATCCGGTACATGAAACACTATCGATTTGTAAAGATAAAATTAAAAAATAAAGTACCTTTTTTAAAACTCGTATTAATTTACGCATGCACGAAACGAAAACGAAACGTCAGCTGAGCGAGTTCAATGACCTGTAGGTAGTAGTCGGCGTTGCGTACCTACAGGTCATTGAACTCGCTCAGCTGATGTTTTCTTAAAGAAATTAATTTCGTACATGCGTATTAATACGAGTTTAAAAAAAAAGGTACTTTATTTTATCTTTATCAATCGATAGTGTTTCATGTACCGGATCGACCCTCCACGGGATTAAAACGATTAAAATTTAACGGGGTATACTAAAAAAGTCGTGTTACTTCCTCTCTTTATAACTCAAGAACGGCTGAACCGCTTTGGCTGAAAATTGGTGGGGAGATAGCTTAGGACCAGGAGACGGACTTTTTATACGAAAATCTTCTTGAAAATCTTTAGTGTTTCCACCTCCGCCATAAAGCGGGAGAAATCATTAGGTGATCTATCCAACTGAAAAGAAAAAAAAATCTATACTAATATTATAAAGAGGTAAAGTTTTTTTTTTTGTTTGTGGTAATCTCTGAAAGTACTGGTTCGATTGCTGAAATTATTTCACCGATAGAGAACTGCTTTGTTTTTGAGTGACATGGGCTATATTTTTGTACGGAAGTCGTGGGTAAAAGCTAGTTTATCATAATATTAGCTTCTGCCAGCGGCTTCGCCCGCGTGAAAGTAGATAATTGTCCCAAGGAAACATATCTACTTCTTGGATAGAAAGTCTACCTGTACTCAATTTTATCTAAATCCGTTTAACTGTTACTATAAAAACTAATCTGTAAACTAGTACTTGACTGCGATCCCACCTGATGGTAAGCAGTGATGCAATCGTTGATGGTGAGGCGCGCTAGTTTATTAAGAGCCTATTCACTCTAGCCTTGAAGATGCCTAAATTATAATCGGACGGGCAGACCGCAGTTGACAAATAAAAAAACGTTAATAAAATAACGTTAATCTCCATTTTCTAATAAGAAATGACAATGAAATAACATGCGAAGGATACTATAGATAGAGTACACTCCTGGTTATGCCTTTGAAGTTTTATTCTCTTCCAAAAATGCCTGGATGAAATAGGAATTAGCACGAATTTGAAAAATTACTTCAAAGATGATAATTAGAAAGAGCAATCCGATATAGACTCTGACGTCAAAGCCCATCAGGCCCGTACGTCGTCATAGAAAATGGCGCTTTTACGACAGAGACGGATATATATTTATTAAAAAATTGTTATGCCTCGTTTGCTTTTTTTGATTTTGTTTTCATCATTAGTATTCTAGTTTTGCACATTTATAGATAAACTGGTTTGTCAATTTTTTTATAAAGATTGCCTATTATGAGCGTGTAATCCTTAGGCCCGGCGCCCACTATCGGTGGGCATCGGTGCGGCTCGGTACAGCTCGAGCGCTTTACGCCGGCTTCGAGCGGCTTAGGGCGCCTTAGAGCTCCGTCGGGCGACTTCGGGCGGCCTCGGCAGCCGTTCGGGTAGCTCGGGTGGCATTTTCGTATCAGACACGTCGCAGAACAGTCATTTCGATCACCGCACGCGCCTTCATTATCGTATCGTACAAGTATACGCAAAATAACTTGGCAGTCCTGAACATAGGCTCTGCGAACTTCTGCGCATGTACATTCGTAAAGAAAACTGTTATTGGCATTTTTTTTAACCAAAATACTAATAAAAATGTCCTAATACTCTGTCTTAAGGCTCCAAGTTTCTCTTCTTCAGCAAGATGAACAATGAGAACTAAGTCCCAATCCACCATTATAAATACACACACATAACTGTTTTCACGGAACGTTACGAGTGACTGCTCTGCGATGTTTCTGCAGCCAGAACTATTCTTAGGCTACCCAAAATCAGCTACGGCGTCCTTAGGCGTGTTTACGACTGCCGAGGCAGCTCTCAGGCGCCCAAAGCCGCCCGAAGTCGCCCGACGCAGCTCTAAGGCGCCCAAAGCCGCCCGAAGCCGGCGTAAAGCGCTCGAGCTCTACCGAGCCGCACCGATGCCCACCGATAGTGGGCGCCGGGCCTTACGGTATATCATAGAAATTGGCAAGTCCATATTCTCGGAGATGAATGGCCCGATTTTGATTATAAGGGGACTATAGGAGCTAATAGCGAGTTTTATACTCCTTTTCTCTCAGAAGATACTTTTATAGAAGCATGTACACTCTTTTGAGTATATCCACTTCAATTGGAGTTAACGGCCCGTTCACGAACTTGCCGCTGTGAGCGGTAGCTGAGTGTGGGGCGGCGAGCGGGAAGAACAAATGTATGAAAATATTTGAAGCACGCCACGATCCGACGCTTATTATGATATTATTACCGTGCTTATAGAGCCGCGGGCCCGCTTACTGATGCCACCCGCTCGTCGCGCCGCTCGTTGCTAAGACCGAAATCGTGAACAGGGCGTAAAACTCACTGGTCGCATGAGGAACTGGCTTCGACGGAGACCAAAGAGTCTGCAACCCAATCACTAAACTCGTTAACATTAATATTATCCAACAATGGACCAGATTCTTCGAAATAAGAGGCGCCAATTAACTTAAGTCAAGCAATTACAAATTAAATGTAAATATTTACTTGTTGTTTGTGTATTTAGGCCGTTTACTTAAGTGGGTGTTGATCAGTGTAGTGCGTACTTCAAGGTAGGGTGTATTCAGGGAAAGGTATATGTATTGTTCATCAGATTGACACTGGACATTGTTTTTTACAAGTGTTATTCTTCATAGCCACACACAGTCAGGACAAGGCTGTCTTAGCGTTGAATTGTGCGGAAACCCAACCCTTGATGATGAGAATAGGAACGGACAAAGAAAGAGAAGCCAATAAAACGAATATTGTTGGGCAAAAATTGGTAAAGTACTGAAGTACGCACTACAATAGTAGTTGCGTATTCTAGGAAATACACCCCTACTTTTTAATTAGTACACAACACAACAAAAAAATGGGGCTGTATCTGTACCCGTTACTGATCATATTTTTGTATTCAAAAGTAGAAAAAACCGAAATCCTAAAATTGACCACGAAAAGGTAAATTCATCATAGATTCAATCATACATAACAATTGCTAGTAGAAAATACTGCGGGCTGTGTTTTTCCATTTTAATCGTCATTTATTCATTCATAATCAATAGCCTGCACAATATTTCCATAAATTGAGAGACATTTTGGGATAAAC
This sequence comes from Mythimna ferrago, assembly GCA_910589285.2. NCBI lineage: Eukaryota > Metazoa > Arthropoda > Insecta > Lepidoptera > Noctuidae > Mythimna > Mythimna ferrago. The sequence goes on from OU342693.1 coordinate 4,664,460, forward strand.
ACAAACGCTAATAACTTTGCTGTTTATGAATATTATTTATTGAGACTTTACTTAAATAATAACAAGGGCTTTTTGAATTTGTACTAATTAAAAATTCGTATATTGTTTTCACTGGTCTTGTTCTTCATAGCCAATAAGGGTTTCGGTATTGCTGGGTGGCAATACCGAATATTATTAGGCAAGAATGATTAAAATACGCTAATATTTATTTATTAATTTAATTAAGAGTCCTTGAAGTTTCTTGCACGTTCTTCTCCATAAAGATACTTTGGGACGTGCAAATAGCTTCTTCAACTTTTTTGTGACAAACCGACCTTTACAATTCAAAAGTGTTTAATAGAAATGAATGCTTGAGTTTGAGTTTACCCGACTTTGTTGCACCGCATCCGCACCGCAGCAGGCTGTGCAAAAAAACGCATAAATTGAAAGCGCCCTAAAACTATTACTGCGAGCCTTATGTGAATAGATTATGTAACAGAATCCCTACATTCGGACTACAACCACAAAATAGATAGGTACAGAAGTCAATCTCATGTATGTACCTCACTTTTTATACCTACGCTAGGCGCGTTCACCAGGGTCAGCGCGTTGAGCCGAACTGTACGAGTGCGACCGGGCGATTGAGCCGAGATATCGTGTCCGTGAGCGGTGTGTATGTGTGCGTTGCTCGAGCACGCTTTGTATGTAGATTGTCTTCTGTACCTATCTATTTTGTGCTATTACAGTCAGACACAGCTACTCAATAAATATAGCGTTACGCAACACTCTAGTGCTGTTGTGTTATTGAATTACGTTTTTTTATGTACAGTTTACATAATTATGGTCTATTTTTAGCTGTCAATTTACGTATGACAGAACCTGACCGTGAATTTGGCCGTGATGACATGGACCCATCGCATTTAAGCTCAGTTTCAGTCAGACTAAAACCCACCTGTGTTCCTTCAGCCGCCCTTTGCCCTAACAACAATCCCGCAGCCCTTTCACCTATGTCCTGAATAGACAATTAGACATGAAAAGGTGAATAATTATGAAAAAAAATCTGTGGACGAGCTCGCAGTGGGAGAATTCAAGACAATACTCTTACTTTAGTAGTCACCGTCTTTCGTATGGTGAGCGATCTCTCGCGTCTGACCCTGGTACAAGCCATGATAAGGAGACAGATGGAATTGGAAGCAATCACCTTTTCCTCAGAAAAAGAAGTTTACGGATAGCGTGAGAAGGAGCCAGTCTTCAAGCCTCGGCCACGCAGGCTTGGGGACGGCGAGTAATGGGTAACTCGCCGTCCGAGGGTCGGCTCAAAGAGATGTAAAGTCTTCTTTCATCCATTGCGCTCTGTATATTGGTTAAATTGAACAAGAATTACCTCAAAAACAACACAATGAAATATCGCATCTCATTGATAAATAATACATGTGTCGAGCGATACGTTAATTAGCGTAGTTACACAGGTTTGCGTCAACACCCCATTGGAATTCAATAGCTATCGCGTGTCCCATATACAATGTTGCGAACCAATGTTGGACGGGCGCGTTGGTGGCGAATGCTAATGAGTTTCTGTGTCCACCTATTACGTATTGATTATTTTGGCAGTATTAGGCCCGGCGCCCATTATCGGCATCGGCAAGGAAAAGGATCCTTCGGCACCCTTCGGCATCCCAACATGCATACATTTCCGACAGTGTGCGCTTGCATGAGGGATGCCGAAAGATCCTTTTTGTTGCTGATGCCGATAACGGGCGCCGGGCCTTAAGGTAGAACTACACTGTTCACACGTATGACACACACGCCTATCTGGGCGCGTCGGTCTCCATACATTTTATATGGAAACTAGACTTGTAGAGCTACACTAGATCCACGCCACGCGACGTCGTTCTACGTACAAATCAGGCGTGTTACATATGTGTGTATCGGTTTAATGTTGTTCTAGCTTTAGACTTAAGTGGCAGTCGGCAAGGCAGATTGCTTACAGAAAAGATAATCGAAGGAGCCGAAAGGTTCTGGAGTGGCGACCGTGTACTGAAAGACGTAGCATTGGAATGGAACAAAGTTAGGATACCGAAGGATGCGAGACCCACAGTTATTAATTAATATGGAAATATTGTTAAATCAATCATTTTTTTAAAGAGTTACCATAAAGTTTCTTGCTGGTTCTTCTCCATAGGAAACGATCTATTCGAACCGTGCACTACCTTCTGACGTTTTATAAGTGCCCATGTAGGCTTATGTGTAGCTAGCTTTTTCCCGCGACTTCGTCCGTGTACCTACATAAAATATAGCCTATGTCACTCAGGAATAAAGCAGCTTTCTATCGGTGAAAAAATTTTAGCAATCGGACCAGTACTCCCAGAGATTACCCCCTACATACAAACTTACAAATTTTACCTCTTTATAATATTAGTATAGAAGTATAGATAAAAGATTTTTAATTTGAGTTTTGACAGGAGTGGGGGCACTTGGGGGAGGCATATGTCCATCAGTGGACTTTTTAGGCTGAAATGGGGCAGTACCTGTCGTAACCTGTCATTAAGACTCCGCTTTTATCCAAAAATCTTATAAATCGGTTACGGAGCTCCATAACATTTCTGTCTCAAACATCGTCCCGTGCGTGTTTTTATCAAGTTACGAACCCCTCTTTGGCAGTGTTCCGTATCAGCGACATTCAACAAGTTTCTGATGAGTTGTGACCGCATAACCGCAGTTCGTCGAACGCCCACGATGAACCGCAGAACGATTGAACCAGAGCCAGATGCGAATGCACCCTCAACAAAAGAATTCATGTATAACATTACGGTATACAAATCGCTATTTGCAATGCAGACGGGCAATATGGCCGCGAAACAAATGAATACACAATAAGCCTTTAAAGCTGGGAATAAACTATCAGATGTAGCGAAGTCTTGACTGACAGTCGCGATTCGTACAGCCTGACCGATACGTATGACGGACATGATATCGTATTTAAAACATTATTATCTATTTACATATCAATCAATAAAGCGGGTGATTTTTTTCTGTTTTTTTAAAGGCGCTAAACTCTAGAACTACCAGTCGGATTAGATTTTTTTGTGGAGGTATGTGATAGCCAGGTTCATGACGAATAGTTATAACATGATAAAATCACGCTACGACCCACGGATGTGGAGCAGTAACGAAAGAAGCAAGTGAAAGCGCGGGGGACCGCTAGACGCTAGCATTTGGTTTGCCCAATTGAAAACAACCGCTGTGTGATTGAGGCCCAGCAAATGCTGAAATGGTGACCCTTTCAGTACGAGCACGATCAGCATAGTTTATTGTGCCAGTCAGAAAGTATAAAACTGCAAGAAATGCTAAGAGAAACAGAAGATTAATATCTTCTCTTTTACCTTGTATTTATTGATATTCCGTGTGTAGTATCTAGAGTCGAAGAAATATTTTTGGTAGTACTTCCGAAGACTTATCTCCTACAAACATACAAACAATTAGTGATCGTTTTCCCGTAATAGCATTATAGCTGTCTTGTTAGCGGACTCGATAAGTAGAGACATCTATGACGCAATAGAAACTAAAATTCGAAATCCTGCATAACGGTATTAGAATTCTCTGTGCGATTAGAACTTAGACAACAGCTCGAAATCAACTGCTGGGCAATTTCCCAGATCAGGCACGATACCCATTTGATTGGAGAACCCTCCCTATTCTATGGAGGTTTATGAGACTTTATACTCTACCGCATACCTCTAAACTGGTGACCCTCGACAATGAACATCAGCTCAGCCTTCGTGCTGTACTAGAGATGATGAATTTACGTAACTTCATCATCACTTCTTCAAGCTTTCGAACCGCGGTCATGGTTGATAGTTTGTTTCAAGCCTAATATTGCTTAGTGATGCTGATGAACTGAGCTTTGATCCAGTTACTGTATGTAACGAACGTCAAACGTGCTTGACGTATTAAGTACGAGAGTCCTTTGTTCTGTATTATAAGGGAGACTTCAGACGCACACGTATGATTTGTACGTAGAGTCGCGTCGCGTGGCGTGTAGCTAAATATAAAACACTGTCCGATAAAATATATTTATTGTGTCCGAATTGTCAGCAACTCAAAAATCACCCTGTAGCTACTGGCTTTCATACTTAAACCAGTTTTATTTATAACTCATATTGGTATATAAAAAACACGTTGTTCTATCAGTCTTTTACTGCTGTCGTAAATTGGGAACCAATCTCTGATTTTTACTATGATTCATGGCATAATCATGGGCTAGGTTATAGTATATAAATCACCACTCCCTATTATAATAATAATACCTTGTCTATATAATTCATGATTAAGTACCAGTAACATCAATGTAAAACTTAAATAAAAATCCATGTTGCGCTTAAGAATCCGGTTGTGAGACCAGACCCTTACCATGATGTGTTAAAATGTCAGGCATGCGAGCGAGAAAGAGAGAAGGAGCTACACACCTTATGTCACAATCCCTTTAGCAGTTCAGTTTAGGTCCTTATCCTCAAATGGATCGCGTTAAGGACTCGTGGTATTGTGGCTCTAGAACGCAAAACGCAACTGAAAGAACACAGGTAACTTGAATTAAAGTTTCACACTCTCCCTCTCTCCACTCGGGCGTTATTTCATCTCAAAAAGAGGGCACCTGTGCTCTTTTATTTCCGAGGTTCCTTCAGCCCCTTTTCACTACACTCACAAGAATCCTTGCATGTTCTTTGGCTGACAGTAGAATGTGTAATCCGGAAAATGCTTTGAGCACGATCCACAAGCCTCAAAAGATACAAAAACCGCATGCCATTGTTTGCCGAGCTGTGCTCGTAGTTACCATTCATCTGACCCGGCAGAGCTTGCGACTGTACCGTTATGATAGGCAGGGTTGCCACTCAGACTGAATTAAAAATTTAAAATAAAATAGAAAGAATAGTTGGTCTAGTTTATTTACACACAGTGGTTATGTGCATAAAGTTTTAATAAATAAATAGAAAGAAAGAATATAGAATTAAATACTCGGTAAATAGTATTTTTTGACACATTGCTCGCAGAACAAGATGGCCGTTGGAACTGAAAGGTTCTGGAGTGGCGACCGCTTACCGGAAGACGCAGCGTTGGCCTCCAACAAGGTGGTCCGATGACCTAGTGAGGGTTGCGGGAATCCGATGGATGAGAGACACACAGGACCGTTAATTGTAGCGACACTTGGGAAAGGCCCATGTTGGACATGGGCCTTTCCCAGTTGTCGCCAGTGGACGTCTTTAGGCTGAAATAATGATGATGAATTTTTTTTTAAATAGTAAAAGATATAAAGTTCAGTCAGAGACTGCAGTGAAGATTGAGCACTAAGTATTTTTTTCCTGCATCATACATACACATTTGATTAAAATACAAGCCGAAAAAAAAGTAAGAAAATTGTAAATAGTTATACGGAACTAATTAGTACAGTATATTTACGATACAAAATAAAACAATTGAACATATAAATTTTTCAAGGAAGCGTATTTATTAGCTACTTGCGCACAAGTGTGCCGTTCTAGATAATGTACAATTCTTTTTTATTTTCTATAGTATCGCATAGCACATAAATAAATATTTATAAAGAAATTATTGTCATTATCACGTGTAAACAGCACACTACCGATAAGTTTTATAGTTCCAATTCTGATAACAATATGTCATTGTCTAGCCTAGTTGTCTATTTTACTACGTAATTAATATAGATACCGGCACAGATCTTGAGCGCTGGCTTCAAGTTGCGCAGGGGTCTATATTATAGTGGTGCGACGTGAGACGCAGGGGCGGGGAATGTCAGTGATTAGGGTCGCCGCGTTATTGCGTCATAGACGTCACTCGTGATTCGTTCCCTGCGCTTGCTGCATGTATCTAACAACGACGACGATTGGGAATGCGCAAAGCGATCCACACTCTGACGCCAAGCGCTCAAGATTCGTGCCGGTACCTATACCGTGCGCACCTACGTCCGACGGATTTGGCGAGCCTGAACATAGGCTCTGCGTATTTCTCTCACGTCGTTTTCATGATAGAGATACGCAGAGTCTATGTTCAGACTCGCCAAGATCCATCGGGCATACTGTGTGTGTTTGATCACATTGCAGACTGTCGTGAGACAGTTGTTTTTAGCTCATCTTGTCCCACTGCTGGACAAAGATCTCCCTACTTTCCCAATCATCTTTATCCAGAACTACTAAGGACCAATCTTTCTTAATGGCATCCAGGTCATCCCAATATAGCATTACCACCAGGGATGTAATGGAGCTTCTTAACCGTAAAGGAAACCAAAATAGTCGTAAAAGTTTCGAATAAAAGCTACGACCACCGACTCGACTTGATTCCGCCATCGCAATTCTACCATCGGACAACGCGACGTACGGCGAATATTCACCCTTACGTTGTTGAAACCTCTACTGTCCGGACTAAGCGTTTCGCCTCGTCGTTTATACCGCGTACGTCGAAGGACTGGAACAGTCTGCCTGCTGCGGTCTTCCCGTCCGACTACAATTTGGGTGTCTTCAAGGCTAGAGTTAATAGGCTCTTAATAAACTAGTGCGCCTCACCATCAAAGACCTTACCATCAGGTGGGATCGCAGTTAAGCACTAGTTTATCTCAATTAAAAAAAATTACTTGTTACGACAGACTTGTTTGTTTTGCCCAGCAAAACTAAGGATAAATCTATCTATGCATATAATGAGTCTGTAGAACTTTTTGAGTTGTGCTCGCAACACGTAAAATGTACGAAATCGATATAGATAACTTTTGTACATTAATATTTGTGTGTAACTTGATATATTACTTAGGCTTTGTTTCACCGCTGTCGGTTGACTATAACGAAAGGTTATACATTCATTAGACAGCTAGTTTAGTCGACACTAAAAATAAATGTCAAATCTTGCTATTTGTATTTTACTTTTAAAATTAAACAACCAAATTATCAGTAAGCAGGCACAACTCAAGAATGACGTCTAATCGTCCCCTGGGACGGATCGACGACGTCACTATCACTACTTGAATTGCCCTACATTTTTAATACCGAATGTCTTCTTTTTTATAAACTGATTTAGATTTGAAGTGTAGTTGCAATATTTAGCACTCAGTCTCAGATGATAATTTACAATATTCGCTAGTTCGGTTTTGAAATACAATTACAATATTTATTTAGGTTTTTTTAATGTGTATCACAACCGCCATTTAAAACTGACATCCCTAACCACGGCCTTCACACGAACAAAGCAAAAACATCATTATTGCGCCTTGGCATATGGAATTACTATTTTTTAACGTGTAACGGAACAGGAACTGACATGCTAACCTTAAAACGAGAGCCATGAATCCTCATCCAATTAGCTTTGTACATTAGCGGTGGAGTGACGACACTTAGTACACTTTGTGTTTGTTTACAATACCTATAATAATATACATGTTTATTTTAATGAAAAACTCACGATAAGGCGAAGTGTGAAAAATTTTTTTTTTTGTACCAAGAATTTGTGTCAAACACTTAATTAATCACCTTTTGTTATCAACTTATCAGTTTTGGACTCTTTTAGCACTTGTTGCTTAGATGGCTAATCGGTTTAATGTTTTCCCTTTAGTAGGACAGGGAGACGGAGGCCTTTGCCTCGCAATGGGTTAATATAGGCTAGTTAGATTAGATCCGGATTGTTCTCTGCTGCACAGGCTTCTCTGTTATAGGATTCGGGTCGTAATCTACAACGCGGACCCAGAATTACCCTTTGTTATCAACTATTCAACTTATTAGCTTTGACTCTTTTAGCAGTTGGCTGCTTAGTATCATATGCTGGTATGGGTAATCGGTTTTATGTTCCCCTACTCGTGGGAAACCTCAGGCGTTTGTTGTGCAATATAGGTTAGTTAGATTAGATCCGTATTGTTCTCTGCTGCACAGGCTTCTCTGTTATAGGATTTGGACCATAATCCACAATGTTGACGGAAAGATACTAAATGCCAACCAAGTCTTGTTAGAATTTGTTTGTGCCCCATAAATATAACAGCATAACCAGAAAAAAAACGACTGTCTCCTTCAAAGTGCATTAAAATTTTTAATTAATGAAAGTGTTCTGTTTCCGTGTGAGCACGAAAATGTAAACAATTTCAATTTATTAAGGTCGGCAAGGTCGTATGAGAATTTAACAGTCAACAGTTGTTCGCTTGCCCTTCGTTATAGCTCGGTGTTGTTAACCTTTTGTTATTTTTTCCCTTAATTAACCAGAAAAGGAATTAAAATCTATAAAAAAATAATAACAATAAATTTTATCGACATTAGACCGTAATTTAAGACCGATTTCTGAATCCGTTGAATAATTATTCTCTCAGTTTATCGTACTAATTAACTCTTGAACAATAATACTAATTCTTGAGGCCTGTTTACAAAAAAGAGCTCTTAGAATACTGTTTGAGTTCGAATATGAACTCGCAAAAATAATAAAAAACTTTTTTACAAAAAATGCAATCAACTTCTAAACTAAAACACAAAAAATTGCAAAATAACTTACTCGACAGTCGGTTGTATATATTTTTTTGTTGTTTGTGGTTAATAAACTCTAGGGTAAAACAATTTAAGTACCTACCTATACAAATAACAAAATGCTAAATCTATATGTTTCAAAGCGGTATTTCGCTCACTCATTAATGACGAAATCTCAGAAACTATTGTTACAGAAACTTAAAATTTGGCAGTAAGGTTCCTTATAGGGTATAAACATCCTCTAAAAACGAATTTTACGAAACTCCACCACTAAAGGGGGTAAAACGGGGATTGGAAGTTTGTATGGAGACATCTACTTTCACGCGGGCGAAGCTGCTGGCATAAGCTTGTATCAAATGTAAATTACTCACACATCACACACCTTGTCGCTGTTTCTCATAAGAGTTTCGTTCTTTGTTTTCTTAGTCTAAGTCTAGTCCAATCCATTGCTTTTGGAACAGGCATAAACCTAACGATATCTTTTTTTTTTTTTTTTTTTCGATGGGAAAAATCATCTTATGACAACCCCCGCTCTTGGGCGGAGCGGGAGATAGTGTCAGACTCTTACTGACTAAAAAACCCATCCCGTTCCTTCAAGCCTTCGATACCGGGGCTCGAGCGCCCTTTCGGATTACCCTGGCCCCGGTAGGCTTCGACCCGGCTGGGCCCCTGCTGTTGCTGACAACTCCTTGAGGCGCGCGGGAACAGCGCGCGCCGTCGACGACTTGGGCTTGGTCCGGACGGTTACCGGACGGCCGGACAGCGAGCTACCCATTGCTCACTGTCCGCAAGCCCGCGCCTACGGTGGCTGGAAATCGGGATCGGAATCCCGGCGGCGGCGGCGAGAGCGCCGTTGCCTGATGCGGTCGGCCTCCTCCTTAGCGAGCATTACTGCTTCGCAGAAGTCGGCGACCGCCTGCCACTCCTCCTCGCTCCGGACCATGGCCTCGACCAAGGCCCGGCGCGAGAGGTCTCCGCCGCCGATCACCCCCACGAGGGCACGGCGATGCTCCGCCCAAGCAGGGCACACCGCGATTGTGTGCTCCACCGTGTCCTCCGGGCGTTCCGCACAGTGGCGACACCCGGGCGTCACTTCCGCTTTAATTCGGAACAGGAACCTCCCGAACTTGCCATTTCCGGAGAGGACCTGTGTCATGCGGAAGGTAAGGACGCCGTGAGGTCTTTCCAGCCACGCCTCAAAGAGGGGACTTATCGCCATAATTGTGGCGTGCCCATGACGGGGTTGCGACAGTCGCTGACGCCATTCCACCATGAGATCCCGCCGGAGCTCTGTCCGCCATGCCGTGACCTGTCGCGGCAGAGGACTTTCACCCCGGCGTTGCATCTCCACGCGCATGTCGTGCATGTGTGCAAGGACTGTTGCCTCCAGATCCCACGGTGGTAGGCCAGCCAGAAGGCTCGCCGCTTCGCGGGAAATCGAGCGGTATCCCCGCACCATCCGAATTGCCATGGCCCTCTGGCAGGCGTTCAGAATGGCCGCCGGTCGCTTTTGCAGCGACAGCGCCCACACCGGCGCCCCGTAGAGGGCCATGGACCGAACGATCCCCGCGTAGAGCCTCCGGCAGGAGGCGTCTGGACCCCCAAGGTTGGGCAGGAGCCGCCCGAGAGCGGCCCCAGTCCGGTTGAGTTTGGGAGCCAGACGTCGGAAATGCTCCTCGAAATTCCATCGGCTGTCGAGGATGAGTCCCAGATACCTCATCGATGTCCCGACGCCGATGCGAACTCCTCCTACCGTTAGTTGGGAACCCGGCGGTGGCGCGTTCCGACGGCCGCGACCGTGAAAACACATGGCCTCGGATTTGCGCAGCGCCACCTCGAGTCCCAACTCCTGGATCCTACCAACGACTATCGCAACCCCGCGTGTCGCTAAAGCGGCCGCCGCCCGGTACGACTCTCCCTGCGCTAGAACCAGCGTGTCGTCTGCGTAGCAGACCACGCTGACCCCGTCAGGGAGGTCGCCCCGCAGCACGTAATCGTACCCGATGTTCCACAAGGGTGGCCCTAGTACCGACCCCTGCGGAACACCGCACGACATCTCCCGACGTTTCCAGTCTCCCTGGTGACCGGGGTAGACAATATACCTGTCCGACAGGTAGGCCTCGACTACTCGACAGAGGTATTCGGGCACCCGGTGGTACCGGAGTGCCCTCCGGATCGTACTCCAGGGCAGGGAATTAAAAGCGTTGGCAATGTCCAAGGACACTGCCACGACACGCCTACCCTGGGACACCGCATCCCCCGTCGTGAGGGCTCGCACGCGCATGATGGCGTCCACCGTCGACCTAACGATATCTGAATCAATAAAAATTTCTTATTATTTATTACATGGATCTAAAGTCGTAAATTTAAAAAACTTATGCCCAAATTCATAACCCCAGTAAGTAGGAATTTGAGCATAATTGGTAAAACTAGAGTGTACGAAGGGGCACTGGACGTAATATTTGCGTACACCTTTAGAGCTTACCAGTATGATGTTATGAAATGGTGTCAATAATAAACAGCCGTGCTATTGCAGCAGTCTCGGAAGATTTGCTATCATTTATTGAAGAGTTCCATTGCTCATTTCCAAAGTTCTTCATCTCCAGTAAGTAGGATCTGGAGTATCTCCAGAAAAGAAAATGCTCTTCTAATCAAAAACAATCATCAAAATTGATTGACAATTGATCTTAAGATAGAAAGAAGAAGAACTGAACAACATAGAAAAAAATCTTCTTTTTTAGGGTTCCGTAGTCAACTAGGAACCCTTATAGTTTCGCCATGTCTGTCTGTCCGTCTGTCTGTCTGTCCGTCCTCGCTTAATCTCTGGGACCGTTAGCACTAGAAAGCTGAAATTTTGTACCAATATGTATATCAATCACGCCGACAAAGTGGTAAAATAAAAATTGGAAAAAAATGTTTTATTAGGGTAGCCCCCCTATATGTAAAGTAGGAAGTGATTTTTTTTTAAATTTCAACCCTAACGTGTGATATATTGTTGGATAGGTATTTAAAAATGAATAGGGGTTTACTAAAATCATTTTTTGATAATGTCAATAATTTCGGAAATAATCGCAAAAAAAACAAAAAACAATGTGTCCCCCCCCTCTAACTTTTGAACCATAAGTTTAGAAAATATGAAAAAATTCTGAAAAGTAGAACTTTATAAGGACTTTCTAGGAAAATTATTTTGAACTTGATGGAAAGAACAGTTTTTGTACAAAAAAGACAAAAAGATTGTACAAAATAATTTCTGGACTAAGTTTGTAGTATAATCGTATATGCAAGAATTTTTTTAAACTCATTAGTGGGTACACTTATTTTGACGGACGGGAAACTACGGAACCCTACACTGAGCGTGGCCCGACACGCTCTTGGCCGGTTTTTATTTGAAGTCAGTTATAGTTAGTCAGTAACAGTGAAACAACAAATACCATAACGTTATGTTTGTCTGCTCAACAGGCAGCTATAATGGGGATCTTGGTATTATAAATCATTTGTTCATTCAGTCCCGTCCAGCTCTTTTTCACGGCACTGGTTACTTCGGTTTAACATCGCTAAGACTTATGTTTCTTGTTCACAGATGGGAGCAGGCGCGACAGGGCCAGGTGGGCGGCGGACCCTGGAACTGATACTGAGTGGGGGGCTAAAGTCCTTAGCGAGACCTGCGAAGCCAGTCCGCAGGGCAGCTTCCAGGGATTCCGTGCTGTCGCAGCCACAGCCTTTACTAGAAGGTGAGTCTATTAATTACTAACGAATATTGTAACCATCCTTACCTAATGCGGGCTTGCGGACGGCGAGCAATGTGTAGGTCGCTGTCCGACCGTCCGGTAACCGTCCGGACCGAGCCCAAGTCGTCGACGGCGCGTACTGTTCCTGCGCGCCTCAAGGAGTTGTGAGCAACCGTAGGGGTCCAGCAGGGTCGAAGCATACTGGGGCCAAGGGCCTATTTCTGAAAGGGAGGCTCAGCCCCGGTATGAAAGGCAAGAAGGAACGGTGTGGGTTTTTTAGTCAGTAAAATTCTGACACTATCTCCATCTCATCTGATTTTTAACCACCGTAAAATAAAAAGCACCATCCTTACCTAATGAGTCATTAGGTAGACCTTGGCTTCCTTTTGACCTCATCACAATTTTTAAGTAATTACGTTATCTTTAATAGTGTTGAATCACGCTCGAGTTTAGTTGTCTATTGTAATATTTTTTTGACTTTTTTAAGTTTTGAGTAAGTACATTTTTAAACGTCAAAATTCATGCAATATAGCAGATTTTCGGAGGTCTTTACTGGATTAGTTTTTACACAAATTTATAAATTGATTTCAATAGAAGCCTAGATCATATCCACAAGATATTTGTTTCCAAAATATTTAATGAAAATTGAGTAATAAACGTCATAATATCGTAAGAGCTCTTGTATGAAAAACTGAAAAGGTGTGTCGGATGGGAGCATCCATCCCAAGTCTCAAAAAACTGGGCAATAGCGAGTCGGTTTCGCGCCCTAAGGGTTCCGTTACCTATATAAATAGTTCAATTCCCGAAGAAGTCTCGAAGATTTTTCCAAAATGTATTTTTGTTTATTTTTTTGTTACGTAACAACAATTGTTTTCAGTTTTATTTCTATACTTGTGCTATAAGACCTTGGTTTATGCTAAACACGATTCTGGGTCAACGGGAAGTACCCTAAGAATTTTGATTCCATCAAGAGAGGCAAAATATTTGCGTTTTTTTTGCGACATAAACGGCCGTATCTTTTTTTTTCGTTAACTTAAAAGTCCGATTTTTTCACAGCTCTATGTGAGTATATTATAAACAGCCTGAGTATATGATTTTAATTTCAACTCGACGCCTCAACTCTCAACGCGTTCTTAAGATAAAGGGTCTTGACAGACAGACACACAGACAAACGAACGGACAACAAAGTGATCCTATAAGGTTTCCGGTTTTTTCTTTTGAGGCACAGAACCCTAAAGAGAGCAAAAAGCAAGTATATAAAATAGCTACCTTCCTACTTGGTTTGTGTACGTTGAAGTAATCCCCTGACGATACGTAATCTGAATTAACAAACGGTTTTTGGCTCCAGTTGCCACCCTAGGGAAATGGCGTGAATTGACATTAAATATTTACCGCAGGTAAATTTGTTGGTGTAACAATGCAAGCCGTTGAATGTAATGAGGTTGCGGGTTCGAAACTGGGCTAGTACCAGTGTGAATTTTCCCATTCATATGTATGTACTTTTCTAAGTTTATCTAGGACATTACTGACACCCCGTGCCTCGGGAAGCACGTTAAGCCGTTGGTCCCGGTTGACATTCGTAGATCTTTGACGTTACAGGTAGTCAGACGCCAGAAAGTCTGACCATCAATTGATCAGTCTATCCAAGGACTATCTTGTTGCCCAGTAACTGGGTTGTGGAGGTTTGATAGGCAGTATTCAACTGCATAAGGTTAGACTGGAAATCGAGACCAAGCTAGTTGGATATGGCTAAGGCGTTGAAAAGAGTGTCCAAGGTGTTTCTTGCACATTCTTCCCCATAGAGATCTACTCTTTGGAATGTGCAATTAGCATCATTTTTCTGACTGACTGACTGACTTCTTGAAATTTCAAAAGTGCCTGTAAATGGCATATTTAAAAATCGACACTTGAAAGGCAAAATGATGTCAATCACTCTCTTGTAAAGTTTACTCGAATGTCGCTTACATAATTTTGCCTTTTAAGCGTAAAAAGGCTTTGAATCTTTGAGTTGATGATGATATTTTGAGCTACATTCTACCAAGCTAGTAAGTGAATTATGTCAATAAATTACTTACTACAACTTATCGCAACCTTGTTATAAAGAACAATGTTTTACTCGGAAGTTTGCTTATTTAACACGAGGGATTCTCAACATGTTCTGTAATTGGAAAACATCGCTCATCGTCAATATTTGTGCCTGTTCGAACAAGTGCGGTATGAAAGTTTTTATTTTTATATATTTCTCATATTGCCTCTTCGTTCTGTTTGAGTATGAGCGATATTAGCTTTTTTCAAGTATTACTGCTTTCTTTAGACGTCTTTATTTGCCTTCATATTGAAGACTTCACGTTGAAAAGATCGTATAAATCTTTTGTTTTATAGGTACTTTGGCTTTCTTAATATAATTTCTACGCAATCCACAGTTGTTGTTTGCCCTTCACAGGATATTTTGTTTTTATTTTATTTCCCTTTGAACTTAAATTTTGTATTTCTTGACTTCTTACATTTTCTTGATAATCAACTTGGAACTCCCTGTCGGCCTTGTAGCCTGGCCTGGTTGTGGCTTGTTTCCTGATAGCTACAACCTAAGGGTCTTGAAGTCAATAGTGAATTATAAATGATATTTATTTTGCAAATAGGTTTAAAAAACACGTTTACACGACAAGTTTTTTTCGTCTGTTTAAACTTCATGAGGCTGGTGTTTCCTAGCTGACTACCCTGAGAAGAAACAACGAACCAAACTCAGGGGTCGGATTCTCTTTTAAAGTCCATACAGTAAATATGTAACGGTCAAATCACATGAGAACCAGATTTGTCTGAGATGGTCTTTTAAAGAAAGAACCATAAAGATTTGAGTGGACCTGTCCAGTCAATGCAAGCATTTGTCAGTATTCGCGAAGCTCAACTAAGAACTACTAAGGAGCTCAACGACTATAACTAAAAAAAATCAGTGCACGTGTAATTTCTCAATGGCGAATTCATTAACTATCATGCTTTCACGAAATCCAAGTAAAAACTGTTAATTATATCGCCTTTTACGAATCAAAGGAGAGATTTGAGTAGTTTTACTATTTTTTTTTCTCGGTTAAATCGTCAAGGCTTGAATCAAATAATTTAGTTTCAGATTTTTATACTTTTTCTCTTTAACGCCATATCAACTTAATTTGGCAGTCAAACACTTACCTTTCACAAATTTGGAAAGTTACGTTCGAAAGCGTTAATGATCCTTTATTTCGTTTTCTGTATTTATCTGATAATTACGTCCTGAGATACTACTGAACTCTTATTTGGTCTGCATATTGATTGATACGCACAAAACGTTTTGTGAACATATGGAGTGGAATTCCCTGCCGGAGTCTTTGTTTCCTGATAACTAGAAACTGGGGATCTTATTCTTAAAGTCAAGAGTGAATAGGTTACTTCTAGGCGTTTTCCATCGTCGAGCACATCATCGCTTTCCATCAGATGAGATAGTGGCCAAGAGCCAGCTTATGAGCAATAAAAAAAATAACAAAAGATCTTGTGTTCTGCTACGAACAATTATGCTCTATGATAGAGATTCATATAAAGCATAATAATCAGCCTTATAATCTTTCCAGTTTCCACTACTGGAATTCAAGCTTCCTCTCTAGTAGAAAGAATGGGCCGAAATCTACCACGCGAGCCCAGTGCGAGTTGGTGGATGATACATGTCTTCGAATTTCTCGTTCTATGACATGCCGGTTTCCTCACGATGTTTTCCTTCACCGTTTTGAGAGCAGTTGTGACATGTTTTCGAATTTTGGATTCTAGGACATGCCGGTTTCCTCACAATGTTTTCCTTCACCGTTTTGAGAGCAGTCATGATGAAATAAATTACACAAAACTAAAACGCTTAGCTGGGTTCGAACCTGCGAGCTCCAACTCATAAATCGGGGCCGTCAATAAAGCATGCACCTCTATTTTGTGTCCATTACAATGAGTCTATATCTAAAAGATTTTTAATTACTTTTTTTACTCGAAATGTTGAAATACGTATTCGATTCCTAGTGGACTTCATTCGAGATATTAGTTTTTAACAAAAGGCATGCCAAGTTCATATCTGAATAGATTTATACTTCAATAAGTTTCAATTGAGGCAGACATTTTAGTGAGCGTGGCTAAGATATTGAAGGTAAAGGAAATATCTCGGTGGGAATAACTCTGCAGGTATTCAGAATTTAATATTGCCGAGGTGGCGGGGTGGCTATTGGTTTAGCAGACATAATAAGATCCCCTGATAGATAATATAATTGATATCTAAAACGAATAGAAATGTTAGGCTATTGTTTTAAGGGAAATCCAATTTTTCGATGAAAGGAAGCGAAATTATGCTTTTGATAAATCAAATGCTATGTCATATCCGCAGCAAAGGCAATGCTGGTATTCTTCCACTCAGCCTCATCGTAATTTATACCAGATATTGGTCTCCCGGGTTGCATTACACCTGGAATCCTATCTTCTTTTTTTCGAGTCAGACTTCAATTGTTTGGGCTCAGTATTGCTACATTAATTACAGCATTGGTAGCATTCACCAAGTCCTCCTAAGTGCAGGTTTACAACACTCCAAAGTGAGGACAAAGTGTCCCGTAGCAACGGTAAACATACACGACGCTGCAACGTTGCCGATTCTCACAACTTGTCCACCAACATTTTACAACGCATCCACGTGTTGTTGGACAATTTTACAGAGTTTCGCGTAATGTTGGGGGACATTTTGTCTCCTAATGTATCTGAGGCTTTATATAAGGTAGACACAATTTTGAATTACTAATCAGTGTTCTTTCTTCCACCAGGTCTTCGGAAATGCTCAACAGTCCTCGCGCTGACAGACCGCGAGAAGTCCTCGGAGCCGATCAGGCCTCACAATAGACTGCGTGCGCCCTCCGTCTGCTCCCGTTGTTCTTCGCTGCTGTCTCTCGCCGGTGCCGGCGGTTCCAGGTAAGTCACGGTCCCTACTTCAGATACTACAGGTTCTCAGAGATCAGGGCTTATAATAGACTACGCACACCTTCTACCTGCTTCTGTTGTTCGTCGCTGCTTTCTCTCGCCGGCGTCGGCGGTTCCAGGTACGTCATAGTCCTTACTACAGGTGTTATGGATCCTCAGAAATCAGTGATCATAACAGACAGCGTGGGCCCTTCCACTGCTCTCTTTAGTCATAGATGCTGTATTTCACATTTCTGTCTAGATACGTCACAGTCCTTACTACAAGTGCTCCACGTCCTCAGAAATCAGGGATCACAACACCGTCTATCTGCTCTCGTTGTTCGTCGCTGCTTCTGCAGATTAACATCTCACAGATCAGATGGCCTCAACTTTATATAAACCCTTACCCAACTGCTCCTTCCCTCTTCTGTCGCAGTCGGATTATAAAGAAGTCATATCGTAAAAATTTCATCAGCCTAATATCTCCACTCTGTGAGAGAGAGTGGGCGTAGTCCACAAACAATATGACAGAATTATTTCTTATTAGTAGTACTTACATGTATCTTTTTGTTTTGTTTTTTTGTCAGGTACTCCCTGGACGGCGCCGGTGGAGGGTTCGTACCGGCTGCCCCTATCAACTGCAAGCTTTGTTTGGAAGATGCCACAGCTGACAAGGTGACCCTCATCTCCGGCTGCGGATGCTCCTTCTGCACCAGGGTTAGTAGATTATGATAAAGTAGCTGATGCCCGTGATTCCACTTGTATCCAACGACGGAAAGAAAAGATGTCTGTACCATAAAACGAAGAAAATGCAACAATGATGACGGAGCCCACCCGTCAAATCTTGTTTTATCCTTACATTGTTAAAAACAAAAACACGGTCCGGACTAAGCGTTTCTCATCTTCATTTATACCGCGTACATCGATGGACTGGAACAATTTTCTTGTTACGGTCTTCTCGTCCGATTATAATTTGGGTGTCTTCAAGGCTAGAGTGAATAGGCCCTTATTAAACTAGTGCGCTTTACCAACGAGTGCAACACTACTTACCATCAGGTGGGATCGCAGTCAAGCACTAGCTCAAATCATTTAAAAAAAAAACATTCAGACGACTTCTTCCTTTTTTTTTTGGGAAGTCTGTTAAAAGTATGGAATACTAAAGGTAAAAAAGGTAGGGAGAGGGAGGGCAAAGAAAAGATGGATGTGTAGCGAAATCTATGGCGCCACATAAGAACTACGAAGAGAATACGAAATCCTGCATCGCGCAATCAAAGTTCTCCGCGCGATTTGAACATATACGACAGCTCGAAATCATCTATCGGGCAGTAGCCCACCAGACTATAACACCTGTCAGGTCGGATGATCCTCCCTTTTCAACGGAGGTTTGCGGGACTTTACTCTCTGTTCCGCCTACCTCCAAACTGGTGACCCTCGACAAAGAACGTCAGCGCAGCCTTCGTGCAGCTACTACTTCGTGACGTCATCATCACTTCCTCAAGCTTTCGAGCAGCGAGCCATAGCCAGTACCCACGGCTATGAAGGGTATCCTGACCACCAGCATATGACTACTTGGTCATACCTGGTCATCCCCCTCAGCCTCATCAGCGACCTTGGCTTTGTACACCGCACCTTCGACCAGTCATATGAAGAGCCATGAAGAACCTCTCCTGGTCGACGCCAGCAGTCAAGCCCTATATCGCACAGTACCGCTCCGACTCACTGGAGCCAGCAGCACTACTCCGACTCACTGGAGCCAGCAGCACTACTCCGACTCACTGGAGCCTGCGGCATCATCCCGACTCACTGGGACAGCACCATCCCGACTCACTGGGACAGCACCACCCCGACTCACTGGGGCATCATCCCGATTCACTGGGATAGCAACACCCCGATTCACTAGGGCATCACCGCAGACAGTTCCGACTCACCGAGAACTATGCGGCATCGGTTCCGACCCATTGGAACCAACCTGCGCTGGCCTGGCACGCGTCAAGAACCATCGATCTCCGATCTCCGGAGGGGAGTGATGTAGCGACATCTATGGCGCCACATAAGAACTACGAAGAGAATACGAAATCCTGCATCGCGCAATCAAAGTTCTCCGCGCGATTTGAACATAAACGACAGCTCGAAATCATCTATCGGGCAGTAGCCCACCAGACTATAACACCTGTCTGGTCGGAGGATCCTCCCTTTTCAACGGAGGTTTGCGGGACTTTACTCTCTGTTCCGCATACCTCCAAAGATGGATTGTGTGAGAAGTGATAGGAAAGAAAAGGGAGTTAGTGATAGCGTGACGAGTGACAGGTCAGAATGGAAGAAAAAAACGTGTTGCGCCGACCCCAAATAAAACGGGACAAGGGCAGGAAGATGATGATGACTAAAGGTAGAACTACACTGTGCACACATGTACCACGTACGTCATTTATATGGAAACTAGACTTGTAGAGCTACACTAGATCAAAGCCACGGGACGCCACGCGACGTTAGGCGCGAATCAGGCGTGGTCCACGTGTGCTTCTGTCTAATGTAGCATAGCATAGTCGGCCTTATAATGTTCTTACTGCTGGGACTCAGGCCTCCTCTCTAGGAGAGAGAATGGGCCGTAATCCACCACGCGGGTCCAGTGCGGGTTGATGGATGTCACATGTCTTCAAATTTTTTGGTTCTAGACATGCCGGTTCTAATGGTTCTAAGTCTGTCTAATGTAATTCTAGCGTAATTTATTCTTATTTAAACTGCATATATTTCCCAACTCCACGGTACGTGACTCTATGATATTTCTATAACAATGAGCACTACCTTGGAAGGTGATGTAAAAAGGAAATAATATTATAATAGTAATTAATTAAAAACGGAATTATTCATGCTACCGAGAATAATGAACCAGACTTGTTTTGAGTCATTACATATATTTTAATATGTTCTTTCTTCAAGCTAATATAAATGTGAATGTTTTAAAATTGATTGCAGCCAATCTGCTTTCATAAACGTGCACTGTAGAATCATTATGCCGTCGAAATCGATGTTTTAGAACTCCATCTATTACAGACTTTGATTCGAATCGATTCAGTAATCGATTTTCTTTACATAGTAGCAGTAGCGTAGCGAGGCGTGGGCGATGTAGGCCCTCGCCCACGGCCTCGCACTCAAATGGGTCTTTTTTTATGGTGGTAAAATCATCAATTACAACCCCCCGTCTTGGGCGGAGCGGGAGATACTGTCAGACTCTTACTGACTAAAAATCCACCCCGTTCCTTCAAGCCTTCATACCGGGGCTTGAGCTATCTTTCAAAACTAACCCTGGCCCCGGTAGGCTTCTACCCAGCTGGGCCCCTGTTGCCAGCTGGGCCCCTGCTTCTTTAAGAACGAGGGTTTTCTTTATAATAGATATAGTCTGTCTAAAAAGTCAAACGACTTGGGTAATTATTAGGGTAAAATGAAATCTGATGTAGTCAACACTGGTTCATAATCAAGGTTGATTAAGTGATCTTGATCATTGTTTACCAATAGAAGAACCTTATAAAAAGTATCGAATTTTTTTTTTCAAATGGTTTAATATTATTAGGGGACTTTTTAACAATCAAAAACGCAAAATATTTTCGTTTGGAATATACCTATTTCAGTCTCTATAATGATATTCTTATTACAAAAGTATGATATATTTGCAAATTTATAATAGTGTCATAAGTAAGTATAAAGTAATAATATAAATCTGGAATCGTAAGAGAAATCTGATTCTAAATATTCTACTCAGCCCCCCCCCCCCCCCCAGCCAAGTTGCTAATCTGCAATCGTCAACGCTTGTAGAAAGCTTCAAATGTACGGGAATGACGTCATCTCAACGCTCAGTCACGTAGTCAGAACAAAAGATTTGGCGGCGCTGCCAACCCAAAGCGTTCGGCGCAAGCGAAACGGTTGTAATTTGGCTAGGGGGGCTGCTTATTGATTCATCATCACTAGTCATACTACGATCAACATCTTTTGTAGAACTATAATCATCTCAAGGAATAAGCGAATGACAACTAAAATTCGCGTTCTGTTGCCAACAACAGATTTTTTATTTCCTTCACCAAGTCGTTTGACTTATTAGGCAGACTATAGTCTCTCTTTTGACCACTTTTTCACCTCATGGTAACGATGTGGTCGCACGCTGGGTTGTGACAGTGGCCATTTTCTTTTCGAATTTATGAAAGAAAAGGGTCTCGTAAATGCGTCTTCGCCCACGTCTAGACTAATCCTGACTACGCCTCTGCTCGGTAGGTCAATAAAACTGCACAAGTCGTAAATTTTTCTAAGGTTATAAAACATGCACATTTCTACATCTCTCTCGTCTTAGAAACGGGGTCAATGACCCGACTGAGTCAGGCTAACCTAAAACTAGATAACGTTTTAACTTAGAATGGTTTATTCAAAATATCAACAGTATTGTTATGTTTGACACCGTTACTATGTATTTTACTTTAATAGAGGTATAGCCTGTATAGCATAATCAGCCTTTTATTGTTCCCACTGCGGGGACTCAGGCCTCCTCTCAAGGAGAGGAAATAGTCCGTAATCCACTAGGCCCAGTACAGGTTGGTGAATATCACGTCTTCGAATTCTTAGTTCTAGGACATGCCGGTTTCCTCGCGATGTTTTCTTTCACCGTTTTGAGAGCAGTGGCGATGAAATAAATTGCTCCTGGCTGGGTTTGAACCCGCGACCTACAACTCGTAAGTCGGGGGCATTATCACTCGGCCATCACTGCTCATCGGTCTGTATAGGCACTATAGTTGTGACTATAGGCAGGTAGTTTGACTCGCTACTTACCACACACATTTTGTAATTAATAAAAATAAAAATCTCTTTTGCCTACCTCTGATGTGGTTTTCACAAATGGAAACCACAATAAATGACGAAGGTTTTTGTTTAAAACATTTACCTATCCATTTTTTATCAGAGCTGTGCTATGGTACTAGCGTTTTATTCTGTTTGTTTCTGAGGCATAAATGTTTGGATAGTAAATCCTTAATTGGCTATAACATTAGTTTATCTTTAGCAGTGGCGGAACTATAGGATGGCAAGTCTGGCAAAATGCCACGGGCCCCCGGCCTCACAGGGCCTCCGGTCTAAGAGATCGAGAGTTCAGAAAAAGTAACCCAACCTAGGTACTATCACTTGCAAAAGTCCATAAGAATTCTTAAAACTTATTCGTTTGACGTTTAGTTTGACTTACGACCTTTTATTTTCAAGTTTCGCCAACAAATGATTGAAATTCACAATTTCATCAACTTATCATAAGTCAAGATGGCCCAGTGGTATAGGCACACAGATTGAAGCGCAAATCAGTGTGCCGCAAGTTCAAATCCCACGCAATTATTGACTTTTTGTAAGTTCTTACCCGATTGGAAGTTATGTATTTGCATTACATATATTAAATTATTCTTTAACTTGTTCACACATTTCTTAGAGTTAGAAAGGTAGATCACAAAAAAACTAAATAAAGAATTAGATTTCTGCGAGGTAGACATGAGTTTTAACTTAACCGAAATGAACTGTCGTTTGGTTGTAGTTGTTGGTTAGTGACGTGAGGTTGACAGTATTGTAATATTCGCAAAATGCAGGCTAATATTAGTATTGAAGTGAGGGCGACTATCATTGGGCTGCATAAAAGTGGTCTTAATAAAACACAAATATCTGAAGAAACCGGACTGAATGTGAGTATAATAGCTATTAATGAATTGTAACTTTATTACAAATTAATCTTCTAATTAAAACGTATGCCATTTATGAATCCATTCATCGTATCTTTATGAGGTTTAAAAGAGAAATACGTAAATCGTTGGGTTTATTGGATTGGTTATTGGATTAATAAATGCAGTTTTATTTTAAAATTATATTCAATAATTATGATTATTAACATTTTATATAATGAAAATGAAGTGAAGTAGGTATAGCTGCCTAATATATATTTTTTTTTATTTTAGAAAAATACTGTAAATCTTTGGCTAAAAAGATATGAGGAAGAAGGTAGCCTTGCTAGTCGAAAGAGAAGTGGGAGACCGAAGCTTATTAGCGAGGCGCAGCGACGACATATGGTGGACGTATACGAAACGAATGGTTTCGCACCAACGAGACATTTTGCGGAATTATATGACACCTCGATGGATACTGTTCGCCGTGCACTTCACGCTGAAGGCGTGCATCACAGAAAACCTGCTAAAAAGCCGTACTTGACAGAGAGGCACAAACAAGAACGATTACGTTTCGCACTAAATATTTAATGTTAACTAAACTAAATGGCCTACCATTTTATTTTAACATATCTGTGATTATTCGTTAACAAACACTGTATTATATTGTGTTTACTTTCGTTTAAAACAGCTATATCTTTTAACTTGTGCCATCGCCTCATCTTAAGAATGCAGTGAACTCGCTATCAATTTTGTTGACAATAATCATGAGTCTATTTCGTTTTTTATTCTTCTACCCGCACTGTTTTAACATAATACTATAGTTCAATTTATTTTTCTCATCTAATTGACGATTATCTTGTGAGAACTAAAGTTCTTTTAACAGAAATTGAGGTTTGGTTTCAATCTTCTTTTCGTCAAGAAAATGAACAATTAAGCTATGACCTCAATACATTCATTGTGACGTTACACAAAAATAAAATGTTTACAAAGTCCAAATCATATATCACTTTTCAATAAATAACTGGATATAAACAATTACCTATATTTTATTTTATTAAAATTTGAATATCCGTTCATTGTTACGTTATTCATATTATGAATGGTCTAAGTGGGTATACTTCCAACAAACAATCTTAGGCGTAACATAGATAACGGTTACAAGATAACTTTTTGTCTAGGTAACAATTCGACGTCACAATTCTCATAAATGTTTAATTTGTAAATATAAAGAATAAACATTTTTATTAAACACGTCTTTTTATTTCCACCTTATAACATCGAAAAGATGTAACAACTAAATAATTGCAAATTACGAATGTGATTCTTCTTGTGGTTAATAGATCACATTCGTAATTTGCAACTATTTAGTGCAAAAAATGCAATAGTATTTTTCATAGAAATATAAAAAAACAACTATATCAACATAGATTGGGAATTTCAAAGTAAGAAATAACTGCAACGGACCGACCATGATTTGAACTCGGGTTACGTGATTTGCGAATCCAACACTTAGTTCACACGGCTACCAGCACATGACGTATGTGCGCGAATTTTGCTATGGTAAGAACAGAAAAGTAATAATGTTTTTAAGCTCAGTGCGACGACAGTTCCTTAGTGTGTGTTATCTGTGGAATGTGGATACTCATACATGCGCACACATACGCACGGCAGTATCGCGCTCGCTCGGTTCGTAGCAATGTAATCTTTAGCGCTCCTATGGACTTTTGCGGCCTTACTGTATGTACCTATTTTAAAAAAATATTAAATTTAAATCACTACGTGACAATTTTTCTGGGGCCCCATCCAATGAATTTGCCACAGGCCTCAGATGATATCGTTACGCCACTGATCTTTAGGTAAAATTTGTAAAAGAGCTGTGGATTTTGTGAATAAATAAATAAATACACCTTTACAACTCAGTTACTAGGTAACACGATACTCCTGGGATTGACTGATAGTTGGACTTCCTGACGTCTGTCTACCAGATGACTGTAACGATGACTTTCTCTGATCATACTCTACGGTGTTAAAGTTAAATCATAATTTTAGTTCAAAATCATTATTATTCGTGTTAGCATTACACTCAGCCTACATAAACGACGAGTGTTGAGTGACTTTAGATTTCAAATCGACCACGATGTTAAAAACTTTTTATTGACAGAACGGTTCTAAGATGACCTACTAGACGATATTAGTGCATATGCTCGTACTATCACTTTCCTTGTGTCAATATTACTAACTGTGAGAACGGTAATGTTCAGTAGGACTTTCTTAGGGTTCCGTAACTCAAAAAGAAAAAACGGTACCCTTATAGGATCATTTTATTGTCCGTCTGTCTGTCAAGACCTTTATCTCGGGAACGCGTGGACGTATCGAGTTGAAATTATAACCATATTACTCAAGTCTGCGGTCCCTTGAAACTATGGAAAAGTCAAGCTTCTGAGTTATGATGATCGATAAACATTTTTCCTTTAAGAGTTCTTCAGGAAAATAACAATAAAACACGGAACGTATACCTACGTGATTGTTTTAGTTTGAAGTTTTTAATATTTCTTGATTATATTATTTAACGAATCTTAAGGCTTATAGTCCCTTGATCCATCTGGCCAAAATTATGTGGACGCACCTCTCGCACCCGCTTAGGCGGCAGTACGCAAATCTGTGCATTTATTTGCGGCCAACAGCGCCCGGAAAGTGCGCGGCTGACCTTTAAATCCATTTTTTTACTTTGAAGAATATTTAACCACCATTTTTTATGTGTAAAAATGTTTCTAAAGATCCAAGCGGCTTCGAAGGAGTAAAAAAGAAAAAAGAAAAAAAAAGAAAAAAAAAAGTTAAGGGAAAGGAAAAGTGACAACTTGCGAAATTGCTAAATATTTTTTTTAGACAAAAGTATTAATAGCACGAAAAAATCATATGTTGAGAATGTTGTTCATGAATCTATAATAAACATACCTATATTTTTTTCAAATGTATTAACCTGGCCGTTACCGACGAGTAGGCTTCAGCAAGTCACTGTTTTATGGCACTTTTCGGGCGCTTGGGCCCTAACCTTTTAACCACCTATGACGGGATATATCCAACAAACAAGATCAACGATTGCATCACTACTTACCATCAGGCTTACTGTCACCCAAAGGGCAATGGAAAGGGCTGTGCTCTGAAGATATCCGCAGGAGAACCAAGGTCGCCGATACAGCCCGAAGAATCGCTAAACTAAAGTGGCAATGGGCAGGGCACATTGCTCCTAGAACGGATGGTTGATGGGGCCGGAAGGTTCTAGAGTAGCCTCACTAGCGACCGCGCACCGGAAGACGCTGCGTTGGTGAAAGGCACCACAAGGAGGACCGACGACCTGTAGCCTGATTCACGTAAAATCAAACAAGCCAAATATCGTTGAAGTTTTATAGTCGTTCGATCGAAGTCCTATCCAAAAGCGGTATTCACGTGTTCCTTAATCGGGATTGGATAAAACGACAACTCAACTGGCTCGAAACTAAACGATCTATCGACCACTTATTTCCAGTTACATTAATAAATATTCTACCAGGATAATGTAATACAGTTTTTTTTTTAAATCGACTCTTTGACCAAACGACTTTAAAATCGGTGTCGTTCAAACTCGATTGATGGATGTGAATACGAAAATGGTCTAAACGACTAAATCGCTACGATATCGTTACGGTTTTGATTACGTGAATCGGGCTATTGGTGTGAGGCGAGTCGCGGGAATGCGGTGGATGCGAGACGCACAGGATCGATCGTTGTGGCAACGCTTGGGGGAGGCCTATGTCCAACAGTGGACGTCTTACAGCTGAAATGATGTTGATTACCATCAGGTGGGATTGCAGTCAGCCCAAATTTTTATCAAAAAAAAAAAAAAAAAACACTCGCGTCTATTCCGCCAGAGTCGCACATCCAAGAACAAATACTCCATCTCGTCAGCTCTTCTGTCACCTATGGGGATTGAAGAACTAAACGAGATGGAGCATCCAGTCTCAAATACACGACCCTGGCGAATAGAACACGAAAACAATCGTCGAATTAATCCGACGCAAGAAATTAATAAAGGATTTACTCCCTTTTAAGGCGTATAGTCCCTTGAACCATCTGACCGAAATTATGTGAACGCAACTCTCGCACTCGCCTAGGCGGCAGTACGTAAATCTGTGCATTTATTTGCGGCCAGCAGTGCCCGGAAAGCGCTTTAAATCCATTTTCTCTGCGAGATATTGATTGATTTACATAATATGCAATGTTCACTTTGAAGAATATTTAACCACCAATTTGTACGTGTAAAAATGTTTCTAAAGGTCCAAGCCGTTTCGAAGGAGTAGGGAAAAGTTGCGAAAAGTTCCGAAATTGCTATTTTTTTTTTTTGACAAAAGTATTAATTGCACGAAAAAATCAAATGTTGATATTATTAATCATGAATCTATAATAAACATATATTTTTTTCAAACCAATTGATCTAGCCGTTACGGAGGAGTAGGCCTCAGAAAATCACTGTTTTATGGCACTTTTCGGGCGCTTGGCCCTTAAGGAGTGAAATAAGGCTTAATTAAGACTCTCCGCTTATGGTGTTGGACTGTAATTATTAATAATTAGTAGGTATGTTAATTTTGAACCACAAATAGTAAACGAAAGTTGCGATAAAGTTTCACAAGTTCTTGCGGTTTTGTCTTGTATTTTGATGGCTATGGAAACTTTTAAACCATACTAGCTTTAGACAACGACTTCGCCTGCGTAAAAGTTGAAAATTATCATGAGGATACGTACTACCGGTTTACAAATCCTATCTTCTGATATCCTGAAGACCTGATCCAAGTTATTGTTGCTGATTTGAAGGCAAGGTTGGTTTTTAGCGGACAACGAGCAACACATTGCTCGCCGTCTACAAACCCGCGTCTACTTATGTATAGCATATAATATATAGTATAGTCAGCCTTACAATATTCCCACTGCTAGTACAGAATAAATAATACTCATAGTACCTGCTAGTACTCAGGCCTCCTCTAGGATAGGTAATCCACCACGCGGGCCCAATGCGGATTGGTAGATGTCATATATTTTTGAATTTTAGATTCTAGAAAAATCCGTTTTCTTCACGATGTTTTCCTTCACCGTTTTGAGAGCAGTGGAGATGAAATAAATTACACAAAGTAACGTGCCTGACTAGGTTTGAACCAGCACCAACGATGACCGCCTATCACACTGCGACTAATGCAATACAGCCATGAGTCAGAAATCTCAAAAAGAATTGAACTAGCTTAAATTACCCCTTCGGCCACTTTGGAAACCAGTTATTGGAAACCAGTTTCGAAACCAGAAATATTTTTCTTTAATAGAAACCCCGTTTCCAATAAAGAAATTTATTTCGGTTTTCGAAACTGGTTTCCAATACAGAGGGTTGGATCTCCTTCGAAACTCTTCGAAATATAGCTATTATTCAAACATTACAGTAAAATATAGACACCCCTCTCTATACAGAGGTTCTTGCCCTCCAAAAGACAGTAGCTACAAATCACGATGGGGGGAGTGTATCTATTTTTAGGGGAGACCATTCAGGTAGTGTTATCAATCGGACTAATCACATTCCGGCGCCGGTCCGCGTCTTATCTGCCTCTGTTTTGACTCCCACCTGCGGTCAGTCACCCCGATGTCTTGTCTCCTAATTATGTGGCCATTTATATGTTGCTAGCTTTTGTTAGCGATTTCGTTCGCGTTTAACTGGTAGTTCATATTATACTTTATATTATGTAGGTATAGGTATGTTATTCTGATGTTTAAGCATGATTTCTGTAAGCGAAAAACTACTGAATGAAGTAGTTTATCATGAAAGAGTAACAAACAAAAATACATATTTTCTTACAAGTCATTAAAAAAAAAATACATAACATTATTAAACAATCTCAAATAATAAAACATGTCATAACAATAAAAGAAAATACAGGTTACAAGTGAAATCACACAAAATTATTTAAATCAAAAGAAAATTCACAATGAAATCAAAAAAAAAAATATGTGTAATTATATTTTTATTTATACTTTTTTTGACCTGGCAAACGTTTTTCTGTCATATATATATCAAAGTGGAGAAGGATGCTCCGTATTCCTTGGACAGCATTTCGGACCAACGTATCCATTTTGCAAGAACTCAAAATCTCCTCACGGCTGTCGTCCGAGTGTCTTCGCAAGGTTCTGCAATACTTCGGTCACATTGCAAGGAAAAACGGTGGCAAACTCGAAAGGCTAATTGTGACCGGTAAAGTGGACGGGATAAGGCCTCGCGGGCGCAGCCCAATACGTTGGTCCGACCAGATCCGCACCACCCTTGACTCCATAATGTACAATGCCCTTCACACCGCCAGAGACAGGAACAGATGGAGGAATATCATAAGGGATAGAGTGATGAAACAGGGAGATCACGAGTCACGACCCTCAGCATTGAGGAATACGACGCAAGGAGGAGGATATATCAAAGAAATATCTAGATGAAAAAAATGGGGGGGTGGTGGTAGGAGGGTGAAAAATATGTTCTCAGAACTCTATTATACATAAAACATACACTGTGACAAGATTTTATTTTATTAAAATATTAGAAGCTATAAACGTGTCTTGTGTTGTGAACCGATCAGAAAGTAACTGGATTTCGTCCTTATGTTTATTTTTAGATTGAAAGGAAAACTTTGCTTGTATGTCTTGTGGGTTATGATCATGACCTGTCACCATCTTCCCAACTTAATCATTGTCGACTTCGGCACAGTACATATTCTGGAAAAAAAAATCAATTGTTTGTGTTACCTTTTTTTACTACTAACTACTTTCTTCGGCTTCATCCCCGTGTTAGTAGAAAATTGTCCCAAGGGAACATACCCAGGGGATAAAAATTAGGTCGTAGGCTATTTTTAACACTTCTATCTCCAAACTCCATTTTTTTTCTTTGATAATCTATCTGGCAGAACTGCAACGTTTGCGAGTCAGCTAGCATTAGTATAGACTATTTTAGATAAGATTTAGTTTTCTAGATATCTTGTTAGCAATAGTACCATCTATAGGAAACCCCTGGAACGCAACGTAAATAAGGAACATAGCAGTGGGTTTAAAGGATGATTTCTTACCTAGTGATGTGCCGTTGCCGGCAGTTTTGCCGTGAAGTGGGTATATTGGTGGGAATATTGCCCGAAGTATTAATATTGGTCGGAATATTGCCCGAAGTATTAATATTGGTGGCAATATTGCCCGAAGTATGAATTTTGGTGGCAATATTGCCCGAAGTATTAATATTGGTGGCAATATTGCCCGAAGTATGAATATTGGTGGCAATATTGCCAACAATATTCCCATATTGCCGGAAACGGCACATCTCTATTCCCACCTAAAAAAATAAAGCTGTAAGTACCATTTATAAAAAAACTGGGCCAAAACAGGGACTGTTTTTTTTTTTACACATAATCGATAGGCTCGCTTTTGACCACAATCTCACACGATAGTAAGCGATGATGGAGCACGCTTGCGTAGAAGTAACCGTTATGAGAAACATTTAAATATTTGTCTCAAACCCATATTTGGTGTTATTTGTCATCTCCATACCACGACCGTTCATTTTCTAGATGAGTTCTTTAACTTAGGTATGTGTCACTTTTATTTCCAAGTTAACCTAAACCTCGTTCACGTTGCGGTCTGCGAACCAAATGTTTTTACAGTTATTCGAAACAATAACTCATAAATTCTGTTTTGTCTGCTAATTTCAAAATAGATCGTTCACAAGGATACTTCAACAATAAATATGACTTCCCGCTACTGTTATTGTGTATTTCCCGGTATTTTATTTTCTTTTGTTACGAATCTGTCTCGGTTTGTTTTTCTTAGAATAACAAACGTTTGTTAAATTAATTTTTCCGTTTTTCAACTGATCCGCATCGATCTGCTTGTAAAAACTAAACTTATACACTCAAGAAAATTCATTCATGTCATTTTAAATATCTTTTTTTTTTCATTTTATTCTGCAAGTAGGTTTTATAAAAACACTTTTACACGTCAATTTTTTTATTTTATTAAAAATGGAAGTTAACAAAAATATACTTACCCTATACATTAACACTTATAATATATCTATCTTGGTCATTATTTCTTCTCACCTCGAGAGAATTATACCCTAAGCTCCCTAGGAGAAAGTTAGAAGGATACAAGAATGGGTAGAAAAGTAAAAACGTTTATACAAGTACCTAAAAAAGCTTGCTGAACCTTTTCTAAAAGTATAAACTCATCAAACCAATTTGCTAAGGACATGACGTCTATCTATATTTTAAGTATAACCTGTATCACCTTGAAGTGATTAGATATTCCATGTTATATTTAACATTAACGGTGTTAGTTTGTTCCACTGCTAATTTAATGTTTTATAGTTAATTAGCAAAGTGCCATGGAGGTTGAATAGGTTATGTCTTTACTAGCTTCTGTCAGCGGCTTCACTCGCGTGAAAATAGGTTTCTCCTTATAAATTATGGAACCCCAGTTCAATACCTTAGGGGGAGGAGTTTGGAAAATTCTCTCTCAAGTGCAAGCCTACATCATAAAAGAAAAAAAGACGTGTGGCACTCGAGTACTGCCGCGGTAAAGCTATTGCATAGCATTTTTATCAACTTATGCAATTATAATTATTTATTTATTTTATTAATGCAGTATTTTTTTTTCTTTGTTTTTTTTTTTCTTTGATATTTATTGAAGTTACACTTTCACACATTGAATTGAATTTTGATTGATTGTTCACTCATTTGTTTTCTTATCGGTCACCACGCTCAAAAAACAAATGAGTGGGGGGTGTTAGGTTATTTTCGTTACGGAATTTCTGGATTCGGTCTCCACGCTCAAGGCCCGCGATAGAAGCTATGCAATAGCTTAAAAATATTGTGCAAAATTTCACGCTCCTAGGCCCTGATATTTCGGTTGTGCGTCTATATGTCATAGTCAGTCAGTTTTACCTTTTATATGTAGAACGGGTAACGTCAAATGCGCAAAACTTGAAAATAGTTTGATCAGAATAACAAGCAGAATCAATTAAACCACTTTTTAATATAAGATCACATTTTATCAAAAAATCTTCATTAAAAATGTTGCCCTGTCTATTGATGAATAGGTCAAGCCATCATGTGCGCAAACTCGCCAAAATAGGTAAACAAACACAAAGGGTTGTCGTCCATTTCAATTTTCTCACACGCGGGATAATAATAGTTCTTATTTCAATGTCGATACGAATTTTAAACAAAGTAAAACAGCTCATAAAACATTTTTTTTTGCTCTCCGAATTAGGTCAATTAAATTAAAATTCATTTGGGGTGTCTGAGGTTTTGCGCATTTAACGTTACACGTTGTATAGATTATACTACCTACTATACAAGTAGATACTTCGTATAACGCATTAAAATTCCACTCTACTATCTATTAAGGCCGCTATAAACGCATTTATTATTTTATTTTTAGAAAAATAATGTAATTATGTAACTGATATTCTTTGCACGAACGTTTTTAAAAATAACTATAATATGGATGACCTTAAATACTACAGCAATTAATATGTAATAACATAAATTGTTCGGTAACCTTCCGACAAGACGTCTTCTTATAGAATCGTGCACTGACTACGTAAAAACATAAAGAATTCAATAGGTACAATAAATATAAAACAACTTTATCGGAGTAAACAGTGTGTTATATAACATACTCGTATGTAATAACTCGTATGTAAATTAACGGTAAAAAAGAAAGAAATAAAAAAACGTTTATTCGTATCGCACACGAATTCACACCATCGAATAAAAATTAAAAAAGAAAATTAGAATTTGTTTGAGGTCAAAAAGGCGCTTTACTCAGCACCGATATTTAAAAAAAAAATAACGCAGCGCTGCTATTCTGTTAGGGCTCGCTGTGATGACGGACATACTCATGGAACGTTGAATAAACTATTGAACAGTGCATATTTCTTATATTTAACAGAAGGTCGATAGGCCCGAAAACTTGTGGCGACCATGTACCGGAAGATACATTCGCTGAAAGGCATCCCACAAGGTTGTCCGATGATTGGCGAAAGTCGCTGGAATTCGTTGTACGTGAGACGCACAGAACTGGTCATTGTGAGTGGTCTCTTGGAGAAGGCCTAGCGGTGGACATCTGCTGAAATGATAATGATGATATTGTTACTTACTTTTTCTTCCATCCGTGGCTTCTGTCATGAGGTTTATCTTATGGAACTGACCATTTTTCGTCTTAAAAGTAGTATATGGCATTCAGCCAACGGACTTCCAAAGATAACAATAACAATTTCCTTATGATATTAATGGACAGCAGCCCGTCCAATAGCGCTGGACTGTTTGGGTCCAAATGCTGGACAGCAAGAAAAGCGTATGAACAAAAGTTCCATGCTAACGGAATGAAGATGCTAAGATGGGCGGGGGTGACTATACTTCACAGAATATGATGAGATGATGTAAACACAAACAAGGAAGTTTCAAAGTCGCGTCGCACCAATCTCTGATAAAATGACGGAAGATAACCTTCGTTGGTGTGGACGTGTCAAAAGACGTAATGTGATAAAAATCACACTAAGCTTTCCAGAACAAATATGAGTTAGAGGCCACTCGCCATTGACCTGGTGGTCTAATATAGGGAGAGACTTCAAGCAAGCCCAGTTGTCAGTATTGAAAATCAAGGGCAGATCCACTAAGCGCAGCAATGTGATAAGGCCCGACCTCAAAATAATAATGAAGAAGATAAATGCGAGATGTGTTGTTGAACAAAAGAGAGAATTTTCCAACTTGATGTATGGCGTTTATTGTCATCAGAAACTATTCCCTGTTCCGTCCTAATATCTAACCAAGGCTCAAATGATGCACGCATAAGCATAAGCAGCCATGTAATATTCCCACTGCTGGGACTCGGGCCTCCTCACTAGGAGAAGGATTGAGCCGTAATCCACCACGCGAGCCCAATACTAATTGGTGGATGTCGCATTTCTTCGATGTTAAGGTTCTAGGACATGCCAGTTTCCTCACGAGGTTTTCCTTTACCGTTTTTAAGGTAGAGGTAATGAAATAAATTACACACAATAGTGCACCTGGCTTGGTTTGAACCCGCGTCCTACAACTTGTAGCGCAACTTGCTGTAATTCCACTTCGGCTTACTTATCTACTGATTTTTGCTTACCTTTGATTTTATTTGGACCTTTTCACCAGTCCTATCGCTAATGGAATGAGACGATGTAATGTCGTTTACTCTATCAGAGTTATTTCAGATATATTCTTGAACTAGCTTTTGCCAACAGCTTCGCCCGCCTGAAAGTAGGTTTCTCCATACAAACTTTGGGCTTCCGTTTCATCCCTTTAAGGGGTGAATTTTGGAAAATCTTCTCTTACTGCTCGCCTACGTCATAGGAAGGCAATGTTGTGCAAAAATTCACGTTCCTAGTCCCAGTAGGTTTGCCTGTGCGTTGATATGTCAGTCAGTCAGTTTCTCCTTTTTAGGGTTTCGTAGCCAAATGGCAAAAAACCGAACCCTTATAGATTCGTCATGTCTGTCTGTCTGTCTGTCTGTCCGTCCGTATGTCACAGCCTTTTTTTTCCGATACTATAAGAGCTATACTGTTGAAACTAAGTTAGTACATGTATTCTGTGAACCGCTTTAAGATTTTCACACAAAAATCAGCTCAATCACAAAAAAAGCTATACATTTTGGGGGTCCCCATACTTAGAACTGAAACTCAAAATTTTTTTTTTCATCAAACCCATACATGTGGGGTATCTATGGATAGGTCTTCAAAAATGGTATTGAGGTTTCTAAAATCATTTTTTTCCAAATTGAATAGTTTACGCGAGAGACACTTCCAAAGTTGTAAAATGTGTGTCCCCCCCCCCGTAACTTCTAAAATAAGAGAATGATAAAATTAAAAAAAATATATGATGTACATTACCATATAAACTACCAACGAAAATTGGTTTGAACAAGATCTAGTAAGTAGTTTTTTTTTAATACGTCATAAATCTAAAAAAAATACACTATTATTAAAACAGCGATCAAAGTTACAACGAACTACAAGAACTTATATATTATGTTACTTGCTGCTACGGAACCCTTGGGCGAGTCCGACTCACACTTGGCCGGTTTTTTTTTTTATCTATTAAAGAAGATTAATTTGATAAGTAGCAGTAGCAGTTACCGCTGAGTCTTCACTGCTCACATATTGAGTGATTATTTCTCGTTACATTCTACGTGTGCGATGTAGCCCTGTGTGGTGTTTGTAATCGCACCATCTAAAAGTTTTTGTACGCTGGCTGACTATGTAGAACTTGCATGTCGTCGTATAGGTGTCGCAAGTTCGCAACAACCTATGACTATGAGATCACACAGCGATAATGTCATTTCATAATGTGCTGAAATGTACAGTCAAGGAATGTTGTTAACGTTACGCCCTTTAACAATTTTTTACTTAAACCATTGACTACGCTTTTAAAATAAAATAAAGTAAAGTTTAAATTTAAAAGCCAGAGATGTCAGCAAAACCTGGGGCCCAGGGCTGATGTCACCTGTGGCTTGAAAGAGAAACTGGTCCTGGAAAACAGGTCAACTGAAGGACTTAGTTGGGTTTGTAGTCAGTAAAAATCTGACACACCCTCTCGTTATTTCCTAGAGTGGGAGTAGTCTACTTGATTTGCCAACTCAAAAAAAAGTTCGCTTGCAATATTTAACTTATATAATACTAGCTGTCCCGGCAAACGTTGTTTTGCCATTTTTTTTTTTATTTTTTTTTATCACTAAGGGGTATGAAAAATAGATGTTGGCTGATTCTCAGACCTACTCAATATGCTCACAAAGTTTCATGAGAATCGGTCAAGCCGTTTCGGAGGAGTACGGGAACGAACATTGTGACACGAGAATTTAATATATAAGATTTTATTTGCGACAACGTATAGCTTATAAATGAAAATGCCAGGGACCTTAGACAAATGACTTTTCTGTTAACGTTCCCGAAAAACCCTAAGTACAAAATTCATGGCAATGATATTACTGAAGCAGATAATAAGTATTTTAGAGGTGTCTGGAAAGAGTAAAGTTTCGCAAACCTCCGTTGTAAAGTGAGGATTCTCCGACCAGACGGGTGTTATATCTGGAGGATAACTGCTCGATTGATGATTTCGGGCTGTCGTATATGCTCAAATCGTGCAGAGAACTTTAATTGCGCGATGCAGGATTTCGTACTATTCTTGTAGTTCTTCTTCGCCTGCAGTTTAGAAAACGGAAAAGAAATGTAAAATGTTTGCTCCACAATCGTTCCATAATAAAGCTAAGACTGTTGTCAGACATTCTTCAATTTCCTTATACTTCAAAAAAACGCACCGTAAATGTAATCCACTCAGCAGTAACCGTGAATAATTGAAGGCCGCTCCTCGACTGAATATTGTATAAAAGGTACCGTCGCGAGCTATGGCTACACGGATGCTGTTTCCTTATAGAATGTGGCCTATACCGGTTTCTTGTTTACCATTATTGCAGTCGTTTTATAAATATTAGCTTTTGCTGCGTTTTATGGTAATCTGATTGGACACTATTTTTAAACATCTCTTTATTCTTTAATTAAGACTTCCACTTTTAACTCGACGCTTTTGTATTTTTTTTTGTGATACACGCAGGAATCACCGGATTCAGAAATGACTGAGAATGTCATTAAGACTTCCAGTAAACCCAATGCCAAATTCTTTTTATAATAGCTTGAATGTTAACAAAAATCTTAATGTCATTAAAATTCTATTATTTTGATTAATTTACTTAAAAAAAAAACATCGAGGTAGTTTTCACACTGCAATTAAATACCATGATATGGCTCTACATTTTATTCACACGAAATTAATTTCGATTACACTTTAGAATTACTTTATTTTTTTTAAATGTTGATATGCTCATGTTTGACCTAATCTCGCTTGGTGGTATGCGATAATGTGGTCATCGTTGGAGCACGCTTGCCTAGAAATAACCTATTTACTCTTGACTTAAACACCTCTAGTTTTTAGCTATCAGAAAACACAGACTTCGGCAGAAATTTCACAACTTAGTCCACCAAATCGTTTCGGTCGTATGTATGGGTGGAATGTTCACTATGTACCAGTGGCGCAGCGCCATAATATTTATAATGGTCCAGTGATGAAACGGTTTATGAGGGAATTAAATTATATTGCTATAGACAGACGACTTAGAAATATCCTATCGCTCGGCCATTCTGTTCTTTAGTTTTCTTTTTTTTATTATGGATACCGACGATAGCACACGCTTGCCTAGAAGCTGTCTATTCACTCTTGCGTTAAAGACCCCTATCAGGTAGCTATCAGGAAACACAGTCTCCGGCAGGGAATTCCACTCCTTAGCTGTACGCATAGAATGTGTTCCCAAAACGCAAAACTTACACTCACAAACTCGCAAACTCTTACTTTGTGATTATAACCGTTGCTCTGTGTCTTTACTGAATTAAAGTTTTTCTAATCTATTCTATTCTATTCTAGAAATATGCCACCAAAACTAAACAGTTTTACTCCAATGTTGCTCAACTTTTTTTCGCCGTAAATACACATCTTCAGTCATACAAAATCTCAGAGGCATGTTCCCGCCTTACAAAAAGTCTGTAAGCCTGTTTACACAGTACGGTGAAGTACAGAGCGGTACAGATATACAGGTCGGACATATCTACTGCATCTTTTATCCCCAGATCTAGGTCAGGCCGTCCAGGGCCGTGTTCCTGATATGTGCCCTACATTGCTCCAGCTAGCTTCTGTTATACCTTTTTACGAGCTTTCATTAACTTGCCTTTACTAGGCAAGTATGTATGGGTCGAATCTTAAAACTGAATTCTATATTAGTTATCCCTAAACGATTGAGTTGAAATTTTGCATTTGCGTTTGGTTTGGATGACAGTGCTTTGTTAGCTAAGTTATGTCATTCTTAAATCAATATGGTAGACAGTTGGACACCCAAAGATGGCGGCCCAATAAAAAATTTATGCGCCCGTATAGTATGGGTATGAAATCAAAGGGTTTCCTGAGAAAAATACAAATCTTTACATTTTATAAAACTAAGTCCCCCAACGCGTCTCTGTATGTACGTTAGCGATAAACTCAAAAACAACTGAACCGATTTTTATGCGGTTTTTATCAATAGACAGAGTAATTAAAAAGGAAGGTTTAAGTGAAAAAAAGTAATTTCAAAGTTTTAAACACTCTTGGGCAAAAGGGGTGGGTCGCTAGGCCTAGTACGTATATATAAAAATGTATCCCACTATCCCTATTCCGCTTGACAATGCTGTAACTTAAGAACGACTTTACCGTATTCATTCATCTTTATTTTTAAAAATTAAAAAAAAAAATGGACTTTATTCTCTTTCTAGAACACACAGTCAGACAAAATATAAGTAAACTTAGAAAACAGAATATATAAACATTTACAATTTCCATTACTTTATTGCTAGCCACACCTGTGCAATGTCTGAATATCATATGTAAGTATGTAACCTTGACTACGATTCCGCTTGGCTGGCAACCAGACCAGGTGATGCCAAATTACCTAGTTTTGTCTCACGGCTTACTTTAGAAGGTAAAACATACTTTATTTGAGGCTTAAATTATATATTCCTTTCGGTTCAGGCACAGTCACTGCAACTGTATTGTATGTCTGTACTCTTTTTTATTATTTTTTATGTTGTTGTATATTGTGTTGCTTGCGCCGAATAAATGCTATTCTATTCTATTCTATATATATTTTTAAATGATATACTCGTAAACCATTGCTTGACTGCGATCCCACCTGATTATAAGAAGTGATGCAATCATTGATGGTGAGACGCGCTAGTTTATTAAGAGCCTATTCACTCTAGCCTTGAAGACACACAAATAATAATCGGTCAGGAAGACCGCAGCAGGCAAATTGTTCCTGTCCCTCGATGTACGGTCCTCATCCCTCATGGTAAATTGTGTGTGAAGGCAACCATACACGCTAGGGTATACCTGACAGGTTTCCCTGTACAGTTGAGTTGTACAGGTAAACCGGAGTGTGAATGTTGCGCAACTGTGCAGGTTTCCACACAAGATTACCTTTTTTTTTTTTTTTGTATGGTGGGAAAAATCATGCATTGACATCCCCCGCCCTTGGGCGGAGCGGGAGATAGTGTCAGACTCTTACTGACTAAAAGACCCACCCCGTTCCTTTTAGCCTTCATACCGGGGCTCGAGCGCCCTTTCGGATAACCCTGCACCCAGTAGGCTTCGACCCGGCTGGGTCCCTGCTGTTGCTGACAACTCCTTGAGGCGCGCGGGAACAGTGCGCGCCGTCGACGCCTTGGGCTTGTCACTCTACCCTTGAAGACACCCAAATAATAATCGGTCAGGAAGACCGCAGCAGGCAAATCGTTCCTGTCCCTCGATGTACGGTCCTCATCCCTCATGGTAAATTGTGTGTGAATGTAACCATACACGCTAGGGTATACCTGACAGGTTTCCCTTTACAGTTGAGTTGTACAGGTAAACCGGAGTGTGAATGTTGCGCAACTGTGCAGGTTTCCACACAAGCTTACCTGACAGGTATAACTGTACAGGAAAACCTGTCAGGTTCACACTAGCGTGTATGGCTGGATACCTTTACTGAAATAACAACTTAGTCACACAATCATGAATTTAATCCATACTAATATTATAAATGTGAATGTAACTCTGTCGGTCTGTTACGCTGTCACACGCTTTTGATGAAATTTGGTAGGGAGTAAGCTTTAACCCCAAGGACGGACTTGGGCTATTTTTTTATCTTGGTTCGACTTCGCGTATCATAGTGTTTGTTATCGGACTCCTCCGAAACTGCTTGACTGATATTTGTGATATTTTTTGTGTATATTTCGTAGTTTCGAGAATAGATCGTACTTTCCTACACCCTTCCCTCATTTTTTTTTTTTTGTTAATTTATTTATTAGAAAACGATTTTCGTAACGATTTTCGTTATGGGAACGGGACTGGGAGGAAAGAGAAAAATATACTGAGAAAATCTGGTTATCTATAAGAGAAGGCAAAGACAAGAAATGTTGGACTAATGTGGAGAAGACATTTAAATCATCCTATGACAACCCCCCGCTCTTGGGCGGAGCGGGAGATAGTATCAGACTCTTACTGACTAAAAACCCACCCCGTTCCTTCGTGCCTTCATACCGGCGCTGAGCTACTCTTTCGAAACTAACCTTGGCCCCAGTAGGCTTCGACCCATCTGGGACCCTGCTGTTGCTGACAACTCCTTGAGACGCGCGGGAACAGTGCGCGCCATCACGACTTGGGCTTGGTCCGGACAGTTACCCATCGGCCGGACAGCGAGCTACCCATTGCTCAACGTCCGATGTGGAGAAGACATGAAAACATTAAATAAATTGGGATAAAAACAAGACGACAAGGTTGACTTAAGAAAATACTATATTAAATTTAGAATGCAGTCAAGAAACCGTTTGAATGTTTATAAATATTATGTTTCTTGTTATAAATATAGCCATTCACCGGATGAGTGACCGTCAATTTTCTCAAGGTGCATCTACAATCTCTTGAACATCAAATAAAAACTACAACAATTTAATAAACCGGTGTTTAAAGTAACTTCGCGAAGCTAAGTCTGGATAAAAATAGCCTTATTATAGTAGCTTTTGTCAGCGGCGTCTCCCGCTTAAGGCTTATAAGTCCCTTATACTTCTGGCCTAAATTAAATGGATACAACACTCGTACCCGTCTCAGCGGCAGTCCGAGTATCTGTGCATTTAATTGCGGCCAGCTGCCCCGCTGACCTATAAATTCATTTTCTTTGCGAAATATTTATATAATTGATTGATTTACATATATTATGCTATGTTCACTTTGAAGAATATTTAACCACCAATTTTTATGTTTAAAAATGTTTCTAAAGATCCAAGCCGTTTCGAAGGAGTAGAGAAAAGTTGCGAGATTGCAAATTATTTTTTTAGACTAAAGTATTAATCGCACGAAAAAATCAATAGTCGATAATGTTGTTCATGAATTTATAATAAACATATATTTTTATCAAACCTGGCCGTTACCAAGAAGTAGGTTTCAGAAAGTCACTGTTTTATGGCATTCTTGGGCGCTTGGACATTATTTTTTTTTTATTTATTTATAATTGTTAGGCTCGCGTTTGACCACAATCTCACCTGATGGTAAGCGATGATGTGGCCAACGATGGAGCACGCTTGCCTAGAAGTAATCTATTCACTCTTGACTTAAAGACCCCTAGGTAATTAAAAGTAGGTTATTCCATACAAACTAGACCTCCGTTTCATCCCTCTAGGGGATGAATTTTGGAAAATCCTCATTCAGTACTCGCCAAAGTTATAAAACGAAACCTAGTGCATTTACGTTCCAGTCCCAGTCATTTCGGCTATGCATTAATATGCCAGTAGTCTTATTATAACAGAATAATGTTAAACCACAAAAAAGCGAGCTAAAGCACTTGTTAGGGTTCCGTAGCCAAATGGCAAAAAACGGAACCCTTATAGATTCGTCATGTCTGTCTGTCTGTCTGTCTGTCTGTCTGTCTGTCTGTCCGTCCGTATGTCACAGCCACTTTTTTCCGAAACTATAAGAGCTATACTGTTGAAACTTTGTAAGTAGATGTATTCTGTGAACCGCATTAAGATATTTACACAAAAATAGAAAAAAAGCAATAAATTTTGGGGGTCCCCATACTTAGAACTGAAACTCAAAATTTTTTTTTTCATCAAGCCCATATGTGTGGGGTATCTATGGATAGGTCTTCAAAAATGATATTGAGGTTTCTAATATCACTTTTTTCTAAACTGAATAGTTTGCGTGAGAGACACTTCCAAAGTGGTAAAATGTCTGTCCCCCCCCTCTAACTTCTAAAATAAAAGAATGATAAAACTAAAAAAAATTTATGATGTACATTACCATACAAACTACCAACGAAAATTGTTTTGAACGAAATCTAGTGAGTAGTTTTTTTAATACGTCATAAATCTAAAAAAATACACTATTATTAAAACATCGATCAAAGTTACAACGAACTACAAGAACTTTTATATTATGTTACTTGCTGCTACGGAACCCTTCATGGGCGAGTCCGACTCGCCCTTGGCCGGTTTTTTTTTTTTGTCATACGCTTTAAAGTAATTTTGCAAGTAAAAACATTTGCCATTCTAATAATAGGTACAAATGGAACATAAATCATCGTTGCTGGTTACGATTAATTAGCGAATATCACGCGATGATCGAGAGGCGCAAATTATCACTATCATGTTAATCTAAATATAAATATGTGCATCGATACTTAGTAGTGGTTATACTCGTACAATTACCGGCACGGATCTTGAGCGCTGGCTTCAAGTTGCGCAGAAGTCAAATATTCGGTCTCTTTAGTGGTGCGAAGTGAGACGTGGGGGCGGGGAGTGTCAGTGATTGGCTCGACGCGCCATCGTGTCTTAGACGTCACTCGTGATTCGTTGCCTGCGTTGCTGCATGTATCTAACAACGAAGACGATTGGCTTGCCAATGTATGGAATGCGCAAAGCGATCCCCACTCTGACGCCGATCGCTCAAGATCCGTTTCGGCAATTGTATCTAAACCCAAGAAAAAATATTGCATAGCAAATTAACTAATGAATCAAAATGTCCATATTTTTTTACTATTTTTAACAAGTCCCCAAACCAGCTAGGTACTTTGGTATCGTGGCTGCGCTCACAAATATGTAAACTTAAATACACAAGACACACAGACCTTAAGGGCCTATTACACCAGTACACCACTCGATATTTAGACTGTTTTAGTCGGTGGCTCGTCATGTCGCGTAGTGTAATAAGGGTCAGAAGTTCCAGTTACCAACATCGAACACTTTTTAATCGTCATGAGTATGTATTAAGTGGAAGGAACTGGACACAAAAAAAAATTTCATATGCGCAGGGAGTGGATGATTTCATACTGGTTCTAAGTAAATTAAATAATCATCGGTACCTTTTTTTTTGTTAATAGGCTCGCGTTTGACCACCATCTCACCTGATGGTAAGCGATGATATGGTCGACGATGGAGCACGCTTGCCTAGAAGTAACCTATTCACTCATGACTTAAAGACCCCTAAGTTGTAGCTATAATGAAACACAGACTCCGGCAGCAAATTCCACTCCTTGGCTGTACGCACAAGCATTGTATCTGACACAAGAGACACGTTTGCGCCCTGCTTCACAATTTTTAAACATGAAAATTTTATAAATGATAAAAGCGAGCAGCGTTTAGTACCGAGAGCCTTTGTAAACATCGCTAAGTGCAGCAAACGGGAATAACGAGATGGACTGGTAATGTCTTTGAGACCGTGAAGGACCTTTCTGACGCACACGACACTTACCAGACGTAAATAATATCACCACTGCTTTATTCACTAGTTTACAATTAATTTGAACATCTTTAAATAATATGTACAAACTGGTAAAAAAGGGGAACTCATAGGGCATCAAAATTCGTCACATCGATGTCAATGGGAAAAGTGCCCAGAATGCTGGCAGCATTGCCACGCTGGATGGCAAAAGAGTCGACCAACTGTTTGCTGGTATCCCGAACAACTCGATGAGCGCTCGGACCCCATGGCCCTAATGTTTCCCAAACGGTTCAAACACATAACATCCGATTATTATGATTCTAGTTTACCATTATTTTCACAATTTAATTATGAAATTTTCATTCGTGTCGATCTGATTCAGATCTGGTCCGACCAATATTTAAGCTATAACTACATTACAAATAAAAATATTATTATTATTTCCTTTATTAATTTCTTTACACGTTACAATATATTTTTAAATATTTCTTAAAAAACAATAAAAAAAAACATTTAAAAATATAAAAAACAGTATCCCACCGGTATCGGGAACAGGGTCCAAGCTACCGGCGGTCAGGGCTCCAGAGAAAGGAACCTCCTAAAAAATCATGCATTGACATCCCCCGCCCTTGGGCGGAGCGGGAGATAGTGTCAGACTCTTACTGACTAAAAGACCCACCCCGTTCCTTCTAGCCTTCATACCGGGGCTCGAGCGCCCTTTCGGATAACCCTGGCCCCAGTAGGCTTCGACCCGGCTGGGTCCCTGCTGTTGCTGACAACTGCTTGAGGCGCGCGGGAACAGTGCGCGCCGTCGACGACTTGGGCTTGGTCCGGACAGTTACCGGACGGCCGGACAGTGAGCTACCCATTGCTCACTGTCCGCAAGCCCGCGTCTACGTTGGCCGGAAATCGGGATCAGAATCCCGGCGACGGCGGCGGCGATAACGCCGTTGCCTGATGCGTTCGGCCTCCTCCTTTGCGAGCATTACTGCTTCGCAGAAGTCGGCGACCGCCTGCCACTCCTCCTC
Organism: Mythimna ferrago; assembly: GCA_910589285.2. NCBI lineage: Eukaryota > Metazoa > Arthropoda > Insecta > Lepidoptera > Noctuidae > Mythimna > Mythimna ferrago. The sequence continues at coordinate 4,708,726 of OU342693.1, forward strand.
GCTCCGGACCATGGCCTCAACCAAGGCCCGGCGCGAGAGGTCTCCACCGCCGATCGCCCCCACGAGGGCACGGCGATGCTCCGCCCAAGCAGGGCACACCTCGACTGTGTGCTCCACCGTGTCCTCCGGGCGTTCCGCACAGTGGCGACACCCGGGCGTCACTTCCGCATGAATCGAGTGCAGGAAACTCCCGAACGAACCATGTCCGGTGAGTACCTGCGTCATGCGGAAGGTAAGGACGCCGTGGGGTCTTTCCAGCCACGCCTCAAAGAGGGGACTTACCGCCATGATTGTGGCGTGCCCAGCACTGGGTTGCGATAGTCGTTGACGCCATTTTACCATGAGATCCCGCCGGAGCTCTGTCCGCCATGCCGTGACCTGTCGCGGCAGCGGACTTTCACCCCGGCGTTGCATCTCCACGCGCATATCGTGCATGTGTGCAAGGACTGTTGCCTCCAGATCCTACGGTGGTAGGCCAGCCAGAAGGCTCGCCGCTTCGCGGGAGACCGTGCAGTATCCCCGCACCATCCTTATCGCCATGACCCTCTGGCAGGCGTTCAGTATGGCCGCCGGTTGCTTTTTCAGCGTCGGCGCCCACACCGGCGCCCCGTAGAGGGCCATGGACCGAACGATCCCCGCGTAGGAACCTCCTAACTATACGAGCCGTGTCCAGGAGTACCGCTTTCTGAATCAAGCCCTTGATCCAGCCGCTTAACGAGAGCCTCCTAAGGTGTTGGTCGAGGCTCTTGGCTATTAAGCCATTATTATTATAACACCAACGCACACGTGTAACACGCCTGATTTGTATGGCGTGGCGTGGATCTAGTGTAGTCTCTACAAGTCTAGTTTCCTTATAAAATGTATGCAGACCGACGCTCCCAGATCGACGTGTGTGTCACACGTATGCGCAGTGTAGTTCTACCTTTAGCCAGCTGATCAGCTCTGTCGTTGGCTTCGTATAAGTCGTGGAAGGTACAGGTAGTAGACGCGTATCCTGAGAAGGGGCTCCGAATTGGCACTGTATTTGCGATGGGTCAAGGATACCCCATTTGGCCAGATTATCGTGAACTGGTGGGATAAGACTTATAGCATCACGCTTGTCAGGTGCGATCTGATCCTTTCTGCATCTCACATAAAGACGCAATACTTGCCTGGAAAAAAAAGTAAGTTACCCAAAAACCTCACACAATACATACGGCACAAGTGCCACAACCAGTACCTAACGCTTTCTCTAGTTGGCATAGGTATTACATTAACAAATGCCTAGCCTACGATGTTAAAGGCATTCGATTCATGGTCACTTCACCATTCGTGCGTGACCTTGAGCAGTATTGTATTGTAAATTGTTAAACTTTTGCAATAACTTGCCGTAACATTCGAGTTTATTTGACAGTTGATTACGTTTCGGAATACTACGTTGCTAATTTTATGTTCTCGGCAATCGATATGGACCGAACCTTAAAGCCAGAACTACATTAGACCGATGCGCACGTGAGCCACGCCTGATTTGTACGTAGAACGACGCCGCCAGGCGTCGGGTGGCGTGGAACCATATAAAATGTATGGAAACCGACGCGCCCAGATCGGCGTTTGTGGCACACGTGTGCGCAGTGTAGTTCAAGCTTAATCCTCTTTCCCTAATCCATTGGTGCAATATTTGAGCGGGAACTACATTAGATCGACGCGGACGCGGACCAGCCACGTCTGATTTGTACGTAGAACGACGTCACGTGGCGTGGATCTAGTGTTGCTCTACAAGTCTAGTTTCCATATAAAATGTTTGGAGACCGATGCACCCAGATCGGCGTAAGTTGCACACGTGTCCGCAGTGTAGTTTTGCCTTTATGTAGTCGCTTGGGACCCTAATGGATTGGCTCAGTCTTGATTTGACTCCTCCTTCTCCTTCTCCTCCGCATCCTTTTATTTTTTTTATAGTCTAAGATCCGATTAAGAACGACCTTCACCGGTCTGTTTAATGGATGAAACGTATTTTATGATAAATTTAGTGTATTAAATAATATAACGCGGGTGGGTTGCCTAAGAAATTCCTGGCCAGACTATTATTAATTAAAAATTGAAAATTTACTTTTTTTTTAGAAAAATGCACAACCGTTATTCATACCAGATTTTTTTGCAGACAACACTATAATATCGTATTCGTAATGAAACAGCGTTTATTTTGTTAGACAATTTGTTGTATATCAAAATAAACACACCTGTTTATACCTGGCAACCCATAGTTATGACAGGAAACAAATAGGCAACCCAACGTTTTTATTTTCTAAAGGCACTACTTCAAGTCTTCTAACCTATTTCGACAAATATCACGGTTTTTCGGGAACCATTATGATGCTCTAGGAATCATAATTATGAGTATATCTTGGTATCAAATAAAAGACAATATATTTATCTCCAGGATGGCATAAAAAAAAATATTACGGTCTCATAAAACCGACTTACTAAAAAAAACACTAAAACTATCAAAATAACTTTAATTTCGGAAGTCGGTGTTTCTGTAATAGTTTTGCCTCTTCGTTATTTAACACCGACTTCCGAAATTAAAGTTATTTTGATAGTTTTAGTGTTTTTTTTAGTAAGTCGGTTTTATTTTTTTTGTAAAAAGTTTTTTATTTCACACTTTTTAGTTGCAGCCAGAGTACCTTTTTCTCATGACAATTCCAATTAACTCAAACCCTGCTAGGATACATTGTTTTATTATGAAGTTCCCGTGTCTACCTTCCGGCTCCATCATCATCATCAGATCAATTCGATAGTACCTTATGGCCAAAATGCATCTCATGACAATTCTAATAAGCCCAAACACGGCTAGGATACATTGATTAATTACGGAGTTCCGGTGCCTATCTTCCGGTTCCATCATCATCATCAGATCAGTTCGATAGTACCTTATAGCCAAAGTGCATCTCATGACAATTGTAATAAGCCCAAACACGACTGGGATAAATTGATTAATTTCGGAGTTCCGGTACCTATCTTCCAGCTCCGTCATCATCATCAGGTCACATCGATGATACCATTTTCAACATACCTATTCAGAACTATTCATTTATTTGTAACTATGTTCATTGAGAGATTGGTGTGACTATGAACTTCCGTTGGCCATTTCTGGTCGTCTTCACCAGTTCCACTTCATCAAATGTCATGTTTTGACTATAAATGCTTAAGTCTTTGATAAAAATACCAAAAGAACTATATGGTTGCCTATAATATTTGAGGAGTTCCCTCGATTTCGCCAAGATTCCATCATCAGATCCCGACTTGGTGACTATGGGACCATTTGGGAAGTATACCCTTTCTAACAAAAAAAGAATTTTTCAAATCGGTTGGCAAGTGACGAAGTTATGCGCGAACATACATAAAAAAAAAAAAAAAAAATACAAACATCCGAATTGAGAACCTCCTCCTTTTTTAGAAGTCGGTTAATAAAATTTTCATATAAATAAATACGATTTTACCAACGCACTAATACAAGAAAATTACGAAACACAGGGTCTGAGTAGGAACCCGTAACTTAAATCCAGTAAACATTTTTACTTTAAAAAACATAAAATAATACAGCTTATATAGTCTTCAACACCTATAGCTAATTATTTTGAACCTACATAAATAACTTTATGATTTATGACCAAAATAAAACCACTCTCAATATTTCTTCATACATTTTTCATTGAACGCGCGATGTCTAGCGTCAGTCCGCGCTCAGAAGCGCTTGTGAACGGATGTCCGTATCGCTTCTCTTACAAAAAATAAATACGTCTAAAATGTGTGCCGACTTGTATACTGCGACTGCAAAGACGTGCTACTTTTTCGGACCGAAATAAAAGTACAAATATCATACTTATTTTTAAAATTGTTATTGAGTAATAATGGACTCACTGATACAGAATGAGTTTTATTCTAAAACAAAGACCAGAAATGGCCAACCGAACTTCATACTTACATAGATATCACAATGTAAGATAGTTAAGCGACTATGACAATAAAAATAAATAAATGGTCCGTCATGGGTGTCGTTTTCATGGTTTTCGAGGGTGTTGAAACCGATAGTACTGTCAAAATATAAATCCAAGATGGCAGCTGCAAAAAAAAAAAAATTTTCGTCATGGGTGTCGTTTTCATGGTTTTCGAGGGTGTTGAAACCGATAGTACTGTCAAAATATAAATCCAAGATGGCGGCTGCAAAAAAAAATTTTTTCGTCATGGGTGTCGTTTTCATGGTTTTCGAGGGTGTTGAAACCGATAGTACTGTCAAAATATAAATCCAAGATGGCGGCTGCAAGTAATTATCAACTTTTTCGTCATGGGTGTCGTTTTCGTGGTTTTCGAGGGTGTTGAAACCGATGGTACTGTCAAAATATAAATCCAAGATGGCGGCTGCAAGAAATTATCAAATTTTTCGTCATGAGTGTCGTTTTCATGGTTTTCGAGGGTGTTGAAACCGATGGTACTGTCAAAATGTAAATCCAAGATGGCGGCTGCAAGAAATTATCAAATTTTTCGTCATGGGTGTCGTTTTCATGGTTTTCAAGGGTGTTGAAACCGATAGTACTGTCAAAATGTAAATCCATGATGGCGGTTGCAAGAAATTATTAACTTTTCCGTCATGGATGTCGTTTTCATGGTTTTCGAGGGTGTTGAAACCGATAGTACTGTCAAAATATAAATCAAAGATGGCGGCTGCAAAAAAAAAAAAATTTTCGTCATGGGTGTCGTTTTCATGGTTTTCGTTCGAGGGTGTTGAAACCGATAGTACTGTCAAAATATAAATCCAAGATGGCGGCTGCAAAAAATTATTAAATTTTTCGTCATGGGTGTCGTTTTCATGGTTTTCAAGGGTGTTGAAACCGATAGTATTGTCAAAATGTAAATCCAAGATGGCGGCTGCAAGTAATTATCAACTTTTTCGTCATGGGTGTCGTTTTCATGGTTTTCAAGGGTGTTGAAACCGATAGTATTGTCAAAATGTAAATCCAAGATGGCGGCTGCAAGTAATTATCAACTTTTTCGTCATGGGTGTCGTTTTCGTGGTTTTCGAGGGTGTTGAAACCGATTGTACTGTCAAAATGTAAATCTAAGATGGCGGCTGCAATAAATTATCAAATTTTTCGATATGGGTGGCTTTTCATGGTTTTCGAGGTTGTTGAAGCCGATAGTGCTGTCAACATGTAAATCTAAGATGGCGGCTGTCAGAAATTATCAACTTTTTCGTCATGAGTGTCGTTTTCATGGTTTCGAAGATGTTGAAATAGTGCTGTCAAAATGTACATAAAATAGGATAGTATTTTTTAGTTATCTTGTATTAGCTAGACGGAAAAAATTCTCACGAAAAGTTGTAACGATACTTTTTGCTATAGTAAGCTATTGTAAGCCGTGCGGCGTGCGCATGTTTCTCTGTCTGTCTCTCTCTCTCTCTCTCTTATACAAGGTGTCGTTTTGAAGCTGCAAAATATTTCAGGAGGTAATTATGTTAGTGATTCTCGACCCGAATCAATAATAAAATAAGTAGGTAATTTTTTTTTTTTTTATAACCGCGCTTTTTTTCACACACACAAACACGGAACAATAAAGGTTGTTTTCACACACACTAACTCGCAACGATAGTTTCATAAATAATGTATCATCCAATCATCATCCCGCACGCCACACCCTAGCCACGCCCCCGCGGCCATCGATCAATCGATTTAGTTTAGAGTAATTAAAAAATTAAATAACAAGTATTACTGATTATTGACCAGGTATCGTTTTTTTATATGACTATTTATGAGTTTTACTACAACCTCCTGAAATATTGTGCAGTTTTAAAACTGCACCTTGTAGAAATCAAGCCAGAACGGAACTTCGTTCCATCCGGGTGTCCCTTGATACCTCATTAGTTTTTTTATATTGCTAAATATCTGACAGACAAATCGAAGCAAGTAATAGGAGCTGTACCCTATTCGCGGATTAGACATATAAAGAAAGTTTTTTTACTGTCAGTCCAACCGATTTCAACTTCTATTTCGTAGGCATAAGGATGGCATTAAAAGCAAAAAACTAATTACAATACCAACTATTTGCTGCAGCCACCATTTGTCATGCTACCAACGTAATGAAAGTCAAAATCGGTTGAACGGACAGTAGTAATAGGTTTTTTTTTTTATATAATGTATAGGCTCGCGTTTGACCACAATCTCACCTGATGGTAAGCGATGATGTGGGCGACGATAGAGCACGCTTGCCTATATCTTCGAGTACCAAGATAAATTAGGACACTTTTCACACGACTTGGTGACTATGGAACCATTTGGGAAGTATACACTTTCCAACAAAAAAAGAATTTTTCAAATCGGTCGGCAAGCAACGAAGTTATGCGCGAACATACATAAAAAAAAAAAACTACTGAGGTGTCAAGGGACACCCGGATGGAACGAAGTTCCGTTTTGGCTTGCTTTCTATAAGAGAGAGAGAGAGAGAGAGACAGACAGAGAAACATGCGCACGCCGCACGGCTTACAATAGCTTACTATAGCAAAAAGTATCGTTACAACTTTTCATGAGAATTTTTTCCGTCTAGCCAATACAAGATAACTAAAAAATTCTATCCCATTTTATGTACATTTTGACAGCACTATTTCAACATCATCGAAACCATGAAAACGACACTCATGACGAAAAAGTTGATAATTTCTGACAGCCGCCATCTTAGATTTACATTTTGACAGCACTATCGGCTTCAACAACCTCGAAAACCATGAAAAAGACACCCATATCGAAAAAGTTGATAATTTATTGCAGCCGCCATCTTAGATTTACATTTTCACAGTACAATCGGTTTCAACACCCTCGAAAACCACGAAAACGACACCCATGACGAAAAAGTTGATAATTTCTTGCAGCCGCCATCTTGGATTTACATTTTGACAATACTATCGGTTTCAACACCCTTGAAAACCATGAAAACGACACCCATGACGAAAAATTTAATAATTTTTTGCAGCCGCCATCTTGGATTTATATTTTGACAGTACTATCGGTTTCAACACCCTCGAAAACCATGAAAACGACACCCATGACGGAAAATTTGATAATTTCTGGCAGCCGCCATCTTGGATTTATATTTTGACAGTACTATCGGTTTCGACACCCTCGAAAACCATGAAAACGACACCCATGACGAAATTTTTTTTTTTTTGCAGCCGCCATCTTGAATTTATATTTTGACAGTACTATCGGTTTCAACACCTTCGAAAACCATGAAAACGACACCCATGACGGAAAAGTTGATAATTTCTTGCAGCCGCCATCTTGGATTTCCATTAATAGATAAAGATTTAGTTTCCAAGCCAAAAACATTAAAAAAAAATTAGTGAAGGAATATTAAAGAACGAAAAAAAAAGAAAAAAAAAAGCAAAAAGTGTCGGTACAACTTTTCGTGAGAATTTTTTCCGTCTAGCCCCCTTTCACAAAGCGCGATAAGGAACTTCGTTCCAAAAATCAAACATCCGAATTAAGAACCTCCTCCTTTTTTAGAAGTCGGTTAAAAATACATAAGTATTCATAGTTTTAACTGTATTTTACGATTAGATCGAATATTAAATTGGAAATACCTACTTGCTTCAGACATCGTACGAGTATTTATTGAGTTTGAAGATTTAATTCATGTCGGAGAGGGGTTGTGCGTTGTATCTGTAATTGTCTGATAAAATTAATCTCAAATACCAATTTGATTTTGTTAAATATAATATTTTTAAAGAAATAAGCCAGGGAAATAATCGTAGGTTTACAAAGAAATTGGTCGTTATTACCCGTAACGATATGGCAACTACTTATTTTTGCTATAAGAGTAGTACTCAAAACTGGATAAGCAGACAATTACATATTGCCATATAGTAATACTGATACTAAAAATCAAACAAGCTTGACTCAATTAATACTTACTAAGAAAAATAAAATAATACCTCAAATATCAAGACATGTTCGGTTAAAGTATAAAATTGAGCGAACAATGCGCTCTATGTGTGCGTGCGCGTAAGGTCGATGTATTGCGACCAAGATACCTAAATTCGAGCGAGTGAATCTTGCTCACGCGTCCTTAAGGTCTACTTCAAGTTCTTTCGGTTAGTATTAAATTTATTCGTTAAACACAAAGGTGCATTTTTCAAAAAAAAAAAAAAATTGTTTGGCCAGGAATTTCTCAGGCAACCCACCCGCGTTATATTATTCAATATACTAAATTTATCATAAAATACGTTTCATCCTTAAACAAACCGGTGAAGGTAGTTCTTTACCGTATCCTCTACTATTAGGGTGCCTCAGTTGGTAAAAACTCTTTATTTTCCGTCTGCTCGTCGGTCAAGACACTTATATCAGGAACGCGTGGGGGTATTACCTAGTTGAAATTAATTTCAAATATTCAGATCATGTCGTGGTCGGTGTCAGTGTTGATTAAAATATGTTTAGCGGCCATAATACGTAATTACGGAATTAAAATCATCAATACAGCCCTCTCAGTTTGTCTTACAGCGAATGCCTATAAAAAAAACTTAAGAAAAATTGAGTTTCCCGTAACGATGCTCAATTATAAAGATGTTTTGTTCCTATTTCATAGCAGCCACTTAGTCAGGTCAGATACAAATCTAAATATAGCAACAATAATCTTGTTTCCTTTGCACTAACAACACTTATTTAGAATTTAATCTGATACAATCATCCTATTACGATTGACATTCAATTGACGTCAACAGCAAACAGCTCTCAACTTACCTGTAATCATGGTTTCATAACACCACTTAGTTGATTGGTCGTTAGCTAAAGAAATATTAGCAGTGCCATGGGAACCTCAAGTTGCTGTCTACATGTATGTCTGCCCATACCAGGGTTACCATATCTCAGGATTTGTCCTGAGATTTCAGGATTTTGGAACTCTTCTTAGGATCGGCCGCCGTAGGCGTGGGCTTGCGGATGGCGAGCAATGGATAGCTCGCTGTCCGACCGTCCGGTAACTGTCCGGACCGAGCCCAAGTCGTCGACGGTGCGCACTGTTCCCGCGCACCTTAAGGAGTTGTCAGCAGCAGCAGGGGCCCAGCCGGGTCGAAGCCTACTGGGGCCAGGATTATCCGAAAGGGAAGCTCGGTCCCGGTACGAAAGGCAAGAAGAAACAGGAGTGGGTTTTTAGTCAATAAAAGTCTGACACTATCTCCTGCTCCGCCCAAGAGCGGGGGATGTCATTAGAAATTAGATGATTTTCCCACCGCGAAAAAAAAAAACTCTTCTCACGATTGCGGCTGGATTTTGCAAATCTCAGGAATTTTAGAATCAATAAAATACAGCGTATGTATATACACTTAAAAGTTAAAATAAATTATTAAAAAAACATTAAATAAACTAAAATTAATCTTCCTTTAGCAAGGGGGATCCGGTACTACCCCCACCGCTTTGAGTGTTAAGTGCAACGCATAAGTTAGATCCACAGTGTAAAAAAAAACTCAACCTTTAATAAAAAATCTCAGAATTTTTCAATGGAAATCGGGCCTTTTCTCCGGCCTTTTGTTTTTTTTTCATCTGGTAACCATAGAACAGTGGTGGCCGAGTGGTAACGGCCCCGACTTACGAGTTGTAGGTCGCGGGTTCGAACCCAGGCAGGCGCATCACTTTGTGTAATTTATTTCATCACCACTGCTCTCAAAACGTTGAAGGAAAACATCGAGAGGAAACCGGCATGTCCTAGAACCAAAAATTCGAAGACATGTGACATTCACCAACACGCACTGGGCCCTCGTGGTGGATTACGGTCCATTCCCTCTCCTAGAGAGGAGGCTTGAGTCCCAACAGTGGGAACATTAAAAAGGCTGGTGATGATGATGAACCATAGTCTATACCCAAAAGCTAAAAACGGGACCCTAATACTAAGCCTCCACTGAAGCTGTAACTTCATGAACCGTGATTACTAGACTGTTGAAATTTTTACAGATGATGTGAAAACAGAATAAAATAATTATAGGAGTAACAAACGTGACTTTTTTGCCGTTTTTTTTGTTACGGACGGTACGGAATCCTCCGTGCACGAGTTCGACACGCACTTGTTAATGAGGGTATATAATCATTCATCATCAAATAGGTAACTTCTTCCGCTCTGTGTGGAGACAAGACATGACGTCTCACTCCACCCTAGGGCTGAAAAGTCAATGGATGATTTCCTACTATAAACCTTTAAAACTGAAGTGAACTGGCACAATTTAGGCTCGTTTACTCATTACTGCTTACAAATAGGCGCATTTCGAGATCAAGATCGTGTTCATAAGAAAAAAACACTGATGTCCGTAATTGAACCAAAACCTCTTTCCAATCATAGAGTCGTTAACTTATTTATATGGACCTGTGCCTTGATTTTTCCAATAATAATTTTAAAGTAGAAATCCGATCTAAATTCCACAACTATCACACAACGCCGTCCAATCCTAAGCTAAGCAGAGCTTGTGTTATGAGTACTAGACAGCTGCAGCACACAGCAGCTGCACACATACTTATTCATTTCTATAATCAGACATAGAACAAATGATCATGCTCATCGCACAAACATTTGTCCCGCGTGGGAATCGAACCCACGACCTCCGGCATAGCACTCAAGGCCACTAACCACTAGACCAACAGGCCAGGCAGTACATAACCAACGGTTAAGAAGGATTCTCGTACTTAATCACTAGATTTTCTATTAAAAGCGCTAGCTAGCTATTGCCTTGATTTTGGGACTATTAAAAAAAAACTCGCCTGATATCATCAGCATCATCATCATTTCAGCCTACATACGTCCACTGCTGGACATAGGCCTCCCCCAAGTGTCGCCACAATGAACGATCCTGTGTGTTTCGCATCTATCGGTTTCCCGCAACCTTCACCAGATCATCTGTCCTTCTTGATATCCTGATATCATATTTATTAAAAATAAAATTTCATGCTAAATCATACAGCAAATGATTAAGTTGATATGATTAAGTTGCTTTGGCATCGCTGTCTAGTTATTTATTGATTGAATGCACTTCTGACTCTGATAAATTAATTCCGTCCAAAACTATTTAGAATTAGGTGCCTCAGTAGGTATGATTTTCTGATGCAATGTCACGAATTCATAATCGAGAAGCTTCGAACAAGCCACTAGCTATTCTGTCTGATGAAAACGAAATGACAAATCCGTCATGAGTCATAATTTCTAAAATAACTAAGCATTTATGTTATGAAGGAATGTAATTGAAGAACATGAATTACACAGTGTAGCACTTCACACACATTTCTTGAGTTATTATCTTATTAACACATTGACATAGCGCTATGACTAATGTTGCTAAAACGACAAAATTATGAAATCACGCTACATTTTTACTTGCCATTGCCCCTGCTTTACGCATTTGCCGGTACTAGGAGCGCATGAAATCGCAGGAGTTTCTGCAGCCGGCTCGCCGACTCGCTGCACACTTGCACAACCGGTCCGCGTGCCGCACACAGCATTGAAAATTACGTCATGTATTTTATTTAGCCTTATGTAGAGCTTGGTATACCTATCTATATGCTCGACCGGCGAGTAAGTCACGACGCACCTCCTACGCGTGCTTACAGCCTGGTACCTCAGAAGCCAGAAAGGATTCAAAAGGACCTTTATTGCGCGTCTTTTTGCGTTATCAAGGTTATCGTAATAAAAGGGGAAATGAGTTGAAAAGGATACTTGCGTTTGTTGAACTTGTTTTTTTTTTTTGTTTTGATCCTTTTTAGTTTTGTTACTTCACAGTTCCTTTAAGTAGGCCTACAATCGAGTGCCTTTATCGTATCTTATCTTTAGTTACATTTATTTTTGCTTTGTGTAAGACTTGTTGACTAGAATTGTTTGTGATTTGTTTTTTCTCCGACTCTCAAGGTCTCGATTCGATCCGTCAACTCTTTTTATGTTTTATACATCAGGTTTTGATGGTGTCTTAGTTCAAAAGGCAAGTGTCAGACAATTTCTTAAGTGTCTACTTCAAGTTTTTTTGTTATTTTGGGTGTTAAAACAAGGTCGATTGCTTCAAACAGAATAATATTTGCCTGTAAAAAAAATATTCTAAGTAGTGAAGGATGGAAAATGTTTTTAGATTTCAGTTAGTAAAAGATGTCATTTTTCTATTTTTCGCGTCCGAGGAGATGTCAGCAAAACCGTAGGATCACAGTAGGGTCGAAATGGTCCTACTGACTGAGTCCATGGGTTCGCTTCTATAAGGAAAACTTGGGATCCTGAAACGCAAGGCAAATAAGGAAAATATGAGTGTGTTAATCATTAAAATTTTGACATGGTCTCTCGCTCCGCCTTATAGCGGAAGTAGTAATAGGATGACTTCCCTACTACAAAAAAAATCTAAGTAAAATTTTGGTTTTATTATAATTCATGTGAAACATCTTAGGTAGCTCAACCGTCTAAATCTTTTCCGTTTTATAATTTAATTAATTAATTCAAAACATTTTACAGAGAAGTCGTTGCTTTCTAACTAACTGCATCAAGCATAATTTGAAATCTTGTAGAAGGTAGAAAAAAATTAACCATGGTTTACGAGACATTAATATCGGAGGAAACCTTGACACCTAACCATTAACTGCATAATAATGATGAATCTAATAAAATAAATTATCACTAGAACCCTGACATAAAATTGAACAAAAACACACTAGGTAACAGAATCCACTTGATAACGATTATGTATGTATTATTATTTAAGACGATTTTTCAATGTCATCTTATTGATAATCTTCTTTTTTTTGCAAAATGCTAATAGTGCGTTCAGAAGCCTTATTTCGCAAACGCACTCACACATAATTGATACTCACATAGTTTGGCGTCAAGGTGTGCAATACACGCTAAGGTTTACCTGACAGGTTTGCCTGTGCAGTTGAGTTGTACAGTAAACTGAAGCGTATGTAGGTTGCGCTACTGTGTAGGTTTCTACTCAGGCTTTCCTGACAGGTATAACTGTGCAGGCAAACCTGTCAGGTCGGTAAGTCCCCTCTTTGAGTCGTGGCTGGAAAGACCTCACGGCGTCCTTACCTTCCGCATGACGCAGGTCCTCACCGGACATGGTTCGTTCGGGAGTTTCCTGCACCGGATTCGTGCGGAAGTGACGCCCGGGTGTCGTCACTGTGCGGAATGCCCGGAGGACACGGTGGAGCACACAGTCGAGGTGTGCCCTGTTTGGGCGGAGCATCGCCGTGCCCTCGTGGGGGCGATCGGCGGCGGAGACCTCTCGCGCCGGGCCTTGGTTGAGGCCATGGTCCGGAGCGAGGAGGAGTGGCAGGCGGTCACCGACTTCTGCGAAGCAGTAATGCTCGCAAAGGAGGAGGCCGAACGCATCAGGCAACGGCGTTATCGCCGCCGCCGCCGTCGCCGGGATTCTGATCCCGATTTCCGGCCACCGTAGGCGCGGGCTAGCGGACAGTGAGCAATGGGTAGCTCGCTGTCCGGCCGTCCGGTAACTGTCCGGACCAAGCCCAAGTCGTCGACGGCGCGCACTGTTCCCGCGCGCCTCAAGGAGTTGTCAGCAACAGCAGGGACCCAGCCGGGTCGAAGCCTACTGGGGCCAGGGTTATCCGAAAGGGCACTCGAGCCCCGGTATGAAGGCTAGAAGGAACGGGGTGGGTCTTTTAGTCAGTAAGAGTCTGACACTATCTCCCGCTCCGCCCAAGAGCGGGGGATGTCAATGCATGATTTTTTCCCACCATAAAAAAAAAAAAAAAACCTGTCAGGTACGGTGCGTGTATGACTATCTTTAGAATAGAATAGAATAAACTTTATTTTACACAAAAAGTAACACAATTTATTCATGGGTAAAATGGCGGTCTTATCTCTGACAGCGTTATCTACCAGACAACCTTAGCATGGATCGTAAGAACTCATAATAATACAGGGGGTAGTCTCCGGTGTACTGCTAACAAATTAATCAAACACTAAAGATATGCATAATCTATACTAACATTATAAAGAGGTAAAGTTTGGTTTATTGTTTGTAGGAGGTAATCTCTGGAAGTACTGGTCCGATTGCTAAAATTTTTACACCAATGGAAAGCTGCTGTACTCCTGATCCTGAGTGATATTGGCTATATTTCATGTACGCGGGCGTCGCCGCTGGCAAAAGCTAGTATAAAATAATACAAAACAAAACTGAAATAATTTATATATATTGTACATAAATATTATATTAAGTTACACAATTTCATTGAAAAAAGGGATAAAAGAAAAGAATAAAGTAGGGTTGATGGAAGAAATTAAATTAAGTAGAACCAGTATAGCATTAAAGAGAAAGGAAATGGTCTTTAACTAGTTTAGCGATTGAGGTTATAGTTTACTAGCTGTTCTCTGTGGTTTCACCCGCGTCTTTGGTTACTGCTCTGCTCTGTAGCATGATATTATACATACATATATGTAGCCTTTCTAGATAAATGGGTTATCCAACAGTAGTTCCTGATATTAAACTGTTCAACCAAACAAACTGTCAAACTCTTCCACTTTATAATATCAGTAAGTATAGATTTTTGATGACGATCGATGTAAACAAAAGGCTGTGGAGCGACGAACGCGTAAGAAGTGTTGTTAGGCCCCCCACAAGGTAGGCCGACGACCAGTAGCATGATTCACGCAAAATCAAACAAGCCAAATATCTTGAAATTTTATAGTCGTTCGATCGAAGTCCTATCCAAAAGCGGTATTCACGTGTTCCTTAATCGAGATTGGATAGAACGACAACTCAAATAGCTCGAAACTAGACGATCTATCGACGACTTATTTCCAGTTACATTAATACCACGACCACGAAAATGTAAAACAGATTCTTTTTTTTGTTAAATCGACTCTTCGACCAAATGACTTTAAAATCGGTGTCGTTCAAACTCCATCGATGGTTTTGAATACGGAAATGGTCTAAACGATATCGTTACGGTTTTGATTACATGAATCGGGCTTCTGGTGAGGTTAGCTAGAATCCGATAGACGCAAAACGCACAGGACCATTCGTTGTGGCGACGCTTGTTGGAGGTCGATGTCTAACAGTGGCCACCATTCGCCTGAAATAATGATGACGATGATGATAGATTTTCTTAGTTATTCCGATATTTTGAACAGCCTTGTCAACATCATCATCATCATCATCTTCTTGTCCTCGTCCCGTTTTATTTGGGGTCGGCGCCAAGCAAAAGCCTTTTAAAATGTCAGAAAACTTGACTATTGTGTAAATTCACAGCTAATCTTTTTCTAATAATGTTGAGATTGGCATGTCGGATCAATATTTAATCTCCGTAACCTTACGTAGCATCAGCATAATCAGGTTTATAATGTTCCTACTGCTGGAATTGGCTTTCCCTCTTTGAAAGGAAATGGGGCCTTAATCCACCACGCTAGCGCAGTGCGGATTCATACGTAACCCTTTACTTACTGGTCAATACAAGTCCCTTTGGTAAAAGTGGTTACAGTGGCCGCCTTAGTGGGTGATGAGCAGGCCAACCGCCTGGGGCCTCATTCATGTTGGGGCCTTGCGCAACAACTCGGTTAGAAAAAAGAAACAAATGTTAGAAAGTTTTTATTTTATTCTACCTATAGATATAAGAAAGGATCCTACCTCTATCATTCATAGTAAAGTTTATATTATTATTAGCTAAGTATCATATTTCTCATAATCGATGATTCTTCAAATGAAAATGACGTAGCCCATTTATATTCAAAATGTAATGTATGTATTGCTTTTTATAAATTTCGCATTTCTCACTTGTTTTAAGAAATACCCAGTTTTGATTCACATGAGTGGTTGACAGATTTTCGGGGTTCTAAGGATGGACTTATAAACGGAATGACCTCGGTAAGCGAACTTAACCTTTAATCAACACGTGCTGTTTTTTATTTAACCGCAAGTCACGAGCCAGGTTAAGCTAATTGCCTATCAATTTTAATTCAAAATATTGAGCCAAATTGCTTACGATTCGGACAGTGTTCGAATCAACACATTTTAATTTATAATATTTTTTTTCACTGTAAATTCGGGCACCATTAAATTATTGACGCTGTTTAGTACAGTAAGATAAAAAAAGTTTTAAAATATAAATAATATGAAAAAATCTGATGGCTGCAAGACGTACAGGACCGGTCGTTATGACGATGCTTGATAGGCTTATGTCCAACAGTGGACGTTTTTCGGCTAAAATGATCATATATGATGAAGATGATGGATGATATGGAAAAAAAGTTTTATCAAAACTATTTTAGTATATCGTTTTAGAAATCTTAAGACTTGTTCATATTATTTTTTTTATTATAGTTAGCCCATATTGTCCCACTGCTGGGCAAAGGCCTCCCTCCACTCCTTCCCGCGATCACGGTTCCCCGCCTTCTCATTCCAATTCTTAAGGAAGCCATCCAGTTCATAAGACTACTGATGTATTAGAACAGGCATTATTGACAGATTATCACAAATACTTTTTAATTAGAAAACCTTACTGCAAAAATTGCTAACTTTCGCTTACGATTTACTTCCTGAAAAGGCTCGTTTTAAATAAATCACAAGATTGATTATTTATTTATTTATTTAATTGGATCTCAACAAAGGATACACAGTAACCACATTAAAAATCACAAATAGTACTAGGGGTCCTTCAGTTACAGGAGACCGCAGCATGCACATATAAAAATGCCAACTCCTGTGTATATGCCTAAATTATGGTCGCTTATAAAACATCAGAAGCTAGTACACGGTTCCAATTGGTCGTTTCTTATGGAAAAGAACCTGTAACAAACAACACGCTTTACTCTTAAGAAAAAACGATACAGATTTACAATATTTCTATATTACCATATAGTTATGAGAGAACAGCGTAGACCAACAAAATTATTCGTTATTCTAACTACTAAAACTGTTATTCTTTGTAAATCTGTTCAACCATTAACTTCCTTGATAGTACTTGTCTTCACAAACTGATAAGTTTAGCTATTAGAGGCCATGTACACGCGACGACGATCGATCGAATCAAATTGCAAACGTAATGCTAACATTTTTGTTGAAATTCTTTGCCAAACAATTGCGTGCCGGATCCGATTATATTAAATGAGATTTGTCTTTTTATCAGAATGTTTAAAGCCGGGTACTCACCTACGAGCTGTAACTTTAACCGTTGTAGATACAGTAACTTAGTTCACGTGTAGACGCTTCTTCGTTGTGGTTACAGAGCTCACTGCGAGCTCCTGAGTGTTCGCGGAAAAATCCAACAGGTTTCTGCTCGCGACTGGCTCGCGTCGAACCACATCGGGCCCGCGAACTTTTCGCGAACTTCTCGCGAACTAGATAGATACTCATTTATAAAATTTGGTTACTGTATCTACAACGGTTACTGATACGGCTCGTAGGTGAGTACCCGGCTTTATATCTTGTCGATTTTTGTTAATAGCTTTGGTTTGGCCTGCGTAAAAGAAAATAAATGACGAAAACGTATTTCCGGGATAACTTGTATCTTTTGTCTTAAGAGGGATGCAAAAGGTAACCCACGAAATTAAAATGAATTGTTTTTTACGTTTTTTGTGACTATATCACAAAACATGATTTTTTTTTTATACTTATAGTCATTCAATGGGGTAAGAATATTGGGCTGTCAATTCGAAATTGTATGATGGATACCACAATTAATTAAGTCCTTCTTTGTTGTTTTCTGTTGCATGAAGATTAAATCAATAAATAACAAAATACTGATAACTCACACAAAAATCAGCCATGTCAGGGGACGTCCTCCCCTGTGAAATTATTCTCGAAAGAAAAAATAAATCGAGTGTTATATCCAAATTCATTTAGCGATTGAAGTGTAATTATTCAATTCATTAAAAAATATAGATGTAGGATAAGATTAAGATCGATTTGTTTTTTAATTCCTTTATAATGTTACTAATACTATATTGTTACTAAGTCATTATGAATTGTGTTGTGTAATGATATGGGTGTAACTTACCTGATTAAATATTATTATTTCCTTTATATTTCAAAAATAAAACATTAAATTTAAAAATATAAAAATACAGTATCCCACCGGTATCGGGAAAAAGCTACCGGCTGTAAGGGCTCATTATTATTATTATTGGCAGTATCATCATCATCAGCCTTTTTAATGTTCCCACTGCTGGGACTCAGGCCTCCTCTGTAGGAGAGGGAATGGGCCGTAATCCACCACGCGGGCCCAGTGCGGGTTGGTGAATGTCGCATTGGCAGTATGCAAAGACTTATTTGCCGAAATGCTTAACTAAGGAGAAAGTTAACCTTGTCCCAACATCAAGTAATAGTCCCAAGCTTAATATCCTTATAATTTATAACTCCGCCTCTAATGCCTAGTTCCAACATAGATTAGTTCCAGTAAGTTTACATAGACTTAGTAGTACCTATATCTAGATACGCCGTCCGCTTTCCCCTTTCTAAAGTTCATCCACAACCGTGACAGTCGTTTATAAGTTAACAAAGGACGGTTTTCTATAAAACGATTGTGTTGAGTTTCTCTGCATATTGTGTTCAAGCCAGCCGTGTACTTTAGATAAGTATCATTTCACTGTGTTCTGGGAGTAAGAATGAAACAAAGTTTTAAGTATTCAATTTGATTTTCTTTGAATCTCACCCTTCTTCGTCTTTCGACGCGCGCTTCAAAATGTCAGCAAATCGTAGGGGCCCAGCAGCGCCGAAGTCTACTGGGGCCATGGGTTAGGTGAAACTGAATCCCTGGGGCCCTGGAACACAAGCCAAATAAGGAACAAACGAGTGGGTTTAAGCCAGTAAAAGTCCGTGACTCGCGCTCCGCCCAATGGCAGGAGATGTCATTAGATGATTTACCTCCTAAAAAAACTTATCGTTTCAATGGTAAACTCCTTAAATTGTTTAGATCCAGTACATTGTTGGTTGCAGCATCAATGGCATTAAGTCTCCCACAAAGTGCAGGTGTATGGGCACTTAGGGCAATACAACGTGTGGCCAATGTTCTGTGAAAGGGCACCACACTCACATTGGGTATCCGACGGGTCTATAGGAGTCAATTTGGCAATCGATTGAATGATTTCCATAGCTGCTTACCACTGCAATTCTCATCCAGGTGGCAGACGTTGCTGAAGTTTCAATTTAAAAAAGTCTAATCTTTAAATCTACCTTATTTGCAATAAGACAGACAGACTGACGATGGACTATGGAAAAGATGGTATGCCGTCTAATGGGGATGATTGCTGCTGTTAGCATTAGTTCTGTATGGAAGAAGATAGGTCTTACTGAGGGTTGAGAATATTTTTTCCAGATGAAATAGAGTAACTGCTTTTAGAAGGGGGAATTAAGACTACATTATAAGATGAAGAGTACCCATAATAATTTAGTTATTTGTTCGAATAACAAAGTTTCATATACTGAAATGGCAGGACTTCATTCTATTTCATTCAAAATTAGAATCGAAATAAGTAAAGTATTTTAGCACACTCTATTACGTGCGTTTGTAATTTATAAAGTACTAGCTTTTGCCCGCGCGGCTTCGCTTCCGCTCTTCCCTACTCCACCCTACTATACCCTACTCTATCCTACTCTACCTTACCCTATCTTACTCTACCCTACCCTACCCTACCCTACTCTACACTACTCTGCCCTACTATACCCTACTCTACCCTACCAAACTTCACATAAACCATCACTAAATAGTCCGAACAAAGCCTAAACATTTGATTTGGATAGGTGAGCCCGTTCTTGAGTTATAAAATTACAACGAAAAGTGGCATTGATTTTTAAATGACTCCTCCTCCAAATAGAGCAAAATCTATATTAGAGTACGGACATGAATTAATTTAAACACGAAAATATGTTGTTACATTATTTTCACAACAAGAACATCTATCGAATACTAAATCTTCGATGTCAATTTGCGACGTTCAAAGAATAGCCTCCCTTTACTATTGATGTGGTTTAACTTTATCGCTGTCATGAATTTTGAACGGCTGGTGGAATGGTATTAAATTTCAGTTTGGCCTCTCGGCCACTGAACTGTCGCAGGGAGCAAGGTCGAGTCGGACTTGCCTTTAATCGATCTGTGACTGAAGAAACTTCAAGGTTACACAAGATCTTATAGTCCGAAGGAAGTGAAATAACTTACACATAACATATCAGACTTTATTCCTTTTTTTTGAGGTGGGAAATAATCTATTAACTGCGTTCTAGGACCACGAGTATCCTTTTCGTACGTTTTCACATCGCTTCAGTAGGCATCGGCCCTGCTGGGACCCTACGGTTTTGCTGACATCTTTTTGAGGCGCGCGTGGAACATTACGCGCAGTCGATCACTACGCACCGTCGACGGTTCAGGCTCAGTCCTTATAGGATGAGCGGACGGCGAGCTACCCATTGTTCATTGTTCGAAACCTACGCCTACAGTGGCCGGAGATTGCTCTGCTATTCCCAACGCCCGGGGGCGTCTCCTGTCAGGGCAGCCAAGACGTGCGGTTGTACGTTCCCTCACTTTTGTGGCTGCCTCCTTCGCTAATATTACTGTTTCTCAGAAATATGCGACCGCCGCATCCCATTCCCTCTCACCCCGGACCGTGGTAAGGGCCGGCGCGAAAGGTCGCCGCCGCCGATCGCCTCTACGAGGACATGGCGGCGCTCCGACCAAGCGTGATTCGTATTTGTTTATGGATGTGTTTATGTTGTTCTAATTCTACTTCCCAATTATCATCATCATCATCATCATGATCATTTAAGCCGAAAGACAGCAAATGTAGACCTTCCCCAAGTGTCGTCACAACGACCGGTCCTGTGCATCTCGTATTTGTCGGTTTCTCGAGACCGAGACCAGGTCATTGGTCCATTTTATTGGAGGCTTTCCAACGCTACATCTCCTAAACCTTCCCAATAATCATCATCTTCTTCCTGCCCTTATCCTGTATTACTTGGAGTCGGTGCAACACGTTTTTTTCTTCCATTCTGTCTTGTCAACCGTCACTTTCTTTCATATCACTCTTCACACACTCCATCCAGTAATATAAAAGTAAATGTGAAAGTCTCTTTGATCAATCACGCCTCAAAAGCTAAACGGATTTAAATGGAACTTGACTGACGAGTAAACTTGCCCCGGATCCGGTCACAGGATACTTAATACCAACAGTACGTTCTTGTTGGAATTAATTTTTGACATTCATTGATACGGGCGGAGCTAGTGGTGTCGTGATGGCCTAGTACCTACAGCACCCGCTTCTCATGACTGTCATTGCGGGCACGAAACCGGCCAAGTACCAATGTGAATTTTTAAATTCATATTATGTACTTTTCTAAGTTTATCGTTACTGTCACCACAAAATAGATAGGTACAGAAGTCAATCTGCATACAAAGCGCACTCGAGCAACGCACACATAGACAACGCTCACGGACACGATATCTCGAAGCGTCTCGGACCACTCTTCGAACAGTTCCGGCTCAAACGCTCATTAGTGTGCGTCCACCGAGTGTAGGTATAAAAAGTGAAGTACATACGTGAGATTGTCTTCTGTACCTATCTATTTTGTGCTGTCACTCCGTACCTCGGAAAGTACATAAACAGGTTGTCGTTTGTAGATCTTGGACAATTGTTACAGTTAGTCAGACACCAGGTAGACGGACCATCAAATCTAGGAGTATTAAGGAGTGTCGGGTTGCCTCAGTAACTGGGTTGTCGAGGGCTGATAGGCAGTCGTTCCATCTAAAACACGGGTATTTAGCATAACCGGCTTTACTGGCCGACCCCAAGCTAGTAAGTTGAAAAAGAAGGTTAGGAAGAAAATGATACGTGAGAAGCTAGTAATAATATGTACTTTTGAGAGTACTTACAACATTACATTACCGCTACCTAAGAAGCTAGGTAAAATCAAGTAAAAGATAACTAAGGCAAAATTTCTATAACTGTAATTATTTTCAACATCAATGCATCTTAGCAATTGTTTCTTCATTAAAACAAGCCCAATATAAACATTACAATCGAATATTACTTATCTTTTTCTCATAATAATTTCAATTGTTACAGTGTATGAAGGCATACGTGGAGTTCGAAGTCTGCAATGGCGCGTACGAGGTGTCCTGTCCTGACGCGAAGTGCCGGGTGGGGGCCGCGCTCAACCTCGAAGAGATATCCGACCTGGTGGAGCCAGGAGTCATGGAAAAGCATCTCAAATTCCGACTTAATCATGGTTAGTATTGAAACTGTTTATTATTACTGTACGGCAGACGTTGTCCAACCCGAAAATTTGCCTTTTTTCAGAAAAAAAATAAAGAACCACCGGTAGGTGGTTATAGAGAACCACCTACCGAGTCCAATTGTGTTTTTAAACCATCCAGGGACTCACTCAAATGCACACACAAAATTGCTTTCAAATCGGTCAAGCAGTTTAGTATGTAGTTAACTTGGCACGTGATGCAAGATGGTTTATGGTCTACGGAGGCGCCGAACAACCACTGAAGATCGGAATCCTTCAAGAACTCCTGTTGTTGTTGTCTTTATATATATATTTTATTATTGGCACCATCCCAGGCTCGCGTTTGACCACCATCTCACCTGATGGTAAGCGATGATGTGGTCGACGATGGAGCATGCTTGCCTAGAAGTAACCTATTCACTCTTGACTTAAAGATCCCTAAGTTGTAGCTATCAGGAAACACAGACTCCGGCAGGGAATTCCACTCCTTGGTTGTAAAAAAAAACAAAACGCAACGCAAAACGCTTTGGGCGTATTGGATGGGATGTCTACCAAGTACCGGAGGCGTAACGTCGTACGTCTTGTGGTCCGATGATGGAACGGACTTGGCGGAATTAGATAGTGCAATTCCACTGCAAACTCCCCGAAATGTAAACGATAGAAAACCGACAGGCTAGCAACTCGGCGGTGATGCTCAAGGCTTTGAAGCTTCGAATATATGAAGTGCATCATTGCCGTGTTCTCATTTGAAATTACTCAACGTTTTTTTTGTTTACCTATGTAGTCACACACGGGACAACCGCATACACACCTTCCATATTTCCCAATCCCGCATTTCCTCCTTCCGGAATCAATCCATTTCGTTCCGCTTTAACGTTTTTACAGACCTAAAATGTTTTATCAATGAGCCAGCTTTTTCCATGATGGCATCATGCTCTGATTGCACTCGCCCGCTCGACTCGATCATCGCTGATGCGTGTGCGCTCGTCTGCCGCTGACGTTCAGCTCGCTCCGCTCTGTTTCACTGCGATTACTCGCTCCGTTGCCGCACATTATTGAACCATTTGCTCTACAGGAGACTACTATCGTTTTAAGTTGTGTTGCTTAATGCTTCGGTTATTTGTTGGCGAAAGATGACTTACTGTCCTTACTAGATGGAGGGTTTTTATTTTCGAGAGATGAATAGAAATCAAGGAATGAGTCGAAATAAAACTTTAAAAGAAATTTTTTAAATATATCAAATCAGTTTTATAATGTTCTTACTGCTGGGTCTCTCTTCTGTTTGTATTTATTGTTTCTGCGCCACCCTAGCGTCGATTGGTAAATAATGCCTATGGCATTAAGTCCGCCTTTGTACAGTGTTATGTGCATAAAGCTTTAAATAAAGTCCAGAAAGTCCCATACGGGCCCAGTGCGGATTGGTGGATTCATATAACTACTGATTTTGTTTTTTTTTAATTGGTATAAACTAGTGCTTGACTGCGATCCAACCTGATGGTAAGCAGTGATGCAATCGTTGATGGTGAGGCGCACTAGTTTATTAAGAGCCTATTCACTCTAGCCTTAAAGACACCTAAATTATAATCAGACGGGAAGACCGCAGCAGGCAAATTGTTCCAGTCCCTCGATGTACGTGGTATAAACGACGAGGCAAAACGCTTGAATCGGACCGTAGAGATTTCAACAACATAAGGGTGGATACTCGCCGTACATCGGCTTGTCTGATGGTAGAAGTGAGGTGGAATCAAGTCATGTAATTCCTGCGCACACTCTCCAAAGTGCATCCTGTAAAACACCGAAAAGTTGGCTACCCTTCGCCTGTGCTCAAGACCTTGTAGATTGGACTCAACCAGATCTGGATCGCCAATTAGTCTCTTCGCACGCCTTTCCACAGAGTCCAAAGCTGCTAGGTGACATTTTGCAGCACCAGCTCATTTTTATATACAAGAGCGGGGGTTGTCATTGGATGATTTTTCCCACCATAAAAAAGCCTTTGTATTTATGTAAATAGCGATTTATTTAAATAGTTCCTTAAATATTGTCATAATATTGTCATGTGTCTTTCTAATTAAAAATATATTTATGCAAAACCCGCAAATTGTCGCTTTTTTCCTAAAAAGGCCCGATCTTGTGCATGTGGGAAATGGCTTCAGGAGAGAAAACATGACTCGATGTAGAAAATTACCATTAGATACATAATGACATTCTAAATTCTGTCTGGGTTTGGTGTCTCTTCACGTAGGTGGACATTATTTTTTATGTTGTTGAAGATATCCATCGTCAATACATCCATATGTACGAAAATATTTTTGTTATCACTATAAAAAAAGGTCAACCAAATTTCATTGACCAGATACATTAAAAATAATAGGACATGAACACAAGGAAGTTAAGAAACTAAAGGGCGTTCTGACCTCCCAATGGTTCCGGTTTCTGACGGAGTGCCGTTAAATTGATATCCTGATCAGTGACATGATAAGTGAAAACGACTTCATGCCTTCACACCGGCCATTCTATATTTTAAAACACCCTTGACTGATATTGATAAGCTTTATCTACAGTTTGCGTTCCGGGTGTTCTGTAAACACGAGTCGAACTTATAGTGATTTTATTTTTGACAGGCTTGTTGGTCTATTGGTCAGTGGGCCGATTGCTATGCTGGAGATCGTGGGTTCGATTCCCACCTAGGACAAATGTTTGTGTGATGATCAGGATCATTTGTTGTGTCTGGGTGTAATTTATCTATAATATGTATCATCATCATCATAATATCCGAAAGACGTCCAATGTTGGACATAATATGTATATAGAAATATTAAGTACTAGCTTTTATCCGCGGCTTCGCCTGCGTGAAAAAATTAGCCTATGTCCGTCTCCAGGGTCCCAACTATCTCTGTACCAAAATTCATTAAAATCGGGTTTGCCATTTAGGCGTGAAGACGTAACAAACAAACAAACTTACTTTCGCTTTTATAATATTAGTAAGGATGTTTATCAGTTATCTAATTACGCCATAGGGAACATACTTTCTAAATAAAAATTAATCTATGTGCCATTCTAGGACATGTTCGTAAGTTTCATCGAAATCCGTTCCGAAAAGTAACAAACATACATACACACATTCACTAACTATCGCCTTTAAAATATTATTACTTTTGTTGCAGAGGTGGCGATGGACTCGGGGCGTGCGTTTTGTCCACGCGTGGGCTGCGACACGGTGGTCCACGTTCGTGCCGCCAGCCCTGCGCATTGCCCCACCTGCCGGCATGACTTCTGTTCACAATGTAACCAGGAGGTAAGATATATCTTTTCTCTTCTATGCCATTTGAACAGGAAACCAACGGAAAAGTTAGGTATGTGTGACGCTTGAGATTTTGCAAATCACGGAGCAGCGGTTTTTTTTTTATTTGGTGGGTACAGCGACCTACCCATTGCTCGCCGCTCGCAAGCCCGCGCCTACGGTGGCCGGAAATCGGGATTGGAATACCAGCGCGTCAGCGGCGGCTCCTGATGCGGTCAGCCTCCTTTGCTAGCATTACTGCTTTGCAGAAGAAGGCGACCGCCTGCCACTCCTCCTCGCTTCGGACCATGGCCTGTACCAAGGCCCGGCGCGAGAGATCGCCGCCGCCGATCGCCCTCACAAGGACACGGCGATGCTCTGACCAAGCGGGGCACACTTTTACCGTGTGCTCAACCGTATCCTCCGGGCGGTCCACACAGTGGCGACAAATAGACGTCGCCACCGCACGAATCCGGTGCAGGTACCTCCCAAACTTACCATGTCCGGTGAGGACCTGCGTCATGCGGAAGGTGAGGACGCCGCGAGGTCTTTCCAACCATGCCTCAAAGAGGGGACTTACCACCATAATACGGAGCAGCGGTTGAAATTGAAGCTAGAACTACATTACACCGTGTGACACGTGTAACACGCCTGATTTGTACGTAGAACGACGTTGCGTGGCGTGGATCAAGTGTAGCTCTACAAGTTTAGTTTCCATACTTTCCATATAAAATGTATGGAGACCGACGCGCTCAGATCGGCGTGTGTGGCTCACTTGTGAGCAGTGTAGTTCTACATTGAAAACCGTTTATATTGTAAATCACAAAGTATAGATGTACAGTTTTAGGAAGCACAGAAAGATAGCAGAGAAAATGAAGAATTAGGACGAACATATAAGACAAACAATAACAGCTGTAAACTGACGCCCTGGTTCAGTGTGCACTGTGCAGTACAGCCACAGGCCCATTTGATATTAAGTGATGAGCGCCCTCTATCATCAAATACCTCCACTGCTGGATCTTCAGAGCCAGTCGTCACCTCTTCAACCGATCCAGTACTTCTCGCACCCACCTCTAACTGTTTGCCTCGATCTTTACCAGGTCATCGGTCTAGCTTGTTCCCATAAGCCAGACCGATGACCTGGTGGAGATTACCGGCTTACCGACGACGCTGCGTCTCCTGAATGCCACAAGCTGAAATGCCAACTGAAGTACCACTGGTATTCCCATTCTTTTAAGAAACGAGATACACATCATCATCACTTCAGACGATAGACGTCTACTGTTGGACATATGCCTCCCCCAAGTGTCGCCACGATGAACGATCTTGGGCGTCCCGCATTCATTGGAATCCCGTAACCTTCACCAGGTCATCAGTCCGGACATGCATACATAAAATCTGAATATCTTACGAGATAAGCAGCAGGTTTCAGGGATGGGAAGGTCTCATGAACGGAATCGCAACTTTTGTTTGTTTTTTTAAAACATTGCCACGGGGTAATGTTCTTTGTTTGTAATCATTCATATTGTGGACATGACTTCTGAATGCTGGTGCATTCACAAATGTGTAAACTCATACACAAATCACTCGGACCTGAAACACAGCAATACAAATATTTGTTTCGTCATCATCATCGTGATTTCAGCCGAAAGAGGTCCACTGTTGGACGTATGCCTTCTCCAAATGTCGTCTTAGTGACGGATCTTCTCCGTCCGGTAATGGAACTGGCGACACGCAGCGTAGCAGTTAATCGCTCAACCACTGCGCTAACCATCGTCGTATGTATCGAGTACTAAAATTTTATTTAGAAACACCTAAAATCTCGTGCAATATTTTACAACGTCGACATGGCACTCGCAGTAATGCGGCGGAACACGTCTTTTCAACGTACGCCCATTGTCAAAACAAAAAGGCCTCTGTTTCGCTTTCCCTCCTTAATGCCTTTGTTCAGTTCATGCTGCGCTGCCACTGGAACAGGCAAGAGTAATAAAGCTAGATCTACATTTGCATTAGACTGACGCACACGTGTAACATGCCTGATTTGTGACGTAGCACGACGTTGCGTGGCGTGGATCAAGTGTAGCTCTACAAGTCTAGTTTCCATATAAAATGTATGCAGACCGACGCGCTCAGATCGGTGTGTGTGGCACACGTATGTGCAGTGTAGTTCTTACCTTGAGTACTACAGAATTTTCTGATGTCATTGAAAAATAGTTTTTGTATTCAGTAATCTGTTGTTATATAAGTAAAAAACTTAAATGTTATATAAATTAGATATTGCTTGAAAAGGGATAAAACGCATGTAACTTAAAGAGTTATGATGAATGGAGAAGAAGAGGAAGGCCAAAAAAAAGGTGCATGGATTGTGTGAAGAGTGATATGAAACAAAAGGGAGCTAGTGATAGCATGACGGGGTGACAGGACAGAATGGAAAAAAAAAAAACGTGTTGCACCGACCCCAAATAACATGGTACAAGGGCAGGATGATGCTGATACACACGTTTTTTAACTTAACCCAGTTTACTCGAATTTTACACTATTCTTGTTAAAAAAAGCTTACGTGATACTTGCCAAGCCCCGTCTCTCCTCCATGTGAGATACGCCTCGACCCCTCCCCCTTCCTCCAAATGCCTCACGTAATTAATGGACGTTCTCTAAAACACCAGAGAATTTTCTCATGGCATTCGAAAATTTACTGTTTTCCGTATTCAGTAGACATTTTAGAATTCATTTTACGTGCCAGGATAATTTGTGTTGCCAGTGATGACGTAGTCGCACAGCAGGCCTTATCAGAAGGAGAAAGGCACCCAAAGAGCAATGGAAAGGGCTAAGCTCGGAGTTCCCCCGAGAATGAAGATGTCTGCTGGAGAACCAAGGTTATAAGCCATAGCCTGAAGAATCGCCAAACTTAAGTGCCAGTGGGGCAGAGCACATTGCTTGCTGAAAAGATGGTCGATGCGGCCGAAAGGTTCTGGAGTGGTGACCGCATACCAGAAGCTGCAGCATTGCAAGACCTTCCACAATGATGACTTGGTGAGGCTCGCGAGAATAATATAATGGATGTGAAACGCATAGGACCATTCATTGTGGCGACACTTGGAAGAGACCTATGTTCAACAGTGGTCGTCTTTCGCTGAAATGATGAAAACAGAAATATAGCAACATTCGAATTAGATAAGCAGTTTCAATCCTGAATCGTTTTGCAAAAACAAAAATACTTCATGGTTTTTCGATGTAGCTTCGTAAAAATGTTGCAGTTTATTCTACGCGTTCTATTTCCCGACATTTCAAGCACCACTCGTGGCGGCATGAGAGGAACACTTCTGAACGCTACATAGGTACTTACATGAAGGTTACGTAGTGTGGTTATACCCTTTATGTAAAGAAATATCGTCGTTTTCCTACTTGCTAGACTGATGAAAAGCCCCTTTGATTGCAAGACTAATTTTAAGAAGCAGGGGCCGTATATTGAAGTCTTTTTATGTATTTACTAACTGAGCCGGCGAACTTCGTACCGCCTAATAATTAATCAATGAATGTATTGACCAAATGATAAAATGAGTGAGACCGATGTATTTGACAGTTGCTGTCACTTTAGAATTTGGATGTTTACTAATATTTTGCCTTTATATGATTTTTTCTGATATTTTAATAATTATTCTGCTATTCGAAGCGGAGACAAATCTAATAAAGCAAAGATCATTAAAATTGGTCCTTGAGTTATAAATGGTTTTAGAAAACGACTTTGTTTAATGATACATTGATAAATCTATACAGATTTATCTCCTGGGACACAGTGCCTTTGGAAGGCAGGTGAAGAGACAACATCAGACATTTTTGAATTGTCAAAAATTAAAAATATCGGTTTGTTATACATAAACAAAGCTATCAGTACTTAAATATAATTTATTAGTAAGCCTTATATTTTTTATTGAAGTTAATCCGGATAAGCAGTCAACAACATCATAGGTTGACCTGCGAGAAGCTACAAAAAAAAAACTGCAGTACCCTGCATTCCCAGTGCCCCCTTTTACGGTGTTTCTCAGGAAGTGGGTCGAGATGTCGCGGACAAAGCCCCTCGTGTTAGTAAGGTCAGCTGACTAACCGTTCTACCATGCCGTTGCAGGCACTTGAATAGAAAATCTGTTAGTATTTTCTATAGTACGTTTAATTTCGGTTAAAACTGGGTTATGATTATTGATTATCTTTCAGGGGGGGCTGGCCCCTAACATGCCTTATTTTTGTGTGAAGTTTTTAGGGTTCCTTAGCCAAAGGGTAAAACAGGATTCTATTACTGAGACTCCGCTGTCCGTCTGTTATTAGGCTGTATCTCAAAAACCGTGATAGCTAGACAGTTGAAGTTTTCACAGATGATGTTATAGTCTGTCTAAAAAGTCAAACGACTTAGGAATTTTGTATAAAATTTAATCATTTAAAAATACTTATATTCGAGACTTTTATAAGGTTCTTTTACTAGTAAACAATGATCAAGATCTCTTTATCATCCTTGGTTATTGAACCAGTGTTAACTACATCAGATTTCATTTTACCCTAATAATTACCTAAGCCGTTTAACTTTTTAGACAGGTTCTAAGTATTTCTTTAGCCGCTTTAACAACTACTAAAATCAGAATAAAATAAATATTTCAGTGGGGCGGGGAATACAACAATCGTGTTTATTTTTTATGAGCCTGGCATAGGTACCTGATATTTATATGAAGTTCATCATCATAGAATTGCGCATCGGTAGAACAACATCCTGGGGTAAGAGCTAGACCATACTGAGGTGAGCACGGCCCATTCGTCCCCCCTACCCCCGTGTACGTCTATACTTATGCTACGTAATGCAATCATTATGAACTTATAGAACCTTGATGCATTAAAATAGCCTCTAGCTTTGATCAATATTCGATCGAAAGCCTCCACGGTTACTTAAATATACAGTCAGAGTTACTAAAAGAGTCATGTCAGTTAAACAGGCAGGCTAAAGATGAGATGGTTGGATTGTGTGAGAAGTGATATGACAGAACAGGGAGTCGGTGACAGTGTGACGGTTGGCGGTAGAGACGAAGATTAACATTTTAACTGCCCCGTCCAAATACATCAGACAAACACGCTCGCGTTTATTCCACCAGGGGTCGTATAACCACGACCAAATACTCAATCTTGTCAGGTCTTCTATCACCTATGGGGATTGAAGAGCTAAACGAGATGGAATATCCAGTCGCAATTAACGACCCTTCTTTTTTTTTTTTTTTTTTTTATGGTGGGAAAAAATCATGCATTGACATCCCCTGCCCTTGGGTGGAGCGGGAGATAGTGTCAGACTCTTACTGACTAAAAGACCCACCCCGTTCCTTCTAGCCTTCATACCGGGGCTCGAGCGCCCTTTCGGATAACCCTGGCCCCAGTAGGCTTCGACCCGGCTGGGTCCCTGCTGTTGCTGACAACTCCTTGAGGCGCGCGGGAACAGTGCGCGCCGTCGACGCCTTGGGCTTGGTCCGGACAGTTACCGGACGGCCGGACAGCGAGCTACCCATTGCTCACTGTCCGCAAGCCCGCGCCTACGGTGGCCGGAAATCGGGATCAGAATCCCGGCGGCGGCGGCGGCGATAACGCCGTTGCCTGATGCGTTCGGCCTCCTCCTTTGCGAGCATTACTGCTTCGCAGAAGTCGGCGACCGCCTGCCACTCCTCCTCGCTCCGGACCATGGCCTCAACCAAGGCCCGGCGCGAGAGGTCACCGCCGCCGATCGCCCCCACGAGGGCACGGCGATGCTCCGCCCAAGCAGGGCACACCTCGACTGTGTGCTCCACCGTGTCCTCCGGGCGTTCCGCACAGTGGCGACACCCGGGCGTCACTTCCGCATGAATCGAGTGCAGGAAACTCCCAAACGAACCATGTCCGGTGAGTACCTGCGTCATGCGGAAGGTAAGGACGCCGTGAGGTCTTTCCAGCCACGTCTCAAAGAGGGGACTTACCGCCAGCAATTAACGACCCTGGCGAATAGGATATGAAACCATTCCTCGGACCAATCAGACGCAAGCTTAGATGTGCTTTGTCGACCCCAGTAGTGCCATAGGACAAGGGCAGAAAGATGATAAACTTCCATTAAAATTGTTATTTACTAGAGATGCGCCGAATATTCGTTTTATATTCGGTATTCGGCGTATTCGGCAAAAGTTTGAGGTATTCGTATTCGGCCGAATCCTTCGGTTGAAATGCCGAATGTATTTGGTTTTATGGATCGTTGTAAATAAGCCTTAAGGATAAAATATATTCTTCATATTCTGCCGAATGAACTTTTTTTCTTAACTGTGGCACTAATAAATTTGTACATTGAAAAAAAAAAATATTTTTTATAATGAAGCAGCACAGGACCGGTCGTTGTGGCGACGCTTGGGGGAGGCCTATGTCCAGCAGTGGACGTCTTTCGGCTGATATGATGATGATGATGAATGAAGCAGCGGTAAATCATAATATAAGATTAAGCTTTCAGCTCTATCTGGCAAAAGCCTATTTCTTTTCTCCTCATACACACTTCCTGCCTCGTTGTTTGCGCCCTCAAAACTATGGAACGGGGAACGGAAGGGGAAACGAATTATCCGGCAGTATATTCGGCTCGGTAAGAACTTAACCGAATATTATTCGGTATTCGGTTATGCGGTAAACCCACTATCTTTAATTCTTTATTGTACACCATGATAAATAACAAATAAGTGGATATCAGAGTTCATGAACAAAGGCGAGCTTAACTCAAAGTTGAGTTTTCTTCCAGCAAACCATTGAGTGATAGAGAGAGATCACAGTAGAGGGTAAGATCCAGTGCACAATTTTAATTTTTTTTTTTTTCGTGTGCCACTATTTGGCGCATCTCTATTATTTACCATAAAGAATCAACTTTTTCTCCAAGGAGAAATTTTGTATTCAAAGCGTGGCGTTTTTTGCTTTCATTTGAGCAGCGCCATTATCCTTGCTTTGATGTAAGGATTTGTCGTATAAATAAACCAAGATTTGCTCTTTAGAAGGCTTATGAGAAAAGATTTATATGTACATTTATATAATACACTATTTTTAGATTTGTGTTGAAGTGTATAGTCACGTATCGTATACAATATCCAAATAAATTCTTTGCTATTGCGCACATTAATCTACTATATAAAAATAAGTCGGGTTTTCCTTCCTGACGCTATAACTCCAGAACGCACGAACCGATTTCCACGGTTTTGCATTCGTTGGAAAGGTCTCGGGCTCCGTGAGGTTTATTAGAGTAGAGTAGGGTAGAGTAGAGTAGGGTAGGGTAGAGTAGGGTAGGGTAGAGTAGGGTATAGTAGGCTGAAGTAGGGAAGAGCGGGAGCGAAGCCGCGCGGGCAAAAGCTAGTTGTATATACATTTTGTAAATACGGTAAGCTTATAGACTTCTTTTGATAAAGGTTCAGAAATCAGGTGAATAGTTTAGCATGTCATATTATTTAGAATAAGAGCATTTCTGTGACAATAGAGGCATCGTATCATCATCATCATTTCAGTCGAAAGACGTCCACTGTTGAAAATAGGCTCAAGAGTCGCCACAACGGCCGGTCCTGTGCGTCTCGCATCTTTTGGATTCCCTGGATGAAACGACCCTCACAGGGTCATTTCATTCATCATTAGTGCTTGACTGCGATCCCACCTGATGGTAAGCAGTGATGCGATCGTTGATGGCGAGGCGCACTAGTTTATTAAGAGCCTATTCATTCTTGCCTTGAAGACACCTAAAGTATAATCAGACGGGAAGACCTTAGCAGGCAAATTGTTCCAGTCCTTCGATGTGGTATAAACAACGAGGCGAAACGCTTGGTCCAGACCGTAGAGGTTTCAACAACGTAAGGGTGGATAGTCGCCGTTCGTCGGCTTGACCGACAGTAGAAATGAGATAGTGAAATCAAGTCATGTAATTCCTACGCACACTCTCCAAAATGTATCCTGTAAAACACCGAAAGACTAGCTACCCTTCGCCTGTGCTCAAGACTTTGTAGATTGGACTTAACCAGATCTGGATCACCAATCAGCCGCTTCACACGCCTTTCCACCGAGTCCAAAGCTGTTAGGTGGCATTTTGCAGCACTAGCCCATATGTTGCTGCAGTACTCCACACACAAACGGACTTGTGTTTTGTGTAACATTAAAGGCTGTCCCGGTGTGAAGTACCGCCGGACCTTTGCAAGTTACCTTGGCTTTGGACTCAATTATCAATCCGGACATCTTCGGTCCGGACTAAGCGTTTCGCCTCGTCATTTATACCGCGTACTTCGAAGGACTGTAAAGATTTGCCTGCTGCGGTCTTTCCGTCTGATTATAATTTGGGTGTCTTCAAGGCTAGAGTGAATAGGCTCTTAATAAACTAGTGCGCCTCAACATCAACGATTGCATCACTGCTTACCATCAGGCGGGATCGCAGTCAAGTACTAGTTTATAACAGAAAAACAAAAAAAAAATTAACCGCCTAAAATTAAGGTCTGAGAAAATTTCAACTCCCAAGAGCTAAAGGCGGTCAGTGTACTCCAGGGATACATTCCGAAAAGCAGGAGCCAAGGTGAACGGGCTCTTTTTGGCGGCATTAAATCCCACCAGATTAGCTTCACCCCACTTATATATTACCAATGCTGAAATAATATATTTGGATTCAGTGAGACAGAAGCGAGCTCAACATACATTTGACTTCACCGGCAGGTATATAAAGTTGATAAGGTATTTAACTCCTATGTTTCTTTGTTTCTAGTGGCACGGCGGTCTGTCCTGCGAAGCTGCCGCGGCGTCCTCGTCGGCAGGGGCAGGGGCGCCGCTTTTACCAGATTCGGAGCTGATCAAGCTCTGCCCCATGTGCCGCGTACCTATAGAGAAAGACGAGGGTTGTGCGCAGATGATGTGCAAGCGGTGCAAGCATGTCTTCTGCTGGTATTGCTTGGCTTCACTTGATGTGAGTATACTGAAGTATTTTTACTTTTCTGACACTACAAACTGGAAACGACCACGAATTAAAAAAAATACCGTCTTTAATTTTACCGCCAGATAGGAAAAGCGTGCTCTCAGCGTCAAGCTAGGATATCATCTTTTAGGGCTATATTTTATCGGCGCGACATGTCGCCGCTACCAACAAAATGTATACAGCTGTATAGAGAGTTACTCACCTGGTATCCGTTTGGTTGCGCGACCAGCTCGGACGTTGGTCGCGCTACCACTAATTACTATAGTTGTATGGTGTCTCACTCGGCCGCCAGAGATGCCCCCACCTGATACATTTTGATACTGTCTCAGCGTGGTGTGGCGACTCTGGTGTCTAGTTTATTTGTGTGGTAGCTTACGGATAGCCACGGTGGCGCGACTGGTTACGCCGCCATAGTGTCCCGGTGAAATATAGGCCAAACCCTGTCATGTTAGTCGTGAAGTAATGGCGAGCTGCAAACATTTCGCTTTGTCATGTACACCTTTGAAACATTTGTCATGTTCACGATCGTGGTGCAGGCGACGATACTGACAGAGTATATTTTCCGTATAGCATAGACGCGCACAGTGAAGCACAACAAAAATTTGAACAAAAAGACGACCAAAATGTACAAAAAAAAATCGCCTCTTTGAAGTCGGTTTAAATAAAGACGAAACACTCATTTATCAATTAAATCACTGATTATAGAATATTATCTTTAACTATACAAATGCATTTAAAAATAGCCTGAAACAGAAACGTTTAATCAACCTTCCGCCTTGTACACTTTTTTAGTTTATAGGGTTATGTGTTATTTATAATAACACTAACAACCTTACAGGCCTGTATTACTAACATCATAAACAATAACTTTTGTTCTATGACTTTTGTAATATGAAATATATGAAATTTTTGTATGAAAATCTGATGAACTAAAATATAATAAATTTTATAAGTCGTAGAATAAAAGTGCATTCACGAATGCACCCACCAGAAGGAGGTCGACCGCGGCCAAGGTGGCGTGACGATCTGATCATGTTCGCGGGGCAAACTTGGCCAAAGATCGCCCTAGCTAGAGAAGTTTGGAAGAAGAAAGGGGAGGCTTTTGCCCAGCAGTGGGACACACAACAGGCTAAAAAAAAAAGAATCAAAGTTGTT
Organism: Mythimna ferrago; assembly: GCA_910589285.2. NCBI lineage: Eukaryota > Metazoa > Arthropoda > Insecta > Lepidoptera > Noctuidae > Mythimna > Mythimna ferrago. The sequence continues at coordinate 4,744,345 of OU342693.1, forward strand.
GTATATGATGGCAGTAACATAGTCCTGATAGGTTGCCAGGTGTTTTCCAAATAACCCTTTTTTATGGTGGGAAAAATCATCCAATGACAACCCTGGGCGGAGCGGGAGATAGTGTCAGACTCTTACTGACTAAAAGCCCACCCCGTTCCTTCTAGCCTTTATACCGGGGCTCGAGTTCCCTTTCGGATAACCTTGACCCCAGTAGGCTTCGACCCAGCTGCCCTTGAGGCGCACGGGAACAGTGCGCGCCGTCGACGACTTGGGCTTGGTCCGGACAGTTACCGGACGTTACAAAGAACCCTGAATATGTAACCTGAGAAAAATTAATGTTTTACAAATGGACACGGTACGTCAATCTGTGTCGTGTGCATTCGGGCCGGGGACGGGCCGCAGTTGGCTCTCTAGTCGCAGAAAAACAAGTGTTTCCTTGACACCTATTGTGCGCGTGGTAAATGTCATTTGTCTAACTTAACTGTACACTTAAGACAATGAGAATGAGTTAAAAGCAATAACACGTTGGGTAATTGTCATTGATTGTTTAATTAATGTTGTTACAAGTTACAACATAGGTTACTAACCAACAAATTGCTGATTTTACGATAGGTGAAATCAACTTTGTCGTTTAATTTGAGAATGGATGATGTTTTGCTACATTATTCTTAGAGATCCGTACCCGAAGCGTACCGACAGGACCCTATTGCTAAACCTCCGCTGACCGTTCGTCCGACCGTCTGTCAGTGGTCTGTATCTCATAAACCGTAAGAGGTCTACCTCTTGTTGGCAATAAAATCAAAATAAAATTATAAATTAAAAAGGGCTCCCATAATAATAAACATTATTTATTCAGCGTTTTTAGCTCGATTTTAATATTAGTACAGGTCGCGCGGTGAATCAAGATCGCTCGGTGAAAGTAATGGGGGCAATCGGCGCATGTGTACAATTGCGCACAGAAATTCTTAGTATGTTAGGATTTTATTTTTAATTTCGTATGTTTGAACCTTAGTAACATAACTTATAATAACACTAGTTTTTGATTGTAATTTATCTTGTAAGTAGGTAAATTCAAAAAATTAAAAATTATAAAATAAAACATAAAATTAAAAAAAAATAATTTCGTTAGTTTCTTTCTTTAACGTAATAATTCACGTCGTAAACCATTTTTCTGGCTAGCCGTTTTAAAACTTTATTTTTAACCATTTTTTTTTACGACTACGTATTACTATTACGATAACACAAGCTGTACGCAACAGTACCCAAGTACAACAGTATCCAATGAGAGGCGAGAACGAAACGCGGGAATTGAAGAGCGACTCTATCTACCAATGACGTGTTGCCGTCTGCGCACACCCGCCCGTACGTCGCCAAATAGACCGTAGAATTGAATACTGCGCATGCCCCTTCCACTTTTGCCGAGCGATCTTGATTCATCGCGCGACCTGTAGTAGTATCTTTATTCATAACAACATGAATTGTGTCAAATGGATTGATAGAGTGCGTCTACTGAAAGCGTAACCTGGAGTTTTTTTTTTAAATTAAATTGGTAACATTGTTTTGCAAAAAAAAATCACGTCAAAGTCTATGGTTGCAATTGTCAGTTTTTGGAAACGGATATTTATTTTTCAAGAATAATTGCTTAATTATGGGAAAAACAATAAACAGTAACGTGTAAAAACTGCTACACACTATGGTTAATAAATTCAAACAAAAACAAGAAGAGAAAGAAGGTGTTTTCAATGAAAACCAACAATGTTTATATACGATTTCTGAATTTTAAGTTAGTATGACGATATAATCTTGATCCTTGTCGACTAATATTATTAGATAGTTATATTTGTGATATAGTGATAATTTTTTTTCTTATATTTTTAGATAATCTGACATATAGCGAATCTCATAATGGACAAAAACATCGAACAAAGAAGGCTTTTGGTGAATCGACTTATTCATAAATACATAGCAGTTGAGATGTAATGAAAGATTTGCCTCACTCTGTCTGGTAGTGCATCAAAGTCTTCAACTGAAGTTAAAATCGCGAAAGGGAAGGAAATAGTGACTGAAATCCTAGTTCAAGTTTGAGAGAGATGGCTGCTGAAGTTTTTGTGTCTCACGAGTCGATCCGTATCATTTGAAACAATCACTGGAGTATAAAACATGTTCCAACTTGACTAATCCCAAAAGATCTGAATTTTCTCTATGCTAACACGAATCGATTCCAATCCAACAATCTTGAAACACATTATTAGTGTTGGCAAGACGTGATGAAGTTGAAATCATGTTGACTATTTTATTTGACTATCGCGGTGTTGTGCACTTGGTATTCTTGCCAGAAGGCCAAATGGTAAATAAGGAATATTATTTGAATATTATATAGCGACTTTTGAGAGATCAGATAAAATAAAATAATTTGGAATAATAACTGACATTTTGTGTATTATTAACCTTTACCATACACCCACTAAATAATTAAGTTTACACATGTTTTTGACTAGGTTTCAAGTTCTTATACAACTATTATACAATTGTCATAAATACAAAAAATACTCTAGTATCAAAACTTTTTTCTCCTACTATTTCAATAATACCACATTCAAAATTTTTGGTTGTAACCTCCTTTTCTCAGGTCACGCTTTCATTAGACGGACTCTATATAATTATAAATATGTCCTTAAAACTAGATTAAATTAAATTCTAAAATAAATAAAACCATTACATTGTTATACCAGATTAAGTTAGAAGACAGTATATATATTTATCAAATTGACACTCAGCGCTTACAGTCTGAAATACAGACTCTTGATAACTCCCTTAAATCAATTTATAACAAATATGTATGTTCAAAGAACCAAATAAAGGAACATATTCTGGCTACAAATGAGTTGGTGGACAAAGTAGACTCTCTTACTCTAAGAAACAACCAATGCACTTGTCAGAAAGAATTTAACCAGGCTGGCCTCCAACTTGTGGTAACGGAGAACTCATCCCAGCCCATCAGTGCTCAGGACTGTATTCCCGACCAGGTACCCCACATTCAGCATGAATTAACTCAAGGGGTAGATTCAGAAAATTGTAATTTTTCCTCTCATAACGGTAGGGATTATCAATCAATTATATTTTCAGATAGTATAGGAAGAGGATTAGGGCAATTAGTTAGTAAAAAACTCCCTTTTCCTTCTCAAAATTATTGCACACCTCAAGCTTCCTACCATCACATAATGTCATTAGTTAATCAGCAAGTATATGATCCCAACGCTATTCTAACTGTATTTGTGGGTAATAGCTTAAATGTGAAGACAGATGACATCACCAATAATGTCACTGAGCTGTTGAAGATAAATTGTAGGAAGATAATTTTGTGCGCTTTTCCTTACTTTGAGCACTTGTCAGACAGACAAAATAAGTACATACATATGCTAAATATGCATATGCGTTTTTTAGTTAGTCATCATAGTGATAAGTTTTTCTTTTTTGACATCAACAATTTTGTTGATAAACTTTTTTCGACCAGGTATACTGTGTACCTGCCTATTATATTAAGACGTCAAATAGCGCAGCTATTAGCAGTTAATATTAACTCAGACATAAGCAGTATGTCGGCGTACCCAGTAATCAGTTGCACCATTAGTAATAGTACTAATATTTTAAACTAGGTAATAAGACAACAGTTGGTACTGATGTTGGCAATGTATGTCAACTTAAAAATAAAGTATCTTCTAGCATTCAAGCTACAGGGGGTAAGCAAAAATCCTTTAATATGTTTCTTCAAAACATTCAGGGTTTTTCTGCAAAACAATTGGAAATTGAATTATTCTTAGAAAAAACTATGTTTGACATTATTTGTTTTACTGAGCATTGGTTAAAGGATTTTGAAATGCTAATTAATTATGATAATTATAATGTGGGCAGTTGTTTTAACCGAAAGTCAATGTTACGTGGGGGTTCATTAATCCTTATTAAAAATAGTATCAAATTTAAAACTCGTAAAGATATAGTTGCACTGTCCATTGAACATAGCATTGAAGTGTCGTGTGTTGAGCTGGATAGGCATGTCATAGTGTGCGTTTACAGGCCCCCTAATTATCAAAACTACTCTATTTTTGAGTCAGTCATGGAAGATGTTATGGCTAAACTTTCAACTGGTAATAAACCAGTAATTATCTGCGGAGACTTTAATGTTAATATTTTAGAAAATAATTCAGATAGCAGTAGATTATTAAATCTTTTCAAATCATTTAATTTATCAAATGTGTTTATTGAACCAACTCGAACAACGACAACTACTGCTACATGTATCGATAATGTTTTTTGTTGCTGCAAGTATTTAGAAAAAGCCATTGTAAATTATCTGCCTTCTGATCATAGCGGCTTAATGGTAACATTTGAATCCAACTTACCAATACAACAAGTGCAGATACAATTCAGACCAATAACATCCGGTAAACTAAATAAATTTAATAGCACTTTAACTAGCAGGTTGGGTGATTGGAACCTTGCAGAAAACAATGGTAATATTTTGTATAAAAATTTTTTTTCAGTAGTTCAAAAGGAGTTTAATCAGACGTTTGAGAAAAAAACTAAAACTATCTGCCCTAAGTTTAGATTTAGTGACTGGGCAACTAAAGGAATCAGAATAAGTAGGGAAAGACTTTTCGAGTTGTATGGCCTTAAGCCTATTATTAACACTGAAACTTTTAATAAATATGTTGCTACTTATTCTAAAATGTTTAAAAATACTTGTAAGGCAGCTAAGGCCTTATACATCAGCAACAAAGTTAAAACAGCAGATAATAAAATAAAAACGGTTTGGAATATAATAAATAATGAAACCAACAGAAACAAAAGAAATAATAATGATTACACATTGGAGACTCATCATGGTCTTATTAGCGATAACAAACTAGTTGCAGAAGAATTTGTAAATTTCTTTACCAGCATTCCAATTAAAACTACTGAAGCCCTAAATTCGTCGCCATCGCATGCTTTTGGTTTATTACAGGCGAACGTTGCAGCCTGTTCGACTGAATTTAACTTTAAACATATAAACCCCATAACAGTAATAAAAGCTTTTAAAGAAATCAAGATTAAATTGACAGAAGATCTATGGGGTATGTCTATCAAAGTTTGTACCTCAATTATTGAGACTGTAGCGCCGTACTTAGCGTTAATATTTAATTTGTGTATAGATCAAGGAGTCTTTCCGGATCTAATGAAATATAGTAAAGTGATACCACTTTTTAAATCCGGAGACAGTAAAGACACTAATAATTATAGGCCGGTGTCCGTTTTGCCGGTTTTTAGCAAGATATTTGAAAAGGTGATGTTAAATCAAATGCTTAATCATTTTAACACCAATAACATCTTACACGATTAACAGTATGGTTTCACCAAAGGGCGTTGTACAACTGACGCTGGTGTCTCCTTACTAAAACACATTTTTAATGCGTGGGAGGAGGCACAAGATGCTATAGGCATCTTCTGCGACCTGTCTAAGGCGTTTGATTGTGTGGTTCATGAAACATTACTCCTGAAACTGGAGCATTACGGACTAGGCAAAGCAGCGTTAAGCTTATTAAAATCGTATTTGAATGACAGACAGCAACTTGTTCAAATAAACGGTGTCAATTCGTCGGGATTAAATGTGAAAATGGGGGTACCCCAAGGTTCAATTTTAGGTCCTTTTTTATTTTTAGTTTATATTAATGATTTACCCTATTTGCTGAAAAATAAACTTAATATGGTGTTGTTTGCTGACGACACTTCTTTGATTTTTAAGATAAATAGAAGGACTAATAATCTTGACGATGAAAATAACGCTTTATTGCAGGTCCAAAACTGGTTCACTGCTAATAATCTAGTTCTAAATGGGAAAAAAACTAAATGCATAAGATTTTCCTTACCAAATGTCATAAGTAGTGATTGCGACATAGTATTGAACAATGAGAAACTAGAATTTGTTGATAAAACAGTTTTCTTGGGGATTACGCTTGACTCTAGGCTACAATGGGGTCCTCACTTAACATCTCTTGCAGGACGGCTTAGCTCGGCTGCATATGCTGTTAGAAAAATCCGCCAATTTACGGATGTTGATACCGCTAGACTAGTCTATTTTAGTTATTTTCATAGTGTCATGTCGTACGGTATCTTACTATGGGGACGGGCTGCAGACATCGAGTCAATCTTTATATTACAGAAAAGAGCCATCAGAGCTATTTACAATCTCCGCCGGTGCGATTCTTTAAGGGAACTGTTTAAAGATATTAACATAATGACGGTACCTTGTCAATATATCTATGAAAACATCATGTATGTTAGAAAAAATCTTCATCTTTTTAGCAAAAGAGGCGATAGACATAATTATGTTACAAGAAATAGGGATCAATTAGTTCAACCAGGTTTCAGACTGGCTAAAGTGGCCTCTTCTTTCATGGGGTACTGTTTGAAATGTTATAATAAAATACCACCCCAAATATTAGAACTCAATGAAATGAAATTTAAATCTTGTATTAAACGCACACTATGCAGGCAAGCATATTATAAGTTGGAGGATTATATTCAAGATAAAAATGCTTGGCTCAATGCTGGTCCAGCTCCACTACCACTTGGGCGTACTAATTAGTTGATTAGTTGGAAACTAATATTATTATTTTTAATTTGAAAGACACAATTGCATTGTATAATGTAGAAGCACTTTTTCCAAGTTTGTGAATGTGAAGCACCATGGAGCATTTTTATTAGGTTACAACTTCTTTTTTGACATTACGAGCATGGCAGTTGAGAGTTTGTCATGCTCACTCAAATGTCTCGCTGTTGGTGGCACGTGTTATTGGGTCGTTCAGTTCCCTTCAAAATGGTTGAGCTGAGTGGGGCTGATGCACGCGTCATGCTCGTGAACGGGTGCCGTCAGATGGGACTGGTCATCTCTTAGCTGCCAGTGGCTTAATTCAGTTTCTATCTTTTAATTATTTTACATTTTTTATTTCATTATCGACATTGTGCTCACATGATAGAAGCAACAAGTAATATGTAACCAAGCATTATATGTAACACATAATATGATTTAAAAGAGTGTCCATGGAGTTTCTTGCACGTTCTTCTCCATAGAGACCTACTCTTTGGAACGTGCAATTTAGCTTCACTTTTCTTGGACTGACCGACATTTGACTATTCAAAAGTGCCTGTAAATGGTCTATTTGAAATAAATGTTTTGATTTTGATTTTGATTTTGATAATTATCACATATACAATAATAATAATAAAAGATTCTTTTTGCAATTATCCACTCAAAATACATACAAATTAGAGGTTACCAACTGAGTATAAACACTTTTCTAAAAGAAACGCTTTATGGCCCATATTAATAAACGTCACTCAAAACTCAAGCGTTACTTAAAACTAGTTTCTAATCTAGTTTTAAGTAATGCTTGAATATTGAGTGACGTTTATTAATACGGGCCTAAGACTGGCTTTAAAGCCACTAGTACTACTATACAATTCCTGTTTTAATAAAGTAGGCAATTTGTTAAACAATTTTATTGCATTAAATTGAGAACAATGACTGACTACTTTGAGGCGGGGTGTTATATTTGACGATAGATCAACTCTTTTCTTTTTCTCCTTTTTTATTATTTTCTCATGTGTTTCGACTTTGTCAATATTTTTAGCCAAGTTCATTAACAAAACCATTACATATAAACTAGGCACAGTCAAAATTTTTAATTTTATAAAATGATAATTTTTAACCGACTTCGAAAAGGCGGAGGTTCTATGTTCGGCTGAATGTATGTTTTTATTTTATTTTAGTACGGAACCCTTCGTCTTTCTCCTTGACCTTGTTCCTTCTGCACTTTGGAGGACCTAAAAAATGCCACTGATGCTGCTATTATTTACACACGTGGCAATCTGACTGGCCTGTTGGTCTAGTGGTTAGTGACCCTGACTGCTATGCCGGAGGTCGTGGGTTCGATTCCCACCCAGGACAAATGTTTGTGTGATGAGCATAATCATTTGTTCTGTGTCTGGGTGTAATTTATCTATAATATGTATGTATTTAGAAATATATAAGTATGTTTATCAGTTGTCTAGTACCCATAACACAAGCTCTGCTTAGCTTGGGACTAGACGGCGTTGTGTGATAGTTTGTGGAAAAAAAAAAATCTACTGGGCCCAAAAACTTTAAGAGAAAAGATAATCGATTCGAGAAGAAGACTCTTTATGTATGAGTCCGACTCGCTTTTGGTTAGTTTTTAACAAGTTATCTTGACGAGATGATTCCCTTGATATTTTTTGACTTCAAGACTTCAACTTACAAATATTTGTAATGTTTTGTTACAGGATGATTTTCTATTGCGCCACTACGATAAAGGACCGTGCAAGAACAAATTGGGACACTCACGCGCATCGGTTTTATGGCATCGTGCACAGGTAAGACAAAAACGAAAACAACGTTGAATTTGGTGAACATATTTTAACAGATCCTACTTCAAAAGTATATTTGATGTTTCATTAATTTAGAAGTGTCCCTGTCCGTGGAGTTTCTTGCACGTTCTTCTCCATAGAGATCTACGCTTTGGATCGTGCAATTTAGCTTCATCTTTTTTGTACTGACCGCCATTTAACTATTCAAAAGTGCCTATAAATGGTCTATTTGAAATAAATGCTTTTGATTTGATTTTAATGCTTAATTTAGGAGCTAATCCAATGACTATTTGATCTAATGGTAGGTATACGAAATAAATAATAGAGGTTACACCCAGGGTCGTGCAGTTGTTTTAAAGTTACCGTGATCCTGGATGTCCGTTTCGATGGCGTGGTCACGGTGAAATTAATAAAAAAAAACACTGCCTAGATTTTGTTAATAAAAAATATTGTTTTTTTAGGGTTCCGTAGCCAAATGGCAAAAAACGGAACCCTTATAGATTCGTCATGTCTGTCTGTCTGTCTGTCTGTCTGTCTGTCTGTCTGTCCGTCCGTATGTCACAGCCACTTTTTTCCGAAACTATAAGAGCTATACTGTTGAAACTTTGTAAGTAGATGTATTCTGTGAACCGCATTAAGATTTTCACACAAAAATAGAAAAAAAGCAATAAATTTTGGGGGTCCCCATACTTCGAACTGAAACTCAAAAAATTTTTTTTCGTCAAACCCATACGTGTGGGGTATCTATGGATAGGTCTTCAAAAATGATATTGAGGTTTCTAATATCATTTTTTTCTAAACTGAATAGTTTGCGCGAGAGACACTTCCAAAGTGGTAAAATGTGTGTCCCCCCCCCCTCTAACTTCTAAAATAAGAGAATGAGAAAACTAAAAAAAATATATGATGTACATTACTATAAAAACTGCCAACGAAAATTGGTTTGAACGAAATCTAGTAAGTAGTTTTTTTTTAATGCGTCATAAATCGAAAAAAATACACTATTATTAAAACATCGATCAAAGTTACAACACATTACAAGAACTTTTATACCTATTATGTTACTTGCTGCTACGGAACCCTTCATGGGCGAGTCCGACTCGCACTTGGCCGGTTTTTTTTCTGTGGTGTAGAGATAAATAAAGTTTGGAGGAGGAAATCGTTTGTCTTGGTATGATCATGTAAAGAGGAGAGATAAAAAGCATGTTGCTAAATGTTATGAATTTACTTACATGTGGATGGACAGAGAGGGAGAGGGAGGCCAAAGAAAAGATGGATGGATTGTGTGAGAAGTGATATGAAAGAAAAGGGAGTTAGTGATAGCGTGACGAGTGACAGGACAGAATGGAAGAAAAAAACGTGTTGCGCCGACCCCAAATAAAATGGGACAAGGGCAGGTAGAAGAAGAAGTAGAGATAAATAAAGTTATTTTTTGCACATTTTTGTTGTTGCCTTTCAATGTACCAACAGTTTTTTGAGTACCTTCCAAGTAACATGTCTCTTTTCTTTATTTCCAGGTGGTGGGCATATTTGCAGGCTTCGGGCTTCTGTTGTTGGTAGCCAGTCCGCTCTTGTTGTTAGCCGCGCCCTGCATCGTTTGTTGCAAGTGCAGGTTTGTTTCTATTCAGTTTTCTCCTGTTATTAAACGGCCCTGTAAGTAGGTAGGTTTAAATTTGAGACCTCATTAGAAGACTTGAAAGTCACCCAAAGGCCAATGGTAAGGGCTATGCCCAGAGTTTTTTTGCGTGATCGCATCAGGAATGAAGTTATCCGCAGGAGAACGTAGCCCGAAGAATTGCCAAAATTAAGTGGTAGTGCACATTGCTCGCAGAACAGATGGACGATGGGGCCGAAAAAACCACCATCTCACCTGATGGTAAGCGATGATGTGGTCGACGATGGAGCACGCTTGCCTAGAAGTAACCTATTCACTCCTGACTTAAAGACCCCTAAGTTGTAGCTATCAGGAAACACAGACTCCGGCAGGGAATCCCACTCCTTGGCTGTACGCATAATAAATTTGTTCCTAAAACGCTTTGTGTGTATGGGTGGTATGTCTACCATGTACCGATGGCGCAACGCTGTACGTCGTGTGGTCCGATGATGGAACGGACTTCCAGCGCACACTCCCCGAAATGTAAACGATAGAAAACCGACAGACTAGCAAATCGGCGGCGATGCTCAAGGCTTTGTAGTTTCGACTATACAAGTGCATCATTGCCGATGATTCTCTTGGCTCGCCTCTCAATCGACTCCAGCGCATCAAGCTGGTCGGAGCAACGTGGGCCCAAGGTGGACCAACGACTTGGTGAGAGTCACAGAAATCCGATGGATGCGAGAGGCACAGGACCGGTCGTTGTGGCGATATTTGGGGGCAGCCTATATCCAGCAATATACGTCTTTTGACTGAAATGTTAATGTTATTAGAAACTAACGGACATTTTAAACCGGCGACGGCCCTCCTAATGTTAGCTGACATTCTCAGAACAAATCACTCTGTAATATTCTTCACTGCGTGGGACACAAACCTCTTTTTTTTTTGGAGAGGGAGTGGGGCGTATTTCATCTCATCCATTCATCATAGCCTCTAGTGCAAGTTGGTGAATGGTAACATTTCTTCGACTCTTTACCGGTTTGCTTACAATGCTCTTTCACTATTTTAAAACAAAGCAGATATGTTTCATGTCAAAGGCAAAATCCTGACTTACTTACTAACTCACCACTACTACACCAAGCCCAAAATCTTGGAACTAGAACGCTGAAATTTTGCACAGAGTTTATACAAAGAATAAGAATGGATTTCCAAAATTCATTACCTAAGCCGTAAGGGAATGAAATGGGGGACCAAAGATTGTATAGAGAAACTCACTTTCACCTGGACGAAGCCGCTGGCAAAAGCTAATATTATATCATTTATTTCCTAAATATTTGCTCAAATTATTGTTTTTTTTTTTTCAGACTATGCAACCCAAGCACGAAGAATCTTGAGGAGGTTGACGAGATCGACAGCATCAGCCCGACACGAGACGACTCAGACGACGCGCCGCGCGAGCGCTACCTGTCCGACTGACGCGCTGCCGACGCCGCGCCGGGCACTAGCGGCATCAAGGGCAAAAGTAGCACTACTGGTTTTAAGGGCAAGAGTGGCACTATGGGCGCTAGCGGCTTTTGGGGCACTATGAGCACTAAGGGAACTAGTGGCACAAGTGACACTAGGTACTAGGGGCACTAGTGAACTTAATACACTAGGTAGAGAAACTAGTGGCGCTGAGGGAGCTAGTGAAATATTGTGCACCAAGGGCACTACAAACACTTATTGCACTGGGGGCACTAGTGATACTTGGTGCACTAAGGGCACTAGAAGCACTAGTGATACTTGGTGCACTAAGGGCACTAGAAGCACTAGTGATACTTGGTGCACTAAGGGCACTAGAAGCACTAGTGATATTTGGTGCACTAAGGGCACTAGAAGCACTAGTGATACTTGGTGCACTAAGGGCACTAGTGATACTTGGTGCACTAAGGGCACTAGAAGCACTAGTGATATTTGGTGCACTAAGGGCACTAGAAGCACTAGTGATACTTGGTGCACTAAGGGCACTAGTGATACTTGGTGCACTAAGGGCACTAGAAGCACTAGTGATATTTGGTGCACTAAGGGCACTAGTAAAAATATTGTGCATTATGGATACTAATGATAATTGGTGCACTTAGGGTACCAAGTTGGGTCACCAAGAGCTCTAGGTTTCAGGCGCGGATCATCACATCACGCTAAACGAGATACACTAAGTCCAAAAGTGAACAGAACACTCATTAATATTATGGACGGAAATAAAATAGATTCATGGCAAATGATACTTACTTTTTAAATTAAACATAAGAGTAATTACATCCGAGGTTTTCTTCTATACTTATATACAATACAAATCGTTTCATATTACAGCACAGAGAATCAATTCCGTGTTTAACAGAGCAACTATTTATTCTCAATTGGACTGGTTTTTTTTTCAAATTAATTGACCTTCCCTTGGCATATTGCTGCCGTGGCAGAAGTGGACTTAAAGTTACTAAAAATAATGACTTTTTTTAATATTCTTGGCATTTTTGTACAAATATTCACGCAATTTGTGTTAGAATATTTATATTTCTACCGAGTGGAGAATTCTACTAGCGCAACTGACGTCAAAATCAACGATATAATTCTCCTATAGACATTGCCGTATGGGCAATGCAAAATATACTGCAAAAATCTCCCTAAAGATATTGAAATAAAGTCTATTTTCTATCAGAGATAACAAAAATATTTGTACAAATACGTCAAATGTAGTCCCAACATCACACTTCAACCCTTGTCTAAGCGAAAATATTCAGTGATTGTTTCACAATATGATCTTATTAGAATTTGTGATAATAAGTAAATATCTGCTAAAAAAACTTAGGTAAGCCCCAGATAAATTAAAAAATAGCGGACATTGACCCTCTTATATTTATTGACATTCATAATTAAAAAAAATAAAAATAAAGACTTATAGCTGTCTTGAATCGAAATCTATCAATCACCTTTACATTTTCAGTAATGAAAAACAGTCAATTGTTTATTTTCCGGGTAGATAGGCACAGTACAATTCACGAATGATGGCGGCCGTGAAGTTAGCCTTTGCGAACGTTCGCGCATACTACACTCTTCTCGCACACGCACGTCGCTATTTGGTTCCTAAAACACGTTACTGCGCAGCCTTCTGCGCAAATTTCACGGCCGCCATCATTCGTGAATTGTACTGTATATTAGGAAAGGACAATGTACTTTATTGCAAGTTTAACTGGCGCCTACTATAGACCGTAATCTAAAACCTAAGTCATTATGAGCCCCATAAACAGTTGATTGTAAAGTAATAAATTATTTGTCTCTAATTGTTAGTGACTCGTGTTTGTTACACAATACATACATAATATATTCGTTAAATGGTATAGTTTTAATAAAAAAATCCTTACAAGTAGCAAGAAAACGTCTTTCTGTATATCTGTCAGTTGTAACTCGAGAACTAATTATATACTTTTGCCGTGGGCAGGGTATGGTTTGTAAATAATAAAACAGGATTTTAACTTATCATAAAAATATACTATTTTCATGAGACAATGACGCGCAAAGCAGCTAAGATGAAATGATATGGGAATCTTACAAATAATTAAAAAATAGGCTTTTTTAGTACACATTTTCAACTTTATTGTATTTTAATATTGACCATCGGAATTTAATCGTTATTATTTATCATTCCGGGATTTTAGAGAAGGAAATTACAGAGTTGATAAATAGGTATTTTTTTGTTTTAGGTATATACACTCTACCTATTTCGACCTTTGATAATGACACATAGACACGTTTCAATATTCATAAAAGAATAAAATTATGACGTTTGACAAATGTAAATTATGTCTATTTAGAAAAACTTACATGACAGGAATAATTGGAAATATTCAAAGGAAAGCTACCTTTGATGACATGAATAATAAACATACGACTGCAGTCGTAGCAATTCCCAACCTCGGGTCATTGACATAAGATTTAAATTGTGTTGTCAAGTGATCACTCGTGAAATGCAACAAGTATACTGGACATTAAGAAAAAAAAAAAACATTTATAGTTATGTACAAAAAAATATATAGATTTATAATACCTATAACTGTCCTTTTTATTTTTTTGGTGTTGACTGAGACTTAATAGTAAGTGATAGACTGATGATGTATGATCATGAATTTGGAAGTTGATATTTATTTCAAATAAAAAACCAAGGACTTGAATGTCATAAATTCATAATTTTGTTTATGAATTTAATGGAGATTAAAATGTTATTTAAGGAATACAGAAAGTAGTAGACTTGAGCTCATACACATGAGGGGTATGTTGCTAACGGCAGAGCCGTCGACAAGGGCGGTCGCAGCTGTTGACGCGTCGACGATGGCCGTCGATATTCCAATTTTGAAGATCAGTGGCAGCCGTCGTGTGTCAAGTGTCACTATAGGTTGACAGCTGCAGTTACCTCTGCCGTTGGCAACATACCACTTGTGTGTATGAGTTCTTAGGCCCAACGCTGCATTATGCGGTCGCCCGCGCGGTCGCATACAAAAGTGCTCCGTCGCGGGGAGCCGCGCGGGCACCCGTCGCGGGCAGTCGCGCCCCGCGCACGTTTTACTACGTAAATTAAAGTTCTCCATCCACACGACTACATGCACACCGTTAAAGTTGAAGTAACGACACTGGCAATAATCCGGTTTCCGCTAAGGGGACCGCCGCACACGACACACGCGCACAGTCACGTGACAGAAGCCCGCGCGGGCTTAACGCAGCGTTGGCCCTTAGACAAATAACTTTTCTGTTAACGTTCCCGCCAAACACTGAGTACAAAATGTATGATAATGACTTCTCCGTAGGTAACGGAGAAGTCACGTGACTAGTGGCGTAACGGGTAATGTCAATGCCATATATTTTGTACTTTTTTTTTGTCTGTAACTAATTAAAAGTCTCCTGAAATTGAAGAAAAGGTTGCCGGTCCCATATTAAACTAAGAAAAAGAAACACAAGGGTAAACAGTACTTATTTCAGTTACTTTTATGAGTATGTAGATATCTATATCATAAGACTTAATAGTACGTAAAACTGCGTATAATTTTAAACTCTTGTTGGAACCGACTCCCGTATAAGGTGATAGCAGTATTTAGTTGCTATAATGTACAGATTTTATTGTAGATACTTAAAACTTAGCGACTTCAAGTTCTCGTACAAAAACATTTCTCAATAAAAATATAAAATATACATATATATTTCTACATATACAATTGTACAGGGTGAGTTTTTTGTGTAAATATTTTTTTTTATCTTGCATTTTTTATAAGTTTTTTAAAACTAGATTCTTCAACATCAGACATATGGCGTAGCTGCCATTTATTTATTTGTTTTAAAAACCCACCCTGTATATTAAAATTCAACATATTTAAATAGTTAATAAAATATTATGTGATTATAAATACAATACTGTTAGTGTAGGTTAATGATACATTACAAATCTAAATCAATGAAGATTGAAGAAATGTTGAAAGTAAATGTAACTGCAATGCAGTGTGTCAAATGCATGAAAAAGCCTATTGTTCTTTTGTTATCACCTGTGAGAGCCGGTAACGAAAGGCTCTACTAAACAATGGCTCATGTTTGCGCATCTTATAAAGGTTTTAAGGTGCCGGCGACGGATGAATTTCCATACAAACGTAATACCACGCTCATTTGCAGTTGGAGCATATTTCCAACATATTATGATGATATTCGGTTATAGACAATATTTATCTAGGTTCCTACGTTAGAAATATTGTTATTTTTAATACAGGAAAAGCCAAATGGCCTGTTTTGCCATTTACGCTGTAAAAAAGTGCGAAATACAATTTGCATATTTTTTTTTTGTTTTTTTTTTTAAAAAGAAAGACGTAGGAACCTAGATAAATGTTGTCTATAGCCGAATATCATCATAATATGTTGGAAATATGCTCCAACTGCAAATGAGCGTGGTATTACGTTTGTATGGAAATTCATCTGTCGGCGGCCCTTTAGGCAAAACTCTGCAAATGTGACAGGTATCTATTCTAATGACGATAAAAAAATATTCCACATTTTTTTTTAATCTTGGTCACCTTTTCCTCTTGAACGTTACTACATACATATTTCTCGCTTTCATATATATTTTATCAGTTATGTATTGTATATGCAAATAGTACATCTTGAGCAGCCTGCATATCTTTTCTCTTTCTCTGTCAAATCCATCCAAAGGTGGTCTGTAAAAAATCGCTTTTATATAATCGCGTTATAAGACCGTCCATTGTTACACCCTGTTCTAAAGAGCATATCTATCTTTCTATCAAAAAAGCACTAAAATCCATTTCATGGCATTATTTCACATTTGAAACTAAGTCTTAATTTTATTGTCGTCTGTAGATATCTATACGCCTCACGTTTGCATAGATTTGCTAACTAATTTATAATTCGACCCTGTAAATACAACTATTTCATATTTCCCAGCAAATGAAGCTAAAAGCCTGCCCACGGCGACTTTTTGTAACGATGTTGTAGCGCGTTCGCATCGGTACTCGCGATGCTGTAGAGCGCTGGCATTTTTTCTATAGCGCTTGCAAATACGACTAACGCGCGTTAGTAGCGATGATGTCGCGCGCTTACAAAACGCACGACAGCATCGCTACAAAAACTATCGTGAGCGACGGCCCTAAGAGAAATATGTGATTTATTTTTGCAGTAATTTTAAAGATGAAGATGCGTATCTTAAGCCAATGTCTACTGGAGCCCAATAATATGCACACTGCTTCCCGTGTCACTTACACGGGGCCTTAAAATTAACTTATTATAGTACATTAAATATTTATGACTTTACTGTAAATAAGAAGTAATATTGTACTTAATTTTATAGGTCAAGGATCGATGATGTCGTTTCTTCCATCTAAATTATATTTAATACTATTGTAATATAAATAAACTGTAATGACTCTTCTCTAACGGTTTGTAGTGTAGAGGGTGGATTTATGAACTAGGGCTTTATGGGCACGTAATTGTTGTGGCCATAAGAGATGTTTTTATTGGTAGCCAAGCATCTGTTAGTCCATAATTTTTTAATTCTTATTAAAAACGGGATCCATTGGCATCACAAAAAGTCTAAGTAAATTGACCATTTACTTACAGACTATAACTTTTTATCAAAAATTGTGAATGCAATGCAAAAAAACTTGAGACGTCTTCTTGACTGATTACTCAAAAAGATTAACGGCCTTTTCATGACTTCTGTCTTAGCGGGCGAGCGACGCGGTATCGATAAGCGGGCGCACGGGCGTCGCTATGAGCGGCGTCTCGTGGCGTGCTTCCAACATTTTCATATTTCTGTTTTTACCGCTCGCCGCCACGCGCTTAGCTACCGCTCACACAGGCAAGTTCGTGACCGGGCCGTAAGACTTTATGACAGTTGTAGACAATTTTCGTTTAGTTAAAACGGTCTTAGCCTTTACTGTCCCGTCTCAAAAATCCACGCTTTAAAAAGGAGTTTGAATACACATTATCTATGGTATGGATAAATAAAGTAAAAGCTCCATAGAGAAGTCATATTTGTACCTTGGCTAGATGTATGTATTTTTTTAACTGATATTATGACTCCATCGGTCCTTAGTAGCTTGTTGTAGCAAGCTAGTAAAAGCATTTGTAGAATAAATAAAAAATTGTCAGTAGGTGAATAGATGTGATAAGTGAACAGGCTGTTTGGCACTTGCAATATGATTATTATTAATGGGATGTGTGTTTGTTGTTAAATTCTTTAATTTTCTGCGCTTGATCTAGATGAAATATGATAAATGGGCAGGCCCGTTGTTTTGACACAACAAGCAGGCCATGCGTGTTTCACTAATAGCTTCAGACCAGCAGTTATAGTGAATGATGTAACGATGAAATCGGACAATGTTGGCTGATCTATCATATTCACGCTTTTACTTTTAAAATGTATGTATGAATGTGATCCCTATTTTACTAAACTTAAAACATATTGATAAACTTAATGTTAAAAAATTATTTTGCAAGTGTACAATAACCTTTGTATCTCATTAAGTTGATTGTTAAATGACTTGTCTATGGTATTGAAAGACTTTCATTTTTAATCATTACTATTTTATTGTTTATGGTAGGTGCAAATATAGGTTGAGGATTTTGGTAGTGATATTGGCTGGTCAAAAGATTGAATACACAAATGCAGTATACAATATTTGCATTTACCATTATGAGATAAAATCGGCATATTGTAAATAAAAAAAAAAGAATTTTATTTTTTGTTATTGATTGTACTTCTTTATTTTTGTGTTGAGATGAGAGGACGTATTTCCGTTACTATAATTATAAACAAATAATAAAGATTTTTCTGATAAATCTTAACAGGGAGTTTTATTTTATTGCATGCACTTGTGTACAAGTGTGTGCTGCAGACTTATGTGCTACCCTATAAAAGATAATAGTTCTGCTGGGTAAGGGCCGAGTCACACCGGAATGGCAGCGGCCGGCAGCGATGCGGCGAGTACTGTTAGCATGGAATAATTTTAAACTTTATCTACACACTTAAAAGACCAGTATCGCTTGAAAAGCGGTCGAAGGTCGCCCGCGGATCTTGTCGGTAGTACTGCCCGCGGCTGCCAGCGGCGACGCGAGGCCAGTCGCGGTACCGCGGGCAGCCGCACTCTCTTCACCCCCGCCGTAACACTAAGGAACCATCTCTACGAGCGAGAGACTCGCAACAAGCTTCTATCGCCAGGTAGTCTCAACAAACGAGCGATTATTCCGCAAACGTATCGTCGTGACTCGTTACGGAATCGCCGTGTTTCCGCGGCGAGGCGTTGTGCAATACGTTATTTGGCAGACGGGCAACGTAGAAATGACCTGTGTTCGACAGCGCACTCGCCATCACTGCCGGTCGCTGCGATTCCGGTGTGACTAGGCCCTAACATTTAACTTCATTGGAGTTGAAGTCTCATACAAAAATAATCCGTAGCCCCGATCCGCGCGGGCATCCGTAGGGCCCAGCGCACTCCGCTGGAGGCAAGGCGGAGAGATTGAAGACTATAATTTAATATAAACCTTAACTACCTTAACCTCGGAGCGCCCTCAAGCTACCATAAGAGCAAGCGCGCGACTGCTCCAGTCCAATAGCCGCCGTGCTGCTCTGCGCTCCGGTGCACTGCCCCGCGGCCAGCTGGCTGGTGGTCAGATGCCTGGAGTTTTTTAAATGACATGGGCGCGTTCGGAGTAGTTGACCGCCGTCGCGCGTCTCTCCGCTCGAGGGCTCTCAAGGGCTCTTGGCGCCGCTCGGGGCCCCCGGGATCCATCCGCGCGTTTCAAGGAAATGCAAGGGTTAAAGTTTTCTTCTATCATGGTTTGTTTTTGTAATATATAAGTTCTTGTTACAATTATTCCATCTAACATAATATTTATCCGATTTTGGCTACAGAGACCATTCCTTGGCTCGCACGCGCGCGTCCATATTAGGGTGGCCTGTTTGCTCACTAAAGTCTTCCGTGCTCCGTGCCCCTTGGGGACCCGCAATACAGTAACCAGTGGACTCCAGAGCACATTTATAGAACGAAGTTGTGGCTAGTGATTATGTGTATGCCACTTGTGCATAACAAAGAGTATTCTATCTATCAATGAATCTGTGCTACATATAGGAAAGGACTATGATAGTGATGTGGGTAGTATAACTTCAAGAATACTGCAATTATCTGCGACACTCAAATAAGTACTATTTAGAACAGCTATTGCTAAAACCAAAGCCAATGGAAGACAATAAAATATGATGGATACGGGTAAATGAATAAAGAGGGAGAGATTGCTAAAAAACTATATATTTACAATAAATAATAGGATTTGAAATACATACACAATATCTTCACCACTTCCTCATCAAACCAGCTGTACAGTCAAACAAAAGTGGGTTTTTAAACTCTCCTCTCATATCCAGCATATAATGCATCCATCTGTTTTTAATTTTGAGTGGTAACTGTACTCTGGCTATATTTCTTGCTTCTTTACAACATACACTCTCCATTGGTACTGTCATGATGCGGTTCTTGCCAAAAGGTGTATATGTGACAAATGTCAATTGCTTGCCGCCCTTATTTAGTATCAGGTAACGCACTGAACGGAGAGTATACATCCAGATGACGGCAAGGGAGCCTCCTCCTGTAGCAAAGATCAATATTGTTTGTTGAAAATAAAACAACATAGTTATTAACTCATTAGCTACAAAAATTGAATACTGCTTTACGGTATTATAATCCACAATACAGTTGACTACTATGAAGACCATAAAGGTTATGTTTTATTAAGGTTTTAATAATTGTACGTGTTTACAAATCTAAATGTACTCACCCACTACTACAGAAACAACTCCTAAAGTATTCCTGTATTTATTTTCTCCGAGGTTGATCTTTCTGAACCAAGGAGTATCTTCGGTAATCGTAGATTTATCTACCGGCGCGTCTCGCAATGTACTAAACGCAAACAAACCCAGATATGTCCAGAACATGTATTGAACTATTGCAAATACATTCATATACATAAAAAACTTTGGATTCTCGTATCTGAACAGAATTACATCTTTTATTACGTTTGTATTGACATCGTGAATTGTTTTGGTTGTAACACTGCTAAATGATTTAGGTTTAATGCTATTTACACAAACGTTGTATTTAGCACTGAATCTTGATACAGCTACTCGCCTAAGAACCGTCGAAGCGTACGATAAAAAAGACATTTTCTAATTAAATATTATTTTTGTAATATATAACCTTTTTAGCGGAACTGTCATCATGGTTTTCAAAAATAATAAATGTCAAATGTCAATGTCATTATTTTTTTTCCTTTGCCCTATTAGGGTGGGCCTATTACACTACTCGATGTTCAGATAGTCTTAGTCGATGTTGCGTCGTGTCGCGTAGTGTAATAGGTCACTGTCGTACTCGGAATGAAAAATAAGACGAGACTGAATATTTTCTATCTTGTTCTGAATAATGTACGTAGAGCAAAAGGCCCTTTAATATAAGATCCTTGGTCTTGGTAGAATATCATTTGTACACTTTGAGTTCCATTCTATTGAGGATAAACGATATTCTCATATTTGCAGTTTTTGGCAACAAAATGTATCTATCGAGTCAGCATTTTTGGCAAACTGTGCTGCCGAGATTGCGCCTGTTCTAATAATTCCACAAGTTGCCCAGCTGCGCCGCTACTTGAGATACAAAACTATATCATTATATATCATTAAAATATCTATTATGAAATAATTTGCGAATAATTAAAGCAACCACTGAACTTCACACAAAGAAATCCTGCCATGCTGCCTGCTTTAAACATATAAATAAAATTGGAGTGTCTGTTTGTAATATTGAAATAACTGCTTATTACTACATGCTTATGAATATAAATATACCGTTTATACACCAAAATAACATTTTTTTCAATTTTTGTCTTTCTGTCTGTCTGTCTGTTTGTCCGGGCTAATCTCTGAAATGGCTGGACCGATTTTGAAGGGACTTTTTATGGAAAGTAGCTGATGAAATAAGGAGTAACATAAGCTACTTTTAGAAAAAAATAATTCAAAATCCTGTAGTCCACGCGAACGAAGTCGCGTTTATAGCTAGTCATAAATATTATTTCTCACATTTAAAAGAGGAGATGACTATGGAAGTATGGATTATTATAGTAGGTGCCAGATATACTTGAATTATCGGTCATTGAGCCTCCTATATTTGTTGACATACTTATTTTTAAAACTTATAGCTGTTTTGAATCAACGTATATCGTGATCCTTTACATCTATCTAGTAACAAAAGCAATTCATTGTTTGTTTTTCGAGTACTTATCTACGCAGAGATATTAGGAAAAGGTCAACATACTTTATTCCACGATTATCTGGGGCTTTCTTTAGATTTATTATTACATAATTATGTAATTTGCTTTTTCGAGTTTGCATTCTTTCCATTAACTAAACTCTTTAGCCGACTAGCAACGTGAAGACTAAGCTTAACATCAGCCGAATAATTATGTCATAGACAATTTTTCAAGCAAATAAAAAAATAAACGGTTTGTTTATTGGTGATCTTGGCGTCTCCGTTGTTTCATTGCGGTTGCAAAATTGCAAAGTAAAACTTAGATAAAAATGTTATTTTTTAACGGCGAACGTAATTAGTGTCCATTTTGTTCTGGTAACCAGACAATCGCTATTTCGCGTTGATCGCACGCGTTTTAATAGCACCCATAACAAGATGGCTGATATAAAGGTAAGTGAAGCATTTGGCGGCATTTTGATCAGTAACGGCCAAAATTGTATCAAGATTTGGGGCAGTGAGAGTTTTTCGGTTTCTGTTTTTGTACTTTAATGAAAAAGTCTTCCCGAAAAACACAAAATTCTATACTTTTGTCTCTCATTAAATGCTGCAAGTACTTACAAAAGGTACAACTACCAGTTGTATCAATTCAACATGTTTGAGTTCATTGCCAACTACTAAGAATTGCTGTAATTTATTTCACTCCACATTTAGCAGTTTTATATCAATTTTAATCGAAATTCACACCAGAATTCGATAAACCTTCGAATCTGGGTGTAAATGTTGATGAAAACTTTCAAATTTTAAGCACTGATTTATATCTACCCTCATTTATTTTATGCAACCAGTTATGATTGATATCTTGCCAGAATACTTTTTAACCAATGAATAGAATAGTCTACAAATGCCGCCGAAGAGCTGACTTGATGCCATTAATAAAAAAAAAGAATATGACTTCAGAATTCTAGGTTCAATCCAATCATGTCTATATTGTGAATAAGCAACAATTATGTCCACACATCTTTTATATTAGACATGTCGGAGTTTCTAAAAAGTTTCCATTTAGCAAAAATGCTTCTGCATCTTTTGACAAATTGATACTAAATCAAATCACAGCTGTGCCTCCTGAATACAATCTGATATTAGAATTAATTAATAACATCTAGGCTTTTAACCATTTTAATACTGTAATTAGAGACACAATAGAAAGACAGAGAGAGTGAATGCACGGGGATAGAGAGATCGCAAAAAAATACAAACTGGTTCATAACAAATAAATAAATAATAAGTGTTAATTAATAATGTGTCCTATTTCAATAACTAAGTTCTATGGTTTACTTTTTTACAGCATACAATGATTTGACATGCTAAGATTTTTTATGATTGTGTGCTTTAATCCCTAATTTAATCTGAATTTATTTTCTGGTTTAATTTTTAATCTGATTTACAGGCTATGTTCAATAAAATGAACTCTGCTGGACAGAATGGTTCGGCAGAGGCTGCGCCTCCAGCCAAGGGACCGAAGGGCACTATTGAGAAAATCTACCAAAAGAAGACACAGTTGGAACATATCCTATTACGTCCTGACACATACATTGGATCTGTTGAGCGGACTACCGAGTTAATGTGGGTCTTTGACAAGACCAAGGAGTGCATGGTCCAAAGAGAATTAAACTTTGTGCCAGGTTTGTACCTACTATATTAAAATGCATGTTAATTGTTGCAATTTTCGAGTAGAATTAACAGTAAGCTAAATTGTTAATGTTATTTTACAGGTTTATACAAAATATTCGATGAAATCTTAGTCAATGCAGCTGACAATAAGCAACGAGACCCCAAAATGGATGTAATGAAAATTGACATAAATCAAGAAACGAATACAATATCAGTGTACAATAACGGTTGTGGTATTCCTGTGGTTATGCATAAAGAAGAAAAAATGTATGTTCCAACTATGATATTTGGCCATCTACTGACATCATCAAACTACAATGATGAGGAAGAAAAAGTGACGGGAGGCAGAAACGGTTATGGTGCCAAACTTTGCAACATATTCTCTACAAAATTTACTGTAGAAACTGCATCAAAACAATATAAGAAACATTTTAAACAGACATGGGGTTCCAACATGACTAAAGCTTCTGAACCAAAAGTCAAGGAAGCTGGGAAGGATGACGATTTTACTAAAGTGATATTCAGCCCTGATTTGTCTAAGTTTAAGATGGAAAAGTTAGAAGATGACATTGTTGCACTGATGTCCCGTCGAGCTTACGACATCGCCATGACGACGCAAGGTGTCAAGGTGTATTTAAATGGAGAGAGGCTTAAAATAAATAAGTTTAAAGATTATGTAGATTTATACATAAAAGGTAAAGAAGATGAAAATGGACAACCATTGAAAGTAATCTATGAGAAAGTGAATGATCGCTGGGAAATCGCACTTACCCTTTCGGACAAAGGTTTTCAGCAGGTTTCATTTGTGAATTCTATTGCTACAACAAAAGGCGGAAAACACGTTGATACGGTCTCCGACAGCATAGTTAAGAATGTTTTAGAAATAATTAAGAAGAAAAATAAAGGTGGCGTAAATATAAAACCAGTGCAGGTTAAGAATCATATGTGGGTTTTCATAAGCTGTCTCATTGTTAACCCAACCTTTGACTCACAGACAAAAGAATACATGACCCTCCAAGCCAAGAGCTTTGGTTCGAAATGTAATTATTCCGAGAAATTCATTACTGCTGTGTCAAAATGTGGCTTAGTAGAGTCTGTACTGACGTGGGCTAAGTTCAAAGCTCAGACTGAGCTGGTGAAGGCATCGGGCAAGAAGCAGAGCAAACTTAAAGGTATACCAAAGTTAGAAGATGCTAACGATGCTGGTACTAAGAATGCGCATTTGTGTACCCTCATTCTTACTGAGGGAGACTCAGCCAAATCATTGGCTGTGTCGGGACTTGGTGTTGTTGGTCGAGATCACTATGGTGTGTTCCCACTGAAGGGTAAACCACTTAACGTCAGGGACGCATCTCACAAACAGGTCTTAGAAAATGTAGAAATCAATAACATGATCAAAATTATTGGACTCCAGTACAAAAAGAAATACAACACTGTTGATGATCTAAAATCATTGAGATACGGTAAAGTGATGATCATGGCTGATCAGGATCAAGACGGATCTCATATTAAAGGTTTGATTATAAATTTCATACATCACAATTGGCCAGAGTTATTAAAACTACCATTTTTAGAAGAATTTATCACTCCTATCGTGAAAGCTACTAAAAAAGATAAAGAACTGTCATTTTACTCATTACCTGAGTTTGAGGAATGGAAGAACAATACAGAAAACCATCACACGTACAACATCAAATACTACAAAGGTTTGGGTACCTCCACATCAAAGGAGGCAAAAGAATACTTTCAGAATATGGAGAGGCACAGGATAAAGTTCAAGTACTCGGGTCCTACAGATGATCATCACATTGAACTGGCGTTTTCTAAGAAAGGTGCTGACCAACGTAAGGAGTGGCTGACTAGTCACATGGATGAAGTCAAACGCAGAAAAGAAATTGGTCTCCCAGAGAGATATTTATACACAAAAGATACTAAAGCTGTCTCGTATTCAGATTTCGTTAATTTGGAGCTGGTTCTCTTCTCTAATGGGGACAACGTAAGGTGAGATACTAACCCTAAGGGACCATTTCCACGAGTGACTTCACTCGTGGAAGTCATGCCACGTATTACTATATACGCTCTTAAGCCTCTGCCACACTAGACGGAAATTACAACTACGCGGAGCGACCGATCTTCAGCGTAGTGTGCCCGCTAATTGTAGTTTATATGTAACTTGTATTAATGTCTAGTGTAGCAGAGGCCTTAGAACGTGTCTCCACACGGCGATATTATTGCGGCGATGCAACGAATGGCTGAATGCAAGTGACACGTCGTATCGCCGCGCGCCTGTGGCTAGTGGCAGCACACTGTCAAGCACATCATTTATTTATTATTATTTATTTATCATTTCTGCGTTGTCTGTCTGCCAAGTAACGTATTGCATAACGCCTCGTCGCGGACACGCGGCGGTTCCGTAACGAGTCGCGACGATGCTCTGGCGGAATAATCGCTCGTTCGTGGAGACTACTCGACGATATAACCATGGAATCGTCGTGAGTCTCGTTCGTCGGAGATGATCCCTAATGCACCTTAATCAGTTCTGCAACAAATATCAACAAACCTACAATCCTTTTTTATTGCTTCCCCAGATCAATACCTTCCGTGATCGATGGATTGAAACCTGGCCAACGTAAAGTGATCTTCACGTGCATAAAACGTAACGATAAACGAGAGGTCAAAGTGGCACAGCTGGCTGGTTCAGTTGCGGAACACTCGGCTTATCATCATGGTTAGTATTTACATACCTTACACTCAAAATGTACAAGTGTCAGATTGCTCCATAGCATGAGCGAAAATAGGCGAATGCTGCATAATAGGAAACTAGCTAGTGGATCCCCTAGCGTTTTCGCGCCGTCTGCTATTTCGCACTTCGTAGACCCATAAATGATATAGTATATATACATAGTTGATATTTACAGACTATTTTATGTAGAACTTCTTATGTACGTTTTTGGATAAATGCCCTACAAATAAAACACCCAATATTTTATAATCTATGCCAAACGCTCGGTATTTGACAGAAGGCGAAATCAAGCGCGAATGCGTTCGCTTGGGGTCTTATGCGCTAGATTATGATTGCAGCATCGACTTATATTCTAGTGATAGACAAGCTCTTTCATGGAAACTTTTGTCAAAATACTGAAAAGTTAAAACAAAAGTTCGGTGTAGCGCTACATTAGCATTATGTCGTCTAACAGAACTATTAAAACATACAGCGCTAAGATAGCTTTTAGAGGATATTTTTTTTTGCGACCAAAATGTCTTAAGAGTTTCGTTCAACAGTGTATTGTTCAAGGTGTACGGACTACATTACACCTGAGTCGATTGAAGTGAGTGTTCAGGACGCGTACCGTAAAACGGGGTGAATAGAGACAAAACTTTGGATCGGCCTCTAACAAAGCATCGATTTTTTAGAATAACAATTCATTAATAAAGTAATAATGTTAAATGCTGCAAAAAATATTCAAATATCGAGTAAATACCCTTTAAAGTTTTGTCTCTATTCACCCCATTTTACTAATCTAGTGCATAGTACATATCGATGGATTGCAGCTTTTGTCTTGTATAACGACGAAGCGGACTTGTTACTTACATTAAGGTACTCCAAATAATAATAATGATGACCATCATTACCAACAGGTGAACAGTCCCTAGCAATGACGATCGTGAACCTGGCACAAAACTATGTTGGGTCCAACAACATCAACTTGCTGGAGCCGCGCGGTCAGTTCGGAACGCGTCTCTGCGGCGGCAAGGACTCGGCCAGCCCGCGTTACATCTTCACGCTCATGTCGCCGCTCACGAGGCTGGTGTTCCACCCGCACGATGACCCCTTACTTGTTGTAAGTATAACCCATGTTCTTCCGTTTTATGCCGTTCTTAGCGTCGGATTCAGGGTCGCACCTACACAGGCATGGCTCACCGCGGCAACTGAAGAAATACTGGTGGTAAAAGTCTGACACTCCAAGGACCGGGTCACACGATGCGTTGCGGCGCCGCACCGCAAATATTTCAATGAATCAGCGGGCCATACGAGCGGGGATAGCGTCACTCTTGTGGCCTGGCTCTTACTCAACCCAAAGCGTGAAATTGAAAAGTCATTAAATAAATTCCCATGCAAAAAAAAAGGTTTAGTTCTGCAGAGCATGGAATCGTTACGCCTCTGGCAACGTCTAGAGATGGCAGTTCTA
Organism: Mythimna ferrago; assembly: GCA_910589285.2. NCBI lineage: Eukaryota > Metazoa > Arthropoda > Insecta > Lepidoptera > Noctuidae > Mythimna > Mythimna ferrago. Next base: position 4,772,025 of record OU342693.1, read on the forward strand.
ATAAAATTTGTGTTGAGTATGCAACTTGAAGTCTTCTCATGTATTTATCGAATAACATAGAAATAAAATAGTATCAAAGAGTTGTAGTATGAGATGCGAATGAGTTGCCAGGTGAAGCATACGACAGTCCTATGTCGGAGGCTATTCATAATACTATTGCAGTTGCTATTCAGTTTAATATCAATCAGTAAGACCTATTGTCCATGGACGCCTAGCTTCATAGACGCGCGCAGCTGCAACGACACGAGTTGACACGAGGGCACGATGTTGCCGCTCAATCGACCGAGTTTCATAGTTTTTTATGTAACCTGTGAGCAGGCGTACACCAAGCGTATAATGACGAATACGCGTCTGTGAAGCTACACGGTGGCCTATTGTCCACGAAAACAGGCCTAAATGCCTTGAAGTATTTTTCTGCTCCTAGTGCACTGAATTTGACAGCAGATGGGCCGTTCATTTATTACGTAAGACGATTTAGGGGCGGAGGGGGGGCGAGTATTTCTTACTAATTTTTTCATGCAACTTTTTAGCACGACTTCGAAGACAATCAGAAAATTGAGCCTATTCAATACATCCCAATCATTCCTATGGTCCTGGTGAACGGCGCCGAAGGTATTGGCACAGGCTGGTCCACTAAGATACCCAACTACAACCCCAGGGATATTGCTGAAAATATCAAGTAAGTGACGCTGACACCCGCTTTTATATTGTGGAGACTGTTCGGGGTTGGGGTAAGATAGAGATAGAGGATGAGATAAGAGATGAAAGTCAGTTTAAGATTCATAAATTCAATGTATTGTCAGTTTCCACAAGTATAAAATTAAGATTTATACTAGGATGGATGGTGAACGATATGGGATTATGAGTCACGCGCACGGTATGTCGCCGAATTACGTACTGAACTATTGCGCTGTAATTGCAGTAATATAAATGATGGAAACATACTGAGCGGGTGGCACAATAATGATGACCCAGGTAAACGTACTGTGCGGTGGTTGACCCGTACAAAGACCTTTTAACACTTGTGAGTTAATTCCGCCAGAGTCGCACATCTACGACCAAATACTCCATATCGTCAGTTCTTCTATCACTAATGAGCATTGAAGAGCTAAACGAGATGGTGCAAACACATGACCCTGGTGAATAGGACATTTAAATACTCGTCGCACATCTAACGCGGGTGGTTAAAGAGTTAAATGACTACTATGTTGTTACTCTCATACTAAAAAAGTAGCACTGCCCTATAATTGGAAAACTAGGTTTCAGTACATTTGACGCTAACTTAAAATCACAAATTTCATACTTGGACAGTCATCAGACTCCAGAGCATCAAGTATCAGCTTGATGCTCTGGAGTCGATTGAGAGGCGAGCCAAGAGGATCATCGGTGATGATGCGCTTTTTGAGTCAAAGCTCCAAAGCCTTGAGCATCGACGCCGAGTTGCTGGCCTGACGGTTTTCTATCGATTACACTTCGGTGTGTGCGTTGGAATTGCACAATTTAATTCCGCCAAGTCCGTTCCATCATCGGACCACTAGACGTACGGCATTGCGCCATCGTTACATGGTGGATATCCCACCCATTCATACAAAGTGTTTTGGAAACACTTTCATTATGCGTACAGCTAAAGAGTGGAATTCCCTGCCGGAGTCTGTGTTTCCTGATAGCTACAACCTAGGGGTCTTTAAATCAAGAGTGAATAGGTTACTTCTAGGCAAGCGTGCTCCATCGTCGGCCACATCATAACTTACCATCAGGTGAGATAGTGGTCAAACGCGAGCCTATCAATAGGCTAAATCTCCTAAAGAATAAATTACACTGACTATACCAACTTAAGCTAGAACTACATTAGACCGACACACCTGTAACACGCTAGATTTGTACGTAGAACGACGTCGCATGGCGTTTTAGTTTTCATATAAAATGTTTAGAGACCGACACGCCAAGATCGGCGTGTGTGGAAAAAGTGTGCACAGTGAAGCTTTAACGTTTATCAACTTTTCAGACGAATGTTAGACGGTGAAGAACCAAAACCTATGCACCCGTGGTACAAAAACTTCCGAGGCACCATTGAGGGCTTCGGCGATAAATACGTAATTTCCGGTGAAGCGGCCATATTGCCTGGCGATAAGATCGAGATCACTGAACTTCCGGTCGGAGTGTGGACTCAGAATTATAAGGAGAATGTTCTCGAACCTATGATGGGAACGGACAAAGTGAAGCCTCTTATATCGGAATATAGGGTAAGTTGATCAGCTTAAATTATTTCAAACTTAAAAATGCCTTGAGAATAAACTAAATGAATGCTGTGACGATGACTATCTTTATCGACGACAAAGATGCCATAATTATGAACTATCCTGCATTAGAAGAACATCCGAAACTAAACTATCGGGCAGTTGCCTGGACCAGACATATCACCAGTCTGGTCGGCAGATCCTCCCTTTTTTACGGAGTTTTGCAGTATGACCATACACTGTTCTGCATACCTCTACTTCAGTCTGCCAACGCCAGCCTCCAACAAAGTGGACCAACGATCTGGAGAAGGTCACAGAAATCCGATGGATGCGAGACGCACAGCAATGGTGATTGTGGCGACAGTTCGGGGGAGGCCTATGTACAGCCGTTGACGTCTTTCGACTGAAAGAATAATGAAGTGATAGAATGATATAGCGATGCAGAAAAACGCTTTTTCGCGCTTGAAATTCTGACCCAAAATTTTATTGATTTGGTTATAGGAATATAACACAGACACGACGGTGCGGTTCTTGGTGACGCTGTTGCCGGGCAAGCTTGCCGAGGTGGAAGCGGAGGGGGTACATAAAGTGTTCAAGCTGCAGACCACCATCTCTCTTACCTGCATGAACGCCTTCGACCACAACTGCTGTCTGAAGAAGTAAGTTGTAATACTGTAGTTACATTTATGAAACCACATAGGATCTAAAATTAAAAATCCTGCTTCGCGGTACTGAAGTTATCTGTGCGATTGCAACATACTCAACAGTCCGAAATCAACTTAGTTTGGGAACCAGTATCTGCAAATTCTGCAATTACTGAGATAATTTTTGTACCTCGGTCTATTTTTTCGTTATTATACAAGCGCGAATAAAAAAAATAGTACCTACCATCAAAAGCCCGCGGCTGTGCCCAAAATACATAAAATATATAGTCTCTGTCACTCGGTAATAAAGCAGCTTTGTATCGGGGAAAAAATATTTAGCAGTTGGACCAATACTTGCAGGGATTACCTCCTGCAAACACAAAATAAAAAAAAAAACAAAATTTACAAATATTAGCGTAAAAGATTATATTGCGTATTTTTTCGAGTACGTTCATTTCGTACTTTTTCGAGCGTGCACATTGCGTAATTTTCCGAGTATGCGTATTGCGAATTTTTTCGAGTGTGCACATTGCGTAATTTTCCGAGTATGCGTATTGCGTATTTTTTCGAGTATGCTCAATAGTTCACGCAAACTTAAAGAGTGGCCAACACATTTTGACCTTAACTTCATATCACCAGATACGACAAGGTTGAAGAGATCCTCCGAGACTTCTACGAGCTGCGGTTAAGATACTACGCGCGCCGCAAGGAGTACCGTGAGGGACAGTTGCAGGCCGAGGCCGACAAACTGTCCAACCAGGCGCGCTTCATCCTCGAGAAGTGCGACAAGGGGCTGGTGGTCGAGAACAAGAAGCGGAAGGTGATGGTGGAAGAACTCATCAAGAGAGGTAAGCTTGCTAATCGGATAGTTGTTATCAAGAAGATAGTCCATCTTTTTCCCTGCAAAGTAATTACAATATCTTATTGTGAATATCGGTTATTGCAAACGCGAAGTCGAAGTTTAATTCAGATAAAAAGAGTCCTGTCTTTAAACTTCAAGTTTTCTCTGTACCAAATTTAATTAAAATCGTTTCAGTAGTTTAACCATGAAAGTGTAAAAGACAGAGAGAGTTACTTTCATGTTTATAATATTAGTATGGATTACTATGTGTTAATCCTGGATACAAGCTATCCTTGTACCACGTTTCTTTCTAACACCTTTCAGCTTGCGTCAGTGTGAAGTAGTAACACATACAAATAAACAGACTCATTAATTACAAAAAAAAAAAATATTCACAGTTTGTTGTGTGCATTACATAGTGCGTTTCAATAACAGCCATTTTGTTTACTAAATCTTCAGTCCTACACCAACAATGTCTTTTGGTCAGAGTTTAAAAAAAGAACAGTATGCCTTGATTCAATCTCTATAGTTGATCTTAGACACCTTTTACATTCAACAGAATGTACATATTAAATTGCAATAACTAATGTAAATCTATCACTACAGGCTACGCTCCCGACCCTATTTCTGAATGGAAGAGGCGCGCGAGCAAGATGCAGGGACTCACAGTGGTAGAAGAAACTCCAGAGTCTGAGGAAGAACCTGAACCTGAGCCTGAGAAGGGAAAACCTGTTGATCCTGGTGAGTTCTGAAGCTTTTTAACCTATATTCCTGTGATAACAGTAGACAGCTTATTTTCCGAAGAATTAGAGGTGTGTTTTGCCAGTTACGTCAAGGACAAAGTTGTAAGTTCTATGTATTAAGGGGCACGTCTATTCCCATTCTGCACGATGTTTCGAGGAGTTAGGCCCTGGAATGCAATGGGAAAAAGTTACTATTTCATGAAATAATTTCAATTTAATCTAAAGCGCGTAGTTTGCGTACAAGTACTGGCACGAATCTTGAGCGCTCGGCGTCAGAATCGGGATCGCTTTGCGCATTCCATACATTGGCGAGTCAATCGTCGTCGTTGTTAGATACATTCAGCAAGCGCAGGGAACGAATCATGAGTGACCTCTATGACACGATGGCGCGGCGAGACAATCACTGACACTCCCCGCCTCCACTTCTCACTTCGTACCACTAAAGAGACCGAATATTTGGCTTATGCGTAACTTGAACCCAGCGCTCAAGATCCGTGCCGATATCTGTACGTGTGGGACAAATGAGTCATTCGATCCACCTCAGCTTCTCAAGAAAGATCAGCAGCTATTAAGTTGAAGTAAATATTAAAGGTGTCATTATAAACTAATTGTATTTAGTCATTTAGTCGGTTTGTGTGATTACAACACAAGCTACTGTTGCACAACACTAGCTACTGTTGCACAACACTAACTTCCTGTACCTTTGTGATTTTGCGTGATCTCATGGTGTTATTTGTTTTTAACAATAAACTCACTAAAAATAGAATTCTTACTCGATATTTTACAATCAAAACCCTAACCCTAATAGCAGCACTTTGGTGTTACTGACCATTTTGTGGAAAGTACCTGAGTTTGTACTTTGACCTGTGTGCAGCAACCTAGTCCTGAAAAATCCACTTTACAATCCAAATTAATTGGTTTTGTTTTATGCAAGTTTGGTGATTTCAGTTAATTTGCATGTATGTTACAGAGAAAGCATTCCAGAACTTAAAAGAGGTGAAGAAGTTCAATTACCTACTGGGCATGTCCATGTGGATGCTGACCAAAGAGAAGAAAGACGAACTGCTCAAGCAGAGGGACCAGAAACTCGCCGAACTCAACGCACTTAAGTATGTCGTTACGCTATTCTTTTCTTAATTATCACTTGTAGCGACATCTATAGAACCACCTATGAAGTAAACTACGGAATCCTGCATCGCGCGATTAAGGCGGTAATCACACTGCCACGTACCACGCAGCGTAGCCCTTGAAAATGCTCCTACACATGTACTTGCGGGAGTGCAGATCTGCATCATCGTGCGGGTTTTTTTATGCACTCACGCGCGTTGGTGCGTCTTGTAAATTCACGCAGGCACGCACTCATTTCATACAAAATCACGCACGGTACTACGAGACTCAGTGTGGCATACCATGCGTGTCGCCTCGCACCCACGCGCGAGAGTGCGTGTTTCTCCGCATGTAGGTGCTTGATCTGCATGAACGCGCGTGGATGCAGTATCAGTGTGTTGGACTGTGCGTGGTTTCTATACAAACGGAGATACTTACAAGTAACGTTAAGACACGCATTCACAAACTACGCTGCTTCAGTGTGAAAACCGCCTAAAGTTCTCCGTGCGATTGATCTTTGCTTCGCCGAAACAATTTTTTGATCATTCAGGCCTACTATCCACGGATGCGAAGCATCATAGATGCGTATTCGTCATTATACGCTTGGTGTACGCCTGCTCACAGCTTACACACAAAGCTATGGAACTCTGTCGAAGAAGCGGCAACGACACGACGCACTATGGAAAATATAGGTCGGTATCGGATCAAAAATCTGTAACTTCATGAATTTTTGTCGTATCGTGATGAAATTTGGCACAAATATGCAGTAAGGTTTGGAGATTCGAATGATGTGTAGTTTATAGTGTTTTCTTGTATATCGATGTATGTTTTTTTGCATAGAATGAAAGAAATGGGAAAAAATCACGAAAAAAAATAGTTAAAAATTTATTTAAAGTAGAAAACAAGTTTATAATGACTAAAAAGATTAAACCATGGTTAATTACAACAAGCAAAGTAAAAAATATATATGTATATTTATGAAAATAATTTACTAAATTAAAATCATATTACTAATAGGTACATCCTATACTCTGGCTTCAGGAAATGATGTAGCTAGGTACAAATATAAGTAATAACTAAATATAAATATTATTTTTAACTTATACCACTTCAGGATCAGGGTCAGTAAATGTGGGTTCACTTTCAGGTGCCACGTTTAAAAGACTTAGTGCCTCTTCTTCAAGTTCTTTCACATTTCTTACGTACGGTTTTCTCAAACTTGTTATATATGGATCTGACGTGTATAAAAGCGTCTTAAAGACATCTTCATTTGTAGCAGATCGGGAACATTTTCTGGCATGATGAAGTCGTATGTTTCTGTAGTCTTTGTTGCGAGACTCTTGTGCGTCTTCCGATAGCTGTCCAATAGGAAGCACCGCAAAATGTTTGATAACGTTTTCTCCGTGTATGAGTATTTTATGAACGGAGGATGGCATATACCAATCGTAACTACTTACATAGATTCTTGCAGTTTCTATTGCATATTCCCCAAATTTTTCAGGGTCGATCATCATTCCAGAAGAAAGAACTTGCAAGATAATGTATAGGCGTTTAATCAATGCCTCATCTACACCTGTTATTTCCGATGAGCAAGTGCTATTATAGAAGAATCTTCGTGCGGTATTGCCATCGTTCGTATTCCCGCTAACTTGCCGAGGTTTGTCGACGATTAATCCCAACTCCTCCCTGAAACATTTCTGAACAAGTTCTTTCTTTTCTTTTTTTAATCTCTTATTTTCCTCAGTTGAAGCAGCCCAAGTCTTAAACGAAAGATTATAGGAAATATGCAATATCATTTCCATGCAGCGAATCCAGGCGTGTAAGGTGGACAATCCGTATTGGTAGGCGTTTTCGTTTTCAGGTCTGGCAGTTACTTTCGATAGGTCATTCATTAGCCGTGGAGTAGCCCCACATATCGTGCATGTGGAACCAGATGGAGTATCTGTAAGGACCTGAGCCACCTTTCCATCGATCATCGTTAGAAATAGTTCATGCTTCACATTTACTGCAATACCATCTTTGTTTATAAGTGATGCTTGTGCAGCCCTAATTTGATTTTTAATATCATCGACAACTGCCTTGGTTTTTTCTGGACTTTCCTTACAAAACTCAATAGAAATAGGTCTGCAAAAACGGACAGATGAAGGTACCGGATTTTGCCAAACAACAGATCCCGATTGCACATCAACTAATCTGATGGGGACTAATGAAGTGATGAACAAATTGGCATCTGAAATTGTTTCCGACTCTTCTGCAAGTATTTGCTTGTATTGGCTTCGACCAGATGAACCATCACATCCCCATTTACAATAAAGGATCTATGTTCTATATTGTTCTTGGAAAACAGAATCGATTTTTAAAATTCTAGCAGCAGTATGATCCAATAAATCTTGGATATTAATCACTTTAGCATAAGTATTCGTGATTTCGATTGTAGAAGATGGTGGATAACAGGATCTTTTTATTTCTTGTATTTTGTAGTAAGGCGGGAATATACAACACTTTCGTTCGTTGGTTAAGTTTTTCAGGTACATATATTGTGCTTTTGTTAGATCCAAATCTATAAAAGCACGCAATGCTTCCGTATCGGAAAGAATCTTCATCTGCTCTAAGTCGTTCCACTTACTTGAGATATCTAATTTCTTTTGAGTGTCAGCGGTTCTTAATTCTTCGACAAGATGAGCTTCTGTGTATTCACGTAAAGCCCGTAGTCCCTGGAGTAGAAGAGTGTTTTTCCTCTTCTTGGTAGATTCTGAGGAGTCTCCATAAGCCACGCATGCTCTTCCTCGTTGGCCAGATGTTGATGGCGTAGAATATTGTTTAGAATCCGGTAAATTTAACGAATACGTTGAGTCCAACCAAATACAATTCTTCTGTAAAAATGTTTCTTTTTTCCGAGATGCCAGGGCCCAGCGCTTGTTGAAAATAGGAAGAATGTGCCTTTGTATGTCACTAATTATAAAACACAAGTTGTTTTCAGAAACACTGAGCTTTTCCACTAAAACTTTGGATAATGATTCCATGGTCTTGCCACCCTCGATACAAGGGATTATGAAGTCTCGTTTGGTACAGCTGAAGGAAGACATTTTAACACTTCACAATCTGCAGAAATAATAGGCGTAGATGAGATTTGCTTCACTTGAAGTTACACTGATGTAGATGGTTCGAATAGTTTTTGCTTCCCTTTATATACTCATTTTACAGTATCGAATTGGTACCTACATTATCATTATCTTGTAATTTCCCACGCAAACCGAGTGCAAATTTGATAAGGTCCCTTTGTTATCACGAAATAATGAAGAAAATATCCAAAAAGTTCCAAATTGTTCATGTGAATGGTGTCAGTGGTAAACCGCAAAAGATACCAATTTTCGGGTACTGACTTTTATCAGTTTTTTTCTCATATCTTCTAAAACCGCAAATATCCGCAGCTGATTTTTTTTGCATTCTATTTATGAATAGTTAGACTACTAGTCAACACAAAAAATAGCGGTTGGGCAAACGTGGGTAACATTGAAAACCTTCGACGAAAAAAAATATAAGTGAAAAATAAGGTATGTCACTTTTTAAGTAATTACTGAAATATTTTTCTTTACTTTTAAAATCATTAAGCTGTATCGCAAAAAGCATAAAATAACCTTTCTAAAAATGTAAAATACTGCATATCTGTACCAAGTATTTTTTCACAATATGGTATTGAAACATGTATACGCAAAGACTTGAGTTTTGCACTTCTGTCTTCTATGTATTTCTATCTATGAAAAAAATAACAATTTCGCGTATTAAGTGAAAAAATCCTAATGAATATTATAATTTAACTATTAGAGAACCTAATAAAATAGCCATATTATCCAAATTATGATATTCGTAAAAAGCATTTTTGATATGCGCTTGTTCTACCATTTTCCATAGTGCGACGGCACGAAGTGGCAGCTCGCAGACACAGGCGTACACTAACTGTATGATGACGAATACGCGTCTATGAAGCTACGCGTCCGTGAACAGTAGCCCTTAAGCCAGAACTACATTAGACCAATGCACACGTGGACCACCGCCTGATTTGTAATCATAATCATAATCATTTATTTGGTTTGTAAACATAGGTATTACAGAGGGTGGTATAAATGGATAGTGCGCTATGTTTTGCCAAATATTGGCATACAAACTTGCAGAAAAATTCAGCATGCATATTAACAAAAATTTAAAATTATTATACAATGTCAAATAACTAAATAGTAATTGCAAAAATTAGAAATCAAAACTAATGTCAAAACAAAATAATTAAAATCTCACAAAAATTAAATAGAATGTCAAAAATTAAATGCAATGTCAGAAACACAAATACAGTGTCAAAAAAAAAAATGTACGTAGAACGACGTCGCGTGGCGTGTATCGTGTAGCTCTACAAGTCTAGTTTCCATATAGAATGTATGGAGACCGACGCGCCCAGATCGGCGTGTGTGGCACACATGTGAGCAGTGTAGTTCTAGCTTTATTCAAAACAGGTTTTCAACATCAATTTTGAAAAACCTTGTATTATATTGTTAATGTGTTCAGGGCGAAAACAGCGGCGAGTCTATGGCGTGAAGATCTAGATGAGTTCTTAATAAAGTTGGAGGAAATTGAAGAGAAAGAGAGGCAAGAGGAACAATCTGTCAATAAGAAGACCACCAAAGCCGTCGTGAGTACTTTATGACATTTCACTTTGTTTTACCAAAGTTTGTCGAAATATTCAAGGGCGGTTGTATTCCGTTGGTTTGGTATTTTTCCGTGAACTCTTTCGGAGCGGCGACTTCGTATGCACGTAAGACAAAGTGTATTCGCATTGTATTCGCGTGAACCGCATTGGAGCGCTTCGCAACCGCAATCGCATTAGTAATGTAATTAAAACTGTTTTCTGCCAGCATTTTCGCCATCGTGAAAATTGAAATTTATCCCAAGGGAAACATACCCCTATGATATAAAGTATCCTATATGTGCTATTTTTATTAATCCAAATTCGACAAACGAAGACTACGGCACATATTTAAAAAATAACTGTACATTTAATGTATCACATACATCAAAATAACATAAAGACTGTTTTATAATATTATAATTCCACAAGGAGAAACTAGTACTCTAAAAATAAGTTTGAAATGTATTTAAAGGTCTAACAATTTTATTTTGTTTATGCTTACCAGATGGAAAGATTTAAGGTAATAAAATATTTATTTAAAGATGACAGTAGTAGATTCCTGCTACAGCATAATAAACATTTTATTCGCGTCATTGGCGACAATTGGGTAGTTTCCAGGGTCAAAATAATTACATTTTATTTAGTCCGTTTTTTAGATTATAAAAAAATATTGGACACATTTTTTTCTTTTTTCGATTAAACACAAAATAACAAAGATATAGCCCATTAAAGTTACGTGTGACGTCATCCCGTGCGAAAAAATGCATCACGGCGTGACGTTACATGTAGCTTTAATGGGCTATATCTTTGTCATTTTTGGTTTAATTTACAAATAAAAAAATACGTGTCCCTTATTTTTGAATAATCTAAAAGACGGACTAATTACATTTTTTTACGGCAACTAGCCTATTTAGCTTGATCCAAAAGATATGAAAAAATCGGCCGAAATATCTTGACCACTCCGAACTGCGCAGTAATTCTTTTTATGAATCAGTATGGCAAATGCGTATTGCGTATTTTTTTTCAGAATGCGCAATAGTGCGTAACGGTAAAGTGCCAACTTTAAGAGTGGCCAAAATATTTTGAACGTACTATAACTTTTTAATCAATTTATTATAGTATTATATCTACAGCTTATCTATCTTGTCGGTAATGAGAACAAGACGTAAATATCTCCCATTTGCAGAATGCCAACAAGAAGAACCGCAAGTCGCTGATGGACATCTTACCTTCGGAGAATGGCAGGCGCGTGGAGCCCAAGATATCAGAGGACCTGATCAAGAGAATCCAGGCTGCCGAGAAGGCGAAAACGAGGAAAGAAATCAAGAAGGAATACGATCCGGTAAGTGATATATTCGACATATGAAAACCGCTCTTATTGCTGGGGAATAAAGGCACTGTCAAAGTAAAATGGCGTAATTTCAATAAAGCAAAAGTGCTTTGGTATCGAGATACCAAAGGACAACGATTTCACCCTTAAATGGCACGTAAGAAACTATCCTAGCGGTAGATTGAGAGAGCCACGGTCACGTAGTCGTGACCGTGGCGCGCTGTACTTACACATGTTTTGCTGTTGTGGTCAAAAGTTTAATTTAGTAAAAGTAGGGATTTTTTTTTTGCTTGTGTTTTCTACAGGAGGATCCCACAGGCATCAGTCCAATAAGTGCCGAAAAGAAACCTAAGAGTCGCGTGAAGAAAGAAAAGGCTGAGAAACCAGAGAAGGCGGAGAAAGCGGCCGGCGATGGATTGAAACAAACGAAAATTAGTTTCAAAAAAGAACCTAAGAAGGTAATAAGACTCGACTTGTTATTACTTTGTCTTTCAACTTGTAAATTAAATCGTAGAATAAACCGTACCATATGGTGTCAGACTTAATAGTACCGTTCTATCTCTTTCCCTGGGAAAACTAATATCATTAGAGAATGGGCAGCAGCATTTTCTGTGCTTGCTAGCATGCCGGGTGTAATACTCGACGCTTCGGCAGCCTGTTTATCTTTGGCTCCAGTAGAATCTCCACACTCGTGTGTGTGTGTGTGTGTGATCTCAATCCAGCTACCCTAAAATATCGACGACTAAACTTACATGACCAACAAGACCACGAAATTCAAGAACGAGTTAGCACTTTAGGCTGCATCCCAAAAAGTTTTTACGTAGATTTGCTCTTGTCAATTAGTGTAAACCAATACAGTATGCAATAAATAGTTTTTTAATGGTTATGTAAGTATAAAGAAAACAGTGATATTAACGTGTGTGTGGTTGTTGTTGACAGAAGCGCATGACGTTCAGCGGCAGCAGCTCGGGAGGCTCGGACAGCGAGCTGGAAGTAGCCGCACCCGCCGCGCCGCGCGAGCGAGCCACGGCACGCCGCGCTGCTACTAAGGTACTTTTTTTCCGTATGAAATCGGGGGAGCGAGATATTATTACAATCCAGGGGGACTTTTACAATCCAGGGGGACTTTTACAATCCAGGGAGTTCTAGACTGCGATTGTGCGTTCTTCCAGTTGTTTTTTGCGATCCTAGGCCATGGTAACTTTCGAATAATCCGGTAGCCCTGACAGATATCGACTTCAACTAGCTCCGTCTTGCTGACATTTTCTTGAGTCGTGTGTGAAACAACGCACCTTCGACCCAGGCCTGGTCCTTATCAGACGGCGAGACGAGCTTGCAAGTCCCCCGCGCCGCCCGAAGCGTTTGTTATGGGAGATAGGGCTTTTAGCCACCTCTGTGAATAAATCACATTACTGCTTCACACACAAATATAACTGCTTCCCATTTTTTTTTCTCCATTTATTTATTTTCTTTTTTTATTTTATGTATTTTTTCTATGGGCCTCCGATGCCTAAAAATAAATGGTTATTATTATTATTATTTCCTCTCGTCCTAAACTCTAGCCTGACTTAAGCTTTAAGTCGGCACAAAGTCATTACGGTGCTTTGCCCAAGCAGGCCAAACCTCTCAAACGCATGCTTCAGGAATTAGTCACTTAATACAAATATGTCGCGATTTTTAAGTATCCATGATTGCATAGATTCTGTTGCGTACTTACTAAGCTTCATTTTTATCAAGGTCCAAAAATACAAAGACGGCGACGACGAATCGGAGTCTGGATCTGAAGTGGAGCTGTTGGACAACAAGCTGGACTCTGGTGACGACGCACCGGCGCGCGCGCTGTCCATCAGTGACGAGGAGGATGATTTCAATGTCAAGGCCAACAAAGCTAAGAAACCGGCTGAGATGGATTCAGGTCAGTAACACCACTGTACTGTTTATCACGTTGATATTTGTCATGTACAATTTTTTTATTTATTTTTTATTTTAATAACCTGGTCACTTGGACCTTTAAGACACTTAGTCATCTACAATTTTTTCTCTACATCGTCCGAAGGTTGACTGGTAAAAACATGTCTGTAAAATAGATGTGGTTTTGTATGTCAAATGTCTGGACATCTAGAAAATATGTGGAATCATTGAAAAAGGCATGATCCTAGTAAAATGGACCTGAGAATTTTTGCTGAGAAGGTTGACTTGATACATTTGCAGCTAAATACTACAAAAAATACATAAGAATGTGTACATTTATATTCTAATAGTAAACACACAATTAACTATTCATATGAAGACGTGGCTTACAGTGCGCGTCGGCCAATATGGGCTACTGGAATGTTCGAAAGAGTGGCCCTGGAACTCAAAAGACTGAGGACTTAGTATCCAAGTCAAAAACATTAATAAAAAAGAAGTTAAGTAAATTATCATTCAACTTTCCAGATTGCCTATTCGACTCCTTAATCGAGGACACAAAGAAAGAAGAAATAGACAAAGCAAAGAACAATGGCGCTGCGCATCCCACTATGATATCGAGTGACGAGGATGAGGTGGTGCCTGACTCTCCGCCCAAGAAGAAGCCAGGACCCAAGCGGAAGCTACTCAACGATGACAAGAAACCGAAGAAGAGGCCGGCCAAGGACATGCTCAGTGATGATGATGATGACAGCATATTTGACAGCAAAAAGGTCAGTTTACATAGTGTGCACTAAAATTTTGTGACTGAAGTACTTGCTGAGCAGTTCCCAATCCCTTATCTTTTGCAATGAGAATTAGTATTAGTATTTGCTTAGCGAAATATTCCGAGCGTTCTCGTTTCAAATGTTGCAGCGTCACGTAGATTGAGCGTTGAGCGTCATGTTTGGGGACATTTTGTCCCTAAAGCCCCAGATACACTAGGCACTGCAACTATTTACAACGCAATCACGTGACGCGAGACATGTTGGACAATTTTTCCGCGTTGTGCGTATGTTTAGGGTCATTTTGTCCTGGCTTTAACAATTGGGTGTGTGCTGCTGCAATCACAGTCAAATAACAATAAGTCGTCTTCTACAGGTTTTAGACATAGGTGTCAAAAGAACACCAATGTTTTGCCAGTTATGTCCGAGGTTATTTTAGTTTGTGTAGAGATAGAGCCTATTACGAGCATCCATCATTCATCTGTCTAAATAATAACACTCATTGTCTGTTTCAGGACCAAAAAAAGAAAGCAGCGCCAAAAAAGAAGCAAAAAAAGAAGGTTTCAAGTGATTCGGAGTCGGACGGAGCGGGCAGCGAGACGCTCGCCGCCGTCAAGAGCTCGCGTGCGCGCGCGCAGCAGAAGTACACCTTCAGCGACTCTGACTCCGACTAACCGTGAGTGTTACTATTGAAAGCAACCCCCACCACTCAATATGTCTCTGATGGACTTGGTTTTTTTTATCTCGGAAAAAAAAAAACGCACGTTTCTTGAGGGGAATTAGATTTTGTACAGTCAACAAGGTTGAAGTTTTCATGGAAACCTATGAATTTATTAACAAGTTGTTAGTTTGCTATGAATTTAATTATGTTCCATTCATCTATCCATCCTCCTCCCCTTTCAAACCCTTTTGGGCAAAAAACATAAATCTCGCATACGATTTTCTTCTTAAAACCCTTCAACTCTTGATATGTTATTGATCTTGAAGAAACATCCACCAAACAGTTTTGCGTTTATGATATAAGCGTAGGAATAACTTCTGCTTGGGCGTCGTCCGCGTGAAATTAGGCTTCTCCATATAAACATAAGCATAATCAGCCTTTTAATGTTCCCAGTGCTGGGACTCGGGCCTCCTCTCTAGGAGAGGGAATGGGCCGTAATCCACGCGGGCTCAATGCAGACGGTGAATTTCACGTCTTCGAATTTTTTTTTCTATGACATGCCGGTTTCCTCACGACGTTTTTCTTCGCCGTTATGAGAGCAGTGGTGATCAAATAAATTACACAAAGTAATTCGCCTGGCTGGGTTTGAACCCGCGACTCGTAAGTCGGGGCCGTTAACACTCGACCACCACTGCCTCCTTATGTCCTAGGGGGTAAATTTAAAAAAATCATCTTTGTGAGCATAATTTCAAGTTTCTAGACCTGGTTTCGTCTGTAAATTGATATGTTATTCAGTCAGTTTCTTCTTTTAGATATTAAATGCATTATATTGTTTCAGATTCAGTATTTTGACAACGTGATTTGAAGCTTTACGATGTAAAGCGAGTTGCGGGGGCGACGTAACGCGATATTTTATCATTTGTATTGACTACGTGTACACGTTATTTTTATACGTTCGGGCCTACAGTCTGTGACTGATCTGAGAAAACATATTAAGGTAAGCGCCAGCTAATCGTGGAATAACGGTCATTGAAGGGTCAATGTCAACAAATGTAGAAGGGTCTACATTTGTTGACATTCTTAATTTCAAAAACTGAAATAAAGACAAAGGTCTCTTGAATCGACATGTATCGTAATCCTTTACATGATCTAGTAATGAAAAGCAATTTATTGTTTGTTTTTCGGGTACGCAGAGATATTACGAAAAGGTCAATGTACTTTTTTCCACGGTTATATGTCGCTTTATCTATAGTAACATACACCCAGTTGCGATACATACTCGATATACCTATATTGGAAACCTCGTGTGGTATGCAATAGGCTGGTGTACTTTAAACAAATAAAGTAATTTATAATTTAGATCTAATTAGGTAAAAATTAGGTAGAAAATCGTCTGGCACATCCTTGCTCAAAGACAACATTTGGATTTTTTTAAAACGAATATTTGAGCAACTTCTGATAACTATAGTTTTTTTTTATATCAAATTGTAAATAGTTGTAATGTAACAAGAACATTTCAGTTTCTTATTGTTATTTTCCATTATATTTCTTTCATGTTCTATCTTTTTTTTTTATCTGACGTAATTTGCTAGTTCTTCCGGAATTTTGTCAAATAAATTACCATTTTTTTTATTGTAATGTTCTGTGACCTAATTCAATTACATAAATGATTGCTGAAATTTTTTTGTCATTATCATTTTTAGCTTTTCACATTGTGAGCTTTATTTTCCATTTAATATTTCAGTAACAATATGGCTCACACACACAATGAAATGGAATTATATTGTTACTTCTTTATTTTTATGTTACAAATGTAATTTCCCAATATTATTTGTTAATTTTAACAATGTGTAAATAAATGAACAATTTCACCGTATTTTTGTATTTTATTTGTTTCTCAAATTAAGTCAAACCTGTTTCAATAGACCTAAGATCCCAGAGAAAAAAAAATAAAAGCAAAATTAGTTTTTTTTTTCGTTTTGCTCCAAAACACAGCTTTTTATTTTATCATTTAAAGTAGATTACTCTCATTATTAATTGAAAATCCTTTCCTGCTGGGATTTTAGCATAGTATAGCATAGTCGGCTTTATAATGTTCCCACTGCTGGGACTCGGGCCTCTTCTCTTGGAGAGAGAATGGGCCGTTATCCACCACGCGGGCCCAGTGCGGGTTGGTGAATGTCACATGTCTTCGAATTCTAGGACATGCCGGTTTCCTCACGATGTTTTTCTTCACAGTTTTGAGAGCAGTAGTGATGAATTGCGCCTGGTTGGGTTTGAATCCGCGACCGCTGTGGTCCGCTGGGATTTTACGTACACGAGAAAACTCGCTTGACGGGCAGAACGCTAGCTGCTCCTAAAATTATGTTTAATTGCTAACTCCATTCGCTAATTATAGCGGTAGGACAGAACCTGTAGGATGGACTTTCCGAGGGATCTGTGATATATCTGTATCTCGTTAGGATATTAATGGTGGTGCAACTGATCGCATCACCAACACAGTATATTAAGTGTTGTACAACGAAGCGTATAACAGGTGAGGTACTATCTGAAGGAGGATTTGGCGAACCTGATGATTAATCGGCCATGGCACATTACATTATTATAGAAAGCCAAGGCGTGCCAAACATTTCTTTTTGGTGATTTACTGAAAAAAAAACTAGACCCCATTTACTAATTATTTAGTTTTTTGCATCCCTTACGTACGTATTTTTATACATACCTACTTAAGTGAAAGTCTCTGTTGCGAATTATCTAGATGAGATGCTAAGTAATCTTGGTATCGGTGTTCCCGATATTTATCGCCACGTGCCACCATGGCACGCGGGCCATAAGTTCGCCATCCCTGCTATTATAGAGAGTAGGCACCTGACGGTTTTCGTTTGGTTGCAGCCAAATACATTTTGCTTGCTCCGCACTGGTGTCCTAGTGAGTTATACTTATAGGCCTAACGGCGTCTCGTTAAAAAGGTTAATAAAACAGTCATTTAGTTACAATTGATACAATATTATTTATTTTACTTCAAGTCACGTTATGTGTCTACTATTCTAAACATGTCTGTACACTGCTCAAATAACAAAATAGTACATAAAAGTGCGACCATTTCAATAATGTAGATTTTCACAAGTTTTCGCAGTCGCCAAGTTGTGGCGATCGATAGAACTAGCTTCTTGACTAAGTGTGTAATTTTCATCACCCCTCCTATTATGTATGAAGGATTGGCTTCATAATAAGGGGGATAAGATAAGATAAGATAAGATAAGATAAGACATTTGTAGAAACATGAGTATACATATAAGGCATGCAGGTTGTTCATAAACAAAAAAAGATCCGTCATGTTCGGGGTGATGAAGATTTAATTTTAAACACTAATCAAAATATCAACAATATTCCTACTCAACTTCCAAACGTGTTTTCAATTTCATGAATGCTAGAAATAGCTTTAAATAGTGCCAGAGTCGTGAAGAACGACATTTGAATAATTTTACTTTTCAAAAGTTATTTTCCCATATCTTCAGTTTCTGATTTTGTTAATTAAAGCGTATCCATATATATATTTGTAATTTTTTTATGCATTTAGGTACAATTTAAAAGTAGGTAAGTTTTTCTGAGACACCCTGTACAAAAAAACAGCCCCGGACCCTTCCGGGGCTGGATCATGTGTGGGATACTTCCTACACATGATGGTGACAATTTCAAGATGGTATCCCGAATTAAATATTGAAAAGAGGACAGCTATTGTAAAAGATCGTGAAAGAATGCTACGTAGTGCATCCCGCGCTATTATTCAGTCTCTCTAGTTGCGGGACTGAAAGAGAGGGAAAAGAGAAAAATGAATAGGGTTCGCCAAGCGATTTAAATCTGACGTTGCAACAGGAAATATGGGTTACCTATTATACCGTAAGGATCGTAATTTCTTTTTTTTTTTAACGCTTCACTTGATTCCATCATAGAAAAGATACGAGCCCCAATAATACTGAGTTCTCGCGTGTTTGAAATTGTTCAGACTCTCAGGTACCGAGTTTGAAGACAAACTGTGGGATTGGAAATCCAAATGTAGCCTACTAGAAGTAGATACGCACTTACAGATATTTACTACGAATTTTTAACAATCTTAATGGTTTCAAACGAAAAAGTCTCTTAGAAAACAATGGTAAGTTATTTAAGATTAATTAATAATTTTGAAACGTCCAATTAAACAAAATAATGATAAAACACTTAAGTTGTAATAAACCGAAAAACAAATACATAAATGGATATGCATTTTATTATGAGGATTTTCCCAAAACAACTAATTAGCGGCAGTAGTATCAGGTGCCTATTTAATTATTAATTAACCGATTTCTTTTTGAACAGTGTGTAGAGACATTATTAATTAATTTACAATCGTCGTGTTATTCACATATTTATATTTTCCGTTCCGTGTTCCCTGCCTGACTTAACACTAAACACTCTTACAATAACGGGTAAATTAATATGGCATATAATTCTGAGTGTTTCTTAATCAAGATTATTTACATTAAATTAAATCTTTTATATTATAAATGTTTTAGATAAGTACAAATTGTTACTACACAATTAAATTTATCTAAGTATGGATACAATAAGTATTAAGAGATTATTCTAACCTAGATATTATATGATATTTATTTATTGGTTTAAATTCACAAAAGTTTTTAATATCTGTCGGGAAAAAAGCAACAAATTCGCTAGACTTTCAAAAAAATATTTAAAATTTTAAAACCAATCTAAGACTGATCAGCGCTATACGAAGCAGCAAAATGCACAAATATTAAAAAAAAAATTCAATTAAAAAAAAATCATTTGGCTGCGTTGTGTGCGTTAACCCTTACTAAACAATTAAATTGAATATATAATGCCAATAAAAATGAAAAATTATATTAAATAAAGTGACAAGTCTTTCCTGGGAAAAGTGTATCGCATTTAAATCACTGAATCTTATATAACTTAAGATCACTGGTCTATTCCAGAGCGATATCTCTGGTCTATTCCAGGGCGATATCTCTGGTCACTGGACCATTCTACAGCGCTGTTTACACTATGGTACGCTGATGACAGTTTTTATATTGTCTATCGTCATAAAATATTTAATACACAGTATTGTAAAGTCAAGTTAGTTAATGGTTAGTTTGATATAATTTTTCCTCAACCGTTCTAAAACTCCATAGTGTAAACAACGCGTATGATCGAACGACACGTCAAAAAATATATTTTTTTAACAAAATGTTCTTCAATACCTACTCAATTTGCTCTCTCTATCTGAATAACCTTTCGCGCTTTCCCTATCTGAGTATTTCCCATTATATTTGTTATTATATCTGTCACTTTGGCCATTCTTAATGTACTGTTTTTCACTGGCGCTGTAGTGGATTTCCGAGGGTCCAATGGTTTTGGACCAGTGGTGGGTCCAGTAGAAATCGTCCGGGTAGCGTGGGTATGGGTTCTCTCGGCATAGTACCACGCAGTAGATCAGGCTGCCGACTAGCGTGATGAAGCCGAAAATCAGGAAGACTATGCCCAGGATCCTGGAAAAGAAAACGGAATTCTATATAAGAAAATTCATCAATATACCTATGTTTTGTGCGAGAAATTGTACATAGCCGAAATTTTCTACAACTGTATGACCTTTCATTTTTAGAATTTCATTCCATTTCACACTTTTCTCTTTATCATTCCACATTTATCTCTCACTGTCTAGGTAGAGACCGATGGGATTTTCTCTTTAGCAACACGGAATTAGGAAGTTGATGGTGTGTCATTTGTCCCATCGGATTATGAGAATGTTCTTCATTCTCTTAGACCGATGGGACGTACCACACAACAGGGAGTGCCTGTTTTTACGGCGAGCATTGCTCATCGTCCGCAAGCCCGCGCCTACGAATCTACATCGGACGACTATCCGACGTCCGATGCGTTTTCTTCAAGAGGGACACGCGGTCAGACTGACAAACAGATGCGGTAGCGGACTTTGTTTTGTTAAAATGTACCTCCTTTCTCAGCTAAGGCAAAAATTCTGTTAGGAGCACTTAATACAGAACCAGTCATTACTCCCTATGGAAACTTACCATACAAACAGTGGTTCAAAGAACTGCAGCACGATGACGAAGCCCAGCGTGACGAGGATGAGTCCAAGGTTGAGCAGCAGCATCAGACAGCACATGCCCTTCACGTTAGGGCAGAACGGGTTCGGCGCCGCCATCGCGTCTACCTTCACTCCTGCCTGGAATTGAAGAAGGTTCGCCTTTAATAATCTGAAAAACACGGGGAACAGTCCTCGTGTTTTTCAGTCAATTTATTTAAGAAAACGTCAGCTGAGCGAGTCCAATGACCTTAATGTAGTAGTCGGCGTTACGTACAAACTACCTACAGGTCATTGGACTCGCTCAGCTGACGTTTTCTTAAAGAAACTAATTTCGTACATGCGTAAATTAATACGAGTTTTGAAAAAAAGGTACTTTATTTTTTAATTTTATCTTCACAAATCGATAGTGTTTCATGTACCGGATCGACCCTCCACGGGATTAAAACGATCAAAATTTAGCGGTGTATATTCATATTCATGTAGTAAAAAGCAGTGATTTCAATATTACAAACACACACTCCAATTTTATTTATATGTATAGTTTTTTTTAATTTTTCTTTTTTTTAATGTTATAAACTAGTGCTTGACTGTGATCTAACCTGAGGATAAGCAGTGATGCAATCGTTAATAGTGAAATGGACTAGTTTATTAAGGAGCCTATTCATTACAGCCTTGAAGATAGCTAAATTATAATCGGACGAGAAGACTGGAGTTTAATTTGGTCCTGAACTCCTGACACTAATAAATCTACTCGTGGAGAGTTCGAGACTAACCTATTACAAATTGAAAACCATTATGATTTTTTTACTATCGAATTCTCAGCAATTATTCTTCTAGAAAGTTGATATCCCTAAATATACTTTCTTACCTTCCTGGAGACTTTGGATCTGTGTGTAGAGGCGACAGATGGCGCCACCGCACTTCTGTACGAGTAAACGCTGCGAGGTGCTCGCGACTGCCGGCTGGAACAGGGAAACAGTTTTGTTACTATTGTGCTTTATTACGACTCAATACAACCTATGTAGCTTATGATATTTCAGCCCGAAAGGTCGTCCAGAGGCCTTATGGCGAGTTTTCGTTTACCGCGTTTAGCCCTTTGATTGGTTAAAAGCTTGGAGCAGGTCATTCAGAGCGTCGAACGTCATTGCAATAATATATCTAATATAAGTTGGGCACCACATTCCCACCACTTTACACCACACCTCTAAAATACCTATGTAAAAGTTAAGAGGTGGGAGGAACCCGGTGCACAAAAATACAAAATATACAGGTCTAAAGCCTAGGATAGGCCGCAGTTTCCTACAATATATTCTTTGATGTATCAACTGTTTACTATAGTAAGAAAATGAAAATTATTATTATTTTTACTTCTTCCGAAAAGTAATTATCGTTGCCTTGTTCATTCAATCGATTACAGCAGATAAAGCGTATTACAAAATTCTCATTGTTTTTCGCGAATAATTTTGTTTTAGAAAACTTTTGATGGAAAATCACAAATATAGACACAGTTTTAGGTATCTCGTGATGTCAAAGATGTAGCTCGATCCGTGACAGCGGCATTCGTTCCGGCGCGCAGTGTGTATCCGATGCTCACGCGCATCGTCGCGTCCCTAATCCGAGTGCACGTATGTCACGAGCGAGCCACTTGTCTTCTCGACCTATTTAGTTCAGTTTTAAATAACAATGGCACGATGGTGGTGGTGGTTGTAGGTTTTATCGAAGACGTGACAAGCAATTGCCTTAGTGGTCGCACGAACTACTGCCTATCATGAGGGTCCGGCTTCTATACCCGGGTCAGGAAATGTGAGTGTATAAATTGTTACATACCATTCGGGGCATATAGGCATGGAAAAATGCTGCAGACAGAAATGGTTTTATTAAAGTTGTGAAAATACTCGTAAAGTCTACCATCGGCTGTTTCTAGGAAAAAAAATATTATCACAATAATATAGTTTTTTTTTATTATTTGGTGGGTAAAAATCATCCAAATCACATCCCCCGCCCTTGAACGGAGCTTTAGATAGTGTCAGACTCTTACTAACCAAAAACCCACCCCGTTCCTTCTTGCCTTTCGTACCGGGGCCGAGCTTCCCTTTTGGATAACCCTGGCCCCAGTAGGCTAACCGGCTGGGACAATAATAGTATTTGCAAAACCTTATCTTCTACAATGGGATCGTGTCTATGAAACGTTCTTATATCTATGGTACCCACACATCTACCCCTCCACTACCCTAGGTTGACTGGAAGAGAATGCCTAAGGCATTAAGTCCGCCCTTGTATCTTTTGTTGCATGAAGATTAAATAAATAAATAAACGTCCATAAGCCAAGTGCCAACGTTACATGGTGGACATCGGACATGGTGGACTAAAGAGTGACCTTCCCCGCAGTCTGTTTCCTGGTAAGCTACAACTTAGGGGTCTTTAAGTCAAGATTGAATAGGTTACTAAATTATAAAAAAGAACAGACGATCGACCTTGACGATCCTCTTTTTTCTATGCTCACACATAGCGGCACTACAACCATAGACAAAGAGACAGTGTTTTGTTAAAGCTAATTGCTCTGACTTTGATAGATCAAAGAGCCAGCAGTGATGATAAACAACAATCAATCTGTACCTACTCTTATTCCATTTACCGCCCAACTCAAAAAAAAAAGATCAAAACGTCTATTAAGTTAAAAATTCAACAAAAAATAATTGGTAGGAAATTCCTATTTAGTTTTTTGTTAATCCATTACAGTTTGGAAAGTTCCAAACTAAATTGTCTATGGAACTGACAAAGGTTGAAGTCCTTAGTCACTGTGAGATGGTCAAATATTTACTTACAAATAAGATGTCAAAGGCTATAAAAAACTTAAGTGGACACCTGAGGGCTACAAAAGGCTTTTGAAGAAGACGTTGATGAGTCCATGCAGTGGTTATTTGGGTTTATTAACTTTATATGTCGGTGTAGGATTAAGTAATAACTCGTTAAGTTAATTTAGAGACCAACATTTTTCAAGTCTCGTTAACTAAGGCAAATCCTTTAAAAATATTATAATCCTTCAAATAATAATATAATATAAAAATATTCCACAACTATCACACAACGCCGTCTACTCCCAAGCTAAACAGAGCTTGTGTTATGAGTACTAGACAACTGATAAACATACTTACATATTTCTAAATACATACAAATTATAGATAAATTACACACAGACACAGAACAAATGATCATGCTCATAACACAAACATTTGCCCTGGGTGGGAATCGAACCCACGCCCTCCGGCATAGCAGTCAGGGCCAATAACCACTAGACCAACAAGCCAGACATATTGCAATACAATAGAGCCTTTTGTGATATTCTTAGATAGATTTATATTTCTACTTAAATCATTATAAGGCCTCCCACAAGGAGGATCGATGACCTGGTGAGGGTTGGAAGAATCCGACGGATGTAAGACACACAAGATCGATCGTTATGGCAACGCTCGGGGAGGCCTGTGTCCGGCAGAGGACGTATTTCGACAGAAATTATGATGATGATGATAAGATCATTATGACGATAGAATTACTGCTTTTATAGTAAGTATTTACTTGCTACCACGATACTTTATTTAAGCAATAAACTTAATAAGAATTAGCTGTTGTACGGTCTAAATGTTTTCGGACCTGTGGCAATCAAAATGAAGACTTGGCGGCGACAATCAAAGGAGTGTGTTGTCATGCAATTGAATTACCAAAACAGGGCAGTAGCTTCTATTGGCCTACAGGAGAATAGGGCTGTCAACGTCATAATAGTTTTCTTTTTTATCATCGGGTTCTTTACACGATAAACCATCTGATGGAGTGACTTTTGGACATCTTCATCTACACTTCTAAGAAGAAGTAAAGTTTGTTTTTTATTTCTTTGTTTGTAGGAGGTAATCTCTGAAAGTACTGGCCTGGATTGCTAAAATTTTTTCACCGACAGAAATTTGCTTTATTCCTGAGTGATATAGGCTATATTTTATGTAGGCGGGTGAAGTCGCGGGCAAGAGTTAGTATTTTAATAATTTTATTTCCCCTTAGCGTGTTTATGGGAATTTACTTCGCGGGGAGAAAAATGTTTATTCTATATTCCATTCCAGGGGTGCTATTCTCTAAGAAAACCGTCTTGAGCGCAGCGCTGGTCGAAGCGATGAGTCGAGAGCGCAGTACATTGAATTAACAATCCAATTTCAAGGTTTATTAGGTTGTTAATCCAATGTACTGCGCTCTCGTCGCTACGGCCAGCGCTCCGCTCAAGGCTGTTTTCTTAGAGAATAGCACCCCAGGACTTAGTCTACTAGGCGTGGGCAAAGTGTTGTCATCTTTGCGATTTGACCATTTGAATCTAAATCACTAAAATGTTCCGAAACAGTGATAATACACCGTTAGATTTTAATCGTTTTAATCCCGTGGAGAGTCGATCCGGCACATGAAACACTATCGATTTGTAAAGATAAAATTAAAAAATAAAGTACCTTTGATCTGTAGGTAGTTTGTACGCGACGCCGACTACTACCTACAAGTCATTGGACTCGCTCAGCTGACGTATTCTTAAAGAAATTAATTTCGTACATGCGTAAATTAATACGAGTTTTGAAAAAAAGTTACTCCATTTTTTTATTTTATCTTTACAAATCGATAGTGTTTCGTGTACCGGATCGACCCTCCACAGGATTAAAACGATCAAAATTTAGCGGCGTATGTATCATTTGAATCATTTGGTGTCGGGTTGGTGGCCAATTCGTCGAAATATTTGCGGTGCGGCGCCGCAGCGCACCGTGTGACCCGGCCCTACGGGGGGATTTTTCAAAATTTACCCCCTAACTAAATGGATAAAACGGGGGTGCCAAAGTTTTTTGTCTAAGTCATTTCTATTGTAGAAATTTCGACAGCCCTGGACCATTCCTGTATCGTCACACCATCCAAGAGGACGACAGAGAAAGTTAAATAAATTCGTTTCGCCCTGACACGCCGTCGTTACGGCAGCCTATGGCCACTTTTTATATTTGGTGGCCTTTTTTCGTTGACTGTACCGAAATAAGTGTTTTTTTTTTCTTCAGACGCTACTGTTGATTTAAAATTTTAAAATGAATGGATTCTGGAATGTTTCTCACGGCCTCACGGACTTGCTGCTATAAAAAGGGCTAATAATTAAGTATTAGGATCATCAAAGCCGTAATAGCCCAGTTGTTAAGGCCTCGCCTCTCATAAGGTTGTGGGTTCAAATCTGGATAAGTTCAAAAGTGAGTTTTTTATTTCTTACTAGCTTTTTCCCGCAGCTTCGATCGCGCACATAAAATATAGCCTATGTCACTCAGAAATAAAGCAGCATCGGTGAAAAAATTTTAACAATCGGACCAGAACCTACTTTCAGAGATTACCTCCTACAAGTAAAAAAACAAACTTTAGCTCTTTATACTATAAGTTTACTCGTAGATGTTACTTTCTAAAATTATTGTATACACCTATGACTTAGTTTTTTTAATGTGGGTAATCATGTCTCGCTCTAGGGCGGAACGAAAGAGCGTGTCGAACCTTTACTGACTAATAGCAAACCTATGCTTTTTCATTGGCCCTTTCCGTTCCAGGAGCATGAGTCTTATCAGAAGTCACCTCATGGCCCTGGTAGTGTTTAGCCCTGCTGGGCGTCTACGGTATCGCTAACATCTCTTTGAGGCGTGCGTGGAACATTACGCGCCGTCAACGATTCCAGCTCGTCGTCCGTTAAGCAATGGCTCGACGTTCGCAAGCCCACGCCTAGCGGTGGCTGGTAGTCAGGGTCGCGGTCTTTGTCCGATCTCTCACGCGGGCAGCTGTCTCCTTCGCTAGCACTAAATACTGCTTCGCAGAAGAAGGCGACAGCCTTTTTTTTGTGGTGGGAAAAATCATCCAATGACAACCCCTGCTCTTGGGCGGAGCGAGAGATGGTGTCAGACTCTTACTGACTAAAAAACCACCCCGTTCCTTCAAACCTTCATACCGGGGCTCAAGTTCCCTTTCAGATAACCCTGGCCCCAGTAGGCTTCGACCCGGCTGCCCCTGCTGTTGCTGACAACTCCTTGAGGCGCGCGGGAACAGTGCGCGCCGTCGACGACTTGGGCAAGAAGGCGACGGCCTGCTATTCCTCCTCGCTCCGGACCATGGCCCGTACCAGGGTCTGGCGCGAGAAGTCGTTGCCACCAAACACCCTTACGAGAACACGGCGGTGCTCCGGCCAAGCTGGGCATACCATAGCGTTTCTTCGTCAATACACACAAACAGTTACAGTCAATTTTGTAAAATTTTCTTTAGGGAAACTAGAAGTAAGACGCTAATTGTTAATCCATACTTTAATAATTATACACCACTAATTTTTAATTAGTACAAATACTTAAAGGGCTTATTAGAAAAGCCCTTGTTATTGTTTAAGTAAAATCTCAATAAATAATATTCATAAACAGCAAAGTTATTAGCGATTGTGTTTATCCCAAAATGTCTCTCAATTTATGGAAATATTGATTGCAGGCTATTGATTATGAATGAATAAATGACGATTAAAATGGAAAAACACTTCCCGCAGTATTTTCTAGCAATTGTTATGTATGATTGAATCTATGATGAATTTACCTTTTCGTGGTCAATTTTAGGATTTCGGTTTTTTCTACTTTTGAATACAAAAATATGATCAGTAACGGGTACAGATACAGCCCCATTTTTTTGTGCACTAATTAAAAAGTAGGGGTGTATATTTTAAATGTAACAGTAACTGTCTATCTGTTACCTCACACGGTTAAACTACTGAACAGATTTTGATGAAATTTGGTACGGAGTAAGCTCGAAATCGATGGCTGCTAGACGCAGAGTTAGTTTGTAGCTCGTTAATTGTGGCGACACTTGGGGGAGGCCTATGTCCAGCAGTGGACTTATATCGGCTGAAATGATGAAGCTCGAAACCCAAAGAAAAACATGGCTACTTTTTACCTAACTTCAGCTTCACGCGAACGAAGCCGACGGCACAAGCTAGTATAACAATCTGAAACGGCACATCTAGGTATGTGTAGTGAGACCTATAGCGTTCGATTGAACTCTCAGGTACGTTTATAGGAGCTAATAAATCGTGCCCCAGATACCTGGGTTCGATTCCCGTGTCGCGTCATCATTGCGCTGTCTGTTGAGAATTATATGAGCAAATGATTTACAACGTAACTGTATATTTCTTTGGAGTACTTATGTATTTTGTTTGTATCGTCATAAGAGCTTGTGGTGTTGCTTGTAAATATGGAAGCTTTGTCGTATAAACTTGTTTTATACAACAATTTTGCCCTCTATTCCATAATTGCTTGTGCTCTATCGTCGGCCACATCATCGCTTAACGTGAGGTGAGATGGTGGTCAAACCGAGCCTATCAATAATAATAAAAAACTACTGAGGTGTCAAGGGACACCCGGATGGAACGAAGTTCCGTTCTGGCTTGCTTTCTATAAGAGAGAGAGAGAGAGAGACAGACAGAGAAACATGCGCACGCTGCACGGCTTACAATAGCTTACTATAGCAAAAAGTATCGTTACAACTTTTCGTGAGAATTTTTTCCGTCTAGCCAATACAAGATAACTAAAAAATACTATCCTATTTTATGTACATTTTGACAGCACTATTTCAACATCTTCGAAAACCATGAAAAAGACACCCATATCGAAAAAGTTGATAATTTATTGCAGCCGCCATCTTAGATTTACATTTTGACAGTACAATCGGTTTCAACACCTTCGAAAACCACGAAAACGACACCCATGATGAAAAAGTTGATAATTTCTTGCAGCCGCCATCTTGGATTTACATTTTGACAATACTATCGGTTTCAACACCCTTGAAAACCATGAAAACGACACCCATGACGAAAAATTTAATATTTTTTTGCAGCCGCCATCTTGGATTTATATTTTGACAGTTCTATCGGTTTCAACACCCTCGAAAACCATGAAAACGACACCCATGACGGAAAATTTGATAATTTCTTGCAGCCGCCATCTTGGATTTATATTTTGACAGTACTATCGGTTTCAACACCCTCGAAAACCATGAAAACGACACCCATGACGAAATTTTTTTTTTTTGCAGCCGCCATCTTGGATTTATATTTTGACAGTACTATCTGTTTCAACACCCTCGAAAACCATGAAAACGACACCCATGATGAAAAATTTTTTTTTTTTGCAGCCGCCCTCTTGGATTTATATTTTGACAGTACTATCGGTTTCAACACCCTAGAAAACCATGAAAACGCCACCCACGACGAAATTTTTTTTTTGCAGCCGCCATCTTGGATTTATATTTTGACAGTACTATCGGTTTCAACACCCTCGAAAACCATGAAAACGACACCCATGACGGAAAAGTTAACAATTTCTTGCAGCCGCCATCTTGGATTTACATTTTGACAGTAACATCGGTTTCAACACCCTCGAAAACCATGAAAACGACACCCATGACGAAAAAGTTGATAATTTCTTGCAGCCGCCATCTTGAATTTACATTTTGACAGTACCATCGGTTTCAACACCCTCGAAAATCATGAAAACGACACCCATGACGAAAAATATGATAATTTCTAGCAGCCGCCATCTTGGATTTATATTTTGACAGTACCATCGGTTTCAACACCCTCGAAAACCATGAAAACGACACCCATGACGAAAAAGTTGATAATTTCTTGCAGCCGCCATCTTGGATTTACATTTTCAAAGTCAAAGTCAAAGTCAAAGTTTTATTTGCAGACAAATATGGTTCTATAAGTTCTTACAATGGTTATAATACAATGGTAGCTTAACATATTTGATCATAACATAATGACATGCAAATTTTTGTTAATTATAGGTAGGTTAATTAAACTAATTAGATATTTATTATTTCAATAAGTCAAATTATCATTAGTATTAATTAAATTTGAATTGGAGGAATTCTTTTATAGTATAAAAGGGATTCTCAATCAAAAACCCGCGTAAAGCCCTTTTGAAGCGGACCATTGGGAGTTTTTTAATTCGATCTGGAATTTTATTATAAATTTTAATGCACATAGGGTAACAACTTCGCCTATATAGTTCCGTTCTCATTTTAGGAGTAATCAACCTATTAGGAAATCTAGTTTTGAACGTACATTTATCTCCCAATTTTTCAAACATTTCAGGATGAGGTTTAGTAAATTTACAAATTTCCTCAATATAGATACCGGTTAATGTTTGTATTCTAAGTTTCTTAAACAGTGGTTTTGACACTACTATCGGTTTCAACACCCTCGAAAACCATGAAAACGACACCCATGACGGAAAATTTGATAATTTCTTGTAGCCGCCATTTTGGATTTATATTTTGACAGTAAAAGTGTCGGTACAATTTTTCGTGAGAATTTTTTCTGTCTAGCCCCCTTTCACAACGCGCGATAAGGAACTTCGTTCCAAAAAAAAAATCTTTACAATAGAATGAAATAGAAAATATTTATTCGACATAGTTATGACACGTTCCAAATGAGAATAGGACCGATTCCTATGTTTTGACGTCTCGTCGTACTGTCAAATCGAAGAAACTTTGCAAAATTGAAGAACTTACAGTTGAGTAAAATTGAAGAACTGGATTCTGATTAAACTTTTTTCGTTCACAGTTCATAAATAAATTAAATTTTTCGTAAATCAATTAAGTTTGTACGCAACGCCGTCTATTACCTACATGCGTAAATTAATTTCCTACATGCGTAAATTAATACGAGTTTTGAAAAAAAGGTACTTTATTTTTTAATTTTATCTTTACAAATCGATAGCGTTTCATGTACTGGATCGACCCTCCACGTGATTGAAACGATTAAAATTTAGCGGTGTATAAGTATGTTTACCAGTTGTCTAGGACTCATAACAGTCATAACACATGCTCTGTAGCTTGAGACAAGACGGCGTTGTGTGATAGTTGTGAAATATTATTATTATTGCCTGCCTGCGGGTTTGGTATAGATACATAAACTAAATATTGATACCTGTTTCCTTTAACCTCCATTTATGATATTGACAGATACTTATAGCAGTTATAGCTTGTTATTTATTTAGGTCAGTCGAGGGGTTTCGTTATCAAGGCTTTGGACTCTATTTGGGATCCTTTAAAACTGATTTGGAATACCTAAGGACTTTACCTATAGGTATACCGGGCCTTTTATTGTTTAACATCATTGGCACCACATTTAGCTAGGCAACCTATGCGCAATGTCTTGAACGCATTATCTAGCATATAATATATATTTTAATCAAATAACAGATGAGAGACGAGATTTCTTCTCTCGGATCTTAGATCATTACCTTTTCTGGTTCGTAGATGGTTTTTCGGTTACCTTTTGGTAGAGGCCATGGAATGGAGCGAGGAGTGGCAGGCGGTCGCCTCCTTTTGCGAAGCAGTAGTGCTAGCAAAGGAGGAAGCCGTCCGTATCAGGCACGCGCTCACGCCTCAGCCGCCGCCACCATATGCGCGGGTTTGTGGACGGCGAGCAATGGGTAGCTTGCTGTCCGACCGTCCGGTAACCATCCGGACCGAGCACCAGTCGTCGACGGTTCGCACTGTACCCACGCGCCTTAAAGAGTTGTCAGCAACAGCAGGGGCCCAGCTGGGTCGAAGCCTACTGGGCCTAGGGTCTGTTTCCGAAAGGGAGACTCGGCCCCGGTATGAAAGGCAAGAAGGAATATGGTTTTTAGTCAGAAAGAGTCTGGCATTATTTCCCGCTCCGCCCAAGGGCGGGGGATGTTATTTGGATGATTTTTACCCACCGGAAAAAAGAAACCTTCGGTATATTGGAGGCATTAGGAAAAGGTCAATGTACTTTATTTTAAGTTTATCTGGCGACTTGTACAGTATCTGCGAGTATTTAACTAAATATTTAGATATACAAGGTGTAAGGGACAGCCCTCCACAAACTTTAAGGGCTTGCTCAGTAGACGAAACTGAACAACCTTCCACAAAATTTTTTTTCAAGAAACAAAAAAAAATCCGCCTCCCCATACAAATTGTCCAATCAAGTATATCATTTTGTATGGTGAGGCGGATTTTTTTTTTCGTTTCCTGAAAAAAATTTTGTGGTAGGTTGTTCAGTTTCGTCTACTGACCAAGCCCTTAAAGTTTGTGGAGGGCTGTCCCTTACACCTTGTATACAACCGCTAAGTTTAACATACTTAAGTATTAATGGAGGCAACACTAGCATGTTGCATGTTTCTGGTACGCTCTAAAGCTCTATGATTCATACATGCACCGTAACATTGGCTTTTGAGCAAATTGCCATCAATCCACGAGTTTAATGCAAAATGTTTTGTTCGGTAAGTGAGTTGAGTAGACGGGCGGGCTGAACGCAGCGGTTTTTTTATCCCTTTTCGTATTCCAGATTTATGAACTACACTCACGAGTAACTAAAATCGACTCAATGTACAAGTGCGCACATGCAAATGTTTTCTTCAAAGAATACCGATCTGTTTATAAAAAAACGATATACTGTTAAAAAGCCTGAAACTTCAGCTTTTAATTGGTATAATATTATAAAAATTGATTCTGTATTTAAAAAATTAATTTAATTGGACGCATAAGAAAATGTGCTCACTACGGTACCTACGAGTTTGGACACAAACTACCCCAATAAAAAACCCACGCGTTATTTGTCGCTTATCAGAAGTTAACTTGGGGCCTAAGTCTCATATTTTTATAAATTCGTCATTCCAACACGATCCCACTGTCATTTTGCTAAAAGTTTGTATTCTGTTAATTCATAATGATCGATCATTGATCGGTCAATGGTCTTGTAATAGAATTGTGGTAGAATGACAATATCGAGCTTATTAAAAGCACTAATTGCGCAATGACGTCGTAATGGTAGGTCACTGATCAAAAGAGCTATCAAAATTTTTGCAGATTACCGCATAGGGTCAGATATTCATTTGTCATTATGTACGAGATTACCATTCTATGCCATTTCTTTCAATGGAGTGTCAGTGGTTGACCATCGGAAAGTCATAATGACGCCATTATATTAGTAGATTACTAAAACTAAAAAATGAAACTAAACAAAAATCAACTCAACTAAACAATTATGAAATCAATGATAGACTATTCTGACACTATTGTAATAGCAGACTTGAGGCCCTGTACTCATCTCAGCTAACACGATTCATTTATTTCGTGGAAATAGCGACGGACGACGACCGTCAGTAGACGATAGTATTACTGAATACACGTCTATGAAGCTACAAGGCCATGGACAGTAAAATTTATAGCAGCCGGTCTAGGAGCAGCGCAACCGCTCGTCTGTTCCATTTCGGGGACGCTAGGCGCGCGCACGTATCGAGCTCCGTTGGACTGAATTAGTGGGATTTAAGGACTTGGCGGAACCAATAGGGTAACGGTGTATTTACATGAGTGCATGAGTCAGTGAACCCGCAATAACACCATGGGTTTGTTAGCCACGAAACGGTGCTAGATGGAACTATGGGAGGTTATCATGCAAACTTTGCCATAAGGTGAATGAGCCAGGGGAGCCTGCGAAAATCAAATTATTGTATCGTTTTTTTGCAATTTCTAGTTCAGTATAGTATAGGTCCATACCCATTTTTGTTACCATTAACAAAAACTATATTTGCAGGAAGGTTATGTATGTTTTTTACAGAACTATACTTATTGGCACAAAGTTACAAGTAGTGCCACACTACAAAAAATATATATATACTTATTTGTGTCTTTGGGATATGGTGTTGGATTGGTTGTTTAATTCTATACCCTGGACTGATATCCGTATAAATATCTCAAGATTACGAGATTTTAACATCAAGACTAGACTGACGACTGACTACCTGTATGCGCAGAGTACATTTCGTAGAGTTTTTTGGTCACATAGCCAGGAAAAATGGATCCACAACTTTGAACGACTCATCGTAACTGGCATGGTTGATGGCGATCGACCAAGAGGCCGCAGCCAAAAAAGACAGATCAGGACCACTCCAAACTGGACACCCGATTGCACGTAATCCAGCTAAAAGCTAATCCAGTAAGAGTTTCAGGACCCTCAGTAATGGAATACGCGACGAGGAGGAGGAGGCGAGGGTATCCTAATAATGGGTAATGTAATGGTGATTGGTGAGTAATGGTTTTAATGAGTACCTATTCATTAAAACCATTGACTCACACACATTAACATTCATAAAGCAAGTCGTAGAGGAAGTCGATGTAAATTTAAATAACGAAAAATAAGATTAGAAACACCGACTTCTGAAATTAAAGTTTTCTTTTATATTAAAGTCCTTTTTTTGCAAAATGTTTTTTTCTAGCTTCTAAGTACTCGTTGTATAGTTGGTTACTTACCTGATTTCTGAAGGTGGTCTGTAGGCTGCGCTGGTAACATACACGTCGGAGTCAGCTCTCGGGGAGCCGTTGGTAGTCGGTGGCCGTCTGCCATTCCTGTGCTCTCCTGATGGAGATCTGGTCCTCTCGTCCATTGTCTGGAAAGTGCAGGAAAATAGTGAATCAAATAATGACCATCACGGCTGGATATGCTAAGGACGATTTTTTTTTGGTGGGAATCAAATAAATTCTCCCGTTCTAGGGTGGAGTAGATTTTTACTGACTAAAACCACACCTACGTTCCTAAGCGGCCTTTTGCGTTCTCCCACGTTTTTTTTTTTTTTTTTTTTAATAGAATCGTTTATTTCTGAGTACATGGTGCATGAAGATCTTAATATTAAACAGAATCACATGTACTACCTTTACTGGTGTAGAAATATTAAATGAGTATGTAATTTACAATGCATATAGTTACAGATCATGCAATACTGAATAACATTTAAAATTAAACCAACCAAATACAAAAAAAAAAAAATACAATTAATATGTGTAACTTTAGGGACTATTAATAATAAGATGTTATTCAATGTTAACTATTTTATATGTCAATATGAATAATAAAAAGAAATAATTCCGAAAATGTCAATGTTTATTATTAATAAAATGTCAATATTTATTATGAATAAAATGTCAATATTTATAATTAATACAATACCAATGTTTATTATTAATAAAATGTCAATATTTATTACTTCTACAGTGTCAATATTTATTATTTATGCAATGTCAATATTTTCGATTTAAAAATTCATTTACTGAATAGAAACAGTTATCCAAAAGCCAATCGAAAATTATTTTCTTGAATTTATTAGTAGGCAACACTCTAATGTATGCAGGTAGTTTATTAAAAATTTTGATTGCCATGCAATAGGAATTCCTGCTGTATAAGTGTAGTCTCTGTCTAGGTACCAGCAAGTCGTTTGGATTCCTGTTCTGTACTCTTTTGGAAACGTGCTCATATAATGGGAACACATGGCACCGTTCTACCATGAGTATCCCTTTCAGAAGTTTTCCCATGGCTCTTTTTTTTTTCGGTGGGAAAAATCATCTAATGTCAACCCGGGGGGGCTCTTGGAGCGGGACATAGTGTCAGACTCTTACTAACTAAAAAATCCATGTCGTTCCTTCAAGCCTTCATACCGGGGCTCGAGCGCCCTTTCGGATAACCCTGGCCCCAGCAGGCTTCAACCCGGCTAGGCCCCTGCTGTTACTGAACAGTGCGCGCCGTCGACGACTTGGGCTTGGTCCGCACAGTTACCGGACGGCCGGACAGCGAGTTACCCGTTGCTCACTGTTCGCAAGCCCTCGCCTACGGTGGTTTCCCATGGCCCTTGCGAGCATCCGTCCTGCTGGGCCCTGTTTGAGGCGCGTTCCTTATAGGACCGAGGGCTAACAAACAACTATTGTTGCTTTTTTAAAAATAGTTGTTTGGGCTATTGAATAAAACTGACATATGCACTGCTTTCTGCTTTATGCGTCTGACTTGACAAATTTGTGGCGCAAAAAAGTATACTTATCAAAATTCAACATAGGTAGGTACATCACAATAGATTTTTTTACAAGGTTGAAACTGAGACAGATATAGAAGATACAGTTTCGAGAGACAATCCTGTTTCAGTTAGACAATAGTTGTAATCATTTTATCATACATTTTCGGTTTTATGAAACAGCACCAATAGCAAAAATGTTACAATAAAGTAATTATTTGACAAATATGTATCATTATATTTAAGAATCATAGGATCAAAAAAGACCGGTAAAATGTAGTCCGTTCAAGAGGATTACATTTTACCTGATTTTAATCTACACCTGCGAATAACCATAACCATGTCGATTGTCGGTACATTCTTTCAAAGAGTAGGATAGTGATTAGCACAGGTTAAAATGATTGTTTTATAGTGTTTATGACTTCTGAACTCACTGCAACAACTTGTAAACACCGAAGTAGTTCAAGGTTTTGGTTTTGCCAGTAGGCATCTTTGGCGCAAGTTAAAGGGGGCAAGCGTTTTTGTAGGCATATGCAGGTTGAAGTGAAATTGTCAAACATCTACATCAAATGTTTTAGGCACAATGTAGGTTAGAATGCCTAACTGAGTCTCACAGGAGAAGGTAGTCAGAGCAATTTTACGCATTTATTTATCTACGTTACAACTAGCACTGTCTCCCGTGGTTTCATCCGCGTCTTTGATTATTGCTCCGCTCCTCCTGGTCGTAGCGTTATATTATAGAGACATTAATGAAAATACCCCTCAATGTAGAATATTCTTGAGTTTTGTAAAATATTCTCCAGAATTTTCCATCACTAATCTGAAGTAGGCACCTCTGGCAGCCGCTCAAGTGTCGGCCATGCTTCGCTGTTATTCTTATTCTTAAAAAAGCATCATGGAAAAAGATGACACGCATGTTACTAAATTCGTTATGAATATACATGTGGATAAATGAAACCGTGGGCGTGGGCATGCGGACGGCGAGCATTGGGTAGCTCGCCTTCCGACCGTCCGGTAACCGTCCGGACCTAACCCAACTCGTCAACGGTACGTAGTGTTCCACGCGTGCCTCAAGGAGTTGTTTGCAACCGTAGGGGCCCAGCAGCATTTAAGCCTACCCCAGTAGGCTTCGACCCTGCTGGGCCCTTCCGGTGATGCGAAACACCCCATGAGTGATGCGAAAGAGATCCCAAGGGCCTTGAAACAATGGCAAAGAAGGAACAGGAGTGTATTTTAGTCAGTTAAAGTCTGTCACTATCACCCGCTCCGCCCAAGAGTGGGAGATGTCATTTAAAGATTCTCACCTAAAGGATGAATGGAGAGGGAAGCCAAAGAAAAGGTAGAGGTTAGCATGAGGAGTAATATGAAAGAAAATGCAGTCAGTGATAGCGTGACGGTTGACAGTATAGAATAGATGAAAATAACACGTTGAACCCCGGTCCAAGTATTATAGGAGTACGGCAGAAAGATGATGATGACGAGGGTGAATTCGCTGGCAGATTTAGTTTTTCATCTTCTTCTTCTTCTTAGTGGTATACTCCTAGCGGAGTAGTCGTGGTCATGGATCGTCTGGTAGTTTGGTTGCGGCTTTTGCGAGACTTCTCCATCTCTTTCTATTCATGGCATTGCGTTAGTTAGTTTTTCATACTTATCTACACTATCTACATTAATATAATAAACATGAGATAGTGGTCAAACGCGAGCCTATCTATTATTAAAAAAAAGAGGTAAAGTTTATTTTTATGTTATTTTGTTTGTAGGAGGTAATCTCTGGAAGTACTGGTCCGATTGTTAAAATTTATTCACCGATAGAAAGCTGCTTTATTCCTGAGTGACATAGGCTATATCTTATGTAAGCGGGCAAAGTCGCGGGCAAAAGCTAGTATCAAAAAAAAAGGATGCTTATAACCGCGACTAGTTCACAACTTGCGCCGGTGATTAAAATAGTTTATAATCTGATATTAGCTTCGCATTCCCTGCCATGATGTTATGAGCCATCAGTTTTAATTGATAAACTGTGCAAGACGTATTTGTATAATGTACTGTTTACGACGTAAAACAAAATAGCTAAGGCCGTTATGTTTTTAACGGAACTTTTTTTTTTTTTTAAACTTTGCTCCACTATAGGAAATTTTATGATGATGATCAGTATTTTGGCGATGGACGTCAATATACTGATCATTATCATCACCATCACCATTTCAGCCGGAGGATGTTCACACACGTTGCACACGTGCATTGCATTGGACAGGCACATTGTTCGTAAAACGGATGGTCGGTAGGGCCAGAAGGTTCTAGAACGGCGACCGCGCACCGTAAGACGCAGCGGTAGAAAGCCTCTCCCATGGTGGCCTTTTTTTTTTTTTTTTTTTTTTTATGGTGGGAAAAAATCATGCATTGACATCCCCCGCCCTTGGGCGGAGCGGGAGGTAGTGTCAGACTCTTACTGACTAAAAGACCCACCCCGTTCCTTCTAGCCTTCATACCGGGGCTCGGGCGCCCTTTCGGATAACCCTGGCCCCAGTAGGCTTCGACCCGGCTGGGTCCCTGCTGTTGCTGACAACTCCTTGAGGCGCGCGGGAACAGTGCGCGCCGTCGACGACTTGGGCTTGGTCCGGACAGTTACCGGACGGCCGGACAGTGAGCTACCCATTGCTCACTGTCCGCAAGCCCGCGTCTACGTTGGCCGGAAATCGGGATCAGAATCCCGGCGACGGCGGCGGCGATAACGCCGTTGCCTGATGCGTTCGGCCTCCTCCTTTGCGAGCATTACTGCTTCGCAGAAATCGGCGACCGCCTGCCACTCCTCCTCGCTCCGGACCATGGCCTCAACCAAGGCCCGGCGCGAGAGGTCTCCGCCGCCGATCGCCCCCACGAGGGCACGGCGATGCTCCGCCCAAGCAGGGCACACCTCGACTGTGTGCTCCACCGTGTCCTCCGGGCGTTCCGCACAGTGGCGACACCCGGG
The DNA here is from genome assembly GCA_910589285.2 of Mythimna ferrago. NCBI lineage: Eukaryota > Metazoa > Arthropoda > Insecta > Lepidoptera > Noctuidae > Mythimna > Mythimna ferrago. Next base: position 4,810,894 of record OU342693.1, read on the forward strand.
CGTCACCTCCGCATGAATCCCGTGCAGGAAACTCCCGAAAGAACCATGTCCGGTGAGTACCTGCGTCATGCGGAAGGTAAGGACGCCGTGAGGTCTTTCCAGCCACGCCTCAAAGAGGGGACTTACCGCCATAATTGTGGCGTGCCCATCCCATGGTGGCCTGATGACATCGCGAGAGACGCTAGTCGCGGGAATGCGATGGAAGTGAGATCACAGGACCGTTTGTTGTGGCAACAATTCGGGGAGGGCTATGCCTAAAATACTGATAACTCCACACAAAAATCAAGCATGTCAGGAGCCAGTCCCCCTGAAAAATAACCCTAGATACGACAAAGGTACGGGTCCAGTGTGGGTTTGTGGGTTTTATATTTCTTCGATAAGTTGAATGCTCGTTTCCTGATGGTTTTTTTTTAAGGTGCGAATCCATCCAATGACTTCTGCCGCTATAAGAAGGACCAGAGGGCGTGTCAGACATTTCAGATTACCCATGGCCCCAGTTGGCTTCGGTCCTGTTTGACCCCTGCGGTTTTGCTGACACCTCTTTGAGGCGCGCGTGGATCACCACGCGCCGTTGAAGACTGGGGCTCGTTCCAGATGGTTATTGGACGGCAGGACGGCGAGCTGCCCATTGCTCGTCGTTCGCAAGACCACGTCTATGGTGGCCGGAAATGGCGTGAGGAAGACCGTTCTATACCACGCGTGGTTTTGTGATGGTGTTTTTTCATTCGCAATAGCGCGTAAAACTAAACAGGTAGAATATACATGCAGGTGAGGATTATCTTACCCTTACCGTGTACTCCGACAGCGTCCTCTCCGACGGTGCCCTGTGACTGTCATTCTCTTCTCTCGACGAAGCTCTGTGGTGGTAGCCCCCTGAAGACGGCGAGTCGACGCCAGACCTGTGCGTCGCTACGTAGTGGTTGTTTTTCACTTTGTGCGCCATTTTATATCTTCGGTTTCAACACTGACACATAGCTGAGGTCGGTCCTACTGTCCTATTCTACTGGTCTACCCTCGGGTCAAGAACGCATAGTCTGATGGTTGTAGCCAAGAGCGCATTTTTGGTGTTAGCTCGATGTTTGAGTGCATGGGCTTGTGAGAGTTAGCGTTTTAGTTCATCGTTTGTTATTCTTTTTTCGACCTGAAACAAAGAAAGAATGTGGTGAGTTTGTTGTTAAGACGAGTTAATGATCAGGGCCGTCTTTCACCTATTAGCGGGTATATTAGCATATTGGGGCCCCTATGTCCATAATAAAGCATTATTTTATTAGAAGCCCATTAGATAAGTATTATGTGATCTATACCTACTAAGTAACCAGCAACCAGGATTAGTCCTTACATGTATGCTGATTGAGGAGGTGTCCTTTTTCTAGATTTGAGTTGAGCAAAGTCGTTAATCAACATTTTTTTTTTTAATAACTAATATTTAATTTATTCAAAAAATCATAACTTAACATACACTTAACTAATTAGGAATAACGTATACACAATGGCCTAGCTAAATATGACGTCATAAAACTCCTCCGCATCGCTGTTGTCTGGAAATGAACTCAAAACTTAAAAAATAATTAAGTTAATTCAAACTTATTAAACAGTACAGTACAGTTACAGTATGTAATCGGTAGTAGAGTAGCTATCGGTTAATGTTTGGACCTACTCGATCCAGTATGGGAGCCCCAATCGATCGCGGGGCCTTGGGCACGTGCCCAGAGTGCCCAGTGGGGAAGAGGGGCCTGGTGATGATTAGTCTGGGGATGTATTGTTTAAGCAGGAGTATGTGAGATAGCATAGCATAATCAGCCTTATAATGTTCCCACTGCTGGGACTCAGGCCTCCTCTCTAGGAGGGAAATGGGCCGTAATCCACCACGCGGGCCTAGTGCGTGGTGGATGTCACATATCTTCCAGTTTTTGGTTCCAGGACATGCCGGTTTCCTCACAATGTTTTCCTTCACCGTTTTGAGAGCGTCGTTGAATGTGAGATTGAGCATGACAAAAATCAAGAAAAAATAATCAATGGCATATTTTTAACTGCGCATCAGAAATTTCATCTTCACTAAAAATACTAATTGTGCAACAAAAAATTGAGACTTGGGACTACCTTAGAATTATAGAGAGGTTCGAATTATCGCAGGTTTGATATTAGAGGGGGGCGAGGTGGCGCCCCCGCCAAAGCAAGCAAAAATGTGACACGGCCGTAACATTCTTTTCTCGAAACAGTTCAGGCCATTTTCGATCCAGTATATCTTCGTTGTTTATAAAACTATAGAAGCCTGAATTTTTCGAATTTAACGAGAGTCGACTGTATCTGATTTTTGTCTAGATTGACGTCTTAATAACAGCGTGGTAATTTATCGCATTTTCCTATAAAACTGAGATTTAATAGCGTTTAACTGCGGTCAACATCTGGAAACTATGTTCAGCAGAATGTAAACGAAATCGAACTGTTTGGGCGACCTTGAACGAATTATTTCGGCCTAACCAAATTCGGGTCATACAGCTCTTGAAATAGAGTTTATAATCCAATAAAACGTTAGTAAGTTAGAGCTATTGCACGAAACAATGGTACATTCCGATCTTTAGTCGATTAGTGACGCAACGATTGCAGATATCGAGTCATATCGATATTATTTACTTGTTAAATTGCTCGGTGTAGTGTTATGATTTTTTTTTAGTTTTATCGATTACCATGATCTATTGAATGTAGTTTTGAAATTGTGAAATCATTGTGCTGATTACGGTATTGGAAAAAAAAATTAGAAATTGCTATCTTTTGGAAGATAGTAACGCTAATTAGCAGTGAGCAATTTTGGCCAAGTGGAAACGGACACAATATATAAGTTGTAAGTTCTGCGTTTACACCCAGTCAGGTGCATTATTTTGTGTAAGTTATTTTATCACCACAGTGAAGCCAAACATCTTGAGGAAACTAGCATGTACAAAAATCAAAAATTCAAACACATGGACATCCACCAAACCGCATAGGGTCCGTGTGTTAGATTCTTTCGCAAAGGGCCCATTCTTTTTCCAAGAGCGGAGGCCTGAGCCCCAGTCTGCCGGAGTCTGTGTTTCCTGATAGCTACAACTTAGGGGTCTTTAAGTCAAGAGGGAATAGGTTACTTCTAGGCAAGCGTGCTCCATCGTCGACCATATCATCGCTTACTATCAGGTGAGATGGTGGTCAAACGCGAGCCTATCAATAATAATAAAAAAAAGTATTGGGAAAATTATGAGGCTGATTATACATTCCGTTAAATATATAACGCTAATTATGGCAGGGCAAACTTAAAACAAATTAACTTTATTATTTATTTTCCTCTGAGCGTGGCTATGGCTAAAAATACTTCATTTTTTTCAAATTAAATATTCCTTGTCTGGTCCAGTATTTGGTTCCGACAATGCCACCGCTGACCCTGTCATTAGATCCCTACGTGAACAGGTAAAAGGGCACGTGACGCATGATGAAAGGTGGGTCATCAAGCACTGAAGGTCGGTCTCATCCGAGGACCTCTACTTGTGGAGACTGTCTTTGCTGCGCCTAACCTGGGTCAGGAGTCTGTTTAAAGTTTATTAGGGTGGTCAGAGGCACTCCGACGGCTCAATGAAATCATCTCCCGCCAAAGATCGCATTTTTGAGATGGACACACGCTTCCCACAAAACTTTTAAGAGTGTTTTTAATATCGTGCGAATTTCATCACGCATGCGGGTTTGACCCACATGCAGCAAAAAATCGCGTCCCGCGTGCGTTTTCTACGCATTACAATAAATACTTGTGTGAAATGGACATTTACGGTAGTTACGCGTGCGGGGCAAACCCGCATGCGCTATGAATTCTGCGTGATATTAAATAGACCATAAGACTTTGAAATCTTTTTTTTAATAATATAAACTAATGCTTGACTGCGATCCCACCTATTCGTACGCAGTAATGCAATCGTTGATGGTGAATCGCACTAGTTTATCTCTGGAGCACTGAGCTGCAATTGTGCATTAGTTGCAATAGTATTAAATTATCTAAAAGCAGTAGACAAGGTCCCAGGCTCTGCTTGAGGAAGTAGCTCACAACGGTGCATTGCGAACATTTCACGAATTCCTGCTGCTATGAATGAAGCGGTCCAAGTTACAAGACCTTAGTGATTCAGATAAAATTAACGAAAAAAGATTAATTAGTTTATTGGTCACGAAACTGCCTACACGTGCCGTTGTGAGTCATGCACGATTCATGGCGATGTTCAATTATATTAGGTGTATCAATAAAACTAAAATTGTTTATGAGAAAAAAAAAGGTACGGATTGGGCGGCTTTTTTGTTAGTATTTTTTTCAGATAGTGGTACATAGTACATTGGAATATTATAATAAACGCCCAACGAGACCCTCTTAGTCTATGATAAAAACTTTTTTTATTTCTAGAAATTCTCTACACATAGCGAGTCTTTTCAGAAAAAAATCTTAGGTGAAGAAAACCACCTTCCTACTTTGTGAAGTGTCGCTTACGATTTTCTTCCTGAAAAGGCTCAATATTTCCATACTAACTTTTGCCCACGGCTTCACTTGCGTACATAAAATATATGTCACTCGGGAATAAAGCAGATTTCTATATATGCAATTTTTTTTGCAATCAGACCAGTACCACAAAATAGATAGGTACAGAAGTCAATCTACATACAAAGCGAGATCGAGCAACGCACACATAGACACCGCTCACGGACACGATGTCTCGGTCGCGTCTCGGATCACTCGTCGAACAGTTCCGGCTCAAACGCTCATTAGTGTGCGTCCACCGAGCGTAGGTATAAAAAGTGAAGTACACACATGAGTTCCGCATGACACAGGTCCTCACCGGAAATGGCAAGTTCGGGAGGTTCCTGTTCCGAATTAAAGCGGAAGTGACGCCCGGGTGTCGCCACTGTGCGGAACGCCTGGAGGACACGGTGGAGCACACAATCGCGGTGTGCCCTGCTTGGGCGGAGCATCGCCGTACCCTCGTGGGGGTGATCGGCGGCGGAGACCTCTCGCGCCGGGCCTTGGTCGAGGCCATGGTCCGGAGCGAGGAGGAGTGGCAGGCGGACGCCGACTTCTGCGAAGCAGTAATGCTCGCTAAGGAGGAGGCCGACCGCATCAGGCAACGGCGCTCTCGCCGCCGCCGGGATTCCGATCCCGATTTCCGGCCACCGTAGGCGCGGGCTTGCGGACAGTGAGCAATGGGTAGCTCGCTGTCCGGCCGTCCGGTAACCGTCCGGACCAAGCCCAAGTCGTCGACTGCGCGCGCTGTTCCCGCGCGCCTCAAGGAGTTGTCAGCAACAGCAGGGGCCCAGCCGGGTCGAAGCCTACTGGGGCCAGGGTAATCCGAAAGGGCGCTCGAGCCCCGGTATGAAGGCTTGAAGGAACGGGATGGGTTTTTTAGTCAGTAAGAGTCTGACACTATCTCCCGCTCCGCCCAAGAGCGGGGGTTGTCATAAGATGATTTTTCCCATCGAAAAAAAAAAAAAAAAAAAGTACATACATGAGATTGTCTTCTGCACCTATCTATTTTGTGCCAGTACTTTCAGAGATTACCTCCTACAAACAAAAAAACAAAAAACAAACTTTACCTCTTTAATAGAATAGATATTAGTGTAGATTATAAATAACTCCTGTCACTTGTACCAATCTAGCCTGCATGCATACTTTAAACGGGCCATTGTTTTTGAACGTGGTCGCAGGTACAGCATTGGTCTGAAAAGGTTCATGTTATTTCACAATGTCGTATTCAAAGGGAGGAATGGATAGTAAAGTTGCAAATCTTTGAAACTGAAACGGACCACCGTTTTTAACCCTGCAAACTTAAATTAGGGAGCCAGAGGGGGAGATATTATGTGATGGCTTGCCACTACAGATAAAACACTTGTGGGTTTAAAGTTCGTAAAAGTCTCTCGTTCAAAAGTTACAGCGCATTGAGATAAAGTTTTTCAGAGTCTAAACTCCATTGTCTAAACACCACTAATTTTTAATTAGTACAAATACTTATAGGGCTTGTTATTATTTAAGTAAAGTCTCAATAAATAATATTCACAAACAGCAAAGTTATCAGCGTTTGTTTATATCCCTAAATGTCACTCAATTTATGGTAATATTAATATAATAGAATAATATAATTTATTCCACAACTGTCACACAACGCCTTCTAGTCTCAAGCTAAGCAGAGCTTGTGTTACGAGTACTAGACGACTGATAAACATACTTATATATTTCTAATTTTCTAAATATATACATAATATAGATATTGTATTGGCTATTGATTTATTAATGAATAAATGTCATTCAAAATGGAAAAACACTGCTTGTAGTATTTTCTAGTAGTAATTGTTTATGAATGATTGATTCTATTTACCAATTAGGACTTTTCGTTGAAAATTTTGAAAGTTGTTTTTTTTTTTACTTTTGACTACAAAAATCAATAAAGGATACAGATAGAGCACCATTAAAATATTTGTGTATAGCTCCATCCCTTTAACAGTTTAGTTTAGGTCGTAAAATGGATCGCGTTAAGAACTTATGGTAGGGCCTTTGGTAAGCATTTGAAGCCTGTAGGAACTTAATGCAGTCACGAAGCGAAAATAACACATTCGGTTAAACACCTAATATGGCGGACGACATTTGAATACAGTAGAAATTACCTTTCAACTGAATATTTTGCGAGATATTCGAGAAAGGCAATTAATTCTATAACTGTAACTGTTTGTTTTTGTGCTCTAGTAAGAGCGAAGTATCTAATAAATTATTAAGATATTTTGTACCGTAAAACGGGGTAAATAGAAACTCAGGGGTGAGTAGAAACAAAACTTTGGTTTGGTTTTTCACTTTGGTACCCATCCATATAAATGTACTACGCACTAGATTAGGCGTGCCGAATACTCAATTTAGTCGACTCAGGTGTAATATAGACTGTACACCTTGAACATTACACTATGTTGAACGAAAAGCGTAAGTGCCACGAAATCCAAGGTCCTCAAGACATTTTGATCGCGAAAAAATATCTTCTAAAAGTTATTTTAGCGCTACATGTTTTAATAGTTCTGTTAGACGACATAATGCCAATGTAGAGCTGCAGCGAACTTTCGTTTTAACTTTTCAGTATTTTGACAAATACTCGTAGTTTCAATGAATGGGCTTGTCTATCACTAGAATATAAGTCGATGTTGGTACCATATTATCGGCCTCTAACAATCGACTTTTTATTCGTTAGTAAATTGATATAGTTAAATCCTGCAAAAATATTTAAATATTGACAAAATACCTTTTGAAGTTTTGTTTCTATTCACCCTTGAGTTTCTATTTACCCCATTTTACCCGGTATTCTGTGAAAAAAATTCTCTTTAACTAACAGAAGCGACAAGAATGAGTGTCCGTGGAGTTTCTTGACATCCTTCTCCAACGAGATCGACGCTTTGGTATGTGCAATTAGCATAATTTTTCTGACTGATTTTTTTACAGATGAAAAGTGGTTGTAAATTTTTGACAGATCAAAAGTGGGTTACTTGAAATAAAGGAATGCTTTGATTAAATGATCATTGGATTAATAAGAATGATTAAAAACTCTGTCAGAAATGTTAACGAGCTCTTAGCCTTAAAGTATAGTTTTAATGGACATAGTGTCAATATTGATCGAGTCCGAAATGGCTTGTTAGGCCACACCCTTACGTAGGCTGGTGGAAGGTTAGGCTTGCGAAAGACTTGTCTATGGGTTGAAGCCTTGTTTTATGTGAAACCAGTAACTTGATTTTAACCTTTCAATCGTGGAAATTACAGACACAATTGAAAGACAATAGGTGCGCGAACGCCGGCGTTCGCTTGGGTTAATGAATTAATCCGATTCTTAACTGCTTCGCTGTAGGATTGTACGTAGGAGTTACAGTGGCTCTGGAACGCAAAGGTAGCTGGAGGAACGCAGGTGGGTTTTAGTCAGGAAACATCTGATCCTTCATTTCACCCAGAGCAGAAAAAGTAGTTTGAAGATTTTCCAACAAAAAAAAAGTTTTGTGGTGACACCTCCTACCTTGTGACGACGATTGGGGGAGGCTTATGCCCAACAATGGGCGTCTTTCGGCTGAAATTGTCCGCTGATGTCGCCCTCCTTATTTGTAAACGGATTATCTACTTCTGAAAGTCCTTCTCTACCCATCACAAAATTATTTTTAGTTAATGCAAAACCTGAATAGTTTGTTCAGATCAGTAATTAATAATAATAATAATATAATAATAATATTCTACAACTATCACACAACGCCGTCTAGTCCCAAGCTAAGCAGAGCTTGTGTTATGGGTACTAGACAACTGATAAACATACTTATATATTTCTAAAATACATACATATTATAGATAAATTACACCCAGACACAGAACAAATGATTATGCTCATCACACAAACATTTGTCCTGGGTGGGAATCGAACCCACGACCTTCGGCATAGCAGTCAGAGTCACTAACCACTAGACCAACAGGCCAGTCAATGCCAGTTGAATGGATTCCAATAGTAGTTTCCTTCTAAGTAGTTCAGTATTATTTATCTCTTGGGAACCACTCAGGGTATACTGTAAAGATCTTAACTACCGTTGAAATAAGCTATTAGTGAAGGCGTGTCCTAGTCCTAAGCTTTAATTGGTAACCATGTTGGACGATATCACCGTTTGTATCAACTATCAACTACTCAAGAGTTTCCCAATTGCCTGTGGTTAAAATTTAATGAAGGAATCTAATTCTACACTAGTCTACATTATAAAAAGAGAAAATTTGTGTGTGTGTATGTTTGTAATGAATAAACTGAAAAACTACAGTGCCGATTTCAAAAATTCTTTCACCATTGGAAAGCTACATTCACCCTGAGTAACATAGGCTATATTTATTGCCCGTGCGAAGCCGGGACGGGCCACTAGGTAATGATAAAGTGGTACGCCGTAGTCCTGGATCGCAAGGTAAAGAAGGAACATAGGTGTGGTTTTAATAAGTTAAAGTTTGACATGCCCTCCCTCACTTCATCATTCATTCCCAGCTTAATAAAAAAATCATTGAAAAGGTAGAATCCCCCGACCTGACGTGTGTGGTTTCTGGTCTGGGCGACTGCTCGATAGTTGAATTCCTAGAAGGCGCTACTAAATAACTTTAAAAATTAATTGTGAAGGTGCGTAAAAGTGAACGTATCTTTATTAACGACGTTTTTCAATCACTCATGGGGTCGCTTAGTACACAACCTGATACGCTAAATACCTGACAACCTGATAATAACTGTGGCGGGGCTGGCGAACTTCTCCGCAATTGTGCGGAAAACAGTAAAAATGCCCTAAAGGTGATAGGGATAAGGATGGGTTTTCATTAAGTGTATTTTGTTGTATTGTTTTGAAATATAGTTTAAGAGGTACCTAGTAGTAGGTACCTATTTCGACTGACGAGTTTTTTCGTAATGATTGGACTAAATAATGAACTGACAAACTCTACCATGTGATTTAATCTAGTAAGATAATTTTTCCTTCAATTTAGTTTCACTGTTCAACTGGCATTTGACTTGAATGGAATGTATCTACTTATTGTAAACAAGGTGTGGCGAGAATGTTGCTCTACTGAAGTGGCTGCCATTACTTACAGTTCCGTGGAGTTTCTGATATAATTAGAGAAACCTTTCATCATTTCATGAAATAACTTCTACCACTTTAGGTGTCCGCTTTATAGCGACACTTTGAGGAGGTCCATGTCCGACAGTGTCTTTTAGCTGAAATGATTCTGAGTGGAGCGCGAGGGAGAGTTTGATTTTTACTGAATAAAACCTACGCGTGTTGTCTTGGGTTTCCTTTGGGGTTCAGGGCCGCGGTATTGTCAAACGAGATTGAATAGAAACACAAGGGTGAATACAAACGCAGGGGAGAATAGAAACGCAGCAGGGGTGAAAAGAAACAAAAAATTTACGGGGATTTACACGTTATTTAAATATTGTTTTGTGTCCTCAAATTAATTAGCATTATAGCTTAATTAGCCTTTTAATGTTCCCACTGCTGGGACTCAGGCGTCCACTCTAGGAGAAGGAATGGGCCGTAATCCACCACGCGGGCCCAGTGCGAGTTGGTGAAGGTCACATGTTTTCGATTTTTTTTTTGTTCTAGGACATGCCGGTTTCCTCACGATCTTCCTTCACCTTTTTAAGAGCAGTGGTGATGAATAAAGTTACACAAAGTAATGCGCCTGGCTGGCTGAACCTACGACCTACAACTCGTCGGCCATTTCAATTGGGCCATCACTGCTTAAATTAATTATTTTAATGTTACATTAAAAACACGATAGTTGATTTTAACTTTGGTTATTTTTACTTTGATATCGTTATCAAAGTAATAATCCTAATCAAAGTTGTGTTTCTATTTACCCTTGCGTTTCTATTCACCCCTTTTGAATGTGTAACTTTCGAACCGCAGCAAACTTAGCCTTAATTTGGCGTTCTAAACAAAAGAAGATCTAATTTAGCAGCTGATTAATCGGATAGGGATCTTAAGTAGCGGCTGGTCAGTGACCCCGGCGTTGTATGAAGGGCTGGCTGGCCACCTGCGAATCGCAGACAAGTGAAGCGGCTAGCGGATTGCAGTTACTAAGATAACGGACCGAAATGATAAACTGCCCCGCGGCTGCGGACTATAGGGCTGCCATTTTGTTAGTGGCTAGTGCTTGAACCGTTTTTTGTCATGTGGTTGGTCATGGATGTCCAATGATGAGATGACACATAAATTCTACGTGGTTAACCCAAAGATTAAGCAGGGGCCCAGCTGGGTCGAAGCCTACTGGGGCCAGGGTTAGCTCCTAAAGGTAGCTCGGCCCCGGAATGAAAGGCAAGAAGGAACGGGGTGGGTTTTTTAGTCAGTACGAGTCTGATACTATTTCCCGCTCCGCCTAAGGGCGGGGGATGACATTTGGATGATTTTTACCCACCAAAAAAAAACCAAAAGATCAGAAACTCAAAGCAGAGGCGTAGCGTGGACAAATTTAAAAGTGGGCGAAGGTACATCAGCGAGGCCTATTTCTCATAAATTCGAAAACGAGACAGCAACGGTCGCAACGCTATCGTAAGCTACGAGTACATATTGGCGTACACCAAGCGTAATAATGACGAACACGCGTCTATGAAGCTACGCGTCCGTGGGTAGTAGGCCTAAATTAGACGTGATTTCCTGTCTCATCATCATCATCATCATTTCAGCCGAATGACGTCCACTGTAGGGAATAGACCTCCCCTAAGTGTCGCCGTCGCTACAATGAGCGGTCCTGTGCGTCTCGCATCCATTGGATTCCCGCAGGCCCTATCAGGTCATCAGTCTACCTTGTAGGAGGCCTTCTCACGTTGCGTGTTCAGGGACGCGGTCGCCACTCCAGAACCTTTCGGCCTCAACAGCCATCTTTTCTGCGAGCAACGTGCCCTGCCCATTGCCACTTAAGTTTGGCGATTCTTCGTACTATGTCGGCAACTTTGGTTCTCCTGCAAGTATTCCTGATTGGATCACGCAAGGTAACTCCTAGCATAGCCCTTTTCATTGGTTTTGGACTGGCCTCTTAGCCTAGTGGTGGCCCTGACTGCTGTACCGGAGGTCGTGGGTACGATTCCCACCCAGGACAAATATTTGAGTGATGAGCACGATCATTTGTTCTGTATCTGGGTGTAATTTATCTATAATATGTATGTATTTAGAAATATATAAGTAAGTTTATCAGTTGTCTATTACTCATAACACATGCTCTGCTTAGCTTGGGACTAGACTGTGTTGTGTGATAGTTGTAGAATATAAGATATAATATTTGGGCATATTGCACGCAGAACAGATAGTGGATGGGGACGAAAGGTTCTGGAGTGGCGACCACGTACCGGAAGACGCAGCGTTTAAAGGCGTCCAACAAGGTGGACCGATGACCTGGTCAGGGTCGCGGGAATCCGATGGATGCGTGACGGACAGGACCGGTCGTTATGGCGACGCTTGAGGGAGGCCTATGTTCAACAGTGGACGTCTTTCGGTTGATATGATGATGATGATTAGATGTATTATGTGGAATATTATTTGGGTGACTTTAAGCCTTCTTATTTCTAAGAAAAAACAAAATGCGACAACCCTTGTTGCTCCCGTACACATTGTACATTGTACAAACTACAACATAGATTGCAGACTATTTTTAATCACGTTACATCCTAATTTCAACTGTAACAAGTAGTATTAAGGTCGAAAATGAAGTTAGAGAAGTTTAGAGTGGTTGATTGTAGCGGAATTAGGTCGGAACCGAACCCGCTACTATTATGAGACGAAAGTTTACGAGCTTGAACCTATGTGGCGATGGAAGAAGGATTTATTTTATTTTTGGATCGATCAAGTCGATAATTAAGATTAATATACCAGATATTTAATCCTAATGATTGACTTTATCGATTAACTAGCTTCTGCTGGCGGTTTTGCCCGCGAGAAAGTTGATTTCTACATACAAACTTCGGTCCTCCGCTTTATCCTCCTATGGTGCCCCCTAGTAGTGTTGCCAGGTCTGTTTGGATAAAAATAGGGACAGATGGTAAAACAAATCGGGATTTAGGGTTTTAGATCGGGACAAATATTTTTTTTTAATAAAGATTTTTTTAGATGGGAAATCATCCATTGACTTCTTCTCCTCTAGGGTGAAACGAGAGGGCGTGTAAAATTTTTACTAAGCAAAACCCAGACTTCTTCCGTCGCTATTTGAGTTTCAGGGATTTTGATTTATCGGGACATTTAGCGTCCCGATGAGGTGCAAATCGGGGCGCGTCCCCAGACCCCTAAAAATCGGGACATCCCGCGCAAATCGGGACGCCTGGCAACACTACCCCTAAGAGATAAAGCAGATAACAAAGGTTTTTTTTTGAAAAATCCTCTCTTAGTTCCTGCATATGATACGAGTAGATAGATAGATAGAAAAAAAAATATATATTTGTTGCAACACAAAATGCACACAAAAGCAAAACTAAATTATAAAAACCAAAATACACCTACACCGATACAAACAACAAAAATAAAATAATGATAACATTAAAAACAAAAACAAAAAAAAAGACGTGTGGCACTCGGGGACTGCCGCGGTAAAGCTATTGCATAGCATTTTTATCAACTTATGCAATTATAATTATTTATTTATTTTATTTGTGCAGTATTTTTTTTCCTTTGTTTTTAAGCTATTGCATAGCTTCTATCGCGGGCCTTGAGCGTGGAGACCGAATCCAGAAATTCCGTAACGAAAATAACCTAACACTCCCCACTCATTTGTTTTTTGAGCGTGGGTACCGATAAGAAAACAAATGAGTGAACAATCAATCAAAATTCAATTCAATGTGTGAAAGTATAACTTCAATTAATATCAAAGAAAAAAATACTGCATAAATAAAATAAATAAATAATTATAATTGCATAAGTTGATAAAAATGCTATGCAATAGCTTTACCGCGGCAGTCCCCGAGTGCCACACGTCTTTTTTTTTCTTTGATATTAATTGAAGTTACACTTTCAGTTTCGTTGGCGGAACCTTAATTCTTAGTAAAATAAAAGTATATTTTTATACAATAAAAGCACATTTGATTTGTTCTGTAAGTAAAAATGTAAAAGAACCTGTAAATGGTTTAACTGAAAATAAATACTCCGACTTTTTTTGAGTGGTGAAAGTCAATGCTTGTACATAATAAAATAGTTCAAACTCAAGTCGCTATATCATTTCAGTGACAATCAACGCAATTACAGTTATGCTGTAAGAAATTGATTTCGTAACGAGCTTGTACCTGCGACTTTGTCCACGCACGGTTGGCGCAGTGGTTGAGCAATTGGCTCCTGTGTTCCGTGTCGCGGGTTCGATTCCCGCGCGGAACAAAATTTGTATGGCCTACAGATAGGTGTTCCGGGTGTGGGTGTTTTGAGTAAATGAGTTTATATATTTGTGAACGCTCCCACGACACAGGAATTAATCCTAGATAAGTTTGTGCAGCCCAGTGGTAATGGCTCCGACTTACGAGTTGTAGGTCACAAGTTCAAACCCAGCCAGGCGCATTACTTTGTGTAATTTATTCCATCACCACTGCTCTCAAAACGATGAAGGAAAACATCGTTAGGAAACCGGCATGTCCTAGACCCAAAAATTCGAAGACATGTTACATTCACCAATTCGCACTGGGCCCGCGTGGTGGATTATAGCCCATTCACTCTCCTAGAGAGGAAGCCTGAGTCCCAGCAGTGGGAACATTAAAAAGGCTGATGATGAAGTTTGTTAAAATAAAATAAAAAAACCTTTTTCTAAAATATAAGCAGACACTTCATAGTGTTTGACTGCGATCCCACACGATGGTAAGCAGTGATGCAATTTTTGATGGTTATTGCACTAGTTTATTAAGAGCCTATTCACTCTAACCTTGAAGACACAGATTATAATCGGACGGGAAGACCGCAGCCGACCGGCCGATAAACCGATGACCTTTTGGGGGGTGAATATTGGAAAATTATTTATTAGTGCTCGCCTACATCATAAAAGGAAGATTTATGCTGAATTTGATATTTCTCGTTCCAGCAGTTTCGGCTGTGCGTTAATATATCAGTTAGTTTCCTATTTTATACTACACTAGCTTTTACCCAGGGCTTCGCCCGCGTCTCCCCTTTTCTTCCCTGTTTCTTACTTAAAAAAAAAAGACGTGTGGCACTCGGGGACTGCCGCGGAAAAGCTATTGCATAGCATTTTTTATCAACTTATGCAATAGACCTTGCCAACAGCTGCTTAACCCCACCCATCCAAAAGCAGACCTCGCCAACAGCTGCTTAACCCCACCCATCCAAAACCAGACCTCGCCAACAGCTGCTTAACCCCACCCATCCAAAACCACTGTTTCTTACTTAAAAAAAAGTAGCATATATCCGTCTCCAGGGTCCCAACTATCTCTGTACCAAAATTCATCGAAATCGGTTTTGCCATTTAGGCGTGAAGACGTAACAAACAAACAAACTCACTTTCGCTTTTATAATATTAGTAAGGATTATTTTATACACTTTAATACATTTGTACATAAAAAATTTAAATACTAAATAAACCATTTATACTAAAACCTAACTATGTACATAAATATAATACAAAATGACAAAGTACGTTCAGGCGTCAAAGTACTCCTCCACATCGCTGTCATCCGGAAATGTGCCCAGAAGACTGGCAGCATTGCCACGTTGAATGGCAATGCTGATTCTTTGGGCGAAGAACGAGCCAGCCCTCTGGTCAGGTAAAGTGTCGTTCAGTCGGCGTGAAATTTCCTTGAAAAGGAGACGCGCACTCGGACCCCATGAACTATGCGTTTTTACCCCAAAGGGCACAAAACTGTAATTATCAATAAGGTTACAGTATTTGCGCCGTTTAAGGGTCTCAGCAGCAGCAGCGCCAGCACAGCCTGCCGTACCTACTTGGAATATGGGATGGCGCAAGGGTGTCGACACAGGTTGCGTCCCACACCAGAGGCCTACCCACCTTCCACGGTACCAACGTCATACCATCTGGTCTCTTACATTATTTTTAGGTTATGCAAAACCTGAATATAATTTGTTCAGAAACAGTAACTGAATGGATTCCTATAGTTTTTACACTATGTTATATTTTTTCCCAAAAACATTTAAAAAGGTTACAAGTTGGACACCACCAACACTAAGTACAATACATGTCACGGCAGGTCATAGCGGGTATTAGGCGCCAGCATAGCTGGATGCAAGTGCAAAACAACCCCTCAGTTACCTGGATGGCCCGGTGACTATGTATTTTCGCTGACATAACTTTGTGATTTTTCATGATACAGTGAGTACATAGATTCTTTACATAAAATACTACACACATGTTTCGGTTTCGCTTTAAATACTAAAAGTAATGTTGTTTATGGATTTGTTATTTTAACCAACAGTATTCGATTCAATAATTACAACTAATCCGCTGAATAAAGCCTACAGCCCTAAGCAGTGTTATTTACAATATCAAACACAAACCCGGATGACAGTAAAGCGGCTGTCACATTAATAAGATGTAGCGATAAGCGATAGTGGGCAGGCATCCGCGCTATGTCGGTCGTGACTAGTATAGCCACGTATACCGATCTGCGTGGGAAGTCCCGATTTACAGGGGTCTGTTTTTTTTTTTTGGTGGGGAAAATCCTCCAATGACAACCCCCGCTCTTGGGCGGAGCGGGAGATAGTGTAAGACTCTTACTGACTAAAAAACCTACCCCGTTCCTTCAAGCCTTCCAGCCAGCAGCTCCAGCTCCCTTTCGGATAACCCTGGCCTGGCCTGGGCCCCTGCTGTACAGGGGGGGTCGGTGACGCGTCCTGATTAGACCTTGATCGGGACGCAAAAGCTAGAACTACATTAGACCGACGCGACGCACACGTGTAACACGCCTGCCCCCCAAGCCAAGTTACAACCGTTTCGCTTGCGTCGAAACGCTTCGATGCAAACTTTCGTCGAATGCTTTATTTCTGACCACGTGACTGAGCGTTGAAATGACGTCATTCCCGTACATTTGATGCTTTCTACTAGCGTTAACTAATGCAGATTAGTAACTTGGCTAGGGGTACTGATTTGTACGTAGAACGACGTCGCGTGGCGTGGATCAAGTGTAGCTCTACAAGTCTAGTTTCCATATAAAATGTATGGAGACCGACGCGCCATAATCGGCGTGTGTGGCATACTTTGTAGTTCTAGCTTAAGTGGCCCAATATATCTAAAACCCTGGAACGCAAAGAGCGACTGAATAAGTCTGAGTTTTACTCAGTAAAAGTTTGACACGCCCTCTCGTTCCACCTCAGAGTGGTTCTTCCACTCTGAGGTGGAACGAGAGGGCTCATTGGTCGAATTTCCACCTAAAAATATTAAAAAAAAAAAATTGTACCCATCTAAAACCCTAAATCCCGATTTCATTTACCATCTGTCCCGATTTTTATCCAAACGGACCTGCCAACACTAGTCGTGACTGTTATAGCCAGGTGTACCGATCTGCACGGGAAGTCCCGATTTACAGGGGTCTGGTGACACGTACCGATAAGACCTTGATTGGGACGCCAAAGGTCCTGAATTAGCCCTTCCTCCTGGTCCTGATTTTTCATTAAACCTCTTAATCTTTTAGATTGCTAATTTTGACGGGTAATACATCGTCGTTGTCATTTATGTACACAGATGATATATTTTTTCACAATTCACCGCTCGACGAATCGCCAAGCTTAAGCGGCAGTGGGCAGCGCACATTGCAGGTAGGACGGATGGTCGATAGAGCCAATAAGTTTTAGAGTTACGACCGCGCACTTGAAGACGCAGCGTTCGAAGGCCTCCCACAAAGTGGACCGATAATTTTGTGGAGTCGCGGGATGCGATGGATGCAAGATGCTCAGGACCGTTCGTTGTGGCGACACGATAGTGGAAGTCTTTTGGGTGAAATAATGATTTCACCGCTTTTGTCCATCAAACTTTATGCTTAAAGTCTCGTTCTCGTTCCATACAGAATATGGATGTTGAAAAGAAATCTTAACCTTTCTGCGGTTTGAGGAAGCAGCCTAATTCATTAACCTTTTAAATACCGTAATTAGAGACACAATAAAAAGACAATGAGGGAGCGAACGCCGGCGTTCGCTATAATAATTTTGCTGCCCCCTTTCTTCGACAAGTTTATGCCGTTATTTTTGAAGTGAAAACTTCTTTAGCGGCGTTGAGCACTTTTTCTGTAATGGGTATAAAATCTTAAACTCGCGTCAGGACACGTGACCCTGATCGAAAAAGCGTAAGACGGATGGAGAGTAGACAGCTATCCCTTATCGCGCGTTGTGAAAGGGGGCTAGACGGAAAAAATTCTCACGAAAAATTGTACCGACACTTTTACTGTCAAAATATAAATCCAAGATGGCGGCTGCAAGAAATTATCAACTTTTTCGTCATGGGTGACGTTTTCATGGTTTTCGAGGGTGTTGAAACCGATGGTACTGTCAAAATATAAATCCAAGATGGCGGCTGCAAGAAATTATCAAATTTTTCGTCATGGGTGTCGTTTTCATGGTTTTCGAGGGTGTTGAAACCGATAGTACTGTCAAAATGTAAATCCAAGATGGCGGCTGCAAGAAATTATCAAATTTTCCGTCATGGGTGTCGTTTTCATGGTTTTCGAGGGCGTGGAAACCGATGGTACTGTCAAAATGTAAATCCAAGATGGCGGCTGCAAGAAATTATCAACTTTTTCATCATGGGTGTCGTTTTCATGGTTTTCGAGGGTGTTGAAACCGATGGTACTGTCAAAATATAAATCCAAGATGGCGGCTGCAAGAAATTATCAACTTTTTCGTCATGGGTGTCTTTTTCATGGTTTTCGAGGGTGTTGAAACCGATGGTACTGTCAAAATGTAAATCCAAGATGGCGGCTGCAAGAAATTATCAACTTTTTCGTCATGGGTGTCGTTTTCATGGTTTTCGAGGGTGTTGAAACCAATGGTACTGTCAAAATATAAATCCAAGATGGCGGCTGCTAGAAATTATCAACTTTTTCGTCATGGGTGTCGTTTTCATGGTTTTCGAGGGCGTTGAAACCGATGGTACTGTCAAAATATAAATCCAAGATGGCGGCTGCAAGAAATTATCAACTTTTTCGTCATGGGTGTCGTTTTCGTGGTTTTCGAGGGTGTTGAAACCGATAATACTGTCAAAATGTAAATCCAAGATGGCGGCTGCAAGAAATTATCAACTTTTTCGCCATGGGTGTCGTTTTCGTGGTTTTCGAGGGTGTTGAAACCGATGGTACTGTCAAAATATACATCCAAGATGGTGGCTGCAAGAAATTATCAAATTTTCCGTCATGGGTGTCGTTTTCATGGTTTTCGAGGGCGTGGAAACCGATGGTACTGTCAAAATGTAAATCCAAGATGGCGGCTGCAAGAAATTGTTAACTTTTCCGTCATGGGTGTCGTATTCATGGTTTTCGAGGGTGTTGAAACCGATAGTACTGTCAAAATATAAATCCAAGATGGCGGCTGCAAAAAATTATTAAATTTTTCGTCATGGGTGTCGTTTTCATGGTTTTCAAGGCTGTTGAAACCGATAGTATTGTCAAAATGTAAATCCAAGATGGCGGCTGCAAGAAATTATCAACTTTTTCCTCATGGGTGTCGTTTTCGTGGTTTTCGAGGGTGTTGAAACCGATAGTACTGTCAAAATTTAAATCTAAGATGGTGGCTGCAATAAATTATCAACTTTTTCCATATGGGTGTCTTTTTCATGGTTTTCGAGGTTGTTGAAGCCGATAGTGCTGTCAAAATGTAAATCTAAGATGGCGGATGTCAGAAATTATCAACTTTTTCGTCATGAGTGTCGTTTTCATGGTTTCGAAGATGTTGAAATAGTGCTGTCAAAATGTACATAAAATAGGATAGTATTTTTTAGTTATATTGTATTGGCTAGACGGAAAAAATTCTCACAAAAAGTTGTAACGACACTTTTTCTATAGTAAGCTATTGTAAGCCGTGCGGCGTGCGCATGTTTCTCTGTCTTTCTCTCTTTCTCTCTCTTATAGAAAGCAAGCCAGAACGGAACTTCGTTCCATCCGGGTGTCCCTTGACACCTCAGTAGTTTTTCGGAGAGATAAACTTTTTAATGTAAAATAATTGTAATAGTTTTAAAGTGTCAAATTTTTAATGTAATATAAATTGTCATGTTTGTGTACGATAGCGCAATAAATGAATATTGTATTCTACCACATAAATGATAGTACTTTTATACTGATAAAGCAATTGGTGCAAAATTATTCCCTAACCATTCCAAAATATCAAACATGCTCAACGTTAATAATCAAGTTTTCACTTCTGCCGGCACTCCCGGAGTGCAACCCGTCTTTTTTTTTTGTGGCAATTGTAGCAGCTGTCTCGATTTGAATACCAAAATCCGGATAATTTTCATCTTATCCTGAATTTTTAGTAAGTCAAAATACGGAATAATTTTATCCCGAATTTTGACTTACTAAACATGGCAACACTAGTCGTGACTCCGCTTGGGTTAGTTTAATGTGTAGCCAAGTGCTATTTACTTTTTAATTACCGTTCTAATTAACTATAGTGATTGGTTATTAGTTACTTAGTTTGTCTGAATGGAGATAAGTGTTTTATTATTAGATATCGTGCTAATAATTTGACTGGCCTGTTGGTCTAGTGGTTAGTGACCCTGACTGCTATGCCGGAGGTTTTGGGTTCGATTCCTACCCAGGTCAAATGTTTGTGTGATGAGCATGATCATTTTTTCTGTGTCTGTCTGGGTGTAATTTATCTATAATATATATGTATTTAGATATATATAAAAATGTTTATCAGTTGTCTAGTACTCACAACACAAGTTCTGCTTAGCTTGGGACTAGATGACGTTGTGTGATAGTTGTTAAAAAAAAATTAGGGCTGTGCTTTTGTTTTTTGGTTTATAATTAGTAGTTAGATTTTTGCAGAAAATTATCAGAAGAAAAAATGCATCCCGGATAAAGGAATCGTATGTGCTATTCTAGGACATGGTTTACCTGTGTAGCAAATCACATATTAATCTGATGAGCCGTTTGAGCGTGAGTGAGTGACGAACACACATATATACAAACTTTCGAACCTTTTTTTATAGATGCTTATTTCTTTTATAATATTAGAGTGAATTAGTGTGATATTATGACGTATTGCTGCTAAATGGGTTATTAAACTACTTGGATCCAAACCCTTACATATTAAAAAAATACAGTCAACAATGGAGATTATTTCAGCCGATAGACGTCCACTGTTAGACATAGACCTTCCCCAAGTGTCGCCACAATAATCGATCCTGTGCGTCCCGCATTATTATTAACAAAGAATTATTTCAACTTTATTCTCCTGTCAGCGAAATTTTTTTTTTTTATCCGATATAAACCAGTGCTTGATTCCCACGTGATTCGATCCCACCTGATGGTAAGCAGTGATGCAATCGTTGATGGTGAAACGCACCAGTTTATTAAGAGTCTATTCACTTTAGCGTTGAAGACACCTAAATAATATTTGGACGGGAAGACCGCAGCAGGCAAATTGTTCCAGTCCTTCGATGTACGCGGTATAAATGACGAGACCAAACGCTTAGTCCGGACCGTAGAGGTTTCAACAACGTAAGAGTGGATACTCGCCGTACGGAGGAATCAAGTCATGCAATTCCCGCGCATATTCTCCAAAATGCAACCTATAAAACACCGAAAGGCTAACCAAAATGGTCAAAAATCGCTGTCGCTTCCGCTTGTTCAGCGAATATTTATTAGTTGTTCACAAGGTCGTTTGTGCGTGGGAACGGACAACTATTCCGCTCAATATTAACTAGATCAACTTAATAATAGTCGCGATTAGTTTTGCATGCCATTGAGGAACAAATCAGCAGCGAATTTTAGTTAAGAGGACTTCAATTAAGGTCCTAAAGCGCGGTCACTCTTTGACTGAATACAAAAGAAAGAGATGCGCAAAGACACGATGCTTGCAAATAGTTGTTAAGCATTTTAGCGATTTCCTAAAAATCTACAGATTTAATTAAAAAATTAAAACACAATGACGGTAAAAGGTTGCTTGTAGAATAATATAATAATTATAATTTTTTTTTAATAATAATATTTTATTGATCAATATCGCTGTAAAAATAAAGTACCTTTTTTCAAAACTCGTATTAATTTACGTATGTACGAAATTAATTTATTTAAGAAAACGTCTGCTGAGCGAGTTCAATGACCTTTAGGTAATAGTCGGCGTTGCGTACAAACTACCTACAGATCATTGAACTCGCTCAGCTGACGTTTTCTTAAAGAAATTAATTTCGTACATGCGTAAATTAATACGAGTTTTGAAAAAAAGGTACTTTTTTTTTTTAATTTTATCTTTACAAATCGATAGTGTTTCATGTACCGGATCGACCCTCCAAGGGATTAAAACAATTAAAATTTAGCGGTGTATACTTTTGCGCATTATAAAACTCAAATTAGCTTTTATAGTCCTCTTAAACGTCGGTTGTCGAATTGACGCAGCTTGAGTTCAACACAACCACACAAAGAAGTTAGACACAGTCCGGAAAAACACATTAGTGAATATAATGTTAAAAAAAAGACAAAGTTTGGCAAAAACATAGGCTCTAAACGATATAGCCTGTGTCTATTAATAATAATAATGTAGTTACTTTGGTATACGTTAAAATGTGGATGTGACATAATCTAGTGTTTTTGTAGTATTTGACAGACAGACAAATACAGCATGTCAACCTTTATGGCTCGCTGTTGTACCTACTAAGAGAGTCAATACTACAATTAAATTCTCAGCTTCATTTTACCAAGATCGCACCTGTTTCAATGATTCCACATTGTATACATTTGAAACACAAAAATCACAATATTCACTAGTACCTAATCAATTTGCGAGTAATTGAAAATGCCTCGAACTTCCCTCAAAAGAAACCCGCCGATAAATTTTCGCTGTCCGACCGTCCGGTAACTGTCCATAGACCGAGCCCAAGTCATCGACGGCGCGTACTGTTCCCGCGCGCCTCAAGGAGTTGTCAGCAACAGCAGGAGCCCAGCTGGATCGAAGCCTACTAGGGCCAGGGTGAGTTTCGAAAGATAGCTCAGCCCGGTATGTAGACACGAAGGAAATAGGGTGGGTTTTTTAGTCAGTAAGAGTCTGACACTATCTTCCGCTCCGCCCGAGGGCGGGGGATGGCATTTGGATGATTCTTACCCACCGAAAAAAAGATCACAATATGCACTAGTAATCACTTTGTAAGTAATTGAAAAAGCCACCTGAACCTTTCCCCGGTAAAATCCCGCCGATAAAACCTTCGTACATAATAATTAAATATGAATATTTGAATAAGCATACTGTAGTACGAAAACAAATACTATTCGTTTAACTAGTATTTTATTACGATACTTTACAAATACAAAGATTCGATTTTGATTTCAACATTAATTTCACAGTAGGTAATCAACTCACAAGTTCTAATAATTATAAACTAATAGACATAACAAATACCGAATTATTTCTGCTCCATTCATCGATAATTAAACACAAAAGATAGTAACAGCACTACACAAAGGGCTAGTGACGTGCCGACAAAAGGTATCGACACGATGCGTGATTTTAATTTTACAAATAAACGATTTTTAATGAAACCGTCAATCTAGTGATGCGCTTGCTCATTCATTCGGTCTCGTCGTTCTTTTTTTGAATCGGTGGAGGCATCTTTTGTGTTACTTTTTATTTTTTTAAGGCCAGTGTTTCTGTTTTTTGTCTATGATATTAAAAATAGTAGTATCTTGATACAAAAATCATTTGTGGTATAATGTTAAATTAATTTCGTATGTATTAATATTTTGAGAAAGGGTTTTCATCGTAGGACCACACCTGCGAGTGATGACTATAATATGTATTGGTTGGAAATCATCTAATCACTTCTTCCGCTCTCGGGTGGAGCGTGAGAGCATGTTCTGACTCCTATGTTCCTTCTTTACCCAAGGTCCTAGTAGCTAGGACCCTGCTGGGCCCCTGGTCCCTACGGTTTTGCTGACATTTCCGTGGGCGCGCGCGGAACTCTACGCGCCGTCGTCGACGACTCGAGCTCGGTGCGGACAGTGAGCTACCTATTGCTCGCCGTCCGCAACCCCACGCCGACGATGGAGGTAGGACTGTATGGATATTGAAAGATAATTACAATTTGGAATGGTAACATAGCTTTTTTTAGGTCCTTGACGGTGCAAAGCTCATGGAAATATTTTAACAAACAAATAAACAAATAATTTAATCACAAACATAATTCAATATCCATATTACTTAGTCGAAAAGCGGTTTCTAGCTCAGGAACAAACAGATACACTGTTATTTAGTCTCAACTCCATTTTGTGTACTTTCTCATAACAGTTGGTTTTAATCTAATTTCAACGTTGTGAAACTTATTTTAGGGTTTAAATTAGCATGGTTAGAATTAGCATTACAGTATCTAGGGGCAATGATCATTATTGATAGTATATAGGCCTTCAAGGTAGAATGCTTGGAGTTCCTAGATTGATAATATACGGGTTGGTTTTGTGAGCGTGCCTACTGCGGTGAAACCAGAATATAATACAACTAGCTTTTACCTGCAGCTTCGCCCGCACAGGTACATAAAATATAGCCTATGTCACTCAGGAATAAAGCAGCTCTCTGTCGGTGAAAAGATTTTAGCAATCGGACCAGTACCCCTAGCCAAGTTGCTAATCTGCAATAGTTAACGCTTGTAGAAAGCTTCAAATGTACGGGAATGACGTCGTCTTAACGCTCAGTCATGTGGTCAGAACAAAAGAATTGGCGGCAAGGTCAACTCGAAGCGTTCGGCGCAAGCGAAACGTTTGTAACTTGGCTAGGGGGGCTGTACTTCCAGAGATTACCTCCTACAAACAAAAAAAAAAAACTAAACAAAAAAACTTTATCTCTTTATTATATTAGTGAAGATGTAGATCAGTGTAGATTAATTATTTGCTTTACTTTTCATATAATTGTATTTTTTTTATTATAAAATCTTGATAGTTTTTTTTTCATGCAAGTATTTTTATGACCTAATGACAGATACCATTTGTTTCGGTGTTTTGTCTAATATGTGAAATTACATGTTTATGAATGCAACAACGATACAGGAATAATTCCTAAAATAAAAGTGGGGCCAAGATTTAACAATAAAACAATTGAAGAGTTAAGTGGACAAAGGAGTTATCTTTTTTTTTATGGTGGGAAAAAATCATCCAATGACAACCCCCGCTCTTGGGCGGAGCGGGAGGTAGTGGCAGACTCTTACTGACTAAAAGACCCACCCCGTTCCTTCTAAGCTCGGGGCTCGAGCGCCCTTTCGGATAACCCTGGCCCCAGTAGGCTTCGACCCGGCTGGGCCCCTGCTGTTGCTGACAACTCCTTGAGGCGCGCGGGAATAGCGCGCGCTGTCGACGACTTGGGCTTGGTCCGGACAATTACCGGACGGCCGGACAGTGAGCTACCCATTGCTCACTGTCCGCAAGCCCGCACCTACGGTGGCTGGAAATCGGGATCGGAATCCCGGCGGCGGCGAGAGCGCCGTTGCCTGATGCGGTCGGCCTCCTCCTTAGCGAGCATTACTGCTTCGCAGAAGTCGGCGACCGCCTGCCACTCCTCCTCGCTCCGGACCATGGCCTCAACCAAGGCCCGGCGCGAGAGGTCTCCGCCGCCGGTCACCCCCACGAGGGCACGGACCAACAAGGTGGACCGATGACCTGATCAGGGTCGCGGGAATCCGATGCATGCGTGACGCACAGGGGTCGTCGTTGTGGCGACGCTTGAGGGAGGCCTATGTCCAGCAGTGGACGTCTGACATGATGATGATGATGTAAAGGTCAGTTTATGATTTTCCGTATGTTTTCACATTCTTATATTGATACAGTCCGCGCTCCACGGTATTCAGTGTATCTTCAATGTGTTTGTGGTTAGAGAGAAGTAATTAAAATGTAATGTCTGAATAATACGCACCAGAACTACCCGCGAAATTGAAATTTTATTTATTTATGTACACACAAACACTTAAAATCGAAAAGAACAAGTAAGGATAAAAGAGTACAAAGGACCTGCTTATTTCTAACGAAATTTCTTCCAGCAGACCTGCGACAGGACAGTTAGATAAGATATTTATTTTTTATTTTTTAGACACAGTGTGTATAAATTAAAAAATAAACAAAATATATAATTAAATAGACTATATTATCTAAATGATATCTTATAATACATATACATAATTATATATATAACAATAACAGTAACTAAATGTACACATTTTTTTATTTATTTTTTCCACAACTATCACACAACGCCGTCTAGTCCCAAGCTAAGCAGAGCTTGTGTGATGGGTACTAGACAACTGATAAACATACTACTTATATATTTCTAAATACATACATATTATAGATAAATTACACCCAGACACAGAATAAATGATCATGCTCATCACACAAACATTTGTCCTGGGTGGGAATCGAACCCACGACCTCTGGCATAGCAGTCAGGGCCACTTATTTTATTACCACTAGACCAACAGGCCAGTCAACATGAATAGATACAATATATAAATTATAAAAATACATATATTTATAATAATATCTATCTATAATAAATATCTTTACGAGTAGTTTTAATTTTCGTTAAATTCAATTTGTAGTTCAGTTTCGGATAGTATAGTAGAAAAAATATATATTTTCGGTAATGATGTATGTACACAATTATTCATTAAAACCATCCTAACATAAAACAGAGCTAAAATGTGCCATTTTAATAAAGACATTTTTACTTTTTTTTCAGATACGAGTATCAAAGAACTCTTAATAAACTCAATTAATTAGTTTAAGATATAATTAAATTACTTATTAGTCTGTATTATATACAAGGCTTGTAATAATGTAAGTAATAAGATTGTATTGTAATAACATTTCCGATTCATACTTAGGATATAGGCAATTAGGGAAAAATATAAATACCATTAATTTCTCGTCTGCCACAACGGATAAACCTGAAACAAAAAAAAAAACACTGTTTAAAGAACAATGACCACTTTTCATACATTTCAAAACCTGATAATAAAAGTTAATGTATAGTTATAAAGTATAGTAGACAGACTACCTGTAAGTCTAGAAAATAATGTCTCATAGTCATTTTTACGATTTAAACGCCACGAAGTCCAAAAAATATTAATGTTTCTTTTTAGGTTAGAATTTGCCGTAAGATGTTAGAAAAATAATTATTAACTCTCAAATTGTAATCTAAAATAGGAATACTTAGCTGAGGTCGAAAAGTTCTTTTTATTTTATGTATTCCTTAATTTACGTCGCTGCTTAGACTCTCGATGATAGGAAAAAATCGAGTGTCGAGCATAATAATTTCTGTTTTTCCAGCACAAATAACTTGTACTTACTATCTAGTAAGTAGATTTTTAGTAAAGAAACATGCCAAATAGTTTGTATAGGTATCTACCTCTAAAAAGTATCTCTTACCTGTTCATCATAGTCATAGTCATAGTAGTCATAGTAATCACTTGATCACTTATCTACCCGATACATTTTATTGGCTTACGGTATGTATAGGTACAGTACATATACTAAACAAAAAGGGAAAAACAAAATTATACAATATGTTTTAGTGAAATGGTTTATTAACTATCATCATTATCATCTAATTCTCTTATAACTACATCGTCCAGAAATTCTGCTGGAGCAGAGATTTTTTCTTGATACCTAGCCCACCCAAGATACCACACTAATGTCATAATTGTTAACAAATGAAAAATGTGTTCTACATGTTGTAAAGTAAATGTACTCATGTTATTACTAGAATCATACAGATTACTCCACTCATTACTGTCTATGTTCTGTGCAGATACGGCTATGAGTAGGATGTTATTGGGCATTCTATCCCACTTGATGCGACATCGCTACGCTACGCTCCGCTTGTCGCGTGGGATAGAATGCACAATAACATTTTTGTGAATGATATGTTAAAAACACTGGTTCAGCGCCTATTCCACTTTCAAAATCTAATTTATAAAATACTCACTATCTTTTATTGAAGGACGGCCATGGTGAGCAAACAATCAATCGTTTAGTTGAATGATGTCTTAAAACACTGGTTCAGCGCCTATTCCACTTTCAAAATCTAATTTATAAAATACTCACTATCTTTTATTGAAGGACGGCCATGGTGAGCAAACAAGCAATCGTTTAGTTGAATGATGTCTTAAAACACTGGTTCAGCGCCTATTCCACTTTTAAATATAATTGCTTACCTCGACTGCTTACTAGATTCTTGCGCAATGCCACTATGCCACTATAATACTAAGCAAATAACTAAGCTTCACATTTTCACTTCACATTTTTACTAAGCAAACTATCTGAATATAGTATGCTAAAATTTAGGACAGATTGTCTCACGTCTCTCCATAAAATTAGAGGTTTCGTGTGTAGGTGACACGTTACTCTGTATTTTATGATCCGGATTGGACTCCCAGGACGTCTAAATTTTAGAATACCGTAATCATTAAACTAAGATTCAGGACAGGTTGTCTCACGTCTCTTCATAAAATTAGAAATGGCATGTGTAGTTGACACGCCACTCCGTATTTTATGATCCAGATTGGACCCCAAGGACGTCCGAATTTTAGTTTAATTCATTCAGGCAGACAACCACACTGCACCTTACCAACAAAACTGTACTGTTATAAATACGTATCGCACCGTCACATCACTTTCTGCTATGTTAAGAGGATTTTACACTGATACAATCGCCGTCAAACGGATAATTCGCACATATCGTGTCGAATACTCACCCTTACGTTGTTGAAACCTCTACGGTCCGGACTAAGCGTTTCGCCTCGTCGTTTATATCGCGTACGTCGAAGGACTGGAACAGTCTGCCTGCTGCGGTCTTCCCGTTCGATTATAATTTGGGTGTCTTCAAGGCTAGAGTGAATAGGCTCTTAATAAACTAGTGCGCCTCACCATCAAAGATTGCATCGCTACTTACCATCAGGTGGGATCGCAGTCAAGCACTAGTTAAAAAAAAAATCGCCGGACGACGGCGTCAGAAGCGATCATATTGAACGTTTACACGATAAGTGTAAATGACTCTTAACAATCACCAAGACTGCAAAGTTGCATTATATAAATTTGCTGCGTTTGATTTATCTATGTGTGGGTGATTCCCATGGGTTCTACAATTACAATGCAACCGCTGTGAATGTGATCCTTGTGCATGTAGCAGTCATTGTTAAAATTTGTATGATACAAAACATCCCATAACCAATGTTTAATTCATTAAAATATAGATTATGTTTTACTGTAAAATACGTAGACAGACTTTGCTAAGGTATGCACATCTCTAATTACATAGTAGGTATATCAATTTAAAATTATTAGAAGGATGAATCTTCTATCAAAAATAAATTTAGCAGTAGCTTTTTACCTAAAACTTTTGAACGATGTTATTTAAAACTCATACATTCATTTTAGACATTTAATGGTTTTATAATATTATATAATAATTTTAAGTTTTACTACAACATAGGTACTTGCAAACTAACTGCTTGACGTGGATTCGCTTCCATTAATTATTTTGTATAAAAATAATGATTTCAGAGTACTTTGTTATTTTTATTTACATGTGTAAAAAAGGACTTTTTTATATATTAAATTTAAGTAATTTTGCGAAGTTATGTGGAAATAAGTTATTCGGGTTAGCGACCATGACTTATAAATGTCTATGTAATACATTATTTGAATCATTATCAATATAACCCTTCTAAGCAGTCATCATGAAATTTGTAAAACAACCGCAATCATTACATGTAAAAAAACTTTGTGTGAATTCTCAGGAGACTGGTTTTCGCCATGGAGAATTATTACCTAGCTCGATACGATGCATCATTTGCGGACCGTCAAATTGTGGAAAAACTAATTTATTAATTGGTCTTCTTATACATGAGGATGGTTTAAGATTTCAAAATGTGTATGTTTATTCGAAAACCTTGCAACAACCAAAGTACGTTTTTTTGGAAAAAGTGTTACAACAAGTACCAGGCATTTCATTTCAGAAATATTGTGAAAATGAGCAAGTACAGAGTGTTCAGGACGCAAAACCGAATTCTGTAATTGTATTTGATGATGTTGCTTGTGAAAATCAAAATAACATGCGGGATTATTTTGCTATGGGTAGACACAAGTTCATCGATTGTTTTTATCTAAATCAGACTTACAGCAAAATCCCTAAGCAGTTAGTACGAGATAACGCTAACCTAATCGTTCTTTTTAAACAAGATGAAAGAAATATGAGACATGTTTATGAAGAACATGTCAACACTGACATGACATGGGTTGAATTTCGTGAAATGTGTTCAAAAATATGGAGTATTCCTTTCAGTTATGTTGTAATTAATAAAGATTGTTCCAAAAACAAAGGATGTTATAGAAGTAAGTTTGATACGTTTGTAGTCTTTGACTAAGGGCACAAATACATATATATAAGACTGTTACCTGCCTGAAATTATTATTTGCCTTGCGACGCTGATTCAATTACGACAAACTTTACCAATATGGAAAAATCATTAAAACGACAAATTGTTGACGCAGCAGAAGCTGTAAAGGTAAGGTACGTAAAATGAGAAATGCTGAGATTAATAATAAACAAGCATTGGAGTCAGTTTTCAAACCTGTAACAGAGCCTCTCAACTTAATTGCTAATGCTAATAAGCAAACTCCTCTCCTGCAAGCTAATGATGATTTTGCTGATGTTCCGTTTATTAACAAAACTTTGCAGAAAGAAAGAACTGATAGTACAGGAAGTAATGATAATAACTGTGATGAGGTCGATAAATATGAATCCGATGTCAACAGTGACTCTTCCTATGAATCAGTAGTTGAAAGTAATCAAGATTGTGATACGTCATCTTGGTCAGTATCTTCGGAAGCGTTAGTAGATATTCCATTTGGCGTTAGAGCAGAACGTGGGAAACTGATGTTAGGTTCTGCTTGCATAACGGTCAACGATCAGTTCATCACTGTAGCTGGACGTAAATATCGTAATACGCCTGGTTTAAAACAGTTGCTGCTCAAGAAAGATGTAAACTTAAACTTGGTTACAGATAGTGATATGCAAAACTATAAGTCAATGTTACTTGATACAAATGCACATCGTCGAGACTATGAACCAAGTAAACCAATAAAAAGTAATAAAGGACAAAAATATTTGCAAGTTATTAAACCTCTTTTTAAACTGAAGAATGCAGTTCACGGAAAGGGTCTACCGTTACTAAAAAGGTGGAGAAAAAACGTAGATTTAGTATACTGGGACGATCCTAATGAATTAGTAGAAAGGTTGAAATTGTTAATTGCATCTAGAGATGCTGGCAACACAGGATTAGATAATGAAATTATATCTATCATTGAAGAATTGCGTGAAAGTAAAGTTATAAATAAATAAATATTTTAAAACTTGTTTATTTTACTATCAGCCTCTCGACACAATACACCTGAAACATGAATGTAGACAAATTTGGTCACTACATCCATAAAAGAATGCGTTTGTCAGAGTTATTTGAGTTTAATGAGAATGCATTGCTAAAATCAGAAAACGGAGATTTCGATTTAAAAACATCAAGACTGAGAGGAGTTAGATCTCCAGTAGAAGCAGATGATGCTGTGAACAAGGATTATGTAGATCGATTGAATGCTGCCACATTAAGAGAAGTAAATAATTTGATTGGTAAATTGCGTTCTCAAATCATAAAAGATGCAAAGGGTACAGTTCAAGCTACTTTAAAAGCAAATATACCTGAGGTTTTAACTCATTTGCAAGATAAGATTCATACTAAAGCAGAGGTAGACCAATTACTTCAAAAAACTCCGTAATGGTAAAACAGCAAATTGTAAATGAAATCCACAAAGCGGCACGAAGAAACTTTCCACGGCGTTCTGTTATTCTGAAAGGAATCCACGATTTATGGCAAGCAGACTTGATGGATATGCAAAACCTGAAAAAGTACAATAAAGACTATAAATTCATCTTAGTGGTAATTGACTGCTTCTCAAAATATGCCTGGGCTGAACCGTTAAAGTCAAAAAATAAATTTGATGTTACTCGTGCTTTCGAACATATACTGCTTAGTAGTCGTAATAATCCTATAAACTTACAAACTGATAAAGGGACTGAATTTTATAACATCACGTTTCAAAAGCTTATGAAAAAGCATAACATTAACCATTATTCCTCGTTCTCTACTAAAAAAGCATCAATTGTAGAGAGACTAATTAGAACTTTAAAAAATAAATTGTATAAATATTTTAGTCTCAATGGAAACTATAAGTGGTTAGGTCAACCATTGGTATCTACAATGCAGAGATATAACAACACAAAACATCGCACTATTCAATTTAAACCGGCTGATGTGAATAAATGTAATGAACAAGTAATTAAAGAAAATATAAACAAAATGAACAAACATACTTTAGTTCAGTGGAGACCTAAATTTAAAGTTGGTGACTGTGTTCGTATAAGCAAATACAAACATAATTTTGAGAAAGGTTACACTCCTAATTGGTCAACAGAATTATTTACTATAAAAAAGGTGAATAAATCCTTACCAGTGACGTATCACATAGAAGATCAAAGAAAACAAAATATATTAGGAGCTTTCTACGAACAAGAACTACTAAGATCTAATTATCCTGACGTTTATTTAATAGAAAAGGTTTTGAAAAAGAAAGGAAATAAATTGTATGTTAAATGGTTAGGTCTAAACAGTGCAGAAAACAGCTGGATTGAGAAAGCTGAAATAGTGAACTAAGATATTATATAACTATTTCTCATTTGAAATCCTATCATTATAATTTGAGTAATGCAAGGAGGCGGACTAGTTAACAACATAATTAATAATCTACCATTCGAAGTTCATTTGCCGGGATATAATTATTGCGGACCAGGAACTAAACTTTACAAACGTTTAGCACGAGGTGATCGAGGTGTGAATAAGTTAGACGAAGCTTGCATGCAACACGATATTGCATATACAAACCATACAGACTTATCTAATCGTCACAAAGCCGATTTACAACTGCTTAACATGGCTAAACAAAGACTTAAATCAAAAGATGCAGGAAAAGGCGAAAAACTAAGCTCTTGGCTAGTGAGCAAAGTTATGAAAGCAAAACTAAAGTCTGGATCTGGCATTAAAACATTTAAAACCATAGTTTCAAAAATAAAATCAAAAATTAAGAAACTTAAACACAAGGATAATAAAACTTTAATAAAAGCAGCTTACTTATACGCAAAAAAGTTATTTCCAAACATTCACCATCGAATTCGAGTACCCAGAGTAATACCCTTACCAAAGAGTGGTGGAGTTCTACCTTTAATTCCAATTTTCGCTGGTTTATCAGCTTTAGGGACTTTAGCTGGTGGTGCAGCTGGAATTGCAAAAACCGTTAATGATTATAAAGCAAGCAAGCAAAATTTACAAGAAACAGAACGACATAATAGAGCTATGGAGGCTTTAGTGTTGGGCAAGGGTTTATACATTAAACCATATAAAAGTGGTAAAGGATTATTTATAACAACTTCAAAAAACTGAAAAATAAGCTACCTAATCGCCCTCTAACTGATGTAGACATCCAAAAGTATTCAAGAGACATCCCATATTTTCGCGGGGTCTACATGAAAGATCGACTACCTCGAAAACCGAAACACATTGAATGTGGTATCGTTAACTTAGACGATTCCAGGAATGAAGGAACGCATTGGGTAGCTTATACTAAAGTATACAATCACTGTGAATACTTTGATAGCTATGGAAATCTAAAACCTCCGATGGAATTAATGCAATATTTAAAAAATTGTAGTGTTTTTTATAACTACACAAGATATCAAAAATACAACGCAGTTAATTGTGGTCATTTATGTTTAAACTATTTGTGGACTTTTTGGAATAAAAATATAATATAAAATATATGCTTCTCTTTCATTTCAATCATTTGCAAGATGTCCCTCACTTTGGCGATTACTGGAGCCTCATCAGTGTTAACTACATACTATCCCAATACGTTGCAATTAGATGGAGAGTATGAGTGTGCTTTATTGCACTTTTCTACATTTAATTCTATTCCAAACATTGATAAAAGTAATAATAAGTTTTATTATGGCTCTAATGAAGTTATTGAAATACCGGAAGGTACTTATGAATTGCAAGATATCAGCGATTACTTAAAATCAGAAATAAAAAATGCAGAGATCAAACTACGGTGCAATAATAATACTTTAAAAACTACAATATTTTGTACAAAAGACATTAATTTTATCAAAGAAGACTCTTTTAGAAGACTATTAGGATTTAACAAACAAATCTTGAAGGCAAATAAATGGCATGTGTCACCGTCTCCAGTCAACATTCTACCTACGACCGTAGTCAGGGTTGAATGTGATATTGTAAGCGGTTCATATATAAACGGTGAACCAAGTCATATTATTCACGAATTTGCACTTAATGTGCCACCTGGATATAGGATTATAGAAATTCCAAAAAACGCTATATATTTTCCAATCAACCAAAACAACATAAGCTGCATACATATCAGGCTGCTAGATATAAACAATCGATTAATCAATTTACGTGGTGAAGAAGTGCAAGTATATCTGCATCTTAGAAGAAAAAATGATCGATTACAATAAAAATGTGCCTCAACAAGTAAAGAATATCAGTTCTGCTCGAGCTACCTATCAAATAAGACCTCTCTCTAAAAAGAAAACAAAACTAACTAAAGACAATAAAGCATTCCTTAGAGCCATCGGATTGTTAAAATGAATATCTTAGACGTTTTATCCGCACCAATTTATGATAATACTATAGAAGGTATCGAATTTCATTCTTACAAACCATATGTAACAAGTTTTAACAGGAACGATGAAATTCGCATACCTATCAACCAACAAGACTTGTACATATTACCATCAGCTAGCACCCTATATTTGGAAGGAACTGTTATTGTTACCAAAAAAGATACGAAAGACAGAGTTACTAGTGTCAATTTCACGAACAATGCTCTACTCTATTTGTTCCAAGATATAAGGTATGAGCTAAATGGAGTGGAAATTGATAAAATAAAAAATGCAGGTATAACAACAACCATGAAATCACTAATTTCAATGAATGAAAGTGAATCTAAAATGTCTAATGCCTGGGGATGGAATATTGATGGTGTAAAAAATATCGATGGAGGAAGATTTTCTGCTTCTATACCACTTCGTAACATCCTCGGTTTTGCTGAGGATTTTAATAAAGTCGTGATAAATAGTAGACATGAACTGATATTGTTACGAAGTAGCACTAATTTGAACGCAGTAAAACTTAATACTGGCGAAGTAGTAGATGATGTTCAGATCAACAAAATCATATGGCGCGTACCTCATGTTAAAGTATCTGACAAGAAAAAATTGGTTTGTTAAAATTATTAGAAAAAGATCGCCCACTTCAAATGATATACAGAAATTGGGATCTGTACGAATACCCAGCTTTGCCTAAAACTACAAAACATACCTGGTCCATCAAAACTTCATCGCAGATAGAAAAACCAAGATACGTTATTATTGGTCTACAGACAAAAAGAAAAAACAATGCAAGTTCTGACATGTCTCAATTCGATCACTGCCATATTCGAGACGTTAGAGTTTATCTAAATTCAACTTATTTTCCATATGAGAACTTAAATGTGAGTTTTTCTAATAACAGAATTGCTTTATTATACGAACAATATACCAGATTTCAACAGTCGTATTACGGACGTCGCTCGGAGCCCATACTAACCGAGAAACAATTTAGAGATATAGCGCCGCTGTTTGTAGTCGATTGCTCTAGACAAGCGGATAACCTAAAGACAGGTCCGGTTGTGGATGTGAGAGTAGAAATTGAGAGTGAATCAGAGATACCAGATCAAACTTCAGCATACTGTCTCATTCTGAACGACTGCATTGTTGAATATCGACCACTAAGTAATATTGTTAAGAAGATATCATGAAAGCGGATACCCTTATAGTAGAATTGCAAGGATTTAAAGATTATGTCAATAATTTCATCGTCAAAGAATTGGCTATTGTGAGTCAGGATCATACACAGACGTTCTTGGTAAAACCACCATATTCATTTCATTACCTAACACCAGAAGAAAAAAAGCAGGTGAGGTGGTTAGAAAGAAATCGAGGAATTTACTGGAGTGAAGGCTACATAGACTACAAAGAGTTTCATCGCGTTATTTTACCCTATTTAGAAAACAAAAAAATTATTACAAAGGGTTTGGAAAAGATAAAATGGATTAAAGAGTTATGTGCAAACTGTGAAGTGATTGATATAGGTGACAAAGGATGTC
This sequence comes from Mythimna ferrago, assembly GCA_910589285.2. NCBI lineage: Eukaryota > Metazoa > Arthropoda > Insecta > Lepidoptera > Noctuidae > Mythimna > Mythimna ferrago. The sequence continues at coordinate 4,846,869 of OU342693.1, forward strand.
CTAATTTTGTGACATTAAAACAAAAGTTCTGTAAAAATAAAACTGATTTTAATTGTGTGCACCATAAAAAGAATTGTGCATTAAATAATGCAGTGTGTATTAGAAAATGGTATGATGATAATAATATGTCTGTGTTTAATATGTTTTAATTTTAATATGTTCAATTAATAAAAATCTAAATGTACCTACTTTTTGTTTTATTTAAATGTATTTAGGACAACTACACAACAAACTTTATATTAGCTCTAATTAGATGAATTGCGATAAAAAATACCATATCAGCAGTATTTGTCTCGTTACAAAATTCAACCTTAATTACAGGTCTTCAAAGTTGCATGAATAATTTGTGTTAGTTACGTCAAATTAAAGCGTAATGATACTCAGTTTTCTGTCTAATTACAATTTTATAGTGAGAAATGAAATATAAAACCAGCCTTTTTCGCTCGCCGACAAAGATGAACCCGACACCTGGCTGTCGCTTATGATAAATACATTAGGTATTATAATTAAGTTTGTATGTTTGTTTAATGTTATGGGGAAGCGAAATAAATTTATGCAAATAGACTACAGACGGAAAATCCAAAACAAAATAATTTCATAGCTAGATTGCTCCAATGTAGACTATTACATACACATATGTAGACTAGTAGTCTACATGGACAATTTGGCATGCTTTTAAATGTAGACTAGTAGTCTACACGGGCAATCTAGCGGTTATTTCCACATAACTTCGCAAAATTACTTAAATTTAATATATAAAAAAGTCCTTTTTTTACACATGTAAATAAAAATAACAAAGTACTCTGAAATCATTATTTTTATACAAAATAATTAATGGAAGCGAATCCACGTCAAGCAGTTAGTTTGCAAGTACCTATGTTGTAGTAAAACTTAAAATTATTATATAATATTATAAAACCATTAAATGTCTAAAATGAATGTATGAGTTTTAAATAACATCGTTCAAAAGTTTTAGGTAAAAAGCTACTGCTAAATTTATTTTTGATAGAAGATTCATCCTTCTAATAATTTTAAATTGATATACCTACTATCTAATTAGAGATGTGCATACCTTAGCAAAGTCTGTCTACGTATTTTACAGTAAAACATAATCTATATTTTAATGAATTAAACATTGGTTATGGGATGTTTTGTATCATACAAATTTTAACAATGACTGCTACATGCACAAGGATCACATTCACAGCGGTTGCATTGTAATTGTAGAACCCATGGGAATCAACCACTCATAGATAAATCAAACGCAGCAAATTTATATAATGCAACTTTGCAGTCTTGGTGATTGTTGAGAGTCATTTACACTTATCGTGTAAACGTTCAATATGATCGCTTCTGACGCCGTCGTCCGGCGATTTTTTTTTTAACTAGTGCTTGACTGCGATCCCACCTGATGGTAAGTAGCGATGCAATCTTTGATGGTGAGGCGCACTAGTTTATTAAGAGCCTATTCACTCTAGCCTTGAAGACACCCAAATTATAATCGAACGGGAAGACCGCAGCAGGCAGACTGTTCCAGTCCTTCGACGTACGCGATATAAACGACGAGGCGAAACGCTTAGTCCGGACCGTAGAGGTTTCAACAACGTAAGGGTGAATATTCGACACGATATGTGCGAATTATCCGTTTGACGGCGATTGTATCAGTGTAAAATCCTCTTAACATAGCAGAAAGTGATGTGACGGTGCGATACGTATTTATAACAGTACAGTTTTGTTGGTAAGGTGCAGTGTGGTTGTCTGCCTGAATGAATTAAACTAAAATTCGGACGTCCTTGGGGTCCAATCTGGATCATAAAATACGGAGTGGCGTGTCAACTACACATGCCATTTCTAATTTTATGAAGAGACGTGAGACAACCTGTCCTGAATCTTAGTTTAATGATTACGGTATCCTAAAATTTAGACGTCCTGGGAGTCCAATCCGGATCATAAAACACAGAGTAACGTGTCATCTACACACGGAACCTCTAATTTTATGGAGAGACGTGAGACAAGCTGTCCTAAATTTTAGCATACTATATTCAGATAGTTTGCTTAGTAAAATTTGAAGTGAAAATGTGAAGCTTAGTTATTTGCTTAGTATTATAGTGGCATAGTGGCATTGCGCAAGAATCTAGTAAGCAGCCGAGGTAAGCAATTATATTTAAAAGTGGAATAGGCCTTAGTGACGTGCAGGGTGGTGGTGTCGTATCTGAATGAATTAAACTGAAATTCGGACGTCCTTGGGGTCCAATCTGGATCATAAAATACGGAGTGACGTGTCAACTACACATGTTATTTCTAATTTTATGAAGAGACGTGAGACAACCTGTCCTGAATCTTAGTTTAATGATTACGGTATTCTAAAATTTAGACGTCCTGGGAGTCCAATCCGGATCATAAAATACAGAGTAACGTGTCACCTACACACGAAACCTCTAATTTTATGGAGAGACGTGAGACAATCTGTCCTAAATTTTAGCATACTATATTCAGATAGTTTGCTTAGTAAAAATGTGAAGTGAAAATGTGAAGCTTAGTTATTTGCTTAGTATTATAGTGGCATAGTGGCATTGCACAAGAATCTAGTAAGCAGTCGAGGTAAGCAATTATATTTAAAAGTGGAATAGGCGCTGAACCAGTGTTTTAAGACATCATTCAACTAAACGATTGCTTGTTTGCTCACCATGGCCGTCCTTCAATAAAAGATAGTGAGTATTTTATAAATTAGATTTTGAAAGTGGAATAGGCGCTGAACCAGTGTTTTAAGACATCATTCAACTAAACGATTGATTGTTTGCTCACCATGGCCGTCCTTCAATAAAAGATAGTGAGTATTTTATAAATTAGATTTTGAAAGTGGAATAGGCGCTGAACCAGTGTTTTTAACATATCATTCACAAAAATGTTATTGTGCATTCTATCCCACGCGACAAGCGGAGCGTAGCGTAGCGATGTCGCATCAAGTGGGATAGAATGCCCAATAACATCCTACTGCTATGTACAGGGATATAATATTTATATGTACTGAGTATCGTGGCTCTAAATGAATCTGCCACATTGTGCAGATTCATATTAGTACATTGAGGAAAAAGGCAGTGTGAAGCAGTATTTGCTGCTCGTCTATAATTTACTAATGTTATGTTGCTAGGTACAACTTCAGAATGTACTTCTAGACTTTCATTATCTGGTTCAGCAGTGATTGGCTCAGTCACCTGTTTCAGCAGTGATTGACCCAGAGTCACCTGTTTCAGCAGTGATTAGCCCAGAGTCATCGGGTTCAGCAGTGATTGGTCCGGTGTCACCTGTTTCAACTTTTTCAGTAGTAGTTGCACCACAAGCTCCATCAGCTTGCCCAGTACGTATGGGAGCACGCTTACAACTCATCCAGCATGAATGGCATATTCTATCAGATGATGACGTCTATGAAAGAAAATATTGAGTTAATATCAGGTATTGTAAATGTATTAATAAAAGGCAACCTCGAGGTCAAAAAGAGAAATCACCACGACCGTAACAGTATGAAGTAATATACTGGCAAATAATTAACAATATAGAAACATAAATACCTGATGTGATGCAATCCTTGTTTGTTTATCTGTTTGGAATTTATCTGTCATAGTTCTTCTGAAGGATTGTCAAAAACAATAGAATGGCTCTGACGATTAAGTGTTGGCCGTCCACAGAGACGTCGTTTATTGCTGGTTTATGCTTCTCATGAGGAGTTCATTACAAGGTTCACAAATGTAATCTTCCTCTGTAAGTAATCTGAAATAGGAAAGACAATTTCATCTTCTTTTATTTACAATTGATATAGGTTATAGTTTGATGCCAAGATTAACAGTTCAAAACGAAACACGAAATAACAAGACAAAACTATTAGTTTTAATCCATCTTTCGGTCATTTGCGTGTGTGTTGTCATACATAATAAAGAAGCGCCAAGCAGTTAGTTTGATTATGATATCATAGATAGTTTTAAGTTAAACATTATAAAAATAAATACTTACGATTACTGGTGATATCCACTCACTAAGAAGCGAAATAACTCTTGTGTTGAGCTCTTAAACAAGATAACGTTGAAACGTATTAGGCAGACGTTGCAGTTTATGCAAAGTATACGTCGGCTTTTTGTTGACGGCGGCATTATCAAGAGGGTGGATTTACAACAATATGGAAAGCAAAGGTCGTCAAGTGAAGAAGATATCGAGGTCCAGGGGGCAGCAATAAGGTCGTAAATAGAGGTATCAGTTCACACACAAAATAGCACAGTACACAACGAGACGCACACGCACCAACGAAGGGCAGGGCTGCGCCAATTTCAATCGTAGAACTGTCAAATGTAAAAAAAGTCCGTTTCAGTCATCCGAACTCGAATGATTAATTTATTTAATCAATATTTTATTTTCAATGAATCTGTATTGTACAAAGACTAACTAACTAACTAGTTATTCTTTAAATAACATATCGATTGAATAAAATGTAAAATAATATATAAAACTCAGAAACAGAGATTAATAAAGTCAAGTAATACTGCGTGAAATGGAACGTTGTAGCAAAAGGTCTCGGTATTTTTATATAATCTATGGCAAAAGGTAATAGAGATGCGTTCAAAACATGGTAATATGTAACACTAAACGCAAAATAAGTTTATAGAAAAACTTAAAAATCTTTTTTTCCTGCGTTTCTTTTAAAATTGTTTTTAGCGTATTAGACACATAATATAATTGGCTAAATTTTAACATTTATTTCATTACTATACAAAGTCAGGTCAAAAATGGTCATTCCTCTTTCGAACTTGGTTTTTAAATTTTTTAATGATTTACACTTTAGTTATAAGAATACGAACAATGAATAACTGCCACCTGACTACTACTGCTGCGCTGTAGTCTGCTGCTTTTAATTTCAGCTAAATTATTTCTGACAATAACAAACCCATCCAGACGTCCAAATTAAGTAAAAGAGAGAAATAAAGAAGGAAATAAAGAAAGAAGGAAAGAAAGAAGGAAGGAAAGAAGGAAAGAGGGAAAGAAGGAAATAAGGAAGGAAGGAAGGAAAGAAAGAAAAAAGAAGAGGAAAAGGAAAGAAACAAAGAAAAAAGTTACTGGAAATGACGCAACCTTAGGACTAGCTTACAAATTGCAAACATTTTATACGGAAAATAACTGCCACGCAAGAAAGTACCTCCTTCCTGGAAGTATTGCGATACCATCTCATATGATCATACCATCATACTAACTTATTGAAACGAGTATCAACGATTTCCGCGCACCGTGAGCATTCGATCGCTTAGATTACAAGTGACGTCTAGTAGTGAGCTGACCGCATTAGATCTGAAGGTAGACCTACACATCTGCCAAGGATCTTCTGAAAGAGTTACCAAGGCCCTCGCAAAGGACAAATGATGGAATACAGGTGGGTTCCAGTCAGTAAAAGTACCTACTTCCACTTATAGTCCTTTTTTTTTATTTCCGAAGTAACAAACAAAGATTGGTCCTACACTGGCCGATGATGAATTTATTTAAAAATTAATCTGCTTCACCATCAATTGTGATAGCGGTCAAGCGCGAGACTTTCCAGGATAAAAAAAAAACTGGGCAGCAGAATGCTACTTGGCATGACTGGTGATCTATTTTCTGGCTTCTAACTATCGTAACGACTAGACTGTCAAATATCTACAAATGATAACTGGAACAAATGGCATGAAATACATAGTCACCAAATTAGACTGGTTTCTAAATTCCCAAAGTTGAAAAATATTTTTTTTTACATTAAATCTGCTAACGTTTTATCGACGACGCGAATGAAACATAAATAAAGATTTAGGTACATTAAAATACAAACGAACGTTTTCCGTCGCAGACACGACGGGCCTTGTTTATTGTGCAGTGCTCACGTAATGCAGCCAGAGCAGGGTAACAAACACGGAGTATTGAGGCAATGGAATACACATACTTTCATTTCCCAGGTAAGAAAGGGTGCAGGCAAAAAATAGATAGGTACAGAAGTCAATCTACATACAAAGCGCGTTCGAGCAACGCACATATAGACACCGCTCACGGAAACGATATCTCGGAACGTCTCGGACCACTCGTCGAACAGTTCCGGCTCAAACGCTCATTAGTGTGCGTCCACCGAGCGTAGGTATAAAAAGTGAAGTACATATATGAGATTGTCTTCTGTACTCGTACCTATCTATTTTGTGGTTCAGGGCTGTGAGATTATTCAAAAGGATTATTGCGGCCTTGAGACGCTATGGGCAACTGAAGGAGCACAAGTGGGTTTTAGGTAGTAAAAGTTTGACATTCCATCTGTCTTCTCAATAGACTGTTATTTTAAGAATTCTCATCTTAATCATCATCAGGAAAGGTGAGGTCAAGCACTTTCGATACCGCCGGCATTCAAGGTGTCTATGGGTGGTGATAACCACGTACCTAATATTAGCGTAGGGTAGCTTGATTGCTTGCCACGCCATGGCATAAAAAAAATCGCACAAATACGAAATCGTCCCTTAGCAAATTGATTGGTTTATAATACGTCTAATGGATATAGTGACAAAGAGACTTTATTTAGAAAACAACTAGTGACTCGTCCTGGCTTTGCACAGGAGCACACACAAACTTTTCTGGTTTATTACTTTTTCGATTAGTGTAAACATCAAAATTCGTAGAGTGGTTCAGGAGGTGTTAGCGTTGAAACAGATAGACGCATAAGGCCATAGGATTAGTTTAAAAACAGATTAGAAGGTTCTTAATTTAAAATTTTCAATGGAGAATTTTAATTTAGAATCCGATATAATCACTATTCAATCAAACTATGGGCTGTAGATTGTTCGAATGAGTTACCGTGGCCCTCGATTTATAGTCATGCAAAGAACTTGAGCACTCCATTGAGTAGCGTTAATGCAATGCTTACTCTGGTCGATTACAACGGATTGCGTACATATCCGTTTTCATTTACAGGTGTATCTTTTAAATCTTGCATCCTGCCTACCACAATTACTTACTCGTGATAACTTGGTTGTGATAATGATAACATTATTTTTGTTTGAAAATTCTTTAGAAGAAAATCATCATTCAACCTCGTACCTAAATATCGTTCAAATTGAAGACCAAATATCATTTTGGCGATAATCCATGTAAAAAAAGAAATTACAACTTAATATACCTAGTAAAATTTTTGTAATAAACGAATCTTTATGATAATTTTCATTTCATACATATATACGAATGCGAACGTCCAAAATAAAATACAATTGACCATAATTTATAGTTTCGTTTCTAAGTTAAAAAAAAAAACCGGGCGAGTCGGACTCGCGGACTGAGGGTTCCGTACAAACTTACATATAAAATCAGTTCAATTCCCGATTTGAGTTACGAAGATTTTTCCGAATTATAAAAGAAGTATTTTTTTTTTGTTTACAGTTATCAGAATTTTCCTGCTATGAGATCTTGCTTTATGGCAAATTTCAAGAATCTAGGACAACGGGAAGTACCCTATGAATCTACCTTGAGTATTGAAATACAAATATCGACATAAACACCGTTTTTTTTCGCAAACGCAAAAGTTTCTTTTTCTATTTTTTTCACAGCTTTAAGGGACCACAGACTTATGGTTTTAATTTCAACTCGATATCTCTACGCGTTCCCGAAGTCTTGACAGACACTGTCCGATTTTGTTTCTCGTCAGTTTAATTTCAAACTGAACTGCAAAGTTCGAAAAATGAAAACAGTTCATATAACTAACCGTCTAACCGTAACAGTTTACTTACAGCTCGTAACTTGTACATCGTACAAACAGAGGCGTAGCGTGGACAAATTTAGACTAGGGCGAAAGTACAACAGCGAGGCCTTTTTCTACACTATCTACATCTACACTAATATTGTAAAGAGGGAAAATTTGTATTTTTGTGTGTGTGTATGTTTGTAATGAATAAACTCAAAAACTATTGTGCCGATTTCAAAAAAAAATTCACTATTGGAAAACTACATTCACCCTGAGTAACATAGCCTATATTTATTGCCCGTGCGAAGCCGGAATGGGCAGCTTTCATAAATCCACCTGATGGTAAGCAGTGATGCAATCGTTGATGGTGAGGCGCACTAGTTTATTAAGAGCCTATTCACTCTAGCCTCGAAGACACCCAAAGTATAATCAGACGGGAAGACCGCAGCAGGCAAATTGTTCCAGTCCTTCGATGTACGAGGTATAAATGACGAGGCGAAATGCTTAGTACTCGTACTAGACGTACGTCGGGTTGTCCGATGGTAGAAATGAGATGGCGGAATCAAGTCATGCAATTCCTAGCTATCCTAACTACGCTACTGCGTATAAGTTTAGTTTATAATAGAAGACAGTTGTCCTGAGTCGCTCTGTCTGTCACGCGGAAGCCCTCGGGCACTTCAAATCGACCGCTACCTATGATTAAGTATCCGATACCAGAAACCAAGAATTTGTTTTAATAGGGACTGGTCTTACTACGTTTGGTATAAGTTGGAAGCTTATGAAGCTACCAGTACCCCAAGCCAAGTTGCTAATCTGCACACATTGCACACACAACACACACATACACACATATTACATTGCTAGTTGTCTTTTTTTTCAATTATAATAATTTATTAGTGTCTACATGTTGTTACTACATTGTGTGTATCTAAGAGTGTGTATGCCAAATAAAATAGTTTTCTTTCTTTCTTTTTTTCTTTCAATAGTTAAGGCTTGTAGAAAGCTTTAAATGTACGGGAATGACGTCTTCTTAACGCTTAGTCACGTGGTCAGAACAAAAGAATTGGCGGCAAGGTCAACTCGAAGCGTTCGGCGCAAGCAAAACGTTTGTAACTTGACTAGGGGGGCAGTTTTTACCAGCTGCTTCCTCTGCGTAAATGTCGGAAATTATCACACTGTTAGGATAAAAGAGTATTCTATCTTCTCTTTCGATGTCTCATTTTAGGACATTTCCTAAAACCTTGCTGACCGTGAAGTCCATCTGAAAATCGTCCAATCGAGGCCATGGAGGATACTAAACTACACTAACTTTTGAAACATTATTAATACTAGATAATAATGTTTTAATCATTAACATCATTTCAGCGAGAAGACGTTCACTGTTGGACATAGGCCTCCCTCAATTGTCACTAGGTACAACGATCGATCATGTGCATCTCAAATCCTTCGGACTCCAGTGACCCTCACTAGGTCATTGGTCTACCTTTCAGAGGCCTTCCCACGCAGCGTCTTCCAGTACGCGATCAGAATTCCAGCACCTTTCGGCCCTATCGTCCATCTGTTCTGCGAGCAATGTGCCCTGCCATAGCAATGCCACTTAAGTTTGGCGACTCTTCAAGTTATCTTAGTAACTTAACATTTCAAATTTAAGCAAGCGAATTCAAGAAAGTTTTCTTGAGTAGTCCAAGAGGGTAACCCGCCAATCGTTCGTGCCTTACACCACAACCCAAAAGAATAATGTTTTACCCCCAAGAAGTCCGTCGCCGTACACAAGCGATGTCGCTAAAGATAATTATGTCAATGTTCCGTGGCCATTATACCACCAGCCATGCTGCCATTTTGATCCCATTACTGTAGGTTCTTGGCAAGCGTATTATTATTGAAGTTTATTCAAACGATACTCTATTTGTTTGTCGTTTTTGTTCTGGAATTGTTCCCAGTGAGATAAGTAAAAGTTTTGTTTGTGATAGGCATTGGACTGCTGCTTTATGCTGGCTATACACTATCCTACCTAGCGTCCAATCGATTTGACGCTACAGGTTTGATCCAATCTGTAGTTCCGTGTGTGACGATCAAACCTGTAGCGTCAAACCGATTGGACGATACGTAGGATGGCGTATGGTCGGCATTAGTCTTTTTAATATCGTGAGGATTTCATCATGCGTGCGAGATCGTCCCGCATGTAGAAAAGTTAACGCAGCGTGAGACATGCTAGCCTACGATTTAGTTTTCTGCCGGCTGCTGTGTGTTTATGGCTGTGTACAATAGATCACGCCCCGCATGACGTATTCTCCGCATTACATTAAATACTTGCATGAAAAGGACATTTTCCTGCTACGCATGCGGGGTATTCGTGATCAAAACTATTCTTCTTTTAATATCTTATAGCTCCTCGCGCGTCGGTTGTATGTACAACTTTAATCCTTAGTTTGAGCTACACGAATGAAAAATGCTTGCACTGACTGAACAGGTCCACTCAAATCTATGTGGTTCTTTCTTCAACGGACCATCTGAGACACTAATCTGCATGGTTCTCATATGATTTGACCATTACTGAGTTTGTTTCGGTGTTTCTTCTCAAAAATATTAAGTATATCATTTATCTTTTAAGAATGACTTTGAATAAGGCTTTTAAATGTCGTACTTGTACACACGGGTGTTCGGTTTTGATCTCTATATCTTCGTTTTTTCCTAAGGAGTTTTTTTTTTGTCAATTTTAGTAAACACGCGGAGGGTTATCGTTTCTCCGTCGCTGCAGGCAAAAAATAGATAGGTACAGAAGTCAATCTACATACAAAGCGCGCTCGAGCAACGCACACATAGACACCGCTCACAGACACGATGCCTCTGTCGCGTCTCGGCTCACTCGTCGAACAGTTCCGGCTCAAACGCTCATTAGTGTGCGTCCACCGAGCGTAGGTATAAAAAGTGAAGTACATACATGAGATTGTCTTCTGTACCTATCTATTTTGTGGCTGTAGTAACTCTTCCGAATATTCCCACAATCCGTTATTACCTCTTGGCACCTTTTCATACCTTCATACCAGGCATAACTCCCGTGGAACAGTTCATTCAGTCCTCAATCCTCAGTATCTGTCATCATAGCATATCGCGACCGTGGATCGTGATTCGAGCCTTAGATCTGAATGCGTCACGTACTTGTGACATTGCTGCCAATGGATAGGTGAACTGTGGTATGTTAGGTTGGATCAAAACTGATATAGAGGAGAACTGTATAGGAATGAGGACTACTAAGTTTACCATTTTGTTTTGTAATGGATCTTTAGATGTATGCTCGCCGTGTCCTTGTGGGGGCGCTCGGTGGTGGCGATCTCTCGCACCGGGCCTTGGTACAGGCCATGGTCCGGAGCGAGGAGGAGTGGCAGGCGGTCGCTTCCTTCCCCTTGGCCCCGGTATGAAAGGCAACGCAGGAACGGGGTGGATTTTTTAGTCAGTAAGAGTCTGAAACTACCTCCCGCTCCGCCCGAGGGCGGGGGATGTCATCTGGATAATTTTTACACACCGCAAAAAAAAGATGTATGCAAACCTTCGTTGAAAAGGGTGGATCCTCCTACTGGATGAGTGTTGTGTATGGTCCGGGCAGAGTCACAATAGATCTTTTAGGTCGCAGTGACTACATCCCCTACACTATGGGTGATGCATAGCCCCTTATCTTCTAAATAATGGTCCGGGCAACTGTTCGATATAACCAAGACATTGTACTATGCAGAATGTTGATTTATTTAAGAGCTCATTCACTCTAGCTTTGAAGACACCTAAATTATATTCGGACGGGAAGACCGCAGCAGGCAAATTGTCCCAATCCTTGGTTGTACGCGGTATAAACGACGAGGCAAAACGCTTAGTGCGAGCTGTAGAGTGTGTTAACAACGTAAGGGACATCTCCCGTTCTTGGGCGGAGCGCGAGGGTGTGTCAGACTTTTACTGACTAAAAACCCACTCCTGTTCCTTCGTTGCCTCTCATATCAGGGCCTAGTCTTCCTTGACCCTTGGCCCCAGTAGGCTTCGACCCGGCTGGGCCCCTACGGTTTGCTGACAACCCCTTGAGGCGCGCGTGGAACAGTACACGCTGTCGACGACTAGGGCTTGATCTGGACGGTTACCGGACGGTCGGACGGCGAGCTACCTAATGCTCGCCACCCGCAAGCTCGCGCCTATGGTGGCCGGAAATTGGAATACCGGCGGCTGGGGTGTGAGGGCCACCTCCTTTGTTAGCATTACTGCTTCGCAGAAGGAGGCGACCGCCTGCCACTCCTCTCTTCGGACTATGGGCTGTACCAAGGCCCGGGTGGTCCGATGGTAGGAAGGTGATCTTTGCCACACTAGTGCTATGTAACCCAAAGTATCATTCAATCACTATTGTACTTCTGTCCCTTTCCTGTACTAAGGCCTTTGAGAGGTACATGTCACGTCTAAATGACACGGCGATGGTGATCTCATTGCGTTTTTGCACGACTCACCTGCGCAAGAGTACTCGTTGACAAAACATCATAAATCTCAGTTGTCACAAGCGAAATTGAAGCCAATGTATCAGGTCTTAATGGTGATTCTCGTTTGAAAGGAATGGTGTAGTAAAAAAAATGTACTTGTATATTGAATTTTATGTACCTATGTGAGAATTTTACGCCATCTCTATTTATGCCGTGTTTTTCTTATGATCGGTTTAACAAGAATTCTAACTATGATGTCTCATCCGTCGGTACATCTGCTGTTAGTATTTATGATGTTATTAATATTTTTAATGCGCTATTTTGTTGTATGTTGTAGGCAGAACAACCATGACGTGTTAAAATGTCAAGCGTGAGAGCGAGAAAGAGGGATGGAGTAAGACACCCTATACACCACTATTTTTTAATTAGTACACATACTTAAAGGCCTTGTTATTTTATAAGTAAAATCTCAATAAATAATATTCATAAATAACAAAGTTATTAGCGCCGGTTTATGTTCCAAAATGTCACTCAATTTATGGAAATATTGTGCAGGCTATTGATTAATGAATGAATTAGTGACAATTTTTAAGGAAAAACACTGCCCGCAGTATTTTCTATTAGCAATTGTTATGTTTGATTGATTCTATGATGAATTTACCTTTTCGTGGGCAATTTTAGGATTTTGGTTTTTTGACTACAAAAATATGATCAGTGACGGGTACAGATAGAGCCCCATTTTTTTGTGTACTAATTAAAAAGTAAGGGTGTATAGCTCCATTCTTTTAACAATTCAGTTTAGGTCGTGAAATGGATCGTGTTAAGAGCTTGTGTTAGCCCGGGCATCAGTGGCCCGATTCGCGTAATCAAAACCGTAACGATATCGTAGCGACTTAGTCGTTTAGATAATTATCGTATTCACATCTATCAATCGAGTTTGAACGACATCGATTTTAAAGTCGTTTTGTCGAAGAGTCGATTAAAAAAAAAACTGTATTTCATTATCCCGGTAGAATATTTATAAGTCGTTGTTAGATCGTTTAGTTTCGAGCCAGTTGAATTGTCGTTCTATCATCAAATCCCGATTAAGGAACACGTGAATACCGATTTTGGATAGGACTTCGATCGAACGACTATAAAACTTCAACGATATTTGGCTTGTTTGATTTTACGTGAATCAGGCTATTGGTCGTTGTGGCACCTTAGAATTGTCTTCTGTTTGGCTGACGGTGGAGCACGCTTACTTAGAAGTTCAGTGCCGTAACTAGGCCGGTGCCAGCGGTGCCCAGGCACAGGGCGCAGTTTCTGGAGGGGCGCAAAAATATCTAATAGTCCTTTTAGTTCGTATATTCGCTTCTCAAAAGAATCATTAAATTAAGACTCTTACAAATCGTTGGTAATCGATTTCTTGATCCAATTTTTTGCCCACAGCATCAGGAGTAATTTAAAACTTCCGTTTAAAATACCCATTGACTATCTCACAGATGTGAAGAGATAAACCATTGAATTGTGGGCGTTTTTTCCTCAACTTTTTATATATGAACCGTTGTGATTGTCCGTGGGAATATTTTTATCAATGGAATCAGTTTTTGGATTCAATGAAGGGTTAACACGTTGACAGCGGCATTCATTTTTATATTATTTTCATGCCTGTGGTACGAGGCATTTAAGACCTCGTATGAAACTATCAATATGGCGATAAGGGGCTTACTAGACTCCGTCCGTACCGTTTATTAACTAAAAGCTTTTTCGGCTAAGCGCCGTACGAGGTCGAAGTGACCCCGTATTAAAGTAGATACACCACTGCATTGTTTTAATAGAGCATCTTAGATATATATTTATCTCTTTTCTAAACTAAACAAAATTGAAGTTAAAGTGGGTTTTAGTTAGTATTTGTCTAGACTCTCCATCTCGCTTCACCCAGAGCGAGAGAAGCCGAGACAATGGCCACTTGTACTTCGAAGAGTTGTCAGTAAAACTGAAGGGGTCCGGCAAGGGCCGATGCTTGCTAGGGCTGTGGAATCCTCCCATCCAAATATAATTTAGGTGTCTTCAAGGCTAGAGTGAATAGGCTCATAAATAAGTGCGCCTCATCATCAACGATTGCATCACTACTTACCATGAGGTGGGATCGCAGTCAAGCACTAGTTTAAATCAATTAAAAAATAGGTTATAACATTTAAAACTATTATTTACGCCATTGATCGCCTACCCACAAGTCCGTTACATAAAGTTCCAAGTGCGAGGCATTTAATACAACTCTAGTGCAGATATCTGGTTTCTAGATCGTGTGGTAATCAATACAGGCGCCATGGCTGAGGGCTCGAGTTGCCTGTGACCGCATCCTGCGCACTTCCGCTTTTAATCACGTAATGGTGATGGTCTTGGTTGAGTGTTTCCTTCTGAGGGTACTTTGGTACGGGTTACGGTATAGTACGGTGAACATCGGATCATATATGTAGATTCTGTTTAATAGATAGATAGATAAATCATTTATTGGCTACAGCACAAAACATGCACCAAAACACATAATGCACACAAATTATAAAAACTAAGCACATATACAACAACAAAGGAAAAATAATAATAATAACACATGTAGCATTTTTTATCAACCCCACCCATCTAATACCAGACCTCGCCAACAGCTGCTTAACCCCACCCATCCAAAACCAGACCTCGCCAACAGCTGCTTAACCCCACCCATCCAAAACTAGACCTCGCCAACAGCTGCTTAACCCCACCCATCCAAAACCAGACCTCGCTAACAGCTGCTTAACCCCATCCATCCAAAATGAGACCTTGCCAACAGCTGCTTATCCCCACCCATCCAAAACTAGACCTCGCCAACAGCTGCTTAACCCCACCCATCCAAAACCAGACCTCGCTAACAGCTGCTTAACGCCACCCATCCAAAATGAGACCTTGCCAACAGCTGCTTATGCTTGCATTTGTTTTCTTATCGGTCACCACGCTCAAAAAACAAATGAGTGGGGGGTGTTAGGTTATTTTCGTTACGGAATTTCTGGATTCGGTCTCCACGCTCAAGGCCCGCGATAGAAGCTATGCAATAGCTTAAAAGAAAAATATAAAAATAAGTTAAACGACTTGGGTAATTATTAGGATTTAATGAAATCTGATGTAGTCAACACGGGTTCAATTAAGAGATAGAGATCATTGTTTACTAACAGGAGAACCTTATGAAAAGTATCGAATATAAGTATTTTTTAAATGATTAAATATTATACAAAATTCCTAAGTCGGTTGACTTATTAGACAGACTATAGTTACATTTTTGCTATTAAAATGGCTCCACGCTTCTACACCTAGTCGACTCTTCACGTGACCAGGGCTTACTCTTGAGTTCAATTCCGATCGGTCGACATTGAGATCGTGACGTTTCGTACCCTTGAATTCAATGCTAGCGCCAAATTGGTTCAAAATTGCGTGACCATTTTGAGAACTAAGTGAAATCGTATATGTTGAGAATATTGTTTTTAAGAGCAAATCACGTAACGTCAAAATTGACATTGCAATCGGATCGGTTTCCTTGATTTAATGTTTTTTATAAATGCTATATTTAACTCATCGAATGCCGTAATTAGAGATACAATAGAAAGACAATTGCTTAAGTCGAACTGTGTACCTAACTTAAGACTTTCAAAAGGTTAATAGGGGCACGGGGGCACGGCAGCGCCTCCACCAAGATGAGCAAAAAAGTGGCACGACCGCACCATCTTTTTCGAAACATTTCAGACCTAATTTTACAGCGAAACAGCATTGCTATTCAAAATAGCTTGTAGGCTAGCGTGCTCCATCGTCGGCCACATCATCGCTTTTCATCAGGTGAGATTGTGGTCAAACGCGAGCCTATCCATAACAATAATGTCTTTTGCTGTGCCCAACAGGGTCCACAATTGTGTCTATTAAATTTTCACTTACCACCTAAGCATGTACATTGTGGAATGCAATAAACAATTGAGCATTGAGTATAAAAAAAAGTGGCAATGCTGCCAGAGATTAGGCACATTTCTCATTAACAGTGACTTTTTTTTAGTTAGGAAATCTTTCGATGACATTCCGCCCTTAGAGGCGGGCGGAAGGGCGTGTAGACTTTTAAAGTTGTTGCTGTTATTGAGACTCACTGATTAAAACTCACTTCTAGTTCCTTCGTTGCCTTTTATATCAGTAAGCTATTAAGATGGTCATGTTCTTTTGTTTAAACTCAAAATCTATCTATACATCTACTTATTATAAAGCTGAAGAGTTTGTTTGGTTGAACGCGTTAATCTCAGGAACTACTACTTCGAATTGAATAATTATTTTAGTGTTGGATAACCTATTTATCGAGGAATGAAATAGGCTTCATAACTTCACGCTATGACCAATAGGTGTGGACCAGTAACTACATAGACGGGTGACACACGACATAGATAGGATGTAGGAAATATATGTATAGATGCCATCAATCGTGTGTTTCCGTAATTCGATTAGCACCTTCCGAGACTAGCCGAGGTTCTTACGTAATACCGGTAACTCTATCAATAAACATGGTTGTGTGAAGGTTGAATAGGTATAGTCTGTCTAATAAGTCAACCGACTTGGGAATTTTGTATAATCATTTAAAAAATACTTACGTTCGATACTTTTCATAAGGTTCTTCTGTTAGTAAACAATGATCTCTATCTCTTAATCAACCTTGATTAATGAACCCGTGTTGACTACATCAGATTTAATTAAATCCAAATAATTACCCAAGTCGTTTAACTTATTAGACAGACTCTAATTTGAGATTTGAAGCTTCATAAGAACTGGCCACCTATTGAAGAGTTCGATAAGCTGATCGCAATCAGCATCGAAGGAAACGAGGAAAACTACATTTTCATGAACCAATAAAAAATAAACATACACAGATTTTTTACAACATTAGTTTCAGTTTACACGAAACCCGAAACATGTGTCTAGTATTTTTTTTTATGTAAAGAATCTATGTACAAAATTTCATAATAGGGTAGTTTCCAGGGTCAAAATAATTACATTTTATTTAGTCCGTATTTTAGATTATAAAAAAATATTGGACACTTTTTCTTTTTTCGATTATACAAAAAATAACAAAGATATAGCCCATTAAAGTTACGTGTGACGTCACCCCGTGCAAAAAAATGCAGCATGACGTGACGTTACACGTAACTTTAATGGGCTTATATCTTTGTCATTTTTGGTTTAATTTACAAATAAAAAAATACGTGTCCCTTATTTTTGAATAATCTAAAAGACGGACTAATTACTAACTAGCCTATTGTATCATGAAAAATCACGAAGTATAAGCTTGATATGCCAGCAAAAATACATAGTCACCGGGCCACCCGGGTGACTGAGGGGTTGTTTTGCTCCCGCACCCAGCTGTGCACTGGTTCCTAATGCCCGCTATGACTTGCCGTGACCTGTGTTGTACATAGTGCTGGTGGTGTCCAACTTGTGACTGCTTAAAATAATTTTAGGAATAATATTATAACATGGTGTAAAAATGATTGGAATCGATAAGATATTTAGGTTTCGAATATATTTTTTTTTGTGCTAAAAATTATATTGGTATAATGAATAGTAGAATCCACTTTATCTGCAGCAAGTGACAAAACCAGCAGCTTCTAAAATAAATAAGTATCTAATAACCCAACATCACTAGCTTCCAAATGACGATATCATGACTATTACCAAATAACCGCTTAGGGTCATCGAGCCAACAATAATTGCTGACATCGAAATGCTACCGAGCACCATAACGCACGTACTTACCTAAATAGACCTACTAGCTTATAAGCCTAGACATAAAGTCCAAATTCGAATGGCGAGTTTCAAAAGTGGTGTTGGTGTTAAGTTTGTGGTTCGGCGATGGCATTGACACCATACGTGATGGTTGGTACGTGGTCTGGTTATGGGTTTGTCTCTCTATGTATTTGGTTGGCCCTTGGGCTTGGCAGGTTCAAGTCATTATGCAATGACGAATTGTTTTAGAATGTATCCTTTGAATTGTTATCAGGTGGCTTTCGTGATATGCCTGTACCTATTATTATTTTTTTTCTTTTTTTCTTGAGTTAGAAATCAACATCTACACTAATATAATAAAGAGTTAAAGTTTATTTTTTATGTTTTTTTTGTTTGTAGGAGGTAATCTCTGGAAGTACTGGTCCGATTGCAATGATTTTTCACCGTTAGAAAGCTGTTTTATTCCTGAGTGACATAGGCTATATTTTATGTATGCGGGCCAAGCCGAGGGCAAAAGCTAGTCATAATATAATTTTTAACTCTCACTTAGTCCAGAGAGGTGACTAAAACCCACCCATGTTCCGGGCCTTGGTTCAGGTCATGGTCCGGTGCGAGGAGGAGTGGCAGGCGGTCGCCGACTTCTGTGAAGCAGTAATGCTCGCAAAGGAGGAGGCCGACCGCATCAGGCAACGGCGATCTCGCTGCCGCCGGGATTCCGATCCCGATTTCCAGTCACCGTAGGCGCGGGCGCGGGCGTGGGCTTGCGGACGGCGAGCAATGGGTAGCTCGCTGTCCGACCTTCCAGTAACTGTCCGAACCGAGTCCAAGTCGTCGACGGCGCGCACTGTTTCCGCGCGCCTCAAGGAGTTGTCAGCAACAGCAGGGGCCCAGCTGGGTCGAAGCCTACCGGGGCCAGGGTTAGTTTCGAAACATAGTTCGAGCTCCGGTATGAAGGCTTGAAGGAACGGGGTGGGTTTTTAGTCAGTAAGAGTCAGAGACACTATCTCCCGCTCTACCCAAGAGCGGGGGTTGTCATTGATGATTTTCCCACCATAAAAAAATCCATGTTCCTCCAATAGACTCTTTCAAACACTATTATAGTCTACCTAGTAGTAGTAGTCCCTAGTAGCGGTGATTTTATTGTAGTGTAAGTTTAAAAAATTAGAGCTTTTTGTGAACGAACGAGTTCAGAGAATAGAATTAAGCTAGAACTACATTAGACCGACGCACACGTGTAGCACTCCTGATTTGTACGTAGAACGACGTCGTGGCGTGTATCGTGTAGCTCTACAAGTCTAGTTTCCATATAAAATGTATGGAGACCGACGCGCCCAGATCGGCATGTGTGGCACACGTGTGAGCAGTGTAGTTCTACCTTTACTCAAAGCATAACCAGTCTTAAAATATTCCCACTGCTGTACTCTAGTAGCCCGATTCACGTAATGAAAACCGTAACGATATGGTAGAGATTTAGTCGTTTAGACCATTTCCGTATTCACATCCATCAATCGAGTTTGAACGACACCAATTTTAAAGTCGTTTGAAATTCGTCGATTTAAAAAAAAAATCTGTATTACATTATCCTGGTAGAATACATAGTAATGTAACTGGAAATAAGTCGATAGATCGTGAATACCGCTTTTGGATAGGACTTCGATCGAACGACTATAAATCTTCAACGAAATTTGGCTTGTTTGATTTTATAATCCACACAATCCACAATAATAATCCACAACTATCACACAACGCCGTCTAATCCCAAGCTAAGCAGAGCTTGTGTTATGGGTACTAGACAACTGATAAACATACTTATATATTTCTAAATACATACATATTATAGATAAATTACACCCAGACACAGAACAAATGATTATGCTCATCACACAAACATTTGTCCTGGGTGGGAATCGAACCCACGGCCTCCGGCATAGCAGTCAGGGTCACTAACCACTAGACCAACAGGCCAGTCGTGAATCAGGCTACTGGTCTCCTCCCTGTAAGAGGGCTATAATGTCGGTGGTGTACAACTTGTGACCTTTTTAAATATTTTTAGGAAAAAAATATAACATGGTGTAAAAACACAATGGAATCCATTCAGTTACTGATTTTAAACAAACTATATTCTGGTTTCGCATAAACTAAAAAAAAGTTTATGTGTGTGTAAGTACACAGTTACACACACATAAACTAAAAATAAAGTTTATGTGTGTGTAAGTACACAGTTACACACATACCTACATGCGGAATACTTATTACAATCAACAAATTAGTATCTAGTAATTACTTGTAATTAAATTTGATTGATTTTGATATCATTTGCAATGGTTGGTATTTAGCTGCAAGCGTGTCATACAAATACCGTGTGTGAATTTTAGCGATTTTATGCACATTAATTTGTAGGTGTCTATGCATAATGCAAAAATTAGAAAAAAGTATCAATGATTTATGGTTGAAGGTTGAAAATAATTTGTTTTTCAAATTATCGTTATAAAGATATTAAATGAATCTATAGAATTGCTAACAATATTTGAAATCCTTCTGCGAAGCAGTAATGCTAGCAATAGAGGCGGCCGCACGCGCGAGGCAATGTCCTTGGCGCCCCAGCCGCCAGGATTCCAATCCCGATTTCCAGCCACCGTAGGCGCGGGCTTGCGGACGGCGAGCTATGTGTAGCTCGCTGTCCAACCGTCTGGTAACCGTCCGGACCGAGCCCAAGTTGTGACGGCGCGTAGTGTTCCACACGCGCCTCAAGTAGATGTTAGAAAACAGTAGGGGCCCAGCAGGGTCGAAGCCTATTGGGGCCATGGGTGATGCGAAAGAGTACCTGGAGTTGGATGATATTCATACCTAAAAAGGGGTTATGAAACCAACGGCTTTATTATTGTTAATTTGAATACAGTCACTCCATTAACGTAAAATTATATAACCAGCCTTATAAAGTTCCCACTGCTAGGGCCCAGGCCTCCTCTCTAGGAGAGAGAAAATGGGCCGTAATCCACCACGCGGGCCCAATGTAGGTTAGTCATTTTATAATTCAAGTAAAATTATTATCATTTAACGGTAAAAGAAATTCCATTTTTGAAAATGAAAAAGAATCCAATTGACCCAACCATTCATATTTTCAATTTCTAACCGAGAATCGTTTATGAACTGCCATATTCATTATTATTTAGTATGTATGTATTTAAGTATGTATTTTAGTGTTAAGTATAGTACTTTGTTTTTCTTTTCTTCACTAGTAATTGTTTAGCTTGTTTTGTAATGCACCATGTGCAACCCCATTTTATGTCCAGTCAATCGCTTTCCATACCAGGTTGCCTGGAAGAGATCGCGGAATGCGATAAGGCCGCCAATTGTATATTTTAAATATAAGGCTCAAATTTGTAATTTATTATCTTGGTGTACAATAAAGGATACATAAATAATAGATATTTCAATCGATTGAATCGAGCATAAACGAGAATATTGAATGATTTCCTTATGAACACGTCCGTACTTTCCTTTTCAATTTGTAATTCACTTTCTTTCCTATTATTGTGACCAGTGGTCATGTTCCATGGCCGATTTATTTTTTGTAACTAATTCTGTGTTGCGATATTTTTATGATTTAGGTGTGAAAGTTTATTGATAGGTTACGTGTATCGGAACGCATGGCGAAAGTTCAAAAGTGACAGTTCGGATTGTGAAAAAATGGTGCGCAAATTTTCTTTGTATTTTGGCGCGCAATTTTTTTTTGTTTTTTATGCAGACCAATGGAAAAACTCCATAAGTAGGTGCTTAACTACTTGTACTTATGGAGTTTTTTTCATTGGTCTGTCTGCTTTGACATATTTTTATACATTCTATTTTTAAACTATTTTCTGTGTATCTATGGTTCATCAGCTATTTTTTTTTAAATCTAGATTCACGTATAATTAAAAAAAACAACTTTAAATATACTACGCGTTCCAAATGAGAATAGGAGCGCCGGCCATGTTGTGACGTTACGTCTTACTGTCAAATCGAAGAAATTGAGTAGGGTGAGCAAAAAAAGAAATTAGTTAAATTTAATTTAAGTATTTACGAATCATGAACGAAAAATCTCTGATCAAAATCCAGTTCTTCAATTTTGCTGATCTTTACGTAACTGTGTGAAGTGTCTGAGTAGTGGCGTCATCACCGTCATCATCACTGCTGCTTTCCCTTATAAAATAAAACATGGATAATAGAGGTTTTTAATATTTACATCACTAAATATTGTTTCAAATCAAAATAGGCATTATTACCTGTATTTATCACAAAATTCAATCTGGATACTCAGTCGCACGAAGAAACACCAATAACGACGATAAAATGGCAGCTGGCAAATTGAATTTTGAATTTGAGTTTTTGAATTTGAATTTTGAATTTGAGTTTTTGAATTTGATTTTTGAATTTAAAATGTAGCCAATAATGAAAATAAAAAGAAAATATGTAGTACATATAATTTGTTAAATAATTATTATGAATAACTTTTGTATCTATTTCTTAATATGACTTAACTAAGGGTCAGTTAAACAAAATCAAAATCATTAAAACGCAAATAAGCTTTTTTTGCAAACCGTACTTTTCAATCAAAATTTGACAGATCGAGTTTATTGACTTTCCTATTCTCATTTGGAACGCATAGTATATACCATCATAAATTCTTCCTACAACAAGTTGGCATAAATTCTTTAGGAACTAAAATTATAAAAACATACTAACAAGATTCTCACGCTTCGTCTAGTAATTTATTTCTAGAATTAAATTCTAACGGGCATTTATCTAGGATGAAATTATTATTAATGGCAAACAGACGGACAGCGTCTGTTTCTAGTTAGTAAGCTATGTTTGTGTTAATGTTAAAACTGATCTTTGAGCAGAGGCGTAATGTAAATTAATTTAAGCGTGGGCGAAGGCACATCAGCGAGGCTTTTTTTTTCATAAAAATCAAAAAACGAGACAGCGACAGTCGCAAAATTTCGTCGCTTACCATCAGGTGAAACAGTGGTCAAGACGGAACCTATCTACACTAATAAATGATATTTATTTTGCAAAATAGGTTTTTAAAAAACACTTTTACACGTCAATTTTGTCCGTCTTAACTAGATGAGGCCGGTGTTTTCTAGCTTAATATAATAAAGAGGTAGATACCTAAAGTTTGTTTTTTATCTCTGGAAGTACTGGTCCGATTGCTAAAATTTTTTCGCCGATAGAAAGCTGCTTTATTCCTGTTTGACATAGGCTATATGTTATGTATGCCAGCGAAGATGCAGGCAAAAGCTAGTTAATTATAAAAAAAACCCTCGTTCATAAAGAACCCTCGCTTGTGCGAGGCTATGGGCAGGGGTCCACTGCGCCCACAACTAACTACGGCACTGTCTTCGAGTTAACTCGGGAAATGTTTGCAGTTATGACGGGTTGCCTTCATCTCCGACATTTCTATAAATATATATGTAAATGTCGGAGATGAAACCAATGTTAGGACGTACCCAGTTTCATATTATATTTTTAGGTCGACTCAAAGATTATAAAAAATAAATTGAAGTTAGATAAAGTTTCTGCAATGATAAATATATAATTACCGTAAAATTATAGTGACAAATTGTCAAAACGCGAATTTCAAAAGCCTTTTTTATGAAGTGGAGAAAGTTTGTCGTTGCGACTGAGGTGAAATTTGCTCGAGCTACGACGAGGATGCAGCAGGAAACCACGTGTATCAAACGACGTTTTTCAACACTCACGAAGATATATACAAACGGGGGTTGGCGCGCGACTCGTTGGGGTCGCTTAGCACCCAGCCTAATACGATAAAAGTACTCTTCAAAACACCTTGAAACTCCAAGAGCAACACCCGCCTGGGCCCAAGCAGTTTAACGGGTTTAAATAGAAAAGAAGAATGTAATGAACTGTGGCTCGTGGGGTGAGCTCGCGCACTTTTCCGCACTAGTGCGAAAAACAGTAAATTGTGTGCTTAAAAGCGATAAAGTATTGAAAATAAATTTTCAACAGGCAGACGTAGACGCGGTTTGTTTATGGAAAAAAATAAAGTGTTGTTGTGTCCGACTCCAGCAGACATAACTGTTTTCAAGTCTAGTGTAGGTATAAACAGTCTAACCTAAATATAGTGCTACAAGGTAAAATGATCGTTTTGCGCAGTAATGACATTGTTAGGGCGACGTGTTTGCTAAACATTTGAAAATGACTGTACCTGGAAATTGCGTAGATATTTATTTAATAAAAACTGCCCATTCCAACTACGATAAAATATATAGAAATATTCATAATACAGGTTATCATTTTTTTTTCAAAATGAATTAAGTCATCAAATAACTTCTCCCGCACTAGGATAAAGGGAGAGGGCGCGTCAGACTTTTACTGACTATAGCCTACATGTGTTAGGTATTCAGTTGCCCTGTGCTTTCTAGGACCACGGTAACTTTTTCAAAAATTACTACGAACCTTACTTTTCTTGCAGCTGTAATTATTTATATAATCACAAACATAATCATCCTCATAATGTTCCCACTGCTGGGAATCTGGCCTCCTCTCTAGAAGAGGGAATGGGCCGTAATGCAACACGCTGGTTAAGCGCGGATTGGTGATCACATAGGGTTAGAGGACATGTCGGTTTCATCAAGATATTTTTTTTTCATAGTTTTGAGAGCAGTGGTTATGAAATAAATTACACAAAATAATATGCCTGGCTGGGTTCGAACCGACGACCTACAACTGGTAAGTCGGGTCTGGCCGCTGGGCCACCACTGCTTTCAACTGATTTAATTTTCTTTGATCTTAGATTAGTTTTTTCTCGCGTCTTTGATCTATTTATCTATGCGCGAACGTCGTGGTATTTTCCAGTACAAAAAAAAATCAATAGGCACAAATATTGTAACGAGGATGGATTTGTATTCTATTGTTTGTAATGGATAAACTACTAACTACAAAGTTACTGTGGACCTATTTCAAAAATTCTTTCACCAATATAGTGCTGCTTTATCACTGTTGAGTATTTGCTATAATTAATATATTTCCTACTTTTACGCAATCGACTTCTCTGGCAGAAATTAGTTTGTTATAAATTATTAAATAAACATTAGTTACACTAGGTAAACTTAAATCCTCGAAAAAAAAAAATACTGGGGCTAGGGTTAGTTACTACGGCCAGGGTTAGCTCCGAAAGGTAGCATGGCCCCGGTATGAAAGGCAAGAAGGAACAGGTTGGGTTTTTAGTCAGTAAGAGTCTGACACTATCTCCTGCTCCGCCCAAGGGCGGGGGATGTCATTGCGAAGAATTTTACCCACCAAAAAAAATCCTCGAAAAATGTTGTTACAGATTGCAAAAACAAAATGGCTGATTGCAAAACCGATAAAAAAAAAATCAAAAAACGAATTCGTTAATTAAGGCTGGGTTCCACTACAGAATTATTTCATTAGAGTCAAGTCCTATTAAAAATGATTAAAATGACACTAGGAGAGCGTCAGAATTAAAAGGATCTTCTAGCTAACTACTGAGAGATATTAAAATGTTTGCAGACAGTTAAACAGCATAAAAACGGAATATTACGTGACTTCCTGATTCATTATGATGCCGCACCCAACTGTTAAGATTTCTAGGGTCCCGTTGGCATGATAAAAAACGGAAATATTTCATAAAACGTCATAAGGAAATGGTCATGTATGCAATTTTCACCTTTTCTTAATTAGCTGTTATAATTAGTTCTTACTAGCCGGTTGTACTCGGGCTAGGGAAAACTTATTAATTAAATATTCAGGATGAATTAACATTAGCATTTTTAGTACTAGATACGGTTCATTCAAGATTCTTTTTTGAAAATATTACAGTAAAACAAACGCCTCCGTGTTATAATTGCTCATTTCACGATATGACCGACTAGATCATGAAATGGTGGCATTTCATGATATAGAACCTGACCCGTAGGGCTAATCAAATCAAAAAACACCCTCACATTTTTAATGATATGGACAGCTAAACGAACGATTATTTTCATGAAATGGTCATGTTCGGCATGACCATTTCATGAAATAATCGTTGAAATGGGTGATCATACCGTAAAATAGTTACGATGTCCACTGGTAGACATGCTGATTTCGATTTGTTTTCGTGACTTCTTATAGCGGCAAACAAATACTTTTTAAGAATTTTAAATAAAATAAAAATATTTTAAAAATAAAAGTGCTATACGTATGTAATATAATTACGACCCAAAGCTGTGTTATTTGATGTAACTGATACGTGCCTGCGGTCAATCAGCAGTTCGAATGCAGCTATGGTTACCGTTTTGCCAACGTCATACTTGCATACGATTTTTTCATAATTTAAAAGTATTTATAAGAATATGTTCATAGAAAACTATTCTAAGTAATTATATGAATATCAAATCATTAATTTCTAGAAAAGTATTACCATAAATACTTTTTATTTAGAGAAGGGCCATTCTAGCAAAAAAATGCGATCTGTCACTTACGACTTTCTTCCTCAAAAGGGTCGATATTTGCACTTCATTCCTTATATGTACTGTTGCACTTTCTCCCAGCGAGCAGTTGACACGCCAAGTCATACCATTCTAACACCATTACATCGATTATTTCCCGACGTTTTGTAACAATAACTAAGATGCTATCGGGTGCGTGTTGACTGAGGGTTTCTCATGCGTGGTTCTTTACACTTTTTGTTAGTTTATAATTAAGTCTCTTCTTTGAAGAGTGGCTGAAAAGACCACACGGCGTCCTCACCTTCCGCATGACGCAGGTCCTTTTCTTATGGTGGGGAAAATCATTTAATGACAACCCCTGCTCTTGGGCGGAGCGGGAGATAGTGTCAGACTCTTACTGACTAAAAAACCTACCCCGTTCCTTCAAGCCTTCATACCGGGGCTCGAGTTCCCTTTCGGATAACCCTGGCTTCATTAGGCTTCGACCCGGCTGAGCCCCTGCTGTTGCTGACAATTCTTTGAGGCGCGCGGGAACAGTGCGCGCCGTCGACGACTTGGGCTTGGTCCGGACAGTTAACGCACACGACGCAGGTCCTCACTGGCCATGGTAAGTTTGGGAGTTTCCTGCCCTAGATTCGTGCGAAGAAACGGGGTGTTACCATTGTAGACCACCCGGAGGTACGGTGGAGCATACAGCCCAGCGTTCAAATTTGAGTTTAGAGTTAACTCTAATGACGTCACAAGGACTCTACCCTGTACCCCTAGCCAAGTTACTAATCTGCAATAGTTAACGCTAATAGAAAGCTTTAAATGTACGGAGAATGAAGTCATCTCAACGCTCAGTCACGTGGTCAGAACAAAAGATTCGGCGACGCGGTCAACTCGAAGCGTTCAACGCAAGCGAAACGGTTGTAACTTGGCTAGGAGGGCTGGCATTTTTGAACGCGAACGTGAGTTCAACTGTCAAAGTCAAGCATTGACCTCTTACCCCAACCTACCCTGCTCAGAGTTAGAGTTAGTAAGGTTAACTCTAAGGTAGCTACTCGAGTTATATAATAACGACCCTGGGTTGCAACTCAACTCGACTCTGGTTATTTTTGAACACAGGGCGGTAGAGGTGTGCCCCGCTTGAGCGAAGCACCGCCTTGTACTCGTGGGGACGATCGGCAGCAACGACCACTCTACCAACAACAGTAATAGTTATGTCAAATATTATAGATGATAAGTCCAGTGTCATTGAGAACAGATACAGATTCCAACCAGGATTTCCTATTGGAAAACCCAATGCTAAAGGCAATAAGATTTATGATATTCAACTGTGATTTGACAGCAGTTTGTTGATTAGCGACTCGATACAATCACTAAAAGCTAGTATGAGATCCGGTAGAAGAAATATATTCAATCATCTGTTATTTGATGATGATTAAGATTAAATGCTAGATACGTTATTAATTGATACATTGTGAATAGATTGCCAAACTAAATCATGTGCGAATAGTGTTAAACAATAAAAAATAATTAAATTTTTTTCATCAACTACCCTAATTTGTTATTTATGAAAGTCGAGCATCAGCTGAAAGAACGTGCCCTAAGGAAATGAAAAAATATAGGTTGCCTACCTTTCCTCGCTGGAACTATGGAGTTGTCAGGTTTAAAGAGGTAAGTAAATATTCATATTAAAGTAAACAGTAGGTACAAAGGTAATTAAAGAAAGAAGAAGAAATAAATAAAAAGACTCTGATTCTTGCCTCACACAATCGTGTACTAAAAGTACACATATATTGAAAAAGAAAATTATAATCAGAGCGAGGTCAAAAAGGCGCCTAACTCAGTATAACAACTCTTTGGCGCATTAACAATTTTTCCTTCTACAAAATAACGGTGTACGACTCGCACAACAAATCACTACAAGGCTGTACGATGTTCCCATACAATAATTAGCCAAATTACATAATAATTACGTAACAACCACACATGTACACACGGAGACAAACAAACGAACAAATTACGTACATTTTTCAATGACATACGTAACACAAGTGACATACGTCACTTTGTGTTTGAACAAAACGGTTACGAGAAACCGACGCGAACGGCTTTGAATGAATGAAAGGAGTGGAAACGGAATTGAATGAATAGTTGCGGGTTTTGACGTGAAGTGTAAGGGCTAGACTTGACGTATTTCCGTGTGTCAATGATGCAACCTTTTGTAAAGAGATTGACAGTTCCTTTTATTCAAGGTAAAATGGCGTATCTACTCAACCCTTGGCCCCAGTAGGCTTCGGCCCTGCTAGGCCCCTAGGGTTTTGGTGACATCTCTTTTCAATGTAGAAAATATGACGCAAATTATAATTTGAACTTATAAGGAAGAATATTTATTTATCCAATGCAGTAAAATAATATTCTCTAATATTTTATGTCATTCAATGAGCGATCCGTACAAGAGCGGGAGAAGTCATTGGATGATTTTCCACCGACAAAAAAAGAAAAGATGAGCGATATAAATTAATTTTCACACTAGTATGAGTGAAGTTTCATGCCGGAGTGACAGCTGTCAGGAAGACAGCTGTCAGTAAGTACAGACTCCGGCGGGAAATTTTCTTTGAGTTTCTTTTGTAATAGCTACGAGTGTAACCTAAGAATATTTTAGCCTCAAGTGAATACGTTACTTCTAGGCAAACGTGCATACGGGCGTACGTGTTTTGGGAACACATTCATTGTGCGTACAGCTAAGGAGCGGAATTCCTGGAATTCCGGAGTCGTGTTTCCTGATGGCTACAACCCGGGAATCTTTAAGTCAAGAGTGAATAGGTTTCTTCTAGGTGAGCGCGTTCAATCGTCGACCACATCGTCGCTTTTCATCAGGTGAAATAGCGGTCAAGCGCGAACCTATCAATAATTAAAAAAAAAACAACGTACTCCATATTCGTCAATCGCATTTTCACTTACTGTCAAGTGTCAGACTCACCTCGTGATCGACAGTCTGGTTCGAAAGAGTGACAGTGGCCTTGGAATGTAAAGGGCAACTGAAGCAACACGGGTGTGTCTAAGGCTGACATCAGACGGACTGCATCGCAGCGACCGCGCGGTCGATATATATAACTGCATGCAGTTGTACGATCGACTTCGTGCAGTCATGATATCAACTGCACGCGGTCGGCTGCAGTCGAGTGAAGTCAATATCAATTGCATGCAGTCGTGCCTTCAACTTTACGCGGTCGGCTACAGTCGTGTAGTGTTGACGCACGCTGTCCATCGCTAACCGCATACAGTCAGTGTGCAGTTAATTAAAAAGAGCAAACGCACATTGACATTGTCAACTTTATTTTGAGGCACTTAAAGATCAAATCATACACTAAGCTCCTGGGCTAGATGCGTGGCGCCAACTGCACAAAGTCAGATCAAACTGCATGCATTTGAATATATGGACTGCGTGCGGTTGCTGCGATGCAGTCTGTCAGATGGTAGCCTTAGTCAGTAAAAGTCTGACATTCTCGCTCTACCCAGTGCCATTCCTATTGATAAAGTTGAGGACCGTAAAACGGGGTGAATAGAAACTCAGGGGTGAATAGAAACAAAACTTTGGTTTGGTTTTTCACTTTGGTACCATATTATTGGCCTCTAACAATACAGCGACTTTTTAGATTAACAATCTATAGGTACATATAAATAAAATTGGAGTGTCTGTTTGTAATATTGAAATAACATAATAAAATAAATGTTTTTAATATATAAAGAGGCTAATTGGTGATCCAGATTTGGTTAAGTCCAACCTTCAAAGCTTTGAGCACAGGCGTAGGGTAGCCAGCCTTTCGGTGTTTTACAGGATGCATTTTGGAGAGTGTGCGCAGGAATTGCATGACTTGATTCCGCCATCGCAATTCTACCATCGGACAACCCGACGTACGGCGAATATTCACCCTTACGTTGTTGAAACCTCTACGGTCCGGACTAAGCGTTTCACCTCGTCGTTTATACCGCGTACGTCGACGGACTGGAACAGTTTACCTGCTGCAGTCTTCCCGTCTGATTATAATTTGGGTGTCTTCAAGGCTAGAGTGAATAGGCTCTTAATAAACTAGTGCGTACCATCAGGTGGGATCGCAGTCAAGCACTAGTTTATATCAAATAAAAAAAAAACCGCTTTTTACTACATGCATATGAATATACGGTACATACACCAAAATAACATTTTTTACAATTTTTGTCGGTCTGTTTGTTCCGGCTAATCTCTGAAATGGCTGGACCTATTTTGACGGGACTTTTTTTGGCAGGTAGCTGATGTAATAAGGAGTAACTTAGGCTATTTTTATTTTAGAAAAAATTAATTCAAAATCCTTTAGTCCACGCGAACGAAGCCGCGCTCACAGCTAGTCTACACTGGTATTTTTTTATTTTTAAGAGGGAAAATTTGTATTTTTTTTTGTGTATGTTTGTAATGAATAAACTCAAAAACTGCTGCGCCGATTTCAAAAATTCTTTCACCATTGGAAAGCTACATTCACCCTGAGTAACATAGGCTATATTAAATTGTCCGTGCGAAGCCGGGACGGGCCGCTAGTTCATTAATTCATTAAACCCCAAGCGAACGCCGCGGCCACAGTACTAATATCATATAGCGTGCCGCGGCGTTCGCTTGGGGTTTAAGGCGTTCGTGCATCTATTATCTTACTATTGTGTCTCAAATTGACGGTACCTGAAAGGTTCATCATCATCATCATCATATCAGCCGAAAGACGTCCACTGTTGGACATAGGCCTCCCCCAAGCGTCGCCACAACGACCGGTCCTGTGCGTCACGCATCCATCGGATTCCCGCGACCCTGACCAGGTCATCGGTCCACCTTGTTGGAGGCCGTCCAACGCTGCGTCTTCCGGTACGTGGTCGCCACTCCAGAACCTTTCTTCCCCATCGAACATCTGTTCTGCGTGCAATGTGCCCTGCCCATTGCCACTTAAGTTTGGCGATTCTTCGAGCTATGTCGGTAACCTTGGTTCTCCTGTGGATATCTTTATTTCTTATGTGATCACGCAAGGAAACCAAGCATAGCCCTTTCCATCGCCCTTTGGGTGACTTTGAGTCTCCTTATGAGGCCCATTGTAAGTGACCACTGAAAGGTTAATAAATTGATATAGTCAAATGCTGCAAAAAATATTCAAATATCGAGAAAATACCTTCAAAGTTTTTTTTTTATTCACCCTTGTACCATACCATATTCACCCCATTTTACCCTGGAGTTACAGACGTAAAGAATAAAGTCCGTGTTCATCTTCATGTCTCGCTTGGCTTGTATTGTTCCGACCAGCGACATTAACACAGTAATGGCCAGTAAATGGCCGCTGCATGGACACATGGCCGCGGTCGTGTACACAATGGTCAACACTTTCACTGATGTCTGTTTGTTTAGCAGTACAGTCAGTGTGTCAAGTTTTTAAGATTCTTTTTTTATTGCTTCAGAAATCTTCATACATGATAATTAATTATGAAAAGCCTGTACATCATAATTTATTATATTAAAAGATATAATTTTATGGTTTTTTACTTATGTCCGTGGTTTTATACTTTGAAACCATCCAACCAAATGTGCCCTAAACTGGGTTTAGATCATTAAAATAATGCTTTCAAAATGTTTTTAGTGTAGTATCATACGGCTGGTATCCTAAATTATACAATAAAAAACATTGCTGGAGTGTAGTGTTTTGTTTGAGGACAAAAGAAGATTGAGAGAATTGCTGATTTAGTACAAGTACTCAATTTTATAGATGAGTTTTAGTCAGTAGAAGTCTGACACGCCCTTCTGCTCCATCCTAGAGCGTGAGAAGTCATTGGATGGTTTCCTACATCAAAAAACTTTCACCTTTTTGATCTTCGTTATTGCTCTTCGTTACTACTAGTTTGCTTTGCCTCTTGGATATCTAGTGACATAGCAGAAAAAAATAGTCCGAGGTCTGTGTTTCCTGATAGTTACAACCTAGGGTCTCTAAGTCAAGAATGAATAGTAATAATAATAATAATAACTGGAACTGGCGCAAACCGATAGTACTTGACACTGACGATCGCAGGGAAGTATGGCAGAGCAAGGAGCTTCACGGACGCTTTTTCCGGGCCCTTCATGGGCCCGATGTAGACCAATTGGCGTCCGTAGCCTGGCTGCGTTTCGGTGACCTCTTTGGGGAAACCGAAGGTTTTACCTGTGCAATTATGGACGAAGTTATCATGACGAATAACTACCGGAGATTTATTGTGAAGGACGGCACGGTTGACATATGTCGGGCGTGTCACCGACCGGGTGAATCAATCCGCCACATTATCTCTGGTTGTTCTCGTCTAGCTAACGGTGAATACTTGCATAGACACAACCTTGTAGCCAGGATTATCCATCAGCAACTTGCTCTGAAATACTCTCTTGTGGAATCGGAGGTGCCATACTACAGGTATGTGCCCGACCCAGTTCTCGATAATGGCGATATCACGTTGTACTGGGATCGGTCCATCATCACTGACAGGACTATTGTAGCCAATAAGCCTGATATAGTGGTGGTGGACCGAAGCGAGAGGCGTGCAATGATTGTTGACATATCCGTTCCGCATGACGAGAACCTCGCGAAAGCCGAGAAAGATAAACAAATCAAGTATATTGACTTGGCTCGCGAGGTTGTCGACATGTGGGAAGTGTATTCAGCGATTATTGTACCGATAGTCGTTTCAGCCAATGGCTTAATAGCCAAGAGCCTCGACCAACACCTTAGGAGGCTCTCGTTAGGCGACTGGATCAAGGGTTTGATTCAGAAAGCGGTACTTCTGGACACGGCTCGTATAGTCAGGAGGTTCCTTTCTCTGGAGCCCTGACCGCCGGTAGCTTGGACCCTATTCCCGATACCGGTGGGACACTATTTTTAGGGTTCCGTAGCCAAATGGCAAAAAACGGAACCCTTATAGATTCGTCATGTCTGTCTGTCTGTCTGTCTGTCCGTCCGTATGTCACAGCCACTTTTTTCCGAAACTATAAGAGCTATACTGTTGAAACTTAGTAAGTAGATGTATTCTGTGAACCGCTTTAAGATTTTCACACAAAAATAGAAAAAGAGCAATAAATTTTGGGGGTCCCCATACTTAGAACTGAAACCCAAAAAATTTTTTTTCATCAAACCCATACGTGTGGGGTATCTATGGATAGGTCTTCAAAAATGATATTGAGGTTTTTAATATCATTTTTTTCTAAGTTGAATAGTTTACGCGAGAGACACTTCCAAAATGGTAAAATGTGTGTCCCCCCCCTCTAACTTCTAAAATAAGAGAATGATAAAACTAAAAAAAATATATAATGTACATTACTATGTAAACTACCAACGAAAATTGGTTTGAACGAGATCTAGTAAGTAGTTTTTTTTAATACGTCATAAATCTAAAAAATACACTATTATTAAAACATCGATCAAAGTTACAACGAACTACAAGAACTTTTATATTATGTTACTTGCTGCTATGGAACCATCCATGGGCGAGTCCGACTCGCACTTGGCCGGTTTTTATATTTTTAAATGTTTTTTTTTTTTTTTATAATTTTTTTAAGGAATATTTAAAAATGTAATTAATATGTTGAAATGAATAATAAAGGAATATAATAATAATAAGGCTTGCCTTTGTTGGCCAGTCGTAGTGAACACTGACGAGGAACAGAGCTCCCACCTCTCTCTTGCCTTTATTGGCTGGCTTGAGTATTGATTCGCAAGAGCAAATGCGCTCGGGAGAAGGATGTATAATCCAGTAAGATGCTGGTAGGGATCTTGACCGTACTTCCGGGATTGTCCTGATAGTCGTGGTATACCTCTCCACTCCTCAAGCACATCAGGATATGTTGCCCTCTTGTTGCTACGTCACTTCGTGCTAGCGACCATTTTGGGGGCCCATTTGTTGAGTGTGCAAGTCATCCCTTGCCTTTTTATCGATGGAAATTAAAAACATTGTTTAGGAAGGGGCCATAGTCTTAACATAGTTCCTGGTAACCAGTCCACTTAAGACTCCAAAAACCATAGCCTTATATTAGTTTTTCACATGGTGCAATAGTTTCCCTTCAACCGGGGGTTGTCCTTGAATGCACTAGCATAGTGCATACAGGGATAATCGCCGGTTGGTACCACGTTCCATTAGAAGCAGCTAAAAGGGCCTCTGCGAGTTGCTTTCGGCTCCTCGTATGCCTTCCAAAGGTCCAGGTCTCATGGTTCTGAGATAAATAAATGTATAAAAATAATAATAATAATATTTCACAACTATCACACAACGCCATCTAGTCTCAAGCTAAGCAGAGCTTGTGTTATGAGTACTAGTTTACTCTTAGGCAAGCGTGCTCCATCGTCGGCCACATTACTATCAGGTGAGATAGTGGTTAAACGCGAGCCTATCAATAACAAAAAAAAAAATATATATATATTTCACATAATTATTATATTATGCATGCAAAACTTATACCTATCTTTTTTAGCACTTTTTTCCTCGCAACTAAGTATTAGACCAATTCCTCTACCACCATTTAAATATCTAAATCGGTGCTAGCAATATGTCAGTGTAATCGTCTGATCCGGCGGCACTTAACGATTATTTGCAATAGATTACAGGGAGTTATGCAAAGCTGAGCACAACTGGTATAAACCTTATGAGAGAACTCCATAAAGGGAAGTACAGCCATGGGGATAAGTTATAGGTTTTCGGAAATGTTTTTTTTTATCAGGATGCTGTTTGAAAACCTAAATTAGTAAGTCTGTATTTTTTGGAGCGGTAGACAGTGCAGCACTTTTTGTATAAAGAAGAAAACAGTAGATAAAGGTGTATCTAACCCCTATCCTTAAACTTCCTTTCTCGTGGTGGATACTAAAAAATATGATGTGATATTAAGAAATAAAAGTATTTTTTTAATGATGAACAGATAAAAACAGCATGTAAATTAAAAAAAAATACAACCGAATTGATAACCTCCTTTTTTTGGAAATCGGTTAAAAATAACTCGAAACGACATTTTACCAGATAAGTCTCAAATATCATATAATAGAGAGCGTTTTTTATTACAAAAAGTTATACTTTCGCCCACTCTTTAATTACTGAGCATTTACAATGACAAAATGCATCAAACCATTACTGGACAGAACAAAAAAGCGTCGTCAAGCGACATGTCTCCCCACCGTCTATATTTGGAAGCTTGTAAATGACATCATTCCGTCTGATGCCTGTCTGACATATATCCTCAAACCGGGTCTCCACTTGGGATTCGTGTTTTTTCCTTAGTCTCGTTTTGATTTTTTTTTTCATTGCTATTTTTGTGCAATGCAAGTTGTTTTACTAAAAAAAAACGATATATAACATATATTTACTTATTTAGGCACGAAAGAAATGTTTAAAAAATGATTAGTGTTTAATATATACTTAATTAACTCTTTTCATATGATATTTACATAAAAAATTAAAAAAAGAATTGTTTAAGTGACAAATAATTTATTCATGATGTCTTTGCTTTTCTACCGATGAATCAAATATTTGAACGACTCACGGAAAAAAAATAAGGCGAAATTTGTTTGTGTGTGTGTTTGTTACCTACTTCTTCACACTCAAAAGGCTGATTGGATAATGGTCGAAAGATGCCCTGGAAATATACATGGGATTGCTACTTTTTTATCTCAGGAGTATGTTTCCTTGGTATAATTTTCTACTTTCACGTAAGCGAATCCGTTGGCAGAAACTAATATTTAAATATAATAATCAAAGAATACTTCCGTCATAATTACCCCTTTCTTCTTCGTCAGAATCAGTCAAACAATTTGCTAACACTTTTCCTCTCGACAGTACACAGACAATCTCGTTCGCAACATGTAGTCTACTTTCGATTTTCAAACTACAACCTCGCGATACCATATCGCATTACCATAACTACACGGTTTGCGTTTAGGGTTACGTTATAGGGTATGGGCGAACGTAAGATTTTGCGTTTAGATACGAATTTGTAATTAGGGTATATAAAGATTTTCATTGAAGGACTGATTCAAAATCAGGATGCATTTCAGAGTGTGCGCCGGAATTGCATGAATTGATTCCGTCATCTCCTTTCTACCATCGGACAAACTGACGTACAGCGAGTATTCTCCCGTACGTTGTTGAAAGCTCTACGGTCCGAACTAAGCGTTTCGCCTAGTCGATATACCACGTCCATCGAAGGACTGTAAAGATTTGCCTGCTGCGGTCTTCCCGTCCAATTATAATTTGGGTGTCTTCAAGGCTAGAGTGAAAAGGCTCTCAATAAACTGGTGCTCCTCATCATCAACGATTGCATCACTGCTTACCATCGGGTGGGATCGCAGTCAAACTCTATGGTGTTTTCCTTCATCTTACCTGATTGATGGTAAACGATGATATGTTCGACGTTGGAGCACGTTTGTCTACTTCAACCAACAACTGTTTGTCTAGAAGTAACCTATTCACTCTTGGCTCAAAAACTCTCAGGTTTTACCTACCCATCACGAAACACAGACTCTAGCAGGGAATTCCACTCCTTAGCTGTGCGCGCAATAAATGAGTTGTCAAAACGTTTCGTACCTACAGTTGCCAAAACGGATCTTGAGCGCTCGGCGTCAGAGTGGGGATCGCTTTGCGCATTCCATACATTGGCGAGCTAATCGTCTTCATTGTTGGATACATGCTGCAACGCAGGGAACGAATCAGGAGTGACGTCTATGACGCGATGGCGCGGCGAGCCAATCACTGGTACTCCCCCCGCCCCCGCGTCTCACTTCGCACTACTAAAGATACCGAATATTTGACTTCTGCGCAACCGCTCAAGATCCGTTGTGGCAACTTTACGTATGGGTGAAACCCTAACTTCTCAATTCAGTCGAGTAAATGTTTTTTTTAGAACTTTCACACAACGCCAACATAGATATAGCGTAAGTTCTGCTTAGTTTGGGACTGATATGGCTACGTGCTTCATCGTCGGCCACATCACTTACTATTAGATGAGATAGTAGTCAAATTCAGCCTATCAATAAAAAAAAAGATTTCCCAAACCATAAATATCCAGGTCCCAAACTAAGCAGCTATGCTAGAAGGAACGGGGTGGGTCTTTAAGTCATTAAGAGTCTGACACTATCTCCCGCTCCGCCCAAGACCGGGGGTTGTCATACTCCCTTTTCCTACTCTCTTGTCACTTCACCCACAATCCATCCAAGATGGATGGTTTCTTTGCCCTTCCTCCCAATCTCCATCAATGACTTAAAATAGGAGATAACTGATGCCCTTATGTAATTTAATGAAATCAATCTCATGTGGTGTAACCGGTATAAAGTCTTCGTCAAATGACACTCAATCTAATTTAAATGCTAATCTGTTAATGAATAAAATCAGTTATTTTGACTTATGGCCCACTTACATATTTATAGGTATTAATGGGACTATTAAGTAGCGGCTGACTCTGCGATAGGTTTATTTTTTGCTTTTTTATCAGAAACCTCCGTATCACACGAACCAGTACCTAACCACACATAAACGTACGGTTACGGTTGTGGAATTCACTTCCGCCTGACATCAGGGGCTGCCAAACTCTTGCAGTTTTTAAAAGAAGAGTGAAAGAGCACTATCTTTCTATTTCATCATAATTGCAAATTTAAACTAATATGTATTATTTTATTTTAGGTATTATTTAGTATGTATTTGTGCGATATTTATTTTAATATGTGTATGTTTATAATTATAGCAGTATATACCTATATATAAACAAAAACAAACAAACAAACAAAATAAAATATATTTCTAAATACATACATATTATAGATAAATTACACCCAGACAAAAAACAAATGAAATAATAATTTAATAATAATAATAATTTATTACACCAGAAAAATACATGTTTACACAATTTGTCTATAAACAATTTAAGATTAAAACTAAAACAGTCACAATTGTGCTTAATTTTGCATCTGCTGCCGAACTAGGCTAGGTGCCTGTATATATATATCTTTAATTATTATTATTTTTATTTTTATACTATTTCATTGTTAACTTTGTATTTTGTGTGTACTAATTTTCCTTTTACTTTTACACACGGTGTCTACTTCTCTATTTTCTTCAACTTTCCTGTCGCAGGTATGCTGGAAGAGATTTCATTAGAAATAAGCATCACCTTTGTACTATTTTTTCTGTTTCCTTCCTCTTTTCTTGTACTTCTATGTGTGTGTACATAAATAGTTAAATAAATAAATAAATAAATAAATAAACACCACTATTTTTTAATTAGTACAAATATTTAAAGGGCTTATTAGAAAAGCCCTTGTTATTTTATAGGTAAAATCTCAATAAATAATATTCATAAACAGCAAAGTTATTAGCGTTGGTTTATGTCCCAAAATGTCACTCAATTTATGGAAATTTTGTGCAGGCTATTGATTAATGAATGAATAAGTGACAATTATTAAGGAAAAACACTGCCCGCAGTATTTTCTACTAGCAATTGTTATGTTTGATTGATTCTATGATGAATTTACCTTTTCGTGGTCAATTTTAGGATTTCGGTTTTTTCTACTTTTGACTACAAAAATATGATCAGTGACGGGTACAGATAGAGCCCCATTTTTTTTTGTACTAATTAAAAGGTAGGGGTGTATATTAAGGCTTTTTTTTAGGAGAGGTAGCCATACAATGACTTCTTCCGCTCTGGGTAGAGCGGGAAAGCGTGTCAGAGTTTTACTGACTAAAACCACACCTGTGTTCTTCAGTTTGCCTTTTGCGTTCTTCCCAGTCTATATTCCCAGGCCTAGCTAGCGGGCATCGGCACTGCTGGGCCTTACGGTTTGCTGTCATCTCTTTGAGGAACGCGTGGATCACTACGCTGTTGACGACTGGACTTGGTCCGGTTAATTACCGGACGGCCGGACGGCGAGCTACCCATTGCTCGACGTCCGCAATATAAGAAAGGCTAAAGTTTGTGAGTGGGTGTGTGTGTATGTTTGTTACTTCTTCATCTTCGAACGGCTGAACGGATTTCAAAGAAACTTACTACACGGGTAGTCCATGTTCTTGAATAAATAGCACATAGTGTACATCCCTAGAATGATAATTAATACTCGTAAATAATGATAATATTCCACAACTATCACATAACGCCGTCTAGCCCAGAGCTTCTGTTACGAGTACTAGACAACTGAATAAATGATCGTATACATCACACAAACTTTTGTCCTGGGTGGGAATCAAACCCACGACCTCTGGCATAGCAGTCAGTGTCACTAACCACTAGACCAACAGGCCAGTCATAATAGGTACATGATGCAAATTAACCCTAGGGAATATTTATTTGCGATAAATTTCTACTTGCACGCAGGCGAAGACGCCGGCAGGAGCTAGTTTACAATACATTAGAAAGTATATTAAAGCTTATCGTAATCAGTGTCTTAGCTATCATAAAACATAATACAGCACAATAACATTTCCATAAAATGTAACGTTATGTAATAATTGCTTTGCCGATTAAACTAGACGACTCCACGCAGATCTTTAGTCACCTTTCACAAGATTATTAAGGCACTAGCTCCCGAGAAGTGCTATAAATAAAACAGTAATTTTCTGAAGCCTACTTCACGGTAACGACTAGGTCAATAGATTAAATTATATAATTATGTTAATTATAGATTCATGTGCAACATTATCAACATTATTTTTTTTTAACCGACTTCCAAGGAGGAGGTTCTCAATTCAGCTGTTTATAAAAAAAAAATTTTTAAATGTTTTTTACCTCAGAACTTCGTTGTTTATGGACTGATTTGCAAAATGTTTTTTCCCCTTAAAGGATTATGCATCCAGATTGGTCCCTTTTTTTCAAAATTCAGATCTGACGATGGAATCCATGAGAAATCGAGGGAACTCCTCAAACATTATAGGCAACTATATAGTTATTTTCATCGGGTCAAAAAGTAACATTTGACGAAGTGGAACTGGTGAAGAAGACCAGAAATGGCCATCGGAACTTCTAAACTCACATAGATGAAAATAGTCACGCGACTATGTCAATACAAATAAGTGAATGGTTCCGAATGTTGAAATGGTATAATCTGATGATGATGATGGAGCCGGTATTTTTTAGCTGGTTTTCCCTACTCCTTTCAAACGTCTTTGATCTTTAAAAATATGTTTAGACAAAAAAAATGCTGTTTAAGTGTTCTTCAGAATGTACATAGCATAATATGTAAATCAATCAATATTTCGCAAAGAAAATGGCTCTATGCGGGCGCAGGCAGCAGTACTAGTTTGTGTGCTCCGACCAGATGTTCAGGGGAATATACGCCTTAACACGTTCTTGCACTAGTTTCGTTCGCAGGAAAATGTATTTTCCACGCACATTGAGAAACTATTGCTGAAACTTTACACTGTTTTCCACGTGTGGGAATTAGGAAAATTATTTGCTTGACTAGATTAGTTTATTTTATGGTATCACATTTATGATGGTGTTGATAAGTTTCTCACGATACCTAATTGTGACAAACCGAAGAACATGGCTTTTTTTAGGTAGGACTAGCTGCGCCCGCGACTTCGTTCGCGTGGACTACAGGATATAGAATTATTTTTTTCTAAAATATAAGTAGCCTATGTTACTCCTTATTACATCAGCTACCTGCCAAAAAAGTCCCGTCAAAATCGGTCCAGCCATTTCAGAGATTAGCCCAGACAAACAGACAGACAAACAAAAATTGTAAAAAATGTTATTTTGGTGTATGTACTACGGTACATACACCAAAATAAGTAACAGACAACAACCCATCGGTCGGGTTGTCATAGGACAACCCGACGTACGACGAATGTTCACCCTTACGTTGTTGAAACCTCTATGGTCCGGACTAAGCGTTTCGCCTCGTCGTTTATACCGCGTACGTCGAAGGACTGGAACAGTTTGCTAGCTGCGGTCTTCCCGTCCGATTATAATTTAGGTCTCTTCAAGGCTAGAGTGAATAGGCTCTTAATAAACTAGTGCGCCTTACCACTTACTAGCTTTGAAGTCATCTAAATTATAATCGGACGGAAAAAACGCAGCAGGCAAATTGTTGTGAAAACACGGCATAATATCTCGGATAACTCTGTCTACATTATTTATTGAGACCGGCCGTAAGTTAAGACTTATGTGTTGAAAGAAAATGTCGTGAGGTAATCAGAATTAATGGTCTGAAATTGCCAATACGCACTCACTGAGGTAGCGTTGTGATTAATGCTCGGAAAGTAGGAAACATATTGCCTAATGCCATAAGCACAAGGGCGAGATAGAGACACATTTGTATTAGTGATAATATTGTAATAAAACGTCCAAAATTTATGGGATTCCTTACGAAAAAATAATCTTTTTGACCTTATGATCACTGAGGCCAATCTTCACAGAATTAGCCAAGTCAGCACAGGTGTATCCGATACGACAGGGGAGAGATCGAGCAGGACCAACGGCACTTCGTACTTTTTGCACGTGGCACGAGGGTGTCGCACCATCAGCTCCTAAACTCCAGGCTGCTGTAATTTCTCGCTGTCCCGGCCGTCCAGTAACTGTCCGGACCAAGCCCAAGTCGTCGACGGCGCGCACTGTTCCCGCGCGCCTCAAGGAATTGTCAGCAACAGCAGGGACCCAGCCGGGTCGAAGCCTACTGGGGCCAGGGTTATCCGAAAGGGAGCTCCAGGGTTATCCGAAAGGGAGCTCGAGCCCCGGTATGAAGGCTAGAAGAAACGGGGTGGGTCTTTTAGTCAGTATGAGTCTGACACTATCTCCCGCTCCGCCCAAGAGCGGGGGTTGTCATTGGATGATTTTTTCCAACCATAAAAAAAAATGGCTGCTGTAATTTATAGTACAAAATACGCTTTTGCCCGACCCGGGAATCATATCGCTGCGACTCCCGGGACGGGCAAAAGTTACCACGGGACTAATGAGGTGGGAAAATCACTTCAGTGCCGAAACAATCATAGCTTGTAGAGTTAGCAATCAAAGATTTATGTCTGTTGGAGACTCGTGTCCTCCAATGATGAATGATGATGGAAAAGTATAACATCCACAGGAAAGCTTGAAAGATGCTATAAAAATACGAAACGCTTTGACAGTTATTGTCACTTCTTTAGTACCATTTTTTTAGGCGATCTAACCATCTAGTTACTCCTATCGCTTTGCGTAGAGCGAGAAGAAAGGTCACTTTTGCTAACTAAAAGCCACACATATTCCTTAAGTTACCCTTTGCATTCCAAAGCCGAACTCTCTCGTACAATCCCGGAGCTCTTTGTAAAGTTCTCTAGAAGTCAAGATCACGTATTGGCAACCAGCGTGAGACGGGTCCTAGTTAAATAGAACGACAACCTTTGGAAGATATTGGGGCACAAACAAATTGCTAGAGGCAAAGACCTTCAGCAAATCCGTCTGGATGTTGTCTCTCGGACCGGATTTTGTGGCGCCACTCAAAACTTTAGAGGTATGATGACCATATGGGGAACAGGATGTTGAGCCGCTGAATATTCTAGTGGATAAGCACTCGCACGGTGCAGAATTTGTGTGACGTTAGGTCTAAATTTTACTTTGAATGTGGTCCTATAAGGCTCCTCGTTCAAGAAGACTTTTTGTAGCGATGTTTCGTAAGCGCGCGACAGCAGCGATACTAACGCGCGTTAGTCGCATTTGCAAGAGCTGTAGAAAAGATGCCAACGCGCCAATAACGCGTTGAAGCATCGCGACTATATCGATGCGAATGCGCTACAGCATCGCTACTAAAATACACCGTGGGCGAAGGATCTTATAGTTGCTACAGGCCGTCAAAAACGACGTTACGCTAGGCATACTACTACAAACTTATAGTGAGTGTGTGCGTGCCAACTGGCCGCTCGTAGTGTAGTGTGATTTATAAAGTTCCTATTACACCACTCGATATTCAGATAGTCTTAGTCTATGTACGGCGTACCGACGTACGGCGAATATTCACCCTTACGTTGTTGAAACCTCTACGGTCCGGACTAAGCGTTTCGCCTCGTCGTTTATATCGCGTACGTCGAAGGACTGGAACAGTTTACCTGCTGCAGTCTTCCCGTCCGATTATAATTTGGGTGTCTTTAAGGCTAGAGTGAATAGGCTCTTAATAAACTAGTGCGCCTCACCATCAAAGATTGCATCGCTACTTACCATCAGGTGGGATCGCAGTCAAGCACTAGTTTATATCAAATAAAAAAATAAAAAAAATGTAGTGTAGTGTAATAAGGGTCAGACCTTCTTACTTCTGAATGAAAAATACGACAGTCTATATATCGTGTGCTGAATAACGCGTAGTGTAAATAGGCTATTAAACCAGTTCATTCTGGTTCGGACAGTTGTTGTGTTCAGGGCTTGGGGCATACTCGTTACGTTCGCGTCACGTCATATTTGTTTTGTTGAAACATAAAAATGTATTTTATTATTAAAGTTCATTTATTGAAGTCGGTTCTGTATTTTATTTATCATCGCAACGATGGAATATACATGTATTTGTACAACATACAATAATTAACTGCTAAACTCATGTCCCTTCTTTTAAGCTAATAAGAATAAAAATATAATCTAACATTACAATAAACAGCTGATAAAAGTTTGGTTAGAGGTGGGTTGCAACAGGTTAATTCGCATATCTGATACGCCTGTTCCTGCTACTTTAAAATAGCAGTTCCAAAAACCTGTGACAAAATAGCAACTGTTACACGGAACTGTAAAGGATCGGTCCTTTACAGTTCCATGTAACCGTTGTGTATGTAACAGTCTGTTTTGTTTGAGCTTGTGACTAAGTTTACCAGTAACTGTGTTTTAATAACTGAATAAACAATAAATGCCTACCTACTTTTTTATGATCAACTTTTTTGGTTTACAGGTTTGCTTTTCGGAAGTACCGAATTAATCTTTTACAATTAGGTGTTTTATAATAATTTATCTTTGTAAAACTGAAAACAATCCTTCATGCTTTTACAGGCTATTTAGGCCTTCTAGTGTGACGGTGTGACTTGTAGCAGTCGCGTGGAGCAGGAACAGTTTATTTCGCACATTCGTAACTGTAACAGAC
This sequence comes from Mythimna ferrago, assembly GCA_910589285.2. NCBI lineage: Eukaryota > Metazoa > Arthropoda > Insecta > Lepidoptera > Noctuidae > Mythimna > Mythimna ferrago. The sequence goes on from OU342693.1 coordinate 4,891,339, forward strand.
TGCTATTTTCAGATATCTGTTATATTTATCTGTGACGATAAATACGCCTCACTCCTAAGTTTGGTTTATTTAATTGAATCCTTCTGTGCCAACCCTAACAAAATAGGTAAATATTTTTCATTCTTTATAAAGTTTTGTCTTTTTTAGTTACTCTGCGTCTATGCCCAGAATCGGTCACAATATGGCTGACTTGATTGAGCCGTCCACATAAGATGTTATTTTTTTTACCGATATCGGGATAAATATTTCTTTTTTCTTTCTTTCGTGTTTACTTTTCTACCTCTCCGTGTCGTCATAGAATCATGCCGTTAAAAGTGGGTCGGATCCGTGACAGGGACGGTACTGCAGCGCCATCTTACTTTCATCGGATGACCTCACGACGTGACCCAGGGTACTAGACCTCAGTTACGACACAGGGTAAATAGAATATATCTTTAGTACAGATTGGATGGTTTCTTTTTAGTCTTGGACTAATGAGCGGTTTAAGACCTTGGTGAACTAACCATATCCCGAAATCCAGAAAACGTCAGCTCAGCGAGTCCAATGATCTGTAGGTAGTAGTCGGCGTCGCGTACAAACTACCTACAAGTCATTGGACAAATCGATAGTGTTTCATGTACCGGATCGACCCTCCACGAGATTAAAACGATCAAAATTTAACGGTGTATGTGCGCAGCAGACAATGTGTTGTATGTGTTATGTACCACAAAGTATGTATATTAGGTACTAGCATTTGCCCGCTGCTTCTCCCGCGTACATAAAATATATCACTCAGGAAAAAAAAGCTTTCTATTCGTGAAAATATTTTAGCAATCGGACCAGTACTTTTAGAGATTACCAAATCCAAACAAACAAAAAAAAACTAGCCAAGTGCGAGTTGGACTCGCGCATGAAGGATTCCGTACCGTCCTTAGGAAAATTCGGCAAAAAAAACGTTTGTTATAAGGGAGCTCCCCTTAAATATTTATTTTATTTAGTTTGTATCTAGTATTTGTTGTTATAGTGGCAACAGAAATACATAATTTGTGAAAATTTCAACTCTCTAGCTATCGCGGTTTTTGAGATACAGCCTGGTGACAGACAGACGGACAGACAGCGAAGTCTTATTAGGGTCCCAGGGTAAAAACCCTTTAGGTACAGAACAGAACCCTAAAAAAAACTTTACCCCTTTATAATATTTGTGTAGATCGGATATATCTATGGTGGAGGTTTCTTTATTAGAAATTTATTAAATAGTTTATTTAATATTTAAGTTTTTTATGTACATATGTATCTCAGTAAAACAATTATATAGTAGATAGATAATCTTCTCAGGATATTTATTTGGAACGAGTGAGGCAATTAAAATAGTACGGATACATAGTCAAAAAAAAGAAAGAAATATAGTGAGTGTGTTTGTTTGTTGCTCCTTTACAATGAAATCGTTGCTGGGTTTTGAATGAAATTTGGCACAGGGGTAGATGCTTTTTATCCCGTGAGTTATCCCAAAGGAAAATTCCTTTGGGATAATTTTCTACTCTGAATGATCCGGATTCTGATCCCGATTTCCGGCCACCGTAGGCGCGGGCTTGCGGACAGTGAGCAATGGGTAGCTCGCTGTCCGGCCGTCCGGTAACTGCCCGGACCAAGCCCAAGTTGTCGACAGCGCGCACTGTTTCCGCGCGCCTCAAAGAGTTGTCAGCAACAGCAGGGACCCAGTTGGTTCGAAGCCTGCTGGGGCCAGGGTTTCGAAAGACAGCTCGAGCCCCGGTATGAAGGCTAGAAGGAACGGGGTGGGTCTTTTAGTCAGTAAGAATCTGACACTATCTCCCGCTCCGCCCAAGAGCAGGGGTTGTCATTGGATGATTTTTTCCGGCCATAAAAAAAAGGGTAGACCGCAAAATCTAAAGTTCCTTAAGTTTTTTGAAATTTGCTGCAGTATTGGATATTATGGTAACAAAAATGACATTTGCGGTAACGACATGAATGTATTTACACAAACATAGTCATTACAACGATCATCATAACTCTCTAACTTAATATGTCAAGTTTTTATTTAAATTTTAGCTCTTCTCTCAGTTAGAGAGTTATGTAAATGAGTGACTATAATTGTGTACATATATTGTTGTTGTCATTACCGCAAACAAAATTTTTGTTATTATCGTTCCCTTGGAATTATCTTCGACTATCGTGCAGATGAAGTCGCTGGATAAAATTAGTTAAACTGTTACTTACCGCGTTTAAACTATAACAGTTACTGTACGAACGTTGTGTGTGAGTGACGCATTAATTACCTGTAAATAAAGAAAGTGAATAATTAGATATATGTAGTAAATATCCTTCTGAATGTATTTTAATCTCGGTAGCCATTTTCAACAAAAAATAGCCAAGTAAGCAGGAGATATTATAGTGCACGAGTGTGCGCAAACACAAGTGCACTCTCTGTTCCTGTACTATCATAGTCCGATGCGTGGTGGCAATCCGACATGACTGGAGAGAGAGACACGGCGCGCGGCGCGGCGGGGATATCACACCACCATCTTCCAAACTTTGAGCTGCTACAACGTAATCTATCTTTATCTATATATATAAAAATCAATGCCACTTTTCGTTGTAATTTTATAACTCAAGAACGGGCTCACATATCCAAACGAAATGTTTAGGCTTTGTTTGTATAGATGGTTTATGTGAAGTTTGCATAAAATCGGTCGAGCGGTTCTTCATTTATCACATTTTTTGTAAAAAATTAAAGTAGGGTAGAGTAGGGTAGGGTAGAGTAGGGTAGAGTAGGGTAAAGTAGGGTAGAGTAGGGTAGAGTAAGGTAGAGTAGGGTATAGTAGGGTGGAGTAGGAAAGAGCGAGAGCGAAGCCGCGCGGACAAAAGCTAGTAATATTATAATTCTTCTGTAAGTGTTTTTGTCATCTAACTCCTTCTAAACAGCATGAACGATTCGGCGGAAACTTTGTGTGTTTATTTGAGTATCCCTAGATGGTTTGAAAATACAGATACGGATACGGATATGACAACGTCTGTCACCTATTTGCCATGGTTACGTCATCACGCGTGAATGGCTGGAGTAATTTCGCTAATTGTTTTTGTTTGTGCTTGTTATTGTGAGAAGAAGAACCTTATAAAAGAAAAAAATAAGAAAGTTGCGCTGAAAAGTAGAAAGTCTTTTGAAAATTAATGTTCACGTGTTTGACAGTTCACAGCTAACACACGACAATGTCTACTTATTGACCGACCCGGGAATCCTAGGACCCGACGCTCAGTAGTCCCACCAGTGGCCACGATACCAACGACGCATTTAATTCGTAGTTCCACGTGAAAGACAGGTAAAATTACTTACTACGTCCGTATTAATGATAGAGTACAATAACAAAGATATCATTTATGTGATAATATTGATAAATATGGTAAATAGCTGTGGATCTAACATTATAATTCTAGAAATATCTAAATTACTGATAAAGGCATACGTAATTTTAAGTACTTATTGTATATTATTTCCACACAGTACCAAGATTTTACATTACATTATGGGCAGAGTACATTGCTCGCAGAACAGATAGCCGTTGGGGCCGAAAGGTTCTGGAGTGGCGACCACGTATCGGAAGACGCAGCGTCGGAAGGCCTCCTACAAGATGGACCGATGACCTAGTGAAGGTTGCGGGAATCCGATGGATGCGGGACGCGCAGGATCGATCTTTGTGGCGACACTTGGAGGAGGCCTATGTTCAACAGTGGACGTCTATCGGCTGAAATGATGATGATGATGACCAAGATTTTATAGGCATAAGTTATAACACTTATTTATTTAATTGTTCATGTATAAACTTAACTTATAAAATAAAAGAAGACGGAAACAGAAAAATAGGTACATAGGTGATGCTTATTTCTGTCGCAGGGAAATGAGGATAGGTAATATCCGCTTTTCTGACATTTTACTAGATTTAGTTTAGTGAAACGACATATCACTAACGATAAATTGATGTTTTGTCATATCACTATAGATACTTTTAGTAAGAAGACGTAATAAACTATTTGTAATTCTGTTTTATTAACTATTTGTAATTCTGTTTTATTAACAATAGAACTCTAGATAGTTGTGAGTTACTTTATGTTACTAAAACACTATCGACTAAATATTTGCATGCCATCATTAAATGGCGGAATGTGTCTTTGCACTTGTCTCTTTTATGAAACATCTTTTGTACCTACCACATTTTACGCAAATAAACGATATTATTATTATTATTATTATTAAACAAGAATATTCGACATCTACCGGGATTTCGTGAAGTCCCTGATATCCTCATTTCCCTGCGACATTTCTAAAGAAATTCTTCCAGCATACCCACGAAAGGAGAATTTATGTAGGTTTACATATATTGTACACTGGATCCTACCCTCAAATGTGATCCCTCTCTGTCTCTCAAAGGTTTGCTGGTAGAAAACTCACAGTTGAGGCCCAAGCGCCCGAAAAGTGCCATAAAACAGTGACTTTCTGAAGCCTACTCCTCGGTAACGGCCAAGTTTGAAAAAAAATTATGTTTATTATAGATTCATGAATAACATTATCAACATTTGATTTTTTCGTGCGATTAATACTTTTGTCTAAAAAAAATATTTAGCAATTTCGCAACTTTTCCCTACTCCTTTGAAACGGCTTGGATCTTTAAAAACATTTTTACACATAAAAATTGGTGGCTCAATGTTCTTCAAAGTGAACATAGCATATGTAAATCAATCAATATTTCGCAAAGAAAATGGATTTAAAGCGCGCACTATCTGGGCGCAGCTAGCCATAATTAAATGCACAGGTACGCGCGCTGCCGCCTAGGCGGGTACGAAAGTTGTGTCCATTTAATTTCGGCCAGATGGTCCATGTGACTATAAGTCTTAAGGGTGTTTTTTTAATATAGTGCGGTTTTGATCAGGCATGCGGGATTGTTCCGCACGCGTGACCCCTGCAAATGTCCATTTCATACAAGTATTTATTGTAATGCGGGAAAACGCACGCGTGACGCGTTTTTTTGCGTTTTGAAATTTTCTGTATGCGGAGCAAACTCGCTTGCGTGCTGAAATCCGCACGATATTAAAAATATCCAAAGGTTTGCTGGCAGAAAACTCATTGTTAAGTTCGTCTCTGTACCTACATAAGTTGTTAAATAATTGTATTAATGTTAAGTTTTGTGTGAAATAAAGAATTAAGAATCGGTCCACCTTGTGGGAAGCTTACCCGCACTGCGTTTTTTTCGACCCATCGACCATCTCTTCGCAATGGCCACTCTTTGAGCTATGTCAGTTTGTGCGTTTGGTTAAACTTCAGCATAATAGCATAGCATAATTAGTCTTTTTAATGTTCCCACTGCTGGGACTCAGGCCTCCTCTCTAGGAGAGGGTATGGGCCGTAAGTCCATAATCCACCATGCGGGTCCAGTGCGGGTTGGTAAAACTTCAGCATAACTGGAAAAATGAATAGGATTCCGGAATATTCATACTTATTAATTTATTATTTTATTTATTAATGCTTTATGCACATTACACTGTACAAAGGCGGACTTAATGAAATAGGCATTATCTACCAATCGACTTTAGGGTGGTGCAGAAACAACATGGCAGGTGCAACTTAATTAATAGACAACATAAGAGAGACAAATACAATAGTAAATACACACTAGATACATACATACAAATAAACAATGTTGTTGTGAAAAACAAATCCAACCAATCAGTGCTGTGATGATTCTACTAACTTCTTGCAAATATGCTCACGTGCCTTCACCTTAAAGGAAAATCAGCTGGCTGTCATCCTGATATTCAGATGGAGCGCATTCCAGAGAGCATTCCATACTTAACACTTACCTTCATCTCAGTCTACCGTTTCGAAGAATACGGTGCTGATGTTTCATCAATTTTTTATTTATAAGTCAACACGTCATTCATTTTATGAATGGGTTGTGTTACGTCACCCAAGCTTGGCTTCTGAAGGTTTCAATTCGAGGTTAAGTTATTTATGAAGACATTGTGTATTGATCGATGTATTGTATGAAGATCAATGTTATATCATCTGTGTAAATTGTGATTGTTACCTTGGTATTATTGTGTAGGACTGGGTAACAATTAGAGATGCGGCAAATAGTGGTTTCACCAAATAACCGAATACAGAATAGTATTCGGTTAAGTTCTTACCGAACCGAATATACTACCAGATAATTCGGTTCCCCGTTCCATAATTTTGCGTTCCATGTTTTCGGATAGGTATGGTTTTGGATATGGTTCCAGTACCAGTGGCTGGGTGACCATCGCTGCATCGATTGCTGGGTCATTGTGCAACAAACATTACAGAAATTATTTCTTGCTAACTGGGAAATTAACACATTACAGATGGTCGATGGGGACGAAAGGTTTTGGAGTGGCGACCACGTACCGGAAGACGGAGCGTTGGAAGGCCTCCAACAAGGTGGACCGATGACCTGGTCAGGGTCGCCGGAATTCGATGGATGCATGACGTACAGGACCGGTCGTTGTGGCGACGCTTGGGGGAGGCCTATGTCCAACAGTGGACGTCTTTCGGCTGATATGATGATGATGATGATGATGGGATATTAAAGGCCCGAAAACAAAACAATATGGTTGTCTAATAAATATGATTGTTAGAATATGTGATTCCTTTAATTTATTTTGCTCTAAAGACTGATATATAATGATTCATCAAAGCGAATATATTTGGCATTATGAATATCTCAAAATTCTGCCGAATACACCGAATACCGAATACAAAACAAATATTCGGCGCATCTCTAGTAACAACCCACACTAATCAAAAATGTTTTGAGCCTACAGATTATGACAGCCTTTTTTATGGGAAACCCTTATATGTTCTGACTGCTCCTGGTAAAGCGTGAGGGTGTGACAGACTTTTACTGACTGAAACCCACTTGTATTCTTTCTGTTGCCATTTGCAGTCAATGCCGAATTATCTGATCATCTGTAGCGAATAACACTTATTTGTGTATAGGTAAGAAAATGAACAGATTTAGTTGCAGTATACTATGCTACTATTTAAATAAATTGAGATGACAATTAATCGAGACTAATAGAAGACTAGTTTCTACAAGAGGTTTCACCCGCATGGAGTACCTTGCATTATAATACCTATGTTATACTGATGCATCTTAGCTAATATTATAAATGTGAAAGTGTGGATGTTTGGATATTTGTTACTTAATCACGCAAAAACGGCTAAACGGATTTGGATGAAATTTGGCATGCATATAGCCTTTGACATGGAAAAGAATAAAGGCTACTTTTTATTCCGGAAAAACATCTTATTCCTACGGGAAAACACGTTTACAGTGCGATAACCGAAGTACACGCGGACGAAGTCGCGGGCGGATAGCTATTAAGCTATATTACTATAGAGTATTATAACAATCGGCCAGTAGTTTTTGCGTGAAACAGTAACTAACATATTAATACATTAATCTAAATATCCATCCTCACAAACTTTCATCATTATCATCATCATTTCAGCCGATAGGCGTCCACTGTTGGACATAGGCCTCCCTCAAGTGTCGCTACAATGTTCGATCTTATTCTTATTTCCTTCCTCACAAACTTTCACAATTATATTATTGTTAAGTTAAATAAAGAAGGAAATAAGAAGAAGTAGCCAGAAGACAGGTTATGACGATCCTAAGTAAATGGGAATAAGTGCAAAAAAGTCTATTCATGAGATAACTTGTAGCAAAGTACCTACATCTACTCTAATATTATAATAAAGAGGTAAAGTTTGTTTTTAATATTTTTGTTTATTTGTTTGTAGGAGGTAATCTCTGGAAGTACTGGTCCGATTGCTAAAATTTTTTCACCAACAGAAAGCTACTTTATGCCTGAGTGAAATATTTTATGTACCCCCGTACATAAAATATTTCACGCGAAGCTGCGGGCACAAGCTAGTACCTAATATACATACTTTGTAGTACATAACACATACAACACACTATTGTCTGCTGCGCACATATAATTTTCTTTTTCGTTTAAGGCACGAAAATACATTTTTTCTTCTCTATTGATTTTTTTAATATGTCATTTGAAATAAGCGGTTAGTAGGCACTCACTGCTTACCTTTATACGTCTGTACATAATAAATATGTAATGAAATAAATAATCATAAAGATTGGAAGACCACGTCATTTTTCATGTCTTTACATCAGGCCATTATCCTTAGCTATTTGATATGTAGGTACTAAATTATTAATTTTATGTTAAAACTCGTAAAACAGATATGGTAATAAACACATTGAACGGTTGTAAATGTCGCAATGCAACTGTACTTCCGGACATTTGTCATTACGACGAACGAGGAAGACAAAGCCAGTTCCGATATTTATGTTTTAAATAAAATTCTCTCACTCTGTGTCTCTGGAGCATTGTATCAATCTTACCATGAACGTTTAATTTTTGACATAATAAGAAATAGTAATTTTGCTGAGCCTGATGATTGGGGAGGACAATCGACCCTTCTTTGAGGCGTAGCTGGAAAGACCTCACGGCGTCCTTACCATCCGCATGAAACAGGTCCTCACCGGAAATGGCAAGTTCGGGAGGTTCCTGTTCCGAATTAAAGCGGAAGTGTCGCCACTGTGCGGAACGCCCGGAGGACACGGTGGAGCACACAATCGCGGTGTGCCCTGCCTAGGCGGAGCATCGCCGTGCCCTCGTGGGGGTGATCGGCGGCGGAGACCTCTCGCGCCGGGCCTTGGTCGAGGCCATGGTCCGGAGCGAGGAGGAGTGGCAGGCGGTCGCCGACTTCTGCGAAGCAGTAATGCTCGCTAAGGAGGAGGCCGACCGCATCAGGCAACGGCGCTCTCGCCGCCGCCGGGATTCCGATCCCGATTTCCAGCCACCGTAGGCGCGGGCTTGCGGACAGTGGGCAATGGGTAGCTCGCTGTCCGGCCGTCCGGTAACTGTCCGGACCAAGCCTAAGTCGTCGACGGCGCGCGCTGTTCCCGCACGCCTCAAGGAGTTGTCAGCAACAGCAGGGGCCCAGCCGGGTCGAAGCCTACTGGGGCCAGGGTTATCCGAAAGGGCGCTCGAGCCCCGGTATGAAGGCTTGAAGGAACAGGATGGGTGTTTTAGTCAGTAAGAGTCTGACACTATCTCCCGCTCCGCCCAAGAGCGGGGGTTGTCATAAGATGATTTTTCCCATCGAAAAAAAAAAAAAAAAATGACAATCGATGTTTTTCGGCTGAAAGTGATCTTGAGTATTGGAAAGTCGAAGAAAGAAAGAAAATACGTTTCTGTCCTGAAATTTGGTAAAAAAGCAATCTGGCATAAAAAAAAAATCTTATAGCCCAAGTATAGGAATGAATCAGGAAAACTAAATTTGTTGTTAAATCACACATTTTTTTTGCGATTCGGAAAAAAATTCCGAGACATGGAGTTCAGAATTGAACTATTTACCATAGATAAGTTTGTATAGAACCATCAAAGCGCGAGTCCGACTCGCACTTGCCCAGTTTTTACCTTAAGAGTATAACTTTATTTCAACATAGCAACTTAAGTGTTACCAATATCCTTTAAAAATAAAGTAGGTAAATAAAAACCAGCAAGAAGACATACTCATTACATAAGATTCTTACTTAATCACTTGAGAACTAACATATGGCTGACACAAATGCTTGTAGGTGTAAGTGAAGCCGCACACGGGCTACATGCCACAGCCACAAACGGCCAACCCGAGAAAATAGAAGCGGCCACAAGCCACTTGTTGTCGGTGGCTGCTGCTTTATTTTACCCATACGCGCAGTTCATAATGGACTCTAACGAAGAAAGTTTAAATGCGCGATTGGCGTGTGACGGCGTTTTGTATCGGCATTTAGTGACCAGTTTGGGCCACAAGAAGCAGAGTGGCAGGCGATCGCCGACTTCTGCGAAGCAGTAATGCTCGCAAAGGAGGAGGCCGAACGCATCAGGCAACGGTGTTATCGCCGCCGCCGCCGGGATTCTGATCCCGATTTCCGGCCATCGTAGGCGCAGGCTTGCGGACAGTGAGCAATGGGTAGCTCGCTGTCCGGCCGTCCGGTAAGTGTCCGGACCAAGCCCAAGTCGTCGACGGCGTGCACTGTTCCCGCGCCTCAGGGAGTTGTCAGCAACAGCAAGGACTCAGCCGGGTCGAAGCCTACTGGGGCCAGGGTTATCCGAAAGGGAGCTCGAGCCCCGGTATGAAGGCTAGAAGGAACGGGGTGGGTCCTTTAGTCAGTAAGAGTCTGACACTATCTCCCGCTCCACCCCAGAGCGGGGGTTGTCACTGGATAATTTTTTCCCACCATAAAAAAAAAGGTCACAAGAAGCAAGCAGCGGCAATTTGTAGCGTGTGGCTGCCACCAGAGTCAAGCGTGTGCGGCGAATCCATATAAAATATATGAAACCTACAGGAAACACATAGAATAGAATATACATTATTTTACGCCAAAAAGTAACACAAGTAATAAATATGCTGCTGGTGGCGTTTTGTGGTTGTGGCCGATGGCCGCCGTGTGCGGCAACCCTAATGCTTAGTTGCAGACCAAGGAGATTGTTACCTACTTATTTTTCCAAAAATCTCAGCTAGACTGAGTTAACTTAAATAGCGGGGATTTTAGAAACCAAAAAAAAAGACGTGTGGCACTCGGGGACTGCCGCGGTAAAGCTCTTGCATAGCATTTTTATCAACTTAATGCAATTATAATTATTTATTTATTTTATTTATGCAGTATTTTTTTTTCTTTGATATTAATTGAAGTTACACTTTCACACATTGAATTGAATTTTGATTGATTATTCACTCATTTGTTTTCTTATCGGTCACCACGCTCAAAAAACAAATGAGTGGGGGGTGTTAGGTTATTTTCGTTACGGAATTTCTGGATTCGGTCTCCACGCTCAAGGCCCGCGATAGAAACTATGCAATAGCTTAAAACCCAACTGGTGGGGATTTGTTACAGGTAGTCAGATGCCAGAAAATTTGAGCATCAGTCTATCCAAGGAGGATCGTGTTGCTCAGTTACTGGGTTATGGAGGTCTGATAGGCAGTTGCTTCATGTAAAACACAGGTTTTTACCTTTTGATTGAGAGCCAATCCAGGCTACATGGGAAGAAAGGAGATGATGATCTGAAATCGCCAACTCACCTTCAGAATGCGTAGTGATGTGACACCTTTGGGTTGCTGAGGGACAATCACAGGCTGGTCTTATTATGGAAGGAGAGTAGTGACTAGTGGTGGTCAAGCCACGACTTACGAGTCGTAGGTCGCTGGTTCAAACCCAGCCAGGCGCATTACTTTGTGTATATTATTTCATCACCATTGCTCTCAAACCGGTGAAGGAAGACATCGTGAGGTGACATTCATCAACCAACACTCAGTACGCGTGGTGGATTACGGCCCATTCCCTGGCTACCAGCTACCAGCTTCAGGCACGCTAAGATGATTGGCACATCGATGCTCGATACACTGTAGTAATTGTACTATTTGTACACGCGACGTACAGTAGTTGTTTGTATAGTATCTAGGTTAGGTTACTTAAAATTGTATTAATATGTTTATTACTTAATGCTAAGTAGTATTTACTTAGTAGATGAGTATTTCAGTTGGAAACCAGCGTCAGGCACCAGGTACTGTAGCCCTACCTGAGCTCTCAAAGCGATCCATTTTACGACCTAAACTGAACGATTAGAGGTTGGAGCTCTAAATATAGGGTGTATAGGTCCACTACTCTTTATCGCTCGCAGAGGCCCATGAAGTGGACCTAATTTCTGACGTCTAATAAGTGCATGTAGGCCTATCTATACATATAAATAAAATTGGAGTGTCTGTTTGTACTATTGAAATAACTGTTTTTTACTACATGCATATGAATATATATACGGTACAGTACATACACCAAAATAACATTTTTTTTAAATTTTTGTCTGTCTGTCGGTTTGTCCGGGCTAATCTCTGAAATGGCTGAACCGATTTTGACGGGACTTTTTTTGGCAGGTAGCTGATGTAATAAGGAGTAACATAGACTACTTTTATTATAGAAAAAATAAATTCAAAATCCTGTAGTCCACGCGAACGAAGTCGCGGGCACAGCTAGTGTGAAGTAAATATTTTGAATCTAATTAAACTGAATGACCTACTCGAAGCTCGCCAGTATACATCAGCTATCCCGTTTGTACATGATTTGAAAAGAAGTACTGTGCAATAAAAAATAAGAATCATTTACCTACCATAAAGTAAGCCGCTTTAAAAATGTCAAGAATAAACTATTATATAATGCATTTATGTAAATGTATGGTTACTAAAATTAAAGAACTCATGTATGTAATAAACACGTTTTTCCTTAATAGAGAAATCTTAACTCATACTGCAGGCGAAATTAATAGTCACTGGAGGTTGCAAAGTATGTAGGCGAGATTGCGTCATCAGTATCTTTAACATGCAAATAAATGGCGGCCATGCACTCAGTACTTTCTCCGTAAAGTCTAATTTCTCTTTTTACTGCAACACTTGACTTGCATTCTTGTTGCTTTTTTTCTAATGCACGTGTGTTTAATGAAATGTTTCGGATTGCTTACAAATAGCCTCTATTTAAGGCACACCCTTTTCTTCTTCAAAATAATGATGTTTTCCTTTACCATTTTGAAAGCAGTGGTGATGAGATAATTTACATGAAGTAATGCTCCTGGTTGGATTTGAACGAGTCGGGACTGTGAGGAAACCGGCATGTCCTAGAAACAAAAATTTGAAGACATGTGACATCCACCAAACCGCACTGGGTCTGCGGGGTGGATTACGACCCATTCCTTTTCCTAGAGCCTAGCAGTGGGAATATTACAATGCAGGTTATCTCCCTCCCGCTCTGGGTGGAGCGAGAGGGAGAGACTTTCACTTCGTCAGACCTTTCCCGAATAAAACCAACCCGTGTTGTTATCCCGTTAATGAGAGGCAATCAACCTGACTCTAGCTTTTAGCTAAATGCTATGTGCTATGTCTACTCTGGTGTGACAAATTTCATACAAATTCTTTCAACCGTTTGAGCGTTTAGGAGTAACAAACACACATATAAACTCTCGCTAGTGTCAAAATTACAAGTCAATATATTATAAGTCAAAATAAACTTAGTAGAAAATTTAGCTAGACCAATTTTGCGGCACACCTTTGGCCAAAACTCAACCAACAACAGACAGGACCTGATATTCGAAATAGACTAGACAAATAATTGGACCGTATATCCACAGCTAGTCACCAACCGGGTCCATATTTGGACCTCAAGGCGATTTGGTCCATCGCCCACATGTTAGTATGCATTTGCAATACTAGTTATGTGATGGAAATATCAAGTCCGTTCAAATAACTGGTCCAAGGCGACATTTTGTTTGACTTAAGATGTTTTATTTGTTTTTGCATTTGCTAATGAAGCTTTTAGTTTGGGATGGTCTTCGTGGAAGTTGCAAAAATACTTTATTTTTTAGTTTCAAATATGTATTGGCCGTCCTTGGTCTTATGTGATGTAGTGACATCACATTTCCGACGTGTTTGTCATAAATTACATAATTGTCACATTTTCACGATAAGAGAAGTTTAGTATTTACTCGTATCATAATCAGCCTTTCAATGTTCCCACTGCTGGGACTCAGGCCTCCTCTCTAGAAGAGGGAATGGGCCGTAATCCACCACGCGGGACCAGTGCTGGTTGGTGAATGTCAAGTGTCCTCGAATTTTTGGTTCTAGGACATGCCGGTTTACTTACGATGTTTTCCTTCACCGCTTTGAGAGTAGTGGTGATGAGATAAATTGTACAAAGTAATGCGCCTGGCTGGGTTTGAACCTGCGACCTACGACTCGTAAGTCGGGGCCGCCGTAACCACTCGCCCACCACTGCTGTCAGTTTAGTATATTTGTGTATGAAAGAAAATAACAAAATTGTCGAACCTGTTAGTTGTATACTCTAATTATGTATTTATCATAAATAACATAACAAGGTTTCTCTTTATGTATTTTGTTTTATAATACAAGGATAATTTAGTTGTTGTCATGTTTAAGATTCACATTACAATAAGTAAATTATCTTTGTTTGTGAATTTTATTTTACTTCTTATTTATTTCAGAATAACAACATGTACTGTGTAGGAAAGTACATGTTGTTGTTCTGAAATAAATTACTTATGACTAGTGCATGACTCATGTGACTGCATAAGAATTTGTTATTAACATTTTTGATAGTAAAAATCGTCGTCGTTGGAAACATAATTCCTCAATGATCATTCCTTTTTATTATGAAAGATCATTGCTTTTTATTTATAAACTAGCTGGCCTGGTGAACTTCGTACCACCTAATAGTCAAGGAAAGTTGTATATCTCTCGATATATTCAACCAAGTGTGATGAAACAAATGTTATATATTTATTATTTTTCCAATGGTTGTTTTATCAATGTTCGTATTTAATTATTTATTACTAGCTTTTGCCCGCGCGGCTTCGCTCCCGCTCTTCCCTACTTCAGCCTACTATACCCTACTCTACCCTACTCTACCCTACCCTACTCTACTCTACTCTATCCTACTCTATCCTACTCTACTCTACTCTACTCTACTCTACTCTACCCTACTCTACCCTACTCTACCCTACTCTACCCTACTCTACCCTACTCTACCCTACTCTACCCTACTCTACCCTACTCTACCCTACTCTACCCTACTCTACCCTACTCTACCATCTTATGTCCGTCTCCTGGCTCTAAGCTACCTCCCCACCAATTTTCACCCAAATCTGTTCTGCCGTTCTTGAGTTATAAGTGGTGTAACTAACACGACTTTCTTTTATATATATAGATTTTTTTGTTTCGATACCAATTAATTTATTGAACCTCCGTGAATGTGACCGTGGCATCACCGCGGGCCCTAACAGAATACCAGCGCTGCGTTATTTATCTTTTTAAATATCGCAGCATATGCTGAGTTAGGAGCCCTTTTGGCCTTGCACAGATTTTAAAGTGTTTTTTATTTTTATTTTAGTATCGAATTCTGCTGTATGTGTGAGGTACGAATAAAAGTTTTTCTTTCTTTCTTTCAAACAAAGCCTAAGTAAGTAATATATCAAGTTACACACAATTTTAATGTATTAAAGTTATGTATCTACCTCGATTACGTACATTTTACGTGATGCGCGCACAATTAAAAACTTCTACAGATTTACTCGTATTATACCTACGTAAAAATAAATTTTCAATATTGATAGAAAAAATCCACGGTACACTAAACTTAAAACTAATGTCGACATTCTTAACAGACTTTTGATATAGCTCTATGTCCTTTAAAAAAAATATCGATCTACTGAAAACCTTATATTCACACGGTACTGTCACTGTTCCCTTATGACCTACTCCAAAGTGTTTGAGCATTGAAGCTGAGTGGCTTGTCGTCTTTCTATCTTTTACATTTCGGGGAGTGTGCATTGGATTTGTATAATTTTATTCCGCCAACTCCGTTTCACTATCGAACCACCAATCGTACGGGCGGCGTTGCGCCACCGTTAGTGATGTCCCATACGTACAAAGCGTTTTTGGTGTACATATATTATGCGTACAGCTGAGGAGTGGAATTCTATTCTGTAGAAGTTTTTTTTTTTCGACAGTAATGGCAAATTCTCATGGACGGCCAGACTGCCTTAAAAACGAGCCAGTCTGGGCAGTGGCAGACTCCTACTGACTAAAACCACACTCCTGCCTTACATTTAAAAAACCACAGACATGACGTCCGTGCTTTTGTTTAATAGTTGTACATTATTTGCTTCTGGGCAACTCTACATGCAAGTGACGTCATTCCCGCACCTTTCAGCGATTACAATAAATCCCATCAGAATTTCAGGGTCACCAGCCCGAAGCGATACCCAAGCAACAACGATCAATATTCGCATCAAAAATCAGGGAATCTCCCAACATTCGACACACATACAACCTTCCGCCGCCCAAAATGCCGCACCAAACAAATGGCCCCCTAGCTCCAGAGACAACTATACTTAATACTATATGATATATACAGGGTTATTCGTAAAACACTGACAACCTCATAGGACTAAGTTACTAACATCATAAACAAAAACATTTGTTTTATGACTTTAAAAAATTTATCATGCTTCAATTCATCAGATTTTCATACAAAAATAATATATAGTGAAGAGTGGGGATCGGGCGATGGGGGTGCTTGATGCGCTTGCATTGCATCATACAGACATGGGTACATAGGTATAGCAAAATACAGAGTTGAAATGTATTAGATAGAACAATGAAAACTTGAAGATTTGTTTTTGGTAAATGAAATAAGTTTTGTAAAAAGTCATAGAACAAAAGTTGTTGTTTATGATGTCAGTAATGCAGTTCTGCAAGGTTGTTAGTGTTTTACATATAACCTGCATATATACATCAACAGATACATATCAATACCATAAATAACCCCTACAAGCCACCTACAAGCCTCCTACAAGGTGGACCGATGACCTGATGAAGGTTGCGGAAAACCGAAGGATGCGAGACGCACACGAACGTTCGTTGTGGCGACACTTGGAGGAGGCCTATGTCCAATAGTGGACGTATATCGGCTGAAATGATGATGATGATGATGATGAACCATAAATACCATTTAATGTATAAACAATTCAATAACTACGAAGTATTCCACACGGCACTAATTCTGTTGAGGGATTGTACGATAGAGTAAGAGCCGGTTGAAGTCACAGAGTATTTTGTAGGTACTGGCCCAGATTTCGTGTCGACGTGTTATTTTTATTAAAAAAAAAAAACATAGTACCTATTGAAGACTTTTATTTACACCAGACCCTTTAAAAAACAAGCTTTATTATTTTATGTAACTTTCAAATATTTCCGTGACGTATTCTCGTAGATATACAAGTTGAAGATTTTTTTTATCAAGACAACTAATTTACATAACCACGTTTTGATTTAAAAAAAAAAAATTATGTCGTGCGCATGCCATAAATCTTCTGCAAAAAAAAAAACGAGTTCACAGCATTTTTCCATCTTGATAGAAGAATTCCTTTCCATAGTCTTAGTGCCGTGTGAATATAGGCTTCCTGTACGTTATAGTACTTAACATAGTATGTAAAGGTATTGTGTGCCTGGTTTGTGCTACATCACTATAAAAGAAAGTACTTCAAGCTATCACATAAAATATTAAAAAAGAAAGTACTATAAGCTACCACCATAAAATATTTAAAAAGAAAGTACTCGAAGTTATCACCATAGAATATTAAAAAAGAAAGTACTAAAAGCTATCCCCATAAAATATTAAAAAACAAAGTATTCGAAGTTATCAGATCACCATAAAATATTAGAAAAGAAAGTACTAGAAGCTATCACCATAAAGTATCAAGAAATAAAGTACCAGAAGCTATCACTATAAAATATTAAAAAAGAAAGCACTAGAAGCTAACCATTTTTAGTAATTAAAAATATGTAATTTATTTTATGGGAACTGTAATTATTTTGTGAATTCTGAACTAACATAGAAATAAGTGTTACTAACATAGCTACAATGTGGACAAAAAGTTATCTTTTTAAATAAATTAATATTATTTATTATAAAATATTAAGAAAGAAAGTAAGTACTAGAAGCTATCACCATAAAACATTTAGAAAGAAAGTACTAGAAGCTATATTCTACATAAGCCTTTACATTCACACGGCACTTCGGGTAAAGTACCCCAGTCACGATTTGCACCCGTTTCGTTCGCTTTGCGTACGGCACTTATCTTTTGCACACGCTTCGTCACACCGCTTATATTATAAAAACAGTTCCATTTGTCTTATCACTATCATTATAATTGCGTCGGTGATTAGAAGTGTAACGTGTTGATAACGTAATAAACAGTGAGCTGTTGTTGTTTTGTGAATTTTAGAGGTGAATCGTTTTGTTAAAAAAGGTAATTTTAATTATTTTTTTGGTTTGGGTTTCAGTGAAATTACAACAATATAATATCTAATAATACTGTTTACAGTTTTTTTTTACATTTTTTTAAATGTTTTTGAAATATTTAAAAATGTAATGTTTGTGTGTAAATAAGTGAAATATAGAAAAAAGACAACTGATAAACACACTCATAATATTTTTAAATACATACATAGATCAATTAAACCCACAACAAATTATATACTCATCAAGTCATCACACTAAAAATTGTCTTTAGTGGAAATCGAAACCATGACCTCCAGCACAACAGTCAGGGCCACTAACCGCCACCCTGACAGCCTTAATGTTCTTTATTCTGTCAGGGTGGCGGAATAGTTCAGAACCATTACCAGTGCCCTGTAACGCACAGGGTAAGTGAAAGAAGACTGGTGGGTTCTAGTCAGTAAAAGTCTGATATTCTCTCAAATTCCACTCAGAGCTGTTATGGAAGTTATTTGGTGGCTTTTATTTATTAAATACCACACAGTTAATTTCAAGCAGGATTATATGACTAATACCGTGTAATATTATGATACAATGGTATCAACTTGTTTGTTTACTATGTGTGCGGAGAATTTCCCATGCTATGTAACCATTATTATGTACATACTAATTTGTTGTTTGGTTGCTTTTCGTATTCCGTAGTCAATAATAATGATAATGTTAAATAATTCTATAGCAAGCCTTGATTTTACAAACATTTTTTAAGCTATTGCATAGCTTCTATCGCGGGCCTTGAGCGTGGAGACCGAATCCAGAAATTCCGTAACGAAAATAACCTAACACCCCCCACTCATTTGTTTTTTGAGCGTGGTGACCGATAAGAAAACAAATGAGTGAACAATCAATCAAAATTCAATTCAATGTGTGAAAGTGTGACTTCAATTAATATCAAAGAAAAAAAAACAAAGGAAAAAAAATACTGCATAAATAAAATAAATAAATAATTATAATTGGATAAGTTGATAAAAATGCTATGCAATAGCTTTACCGCGGCAGTCCCCGAGTGCCACACGTCTTTTTTTTAAATTTAGTAGTTTCAGAAAATGTTTTTAGTGATCTTAGTATTTAACCATTTCCGTTTTTTTTTCAGAACCAACAATGCCGTGCTGCAAAGTATCCGTCAAAAAGACCCTCGTCTGCACCATGAACGAGTGCATCTGCATTCCAACGCTGGGCAAACCCTACCTCTGTCTCAGTAAAGACGACGAAGGAAAGATCGTGCCCTGTTCTGACTGCAAAGGCGTCCAAATTAGCGAAAACGAATGGAAATGTGTCGACTCCTCCTGCATCTGCCTTCCAACTAATGGGAAACCTTGTCTGTGCATCTGCACTGACGAAGAAGATGCTATCAAGTCCTGCGATGATTGCTCCTGCATTAATGCTGAAGAATGCAAGGAAACTTTCAAGAGATGTGACAAAGCTGGATGCGTCTGCCTGCCAACTGATGGCAAATCATGCATCTGTGTCTGCAAGAAGAATGGGAAGATTGTTCTCTGCGAGTGCAATGGATCCGGTACATGTGGCAACTCATGCGTCTGTGTATCTACTGAAGGTGGAAAATGTGTTTGTGTCTGCTGCGACGCAAAAGGCAACATCAAGGTCTGTAAAGACTGTACTTGTGATGCCAAGGAACAGGAAGCCGCTAGCTGCAGTAAAGGCGGATGTGTATGCAACCCAACTGATGGAAAATCTTGCATCTGTGTGTGCAAAACTGGAGAAGGAAAGATTGCGTGCTGCGATGACTGCAAGTGTGATGATTCTGGCAAGTGTGACAAGCCAGAGTGCACCTGCATCCCAACTGATGGAGCCAAGTGCGTATGTGTCTGCTGTGATGACAAGGGAAACATCAAAGTCTGCAAGGACTGTACTTGCGATGCCAATGGAGCTGCAGCTCCAAAATGTAGCAAAGCTGCCTGTGTTTGCATCCTGACCGATGGTGAACCTTGCATTTGTGTGTGCAAGAATAGTGAAGGGAAGATTGTGTGCTGCGATGACTGCAAGTGTGATGATGCTGGTAAATGCGACAAGCCAGAATGCACCTGCATCCCGACTGATGGAGCCAAGTGTGTTTGTGTCTGCTGTGATGATAAGGGAAACATGAAGGTCTGCAAGGACTGTACTTGCGATGCCAATGCAACGGCAGCTCCAAAATGTAGCAAAGCTGCCTGTGTTTGCATCCTGACTGATGGTAAACCTTGCATCTGTGTGTGCAAAAATAGTGAAGGGAAGATTGTGTGCTGCGATGACTGCAAGTGTGATGATGGCAAATGTGACAAATCAGAATGTGTTTGCATTAAGACTGAAGGAGCGAAGTGTGTTTGTGTCTGCTGCGATGACAAGGGAAATATCAAGGTCTGCAAGGGCTGTACTTGTGATGCCAATGCAAGTGCAGCTCCAAAATGTAGCAAAGCTGCCTGTGTTTGCATCCTGACCGACGGTAAATCTTGCATCTGTGTGTGCAAGAACAGTGAAGGGAAGATTGTGTGCTGCGATGATTGCGAGTGTGATGATTCTGGCAAGTGTGACAAGCCAGAGTGCACCTGCATCCCGACTGATGGAGCCAAGTGTGTTTGTGTCTGCTGTGATGATAAGGGAAACATCAAGGTCTGCAAGAACTGTACTTGTGATGTCAATGCAACTGCAGCTCCAAAATGTAGCAAAACTGCCTGTGTTTGCATCCTAACCGATGGTAAACCTTGTATCTGTGTGTGCAAGAATAATGAAGGGAAGATTGTGTGCTGCGATGACTGCAAATGTGATGATGGCAAATGTGACAAACCAGAATGTGTTTGTATTAATACTGAAGGAGCGAAGTGTGTTTGTATCTGCTGCGATGACAAGGGAAACATCAAGGTCTGCAAGGACTGTACTTGTGATTCCAATGCAACTGCAGCTCCAAAATGTAGCAAAGCTGCCTGTGTTTGCATCCTGACTGATGGTAAACCTTGCATCTGTGTGTGCAAGAATCATGAAGGGAAGATTGTGTGCTGCGATGACTGCGAGTGTGATGATTCTGGCAAATGTGACAAGGCAGATTGCACCTGCATCCCAACTGATGGAGCCAAGTGCGTTTGCGTCTGCTGTGATGACAAGGGAAACATCAAGGTCTGCAAAGACTGTACTTGTGATGCCAATGCAACTGCAGCTCCAAAATGTAGCAAAGCTGCCTGCGTTTGCATCCTGACTGATGGTAAACCCTGCATCTGTGTGTGCAAGAATAGTGAGGGGAAGATTGTGTGCTGCGATGACTGCAAGTGTGATGATTCTGGCAAATGTGACAAGGCAGATTGCACCTGCATCCCAACTGATGGAGCCAAGTGCGTTTGCGTCTGCTGTGATGACAAGGGAAACATCAAGGTCTGCAAAGACTGTACTTGTGATGCCAATGCAACTGCAGCTCCAAAATGTAGCAAAGCTGCCTGCGTTTGCATCCTGACTGATGGTAAACCGTGCATCTGTGTGTGCAAGAATAGTGAGGGAAAGATTGTGTGCTGTGATGACTGCAAGTGTGATGATTCTGGCAAGTGTGACAAGGCAGATTGCACCTGCATCCCAACTGATGGAGCCAAGTGCGTTTGTGTCTGCTGTGATGACAAGGGAAACATCAAGGCCTGCAAGGACTGTACTTGCGATGCCAATGGAGCTGCAGCTCCAAAATGTAGCAAAGCTGCCTGTGTTTGCATCCTGACTGATGGTAAACCCTGCATCTGTGTGTGCAAGAATAGTGAAGGGAAGATTGTGTGCTGTGATGACTGCAAGTGTGATGATGCTGGCAAATGTGACAAACCAGAATGTGTTTGCATTAATACTGAAGGAGCGAAGTGTGTTTGCGTCTGCTGTGATGACAAGGGAAGCATCAAGGTGTGCAAGAACTGTGCTTGCGATGCCAAGGAAACTGTAGCTCCTCAATGTAAGCCAACTGAAGAAGGGAAGACTGTATGCTGCGATAGTTGCTAGTGCGATGACGTAGGTAAATGCGACGAGTCAGAATGTGTTTACATCTCAACTATGGGATCTAAATATGTATGTGTTTGGTGTGACAATGGAAAAAACAACCATTTGCAACGATTGTACTTGCTGTAAAGATAACAAATGTCGTAAGGACTGTGTTTGTTTCTTGACCGATGGAAAGTCTTGCATTAGTGTCTGTGTGAAGAATGGAAAATTAGTTCGTTGCAAGGACAGTGTGAATGATGAAACTTATAAATGTGAGAATGGATGTTGTGTCTGTATTCCAGCTAAAGGAAAAAACTGTATTTCTGTTTCCAAAGATGCTAAAGGCAATATTGTCGTGTGTAACGATTGCGATTGTGTCTAATCAATATTGTAAATCATTGGTATCTTTTAAATCGCATTATTATGAGTCAACTTTGTATTTAGATTAATTTATTATCCATGATAGTAGTGTTTTTAACTATGTATAATTAATAGTACATTGCACGCACATATATTGTTGTTATTCTGGTTTTGTATTCTATTTTTTTTTATGTCGTCTTTTTTACAATTATTGTATTCAATAATCTGTTTTGTTTTTCAATAAATAAATAATCAAGTTCAAAAATTTAGTTTTTAATTCCCTAAAACAGCAGAATTAGTAATTTTAGGAGGATCTAAAAACGTCACTGACGCTGCTATAAACGTGGCAACTGAAACGTGAAAAGAAAACCATCGATTCGAGAGAAAAAAGCAGAATTTATGAATTATTTAATAAGCTCAAAAATACAAACTGTAGACACTACGGACTAAAGTTGCGTAACAATATAAACAAGTTAAAAATAATAACAGACACAATAGTCAGTTATTTTAACGGACTATAAGACAATTAGAGATGACGTCTGACAGAATCCATTACTGTACGAAACGTCAAACTGTGTGACGTAAGCGCTTGAGTTGTCAAAATGACAGGCATGGCAGATGACGGGCTGCATGGGTGGTATATTTCTAATAGTAGTAATCTTTTATTTGATGTTGACTTGTGTTCTTATTGTTGTTTTTAATTAAATGATTATTACGGTTGGACTGTGAGGTTTGGGAATGCATTAAAAATAATAGATGTAATTGTGTAGTTTTTTTTTTTGAGGTGGGTAATCAAAGTGATTTCTGCCGCTCTAGGACGGGTCAAGAGAGCGTGTCCGATGTTTACTCATTAAAGCCCGCTTCTGTCTTTCAGTTGCCTTCAGTTCCAACAGCCCTTCAATTAAATTCTATTATTAGGCTGATAATATCTCTAATAATATAATCAGGGGCCGGAATTAGGTGGAGTTATTTATGTTATGTAAATATCGATATATATGCATCTTCCCGGGATTTCTAATGAAAAACCCCTTGCGGCCAACAATATATATATATATATAATCATATATACAAATAAATAATAATAAAAATCTCCGAGATAGATAAGACAAATAAAACCAAGATAATTAACATACAATGTTTATTAGTATTTTTCATTGAAAAAGATCTCTCTACGTCAACTGAGGGGAGGTTAACTTTATACACTTCCTCCACCTCATCATTAATGCAGGAAGGTTTTTTTTTTGCTATATTTGTAAGATTGTCATAAAAATCAGTCTAATTACATAAATAACTCTACCTAATTCCGACATTTGCTGACAACATCACGCCAGTATTCTAAGGGTTAGGATTTTTTTTTTGTTTGCTAAAAATCATCAAGATGACATCCGACGCCCTTGGGCGGAGCGGCAGATAGTGTCAGACTTTTACTAACAAAAAACCCACCCTGTTCCTTCGTTACCTTTCTTACCGGGGCCGAGCCTTCCTTTCAGAAATAGATCTTTGGCCCCGGTAGACTTCGACCCTACTGGGCTCCTACGGTTGCTTACGCGCCGTCGACGACTTGGGCTCGGTTCGGACGGTTATCGGACAGTCGATAGCAAGCTACTCATAGCTCGTTATTCGCAAGCCTACGCCTACGGTGGCCCGAAATCGGGATCGGAATTCTGGCACCGGCTGCGGCGTGAGCGCCGTTGCCTGATGCGGTCGGCCTCCTCCTTTGCTAGCATTACTGCTTCGCAGATGGAGGCGACCTAAGGGTTAGGTAAAAGTATACCAACAGCACACCCTCTCTTTACCAGTATTTTTTCAGCCCCTATATAGGGTGACTGATATATAATTAGTGACCGATACTTAAACACATGATTGTACTCATGATTACAAACAACTTTCCCAGAGAAATTTTGTTTATACAATTTTTTTTTTTAATGGCAAATGCTTGTAATATGTTAGTCTTAAGTTTACGCCTTTTCCGGCAATTGCTACTATTCCCACGCAGGCGAAGTCATTGGCGTAAGCTAGTTATAATCTAAAGGCCTTTAATACACGAGCAAGCAAAAAATCTTCGTTAGAATGAATAGAATTGGCGTCATCATCACAAAAACTTGTCATTCTATTGGATATCTTGGTTTTATTGAGGTAAATAGACAGAACCGGTTTACACATTGTATTATTAACATAGCTCAATATATTTTATCATTTTGTTGTGTTGTTGATTTCATCACCACATGCATGTCCTAGAACCGTGCACTAGCATCTGACGTTTTAAGTGCTCATATAGACCAAAGTATGTGAAATCAAAATATTTTGAATTTAAATTGAACCATAGGTAACTTCGAAGAGATGAACACCAGACCACCAACCTGCACTGGATCGTGGTGGATTACGGCCTTGTCCCTCTAGCATAACAAAGGTCTGAGTTCCAAGTTTGAAAAAATTATAAAATTGATTTATGCTTTTGTATCTGTCAGGAGCCTGGGGTCCTGGCCTCAAACCTGCTATTACAATAGTGTCAGAATGGTCTATCATTGATTTCATAATTGTTGATTTTGACAAGTTCTGGTAATCTGCTATTATACTGGTGTCATTCTGATTTTCCAATGGTCAACCACTGACACTCCATTGAAAGAAGTGGTAATCTCGTACTACGCTTCGATCTTGAGTTTTTAAATAGGTATTAATACGGAAAGATGGAAAGGTTGCTTATTTTCGAAATTTACAGACTACTTTATGAAGAATTTCTTATTTACATTCTTAGATACATACTAGGACTTTTAATAATCTTAGTGTTCAACCGAATAGCGCGAAAACACGCGCGAACGGCGTTCGCTTGGAGTTTTAGGGGTACAAATGAATATCTGACATACGCCGCGGTAATCTGCTAAAATTTTGACAGTTCCTTTGATCATTGGCCTACAATTAGAATGTCATTATGCAGGCATAGTTTTTAATAACCTCGATATTGTCATTTTACCACTAAGTATTGCGAGACCATTGACCGATCATTATAAATTAGCAGATTACGAACTTTTAGCAAAATGACGATGGCATCGTGTTGGAATGACGAATTTATAAAAATAGCAGACCTGGGTCCCTGGACCTTTGGAAGACGAGGGCTTGAAGTCTACTCGCAGTAGCCCCTTTATACACTTTTTTGGAACCGCTGTATCAACCGACGATCATCCCTGTACGCGCAATGCAAGCAACCCTCGATTAGTGGAAAGCTATTGTGACATATTATGAAAAAAAAGAGATAAATCTACGCTTTGATTTTGCATTATTTTTAAAGCCATCATAAGAAAGCGGGTAGCGTCCATGATGCGCAGGGTGCGTGGGAGCGACAACAGCATTTTGAGGGTCATTAGTGATAAGCCGTGTTGCGCCACTTTGGCGCACTGGGTGCATGTACACGTACATGTACCCGGTGTGTCAGGTGTACGCAAAAGGTATCAAAATTAAGCTCTGTTTTTTTTCCTTTTTTTCTTTTTTGTATCTTTTACTAACATAGTTTTTAAGGTGTTTTATTACTAACATAATATGGACCACGGTCTGAAATAAAGTATTTTTATTTTTTTATTTTATTTATAAATCTAAGAACAATTTCAAGGATTTAGCTAAGGTAATAAACAAGTTATATGTCAGTAATTAACACAATGATGACATAAGTGGGACTAAAACGTGGTCGCTCACAATGGGACTTGTATTGTCTTGCATTTGGAAGGATGGTCAAGATTAATTGATGAGGTTTTATTTATTGTATATTTGTAGTATGTTTATACGTATTGTATGCTGCGCACATATCTGTGTAGATTATCTTAGTTATAAGTTTGATTTCATCTATTTTATTTTATTTTATTTTTCTATTTTTTTGTGGTGCATTTGGTTCACTTACCCTCATAATCTAAAATTTCCCAATTTTGGGTAAAGCTCGTCTGTGTACATCGGCTGTCTTACTATTTATATTTTGTAAAAGTTTGTACAATAAAAATATATAAGAAGAATTATTATTATTATAATTATTATTTTTAATGATTTAAGTTATTGTTTAATTTGTTTATTATTTCCTAGCAATTAATTTTAATAAATAAGATATGTTTAGAATATTTTACATATTAAAAGTTGAAGTTAAAAAAAAAAAAAAAAAAAAAAAAAAAAAAAAAAAAGAAGAATTAAAATCAAATAAAATCTTTTAACAAGTATCAAACATAGCACAACTTTAAAAAACCAACAAATCCTAAACTAGAAAATATTAAAACAAGATTAAGTATGGTGTACCATAATGTTTTATGGTCGAAGTTAATTTGAACCGTCATGGTCCAGTTAGCAAGTGTGACGACGATGGTAACCGAAATAGTTGAACTTGAACCAGACACGAGAGTTAAAAGGCCGTGACACTCTCGAGGTTTTGTGGTTAAAAAACAATGTGTATTTGACTGAATTGCAGTAACTAATTAAAGAAGATAATGATGAGGATAAAGTAATACATAATTTCATTCTGAAAGTGTGTTCGTGGTCCCTGGGCGTCGAAAGCCGCAGAGTGAACCGAGCAATGGGTAGCTCGCCGTCCGACTGTCCGGTTACCGTCCGGACCAAGCTCAAGTCATCGACGGCGCATACTGTTTGCCAGTGTGTGTACCACGCGCATCTAAAGGAGATGTACTGCTTCTAAAAGGAAGACTCGGCTGTGGTGTGAAAAAACGAAGGAACAGGAGTGGGTTTTTGGTCAGTAAAACTCTGACACACCCTCATGTTCCGCCAAAGAGCGGGTGATATCATTAAATGATTTTCCCAACTAAAAAAATAAAGCCAACGCTTGCTAGGGCTGCGGGACCGTTTGAAAGAATGACGGAACTTTAGTCAATAAAAAGCTGACACGACCACTCTTTCAACCATAGAGCGGGAGAAGAAATTTTAATAATTTCCAACCCCAAAAAAAATGACCAAAGAAATGATTGAAGCATTGTGTGAAAGATGATTCATGATAACAATAGACGTGACTTCTGAGTGATTAAGATAAATAACTAGAGGTATGGAAGTAGTAGACATGCTCCGCCGACTGCCAATTAATCAGCTTAGCCTTAGCCCAGTAGTTTAGCCTAGTCAGCTTCTATTATGAGGTGTGAGGACGTCTGTTCCCTCACGGTTACAAATCTTTTTCAGTTTAGGTCGAAAACTGGATTTTGTTTTAAGAGCTCGTGGGCGCCGGTCTTAGCGGGCTTCGCCACTTTTGCTGACATCACTTTGAGACCCTAAGGGTGTTTTTAATATCGTGCGGATCTCGTCACGCATGCGGGTTTACTCCGCTTGCAGAAAATTTCAAAATGCAATAAAACGCGTCGGTACCACGTGCGAATTCCGCGCATTACAATAAATACTTGTATAAAATGGATATTTGCGGGAGTTACGCGTGCGGGGCAAGCCCACATGCGTGATCAAAAGCGCACGATATTAAAAACACCCTGAAGGAATGCGAATAATTGTAAGTAATTTTTTCCTATAAAAATCCAATCTGGTTCACTCCTTGTCTTATTACTATTCACATAAGTTTTAATATTCTCACTATGAATTACCAATAACCATTGTTCAAAGTAAAACCTTTGTTAGAAGTTGTACTTGCATTTTTCTAACCTGAATACAATAAAATCTAGTTCGAAACAAAGCTGGTCACACCTGACTTAGCATATGGGTCAAGCAAAATTATGCTGAGAGAAATATGCTAATTCACTGAACGTATGTTTTAGTCGATAATGTGAAGATTTAAAACCTTGCCCAGGCTATGGGATAGTTCGAAAGAGTTAATTACTGCGGCCCTGGAACGCAGAGGGCGATTGAAGGAACACAAGTGGGTTTTAGTCAATAAAAGTCTGACACTACCCTACTATAAAGGGGTAAAGTTTATTTTTATGTTTTTTTTTTTAATTGGTATAAACTAGTGCTTGACTGCGATCCCACCTGATGTTAAGCAGTGATGCAATCGTTGATGGTGAGGCGCACTAGTTTATTAAGAGCCTATTCACTCTTGCCTTAAAGACACCTAAATTATAATCAGACGTTTAGATCGGTGTTTGTAGGTGGAAGTACTGGTTCACAGATACAAAGCTGCTTTATTCCTGAGTGACATAAGTTATATTTTATGTACGTGTTCAAAGCCGCAGGTAAAAGCTAGTGACATCCTTCAATTCGCACTGGACCCACGTGGTGGATTACGGATCATTCCCTTTCCTAGAGAGGAGACCTGAGTTTTAGTGAGATGAAATAAATTTATACAAATTAAACCTGGGTTTGAACCCACGACGTTCGAGGCCGTTAACACACGGCTAGCAATGCTAGCTAGACTGCACCACAGTTGCTGCTAGCCTATGCTCGCAGCATGCGTGTTACTTAATGGGCAAATGTTCCCAATGCAAGGTAACAGCCACCTCCCCTAACCGGCTTGCTGGCCTCACTATGAGAGGGAATAAGTGTTATTCACAACAAACACAGGGAACCTTAAGGGCCAAGCGCCCGAACAGTGCCATAAAACAGTGATTTTCTGAGGCCTACTCCTCCGTAACGGCTAGGTCAATTGGTTTGAAAAAAATATATGTTTATTATAGATTCATGAACAATAATATCAACATTTAATGTTTTCGTGCAATTAATACATTTGTCAAAAAAAAAAATTTAGCAATTTCGCAACTATTCGCAACTTTTCCCTACTCCTTCGAAACGGCTTGGACCTTTAGAAACATTTTTACACATAAAAATTGGTGGTTAAATATTCTTCAAAATGAACATTGCATATGTAAATCAATCAATATCTCGCAGAGAAAATGGATTTAAAGCGCTTTCCGGGCGCTGCTGGCCGCAAATAAATGCACAGATTTGCGTACTGCCGCCTAGGCGAGTGTGAGAGTTGCGTTCACATAATTTCGGTCAGATGGTTCAAGGGACCTTAATAGATTTCGGACGAAGATTTTTAAAATTTTTTGTCTCCAACATTATGTCATGCATAAACCATGAACCGTGGAGAAACCTCCGCGATGTTTTCCATCACCGTGAGAGCATGACGGCATGAGCAATTCTTAAACATGCTATGAGGAAAATCCAGATATTTTTAGTATCATAAGAAAGAATCAATAATAAAAATTAAACTTAGAAACTTCCTTACACATCATAAAATAAAATCCCCCACCTGCGTCTGTCTGTATGTTCGCGATTACCTCAAAAACTACTGACCGAATTTTCATACGGATTTCGGCAGTAGACAGAGTGATTCATGAGGAACGTTTAGGTGTATAATACATGCATTTAAAGTGGAGAAAAGCTGAGAATTTTAAATACTTGCGAGAAACCGAAGAACGAAGATGAAGTTGGGCCGGGTCGCTAGTTAATTATGTATATTTCTCTATTTTTATTTACACTATACACCATTAATTTTTAATTAGAACAAATACTTAAAGGGCTTATTAGAAAAGCCCTTGTTATTATTTAAGTAAAGTATCAATAAATAATATTCATAAACAGCAAAGTTATTAGCGTTTGTGTTTATCCCAAAATGTCTCTCAATTTATGGAAATATTGTGCAGGCTATTTATTATGAATGAATAAATGACGATTAAAATGAAAAAACACTGCCCGCAGTATTGTCTACTAGCAATTGTTATGTATGATTGAATCTATGATGAATTTACCTTTCCGTGGTCAATTTTAGGATTTCGGTTTTTTCTACTTTTGAATACAAAAATATGATCAGTAACGGGTACAGATACAGCCCCATTTGTTTGTGTACTAATTAAAAAGTAGAGGTGTATAATAAAGAGGTAAAGTTTGTTTTTTTTTGCTTATAGGAGGTAATCTCTGAAAGTACTGGTCCGATTGCTAAAATTTTTCACCGACAGAAAGCTGCTTTATTCCTGAGTGACAGGCTATATTTTATGTACGCGGGCGAAGCCGCGGGCAAAAGCTAGTTTATGAATAATTGGTAAGATTTTACTAATATTAAGTGACTTACAGATGTGTATGTTGGATTCATATAGGTAAGTCTCAATCTTGACAGCACTGTTGGTTTATCGACTGGCTGCAACGCTGAACTTTTATGGAAATATTGTGCAGGCTATTGATTATGATTGAATGAATGGCGATAAAAATGGAAAAACACTGCGTGTAGTATTTTATAGTAGCAATTGTTATGAATGATTGTTTCAATTATGAATTTACCAATTATGACTTTTCGGGGATAATTTTTGCATTTGGTTTTTGTTTTATTTGATTAGACAAATATGATTAGTAACGGCTTACAGATAGAGCCCCTTGTTTGTACTAATTAAAAATAGAGGTACATAGTATACATATTATTTTTACATTTCATTTTTTATTTTTGGTTTAACTATATTTTTTTTTTATTTATGAGGATAATTCATATCCACAACAAAACAAGCTATTCGTAACATAAATTATATCACACTCTTTTCTTTTGTGAGTTATACTTTAAAAAAAAACCAGTTCATTTAGCCCCGTTTTCCCGCATTCACACATTCCAGATCGTTTGTTCGCATACTATTTGCTTAGTAATTAATTGCTTGGCGCTATAAGTACTGTTATTATGGTGTAAAGCGTAGCGGGAATTGTCGCGGGATTTATTCTGAGAATGGAAGAGCTTTTGATTTCATGACAAACGTTGTTGCGAATGAGACGTCCCGTAAAGCTATATTTCATCGAGATACCATGGCGGCACGACCAGTCGCCGCCACCTACAAAATGTATACAGCTTTATAGAGTTACTCACCTGTACCCCTAGCCAAGTTTCTAATCTGCAATAGTTAACGCTTGTAGTGTAGTGAAAGCTTCAAATGTACGGGAATGACGTCATCTCAACGCTCAGTCACGTGGTCAGAACAAAAGAATTGGCGGCAAGGTCAACTCGAAGCGTTCGGCGCAAGCGAAACGGTTGTAACTTGGCTAGGGGGGCTGTTGTCCGTTTGCTTGCGCAACCAATTTGGAGGCGCGACCAGCTCGGACGTGTAGCGACTCAAGTGTCTGTATGATGTCTAGTTTGGTAGCTTAAGGCTTACATTTCACCGGGAGACAACTTGCTGTTTGGTACGCAAAGGGTAACCTAGGTAACACCGTCATCTTCCTGCCTTTGTACTGTTTGGAGTCGGCGCAACACGTCTTTTTTCCATTCAGTTCTGTTAACCGTCACGCTATAATTAACTCCCTTTTTTTCATCTCTCCTGAGGAGTACAATCCATCCATCTTTTCTTTAACCTCCTTTTCCCTCTTCATCTATCCATAAGAATACTCAGAGTAACTCTTTTAGTAACATGCATTTCAACCGTCTACTTCACATGACCGTATACCAAGACCTAAGATTCCCTTTGAACCTTTAAGTCACTAGCACAGCTTTTAAACTTCCTCTAATGTATGGACATTAGAGGAAGTTTAAAAACTGTGCTAGTCCTCCACACATCTATCCTAGGATTTTCATCAACGCTACATGTAATCAGCTTTTTTCATCAGTCTTTGGATGAAAGGTTCACGGGTTTAATATGTCTTGGAAAAGCGTATAAGAGTTTCTTTCGGATAATATTCTACTTGATTTATTATTTATTAAATTATTTAATCATCATGCTCTACAAAGTACATAGGACAAACGAAGACGAAGCCGCAGGGAGAAGCTAATATCTCAATAAACTGTAGTTTCACGTCTTAACACATACAAACAGCAAAAACCATGGAACAAACTCATTTCCCTGTCACCTCATCATTATTTAATGGAGCTAAACTACAGCTTACTTAGTCTATGGCTACGTCAGTCAGTGGTGGATTAGCCACGTAGCAAATGGTACGGGCCCCGCGCAATCGGGGGCCCCGTATGTTTGGAGATTCCGCATATGAAAGCAAAGAAAAAATAGTCGAAAGTATATAGACAGCCTTTCTGTGTTCACAAATACTTCCTATTTCTGTATTTTTTATCAAAAGAAAACCTAAGATGTCCCAAGCGGGACGCCATAATTTTCGAGATCACTTCGCTTTTGTAGAATTTTACCTTCAAATTTTTATTAACACCAGGTACGTGATAGCCGGTGTTTTTTTTTTAGTATTAAGGAAAGAAATTAATTTTAGAAAGTAATTTTGTAATGACGAAAAGGACGTTTTCGTTATGTGCAAAATATTTTATTTTATCTAGCTTTATAAAAAAACTAGCTTTTGCCCACGGCTTCGCCCACGTACATAAAATATAGCCTAGATGTCACTCAAGAATAGATCAGCTTTCTATCGGTGAATTTTTTTTTGCAATCGGACCAGTACTTTCAGAGATTACCTCCTACAAACAAAAACAAACTTTACCTCTTTATAATTTTAGTGTAGATGTGAGTCTGTCTACACAAGAGCCCCTTTGGTCGTATTTGCTACAGGTAACGTGGTGGCTTGATCCGCCACTGTCAGTGCGGCTCACCGTCGTCGTGTGTAACCGCACGTCTGGCAGACGTAATGTTGTCTATGATGCTGTCAATCGCTTGAGCGGCGTGTAATGAGTGCGGGATCACCCGTTATTTTGTGACAGTGAGACAAGGTATAAGCGGTAGCGAGCTAGACCAGTCGCTAGTCTTTATGAACACCCATCACGGTGAACTGTCATTGTACACTCAGTGAAATAACTATTCGGTTACCAGTGATCGCTAGTTTATTGTACACTGTCTTAATTATTCATTTTCTGAAAATCTACCCAAAACAAAAAACTACCACCTCCAAAATAAGACGACATTGAGGGCGTTTTGAAGACGGGGTTCCTAGACAGTCGCAGGGTCGAGAATAGAATAGTAAATGGAGCAAGTTCAAAAGCTTTCATGAAAGTTAAAGATCTATTTGAAGAGTGCAAGAACTGCAGACATCCTTTGAATAATTTTATTTTCAAAAAGTAATTTTCCTACATGTTCTGTTTCCGATTTTGTAAATGTTATTTTTTATACATCACCAAAAGCGAGTTTTTTCTTAGACACCCTAAAATCGTTGATACTGTATAATGATTGTCGTTCCTACAAAGTTCGGCCTTAAGGCAGCTCGCTACCGCTTATCATTTGGCCCAGCCAGCCCGTATCTTGTTAAGATCAGCCAACTTACGGTAAGTGCCATATAGTAAGTCAAACAAATAGCAGACTATGAGATTATCGACGATACACTCGTACCGCCGTTACTTTGTAAATACTTAACAAACGGACTATGACTGGCCGTGACTGACGGAATGGTGACAGAAACTGCACTTTAACTGTGGTATTGTCGACTTAATTGAGGTTTGTTACGAGAATTGATTGTCATTTGTCGTCTTTACGATCGATTCTTGATTTCTCGATCGTTCTAATATCTTTATTATTGACATGTGTTTGTTTTTTCTTGTGTTTGTGATCTGTTATTCCAGTATAACACCAATCATCGTTATCATCTTCCTACCCTTGTTTCATGTTACCTACTGTCCTGTCAACCTTCTCCCTTTAGCTGAATTTTCTTTTTACATGATATAAGCTCGAGTTTGACTGCGATCCCACCTGATGGTAAGTCCACCAGTGATGTAATCATTGATGGTGAAGCGTTACTAATTGAAAAAAAACTAATTGGTTAAGAGCCTATTCACTCTAACCTTGAGGACATCTAAATTATAATCGGACGGGAAGACCGCAGCCAGTAAGTTGTTCTAGTCCTTCAATGCGCATTCTACAGAAGATTGCGATCCTTCCTGATGGTAAGCAGTGATGCAATCGTTGATGGTGAAGCGCACTAGTTTATTAAGAGTATATTTATTCTAGCCTTGAAGACACCTAAATTATAATCAGACGGAAAGACTGTAGCAGGCAAATTGTTCAAGACCTTTGATATACGTGCTAAAATACATTCAAAATATGCAAACAACACCACTGTGACCAATTAAAATAATGATAAATATAATAATATTGGTGATATCATATCACGCGATGAAATAGGTATAATTGCTTCTCGGATGCATCATATGCAAATTATGACGAACAAAATAAGAATATAAGCCAATTTTCTTGTTAAAACTAACATCCTGATTTAGTTGTGATTAATCACGATTTTGCATACTAATTAGTGTTCGAGGAATTTTGATTTTTGTTGCTTGAACTAACATTTATATTTAGAAAAACCTTACGTTTTTAATTATATTAGTTTTTATCCGCATCTTAAAGGAAATCCCAAACAATGTGGTAGTGAGCAGGGCACATTGCTCGCAGATTATATGGTTGATAGGGCCGAAAGGTTTTGGAGTGACGACAGCTTACCGGAAGACGCAGTGATGGAAGGCCTTCCACAAGTTATCAATCAGAAATATATACAACATGTATATATTTTAAATAAACCATTTACAGCCTAGGTACTTTTGAATTGACAAAATGACGGTCAGTCAGAAAATTTAAGCTGAATTGCAAATAGATCATAGCAGAGATCGCTAGGTGAACCGACGACTTGATGAGGATCGCGGGAATCTGATGAGTACGTGTCGCACAGAACCGGTTGTTGTGGCGACACTTGGGGCTGGCCTATGTCCAGTAGTGGACGTCTTTCGGCTGAAATGATGATGATGATGCAAGGTACGGTTTTTGACACACAGCCTAAAATCAATACAGAAAAAAAAACCAGTTTCTATTATACGAGTACTTCTACTTACGCTCATGGTAATATAAAGAAATGTTTTTGATTGTGAGATTGTTACAAAAAATGAAAGCGGGTACAAGTCCCTGGAAAACAAAGGGCAGCTGAAAGAACACGAGTAGGTTTTAATCAGTAAAAACCTGACTTTTTCCAAGTATAACTTGACCTAAATCGGAAGGAGTTATTGAATGAATTACCGACAAAAAAAATTAAGATGGAAAAAAAAAACTAAATTCCACAGTTTTTCTTGCAAATATAAACTTTTTTTACTATGTACAAAGTAAGCCCTCGAACACCGCACATAAGAAGTTTCTGACGGCTCTAGGTTTTTTTTTGCCATCATTTTAATCGAATCTGTCGGCCGAGATAAATGTCAAAACGTGACAAATAATTAATGACAATCTGTCTCTGACATTTAACTGACATTCAATTTAGTTTGGAGCGGTCAAGTGTTCTTTTTGTGGCGCTTTTAAGTAATTTTTCGCGTATCGTTAAAATTGCACTTAAAAAAACACGCCTATTTAATGGCGTGTCTCAAAAAGGGTAATGTTTTTTTTTTATCCTAACTAATCTATAATATAAAAATGAATCGCAAAATGTGTTGGTAAGCGCATAACTCAACAACGCCTGGACCGATTTCGCTAATTTTTTTTGAAGTGAAAACTTCTTTAGCGGCGTTGAGCACTTTTTCTGTAATGGGTATAAAATCTTAAACTCGCGTCAGGACACGTGACCTGATCGAAAAAGCGTAAGACGGATGGAGAGTAGACAGCTATCCCTTATCGCGCGTTGTGAAAGGGGGCTAGACGGAAAAAATTCTCACGAAAAATTGTACCGACACTTTTACTGTCAAAATATAAATCCAAGATGGCGGCTGCAAGAAATTATCAACTTTTTCGTCATGGGTGTCGTTTTCATGGTTTTCGAGGGTGTTGAAACCGATGGTACTGTCAAAATATAAATCCAAGATGGCGGCTGCAAGAAATTATCAAATTTTTCGTCATGGGTGTCGTTTTCATGGTTTTCGAGGGTGTTGAAACCGATAGTACTGTCAAAATGTAAATCCAAGATGGCGGCTGCAAGAAATTATCAAATTTTCCGTCATGGGTGTCGTTTTCATGGTTTTCGAGGGCGTGGAAACCGATGGTACTGTCAAAATGTAAATCCAAGATGGCGGCTGCAAGAAATTATCAACTTTTTCATCATGGGTGTCGTTTTCATGGTTTTCGAGGGTGTTGAAACCGATGGTACTGTCAAAATATAAATCCAAGATGGCGGCTGCAAGAAATTATCAACTTTTTCGTCATGGGTGTCTTTTTCATGGTTTTCGAGGGTGTTGAAACCGATGGTACTGTCAAAATGTAAATCCAAGATGGCGGCTGCAAGAAATTATCAACTTTTTCGTCATGGGTGTCGTTTTCATGGTTTTCGAGGGTGTTGAAACCGATGGTACTGTCAAAATATAAATCCAAGATGGCGGCTGCAAGAAATTATCAACTTTTTCGTCATGGGTGTCGTTTTCATGGTTTTCGAGGGCGTTGAAACCGATGGTACTGTCAAAATATAAATCCAAGATGGCGGCTGCAAGAAATTATCAACTTTTTCGCCATGGGTGTCGTTTTCGTGGTTTTCGAGGGTGTTGAAACCGATAATACTGTCAAAATGTAAATCCAAGATGGCGGCTGCAAGAAATTATTAATTTTTCCGTCATGGGTGTCGTTTTCATGGTTTTCGAGGGTGTTGAAACCGATGGTACTGTCAAAATATAAATCCAAGATGGCGGCTGCAAGAAATTATCAACTTTTTCGTCACGGGTGTCGTTTTCGTGGTTTTCGAGGGTGTTGAAACCGATAATACTGTCAAAATGTAAATCCAAGATGGCGGCTGCAAGAAATTATTAATTTTTCCGTCATGGGTGTCGTTTTCATGGTTTTCGAGGGTGTTGAAACCGATAGTACTGTCAAAATATAAATCCAAGATGGTGGCTGCAAGAAATTATCAAATTTTCCGTCATGGGTGTCGTTTTCATGGTTTTCGAGGGCGTGGAAACCGATGGTACTGTCAAAATGTAAATCCAAGATGGCGGCTGCAAGAAATTATCAACTTTTTCGCCATGGGTGTCGTTTTCGTGGTTTTCGAGGGTGTTGAAACCGATGGTACTGTCAAAATATAAATCCAAGATGGTGGCTGCAAGAAATTATCAAATTTTCCGTCATGGGTGTCGTTTTCATGGTTTTCGAGGGCGTGGAAACCGATGGTACTGTCAAAATGTAAATCCAAGATGGCGGCTGCAAGAAATTATCAACTTTTTCGTCATGGGTGTCGTTTTCGTGGTTTTCGAGGGTGTTGAAACCGATAGTACTGTCAAAATGTAAATCCAAGATGGCGGCTGCAAGAAATTATCAACTTTTTCGCCATGGGTGTCGTTTTCGTGGTTTTCGAGGGTGTTGAAACCGATGGTACTGTCAAAATATAAATCCAAGATGGTGGCTGCAAGAAATTATCAAATTTTCCGTCATGGGTGTCGTTTTCATGGTTTTCGAGGGCGTGGAAACCGATGGTACTGTCAAAATGTAAATCCAAGATGGCGGCTGCAAGAAATTATCAAATTTTTCGTCATGGGTGTCGTTTTCATGGTTTTCGAGGGCGTGGAAATCGATGGTACTGTCAAAATGTAAATCCAAGATGGCGGCTGCAAGAAATTATCAACTTTTTCGTCATGGGTGTCGTTTTCGTGGTTTTCGAGGGTGTTGAAACCGATAGTACTGTCAAAATGTAAATCCAAGGTGGCGGCTGCAAGAAATTGTTAACTTTTCCGTCATGGGTGTCGTTTTCATGGTTTTCGAGGGTGTTGAAACCGATAATACTGTCAAAATGTAAATCCAAGATGGCGGCTGCAAGAAATTATCAACTTTTTCGCCATGGGTGTCGTTTTCGTGGTTTTCGAGGGTGTTGAAACCGATGGTACTGTCAAAATATAAATCCAAGATGGTGGCTGCAAGAAATTATCAAATTTTCCGTCATGGGTGTCGTTTTCATGGTTTTCGAGGGCGTGGAAACCGATGGTACTGTCAAAATGTAAATCCAAGATGGCGGCTGCAAGAAATTATCAACTTTTTCGTCATGGGTGTCGTTTTCGTGGTTTTCGAGGGTGTTGAAACCGATATTACTGTCAAAATATAAATCCAAGATGGCGGCTGCAAGAAATTATTAACTTTTCCGTCATGGGTGTCGTTTTCATGGTTTTCGAGAGAGTTGAAACCGATGGTACTGTCAAAATATAAATCCAAGATGGCGGCTGCAAGAAATTATCAACTTTTCCGTCATGGGTGTCGTTTTCATGGTTTTCGAGGGTGTTGAAACCGTTGGTACTGTAAAAATATAAATCCAAGATGGCGGCTGCAAGAAATTATCAAATTTTACGTCATGGGTGTCGTTTTCATGGTTTTCGAGGGTGTTGAAACTGATGGTACTGTCAAAATATAAATCCAAGATGGCGGCTGCAAGAAATTATCAACTTTTCCGTCATGGGTGTCGTTTTCATGGTTTTCGAGGGTGTTGAAACCGATAGTACTGTCAAAATATAAATCCAAGATGGCGGCTGCAAAAAATTATTAAATTTTTCGTCATGGGTGTCGTTTTCATGGTTTTCAAGGCTGTTGAAACCGATAGTATTGTCAAAATGTAAATCCAAGATGGCGGCTGCAAGAAATTATCAACTTTTTCCTCATGGGTGTCGTTTTCGTGGTTTTCGAGGGTGTTGAAACCGATGGTACTGTCAAAATTTAAATCTAAGATGGTGGCTGCAATAAATTATCAACTTTTTCGATATGGGTGTCTTTTTCATGGTTTTCGAGGTTGTTGAAGCCGATAGTGCTGTCAAAATGTAAATCCAAGATGGCGGCTGCAAGAAATTATCAACTTTTTCGTCATGAGTGTCGTTTTCATGGTTTCGAAGATGTTGAAATAGTGCTGTCAAAATGTACATAAAATAGGATAGTATTTTTTAGTTATATTGTATTGGCTAGACGGAAAAAATTCTCACGAAAAGTTGTAACGACACTTTTTCTATAGTAAGCTATTGTAAGCCGTGCGGCGTGCGCATGTTTCTCTGTCTTTCTCTCTTTCTCTCTCTTATAGAAAGCAAGCCAGAACGGAACTTCGTTCCATCCGGGTGTCCCTTGACACCTCAGTAGTTTTTCGGAGAGATAAACTTTTTAATATAAAATAATTGTAATAGTTTTAAAGTGTTAAATTTTTAATGTAATATAAATTGTCATGTTTGTGTACGATAGCGCAATAAATGAATATTGTATTCTACCACATAAATGATAGTACTTTTATACTGATAAAGCAATTGGTGCAAAATTATTCCCTAACCATTCCAAAATATCAAACATGCTCAACGTTAATAATCAAGTTTTCACTTCTGCCGGCACTCCCGGAGTGCAACCCGTCTTTTTTTTTTTGTTGTGTTCGTTATTATGAGGAGAAGGTTCTTATGGAAAAAAATAAATGAAAATTAGGGTAGTGTAGGGTAGAGTAGGGTAGTGTAGGGTAGTGTAGGGTAGAGTAGGGTAGTGTAGGGTAGTGTAGGGTAGAGTAAGGTAGAGGAGGGTAGAGTAGGGTAGAGTAGAGTAGGGTAGGGTAGAGTAGGGTAGAGTAGGGTAGAGTAGGGTAGAGTAGGGTAGAGTAGGGTAGAGTAGGGTAGAGTAGGGTAGAGTAGGGTAGAGTAAGGTAGAGGAGGGTAGAGTAGGATAGAGTAGAGTAGGGTAGGGTAGAGTAGGGTAGAGTAGGGTAGAGTAGGGTAGAGTAGGGTAGAGTAGGGTAGAGTAGGGTAGAGTAGGGTAGAGTAGGGTAGAGTAGAGTAGAGTAGGGTAGGATAGAGTAGGGTAGAGTAGGGTATAGTAGGGTAGAGTAGGGTATAGTAGGGTAGAGTAGGGTATAGTAGGCTGAAGTAGGGAAGAGCGGGAGCGAAGCCGCGCGGGTACAGCTAGTCTATAATATAAAAATGAATCGCAAAATGTGTTGGTAAGCGCATAACTCAACAACGCCTGGACCGATTTCGCTAATTTTTTTTTTGTTGTTTTCGTTATTATGAGGAGAAGGTTCTTATGGAAAAAAAAATGAAAATTAGGGCAGTGTAGGGTAGAGTAGGGTAGTGTAGGGTAGTGTAGGGTAGAGTAAGGTAGAGGAGGGAAGAGTAGGGTAGAGTAGAGTAGGGTAGGGTAGAGTAGGGTAGGGTAGAGTAGGATAGGGTAGAGTAGGGTAGGGTAGAGTAGGGTAGAGTAGGGTAGAGTAGGGTAGAGTAGGGTAGAGTAGGGTAGAGTAAGGTAGAGGAGGGCAGAGTAGGGTAGAGTAGAGTAGGGTAGGGTAGAGTAGGGTAGAGTAGAATAGGGTAGAGTAGGGTAGAGTAGGGTAGAGTAGGGTAGAGTAGGGTAGAGTAGGGTAGAGAAGGGTAGAGTAGGGTAGAGTAGGGTAGAGTAGGGTAGAGTAGAGTAGAGTAGGGTATAGTAGGGTAGAGTAGGGTATAGTAGGCTGAAGTAGGGAAGAGCGGGAGCGAAGCCGCGCGGGTACAGCTAGTATTATATAAGTGTGGATGTTTGGATGTTTGTTACTTAATCACGCAAAAACGGCTGAACGGATTTGGATGAAATTTGGCATGCATATAGCCTTTGACATGGAAAAAAACATAGGCTACCTTTTATCCCGATTCCTTAAGTACCTAATGCCACGCGGGCGAAGCCGCAGGCAAAAGCTAGTAATATAATAAAGAGGTAGAGTTTGTTTCTTTTTGTTTTCATGTTTTTTTTTTTGCTTGTAGAAGGTAATCTCTGAAAGTACTAGTCCGATTGCTAAATTTTTTTCACCGATAGAAAGCTGCTTTATTCCTGAGTGACTGTATAGAGGCTATATTTTACGTGCGCGGGCGAAGCTGCAGGTAAAAGCTAGTAATTAATATGGCAGAACAACGTTCACCAGATTAACTAGTTTTAAAATAATTCTTTTAGCTTAAAACTGGTCCCGCGCACGCCAGTCTCACATTATGTAACCAGTTCTGCTAATGTATTCCGTTGTCTTATTCACGAGTCCTGTAGGTCACTCGCGTGGTGTTCGTGTCGAGAAACGTCCTTTGAGACCGGTCGGCTCACCTTTACGCCATGGCACCCTGATTTTATGGTAATGAACTAGGTTGGGGGAAATGGCGATGGATTTTATTGAATGCAGAATTTTGATGATATCGCTGGCAAAAAAAAAGTTGTTGAAAAAAAGTCTTTAAAAAAAAAGTCTTGAAAATAGTCTTTTGAAAAAAAAAAAAGTCTTGAAAATAGTCCTTTGAAAAAAAAAGTCTTAAAAAGTCTTTTGAAAAAAAAAAGTCTTGAAAATAGTCCTTTGAAAAAAAAAGTCTTGAAAAAAGTCTTTTGAAAAAAAAAAGTATTTTGGAAACTATCCAAGGGAACTTGCCCAAGCATTTCATACACACACACCGCACCGCGGACTACCCCTGTATTATTTTAGTCCTTACGATCCATCCCAAGGTTGTCTGGGAGATATCGCTGTCAGCGATAAGACCGCCATTGTACCCATAGATTTAGTTTATGTTACTTTTTTAGCATACAATAAAGTTTATTCTATTCTATTTTATTTAAATATGTTGACATAATCTTTATAAAAAACTTGAAACATTAATAATCAAATAATTAACTAATTAAAATGGCTATTTTCATCTCAGATATTGTAAATCTAGTTATACAAGTAATAATTTATCATTATAATCCTGTTGTAAGATGTGAACTTTTAACCTTTTATCATTAGCTAACTGTAATAAAAACTGCTTAAAGAAACCTTTTTTCTAAGGACTATAATTAATGTTATGATCACAGAAGATGGCACTTATGGTTTTGTATAGATTTTTTGTATAAGTTTATTTGAAATGTTTAAACGACGTTATTTAATTTTTGTTTAATCATTCTCATGTTTATTAAAAAAGGTGAAAAAAAAAACGAAGGCTAATATAAAGACGAAAGTTGGTATCTATGTGTGAGTATGTTTGTTACTCGTTCACGCTTAAACGTCTAACAATTTGGCAGAAAGATAGACTAAGTATGTCCTGGAAAAATGTATAGAATACTTTTTATCTTGGTACTTTTGTCCCTTGGGACAATTTTCAACTTTCATGAGGGCAAAACTGCTTTCAGAAGCTAGTGAAAAATGCGGATGGAAATTTTTTAGCCATCTAAAAAAAAATAAGCATAAGTATAACAGCCTTATTATATCCCCTTTGCTGAGAGTCAGGCTTCCTCTCTGTGATTTTTTAGTACAAGAAATTTTGTAGGTGGCTTTTAAGTAAGTACCTATTGTACCTAATACGAGTTTTAAGGAAAACTGTAAAAAAAAAATGAAACACACAAACGCGTGGTCATAAGTTCAAGTGAAAAATTAACCTTCTTATTTAACCTGCTTACTATCTGGGTTAAAAAATAACTAATATCATATGCTCACGTACAAATGTACAACTACAACAACTACAATGCGTGCACACAATAATGTTTGTATTAAGGGTTGTCACTTTTTTTTTGAAGAAATATAGCTTTTTTTCCCAGCATTGGAAGACCTACAAGGTGGACCGATGACCTGGTGAGGGTCGCGGGTACCTGATGAATGTGAGACGCACAGGATCGGTCGTTATGTCAATACTTGTGGGAGGCCTATGTCCAACAGTCGTTCGACGTCTTTCGGCTGAAATAATGATGACAATATTTTTCATAAATTATTGCAAATAATATAGAAGACATCAACTTTAAAAAAATCTGGATTTTATTATAATAAAACTTTTTTTGTTATTAATTTTAGACTTTTGAAGATTAACATTTAAGAGTAGTCTGACGAAGATAAATGCTAGAGTGAGCGGAGCGAGCTCAAAAACTCTATCCTCAAAGTTGAAAGTTTTTTATAGAAAAAGGGATCACGGTAGGTATGTACTCCTACTCGTGCAGAAAAGTTTGAGAGACATGAGATATAAATGTATCTTACACTGCTAAAGCGACTGTAGTGAAGTCAAATATTTTGGAACCCCTTCCAAACAGCGAATTGAGTGATTAACTGACGTATTTTGGCCTATTATGGAATACTAATAACTACTTCTCAATTACCGTTGAAAATATAGTATTTTTTATGTATTTATAACCCAAAGTACAATTAACTAAAATATATATAGTATGATACTTTATAATAATAGTACAGGTGACAACCCTAGACGTATACGTGTCTCATTCAGAGCTTAATTCTCGTTTTCACCGTAGTCGGGTAAATACACGTGATCAGAATATATGGCAATTGGAAATATTTTAATTACTTCTTGTATCCTTATCGATACCAGTTTCATAATATGTGTGTTTGTAATACTTGTCATACAAGTTGTATGAATCAAGAAAAGGCTGTCCACGATTAACTTAATTGTTTAATAAGTTTATAGGAAAATATTTCTTCATCTAATGCTAATGTAAGTGGCCACGACAATTTGAGGAAATGAAATATAAATAAAGGTATATAGTATCATTATCTATATATATAAAAATCAATGCTACTTTTCGTTGTAATTTTATAACTCAAGAATGGGCTC
This sequence comes from Mythimna ferrago, assembly GCA_910589285.2. Taxonomy (NCBI): domain Eukaryota; kingdom Metazoa; phylum Arthropoda; class Insecta; order Lepidoptera; family Noctuidae; genus Mythimna; species Mythimna ferrago. Next base: position 4,934,881 of record OU342693.1, read on the forward strand.
ACTTATCCAAACCAAATGTTTAGGCTTTGTTCGGACTATTTAGTAGATGGTTTATGTGAAGTTTGGTAGGGTAGAGTGGGGTATAGTAAGGTAGAGTAGGGTAGAATAGGGTAGAGTAGGGTAGAATAGGGTAGAGTAGTGTAGAGTAGAGTATTGTGGAGTAGTGTAGAGTAGTGTAGAGTAGGGAAAAGCGGGAGCGAAGCCGCGCGGGCAAAAGCTAGTAATATATATAACCAGAAGAGAAACCATAGTATTCATTTAAAAATATATTTAGAATTAGTGTAGTTTTAAAACATTGATCGAAAGAGAAAATCAGTTTACCGTATTTTTATTTTAGTTTTGGGTGTGAAGCAGATTTTGCTGCTCTGGGTGGGGAGAGAGGAAAGGTTGCAAGACAGATGGTTGATCGGGTCGAAACGTTTTAAAGTAAAGGTTTGGAAGACGCTGCGTTAGAAGACTTCCCAGGTGAACTGATGATCCCAAAACCTTAGGGTTGCCTGACTTTGTTGGATGCGAGATTGTGGTAATACTTAGAGCTATATTTACCGGGACATCATGGTGGCACGACCATTGCGCCGCCATGGTGTCCCGGTAAAATATAGCTCTTAGCTACCAAACTAGACACCATACAGAAACCAGAGTCACCACACGTCTGAGCTGGCCGCGCCACCAAATTGGTCGCGCAACCAAACGGACACCAGCTGAGTAACTCTCTATAGAGCTGTATACATTTTGTTGGTAGCGGCGATTGGTCGCGCCACCATGGTGTCCCGGTGAAATATAGTCCTTAAGGAAGGTGATGTCCAGCAGTGGACGGCTTTTGATTAAAAGGCTAATGATGACAGCAATTCTGTCACATTGTCGCATAGCAACTTACTCCTGTCTGCAAGAGGTTTTACCTAAAATCGCAATGATATGTTCAAATAAGGAATTATTTTTGTCATCATCATCATCATCATTGCAGCCGATACACGTCCACTGTTGGACATAGGCCTCCCTCAAGTTTCGTTCACCACATCGAACGTTCCTGTGCGTCCCGCATCCATCGGTTTCCTGCTACCTTCACCAGGTCATCGGTCCACCTTGTAGGAGGTCTTCCAACACGGCGTCTTCCGGTACGCGATCGCCACTCCAAAACCTTTCGGCCCCAACGGCCATCTGTTCTGCGAGCAATGTGCCCTGCCCATTGCCACTTAAGTTTGGCAATTCTTTGTGCTATATCGGCAACCTTAGTTTTCCTGCGGATTTCTTCATTTTTTATTCGATTATTTTTGTAAACGTTAATATTTCCGCTATTCATGTATGACTAACAAAGATACAAAACACAAGGATTTGTGGTCTTAAATAAAAATAAATACATATTTCCGCTAAACACATGTATTAAAATTACTAACAAACACAACGAACGCATGAATACTTGTAAAACTATGCCAAGGTGAATGCGACCCATTCATTGATAAACGCCCACATGCTAGCAGACCTACATAATAGTTTCCTAATTAGTAATCGAAAAGTTTTATAATCGAACCTAGTAAAAAATATGCAAATTTTATATAGGCTCTTTAACTACAGTTTTTGAAGTGAAAACTTCTTTAGCGGCGTTGAGCACTTTTTCTGTAATGGGTATAAAATCTTAAACTCGCGTCAGGACACGTGACCTGATCGAAAAAGCGTAAGACGGATGGAGAGTAGACAGCTATCCCTTATCGCGCGTTGTGAAAGGGGGCTAGACGGAAAAAATTCTCACGAAAAATTGTACCGACACTTTTACTGTCAAAATATAAATCCAAGATGGCGGCTGCAAGAAATTATCAACTTTTTCGTCATGGGTGTCGTTTTCATGGTTTTCGAGGGTGTTGAAACCGATGGTACTGTCAAAATATAAATCCAAGATGGCGGCTGCAAGAAATTATCAAATTTTTCGTCATGGGTGTCGTTTTCATGGTTTTCGAGGGTGTTGAAACCGATAGTACTGTCAAAATGTAAATCCAAGATGGCGGCTGCAAGAAATTATCAAATTTTCCGTCATGGGTGTCGTTTTCATGGTTTTCGAGGGCGTGGAAACCGATGGTACTGTCAAAATGTAAATCCAAGATGGCGGCTGCAAGAAATTATCAACTTTTTCATCATGGGTGTCGTTTTCATGGTTTTCGAGGGTGTTGAAACCGATGGTACTGTCAAAATATAAATCCAAGATGGCGGCTGCAAGAAATTATCAACTTTTTCGTCATGGGTGTCTTTTTCATGGTTTTCGAGGGTGTTGAAACCGATGGTACTGTCAAAATGTAAATCCAAGATGGCGGCTGCAAGAAATTATCAACTTTTTCGTCATGGGTGTCGTTTTCATGGTTTTCGAGGGTGTTGAAACCGATGGTACTGTCAAAATATAAATCCAAGATGGCGGCTGCTAGAAATTATCAACTTTTTCGTCATGGGTGTCGTTTTCATGGTTTTCGAGGGCGTTGAAACCGATGGTACTGTCAAAATATAAATCCAAGATGGCGGCTGCAAGAAATTATCAACTTTTTCGCCATGGGTGTCGTTTTCGTGGTTTTCGAGGGTGTTGAAACCGATAATACTGTCAAAATGTAAATCCAAGATGGCGGCTGCAAGAAATTATTAATTTTTCCGTCATGGGTGTCGTTTTCATGGTTTTCGAGGGTGTTGAAACCGATGGTACTGTCAAAATATAAATCCAAGATGGCGGCTGCAAGAAATTATCAACTTTTTCGTCACGGGTGTCGTTTTCGTGGTTTTCGAGGGTGTTGAAACCGATAATACTGTCAAAATGTAAATCCAAGATGGCGGCTGCAAGAAATTATTAATTTTTCCGTCATGGGTGTCGTTTTCATGGTTTTCGAGGGTGTTGAAACCGATAGTACTGTCAAAATATAAATCCAAGATGGTGGCTGCAAGAAATTATCAAATTTTCCGTCATGGGTGTCGTTTTCATGGTTTTCGAGGGCGTGGAAACCGATGGTACTGTCAAAATGTAAATCCAAGATGGCGGCTGCAAGAAATTATCAACTTTTTCGCCATGGGTGTCGTTTTCGTGGTTTTCGAGGGTGTTGAAACCGATGGTACTGTCAAAATATAAATCCAAGATGGTGGCTGCAAGAAATTATCAAATTTTCCGTCATGGGTGTCGTTTTCATGGTTTTCGAGGGCGTGGAAACCGATGGTACTGTCAAAATGTAAATCCAAGATGGCGGCTGCAAGAAATTATCAACTTTTTCGTCATGGGTGTCGTTTTCGTGGTTTTCGAGGGTGTTGAAACCGATAGTACTGTCAAAATGTAAATCCAAGATGGCGGCTGCAAGAAATTATCAACTTTTTCGCCATGGGTGTCGTTTTCGTGGTTTTCGAGGGTGTTGAAACCGATGGTACTGTCAAAATATAAATCCAAGATGGTGGCTGCAAGAAATTATCAAATTTTCCGTCATGGGTGTCGTTTTCATGGTTTTCGAGGGCGTGGAAACCGATGGTACTGTCAAAATGTAAATCCAAGATGGCGGCTGCAAGAAATTATCAAATTTTTCGTCATGGGTGTCGTTTTCATGGTTTTCGAGGGCGTGGAAATCGATGGTACTGTCAAAATGTAAATCCAAGATGGCGGCTGCAAGAAATTATCAACTTTTTCGTCATGGGTGTCGTTTTCGTGGTTTTCGAGGGTGTTGAAACCGATAGTACTGTCAAAATGTAAATCCAAGGTGGCGGCTGCAAGAAATTGTTAACTTTTCCGTCATGGGTGTCGTTTTCATGGTTTTCGAGGGTGTTGAAACCGATAATACTGTCAAAATGTAAATCCAAGATGGCGGCTGCAAGAAATTATCAACTTTTTTGCCATGGGTGTCGTTTTCGTGGTTTTCGAGGGTGTTGAAACCGATGGTACTGTCAAAATATAAATCCAAGATGGTGGCTGCAAGAAATTATCAAATTTTCCGTCATGGGTGTCGTTTTCATGGTTTTCGAGGGCGTGGAAACCGATGGTACTGTCAAAATGTAAATCCAAGATGGCGGCTGCAAGAAATTATCAACTTTTTCGTCATGGGTGTCGTTTTCGTGGTTTTCGAGGGTGTTGAAACCGATATTACTGTCAAAATATAAATCCAAGATGGCGGCTGCAAGAAATTATTAACTTTTCCGTCATGGGTGTCGTTTTCATGGTTTTCGAGAGAGTTGAAACCGATGGTACTGTCAAAATATAAATCCAAGATGGCGGCTGCAAGAAATTATCAACTTTTCCGTCATGGGTGTCGTTTTCATGGTTTTCGAGGGTGTTGAAACCGTTGGTACTGTAAAAATATAAATCCAAGATGGCGGCTGCAAGAAATTATCAAATTTTACGTCATGGGTGTCGTTTTCATGGTTTTCGAGGGTGTTGAAACTGATGGTACTGTCAAAATATAAATCCAAGATGGCGGCTGCAAGAAATTATCAAATTTTCCGTCATGGGTGTCGTTTTCATGGTTTTCGAGGGTGTTGAAACCGATAGTACTGTCAAAATATAAATCCAAGATGGCGGCTGCAAAAAATTATTAAATTTTTCGTCATGGGTGTCGTTTTCATGGTTTTCAAGGCTGTTGAAACCGATAGTATTGTCAAAATGTAAATCCAAGATGGCGGCTGCAAGAAATTATCAACTTTTTCCTCATGGGTGTCGTTTTCGTGGTTTTCGAGGGTGTTGAAACCGATGGTACTGTCAAAATTTAAATCTAAGATGGTGGCTGCAATAAATTATCAACTTTTTCGATATGGGTGTCTTTTTCATGGTTTTCGAGGTTGTTGAAGCCGATAGTGCTGTCAAAATGTAAATCCAAGATGGCGGCTGCAAGAAATTATCAACTTTTTCGTCATGAGTGTCGTTTTCATGGTTTCGAAGATGTTGAAATAGTGCTGTCAAAATGTACATAAAATAGGATAGTATTTTTTAGTTATATTGTATTGGCTAGACGGAAAAAATTCTCACGAAAAGTTGTAACGACACTTTTTCTATAGTAAGCTATTGTAAGCCGTGCGGCGTGCGCATGTTTCTCTGTCTTTCTCTCTTTCTCTCTCTTATAGAAAGCAAGCCAGAACGGAACTTCGTTCCATCCGGGTGTCCCTTGACACCTCAGTAGTTTTTCGGAGAGATAAACTTTTTAATATAAAATAATTGTAATAGTTTTAAAGTGTTAAATTTTTAATGTAATATAAATTGTCATGTTTGTGTACGATAGCGCAATAAATGAATATTGTATTCTACCACATAAATGATAGTACTTTTATACTGATAAAGCAATTGGTGCAAAATTATTCCCTAACCATTCCAAAATATCAAACATGCTCAACGTTAATAATCAAGTTTTCACTTCTGCCGGCACTCCCGGAGTGCAACCCGTCTTTTTTTTTTTTAATGATGTAACTAGTGGTTGACTGCGATCCTACCTGATGGTGAGCAGTGATGAAATTGTTGACATCGAAGCTAACTAGTTTATAAAGAGACTAACAGTCTAACCTTGAAGACATCTAAATTATAACTGGACGGGATCGCAGCAGGCAAATTGTTCCAGTCCTTAGTGCATACTTTATGAAATCTTATATCGAAGTCAAATAACTTCTTCCGTTATGGGTGGAGTGAGAGGAAGTTTCACACATTAACTAATTGAAACCCATCTGATGTTCCATTAGTTACCCTTTACATTCCTGGACCGTAGTGACTCTTTCGAACAACTGGAGCTCTGGTAGGCATCGGGTTTAGTGGGTCCATTTCTAAATAGGCTTATAGGTAGTGTTTATTGAAATGTTTGACAAGTTTTCTGGTAAAATGTCTAGCCTGTTTGGATGTCAGTCTTCCATTTTTTACGTCTTGAGACATATTTTGAAAATTGACAATAATATTACATTAACAATAACAATTGTAGTTTTCACTCTGTTCAACTTTCCCACTGCTTCTTTATCTTATAACCCATTTTCAATATCTATGTTCTTCACACTTTAGAAATTTGCAATCTTCTAACAATCTCCTACTGCTTTGTCCTTCTCATACTTCTGATTTTGTTAATACTTTATACATACTCTATTCTTCTGTCACCCAATTCCGTTCTGTTGTTTGAGCAAGAAGAAGTACGAAAGTAAGTAAGTAGAAACTACACACAAACATACATACAGACTATTGTCTTTACAGTATTAGTGTGAACGGGCCCAACTCTAGTAGTTGCTGCCATTCGAATATATCGAGCACTTAAAACTAAATTAATTCAGATCACGTTGCAAGGTGAGCCATCGTAGGTGTCTGACAATATTTACATACAAACAAATTGGTCGAAGGCTTCGTTCAATCCAAGCCATTAAACAGAATAAAAAAGAAGGTCAGTTGTAAAGTTTGGTAGTCTATTGCTAAAGGGTACTAGCACTCATCTCGTATTGCTTCATCTCTTTTTCCCATTTAAAGAAAGAAAGAAAGAAAGAAAATACCTACGTTTATTTGGCACATAGGTACACACAATGAGATAACAATTATTTTAGTAGGTATAGAAACTTAAACTTAAAGATATCTACATGGTATGTCTCACGGCTGCGCAAAATGGGTCCAGTTCAGCATGATGCCAGGCCACTACGTAGCAGTTGCCTGACGCTGGTTTTCAAATGAACCTTGCTATGAGTCTACGGATGTTAATCAGTTGTTAGGTGTGAGATAAATAAATATATGTATATTATTATATGTAGGTATAAATTAGTATGTAAAAATAAAAATAAAATTGAGATTATGTACAGAAAAATATGATTGTGTTAGTGAAACCCAGTGAGTGTAATTATGTGTATTGAATGTAAGTATCGCAAATGTATAGTATCTAATAACCATTTAAGTGTTCGAGTAAGTAATAAAAAATAAAAAAAAATATCGTTTTGTTCTCTCGTTATCATCATTTCACGAAACATCCACAATTGGATATCTAAGGCTTCCTTCAAGTGTCGCCAAATGAACGGTCCTGTGCGTCTCCCATCCATCGGTTTCCCGCAACCTTCACCAGGTCATCGGTCCATCTTGTACTCTATGAATTCTTCGGCTTCGTGAACATGCTTTGATATCAGAAATACGTTATGTCTAGTTTTTCTGAGAACGGTTTCAATTCGTTTGATGAAGTGTTGATTAAACTTTAATAGTGTTTTCAATCTCCTTAGCCTTTTTCTGCAGTTGGGGCTCAGCTTCCAAACAGATGCTGATGAATGCTAGTATTTTAGATACATAGAGCGACTGCTTGGCTGACGTTCATAACCCAGTAACTGGATAATACGATATCCCTTGGCAAGATTGGTGGTGGATTTTTTGGCTTCTGACTATCCATAACGACTGTCAAAAATCTACAAGTAACAACCGGGATAAATAGCTTAAAGTAGGTAGGTACTTTCTGAGACCTCGGTATGTGATGGATGGTCTCCCATTTACGGAGTGACCTCGGCAATCATAGCTTAACCCCGACCCGTATGGCTATTATGTTTTAGCCAGGAGTCCGTCCACTTACAGTAATTTGCTGAGTAAAGATTTCTTGACCTCTCAACCAAACTTGAGATAGTTCTACAGAGTCTATTACGTAGATGCTTTTGGACGAAGTGGATTTACTGATTGTTTTTTACTTTGTGCCATCTCCTATGTATGTCAACTTCGATCATCGCTCGCGGTGTGATATAATTAATGTGTGCACGGAAATCATGCATTGTGTAAAAATCGACGACAATCAGTCATTTCATAGGTTTTTAGGAATAGAAAAAATATAATCATTCCATAAACCATCGAATTCCAATGTAAAATTCAATGATTCATAGATCTCTAATTATTTTTCAACGATCCTGAACCCATAAACCGACTCAGAACATTATGTTTGTTTACACAATGGTTTTCGACAAAATAACGATGTTTTGCATGCGTACCAAATACTGAGAAACTACGTTGAAGTTTCAGAATTCTGACGTACAAGTCTGCCGTGACAAACAAACATACAGGGTGTGCAAAAGTGATGGCCGAAAGCGTGAGGCGCAGCCAGGTCTCACACACTGGCAAACACACATACAGGGTGTGCAAAAGTGATGGCTGAAAGCGTGAGGAACAGCCAGATCTCACGCACTGGCCCCTGCCGGAGTTGCCCTGGGCGATAGAAGTCGCAGAGTGATTATTAATATAATATGTATATATATACCACACAACGCCGTCTAGTCCCAAGCTAAGCAGAGCTTGTGTTATGGGTGCTAGACAACTGATAAACATACTTATATATTTCTAAATACATACATATTATAGATAAATTACACCCAGACACAGAACAAATGATTATGCTCATCACACAAACATTTGGGAATCGAACCCACGACCTCCGGCATAGCAGTCGGGGTCACTAACCGCTAGACCAACAGGCCAGTCATTGATTCATCGTCAATTAATTGTTGAAGAGCGCCCTCTATGGCCCACACCTGGCAGGGCTGTAGGATTGTTCACAAGAGTTACCGTGGTGCTTACAAAGGGCAAGTGAAGGAATAATATCGTGGATTTTAGTTAGTAAAAGTCTAACATTCCCTCCCACTCCACCCATGTAGTACAAAAGTTTTAATGTGAATTGTCTTCAGCTTTTCTACAGAATCTGTTGCCGAATGTTGGGGTTCGATGATCGTTTGCTAAAATTGAGGAATACAGGCCAGCTGGCATACAATTGCTCTTTTGAAGTGAAGACTATCGTTAGGAAATTGGCATGTCCAAGAACCGATATTCGAAGACATGTGATATCCACCAACCCGCACTGGACCTGCGTACTGGGTTCCCCCTTCCTTGAGAAGAAGCCCGAGTCCCAGTAAACATTATCTAAAGGCAGTAGGTACCTATAACTTATTTCTATGTAGATGTATTTATTATTAGTAATACAATGTATAAAAGGAATAAATAATAAAAATAAATGTATTCTAAAGGCTATGTTATGTTTTTTTTTTTATAATATTCCACAACTACCACACAACGCCGTCTAGTCCCAAGCTAAGCAGAGCTTGTGTTATGGGTACTAGATAACTGATAAACATACTTATATATTTCTAAATACATACATATTATAGATAAATTACATGCAGACACAGAACAAATGATCATGCTTATCACATAAACATTTGTCCTGGGTGGGAATCGAACCCACGACCTCCGGCATAGCAGTCAGGGCCACTAACCACTTGACCAACAGGCCAGTCATTGTTTAGTATTATGCTGTTGTACCTACAATAAAGAGAGTCTATCTTGCGGCCTGTTGATAGAGAAGTTGATAATCTGCAATCTTTAACGCTAGAAGAAAACTTCAAATGTACGGCAGTGACGTCATCGCAACACTCAGTCATGTGGTCAGAACAAAAGAATTGGGGGCGTGGCCAACTAGAGGCGTTCGACACAAGCGAAACGGTTGTAACTTGGCTGGGGGGGCTGTTCTCTTTATCCTATTTTGTTTCTTTTTATATTGTATTCGGAAACTTACGTTGACTCATCCTTTCGTTACCTAGCGGTTGTTGATACAACATTAAAAATTATATCTGCGTAGGATTTAACAGTTCAACCATAAAAGTAAATATTATTACATTACATTGACGTAAGTAGAGGAATTTATATGTAAATAAACATTTAGGTACTGAAATGTCTTTCAATAAATATTTAAAGTTTTCATGGAAATATTTACTTTACAAGAACATATATATATATATCGCAAGTAATATTATGTAGGTTGTTTATTTATACGACTAAGCCTATATTCTTTGTTACAGTTATTTACTTAATGTTATTTAACATAATTTATAAATATTTTGTTGAGAATACAAATGTAGACTAATATTATAAAGAGGTAAAGTTTGTTTTTTTCGTTTTTTTTTTAATTTGTAGCGACATCTATGGCGCCACATAAGAACTACGAAGAAAGTACGAAATCCTGCATCGCGCAATCAAAGTTCTCCACGCGATTTGAACATATACGATAGCCCGAAATCATCTATCGGGCAGTAGTCCACCAGACTATAACACCTGTCTGGTCGGAGGATCCTCCCTTTTCAACGGAGGTTTGCGGGACTTTACTCTCTGTTCCGCATACCTCCAAAAATTTTATTTTTAGGAGGTAATCTCTGGAAGTACTGGTCAAATCACTAAAATTTTTTCACCGATAGAAAGCTGCTTTATTCCTGAGTGACAGGCTATATTTTATGTAAGCGGGCGAAGCTGTCGGAAAAAGCTAAATATTTATTGCCAGAGTCTGTATTTCCTGATAGCTACAACTTAGGGGTCTTTAAGTCAAGAGTGAATAGGTTACTTCTAGGCAAGCGTGCTGCATCGTCGACCACATCATCGCTTACAGGTGAGATGGTGGTCAAAGGCGAGCCTATCAATAATAATAAAAAATAAATAAATTATAAACTAGCGAGTTTCTTTGTAAGTTCTCTTGCTTGCTGTTTTTAGGTATTTTAAAAAACAAATGAGTAATTTACGTCGTTTCTCACGTAGGTTGATTTTACGACATCCAGTGTCTGCAGGAATGTTGTTGTTTCAAGCAAATATTTTTAGATTTTATTCAGGTTAGCGTCGTTCAGAATAATTTTATTGTATTGAAAGCTTTGATGTTTCGTTTTGTAGTAAATGGTTAAATAGACTGTGAAATTAGTTTTGCTTGGTTTATTGTTTTTGCGACCGAAGCTTGACTGTAACTAGTCACACAAGGTGATTTACTCCATAATAAAAAGACATGTAAACTAACTTTAAAAAAAACTGTCTTTTTAAAAAACTTTGCCCCACACTAGGAATTATCTGTCCTGTATTTTCTTCATCCTGTATCGTCAAATTATTGTTTATTAATAAGAAAACCATAGAGACCACGAATCGGAAGTATGTAGAACACTCTCAGGTAAGACGTCAAGTTGGGGGACATTTTGTCCCTTAATCCGTTGTATGTCGGAATGAAGATCTACGCGGGACACAATGGCTTTTTAATTCTGTCTCTAATTACGGCATACGAAAGGTTTAATGTATCTGAGATTTTATCTACGTTTAAAGGGTTGTAAACTCGTCACAGTGTCGATTGTGGGGGTTCTCGGACGGTTCCGATCTGTGTTTGTGCGGCATCTCTTTGCAGACCATGTCCCAGCTTCCGTCCTGCATAACGTGCCCTGTTACCTGCTCTCGTGGGGATCTAATGACAGCATCAGCGGACAGCATTGCCGTGCCAGAATTCGGGCTAGGCGAGGAATTTAACTGGTTTTGCCATCGATATGCTAAGAAGTGTCGATTTGCCACAGAAAAAATATGTGTAAACTCGTCACACATTTATTTTATCTTATTAAATATTTTGGAGTATTGTAAACTCGTCACACTTGTTTTCTACGTACACACTGCAGAAAAATCAAACGCAGGTTTAAAGAATGTAATACGTAGTTAAAATAAATCAATGTTAAGCCAAACAACGAAGCCTACACGACCACTTAGACAGCATGATGTCAGCCTTCTAAATGCAGAGATTATCGCCATTTTGAATTGATCGCTACGGTCTGTATCCGCATTTATATTGATGCATTCATTGACAATGAGTTAAGGACTGATTTGAGCGGATTCTTTAAGTCTTGCTAATATCATGACAAGGTTTATGATTGCCTGTGATGACATATGGCTCTGAAATGTAGTCGTTCACAATGGGTCCCACCAGAAGGCGTAATGTCACACAAAGGGCAATGGAAATGGAGTTTCTTTGCGTGATTGCAAAGGAAATGAAGATATCCGCAGGAGCACCAAGAATACCAACCCGAAAAATATCAGTAGGCAGGCCACATTACTCACAGAACACATGGTCTCCCAAAACGGTGAAGGAAAACATCGGGAGGAAACCGGCATGTCCTAGAACCAAAAATTCGAAGACATGTGACATTCACCAACCAGCACTGGGCCCGAGTGGTGGATTACGGCCTATTCCCTCTCCTAGAGAGGAGGCTTGAGTCCCAACAGTGGGAACATTAAAAAGGCTGGTAATAAAGATGGTCGATGGGGACGAAAGGTTCTAGATTGGCGACCACGTATCGAAAGATGCAGCGTTGAAAGATCTGCCACAAGGTGGACCAATGAATGAATACTATGACAACAATTAAAAACTTAACGCCTGTTGAACCTGCTTAAGGATACCCTCACACACTACCACCAGATCTCATAAAAATCACACAAAAATTACAGGATTAGATTAGACTAATTCTGTAATTTATAACCGACTTCAAAATAGAGAAGGTTATTATGTGAGGAGATATCTGGTGAAGGCGGCAGAGCTTGGGAAAATTCTTGGATACCTTCCGTCTGGAAATCTAAAGTAATATAATAAAGATGCATTGTTTGTTTTTTTTTTGTTTGTTTGTAGGAGGTAATCTCTGGAAGTACTGTACCGATTACTAAAATTTTTTCACCGCTAGAAAGCTCCTTTATTCCTGAGTGACATAGGCTATTTTATGTACGTGGGCGAAGCTTCGGGCAAAAGCTAGTATAACATATAACCCTCCAAAAACCTCCTAGTAGCGCAAAATATTCCTACTGCTAGGACTTAGACCTCTGGAAGAGGGAATGAATCGTTTTTCACAACGCCAGTTTAGTGCGAGTTGGTATATATCACAATTTTCGAATTTTTGGCTCTAACACATGCTTCTTCACGCTGTCTCACTTCACTGTTTTGAGAGCAGTTGTTATTAAACAAATTACAGTAAACTGCTTGGCTGAGTTTTAACTCACGACCTACAACTCACCACTCACTGTGACCGCGAGGCCACCACTACTCCTAATAATATCTGTTGGTGGTTGTGATATTGTGTAGTAAAGGCTTGCGGACAGTGAGCAATGGGTAGCTCGCTGTCCGACCGTCCGGTAACTGTCCTTACCAAGCCCAAGTCGTCGACGGCGTGCACTGTTCCCGCGCACCTCAAGAAGTTGTCAGCAACAGCAGGGGCTCAGCCGGGTCGAAGCCTACAGGGGCCAGGGTTATCCGAAAGAGAACTCGAGCCCCGGTATGAAGGAACGGGGTGGGTTTTTTAGTCAGTAAGAGTCTGACACTATCTCCCGCTCCACCCAAGAGCGGGGGTTGTCATTGGATGACTTTCCACACCATAAAAAAAAATAATGTAGAGCGCCACAGATTCGAACGGGTGTCTAAAATTTTTTTTCTTTACTATAATATGCATGTACCTTTTCAAAAATCATTCTGTCTACTTGAGCAAACTGCATGAAAATCCGACGAGGTGGGTGGGACTTTGTTTTGTAATAATATGTAAGGATAGAGAACATCAAAGATAAAACTTGTCTAGATACGGTCCATACCAAATCACATGATATTTCAATCGCTCTATCTTCAATCAATTGCCTCACAGCAAGTCAATACTTACCGTCTCAACAAAGTATCAACAGACACACATAAAACCCCAAAAACATGAGATATGATACTCCACGTTAATTCTGGAGCCATTAACCTAAAGTTATAGTTGCCATAACTCTCTTGAGCATAACAAGGCCAATATTCTGATGGAGGTTAATGAAGGACATTAAAAAGGTTTAAACACGTAGAAGGTACAGCTAGCTAGATGTTTCCCACGGTCACTGGGTAGTTTACGGTAACACGGGCTTAACCTAAAAGTTTATTGTAACCTGTATAAATTTGTTTACACTGTGTCTTAGATGTCGACGCATAAATGTGTGCCATGGGTCCAGTACATGAATCTGGACCCACAGCACACAGTGTTGGAATTTTTCGTTGGCGTTTTTCTAATAAAAATAATATCTGTGCTTTTTCTGCTTATTAACTTTTTTATAGTCGTCATAACTAAATAAAATAGGCGCCAAATAGGTCCAGTTATTGCTGAACTGGACCTATTTGGCGCCGCCCTGAGACACACATTGCTAGTTGTCTTTTTTAGGGTTCCGTAGTCAACTAGGAACTATTATTTTTAATTATAATAATTTATTAGTGTCTACATTTTGTTACTACATTGTGTGTATCTACGAGCGTGTATGCCAAATAAAATAGTTTTTTTCCTTTCTTTTCTTTCTTTCTTAACTCTCCTAAGCATAACAAGGCCAATATTCTGATGGAGATTATTGAAGGATAATAATAAACGTCTAACACGTAGAAGGTGCAGCTAGCTAGATGTTTCCCACGGGATAGTTTACGGTAAGACGGGCTTAACCTAAAAGTTTGTTGTAACCTGTCATTGCCTGTGTACAAATTTGTTTACACTGTGTCTTATCGGCGGCGCGCACTGTGCCCGCGGGCCTCAAGAAGTTGTCAGCAACAGCAGGGGCCCAGCTGGGTCGAAGCCTACTGGGGCCAGGCACTAGTTCCGAAAGGGAGGCTCGGCCCCGGTATGAAAGGGAACGAGGTGGGTTTTTTTTGTAAGTCTCTAAGAGTCTGACACTATCTCCCGCTCCGCCCAAGGGCGGGGGATATCATTTGGATGATTTTTACCCATCAAAAAAAACACTGTGTTTTAGATGTCTGGTCCTGTATATGATTCTGGACCCACTTGTGATAGAATCTTGCGTCGACGTTTCTTTAATTAAAAAAAAACTGTTCTTTTTTTTTGTTCTTAAAAACATTATCCTTATCAACCTTAAAATTAAATTTTTAATTGAAACGTTATACATTAATGTAAATTTTTCATAAAAAAAAAAACTTTATGAACCCATCTGCTCAAGTTAAATGTATACAAAACGTTATTGGAGACTATTAGTTACTTACATTTGTCAGCTAAGGAGTGGAATTCCCTTCCGGAGTCTATATTTCCTCGTAGCCTTGTGCCTGGTAATCTTGTCTTAAAGACCTTAGTTTTTTTTTATTACTATTGATAGGCTCGTGTTTGACTACCAACTCACCTGATGGTAAACGATGATGTGGTCGACAATGGAGCACGCTTGCCTAGAATAAACCTAAGACAAGAATAAGTTACTTTTAGGCAAGCGTGCTTCAGTGCCCAACCCGCGCAGGGTTTGCGTCCCAAGCGTGCGTGCTGGGCGTGCGTGTGAATATACGGCCCGTTCCCTCTCCTAGAGAGGAGGCCTGAGTCCCAACTAAGAACATTAAAAAATGCTGCTGATTAAGCGTGCTTCATCGTCAACCACAACATCGCTTATCATCAGATGAGATACGAGGAGTTTAGTAAAAAAAAATCAAGAATTGACTGTGGAAACGGTTCCAGATCTCTCAGATCTGCTTGCATATACTTTATTTCCAAGTCAATAACCATGTAAAAGATATTTTTTATTATCATTTATCTAAGAAAACGGAGTAGAGTGCCGTTCACTTCGTGGCTAGATCGTAAGCTTAGAATTAACATTGCTAGTGAAATCAGATATTAACAAATTAGCTCACGATCCGATAGCGGACTTGAGTTTGCTTTTACATATACCTACTAATAATTATTATCTATGTTAACTGCCTCTTTAATCACGTAGAGTTCTGGGTACAATAAGAGGGTCGGGCAAAAAGTGCTATTAGGGGGCAATCTAGGTCATCAAGGTCCTCCCTTAAGTACGGACTGAATAAATAACCGACTTGGATGTGACAACTTTTCTCATGAATGTCACAACTTTTTATGGTAGAAGATCTGAGTTGTAAGCCTTGGTTTTTTCACCGTAGGCGCGGGCTTGCGGACAGTGAGCAATGGGTAGCTCGCTGTCCAGCCGTCCGATAACTGTCCGGACCAAGCCCAAGTCGTCGACGGCGCGCACTGTTCCCGCGCGCCTCAAGGAGTTGTCAGCAACAGTAAGGGCCTAGCCGAAGCCTACTGGGGCCAGGGTTATCCGAAAGAGAACTCGAGCCCCGGTATGAAGGCTTGAAGGAACGGGGTGGGTTTTTTAGTCAGTAAGAGTCTGACACTATCTCCCGCTCCGCCCAAGAGCGGGGGTTGTCATTGAATGATTTTCCCCACCAAAGAAAAAAGCCTTGGTTTTTTTACAAGTTACGTTTTTGATGGCATTGGATTTTTCTATTTAGCTAGCAGCGTAGAGTTTGGGAGTTGGGGGTGTGACACGACACCGTACCTACCTCGGGAAATACGTAAAGCAGCTAGGCTTGCGCTTCCCGGTCGTGTTGGATTACTGTCCCATCGGACTATGAGAGTATAGGAACAGAGAATGCACCTGTGTTTGCGCATACGCTTGTGCATTATAATGTCTCCTGCGCACAACGCTATTCAGTGTTTATTAGCCGTGTCGAGAAAATTATTATTATGTACAGTTGCCATCACGGATCTTGAACGCTCGGCGTCAGAGCGGGGATCGCTTTGCGCCTTCCATACAACGGCGAGCCAAGCGTCTTCGTTGTTAGATACATGCAGCAACGCAGTGAACGAATGAGGAGTGACGTCTATGACGCGATGGCGCGGCCAGCCAATCACTGACACTCCCCGCCCCTTGCGTCGCACTTCGCACCACTAAACAGACCGAATATTTGACTTCTGCGCAAGTGTTCAAGATCCGTGATGGCAACTGTACATGCATGAAATGTATTGGGTCAGCAACTTTTAAATACACTCTATTGGTTCCTTTTGCAAAAATGTGTCATTTGAGTACACTCAAAGTGACATTTGAATGTCACTAATTAGTTTACGAAATTATATTTTCAATTTTAAAACACAATACATGTATGCTTTCTACGTGCTGGGTATAATCGAGATTTTATGATATGGAATATCAAAATGCAGTAAAAAAACTCCGGGGTAGCCATTCCAACAGGAATCTCACGTTCAAAATATTAAAAACCAATAAAATAAAATCATAAACACATTAAAACTTCTAATACTCGTAATAAACGTAAAAATAATGATAAAACTATAAACAGGTCATAATTTACGATTCCTTTTGTAAAACAAAATATTTTTCCAGTATCATTGAGTTTATAGGTTTGTTTATAAACTTTTTTGTGATCAATTTTTTTTTTGCATCAAATATTTGGTAAACATGTTGTTTAAAATGTGTGTTTATGTCAGGTAGATGCCCGGTTATTGAGGATTTTTGGTCGTAGGACAAAGAAACAGTCTGTATTTTGGACATTATAAAAACCTTAAATACTTATTCTGAACTTATTGAAACACGGCTTCTGCTTAGGAGCAGTGATGGCCCAGTGCTAACTAATTGCAGTAATAACTTAGTGCGACTAATTTATTTATTTATCTACATTAATATATTACATTGGTTTGCTGGGACAAAACTCACTGCTGAGTTAAACTCGCCTTTGTACATAAACTGTATGCATTACCGTGTACTATGTATGTTTTAGTGTTCAATAAAAAAATTTTGAATTTTAAGAAAGAGGTAAAGTGTGTTTCTTAGTAGGAGGTAATCTCTGAAAGTATTGGTCCGATTGCTAAAATTTTTTCACCGTTAGAAAGCTGCTTTACCTCTGAGTGACATAGGCCATATTTAATGTACGCGGACGAAGCTGTGAGCACAAGCTAGTTTATTATATACTTTATTGTACTTACACCATTAAACATACAAAAAGAAACTAAAACACATACATTCAATGGGCGGCCTTAGAGTTCAAACCCAGGCAGGTGTATGACTTTTCTGTTAGCTTTTTCGCGAAACGCTTAAGTAGTACAAAATGTATGGCAATGACATTATTTGCGGAGAAGTCACGTGACAAGTGACGTGACAGGTAATGTCATTGCAACGGAACGGTAACAGAAAAATAATTACTTAGTCTTAGGCCTACTGTCCACGGACGCGTAGCATTCTACGCTTGGTGTACGCCTGCGTGAAGCTTACATAAAAGACTATGAAACTTTGTCGACGAAGCGACAACACGCAAAACAAACGACGGCACGCTGCCGCTTCGTATAGTGACGAATACGCGTCTAAGAAGCTACGCGTCCGTGGACAGTAAGGCCTTAGTTTGCTGAGCTGTATCATAAGAGAAGCGGCAAAACTCGACCAAGACATAACCACGACCACTCAATCAAAAGTGTACAACTAAGGAGAAATTAGTAGGATGTATTGGATTTGTAGAAAGTAGGATAACTTCAATATTCCCTGCCGAGTTTCTGAATTACCCAAATAAGTTTCTCACACTTATTACCTTAACAAAACTTTTTAAACGATTATGTAAGTCCCTCAATAAACATTGTCAAGCAGGAAACGCATATTTCCTTAAGCGTTTTTAATGTCGGCTGTTGTCAACCTACAGGCGGTATCCACATCTTAAGATCACTCAGAAAATCCACTGACTTCAAATAACAAAGTATTTAAACACTGCCTGTATTTAAAAGGCTTGTGAATGAACATTACTTATCACTGTAATCTTGTTTTCGTCTTACCACTTATTTTCTTACTTATATTATGTTTTGTATGTATGTATATATGTATCTATTTTTAGTATTAAGTACCTATATAATTTTTCATTACTTTTTTATTTTGCATCAAGTGCAACCCTATTTTGTGTCCAGGCATCTCTATCCTTGCCAGGTTGCCTGGAAGAAATCGCCAAGTGCGATAAGGCCGCAAATTGTATGTTTTTTTATTTTTATTATAACGTTTCCTTCATAAAATATTCTAATATTGGTGTACAATAAAGAGTATATAAATAAATAAATAAATATTTGTGGGATTGTTCGAAAGAGTTACCGGGGCTTTAGAACGCAAGGGACGAGGACGGAACACAGGTTGGGTTTTGGCCAGTGAAACTCTGACACTTTAGTTATTTGATGATTTCCCAGCTTATACACACCACAAAAAAAAATGTATATAGAAATGATGAAAGTGTTATTCTGAGGTCAAATCCGAATACAATAATACACACAATTTATTATGCGTTTATCAATGGTAGGTATTATTAAAAAAAGAAAACATTTCAAACTATTTTTTTTATCCTACCTTTACCATTTTTTCATCTCTAATAAGAAATACTTAGTTTTCATTCAAATAAGTTACAAAACAAAAAGAACGAGGAACTAGCAAAGATTTGCCGCCCAGGGCTTCATGACAGTTAAAACCGCCCCTGGCGACGACCTGGTATTTTATTTTGATGGTCCATGATACTGGATCGCTACCCACCAAACGAAAAACACTGCCCCTAGTCATGTATAACCATAGTTTTGTGATATAAACTATTGCTTAGCTGCGATCCTACCTGATGATAAGCAATGATGCAATCGATGAAGATGAATCACACTAGTTTATCAAGAGCCTGTTCACCCTTGCTTTGAAGACACCTAAGTTATAATCGGATGCGAAGACCAGTGCAGGCAGATTATTGAACCTCACGTTCATCGAATTTACCTTCTGTAGACCAAACTGCTTTGTGACGTAAAGGTCGTCAAGACTGCAATCAGCTTCCTACGCACCCACGCATTGTCTCCACACATATATTATGTGGCTATTGGAAATAAAGTCGTTTAGTTTCGTTGCTGACGTCATTAGTCATTGACACGTTTAATTGCCTTGGTTGTGGGAGGTGGAATGAATGAGTTTAAAACTGGCTATATTAGAAATATGAGAGTTCAATCTACAAAACCTGGCACTCGGGCATAACCCTTTACACACGAAGAAAAAAGTTCAAAGTATTATAAAAAAAATTTGGTTAAACTAGGAAAATTGTAAAGAAAAATTGTGAAGTTTCAGATTCCCTGGAAAAGTGCCCTCACGATCGTGACACTTAGGATATGTAACCAAGCATTATATGTAACACATAATATGATTTAAAAGAGTGTCCATGGAGTTTCTTGCACGTTCTTCTCCATAGAGACCTACTCTTTGGAACGTGCAATTTAGCTTCACTTTTCTTGGACTGACCGACATTTGACTATTCAAAAGTGCCTGTAAATGGTCTATTTGAAATAAATGCTTTGATTCTTTGATTCTTTGATTCTTCTTTGTAAGAATATTATTTCTCACAAAGAGAGTAATCTATTTTTTTTATTTCTTAAAAAAAAAACAACGAATTAAGCGCTAATCGTTGTCTAGTTATAAGAATTACCTCTTTACTAATTATAGTGCGTTGGGGTAAGATCGGCATTGGGGTAAGAACGTATAAATATAAATTACACCACTTATTTAGCTTTATTTTTTATGCTAGACATATTGCGTGCTGCATCATTATGTTCCACCTTGCCCAGCAATGTGGCTGGCATTAAAAATAAAGCTAAATAAGTGGTATTGATTTGTACGTTCTTACCCCAATGCCGATCTTCCCCCAACTCACCTTAGTCTGTATCATTTAACAAAATACTAAACTTCCATATAACTATTTTTGTGCGTATGGGTAGGAGGTCCACCATGTACCGGTGGCACCTCACTGTACGTCTGGAAGTCCGATGATGGAACAGGCTTGGTGGATTTAAATAAATAATGCAATTCCGACGCACACTCCCCGAAATGCAACTAGTAGAAAACCGTATAGCAAAATGGCGTCGATGCTCAAGACTTTGAAGCTTGATTAAAATATGATGATGATTTACCTGTTATTTGAATATTTGGATTTTGTTTGTGAACAGAGGTCTGTTTCTTAGTATTCGGATTCGGATCAATAACATAGCACAACGAGGTGAGGAAATAGTTTGCGCAAACATACCTTGAAGATCTGACTGGTCAAGTGCGAGTCGGATTCGTGCATGAAAGGTTCCGTAAGTTCCATTATCTCTACAACATTAGACACTATAGATAAAGGCAAAACATCACTTTAGTTGTATGGGAGACTTCCTTAAATATTTAAATAGAATTATTTATTTTCAACCTTTCGAAAACCGTCAATTAAAACACAATAGAAAGACAATGACAGTGCGAACGCCGGGCGTTCGCTTGGGGTTTAATGAATATTCTATGAATATTTCAAACGGCTACCTATTTGCGTTATTAATATCGAGCAAAAAACGGCAAAATAATCGCGGTAAGTAAGGGAGCCCTGCTGAAATATTTATTTTATTTTGTTTTTAGTATTTGTTGTTATAGCAGCAATAGAAATATATCTGTGAAAACTTTAACTGTCTATCTATCACGGTTCATAAGATAAGAATGGTGACAGACAGACGGATAGTGAAGTCTTAGTAACAAGGTTTTGTTTTTACCGTTTGTGTACGGAACTCTAAAAAGAAACAAAAATAATCGAACGTTAAACATTTTGTGGTTAAACTGCACTGTGTACCGTGTTTAATTTTTATTGCACAAACACATTAAACGTGAACCCGTTTTAATTCGTTTTCTACATTTAAGTGGTTTTTTTTTCACTTCAAGATTTACAACCAGTAAACTTTATTTACTGGTTTTAAATCTTGAAGTGAAAAAAAAACACTTAAATATCAATCGGTTGTAGTCTTGTAAATAGTAGATTCATATCTCATAATAATTTTGTTTATTTGTATGTATTTATATAAAAACTAAATAACTATAATTACAGTAAATTAAAAAAAATAATAATAATAAAACACTACGCTAATTACAACTAACTAAAATCAAACTAAAGTATGGCGTCAAAAAACTCTTCCACATCGCTGTCGACTGGTAATGTGCCCAAAAGACTGGCGGCATTGCCACGCTGTACCTATTGAAGAAAACCTAGTAAATTTTATATAAGTATTTATTTATATAATTATGTATTTATTTTGATTTTAATTTTCTTTTTGTTTGTTTGCCTTGAAGTTGCACCTACCATGTTATGTTTCTGCACCACGATAAGGTCGACTGAAGGGTCGAAGAAAATGCCTAAGGCATTATTAAGTCCGTCTTTGTATAGTGTCTACAAGTGCAAAAAGTTTTAATAAAAAAAACTTTTAACAAAAAAAACTTTTAACAAAAAAAAAAAAATAAGTCGAAGTTTCTATAATAGTTTTGTCTCTTCGTTATTTAACACCGACTTCCAAAATTAAAGTTATTTTGTATATTTCAGTATTTTTTTTTTAAATATTGAAGTCGGTAATAATTTGCGATGCAAATGCCAGGTAACATCTTACGCACGGTTTGGTTGACCATGTGGTGATCTCATAGTTACGCAACACTTTCGCTCGGAGACCGGTTGGCATCCGATTTCTTTACGAGAATGGCGAATTACGACATTTACGCCTTCTTAGTGTCCGTTTTTCGTTATTTTTGAGTGTTTGTGAGATGTTGATATTTTTTTCGCTCGTGTGGGTTTTATTGGAGTGTGTGTTTAAGTTTGTTTTTTTTTTACAGATGATGGAGTAAGAGATATATTTTAGTTTTGTGACAAAAAAAAAGATACAGCTGTTTATGTTGCAGAAAACGTATGTTTCGGAATCAAAATTCATAGGGTATTTCCCGTTGACCTAGAATCCTGAAATTTTGGCATAAATCAAGGTCTTATAACACTGATATAGAATAAGTCTGAAAACAGTATATTTATTTTTATGTTTCGGAAAAATCTTCGATACTCCATTCTGGAGTTGAACTATTTACTTATGTAAGTTTGTACGGAACCCTCAGTGCGCGAGTCCGACTCGCACTTGCTTAGTTTTTTTTTCGCTCGTGTTGGTTTTACTGGAGAGTTAGTTTAAGTTCGTTTTTTTTACAGACGATGGAGTAAGAGTTATATTTTAGTTGTGTTTAAATTATGTAAGGAAGTTGTTATAGAGTAGAAATTAGCATGACAGTTGAGAGTTTGTCATGCTCACTCAGCTAAGTATGTTATGCTGGCATTCTAGAGTTTGTCATGCTCACTCAAATGTGTAGGTACGTGTTGTTGATTCATTCAGCTCCCTTTAAAAAGGTTGAGTTGAGTAGAACACATCATGCTCGCGAACGAGCGCCGTCAGTTGAGACTGTATCTCTTAACTACCAGTGGTTTCTTTCAATTTATATTTTAATTAAGTAATAATTAAGAACCTACTTGTGCTAACATAATAGAAGCGCGAATTTTTTGTAACTCGGAGCAAGGTTTAAAAGAGTGTCCATGGAGTTCCTTGCACGTTCTTCTCCAGATATACGCTTTGGAACGTGCAATATAGCTTCACTTTTTTTGATTGACCGACATTTTGATAATTTGAGTGTTATTGGATTATTTGAAATAAACCTTTCTAATTTTAGATTTTTGTTAGAAGTTTTAGTTGTCTTACTACTGCGGGTACTACTGTTTCATCATTGTCCATTTGTCCCATCCCATGTTACTTACCATGTTACATGTCTTTTTCTTCTATTATATTTTGTCAGCCGTCACGCAATCACTCCCCACAGAATCCAGAGTCTGTGGTCAAATGGACCCGCTCGATTTGGTCCCGCGGGATCACTCGACCCAGTCCCATTTTGAATGGGTCGACTGGACCCACTGCCCAATTTTGTTATAAGTACAGTCACGGAAGAAAGTCGAATCTTTTAGCATACCTACTCATAACTCTTTTAATTTCATCCCTCTTTTTCACATGACCATACCAAACATAAACGATAGTAGGTACCCCTATTTCATGGAACTAAATTATTCTAGACTAGCTTTTACCCGCAGCTTCGCCTTCGTACATAAAATATAGCCTATCTCACTCAGGAATCAAGCAGCTTTTTATTGGTAAAAAAAATTTAGGAATCGGACCAGTATTTCCAGGGATTACCTCCAACAAACAAAAAAACAAAAAAAAAAACAAACTTTACCTCTTTATTATATTAGTGTAGATATAGATGGAAAAACTCTAACCTAATAATTATCTCGACCTCCGCAACAAAACTTAAAACCTCTTGCTCAGCTATAGCACCTGACCGAAGAAGCAATAAAAACAAAAAAAAAGCACTAAGTTTCTTGTGAAATTAACAACAAACAGAAAAGATCACAGAGCAAAGAATGGCGAGTACTACGGTCGGATACCGTTGTCCGGTGGCCAGCGTTCCGGGTCGCCGGATAGACCGACCATCTGGCAGCCATCACAGCACCTGCTACTGGGGGAGGCGATACACTGTTATCTTAATATCAAGCAGTTTAGAACGGTATGTGAGTGACAAAATACGGTTAGCAGATATGATATGTGCCACTAAGGTGACATAATCGAACGAATACGAGTACTTCTAATTATAAAAATCTTGTGTCCCAGTGTTTGTTATCGATTTCCTCCGAAAAAGCTTGACCGATTTTTATATTTGTAAGGTATACGAGTAGACTATACGGCAGAAAGACTTGCCGGGTTAGCTAGTACCAAGGTATTATTTTAATACATAATATTATATGGTTTATCACTGGTAAAAGGAAAGGTAAATTTTACTATGCAGTACAATCAACCATAAAACCAAAACCTTGGTTCTTCACTTACAAAAAAATGTCCAAATCTGTTATCTCCATCCTTCGTAGAATACGCTTAGGTTTCTGTTGCACACCTGCCTCCCTAGCCAAGTTACAATCGTTTCGCTTGCGTCAAACGCTTCGTGTTGACTTTGCCGCCAATTCTTTTGTTCTGACCACGTGACTGAGCGTTGAGATGACGTCATTCCTGTACATTTGAAGCTTTCTACTAGCGTTAACTATTGCAGATTTACATCTTGACTTGGGGTATTGGTTTTTTGGAAAAAATCCGTGTTCGCGACTCCTCTTTATGCGGGTGCGGTCTTGAGGAAGTCATACTGGAGCACATATTTTTTGAATGCACAAACAACGTTCCTCCTCGAGACTTATACAGCCGCTTCCCTAAATTTTAAATTCCAATTTTTCTCCAGAACTGCTTGTGGCGATGATGATCTTCATCCGCCTCAATAATATAAATTTATGAGTTATGACTCATAAATTTTATGCTCCAAATTGTCTGTATAGTTGTGGTATATGGTATATGTTTAATGTTTTAACAATAATAATATTTATGTTCTTCACTTTCTCATTCCAGTTCTTAAGGAAGCCATCCAGGTCATCCCGCCATCTCCTTCGTGGTCTGCCTCGGCCCCGCATTGCTGTGTCCGGGCACCAATCCAGCGTTTTACGCGCCCACAGCTCGTGAACCGTGATCGTTGGAAGGAGTGGAGGGAGGCCTTTGCCCAGCAGTGGGACAGTGTGGGCTAAGTAAAAAAAAAAAAAAAAATATTTATGTATTTTTATTTTTTGTTTGATTCAGTCCAATACTAACCCATCAAGTTCAACGGTATCGATCGACAAATTTTAGTCTACAGTTACTGCTAATTTCCATTTTCTGAAATTTTAATATACACGTTTGCTTTTCCAATTCACTTGAGACACTGGCAGAATAATCGACATCGGCTCTACTTGCCATAGAATAGAATATTATTAGGTGTGTCACTTTGTTTATTTAAACGCGCTAATCTTAGGATAACTGAATTTAAAAATTCCTTGTAATGTTAGATAGACCATTTATCGAGGAAGGCTATAAACATCACGCTACGACCACAAGGAGCGAAGAAATAACCAAAAACTCGGGTAAAACCACAGGGACTGCTAGTTAATGTAATTATGTAAAATATTAAAGCTTTGGCTAGTAGTTCAACGTCTTCTTCTTAATCTACACTAAAATTATAAAGAGGGAAAATTTGTATTTTTGTGTGTATGTTTGTAATGAATAAACTCAAAAACTCCTGTGCCGATTTCAAAAATTCTTTCACCATTGGAAGCTACATTCAACCTGAGTAACATAGGCTATATTTAATGCCCGTGCAAAGCCGGATCGGGCCGCTAGTTTTGTAATATTTTCGTTTTGGTTCGGGTTAAGCAACGCCTGCCAAGGTCGGCCTGGGATGGATGACCATTTCAACACATAAAAAAAGTCAGACCTGGCACACCCTCGCCCTGCGGTGTTGAATAAGGCCTCCTACAAGGTGGACTGATGGTGCTATAGATGATGATAGATGTGATAAGCATAGAACCTATCGTAGTGGCGACACTTGGTAGAGGCCTATTTTCATCGGTGGATGAATTTCTGCTGAAATGATGATGATGATCGATGATGCCCTCCCGCTCCACCCGGAGCGGGACAGGTTAGTTGATAATTTTCCCATCTCAATACAGGACATCTTTCGGACCAGTTTGTCTTGGAAGCAAGTGTAATGTGCATTATTAAGGCCATATAATAGACAAGTAGAAAAGAGACGAATTTAAACAAGAAAAATGTTTGAAGTTACAGTTTTATTTTGATTAGCTATTACTAATTAAATTAAGCTTTTTCCTCCTACACAATGTAGACAGAAAAAGCTGTACACTTAGTATTTTGTAAGTATATAAATAGCATAATAAGCCTTATCACGTACCGGAAGACGTAGCGTTGGAAGGCCCCCTACAAGGTGGACCGATGACCTGGTAAGGGTTGCGGGAATCGGATGGATGCGAGACGCATAGGTCCGCTCATTGTGGCGACACTTGCGGGAGGCCTATGTCCAACAGTGGACGTTTTTCGGCTGAAATGATGATGATGATGAATCAGCCTTATAATGTTTCTACTGCTGGGACTCAGGACTCCTCTCTGAGAGGAAATAAGCCGTAATTAACCATGATTGGTGAAAGAAAAGCCACTTATTTAGCACAAAAACATACATACCTAATGAAGAAACAAAGTCACTATGTCTCACGGCTGTGCCAGACAACTAAGTGGCAATTGCTTGACACATGTCACATGTCTTCGAATTTTTAGTTCTAGGACATGGCGTTCTGCCCCTGATAGTTAAAAAGACGTATCTAACAAAAAGTAAAAACGGAGAAAAAAATGTTTTAATGAATGAAACGGGAAATCTTTTGCTGTCTTTGAGTAAATTTAAATATTAAAAGTTGAAAATAAAGCCGAATATAATGAGCTTTAACTTGGTTTAATAATAATATGAAACTCAAATCAAATCTGGAAAAAATGTTAGATGCGTCTTTTTTACTAACGGGGGCAGCGTTTTCCTCACGATGTTATCCTGTGTGATGACATGTGGTGTGGTGTGGTGATGAAATAAATTACATAAAGTAATGCGCTTGGGTTTGATTGACTCACTAAGATATCACTGAGCCACCACTAGAGATGTGCAGTTGCCGGCAATATTGTCGTGAAGTGGGAATATTGGTGAGAATATCGCCCGAAGTATGAATATTGGTGGCAATATTGCCCGAAGTATGAATATTGGTGGCAATATTGCCCGAAGTATGAATATTGGTGGCAATATTGCCCGAAGTATGAATATTGGTGGCAATATTGCCCGAAGTATGAATATTGGTGGCAATATTGCCCGGAGTATGAACATTGGTGGCAATAGTACCCGAAGTATGAATGTTGGTGGCAATAGTGCCCGAAGTATGAATATTGGTGGCAATAGTGCCCGAAGTATGAATATTGGTGGCAATAGTGCCCGAAGTATGAATATTGGTGGCAATAGTGCCCGAAGTATGAATATTGGTGGCAATATTGCCAGCAATATTTCCATATTGACGGCAACGTCACATCTTTAGCCACCACTCATCATCGGCCAAAAGACGTTCACTGCGAGACATATACCTCCTCCAGTATCGCGACAACGACCAGTCCTGTGCGTCTCGCATCCATCTTGGACTCCCACAACCCTCACCAGGTCATCGATCCTCCACAGCCATCTCTGCAGCATGCTTTTTTAACTGGCCTGTTGGTCTAGTGGTTAGTGACCCTGACTGCCATTTTTTTTTTATGGTGGGAAAAAGTCATCCAATGATAACCCCCGCTCTTGGGCGGAGCGGGAGATAGTGTCAGACTCTTACTGACTAAAAGACCCACCCCGTTCCTTCTAGCCTTCATACCGGGGTTCGAGCTGTCTTTCGAAACTAACCCTGACCCCAGTAGGCTTCGACCCAGATGGGTCCCTGCTGTTGCTGACAACTCCTTGAGGCGCGCGGGAATACTGCGCGCCTTCGACGACTTGGGCTGGGTCCGGACAGTTACCGGACGGCCGGACAGCGAGCTACCCATTGCTCACTGTCCGCAAGCCCGCGCCTACGGTGGCCGGAAATTGGGATCAGAATCCCGGCGGCGGCGGCGGCGGCGAGGACGCCGTTGCCTGATGCGGTCGGCCTCCTCCTTTACCCTGACTGCCATGGCGGAGGTCGTGGATTCCCACCAAGGACAATGTTTGTGTGATGAAATACTAACAAAGTGTACCACATTGTATTGTTGTTTTTTACATAAAAATGATTACAAGCTTTTAATTAGTTTCACCTGTCCCGATGTTTGTCATTATGTCTGTAATCAAATATTGCAAATTTGATCCACTTCCCGGCTACCGATTGTGCTGAAATTTTTCATCCATGTGTAAATCAGATGACAATGCAAAATTATTATGACATGGAGCTGATCTGATGATGGAACCGGAAGGTGGTTAAGTATAGGAGCTTGGTAGTTAAACGACAGAAACCTCATCGAGTTTGGGCTCCTAGGTATTATATGGTGCCATAAAAGCTTGCTATGAAAAAAATATTTCCATTAAAAGCTTATTATTATAGTTAAGCTATCTCTGCTACCGAATTCCTACCCATCTTATCAGATCGGAGAGAGGCGAAATAAGCCTTGAATGCAATCCACGATGATTCATCCGTATGTACTACGTACTGGTGGAGTAAGCCACAATGGAAATGATGTTAAGGCTACCACTTTTGGTACATTGAATACGTTCGGTTTTTATTTATTTGTGTGCACGAGATAAGTTTTTGTGTCCTGTCACATGTGACATCATAAATGGGAGTGTTGTGTTGATTGAAGGGTCCAGTAGCGTAACTTCAACTGTAATTTTAATATATGCGAAACCTGTACAAAATTTCAAAACTGTATTGTGAAAAATCACAAAGTTATAAGCCCGTTATGGTTTCTGTGGGGCTGTGAAAAAAGGGGCCTGATGAGGCCCCGTTTTTCAGGGTTTCATGCCCCAGTTAGAGCAGTGGTGGCCGAGTGGTAACGGCTTCGACTTACGAGTTGTAGGTCGCGGGTTCAAACCCAGCCAGGCGCATTTACTTTTTTTATTTCAAGACTACTGCTCTC
The DNA here is from genome assembly GCA_910589285.2 of Mythimna ferrago. NCBI lineage: Eukaryota > Metazoa > Arthropoda > Insecta > Lepidoptera > Noctuidae > Mythimna > Mythimna ferrago. The sequence goes on from OU342693.1 coordinate 4,963,783, forward strand.
AAAACGGTGAAGGAAAACATCGTGAGGAAACCGGCATGTCCTAGAACCAAAACATTCGAAGACATGTGACATCCACCAACCCACAGTGGGCCCGCGTGGTGGATTACGGCCCATTCTCTCTCCAAGAGAAGAGGTCCCGAGTCCCAGCAATGGGAACATTAAAAGGCTGATTATGCTATACCTCAGTTAGCAAAAACAGAACTCTTATACGATCACTTTGTAGTTTACCCTTTTTCTTAGGAACGCACCGAGGTATTAAGCTGAAATTGATATCAAATACTCAGATCTGCTACTCCTCAGAGCCGCGAAAAAAACAAACCACTAAGAAACAATAAATAATATAAAAATAAATGACCCTCGCAGGAAAATCAAATCCTATAAAACACTTCCCGTTGCCCTAGAATCCAAAAATTATTTTTTTATGATTTGGAAAAAAAATCCAGACTCGATCCGGAACCGACTTTTTAACATAAATGAGTTTGTACGGAACCGTCGGTGCTCGAGTCCGACTCAGTCTTGACCGGTTTTTTTTTCTACTTATGCCATCATTATTTACCAACGTACAAGGTTACTGCAGTTTCACATTAATTCATCACTTACATAGACGGATTTTTTGTAAAACAATTCGACAGACTAATTTATTACTAAACCGGATTTAAGATAAAAAAAAACTGGCCAAGTGCGAGTCGAACTCGCGCACGAAGGGTTCCGTACTGGCCGTAACTAAAACCGGCACAAAAATCACGTTTAATACAATAAGTTTATTTGTTGGACACAGGTACAACTAAATCAACTAAATTAGTTGTTACAATTATTTGTATTGTGTCTCATAAGTTCTGCCACAGTAAATGGCATACAAATATTAATAAAATAGGTATTTTAAACTACTGATCTTTAGTACCTATACGGATACACATACATTACAGTTTGGGAGCCTCACTTAAATAGTTATTTTATCCAGTTTTTAGTGTTTTTAGTACATATTTGTCGTTACAGTGGCAACAGAAATACATTATCTGTGAAAATTTCAACTATTTAGCTATCACGATTCATGATATAGAGCCTTTTTTTATGGTGGGAAAAAATCATCCAATGACAACCTCCGCTCTTGGGCGGAGCGGGAGATAGTGTCAGACTCTTACTGACTAAAAGACCTACCCCGTTCCTTCTAGCCTTCATACCGGGGCTCGAGCTCGTGACAGACAGACGGACAGTGAAGTCTTAGCAATAGGGTCCCGTTTTTAACTTTTGAGTACTTTCGGAACCCTAAAAACTCTTGATGCAAGTCAAGTCCGAAATGATTTCAGCATAAGAATGTAATTATGAATCCTAAACTAGATATATCTAAGGCCATTGGCCGCAATCAGTTTCATAACCATTGACAACTAAATGTGAATGTATACGATACTTGATAGGTCCAAACGTGCATCAAGTATCAGATTAGTTTGTTCAGAGACAGGTGACAGAAATTATTATGAAACTTTATTTACATGAAAAAAAAATGTGTAGGTAAATTTGTCAGGGCTGTGCCTGTATGAATGTTCGCACGAGTGGCTTTGGCCCTGGAACGCAAAAGGCAACTGAAGGAACACATGTGGGTTTTTAGTCAGTAAAAGTCTGACACTCCTTTTCACTACTCCTAGATCGGGAGAATTAATTCGATGGTCCCACCTCAAAAAATAATTGGGTACCTAAATCTTTCAAATATTTATTCATTAATTTACTTATTTACACAGCATAAACAAAAAATACGGGACAAACATCCTCCAATCAATCTCGTTGGTATTTTTTTTGAAGACTATGAAAAAAGAAACTAACAGTTATGATAACTCTATAATAGAAAATTCAGCAAATGCTGTACTGTGGCTGTACCTAATTAACGATGATGATAATGATACATCGTTTAAAAGTTTAAACAGATTTAGTAAACAATAAAGAAATTAAAACCTCCGCCTTTTTTTTTAATAAAATTCTGAAACAACATTGTTTTCAACATAGTCCATGACCCGAATGTTTTAATGAGTTCATATTAAAAGAACATCAAACACCACAGATTCTGAATTAACATCTCACATGATCTCACCCATAAACACACCAACAATAACACCTACACAACATATTTCAACGATTTACAGCCACGCATAAACTTTAAAACGATCATTTTGTTTCACATTAACCTAAGGCATGTCGATAAGGCGCATAAATACACGTAAAAGTATAGCAATATCAACGAAAACGCGAGACCTGTATCGAAAAAATTGTGAAACGACTAAAAAACAATCGATTGCATTATCGATACACGGATTACAGAACAGTCGGTTAAAAAAAACAAAAGAAACGTTTCGGAAATCTTTAAGCTCACCTTGATAATCCGTTTATTTTGACAGCTGGCGCACGTCAACAAAGAAAACAATAGCCTGCACTTGTCGACTACTTCTGACAAAAAAAACATCCAAAACGATTTTCGATGCACAACACTAAAACATTTTACTCACTAGGTTACAAAGAACACGGCTTTTCAAATCGAATTCGGAACACAGAACACTCTTTTCGAATATTTCGTTGTTATTTTCAAACTTGGAACGCGTCGCGGCCTGCGCACGCGTCGCGATCGCACACAACACTGACTTCGCGCGGCCGCCATTTTCTCGGTAAATGGTGGGAGTAGGCACCGAAATAGGAAATAAAATGGAAAAAGAAGGCTGTTCGGCTAGGTTGGCGTGCGCTACTCGTTAAAAAAAGATACGGCATGCATCTTTTCTGATGTGGAGAAAATTGAGACGCCTCTTTTGTAGGCTGACTGTGTGTTAAGGCTGATTGGGAAAGGCATATTAATCATAGTTATTACGAGTGTCTTTGAGTAGGCTGTTCATTCGAAGGGTTTACAAACTACATTTTAACCAGAACAAGCAATTAGTTCTGTACTTCAACGCAACTATTCAAGGTCTTTTTGAGGCTCCCATCAGATGTATAATTAAATGAACTTTCTCGAATTTATTAATTTAACATTCGTAGGTTTACCTGAGTTATACAAGCAACAGACATAGTTCGAAGAATTGCCAAACTTAAGTGGCAATGGGCAGGGCAGATTGCACGCAGAACACATGGTCGATGGGGACGAAAAGTTCTGGAATGGCGAGCAAGAAGACCGGAAGACATAGCGTTGGAAAGCCTGTCAAAAGGTGGACCAATGACTTGTTGAGGGTCGCGGGAATCCGATGGATGCGAGACGCACAGGACCGGTCGTTGTGGCGACACTTAGGAGGCCTACGTCCAACGACGGACGTCTTTCGGAGGAAATTAATGAATCACACGTATAATTAATCAATCACACGTATATTTAATGAATCACACGTATAATTAATGAATCACACGTATAATTAATGAATCACACGTATATTTAATGAATCACACGAATAATTAATGAATCACACGTATAATTAATGAATCACACGTATAATTAAATGACTTTCTCGCATTTAATACAAGCAACGGATAAGAGAAAAAAATGCGAAGAACTTTAAGCTTTGACCGTGACCTGATGGTTTTAAGGATAATATTTTTAGTAATTGCCATTAAAAAAAAAAACCAAACCTCCTTAGTCTTTTTTTGGAGGGAACAATGGCTCACCGTCCGGCCGTCCGCTAACCCGAATCGTCGATGGTGCGTAGTGTTTCACACGTGCCTCAAGGAGATGTCAGCAAAGCCGTAGCGGCTCAGCAGGGTCAAAGCCTACTGGGGCCATGGGTTAGCTTCTGAAAAGAAAATCCGGCGTCCTGGAACGCAAGGCAAAGAAGGAACATAGGAATCCCGCTCCGCCTTAGAGCGGGAGAAGAGATGGATGATTTCCCACTTAAGAGTCCAGTAGCCCGATTCACGTAATGAAAACCGTAACGATATCGTAGCGGAAATGGTCTAAACGATTAAATGTCTATTCCCGTATTCACATCCATCAATCGAGTTTGAACGTTGAAATTCGTCGATTTAAAAAAATAATCTGTATATCTTGGTAGAATACTTATTAATGTAACTGGAAATAAGTCGATAGATCGTGAATACCGCTTTTGGATAGGACTTCGATTGAACGACTATAAAACTTCAACGATATTTGGCTTGTTTGATTTTACGTGACGTGACGTGTGCGCAGTGTAGCTGTAGTTCAAGCTTAAGCAATAAATTTATTTAGGATGCGCTTGCATTTGCATGGAATTTCCTAGAACTAGAGGTTCCTTCCGTAGGTCAAACAATCTTACTACTTAAGTCCTTATCCACATGTTCGTGTAATTATAAATTATAATTAATTTTCACAGTATAATGCGAACATCAGTTGTGCTCAAAGGTTAAGGAAGCCACCTTGAAGAATTTCTAATTAACCGAGGACAAGAGGTGACGTATTCTTCGTAAAGTTTTGATTATTTCCTTGATACAACAACCGGTACCTACTCACTACATTGCATAGTTTAATCTAAAAGTCGATTTTCTTAAGGTGGGCAATCATCTTGACAGGCCTGTTGGTCTAGTGGTTAGTGACCCTGACTGCTATGCCGGAGGTCGTGGGTTCGATTCCCACCCAGGACAAATGTTTGTGTGATGAGCATAATCATTTGTTCTGTGTCTGGGTGTAATTTATCTATAATATTTATTATTTATTTATTATAATCTTTATTGTACACCAAATAAACAAAAATACAGGACAAACATTTAAAAGAATAAGTGCACAATGGGCGGTCTTATCGCACAGGGCGATCTCTTACAGACAACCTTTGGATGGACTGAGAGAAAGGAGATAGATTAAGGGTTGTCAGTGTACAAACATCAGATATAATACTAACAAGATACATTAACACAAATACATACATACAATACAAAAAAAAAATATACTAATAAATATCAAATATATAGTTGAACCAGGAGAAGAAAAATATATCAAAGAGAAAGGTAATGCCTTCACCATCTTTTTAAATGTTGGTAGCGTTTGAGCACGCCTTACTTCTAAGGGTAACGCATTCCACAAACGTGCAGCTTGAATTGTGAAAGATTTGTCAACGAAGGTAGTGGAATGCGTGCGAATACTTAATTTTAGGTTTTCCGATGATCTCAAGGACCTACTATGTGTGTCACTAAGGAACTGAAAACGTTCTTTAAGATAAAACGGAGTACAAGGATTAAATAGCACATTATAAAGCAAAGAAAGTATATGGGCGTTCCGGCGAAGGCGAATAGGAAGCCATTTGAGCTTAGTACGAAATTCAGAAACGTGGTCATACTTGCACAAGCCAAATATGAACCTGATACAAAGATTTTGAAGTCGCTCAAGCTTATCCAATTGGTCCTGGGTGAGATCAAGATAGCTGGCAGCAGCATAGTCCAGGATTGGAAGAAGAAGAGATTGGGCTAACGCAATTTTGGTATTGATGGGAAGAAAATTACGAAGACGTCTCAGGGAGCCCGCTGAAGCAAATAGCTTACGACTGACTTCCTGCAGTTGTTTTGTCCAGGAAAGAGTGCGATCGAAATAAATCCCCAAGTTCTTCACAGTGTAACTTAAAGGAATAATGGTATTATTGAAAAAAACCTGGGGAAGTTTCGACCAATCCACTTTAGACACAGTCCGAGAACTACCAATAACAATCACTTGTGTCTTAGTTGGATTGATCTTCAACCCAAACTCAGCGCTCCAGTCACATATTCGAGCCAGGTCTATGTTGATAGTATCAATGGCCTCAGATAATTTACCGATAGGGGCTTGAGCATAAATTTGGAGATCATCAGCATACAGGTGGTAGAAAGAAGATAGTCGTTGAGTGATAGCGTTTATAAAAAGTGCGAAGAGTAGAGGAGACAAAACGCCACCCTGCGGCACACCGGCAGAGGTTTCACACCAAGACGAGAAAGATTCATCAATACAAATACGCTGCCGGCGGCCAAACAGGTAACTATGAAACCAGTCAATTACCGATGGAGATATGTTAAAAGAGTACAAGATGCCGAGTAAGATGTCGAAGTCAACGGTATTGAAAGCATTGCTAAAATCAAGTAAAGCAAGTACCGTCAACTTCCCCATCTCCATACCCGACCTAATATCGTCAGTGATATGCACGAGTGCTGAGGTAGTGCTATGTCCAGGTCGAAAACCAGATTGGAAAGGATTAAGAAGATTATGCTTGCTAAGGAACGTGCTAAGTTGTTGGTGGACAAGCTTTTCAAGGACTTTGGATAGGAAAGGAAGAATTGAAATGGGACGGTAGTCAGAGAAAGATGAAGGATGAGATTTTTTAGGCAAAGGGATAACTACTACTATAATATGTATGTTTTTAGAAATATATAAGTATGTTTATCAGTTGTCTAGTACCCATAACACAAGCTCTGCTTAGCTTGGGACTAGACGGCGTTGTGTGATAGTGTGGAATATTATATATTATATTATAATTATATATCTAACGACTTCTTTTGCTCTAAAGCGGAGGTCACGTCAGACCTGTACTGACTAAAACCACGCCCATGTTCCTTTGCCTTGCGTTCTAGGACCCCAAGGTTTCTTTTTGCACTTCCTCCATTAGGCTTCGGCCCTGCTGGACCCCTACGGTTTCGCTGATGTCTCATTGAGGCGCGCGTAGTCTCCGAGACGTCGCGCCAGTAGCTCCCGAGTTTTCGACTACTCGGGTTCAGATGGATACCGGACGGCCGGAAGACCAGAAACTAAAGATTCGAAAGAGTTAGCGCGGCCCTGGAACGCAATAGGCAACTGAAGGAACACAGGTTTTTTTTTATTCAGTACAACTTGTACTGAATAAAAAAAAACCTGTGTCCTGCGCCCTCTCACTGTGAGTGTTAAAATAGCAGGTAGTGTACCATAACAAACTAAATTAAATTAAACCATTGTTTTGTATCAAAATCTAAACAATATATACCAGAAAATACTGCGAAATCTGACATCTTGATGTCATTTTGTGACAACCATATCTCGCTTCACCTTAAAGTGGTGATAATAGATAATTAGATAATTTTCTAATTTTTAAAGCTGTTTGCTATAACGAACTCCTATTTTAACGATAAAAACTATTGCTTGACTGCGATCCCACCTGATGGTAAGCAGTGAAGCAATCGTTGATGGTGAGGCGCACTAGTTTATTAAGAGCCTATTCACTCTAGCCTTGAAGACATCAAAATAGTAATCGGACAGGAACACCGTTGCAGGCGGTACCTACCTTAATTTCGAAATTATTTTGTTCTGAAGGAGGTACAGATTATTTTGGGGCTCAATTCTCGCTCGACCCAAAGCAGGACCACCGTAGGCGCGGGCTTGCGGACAGTGAGCAATGGGTAGCTCGCTGTCCGGCCGTCCGGTAACTGTCCGGACCAAGCCAAAGTCGTCGACGGCGCGCACTGTTCCCGCGCGCCTCAAGGAGTTGTCACCAACAGCAGGGGCCCAGCCGGGTCGAAGCCTACTGGGGCCAGGGTTATCCGAAAGGGCGCTCGAGCCCCGGTATGAAGGCTTGAAGGAACGGGATGGGTTTTTTAGTCAGTAAGAGTCTGACACTATCTCCCGCTCCGTCCAAGAGCGGGGGTTTTCATAAGATGATTTTTCCCATCGAAAAAAAAAAAACCCAAAGCAGGACCAGCTGTTATTTGATGAATAACACACCTTGAAAAAAAAAAGACGTTGTCTACTAAAGTCATTATTGGCCAGAAATCATGATTTGGAGGAAGAGAGGCCAAAGCCCAGCTGTGGGACAACATAATAGGCTTGTTGGTGTCGTTTTTATTTTGTTTAAAATTTTTAAATGTTTAATTTCAGTTGTGTGAGTTATGTGCCGAATAACCAAGTTTTCTTTCTTTCTTTTCTAAAAAAAGTCATTGAGGCAACATGATTTAGTGTTACGTTCACTTAAATTTTTAGGGTTTCGTACCTTAAATCGGAAAATTAAAAACGGATCTCTTATAGGGTCACTTTGTTGTCCGTCTGTCAAGACCCTTTATCTCGAGAACGCGTGGAGGTAACGAGTTGAAATTGAAACCATATACTCAGGTATGCGGTCCCTTGAAGCTGTAAAAAAATTCAAACTTCTGAGTTTACTAAAAAAAAGATGGCGGTGATGGAAGGCCGTTTATGTCACAAAAAACGTATTTAATTCGACCACAGAAATATAAAAAACAGATTTCAACACTCCCAAAGAAAAAAAAAATTGTAGGGTACTTCCTGTTGGCCTAGAATCCTGAAATTTGGCATGAAGCATCGTCTCATAACACGGGCATAGGAAAATATATGAAAACTGTAAGTTCGTAGATTACGTCACAAAAAAAAAAAACTGTTTTTGCGATACGGAAAAATATTCGTAATTCAATTCGGGAACTGAACTGTTTTTATAGGCAAGTTTGTACGGTACCTTCAATGAACGAGTGCGACTCGCACTTGCTCGGTTATTATTCCTTTGAATCATTAAAGTACAAAGTCTTGACAAAAGAGATGATTCAAAAAGTATTTCTAGTTCTAGTTAGAGTACAAGTTACAACAGTTTATTGCTAACAATTGAACGTAAGAAAAGTAATGTCATTAAGGCCAATGGGGTTGTAGAGCATTAAATATAATTATTAGGAACGACAATAAAACCGCAATAGGGCATTCGGCATTACGGTTTTTTAGCCACTAGTGGGTTATATTGGAAATTGTTTAAATGAATATGTACAGTCAGAGCATGAGAAAGATATGAGATTTTATTATATAGGTACCTAGCTGTACCTGCGACTCCGTCCGCGTCAAACTTGTAAAACAGCACAATATCATTTGGTTATAATTTTAAGAAGTTATGTTTTTTGCACAGAACTCTAATTCTTTTTCTAAAGTAAAAGCCTAAGCTACCTTCCAATGAAAGTCTCGTCAAAATCAGTCCAGCCTTTCAGAGATTAGACATAACAAACAGAGAGACAGACCGAAAGACAGATAACAAACTTAAATTGTTATAGTTTATAATAGGAACATTTAGTATAAAACGTTATTTTTATATCACAAATAGGAACTTAAATATTTAAATGTATCTATGTATGAATTGATGTATAACAAGAGCTAAAGTTTTGTTTTTATGACTTTTTGTTTGTAGGAGGTAATCTCAAGTACTAGTCTGATTGCGAAACTTTTTTCACCGATAGAAAGCTGCTTTATTCCTGAGTGACAGGCTATATTTTATGTATGCGGGCGAAGCCGCGGGCAAAAGCTAGCAGTAAATATATAGTAAATAGGGGTTATTGACTATAGTCAATAACCCCTATTTACTATACCCTATTTACTACTTTACTATTACCTACAGTCGGTATACCGACTGTAGGTAATAGTATGACTTGCTCGCACCCGTGGAAGCCTTTTTTTTTATGGTGGGAAAAAATCATCCAAAGACAACCCCCGCTCTTGGGCGGAGCGGGAGATAGTGTCAGACCCACCCCGTTCCTTCTAGCCTTCATACCGGGGCTCGAGCGCCCTTTCGGATAACCCTGGCCCCAGTAGGCTTCGACCCGGCTGGGTCCCTGCTGTTGCTGACAACTCCTTGAGGCGCGCGGGAACAGTGCGTGCCGTCGACGACTTGGGCTTGGTCCGGACAGTTACCGGACGGCCGGACAGCGAGCTACCCATTGCTCACTGTCCGCAAGCCGTTGCCTGATGCGTTCGGCCTCCTCCTTTGCGAGCATTACTGCTTCGCAGAAGTCGGCGACCGCCTGCCACTCCTCCTCGCTCCGGACCATGGCCTCAACCAAGGCCCGGCGCGAGAGGTCTCCGCCGCCGATCGCCCCCACGAGGGCACGGCGATGCTCCGCCCAAGCAGGGCACATCTCGACTGTGTGTTCCACCGTGTCCTCCGGGCATTCCGCACAGTGGCGACACCCGGGCGTCACTTCCGCACGAATCCGGTGCAGGAAACTCCAGAATGAACCATGTCCGGTGAGGATCTGCGTCATGCGGAAGGTAAGGACGCCGTGAGGTCTTTCCAGCCACGCCTCAAAGAGGGGACTTACCGCTATGATTGTGGCGTGCCCAGCACTGGGTTGCGATAGTCGTTGACGCCATTTCACCATGAGATCCCGCCGGAGCTCTGTCCGCCATGCCATGACCTGTCGCGGCAGCGGACTTTCACCCCGGCGTTGCATCTCCACGCGCATATCGTGCATGTGTGCAAGGACTGTTGCCTCCAGATCCTACGGTGGTAGGCTAGCCAGAAGGCTCGCCACTTCGCGGGAGACCGTGCGGTATCCCCGCACCATCCTTATTGCCATGACCCTCTGGCAGGCGTTCAGCATGGCCGCCGGTTGCGTTTTCAGCGACGGCGCCCACACCGGCGCCCCGTAGAGGGCCATGGACCGAACGATCCGCGCGTAGAGCCTCCGGCAGGAGGCATCTGGACCCCCAAGGTTGGGCAGGAGCCGCTTGAGCGCAGCCCCAGCCCGGTTGAGTTTGGGAGCCAGACGTCGGAAATGTTCCACGAAATTCCACCGGCTGTCGAGGACGAGTCCCAAGTACTTCATCGTCGACCCGACACCGATGTGAACTCCTCCTACCGTTAGTTGGGAACTCAATGGCGGCGCGTTCCGAGAGCGGCGACCGTGGAAACACATAGCCTCGGATTTGTGAAGCGCCACCTCGAAGGCCTATGTGTTTCTAGAAAATTTAATTATATGTACTTACAAAAAGATTATATAATTTTTTTTATTAAATTACAATAAAAAAAAACAAGACTATTCTTCGGGCGGGAGAAGTTATTTTATAATTTAACATATGTTGCTTTTATTTTAGAAAAAAAAAAAAATAGTGGATTATTGTATCTAAATGGCATTGTGCAAATTTCTTACAGCACACCTGCAATTGCATTGATTGTCGCTGAAATGATATTGCGACTTGAATTTGAACAATTTTATTACGTACAAAGCATTGACCTTCAGCACTCAAAAACTCAAAGCATTTATTTCAATTAAACTATTTACAGGCACTTTAGAATTGTCAATTTATCAATAAATAAAGGATGAAGCTGTTTGCACATTCCAAAGCGTAGTATTTCTTTGGAGAAAAACGTGCAAGAAAATCCAAATATACAAAGTGTAAGAGGCAGCCCTCCACAAACTTTAAGGGCTTGCTCAGTAGACGTAACTGAACAACCCACCATAAAAACTTTTTTCAGGAAACGAAAAAAAAATTCGGCCTCTCCATACAAACTGTCCAATCAAGTTTATAATTTTCTATGGTGAGGCGGATTTTTTCGTCGAGCAAGGCCTTAAAGTTTGTGGAGGGCTGTCCCTTACACCTTGTAAATATTGCGTAAGTATAAACTTAATGTAACTGTTGTGAGTGTATTTAAGGTACGTTATTTCTTTATAATTACTTAATCATGGACGAGCCGAGTGGTAATGGCTCCGACTTACGAGTTGCGGGTTGAAACCCTCCCAGGCGCATTACTGTGTATAATTTATTTCATCACCGCTGCTCTCAAAATGGTTAAGGAAAATATCGTGAGGAAACCGGCATGTCCTAGAACCAAAAATTTGAAGACTTGTGACATTCGCCAAGCTGCACTGGGCCCGCGTGGTGGATTACGGCCCATCCCCTCTCCTAGAACGGAGGCCTGAGTCCCAGCAGTGGGAACATGAAAAATGCTGACGAAGACTTATTTATTGTTTTTTTTTGTGTTTCTAATTTTCAGTAGGTATACTCAATAAAAAAAATATTTTGTAATGAAACTGAATAATAAATCTGTATACATAAAGTCTTGGGAAAAACTGTTTGACTAATATATCAACGCACAGCTGAATCTGCTGGGACTAGAAGCATGAAAATTTGTATAATAAGGTGTCCTTTTATGACGTACACGGGCACTTTTATTATTATTCTATTCTATTCTATTTTATTCTATTTTATTCTATTCTGTTCTATTCTATTCTGTTCTATTCTATTCTATTCTGTTCTGTTCTGTTCTGTTCTATTCTATTCTATTCTATTCTATTCTATTCTATTCTATTCTATTCTATTCTATTCTATTCTATTTATATGATTTGAAAGTATGCTTTGGTTTATTCTATGATATGTTATGCTTTTATCACGTGGACAGAGCCACTAGCAGAAACTAGTTGTCGCGGGTCCAATGCGGGTTGGTGAATGTCACATGTCTTCGATTTTTTGGTTCTAGGACATGCTGGTTTCCTCACGATGTTTTCCTTCACCGTTTTGAGAGCAGCGGTGATGAAATAAATTACACAAAGTAATGCGCCTGGCTGGGTTCGAACCCGCGACCTACAACTCGTAAGTCGGGGCCGTTACCACTCGGCCACCACTGCTCTCAAATGCAATAATAAATTATTTTTTAATCAAGTTCAATAAAATAACTTTATAAAAAACAACTAATTTAATTTCGAAAGCCTCATAATCGCTCAAAAACCTTGAACTTTTAAGTCGTTGATCGCTGTTATAAGATTACATTCGCTTACGAGTTCCAGTTCTGTACTATCAATATCAACATCAGCTTATAGCTGACTGTAACATGGGCCTCTCAAATTATCTGCTATTGAGTACGGTCCTCTCTCGACCTCTTGATCAGCTGCTGCTAACCATGATGGAAAAGTCCACCTTTTTTTTTTTTTTTTTTTTTTATGGTGGGAAAAAATCATGCATTGACATCCCCCGCTCTTGGGCGGAGCGGGAGATAGTGTCAGACTCTTACTGACTAAAAGACCCACCCCGTTCCTTCTAGCCTTCATACCGGGGCTCGAGCGCCCTTTCGGATAACCCTGGCCCCAGTAGGCTTCGACCCGGCTGGGTCCCTGCTGTTGCTGACAACTCCTTGAGGCGCGCGGGAACAGTGCGCGCCGTCGACGACTTGGGCTTGGTCCGGACAGTTACCGGACGGCCGGACAGTGAGCTACCCATTGCTCACCGTCCGCAAGCCCGCGCCTACGTTGGCCGGAAATCGGGATCAGAATCCCGGCGGCGGCGACGGCGGCGATAACGCCGTTGCCTGATGCGTTCGGCCTCCTCCTTTGCGTCATTACTGCTTCGCAGAAGTCGGCGACCGCCTGCCACTCCTCCTCGCTCCGGACCATGGCCTCAACCAAGGCCCGGCGCGAGAGGTCTCCGCCGCCGATCGCCCCCACGAGGGCACGGCGATGCTCCGTCCAAGCAGGGCACACCTCGACTGTGTGCTCCACCGTGTCCTCCGGGGATTCCGCACAGTGGCGACACCCGGGCGTCACTTCCGCACGAATCCGGTGCAGGAAACTCCCGAACGAACCATGTCCGGTGAGGACCTGCGTCATGCGGAAGGTAAGGACGCCGTGAGGTCTTTCCAGCCACGCCTCAAAGAGGGGACTTACCGCCATGATTGTGGCGTGCCCAGCACCGGGTTGCGATAGTCGTTGACGCCATTTCACCATGAGATCCCGCCGGAGCTCTGTCCGCCATGCCGTGACCTGTCGCGGCAGCGGACTTTCACCCCGGCGTTGCATCTCCACGCGCATATCGTGCATGTGTGCAAGGACTGTTGCCTCCAGATCCCACGGTGGTAGGCCAGCCAGAAGGCTCGCTTCGCGGGAGACCGTGCAGTATCCCCGCACCATCCTTATCGCCATGACCCTCTGGCAGGCGTTCAGTATGGCCGCCGGTTGCTTTTTCAGCGACGGCGCCCACACCGGCGCCCCGTAGAGGGCCATGGACCGAACGATCCCCGCGTAGAGCCTCCGGCAGGAGGCGTCTGGACCCCCAAGGTTGGGCAGGAGCCGCTTGAGCGCAGCCCCAGCCCGGTTGAGTTTGAGAGCCAGACGTCGGAAGTGCTCCACGAAATTCCACCGGCTGTCGAGGACGAGTCCCAGGTACTTCATCGTCGACCCAACACCGATGTGAACTCCTCCTACCGTTAGTTGGGAACTCAATGGCGGCGCGTTCCGAGACTGCCGACCGTGGAAACACATCGCCTCGGATTTGTGAAGCGCCACCTCGAGTCCCAACTCCTGGATCCTATCAACGACCATCGCAACTCCGCGTGTCGCTAGAGCGACCGCAGCCTGGTACGACTCTCCCTGCGCTAGAACCAGCGTGTCGTCTGCGTAGCAAACTACGCTGACCCCGTCAGGGAAGTCGCCGCGCAGCACGTAGTCGTACCCGATGTTCCACAAGGGTGGCCCTAGTACCGATCCCTGCGGAACACCGCACGACATCTCTCGACGTTTCCAGTCTCCCTGGTGACCGGGGTAGACAATGTACCTGTCCGACAGGTAAGCCTCGACCACTTGACAGAGGTATTCGGGCACCCGGTGGTACCGGAGTGCCCTCCGGATCGTACTCCAGGGCAGGGAATTAAAAGCGTTGGCAATGTCCAAGGACACTGCCACGACATACCTGCCCCGGGACACCGCATCCCCCGTCGTGAGGGCTCGCACGCGCATGATGGCGTCCACCGTGGAGCGCATCCTGCGAAAGCCGAACTGACCGTCCGAAAGGTCCGGCCCCACCCGTGTTAGGCGCCCGACGAGGCGGTTTGCAATGACTCTCTCAAAGAGCTTGCCCACCTCGTCGAGCAGCACAATGGGCCGGTACGCAGACGGAGAGTCCGCAGGGCGCCCCGGCTTCGCTATGAGGACCAGTTTCCCCGTCTTCCAGCAAAGTGGGAACTGGCCCCTCTCCATGCATGCGCTGAAGAGCCCTCTTAGTCGAGGCCCGAGAGCCTCCATGGCCAGGACCCAGGCCTTTCCAGGCAATCCGTCGGGTCCTGGGGCGGTGTTTTTGGCACTCAGCCTTCGCACCGCCACTCTCATCTCTGCCTCGGTCACCTCTGGAGGGAAAGGTCCACCTAGCCTAATGGTATTGTATTAGACAACTAACATGCTAATTTTATTATCAAACTGGTTGATGTCCGCGACTTCGTCTTTGTCAGACTCGTAAAACGTCACAATGTCGTTCGAGTTCCGTCAAAATTGGTCCAGCTATTTCAGAGATTAGTTGGAACGAACTGACAGAGAGACAGATAAAAATTTTAATTCATTAAACCCCAAGCAAACGCTAAAGGTTGAAAGGTTAAAATTGTTTTTTTTTGTTGTAGGTAGGTATCAAATACTTTTTGCTTATTTACCTACTTTTTTATTGGGGAAGAAAAGTTACATACTAGAGAAAATACAAGAAATTCATAAAACTAGAAGCACAAACACTCACTTTCATATTGTATTTAGTAAAAAATTTCATTTTATTTACCTATTATTTATTTTAACTCAATTACATACGAGTATATACCTACATTTATGTAGGTACGAGTATATTACCAACAGGCACTTCAATTTTATTTATATGTATAGCCACCCCATCGGATTATAAGAGTAGAGCAACTCTACTGGCATTTGCTGCTGTGACCGTTAGTTCAGGAGTAATAGCATATAACTTAGACATACTGAACAATGGCATAACAGTATACTATACTATAATAGGCTTTCTCCAAGTGACGACACAAAGACCGGTTTTGTGTGTCTCGCACCAGTCACACCCTTCGTCATCAATTCCAGCGACCCATCAGCTTTTTTTTTACGGTGGGAATAATCATCCTATGACAACCCCCATTCTTGGGCGGAGCGGGAGATAGTGTCAGACTCTTACTGACTAAACGACCCACCCTGTTCCTTCTAGCCTTCATACCGGGGCTCGAGTTTCCTTTCGGAAACCCTGGCCCCAGTAGGCTTCGAACCGACTGGGTCCCTACTGTTGCTGACAACTCCTTGAGGCGCGCGGGAACAGTGCGTGCCGTCGACGACTTGGGCTTGGTCCGGACAGTTACCGGACGGCCGGACAGTGAGCTACCCCTCTCCTGGTTATCAGGCTACCTCGCGGGAGGCCTTCCAACACTGCTGCTGGTACGTGGTTACCATTCTAGAACCTTTCGGCCCCCTCGCCGTCTATTCTGCGAGCAATGAGTATTACCACTTAAATTTGCCGTTTCTGTGGTCTATATCGGTAATCTGGTTCTCTTGCTTCTCTCTCTTCAGCTGAAGCATCTCTACTACAGTGGGCGACTTTAAGCCTTCCAATTCTCAAAATGTGTAAATTAATTTGTTTTGCAAGTTCCTACTTGATCGAGTTTACAACGAGTCGACTAAGTGTGGAATAAAGAGAGTAAAGCATCAGGCGTCACTTGCTAACGATATGTTTTACCAATTCTGTAATGTCTTGTCAGTACCTATCTGCATCATGCATTGGTGAAAGAAGCAGTGAAGAAAAACCATATGGGAACTGGTAGATCTGGTAGATCCTAGATCTGAAAAATCAAAGACTTGAGACCTTTATCAACACGCACCAGGCCTTTTTTAAGGCCCGTTCTGGGTGGACCTCTCGCTGTAGAATTATAGTCTCAGAATTTTATTGACGAACCTGTATTAAGTCTGTTCCCTTTGCGTTAAAGGACCACGGTAACTTGATCGTAGAATCCAGTAGCTCTAACAATTTCGCAATCGCAGCCACCAGGCCCGCGTGATGGATACCATTCCTTCTCCTAGCGAAGAGACCTGTGTCCTAGTACTGGGATCAGTATCAATAGCTGATGACTGGTGGAGGTGGGCTGATGACCTGGTAAGAGTCACGGAAATACGTTTTTTTTAGGGGAGCGGAGAGAGAGGTCGTGTCAGGCTTTTACTGACTAAAACCCACTCCTGTTCCTTGTTTGCCTTCGTTCCAGGGTCCCGGGATTCACTTTCGCACAACCCATGGCCCGCGCAGGCTTCGACCCTGCTGGGCCCCTACGGTCTGCTGACATCTCCTTGCGGGAATACGATGGATGCAAGGCGCACAGGTGACTAGTCGTTGAGGCAACACTTGGGCGCAGCTCATATCCAATAGTGGATGTCTCTCGGTTGGAATGGTGACTGAGTACGCTTATCAGCAAAAAAATTAAGCTGAAACAGATTTAGAGGAAAATGCAGGTTCAAACACAAAATTAATGACCGCGTCAGTCATTTGACGAATTCAGTCAAACATGCGGGCGGTTTTGCATGACAATGCGGGAATGCTATAAAGAGATCTAGAGTACTTTAGGATACTGGCAGGGTTGAGCGATTGATGAGGTGAGAGTCCAGCAGTGAGGTCAGCAAACTGTAGGGGCCCAGCAGGACCGAAGCCTAC
The DNA here is from genome assembly GCA_910589285.2 of Mythimna ferrago. Lineage (NCBI taxonomy): Eukaryota > Metazoa > Arthropoda > Insecta > Lepidoptera > Noctuidae > Mythimna > Mythimna ferrago. The sequence continues at coordinate 4,980,908 of OU342693.1, forward strand.
TGGGGCTGTGGGTCGACTTCTGACAGGGAAACCCGGAGCCCTAGAACGCAAGAAAATGAATAGAATAGAATAGAAATACTTTTATTCGGTACAGACACAGCACAACGGTTATATACACAAAGTAAACAAAGATAAAAGTACAAAGTACGCCGAGCGTGCCCGCACCGAAAAGGTGACCACCTCAGCATTTAAGCACAAAAATCTTAATAATAAGGCAAAAATAATAATGAACGAAAAATATTAATATCATTGTAAAAAAAAAGTGGGGCGCTTTGTGCCATATTTTTCGTAAATCCAGCACCCCACGCTTTTTTCACAATGATATTAATATTTTTTGTATATATTATTATTTTTCACTAAAAAAAAACGGGTTATTGTATTGTCATCAGTCTTTGATGGGTGTGCAAACTTTGAAAAAAATCTGATCGCCCAAAGTTGGTCAAAATCGAGCTCAAAGGAGTTGGTTGCAAAAAAAACATACAGGTGTAGCTAATATAAACGTGATATAAGAAGGAACATAGTTTTATACTAATGAAAATTTAATAGTTTTTAGTCAGCAAAAGTCTGACTCGCCCTCCCGCTCCGTCCTAGGACGTGAGAAGTCATCGGATGATTTCCTACCTTAAAAAAAAGACTAAGTATTTTGTTTGGAAAAAAAAAACAAAGATTTTTGCTCGCATCCCTGTTTTATGAAACGCCATGTAGGTATCTAAGTAATGGAATTTGAAGCTAGGTTGAATATTTTCATAGAAGCACGATCTTTAGCACATATGGACGTATTTTTTGAAAAGTTTAAATCATGACTGGTGTCTTATTGGTTAGTCTAGTGTTATTAATTGTTGGTGGTTATTCTGATGATTTAGAAGACATGGACGATTGTAAGTTTTTTTTTTTACCTATTCGAGGAGTATCATTCAATAAAGTTTGTAATAGACATGTGTAAGTGCGAGGGTATTTCTACCACCTTTTTTTAGGTAGGGTATCGTCATGGTCGTTTCCACGTTGGAACACCTAGTATGAAAAAAAAACACTTCTATAATATTATATTTCATGGTTACAATGTATGGTTATAAAAATGTTATAATATAATAAATACAGTGATATTACAGAAAATATGGAACACAAAGAAACCAATAAAAAACTTATTTCGAAAAAAGAATAATTGTAATTGTAATATTTTTTTTTAACTTATAATTCCAAGTCAATTCGAAGATATGTAGTTCAAAGTACTTTATTCGATTTAAAAAACAGCAATTTTATGGGACTTATTAATTTCTCCTGCTTTGGGTGGAGCTAGAGGGACTGTCAGACTCTAAAGTCGGTTGCAGACTGAAAACTAAGCTATGCCAAAGCTAAACTAAGCGGGTTAGGCTAGGCTAAGCTAAGCTAAGCTAACCTAGAAATAAATGAAGTGCGCACCAAGAGCTAAGCCAAAGCTCAGTCAGTGTTGCGAAGTTCAATTAGACAGATGACGCTCGCCATGAATATAATCGATTAAGAAAGTTCCGATTATGAATACGTTACACACAGAAGAAGAAGATTAATACTGAACTATTATTATTAAAAAAAAATCCAGATCTTGGATATGTCAACACATTCAATTTCTTAGGGCTTAGCTTAGCTCGTGTAGCTGTGCATCGGCATACACAACTAACTTAGCTGCGCATATTTTAGTTAGCTCACATAGCTCTTAGTTCGCATAGTTTGCGGTCTGCACACAAGTATGGAAAACTGCGTCAGCTATGCGAGCTCAGCTAAACTAACTTAGCTTAGCTCTTGGTCTGCAACCTGTATTATTGACTAAAACTTAACCGTGTTTCTTCGGTCACCCTTTGCATTCTAAGGCCGCAATGACTCATTCTAACAATACTGCAGTCTAGAGCCGCTACCTTTGGCTGACATTGTTCTACAGTGTGTAAGGGACAGTCTAAGCACACGTTAAGGGCTTGCTTAGTAGACGAAACTGAACTACTTCTTGCGGACGGCGAGCAATGGGTAGCTCGCTGTCCAACCGTCCGGTAACTGTCCGGACCGAGCTCAAGTTGTCGACGGCACGCACTATTCCTGCGTGCCTCAAGGAGTGGTCAGCAACAGCAGGGGACCAGCTGGGTCGAAGCCTACTGTGACCAGGGTTAGTTTCGAACGATAGCTCAGGCCCGGTATGAAGGCACGAAGGAACGGGGTAGGTTTTTAGTCAGTAAGGGTCTGACACTATCTCCAGCTCCATCCAAGAGCGGGGGATGTCATTAGATGATTTTCCCACCGAAAAAAAAACTACCTTCCGCAAGATTTTTTTTCAGGAACCGATAAAATATTCGGCCTCGAAAAAAATTATAAACTTGACTGGACACTTTCTATGGAGAGGTCGATTTTTTTTTATCGTTTCCGGAAAAAAAAGTTTATGGAAGGTTATTCAGTTTCGGCTACTGAGCAAGCCTTTGAAGTTTGCGAAGACACATCATGCGTGCCCCTTACACCCAGCAGCGTAGATGCTCAGTGTACCTATAAAACCGATAATATTAACGCTTTTCGAAAATAATTAAACTGTTAAATATCTCAGGATTTTTCAATGGAAATCAGGCATTTTCTTCGGACTTTTGATTTTCATATCTGGTAAACCTAGCTGCAGTAACTTCAGGGCTTCGGTCAATAAGTATGTGTTGTGCCCATGTACATACGGTCAAATCAGATTAAAAACATTTATCGCTTTTATTATGTGATCAATGTAAATATAATGAAAAAAAAGTAATAAAATATGTCATAATTTTTTTTATTTAATGCTAATATAAATAAATAATAAATCGCTGAGAGCCGGTTGTAGTCAGAGAATATTTTGTAGGTCGCGGCCCCGTAACAGCGATTTTTTTTTATAAAAAAAAGTATCCTTTATAGTAATTTACAGTAATTCAATGAAAAACAAAAAAAAAAAAACACTTAACTGATTAAAACTACTTATACATAATAACTGTTACCTAAAATATGGCGTCAAAAAATTCCTCCGCATCGCTGTCGACTGGAAGTGTGCCCAAAAGGCTGCCGGCATTGCCACGTTGTATGGCAATACTTCATCTCTGACTGAGGTAAAAGCCAGCCCTTGGGTCACGCAAAGTGTCAACTAGACCCTTTTAAAAAACAAGACTTTATTACTTTATGTAACTTTCAAATATTTCTGCGACCTCGTAGATATACCTATACGTTTAAAATTTTGAGTTAGGATCAGATTCGTTATTTTTTTTTATGAAGTCAACTAATTTCTATAAGGTATATCATGTTTTGCTTTTTACCCATTTTTTTTTTTTTTTTTTTTTTTTCGATGGGAAAAATCATCTTATGACAACCCCCGCTCTTGGGAGGAGCGGGAGATAGTGTCAGACTCTTACTGACTAAAAAACCCATCCCGTTCCTTCAAGCCTTCGATACCGGGGCTCGAGCGCCCTTTCGGATTACCCTGGCCCCGGTAGGCTTCGACCCGGCTGGGCCCCTGCTGTTGCTGACAACTCCTTGAAGCGCGCGGGAACAGCGCGCGCCGTCGACGACTTGGGCTTGGTCCGGACGGTTACCGGACGGCCGGACAGCGAGCTACCCATTGCTCACTGTCCGCAAGCCCGCGCCTACGGTGGCTGGAAATCGGGATCGGAATCCCGGCGGCGGCGGCGAGAGCGCCGTTGCCTGATGCGGTCGGCCTCCTCCTTAGCGAGCATTACTGCTTCGCAGAAGTCGGCGACCGCCTGCTTGCTTTTTACCCAGCGGTTGGTCATGTGGCCACTAAGAAAGAAAGAAATAATTTTTCATGGTGTTCTCTTTTATATTTGTGGATTTCCAGAGGTTCAAAAAAACTCGAAATTAGTGCAAACTTGTCTTAATTGATGACCAGTCTCAATACTCTCAACTGATGGCGCATCACTTGCATCAGCCCCACTCAGCTCAACTATTTCATATACTTGATTGTCGCTCTATGATCCATATCAAAAATCGGAAATGTTTATTTCAAATAGGTACACCAATTACAGGCACTATCGAATTGTCAAAGTGGCGGTCAGTCAAAAAAAAAATGAAGCTAAATTGCACGTTCTAAAACGTAGATCTCTACATAGAAGAATGTGCAAGAAACTCCATGGACACTCTTTTATTAAATCATAATTATCTATACACATACTCGTATAATATAAACATATAAATAAAATTGAAGTGTCTGTATGTAATATTGAAATAACTGCTTTTTGCTACATGAATATGAATATATATATATATATATATATATATATACGGTGCATACACCAAAATAACATTTTTTAGAATTTTTGTCTAACTGCTTGTCTGTTTGTCCGGGCTAATCTCTGAAATGGCTGGACCAATTTTGACGGGTCTTTTTTTGGCAGGTAGCTTTTGTAAATGATTTTAGAAAAAAATAAATTCAAAATCCTGTAGTCACACGAACGAAGTCGCGGGCACAGCTAGTGAGTTATATAAATCCTGGTTACATATCGATGACTCCTAAATGCCAAACAAAGCTGTTTATGTGTTTGTGTCACATTTACTCATAATAACGTGTCCGATCCAGACCAGATTTACGAGTAGATCAAATCAAGTTTTTATAATAAAAATAAAATGAATATTATAACCGATCATCATTATTTTTATTTTAGTAACTATAACAAGACAACTTCAGTTTAGGCGTTTAGAACATTTGTTATTTGAAATAAAACCCGGAATTAATTTAAGATCGAATAAATTATCATGTAGCATAATCAACCTTTTTTCCCCCGCCCTTGGGCGGAGCGGGAGATAGTGTCACACTCTTACTGACTAAAAAACCCACCCCGTTCCTTTTTGCCTTCCATACGGGGGCTGAGCTACCTTTCGGAGCTAACCCTGCTGTTTCCACCATAAAACTCTGGAATGTGCTTCCCCTTGACATCAAAAAAGCTGAAAGTAAATTATCCTTCAAACGTAAAGTTCGGAACTACTACTTGAAGTCCTCTCAACCTTAGTTCGGTCTTCGTTCAGTATTGTTATTAAGTTCTCATAGTGATATCATATTTTTCATAGTATTTATTAGTTTATTATTTTAGCATATACTTATATGTATTTTATTATTATAAATAACTTATTTTATATTTTTCCATTTGAACTATTTGTTATTATGTATTTGTTTATTGTGCAAACCTACCACAGTGTTGTCTTTTTTAACCCAAAGGTTGACTGGTAGAGAATGCCTTGTGGCATTAAGTCCGCCTATGTACCACTATTGTACATGAAGTTTAAATAAATAAATAAATAAATAAACCCTGGCCCAAGTAGGCTTCGACCCAGCTGGGTCCCTGCTGTTGCTAACAACTCCTTCAGGCGCGCGAGAACAGTGCGCGCCGTCGACGACTTGGGCTCGGTCCGCATAGTTACCGGAAGGTCGGACAGCGAGCTATCCATTGCTCACCGTCCGCAAGCCTGCGCCTGCGGTGGTCGAAAATCGGGGTCGGAATCCCGGCGGCGGCTGGGGCGCTGTGAGCACTGTTGCCTGATACGGTCGACCTCCTCCTTTGCTAGCATTACTGTTTCGCAGAAGGAGGCGACCGCCTGCCTCTCCGAGCATAATCAACCTTATAATGTATCCACTACTTGGACTCAGGCCTCTTCTGGGCCGTAATTCACCACGTGGGCCTAGTGCGGTTTGGTGAATGTCACATATGTTCCATTTTTTGTTCTAAGACGTGCCGGTTTCCTTCAAATGTTTCCCTACTCCGTTTCGGGAGCAGTGGTGATGAAATAATTACACAAAGTAAAACGCTTGTCTGATTTTGAACTCACGACCTACGATCCTTAAGTTGGGACCGTTACCACTGGACTACTTCTGCTTCTAGTCAGGTAATATATGGTCTATTTCTTGCAATAGGCGATAAAATCTAGGGTATGATAAACTTTGACAGATCAGACAAGATCATAAAATTTATTGATTGCTGAGGTGACTAGTAGTAAATTACAAAGTACTCTTGGTCACTAGTCAACGCATTATACATAAATATTATTTATTACTTTTTATAGTTTACAGTAATTACATCCTATATTCTACGAGTAGAACATCATTGAATATGATATATCATTTAAATTTTAAATACGTATCGTCTTCGCCATCAGAATACCAGAATCGATGTAAAAGGTTAATTTTCTATTATTATTATCATAAGCCTGTTGTGTCCCACTGCAGGGCAAAGGCCTCCCTTTCGTTATTCTACTCTTTTCTGTCCTTAGCCACTTCTGGCCAATCCTTAAGGTAGGAGTCCAAATCGTCACGCCATCTCCTTCTGGGCCTACCGCGTCGCCGGCTCCTGCTGTTCGAAACGCAGTCAGTACCTAGTTGCTTACGCCCAATTTTGTTGCGACATGCGGCAGATGTGACCTGCCCAGTTCCATTTTAATTTGGCGACTGAGTCACTTTTTTTTTTTTTTTTTATGGTGGGAAAAAATCATGCATTGACATCCCCCGCCCTTGGGCGGAGCGGGAGATAGTGTCAGACTCTTACTGACTAAAAGACCCACCCCGTTCCTTCTAGCCTTCATACCGGGGCTCGAGCGCCCTTTCGGATAACCCTGGCCCCAGTAGGCTTCGACCCGGCTGGGTCCCTGCTGGACTGAGTCACCTACGTCTGCGATTTGTGTTTTGGAACAAAGTATACTGTTCTTTATGCGATCTGTTCTTTTGACCCCGAGAATACTTCTTTTTTACTTAATTTTCTATTTTACAAATTTTTTTATTATTGTTCTTTCTTATCGCGACCTTAGCGGATTGCGAGCTTCCTCAAAGCGGAGCGGGTGCGCAACGAACACGCTGCGCATACGCAGCGAATTTGTTGCGGTCGTGCAACAAGATCTGGCAACGAGGTGCGGGTGCGAATTTGCTTGCTGCAGTCTTCCCGTGCGATTATAATTTAGGTGTCTTCAAGGCTAGAGTGGATAGGCTCTTAGTAAATTAGTGCGCCTCACCATCAAGGATTACACCATCAGGTGGGATCGCAGTCAAGCACTAGTATATATCAATTAAAAAGAAGACGTCCATTGCTGAACATACAACAACCCTAAGAGTCGCCACAGCTATTGGTCCTGTGCGTCTCACATTCATCGGATTCCTGCGACTCACACCAGAAGCCTAAGTCTGCTATTTTATAAATTCGTCATTCCAACACGATCCCATTGTCATTTTGCTAAAAGTTTGTAATCTGCTAATTCATAATGATCGATCATTGATCGGTCAATGGTCTTGTAATAGAATTGTGGTAGAATGACAATATCGAGCTTATTAAAAGCACTAATTGCGCAATGACGTCGTAATGGTAGGTCACTGCTCGAAGGAACTGTCAAAATTTTTGCAGATTACCGCATACGTCAGATATTCATTTGTCATTATGTACGAGATTACCATTCTATGCCATTTCTTTCAATGGATGACCATCGGAAAGTCAAAATGACGCCATTATATTAGTAGATTATCAAAACTTGTCAAAATCAACAATTATGAAATCAATGATAGACCATTCTGACACTATTGTAATAGCAGACTTGAGGCCCAGGTCATCGGTCCCAAAATGTACAAAGACTTTTGCAGTTACCTGTACCTGATCTATAATTATAGGTAATAAAGTTCTATCAAGACAAAAACCTTAAAGATTATTTTTTATCACATTCGAGGTTTCATTATCAGCACTGTAACTGAAGTTGTATACCTATACAAAATCTGCATTTATCGTCGCGATGTCATTGTACATTTGGACAGTGTCTCCGCTTGTTTCCTGACGTTTTTTTTGTTAGTAATACATTAATATTTATTTAAAAAATGTATCGTGTGTTGTTAAGTGTGTTGTTTGTGAATGAAGCTGTTTGCATGTACAGTTCGAAAGCTTTGGAAGGCTATCCAGCTGGTTATTTGGCTGACTGTAAGTTAATAGTAACTTTTTTACCATTAGACGTGCTATATAGACTGTAAATCAGTTAAAAAATTTTGTCTTGGGTTGGAAACCAAAACAGCTTCTGCTCAGGATGAAGTGAGAGTATCGGATTTTTAGGGTTCCGTAGCCAAATGGCAAAAAACGGAACCCTTATAGATTCGTCATGTCTGTCTGTCGGTCTGTCTGTCTGTCTGTCTGTCTGTCCGTCCGTATGTCACAGCCACTTTTTTCCGAAACTATAAGAGCTATACTGTTGAAACTTGGTAAGTAGATGTATTCTGTGAACCGCATTAAGATTTTTACACAAAAATAGAAAAAAAAGCAATAAATTTTGGGGGTCCCCCATACTTAGAACTGAAACTAAAAATTTTTTTTTTTCGTCAAACCCATACGTGCGGGGTATCTACGGATAGGTCTTTAAAAATGATATTGAGGTTTCTAATATCATTTTTTTCTAAATTGAACAGTTTAAGCGAGAGACACTTCCAAAGTGGTAAAATGTGTGTCCCCCCCTGTAACTTCTAAAATAAGAGAATGATAAAACTAAAAAAAATATATGATGTACATTACCATGCAAACTACCAACGAAAATTGGTTTGAACGAGATCTAGTACATAGTTTTTTTTTAATACGTCATAAATCTAAAAAAATACACTATTATTAAAACATCGATCAAAGTTACAAATAACTACAAGAACTTTTATATTATGTTACTTGCTGCTACGGAACCCTCCATGGGCGAGTCCGACTCGCACTTGGCCGGTTTTATTAACTAAAGCCCATCTGTGTTCCTTCGGTGCCCTTTGCTTGACAAGTAACTCTTCAACCAATACCGCAGCCAAACCGGTAAAACTTATGACGTTTTCTGGTTACGTGGAGCAATGATTTTTACAGGGTGACTGGTTGCACCTAGGAGTTATAGTGCGTTGGGGTAAGATCGGCATTGGGGTAAGAACGTATAAATATAAATTATATCGCTTATTTAACTTTATTTTTAATGCTAGACATATTGCGTGCTGCGTCATTATGTTCCACCAGGCCCAGCAATGTGGCTGGCATTAAAAATAAAGCTAAATAAGTGGTATTTGATTTATACGTTCTTACCCCAATGCCGATCTTGCCCCAACCCATCTTACAGCTTTCTAGATTTTTTTTTTATCTGAGTGCCTAAAGTCCAAAGTTCAACGGGCTTACCTAGTTGGTTCCTGTGAAGTAGTTGCCGCCAGCGGCTTCGCCCGCGTGAATGTAGGACACTCGTTTCAATTTTGGGAAATCCTCTCTTAGTGAAACCTTGTGCGAAATTTCACGCTCCTAGTCCTTGTAATTTCGTGTGTGCGTTGATATGTCAGACAGTCAGTTTCTTCTTTTATATATAATATACATATATATAAATAGATTTCAGATTGTTTATTTTTTTGAAGGTGGGAAATCATCCGACAACTTCTCCCGCACAAGGGTAGAGTGGGGCATGTCAGACAGTTTTACTGATAAAACCACACCTGTGCAAACACTTTAGGATAAATCAAATTCGTCAATTTTAAACTGGGCTATTTCTGAATAGGATACCTGCGTTCTTAGAATGCAAAGGATACCTGAAAGACCACAGATAGTCAGTAAAAGTTTTACACAGGGAATGACCCTATAGCGAGAGAAGTTTTTCTATTATGATAGCAGTGGTGGCCGAGTGATAACGGCCCCGACTAACGAGTTGTATGTCGCGGGTTCGAACTCAGCCAGGTGCATTACTTTTCCGGAGCGAGGAGGAGTGGCAGGCGGTCGTCGACTTCTGCGAAGCAGTAATGCTCGCAAAGGAGGATTCTGATCCCGATTTCCGGCCACCGTAGGCACGGGCTTGCGGACAGTGAGCAATGGGTAGCTCGCTGTCCGGCAGTCCGGTAACTGTCCGGACCAAGCCCAAGTCGTCGGCGGCGCGCATTGTTCCCGCGCGCCTCAAGGAGTTGTCAGCAACAGCAGGGACCCAGCCGGGTCGAAGCCTACTTGGGCCAGGGTTATCCGAAAGGGAGCTCAAGCCCCGGTATGAAGGCTAGAAGGAACGGGGTGGGTCTTTTAGTCAGTAAGAGTCTGACACTATCTCCTTCTCCGCCCAAGAGCGGGGGTTGTCATAGGATGATTTTTTCCCACCATAAAAAAAGGTGCATTACTTTGTGTAATTTATTTCATCACCACTGCTCTCAAAACGGTGAAGGAAAACATCGTGAGGAAACCGGCACGTGCTAGAACCAAATATTCGAAGACACAAATATCACAATATTTACTGACCCGCACTGCTGGGCCCGCGTGGAGGATTACGGCCCATTCGCTCTGCTAGAGAGAAGGCCTGGGTCCCAGCAGTGGAAACATTAAAAAAGGCTGATATGATAGTGACCGATTACAAAATTCCCCTTCGTCACCTTTCTTTCAAGTTGGGTGTGGAAAAGTGACGATAGCACCACAAAGTGACGTGTCGTGACAATATTTGTTTTAATAACAAAAGGGAATGGGTATCGATGTGCAAACGTTGTTTCTGTATGTTTGTCTGTTGATAAAACTTTCAAGGATCGAAGCAAAGTGTTTCTGAAGAAGTGATGTTTGTTTGATAAATACTTTTCGATGATTTTATTTAAGTGTTGAGTTCGATCCCTGGGTTAAAGGTAGTGTTGCCAGGTCTGTTTGGATAAAAATCGGGACAGATTGTAAAACAAATCGGGATTTAGGGTTTTAGATCGGGACAAATATATTTTTTTAATAAAGTTTTTTTAGATAGGAAATCGTCCAATGACTACTAATTACTGAGTAAAACCCAGACTTCTTCTTCAGTCGCTGTTTGAGTTTCAGGGTTTTTGATTTATCGGGACATTTAGCGTCCCGATCATTAAATCGGGACGCGTCGCCAGACCCCTAAAAATCGGGACATCTCGGGAAAATCGGGACGCCTGGCAACACTAGTTAAAGCCTAGTTTAAAAAAAGTCATCAACTTGTCATGCGTTTTCTTGTCTTGCAATCTAATTAGATAGTATGACATTTGCGATTGAACAATATATTATTATGACATTATGAAAACTATGTTCTCAGTCAGACCAATGTTATCTTCAATTAGTATATACTATATAACATTTGATACTTTATATAAAAATGTTCGCAAGGTTAAATACCGCGCGACTGATTGAAAATACGGTGGTGCTATATTCTAGTGGACTCTACCTTTATGTTAAGTTCCATCGTATCTTCCTGGCGGTTTACTTTACGCTCAGGCATGACACTCAGGTGTTTCTTCCACCTTAATTTGGAACAGACTTCCCGACGCCGTAACTCCTCTCCAGTCACTCCTTAAAGAGGGGATTTAACGCCTTGATTGCGTCGTGCCCAAAAAAGCCTAGACGGTAGGCTTCCTTCTTCTTCATATTGCTGGCAAAACCTTTTTTGTTTGTTTGTGGTAGACGTAAAAGTTGGATATTGATCTAGACCGTAAATTAATGGTATTATTTAATTTACTTCAGTATATTTTATTGGCGCAGTGAGTAAGGCACCCTTCTCTCATGCATGAGTTTCGAAGCTGGGCAAGTAACTACCGATGTGAATTTTTTAATTCATATGTACTTGGGCACTACTGACAGCCTGTGCCTCGAAAAGTACGTAAAGCCGTTGGTCATGGTTGTCACTCGTAGATGTTTGACAGTCGCTCCAGGTAGTCTGACACCAGAAGGTCTGACCATCAGTCTATCCAAGGAGTATCGTGTAGCCCAGTAATTGGGTTATGGAAGTGTGATAGCCGGTCGCACAAAGTAAAATACAGATATTCAGCATCATTTGGTCAGACTGGCAGCTGACTTCAAGTTAGTTGAAAAAAGACTTGGGAGATGAGTATGAGATGTGACTTATGTATATTTTATTGATTTTTCCAGGTCCTGGAAGTAACATACCACAGCACATTCCTCTAGAAGATTTGAAACACCTGACCATAGTTGTCCAAGGCAAAGGGAACATCTTCAATCCTAGGACCAAGTACAACTACTACCAAATGAAGAACATGGCGAAAGACCCTCAAATTGACTTCAAGAAGCCTACCGTGATGTATGTAGGGGGGTTCTTGGATCACCCCCAGCTACCCTTCGCTATAACGGTAGGGGTTGTGTATAAGAAGTTGGGGTATAATGTGTTCTTGCTGGATACGAATAGGTTTACGACTGTTGCTTATCCTGTGTAAGTATTTCATCCGTTTTCTTATAGTTCTTATTAGAGACCGATTTTTGTAGATATCTTTCACTGGTTGAGGCTTTACCTACACGTTCTCAGTCCATGTGATCCACAGACAAGAGGCCCGTAGACTAAGTTCATCATCATCATCATCATTTCAGCCGACAGACGTCCACTGCTGGACATAGGCCTCCCCCAAGCGTCGCCACAACGAACGATCATGTGCGTCCCGCATCCATCGGATTCCCGCTACCTTCACCAGGTCGTCAGTCCACCTTGTAGGAGGCCTTCCAACGCTGCGTTTTCCGGTACGCGGTCGCCACTCCAGAACCTTTCGGCCCCAACGGCCATCTATTCTGCGAGCAATGTGCCCTGCCCATTGCCACTTAAGTAGACTAAGTTATGTACTACATAATTTGTACATCTAAGGTAGTTCAGTCCATTACAAACCAAAAAAATTGGGGGAGAACTTTGTGCTTCATTTTTCATTAAGTTTTAATAATATTATAATTAGAAGAAAGGGAAGGCAACGATGACACATATGTCCCTATTTGGTTTTAAACTTGGAATCTAGTAATCTGGTAGAAGAGCTTCTAAGAAAAAGCTTACTTTCATTCTAATGCGTGACTCATAAAAATCGATCTCATCCGTGTATTTTGCAATTAGGCCGCCGGTCCAACAATGTCAAAACCTTTTCATAGAACTTAGCCTCAATACTCAGTTGTTTTTCTCTATATTTCAGAGCTGCTGCCAACATGCGGACCATCGGAAAATACGCTGCTGAAATGCTTGCCACTCTCACAAAATCCGGTTTAGACCCTAAGAAACTAGAACTTGTAGGTCTCAGTCTTGGAGGCCACACCATAAGCTTCATAGCCAAAAATTACAGACTCCAGACAGGAATGAACATCTCCAGAATAACTGGCTTGGACCCATCTGGACCTTGCTTCCGAAACTTGGGACCAGAGGACCGATTGGACCAAACCGATGCAGATTTTGTAGATGTTATTGAAACTAATATTGATGGCTACGGAATGGCTGCTCCCGTCGGCCATGTTAATTTTTACGTCAACGGTGGGGAATTTCAACCTGGGGACATACTTTGGGTTCCATGCAACGTTATTTGCAGTCATGTTAGGGCATTTACAATATGGATATCAGCACTTTTAAATCCGAACAGTTTTATAGCCATGAAATGTGATTCGGTACAAGAAGCAAGGAATAGAGACTGCTATGATAAGAATCCTGTAGTAACAAACATTGTGGGTCTCAATACTGATAGAAATATACAAGGTATCTTCTATTTGGCGACTGAGAACAATTTTCCCTATTTTATGGGTTTGAAAGGGCTTAAAAAGGAAAATGAATTTTTTGACTCCAAACTGAATTTGAGTAAAAGTACAAGTTGGTCATTATTTTGAGTTGAATCTTTTTGTTTGACTAGAATAAACAGGTTTGGATTGATTACTGTGTTTTATTGCTTGATTATCTACTGTTTCTAGTGCTTTTGATTGAAATTCTTCTCTATTATATATTTATTACATACTTATTGTACACCTCACAATATGCACAAGACAAACATTTACAAATACAAATGTACATTGGGGGATTCTATTGCACAGGGCAATCTCTGACAGACCACCTTTGGAAGGATTGAACCAACTGCTGCTGCAACAAGATGTCCGAGTTCAAAAATCATAAACGATGCTAATTAGACATAATTTTATAAATATATATAATTATTTACACAATGCCAATTAGTATACTAATAAATTTTGCTCACTGAAGCAGACAGCTTTCGACCTCTAGCAGTTGTTTTATCCAAGAAAGACTGCTTTCGATATAAATCCTTAAGTATGTTACAATGTGACTTATGGGAATGATGATGTTATTGAACGAAACCTGAGAAAGTGTCGACCAATCGATCTTAGAGGCAGTCCAGGAACTACAAACACATAATTTAAAAAATCTGATTTTCAGTCAAAAATCGTACAGTCACGTTCGAGACAGGTACACATAATTATGTATATATGGTAAATATATAAATATTAATCACTTTTGGCCCAAGAACTCTACAAGAAGAGATTGGGTGTAAATTTGGAGATCGTCAGCATGTACAGGTGGCAAAAAAAAAGCTGTGTGATACTATCCCTAAAAAGTACGAATAGTAGAGGACATAAAACACAACCCTGTGGCACACCATGTTTAATTGTGATTACAAGCTTAGTAATTTGCAATTTTTATGTAAACATGTATGTTTGTTATGGGTAAATCTTGCAAATAGATTTTAAAACAGTTACCCCTAACCTATTGAGTTGATATTGAATCTACATAACTTAGATGATAATGCTTAAAGATTACACCATGGAGCTGATCTGATGTGGGAGTCGGATTGTGGCCATAGGAATTACCGAGTGCAACAATATGACTCAATCGTGTTTGAGCTGTTTGGAATGGTTTTGATGAGTACTCTATTGAAATGTTTTTTTTTTATTTTTTATTTATTTTGACAGCTATTGTCGCATCATCTGCTCATTCCGCTAGACTAGAACTGCTTCATGTGTTGCGGCTCGCGCTTCTCCCGAAAGTAAATAGAGGGCGCTTTATGGTTTAGTTTCATATGACTTACATAGATAGCGTTGCTATAACCCTGGTTGGGCTGTGTTTCGAGGGTTTTGAGTCATTTGAGGATGAAAATTTTACAGAATAATTACCTAGATTTTGATTTTTGAAATACCTATTGTTTTTTAATGTCGTGCTGTGGATTTCATGTTATTGGAAAAAAGGTAAAGAATTTTAGGACAATCAACCATACGAAGAAAATGAAAAAGAGAACATTGGTATCATTATATATTTATTTAATTTCTTTTTTGGTCGCTTGAGATTTATCATAGTAAATAGTATTTATCGTAATCTTTATTAGCATCTCATAAGCGCCATCTAATAAAAAACTGCCCCTTCAATCCATTCATATCTAAATACCAAACAAAATTTTAAACAGATTTTTTCTCACCCATTCATCATCATTTCTAAAGATAAGCTTCCTTGTTTTGGAGGTCAAATCTGGTCCAAATTAAAAGTGCATAGTAATACGGGCCAGCTGGTTACCTGACCCCTAGTATGGACCACCGGCCTGTATTATTTTATGCTTGTAATTATGCGAAAGGGTCATATTGTCCGAATCTTAAACCCCTTTGGACAAGGATTGCGCGCGGATGCGGTTGCTATTTTTTTAGTTGTACGTATTGAAGATGTAGTGTTTTAATTTTACTTTGAAATTATTTTAAATTTATGTCGATAAGTCTAATTTTTTTAGGAAATTCATTTTAAGTTTGCAGTTTTATTTTTATTAACACAAAAAAGAGGCATATAAAAAAAAAGAAATATAGGGGTAGACCGTTAAGCTTGTGCTTAATAATTAAATTGGAACAAAGCTATTTTTTTTGGTGGGAAAATCATTTATGACAACCCCCTCCGTTCCTTCAAGCCTTCATACCGGGGCTCGAGCTGTCTTTCGAAACTAACCCTGGCCCCGGTAGGCTTCGACCCATCTGGGCCCCTGCTGTTGCTGACAACTCCTTATGGCGCGCGGGAACAGTGCGCACCGTCGGCGACTTGGGCTTGGTCCGGACAGTTACCGGACGGTCGGACAGCGAGCTACCCATTGCTCACTGTCCGCAAGCCCGCGCCTACGGTGGCCGGAAATCGGGATCGGAATCTCGGCGGCGGCGAAAGCGCCGTTGCCTAAAGAAAAGAGCATCAAATCAATTTTCCCGCTCTAGGGTGGAGCAAAAGTGCGTATCAGATTTTAATTGACTAAAACCCACCTTTGCGTTACAGAGTCATGATCACTCTTTCAAACGTTCCTTCAGTTAGTAGATATTGTAAAATCTTTTTTTCTTCTTAGTCTTTTACTTAGCCAAGTTTATTAGAAAACAAATTAGCAAAACTTAAATTCAATCTTACTCTACACATTACAATTTCCATTAAATAAATTCAAACAAAAAAATCCTTACGCCTCAATTAAGTAGGGTCAGTAAAGAAATTCCAATAAAGCACTTTCAGTAACTACTGTAGTGTTTTTTTTTAGTTTGGCCACCTGGCCCATATTTGAATATAATTATTATTCTGCTGACCGTATTTGGGGTCCTTTTCACTCGGGTAGAATATTATTTTTACTCGTCTATTGTTGATTAGCTGACGGTACTCTGCCCATCTTAACGGATGCTGGATGACGATATTATTATCTACAGGGTATTTAATCCGTTCGGCCTTTCCTAATTTGCATTTGGTTCAGAAAAAAAAACCACTATGTGTATCAGATTTTAACTGACTAAAACCCACCTTTGCGTTACAGAGTCATGATCACTCTTTCAAACGTTCCTTCAGATAGTAGATATTGTAAAATCTTTTTTTCTTCTTGGTCTTTTACTTAGCCAAGTTTATTAGAAAACAAATTCCTCCTCCTTAGTCGTTCACTCTTGACAGAGTGGTCGTGGTTGATAATGTTGCATTTTCATTTGGCGAGTGAGGCCCTCGCGATGCGTCTCCATTTGTCCCGGTTTACGACGTCTCGAGAACTCTGAACTAAGGAGGTTTGTGTTGCAGCTTTGATGAGGTCTGTCCAACGCGTAGGTGAGCGCCCGCGTGACGGCTTCCCCTCCACTTGTCCCTGGACAACGAGTCGCTCAATGGAGTGTTCGTTGCGAACAACGTGACCAAAATATTTGAGGATTCGTACTTGCACAGTCGACGATAACCTCTGTTTGATGTTTAGCTCCTCCAGAATCGAAACGTTAGTCCTAAGTGCTGTCCAAGGGAGCCGCAGCAGTCGCCGCCAGCACCACATTTCGAGTGCATCGATTTTGCGTCGGTCTTTGAGGCGAACCGTCCACGTTTCTGCGCCGTGAAGAAATATTGGGACGACTAAGCTTCTCATGAGGCGAACTTTAGTAGCTTTAGTGATGTTACGGTTGCGCCAGATCCTTTTCAACCTGTCAACAGCAGATCGTGTGATAGCACATCTCCTTCGAATCTCATCCTCACATCCTCCAGTGTTCGTGACAGTGGAACCAAGGTATACATACGAGGCCATTTTACTGTTTCCCAGACACGGTTGCAGATTACATACATAATATCCACTCCACATTCACCCATTGCTTTAAGGATCTCTATTGGAATAGCGTCTGCTCCTACAGCCCTATTCCTCTTCAGGTGGTCAATTGCGGCTCGAACTTCACTTTTCAAGATTGGCGGCTCCATAGTCTTCTGTGGGAGTATACTTGTATTGCACGCTGGTACTATGCTGTCATCGCTAAAAAGTTGCTTGCAATACAAGGTGTCGTTTTGAAGCTGCAAAATATTTCAGGAGGTAATTATGTTAGTGATTCTCGACCCGAATCAATAATAAAATAAGTAGGTAATTTTTTTTTTTTTATAACCGCGCTTTTTTTCACACACACAAACACGGAACAATAAAGGGCGTTTTCACACACACTAACTCGCAACGATAGTTTCATAAATAATGTATCATTCAATCATCATCCCGCACGCCACACCCTAGCCACGCCCCCGCGGCCATCGATCAATCGATTTAGTTTAGTGTAATTAAAAAATTAAATAACAAGTATTACTGATTATTGACCAGGTATCGTTTTTTTACATGATTATTTATGAGTTTTATTACAACCTCCTGAAATATTGTGCAGTTTTAAAACAGCACCTTGTATTCTTTCCACACACCCACAATATCCTTAATTTCTGTTACAGTCGCTCCGTTTACATCCGCAATGGCCCAGGTTTTTGGTTTGAATTGACGAGATATGATACGAATCTTCTTAAACAAGTCTTTGGTTTCGTGGCGCTCAGCGTTTTTTTCCAACTCTACACAGATGTTCTTGAGCTGGTAATTACGATCCCTACGAGTAGATGATTGGATCTGCGCACTCATCGAATTCAATTCCTGGACTGATGCCCCCCTGGCCTTCATCTCACGACGGCGCTCCACTAGATGCCAGGTGTTGTATGACATCCAATGTTTATGTTTGTGTTTAGTTCGGGTAGGTTGTGACGAGCGTACACTCTTTTTTATGTACTCTTTTGCTGACTGCCAGAGTGAGTCGGGTTCGTCATCAAAAGCTAGTGATCTCCATGTGTTGTTATCGGATGCCAGTTGGTTCCTAAGAGACGTGTGGTCCACTACTTCAAGCCTCTTGTTGATTTTTCGAGGTACAGAGTTGCGCAACTTAAGTTTGAGGTTGCATACGAAGAGTTGGTGGTCAGATTGACAATCGACTCCGGGCAAAGTGTGTGCGTTCATAATTGAACTTCGCCATCTAGATCTCACAAGGATGTAGTCTATCTGATTCCGGTGTTTTCCATCAGGGAACGTCCAGGTATACAGTCTCCGACGGTGTTGCTGAAATACTGTGTTTATTATGGTGAGGTTGTTGTCGGCTGCGAATTGGAGTAGTCTATCCCCTCGATCATTTCTTTGGCCGCGACCATAGTTGCCAACAATATTCCGCAAGCCCGCGTCCATTCGAGTATCACCTACTTTCGCGTTAAAGTCGCCTAGTATGATTAGAAGTTCTTTATTTGGTACTGTAGCTATTGAAGATTCTATGTCATTGTAGAACTTTTCTACATCTTCATCTTTTACAGCACTGGTGGGCATGCGCCCCACTAAATATTATACAGGTGTAAGCACACCTGTATAATATTCAGTGGGGTAGGAGATGCATCGAGCTTCATACTTATAACTTTGTTGCTGACAGGGTTATAGCCCAGGACCGCTTCAGTCCATTGTTTGGGGATTGCAATGGCCACTCCAGCGAAGCTGGTAGAATCATCTCCTGCGATTGATTGATGCTCCTGCCTACTTAGACAAACATACCATCTATTATTTAGATGGTATGTTTGTCTAAGTCTCGGTGGCCACTACTTTTCCAATGAGTCTCACTTAGACCGGTGATGGTAACGCCACAACGCTGAAGCTCACAATCCAAGATGTGTAATTTACTCTCATCAAGGAGTCCTCGTACGTTCCAAGTGCCTATACGTGTGATCTTACGCAATTGGAGTTGTATTTTTCCAGTCGCATACTTTCCGAGGGATGCCTGGTTGCCTACATTCCCCCGGCCGGTAGCAAATTTCACACTGTGAGTCCCGGAAAACCCAAAGCGCCGGTCGCTACGCGGATCGTCAGGCAAACGTATTCTTCTATTGTGTTGCATTTTCATCATCAACTCTAATGGGAATTAATAATGTAGTAGTATCCCGTTGCTTTCTACATCGCGGTACTACAGACTCAATGTCCATAGAAATCTGTTAGTGAACCGATAAAGAACATATGGTTCATGCGCTTCACCACATTACTGGTGGCTACCGCTGCCCTCCACCAGGATCTAGGTACAACGCCCCTGTGGCTCGCCTCCTCCGCTGGTTGGACCGTACCGACAACTGTTGCCTCCGCTCTTTCCCACCATTAAGGTCTTCACCCGTATCCCTGGGCACGGGTTCCGCGATATACCCCGCAGTACTGGGTCCCTGCTGAACTTCGCCATCTATACACTCCGGCCTCGAGGACGCGCCAGACAGGAATTGCTCAAGTGGAGCGCAAAGAAGATGACTCTGCTCTCCCAGGAGCCGAGTTAATGGACGTGTATGAAACCACGCCCAAAAGCAAAACAAATTAGCAAAACTTAAATTCAATCTTACTCTACACATTACAATTTCCATTAAAGAAATTCAAACAAAAAAATCCTTACGCCTCAATTAAGTAGGGTCAGTAAAGAAATTCCAATAAAGCACTTTCAGTAACTACTGTAGTGTTTTTTTTAGTTTGGCCACCTGGCCCATATTTGAATATAATTATTATTCTGCTGACCGTATTTGGGGTCCTTTTCACTCGGGTAGAATATTATTTTTACTCGTCTATTGTTGATTAGCTGACGGTACTCTGCCCATCTTAACGGATGCTGGATGACGATATTATTATCTAAAGGGTATTTAATCCGTTCGGCCTTTCCTAATTTGCATTTGGTTCAGAAAAAAAAACCACTATGTGTATCAGATTTTAACTGACTAAAACCCACCTTTGCGTTACAGAGTCATGATCACTCTTTCAAACGTTCCTTCAGATAGTAGATATTGTAAAATCTTTTTTTCTTCTTAGTCTTTTACTTAGCCAAGTTTATTAGAAAACAAATTCCTCCTCCTTAGTCGTTCACTCTTGACAGAGTGGTCGTGGTTGATAATGTTGCATTTTCATTTGGCGAGTGAGGCCCTCGCGATGCGTCTCCATTTGTCCCGGTTTACGGCGTCTCGAGAACTCTGAACTAAGGAGGTTTGTGTTGCAGCTTTGATGAGGTCTGTCCAACGCGTAGGTGAGCGCCCGCGTGACGGCTTCCCCTCCACTTGTCCCTGGACAACGAGTCGCTCAATGGAGTGTTCGTTGCGAACAACGTGACCAAAATATTTGAGGATTCGTACTTGCACAGTCGACGATAACCTCTGTTTGATGTTTAGCTCCTCCAGAATCGAAACGTTAGTCCTAAGTGCTGTCCAAGGGATCCGCAGCAGTCGCCGCCAGCACCACATTTCGAGTGCATCGATTTTGCGTCGGTCTTTGAGGCGAACCGTCCACGTTTCTGCGCCGTGAAGAAATATTGGGAAGACTAAGCTTCTCATGAGGCGAACTTTGGTAGCTTTAGTGATGTTACGGTTGTGCCAGATCCTTTTCAACCTGTCAACAGCAGGTGCTCCATATCTTCCTTTGATTGAGTTAGAAGGGTAGTGTCATCGGCATCTTAACGGATGCTGGATGACGATATAATTATCTAAAGGGTATTTAATCCGTTCGGCCTTTCCTAATTTGCATTTGGTTCAGAAAAAAAAAACCACTATACGACCGAAAAAAAAAAGTTGAAAAGGTTAAGACGACGACAATATAATCTTTTGTTTTCTTGCTGTTGGCAAGATTCTTTTACTCCAACTTATGGTAAGTAATGTAAGTATCTATACTCTGTAATAAAATTAAAATTTCTGTTATATACAGCATTATTTTCAGTATATGCGAAACCCGAAAATAGTTTAATCAGAATCAGTAACTGAATTGATTCTAATAATTTTTGCACTATGTTAGATTGTTCCCAAAAAATTTAAAAGAATCAGAATCAGAATCAGAAACGTTTATTTCGAATAGACCAGTTACAGGCACTTTTGAATTGTCAAAATGTCGGTCAGTCAAACAAGTGAAGCTAAATTGCACGTTCCAAAGAGTAGGTCTCTATGGAGAAGAACGTGCAAGAAACACCATGGACACTCTTTTAAACCGTATTGAGTTACATGAATCTTCGTTACATATTTCTTTTTTGCTTCTATTATGTGAATTCTATGTGGAGCATTTTTATTAGGTTACAACTTTTTTTTTTGACATTACGAGCATGGCAGTTGAGAGTTTGTCATGCTCACTCAAATGTCTCGCTGTTGGTGGCACGTGTTATTGGGTCGTTCAGTTCCCTTCAAAATGGTTGAGCTGAGTGGGGCTGATGCACGCGTCATGCTCGTGAACGGGTGCCGTCAGATGGGACTGGTCATCTCTTAGCTGCCAGTGGCTTAATTCAGTTTCTATCTTTTAATTATTTTACATTTTTATTTCATTATCGACATTGTGCTCACATGATAGAAGCAACAAGTAATATGTAACCAAGCATTATATGTAACACATAATATGATTTAAAAGAGTGTCCATGGAGTTTCTTGCACGTTCTTCTCCATAGAGACCTACTCTTTGGAACGTGCAATTTAGCTTCACTTTTCTTGGACTGACCGACATTTGACTATTCAAAAGTGCCTGTAAATGGTCTATTTGAAATAAATGATTTGACTTTGACTTTGACTTTGAACACAATGAAGATAAGTAATAAAAATTAAATAATAATGGTAACAATAAAAATAGAAATTGAATAAGTCACTGGCAGCTAAGAGATGACCAGTCTCAACTGACGGCGCCCGTTCACGAGCATGACGCGTGCATCAGCCCCATTAGCTCAACCATTTTGAAGGGAGCCAAATGACCCAATAACACGTGCCACCATCAGCGAGACCTTTTAGTGAGCATGACAATCTCTCAACAAGTTGGACATCACCAACACTAAGTACAACACAAGTCACGGCAGATCATAGCAGGCTGTTGTGCTGCTGTGGCTCCCGCCTCCGCCGCGCACAGCTGGGAGCGGGAGCAAAACAACCTCACAGCCGGCCAGATGGCCCGGTGACCATGTATTTCCGCACAAATAACCAACCAGGTAACATAACAAGCTTATAACTTTGTAATTTTTATGATACAGTCATGAATAATTATGTATTTAGATTTCTTACATAAAATTACTAGACACGTGTTTGAAGGAGTGGCTGGAAAGACGTCTCAGCGTCTCCACCTTCCGCATAACGCAGGTCTTCACTGGACATGGTAAGTTCAGGAGGTTCCTACACCTGCTTCGCGCAGTAGAAACGCCTTAGTGTCACCATTATAAAGGCCACCTGGAGAGCACGATGGAGGTGTACCCCGCTTGGGGAGACCACTGTTGTGTCTTCGTGCGGGCGATCGTCGGGCGGAGGCTTTCGTTGATTTCCCACCTTAAAAGAAATTGACTATGAACTCTTTATTCCATTCGAGCCGCATAGCTTCGCGTTCGCATCGCATAGCCTATGTAGGATACCGCGTTAGCTTGTTGACATTTTATACTCTATCTAGCTGTCATTAATCTCCTTTGTTCTTAAATAGAGCCACCCGGCAACTAAAAACACATTTGTTTAAATAATATAGTTCCTGGTGTGACCGATTACACTGAAAATTATGTAAAAAAAAACGCGATGATTGCAAATGCATCAAATTGCGCTCACTAAGTGACTTTAAATTATTTTCTGATACCTACTGAAATAATTTAGATAACTATATAATCCTTTTTTTAGTGCAGGAAATTATTAAATAACTTCTAAAAAAATAATATTTAAACACTAATGGCATAGGAATATCTTTTAAACATACCATAGTTATTAAAGCTATTTTAATGTGTTTTATTTTATTTTGAAAACCAAAGCTATAAAAACACCAGAAATATTAATATCTAGTCGACCAGCTTTATCCAGATTGAATCTTGTTGACTAAGGTGGAAAAAGGCTGGGTGAATAAACCTGAAAAGTCAAAGCATTTTGGGATATTTCATGAGCAGTCACATCACTTCAAATGTCCAAAAAATCAGTCTCTTGCAGTTGTCTGTACTTTGGTCTTATACTTGTCTAATCACAGGTATTGAGTTCCTTGACAAAAAAATTAAAAACCATTTTTAGGGTTCCGTACCTCAAAAGGAAAGAAACGAAACCCATAAAGGATCACTTTGTTGTCCGTCTTTCTGCCTATCTCTCTCTATAAGATCCTTTAACTCGGGAACGTGTGGAGGTGTCCAGTTGAAATTAAAACCACATACTCAAGTCTGCAGTTCCTTGAAGCTGTGAAAAAATTAAACTTCTAAGTTAACGAAAAAAAGATTATGTCGCAAAAAAATATTTCGACACTCTCAAGGGAATCAAAAGTCATAGGGACCCAGTTGATTTAGAATCATAACATTTGGCAAAAAGCAAATTCTTATAGCTCGTATAACAGTTCTGTTGTTACATCACATTTTTTTCTTGCGATACGGAAAAATCTATACTCCATTTAGGAAACTAACTATTTACTATTTACACGGGTACATTTATACGGAGCCCTCGGTGCGCGAGTCTGACTGGCACTTGCCCAGTTTTTTTACCACCAACAAGGTTATCAACTTCATCAGCACTGTAACTGAAGTTGTAATTTATATATATTATGCCTTAATCCATGCGATATTGTTGATCATTTGGTCAGTGTCTCTACTTGTACCGTGACGTTTTTGTGAATTTACATTATCATTTATTGTTAATATGTTTCGTGTGTGCTTACTATTTGTTTTGTGTGTGGAAAAAGCTGTTTGTATGTACAGTTCGAAAGCTCTGGAAGGCTATCCAGCTGGTTATTTGGCTAATTGTAAGTAAACAATCACCAGTAGATAAATGGCTCACGAATAGAGATGTGCCTTTGCCGGCAATATTCCCACTTCGGGCAATATTGCCGGCAACGCCACATCTCTACTCACGAAGATACACCAGCAGAAATAGGGTCAAGTCATTTTTCGAACGGATTCGTTTTTTATAAGGATTTTTCTGGTAATGTGCAGGGCACGTTGCTCGCAGAACAGACGGTATATGGGGCCGAAAGGTTCTGGAGTGACGACCACGTATCGGTAGATGCAGCGTTAGATTTTTTTTTTTATTTTTTTTTATCTGATGTAAAGTAGTGCTTGTCTGTGATCCCACCTGATGGTAAGCCGTGATGCAATCGTTGATGGTGAGGCGCACTAGTTTATTAAGAGCCTATTCACTCTAGATGATTTGTTTGAGTACAGGGTTGTGCAGAAGGTATCATTTTTTTAAGCTAACGTAGTTAGCCGTTTTATAGAAATTCTGATGGACAGCCGGTCTGTTTTAACTTGCCGCTTTAGCAGTCAAATGCAGCCCAACATAATGTCTGCATGCTAGGCCTAAAGTCTGATAATATTTTTAGTTCCATTTCCAATCAATCAAGTTTAGCCTATCTTTTTCCAGGTCCTGGTACCAACATACCCCGGCACATACCACCAGAAGACCTGAAATACCTGGCCATCCTAGTCCATGGCAAAGGGAACATCTTTCGCACAAAGACGAAGTACAACTACTACCAAATGAAGGACTTGGCCAAAGATCCACGTATAGACTTCAAGAAACCCACAGTCATGTATGCAGCAGCTTTCTTAGACCACCCTCAACTGCTCTTCGCTACGACGGCAGGGCTGGTGTATGAGAAATTGGGGTATAATGTGTTGTTGCTGGATGCTAGTAGGTTTACTATTGCTGCTTATCCTGTGTGAGTTAGTGTTTTTTTTTTCTTAATTTAATTCTTCTTCTTGGCGTATCGGTGGCAAAACTAGTTAAATTCCTTACCTGGCCCAGAATTCGGCCACGGCAATGCCGACCGCTGATGCTGTCATTAGGTCCCTGCGTGAGTAGGTAATAGGGCATGTGATGCAGGGCGGAAGGTGGGACATGGTCTGCGGAGAGATGCCGTAGAAACACTGAAGTTCGGAACCATCCATGGCAAACCTTAATTTAATTTGTAAGGCTGACTTTGGAGAATTCTCTGCTTGTGCCGGTGATGTGTAGTGTGTGGACTCTGGGTAACGCGGAATGACATGTCAGACTTTTACTGACTAAAATCTATCTGTGTCCTTCGGTTGTCCTTTGCGTTCTAGGTCTACCGGTGAACTTTTCAGAAGTCAACTGGCGAGCTATCCTAGTAGGTATCGGCCCTGCTGGGCTCCTACGGTTTTATTGACATCTCTGAAGCGCGCGTGCAACATTTAGCGCCCTCGATGACTAGGAGTCGGTCCGGACGGTCACCGGACGATCGACAGGGCCCATTGCTCGTCGCAAGCCCGCACCAACGATGACTGGTTGTCGGGGTCGGGGTCTCGACGATTTGGGCGTAAGGATGTCCGTTCCTTTCGCTAGCATTTCTGCTTCGTAGAAAGAGGCGTCAGCCGCCCATTCCTTCTCGCTTAGGCCCATGGCCTTAACCCAAGCCCAGCTAAAATCAGTTTCCTTTCCGTACCCTTTACGTTGTCTCTTTCGACAAATCCCGCAGCTCTGTAGGCCCTTGAAACCGAGACTGGCTAAGGCCCATAATATGGGCTAGGGCCCATATTACAAGTATCTCAATACACACATTTGTATTTCTCTATTTCAGAGCTGCAGCCAACATAAGGACCGTAGGAAAACATGTCGCCAAAATGCTCGCTACCCTCACAAAATTTGGCTTAGACCCTAAAAAACTAGAACTCGTAGGTCACAGCCTAGGAAGCCACATCATAAGCTTCATAGCCAAAAACTATAGACATCAAACAGGAATGAACATTTCCAGAATAACTGGCTTGGACCCATCTGGACCCTGCTTCCGAAACTTGGGACCAGAGGACCGATTGGACCAGACCGATGCAGATTTTGTAGATGTTATTGAAACTAATATTGATGGCTATGGAATGGCTGCTCCCGTCGGCCATGTGAATTTTTACGTCAACGGTGGAGAGTTCCAACCTGGAGACGTTCTTTGGATTCCTTGCAATGTTATTTGCAGTCATATAAGAGCATTTACAATTTGGATATCAGCTCTTGTAAATCCAAACAGTTTTATAGCCATGAAATGTGATTCGGTGCAAGAAGCAAGGAATAGAGAGTGCTATGATAAGAATCCTGTAGTAACCAACATTGTGGGTCTCAATACTGATAGAAATACACAAGGAATCTTCTATTTGGCGACTGAGAATAATTTTCCCTATTTTATGGGGTTGAAAGGGCTGAAAAAGGAAAACGAATTTTTCGACTCCAAACTGAATTTAAGTAAAAGTACCAGTTGGTCATTATTTTAATCTAATTTATTTTGTTTGGTTAGAATACACAAGAAGAGAAAGTAAAATGGCTTTTGAATTTTTATAATATTAGTTATTTTCAAAATACGTGTTCTATGTAAACTTTTCGATTAGTAGCGTCATCTGTTTGTACACGTTTGAACTAACATGGCTACAGATTGAAAGCTAACCTACTGGTGGGCGTGTTTTTTCTGAATATAAACAGAGGGCGCTTTGTGGCTAAATATCATAACGCGTACACAGATGGCGTTAGTAACATACTAAACAATTGGATCTTCAAATTAATATTTTTATGGTGTCTGCAAATGGTCAAATACGTTTTGCGAGGGTTTTCAGAATGAAAGTTTCAAAGAAAGACTTAAAAATCGCAAATAAACATTAATTTTGGAAATAGGTGTGTTTGATTTTGTTTATTCGTTTTATGACGCCGATTTCCGAAATATTTTTTTTTTTTATATAAAAAGTTTAATTTCAACTTTGTTTCTAATACCTAATAAGTTTATGAAAACGGTTTAGCAATTATTTTTTTTCTGAGTGGTTATATTTTACGTAAACTTATTATTTTTTTACTTTTTAGTTAGTAAGTATTTATATAATCTGCATAGTTCTATGGTAAGTAAGATATTTATTAATTTCAGTAGGTAAGTACCGGTTTTTTTTTTCTGTGAAAGTCGGTTCATTATCTATAGAATAAAAGGTGGTTCTTATGCTAAGTTATTGCAATTAAACTGAGACCTTGAGCAGACTCAACTATTTAAAAATGTTATTTTTTTTTTAAGAAACCAGACCTAATTAAGAAAATTTTACTTTATAAGTAATATCAAATTGTCCATGACAATGTTTAAGTATAGTAAAAAATTTACAGAATATATTCTCTCCTTTGTATAGATATCTAACTAGTAAGCGCCTGCCAAAAACTACCTATAGAATAATTAATTCATGTCCATAATCCAAACAAAATTTTAAACAGTTTTTTTTCTCACCCATTCATCACCATTTCTAAAGATAAGCTTCCTTGTTTTGAAGGTCAAATCTGGTCCAAATTAAAAGTGCATTGTAATACGGGCCAGCTGGTTACCTGACCCCTATTATGGACTACCGGCCTGTATTATTTACGCTTGTAATTATGCGAATGTCAATAGGTAAGGGTCATATTGTCCAAAACTCTAACCCTTTTCTTGACAAGGTTTGCGCGCGGGTTTGGCTGCTATTTTTCGCGTTAGCTTTTATAGATGATATCTAAGTTTTTTTTTGTAGGTGATTTATTTACGTTGAAATTAAGCATTTTTATTTTTTGGGAATTTATTTTAGACTACCTTCGGCCAGTGGCTTCGCCTGTGTGGAATAAGTACGTCCCCTTTTAAAAATTACAGACTATATGTCATTCCGATGTATAAGCTGTATTACTGCAAAGTTTTATCAAAGCCTGTTCAGTAGTTTTTGCGTTAAAGTGTAACAAACAACCATACGTCCATTAGTTCTCAAAACTTTTACATTGCCTCGATTGTATTTTGGGCGCAAGCGAGAGTGCTAAACGCGGAGCTCTTAGGTTCGATGCCTGAGTCTGGCAGACAGTGCTTTTGAGTTTTTAGTCATCTGAAATTACTCAGATGCAGTCCAAAGTATGGAAAGTGGTATGACATCCCCGAGCGTCATAAAGCACGTAAAGCTGTTTGTCGTACTCCTGATCTCTCTCTGGTCGTGTCAGATAACTGTGAGAGTAAAGGAACAGAGAGTCCACCCTTTTTTTGGATACACTCGTGCATAACATCTCCTGCGTACTTGGCTGATCTCTAGTGAGATTAATTGGCCATTGTGAACGAAATCCAATTGGCCATCCCACCAGTGATGCATTCGTTGATCATGAGACGCACTAGTTTATTAGGAACCTATTCACTCAAGCCTTGAAGACACCTAAATTATGGTCGGATGAGATTATGATTACCTACGACTAATTAGTTAGACAGCTCATAAAATCCTACTGAAATATTTAATTTCTTAAATCTTGTTGTTACTGACCTAGCATAGCCAAACATTACAGATGAACAAACTGCCAATTGGAATACATTTTTATATAGACAGTGCACAAACTAGTATCATTCAAATTTCAGCTCACCTTACACGTTTTAAAGTCCAATATCCATTAAACAAATGTAAACAATAAATATTTTACGCCTCAATTAAGTAGGGTCAGTAAAGAAATTCCTTTATAAGACTTTCGGTACCTACTATTGATAGTTTTTTTTCTAGTTTTGAATGGACACCTGGCCCTTATCTGTGTTAATATTATGAATGCGGAAGTAACTTTGTCCGTTAACTCATCACTTCTTTTTTAGGGTTATGAACCCAAAGGGGGCCGGACGCAATTAATAAGACTCTACTGTCTGTCTGTATCTCTGTCACCAGCGTGTATCTCATGAACCGTGATAGCTAGGCAGTTGAAATTTTCACAGATGATGTATTTCTGTTAGCGCTATAACAAAAAATACTAAAAACAGAATAAAATAAATATTTAAGTGGGGCTCCAATACAACAAACGTATTTCTTTGCCGTTTTTTTTTTATGTACGGTATGGAACCCTTTGTGTGCGAGTCCGACTCGTACTTAGCCGGTTTTGTTCTGTAACCCTCCTGAGAACAGGCCTCTCTCTACTCCTTCCATCTTTCACGCGTCCGCGCTTCCTCTTACCAGTTCTGGCGAAATCCGTCCAGTTTGTCTTGCCATTTTCATCGCGGTTAACCGCGACCCCGTATCACTGCTTGAGGACACCAACTTTGTGCTATTTTGGCTCACAGTTCATCGGGCATGCGGCAGACATGTCGAGTTCCTCGAAAACGAATATTTATAATTTATAAGTTAGTCCTAAGATTGAGATTGCATCTTTTCAGCCAAATTAAATGTTTTTCTATCTTCCATCGTCCAGCACATCGTCGCTTTTGTTCAGGTGAGATAGTGAAAGCGTGAGTCTATCAACATCAACAGTAAAAAAAAAGTATTATAAATGCTGAAAGGGTTTTCGAGAAAAGACCGTGTCTTGGAATAGTAGAGTCTGTCTAAAAATCAAACGACTTGGGTAATTATTAAGATTTAATTAAATCTGATGTAGTCAACACTGGTTCAATAATCAAAGTTGATTAAAAGATATTGATCATTATTTACTAACAGAAGAACTATTTTTTAAATATTTAAATAATTAAATATTAAGTATACGAAATTCCCAAGTCGGTTAACTTTTTAGACAGACTATATTATTACATAGAATACTTTTTATCCCTAGAGTATGTTCCCTTTGCATCATTTTCAATATTCACGCTGCCAAAGCCACCAACAAAAGCTAATAATAGTTTGAATTTATCTAATTATTTATTCTGTTGACCGTATTTAGGGTCCTTTTCAAACGGACAGGATATTATTTTTACTTGTCTATTGTTAATTAGCTGACGGCCCTGCCCATCCTAAATGGATGCTGGATGACGATATTATTATCTAAAGGGTATTTAATCCGTTCGGCCTTTCATAATTTGCATTTGCATCTAAAGCAATGTGGGTTGAAGAAAAAAACTTTTACACGTTAGCAGCGGCACTCATTTGTGTATTATTTCCAATCCTGCGGTACGGGGCGTTTAGGACCTCTTTTGAATTTTTTTTTTTTATTATAGCTATGCTCGCGTTTGACCACTATCTCACCTGATGGTAAGCGATAATATGGCCGACTATGGAGCACGCTTTCCTAGAACCTAGAAGTAACCTATTCACTCTTGACTTAAAGATCCCTATATTGTAGCTATCAGGAAACACAAACTCGGGCAGGGAATTCCACACCTTAGCTGTACGCATAATGAATGTGTTCCCAAAACGCTCTGTACGTATGGGTGGGATATCCACCATGTACCTTATGGTGCAACACCGTGCATCTAGTGGCCCGATGATGGAACGGACTTGGCGGAATTAAATTGTGCATTTCCAACGAAATGTAATCGATATAAAATCGACAGGCCAGACTTATGAATGTAAGGGTTATATTAGACCCCGTAAGTTTAATAATCTAATTTATTTTTTAGCTAAGTGCACGACTTCAAAGTGAATCTAACATGACATGTATTAAAGTTCTAATCTGACATGTATTAAAGTAGATACACTACTGCAATCTGTTTCAATAAGGTCCTGTAGGTATGTGGTCATCTCTTTTCCTAAAACCAAATTTCTCCTCTAAACCAATTTAAGTTTCGTGGCCAGTTGCACCTAGTTAGACAGGAAACCGACCACAACATAGAGGCAGCACAAATGCAAGAAGACGATTCAGAACCACTGTTTGAAGTCTTGTCAACCTTAACCAGTAGCCCGATTCACGTAATGAAAACCGTAACAATATCGTAGCGATTTAGTCGTTTAGACCATTTCCTCACATCCATCAATCGATTTTGAACGACACCGATTTTAAAGTCATTTGAAATTCGTCGATTTAAAGAAAAAAGTGTATTACATTATCCTGGTAGAATACTTATTAATGTAATTGGAAATAAGTCGATAGATCGTGAATACCGCTTTTGGAGAGGACTTCGATCGAACGACTATAAAACTTCAACGATATTTGGCTTGTTTGATTTTACGTGAATCAGGCTACTGGTCTTCGTCATAATATTATATATTCTTTATTGTACACCACATACCTACAAAAAAATACAAGACAAACATTATTAAAAATAAGTGTACAATGTGCGGTCTTATCGCACAGGGCAATTTCTTACAGACAACCTTTGGATGGACTGAAAAGAAAGGAACAAGATTTAGGGCTGTCAGTGTACAAAATCAAAAAATAGTATTGATAAGAATTAACAACACAAATACATACATACATTACAAAATATACTAATAAATATCAAATATAATAATAAATTAATCCAGGAAAAGAAAAAAAAAATCAAAGTGAAAGGATAATGATTAGTTTTTTAAGTTCTCTAAATTATAATGATTTGATCGATATTCATAGTGGTATTTATCAGTTTGTTATTTCTGAGATAAATAAAGGAAAAATATATATTACGTATTTTAATTTATATGGGTTTTCAACCTTTGTAAGACATACGAGGAATCAAAGCCATAACGCAGAGGCACTTTTCTTAGAACGTGACATTAACCTATGATTATACCTGTAATTATTTATTTACGGACATCTTATTTAACTTCTTCTGTATTTTGTCTTGCCAAAATAAACTAAGGACCCACTATACACCACTAATTTTTAATTAGTACAAATACTTAAAGGGCTTATTAGAAAAGCCCTTGTTATTATTTAAGTAAAGTCTCGATAAATAATATTCATAAACAGCAAAGTTATTAGCGTTTGTGTTTATCCCAAAATGTCTCTCAATTTATGGAAATATTGCGCAGGCTATTGATTATGAATGAATAAATGACGATTAAAATAGAAAAACACTGCCCGCAGTATTTTCTACTAGCAATTGTTATGTATGATTGAATCTATGATGAATTTACTTTTTCGTGGTCAATTTTAGGATTTCGGTTTTTTCTACTTTTGAATAGAAAAATATGATCAGTAACGGGTACAGATACAGCCCCATTTTTTGTGTACTAATTAAAAAGTAGGGGTGTATACGCACCCGGCCATAAGCCATTGTAATCGTTCCATAATCGTTTCGTATTCGGCCCTTGTTTTACCCATTTCTTTTACATGTGACAAGCAAATTAACTCCCATAAAAGTGAGTGAACCTGTAGAACCGCTTACCAATAACCACTTCACGTACACAACTTAATTATATTATACTAGCTTTTTTCCGCGGCTTCGCCCGCGTACATAACAATAGCCTATATCACTCAGGAATAAAGCAACTTTCTATCGGTGAAAAAATTTACATACCCAACAAACAAAAAAAAAACAAACTTTACCTCTTTATAATATTAGTATAGAAGTATATACTAATGGTGTCCCGCGATATCACCCGCATGTGTTGTATCTCGTTTTCGCTAAGCGTTAAATTATTTCTTAGTTTTTTTTTTTAAATTTTTTGTGTGTTCCTTAAGGTCGAACCGCGCTGTTGATTAAGGTCCAAGCGCCCGAAAAGTGCCATAAAACAGTGACTTTCTGAAGCCTACTCCTCGGTAACGGCCAGGTTAATAGGTTTGAAAAAAATATATGTTCATTATAGATTCATGAACAATATTATCAACATTTGATTTTTTCGTGCTATTAGTACTTTTGTCTAAAAAAAATATTTAGCAATTTCGCAACTTTTCGCAACTTTTCCCTACTCCTTCGAAACGGCTTGGGTCTTTAGAAACATTTTTACACATAAAAATGGGTGGTTAAATATTCTTCAAAGTGAACATTGCATGTGTAAATCAATCAATATTTCGCAAAGAAAATGGATTTTTAAAGGTCAGCCGCGCGCTTTCCGGGCGCTGCTGGCCGCAAATAAATGCACAGGTTTGCGTACTGCCGCCTAGGCGGGTGCGACAGGTGCGTCCACATAATTTTGGCCAGATGGTTCAAGGGACTATAAGCCTTAAGTCCTGCCGGCTACTGTCCACGGACGCGTAGCTTCAAGATGCGTATTCGTCATTATACACATGGTGTACGCCTGCTTACAGCTTACATTCAGAACTCGCGTTTCGCCTCGTCGTTTATACCGCGTACGTCGAAGGACTGGAACAGTTTGCCTGCTGCGGTCTTCCCGTCCGATTATAATTTGGGTGTCTTCAAGGCTAGAGTGAATAGGCTCTTAATAAACTAGTGCGCCTCACCATCAAAGATTGCATCGCTACTTACCATCAGGTGGGATCGCAGTCAAGCACTAGTTTATATAAATATAAAAAAAAAACCTATGAAACTCTGTCGAAGAAGCGGCAAAGAGACGACGGTTCGCTTCGTGAAAAATGGCTTTCAAATGGAATAATTATGATTCAAATCTAATTGGTGACCCAGAGGTAAGCCCGAAAAAATAAACAAAACTCTTCAGCTTTTTAAACTTCCAGTTTTTTCCTGCAGTACCGCCTCCGTTGCCTCATCACATCATCATCATCATCATTTCAGCCGAAAGACGTCCACTGTTGGACATAAGCCTCCCCCAAGTGTCGCCACAATGAACGGCAACCCTTACCAGGTCAACAGTCCACCTTGTAGGAGGCTTTCCAAAGGAAGACACAGTTCAGCTCCGTTGCCTATCCTGCTGTAAATTTATATTATTTTGGGACAAATAAGTAGCCTTGACATTCGGTGGCAAACTGTGGATTATATCAGTGAAAGGATTTCCGTAAATGTATCACTACATCCAAAGATTTTACTTTCATTATGATCATCATTTGGACATAGGTCTTCCCCAAGTGTAGCCACAACGACCGGTACTGAGCGTCTCGCATTCATCGGATGCCCGCAACTCTGACCAGATCATCGGTCTACCTTGAGGCCTGCCAAAGGAAGAAAGTTGTTCTAGTTACTCCAGATCCAGAACCTTTCGACCCCATCGACCATCTGTTCTGCGAGTAGTGTGTCCTGCTCACTGACACCTATGTTTGATGATTCTTTGGGCTATGTCATACGGTTCTCCTCCAAATATATTCCTTGTGTGACTAACGTTGCCCACCCACGATTTTGTATATTTGTAAGGCTGCTCGCGCACGTCCGATAATCGGTGACCGATTTTTTGTAGGACGTGTGCGGTGCACTATTGCTATCAGTGTGTTCTATTTTTCTCCTACAAAAAATCGGTCACCGATTATCGGACGTGGGCGTGCAGCCTGAATCTCATCCCGAAAAATCGAAAGTCACAAAGCCCTTTGGGTAACTTTACAGATGATTTCTGATGAATCCTTCTTTGACTTTACAAACATACAATTTGACCCCTTTAAATATTAATATTAGCTTTCTTTGTGTTCGAAAACAGTTTTTAAATAATCGTTTAATATTTCGAAATACTCGATTTCGAAAGAGCAGGTGGAACGTGACACATGTCATTGTGACATTTGTGTGACTGTAACGATGTATCGATTCCATAATCGATTGGGAATGATAGCGGAAAGATTATCGATGTTTTACTTACTGAGCTGGTTTTGTAATTTGCATCAGAAATACTGATGTAATTTGTCCGCATATTGACATTCTGCATCTATTGTGTTCGAATAAAATTTTGTAATCAGGAAAATCGTCAACGGTTAAATCATTGTAGAACAGATATAAAATATTCTTTATCATGAGTAAATCGGTAAGTTCTCTAATACAGAAGGAAAAGAAGCTGAAGATGGACTTCCCTGGCAAAATACCACGGGAAATTGATGCTTTTCTTATGAAAGCGCTTTAAAAAATCTTAATAATTTACTTGGATTTGTATATTTACTTCTTCAGAGCTCAAGACCTCTTGGACCGGGGTCCCCACCGGTCCAGAGGCCCTGGCATTTTGCCAGCCTTGCCATCCTATAGTAACGCCACTGTGGCTTGAGATTACCTATCCTCAAGGAGGTAAGTACACGTATGATGTGTCTTTTTTTATAATTGATAGGCTGGCGTTTGACCACTATCTCGCCTGCTGGTAAGTGATGATGTGGCTGACGATGGAGCACGCTTGCCTAGAAGTAACCAATTCACTCTAGACTTAAACTCACTACTTACCGATTCCTAAAACTGAAGGGTTGTTTACTCCAACCTCCATAACGATTACGTTCATTAACCGATTACAAAATAGGTCACCGATCATCTTCACTAATGACGTGAAAGTATGTGTCGAATCGATTCTAT
Source organism: Mythimna ferrago (assembly GCA_910589285.2). Taxonomy (NCBI): domain Eukaryota; kingdom Metazoa; phylum Arthropoda; class Insecta; order Lepidoptera; family Noctuidae; genus Mythimna; species Mythimna ferrago. The sequence goes on from OU342693.1 coordinate 5,016,333, forward strand.
GGGAAGATTGGGAAGCATTGGATCTGCTCGAGTGCTCATACGGAATTTATAAATTATAATCGATGATTATAATATATTCAAATAACAAATTTATTTCGAGAATGTCGAATTATCATGTTAAGCCCTTTGAATTTTAAATAGATTAAAAGCAATATATTATGTCTTTTGAATTGTTTCGATTCGTAACGATTAGGAATTTAGGTAATAAAGTATCGATTTTATTTGTTTGTGTGAACATCAAAAGGATTATTACACGGCGATTAGAGTAGCTACTTTTTTTCATAATGATTAGAATTCTTTTTTTTTCTTTATATATGAACGTGTTATTATTTTGAGAACGTGTTGCCTTTAAGATATGTTTTGATAGAGAAAATGATGAGTTGGAGATGTGGAAGTTTAACTAATGGTTAGAAGTAATAATAATAATATTCCACAACACCGCCTAGTCCCAAGCTAAGTAGAGCTTGTGTTATGATTACCTACCTATAAACATACTTATGTATATAAGTATTTCTAAATACATACAAATCTGATAGATGCAAAACGCATAGAGCTGGTCATTATGGCGGCATTTGGGAGAAGCCTATGCCTAATGCCCTGGGGCCCAAGTCTGCTATTTATATAAATTTGTCATTCCAATACGATCCTATTATCATTTTGCTAAAAGTTTGTATCTGCTAATTCATAATGATCGATCATTGATCGGTCAATGGTATTGTAATAGAATTGTGGTAGAATGACAATATCGAGCTTATTAAAATCAATACTTGCGCAATGACGTCTTAATGGTAAGTCAGTGATCAAAGGAACTGTCAAAATTATTGTAGACTACCGCATACGTCAGATATTCATTTGTCATTATGTACGAGATTACCATTATACGCCATTTCTTACAATGGCGTGTCAGTGGTTGACCATCGGAAAGTCCTAATGACGCCATTATATTAGTAGATTACCAAAACTTATCACACGTACCGAGTAAACGGGCGAGACAGTGCTCTCGGCCGAGTACTCGGTACGTGTGAACACAGCGCCGAGTGCTCGGCCGAGCGCTATCTCTACAACTCGCTAACATTACTGTCTCGGCCGAGCAACATTTTACTGCCTCGCCCTTTTACTCGGTACGTGTGATCAAGGCATAACAGTGGACGTCTTTTGGCTGGAATGATGATCATGAAAAATGAAAATGTGTTCTGAAAGAATCCTACTTTTTTTAATACAGACACATATAGAATCACACTTTGCAAGGTAAAAAAAAAAACAGGCAAGTACGAGTCGGATTCGTGCACTGAGGGTTCCGTAGAAACGATTTCCGAATTGAGTTACCTACGAAGATTTTTCCGTATCGCAAAAAAGTTTTGTTTTTGTGACATAAATAGGTACAAATAGTTTTCAGATTTTTTTTTCCTATACTCGTGCTATGTGACCTTGCTTCATGCCAAATTTCGAGATTCTAGGTCAACGGGAAGTATTCTTTGAATTTGGATTTTTGCGACAAACACGGCCGTAACTTTTTTTTTCGTTAACTAGTAGTTTAATTTTTTCACAGCTTCAAGGGACCGCAGATGGGTTCCATTTTTTCCTTTTAAAGTACGGAATCCTAAAAACTGTTTTTACCTGTCCAGTTTTGTTTATACCCATTTGCGAAGACCAATATTATCAGCCAATTATTATAATTAACTTGTTATTATTTCAAAAAAATATTAAATATGTACTTATCAATAACTTTCTCCAAACATCTGCCTTTAAGTGAGTAAACCAGTAGCTTATGAATAAATAATTAAGTCGTTACACTTTACTACTTTCGATGAAAACGTACATACCTAGTTATTGTTTTTAATATTTCAAGGTGCTTCGTAATTAACATAACAAGTTGTGTTATAATTTAACAATATTTAAAAATATGTTTTTGTGTTTTTAATTGATGTAAACTAGTGCTTGACTGAGATCCCACTAGGGATTGCAACTATTCGATAGTTTTGATTTTCGAATATTCGAATAATATGCGAACATTTTTTCAGAGCTATTCGAATATTCGAAAATCAAAACTTCGAATTTTTGCAATGCCTAGATCCCACCTTCTTTTTTTTTTCGATAGGAAAAATCACTCAATGACAACCCCCGTTCTTGGGCGGAGCGGGAGATAGTGTCAGACTCTTACTGACTAAAAAACCCATTCCGTTCCTTCAAGCCTTCATACCGGGGCTCGAGCGTCCTTTCGGATAACCCTGGCCCCAGTAAGCTTCGACCCGGCTGGGCCCCTGCTGTTGCTGACAACTCCTTGAGGCACGCGGGAACAGTGCGCGCCGTCGACGACTTGGGCTTGGTCCGGACAGTTACCGGACGGCCGGACAGCGAGCTATCCCTAGATCCCACCTGATGGTAGGCAGTGATGCAATCGTTGATGGTGAGGCGCACTAGTTTACTAAGAGCCTATTCAGTTTAGCCTTGAAGAAACCTGAATTATATCGGACGAGAAGACCGCAGCAAGAAAATTGTTGCAGTACTGCGATCTACGCGGTGTAAACGATGAGGCGAAAAGCTTTTTTCGGACCGTAGAGGTTTTAAGAACGAAAAGTTGGATAATCGGTCTTATGTTCCCACAGTTGGGACTAAGGCTTCCTCTCTAGGAGTATACTAAATAAGCAGGACTCGGGACCAGTGCAGGATGTCACATATCATTGAATATTTGGGTTATTTTTTCTTACGATGTTTTTTCACCGTTTTGAGAGCAGTGGTGATGAAATAAATTATATTATAGTACATTATGATGTAAATGATTACAGTCGAGGCGGTATTTGGACCCGAGCCGTGGCGAGGATCTTAAGAGACCCGAGAACGGTAATCATCAATCACTCACGTGTATGATACGATGTTTTTCAATACACTTGTGAAGAAAATAACAGTAAAAGTAGTAGATAACTTTTTTGTTTTTAAATACTAGTTTTTTTTTAAGACGTTAAAATTCTAGCTGTGGGAATAGTAGGTATAACTATAGTTGTCAATTGGGTACCCCTCTCTCATTCAAATACCTTAGAAAGGAGGTAACCCGATGATTATTGAACAACGTCTCACGTTCTGTCCGAGAGGGTGTGTCCGACATTTACCTACTGGGTAAATCTCACCCATGTTCCTCCAGTTGCCCTTTGTGTTCCAGGGCTGTAGTGACATCATCATCATTTCAGCCGATAGGCGCCTACTGTTGGACATATGCCTCCCCAAGTGTCGCCACAATGAACGATCCTGTGCGTCCCGCATCCATCTGATACCCGCAACCTTCACCAGGTCATCGGCCCACCTTTTAAGGCCGTGGTGACATTTTCAAAAAATCCTGCAGCCTTTAAACGATCCCGAATCTGTGCATATTATGAAAAAGTTCTCCATGCAAGACCGAAATACTTATCACAAACAACTTATAAAAACAAAAAGTCTGAAGTCTCAATGACTGAGATATGCGTACACCGGCTTTTGAAGTCGATAGCAAATTTATCGATACTTAGACACGTCTAGTGCATAGATTAAAATCGAGTACCCTTGAGGAGCACTATGTTAAGAGTTTAGTTCCAGTCAGCGGTCTAGGTGGTGCTGTTTTTAATTATTTTTGGTCTTTTTTTTTGTGCAGGTATGACAGTGTCTCAAGACGGAAATCCATTGCGTTTTGCCAGTGATGATATCATCATTATCTTCGTACACTTGTCCCGTTTTATTTGAGGTCGGCGCAAAACGTTTTTTCTTCCATTCTGGTCACAGGTCACGGCAGGTCATAGCGGGCTTTAGGCGCCAGCAAACAGCGGGGTGCAAGTGCAAAATAACCCCTCAGTGGCCTGGAACGCTGTGACTATGTATTTTTGCTGACATAACGAGCTTAACTTAGTGATTTTTCATGATCTTCTTCTTCTTCCTGCCCTTGTCCCGTCTTATTTGTGGTCAGCGCAACACGTTTTTTTCTTCCATTCTGCCCTGTCACTAGTCATGCTATCACTAACTTCCTTTTCTTTCTTAACATCCTTCACACAATCCATCCATCTTTTCTTTGGCCGATCTCCCTCTCCATCTATCCACATGTATACTCATAACTCTTTTATGCGTTTCTTCCCACCTCTTTACATGATCATACCTAGACTAGCGATTCTCCTTCAACTTTTCAGTCACTGGCGCCATTTTCAAACTTCCTGTAATATACTCATTTCATTTATTGCCAGTGATGATAGGTATATGGCTCTGAAACTTGGTCGCTTTCAATGGGCCTCATCAGAAGGCTTAAAGTCACTAAAAGGCAATGGGAAGGGCTAAGGAAAGGGCTATTCTCGGAGCTTTCTTGCGTGATCACATCAGAAATGAAGATATCTAGAAGAGAACTAAGGTTACCGTCAAAGCCCGACGAATCACCGAACCTAAGTGGGCTGGGCACATTACTCGCAGAACAGATGGTCGATGGGCATGAAAGAAAATGTTGCCTCGTCGTTTATACCGCGTACGTCGAAGGACTGGAACTGCCTGCTGCGGTCTTCTCGTCCGATTATAATTTGAGTATCTTCAAGGCAAGAGTGAATAGGCTAATAAACTAGTGCATCTCACCATCAGAGATTACATTACTGCTGACCATCAGGTGGGATTTCAGTCAAGCACTAGTTAATATCAATAAGAAAAATAAGGTTTTGGAGTGGCGACTACCTAGGTATGGAAAACGTATAGGGATGATTTATGCAAAATTTTAATGGAATTAATTCGGTAGTTTTTGCGCCAATTGATAACATCGCTTTTTTCCTTTTTTGTAGTATATAGAAAATAGTTTTTCAATAACAAAAAAAAAAACACTCCTAAGTCTTTCCCTAATACATTAGCGGTTTTAGGCCTGTGTACGTCCAAATGACTCATATGCCTGTACAAAACAAACCAGGCAAGGTAAGAAACATAGGCTATGTCAGTATATGAGGTCTGCTTGAGGGTAGCTCCGTTCTGCGCACTTAGGTCTGTATCACGGGGTGCTGCACCCCTCACAAAAAGAAACAAGCCGTGGCATACAGGGTGTCTGTGTGGCGCGACGGAGAAGATTTGATACTTTCTGTTTACTTACAGTATGGTAGTTAATTAAAAGTCTACTTTTTTTATGTTGTCCCACACTAAGAATTACTCCTGTATTGTGAGTGTGTTTGATCACAAACATAAACACACATACACAAGACACAAAGACCAACAAATATCTGTAGGTATCTGTAGGTGTGTTTATGTAACGCATATCTTTCCTATCTATGGATTATATGTTTGTTAGAGTCTGTCTAAAAAGTCAAACGACTTGAGTAATTCTTAGGGTAAAATTAATTCTGATGTAGTCGACACGGTTCAATAATCAAGTTTGATTAAGAGATCATGAGACCATTGAAAAACTTTATAAAAAGTATCGAATATAAGTATTTTTTTAATGATTAAATATTATACAAAATCCCCAAGTCGTTTGATTTTTTAGACAGACTATAGTTAGTTTTAAAATTGCGTCATTTCGCGTAAATAAACCGTTTCTTTCTTTTTTTTTCTTTTCTTTCTGTACAAATATTTTTGCTCCACGCGGAAATCGAACTCGCAGCAGCCAATCGCTTAACTACTGCGCTAACGGTATTGTCAAACATTTTAAAATTGCTTTATCGTTGGTTTAGTGATCATGAGCGCCACTGACATGAGCGTAAGTACCTATCTGGGTTCGATTCCCGTGTGAGGGTGCTTGTTTACCTCACTGAAAAGAAACAAGAAGACGCTATAATGTAGATGATCTCTCGTCAATTGCTTCCATTTTTTTTTCAAGCCATACCAAGTCTGAAACCCAAGTATCAAGATTCCTGTTCCTACTACAGAATCCCGTTGTTAATAAGGAAAAGAGTGGGTACACAAGGGAATCTTGCGAACGTCGGTCCGCCGGGGAGACGGCGCGGTTCGAATTTTCTTTTTCACTGGGTTTTAGCGCTCTGAAGCCTTTATTTATAACTGGATTTTTTGCGAAACCTACCTGAGCGATGGATTAAAGGGTTATGTGACTTTGAATATTCGGTAAAAGGTAGGTACGGTATCTGCTTTTGGCCCTTTTTGGGTGGGATATCTCTTCTGGTTTGGGTGGAGCGAGAGAGTGAGTGTACAACTTTTACTGAATAGAAAAAAAAGAAACTGAATTTATGTATTTGGCACAACACAAGACTCACAAAAAACAGTCAGGTAAACAAGAAACAAAAACACAATTGTGTGGCTTATGGCTGCACCAAAATAGTTTCATCATCAGCCTTCTTTTTAATGTTCCCACTGCTGTGACTCAGGTCTTCTCTCTAGGAGAGGTAATGGGCCGTAATCCATAACGCGGGCCCAGTTGGTGAATATCACATGTCTTGAAATTTTTGGTTCTAGGACATGCCGGTTTCTTCACGATGTTTTCCTTCACCGTTTTGAGAGCAGTGGTGATGAAATAATTTCACAAAGTAATGCGCCTGGCTGGGTTTGAACCCGCGACCTACAATTCGTAAGTCGAGGCCAATACGTATGTCTAAGTGATGCCATTAATTTAAAAAGTGTTTTAATTTTCTTGTTTATGTAAAGGAATTACTATCTAAATTGTTATTATGTCGATAAATTGAATTTATTGTTGTTTTTATATGCGTGATTCGATTTTATAGATACTTTTATATAAATAATAATTTAAACTAATGTTTACTGCGATCCCACCTGATGGTAAGCAGTGATGCAATCATCGACGGCAAAGTGTACTAGTTTAATAAGAGTCTATTCACTCTAGCTTTAAAGACACCTAAGTTATAATCGGACGGGAAGATCACAGTAGGCAAAATAAATTTAATGTACTCTTTTTGGGAAATAAAAGGTTTAAATAATATATTTTATTGTCGTTGCGACTTTAAGACCTCGTATGTGTAAAATTCAACTTTATGAGAAAATCGATAAAAACCGTTTACTGAGCTACAACAAAAAATATAGGTATTAGTCATACGATTTCCTGCTTTTAATTTTGCTATTATTAGTTGAAATTAAACGTAGTATGATAGTAAAAAAAAAAATAGGTTAAATGTAAAAGTAGTATTTTATTAGGAAGCACATTTTTGATCTTGAAATTGGTAAACAAATCACGATTAAATCGTCGTATAATGTGAGATTTTGCATTCGATAGAGTTTCAAAATGTTAAAAAGGGTGTGTGCCTGTAACTGGCCTGCTAAGTGACGTTTACGAAAACCGCTCAAGATTCGTTCACCTTTTTTTTTGTATAGACTTTTTGTAATATGGCGTGCTATTTGACGTGTATTTGACAGCAGATGACCGTCTTTTGAGCGTCTGTAATGTCAAATTAAGCGATCTTCAAGCGTAACTGTTCACCTCTGTTCAAAAATCGTTCAAATTTAGAACTGTCATGGTACGATTTTTAGCGATTCAGAAGTAGGCCTGCTTTTGAAAGGAATTTGACTCACTGGGAATTGAAAGTTTTTATGGAAACTTTGGGTCATGGTAAGCCCCCAGGTCTTAAAAAGTCGCAGCGACGGTATATACCTACACAATATAACAACACTTTCTTCATAACAAATGAAGCGATCTTTCTTTAGGAAGCACCTAAAGAATACCACTCAAAGGTGGGAAAATCAACCCCTATTTTTTACACGTGGATAAACATTCGCAGAGGGTTATTTAGCATTTTCTTTTAACAACCCCTTTGAAATGTAAAGGGGTTCTTAAAGAAATAACCTTGCTCGTGGATTTTTGTTTGGGAACCCATAAAAGCGTACGTGTCTAATGGTTTTTCAAAGACATGGTTACCTTTGAAAGTTACTTTGATGTCGGTTCTCTTGTTTGAAAGTTACTTGTTTTGTTTTTAACTTCGCTTGAGTGGAGAATGGTAAGTGGAAAATGGAAATGTTACATGTACATAGAATGTTTTATTGCGAAATAATAATGATAAATGATATTTATTTTGCAAATAGGTTTTAAAAAACACTTTTCGCGTCAATTTTTTTTGTTCGTCAGTTTAAACTAGATGAGGCCGGTGTTTTCTAGCTGACTACCCTGAGAAGAAACACCGAAACAAACTCGGGGTCAAAGTCTCTTTTAAAGTCCGTCTTTTATAGTCATAGTAGTCATAGTAGTTTATTGGTAAGGGATTCTTACAAGTCATAAACAGATATTTTAGATTACACAATAGTTAACAAATGATACAAATAATTACATTACAATGTTAAATAATATAAAATGTCAAACAAATAAAATAAAATACAAGAAAACAAGTCAATAGAAGTCAAATCACAGATTAAAATAAATTATAAAATTAACCGTCACTACAATTTTCAGTCCAAATTAATATTTACGTCAAAATTAAATTACATTAAATCATAAATTCGTCAATTCGCCATTTTTTCAAACGAACTTTGAAGCTGCCTATAGTCGGGGCACCAGAAATAGCTGCAGGTAGTTGATTATAAACTGTCGGGCCCATGACATGAGTCGTCTTGGAGGATTTGGCAAGCGTTCTCGAGAGCGTCGATAACTGACCCCTGCTTCTGGTGAAATATGAATGACGGCTACCTTTGGGTAAAGGTCGAGGTTCATCCTCACGTACAGGGCGACCTGATATATAAGTATAGCAGGTAACGTGAGGATGCCTAATCTAATAAAATGGGGTCTAGCAGACATGTCCTGCGGTATCCCGACGATGGCCCGCACGGCACACTTCTGCATTCGGAAGGCGCGCTGCCAGTCGGCAGCACGTCCCCATAGCTCAGCGCCGTATTGTAGTAACGAGTGCACCGTCGCGAAATAACAGGACCGCACATCGCGTTCGGGTAACACGTGCGATATTCTGCCAAGAGCAAAACATGCACTACCCAATTTACCGCACACTTTATTAATCTGACCATCCCACTTCAGGCACCCGTCAATTTCAAATCCTAGGAAGGTTATCGTCTTCACCTGAACTAGAGCCACTCCACCCGCAGATACTGCCAGTGGTCGTGAAGACCGCCCTGACAGAACAAAGTGAATGAAGTGGGTCTTTTTCAGATTCAGAGCAAGACCATTTCCTTGGAACCATAACGCCAATTGATTCGCGGCATCATTTAGCTTTTGCTCTAACTGATCTACTGATTCAGATGTTACCAACGCTGCAAAATCATCAGCGTACATAAGTACTTCTGCGTCAGTCACAGCATCAGGCAAGTCATTCAGCAGCAGAGAAAAGAGTATGTTGGACACGGATGAACCCTGAGCCACTCCCATCTTCGATTTCAGAGGCTTAGACCTCACCTTTCCTTGGCCACCTACCACAACTTGAGTACTGTCGTGCAGCAAATCTGTCACTAAAGCATGCGACGGCCCCACTACTCCGTAATGCTGTAGTTTTACAGCTAACACGGTGCGGTCAGCAACATCGAACGCTATGGACAGGTCACAGCATAGGATAGCCACTTGCCTCTTTTTCTCACGTGCAGACATGACTCGATGTACGAGTTCACGAGGTAAACACGTAGTAGTTTCGGCTGTGCGTTCATATGTAAAACTTAAGTGCTAATGGGCAGGGCACATTGCTCGCAGAACAGATGGCCGTTGGGGCCAATCATCATTATCATCAGTGTTTTTTATGTTCCTACTGCTGGGAATAAGGCCTCCTCTCTAGGAATGGGCCGTAATTCACTACGCGGACCCAGTGCCGGTTGGTAAATGTCACATGTCTTCGAAATGAATCCATTATGAATAAATTATTCAATTATGAATTTACCAATTATGACAAATTTTCGCGGACCATTTTGGGATTCCGTTTTTTTTTTTTTTAATTTGTCTGCATAAATATCATCAGTAATGGATATATGGGGATAGAGCCCAATTTTTTTTGAACTCATTAAAAAATTAGGTGTAAGTATAGTATGTTTTATTGTTATCGTTGTATCAATAGTTACTCAGATGTTATCATTATCATTTCCATAGTCTTTTCTCAATTAGCTTGGGGTCGGATTCCTGTCTATCTGGATGCGACAGAATGTCTGTCTTTTACATGGAGCAACTGCCTATCAGACCTCCACCACCCACTCCACACACACTGGGCAACACGACACTGGCCAGACATTCTGGCTTCTAACTACCTGTAACGATTGTCAAAGATGTACAAAAGATAACCAGTCCCCCTCTAGCCAAGTTACAACCGTTTTGCTTGCGTCGAACGCCTCGAATTACCCACGCCCCCGATTCTTTTGTCCTGACCACGTGACTGAGCGTTGATATGACGCCGTTCCCGTACATTTGAAGTTTTCTACTAGCGTTAACAATCGCAGATTATCAACTTGGCTAGGGGTACAGGACCTAAGTTTTTATGTGCTTTTTGTCGGGGTGTCAGTGCAGAAAATTTTTTTAATGGTTTACTAGCTGTGCCCGCAACTTCGTTCGCGTGGACTACAGGATTTTGAATTTATTTTTTCTAAAATAAAAGTAGCCTATGTTACTCCTTATTACATCAGCTACCTGCCAAAAAAAGTCCCGTCGAAATCGGTCCAGTCATTTCAGAGATTAGCCCGAACAAACACACAGACAGACAGACTGACAAAAATTGTAAAATATGTTATTTTGGTGTATGTACCGTATATTATATTCATATGCATGTAGTAAAAAGCAGTTATTTCAATATTACAAACAGACACTCCAAATTTATTTATATGTATAGATGTACAGATAGGTTAGCGCTTGACCGCTATCTCACTTGATGGAAAGCGACGATAAACCGCATCGTCGATAGAGCGCCCTTACCTAGAAGTGACGTATTCACTCTTGACGAAAAGATTCCCAGGTTTTGTGGCCATCAGGAAACACAGTCTCCGGCAGAGAATTCCACACCTTAGTTGTACGCATACTGAATGTGTTTCCAAAACGTTTCGTGCGTTTGGTTGGCATGTCCGCCATGTACCGGTGGCGCATCGCCGTATACCAGGTGATCCGATGATGGAACGGGCTAGGCGAAATTAACCTATGTAATTCCGACGCACACTCCCCGAAATGCAACCGGTAGAAAACCGACAGGCTAGCGACTCGATAAACTTAGAAAAGAAATATTAATATCGGTACTTGCTATTTGCCCATTTTTAACCGACTTTGAAAAGGAGGAGGTTCTATGTTCGGCTGAATGTATTTTATTTTTTACATGCGTTCCAGTCCTTCGATGTATGCGGTATAAACTTCCAAGGTAAAAGACAGATCATCCTTTTAAATTGTGGCTTAAAATCAATATGGTAATTTTTTGGACTATTTGGTGGGTGTTATCTACCCACCACCACAAAGAAAACACTATCTTAATATTAAGCCATTAGTGCGATCACTTTAAGTCTTCTACTAAAGTCTTAAAAAACCTACACAAAATCTAAACAGCAATCAAAAACGGTTTCTATTCCAATTTTAATTACAGATTAATTATTAGCGCTCCGGAAACGTGCGTCTGCGTCACTACCGGATTGAAACAGGTCTACCACCCGCACGGCCGGATATTGCGAACGCAGTTGGCACCCCTGTACCGTAGGATTTACTCCTTGATTATATTATCAAGCATTCCGTCATATGGTTTAAGCATGTTTGGAGGTTTAAAATCGGTCAAGACAGGGATTTTTTTTTCGAAGTTTTACTGTGTACTCTTGCCGTTAATGAGATTTTTTTTAAATAATATAAGCAGGAGAACTAAGGTTGCCGACATAGCAAGAAGAATTACCAAACTTAAGTGGCAATGGGCAGGGCACATTGGCCGCAGAACAGACTTAGGAAGGCCTCCAACAAGATGGACCGATGACCTGGTGAAGGTTGCGGGAAACCGATGGATGCGAGACGCACAGGATCGTTCATTGTGGCGACACTTGGGGGAGGCCTGTGTCCACCAGTGAACGTATATCGGCTGAAATAATGGTGATGATATAAATCAGTGCTTGACTGCGATGATCCCACCTGATGGTAAGCAGTGATGCAATCGTTGATGGTAAATCGCACTAGTTTATTAGGAGCGTATTGACTCTAGCTTTGAAGACATCTAAAATTATAATGGGACGGAAATACCGCAGTTGCCAAATGAATGATTGCTGTAAAGAATGAGTTTTTATGACATGGAAATGTCAGAGAAAGAGAGGCAGAATCGTCAATTTGTTTGAAGAAGAATACTGCGATCACCAATCAATCTGGCAAGTGTGATGACTATAACATTATATTTTCAATCCCCACCAATCCACTGCCGTAAATATAAAAATCCTGAAAACATCACAAACAAATAATAAACACAAACAATCTTCAAATGAAACAAACAGAAATCACGAAGCAGCTAATTCACAAAACAAATCCACATATTTAAAGAAAATTCTCGATAAAAATAGGTAAAAAACATCTCACATAGCCATTTTTATTTACTCGTATAGCGTCTGATAAATCGATGGCAACGAATGCTATGCCGCGGTATAGTACGCATGCGTCGCAAAAATGGCGGCCTAAAAAAAGCGGGAAATAAGAGAAAGAAGTGGCGTGGGGTGACCCCGAAGTAAGGAGAGCTCGCGGTGGCGTGTTGCAGCTGAACTAGAGGAGACATTCTGGTTTGTCTGCAATTTTCTGACGTTGGAACTAGGTTTCAAATTATGGCTGATAGTTTGTGTGGCTATTGGCTGATAGTTAATGTGATGTTTTGTTCTACATATGGTAGCAAATCGTTTGCTATTTTGCCTTACAAGTCACTAATATTTATTAATGTTTCTTCGGTGTTACTTTTCAGGGTAGTCAGCTAGGAAACACCGGCTTTATCTAGTTTAAATTGACGTGTAAAAGTGTTTTTAAAAATCTCTATCCTTTATCATAGGTACTTCTCGTTAGATGTTGTTCAGGTTTTAATTAAGCAAACCCCTAAAATGTTTCATTCATTTCCTGTCAGTAGAATTATTATACATTAAAACTGTTTAAACACTTTACACTTACACGTTGACTGTTTTAATTATAATTTTATACTACAGGTCAAGATTTTTAGGAACTTATTAAGGTATCGGTTTTAACAAATATGTAAAAAAATAGCATATATTTATGGCAAGACACAAATTAACATTTACATAAACATTATCATTTGATTTGTCTTTAACAGTAACAGAAAACAACGGACAAATAATTTGAATACAAACAACAAACGCTAACGTTCATAAAATAGTTTTGCTCGTGCACCGCACCGCGAGCCTAGGGGTGTGTCTTCCCCTCGGTTTCCGCCCCCCGGGAGGGGTGAACGTGCCCTCGTGAAGACTTCACTGGAGCCCCGTTCACTTACTGGCAACAATCACTCGCGCCAGTAAACGTGCCAGTACTGGGTGAGCTTTATAAATGACGGTGTTGTTCAACTTTTAGGGTGCAACTTTTGGTCAAGTTATGTTGCGTTACATTTTCACTACTAATTTTATCACGTGATCAATGATGTACATCAACGCATGTAATATAATAATGTTTTTCTATTCCTAAAAATATGGTTTAAATTATTTATTTCCAGATTATTAAGTAACCTTTTTAATAGAGTATTTATTCCATGAAGAAGATTTTGAAATAACGAATCCAGCAGTGTTATAAAGTATGCACCTGCATAATATGAAATAAAAACAAACTTTCTACTAACATTACAATTTACAACTCATATTTTGTCCTACCACTTACTGATTTTTGGTATATTTTTATTCACTTCTTTGTCTTTTAGTAAATAGCATTAGGGTGTTGGACATGATCATTTTAACCATATTTTTATCCAACTTATATATTGCTAGTACTCGCTCAAGTACTATCCGGCGTCTAAACAAACATAGATACAGGGAACGTCACATCCATCTTTTCTTCATCCCGATAATGTCAAAACAGGGATTATAGGCACCATAGATAAGATTTTTTTTAAGAAAAAAATTACAAATGGCACCGGAGTGTCTACTTCAGGCTAAAATTAAAATCTGTCATAAAATGATATCTGAAAATAGACTTTTATTTTTAGAATTTTTAACCTCGCTGAGTTGAAAACTTTTTTGAATTTCGAATCGAACACGAAAATGGTCTCTTTGAAATGGTGTTCAACAATTTCTGTTTGACATGTATTTAATGTTTACTTTGACATAGGTCAAGAATAATCTTTATAAATATCTACATGAATAGGTAAAACAAGAAACTGACTGACATATCAACGCACAGCCAAAATTACATAAGACCTCTTTTATTACTTAGGCGAGCAATAGAAGCCCCATAAAAAAAATGGGGTTTGAAATATATTATTTGGTGGATTTTTATTTCTTGGTTAAATAAACTTGAAACTTTGCACAATTCTAATCTAAATGAATAATAAAGAATAATTATTATTGGTTTTCCAAAACTACTTTTAAAATAAGATTTAAGGGGTTGCTACCCTGCACAATGATCTGGTAAGGGCTAAGTGTGGAAACCAGACCACAAAAAAGGGTTTGCTTGGGAATAGAAAAAAAAATATAATCTTACTTATGTCATCATCATCATCGTAATTTTTGCCAAAAGACGTCCTCTGTTGGACATAGGCCTCCCCCCAGAGTCGCCATAATGACCGGCCCTGTCCGTCACGCATCCATCGGATTTCCGCGACATTCACCAGGCCATCAGTCCACCTTGTGGGAGGCCTTTTATCGCTGTGTCTTCCGGTACGTGGCCGCCACTCCCGAACCTTTTGGCTCCATAGACCATCTGTTCTGCGAGCAATGTACCCTGCCCACTGCCACTTCATCATCATCATCATTTCAGCCGATAGACGTCCACTGCTGGACATAGGCCTCCCCCAAGTGTCGCCACAATGCACGATCCTGTGCGTCTCGCATCCATCGGATTACCGCAACCTTCACCAGGTCATCGGTCTACCTTTTAGGAAGCCTTCCGAAGCTGCGTCTTCCAGTAGGCAGTCGCCACTCCAGAACCTTTCGGCCCCAACGGCCATCCGTTCTGCGAGCAATGTGCCCTGCTCATTGCCACTTAAGTTTGGCGAGTCTTCGTGCTATGTCGGCAACCCTAGTTCTCCTGCGGATATCTTCATTTCTGATTCGATCACGCAGTGAAACTCCGAGCATAGCCCTTTCCATTGCCCTTTGGGTGACTCTTAGCCTTCTGATGAGGCCCATGTGAGCGACCACGTCTCGGCACCATATGTCATCACTGGCAACACGCACTGATCATAGACTTTCGTCTAGAGACACTGTGGTATATTGGACGAGAAGATACCGCGCAGCTTCCCAAACGCTGCCCAGCCGAGCCACTGCCACTTATGTCTGGTGATTCTTTGAGCTATGTCGGTAACCTTGGTTCTTCTGTGGATATCTTGAGTTCTGATGCGATCACGCAAGGAAACTTCGAGAATAGCCCTTATTACTTTTTATTACTTACTATTAAATCAAAATAACCATTTTAATAACCTATATTGCTTGTAATGTAAACGTTCTAGTTTTATTTAATTATAATTATTCAAGTTATAACTCATAATAGTCGTAATAAATGTTGGTTTGGATACGATTTATTAGGTAAAATCTAAGGGCATTATCACACTAGCGGTTTGCGAGCGGCTGCGGGGCGGGGCGGGCGTGCAACGAATGCGTCGCGAACTCGCCGCGGCTGCAAAGCGGAGACGTCGCCAACGCATGGAAATTCGCAACGTTTTCAACGCGTGTTTGTAGCAAGTTAACGACGTATAATACACTCAGTAACAAAAAGGATTCCGACGTGGAGACACTGCTGTTGGTTTTGTTACTACGAAGATGACCCGCATCTTGTTGCCGGATCTCGTTGCGCGTCCGCAACAAATTCGCTGCGCATGCGTGGCGTGTTCGTTGCGCGCCCGTAACGTACTCGTTGCGCACTTGCTTCGCTTCGAGTACGCTGGCAATCCGCTAGTATGATAAAGCTCTAAAGGTTGGCTAAATAATCTTGTCAAAATAGATATTTATTAAGAATCTTAAATTGGATTTTGGATCTCAAATTTTATTTTTTAGGATTGCTTTTTAAACAACTATCCAAACTTTTAGTTGACATTTCGCGTGACCCAAGGGCTGGCGTTTACCTTAGTCAGAGATTAAGCATTGCCATACAACGTGGCAATACCGCCAGCCTTTTGGACACACTTCCAGTCGACAGCGATTCGGAGGAGCTTTATGACGCCATATTTTAATTTGTTAAGGTAAACCTTTAATGTGTATATAGTTTTAATTAGTTAAGTGTTTTTCAAATAAATAATTTACGCCAGGATTTGATTTAATATTGGTAATTACTAAGTAAACCCTATTACAGTCTTGAGCCCTTGGGGTCGAAACGCTAAGATCATGGCGTCCTAGTGCGTGTCTTCTTTTCAAGGAAATTTCACGCCGACTGATCGACATTTTGCGTGACTAGAGGGCTGGCTTGTTCTTCGCCCAAAGAATCAAAGAATTAGCACTGCCATTCAACGTGGCAATACTGCCAGCCTTCTGGGCACATTTCCATATGGCAGCGATGTGGAGGAGTACTTCGACGCCTGAGTGTATTTTGTGTTTTAGTATTATAGGTTAGGTTTAGTATAAATACTTATATATATTTAGTATAAATTATATCTTTGTGAATTTTTGAGTAAAATGTTTGTTTATATTTTTTTAAATTGATATAAACTAGTGCTTGACTGCGATCCCACCTGATGGTAAGTAGCGATGCAATCTTTGATGGTGAGGCGCACTAACTTATTAAGAGCCTATTTATTCACTGTAGCTTTGAAGACACCCAAATTATAATCGGACGGGAAGACCGCAGCAGGCAAACTGTTCCAGTCCTTCGACGTACGCGGTATAAACAACGAGGCGAAACGCTTAGTCCGGACCGTAGAGGTTTCAACAACGTAAGGGTGAATATTCGCCGTACGTCGGATTGTCCGATGCATGGTAGAATTGCGATGGCGGAATCAAGTCATGCAATTCCTGCGCACACTCTCCAAAATGCATCCTGTAAAACACCGAAAGGCTGGCTACCCTACGCCTGTGCTCAAGGCTTTGAAGGTTGGACTTAACCAAATCTGGATCACCAATTAGTAAAGCCGATATTGATGAAATGTTGACAGTAGTAGTGTTTATTCCTGATCATCTTTTACAGATTTCAATACCTAAGTAGCTATTGGTATACATATTATATTACCTAAGTAAGTAGTTTCACAATTGATTGAGGACACGGATGGCGCAGTGGTAGAGAGATAGGCTGCAGAGCTGCGTGTGGCGGGTTTTGATTCCCGCATGGACCAATTATTATTAATATTGCCTACAGATAGTTCCAGGTCAGGGTGTCCTGTGTAGGTGAATTAACATGTTTGTGAATGCACCCACGGTACAGGAGTAATTCCTGTCTGAAGAGCTTAAAGAGTGGCTAACAGAGAGATCAAATTTAGCAAACCCTTGCTAAATGATATTTATTTTGCAAATAGATTTTTCAAAAACACTTTTACACGTCAACTTTTTCTCAGATTAAACTAAATGAGGCCGGTGTTTCTAAACTAACTAATCTAAGAACACCGAAATAAACTCAGGGGTCAAAGTGTCTTTTAAAGTCCATACAGTAAACATGTAATAGTCAAATCATATGAGAACCATGCAGATTAGTGTCTCAGATGGTCAAATCAAATCAAAACAAAAATATTTTATTTCACATAGGCCTACATGGGCACTTATAAAACGTCAGAAGCTAGTGCACGGTTCCAAATTGGTCGTTTCCTATGGAGAAGAACCGGCAAGAAACTACATGACAGACACTCTTTTAAAAAAAGTGGTTGTTTTTACAATATTGATAGATATTATGTAAGAACAGTGTAAACCAGTCAAAAGCACAATAAAAATTTTCTCAGTAAAAAACAAAGTAAGTCGTAATAGGAAGTAGTCTAAGAGATCGTGGAGCATACAGTGTTCTCACATTCACATTACAAAAAGAGGCTGTATAAAAAAAAAATCAGGAATAATATAATAATTACAACTATCAATAAAATGTTAACAAAATAAATTACTGATAAATTTATGACAGTTGAAATAAAAAATAAAAAAAAATATTGCAAAAGCAATGTGTCAGAGAGAAAAAAAAATGTATATATAATTATTAAAACAAAGGTAGGGTGAAGAAAGAACCACACAGATTTGAGTGGACCTGTCTAGTCAGTGCAAGCATTTGTCAATGTTCGTATAGATGTCATATGACTACTGTACACAACCGGGGGTCGACTTGGAGGGATATCAATAACACACTACCGGATTTGCGTCACACTTCCGTTTATTTAAACTTAGTTACAATATTTCCCGATAGGTGCGCTACTGATCGTTTCCACAAACAAACCTCTAGACCTAGGTAAACAGCCGTAACGAAACCATAGCGCGATCTAAATAGATCTTACCGCCATCTAGGGAGAGAAGCGGTACTAATTTCTGCAAAATACATTATTTTAGGTGATCGCGCTATGATTTCGCTTTCTGCTCAGACAACTACTAAGGAGCTCAACGTTTGACGAACAATACCACGGAAAGGACATTTGGGCAGACCGCATGCTTGACAAAAGGATCAAAGGGTACCAAATAATAAAAACAAGAAACAATTATCACTGTCATTATTACATTAATATTAAAAAGGCGAAATTTTGAAGGGTTGAACAGATTTCGATGAAACCTTAAACACAGATAGACTGTTTCCTGGAGTAGCACATACGATAGTTTTTAACCTGGGAGTACGAACCCTTGAGATAGTTTTCTTCTTGGACGCGGGCGAAGCCGCTGTCTGCAGCTATTATTATGTGTGAATGTGTACGTTTGTTACTCCTTTACACTGAAACTGCTGAACGGATTTTAATGAAACTTGGTACACGAATAGACCGTGTCCTACATTAGCACGTAGGATATTTTTTTATCCCGGTAGTGTTCTTTTAAGATGATTTTCACCTTGGACGTTGGCGAAGCCATTTGCAGAAGCTCATCTCATCATCATCATCATTTCAGCCATAAGACGTCCACTGATGGACATAGGCCTCCCCCAAGTATCGCCACAATGACTGGTCCTGTACGTCTCGCATCCATCGGTTTCCCGCGACCCTCACTAGGTCATCGATCCACCTTGTAGAGACCTTCCAACGCTGCGTCTTCAAAAGTTAGCATGGTGCAGAAGCTTGTTTAAAATAACTAACATAATAAAGAGGTACAGTTTGTTTTTTACTTTTTTGTTTGTTTGTTTGTAGGAGATAATCTCTGGAAGTACTGGTCCGATTGTTAAAATTTTTTCACCGATAGAAAGCTGCTTTATTCTTAAGTGACATAGGCTATATTTTATGTAGGTACGCGGGCGAAGCTGCGGGCGATAGGTAGTTTAAAATAAAACGAACTCAATTAGTAGTACGGACATATTCAGGTTATATCAGAAGGGTAGCAGTAGGGTAATGTAGGTACTGTTCGATGCACTTTTATGCGGGGGCGAGGTGGGGTGCATTGCATAAATACAGCCGAGGGAGGGAAGAATACAAAATAGGGTGCCAAGAGCTACCGCCGCCATCTTGGAATCACCCTCGCAATGTCGATTTTTCGTGACGAGGGAGATTTTTTATTCCCCATTTTCCCATGTTGATTGTTCTTCAACTTCAAGTTAGGAATAAGTTTTAACGATGTGGTGTTTTAAAGAACTTGTTTTTTTTTTTTTTAAGAAGGGATCTATGTGATTTAAAAAAATCTCGAGAAATGCTAATTAGGTTTGATAATTAGATATGCTCATTACTTGGGGTTGAAATTAAAAGAAATTGAGTTTTCTTCTTTTTGTTTTTATTTACTTTAATAAGGTTCGCTCGTGGTGGAATACGATTAAGACAAGACTAATTAAGATATCTTGCTTTTGTTTTTCTTTTAGGTCTAGACGAGTTGTATATCCAGGATTTTTTAATTGGAAAATAAAGTGAGAGAGTATTATCTAAATTATAAGTATACTAATACTAGCTTTGGCCTGTGCTTTTGCTCGCGTTACGGCCTGTTTACGACTTCGGTCTTTGGTGAGGCGAGCGGGACAGCACCGGTAAGCGGGCATTTTCATACGTCTGATTTACCGCTCACCGCCCCGCGCTTAGCTACCGCTGTCAGTGGCAAGGTCGTGGACAGGCCGTTAAAGAGGCACAGCGTAAGTGTGAGTATCACGGATAGTCCTCTGTGCAGAGCATGCATGGAGTCAGAGGAAACTGTCGCGCACCTCTTCCTCGAGAGCCGTCAGCGAATTAAGAACATGAACCTTGGGAGAACCGAACTCATTGATAGACGCCCTGAGCAAACTGAACAGACTCATCTGCTTCTGGAGAGAGGTGGGCTGGTTGGAGTAAAGGCCACCATGGCCCATGGCCCACGCACAATTGTCCACCAAGGACTAAGTGTGGGAACTAGACCATAAAGATTAGATAAAAGAGTCACAGCGATTGTTAAAAGGAACTCCTGAGTAAGTATAATGTTCCTACTGCTGGGACTCAGGGCTCCACTCTTGGAGGGGGAATGGAATTAGGAAGACTAGGAGAACCTATGAAAGGAGGGAGGCCTATATCCAACAGTGGAAGTTTTTCGACTGAAATGATAATTATTCTGGAGAAGTCCTATGTTCAGATTCTATTGGATAACTACCTACCTACAATCTGTGATAAACATAGGTTGGAATTAGGTTGTACATCTACTTGTATCGAAATGTTGATATTAATATTTTACAATTGCCGAAACGGATCTTGAGCGCTCCGCGTCAGAGTGGGGATCGCTTTGCGCATTCCATACATTGGCGAGCCAATCGTCTTCGTTGTTAGATACATGCAGCAACGCAGGGAACGAATGACGTCTACACGACGACGGAAACAGGAGTGACGTCTATGACGCGATGGCGCGGCGAGCCAATCACGGACACTCCTCGCCCCCACGTCTCACTTCGCACCACTAAAGAGACCAAATATTTGACTTCTGCGCAACTTGAAGCATGCGCTCAAAATCCGTGACGGCAATTGTATCTTCTCGGGTTGAGTGAGGAGTGACCGTCAATATTAGATACAAATAAAAAAGACGTGTGGCACTCGGGGACTGCCGCGGTAAAGCTATTGCATAGCATTTTTATCAACTTATGTAATTATAATTATTTATTTATTTTATTTATGCAGTATTTTTTTTCCTTTGTATTTTTTTTTTTATATTAATTGAAGTTACACTTTCACACATTGAATTGAATTTTGATTGATTGTTCACTCATTTGTTTTCTTATCGGTCACCACGCTCAAAAAACAAATGAGTGGGGGGTGTTAGGTTATTTTCGTTACGGAATTTCTGGATTCGGTCTCCACACTCAAGGCCCGCGATAGAAGCTATGCAATAGCTTAATAATAATAAAAAACCTCAGAGAGAGATAAGACAAATAAAGATAATTAATATACGAGTGCAATCTCTCTATGTCAACTGAGGTGAGGTTAACTTTATACGCTTCCTTCTCCTCATCATTAATGCAGCCAGATTTTTTTTCTGCAATGTTTCTGATAGTTTCATAAAAAAATAAATTATGCTCTTTATAATTGATCTCGGGATTTGAGGGACATTCACTTTATTCTTTCGCTGTATAAAATCGGTGTAAGTACATGAATAACTCTACCTAATTCCAACCTCTGGTTATAAAACAAAATCTGTAAGAAAATAATAGTTACAGTTGGGTACATAATTTATCGATACTTTTTTTCTAGAATTTTACTAAAAAGACTGCAGGGTAGCACGCAACATTCATATATTTGATATTTGCATAAAATATATTTGTGGTACCAGCATTATGTATGTATTTACACAGCTATGCTTATTAAAACCATCATCATAACTCTCTAACTTTGAATCGAATTAAACTAGAATTGTACAATTACCCTCATTCGTATACAAACCATTTACTCAAACATCATAAACTAAAGTGCGTGCATATCAAAACCCTATCTATCTATAATTCACCATCAACTTTCCACTTGATTTAGGAGTAGAAACCATCACAAACCATTACTTAGTCTTTTTTTAGGGTAC
This sequence comes from Mythimna ferrago, assembly GCA_910589285.2. Classification (NCBI taxonomy): domain Eukaryota; kingdom Metazoa; phylum Arthropoda; class Insecta; order Lepidoptera; family Noctuidae; genus Mythimna; species Mythimna ferrago. The sequence continues at coordinate 5,038,389 of OU342693.1, forward strand.
CGTAGCCAAAGGTCGTTGAGCTCCTTAGTGGTCCTGATTTGAGGTACACGAATACTGACAAATGCTTGCATTGACTGGACAGGTCCATTTAGAACTATGTAGTTCTTTCTTCAAAAGATCATCTCAGACTTCAATCAGCAGGGTTCTCATATGATTTGACCATTACATGTTTGCGGTATGGACTTAAAAGAGATTTTGACCCCTGAGTTTGTGTCGGCGTTTCTTCTCAGTGTAGTCAGATAGGAAACACCGGTTTCATTTAGTTTAAATTGACGAAAATAATTGACGTGTAAAGATAGATAACTAGATTTATTCTTTACTAGCTGTCCGTCCGCGACTTCGTCCGCTTGTACTTCGGTTACCGCACTCTAAACATGTTTTCCCGTAGGAATAAGATGTTTTTCCGGGATAAAAAGTAGCCTATGTTCTTTTCCATGTCAAAGGCTATATGCATACCAAGTTTCATCCAAATCCGTTCAGCCGTTTTTGCGTGATTAAGTAACAAACATCGAAACATCATCCACATTTTCACATTTATAATATTAAGTTAAGATTGTACACCAAAAATAAAAGGAAAAAAGAAAAGAAAGGAAAGAAGGTGTTGTTAGAGGTGGTGATGAAGGTGTTTTTAAAAACCTATTTGCAAAATAAATATCATTTATCAAAGGGTGAAACGGCACCCTATTACTAAGACTCCGCTTTCCGTCTGTCTGTCTATCTGTCTGTCCTTCAGTTACCAGGCTGTAAGTTATGAACCGTGATAGCTAGACAGTTGAAATTTTCACATAGGTACCTATGATTATTTCCGTTGCCGCTATAATAACAAATACTAAAAAACAGAACAAAATAAATATTTAAATAGGACTCCCATCCCATACAACAAACAAGATTGTTTTGTCGTTTTTTTTTGCTAAGGAAGATACGGAACCCATCATGCGCGAATCCGACTCGCACTTCACCGCTTTTTAGGGTTCCGTACCTCAAAGGGAAAAAACGGTACCCTTATAGGATCACTTTGTTGTCCGTCCGTCTGTCTGTCTGTCTGTCAAGACACTTTATCTCGAGAACACGTGGAGGTATCGAGTTGAAATTAAAACCATACACTCAGGTCTGAGGTCCTTTTAAGCTATGAAAAAATCAAACTTCTAAGTTAATTAATAAAAAAGATACGGCCGTTTAAGTCGCAATACAACGGACATTTTGATACTCTCAAAGATCGAAATTCATAGGGTACTTCCCATTGACCTAGAATCCTGTTTGGCACAAAGCAAGGTCTTATAGCACAGGTATAGGGAAAAATCTGAAAACAGTAAAGTTGTTGTTATCTACGTCACAAAAAAAAAATACAATTCGGAAAAATCTTCGAGACTTGTAGTTTGCACGGAACCCTCAGTGCGCGAGTCCGACTTGCACTTGCAGTTTTTTTTCCACACATTATACCCACTTTTCTATTCCTGATAGCTATTCACTAATAAATTTACTCGGTAACACAATAAATTATATACTAGTGATATAAGTAATATATTCCGTAAAAACGGTAACGTTATCTTTGTGCGATCTTGACGCCTACACAATTGTATGGTGGGTAACAGCCAATAGTCTTACAGCTAGAAATAATTACTAGTGGCGAAAACCACGCCCTAACATTGTGCGGTGGTTAAATTATGAGTTCAGGTGCTTGCTTACTAATTATACTTGTATTAGTGAAAGAATAGAAATAGCACATTTTGATACAAGTGAAGAAAGTTTGCCATTGCGACCGAAGCGGAATTCGTTATAGAACAGAGTGCTGTTGTAACTTTCTACGTGTATCAAACGAAGTTTATACTCTTAGAAAGAAATAAATAAACGGGGGTTGACCGAGTCGTGAGGGTCGCTTAGCGCCCAGTCTGATATGGTAAATACAATAAATTGTGGCGGAGACGAGCTCGCACACTTTTCAGCACTAGTGCGGAAATAAATTGTGTGCCTAAAACCCGTACTTATCCCTATAAGTATCTACGGGTTTTCGAGTAGATGTCTTGAAAATGATATTTTATCAATACTTAGTGGGCTAATGCTTTAGGAAATCTGAAATAATATTGATAGATCTATGGGTGTACTGTTTTACAATGTGTTACGAAAATGGTGGCTATTTTTTTTTTTTAGCTGTGCTCGTGGCTTTGCTTTGCATCAAAACAATCTATGCAACAAAATAAAACCTAAAAATAGAGTTACTTACTAAGAATATTTTTTGAATAATTTTTTCTCCTCTCACTTATTTTTTTTTTTATTAAGCGTATTAGCGGTAAGCGATGATGAGGTCAACGATGGAGCACACTTGCCTATTATAAAATTTCTTTTTAAGAAAGTGTGTCTGTATGAAAGATTTTTTTTTGGGTATAAAAGGTTTTTTTACTATTATGTTATACAATAAATATTCTTTCTTATTTATATTTTCAATAATATTTTAATACCTAAAGCCACCTGCTCAAATATGTAACGTTAAAAGGTTTCAAGTTTCTCTTTTCAAAAAGAAAAAGATTTAAAAAACTTTACAAACTGTTTCCACAAACCGTTTCGAAATCAATTCAAATTTGGAAAGTGACATTTTCTTTTTATCAAAAACAAGAAAAAAGAATAAAAAAGAACACACCAAACTGTTTTCATGAACCATTTGAAAATGAATTCAAATTTCGAATGTAACATTTCAATTCGAATGTGACACTTCAATCATTTTTATCGGTACATTATTTAACTCACAAACCAAATACATAGCAATTTTTCATCCCGTTAACTATCGAGCCATGGGGGTGAAACACTCATAAATAAGTACATAATGATGTACTAACCATTGTGATTACGTCCCCCTGATGAAAAAATGGCGAAAAAAACCGTGAGGGGTGACGTTCCACCCTCGCGTTTTTTGCCGTCCATCAGTCACCCCCGTTTTTGATTTTTCGTCTCTATTGGTACATAATAGGTATTGATTTTGGGGTTGTGTCGCTTTTGTGTTCCGTGCTATAGAGTAAAAGATTTTTATGTAAAGAAGCATGTTCATTGTGTTCTAGCTTGTACCTACAGGGTGCTTTATTGTGCTGGATTGTCTGAAAAAGTTGCCGTAACGCTGGAACGCAAAGTGTAACCAAGGAACATAATATGTGGGTTTTAGTCTGTGAAAATGTGACATTCCCTCTCATTGCATCCAGAGTAGGAGAAGCTTTGATTATTTCTTATCTCCAAAAAAAGGTGATTTATTATTACAATAAATCACCTTTTTTGCGTTAGATTTATTTGAGTATCTACATTTGTTATAGTTTTTTAATAGAAACTTAATGCTAAACTAATTAATTAAGTAAAGGCTTAGTACTAGCTAGGCATACCAGCAAAGAACATATTTCGGCTGTGATTACGGAAAGTGTCATCACAACGGCTGGTTCTGAGCATTTCGCATCTATCAGATTCCGTCGACTCTCATCCGTCCACATTTTGGAAGGCCTTTCAACGCTGTGTCATGCGGTTCGCGGTTGCTAATCCAAGTCTTTCAGCCCCATCCGGCATCATTTCTGTGAGCAATATCCCCACACTGCTAATTAACTTTAGTGATTCTTCTATCTATTCCGGTGGAGTCTGCTTTTGTATATTTGTGTTGCGTGTAGGTTTCATAAATAAATATTTAAAATGAACCTTCTTCGAATTAAATTAAAACACAGTTTTAATAAAAATATTTCATAAGACTAATATAAAAATTGTCGTTGACTGTGTCGTTGTGGCGACGCTTGGGGGAGGCCTATATCCAACAGTGGACGTCTTTCGGCTGATATGATGATGATGATGATGAATATGAAAAAAGGACATAAACATAGGTTTCAAATGTCTCGAGTGTCAGAGAAATGAACTTTAATGTACCATCATCATCATCATTTCAGTCGGAAGATGTTCACTGCTGGACATAGGCCTCCCCCAAGTGTCACCACAACGACTGGTCCTGTGCGTCTCACATTCATCGGATTCCTGCGATCCTCACCCCTTAATGCATACTTAAAGCAAAACTATTATGAACTCAGCGTTGTATCGACATATCGGCCACTTTCTAACCGTCATTACTGTTCAGGGCGCATAAATTTAAACACCTGAATTGCGGTGCTAATTGGCACTGCTAGGCTATAATGGGTAGTGACATAAGTTATATTTTATGTAGGTACTTAGGTAGGTAGACAAAGTGAAAATTACTTAATCGATCGAGACATTCTTCAAAAGAAAAACAGACGCACAAGAAAATACGTCAGAAAAGCACCTCGTCAAAAAAAAATTATTGAAAAAAATACCTCAACACAAACGCATAATGAACTCTTGAAATCAATTAACAATTCGCTGAGTTTAATAAAACCATTTAATTAATTAGCTTCTGAAAGTTTAGCGAAGTTTCATAAGGGGTTGAGTTTTTCCCCGCACTTGGGGGCGAAGCTGGACTCCCGTTATTGCCGACTTTGTACTGGCTTCCACCCCGTATTTTATTTAGTTTTATTTTTACTGGAAAATAATTTTAAGCTTATGAACCGATAACAACTTTAATATGTATTAATCTGACCTTTAAGAGACCGGGACCGCGGTCCCTACTTCCACCAATAAAAATATTTTTACCAATAAATTTTTATTTAGAGATATAAATATTTATATGTAGGTACTTATAAATAAAATCATCATCAATAAATATATTTTATTTACATAGGTTCAGGTTAAGTTTTATTATTATTATTTGTATTTTTATAGTTAGTGGTATAAACTGTAATAGAGTTTAGTTTTGTTTTAGATTTTTAGGTAAGTGTTATGGTTTTTTTGTTGTCAGTCTGTGAAGATGGTGTGTTTATGTTTAATAAATAAATAATTTTGTTTTGAGTAGTATTTTAGGACCACAAATAAATTATTTTATTTTTGATAACTGTATTAAAATGCCTTTTTTGTAGTGGTCCCAAAATATAACTACTAAAAAAATTATTTTATTTTTATTGGTGGAGGTGAAACATGGATAGAGATCGCCCTGACAGAGCAGTTTGGATGGATAAATGGGAGGCCTTTGCCATGCAGTGTGACACACAATAGGCTACCAAAGAAAAGGTGGAAGTTGAGATCACGGTCCTGATCCAAAGAACCCCACGTCCCAGGAAATCACCATATACCTTCTCCTTCTCTTCTCATTTGGAAGGAGAAGGAGTGTCAGACTTTTACTGACAATAACAAATTCGTGTTTTTTTATTTGCTCTTTATGGTGCGTCAAAATATATCTTCATATTCAGTACTTGTATTTGTCACCTAACTCTTCCTATACCTACGCCTTGACTGATTTGGATGAAATTTTGTGTGTATGTATATTTCAGTGAGTCCATGGATGGTTGGAAAATACAACTGGACCCTGTCTGCAATCGGGTTATTTCTTAATTATTTTTTCTGACCATAAGCTATTTTCTAGATATGACCACATCTATCGGAACCGCTAGTACGGATCTTAAAAAAATTCAAAAGTTATTAGAATAAAAACTGCTTCCTAGGCACTATTTCAGAGTTTTTAAATTTTTCTCAAAAATAATCCGGTCCCCTTTTTCAACTACCAAAAAAAAAAAATTCACATCCGTACACCACCATTTTAAAATATACACACATACAAAAATTACCAAAAAAAACCGTATTATTCGTAGAGATTATATCTGCAAACGTTATGTAAGTACGGAAACTGGTTCTCCACACAATCCCATAGGCAACGGGTTCCATTGATCTTAAGAAAACATTCCCCCTGTGAACCAAGTTGTACGCCGCAAGAACGACTTACTGTTGAGAATAAAAACAAAATAAATATTGCTCTGTGACCACGGTTCCGTAGGAAATAATAAAAAGTAGAAGTCATGAATATATTGCAATATATTCATGACTTCTACTTTACGTTTTTAATACAGAAGAAGTTTGAGGTACTTCAAAAAAGGACAAAGAAAAAGCTAAAAATCACTAAAGTATGTGAAACATTATGATGTGATAGTATTACGTCCAACAGTAGTGTCTTCTGTCAATGTTTTTTGAAACCTCGATTAATTATAGAGAATTTAAAAATGGAACTTTTTGGCACACATAAATGTTATTAGTATTTTTTTATCGATTGTCACATTTTTTCTTTTATTTATGTTGTGTGGTTCTGGTGTTTGCCACCAAATGTTCTTTTTTCTTTAATTTTTTTTTGGTTTTTAATAATTAGTCTTCGTCTCATAAGTCATCATTGTCCCGGATGACTTATGAGACGATGGCTATTTATTTAAAAATACTCATACGTCTTTAATGTATGAATTTCGAAGTAGGTATGTTTCACGAAAAAAAAAACTGTGAATAAGTTTATAGTTTATGAAGACCAGTAGCATAATTAAACAGCTTACTAAGTACTTACAGCTAAATAAAAATACACCGTTTTACCATTTCACTACGGAACCCTTATTCCGATAACCTACGAGTGAAGTTCAAGTTTGTAAAACTGGTTTCTGCCGCTAGCTTGGACCTGTTCCAAGACCAAGGTTGGAATAGCGGTTCTACAGCTAATGTGTCGTGTACCAGCCTGGAGAGGAACGGCAGCTATCTGCGAACGATGAATGGGAGAAAACCGAGTTGTTTTGTCAAAGATTTAGTGGATAAACCTGGAAATTTTGACGGTGATGAGTGGAAAATCTTTCGAATATTCAAAACTTGCTTTTGAATGCAGCTTCGCCCGCTTACATAAAATATAGTCTATTCACACAAATATAGCAGCTACCTATCGGTGATAAAATTTTTGCAATCGGACCAGTACTTTCAGAGATTACCTCCTACAAACAAAAAACATAAAAAAAAACAAACTTACAAATTTACCTCTTTATAATATTAGTATCATAACAAAAAAAAAAATACAAATAATACTCAATCGATTTATTTTTCTTTGAAAGGTTTTTGTGAAGAATGAATGAGAGAACATGATGTTTGTTGAAAGGTTTTGTACAAGGATATGAAAAGATTTTTTTGGAAAACGCCAGCAAAAAATCAATGCAGAAATCCTTACATATTATAAAACAAAGTCCCACTCTGCGTCTGGCTGTCTATATGATGAACACGATAAACTCAAAAACTACTGAACGGATTTACAAGTTGTTTTCACTAATAGACAAAGTAATTAATGAAGAAGGTTTAAAGTGGATACTACACGCATATTGTAGTAGAGAATATTCGTGGACTAAAAAGATTTGTGTAACACCCATGCGAAACTTGGGGAGGTCCCTTTTTTGTTAATCTAACGGTAAGCACATCAGAAATAAAAACTGTGCACGTTAGTAATATTATAATTTAATATTTGTTTAGTTATGCATGTTAAAAGTTGAAGTAAAAAATCAAAAGTACTTTCATCTCACGGTAAAAAGATCGCAACCAGAAAAAAGTCCTTTACGAAAGTCACACGTTTTTTCCAAATAAAAAACAAAAAAAAAATCAGAATTCAAAAAAAGAATCACAAACATTAATTCAAAATACATCTACCGTAAGAGAGTTAAGTGGCAAACATAGACAAAAAAAAGAAAAAAAAAGTCTTGGGTCCCATAATTAAAATTCCGTTCACACATCGGATCAATTTTTGCACACACAAAAAAATCTGAATGACAAAAACGGATAAGAGGTTTTTTATCTTAGAATAAAAAGTGCAACCGTAATTTTTTTATGGTAATTTGAAGGGATTTTTTACCTGTTCACACTTAAGGATCGATTTGATCAATAGAGGTGTTGATCCATTTCTTTTCAATCACTTATTTGTCAGGCACGAGCCATAACTAATAGGGGATCAATATGTTTTTTTTTTATTGTTAAGTGTGGCAACAATTGATTTATTTGTTGAAAGATATTTGATGGATTATCATTTTAGGGTGTCTTTTGATCTATTCTTATAAAACCACAGAGTAGTGCATAAAAGGTGAACGCTAAATTGGGAGTTGAGTTGCTTTTAATGCCGGCCATATACGCAAAGGTATACCTGACAGGTTTGTCTGTACAGGTGAGTTGTACAGGTAAACAAGATCGTGTGTGTTGCATAACTGTGCAGGTTTCCATACTAGGTCACCTGATAGGTATACCTAACTGTGCAGGCAAACTTGTCAGGTATAACCTAGCGTGTAAGTGTTGTTATAGTAGCCAAGAAAAAAAAAACACACTAAGATCAAGCCGGATAGGTTCACAAGCTCAATGGTCTCTACATTCAAACAATAAGTTGCATTTTTCAGTATTTTCAAGTCTTCTCCATCTTCTTCACAATGCGCTATTTCAGATTAATTAAGTTATACGTGTGACTGAATATAGTTTTTCTTTAATACAGTCATTAAGTAGGAGGTTGAGGATAAAAGATCTATCTTTCTATCTCCTATCTTTATAGAATAAAATAAACTTACTGTACACCAGAATAGTAACAATTTCACAGAAATTTAAATCTATGGGTACGATATGGGTATGGGTATGGGTGGCTTTATGGTCTGGTTTCCACACTTATTCCTTAGCGGACCTTTGTGCCAGCATAAAAGATCATTCTACCAATATTTATGATTATCAAAATATTATCTCTGCCTATACAAAAAACCACACGGTCAATCCCATACATTTTGATTATTCATCAATCGTACTCAAAAACACCTCCATCTTCCACACAGAACCACGTAATACAGTAGGCATATAACCAACCAAAAAATATTCGCCTCAACAATTTCAATTTCGCTGATATCTTATTTAAAAGGGAGAGACTTATTTTGCACCCCTAAGTGTACGCCGCCCCTTACGCTCGCGCACTCTTTGCGAACTTCAAAGGGGGTTGTTACCCCCCCTTGTTAACAAACTTCCACCTATCTGCATTTTTATTTAAGTTTCGACAAAAATTTTCCACCCCTTAATTCAATTTTTTTCTCTCAGTCGCTCTAGGAAATTAATTAGAGAACATGAAGCTGATTCTAGTCGATTTTGAAGATTAACTGATTTGAATAATGATGGGGCTTTTGAGGTGTTGATATTTGAAAAATCTACCTATCTGTTTTTTCTATGTATACTATTTTCAGTAGATAACACCAACACGCGTAGAGGGTCAACAATAGATAATATACAAAAAAAAAATATAATCCAAAAAATACTCAAAACTCAATTCTGTATTCCATTTCTCATTTTTTTATTCATACCATTATCTGTATATTTACTAGCTGAACGATGTTCTACCATATTATATTATCAAAGAAGACACTGGCGGGTGAGGGTAAGAGGGTAAAAAATTGCTTAAAACCTATTCTCAGACTTACCAAATATACAAAAAAAAACATAAAAGTTGGTCAAGCCGTTTTGGAGGAGGTCGATATCAAACACCGTGACATGAGATATTTTTATACATATTAGATTAATTTGCGTTTTAACACGTGACCCTCTATCAACAATATACATATAGAAAAAATGAACAAAATAAAAAACATACTGTATCCCAAAAATTATATAAAAAAAAAACTAAACATCAAGAATCCATTCTAAATAATACAATTACATTTTAATAAAGTTATTTATTTATTTATATTTTAAATAATTAAAATTGTATAACCTTGATAGGGGCACTACCGTGCCCCCTAATATGAGTTAAAAATTGGTTAATTATGAGATAACAAACATCTTATTCCTGAAACCTGACATCAGGCAAGTGTGGTCCACCGTTGACCACATCGCTTACTGTCAGATGACATAGTGGAAAGCGCAAGTATATCAATAAATACATAAGGTGCCTACGTGTCTTGGCACCTTATGTGCTCATCACCAAAATTAAAAGTGAAGACATCTAGAGAACCCCCTATTTGATTTCCATAATTGCAATTGCAAATTGCTAAAAAGAAATGCTCATTTTGGGGGTACCGGAGTGGGTGTTTAGCCAAATAATTTTCATCTTAAATATAGTACGGATAGCAAAAGCGTCTAATAAAAAATCTAAAATATAAAAAAAATCATTCCAAAATGTCTTAAAAAAAATTGTGACTAATCTAATTATCAAACAAGCGAAGCGGTGTAACTACTGTGATTCCTGTAGCCTGATCCACGTAAAATCAAACAAGCCAAATATCGTTGAAGTTTTATAGTCCTTCGATCGAAGTCCTGTCCAAAAGCGGTATTCACGTGTTCCTTAATCGGGATTGGATAGAACGACAACTCAACTGGCTCGAAACTAAACGATCTATCGAAGACTTATTTCCAGTTACGTTAATAAGTATTCTACCAGGATAATGTAATACAGAAATATATTTTTTTAAATCGACGCTAGGACCAAACGACTCTATAATCGGTGTCGTTCAAACTCGACTGATGGATGTGAATACGGAAATGGTCTAAACGACTAAATCACTACGATATCGTTACGGTTTTGATGACGTGAATCGGGCTACTGGTTGGCGGCAGGAGCACAGTTGGGTTCAGTCAGTAAAAGTCTGACACTAGGTACTTCTCACGCCACCCTTAGAAGGACCAGTCATTTGATGTTTTTTTTTGATACTTCAAGGCAAGCGTGCACTTTGTCTGTCTTTGCAAATATCTTAAAAAAAAACTGCATAGCATTTAACTTAGCCTTGATGATAGTTCTGACGTAATAAATTGTGCCGGGGACGATCTCGCGCACTTTTCCACTCTAGTGCGAAAAACTGTTAATTGCGTGCCTAAAAGTGGTAGAGATTAGAGCGGGTTTTCGAGTATGTGTATGGAAAAATATTTTTTAAATATGAAAGTAAATTAAAACAGTGCATAATGCTGAGATGCGGTGTAATTTTTAAATTTGTATGCATATTGTTGTTTGATTTTATTACATATTGTGCTTCTAAACAAAATCCTTTCAAATATCAGATTTATGGTTTTTATTATACAGCCTAATCCCATTTTTGCTGACGCTACATAATTTCAATCGGGGAGACGTCGACACGCGACCTCGTCTTTAATTATTTCTTTTTTCCTCAAAGACCCAATAATAAATGCAAATAATACTCAAAGCGCCATTCGCCAAATTATTAAGCCTTACGCCTGTATTATGCAGTTTTCTATTATGTATTTTTTATGTACATTTACATTAGCTATTTTGTTATATATTAGTTATTATATCACATAACTCAGGAGTATTTTAATTTTTTTAATTGAGATAAACTAGTGCTTGACTGCGGTCCCACCTGATGGTAAATAGCGATGCAATCTTTGATGGTGAGGCGCACTAGTTTATTAAGAGCCTATTCACTCTTGCCTTGAAGACACTCAAATTATAATCGTACGGGAAGACCGTAGCAGGCAAACTGTTCCAGTCCTTCGACGTACGCGGTATAAACGACGACGCGAAACGCTTAGTCCGGACCGTAGAGGTCTCAACAACGTAAGGGTGAATATTCGCCGTACGTCGGGTTGTCCGATGGTAGAATTGCGATGGCGGAATCAAGTATGTTCCCTTGGTACAATTTTGGTACCTACAATTACGCGAGTGAAGCCACTGCAGCATAGTATTATACTATATAATTTTTAGTTTGTGCAAAACCTGAATATATGTAGTTAAGAATCCGTAACCGAATAGATTCCAATAGTTTTTACACCATGTTATATTTTTACTCAAAATCTTTTAAAAAGGTCACAAATTGGATAACACCGACTCTAAGACCAACACAGGTCACGGCAGGTCATAATGGGTATTAGGTGACAGCAAACAGCTGGATGCAAGTGCAAAACAACCCCTCAGTCGTCTGATGGCCCGGTGACTATGTATTTTTGCTTTTATCTTTGTTAGTTTTCTTGATACGGTTTTGAAATTTTGTACATAGATTATTTACATAAATTAATACAAGACATGTGTTTTAGGTTTCGTATATACTAAATAAGGTAGCATATAAACATAAAAAAGCTAGCCAGAAACCAGAACTACACAGAAATAATAAAAGATCATAAACACATAAGTCAAGCGTCAATAAACCAAAAGGAAATAACTTTAACAATTAAAGATTCGAGGTTGCCGAAGATGAAAAAAACTGAGAAAATCACGAAGAAAAGAAAAGCCATTAAAAACAATCACCAACAATAATTCTTGGTGAAGTTTGAAGTCCAAATCGCTTGTCCTTTGCAGGGACTTGATAAATATGAAGGGACTGGATTTAACCTGATCATTTTATGACGGGGATATTATATTTTATGAGGTATGGTGTTTGGTTTTGAGAGGATATTATCAAATGTGACTTTAAGAGCGCTCACGTTCAACTTAAGATACATTACCATTCAATCGCTTTTACGTGATTATGATGTTATTACACATTTGTCTCTACATACTTTGGAAACACAGATATTATGTGGATATTTTCCAAAATTTCAAAAAATTCAAAATTCAAAAGTTTTTATTTCACATAGGCCTACATGGGCACTTATAACTTATCTAGATATGTATAATTTGGGGTTCTATTAAAATCAAAATGTAAAGACTTCCGGAGTTAGTTTTGCATGAAATTTGGCCCTTCATACTATACCTACTCCATCATCATCATCATCATTTCAGCCGATACACGTCCACTGTTGGACATAGGCCTCCCCCAAGCGTCGCCACATCGAACGTTCCTGTGCGTCCCGCATCCATCGGTTTCCTGCTACCTTCACCAGGTCATCGGTCCACCTTGTAGGAGGCCTTCCAACACTGCCTCTTCTGGTACGCGGTCGCAACTCCAAAACCTTTCGGCCCCAACGGCCATCTGTTCTGCGATCAATGTGCCCTGCCCATTGCCACTTAAGTTTGGCAATTCTTTGTGCTATGTCGGCAACCTTAGTTTTCCTGCGGATATCTTCATTTTTTATTCGATCACGCAAGGAAACCCCGAGCATAGCCCTTTCCATTGCTCTTTGGGTGACTTTAAGCCTTCTGATAAATTCCCTACCTACTCATAAATTAAAAAAGTAAAGAAAATAAATTTATAGAAACCTTGCACGTTTAATCGAGATTCTGCATGACGATGATTTTTTCCCCAAAGACTATCAAGGCTTTTTAAAAAAAAAAACATTTTCTGGGCTAAGTTTCGTGAAATATCCATGTAATGACGGACAGGACTGATCATAATGGCGACACTTGGGGGAGACCTATATCCAACAGTGGACGTCTTCCGGCTGAAGTGATGATGATGATGATGATTCATGAAATAAGGTACGATGGGGCTGAAACAAGGCTGACATATCGTTTATCCATGCAATAAAGTACAAAATGGAACTGACATAATATCCTTATTTGGACAAAATCCTCACAAAAAAAAACCAGAATATTAAAAAAAAAATGTGTGATAAACTACACTAACCTTTAAAAACGCGAAACGTCGAACAAATTAGCATCGCACATAAATTTTACATAAACTATTGGACAGGGGTTGTCGCACCCCATCGGTGCACCCCCGCGGGTCGCTCCGTGACCCCAGCAAGCATGGTGGCGGAGGATTTAAAAATCGATACATTTAGTTCAGTGGTGTGGTTCTGTGGATACCATGGGTGAAATAGAGGTCAGATGTGGCGGTCAGCAGGCCACGAGTTATAGCATAGTCGGCATTATGTTCCCACTGTTGGGATTCAGACCTCTCTGGGAGAGGGAATGGGCCGAAATCCACCACGCGAGCCCAGTGCGGGTAAATCGATATTTATTCTACATATTTATTCTACAAGCCTATTTTTTTTTTCCACAACTATCACACAACGCCGTCTAGTCCCAAGCTAAGCAGAGCTTGTGTTATGGGTACTAGACAACTGATAAACATACTTATATATTTCTAAATACATATAAATTATAGATAAATTACACCCAGACACAGAACAAATGATTATGCTCATCACACAAATATTTGTCCTGGGTGGGAATCGAACCCACGACCTCCGGCATAGCAGTCAGGGCCACTAACCACTAGACCAACAGGCCTGTCAAGATATAAATATCACATGTCTTCGAATTTTTGGTTCTAGGACATGCCGGTTCGGCTTCCACACGATATTTTCCTTCACCGTTTTGAGAGCAGTGGTGATGAAATTAATCACACAAAGTAATGCTCCTGGCTGGGTTGTTACACCCGCAACCTACCTTCAACTCGTAAGTCGGGGCCGTTACCACTCGGCCACCACTGCTCACGAGTAAGAAGAGCTATAAACTTCGAGTGTAGAGTGTGCGATCTTGATAGAAATGGGTGCTATATGGATGTTTACCATGACTTTGTTTTTGTCCACGTTCATTTTAAATCCCAGTCTTGCGGAAGGCTTATTGATGTACTGAGCTCCTCTGTAGTCCCAGTCATGACTACTATGTCGTCGGCAAACCGAAGTTAAGTGATGTATTCGCTATTCGCTATTGACATTAATGCCTAGTGGGCTAGGCCCTAGAATCCTCTATTCCAGAATCTTAACGAAATCCTCCATTGCGACAGTTTCAGAGAAATGACGTCTCTCTGTCTCACACTCTGCTGCAAGAGGATAGGTTTCGAGATCTGATCCTGAAGTCGGACTGACTCATTTATCATACTCTAATTCTTTTTGCAAGTGTTCCGTGCTCAAAATAAATAAATGCGCCTTCTAATTAACCTACGAAAATCAAAGTAACTACCTTTTCGTTTTTACCCTCGAGCTAAAAACGGAACGTTATTTACACACCCACCCCAAGAAATTCTTTCAAGTAGAAAAAAAATATATTCAAATTCGATCTCCTGTTGATGGAAAGTCGAAAAGATTTCTCCCCTTCTGTAATCATATCAAGTATATAAGTATGCTTTCTGCGTATGAGGATTCAAAGAGAGACCGTGTTTTGAAGAAATTCGACTTTTCTACCTACCCTCTTGGTACAGTCAGAGGAAAAAGTCGTAACAGATGTATTCTGTAGAAAAACAATATTTTTTAGAAAAAAGTTGCCCCACACTAGGAATTAGCATAGCATAATCAGCCTTTTTAAATGTTCCCACTGCTGGGACTCAGGTCTCTTCTCTAGGAGAGGGAATGGGCCGTAATCCACAACGCGGGCCCAGTGCGGTTTGGTGAATGTCACATGTCTTCGAATTTTTAATTCTAGGACATGCCAGTTTCCTCACGATGTTTTCCTTCATCGTATCCTACACAAAGTAATGCGCCTGGCTGGGTTCGAACCCGCGACATACAACTCCGTAAGTCCGTAAGTCGGGCCCGTTACGACTGGGCCACCTCTGCTCTGGAATTACTCCTGTATAAATGATTATTTATTTTGCAAATCGTTTGATCACCATCTCACCTGATGGTAAGCGATGATGGAGCACGCTTGCCTAGAAGTAACTTATTCACTCTTGACTTAAAGACCCCTACCCCCTCTTAGGTTGTAATTATCAGGAAACACAGACTCCGGCAGGGAACTCCACTCTTTGGCTGTACGCATACGCATAATAAATGTGTTCCTAAAACGCTTTGTTTGTTTTAATTACGTCATCATTCGTTTTTCGATCAACGAATCATCATTGCTATCCACTTTTGCCATTGACATCGATGTGGATGAATTTTATGATGCCCAATGAGTTCTTTTTATACCCGCTTTTACATATTCAAATCAAAAATCAAAATCAATTTTTTTTTTAAATAGACCATTTTAGACATTTGACTATTCAAAAGTGCCTGCTTTTGAATAGTCAAATGTCGATCAGTCCAAGAAAAGTGAAGCTAAATTATTATTTTCAGTTTGTATAATATTAATTAGGTTAGACGTTTGTAGTTAGTTAAGGTTTTAATAATGTGTTTCTTTTTCCCTAATCCAAATATGAAAAGTTTAAATCAGAATCATTTTTCTCTTCAACTGTACGAAACATGACACCCCAAACTCGATGGGATGTTTTTTTCCTAAATCAGATGCACTCCCCCATCGCTTGTTACCGTTATTATTAGATTTGTTAGAACACAGACCGATTTTTATACATAACCTAATACATATACCTGCTTCAACAAGCCAATAACGACCTTACGTCTACAAAAATTAGACACAATTTGGTGAGTAAGCTACATTTGCGTATATTTTTTTGGGTATTGATTTTATTTGTTTATACTAACATGTCTGACTGTAGTAATTGAATCGCTACCAAATTTTTTAAGGATAAAATTTTATGTTAGTTATAAATTTATCAGTTATTGGGAAGAAAATTGCTGTTAAAGTGGCCTACTTACAAATTATAAAACAAAGTCCACCCATCACATCTTTCGGCCTGTATGAATACGATAAACTCAAAAACAACTAGTGCAGTTTTCACCAATACACAGAGTGATTTATGAGGAAGGTAAAAGTGTATAATTATAATAGACACTAGAAATAGAAAAATAGAAATAGAAATCATTTATTTGCCAATAATGTAGGTAACAGATATGGTGTTAATTTATGGAGAGTCCCGATACATTTTGCCTTTCGGCATGCAAAATTATTTAATTAATTTAATACATTGCCTAAGTGGCTACGTTTACATTTACTTAACATTTCTATACAATTGAGACACATAATGACATAGAATTAAATCGGTTGAATTGGCTGTTAATATATAGGCCTCCCAAAGTGCACCGATGACTTGGTGAGGGTCGAAGGAATCTGGTGTTTGCGAAACGCACAGGACTGGTCGATGTGGTGGAGGACAATGTATAGCAGTGGACGTTTTTCGGCTGACATGACGATAATGATTGAAGCATCTTTCTAACATGATGATAAATTTAATTCAACTGATTGTAACAGATTATACATCTTTGGCAAATTGGTATATTTATCTACAATAATAGTGGATTTAATGCCATAAATCATTCTCTACCAGTCAACCTTTGGTTTACAAAGACAGCACTGTAGTAGATGCGCACTCTAAATAAGTAGTAGATAGTTGTTGTTTGTACCTTAGCATTAGTTACAAAAGAATTTCTTAAATATTTTATTTAAATAAAGAATATCCTTATTTGTAAGTTGGTAAGACATTACCAACTACAAAGTACACCGGTAGAAGTCATTGGATGATTTTCAACGTTAAAAAAACGTAATTAACTCAAAATAAACAATTTAGCTTTAGGTTGGGCTAGTAAACTGTACCTAACTCATACAAATACAAATGATACTGTAGTTGGTAAACAGGATGTTCAATACACTATGGAATTTTATCTGTAGTTATTTCAGCAGAATGAAGGAAATAAGTTTAAAATTTAAATAAGCGTGTTGGGTAGGTTTTTGATAGGTATGTTTTATTTTGTATTTATATACAGAATATAATAAATTGTGACTCAGTGGCCAAATTAAAATGGAACTGGGCAGGTCACATCTGCCGCATGTCGCAACAAAATTGGGCGAAAGCAACTACTGACTGGATTCAGAACAGCAGGAGCCGGCGACGTGCTAGGCCCAGAAGGAGATGGTGTGACGATTTGGACTCCTTCCTTAAGGATTGGACAGAAGTGGCTAAGGACAGAAAAGAGTGGAATAACGGAAGGGAGGCCTTTGCCCTGCAGTGGGACACAACAGGCTTGTAATAATAATAAATTGTTTTGTACGTCAAAATAAAATAACTTACGATACATAAACTTAAATCTATGGGTAGGTAAAATGGCAGTCTTATCGCTGACAGTGATATCTTCCAGATAAGCTTAGAATGGGTTCTAAAAATTTAGAATAATTAAAGGAGCTAGTCTGCGGTGTCCTGCATATAAGTTTGGAACATAAAGAATATTTTTGCATTATTTTACTTTTAAGCTTGCTAGTTACTCAGCAATTTTATTTTTTTAAGTGTACAAGTAATTTTAATTCCTAGTAAAATAAGATAAATAGTCAAGTTACCAAAAATTATGACTCAAATTACACTTTTATCCTCGACATGTTAAAAAAAATCTGAGGTTTTACTATTAATAGACATTCATCCCATCTGCCGACACCATAACCAATCCAGCTTGCAATAAAACAAAAATAACTGCCATCTAAAAAAAAAAACAAAAGAGACCATAAACAATGACGTCCGAAAAAGGGGTCAAACATTCCCATATCCAAAACGGTATAACTGACAAAAAAACTAATTTCAATAAACAAAAATTTATTCAAATTTTTGCACCTCTATTTTCATTAAGACAATGTAACGTTTCTGATTTGGCTCGACATCTGTTTTTAACCCTTGCATTTATTGTTTATAATATAAAAGCAACAATAGTTGCCGTTGACAATCACGGCGAACAGGAAAGGTGAAGTTAAAACAAAAAAAAAAAAGATTGTTATAGGAAGGAACAGGTTTTCATTATCATTAGAAAGGGTAAAGTGAGATGTAAGCCCGTGAAGTGTTCTGCTCATGAATGTAGGGTTGGCGACGAAACTATAAATTATATGTCGAAATTAGATTGACAGATGAACAATATTTTTAGTGTTTATTAATTTTGTAATTCTGCATTAGAGCTTTCTTAGTTCTGAAAAAAAAATCTTTAAATAAGTCAGCAGTCGACAGATAATTGAGTCAAGTGATATAGTCCTTTGGTTGAGGGTGATTGAAGAGACCATCTTTTAAAGATTGAAAATTAGAATTATGCCTAATCTATTTCACATAAATCGCTATTGGAGCACTGCTGTGCAAAGGCACAATTAATAATCTACTTATACTTAACCTTTTTATAAAACCTATTTGTAAAATAAAGATCATTTATCATTTACTTATATTTAAACCGAAACAATATTATTATCTAAATAAATTACTTCCATCATTTTTCTTTCTTTCGAAGAAACGTCAAATCGACAATATTAAAATATCAGTTGTCTTACATGTCCTTATTAAATCGCCAACCCTATCGTCTCCCGTATTTTAATTATAGCTTCCTCTTCCCCTGCTCCTTGAAGACATTGTCCTCATTTATAATTTATTCATACATTTCATTAGAAATTATTCACAGCTCGAACCGTATGCAAATTCACCAAAATTAAAATATAGACAAAGTAAGCATTCTCTTATTTTTTTTTAATAAAAATAGTTTTGTCAATGCAACCGTTCCCACCGAACGGGTTCTGTTTCAAAATTGGAACGAGAATGTCATTGCTTTTTATTAAAACATAAATTGTTTTTTTTTTAATGTCATTCTTTAAGTAGAGGAAATGTTTTTATGATTAGTTTTGTCTGATTTACATCTTAAAAATTAATAGGTGCATTGTTAGATTTCATAATAAATTGCTTTAAAGGTGCTGTGGGAACGATTAAGTCTTGTGTGGACATATTTAAATTGCACAAGAAAACGGAAATAGAGCCGTCCTGCAGTTCCAGTTTTACCAGATCAAGTTTGTCGTATCATCAAATCCAAAAATCTTTTTAATCGTAGGTACTTATCTTAAATCTGAAAACACTATCCATCTTACAAGGAGTCAAGAGATCATATTGCTTTTTTTTTGAGGTGAATAATCAACCAATTTCATCTAATAGGGAAATTCAATGAATTCTCTAGGGAGAAGTGAGAGGGCGTCTCGACTTTTACTGACTGAAACCACACCTGTGCTCATCAGTTGCCCTTGCGTGTCAGGACCACGGTTCCCTTTTCAGCAATTCTTACTAGTCTACTAGCCTTGCTAGGTCTCTATTTACCTTTGTTGCTGATATCCCTTTGAGGCGCGCGTGAAATATACAGGTATTATTCGGGCGTAATCTGTACTGGACGGCTGGACGGTGAGCTACCCATTGCTGGTCGTCCGTAAGTTCACAGACGGTGGTTGGGGATCGTCCTGCGATTCTCGATGCCCGAGGCGTCTGCTGTGGCAGCGGCGTGGACGTGAGGATGTCCGTTTTCTCACAGTTGTGGTCATCTCTTTCGCTAGCATAACTGCTTTGCAGAGTGAGGCGATCGAATCCCATTCCCTCTCGCACCAGATTGTCGGCTGGACCAGGGCCCGGTCACAGAGGTCGCCACGTCCAATCTCTCTGGTGTCCTCCGGAAGAAGATCAGAAAAGTGTACCTATTAATTTTTGTAGTAGTTATAGTGTATTTTTTTATAGTTTTGGGTATGTTGTTGTGAGCATACTTTAGCTTACTGCAGATTATAATAAACTAGTTTTGAAAAGGATATTTCCAAAATAAAATAACAATTAGAATTGTTAAAAAAATCCATGATATTAGATTTTACGTTGCCTTGTCAAATAGTGGACTCGGTTTAATACTGGTAAAAACCAATATTTAATAAGCACACGACACAAACAATGATATGATCAACTTCTAGTTTCTATTCGAATTATGAATTCAAAGAACTAGACATGCAATTCAATATATTATAGGATACGGTTGTTTTCCCTTTCGCCGCCCATTAAGGCTTCCGACAATCATGATGTCAATTTAATACAATTTATTACACAACATTTACAATTTCAAATGGTTGTAATTGCTACAAGACAATCAATACCCGTCTCAAATATTTTCTATTTTGACAACTACCGTCCACATTAAAACATTTTGTCAAACGATTTTGAAGTTTATCGCCCTGAGTTAAGGTTGTGTGCTGATGAGGTTGGACGCTAATAAATGCAATGTATGAAGTGTTCCGTATATTTGTAACTGTCAAAGTGGTATGAAAATAAACCGGTTTTTATGATGATTAGGAGGATAGTTAGTTGTAGTTATGCGTAATTATAAAGGTTTTACCATATTCACTAGTGATGGGAATACGGAGTTGATATTTCACAAAGTTTCCGAAGAGCAGAATCATTTTAATGAAACGTAAAAGTATTTTATAAAAGTGCTGCCTTTGGTCCTCACTGTATATCTATAGTAAATTTTCTTTGTCTTGGTAACCATCCAGATCGAGTCCATGACGTCAACGGCGCGTTTTGTTCCACGCGCTCCTCAAGGAGTTGTCAGCAAACCGTAGGGGCCCAGCATGGTCGAAGCCTACTGCGGCCAAGGGTCTGCTTTTGAAAGCAAGATTTGACTAGGTTGCCAGATGAGAAAATCAAAAGTCAAGGAAGGTTTTTTTTTGATGGATAAAAATCATCCAACGCGACGGTAAAATCATGACGCGGAGCGGGAGAAGGAACAGGACTGGGTTTTTAGTCAGTAAAAGTCTGACACTATCTCCTGCTCCGGCTCCAAAGGGCGCGGAGATTTCATTAGATGATATTCCGCCTACAAAAAAAATATATATATCTTCTTTATCTTGGTCAATAAACTAGCTGTCCCAGGCGATTTTCCTCATGTCTTTAGCTACTGGTCCGCTCCTATGGATCGTAGTAAGATATAATATAGCCTTTCTCAATAAGCGAGCTATCCAACACTATAGGATGGCTACGGCGTTTTCGCCGCCGCTGAGATTCTGATCCCGATTTCCGGCCACCGTAGGCGCGGGCTTGCGGACAGTGAGCAATGGGTAGCTCGCTGTCCGGCCGTCAGGTAACTGTCCGGACCAAGTCCAAGTTGTCGACGGCGCACGCTGTTCCCGCGCGCCTCAAGGAGTTGTCAGCAACAGCAGGGACCCAGCCGGGTCGAAGCCTACTGCGGTCAGGGTTATCCGAAAGACAGCTTGAGCCCCGGTATGAAGGCTACAAGGAACGGGGTGGGTGTTTTAGTCAGTAAGAGTCTGACACTATCTCCCGCTCCGCCCAAGAGCGGGGGTTGTCATTGGATGATTTTTTCAACACTATAGGATTTTTTCAATTCGTAGCAGTATTTCCTGAGATTAGCGAACTTAAACTTTCGATTACCGTAATTATAGACAAAATAGAAAAACAATGAGTGAGCGAAAATCGGCGTTCGCTTGGGGTTTAATGAATTAGTTGCAGAGCAGTGGTCGGGGCAGTGGTAGCAGCCCCAACTTACGAGTTATGCTTGGTACAATTCTAGTCCGGTGCTTTGCTTTTTGTAATTTTTATGGCGTAAGAAAACTTCGCGAATCTGTGATCCTTGACACATAAAATCTGTGACATCCTCCCAGCCGCACTGGGACTTTCTCCTGAAGAGGAGGCTTGAATCCCAACAGTGACAACTATAGTCATAATAGAATATATTTATTTATTTATTTATTAATACTTCTTGCACAAAAAACTGTACAAAGGCGGACGAACTGGTAGATAATGCCTAAGGCATTATCTACCAGTCGACCTTAGGGTGGTGTAGAGACATAACATGGTAGGTGCAACTTCAAGGCAAAAAGAAAATTAAAATCAACATAAATACATAATTATATAAATAAATACTTATATAAATACACACAAATAAACAAAATTATTATGAGAAATGAATATAACAAATCACTGCTGTGATGATTCTGCCAACATATATGTCTTCTAGTAAGATAATTAAACAACGTCTCATTAGCTCTATTATAAAAATAAAACAGGCTTTAAAACCATAGTACTCGAAGACAATTAAAAAGGGAACAAAAGATATTTTAAAATATCTTTAGCATTAAAAACGCCGTAAGTAATAATTTATTTTAACACTAATTGATTGTGTTTACCGCTTCGTACGGGGATACTCATATTATAATTATAGTTCAATTCATAAGAGGTAGCGGAAAAGCTTGGCTTTCATTTGTTGTGTTCTAATAAACTGGAGGTTAAGGTTCTGGAGTGGCAACCACGTACCGGAAGACGCATTGTAGGAGGCTTTCCACAAGATGGACCAATGACCTAGTGAGATTCGCGGGAAGCCGGTGGATTCGAGACGTACTGGACCGATCGTTATGGCGGCACTTGGGGCAGGCCTATATCTAACGGTGGACGTCTTTTGGCTGAAATGGTTTGAACTGCGTTTGTCACAAGAATTAACTGTCTATTTATGTTTTCTTAAAAACCGTATAATTGTTTTTCAGGTCTCTACGAAGTACGCTATGATCTCACACAAGTCACCACTTCTATTTTAAAAGAACATAATTTATTTCGATCACGCATAGAAACCAGTCTTGTTATGATGATTTTTAGAGAATATAATGGTAAGTTTAAGAATACTTTTAATTTCATAACGTTTCTGTCTATTTTTTTAAATATTTTTTTAGGTAAATATACCTAATCATTGAAGTCTGATTAACAATTAGGCGTCGTATCATGCAAAATACTAGTTTTTAGTTGCATCTGGTTTTCTGGCAGTGGATTACAACTATAGGTAATTTATCAATATTAGGATGGATCCAAATATTGACAAATAACCTATAGTTGTTGTTGATGATCAATAATTGTGACAAAAATACGAGTCTTCTTCTATATTTGAATTCATGATTCAATATCATTATTATTAAATGGAACAGAAACCTTTATGACATACAAGACAAAATTCCACTGCTACCAAAATTTTTGTTAATAATTTTTTTTATTTTTTTATTCGCAAGTATTTTATTTACAGGAAGGAACATACATGTACAGGAAGAAGCCATACCTGATGAGTGGTGCAGCAGTTCTTTGGTGCCCATTTTTAAGAACAAAGGTGATGTGCTTGAGTGCAACAATTATAGAGGAATAAAGCTAATGTCACATACTATGAAAGCCTGGGAGAAAGTTATTGAAAGGCGACTGAGAGAAGAGAGTGAAATTTCACAGAACCAATTCGGTTTTATGCCTGGTTGGGGTACAACAGATGCCATTTTTGCTATACGCCAGCTGTGCGAGAAATACAGAGGTGCGCATAAAAACTTGCACATGGTATTCATTGACCTCGAAAAGGCATATGACCGGGTACCTCGTGAGGTTCTGTGGTGGGCCCTTAAGGAGAAAGGTGTGCCTGGGAAGTATGTGCAGTTGATCCGAGCGATGTACAGTCGATGCAGTACCCAAGTCCGTTCTTCAGTGGGCACTACTGGAAGCTTCAATGTGGCTGTCGGCTTACACCAAGGGTCGGCCCTCAGCCCTTACCTCTTCCTGATGATAATGGACGCTCTGACGTCGGACATTCAGGCAGAGGCTCCCTGGTGTATGTTGTTTGCCGATGACATTGTGCTGGTTGCCGAGAGTGGCCTAGAGGTCCAGAACAGATTGGAGGTGTGGTGGCACAGATTGGAGAGTGTTGGCCTGAAATTAAGTAGAACCAAAACGGAGTACTTGTTCTGCGATTTCGGCGGTCTCTCCAATCCAGTGCCCTTAGCTCTCGCCGGAACGCCCATACCGATCTGTTCCGACTTTCGGTACCTCGGGTCGCTCGTCCAAGGGGATGGTGAGGTAGACCGGGACGTAACACATCGGATCAACGCAGGATGGATGAAATGGCGACAGGTCACGGGAACAACTTGTGACCCACGGATGCCCCTCAAGTTGAAGGGTAAAATCTACAAGTCCGTGATAAGGCCTGTCATACTGTATAGATCAGAATGTTGGGCTTTGAAAAAGACGGATGAAAAATGATTGCATGTAGCGGAGATGAGAATGTTAAGATGGATGTGTGGTGTGAAGAGAATGGATAAAGTGAGAAATGAGTATATTAGGGGAAGTTTGAAAGTGGCGCCAGTGACGGAAAGGTTGAAAGGAAATCGTTTGTCTTGGTATGGTCATGTAAAGAGGAGAGATGAAAAGCATGTTGCTAAAAGAGTTATGAATTTACATGTGGATGGATGGAGAGGGAGAGGGAGGCCAAAGAAAAGATGGATGGATTGTGTGAGAAGTGATATGAAAGAAAAGGGAGTTAGTGATAGCGTGACGAGTAACAGGACAGAATGGAAGAAGAAAACGTGTTGCGCCGACCCCAAATAAAATGGGACAAGGGCAGGAAGAAGAAGAAGATTCGCAAGTATTTTATTTATCACTTAAGTTTAATTACTACACTATGTTTAAATATACAAACTTATAAATTATTATTTTACAATCAACTTAGATTATATTATCGACATAATTTATTGAGTGGCAATGGATTGAAATTATCCTAAATTCAAATTTAAAATACAAACTCGCTACGGCTTAAACCATGCGCCATACATGAGCTTTAAAATTGCACTGACATACGCCAGTAGAGTCACGTATACCATCGCGTTTTATATACGGAAGCGGCTGCAAACACATAACTCACCTTTTATCTGTAGAGTCGGTTAAAAGAAAGTTTTTGTTACCCTCAAACGGGGTAAGTAGGAACGCGGGGGTGAATAGAAACAAAACTTTGATTAAGATATTCGCTTCGGTATATATTTTTGTAATATTGATTTCTATTAGATTATTATTTATTTATTTATTATATACTATATTTTACACCTCATAATGTGGATAGGTCACAGGATAAACATATATAAAAACAAAGTGTACAAATGGCGGTCAGACAACTAGCTCGTAGTTGTCCTGTGCGATAACAGGACAACTACGAGATAGTTGTCTAATAATAATAAATAAATAACTATAATTGCATAAGTTGATAAAAATGCTATGCAATAGCTTTACCGCGGCAGTCCCCGAGTGCCACACGTCTTTTTTTTATATTTCTAAAGCTATATAGGGTTATTTGTATAACACCAACAACCTTGCAGGACTGTATTCCTAACATCATAAACAATAACTTTTATTCTATGACTTTTGACAAAACATAATTAATTTACCAAAAACAAACCATCAAGATTTCGTTGTTCTATCTAACACATTTCTACTCTGTATTCTGCTATACCTACCCATGTCTGTCTGAAGTGACGCAAGCGCATCAAGCACCCCTGTAGCTTGATCCCGTTCATCTCCGCTATTGTACTATCGCTTGCTTCGCATAGACTTCGTAATATTTAGAAATGTTCAATTTAAATATTTTTATTTTTGTATGAGAATCTAATGAACTAAAATGCGATAAATTTTTAAAAGTCATTTAAAAAAGTTGTATGGTCCTGAAACGGTGGCAGTGTATATAAACATGATATATTCTAGCTAATTATCTTGATAAACCACTTTACATAGGATAAAGATAATTTATCATAATTATATCAAGCTAACGAGACTACCATCTGCTTCGATAACGCAAAAAAAAAAACGCTAATAAACACTAAGTATTTCTTACACGGCTAATCATACTAATAGTATAAAGAAGAAAGTTTATGAGTGTGTGTGTATATTTGTTACTTTGTCAAGCTAAAACGGCTTTTTTATTGTTTGCGCTTGACCGCTATCTCACCTAATGGAAAGCGACGATGCGGTCGAAGATATAATATCATCACCAGCCTTTTTAATGTTCCCACTGTTGGGACTCAAGCCTCCTCTCTAAGAGAGGGAATGGGCCGTAATCCACCACGCGGGCCCAGTGCGTGTTGGTGAATGTCACATGTCTTCGAATTTTTGGTTCTAGGACATGCCGGTTTACTCACGATGTTTTCCTTCACCGTTTTGAGAGCAGTGGTGATGAAATAAATTGCTCGTAAGTCGGGGCCATTACCACTCGGCCACCACTGCTCCCCGCTGCGAAGATATAATATAATAATTTTTAATACTCAACCCGTTCCTTCGTGCCTTCATACCGGGGCTAAGCTACCTTTCGAAGCTAACCCTGGCCCCAGTAGGCTTCGACCCAGCTGGGCCCCTGCTGTTGCTGACAACTCCTTGAGACGCGCGGGAACAGTCCGTGCCGTTGACGACTTGGGCTCTTACGGTGGCTGGAATTTGGGATCGGAATCCTGGCGTCGGCTGGGGCGCTGCGAGCGCCGTTGCCTAATGCTTTCGGCCTCCTCCTTGGCTAGCTTTACTGCTTGGCAGTAGGAGGCGACCGCCTACCTCTCCCTCTCGTACTGGACCATGACCTGTACCAAGGCCTGGCGCGAGAGATCGCCGTTGCTGTTCACCCCCATGAGGGACCCCGTAAAGGGATTAAACGGGGGACCAAAGTTTGTATGGAGAAACCGACTTTCCGAAATCATCAAATGACTCTTCCCGCTCTTGGGCGGAGCGGGAGAAGTCATTGGATTCATTTACCTATTTATTTATTAAAACTTCATGCAATACAAAGGTACAAAGGCGGACTTGATGCCTTAGGAATTCTCTACCAGTCAACCAAGGGCGGTGAAGAGAAAACGTGGCCGGTGCATAAAAAAAGAATAGGTTAATAACAAAAACTACACACATATATATAATAAACATACATATATATTCAATATAATATATACCACCAAATATATTATCATTTATATAAGGAAAATGAAAGCATTTTTGAGACTACTCCGCTATTTGTGTAGAAAATAAAGCCGCAACTTCCGCATAAATGCATACCGACTGGTGCCCGTCCTGATGTCAAGAGGAAGCGCATTCCAGAGAAGTATGGACTGTATATGAAAGGAAGAATGGACAAAATCAGAAGTATGAGCAGGACAAAGCAGTAGAAGATTGTTGGAAGAAAGCAGATTCTTAGCATGGGAAGAACATAGATATTGAAAGTTTGATATAAGATAAGAAAGAAGGGTGGGAGAATTCACCAGAGAGAAAAGTGTAGTCAATGCGCGCAAATTTCTTCTCTGGCGAATGGGCATCCATTTGAGTTCAGTTCTGTAACTCGAAATATGGTCATATTTTCTCATGCCCCTCAAACCCCAAGCGAACGCCGGCGTTCGCGCGTGATTTCGCGCCGTTCGGTTGAACACTATGATTATTAAAAGTCCACGTAGATTATTAAAATTTTGAGCGTATTATTTATTGGTTATGTATCTAAGAATGTAAATAAGAAATTCTTCATAAAGTAGTCTGCAAATTTCGAAAATAAGCAACCTTTCCCATTTTTCCGTAGTTATACCTATTTAAATGCTTGGGGTCTCATATGAACCGGATGCAGTTGTTGAGGAGCCTGTCAAGCTTGTCTAGCAACAGCGCATTCAGGTCAAAGTAGCACACATCAGCATATTCGATTATAGGGAAAATTAAAGTCTGCACAAGCATTGTCTTTGTCTTCGGAGGCAAAAAGTTCCTCAGACGATACATATACCGAAAAGTCCCGTTGACTCTTTGGCAGACACTTGAACATTGGACGATTTCCCATCTATAAAAAAAAATGCTGTTCACCAATGCGCACTGGGCCCGAGTGCTGGTGTACGGCCCAATCCCTCATCTAGAGAGGAGACCTGAGTCACAGCAGTGGGAATATTTTAAGATTGATTACGCGAGCAAAGCCGTTTGCAGGAACTAGTATAATATAACAAGCATAAAAAGGGGTATCACTTAATGACGCAAAAACACCTTGTTTAAGACCTATACATAAATACCTAGACTTAGAAAGGAACAAAGGCGTTAGGAACAGCTGCCTAACATGTGCAGGCGAACGGCTTAAATGTTAGATTAGACGGTAAAATAATACACGGTTTGTTTGCTCAAATCTAAATATCGTCGTTGCGACTTTAAGACCTCTTGTGTTTTTTTTTTTTTTTTTTATGGTGGGAAAAAATCATGCATTGACATCCCCCGCCCTTGGGCGGAGCGGGAGATAGTGTCAGACTCTTACTGACTAAAAGACCCACCCCGTTCCTTCTAGCCTTCATACCGGGGCTCGAGCGCCCTTTCGGATAACCCTGGCCCCAGTAGGCTTCGACCCGGCTGGGTCCCTACTGTTGCTGACAACTCCTTGAGGCGCGCGGGAACAGTGCGCGCCGTCGACGACTTGGGCTTGGTCCGGACAGTTACCGGACGGCCGGACAGTGAGCTACCCATTGCTCATTGTCCACAAGCCCACGCCTACGTTGGCCGGAAATCGGGATCAGAATCCCAGCGGCGGCGGTGGCGATTGCGGCGATAACGCCGTTGCCGTAATTTTTTTTTATTTTTTATTCCACAACTATCACACACGGCCGTCTAGTCCCAAGCTAAGCAGAGCTTGTGTTATGGGTAGTAGATAACTGATAAACATACTTATATATTTCTAAATACATACATATTATAGATAAATTACACCCAGACACAGAACAAATGATCGTGCTCATCACACAAACATTTGTCCTGGGTGGGAATCGAACCCACTAACCATTAGACCAACAGGCCTGTCGAATTAGAGAAACAATTGAAAGACAATGAGAGAGCGAACGCTGGCGTTCCATTGGAGTTTCACCTTTCGAATATCGTAATTAGATACACAATTGAAAGACTATGAGAGAGCGAACGCCGGCGTTCCATTGGAGTTTCACTTTTCGAATATCGTAATTAGATACAATTGAAAGACTATGAGAGAACGAACGCCGGCGTACCATTGGAGTTTCACTTTTCGAATATCGTAATTAGATACACAATTGAAAGACTATGAGAGAGCGAACGCCGGCGTTCCATTGGAGTTTCACTTTTCGAATATCGTAATTAGATACACAATTGAAAGACTATGAGAGAGCGAACGCCGGCGTTCCATTGGAGTTTCACTTTTCGAATATCGTAATTAGATACACAATTGAAAGACTATGAGAGAGCGAACGCCAGCGTTCCATTGGAGTTTCACCTTTCGAATATCGTAATTAGATACACAATTGAAAGACTATGAGAGAGCGAACGCCGGCGTTCCATTGGAGTTTCACTTTTCGAATATCGTAATTAGATACAATTGAAAGACTATGAGAGAACGAACGCCGGCGTACCATTGGAGTTTCACTTTTCGAATATCGTAATTAGATACACAATTGAAAGACTATGAGAGAGCGAACGCCAGCGTTCCATTGGAGTTTCACCTTTCGAATATCGTAATTAGAGACACAATTGAAAGACTATGAGAGAGCGAACGCCAGCGTTCCATTGGAGTTTCACTTTTCGAATATCGTAATTAGAGACACAATTGAAAGACTATGAGAGAGCGAACGCCAGCGTTCCATTGGAGTTTCACCTTTCGAATATCGTAATTAGATACACAATTGAAAGACTATGAGAGAGCGAACGCCGGCGTTCCATTGGAGTTTCACCTTTCGAATATCGTAATTAGAGACACAATTGAAAGACTATGAGAGAGCGAACGCCAGCGTTCCATTGGAGTTTCACCTTTCGAATATCGTAATTAGATACACAATAGAAAGACTACGAGAGAGCAAACGCTGGCGTTCGCTTGGAGTTTCATCTTTCGAATATCGTAATTAGATACACAATTGAAAGACTATGAGAGAGCGAACGCCAGCGTTCCATTGGAGTTTCACCTTTCGAATATCGTAATTAGATACACTATTGAAAGACTATGAGAGAGCGAACGCCAGCGTTCCATTGGAGTTTCACCTTTCGAATATCGTAATTAGATACACTATTGAAAGACTATGAGAGAGCGAACGCCGGCGTTCCATTGGAGTTTCACCTTTCGAATATCGTAATTAGAGACAGCTGAAAGACAATGAGAGAGCGAACGCCGGCGTTCCATTGGAGTTTCACCTTTCGAATATCGTAATTAGATACACAATTGAAAGACTATGAGAGAGCGAACGCTGGCGTTCGCTTGAGGTTTAAAGAAATCGGTGATTTTTATGATAAAATCGATAAAAAACCGTCTACTGAGCTACAACAAAAAATAAAGGTATTAGCCATATGATTTCCTGCTTTTAATTTTGCTATTGTTAGTTGAAATTAAAAGTAGTATAATAGTAAAAAAAAAAACAGTTTAAATGTAAAAGTAGTTTATTTCGACGTACGACGAGAATCCACCCATACGTTGTTGAAACCTTTGCGTTCCGGACTAAGCGTTTCGCATCGTCGTTTATACCACGTACGTCGAAGGTCTGGAACAATCTGCCTGCTGCGGTCTTCCCGCTATAATTTGAGTGTCTTCAAGGAAAGAGTGATTAGGCGCATAAACTAGTGTGCCGCACCATCAGAGATTGCATCACCGCTTACTATCAGTAGCCTGATTCACGTAAAATCAAAAAAGCCAAATATCGTTGAAGTTTAATAGTCGTTCGATCGAAGTCCTATCTAAAAGCGGTATTCACGTGTTCCTTAATCGGGATTGGACAGAACGACAACTCAACTGGTTCGAAACTATACGATCCATCGACGACTTATATCCAGT
The DNA here is from genome assembly GCA_910589285.2 of Mythimna ferrago. NCBI lineage: Eukaryota > Metazoa > Arthropoda > Insecta > Lepidoptera > Noctuidae > Mythimna > Mythimna ferrago. The sequence goes on from OU342693.1 coordinate 5,069,271, forward strand.
TATATTAATATGTATTCTACCAGGATAATGTAATACAGATTCTTTTTTTTAAATCGACTCATCGACCAAATGACTCTAAAATCGATTGTGCATACGGAAATGGTCTAAACGACTAAATCGCTACGAAATCGTTACGGTTTTGATTACGTGAATTGCGCTACAGGTGGGATCGCAGTCAAGCACTAGTTTATATGAATTAAAAATAGAGAAAAGTCGAGAATTTTAAAGGTCTGTAACAGTCATGCGACGGGGCGGGTTATCAATAACAGGTAAAACTAGTGTGATGCACTGACGAAGTCTCCGTATTTTCATCTACATCTCGCTTTGAGGCATCATACACAATATCAAAGTTTTCCATTTGTGTTTTTCCATTTTTCCTCGTGGAAAACATGCATAGCATCCAAGATATATTACAAGTGATAATGGCACCAATCCAACTATCACACTCTTCATCATTCGGGGCAGAAAACGTACGTATAAGTACTTTATTTCCTTTTAAATAAAACGCTGCAGTAAAAATACTTGTTCTACCGTTAAGGTTTTCTTCGGATAGGTTGTTGTTGGTTTTGTTGGATGAGCCTAAGGGTAGAATATACCGATGGTTACAATTGCGGGTGAAGTTTCCTCTAGGTATTTTCTTGAACCCTAACATGTAGTGATCGAACAGCATAAAATATCGGCGACGCCATGTTTTGATGTATTTTCCGCGCAGTTCCAGCCAGCCTTCCTTTTTTATATGTCTGGATCTAGGGATACTGAAAAAAAAGAGAAAAATATCTATGTTTAGAAAAAAAACCATACCAATATGATCCATAGTAATATGATGATGCCATCTAGCCGATTTCGGCCACAGCGACCGCATTCCTTGGCTCCTCATAGTAGTTGTGAGCTCAGTAGCCTGATTCACGTAAAATCAAGCAAGCCAAAATATCGTTGATGTCGTTCGATCGAAGTTCTATCCAAAAGTGGTATTCACGATCTATCGACTTATTTCCAGTTACATTAATAAGTATTCTACCAGGATAATGTAATACAGATTTTTTTTAAATCGACGAATTTCAAACGACTTAAAAATCGGTGTCGTTCAAACTCGATTGATGGATGTGAATACGGAAATGGTCTAACTAAACGACTAAATCGCTACGATATCGTTACGGTTTTCATTACGTGAATCGGGCTACTGATCTGCTGCTCTGTTATGTGCCCTCATGTGACTTGCATATTCAACTTTGGCTGACAAAACTCCGAGCACAGAGCGGACATGCCAGAACTAATATTACAGACTAGTTGTTTCCCGTGGTTTGACTTGCGTCTGTGATTATTGTTCCGCTCCCGTAAAAATTATAAATCACACCAGTAATATTCCGAGATTAACGTTTTTAAACAAACTGTTCAGTTTTATGTCTGTCTGCTTATTTAATTTTGAGCATAAATTACTGAACCAAATTTTATGTACTTATTGGACTTTACACGTTGGATACTTTTTAGATCTCTAACCTAACCTAACAAAAAAGGCAAGATTGGAAAAGCGATCTTGACAAATTACATTCAATTTATGTGATTTTTTATTTATACATTTTGTCTATCCCGCTCATTGACGAACTAAAACGATTATCTCTCTGCATTATCAGAAATTCTCTATATTTTTGTAATAAACTACTTATTTTTCTTTATTACATTTTGGCTCGCAATATTAAATAATTTAGCTGCCTCCGAGTCTCTCAATTTGTCTTTTCCCAAAATCCTTAAATGTTTTTTTGTATACCAGCAAATATTTTTCTCTGTGTTAACAGGAATATTTTCTGTTACCCATATGAATTGCTTTTTTTTTTTCAGAAAGTGGTTTTTTATTTCTTTGTGGTGCTGAATAAATAATAACAATATTTATTCTTTGGAAGGAAGTCTAACTCCCAAAAAGTCTTCACAAGGTATCTTATTGAATAACCAAATTCCTCTTTCTTACCGATTTTAAAGCCTAAATATGACTAATTGTTTTATTTTATCACAGTAGTAACACTTACTACCCTCCATTGTAAAAAATATTAATATTAAAAATTAACCCTACACTGATGACGTACTAATTGTATAAAAAAACTTTATTGTCTTTGTGTGACCTCTAAATATTAACCGATTTTGGTGATTTTTGGTATATGGACACTGTGTACGAGTGGTATCAAGATTTCGAGCAAAGTCAAATGAAAATCACAAATTGTCAAAATATGAAACGCCCTAGTGTAGATGGTGTCCAACATGTGACCTTTTTAAAATATTTTGGGAAAAACATAACATGGTGTAAAAGATATTGGAATCGATTCAGTTACTGATTCTAAACAAACTATATATATTCAGGTTTCGCATATGCTAAGAATAATGTTGTATGCATATGGAATGCTATAAAGTATTGAGTATCAACAGTATAAAAAACTAGGTAGGTACTTACTTCAGGCCATTACCTGCAACACTTGTAACATTGGTATTACTATTTGTTTCTACCGTAACTGTATTATCTAGTGTTTTTTCTTCCATTTTTAATGTTCCACTGTACTTTTATATTCGTTTAATAATCACGGTATGCACTGAATTACAGACACGTAGGGGAGACCGGGTTTGGAAGTCACATTTTTTTTCTTTTGCATTTTTAGTACTATTTTTTGTAGTCAAGGATGATAAATTATATATTAATGGATAGTCTATTTATCTTAGTTTCAAAATAGATAAATACTTTGTGGCTAACATTGCGTTTGGAGGAAATATTTACATTTTTATGAAAAAAGAAAAGTGTGACATTTAACCCCGTGTCAGGGATGGTTGTCACAGGTGCTGGGGTAGGTAGTCGCATAGTAATATATGAGAGAAAAACAGTGATACACACATATTTACATCAAGTAGGTTTTTTTATTTAAGATAAAAATGTTTTTATAAGTGACTGTAACTTAAAGTAACGAAAGACCTATTCGTAAATATAAAAAAATAAATAAAAAATAAAATTCATTTTCAACGATTAATTTCTATAAATTTAAATGTTGTATGAATATGATTTTAACCAAGAAATTAACAAAATACTTATTTGTAATGAATAAAAACACTCAAAAACAAAATCAGCTTTTAGTTAGTAACTTCGACATCTAATAATAATAACAACTTCTAATTATCTCAGAATTTTGGTAACAAAAATGTAATCTTAGTCAGTCATTAATCGCTTTGGAAGTAATACTTTGAAATTAAATTACTTTATATGTTAAAATTATAAATAGTCATTCTTAAAATCAGTCTGAGTATTCGAAATCACAATTTTGGAAAATATAGCTTGGTACATGCTTCGTGAACCCATAACTTGCATTCTAGGCACTGAATCCAGACTTCCTTAGACTTGCTAGCAGAGTATGGGGATAAACAGACCAAGCAAAACTTCATCCTCTTCGCCATCATCGTTATTACCAGATCATTTCTTTTCATTTATTTTTTTCGTAATTTTCTTCTTTTTAGTTTTTTGCTCATCTTTCTCTCCTAGCACACGTTTTGATACTTTCTTTCTCTTTGCTTCTTGTTCCTTTTTCCTTTCTTCTAAATAGGTATTTTCCGGCGCGCCTGTTAGAATTGCTGATTTACATTTTCTTCTATCCAGCCTTTGGCAAAGGTCTCAAAATTGAAGGCGGTAACTAAGAACTTGTTAATCCGTTTGGTCCAGGATAGGTGATTGCCATATCATCTTTAATTCTTTTGTGATGCCTTGGCATCATATTAGCTCTGAAAAAAAAATAACATTTTTATAGCAAACTCTTAAAAAAGCCAACAAAAAAGTCAACAGACATGCTCGGGGTTGGTTGTCACTTGTGACTACCAGCCCTCGTCGACCTGAGACAACCCGCCCCGAAACACGTTTCAGAAAATAACCTTACAAAATAAATTCAAATGAATGTTTCCACTAAAAACCATTTAAGATTATGATGACAGACAAATTTCACTATCACAATACATGAAGAAGTATGTTCATATGCAATATCAAAGTATAAGTACTTACGAGATTTGACACAGATGCACAAAAAAATACTTTAATTGGCGCGAAAAAGTATATGCGCGTGGTCCCGTCCCGACATGCCGGAGTGAACCGAGGTGAAGTATGGCGGGGGGTATAGTTCTCGCGATTTTTCGACGCCTGTCGATCACCTCATTCGTGCGTTTATTTGTCAGTTATGGCCACTGTGACAACCAACCCGTGTGACTTTCATACCCGGTCTCCCCTACATATATCGTACAGAGCGGTGTTATTACTAACGTAGTGTTAGTTATGTTAATACCTAATTATTGTTTTTGGCTGACAAGGAAACTACGAGGAATTTTATAATTAATGTGTCATCCTTATTTATTTATTTATATTAGGGAAAACCAACAATTGTACAGTTTATGTTATACCTAGAGATAAGATACAGAGTAGGTTAATGTACAATCCACCACGTTAAAATGAGATACAGTGAAGACAATATTAAACTAGAATACAAAGGCAAAAAGAAAAATTAAACAACATTAATTTTAATATATACGAAACCCGAAATACGCGTCTAGGATTTTATGTAAAGAATCTATGTACAAAAAAAACCGGCCAAGTGCGAGTCGGACTCGCCCATGGAGGGTTCCGTAGCAGCAAGTAACATAATATAAAAGTTCTTGTAGTTCGTTGTAACTTTGATCGATGTTTTAATAATAGTGTATTTTTTTAGATTTGTAGCGACATCTATGGCGCCACATAAGAACTACGAAGAAAGTACGAAATCCTGCATCGCGCATTCACAGTTCTCCGCGCGATTTGAACATATACGACAGCCCGAAAACATCTATCGGGCAGTCGCCCACCAGACTATAACACCTGTCTGGTCGGAGGATCCTCCCTTTTCAACGGAGGTTTGCGGGACTTTACTCTCTGTTCCGCCTACCTCCAAACTGGTGACCCCCGACAAAGAACGTCAGCGCAGCCTTCGTGCAGCTACTACTTCGTGACGTCATCATCACTTCCTCATGCTTTCGAGCAGCGAGCCATACAGCCAGCACCCACGGCTATGAAGGGTATCCTGACCACCAGCATGACTACCTGGTCAAACCTGGTCATCCCCCTCAGCCTCATCAGCGACCTTGGCACACCGGACCTTCGGCCAGTCACATGAAGAGCTATGAAGACCCTCTCCTGGTCGACGCCAGCAGTCAAGCCCTACGTCGCACAAGCACCGCTCCGACTCACTGGAGCCAGCAGCACTACTCCGACTCACTGGAGCCTGCAGCATCATCCCGACTCACTGGGATAGCACCACCCCGACTCACTGGGGCATCATCCCGACTCACTGGGACATCATCACCCCGACTCACTGGGGCATCGTCCCGACTCACTGGGACATCATCACCCCGACTCACTGGGGCAACATCCCGACTCACTGGGACATCATCACCCCGACTCACTGGGGCATTATCCCGACTCACTGGGATAGCAACACCCCGACTCACTGGGATAGCAACACCCCGACTCACTGGGGCATCACCGCAGACAGTTCCGACTCACCGAGAACTATGCGGCATCGGTTCCGACCCACTGGAACCAACCTACGCTGGCCTGGCACGCATCAAGAACCATCGATCTCCGATCTCCGGAGGGGAGTGATGTAGCGACATCTATGGCGCCACATAAGAACTACGAAGAAAGTACGAAATCCTGTATCGCGCAATCACAGTTCTCCGCGCGATTTGAACATATACGATAGCCCGAAATTATCTATCGGGCAGTCGCCCACCAGACCATAACACCTGTCTGGTCGGAGGATCCTCCCTTTTCAACGGAGGTTTGCGGGACTTTACTCTCTGTTCTGCCTACCTCCAAAGATTTATGACGTATTAAAAAAAATTTTCGTTGGTAGTTTACATAGTAATGTACTTCATATATTTTTTTAGTTTTATCATTCTCTTATTTTAGAAGTTACAGGGGGGGGGGACACACATTTTACCACTTTGGAAGTGTCTCTCGCGTAAACTATTCAATTTAGAAAAAAATGATATTAGAAACCTCAATATCATTTTTGAAGATCTATCCATAAATACCCCACACCACCGACGTATATAAGGGGGGGGTTTTGGGGGTCCGGACCCCCTCCATTCTTCAAGAATGCTTAATTTTTACATAGGTGCGGAGTGCGCTCGACGAGCGGCGTGCTGGTCGCAACCAGCACGCTGCTGGTCGCTGCTTTGCGGGCAGCGGAGAGAGGGCCATGACAACCGCCCCCCGCACATCGGCGCAGCGCGGTGCAACTGGGTTGTGCAATCTGTTTTGTCGCTTCACTTTGCGTAGTCATTTTTTAACAGAAAAAAGTGTCGCTCTTAAAAAGTATGAAACGTACAAATCAGGCATCCCTTTTGGGTTTTTTTTCTATAAAAGAGAGACCGAAGTCCGATAAACTTATGTCAAAAGATGATGTGGATTCCCGTAATTATGAAGAGGCTGTGGGAGCTGGCTCATCCGCAGATACTAATTACGACGAAGTGAAGAAAGGTAAGTCTCTTATTTATTTTTTTACCCGACTAAGGTAATTATTTTAACAGCATGTTTGTAAGTATATAAGTATATAGCGCCTATACTACTTAACCGATTTTAATGACTGACTTATTAATAGATTCGTGATAATGATCCGGGTGACATAGACTAGATATTTTTTTTTTACGTCCCTATTTGTTTTTATTATAATTATATACTTAGTAATTTTTTTAAATACACATGCCTGCAATTTAATATCACAGGATTTTGTGTTGCGACCGAGATTGCTCGTTTCGAATACGAATTTTAAGTTAATGACTCGATGAATTAAATTAAATTTTCTCTTCAACTTCAACATTTTACGTTTGTTTATGTTTCGTTTACAAACAACATCGAAAGTAGTGTCTCCAATTATTGTTATCAACTCAACTGAAGCCAATAAGTACCATAAGCAGGTAGAAACACGTGCACAAGTGTGCTGCAGATGTTTTAAAATTCCATCAAAAACAATGACACTGACTTTCTACATGGTTTGGCTTTGGTCCGACGTGAGTTTAAAAAAATCCATTGTATTACCGACTGTTGCAAATAGTCTCGCTAACAGAGGTCTATGCCGTCTAGGGCAAAAAACAAAGTAAAAATTGTCTCTCTAATCGAGGTTGTCACTCATAGAGGTATTTTAAGGTTAAAAATGACGGGACTAGACTATTTTTCTCGCTAATAGAGTTATTTCACTTATAAGATTTTTTTTTTCTTTTACAGCCAGGATGGATTTGTGTTCGGCTACGTTCACAGTCACAGCTAGTACGGCCTGTGATATTGGAAAATATGTTTATCATCCACCAACTAATGATGAAGAAAAGCTTAGAGCATTAAAAAACCCTTGGACTCCACCGGAAACATTTAAATTTCCAGTCACTATTACTGGTAAAAAGAAACTTTCTTTTCAGCGTCATTGGACTGCCAAGTATTCATGGCTGGTATATTCAAACATCCTACAAGGAGCACTTTGCAAAGTATGTGTTTTACTTCAAAAAACGCAAGGCGGTCGTGGCCATCAAGAACTTGGAGCCTTTGTAAGTAAGCCATTTATTAACTGGAAAAACGCTTTAGAAAAGTTTGATCATCATGCAGAAACGAAGTATCATAAATTTTCTGTTGAGCAGGCAGCAAATTTTGCAAGGGTCATGGAAGGCAAAACGCTTGATGTTGCAGAGTGCATGAATGTAGAAAACAATAAAATTGCCGAAGAGAACAGAAAAAGATTAAAAGCCATTGTTGAAACAATTATTCTTTGCGGAAAACAAGAAATAGCATTAAGAGGAAGCCGTGATTCTGGAGAAATTGGAATAAATGAACCTGAACATAATGATGGTAATTTTAGAGCACTTCTTCGTTTTCGTGCGCGATCTGGCGATGAAACACTTAAGAATCATTTACTTACACAAAACATCCATAGTAGAGCCATGTATACGTCATCAGGAATTCAAAATGAAGTGATTGAACTATGTGGTAGTGCTATTCAATCGCAAGTACTTAATAGGGTCAAAGAGGCTGGATTTTTCACTGTACTTGCTGATGAAACGCAAGACATATCTCGGCGAGAACAATTAGCATTATGTTTACGATACGTCCACTGCTCATGTGGAATATCGATAATTCGGGAAGATTTTCTAGAATTCATCCCCGTAGAAGATGTTTCAGCTGAAGCATTGGCAACGACTATTATATCACATCTTTTATCCTATAATTTGGATATGGATAAATTTATTGGGCAAGGTTATGATGGCGCTGCAGTAATGAGCGGCCGGTTACGAGGTGTTAGAACCATAATCGCAGAGCAATACCCGAGAGCACAATTCGTACATTGTGTTGCTCACGTTCTCAACTTGGTTCTAGCGCATTCTTGTGAAATACCAGTGATTCGGAACTGCATCGGAACTATTAAAAGTGTAATTAATTTTTTTCGGCAATCACCACTTCGAAACGGCTTCTTGAAGAAAATTGCGGATCAATACAAATCGTCTCATTCAACGCTTATCTCTCTTTGTGAGACACGTTGGACTGAGAAACACGTGGCTGTCGAAAGATTTGCAGAAATGGTGCCCATTGTACGCGAAACACTTGTAGCACTTCAGGATTCTGCTACTAGCGACGTTGCTACTCAAGCATATCATTTGCTGACCGCTATGGAAAACAGCCAGTTCGTTGTGGCTTTAATTATACTGACTAAGGTTTTTTCATATACGATAAACCTAAACAAAGCAATGCAGAAAGTCAATGTTGATTTGACCAACATTTGCGGTTATGCAAAAACAGTAAAAACGACTTTACTAAATATTCGGAACGAAAGTCAGTTCGAGATCCTTTTTAAGCAAGCACAGCAGCTAAGTTCAAGCGACATAGTTGTACCAAGAATTACTGGAAGGCAAACACAGCGCAGCAATGTTCCAGCAGAAACTGCTGAAATATACTACCGACGAAATGTGTATTATCCCTTCATTGATCACGTGATAATGGAACTCGAAGCTCGCTTTAAACCACACGAATCGACGATCGAAGGAATCCAAATGCTTCTACCTGAGAAAACCAGCAATGATTCTAGGATAAAAGAAAATCTCAAAAAGATAGCGCAAACATTTCTGGGTGGTGAAAATGAAGGCTTTCTGAGTGAATATGAGATATGGCACAATCACTGGAAATCTGTAGTGCAAAAACCTGCAACTGTGATAGACGCTATTGATCACTGCAATGATCAGATTTTCCCTTCAATCAAGAAGCTTCTCATCATTTTAGCCACCCTCCCAGTGTCGACTGCAACCCCTGAAAGGTCTTTCTCTACCCTAAAGAGGTTAAAGACTTACCTTAGAAATAAGATGGGAGATGAAAGACTGACTGGTCTGGCTTTAATGAGTACACATCGAGATCTGGCGGTGCAACTAGATTCCGAAGAAGTAATAAATAAGTTGGCCATGAAGCGTAAAAGACTAAATTTAATACTTTAAAGCTTTAATTTGTTTTTCGTGACCTCAAGGCTTAAGCCACCAGATACGGTCACCCACCTCTCATCCATCCGTCGCCAGTCACTACACCGACCAATTTTTTCTTTCTAATTATCCTGATTTTTTTTCATGAATTTGACATTGATGATTAATTTTATTTTACATTTTGACTTAGAACTTAGAAGATTCTTTATTTTATTTTTCCATTTGACATTGATATATATTTGTTTTCTTTTATATTTTATGACTTGCGAGAAGCTACTTTTTATAGTGTTACATTTTTGTTAATTTTATTTTATTGTCATGAATATGGGGACTATGTGGATTACTTTTCCTTTACTATAATTTTAACACATGATGTCTGGCAGTTTTGAGTATTTCATGCGGCCTACCTAAATGTCCTTTCTTTGGTTTGGTATTGTTTGCAAAGTCGTTGAGCTCCTTAGTGGTCCTAAGTTTGAGCTTCATGAATACTGGCAAATGCTTGCACTGACTGGACAGGCCCACTCAAATCTGTGTGGTTCTTTCTTCAAAAGACCATCTGAGACACTTATCTGCATGGCTCTCATTATGATTTGACCGTTACATGTTTGCTGTATGGACTTTAAAAGAGACTTTGACCTCTGAGTTTGTTTCGGTGTTTCTTCTCAGGGTAGTCAGCTAGGAAACACCGACCTCATCTAGTTTACACAGTCGAAAAAAATTTGACGATTAAAATGTTTTTTTTTTTTTTAAATCTATTTGCAAAATAAATATCATTCATCATTTACCGAGACGTAGGTTAAATCTATGTTTTTTTTTTACAATGGCGGACCCCCTCCTTGTCAAAGCTATAGGTACGTCCGTGCCCCACACGTATGGGTTTGATGAAAAAAAATTTTTGAGTTTCAGTTCTAAGTATGGGGACCCCCAAAATTTATTGCTTTTTTTCTATTTTTGTGCGAAAATCTTAAAGCGGTTCACAGAATACATCTACTTACTAAGTTTCAACAGTATAGCTCTTATAGTTTCGGAAAAAAGTGGCTGTGACATACGGACGGACAGACAGACAGACATGACGCATCTATAAGGGTTCCGTTTTTTGCCATTTGGCTACGGAACCCTAAAAACATAACTGTATCATGAAAAATCACAAAGTTATAAGCTCGTTATGTCAGCAATAATACTTAGCCACCGGGCTACCCAGGCGACTGAGGGGTTGTTTTGTACTGGCACTCAGCTTTTTGCTAGCGCCTAATACCTGTCGTGACCTTGGTTGTACTTAGTGTCGGTGGTGTCCAACTTTCTAAATATTTTTGGGAAAAAATATAACATGATGTAAAAACTATTGGAATCCATTCAGTTACTGTATCTGAACAAACTATATTCGAATAAACTAAAAATAATTTTGTAAATATAATAATTATATAAATACACGCTGCTTTAAACCAAATGGACACCACTCAAACTGAGTGAACACTATAAATTACATACAACACTAAATACACTACTATTAATTTTAATTAGATACTAATCAGTTACATGATCTTTTGATGTCATTATTAATAATATAATTTCATTAAGGGCCAAGCGCCCGAAAAGTGCCGTAAAACAGTGATTTTCTGAGGCCTACTCCTCCGTAACGGCTAGGCCAATTGGTTTGAAAAAAATATATGTTTATTATAGATTCATGAACAATAATATCAACATTTGATTTTTTCTTGCAATTAATACTTTTGTCAAAAAAAAAATATTTTGTAATTTCGCAACTTTTCCCTACTCCTTCGAAACGGCTTGGACCTTTAGAAACATTTTTACACATAAAAATTGGTGGTTAAATATTCTTCAAAGTGAACATTGCATATGTAAATCAATCAATATCTCGCAGAGAAAATGGATTTAAAGCGCTTTCCGGGCGCTGCTGGCCGCAAATAAATGCACAGATTTGCGTACTGCCGCCTAGGCGAGTGCGAGAGTTGCGTTCAAATAATTTCGGTCAGATGGTTTAAGGGACTATACGCCTTAATAGAGAGATTAATCACAGAGCATGATATACAGCATAGCAATGCCACCAGTCTTTAGGGTACATTACCAGTCGACTGCGTTGAGGAGGAGTTTTTCGACGCCCTACTTTATTATTATTATCTACACTAATATAATAAAGAGATAAAGTTTGTATTTTTTTTTAATGTTTTTTCATTTATAGAAGGTAATCTCTGAAAGTACTGGCCCGATTGCTAAACTTTTTTCACCGATAGAAAGCTGCTTTATTCCTGAGTGCTATAGGTTATAATTTATGTACGCGAACGAAGTCGCAGGCAAAAGTCAGTTTATTTTATACTTTATTGAACACCATATAAACAAAAAATACAGGACATATATTATTAAAAATAAGTGTAATTGTGTTAGTTCTTAAAAGTTCTTTTTTTATTTAGTGTATAATGTTCGGAAATAAATCTTTATTAATGAAGATACTGTAAAAAATAACATATCAGTTTACTAATTACATATTTGTTATTTACTTGTTTCCGTCAGGAATTCATCTAAGTGTTTGTATAATAATATTAATTTTAAAGCTATGTCACTTAGTGATAAAGTAGCATTCTACTAGTTGAAAGAATTTTTGATATCGGTCTAGTAGTTTTTTAGCGCTCCTTCGTCAACCACATCATCGCTTGCCATAATGTGAGGTAGCGGTCAAAATACGAATCTTTTCTCTTTAGTCTCCTACAATACATACATAGATTTACGAATATGTAGTTACGGTATTTTTTCTTAGGTTTTCTTTTGGATTACTACTAAAAATTTGGTTTTGATACAGAATACTAACGTCACTTTGTTGTGCGCTAGAATGCGGATTTAATAAAAAAAATGCTGTATTTTCATTTATTTATTTATACACCACTATTTTTTAATTAGTACAAATACTTAAAGGGCCTAGTAGAAAAGCCCTTGTTATTTTATAAGTAAAATCTCAATAAATATTATTCATAAACAGCAAAGTTATTAGCGTTGGTGTATGTCCCAAAATGTCACTCAATTTATGGAAATATTGTGCAGGCTATTGATTAATGAATGAATAAGTGACAATTATTAAGGAAAAACACTGCCCGCAGTATTTTCTACTAGCAATTGTTATGTTTGATTGATTCTATGATGAATTTACCTTATCGTGGTCAATTTTAGGATTTCGGTTTTTTCTACTTTTGACTACAAAAATATGATCAGTTACGGGTACAGATAGAGCCCCATTTTTTTTGTACTAATTAAAAAGTAGGGGTGTATATTTATTTATTTATTACAGCTTGGAGGACTTACAGCTTATAAAAAAAAAACCGATTAAAAAGAAAAACAATCATAGACGACCGCTAGACAATTACAAGTCCTCTCGTATAGTGTCACACTTAAAATTGGGAAGTGAGCATAAACAGACCTTCACACAAACATCATCATGTCATCCATTAGTAATCAATCAAATGAAATTATGTCGCCAAAACCTCTGTGAATTTCCGCCGAATACTTTTTATTAGAGTATTAATAAGTGATGCATTTTAATTACTTAACTACCTACATAAGTATAGTTAGTTCAAAAGTCGGTAAACTACGTTTTTATTATAAATCGTACCTAAACAATCTTCTTAAAACGCATGTAATCTCGTTTGTAGTCGAAAATATTGCCTACGATGCAATGTAAAAAAAACTTGTCATGGTTTATGGTGTATGGTAGTGTTTTGGCTCTATGAAAAAAAAAAGTCCGGAACCGTCACGAATAAAGATGTGACATCTACTGATTCTAATCAAAAAGCAAAAAAAATGTATTGTCTTCAAAAAATCCAGTATTTTCTCTCAACTCATGTCATTGTAACGTAAGCTTTAAATCAAAAAATATAAAATGGTAATAGTCAAATTTCATGTTTTGTTTCATTGCAGTGACATTAAAATGAGGGTCATTTTTTATTAACTTTGCAAAAAATGACCCTTGATAGGGGTACTTTTTTTGGAACTTTCGAATTTAAATTAAGAACCCTATTGTCACTGTTTTTTTTTTAATTACGAACCGCCGGAGTCATTTTTCATGCATCGCTTGCAATCTGATTTACCTGCCAGTAGCTTTTTAATTTTTTTTTTGTTGTTTTTTTTTTGGCTGTTAAGTGTGACCCAGTTACGCATAGTTATGTTTATTGGGGGACAGTTACATGAGTCACAGTTACATGTATATTTTTTTGTGAATATGTTTCCGAATGCTTTTTTTTAAGTTCTTCGTTAAAAGAAAACGAGTTTTTAGTAGTAAGCAACTGTAATATTTTTATAATGATAGTAATTTGTGCATTTTTTAATTTTACAAAGAGTTTGTTAGAGCATATGTATCTCAGTAAAGAAGATTTCACTATGAGTTTGGTAATATCTACCATATTTGTGACACAATAAATTACAGTATTTGTGCGTCTGCACCGATGGTTCCGAGACGCACAGAATCGTTCATTGTGGCGACACTTGGGGGAGGCCTATGTCCAACAGTGGACGTATATCGGCTGAAATGATAAGGATGATGATGTTGTTTGCAGGGTCGGGAGACAGGTCCAAGCCACTGGTGGGTAGGGCTTTAGAAGCAAAACCTTCCTACAATGCGAGTCGTATAGAATAGCACTGTTTTCTATGACTGTATCATTCTCATTGGTTGTTATGACGTTTATTGGTTGGTAAAATAATAAAAAGAAAATCGTCTATTAGTGTAAGATTTATTTCTATAAATTAAAATTTCAAGCTATAAAAAAATCACTGGCGCCTATGGACCGCCTTATTATTCCTTTTTGACAAATAATTTTGAAATTCGAATGGGTGTTTGTCTAGACTAATATAACAAAGAGGTAAAGTTTATATTTTTTTTTTTTTTTTTTTTGTTAATAGGAGGTAATCTCTGATAGCCAGTACTTTCAGAGATTACCTACCTCCTATAAAAAAAAAAACAACAAATCCGATTGCTAAAATATTTTCACCGATAGAAAGCTCCTTTATTTCCCTAGTATTATAGTCTATATTTTATGAGCGCGGGTGAAGCCGCGGGCAAAAGTCATAAGTTCTAAATCCTCTTTAGACGTACTGTACTGATGAAAAAAAATCTCTATTACATAGCAGGTGAACCATGAAAGAAAAAAAAATGGTTTTAAAAACTTAAAAACTCTAGTCAAAGCGTAAAACTTAATTATTTTCTAGTTGCGTGCTTGCATTTAGCCCGAAGGCCAATTTCGACTCAGTTGCCTGCATCTAAAATAATTGCATAGGCATTTAAATATAATTGTAATAATGTAACGACATAATTTGCAATTTTATTTTCGCAGAAAACAATGCGTAGCCATTATTAATAATTTAAATAATAATTATAGCGTTGCAGCTCGGTGTGTATTGTATTTTACAAGTACAGTTAACAACGGAATTAGATTACGAATTTGTGCTTACGAGTACATTGGTAGTTTTGTTATGAATTAATAATAATATTTAAAAAATATTATAACGTTTTTTTTTTATAAACTAAGTTTTTTTTTGTTAAAATAAAAATAAGTGATTTGTTTTAAAAATGATTATTGGAATAGTCGTAGAGCATGTACCCTTATTGGTTTTTCTAAATTATTCTAGCCTTTTTTTGATGTGGGAAATCATCAAATAACTTCTCTTGCGCTTATGTATGACTAAAATTAGAAAACCACTTACTTTTACTGATTCATAAGGTTTAGTGACGAGAAGAATGTTTATTTCAGCACCATTTTTATTTCTATTATATATATTATTTGCCTCTCAATTTATGTATTCCTGGAAATTTCATCGCTCTTTTACAATAAGCACAAAATCAAAATCAAAACCAAAGCATCTATTTCAAATTGATCATTTCCAGGCACTTTTGAATAGTCAAATGTCGGTTAGTCCAAGAAAAGTGAAGCTAAATTGCACGTTCCAAAGCGTAGGTCTCTATGGAGAAGAGTGTGCAAGAAACTCCATGGAAACTCTTTTAAATCATATTATGTGTTACATATACCTAATGCTTGGTTACATATGACTTGTTGCTTCTATCATGTGAGCACAATGTCGACAATGAATTACAAATGTAAAATAATTAAAAGATGGAAACTGAATTAAGCCACTGGCAGCTAAGAGATGACCAGTCCCATCTGACGTCACTCGTTCACGAGCATGACGCGTGTATCAGCCCCACTCAGCTCAACCATTTTCAAGGGAACTGAATGACCCAATAACACGTGCCACCAACAGCGAGACATTTGAGTGAGCATGACAAACTCTCAACTGCCATGCTCGTAATGTCAAAAAAAATAAAAATAAGTTGTAACCTAATAAAAATGCTCTATGGTGCTTCACATTCACAAATTTGAAAAAAGTTTCAAATTACAAAAATTAATATTAGTATCCAACTAATCAACTTATTAGTACGCCCTAGTGGTAGTGGAGCTGGACCAGCATTGAGCCAAGCATTTTTATAATATCCTCCAACTTATAATATGCTTGCCTGCATAGTGTGCGTTTAATACAAGATTTAAATTTCGTTTCATTGAGTTCTAATATTTGGGAAGGTATTTTATTATAACATTTCAAACAGTCCCCCATGAAAGAAGAGGCCACTTTAGCCAGCACGGGTGCGCTTTCGCGGTACTTTTAATATTGAAAATCAAGTCCTATTTTTTGACGTCTTACGTAAATTAAAAGAAACATTTGAGGCCTTTTATATAGTTATTGTTGTTTAATATTCAGTTAGCTTTTTAAAGTTCAGACTTTTTGTTTTGTGTCAATAAATAAATAAACTAACAGCTACGTAAAGTATATATTTTGATACATTTTTTTTTCATAATCAAATTTAATTTAACTTATTTACATCTTAACTATGTATTATATCATAACTATAAATTAATAAGTATATACAAACTTGAAATAATAATATGTACTACAAACGGGTACAACAAATATTTGATACATGAATATATTTAGGTATTTACTAGTTTTTACCAGCGGCTTCATCCACATATCGAAGACACAGCGTTGGAAGGCCGGAAACTAAGGTTCGGTCTATCTGATTACCTGGTGAGGATCGCGGGAGTCTGAAGGATGCGAGACCCACAGGACCGGTTGTTATGGCGACACCAGGGAGAGCTCTATGTTCAGCAGTGGACGTCTTTCGACTAAAATGATGTAATCTGATGTGATGTGATGTGATGTAATGTGATGTGATTTGATACTTGAATCTAGAATGATCGCAAATTAATAATAAGTTATTATATTATTACTGTCTGCGATAACGGAGGTCTGCTATTATTTCAAGCTTTTATTCAGAGGTAGTAAGTGGCCATTATGCGCAGACAAAAGACTGATATTCAATACTGAGCTGAATTTTGTATTCATCGACTTCAATAGCCGATTATGTAAAGTATTTTGCAATGTTATAGTATTTTTACATTGTTTTTAATATAGGATATTAGTAAAAAATAGCATCTAAATGATTTATTTATATTTAACTAGCTGACCCGGCGAACTTCGTACCGCTTAACAGTCAATGAATGTAGTATATCATCGGATATAGCCAATCGATTGCGATGAAACAATCTAAGTAATAGGTAGGTATATCAAGTTACAATTTTAATATATAAAAGTTATCTACATCGATTTCGTACATCTTACGTAATGCGCGCACAACTATAAACTTTTATAGATTTATTTTAAGTATAGATTATGACAATTCGTCACCTCTTACGTGTAGGATCGTAAGGCAAAAAATGCATTTTTTTAGGAAAATCATTTTCATAATTATTGTGAATTATTATATGCAAGGAAATTGTTAAAAGTAGTTTAAGATCACAACACGCTGAATGTAACTAGAAATAATATTTATTTATTTTACATATTTATAATACAACCTACAATTTTACTCAAAAAAAAAATATGTTAGGATTTTATGCGGTGGAGGTATCAAAATAAATGTTCTGTTTTTATTCTTGACTGGGAAATAATAAAATCATTTCTCCCACTCTGGGTAGAAGGAGAGGAAGTGTCAGCCTTTTACTGACTAATACCCACCCGTGTTTCTTCAATTACCCTTTGCGTTTCAGTGTCGCAGTGACTCTTTTAAAAAAAATCTGCAGACCAAAATCGACGGGTTTCAAGAACAAAATCGTATATGAAAAGTTATTGACTAACTTTTGCCCGCGGCTTCGCCAGCGTACATAAAATATAGCTTATGTCACTCAGGAATAAAGCAGCTTTCTATCGGTGAAAAACATTTAGCAATCGGACCAGTACTTCCAGAGATTACCTCCTACAAACAAAAAACAAACTTTACATGTTTATGATGTTAGGGTAGATTATTGGTTTACTTTATGAGGTTTTGAAGTTCTGTATAAATAATAAGATAATAAGTAAAAGGATTTTGAAAAAAATAGTGCCAAACAGTTTTTAGTATGTTTAGTAATACGATAACGTAATAAAATTCAAGTCGTTTTATTTTTCGATACGATTTTGTTCTTGGAACCCGGCAACTTATAAGATGTGGAAACAATAATGCAAAAAAAATAGTGCCATACAGTTTTTAGTATGTTTAGTAATACGAATACGTAATAAAATTCAAGTCGCTTTATTTTTCGATACGATTTTGCTCTTGGGATCCGGCAACTTATAAGATGTGGAAATAATAATACATGAAAATATTTGCTAGTATGTTTAAACTACTTTATAAGAATATTTTGAAACTATCAATTCAAACCTAACATCGAAATTAAACAAAACCCTACCGAAGTATACTATCAAAAACTACTTTTGTATAAGCTGTATTACTTTTTGGTGTACAATAAAGTTTATTCTATTCTATTCTATCAAAAAGTTTTATTTTAGTAGGGAGTAGCCTTTATTGTGTATAGTTAGGTTAAGCATATTTAAATTTTTTTGTTTTTTTTTCAAAAAGTTTTAAACCATCTTCTTTTCAAGCGGTCTGATGCAGTTGGTGGTTGCATCAATCTGTCTTTGAACAAAAATCAAACCACAGTTTTACCAGCAGATTGTATAAATTATATTTAATTTACTTTAGGTTGGTATTGATACAACCTAGAGTTAGTTTACAATAGTTATCATTTTTAATTAGCATTAAAAAAAATGGTAATTTTTGTAATTAATAAAAACTCTATTGTACTTCATTAATTTTAGTGTCTATTAATAAGTACGTTGTTTATGTGACTAATTCACATTTTCCCTATTCAGAAAAATGCCGCTAAAATTTGTATTCCAACTAACTTCACGATGAACGCCATCCAAAAATTTGAATTTCGAGCGCTTTTGCTCACGCACACATACGCAATACTAACCCTGTATCTACGAGGGTGCCAGAAACGTCAAATTCGGTTGTAAAACAGTTCTTTCAATTTTGCTACTCGATAACAGATGGCGCTAAGAACGCTTTCTTAACAAGCTTCATAAAAGTTTTATTCTTTTTAATAATTGTGAATTTTAAAATAATTAATATATAAGAAATATCTACATGTTCTTCTTACTTTTAATATTCGCCGGTTGATCATGAAATGTTTTATTTCATTTTAACAGTTCTTCATTGGCCGCATAGATGGCAGTAGTAGTAGCATTAGCTTAGCCGAGCCTAGCTAAGCAAATATCTTGTATTTCACCTCCCCGTACGTGACTTTAAAAGTAAACTGTCTCATTTTCTGTTCAAATTGCCACCTCACATCTTATTCTGTACGCTTTCAAGCATTTATATTCATTTCTCGACTCTTTTATGAAGATGCATGTACTTTATAAGAATCCAATAAGAAAATGTCGGTATATTCTAATTTTAGACCGATTAGAATTTACTGTATTAGAATTTTATTAGAAAAATAGAGTTAAAAGACTGTAAAATCTGATTAAAATCTGTAAGGGACATACAAGTTATAACTATGTACTAATTTAATTTTTTAATTATTAGATATAGACATTGTGGTCTACTAGAAATATCTGTCATTATTGTATTCAATGTTTTTCTTTGTAGGGTTGAATATCATAACTATGAAGTAAGGTTGGTAGTTGTAGGTAAGTTATACATAAGTATACATATCAAAGTATTTATTTTGTTTTTTTGCCCTCTTTACCTCTACTTTCATAGAGTTGAAAAATCTGTGCCTACTTAAGAAGTAAAGAGAAGAAGGGTTTCCTAGACAAAAGACGGTATCTACAATCCAATATTAGTGATCGATTATCAGTGATATTTTGTGAGGTGTCTCTCAAAAGAGTACCTACTTTTTACCCACATACACCGTTAAATTTTAATCGTTTTAATCCCGTGGACGGTCGATCCGGTACATGAAACACTATCGATTTGTAAAGATAAAATTAAAAAATAAAGTACCTTTTTTTCAAAACTTTTATTAATTTACGCATGTACGAAATTAATTTCTTTAAGAAAACGTCAGCCGAGCGAGTACCTACTACTATATAATACCTGTAGGTAGTTTGTACACAACGCCGACTATTAACTCCACGGGATTAAAACGATTAAAATTTAGCGGTGTATATGAGTCACAACTGTTGATTCAAAACTTTATCTGCAAGAATTGGTCACAAATACTTTGACCAGCTAAAACTACTTTTTTAAAAACATTTCTTGTGATTGTTTTAGGTTCTTAAAGATGACTAAAAGATTTCTTATTGCAAAAAATAATAATAAAAGAAGCACGTTTTTATTAACAAACACATTCTTAATTTACTTATTTTTAATTTTGGCTAATTAGGTCCTAGTAATGACTTTAACTTATACAACTACATAAATATTTACTATTATTATCTTCTTTAAATTTCATGGTTTTGAAACAAAGAAACGCTTTAAAAATATAGTAAATATAGTATAGTTAAAAATGTTAGCTCAATTTAATTTAGAAATTGAATCAAACCACCGGTGTAGTGTTTTCATACCTTTACAAAAAGTATAAATTATTATTCTTTACAAACATTACCACAAATATGTCTATCCTTTTCTAACACTAGCACGCTCTTCTAACATTTTTTGTGTGATATCGTACTTCTCTTTCATACTTCAGAATGGCACACCCCTTTTTTATAACAATACAATTTTTTGCCGATTTTAAATTTAGGGTGGGGAACATTTAGCGACGAATTGCGATCGATTTTTATTTAATTTTAGCTGCGCAAGAGTTTATAGTGTTTCGAGTGCTTTTGAAAATGATTTTTAACTACTTACCTTACGTTCCGTTATGTTCCGTTTGTGAATTTTCTTTTTGTTTTAAGTAATATGGGAAGCCAGTGTAATTTTATTTTTTCGTTTCATTTTGTTGTACTTCACTTTTGTAAAAGTGTTTCAGTAACTTATCAATAGTCATTGGCGAGACTGGTGTCAGATTTTCAGAAGCCGATTATTAAAAACTAGCTTTTGTCCACGACTTTGCCCGTTTACGGGCTATATTATATATCCTATGTCGCTCAGGAATAAAGCAACTTACTATCGGTGAAAAAAATTTTGCGATTGGACCAGTACTTTCAGAGATTACCTCCTACAAACAAAAACAAACTTTATCTCTTTATTAAATTAGTGTAGATTAGATGGTTATAATTAGCCATCTTATCATCTACTCAAAACCTAGCTGTGGTGGGTCAGTGATAACGGCCCCTACTAACGAGTAGTAGGTCGCGGGACTCGCGGGTTCAAACCCAGCCAGGCACATTACCTTGTGTAATGTATTTCATCACCTCTGCTCTCAAAACGGTGAAGAAACCGGCATGTCCTAGAACCAAAATTCGAAGACATGTGACATCCACAAACCCGCACTGGGCGCGAGTGGTGGATTGCGGCCCATTCCCTCTCCTAGAGAGGAAGTTTGATTCCCATCCTCCTCCTACTTCTTAGTAGTTCACTCTTGACAGAGTGGTCGTACTTGACAATATTGCATTTTCGTTGGTGAGTGAGGCTCCCGCGATGCGTCTCCACTTGTCACGATTTACGGCGTCTCGAGAACTCTGGACTATGGAGGTGTGTGTTGCAGCTCTGATCAGGTATGTGCGCCGGTGCGGTGATTCCCATCAGTGGAAACATTATAAGACTGATTAAGTATGTAGGTATGTACTAAAAACCTAACAAAAATATATTAAAAAACCTCGTATACAAATGACAATATAGCAAAACAAATGATGATAGCGATAATAACACACAGTATCCCATAAAAGATAAAACTGGTGATTTGCCTCCACTCCGGCCTCATGCATGTACTGACGTAACGTCAGCAGAACACTTCTTTGTCCGGGCCCGCTACCGTGAAGAGATGCTATCAAGTAGCGATGGCAAAATCAGGGAAATTAATTGTGTTAATTATTGGAAAAATATTATCAAATCAAATCAAAAACATTTATTTCAAATAGACCATTAGCAGGCACTTTTGAATACTCAAATGTTGGTCACTCCAAGAAAACTGAAGCTAAATTGCACGTTCCAAAGCGTAAATCTCTATGGAGAAGAACGTGCATGAAACTCCATGGACACTCTTTTTATTTGTGGGGAAATTGCATCACCATCACTCAAGTCAAAAGACATCCTCTACTGGACAGAGTCACCGAGGTCCTGGAACGCAAAGGGCAACTGAAGAAACATTGGTGGGTTTTAGTCAGTAAAAGTCTGATACTGTTCGCTTCATTCAGAGTGTGAGGAGTTATGTGTAACATTTATTTTTATTTTTTATTGTTGTTTTTCCTGTTCGCATAGGAAATGCACATGTTTGTCTCAACAAATACCTATATATATTATTATAATAAACCCGACTTAAAACTCTCATATATCTTCTCGGTTTTCGCTAAAAAATTAAAAAAGCAATGA
The DNA here is from genome assembly GCA_910589285.2 of Mythimna ferrago. NCBI lineage: Eukaryota > Metazoa > Arthropoda > Insecta > Lepidoptera > Noctuidae > Mythimna > Mythimna ferrago. Next base: position 5,091,622 of record OU342693.1, read on the forward strand.
TTGAAAGTGATGTCATTTCTAGGTTCTAAACTAGGCACATTTTTATTCCCTTTTCTGATAGCTCAGAGAAACCATCAATACAATAAAAAAAAAAAAAAAACTGTAGTCAACTGTAGTCATGCTGTGTGTGTGCATTAGTTTAGTCTAATTGCAAACTTATTTCGAAAGCAATTTAAATTGAATAAAAATAGGTAATAATAAAAAGTACATTTTGATATAAATGGAGAATGTCGCGTTTGTCATTGCGACCGAGGCAGAATTCGCCCGAGCCGTAAACGAGGGTGTTATGGAGCCAAGTGCTGCAGTTGCAGTGCAGCAACGACGTTTTTCAATACACTTAGAAAAAAATAAGTCAACTTTTAGGGGTCGGTTAGCCCCCAGCCTGATATGATAAATGGTGGGGCGAGCCCCAGCGCTTTTTCTCACTAGTGTGGAAAACAGTAAATTCCGTGCCTAAGTGGCAGTGATAAAAGCCGGTTTTCGAATATCTATATTCGAGTATCTATTAAAAATATTTTTTTTCTGCTAACCCTACAAAATTTAAGTTGCATAGGTGTTGTATACGAACAATGGACAAATTGAATACCTAATCACTAAGCTTTACTGAGAACGTACCATTCACTCAGTAAATGCTAACAAATTAACATTATGTGTAAGAACTTGGCTCTACTCTACACAGCAGAGGGCGATGACCTATCTGTTCGCGGGTTTTTGTGGTGATTGGTAATTATGATGAGTGTGGAATGTAGTAAAGTAGATATATAGTAAAGTAGGCGCCAGATAAATCTGTATATATACATAAAACAAAGTCGTTTTAGTTACGCCATTTGTAACTCAAGAACGGCTGGACCGATTTTGATGATTTTGGCTTTATTAGATTCGTCTCTGCCCCGAATAGCAGAATAACTAGTAAAATATCGAAAAAAAAAGTAAAAAAAAAATAGAAATAGATATATTTCTATTTTTTTTTGCATCGAAAAATGACATCAACTGTCAAAAACATTTATTTATTTAATTCTTTAGCTGCCAGTGGCTTAATTTAATTTAGTTTTATATTTTTATTAAATTTATTTATTTTTTACTTATCTACATTGTGCTCGCTTATTAGAGGCAACAAGAAATATGTAACTGAGATTATAATGTAACTCATAATATGATTTAAAAGAGAGTCCATGGAGTTTCTTGCACGTTCTACTATATAGAGATCGTCTGTGCCCAGGTAATTAACTGTTTTTAATTACTTGAAAATGTAAAGGATCACGATAGATGTGATCGATTCAAGAAAGTTTTGTGTTTTTCCTTTCGTTTTTAGGGTTCCGTGGCCAAATGGCTAAAAACGGAACCTTTATAGATTCGTCATGTCTGTCTGTCTGTCTGTCCGTCCGTATGTCACGGCCACTTTTTTCCGAAACTATAAGAGCTATACTGTTGAAACTTAGTAAGTAGATGTATTCTGTGAACCGCTTTAAGATTTTCACACAAAAATAGAAAAAGAGCAATAAATTTTGGGGGTCCCCATACTTAGAACTGAAACTCAAAAATTTTTTTTTCATCAAACCCATACGTGTGGGGTATCTATGGATAGGTCTTCAAAAATGATATTGAGGTTTCTAATATATTTTTTTTCTAAATTGAATAGTTTACGCGAGAGACACATCCAAAGTGGTAAAATGTGTGTCCCCCCCCCCCCCTCTTACTTCTAAAATAAGAGAATGATAAAACTAAAAAAAATATATGATGTACATTACCATGTAAACTACCAACGAAAATTGTTTTGAACGAGATCTAGTAAGTAGTTTTTTTTTAATACGTCATAAATCTAAAAAAATGCACTATTATTAAAACATCGATCAAAGTTACAACGAACTACAAGAACTTTTATATTATGTTACTTGCTGCTACGGAACCCTCCATGGGCGAGTCCGACTCGAACTTGGCCGGTTTTTGAAATCTATAATGTCGAAAGGTTAATGACCGCTATGGCAAATTTATCTGGCTTCTACCATAATCTTATGTCAAGTTGTAGATATTGTACTGTGGTTGATAACATTCTAGGTATTAGAGGGAGTATTTTTTTAGGTGGGAAATCACCTAATGACTTCTCCCGCCCTTGGGCAGAGCGGGAGGGTGTGTCAGACTTTTACTGACTAAAACCTACTCCTGTTCCTTCTTTGGCTTCATTTCAAGGCTCACTTTCGCACAACCCATAGGTAGAGTGAGTAAAGTTAACTTTTCTGAAAACAGTTGTACAGAATTTAGTTATCTAGGTAATATTATTGACACAAACAATCTTACACTCCCTCTCTCTCCACCTAGACCGAGAGAAGTTATTTGATGATTTCCATTTAAAAAGAAATGGGAAACACTAATGTACACTTCTACACTAATAATACAATAAAGAGGTAAAGTTTGTTTTTTTGTTTGTAGGAGGTAATCTCTGGAAGTACTGGGGCCCAAGTCTGCTATTTTTATAAATTCGTCATTCCAACACGATCCCATTGTCATTTTGCTAAAAGTTCCTAATCTGCTAATTCATAATGATCGATCATTGATCGGTCAATGGTCTCGTAATAGAGTTGTGGTAAAATGACAATATCGAGCTTATTAAAAGCAATGACTGCACAATGACGTTCTAATGGTAGGTCACTGATCAAAGGAACTGTCAAAATTTTTGCAGATTACTGCATACGTAAGACATTCATTTGTAAATATGTACGACATTACCATTCTGTCCCACTTCTTTTAATGGAGTGTCAGTGGTTGATCATTGGAAAGTCATAATGACGCCATTATATTAGTAGATTACCAAACTTACTCAAAATCAACAATTATGAAATCAATGATAGACCATTCTGAGACTATTGTAATAGCAAACTTGGGGCCCTGGTCCGATTGCTAAATTTCTTTCACCGATAGAAAGCTGTTTTATTCCTGAGTGACATAGGCTATATTTTTATGTACGCAGGCGAAGCTGCGGGCAAAAGCTAGTTATTTTACAAATATTGATAATGAAACAAGTGAAATCACACAACAACATTGACAGCGGACGGTTTGACGGTACCTTTGGCGCAGTGGTTGAGCGATTGACTGCTACGCTGCGTGTCGTGTGATCGATGCCCGCGTGGGACAAATATTTGTAAGGCCTACAGATAGGTGTTTCAGGTTCGGGTATCTTGTGTTATCTTGTTTACATCGTGGCCAGATCTTACGATTGATCACTTCATTATGTGGCCAACTAAAACCACCAGCTCCCCTAGCCAAGTTACAACCGTTTCGCTTGCGTCGAACGCCTCGAGTTAGCCACACCCCCTATTATTTTGTTCCGACCATGTGACTGAGCGTTGAAATGACGTCATTAATAATAATAATATTCCACAACTATCACACAACGCCGTCTAGTCCCAAGCTAAGCAGAGCTTGTGTTATGGGTACTAGACAACTGATAAACATACTTATATATTTCTAAATACATACATATTAAAGATAAATTACACCCAGACACAGAACAAATGATTATGCTCATGACACAAACATTTGTCCTGGGTAGGAATCGGACCCACGACCTCCGGCATAGCAGTCAGGGTCACTAACTACTAGACCAACAGGCCAGTCAATCTCGTGCGTTTGAAGTTTACTACTAGCGTTAACGCTTGCACATTATCAACTTGGCTAGGGTACAGATCGTTTAAACGTTAGCATTTGATGATATGTCAGTCCTCGTTTGGCTATACCATTGATAATGTAGGATTTCTATGATAAAAAAAGGTCTAAAGAAAGTAGGCCAAACGAAAATTGAAATATCATCAAACTTCAACGTTTGATTCGATCTGGCTAGTTTTAATTAGCCATATCATGAAGAGATCAATTTATAAAATCTGGCCACGATATTTACATGTTTTGAACACACTCACAATAATAGAGTAATTAGAATCTGTCTAAAAAGTCAAACGACTTGGTAATCCAATCAAATAATCAAATTCTTGAAATCTGATGTAGTCAACACTGATTGAATATTCAAGGTTGCAAAGAGATGATCATTGTTTACTAATAAAATTAAAAAAAAAACATTGTATGTATTATTTAACAGATTTTTTAATTCACCTAAAAAAATTTCAAGTCGTTTGACTTTTTAGACAGACTATATTAGTGTGGAGCAAGGTTTTTCAGGGTTCCGTATCTCAAAAGAAAAAACGGAACCCTTATAGGATCACTGTTGTCGTCCGTCTGTCTGTCTCTCAAGACCCTTTATTTCGAGAACGCGTGGAGGTATCCAGTTGAAATTAAAACCATACACTCAAGTCTGCGGTTCCTTCAAGCTGTGAAAACATCAAACTTCTAAGTTAACGAATAAAAAAGATACGGCCGTTTATGTCGTAAAAAAACGTATATTTTGATACTCTCAAAGATCGAAATTCATAGGGTACTTGCCGTTGACCCAGAATCCTGAAATTTGACACAAAGCAAAGTCTTATAGCACAGGTATAGGAATAAATCTGAAAACAGTAAATTTGTTGTTACTTAGGTCACAAAAAAAAAAATGCAATTCGGAAAATTCTTCGAGGTTCCATTCGGGAAATGTAGTTTGCCCGGAACCCTCACTGCGCGAGTCCGACTCGCACTTACCCAGTTTTTTTTTAAATAGGGACAACAAATAATAAACAAAAAGCCAATTTAAAATTAATTTAATGAATGACCTTACAAACTAACTACAATACCGTATATACTTATCTAACACAGCGACGTGGGTGCGTTAGCCTGCTCACTAGAACTAACGAGCGATTTACAGATACTCTCCCGATTTATTCGCAGATAACATCATTTGGACGTTTTATTGCTGTGTCTGCTTGTAATTGGTGGACATTGGACGGACTGGTACACCTGGAGGTGATACTGGACTTTGGAAGTGACAGTAGCCATCGGTGTGTTGTCGCTTCTGATTGCATTTTTTTTGAGCTGGGAAAATATGAGTATGATGTATGATTTTTTTTTTTAATATATCTATACTAATACCTATAATAAAGAGGTAAAGTTTGTTTTTTTTTTGTTTTTTGGTTTGTAGGAGGTAATTTCTGGAAGTACTGGTCCGATTACTAAAATTTTTTCACCAATAGAAAGCTGCTTGATTCCTGAGTGACATAGGCTATATTTTATGTACGCGGGCGAAGCTGCGGGCAAAAGCTAGTCATATTATAAAAATGAAAGTTATCTTGTTGATATATATGTACATCTTAACTATTACATTCATTATGCGTACAGCTAAGGAATGGAATTCCCTGCCGGAGTCTGTGTTTCCTGATAGCTATAACCTAGGGGTCTTTAAGTCAAGAGTGAATAGATTGCTTCTAGGCAAGCGTGCTCCATCGTCGGCCACATCATCGCTTACCATCAGGTGAGATTGTGGTCAAACGCGAGCCTATCCATTATAAAAAAAAAAAAAAAAAAAAAAAATTGTTGTTCGAGATATCAGCAAACAGTTGCTCGACTCTTCGCGTGTCCAAAGGTTTGGGCTTTTCTTCGGTCAATGAATCAGCATTGCCATCCAGAGTGGCAATACTGCTAGCGTTCTGGGCACTTTTTCCATTGACATCGATGTGGACGAATTTTTTATGCCATAAGAGCTCCCCTTTTTTACACGTTTGTACATATTATTATTTGTTTGTATGTACCTATTAATTTATAATATTTAATAGTTAAGACGTTTATGACGTTTACAATACGAAGCTTAATTATCAAAATAAAAACAACTTATATTTATTTTAGAAGTAGGTATTAATTAAACTTAGATAGATCAAGAAGAAAAAAACACTTAACTATTTAAAACTACAAACACACAATAACTCCTACCTAAAAAATGGCATCATAAAATTCCTCTGCATCGAAGTTGCTCAAAAGTCTGGCGGCATTGCCACGTTGTATGGCAATGCTTAATTTCCGACTGAGGCAAAAGCAGCTAGACGTTTGGACAGTTCACACACTCGGACCCCACGACCCAAGAATTTCAACCGCAAACGGCTCAAAAATATAACTTAGCTGGAAAATCGTCTGATGACTTTTTCTGTTTTAGAGGGAGAGTGTTTCAGAGTTTTACTGACTAAACCCACGCCTATCTTTTAGTTGCCCTTTCCGTCCCAAGACCCTTTCAGAAGTCGACCCCTTCGAGTAGAAGCCTTCAGCCCTGCTGGGCCTCTAAGGTTTTGTTGACATCTCTTTGAGGGATTCATCTGCGCTGTCAACATCTCGGGCTCAGTCTGGACAGTTAGAGGACGGCTGGATGGCGAGCTACCCATTGCTTGTCGTCCGCAAGTTCGCGCTTTCGGTGGCTGCAGGTAGTCGCTATTCCTCCTCGCTCCGGACCATGGCCTGTGCCAGGGCCCTATAATTGGGATTGGAGATAGGCACTTGAAGGGTTAAACTAAGCAGAAAAATAATAATAATTACATAAACTTTATTTATATCTTACACAGTAACAGGTTCCCTGGCTCCCAAACAAGATTGATTGCCTGTGACTTAAGAGTCACTTCCTCCAGTAAATACGTATTCACATGAGTGCGCTAGGAAATTGACTACACACTTAGATGTTTGCAATCAGAAGTATCAGAATATTAGGGTTTGTGTAGAGAAATCTGTGTATCCTGCCCCATTAGTCAAGTTACAACCGATTCGTCTCGAATTGCGTTCTCCAATCGGTAAAGCCTCGATGTCAGCAATTGTAGAAAACGATGGGTAAGTTGGTAGCCAATGTAGCCATGTTGACGCGCCTGAGTCGGCCGCTCGTTCTACAATGTAGCGTGTGTTTAACAAAGGACGTAGCGTTGAACATTGTAGAAACGATATCATTTACTCTATCATTTTGAACGATGTGAACTTGGCTACGAATTTTCTATTCATTTGTTCTGACCACGTGATTTAACGTTGAGATGATGTCATTCCTATACATTTGATTCGTTTTCTACTAGCGTTAACGATTGCAGATGATCAACTTGGCTAGGGTACCTGTTTAGTTGAGGTAAGTAATACATTTTCCATTTCGTCATAACTTTGTTCCATCAACCAAGCTGTCTAGCTTACCACTGATGTAGGTTAAATGCACAAAATAGATAGATGCAGAAGACAATCTACATAAAAAGCGCGCTCGAGCAACGCACACATAGACACCGCTCACGGACACGATATCTCGGTCGCGTCTCAAACCACTCGTCGAACAGTTCTGGCTCAAACGCTCATTAGTGTGCGTCCACTGAGCATAGGTATAGAAAGTGAAGTACATACGTGAGATTGTCTTCTGTACCTATCTATTTTGTGTTGAAGGTATGTATTAAAAAAAAAAAAATCTCATCATACTCAGGAAAATACAAAGAAAGGGTTCCAACAATTATGCGGTTATAGTTATTACCTATGCTTACAAAGTTGCGGGCACTAACTACTTGGTTTACTGATAACATCATTTGTACATTTTATGGCTCTGTGGTTTTCTAATTGGACGACCAAAGAACGGTCTAACACCCCACACTGGTATTGGTCAAAAGGATATAAAATTTTATAAACAATATTTTAATTTTTCGTGGGTTGATCATATCTGGTATATTTAAATCGTGTGTGAATGATACACAATCTTTGTTGGTATATGGTCTTCTTTGGTGAAGAAAATAATCTATACTAATTATAATAAAGAGGTAAAGTTTGTTTTGTAGGAGGTAATCTCTGCAAGTACTGGTCCGATTACTGAAATTTTTCACCGTTAGAAAGTAGCTTCATTACTGAGTGATATAGGCTATATTTTATATACGCGGGCGAAGCTGTGGGTAAAAGCTAGTGTAATATATAATAATAATAATAATATTCCACAACTATCACACAACGCCGTCTAGTCTCAAGCTAAGCATAGCTTGTGTTCTAGTTCTAGACAATTGATGAACATATTTATAAACTTTTTTTTCTTTTCTTTTTTCAACGCCAACTACATACAGGTCATTGGACTCGCTCAGCTGACGTTTTCTTAAAGAAATTAATTTTGTATATGCGTAAATTAATACGAGTTAAAAAAAGGTAAGTACTTTATAATTTAATATTATTTTTAAATCGATAGTGTTTCATGTACCGGATCGACCCACCACGGGATTAAAACGATCAAAATTTTAGCGGTGTATTATAGATAACTTACACCCAGACACAGAACAAATGATCATGCCCATCACACAAACATTTGTCCTGGGTGGGAATCAAACCCACGACCTCTGCCGTAGCAGTCAGGGCCACTAACCACTAGACCAACAGGCCAGTCAAGTAATCTTTAAGAATCATTTAAATGACTTGATTCCGCCATCATCTTTCTACCATCAGATAACCCGACGCACGGCCATTGTTCACCCTTACGTTGTGACACCTCTACGGTTCGGACTAAGCGTTTCGCCTCGTCGTTTATACTGCGTAAATCGAAGGATTGGAACAATTCGTCTGCTGCGGTCTTCCCGTCCGATTGTAACTCAGTGTCTTCAAGACTAGAGTGAATAGACTCTTAACAAATTAGTGCGATTCACCATCAACGATTGCATCACTGCTTACCATCAGGTGGGATCGCAGTCAAGCACTAGTTTATATCATTAAATAAGATCGTACCTGAACAAGTTCCTGTCTGCTTACAAATATTTTAAGCCCTATATTAAATTATTTAAATGATAATAATAATAATAAAAAAAAATATTTCAGAATAAATTTCCATAAATCATACATTTTTGTTAGTATCACAATAACTTACAAACTATGTTAGTAAACAAATAGAAATACACAGATGTTAGTAATATAAAAACTTAATAACTATGTTAGACTATCAGTATTTATTTTTGATGTCCCTATCTAAGATTTTTTTTTATTTTGCCAGAAGACAGATAAAAAAAAATTGCACGTAGCGGAGATGAGATGAATATGTGGAGTGATGCAAATGGATAGATACTTAAAGTGAAAACAGAGCGCATCATATGCTTATCTATAGTATATAATATGCTATCTATGGATAAGCCACATCATCGCTTACCATCAGGTGAGATTGTGGTCAAACGCGAGCCTATCCATTATAAAAAAAAGCATATTAAAAAAAAAAAATATAATTGTAGATATAATATCATTATTTTACTATTACAATAAGCATATTGAACGAATTTTACGACTAGAATGATGTTGATTCTCTGTTTTTAATTATATCGGTGCCTCCCACGTCAGTTGTCACCCACAAAATGGCGATCATAAGTGTCTAATTAATAATAATAATACAACAATTATACTCTCAGCTTAGTGCAATTATGTCGTTCAGGTGTACTCAACAATGTGTAGGAATGTGCCACGCATTACGTGTGGCGACCTCTGGCGGCGAACACTGGAACTAACCGCAATAATGTACAGATTTTATCTGATCTTTTCGCTAATTAGTTACTCAAAGTATAGTCGTCTGCGTAATCGTTGGGAAACTGTTAGATCTTATCAGAGTGACATGTGGCTTATTTCATTTTATAAAAACTAGCTGTTCTAGCGTTTCTAAAGCCAAGCAGACATTGCGAGGCGTGCGTCGCAATGGTTCGAAACGCATGCCTCAACCTGAGGCATACGACGGTTCCGGAGCGAGGAGGAGTGGCAGGCGGTCGCCGACTTCTGCGAAGCAGTAATGCTCGTAAAGGAGGAGGCCGAACGCATCAGGCAACGGCGTTATCGCCGCCGCCGCCGCCGGGATTCTGATCCCGATTTCCGGCCATCGTAGGCGCGGGCTTACGGACAGTAAGCAATGGGTAGTTCACTGTCCGGCCGTCCGGTAACTGTCCGGACCAAGCCCAAGTCGTCGACGGCGCGTACTGTTCCCGCGCGCCTCAAGGAGTTGTCAGCAACAGCAGTGACCCAGCCGGGTCGAAGCCTACTGGGGCCAGGGTTATCCGAAAGGGCGCTCGAGCCCCGGTATGAAGGCTAGAAGGGACGGGGTGGGTCTTTTAGTCAGTATGAGTCTGACACTATCTCCCGCTCCGCCCAAGAGCGGGGGATGTCAATGCATGATTTTATCCCACCATAAAAAAAAAAATAAAAAAAAAGGCATACGACGGTACATCTATGCGTGCGGCCCGAATGACACATGCTCAAGCTGAGCACGCAAACCACGTACGGTGTTCGTCAGTAGAAAACGCAAACAACACGTGTTCGTCCACATGGAGTGCACAGCTCGTACTGAGGCGGCGTTTGCAACGATCGTATGACGCGAATGCTCACACGTCCACACAGCCCGAGGCATGCGAGACGAACCATTCGCAACGCACGCCTCGCGATGTCTGTACACGGCTTTAGCTTATTTTCCAAACTGTGCGTCGAAATTGCATAGCTTAAGAGCTGGTTGCAGTCACAGAGCATTTTGTAGGTACTGGCCCGGGTCTATGTTGACTTTGCGGTCCCGTAACAGTGATTATATTTTTATAAAAAAAAAAAAAAACATAGTAACTATTGAAGATTTGTTATGCCAGGCCCTTTTAAAAAACCAGATTTATTATTTTATGTAACTTTCAAAAATATTTCCGTGACATAATCTCACTTTAAGGCCCGAGCATCACTGGGACGCCACGCGCCATTGTGGTGCCACCAGGGCCCCAAGTCTGCTATTTTTATAAATTCGTCATTCCAACACGATCCCATTGTCATTTTGCTAAAAGTTTGTAATCTGATCTGCTAATTCATAATGATCGATCATTGACCGATCAGTGGTCTTTTAATAGAATTGTGGTAGGGAAGGTACACGTAGAAAAGATATTAAGTATAATAAAATACAACCGCACTTCAATATTGTGGAACACAGTCCACAATATCAATCAGTCAAGTTGTTTAATAAGCTACCTCTAGATATAAAAAGCACTATCTACACTAATACTTTTAAAACCCGGCTTAAGGATTTCCTGTTGAATAGGTGTCTATATTCTGTTGATGAATTATAAATGTCCTTTAATGATTATTAATATTTGTATTATTACTTTATTGAATTGATTTGTTGAATTATTATTATTTAATTTGATTGTTTAATTATTGTTTTATTGAATTAGATTTGTTGAATTATTACTATTATTGAATTGTATTGTTGTATTACTATTGAATTGAATTGCTGAATTATTATTGAATTGAAAATGTTTAATCTATTTATTAATTATGTGATTCAGATACAAGATTCTTGTTATTGAATAAATGACTATGACTATGACTATGACTATGTGGTAGAATAATAATTTCGAGAATGTTAAAACTAATAACTGCACAATAACGTTCTAATGGTCAAACACTGATCAAATAAACTGTCAAAGTTTTAGCAGATTACCGCAAACGTCAAATATTCATTTGTCAATATGTACGAGATTACCATTATAAGCCACTTCTTTCAATGGAGTGTCAATGGTTGACCATTGGAAAGTCATAATGAGTATATTAGTAGATTACCAAACTTGTCAAAATCGACAATTATGGCATCAATGATAGACCATTCTGACACTATTGTAATAGCAGACTTGAGGCCCAGTTCGCGCAACCAAAACAATGCATCAACCTAAAAAATGCAACCAAGAAAATGCAATGCATGCGTTTCTACGCCGCGTATCTCAGCACCCCTAGCCAAGTTAATAATATGCAATCTTTAACGCTAGTAGAAAACTTCAAATGTACGGGAATGACGTCATCTCAACGCTCAGTTATGTCACAAAATAGATAGGCACAGAAGACAATCTCATGCATGTACTTCACTTTTTATACTTACGCTCGGTGGACGCACACTAATGAGCGTTTGAGCCGGAATTGTTCGACGAGTGATCCGAGACGCGACCGAGACATCGTGTCTGTGAGCGGTGTCGTTTCTCTTTCGTCGAACGCGTCGAGTTAGCCTCGCTTTTTGTTCTGACCTCATAACCACAAAATAGATAGGTACAGAAGTCAATCTACATACAAAGCGCGCTCGAGCAACGCACACATAGACACCGCTCACAGACACGATGTCTCGGTCTTCGCGTCTCAGCTCACTCGTCGAACAGTTCCGACTCAAACGCTTAGTGTGCGTCCACCGAGCGTAGGTATAAAAACTGAAGTACAGTTTCCATCACAGATCTTGAGCGGTCTCTTTAGTGGTGCGAAGTGAGACGCGGGGGCGGGGAGTGTCAGTAATTGGCTCGCCCCGCCATCGTGTCATAGACGTCACTCCTAATTCGTTTCCTGCGTTGCTGCATGTATCTAACAACGAAGACGATTGACTCGCCAATGTATGGAATGCGCAAAGCGATCCCCACTCTGACGCCGAGCGCTCAAGATCCGTGATAGCAACTGTACATACATGAGATTGTCTTCTGTACCTATCTATTTTGTGCCCCAAGCGAACGCCGGCGTTACTCATTTTCTATGTGTCACTAATTATCACGATTGAAAGATTAAAGGCATGTGCCCATTGGCTTGTAACTAACAGTACTTAAACCTAAAACTGAGGTGTGCCCTATGATTACCTCTTCGATGAATGCTAGCATGATGACCGTGTCCTCCGTGTCATTGCATTAATAACCTGAAACCCAGACATGCAGGTCAAAGGTCTTACGTGTCCGCCCGTCCAGAAAATACAGTCAAAGGTGTAACTATAATTTTATGAGCGCCCATTCCCATTAGAAGTCAAAAACATGCTCGTACATCATTTATAAGCCATAAAAAACCGGCCAAATACGACTCAAACTCGCGTATAAAGGGCAAAAAAATCACGTTTATTGTATTGAAGCCCTTCAAACAATAAACGGAATATTTATTTTTAGTATTTGTAACAAGAAACGCTATAACATAGCGGCAACAAATTTACATCATTTGTGAAAATTTCAACTATCTATTAGGGTTCATGATGCCGGGCCTTGGTTGAGGCCATGGTCCGGAGCGAGGAGGAGTGGCAGGCGGTCGCCGAGTTCTGCGAAGCAGTAATGCTCGCAAAGGAGGAGGCCGACCGCATCAGGCAACGGCTTTCTCACCGCCACCGCCGGGATTCTGATCCCGATTTCCGGCCACCGTAGGCGCGGGCTTGCGGACAGTGAGCAATGGGTAGCTACGGACCAAGCCCAAGCCGTCGACGGCGCGCACTGTTCCGGCGCGCCTCAAGGAGTTGTTAGCAACAGCAGGGACCCAGCCGGGTCGAAGCCTACTGGGGCCAGGGTTATCCGAAAGGGAGCTCGAGCCCCGGTATGAAGGCTAGAAGGAACGGAGTGGGTCTTTTAGTCAGTAAGAGTCTGACACTATCTCCCGCTCCACCCAAGAGCGGGGGTTGTCATTGGATGACTTTTACTCACCATAAAAAAAAATCAGGGTTCATGATATACAGTCTAGTGACAGACGGACATACAGTCAAACGGATAGCGGAGTCTTAGTAATAAGGTCCCGTATTACCCTTTGGGCACGGAATCCTAAAAAACGGTTTAGTTTTTAATTTTGTAAATTAATACTGATCTCAGTGGCAAGAAAAAGTGTGCAAGGTAGCAAAATAAACTTGCCAAAGCCTATAAATAAAATAAAATAAAAAGACAGTATATTTTCTGTGTCTAAGTATTGGCTGAATAAGTAGTTGAGGATTCAGCATTTTTAAAAAAAAAATAAAACATCAGTATAACGAATCAGAACGTGTAAAATGTAAAATCAAGTCTCAAAATGTTGCTGTGTTTACATACCGCGCTATGAAAACGAAAGAAAGCAAACAAAATAGAAAACTGATAGGCTGGCGGGTACTTAGACGTCTGCGTACCCCCATAGGCCTTCATTTTAAAGTAAAACGACAGACAATTATCTTTGAATAACGAATGACCGTTATTTTGACAGCTGTCAATTTAAAACTCCGACCGAATTTCGAATTCATTCAAATTTAGAATTCGCTGCGAATACGAATCAGCCAACCCTCCAATGCCGAATCAAATAAAGTCGATGCATCTTATTCGTAACATGACATCAACATCATAAGAAGTCATTAGGCATCCGAGCGTACGATATACGGACCCTAATTTCGTTGCGAAGACCGAATAACTCCCATATACCACGTTTACTGAGGCATTTTTTGATAATGATCCTCCAATCCAAAACACACCTTAACATTTTTACTTTAAGATAGAAATTACGTCGGAAACTTGACATGACAATCGTCCACATATCAAACAACGTCTTTAATGCAAAATCAACCCAGTTCCAAAGAAGGAAAGTTGAGTTTCATGTGCAGAAAAGTTTAGTCAACAAAAACACACGCGAATGAGAAAAAAACCGGGCATCTTTTTGCGTCCCCTTTCTCCCCTAAGCCTGTGGGGGCGGATGGGGTGAAGAAAAATCCTCGCAGGGTGAGTTGGGGTGGCTGTAGTAGTTTTTCGTTGGTATCACGCGTACGACAGGCTTAGTATTGATTTTCCAGCACATGGTGCCTTTCAGGTGTCCGCATTTTTTAAAGAAACACGCCTTTTTATCTGGCTGCGTATCCAAAAATATCAAGACTTCGAAAGTTGTAATATTGTCTATGCTTGCGTTTAGTTTTAAAATGTCGGTACGGGATAAAAATTGCTTCTATTGAAACTGGTTTGAATTTAGAACATTTTGAATTTGAAAGCAGCTAAGGAAGTTCGTTAAAAATGACGTATTAATTTACGAATTATTATTTTACACGAATTATTTTTTCACAAATTCATGAGGGTTCAATTGTAGAAGCAAATAATTGGTTTAGACGATTTTTTAAGAGGTTTAATGTCCACTAATGTAACACGTCTGTTCTTCAGTGAGTTAAGGAGAGGTTTGCTAAATAAAATCTAAAAAAGAATATGTTTCTTTATTAGATTTTATTTAGCTGGCAATGTTTGTATGTAAATGTATTTTTTAAGGGCAAGTCTTGAAATAGTTTATCCTAACCGATTGAGCTGATATTTGGTAAATCTGTGTAATCTGGATGACAATGTTTTATTATAGTGTCATGGAGTTGTCTGATGAAGAAGTCGGATAGAGGCTATAAGAACTACTGAGCACAACAAGATAACAATATCGTGTTTCAGCTCTTTACACTTACGAAGAAATAAATAAACGGGGGTTGACCGGCAATCGTTGATATCGCTTAGCGCTCAGTCTGATACGATAAATACAATCAATTGTGGCGGGAGCGAACACGCGCAATTTAACATACTAGTGCGAAAAACAGTAAATTGCTTGCCTAAAAGCGGTAAAGTTGAGAGAGAATTTTCGAGTGGGTATATGGTGTAAGTGTATTGAAAAAAGTTTTTCATTGTGCCATCAGTCTCACCAATAGCAAAAAAACTCTTGGTGAATTTGATAAACTCTATTAGAATCTACACGTCACCCTATCCCAAAATATTTTTCGCACACTCAGTTAAGCTAATGCACACACAATATGCAAATTCGAGGAAAGGTGTAAAAGATTAGCATCTTATTGTGATTCGAGCATTCGTTCCGAACTCTTCATGTTTGTTCGCGATTCGATACGGACCGGTGTGGCGGGACCTTAATGTTTAACCGATTTTACTGATGGCACTTTGTTTTTTTTTGGAACAATGATTGTGGTTTTGAAATTGGCGCTTGATTTGTTTGTTGATGTGTGATTCTTTTGTTTTTGTCTAATATGAAGGAAAATTGTGTTGGAGGTGGGCAGACGGCCGAGATATTCACATTATTCACACTAGTATATTATAATGTGAAAGTAACTGTTTGTCTGTTACATTTTCACGGTTAATCTTTTAAACTGATTTTCATAAAACTTGGTAAGGAGTAAGCTTGAGCCCCAAGAAAAGACATAGGCACTTACAGAAGATATGGTCAATGGGTCCGAAAGTCTTCGAAAAGGCAACTACGTACCGGAAGACGCAGCATTGGAAGGCTTTCCACAAGGTGGATGCGATACGCACAGGACTGGTCGTTGTGGCGACACTTCGGGGAGACCAATGTCCAACAGTGGACGTCTTTCAGCTGAACTGATGATGATGATGTTATCGATAAGCTTCATTCGAATGCATGTGACATCCACCAACTCGCACTGGGTCTGCTTGGTGGAGCAGATCCGGTGCGAGTTGCCGTCCATTCTCTTTTCTAGAGAGAAGGCCTGAGTCCCAGCAGTGGGAACATTAAAAAGCTTATTAGGTACGTAAGTATGTAAGCTTGATGATATTTCATTCTCAAATGACATAGCTGTGGAGTTAACCCTATAAACATATAGTTGATGCACTTTTAATACAATTTTAACACTGTTATTACTAATTTTACACGTCATTTTCCAATTTCAAACAACGGAAACTAGACTCTATTTAATAAAAAATAAAGTTAATATTCGGTTGTCCATTAATTGTCACCATGTTCCAAATTTAAATGCAAGCGCGAACAAAAAGGTGCGCTCTTTGTTTCGACCCAACGATTTTGTTCTCAATTTAAATATTTTATACAATGTGACAATAGACAAAAAACCGGTACTTGTAACTGTAGAAAATTAAATATTAAAAAATTATGACGGGTTGCCTTTATCAGGTAATGTATGCTAATTCTTGTTAGGTGATGCTCGGAGCCGCGATGTGCGGGAGTCTAGTTCCGATTGTGTACTTTTTTATTATTTTACTTTCTATCAGTATAAGTAGAATATTATCCTAAAATAATACACTTCCAAGATATAATATTATGTGCTATTTCAGAACATAGTCTAAGGACGAATTTCATTTTGAATTTTCCGTACGTATCAGAAGGAAAACCCTAGAGCAGTGACTGTTTTTGGGTAATCGGGCTGTCAAAGAATTTTTGTTTAGTAATAAACAAAAATATCACACATAATTTTTGCTCGTATAAAATTTGTCCTATAGCATTTATTATATTAATTCCATTAAAAAAAAAACGTATGACCGTGTACTCGTGGTACCGAAATATGATTTGAGTACTTCTGATATGAGTATGGTATTTATACTTAGAGGGCATTGGAACATCCCTAGTTTGATAATATAAATATTGAGTAGATTTGCAAGTTCAGATACAAAAGAAAAGATAGCCATAGAAAATATTATAATAATTAATTTATTATTTAGTAGTATTTCTACCGTATAGAAAGAAACAGTGCATTTCTAAAGTTGTTAAATTTTCAATAATCTGATAGAATATTAATTAAAAATAAAACATAAATTTTCTTTAATGACCAGTAAATACTGCAATTTCTTCTAATAACACCTATTAAAGGTATAATTATAGGAATAATCTAGAGAAATGTAATATACATTTTTTCTTATAATTAACTTGTAAATACAACTTGTGCGGAATGAAAGCGATACATAGCTTATCTTTTTCTTTTAATTATAAAATTCTTTTGCGCGCTGGTTCACTGTGAAATGAAATAAAAAATATAGTAATTGTTAGTGATGTTTGTATATAAAATAATAGTAACTGATAATTATTGTGGGCCTGTGTGTCATGTGCACGTGAGTTTACATGTTAGTGAATGCACCTATGATTCTGGAGTAATTCCTAAAGTGGGGAAATGAATCATAAAAAAAAAACTATCATCGCACTTTTTACAGCAAACCTCATAGGTTTAATCATCATCATCATCATTTCAGCCGATAAATGTCCACTGTTGGACATAGGCCTCTTCCAAGCGTCGCCACAACGAACGTTCCTGTGCATCTTCAAAACTCATAGGTTTGCTGTAAGAAAACTTAAATGTAGGGTTCAACTACGGTTACGACTTTGTCCGCGCTCAAAGTCAAAGTCAAAGCATTTATTTCAAATAGACCATTTGCAGGCACTTTTGAATAGTCAAATGTCGGTCAAACGGTCGCTAAAGTACAAAATATATTACCTATGTCACTCCCATGAGAACCCCGGATCCCTGGAACGGAGAATCCCAGATCTCTGGAACAAAGGTAAAGACGGCGACGACGCCCTCCCACTCCGCCCAAGAGCGGGAAAAGTCATTAGATGATTGAAATAAAAACTTTTACTCAGTAGCATTCTACTGATGAAAGAATTTTAAAATCGATTCAGAAGTTTTATTGTTTATTCATTATTACTTACAAATAAAAATACATATCATTTGTCTTTATAATATTGTTACAGAAAACACGGTACTTACCTAGAACTTCCTAAAAAAATATATTAAGAGATTTTGAAATTCAATATTATTATTGAACTTACAAATAAAGTTTTTTTTTTCTGAAGTCTCGAGAATCAATGATAGATAAATCGATAATCTATGATAGATCTGTAATAAATTGTCGATCATATCAGATCTTGATAATAAACTAATAAATAACGACAACAAAAAATAAACAATCGCGAATCTCCAAAAATCAAAATAGTAAGCTTTAAAATATGCAAATTAAATCAATAAATAATCATTTCAAAATTTTAATTTATTCAAACCTTATTTTATTATCTGTGAACTGTATGAAATGTCAATTGTTTATTTTATTTCAGTCAATCGTTAAATAATTCACGTAGCATAGACAACGGTTGTCTATTGTTATTGTAATAAATGCAATTAATCTTGTGTTTTGTTGCTATTTTCACTTTGAGAGATATCATTTTGTATAACGTATGAACTGTCTATGGTATTTGTAGGCTATTGACTTTGAAATATGTTTTTGTTGCACCTACTTACTTAATCACTTTATAAGACTTTAGGATTGTTACAACCTTTTAATTAAACATAATAAAGACAGTTTCTAAGTATTTTGCTCGTAAAATGCAGTTCATCATTATAATTCATTTGATACTGACAGGTAATTTATGCTTACTTTTATCTTCCAAGTCCATGGGAACGTTCTACTAAAACATCCGTCACCTCTACACAATGACACGAATAAATTGGACAACAAAATACAAATATGACAACACAAGGAAAATATTTTATCTCATTACGCATTCAAAGTTACGCATCGACCGGAAAAAATCAATAATACGCACACCAAAAGCGTCTTTGTACCCTTGTGCGAAAAGTTAAAAACGCACAACGGAAGAAAAAGATATGCAAAGCAGATCCCATGCATTCAGATTCGATATTCAAATTACTAGACCATCCTGTGAATGCGGAAGAACAATTTTGACACTGGCAAGAATAACCCTTCACTCTATATTCAAATTTCGAACATCTTAAAGGCCAGTCCGAATTTGAATATCATAGATAAAAACCTTTTTTTTAATGTATTCATAGATTTCGTGGGAACGGATCTTTAGGTCGTGAGAGTTGAGTTCTTTATGTCCTTTATGGTTTAATCGATGGGGTCGCATGTTATGGAAAGCTGTGTCAACATTTGCTGTAATATGGTAATTATTGATCGGTAATAAAGGAAAGGTGTCATGGTGTATCGATTGATTTTAATTTATTGGGTGTTGAAATCGGGAGAGCAGAATGTATGGTACTAGGTACCTAAAAGAGTTTTATGAAATTTAAGATGAAACTGTTTTATGAATAATGAATTTACAATTTAGTTTCAAGTACAAAATAGGTTCAAAACTAGAGTCAAGAATACTCGTTAGTGCTTGCTTGAATATCTAAAAAAAATCAAACCAAAGCTCTACTTGGTCTACGAAAATCAACCAACGCCAGCGTACGGGAAGAACTCCAAAGTCTATGGGGTTGACATATAAATGCGCATCCGACATATTACATGATCGTAGTGTCAATAGCCCCTTTATCTAAATTATTGTAATTAAAATAAAAGACAACCGAACTAATTTCCAATTTCAAAAAACACATTCGAATCATTCCAGAAATTTTAATCTAAAAAAACCCAACATAGAATTCCAAGTTTGAAAAAGTTCTCGTTCGAAACGAATGTCTTAACCCTTCCGCGCTGGGCATTCAAATTCAAATTCGTGTCCCCTCTGTCTGGCAGGTGTACGGTGTCTTTGTGACGACTTCCGTCAGTTAGGACTCGAGATGTCCGTTGTCTTACGCTGAGCTTTTGTCGCGATGTTGTTAAACATGTGGTTCTCTGATGGAAGTTTTGTTTTTGTGGCAATTAGAGGGACGGTGGTATGTCGTTATGAGGTAGACTTTTTTGGGTGGTTTGGATGAGTTGGGGTGAAAAGTTCAGCTTAGAATTGTTAGAGATATCTTTATAATAGCAGAGTAAGGTTGGGAGCGGAAGTACGTATTTAAAAAAACTGTATGGAAGCAGATAGAGTCAGTTTGTTGGTTACTGAAAACGTAAAAAATTGTTCTTCACAGGATGTATGTATGTATTTCTATTTAGAAAAGCCTTTTGTGGTTTTCTCTAGTTTCTATGATTATCAAATCTGAATCATATATGTATACAGAGTATGTTTACCTTATTTCAAAAGTCATTATTATTATTATTATATATTCTTTATTGTACACCACATATACAAAAAACTACAGGACAAACATTATAAAAAATAAGTGTACAATGGGCGGTCTTATCGCACAGGGCAATTTCTTACAGACAACCTTTCTTCTTCTTCTTTTTTTTTTTTAAGTCATGTTGTATGATAAATAATCAGTTTGAGTACTTAAATAACTCCAAAACTGTTATGGTTAAAAAATAAAAAAGTGTCAATTTAAACTCCACATCTTAAATCAAAACCGGTGTACGTGACCTCTTTTAACTGAATGTTTCCTAATAATATTATCCGGTATCCCCAAGTCGTATGCAAATTGTTTCTAAAATAATAACACACCTGGGTCTGAAAGACCGCTCGTGATTTTGCATCCGCGCCTCATTTGCATGCAAAGGGTTAATTCTTCGCGATTATTTGCGCTCACGCATATTTTTAATTATTCAAGGGTTTAATGTATTCTGTTTTTAAAAAAATGCAGATACGTTTGTAAATGTGATTTTTTTTTGTTGCACAGTCAGTTTGATTTTGAATTTCGTTGTGAGTGGATGAAGAAATTGGTGTTAAAGATAGCTTGAGATAGTGTTAGATTTTGTGATGTCTTCGAAGATTGGTTAAAATCCTGTAGGTAATGGATATAGTTATTGTGTAAAAATGTCGTCAAAATGTTACACGTGAGTATTCAGATTCGTTTTTCTATGTTTGCTGAAGTCTTGTAGCCAATGTGTGTTTTATATCATTTTTGAGTCATACAATTTATAAAGAGTGTAGGTAGTTGCCAATTCTAAATTGTGAGACATCTGACTACAGAACTTAGAGTAGATAGATAGTACCTAGCTATAAACTTGTAGGCTGCGGAATTGTTCGATAGAGTTACCGCGGCCCTAGTCACAATAGATCTTTTAGATCGCAGTGACTACATCCCCTACACTATGGGTGATGCATAGCCCCTTATCTTCTACCGCGGCCCTAGAACGCAAAGGGCAATTGAAGGAACATGGGTGGGGGAATTTACTACTAAGTAAAAGTCTGATACTCTTTCTCGCTCTACCCAGAACGGGAGAGGTTATTTGATGATTTTCCACCTCACAATAAAACACTTTCTTGTGCTTATCTCCAATTTATTTGGGTTTGGCACAACATGTGTTTTTCCAAACTTCTCTATTAATCATAAAATTAATATCATATAGAATTAATAACGTAAATATTGTTAATGATTACGATCATTGTTTGTTAGAGCATTAGGTAAATAAATAATGTTGATAAAACCTAAGGGTGAAGACCTGGTGTCCTGAAATACAGGCCCAAGCCTATTTTAGATACCAGTAAAATAGAAACTATATAAATATTGTGTATTGTGGCGAGAAATAAGGTCATTATTATTATCATCATGAGGTGACTACTAGAGTCCTTTAAAAAAATTACATCTCACTGCTAACTACGAAAACAAAACAAAAAGTCAACAACCGAAAAACTAATTTTCTCAAATTCGAAAATCCCAAAACCTGATGTACCACCGGTCATGCATCAACTTTAATGATTGGTTTCGCCCCGCCTACGTCATCAATCACTCACAAACTGACTAGCGGGTGGAAGCTATCCCTAATATTCGTCCCAAAGAAAGTTGACACTTGACTTTATTCGTCCCACCCCCGCTTTTGTCCCGTTTTGAGAACCACAGCGGCGGCGGGAGGGTTAAGTTAAAATGGCCGAAGTGCTATAGGGAGGATTTCGCGAAAGCATTGTGTCTTGTTAGAACCGTAATGTCTTGGATAGGAGATGTAAGTAAATTATGTTTTTTTTGTTGGTAAGACTGGGGTAGTGAGTAGGTAGATATGAATTGCGTGGAAAATTGTATGTGATTCTGTTGACATTATTTTGATATTGAGGTTCGTATAGTATAATTTTTTTTTTAATTTTACCAGTTAGTAATTATTGAATGAAAATTTCTTTTTACATGTTTAGTCTCCCACTATGTATGTCTGTATTTCTGTCTGCGATAAAACTACCAAACGGATTTTCTCGAGATTTCCACCAAAAACGTTTCGCCTCATCGTTAATACCGTTTTGCTTTGAAGAACTAGAACAATTTGCCTGCTGCGGTCTTCCCATCCAATTATAATTTAGGTGTCTTCAATGCTAGAGTGAATAGGGTCTTAATAAACTAGTGCGGCTCACCATCAACGATTGCATCACTGCTTACCATCAGTGGGATCGCAGTCAAGCACTGGTTTATATTAAATAAAGAAAGATAACCAAAATTCCCCACTCCGTGTGTTTATTTGTGATAAACTCAAAACTACCGAACGGATTTTCATGTGGTTTCCACCAACTGACAGAATGATTTATGACAAAGGTTTTAGACTATATCATAGTAAAAAAAAAACCAAGAATACCCAAGAATTGTCACTCCCGTGTGAAACCGCCAACTAGCGATCGCTAATTAAATATAACTTTGCTTGGAAAACTGTTGTTGTTAAAAGTTAGTATTTTATCTCTTATATAGATACTAATCGTCTTTTGTAGGCTGATATCTAACATCACAATATTGTTTTTACCTAAATTGAAAAAGTATTATTACCATGCAATTATGCGATACATGCATTCATAGGTAATCCGTACAGTTGGTACTACGCAAAATATATCAGCATAGTCGACTTAGGATTTACTCTATGGCCAAAACACAAATAATATAGTCTGTCTAATAAGTCAACCGACTTGGGAATTTCGTGTAATATTTAATTATTTAAAAATACTTATATTCGGTACTTTTCATAAGGTTCTTCTGTTAGTAAACAATGATCTCTATCTCTTAATCAACCTTGATTATTGAACCCTTGTTGACTACATCAGATTTCATTAAATCCTAATAATTACCCAAGTCGTTTAACTTATTAGACAGACTCTACCAGTTTTATTATAGTAAATATCTAAAAAATTATTTCCATAAAAACCGACTGGTGCAATAAGAAAAAAAAACACGTTCAAAATAGGAACTCGTTCAAAAACATTCAAAATTGGAACTCGTTCAAAACCATTCAAAATAAGAACTCGTTCTACCAAAATTCATAAATAAATCCAATCTATTCGACTATTTCCTTCGTCGCGGCGATATAATAAAAAAAGAAAAATCGCCCATGCAGGGGGTAATCCCGGGGGAGGGGTATACCCGTGAGGGAGGGGTATCCCCGTATTCCCGAAATTGAGACGATGTAAGAAGATTATGTTTGATGCATTACGTGACGAGAAGGTGGTCGGAGGTGGATGAATTTTGGTGGTTTGGATGGAAAAGGCTGGGAAATCATGAGTTCAATAACCTTTATGATCTATATTGTCAGGGAAATATGTTGTTTGATGAGTTGGCACAGTACGTAAATTTTCTGCAAGCGTAAAGGAAAAGTATGACAGACACTAATAAATATGCGGACAATTATGGTACCTATATAAATGATATTTATTTTGCAAATAGGTTTTAAAATACACTTTTACACAACAATTTATATTTTAGTCAGTTTAAACTATATTAGGCCTAGGCTAATATCTTTTCAGTTAGTCCATCCCAAGGTTGTCTATAAGAGATTGGTTCAGTGCGATAAGACCGCCCATTATACATTTAGTTTTTGCAAATGTTTATTCCGACCAGTCAAACAAATCAATAAATTAACCAAACACTCCATTTTGATGTCTAAAACACTTTTCTATAATATGCGACTGAAAATCTTTCATTAGTATAAAATATGTGTAAAATATTTGTAATTTTTTTTTTATTGTAACTTTATCGAAGCGACAGTCTTGTCAAAATGGTGATTACCTATGAGAATCTATTGTATTATGTATCTTAATTTAATTTTGAAAATTTTATAACTATTTTTTTTCTCGATCTATCTCCACAAAAAATATTCAAAATGCAAACCTTCTAGAATCAAAACATTCATAGAACATTTTCATACATAAATAATACACGAACTGCTACGAAACTCCTCAACACAAAACTTACACAATATATCTTCGTTTTGAAGTTTTCTACGAAAACTCGCAATTTTATAGGTGTACATAATTATTGTGAGATACCCACAAATCTTAGGAGCAATATCACGGGAAAAATGTATCCGTAAACTGTGTGTCTATGTAGCTATATTTATGTGGCATCTATTGTAAGGCTGAGGACATAAGGGCTTTTTTAAAGGTAGGAAATCATTCAATGACTTTTCCGGCTCTGTGCGGAGTAGGACATGTTAGACTTTTACTGACTATAACCACACCTGTGTTGCCCTTTGCATCAGAAAATGCCTGTGATTCTAACCGGCATCGGCTCTGCTGGGCCCCTACATTTGTTGATATCTGAGAGATTGTTCAAAGAAACCGCAGGATTCTTGGATCTGGAACGAAAATAGCAAATGAAAGAACACGAGTGGGTTTTAGGTAGTAAAAGCCTGTTACTCTCTCTCGCTTCACACATATTAGTAGTAGTTATTTGATGATTTCCCAAGCCAAAGTCATTATTTTCTTTTGCAATGACATTTGGTTCGAAACTTGTGAGCGTTTTAAAAAAATCAAAAAACCTTCTTGAAAAACGTCTTGCAATTGTTGGTTATTAATTCTTTGTTTATCGAGTCGAAAACAGTGATAATAGAGTTCATGTACTCAGGCAAACTTAACTCAAAGTTGAGTAGAAAACTCAACTTTGAAACAGTTGAAACTTTACAGTAGTGGTAGTAGAGTTATCATACAATTTTTTTTTTTATTACAGATTTTAATTGGTTTTTCGAAAGTTTACAAATGTTTTTACAGGCTAGACCGATGCGATATAACAGTTTCACTTTTTATACCACAGCTAATGTTGAAGATTCAACAACTGTTTCATAAAAAGTATTTTTGCACATTTAAAAATGTTCCATTTTCCATCCCCACAATCTTCCACTGTTCTGTCTACGCCCTTACCCAGCCGAGCTTAGGCCACATTTCCATACATATGAGGCAGTCTCGCTGCAAGGAGCCGAAACGAACCTTCCTTACACCCGCTTTGTGAGCCGAGCTTTTTTTACTTTCTTTTGTCTCCACTTTTACTTAGTATTTCGGTTCGTTCTGGCTTGTTTAGAATACTTTTGTAGACATATTGGGGGTATTTCCGTCAGGTATGTTTGGAGTCTCGAGTGTTGAAGGGTTGGGGAGTTAGGCGTTTTTTTTTTTCGTCTTGATTGGGCGCCGTCTCGTAATACATATATGTCTAGTTGGCTTCATGTGCTGTTTCAGTGCTGTGTTTTTTTTTAATTTTTCCACACACCAGGAGTTACTCCTGTGTCGTGGATGCGTTCACAAACATGTATAGTCGGTCTAAAAAGTTAAACGACTTGGGAATTTTGTGTAATATTTAATCATTTAAAAAATACTTATATCCGATACTTTTTATAAGGTTATTTTATTAGTAAATAATGATCAAGATCTCTTAATCAACCTTGATTATTGAACCAATGTTGACTACATCAGATTTGATTTTGCCCTAATAATTACCAAGTCGTTTGACTTTTTAGACAGACTCTAAATTTATATACACGTAGCACTTACACCTGGAACACCTGTCTGTAAGTCATACAAATATTTGTTCCATGCGGGAATCGAAACGGCGACACGCAGAGCAGCACCAAACGTCAAAAAAAATTTTTGGTGTTTGGTGGCCAATTGATTGCTTCGATTTTTTTAACTCTAGGGTCTTTTATTTTGGTAAAGACACTGGTTGAGATTAGAAAGGGCTTGAAAGTCTAAAATAATTACTCGAGAACATGATGGTCTGAATCTAATTAATAAGCAACTTAACACATTTATTGTGCGTACGGCTAAAGATTGGAATTCTCTACCGGAGTCTGTGTTTCTTGATACCTGCAACCTAGGGGTTTTTAAGTCAAGAGTGAATAGATTACTTCTGGGCAAGCGTGCTCCATCGTCGGCCACATCACCGCTTAGTAGAATTATGACATCATTCCATATGACATACCTAAAAAACTAGCATAATTAGTAATCACACAAATTCCCTCCAATTTACTATGTATAATTAAATTTTCCACAAAAAAAAAAACAAAAAATATTCGAGGGAAATTGTTATAATATCGTAAAGGAGGCGACGGTCCAATATATCATGTGACGTCACGCGGCTATGCGGCTGACACGAAAATATTGCGATGCATCAAAACTGCCAAGGAGTAGGGAGAAAAACGAACTTTGCTGGGTATGTGGTGCAAGTCATAGGAAGCCAGAGGAGGTCGAAGTTCACGCACGAGAGATTTTCCAGTGAAATTCTCGTAGCCGGGCTTAATTTTTTTCTCAGGTTCAGTTCCGAAGAAAAATTTTAGTTTCTAGCCATCATTGTCTTAACGCTGAGAAAAGGCCTTTCTGTAGTCTTACCAGATATTCTTCGCCCGTTGGCCACCTCTTTGTGGGTCGGTCTCGACAGTGCTTTCTTTCTGCAGGAACCCACTGCATGAAAACTCTTGTTCAGCGGTTATTGTGCATGAGGTTGACGTGTTTTATAAGCGATCATAATATTGAACTGACAGATACAGAGATCATCTTTATACGAGTATAATACTTACATTGAGAAACGGTTAGTTGTCTACTCGGCCGTGATGGCGTTAAAGATACGGATAAATGTTACAAAAAATAGGTAACTTCCAACTTCTGACGAAGTAATTCAACAGGGAATCTCTTTGAGTAATTTGATTCCTATTAAAACACAAACTCTACTCTCAGCCACCATAGGTGCGGCTTTGCAAACGGACAGTACCTAATGGGTAGCTTGACGTCTAATAAGAATCAAGTCACAAAGAGCTGTCAGCTAAATTTACGAAATTAACTTGGGTCCTAGGGTTGACGGATTATCCGATAGTTACCATGATCCTGGACAGTATAAGACAACTGAAAGAACACGGACAAGATTTTGTCAACCAGCGGGCAAAAAATCTTTTAATGATTTCCTACTACATAAAAATAATGCAAAAGAAAACTGTGAGTATAAACCGCTATCGCTTATAAATCACACCAAGCAATAATACGTTCAGAAAAGCGGGGGTGGATTGTGTCTTGAAAAATGCTTGCTGGAGCTCTGTGGCGATGGGTTGTATATCATAAGACATATCGCAAGATATATCTCGAGATATATCTGCGCTTGTGTATCTAAGTGAATATTATAAAAATCTTATTACATAGACTGAGTAATATGCTGTTTGTTGAGTTTGGAGAAAGGTTCAGTAGAAAGGTTTTTAAAAACAGGTCCCTTTAGGCTTTACAAATGTATGTATTTAGAAATATTGTATAATTAAAAAATATTAATATTTTGACTGTGCCATCTCAGTATATCTATGAAAATATTTTGTATGTTCATAAAAATAAAAACATGTTTAAAAAATACAGTGACATTCATAACGTTAATACTAGGAACAAACACAAGTTAGTGGTTCCTGCCACCAGGCTCAACAAAATAGGACGCTCATTTAGATGCCAAAGTATACATTTTTATAATAAGCTTCCCAGTCCTATTCAGGAACTTAGCATTAATAAATTCAAAACATTTGTAAAGCGAAAACTTTGCCAAAAGGCTTTTTATACTGTAAAAGAGTATCTCGAGGATAAAACGGCTTAGGATTGCCCTGCTCCTGTACCTACTCACTATAATTGTTATCATTTGAATGTTTTTTTTTTGTTTTAATTGCCTTTTTTTATTGACGATTATTGTTGTTTTACAATTATGATATTGTTTATATATATATATATATATATATATATATATATATATATATATTATTATTTTACAATTATGACATGTTTATTTTTACTATTTGACTGAAATTTTTTTATATACTTTTTTTTACAATTTGCAATATTTACACTTTTGTAAATTTTATCTGTTGTGAATGTGAGAACTATGTGGATTACTCTTTCCTTTTCTTTTATTTTCACATGATGTCTGGCAGTTTTGAGTATTTGATGTGGCCTACCCAAATGTCCTTTCTTTGGCATTGTTCGTCAAGTCGTTGAGCTCCTTATTAGTCCTGAGTTGAGCTACACGCATACTGACAAATGCTTGCACTGACTGGACAGGTCCACTTAGAACTGTGTGGTTCTTTCTTCAAAAGACCATCTCAAGCTCAATCTACATGGTTCTCATATGATTTGACCATTACATGTTTTGCTGTATGGACTTTAAAAGAGACTTTGACCCCTGAGTTTGTTTCGGTGTTTCTTCTCAGGGTAGTCAGCTAGGAAACACCGGCCTCATCTAGCATTAATTGACGAAAAAAAAAAATTGACGTGTAAAACTGTTTTTATAAAACCTACTTGCAAAATAAAGATCATTTATCATTAGTATGTTTATCAGTTGTCTAGTACCCATAACACAAGCTCTGCTTAGCCTGGGACTAGACGACGTTGTGTGATAGTGTGGAATATTATTATTATTGTTATTTAGATTTTTTTATTCTTTTAGTAAAAGCTTTGGCTTCTAAAATTTCACTACGCTTTGTATGCGTGGTTAGCTCCATACGTATAATATAGGGTAAATTACGTACGTAAGTACTTCGCGTTGACCCAGAATCCTGAAAGGCATGAAGCAATGTGTCATAGCACAAGTATAGGAAAAATCTGAAAATTGTAAATTTGTTATTACGGCATAAAAAAAATTTTTTTAGCGTTTGGGAAAAATCTTCCTAACTTAATTCGTGAATTGAACTGATTTCATAGTAAGTTTATACGGAACCCTCAGTGCGATTGTCCGACTCGCACTTGCCCAGTTTTTCTTCTTTTCAATATTTGTTTTATTAATTAGATTTTTATTATAAGTTAGGTCTACGTTAAATAGTAGTTAACATGATTATTTTAGTCTGTTGTTTGTCTAGTGCGAGTTTCAAGTAATTGTTTGTTACTTCTTTACACTCGAACGGCTGAACGGATTTCGATGAAACTTGGTAAATGGGTAGACTATGTCCTGGAGTAGCATATAGTATCATTTTTAATCTCAGGAGTATGTTCTATTGGGACGATTTTTTACATTCATATGACTGATTTAGCAGCAGCTACGATATAATAACAGTTAAAACTGTTATAAACTAGTGCTTGACTGCGATCCCACCTGATGATAAACAGTGATGCAATCGTTGATGGTAAGGCGCACTAGTTTATTAAGAGTCTATTCACTCTAGCCTTGAAGACACTCAAATTATAAACGGATAGGAAGACAGCAGCAGGCAAATTGTTCCAGTCCTTCGATGTACGCGGTATAAACGACGAGGCGAAACGCTTAGTCCGGATCGTAGATGCTTCAACAACATAAGGGTGGATATTCACCGTACGTCGGGTTGTCCGAGCGGTGGTCATCAAGTCATGCAATTCCCGCGCACACTCTCCAAAATGCAACCTGTAAAACACCGAAAGGCTAGATTATATTTGCTAGCAATCCCTAGGTACTTCATACTTCTCAACATATGTAAGTACATATATCATGAGCCAACATCGCGCGAACAAACACACATTCACATACAACATTTACACCTGTCTGCCTTTTAAATCGCACGGGAAGTGAAATTCTAACATCTATTGAAAACCCAAAACAGGGGGTGTTCCACCCCACACCCCCACCCCCCTCGTTATTCGACTTCCCTTCTCCCCTTTCTTTCCACTAACTTCGCATCGTCATCCGTATTACTTGGGCCCTAACTTATGTGGGGTATATGAGGTGTGATATCCACTTGAATTTTGACTCTATTTCCAAATTACATAAGGTAGAAATTCCCTTGCACCAAAAAACCAATTTACAACAGCACAGTCTAAACGATTATATTCTTTATTTTTAGGGAATACGAGCGATAATCGCTTGTACAATCACAGATCAATTTTGTGATAGTCTGTGCTGATTCCTTTGCATTACTTTTTCCTTCTTTGTGAATGTATTTTATACGAGTTTAAGGTCTTATGTGGATAGTCGGTATGTCGCAGAATGTCGATGTGTTGTAGTGTGAGAGGGTCTTTATAGCGACGGTTCAATTTGGTATGGAGCACCTATTTTGTAATAGAATTTTAGGAGTGTTTAAGTTTCATTGAATTTGTTTCTAAAGGCATGTGTAGTAGTATACTGTGTAATTTTCTCAAGGTATCTTCTTGAAAATTTTGTTCTAAATGGCTAAGATGTCCAATGAAATCTTGAATTTATGGCCACTTACTTACTTAAAAATTTCTTCAAGTTGAATAGTTAGAGTAAACTGAAGAGAATGGGATTCCTCACGCTCTAACCGAAGAGGTCCAGACCTCGATTCCCAGCCACCGTAGGCGTGGGCTTGCAGACGGCGAGCAATGGGTAGCTCGCCATCCAGTTAACCCCGAATCATTGACGGCGCATAGTGTTCCACGTGCGTCTTAAAGAGTTGTCATCAAAACTTTATGGGCCTAGCGGGGCCAAAGCCTGGGTCATGGTTCCGCTTCTGAATGGGAAACCCGGAGTCTTGGAACGTAAGGCAAAGAAAAACATGTTCTCTCGCTCTAGAGCGAGATGATTTTCTACCTCAAGGAAAACCGTGTTCCAAGAACGCGGTGAACCTTTCGAATCATCCAGATGATGATTTTAGCCGACGTCGATTTAGATAACAAAGTTATTTCTTGGTTTATTGAAACTGCCTGGCTTTGTAACTATCTTTTATTAAATGACTAGCTCTTGCCCGCGCGGCTATGCTCCCACTCTTCCCTACTTCACCCTACTATACCCTACTCAACCCTACTCTACCCTACTCTACCCTACACTACCCTACACTACTCTATTCTTTTTTCCATAACAATCTTCTCCTGACAATAACGAACACAACAAAAAAAGAATTAGCGAAATCGGTCCAGCCGTGCACGCGTGATGGCGTGACCAAGGGAAATAGGGATTCATTTTTATATACATATATAGATTAATATGATTCGGCAAGCTTTTCTGTAAATGATTCCTTAGTTTTAGTTCTAGAGCTTGCCGGTTTCCTTATGATGTTTTTCTTCACCGTTTTGAGAGCAGTGGTGATGAATTAGCCGACGTCGATGTAGATAACAAAGGTGTAGATAACATGCTCGTAGTGTCAAACAAGGTTACAACTTGTTTGACACTACGAGCATGGCAGTTGAGAGATTGTCATGCTCACTAAAATGTCTCGCTGATGGTGGAACGTGTTATTGGGTCATTTGGCTCCCTTCAAAATGATTGAGCTGAGTGGGGCTGATGCACGCGTCATGCCCGTGAACGGGCGCCGTCAGTTGTGACTGGTCATCTCTTAGCTGCCAGTGACTTATTCAATTTCTATTTTTATTGTTATCATTATTATTTAATTTTTATTCCTTATCTTCATTGTGTTCACATAATAGAAGCAAAAAAGAAATATGTAACGAAGATTCATGTAACTCAATACGATTTAAAAGAGTGTCCATGGAGTTTCTTGCACGTTCTTCTCCATAGAGACCTACTCTTGGGAACGTGCAATTTAGCTTCACTTATTTGACTGACCGACATTTTGACAATTCAAAAGTGCCTGTTACTGATCTATTTGAAATAAACGTTTCTGATTTCTGATTAAATACCCAAAAGCACCTGGCTAGGTTTGAACCCACAACGTATAACTTCTAAGACATGTAACTGGAGGTTACATGTTTTCGAAGTTGAACTCGCACTGGACCCATAGTGAGAACATTAGAAGGTTGATTATGTATAGGGTATTTCTCTGTATCTGGGGTTTTTTTGGTGGGTACAAAACATCCAAATGACACTTGGGCGGAGCAGAAGATAGTGTCAGACTAAAAAACCCACCCCGTTCGTTCTTGCCTTTCGTACCGGAGCCGAGCTTCCTATCTGGGGTCAGATAGACACAGTCGCTCTATGTGAAACACTGGTATTCACCTCCATTCAGGATGGAAGGAACGGGAAATTGATCAAAAGTTGTCTGACTGTCTTCTTTAGGATGGTGATGATGCTTAGGCCATCAAAGCGTTCTTCAACTTTAGGTACCTTGGCACTCTGTTAGTTCCAAATAACAGGTACATTTTCTCCAAAGAAATCTACTTTCTCCAGAAATATATTTTTAATAATAGTAATATAAGGCAGTGAAGAAAGTACGACAACAGATGGCCGTTGGGGCCGAAAGGTTCTGGAGTGGCAACCGCGTACCGGAAAACGCAGCGTTGGAAGGCCTCCTACAAGGTGGACTGACGACCTGGTGAAGGTAGCAGGAATCCGATGGATGTGGGACGCACATGATCGTTCGTTGTGGCGACGCTTGGGGGAGGCCTATGTCCAACAGTGGACGTCTATCGGCTGAAATGATGATGATGATGATGAAGAAAATACGACAAGGCAAAAAAAAATTGCTGCCAAAAAATGGTGGATATTTTTTATCCATCACCCTTAGCCTTATAATCTTACAATTACTGGGACTTAGATCTACTCACTAAGAGGGAATGGAGCATAATCCAGTAGGTACGCAGGCCTACTGCTGAAGGTTGGTAAATGTCACATGTCTTCGAATTTATGGTTCTAGGATATGTCAGTTTCCTCACAATGTTTTTCATTATCGTTTTGAGCGCTGTAGTGATGATATTGGTTGCACAAATTAAAGCCTGGGTCCACTGGATCTTGAAGCCACGACCGATAAGTCAGGGGCCGTCGCTATTGAGCCACTACCAAAAGCTGATTTTTAAGCTATTGCATAGCTTCTATCGCAGGCCTTGAGCGTGGAGACCGAATCCAGAAATTCCGTAACGAAAATAACCTAACACCCCCCACTCATTTGTTTTTTGAGCGTGGTGACCGATAAGAAAACAAATGAGTGAACAATCAATAAAAATTCAATTCAATGTGTGAAAGTGTAACTAACAATTAATATCAAAGAAAAAAAAAACAAAGAAAAAGAATACTGCATAAATAAAATAAATAAATAATTATAATTGCATAAGTTGATAAAAATGCTATGCAATAGCTTTACCGCGGCAGTCCCCGAGTGCCACACGTCTTTTGGAAACTAACTTTAGTTTACCTCTAAAACTATTTATTTTCCGTAGCTATTATTTAACTATGTTTTCTTAACCACATTATCTGCTTCTTTCTTCACATTCTGGAGATTTTAATACGTTTTGTATTAAAATCTCCTTACATTCTGAACTTTATTAATATTCCCATATAAATTAGGATTTAACTCAGCCAAACAAATTGGGTGTTCATCACTAATGAGACATAAACAGACAAACACTCCCTCTTTACCCAATATAACAGGCAATTAGCGGTCTTGACAAATAACTGCAAATATTTGGGGCGACTTATAAATTAGAAAAAATCTCAAACAAAACTCAACTTTGTCTTTATGAAAACAGAGTGTAAATTAGGTTTGAAAAATCTCAGAGGTATTAAAACACAATGCAGGAAAGAAAAGTTGTGTTTATTTACTTTAATGACGTCATTAAATGCCATAACATCGTCCAGACAGGGATTATCCTGGATATTGTCAAAGAATATACAATGAATTATGTAAGGAAATTCCTATTGACGGCGGATTAGGTCTGAAGAACGACTCGACAGTAAGACGCTTTCAGTCGGGATTGAGAAAAATTAAAAAGTAAGTAGGCAGTGGAAAAATCGTTTTTTATTTACGGTTCCGTCCCAAAACGGTACTCTTCTACTTAGACTCCACTGTCAGTCTTTGCGTCACAAGGCTGTATCTTATGACCGTGATAATGACATAGTTGAAATTTGATTTTGTGAAAAATACTTATAACAGAATAAAATATAATGTTTAAAAAAGGTTATAATATAATAATAATAAAATGTTAAAATTAAAAAAAAAAGAGATAATAATAATATTCCACAACTATCATACAACGCCGTCTAGTCCCAAGCTAAGCAGAGCTTGTGTTATGAGTACCAGACAGCTGATAAACATACTTATATATTTCTAAATTATACCCAGACACAGAACAAATGATCATGCTCATCACATAAACATTTGTCCTGGGTGGGAATCGAACCCACGACCTCCGGTATAGCAGTCAGGGCCACTAACCACTAGACCAACAGGCCAGTCAAAAAAGATTATATAGATAATGATGCGGAACACTTCGTTTGCGAGTGCGACTCTCACTTGGTCGGTTTTTAAAGGTTCTTCATACTTTTAACTTCTTTAAGTGTGTGTGTGTTGTCACATTTAAATAGTAAAGGGAGATATATTGGTAAGGTAAGTAATTTGGTGACACTATATTAAACACAATACCATATGGTTCCTTAAGCATGATGCGTGACTAGTACCTAGTATTTATCCTCCTCATAACAACTTGCTAGCGCTGTCTCTTCGTCACCCTCCCTGCTAACTAATTTATCACAAACTGGCTTATCTGCACAGATAATTATTACCTACGTGTTCATAATATTATTTCAAATAAGTTCTTTCTAATCGTCGTATCTGTGTCGTTTACCGTTTAGAAGATAATCATGTGTTTTGTTTTGCGTAAGTGCAAAAAGAGGGAAAAAATAATTGACAGGCCTATTGGTCTAGTGGTTAGTGGCCCTGACTGCTATACTGGAGGTCGTGGGTTCGATTCCCACCCAGGACAAATGTTTGTGTGATAAGCATAATCATTTGTTCTGTGTCTGGGTGTAATTTATCTATAATATGTATGTATTTAGAAATATATAAGTATGTTTATCAGTTGTCTAGTACCCATAACACACGCTCTGCTAAGCTTGGGACTAGACAGCGTTGTGTGATTGTTGTGGAATATTATACTCGTATTATATTATATTATTCTCACTACCTTCGTACCTTAGGGCTTTAGGGCCACTACTAACTTAAAGAATAAGCCAATAGCAATATATAAAACTTATTAATTCATTAATAAAGTTACAGCTAACACAAAAACTACAGGAACATTGTTCGCAGGAACATGGCTGGCCTAGAAAAATATCAAAGTTAGGACAGCTAACAGGGA
The DNA here is from genome assembly GCA_910589285.2 of Mythimna ferrago. Taxonomy (NCBI): domain Eukaryota; kingdom Metazoa; phylum Arthropoda; class Insecta; order Lepidoptera; family Noctuidae; genus Mythimna; species Mythimna ferrago. The sequence continues at coordinate 5,126,935 of OU342693.1, forward strand.
GAGTGACGTAAATGTGCTTACTTGGAACTGAGTGGTTTCCATTACTTATATAGTCTGTCTAAAAAGTCAACCGACTTGGGAATTTCGTATTATATTTAATTATTTAAAAAATACTTATATTCGATACTTTTTGTAAGGTTCTTCTAGTAGTAATCAACCTTGATTATTGAACCAGCGTTGACTACATCAGATTTCATTTTACCATAATAATTACACAAGTCGGTTGGCTTATTAGACAGACTCTATCACCAATATGTATCCCTTTTACCCTAGGATATGTTTTTTTGCTTATTTTTTTTCCTTAGTCATCTTGGTTTGATTTGATTCTTGGTTGGGTGTGAACAGACTAAGAGCAGACATAGCCTATTTGAGTTCTATCATTGTCAAAGAAATAAGATTATTTGCAGTACGAATTTTTTTCGTAAGAGTGTTGACACTTCAATGTTTTTCGCACTTATTGATCGAATATTCTAACATGTGTCCCTTCTCATATATTATTTATTTATTACGTAGGGGAGTCAGAACCAACGGTTGTCACTGAAGACAATCTTTTCTTATAAATAGGTTGAATGTTGGTTTCAAATTTAATTTTACGTTTCTTTCGCTTGTTGTATAATTAAATATATTAGTTTGAATTAAACGATGTTTAGTTAGTATCATTTATGAAACATCTTGGATTATTACAATTCTTAACCAGTAATCATAATTCCAACCGCATACAAGTTTTATTTAATGAAGTCAAATGTCCATATCATATAAATTCCGCCTCTAAAGAGCACTAAAATTTTAATATCCTTTCGCATTCTTACAAAATATCTTCGAATATGGTCGTTAAAGTTAACCCCCCTGTCGCGGGGGTGGTTATTATTCATTTTTCTCCAGTCAAATTCAGTGTAGGGTTCACTAATGTGCCACTCTAAAATCAACCCCTACGAGGTTTCGCGACCATGTTTTTTCCCGTAGAAGTTTTTTGTTTGTTCCTTGTCCCTTTCTTTTAGGAGAAAATTATATGTCTCTCTCTTTCACTCTATCACGCTGCGTGGGGTGGCAACAGCGAAATTATGATACGTTTTTTTGGGGCTTAAATTGATTTTTCGGAAGTATGTGGAAGCCATTTTATAGCGGTTTGCGAATAAACCGATTTATTTGTTGTTTAATAAAGTTTGGGACGAGTTTTCAAAGTTTAAATTAATTCGATGTCCAAGTAGAACCTCGGTTAATTAAATTTGGAAAAAGAACATAAGTAGTATAAAGCGAACAATACCTATTGTTAAAATGTAACTATGATAACGTTCACATATCTTTTGGGTTCGTGTTTCCGGCCAGAATAGTCAGAGTGAAGCACTTTTAGATAATCACTGATATTCACCAACACATTTCCAACTCTAATTTAATTGTGTGTTATTCAAAAACACTTCTTCTAAGGGCCATTAAATTCTTTTAATATGTTAAACTTTAGATTAGATAAAACGGAACATTTAAACTTAACACGCGGTTTAGAAATAAAAATTCTAGTTCCTACAACTCCGTTGATATAATCTAAACTATTTGATACAAACGTAACTATTTTTCTCGTAAATGTCATAACTTTAAAAAATATTACTGTATCATAATTTAATATTAAAAAAAAAACTTTGTATTTCCTAGTCAAAATCGTGTTTCTTCGTTAATTGCTTACGGGTCCCCATTAAAAACCTATAAAAATGTGGAATATAAAAATTAATAAATGTCCCAATTATGTTTAGGGTTATTTTTTATTGTGTTTTTATATGAAACATTTCATTTTGTTGTTGAATTATGGGTCTATTATTAAAGTTGGATGGTGATGACTATTGATTATTATAATAATACGTGACTACTTGATCATGTGGCAGGTGCAGGGTTAACTTGTCAAGTCCTGAAGATATATCTTTATTATCATTTTTATTGGTAACAAATAGTTTTTATTAAATTTTAACATGGCTATTCTAGTTCTGGTGTGTTTGCAGATGTTAATTTTCGAATGTGTTCATTTACCATTAGGCTGGTGGGCTGCTGTCTTAATTGATAGCCACACAGTTACACGAAATATAATAACTATATTATATTTTACGACTACTATAACTGTGTAGTAGTCGTTATTAGTAGTAGTTGCAATAATTAGTTAGTTATGGTATTATAGTTTTTTATGTGAGTATGAAATATTGATGTATGCTTTGGTGTCCAGAATAAACATGGTAATTCTTTCTTAACAAGTTGTGATGAATAGCAGCTCTCTAATAATCATCACCATTTCAGCTTAAAGACGTCCACTGTTGGGCATTGACCTTCCCCAAGTGTCATCACCACGACTGGTGCAATGCGTATCACATTCGTTGGATTCTCGGAACCCTCACCATGTCATCGGTCCATATTGTGGGAAGCCTACCAATTCTGGGTTTTTCAGTACACGTTATAGCCATTCTAGAATCCTTAGGCGTGCCCAAAGATCGACCGACCAACTGTTCTGAGAGTTTACTATAACTATTTAACGGAACTCAATTTTTTTTTTATTGATATAAACTAGTGCTTGACCGCGATCCCACCCGATGGCAAGCAGCGATGCCATCAATACTGTGAAACTAATCATATCTTCTAAGATTGGCAGTATATTTATTTTTTGGGTGAAAAATCTTAAAAATTTTTAGTCCTCTAGTTGGTGTGAGAACGAGTGCTAAACTTTCACTGGCTAAAACCCTTCTGTGTTCCTTCAGTTATCTATTGTAATCCGGAACTGCGGTGAGATTTTAAAAAATCCTGTCACCCATTATTGAGATTTCTAATTAGATACTGTGTAGCTCAAAAGAGAGAGTGTGGAGGGGAGTGCTGGACTGTGAAAGCGTGTGCATAAAAAATTGTGGCTACACTTGGGGAAGCTCTATGTCTATCAGTGGACGCCTTTTTTTTTAAATTGATATAAACTAGTGCTTGACTGCGATCCCACCTGATGGTAAGCAGTGATGCAATCGTTGATGGTGAGGCGCACTAGTTTATTAAGAGCCTATTCATTCTTGCCTTGAAGACACCTAAATACCTTTCGACAGAAATTACGACGATGAAAATGTCATGTGATTTTTCGAATAAAAACTTCTGCGCGGAAGGTAATACGTATCTAAGCTGGCAAGCACAACCAAATATAAGCACTTTAATAGTTGTGAATTAGTTATAATTATTGAGCCATGAAAACCAGCGATTGTAAATATGATTGAGTTAACAAAATTGCGGGTAGTATGAACATATCGATTTAAAATATCGCTGTATCGCGATAACGAAATAGTTGAGGCTTGGAAAAAACTTAAACTGAGCTAGGTTAGGGTATTGATACACAGAACGTACTAGAAAAAAAATGGAGGATACTAAATCGAACAAATAAAAAATTGTGTTGAAAAAATATGCGCAAATATTTTAGTTTTTTTTTTAAATTTTGTGTAAGAAAAAATCTTCAAATCTTAATTTAAGACACATACGATGTTTTTATGCCTGTATAACGATTATTTATTTATTATGGCACTCCAACGAATAGTTCGCAGAAACGTTTAGAAAAAAAAAAATTGTTAATAAACAATTAACGCAGCTAATTCTCCACTTTAAGTTGTACAAAACACTTGCAGAATTTGGTTACATAATATCTAATGACTTAAAGTAGTAAACAATCTTATAAATGCAGGAATAAAGTAACAAACTTTGTACACATAAAAAAATCCCTGAATCCATAAAAATTTACTTGTACCTAAGATGAACCAATGAAAATAGCATTAAAAAAATCCAGCCAAACATACTACCTCCTCTTTTTTAAAGTCGGTTAAAAATGTAGTATCTGGGTAAATTTTTGTATATAGACAGCATCTAAATTTAGATAGAAAATCTAATTAAAAAAACTAGCATCTAAATTACTCAATAAAAAGTATCTACGTTGAAATAAACAATGAAAAAAAAGTTAAACCATTGTTCAACAAGCCTCGTGTAACCACATCCTAACCGATTGCGTGTTAATACAGTTAGCTATCTGATAAGTCCCAACGGTTAACATCAACCAGGTTCACAATTAACCATTCAGATCGTCGAGATAACCGTCTGAATGCAAATTAAACGGTCGAAAAAAAAAGTTTACAAGGGCCATTCTTTTTGATTTTTGTTCCGACAATTTGCAAGTACTGAAAAGTGTCTGCGTTACTAAGCTGTTTTTTTTTTATTTATTGCTGTATTCATTTTAATTTACATATAAATTACATTCTTAAATAGATATTTTAATGATACATAATAAAAAAATAAAAAAAATAAAAATGACTTTTTCATTACCCATTTATATTAAGCTTAGATAGGTAATAAAAAAAGTAACATTCAATTATAATATTTTTTTTCTTAAATTTATAGAAAAGAAAGAAAAAATATGTTTATTTTGCCTCACATGGTCGTATAAAAACTCGAAAGGATTAACACACGGTGTACTGTATGCCTAATGTCATACAAATTCGTATAGCTGTTTAAGAGTGAAGGAGTTATAAACATACACAAACATAAATTTTCGCCTTTACAATGTTTATGGATAGGTTGACAATGGAGAGGTTGGTTTTATACATCCGATGACTCTTCCTGCTCTAGGATGGAGGAAGAGGGTGTGTTAGAATTTCACTGAATATATCCACACCCATGTCCTTCAGTTGCCTTTAGCGTTCCAGGACCACAGCTTCCCTTTCAGAAGTTGCCTGTAGTCAGATAAATAAGTTATCTAACGTATTATCCATAATGAATTAAGAAAAGTGACGATTTAAATACGAAAAAAAAAAAACTTAAATTCAGTGACACAGGTTTTTGTCCATCAATAAGTAGAATGACCCTCTCGCACGTAAACGCACTTTTGGTGGGCGTTCGGCCGTTCCATGTGAGCCTACACTAATAACAAAATTACTTATTTTGATAGGTAATGTGTGAGGCGTTCTTTTTTTGAAAATGATATGTTTTTTTTAAATAAGTGGCTGGCTGTATTTACTTAAAGGTGGTGTAAAGTAAAAAAAAACTGCGCCAAGTGCGAGTTGGACTTGCACACGAAGGGTTCCGTACAATTTAAAAAAAAAAAACACTTTTGGTGTATGGAAGTCCCACTTAAATATTTATTTTATTCTGTTTTTAGTAGGTATTTGTTGTTATAGTGGCAACAGTAATACATCATCTGTGACAATTTACAGCCTGGTTCACAGACAGGCAGACGGACGGAAGAATCTTAGTAATTTAGGGTAAGGAACCCAAAAAAAAAAACTAAATTTTTCAATGTGGACTTTCGATTTTTTTTATTAAGTTCCCCTGATCGTAAGCCACAATATAATAATAATAATATAAGTAACCTATTTTACTCTTGACTTGAAGAGCCCTAGGCTTTAGCTATCAGGAAACAGACTCCAGCTGAGAATTCCTCTCCTTAGCTGCACGCAAAATAAATGTGTTCCCAAAATGTTTTTTTTTTGCGTACGAGTGAAACGTGCCAATGACTTGTTTAAATTTTAACTAATCATAGTAATAACATGTTGCATTGTTTCAGATTACTGCAACACTTTCATGCAATGAAAACACAAATGAATAACGAAGAAGGTCCATTTGGGGTAATTTGAAGAAGTTATCGCGGTCCCGAAGCGCACAGGACAATGAAGGAACAAGCCTGGCACTCCCTTTGGCTCCTCCCAGAGTGAGAGGTTATATGATGATGAACCAGGGTGGGTCAAAAAAGAAAAACAGACAGAACCTAAAAGGCTAGGTGGGAAAATCATCCAATGACATCCGTAGGCTTCGACCCTGCTGGGCCTTACTGTTGAAAACTATAACAAAACAACACACCCGATTTGCTGCCATTCGGGCACAAACTTCAGCCTGTTTAATTCCAGATGGACCAACCCATCGTTACTTTGCCCGACTCGAGAATTGAATCCAGGGCTGCACGCTCAATAGTAGCACTCACAACCACTACATCAAAAAGCCAGTCCCAACGTATCCGATATCCAAAAAAAAAAAAAAACGGTTTGCCTACGATAAGAATATTAAAAGACCGTGTCGTAAAAAAAACATAAAATTAAATAATTATGTCATTATTCAGCTATTGTAATATATTGTAATTTTGTATCTCATTACAGAAATTACAATTAAGAAGTCTTCTGATTGTAATCTAAGTAATTAATTGGGTTCAGTTTTTAAGCTGTAATAAAACACATTTTTATGGTGAATTTAATGTCAAATAAGCAACCATAGACCTTTATATTGGCTTTATTTATAGTTTTGGCTATTATAATTATGGTATACTAGCTGTTGCTAGTGGCTTCGCCCGCGTGATAGTACAAAATTATTTGTGGGTCGTGGGGCTTTTTGGACCGGGACCACGGTCCGAAATTCCAACTATAAATATATATTTTTTTATACATAAAATGACCTATGTCACTCAGGAATAAAGCGAGCTTTCTATAGGAGAAAAAAAAATTCGCAAAAAATTAGCATCTGTACTTTCAGAGATTAACTCCTACAAACAAACAAAACAAACAAATTTAACTTTACTTTTTTACAATATTAGTGTAGATTCGGGACCACAAGGAAAAAGTTTTAAAGAGCATTTACCAAAAAAAAAAACTGTATTTATTATTTTTGTGGTCCCAAAATAGGTACTATTTAAAAAAAAAGATTATAATAAGGGACCGTGGATCGGTCCACAGAGCCCCACAACCCTAAAATTATCCCAAGGGAACATACTCCCGGGATAAAATATATCCCATATGCTATTTCAGAACATGGTCTACTCGTGTACCAAGTTTCATCGAAATCCATTCAGTAGTTTTTGCGTGAAAGAGAAACAAACATTCATACATACAAACTTTCACGTTTATAATATTAGTATTAGTAGGATTTTTTATATCCACATTATTTTTCGTATCATTGTTGCTAGAAAATATAAAAATACATGTTTAATTGTCGTTTTTATGTGGTAGTGGAAATACTTCTGGTCCTTAATAGGCGTATCGTAAAAGCTCATTAGGGGTAGTTTGGATACCATATTACGATTTCGTGTTTGGTAATTAAAAATCTAGATATTACAGTCTGTAATTTTTTGTGCACTGTTTACGAAACGTTATAGGACATAGGTATTGCGCTTCAAAAACAGGACAGCTGATATGGCTCAAAAGGCTGCCTAACTGAAGTGGTACTGGGCAGAACATGTCTACCGCATGCGTGACAAACTGTGGGCCAAAGTGACACAAAACTGGTGACCTGAAACAGAGACAGAGTCGCAGCAGACTACGAAGGAGATGGTGGAACGAAATAGATCGATACCATCAGAACTGATGACACCTTGCGTGACCAGAGGGCTGGCTCGTTCTTCGCTCAAAGAATTAGCATTTTCATTCAACGTGGTAATCCTGCCAGTCTTCTGGGCACATTCCCAGATGACAGTGATGTGGAGGAGTACTTCGACGCCTGAGTGCACTTTGTGTTTTTGTATTTTATTTATGTACGTTAGGTATTTATTTAGGTTTTAGTATAAATAGTTTAAGTTTTTTTTTTGTACATAAGCCTTAGTTGCCTGATAATTAAAGTACTTAAAAACTTATTCTATAACGTATCAGAACTGAAGGAGTGGAGGGAGGTCTTTGCAAAGTAGTGGGATAGAACCGGCTAGGCAAAAAAAAATATTATGTTACCACTACTCTGTTTCACTGTTTTGTTTTGAGGCCTATACAAGGTGTAAGGGACAGCCCTCCACAAACTTTAAGGGCTTGCTCAGTAGACGAAACTGAACAACCGGCCATAAAAAATTTTTTCAGGAAACGAAAAAAAAATTCAGCCTCACCATAGAAAATTATTAACTTGATTGGACAGTTTGTATGGAGAGGCTAAATTTTTTTTTTGTTTCCTGAAAATAATTTTTATGGTGGGTTGTTCAGTTTCGTCTACTGAGCAAGCCCTTAAAGTTTGTGGAGGGCTGTCCCTTACACCATATATAGAGCCATCTTTAAATGAACTTCTCCAGGGTTGTGCGTGGGTGTGTCAGGCTTTTACTGACTACGACCAACCTAAAACAGGTTGGTCTTAGTCAGTAAAAGCCTTCAGTTGTCTTTTGCGTTCCAGGGCTGTGGATACTCTTTTAAACTATTCTACAGCTCTGGCAGGTATATGAACCTCATCAAGACACATAAATCTGCTACTATTCATAAAATTCTTCTTAGTCGAGCACTCTTACAGACTCACAGAGTGGTTGTGGTCATGTCTCGGTCGACTCTTGCACCACCCTCTCACGATACGACGCCATGCAGCTCTGTGTTTGAAGGCTTAGGACTTGTCCATCTAAAAACTACCTATAACTAAATCCATGGGTTGTGCAAAATTGAACCCCAGAACAACATGAACGAAGGAACAGGAGTGCGTTTTAGTCAATAAAAGTTTGACACACCCTCGCGCTCCGCCCAAAGGCAGGAGATGTCATTGGATGATTTTCCACCTAAAAATAAACCTATAACTAAATAAATTGTCTACCGATAATATTTATTAACTAAATAAAGTCAAGCTTATGAATAACTTTTTCGAATCAAAAATTAAAACAGAAAAAAGCTAACAGCACAAAATTGCGTCCCAAAATGGGCTTATAACAATCATTTTAATTAAATTATAAACTTAACGACCATAAAATAGGTGTTATAAATAAATTACAATAATAATTTATTAATAAAAATAATTAATTTCTAAACAATTAAGCTAACAGCATACCAACAAAAATTCTACTCGCTTTACGGAAAATAGGAAATTAAAAAAACATAGTATATGCAAATTAACGAGATGCTTGTGAGTCTTAATTATATTAATAATAGGTTCACCCCTAATTCATAATCGTCTTAACTTACTGTTAATGGGGTTGCTACTATCGACCCTTAAATTAGAAACAAAAAAAAAGGTTTCAAGGATAGATTAGTATTCAATTTTGACGCCATATTTTAGTTTTTCAAACTGGTTTATTGACAGGTTTTTCGATGCAAAACTATGTAGAGTCTGTCTAAAAAGTCAAACGATTTGGGTAATCTAATGAAATAATCAAATTCTTGAAATCTGATGTAGTCAACACTGGTTGAACAATCAAGGTTGCAAAGGCCATGATGATCATTGTTTACTAATAGAAACTTTTAAAAAGCAATGTATGTAATATATTATTAATCACCAGTCTTTTCGATGTTCCCACTGTTGGGATTCAAGCTTCCTCTCTAGGTAAGCGAATGGGCCGTAATCCACCACGCAGGCCCAGTGCGTGTTGGTGAATGTCACATGTAGGCGTGGGCTCGCGGACAGTGAGCAATGGGTAGCTCGCTGTCCGGCCGTCCGGTAACTGTCCGGACCAAGCCCAAGTCGTCGACGGCGCGCGCTGTTCCCGCGCGCCTCAATGAGTTGTCAGCAACAGCAGGGGCCCAGCCAGGTCGAAGCCTACTGGGGCTAGGTTTATCCGAAAGGGCGCTCGGGCTCCGGTATGAAGGCTTGAAGTAACGGGATGGGTTGTTTAGTCAGTAAGAGTCTGACACTATCTCCCGCTCTGCCCAAGAGCGGGGTTTGTCATTGGATGATTTTTCCCAAGGAAAAAAAAAAACATGTCTTCATATTTTTGGTTCTAGGACATGCCGGTTTCCTCACAATATATTCAATTTATTATTATTATTATATTCCGGTTCCTCGCTTTCTCAATCCAATCCAAAAGGAAGCCATGTAATAATATAAAACAGATTTTTTAATTCGTTTAAAAATTTCCGCGTAAAACGCTGGATTGGTGCCCGGACACAGCAATGCGGGGCCGAGGCAGACCACGAAGGAGATGGCGGGATGACCTGGATGGCTTCCTTAAGAACTGGAATGAGAAAGCGAGGAACCGTGATCGTTGGAAGGAGTGGAGGGAGGCCTTTGCCCAGCAGTGGGACAGTGTGGGCTAAGTAGGTAATAATAATAATAATAATTAAAAATTTCCTAGTCGTTTGACTTTTTAGACAGACTATAATAATTTTGATAGAAATATTTATTTATTTTCGTGAGAAGGAGTGTTAGACTTTTACTGACTAAAACCCACACTTTCTTCTTCTTTCATCATTCTTCAGTTGCCCTAAGCATTGTAGGGCCGCGATGACTCTTTCGAACGTCAAATAAACCTTCTTCGTTATTCGTTTGTTTAATTCTGTCTGGTTATCTGATATCTGGAAGCTACCTGTCTATTTTTTTTAAATTGTTGAAAGGTTCGCGCTTGACCGCCATCTAACCTGATGGAAAGCGTCGATGCAGTTGACAATGAAGCGCGCTTACCTAGAAGAAACCTATTAACTTTTGACTTAAAGACCCCTAGGTTGTAGCCATCAGGAAACACAATTTTTTGCCACTAATTAAAATATTGAAATACCTGTCATCGTAAATAAAACATTATCAAGTATTATTCCAGCTTAACATCAGGTGGGCAGTCAGTCAGTGGTTACTTAAAAAGTAAAATGGAATATTTAAAGGTTCCAAAATAACCACCAAGTTAACGCTTTCACTGCACATATATTAACATAGTAAGTGGGTATAAATATTTATACACAAAAAAAGCTATGTAATTAATGGTCACTACAATCCTGCTTTTGGGTTAAAATGTACGGAATTACTTGCGATGGTTATCTGTTAATCGATGATCTTTTGGGGTTCCGTGGGGAGATTAATAAAATGGGAATTTGTGTAGGTAAGCTTTTTTTTGGACGTTTTCCAGTTACATTTTAATGTTTATATTTTATTCAAGCGTTGTTTGGATAAAAGAGCAGCGGTGGCCGAGAGGTAATGGTTCCGACTTACGAGTTGTAGGTCACGGGTTCAAACCTTGCCAGGCGCATTACTTTGTGTAGTTTATTTTATTACCACTGCTCTCAAAAACGGTGAAAGAAAACATCGTGAGGAAACCGGCATGTCCTAGAACCAAAAATTCGAAGACATGTGACATTCACCAACCCGCACTGGGCCCGCGTGGTGGATTACGGCCCATTCCCTCTCCTAGAGAGGTGACCTGAATCCTAGCAGTCGAAAAATTAAAAAGGCTGATGAAGTTGTTTGGATAAAATGAGGATGGTTGAATAGTTCTCGGTTTTGTAAATAAAAGAAATCTTGACAATTAATGTCACACTGATACAATCGTTTGTATAAAGCAATGTAAACTTTATCTAAACTTATTGTTTAATCTAAGAAAAAAAAAAAAATATAAAGATATAATTTCTGTAAAAGTTTTCATTGTGGAAAAAACGTATGGTTTCTGTAGTATCCATGGATGAAACCGCAAGAAACGTAGTCTACAAGAGAACAGCTGAAAAATTTCACGGCAAATGTAATTTACATATATACGTAAGCAGTTTAACTTTAAAGACCATTATATACCAACTTGCATAATGTTATTGTTCACAAAATTACAACCTTTAACGACCACTCAAAAATGCATATCTAAACATAATTACCTTTAATTAAATGTACGGAACCGTCTAGCCATTTTCGGGTACTTAAATTTACTATAATGCATTGTATTATTCATCTATTTTTTGTGAAGTATCCCCGATAACTGTAACAGTTCGTGTACAGATAAAAACTAAATTCATTAAACTAAAAGATAATATTGTTATAGTAGTAATAAACCTTTTTTTGACCATAAACAAAGACATTTGTTGTGGTGTGAGTAATTTTGAGCCACACTGTAAAAACCATTTATTTCTTTTATTTATGGTCCGTTTTCCAGCAAAAGGCTGGAATGATTTTGATAAGATTCCTGACTAATTCTGTGTAGAATGTTTGAACTTTTGTTTATCTTGAAATATGACAAAATGGTATAATTTTCATTTCATGTTTTTATGAGTTATTTGCACGTTCTCCTCCAAAATGATCTATGGTTTGGAACGTGCAAATAGTTTCTTTTTTTTTTACTGTCTAACTTAAAAAATTCAAAAGGTCCTGTTAATGATTTTAATTATAATAAATACTTTTAGTTAAGTTTATCAAACCGTTTTAGGAAGAACATTGTCAGTGACACATTTTTTGCAGGAAGGGTTTTTCTTTTCCAAAATAAAAAGTATTTATTTATGAAAATATGTTAATAGAGTCTGTTTAAAAAGTCAAACGACTCAGATAATTTATTAGGGTAAAATGAAACCTGATGTAGTCGAACACTGGTTCAATAATCAATGTTGATTAAGGGTGAGTTGCACCATTTAACTATAACGAAAACAAAGCCGTTAACAGTTGTCAAATCGTCAAATTGACCAATAGGCGGCTGTTTCACGGCTGGTTATGGTTTGGTTATCGTTATATTTAAATGGTGCAACTCACCCTAAGACATCATCATTGTTTACTAATAGAAGAACCTAATAAAAAGTATCGAATATAAGTATTTTTTAAATGATATGATGAATATTCAAAAATTTCCAAGTCGTTTGACTTTTACTTTTAGACAGACTATACTCAACAATTCCATTAGGTCTGTAGTTATATGAATAACTAGCTTCTACCAGCGTGAAAGTAAGTTTTTTTATACACCTTTTGGACCCCCTTTGGCAACGGCGCTCTCGCCGCCGCCGGGATTCCGATCCCGATTTCCAGCCACCGTAGGCGCGGGCTTGCGGACAGTGAGCAATGGGTAGCTGGCTGTCCGGCCGTCCGGTAACCGTCCGGACCAAGCCCAAGTCGTCGACGGCGCGCGCTGTTCCCGCGCGCCTCAAGGAGTTGTCAGCAACAGCAGGGGCCCAGCCGGGTCGAAGCCTACTGGGGCCAGGCTAATCCGAAAGGGCGCTCGAGCCCCGGTATGAAGGCTTGAAGGAACGGGATGGGTTTTTTAGTCAGTAAGAGTCTGACACTATCTCCCGCTCCGCCCAAGAGCGGGGGTTGTCATAAGATGATTTTTCCCATCGAAAAAAAAAAAACCCCTTTTGAGGGTATATTTTGAGAAATCCTCTCTTAAGGCTCGCCTATGCCATAAAAGGAAACCTTGTCCAAAATTTCACGCTTATAGTCCCAGTAGTTTCGGCTGTGCATTGATATGTCAGTCAGTCAGTTTCTCCTTTTATACATACACCGTTAAATTTTGATCGTTTTAATCCCGTGAAGGGTCGATCCGGTATATGAAACACTTTCGATTAAAGACAAAATTTAATTAGGTAGTAGTCGGCTTTGCGTACTAACTACCTACAAGTCATTGGATTCGCTCAGCTGACGTTTTCTTAAAAAAATTAATTTCGTACATGCGTAAATTAATTCGAGTTTTGAAAAAAAGGTACTTTTTTTTAAATTTTATCTTTACAAATCGATAGTGTTTCATGTACCGGATCGACCCTCCACGGGATTAAAACGATCAAAATTTAGCGGTGTATAGACTAGTTTCGGCGTGAAAGTAGGTTTCTCCACACAAACTTTGGACCTTCATCCCCTTAGGGGGTGAATTTTGAAAAAATTATTTCTTAGTGAGTACCAAGAAAGGATTTCCCAAAATTCATACTTACCTACATCATGAAAGGAAGGACTATGATATAAGAAAATTCAAAGCTTCTAGTTCTAGTAGTTTCAGCTGTGCGTTGATATGTTAGTTAGTCAGTTTATCCTTTTATAGGTAAGTTTAGATAAGTTATTATAAGCTATTGCATAGCTTCTATCGCGGGCCTTGAGCGTGGAAACCGAATCCAGAAATTCCGTAACGAAAATAACCTAACACCCCCCCACTCATTTGTTTTTTGAGCGTGGTGACCGATAAGAAAACAAATGAGTGAACAATCAATCAAAATTCAATTCAATGTCTGAAAGTGTAACTTCAATTAATATCAAAGAAAAAAAAACAAAGGAAAAAAATACTGCATAAATAAAATAAATAAATAATTATAATTGCATAAGTTGATAAAAATGCTATGCAATAGCTTTACCGCGGCAGTCCCCGAGTGCCACACGTCTTTTTTCTTAGAATTATTTTATCAAATACGTTTTATATGACAAAACGTCTATTTTCTGATAAGCTTAAAATTTTTTTAGAATGATTTTATCAAATACGTTTTGTCATATAAAACGTATTTGATAAAATCATTCTAAAAAAATTTTAAGCTTATCAGAAAATAGACGATGGTTGTTAAAACTAAAAGGGGTGCTTAAAATGTCTACACACTAGAGTCACAAAGGCCTATTACACCAAGTTATCGATTTACTTACGAATGGCAGTTGCAACGTATACTTGACAGTTTATTGCGTCGTTATGAATAGGAATACTTTTAAGGCCAGGTTCTACTCATTTTGAACTTTTTAAAACATCCCGAAATATGCAAATATAAAAAAGAACACAATGAAAAATTAATTTACTGAAATTGACTATATTGACAACAGCCGGGAAAAAATCTAAACATAATATAAATTAGTAGGCTTGTTAAAAAAATCGCGGATCTGATCCTATCTTACGATTTTAAACATGTATGTCTACGTACAATAAAATATTGCCTATTTTTTAAAAAAGACCTCTTCATCATAAATAAGAATCATGAATAGTTTTTATTTTTTTTATATATAAAAATAAAAACCGCTGTTTCAGGGCCGCGAAATAAACATAGATCCGGGTGGAGTTATACAGAGTTCTCAGTGAATACAACCGGCTCTTAAACCTTCTTTTGTGGTTAGAAATACCAATATTTTATTTGAAGTACATTGAAAGGTGTTGAATACACAAAAGAAATATTCGCAGGCACACTTAAATTGGATTATAACGTGCATATCTTTGCACTGACCGTTAAAATACTTGGCAATTACAATTCCAAGGGTTTTCTAAAACATTTTCATACAAATAAACATCTAAACTGATCCAGCTCAATTACAAAACTTAACCCTAATTTGCAGATGGCTAAAAATAATTAAAAATTTATTTTGTGGTGCAAAAATAACCTCACGCGCACAGGGCAATTAAGGTTGTATAGATAAGTGGGGGTACATGCCAAAACATAGTGCTAATGACGGCATGACGATGGACAACGTGACAGCCTAATGTGACAGCGTAATTGTCAGTGAAATGTCACTAAGGACGTAAACACACCGGCGTTTGTTTGACGACGCGTAGAGTAGAAAAAACGTCTCAAAATTTGTAGGTATGTGAGTTTAAGAATGCTGGTTTTTAGACAGTGTAAATACTGCCTTTTATTTAGTTTTTAGTCGGAAAGGTTAGCGGTTAAGTGTCTGTCAAAAAATATTTTGCGACAATGTTGCAGTAAAAACACACCAATCTTAACATAAAAAAAAAAATATTCCGACGTTGAGAACCGCCTGTTTTTCGGAAGTCATTTTAAAAGTACTTATGTTATTAAATCGATTTTAAAAGTGTAAGTGTAAATAATATTTAGTGTTAAAATGACAAATACATTTCATTACTGAAGTATTTTAGCCAAACATAATATTTATTTCTTGCCTGGACTTTATTTTATTTTAATTTGTTTAAGAAATCATGACAGTGAGTGGAGTAGTATACAATTTCTTTTAATTATGTATAAATAAGTAATTATCTAAATCAGCACTAATTATCAAGACACAACAATGAACGTAACGAGATCAACCTACATGACAATAATTACAAATGTCAACCAACAAACCATTTAAAATTGAGAAATTACTGCACTAATTACTTTTCTTTTTACTTTTTACTCTAAATGTAAAAAAGAAAACAATCCTTTTTCTTTTTAATTTCAGGCCAGCTACATTGTTATATCAATTGCGTCGAGTGACGTGACGTAATTACGGTAATAAATTTAAAAACCAATATGGCGCCCAAGATGGCGCCGATAGCCGATGTTCGCAATAAACTGTTTTTAATGACTTTAAGCCACCTGCACGAATTTGTCCCCAAGACATCGGTTGTAACATTTATTATAAAAAGAAAGCGTTGTTGTCAAAACTAGTTACAATTAAGCTTTATTTTCGACTGTTTTATGTAAACCCCTTGATTTAAAGGTTGTAAATCAAACTAAAGTGTTTCCCTTTTAGATCGTTTTGGTCGTTAACTATTAATTAGAATCTAAAAATAATTAATTTTGTATTCGCGTTTAGGTATCTACTGTTTTCCATAAAATTTACATTTACCCATTGCCCGTAATTTTATTAAGAGGGTAGGCACCTACTAACCCTTTCTGATTCTGAAGATTAAAAAAATATTTCAACACATTAATATCCTTCATAATAAATATATTAATTTGAGCCGCAAACCGTTATTTGTCTTAACCCTCAACTGTCTAAATCCAAATAAAGATAAAACCCTACCCGAAAAATGTTCATTTTCGCAAAAGATTCTTTGGGGAACTCTAAAACAAAAAGGTGCTTGGAAAATCGAATTAATTAGCGCATCAACAGGTGGTGAAGATAACTCAGTTACGACTTCAGGCGTCTTTAATAATTCCATTTCTACTCGTCCGTAGAGTTTTAACGATTTTGCTAAGTGAGCATTGAAATTATGGATGCGGCATCTTAAGTAATGCAAAAAAAAAAATGCCATCGTAATCAAAAAAGATAATAGGCAATTGTAAAAAAAAAAACTATAAAATACGTTTACAATTTGGCTAAGTAAGCGCTGAAATTGTGGATGAAGTATAAAAAGCAATGTAAAAGCTACGTATTAAAAAAAACAACAACGCAATGGCATCGTAATGTAAAAAATAAGTACTAGATTAAGACTTCTAAGGGTCTATGGCACCCGAAATAAGATTATTCTTATTATAAGAATATGTTGAACACACGAATTAACAAAAAATTTAATGTGCAGTTTCAGACAGTCTATTATTGTAGATTTTTTTCGCAGATGATAAAATTTTAAGCACATGATCACTGTGCCACCGTCTTCCTTGAAATCACTGGATGGGTGAACAGAGTTCTTACTCTTAGCGCCGCCTTCTTTAAGTGGCATCGGCCCTCTTATGATCCCTTCCTTCTGCAATATAACGGCGTCACAGAAGGAGCAACTTTTCTCCAATTTTCTCTCTCTGCCAGCTCCACTACTGCTGGCAGAGACCTAGGTCTTGCCTGAGGCCAAAACGTTCTTATAAGACTAGGTTTCGATAAGAGTATTGAAGAACCTTTTGCAGTTGCAGGACGTTATTTTTGGATGTTTCCTTCGCCTGTTGAGCAGTAGATAAAACAACAAAATATCAATGACCAAATCATTTTGTACAAGCAAACACACACACAGAACAAAGACTTTTTAAAGAGTAACAATTTTTTTTATTATTATTGATTGGTAAACTCGCCTTTGAACGCTATCTTATTTGCTGGTAATATAATCAATGTTGTGTTCGACGGTGAATGATGGATCGCGCTTGCCTAAAAGTAACCTATTCACTATAAACTTAAATACGTATGTTGTAGTTGTAAAGAAACAGAATCTGGTTGGGAATTTCACTCCTTAACTGTATATGTGTTACAAAGTAAAAAAAGTTCTTTTAAATTTAAAAAAAGGCGGACTTAATGCAACAAAATATTCTGTACCAGTCAAACTGCGATTCAATTGCCTCCTCCACCTCTTCGCACATCCGAACCAAATTGAAACACCCCACAGTTTCTTTTTGTCTCAATTTACTTAAAGATTGCATTTTCTCCGGTAATTAACGATTAGTCTGTTGCTGATTATCGCTAATGACTGCGATTGTCTCGTTTGCGCAGGCGGCGGAGATTTGAAACAATTTGTTTTTCTATCTCATTGGGCGATAAGGAAGGTGACACCTGTCTGTGGGTTAGAATAGGTAGTTATTGGTTTGTGGGTAGATAGGGATGATGATTTATTAAGATTCAAATTGAAGCATTGATTTTAATTAAAACAATTTACAGGCAGTTTAGTTGAAAACACATGAGCTGGTGCTGCAAAATGCCACCTGGCAGCTTTGGACTCTGTGGAAAGGCGTGTGAAGAGGCTGATTGGTGATTCAGACTTGGTTAAGTCTAACCTTCAAAGCCTTGAGCATATGCGTAGGGTAGCCAGCCTTTCGGTGTTTTACAGGATGCATTTTTGGAGAGTGTGCGCGGGATTTAAATGACTTGATTCTGCCACCTCAATTCTACCATCGGACAACCCGACGTACGACGAGTATCCACTCATACGTTGTTGAAACCTCTACGGTCCGGACTAAGCGTTTCGCCTCGTCTTTTATATCGCGTACGTCGAAGGACTGGAACAATTTGCCTGCTGCGGTCTTCCCGTCCGACTATAATTTGGGTGTCTTCAAGGCTAGAGTGAATAGGCTCTTAATAAACTAGTGCACCTAGAGATTGCTGCTCATTGGTTATCATCAGGTGGGATCGCAGTCAAGCACGTAGTTTACAACAATTAAAAAAAAAACGCGTTCTCCATCGTTCGTCCCATCATCGCTTACCATCAGGTGAAATAGTGGTCAAACGCGAGTCTATCAGTTTTACTTGCAGATTCGTCTTGATGATACGAATCGATAGCCATATTTAATTCGTGTATGGAGTACTGCCCTCATCTTTGGGATGGGTCAGCCAAATACCGCTGGATGCACTAGAGTCTATTGAAAAGCGTGCCAAGAAGATCATAGGCAATGATGCTCTTGTGAAGTCAAAACTCCAAAGTCTTGAGCGCGCCGAGTTGCTAGCCTGTCTGTTTTCTATCGTTTACACTTCGGGGAGTGTGCACTAGAGTTACACAATTTAATTCCGCCAAGTCCGTACCATCATCGGACCACAAGACGTACGGCGTTGCGCCACCGGTACATGGTGGACATCCCATCTATACGTACAAAGCGTTTTGGGAGTACATTCATTATGCGTACAGCTAAGTAATGGAATTCCCTACCGGAGTCTGTGTTTCCTGATAGCTATAACCTAGGGGTCTTTAAGTCAAGAGTGAATAGATTGCTTCTAGGTAAGCGTGCTCCATCGTCGGCCACATCATCGCTTACCATCAGGTGAGATTGTGGTCAAACGCGAGCTTATCCATTATAAAAAAAAAAAAATAATTTGGCTAAAAATCAGATAGTTGATTTTTGCAATAAGGGTACGATATCTAATAGAGCTGGTATTTACTCGATCAATTACCTGTACCCTCTACAATATAACATAGGTTACGATGTAGGGTCCCATCAGCAGTTTCGCTATGGAAGTACGGCTAGGCCCTTTTATGGAAATACTCATTCGAGCGTGACCGCGTACCGGAAGACCCAGCGATGGAACCTCCCCTAACTTTCCACCTCTACCTGGAAAGGTCCACCTTTGGACCGATGACCTAGTGAAGGTTGTAGGAATCCGATGTATGCGGGACGCACAGGTTCGTTAATTGTCGCGACACTTGGAGGAGGCCTATGTCCAACAGTGGACGTCTATCGGCTTAAATGATGATTCGAGCGTGAAGTAGTAACGAACATACCCACACTAAGGGTGAGTTGCACCATTTAACTATAACAATAACAAAGCCGTTAACAGTTGTCAAATCGTCGAATTGACCAATAGGCGGCCGTTTCACGGCTGGTTAAGGTTTGGTTATAGTTATAGTTAAATGGTGCAACTCACCCTTAGACTTTCACCTACTCTACACCTATATAGGGTAACTGGTAATTAGTGACTGATACTTAAACACGTGATTGTACTCATGATTACAGACAACTTTCCCAAAGAAACTTTTTTATTATACTCATTTTTTTTTTTTTTGTCATGGAAAATGTTTGTAATTTATTTTTCTTAAGTTTGTGCCTTTTCCGGCAAATAATTTTTTTTTTCTTCCTTTCTTTTCATTTGTTTTATCACAATAACAAAACAGCTGTTTGAAATTCGCGCGCGCGCGCCTTCAACCGATCAACTATCCGCCACGTTTTGTTATTGTGATAAAAACGAATGATTAAAAAAAAAAGTTTCTTTGGGAAAGTTGTCTGTAATCATGAGTACAATCAAGTGTCTAAGTATTGGCCACTAATTAGTCACGCTATATATTTCCTTACGTCACCAAGACAAATTTCTGCAACCAACTTGGACGCAACACTTATATACCGCTGTTTCTTTTATATACAGTTTACCACTAAATATATACTTGTTATATACAGCCTGCACCCTTCTCTACGCCATAATAAAACTGATTTATATGATATGTTCTTAACGTTCGCAGGCCGAGTCGTTTCCGGTGGCGGTCGGCGCAACTTCCGGTTCCGTGTTTCCGCCGTTTTCCTCCGAAGGGAAAAATAAGGTTTTTTATGTAAAAAAGAAAATATATTATGTACAGACATTTTGAGGCTGTTTTATTTGTTGCTGAAAAACTAATGGCTTGAAATAATGATGGGAATAAATGAATATTTTTAAGACATTGAAATGGATTTTTTTTTTCTCCTAAATACCTGGTTTGTTTATGAAAGTAAAAAACAAAATATGCTTTTAAGAAACTTAAATGTTGGCTAACTATCTATATCGGACCTAACTACGTATAATAACATGATAAAAACGTACATCCTGAAGTGCAAGAAAGTGCAAAGGAGGCGGCCGCATGCGTGAGGGAACGGACTTCCTCATTTCCCAGCTGCCGAAGATACCCCACCTATTTTTTTTTAGGTGAAAAATCATTTAATGACTTCTCCCGCTCTGGATGTGGCAAGAGGGCGTGTCAGACTTTTACTGACTAAAAGCCGAGTAGCTTTGTTTTTTATTAGGCTTTTATTGAATAAATGTGCCCTCCCGCCGCTTCCAGAGAGAGAGACATTTATAGATAATTTTCTGCTAAAAAAAATGTGCTATTCCAGCAAATATTCTACCCATGTGTTCAATATCCAAATGCATTCAATTTCCATATGATTTGACCATTACATGTTCTTTACTGTATGGACTTCAAAAGAGACTTTGACCCCTGAGTTTGTTTCGGTGTTTCTTCTCAGGGTAGTTAGCTAGGAAACACCGGCCTTATCTCGTTTAAACTGACTGAAAAGAAATTGAGTTTTTTAAAAAAAAAAACCTCTTTGCAAAAGAAAGATCATTTATCATTTACTTTGATTTATTATGACGAAGAAAGAAAGAAAGAAAGTAAACATGTTTATTTGGCACACAATGAACAAAAAAAAGTATTGGAACATTAATTAATAGCTTAAATAAAACAAGGAAGGAGTAACAAACATATACACACACACATACAAATTTTCGTTTTTATAATATTAGTATGATAATTAAGTATGATTCCACATTACATAACGACTATGAGACTCACAAACACGGGTCAACGGGCGCTCCTTTTTAAATAGATTAGTAAAAATCTATAACAATCACTTTGAAAAAGTTGATAATTATATAGGTATAATAGCTTTAAGTCACAATGAAATGAAGAAAAGCATTGTTGAAATGTTACAGTGTAATTTTGATACTTTAATAATTTACTAAAAAAGGAGAAACTTGCGTGCTATTCTCTAAGAAAACAGTCTTGAGCGCAGCGCTGGCCGCAGCGACGAAATCCAAATAGGTACATTGGATTATCAATTCAATGAACCTATATATTGGATTGTTAATTCAAAGTACTGCGCTCTAGACTCGTCGCTGCGGCCGATCTGACTGAGATATCAACGCACAGCCGAAATTACAGGACCTAAGAGTATGGAACTTTGCGTAAGCTTTCCTTTTATGATGTAGGTAGTAGTAGGAAAATCCTCTCTTGGTGCCCACTAAGAGAGGATTTTCCAAAATTCACTCTCTAAGGGGTTTTTTTTTTCGATAGCTAAAATCATCCAATAACAACCCCCGCTCTTGGGCGGAGCAGGAGATAGTGTCAGACTCTTACTGACTAAAAAACCCATCCCGTTCCTTCAAGCCCTTTCGCATAACCCTGGCCCCAGTAGGCTTCGACCCGGCTGGGCCCCTGCTGTTGCTGACAACTTCTTGAGGCGCGCTGGAACAGTGCGCGCCGTCGACGACTTGGGCTTGGTCCGGACAGTTACCGGACGACCGGACAGCGAGCTACCCATTGCTCACAGTCCGCAAGCCCGCGCCTACGGTGGCTGGAAATTGGGATCGGAATCCCGGCGGCGGCGGCGAGAGCGCCGTTGCCTGATGCGGTCGGCCTCCTCCTTAGCGAGCATTACTGCTTCGCAGAAGTCGGCGACCGCCTGCCACTCCTCCTCGCTCCGGACCATGGCCTCAACCAAGGCCCGGCGCGAGAGGTCTCCGCCGCCGATCGCCCCCACGAGGGCACGGCGATGCTCCGTCCAGGTCTCTAAGGGGTTGAAACGGTCCTAAGTTTGTATGAAAATTGAAGAAGCCTATTTTCAAGAGAGCGAAGCCTCTGATAAAGTAGTAAAAATCTAATATCCGATTAAGAACGACCTTCACCGGTCTGTTTAATGGATGAAACGTATTTTATGACAAATTTAGTATAATAAATAATATAACGCGGGTATTGCCTAAGAAATTCCCGGCCAAACTTTTTTTTTCGAAATAAACCGGTGTGTTTAACGAATAAATTTAATACTAACCGAAAGTATGAAGTTTTTAGAACATAAAAACGTTGGGTTGCCTATTTGTTTCCTGGCATAACTTTGGGTTGCCTGGTGTAAACAGGTGTGTCAATACTAGTAGTACCCATTTGTTTAATAAATAAATTTTATGTCAAAATAACGCTGTTTCATTACGAATACGATGCTATAGGGTTGTCTGCAAAAAATCTGGCATGAACAACGGTTGCGCATTTTTCAAAAAATAAATAAAAAAACAATTTTTTATTTTTAATTAATAATAGTTTGGCCAGGAATTTCTTAGGCAACCCACCCGCGTTATATTATTTAATATACTAGATTTGTCATAAAACTTTTTATAAAAAAAATATAACCGACTTCACTAAAAAAACACTAAAACGATCAAAATAATTTTAATTTCGGAAGTCGGTGTTTTTCGTTATTGTTTGTTCCTTATTTAACACCGACTTCCGAAATTAAAATTATTTTGATCGTTTTAGTGTTTTTTTAGTGAAGTCGGTTATATTTTTTTTTTTATAAAGTTTTTTATTTCATACTTTTTAGTTGCAACACACTTACAGCCAGAGTACTTTTTTCTCATGTCAATTCCAATTAACTCAAACCTTGCTAGAAAACATCATTTTCATATGAAGTTCCCGTATCTACCTTCCACCTTCCGGCTCCATCATCAGATCACTTCGATAGTACCTTATAGCCAAAGTGCATCTCATGACATTTCTAATAAGCCCAAACACGGGTAGGATACATTGATTAATTACGGAGTTCCGGTGCCTATCTTCCAGCTCCATCACTATCATCAGTTTACTTCGATGATACCATTTTCAACATAACTATTCAGAACTATTCATTTATTTGTATTGTCATAGTCGCTTAACTATGTTCATTGTGATATTTGTTTGAGTATGAAGTTCCGTTGGCAATTTCTGGTCTTCTTAACCAGTTCCACCTCATCAAATGTCACTTTTTGACTGTAAATGCTTAATTCCTTGATGAAAATATCAAAATGACTATATAGTTGCCTATAATATTTGAGGAGTTCCCTCGATTTAGCCAAGATTCCATCATCAGATCCCGACTTGGTGACTATGGGACCATTTGGGAAGTATACCCTTTCCAAGAAAAAAAGAATTTTTCAAATCGGTTGGCAAGCGACGAAGTTATGCCCGAACACACATAAAAAAAAAAAAAAAATACAAACATCCGAATTGAGAACCTCCTCCTTTTTTAGAAGTCGGTTAAAAATACGTTTCATCCATTAAACAGACCGGTGAAGGTCGTTCTTAATCGTATCCTCTATTATTATTTCTATAGAATTAGTCATAACCTTTCGAATACAATAATTAAGGACACAATAGAAAAAACAATGACAGAGCGAACGCTGGCGTTCGCTTGGGGTTTAAACACGGTCATTTTATGTAATATTCCCATAAAGTAGGTGATGTATAAAAGTGAAGTACATTTTACTTTAGCCTATAATAAGATATAAGGCATATTGCACAATAGTTTGTTTTCCCTGATAAAATAAAAATAACAAAGATTCTACTGAAACGAAATACGACTATTCTTTTTTACATTTTCAGAATAAAAATATCTACATTTACGTTTTAACATAACGCAGCATTAGATGGCGGTTGATACAATTTATGGTACGCATTTGCAGAATTTATTGCTCCTAAGAAAATGATGGGGGTTGCCTACCCCTTAAGTTTGCACCCCCCGCTGCGCAAATATAAATATGTTGCGACTCTTATGACACATTTGTTTTGAAACAAAACGTTTATTGACCTCTGAGTGGATACTATATTTTGCGTTTGTCGTATTTCTCTGTAAAGTTTGGGTTTGATTCCAGTATATTCGGCAAAATCGTTTTGGGTTTTCCAATTAAGAAAGTCTCGTTAATATAGTCTATGTTAATGATTTGTGTGATGTGAGATTTCAGGAATATTTGGCGAAAAGATGGTAATTACCTATATTTTTTTCGTGTCGAAAAAATCAAATTAAATTTTCTCTGACTATTATTTAGTAATAATATGTATAGCTCTATCATAAATCCTCCTTATAAGGCCTCGTATAAATTCTGGTAGGTGCAGGTCGAACAACAGAGCAGGTGAAACAGGTCTTATATGTAGTCGAAGGAGGCGCTCGCACGCGTGAGGAAACATACTTCTTCACGCCTCAGCCGACAAGACTCCGAACCTAATACCTTTCTTCCAGCCATCGTAGGCGTGGGCTTGCGGACGACGATCAATTGGTAGTTCACCGTCCGGCCGTCCGGAAACTGTCCGGACTGAGCCCGAGTTTTTGTCGGCATGTAGAGTTCCACACGCGCCTCAAAGTCATCTCAACAAAACCGTAGGGGCCCAGCAGGGCAGTCATTGGATGATTTTCGTGGCCCCAGTAGGCTTCGACTTTGCAGGGCTCCTACAGTTTGCTGACATCTCCTTGAGCGCGCGTGGAACAGTACGCGCCGTCGACAACTTGGGCTCAATTCGGACGGTTACCAGACGGTCGGACGGCGAGCTATCCATTGCTCGCCGTCCAGAAAAACTTGATTATATTATATCGTAATTAGCTGAACTAATGAAAGAGTTACCCTTATCCACTAGAAATTAAAACCACAAGCCTGATCAAAGTCTGTTTCACTTACTCGCTGAAATAACACTAGAAAATAAAAGAAAGAAAAAAGCAAAGAAAGGAAACATGGAGCAAAGGATACCGTATTGGTATTAATGTGGAAGACGTCTCAATGTCGGCGTGAGGAGGGTGCTGGTGGAGATGTCTGTGTCTGCTGATACCCGGTGGTGAAGGATCGATGTACACTACAAGCTGTACGATATGGATTATCTGAGAATCCTTGGGTGCAATTGACTACTCACTCGTGTGCTAAAAAAAACAATTAACCTTTTTTAGGGTTCCGTAACCAAATGGCAAAAAACGGAACCCTTATAGATTCGTCATGTCTGTCTGTCTGTCTGTGTCTGTCTGTCCGTCCGTATGTCACAGCCACTTTTTTCCAAAACTATAAGAGCTGTTGAAACTTAGTAAGTAAATGTATTCTGTGAACCGCTTTAAGATTTTCATACAAAAATAGAAAAAAAGCAATAAACTTTGGGGGTCTCCATACTTAAAACTGAAACTCAAAATTTTTTTTTTCATCAAACCCATACGTGTGGGGTATCTATGAATAGGTCTTCAAAAATGATATTGAAACCTCAATATCATTTTTGAAGACCTAATACCATTTTTTTTCTAAATTGAATAGTTTACGCGAGAGACGCTTCCAAAGTGGTAAAATGTGTGTCCCCCCCCCCCTCTAACTTCTAAAATAAGAGAATGATAAAACTAAAAAAATTATATGATGTACATTACCATGCAAACTACCAACGAAAATTGGTTTGAACGAGATCTAGAAAGTAGTTTTTTTTTAATACGTCATAAATCTAAAAAAAATACACTATTATTAAAACATCGATCAAAGTTACTACGAACTACAAGAACTTTTATATTATGTTACTTGCTGCTACGGAACCCTCCATGGGCGAGTCCGACTCGCACTTGGCCGGTTTTTTTAATGCATGGTTTTGATAAACATGAAAAATATTTTATTTTAAATAAAAAAATTAAATCAAAAATGTGATGAGAGAATGACTGCATGGCCTGTTGGTTTAGTGGTTAGTGACTCTTACTACTATAGTGCCGAAGTTCGTGGGTTCGATTCCCATCCAGGACAAATGTTTGTGTGATGAGCACGATCATTTTGTTCTGTATCAGAGCAGTTTTGACCGAGTTGTAACGGCCTCGACTTACGAATTGTAGGTCGCAGGTTCAAACCCAGCCAGGCGCATTACTTTGTGAAATTTATTTCATCACTACTGCTCTCAAACCGGTGAAGGAAAATATCCTGAAGAAACCGGCATGTCCTAGAACTAAAAATTTGGAAACATGTGGAATATTATTATATTATACAATTATATAATATTATGGGACAGTAAATGTCGATGGAGAGGGAGAGGGAGGCCAAAGAAAACATGGATGAATTGTGTGAGAAGTGATATGAAAGAAAATGGAGTTAGTGATAGCGTGACGAGTGACGAGTGAATGGAAGAAAAAAACGTGTTGCGCCGACCCCAAATAAAACAGGACAAGGGCAGGAAGAAGAAGAAGAAGATGGGACAGTAAATGTCTGACTTCTTTTTGCTCCACCCAGAGCGGAAAAAGTTATTTGATGATTACCCACGCTCAAAAAAGAAGTTTACCAATTTCTTGTCATTTGTAATCTAAGAAACACCGATCACATAGGTAATTCCAATAAGATTCTCACAGCGTACAGCACTCAGTAGCACATCTCCCACTGTCCAAGCACCCTAAGAAGCGAATGTTTTCCCGTCCTTTGTTCTCAGCAGAAGATACACTGCCGTTCACACATGAGTGCGTCCCTTTTTAATACCAGCGAATTTTCCCTTGTAAAGGAATAACGCGTTTTTATAGGGTACGGTGAGGATTAAACTTTAAGGTTCTTTAAGGGTTCCCTACCCAAAGTATAAAAACGGGCCTCGAGCAGTAATGTAATCGTTGATGGTCTTAGTAATAAAGACCATCAACGATTACATCACTGCTTACCATCAGGTGGGATCGCAGTCTAGCACTAGTTTATATCAAATGAGGATATACCTCGTGAGCCGTGATAGTTCGACAAGAGAAATTTTCACTGATGATGTAGGTATTTCTGTTGCCACTATAACAACAAATACTAAAAATAGACTATTTTTTTTTTTTTTTAAGTAGGGCTCCCATGCAACAAACGCGATTCTTCGCCGTTCTTTGCTACGAACGGTACGGAACCCTTCGTGAACGAGTCCGACTCTCACTTGCCCGGTTTTTTTTTATATTTAGAAACTAACCAGCGGTTTTATACACGTGTTTGGTTACCGCTCCACGTCCGTAGGTTGTAGCGATAGCCTATAACCTTTTTCGATAAATTGGATATTCAGTACTAAAAGAACTACAACAGTTCTAGAGATTAGCACGTTCAAACAAACAGACATTTCTGCATTTTTTGGATTTTAATTTAGTTAGGTGGTTATAATAATAATAATAAATACTTTATTTCAGACCATGGTGTCCAATTTGTTAGTAACAATGTTCTTGTAATCTAGTGTACATACCGTTGTCTTTGAGGGATTTTAAGTTATTATGGGTTATTTATCTCGCGGTTTTATTTAGTTTTGTTTCTCGCGGTTTCACCTACGTCTTTAGATACTCTTCCATTCCTATTGGTCATGTGATGTTTTATAATCTGTGGCTTTCTCAATAAATGAACTATATATAACATTGAAAGAGTTTTTCAATTCAAACTAGTAGTCCTAGCTACACCCCATTTTTTTTTTTTATTGCAAAACCACTTTTGCCGGGTCAGCTGGTATAACTTGGTATTTTTTTAAGTACCCCCCGAAAGGGCGCTCGAGCCCCGGTATGAAAAAAAGGACCTAAAAAAAACTAGTGCTTCACTGCGATCCCATCTGATGGTAAGCGGTTTATAGTTGATGGTGAGGCGCACTAGTTTATTAAGAGCCTATTTACTCTAACCTTGAAGACAGCTAAATTATAATCGGACGGGAAAATTGTTCCATTTCATATAGTATTTAAGAATTTAATTTTATAAGATGTTTATGTAAAATGTTGTTTTAGAGTGAGAGAAGTGTTGGGTGTTCTTGGCTATTAGAGTTTTTTTTAAGAGGGAGCAATTTAATTTAAAAATTTTGAGCGTAAATACGATATTTAGGTTCATAATTTTTATGGGAAAAAATTACTATTATAACTAAATACTTTCAAAACTTGATACTGCTGACTATAAGCTTTTGGCTTATAGTCAGCAGTATCTGACTATAAGCCAAAACCGCGAAAAGACGAAAGAAAATAAAAAGTACCTGAATTAAAGATACTTTTATTTCATTTACCTGATTCATGTTTAGAATGAAATTCATTTAATTTTGAATTGATTTGAGATTGCATAAAAAAATCTATTAAATCAAATAATTTATTATGATTACAATCGAAACTAGAATTATCTAAACTAAATATTAAAATTTAAATTACAATCAAACTAAAATAAAATTTTAAATCATTATTACATTATTCTAATGTGTAAATTTATTTCGAATTCTCACCGTAACCGTAACAACTTAGCAGTAATTACCTTAAACTTGTAATTTTTTTCCTTACTGTATAGCTTTATAATGAAACTGAAATAAATTTAACTTAAATTGGATTGGTTAAAGGTGTTCCAGTAAAAAATATATATACTTGCACGGATAGTACTATTCTTTAGAACTTATTTACGCACTTTAAACCATTTAGGTCCTGAAATAAGTAAAAATAGAAAAATAACATACAAAAACTTAAGTTAAAGTATCCGAATGCACATTACCGTCGGCAACTTCAAAGAGATAACACCCGACGGCGGCACTTTGATCTCGCCGCCCGTCGGCAAAACGTCTTTTATGTCACCAAGTTGCATGGTTAAATGCTATTTCTTGACACAATTATTTTTATTTATAAATTAAATAGGTAGCAGTGGTATTATTGCGATTTATTAAATAGTTTAAATAATATTATTTTTCTTTATAATGAGCCTTCATTCCGAAAAACCTAGTTAAGACCATGCAGTTAATATGTCAAAGTTATCTTAGTAATTAAAAAAAAATGTATAAACTAATAAGATAGCTAATAAAATAAATTATCTACTCCTTTTTGAAATAAGAATAGTGTTACATTAAAAAAAAAACAAAGATAAAGCATTTTTTTCATTAATCGAATCCTTACTTTTTAAATAAACACTCCAAGCAATTATTCCAGACAGAAATCAATTTAACCCATAAACTCTCCACATCGACCAAACAATGCGACCAAAAACTTTCCTACACACTAAAATTATTACAAAAAAAAAATCTTTGTCTTTTTCTCAACCCTATCTCGTCCGACCCAGTTCTGGTGAACTGGGGTGAAAGTTCAGCCTTGGTCAAGGTGAAAGAGGCGCCCATTAACGTCTGCACTTAGAACAACTCTCTTGGCAGCACCGCCTTAAGATTTATAGCGGGATCACCATATCTTGATAGTTGGATAATTAAGTTTTAATTGAATTTTTTTGAGTGACTATGGCCCGATATTAGAAATGTTTATAAGGTTTGGGTACAGAAGAAGGTTTTCATCTTAAAATCGTCACAAAAAAAATCACTCCTTATTGTAAATACTTAAAAAAATCATGTAAACTAAACCAGGAAGTGGTTTTTACGGGAATCTGAAACCCTAAATGACAGACGAAATCATTTGTAATTTTAAGCTTAGAATAGAAAACCCAAAAATGAACTCAAAATATGATGGGCAAGTGCTATCATCATAATATCAATTTGACGTGACAATATTGATCTAACATTAATAGTTTTATTACTTGGTCGGAGAAGTAGAAAAATAATTTTAGGTACTCATTTTTAGTAAAATTTTATTTCTGCCAACTTTAATTGAATAAACTTCATCGTCATCACTTACAATCAAGTGTGACAGTGTTTAATCGTAAGCCATTTAAAAAAAAACATAGAGTTGCAAGAAAACTTAAATCACACTTAGAATATTTTAAATTTTAATATTTTTTTTTTTTCACATTTTATCATACAAAAATCAAAACCCATTCATATTTTTACAATTAGTCGCCAGTATCAAAACCCAACAGTCGTCGTGTACAAAGTTGGCTAAGTAATAAGATAATGAAGAACAGCGGGGTCGAGCAACGAATTAAAACGAGAAACGTGCGGCACTGTGGAGGCACCACCTCGGAGTTGCATGAGCAACTTTGGTAACTGACATTATTTGTGTTTTAAGTGAACGGTTTATTGTCTTCTACATATTTGATTTTTGTGTCTATTTGGCTAATGTAAATAGGAACGTACATAATACACTAAAACGGTTGTCCATTTGGAATTGATTGCACATTCTTATAGGAAACAATATTTATTGGATGTTGCTGCAATATAAAAATTCTAATAATCACGTTTTGGCCAACAGTGAAATTGTTTTTTTTTTTGTTTGGTATTTTGTAATTCATTGGTCATGCCCGAATGCATAATAAACATGTTTTCTTTCTTTCTAATGTATTTTCAATTCTGGGATAGACACACATATTTTTTTTTTTTGTTGCTTATAAGACAGTCATCACGCAATTCACTGTATTAATACCTACGTAACTAAAAATTGCAGAAACTGGAACAAGATCAAAAAATAAAAATAAACTAAAATGTCTAAAGTGGTCCCGCCAGCATAACGTACATTTCCCTTGTTTATTTAATGAGTGAATCGGAGACGACCTCGTTACAACGTCACTACTTCTTGAACATCGCGCGAAAGAGACAGAAGATCCCAAAATTAATATGCAAGAAAGAGATGCAAATACCCGCTGGACCTGAATGAATAGGTTTTCTTAAGTACCCCCGCTTTCTTCTAATGAAATCGAAATGAAGATGTGTCAATGGAAGTTCAGTTTTAAACACTTTACGAAGATTTCAAGGTGAATCGTCTTTGAGGAAAAAGTTGGTACTTTTTTACGATATTTTTTCTTTTAAAAGGGTAGTAGGAAGTCTTGGCTAAGTGAAGTATTTTGTGAGACTTTCAGCTACTTTAAGCTCTGTTGACTCTGTTCAGAGTAAATTTTAAGACTGAAACTCTGAAGACCTATATTCGTTTTGAAGTGTTTTTTTTTTTAAGTTCGTTCGTGAAATAGGTTGAGATCATAGTTTACTTGGTTTATCTTCGTGATTTAGTTCTATATTTGCCTTAGTTTGTGCCATTATAATATCAGTTGTTCAATAACTTTGTCACCTTTATCACAGTGGTTAAGATACCTGCCTCTCTTGCGTGAGGTTGTAGGTTTAAAACCGGGTAAAAACCGATGTATTTTTTTTCCTTTTCAAGTTTATCTAGGACATAACTTCGCCCTGCCGTACCTCAGAAAGCACGTAAAGCACGTTGGTCTCCGTTCACATTCGTAGATCTTTGACAGTCGTTACAGGTAGTCAGACGCCAGAAAGTCTGACCATCAGCCATCAGTCTATCCAATGAGTATCGTGTTGCCCAGTAACAGGGTTGTGGAGGTCTGATAGGCAGTCGCTCCATGTAAAACACGCATATTCAGCCATATCCAGTTAGACAGGAAGCCGACTCCAAGCTAATGAAAAAGCTAGGGAGATGATAAATTACTTTGTGTCCTATATTTGTGGGACAGCACTCGGATAATGTTTTCATCTGATGGTTGCGAGAAGCATAGGACCGGTGATTATGGTGACTCTAAAAAGCTAGAACTACACTGCACACACGTGGACTACTTACGCCGATCTGAGCGAGTCAGTCTCTATACATTTTATATGGTAACTAGACTTATAGAGCTACACTAGATGACGATGCCACGCGACGTCGATCTACTTACAAATCAGGCGTGTTACACGTGTGGGTCAGTCTAATGTAGTTCTAGCTTTAGGGGAGGCCTGTGTCCAACAGTGGACGTCATTCGGCTGAAATGATGGTGATGATGAATGTAAGTTTCATTCCGTAAGTAATCCATACAGATTCTTATATAACTTTTAAACAAATATATTTCTCAGTCAATATAAAAAACCGCGTTGAATTATCGATATAATTACAGTCTGGGTACACAACGTATCTTTTTTTCGAATTTTCTTCTAAATTTATGTTGATTTCGTTACCAACGCAAACCCATTTCACGATTTCTTTTTAACATTCGTGTAGCTCGGGGCTGTATTCATAGTCTGGAGTTCGTTTCGGTTTTGGTGGGCTTTGGTCTTATATGAAGTTTTGAATAAGATTGCAGGGAAATTGGAACATTGTTGTTTTTGTTTATTCCAATAAGAATTAATTTAGTTGGAAAGGTGGCATCGATATTGGAATAAGAAAAATAAAATATTTACTGCGTGTGCATAGGGTATTAAAAGGGAAATCCAAAGGTCGATTTGTTTATTTTAAGGGTAATTTTATATTATGAAAAATAAAAAAAATTGAAGTCAACTATAAGATCAAAAGTTGCCTCGACCTTGAATGGGCAGTAAGCCTCAGTGACAATATTTAATGCTAGTAGCATTTGTTTGTTTGTTAGTTTTTAGATAAATACTTTATATCAGACTAGAAATTCCTCATTTATCGTGAATGCGTTTACAAACATGCAAACACAGGTACACAAGAAACTCAGACCTGGAATAACTATCTGTAGGCTATACACATATTTGTTCTAGATGGGAATCGAACAACATGCAGCACAGCAGCTGATCGCTCATCTACTGCACCAAACGTGCCGTCATTATATTTTTTATCGAGACCACACCTGTGTGAATATCACAATACACAATACTTCTATGTGATATATAAGCCTAGAAAATTTGATTTCTAATAATTCTACTAATGTCAGAATACCTACAACAAAATGGATTAAGTAATTATTAAAATTCACGTTATTGGAAATTTAAATTGGAAAAGGTTGTTGAATTAGAAAAATAAGATATTTTAAATCACAGCCAAGTAACCACAACTTGTAACTTTACTGACTGCGTGTAGTGTCTGTCCACAAAAAACAAACAACCAATTTTATTCAATTTTTATTGTACGGCCTATAGATACGGCACGAGCGTTTTTCATTAGGCTACGATCACATTAGGCGGGCGGACAGACGGCCGGATTATTGGATCCGACGGACGAAAGACTTCGATCCGTTGCCTTTTTTACGTTTTTTTCTCTTTTTTTCCTCCCAGGCACCGTCTGGAAAGCCTTTTCCTCTTATTTATTGCTTATACGAAGCCCAAATTGGATATTTGTGAAAGGTTGAGTCGTTCGCCGATAGAAAATATTAGTTTTTTTTTTCGTTTACTTTACTTTTTTTTTGAGACTGCATTTGTATTTGGTTATCGGTATGAGTTTGTAATGTGGGTGGGTTTTATTAATAAGTTGTTTGAAGATATATTTATTTGTATTATGTCGTTTTGTCAAAACATTGGAATGGAGCGGTCTCACTTTGTCTTTGTGATAAATCGATAACTTGAGAAACTAAGAAATGGTTCATAGTTCTTTCAACCTAGAAAATAACGCATTGACTATCAAAAGTCAAATGTTATATCGTTAAAACAAAAAGTGTCAATTACTGTATATAAAAAATGGACAACTAACCCTGTAATTGACTGCTAGAAATAGTTTAATTATATTAGAGAAAAAAAATTTTTCCAACATTCTCCTAATAAGAACCTTCCTAAGACTTCAATAAATATCTAGTTTAAAAATAGCTTATTTAAATTTGTCCAGTCATTCATGAGTTTTATGCTCAGCAATATATATTTTAATTTAGACATTACATTTGATATATAGAAGATGTATAATAGATTGCACAATAATAATATTTTTTTTTTTTATTAAATTTTAATTCTCTCTCTTCTTATTGATTTCAAATCACAAACATCAAAATAACATGTTACCAACTTTACGCCACAAAAATAACCCAAACTAAAAACCAACTAAATAAAATAAAAAAAGTTACGTGCTACCAACATCACACCTTAATTTAGGAAACCAAACCGCAAGCAGACGTTTTTAAGGGTTTGTCTCATTAGTGGCTGAGAGCGCCCTCTCGTGACACCGCTAATTAAAGGATTTTGATGCCAGTGCGCAGACTAGTTGCATGACGAAAAGTCGTAAAAAATGTTTTTTTTTTGTGACAGTACAATAGAACGTGGTTTCAAATGTGAATGGTGTAATCCTATAAGAATTTTGTTTAATTAGAATTTTAATTGCATGTTCTGCTTGTCAGTTTTTGGAGATCCATGTGGTAAATTATGTTTCTTGTAAGATGATGATAATGTTTTTATTTTTTGGTAGAATATTTATTCAAAAAATTTATTAGTGTAACATCAATTAACGATCATCACCAATTATTTTGTTTGTCGTTTTTTACAAATCCTCTGCCACATCTGTATAAAGTTTTAATGAAATATAACTCGAAAGTTAACTTAATTAATATTGTGAAAAAAGAAACCAATACATCTTCACCCCCAACTTATATTTAACTGACAGCATCAGCGTAGATACGTGCACCTAATTTACGAAAAAAAAAAACCGCAAAACACATTACACGCCATGGAAAATTCGCCAAAACTTATCAGCCGAAAGCCACGGCACAATCCATCATCATTATGCCAAAACTCGCCGAAATTCAATAAAAAAAAACTTTCCTCCTACACCCCCATCTAGCGGCGGTGGCAGGAACTTCAGCGTCACCCCCACTATGCCGAGGGGTGGCCACCACCCCACGTCGTATCCCTTTTTTCTTCCCTCCACACCCTTATCCATACCTGAGCTTTCTTTATCCGTAGACCGAACTTTTTATTTCGGTCTGTCTCTCTCGCACATATGGCGTCACATCGTCTAAATGTGACAGGCGATTATCCGTCTCTTTCTGTTGCAAAGAAAAAAATCTGTTTATAAAAATGAGAGCGTAGATGTGTTTGGGGCACGGCTCCATTGGACGTAGGGGTAATGCTTCATACACGGAGGGGTGTTTTTTATACGAGTTTGGATTGAAAAAAAAAATGCACCCCAACAGAAGCCGGTTTCTTTTAGGTACAGTACCTACAGATATTCGTTTCGTTTCCAATTTCGATAACAAAGCTTATATTTTTTTTTTTCATCCGCATTTTCGTCTTTCTTTTGTGCGTCTCCTCGAAATAATTGTGCGGGTGGGTCCTGATTCGTTTGTGTTTTTTCATAAATATCTCAAAAGGTGTATCTAAAGTCCTGTATCTAATGTTGGCTGGGTCTTATATTATATCTGAGATGTTCACATGCTTGGATTGGTCTGCAAAGACGGGATTCATTAAAAATATGAATGAATGGTTTCTGATTAAAATTGTTTGATCTGAATATGTTTGATCTCTTGCGTTCGAGGTATTTACAATTACATTGCACGTCTGTTTGAGATAATTTGAGGGCACGTCTTGCTATGTAATTTGTTGGTTTGATAAATTATAGGAAAGGCAGAGTTATGTCTATTTTATTAGATGGCAACGTGATGCATAGGTTCCTAATAATATTCGGGTAATGAGACGTTTGGAAAACAGTTGCGGATCATAAGTATGCTTTCACTTTGTGCACTGTGAGAGGCAGGAACCGTAACGGTTGCCATTTCAGCAACTACTGGGTGTCAGACACCCAGCGTTAGTTTTCAGCTGGCATCCAACAGTGACGCATAATGCTATCTTGTTCTTCATCGTCTTTTCGTGTCGATGTTCTCAAATTAGATTTTTCTGACCAGTATTTGGCAACCTGTACAGCTCTATTTTTGGCCTCGTCTATTAGAAAATAGTATCAGGATCTATATCTTGATACTATTTTGTGCTATGGCTGCCTATTGCATTGCCTGCGTCAAATGAATTCTATTCTATTCTACTAGGATTCTACTGCATTAGATTAGGTTAGAAGCCTAGTGCTGAGAAGAAGTTTAGGCAGATAATATGGGGTTATGCCAGGCAGATGATATGCTAGTCCCTATTTACCCAGGGCAAATTAAAAAAAAAAATTTTTCACTCTCTGGTTGTATTTTCATGTCTAAAATCCACCGGTGATCTATCAGTTATCCTTTGCGGCAAAGAATTCCTATCATCAAAATCATGTCTTATTATTTTTTTATTTATTCTACCAGTGACTTCATCCACATGAAAGTAGGTTTCTCCATAAAAACTTTGGACTTGCATTTCATCACTTTTGGGGGTGAATTTCGGAAAATCTTCTCTCAGTGTCAGCTTACGTTACAAAAGGAAATCTTGAAATTTCATATTCTTTGTCACAGTACCTTCGGCTGTGCTTCGATATATCAGTCAGTCAGTTTTTCCTTTTATTTAAATAGAATCAATATTTTCTATAGAATTGTCTTTTCTTTACAACAAAACTAGTAGGTACCTAAGTGACCCTAAAATATAGCTTAGTATCATATTTTACCATTGCATCCCAATAAATAAAATAACTTGTAAGAAAATCAACAAATAATTGCATTTCAACCCCATTGTAACCTAACTTATGTTTACAAAAACATCAGCACAAAGTTTTTTTTTACCAAGTTCGAGTTACCAATACATGCCAAGTTTAACGTAATAAACTTTACAATTTAATATGACCTAGTGGTCCATTATTTCTCTCTATATAAATCAATCAAACCCACCCTTAAAAGTCGACTGCTGACCGAACTCCCCACTAACCGCCACAAAGGACCACGACCGGTCACTGGGTTAGTTCTCGCAGATCCATAGACAATGTTGACATAGACACATAAGCGTAAGTCAGTGCCAGTTTTAAAATGTAGTCTATGTTGACAGAGAGTTCTTATATGAGTCGGAGAGTTGATGCTATTGGGGATATTGGCTGTGATCAATTTTTTAACATCATCATTATCATTTCAGCCCTAAATCGCACGCTACTGCGACCTGCCCTTTCTTCTGCCGTACTTACGGTTTCCATAATATTTTTTTAAAATGAAAGTGGCCAATCTGAGTCGATGGTCAGCAGAAAAGTCCAAAAAAGCTAAGAGTATTTTTTTTCAAACAAAATTCGAAACTACTATTTAAAGTCCTCTCGACATTCGTTAAGTCTTCGTCATAATATTTTAAGTTCGATAGTAGATAGGTATAGTTTAGTAGTTTTACAAACTCATGTATTTTTTTAAACGTTTTATAATATGATTTTCTACCCTGTAAATAGATATCCTTTTTTATTTAATATAATATATATAATAATAATATTCCACAACTACCACACAACGCCGTCTAGTCCTAAGCTAAGCAGAGCTTGTGTTATGGGTACTAGACAACTGATAAACATCCTTATTTATTTCTAAATACATGCTTATTATTGATAAATTGTGAAAATATTAATATATTTAAAGCTAAATTTAAAAAACATGTATACAACCTATGATGTCACCAACACACCAGATGTGAACATTGCAATACTTATAAACTATTTGTATCTCATTTTAAGTGAACTGTAATTGTTTTTATGAGGATAAAAATTCTTTAAACCTAATTACACCCAGACAGAATAATGACCATGCTCATCACGTAAACATTTGTCCTGGGTGGGAATCGAACCTACGACCTCCGGTATAGCAGTCAGAGCTACTAACCACTAGACCAACAGGCCAGTCATTTATTTTCGATAGGCTCGCTAATGTATTTATTACAAAAAAAAAAAATACTCGTCTAGTTACATTCACTATTTAAAATGTGTGATCTTCGGATAATGTAGTGGGGCTGTAACATTAAATGTTATTAATATCATTCAAAAATGTTATACATAGAAATAACAGTTTTAATCAACATAAGAAAACACACAGCCACAACATAACTAAAGACATAGACACACAACATAACAAAAGTCTTATGTCGTAGCTGTTTATTATGCCCAAATTAATAAAATAAAAATCATTTCAAACAAGCATCTTCACAGTAATCATGACCAATTAACTCGCTAATAGTAAATAGTTGAATATTCCCTGATAGTAAGTAGTTTAGACTGGCCCGTTGGTCTAGTGGTTAGTGACCCTGACTGCTATGCTCGTGGGTTCGATTCCCACCCAGGACAAATGTTTATGTGTGATGAGCATGATCATTTGTTCTGTGTCTGGGTGTAATTTATCTATAATATGTATGTATTTAGAAATATATAAGTATGTTTATCAGTTGTCTAGTACCCATAACACAAGCTTTGTTTAGCTAGGGACTAGACGGCGTTGTGTGATAGTTGTGGAATATTATTATTATTAGTAAATAGTTTAATATATTTTCAATTTCCTTTAATGTAATTATGTTGTACACGTACAGTATTTATTATATGGCTTCCTGTGTTTAACCGCAGGAAATAGAAGCAGCCCCTTTATTAGTTTGACTGTAAAAAAATAAATTTAGAATCATAAATTTCCTAGTACGAAGTAATCATATACACCGACTCGATTGTATATCGTATATTGCCTGGGAATCTTTAAGTCAAGAGTGAATAGGTTACTGTAAGTGCCCTCTATCGTCGACCGCATCGTCGCTTTCCATCAGCCCCCCTAGCCAAGTTACAACCGTATCGTGTCGAATTCTGTTCTCCAATCGGTAACGCTTCGGTGTCAGCAATTGTAGAAAACGATAAGTGAGTAGCCATGTTGACGCGCCTGAGTCGGCCGCTCGTTCTACAATGTAGCGTTTGTTTATCAAAGGATGTAGCGTTAAACGTTGTAGAAATTCATTCTATCATTTTGAACGATGTGAACTTGGCTACGAATTTTCTATTTGTTTGTTCCGACCACGTGAATTAACGTTGAGATGATGTCATTCCCATACATTCGGTTACAGATTATCACTGATCAACAAGGTTTTTCCCACCAAGATTGTGCAGAGTTATTTTTACTTAGCTATCTACCCTCATCATAAAACACTACTATACTTTGTTTCTATTAGCTACAGATTGGGCGTGACAGCCACTTAAAAATTTCCCGAACTTTCCACTGCGGTCGCAGGAATTACAATTTTTTTTTTTAAAGATAGTGTTAAATTGTAAGTTTGTCATGCATAAGCTAATCATTTTTTGTGTCTCGACACGTTAAGAATGTGTATCATTCATCCTAACAGTTTCTGCTGTGTATGTGGTGAACTGATTTCTAAAAATCAATGAAAAAATTTTGCTGACCGGGAAAAATGGTATTATCGTTATAGTTTTGATTTTTCCGTGGTTTTCTTAAAGTAAGGTGAGTGCTTAAGATAGGTTCTACGACAGGAGTCAATAATTTTATTGCTTAAACAAAAGTAGTGCGCTTAATGGCTTCGGAAACCCTATGTTTTGAACAGGATTCTAAAGACCGCAGACACACCACATGTCTGTGCTTGTTTTGTCTGACTTATATAGGCAAAAGTGATAAATATGACGTAAACATACTCTATAAAATATAAAAATGTACGTTTTGCAATACAAATACTTTCGTATAGTGTTAATGTGCCAAAATCTGCAGCACCAAACAAAACAAATGCGCTGGAACTGATACCATCAACTTACCTTGGGTATTGTAATTGCAGATAAAGTTTATGATCTAGCCTTTGTACCTAATAAAAGAGGAACACTAATTACTGATTCAAGCTGATCTAGAACAGTCTAGATCATCTTTTTGGTGATTTTTAAAAACAAACTTACAAGAACATATTTATTTTTTTTATATTACGAAACAAATTATTGCAAAAATCTCACATATGAATCAATTAAAATGTATCAAGCATTGAGTTATAATTTTCCACTTTCTACAATTACATTTAGACTTCGGTACCAAAAATCTGGGATACTTTGCGCAACGCATTAGAGAAAGGTTCTGACAGGTCATTTTCAGTATGAAAAACCCACACCAGTGCAAATGGAGTCCTTGAATACTAGCAGTTTTTGGTTGGATTCTTGTGGTAACCAACCTTAAGCAATATACTCCAGAAAATCGTAACATATAGTTTAAAAAACCGTATTTTTTAAATTAATTGTAATATAAGTATCAGTGTTTTTCATGAAAAATGAAGTGGCTGTCACAAAAAAACTGTAGCTAACTAATTTTTTCTAAATCTGTTTTCTACTAAAGGGAGTCGAAATAAAACCATATGTGGCAAAAAAGTTCTGGTGGGAAAAAAAAAAGTTAAATTTTGTTGCAGTGTTATCAATTTGGCTAGGGGTGTAGGGGTACAGGGTGAGATAGCGGTCAAGCGCGAACCTATATACACTAATATTATAAAGAGGTAAAGTTTGATTTTATGTTTTTTTTTTTGTAGGGGGTAATAGGTCCGATTGCGAAAATTTTTTTAACCGATAGAAAGCTGCTAAATTCCTGAGTGATATAGGATATATTTTACGTATAAGTGCGAAGCCACGTGCAGAAGCTAGAATTAAATAAATGTGTTTACTGTATGGACCTTAAAAGAGATTTTGACCCCTGAGTTTGTTTCGGTGTTCTTCTCAGGGCAGTCAGCTAGGAAACACCGACCTCATCTAGTTTAAACTGACGAAAAAAAAAATGACGTGTAAAAGTGTTTTTCAAAACCTATTTGCAAAGTAAATATCATTTATCAATAGGTTTTTTTTTTTAATTATATAAATCAGTGCTTGACTGCGATCCCACCTGATGTAATGCAATCTAGGTAAGGGTGTTTTTAATATCGTGCAGTTTTGATCACGCATGCGGGAAAGCGAGATTGCTCCGCACGCGTAATCCCCGCAAATGTTCATTTCATACAAGTTTTTACTGTAATGCGTGGAATACGCATGCGGGACGCGTTTTTTAGCATTTTGCGTATGAAATCCGCACGATATTAAAAACCCCCCAAGCGCATCATCGCTTTCTATCAGGTGAGATAACGGTCAAGAGCGGATCTATCTAAAATAAAAAAAAAAAATCTTGTATGGGTTAAAACAATAAATGTGTTTACAATATGGACTTTAAAAGAAACTTTGACTTCTGATTTGTTTTTTCTCAGGGTATGAAGCTAGGAAACACCAGCATCATCTAGTTTAAACTGACGAAAAACAATTTGCCGTGTAAAACTGTTTTTACATTTATTGTATCAGACTAGGCGAGTGGCCGGTGAACCCTCGTTTATTCATTTCTTCGTAAGTGTATTCAAAAAACCGGCCAAGAGCGTGTCGGGCCACGCTCAGTGTAGGGTTCCGTAGTTTCCCGTCCGTCACAATAAGTGTACCCACTTATGAGTTTAAAAAAATGCTTGCATATACGATTATACTACAAACTTAGTCCAGAAATTATTTTGTAGAACCCTTTTGTCTTTTTTGTACAAAAACTGTTCTTTCCATCAAGTTCAAAATAATTTTCCTAGAAAGTCCTTATAAAGTTCTACTTTTCAGATTTTTTTCATATTTTCACATTGTTTTTTTTACTTTTGGAGCGATTATTTCCGAAATTATTGACATTATCAAAAAATGATTTTAGTAAACCCCTATTCATTTTTAAATACCTATCCAACAATATATCACACGTTAGGGTTGAAATTAAAAAAAAATCACTTCCCACTTTACATATAGGCGGGCTACCCTAATAAAACATTTTTTTCCAATTTTTATTTTACCACTTTGTCGGCGTGATTGATATACATATTAGTACCAAATTTCTGCTTTCTATTACCAGCGGTCACAGAGATTAAGCGAGGACGGACAGACGGACAGACAGACATGGCGAAACTATAAGGGTTCCTAGTTGACTACGGAACCCTAAAAATACGTTTGATACACGTGCAAAGTCACTTCAGCCCTCGGCTCCATTACACACTCGCCTACTGCTCGTGCGGATTCTGCCTCGGTCGCCATGACAAACTTTCTATTCTACACTTGTATCACAATGTATTATTTTAAAAACCTCTTTGTGAAATAAATAAATATCATTTATCAATAATGAACTGCAATTTTTTTTTTATCTGTTATAAACTAGTACTTGACTGCGATCCCGCCTGATGGTAAGCAGTGATGCAATCGTTGATGGTGAGGCGCACTAGTTTATTAAAAGCCTATTCACTCTAGCCTTGAAGACACCTAAATTATAATCAGACGGGAAGACCGCAGCAGGCAAACTGTTCCAGTCCTTCGATGTACGCGGTACAAATGACGAGGCGAAACGCTTCGTCCGGACCGTAGATGTTTCAACAACGTAAGGGTATGGATACTCGCCGTGCGTCGGTTTGTCCGATGGTAGAAATGAGATGGCGGAATCAAGTTATGCAATTCCTGCGCACACTCTCCAAAATGCAATCTGTAAAACACCGTTGAGCGATTGACTGCAGCGCTGCGTGTCGTAGGATCGAACGAACGGAACAATATTTGTATGATCTGCAGACAGTTGTACATATCTCTAATTTTTAATAAGTACAGAAAAGGATTTATTATTATTTATGTAAAGTCTCAATGCCATCAAAAACTTAACTTGTAAAAAAAACCAAGGCTTGCAACTCTGTTCTTCTCCCGTAAAAAGTTGTGAAATCCATATAACACCAAGTCAGTTAATTTATTAAGGGACTTTTTGCAACTTCTTATAGTGACCACAATATCAATACAGTCAACGGACTTACGCGGATGTACAGACGGCGATCAATGGATAGCACACCGTCTTTGTTGTGTTCCACGCACGCATCGATGAGCTATCGGTATAATTATTATTATTATTTCTTTATTGTCAGGCAACTAAGGCCCATAGATAAAATACATAACATTACAATCTTATAAACAAAATAAACTAATTCATATTAAAATATCACAAACAATAAACTATTTATAATTAAACACGTGACATCGGCGTCGTGTTCCGCTGCGTGGTGTCGCATAGCCG
The DNA here is from genome assembly GCA_910589285.2 of Mythimna ferrago. Classification (NCBI taxonomy): domain Eukaryota; kingdom Metazoa; phylum Arthropoda; class Insecta; order Lepidoptera; family Noctuidae; genus Mythimna; species Mythimna ferrago. Next base: position 5,169,841 of record OU342693.1, read on the forward strand.
TCCTCGGAAACGTCGATACACGACACCTTTCGGCCAAAAGTCCTCTTTTAAAAAGGTCTGTAGATGGTGGGTTGGAACTCGTATCATGAACGACTTGAAGTTGGTGTCGTGGCGAGAATCCAGCCTTTCGACCCTCAGAGTCCAGTTCCTCTTTATCTTCGTGTACTCCACGACTTCCTCAAACTTCGTAGAGCAATGTAGACGCGAAATATACAGCTACGTCGTAGGCACAGCAGGACGCAGCAGCATATTTGGGCCACTCGGTGCGGTACCGCACAGGTTACGGGAACAGTGCTTCTTTTTCATCTTCTTTTCTACACTAGTGAATTGACGAATCCGGTTAGGGTCTATGTCTACAAGGGTCAAGAGATTGTTCGAAAGTGTTACCACTACCTTGAAAGGCTAAATAACTGAATTGTGTTCCAGCGACAACCTAAAGAAAAAATAATGGAACGAAAGCTCGATCAAAGTCACCTGTGCGTACTAGTTAAGAGCCATAATTTAATCACCACAGCCATACTATGTCCACTTAAGGCGACGTTCCTTCACCCCAAACCATTTATTAAGGATCGACCATTAAATACGCATTTGCATCGTGACACCGGTCACGAAGTAATAAAATTAATAGCTGTATTGCCTTTAAAATGAGCTATTGTTATGATATTTAAAAAAAAAAACTGTCGCACTGTCGGTTTAGCAGGTGCAACCCTTAAATGGATTTTGGTAAAATTGTAATTTAATAAAGAAAAGAAAAACCTTGAGTTTTTCGTAGAATTTTTTTTTTTGTGTAAGTAATTGGTTATAGCTTTTTAAGTAGTGCTGTCATTTTTTAATTAAAATATTATAAAAGTTTTACATCATTTTAATTTAGGTTTTACTTGCTACGAGGTTTTTAAAAGTAAAAATATAATAAAGTAGGTTAGGTTTGGCCGAAAGGATCTGGAGTGACGAACACGTATCGGAAAATGCAGTGTTGGAAGATCTTCCACAAAAGATATCCACAAGGTGGACCGACAACATAGTGAGGAGTGCAGGAATCTGATGGATGCGAGACGCACAGGATGACTGCACCGGTCATAGTGGCGACATTTGGGGGAAGCCTGTGTCTTATAGTGGACGTCGTTCGGCTAAAATGATGATGATTATGATGATATGAGGTTAGACTAACCTATTTCTTTACCTTACCATGAGTTATTTAAAAAATCATATTATTTATTACATACACGTTGGCCCACAAAAAAATCTCTGAGTCTCCTGTCATTTTGTCATCAGCAAAAACTCTGTCATATTAAATGTTATTATTTACATTTCTTTGTTTATGAGAACATATTGGGATTCCAATTCCAATTATACTTGTCTATATGAAAGTACCAGCGAACAGAAACCTTATTAATTTAGGTAATGCATGTGATGCTTGCACCCAATTATTATGCAAGTTAAAAATATTATTTATGACAGAATAATTAACCCTATTGCTCATAATATTTTCTTTTATTCATAAATAACACCACCCTTTTCGCCTTTCCAATTTTATTTTTATTTTATTTTTAAACTGCTAGAATTTTATTACTGCAACAAATTTTTTGATAAAATCCGTCACGACGAACACTCCACCAAGTTATCGTGCCCCTTTTTTTATAATAGTACGTGCTGTAAATAAAAAAAATGCACAAGTGCATCGATCTTTTAAATGAAAAACGAATTTAAAAAATTTTCAGTACCAAATCATTTATTTCCAAATTTACCAAAAATACAACCATTTTGTTACCTTTACCGATTTCTTTTATTCAATTCTCAATGATAGTTAAAACAACAATTTATCGTGCCCATTTCTCAAATAGCACGTGCTACAAAAAAAAAAACGCACAAGTGCAACAATGTAACGTCAAAATATTACAAAAACACATTCGAATTGAAAAGATCGTTTTACAATAAGCTAAATTGTTCCCCTGAATCAATCGATATGGTACAATAGAATCGAATAGGGCGCTCACAATTGAATCGATTTTTAATATGAGTCAAGTGGTTGCCATTCATTCGAAGTTAGGATCGATCTTTTGTCGATTGGTGTTAGGGCTGTCGATATGTGATTTGGGTACTTAGTCTATTGTGTTGAGGTTGACGCCTCCTTGTAAAAAAAGTAATGGTGTTAAATAAATAATTACATAACAATAACTTTCTCACAATTCTGTAATTTAATTTATTGACTTGGACTTTGGTCAAAAATAACTACATACTTAGTAGACATACGTATTTTTAAATGAAAACAATGAATGAATGATGATGCACAGGACCGGTTGTTGTAGCAACACATGGGGAAGGCCTATGTCCAACAATGGACGTCTTTCGGCTGAAATCATGATGATGATGAATGAATGAATGTTGATAAAAATAGTTCATCATTCTAGTTTAGTAGGCATACAAAAAAAACTGTAGAAGATCGTTTTCTTAAAAGGTTACAGCCTCGCCAAGTATGCAAATTAACTTAAATCGAAGCAAAAATGCAATGACAAATAACAAATCAGATATGCGATTAAATTAATGTCAATTTAAGAATATCTTTATCATAAGAAGTTCCCAGGCATATCTTCACACGAAATTTATTAAGCCCAAAAATATTTGCATAAACAACACCACTGCAGTTCCGAAAAAAATAAAAAAGTAACGAACACTTTATTAAGAACTAGTTTTATAATGAAAAAGTTCTTCAATTTCACTTCCTTATAAATATTTATTCATCAAATAATATGCAAATTACTGTAATTATAGGGTTAGTAAGAAATGGGTTAGTCGATTTGCATATTAACCCTGCAATGCGAAGTGTAAGAAGAGCGCATACAGCGATATGCAAAACTCACGCAAAAGTCGACGAACGTAAGTTTGAATTTCGAATAATTTTAAAAGTGCGTTCCTAAGTATAAAAATTCTTTTAATTTTGCAAATTTCACACCTTGAGCTTGGGGAACGACAGGTTTAAAGACGATTTTAAAAATAAAGACTTGTCGCCATGTGACGGTTTTTTTTTGTGTAGTGTGTAATAATTTTGTGCAATTTATGCACACTGCTCGTTAGACAATTAGCAAGCAGATGTCTGTTGAAAATTTATTTTGCTACTGGTTCTAGTGTGGGAAATAGAGCCCCTTCCGTCTGTAATGCCTCGTTTAATAGTTAATTTTATGCCACAATGTTTTATGGGCTCCTAGATAAACGTGTTAGACATATTGATACTTTTTTTTTGCTTCTAACGTTTTTAGTTTCTTATTAAAGTATTCGTAGCATTGAACATAATACTATAATGAGGCGGTACGACAAGTATTTTGCAAGAAAATTAAAATGTTAACTCATTGATATTCTGCGATGGTGGTCAAAATCAAGCTGCGTGTGAAGACGGCTTAAAAGTGTTTTTTTTTTTATAAAAAGTTTTAATGGAAATTCACGATCAATATAATAAGCTTGCTTTTATTGAAATAAATTTACTTATTTCGATTTGGTAAAATGTAAAATGTTCTCCATTTGAATGTGGATTTGATCCTAAATCTTCAGCCCGAATACCTTTTTCTTTACATTTTTTTTTAATTACTGTAATTTTTTTTAATTTTTGATGTAGAAATTGCCAACACGCACAAAACGTTTTGGGAACACATTCATTGTGCGTGCGGCTAGTGAGTGGAATTCCTTGCCGGAGTCTGTGTTTCCTGATAGCTACAACCCGGGAATCTTTAAGTCGAGAGTGAATAGGTTTCTTTTAGGTAAGCGCGTTCCATCGTCGACCGCATCGTCGCTTTCCATCAGGTGAGATAGCGGTCAAGCGCGAACCTATCAACAATATAAAAAAAAAAATGTACTTTTTTGATTCGCCAACTAACTGGCAGTTTTGAATTGTCAAAAAGTCAGTCAGAAAAATCTGCCCTTTTGCTTTGAAGAGTGCGCCCTATCTCCAACTCCATAGGTAGGTACTGAAGACCATAACTGGAAGGTACGATTTTTTTTTTATTTGATAGGCTTGCATTTGGCCACTATACCTATTGCCTGATGATAAACGATGTTCCTTTGTTAAGTGATGTTTTCCTTAGATGTATTTTTAATAAGTTTTGTTTTAATTGTTGATAGGCTCGCGCTGACCACTATCTTACCTGATGGAATGTGATGGTGTGGTGGACGATGGAGTACCATGTCCACCATGTAACGGTAGCGCATAGCCTTACGCCGATGATAGAACGGGCTCGGTGGAATTATTCTATGCAATTCCGACGCACACTCCCCGAAATGCAACCGGTAGCAAACCGACAGGCTACTAGGCTAGTAACACGGCATCGATGCTCAAGACTATGAAGAATTTTTTTTTTTTATGGTGGGAAAAAATCATCCAATGACATCCCCCGCTCTTGGGCGGAGCGGAAGATAGTGTCAGACTCTTACTGACTAAAAGACCCACTCTGTTCCTTCTAGCATTCATACCGGGGCTCGAGCTCCCTTTCGGATAACCCTGGCCCCAGTAGGCTTCGACCCGGCTGGGTCCCTGCTGTTGCTGACAACTCCTTGAGGCGTGCGGGAACAGTGCGCGCCGTCGACGACTTGGACTTGGTTCGGACAGTTACCGGACGGCCGGACAGCGGTAGCTCGCTATGCACCGCCCAAGCAGGGCACACCTCGACTGTGTGCTCCACCGTGTCCTCCGGGCGTTCCGCACAGTGGCGACACCCGGGTGCCTTTTCCGCCTGAATCCGGAACAGGTAGCTTCCGAACGAGCCATGTCCGGTGAGGACCTGCGTCATGCGGAAGGTAAGGAAGCCGTAAGGTCTTTCCAGCCACGCCTCAAAGAGGGGACTTACCGAAGACTTTGAAGACTTGACTCGACGAGTGCATCATTACCAATAATCCTCATGATGAGTAAGTAAGTTTACTTTTAAGGGCATACGTTTTTCTAACGTATCACTGTAATCGTACTTGCTTGACCCGAGGGCTGGTTTTTACCCCAGACAGAGGATAAGCGTTGTCATACAGCTTGGCAATGCCGTCAGTCCTTTAGGCAGTCAACACATTACCAGTCGACAGAGATGTGGAAGAATATTTTGACGCCATTATTTAGTTTGATATTAGTTAGTTGTTTTTATCACTGTAAGTACAATTTATTTGGAAAATCGACAATAGTTTTTATTAATTGTGTACTGATCTATGTGGATGTCACCAAAACAAATTTTTATTTTTATTTAAAACAATTGTAGCATTTTTATCAAGGTTGTAACGATTTATACATGGCTTAAATTTTCACTAATTTTTGTTGATAGAAAATATCAAGTGGTATTTAAATAAAAAAGTGTACAGAATAGGTAACCCATGGAAGAATCGAAAACTTTAGTAAATCTGAATCTAAGTTGTTCTAATTTGTTATTTCTATGTAGCATTAAAATTTTTGTTTATTTACAACCTTACAATATTTATAGTATTAACTAGCTGTGCTCGCGACTTCGTTCGCGTGGACTACAGGATTTTGAATTTATTTTTTCTAAAATAAAATAATTTTTCTAAAATAAAAGTAGCCCATATTGCTCCTTATTACATCAGCTACCTGCCGATAAAAGTCCCGTCAAAATCGGTGCAGCCATTTCAGAGATTAGCCCGGACAAACAGACAGACAAAAATTGTAAAAAATGTTATTTTGGTGTATGTTCCGTATATATATTAATATGCATGTAGTAAAAAGCGGTTATTTCAATATTACAAACAGACACTCCAATTTTATTTATATGTATAGAAGATGTATAAATTATACAAACAGGTATTTATAAGTTTGAATGTCAATGTAATGGAGAGGGTAATTTCTGAAAGTACTGAAATGATTATGAAAACTCTTTCACTATAATGTAGCTGCACTATTGTTGAGTACTGCTCTATTCACGCGAGCAAAGCCACTGGTCGTAACTAGTTATTAATAATATCACTAAATCATACAGCAAAAAATTACTATAAATTCTGAACCAGCTTTACACTTTTGACTCTACAGTCAAAACGCAAAAAAAATTCAAATCACAAACCAAACATTTATAAATACGTACAAAACAAAAAAAAAACAATGTCGCGAAAAAAAATCAACGCACAGCTGCACCAATTTGAAAATAGAGCTAATGATTAAGTATTATTCATAGCGTTACCGGTTTTAAGAAGAAAAAAACTTAAAAAGGCCAATTTAATGATATGCGTGGCCCACTTTGAAAAGACAAAAAAAAACAAAATGGCGACCCGCTTTTGATTTGAATATGGAAGCTGGTCTCAGGGATATCAGTTACAGAATTCATTTGAATCACAACATCTAATGTCTATGGTTTGTCTATGGATAGATAATGTTTTTTTAGTCATGCAGTTATTTTAATAATGATACTTAACCCTTTGGGAAGGTGATGTTAATTTATGCTAAAAGGTGTTGGACGGGTTAAGTTACATTCGTAAGTGGTTTTTAAAGTAGTTTCCTTGTCGTTTTAGCAATGACGTTTGTGTTTCCTGATAGTTACAACCTAGGGATCTTTAAGTCAAGAGTGAATAGATTATTATACTTCTAGGCAAGCGTACTCCATCGTTGACCACATCGTCGTTTACCATCAGGTCAGATAGCGGTCAAGCGCGAGCTCAATTTGTCTTAGGGAAAAAAATTGGATCTATTATACAACCACAGTCACTTTTGAACGGTTAAAAAAAAAAAAATATTGATTGATTTCTTGATCCCGCTATCTCATTTCTACCATCGGGCAACTCAACGTACGGCGGGTATCCACCCTTATGTTGTTGAAACCTCTACGGCCCGGACTAAGCGTTTCGTGGTTTATACTGCGTATATCGAAAGACTGGAACAATTTGCCGGCTGTGGTCTTCCCATTCGATTATAATTTGGGTGTCTTCATGGCTAGAGTGAATAGGCTCTTAATAAACTAGTGCGCTTCACCATCACCAATCGCATCACTGCTTAAGGCGTATAGTCCCTTGAACCATCTGACCGAAATTATGTGAACGCAACTCTCGCACTCGCCTAGGCGGCACTACGCAAATCTGTGCATTTATTTGCGGCCAGCAGCGCCCGGAAAGCGCTTTAAATCCATTTTCTCTGCGAGATATTGATTGATTTACTTAATTTACTTAGGCAATGTTCACTTTGAAGAATATTTAACCACCAATTTTTATGTGTAAAAATGTTTCTAAAGGTCCAAGCCGTTTCGAAGCAGTAGGGAAAAGTTGCGAAAAGTTGCGAAATTGCTATATTTTTTTTTTTTTTGACAAAACTATTAATTGTACGAAAAAATCAAATGTTGATATTATTGTTCATGAATCTATAATAAACATATATTTTTTTCAAACTAATTGACCTAGCCGTTACGGAGGAGTAGGTCTCAGAAAATCACTGTTTTATGGCACTTTTCGGGCGCTTGGCCCAACATCAGGTAGGGTCCCAGTCAAGCACTAGTGTATAACAACAAAAATAAATTACGACGTAATAATGTAAGAATCTAATTTTACAGTTACACAAAATATCACGCAGCATATTTAAGCATCAGGAAAGGGATACTCGTCGTGGTTCTAGAACGCAGAGACAATTGAAGGAAAATAGGTATGTTTTAGTCAATAAAAGTCTGATACGCTCTCTCACTACCCTAGAGCAGAAGAAGTCAAAAGATGACTTCCAATCCCAAAAAAAAAAATTTTCGCTTGGGTTATTTTTTTGACTTGAGGGGATGCATCTCGACATACATTTTCACTGTTTTTCATACAACCGCTCTTACGCGATTATGACGTCATTACACATTTTTCATTAAACATTTTGGAAACACAGTATCTTGTGGATATTATCTAGGCTTTTACGAAAATCAATTTATAAATTTGTGTAAAACTAATCCAGTTAAGATCTCTGAAAATCTGCTATTTTGCATGAACTTTGACACTTCATAATTTACTCAAAAATTAAAAAAGTTAAAAAAGTACAACATGTAAGCCTAGAAGTTTTTATCAAGATTCTAAATAATGACAATGTTTTTCAAAAACTTTTAAGGGTTTAAAAAAAACACGTATTTCCTGCAACAAGTTTTGTAAAATTTTTGAGTAAATCACGGAATTACTGAATGCCAACAGAATATTCAGGTATTACCACTCTTTTTTCACGTTGCCTTTTCGTCAAACATCACGTTAGATGAAGTAACAAGCTTTTAAACCATGCTCGATGTTTACGATAGGCGAGTGGAAAAACAGCTTCTTAACTGTTGGCAGTAACTAGGTATGGTATCAAATAATAATTTCTACTATATTCCTAGTAAAGAACTTCTCTAAAACTATTAACATTATCGTTAATTTAAAAATAATTAAGCTGCACTCAAGAATTTATTTTAACAAGTTAAGAATTTATTACTTATAATTCCAGCTGATATACTTAATGCGCAATTAAAGCCAAAATTCAAGAGTCAGTGTCACAAAATTAACCCACAAGTGATGTTTTTTTTTTTTTTTTTTAACAAAAACCACATCATCATCATCATCATCAGCCTTTTTTTAATGTACCCACTGCTGGGACTCAGGCTTCCTCTCTCTAGGAGAGGGAACGGGCTGCAATCCACCACGCGGGCCCAGTGCGGGTTGGTGAGTGTCACATGTCTTCGAATTTTTGGTTTTAGGACATGTCGGTTTCCTCACAATGCTTTCCGTCGCCGTTTTGAGACAAAAATCACACAAAATCGAAAATTAATACCTCAAAAGTATAAATACGAAAATAATTATTTGAAATAACAACACAATTCGACACGGTCGACGCTTAACCCTTACGATGCTGCTGCAATTTGCATATTTTTTTCTTAAACAATTTTTTCTTTAAGAGCCTCCTGTGATTATTTTATGCCAACACAATGCGAAATTATAACAGTTACACGTTCACATGTTAATCAGTTTTTTGTTCGTAGCGTTTTGTGCTTTTATTTAAATCCGTTAAGGTAATGTTGCTTTCGTAACAGATGTTTTTGACACAATGAATTTATTTTTTTGTTTTTCTGCATGTTGTATTACGGTAAAAATAATGTTGCTATTATTACTATTGAGATTGTGGGTACGTAGTTATCTTAATTGTGTTATGTTTTACTTAACTTAAACAAAGTGTTGTTAATCTTGTTATTTAAGTGTGAAATAATGTGTAACAGGAAGACAAATAAACGGTTTAATTTTGGATTATGCAATTAATCAAATACCACATTAAATAAATGACTACACACTTAAAAAATATCGACATAAAATGTGCCAAAATTAGGTAATTTTCAACAACATAGGTATATAAATTAAGGATGTCAGATGGAAATGGAGATGAAAAGGTTGCGATGTTAACAGAGGACTTTGCCTGTCTGTTTTTTAATTTAATAAGAATAAACTTGTTGGTAATTCAGGATTGTTTGCAAGAGATGCCGTAACCAATAATAAGCATCTGAAGAAACACAGGTGGGATTTATTCAGTAAAAGTCTCTTTCTCGCTTTGTCCACAGCGGTAGAGGTTATTTGAGACCTCTTACACTCTCAAAAATGGTGAAACGCAGAGCTATGATTTATTATGGCATGGCAGATGCAAAGTACTACTTTTATACTAGTAACTAATAAACAAAAATAATTAACCAATTATTTAGCTATAATAACAACAAAATATAGGTTCACAAGAGCGATTTTGCAGGTGATAAAAACGTATTTTTTAAATTTTTATAACTTCATACATTTGAATTATGTATTTTGTAAGTGAATTAATAGCTAAAAAAATAAAACTACAATATGTGATAGTGGACAGTTTAGAGGCGTGGTAATTGTAGCAATTATGTCCAACGTTGAGAACTTGTAATGAAGAGAAGCGACAGGTTGAATTTTTTTTTATTTATAACTTTTTTTTGTCTCTTAAGTACCTTTAAGGCCTTAAAACTATTTTCACTATTTAAACTTGAATTCCTATTTCTATTATTTTCTTAATTTCACCTAATATTTTTTTTATTAAATTTTATTAGTAGAGGCTGAATATAGTTTCGTACTTTGTTTTTTTAGATAACTTCATAATTTCAAAGTCAAGCACAAGTGAATGATTGATAAAATAAAAATCTTATGTTTGAATTGATAGTGAAGAACATAAAAGATATCTGTGAAAGGACACACATCAATACGTCTTTTCAAAGAACAGGTTTCATTAAAGTTCCATTCATTCATTACTTGAGATTTTACTTACAGCCTCTCTATTCAAAGTCTGGTCACCGTTTCCAAACATTTTGAACTAACGGATAGGAACTTACTACGAATGTCGTTGATACTTGTTAAAGTGATCTCATAGGATTATGTATTTAGAAAAAAAAAATTGGATAGTGGATTTTCACAATAGTTATATGGTTGTTTATTTTACTACAACTAATTACAGTATAAATTGTTAATCCTTACTTATATCCTTACTAATATTATAAAAGCGAAAGTGAGTTTGTTTGATTGTTTGTTACGTCTTCATGAGATGGTTGGGAACCCGGAGACGGATATAGGCTAGTTTAAAAAAAAATGAGAAAAGGGGGAGAAAGAGGGAAGGTCTTTTATGTACGCGGGCGAAGCCGTGGGAAAAAGCTAGTAAATTAATAAAGGCATTATTATTATGGCTGATATATCCGTACAATCCAAGAGAGCACAAAAGTAACAAACGACACAACTACATATATAATATTACAAATTAATTTCTGGGAAAAGACAAGTCACACAAGAATAACAAAGCAAACATTGTACGCTTCCCAACTGACGTTATAAATTAAACTTATTATTTCACCCACAAACAAACAAAAAGTAGGTGGCACTCCTGTAATCCTTTAAGCGTCATACTTTCAAAAGTACATTTTCATAACGCAGAAACAAAAAGACAAAATAAAGTTTCGAGCGAAAAAGTTTCGGAAGCACAGTCCTACCCTTTATTTAACCGCTAGAATATTTATAAGACGAACCGTCTGCAATTTGTCCCGACTAAAGGTAATACGCATAAAAACTGGAATTCATTATGGTTGGAATAATAAAAAAAAAAACTGGAATAAAATAGTTGCGTCCGCATCTAAAGGGTTAAACGTCATTGAGTGTTGGATTGTGATTTGTGGAAGACGTGTTTGTGTTTAAATTTAGAATATCAGTTTTTGTAATTAGGTTTTTTTTAACATGGCCTGTGTAACTTGTATACTCAGAATTTGGTGAGTGAAATCGTGTGGTGACTGAAATGTAAAGTTGTATAGAGTAACGCCTGATAATAAGCATCTGTATTTTTTTCTTTTCAAATATTTTGTACATTTTTAAAAACCTAAAATATAAATAGTCCGTCGGTCAAGCGTTCAGAGAGAGAAACCTAATAATACGAGTCGTGTCCAGAAGTACGGCTTTCTGAACTGAGCCCTTGATTTAGCAACCTAACGAGAGCCTCCTTAGGTAATGCCAACCATCACCAAAGAAGGTTCTTGTTAGGTTGCTCGTGCCTAGTGCCTCGTGGCTATTAAGCCATTAGCTAATACGACTATCAGTGCAATGATCGTTGAGTCTACATCCCACATGTGGACAACTTCGCAAGCCAAGTCAATGTTCTTCTTATCATAATTACGTCAGGTCGCATTGTCCATTACTGGGTAAAGATCCCCCCTAAACCAGTTTAGTGCATCTCATCATTGCCTAGGTGTTCCAAGATGTCTCCTTCTAGTATCGGATTTCTATCGTGAGAAATATATATTTTATTTATTTACTAGCCATTCCAGAAAACGTTTTTATGCCATATAAATTCCTGGAGATGGCCTTTTTTATGGTGGGTAAAATCATCCAATGACAACCCCCGCTCTTGGGCGGAGCGGGAGATAGTATCAGACTCTTACTGACTAAAAGCCCACTCCGTAAATCCTCCGAAAAAAAATCCTGGCTGGAATTAAAAATTGATAATTTACTTTTTTTTTTAGAAAAATGCACAACCGATATTCATACCAGATTTTTTTGCAGACAAAACTATAACATCGTATTCGTAATGAAACAGCGTTTATTTTGACATAGAATAGTATATGTATATACCTGTTTAAACGTGGCAATCCATAGTTATGCCAAGAAACAAATAGGCAACCCAACATTTTTATGTTCTAACTAAAGGCTTCACACTTTCGGTTAGTAATAAATTTAGTCGTTAAACAAACCGGTGCATTTTTCAACAAAAAAATAAATTGTTTGTCCAGAAATATCTCAGGCAACCCACCAGCGTTATATTATTTACGAGTAATATACTAAATTTATCATAAAATACGTTTCATCCATTAAACAAACCGGTGAAGGTCGTTCTTAACCGTATCCTCTACTATTCGGATTTTTCGTTAAAGGAGTTAATTTTGTACTCCCATTGTTGGGACTCCTTTTTGTGGATGAGATTGGGGCGACTGAGTTGTAATCCCACGCGGTCTTATTTAGGGTCGAAAGGAATTATCATGAGTATTAGTGTACGATCAAGATTGTTTATTTTTTTTTTGTAAGACTATGAGGGCCTGCGCACACTTGAGACAAGATGTCTTAGACAGACTTGTTTTATCGTTATTTTATCAACAACCTTAGCGCCCCGTATTGAGCGCAGGCCCTGAGAATGGTTCATTTGTTTTTTTTATGATTTCTGTTCGGTTCTACGATAGCTAATATCTTGTAGGTAATAAGTAATTTAAACCAATTAAATTACTTCTAAAACCCATATTGCTTCTCTTTTTCTATCTAAATTAATATAGTAATGAAAATATAGGCGGTAATCTTTTTTTGTTGATAACTTGTTTGCGATTGACCACCATTCTATCTGATGGTAAGCAATGATGTGATCGACGATGGAGCATGCTTGCTAAGAAGTAACCTATTCACTTTTGACCTAAAGACCTCTAAGTTTTAACTACCAGGAAAAACAGACTCCGACAGGGAATTCCGCTCCTTAGCTGTAATCCCTAGAAAAACTGTCCGATAAAAAAAAAAAAATTGGAACCTACACTATAGATACTTAGCCTATAAGTAATATCTTTTCATCGATGAAAAAATTTCTTGCAGTAAACAGATTCCAGTAGACAGATATACTTATTTTTACGCGAGACATCATCAAAGACTTCTCCCACTTTATGTAGAGTGAGAGGGAGTATCAAGGCAGCCGTCATCTGGGCGCGTCGGTCTCCGTACATTTTTTATGGAAACTAGACTTGTAGACCTACACTTGATCCACGCCACGTGACGTCGTTCTACGTACAAATCAGACGTGTTAAACGCGTGCGTCGATCTAATGTAGTTCTAGCTTTAGGCTTTTACTGAATAAAACTCACCTGTGTTTCTTCGGTTGCCCTTTACATTCCAGTGCTTCGGTAAATCTTCTGAACAAACCCGCAGCCCGAAGTTCTGCCACAGAAAATTTCTGAAATGAATACCTGTGGTCTTAGAACGCAAAGGGTAACTGAAAGACACAAGCGTTGCTTTAGTCAGTAAAAGTCTGACACGCTCTACCGCTCTACTCAGAGCGGGAGAAGTCATTGGATGATTTCCTGCATATTCATTAAACCCCAAGCGAAGCCGGCGTTCGCGCACCTATTGTCTTTCTATTGTGTCTCTAACTCTCACGACTGAAAAGTTAATAAGACTCGAAGTAATAAAGTATTTTTTTTTAAAGTGTTATATCGTCCAGTGACTTTTCCCCTCTAGGTGGAGCGAGAGATGTCAGACTTTTACTGGCTAGAACCTATATGTTTCCTTCAGTTACCCTTTGCGTTCTGGGACCACGGTAACTTTTCGAAACATTCCCGCAGCCCTAACAGACATCGGCCGTGTCGGTTCGATTTTGCTGACATCTCTTTGAGGTGCGCGCTTATCGGACTGTTGGACGGAGAGCTACCTAATGCTCATCGTCCGCAAGTGTGACCTATGGTGGCTGCGAGTCGCCCTTTGGTAGACTTAACACGGTGGTGTGACCGGTGGGTCACAGCCGTGAATAAAAGATTAGCTTCCCGACATGTAATTATTGCTTCTGCTGGGGAATTTGAAATCATTGATAATTTTAAGTCCTAGAACGCAAGGCAAAGAAGAAACGTAGGTGTGCTATATTGCTTGGGCAGAGCATCGCCGTGCCCTCGTGGGGGCGATCGGCGGCGGAGACCTCTCGCCTCTCGCTTTGGTTGAGGCCATGGTCCGGAGCGAGGAGGAGTGGCAGGCGGTCGCCGACTTTTGCGAAGCAGTAATGCTCGCAAAGGAGGAGGCCGACCGCATCAGGCAAAAGCGTTCTCGCCGCCGCTGCTGGGATTCTGATCCCGATTTCCGGCCTCCATAGGCGCGGGCTTGCGGACAATGAGCAATGGGTAGCTCGCTGTTCGGCCGTCCGGTAACTGTCCGGACCAAGCCCAAGTCGTCGACGGCGCGCACTGTTCCCGCGCGCCTCAAGGAGTTGTCAGCCACAGTAGGGACCCAGCCGGGTCGAAGCCCACTGGAGCCAGGGTTATCCGAAAGGGAGCTCGAGCCCCGGTATGAAGGCTAGAAGGAACAGGGTGGGTCATTTAATCAGTAAGAGTCTGACACTATCTCCCTCTCCGCCCAAGAGCGGGGGTTGTCATCGGATGATTTTTCCCACCATAAAAAAAAGTTGTGCTACGTTTCTTCTTTGCCTTGGGCTCTAGGACCCTGGGGTTCCCTTTCGGACAACTCATGGGCCATTGTTTAAGGATCAATTTTGTTTTTTAAAGTATTTTTTATAAGGAAAAATCCTTTTGACTGACCGCTTTTTTAAGGTTTTAAAATCATCTAAGGACAACATCATTATCAAATGACTACCCTCGACTTTTATACTGGCAACATTTTATTTTTCCATAAATTACCTACAATACATAATGCTGACTAAACAATCTACTTCAAAAGAAAAACTACACTAGTGATTGACGACAAGTTTCCACTTGAACGCGTTCAAAAAGGTTTCCGACCAAGCAATGACTAACTCTGTAAACACTTGCATGCAAACGTGCATTTTTCACTATCTAAATAAAACCGTCTCATTATTTTGTTTGGCCAAGAAGCGCGTACAAAAGCGTTCTACCTCGTATATAAAAGCCCGCATATAAAATTGAACGCATTTTTAGTAAACACGCCTCGTGAGGGGAGAGAGGGCACGAGTGGCACAGAGGGTCGGAGTAATGGCTGCCGAATGTCGCGAGAATCCATTTTGTCCCTCCCTACCCCCGTTTGGTGGTAAAGTCGCGTTAGCGGTTGTAGTATATGTAAATTTTTCACATGTTTTCAGTTGGGCTCTTTAGCTTTACGAGAGCTTTTTGGTACGTCTTTACTGTACATAAAAAAAAAATTTAAACTGCAGAAAAAATATTTAGAAGCATGAATCCGATACAACAATCAGCTCTTTTGAAGTCTAATGAAAAGTTTTAGCCCAGTAGGGAAAATGTATAACAAAATAACCAAATATATATATTATATATTATATAATAGAACGATTGAAACAATAACAAATGAGATGTTAACTAATTTTAAATAAATATATCTGTTTCTCTCATCAAAACGCCGTTCTCTAAAGCGGCCGATGGGCGTGATGGCGTGATGAACTTTGATATCAAAGACTACGTTGGAGTTCTCTTTCTTATTAGCAGCTTTGAAGCTTTATAAGTTCGTTTTTGATTAAGATATTTTAAAACATTATTTCATAATATATATATTTGTTAAAGCGAAAAACTAATTAATTTAGTAAATAAAAAAATTGTATGCATATCTCTATAGCTTTGAAACGCATCAAATATTTCCCCGGTAGCGTAAATACTAAAGTAAATAGTAACGATGGCGATCTATTCATTCATGAGCTTTTACGTTATGTTATGAAGAAAAATAAAATACGTCGCGCACTTCATTTTTTTTTTTTTAGAAAATTGTGACAGAATATTTTTACAAAGTACTTAATCCAGTCAAGCGATTTTTTATCTTAATATTTTACATATACTACAAAAGTGAAGTCGCTCTAAGTATTGGATGCGTGCTAACAGCTAACACGGGGGTAGGTAGAAGCAGAAATTATTTTTACTCTTCTTGCCGTCACTTGTTAGCAATGCCCCAGCCTCCTCTTTGATCGATATTCACTCGAAATCATAAATATTAGGGTGATGTGGCCCTGTGAGGCACACTTCGCGACTTTATTTATGTGCTAGGTAAGTAGGAAATATATAGGTATTTATTGAGATTGACGTAGTTACGAGTTATTGATGATTTGGACACCACCTAATGAAGAAGCTATTTAGTACTGGACATAAAAAAAAGTCTTAAAATATAATATAAAGAAATTTATTAGGTCCCCGAAGTTGCAGCCTTCAATACAACCTAAAGTAGTTTTGTAAGTCGTTTTTTTTGCGAAAACTACAAAGTATCAAGATTTTTCTGTGACTCCCGATAATGATTACGATTTTTAGAGCCATATTACAATCCATAAATATAATGAATTACATTTAGAATTGAATCAGCAAATTGACATTAATTTCAATAAATAACTATAATAAAAATCCTCTATTGATTGAGACATTAGACTAAATGGTTAAGTCGACTTTATGTCCATTAAACTTACTTAGAATATGGGCCATAGAGTTTTAAAATTAGTAACTTATCACATGATTTCGAATTCCCCAGTAAATGGATTGTGGAAGCAATAACCCATGTCGGGAATCTAATCTTTTTAATTCACGACCGCAACAGGTATCGGAGAATGACTCCCAGATCATCATAGGCCGCACTTGCGGACGATGAGCATTAGGTAGCTCGCCGTCCGACGATCCAGTAAGCGCGCGGCTCAAATAGATGTCAACAAAATCGAAGGGGCCCAACATGGCTTTTTTTATAGTGGGAAAAAATTATCCAATGACAACCCCCGCTCTTGGGCGGAGCGGGAGATAGTGTCAGACTCTTACTGACTAAAAGAGCCACCCCGTTCCTTCTAGCCTTCATATCGGGGTTCGAGCTCCCTTTCGGATAACCCTGGCCCCAGTGGGGCTTCGACCCGGCTGGGTCCCTACTGTGGCTGACAACTCCTTCGGCAACAAAGGCTTCGACCCGGCTGGGTAAGGGGCCCAACATGGCTGATACGGGTGCTAGAGCTGCGGGAACGTTTGAAAGTTACCGTGGTCTGAGAACGCAAGGGGTTACTGTAGGAAACATATAAGTTTTAGTCAGTAAAAGTCTGGTACGCCCTCTTACTCCACCCTAGAGCGCGAGAATTACATGATTGAACCTCAAAAAAGAAACCCTCTAACTCCAGCCCAGAGCAGGAGAAGTCATTTGATGATTTTCACTCCCAGTTTAAAATAAAAACTACGTTACAATTTCTAAAATCTCTTAATGTACATTGTTTATTCTGTTCTATTCTATTTTATTGTAGATTCCAGGTAGAAATATATCTATAGAACCGACATTCAAAAAGAACACCCATTATGCAACAATTAAAGATTTCACAAAAAAAAACCGTAATTAAAACCTATTAAGTCATCGTTTCGTCACTCCAAACCGCTATTTATCTATAATTAACACTGCTCTGCAGGACAAAAAAAAACGGCCCACCTCACAAAAATTCTAAAAACTCTTAATTGGCTCAACATTAATACACTTACCTATAAGGAACCGAGCTGTCAAATTAAAAATACCCTCTGGTAAAATTTTTCGCCCTATCATCGAGTTACTTACAATTTGGACACAATATATTTGGACACAGGGTCCGACTCAACACATTTTATTCTCTATATTTTTTCACTGACGATTCGGACACCACTGAATTTGTTGAAGCTACGACTATTTAGCACAGTCAGGTACAAAAAAAAAACTCTTAAAAAAATTATATAAACAAAATTACCCGAAGTTTTCGCCTTAAATCCAGCTTAAAATAGTTTTGGTAACGCATTTTTTCCCCATTTAGATTAATATTATAAAGAGGTAGAATTTGTGTTTTTCTTGTTTGGAGGAGGTAATCTTTGGAAGTACTGGTCCGATTGCAAAAGTTTTTTTTTAAATTCCTGAGCGACATAGACTATATTTTATGTATGCAGGTGAAGCTGCGGTCAAAAACTAGTATAATATAAACATTTTTTTTTAACCGAAGTTACCGACATAAATCCAGCCTAAAATAGTATTAGTAAAGCTCTTTTCCCCATATTAAAACTTTTATCTGACTGTGCTTAGCACTGTGCGCCAGTGAAAAAAATATAAAAATAAAAATGTGTCAATTCGGACACAGTGTCCGAATATACTGTGTCCGAAAAGTCCTATCACTATGTAGCCCAGTCGATTAGACCCAATTAAATGTGAACGTAATTTCGCGTGTTATTGTTCTCAGATAAACTTTTTTCTGTTGTAATAAAATTTCGCTTCCCTTAGGCCCTTGTTATGGCTGTGACATCTTATTAAAATTTAGCCTAGGGCCAATCCGTGTTGCTTTCTCTGGTTTACAGTGGCGGCCGATGGTAATTGTATACCTTTTAAGAAATTATGCTTAGTGATCGTCAGGGATTTAAGGGACGTATCGACATCCATGTATATAGGTATACTGGTGATATATTTGTGAGGTTTTTTTTTTGACTGTTGTCAATTAGTATATTCCAGAAATGTGAAGCCTTGTAAAATAAATATTGCTTTGGATCATAAGGTGTGCATTATCATGATTACATTTATGGAAGATCTCATAATAATTTTGCAATGGCATTCAGATAATTCTATGTCAAATTTAGTTTTCACGTATTTGTTATTATGTTTGCCTTATAGGTAACCCCGACAACAGCATTTAAAAACGCAGCTTTACACTTGACGACGTTTAACATAGGTTAAGTCACTTCTAGAATCTTAAACTGGGTTTTAGTTACTACGTAAGTACCTATGTACGTAATACGTAATATTTTTTTAGTTGTTTGGTTTTTGAATATATTGAATTCCCCAATCAAGTAACCGCTCTGGGTAGAGCGAGAGGCAGTGCTGTTCACTCCTTCAGTTGCCCTTTGCGTTTCAGGGATACAATAACACTTTCAAAAATTTTTGCATATGTACCTACGTAATGCCAGATGATACAATATATTTGGCCGCCACTGTAACACGTCACCTTTAGACCAATTTCGACATTCCGTTTTTCTCTTTATATTTTTCATTTCAATAAACGCAATGTTGATAAGTAGTCAGTCGGAAATATTTTTGTTTTTTTTCCACCTTCTTTTTTGTCTAAAGGACTTTAGACTTTATAAATTGTTGTTAAGGGTGTTATTCGCTTGGCAGTATCGTATGACAATTGTATTATAAACTAGCTTTTCCCGCGCGGCTTCGCTCCCGCTCTTCCTTACTCCACCCTACTATACCCTACTCTACCCTACTATAGCCTACTCTACCCTACTATACCCTACTCTACCCTATTCTACCCTACTCTACCCTACCCTACTCTACTCTACTCTACCCTACTCTACCCTACTCTACCCTACTCTACCCTACTCTACCCTACCCTACTCTACTCTACCCTACTCTACCCTACTCTACCCTCCTCTACCTTACTCTACCCTACCCTACTCTACCCTACTCTACCCTACTCTACCCTACTCTACCCTACCCTACTCTACTCTACCCTACTCTACCCTCCTCTACCTTACTCTACCCTACACTACCCTACACTACCCTACTCTATCCTACACTACCCTAATTTTCATTTTTTTTTTCCATAAGAACCTTCTCCTCATAATAACGAACACAACAAAAAAAAAATTTGCGAAATCGGTCCAGGCGTTGTTGAGTTATGCGCTTACCAACACATTTTGCGATTCATTTTTATATTATAGATTTTCCTAATAACGCGGCAGGGTGGGTCAGAAGCGAAATTGGTTGTTATTTGAAATAAATTTTATATGAGATGTTAGGTACGTCCCCTTCGTTTTGAGTGTGTTTTTGTCTCATTTTTGTCTGGCTTAGTGTCTTTTTTTGTAAGAATTTCGTATATTATATTTTTCAGATGAGTTTTGTTGAATTTAATGTAAGAAAATAGGTATCCAGTGACGCGAAAACACGTCAGTAGTTACATGTAGACAAAGTCCTGAAAGTCTCACTAAGAGCTATTGCATTATCAAATCAGTAAAAATCTGACACTATCTCCCGCTCCACCCAAGAGCGGGAGATGGCATTTAGATGATTTTCCCAACAAAAAAAAAAGTTAAAAGAATGAAAGAGAAGAAAGAAAGATTTTTTATTTATTTAGATTTCTTTGTTAGATAGATTACTTAATTCGAATTAATAATATAATATAATATGCAGCTTTATGAAATTAGTACATCTAGATTAACAAAAACTATTTAATTTAATTATCTGCTGTTTTACCATCATGTAAACTTTATATCTAAAACAGTCATTATTTGTCATCTGCTTCAACCGTAACTCTATAGTTGGTACTGTAAACGGTTAATGTTATCGTCATTTTTGACGTCATTTTGATATTTTATATAGTTTATTGGTGCAACCCATATTTCGCATAACCAGAGATTTTTTTCCTTTGTCATAGAGTGCATCCAAAGGAACGACCCCTTTTTTTTACAATCTAGCCATATATACCGTATTATAAGTATTCTCCCGTAAATAAAGAGCAGTGGTGGCCCAGTGGTAATGGCTCCGACTTACGAGTTTTAGGTCGCGGGTTCAAACCCTGCCAGGCGCATTACTTGGTGTAATTGGTTTCATTAACACTGCTCTCAAAAACGGTGAAAGAAATCATCGTGAGGAAACCGGCACGTCTTAGAACCAAAAATTCGAAGACATGTGAAATTTACCAAACCGCACTGGGCCCGCGTGGTGGACTACGGCCCATTCCCTCTCCTAGAGTGAGGTCTGAGTCCTAACAGTGGGAACATTATAAGGCCTACTATGCTATGTTATAATAAGTAATTAAATTATTTCCTAAACTAATAAATTGTCTTTACTAAGAATGTGTCCAATAGCACTTTTCTTATTGTCTCTATTAAGGCGAATACACTTAGTACTAAGTGTTTATTTGGTAGCAATTATATTCTACATTGCCCTATTCACTATGTATTATAACCAGAGACGTACTTGACGAAGAATTAGTTACAGTTATTTGGTGCAACTCACTTTATCTAGTTTAGATTATATTGAGATGTTTTTATGAGAGATTCGGTCTCCAGTCTTTTCAAAACGTTATCATTGCCAAAAACCACGATTCACTATCATCATTTCACCTTACATTAGCATCATTAGCCAATTGCGACTCCGGAAGCTTGGAGAATTCTTTTTTTCAGGTAGGAAATCGTCAATTACTAAAGTTGTCAAAAAATAACAGGCCTATTTTGACATTTGTATTTTGACTACCTAGCGGCTTGTCCGGTGTAGTGTAGCTACTACTAAAATAGCTAACACTACACCGGACCCCTAATAGGCTAGTTTTAGTAAAAACTGTAATTAGTCCGCCTTTTAGATTATTCAAAAATAAGGGACACGTATTTTTTCATTTGTAAATTAAACCAAAAATGATATAGATATAGCCCATTAATGTTACGTGTAACGTCACGCCGTGCTGCATTTTTTCGCACGGGGTGACGTCACACGTAACTTTAATGGGCTATATTTTTGGTATTTTTTGTTTAATCAAAAAAGTAAAAATACGTATCCAGTATTTTTGAATAATCTAAAAGACGGACTAATTACATTTTTAATAAATACGTATAAATACATACTAAATAAAATGTAATTATTTTGACCTTGGAAACTGCCCTATTATTATTTTATTGTTGTTTTCAGTTTCGTTCCAAGTTACATTACAAATGACATACAAAGACCCTAGGCTCTTTCTCAAATGTCAAAACGAGCTTTTTATTTTTTTACGAGTTCAGTTTAGTTGACCATTGCGTTCTATAGAACCACTCTTTGTCTTTCAGAAAGAATTCCCCAGTGGATAGCATTAGTGTGTAGGTGATTATGTACAGGATGCTGCAGTCAAATCTGTAGATTTGAAATGAGGTATTTCTCCCTAAATAAGTTGAAAATTCCTAACCCAAAATCAATATTAGGTATCGTAATCGTCTTAAATTTACCTAATTCCCAAAATAAGAACCGCGAACCAATGAAAAATTAATGAAAGACGCATAGCAGTCGAACTTATGCTAAGCACTCGATAAATCTCGCCCCCAAGGCGGTTTCCTCCCAATTTATTCTTTCTGTTGCGCCCCCTTAATCCTGTTATTAATGGTATTTTGCCTCCCCCGCAGATGTGTGCAGAAACTGTCTATGGTAAGAGATAAGTAGCTTTTTAGTATCGGAAATCAGATGTAGGGTAGGCCACAAAAGAATTCAGAAGGTGTTTCGATCATGCAAGATTTATATGTTCGAAAATGAATAATATTCTCTATTCTTGTCTTTTTTAGAGTTACGTCACAAGGAAAAAACTAAACCATTATAGGATCACTTTGTTGTCCGTCCGTCCGTCCGTCCATCTGTCTGTCAAGACCCTTTATCTCACGAACGCGTGGAGGTATCAAGTTCACTCTAGCCTTGAAGACCCCTAAATTGTAATCGGATGAGAAGACTTCAGCAGGCAAATTGTTCCAGTTTTTTCATGTACGCGGTATAAACGACGAGGCGTAACACTTGTCTTCCAAAGGTTTTTTTTTTCTCCTGCGGTGGAGCGGGAGAAAGTGTCAAACATTAAGGGCGTTTATACATTATGCCGCAGCGGCAGCACTCTTTCGCCGCCGCGGTGCCGCAAGAGCTGCGGTGTTTCATCGCAGAACCAGTGACACAAACGCCGCCTATGCAGCGCGTCCAGTGCAGCGGCGTCGCAGGGGCGGCGGTAACGCTGCCACTGCAGCATAATGTGTAAACGCCCTAAGGCTCCATACAAATCCAAGGGGGACTAGCGCAGCGGCGCCGGTGCCGCTGCCGCTGCGGCATAATGTGTTAACGGCCTTACTGACTAAAACTCACCTGTGTTCCTTCAATTAACTACTACTGATTACTACTAACTCGTTTGAACAATCCCGCAGACGATTATTGTATCTAAAAGACAATATTTGCTTTGACATTTTCATTTCAATAAATACAGATATCTCTATTACTACGTTCAGTAATTAAGATATCTACTGTAGGTATTTATGTCAATAGTATCACTTAGCTCTTTCATTATCGCTTGTTTTTAATATCAGAGATAAACATATAGCATAGCATAAGCATAATCAACCTTATAATGTTCCCACTGCTGGGACTCCGGCCTCCTCTCTTGGAGACGAAATGTGATGTAGTCCACCACACGAGCCCGGTATGGTCTTCGAATTTTAGGTTCCAGGATATGCCGGTTTGCTCGTGATGTTTTCTTTCACCGTTTTGAGAGCAGTGGTGATGAATATAATAAATTACACAAAGTAATGTTCCTTACAAAAGATAAATATGCGACATAAAATAATAGATATCCCTTTTATCATCGTAATTTTAGCTGAAAGACATCCATTGTTGGACATAAGCCTCTCCCAAGTGTCGCCATAAGTTATTTACAGAAGAAAAAACAATAAACTGTTAACAAAGGAATGGTTAAAATTAACCAGTTCGTTAACAAGCCGTTTTATATAATTTCCTCTAAAACATCTCAATCGCTGCAAAGATTGGCGTTAATCATACTGATCGCGCAATGTTGATGGAAGTGTATAGAGTTGATAATATTTTTTTTAATGTAGTGAAGTAGGTAATGCGTGCGTTTGTCTTCTTTTTTATTTAAGTTTATGTTTGTTCTTAAAAGTACAAGAGCAATAGATATAAAGTTTCTTTTTTTTTTTTTTTTATAATGGATAGGCTCGCGTTTGACCACAATCTCACCTGATGGTAAGCGATGATGTGGCCGACGATGGAGCACGCTTGCCTAGAAGCAATCTATTCACTCTTGACTTAAAGACCCCTAGGTTATAGCTTTAGTTAAAAACATTACTTGATCATAGAAATTCTACTTTAATGATATCCCCAAACGGGGATCTCATATCATCAAATGACGTTTGAACGATCTGACCAGTTTTCGGCGGCTATATCATGAAATGCAACCATTTCATGATATGGCTGGTCACATCATGAAGTGATCAATTTTAGATCTCTTTTGACATTTTCCATATGATCTTTCGATCTTTTTTTTGCTGTAGATAGTGGTCAAACGGGGTCATTATTATTTTTACTTTTTACATTTTTTTCATTATTATTATGTTAATGTTTTTGAATATATTTTTTTTTTTGTATTACTACTATTAATGTGTGCCTATAATTTATATGTGTGGTGCTAAACTGTAACTGTAAATTGACTATAAATAAATAAAAATAAATAAATAAAACGCGAGCCGTTTGACCACTATCACATCTGACGGAAACCGACAATGTAATCAACGCTGGAGCATGCTTGTCTAGAAGTAACCTGTTCAATCTTGGTTTAAAGACCCCTAGGTTGTAGCTGTAGCTATAAGGAAATACAGACCAAAGACCCGCAGGGAATTCCATTCCTCAGCTATACCACAAGTTGTACACACAATAAATATGTTCCCAAAATGTTCGCGGTGTAGCTTTCCCGTACGAGGCAAAAAAATAGTTTTCGAAGTAAAACCATTGAACCACTAAACGTTGTCAGTTGAGGCTTACTCGTTTCAATATCAGCTAGAATTCAGTTGCGTCAATATTTTCGGTTGACTAGAAAAAGTGTACAAAATAACCGTTGAAAAGTCAGTCCAAAATCAATTTCAAACTGTTGCAACAGGTTTAAAAAAAGAATGCTGTAAAATATTTGACATCTACGCCAGTTGTAGTCTATGTTTTTTTTTTTATATGGTAACGTTGTTTTTACCGTCAGATGATCTTTTTCTGGTTACATGTTCCGTTAAATCTAAAACTTCTCCTCCTTCTAAAATCCTAAGTTAAATAAACATCTAATTATTGAATCCAGAAGGATTAGTACATAAAAAGTCTACCTACAATATAACATTTTTTTTTTTTGTTTCAGATTTCAGTAGCGGAAAATAACATAGCACACACTGTTGTAGAAAAAACAAATTTCACATCTTATTTCTTGAATTCAGTACATATTACTCCTTAAGAAAGAAAAAGAAAGAAAGAAAAAACGTTTATTCGTGCCTCACACTATCATATAAACAGGCCTTAACCTGCTAAGGCTTTGGTGTTATTAGAAGGATTGGCTTCACGCCAGCACTGGAACGCAACGAGCAACTGAATGAATATGCGTGGGTTTTAGTCAGTAAAAGTCTGGAACTTCCATTCATATGACCCTTACATGTTTACTGTATGAAACTTAAAAGAGACTTTCACCCATGAGTTTGTTTCGGTGTTTCTTTTCAAGGGTTCTTCTCCGTAGGAAACGACCAATTTGGAACCGTGCACTAACTTCTGATGTTTTATAAGTGCCCATGTAGGCCTATGTGAAATAAAATATTTTGACTTTGACTTTGACTTTGAGGGTAGTCAGCTAGGAAACACCGGCCTCATCTAGTTTAAATTGACGAAAAAAGACCAATACATGTTTACTGTATGAACTTTAAAAGAAACTCACCCCTGAGTTTATTTCGGTGTTTCTTTTCAGGGTAGTCAGCCAGGAAACACCGGCCTCATCTAGTTTAAATTGACGAACAAAACTAAGTTATTTGCTACCTTGAGCGTAAAAACTTATTTGAAGATTTTCGACCATAGAACAAAATAAAAAGAAAAAAACACAACACTAATAACACTTCATCAATGTCAGTAAGTAAATCAAACGTATCCAATGGTTACAACATCTCTATAAAAATAAAAATCACGAAAGAAAGACAAAATCGCGCTGGCTAATTGATAATTACCAAGCATTAGTGCCGTGCCAGTGAGTGGGGTCGCAAAAATTGCACCCCCAGGGGGTCGCAGCGGTTACGACCTCCTAACAGGTAAACGATGATTGGTAGAACACGCTTCATTTATTTTTTCACGTAATCTTAGATTTCATCGTTCGTCTTTAGGAAGCCTTTGAAAGAGAGAAAATTAAATTGGACTAAAGGATTGTATTTGATGATGAAGATGTTTGAGCGAGAGGTTGTGTGGGAGGGAATTGGCTGTCATGGTGACCTCTAATGGTTTCTAAAGATATTTGTTGCCTAGGAATGAAGGAAAGTCTCAGTGTGAATTTTAATAGAAAAACTATGAATGGGTTCTGTGAGATATTAAATAAAATATGGTTAAAAAGGTTACATGTAAGCTGTAATCACGGCTGACGGTTGATACAAATTTTATATGCAGGGAAATAATAACTGGATAATATAGCCATTTATGTATCGGAAGTAGAGTAGGAAGTAGGTCGGCATTCCCATAATAGTATTATTTTTAGGGTTTTTAGACATAAATATCCAAAAAACCCTTTCCTACCAGTATATTTTTAAACTTAAATATTTTAATTTAGTTGCTACAAGTAAAACCACTTGCACATTGCGGGCAGAACAGATGGCAGTTACAGCCGAAAGGTTCTGGAGTGGCGACTGCATACCGGAAGAAGCAGCGTTGGAAAGCCTTGTAGGAGGTTTCCAACGCGGTGGACTGATGACCTGGTGAAGATTGTGAGAATCCGATGGATGCGGGACGCACAAGATCGTCCATTGTGGCGACGCTTGGGGAAGGCCTATGTCCAATCTTCTATCGGCTGAAATGATGATGATTATAATGAATAGAAAACTATCCCAAGGGAACATACTCCGGAGTCCTGGGATAAAAGCTTTCAAAAAATAACCTTTCTCGTTGATATATTTTTCTTCTCCTGGTTCAACTATATATTTGATATTTATTAGTATATTTTTTTGTATTGTATGTATGTATTTGTGTTAATGTATCTTATTAGTATTATTTCTAATGTTTGTACACTGACAGCCTTAAATCTATCTCCTTTCTTTCAGTCCATCCAAAGGTTGTCTGTAAGAGATCGCCTTGTGCGATAAGACCGCCCATTGTGCACTTATTCTTCGAGCGCCGATTGTACATACGTCTGTACAACTTGGATGTCCTTGAAAAATGCTTAATTTTCGTGTTTTCGCCAAGTTTGTACGAAAGTTATTTGGTCGAAAATTTTGGTTTCTTTACATATTCTTCTATATATATTATATTATTGGATTTTCTTATTAAAATCCGAAAAAAGTTTATTTTTTATTTTTTTGGTGATTTACGTAAACAGTGCAATTTTCCGGATCAATGAACCCCTGGCGCTCGAGGGGTTAAATGTTTGTCCTGTATTTTTTTTTATGTGGTGTTAAAGAACGATTATAATGAAAGGTACCTATCCCATGTGCTATTCCAGGACGTGATCGTGATACGTTCAAATCTGTTCAGTCGTTCGAAAGGTGAAGAAGTAACAAACATACACACACACATAAACTTTCACCTTTATAATATTAATTAGTGTGATTTTTTTATGGAAAGACGTCATTTTAATGACTTTTCCGCTCATGGGTGGACCGGGAAGGCGTTTCAGAGTTTTACTTTTATATTAACCCCTGAGACCCCAAGCATTTAAATAGGTATAAATACGGGAAAAATGGAAAGGTTGCAAGTTATTTTCGAAATTTACTGACTACTTTATGAAGAATTTCTTATTTACATTCTTAGATACGTAACCAATAAATAAAATGCTCAAAATTTTAATAATCTACGCGGACTTTTAATAAACTAATAAGAAATCACGCGCGAACGCCGGCGTTCGCTTGAGGTTTGAGGGGAGTGTGATAGGCACCTAATTGAAAATATATCTCACTTCAATAATGTAGCGTATCCATAATTAAATTAGAATTAACAGAACCAGAACCCCTACATTAATTACCAAGCTAAATGCCAAAATGAGCAACCCGATTATCGATGCCAATTTTTCCGTAAACCACAGCACAATTATATAAAGTTTATTTTTTATAAGACTTCCGTTTGTATCAGTCAGCTCCAAAGTTTACAGCACCCCATGGGGTGGGTGTTTTTTCATTTTCGTCATGACAAAACTCCATTTTTTTTTTACTTTAATCAAAAGTGGTGCGACACGCGATGTGGTATGCGAATATTTGGGGGTGGGGTGGTATCCGTGTCGTGGTGGGTAGAGACGAAACTATTTTTTTGGTTTCCATCTTGATTTCGGTGTGTATTAAAATAACCTGCTTCGTTTTCAGTTAAAAAAATGGCGGTTGAATGATTATTAACTAGCTTTTGCCCGGAGCTTCTCCCGCGTACATTTCCTATAGCCTATGTCACTCAGGAATAAAGCAGCTTTCTATCGGTGAAAAAATTATTGCAATCGAACTTAGACTACTTTCAGAGATACATCCTGAGCCTAGATAAGACAAACAAACAAAAAAAACAAACTTCACCTCTTTATAATATTATCTAGTGTAGATCACACTAATATTAGATTTAAAGATTTCATATATAAATGAGTTCAAAATCCGCCATTTTTATTCTGTTTTACAACACTTGGTTTATCCATATAATTATGTACAATTTTTTTAATACTTATTATAAATGTGAAAGTAACTCTGTTTGTCTGTAACGCTTTCACGGTTGAACTACTGAACCAATTTTGATGAAATTTGTTACAAAGGAACATAGGATACTTTTTATCTGACTTTACCTTCAATTTTGCGCTCTCTACAACCGACACTCGGTTAGAGTCATGTGTAAAAGCTGTAATAAGATTAAGTTGTAACCCTAAAAATTGTTTATTTTAAATGATGCATGAAAATAAAATTCATTGAATTACTGCAGTTTATCTTGTTTTATTTCACATCTCCCATACCACTTTACTATTTATTGCTAAAAAATTCTACCTGTATGACAGATGAGTCATAGACAACATTATTTTTAGTTTAAGCGAAACCTGAATAAAGTTTGTTGAGAATCAGTAACTGAATGGATTCCAATAGTTTTTACACCATGATATATTTTTTCCCAAAAATATTTAAATAGGTCACAAGTTGGATACCACCGACACTAAGTAGAACACAGGTCACGACAGGCTATAACGGGCATTAGACGCCAGCAAAAAGCTAGGTGCAAGTGCAAAGTCGCCTGGATAGCCCGGTGACTATGTATTTTTGCTGACATAACAAGCTAATAACTTTGTGATTTTTCATGATACAGTTATAAAATTTTGTACACAAATTCTTTACATAAAAATAATAAATACTCTAGATGCGTTTTTCGGAAATCCTAAATCTAATATTGTAAAAGTGTGAACTAAAGAAAAACTCGTCACTTTTGGACAAATCTGTTGGTATTTATTTATTTAGGAATTTAGTTGGTATATAATTATATAATATAATATTCCACAACTATCACACGTTGTCTAGTCCTTTGAGCTTGTGTTATGGGTACTAGACAACTGATAAACATACTTATATATTTCTAAATATGTGTTTAGGACACAGAACAAATCGTCATGCTCATCACGCAAACATTTGTCCTAGGTGGGAATCGAACCCACGACCTCATATCAGTCAGGGCCACTAACCACTAGACCAACAGGCCAGTCATAGCCAGGTATAGTCTATTTCCTCTTATAGAGTTGGTCGCAGAGGTAAGTTTTAACACCCCCCTGGCTCAGGCACACTCATCACAGATCAACGTACGTCGGCACTCTTCTAATTATTGCCGAAAATAGTGTTGACTCACATTGCTCGAATTTATAACACAGATTTCTTTGATATAATCAACTGCAATTAACCAACTTTCAAAAAATGAATTGTAAAAACTAGAAACGAAAAAACTAACCTCGGAACACAATGCTTGTTGTTCGAATTTTAGTTGGAATGCAATACAAGAACAACAAAAAATCAATGAGGTTCCCTGCTAGAATCTGGTTATTGCATTATTATATTAGAAGTAGAAGTATATATATTTAGCACTTACATTATTTTTGTTGACTGACTTGATTTTAAACTACTTGTAACTTGGGACGAAACACAACTTCAATAGTGATGTGGGACGAACAAATAATTTTTTGGAATGTGGGACAAAACTTCGGGACGAACGAAGAACAAACCGCATTACCTGATAGTTACACCCAAGAGGTATTTAAATCAAGAGTGAATAGGTTACTTCTAGATAAGTTAGCGCCATCGTCGACCACTTCGTCGCTTACCATCAACGCACCCGGTAAAATAATGATCAAACGCAAGCCTATAAAAAGAAAAATGAAAGTGGTAAGAATCTTTAGGTTTTTAAAGTGGTAGAAAAAGCAGAACGTTATTGAACGTAGATAGATAGGTTTCTAAATGTAGAAATGAATAACTCGAGATAGAAAATATTAACAGCGTTTATTGTAAAGTTATATTACAATGACAACATCATTAACAGTCAATAGACACAAGCACCATATGGAACTTTTTTTTTTAAATCTGATATAAACTTGTGCTTGACTGCGATCCCACCTGATGGTAAGCAGTGATGCAATCATTGATGGTGAGGCGCACTAGTTTATTAAGAGCCTATTCACTCTAGCCTTGAAGACACCCAAATTATAATCGAACGTGAAGATCGCAGCAAGCAAATTATTCCAGTCCTTCGATGTACGCGGTATAAAAACGACGAGGCGAAACGCTTAGTCCGGACCGTAGAGGTTTCAACAATGTAAGGGTAGATACTCGCCGCGTCGGGTTGTCCGATGGTAAAAATGAGATGGCGGAATAAATTCATGCAATTCCCTCTCACACTCTCCAAAATGTAACCTGTAAAACACCGAAAGGCTGGCTAAAAAATATTTATGTTTATTATTTCAACACTAAACACTATTAAACTGCAGAGTAAATTAAACTACTTACCATCAGGTGGGATCGCAGTCAAGCACTACTTTATAACAATTAAAAAATAAGCTGAGATTTCCAATAAACTCCAAACATTCTGCTACACTTTTACATTATAAAAAATGTCGGTTAAATTAAAAAAAAAAAAACTAACTGCCAGCATTGACAAGTTATCTTACTTGGAAGTTAAAACGTCAAAGGTCGCTGGTAATTATGGGATACTGTCATAGAACCCATAATTTGTGGGCCCTATAATTTTGTTACGACTTGAATCATTAACTCATTTGGGTTTCATAATATTTTAATTTTGATTCATTTTTTTTCTTTCAAGTTTTTTTTTTTTTGCTTGACAGTTCGTTGGTGTTCCGTTGTTTTTTTTTTAATGTTGACTTAGATTACGAGGGCTGAGGGTTAATCTGATAATTTATTGAGTATTAATTTGTTAGAGAAATCGCGTTTAAGTAAAGTTCTGTAGCAAGCGACGCCTTTTCTTTAAGTTGAAAATCATCCAATGATGAACTTTGACTAAATTCTTTTACTGACTAAAACCCTATGTTAATTCTTTGCCTTGCGTTCCACGACCCAAGGTTTTTCTTTTAGAAGCGAACCCAGGTCTCCAGTAGGTTTCGGCCTTGCTGGGCTAGGGGCTTAGGTGCTTTTGCTGACAACTCTTTGAGGTGCGCGTGGTATACTACGCACCGTCGATGACTCGGGCTCGGTTCGGACGGTGAGCTACCCATTGGTCGCCGTCCGCACGCCCCTGCCAGCCTAGGCGACACCTGTGTTGGATCTTTTACGTTTTACGACTAAATTAAACCTGCTTATTGCTCGTGTTATTTATAAATTTATAGACGCAAAAACCGTGTCACACTTGGCCATCACGAGTTAAAATCTACACTTAATTATAATAAAAGAGAAACAGTTTGTTTTTTTTGTTTGTAGGAGGTAATCTCTGAAAGTACTGGTCCGATTGCTAAAATTTTTTCAGCTATAAAAAGCTGCTTTATTCCTGAGTAACATATGCTTATATTTTTGTATTTTATGTACGCGGGCAAAGCTGCGGGCAAAAGCTAGTATTTTATAGAATAATGTCTGTAAATTAGTACCTGAGTGCATAATTAAGGTATAGTTTAACAATGCCTTAAGGGTGTGGTTGCGCCTGCCACGCTTCTGCAGTGCTTCGTTCGCTGAATCGCGTAGTGATGGCTTTGATGCCACGTAGCGCAAGAAGACAGCATCACTACTAAACAGACTGCGTGGCCGCGCCTCAAGGAGTTGCCAGCAACAGCAGGGACCCAGCCGGGTCGAAGCCTACTGGGGCCAGGGTTATCCGAAAAGGAACTCGTGCCCCGGTATGAAGGCTAGAAGGAACAGGGTGGGTCGTTTAGTCAGTAAGAGTCTGACACTATCTCCCTCTCCGCCTAAGAGCGGGGTTGTCATAGGATGATTTATCCCACCGTAAAAAAAAAAGCAGCAACAGCATCCTAAAAATGATAGCCTGTAAGTATGACAGCCTCTGGTATGGAACCTTACCCAGACAATTTAGTCGCTTTTAGTTATTAACTAGCTTATACCCGCAGCTTCGCTCGTACCTACATAATTAGACTATGTCACTCCGGAATAAAGTAGCTTTTTATAAAAAAAAAATGCAATTGGACCAGCACTTTCAAACATAAAAAAAAATTACCTCTTTATATTATTAATGTAGATTATTAACAAGCTGTTTTAAGATTTTACTAACAATTTTATTGTAATGAATAGACCAATAAGAAACTTTCTTCCTAATAAATTATTTTCATAATTATGTAATTATGTATTTATTTTTTCAGACATCTTGCTAAAGCTTGTAAAGTACATACTTTAGGAAATCCTAGCATAACTGAATAATTGTCTCATCAAACTCTAATAGATTTTATTATCCAACATGGTGATATTTTTGGTTTTTATACCCATTGCCTAGGTCTACCAAATTTTTCGGACCGAATGTGGCCACTTATGCTTCAAAGCCCAGGTTTTCAGTTTATCAAAGATAAGACTGCCATGCCATACCCATAGATTTAAGTTAGTGTAAAAGTTTTGAAGAATGAGGATATCCGCAGAAGAACCAAGGTTACCGACATAGCACGAAGAATCGCCAAACTTAAGTGGCAATGGGCAGGGCACATTGCTCGCAGAACAGATGGCCGTTGCGGCCGAAAGGTTCTGGAATGGCGACCACGTACCGGAAGACGTAGCGTTGGAAAGCCTCCTACAAGGTGGACCGATGACCTGGTAAGGGTTGTAGTAATCCGATGGATGCGAGACGCACACCGCTCATTGTGGCGACACTTGGGGGAGGCTATGTCCAACAGTGGACGTCTTTCGGCTGAAATGATGATGATTAAAAGTTTTGTTGCTATTTTGGTGTAAGTACATATAATAAAGTTTATTACATTCTATTCTATTTAAAGCAACACCGCTTTCAAAGACAAGATATGTATTTAGAATCAGTTTTTAGTGGGATTTATATCAAGGAAAGTTCATTAGCTGTTTTAATTAATTGGTAATTTATTTCTAGCGGATATTGTGATGTAAAAATGACATACCTACCAAGTCTTGAATAATATATATTACTAGATTAAAAAAAAGAAAAATATATTACTAGATTAAAAAAAAGAGAAAGATAAGACTGCCATGCCATACCCATAGATTTAAGTTAGTGTAAAAGTTTTGAAGAATGAGGATATCCGCAGAAGAACCAAGGTTACCGACATAGCACGAAGAATCGCCAAACTTAAGTGGCAATGGGCAGGGCACATTGCTCGCAAAACAGATGGCCGTTGCGGCCGAAAGGTTCTGGAATGGCGACCACGTGCAAGTCTTGAATAATATATATTACTAGATTTTACCCGCAGCTTATAGAATATGTCACTCAGGAATAAAGCAGTTTTCTATTGGAGAAAAAAATTTCGCCAATCGGACCAGTACTTTCAGAGATAACCTTCTACAAAAAAAAAAAAAACTTTACCTCTTTATTATATTACTCTAGATATTATCAAGTGTGTATGCAACTGCAAAATATAAGTGGTATCGTTGCTACAGGCGCGGGTTCTGTAAATTGGAGCTGAGATTTTTTTTGTAATATTGACATACCTACTCATCGAAGTTTGGCGAGAAGGCTGACTTGGTACGTACGTACCAAGTCAGCCTTCTCCGAATAGTGCCGAATAGTGCAAAAATGACAGAATGTTTTACATCTATATCCTAATGAAAAACAAAGTGACTGTAAACACGACGTTTGCAAAGTTTTTAGGTCTTAAAAACTTTGTAAACGTAACCCTGACTGCACAAACCATGGGAAGCAAATGAAAAAAAAAGAGCCAATGTGCAATTTCTAGAATAAAATTATTTAGACTGCTAATAGAGAAAAAAAAATACAGTGTTAAAGAATATTTGAAGGATAAGTCACTGATAACGACTAATGCATAAAATAGCCTTTATTTTACTATATTCCAAAAACGACGTAATTATTCAACTAATGATAATTATTAATTTAAAAGGTACATAATTAGATATCTAGTACTTAATTAGATAGGTTAATAATATAAGCCTTCATTCTTATATAACCGTAACTTCTATTGTACCTACCATATTTTGACAAATAAACATATTTTGATTTCATTTGCAAAACTCATATTTTGGAGTTTATAGAAAAAAGTATTTATTTGCATAATATGTACCTACTTATTTAAAAAAAAATGTTTTTGAACGAGTTTTTAAAAGAACTTTATAGATCTATAAAATTAACTAATTAACAATCAGAACCAACATAGATAGGTAACTGCAAAGCACAAACAAAAAAAGTAGGTACAAAAGCAAGAAGGATTTTATTCTTTAATCTGCTTTATTATTTAATAATCACAGAGACAAAATTAAAAACAAAAAAGTTTGAAAGAGCAGGTCATCAACTTTTAAACCAATTTTTATATTATTTTGTTTCACGTCCCGAAGCATTTTGTGAACTGTTTTACCTACATCTCTATTTGTTATTCTATTCGATAATAGATGTCGCTAGTGGTTCTAACTGGAAAGTTTCTTATAAGTTTTTCCTATTCATTCCGAAAGGTACAAGTTTTATAATATTATGGTTATTGTAGTTAAATTAGCATAATTTATACAAATTCATAGTGGTAATAATGATTACAAAAGGCGGCAACGAGATTAGCTATCTTTTGTGTAATTTTTAATTTGAACTGTAGGTACTTAACTATTTATAGTACCTAACTAGGTAATGAAAATGTAAGTAACAACAAATTTAGATAGGTAAATAAAAAGAGCGAATATTCTTTACTGTATTAGTGTAGGTACTTTCCATTTATTTTAAGCAGTAATTCAAAAAAAATTCTAGCTACCAATAAACACAAACTTACAATTTTAAATTTCCCCTCAATAGATGGCGCTACATACCCACCTAAAATTTTCTGAACTTGGTTGCAAACAATCTTAACTTTGTTAGAACATAGATGTCGCTAGTTAAATTATAAACTTGAATACCTTTAAACGTTTAAAGTTTGAGATTTCAGAATAATACTTTTAAAGTTTTACTTTAATATTCTGGAATAAAATAACCTAAATTTTTTTGGTCAATAAAGGCCATTGTGTGGACAACAAAAATTCCAACTGGTGTCCAATAAGAAAAACTAATCTAGTTATCTATGTCTCTTATATTCTTATATGTAAGTACATATAAATACTACTTTGACAGGTACATAGTCATACTAACTGAATTACCTCTCCATCAATACAATACTCCAACCACCTTCCACCCTCTTTCACCCCCTCCTCCTCTCCTCTCCTTCACTTTCCTTCTTAGTTTGGTCTTCGTCAGAATTGCTATTAAGTTCTCTTTATGATTTGATATTTTTCATAGTGTTTATTAGTTTGTTATTTTAACGTATTTTATTATATATTAATTATAATAAATAAATCTATTGATTTTTTTTTTGTGTAAAGTATTTGTTCATTGTGCAAACCTACCACAGTGATGTCTTTTTTAACCCAAAGGTTGACTGGGAGAGAATGTCTTGTTGCATTAAGTCCGCCTATGTACCACTACTGTACATGAAGTTTAAATAAATAAATACTCGACATCTACCATTCTTGTAGGGTGTATTATACCTCCACTCTCTCTTTCATATAGGAGGCTTTTGTCCCAGTAGTGGAAACATTACCTATAAGTCTTAGTTATCTATTGTTGACAGGATAAAAATATGACCATAATTTTGTTACCAAGTAATAGATATCACCACCAAAATAATTATTCTTCTGAAGACTTTATCTAAGACTGTTGGACATAAGCATCCCAAGGATCGCCATAATGTCGCTACCAGCACAGTACTAATATCATTACCGTGCCACCAGTCTTATGCATCACGCTTCCAACGGATTCCCGCGACCCTCACCAGGTCATCAGTCCTCCTTGTGGGAGGCCTTCTAACACTGCATCTTCTGGTACCTACGTGGTTACCACTCCAGAACCATCTGTTCTACGAGCATTATGGCCTGCCTACTGACAATTTTTGGCTAGTCTTCGAGCTATGTCCGTAACCTAGCTACACACGTAGTAGGTACTGAAACACCTGTCTTCCACTTCTAAGAGTATAGTCTTGGTATATGTATTCACATACATACATATAACAATATAGGTAAGTAAGTAGTGAACGCCATGCATGATGCTCTACGTGTTTCCTACATTTCCATAATAAGAACGGCCCACTCTGTTACAGAGTTCTATGTAAGGCATAGAGTGCTGCAAACAGAACTTGGCAAAATGGGTTTTGTAATCTTTTCCCGGTGTCTGAGTGGCGCAAGAGGTATCAGACTTTTACCCACCTGTGTTCCTTCAATAGCCCTTTGCGTTTCTCTTTCGAAAAATTTCGCAGCTCTGGTAAGATTGCTCTATTCTGGTGTAATAAGTAATTGCCCGCTGTTATTGCGGCCACAAGATTCTTATCGGACTTTTTTTTTCTAGTGTAATTATCCGCTGTCATTGTGAATACAAGATTCTTATTGGACTTGTTGGACTTCTTCTTTCAGTTTATTGGAATTCATTTGACGATAACGATTGTCAGATACTTAGGGTTATTATACAGGGTGTGAGGGACAGCCCTCCACAAACTTTAAGGGCTTGCGCAGTAGACGAAACTGAACAACTACCACAAGATTTCTTTTCAGGAAACGAAAAAAAAGAGAGGCCTCTCCATACAAAATTATAAACTTGATGGGACAGTTCGTATGAAGAGGCCGATATTTTAACCTAGTACCTCGCTACTCAATTTTTAACCGACTTTGAAAGGGAGGAGGTTCTATGTTCGGCTGAATGTATGTTTATTTTTCATTCCTCATTTCATCAAATTCCATTCAGTCATCATTATTTTCATCAGCTTCAATAATGTTTGTAATAGTCACCGTGGCTCTGGAACTTAAAAATTAACTGAAAAAACTCGAGTAAGTTTTAGTTCGTAAAAATCTGACACTCTCTTGCTCCACCTAGAGCGGAGAAATTATTTGATGATTTCCCTCCTCAAAAAATAAAATAGAAGCGTTGTAGCGACATCTATGGCGTCACATAAGAACTAATCCGGCATCGCGTGAATTTGAACTTATAGAACAGCCCAAAATCAAATATCGGGCAGTTGCCCACCAGACAACACCTGTCTGGTCTGTTTCAACGGAGTTTTGTGGGACTTTATACACTGTTTCATCTACCTCCAAAGCTGATTGTTGACAATTGAATCGATCCCAAGGTTGTGGTGAGTGTTATTGGATTTTCAAATTGGACATTCTTTTTCATTCTTATTGGACATTCTGGAGACTCAATTTGCGTCCGCTAGATGGCATTAGACGCATACGAGCCTGCTCACCCTCCGGTAAATACATGCGAGATGTTAGGTTTTGATACTTTTTGTCATTATTACATACTAGCTTTTGCCTGTGGCTTCGTCCGCGTACATATAATATAGCCTATGTCACTCAGGAATAAAGTATTTTTTCACAATCGCAGCAGTACTTTACTTTAGAAATTACCTTTTAAAAACAAATAAAAACTTTACCTGTTTATAATATTAATATAAGTGTAAATTTTCTGACTGCCTCATCGGTTGGTTAATTATTTTTTTTGAGTATTATAAATAGGTATGTTTTACCTTAGTCCGTGTGTCACTGCGGAGTGCCAACTGAAAATCAGCGCCGGGTGTCTAACGCCCAGCAAATCCTGAGGTGATCACCCTTTCGGTGCGGGCACGCTCTGCGTACTTTGTTCTTGTTTACTTTGTGTTAAGATTTGTACTTTTGTTCTTGTTTACTTTGTGTTAAGAGAGCAGTGGTGGCCGAGTGGTAACGGCTCGGACTTATTAGTTGTCGGGTTCAAACCCAGCCAGGCGCATTACTTTGTGTAATTTATTTCATCACCACTGCTCTCAAAACGGTAAAGGAAAACATCGTAAGGAAACCGGCATGTCCTAGAACCAAAAATTCGAAGACATGTGACATCCACCAACACGCACTGCCTGCGTGGTGGATAACGGCCCATTCCCTCTCTTAGAGACGAGGCCTAAGTCCCAACAGTGGGAACATTATAAGGCCGACTATACTTTACTTACTTTGTGTTTATAACCGTTGTGCTGTGTCTGTACCGAAAAAAAGTATTTCTATTCTATTCTACTCGTACCTATTCTATTTTAGATCACACCTTACTTTTGCTTCTAGAACTAAATTCTGGACAGTGCAGCGATTATATCAGCAGCACATTCACTATAACTGTAAGAGAGATTGGTTCCTCATACGTTCCATGACGACCTTTACCAAACCCTTGTTTTACCTTTTTGCCTTTATTTTGGCAGTGTAATGGTTTACACGGCCAAAATAAAGGCAAATTCTATGGATACACAAGTGTGTTGTCTATGGTGCAACACAGTTATGCCTGGTTCACACATGGCTTGTCAAGGAAACTGGTTTTTGGTTTTTGTAATTTTTCTTCATTGACACTTTCGTTCCCATCCACCGGATGGGCACAAAAGGTTCTGGAGTGGCAAGGTGGACCGTTGACCTGGTCAGGGTCGCGGGAATCCGATGGATGCGTGACGCACAGGACCGGTCGTTGTAGCGACGCTTGGGGGAGGTCTACGTCCAATAGTGGACGTCTTTCAGCTGAAATGGTTATGATGATGATGATGATTGATAGGCTTCAGTTTGACCACCATCTCACTTGATGGTTTTTTTTTTCGATAGGATTGCGTTTGACCACCATCTCACCTGATGGTAAGCGATGATGTGGTCGACGATGGAGCACGCTTGCCTAGAAGTAACCTATTCACTCTTGACTTAAAGACCCGTAAGTTGCAGCTATCAGGAAACACAGACTCCGGCATGGCGTTCCTCTCCTTATCATGGGTGCAATGTCTACCATGTACAGCTGCCACCACAGATATTGAACGCTCGGCGTCAGAGTGGGGATCGCTTTGTGCATTCCATGTATTGGCGAGCCAATCGTCGTCGTTGTTAGATACATGCTGCAAGCGCAATGAATGAATCGCGAGTGGCGTCTATGACGCGATGCGCAGCAAGCCAATCACTGACGCTCCCCGCCCCCGCGTCTCACGTCGCACCACCTAAAGAGACCCGATTTTTGACTTCTGCGCAACTTGAAGCCAGCGTTCAATATCCGTGGTGGCAGCTGTACCGGCTGCGCAACGCCACGCTGTACGCCTAGCGTGTTTGTGAGTCTATTCGAGCAGAATAATCATGTTTTCTTTCTTATTATTTTTTGCTTTTATTTCTGTCGGCCTGTCATGCAGTCGAAGTGCGGGACGCATAGCGCGGCACGCGAATATTAACGACATTATCAGACGAGCCCTTGTCACCGTCGGCGTTCCGGCTGTTTTGGAACCTCATGGCCTGGCACGCGACGATGGTAAGAGACCGGACGGTATGTCTTCATTTCCATGGAAGTTGGGTAGACCTTTAGTGTGGGACGCTACCTGTGTCGACACTCTTGCGCCATCCCATCTTCCTGGTTCATCGTGCTGTGCTGGTGCTGCCGCTGCGGCTGCGGAGAACCTTAAGCGGCGGAAATATAACAACCTTGTCGGCAGTTATATTTTTGAGCCGTTTGGGGTTGAAACTCTTGGGCCGTGGGGTCCGAATGCTCGTATACTTTTTAAAGAACTGTCAAGACGCTTAGTTGACACTTCGCGTGACCCAAGGGTTTTTATCTCGGTCAGAGATTAAGCATTGCCATTCAACGTGGCAATGCCGCCAGCCTCTTGGGCACACTTCCAGTCGACAGCGATGCGGAGGAGTTTTATGACGCCATATATTAGTAGGGAGTAGCCTTTAGTGTGTACAGTTAGGTTAAGCATACTTATATGTATATATATATATATTTTAATTTAAGTTTATTATGTATTGTTGATGTGATTAAATATTTCTTGTAATAATTTCAATACTTACAAATCATTTTATTTCTCGGATTACCTAATGGCTTTCGTGCCATCATGAGAAAGAGAGTGGTCATTGTTGCATCGTGTATGAGCAAGCTCGAACAGCATCCTAAGAGTAATGGCGGTCTGTCTTGACGGTCCCTTTCGACAATGGATTACCGTGGTCGCCGATATAGCTCGAAGAATCGTTAAGCTTAAGTGGCAGTGGGTAGAGTACATTGCTCGTAAAACGGATGGTCGTTGGGGCCGGGTTCTAGAGTGGCGGCCGCGCACTGGAAGACGCAGCGTCGGTAGGCTTCCCACAAGGTAGATCGATGTCCTGGTGAGAGTCATGGGGATGCGGTAAATGCGAGATTCACAGGACCGTTCGTCGTGGCGACATTTGGGGGACGCCTGTCGCCTATGTTCAACAGTGGATGTCCTTCGGCTGAAATGATGATGAATGATTACCATCTCTACCTATCAAAATGATTGTTTGTTTCTTTTTCCAAAACCACTTTCTGTGGGCCACACAAATAATTATTTCGTGCGGGAACCGAACCCGTGACAAGCAGCACAGAGCAGAGTGTTGCATTTATCATACTATATCATAACTTCTCCCGCTTTGGGTGGAGCAAGAGAGAGTGACAGGCTTTTACTGACTAAAAACAAGCCGTGTATATTCAGTTGGGCTTTTCCAGGGCCGCTATAACTCATAAGTTCGGGAAAAAATAGATTTTGTATTACCACAGGTAACAACAAAAACGGGTATCAATAAAACAAATGCTAGCAGTTTCTATTAAATGTTTTTTGCTTAATTGTATGTGTGTATTTGTGTTATTGTCTTACTAGCTGTGCCCGCGACTTCGTTCGCGTGGACTACAGGATTTTGAATTTATTTTTTCTAAAATAAAAGTAGCCTATGTTACTATTTATTACATCAGCTACCTTCCAAAAAAAGTCCCGTCAAAATCGGTCCAGCCATTTCAGAGATTGGCCCGGACAAACAGACATATAGACAGACAAAAATTGTAAAAAATGTTATTTTGGTGTATGTACCGTATTTAATATTCATATGCATGTAGTAAAAAGCAGTTATTTCAATATTACAAACAGACACTCCAATTTTATTTATATGTACCTATAGATGTATGACAAATATTTTTGTTTGGCCTACAGGTGTTCCGGGTCTAGTTGTCTTGTGTGTGTCAGTTTACATGTTTGTGTACGCACCCAAGATACAGGAGTTATTCTTATTGTGGGGCAAAGTTTTTTTTATTTAAATAGCATTCTTTCTTCCTAAACGGCTGAACCGATTTGGATGAAACTCTGTGTGTATTTTGGACGGTCCTTGGATAGTTTGAAAATACAATTGAACTCAACAAAGTTGTCTATGGTTCCAATCTGTTAGGGCTGGTCTACACTTGACGTTATGGCAACTAATTTTTATTTTTATTTTGTTTTTCTTTTATTAATTTTTATTTTGTAATTATTCGTGTGTCTATACGGGCAGAATGAGCATGTTTTCTTTCTTCTTTTCTTTCTTTTCTTCTAACTCGGTACAATCGGGCTGTCTATTTTTTTTTTATGAATTCTAGAAATCGGAAAAGACAATGTCTGTCGGTAACACTAGTTATATTACAATTATATCTGCAGGTAATACTCGGCTTGCTTCATAATAGAAAAATAAAACTAAGATACCAATTATAACAACTAAGTAGAGCTTGTGTAAGGAGTACTAGACAACTGATAAACATACTTAAACATATCTAAAAACATACACTATCTATATAGATATATTACACCCAGACACAGAACAAATTATCATACTCATCACACAAACATTTGTCCTGGATGAGAATCGAACCCATGACCTCCGGCATAGCAGTCAGGGTCACTAAACACTAGAGCAAAAGGTCAGTCAAGTGTAGGACATAATAATTTCAAGAAAATAAGAACAGTAAACGGAGACAACCCTTTATAGTACCGTAAATACATGTAGGTAATAAAACATCAAAAAGGTACCTATTAAAAAGAAAATAATATTCGCGAAACTGAGTCAGTTCACAAAATACTGCATTTAACACTTGCACCGTTTAAGTACGGTCGTTAAGACCCTTGGGCTATTTCCGTCTATAATAATACACCGAGCAATAAAACAGATCACAGGATAAAGCTGCCAGGATAGCAGTCAAGAAAGGGTTAGATAGCCCACGGTCTTAGAAAAAAACCCTCAGATCATAACGTTCTAAGTATATCTGCAAGCAAAAGAAATTGAACCTTCACCGTAAGAAATAGAATTGGGATTTCAATGGCAAAATTTCAATGTTCTAACCCGTTG
This sequence comes from Mythimna ferrago, assembly GCA_910589285.2. Classification (NCBI taxonomy): domain Eukaryota; kingdom Metazoa; phylum Arthropoda; class Insecta; order Lepidoptera; family Noctuidae; genus Mythimna; species Mythimna ferrago. The sequence goes on from OU342693.1 coordinate 5,212,461, forward strand.
AATGCGCGTGTCGTATATTTCCGACTTCCGTAATACAGCCAGCGACAGTATAATTGTCTATAATGATATATTATCTGTCCATCTTGTTGACAGCGCGTAGCCGCGAATGTTCAGATACACATCTAACATTTTACGACATTTTTCTGATTACCTTATGTCGTATTTTTTTAAAACCTATTGTTACTGCATTAACATAAACTTTAATTTTGCCCGCGGTTAATTTGTCCCTATCTTATAATTAAAAGAAATTAAATTTGTCTTTATGTTTCGTAAATTGATATAATAGGGTAGTTTCCAGGGTCAAAATAATTACATTTTATTTAGTCCGTAGGTATTTTAGATTATAAAAAATTATTGGACACGTATTTTTTTCTTTTTTCGAATAAACAAAAAATCACTCCGTGCGAAAAAATGTAGCACGGCGTTGATCTTTGTAATTTTTAGTTTAATTTACAAATAAAAAAATACGTGTCCCTTATTTTTGAATAATCTAAAAAACGGACTACAGGTGCAAATAAAATATGGACAAAGCTAAAAGCGTGGTTTCTGATAAGAATAACGCAAAGACTTAGTAATCTACAGATAAAAAATCGTTGACATTAGCCCTACAAACTGGTTGTCTATTACAATCGTTAAATAAAGTAGGAAACGGAAGAAAGACAGATGTTCGTGATTTTTCTTTAGTAAAAAAACTGTATGCAAATGTCACCTTCATTTGCATAATATAAAAGTGTTCGCTTTCAATCGTAAAGCAAAAAGTTAACCCTTTATCGACCTTTTTATTATTTTTTTTCATGTCAAAGTACGTTGTCGGTCTATGCATAATTAGAATAATATAAGCTTTGTGTAGTGTATGTCATTTTTTGTCGCACAGATGTGTGAGGTTCCGGAAGTCGGAAAAAACGGCTGGAGATCGAAAGTGGAGGGTTAAATAATTATTAATAAAAAAAGAAAAAATAGTCAACACGTGGAGCTTGTGACTTTTTTGTTTAAGCATATAATTTTATTATTACGCTTGAACGTGAGGTAAGTAGTAGAGGCACGAACTATTTTACTGTTGTCTTTGTATAAATGTCCTGTAGTTAATTAATTTTCCGTTTAGAGAGGAAGCGGAAACCTATATGTATGATTATATTTCTCCTCATGTAAAAAAAACACTAATTCCTATTAACACTTCATTTCACAAAGATTAAGGCTTTTATAAAACGAGACTTGTATAGTTTTTGTAAAGGCGACAATTAATCCACTTCTATTTTTTACCTATTTTTACAAGGAAATTTGTTTAGCAGAATAATTTAGGTAGGTACTACATATTTATTACTTACATTGCACATAATTGGCACTAATAAAAAAAATCCCAAAGTTCATATCGGTCGATCAGTCGACAGTCACTGGTTTCCTTCAAAAATCAAGTAAAAGACGGTTTTCTTACTCTGTAACGCTATCCTAGTTCTACTTAATTTAATTTCTTCCACCAACCCTACTTTACTCTTTTTCCTTTTGTTTCCGTTTTTCAATGAAATTGTGTAACATATTATAATATGTATATATATATAATTAGAGTCATGCACTGTGTTTCATATACCTAGAGTTTGATCAATTTGCTAGCAGTACATCACAGACTACCCCGTGTATTATTTTAAGTTCTTATCCATCCTAAGGTTGTCTGGAAGATATCGCTGTCAGCGATAAGACCGCCATTGTACAAATAAATTTAAGTTTCTGTACAAACTGTGTTACTTTTTAGTATACAATAAAGTTTTTTTCTATTCTATTCTATGCCCAACAGTAGATATGTAAAAAGTTAAATAAAGAAAAAGTTCATATTACTCTAAAATGCCAAGTTTCAAGAAACTTTGCCTAAGGAGCTTTAATAGACATATTTTATTTATTAAATACAATTCACTGCACTTATGCATGTAAACACTTTCAACTTTATTTTGATTCTAGATAACAATCAAAAGCACAAAACCGTCTCTATGATTGATACCTTGTGCCTGGAAAAAATTAGGATAATCATAAACATACATTGTAGTACATACTAACAATGACATATACATATGTCATTGTTTACTTACCAAAACTAACAAATAAAGATACATCCAATCCTCTCCAATAATAATAACAGCAAAATTCTAACTATCACAAAACTGCACACAGCATTGAAAGGGTTAAGACCTTTATTATAAAAGATGACTCCAAGAGACCCTGGGAACCAATTTGAATATGTATTGTGATTATAATTTATTCAAATCTACCAACAATGAAAGGGTGTAATTTAATAATTTTTAACTATTCCTTTACATTTTATTACTGGTTAGCTGTTGCTAAAGGTGTGAAATAAATTGTATGTTACAGGTTTTTAATTATTTATTTCCTGCTTTCTTTGCTAACAAATAATGAGGGTATCCGTTGGGTTTAATAAACTGTTCGTTATGGTAATGCTTGGTGGTATCCATCAGTGTACGTCTGAAATTTGGTGAACTTTCTGCTCACTGAAACAAAGTAAAAAATATGAGAATTTGGTAATATTAGATACTGGTTTCTGCCAGTGGCTACGCCCGCAAGAAAATTGAAAATTATCCCAAGGGATCATACTTTTGTGATACAAAGTATCCTACGTCCTTTTCTAGGACATGGTCGCGTGCCAAATTTCATTTAAATCTGTTCAACTGTTTGAACATGGAGGAGTAACAAACATACCACTTACACAGATACATACATACAAACATTTAAGCTTTACAATATTAGTATGATGCTTGCAGGTATGCACATACAACGTAGGATTAGTGATATATTTTTTTATCAGTGATAAACTTTGTTGAATAAACTAGATTTAATAAATAAAGGAGGAAGTTTATGTTCAATAGTTCAGTTGTGGGCGTTCTTCGGCTTAAATTATGATGGGTTCAACATAAGTTGAAAATAATACAAAATTCTTCTTCATCATCATCATCTTCATATCAGCCGATAGACTCCACTGTTGGACACAGGCCTCCCCCAAGTGTCACCACAATGAACGATCCTGCGCTTCCCGCATCCATCGGATTCCCGCAACCTTCTACAGGTTATTGGTCCACTTTGTAGGAGGTCTTCTAACGCTGCGTCTACCGGTACGCGGTTCCAAAATTCTTGCATAAATATATTTACCTGATGACATTCATGTTAATATACTGAAACCACAAAAAAAAAAACGGTTTTCGTCGCTCTTTCGTGAAAAAAGGATAGCATGGAAGATCATGTACATGGTAATAGAATACATACCTTGATATTCAGTCTTGGCTACAAACTCTTCGTGTCGACAAAGAGTTTGTTCGACATGGGAGAATCGGAGACGAGACTAGGCTTCTCATGTCAATGGGCTAAGAATAGATGTACAAACGTGTTCTTCACTTTGCATGGGAGCCTGCTGGCTGCCGTAGAGTTTTGCATAGGAATCAAGTGCTGAGTTTTGCGTGGGAACTCGGTTAACATTTTTCACAGACTCCGAACTTCATCTCTCAAGGCGTGGAAGTGGGCATAGGTTAGTGTACTGTTTATTGTAACTGCATGGTTTTCTGGTCTTAGGAAAGGACTGTCAGGCATTCTGAATTAAGAACGCAAGTAGCATTTTGCATGAAAGCCAGGTAATAGTATTCTATGAGAACCAGTCATTTTTTAACTTTTATAACGAGGCTTGTTATGATTATTTGGGTAAAAATGCATCAAGATTTTGACTTTTGGATGTGTTGTGTTGAAACTGAATTGCCTTTTACATGTGAACCTGTTAGCATTAGCAATGAAAAGAGATGAATGGATGGAGGACGGATGGGGATGAAAAAGAAGATACATTTTTTAGAGGTTACAGTAACAGGACTAGCAGTTTTTTTAAGAGCATGGCGAAGTCTTGTAATTGGAACATGGCATTTGCACCAACAAGGTGAACACCGAAGCATGCCCAATAATTCGTTTGAAGCCTTGGTAACAATTTTCCATGGAATTTTTTGTATCATCTCCAGCTCAGTAACGTCGGAGTAAAAAAATCAGACGGAGATAAATTTTACAGCACCTTTAGAGAGGCTTCAGGTCAACATCCATTTATTTATTATTAAATTCTTTATGCACGAAAAGAAGTACAGAGGCGGACTTAATGTCTTACAGTGCAAACATAAAGACACAGGTTTTTCAGTCCCGATAAATCTGTACGGGTCGGTACAGACAGGTACCGGTAAAACCACATAAAAAAACAGGTAAATCAGTACGTGTAAAACACTACATTGGCCAATGCTTAAACCTGTATGACTCAAGTATATGTGCAAGCTGTCTTTAACAGAGACTTCACAGTCAAGCAGTACCCAAAAATTACCACAAAAAACATCGTTGTGGTGGGGATAGACCAGTGCTTGGGAGACCACGCTTGTCTCCTTATGCTTTGAGCCAGATCAGCCAATTGAGCATTATCTAGTATACCTCAATGCAAGTAAGCAACTGTTCTCTTCTTTATGAAATGTTTCTGATCCGTTGCAGATGTCCAGATGTTAGTTTTTGTTCGTCTTCTTATAAATATCGCCATATCGCCAACTAAGGAGAAGAAAAAATGAAACATTTGAATAATTCTGTTTCAAAGTTTGTACTTATAAAATTTTGCAAAGCCCCGCAAATTTATAATAAAATTCCAAAATCGATTAGAGAGTTAGACTTGACAGGGTTTAAGAAAAAATTTAAAGAATTATTGTGTAATAAATGTTACTATAATTTAAATGACTACTTAAATTTCACTTTGACATATTAATTCAATGATTATTTGTATGATTTTATTTGACATTTCTAGTTTCAATTATCTTAATTATCACAATTTAATGTAATTAATTATTTATATAACTTTAATATTTGTACGCCCTTGTGGCAGAACGTGCCGAGACTGAATGTTTAAACCTAAGACCATGTAATGTACATACCTACCACGTTATAACAAATAAATGATTATGATTATGATTATGATTTATTTTTCAAAAAATATTTCGTATTTTTGTATAATTAATATAATATCTCAGAGTTTTCTTCCAAAAATTTGTAGAAGAAGACATACATGATAGCATGAATTCTGTCATTATCTTTTAATTTTGAACCCTTTATCTACTACGTCAGATTTATCAGACAAACATTTTCATGTCCAAACACTCCACCTCATCAGCCATTTTTTCACTTATGGAAATTGAAGAGTTAAACGGCCCTGGTGACATGGAAACGGAATTATTTGCCGGATTAATTCGATGTAAGCGGTTAAAGAGTTATAGGAATCTACAGCTGACTACGAGGTCATCGGGCGCTGTTAATAGGGAACTATGTAATTCAGCGCTGGGTGTCTAACGCCCAGCAAATGCTGAGGTGGTCACCCTTTCGGTGCGGGCACGCTCGGCGTACTTTGTACTTTTATTCTTGTTTACTTTGTGTATATAACCGTTGTGCTGTGTCTATACCGAATAAAAGTATTTCTATTCTATTCTAATTCCTAGAAATATTTCCTGACTACCTTTTGCCCGCGGCTTTGCCCGCATACCTACATAAAATGTAGCCTATATCACTTAGGAATAAAGCAGCTTTCCATCGGTGAAAAAATTTTAGCAATGGGACCAGTAATTTCAGAGATTATCTCCTATAAACAAAAAAAAAACAAAAAACGAACTTTTCTTCTTTAAAATATTAGTGCAGATAACTACAACCTAGTGGTCTTTATGTGAAGAGTAAATATTGTGTTAATTCTAGGCGAGCGTGCTCCATCGTCGCCCACCTCATTGCTTACCATTAGGTGGAGTAGTGGTCAAACGCGAGCCTATCTATACCTCTATACATATGAATAAAATTGGAGTGTCTGTTTGTAATATTGAAATAACTGCTTTTTACTACATGAATATGAATATATATACGGTACATACACAATTTTTTTTTTTTTACAATTTTTGTCTGTCTGTCTGTTTGTCCGGGCTAATTTCTGAAATGGCTGGACCGATTTTGACAGGACTTTTTTGGCAGGTAGCTGATATAATAAGGAGTAACATGGGCTACTTTTATTTTAGAAAAAATAAATTCAAAATCCTGTAGTCCACGCGAACGAAGTCGCGGGCACAGCTAGTCAATAATAAAAAAGTACCTACAAGCGCTCGTCGACTTCGTAATCAGGAGTCGTTAGAAAATCGTCTTTTCATTAGACAATGATACCCAACAGGGCTTTGGAGTTTTGCCAGCTTGTTTAAGTTCTTATTTATTTTTTGCCTTAAAAAAATAATAATTAGTTGGAATGTGATACTTACGACTAAGTATGAAGGATGCTGGGGTCCACAGATGGCTTTGTAGAACGGTGCCGTGACGTTCCAGTGACAGCATCTAGAAAGAAGAACATCATCAACATCTTCCTGCCGGCAACACGTTTTTTTTTTTCTACTCTGTAGCCCGATTCACGTAATGAAAACCGTAACGATATCCTAGCGATTTAGTCATTTAGACCATTTCCGTATTCACGTCCATCAATCGAGTTTGAACGACATCGATTTTAAAGTCGTTTGAAATTCGTCGATTTAAAAAAAAATCTGTATTACATTATCCTGGTAGAATACTTATTAATGTCAACTGGAAATAAGTCGATAGATCGTGAATACAGCTTTTGGATAGGACTTCGATCGAATGACTATAAAACTTCAACGATATTTGGCTTGTTTGATTTTACGTGAATCGGGCTTGTGCTCTGTTATCCATCACGCTATCACTGACTCCCTTTTCTTTCATTGAATATCACTTTTCATACAATAACATATATCTTTTTTTTTTAGACTCAATCTCCCTCCCCATCCATCCAGATGTGTATCTCAATGTACTCATTTAGAAAAAGTACAATTTTAATAAATGAAATATGCAACTAGTCATTTAGGCTCTAGCGCATACCAAAAAAATAAGTAATTAATGATAATAATTATGGTCATACGTGGATTGACGTAAATATCATCAAACGTAAACGTTTAAACGATTTGGCCAATTTCAGTTCGCTATGTGCAGTGACATTTCATGAAATAAATCGGTCAAATCACCTGACTACGACGCATACATACATACATACAACGCTCGAAAAACATAACCCTTCAGAATGAGGCAGTCGGGTAAAAAATTAAACACAAATATTCATCTAATCAACTGTAAAACTAGAAACATTCTAAACCATTCATTTTAAAAGTTGTACATTTTAAAAAGTAATCCGTTACAATAGCAACATTGTCACCACATCAACGTAAAAATCAATGACCTGTAACTTGTGAGGACCAAACGAACGATTTATCCAGGAACACAGACATCTTTCATCCAAAACATGTCAAACACACCTTTCTTTAACAAAAACTGACTAAACATCACGATTTTCCAAAGAAAGCAGAGTTATTCTTATTATTTGTCGGGCGAAAATGAAATAAGCTGCTAAAATGGCGCGACGCGCGCTTTCGAGTCCGCCATCTTTCTTCTGCGCAAAAGTGATGCGCAGTCGGCCGAAAACTAACAACCCCATTCGGACACTATTGTTGCCTCGTGAATTCACCCACGCGATATTTTCAATTCGAAACTTATACACGCGAAAATCAACCATAAAAGTTTTATATTAGTGTATATTTTCGCGTTTTCCCCCGCTTGGATATTTTTAGAGATGTGCGGAGAGAAAAGGCTTAAGTACTTCAGCGAGTTTTTTAAATATCGAACTTTATTTGAAAGGAATATGTTTCAGTATTATTTGAGGCTATTGTTAGAAGAAAATTGCTCATTGGTTTTTAAGAATCAAACTTACTAGTAACAAAATAAAGTAGAATTTTGTGTTTCAAGCTAGTGTTGGGAAAGTGTGCGTGTCGTATATCGACACGAGAAAACCTTGTTATATCCGCACGTGTGTTAGTTTTTGATAAAGAAAGGGTAACGTCATATCTCGATGTTGAATTTTTACCTATGAATGTGACATTCGGCGGAATAAGCATACATTGATGTGTGTGTGCGGTATGTTGTGTTTAGAGGTGAGTCGATTTCATTCGAGAAAAGGTTTTTCGGATATTTTGAACAACGTTGGTCATATAGACAGTTTAAGAATGTTTTTAAGAACACGAATGAATAATGTAATTATACTTATGTCGATAAGCTCAATGTTATTCGAAGTTTTGACTTTTTTTTTTTTTTTTTTTTTTTTTCAAATCTTTATATCTGCAATCGGCTATCCAGCCATAATCAGATGTATTCCACCAATATTAACTTTGCAGGCGACATTCCATTAAATGGCACCATATTAAATATATTCATCATTTTTCAGGTTCTCTGGTCCAGGTCCAGTATGTGCCATCTTTTGAGGCGTTTAGTGTTCTCTTGTGAGTGCAGTAAATTCTTTGCCAGTTCATTTGTGTGTTTGCTCAGTCTTTCCTTGTATCTTTTGCTGGTATTGCTGACTTCCTCCTTCACAGTAGGTATCTCAAGGTATTCATGTATCTCCGTATTTCTTACAAACCAATGTGCGCTTGAGATAGTTCTAAGGGCAATGTTTTGGAATCTCTGGAGGATCTCTATGTTAGAGTTGCTAGCAGAACCCCACAGTTCTATTCCATAGGTCCAGATGGGTTTTATGATGGCTTTGTATACCAAGAGCTTGTTACTAAGAGACAGAGGTGATTGTCGTCCAAGTAACCAGTTTAGCGATCGAAATTGTAGGTTCGCTTCTGTCCTCTTGGCTTTTATATGGTTACTCCAGGTCAGTCTTCTATCCAGGTGTAGGCCAAGATATTTTACGCTATCGTGATTCGGCAGGGCCTTGTTACCCATACTAACAGGTGGACATTCGCCTCTTTTTAGTGAGAATGTTATTTGTGTTGACTTAGTTACACTAGCTTTTATTCTCCACTTCCGAAGCCAAGAATCAATTTTGTCGAGCTGTGCTTGCAGCTTCGATGATGCGTTGTTTGGGTCTTTATCGCTTGCAAGGCATGCCGTGTCATCTGCGTAGGTAGCCGTTACAACACCTTCTGTTTCAGGCAGGTCTGCCGTATATATAGAATATAACACGGGGCCGAGAACTGATCCTTGGGGCACAGAGGCAGTGATCAAGTACAGATTCGAGTAATCTTCTCCACATTTGACTTGGAATTTCCTTTGATGTAGATAGGATTTCAGGATCATAAAGAATGAGTTAGGCAGAAGTGTTTTCAGCTTGTACAGCAGTCCTTTGTGCCACACCCTGTCAAAGGCTTGTTGTATGTCTATGAATGCCGCTGAGCAATACTCTTTCTTCTCTAGTGATTGCCTAATTACATGGACTACCCTATGCACTTGTTCGACTGTTGCGTGTTTCTGCCGAAAACCAAACTGGTGATCCGGTATAATCTTGCTTTCATCGAGTATGGGTTTGAGTCTTTGAAGAAGAGTCTTTTCAAAAACCTTTGACAGTATGGGGAGAAGGCTTATAGGTCTATATGAGCTAGGATCTGTTGGCGGTTTCCCCGGTTTTGGGATCATACATATCTGAGATATTTTCCACAATTTCGGGTAGTGATGTATTCTGAATATTGCATTAAAAAGCATTGTCAGGAAGACAATGACTTTTTTGGGCAGCTGCTTAAGTACTTCAGCCGTTATAAGGTCAAAACCAGGAGCTTTTTTGTTTTGTAAGTACTGAATAGTGCGTGCTACTTCTTTTGGTGTTACCAGTTTGACTGGTGCAGATAGTTGTTGGTCACTATTGATAATTTTATCAACTTCAGTTTCAAAGTCTTCCATGGTCGATTCGTTAGGAGTGAATATTTCGCTTAAGTGGTTTGCAAATAGTTCTGCTTTTTCACTATCACTTCTAGCCCATAGGTGACTAGGAGATTTGCGTATTGGTGGAATATGATTTTGTGGTTTCTTGAAGTTTTTGGTCATTTTCCACAACGAATAGTTGTCCCTTTTATGAGCTGAGAGACCAGATATCTTGTGTTGAAAGATTGCATTTTTATTTTCGTCTATCAGTTCCTTTAGTTCTCTTGATAATCTGTTATAGAGTGATCTGTCCGTGTCTGACCTTGTCATGTGTAATTGTCTTCTTTGTGACCGTTTTTCTCGTAACTTGTTCCGTATCTCTAGAGGAATATTATTTATTTCGGTGTTATACTTCAATGCTGGGGTAGAGCGCCAAGCAGCTACTTGAATGAGGTTTGTTATGTAGAATGTTGCCTCGTCAATGTCTTCTTCTGTTTTGAGTTTGATTTTAAGTTTGACTTCATCATTCAGAAACTCGGTAAAGGCACTCCAGTCAGTTTTATTATTGTATAATGAAGGCTTTTGGACTCTTTGGATTGGTGATATACTAAATGTAGCTACGATGGGAGTATGATCCGATACAGAATCAAGCAATGATTCGACATTAAAGTATACATCCGATAGTCCCTTTATTATAAAAAAGTCCACGAGGTCCGGTATTCTATTAATGTCTGTTGGCCAATAGGTTGGTTCTCCTGTTGCGAGGGTTATAAGGTTGTTTTGGTCAATACATTTTTTTAGTTCACGTCCCTTTGTTGTTGTTAGTCGGGATCCCCAGTGAGTATTTTTACAATTCCAATCTCCTCCACTTATGAATCTGTTACCAAGGCTGGAGAAATAGCTGTTAAACATATCTTGTTTAAGTTTTGACTTAAACATTGTTAATGATGTAAGTAAATTTAATTAACCTTTCAATCGTGGAAATTACAGACACAATAGAAAGACAATAGGTGCGCGAACGTTCGCTTGGGGTTTAATGAGTTAAATAAACTAAGCTGAAGTAATCCGATAGATGCGAGATGCACTGGACCGGTCTTTATGGCGACACTTGATGTTCAACAGTAGACATCTTTTGGCTGAAATAATGGTGATGATGGTAAAGCTGAAGTAATTTTAGTTGTTTTCCATAAATACAATTTCAAATGAAATGAAGAAAATTAGTTAGTAATAATAATATCTAAGCTAAAAACATCTAAGGGCGCAACAAATGTCCTTGTTCACAGCTTAAGCTTCAAACGTCTTTACAAAATGATAGACACATCATCATCTCCTTGGCTTTTTCCCAACCAGCTTTTGACTAGAAGCTGATCCCAACAGCTTCTAGTCAAACTGGATGCTGCTAAATACATGTGTTTTTCATAGAGCGACTGTTTATGTGTTTATCAGACCTCCACAATCCAGTTTCTGGCAATACAATACTTTTTGAATAGGCTGATGGACAGACTTTTTGGCGGCTGAATGTCGCCTGTCAAAAATGTATCAATGTCAACCGGGATCAAGGGTTACGGGCGTGCTTACGGGCAATACGATACTCCTTGGCTATTCAAAGAGTATCGTGTACTGTTGGTTCGACTTTTTGACGACTGACCTGTGACGTCTGTCAAAGATGTACAAGTAAAGGAGACATAAAATATCCGAATTAAATCCGAAAAAGTTAAAAGGGACAACACTATCCACAACTGCGACTGTGTGCCATCGTATTTTAATAATATTCATTTTTCCATGTCAGCGAATGTTGGAATTCTATGAAATTCTCAGGATGTAAACCAATATAAACGTATATAATATAACATATATTAAGTGGCTTCATTTTATCATTGTATCAATTACATAAGAGACGTCGAGTGGTTTACGTATCGTATTATTTTATGCTGATAGGCTTCTTATCAATATAAATGGGTTTTATGGAGAGTAATATGTTATTTTTTTGGCAGTGGCAGTGAATTTATACGACTTTTTACTTGTTATTCTACTGTTCTAATTCTAGTAGATTTAGTTTTTATTAGTTATTGGGCAAAGATTGCTCCTGGAGTCTTTACTAATGTTCTGTTTAGTAGGCACATAGTATTCTGGTTCAAAGAGCGGATTACATTACCTCAGATTATTCCCTTTGTCTTGAATGACTGTAGTTTTTCAATTTTTTTGGAATGTTCAAAAGAGTTACCGCAGCTCTTGATCGCAGAGTCACTGAAGGGACACAGGTGGGTTTTAGACTTTAAAAAAACCCAGCCGCAAATTTTCTTTTCATTATAATTAAAAAGATCTTTTTTATTTTGCTGAAGAATCACCAAATGATTTTTCCCGCTTTATGATGGATCGAGAGGGCGTGTCACACTTTTACTTGCTAAAATCTATCTGTATTCTTTCTTTTACTTTTTACTTTCTAGTGCTACGGTAACACTTTAAAATGCTCCAGCAGACTTAGCATACATCGGCCCTACAGGGCTCCTTTAGCTTTACTGACGTCTCTGTGAGGAGCGCGTGGAGCATAATATACCGTACCGTATATTACTCGTCGTTAAACACGAGCCTGCGGTGGCCGGAAATGGTTCTGCGAGTTCTGACGCCCAAAGTGTCTTCTGTAGCATCGGATAGAGTGTTTTTAGTAAAAAAATAATTTGCAATCAATCTAGTAGTTGTATGTCTTCATCTAAAATAAAATGAAGATTTTAGATGACCTGCCGGGTACGAAGCAGGCGTAAGAAGAATAAAACAGAAGAATAGCAAAAAAGTGATGCTTATTTCTAAATAAATCTATTCCAGCATACCTGCGAAAGGAGAGTTGAAGAAAATAGGGATGTTACCGTGTGTAAAAGTAAAAGGAAAGGGGTTATTAATCAATTCCAAAACTTTATCGTTAGGGGTGCCCCCTTACTATAAATACAACTATCGATCACATACAAACGATTGAAACGATGCATTAACCGAGTAAGTAAAACTCAGTTGTGAGCGCTCAATAAATAAAAAGGAACCGACTGTTGTTGCGTTACGAAAAGTTATTGATGGTGGAATGTCAGAAACAAAACTGTGCACATTTGTAGTGGCCCTGAAATTGTACGCCCCAGCGCGGAGCGTTTCCGTGTGCGCTAGGGATGGGGTGGGGTAACTTGGTAATTGTATCGATGTTTTTTTTTTTTAAGATTTGAAGAAAGAATTTTGTTCTTAAAATTATGGGTTAATTTAGGCTGAAAATTGAAATAAATAGCTAGATTTTTTTACTCAATTCGATTTTGGAATTCTCTCTAAACTAATATTAAAAAGAGGTGAAATTGTTTCTTTATTTATCGAAGTTTATCTCTGGTTATGATTTGAAAGACACCGTGGGAGTACTATGGAATACACTGTCACGACCGTGGTCAATGGAAGAGCCTGGGCGATGCCTATTTGAAAGCAAAACAATCTGAGCCAATGTTTTAAATAAGTATTAAAATAGAAATGATTTTTAATGCTATGGTATACACTAATGCTATATAAAATAATGCTTTTGTTTACAATTCATAGAAAGTAGAATTCCAACACAAAAACGAAGACTTATAAGATCATTTCCGTTGAAATTCCACGGGTTATTCATCAAGAAAGATAAAGCTAACGGCAGATTCACTTTAAGATAACAGATAAAATAATACCGCCACAAACGCGGCATCGATACTTGGTAATTAAAAGTTAAAACGCTCGCCACTAATCGCCAATCATTGTAACTTATAAATTCATCTATAAACAACAATTCAATCTTTGCTATACGAGTAATTATGACTTACTGATGATTCGGACACCACTGTTTATTCAGACACAGTGTGCGAACACGACACATTTTTATTTCAATATTATTTTCACTTACGATTCGGACACACACTGTTTAGTACAGTGAGATAAAAAGTTTTAAAATATATTATGTGGGGAAAAAAACATCACCAAAACTATTTTGGGTTGGATTTAAGGCGGCAACTTCGGATGATAAATTTCTTTATATTGTACTCGCTTTTGCCCACGTACATAAAAGATAGCCTATGTCAGTCAAGAATAAAGCAGCTTTCTATTGGCGAATAAATTTTAGCAATCGAACTAGTACTTTCAAAGAGTACCTCCTACCTCCAAACAAAAAATACAAACTTTACCTTTTTATTATAATAGTAATAGTGACGATGATATGATATTAATGAACATTTTTTTATCTGATTGTACTAAATACCTTCGATAAATTTGGTAGTGTCCGGATCATCAGTGAAAAAATATTGATAATAAAATATGTCGATTCGGATCCTGTGTCCGAATATAATAATATTGTGTCCAAATTATCAGTAACTCGTGATTACTTAGCACATCAAAGCATTGCGAAGTATTACTAATTTATTGGATACTTTACTAGCCAACTGTATTTTTTGCCATATTTGCATACAGTACGCTATAATGATTTTTAAACGGTGCATTAAAGCCGATAAGGAAGACAATATGCATAACTGCATACTTGCATACTTTAAAAACTCGTGTAGGTAGATTTTCCACGTGGAAAATGTGGAAGAAATAAACCATTTTATTGTCTTACTTAAGGCCCTAAGTCCCGAGCAGTGCTATAAAATAGTGACTTTCTGAAGTCTACTCCTCTAGCCTAGCCTAAAAGTCAGCGGGGCTCTATGCGGGCGCAGGCAGTAGCACGAGTATGTGTGCGTTTAATTCCGGCCGGATGTCTATGGGACTATACGCCTTAAAGTGGTACTTAAAGTTTTTTGAAGAGATTTAAAATATTCAATATAAATTTTTTTTTGTTTGTAGGAGATAATCCCTCGAAGTAATACTGGTCCGATTGCTAAAATTTTTTCACCGATTGAAAGCTGCTTTATTCCTGAGTGACATAAGCTATATTTAATGTAACTACGCGGGCGAAACTGCGGGCAAAAGCTAGTTATAACATTATAACAAAAGCATTTAAAAAAGGACAACTGTACATGGTCGATTTTTTTTAATACTGGACATTCCTCTACTAACCGCGGTACTTTTCCTCGATACGTATTGGATTGTACGCCCACTCTTTCTACACACTACGTATTTTTCTTGAATGTAGGGAAGTTATAGATACCTACACTATACAAAGAATTTTCTACACCCACTGTCTTTAAATAAAGAAACACGTGTAAGATTCATGTTTTGTCACGGGTTTTAGATCATGTGATATTTTCTATTGTTAAAAGTTTATTTGTTTGTGACATTACGACAGCACGTGTCAGTCACGTTATATTTTTGGAGTTTTTGACAATATTTATCGATTGTGAGGCTCAGTTACGAAATTATGAATAATATAAACACAAAACTGTGCAATGTGGACAATCAGAACGCACTTGAATTAAGAGTCAAGTATCATACGCACAAATATGCAGGCTCAGATCAAATACTCGTCTTTAGGATTTCTAGGCTATACTAATACAATACTTGCCTAGGTTTAGCAATAGGACGTACGGCTTTGTGAACAGGTGTGTGTAGAAATATTACTTTACAACCCAATGAGCTTGTTTTTTTGTAATAAAAATATATTTTACCGCTTTTTTACACAACCAATCTCACTAAGAAAAGTAAAAAAAAAAATCTTATTGATAACTAAAAGCAACAAAAAAAAAGAGTATGTGAGCTGCCAATATAGTGTAATTGCTGCAATTTACATTGGAAAAGTAAAATTTAATGTGTTTAAATTTAAAAATAATGTTACTAGTGTTTTCCGAATAACAAGGCGACGGTAACAATTTCCACGACCGTAAATAAAAACGACGCCAGTATTATGGTCAACTTTTTATGAGAATATTAACCCATTCAAGCCTCCAGTCTCTAGTTATGTAAACTAAAAGTTTGCATAACTCGACAAAATATATTGAAAATCAATTTTTTTTGCCATTTCAGTACTAATTCCATAGTAAAACTTAATATACTACTGTTATAAAGAGGAAAGATTCTTATTTTCGTTTGTAATAAATAAATTCCCAGATCGATATTAAAAAAAAATGCTCCAGTATTACTTTATCACTGAGTGACAGAAGTCATATCGTGCTCACGTGGGCAAGTCGCTGAGAAAGGCTAGTTCATAATAAAGAGTATTGCCAGCAAATCGTAGTCTTCAAAAGTATCGATATCATTAGACGTTCCTTCCCCTCTCTACGACAAGAACGGATACAAGACATTTGTTTCAGCAGCTACCCGATTTCACTCCTTCTAGCGGGTAGCGGGTACCCGAAAATAAGCGGCTCGGTGTTAAATCGACGAACAAATTACTTTCCTACACCGACTCTGTTAGAAGGGTACATTAGAGAATCGCGTGATTGTTAATGATAAATGTGACTAAATGAAGATATTTGAATTTTGATTTTTTAATGTCGGGACAAGGATTAAGTTGTCGTGATTAAGTTCGGTTTTGGGTAATTTATAAATTATGAGTTTGGAATTGAGGGCATACTCTAAAATATCGGGCAAACTTGCTCTTTTTGGCATACCTGCTCTAAAATATTGGGCTTACTTGGGAATTATGGGCATTCTCTTTAAGTTTGGGCTTACTCAATCCTTTTAAATATTATTGTCGTTTTAATGTTTATATGTACCTACCTACTTTGTGTTTTTAAAATCTCTTAAGATTACTTGTAAAAGATAATTGTCACCATTTAAATTACAGGTAGATTGAAACTGTAAAAACTCCTTTTAGATAATGTTTCGAGGTTTTAGAGTATTGAATTCTTGAATTAATATGCTTTCATGCTTGACTCAATAATGGCGGAATAATCTGAAAAAAATAAATGACTCGAGTCAATCACACTATTTCATCGACCTGAAGTTGTCTGTACTTTATTATTAAAGAGTTGACATCTTTAGGTCGTCGTCAGTAAATTTTTGTCAGTTTAAAATGAAAATGTGAAAACAGATATATACAACCTTATTTTTAGTTTAAGCAATACCTGAAACGACTGAGGGGTTGTTTTGCACTTGCACCCAGCTGTTTGCTGGCACCTAATACCCGCTATGACCTTCCGTGACCTGTGTTGTTCGTAGTGTTGGTTGTGTCCAACTTGTGACCTTTTTAAATATTTTTTTGGAAAAAATGTAACATGGTCTAAAAACTATTGGAATTAGATACTGATTCTGAACTATATTCAGGTTTCGCTATACTAAAAATTGTATTGTACCCAATTTATATTAGAAAAAAGTTTTACTGTTGGTATCAAATTATTTTGGGCTCAAATATTCATATAATTTTGTTCATAGCCCTCGCTATCTCAAAAGAAATCTCAAGAGCCCAACCATAGAATTGAGACCAAAACACGGAGCCACCGTTCGACCCTTCCATTTTCTACCGCGTCCAATTCCTTGACGTAAACTAAATTTTCCGATAGTGAATGGTTCCAAGATGGCGCGGTCCCCATGTGTACTGTGTGTGTGTGTGTGTGCTTGTTATCCAGTCACTCTTTCTCGCATATTTCCCATTCGTTTTGACAGGCGTACTGGGAAAAAGAATCGTGGAGTAAATGCAATGTTTATTATGTTTTATTCGAGAATTTGTTCGTTTTTTTAATAAAACCAATAATTATTGGGTATAGATAGATAGGTAGTCTATAGATTATACTTTAATAGTGTCTGCCGATGGATGCGGGAAGCACAAGAACGTTCGTTGTGGCGACGCTTGGAGGAGGCCTATGTCCAACAGTGGACGTGTATCGGCTGAAATTATGATGATGATGAGTTTCTGGTAGAGGTTTTGCTCGCGTGAAAGTAAAAAAATATCTTAAGGGAACTCGTCTCCCTGGATAAAAGTAAACTATGTTCTATCCCAGGAAATATTCTATCCACGTGCCAAATGACAGCAAATCTGTTCCGATATTTGAGCGTGAAAGAGTAACTAACAAACACACACACATAAACTTACACTTTAAAATATGAGTATGATTGTGTGCCAAATTGTATGAATCATGTGTAAATCAGTTTATTTTTCCTATGGATTTTATTTTGATTGGTTTGAAACAATTTGAATTGTTTTTTTTGAAATGTTGTATGCAAGAGACTGGCTTGCGCGAGAGATTTATAGCGAGAATTTATCTAATTTAATCGCTATAAATACGTATTCCATAAACTGATATAATAAAGAGGTAAAGTTTCTTTTTTTGTTTTTACAGTTTTTTTTTTTTTGTAGGAAGTTGTTTCTGAAACTATTTTTACTGATAGAAAGCTGCTTTATTCCTGAGTGACATTGGCTATTTTTATTTAAGAGGGCAAGTAAAAGCTAGTTATTAATAATAACGCATTTAAAGTTATTCAATTACAATTGTTTTATTAGTACAATAAACAATTACATTAACAGAATATTACAGATATTTCTAATTAAGTTTCGTCTAACTATTTATACTTTGACAAGGCACGCACTGGTGACGTGACTTAGAATGATGACGAATTAAAATATGTATATTTAATGGAACATTTATTTTATGAGAAGAAAGCAATAAACACTTTAATTATAAGAGTAGTATTGAAAAAGAAATTGTGTTAAAAAATCTTAAAATGAAAGGCACACAAAATTGTGAAATAAAAGTGTCACATGGCATTTTTTGTTGCCAATTATGACGCATCGAAAGTTAAATATACAAAAAGTTGACAGTGTCAAAAAACCACAAAAAAATTCAAAACAAGTCACATGATGCAGATGGTAGAATTTATTTTAACCCAATCATAAATATTGCTTAATTTTTTTTTTTTCGAATTGACTACTTTTGATTTTAGTGAATAAATAATACTTTGAAATCTCTTGGGCCGCAGTGACTATTTCTTTTAAATGACGTAGGCTAGTGCTTGACTAGTCCTTGATGCCCAAGGACAAGCCACAGCCCGCAGCCCGCAGGCCGCAGCTTGAATGCCAAATATAATTTAATTAATGTTTTAATTTAATGTAATTAATGAATAGCGTAATGAATGTTTAATGAAATTGGATATATGTATATTGTATAAGTTAGTCTATAATGTCTTTTGCTGTGCCCAACAGGGTCCACAATTGTGTCTATTAAATTTTCACTTACCACCTAAGCATGTACATTGTGGAATGCAATAAACAATTGAGTATTGAGTATTGAGTATTGAGTATGCTGAGCGTTCGGCCGTTTTGCACGGAGGAGACGCATACCTTCCCTATCAATTGCTGTGATGTTATGTTTTGTTACCTAGTTTTAAGATTGCGTCTTTAAGGGCCAAGCGCCCGAAAAGTGCCATAAAACAGTGATTTTCTGAGGCCTACTCCTCCGTAACGGCTAGGTCAATTAGTTTGAAAAAAATATATGTTTATTATAGATTCATGAACAATAATATCAACATTTGATTTTTTCGTGCAATTAATTCTTTTGTCTAAAAAAAATATTTAGCAATTTCGCAACTTTACGCAACTTTTCCCTACTCCTTCGAAACGGCTTGGACCTTTAGAAACATTTTTACACATAAAAATTGGTGGTTAAATATTCTTCAAAGTGAACATTGCATATGTAAATCAATCAATATCTCGCAGAGAAAATGGATTTAAAGCGCTTTCCGGGCGCTGCTGGCCGCAAATAAATGCACAGATTTGCGTACTGCCGCCTAGGCGAGTGCGAGAATTGCGTTCACATAATTTCGGTCAGATGGTTCAAGGGACTATACGCCTTAACGCGTAAATAAACTGTTTTTCTTTCTTTTCTTTTTTCTTTTCCAAGGCATGAAGTCCGCCTAAGTATGTATGTTGCATGAAGATTATTTGTGATTCCACCTGGTGGTAAGCAGTAATGCAATCGTTGATGGTGAAGCGTACTGGTGTATTAAAAGCCTATTCACTCTAGCCTTGAAAACAACTTATATTTGTATAGGAAAACCGCAGAAACACATTTTTCCAGTCCTTCGATGTATGCGGTATAAACGACGAGGCATAAATATTCTTTCGAACAATCCCGCGAAAAAAAAACATTATTATGCATAGAAGAAAAGGTGGTAATGTGGCCCCCTACTTTGTTTTTGAGTTCTCCTTTAAAAATACTAGATTTATAAATCAAGTAAGTACGTTACAGTGAACCTGATCTATCCAACAAAAACATACGACGAACCAAATTTTTCACGTACCCCTCTCTCCTCCTCGGGCGTAACCTCACAACTCCCTCGCGACCTCTCAAGGGTTGCTTGTTAGACAACAATGTGCAGCGCTGCGGCTACCGAATTATTATTCACTATACGCTTAAACGATTACGGGTTTCTCTAGTTATAAGGACTGTACCTGTGTTGCACTAACGAGCTTGAGATGGGAATTTGTCGATATATTTTCGTAGTGATGCACATTGAATGTAGAACTACACACACGTGTGCCACGTATATCGATCTTTTTTTTTCGATAGGTATAAATCATCCAGATGACATCCCCCGCCCTTGGACGGAGCGGGAGATAGTGTCAGACTTACTGACTAAAAAACCCACCCCATTGCTTCTTGCCTTTCATTCATACCGGGGCCGAGCCTTCCTTTCGGAAATAGACCCTGGCCCCAGTAGGCCTCGACCTAGCTGTGGCCCTACGGTTGCTGACAACTCCTTGAGGCGCGCGGGAAAAGTGCGCGCTGTCGACGACTTGGGCTCGGTCCGGACAGTTACCGAACGGTCGGACAGCGAGCTACCCATTGCTCACCGTCCGCAAGCCTGCACATACGGTGGCCAGACGTACACCGATCTGGGCGCATCGGTCTCCATACATTTTATATGGAAAGTAGACTTGTAGAGCTACATTAGATCCACGCCACGTGACGTCGTTTTACGTACAAATCAGGCGTGGTCCACGTGTGTGGGTCGGTCTAATGTACTCGTAGTTCTAGCTTGAGCCTAGAGTAAGTTTTGCGTTCAATTGTGTTCACATAAAAGTTCACTTGTGCCAAATTGTATAGAAAAATAGAAAAGAGGTTTTCCATCATTTCCACCAGGAGCAGATTATCCAATTCTTAATAGAAATTGACGTTTAAATACGTTTTTTTTTTCTGGATCTAATTTTTTTTTAATATGTAAGTATGTTTATCAGTTGTCTAGTACTCATAACACAAGCTCTGCTTAGCTTGAGAATTGACGGTGTTGTGTGATAGTTGTGGATTTTTTTTTCTTTCACTCAGGCGAAGCCACTAGTAGAAGCTAGTGACACATAATTGTCATTCTCAGTCTTAATACCTCAGCCTCACCTCAACACACTATGGCTTTAAAGGTTTTATTCCCGTCCACAAATGAGACACTAAAGGTTTTAACAAAGCCGCCTTAATGAATAGAAAGGGAAAATTTTCCACTCGCAGAAGAAAATGTACTATTTATAGAACAAAATTTTCCACTCGTAGGAAAACATGTTCTATTTAAAGGACAAAGTTTTCCATTCGTACGATTAAATTATATAAAAAATCTGCCTAGCTTTTTTCAATAATCAATAATAATGATAATATTGTAATATTCCACCATTTTCACACAACGCCGTCTAGTCCCAAACCAAGCAAGGCTCGTGCTATGAGCACTAAACAACTGATAAATATATGTACTTACATATTTCTAAAAACATACATATCTATAATCATAAAATTGGTTGGGTTTTAGTTTTTTTACTTTTTTTTATTCAAACAATTTTCTTGTTAAATCACTGTGCTTCTATACTATTTACGTGAATCCCTTTCAGATGATATTTATTTATAAGTACTTACCAGTAAAGCCCTTTCAAATGATATAAAACACGGTGTATGTGTTTTAACATTTTTTTTTAACTCATTACGTTTTTAACGCTAGAGGGCGTTATTTTTTTGAGCAATATTTTGGAACTGTACAAGTGAAGCCCTTTCAAATGATACCAAACACGGCGTATTTATCTCAATTTTTATTTTTAATAAAAACAAAAATTACCTTTAATTTAATTAATTATTAAATTATTAAAAATTTATTAGTACTTTTTGTCCGCTAGAGGGCGCCTTATTAAGTTTTGTGACACATCACGTAGGCTATGTTTAGCGGACGGTTAAGATAGGTTCTAACAATACCTCATATGTCGATTTCCGACGAGTAGATTAGGAGCTATGAGGGAACAGATAGACATATATACACACATACATACATAGTCTGTCTCCTTTGGCTTTGCCGTAGTCGGGTAAAAACTAGACGTTTTGGAAAAATCAGGAGTATTTAAATAAAATAATTAGTGTCCTGTTAAACGATGTACTATCGAATGCAAAGACAACTAAGGACAATTTTTTAATTCATAAAACCCCAAGCGAACGCACCTATTGTCTTTCTATTGTCTCTAATTTCTACGATTGAAAGGTTAAAAAGGTACGTAAGGTTTGACAGTACTCGCGAAAGTATTATACGAGTAGTATTGTGATTATGCTATTTCTTGTTTAGACAAGTTGTCAATATAACCCGTTATAACATTTTTAAGGAAAACCTCATAATGCAACTCGGAGCGAAACTGAAAGAAAAATTGAAATAATAATTAGGGGTCCGGTGTAGTAAAGGTTTTTTGTAGTAGTTACACTACACCAGACAAGCCGCCAGGTAGTCAAAATGAGCCTTTTGTTTTTTTGTCAAATTAAATTGGGGTGAGTTGCACCATTTAACTATAACGATAACAAAGCCGTTAACAGTTGTCAAATCGTCGAATTGACCAATAGGCGGCCGTTTCACGGCTGGTTATGGTTTGGTTATCGTTATAGTTAAATGGTGCAACTCACCCTTAGAGTGTTGTAGTTACTTTTTGACAGGCGTTTACAAATTAGAACACTAGTTCAAAAATTGATTACACAAAAAATATTTTTTTTAATAAAAAAATTTCGTTGACTTAAAATGTTATCGTCTCGACAACATAATATATAGCGTCGTGAAAATATAAGGAAAGAAAGTAAGGAAAAGGTACAGATAGGGTTGCAAGGGGTAGGGGGTACACCCTTCTCATTGTGATGCGGGAGACATGACAAGTGTCAAAAATTTACTACAAAAACTGCTGCGAACCTCACGCGCGTGATGCCGTGATGGTATTCTGGTAGCGTGTGCTAGTTATGTTTGTAGGTATGTGTGTATTTACCTCTAGAATTGACGTGTCGTTTTGTAACCGACTTTCGAAAAAGGAGGATCTCAATTTGTTTAATTTTTTTTTGTAACTTGTTCAGCATAATCTTTGCAAGGACATGCCCTCTCGGCCTACCCTGAAGAGAGAGAAGTCATTTAATTATTTCCCACCACAAAAAAAGGTACTAAAGCAGAGAACTGGCTCACTATTTGGTTTTAGCTGTAGCTACAGCTAAAAAGTGAGAAATAAAAAAATACATAATAATCATCATCAGCCTTTTTAATGTTCCCACTGCTGGAACTCAGGCTTCTTCTCTAGGAGAGGGAATGGGCCGCAAACTACCACGCGGGCCCAGCGTGGATTGGTTAACATAATAATATCGTCCTAAAAATCCTTATCACTATACACTAATATAATAAAGAGGTAAAGTTTGTTTTTTTGTTTTTATGTTTTTTTGTTTGTAGGAAGTAATCTCTGGAAGTACTGGTCTGATTGTTGAAATTTTTTCACCGATGGAAAGCTGCTTTACTCCTGAGTGACATAAGCTATATTTTATGTACGCGGACGAAGCTGCGGGCAAAAGCTAGTTATAAATATAACTACTGATTTTCATACTTTTTAATTAAGGGGCCGGCGGAGGATGAATTTCCATACAAACGTAATACCACGCTCATTTGCAGTTGGAGCATATTTCCAACATATTATGATGATATTTGGTTATAGACAATATTTATCTAGGTTCCTACGTCTTTCTTTTTTAAAAAAACAAAAAGAAGTTTAAGCAAATTGTATTTCGCACTTTTTTATAGCGTAAATGGCAAAACATGCCATTTGGCTTTTCTTGTATTAAAAATAACAATATTTCTAATATTCTCGACGTAGGAACCTAGATAAATATTGTCTTTAACCGAATATCATCATAATATGTTGTATATATGCTCCAACTGCAAATGAGCGTGGTATTACGTTTGTATGGAAATTCATCCTCCGCCGGCCCCTTAAGGAAGAATATGTTCACTTTTTTTTATTTAGCCACAGGAAGACTTCGAAAAAAATCTAAAGGTAATTAGACAAAGGAACGGCTACACGATTTTACCTAGTTTACTTCACTTATTTAGATCTTAAGATTTGACGTCTTTAGATATTTAATTTATTTTTAAAACATTCAATAGTTTCTTTTCTATAAATTCCAAATGCATTAATTAACTGTTTAACAAAACCCATCCGCAATCACACCACTATCTAATAATCACCACAACTCATTACCCATCAAATTGCATGAACAACAGCCATTCGTCCTAACCGCCATTTTATTACCCAACAAACGTAACTAAACTAATCATAAAGCTATCAGAAACGATAAAATTAATCAAATACAAAACGTAAATTACATAATCACGGCATCGTAACTCTGAAATCACCCCTAAATGTACCAGTTAACCCACTAACCGACTTAGTAATAAAACACCAATTTAACCTTGACACAACCCTAGTTAGTATGCACAGTCTTTCTTTTAAAATCTTACGTATTAATTTGCAAACTTTTCTCACAAACAAAAAACAACTCAATTCTTCCATTCCTAAGAATGAAAATCCACTCTCCAACGAACAGAGATAGAGATTCGTTTCTCAAAAATGAAAAATTCAAACATAATATTTCTTAAATTGATATCAATTCTTAATTTCAACCTTGACGTCCCACAGTAAAGTCCAATATCAATAACAAAAATAGAAGCACTTAAGACATTCTGAATTTGAATAAGTTATTTAGCACGTGGTTCTTGTGACGACGTTCGCAATTTGAGTATAAATTAGAACACTTATCTCGTCGCGGTACTATCTTCCTTCTCTTTCTAACTACGGGGTTTGGATGACGCTGTCTCTTTTTCACCCCATGTCAAGCAAGGGTAGGGGTGTCAGCCGCATCAAGTGAGCTTTATCGATATTTCCAAGATAATACTCAAACGGTGACGGGGTGGCTTATGAATAGTAAAATGATAAATGTAAGCAATTTCGAAGTATAGACTGCTGTATCCAAAATAGAATAAGATATGGAAAATCGTTCAGAAGGGTGTTTTTTTCGCTAGTTGAGGACTTTCAGTAGACGGAAAATGTAGTTGTGTTGCAAAAAAATGTATCGATAGTCGATGTTTTTATTAAGCGAGGGTCCGCTCTGATATTTAATTTAGCAGCGGAAGCAACAGGTTATTAGCACGGAGCTTTCCCGCCTAACTTTCCGGGCGTTCACTTTTTAAATTCCTCTCTTTCCCTTTCTAATTGGATTGCCTTCTCCTTTTCCCGTGAATGAATGAAACTTGTTGCTTGCCGAATCATTTCGCATTTATTTAAGACTTTTTAAATGTGTGTCATTGCATCGGGCCGGTCCCACGAGCGCGAGCGTCAGACCCGAAAATCGATTGCTACTCGATTTGATAAACCGAAGGTGTCACTTTGAACCGAATTTTCGTATCCCCCATTATCGTTTAACCGTAAAACTTATTTTAGCGTATAATTTTATGCATGAGTGGTTACCCTTTGGGCGTAAAAATTAACACGTTCGATGGTTAATAATTTTCCGCTCATTAGTTCTATTGAACCTCTTCTGTGATGTTACCGGTATATTTTTATCATAACAAAAATAATAAAGGCGACCTCATTTGTTTCTTCGTGAAATACCTATCAGACAAAAAAAAATGGATACACAAAAGGAAATCGTCTAAACGATATTGCTTACTCGATACGATGTCTCATATTGTGACAAATTGCGAGACGTATCAACATATCAAAATTCACATTTCAAGCAAGCGTCTACGTACAAGTATAGATCCACAGTCATACGTGAAACGAAGCCCACACCATATCTTACTCTCGAACACACGAATCTACATACATAAATATATTTCTATTCACCACCCAATACATTTTATCTATGTTACCGTTTCCTTACTAGAAATTCCAACTATGTTGTAAGGTTACATCACTATTTAAGCTGCATTCTAACTAGAGTCTTATTGTGGTTGGAACACTTTTGAATTTACATTGGCAGGTTTTGATCGGTTAGAGTGAAGGCGAAGTGAGCCCGCGATCGAGTCTCACGAGGTATTCTCAAGGGGTGAGCGTAGTTCTTGCGCTTAGATATAAAGAAAGGTAGATACTTATGAAATTCGAAGGAAAAACCACCCTTCCCTATACTTACACAGCGCAGTCGATTCGGTTTTCGCCGAGGAAATTGTAGCGTAGTTTGAACGGGACATTCGCTCACCGTACGCCGCATAGAGACGACGATTTTCTCGAATTTCCTTCGGGATGCGTTGCCTCCAAATTTGTCTTTGCTTATTTTTTTTTTCTTCTATTGTGTTCGGAATTTGAGTGACGCGGTATTTTTTTTTAATTCTGTTATTTCTCATTCATTCTTTTTTTAAATTTCTAGTGTTACAATAATATATTTTTTAAATTCGCGCCGCGGTAAAATTTTCTTGAAAACTTTTCTTCGTGTCGCCGAGCAGGTAAGAATATTTTCAGCCAAATGATTATTTTATGATCGAGTTATGATATTTTCGGTATATTTTTATTACGTAATATATTTTCAAGAAAACTGCTTAATATTTTTTTCAGAAACTAGCTATATTTTGCGGTTTACAAATGAGTTATAAATGTCGTTATAAAGTTTTCCCGGCAACTTTATAGCCCTGCTACGTAATTAATGTAGATTTTTCTGAAGTTTGGAAATCTTTTATTAGTAAAAAGATATATTTTGGGAATATAATTTACAATGATTCTGATGATTTTTATTCATTGATTGAAATAAGTATGAATGTCTAAATAAATAGTAGATACGCTTCGACTTTTAAATGATGGAAGTACTTGCTTACGCGTGATTTCAAAACCCGGCTAGCAGTTAATTTGTATTAAAAAGCAAAACTTAATGTTAAAATAATAATAATTAACGTTATTTAATGAATATTTACTTTTAGAATTGTGTTTTTAGGCATGAATATCTTTAATTCATTGTTACACGGACTATACTTTGAACAAACTTTTTAATGGAATTTTACTTCCAAAAATCACGTCACAAGAGTTTAGTTCAAAATTCTAGCTTAAATATTCAACGAACAGCTTAAAACATACATTTTTATTCAAATTAAACTGCCTTTTTCATTCAACCACGGTACAGTCCGCTCATAGACTACTAGTATCTCTAATAGATTATCATTTCAACTAATTGAGCATTCAAAATGACAGAGAGGCGTGACTCCTGTCACAAATGACACCGAATGACGAAATGACGGCGATTGACGACCAGTAGGCGGGACTTGTAGTAAATGTCATTTAAAACAAGTGACATTTGGCTGGAAGCTGTCAGGTAACTTATTCTTAAGATTGAGTTGTTGTAATTCTGAATGACTTAATTTTTTTTCTTTTTTTTTTTGCTGGTAACTTTTTACTACTGATTGTCATAACGGAGGTGTGATCGAGATTTGTTTGTTTAACACTTTAGGCACATAAAATTATAAAAGCGGACTTAAAGTCTTTGGAATTTTCTACACAGTTAACATATGAGTGATGCAGAGAAAAATAATGGTACATTGTTTTCGAAAATTCTATTTTTTTTATAAGTTAACAGAACTTATAAAAAAAATAGAAGAGACAATATATTTGAAAATTAATTCGGAAAAAGGCGTTGTCACTGTTTAGGGTACGAGGACTTGAAAAAAAGGGACATTTTTACTACAGGTAAAAGTGTCAAAGGTCAAAATTATTTTGGAATTTTTGACAATCTTTGTAAGAACGACACTTCATACCTATACGAGATTATTGTTAATTTAAGAAGAATATCGTTTGTTTGGTGAAATCTTTAGATTTACATTCTCAAAAAGATAGATCACATCAGTGGCTTTTTAAAAAATGTATCTAGAAATTATGATTAAAAAGTACATCTTTCCAATAAAAATCAATCTACGTAAAAAATAAAAATAGTCTCTAACCTGTCAAGATTGATAGTGTAGGGACCAATTTAAAACAACCTAGTTAAAAAAAAAGAACAATACTAAAGACGCACGCTGAGATAATCACGCATAAATATTAACTAGCGCGTCCCGGCTTTGCTCGGAGGTAATTTGCAACTGACAGATCCGATTTAGTGGACTTTTATTTTTTAAGCTTTAAAGATTTTTCAACAGATATTTAATAAAAAATACAAAAAAATACACATAGGTGCGTAAGTTTTTTTGCCTTTTTTTAGAAGAGTTTTAACAAAGTTCATTAGCCTACGTTAAATGTATTTCTTTGGAATTTAGACTAGGTACTTACTTCAATTTTTTATGAAAAATATCTTTCATATAAGAAACGCCTCTAGATAAAATAAATGTATCGCTTACCAAAATATCGATAACTTAAAGTTTCAAAATAAATTTCAATAATATTTGTTTAATTTTAAACCAGGGTATTGTATATGAATATTATCGTAACTGAAAATATTGAACAGTCTTCTTCTTCTTCCTGCCCGTATCCCATATTACTTAGGGTCGGCGCAACACGTTTTTTTCTACCGTTCTGTCCTGTCACCCGTCACACTATCACTAACTCCCTTTTCTTTCATATCCTCACACAATCCATCCATCTTTTCTTTGGCCTCCCACTCACTCTCCATCCATCTACATTGAATAATTGATCATTCAAAACATAAAATATTTAAAAATAGGATAGTTTTGGATAAAGGTGGAGTGACAGATTACGATGAGTTTAGATTTAGGTAGGTTTTGTTGGTTTTAGCCAGCCAAACAATTGATAATATTAGTCTAAACTAAAAAAAAAAGTTCAGTCTTGCTTTTTTCATGTGTTCACTTTAATAATTTTAAAATTCTAATATCCGAAACCAAAATCTGCGAATAATTCGAAATTATATTAAATGCGTAACAGTCACCGAAATCGATATAATGTTATTCTTATAATTTTATCCATATCCAAAATTTTATGTATGTAACATCCCTACTTCAAATAAACCGGTACCTCTCTAAAGACCAGAGAGATGTCCGTATATTTAAAACGTCAACTTTTAACGACTTAATTTACTTGAATTGAGAGTTGAAAGCGCAACTTGATGGCAATTAAGTTTGAAATATATCAATTTAATTACCCATCATGAAGTAAGATACGAGTAAAGTAACTTAAGAAAAAAATGTTACGAGAAAAAAAAAATCAAGAAACGTCACAAGATCATTTCAGAATCGTACGAGAAACTGTTCCAATTTCGAATTCAAATGACTCTATAAATCAAAACCGTTACTTTAGCATAATAAATCATAATATACAGAGTTTACTCTATTCATAAATAAAACTCTGCAACATTATTTCCATCTAAACCGGCTACTTATAAAGTAAAATCGAACGGAAAACCTATCACAAAATAATATCGAATCTCCATACATTATACTATTGATGGGGTGAACGACATATAATTTATATACCTACGTATAGTCGATAGTTGGTTCCACCCCCGTACCTTGCGACCCTCCAACGCATGTATATATACATAATATATACATGTGAGTAGGGTTGAGGACAAAATCGATAGGGCTAACTCCTTTGTAAACCAACGGCTTTGCACGATTTTTGAACTGTCAATTTTTTTTTCGAATTCAGAATTCGTTGTTTGATATTGTTTTTGGAATTACTGTGTTCTAGTTTTGAAATAGTGTCAGTGAATGAAATAATACAAATATCTACAGGTAAAAAATATTTTGATAACATCGGTACCTAATATTCGTGACTCTGATTTAATTGGAAAACTATTACTTAAAGATAACACTATAAAACATGCTCCAAATTTCCGATTACAGAGGCGAAAAGTTGGAGATGTTTAGTGTTCTGGATAGAAAATAAAATTACAATCATGTAACTTGTACTCTTGTTTTGTGTTGTTCAATAAATTAACTTTATATGTTTTAAAAAATTGCAGACTGATGGCTAAATTATACTGAATTACATTTCATTGTAAACAAATAAGCTTTTCTTTAAATTTCATATAACGAGAGAAGAAACTCTACCGCTTCTTATTAAGTGAGCTAATTATATTATAATATTACGTCTTCATTCGCTTAAAAAGTACATTAAAAATATATTTATATCATTATTTATTAAATAAATAATATTAAATACATAACTAATAATAAATTATTTCAATAAAATAAAATGCTTCTTTTAAGAATGAACAGAAATAATACTGTGTAATAATTATTTTATACAACTAGCTTCTACCAGTGGCTTCGCTCGCGTGAAAGTAAATTTCTCCATACAAACTCTAAACGCCCGTGTCATCCTCTCAGGGGCTGAATTTTGAAAAAAATAATTATTAGTTCTCACCTACGTCATAAAAAGAAGCCTTGTGTAAAATTTCACGCTCCTAGTTCCAGCTATTTCGGCTGAGCGTTTTTTTACAGTGTGAAAATCATCTAATGACATCCCCCGTTCTTGGGCGGAGCGGGAGATAGTGTCAGACTTTTACTGACTATAACCCACTCCTGTTCCTTCATTGCCTTTCGTACCGGGGCTGAGCTACCTTTCGGAGCTAACCATGGCTGTGCGTTATGTCAGTTAGTCAGTTTCTCCTTATAATATTATAGATAGATAGATTACGCCTTCATTCACTCTTTGAAAACATTATTCCAAGAAAATAAAAGAGCATTTTTTTAAAGGAAATAGATATAACACTGTGTAATATAATAATTATATGCAATGAACACAATGAAGAGGTATTCTTCGGTATCAACAATATCATTACCTTTTTCATATAACAGCCCATTTATTCATTGCAATCATGTGAAAATGAAACACTGAAGTTACTTTCGATATTAAAAATAATCTTAACAGTCATCGAACAATATTAACCCTTCCGATGCCAACGCCAAGTTGAAATGAGTTTCTGTGGCAGTAAAAAGCGATAATAATCGTAAATAATGTTCAACTCCCATTTACTAAACTTGTGACTATTTTATTTTAAAATGTGTAGTATGCATGTGTTTTATCACTTAAAAAATTTCAAATTTACTGTTAAATTGAGCAATGAATTTTTAATAAACCTTTTTCTTTTAGATGACCTTTTTCAAAACATTATACTCGTCGCAGCCAATTACTTAGAAATATATATCAAATGGCGAAACTACAGCGTGAAAACATAGTACAGGTATTTAATTATTTTAAAACAACTCAACGTCAATATTTTTTACACGTCTCAGTTAATTTATAGCATGACCAAACGGGGAATCGAACGCGTAGCTATTTATTTAACGGTAAAGTGGTAGGATCATAAAATTTTATTTTGTTGTTTGTATTTAAAATATGCCTAATAAAGAACTTGTTTAATCGACTATGATCGCTACCGTCGATTATAGGACTCTTCAAAAATTTTCGAAAGTCAATTTTTGAATTTGGAATTTATTGTTCATCACACAGGTGATATGGCTGTCAAATTAAAATTGTCTATGACACGCTATCGTTGCGTGGTCGTTTGATTTTATTGGTTCCTTTTTTAAAATATGT
The DNA here is from genome assembly GCA_910589285.2 of Mythimna ferrago. NCBI lineage: Eukaryota > Metazoa > Arthropoda > Insecta > Lepidoptera > Noctuidae > Mythimna > Mythimna ferrago. The sequence continues at coordinate 5,243,833 of OU342693.1, forward strand.
TTTGTAGCCGTTAATTACCTTTATTGTTATTTATGATTTAATTTAATCAATAACTTATTGAGCAGTTAGTATTTATTATGGTTTTTATCGTTCATATCGGGACGGTCTCATATCTTAATTGCCGATTCTTGTTTTTTTTAATGACGTTGTGTCAATTTAGAAAGATGCTCATGCAGCGTTGATAGGAATCTGAAGACTTTATCGATTATAATTGAAAAGAGTTTAAGCCCGAACCAAACTTTAAAAAAAGAGGATTGATTTATTGGGGAAAATGATTTAGTTTTTCAAATGGCCGCTCAAAACGAACTAAAATACAGTAGTACCTATAGGATTCGGGGGTAAAATTATTATGCCAGACCCCACCCCCGTGTTGTCAATCGATCAAACATGTGCAAACAGTATAGACTTACCATTTCACAAAACAACCCAACTCCCCAACATCGATCAAAGAAAAACACACCTAGAAACAAAAGAGGGATGGTTCATTTTGGAATGTTGAATTTTTCGTGCCCAATGTCTCGGGTTTACAATTTGGACATATTTCTCTTGTACATAGGAGTCATAGGAGCTATGGTAAATGTATTGACAAATATATCGAGTTACAGTTTCCATTAGGATATTGTTTATATCAATTTATGGAAGTACTCAAGTTGTCTCCATTTTCGAAATGGTCTGAGTTATGTGCTCAGTAGGCTTTGTTAGACTTAACCCTCCACTTCTTACGACTATTTATTAGCAATAGTTTGAATAGTTGCTTTGAAAATTGAAATTAAAATTAAAATCTGATAAAGTTGCTTCTTCTTTTTTTAAATTATATTGATTGGTTTGACGCGTTTGACCACTACCTCACTAAGTAAGTGATGAAGTGGTCGACCATGGAAAACGCTTGCCTAGAATTAACCTACTCACTCTTAACTTAAAGCTAACTTACTTTTCTTCCGATTAAATATGCAGTACTTTTGTGATCTTTTCTGTAGGTATATTTTTTATTGTAATTTGTTTGAACTTCTTATTTATCTAGCATAAAACCCTTTTCATGGAGTGTTTTTCTTATTGGAATTATTTTACGTGGACATGTTGGAGAGAAAATATTAGTGGATGTATAAATAAACGACTTAATTTGTTTATCAGAGCTTAAAAATTACTCAGTGTTCAAAGTTACAAAGTCAAAATTAAATATATTTATTTGTGACATATAAGTATTGTTATGGTACATGGTGTTAAGTACTTATAGAATACTGACCATTAAATATGGATGTAAAACTACTAACCAATATTAAAACATTAGATTTGAAATTAAAACAAAAATTACCTTCTTCATAAACAAAAAGTTAACCCTACAAAAGAAAATAACACTTTCCGCTCAATAAATATTTTCGCGTCCACTACAACTAAGTTAGTGCCACCATTATTTACAATATACAAAAATGCGAAACTTTAATAGACACTATCGATGAAAAAATACACAATTTCACGATAGCCATCGAATATCGAGTAATAAATTTCACTTTACTTTATTAATTAAAGCATCGTCTTGTTTTAACGCTCTTAGACAGCTCACTTTACATTTTAACCGACTTCCGAAGCCCATAAAACAATCAGACGAAGTTTTTAAAACGACTTTTAGATGGATAGATAAGAAGATAGACCTTTAAAATGGAATACATTAATGAGATCATAAATAATGTACTGTATTGTAAGAAGTTGTAGCTATACTATGCAATGGCACCTTTGTAAACAGTAATTAGTTTATTTAATGTAATTAATTACATCTGTGAGCAGTTGTGCCTCCTAGTTACAAGTTATAGGTCGCGGATCAAACCCAGACAGTCGTATTACTCAGTTTATTTTATTTCATCACCACTGCTCTTAAAACGGCGAAGAAAAACATCATCGTGAGGAAAACGACTTGTCTTAGAACCAAAAATTCGAAGATATGTGACAACAACCATTCCACATTGGGTCTGCGTGTTGAATTAAGGTTCGTTTCCTCTCCCAGAGAGGAGGCCTGAGTTCCAGCGGTGGGAACATTACAAGCCTGATTATACTAATTACATCAGTGCTGCATTATTAAAGAGTACGTGTCTGGAATAATAACAATTACAGAAGAAGATTGAAAAACGTCTAAACTTTTTATTTTAGGTAATGAATTATCTGGTTGACCCCTGGCATTCACAGGAATCGATAATTCCTATTTTTTTCTATTGGAGTATCTAAAGAGATTGTGTCGCAGTCAATTTTGAGTAATATCAGCAGTATATTTTTTACTTTAACAGTGAGACAAATTTGTAAAAATTTGATGAAGTCACGACTGAAAGCCAACGCATTTTTCGCGAGCAAACAGTTAAAGATTTGGTAGATTTTGTTGTCGCTAAAAAATTGCGCAGCCTGAAAACTATGGTAATATTTGATAATTAAAAATCTTAATTTAAATTGGAAATAAATGGCTTTAAAGTTTAAATACCTGGTATGTTACTAGATATCTAAATTTTACTAGTTTTCATTTAAAACTCAAAATTTTGAAAACAAAAAAAAAATATATATATAAATAAAATTGAACTACATTTTTTTCCTAAAAAGGCGTTAAAATATAAGAAAAAAAAAAAACACAAACACAATACCTTCGATAACTTCAAAACCACATCACAAAAAATTTGAACCCGAATAAATCAGATTCACTCTCTTCATCCGCCATCTTAACCGCGCATGCGCACAACACATTACCTAACAGTTTGACATTTAATTACTAAAAAAAAAACCTTAAAACCAGGAAACTTAGAGACACGTCTGAACACAGTTGTAGCACAATTTTGAATGCGACCTCAATTCTGACCTTTTATCTCACGTGAATAAATTATAACCCATTTCTGTCCCCTCTGCAGTGAAAGGGTTAAGTTCTATAGAAACTTATGGCTCGTGAATTTGCATATAATTTTTAGTTTATTATTTATGTTTGAAAGGATGTTAAGGGGTATTGTGTCGGTAACGATTTTCAGGGGTTGATGAATTGGTAGTATTAATATGGATTACGTAGGTTTGTCCTGTTTAGTTTGGGATGCGCAAGAGCATCGGTTTGATGTTCCCGGTTGTTTGTCACCTTTTTTACCGGTACAAGTTTGTTACCGGTATTTTCTTTTTTACTTGTACGCAAATCTATCTTCTTTAAATCTCTTCTTTGCTACAGATAGACATCTTTAGGATGACCTTAGATATTTATAAATCTGCTTATGTCATGGTCTGTGTGGTTAAATAGTTTTTTTTTTAGTTGGAAAACGTCAAAGAACCTGATACTTCGTGAGAAGAGTGAGAAGAAGTATCATAGTTTCACTGACTAAATCCAACCTGTTTTCTATCTGTTTTCTTTGCGTTTCAGGGCCAATGTAATTCTTTCGAGTAATCCAGTAGGTGTCGTTTAGCGCTGAAAGAAGCAAGTTCATTGTATCTTGTGGATTAATATTACAAGTCACATTAAAAAAAAATCATCTCCAGTCAGCCACTAGAACACAAACTATAAAATTCAAAATACCATTCTCTTGTCTAACATTATTCATAAAACATCAAACTTACTATTATTATCTAATATTAACAATAAAACTGATACGATCACATTTCTTATTATATCTGTTTTATTAATATCAACCACAATGCGACCGATCAACCGGAAGTTAGAATCTTTTGTAACTGACGCTCAAACCCTTCCGTTGGATATCTTGGATGGCGATGTTAGGGGCCTTTATTGTCTATGCATTTTGACCCCTAACGTCTGGTATTTTATATCTATGGAAGTATCTGTGAGAAATAATAGGATCTTGAGACTTTTGCTGTCGTCTATCGCATTTGAGGGTTGAAATTATAAAGTTGGTTGAGCAAAAATGTTTTTGCGAATTTTAATAATAGCAACTCGCCCTGTCTTCTTTAAATTTGCGACGATTCCTTACTAAAATATACATTAATGTATTATACACCAAATTTTTTTTTTTTGTTATTGGTAGGCTCGTACTTGACTATTGTCTCACCTGATGGTAGGTAACGATTTAGTCGACGACGGAGTACACTTGCCTGGAAGTAAACTATTCACTCTTGACCGACTGCATCCGAACTGCACATACCCACCCGCCCGCACGCTCCGCCCTCACGCGCATGGTGCAGTTCGGATGCAGCCGGTGTGCAGTTCACACGACTGTAATCGGACCGCACGTTTGGTTTGCAGTTCTATTGCAGTCGTGTTTGCAGTTCTATTACAGTCGTGTCAACTGCATTCAAACTGCACTTAAACTGCAATTTGCAGTTGAAATGCAGTCCGTCTGTTTAGACCCTTAATGACCGTCAAGTTGTAGCTTTTTCATGAGTCTCTCTGTCTGTTTCTTGATGAAAACTGCATTAAAATTTGCTAAGTGGTTTTTGTGTTTATCGCGAATATACGGATAGACGCGATTTAAGATTTTGTTTAGTAATATGAAATGTTTTAATTTGACCTACGTATGTAATTTTAACATTATTTGTTTTTGTATCGGGCATTATTGTCTCTATTTTTTTATTACCCCATAACCTATACATAGAAAGAAAGGTTTTTGGCTAAATTAAAATTAAAAAATAAAATGATCCAACCGTAGAAAACCCTTTAATTTAAATCAGCACCATACATAACATCTCCACTTATACGCATTTCAAAAACCCACAGATACAACAAGTTCTGCTCAAATATTTACCGAATTAAAAAACACACAATACACGCCATTATAGGCAATCATCAAAGTATCGATTATTAAAAAAAAAACTTTGCAAAAAGCCACTACACGCGTTGCCAACAAAACAAACATTTCACGGCTTCGTGGCAACAAAAAAAAAACTCGTGTCTATGCACAAGGGGTCTATTGTACCGAATTTGACTAACCTTTGTTTAAAATACTGATTTATAGGCTATTAAACCCTTTCTATTAATGTATGTATAGATAAATTTATGCGTATTATTCCTTGTAAAAAATGGTGGTTATATTTTATCTGTGGCATAACAAAGGTGTTTTTTTTTTTGTTCGAAGGGGTGCAAACGCATGTTGTTAAGATCTATGACAGCGACAGTCTTAAAACGTTGTTATTATAATTTAACGGGTTTTGTGTCGTAAAACAATAACGGATGTAGAATGACTGGAAGTTATTAAAGTTATAAGAAAAAAAAAACAAAGAATTCTTTTTTCAAACGTAACCTAGATAAAATCTTGAATTTGTAATTTTATGAGTAAATATTATTATCACAATACTTACTACGATGAAATACTGTCAAGTAGTTATTAAAACCACCACAAAAAAACTTAACTCTTCAAAGGAAGAAACCGAAAAAAAAAACCAGGGTGGCATTTTTTGTTGACAAAAGCTTTGAAATATTAGAGAGAGCCATTAAAATGTTTTTGTAAATTCATCACACTGTCTCAAAAACCCGCTCCTGCCCCTACGACTTTTAGGCACGCAATGTGGTGTATATTGCACTAGTGCGGAAAAGTGCGGCGACTACTCTCACCAAGTAGCCACCGCCAATAATACTATAACCTAATTTGTACCCACCAATAATATAATTTGTAACTAAGTATTATGTTTATGAAGTGTTACTTATTATTTTCGATAAGGAGTGTTGAAAACTAATGCTCCAAAATAACCTCACATTTGACTCGGACGTTTATATTCCACGGATTTCACCTCGAATGCTATGACAAACATTGCACACTTGCATCGAAATTCGCATCAATAATTATAATAAAGTATTTAACTAAATATTTTAGTCATTTCTTTTTTAAATTAATATCCAACTGTTACGATAAGCTTAATATTCTTCTAGCAAAAATTTCTTCGTGGTCGCTCACAATGGGCCTCATCAGAAGGCTTAAAGTCACCCAAAGAGCAATGGAAAGGGCTATGCTTGGGGTTTCCTTGCGTGATCGAATTAAAAATGAAGATATCCGCAGGAAAACTAAGGTTGCCGACATAGCACAAAGAATTGCCAAACTTAAGTGGTAATGGGCAGGGCACATTGCTCGCAGAACAGATGGCCGTTGGGGCCGAAAGGTTTTGGAGTGGCGACCGCGTACCGGACGACGCAGTGTTGGAAGGCCTCCTACAAGGTGGACCAATGACCTGGTGAAGGTAGCAGGAAACCGATGGATGCGGGACGCACAAGAACGTTCGATGTGGCGACGCTTGGGGGAGGCCTATGTCCAACAGTGGACGTGTATCGGCTGAAATGATGATGATGATGATGATGTGCCTGGCTGGGTTTAATTTAATTTTTTTATTTTTAGATTTACTAAGTTCTTTATCATTTCCATTTTGTTTTGCTCACAAAATATTCCATAAAAAAAAAAAATACGCAACAAAACACTGAAGAAACAGAGGGTGATCTTGCAAAAAAGCGGTTCGTTTAAAAAGGCAATGCCCTACTTTCAAAGGCAATCCCGGACAACTTTCACCTATTCCCGTGTAGAAAAACGAGCTAAAAAACTAACGTCCCTGAACTGAGTAAATGGCGTGAGAAAAAAGTAATTTTCATTCATAAAACCATTTTCTTAGAAGCGTGCGATAAGGATAGACAGATGGTGCCGATAGAGCGCCGTCCCTCTCTAGCGCACTCATTTTTAATGCACTTTCCCTGAAGAGGTTATTTTATGCTTCTTTTAAGAGTTGCAAGCAAGTACGTGTTTTTTTTTAAGTTTTCCTTTTGAGACGTTCGTGAATTTTCGTCTTTACTTCGTAGAGAGATGTCAATAAGTTTTTAGCGTTTAACGCTTCACTTTTTTTAAGACGATGTATTTTTTACGTCTTTCACAGCAATTCGTATTTTTTTTTTTTAGTTGTGGATAGGCTCGCGTTTGACCACTATTACACACCTGATGGTAAGCGATGATCGCGCTTGCTTAAAAGTAACCTATTCACTCTTGATTTTTAATTAGGGTAACCCCTAGCTTCTTTCCTTTTTAAATTCTCGACGTTTCCCTGCTATAATACGAATGTAATAAACACCTAATTATATATTTTTTAAATTGTTGGTAGACTTGCACTTAATTAGGTACTATCTCACCTGATGGAAAGCGATAAACATGACATGGTTGATGATGGGCACGGTTGCCTGGAAAGATTCCATTTACTAGACTTCCAGGTTGTAGATTTTTCATAAATCTCTGTCTGTCAATTAATGGGCTCAATGAATAAGAAGGCTTGCGTTTACCACTATCTTACCTTTCAGTTAGCGATGATGTGGTCAACAATGAGCACGCTTGCCTAGAAGTAACCTATTCACTCTTGACTTAGAGACCCCTCAAGTTGTAGCTATCAGGAAACACAGACTCCTGCGGAATTCCACTCCTTAGCTGTACGCATAATGAATGTGTTCCCAAAACGCTTTGCACGTTTCGGTGGGATATCCACCATGTAACAGTGGCGCCATGCCATACGTGTAGTGTTCCGATGATGAAACTGACTTGGCAGAATTAAATTGTGCAATTCCAAAGCACAAAATTATTTTCCATGGTACGAGTGTGCAGGAAACTGATCATATCACAGATTTTAATATAGGAAACTAGGAAAATCGGCCATATTGCTTTGTGTAATTTCTTCTTTAGCTTTTGTGACATTTTTAGTCAGTCACATCATCGCTTACCATCAGGCGAGTTGGTAGTCAAACGTGAGCCTATCTATTTATTATTATAATCTTTATTGTACACCAAATAAATAAAAATACAGGACAAACATTTAAAAGAATAAGTGCACAATGGGCGGTCTTATCGCACAGGGCGATCTCTTACAGACAACCTTTCGATGGATTGAGAGAAAGGAGATAGATCAATAATAAATCAATCCTATCAATAATAATAAAAAGTTTTATGGCTACTTATAATATTCTTAACAGTGTAGAGGTTGGCTTGTAGCGTAACAGAAGCGAGTGATTGCTAAACTGACCTCCAAAACTCAGTAACTTGTGTGGCAAGTTTATGACTTTGCCAAGGAGTATTTCCTATCCTCTGACTGCCCGTAAGGACTGTTAAAGATTTACATGCTAGGGTATATCTGACAGGTATGCCTGTACAGGTAAATCTTGAGCGTGGATGTCGCACAACTGTGCAGCTTTTCATACAAGCTTACCTGACAGGTATAACTATGTAGACAAATCTGTCAGGTCTACCCTTGCGTGTATGGCTACCTTAAGGTACGGAGGAAACTCGGTATGTAAGGGATAGACACCCATCCACAAAATGTTGTTTACCTCGAAATCCGACTTGAGCGGCTGTTATTCATATTAGGAAATCACGTGCTCTTCCAAAGAATTTTTTAGTATCAAAAATATTTTGGTGAATATTTTTAAGTAGCGTGTATGTGTGACAAAGTGACAATAAAAAACAAAAATCGCAGGACATTAGTCACATCATGCACACTCAATAAAGTCCTATTTAAATAAACCAATCAATTGTAACGATTTTTGAATATCGAACGTAATCCTTTGAGTGGCACTCGATTCAAAGGGATGCTACTTTTGTCCGTATTGTGTCCTTATAATTTATTGTCACCCTACGAAGGTAAGGGATGTTCTACATTTTTTGAGTTCAATGGGTCATATTTTAAGTTTTTTGACTTTTCGATGGTTGTAACTTTGTAAAGTAATTTTTTAAGTTTAGTTTCAGAGGAAAGTACTTTTTTATATTTTTTATTAATATGAATAATAATACTTATTAGCAAAAAAAAAAATCTAATATCAGGGGTTTTTTAGTGTATACTTATACTCATAAGTAGACAAGAAAAAAAAAAACAAATCTTTGGTTGAAGGTAGCATGAAGCTTACTAGGACTTTTTAGACCAGGTTACTATTTAACGATAGTTCCACCCAGTTGTACCTAATTGGATCCTAACCTAAAATTTTTCAGTATGCTATTTTATTGTACCATGGCAAAGGTAGGATACAAAATACAAAATTGGTATCCTGAAATCGCGAGACAGGGACAGAAACTACGAAGGAAATGGCGACTTAGATGTCTTCTTTAGAAATTGGCAAGAAGTAATTTTGATTTTGAACCAATGGAAGGAATGGTAAAAGCTTTTGTCCAACTGTGGGACAGTACAGGCAGGATATATATACGTATAATAATTTAGGTACCTATTTATAAAATGATGAGAAAGAAATCGAATTTGCTTTTCAGATTAAATCCCTATACGGCCAAAAAGCCAACAAAATCCAACTTTTCTTAACAAAATCATAAAAAATGCCAACACACGACTCGTAAAATAGCTGATAACCAAGAAACCAAACCGAAAACTTTGAGAAGTATGTTATAAATAAAATAACGTATTCACGAGCGTCGGATGCGCAACTTATGGCTTCAAAAGTTGGGAAACCACTCCTGGAGTCGGCATGAAGTTTTACCAACAATATATTTGTCTGCCCGCCAACCGTATGTCGGTTGGGGAGAGGTTATGTTCACGAGCGAAGCGGATAGCGGATTTAGCGAGGCTAGCGTTCGTTCTACAGAATATAACTTTTGAGTTTGAAAGGAAAGAGTGTTTGGTCACCTAATTTTTTTTTTCAAATATGTGTTTTAGATGTTCACTGTTCGACATAGGCCTCCCATAAGTGTCACCATAATGACCGATCCTGTACGTCTCGCATCCATCGGACCTATGCCCAACAGTGGACGTCTTCCGGCTGAATGATGATGATAATGAATGTTTAAAAGAATTAAGTTTGCGGGTTTTTTCTTTTTTTTTGTGATGAAGGTCGGTTCAATAATGGAACGTCTCAGAGAATTTTAGCAGCAGTCTTAATTTTACTTTTCAATGAGGTACAGTTAATAATAAAATATTCCAATTTTATGAGCCTTTAGTCCCTCAAGCCCATCTTCTTATTGCAAACGCAAAAAAAGAAGGTATTAAACCAGCACTTCAAGAACCTGCGGTGTTTGGCTGACATTTCGAGCACATTCTTATAACGGCATTATCAGATATTAATAAAGTTAAGTGCGACTACCAACTGTTGGGAAGTTTTTAATGAGATGAATGAGGATGTTGAGAATCATCTGTCTGTGTAGTCTCTACGAAAAGAGCGTTTCCTAACTCGCTCCCGCTACCTCTCCGCTCGCCTCAGCTCACAAAAGCTTCGATAAAGGCAAACAGACACTGGACCTACCTCCTCCACCACTTCACGCAAACATTCCTGGAGTAAACTTTAAATATAATAATATTTCACGACTTCTGCAGAAGTTGGCCCGTTTTAGAAGTTTCGAGATTTTCTCTGAAAGTAAAATCATTTTCGTATATGTAACGGCAAGGGTATTTTTATTTTTTTTGCTTCAAATGTGTCGAGTCAACGTATTAAGCTGGCTTACTTTGTTATTATTATTACTTTATTCATTTAAACACATGTATAAATTAGATTTTTAAATATTTCATTAACAAAAAAAATAATAATTAAAATACAGTAAGTATCCCACCGGTATAGGAAACTGGTAGCTAAGTTACGACCGTTTCGTTTCGATTCTCTTGCGTCGAACGCCACGAGTTGTCCACGCCTCCCTTTTTTTGACGTCAGAATAATTCCTTTATTCTGACGTCATTTCAACGCTTAGTCATGTGGAATCAGGGAATCGGAGGCGTGGCCAACTCGAGGCGTTCGACGCAAGAGAATCGAAAAGAAACGGTCGTAGCTTGGCTAGACCTGCAGAAGTACCGCTTTCTGAATCAAGCCCTACATCCAGGTGCCTAACGGGAGCTTCGTAAGATGTCGGGCGGGGCTTGTGGCTATTATTATTACTGATAGGCACGCGTTTAACTACTATCCCACCTGATAGTAAGCGAAGATGTGCTTGACGATAGAGCACGACTGCCTTAATATAACCGACTGACTTAAGGATCACTTTTACACGTGAGAAATGATAAAATAAGAGCGAGAGAAGTCGAATGTCAGACTTTTACTGATCTAAACCCACCCGTGTTTTTTCAGTCACCCTTTGCGTTCCAGGGCCCTTCTGATCAACTAAACTGCAGCACTGATGTGAAGCCTTATGTGTCCAAAACCCTCAAAATATTGCTTCACGATCAACGCTGTCATTTGTAAAGTGCATATCACGTACCTACCTAGACTATGACTATTTGGACTCAGTGGAAAGGCGTGCGAAGAGGCTGATTGGTGATCCAGATTTGGTTAAGACCAATCTTCAAAGCCTTGAGCACAGGCGTAGGGTAGCCAGCCTTTCGGTGTTTTACAGATTGCATTTTGGAGATTGTGCGCAGGAATTGCATGACTTGATTCCGCCATCTCATTTCTACCATCGGACAAACCGACGCACGGCGAGTATCCACCCTTACGTTGTTGAAACATCTACGGTCCGGACTAAGCGTTTCGCCTCGTCATTTATACCGCGTACTTCGAAGGACTGGAACAGTTTGCCTGCTGCGGTCTTTCCGTCTGATTATAATTTGTTTGTCTTCAAGGCTAGAGTGAATAGGCTCTTAATAAACTAGTGCGCCTCACCATCAACGGTTGCATCACTGCTTACCATCAGGCGGGATCGCAGTCAAGTACTAGTTTATAACAGATAAAAAAAAAAAAAAAAAAAAAAAAACAACTATAGCAATAAGCAGTAGCTGTCGAATTGACACTTCTGTCGTAAAATAGACTCGGAAGTAGCATAATCCCTTTTTTTTTTTTGAGAGGTGGTGATTTCCCAATTACTTCTCTCGCTCTAGAGAGGAGCGAGAGGGCGTACCAAAATTTTATTGACTAAAAAAGATAGGCGGGATGTTCCTTCAGTTGTCTTTTGCGTTCTAAGAAGACGAGCTTCCTTTACAAAAACTGCCCGTGGTCTTAGATGGTATCTACTGGGTCCCTACGGTTTGCTGACATATCTTTGAATAGCATTACGCGCTGTCGACGATTTGGGCTCGGCCGTCAAACAGTGGTCCGGACCACTGTTCCACGGCCGGACGGGGTCGACGACCTATTTTCCCAGTTGCCTCAGGTTTTCTTTTCAATAACATCTCTTGGAAGTAGCTGGATACCTACGAGCTTCTTAATAGTGTTTAGAATAGTAATCCGTAATAGGGCAGTGTCCAGGGTCAAAATAATTACATTTTATTTAGTCCGTATTTAAAAAAAAATATTGGACACGTATTTTTCTTTTTTCGATTAAACAAAAAATAACAAAGATATAGCCCATTAAAATTACTTGTGACGTCACCCCGTGCGAATAAATGTAGCACGGTGTGGCGTTACACGTAACTTTAATAGGCTATATCTGTGTCATTTTCGGTTTCATCATCATCATCATTTCAGCCGATACACGTCCACTGTTGGACATAGGCCTCCCCCAAGCGTCGCCACATCGAACGTTCCGTTTTCGGTTTAATTTACAAATAAAAAAATACGTGTCCCTTATTTTTTAATAATCTAGAAGACGGACTAATTACATTTTTTACGGCAACTAGCCTATTAACAAAAAAAACTGGCCAAGTGCGAGTCGGACTCGCCCATGGAGGGTTCCGTAGCAGCAAGTAACATAATATAAAAGTTCTTGTAGTTCGTTGTAACTTTGATCGATGTTTTATTAGTAGTGTATTTTTTTAAATTTATGACGTAAGTATTAAAAAAAAACTGCTTACTAGATCTCGTTCAAACCAATTTTCGTTGGTAGTTTACATGGTAATGTACATCATATATTTTTTTAAGGGGCCGGCGACGGATGAATTTCCACACAAACGTAATACCACGCTCATTTGCAGAAGGAGCATATTTCCAACATATTATGATGATATTCGGTTATAGACAATATTTATCTAGGTTCCTACGTCGAGAATATTAGAAATGTTGTTATTTTTAAGACAGGAAAAGCCAAATGGTATGTTTTGCCATTTACGCTGTAAAAAAGTGCGAAATACAATTCGCTTAAATTTCTTTTTGTTTTTTTAAAAAAAGAAAGACGTAGGAAGCTATATAAATATTGTCTATAACCGAATATCATCATAATGTTGGAAATATGCTCCAACTGCAAATGAGCGTGGTATTACGTTTGTATGGAAATTCATCCGTCGCCGGCACCTTAAGTTTTATCATTCTCTTATTTTAGAAGTTACACGGGGGGGACACACATTTTACCACTTTGGAAGTGTCTCTCGCGTAAACTATTCAATTTAAAAAAAAAATTGTATTAGAAACCTCAATATCATTTTTGAAGACCTATCCATAGATACCCCACACGTATGGGTTTGATGAAAAAAAAATTTTAGAGTTTCAGTTCTAAGTATGGGGACCCCCAAAATTTATTGCTCTTTTTCTATTTTTGTGTGAAAATCTTAAAGCGGTTTACAGAATACATCTACTTACTAAGTTTCAGCAGTATAGCTCTTATAGTTTCGGAAAAAAGTGGCTGTGACATACGGACGGACAGACAGACAGACAGACATGACGAATCTATAAGGGTTCCGTTTTTTGCCATTTGGCTACGGAACCCTAAAAATGACTACTACTCAGAAATAAGACTATCCCTTTCACCACCAGACCTAACAAACATCTCACCAACTTAACACAAATAGAACGACAAAAACAAATTCACTTTAAACAATTTCGTACATCACAAAAGTACTTTGCGTACCGTCATCCAATATTACAAAACAAAATAATATTCTGAAGAAGAGGATAGGAAAAAATTGAAACCTTCATATGTAGGGAAAATAGTCTTGGAAATAAAAGCGTGTGAGGCATCGACTGTTTCCCTACGTTTCTTTGGGTGGCGTTTGACAAAACATCCCCCTGCCCCCCCTAGCCTGGCATATGCGAGTAACACATTATCTATCACGGAATAAGCCTGTGTGCCGTGGAGTTGGTGTTGAAACTACATTTATTGTACGGTGTGTTTTTTTAATGTTTATGACGTAGATTTTTTCGGTAGTTTATGTTGTTTTTCTTGATGTTTTATTAGTACTTCACATCAAGTAATATCTACCATATACCTATTTTTTGTGTGAATTTTATAACAGAAAATCTGTTTTTTTTTTTAAATATTTTTTGTCAAAAAAATTCACAGAAGTTGTTTTATTTTTGGTACTATACTGAAGCCGACTGATGAGAATCACTATAGTTTTAAGATTAAAGTGGTCTTTTTAAAACAATATCTGTACCAAAGACTGTGCCAAGTGAAACTACAAAAAAGTACAGTGAACTTTTAATTATAAATTAAATCACTTTCAAAATATCAATCCGTATCTGATCTGTTAGAAGCTGAAAAATCAACCTCATGTTCAGCTTTTAGTGTCTAACTCCTGGCACACAGATTTTCTCTCCATCCGCCCTAAGCGATAAAAACATTAGATGATTACCTGTCTTAAAAAAAAACCTAATCCAAAAAAAAAACTGTTGTCATCTCCACAGTTTTTCCTGTTCTCTTACAGCGCCATATGACACATGTGCGGCATAAAGCGAAGTATTGATCTAGTGCCGTCTTTCTGTAAGATAGTGTACGAGACACACAATGTATTTCTTTAACAACCAATGAAGAGTTTCTCCGACAGGTGTATTATGTCACAGGTTCATTTTTGTAACGTAACGTCTGGATCCAAAGTATCTAGACGATGTAAGAACGAATGAACTTTGCAGTAATTTAACAGAACTATAATATCGATTGCAATTACAATAAACATTCTTTATACAGTAGGACTGACCGATCTATCAATATACTGCTTGCGCTGAAATTTTGCACGCAGATGGATATTACAACGTGCCTAGGCTGGTCGTAAAAAATCAGAGATTGCATCACTGCTTACCATCAGGTAGGAGCGCAGTCAAGCACTAGTTTATATCAATAAAAAAAAAGTTTTTCCATTATCTCATAAGAGATTGAAACGGCGGTCAAAAGTTTGCATAGAGAAAACTGAATTTACGCCGACGAAGCTGCTATAGTCTGTTTAAATTGTCAAACGACTTAGGAATTTTGTATAATAATTTTAATCATTTAAAAAATACTTAGGTATATTCGTTACTTTTTGTAAAATTCTTCTATTAGCAAACAATGATCAAGATCTCTTAATCAACCTTAATTTTTGAACTAGTGTTGACCACATCAGATTTCATTTGGCTCTAAAAATAACCCAAGTCGTTTGACTTTTTAGACAGACTCTAGCAGAAGTTAAAATATAAAATTGCTGATGCATCAAGACAATTTTTAAGAATATTTTCAATACTTATTAAATACAATTTAAATTCACGAGTTTCATAAATTTTCTTAAAAAAAAAGATGGCCGAAAAAAGAACGAAATGAGCTACGCTTCTCTATGCACCTACGATCATCACACATAACTTACACAAACCAGCGTAAAATAATTCTTTAAAAATTTACACATCGTGCCAAGAAAATAACATCGAAGTTGGCCGCGCGCGATAGCCACAAACTACTCGGTGGAACCAATAAACGGCTTGTCATCCCGCTCTGATTGATCATTATTTTATGCGCCAAACTATCGTCCTATCTCTGTCTCACTGGAGGACTGCCAGCGAACCCCGCCGTGCGGTGTAGAAAATGTGGCGTTTCCGTTTTTATTTGAATACAGAAGCGCGCGATAATGATGGTGTGAATTTTTATGTGCCGTCATAGTTCAAGATGAAGCAGAATGTGTGTTCGGAATTCAAAAGTGGTTTATGGACGACCAATTCGAGAAGCGAGATGCGAGTACCTATGATTGTTATGCGGAGGTAGATACCTACTTTGATTAGTTTGTCTGGATGGTTTAAATTTTTGTTTTTTTTAGAGATTCTTAAATTTTGAAACTGGCAAAGTTTGACATTGTGACCGATGATTTGTTTTTAATTGCTTTGTTATGGAACCGAGTGTTGCAGAGATAAATTACATATACGAAGAAATAACGAGGGTTGGCCGACAATTAGTGAGGTTTGCACACCGTGCTTGATACGATAAATGCATATGTAGTAAATTTTGGCGGAGCGAGCTCACGCTCTTTTCCGCACTAGTAAGAAAAACAGTCAATTGCGCGCCGCTTTTACTATATACTGTACTTTCGAGTATGTGTATTGAAAATAAATTATCAATTTAAAAAAGGGAAAATAAAAAGCAAGTAATATTCAGTCTGCAACTTTAGTAGTAATCCTTGACTCGTAAAAACATGTTGTTGAACATAAGCTTCCGAGCTATAATTTTATTACTGCTACATATTTGGCTGTTTGTGCCAAAAAATTATTTCATTCAGCAATTTTTCGCAATTGTATTGAATAATTATCTTTGAATGTGTTCATTTTCCTACTTAACCAATACATAATATAATAAGAATATCATTTGATTAGGTTAAATAAAATACCAAAAAATAATATCTAAAAATCCAACACATCTTTGGTAGAAAATCTCAACATAACCTCAAAAAATAGTAATTTTTCCGAGCGAAAAAAAAAATCCGTTACTTTCCGTAATATACGACTACCCACTAGGCATGCGGTTGACAGGCGGGCTAAAGGATTTATGAACGTTCCCCTGTACCGTTTGAAGAAAAAAAAAACGCCAAGTGAAACATGCCTGCTTGGTTGCGAAAGAATATTATATTAAAAAATAGTGTTATGTTTCTTGATAGAAATCTAGGAAAAAGTTTCAATTTATTTTTGTACAGCTATGTTTTTCCAATCTTTGACTGTTTAAATTTTTACTTTAAATGTTGAAATGAGTGAAACGGTTGAGGATTCAAGAAAAATGTAGTTAGTTATTATTCAGTTCTTACTTATTTTAATCTACTGATTTCAGTTCTTGACAATCTTAGAACTGAAACTGATAGGTATAAGGTCTTATTAATTACTTTCCTAAGTTTTCGTTGCTCTAACAAAAAGTTATTTAAAAAAAAAAAACAAAATTGACACAGCGCTGATATACATTCCTAAAACTTACCTATAAACTTTAACAAAAAATCTTTTAACATTGATAGTATTAAAGTATTTTTTACATAGCATGGGTAGGATAACAGCAGAACAAAAATATGCATCTATAAGATGAGAGAAAAGGATAAGTAGCTACATTGTATGAATCTGACAGCTGTCACCTGCACCATCCTGTAGCAATTGTAGTGTAGTAGTAAATCAAGTAAGCATCGACTTTATGAATTTCCTTTGAAATAACTACACCACAACACGATCACGGCACAGCACTGCACAAACTCTAACAACTCTTAAACCGTTCGACGTTCAACCCTTATTTATTTTTCCGAACACAGAATTTTTCGAGTTCAAAACTTTCAAACTAAGTGCTGGTACTATTACTACTTCTCTATTATGATGCAAATCTGTCCCAATTAGCCGTGTTCCGAACCTCAGTCCCCGGATATACACACATCTGCTGGTTAATTTGCCTAACAATGCACGTTTTTAATATTCAAATACATCACCTTTCCATACACTGTGTGATTTCTAAACACTTATCCTGTTTGGTACTGGTTTGGATTTATTTTATTGGTGTAGGTACTTACTTGTTTTGGAAACTGGGTTGTTTTTTGTGGCTTTATGTGTATAGTTGAGAAACATATGAAATTAAAACATCGTTTATAATGCCTTCGTCGAAAGACTGGAATAATTTGCCTGCGGTCTTCCCGTCTGATTATAATCTAGGTGTCTTCAGGCTAGAGCGAATAAGTTCTTAATAAATAAACTAAACTTCGCCATCAAAAATTGCATCACTGCTTACCATTAGGTGGGATCGCAGTCAAGCATTAGTATTGTTTTAGTTTGATCATTTTTATTTGGATAACTAAAAAATAATTCGATAGAAATTTCATTTAGGAATTTTAAAGTTCAAACTGACTTCTTTGGGTTGAGTTAGAATTTAGCCCTTTGGTATTTCGTGCGTTACTTCTGCCTTATAATGAGTTGTAACATTCCTAATCGCCATATATGTAGATGAACAATGAGAATAATTTACCTTTTATGATAAACAGGGATTCCTTTGGCTTGCTAATTTTTTTAAATGCACTCAGCATTTTAAAAATTAATGTTACAATGAACTAGTTAACATTCTATCTTTTTCTAATTATATTTATACATACTACTTCTCATTATCTAAGAATGAATTCTTCTTCTTTTCTATTCTATTCTATTCTCTTTTTACAAAGTATAGAATTAAAAGAAATTATTAATTTGTATTATTACTTGTCGTGAGAAAGTAATAACTGTTTACTTACTATCTTCGTTCTGATTCGTACGAAGATATCGACATTTTAAATTTTTGATATCAAATAGCAGGACGACCATAGATCAATTAAATAATCACATTAATATTACAAAGGCAAAAGTTTTGCAATGTTTATTACTTCTTTACACTCGAACAGCTGATGTTTAGCATATGGCTGGATCAAGTCCTGGAAATTTATTCTCTAAGGATATTGGGCAAAATCACTGGCTAAATAATACAATCATAAATCAATAAGTAAGTCATTATTAAAATGAAAAATGGTGGACCAAAATGAAAACTGCTTAATATACATCAATGTTAACTCAAGTTCTCAACGACTCTTTAAAATATCAGTAGCCAACCCTTTAAAGCCGCTTCTATCTCTCCAGATATGTTACCACATAAACACGGGGTACTAAGTACCCTGACGATAAGCCGTTATAGAGCTATTTCCTAAAAATGGCGACTGATAGCTAACAGGGTTATGAGCATCGATAGATAGGTACCAGGAGTTTAGGAAGTGTGAGGATATGCGTAGAAGCGAAAATAGATTCGATATGGTGAAATCAGTGGTACAGATTCGATAAAGGAAAATGATTTTCGAAAAGATGCCTTGATGGTGAGTAAAGAGTGGATTAAATATGATATTCGTAATTTAGAAAATCAGTTTTCTGAAGCATTTTGTTATCTTTCTAATATATATATATCAAAGGCAAATTCATATGTCATCAGATCACTGTCATCTTCATCTTCCAGCCTTTGTCTTATGCTATTTGGGGTCGATTCAATGTATTTTTCTTCCATTCTGTCCTGTCACCCAGCACTTTATTACTAACTCCCTTTTCTTCCATCTTTTCTTTGATCGTTAGGTCACAGTGCTACATCTAATTCTTTTCTAGTATTTAATCTAGACTTTCAGCTGTGCAAAGTCTACCTTACTCAAAATTTCAGCGAGTGAGTGGGTGCTCCGGCGAGGCAGCGACAAAATTGAACCCAAAAGTGTCCTCTCGATTCTTATTAAACATCAACATTGTACCGAGTCTCAACGTCAAAATATTAACAGAATATAAGAAATACCGAAAACATTCCAATAATCCTTTACTTTAGAGCGTCGTATGTCGCCGCAAGATTAAATTCCTTACAATATAACTAGTACGCAGAAAATTTTCCGTCTTTTTAATATCGTGTGTTGGGACTTTTTTATACCGAATATAAAATATACAATTTCAGCATCTTCAGTGACATTGTGTACCATCCATCTTTTCGGGTTTAGCTTGGTGTCCTTTTCTAACGTGTACCGCCGTCTCTTTCTATCGGATTTGTAGTTCCCCCCAGTGGGTTGGAGGAGTTAACTCTTTGAGCATTTTTCATTGGAATACGGCGGATATGAAGAAATGTATCGCGTACTCAAGCGTGTTATGATTTTTTACTTGTTTCTATTTTTTTTTTGCTGCGGTGTTGTTATGAAACTCGGATTGGGGTGAATTAGCATATGGTGGTATTGAACTATGGTGCCTTTGGGAAACAAAGCTTTTGAGAAATAATTGGAAAAAAACAAAAAAAAACAGGTTTCATAATTCTGACATGAATTCTTAGAAACCGTAGCTGGAGGACATTGA
This sequence comes from Mythimna ferrago, assembly GCA_910589285.2. NCBI lineage: Eukaryota > Metazoa > Arthropoda > Insecta > Lepidoptera > Noctuidae > Mythimna > Mythimna ferrago. Next base: position 5,263,631 of record OU342693.1, read on the forward strand.
GTGCTACATTATATTTTAATTTAACAACTTTAACGATTATTACTACTCATTAGAATTAAAAGATTGCTACAACATTTAAGGATAAATGTGGATATTTAATTAGGTACCCTTTCCGTTCCAAAGCTGCGGTAACTTTGAAATAATCTCTCAATCTAATATTTTTTTACTAATTTTTCTATTAACGCGGCATCATCTCGTGAGTCGTGAGCTCTTTGATATTCTGCTTTGTCAATTCCTTTGTCGACGTTATTTTATCCATTCGGAAACTGGTGGTTTGTGTAGTTCTATTTGGTACAATTGTGAGAGATTTGTCTTTAACTATAGCACTTTGTACTAAGATTGACTGAATAAACCATTGCTTAATTTTCAATCTGTCCGATGAAATTTGATTCTTTAGGAAATCAAGCGGGTTTTGTAAATTTATCTTGATCATTTTGTTTAGGGATCTTAGGTCATTCACATTAGCATTACCTCGGTACCTGAAATGGAGAGATCTTTGTTAGTAGATTTTGCAGTCTACAGTCACGACGTCTACGTAGTCTACGTCTATAATAGGATCAAATAGGACAGATCCTTGATTAATCCTATCTGTGCCTTCATAAACCATCAATCACCTAGCAAATAGGATGCATTCATCCGCACGTCCATCTCCAAACCGAAAACACCGTTTACACAAAAAAATATCATTCAACATTCGAATTTCGAACTCCAAAAAAACATTACCAACGTAACAAAATTCCATATTCTGCTGCACCCGCCACCAACAATTGGCGCTTATTCCAGTCACAATTCGGTTATATTTGCTGAAGAGCCTTGCGATTCCGAGAGAGCTTTAAAAACCATCGATTCGGTATTTGAGATTCCGATCACGTTATCCAGCGGCGGCGTAGTACGTGCATCTGCCATCTAGCGTAGACAGCCAGTACTATTATAGAGTTAACGTGGTTTGAGTCCGTGTTACGTGCCCGGTAACTAAGAGTTTAGCTTTGTAACCACGTTGGGTAACGCGCCGTGTATTGGTTATCAGATGACTGTACAGACGGGCGGGTTGATTCAGGGTGAACTTGCAAGAACAATGGGTAACCAGATAGACTAAACAGGAATAGAGATATCTTATCCAGAACCAAAGAATATAAAAGAGAAGAGAGGTATCATGAATGGAGAAATGTCTGATCTAAAACTAAAATAGAATTAAGAGTGCTTGAGACTTGATGCAGAAGACACTTTGATATCGTTTATAAAAGAACTGCTTTCAGCTAAACCAAATCGCTATTAGAAGAATTTCAAAAGTAATATGCACTCTCGTCAAGCGATTAACAATTGGCGTTGACAGAAATAATTCTAAACTTCTCAATTTTGCCTTCTTCATATCCTATGAAGAAGGCAAAATAAGAAGTTATACCAGAGTCAACGTTTGCAGTTCTCTGTAATTTTGTGAGTCATCAGCATTTTTTACTTCTTACGCAGGAACAGCAGCTTTTTATAATGAATAGCTATTTCTTAATTCTTTTCACAATTGTATTTCTAGATCTGTTCTTTGAAGAGAATTATCGTGAAAGATTCAATAATCATATCGTAAAGAAAGTTAATAAAGGTAAAAATGAGTGTATTAGAGTAAGTTCAAAAGTGGCACCAGTGACTGAAAAGTTGGAGGGGTATCGTTTGTCGTGATGTGTGAAGAGGAGGGATGAAACACATGTTACTAAAAGAGTTATGAGTATACATGTGGATGGATGAAGAGGGAGATGGAGGTCAAAGAAAAATTGGATGGATTGTGTGAGGAGTGATATAGACGAAAAGAGTACTTAGTAATAGCATGACGGGTAACAAGACAGAATTGAATAAAAATACATGTTTGCTAATGACGCGGGACTAGGTTAGGAAGATAATGATGGTTTGTCACTAATTTCTCGATCATCATCGTCTGCTCATTAACAAGCAAGTTTTTTTTAATTGATTATTAAACTTGCATGCCACACAGTCGTCTTCCATCGATAAAATCGTCCGTGTGTATCCAATCTGATTCCATGCATGATTCATAAAACCGTACTGAGCAAATCAAATCAAATCAAAAATATTTTATTTCACATAGGCCTACATGGGCACTTATAAAACGTCAGAAGCTAGTGCACGGTTCCAAATTGGTCGTTTCCTATGGAGAAGAACCGGCAAGAAACTCCATGGTTACTCTTTTAAAAAAGTGGGTGTTTTTACAATATTGATATTATATTATGTAAGAACAGTGTAGACCAGTCAAATATTGTACACAAAAGCACAATAAAAAATTTCTCAGTAAAAAAACAAAGTAAGTCGTAATAGGAAGTAGTCTAAGAGTTCGTGGAGTATACAGTGTTCTCACATTCACAATACAAAAAGAGGCTATATAAAAAAAAATCAGGTATAATATAATGATTACAACTATCAATAAAATGTTAACAAAATAAATTACCAACGAATTTATGACAGTTGAAATATAAATAAAAAATAAAAATATTGCAAAAGCAATGTGTCAGAGGAAAAGAAAAAAAAAAAAAAAATGTATATCTAATTATTAAAACAAAGGTGGAGCAGTTATAGACAAAATATTGATGATTTACCAGGGGGCCACATGTGCAGAGGTAGTCATTGCCAAACAAGCGTGTCTTCGACATAGTCTTTAACCTTGTAATATGCTTTTTCGGTTAGGACACGCTTGATATGAGATTTGAATTTTCCCTCACTAAGTTCTGTTACCGCCTTTGGCAGCTTATTATAAAAGCGAATGCTGTTTACTAAGAATGACTTGCTAGTCTTAGCTAGTCTCCATTTGGGTAAGACAATTTCGTGTTTACTACGTGTATTTTTGTTGTGAAAATCGCTTCTAATTTTAAAGAGTCCTAAGTTTTTACGAACATACAAAATGCTTTCCAAGATGTAAAGAGAAGGCAGAGTAAGTATATCAATTTCTTTGAATTTATTTCTGAGGGACTCGCGAGGGCCCATTTTATAAATAGCCCGGATTGCTCTCTTTTGTAATATGAAAATTGAGTCTACGTCAGCCGCAGGTCCCCACAGTAAAATGCCATAAGACATAATACTGTGGAAATAAGCATAGTAAACTAACCTAGCTGTGGCTATATCTGTCAATTGCCTTATTTTTCTTACTGCATATGCAGCTGAGCTTAGTCTTCCCGAGAGAGTTCTAATATGAGCACCCCACTGCAGTTTAGAATCGATAGTTATACCCAAAAACACGGTTTCTGTAATAACATCCAGTTTTTTGCTGTCAAGAATTAGATTGACGTCAACTTGAGGGACATTTGGCAATGAAAACTTTATACATTTAGTTTTATTTGCATTTAATAAGAGATTATTAGCTGCAAACCATTTCGAAAGGACAGCCAGACTCTCGTTGACATGCAAGACATCCCCATCTTTTCTGTCTACTTTAAAAATAAGAGAGGTGTCATCAGCAAATAGAATTATATCGGATAAATTAGCCATCATGAAGGGAAGGTCATTAATATAAACTAAAAAGAGGAAAGGGCCTAGAATTGAACCTTGAGGCACGCCCATCTTTACTAAAGACCCCGAGGACGTCACCCCATTAATGGATACTTTTTGCTGCCTGTAAGATAAATAGGAAAAAACAAGATCAGCAGCTCGTCCACGAATTCCGTAATGATGTAATTTACAGATCAGAGTATTATGGTCAACACAGTCAAATGCTTTAGAGAGGTCACAGAATATGCCAATAGCATCCTGGGACCTCTCCCAGGATTCCAAAATGTGACTGATGAGTTTCACTCCTGCATCTGTTGTTGACCTTCCTTTCGTGAAACCAAACTGATGACTATGCAAAATCCTATTTGAATTAAAATGAGACAACATCTGGTCGAGCATGATCTTTTCATAGATTTTACTCAATGCTGGAAGCACAGATATTGGTCTATAATTAGAGGGATCACTCTTACTACCTGATTTAAAAATTGGTACTACTTTACTGTGTTTCATTAAATCAGGGAATGTACCACTGTCTAAACACTGATTAAATATGCCCGTTAGGACAGGAGCAATTGTTTCAATAATTTCTCCAAGAATCTTAACGGATATACCCCATAAGTCTTCAGTGTTTTTTATGTTAAGACTTTTGAATGCTTTTATTATTGTATCCACAGAAATACGCTTAAATTCAAAGTTTGGTATATCCTTAGTGAAATGTTCTTTTAAAAAAGATTCAGCTAACAAAGACGAAGAAGGGAGAGATTTCGTAACTTCTATTGGGATGTTGGTGAAAAAGTTTTCGAACGTCTCAGCTACTTTTGACCTATCCGAGATGATTTTATTATCAATTTTTAGTGAGAATTCATTCCGATCTCGTTGGCTTGTCTTTCCAGTTTCCTTGTTTATCACCTTCCAGACAGCTTTTATTTTATTATTAGAATTTCCAATTATCTTACTTATTGATTTAGATTTAGCTTGGGCACAGACTCTTTTGAATATCTTTGAATAGAGTCTAACATGGTTATGCAAATTAACATCAGACGACAAGGATTTTTCATGATATAGCTGATATAAAGTGTCTCTGCTTTTTCTTATTCCAGCAGTAGCCCATTCATTAAATTTGGATTTATTACCGATTTGAACTTTTTTGACTGGACACGCCTTATTAAATTCTTGGCATACTGTAGAAAATAATGTTCCATAGTTTACACTGGGGTCTTGCGAATCAAAATTGGCTGTTGAGAGACTACTCACGACATTGTTATTAAAATTATTTAATTTATTTTTAGTAAGCGGTCTAAGCTCTGCAGTTGAATCTAATTGAAGCTTTTTGACTAATTCGAAAGATACAAGTTGACCACTATGGTCAGACCTCACGCCACTAATTATGGATGAGTCTTTTATAACACAATTAGTAAATATATTATCTATGCATGAAGCTGAGGTAGGTGTTATTCTTGTTGCCTCATTAAAAATACATTTTAGATTAAAAGAACTAAACAAAGAGAGAAGTTTACATTTATCTGGTGAATTTACTAGTAAATTAATATTTAAGTCCCCACAAACGAAAACTAATTTGTTGTCTCTAATAAGTTTATTTAGTATTTCTTCAATTATTATCAGAAAAGATGCTAGGTTTGATGCTGGTGGTCTGTACACACATAAGAAAGTTTGGCCTTCAATCTCTGCACATGCTACCTCACATAAGCGATCAACAGAGCAAGCAGTGATATCTTTCCTTTCCTTATATCTTAAAGAAGTATTACATAATATCAAGGTACCACCCCCTATTGATGATCTGTTGTACGCACTGGCAACTGAAAAACTATTCACATTGAACATCATTCTATCTGGTTTTAACCAAGTTTCACAAAAACATAGGATATCCATATGATATTTATCTATTAACATCTCTACATCTAGAATTTTGCCAGAGAAGCGATTTATATTCTGATGGTATAATGAAATGTTATTAGGCTTCCCTTTTGTCGTTTCTAATAGTTTAAAGAAAAAGAAGAATCAATAACAGTATTATTAGGTACACTAGATAATACTGATTCGTCACTTAACCTAGTCTCAGTTAAATTATCATTAACTGCGTGTATTATGTGTATATTATAAGCTAGCAAAGTAGCCAATAAGTGTCGACTTTTTTTGGGAAGAAACATATATTCCCGTATCAAAACAAAATCACTAACAAAATTGTTAGTGTCAAAATACAATAAACGGTCACTATGACGGCATGACAGGATATGCATCAAGTTGTTAAGGCTAAAAATATAATCATTTTCATGATCATTTAGACTGTTTGAATAAGGCAATGCACATAATATTAATTTACCTAATTTTAATTCAAGCAGGGTTTCAATACCACTAACAATGTCCCTTTTAGTTACACTAAGACTATTTCCAATCATAAGCACTACTGTGGTCTGCTCATTAATTTTAGAATTTTTTATTTTGTAAACAAGCTCATTAAAATGTAGGTTATGATAACAATGACTGATAATGGTATGTTTGCAACGGTTATTTAATAAAGATCCAGGAAAGACCCAGGAGCGGTGATGTAATATCATAATATAATTGTAGATAGGCGTTATTTATAGATAATGTATTGGACACAATTTATATTCAATACAGTAAAGCTATAATATTAGTGATGGCCTATCATATCGGTGCATTTGATTATAGACACTATGTTACTAGTAATAACAGTGATAATGGTATTGAAGAGCTTGGTGATGATATTCTAAAGAGAATCAGAAGAGAATATTTGAGAGCTGATTTTTATTATTTAATGTTAGTTTAAGGTTGTTAACACCCACTTGTGGGTCTTGAACATTCATATCGCATGTTGCAACTGTAAAATGGTTTATGGCTGCTTGTAGAGGAATACCTAAATACATTGCAAGCTCTTTAGTGTTTGAGTTTCGGGATCGTCCGAAAGAATCCTCGTGGCGCCGGAACGCAAACGGCAATTGAAGGAACACACGTAGGTTTAGTCAGTAAAAGTCTGAGAGACTCTTTCTCGCCCCACGAGGAGAACGCTTCAGGAGAAGTTATTATACCTAAAAAAAATCTCTATTTTGAAAAAATTTAAGAAATTGAGGTTGGTTGGTCTTTGCAAGTAAGGTAATAGAAATATACATATTTTATTACTCATACTCTGAAAGTAGGTCTGAAGTTTCCTGAGGAGCGGGTTGAAAGAAATAATTTTCATCCCTAGGGGGTTTTACTTTCAACTGACAACTGTCAAATTTATTAAAAAAAAAAACTAGTTCTACCTTTTTTTTTGGTGAGGAAAATCATCCAATGACAACCCCCGCTCTTGGGCGGCACATTTCTGTTGAACTATGTCCCAATGTTCTATACAGCCAGTCAATCACACCGCGATATAAAATTGAAATAACTTAAAGATAAGTATTAACAAATGCGAGTAATATTATATTTTTATGTGACTTATTTGTTCAACTTTTTCTTTATAATACTTTATTTTTGAAAGATTATAATTAATTTACAATTTTCATTAATAAGGCTGAATAGCTGGCCGAACACAGGAGAAAAAAAAACAAAATGGCGGCAATCAATCGTTGGTTTTTTTCGAGTTTGGTTTAGATTTCCGTCCAGCAGAGATTTGTATTAACACGATAAGTTCATCAGATTAAAATAGTGATTTAACGCCTAATTTCATAAGAGAAGAGGCTAAAGCAGTAGTGGAACCTTTTACCACCTAAAATCAGAAGAAAGATACCTATCTTAAATCACAGTACTACGACTCAGGTTTTACAAACTAGTATTACTAGTATTTTACTATTATTAACTAGTATTTTATTTTTTACTTTCCTTGTATTCGAAATGAAAAGCACAGTGTTTACCTCGGGGTGAAAGTAACTTATTTAGTCCCTTTGAATTAGCGACCTCGCTAGGCTCGCCCGCCAACTTCTTCTCGGGATGATAAGTTACTTTCACCCCTAGGGTAATGTACTATTTAAGGGACTTACCTCTATCTTCATTTTTATATTTTTTTTTTTAATTTATAGGCTCGCTTTTAACTACTGACTTACTTAATGTGGTAGATAATGGATCACGCTTGTGTAGACGTAACCTAATCACTCCTGACTTAAAGTCCCTCATGTTGTAGCTATCAGGAAACACACGCTGGCAGGTAATTTTTACTCTATTTCATACGAAGAGATCTTCTGTGATTGTTGTGCCATCTAACAATTTTCTTAAAATAGACCATTTGATTGTCTTCATAATGTACTCGCTTACTAGTTTATTAATACGGGGGGGTATGGACATGAAGTTTGGTGTCAGTACTGGAGTTAAGTGGGAGACAAGCGGCGACACTCATTGTTGTACAAATAGGAAAGTATTTCCTATCTAACCTCTTTCATCTTTTCTGTACCTGCTTCAGTCGATAGCTACCAATTCAATTTTGGTTTTAGTCAGTGAAATTCATATAACTAAGTGGACAACACTTTTTAAGCTATTGCATAGCTTCTATCGCGGGCCTTGAGCGTGGAGACCGAATCCAGAAATTCCGTAACGAAAATAACCTAACACCCCCCACTCATTTGTTTTTTGAGCGTGGTGACCGATAAGAAAACAAATGAGTGAACAATCAATCAAAATTCAATTCAATGTGTGAAAGTGTAACTTCAATTAATATCAAAGAAAAAAAAACAAAGGAAAAAAATACTGCATAAATAAAATAAATAAATAATTATAATTGCATAAGTTGATAAAAATGCTATGCTATATAGCTTTACCGCGGCAGTCCCCGAGTGCCACACGTCTTTTTTTTTATTATTATAATTCATAGGCTCGCGTTTGACTACTATCTCACCTGATTGCAAGCGATGATGCGGCAGACGATGGAGCACGCTTGCCTAGAAGTAACCTATTCACTGTTGACTTAAAGAACCCTAGGTTATAGCTATCAGGAAACACTGACTCCGGCACGGAATTACACTCCTTAGCTGTACACATAATGAATGTGGCCGCGAAGAAGAAGTTTTGATTATTCCTATAAACAACATCTTTTAAGTCAATAAATTATATCCGACATAAAGGAATCATCTTGAAATCATACAAAATTCTCATGGCAACAGTACCATGCAAATCAGAAAACCAAATATAAAGGACTCCACAGAATCTCTAATGTAACCAGCAAGGAAAAGAAAAACATGGCATTACCATCAGGTTCGGATGCCAATCTGCATGACGGGCGGCATTCGTATTTACCCAATAAGATAGGATAACACAGATATATTGCTCATATACCAGTTTCTGATTACTGGTACGTGATACAGAAAGCTGGGATTTGTATATAAATGTAGTATGCGGATCGAATTTAACGAATGAGTTGTTGAAATTGATGGTTTAGGTCCTGAATTTGAGGGGTAAGGATGAGTTCACATGTTTCAGGTTTGAGATTTTTTTTCGTTAATGCAAAATTGCGAGTGTGCTGTGGTGCGCAGAGTATGGAGATCAGTGGTGGCCGAGTGGTATTGTCCCGACTTACGAGTTGTAGGTGGGTTCGAACCCAGCCAGGCGCATTACTTTGTGTAATTTATTTCATCACCACTGCTCTCAAAACTGTAAAGGAAAACATCGTGAGGAAACCGGCATGTCCTAGAACCAAAAATTCGAAGATATGTGACATTCATCAATCCGCACTGGGCTCACTTGGTGGATTACGGCTCATTGCCTCTTAAAGAGAGGAGGCCTGAGTCCCAACAGTGGGAACATTAAAAAGGCTGAGGATGAGGATGATGGTGCGCAGTACACTTGTTGTTCTGCAAGGGTTTTGTATTGTTCGAAAGAGTTACCGTGGCTTTCCCAAAATGCCCACAACAGTAAATAATATCGCGTGCTGCTCCAGAAAAACCAATCCAGGAGGTTCAGCCTGAAGGAACACTGTGAGTTTCAGTCAGTACAAGTCGATATTGATACTCCCACTCGTTCTACGTTGGAACAAGGAACAATCATCGTACAATATACTAATTAAAAAAGGGGGATTCTACGATATCCGGCCTTATGACCATAGGCGTGGGTTTGCTTACGGCGAACAATGGATAGCTTGCCGTCTGGATGTCTCGTAAGAACCAAGCCCAGATCATTGACGTGTTGCAAGCGCCAAAGAGATATCAGCTAAATTGACGGGGCCTGAAAGGGCCGACGTCTGCTATGACTGCAGATTGTTCCAAAGAATTACCGTAGCACTTGCAAAAAAGGTAGCTGAAGAAACACTGGTTTTAATAATACAATCCCTTTCACTTCTCCCAGAGTGGGATTCATTTGATGATTTTTCATATAAAGAAGTATATTAATTGGTGTTAATCAAACCGTTTATAAAACACAGATCGTTGACGTGGCTCAAAAGGCTGGACACCTTAAGCAGACTGGCTGCATGGCTTAAGTGGACTGGCTTTTTTTATGGTGGAAAAAATCAGGACAAGCTTGCCGCATGCTTATAGGAGATCGCATCAGGTCACAAAAGAGATGGTGGGGTGACTTAGATGTCTTCTTTAGGAATTGACAACATGTGGCCCAGAGCTGGGAAAATGGAAGGCATTGAGGGAGACTATAACGTAGCAGTGCACCTTATTATTGAGATTGGAATTTTAGCCAGTTAAACATACACAGGGGAAACTTTTAAACAGTTACCGTAGCTCTAGAACGCAAAAGGTAAATAAAGGATCATAGGCCAGGTGGGTTTAGTCGCCACTGTGCGGAACGCCCGGAGGACACGGTGGAGCACACAGTCGAGGTGTGCCCTGCTTACACTTTAACTGCTTACTGGGCGGAGCATCGCCGTGCCCTCGTGGGGGCGATCGGCGGCGGAGACCTCTCGCGCCGGGCCTTGGTTGAGGCCATGGTCCGGAGCGAGGCGGAGTGGCAGGCGGTCGCCGACTTCTGCGAAGTAGTAATGCTCGCAAAGGAGGAGGCCGAACGCATCAGGCAACGGCGTTATCGCCGCCGCCGTCGCCGGGATTCTGATCCCGATTTCCGGCCAACGTAGACGCGAGCTTGCGGACAGTAAGCAATGGGTAGCTCACTGTCCAGCCGTCCGGTAACTGTCTGGACCAAGCCCAAGTCGTCGACGGCGCGCACTGTTCCCGCGCGCCTCAAGGAGTTGTCAGCAACAGCAGGGACCCAGCCGGGTCGAAGCCTACTGGGGCCAGGGTTATCCGAAAGGGCGCTCGAGCCCCGGTATGAAGGCTAGAAGGAACGGGGTGGGTCTTTTAGTCAGTAAGAGTCTGACACTATCTCCCGCTCCGCCCAAGGGCGGGGGATGTCAATGCATGATTTTTTCCTACCATAAAAAAAAAGGTGGGTTTAGTCAGTTAAAGTCTGACACGCTCTCGCTCTACCCTAGAGTAAGAGAAGTCATTGAGGATTTTCCACCTCAAAAAAAAGCCAACTGATATTAACATACACTTACCCAAAATACACTTTAAATGTTTTTGCCTAAGTACCTTTTACTTTTGAAATGCATGGGTACTTATTTTGTATCTTTGACTTTTTGCTTTGAAATTGGCAGGAGTTACTCTTGGCCTACTCAATTTTTCTCATTTTGAAAAAGTTGATCCATTATCGATTATGGCAACGGCTTTGAACCAAGTAGATAATTTTATCGATAAAAGTAAATATAAATTATGTACGTCAAAACAACTTTTTCTTTTACAATTCAAAAAACATCACGCAAACATGAGAATTACTTTGCGCGAACGACTCTTCATTACCATGATATTTTTCACATAAAACATGTTTACGTACATTTCGTCATAAAAACAGTGTCATAACCCGACTTTGTGCAATGTCAAACGTAAACCTTATAAGTAAAGTAAACAGTTGAGTAAACAAACTCTTTCAAACGCAAACTCGAACACGCGAGATAAAAATAATGAAATATGAACTTAGGAGAATACACTACAGTCGAGTAGAAACACCCCTAAGAAAATATCCCATCCATCAACAAAGAAAATAGCGAACCTCCTTGCCTTAGACAAATGATTGACAGCGAGCGAAAAAAAAAATGGAATAAAAAAAGGAATGGAAAAACGAAATGATTCCTTATTCAAATTTTCACGGCGTTCGATTTTTTCCTTTGTCGCGCGACGTTCCTTTTTTGTTTCCATTTGTAATTTGTCGGTTTGCTCTTTCGTTGTAAAAACTGCGTTCAGTCAGCGTAAATGTCTTTCGGCAAGTTTTTTTTTTCTATTGGTTTTTATTATAGAGTGTAGACGTTTTGATATTCTGACGGTGTGTGTCGTTTCGTATTGTTGGCCTACAATTTGTCGTTTGAAAGACGGAGCACATGCAAATTGTAAATAGGAATGTATTCATGAAGTTACGTACCTTAATACAGTGTGTTCAAAATTCTGAATGATTCGAATTTAGATAGAGCTCATTTTGTAGATCCTATTAATTCTCTACTTCTAAGTCGTAAAAGTAATCTGACTGTTTCTTAAAAGTATCTGCAGGCAATAGACCTGCTTTATCGTTTATTTATTTATTACTACTATTTAAGGACACATCCAATTAAACAAGAATGGCTTTTATTACTCCTGGCGTTGACACTACTGATAAATCTGGTTATTTCATTAAGAGAAGGCAAATCGTGATCTCCTAAGTAACTGTTGATTAATTAGACAGATAACAAATTGTCGATGGCCAATAAAATCACATAAGTAATTGTTATTGTAAAAGCTCTTCTTACTTATCAAGACTGCCGCCTTAAATCTGTTTTCCATAATTACATATATAATTTCGTTTAACAGTCATTTTTAAAACTTATTAAAGAATCAACCCTATTCAATAGCCCAAATTGTACCAAAAACCCGAATTCCATTTGAATTCAAATTTCGAATCGACCGACATCAGCTGACTGTCGAAAGCGTTCGCAATTTAAACTGGTGACCTTGTAAAAGCGTTAATTCACCCCATCCCCGCGTAATTTGCGCTTACCGTAAAACTGATTACGCGTACAACAGCAGACGATTCCGTCTCTTTCTTTATCGTACTGTCTCACTCCCTCCCATTCATGAAACGTTTAATTATACCGCCTTGGGATGGCTTTATGCGGTAGTGAAAGTGGTAAAGTTTGATTGGACTTTCCAGGGAAAGTGTTGGGACGAGGGTGAAGTTGGGTTGTTCGTACGATAGTTGAAGAGTTGTTCCGTTGTTGTTTTGTGGATTTAGACCATATACCTAGTTTTATAGGTACTGGCAGTTTTACGGACAACATTAAATTTTGACGAAACTGTCCGGAAATGCAGATGAAATTACTTAGGATTTCTTCTTAAAAATCGATCTGAGTTAATTGCATCATAAAAAAAATCATCAAACAACACAAAAAACAAATGATTAACAACTAGCGTAGGCGAAGCCATGGCAAATAGCTTTGCCTGCGCACATAAAATATAGCCTGTCACTCAGGAATAAAGCAGTTTTCTACTGGTGAAAAAAAATTAGCGATCTGTCCAGTACTATCAGAGATTGCCTCCTACAAACAAAAAAACAAACTTTACCTTTTTATAATATTAATGCAGAATTTTTTGTACAACTGTTTCAACTGCATCATAAAAAAATACACAGGTGTGGTGAAAAACACAGCTATGGTTTTAGTCAGTAAAGTCTGACATGCCCCTCTCACTCCGCCTAAGTGCGGGAGAATTGATTGGATAATTTCCGACCTAAAAAAAAAAATATCAAACAATAAAAGAAGCAAATTAACTACAAAAGTAATCGATTCGTAAAATTAAAAAAACACACGTACAAAAACAACGAAAAATATTCTTAATTAAAAAAAAAAATTGAATATGGAATCATAGCATAACACCAGCCAATACGCGTCTTTCGTCTGCCGACTTTTTTAAATATGGCGGACGCCGGAGGCTCTCAAATACTCATTTGAACCCTCCTTGTTTTCCGAATCTTGTTTAATTTAAACTTCGAATGTTGTGCGGGTCCGGGTCACGGCGAGACGTAATGAGTAGGGGGTTGAATTAGGCGCTTCCTTGAGGGTTATTGTGTCACTTGTTGATTGAACATTGCGAGGAATTAATTTGCTTTCGGGTCTTCTTTTGTGTCAGTACTTTATATGTGTCACCTCTAATCGATAACGTTGGTGCTTTTGGAGTAGTGATGAAGATTTTAAATTTTTTTTTTTTGAGGTGAAATGTCAACCAATGATTTCTCGAGCTCTAGAGTGGAGCCAGCCTGGCCTTCAGTTGTTTTTTGCGTTCTAGGACCAGGAGTTTTTCTTTTTAAAAATTTCCCGTAGCCCTAGCGGTGATCGGCCCTGTTGACATTTCTTTATAGCGCGCGTATGAGATATACGCACCGTCAACTACTTGAACCCTTTTTTTTTCGATGGGAAAAATCATCTTATGACAACCCCCGCTCTTGGGCGGAGCGGGAGATAGTGTCAGACTCTTACTGACTAAAAAACCCATCCCGTTCCTTCAAGCCTTCATACCGGGGCTCGAGCGCCCTTTCGGATAACCTTGGCCCCAGTAGGCTTCGACCCGGCTGGGCCCCTGCTGTTGCTGACAACTCCTTGAGGCGCGCGGGAACAGCGCGCGCCGTCGACGACTTGGGCTTGGTCCGGACAGTTACCGGACGGCCGGACAGCGAGCTACCCATTGCTCACTGTCCGCAAGCCCGCGCCTACGTTGGCTGGAAATCGGGATCGGAATCCCGGCGGCGGCGAGAGCGCCTTTGCCTGATGCGGTCGGCCTCCTCCTTAGCGAGCATTACTGATTCGCAGAAGTCGGCGACCGCCTGCCACTCCTCCTCGCTCCGGACCATGGCCTCGACCAAGGCCCGGTGCGAGAAGTCTCCGCCGCCGATCACCCCCACGAGGGCACGGCGATGCTCCACCCAAGCAGGGTACACCGCGATTGTGTCCACCGTGTCCTCCGGGCGTTCCGCACAGTGGCGACACCCGGTCGTCACTTCCGCTTTAATTTGGAACAGGAACCTCCCGAACTTGCCATTTCCGGTGAGGACCTGTGTCATGCGGAAGGTAAGGACGCCGTGAGGTCTTTCCAGCCACGCCTCAAAGAGGGGGACTTATCGCCATAATTGTGGCGTGCCCAGCACGGGGTTGCGATAGTCACTGACGCCATTCCACCATGAGATCCCGCCGGAGCTCTGTCCGCCATGCCGTGACCTGTCGCGGCAGCGGACTTTCACCCCGGCGTTGCATCTCGACGCGCATGTCGTGCATGTGTGCAAGGACTGTTGCCTCCAGATCCCACGGTGGTAGGCCAGCCAGAAGGCTCGCCGCTTCGCAGGAAATCGTGCGGTATCCCCGCACCATCCGAATTGCCATGACCCTCTGGCAGGCGTTCAGAATGGCCGCCGGTCGCTTTTGCAGCGACGGCGCCCACACCGGCGCCCCGTAGAGGGCCATGGACCGAACGATCCCCGCGTAGAGCCTCCGGCAGGAGGCGTCTGGACCCCCAAGGTAGGGCAGAAGCCGCTTGAGAGCGGCCCCAGTCCGGTTGAGTTTGGAAGCCAGACGTCGGAAATGCTCCTCGAAATTCCATCGGCTGTCGAGGATGAGTCCCAGGTACCTCATCGATGTCCCGACGCCGATGCGAACTCCTCCTACCTTTAGTTGGGAACCCGACGGTGGCGCGTTCCGACGGCCGCGGCCGTGAAAACACATGGCCTCGGATTTGCGCAGCGCCACCTCGAGTCCCAACTCCTGGATCCTATCAACGACTATCGCAACCCCGCGTGTCGCTAGAGCGGCCGCCGGCCGGTATGACTCTCAACTACTTGAAGCCTGACTTTACCGGGCGGGTAGACGACGAGCTATCTACTGGTCGTCCCTCGCAAACCTACGTCTACGCTGGCTTGGAATGTACATTTTTAAAATACTAAATATCAATATATTATATTTTAGTTTAACAATTAAGAATATTACTTAGTTCAAATTGGAATAATCTTTTGCTGGTTTGTCGTAGCACTGAAATTTTCATTTACACTTTCAAGAATTGATAGTACTTATCAACTAGAAATATTTTGTTTGTAGTTTTGTGTTAAGAGTAAATAGGTTACTTCTGTATACTACAACGTTCACATCCCCTTCAACAAACCAATCAAAAACAACTAGGAACTTTTTAAAACCACTGAATCACTCTTGTCTTGACAGATGCGAAATAGTTATTTTACATCGTATACGACTAGGCAATATTCCATATTTTTCCAAATATCTCTTTATGTCTGGTCTTCTCCAAAAAAATGTAACTACAACTCACAAAAAATTTAAATATCATGTTCAGAATATAGGTCACTAAACCTCTATAAAGCTACAAAACCTAACCAACAACAAAACCAATTTAAATTACAAATATCGCAGAAAACCTTATTACAAATAAAAACCAATACTTTTCATTGGGTAGCCATTATCCGATATTACGGAAATGATACAATATTACAACTCAATGTTACAGTTATTGGTATCGTACCAATAATGGTTTGAACCAATATTCGTACCAATAATGGTTTGAACCAACATTTGTACCAATAATAGCTCGTACCAGTAATGTGCTGCCACTAATTTGCCTATTGTTTATTGCATTCAACACGCCAGAATATTTACTGGATAAGTTTGAAATTAGAAACTTTATTTCAAATTAAACTAATAACAGGCGCTTTTGAATTAACAAAATGTCGGTCAGGCAAAAAAAAAGTGAAGCTAAGCTGCACTATCCAAAGCGTAGATCTCTATGGAGAAGAACGTGCAAGAAACTCCATGGACCCACTCACTAAACCTGCCCAGGTTTAGGAGCAGGTTATAAGGATAGAATAGGTAGGATACCTGCCAGGTTAGAAGGTTGCCCAGTCTTCGGAGCCATGTTAATGATATCTGTTTTAAACGCGATCCATTAGTTTAATGTCAAGTATACTGCAGTCCATAGCTTTTGTATTTAACCCAATATAATGGGGGAAGACGCTTTAAGTGTTTTTTTTTATGGTGGGAAAATCATCAATGACAACCCCCGCTCTTGAGTGGAGCGGGAGATAGTGTCAGACTCTTACTGACTAAAAACCCACCCCGTACCTTCAAGCCTTCATACCGGGGCTCGAACTGTCTTTCGAAACTAACCATGGCTCCGGTAGGCTTCGACGCAACTGGGCCCCTACTGTTGCTGACAACTCCTTGAGGCGCGCGGGAACAGTGCGCGCCGTCGACGACTTGGGTTCGGTCTGGACAGTCACCGGACGGTCGGACAGCGAGCTACCCAGTGCTCGCTGTCCGCAAGCCCGCGCCTACGGTGGCCGGAAACCGGGATCAAAAACTCGGCGGTGGCGAGAGCGCCGTTGCCTGATGCGGTCGGCCTCCTTCTTTGCGAGCATTACTGCTTTGCAGAAGTCGCCGCCCGTCTGCCACTCCTCCTCGCTCCGGACCATGACCTGAACTAAGGCCCGGCGCGAGAGGTCTCCGCTGCCGTTTGCCTCCACGAGGGCACGGCGATGTTTCGCCCAAGCAGGGCACACCTCGACTGTGTGCTCCACCGTGTCCTCCGGGCGTTCCGCACAGTGGCGACACCCGAGCGTCACTTCCGCCCGAATCCGGTACAGGAACCTCCCGAACTTGCCATGTCCGGTGAGGACCTGCGTCATAGCTTTAAGTGTCATCTTTGAATTCATATTGTTTAAAAGACTAAAAACTATTTTTATGTTTTGGATCTAAAAGAAATCTCTGATCTTTTTAAGATTAAACAAGTTTATAGCGAAATGTAACTAAAATATTAGTTAATAAGTAGCTTAATATGTAATCGTACAAACTAATTATATTAATAAGAATTACTTATGTATAAAGCAACTCACAGGGTATCAAAAAATTATCAAAATCGCTGTCAATGAAAAAAGTGTCTATATAACTCGTAGCATTGCCACTTGATATATTTGATTGAATAATTTTTATAGCCTTTATTCTGACTGATGGTTTAATGCCTTTTCCTTCTTCTTCCCTACCCTCTCTTTTGAACAATATCTGGCTAAATTGCCCCAAAAACATGATCAGATCGTCATACCACCTTCACCGTAGTCAACCTCAAAGGCGATGTCCTTTATCAGGCGTCAATTGAGGAGCTACCGTCTTCCGTGTAAGACTTGTCTAAAATAAAGAAAACCATTGAAAGTGATCACACTAAAAACTCAACAACAGATACAGAAGAAAAAGAAGAAACAGCGTTTAATATTGTAGCACTAACAGACGCATCATATTCCATAGCAATAGTTGACATGGAAAATAACCATGGAAAAACATTTCAACTGCATTAAGTTTCAAACACGCAGTCTGATAATAAACAACTTATTTGAAAATGTAGACGCGACCTCTGACATTATACTAACAATCATTTTTATACAAAGAATATGTTGAATGATATGAAGATGGAAAATCACGAGACGAGTTATTGTGTTTTTATATTTTCGCATAAATTCAAAAGAAACGAAATCTTAGAATAGACAACGAAAGCAATGATATTTCTAAGAGCTTAAGATTTATAGGTAGAAACTGAAAACATACAAAACGATATCGTTATGAACAGACTAAAGGAAGACAAAAATAATCACATTGACATAAGAAACACAATAAACATTCTTTTATAAACCAACTTCCTCAGAAAACAAACTTCAAACGACCAAGAGAAAAACCATGATAATACCATGTTGAACATCCCTCATCCCTTTAAAATTGACACGAAATAATCCCAAACAGAAACTCTGTAACCAAACAATGACCTTATTAAAGCGACATACAGGAATAATTCAAACATACATATGTTTATATACACATATAATACACATGCTACTTGGTAAATCCTTCAGAGTAAAACGAGATGGGACGGGGTGGCATCCTGCCCCTTAAGGGGGGTACCCACCCTCGTCTATAGAATGTCTCCGTACGAAACCCCTTTGTAGAAGGAAGGGTTACCTTGGGAATGGAATAGAAAATAGTACATAATAAAAATTCAAAATATATTCTTTGGAGGCTCCAATTTTCTGGAATACCCGAAGGGTAACCATTTCTTTAGATTATTCGTTTTTTTTTCTTGGTAGACTCGAGAGTGAGGCTTGTTGTGCCATGTGATGCCTTTGAATTATATTTCGTTATAACGATCTTGAAGAAAACATAATAAAATACATGTTTTTGCTGAAATGATAACCTTGGGTTTGTTGTTTTATTTGGTTGTGAACTAGAATTTGTTTGATCATCCCGTGTCTGAGGAATGTGGCGTTTGTTATTTCTGTGTCGTGTTTAATGATGTTGTTTGGTTAATGTATGCCTTCTGTTTTAGTTGGTACCCTTTAGATATGTGCCACGTTGGCAGTTGACATATACACATTATTTATTTCAATAGTACCTACAAAATACACAAATAGTACTTAGAGCTACTGAAATTTTCATTTGTTGAGTAGTATGTTAAGTTGTTTTACAGATTACATGAGTGTTATAAAGGTGAAAGTTTGTATCTAATTTGTAAGAAGTTAGACCGATTTGGGTAGATCATGTCCTGGAATCGCACTTAGAATACCGTTTATCCTGGAAGTAGTAGTAGTAGAAGTTCCCTTAGGATAATTTTCTACTCTCACGCGGGTGGAACTGTAGATAGAAGTTAGTTATTATAAAAGGTGTAAGGGACAGCCCTCCACAAACTTTAAGGGCTTGCTCGCTTTACTGAGCAAGCCCTTAAAGTTTGTGGAAGGCTGTCCCTTACACCTTGTATTTCAATCTTGTTAATTTTTATATCAATCTTATTTTCAATATCATTATCTTCCTAGCATATTTCTAACTAGCTTGGGGTCGGCTTCCAATCTAATCGAATGCGGCTTAATACCTGTGCTTCACATTGAGCAACTGCCTATCAGACCTCCACAATCCAGTTACTGGGCAACACGACACTCCTTGGATAAACTGATGGTAAGACTTTCTGGCATCTGGTAACCTATAACGACTGTCAAATATCTACGGATGACAACTGGGCCATTAGAATGTCTTTTTCAATATGATCAAATAATAAAAAGTACTCGGAAAGTTTTTACAGCTCTCCACAATTTATTACATAGCAAATATTTCTTGTGACATCACTCAACGCGAACCGCTGCCTCTCCAAACCTTTAGCACTAATGAATAATATCCTAAACCATCAAACCGACGTCAAAATAACTTATTCCGTATAAAATAGAATAAGGAAACAGTGGTTTGATCGAACATCCCTCCGTGTCAGGTACCGAGTCTAAAAAAAAAGAAATTCCATTTCCACAAACGAAAAATCCATCCAATACAATATATCACACGCTTCTAAGCCCGTTAGGAATAGAGCGAGTTGGAGATATGTGAAGGACCGATGGTAGAGAGAGACAGAATCAAATGTCCCTGCGAAATGGAACGTAAGAAGATTGAATAGAAGTCACACTAGTACGAGTTACCTTTACGCACACTAGTGAAAATGTACTATACGGTTGTTAAGGGGCATATACATAAGTTCTAGTTTTACGTCTCAATCTTATGATGGTCAAAATGGGCATACATAAGTCTTGTGATGGGTTGGTGGGCAAAATGGGCATAGATAAGTCAAAGTCAAAGTATTTATTAGTGGGCTCAAATTTAAATTCATTTATTATTAGTGCTTTTTGGTGACACAGCAGGTCTTATGAATAATCTATGACAACTTAAAAAGCAACCTACTATTCATTGTCGTATCTAGGGTTATTTTTCAAGGCAGGTCAAGCTCCTGATATGGCTGATTTTTGTGTGATGTTATCAATATTTTGGCGTCCATCATAGAATCAGTAGCCCAATATCCTGGACCCCCTCCCTATACACATACGCCCATGTTACTATTCCTATTTTCTAGATCATAAACCATTTTAACTGCTGATTCGTAGTTATCTAACTATGCACAGAAGTTGAAAAAGCGTAAGTGGGTGCTACATTGCATTTGTTATTTATTTATTTATTTATTTATTTATTATACGCTTTATTGTACACCATTACACATACAAAAAGGAAACTAAAACTAAAACACATACATACAAAGGGCGGCCTTATCGCATTCTATCTAGGTTATTGTATTTGTTTGGAAACGAATATGTAGTTTCTTCGTTATTTTTTTTTTTTTGTGGTGGGAAAATATCATCCAATGACATCAAGCTCTTAGGCGGAGCGGGAGATAGTGTCAGACTCTTACTGACTAAAAGACCCACCCCGTTCCTTCTAGCCTTCATACCGGGGCTCGAGCACCCTTTCGGATAACCCTGGCCCCAGTAGGCTCCCGGTCCCTACTGTTGCTGACAACTCCTTGAGGCGCGTGGGAACAGTGCGCACCGTCGACGACTTGGGCTTGGTCCGGACAGTTACCGGACGGCCGGACAGCGAGCTACCTATTGCTCACTGTCCGCAAGTCCGCGCCTTGTTGGCCGGAAATCGGGATCAGAATCCCGGCGGCGGCGGCGAGGACGCCGTTGCCTGATGCGTTCGGCCTCCTCCTTTGCGAGCATTACTGCTTCGCAGAAATCGGCGAACACCTGCCACTCCTCCTCGCTCTGGACCATGGCCTCAACTTTTCGTTAGTACGTCAAACTTCTATTTATTAAATAACAGAGAAGAAAAATGTCATTTTCCACTTTTTAGCATTTCAATGATAAACAAATTGTTACCACAGAAATTCAATTTAATTATTCTCCGAGTGCGCGTCTCCTGTTTAAGGAAATTTCACGCCGACTGATCGACACTTCACGTGACCAGAGGGCTGGCTTGTTCTTCGCCCAAAGAATTAGCATTGCCATTCAACGTGGCAATGCTGCCAGTCTTCTGGGCACATTTCCGGATGACAGCGATGTGGAGGAGTACTTTGACGCCTGAGCGTACTTTTTCATTTTGTATTATATATATGTACATAGTTAGGTTTTAGTATAAATAGTTTATTTAGTATTTAAGTTTTTTATGTACATATGTATTAAAATAATTAGTTGAAAAGTTTAAATAATAAATTAAGTTTCTATTTGGTTTTACCATAATTATTCTCTAAACTATATAATTAAACGTCATGCCAATACTTCCTCTACATCAATTCCTCTTTCAATATCTCCGGGGCATAATATCAAACGGCGCAACGTCCCCTTAACTAAAGGGTTATGCATGTGTGCCCCTAAATACAACGGAGCACATGCGAAAATTCAGATCAGCCGTAAAGAAATGGCGCACACTTTCACAAGTAAAGGCTTAGATCACCCATACTTTTACACCCTAGTGTACGTACACATGGCAATCTTGTTTGGTGAGAGTGTGTGAGTGATTTTCGCGATATAGTACCCTTGGGAGTCGAATATTTTATTTATTTTTCTTGCATTTGGAATATCATTGTTACTTACGCTATATTAGAAGTGAGGATCTCAGTGGATTGCTTTGGTGACGCAGTTTTGATGGAAAATATTTTTGCTTCAGTCAATTTTCTGATCAATGCTCAGTTTGACTCTATTAGTCTTACCTACTTCTAGAACAAGCATTCAGTATTCATCATCATGAGTGCTGTGAGATGGTTTGAAGAGATAACTGAAAGAACAGGCTGGGTTTTGGTTAGTATAAGTCTGATACGCCATCTCGCTCCACCCTGAACGGGAGAAATTATTTGATAATTTCCTACCTAATACAGAGGCATGTGACTACCTAGTCTTTAATGTATAGCTCTAACATTTTCCATTTGCCACAATTATTGATTTCATATACACAAGAAACGCAGACCCGGAACACTTATCTGTAAACCATACAAATGTTTGTTCTGTGCGAGATCCGAACCCGCGACACACAGCGTAGCTGCCATCGCCCCACCACTACCAATCATGAGGTCACAGATTGTCTTAGCGTGTGGTTGTTCCAACATGACGCCGATGACTGCTTTTATTCATAGAAGCTTCATTAATATTGACAGAAAATATCATCATCATTTCAGTCGAAAGACGTCCACTGTTGGACATAGGCCTCCCCCAAGTGTCGCCACAATGAACGGTACTGTGCGTCTCGCATCCATTGGATTCTCGCGACCACCTTGTTTGAGGCCTCCAACACTACGTCTTTCGGTACGTGGTCGCCACTGCAGAAACTTTCGTCTCCACCGACCATTTATTCTGCGAGCAATGTGTCTTGCTCACTGTTATTTAAGTTTGCCGAACGCATCAGGCAACGGCGTTATCGCCGCCGCCGCCGCCGCCGGGATTCTGATCCTTATTTCCGGCCACCGTAGGCGCGGGCTTGCGGACAGTGAGCAATGGGTAGCTCGCTGTCCGGCCGTCCGGTAACTGTCCGGACCAAGCCCAAGTCGTCGACGGCGCGCACTGTTCCTGCGCGCCTCAAGGAGTTGTCAGCAACAGCAGGGACCCAGCCGGGTCGAAGCCTACTGGGGCCAGGGTTATCCGAAAGGGCGCTCGAGCCCCGGTATGAAGGCTAGAAGGAACGGGGTGGGTCTTTTAATCAGTAAGAGTCTGACACTATCTCCTGCTCCGCCCAAGAGCGGGGGATGTCAATGCATGATTTTTTCCCACCATAAAAAAAAAACTGTCATTTATGTTTGGTGATTCTTTGGGCTACGTCGGTTACCTTGGTTATTCTGCTTCTCTATCTTCATTTCTGATGTGATCATGCAAGGAAACTCCAAGCATAGCTCTTTTCATTGCTCTTTGAGTGACTTTAAGTCTTCTGATGAGGCCCATTGTACCCCATTCAGCCCTTTTGACAAAAAACGTAAGAAAACATGATCATTTTGGTTTTTTTACGTCGGGTATTATACTGGTTCTGTTAGGGCTCCAGGATTGTTCAAAAGAGTCACCGCGACCCTGGAATGCAAATGACAGCTGACGGAACACTGGTAGGTTCACTCAGAGTGGGACAAGTTTTCACACTCTCAAAAGAGATGTAAGTATATCACAGGAAAAAATTGCAGATTTCGTATGATTGTTAAGAATCTTTATTAGATCATAATTTCTTGATATATTATTAAAAAAATCGTTTTGTATACGATAAATGACATCCAAATTCATCAGTTTCCATCATAATCGTCGGGTCGCGATATTTTAAAATAGAATAGCCTTTATTGTACACTAAAATAGTAACAATTTCACAGAAAACAATCAACAACAATCAATAGTAACAATTTTTTTTCCGTTTTCATTATTTGTTATTTGTTTATTGTGCAAACCTACCACAGTGATCTCTTTTTTAACCCAAAGGTTGACTGGGAAAGAATGTCTTGTTGCATTAAGTCCGCCTATGTACCACTACTTAATAATTAAATAAATAAAACAATCTCGCTCTTATTGCTTCTACCACTATTTTTCTCTGCACCACCCAAAGGTTGACTGGTAGAAAATATCTAAGGCATTAAGTCCACCTCTGTACTTTTGTATGCATAAAGCTAGAACTGCATTAGACCGACGCACACATGTAACAAGCCACATTTGTACGTAGAACGACGTCGCGTGGCGTGGATCAAGTGTAGCTCTACAAGTCTAGTTTCCATATAAAATGTATGGAGACTGACGCGCCCAGATCGATGTGTGGCACACGTATGCGCAGTGTAGTTATACCTTAAAACATTTAATCAGTAAATAAATAAATTTTATGTCATTTGCAAATTTTCGGTGACATACACAACGTTCATGTTTCTTAGCTTTTCATCTACCAATTGTATACGCCTACGTGTACTAAAATTTATGTAACAACACTTCAGTTTCATGTCACGCATATCTACATGAAGGGTTACGAGGCCAAAGACCACACGACAACAATTTTATTACCGAAACACTCCAGAAAAAATTCCAAATTTCCGTTCCACATGTAACTTCGGTCGAAAACATCAATTCTACTCGTAAAAATCACAACCCCATCATAATTCCTTAATACCTACTCCACATGCTTACCATAAAACACATACATAGTATGGCCGGTAATAGCTTTTTATGTTCGATTCGCACGGAACGGAACCCACTGGTTAAACGTTAACGTTCGCCTTTGAGTATTCAGTTCGTATATGTGGAGCGTTTGGTGGTAAGCCGAGCAGAGTGGCTTTGGCGAGTCGAGTGGTTTGTAGACTGGTTATGTTTGGATGGTTTTATGAATGATTGAGTTTGATGCTTCTGTATTAAATTTAGTACTCGGTGTTGATGTCTTTCTTATGTTTTCCTCTTCATGACGATTTAGGGTTATCTCAGACAAAAGAACTTCGACAATTGTTCAGAAAAATGCATAATTTTCTTTGTGATATGTCACAAAAAAAATTAAATAGGTACTATGATTTTTTTTCCCTAGTAGTAAGTCATTTTTTTTTCACTTATATTTAATTATGGGTTACGCTCATCAATAATGTCCTTTTTTCGGGGTTACATGAGCTGAAAAATGACTTCAAAAGAAATTATGTTTGTCATTAGGTAACTCAAACCAATAAGCAAACACTTTCTAAAGCAAAACTTCTAAATATCTAAAAAACATTTGACACTAAAATCTCAATAACACACTCTACATACAAGTTACTGACTTACTGTACTTGCTTCAAACAAGCAAGCCAACTTCCCCATTCAAACGCAGTACGATATAGTGCTGCCGTGTCATGGCTACATTTGCTGCGTATGAATCGTAAGCGTACATGTGATATGCAAATCAGTCGTATTATACGATGATTTGTGCGCCCACTGAGATTTGTGACATCGTGTGTAGTGGCCATGTTTATTAGCTATTACATACTACAAGTAGGTAGGTATATAAGGTAGTAAAGTAGTCATGCTACATCGTCTAAGTTGGGGCGATGTCTGCTAGAGCTGTGGGATTTTTAAAGAGTTACAATGGCCTTAGAACGCAAAGGACAATTGAAAGAATACGGGTGGGTCTTAGTCAGTAAAAGTCTGATACTCCCTTTATTGCCTTCTCTCGCTCTATAGTGAAGCGAGAGGGAATTGCCCTGTGCGTTTCGGTATTATGTTTCTTTATAGCAATAACCTGGGGGCGTTATGGCAAGAGTGAATAGGTTACTTCTAGGCAAACGTGCTATATCGTTGACCACACCAACGCCTACTATCAACTGAGGTAAATAGTGGACAAATCCGAGCCTATCTACACTAATATAATAAAGAGGTAAAGTTTGTTTTTTTGTTTTTATGTTTTTTTGTTTGTAGGAGGTTATCTCTGAAAGTACTAGTCTGATTGCGAAATTATTTTCACTGATAGAAAGCTGCTTTATTCCCGAGTGACATAGGCTATATATATATATATATATATATTATGTACGCGGGTGAAGCTGCGGGCAAAAGCTAGTCAATAATAATATATTTTTTTTAAATACAGTCCAGGATGTACCGCGTAACCGTGGTCCTGAAACAAAAAGGCAATTAAAAAAATACAGGCGGATTTTAATCAGTATAAATCTGATACGCCCTCTCTTTGCAGCATAATAATTTTGCACTAAAAAAAGTAATATGACCAGCTAATTTTTAACGTATGGCTAATAAATGAGATTTCATCTCAAATGAGCAAACATAATATCAAAAACACCATTGTTCAATATCCAGGCATTTCGCAACTGAAAACAAACCCTAAACGAGGGTCCAAAACTTAGTATCCAAGTCTATCTAATACCGGAACATTCGAATGGCCTGGTTGAAGGCTGTATCTTGCATCGTCTGGCCAGGATTTCCGATGGTAGCATTCACGGAGTTAGGGTGCCTAAAGCGAATGCCAAAATTGGCTAATCTTTTTGTTTCAGTTTAGGTTTTGTAACCGGGAATTAGGGTGTGGAAAAGGAGTGTTTATCGCATGACTCAATACCTATGTATGGTTGTAAATCATTCGACGTCTCTGATGAGTCATTTTGTGACTCATTTTGGGCGTTATCTTTTAACGGAATCTCTAAAGAGTAATAATAATTTGTATATTCGAAATTGCCAATCGTTTACCCAGCTAAGCTCGGGTCCGAGGACCGGGTAGAACTTACGGTAGAGGTGTGCCCCGCTTTGGCAGAGCACCGCTGTGTTTTCGTTGGGGCGACCGGCGGCAAAGATCTTTCGCGCCGGGCCTTGGTACAGGCTATAGTCCATGCTCTAGCGAGGAGGAGTGTCAGACTGTCGCCTCTTGCAAAGCAGTAATGCCAGCAAAGGAGGCGGCCGCACGCGCACGCGCTAGAGAACGGCCCTCACGCCTCAGCCACTTGGATCCCGATCCCGATTTCCGGCCACCGTAGGCGCGGGCTTGCGAACTGTGAGCAATGGGTAGCACGCCGTCCGGACCGAGTTCGAGTCGTCGACGGCGCATAGTGTTCCACGCGCGCCTCAAAGAGAATTCAGCAAACCGCTCCAATAGGGACTGAGCAGGGTTGAAGCCTGCTGCGGCCATGGGTTGTTCAAAACTGTACTCCAGGGCTCTGGAACGAAGGCAAAAAAAAAAACAGGAGTGGGTTTTAATCAGTAAAAGTCGAACACGACCTCCTGCTCCGTCCAAGAGCGAGAGAAGTCATTGGATGATTTTCCTAAAAAAATCCATGACTGTTTTGTTTAGTTTTGATTGGCGTATCACTTTTCAAATATCTTCTATAAATATTATACATACTAGCTGTGCCCGCGACTTTGTTCGCATGGACTACAGGATTTTGAATTTATTTTTTCTAAAATAAAAGTAGCCTATGTTACTCCTTATTACATCAGCTAACTGCCAAAAAAAGTCCCGTCAAAATCGGTCCAGCCATTTCAGAGATCACCACGGACAAACAGACAGACAGACAGACAAAAATTTAAAAAAATGTTATTTTGGTGTATGTACCGTACCTATACACCACTATTTTTTAATTAGTACACATACTTATAGGGCTTATTAGAAAAGCCCTTGTTATTTTATAAGTAAAATCTCAATAAATAATATTCATAAACAGCAAAGTTATTAGCGTTGGTTTATGTCCCAAAATGTCACTCAATTTATGGAAATATTGTGCAGGCTATTGATTAATGAATGAAGTGACAATTATTAAGGAAAAACACTGCCCGCAGTATTTTCTACTAGCAATTGTTATGTTTGATTGATTCTATGATGAATTTACCTTTTCGTGGTCAATTTTAGGATTTCGGTTTTTTCTACTTTTGACTACAAAAATATGACCAGTGACGGGTAGATAGAGCCCCATTTTTTTGTGTACTAATTAAAAAGTAGGGGTGTATATATTCATGTGCATGTAGTAAAAAGCAGTTATTTCAATATTACTAACAGACACTCCAATTTTATTTATATGTATAGATGTATATATAATATATAAAATTTTATTTATATATACATATATATATTCGCTTGCCGCAAAAAAATATTTGTAAGACCTACATACATAGATAGTTTGTTCCGAGTCTGGATGCCTTATGTATATGAGTTTACATGTTTGTAAACACACCCACAATAAAGAAGTAATTTCTAGCATGTGGCTAGGTTAAAAAATAATAAATTATTTAGCAGTTATTTTAATCTAAAGACCAGTAGCCTGATTCACGTAAAATCAAACAAGCCAAATATCGTTTAAGTTTTATAGTCGTTCGATCGAAGTCCTATCCAAAAGCGGTATTCACGATCTATCGACTTAATTCCAGTTACATTAATAAGTATTCTACCAGGATAAGGTAATCGGTGTCGTTTAAACTCGATTGATGGATGTGAATACGGAAATGGTCTAAACGACTAAATCGCTACCATATCGTTACGGTTTTCATTACGTGAATCAGGCTACTGAATGATTGCTCAATGCAAAAAAATTCTTAGTTTGCACAAAAACAAAAAAAACAGTTACTTCACAAGTTTTTACAATTATGATTTTTATTTGGTGCTAAGAGTCGAAAAATTATCAAGATTAATTGCAAATTGCAAAAAATAAACTTAACACTTTAGTAACATAGCACCGGAACATATCTTTTTTTATTATTTTTAACTTCACATGGCTTGTGCATTCATTCAACCCGTGTCAAGTTTAGAATAGTACATCTTGATACAAGTGGAAATGGTTGTCATTGCGACTGAGCCACAGGAGAGGGTGTAATAGCGCCGAGTGTTGCAGTGTCTTTTCACGTATATAAAATAAAAATGGGGGTGATCCAGTGACTGGTAAGGGTTGCGGGAATTCGATAGATGCGAGACGCACAGGACCGCTCTTTGTGGCGACACTTGGGGGAGGCCTATGTCCAACAGTGGACGTCTTTCGGCTGAAATGATGATGATGATGATGAAGACCCGGTGACTTGCGAAGTCACCGTGGCCCTGAAACGCAAAAGGCAACTGAAGGAATACTAAATTGGCGGGTGGGGGTAGTACGGTGAAAATTACTTTACGACATATTCTCTTACCTACGAAACATACAATGCTCTTAATGTTGCTGATGTGTGTAGGAGGATCTTTAACTCTTTTCAATCTCTTAAACGTCTCCAAAAAATCCTACCATTCCCCACTAAGGTTAATCTTCCACAATCTCTTCTTCTACCACTCGCTGCGGATGTCCGTTATCTAGATGCTATAATACTCCTAAACAAACTTGAACGACTGCAGCATTTGTGCATCCGCTTTATTTTTGGCTTCCGCAAATTCGACCGGCTGCCGATTCGGCGTCGGCGCGATACTATACTATCTCTTCTCTACACTATTCAGCACAATCCTAATGCACACCTTCGTAAATCTTGAGGAGCGGAGAGGTTGAACAGTTTACTTGCGTGATCGAATCAGGAATGAGGATATCCGCAGAAGAACCAAGGTAGCCGACATAGCACGAAAAATCGCCAAACTTAAGTGGCAATGGGCAGGGCACATTGCTCGCAGAACAGATGGCCGTTGGGGCCGAAAGGTTCTGGTATGGCGACTACTTACCGGAAGATGTAGCATTCTTAATTACAAGGCAAGAGGCCTTGCAAGGTGGATCGATGACCTGGTAAAGATTGCGGGAATCCGATGGATGCGAGACGCACAGGACCGTTCATTGTGGTAACACTTGGGGGAGGCCTATGTCCAACAGTGATAATCATTATGGCCTTTCAGCTGAAATGATGATGACCTTCGTGAACGCTTTAAGTATCTCGTCCCAAGGGGTAAAAACTTTGTCGCACCACCTATTCTCTTCTCCTACGTACTCTGCGTCTTAATTCTTAGCCACTATGGTGGTTCCTTTTCTGCAACTGCAGTGCGTCTCTGGAACTCTCTGCCATACTCTCTTTCCTCTTTCTCTGGATGTCTTCAAGAGAAAGATTAAAGAGCACTTCCTTTCATTATTGACATAATATTAGTATATATTAGTATGTATATTTTATATACAGGGTGTAATCGACAGCCCTCCACAAACTTTAAGGGGTTGCTCAGTAGACAAAACTGAACAACCTTCTATAAGATTTTTTTTCAGGAAACGAAAAAGAAAATCGGTACAATCAAGTTTTTAATTTTGTACAGTGAGGCCGATTTTTTTTTCGTTTCCTCAAAAAAAAAAAGTTTTGTGGAAGGTTGAGTCAGATCAGTTTCGTCTACTTACTTTTGTCCTTTGAAATTTGTGGTCCCTTACACCCTGTATTAGACTTATGTATGTTTTAATTATACATTACATTTAATTAAGTAGATATAGAAAGTGCACTGGATACCCTCAAATATGTTCTCTCTCTGTAACTCAAAGGTTTGGTGGGAGAAAACTCATTTTTGAGTTAAGCTCGCCTTTGTATAAACTGTCTGTATCACCGTGTACTTATGTTTTGTGCACAATAAAGAATTAAGAATTTTAAAAACGATATGAAAATTGGTTGAGCTGTTTCCGAGCCGTTTCACCATAAACACAGTGACACGAGATATTTATATATTAGAAGACTGGATTATCATAATAATAACAATAAATTTAATATATTATAGTTTGTAATGACATTATAATTATATCTATGAAGGATCAGTTACGGTGTCGAGCATAATTATTCTTTTATCAGGTTTTTTGCAAATAAAATATATTTATCATTCTATTTAATGCATATATTTATGAATAGTGTTGAAACTGTGTAATTTGCATAATTTTGTTAGAATTTACTTATAATTTAAAAGTGATATAAGTTAACTTTATAATTAGCAAAATTATAATTATGAAAGATAACAACAAGAGCTCTGTAAATAATTCTATCCAATATTAGCTTTTGCTGGTGGGTTCGCCTACATTAAAATAGAAAATTACAAAGCTCAGTGACATAAGGCAGCGAATACAACAAGTGATAACACTTTATCACTTGATATCTTAAGGGCCAAGCGCCCGAAAAGTGCCATAAAACAGTGATTTTCTGAGGCCTACTCCTCCGTAACGGCTAGGTCAATTGGTTTGAAAAAAATATATGTTTATTATAGATTCATGAACAATAATATCAACATTTGATTTTTTCGTGCAATTAATACTTTTGTCAAAAAAAAATATTTAGCAATTTCGCAACTTTTCGCAACTTTTCCCTACTCCTTCAAAACGGCTTGGACCTTTAGAAACATTTTTACACATAAAAATTGGTGGTTAAATATTCTTCAAAGTGAACATTGCATAAGTAAATCAATCAATATCTCGCAGAGAAAATGGATTTAAAGCGCTTTCCGGGCGCTGCTGGCCGCAAATAAATGCACAGATTTGCGTACTGCCGCCTAGGCGAGTGCGAGAGTTGCGTTCACATAATTTCGGTCAGATGGTTCAAGGGACTATACGCCTTAACTAGCTATCGATTTTAAATATAATTTCACTTGTAAAATGTCACTGCATTCCACTAGCGAAATAATACACACTTTTATACTAAAATAAAAAGCTTTATTATTATTATTATGTATGTATTTAGAAATATAATATAAGTATGTTTACCAGTATTTATAGCACAAGCTCTGCTTAGTTTGATAGTAGTGGAATATTATTATTATATTAAAAGTCCCCAGGTACACATAAGCACAGACAAACAGCTAAGCTTAACATCTCAATTTTTCGGTTAATCATCATTATCATTTCAGCTAAAAGAGGTACGTGACTTTTGGACATAATAGGCCACCTCCACCACGACTAGTTTCTTGCGTCTCGCATCTATCAAATTCCCACGACCCTCACCACGTCATCAATCCACCTAGTGGGAGACCTTCTAACGCTTGTATCTTCCGGTACGTGGTCGCCACTCCACAAGGCTTAGCCAAGTTGATAAATCTACAATCGTTAACGTTATTATGAAACTTCAAATGTATGGGAATGACGTCATCTTAACGCTCAGTCTCGTGGTCAGAACAAAGGAATTGGAGGCGTTGCTGAATCAAAGCGATCGACGAAAGAGAATCGAAACGAAACAGTCGTAATTTGGCTAGGCCTGCAGAACCTTTCAGTGCCATCGACCTATTCTGCGAGCAATGTACTCTATCCACTGCCAGTTAAAGACGATTCTTTAGGTTTTTTCGGTTGGGGGCTAAAAAGTCAAAAGAATATTTTTTTTTTATTTGTTATAAACTAGTACTTGACTGCAATACCGCCTGATGGTAAGCAGTGATGCAATCGTTGATGGTGAGGCGCACTAGTTTATTAAGAGCCTATTCACTCTAGCCTTGAAGACACCTAAATTATAATCAGACGGAAAGACTGCAGCAGGCAAACTATTCCAATCCTTCGAAGTACGCGGTATAAATGACGAGGCGAAACGCTTAGTCCGGACCGTAGATGTTTCAACAACGTAAGGGTGGATACTCGCCGTGCGTCGGTTTGTCCGATGGTAGAAATGAGATGGCGGATGGAGTCTTCTTAGTGTTTCATTTTTGTAAGAAAGTCGTTCGACTCAGTTTTTTTCTTCTATAAATCCAACAATCTATAATTATCTTGATATTTGAAGGAAATAACAAATCTGTTGTTAGCAACGCGAATTTCAGTTGTCATTCACTTGTTTCTCGATATAATGATAGTTCTACAACAGATGTGGATCGTTATGTGGCTAATGATGCTGAATCAATAAGCAGAGTAGAATATTCAGAATCTGATTTCCCTAACGATTCCAGATTTACAATTACCGTTACGGATCTTGAGCGCTGGCTTCAAGTTGCGCAGAAGTCAAATATTCGGTCTCTTTAGTGGTGCGAAGTGAGACTCGGGGCGAGTGTCAGTGATTGGCTCGCCGCGCCATCGTGTCATCACGTCACTCGTGATTCGTTGCCTGCGTTGCTGCATGTATGTAACAACGAAGACGATTGGCGATTGTATGGAATGCGCAAAGCGATCCCCACTCTGACGCCGATCGCTCAAGATACGTTTCGGCAATTGTAGGTATGTTATTACTTTATACTTATTATGACACTATTATATCTTTGCAAATGTATCCTACTTTTGTAATAAGAATATCATTAAAAGAGACTGAAACAGGTATAATCTAAACGAAAATCTTTTGCAATTTTTATTGTTGTAAAATCCTCAGTCATATTAAATAATTTAAAAAATAATTATATTCGATACTTTTATAAGGTTCTTCTATTAGTAAACAATGATCAAGATCTCTTAATCAACCTTGATTATTGAATCAGTGTTGACTACATCAGATTTCATTTTACTCTAATAATTACCAAAGTCGTTTGACTTTTTAGACAGACTATAAAAACCAACATTTCACATTTTTCATTTCTTTTTTTTATCCATTTTTTTTTTCGTTGTACACACTATTTTCCCAATTTTGTGATTTTAAGAATCAAAGTTCAGAGCACCGCTTCAAACAGAAGGACCATAAGGTCATAAAGACCAGTGGAGAAACTAATTCCTAAAGTACCTATTACAGTAGCGCCTTTCTGTATTACCAGTCATAAAAATACTAATAAACAAATGGCTACATTTTGTACTGCAACTTTGCCAAGCTCATAAGTTTTCGCCAATATTCGTAACAGCGAATGTTAACGAGTATTTCATTCGGACATATTTATGATTTTGGCACGGTACGGATACGATACGATTGCGAATCGTGCCGTCTGCGACTGCGAAATATGGGCGTGCGAAAATATGAGCTTTGAAAATTATAGTTTTCAATTTGATAATGGGATCTTCTGAGCTTTTTGTTCTATGGTTATAAATTGGGGATGTAGGGGGTTTTATTTCCTTGATTAAGCGACATTAGAATACATTTAGTGACGTCATAGTTTATTAATAATATTCCACAACTGCACTGAAGCTTTTTGGGAACACATTTATTGTGCGTACAGCCAAGGAGTGGAATTCCCTGCCGGAGTCTGTGTTTCCTGATAGCTACAACTTAGGGGTCTTTAAGTCAAGAGTGAATAGGTTATTTCTGGGCAAGCGTGCTCCATCGTCAACCAAATCATCGCTTACCATCAGGTGAGATGGTGGTCAAATGCGAGCCTATCAATAATAATTTAAAAAAATACTTTCACACAAAGCTATCTAGTCTCAAACTAAGCAGAGCTTGCACTATATTTACTATACAACTGATAAACATCTCTATGTATTTCTTAATATAATATACATATAAACTAGACAAAGAACAACAAGACCGTGCTCATCATACAAACATTTGTCTCGAATGGAAAACCAACCCACGACTTCCTACATAGCATTTTAGGGCCACTAACCAACAGGCCAGTCTTCTTAATGTTTCATTTATGTAAGAAAGTCGTTCTTCTATATATCTAGCAATTATATTCATATTGTTTTTTTACTTCGAATCTATTACTATCATCAAATTAAATCTTCAAAACTACCGCAAAGTATAATTACACGCTTAACTCACGATCTTTTTAAAGATACATTCGACCATTCAACACTAATTTTAACACCATGACACTGCTTTATAATACCTTAGTTAATTGTATTATAATTCTAAACTAAATGAACATGTACGCGTTATCTCAGAAATCAGGTTTGCTACGTACATAAGTAATAGGGCGACTACACCTGTCGCCGGCACCCCGAGGCACAACTTGAACATTAATTGTACCGCAATTGCCATTCATACTATCATACAATATGTTCGTCTATCTGTCCGCTTTAAGGGCCTCCTGTCTATCTAAAAAGTCACCGGTGGAGTTTCAAGTGAACCCAGCTGACATTTAAAGACTATTGTATTTTATTATTTACGGATACAAAACCTATAAACGTCTATAAATTTGTTTTAACTTGAAGTTAATAGCTAGTGCACATTTCTACAACAATTATATACATAGACTTTGTAAATGTATACCTATATCGATTTCTAAACGCAATTACCATTGAAATAGTATGATGTTAGATGAACGCAAATAAGGCTGGTTACTTTGAGTGTGTGTTTTTTTTTAAATAGTTGCATAGTAAAGACTTATCGGATATTTCGCATGCCGTAGATTCATTGCTTCCTAACAAGGAATCTCGCAATGTAGCCGCCAGAATGCTACAGTAAATAAACAATGAAAGCTCTGCGTTTATAAATTATCGGCACAATGGCAAAAACGGCCACACCGAGCGCCGTATTCTTTAGATAAATTCACTGCGCCCATAATTGGCGCCGCCACCCTAAGGCGGTGGAAGTCTTAGAAAATTATAGTTACGTTTAATTTGGTTATTGTAAAGTTAACGAATTATTTGTGAATGGATTACGGAGTGTGGAAACTTGGAACTTGTGCAAGATTGACATTAATTACCGATTGTAAAACTTTGTATGTAGTTGGAGTGAATGACCTAGGGTAACTGTATGCCGTTTATTACCTACCGTAACTGGGTCATTTTTTTTTTCATGTTTATTGCAAGTTGCATGTCAACGAGTTTTAATGTTATTTACGTTATAGAAAA
This sequence comes from Mythimna ferrago, assembly GCA_910589285.2. Taxonomy (NCBI): domain Eukaryota; kingdom Metazoa; phylum Arthropoda; class Insecta; order Lepidoptera; family Noctuidae; genus Mythimna; species Mythimna ferrago. The sequence continues at coordinate 5,298,934 of OU342693.1, forward strand.
ACAAAAGACTGTCGCATTCATGTGGTTGTATAAAATTAATTACTCAGACCTATTAAAAAAAAAAATTAAGTTATTGTTACAAGATTTGGTCCTGAAACGCAGAAGGCAACTGAAGGAATACAGGTGAGTTTTAGTCAGCAAAAGTCTGACACTTCCTGTCGTTCTACCCAGACTGTGAGTTCTTTGATGATTTCCTAACCTCAAAACGAAAAAATAAAAATGACATTGTATTTCTATATGATGGACAGAATTTTTTGTATCTGGCAATTTTAGCTAGAGAACCACTGGGTTCGCTGGCTTTAGTTTAACCATTAAAATTCTTAATAATAACTTTTTTCTTTCTTAATAATAACTGACATTATCAAATACTTAGAAACATAATATTATTAAAACATACTAAAATATGATACTTAATAAATGTCCACATATTGTGAGCTGATAACATCGAAATTGGCCTCACGTGGAACTACTTACATTATAAAACCATGTTTAACAATTTAAAAAACCAGACAAAAGACAGCTTCATTAATTTCAAAAAAGTATTAAAAATAAAACATTTTGTCATCCACGAAAGTTTTTATTGAAAAATATCATAAAAACTATATTATTAATAATGTCAAAAGCGCACTTTGTTAAAATGGCGGCCTACAACCGGTATTACTTATAAATAGTCGCTTATTGGTCGCCTGCTGTAAAAAATAATGTCATAACATTGTCACATGTTATATTACAGACCTATACAGTGTTATTAGCAATTTATTATTCAGCTTTTACTCCTAAAATGGTGACAGAAATACCACTTCACATGATTATTTTAATGATACCAGGCAGGCCTAGACTGCAGGTTTGTTATTTATTTATTTAAACTTCATGTACAACAGTGGTACATAGATGATGATGGATGATGATGATTGATGATGGTGATGGTTTGTTTGAAAGGTTTATTCCGAAAATCCCCACCAACGATTTCCCACCAGTGGGGATTGTAGGAGTGCCAGGCGGTCGCCACCTTCTGCGAAGCAGTAATGCTAGCAAAAGAGGAGGCCGACTGCATCAGGCAACGGCGGCGCTCACAGTCGCTGCACCCCAGCTGCCGCCGGGATTCCGATCCCGATTTCCGGCCACCGTAGGCGCGGGCTTGCGGACGGCGAGCAACGGGTAGCTCGCTGTCCGACCGTCTGGTAACTGTCCGGACCGAGCCAAAGTCGTCGACGGCGCGCACTGTTCCAGCGCGCCTCAAGGAGCTGTCAGCAACAGCAGGGGCACAGCTGGATCGAAGCCTACTGGGGCCAGGGAAAAGTTAACGAAGGAACAGGAGTGGGTTTTTAGTCAGTAAAAGTCTGACACTATCTCCCGCTTTTGGTTGGCCAAAAGCGGGGGATGTCATTAGATGATTTTCCAATCGCGAAAATAAAAACCAGTGGGGATTGTTACTTTTTTTTTCAGAAATCCCCCTAGCCAATTAAAATCATATCTGGGGGGATTTTTGGAAAAATAAGTTTTAAGAATCCCCATCACATATTTTTACTAAACATACGGCATTGTGATACCGGTACATGATGGACATCCCACCAATACGTACAAAGTATTTTGGGAAAAATTCATTGTGCGTAGAGCAAAGGAGTGGAATTCTCTGCCGAAGTCTATGTTTCCTAATAGCTACCACCTAGGGGTCTTAAGTCAAGACTGAATAGGTTATTTCAAGGCAAGCGTATTCCATCGTCGGCCACGTTATAGCTTACCATCAGGTGAGATAGTGGTCAAACGCGATCCAATCAGTAATAATAATAAAAAAGAGTATACACACTAACCGCCACGTTATTTGATGAATATCCAACGTAAAAAAGGGCAATTCCGGGCATCAATAGGCATGGGTTTGCAGACAGTGAGTACTGGGTAGCTCGTCGTCCAAAAAGGTCTATGCTCGTGTCGATAACTTGTAGTGTTCCACACTCACCTCAAAGAGATGTCAGCAATGGGCTTCCCACTAGAGCTGGTGTCTGCTAAGGCTGCGGGATAGCTCAAAATAGTAACTGTGGTCCTGGAATGCAAAAAGCAACTGAAAGCACACAGGTGGGTTTCAAGGTTGAACTATATCAGGCACACGTGGGCTACGTACGCCGATCTGGGCGCGTCTGTCTCCATACATTTTAAATGACAATTCGAGTTGTAGAGCTACATTAGATCCACGCCACGCAACGCGACTCTACATACAAATCAGATGTGGCTCACGTGTGCGTCGGTCTAATGTAGTTCCCGCTTTAAGCCGGCCATAAACGGTCAAACCGATCGTCTAATCGGTACGACGCTACCGATCGGATCAAAACAGATTTGACCGTGTGTGGGAGTGGAGTGATCCACTGGATTTATGGCCGGCATTAGTCAGGTTAAGTTACTCTCTCAAGCTTCACCTAGAACGAGAGGAGTTATTTCATTAAATTTTGGAAAATGGACCCTAAAAAGGGATGTAATTCATTGCACTAGGTTTGTGTTCATTGGGTCTTCTGCGTAAATTTCTTGCGTGCGAAATAACATTTAGTTATACAGTTTTTAATATAGTTTTAGCCTCAATAATGGCTTGAAAGGTGTCATTAAGGGAGCACACATCAATCGAGTATGCTATTCTCGTGCTAAAGTGCATTAAACACAGTAAAGTTTGTCATCGGCCATTATTAATTGGTCACGCACTGTTATGGAGTCACAGGAAGTTATTTTGTAAATTTTTGTTTTAATATAGGCTATACTGATATCTTTATACAAAGTTATTTGTAAAATACTGGCGAGTGTCCACCCTTACCTTGTTGAAACATCTACGGTCCGGACTAAGCGTTTCGTCTCGTCATTTATACCGCGTACATCGAAGGACTGGAACAGTTTGCCTGCTGCGGTCTTCCCGTCTGCTTATTATAATTTAGGTGTCTTCAAGGCTAGAGTGAATAGGCTCTTAATAAACTAGTGCGCCTCACCATCAACGATTGCATCACTGCTTACCATCAGGCGGGATCGCAGTCAAGTACCTACTAGTTTATAACAGATAAAAAAAAAACCTCTTAGGACTATGTAACTAACATTACAAACATCAACTTTTGTTCTACGACTTTTAAAAATTTATCATATTTTAGTTCATTAGATTTTCATACAAAAATAAAAATATTTAAATTGAACGTTCGAAATATTACGAAGTCTATGCGGTAGCAAAAGTCATGAGGGCATGCCCTCATGACTTTTGCTTCGCATCCCCCCCCCTTAAATCCCCTAAAAGTCCCCTTAAAAGTCTGACAAGCCCATGGGCTTGTCAGACTTTTAAGGGGATGCATCTCGACATACATTTTCACTGTTTTTTATACAACCGCTCTTACGCGATTATGACGTTATTGCACATTTTTCATCAGATATTTTGAAAACACAGTATCTTGTGGATATTATCTAGGCTTCTATGTAAATCAATTTATAAATTTGTGTAAAACTAATCCAGTTAAGATCTCTGAAAATCTGCTATTTTGCATGAACTTTGACACTTCATAATTTACTCAAAAATTAAAAAAGTCAAAAAAGTACAACTATACAAGCTTAGCATATCAAGATTCTAAATAATGACAATGTTTTTCAAAAACTTGTTTGTGTTTAAAAAACACGTAGGTACATATTTCCCAAAACCAGTTTTGTAAAATATTCAAGTAAATCACGGAATTACTGAATGCCAACAGAGTTTTCAGGTATTATCACTCCTTTTTCGCGTTGCCTTTTCATGAAACATCACGTTGGATTGCGTTAGATGAAGTAACAAGCTTTTAAACCATGCTCGATGATGACGATAGGCGAGTGGAAAAGCAGCCTCTTAATGCATGTTGACTAAAACTACACCTATGTTCCTTCAGTTGATTTTTGCTTTCTAGGTTCACGAGTATCTCTTTCATACGTTTTCCATGACTCTAGCAGGCATCAACCGTGCTGGTCTCCTACGGCTTGCTGACATCTCTTTGATGCGCAAACAGAATACTACGTTGTCGACGACTCGGGCTCGGTCGTTATAGGACGAGCGAAAGGCGATCTACTCATTGCTTGTCGTCCGCAAGCCGTACGATAGTCGGAGATTGCTTTGTAATTCCAGATGCCTGGAGCGTTTCCTGTCGCGATCTTTATGGCAACTTAAGGATACTTTTTCACCAGAGATGGGCTACGTTGCTATGCATGCATTTGATATCCACCAATCATATTCAGAGATCCATATAATTTAGCTCTGGTGGAAATAACCTTTAACTGGCGGGTTCAATTAAGTTAAATTTTATATGGATGAATTCGTGGTCAGAATGCGTGCTATAGTGAGCTATGCGGTGATGAGCAATCAAATAAACACAATAAAAAAATCGAATAATTCAAATTAGAGTAACAATACTACAATTGAACAATTAAAATAAATTGAAAACATAAAAAATAAATTTAATTAAAATAAATTATAATTCAATTAAAATTTATTTTTTTAGTTTCATTTTTTCTACAATGTTCAGTTTTAATAAAGCCATTGAATTTTATAAAAAAAATGGCCAAGTGCGAGTCGAACTCCCGCACGAACACAAATTTTTTGCACCCCACAATTTTTTTTTTTTTGCCCCACTAAAATTTTATTCTGTTTTTAGTATTTTGTTGCAGCAACAAAAATACATCATTTGTGAAAATTTCAACTGTCTAGCAATCACGGTTCATGAGATACAGCCTGGTGACACACGAACCGACAACGAAGTCTTAGCAATAGGGTCCCGTTTTTACTCTTAGGGTACGGAACCCTAAAAGACGTTCTTCCTCACCTGTAAACCCAACGGTAAAACCTACTTGTAGAACCATCTTTTTATTCAATAAATTTCTAACTTTAGCTCACTACATGAAAAACTAACTAGTCTGCATTTACATATGTACATATTCAAGCGTATTAGATCTAATTTTACCCACAACTTGCATATTATACACATAAGCCGGACGTTTTGTGTAGCGACTATAATGTTGCACCGGTCCGGTGACGTCATAGTGACTGTAAATGAACCTAGTATGAACTTTTAAACACACCTTATTGGTGTGTAAAAAGAGGAAAATGTTTGTGTTTGAGTTGATATGTAATGGCAAGAAGCGACATGCATTTTAAACTTTTCATGGTGTTTTGTTTGTCATAGTCTAAATGATAATTCCACGGCTCCTGGATCAGATTATCATTGATCCTTCTCCCTCAAGCGTTTTCAAAACTTTCCATCATCATCATCTTCATTTTAAGTCGAAAGACGTTCACTGTTGAACTCTCTGCGTCTCGCAGCCATCAGATTCGCACGACCTTCACCAGGTCATCAGTCTACCTTGTGGAAGGCCTTACTCTCCAACAATCACGCAATTAGGATACATCCCCAAGACTTTAAGGGGTCTTCTTCAAATCTCGTTACTGGGACGAGAAAATAGCTCTTTGCCTCTGATGGAACTACCTTCTTCTTCTTAGTCGGGCACTCTTATCAGAGTGGTCGTGGCGCTGTAGTTTGCCTCCAAGGCTGCGGCATGTCGAGCAATATCTCTCCATTTCTGGCGGTTGGATGGAGCTATATAATAATGTTCCACAACTATTACACAACGCCATCAAATCCCAAACTAAGCAGAGTTTGTACTACGAGTACTATAGTTTTTTTGTCCTATGATGAGTTCCCTGACAGTTCTTGTCTGACAATTATAGTGATGTGACCTAACGAAATTTAATCGATTTTTTACAATAACGAATCAGTTGGCAAAGAAAATGGAATCGGATCACCGATTTTAGATTTATAGATGATAAATGTGAAAGTTTGTATGTGTGTGTGGATGTTTGTTACTCTTTCACGCAAGAACTAGTCTACGGATTTTGAAGAAATTTTACAGTAAACCAAAAAACCTGTCAAAAACTAAAAACTTAAAATAACACAGGGCGAAACCGCGGGGGACGGCTAGTGGTAAATAAAATGCAGTCTATTTAAAATAATAATTTATTTATTATTCACTGTTAGAACTTGACTCTTGATTTGAACTCATATCCATATCGGAATCGGAATCTTCTCCAACTAACCGCGATGATTAATTATTGATCCCTAATTCGGTCGATCCGGCTATATTTATTCCAGTCCTCTGTTATAGTTTTTTGAGTTTTTTCTATTACTTTTTTTCCAATTTTCTGCTGTTACATGCGATTACAAGATGGCCGCTCCGATTTTGTCGATTAGTGTGTCGTCGAGTAGTGTCAATCTCTATTGGCAGAAGCTCCGTTTAACGCATTACACATTTTTAAGTTCTATGCTTTTTTTATTTTATTTACTTAATTTATTAACAGTTAATTATAACCATGGCTCGCATGCCAATGTTAATTATAGCCATGGAGCGCAGTGTCCTGGGTGTTCGAATTTCCGACCGCATAAGAAACACAGAGCTGCGCGCCACAACTAACATTAAAGATGTTACCCGAAAAGCTGCCACTCTAAAGTGGGATTGGGCCGGACATGTTTGTCGCATGTCGGATGAGCTGTGGGCTAAAAGAGCCACTGATTGGGTCCCATTAAACGCAAGGCGACATCGCGGCAGACCAAGGCGAAGGTGGAGAGATGAGCTTGATAAATAACGGAGGGACTGGCCCGCAATGGCCAAAGACAGATGTGTGTGGAAAAGGGAGAGGGAGGCCTTCGCCCAGCAGTGGGACATAAATGGGCTAACTAACTAACTAACTAACTAATTATAACCACAATAATTTACTTAGTAATTTACGAAAGACAATATTTTTTTATCATTTCATTTTTATTTTTTTTGCCAGTTTATTTTTTAGTAATCTAAAGTAGTATGCGTGCCACGGAAAAAAAATGAACTGTCAAGGAACTCATCATTGGGCAAAAAAGGTATAGACAACTCATCCTTATAATAGTTCAGTTTAGGTCGTCAAATGGATTACATTAAGAGCTTAGTGGTATGACCTCTATTCATACTCGTACCACATCTAGAAACTTCACATCTTCGTTTTCCATATATAAAACACCAATAAAAAACTTTACTAATAATGTGATACAATTTCAACAGCTGACATTAGTCGCACGCGTCTGCAACTTAAAATTGTCGCATTACCTGATAATAACTGCTTAAGCCTGTTATTGGTGGCCAGTTTAGGACTTTATTAAGTGCTTTCATTACGAAATTCACGCTTACTAAACTGTAATTTGGATTGGCTGATTGCTGGTTCGGACTTCATAGGTGTAAAATTATACACGATAGCCTTTTTTTAATTTATCATGTACTAAATTATCTGCTTAAGCTATAGCAAAGACTGTAACCGTACATTAATTAGTGACACAAAACTGACATGACACTTTAAGTACCAACATATGTAAGTGATGTGATATTGAAACACAAATCTCGTAGATACCTAGATGCATAGGCGATGTGGTGATGAAATACAAAACTTGCACGACATTTTAGGGTACTCCTAAATACATAAGTGATGTGGTGATGAAACAAAATACGCATGACACTTCAAGTTACATATATAGGTGATGTGTTGATGAAACACAATACTCGCACCTGCATAGGTGATGTAGAGATGACACATAAGGTCATAATAACATGGTAATAACACATAAGTTTCAACTAACACTACTGACAGTAAATTCGGATTCGACTTTCGGCTCACTTGTATGTAACACAGCTCCAGCAAAACTGTCTTTATATTTTTTTCGCAGTTTTAATGTTAGTAATTTAAAAAGAAGGTTTATTTGGTAAAAAATATTTACAAGTTAAAAATGCTTTTGACCAATTAATAGTTTTGACTGTGACATTACCTACATTATTATTAATGAAAATACACGATAAATTACAAATGGCGACTGTTTTATAACCCTGTCAGTGCTGTGTGGCAATCAGCTTCAACATTTAATTACCACTGCCAATTAATTAGGCACATGATTCAAACAAAACAGTAATATATAAAGTTTTTGCCACATTGTGTTAAGGTTGTATTATCTATCTGACACAAGACAGCCAATTAAATAAAAAATGGTTTTTGCTTCTTTGTCGTCAATTTTTGTTATTACTTTTATTTTAGTTACAGATATTATTTAAAATTTTATTTTCATGTTTGTCTTCTTGCCATATGCGAGTCACAAATCAACATTGTTCTTTCTTTCTTTCTTTAAAAGAATATTCCGGGTGCAAATTTCCACTCACAAACCCACTACCTATTAGGTTTTCATGGTTGGCACGTTTTTTACTTGATATGATATAAAATAAATAAAAAGACATTACTCTACTATTTTGGTGTATTATGTTTTTTTTTCTATTCAATATTTTACATTAAATATTACGAATTTTTAAGGATTTTTTTTATTAAAATGGTCATCAAGGGAACGGAGAGAATAATATTATTAACGTTTTATAACAGAACTGAACGCGATCAAAACGAAAGTGGATTCTGTCTGTTTTTTAGAAGAAATCATCAAATAAATATATTCTCCCGTTCAAAGTGGAACGAGATGAAGTATCAGAATATTATTGACTAATTCCCACCTGTGTCCCTTCAGATGCCCTTGGCGTTCCAGGGTCACAGCGACTCTTTCAAACATTCAAGCAACCCATTGGATTTCGCCTTCCTTTTTGTCAACCCTACTTCTACTAATTATTTTTTAGTCTTTAAATAGTGATGACACATAATTTAACAGGATACAATACGAAGTGTTGACATAAGACGAATTAATTTAATGACCAATTAAGTACAAGAAAAAAACATTTAATCTTCTCTTCTAACTTGGTAAAGTATAAATACAAAATTGTATTGAACGTCAAGTTTTTTTCCAAGTTATAAAGATCAGCTGTTTACGAATGGGCGTTTAATTGCAAGTTATTTTACTTTGGATAAGTTTATAGCAACTGTCAACAGTATTGTAGCTATTTAAAGGCATTTAAAAATGTACTAAAAGAAAGTAAGTTAAAACGTTCATTCGTGCCTCTAACAATTGTATAAACTAAAAATTCATAATGAAAAAAAAAAGAAAAATTAAAATCTTTGCAAGACCAAAAACGCGCCAAACTCAGAATATTCTGTGATATTTAAAACTATAAATAACGCAGCGCTAGTATTTATGCCTACTTTAAGGTTTTAGATTTATAAAAAAATCCCAAAAAGGTAAAGTCTAAAAGTACAAAAAAAACACTTCGAATAGTAAACTACTCAAAACATCATAAAAAAAAAAAACAAATAATGAAAGCGATTCAAACCGACATACACAAAAAAAACTAACTAAAACAAACCTTACCTCAAAATCACGACTGCCATGTCCCATTACATTTAACCCTCAAACGCAACTGGATCCGAAGATTCACTTTCACTCAACCTGCATTAACCCGTTCAAGAAAAAAATACTAACATCGGTTTGCGCCACCTGAGATTTCTAACAAAGGGATGTTTAGACCCTTTTCTTGTCGACAATTGTCTGTTTAACCCTTTAATTTCGGGGCAGGAAGTCTTCGGGACACCTGCGTAGAAAGTGAATCCGTGGGTACAAAAAATCTGGTAGGTGATTTATTTCGTTTATTGATTGAAGACAATATGTAGCATGAAATTGATAGTGGGAATCTTTGCTCTCAAGGGTCGAGTTACGAAAATAATCGACGTTGAAGTTTTTATTTTTTTTCTATAGATCTATTATTTGATCGAGTATCGTGTATATTCGTAATTAATCCACATGTGGTCGTAATATAACAGTTAAAAGAAAATTAATTAACTTGAAATGCTTAGCTTTACCGGTTGCTATGCAAATTTTATACGAGCATAATTCTAAACGCGGTCATTCTAAAAATATCATTAGTAAATGGAAATATATACATTTACACGCAAAACTTACCGCAAAAAAGTAGTGTTAACGGTGGTTTCAGAAGAATCATTAATACACGAGTTGAGAATGTTTAATAAAAAGCTAGTAAATGTTAATACATCTTGTTTACTAAGAAAATATTCGCAGTTCACACGCATATTAAATAGACCGTCTAAACCCTCTCTAGCAACAATAATGTGAAATATTTTTTATTGCAGACCATTGTGACACATTGGCACCTGAGTATTTGAATGCGGCATTGTATTTAGTGACTACATGATTTATATTTGCATACGGTTTTGTATGAGTTCGTTAGCGTCTACGGGTCGGGAAGGAATCGAACGGGTAAGAATGGTAAGATAGATTGTTCGCACGGCTGACTGCCGGCAGTTGGAGGGTTATACAATTTTAATAAAATGATTTTGGGTCGGGCCGCACGTAGGATTAAGAATGCGTTCGATAATATTAATTGAAATTCCTTGTGATCCGATTGTGATTTTTAGTTTAATGATTTGACCGTTTGTGACCAAATTAAAAAAAAGACGATTTTATTTTAATGAAATAATAATAAGGTAGCAATATCCTTGTAGTGAAAATTTCCATTGATTTGTTTAATTTTAAATATTTAAAGAACATATTTAAGTTTCTCAACAAAAATATTTATAAGCTAAAAAAATGTGTGTTACGAAATATTTCTGATTTGGCTGGGAAATGATCAAATATGTTCTCTCGCTCTGGATGGAGCGAGAGGGAGTATCAAACTTTTACTGACTAACACCAACCCAAAATCTTTAAGCTGCCTTTCGAGTTCCAGAACCGTGGTAACTCGATGGAATAATTTCACAACCTAAAAAATATAAGCAAAGAAAATACCTACACAAAGAAAATCAGTAGCCACTTATGCACTTAATATTAACACATTGAAAGATGTGATTACCTATACTCCTACAAGGGAAGACTTCCTCTGCAAGAGAGGAAGGCATAGTAACCCATGCTCTTACCTTTACCGAACTACACAAATTAAGTAATATCGTCAACTGTTTGCCTGCTGCGGTCTTCACCATCAACGATTGCATCACTGCTTATCATCAGGTGAGATCGCAGCCAAGCACTAGTTTATATTAATTAAAAGACTCACCATCACACGGCAACATAGCGATCAGAGTGCCATCGACATCTCTGGAAGCTGGATGCAGTAACCCCACCCTAGATTTCAGCCAAAGGGGTGATAAAAAACTATTATTACCAAGCTTGCACATGTCCCAAACCAGGTACAATCCGAACAATGATCCTTACCTTTTTATATGCAAAATTATTTCGGTAACCCAATATGCAAAGTAGGTTAACCCATTGCTATGCAAATTTTCTCTATTTGGCAAAGAATGGTCTAACGATTTTGGCTTCGGATCTATTGACGAGGGATCTTTTTGGATCCGATCAATACGCTTATTGATCCGTCGAGTGATTTATTGGCTTATGCAGTTTGTAGTTTGTTATTTTTATGTTCACGGTCTGATTCTGTTGGAGGGTTTGCTGAAGTTCAAGTGACAGTTACGTGTGTCAATAGTTTAGAATAATTATGCACTCGTTAGTTTACAGATAGTTTAGTTTTTGTTTCCAAAGGCAGAAAAGCAAATCTCTTATCGATGACATCGGTAGTTGTTTTTTTTTTTAGCTCTACTAGCTTTGCCCGCAGATTCGCCTGCGTACATAAAACATAGCCTATGTCACTCAGGAATAGAGCAGTAGCATAGTCGGCCTTATAATGTTCCCACTGTTGAGACTCAGGCCTCCTCTCAAGGAGAGAGAATGGGCCTTAATCCACCACGCGGGCCCAGTGCGGGTTGGTGGATGTAACATGTCTTCGAATTTTTTGGTTCTAGGACATAGGTTTCCTCACGATGTTTTTCTTCACCGTTTTGAGAGCAGTGGTGCTAAATTAAATTACACAAAGTAATGCGCCTGGCTGGGTTTGAACCCGCGACCTACAACTCATAAGCCGGGACCGTTACCATTCGGCCACTACTGCTCTCTATAATAGAGCAGTAATATAGCAAAATCAGGTGATTTAGCTATATTTTCTTTCTCTCTCTGATGTTATTCTGTGTTATGACAGAAGTTTTTATAACATTTCAAGTATTTTTTTAATTGATATAAATCAGTACTTGACTGTAATCCCACCTGACGGCAAGCGGTGATGCAATAATTGATGGTGAGGCGCACTATATTATTAAGGGCCTATTCACTCTATCCTTGAAGACATCTCAATTATAATCGGACGGGAAGATCGTAGCAGGAAAATTATTCCAGTTCCTATATGCACGAGGTATAAACGACTTGCCGTACGTCGGGTTATCCGATGGTATAAATGAGATGGCGGAATCAAGTCATGCAATTCATGTGCATACTCTTCAAAGTGCATTTATAAACATATAGCAGCGCTATCATACACAAATATTATTTCTATGGTATTGTTCGTCAATTCGTTGAGCTCCTTAGTAGTCCTAAGTTGAGCTGTATGAATACTGACAAATGCTTACACTGACTGGATAGGTCCAAACAAATCTGTATGGTTCTTTCTTCAAAAGACCATCTCGGATACTAATCTGCATGGTTCTCATATGATTTGACTATTACATGTTTGCTGTATGGACTTTAAAAAAGACTGACCCCGAGTTTGTTTCGGTTTTTCTTTTTAGGGTAGTCAGCTAGGAAACACCGGCCTCATCTAGTTTAAACTGACGAAAAAATTTTGCAAAAAAAAATCATTTATCATTATTGGTTGCCACCTATAGTAATAACAGCACAGGTACTGTTGTAGGCAATAAGGTTGATTTTTGGATTGACAGTGAATTTGTATTAAAACTGCGTGTGTACTGTTTGACTTTTTATTTTGAACTAACTTACGAGTAGTAACAAGGTTTAGCGGACTGTATGAACGATGTTTAACTATAGCTGTATATCTAGGTATGCACGTTAACTTATTAACTTTGATTTGCTTGAACAGGTACCAAGATCAAGAGATCAAGAAACGTGGGCGCCAGCATTAGTTCATTATAAACCCACCTACATAAAGCACAACAATAAACATCCTTACATGGATAACTAATAAAATAACGATGTCAACAGCATATCATATTCAAGTCACAATCATTATTTCAATAAGTACAGCATTGAAATTGATATTAATAGTTAATATGCTGGCTAAGCTTACCACTTTATTTATAAGATTCAGACTAACGATCAAATGAAAGCTGATACTAAAATAACGGAGCTTCAAATTAGTATTTGCATTGAGAAACTGAATATTCTAGATGACGGTAATAAAGGTTTTCTTGGCTCAAGATTTTCTCTGTATTCAATAGTCAAGTTATTATATAAGTCTGAAAATGATCACGAATAATAAGCGTAAGGAGTGATAAAATAATAATATAGGTAATTAGCTATACGGTATCTTCTAATCCAACATACCAGTGTGTTACAAGACAAAAGTCTAGTTATTCACAATGGACCACTCATGGAATCAGAAGTCTGAAAGTCATCCGGACTTTGAATAAAAAAATCGAACATATGTGACATCCACCAAAGCGCACTGAGCCCACGTGGTGGATTACGGCCTCCAAGAGAAGAGATCCTCGCCAAGAAAAGAGACCAGAGTTCCAGCAGACAGACTTTTTGAAACAATATACTTAAAAAAACCAGCTAATCACAAATTTCCTCATAATAATAAATACATAAGTACAAAAAACTCAATTTCCCGGTTGACCGATCCCCACATTTGGTAGTTTTGGCCCCAAAACTGACGTCCCTGCCCACCTCTTTTGTTATTCACCCTTACAGAGGGGACGATTGGCTATCGCATGCAATTTTGGAAATATGTATAATTGCTATTACAATTCGGTTGTAAAAAAAAGTTGGAATAACTTAGAATTTGGTTGTTCTTTTATTACAGTATTTTTTTTTCTTTTATTTTAAAATGTGTTTTTGGAAAGTTTTAACTGATTTAGTGTGTATTGATATTTATTTTTTAATGTTTATTCTTGTGGCTCAAAAAAAACCTTTAAATAAAATAACCTCTAAATAGTACTCATATTTTTTCAACCCTCGTCTAAGTTACTTATTTCACTGCTGGGACTCAGACCTCCTCTCTAAGAAAGGGCCTTATTCCACCACACAAGCCTACTGCGGATTAATGGAAGTCATGTGTCTTCTAACTTTTAGTTCTAGGACATGCTTTTCATGCTATTTTGACTTGACCAATTATTATTTTAATTAAATTACGCAAACCTATCTAAGCTCCCTGACCACAGTGATGAAAATAGCCGCAATTTACATTGTCGATTTTGTGTGGTATTCCCTTATAATAATATAAGCGTACACGTTAGTCATAAATTCTATTTCAATCCTTGACAGACAAGAAGGTAAACGCAAACATGTGGGGGCACGTGTAATTTGTCCAAACAACGTTTTTCTGAGAATTTATTAATTTGGCGTCAATAGAGTTGGCTATAGATACGTGTGGCACGTAGAAGCCGTGGAAAGCTTTCCACAAGATGGACCGATGCCCTGGGGCCTAAGTCTACTATTTTTATAAATTCGTCATTCCAACACGATCCCATTGTCATTTTGCTAAAAGTTTATAATCTGCTAATTCATAATGATCGATCATTGATCGGTCAATGGTCTTGTAATAGAATTGTGGTAGAATGACAATATCGAGCTTATTAAAAGCACTAATTGCGCAATGACGTCGTAACGGTAGGTCACTGATCAAAGGAACTGGCCAAATTTTTGCAGATTACCGCATATGTCAGATATTCATTTGTCATTATGTACGAGATGACTATTCTGTGCCGTTTCTTTCAACGGAGTGTCAGTGGTTGACCATCGGAAAGTCATAATGACGCCATTATATTAGTAGATTACCAAAACTTGTCAAAATCAACAATTATGAAATCAATGATAGACCATTCTGACACTATCGTATTAGCAGACTTGAGGCCCTGGTGAGGGTCGTGGAAATCCGATGGATGCGAGACGCACAGGATCGGTCATTATGGCGACACTTAGGGAGAGGTGAAATGATTATGATGATGATGACACGTATCCAAAAGCAAAACCATTCCTTATGTAACAGGAATATGTATGCCTACTGAAGAAAGCACTCGTGTATTTGTTTGGAAGTTCCTAAATAAATACACGTGTTTTTGAAGATGGAGATTAACACGTGCCGTTTTTGAATTGACATTGCAATTATTGGTTTCATATTATTGTATTTTCTAATTGATACAAATTAGTGCTTGACTGCGATCCCACCTGATGGTAAGCAGGGATGCAATCGTGTGATGGTAAGGCGTACTAAATCACCACTAAAAACATTCTTAACTGAAAATAAATTATATTTGAGGTAAATCCAATCTTATATTAATTTTATGATTTTACATTGTCGTGTTTTTAATTTTAGATACTCGTACAATTTATTGTTAATGAATAAATAACTTTGACTAGTTTATTAGAGCCTATCCACTAAAGCCTTGAAAATATACGTGCATTTGTTTGGTACTCCCAAGTAAGTTTTACACATGCTTTTTGGAGTAGTTTATGTATAAAAAAACAAGTTTTTTTTGGGAAAGTTGTCTGTCATCATGAGTACAATCTCGTGCATAATTATCGGTCACTAATTACCAGTCACCCTATATAGGGTGAGTTAAATCAGGACCGAGGATGAGTACGGGCGGAGTGATGAGTTAATTCTTTCCACGAGCCACATGAAATAGAGTAAGAATAAAATTACGAATGCATAGAAACACCCACTAAATATGAGGTATCATTCATGGGTTCGTTTCTGATTATAAATATTTATCATGATTTATTATAAATTCCACGTGGGCTTGACAGACAACGGGCGGAGCATATTGTAGCTTTAGTGATGTGACATACAATAATTCATAAATAACGAAAATAAACATAAGTGTGGCTTATTTTTCGCCATCCATTTAGTTTCAGACAATTTCCTGTCCTTTATTTTCAGTCATACATACCTATTAGTAATATTAGTAGACTAATAAAAAAGGGGGTAGTCTACGGTGTACTGCTAACAAATATAAGTCAACATATTACATTATACATCTAGGTTGACCGATAACTCGGTGAGAATCACGCAAATTCGATGGATGTGAGTCGCACAGAATCGGTCGTCGTGGCGACGCTTAGAGAAGGCCTATTTCCAAAAGAGAACGTCTTTCGGTTAAAATGATGATCTATCGTATTTGTGGTTTTTCGCTATTCGTACATCTAGTAGCCGTCTATAAATTGAAATCAGATGCAACTCGCATGAAAGCATGAGCATAATCAGCCTTATAATGTAAGCATTGAAGGGTCTCCGGCCCTCTCTCTAGGAGAGGGATTGGGCCGTAATCCATCACGTGGGCATAGTGGATGTCACATATCTTCGAATTTTTGGTTCTAGGACATGCCAGTTTCCCCACGATGTTTTCTTTTACCGTTTTGAGAGAAGTGGTAATTAAATTAATTACACGAAATATTGCGCCTGGTTTTTTTAATCCCATACTACAACTCGTAAGTCGGGGTCGTAACTACTGGACCACTACACAAACACACACACACACACAAACAATCTCTGAAAAGAAAAACTAAAAACGGGGGATATTGTACAGCTAGTTATTTAAAAAAAACCAGTGCAGTATACAAAATATATAAAGTAATTTAACATAGCTTAACTTGTTACTTCATTGTTGGTTGACTGGTAGAAAATGCTTAAGGCATTAAGTCCACTTTTATGCTTTAGTGTGCATAAAAAAGTTAATAAACTCGTTTCATGGTATTTTGGATGTTATTACAATAGTTAAAGTTAAACTCTACGCTATGCTATGTTAAACTTTATTGTTCACCAAAATAATAACAAAACTTACACAAATTTAAATTTATTAATACAAATGGCGGTCTTGACGCTAACAGTGGTATCTACCTGACAACATTACCTTAGAAACCTTATAAAGCTTATTTTCTAAAATATAATTCTCAATAATAGCCAACATAGCCCATCACTACGCAGTATACAATTTAAAAGGAAGTTGCACACACATCTACCGTTAGACGCATAGCGTATGCATAACATGATGTCATAATTCACTTATAATACTCGACGGTTTTAGCTACCGACATGACAGCGACTACTTATTAAAATTAATAACATTACATGTACCAAAGAACAAAGAGGTGCATTTTATTAATAGGCTCGTCTTCACAAAATAATGGATATTGAACTCTAGGCTAGAGAATTACAATGTTGCGGTAATGCGTAAAACAGTAGGAAAAAAACTGGCAAAGTGCGAGTCGGACTAAGTCACTCGAAGGGTTTCGTAATTAAAATCGAGTAAAAACAAGTTTTTAATGAAAAAGATTTTTTCATAGCAAGCTTTTATAACACAGTATAATACATAAATAATTTATGCTCGTCAAGGCGAATCATACGAGCCCAAACTCGATGGGGTTGTGTCGTTTAACTACCAAGTTCCTATAGCCACCTTCCTGTTCCATCATCAGATCAGCTCCATTTCATAATAATTTTGCATTGTCATCTGATTTATACATGAAAGCAAAATTTCAGCTCAATCGGTAACCGGGAAGTAGGTCAAATTTAATTTACAAGATTTGATGACAGACAAATATCGGGACAGGTGAAACTAAATAAAAGCTTGCAAAAATCGCGTTTGTTGAATGAGCACATTTAAATTTTTATTTTATTTTGTTTTTAGTATTTTTTATTAGAGCGGCCACAGTAATACATCATCTGTGAAAATTTCAACTCTCTAGCTATCACGGTTCGTGAGACAGAACCTGGTGACAGACAGAAGGACAGTAAAGTCTCAGTAATCGTGGAAAAGGGTCCGGTTTTTATTTCACCCCTTGTGTAAGGAACCCTAAATATACAGTATTAGTAGCTATTTAATCTAATTTGTAACAACAGGCCAAAGGATGATAAAGTTAAAAATATAAGGAATATAAACTAGCAAGAAAAGCATTTTGTATCTATTAATTCTATGAAAAAAAACGCCGACATAATGAGTATCTAAATTGTACAACTGTTTATCAAAAACAACATGTAACAGAGTTTCCAGGAAAGTATAATTAACTCTAAATGATCCACCGAAACCACAAACTAACTAAACGACACCGAAGTACGAATAAAAAAACATATTACCTCAAATAATAAAAAGTAATTGTCTCTAAACCATAAAAAAGCAGGAAAAAAAGTTGTGACGAGAAAAACTTACTTCACTCGGCCACCCCATAATTTAAAATTGCATCGCGTGATCCGCACGCCATGAATGACCGGGGGTTACCACCCCATGCACTAAGGTGACGCCCATCGATTTTTTCCATAGTGGGGACGAAACAGCCCCCGATAGTTCTAACAGCTGTCGGTTTCTTATAAGATTTTTTTTTTACTATTTGAAAATAGAACTCTTTGTTCCGGTTGAGATATTTTTTTCTAACTCGACCGTTACGTTTGTTTGATTTGAAATTCCATTTTTAAATATTTATAGTGTTTTGCATGCTGGTTGTAGGATATTTTTTTTTTGTGATTTAAACTAGTGCTTGACTGCGATCCCACTTGATGGTAAGCATGATGCAATCGTTGATGGGGAAGCGCACGAGCCTATTCTCTGTAGCCTTAACGACACCTAAATTATAATAGACCGCGGCATATACTTATTTTATCTGTATATTATTTTTTATTTTAAAAAATATAATAATAATTTTCGCTTTAAATTACTCCATAATTCCTATATTATTATCTAAAAGGAAGAGCCTATTGCCATAAAATCGAAGACTGCTTGACATCAGAGGGATATAATTAGATTAATTAGTTTATTGTTGAGAACATTTGCATACTAACCTCTATTTCAATCTGCCAATATTCAGTAGCTTTTAATTAACATTACGACAAATTTTATACCAATTCAAATAATTTTTCTAAAAATTTTTAGTCCTTCAATTTTTTATTTGATGACACAAAAACTTTCAGTTTCGTGAATTCTTGTCGTAAGCGTCCAACTTCCAAGGATAATAGTGTTTTACTAGTACTTTATTATACTCTTACATATCTATTTAAAATGTCCATGTCTCTGTACGTAAATAATGCTTACACGTAATTATTATGACTGCAGGATAATTACTTTAATATCTAGTATTGGCAGCAAGTACAGTCATCATGTATATTACCTGCAATTGACTTGATTGCCTTAAATATTGTGTTATCTGGGCCAATTTTTAAAACTGGTCATTCAAACTGTAATTATTTTGACGATTAAAATACAAATTAAAAATAAAAACCATGACTGTACTCTTTGAATTTATTATTACAATCAAAATAACGTTACTGTAACCTGCTATTCAAATAGTTATTCTATTTTCTAATAAGAAATAACGCGTTATTTTTTGTTATTGCAGATTTGACATTAGGAGACATCAGCGCAGCGCCATCTGTTGGCCTCTCGGTGAGTTTAAGTGTAACATTTTGTGCGAACCCTTTTCAATGCCCTCACTAGTTCCTTGGCGGCGCGTCCTTTTTGCAATGCTAGCGACATCTGTTAACGTTTTGAGGAAGTAGCTTTTGCAGAAGTTCTTCATATTGAAGTCGCGGCGTTGCTGTAGCCAAGTTATTTGAAGTTAGTCTTCGGAAATAAGTTTTGTGAAAGACACGAAAGAATTTATTCAAAAAAGTTTCAGTACCTAAAGTGTAGCTAAGATTTTCAATTATGTATTTTAATTTACACTAAGTTTATTATAATCGTAGATGCAAAAACGATATTGGATTGGAAAGTGCCACAATAAATATGACACTTTTTATTTCGTTAACATACACTTTAAAAATTGTTAAACTTTTTTGAAAATCATTAAAATAAAAAAGAAAAGTAACTGAATGAGTAGCAATAATCATTTTCAAATCAAAAGTTATTAAATAAATGACCACCACCTTTTGAAACAATGAATCGAAAACCTCTGCGTTTATACAAGGTGTCGTTTTGAAGCTGCAAAATATTTCAGGAGGTAATTATGTTAGTGATTCTCGACCCGAATCAATAATAAAATAAGTAGGTAATTTTTTTTTTTTATAACTGCTCTTTTTTTCACACACACAAACACGGAACAATAAAGGTCGTTTTCACACACACTAACTCGCAACGATAGTTTCATAAATAATGTATCATCCAATCATCATCCCGCACGCCACACCCTAGCCACGCCCCCGCGGGCATCGATCAATCGATTTAGTTTAGAGTAATTAAAAAATTAAATAACAAGTATTACTGATTATTGACCAGGTATCGTTTTTTTATATGACTATTTATGAGTTTTACTACAACCTCCTGAAATATTGTGCAGTTTTAAAACTGCACCTTGTATAGACACCGCTAGTTGAAACATTCTTTTTCAATGATTTATAGATCCATAAGTTTTTCTCATCCATTGTTTAGGAGATAATTTGCGACAAAAAAACTTCACAATCGATCTTTTATTATTGCAGTCAGCACACGCCTACCTTTTTACGATTGAGCAAAAAATATATATGTTTCCAGCACCACAATCAATGGGGTATTAAACAAGACAATGCAATTTATTATCGACTTTTATTACTTGATCATTTGCTAAAATATTATCTTATTGGCTACATATAGCCGTTCAGTAATAATATAATTTCCACAATGATGTGTTTATTGCTACCAACATATTTATTGATTTCATTGTTCGACTAATGACGTAGGAACACCTTTCCCATAAGGTCTATTGTCTGACAGCTATCAAGAATTAGTCTTGACCATTCAAGGGTAAAACCGGTTTATAAGAGGCTAAGTTTTTAATTAAAACAGTTACAATAAATTCTTATCATGTCAAATAACGACTAGATGCATTTTTATTTACCATAAATGTACTGTCACAACTACCAATAAAAATATAATAATAATGACGACATTGAATTTCAATGGCATTACTTTCCGTAATTGCAAAAACGATAAAATGTCACAAATCAACGTAACCAGGAAAATATCAGTTTCTATTTTCCTATAACGTCGATCTAGTCTCAATTGTTCGCCGCAGGTTGTCTGACGTATCAAGTTTTTAGAAACAGCAGCAGAATTCCATAGAATCTGGTTCAGTCACGCCAACTTAGCTAATGAAAAACAATTATTTTGCAATTCATTGTCTCACGCTATAAAGCTATTTATCTAACAGAAGCCTTTGACACAGTTGAATGTACAACAAACAATGTTGCTGTGAACCTTGTCGGATATTCTACGTAACAGATTAAGTCGGCACGTGTACCTATAATGCAGATATGTATGTATATAAGGCACGTATCGATACTTCGTGGTTTTGCGTCAGAAACTTGCTTCGCGGACGGAGTCTTCCAAGGAGCGGTTATTGGACCACATTTTTTCGTTTCATATGTGACTAATTGCTGACATTAAACCCCTTTATGAAATACATTATTCACGTTCGTTATGAATAAATCAATGTATATGTAGATCAGTGGAAGTGTCCAATCAGTTTTCAATAAATAAACTGTGTTTAATTGTAAAAGATAAATCGTTTGTGTTGGTATTTAGGAAATTGTAAGAACTACCACTGTTTAAACAGTAAGATCATATTTTATTGAAAGCTGTCAAAACTAAGATTGTTATCATTAGTAGTTTATTGTGTTTAGATTTATATAAAATAATAGCTAAGATTACGATTACACGAGTGTAATAATTTTGTTAAAAGGCAAAATAAGAGTTTTGTCACAGAACCTAGCAATTAAAGTGATTCAACAAAGTATTATATTATATATATAATACTTTATAGACAACCATTTGCCTACTGATAAAAATTAATAAAAACAACTACGGTCACTAGTCGACCAAACCATGATAACATTAACAAAATGAGACAAGGCAGCATTGGTTATTATTATTATTAGGGTATATCTTACGATCTTCAAATCGTTAAAATAGCAATAAAAGTCTATCATAAACATAATTACTAAAATATGTTTAAAATATAGGTATACTAATTTACATATTTACATCGCACAAACAGCATAAACTTTTAATAAATAAACTGAATGATCATCATAACAATTATGAAGTTTATAATATCATAAATAATATTACTTATAAGCTTTGCGTCAGATGTTTATTTCCATTCATATGTCGATTGGTTCATCAGCTTTGGCTTTTGATCAAAATGTGCAATATCATGAATTTTATTACCATCTTCTTTTATTTCATGCTCGCTTTCAAGACTTTCTATTTTGAACTTATATATACAGGCTCGATTTTTGAGATGAGTCAGTAAACCTTAACTCATATAGTTATAAAAAAAAAACGTTCCTAGAATTCATAACTTTTTAAGAAATTCACAGATTTTGAAAAAAAAAAACAGTCTGCAAAACAAACGCAACAAAAAAAAAAGTGTTCCCATCGACCCTATTGCTGAGATTCTGCTCGATTACTGAGAATGACAGAAATCACCAAAAACATATCCCATTCATATCAGTAAGAGTGAAACTTCTACATTATCCAAATAATATTTTGTTTTGGGTAGAGCTGGCTGAAAAAAGTAAATAAAAAGTATATTTAAAAGTATACTTGCAAATATCTTCACATCGACACCTGCAAGGAATAACATCGTAACTCAGTTTTAGGCAGTTTTGAGTTACAATTATATTCTTGCTGTACAAAAAATGCAGATTTTTTTTGCACTCACTCCTGTGGCTAAATTCCTTTACGTAAGGATTTGAATAGTGTAAAAACATTGTAAGTGAGAGGCAACTGTAGTTATTAAAAGGGTATGTTTAGTTACACATCCTCATCATCATTGTTTATGCTCGCCGTTATTAATATAACATTGTAATACAAGATACAATCTTGTTCTTAGGCATTATTATTCCTTATTAAATAAGCTATTATCGTAACCTTATAACTATTTCATAGCGAATAATGCGCCTTCACCTATAGCGACAGGAAAGTACCTACAAAGATTTAAAATTTACCACATTTTAATTCAATTCAGCCAAATAATGCATCTGATGCCGATTAAAAACAAAAAAAAAGATAATTTTAATTATTATGGACATTTTGTAGTTTAGGTAATTAATTTGACTGTTATAATAAATAATAAAGAGTATTAAAAACTAATTTCTCTGCATTTTTGATTCGTATGTCGAGTCCAAAACTCATAGTGCATTTTATAAATTGTATCTTAGACAGACATTGTTTTTAATTTATTAAAGTACCTATTATCGTATTTTATGTGATTGTACGTCTGAGTTACAATGTAATTTTATACAGTATATGTTGTGGATTATCTTCGTAACTCACAAAAATACTTAAAATATATAATAATACTATCATACACATGTGTAGCCATTCCCTTGTTGACCTATAATTATAAAATTGCTTGGCAATAAGACTTAAAAGAAAACAGTGAGGATTTTTTGAATCTTTGACGCGCTCTCCTCTAAAGTTGCTAAATATTAGTTACAATTTTATTCCTTGCAGGTGTCGACATTATTCTTATGTCTGCTCAGAGAAAATCTTAAATGGCCCTATAGAGTCTTCAGATCCCTTTATAAAATAGGATAAGATTACTTTTTTGTTTGCATTCTAGCATTTTTACTGACTATCATAGTTCTGAGTTCAAAATATCTTGAAAAGTTATGGATGGTCTCTTAAGAACGTTTTCCTGTAACTATATTGGTTAAGATACCTGCTCTTACTGACCAGTCTCAAAAATCCTTCCTGTATATTGTTTTTTGTAAAAAAAATTGATAGGATTTGTTTTTGTTTTGTCTTTAGATATCATACTTATATCTAACTGTTTTTATTTTAGACTCTTAAAGAACACATTAAAAAAAAGCGTTTAGAAGCTGTACACTAATTAATTTTGTATTTGTTATAGTAGGTATATACAGAATCCCTAATTTCATCTTCTTAGTTGATTGATAAAGTTTACTTTGTTTTGCTTCTATAACTTCATTACTGAGTTAATAATCTGCAAGTAATCTTCAATCATGGCATAACAAAAGAATCGATTTCTTGATGCAGTATGCACAATGATTTGCCAAACTGAAGTGCAATAAGTGCAAGATTGATCTCATTAATATTTTCAAAGTTGAACAGTCATCATCATCATCTTCCTGCCCTTGTTCCATATTATTTGGGGCCGTTGCAACAAGGTTTTTTTTTTCACTTTTTCCTATCACCTGTAACACTATTATTGACTCTCTTTTCTGCCACCTTTTCTATGACTGAACGTTTAACAGTGATTTTTACAAAACTGTGTGCTGAGAATAATTTATTACGATATATAAATCTGCTCTCTTCATTAATTTTATAATACCTTGATCAATTTATATATAAAATTATAACTATGTTATTTTTATTGCTACCATTAACAAACTCTTAAATTTCATTATATTGTGTTATAGCAATATCAATTCCACTTGATCAAGTCATGTGCCTTTTTATTAAAAGCTATAAAATATTTAAATTACAATTAGTAGTAACATAATTATGTTTTATAGTTTTATTCTTCGGACAGAAGGTAGATATTTGGTTTTAATGACAATTTGAATTATTTATAAGAATTATATAGCACAGCACATAACATACACAAAGTTACATAATTTAATTAATTAAATTAGTTCGTACATCAGTACGAATAAGTGAAGACATCTGATAGTCAACATCAACCTCCTGCTTTAGTCTTCATTAATCTGTATGATGTCATCTTACTTCATTGTTTTTTTTTTTTTTTTTGATAAATCTATCTAGTTATGTATACACCCCTACTTTTTAATTAGTACACAAAAAAAATGGGGCTGTATCTGTACCCGTCACTGATCATATTTTTGTATTCAAAAGTAGAAAAAACCGAAATCCTAAAATTGACCACGAAAAGGTAAATTCATCATAGATTCAATCATACATAACAATTGCTAGTAGAAATTACTGCGGGCAGTGTTTTTCCATTTTAATCGTCATTTATTCATTCATAATCAATAGCCTGCACAATATTTCCATAAATTGAGAGACATTTTGGGATAAACACAAACGCTAATAACTTTGCTGTTTATAAATATTATTTATTGAGACTTTACTTAAATAATAACAAGGGCTTTTCTAATGAGCCCTTTAAGTATTTGTACTAATTAAAAATTAGTGGTGTATATATTTTTGGACGTCATCCATCGTTTATTATTCTTTTCATACTTCTATAAAAACGAAAACTAACACTTTATAAATAAATATAAACTGTTACTGCTGTATACTTGCTGGGATAAACGATAATTCGTCAATTTACACACGTCCAATGTTCAGCCAAATGACACTAATTAAATTCTAACTGACTGATTGAAAATTCATCGATATTTATGGTGTTACATTTTATATTACCACCATTTTCCCTTCTATGGTCAGCTGAACTGTTATTAAAGCCATGTGCATCAGTATGGCTTCAAGCCTACATCTTTTTGAAAAGTTTATAGCAATTTTTTTGTATGGTAATAGTAAGTGGTTTTAATATCGCTTGTGGTGGCCATTAGGAAACATTTATCTAAGTTTGGTGTTAGTATCTTCTTGGCATTTATGCTGCATAATATGTTGTTTAGCTTGAGGTGAAAATTATATTTAATAAATTTTTAAATTGACCTAAATTAATTTTATTTTCTAACTTTATAGAATATTTCATCCAAAAAGTTAACAGAAATGGGATTAATACCTACATCGATTATTCACTTTATTTATATATCTATACTTATATAATAAAGAAGTAAAGTTAGTTTTTTTTTTTTTGTTTTAATGCTTTTGGTTTGTAGAAGGTAATCTCTGGAAGTACTGGTCCGATTGCTAAAATTTTTTCACCGTTAGAAAGCTGCTTTATTCCTGAGTGACATAGGCTATATTTTATGTACGCGGGCGAAGCCGCTGGCAAAAGCTAGTAAATTATATTTTGTACAGCGGTAATGGCCCAGTGGTAACGGCCCTGACTTACGAGTTGCAGATCGCGGGTTCAGACCCAACCAGGCACTTTACTTTGTGTAATTTATCAGCTCTCAAAATGGTTAAGGAAACAACCCGCACAGGGCTCGCGTGGTGGATAGTAGATCATTTCCTCTCCTAGGACTCAAACCTCTTCTAGGTTTGAGTCCCAGTAGTGAGAAAATTAAAAGGCTAGTTCTTTTAATTCTATAATTTTAAAGATTTCGACAGAAAAGAGAAAAAAAAAATCTATCCTACCGGTATTGGAAACTGTGATAATTATTTTTATTATTAGGCTATTTTTTCCAATTGCTGGGCAAAGGCCTTCTATTCTCCCACTTTTACTACGTTACTTCTGGCCAATCTTTTAAGCATGAGTCCAACTCGTCTAGTTCTGGTCCTGCTACGTCTTCGGTTCCTATAAGGTTATAGTATTTTTTTCTCAAATCCTATTAAGACAACATAAATCAGTTCAGACATTAGATGGACTGGTTGCAACAAAATTCTGATAAGATTTTCAAAAGTGTCATGTCTTATTAGTAAGTGATAAATCAACGTGTAGGAAGTCTTAGTATGTAGGCATGATTATTTAAATTATGTAATAAAGAAGCATATTTACTGTACATTAGAATTATTATTAATCAGATAACATAATTTATCACCAATTATGAACCGACTATAAATATCATCAATCATTTATAATTAGCAACACTCAGATTCCAATAAATCAATAATGAGAACTAATTATTATTAGATTTAACTCTTTTACATATATGGCTATCTCTAAAATTCCTATAGATAGTGTTATGTAAGCAAGTGGCATTTGGTTTTAACCGAAACGGGAATGGAACCCGTTAAGGGCCTTGTCGCAAACAACTTTACCAGAAATAACTTGATTACATTTGACAGCAAATCAGTTAAGGTAGCCAGTTGCGTTTGATCCGCAAACAGCGATAGTGTGACCTCGATTTCTGTGAAATTTGTAGGACATAGCGGGGGGTGGTGGGTCAAACTAAATCAGACCCGTATATCTCCTTTGATAGTTAGTTGTCTGATAGGAATCAGATTGGGTTTCATTGGCGATTGTTAGACTGACTCATGGTTGCAACGGCAAATATGATTTATATCCGAGGATAATTTTATAGAAATCTGTGGAAATGTTAGGATTGTTGTTTATTTGTAACACTTAGTTGAGTGTCCTGATTTCGTTGTTGAAGACTCGGAAATGTTTGGACAGCTGCGAGACTGGCAAATGGCTTGTTAGGTTTAGACTGTTACCATTATCATTAAGTTTAATAGATTTATTCAAGAGTGGAATTATTCATAAACTACTGTATTTTTAGCACAAATGCAAAGGACTGGTCGTTATGGTGACAACTAATAGTTAGGAAAGCCCTATGTCCAACAGTGGACGTTTTGAAATGATGATATTGTCGGCTAAAATTATGGTAATGATGATAATTCATCGAAAAGAATAGTATTCAGAGTAGAAGTGACAATTAGCTAGGTTCTACCAGCAGCGCCTTTGACTGACAGTTATTTATTTATTTGTTACATTGTTAATAGATCACGTGACAGCTTGGAGCGTTTAGATATTCATCAACAAAACTTGTAAGACAACAAAAAAAAAACGATTTAAGATACGGTCATACTCAGTTTTGGAAAATGTGACAACAAAATGGTCTGTACTTTTTTTTTACTAGTAGTTGACTGCGATCGCACCTGATGTAACAGTCTGTATATCGTTTTTTTTCTGCAGTGTAAAAACGTCCTTAAGTAAAAAAAAACTAAAACTTAAAAAAATACTTTTAAATCTTTTTAGCACTTAATTGACATTATAAAAAAAAACATTTCAAATAATTTCATGGTCATACGATTACTGCATTCAATAGTTCATTCGAACCGTGGACTACTCAATTACTCTTGGCCTTACGTTACTTAATCCAGAACGACCGATATCTCTGCCTACCTTGTACAGTAGCAAGAATAATGATAGTTTTAGTCATTTCGGTAACAATAAATATTAATGGTCAATTTCTTTGGATGAAGTACCTTGTTTGTAGGGTGACGTAGTTTTAATAAGGAATTTATATAAAATTGTGATTGAGAAGTCGAAGAAAAGTTATAGAAAATTATTAAACAAATCCGATGTTGAACTACGAGTAACTAGGTATGGGTCAATACTGGATGAGGCACACAAAAAAAAAAACCTGCTGTTCTCGACACATGTGTGCGTGGTAACATCGAGGTGGTTTTAGTCAGTAAGATTCTGACAGACCCCTCCATCCACCTCAAGGCGGAGGACATCCCATCCACCAAAAAAGAAAAAAGAGGGTGGGCGTGGTACTGGAATATTTGAAAGACTTACCGTAGCCCTAGAACGCAAAATGCAAATGAAAGTACATAATTATGTGGGTTTTAGTCAATAAAAAATATAAATTTAATTTTATATAAATAGTAAAATAAATAAAATGTCAGCAGTGGTGACCGAGTGCTAATGGCCCCGACTTACAAGTTCTAGGACCCAAACAAACCCAGCCAAACACATTACTTTGTGTAATTTATTTCATCACCACTCTCAAAACGGTGAAGGAAAACATCGTGAGGTAACCGGCATGTCTTACAACCAAAAATTCGAAAATATGTGACATTCACCAACCCGCACTGAGCTCGTGTGATGGATTACGGCCCATTTCTTCTCCTAGAGAGGAGGCCTGAGTCCTAGCAGTGGGAAAATTAAATAGGCTGCTGATGATGATGATGATGAAAATAAATAAAAGTCTGAGACGCCTTTCGCTGCACTCGGAACGAAAGAAGTTATTTGATGACAGCTTACCACGAAAAAAAAATCACTAACTTTCTGGAATGTCCCGTTAACTCCAAAATTTTTGTCACTCTACCAGCATCGTACACCATAGTTTACAATGGCTACCGTAGCCAGTCGATTAGACATCTAGCTGGTCTTGAGCCATATTTGGGCCCACTGATAGTTATAATGCTAATAACAGGAAAACCATACTGTTGTGGGCTTTTGGCAGTACAGTTAGATTTAACTGGTTAGGAGATACGGGTTTGCTTTGGTGGGAAAAGTTCTATTACCTTTATTGGGGCCGAATGGTTCTGGATGGCGTACAGGACGACGCAGTGTTGAAAGGCCTTCTACAAGGTGGACCGATGACCTGGTAAAGGTTGCAGGAATTCGATGGTTGTGGGACGCACAAGGCCGTTCGTTATGGTGACACCTTTTTTTTTTTTTTTTTTTTTTTATGGTGGGAAAAAATCATGCATTGACATCCCCCGCTCTTGGGCGGAGCGGGAGATAGTGTCAGACTCTTACTGACTAAAAGACCCACCCCGTTCCTTCTAGCCTTCATACCGGGGCTCGAGTGCCCTTTCGGATAACCCTGGCCCCAGTAGGCTTCGACCCGGCTGGGTCCCTGCTGTTGCTGACAACTCCTTGAGGCGCGCGGGAACAGTGCGCGCCGTCGACGACTTGGGCTTGGTCCGGACAGTTACCGGACGGCCGGACAGCGAGCTACCCATTGCTCACTGTCCGCAAGCCCGCGCCTACGGTGGCCGGAAATCGGGATCAGAATCTCGGCGACGGCGGCGGCGGCGATAACGCCGTTGCCTGATGCGTTCGGCCTCCTCCTTTGCGAGCATTACTGCTTCGCAGAAGTCGGTGACCGCCTGCCACTCCTCCTCGCTCCGGACCATGGCCTCAACCAAGGCCCGGCGCGAGAGGTCTCCGCCGCCGATCGCCCCCACGAGGGCACGGCGATGCTCCGCCCAAGCAGGGCACACCTCGACTGTGTGCTCCACCGTGTCCTCCGGGCATTCCGCACAGTGACGACACCCGGGCGTCACTTCCGCACGAATCCGGTGCAGGAAACTCCCGAACGAACCATGTCCGGTGAGGACCTGCGTCATGCGGAAGGTAAGGACGCCGTGAGGTCTTTCCAGCCACGCCTCAAAGAGGGGACTTACCGCCATGATTGTGGCGTGCCCAGTTATGGTGACACCTGGCGGTTGCCTACCTGGTATGGCTCGTATGTCCAGCTTTGGACGTTATTCGGCTGAAATAAATTCCAGTACCTGGTTGCCACTCCAGATCTTTTCGGCGCCATCGACCATCTTCGCAGAGCAATGTGCCCTGCCCGCGGCCACTTAAGTTTGGCAATACTTCGGGCTTACTTTAGATTATATGCTATAAACTAATTCAGCCACCTTAGTTCTTCTGCGGATATATTCATTTCATTGTTATGGAAAACACAATATTTCTGTTAGTAACATAAAAATAGGTCGCATCAAATGTTACTTTTTAATTCGAAAATTTTTAGACCTTTTGCAGTTTGTACTTTAGATCATGCGGACCACCAATCGGTGGTCTGCGCCTACCTAACTTTAACACAGGTGTGATACTAAATTAAGTTATGGCGAGTGTCCACCCTTATATTGTTGAAACCTCTACTTCTACGTTTCGGAATAAGGGCCAAGCCATACGATGCGTTGCGGCGCCGCACCGCAAATATTTCGAGCATCCCGCTCGTACAGCCCGTCGATTCGTCGAAATATTTGCGGTGCGGCGCCGCAACGCATCGTGTGGCTGGAGCTCTAAGCGTTTCGCCTCGTCGTTTATACCGCGTACATCGAAGGACTGGAACAATTAACCTGCTGCGTTTATGCGTCCAATTATAATTTAGGTGTCTTCAAAGCTAGTGAATAGGTTCTTATAGACTAATGCGCTTCAGCACCAACGATTGCATCACTGCTTACCGTCAGGTGGGATCGCAGTCAAGCAATAGTTTATGTCAATTAAAAAAAAAAATGTGTTAATGGTATTTTTTTTTTCTATTTATGTGAAGTACTTATGATATTAGCTATTATTAGAAGTGCCATTCATCGTGGCTCAATAAAATGTATAAAGGAAGTGAATATAAAATCTATGATGATTCCACTATGGAATTTATTACTTATTGGAATGGAATATTATTGTAATAAAGATGCTGTGTTGACTGTTAGGTAATATAATCTAAATTTATTTAATGACATTGTATTGCAAGAATGTTCTAAGTTCTGAAAGTGTGATTCCTGCTCCCATTACGGAAGATTACTATTTTTGCACATTGTCTTTTTAAATAATTATAATTGGAAAAAGACAATGTGCAATTTAATAATAGCTTACAGTTTGTAGTTGATTTTATTTGAAAACAATTAACAATATATTTTTTCAAATAAAATAAGTGTTGAAAAAATTATAGTTAGGCGGCCACTGTGTCTCTCATGACCTCAGAGCCAAATGGCCTAACTCTAATTTTGTCGATACAGATTTCATTTAAAAATAGAGCAATTTTTTAATTGAGTTCACATTTGAAAAAATTACATTATGGGTACTCTGACTCTCATGAAGTCATAATTATATGGCTAAGGACAATTAGCATTCGAACTAGGCAGTAGTCTGTATTTTGAATTGCATAAGATACATATTAGAACGTTTTTGATATGCATGGACCTGTGCTCTTTACAAGACGAAAACTGAGAAGTCTTTAATTTTTTTTTTATATTCATTTTTGAACCGCCAGCTTTCTCAGCAAGATACGTTTGAAGTCAAAACTACAATAAAATTCTCAGCTCCATTTTGCAAACATCGCACTTTTTTCAATTCCAGATATTATCCAGTTAAGATAAAAAACTAAACCAATGACAATATCGATCTTGCGGGTGCAAAATTGTAGAAGCCAGTTATGGCCGATGCTAGGGTTGCGGATAGGTAGAAGGAGTTGCCAAAGCCCTCGCAACAAACCGCAACTGAAGGAACACTGGGTTTTAGTCAATAAGGAACTTGAAACTCCCTGCCAGTAAGTCCAGGGTAAGAGAAAAGGAATCAAATTGCAAAAACAGTCACTATTCTCGGAAACATCTCCCTAAAAACACCTACAGCACTTTAGCATTCTTCTTTAATCTCCAGACCACCTTTCCAATAGCATCTGTTCCAACTGGCAATAGGTTTCCAGTATTACCAGGTACAAATTCATTAGGTATTCAGCAGGGAATGTCGGAAGAAACGCGCGATAAACATAACCCTACTTGCAGTCGGGTAAAAAAGGAGTCAAGACACTGCTCTCGAAAACATACCGCCAAAAACATCTACAGCACCTTAGCATAACATAACAGCATAATCAGCCTTTTTAATGTTCCCATTGCTGGGACTCAGGCCTCCCCTCTAGGAGAGGGAATGGGCCGTAATCCACCACGCGGATACAGTGCGGGTTGGTGAATGTCACATGTCATCAAATTTTTGGTTCTACGACATGCTGGTTTCCTCAAGATGTTTTCCTTCACCGTTTTGAGAGCAGTGGTGATGACATAAATTACGCAAAGTAATGCGCCTGATTGGGTTTGAACCCGTGACCTACAACTCGTAAGTCTGACTGATCAGTCGGAGTCGTTACCACTCGGCCACCACTGCTCACCTTAGCAATCTTCTGGTATCCCAAGAATACCTTTCCAACAGCATCTGTCCCAACTGGCACTAGGTTTCCAGTATTACCAGGTACAAATACATTAGTTATTCAGCAGGGAAGGTCGGCAGTTAATAAAATATCTTTTGTATAAGAGGGACTGTCTCTGAATGACAATCACGTTGACAGTTAGTGCGAATTTGAATTTTAGTGCTGTTGGAACGTGAAGGGGGTGTGTGCATTGTTTTACGGATTACATTAATTTATTGTTAGAGCCTCATGGCTATAAATTAACCTGCCTAAACGATGTTAAACTGTGCGTGTTTAGAACGTTAGTACGTGACCTTGGTCACGTATTCTTAGATTATGTCTTTCTTTATGTCGTTCTAAGCGCCATATGTCTATTGCCGTTGTTGCTAAAGTGGGCTGCAAGATTGTTCGAAAGAATTACCTTGGAACGCCTCCTTGAGGAGTGGCTGGAGGAACGCCACGACATTTTCACCTTCCGCATGATGCAGGTCCTCACCGGACATGGTAAGTTCGGGTGCATCTTGTTCCAGATTCGAGCGGAAGAAAGGCCCGGGTTTCACATGCGTGCAGATCAGCTGGAGGACACGGTGGAGCATTCGGTAGAGGTGAGACCCGCATAACAAACAATAAATAAATCTGAAATCTGAAATCTGCATGGGATGAGCACTGCCGTGTCCTCGTGGAGGCGACTGGCGGTGGCAACAGGTTCAGGTCATGGTCCGGAGCGACATGGGATGCGGTCGCCTCTTTATTCGAAGTAGTAATAATAGCGAAGGAGTTGGCTGAAACAAGTGATGTGGGAGTCGGGAGTCGCAGGGTGATCCCGGGTCACCACAGGCGCGGGCTTACGGACGACAAGCAATGGATAGCTCACCGTCCGGTTATTCGGTAACCGTCCGGACCCAGCCCTAGTTGTTGACAGCGCGTAGTGTTCCGCATCTCAAAATGATGTCAGAAAACCCCAGCAGTGCCGATTCCCGAAACCCGTAGTCCTAGAACGCAAAGGACTACTGAACAGGTGTGATTTTAGTCAATAAAAGTCTGGGACGCCCTTTCGCATCTATAGCGGGAGAAGTTACTCATTCCAATTGGAATTGCATTGGCTATTCCAATTGGAATTAATGCATTTACTTTGTGGTAGTAAAACTTGAATCTCATCTACTTAGGAAGTGGAAACGCACCGATCCCTTATAAGGGCCATTTAGTATGCACAGTGTTCCTATTACGAGGTAACACTGTGCATATTTGTCAGTCAGGGTTCCGCATGCGGTGGTTTGCATAGATATAGGCGGTAATGCACTTTGTATGTATCAGATGGGCGTAAGGACTGATTTTGCGTGACTTGTTTGGTTCTTCGGATCTTGTCAAAGTGAAATTTCGCTTGGCTGGCTTGTTGGTCTAGTGGTCGCCTTCTCCATACGAACTGTCCAATCAAGTTTATAGTTTTTTATGGAGAGGTTTTTTTTTTTTTCGTTTCCGGAAAAAAATATTGTTTGTTCAGTTTCGTCTACTGAGCAACTCCCACACATTTTTATATTGTACCTACTTCATCATCTCCGTAGCTTTTTCCCAACTAGTATAGGGTTTTTTTTTATGGTGGGAAAAATCATCCAACGACAACCCCCGCTCTTGGGCGGAGCGGAAGATAGTGTCAGACTCTTACTGACTAAAAGCCCACCCAGTTCCTTCGTTGCATTCATACCGGGGCTTGAGTTATCTTTCGAATTAACCCTGGCCTCAGTAGGCTTCGACCCAGCTGGGCCCCTGCTGTTGCTGACAGCTTCTTGAGGCGCGCGGGAACAGTGCGCGCTATCGACGACTTGGGCTCGGTCTGGACATTCAGGTCTGGTTACCGGACGGTCGGACAGCGAGCTACCTATTGCTCGCTGTCCACAACTAGTTTAGGGTTGGCTTTCAATCTAACTGGATGCGACTACCAGTGGTATACATCGACTGTCCATCAGACCTCCACAACCCATTTACTAGGCAACACGATACTTCTTGGATAGACTAATAGACTTTCTGGGGTCTGTCTTCTTACTGTTATGACAGCCAAAGATCTATGATTGAGAACCGGGACCAACGGCTTAACAAGACATGCTTTTCGAGGCACCGGGCGTCAGTAATCATCATCATCATCATCATCACCAGCCTTTTTAA
Organism: Mythimna ferrago; assembly: GCA_910589285.2. Taxonomy (NCBI): domain Eukaryota; kingdom Metazoa; phylum Arthropoda; class Insecta; order Lepidoptera; family Noctuidae; genus Mythimna; species Mythimna ferrago. The sequence continues at coordinate 5,333,488 of OU342693.1, forward strand.
TGTTCCCACTGTTGGGACTCAAGCCTCCTCTCTAGGAGAGGGAATGGGCCGTAATCCACCACGCGGGCCCAGTGCGGGTTGGTGAAGGTCACATGTCTTCGAATTTTTGGTTCTAGGACTTGCCGGTTTCCTCACGTTTTCCTTCACCGTTTTGAGAGCAGTGGTGATGAAATAAATTACACAAAGTAATGCGCCTGGCTGGGTTTGAACCCGCGACCTACAGCTCGTAAGTCGAGGCCATTACTACTCCGCCACCACTGCTCTATCAGCTATCTCTATATGCGTCAGTAATATCCCAGATTAACTTAGAAACAAGTTTTTAATGAAAATATTTTTTTCACACCAAGTTTTTATATCACGGTATAATATACCTTTATAATTAATACTCGTCAAGACGAATCATACGAGCCCAAACTCGATGGGGTTGTGTCGTTTAACTACCAAGCTCCTATAGTCACCTTCCGGTTCCATCATCAGATCAGCTCCATGTCATAATAATTTTGAATTGTCATCTGATTTACATATGCATGCAAAATTTCAGCTCAATCGGTAGCCAGGAAGTGGGTCAAATTTAATTTGCAAGATTTGATTACAGACAAACATTGGGACAGGTGTAACTAAAAATAAAAGCTTGTAAAATACATGCTTATGAATTGAAAAATTCACATTGGTACTTGCCCGGTTTCGTACCCGCAACGTCATGCATGAGAGGCGGGTATCTTAACCACTTCGGCATCACGACTATACAACCTACTTATAAGACAAAAACATTCAGCAAAACAGACCTTTCACTAAAGTCACGATATTCCGTCGGCAAGTACAGAATAATATGGAAAAAATCTTATAAGGGCTAAAGATTGTACACACGAACTCATTTAACTGGATGTGTTTTAGATGTTATCGTGTGCTCCGAGCTTTATGATCGTCGATTATATCCGTACCACGCGTGAATACGTTGACAACTCGAGATGTCGTTTTTTTTTTTTTTAGCTTAAACGCTTCTGTGACCTTATACCCTACCGGTATTAAAAACTCAACTCGAAATACTCAAACAAAATCAAATTATTGCTTTCGTACATAAGTGAGTATCTACAATTATGGCAATAAATATTTGATAAAACGACATGTCAAATTAATAATACTTAACTGACAGCGTTTATATTATTGCATTTCGATTTATCAACATAAGTCAGAACATGCATTAGTTAATATATCAACATATACGTTTGTGGATTTGCGAGTGTAATATGACAAAATCAGTTATCAAGTTATGAACGTCTTTGAGTACGAAACACGCACATATATTTCGAGTTATCTAGTTATGCACGCTATCTAAAGTTGTGATATTTAAGAACATTTCGAATTGTCTAGTTATGCACGCTATCAAAAGTTGTGATATTTTAGAACATTTCGAATTGTCTAGTTTTATCATTATAAAATCACACGAGTCATTTATGAAACTCTTTAAAATGGACATTATATCTATATATATAAAAATGAATTGCTGTTCGTTAGTCTCACTAAAACTCGAGAACGGTTAAACGGATTTATCTTATCTTAATGTTGAAATGTTCGTGGAGTTCTAGGGAAGGTTTAAAAAACGAGAAAAAATCGAATAATATCCGGGAAAACCCTAAAAACAGCCCTTTTCTATTTCCCATACAAACGTTTTCTAGAGTCAATTTGAACTTTATTGCTATTTAATAAAGTTCATATTAAATTATAATCACTCACTGTTGTCTAAGCAATTTAGGTGTGTTCCTAACGTCAAAGAGTCAATTTGCAATTTATTACCGCTGCATAAAGTTCAAATTCAACAATCATATCTATGAAAATAGTCTTCGCGTGCGCTTTGGAGGATCTAATGTTGCGTTCCGAAAATAAACAAAAGTGAATCGCGAAAGCGACAAAAAATGTAATAAACTATTAGTAGTAGGTACTGATTTCCAATTAATTTGGTCGGCTTCGCGAAACTTAATTTTAGCTAACTTCAAGTTGTGAAGGTAAGAGGACAAAATGTTGATGTAGACAATCGTTGGATTGTGCCATACTCGCCAATATTGTCCAAAGCTTTTGAGACTCACATCAAGGTGGAATATTGTAACTCTGTAAAGTCGATAAAGTACATATGTAAATATGTTAACAAAGGCAGCGATATGGCTGTCTTCGCTGTAACCAATACAAATGATGAAATATCACAGTACCAGATGGGGCGCTATGTAAGTAGCAACGAAGCAATTTGGCGTATATTTTCATTTGCGATCCATGAAAGATACCCTACAGTAGTCCATTTGGCGGTCCATTTAGAAAATGGTCAACGCGTTTATTTTAATGAATCGAACGCGGCAGACAGAGCGGCACGTCCACCATCGACAACATTAAGGGGCCGGCGGAGGATGAATTTCCATACAAACGTAATACCACGCTCATTTGCAGTAGGAGCATATTTCCAACATATTATGATGATATTCGGTTATAGACAGTATTTATCTAGGTTCCTACGTCTTTCTTTTTTAAAAAAACAAAAAGAAATTTAAGCAAATTGTATTTCGCACTTTTTTATAGCGTAAATGGCAAAACATGCCATTTGGCTTTTCTTGTATTAAAAATAACAATATTTCTAATATTCTCGACGTAGGAACCTAGATAAATATTGTCTATAACCGAATATCATCATAATATGTTGGATATATGCTCCAACTGCAAATGAGCGTGGTATTACGTTTGTATGGAAATTCATCCTCCGCCGGCCCCTTAACAAGTTTCTTCACAGTCTGTCAAACTGATGATTTTGCTCGCACTTTGCTGTATGCTGACATGCCACGTTATTACATATGGAATGCATCATCGAAATCGTTTCAGCGTCGAAAACAAGGAACACCAGTTGAAGGACATCCAAATGTATTTGCTTCAGACGCTCTGGGTCGCATTTACACAGTACATCCAAATAACGATGACTGTTATTATTTGCGATTGTTGTTGGTGAATGTTCGTGGTACGACATCGTTCAAACAACTTCATCGCCGCATCAAATTCGTACATTGTTTGCGATTATCATATCGACATGTTTCCCCTCGAATCCAAAAGATTTGTGGGTTAAGTATAGAGATGTCATGTCTGAGGATGTTTTGCATCGTGTGCGCCGTGAAACTTTGAATCCTATACTACAAATGACTGAAGAAATTTACAATGAGACATTGATCATGATAGAAGATATGTGTTTATTGATAGCAAATAAAGTATTGTCGTGTTTGGGAATGACAGCACCCAATCGTCATATGCACGATGCATTAAACCACGAGTTGCAAAGGGAACAACAGTACGACATTGAAGCATTGGCCGAAACAGTTCGTACAAATGTTCCACAAATAATCAACAACAAAGAATTGCGTACGACACTTTGATAGAAGCTGTGAAAAGTGGATCTGGTGGAATTTATTTCCTTGATGCTCCCGGAGGAACCAGAAAAACGTTCTTAATTTCATTGCTATTGGCGAGGATCAGGTCGCGAAATGAAGTTGCTCTAGCGTTGGCTTCATCTGGAATAGCTGTGACTCTGCTAGAAGGCGGACGAACTGCGCATTCTGCCTTGAAATTACCATTAAACATGCAAATCACCGAAACACCAATTTGCAACATCGCCAATAATAGCGCAATGGCCAAGATCCTACAGGTATGCAAATTAATTGTTTGGGATGAATGCACAATGGCCCATAAGAGGTCACTGGAGGCGCTGGATAGAACATTGAAAGATCTTCGTGACAACCAAAATATTTTTGGTGGGGCCATGATTCTGTTGTCAGGTGATTTTCGTCAGACTCTTCCAGTTATTCCCCGATCAACTGTTGCTGATGAACTAAATGCATGCCTAAAATCATCGAATTTGTGGCAGTACGTAAAGACACTCCAATTTGTCATTTGGTTAAATTTCATAAATTTAAAAAAGAATAAAGGATCTTAATTTGTTTCTGCGATTAAACTTTGTTATTACTTCATTTGGTTTTTATTTAAATTCAATTATGACAGTTAGAATTTTTATCTTCCTTCAGGGAATAAGTTGATAAGTCGTCGGTGAACAATTGGATAAGTCTGTTTTTAAATGCATTAACAAATATTACATTTATTTTGTAACGTAGACTTAAAACAGCTCCCTAAAGAACCTAAATTCAACTATTAAAAAAGTAATCATCATTATTTTCGATTTACCAGAAGATCGTAAACTTTAAATTGGCTGCCCTGAAAAGTATGCATAAATGACATATCAACTTATTCACGCCAGGTACGGATATAGAGCGCGGTGTAATAATATAATATATCCAACGTGATGGTTCTGTGGGATAAGAGCGAGGGAATATTCTATTTTCAAGGTTTTTTTTGTTATAGCAACATGTGACTGACATAGTCCGAAGAATTGTCAGACTTAAGTGGCGTTGGCAACAGAAAATCTTCCAAATGTATCAACAGGTGTGTTTTTTCAGGAGGGGAAATCATCCAATGACATCCTCTTAAGCGGAGCGGGAGATAGTGTCAGACAACTCCATGAGGCGCGCGTGGAACGATACGCGTCGTCGACGTCTTGGGCTTGTTCCGGAAGTTTGGGTTACCGGACGGTCGGACGGCGAGCTACCAATTGCTCGCCGTCCGAAAGCCCGCGCCTGTGGTGGCTGGAAATCGGCAGGCCTAGCCAAGTTACGTGTAGACCGTTTCATTTCGAATCTTCTCTGAGCTCTCAGGTCAAGAAAAGAGACTCATTTCATCTATAGCTGCTAAAGATTTCAATATTTTATTATGTTCAGGGCAATGGAACAGTCTATGCTCGGAGTTTCCTTGCGTGATCGCATCAGAAATGAAGACAACCGCAAGAGAAACAAGGTTATTGATATAGCTCGAAGAATCACCAAACTTAAGTGGTAATCAGCAGGGCACATTTATAGCGGAACAGTTGGTCGATAGGGCCGAAGGATTCTGGAGTAGCGAACGCGCACTAGAAGATGCGTTGAAAGGCCTCCTCAATGTGGACTGATGACCTGGTGAGCTCCATCCTAGAGCGGGAGAAGACATTAGATGTATTCCCACCTCAAAATAAATCACAACGACACAAACAAACCCACACAAAAGCCCTAGTACTTACGTAAATCACTTAAGACCTTGACTGAACCCTAAGTATGATGCCTAACTACGTAGACTAGACCTCTGTAGGTGGTTAAATCTTATAGCCATAACTAATCAGTAAACTGATTGGTCGCTTAGCTCAAACGCGCCGACGACGACACAAAATAGATAGGTACAGAAGTCAATCTACATACAAAGCGCGCTCGAGCAACGCACACATAGACACCGCTCACGGACACGATATCTCGGTCGCCGTCTCGGATCACTCGTCGAACAGTTCCGGCTCAAACGCTCATTAGTGTGCGTCCACCCAGCGTAGGTGTAAAAAGTGAAGTACATACATGAGATTGTCTTCTGTACTGATCTATTATGTGCCGACGATGTGGGCTGATTTTAATTATGTTTTTCCCTTCAAGGAAACGCTAAGGATACTGGTTTCTGTTGTATCAAAGCGTAGAATAAATTTGTTTTGATGCTGTTAGAGATATAGGTAGGTTTGGTGGGTAGAAGTGAGGATGGTGAACGATGAGGTAGTAGGTTTGATTCTAAGATAAAACTGAGAGTTTGGAGAGTGTTTCCGCACGACTTCGTTATCAGAATACAGGTAATGATGTACCTACGAGTAATTGCTAGATATTTGCAATTCTAAGTAGCACCATATCGACCCCTTTCCTAAAGAGAAAGCCTTAGTCCCAGCAATGGGAACATTATAAACTGATTGTACTGTTACGGGGTGGGTCTTAAACGGCTTAAAAAAAAATAACAATTTAATTGAACACTTGATATATTAACTTTTTAAAACTTCAAGTAAAAGTAAGTATCAGCAACAACGTTCAAATTCACACTGATTATTTGACTCTAGAAAAGTGATCGCAGTGTGACGGAAACGCTGACATTGCAAAAGACGCTTCCACTTGTAAAGACCAGCGTGGTGTATTTTATGATATATAACTATGTCGACGGGTTATATGCTTCCTGCATCCAGCCATATATCCAAGATCTTCCCCAGGTCTAGCATCACGGGCAAAGCATGAGTAATATTCTTCTTCTTCCTGCCCTTATCCCATATTACTTGGGGTCGGCGCAACACGTTTTCTTCTTCCATTCTATTCTTCTGTGTGTGTGTGTAAAGCATGAGTAATATTAAGAGTCTGATATCCAATGTTCTGTCTGCCGCAATGGTTCATCATGTCCGTTAAGGCCACGGACAATTTCTGAAAAAAAACGACTTAATAGAGGAAGAAGTTATATTTTCGGCTGTTTAAATTATTTTTAGTGTATGTGGAACCTGGATTCCAATAGTTTTTACACCGTGTATATATTTTTATGTATATATTTTTTCCTAAAAATATTTAAAAAGGTCACAAGTTGATTACAACCGAAACTAAGCATAACACAGATCACGATAGGTCATAGCGGGTGTTAGGCGCCATCAAACAGCTGGGTGCAAGTGCAAAACACCCCCTCAGTCGCCTGGATGGCCCGGTGACCTTGTATTTTTGTTGACATAACAAGTTTATAACTTTGTGATTTTTCATAATACAGTTTATAATTTTGTACAAAGATTCTACAGATTAAAATACTAGACAAGTATTTCAGGTTATTTTTAGTCTAAGTTTCTATCTAATTTTTTTCCTAATCACGGAAACAAAACCTTTTCCTGACGTAGCCTATTCAATTAAAACCTAAGTATTCTCGTGCCATATTCTGTAACCTTCAAAAGTGAGGGAGTCCTCAACGCTGGAATGTCATTAATGCTAGCCGTAATGTAGTCGAACCAGCTTTATTTACCAGCACATTCCACCTCACCACACCTTAAGATAAAGGTGTTAGAGTTGAGAATGCAATGGTTGTGAGTTTTGCAATGGTAAGTTTAAGGTAGTAATTTTATAATAGTGCAAATCAGACCTCGTGATCGGGGCATTACTTTGTCGTGCAATGAATGCGTATGCAGCTGAGCTGACGGTTTTAAACTGGTGTTTTGTTGTGAGGATGGAGAGGAAATTGCGTGTTTTGGAATGAAAGAGAAGGGAGGAAATTGCTTCTGTTGCTTTTGGAAAGGGATTCGTTGAAAGAGCAGTTATGTACGGTTGGGATGTTATAAAAGCAGTCCAGAGTTTACAAAGAAGGAAGAGGAGTGGATTTTAGTCGGCAAAAGCCTGACACACCCTCTCTCTCCGCCTAAGAGCGGGGGAAGTAGTTGGGTGATTTTCCATCCAAAAAAATCCCATAGTTTACTATGGTTTTACACCTGGAAGGGGAACCCGAGGTCCTGAAACACAAGGTATAGTTATCGGCCGAGCACTCAAGATTCGCTTGAGTGCTCGGCGTCAGAGTGGAGATCGCTTTGCGCATTCCATACATTGGCGAGCCAATCGTCGTCGTTGTTAGATACATGCAGCAAGCGCTGGGAACGAATCACGAGTGACGTCTATGACACGATGGCGCGGCGAGCCAATCACTGACACTCCCCGCCCCGCGTCTCACGTTGCACCACCAAAGAGACCGAATATTTGACTTCTGCGCAACTTGAAGCCAGCGCTCAAGATCCGTGCCGCTAACTATAAAGAAGGAACATAGGTGTGGTTTTAGTCAATAATACACACCTGCTCTAGAGCTCTCGCTCCGTCCTATAGCAGGAGAAGTCATTGGATGATTTCTCACCTTAAAAAAAAGCCCAAAGTCTTGATTCACCCTTATACCTACTACACTTCATATTATAAAGAAGTAAAGTGTCACTCAGAAATACAGCAGCTTTCTATCTGTGAAAATTTAGCAATCGGACTTTCAGAGATTACTTCCTACAAACAAAAAAAAACAAACTTTACCTCTTTAAAATACTAATGTAAATAATTTACAAAATAAAAAAAAAATTGTCATTTAATCAGAAAAATAGGTACAAATACAAAGATGATGCTGAATTCTGAAGAAATCTTATGTCTATCTATACTGTAGGGGCCCAGCAGGGTCGAAGCCTACTGGGGCCAAGGATCTGTTTCTAAAAGGAAGATTTGCCCCCAGCACGAAAGGCAACGAAGGAACAGGAGTGGGTTTTTACTTAGTAAAAGTCTGACACTATCTCGCTCCGCCCAAGAACGGGGTATTTGAATGATTTTCCCACCTAAAAAATGTGTTTTCATGGCTAGAGCGAATAAGGTGTTTATAAACTAGTGCGCCTAACCATCAACGATAGCGTCACTGCTTACCATTAGGTGGGATCGCAGTCCTCGTGGGGGGATCGGCGGCGGAGACCTCTCGCGCCGGGCCTTGGTTGAGGCCATGGTCCGGAGCGAGGAAGGGTGGCAGGCGGTCGCCGACTTCTGCGAAGCAGTAATGCTCGCAAAGGAGGAGGCCGAACGCATCAGCAAACAGTGTTTTCGCCGCCGTCGCCGGGATTCCGATCCTGATTTCCGGCCACCGTAGGCGCGGGCTTGCGGACAGTGAGCAATGGGTAGCTCGCTGTCCGGTCGTCCGGTAACTGTCCGGACCAAGCCCAAGTCGTCGACGACGCGCACTGTTCCCGCGCGCCTCAAGGAGTTACAACAGCAGGGACCCAGCCGGGTCGAAGCCTACTGGGGCCAGGGTTATCCAAAAGCGAGCTCGAGCCCCGGTATGAAGGCTAGAAGGAACGGGGTGGGTCTTTTAGTCAGTAAGAGTCTGACACTATCTCCCGCTCCGCCCAAGAGCGGGGGTTGTCATTGGATGATTTTTTCCCACCAAAAAAAAGGTGGGATCGCAGTCGAGCACTAGTTTACATAGTTTTAAAAAAATTACATAAATACAAAGATGAGGCTGATTTCTAAAGAAATCGTATGTGTATATCTATTATCTAAGAAGACAATAGCAATACTACGAAGTTATGACAAAGAAATACCAGACTTACTATCATGCGTTTGTACTGAATCATTTTCTGGTTAAACTTGATATCGTTATTGTGACTCAATATCTTTTTTACCGACTTTAACAAAGGTTGTACGGTTTGTCAGAGACGCATTCATTAGTCGTGTTCAAAGAATTTAAGCCAGGCTTATAAGTTTCTTAGAATTTTCAGAAATACCTACATTTATTGTATACGTACTTACAATTGCCATCACGGATCTTGAGCGGTTGCGCAGAAGTCAAATATTCGGTCTCTCTAGTGGTACGAAGTGAGATGCGGGGGCGGGGAGTGTCAGTGATTGGCTCGCCGCGCCATAGACGTCACTCCTAATTCGTTCCCTGCGTTGCTGCATGTATATAACAACGAAGACGACTGGCTCGCCAATGTACGGAATGCGCAAAGCGATCCCCACTCTGACGCCGAGAGTTCAAGATCCCTTTTGGCAACTGTACAGCTAAGGAGTGGAATTCCCTGCCGGAGTCTATTTCCTAATAGCTGCAACCTAGGGGTCTTTAAGTCAAAAGTGAATAGGTTACTTCTAGGCAAACGTGCTTCATCGTCGACCGCATCGTCGCTTTCCTCCAGATGATCTCACCTAATGAAAAGCGACGATGCGGTCAAGCACTACATTGGGTAGCGCTTGACAAATCCTTACTAATATTATAAAAGCGAAAGTGAGTTTGTTTGTTTGTTACGTCTTCACGTCTAAATGGCGAAACCGATTTTGATGAATTTTGGTACAGAGATAGTTGGGACCCTGGAGACGGACATAGGCTATTTTTTTTTTAAAGAGAAAAATGGGGGAGAAAGAGGCGGGCTAAGCCGCGGGTAAAAGCTAGTAAAAAAGAATTAAAAAAAATCCGAAAAAACGTCCCACCTTTTAGTTATGGATATTATTACTGTATTTTTTTGTTTTTGTATATACTTTATGTTGAGCAGTGGTGGCCGAGTGGCCCCGACTTAAGAGTTTGTAGGTCGCGGGTTCAAACCCTGCCAGGCGCATTACTTTGTGTAATTTATCTCATCACCACTGCTCTCAAAACGGTGAAGGAAAACATCGTGAGGAAAACGGCATGTTCTAGAACCAAAAATTCGAAAATTCGAAGACATGTGACATTCACCAACCCGCACTGGGCCCGCGTGGTGGATTGCGGCCCATTCCCTCTCCTAGAGAGGAGGCCTGAGTCCCAACAGTGGGAACATTATAAGGCCGACTATGCTATATACTTTATGTATTCATATTTAGTATAAATAGTAAGTCAATATTGAAGTTTATTTCGTATAATTATACTAAAAATAAGTAAAGATCTATCTATTAAATTAATTCATAATCACAAAGTTTATGTGTTAATTAACTTTTAAGTATCTAAATACTAATAACTGACAGTTTAATTCAGTTTTCTGTTAAAATGACAACATCTGACATAAAACATTGACTCAATCGTAGTTGATGTAACACAAGTCATCTTATTGGACCTTGGATTAATCCTTTAAAGTATGACTAATATTACTTGACATCTCGAGATAGCGCTAGTTGCAACGACTCGAAAAACATTTCATAGAAGTCAATTTAGTTCGTAATTTCGCCGCGGATCATGTGCAACTGGTAATGGTAATAAAGGTATAATAAAGGTATTAATGATGATAGGTATTTTTTTTAAGGTCCGTACCTCACTAGGACAATGGCGGTGTTGCCAGTTCACGCAGCCAAGAAAATGTGTGGAGTTATAGAGCTGACTAAAAAAAAAAGTAGGTGTACCTGTCTTACCTTCATTTTCTTTTTGATAAGGGAAGTCATGCAATGAACTCATCCGCTCTAAGGTGGAGTTAGAGAGCGTGTCTGGTTCTTACTGATAAAACCACAACTGTTTCCTTCAATTTCTTTTTGCGTTTTAGGATCACAGGTTTCCTTGTCAGAAAATCCCAGCGCGCATCGGCCCTGCTGGGCGCCACGGTTCTCTGCTTACCGGGCAAGCAGACGGTGAGCTACTCATTGCTCTTCGACTACGGCCACTGTTGTTTATGCAGTCAACCATACATTTTTTTGACGTCATGACCTGGCTACGCCTCATCCCAGTGAGGCAAAGAGTGGAAATCATCCAATGACATCTCCCGCTCTGAGCGGTGCGGGAGGGCGCGTCAGACTTTTACTGACTAAAACCACACTTATGTCCTTCAGTTCCCTATGCGTTCTAGAACTACGGGTTTTCTCTTCAGAAATTCCCCACGATCCTAACTAGTGGACATCGGCCCTGCTGGGCCCCTACGGTTTGCTGTCATCTCTTTGAGGACCACGTAGATCTCTACGCACTGTTGAAGACTGGGCTCGGTCCAGTCTGTTCATTGCCCTTAGACCACACGTAAGTTCTAAGAACTAGTACTTACATAATTTAAATAATTAAGAGCAATGTAATAGTCAACGTTGTATTTTCATCAGCCGTCATGTCAATTCGCCTTCATTGCGACTTCGTTCCTTTTAGATATTTCACTTAATGTAAGACGTTCATGTCTTATGTTATTAGATTTTAATGAGAAGCACTTTTGAATTTATTTAGGGTTGTCCAGTAAGAACTCTTTTTATTTAATTCCAGGTTGATTTTGCATCAAAAACCTGCAACCTTTGTGTCTCACAGAAACTATTTTAATCGAAGAAGAGTGTTCTGTAGTGGCGAACATGTACTGGAAGATGGAATGTTGGAAGGCCTTCCACAAGGTGGACCGATGACTTAGTGAGAGTAGCGGGTACCCGATGGATTCGAGACGAACTCTAGTCTGGCCTCTCCAAGTTCACACTACAATGAATGTGGCGATATTTGGGGAGGCCTATATCCAACTGTGGACCTCTGTCCGCTGAAATTATGATGTGATGATAATTATGATAATTTCCCACTCTGAAAAAATAAATGGGATTATCAATACAGAACAGTGCCAACCCTACTACGGCTGAAATAAACGAAACTTGATCCGTATTAAGAGTTTATTACAAGTAGTCCTGAATGAGATCTTTGTACTGAAACGTATTTATATGTTCTTGATACAGAACGTAAGGGCGATACGTTACTTAATGTAATTAGGTTAGAGATGAGTCTATTCTGGGAGTGACGAGATTCAATGAAAAAACGAAGAGATACAAGAAGATGTAAAATAATACAGATAATTATGTTATTAAAAGTTTCTAATAACATATAGTCAGCCTTTTGATGTTTCTACTGCTGGGACTCAGGCTAGGTGAAGGAACGGGCCGCAATCCCCCCCGCGGGCCCAGTGCGTGTCACCCGTTTTAAAAATTTTTAGTTCTTGGACATGCCGGTTTCCTCACGATGTTTTGATTCCTTCACCGTTTTGAGAGCAGTGGTAATATAAAATACAACTCCATAAGTCGGGGCTGTTAGCACAGATCCATCAGTGCTCTTAAGGATTCTAATATGAAAATCGAGGATAGGAAGGACAAAAAATTATAAAAAGGTAAAATTGATGCTATGTCTGTAGTATGCAATCTAAAAGGAAGACAAATTTTAGGCTGTGAGATTGTTCGAAAAAGATACCGTGGTCCTGAGACGCCAAAGACAAAAGGAAGCCAAATTCTGAGTGGCAGGCGGTCGCCGACTTCTACGAAACAGCAAAGGAGGAGGCCGACTGCATCAGGCAAGGGCGCTCTTGCCGCCGCCGGGATTCCGATTCCGATTTCCGGTCACCGTAGGCGCGGGCTTGCGGACGGCGAGCAATGGGTAGCTCGCTGTCCGACAGTCCGGTAACTGTCCGGACTGAGCCTAAGTCGTCGACGGCGTGCACAGTTCCCGCGCGCCTCAAGGAGCTGTGAGCGACAGCAGGGGCCCAGCTGGGTCGAAGTGTATTGAGGCCAGGGTTAATTCGAAAGATAGCTCAAGCCCCGGTGCGAAAGGCAACGAAGGAACTGGAGTGGTTTTTAGTCATTAAGAGTAATTGTTATGTACCTGTAATGTTGACTGGCCGGTTGGTCTAGTGGTAAGTAGCCCTGACTGCTATGCCGGAGGTCGTGGGTTCGATTCCCACCCAGGACAAATGTTTGTGTGATGAGCATGATCATTTGTTCTGTGTCTGGGTGTAATTTATCTATAATATGTGTGTATTTAGAAATATATAAGTTTGTTTATCAGCTGTCTAGTGCTCATAACACAAGCTCTGCTTAGCTTGGGACCAGAAGGCGTTGCTTCGCTGGTTGAAGATATTTATTTATAGCAATCGGAAAAACCACATACAAGGCATAAACGATTCTTCTTTTAGTTAGATTAGTTTAAATGTAGAGTAGATACCTTTAGTCACACCAGCTAACAAAAAACCGTGTCCCACATAATTACGAACTAACACTCAACGGGAGCTAACATATCGTTATAATTACTCCGTAAAGCGCTAATTGAGGTCACATCCATTGAGCCAGGGACTCAAAATAAACAGTTTGTTAAGCATTAGGGTCACTGCGATCAAATGCAGTTCGTGCTCACTAATTGTTAGAATTCATTACGAAATTGTCATGTGGTTGGTCGGTGGCTGAGTGTGACACGGTTAATTTAGAAGACTGCTGTACAGGTGGTGTATCGATGCTTTACAAGTCAAACTTATCAATAAATTTATGATCTACATTTACGACCCTAATCTTTTACCTGGTCTAGGTCTGGCCAATATCAGACGGTGACCTAGTGTTTGTAGTCCTATAGCTTGCACCTACGGTGTCCGGATGACTCCTAAAACCTCGGACGTCTCTTCCAGTGGCTAAAGCGTGAGTACTGCTATTGCTTTTACGCTCTCTGTCACTTCCTTGGGTTGCATGATTGCTTCACAGAAAGAGGTGACTGCTTCCCATGCCTTCTTACTTCGTAAAGGGACCAGGACGCGAGGATGGCAGGTATACAGCGGTGCTCAGCCCAAACTAGGCAGACTTTCACCGAGTCCTTCGGGTGATTTGCACAATGGTGGGAACCTCCTAAAATCAAGCCGAATACGGTTGTCTGGCAGGGATCTGCAACGCCGACGCCGTGGCGACTTTTTAATCACTCCTCAAAGAGGCGACTTTTCGCCGCGATTCGGTTGTGACGATCGCTGTCTCTATGCATAGAGATCCAGTTGGAGCTCTGTCCACCATGCCTTGCGCCTCCACTCCACGCACCATTTGTGCTTATGTGCAAAGACTGTTTTCTCCAGATCCAATGCTGGCAGGCCAGCAAGGAAGGTCGCTGCCTCGCAGGAGACCGTACGGTATCTCCTTATTAGAATGGCGCCGTTGACCAACTTTTTAGCTGTTAACAAAATCTACAGTATCTTTTAAGGTTGCCTACAACCTGTATTCCACCTGTGAAGATGTCAATTTACCTTCCATGCTAATTAAGCTAACAGGTTCAGTATTAAAGACAATTCGTGCAAAAACTTCAGTCCATCTGGTTGTAACAAACTCATACTGGCACCAGCATTGTTTTAAATGAAGCATATGATATTAATTGTGATCATATTGCAGTTAGTTATCATTTCTACACAATAATATCATAGCTGATTGACTGTTTTCCATACCCTCTCACTCTGTACAATGGTTTGGACCAGGGCCGGATGCGAGAAGCTGCCGTCACCGACAGCCTCCGACGTCAGCTGGGCTGACTTGCACTTTGTCTTCCAGGCAATCTGCACAATGACCTAAGCCCCAGCAGTGAGCAGTGGTGGCCGAATGGTAATGGCTCCGACTTACGAGTGGTAGGTCGCGGGTTCAAACCCTGCTAGGCCCATTACTTTGTGTGATTTATTTCATTACCACTGCTGTCAAAACGGTGAAGGAAAATATCGAAAGGAAACCGGCATGTCCTAAAATCAAAAATTCGAAGACATGTGACATTCACCAACCCGCACTGGGCCCGCCTGGTGGATTACGGCTCATTGCCTCTCCTAGAGAGGAGGCCTGAGTCCCAGCAGTGGGAAACATTAAAAAGGCTGATGATGATGATGATAAGGTTTAATAGTGGTTTACTATTTGAAAATCCAATTGTCGGTTAAGCTCGCCAGTGCATCAGCTGTCCTATTTTGTTTGTTTCCAAATAAACCTGAATATATGTATGTATAGAAAAAAGAGGAAAAAACCTATGGTAGTAGGTCGATGGAGCTAAGTAAATACCACGTGGAGAAGTGATAATTACATCAGAGAATAAAAATCACCCATTATTTCAAAATTCGTTTCTTACTCTTCCACTTTTCATTTCTGATGTATAACGTTGTGGCGTAGAAAACCATTCAATTACATAGTTGGTGCAGTGCTTACGCGATTGGCTGTTGCGCTGCGTGCTATGGGTTCGATTCCCGTAAGAAACAAATTGTATGGCTTAAAGATTGTCGATCCATCTGGGTGTCTTGTGTATGTGAGTGTATACTTGTAAACACACACGATACAGGAGTCATTCATAGTATGGGACGAGTTTTATACTAAAAAAGAAGTAGATACGTTTCTCCGGGACTTGACGATCTTCTTTGCCTTGTCGATTTTGGTATTTGCCACTGTTTTTTCTTTTTTTTAACAGTTGAAACAGTAAAGAATGCTATGACCTTCATCATCATCATCATATGAGCCGAAAGACGTCTACTGTTGGACATAAGCCTCCCCCAAGCGTCGCTACTAAGACCTTATGTGTCTTAAAATCTAAAAGACAATTCAATTAAAATAGGTATCTCTGACTGAGTACAGGTCCTTATTATTGCGCTACATAATCTTTTATTACCAATCAATAGTATTAAAATTATATTCTAGTTGAAATAAAATATTCTTTAATGGAACAATTTAATTTAACTGACATTATTAGTGTCATGTTATTTTAATATCGTTGAAGTATTAAATTGCTTAATCAGTCTTTGATTAATATACAAGAGCTTTATAGGACACTACCTATTTGTCTCCTGCGCTTTCGTCCGCATCTTTGGGTACTGTTTCACTTCCGTTGGTGCATGATGAAACAAAATAAAATTTAAAAAAATTGAGTTCAACGCCATCTAGTGAGGATTTGGCTACACTTATTTGTCCATAGATTTCACTTTAAGGAGGATGCCCAAAGCCAGCTTGCGAAATTAAAATTTTCTTAGCTTCTATGCTTTTTGCAGGTCAATGTCTTGACACTGACTGACACAATTTGTAGTACCTAAATTGATCAAAATTTTATTGGCGGCCATTATCCATATTTGACTTTTTCATGAAACTATTCAATAAATTAAGATGAGCTGAGACGGTTTTTTTTTCCGATGGGAAAAGTCATCTTATGACAA
This sequence comes from Mythimna ferrago, assembly GCA_910589285.2. Lineage (NCBI taxonomy): Eukaryota > Metazoa > Arthropoda > Insecta > Lepidoptera > Noctuidae > Mythimna > Mythimna ferrago. Next base: position 5,349,749 of record OU342693.1, read on the forward strand.
CCCCCGCTCTTGGGCGGAGCGGAAGATAGTGTCAGACTCTTACTGACTAAAAAACCCATCCCGTTCCTTCAAGCCTTCATACCGGGGCTCGAGCGCCCTTTCGGATAACCCTGGCCCCAGTAGGCTTCGACCCGGCTGGGCCCCTGCTGTTGCTGAAAACTCCTTGAGGCGCGCGAGAACAGCGCGCGCCGTCGTCGACTTGGGCTTGGTCCGGACGGTTACCGGACGGCCGGACAGCGAGCTACCCATTGCTCACTGTCCGCAAGCCCGCGCCTACGTTGGCTGAATATCGGGATCGGAATCCCGGCGGCGACGGCGAGAGCGCCGTTGCCTGATGCGGTCGGCCTCCTCCTTAGCGAGCATTACTGCTTCGCAGAAGTCGGCGACCGCCTGCCACTCCTCCTCGCTCCGGACCATGGCCTCGACCAAGGCCCGGCGCGAGAGGTCTCCGCCGCCGATCACCCCCACGAGGGCACGGCGATGCTCCGCCCAAGCAGGGCACACCGCGATTGTGTGCTCCACCGTGTCCTCCGGGCGTTCCGCACAGTGGCGACACCCGGGCGTCACTTCCGCTTTAATTCGGAAAAGGAACCTCCCGAACTTGCCATTTCCGGTGAGGACCTGTGTCATGCGGAAGGTAAGGACGCCGTGAGGTCTTTCCAGCCACGCCTCAAAGAGGGGACTTATCGCCATAATTGTGGCGTGCCCATGACGGGGTTGCGATAGTCGCTGACGCCATTCCATCATGAGATCCCGCCGGAGCTCTGTCCGCCATGCCGCGACCTGTCGCGGCAGAGGACTTTCACCCCGGCGTTGCATCTCCACGCGCATGTCGTGCATGTGTGCAAGGACTGTTGCCTCCAGATTCCACGGTGGTAGGCCAGCCAGAAGGCTCGCCGCTTCGCGGGAAATCGTGCGGTATCCCCGCACCATCCGAATTGCCATGACCCTCTGGCAGGCGTTCAGAATGGCCGCCGGTCGCTTTTGCAGCGACGGCGCCCACACCGGCGCCCCGTAGAGGACAATGGACCGAACGATCCCCGCGTAGAGCCTCCGGCAGGAGGCGTCTGGACCCCCAAGATTGGGCAGGAGCCGCTTGAGAGCGGCCCCAGTCCGGTTGAGTTTGGGAGCCAGACGTCGGAAATGCTCCTCGAAATTCCATCGGCTGTCGAGGATGAGTCCCAGATACCTCATCGATGTCCCGACGCCGATGCGAACTCCTCCTACCGTTAGTTGGGAACCCGACGGTGGCGCGTTCCGACGGCCGTGACCGTGAAAACACATGGCCTCGGATTTGCGCAGCGCCACCTCGAGTCCCAACTCCTGGATCCTACCAACGACTATCGCAACCCCGCGTGTCGCTAAAGCGACCGCCGCCCGGTATGACTCTCCCTGCGCTAGAACCAGCGTGTCGTCTGCGTAGCAGACCACGCTGACCCCGTCAGGGAGGTCGCCTCGCAGCACGTAATCGTAACCAATGTTCCACAAGGGTGGCTATAGTACCAACCCCTGCGGAACACCGCACGACATCTCCCGACGTTTCCAGTGTCCCTGGTGACCGGGGTAGACAATATACCTATCCGACAGGTAGGCCTCGACTACTCGACAGAGGTATTCGGGCACCCGGTGGTACCGGAGTGCCCTCCGGATCGTACTCCAGGGCAGGGAATTGAAAGCGTTGGCAATGTCCAAGGACACTGCCACGACACACCTACCCTGGGACAAGCTGAGACGGTTCGAGTATTGATGATTTTAATGATTATAATTCCGTAAATAAATACGTATTACGGTCACTAATCATATTTTAATCAACATACAATTTGACTTTGGCCTGCAAATGCTAAAAACTTACTAAAATTTAAATTTCACTATCTATCCCGGTACCAGATATCAGCTTAAAGTTAAAGCTGTAAGGATCAGGCAGAAGTGTACAATATTAATTTCTGTTTATCTTCTTTCAGGTACTAAGCCTAACGTAATGTAGGTGAATACATAGAAGAAGGCGAGAAGAGGTAAGCCAAAGTTACTAAAAAAATAAAAAAAAGTCTTTTAATATATATATATATATATATATAGTGTTTTAATAGACAACCTAGACAACAAAGTTGTCTATGGTTCTAATCTGTTAGGCCTGGTCTACACTTGACGTTATGGCAACTAATTTTTATCTTTATTTTGTTTTTCTTTTATTAATTTTTATTTTGTAATTATTTGTGTGTCTATACGGGCAGAATAAACATGTTTTCTTTCTTCTTTTCTTTCTTTAAGTGACAAAGAAAACGGTTTTGTACTGTAATGCAAATAATGCGATGATTTAAGCATGCTGCTTATCTATCACTGCTACGTGCAGACAGAGTCTGTCTAAAAAGTCAACCGACTTGGGTAATTGTTAGAAATGAAATCTGACGTAATCAACACTGGTTCAATAATCAAGGTTGACTAAGATATCTTGATCATTGTTTACTAATAGAAGAACCTTATAAAAAGTATCGAATATAAGTATTTTTAAAGGATTAAATGGAAAATTCACAAGTCGTTTGACTTTATAGATAGACTTTATCTAAAGATGGACAGGTTAAGACCATACGACAAAAAAGAAAACTTCATCAAAGCGAGTTTAATCAATGTTATGTTATTATTTTATAAAATAAAATATTTATAAAATAATAACATAAATATAAGTGATACGTTGACTACGTATAATATCGTTCACACTCCTTTCGAACTAGCGTTACATAGCGGGGTGTGACAGTTCGGCCTTATTTTTATCCCAAAAACAAACTACTCAGCTCAACGTACCCAAAACATTTCTTATAAAAAGTACTTAATTAATCTGTCCTGTCCTTAATTACACTTTTACGCGAAGCTTCGCCAAATGGTCTATTGTTTATTCTAGACTAATTAGTACTTTAAAAAATTGGTTTCTTTATTACTGTTAATTAGAGTTATTAGCAGCTATTGAAAGTCCTTTCATGCTGGGAATTTATATGATTATCATTTCTTATCATGAGCGCAGTTGTAAGAATGAACAGCGTTTTTAAACCTGGTAATAACTCAATATAGTGGAAGTGCATCATTGACTAGTTAGATAGGAAACACTGGTCTCATCTAATTTAAACTGACGAAAAAAAAATTGACGAATTTAAAAACCTATTTGCAAAATAAATATAATTTTTACACCACCTGCTCGATATTGTCGTTTTACACGACATACAAAATTCACTTAAAGCAAGTCATTCTATCCCTAGGGAGATAATGCAGTATGGCCGATCCCTAGGGAATAATGAGATTTGAATTTGGAACACCAAAAATCGTCAACATTGTGAATTAAAATGTACGTGCATCGCACAAGTTGACTCAAAATTCAAACTGGCCACTAACAAAAAAAGAAAATAGAATAAAACGTGCTTACTGACGGGAGCATTATAGAAAATTGAAACTATAGAATCTTGGAGTAGTGAATTTTGTTTGTTTGATGAGCTTGTAAATATAATTTGGTCGACCAAATTGTTTTTTAATTATCTCACAGATGGTGTAAAAAGTAGAGTATGCAACACGGGGATAAAGCTGTCTTTTTCTTGGGCGGCTTGAATTCCTCACTTCACTCAGGTTTCCTTATTAACTCCCTCGCAATGCTCGGGAGTTAATTTTATAAATCCCTCACTATCGTTCGGGATTAAAATCAGCAACCTTCGTTTCGTTCGGAATTCAACATGCCGCCCGCGACTTAAGGACACCGCTTTATGCCCTAGTCACATAAACTACTATTATCATTCATCAGTATACCCAACACTAGTGCGTTGTTTAGAACAAGAGCCATACATTAAGTGTCAATGCTTCAAGTGTCTATAACATACCTGTATTATGAAGACTCAATGAAGGCAGCCATCTGACTGGGCCCAAAAAATGTAAGGACTATTACCATTAAGTTGAAATCGGATCAAAAATTAAGATATAGGATTAAAAATTGATATAGTGGGCAAGGCACCTTACTCGAAAGTGTTATAAATTATACCTATAATTTTATATGTTTGTTGATTATTTATAATCGTATCTATGAACTTTTAAAATTAAATGTAGTTGTATTGACTTCATGTGATTGGTCGAGACTTTGACAGTTCTCGACCAATCACAAGCAAGTAAAATGGCGGGAAGTGTGCAGAAATTTTTGGGAGATATGTGCGGGAATCTTTGGATGTGTGGTATGGGGACATCTGTGCTAGACTTGCATTTTATACTATATTGCAGCTGTTTGTAACTTTTGTAATAAAAGTGGTCTTCAAAGTCTATAAACGATTTTTTTATATATTCCAAGTCCTTACTTCTGAGTATTGAACCAATACGGTTCACAAAGGGTTTTGGAGTTGTGACCGCGTACTGAAGAATGCACGTTGAAAGGTCTCCCATAAGATGGACGGGATATCGCGGGATTCTGATGGATGTAAGACGCACATGGCCGATCATTGTGGCGACACTACGGGGAGGTCTATGTCCAACTGTGGATGTATTTCGGCTAATATTATGAAAAGAAAAGTATCTTTTACAGTGTTTTTTTTTTGCAATGAATAAGCGCGTAGATACTGATACGTAATATCATGAGATGATTTCGATAGTCAGCTGTCTCACTCTTAAATAAGACACAAAAACGCAAAAATGGTTAATGTTTTTTTTTATATTGATATGAACTAGTGCTTGACTGCGATCCCATCTGATGGTAAACAGTGATGCCAGCATTGATGGTGAGGTGCACTAATTTATTAAGAGCCTATTTTTTATTTAAAGGACATCGACCAACTAATTTTATTCATTGTTTACAATCACATTAGGACTGTATACGTAAACTCTATCAATATTTATAACCGATGCTTCAATCTCTATTAATGGCGAGTGGACAGTGACGGCCACTAGTCAGGCCATGTCATCTCCGAGAAATCATTTACATTGGCGTGTACATCGCGGATGTACCAAACATGGACATTTGTAAGCATAATGTCATTTAGAGATGTTTTTAGTGCCTTTATGTTTGTTTGTTTATATATCTCATCATTTCACCCGATAGACCACTGTTGGACATAGACCTTCACCAAGTGTCGCCACAACGACTGCCTCTGTACTTGTCGCCCCCTGGTAACTCATAATATTGTATGAACCACCACCACCACCATCAGCCACTACTACGCTACTATGCTACTTACCATCAGGTGGGATCGCAGTCAAGCACTAGTTTATCTCAATTAAAAAAAAAAATGTATCTACATATTAACTGCTCCATCTTTGTTGTAACATTTTTTTTTCTAACACATTGCTTTTGCAATAATTTTTTTTTATATTATCTGACTTCAACCACCTTAAATTCGTTAGTTTTTCTTTTTTTTGTTGTTAACGTCTCATTTATTGACAGTTGTAATTATTATTATTTTTCTAGCTTTTTTTTATATAGCCTCTTTTTATAATGTAAATTGAAGACCACTGTAGACTCCACGAATTCTTAGATTACTTCATATTTTGACTCACTTTTTTAAAATGAGTATTTTCATTGTGCTTTTGAGTACAATATAGACCGGTCTACACTGTTCTTAAATAATACCTGTTAATACTGTAATATGGAAATATTGTAAGAACAATCATTTTTTTAAAGAGTAACCATGGAGTTTCTTGCCGGTTCTTCTCCATAGGAAACGACCAATTTGGAACCATGCACTAGCTTTTGACGTTTTATAAGTGCCCATGTAGGCCTATGTGAAATAAAAAACTTTAGATTTTTTTTTTTGAAACGATGTCAAACCTTGGACGCCTCTCGGCTGAAATGATGATGATGATGATGATGATAATATACTTAAACAAATCAACTACATACATAGCAATCCCTATATTTAATTAATTACTACAAACAGATAAAAGGAAAACAAATTAGTCCTGTGACGATACTACGTCATACCAACTTCTTACGAATAGTTGGCGGCCATCTTTGTTACGAAAGAGTTTAAATCTCCAACTAATTCTCAAACACACCCACGAAACACAGCTAGTCAACAAACGCAAGTCCAGCGACAATTACTAAGTAGCATTGAAATTTGTTCTAGCTAACTCAGTTTCCGAGATTTGCGCTCACAGACTCACAGATAGAATCCGGAAAGGCATGCGCGACTCGTTTAGTTTACTGGGTACGGTTAGCATAAAAACTTTTAAGTTTTTGTGTAGTTGCCTGCTGCGGTCTTCCCGTCCGATTATAATTTAGGTGTCTTCAAGGCTCGTGATGGTCCAGAAGGAGGCCGCTTACCGAGATCGTGAAAGAGTCGATCCCGCTCGGAGAAGAAGGCGTCGGGGTGGCAACCGCCTAACACGTTGAATCCCCGCTTGCATTATTAAATATAAGTGGGACTTTGGAACCATGTGCGCTTAGAGTGGGGGCTCAGCTCGCTCATCGAGGGAATCCAGGGAAGACGGTGGCACAGTGATCCCGTGCTACCGTGCACAAAGAGAGTCAGAGGAGACCGTTATAAAGTCTCTTCAGGGATGTGTCGTAACAGGCGTTGCACTGAAGGGGTTCCGGTCTCGGTAAAAATCCCACACTCCCCGGACTTATCCCCAAAGTCTGGGCGCCTTTTGAAGGCTTCCCCTCGAAAACAAAAAAAAAGGTGTCTTCAAGGCTAGAGTGGTTAAGGTGTTCATAAACTAGTGCACCTCACCATTAACGATTGCATCACTGCTTACCAGCAGGTGAGATCGCAGTCAAGCTCTGGTTTATATCAATTAAGAAGAAAAAAAAGAAATAATAATTTATTATATAATTAATATATTTATTATGAATACGAAGGATGGTCTAGACACTCACAAATAGTCTATTGCAAGGGGTTTGCGGGGCTTAGTTTATAATTTTACTTTAAATTTTGGAATAAATAAATAAAAAATCAAAAGGTTCTTGATTGGCGACCACGTACCAGAAGACGCAGTGTTGTAAGGCCTCCCGCCGCCTTGAAGGTCGCGGGAGTCTGATGGATGCAAGACGCACAAGACCAGTCGTTATGACGACACTTGGGGGAGGCCTATCGACAACAGTGGACGTCATTCGGCTGAAATAAATGATGGTTTCGAGAAAAAGTATTATGTTTTCTTTAACTGGTCTGGGTCATCTTGGTCGCTGAAATTAGAGTCTTAGAATGAATTCTAATGCTAGTGAAGAAGATGACTGCGTGAAGTAAAGGACATCCTCAAGTTTTAGCCGCCGCCACAGACGTCCCGTTCATGCCCAATAACTCACCGCCGCTGTCTAAGAACTGAGCCCAAGTCGTCGACGGTACTAATTGATTCTCACGCCTCACGCTTTTCATAGAGAGGTCAGCAAAACCGTAGGAGCCAGAAATGCACAGGGTACCTAAAAGACACGGGGAGGATTAAGTCAGTGATAGTCTGACACGCCATCTCGCTTCACCATAGAGCGGGAAAACTCAATGGATGATTTTCTATCACATAATATAAAAAGCTTAACAAGATGTTATTAGGTTTTTGACTCTAAAATTTCTCAGTCACAACTTGGATTCTGGATTCGTAAACAACCAATTTAGATTCATTCTCGATTTTCTTGATTTTCGTTCTGAATAGCATTTATTATGATAGACTCGAGTTCAACCACCATTTACCTCATGATAAGGTATGATTTAGTTGTACTGTATACGTTAACATGTTTGTCTTCGTCGACTGTGAATCTTTGTGCGCAATTATATTTTGCTTACAAAATATTGAAAAACAAGTGCTTGTAAAATATGTGTTCCTATGCCTTTAAAAAAAAATCTAATCTAAACCAATTCTTTCCAATTCTACTACGCACTAAAACCTAACAGTGGTCGTCCAAGCTGTTTTATAGTCGTCAATGTAATTTTTTTTTCTTCTGCATCTTGATAACTTTTTAGTGTTAGATGAGATCTAGAACTGCCCCACTTATTTTTCCACACTTTATATTTTGTTTACCCTTATCCGTGCGTCACTGTGGGATGCCAATTGAAAACCAGCGATGAGCCCAGCCAATGCTGAGGTGGTCCGGGCATGCACGTCACATTCTGAAATTTTGTTCTTTTTTACTTTGTGTTTGTAACCGTTTTGCTGTGTCTGTCCCAAATAAAAATATTCTATTCTATTTTTTGCCAGACTGCATCAGTTTCTGCCAACCTTACCGCCTCCACCGACAGCAGCGCAATCAAGATCCCTGTTCGATTGAGTTATGACGACTCGCGCGCGGCGACGGAATGTAACCGCGGCAGTCAGACGCAACCCTTACGATGATCTTATCTTCAGCCACAATAATAGATTGTGGAGGCTTCGCCGCTTGATTAGGTTATGGTTTTCTTAGATGATAACTTACAGTATTGCAATTAGAAAATGTAATGTTGATTCCGTTAACTGATAAAGGGTTTTGCAGTTACAAAGAAAAGTTTTAATTGCATTAATCTTGTTGTTGCATCTACTTGTAAATTCATACATATATGCTACACAGCTGTACAGCATGAATAGACGAAACTGTTTTTTATTTTTATTTTATATAAACCAGTGCTTGATTGCGATCCCACCTGATGGTAAGCAGTGATGCAATCGTTGATGATGGAGCGCACTAGTTTATCAAGAGCCTATTCACTCTAGCCTTGAAGACAACTGGCGGCCATATAATGTAAACTACGAGTCTGATTAAGGAAATCATTTCAAGGAAACTGCCATGACCCTTTTTTACGTGGCAAATCATCAAATAACTTTTCTCGTCTATGCGTAAAAAGTCACTTTTCCCGTAGCTAGACTAAGTGTCAAACTTGTACTGACTAAAACCTACAGTGTTTCTTCAGTTACCTTTTTTGCGAGAGCTACGGTCACTTCTTCGAACAACCCGCTGCCCTGACCGCCATTGGCTCCAATTGGAGACACGCATGGAACAACTCATCGTCGATCCAGGCTTGGTCTTTACTGGATGGGTATACGGCTAGCTGCCCGTGGCACACCATCCGCAAGCCCGCGCCTTCGGCGTCTCCGGAACCGACATGTCCTAGAACTTAAAATTCTAAGACTCGTACAACATCTACATATTGTATGTCTTATGATCAGTGGTGTGCCACACACGTGCCTCGGAAAGCACGTAAAGCCGTTGGTCTTGCTCCTGATATCTCCCCGATCGCGTCGAATTGTCGTCCTATCAGAGACATGAGTGTAAAGCTAGAACTACACTGCTCACACGTGTGCCACACACGCCGACCTGGGCGCGTCGGTCTCCGTATATATTAAAAAAAAAAAAACTAAACTTGTGGAGCTACATTGGAACCACGTCACGCGACGTTGTTCTACATACAAATCAGGTGTGTTACACGTGTCGGTCTAATGTAGTTCACCTGAGTGCACCTGTGTTTGCGCACACGCTTGTGCACTGTAATAATTATCTCCTGCGTGATTGGCTGATCTTCATTCCGATTGGTTACCGTGACCAAAATTCTGTCTAGAGCGATTATTGACTAACAATACTTGATTGTGGACACTTTGCCTTTGATTAAAACTCTCTCAGGGCTACCAGATATCTTTAGGTACTAATATTATAAATCTGAACGCCCCAATTTCAGAAACAACGCATTTATCGAAAAAGGCTAAATATCGTCACGCTGCAACTAGGAGTGGAGCAGTAACAAAAAAAACACAAGATTTTAATCAACGTAGGTACAACTTGGGACCTATCTTGAGAAATAAAAAACTTAAGAAATTTAAAAAGTAACCCGCTAAATACTATCAGTAGAAAGGCGTGCGAAGAAGCTAATTGGTGATCCAGATTTGGTTAAAACCAATGTTTGCAGCCAAGCCTGGAGCGCGGGCGTAGGGTATGGTGCATTTTGGGGACTGTGCGCGAGAATTGCATGACTTAACTCCACTATCTCAGTTTTCGTTACTGTTTTGGTGTACAATACAGTTTATTCTATTTTAACTCCTTTCTAATATCGACCAAACCGACGTACGAAGAGTATCAACCCGTTGTTGATACCTCTACGGTCCGGACTAAGTGTTTCGCCTCATCATCCGATTATAATTTAGGTGTCTTCAAGGCTAGAGTGAATAGGCTCTTAATAAACTGCGTGCGCCTCACCATCAACGATTGCATCACTGTTTACCATCAAGCGGGATCGCTGTCAAGCATAAGCTTTAGTCAATTAAAAAAAACCTTCAGTATTATGTACTAGACAACCTTAGTACACTATTGGTACTATACTTTCACTACACATACCGTACCAATCCGGTTTCACCCTTACGAATTACGATCATATCAGTAACAATCATGGATTGCTGTTTGATCGGTAGCCCCGATCTAGTATACAATCGACAACCTAGACTCAACTAACGATAAGCCGTTGCAAGCTTCGAGTTTCGTGGTTACTTGTCTGGTTCTTTGAGAGTTGGAAAGGAACAACTTAAGAGAGCTCTATTCTACTCGCTTAGCGTCAAGAACTTGGAGACCTTATATCATCATCAACATCAGCCTTTTTTTTTGAGACTCAAGTCTCCTCTCTAGGAGAGGGAATGGGCCGTAATCCACCACGTGGGCCCAGTGCGGGTTGGTGAATGTCACATGTCTTCGAATCTTTGGTTCTAGGACATGCCAGTTTCCTCACGATGTTTTCCTTTACCGTTTTGAGAGAAATGAAATTAAATAAATTACACTAAGTAAAACGCCTTTCAACTCGCGACCTACAACTCATAAGTCGGTGCCATTACCATTCTGCCACCACTGCTCTCTCCACACATCAGAGAGGACCATATGCTATAAACAATATTCTTTTGAACCCATGTTCTCTTGTTTTTTTTTTTTTTTTATACACCTGCTATGTTTTCTCTTCACCATCCATAAGTCGTTTTGCACTCGCCTATCGTCAACGTTGAGCATGGCTTAAAAGCTAGTTGCTTCATCTAACCTAACGCAATCCAACGCTGATGAAGAAGCAACGCGAAAAAAAGAGAAAGAACGCCAGAAAACTCTGTTAGCATTCGATAATTCCGTGATTTACTTGAATACTTCACAAAAATTGTTTCAGGAAATACGTGTTTTTACAAACCTTTAAAAGATTTTTTAGAAAAATTGTCGTCATTCAGAATAGGCCCGCACTTGACAACTACCTCATCTGATGGTAAGCGAATATGTGGTCGACGTTGGAGCACGCTTGTCTAGAAGTAACCTATTCACTAATGACTTAAAGACCCACACCCCCGACTCATGACTTAGGTCGTTGCTATCAGGAAAAACAGACTCCGACAGAGAATTTCACTCCTTAACTGCACGTAAATAGTACATTTTGATTCAAGTGCAGAAAGTTACAGTGACTTTGCACGAGTATCAAACGAATTTTTCAATATATTTACGAAGAAATGGATAAACGGGGGTTGACCGGCGACTCGTGGAGGTCGACGCGCGCCCAGCCTGATATGATAAATGTAATATTTAACATTGCGGCGGAGGAAAGCACGCCCACGGCTCTGCACTAGTGCGGAAAACATGGGGTTGTTGGCACAACACAAACGGGTTTTCGAGTAAGTGTATTGAAAATAAATGAACATGATAGACTTATAACTAAGTCTTCAGAAGTTATTTGCTTGGCTTAATCTCACAAGTCTTAAGACTATATCAATAAGTACGGGGCCCCAATAAACACAGTAATAAAATAGACGATAAGACGTTATGTTAGTGTAAACCCCTTAATTAAAATTTATATTCAACAATTACGGTAGCCAAAGTGTACAGAATGATTGAAATAACATTAATAGTAAACTAGCTGTTCCTTGCGGTTTTACTCGTCTTTGGTTACTGCTCGGGTCCTTTTAGTCTGGTTCCTCAATAATAGGGCTGCTCAACACTAAAAGATTTTTAGGAGTGGGTTTTAGTTGGTAAAAGTTTGACGCGCCCTCCCTCCCCGCCCAAGAAAATATTGACCTGTAGGTAATTAGTACGCAACGCCGACTACTACCTACAGGTCATTGAAATCGATCAGCTGACGTTTTCTTAAAGAAATTTATTTCGTACATGCGTAAATTAATACGAGTTTTTTAAAAAAGGCACTTTATTTTTTAATTTTATCTTTACAAATTGATAGTGTTTCTTGTACCGGATCAACCCTCCACGGGATTAAAACGATCAAAATTTAACGGTGTATAAGTATGTTTATCAGTTGTCTAGTACCCATAACACAAGCTCTGCTTAGCTTGGGACTAGACGGCGTTGTGTGCTAGGTGTAAAAAAAAAAAAATTGGCGCATTCAAACGAACTAAGTAACTCATCGGTTTTATAATATTAGTAGAGATTAGTACCGCTCCTTTATATTGTAGCGTGATGTTCCAAAGCTTTGTAGCTACTGGGGCCAGGGTTATCCGAAAGGGAACTCGAGCCCCGGTATGAAGGCTAGAAGGAACGGGGTGGGCTTTTAGTCAGTAAGAGTCTGACACTATCTAACGCTCCGCCCAAGAGCGGGGGTTGTCATTGGATGATTTTTCCCAACATGAAAAAAAAAAGCTTTATAGTGTTCTTCGAAAAATGAGTTATACAACCACAATAGTACATTTTGATACAAATGGAGAAAGTTTATCACGACTGGATTTGCTCGAGCCGCAGGTGAGGGTGTTATGGAGCCAAATGCTGCAGCGATAAATCTTCACGTGTATCAAACGAAGTTCTTCAAAATACTTATGAAGAAATAAATAGAAGAGGCTGATGCATGACTCGTGGGGGTCACTCGGTGCCCGGCCCGTAACGTACTTTTCCGCACTAGTACGGAAAACAGTAAATTACGTGCCCAAAAGTGGTAGTTATAAGAGCGGCAAAAGATTTTTACAATTTGAATCAGTAGTTCCTGAGATTAACAGGTTCAAACAAACAAACTAACTCCAACTTTTTATTATAGGTACTTACTATTAATAAGTATATTAGTATAGATTGGTATGCCAATCAATTAAGAGAATAATTAACGGCACAAGTCTAAGCTTTAACAAAACGTAATTAACAACATAAAATACCTAGTGATTTAGTCGAAGTATTTGATTTGACTTTCATTCAGCCTTGCCAAGTTAAGGCGTATAGTGTCTTGAACATCTGGCCGGAGTTAAATGCACACATACTCGTACTGCCGCCTGCGTCTGCATAGAGCCTCGCTGACCTTTAAAACATTTTCTTTGCGAAATATTGATTGATTTACATAATTATGCTATGTACATTCTGAAGAACACTTTTTTTTTGTGTAAACATTTAAAGTCTAGTCTTACCTATACAATTTCTAATACATATACAATTTCTACGGTATTTTTTTTCGGTCAATTGTATACGGTATCCACTACAGTTAGTAGGTACCTATATTATATATTTCATATGAAGTTTTTGTAGCTGACTATACATAAATACGTCAGATTTTTACATTCAAGCGAGTTGACGACAGAAAAAGTAGGTGAAATTAGAAGGTACCTATCTCACTACTGCAAAGCTCGCGCGGTCTCGCGAGTTTTGCAGTAGTGAGATGACGAACGAGTCACATTTTTCTAAAGACCATTTGAAAGGAGTAGGGAAAAGAAGCGAAAAAATATCATATTGTTAATTTTTTTTTTGTCAAGTGTATTAGTCATTATGAGAAAGTCATATTTTGATATAAATGATTATAATTATTATGACTCTATAATATTTTTTTTTCAAACCTAGCCTAAAGGCACTGTTTTATGGCACTAAATGGGAGCAAGGGCCTTAACGGCATCAAGGCATTCGGTTGCCAATGTTATTGTATAACTTATGTTGGGTTCCTATAAGTTACTGGTCGGTATTGTAACTACCCGATTTGTTGTATTTAAATTGAGCATGGTCCTAATCTCAATATTCTTGTCGAGTTAAGTTAGTGCTCCTACGATTACCTTTGCTAATTTTTTACGCCAATCTTTATTATCACACTAGCTTTTGCCCGTGGCTTTGCCCGTGTATATAAAATGTAGCCTATGTCATTTAGGAATAAAGCAGCTTTCTATCGATGAAAAAAGTTTTGCAATCGGACCAGGACTTCCAGACATTACCTCCTACAAACAAAAAACAAACTTTAACTCTTTATAAATATTAGTGTAGATTTTTTACCCCCATTATTACCTTTTTTTTTAAATATATAAATAAATTTTTATGACAGAACAGATGAAGAATACAAGAATAGCAGAGGTAGTGGTAGACCAATAGTAACAGCCCAGACTTACGAGTAGTAAGTCGCTGGTTCAAACTCAGTCAGGTGCTTTGTAATTTATTTCATCGCCACTGCTCTCAAAATGGTGACGGAAAACATCGTGAGGAAACCCGCATGTAATAGAACCATAAATTCGAAGACATGTGACCTCCACCAACCCGCACTGGGCCCCAAGTCTGCTATTTTCATAAATTCGTCATTCCAACACGATCCAATTGTCATTTTGCTAAAAGTTTGTAATCTGCTAATTCATAATGATCGATCATTGATCGGCCAATGGTCTTGTAATAGAATTGTGGTAGAATGATAATTTCGAGCATATTAAAACCAATAACTGCACAATAACGTTCTAATGGTAAAACACTGATCAAATAAACTGTCAAAGTTTTAGTAGATTACCGCAAACTTCAAATATTCATTTGTCAATATGTACGAGATTACCATTTTACGTCACTTCTTTCAATGGAGTGTCAGTGGTTGACGATTGGAAAGTCATAATGACGCCATTATATTAGTAGATTACCAAACTTGTCAAAATCGACAATTATGACATCAGTGATAGACCATTGACTTGAGGCCCAGGTGCTTTGTAATTTATTTCATCGCCACTGCTCTCAAAACGGTGACAGAAAACATCGTGAGGAAACCTGCATCTAATAGAACCAAAAATTCGAAGACATGTGACCTCCACCAACCCGCACTGGACCCGCGTGGTAGATCTCTCTTTCTAAACAAAAGGCCTGAGTCCCAGCAGTGGGAATATTTTAATGCTGACTATTTATGTAAGTATGTTTGTAAAGAAGAATAGATGTAATTATTAGTGACTCGCACAGATTACTATGGAACTAACAAAAGGTCTTTGTGCAGTAACTACCTTTGTCTCAACTCATATATACCTGGTGGGCGTCATAAAAGGATGACTGACGGTTTATATAATATAGCTAGGTAAACAATTTATTTTTAGTATATGCGATACCTAAAATACCTGGCCAGTATTTTTATGTAAAGAATATACACGTGCACAAAACCATCAGGTCATCGGTCCACCTTGTAGGAGGCCTTCCAATGCTGCGTCTTCCGATACGCGACTCCAGAACCTTACGGCCCAACGGCCATCTGATCTGCGAGAAATGCCCTGCCCATTGCCACTTATGTTTGGCGATTCTTCGTGCTATCATGCTATGTCAGCAACCTTCTCCTGCGGATATCTTCATTTCTAATTCAATGAGTAAAAAAATCTTTGAGAACATTAACATTTTTGTGATTGATAGTATTCAAGTAATAATGGGTAAGTAGTTAAGTTCGTCGTTTTCGTCAGATTTAACGATAATGAAGAAGTAGTAAACAGAGCGCAAAAACAGGGTATCTATGCAATTCAATTCCCGATTTCCATCGATTCACACACAATACTAATATTTTTATGGTTCCCAGCCACCTTAGGTGCGGGCTTGCGGACAGTGAGCAATGGGTAGCTCGCTGTCCGGCCGTCCGGTAACTGTCCAGACCAAGCCCAAGTCGTCGACGGCGCACGCTGTTCCCGCGCGCCTCAATTAGTTGTCAGCAACAGCAGGGGCCCAGCCGGGTCGAAGCCTACTGGGGCCAGGGTTATCCGAAACGCTCGAGCCCCGGTATGAAGGCTTGAAAGAACGGGATGGGTTTTTTAGTCAGTAAGAGTATGACACTATCTCCCGCTCCGCCCAAGAGCGGGGGTTGTCATTAGATGATTTTTCCCATCGAAAAAAAAATACAGATAGATGTCTGGTATAGGTCTGGTTGTCTTGTGTGTATCTGAGTTTACATGTTAGTGAACATTATGTATGTCCACTATACCGGAGGCATTCTTAGTGTTGGGTGGCGTTTTTATTTCTTAAAACTCTTTGGGTTGGAAAGAGACGATGTCCTCTACCAAGTTTTATTGTAACTATGTCATCGTGTTCCCGCCCTTGTTCCTTGTTATTTGGGGTCAGTGTAATATGTTTTTTCATCCATTCCATCCTGTCTACCGTCATGCTATCACTAACTCCCTTTTCTTTCATAACACTCCTCACACAATCCATTCATCTTTTTTTTGGCCTCCATCTACCTTTTCATTCATCTATCTACATGTTTACCCATAACTCTTTTAGTAACATGCGTTTTATCTCTCTTCTTCAAATGACCATACCAAGACAAACGATTCCGCTTCAACGTTGCAATCACTGGCGCTGATTTTTTTTCATTTCTCACTTTATCCATTATCACCTCACTACCGTTTCTTCCCATCTTAATATTTTCATCTATGCTCTTTTAGTAACATATTTATTACCGATATACTAGCTTCTGCCAGCGGCTTTGCCCACCTGATAGTTGGTTTCCCCATAAAAACTTGGGACCCTCGTTTCGTCTCCTTTGGTGTTGAATTTTGGAAAATCCTCTCTAAGTGCTCGCCTATTTATTTATTTATTTATATACACTTTATTGCACATCAAGATTATAAATTAACAAAAAGGAAACCATCTAATAAAAAAACACACAATTGGCGGCCTTATCGCACTAAGCGATTTCTTCCAGGCAACCTTGATGCCTATGTTATAGAAGGAAACCTTGTGGATAATTTCACGATCCTAAACCCTGTAGTTTTGAGTTGATATGTCGTTAGTCAGTTTTCCTTTTATTTATACTCTGTTCAAAATTACATTAGAAATTTATGAAAGCCTTTTATTTCTGTCCATTCAACTGTTTTTCGTTTTTATTTCGTTGGTAGCATGACAAATAGCGGTTGCAGTAAATAGTTGGTATCGTAACCACTTTTTTGCTCTTAATGTCATCTTTATGCCTACGAAATAGAAGTTAAAATCAGTTGAACAGACAGTAAAAAAGGTTTGTTTAAATTTCTAATCTTAACGCGAACAGGGTATAGATAAATTTATTTAGAATTCCTCATTATAATCAACAAGTCCATTTTCGTCAACTACTCCAAAGTCATTATCCTTGATAGGTCGTGCAGCCCGTGTGGGTTCCGTAGCACTGATTTGTGTAACAATTTGTTCATTTTATCTAACAACAGCATACTGTTCAATATTTATCAGCATCTGGCGCCTGTACTAGTCCAGGTTAATCACTACTCTATTATTTCTTGTACAATTAACTATTTCATTTCATTGCTATGAATATTTTAATGATTTGCTGTAGATTCTTGTTCTAAGAGATTATTTGCACTGACTTGATGGTATTGAGAATCTGCGTTTTGTGAATCTATATTTTAATAAGTTACTACTGGGATATGTGCACCTTATATTATTATCAAGTTACTACCTATAACTCGTTTAACGTCAAAAAAAACATAATTTTTTTTCTTTGAATAATTTATGGTAGCCATATAATTAAATTATTAAAGAAAAAAAAAATGATGGTGAGAGTAGGAGAGTAAAAATAACCTACGAGCTTTCAGATCTACCAAATTTACCAAAAAAAAAAAACACAAAAATCGATCAAGCAAGTAGTAGGAGGACGGTAACAATCATTTTAACAGGAAATTTTTATATATTAGATTGTTATTTTTAACCTTATCTTTAGCTTAATTAATTTATAATATTACCATATCGTTGTCAAAAAATAATAATTATGTTAGTACCTTGTAATTTTTTGTTAAAAACCAAGATCAATGTTAAATTTATATTAACAATATAAATGTTGCTATTGCTCTTATTAATTATGTAACAACTATTCACAACATGAATGCAAATAAATAAATGGATTCTAAAAGAGTGTCAAAACAAACAAAAGTTTAGGCAGAACGGAAGGAAAATGTTAGTAAGGAACATGATACCACGCTGAGTCCATTTACATGGAGGGCGCGGAACCTAATCGCCTTGATCATGATTTAAACGACATTTCAAATTAAACTGTTTAACGAAAGACCATTAAAAAAACATAAATTGGTCCTAATTTACCTGCCTACTGAATCCAATAAAACGATAATGGTCACCAACCTAACGACTATGGTACACGAAAAAATTAACAGGCATGTCTAGGGACAAAATAAAATTTTGACTTGAATCATTAAACTAAATCAGAGACAATTTTTCTTTCTACGGCTCTCGTTAATCTAGTTGTTGGACCGGCTCCCAGCGCCCCCTGCCGGGAATCGCGGCTGCACGCGCAAATAAAATGCTAATTCGCCAAGTAAAATCTGTTTTGATTAAATTTAAAGTAGACAAGACAGATTTTTTTCCTTAACGGCTTAGGGCCGGTTCTATAATTGATTCTTGGTCGCATTAATAAACGATTTAATTAATAAAACAGCACGCAACCCGTTTAATGAAATGGAAAATACTAAACCGTATTTGAAAGCACACACAGCGCAGCGCTGCGGCGAATAGCCGAACTAAACTGGGAAAGCAACCCCTTTCTCTCTCAGTGCTGCCACCCCTATGGTGAAAGTTTACGAACGCTTTTCCATCGTAAAAGTTCCGCTATTGCCCGCTAGGTGGCGGCGACACAGAGCGTCCCGAAGCATTCGCGTCACTTCTTTGCATGTGTGCGTGATAGAGCGAGACCGCGAGTGAAAAATAAAAAAGGAGTAAAATAGACAGCAATATGTGTGTATACAAAGGCGTGGTTACGTGCATGCAAGCATTTTTTTTTATCGCAAAAATGGCCGGAACTTTACACTTTTTGCGTTAGACCATAAAGTCGCAACTGCATTAGACGCCGCAGAGCTTGAACTTTATGTGTGGTTGTTAAGGTCGAAAATCAAACATGACCTTTGTTGAAATTGCGTTTAGACTCTAGAATGTGGCAAAATAATTGGCGTCACCGGCGTCGCGGCGTCACTAGAAAGAGAGGATATAACGCAGCTAGCGTCGCGTCGGAGCAGTGCCTCCCGACGACCGTTAGAAGGAGGGGGATGGCGAGTTGGCGAACGTGTCCGCTAGACAGAGACGACGCGAAAAAAATGACCGAAAAAAGCTGTTTTCATTAAAGGTGAGCGCCGCGATAGAAATTACAGAAACATGGGCGCGGTTTAAAAAATGTCAGGGGCGCCTGCGCCCTCGGTAAAAAGCCGGTGCGGAAGTAAAGGGGGAAAGAGACGTTGTTAGTGGCATTATGTGACGAGTTGCAGTGGTGACGCGCGCCGCGAGCGGTCGCCACCGGCGCGCGCCAACAAAAACAACAACCGCTAATTATTGCGATTAATAAGCGAATACGGTTCGGGTGCACCGGCCCCACTAGTAAAGGCCCATCGAAACGAAATGGTTCCCAAACGTGTGCTCTTGTGAACGTTCTAAGTTTAAATTTCAAAAGGTAAATATTCGAACTGACACTTCGAAAATAACCTCGAATTTCTTGTGAGGGCGATGTGTGGCGATGTCGTGTTGTTTGTTCGATATCCACTGCAGCGCGATGACTGTGCCGTTTTCCCGCTCAAACTGGCAATGAATCGAATTCGAAATCGCGCTTTTTTCGTGTGCCCGTTTTCGAACAGTGAAAATTAATGAACGTTTAAAATGTGAGAACTGTTGAAACGGAAACTTTAAAGGCAATGTTACTGAAACTAGTGGATCCAAATGGAAAATTCTACGATCAAAAAACGAGTAAAAATACCAGATGATACAGCAGGGCGAGCAACGGTTTCTAAAAGTAAATATTGTAATAAATACAATGATCACATCTGAAGGATATTTGTCGACTTTACGTTGTAGTACAACGTGCTAAACACCGAAATAGATGAAAGCATTTCAGCATGTCATCTAGATAAACTAGATATTTTATTGAACTCCGGTACTCACACCTAAACTATATTTACATGCACCTAAATTAGAAAACGGTACAGTAAATACAACTTTGATAGCGAAATACGTTATCTCAAGCATGAGTGGTGTATTTTCTTACTGTGAAGCTAAAATAAATAATATAGTTTCCAACTCTATATACTATGCAACTACTCAGTTAAGGTACTTCTAGTAACAGAAATGGAAAGAAAAGCGTTCAGAAAAATAAAAATTAAATAAACCTGTGACATATTTTTTAAATAAACTCGTAAATATCAATTCATTTTTAAACTAAACTGTTACCAGTACCTGTTATTTTAGTGCATCATAAAAATCACTGGTGATATTTAATTCGAGAAAGGATTTTTTATCAGTGTGATATTTTTGAAGGTAAAACGAGAAGAACCAAATAATGTTAATCACAAAGCCAGTGTCATGGCATTATCTTACTGATACTGTGTCAGGTGAGAAATGATAAAATCATGTATTTTTAAAACCTCTTTGTGATATAAATAAAAGTTGAATACGTTCTCAAAAACATTTTTAAACCTTAAAATATTACGATGCTAGTGAATTGATTGTTGATCAGTAGGCTATCACTACAACCATTTTATGTATGTAATCATAAAATAATTTCTCCCGTTTCTGGGTGTTGGTGAGTTTTGAAAGAGAATTTGTCAAATAACCCCAACGCTTCTTTTGCTCCGGGTGTTGCTAAAAGATGTGTCAGACTTTTAATGACTAAAACCTAACTGTATTCTGTCAGTTACCTTTTGCATTCCAGAAATGCGGTAGCTCTTTCGAAAAATCTCGCAGCCCTGCAGGCCTTAACCACCCTGAATTTGAGTTTCCTTATACTTAGAATACACTTCTGACATTAAGTTTGCTGACATCGTGAAATAACTTTTTGTATGACTTTAATAGGAATCTTCTGTGGCTCAGGAACATAGTTCTTACAACTTCAACTCCGTTTAAAGACTAGAAACTCCGATTGCTCCGAGTTAAAGCCGTAATATTTTCTAAAAATTCTGTGTTCGTATGATAGAACTGTTTGTTCAGTTAGTCATATTTTATTTGATTCTGTCACGAGAAAATTTAACATTGATGGTCATAGAATATCATCTAGATATGATCTTGCCACGACCGTGAAAATGTTCCATAAAAAAGGATCATGTTTTAAGATGAGAAGTTTCTTTACTTTTATTAAAAAGGAATGAAACACTTTTATTGTTTCTTAAAATATATCTGTATATATTACTGTAAATGGAGTCTATACAAAATCTATTAAGACATGTCACAAGATGAGTTTTATTTTCCTGTTATTGTCAGCAGAGCATGTCATACATAATAGACGAGCTAATGCATTTTATCATTTCATTTTATAAGTAATGTCATTGACATCCATTATGTAGGTTTAATCATGAACATATAAAATGGGAAAAAAAATCAAAAAGATCGACCAGTTTTTCTCTTTGCGCTTAGCTATATCCTTATTCTAACCTGTTTTACTAATATCGAGGTAGTTTTTAAAAATATTTTTAATAGAATATGAAGTATTGTATAACCGATATCACAATCCTATTTTGGCCAAGTACCTATGTTCCTGATTAATTAAAGTAACCAATATCAAGAAGACTATTTAAACAGACGCTCAATAAACGCAAAAGAAAACTTCGAAAAGAATGTCGTCAAGATAAATATATGTAACTATAGTAATTAAGTTTATTACATAGAACCCGTAAGGAACTCGGCCTAGCTAGAAATACTAAAAACTGTATAATAAATTAGCCGTAACACCTGTCCTCGTACAACGACATGTACAAAATTATTCTTTTACAACTCAAAAATCAGGTTTTTCAAATCACCAAGATAAAACCAGTCGAATAAACATAAATGATAAAGCTGGCTGGTTGGACCGAACTACACACCGAATGCCCTCTAACCAATAGAAATTCGTAAATTTGAAGTTTGAATTGCGAACGTGGGCTCGCGTGTGGGTGTTTGTTCTCCCATACCAACTGTGTAAACGATTTTCTGTCTCGATTTGATTATCAAATTTTATTTGTCGTAACAACAATCGAGGAGGTAATGAATACGGTCTTCCAACTCGAGATTTTTATAGCATATGCTTTGATATAGATTTACAAAGAAATTACACTACATTTTTATTCAAAAAAAACAACTTTTGACGTGCTTACTCATTTTTAGAGATGTGGCCAAACTTCTACCCAATTATGTGGCAAAATTATGTTGTTGCAGACAAATCTTATTCAGCTCATTTTTGTTATAGTCTGATTATTACTTTGAAAAAGACCGATTTAAGACAGGCGGACGTAGTCACTTGGTCTAAAAACATTTATCATGTTCATTTTTCCAAACGAAATATTGCTCTATATATTTTTGCTCTATACTTGAACAGCTCATCTGTAAATTAAATGATAAATTTTAATTAAACACTTACAATACAGTAATCTTTATTAACATCTCAGGTAGAAATGCGAGCTTCGATGTCGAGTAAATTAAACCGAGCAATATTCACTGATCCGTGAATACGCGTCAATTAATAATTTTCAATGTCAGAAGAGCTGGGGCGTTTGAATGCCACATGGCGTGGTGGATCCCATTAAGCTGAAATGAAAGAGAATGAAACAGAGCCTTCTTTATTAAATTTAGCTTCTCTTCTTAGCTACGTGTTCTTACAAAGTCTGACACTATGCCACTTATGCCACTATTGCATCGCCCCGCGTTTAAAGACACACATGCGTTACGCGGCTCAACTACCGATGATATTCTGTCTCTATCAGACTTGCAGTAACTATCGTGCCCTCTCTGTCAGCACGCACGATCTGATGTCGGTCGCACGTCGCAGTTCGGTCATCATATCCCTCGGCTCCTATAGCTATCGCATAGGAGCTAGATTGGCGCGTCGCGTATTCAAAATAGGAACGTTAGTAATGGAGTGGTGTACGGTGGGGTGGATGTGTGCGTGCGAGAGAGCCAGCGACCCTCCCCCGCGCCTCCGCCCCCGCTCGCGACGCCAGCCGAGCGAGTGGCGCGCGTTTACACAATCCGTTGGTTCGGAGCGCGGGCGACACTCGCGTTGGATGCGTGGCTTCTTCTTGTGACGACGATCGACGCGCGAACACGTATCGTCAATTGTTTTTTTTACAACATCTTGAAACTCATACGAGTTCAGCGCTCCCTAAGCGGTTTTGGAACTTCTTATAAGAATTCAAGTTCCATTATTATCATAAAAAAAGCTAACAACAATTAATGATTTTGAGCTTCAAATATTTTAGTGCGGCTGCCATAGTGATTGGAATATTGAAGAAAAGCAACGATTTCATTTTAAAAATCGAATTTAAAATCTGAAGTTTTCTTTTTTCTGGTAAATATAAAAATGCAGTAGCATACCAAATAACTGTAAATGCTGTGATAGTAATGATTTACGAAGTGACGATTAGTGGTACAGTGTCAATGGAACATCAGGCGCAAGAAGTAGTGCCAACGACAAAAAATAAAAATAAAATTTAGATATTTTTCAACGGCAACACAATCGGTGAGTTTCTTTTTTTACTCCTTTTATTTATTTTTTTCGTAGTTGTTTAAGGCGTGTATTAACTTGGCCGACGGATAAGCGCGTACACATTTATAAACTTTCGATAAAAGTAAAAAGTTATGTTAAAAAGTAACACAATAAAAAGACGTTCACTTTAATCATCACCGCACGCAGCCTTTTTTGTGTGTAAACTTTTTGCTGCCCAAAGTTTAACAAACAAAAAATGGACCGATGTTTTTGTAAATGAATTACATAGATCGTAAAAAAAAAACAGTCATGGAATAGTTAAATTGTTAGCTTTGAAACATTTTTATCAACAGGTTAGTTAGAATAAAACATGTATTTTATATTTAATTTTGTTTTTTTTTTTTACTGTTGAAGTAACTTAGGGTAACAAAAAAAAAATTTCTGAAAATATTTTATTGAAATAAATATTATCCCGTTTTTCTTTTTCATTTTACACTTACTGGTTTTATTTAAATAAGTTAGCAAAAAAGAAACAGTTGGCACTTATCAATCCGCTTAGCAACAGTCAATGTTCATGATAAAAACAGTCACATGTTTTTATCACACAACGACGATTGAACATACCTACTGGTCCCTTATCGAGTTCAAATAAAGGACATAAAATATAAGTTAAATAAATGTTTTTCAATTATTTTTTTTTTTTTAAATAAGGAAGACTTTTAAATTTTGTCAGATTAACTGCACTGTTGCTAAGCTGCAATAATGTTACCATACTATCTAACTACGTTATCTTGCACAGCAAAAAAACGAAAACATTTGAGTACTTTATCAAATTATCGCGTGGTTTTACGTAATCTACTGCCCCTTGTAATCTACTTCACCTTTCAACTTATCGTCGTGTTTTTACCAAAAGGTGATTTTTCATGTTCTTGTACTTACATAAATTCTATACATAGAGACTATATTGCTGATATAATGCTAATTTTAAAAGATTACACGTCAGATACAGACACTGTGTTTTTTTAGTACAATACATTGTCGGGCCATATCTGTGTTGCTATGGTGGATTGATGTAAACAACTGAAAAGTTTAATTAGTTTCATACATTTTAACTATTCTGATAGTTCATAAATCATTTGTACACTTTTTTTTTAATGTATTTTTTTTATTAAAAATATTTGTCAGTAAAATGTGCTGACAGTACTTATTACACTTTGTTTCAACCTATTATTAACGGTCATCAACAGTCACGCTAACGCTTGCCATGATAGATAATTACTATTACTTGTAACCGTTAGGGAAAGTTATTGAAAATAGGTACTTAAAAAAAACAAGCATAAGGCCTAGCTCAAAAATTAAATTAAAAAAAGAAAAGTTAAAAATATCAGTAATTAAAAATCACGTAACGGTACTTCAAAACCTAGTATTTTTTGTCTAAAAGAACAGGTCTGTTATTTTGGTAAAAATACCAGGTTTTTTTACGTTTTACATAAAAATATATTTTTGGATAAAAATAGTTAAGTACAAAATAATTATTTTAAGAATTAGTTAAAAATGTCTAATAAAATAATAGTGAAATGTAACAAATTTAAAATGAACATGTCCAGTAGAAGAGGTGCGCTCATACATTTCTCGAAACTTAAAGTTAACGAACACTTTCACCGACCAAAAACGGATAATGACTAATGCAAGAAATAAACATCACTTTTGGTTCCAGTAAGAATTTCAAAACGTTAATGCTAACATTACGTTATCGTAAACGTTCCCTTTTTTACAAATTCGTGTTCGACAGTATTATTGCTACAAAAATATGCAATCGTACGCCCACATACACGTATGTTTTTAACTCAAAATAATTTGGGTGTGTTGCACGAAACATAGCGGTTATTATAAGATTGTAAACGCGGAATTATTAATTTACTTTGGCCATGGGGCAACCTTTTTTATTTACAAATTCAGCCTTAAGGCTTATCGTGACTTAGTCTTGGACCTTATCTTGAGGCGTTTTTTAAAGACAATCGATTATAGTTTTTATTTTGAATTCAGAAGAACGGTAAATGATTGATGCTTGCACGCTAATAGGCTCCGTACGGTAACGGCTTTGTTAGCTTTATGAAACGTGTTGAACACAACTGAAACGCTTCGTTTTTGCTAACTTTTACAATTGTTAATTAGACAATTTATCTTAAAATTGGACGTTGTAATTGGTGTACTTACGTTAAATCGAATCAAATTTAAATGATTACCATGTATAGTCGTCCGTATGAAGATATAAATCAGATGGTCGTTGCTTGTTATTAATAAGTGTACGCCTGAGGCGACAGGCAGGATCGTTAGTCACAAAGTGCGGCCCAGGTTCGATTCCCGACTGCTAATTATTATTTATGAGCAAGTCTTATCTTTAGCCAGCGGCCGCTAGGAAGTGTTGCGGAATGTTGGAGTTTCTTCGATTGACTTGAGATTAATTACTTAATACTGCATTAAAAAAAAACAAAACGATACGTGCAAAAATATATGGTTGAAAATTTCATTCGTTCTAAACTGGTTGGTATATTTTATTCGTTTTTTTTTTTCAAGTACTGTTTTTTTTTTACAAGGCTAGATCAGAACAATGTACGTTTAAACCATTACTCACGGTCATCCACCCCGTGCTTTATTACTCATAATGCAGATGTTAAAATTAAGGTGTAGGTATTAAGCTTACAATATCGCGAGATAGATTATAATCTAACGGTATTACAATTTTACGGAGACATATACACAACAACACAACCTCGGCAAATACCTCAAAATTACATCTAACTACACCCAAAAAATGGAAACGTATAAAATGAAATGAATTTAATTATTAGTGCAGCACAATAATAATTATCGTTAATCCCTCATTGCGAGTCTCACACTCCGCTGGCTGAATAACGCATTTCCTCAGTCACTTCGTAAATTAAAGAAATTATCAACTGGCAACATCAATTTCACTTACCAACAACTTTATTTGGTGTAAATAGTTTGGCGAGCAGCCATTTCTTGGCAATTAAAAGTAATTCACTTCATTTTGTCCATTAGTAAGTTTGTTTGTGTGTTCGTATGTTTATTTATAATTGTGCTCATTGCAATTACTTTCATACTTAAGTTGTGTTTATGTCATTTATTTGTCACTTTTATGTAGCGTTCAGAAATGATTTTATCTTTGGATTTAAGACTCATGATTCAGCTATTTTCTTTATGGTACTCATTACACGTGCACATTTTGTCTCTACTTGTAGAAGTAGGTACTATGTAGTGCCCTTAAGTAAGCCGTTTTTTATTTACGTTGTTGGTACTATAGAAACAACTATATAATTTTTATTTTTTTGCTTTTTTTTTTATTTTTTTGCTTTTTTTTTATTTTTGATTCGTGTTATTTAATTATTGTGTTTGTGCCTTGTGCTGTACCAAATAAACTACTGTGCTAAAATTATTTTTCTTTTTTTTTTAAATAAAAGCGTATTCAAATATTTATTTTATACACAGTCTCTTGTATTAAACTTTGAATTTCAGCGCAACCCATAACAGGAAAAGCCTAAGGTTAAAGAAATAATAAATTTGTCATTTTATAAGACCTTAATTTGAAATCCGGTTTTTATAATAAACCAAGCTCACTCCTGACACCTACAAGCCAATTTTGTACCTATTGAAGAAAAAATCTTTTGACATTCAAATGAACTTTTCTGAAAAAGGTGCGATGCAATTTTATGTTTATTGTTTTCTTAATTATCAAAAATCGATACCTAAATATATTTTCTTGATTGGTCTAAACATTAACCTGTAACGAATTAAACAAAATAAATAGGTAGGTAATTTAAGTTTTGAAGCAAAAAAATATATTATAACTATATTTCAGATTTTGAAGCATCAATTTGTTTGCGTCTATTTTGTGACCAAATTTCAAAAATAATTTCCTCTTTTTACAGTAAAAACACAACATTTTTTTCGCCCACATACACCTACCTACATAAATAATCGTTCAATAATGACAGTTCGAATTCATATGGTCGCAATGTGTTTATTTTACGAGTTACATTACATCGACTCCAAATACAAAATAATATGCAACATGTGTTACATATTATTTTGATTCTTGTGCCGAGTCAAAATCCTTGACGTAAACGATAAAAAAACTGCCGCCATTTTTGGAAGCCATTTTTTTTTCGTTGAACAATCTGTCAAAACAAAATTCTACTTTATGACGTATCGGTTATACAAAAATGGTTGGTTTGCGACATAATTCTTAGAATAACTGTCATAAAATATATAAAAGCAGTCATTCATAGACATATTGTATGAAATATTGCTAGTCATAACGACCAGAATAATCGATTTGTATTTTTAAACGATGTAAACTTGAACTGCAGATTATATCTATGGTTTTTTTTTAATCCACTATTCAGCCACCCACGTCATTCTTAAAGCAATATACATTATGACTATGCTGACAGAGGTCAATGTTTTGATTCAAGTCAATCTTTTTCACATATATGATATTATGAAAAAAAAAAACGAAAATACAAGTTTAATGTTGCCACCTGAATAAAACTTTACAATAAATAATTCCAACAATTTCCGTCCATTTCCACTACACATCATGACAGTAAAATTATTATCTATATTACCTAACAAAAAACCCAATTATATTTATGTGGCTCGCTGATTTCTGGGTGAGCATGCGATGTTATATTATATCTAATAAGGCAATCAATCACAATATCAATCACTCAGATTTCAATCAGAAATTCTCGATTCATAAATAAGATAAGTGGTATAAAACAATCTTATTTCAAATTTCTCTTACATTCGAATGCTCAACACGAGCTATTTTTTTATTATTATTATTATTAATTAATATTTTTTTCTTAGCATCACTAGTCACAAAAAATATTTTTTATTTATTAGACTTAATCAAATTAATTGGCGTCTAAGAGATATTTTTTTATTATTAAAAAAAAAAAAAACAATTAAATCACACATATAAAGCGAAAGCTTGAGAGCGTGTATATTTGTTACTTAAGGTAGCCATACACACTAGGGTATACCTGACAGGTTTGCCTGTACAGTTGAGTTGTTGTTGTCAGGTAAACCGGAGCATGTATGTTGCACAACTGTGCAGATTTCCATACAACCTTACCTGAAAGGTATAACTGTGCACGCAAACCTGTCAGTTACACCCTAACTTGTATGGCTACCTTGATTCACGCTCTAATGGATAAATGAATTTCGATAAAAATTGGTATACGGATGCTCCATATCCTGGAATAGAACATAATATACTTTGTACCCCAAGAGTATACTGTGTTCCCTTGGGATAATTTTTCTACTATCACGTGGGCGAAGTCACAGGTAGTAGCCAGTTCAATAATAATTATAAATAAGTTACTTATCTTAATGATGGTTTATTATTAATCGTGTTAATGAAAGACGTGGATTAAGGCCTTAATTGTTGCGTGTGTTCCTTGATTTATTAAATATTGATGCACGATACGTGTTTACGATGTAAAATATTGCATTTAATTATGTGATAATTTAATTCTTAACAATATAATTAATTATATTGTTGTTATAATTTATTATTTATTAATTATATTTTATATTGTATAATTGAAGTAAATTTTAATTTATTAATATACATATGGATATTTCATTGTACGCCAAGATTACAATTTACAAAAGAAAACCTTTTACGTGCCTAATAAATAATATATAATTAGCGGTCTAATATTTTTATCTCATATAGGCCTATACCTATGGGTGATTCTACAACGTCAAAAGCTAGTGTTTTTCAAAGTTATGGGCTTAATTTTAATATTAATATTAAAATCTATGAAAAAATATACAATCGTCTATGAACAATTTCAATTGTGTATAAACTATAGAAACCAAGTGAGAGAAATTATACAATAAATAAATATTTAAAGTTGAAAAACCTATCATTCAAATCACACAAATACTATAAAAGAGAATGTATGTATGTAGCTATGTACGTGTATAAGTCTGATACCTTCAAGCTCCACCCTAGGTGAGAGATGTTATGTCCTGATTTTCCCACTATAAAAAAATATTAACTTTTTCTAACAGATTTATTTAGGTACCTACCTACCCATTTATGTAAAATAAAATCTTTCATCGACCATATCTTGAATAAATTTACCAGTAGATGAGCTGAAAAAAACAAAAAACATAAATTAAACTCATAAACTACGATTTATTTTTAATAAAATTTAAATTTAAAACTTACTAGTTTTATTTTTCACTGAACATACAATAACAAGTAGCATTAGCATATAGAATGATTTTTTTTTAGTAATTCGTAAATCTGGAATAATGTTACATTTTTGTAGAAATTTAAAAATTACCAACATTTCAAGTTATTAAATCTAGTATTATATGTTTTTTATCAGGTATAAAATGGTTATAGTTTTTAGTTATCTAATTGTGTATGAATAATTTAAATTAGATATCTTTAAGTAAACCAAACGACATATTTAGCACAAATAATTATACTAATATAAATTGTAAAAAAAACTTATAAGTAAGGTAAGGTCGCATCAATATTGTACACTCTTTCATCAGAACTTTTTTAAATGGTATAGAACTCATGGCACACTACATATTATAATTAAAAAAAACAACAATTCTATTTTCAAAATAATTAAGATTGTCAGACAGATTTCAGGACGGCTTTCAGGCTAAAGGATACTAGTGTTTTATTTTTTATTTTATTAATTCATTAAAAAGAAAGATATAATTTTTTACTATTAATTCACGCTAAAAACTCTCCAACGTTTGATGGTTTATTAACAGCCCGCACGTGTTATTGGCAAAATTGTGGTGTCTCTTCCACAAAGGCCATTAATTAAAAGTTGAAGTTGAAGTTTTATTTTTTAATAATAGATCAGATAATGTCATCAGAAATAAATCATTCGTCCAAAGACGTATAAAAGCCTTTTTTTGTAGAGGTATTATTCTAGGTACTTAATTATAAACTTAAGTAAACAAATAATTTATTTTATGCATGTACAGTCACTTAAATAAACTGTCATGACTATTCCGTTTAGGAGTCCAACAAAACCCGTTCTAATGCATGTGCATTGAAACCACACCTTAGGAATTTATACAAAGATTAATTAGTGTTAGTATAGACGTATATAAATAAGTTGGTGCGTATTTCCCTGACCATATACCACAAAGAACGTGTTTTAATTTAATAAACCTTTTTATTTATCGGAAAACAAAATACTTATAATGTAAAGTTAGTAAGTTTGTGTCTAGTAATATATTATCTAAAACTCAAACCCACTTTAGTATCGACACTAAAATGGACTATTCACGAATGATTTAAAAAAATGTGATTGGCTGTTGAGCCAATCACATCGAAACGTACTGGCCACTTAAAAAAAAAGGTTCCATAAAGAATAAAACATTCTTAATTCGAATTTCTGAGAACGTAGTTGATCGCGAAATTGCTATAAATCTACAACAGTATTGCAATTGCGTTCAACGCCGTCAAATGACCACAAAATATCGGTTTATGATGACCAATAACGCTGTAATAATATGCTAGTCTATGATATTACGGCATGCGGGCGGTGGTTACTTGCTACTTTGCTACCGTCCACGGTAATTCTTGTTGGTCGTCAAGCGCTAGGTATTTTGTCGTAGAGCATTTTTCATTATGTGTCTGATGTTTCCAAGGTCGTTCTGGTGACTGATATGCAAGTTGCTTTACTATACTTGCATCGAATTTTTTTTTGTTCAACATTTTTTCAAATTTAGAATGAAAAAGTGTTCTATTAATATTAAAATGGACTGAATATAACTACTAGAGCACGTAGAAATAAACATAAATAAAAATAATTACTGTTTTTATTAAAATAATTATTTATAAAAATTAACAAAAGTTTCTATGATTTAATTATAGGTAATAAACAACTAAAATATATATCTGTAGTTGCTGTAGTATTTCATTTTTTAAACAATTTATTTTTAATTTTAGAAAACCATTGCATTTTAACAGTTGTACTGAATGAACAGGAAATTACACGCTACAAATAATCATGGAAAGAATTGAAAAACTAATTAAAGATTTTTAGTAAAACTATAATTCTTGTAACTAGTTATTTTCTATATAGGTTTAATTATTATTTATTATGGGGTTTTTAATTTTCTATTCATATTCATTACTGTCATTATTTCAATTCTCTTTTCTTTTCAAAATTATGAAAAAAGAAAACGCTGGCGGTAAAGCCTGCTAGTTATTTATCACAATACCTATTATAAAAGTGAAAGTTTGTATGTAGGTTTGTTTGTTCAGACGGCTGAAAGGATTGGGATATTTTCCACTCGTTTATACCATGTCCTGTAACAGAAAACTGCAATTTTTTTTCCGGGATTTTTGATATTCTGCCTAAATAGTTGACAATGAACAGAAAGAGTAGAAGTATTAAGTATATTTTAAATAAGTACACAATTAGGTATCAATATAATTCATTTTTTTTTAAATCACTTCTAAATACATAGATCATAAAACCTTTGCACAAAATAGTATCTATGTGTATTTTTTTTGATATTCTGCCTACATCTTTGACAATGAACAGAAAGGGAGGAAATAATATTAAGTATAACTTTAAATAGATAGATAGGTACCTATACAATCAGGTTTCAATATACTTTTTCATCTTTTTGTAATTGGTAGGTACATATATTTTCTTATATCACTTCCATGTACATAGATAATACTGTTGCAGAAGCTACTTAGTACATATGTAAAATTTTCTTGATATTCTGCCTGAATTCTAAACAATGGAGAAAAAGTACCTATATTTTAAACTAGCTGGTGCCCGCAACTTCGCCCGCGTACATAAAATATATGCCTAAAACATAAAATATGTATACGCCTATGTCACTCAGGAATTCAGCAGCATTCTATCAGTGAAAAAATTTTAGCAATCGGACCAGTACTGTCAAAGATTACCTCCTGCAAAAAAAAAAACAACAGAAAAACAAACTTTAGCTCGTAGTAGAAGTATAATAGTTACCTATACAATTAGGTATCAATATAATTCTTCATCTTTTTCAAATAAATATTTCTTTATGTCACTTCAAGACAGCTAAAGCCATGCGTACACGAACAAAAAAAAATATTTGCCCAACTAAACGCCAAATAACTCAGGAGTCGGGTCATTCACAAAGGCACATTCGCATGAAGTAAACAATTCGTTAAAAATGTTTGGCAAATTTTTTGAACACGTATTTATCATCGTAACACTGTTTAATACGCCAATATGCCAACGTTTGCCCAACATAATATGAAAACATGTTGCTTGCCGGTGACTCATGCGTGGTCATTGCCGAGAATAGAAATAAATGACATGAACGCACACTACAACTAAAATGTGGACTTATTAGTTTATCACGTATTTTTTTAACTAGAAAAAAATGTTAAAAAATCTAAAATAAAACTATATATGGTCTTTTTTGAAGTGAAAATCATCAAATAACTTTCCCGCTTTGGTGAAGCAAGAAGTGTCAGACGTTTACTGACTAATACCTACAAGAACACTGTAGGTTGTAGTCAGTAATGCCTTGATCACACGTACCGAGTATAAAGGCGAGACAGTAAAAATTTACTCGGCCGAGACAATGATGTAAGCGAGTTATAGAGATAAACGCACGGCCGAGTACTCGGCGCTTTGTTTATACGTACCGAGTATTTGGCCGAGAACACCGTCTCGCCCGTTTACTCGGTACGTGATATCAAGGCATGAGTTTTTCAGTTGCTCTTTGCTTTCAAGGGTTACAGTAACTCTTTCTCATAACCTAACTTTTTATTTTTTTATTTTTTCCTATTTTGTTCCTAGCAACGTTTTTATTTCTCTACTAAGAGCCATAGAACAATTAGTTCAGTGAAGAAAAATGTCAAACATCGAAATAAACTTTTTTGTTAAATTCATTAAACCAAAAGTACTTGCTTGATGATTCAACTGTCAAAGTGTCAATCTAAACCAATTTAATTTCAAAATAACTTTATTCATATGACACTCGTTATGGTTAGTAATAATAGCGTGATAATAACAGGAAATATCGTTTGAAAACTTATTTAAAACGGCACGAAGTGACCGAATGATTGTACAAGAGTGAACGAGATTTAGGGTTGCCATCTCTAAAGCGTAAAAATCCCGGATTTTTGAGTTTTCTCTAAGTCGTGGACTCTTGACAGAATGATCGTGGTCATGTCTCGCTTGAGTCCTGCACCACCGCCTCTCTTGCGATACGACGCCATGCAGCTCTGTGTTTGGCGGCTTGGGAGTTTCACTAACGCTGCTTTTTGAGTTCAGACCTGCCATAATATTACTATAGTAATGTTTGTTTTAAACGTGCTTAATATAATATAAAATAGTTAAAATTATCATAAATATATATATTTTTTATTTTCAATCAAAATTCAACGATAATACTTACAGCATTTTTACAACCTTTTTTGTTACCTACCGAAGTTTTGTTGGAAGTCAAAAAACTCCTCCGTCCTTGAGTAGAGCAAAAGGGAATGTCAGATTTTTTTATAACTGGACAAATGATATTCCGACCGGACCCTCTCCGGATACCTTTTAAACTAGGACTAATCTAGGGAAACATAGACGGATGGCAACCCTAACGAGATTGATATAAATGAGCAAAATTCGTGCTGACACACGCGATGGTCACTGTTCCTAGGTAGCACAAATTAGGTTTAATAATGGTAGCAGTTTATTTATAATCTGCGCCAAAAATGAGCGGGAAAAAATGTAATTGAACTAAATAGGTAATAAAGGTTACAATGTGAATATAATGTGTCAGATTACTTCAGTATTTATAAGTTAGGTACTAGCTTATGCCTGCAGCTTCGCTCACATACATAAAATATAGCCTATGCCACAGAAGAATAAAACGGCTTTCTATTGGTGAAAAACTTTACGCAATAGGAACAGTACTTTCGGAGATTACCTCCTACAAAGAAAAAAAAAAAACAATCTTTACCTATTTATAATAATAGTATAGAATTATGGTGAACCGATGACCTGGTGAAGGTAGCGGGAAACCGATGGATGCGGGACGCACAGGAACGTTCGATGTGGCGACGCTTGGGGTAGGCCTATGTCCAACAGTGGACGTGTATCGGCTGAAATGATGATGATGATGATGATGATGATAGAATTATAGACTTACCTAAAGATTAGGTTTGGGTTGAACTAGCAGCGGAATGTAGACATTTTTGATCGAATATTCTTGAGAAAATCGTTGCAAAAAGGAATTTTTCCTTCTCCAAATCAAAATGGGGTTATTTCAACTTTTTGGAAGTAATTTTTAATTATAACAGCATTTCCCGCTAACCCTAGCAAATATCTTTAAATCCAGTAATTGACGTAAACTGGTAATAAATTGCAATTAGACTGACAAGAACAATGTTAGTATGGCAAGCTTGCCTAGCTACTGGTTTATATACATTTTAGGCAACACAATTACCGACTCGTACCAAATAATTGGGTACATTAATAAGATTCTTATCGTTCCATATAGTTACGTCATTATTTTAAAGCACGTGGCTTGAGATATGGCTTGAAAAAAAACGAAAGTTCGGATAAAAAAATATCGAGTTTTTTTTGTCAAGGCCTTTTTTTCAAGGCTTACTTATTGATATTTCAAATGACTATAAAAATTTAATTAACAACACTTCCTTTCCAAATAATCTATAAACCTATAAAAACATCACAATCAATAGACAAGGACCTTGCCAAAAAAATGAAATCGATCAACCCATAGATACGGAATGCGACCGCAAAGAATACAAAAAAGTTTGTTTCAAAAGTTCAAAATTAAAAATAATATGACCTCATTCTTAAGACTCTTCTGTTGTCTATGCCCATTTTTATTCGCCCACTTGTAAAAGGTTAGACGTTTGATTTTGACAGGCAATTAAACAGACAGGGAAATATCTCAAGTGCATTGTCGGAATAGTATTCTTTTTTCGAAATAATTTATTGCCTTGAGAACTATCAAGGGCGTTGCACGACAGTTAACAAATGATATTTTCAATGTATTTTTGACCTTTTCTGTTTAATAACACTATCCGTCAATGTTTTATAATTACGTTTTTGAACTTTAAGGCACCCTTGAACATTGTGTCATCTCGGATTAGACATAGACACAAATAAGTACTTAAAACAATCTAAGAATCATCAAATATACTTTGTAAATCAATTACAATACAATTAATTGGTAAACCCTAAGGCATAAATTTAATTGAAAATATACTTGACTTTAAAGTTTAATTGGAAATAACAATCACCAACTAAATAAATACAATTAAATTTCAACAGATAAAAACGTGTCATTAGTGATCAAAATAACTTTATAATGACGACAATTGCACTTAATTAAATTTATTCATACGTAAACGCAATTCTTCTGTCCGTTTATTCGGAGAAGCATTCAAGCTTATGTTGGCTGTCAAAACAAGTGTGACATAAAGTAACAAGCAATTCATTACTGTCTTCGATACACAATAGACAAGAAATTCATAGCCCACGGCTCCACAATGGGGTACAATCACATTAAGTACCTTTTTATTACAAACACAAAAGTTGTAACTATTGTGAAATAATTTCCTACTCGAGTTGCATCTTCGTGTTCCTTTTTTAATCTATGGTTTTGTTGTAAACTTTTTCTGATGTGTTCTTTTTTTAAATGTTATAGAGACATTTTTATTAAATGTGTTTTTGTTCTTTTTTATGAATGACAACTTGTAAGTTTTTTTTTCTTAACCCTAAGCTGTCTTTATCGTAATTTTATTCTGCTTTGTTTTTCTGTTCCAATATTAATTTACAAGCAACAATGTTATCGTTGCCATATTGTGGGCCTTTCTACGAAGTCAACTTAGGCAACTTGATATTTTATTAAAGTTTTGAGATACAATGTTGCCCTGTAAGTTCAAGGCAAACGGCATCACGTTTCAAGCCAAACCACTTTATAGAGGTAGAATTTGTTGGTAAAACATACTTAGGTAAAATATGTTTTTATTAAAGTTGGCATTTATTATAAATATCATTCCTAAGTCTATTCGATAGCTTTTATATTAATAAACTTTAATACACGTTATTTATGTCGTGTTTAATAGTAGCGTAACGTATTTTATTTTCTCACGGTAAAATAAATTATTCTTTTGAACGGTAGCAAAATAAAAATGTTGCCAACATAAGTTTCAATTTGCAATCAAATATTAAATTTACTGACAACTTAGTATTTGTAAATTTTATATCAAAATGCTAAACAAAAAAAATATAAGTAGGTATAGTATAGACAACTGTTTTCGCATGCAACGCGATTACAGCGCGCGAACATCGCGACGAGTAAACCCTTGAAAAGTCGATGCAAATTTGCGCATAAATAAATAATATATGTGCGCCGCACATAGATATCAGCAAACGATAACTCCGTTTAGACAAAGATGGATGGTCAAATAAGATTTGTTGACACCTCCGCGCGATAACGTTTTTAATAAATCATCTGTCCTCGTATATTTATACGCGCGTAATTGGACGGCGGCATACGAGAATATTCAACTTGATTGTCTGTTTATGGCTGCGAGAGAAATCATCGAAATCACGTTTTATGGGCCTTAATAATATCAAACCCTATTTTATGGGTCATTCCTTCTAGATTTACACGTGCTCCGAAGGCGGCTACCGATAAATTTTCTGCTGAATAATTCAATTTCTATGCAGCCAGTAATTGCTGGTGGACATAAAACGTCAAATAAAAATAAAATCTCATTAAAATGAATGGTTTATCCATACTTGAGGTTGACAATAATTAAATGGCGGCGCTAACTGTTCAACTGACGTTTTAAAGTGATCCAGTCACGATATCTGCTATTCCATTGAATAATGGAAAATAAAATTGTGTACCATTAATTTTTTTCCATTTATTTTCCGCTAAAAATTTATGCAGTAGATACTAGAACTAGATAGTCAGTGGATTGAACACGTTTTGTGATCTAGGTATCTGTGGTTTGATTGCTAACTTCGTATCGCTTTACATAATTTATAGACATAGCATTTACTGTTTTATTTAAAAATAGGATTAAAAGCCTTATAAGTCGCTGCTTATTTTACTTAAAATTCAGTCAAGTGGTGTGGCACTTGTACTGTTCAAGCTAAAAATATCTTGAAAACTTGGCAATAATACTAACGATTTATTTTGTTGTTTCAGATTAATAACGGATATTATAATATGCTGAAGGACATTTATAAGGTAATTACAATATTTTGGGAATAATTTTCATTACAATTTTAAAATGTAAATCTAGTTTTAAGGTTATTTTAAATTACTTTTGATGTTAAAATTCATGAAATTACGATACCATTAAAATAAAAGAAAAAAAATGATACGTAGAATACGATGCCAATTTTCAGCACATATTGGACTGTTAGCATTAGCTTGGCGGTTACAACCGCTACATTATATCTAACGTGAGCGGCGCGTCGCAAGTTCGATCCTCAGCACACGCCAGTAGTTTTTGGGCCTTATCGAAGCTACATGTTGTTCCATACAATATGATAGTCAAATCATGGCCAAAACAAAATGTTCCCGACACGGTCGCGGTTTAGATAACACATGTCTTCAACGTATCACCGAAGGGGCCTACATTTTTAAAATGTAAAAGTAAATATGAAATATCAAAAAGTAAATATGCCCCATAAAGTAATTTATATAGTGGTATACTATATATTAGGCATCATTTAGCGTTTAACGTTCTTTTCATTGATAGTCCTTTACGCTCTTTTTCTTCTAACACAACAATTTACACATGTTATCATAATCAATAAAAAACCTTCGTGGAGAAAGTTTGATAAAAAAAAAATTGATTGATCATAGTATAAAAACAAGGTCTTTATATTTATCGAATGTGATAAGATACAGTATCGGAAGAATTTCACCTTAGTTCGACACGACATTGTAAGGTTACATTGCTATGACATTAGTTGGAACTAGGTGTTTTTTGTTAGTTCGTTTTTGCTCTATCATTTGTATAAGGTATCAAAAAACAGTAGCGGTTCAGCAATGATGAATTGCCTGTAGTAAAATTGATTGTAATGTTCTTTTCGTTATTTTTTTATAACTCTAGCTATTTGGGCTTGATTCTTTTATGCTCGCCAACGCACATATCTCATATTTTACTCATATATATAACTCATATATACTCAAGTTTAAAATTAGTTAGGTATGTGTTTATAAAATAATAAAAAATAAAACCACAACAAAATGCCAGTAATATTTCATTCGTTAATACAATGTTTCACCCATTATCCCTATTTCTTTGTACTACACAGCCGTCCTAAACTACCCTAACCCTTTAATGCCATACGGTGTCTTCAATACCCCGACTTTCACATCCTTCCTGTTTTAAATGTATTCATATCGCATAAAAAACCTAATACGTATCATTTGACGGTGTCTAGACAAAAGCCCACTGTCTATTGTCGGGTTAAAAGGATTTTTTTGCTGTCTTCGAAATTGGATCGGAAGATGCAACTGATAGTTTGCTCAGCGTGAATGAATATTACTTTCGATTTTTATTTTATGATTGTAAACGATATTTTTGGGTTTTTTGTTTAGGTATTCTTTGCCTTAAATAGGTCAGTATGTCTCTTTACGTTGTTTTTGTTCTGAGTATAATTTTGGTGTTTGATCAGTAGTAATATATTTTGTTTTAATATTTGATTTGTCAGAATATAATTCTGTAAATTAGCACACCTTATTGGGTCGTAGTACAGCTTACCAATTATACCTACTTACTTGTAACATCTTTTTAAACTTATCTGTATTATGCTCATAATTATTTTTGATTTTGAGAAAGTTTAACGTTTACATATAGGTACGTATTTTTCTTTGACAAAAAAAAAAACATTGACATTATTGTAATTCCATTCAACATGTTTTACCACATCTTATTTTCAGTAAACCAAAAATTTACGACCAAAAACATGAATTACGAAACGAAGACATAAAACATTATTGAATGAAACAGCATTGTTACTGGCTCGTTAACTTCTCACCGTAACCCTTTCAACATCGTCTTACAAACCACCACAAAGTGCGCCATTGTCCCATCCCTTATCTCTAACAATAAACTACCGTATATTTAAAAATCGAAGCTACTTTGAATAAAGAATCCTATTGTGCATATTATAAATATTATGCTAATGCGATAAAGAAATTTTTTGACTCTGGTCTTTGAGACCAGGTGTCGTTTATAAAGGGTTGAATCGACCCTACGTGTTCAATCATTTATTAAGATTTTTGCTTTTGTCTACTGTCTTATTCCCATGCATAGTGTATAGAATTTACGTGAGAAAGGCTAGTGATATATTTTTCTCCTTATTCTAATGCTCACGGTTCCGGACATTTGAATGAGATTCAAGACGGTTCATTGGTCATTACTTTATGGATTAACGATATTTCGGGAATTGATCCTATGATTTATGATGCTTGATTTTTTATATGCAAGGATTACTGTTCGTATTTAGATATTGGGTCATAAAAATATCTACATGTGTTTTGATTTTTAATCTAGATTTTATAGCTATACTTTGGCTATTGATTATCTATCCCTTTTTTTTAAATTTCATCTGAGTCATAAGCTTAATATTTGTGATTGTTGTATAAATTGAGTCTTAAAAATAATAATACCTATCTGTTTTATTTAAAAAATAAAATAATAGCCACTATTAAAATAAGCCTTTTTTGAAAAACGAATACCTAAAGCCGTAATAGGAGTTGTAACGATTTCCGCAGTCAGCGAGGCGATGCCGTATAAAAACGAGTTGAAATGGAAAATTAAACAATTATCTGTTAAACGTCGTCTCTGTGGTGAATCTGTGTAATTTCAGTAATCAGATATTGCGGTAATTGTTATTACAACTGTCATTTGTTAACTTTGTTTATTGTTTACTTTTGTTCTTGTTTTAAACAGACTTTTAATTGGCTTTAAGTATACGACTAGTAAAAGTGGACTAAACAATTATTCCAATTTTACTAGTCGTTGGTTTTAGGAAAATTAGTTTATAGAGATTTATGATATCATTCTCATGATCTAAACAATAAGTAAATTTTTTCTATAAGTTCATATAGAGACTGTGCGTTGTAGTGTCAGTAAATTTAATGATAAGATATTAAAGTTAGCTCGCATTATTATATTACATGTACTAACAGAGAAAATACTATTATTACTCTCTAACATTATTAACAATAAGTCCTATCCTTTATTGTATTTAATTAAGAACGCAGCGGGGTATCGAACTGCCATATTTACATACTGTTTTAACGCAAATATTTATTAAAAAAGGGCATTATTAATTATGTCCATATGTTGTTTAGACACCTAAATTCGGTTAAAGGATGCTGCTTACTAGATCACTGTGTAGTTCTTTATTTAATATTTTTAGGATGGTTTTTAAGCAGACTAACGTACTATCTACAATGTAAATATTTCAAATCATTGTATTTTGTGGTAAAAAAATAATAATAATGTTTGATCAATACAAAGAAATACTTTCTTCTATTACATAATATTTATTACGAAAGATGATGTTTTCTCTTCGTAATATCTTTATGGACACAATGCACCTGACAGTTAATTTTATCAATTTGACTGATAGATATGAGATTCGTAAACCGTTATTCTAGTAGATTTGGCACTTATTTTAATATACCTAAACAAGTCCTCAGTTAGAACCTCTAAAAAAATATTTCACATAAATTAAACAAATGAATAAACGCATTGTAAAATTCACGAGAAATGCTTGTCGATCGGTAATTGGTACTGTTTCCTCCACCGTTCAGTTCCATGTGTTCAATTATATAATTGGTTTTAAAAAGAAAAGCTTAAATTACAGTTTTACGTCGACGAGTCGCGGTTACTACAGTTTTGCACTTATCTTTCGTGCACGCTATTTCGAAAACTTTGAGTTGCAGTATTTGTTTTTTAGTATTTGAATTTAGAACGTTTTTTCTTTTTATGACTTTACTGTTATTAATAATACCCTATTTAAATATAAAATGTTTTTTTTTACGCTATTGTTAATAGTGATTTTTTCTAACAATAGATACATTATGATTTATACCAGCGACGTAAACAGATAGAATATTCAGTACAATACTATAATTCTAGGAATAACCTAACAGTTATTGTTTAACTTTATAATCATAATAACAGCTATCAAAGTAGAAAAAATAATAGTGATCTAATTTAATTGCCTACGTATAATAATAATAATTACTTCAATTTATTGTTTCTGACTCAGAGATTATTTTTGCCGTTTTCATAGCATTTTGTATTCAACAGCAGTCACTAGGAAGGATGTGGTGGCCATTATTATTTTATGTTTGTAGGCTTATTAGAAGAACAATATACAGAGAGATTATATGCATCGATGATTAATACTAATGTGTTAATAAAAACTTTATTCAGCCTTAAATTTGCTCATATACAAATCATTAAAATGTTTAAAATATGTAACTTTAATTTCAAATTAACACGTTTATGTTGTCGAACGCAGTTCTATAATATTTAATTCCAAAATCAAAAATTTAAATTCTCGAACACCTCGCTGTTCGTTTAAATTTGAACTTGGAACTCTTTCACGAGTAGGTACACAAAACGTATGTTAATAGCCCGCCTTACACATATGGCTGACGAACACAGCTGTTCCTATACCATTCTTATGCAAAACAGTATTTCGTTTTATCCGTTGTACTAGAAATCACCAGCAGTCTATACATTCTGTACCTATTTACAAAAGTCATGTGGTATGTCAAACTATTTTTGGTCGACGATTTCGGAATGCACGTGTACAACTGGTACAGCCAGTACAACTGGCTGTATGTATGTTCAATGACCTTAACGGAAAAAAAAAATCTAGAAAAAAAAAAAGAAGATAAAATGGAATCGATGAATGCTGTTCACCTTGAATTTAGGCGCGCCAAAGTTTATTCAAGTCCATAATTGTATTTTTAAGTTTACGACAACTTTAATTATAAGTTAGGTATCATAAATGCACTTTATTTAGAGGTTCCAATAAAATTATTTCATACTTGATTCTGTGCTATAAAAATAAGATAAGATAAAAGCTTTTCGGTTGGTATTGTATGTCTAAAAACTAAATTAATGGACATTTGAAATAAAGGAAGGTTATTTTAGGAATAAACAATAAAAAGTATTAATCCGATTATAATTTAGGTGTCTTGAAGGTTAGAGTGAGTAGGCTCTTAATAATCTAGCGCGCCCCAGTATCAACGATTGCATCAAGTGGGATCGCAGTCAAGCACTGGTTTAGGCATGTAATTATAAAAAAAGATATAAATTATGAATGTAAACTAATTTTAAGTGAATCTTATTCTTTTTGAGTTACTAAATTCATTAAACTTATTTAATTATGAAGATTAAGTGAATCTTATTCTTTTTGAGTTACTAAATTCATTAAACTTATTTAATAATGAAGATTTATTAAGTTTAATGAATTTAATTGAGATTTTATTTGCCTGTTTCATTGATTCCACATAAGTAGATTAGACCTATTGACCATCTGTGCATACCTGTGTGTGTGTGTAGATATGTTTGTAGCCACTTCAGATACAAAACTGCTGGATTCAATTGATGGGATCAATTGGCAAATAACAAACAAAGTCACTGGAGTTTATTGAAAGAACCCCACAAAAACACAATATTATTATGATCATTGTCTTTAGGATTTAATCAGAAAAAAAAATCAGGCCAAATGGGTTTCGTACCGTTCGTAGCAAAAAACGGCAAAAAAGTCACTAGCCCCTCTTAAATATTTATGTTATTCTGTTTTTAATATTTTTTATTGTTGCGGCAACAGTCATACATAATCTGTGAAAATTTCAACTGTATTGTTATCACGGTTCATACGATACAACCTGGCAACAGTCGGACGGCGGCGGAGTACCTAATTCGGTTTTTTTCTTTTGGGTACGGGACCCAGTCATGAAAAATCATTTTGAAAAATTGTTTCACAAACATTAGCAAAATATTTAGGTAAGCATTAGAGTTTCGATAATGAAGACAGCCCGTCGCCATAAACTATGAGAAGTCGTAAATTATTTATGACCGCCATAAAACTCGATGTTTCTTCACACAAGTGTTTGTTAAAT
The DNA here is from genome assembly GCA_910589285.2 of Mythimna ferrago. Classification (NCBI taxonomy): domain Eukaryota; kingdom Metazoa; phylum Arthropoda; class Insecta; order Lepidoptera; family Noctuidae; genus Mythimna; species Mythimna ferrago. The sequence goes on from OU342693.1 coordinate 5,393,482, forward strand.
TTAACTACATGAGTCTTGCGTCATACCTAATTAATAAATGTATTTAAAATAATGGCATTTTAAAGGATTACATGGCGGTAGGGCTATGTTGCTTTTAGTCTTTTGTGTAAGTATTGACAAATTATTATTTTACTAGCTATTGAATATTCTAAGTGTCTTAAAATGCTTACATGTAAACCGACTATATACAAACACTATACTTAGTTTTTTATTAAGGTGAGAAAATCAACCAATGACTTCTCCCGCCCTAAGGTGGAGCAAGAGGGCGTGCTAGACTTTAATTCACTAAAGCCACACCTATGGTCCTTCAGTTGCTTTTGAATACCTACATTTTATTTAGATCTGAAAATCATGACATCCCCGCGGAAGATAGTGTCAGACTTTTACTGACTATAAACCCACTCCTGTTCCTTCGTTGCCTTTCGTACCGGGGCCGAATCTTCCCTTAAGAAAAAGATGCTTGGCCCCAGTAGGCTTCGACCCTGCTGTTTGTGTTCTAGGACCTATCCTTTTCATACTTTTCCCCATGGCCTTAGCAGGCATCGGCACTGACTGTTTACTGGTATCTAAAACTAAATATCTTCTTTCTTAACTTGATTCTAGTTAAATGCACAAAACGAACAAAGGCAAAACAAAAACGGGGCGTGGGGCTCTACTGAGGACCGGGACCGTGGTCCCCAGAAGTATTTTTTGGGACCACAAAGAAAAAGGCAACAAAGTACAGTTACCAAAAACACTGCATTTATTTGTTTTGTGGTTCCAAATAAATATCTAATCAAAAAAAAAAAAACTTGTTGGGATCCACAAAAACCATAATGGCTAGCTTGATGGAAGATTTACAATTTTTATACCTAAACATATATAAAATCATGTTGCATCAATTTATGTTTCTAAAAATAGAAATGATTGTAAACAATCGAACCACAGACAACAGCTCTAAAATTGACTAACTATAGAGATACTAAAGGTTATCTATGTTCTTTCCGTGTTGCCAGCTAGGTTCATTGGCTGCACCATAAGGAAAAAAATACAAAAATTGTAGTTTGACCAGTATTTGTTGCGCAATTACCATGTGCGAGTATTTTTAGTTTTAACTAGGTGCTAGTCTCGACTCGAAATTGGTTAAGTCTTGAAAAAAAAAACTTTAGTGCAAAATTATACAAAATAACTATTTGCTGTTGCCAAACAAAAACCGTTTATCTTTTACGACCTGTGTGGTCTATGTTTAAATTGTATATTTTAAATGCGGCTTGTTTAATCATAAAATTTAAAGCAATTGCTTCTAAACAAAAAATCTTGGTCAATATACCTATTAAAACTAAAATACAAAGAACCAAATGGATGCAGCGACACATTATCATCTTAATTAGACTTAAATTATTTCATTTTTACTTAAAAATATTTCAGATTGTAATATAAAAATTTTAGCCCATTAATTAGTAACGATGAAGTGAATTTCTGAAGATTTAAATATGAGTCTAAATTTATTTGAAACTGCAAATTAATTCACTGCCAACTGATTTTTTTAATTTTTTTTCTTGAAATTTGAATGAATATCACACTATAAATCTTATTTATAGTTTTTATTTATTTGAAATGCGAACAATAAACTGTTTGACGTCAGAGGACGGGTTTATCAAGATTTTATTCGTCTTCATTTAAATTGAAATGAGTAGAAACTGATCAATTTTTATTAAAATGAAATAGATTCATTACAATAATATTTTCAATATTCTACGAGTGACGACGCAATTTTATTTGACATGTGTAAGATAATATTTTATTTTGCCATTGTGATACGTTAAATTGTTCTTTTTTAATTTTATTGCACAACAAAAATGTACGAATTTTAAACGTAAATGTCTCTGTAGTGCGCAGAATTTATTTAAAGTTTTATACACGTGTCCTGTGACATAAAATGTCTGCTTCATGTGTTATGTCATTTAATTTCGTGGCTTCCTCAATAAAATTTTATAGGCGTTAATTAAAGGGGCTAAGGGGACCACAAGAATGTGATAAGCGAACGTTTCTCACTTTTGTTTTACAAAATGCCTTTTTCTTTAAGTAAAAATGTTTTTTTTTTTGCAAAAATGATTCTTGTTGCACCTGACGGATGTAAGATGCAACACATAAAATGCTTTAATGGCAGCAATTGAAGAAAACGCTTGATTTTTTGCAAAGATATAATTATTTTTGTAACTAGTTAAACGGATTGGTTTTTTAATGTTAAAGTGCATGGTATGCGTTTATCAGATCAGTTGTTATGTTTGTAGAGGTAATTTTTTGTATACATTGCCGTAAAATTTTTATAACACAATTTTACGTTGTAAGTATTTGAACACATAGTTCGTTTTTGCATAAAAAGAATTTTAAAAAATTACGCCGTCATTAGCAATAAGCTATAATCCTTTCAATCAAGTTTTATTATCACATCGCAAGTAAGGCCAACCCAATCGTTTCCATTCGATCAAAATTATTCGTATTTAAAAATATATCTCGATTCAATTATGTCAAAGATTTTAATTAACAGTTTGTATCGTTTAATTTAATTGGCGATCGGTATCTTATATCGTCGGTATTATTTAAAATTCTTTAAGTTTAACCATTAAACAAAATACGTGACTTTAGTTTTTTGAAAAATTATATGTAATTGTAGGTATACAGGGTAATGCAATTATTAGATAGCTCTTTTTTGCTTTAAAATACACATGTTAATAGGTGTAATTATGGTAAAAGAACCATCCGTGATATTTGCTAATTAATGATTATAATTCTTGCAGAGTTCAAACACTTCACAATTTAGATCTGCAAAATGTAGGTATAATTTTTTACATCCTCTGTTTTTTACAGGAATGAGTTCCAATAGAAATAAATATTATAGAGTAACTCTGAGCATATAGTAATTATTACTTCCTGAAAAATGATTTCTTCAACAAAATATTATATACAAAATAAAAATTATTTAATCGCCTAAAAACTAAATCAAAATAGTGAAGGAAACATCGCTCAAGAAAAAATCGTCCATGAACAAAAATATTCGGAGACATAATTATAGTGACATCCACTAACCCGTACTGGATCAGCGTGGTGGATTACTGGGTAATCCCTTCTCCTAGAGAGGACACCTGTACCTCTACCATGAGTTTTTAAAGCAATAGTATTTGTCGATACTCGATACCGACTACGTAAATATTTTGTATGGCAAATTTTGGTTCCGTAAGTGACCGCTAGAGGCGCTGTAAAATTTGCCATACAAAATATTTACATAGTCAGTATCGAGTATCGACAAATACTATTGCTTTAAACTCATGGTAGAAGTACAGAGTCCAAGCGATATACCACGCGAACCTCATAGAAATGTCAACAGACCGTAGGGGCCCAGTAGGGCCGAAGCCCGCTAGGTCAACGGGGAATTTTTGAAAAAGAAACCCATGGTCCTAAAACACAAAGGGCAACTGGAAAACGCAGGTTGTAGTTCTAGTCAGTAAAAGTCCTCCATTTTCTACCAAAAAAAACAGTGGTAAAATTATAAGGTTGATTATGTTACGTACAAAACTAGAAAACACAAAGGGCAACTGGAGGACGAAGATGTAGTTCTAGTCACTAAAAGTCCTCCATTTTCTACCTAAAAAAAAACAGTGATAAAATTATAAGGTTGATTATGTTACCTACAAAACTAGAAAACAAAACAAACATAAAATCTATGTTAGTGTTTATCTCCAAAGGTTGTCTATTAAGTTCGTGTTTACTATCTTAAAACGTGAACTTAATCTTGTCTGTATGTCTGTTTGTTTGTGAAAACAACAGATAGTAAGCGACGGTACGTAGGTGGTTCGTGCAAATATTAGTTTTACTTTAGACATTAATACTAGGAAGGAAAAACGATATTTGTTCGACGATTATTTTATTTTTCTGTGTCATTTAAACTATGCGGATAAAACTATTTAATTTCAATAGTTATTGCTAAGAATAAAATTAAAGTGATTTCAGTTATAAAATATTTATTACACAATAGTGTTACAAACGTGAAAGTTTGTTAGTCGGCGTTGCGTACAAACTACTTACAGGTACATTGAACTCGCTCAGCTGACGTTTTCTTAAAGAAATTAATTTCGTACATGCGTAAATTAATATGAGTTTTGAAAAAAAGGTACTTTATTTTTTAATTTTATCTTTACAAATCGATAGTGTTTCATGTACCTGATCGAACTTCCACGGGATTAAAACGATTAAAATTTAGAGGTGTATATGCGTCTATGTATGTTACTCCTTTACGTTCAAATCACTGAAAAGATTTGAACAAAATTTGGCACTTAGGTAGACCATGTGCTGAAATAACACACAAGATGTTTTAGTCAGTCCTCTTGGGATATGATAAATGATAAATGATATTTATTTTGTAAATAGGTTTAAAAAAACACTTTTACACGTGAATTTTTTTTCGTCAGTTTATTCTAGATAAGGCCGGTGTTTCCTATCTGACTACCCTGAGAAGAAACACCGGAACAAACTCAGGGGTCAAAGTCTCTTTTAAAGTCCATACAGTAAATATGTAATGGTCAAATCACATGAGAACCATGCAGATTTGTCTGAGATGGTCTTTTGAAGAAAGAACCATACAGATTTGAGTGGACCTGTCCAATCAGTGTAAGCATTTGTCAGTATTCGAAAAGCTCAACTTAGGACTACTAAGGAGCTCCACGACTTGACGAACAATACCAAAGAAAGGACATTTGGGTAGGCCGCAGAAAATACTCAAATTGCCAGACATACGTTAAAATTACTGAATAGAAAAGAAAAAGCAATCAACATAGTCCTCACATTTACAATAATCTAAGGAAATTAATAGTTTACAAAATATTTAGCAAAGTAAATATTAATGTCAAAGAAAAAAAAAATACTTTAAATAAGTACTTAAAATGTATACACGTCAATTTGTAAAATAAAATAAAAATAATCTTCAATGTCAAATTGTAAAAAATTAAATAAAATAAAAAGAAAAAGCACATTTGAAATTAAAAATTATTAAAAAAAAAAATACAAAAGGAAGATAAAAATAAAAATATCAACAGTTGTAGTAAGTACTGGAGCAGGTCAATCCCAAGCCTTCTCGTCCTGAATATAGTCCTTTACAGTGTAAAAAGCCTTTTGACAAAGTTTACGTTTTACAAATGATTTGGACTTATTAAGGCTTAGTTGTTGAATATGACTGGGAAGTTTATTATAGAAGTGTATACATTGGCATCTAAATGAGCCCCCTATTTTTTTGAGCCTGGTTGCAGGAACTACAAATTTATGTTTGTTTCTTGTATTAAAATTATGAATATCACTGTATTTTTTAAACATGTCTATATTTTTATGGGCATACAAAATATTCTCGTAAATATACTGTAAAGGCACAGTCATTACATTAATTTCTTTAAATTTATCTCTGAGGGAGTATCTGGGACTTAATTTATAAATTGAACGAATAGCCCTTTTCTGTAAAACGAAAATTGTCTGTATATCGGCGGCATTTCCCCATAATAGAATACCGTACGACATGACGTGTGATAATTTTCTACTTTCATGTGGGCGACGGGAAATTGCTTTAGTTTTAACAATTTTAAAATAATATCTCATTTAATTATACAGTTTGACTAAAAAATGGCGATAGAGCAATGTTTTTCGAGATAATTAAATAGTATAGAATAATCCACATTAACTCATCGAATGCCGTAATTAGAGACACAATAGAAAGACAATTGCTTATGTCGAACTGTCGAACTTAAGACATTCAAAAGGTTAATAATAATAATAACAACTGTTCTTTATCTTATGGAAATACTATAAATATTTATAGTTCAAAACTGTTAAAGTTTTGCGCTTCTGAAAAATAATGTTTTTAAAGTGTATACAGTAGTCAAGTATCAAAGCATTTGTTTTAAATAAACCATTTACAGCCATGAATTGTCAAGAAAACAAGAACCCGATTCACGTATTCAAAACCGTAACGATATCGTAACGATTTAGTCGTTTAGACCATTTCCGTATTCACATCCATCAATCGAGTTTGAACGACACTGATTTTAAAGTCGTTTGGTCGAAAAGTCGATTTAAAAAAAAAAACTGTAAGTATTATCATTATCACATTATCTTGGTAGAATACTTATTAATGTAACTGGAAATAAGTCGTCGATAGATCGTTTAGTTTCGAGCCGGTTGAGTTGTCGTTCTGTCCAATCCCGATTAAGGAACACGTGAATACCGCTTTTGGATAGGACTTCGATCGAACGACTGTAAAACTTCAACGATATTTGGCTTGTTTGATTTTACGTGAATCAGGCTAAAGAAGTCAATCAGTCAGAAAAATGATGCTAATGGCATATTCCAAAGCATAGATCTCTATGGAGAAGAATGTGTAACATACTCCATAGATACTCATTTAAATCATGTCATGATGTATTACAAATATCACGGTTAGATATTATTTGTCGCCTCTTTAATTAAAAACAATGTAAATAAAGTTAAAAAAAAAACCATTCAAAATAATTCTTGAGGGCAAACTAGAAGACCTAGTTTGCCCGCAAGAATTTTGTACTTAAGGCTAGAATGAATAGACTCTTAATAAACTAGTGTGCTTCACCAACGATTGAATCACTGCTTACCATCAAGTGGAATCGCGGTCAAGCACTAGTTTATATCAATAAAAAAAACGATACAGGTAAACAAATGGTGATTACTCTATAACATAACATTTTTCTTTTAGGAAAAAAAAATATCGAACAATTAAAAACAAAGGAGAATGCCCATAAAAACTAGGGCAGTACCTAAACTACGTCATGCCGTGATGTAATACAAAGTACCCAAGTGCTGTTGACAGCTCATAAATAATATTAGGTCATTGTACTTTATTAACTTAATTAACTACTGCTAGAAACGGACCTCAAATATATCCTTGACAAACTATTTTAGCTTTTGGTTGAAAAATATGGTCTTTGTGATAAGAGTAATTCTTACACGATTTAGGGCAAAAAATATGGAGTAGATATTTTAGAAAAGTTTTTTTTTGTTCATAGTTGTAAAGCAGGGATTTGGACTTTATTGTGATCCATAAAAAATATACTAAAAACTGGATTTAATCATACGTTTCACGATAAAGTTCACTTGATATCATAAATGACGGTCACCCAAAGACCCTCATTCAAGACAAGAACTCATTAAAAAATAAGCTGGTTCTTATGAGATTATTCCGAAACTTCATACAAATAACAACATGAAATAAAAAATAATCCGCGATCCTTCATGCCCATTGAGCATTAACCCTCAGTAAAATAATGTTAAGAATTATTAAAATATGGTGGCTATACCTACCCCTGTGATCAGTCATTGCGCAGGCGTGGCTATCGGTTTAATCGCCCCCGCTGTACAAACGCCATCTTGGATTTTACCATTAAAAAAAAAAATCCTTTTTCATTTGCAGTGAGCGCTAGCGCATTCTGCCTTGTTTGGGTTGATGGATCACTTGCATGAATTATTTAATTCAACTTTAAATATTATTCCTATGGTAATTTTATTGTGGTTTTATGCTGTTGAACATTTTTTTATTGTAAAAGCTAGTGCATTTTCTCACAATTATCGGTGGTATACTTAGTTGATTGTTATTTGAAAAAGCTTCCACCGATGCTATAACAGTAGTTAACTAAATAGAGGTTAGCAGGCTTTTCATCAATAAAAATAAAAGAGGTGTCATGTTTAAACTAAAACAAAGCAGTAATTAATTCAAGTGAACTAAAGCACAATTTCCTTCAGTTCTGGAAGTCCTAGATTTCGATCTTGTAATCAGATTACTTTTTTACTTGTCGGTCGGCTTTCCAAAGGTTCGTTTTCGACTTTTTTCTCGCGTTATTTTTCACGATACGCCACGATAAAACCTGTATATAAATGTGGAGCGTGCAAGAGCCTATCACGAGGCGGCATCGCCACTTTGTCAGTTACCGTGTTTTCACGTGCAACAATAAGTACTTTTTGTAAGAACGCTGTGAGGTCAAAAATGTGGACGAAACGAAATTACGATGTTGTGTAACCAATTTTGTAAAAAAGTGTACTTTTTGAACGCTCTTTTTTGTCTGCTGTTTTTAAAGTAAAAACATAAATGGTACATTATTGTATAAATTGTAACAGTTATACACAGGCAATTATTAACGTAGATATACTTATTTATAAAACTATAAAGAGACCTTGATATAAAATTAATAGGACATGAACACGTGTAACTAATTATATTAATTTAAACAGCAATTAATTTAATGGAACACGTGTATGGTGAGTTTGTTTATTCACAAAACTTTAACATTTTAATGGTATCAATGTGTTCACAAAGAAGAAACATTCAAATTATAAAAACAGATATTTACTAAATATTTATCTCAGCATAAAATTTAAACGTTTAACGTTAACAAAAGTTTAAGTTAACCGTCAAGTTAAAACTGGATTATTGTTTACTAATTGATTATAATTAGAAACAGACGTTGTTATTCTATTTATAATAATTATTATAAATAAATAGCGTGTTTACTCTTTGTATTTCCATAACGCTTATACATGTATTTCTCGTATACGGATAAGAAGTGAGCAGACATTTCAATTTAAATTGTTTATATCATGACTGGCTTTAGAGAAACAATGTAATAAAAATATCGTTATAAAAAACAAGGTGATTTAAGGTCAAAAGTAAAATAAAACTAAAACCTCCATGCTGGCTACAAAATCATATCGATTAACCAAAAACTTCTTACATTTCAGATGTGTCGGAAACACGAGATTAACAAAAAGGGGAAAAAGAAAAAAAACGTGAATACCTCCGCGGCCAACCTGTTGTGTGCTCGGGGACATTTGGTGAGCGCTCCATATTATTCTTTATCCTTTTCTGTTCCACTTTTTTTTTTGGTAAAAAATGTAAAAAGACGAGAAAAAAAAATGTAAATAATACGATCCTTTGAAAACGAGATACGAGTGGGTTAAAGATTGTGGTGCACCCAGAGATATAGGGGATGTTTTGGATTGGAATAACTTTAAGTTTGGCTTGAATTGTTGAACTATTCGACTTCCATACTATGTATCAGATTATCTACTTTTATTGTTTGTTCTACCCTGTACAAACAAATCAGAAGAAGGCAAAAAAACATCTCATAAGTAACGACATTTTATAAAAAAGACGCTTAATTTTGGTTTTATCCGTTGGTTTTATCTCATAGATTTCATAAGGCAATAATTATATCAACACACATAAATCAATTAATCAATGAACGTACTCATATTCATCATACTATACTAAATTATCGCTAGAGTTTCACATTGCACTATCTAAATGATAGTGCAATCTTGTTATCTGCTAATTCAATGATAAAAGATAACAGAAGAAGCGGTAAGCAAAGTCACTTTTAGTAAGTTTTTGATATCCATGACTTTTATATTCGGAGCAATAATAATCATTAAAACGTTTACAACAGTTCTAACCAAAAAAAAAGTGATTCATTCTTCGTAGAGGCAAAAATTACTTCATTCATATTGCCCTTCATCATCGTATTTTTTTTCTAATAAAATTTTAATAAAAATAGTTTGCCAACACAATGTTTTCTGAGTAAACTATCAAATAACAAATAAAAATGAAGTTCTTTGAACTAACCCACAAGCGTTAGTCACAATCATTATTATAAAAAACTAAATCGAAGAAAAGTAATGACTTTAATAGTCTTGCTATTGTTGTGTCTCAGTCCTTACGACGTATCTGAACGGACAGGACCACTCCGGTTGAAGTTAAGTGCAGGTATCGTAGACCTTTTTATTTTATTTTTTTTCGAGTGCCCTCGGAAATAGTTATAACCTATTTATTTTACTTTCTAAATTGGGGATAGGATAAAAGTTAATTTGCCTCAGCTCGTGAAGGGTTAATGTTTTTTTTTGGATATTTATTACACGGTATTAATACTTACTTTTGTGTTTTTTTTTTTTGAAGACAGTTGTTGTGGTGGGTGTAATAATGATTGTTTATGGTAGTTTTTTACTTTAATAAATCTTTTGCTGAGACGTTTTTATGCGCAATATTTTGTTAGGCTCAAAGCAAGTTTAAAAATTAAATGAAATGAGTCATTTATATCCTTTTCGTATATCATAAGGCTAATCTTACAACAATTATATGAATCATTCCGTCTTTATGGCCATTAAAATGTTCAAGACCCCGGATTCGCGCAACAAAATTATGTTCCATCTTTAAAAATTTGATCCAACCCTGTGTCACTTGCAATTTTATAAACATTAACATTTTATAATAAAAGTAAAATGCGTATTTTCCTTGAAACAACCTCAATCATTGTTAATTTGATTACTTTTTGTCACAAACGTGCGGACGGACAGACAATCACGGACTTGTTGATATGTTTTAAATTATATAGTGCTGTTATAGCATGGCTATTTTGCTATCCATTCATTGGTGTCGATTCATAGGACTTTGTGTCTTATTTTTTGCAAAATGGAGTAGGTTTTCGTTTGAATTGTTTACTTGGCGATGAATGTTTCAAATAAATACATATGAATGCTCTACCTGCTGTGAGTTAAGATGTGAGGAAGGCTGTATGCAACACTGTTTCACTTTTATAAATTTGTTTCGTGATTATTTCATTACAAATTTGAAAAAAAAAACTCTTCTCCATGCTTTCTGTGGGGTTACTCTTGTTTATATTCAAAAAGTTAAATGCTGCGGTCGTCTCGTCTGGTTATAATTTAGGCGTTTTCAAGGTTAGAGTGAATAGGCTCCTAATAAACTAGTGCACCTCACCATCAACGATTGCGACACTGCTTATCAACAGGTGGGATTGTAATAAAGCATTAGTTCATATTATTTTTAAAAAAAGTATGCCAACGATATTGATATTTCTTTTGAAATGGAGAGGTAATAAACTATTTGGACAAAGAAAATTCCAATAAATAAAGAATGTGTAAAGAAAAATCGCATAAAGAAGTTGTATCTATAAAAATTGATGACGCATGATACTTTTACAAATATGAATGGTTTGATAGCTGTTTTTTCTGGGTCGATATTTTTATTTCTTTTACTTTTTTTTTTTCCCGATACCTAAACAATGTCTGGTTTCTGTATCGAGTAAATGTTTGGTTTTATATCAAGATAAAAACCAGAATATTTTACAAAAAAAAAAATATACATTTTTAATAAAGTATGCTGCCCAGTTAATTGTTTGTTAACGGTCACTAAAAAAAATCACGATTTCCACACTACGTACTTTTATCTAACATAGGAACACCATAACACCTGCTTTCAAGAAACTGGTTGAGATAGAGGTAAAAAATAATCTTTTTCATTTTAAACACAACAACTTTTTAAAATGCCCGACCGTGGGACCTCGATATGTTTACAGTTTGTGTTTATATTCCAACATTTGGTGATGACAAAATGTTTAAAAACTCTGTGTACCGAAAAATAACGCTTCACTGTGGATATGTTTAAAGAAAATTTGGATCATGTGTTGTTATTTTGTAGAAAAAAACGTGTTTTTAAACGATGGAAGTGTGTTTAGGTACACATATTAACTAGTGCGTTAGTTTTTAAGATTACATTTTGTGGTGTCTTCAAGGCTAGAGTGACGATTGCGTCACTGCTTCCTGTGAGGTGAGATCGCAGTTAAGCACTAATTTATATCTTTTAAAAAATATATTAAAAGATTAAGTCCGATTTCTCAACAGCTATTGCATTACATCTAAGTGTTGATTTAATTTATTGCCATATTCTCACTCTAAATGCGCCGGTTTATGTTACATAGTATGCAAATAGAGATCAGTATCTATTGCGTAAATTGTTTCCAGCAGTCTTTATATGGGTTGCTTTGACGGCCCTTACTGACCCGGCAGATACCTACAAGTAATGGTGCCTATTTAGATATAAGTTGATAAAAATGTACCTATAATTATCGCCCAACGGCCTCCCCCATTTGTTTATCTATGTGCCGCTCTGCGGTCCCATTAGCCGCATGTTTCAGATAAAATACCTATTTGGAAACTTCCAAACCTTCCAAGGGAGGTAGGTAATTAATTAATTTTTAATTTAACTATAAAATATTCCGTTGGACAAGAATCATTCAGTTTTTATAGCAACCGGTTCGGATGGCATCGGCCACGCCCTCGTCCGCCATATTCAAATTTTCAAATATCGAATACTTTTTCCGTTTTTGCCGGCCGGTCCAACCAGTTCCTTTTTTACTTCCATCAGTCTCGAGCAACATGTGGAAGATCTGAGACACTATCGAATCGATCGTCCTGCGTACCGAACTTTGTATACTCACAAACGATTCGGCAAACGCAAAAAAAATATAAAGGACACGGCCTAACAAAGAGTTAGGTCATGCAGGTCGCGGCGGGCGTTGCACGCCTGTAAAAAAAAAAAAACGGAAAATCATCGCCAACGCAAAAACAGTATCTGTGACTCATATTTTTATACCTTTACGGAACGACTAATAAAGGAAATTTGTTGTCGGCCACTAAAAAGTATGTCGGTCGTTTGAAATACAATGATTAGCTGTCATTTGTCAGTTTTCGTGTCTCGTGCGTCGACCGCACACTGAATGTGACACTGAGGCCATTAACGCCGACAGAAAACTAAATAAATTGTGTAATTTGCACCTTTATGTAAATACTGTGGGTTAAAGTGATAAGCTGGCAATGGCATGTGCGATTAAAGGTTGGCCTTGAGGAAAAAGGTAAAGACAGATTTTCAATTAGCAGTAATTTATAAATAGGTTCTTCTTATGAATATCTTCAGGAAAAGTTACTTAAAAACAAATTAAATGTATTTTAAAAGTCATTGCGTATTTTAAGATCTTTAGCTATGAAATACATAGTATAATAGTGCGGTAATCAACTACAATGGGCGATCGCAAAAAGTGGAGCTCGCAAAAAGTAGCGCCGTCAAATATCGACTAGGATAAACAGTCACAAGTTGACCGTGGCAAGGTCGCGGGGATACTGAACTTCGAACAAAAAAATATTTCACATTTGAATATTGCATTCGGCTCGGCTGATTGATGGGATTTCTTTTTTTTTTCTTTTCACGGCACGCGATTGATTCGCATTGTTTTTTTTTCGGATACCCCATTCACGCATGCTCCTTTAAGAATTCCTTTTTAAAAATTATATTCAATTGTTATTCATTCTTAAATCTTTTTTGTTGCAGATAAATGCGGGTGTAACGACTCTTAAATTGTGAGTTATTTTTAGGTTTGCTTTTAACAAAAATGAATAAATTATCTGGCCAAACGCCAGATCCCTTGTACGGCTGTGAGAAAGACGAGAGAATTTTGAAAATTTGCTTTTTTATATGTGGAGAAAGAAATTCCACTTTATACGACGCCCCCGATATCCGTTATGCATATCGGCCTTATACGGGCCCTAGAAGAGTGTCGGCCGTCTCATTGTCTTTCTGTCCGTCATGAGTGAGTCACGCCATTGTTGGGTTACACAATAGATGTCTTTGTGCATTGTGCCCGAGGGACCCCGATGTTACGTATTTTGTAATAATTAGTCGACTTCTATTTGACGCACAAATGATAATTACTCATGCGCCTACTTTCTAGATTTTAATAACGACCTAGTTGCGTCAATAGTTATTGATCGACCGCGGAATAAGTTTTTGTGTGATACGTAACGCAATATCTTACGGGGCACGCGTTTAGGGGTCCACCCTAAAGTTGTGAAGGGCAAAAAAAAAAATGCAGTAAGGGTGCGTCCAGTACAATGGGTATGCGAAAACGAAATCGCGTTCGCTCCTAACAATAAAATCCAATGATCTAAGTTCGTAAATCGGTCAAACGATTTCGACCCCTGTGTCGCCGAAATACGAAACACATTTTCGTTATTCGATTATTCGAAATCTATCCCCTTCGGAGTAGGCAACTTGTAGGCGGGAAAAGTGGTCGTTCGTTCAGATATGTCAAAACAAATTAGCGGTATACTTGTGTATGTATGTAGGTACGAGCACTATTTTATCTCGCTTCTATCTCGTAGGTGCGAAAAGGACGAAATATTTATGAATATTGAATATAATTTATCACCAGTTTTCCCCTTTAGGCGTTTATCGATGTGTGGGCTATGAATAGAGTTTAAGAGGTGCTTTTTTTGTGAATTCTAACAACTTATGTTAAATTTTAGTATACACGCGTAAATGTAAAATGAGACGAAAATATTTGTATTAATGATATTAATGTGATATGACTAGGTATCTCAAATACTGAAACGATATTATCATCATCATCATTTCAGCCGATATACGACCGCGGTTGGACATAGGCCTCCCCCAAGTGTCGCCACAATGAACAATCCTCGCTCTTGGGTGGACCGGGAGATAGTGTCAGACTCTTACTGACTAAAAACCTACCCCGTTCCTTCAAGGCTTCATACCGGGGCTCGAGCTATCTTTCGAAACTAACCCTGGCCCCAGTAGGCTTCGACCCAGCTGGACCCCTGCTGTTGCTGACAACACCTTGAGTCGCGCGGGAACAGTGCGCGCCGTCGACGACTTGGGCTCGGTCCGGACAGTTACCGGACGGTCGGACAGCGAGCTGCCCATAGCTCGCCGTCCGCAAGCCCGCGTTTACGGTGGCCGGAAATCGCGATCGGAATCCCGGCGGCGGCATCCTGTGCGTCTCACATCCATCGGTTTCCCGCAACCTTCACCAGGTCATCGGTCCACCTTGTAGGAGACCTTCAAACACTGTGTCTTCGGGTACGCGGTCGCCACTCCAGAACCTTTCGGCCCGAACGGCCATTTGTTCTGCGAGCAATGTGCCCTGCCATTGCCACTTAAGTTTGGCAATTCTTCGTGCTATGTCTGCAACCTAAGTTCTCCTGCGAAACAATATAAAAAATCTAAATGGATAGCATAGAAATGTCAATTAATTTTACTTCGTTGATTGGGTAGATACTAGTTTAATATAAAAACGAACGTAATTCCATTGTTATTGCAGCACCACCATGAATAACAAATAATTTCACGTATCACGTCCAAAGAATTCTTAAAAAGAAAATTATTCGGTCGAGCAGCACATTTGTTATAATTCCCACAAGAACAGTTATATAAATTGCTCCAAATCTTCAACTTAATGAAACTTCCACCACAAATCATCGCGTCACGCACCCCTAAAAATTCGACTAACGCATTCGGTATATCGAATAATTTATCGAATAATCGAATTAAAAACGTAATAATCGTTATCGAGTGCAATTACATAGATAAACGTTTGAAATTGTAAATGTCTGACTATAATTACGTTAGCCGTGATTTGCGGCATAAATCGAATAAATTTTACTGTATTGTTTTACAAGAAGATTGCTTGAAGTGTTGATTTTATTTAAATAATATTAGTATAAATAGGCTTCAAATCTATCGCATCGTTACATTTTTTATCTAAGAACGCATAAAAAATAATCTACAAATTATGCGAATTATTCGAAAAAAAAAACCGCAATATTCAAATAAAAAGTGACCAAAAAATTTAACGAAATTGCTCACTAGTAATTCAAATAACGAATGATGAGTAGAGTGGGTGGCGACGTTCGCTGATGGGGTAAAAATTACCCCCGAGGGGTAACCACCCTATGTAGTGATGTGTGTTTATGTGTGGAGGAGGGTATGATAATAGCGTATTTCCTGCCTGCCCCACACTGTTCTCGTAATGTGAAATTTTGCATTGCACGCACTTTAAACAGTTTATTTGGTAGTTGGAAAAACATATTAAGTTCTTTTTCTGTCATCCTTTTAAATACTGTAATTAGAGACACAATAGAAAGAGAATGAGAGAGCGACCCTTTTTTTTTTTTTGGCGGAGCGGGAGGTAGATTCAGACTCTTACTGACTAAAAAATCCATCCCGTTCCTTCAAGCCTTCATACCGGGGCTCGAGCTCCATTTCGGATAACCCTGGCCCCAGTAGGCTTCGATCCAGCTGGGCCCCTGCTGTTGCTGACAACTCCTTGAGGCGCGCGGGAACAGCGCGCGCCGTCGACGACTTGGGCTTGGTCCGGACAGTTACCAGACGGCCGGACAGCGAGCTACCCATTGCTCACTGTCCGCAAGCCCGAGAGAGCAACCCGGCGTTCGCTTGGGATTCAATGAATTAATCATTGTTTTCACTGTCAGAAAAATCTACATAGTTCTACTTATATGACATAATCAGCAAATTTACTTTTTACAAGCCGTAATAAACATTATGACTTCACAGTTCACCAGCACATTGTACAAAAATATAATTCTGTAACATTTTTACATTTTTATTGGCTGCCATAAAAGTAACATATAACTTACAAATGGCCGTTAAAATGCAACCATTAAACGCCTCCCTGAAATAACCCGAAAACGAGTGTTTGCATTTTAGCGGCCCGGGCGAATGCATTTCATATGGCAGTTATACACCAAATGAGTTTTAAAATGTGAAATGTTTGTTTGTTTGCAGTAATCGTTATGGCTGGCATTTATTTTATGTAAAACGATGACTTTATGGCAACACTGTCAACAGATATTTTAACATATATATATATATAAAAAAAAAAACAAGAAAATACCGTATCTGTTTAGTCTTCACAACAATATATTCTATCCATAAAAATTAAAGAAGTGAATCCATTAGGAAAACATATTCAAATATGGAACGTAGGGAGGCACAAAACACTAAAAT
Organism: Mythimna ferrago; assembly: GCA_910589285.2. NCBI lineage: Eukaryota > Metazoa > Arthropoda > Insecta > Lepidoptera > Noctuidae > Mythimna > Mythimna ferrago. Next base: position 5,410,199 of record OU342693.1, read on the forward strand.
GCGCGTTCACAAGTAATTACACTAATGTAGTATACCCTTGTAAACTGTTTTAGGGTTAACAGCGTCTGAGTGTGGCCAACGCAATAAAATGGCTACCAACGACTTGCCAAGTGTGCAAATAAAATTATCGTCTGCTAAAATAAATAGGATAAAGAGTCCTTTAAAGCAGTTGTCGACTTTTTTAATGTCACTCACGTAAAGATGTAGTGAAATTGAAAAGAAAAACTATGTGTTATATAAGACGCAAGATTTCATACAATGTTTTCTAATATAGTACCAACTTTAGAATGCAAAAATAAAAAGCTCTTTTTTAATCACCCATAAAATTTAAATATGGAACGCGCGAGAAATGTCGCCGCCATAAACGCACGCATGCATGCATCGTCTTTTGGCAAGGAACTACTTTTTACTAAACCATTTCCGAGCACAATAAGGATCCATTCAAGGCAATAAACCTTATTCGGGCAATTATTTTCACAGAGTCACAACACTATCTATTCATTATGTCTGGTTTCTTGCGTTACACGTTTTGAATTATTTATTTGCGTTAATATCAATTCAGATGCGACAAAAGGCCTGTTAGTTGGTACGTTTGTGTTGGCAGCACCGTCGTTTGGTTCGCTCAACCAGATAGACGAGAGCCATTCACAGTCGTCCGTGTTAGTGATGCGAGTTAGACGTAGCAGAGGGCGATCCGGCTCGAGGGATCATTGTAGATTGGTTATTGTGTACGCAACGGGCGTCAAACGCGTATTTATTGGACATTCGCAGCGCTGCGTCAGTCGAAGAAGATACGGACTTAAACTGCCAACTGACACGCGAGCACTAAGTACTTTGTATCAAGTTTCGCCGGATTCCGCTCGCTACTTGAGTTATACTGTGTTGTCGTGTGTAGGGGCACTTATGTGCGTCGCGTGGAGTAACAATTGAGCCGTTCATACATATTTAGTCGGCATTAATTTCGTCGAATCGGATTAAATGCCGATAAAACGTAACTTTCACGTACATTTTACGTAAACATTAACGTGGCGCGTGTGTTTTGTGCATTTACAGGTGGATTGTACGTAATCGGTGAGCTGGACATTTTTTGATAAATATTTTTCTTGTTTTTTTTTTTTATTATTTATTAGCTTAGTGTTAAAATATATTTTTTTTATATTACGTAATTAAGTTTAGGTATTTTTTCTGAATTATTTTCTAGGTAAAATATCTTCTATTATAAAAACTTTGAATCTGTTTTCTGTTAGCTACAACCTAGACGTCTTTAAGTCAAGAGTGAATAGGTTGCTTCTAGGCAAGCATGCTCCATCGTCGGCCACATCATCGCTTACCATTCAGTGAGGTAGTGGTCAAACGCTATCCATAATAAAATACAAAAAAACTTTTTCTCGAAAGTAGAAAGAATGTAATTTGAAATATTTCGGTACTGTCTTTCAAACAATACAAAGATAACATTGTACCTAGCATAAAATATCTTAGGCACGTTACGTATCTACTTAAATATGCAATCTCTCTCACTTATCACTGAGATAATATTTTCTGTGCCTGATAACGCGTTTAAAATTATAGAAATAGAACGCAACATATAGGTATGTATGTAAGTTATCGAAAAAACTAATATTTATAATAATACAAAAATGCAAAATATTTTATTTTACTACATATTATCTGGTTATATCTTTAATTATGACTACTTTTGGGTTTTGACAAAAACCTTATAAAAAATCTAGTTATCATTACGTTTCAATTTTCCTATAAGTCCGTTCCATCATCCGACCCATAGATATAAGAACTATGATCGGTCCACTAGACGTACGGCATTACGCCACCGGTACATGGTGGACATACCACCCATACGAAAGCGTTTTGCGAACATTATTGTGCGTACAGCTAAGGAGTGGAATTCCCTGCCAGACTCTGTGTTTCCTGATAGCTACAATCCAGGGGTTTTTGAGTCAAGAGATGTTAGGTTACTTCTAGGCAAGCGTGCTCCATCGTCGACCACATCATCGCTTACCATCAGGTGAGATGGTGGTCAAACGCGAGCCTATCTACACTAATATAGATCCGATTGCTAAATTTTTTCCACCGATAGAAAGCTGCTTTATTCCTGAGTCACATAGGCTATATTTTATGTGCATAGGTGAAACCGCGGGAAATAGCTAGTCCTTAATTAAAAAGTAAAGTTGAACTTCAGCACTTCCATACCAATATATAATATAGCAAGAGTGAATAGCCTAGGTTACTTTTAGGTAAGCGTGCTCCATCGTCGACCACATCATCGCTTGCTATCAGGTGAGATAGTGGTCAAACGTGAGTCTAAAAATAACAAAAAAGAAAAGTTGAACTTCAACACTTCCATACCAAATCCAAGTACATAAGCATTACATAAAGATCCGTGCACACAATCCATGATAACATTACGGGAACATTCATAAAGGTGGAGGTACATCCTCTAAAGCCCTCTCATTTTACGGATTTGCAGTTGAAATTAGTTCGCAAATCTGGGGCTTACCCACCCCCTGTTACGGAGATGTAGATGAGACATACGGATAAATAGAGCTATGCCCTGGCTTATTGTTTTGTTTTTATTGTAGGAAAAAATGGCGTGTCTTGGCTTGAAGTAGGGTTAGGGAAATAAATGGTGGAAAATATGTTTTGAGAGATGATGTTGACATGTCTTAAGGTAGATGGAAAAATATGATTAGGGTTCTTTGTGTATTCATTGAATACTAGCTGATGCCAGCGGTTTTGCTCGTGAACAATAATTCCTGCTGCGGTCTGTCCGTCCGATTATAATTTAGGTGTCTTCGAGGCTAGAGTGAATATAGGCTCTTAATAAACTAGTGTGCCTCATCATCAACCATTGCATCACTGCTTACCATCAGGTGGAATCGCAGTCGAGCACTAGTTAATATCAGATAAAATTATTTCAAACGAAACATACTCCCGGTATGAAAAAGTATTCTCATACTAGCTACTATCAGCAGATACTCCCGCATGAAGGCAGAATATTATGCCAAAGGAACAAATTTTCAGGATAAAAATATCTTCTGTGATATGTCCAGGACATGGCCTATCTGTGTACCAAGTTTCATCGAAATCCGTTTATTAGTTCGAGCGTGAAGACACGCACAAACTTTAAGCTTTATAATATTAATATGAATTATTTAAAAAAGTATCTAAATTAGACAGATTCATTATGCGTACAGCTAAGGAGTGGAATTCTCTGCCGGTGTCTGTGTTTCCTGATAGCTATAACCTAGGAGTCTTTAAGTCAAAAGTGAATATATTGCCTCTAGGCAAGCGTGCCCATCGTCGGCCACATCATCGCTTACCATTAGGGCCCCAAGTCTGCTATTTTTATAAATTCGTCATTCCAACCCGATCCCATTGTCATTTTGCTAAAAGTTTGTAATCTGCTAATTCATAATGATCGATCATTGATCGGTCACTGGTCTTGTAATAGAATTGTGGTAGAATGATAATTTCGAGCATATTAAAACCAATAACTGCACAATAACGTTCTAATGGTAAAACAGTGATCAAATAAACTGTCAAAGTTTTAGCAGATTACCGCAAACGTCAAATATTCATTTGTCAATATGTACGAGATTACCATTCTATGTCACTTCTTTCAATGGAGTGTCAGTGGTTGACCATTGGAAAGTCATAATGACTATATTAGTAGATTACCAAACTTGTCAAAATCGACAATTATGACATCAATGATAGACCATTCTGACACTGTTGTAATAGCAGACTTGAGGTCCTGGTGAGATAGTGGTCAAACTCATCCTATACACAATAAAAAAAGACATTTTACTTGAATTGTCCACAGAAATGCATGATATCTACTTTCAACAGTCTAGCTTTAACGTTTTTATTAGAAAAACCGTTTCGACTAACGATAAACGGTTCTTTTTACAAAATTCAAAAATTTTAACGGTTTGTTAATAAACTAATTTACTCAAACATAAGTCTGTCTGTGTTTCTAATTGTTTGCAGTATCAACATTTTTGTTTCAAACAAAGAATGTTTGCATACGTTTTAAGAGAAACAGTGTTGTTCTAAGTATGGCACTATTAAGTCCTATTATGTATCTAGAACTGAAATGTTCTGTTACTAACTGGCTGTTTCGATAGTTATCGTTGAGTTGTAAATAGATTACCAAGTCTGTTGAAAAGATATTTTAACTTGAAGAACCTTGATCTTTACTAACCCAATACTTTTGAATGGTTTGTAGTTACTTTGTTACGTCATATTTTGCAACAAATAAGACTAAAATGGTTATAGTAAATTAGTTTTTCCCTCTCCTAGAGAGGAGGCCTGAGTCCCGGCATCCCTTTTAATGTTTACAACATTAAAAAAGGCTGATGATGATGATGATGAAATTAGTTTAAGAACAAATATCCAATGACTTCTCCCGCTCTTGGGTAGAGTGGGAGGACGTGTCAGATTTTTACTGACTAAAAGTCATTCCTATGTTCCTTCTTTGCCTTCGTCGGACGGTTACCGGATGGCCGGGCGGTAAGCTACCCGTTGCTCGCCGTCCATAAGAACAAATAGAGCTGCGAGAATGTTTGTGACAGTTACTTTTGGTTGCTCTTTCCGTTCCTCTGTAGGACATAGGCCTCTCCCAAGTGTCGCCATAACGACTGGTCCTGTACATCTCGCATCCATCGCGTCTCTCTTCAGGTTACCTGCCTACCTAAAAAGAGAAGATATCGAAGTAAATTATGAACTCCTGAAACTGACCAATGTATTCAAGACAAAGCACATTAAGAACCCCATCTGTACGGTAGTTAGCGCTTGCACAAAAAGCTAATTAATAACAATGCACCCCCAGCATGTGTCGAACGGAACATCACTGGCTAAAGGCATTATAACTTAATAATCACAATAAATAAGACAGTCCAAAGATTTTATCTTAGACTCCACAACTAGAATACAAAGATCCTTTAGTTCCAACAAAAAAGATCGAAGTTAAAGGTCAAGTTATACTGGAATCCGACCCACCCTTTGTTCTCCTAATTATAAAGTGGGGTGCAGACAGTTTGTGTTATGGCTCATTAAAAAGGAAGTTTACAGTACATATGTATGTCGCCTTAGGGTACCGACCTAGTTGGCCATGTTTTATGTAGGGTCCTTATAAGGCAGTAAAAGTTAATTTCTGAAAGGGCTTAATTTATTTTGTGCGAAAAAATTATACCGTTTTCTTTTTTAATACATACATACTTATAAAATAAATCTTTTAATGTTCCTACTGCTGGGACTCGGGCCTCTTCTCTAGGAGAGGGAATGAGCCGCAATCCACCACGCGGACCCAGTGCGGGTTGGTGAAAGTCACATGTCTTTAAATTTTTGGTTCTAGGACATGCCGGTTTCCTCACGATGTTTTCCTTCACCGTTATAGAGCAGTGCACAAAGTAATGCGCCTGGCTGGGTTTGAACCCGTGACCTACAACTCGCAAGTCAAGGCCGTTACCACACGGCTATCACTGCTCTCACCACCTCTGCTGCTGCTTTTTTTAATAAGAATAAAAAAATATGTAACCGTCGTTATGACATATTTTTCTTTCAATCGCATCTCTCATCTTTGACCTTAGCATACAAAGTATAAGAATACAATTAACATAACTACAGAAAAATACTCTTACAGCATCTGAAATCACAACTATTATTTAACATTTTATCCAGCCTCCCTAATTCGAAAAACTGGTCCAGCGAGTTCACACGGAACTTCCTGCTCCAAATAAAAAAAAAAAACAAGAAATACTAACCTTCAAATAAGATGAATTTCTTATGCAAACGACCGACTTCCCACGGGCTGAAAAATTTGCATACCTAAAGGGTTGGTATCCCTAAGAAGTTGGCGCAAAATATGCAAATCTACAAATGCCTTAAGTAATTATGCGAGATTTGACAGCTGCTGATTTTTTTATTCGAATTATTCGAATGCTAATTCAAGATGGCTACCGACTCAGGTGGGCAGCCTTGGGAGCCCGAATTCGGCAGTTTATTTGATACATTTTTGGACCTCATGGCGGTTTGAATTGAATTAAAATTATGTTCTCTTGTGATTTAAATTAAATGGAAAATGGTAATGTGTGAGATGATATAGCAGAATTCGCAGTATTTTTATTTCAATCATTTTATTTATGCAAATAATTTTAATTCTAAGTAATTTATGTTATCTTATAAATTTTGCGCCTTTTAGGTATTTGTAGGTATTTATCGCGATGATGTGAAGACTGTCAAGAAGAGAACAAGTTTCAACGCTTTACATCAAGAACAGAAGAGAAGATTCCAGCCAACTATCTTCTAACTGGTGATTGCCACTAGCGAGGTATAGAGTTCCTACGTATATTGCCACTGTAGGAACTTCATACCGTGCTCTTGGGTACGCCAATCTTCTCCAATACGCCGTCCTTCTCCAGCACTTGAAGAATGAAGATACATTGCCGTTCAAGAATTTTAAACCCGAAGATACTAGATTTTGAGAAGATATATTTTGTGTTTTCCATGTAATTGTGTGTGCCTTGTAAATTGTATATTCTGAGCTTTGAGACACACTGTATGTATAAATGTATTGTCAATTTTGTGTATTGTTTTAGATTTTATGTAAGTAGATAAATGATCTTCAGTATAATCCTTGATTTAGTCCAAATATATGTGCAAACATGGCACATTGGTGACCGTAGCATGGGAACTCTATAACGATTACTCGAGTCCAAAATATTTGTGAAAAATATTTGTGGCAAAAGCCAGTGCCCGCGGCTTCGTCCGAGTACATAAAATACTCGTATAGTCTATGTCACTCAGGAATAAAGCAGAGCAGCTTTCTATCGGTGAAAAAATTCGGACCAGTACTTCCAGAGATTACCTCCTACAAACAAAACTAACAACTGATGTAAATTGACTAGAACGATGAATCATCAGGAATTAAGTTTAATTTTCATTGACAGGCCTGTTGGTCTAGTGGTTAGTGGTCCTGACTGCTATGCTGGAGGTCGTGGGTTCGATTCCCACCCAGGACAAATGTTTGTGTGATGAGCACGGTCATTTGTTCTGTGTCTGGGTGTAATTTATCTATAATATGTATGTATTTAGAAATATCAGTTGTCTAGTACTCATAACACAAGCTCAGCTTAGCTTGAGACTAGACGGCGTTGTGTGATAGTTGTGGAATATTATTATTAAATTTATTAATTAGCAGTGGGCAGCGCACTTTGCTAGCAGATCAGCTGATCGATAGAACCAAAAGGTTCTGGGATGGCTGCGTACCAAAAGATGGATGGTTTTCCACAAGGTGGATCGTGCACGAGTTGAGGGTTGATGGAATCCGATGGATGCAAAATACAAAGGCTCCATTCCTGTAACAGTTCAGTTTTGGTCGTATAATGGATCGCATTATGAACTCGTGGTAGGACCTCTGGCCTTTATAAACATTCCTATCAATTTTAATATATTGTACCTATGTTTTTTATCTTCTACAATAATATTTTAAAGAAGTTGTTTTTTTTTTTGTTTGCAGTATCTGCTGTCTATGGGAAGGAATAAAGCTGCTTTATTCCTACTCATAAAAAACTATTTTATTCCTGTATGACATAGGCTATTTTTTGTGTATGCTGGTAAAGCCCGGGGCCAAACCTAAAAATCTCCATCCATAAACATTATCCTCCACCTAATTTCCTGTACGTTTATAAATAGTTGATTATTGTTATGTGTAATTTCTTTCCCCATATACAACTTTATTTTGATCATAATTTTAGGAAAACCTTTATGCAATCCAAAATTGGCTATGTAGCAGGACAAAGCATTGCCTGGAAAATGTACTTACCTACATAATTTTGAATATAAGAGAACAAGTCAATTATTTATTTTTTTCGTCTATTAATGCTAGATGAGGCCGGTGTTTCCTAGCTGACTACCCTGGGGAGGTTGCCTAAACTGTTCCCAACTTTTATTTATTATTTATTTTCATGCATTTATTTACATCAGGTTACTGGGGTCTTTGAGAGCAGTGGTAGCCGAGTGGTACTGGCTCCGACTTACGAGTTGTAGGTTGCGGGTTCAAACCCAGCCAGGCGCATTACTTTGTGTAATTTATTTCATTACCACTGCTCTCAAAATGGTGAAGGAAAACATCGAAAGGAAACCGGCATATCCTAGAACCAAAAATCCGAAAACATGTGACATTCACCAACCCGCACTGGGCCCGCATGGTGGATTACGGCCCATTCCCTCTCCTAGAGAGGAGGCTTGAGCCCCAGCAGTGGGAATATTAAAAGGCTGATGATGATGATGATGACTGGGGTCTTTGACCTTTGGAAGGCGTAAACTTCTGGAGACAACTGCCTTACCGATTGTATCTCTCTTAAGGTAGAATTACAACGTGATAGTCATTTTCGAGAACTGGGTCGGGCACATAGTTATACGGTAGTACAGAATCTACTAGGTTATACTTCAAAGCAAGCTGGTGAATAATCCTGGCCACTTGGTTATGTCTGTGCAAATATTCGTCGTTAGCCAGACAAGAATAGCCAGAGATAATATGTCTAATGGACTGAACGGTGGCATGCCCGACACACGTCAACCGTCCCGTTCTTCATTATGTCTCTGGTAAGGTATTCGTCAAGATAACTTCGTCCATAATAGTACAGACAAGTTAAAACCTTCAGTTTCTCCAAAGAGATTGTTGATAGCCAAATAAATATTGTTATTATAGCTTGTATAGTTGTTATTAGAGGTCGGACTTTTTTTTTAAATAGCCTATTGTGTGTCCCACTGCTGGGCAAATTCCTCTCCTTTCTCCTTCCAAACTTCTAGCCTAGGGCCAAGTTTGCCCCACGAACATGATCAGTATCCCGATTCACGTAATGAAAACCGTAATGATATCGTAGCGATTTAGTCGTTTAGACCACTTCCGTATTCACATCCATCAATCGAGTTTGAACGACACCGATTTTAAAGTCGTCGATTTAAAAAAAATCTGTATTACATTATCCTGGTAGAATACTTATTAATGTAACTGGAAATAAGTCGATAGATCGTGAATACCGCTTTTGGAGAGGACTTCGATCGAACGACTATAAACTTCAACGATATTTGGCTTGTTTGATTTTACGTGAATCAGGCTACAGACCGTCACACCACCTTCGCCGCGAGGTCGGAATTATGTAGAGTAATTTAAGTACTTAGACTGATTTCACACAGCGAAAGAATAAACTGGACATCCTTCAAATCCCGAGATTAATTTTAAAGAGCAGTCTTTTTTTTTTAATTATGACACTGTCAAAAATATAGGTACTTGAAAAAAATTCTTCCTGCATTAATGACAAGGAGGAGGAAGTGTGTTTTGTTAACCTTACCTCAGTTGACTTAGAGAGATCTTTTTCAATGAAAAATACTAATAAAAATTGTATGTTAATTTATCTTTGTTTTAGTTGTTTGGTATTTTTCATTAGAAATCCTGGGAAGATCCATATTAATGTAAACATTTCGATGTAAGTATATGAATAACTGTACCTAATTTCGACCTCTGGTTATTATATTCAATACATAATATCTGGCATTTCAAAAAAAATAAGTTAGTTATTTTATTATTGTGATCTCTTGCAAGCAAGGGCTTCCTCAATATGCAATACAATAACATCTGTGGCAATATTGTTTCAAGATTCAAAGCATTTTATTTCAAACTAGCTCTTGCCTGCAGCGTTACCCGCGTACATAAAATATAGCCTATGTCACTCAGGAATAAAGCAGCAAAAAAAATTACCAATCGGGCTATTACTTCCAAAGATTACCTCCATCCTGATTACAAACAAAAAACATAAACAAACTTTACACTTCTTTATAATTTTAGTACAGATAGTATAAATAAACTATTTACAGGCACTTTTGAAGTGTCAAGAAGTCAATAAGTCAGAAAAAAAAGTGCTAATTGCAAATTTCATAGCGTAGATATCAACTATGGAGAAGAATGTGCAAGAAACGATGTTTGTATTCCGTCCGTACCTATCTACGATATCGTCTGTCCATCATTACCTATGGCTCGTATACCTATGGCTACCAACATAAAAAATAGTTTGTAATTAATGAGTTAAAAAAGGAATAAAAATTAAGGCCCAAGCGCCCAAAAAGTGCCATAAAACAGTAACTTTCTGAAGCCGAACTCCCAAAAAAACTCCTCGGTAACGGCCAGGTTTGAAAAAAATATATGTTTATTATTAGCAATTTCGCAACTTTTCCCTACTCCTTCGAAACGGCTTGGATCTTTAGAAACATTTTTACACATAAAAATTGTTGGTTAAATATTCGTCAAAGTGAACATTGCATATGTAAATCAATCAATATTTCGCAAAGAAAATGGATTTAAAGGTCAGCCGCGCTTTCCGGGCGCTGTTGGCCGCAAATAAATGCACAGATTTGCGTACTGCCGCCTAGGCGGGTGCGAGAGGTGCGTCCACATAATTTTGGCCAGATGGTTCAAGGGACTATAAGCCTTAAGAAGGAAAATAAACCCGTATTTAATTTTGACTATATTTTAGTTCTCTGTCAAACAAGAGATTTTGTCGATAAAAGCCTAACAGGCCCGCTCGTTCTTCACCTTGGAGCGGGAGAAGACATCTGATGACTTAACACGTTATCCATTTCCTTTTTTGAGGTTCCCACGAGACGTGTCGCGCGTCAACCTTATTTATTTTTAACTTCGTAAGTGCATTGAAAAACGTTGTTTGATACACGTGGAAAGTCACTGCAGCACTCGGCTCTATAACACCTTCACCTGTGCCTCGGGCAAATTTAGCCTTGATCAATTTTTTCCACTTGTATCAAAACGTACTTTTTTATTTTTTTAAATGATTTAAACCAGTGCTTGACTGCAACTGTAATATTGCCAAACAGACGTTTTAACATTATCAATAACAACAATATTTTAGTTATTATTTTACTGTCAAGTCCCCGCCATTATCACGTTATTGCCAAGTCTTATCTGTGACATGAAATAAATGTAATTATCGTAAATTCATGTAATTATAGATTCGGTGTCGATATTACACGAATGTATTAATAATTGTTACATGTGAAGGAATAATATGAATGTAATCGATGTTGGTGTCGTGTTTTATTATGATGTCTTGTAAATGGCATTATTATTTCTGCATTTATTTACTTATATACCTACAGGGTTATTTATAAAACAATAACAGCCTTGCAGGACTATATTACCTACCTACTGACACCATAAACTTGTTCTATGACTTTTTACACAACGTAATTCATATACCAAAAACAAACCTTCAAGATTTCGTTGTTCTATCTAACACATTTCAACTCTGTATTTTGCTATACCTACCTGCGCCTGTATGACGCGAAGCAAGCGCATCAAGCACCCCCGCCGCCCGGTCCAGTTCCTCTCCGCTGTTGTACTATCGCTTGCATAGATTTCATAATATTAAGAACGTTTAATTGAAACATTTTTTTTTTATTTTTGTTTGAAATTCTGATGAAATAAAAAATTATAAAAGGTTTTAAAAGTCATAGAACAAAAGTTGTTGTTTATGATGTTAGTAATATAGTCCTTTTTTTAAGTGGGAAAATTATCTAAATGACATCTCCCGCCCTTGGGCGGAGCGCGTGGGCGTGTCACACTTTACTGACTAAAACCCACTCTTGTTCTTTCTTTGCTATTATTCCAGGGCCCCAGAGGTCTTTTTCGCATCACCCATGGCCCCAGTAGGCTTCGACCCTGCTGGGCCCCTATAGTTGCTGACATATCCTGGAGGCGCGCGTGGAATACTACGCGCCGTCGACGACTTGGGCTAGGTGTGGACGGTTACCGGACGGTCGGATGGCGAGCTGCCCATTGCTCACTGTCCGTAAGCCCGCGCCTACGATGGCCAGAAATCGATAGTAACGTAGTCCTGAGAGGTTGCCAGTGTTTTGCAAATAACCCTGTACCTACCTATACTTTATTATACCTACACCAAGATTATAATAGGGTAGTGTCCAGGGTCAAAATAATTACATTTTATTTAAGTAGTTCGTATTTTAGATAATAAAAAAATATTGGACACGTATTTTTTCTTTTTTCGATTAAATAAAAAATAACAAAGATATAGCTCTGTGGATATAGCCCATTAAAGTTACGTGTGACGTCATCCCGTGCGAAAAAATGCAGCACGGCGTGACGTAACACGTAACTTTAATGGGCTATATCTTTGTAATTTTTGGTTTAATTTACAAATAAAAAAATACGTGTCCCTTATTTTTGAATAATCTAAAAGACGGACTAATTGCATTTATTACGGCAACTAGCCTATTTACAAAAGGAAACCTTATAATAAAGAACTAACAATTCGCAGGTTTATCGCACTCGGCGATTTCTTCCAGGCAACCAGGAATGGACAGACATTGCCTGGACACAAAATAGGGTTACACGTGGTGCAAATATAAAAGTAAACAAAAAATCGCTAGACCAGGTACTTAATACTTAAAAGGAGAGTCCATAAGAAATACCTAAAAAGGCACTAAAATTAGCCGCACTGAATTACACAAAAAAAAACAAGCTTTTAATGAAAACTGTTTTTTTCATAGCAAACTTTTAAAGCTCGATATATCTACAATCTACATATACACCGCTAAATTTTAATCGTTTTAATCCCGTGGAGGGGCGATCCGGTACATGAAACACTATCGATTTGTAAAGATAAAATTAAAAAATTAAGTAAGTACCTTTTTTTCAAAACTCGTATTAATTTACGCATGTACGAAATACACACAAACAAATCCATAGTGTTTCATGTACCGGATCGACCCTCCACGGGATTAAAACGATTAAAATTTAACGGTGTATAATTAATACTCGTCAAGACGAACCATATGAGTCCAAACTCAATGGGGTTGAGTCGTTTAACTACCAAGTTCCTATGGCCACTTTCCGTTTCCATCATCACATCAACTCCATGTCATAATAATTTTGCATTGTCATCTGATTTACACACATTTTTTTTTATTGATATAAACTAGTGCTTGACTGCGATCCTATCTGATGGTAAGCAGCGATGCAATTGATGGTGAGGCGCACTAGTTTATTAAGAGCCTATTCACTCTAGCCTTGAAGACACCCAAATTATAATCGGACGGCAAGACCGCAGCAGGCAAACTGTTCCAGTTCGACGTACGCGGTATAAACGACGAGGCGAAACGCTTAGTCCGGACCGTAGAGGTTTCAAAAACGTAAGGGTGAATATTCGCCGTACGTCGGGTTGTCCGATGGTAGAATTTCAGCTCAATCGGTAACTGGGAAGTGGGTCAAATTTAATTTGCAAGATTTGATTACAGACAAACATCGGGACAGGTGAAACTAAATAAAAGCTTGTAATCAAAAAAAAAAAGTGAAGATCCTAAATAGATGTGCTAACATTTTCACCGCGAGATATTCACCAAATCTATCATTAATTTCTCAGGAAAATCGACCTTTTAACCGTACTAGTTCTGTTTTAGGGTTCAGTACCTAATTCAGCAAAACAAAACCCATCTACATTTTGTTGTGCGTTTTCTTTTTCTCAGGGACACGTGGAGGTATTTTTTATTGATTCAAACTAGTGCTTGATTGCGATCCCACCTGATGGTAACCAGTAATGCAATCGTTGATGGTGAAGCGCACTAGTTTATCAAGAGCCTATTTAAGCTTTAAATACACCCAAATTATAATCAGACGGGAAGACCGCAGCAGGCAAATTGTTCCAGTCCTTCGATGTACGCGGTATAAACGACGAGGCGAAACGCTTAGTTTGGACCGCAATTCCTGCGCACATTCTTCAAAATGCATCTTGTAAAATACCGAAAGGCTGGCTACCCTACGCTTGTTCTTGGCTTTGTAGGTTGGAGTTAACCAAATCTATAATAAGCAGAAGTCTGTTAAACTTTGAAGCAGTAAAAAAGTTAAACTTCTAAGTCTATGCAATCTAAACATAAGGCCGTTTATGCTCCGTTTAGGCGCATATTTTGATCATCATCATCATTACTGGGGCCAAGGATTAGTTCCGCAAGGGAGGCTCGGCCCCAGTATGAAAGGCAACGAAGGAATGGAGTGGGTATTTTAGTCAGTAAGAGTCTGACACTATCTCCCGCTTCGCCCAAGGGCGGGAGATGTCATTTGGATGATTTTTAAAACCCAAAAAAAAACAATCTTCATTTCAGCCAAAAGACGTCCGTTGTTGGACATAAACCTCCCCCAAGTGTCGCCACAGTGAACTATTCTGTGCGTCCATCGGATACCCGCAACCTTCACCAGGTCATCGTTCCACCTTGTAGTCAAGTCTTTGGTATTTGCAAGGAAATCAAAATATATAAGGTCTATATCTCCCGTTCACCTAAAATCCTGAAATTTTACAAGAAGTTAGGTTTTATAGCAAAAGTAAAGGGATAAGTTTGAAAACCGTAGTTTTACCTAAATCACAAAAAAAAAAAAACTTTCCAGCGATACAGAAAAATCAACGGGAATCGAACTCGTAAATTACTTATTGGTAAGTTTGTACGAGTCAGACTAGATTGTTTTTTTTTAGGGTTCCGTACCTCAAAAGGAAAAAACGGAACCCTAATAGGATCACTTTGTTGTCCGTCCGTCTGTGTCTGTCTGTCTGTCAAGTCCCTTTATCTCAAGAAAGCATGGACGTATCGAGTTGAAATTAAAATCATACACTTAGGTCTGCAGTCTCTTCAAGCTGTGAAAAAATCAAACTTCTAAATTAACGAATAAAAAAGATACGGCCGTTTATGTAGCAAAAAACGTATATTTTGATACTCTCAAAGATCGAAATTCAAAGGGTACTTCTCGTTGACCCAGAATCCTGAAATTTGGCACAAAGCAAGGTCTAGGAAAAAATCTGAAAACTGTAAATATGTTGTAACCTAGGTCACAAAAAAAGAAAATTAATTCGGAAAAATCTTCGAGTTTTTAAATTAATTCGAAAAATTCGGGAATTATAGTTTGCACGGAATCCTCAGTGCGCAAGTCCGACTCGCTCTTGCCCAGTTTTTATTTGTATTGATGATCAACCTCTCACTCTCTCTCACTAACCACTGGACTGTCAACATAAAAAAAAGGCTGATGATGATTATCATCCGCCTTTTTTTTATGTTCCTACTGCTGGGTCTCAGGCCTCCTCTCTAGGAGAGGAAATGGGCCGTAATCCACCACGCGCCCAGTGCGGGTTGGTGAATGTCTTCGAATTCTTGGTTCTAGGACATGCCGGTTTCCTCACGATATTTTCTTTCACCGTTTTGAGAGCAGTAGTGATGAAATAAATTACACAAAGTAATGCGCCTGGCTGGGTTCGAACCCGCGACCGTCACAGTCGGGGCCATTACCACTCGGCCACCACTAACCACCATTACTTTTCAAAACTGTGTGAAGAGAGCTGATGAAAATGATGCTTACTGAGATCATCAGATAAAAAAAATGGCATAAAATAACACCTACCTGTCATTCAATAAAGATCATAACTTAGATAAAAAATCAATTGCAATAATAAAAACGACTGACATTCTGACACCATTGAAATCTACAGAGTACTTGAGTAAGAGGGTTATTGATATAATTATATTAATAGTGTCTGTACCATGTCAACAGTTTTGGAGACGTTATTGGCATTTATATTTAAAGTGTTCTTATATATCGAGTCCCCACATAATTATGTTTGTAGATACGAGCAGTTATTTTTTTTTTTAATTTTAGCCCATACTAGCCAATAGCATAGCATAGTACGGCCTTATAATACTGTAGAGACTCGGGCCTCCTCTCTAGAAGAGGGAATGGGTCGTAATCTAACGCGCGGGCCCATTGCGGTTTAGTGAATGTCAGTCACATGTCTTCGAATTTTTGGTTCTAGGACTTGCCGGTTTCCTCAAGATGTTTTTCTTCACTAGGAAGTACACCTTTTTTTTTAATTATGTATAGGCTCGCGTTTGACCACTATCTCATCTGATGGTAAGCAATGATGTGGCCGACAATGGAGCATGCTTGCCTTCTGTATCGTGGGAGCATTCACGAACATGTAAACGAGACACCCAGACACGGAACAGCCCTGTAGCCAAGTTATAACCGTTTCGTTTCGACTTTCTTTCGTCGTTCACCTCGATTCGGCCACGCCTCCGATTCCTTTGTTCTGACTACGTGACTGAGCGTTGATATGATGAGAACAAAGGAATCGGAGGCGTGGTCGACTCGAGACGATCGATGAAAGAGAATCGAAACGAAACGGTCGTAACTTGGCTAGGCCTGCAGCTATCTGTAGGCTCTACAAATATTTGTTCCGTGCAGGAATCGGACCCACAATACGCAGCGTAGCATCCAATAGCTTTGTTTGTACAGTTGCCGTTTGCGTTCTAGGACCGCGGGTTACCCTTTCAGAAGTCGACACACGTCCCAGTAGGATTAGGTCCTGCTGGGCCCTCATGGTTTTGCCGACATCTCTTTGAGATGCGCGTGCGGAGCGGGAGATAGTGTCAGACTTTCTCTGACTAAATCAGCCACCACGTTCCTTCGCTGCCTTTCATACCGGGGCCGAGCCTCCCTTTCAGAAATAGACACTTGGCCCCAGTAGGCATCGAGATCGACCCTGCGGTTACCCCTCCCCCCTCCCTGCGGTCTCCCTGCGGTCTTAAGGTTGCTGACAACTCCTTGACGCGCGGGAAATGTACACGCCGTCAACGACTTAAGCTCGGTCCGGACGGTTACCGGATGTTCGGACAGCGAGCTACCCATTGCTCGCCGTCCGCAGCGTAGCTAGGCGTGACCGAAGTGGCCTCTCGCCCACGTCCTCGCACTCTAAGGGGCCTCGTGCAAACGAAGGCTCTTTAAGAACGAGGCTTATTTTATAATTGACCAGCATTTTCCCGCAGCTTCGCCCGCGTACTTAAAATAATATAGTCTATATCAATCAGGAATAAGTCAGCTTTCTATCGGTGAAAAAATTTTAGCAACCGGACCAGGGCCCCAAGTCTGCTATTTTTATAAATTCGTCAATCCAACACGATCCTATTGTCATTTTGCTAAAAGTTTGTAATCTGCTAATTCATAATGATCGATCATTGATCGGTCAATGGTCTTGTAATAGAATTGTGGTAGAATGATAATTTCGAGCATATTAAAACCAATAACTGCACAATAACGTTGTAATGGTAAAACACTGATCAAATAAACTGTCAAAGTTTTAGCAGATTACCGCAAACGTCAAATATTCATTTGTCAATATGTACGAGATTACCATTCTATGCCCCCTTCTTTCAATGGAGTGTCAGTGGTTGACCATTGGAAAGTCATAATGACGCCATTACATTAGTAGATTACCAAACTTGTCAAAATCGACAATTATGACATCAATGATAGACCATTTTGATACTATTGTAATAGCAGACTTGAGGCCCTGTGCTTTTGACTGGGCTGTTGGCCTAGTGGTTAGTAGCCCTGACTGCTATACCGGAGGTCGTGGGTTCGATTCCCACCCAGGAGAAAGGTCTGTGTGATGAGCACTATCATTTGTACTGTGTCTGGGTGTAATTTATCTATAATATATGTATATATTTAGAAATATATATAAGTATGTTTATCAGTTGTCTAATACTCATAACACAAGCTCTGCTTAGCTTGAGACTAGACGGCGTTGTGTGATTGTTGTGAAATATTACTTCCAGAGTTTACAAACAAAAAAAACAAACTTTACCTCTTTATTATATAAGTGTAGATCAAATCTTTGGTGTAGATAGGCTCGCGTTTGACAACTACTTCAGCTGATTGTAAGTCACGATGTGGTCGGACACTAGGTTGCCCCACTGCTGTCTCGTTTTAGAATTTCTGACAAAAAAAAGCCTCGCTGATGTGCCTTCTACTACTACTACAACAACAACCCATTACGTCCCACTGCTTGGCTCAAGTCTCTCCTTAATATGGAGGACTAGCTGTGCCCGCGACTTCGTTCGCGTGGACTACGTAGGAATGGAACAGTCTGCCTGCTGCGGTCTTCCCGTCCGATTATAATTTGGGTGTCTTCAAGGCTAGAGTGAATAAGCTCTTAATAAACTAGTGCGCCTCACCATCAACGGTTGCATCACTACTTACCATCAGGCGGGATCGCAGTCAAGTACTAGTTTATAACAGATAAAAAAAAAAAAAAAAAACTACGTTCGCGTGGACTACACGATTTTGAATTTATTTTTTCTAAAATAAAAGTAGTCTATGTTACTCCATATTACATTAGCTACCTGCCAAAAAAAGTCCCGTCAAAATCGGTCCAGCCATTTCGGAGATTAGCCCGGACAAACAGAGAGACAGACAAAAATTGTAAAAATGTTATTTTGGTGTATGTACCGTATATATATATTCATATGCATGTAGTAAAAAGCAGTTATTTCAATATTACAGACAGACACTCCTATTTGATTTATATGTATAGATATAGCCTATTGATACCACGTTGGCTAGACGGTTTGGTACAGGGTTTTATATCAAGTTTACCTTCTCTTTCACTGGTTTTATAGTGAATGTTTCCCTATTCGCCTCTTACGCAATCCTGGGATGAAAAAGAGTGGTGACTTATTGTATTCTTACTCCGTCATCATAAGGAATAGATGTGCCTTCGCCCAAGTCTAAATTAGTGCACGTTACGCCTCTGCGTGTGGATCACTACGTACCATCGACGACTCAGGCTTGCTCCGGTTTGTTACCGGATGGCTGAGTGGCGATCTATACATTGCTCGTCGTCCACAAGCCCACACCTAAGGTACTAAAATCCACCTGCGCTCCTTCAATTGTCAGCTTTCAGGTCCAGAGCCACAGTAACGTTTTCAAACGTTCCTGCAGGTTTAGCAGGAATTGGTCTAACACTACAATGGCTATGGGTTGGTGCGGGTGACAGCTGTCAGATTCATATAATGATGCTACCTATCCTTTTCTTTCATCTTAAAGATGCATATTTTTGTCCTGCTGTCATCCTACCCATTTATTATTATTATAATTAAATCTAGCCCATACTGTCCCGCTGCGGGGCAAAGGCCTCCCTCCACTCCTTCCAATGTTCCCGGTTTTGAGCCACTTCTTTCCAATTCCCAAGGATGACATCCAAGTCGTCCCGCCATCTCCTTCTTGGTCTGCCGCGACCCCGTCGTGCGATTTCAGGGCACCAATTTTTCGTTTACTGGCCATGCTTTGTAAAAAAGACCTTAGTGGTTTTTTTTTTTTAAATATGACCCTTTTTGTCATGCATTTATTTTACTTTCCTAATCATTTGTTGTAATGTAATTTTTAATTATTATTTAAGTGTAAAACTTTTAATATATAATTTAATATTAGCTTTAATCACAATCAGAAAAAATAATGTTTATCTATTTTTTTATTTAATAATTCTAATTTAATGGACAATATTTTTTTTATTTGATATAAACCAGTGCTTGACTGCGATCCCACCTGATGGTAAGCAGTGATGCAATTGTTGATGGTGATGCGCACTAGTTTATTAAGAGCCTATTCACTCTATTATTTGGACTACTTGCATACAATAAGCAATAAGCACTTTATATTTAGGAACACCCTTTTGTATTATATATACATACACCTAAGTATCTGGTTCTGCCATAAGGCATCAAAAATATTATTCAATTTCAATTCAATTCAAATATTTATTTCAGATAATTATCCATATGTTGTATTATAAAGGGGTAGTTTGTTTTTTTTGTTTGTAGGAGGTAATCTCTGAATGTACTGGTCCGATGAAAATTATTTCACCTATACAAAGCTGTTTTGTTCCTGAGAGATTTAGGCTATATTTTATATATTTAGGTACGCGGGCGAAGCCACGGGCAAGACCTAGTTAGGTGTAAAGATATAATCTCTGAATGCATTGGTCCGATTGCTAAAATTTTTAACCGATAGAAAGCTACTTTACGCCTGCCTGATATATTTTATGTAGCGGGCGAAGCCGCGGGCAAAATCTAGTAAGGAATATTATTATTATTTTCCTAACACTCTGTATACCTACGTGTGCAGATAAGACTAGTTTCTATAATTCTTTATCGTCTTTTATTGTGTGGGCTGATAGTAAAAGGAGATCTATTTCAATTAATATACTGGCTAAAATCTTTAGATATCATTTATAATACCTATCTGCTCTACTTATTAGCCTTAATGTATTTAAATTTACTTTTTATATTAGTACCAAATGCAGAAATGTGGATTTGGAATCACATTTTTATGTGATTCGTCTGTATCGAAACTATAATGTCTAGACAACTAGAAAATTACATATATTCCAAAAACGTTTTTATGCATAACTGTCTATGAATAAAATAGAAAATAATAGGTGTTTAAATATAGAAAGCGAAGATGTAGACTTTGGTCGGTTTCTTCACTTATTTATTAATTAATTTAATTCTTTATTCATCCACATCTTTATAGTGCAAAGGTGGACTTAATTTCTTAGGCATTTTCTACCAGTCAACCTTTGGATGATGCATAGAAATTATGGTAGATGCAATATTGAAAATGTTATTACTTAACCGCTTTTTTGAATACATACATCAACATAATCCCTTGTCCCGTGTTACTTGCAAAACGATTATTTCTTTCATTTATTTATTTGTTTATACTTCATGCACATAAAAGTACAGAGGCGGACTTAATGCCTTAGGCATTTTCTTCCAGTCAACCTTTGGGTGGTGCAGAGAAAAACAGTGGTAGGTGCAATAAAAGAAAGAGATAAGGTGATTCCAAGAATTGATATACTAATAAACCATAAATATTAAAATACACTTACAATTATATAATATATACATACTCAAATTAATAAACTACATACATATATAATCAAATATAGTCAAACAAATATAATATAGTCAAACAATTGGTTCAAATCGACAATTTGAAAACTTCAACGCTGTGATGATACTACTGCCAACCTCTTGCGAATTATCTCGCGTACTTTAGTTAGTTAGTTTAGTTTATTCTGTCCTGTGATTGGCCATACTGACTCCTTTTTCTTTCATATCATACTTTACACAATCCATCCATTTTCTCCTTCCACTCGCGTACTCGGATATAAACATATTCACAACCACTGATACATAATACACTCTTAAACACACCATGATACACCATCACACACGCACATGCATCTTAAACTACATTACACTTTACACATATTTAATTTTTTAATTATTTTAGTTTTTCTTTAAGTTTTTCCTTCCTATAAATGTACATAATTTGTTAAAATTTGTAACTTTCGCTAGATTTTCACCATCTATACAGATGATATAATGTTTTGTTTGCTGCTTTACCCTGTAGTGAGGAGTTCCTGGTGTCCTGAAATACAAGCCACGGCTTAGTTTAGGCACCACTCTCCCACAAATTAACATTATTATATCTCATCGAAATTCTGTTTTACATTCCTGCTGTTATCGTTATTTGTGGGAGATAAATAAAAAAATAAATAAAGATTATTATTATCTTTTCGTTGACCTCCGACTTGCAAAGTAATTCAGTCGGAATGTTACTTCTTCACGACTCAATTGGTAAACGGATTTAGATATAACATGATACACGGGTAGATCTCCTGGAATAGTACAATATTTTTTTACTTTTAAGGGCGTAAAAGTGAAAACATAGTCAGAAATTCGATAACAAACAATAGTCATAAACGAAAATATTAACACCTCTAATAGGTACTCAAGAAGCAAACCTTTCAACTCGGGATCATCACAAAGATATTCTAGATAGTGCTAATATAATACTAGGTACTGTATAAATAAAAATGAATCCCCAAAATGTATGTAGGCGCCTAACTTCCAAACGACTGCCTCAAATTGGATAATTCTTTTTTTCGTTATTGTTAGGACTAGGTTTGCACAAAAGAAAGACAAAAGCAGCAACTAGTATGTTATAATAATTCGTCACTACACTACGCTACCTATATCAACATACAGCAAACAGGGTAGAGTCTGTCTAATAAGTTAAACGACTTGGGTAATTATTTGGATTTAATGAAATCTGATGTAGTCAACACGGGTTCAATAATCAAGGTTGATTAAGAGATAGAGATCATTGTTTACTAGCAGAAGAACCTTATAAAAAGTACCGAATATAAGTATTTTTTAAATGATTAAATATTATACCAAATTCCCAAGTCGGTTGACTTATTAGACAGACTATATTGATAAAATTTGCAAGGCTTCTATTGTTATACTTTTTAAGTAAATTATGAAGTGTCAAAGTTCATGCAAAATAGCAGATTATCAGAGGTCTTCACTGGGTTAGTTTCACACAAATTTGTAAATTGATTTCAATAGAAGCCTAGATAATTTCTACAAAATACTGTATTTCCAAAATATCAAATGAAAAATATGTAATAACGTCATAATCGTGTAATAAGAGTGGTCGTATGAAATACAATGAAAATGTATGTCGAGTTGCATCCCCTTAAGGCTTATAGTCATTTACATATGCAATGTTCACTTTGAAGAATATTTAACCACCAATTTTTATGTGTAAAAATGTTTCTAAAGATCCGAGCCGTTTCGAAGGAGTAGGGAAAAGTTGCGAAATTGCTAAATATTTTTTTTTAGACAAAAGTATCAATAGCACGAAAAAATTTAATGTTGATAATGTTGTTCATGAATCTATAATAAACATATATTTTTTTCA
Source organism: Mythimna ferrago (assembly GCA_910589285.2). NCBI lineage: Eukaryota > Metazoa > Arthropoda > Insecta > Lepidoptera > Noctuidae > Mythimna > Mythimna ferrago. Next base: position 5,432,898 of record OU342693.1, read on the forward strand.
AACCTATTAACTTGGCCGTTACCGAGGAGTAGGCTTCAGAAAGTCACTGTTTTATGGCACTTTTCGGGCGCTTGGGCCTTAAGCAACTGAACAATATGTGGAATCATAAAAATAGGCGCTATCTCGGTAAAATGGAGCTGAGAATGTTATTATAGTCTTGACTATCTCAGCGAAGTTTGCTGGGAAGGTTGACTCGATACATTTACTGCCAAATGTTACAAAAACATTAAAATGTGCACACCCATATTCTAATGATACTTAAACAAATTAACTATTCATAAAAATACGAAGACATGGTCTAAAGGACTTAGTATTCAGGCTAAAAATATTAACAAAAAAAGAGACTGGCCATACAGAAAATGTGGTCCAATAACCATAACCGTCACTAGAATTTCAACGTTCCATGTTCAAAAAACATAACCATAGCCAAAGAGAACACAAATAGCATACGCCATCTTATCTTTACTCAAGAATTCACTTTTTCGAACAATCTCATGTTCGATGAAAGTAGAAAAAAAGTTTTTTACTGTTTTTACTATTTTTTCCCATTACATTGTTGTGTTAGTTATTGGTTTTCATCACGAAATGTATTTGTGGCAGGAATGCGTATTATTACTGTGTGAACGACGATTGGTCAGGCCACGTTATGTGGTAATATTCGCTTTCTGTTTTTTTAAGGAAATTAAGTAAATGTTCGTGGAACGCCCCCTGTTGAATTTGTGGCGATTAGGTGATTATTTTCTTGACGTAATTATAGCTAATTTGTGTGGTAAATTCTTGGTCAAGTTAAGACATTTTTGGGTGAAAGGTATGTTTGTCATTGGGAAATTAATTTGATACAAATGTTGGGATATCGTTTTTAATAAAAAAAACGTGATGAAATAAGTGTTATAGTCTGTCTAATAAGTCAACCGACTTGGGAATTTTGAATAATATTTAATTATTTAAAAAAAACTTAAATTCGATGTTTTTTATAAGGTTCTTTTAGTAGTAAACAATGAACAATATCTCTTAATCAACCTTGATTATTGAACCAGTGTTGATTACATCAGATTTCATTTTACCCTAATAATTAATTACCTAAGTCGGTTGAGTTATTAGACAGACTCTAATTATTATTTTATTTTATTAAGTACATACAGAAGTGCTAACCTGAGTATTAATTTGAAAGTAAAAATATGTTATTTTCTTCCTTATAATTACCTAGTCATAATATGTGTAAATTATGAATTTATATATTGTATAATAGCTGCTTTGAGCTGCTTCATCCGCGTGGTAGTAGAAAATGATTCCAAGGAAACATAATCTTAGGATAAAAAGTATCATATGTGATTGTCCTATGTTATAGACTGGCCTATTGGTCAAGTGGTTAGTGACCCTGACTGCTATGCCGGAGGTCGTGGGTTCGATTCCCACCCAGGACAAATGTTTGTGTGATGAGCATGATCATTTGTTCTGTGTCTGGGTGTAATTTATCTATAATATGTATGTATTTAGAAATATATAAGTATGTTTATCAGTTGTCTAGTACCCACAACACAAGCTCTGCTTAGCTTGGGACTAGACGGCGTTGTGTGATAGTTGTGTGGAATATATTATATTTTATTATATTCTAGGACATGGTCTAACCGTGTACCAAGCTTCATGGAAATCCGTTCAGTAGTTTTTGCGTGAAAGAGTAACAAATATTTATACGTCCATACACGTACACATTTATAAACTTTCGCGTTTAAAATATTATTAGGATTATTTTCCTACCATCACACGTAATGTAATATTTCCTCTTACTTTTATGATATGGGAAAATCTGTCCACATCATAAACTACGCATTTAAAAACCAATAAAAACCATTTTCTACTTAAAACGAGGTACTTTACTTAACAAGCCACTAAAAATCCAGTCACATTACAATCAACATTATTGTATGTCAAAACCATAAAAATAAAAATTCTATCTAAAAATAGTAGAAAAACATTGTGAAGTTTTATTATAGCGTTTACGGGCCCCTAAATACATGTGGTGACCAAAACTGGCCAGGTTCAACGGTCTTCACTCATTAGCTTTTGATCACACCCTCATAAACAACTTAACGTCATATGTCTCGCATGTGCTTTGAACAAAACAGAACTTTGGATGGAAGGTGTAAAGAAGGTTTTCGAATGGTAGAGCCGCCGAAGATTTTTTTATAACTCGGTCCATAACAGGTTTTCTACTTTTGGACTCTCGAAATGATAAAATTCCTCTTTTGAGCAACTATAGATTAGGAAATTCTCAACTATAAGTCAGATATGTTTATAGGGACGGCTTTGAACAGGTTTTTTAGACATTTTAGTTTGAATGTTTAAATAGTTAGTATTCTTAAATCGTATGGCTCCGTGGAAGAATGTCGGCTGCGGTCCGATTTGCATTGAATTGATTTCAAATTAAATATTCTATAGTGAAAACAATTGAGTTTGGCAATTTACGATTGTCTTTGTTTGTTAATCATCGGGTTTAGAGAACGTTTTGCGCGATGACTCATGGGGTAACTGACGAACGGCTACCGGAATAACAATTTGAGTTTTTTTTAAGTATAAAAATATTATGCATCGCCATTTGGATAACAAATAAGAACCCAAAAACATACCTAACTTAAATAACTTCAAATATACAGATATTTGTATGCATAGTCAGTCTTACAATGTTCCCACTGTTGGGACTCAGGCCTCCTCTCTAGGAGAGGGAATGGGCCGTAATCCGCTACGCGGGCCCAGTGCGGGTTGGTGGATGTCACATGTCAAATATATTAGTATGGTAGATATTTGTACGGTTGGTATGGTTTTTGAGGGCTGTATCATTCTTCTGAAGAGTTAAGGTAAAACTACACTGCGCACACATGTGCCACGTACTACGCTGATCTAAGCGTTTTCGTCTCAATACATTTTATATGGAAACTAGAGTTGTAGAGCTACGCTAGATCCATGCCACTCGAAACCACGTGGTCCACGTGTGCGTCGGTCTAATGTAGTTCCAGCTTTAACGTAGAACTACTGCTCACGCGTGTGACACACACGCCGATCTGGGTGCGTCGGTCTCCATACATTTTATATGGAAACTAGACTTGTAGATCTACACTAGATCCACGCCTCGCGATGCCACGCGACGTCGTTCTACGTACAAATCTGACGTGGTCCACGTGTGTAGTACTAGCTTTACTGTGACTCTCACAAGGGGCAACTGTAGGAACTAGGAACACTGTGGGTCCAACTTAAGCAAGAGAAGTCATTCAATGATTACCCTCGGGAAAAAGGTATGGTTTTCGATTAAAGGCTCTCTGAATACCTACAGCTGATAGTGCTATAACGAAGCTGCAACGCATTTTTAAGCTAGAACTAAAAACTTCTACAGATTTAGTACATGTATGTATAGATTATGATAGTAAAGTATATTTACACAATAATAAAGGAAATGACGAATCATAATAACATTCTAGTAATCTGAATGCGTTGCATAGAACCACGGAATCGTCCAATGATTGAACAATGAATGCGCAATCACGAGAAGGACTGAGGAAAAGTAATGTAATATGTATTTAAAATAACTAAAAGGTGTGCATTATGATAGAATATGTACAGTATGTAGTGGGCAACTGAAGAAACATAAATAAGTACGAGTTTCCCTCTCCCCGAAAAAACAAAGTTATAGGTCTAAAAGACAAAAAAAAATGCAATAACAGTAAATGACTTTTGACTTTATTGAGCACTGGTTTATCACTGCACACTATCACTTTAACTCAAAACGTCTCAGCTTCCGTTTCTTCAACAGTCTCGAATGGTAATACACTGGCACTGGCCGCACTTTAGTGGTTCTTCCATTTTCCGAAGAAGGAGTGTTCTAGGAGACAAGGTTCAATTAAAACGCGCCACCCACTTGCATTCGCAATGCAAGTGAGAAGAGCGTAGGCTACGTGTGTTGGTGTTAACGCATTGTGAGGGAACAAGCTTGTTAGTCAAATGTAAATTCTGAAGGGCAGAGATTTAATTATTGTCACAATGAAAGCTTAGATTAACTTGAATAGAGACACGATGTTTCGTAACTCAAAGTTCATACTGGATCTACCAATCCAAATACAATCATACTCCACGGGAAGTCAGAATGAGAAGGCTATAAGTGAAACGAAAATATTCGATAACGTCTGTGACTCGAGGCGATTGTCATTTGTAACAACATAAAAAATTCAACTCTGGTACAACATAGCGTGTGTATCAACGCTCGTATGTACACAGTAAAACACTATGTTTGTCCAGCAATTTAGCTGAGTTAGCACCAACACGCTACAAGTTAAAATAATCGTTCAAAAGAGCAGAGGAAATTGAATCTTGTCTTCTAGACTATACAACACTGACTTGGATATTGCGAACGAAAAGAAACCATTTCTTTGGCTGACTTCCTGCAGCAAGCTGGGATCAAATCGCACATGGGCTGGTGCATGCAGTCTGGGATGGCATCGTAGGGAATGCAACTGTCACAAACATGCGCCAAACAGGTCGGAATCATGATACAAGGCGGCATATGCCGGCACACCATCTGAGTCTTTGGCCGAACCTGTGTAGCCACCTCCTCTTTCGCAGTCAAAACTATATAGTTCCTTGTACATACTGGCACTTCAGTACATTTAGGTTTATGTGGACATTCACCAGATGATATATTCTTACACTGATTCTTCAATTCCATTAAGCACAATGGGACATTTTCACACATGGGTACATGCACGCAAGAGTTCTGAAGCTTTGGATCGATTTTTGATTTACAGCAAGTTCTCACGACTTCACAAGGTGGGTTATGGGGGCAGATGCTTTGAACAATTTTCTCGTGTTTTATTTGTTTAGTTTTGATTTGTTTCACTTCGATAGGTTGTCGTAATTTTTCATAGCTATTATCAGAATTGAGCGATTGTTTTTTTGTTTCATTTGGTAATGAGGACTGTCTATACTGACAGCTGTCAAGAACAGCAGTCTCCTGCCTTCTTATCTCATTAGGTGTCAACCAGTACTTATAGTTGTCTATATCTGTTGCCTGGTGTTTATGCCTAATATCAGAATGCGATTCGTCATCAGTAGTCTGTTGTCGGCGCACTTCAAGTGGTAGATTATGATAATGTATACCATAGTTTGTGGCCATTAAATGTTTTAATAAGTGAGGAATCTGATACTGACAACTTTCATTCTTTGTCTTGTTAAATCTTGATTTAACTTCCATGGGCTGTGTTAAATATTGACAGCATGCATCAATATTCTGGTTTTGTTTATTCTCATGATAACAATGTTGGGCTTCAGGCTCTTTCTTTTTTGATCGTTTTGATTGCGTTTCTTCATCCATTAGTGAATACATATCCGCAGATGTACACTGTTCTTCTTGAGGAGCTGGAGGAACGGTGAGGCATCCGTTTATCAAAATACATGGAGGGTTATGAATGCACAGTATTTCACCATTATATTTATTACACAATGATTCGCTGACTTCGTCATGATCGATTTGACATGGTCGAGTTTTTTCTTTTGGATGGGTCCGACCGACTTTCATGTCTTTTGTTGAAGGACACTTACATATAACTTTGTTTTTCTTTTTTTTATCTTTTATACTGTCACAAGAATTTGAAGCTGAGCAAGCTTCAATTTTTCTACTCCGAGATGGTGGGCAGTCATCTCTACGGGTACGTTTTAATGGATAGTCACAATTAGGACAGCAGCAGTTTTCGGAAGATTCAAATTGTTCTCTACACGTACACGGCTTGAATGGTAGTGTGTTGGTGGTTGTCTCCATTTTTTTAATTTGAGGTTGCATCTTCATATTTATTTTATTCACGATATATTCCCAAAATCCAGAGCACGCAGTACCTATCTCGATTCCACTGGCGTTTAAACTTGAACTCATTGGTCCACAACCTGCATTCTTTTGGCATTGTTGGCTTTGATCAGGAGTTCCGTGTTCCTTGTACAGAGGTTCTGGATTCAATTTTGCAGGATACTGTTGCTCTATATGTTTTAAAGCCTGTCCTTCATAACGCTCAAAATATTCTTTACCTAGATCAGACTCGACGATATTGTGTTTAGGTTTATTATGCTTTCCTCTTTTCCTCTTAAAGTACTTATGAGTTTCGACTTCCTCAGAAGATGATGTCAAACTACAGATGTTTTCGAAATTCGTGTTTCCAACCGCTTTGCAGGTCGTTAACGGTTCTCGAGTAATTTTTGTGCGTTGAAATGGAGTCGACTTGCCATGAATGTTTCTTTCAACGGCATAAACAGGTTGGGTAGCGTAGTATTGCTGTCTTCTATTGAATTTCCTCATTTTGTGTTCACGGTTGACGTGAGTGGTCTGACAACCGTTGTCTGTGATTACTTTTTCAACTGGGTTTTCCTTTATAATTGACATTTGTTTAACATTACTATTGGATCGCCCGAATATGTTAGAAAGACAAGGTATAACTTTGTGTCGTATAACTGAACGTTTTGATTTTATCGTCTCGATTTGGTCTCCGCCGTCTAATATTTTGTATTTTTTATTTTTGTAGCTTTTTTGTAGTTTTATACCTATGGTTGATCCATTTGGATTGATAGATGTGGTTACTGACCCCCACGTTTCACTAGACCTATCTTCAGTGACTGGGTGTATTTGAGTGTTGCATTTCTGAAACCTCGAACCGTTCTTGCGATTTGGATAAAGTGTTTTCATTGGAGGCTTGTGTCGAGCCATTTTTTGCATGAACAGTGAGGAGTTGGTTCCTTCGAAGTCTGAGCTATCAGAATGAAATTCCGTTACTTGGGGATTATAGGTCTTTAGATAATCGTCCAGCACATTGCACATTGTTCGTTTTTTTTTATTTCTTGTCGAGGCATTGATCTGTCGGTTTACTCTCCACGACAAGAATTTTAATAACTTTCTTTCACATTTTTTTTTGAAATTTTTACATTACAATTTTGTCAAATTGGAGTTTGATTGAAGACTTGTCATTATTATTTTTCTGCTAAATTATGTCAGGTTGGTTGACAATGCCAGCTAAGAAGTTTTTTACAGAACCAATAAGTTTGTATTGCAAACATTCTAAGTAGACATAAACCTTACAAATCTACTTAAAACAACAAACACAATTTATCAAAAACTTCTCGTCACAATACCGACCAGATTTTAATCACATAACTGAAACATTCACCATCCAACGATCTCAAAGGGATTCCTCACATTGTTTCTATAAAAAAAAACCGGTATTTTTTGTGTGGAACAACCCGCAGGGGCTAAAACAAAGAACTCGATGTTGTGTGGTATTAAATGGTATATTAACGAAGGTGATACGTCATAGTTCATAGTTACATTGCACGAAACAACTGTTTTATAGTGTGCTTATATAGTTTTGATACTTGTTGCTAAGCGAGTTAGGTTATTTACGTGTCAAAAGATTGACAAGACACGACATTACATCAAAGCAAGATTATTATTATAATTTATATGTTTTGTCTACTCTGGAATGATAGCTGTATGTATGTCTAATAAATAAACAACAGCTGTTTAACACCGAACTAATCCGTGACAAAAGTTTTGATTAATTTTTTTAACCGTATTTTTTTAATCTTGCCAGAATAAAATAAGAACTCTGCAGTCATTTTTTAACACGTGTATCTTATTTTTTTCCTGATTTGGTATAGTAATTTTAATTCAACGTCAAAATTTATAGTTGAGGTTGTAATGACCACATAGTCTATGCCGTCATTATTTTGCTGGGCCAAGAGGAAATTAATGTATTTTCTATTTATGTCTGCTTGTGGTTTATATACTGTATGTTATAGTTTTACCTCAACCATAAATTTATCATGGACTATGTGGTCATTATTTTTTTGAGGCGATAAATTCTATAGTTTATCTATAGTTATAATTTTGGAAAGACCATGGTCCTTGGAGATGGACTATAAATCATAGAAAATTCACAAATTCCATTTTATGTCTATTGTGATTCTCCAAATACATATAAATAGAATTGCGATAGACATATATATTATAATAGAATATAATACCTATATTTATCTAAATATATTATTTTATACTACTTCAAAACTAAAAAAATAACAATTTAAAAATATAATAATAGTAATTGTAGCCCACATATATATAGGGAACAGAGTCCAAGCTACCGTCAATCAGGGCTCCAGAGACCAGAGGGCTGCAGATGCATCTAACCTAACCTAACAATACAAGCTGCGTCCAGAAACTTTTCCGTCCTTGAACCAGCCGTCCAAAAAGGGTGTCGAGGCTCGTTGCTATTAAGACACTGGCTGACATGCCCATCGGTATAATGATCGCTAAGTCCACGTCCCACATGTCAACAACATCACAAGCTACATAGTTTGCTTACTTTTCTCAGTTTTCACGAGGTTCTTATCAAACTGGACAGTTATGTCAGCAACCATTGCAAGCAACTCAATTCGATCCTCCACTACAATATCAGCCAATGTCAGTGATGCAATCAGTGATGATAGACCGATGTCGGTACAATGTGTTAAGACCTTTATGGGAACTTGATCAGGCACACATATATATTTCTTTCTTTTTTTTAATTTGTGGTTTTTATTCATATGGATACGTCAGCCCCATCGTAACCTCTTAGTACGCACATATTTGTAGAACAGCACTTCCGATTCTGCTAAAGAGTATTTATGAGCAAGTTGCTCATGAATAATCCTGGCCATAGGGTTGTGCCTATGCAAGTACTATACGTTAGCTAGACATAAATCACCAAACATAATAATTTAATTTGAATAAAAAAAATTGAAAGACAGAAATACATACTTACTTCTAGAATAAACTTAAAACCAAGACTTGCTACTAAACAATCAAGACTACACAATCGCACTACAAAGTGACGTCACACAAAATAAAAGAATTCGAATAAAGAATCAAGCTGGCTCGAATGCCGGGGCCACGTAGGTACCCCGTAATGAATCGAAAGGGTTAGCCGTATAATAGGGGTGTGCCCTACGTAATCATAGGTGATCTAACGACGGTTGCTTCATTGTTTAATAGGCGACTGCGACCGGTTGCCGGGATCAAATTTGAATAAAGTGGCATTTTATGCTTAGTTGATGTGGAGATTTTGTTTGTGGTTGGAATGTTAGAGAAATGATTTGTGATAAATTAAGCTCGGTTGCTTGGAAAATGTGATGACTCGTGCCAGAACTTCCTAAGTAATTTAAAATTAGGAGAACCTAAATGATTAATCTGTTAATCTAAGATTTTGGGTAAATTGACATCTGATTGAACTTGTAATACTACTAATGGCTTAGGTTTTGAGTGGCTCAATCTGATTGATTTGTAAAAATCATGCCTTTGTACAAGAAAAAGTAGAAGTTAAAGTTCTTCTCGTAGTTTCCTGTATGCTCAAATCGTCTTTGAAATAAAGCATGTATGTATAAAATCGGACTTTGATGGTGAGTGTAGTAATACAGGCAAGCCCTGGATCCAGCAATGGGGACATTATAAGCTTATAATGCCTATGATTATAGTTTCTATTAGATTCTAATAATCATAATTTCAGCAGAAAGACACCTACTGTTAAATATGAGGCTCCCTCAAGTGTCGCCATAGCGACCAATCCTGTGCCTCTTGCACCCATCAAATTCCCGCGACCCTCGCCAGGTCATAGGCCTTACAACAGTGCCTCCTTTAGTACGAGGTAATCACTCTAGTTTTTAATAAGGCCTATAAATCCTTTGACAGCAATCGTCGAACAACCGTCGCTACTACAAGTTACATGATATTTTTTTTCATTTTTCTTTTTTGTGACTATATTAAAAATGGCGGTTATTAAATTGAGGGCAGTATATGAGATGAAACAATTATTGTAGACCTACTTTGCGGTTAATCATGATTACTTTTATTTTCTACTAGCTGTACCCGCGCGGCTTCGCTCCCGCTCTTCCCTACTTCAGCCTACTATACTCTACTCTACCCTACCCTACTCTACTCTACCCTACTCTACCCTACTCTACCCTACTCTACCCTACCCTACTCTACTCTACCCTACTCTACCCTCCTCTACCTTACTCTACCCTACACTACCCTAATTTTCATTTTTTTTTCCATAAAAACCTTCTCCTCATAATAACGAACACAACAAAAAAAAAATTAGCGAAATCGGTCCAGGCGTTGTTGAGTTATGCGCTTACCAACACATTTTGCGATTCATTTTTATATTATAGATCATGGGTTTCAAGAAGATTAAGATTGTAACTGAATTTTTTTGTATTAAATTTTTCCGTGTACATGTTTGAGAATGTTTTGTTAAAGGCATAATAATATATAGATAAATAATAATATTCCACAACTATTACACAACGCCGTCTAGTCTCAAGCTAAGCAGAGCTTATGTTACGAGTACTAGACATCTGATAAACATACTTATATATTTCTAATACTTAGGTATTATAGATAAATTACACCCAGATAGGACAAATGATCATTATTATTTAGAAGATAAGGGGCTATGCATCACCCATAGTGTAGGGGATGTAGTCACTGCGACCTAAAAGATCTATTGTGACTCGCCACCTTGTTAGAGTAACTCTTTTAGCCCGGAGGCTTCCAAGAAATTTAGAATACTCCTAGCTTTTAGAGTTTTAATCTCCTCCGGGCGAATAATGTGTCGGCCCAGATGGACACTGCGTTTGTGGACAAGGGGCCCGCATTCACACAAGAGGTGCTTAGGCGTCTCCCTCTCCTGATTGCAGTACCGGCAAACATCAGTGTCACTCAGTTTCATGTGAAATTGGTGCCTGTTTAGTTTGCAGTGGCCGGTTAAGGCGCGGGCTATCGCACAGATGTTCGTCCTGCTAAGCTCAAGAAGCTCGGCAGTTCGTTTTTGTGAGTAGCCTTCTATGAGAGATTTGGCGTGTAGCAGACCTGGTTGTACCAACCAGTGCTTTTTTGAATCGCCAAATAAGTTGCCCTTAAGGGTCTGCATGGCCTGGTTCTTTGAGATACCACAGAAGGGTTCTGGACCTATCTGATGACCTTGAGCCCCAGCCCGGGACAAATGATCATGCTCATCATCCAAACATTTGTCCTGGGTGGGAATCGAACCCACGACCTCCGGCTTAGCAGTCAGGGCCACTAACTACTAGACCAACAGGCTAGTCAGTAAATAAAATCGATGATTGGTTTTGTTGACTGCATGTTTGTGGTAACACATTCCTTCATATTCCAAGTCATGCGAGCAAACAAAAAGTAGGAACTTCGAACTAACTTGAAATATAGGCTGTTATCCTTTAGCTTTACCTAGCGTAGTATTGAGTTTACATAGAACAAGGAGCCAGCTTACACTGGTTTTGTATCTCTGACGTGCAACTTACTGTACCAAGTCCGTTGGTGATCCCATAAACCTAATAACTGTTTGGATTCATACGAGGAAGGAAAACAAAATGTCAACGAGCGGTTTTAAATGGGTACCTATTAGGGTACAATACCTCTACAATTAATTTTTACTGTGTCAGTCAGCTTATGAATAAACAGGAATTAAAAAATAAATAAGAAAATAAATACTGTGATTATTGTGTATTTTGCAAAGATAAAACTAAAGTATAAAAATTATTTCTATTGCATCACTGCTTACCGTCAGGTGGGATCGCAGTCAAGCACTAGTTTAGATCAATAAAAAAAAAAAACTAATTCCCATACTATTTTGCAAATAAACACTCACGCTGTCAAATAATAATTTTTTCTTTATTTTTCAAAAAAAAGGTTTGTCTTGACGGGTGTTAAAATATAACATTTTTTTTTTGTATGAAGGTTATTAGTAGTTCTTATTAAGTCCATGCATCTTCATAAAAAACAAAAAAAAACCAAAACCTAGAACATAATGTAATGTTGTTTAATGTTTTTCAATTGACGATCTCGACCAATTGTTTGACTTATTATAATTGTTAGTATGTAATTTATTAATTTGAGTATATATTGTATAATTGTATTATATATGTAAGTATGGTTTATTAGTACCTATGTCTATTGTTGTATTTGTCTTCTCTCTCTCGTTTATTGCACCTACCACTATTTTTCTCTGCATCATCCAAAGGTTGACTGCCAGAAAATACCTAAGGCATCTGGCCGAAATTATGTGAACGCAACTCTCGCACTCGCCTAGGCGGCAGTACGCAAATCTGTGCATTTATTTGCGGCCAGCAGCGCCCGGAAAGTGCTTTAAATCCATTTTCTCTGCGAGATATTGATTGATTTACATATGCAATGTTCACTTTGAAGAATATTTAACCACCAATTTTTATGTGTAAAAATGTTTCTAAAGGTCCAAGCCGTTTCGAAGGAGTAGGGAAAAGTTGCGAAATTGCTAAATATTTTTTTTTTGACAAAAGTATTAATTGAACGAAAAAATCAAATGTTGATATTATTGTTCATGAATCTATAATAAACATATATTTTTTTCAAACCAATTGACCTAGCCGTTACGGAGGAGTAGGCCTCAGAAAATCACTGTTTTATGGCACTTTTCGGGCGCTTGGCCCTTAAGTCTGCCTCTGTACTTTTTTTGTACATTAAGAATTTAATACCTAAATAAATAATTTGAAGGGGATAATGTTGACACCAATATTACAAGATTGGATTGTTTGTAAGTAAAAAAAATAATAACATGTTGCATAAAACCGATATCAAAATACATATATCCAATTTACAGAAGAGAGGTTTATTTTGCAAATACTCATCATATCAGCCGATAAACGTCCACTGTTGATAATAGGCCTTCCCTAAGTGTCGCCACAGCGAACGATCCTGCTCGTCCCGCATTCATAGGTTTCTCGCAACCTTCATCAGGTCATCGGTCCACCTTATAGCTTGTAGGAGGCCGGTATCCGGTACGCAGTCACCACTCCAGAACCTTTCGGCGCCAACGGCCAAATTGCAAATACTAAAACAAGAAAAATAAAAAACCCCTAACTAATTAAAACTAATAATACGTACACTAGAGGCAATAAATAACTCCTAACTAAAAAATGGCATCAAAAAATTCCTCCGCATCGCTGTCGATTGCTCTCTATCCGAGGTAAAAGGGGCTCCTGGGTCTCGCAAAATAAATAAATTTTGCGTAATTTCATTTTAGTTCCATGTTCCCGGGATGTCACCTCACTATCTGTAACTAACCCTCCACAACTTACTACAAGTTAGAAACGCACGTGTGTTTAAAAATAAATATTGAAAAAACCGCGGCAGTTTCATACAATACATGTTTTTGTCTATACTCCCCCGCAAAGAAGTCCGTTGTTCTATCAAATAAATATTCTGACAGCCCTTGATTTTCTTTAAAAATACTCGATGACTTGGCAATTTGAACTTTAGCTTGACAAAAATAAGGTGTATAAGCGGGTGTGTTGCCGTTGAATTTAGACAACGTGCTAAAATTTTATAAAAATAGGTATGGTTTTTTTTTTATTTAGAGTGTTGTTTTGAGTCTTATTTAGTTTGAGTCATATTTATAAATTATCGTTCATAATGATGATGTATTTAAATTATTATTTGATAAAATGAGTCACTATAACATTTTCGTAAATTTTAGCAAAAAATTCAAGTTTAATTCAAGTTTTTCGATTAAAAATTAAAACTTACAAATACATTCTGAATTTGTAAGTTACCTAAATAATGAAGCTATCATGTGTACGTTTTCTTTAAAAATATTAAAGTCTTTAATAAATTCGTTTTATGAGTCGATCGGCGTTTATAATGCTGTTGACATCATATCGGTTACTTACTATAGGCATTAATAATATATACTGTCGGGCATATAATACTCGTACATATATCAGACCACTAATATATTCATAGGCTATTAGCCAAGACACACCTCCAAAATGAAGTTGTCTTAATAACCTATTTGACGCCAAATATAACCGTGATCAATCACCCACAAAAACAAGCTTATCTTTAAAAGCGATCCAATGATAATGAAATTTTAAATTGTAATCTCATTCCTAAATTGAAAATTTTTGTTCCGAGTTTCAAATTTCATTTTAAAAAACTAACGCTTTCAAACTACCAAATATTTAAATTTGCTGACGTTTAAATGTGGAGTTCGACATTCAAGCGATGGAACGTCAATCGCGAATTTAATTTGATTGGTCGAATCCCCACGAGTATAGCCGAGGATCCCCGAAACGGGGGAAATCATGGAAAATAAAATTTTTATTGCATCATACGTATGGTGTGCCATTTTTCGTTGAGCTGCGGCACCCTAAGCTTTTTGTAAGGTTTGTATGGGGATGCTTGTGATTTAGGGTTGTAGGTAGTGTGGTTAGTAGCATAGGGGATGTGTGAGGTAACCAATCGTGAGTCGATGTCCCGATTGATTGGCAAAGGGCGATTTGGCAAAGCTCCCCGATGTGGGGGCGAGCTCGGATGTTTTTCGCCATATGTGGGAGGTACCCGCAGTTGTGTGTAGGTAAATATTTTTATTGAATGTTAACTTGTTAGTGCTGTGCAAAAATATTTGTGTGACGCGAAAAACTACAGTTTAGATTTTACGATAGAGTAAAAATTTTGTCTCACTGAGTATTGAATAGTAATGTGTATATACCTAAATAGGTTTTTTTCACACTGACATACACCGTGCAATAGTTGGTATGTCAATCGGTTGTGATAAATGTTATTTATTTTGCAAATACGTTATTAAAAAAATGTTTATACTCTTTTTTCATCGGTTTAAACTATGTAGATGAGGCTGGTGTTTCATGGCTGTCTACTCAGAAGAAACATCGAAACAAACTCAGTTTGATTTACTCAGTCTTTTTTCCACATCGCTCGTTTGTAACAACGATGACTTAACTCAAAAGTATGATTTTACAGGAGAGTATTTTTAAGATTAAATAAATTTATCCTTTTTTTTTCATGTTGGTTTCTTTGCAAAAATAATGATATAATTATTAACTTATCCGATACAGTAAAATGAATGATGATGATGATGCAACGATGTCTTAACTAAATAAGTAAGATTTTACAGAAGAGCATTTTTAAGTTTAAATAAATATATTCTTTTATTAACGTTGATTAAAGCGTTCTATGCAAAAAATATGACATAATTTATAACTTAATTAAAATTAAAATGTGTTTACTAATCCGATGCAGTAAAAATATTATATTATGTCATAAATCTCAATTTTTCATGTAGGTTATTCTTTAACAAATGAGCGACATTTTTTTCCACAAAAACAAAACATAAAATCAAGTAAGTCGCAAAAAAAACTAAATGTACAAAATAAAAATCATCAAAGCGCTTCAATTTTTAAAAAAAATTAAACATTAAAGCATAAGTGAGTCGTTAAAAAAACACTTTAAATATAGAAACTGTATTGCTGTTTATTATTATTGTTAATTTAACTAGCCGCCATATTTAGTGGATAAATTAACATAGATTAGTAACTAAGATGTTAAAAGATTTGTATGGTAAGTTTGTATGAATTAGAAAAATATTTAAAATGATCTTTTAATAAAACTATAACAGTTACCTTTGCCAGCCGCCGTATAACTGCTACTTACCGAGATAATAAAAAATATATAATGTTATAATTATATCATACACATATTTTAATATTAATTAGTTACACAACTTCTTAGGACTGTGCGTGGGCTTTTACAATAATTATCACATAAAAGTTATCCAAATCAAGTTATAGTAAATATACATTTCACACTTATAATTATGTACCTACCTTATCTTTATTTGTCAAATTGATTTTTACCCATCTATAAAATGCCTACACAGTCTGTCTATTTAAATTTCTCAATCAAAAAAGTCGTAAAAACAATTTAAAAAAAATGCAATGAAAACTTAACCCTTTAACAGTCAATAGATCGATGTCGAGTCGTAAATATTAATTTAATGTTTTTACGGTAATAAAATAAAAGTAGCCGGTACTAAGGGCCTTGACAAAACAGTATGGCCGCTCGTGTGAGGCTCCCGTTACGCTATAAAACCTTATTTGACCATAAAACCACACTGCTTTCTATGAGGTTTTTGATTTTGATTTGTATTAACACCTGTTCTTAGGAATTTTTTTGTATTGTTGTACACATAACGTAATATAATTGAAAAGGGTGTCCATGAAGTTTCTTGCACATTCTTCTCTATAGAGATCTACGCTTTGGAATATGCAACTAGCATTTTTTTTTTACTGACTGACGTTTAGACAATTCAAAAGTGCCTGTAAACGGTTTATTTAATATAAATACCTTGATTAATTTATTGATTGTGTTAGAAAAGTATTATATATGTATAAGTATTTATTGATTTATTTTGTTTTAACCTTTCAATCGTGGAAATTACAGACACAATTCGAATTCCGAATGGATATCATTGTTCCAACTAATACTAAAAGAAATTCAACAATCTAAAATACAGTCAGCCAAATTGCTTTCTAAAGGATCTTTAATTGAAATAAAATTCAGTTAAATCCAAAAAAAGTATTTATTTAACAAATTTCTAGTTTAATAATAAATTGTGTACTGCAAACCTGCTCTAAATAACAACATTCCACTATTTTTTTTTTATGCAAGTCAAGCTTTCTGTTTTCTCCCAAGATGTTGAGGGTTGATTATAGCTTCCTCAGACATATCTAAAAAAGTGATTAGTTAGTGAAAGTTTTTGTATATTACGATCGTATAAAAATATTAGGAAACAAAAATTTTATTAGGTTTGACTTAAGCTGACTGTACTAAATTCAAGTTACTGGTATGGGTTCGTACAATAAATTAAATTATTTAAAGAGTGGTCTACGTTAAGAATAGGTTATACAATTAAGTTCAAACAAATACCAGTAGTATTAGATGAGTGGTATTAAAATGGAATAAATCTATTTATTAAGTAAGTATCGACGATGTCTTAATAACCAATAGTCTTGAATAACACCGTAGTAATTTCTCTTTAGATAGTTGGATCAAAGGGTTTTTTTTAAAGTGAGAAATCATATAACGACTGCTCTCGCTCTACTGATTAAAACCGTGTTACTATGTTCCTTCTTTGTCCTTTGCATTTCAGGACCACGTAGCTTGGTGCCGAAAGCGGTACTTCTGGACACTTCTTGTGATGTTAGGAGTTTTAAGGGATTACGCAAATCTGGAGACCTGACGGCCGGTAGCTAGGACCATTAGGCCATTTGTCTCTCTATTGATTTTGGATTGAATTGTTTGAATAATAATATTATAATACCTATGCACTGGTACCTGATCCACTCAGTACCTTTTTACGAAATTCTCGTGTGACCAAAATTCAACGAAGATCAAAAATTTAAATATTTTCACTGGAACTGATTTAAAGAAAAAAATACCAAAACACATCGTCGATTAAATTTATTGTATCAGCCGCTACCTGAATTTATCTGTACAAAATTTACATAACCCTTCCAAGTAACAAGTTAGTTTGTAATACATAGAAAGTCGCGAGATATTCGATGAAGAAATCGAATTTAAAATTAAAATGTACTGTTTAGCATAAATATACGAGTAATCAATCGATGTTCGACGTATTGTGTTACAATTCTCACGTTTGCAGAGCTTACCTACTGCCGTGGTGTATGCTAATTGTGTGAATCGAAGTTTATTCAAATTTTGTTTTCACCCGAGAGTAGTGAGGGTTGATAGTTTTTGCTGATTTGAATTTCATTTGTTGGCTCTGCTACTGCATGTCTTTTGAGGTGAGGAGTTTTCTTGTGATTAGTCAATAAAATATGTGAGAATTTTTTTGTTGTCGTGTCAATTTTCTCTCATTGATATTTTATTCTTCTTACATTCTACTGCTAATGCTCATTTTTAAATTTATTTTATTTACTTCTTATGGATTTATAAAAACGTGGACTGAAAGACTTTATTATATAAAAAAATTAAATCTTTTGATTTTTTTTATCATAAAAATATTTTTACTAAATAGGTACTTGACACTAGATGCTTTTTTATAATTTTATTTGATTGATAGACAACACTGCAGCTGTTGTATTTGGAATGTTTTTTTTTTTTAAATTTTTAATTCAATTCAATTAATCTAATATATACAAACTTAAAATAATAATATGTACAAACGAATAAAAAAGGCTGAAAGGCTTTTTAAATACTATTTAAGTCTCTAAAGGGTACTATCGTCTTTCGACCACATTGCTCAATTTTACGTCCATGTTTTCTTGCGTTTTTAACGATTATGACTTTCGTAGTGATAAAATACCGATGTAACACATTCTAATGTTTTATAGTACATATTTGGCAGCAAATATTTCGAGGCAAACTTTGCTGAGATTGTCAACACTACAATCAAATTCTCAGCTTCATTTTACCTAGATCGCGACTGTTGTAATATTGTCCAATTGTAGATATGGACACTTATGGTACAAAACTACACCAATTTTACATTACAATATTCATTAGAAAACAATTTACAAATAATTAAAATAACCACTGAATTTCACTTGAAAAAATCCCGCGAAAAAAAAACACTGAAATAAATAATCGATCTAACATAATAATAACAATATAATATATTCCACAACTATCACACAACGCCATCTAGTCCCAAGCTAAGCAGAGCTTGTGTTATGGGTTCTAGACAACTGATAAATATACTTATATATTTCTAAATACAAACATTTTATAGATAAATTACACCCAGGCACAGAACAAATGATCATGCTCATCACATAAACATTTGTCCTGGGTGGGAATCGAACCCACGACCTCCGGCATAGCAATCAGGGCCACTAACTACTAGACCAACAGGCCTGACAAATTAACTAAAATCGCTAATGTTCTACATTCAATCATAACTCTAGGCCATAGACAATTTGTTTTTGACATTATAAACCCACTCATACGTTTTGTTCATTCTAAATAATTATTTATAGTCGTGTTAAAATGAATTCGTTGTTTTTATAACTAGAATGATGATAATTAATAAATCAAACTAGGCATATTGAATAAAAAATATGAAATTCCAATTGTCTTACTTATAGAGTAGTTGGATTTAAAATATACTGTTCTAATTGGCGATACTTTGGTATTTTTTGTGACTGGTTTTTTTTTTTTTTCTTAATATTTCTTAAGAATACTAATACTTTTTAAAAGTAATATGGAAAGGTGGTATGATAGATATTGCTGTCAGCGATAAGACCGCCATTGTACGAAGAATGAAGCTTTTTCTATTGTGTAAAAGCTTTGTTCCTATTCTGGCATATCTATTCTAGTCTATGGCCCTAATTTGACATTCGATTATTTTGCTCACTCACCATCACTATCATCAGCCTACAGTAGAGTAAATTGCTCAACATAAGTCACACATTTATATAGATTTTTATCAATTTACAATTCAACTTCTCCAAGCCACCTTAAGAAGATTGTTGCTTCACCTAGCCCGAGGGAGGTTCTTTTTTTTTTTTGCGGTGGGAAATCATTAGATGAATGCTCCTGTTCTGGGTGAAGTGAGATGGAGCGTCTGATTGAAACCCATCTGTATTTCTTCAGTTACTCTTTGCGTCTCAGAAATCCAGAGCTACGGTAACTCTTGCGAAGAATTCCGCGGGTGCCCCATTTTATGTTTATACTCAACATAACGTCTATTCCAAAGACTCTTGTTTCGACGGCGTACGGCGATGCGCCACCGGTACATGGTGAACATCCCACCCACACGCACAAAACATTTTGGGAACACATTCATCGTGCGTGCAGTTATGGAGTGGAATTCCTTGCCGGAGTCTGTGTTTCCTGATAGCTACAACCCGGGAATCTTTAAGTCGAGAGTGAATAGGTTTCTTCTAGGTAAGCGCGTTCCATCGTCGACCGCATCCTCGCTTTCCATCAGGTGAGATGGCGGTCAAGCGCGAACCTATCATCAATAAAAAAAAATGATGTCCAATCAAGTTCACTTTGTGAATCTGTAAGACCAAAATCAACCTTGTAAACGTTTATAAAATAATACTCTCTATAATTTGTATGAAGTATTCTTCTCTATAACAACAGAATTCATTCAATATTATACTTAAAAAAATAAAAACTTTCAAAACCAGCCTCCCAGCCAAAAGCAATGTTTTCCACTAACAATAAATTGTTTTAAAAAAATTATGCTGGTGCTTATAAATAAATTAAATGTTCTAAACATGAGGTTTCTTCATCGGCTGTAGTAAATCTTGTCAAGCTATAAGGCCAAGTAAAGATGTAAGCGAGTAAAAATCGCTAAGATAATCTTATAAGAACAACAAGTGATACAAACAACACATTGAACAACAACAATTGATATAACACTTCAATTTTTGGGTGGGAAAATCATCCAATGACATCCCCGGTCTTGGGCGGAGCGGCAGATAGTGTCAGACTTTTACTGACTAAAAACCCACTCCTGTTCCTTCTTTGCCATTGTCCCAGAGCCCCAGGGATCCCTTTCGCATCACCCATGGCTCCAGTAGGCTTTGATCCTGCTAGGCCCCTACAGTTACACAGTAGGTCCCTAACATGGCCCTAAATCGCAAAAAAAAACAACGAACACTTTAAAACACTTAAAAAGGTGCTTGCAAATCTTGAAGTAAACGACGCAATGTATTTACAAAAGAGACCATATTTGAATAAGTGTTTATTTAATAATATATTCAAAAAAATAAATAGCAATATCTATATATATAAACATCAATGCCACTTTTCGTTGCAATTTTAGAACTCAAGAACATTTGGTTTGGATAGGTGAGCACCTATCCAAACCAAATTTTTGGGCTTTGTTCGGACTATTTAGTAGATGGTTTATGTGGAGTTTGATAGGGTAGAGTAGGGTATAGTAGGGTAGAGTAGGGTAGAGTAGGGTAGAGTAGGGTAGAGTAGGGTAGAGTAGGGTAGAGTAGGGTAGAGTAGGGTAGAGTAGGGTAGAGTAGGGTAGAGTAGGGTAGAGTAGGGTAGAGTAGGGTAGAGTAGGGTAGAGTAGGGTAGAGTAGGGTAGAGTAGGGTAGAGTAGGGTAGAGTAGGGAATAGTAGGATATAGTAGGATGGTGCGGGAGCGAAGCCGCGCGGGCAAAAGCTAGTCTTCTATAATATTGTCGCTGAATATCTAATTCCAAGTTAATGATATCCATCTCAACGCAAGCTCTAAACCTTTTGCCGTCTTTCGAAATGCTCCCATTCAAAAGATACGACACTATACTGATTACTTTTTATAGTCATCTTTGAGTAAAATAACTGGAACTATTCAACAGATAACAGTTCCCATCTACCCGCTAACTAACCCGTTTACAACGCGACCGGTCCCAACAGCCAATAATTTTAAGCTCAATGTTCACTAAATTTGAAAAAGTTGATGGCTAGTGAAACTGGCTAGAACCGGTTCGAACCGGTTATCCTGTATTGTAATAGCTTATACGTTTATAAGGCAGAGTAATAGATGGTAATCAGGCCTGTCTTAGCGTTATTACAGGGATTTAATGAACCATGTTACAAATTTTCTAAAATGCCTGTTGTTGGTAAAGTAATTTTGTATTTACATAATTTTATGGGTGGAACATGTGCTGAGAAACACCGCCGTACATGTGTTTTGGTACATTATTTGTTTGACACCTTGTTTTCTTAGTAGAACATTTTTCTTCTTCCTTCCCTGGTCTTATTATTAAGGGTCGACTCTCTTCACTTTCCTGTGCCAAGTGGCTTTATCTTAATCATCAATATTTTTACTTTTGTTGGTAAAACCATGAAATCTTTTTTTTATATATAAAAGTATTGTATCTTAATAATGTTTTCGATTAAACAGCCAAACTAAATTAAAATCGTGTCTACTATAATTGCGTACATAATTAAACACAAATATCATTTAATTTTTCAATATTTTTAGTCATAAATCATTCAAAGGTGTGTACAATAATCGTTTTTTTACAGTAACAGAACCAAAGATACTTTCTATTACATGCAAAACTTAATCGTTATAATAAGATACTTCTATCACCGAACGACAAAGTAATTTATTACTGATCATAATAAATTGCGACTATAGTTAACTATAAATAACGAACAAAAAATCCCGTTACAATATGTAAAAACTGGTTACAATATTTTTAACACTTTATTTAATAAACCAAAAAAATAATCATGGAGCAATTACTCAAAAGGTTGTAGAAAACTTTATCCCAACGCAGATGTATTAAAGTCAAACAATTATAACAATGCATTTGCTAATATGCAAATTTGAATATATGCAACACAAAACACTCTCCGAACATAATGACAAACCAATAAAAATCCCGGAAAAAAAGAGCAGATGTGCTTGAAACAAAAAAACTGAAACGTTTTTTTCTATAATGACAATTATTTTTTTTTATTTTAAGAAAAAATCGTAACCCTACACAGCTTTTTTTCTTAACGAACCTAGAGTATCTAGAAAAAAATCGTAGGGTCATATTAACAAACGCGTATGCAAATAAGGCTCGGAGAATTCGTGCACGAAATATGGTATTAAAAACAACTGCATTGAAAGGGTTAAAACTTAGGGGTCCGAATGGATGCGGTATGCGGATGAGTTTTTTTGGCCCTTTTAAATAAAAAACTATACTGATTTTAACATCGTAATAATAGTTCTTGCATTGAATTATTATTTCTAAATTTATGCTGTTTAAGAGATACTCGTACCACCATTCCACTTTAAATTCGGTACAAAAATATTTGTTTTATGGGTTTAAAAATTTTGGCCTACATGTGCATATAAAACGACAGAAGGTAGGCACGGTTCAATTTCATCGTTCCTTAAAAGCGCCGATTACATACGTCTGTACTTACACCTTGAATGACCTTGAAAAAAACTACATTTTCGTTTTGTACACACGTTTGTACGAAATTAATTTGGCCGAAAATTTTGGTTTCTAGATTTTTGGTTTTCCTAGAAAAATCCAGAAAAAGTTTTTTCTTTATTTTTTAGTGATTTGCGTAAAAACGGCAATTTTCCAGGTTATTAACCCCCCCGGCGCTCGAGGGGTTAAGGAGAAGAACCGGCAAGAAGCTCCATGGTTACTCTGGTTCTCAAGTCAGAATTAAGTTAGTCATCTTAGTACACGATTTATCTCAGATGAGCCTAAACTAATTTGTAAAATAATGTAGCATCTCACTTCAATTTTCAATTCATCCAGGAACTAAAAAAATCATTGCTAAAAAACATTCGAGAATTGAACCAGACAAAAAAAAATCTTCTAATATTCGTACACAGAACACACATCTATTACAGTGTAAGCACCCGTCAAAAATCAGTGCATAATAATGCACCCACTGACGTGTGGGAAGGGGAAACAATGATCAAAGATAAAGTTCATAATATCGGTGACGATTTTCTAATACTGCTGGTATTTTTTTTTCAAAGCATTATTTCAACATGTTGGTTAGTGTATGTTGGCATGTGTAGCTGCTGATGGGACCAACGATGCTTATGAGCAATTACGACAGAAGTTCAATGAAATAAGCACTGATTTAGACCCTGATGAATATGGAACCCTGGTAGTTGAAGCTGTTACATGGACGTTAGTATGCAGACTGGTAAGGTTAGAATCTTAAATAATGCTTGTGAGCAATCACGATTAAAGTTCAATGGAATAAGCACTAATATAGACCCTGATTAATCTGGGGCCCTGGAAGTTAAAGATATTTATTCTGGAAGTTAGTATGTAGACTGATGTTAGAATCTTAATTAAAATTGCATTACCTCACCTGGGGCCTTATCATGGAGGGATGGAGCTATACACCCTAGTATATAGCTTTAACAATTCAAATTAGGTTGTAAAATTGATCGCGTTAAAAACTCGTAGCAAATCATCAGTAATCAAATCAGGTTTTTTATATCGTACTATAAGTACGATATAAGTAATATCTTAGCCTTTTCTTGTATACTGTCATTTTATATGTGAAGACCATCACCTGTTGCATGGTTATGGAGCAGTTAACGGAGACACAGACTAATGCGGAGAACGACTTTGCTCTAACAATAGAAATTGACTGTCTAAATATAATTATAAAAAAAAAATAACATACAATCTGTACGTTCTAAAATGGTTAACACTGTAAGCCTGTTTCGTCGTAAACTTTGGGTAGTTTTGTAAAAAAAAGGCAGTAAAACTTACTAATTAAATACATTTTAGTTAAAGTTAGACATAGTAGAGTAAAAGGCAATTATATCTCACAGGTGTTGATATTTACACCATTA
Organism: Mythimna ferrago; assembly: GCA_910589285.2. Classification (NCBI taxonomy): domain Eukaryota; kingdom Metazoa; phylum Arthropoda; class Insecta; order Lepidoptera; family Noctuidae; genus Mythimna; species Mythimna ferrago. The sequence continues at coordinate 5,457,113 of OU342693.1, forward strand.
TAAGTTCACTAGGCTGTCTTATATATTTTTAATATCGCTATATTTATGACGCAAAATGATATCGTGCATAGGTACTATAATTTAGAATACCATGTAAGCAAAAAAAGTGCGGTAATAAGACCACACTTTAAGACAGAAGAAAACTTTGTAATCATTTTTACTTACATGGAAGATTGAGGAAGATAACAAAGTAATGGTAAAGAATACTGCCGTGTTACCGAAAAAGGGCACAACTAACACTTTTTGTCAAAATGAGTTATATATATATTCGGAATCAGGAAAAAAAGGCCTATCTGCCTGATTTTTTGTGGATTTTTAGCTACAAAATAAACAGAGATAGCATAAGCTTAAAGGGCACAACTGGATCATTTTTTAAGTTTTATTACAATAAAAAGGCATATTGTGAGATATGACTTTTATTTCACCCTTTTATTAGTGATATATTTAATGGAAAGGGCATAACTGACGTACGTCAAATATAAAAGGCTTATGTGGCAATTGTGCTTATTTTTTATACGAACACTTTAGCAATTAATGTAGAAAGAAAAGTCACAACTGGCAGTTATGCCCTTTCTATTTACCCCTAACGCTTATAAATGTTATATGAAAAAGTCACATTGGCGTTTGTGCCTTTACTACTAAACATTTCTGAACGGAGATGAAGTGAGGGGGGCAAAGTATGCAGGAAATGCCGTCAGTTGTGCCTGATGTATCGAGGCGAGTCCACGCTTGTCGGTGCAGCTTGTTCCGAGGGGTATCATGAGTGAAAGAAAATCTGCTATATTCAAAAAGCTTGGTCCACTTATGCCCACTAACAGGAGGGTTTTTTGGGAAACTACCTGTAAACGATCGAGCAGTCGATTTGTTTCAAAACCAAGAAAACTGAAATAATGCAAGACTGGTTTTTATACTCACTTTAGTGTCGATTTCATTATTATGACAATTAATATTAGGTGCTTTGAAGTTTCTAATTTTCAGGTTTAGAATTTTTTTTTGTTTAATTTTGATAATAAAAAGTTCCAACTTATTTTGTAACCTTGTCAAGATTGTGATGGAGAGATGCATAGTGCCATTCTCAGTAATAAGAAGTTAATTCCATTCATTGGATTGTGATAAAAAATTAAACTGCTTAGATGTTTGATACATAATTGTTATGATAATTATTGTTTTTGTAAACTTCGTTTTCTTTTTTTGATAAATATATTAAAGTTCCTAACTGGCTGTGTTACTTAATTTTTAACTAAGAGATATTTTGAAGTGTCATTTTTGTAAACAATTCTGTTTTTGTTTTGTTGAATCCTTCAATTATTGATATAATTAATATTGATAGTACTTTTGAAAATTCGTTTGTGTAAACTTTTTTAAATAAATGTTTTATTTTCTTACAACTGCCTTATTTTATTTCTTATACAATGACATTTATCAGCCTCTTTAAAATCTTTTAAAATATACAATCCCACTGCGGAGACACAATAAAATACACTCACAAAGTATAAAATATAAATATTAGGAATTAATTCTAATATTTACTGTACCTTTTTTTGTAATGGATAGGCTCGCGTTTACCCACTATCTCACCTGAATATGGTAAGCGATGTTGTGGCCGACGATGGAACACGCCTTTGTATTTATTTTAATAATTTACAGTGAAAAGGCATAATTGAGTAAATATGCCTTTTTATCGGAAAATTTTAAATGTTTTACTCAAAATTTTACATTGAAAAGGCATATTTGGTTATATGTGCCTTTTAAACATAATATTGCTCTTTTCATGTTATTTTTTATGTTAAGTTAAAAAGAAATATGGTAATTATTAAATATATCCATTAAAATTAAAAATATAATATTGCGGTCGTTGCATACATACTAAAAAAATGCAACTTTTTACATTTACACAATTTCGAAAAACATATTTTAAACGTGTTTTTTTTTACAAAATTCAAAAAATATTTTAATCTCGATTTTCTCAACATTTGTAAAATGTTAGTTGTGCCTTTTTTCATTATGACGGCAGAATATGTAGGGCGACGAAGATAGAAATTAGCCTTTTCTTATTAGTAAAGTTCTTCAAAAAGGTGAAGACTTACAAGAACATAATAGTCTACTTTCAATCTTTATTCATATTAAAGACACGATTGTGAAAGTCAAGTAATTAAAACTAAACATTGCTACGGATTTCGATGTATTTTTTATGACTGATTACTTCACATTTCCGTAGGATACTATTAAAACCACGGACAATTTCTAGTGACTTATAATAACTACTAGACACCGTTGACTAGTGACGAATCGTTGAGCAACATTTCATCATGCCAAGTGAATCACTCTTCAACGTAAGGCTATAATTTACTTCTAATAACAGTCAGCGGAACTCCACTGAATGCGATACGGTATAAGGAAAAAGCGTTATACTAGTTTTCTCTTATGGGTTTGGCTGAAATTCTTGTTGACGGTGCTGAATAAAGATATGAAATGAAATAAAGAATAAAGATATGGATTATAAGATAGAAGAAGATCTAGGAATCTGCTAGTATTAAATTTTATCTCATCTGACGGTAAGCGATGATATGGCCGACGATGAAGCACGCTTAGAAGTAACCTATTCTCTTTTGACGTAAATACTCCTAGGAGCCATAAGGAAACACACTCTGACAGAGAATGCCACTCCGTAGCTTTACGTACAATAAATATGTTCTCAACTAAATCTTCAACTTAATAAACATTTCTTCTCAATCAACATAGTACTGATATACTGTAGACAAAGTGCTAGCAGACTAACAAGCAGATGAGTAAATGGCAAAAAAATAAGATGAGATGAGATTTTCATAGACCATGACAAGATGGCACCAAACAAAAAAGCTTGTGAGTTTCTACCAAGCAGTGAGAGATACAAAGCAGAATTAATAGCTAATGTGAATTTACTAAAGGACATCAAAAATAGAATGCTGACAACTTTTAAATGGGCAAAGAGTTTAAACCTAAGCAAGTACATTTAAAATCTGCCTGGAATTAGAAAGAATTTCAAGGAAAGTAATTCTCCTGCAGCATTATAATAATATAGGTGTTGTAAACACGTCCGTTTAGATTGATATCTATGAGATAGGTGTCGTAAAAGATAACTAAGGGAGCATGAACAGCAAAGTCCATACAACATCATATTGCGGCAACCATGCCAACTGGTCTTCGAGATTCTTACAGTTATTTTACGAGCCATTTCATATCCTAGCTACCTAATAGATGATTTACGGTATTCTATTACTGAATGCTAAATCATGGTCATATTAAGCCATTGTGTAAACGCTAAGCCACAAGGAAAAGCGTTGACTCATAAAATCGGTATGTGACATAGAGTTAAGAATCCTATCGACTAGAAACATCAAATCAATCAACTGTTATTTGCCTAATATGTTCTTAGCATAGTCTACTGGAGACTTAACATAGTGAAATTTTCAATTCGTATGTATGTAATATTCGTATTGTTTATTGAGGTGCTTTAAAAAGTACGGCTCAAAGTAAATATTGCAAATTGTAAAATTATAAAAAATCATCATCTCTATCTCATTCTCTATATACATAAAAGTGAAATACCACTCACTGATTAATCACGAAATCTCAGAAACTATAACATCTACAAACTTAACATTTGGCATGTAGGTTCCTTATAGAATTTTGACATCCGCTAAGAACGGATTTTCCGAAATTCACCTCTAAAAGGTATGAAACGGGAATTCAAAGTTTGTACGGAGAAACGGACTTTCACGTGGGCGAAGCCGCTGGCAGAAGCTAGTATAACATAAATACAACAACTATAGTCAGTACTAGAGCAAGTAAATCAAGTTTTTCACCCGACTGCAAGAAAGGTTATATTTTGGTTCTCAAGATACTCTTTGACACTAAAAAAGAATCTTTTGTTAAAATTTTCATTAGCGGAGTGGAGTAAAACGCCTTTTTCGGGTGGGGTGAAAAGGCGCGTTAGATTTTTATTGACTAAACCCACCTGTATCCTTCATTTGCCCTTTGCGTTCCAGGGTCACGGTAACGGTTTCGAACATTCTCGTAGTGACACTTTTGGTTGGTATCGTGACGACTATGAAGGTCACATATTAGTTGCAGTTAAAACTGGCCACGTTGTCAATCTTTTAAGGTTTATAGTATTGAAAAATAGAAAAAGAACAGATTCGAAATATGATAGAAGTTGTCAATAGAACAATGAAAAATATTAATAGAATTTTATATTAAAATATGTATTCAAGGCTTCGTACAATATAATTAGTCGAAATTAAATATAAAAGCCTTTTATTTGCGTCTCCCCACGCTACAGTATTGAGAGTTTTGATAATGCCCTCTCTATTGCCAAGACATCTCGATGGTCTGTGGAGTGGTATGTGAGTTATTCAATTCTCTTATTTACTGTAGAATGGCTAAAGGCGTACCTACCAAGTGAAATTTTATCTTTATTACCTGGTAACATTTGTATTCTCTTGCATTGACTAACCTTTCATGTCGACATGGTGTCATTACATCATTAAGATCTTCAATAAGATTATCTAGAATCGAAAAACATTACCTTCCTTCAAAGATGTTGCGGTAACATGAGGTGCAGTTACCAACAGCAGGGGCCCAGCTGGGTCGAAGCCTACCGGGGCCAGGGTTAGTTTCGAAAGACAACTCGAGCCCCGGTATGAAGGCTTGAAGGAACGGGGTGGGTTTTTAGTCAGTAAGAGTCTGACACTATCTCCCGCTCCGCCCAAAAGCGGGGGTTATCATTGATGATTTTTCAACCAAAAAAAAGGTGCCGTTACCAACACATCTCTTTTAGTCGAAGAGATAAACAATAGCGGTGTTGGAATGTCTGTCAAAGGCACAATGGCCGATATTTTTTTTGATTGAAGACTGTAAAATAAGTACCTACTAGATTTAGCATGTATTTAGCTATTGGAAACTGCTGTCTGTCGGGTATACAATATCTGCATCTATATAGAATATATAGAAAAGAAATGACAGAGTAGGAAAAGGATTGACAGTGCCTATGTTACTCTGTGTTGGTTTATGTTGCACCCATGTTACTCAGTGTGTTGCTGTGTGTTACTCAGTGTTGCTGTGTGTTGCTCAGTTTTGCTGTGTGTTGCTTAGTATTGCTGTGTGTTGCTCTGTATTGCTCTGTGTTACTTCGTGTTATGGTGTGTTGCTCTGTATTACGGTCAGTGTTACATGCTCGTCTTTTGCTAGCCTACGCTTACGACCATCTGAAACGGTTAATTTAAGTCAATGAAACACACAATTATTCGCCATATACTTACATATGCACTGCTTTATTAAGCCATTTATTAATGTTACAAATTAACATGATTCTCAAGCTTTTGTTTTTGAAATAAGATAATGAGTGTGAGATGAGCATAAAATTAACAACAAAGTTACATTGGAGTAAGAAGATTAATTAGGTAGTTGTTTGAATTTACTTGAAGAGTTATGTTAAGTCATTAATTCTTGTTAGTTTTTAGGTTTTTCCGAAATTATGTCTTCTATACTTATAAAATGCTTTGTCCTGTATGACTGACTTACAGATCAACGCACAACCTAAACCGCTGATTGTAAAGACCTGAGACTTGGAGGGAAACTTGGCTTTGGTTCTTTGTATGACATATGCTGAAAAGAAAGGATGTTTCGAAATCCTACTCTTAAGGAAGGCAAAGTTTGTATGGGACAACGTGATTCCTTGGTCCAATCTACATTAAATTTTACATGAACATTCTTTAATAGAATTGATGGAAGACGAGTTACGTATTTTATTGAAATTCATCCCCTGACGTGGTTAAAAAGGGGTAAAAAGTTATCTATACATATAAAAGAAGAAAATGACTGACATATCAACGTACCACCGAAACTACCCAGTAGTTTCATTTTCATTCCATTCCACAACTATCATTACACAACGCCGTCTAGTCTCAAGCTAAGCAGAGCTTGTGTTATGAGCACTAGACAACTGATAAACATACTTATATATTTCTAAATACATACTATATAGTAGTAGTAGTGTATTATAGATAAATTACACCCAGACACAGGACAAATGCTTATGCTCATCACACAAACATTTGTCCTGGGTGGGAATCGAACCCTCGACCTCCGGCATAGCAGTCAGGGCTACGTACCACTAGACATTACAGGTACATAACAATTATCAGGTGCGATCCCTGCGAAATGGAGCTGTGTGTTGTAGTATGGGCTACCTTAGCGACTATTGCCGAGGAGGCCAACTACGATAAAATGTATCGCAGTACTGCTGCCAAATACTGCAAAAATATTAGAATGAGAACATCCACAATGAATGAGAACATTCACATTTTAATTGCACTCAAAGTAACTACTCCATACGAAGACATTGCTTGAAAGACTTGTTATCCAAGCCAGAAAACATAAAAAGAGATTAAATAATAACTCGCGATTCGACGCTATTAAAGATAGAAAAAAAAATAATTAAAAAAGCAAAGCATACTATTTCACTATACTAACTAAAATATAGGATCCATAAACTAAAATTTACGAACGATCTGTATTAAAATTATCACCGGTTTCTCAATGAGAGCATCTACAAAACTTAATGCCCTACTTAAATGTAACTTAAAAACTTGATTTATAGGATTCTGGACCCACCCACGGTTATAATGGCGCCATTATTGCACCAGACTATACATAAACGTCAAATTAGTCAGGATTCGTATATTTAAGAATCTATTTATTTGGACTTAATTAACGAATCTGTAAGTTGCTAAAAATTTTTGAATATTTTATTAGATTCCGTTTTCTTGTATATGTCGTGGCCAGATCTTTGAATTTATTACTTCATGATATGGCCAACTAAAACTCAGATCGGTTAAATGTTAACATTTGATGATATCTCAATACTCGTTTAGCCATTACATTGAATTAGGATTTCAATGTTAAATAAAAGGTTTAATGAAAGTAGGCCAAACGAAGATTGAAATATCATCAAACTTTAACGTTTAAAACAATTTTAGAGTGTGCGCGGGAATTGCATGACTTGATTCCACCATCACTTTTGTACCATCTGACAACCCGACGTAAAGCAAGTGTCCAACCTTACATTGCTAACACCTCTACGGTCCGGACTAGGTGTTGCACCTCTTTGTTTATATTGCACACATCGGATGACTGGAACAATTTGCCTGCTAAGATCTTCCCGTCTGATTATTTGGTCAGACAAACCTACAATCAAAAGAAGCAGTTACTTTTTTTTTATCTGTCTGATATTGCTTCAAACAGTCTCTCTCTGTCAATCTACACAGGTTCTCGGACGGCTCCGATCTTTAGTTTAAATGCAGCGTCTCTCCATAGACCATGTCCCACCTTCCATTTTGCGTCACGTGTCCTGTTTCCTGTTCAAGTAGGAATATTTTGACGGCATGGCTGAGGCCGAATACTGGTCTAGGCAAGGAGTTTAATTCGAAAAACTATTTTATGCCATTAACGCGCTAAGAAGAAGATTGGTAGTAGTAGTTTATTTTCTTTCAATCAAAATTATGTGGTCTTTTGCTTCAAGTAAAACATTAATTCTATCCATAAATCTACGAACAGAAAGATGTCAAACACAGATTACGCTATATCTTCTGTCTATATAAAAAAAGGAAATTGACAGACTGACATACCAACACACAGCCGAATCTACTGGAACAAGGAGCGTGAAATTTTGCACAAAGTTTCATTTTATAATGGTAGCGAACACTATGAGAGGACTTTCAAAAATTAACCCCCTTTATAGATGAAACAGGGGTTCAAAGTTTGTATACCTAGAGAAACCTACTTTTTACTTTTTTTTTTACTTTCTAGTAGGTTTCTCTCGCAGTCAGTCAGTTGCTCCTTTTATTTTATAGGGTGACTGGTAATTAGTGACCGATAATTATACACGTGATTGTACTCATGATTACAAACCGCTTTTCCAAAGAAACGTTTTTTTTTTCGTAAGAAAAAAAATAAACAAAACATGTGCAAGCGACGCGCGTTCCGGGAAGACTATTATAATTACCTCCACGGCAAAGGGAGAATAGAATTGCTCATTACTTAAATCTGACAAGCTTTAACACTCGCATTGTGGATGGCCTCTGTAAAATGGGTCACAGTTTTCCCTGGCATGGGAGTCAATGATCATATTGTGTCTCATTTTCTCGTACAATTGTATCCTAAATTAAGTAACCTGTTTTATTGTACTTTCGTAAATAAAACATTATTCTGTTTTAATGCAAGCGAAGCCGCTGCCAAAAGCTAGTAGCTTATAATTCAAATAGAATCAGCAAAATTAGTTTTATGGTCGACTCTAACGAATTCATTTTTATGTCAAAATCAATTTGATGGACGTTTTATGTCCTCTTAATAAATAAACTAACGGAATCAAGGAACTAATTGAATGTGTACAGTTTTAAAATCAATAAAACTATATTTTCATTAAAGCTTGAAATAAATTATATATTATAGACTAGCTTTTGTCCGCGGTTTTACTGGTTTGGTTACTGCTTCGTTCCCGTGGGTCGAAGAGTGCTCCTTGAGAGTTCCATGAATTGAATTTTGGGTTTGATTAAGTAACCTATCTGGAATTTGCAAATAAAATATTATTGATATTTATTCGAAGCCAACTTGCAGACAACTTAGATACGTTTGACCGAGCATATAAATATGTAGTGCCAACTGACACATATCTCTGATAATCCTTGTGGTCCCTATGTAACTGCATGCAAGGACAACCCTCGGTTGGTGGGAAACTATTGCGATGTATGGAAAACCAAATACATTTTTCACTTTATGGGTTATGTTTTACTTAATATTATAACTAACTAGCTTTTGCCCGCGGCTTCGCCCGCGTACATAAAAGACATTCCCTCTTTCTCCCCCTTTTCTCACTTTTTTTATAAAAAAATTAGCCTATGTCCGTCTCCAGGGTCCCAACTATCTCTGTACCAAAATTTATCAAAATCGGTTTTGCCAGTTAGGCGTGAAGACGTAACAAACAAGCAAACAAATAAACAAACAAACTCACTTTCGCTTTTATAATATTAGTAAGGATTATAATTAAAGTGTACCTATAAATGGTTTAAATCATATTAATGTTATAAACGCGAAAGTTGGTACTATGGATGTACGCAAAAACTACTGGATGGATTTCGATGAAACTTGGTAAACGAGTAGACCATGTCTTGGAATATAGTTATAGATATAAAAGATAGTTGTTATCCCCGGAGTATGTTGCCTTCGGATAATTTTCTAATAATAGGCGGATGAAGCTGCTGGCAGTAGCCAGTATTTAATTGTATTTGATCATTTCAAAGTCACATTTACTTTGCGATTATTTCCGATCCATATAGGCAGTGATAGATGTTGTTTTTCATTCCACCACGTTCCATTCCTCGAAATGTCTTTATTCTTATCAAAATTTGTAGACAAAAATCATTCGACATCTTTGTCCAACATCACTAGATCCAATTACACCCCTTTCGTCAAAGTAGGTTAAAAGAGCCCGCATTTAAACGGTTCTAAAGCGCGGTACACACTGCGAGTGCATTGTTTTAATTATTTTTTGAATTTCTAAGAACAATAGATTGATTGTTCGGGCGCCCCGTGAAGTATTATAAAAAGTCTTTTATGCAAATCAATTTTGTACGAATTATTATTTGATTTTTTTGTTTTTTGTTTTATTCATGCGGGCGATGCACGTGTGGACTTGCCTTTCGAATTAGTGATGTGTTTTTTATTTTTATTTTTAACGGCTTTTTTTGTTGTTTGTTCGGTATTTATTATTGAAATAAGATTTATTGGAGATTTCTGGAAGAGTTTGCCTGGTTTAAGTACCTATGTATTCGTTCTTGGCGTACTTGTGATATTCGATTTAATCTATAATTGGTATTACGACAACGCATTTTACCTGCTTGTATCCCCAAGGATTTTATAGGGATTCATAAAATCTAAGTCCATAGTTGAATTAAAACTGGAAGTCGAATCAAATAAATGCTGCTGACTCATTGAATAAAAAATCAGTTTCCAAAAGTTGCTATAAACTGAGATTTCTTTATTACTTTTACTTAACCAGTCAACAAAAACTAGGAAAATAATACAAAAAAAAAAATCATAAAACAAAAATTAAAAACGCAAAAAGCAACTGTTTCCGCCCGGGATCGAACCGGGGGCCTTGTGCGTGTGAAGCACACGTGATAACCGCTACACTACGGAAACTTGAAATCAGTAGTCTAAATACCAGTTCACTTCGTAAACACGTCTATTACATATTATCACAAATTGATAAGAGGGTTGTAATTTACTTATAAGTGGGTTGTAAATATGAAATATATGATTAGTTATCATTTATCAAACGCAATAGGGGGCATCGGGACTGTCATAAAGTGTTGGGATATTTATAGAACAGTTTGTGAAGAGCCGAGAAACATTGATAAAATCAATAGGTACTAAACTTAGGCATCGTTCACACTAAACGTATTGTCCGCCGCTGACTGTGAGAATCACAGAAAAGACGAAAGAGGTTAGAAAGGAAATACCTTCCGATTTGTAATACAAAAGTGTCGCCGCTTGTCTCATATCCTTTAACTCCACTACAGGCAATAAACCAATACGAACGCGCATTACGCAACTAACAGACCACGCACACTTAGATCGCAAGTTTGCTATTGGTAGTTTTTTTTTTTTTTTATGGTGGGAAAAATCATGCATTGACGTCCCCCGCCCTTGGGCGGAGCGGGAGATAGTGTCAGACTCTTACTGACTAAAAGACCCACCCCGTTCCTTCTAGCCTTCATACCGGGGCTCGAGCGCCCTTTCGGATAACCCTGGCCCCAGTAGGCTTCGACCCGGCTGGGTCCCTGCTGTTGCTGACAACTCCTTGAGGCGCGCGGGAACAGTGCGCGCCGTCGACGACTTGGGCTTGGTCCGGACAGTTACCGGACGGCCGGACAGTGAGCTACCCATTGCTCACCGTCCGCAAGCCCGCGCCTACGTTGGCCGAAAATCGGGATCAGAATCCCGGCGGCGGCGGCGGCGATAACGCCGTTGCCTGATGCGTTCGACCTCCTCCTTTGCGAGCATTACTGCTTCGCAGAAGTCGGCGACCGCCTGCCACTCCTCCTCGCTCCGGACCATGGCCTCAACCAAGGCCCGGCGCGAGAGGTCTCCGCCGCCGATCGCCCCCACGAGAGCACGGCGATGCTCCGCCCAAGCAGGGCACACCTCGACTGTGTGCTCCACCGTGTCCTCCGGGCTTTCCGCACAGTGGCGACACCCGGGCGTCACTTCCGCATGAATCGAGTGCAGGAAACTCCCGAACGAACCATGTCCGGTGAGTACCTGCGTCATGCGGAAGGTAAGGACGCCGTGAGGTCTTTCCAGCCACGCCTCAAAGAGGGGACTTACCGGCTATTGGTAGTTGAGCTATGAGCATTGCCCTACTTTGTGGCAAGCCTGCCCCGCCCACAAGGTCATTCTAACTTCTTTCATCTGTGTTCTGTGGTGAGGATGCTCACTCTCAGCCTTAGTATGGACGTGCACTCTGTCTGCAATATGCGTTCTCACCAAACCGACTTTTGTGTGTACAAAAGAGTAGGATAACTACGCGTTAAAAAAAACTGTACTTTTTTAAATTTAAACTGTATAAAATCGTTATTGTAACCAACCCTGATAATATTTTTAGTAAAAAAAAAAATAATTAATAAAAAAAAGTCATCGGAGTTAATTAAATCGTTATTCTAATCAACCCTTATGACATTTTTAATTTAAAAAGTCATTTTTTTTTTCACAAAAATGTTGGAATTAAATTTTTTTTTACGGTATTAAAAAAAAACGTAAAGATAAAAAAAAAGAAAAATAAAAGATGAAAAATTTCATCAATTTCTTCCATAATCATGTACTGGATCCATGACATGTGTGTCGATGGCAGTAGTTTAAATAAAGAAAATCGATAAACTCCGTAACGCGCACTAACAATCAGCGGCTGAAAATACGTTTAGTCTGAACTACGCCTTATTGTTGGACTAGAAATGGGGACAGTAACGATTTACGCGAGTTTCTAATTGAACTAGTAATTTCTAATTAGGTTGCTAGAATTCTAGGAATCAGTCTGTTCTTTGGTGATATTACATTAATTGGCATTTTCCTTTGTGTTGTTCGAAAGAGTTGCCGCGGCCTTGGAACGCAAAGTGCAAGTGAAGGAACACAGGTGGGTATTTGTTAGTAAAAATCCGACGCTCTCTCTCGTTCCCCCCAAAGCGAGAAATTTTTTGATGATTTTCTATTAAAAAAAGAGGTTGGTATTTTCTGATTGTTGAGGTTTATCTTATTTATGCACATAAAGCTTATGTCACTCAGGAATAAAGCAGATTTCTATCAGTGAAAATTTTAGCAAATGGACCAGTAGTTTCAGAGATGACCTCCTACAAACAAAAAAACAAACTTTACCTCTTTACAATATGAGTGTATTATTATTATTTAGAAGATAAGGGGCTATGCATCACCCATAGTGTAGGGGATGTAGTCACTGCGACCTAAAAGATCTATTGTGACTCGCCACCTTGTTAGAGTAACTCTTTTAGCCCGGAGGCTTCCAAGAAATTTAGAATACTCCTAGCTTTTAGAGTTTTAATCTCCTCCGGGCGAATAATGTGTCGGCCCAGATGGACACTGCGTTTGTGGATAAGGGGCCCGCATTCACACAAGAGGTGCTTAGGCGTCTCCCTCTCCTGATTGCAGTACCGGCAAACATCAGTGTCACTCAGTTTCATGTGAAATTGGTCCCTGTTTAGTTTGCAGTGGCTGGTTAAGGCGCGGGCTATCGCACAGATGTTCGTCCTGCTAAGCTCAAGAAGCTCGGCAGTTCGTTTTTGTGAGTAGCCTTCTATGAGAGATTTGGCGTGTAGCAGACCTGGTTGTACCAACCAGTGCTTTTTTGAATCGCCAAATAAGTTGCCCTTAATTGATTTGATTTAATATGAGTGTAAATTAGTCCTGCAGTTATCATTCCAAGCAGAATTTCGTAATAACAGTTAACAAAGACAGGCGCAATTCGATAATGATAAAAGTGAAACCATATTATGTTTTATAGAAACTATTTTTATATGGATACAATCTCATCTTCCTGGTCTTGTCCCCTGTTACTTGGGACCCCAAGGTCAGCGCACAATTATTTTTTCCATTCTGTCCTGTCACCCGTCACACTATCACTAACTTCCTTTTCTTTCATATCACTCCTCACACAGACCACTCATCTTTTCTCTGGCCTGTCTCTCCGTCCATCCACATGTTAAAATGTATTTCTAGGGATGTAACTGGAAAAGTAAATATAAAAGGATTGTCGTATTGTCACGTCGCACATTTTAGGGGAAGACCTTACCCGGGAATCGATCCCGTTCAAAAGCGACGCTTGCAACCATTCCAACCGGTCTCATTAAAAAATTCTTATTCAAATCGTAAAAGACGGCTTATTTGAAAATTTGACGAGTTCTTATCATTGATTCGATCACAAGAATATTAATTAATGTGTTTAATTATATTACTTTCAGAATGTGATCAAAACAATGTCAGTCAACTCTCGAACCGGTTCGTTTATAATCTGATTGAAAATCAAGATTATTTTATTACTTAACTTTTCAATGGCGACTTATTTAATAACGCTCTAATTGCATCACATTGTAGGCTCTTTCATTTAAAGTTTTAGATCGTGCTTTATTTGCGGGCTTGCGGACTATGAGCAATGGGCAGCTCGCCGTCCGAGAAACCGGACTCTTTGACGCGCGCCTCAAAGAGAGGTCAGCAAAACCGTAGGTAAAATCTAAAAAGGCGTAAAGAAAATTTTGTGACTGAAGTAAAAGATTTAGGATCATTAGGGATAATTGAAAAGTTTTTGATGAAGAAGTGATGCGCATGATTTTATTCAGCACATCTTGTATTCCGCACAAAACAATAAAGATGACTTTGGTGTGATATAGACACTTTTTGCAGTGGAAAAAGTAGATAATGTTTTTTCTTCTGTAAGGAGTTCCATCGCTTTATATTGTAGACGTCTCATATATTATTCAAAACAGGAAAGTAATGGGTGTTGTTGACCAAGCAGTCAGTTAGTTGCGGTTCACAGATCTACAATTGGAGGCGAAAAACGGTGGTAGATGCTGTTTACATATTGTACATTTAGTTATTGCTAACCATGAAGACAAAACAGATCAACTTCAAATTCATCGCAACGACACGTGATGTTACTTGTTATCTGATATAAACCAAGATCAAAGAAAAAAGAGAAAATAATCATCCGCTGTTCCAGAACTAAGATGTAGTTGGACACTTTTCTCGAAGACTGCCTAACCTACGATGTGTAGCTATAAAAAAGTATGAAAGCATTTTAAAAACGTGTAATAACTCTGCTTATTCAAAATAATAATTACTTTGAAAAGTACCACTCCAAGCCCATTTTCCGTGTACAAGGACAGTGGTTTTTTTAAATACTTATTAATAAATTTTTTTAAGTATATTTGTTTGATTCCCCATAAGACTCCTTTCATATTTAATCCACAGTTTTTCAAAAGTTTTTGTTTAATTTGTATTTGGGTCCAAATGGGTTAAGTGACGCACCAAGGCCACACAGCAACAAAGTAACGTGTCTATAAACTTGATAAAATATTTTAAGCCGACAAAATAATGATAATAATATTAATGAAAAACACGAGACCAACAACATTAGCTGTTAATAAAACGCCAAGATTATTTATTTATTATTTTATGACATTTCTGTCGACAAACTGTCATCAGAGGTTAATGGTACCTCTCTAGTGCAGGGTGAAGAAGAAAGTTGCTGTCCCTACCTAACTATCGCTTATAATAAATAGTAGATTATGTTACTAGGGGATAAAGCAGTGTCTTTAAGTCGCGGGTGGCATGTTGATGTTGAATTCCGAACGAAACGAAGGTTGCTCAGTTTTAATCCTGAACGTAGAGCAGGATTTATGTAAGTAATTAACTCCCGAGTGCCTTTTTTTGTGGTGGGTAAAAATCATCGAAATGACATCCCCCACCCTATATTGTCAGACTCTTACTGACTAAAATACCCACCCCGTCCCTTCTTGCCTTTCATACCGGGGCTGAGCTACCTTTCGGAGCTAACCCTGGCCCCAGTAGGCTTCGACCCAGCTAGGCCCCTGCTGAACTCCCGAGTGCTGCGAAGGCATTGTCTGACATATAAAAGAGGTAAGTATTGTCGAGCGAGTGGTGTAAAAATCATTTTTTGTTTACTTAGCTTCATTGAATCTTAACCGTGTAATCTTGATTACAACTGTAGCGACATCTATGGAGCCACATATTAACTAAACTACGAAATCCTGCATCACGCAATTAGAGTTTTCCGTGCGATTTGAACATGTAAACCGGTCCGAAATCATGTCTTGGGCAGTTGCCCAAATTAGACAAAACATCTGTCTGGTTGGAAGATCCTCTCTTTCGAACGACGGAGGTTTGCGGGACTTCAAGCTCTGTTCTACATACATCCAAACAACTATTGTTCAATATAATTAAAGTATTTCTAATAAAAAATAATCATTTATTTTAAATGTAATGATGACCCATAATTTAACAAGCCATATATTTAGTACGCCGCAAACAACAGTATATTATGGCCGTCATATATAATGCACATAATAACTTTGTACAATATTCCAACTAGTAAATGCTTTCTATTCTAACTAAAGTCATTGGAATGGAATGCTGGATGAGATTTCTTCAGAAATAAGCGTCACTTCTGAAAGTACTTCAATTTCTTATTTCTTTTTCTTATCTGTTTATTATAATATATACGTATATTATGCTGCTGGAACTCAGACTTCTTCTCTAGGAGAAGAATGGACTGTTATCTACCACGCGGGCTTCGTGCCGATTGGTGGATATCACATATCTTCGAGTTTTTGATTCTAGGACATACCAGTTTCTTCACGATGTTTTCCTTCACCGTTTTGAGAACAGTGGTGAAATTACACAGAGTAATACACCAGGCGAGGTTTGAACCCGCGACTTACAACTCATAAGTCGAGGCCGTTAACACTGGGCCACCACTGCTCTACAGGGTGTACATTAATTGTTAAATAAATACATAAAATTAGTACTAATTAAGGAAAAAAGCTAGCCTTATCATCGTTAGAAGTCAATATTCGTCCCTTTTAAGAAGTTTTGTTAGCTAATTTAATCTAACTTGGTATACCTCACCCATCTTTATTACGGTGTAGGCAAAATCCCAAGGTAATCGAATGTCAATCAAAGCGTTCATTCGCAAAATGATTGACGTATCCCATTCATTCGTTCAACTGTCCATGATTGACACGGTGGGCAGTAGTGCCGTAAACCGCGGGTTTTGAAAAAAGAATAATTCAATTGATTGAGTGAAGGAGTGAAGTGTGCAGTATGGTTTGAGGAAAAGTGTCAGTGTCATTTTCAGAAACGTCAAAAAATCGTTAGTGAATGTTAGATTTCTTTGAAATGAAAAGTGTTCTGTTTTTGTGTTTTCCAATATGAGGCATACAGAAAAATAAGTGTAGTGGTAAAATAAATTTTATTTATTTTTTATTAAAAAAAAAACACTTATCAAGTAGGTAGCCTGGCTTTTTCGTGATCATGATACTAATAAATATCACACGCATACTTAAATATAGGTACTTTCAAACAAATCATGAGACCAACCACACTTCAATCTTCCCATTAAAAAAAAAAATCATTGCCATTGAATTACTCCTGTATCATGAGTCCGTACATTTAAACTGACATACACAAGACACCCAGACCCAGAACAGCTATCTGTAAGCCATAAAAATATTTGTTCCGAGCGGCAATCGAACCCACGACACGTAGCGCACTTTACCATAATCACTACGATCTCAACGTCAACTTTATAGCATTTGACGCTTTCTTCACCATAGCTGACGCCTCGATCTATGTGCTTTGAATTTAAACTATTATTGACTACAAGATCAGATAGTTTTTGATACCACACGTAAGGCGAAACGTGTGTAAATAAATATTAAATGGTGTGACGACAACTGGTTCACATACCTGCCATGAAGTGGTAATGCCATCATAAGCTGTACTAGACGCACAGCGCTATTTCTAAAGGTCACTGCACACGAACTACACCTACACGCGACAGTCACAATCACCGTCACGAGAAGTTAGAAGTAGCCACAAAGGTAGGACAGCCACTAAAGCCGGTGGCTGTTACTTTTACAAGCTTTTTTTTAACCCATGCGCGCTGTATTATAATGGATTCTGACGAAGAAGGTTTAATACGCGAGTGGCGTGTGGTGGCATTTAGTGGCCAGTTCCGGCCACAAGAAGCAAGCAGCGGCGATTTGTAGCGTATGGCGGCCATTAGCGTCAAACGTGTGTAGCGGCCACTAGCGTCAAACGTGTGTAGCGAGCAGCTTCCTGCCCTTATCCCATTTTACTTGGGATCCCATTCTATCCTGTTAGTATAGTAATAGCAGTCACGCAATCATTGACTCCCTTTTCTTTTATATCACTCCTCACACAATCCATCCACCTTTTTTATGGCCTTCGCCTGTATATTCATAACTCTTTTAGTAGCATACGTTTCATCCCTTCTCTTCACATGACCATACCAAACGATTCCCCATAATAGGGTAGTTTCCAGGGTCAAAATAATTACATTTTATTTTAAAAATAAGGGACACTTATTTTTTTCTTTGTAAATTAAACCCAAAAATGACAAAGATATAGCCCATTAAAGTTACGCCGTGCTGCATTTTTTCGCACGGGGTGACGTCACACGTAACTTTAATGGGCTATATCTTTGTTATTTTTGGTTTAATCGAAAAAAAAAAACGTGTCCAATATTTTTTTATAATCTAAAAGACGGACTAAATTACATTTTTTAAGGCAACTAGCCTATTCGGACCGATTCTTCTTCATCTTCTAAAACCACAGGAAATACGTCGGTGGCGAAGTTTTGATGTTCTGACTAGTGGGCCGTATACGACGACCCTATATCACAACGGATTCGTGATGGCAAAACACACGATAGTAGGGGGAATAAATCTAATCGTGATAGTCTAAAATGTCAACGATTTTATGACTGTTTGAGACACTCGATGGTATGTAGCGACGCCTCGTAGTACGTGGTTAGAATTTCTGAGTACACAGTAACACCATTCTGCCACTGGCTTCACCCGAATGATAGTAAAAAAATGTTCAGAGAGAACGAACTCCCGGAATAAAAAGCATATTATGTGCTATACTCGGTGCTAAATTAAGTCTACCTATGGTAGCCCACAGATAAATCAGGTGTTTTATTTTATTATTTTAGGGGTGTAAATCAAAACTACACCTGATATAAGGATGCTATATCAGTTGCCTTTGCGATCTAGGACGACTGGGGTCGATCCGGTAAGTTATTATTATTATTATTTTTGAAGATAAGGGGCTATGCATCACCCGTAGTGTAGGGGATGTAGTCACTGCGACCTAAATGATCTATTGTGACTCGCTTGTTAGAGTAGCTCTTTTAGCCCGGAGGCTTCCAAGAAATTTAGAATACTCCTAGCTTTTAGAGTTTTAATCTCCACCGGGCGAATAATGTGTCGGCCCAGATGGACACTGCGTGTGTGGATAAGGGGCCCGCATTCACACAAAAGGTGCTTAGGCGTCTCTCTCTCCTGATTACAGTACCGGCAAACATCAGTGTCACTCAGTTTCGTGTGAAATTGGTGCCGGTTTAGTTTGCAGTGGCCGGTAAGTTAAGTCAGATTTAAGTCAGGATCGTTACCACTGAGCCACCACCGCTCTACTTAGCAAACTACTCTATCATATATCTATAAACTGGGTTATTTGTGAAACACTGGCAAGCTCCCAGGACTATGGTAAGAACATCATAAACAACTACTTTTGTTCTATGACTTTTTACAAAACATAATTCATTTACCAAAAACAAACCTTCAAGATTTCGTTGCTCTATTTCAACTCTGTATTTTGCTGTACCTTCTGCGCCTCCCGTGCATGATCCTCGCTCCCGTCCGCTATTGTACTGTCGCTTGATTTGCATAGACTTCGTAACATTTAGAACGTTCAAGTTGATTTTTTTTTTTAATTTGTATAGAAGAACGTACTTCTACGCGGGCGAAGCCGCTGGCAGAAGCTAGTATTATTATACAATCGGCGTAGACTGATAAACCTCCTTACAACTTTGTAGGTACATAACATAGCCAGCCTGGAAAATAACATGTGGAGAATAGAAATGACTTTTTAAAAAGCTGTAAAAGTGTATCAATTGTCTTAGTATACACCGCTAAATTTTGATCGTTTTAATCCCGTGGAGGATCGATCCGGTACATGAAACACTATCTGTACTGATTTGTAAAGATAAAATTAAAAATAAAGTACCTTTTTTAAAAAACTCGTATTAATTTACGCCTGTACGCTGCGAGGTGTTTCGATTTTAGGATAAATATATAATTTTTTGCAGTTGGTTTATAGATTTCCATATGACCCAGGTTGGCCGCTGAAAAAACAATCTGGCCAAATGGGGCTTCCTTGACCCATCTCTAACACAGTGCCAGTGCAATGCTGCCTATCCTGCATAACGACTTGCAGTTTTCAGAATCTATACGAGGCCAACAATAGAGCTACACAGGTTGCCAAATATTGGTCAGAAAAAATATAGTTTGAAAGCATCGATACGAAAAGAAGATGTAAATTTTCGGGTTGTGTTCTATCATACCTACGCAATGACATCAGAGTGCATGATAGCCCTCTGGGACAGATCAAAATCATTATTAACGTTATCAAAGATGTTCACTGTTGTACATAGCCCTCCCCAAGTGTCGCTACAACAACCGGTCCTATGCGTATCGCATCCATCGGTTTCCTAAAACCTCATTATGTCATCAATTTACCAGGGAGGAGTACCAACGTTGCGACTTCAAGAACGCATTTGCCACTCCAGAAGCTTTTGGCCCCATCGATCATCTGTTCTGCAAGCAATATACCCTGTCTGTCCACTGCAACTTAAGTTTGACAAAATTTCAGAAATGAGTAATCCTCCCCCTCCTTCTCCTTTAGGTGGAATAAGAGATACGCATACGGTAAAGGTATGCCCCGCTTGGGCAGAGCACCGCCGTGTCCTTGTGGGGGCGATCGACGGCAATAATCTCTCGCGCCGGTTCTTGGTACAGGCCATAGAGAATTAAACATAGTCATTGGTACAGATCATGGTCCTAAGCGAGGAGGAGTGGCAGGCGATCGCCTCCTGCTGCGAAACAGTAAGGCTAGCAAAAGAGGCAGCCACACGCGCACGCGCGATGAAGCGACCCTCACGCCCCAGCAACGACGCGGGCGGCCTTTCTGTTTTATGGTAATTCTTTTAAACAATCTCGCAACCTCAACTGATAATATCATTAATAAAACCGGGTTCGATTTGGTGTTGGGACTCCTTGGAAGAGCCCTTGTCCAGCAGTGGATCATCATCATCAGCCTTTTTAATGTTCCCACTGCTGGGACTCAGGCCTCCTCTATAAGAGAGGGAATGGGTCGTAATAGCCCACCACGCGGGCCCAGTGCGGATTGGTGAATCTCTCATGTCTTCGAATTTTGGTTCCACGACATTCCGGTTTCCGGTGGATATCTAAAAAATAATACAAAACCAAATAGGCTGAGTGGTCATAAAAAACTCATAGTCAAAACTACTTCCTATTTAACAATTTTTTCATCGAATAATTATTTCTTGAATAGATAAGAAATTAATGTTTTATTTTATGGTGAGAGTGTAGTGAATAGTGGAGAGGAATGGCGCTCAGATACTGTTGCTAAGCCAAAGATGTAAAAAAACCGGGCAAGTGCGTGTCGGACTCGCGCACTGAGGGTTCCTTCCGCACAAACTTACCTATGAAAACAGATCAATTTCCGAATTGTGTTACGAAGATTTTTCCGAATCGTAATTTCTTTTTTTTGTGATGTAATAAAAATTAACAATTTTCAGATTCTTTCCTATACTAGTGTTATGAAACTTTACTTCATGCCAAATTTTAGGATTCTAGGTCAAAGGGAAGTACCCTATGAATTTTGATTCACTGGAGAGTGTAAAAATACCGTTTGTTTTGCGACAGAAACCATCGTATCTGGTTTTTTCGTTAATTCAGAAGTTTGATTTTTTTCACAGCTGCAAGTAACCGCAGACCTGAGTATATAGTTTTAATTTCAACTCGGTACCTCTATGGGCTCCCGAGATAAAGGATCTTGACAGAAAGACAGATAGAAATACAATAAAGTGGTATTATAAGGGATCCGTTTTTTTCCTTTTGAGGTACGGAACGGAACCCTAAAGAACACGATAAAGCCGGCTTGACACCAATGGTTCTGCGCAGAACTCGTTTAGCCGCAAAAACTCTTAAAATTAAATATTAAATAGCCATTAGACATTTCCACAATCCACGGAAACTATTAAAAAGTTGTAGACATTTACGATCCAACTAAACGCGGGTGTTCGAAACATCTCATGTTTTCTGATATCGTAGGATTTTTACTATCGTGTCGTACATTTCACTAATTTATTTGACATTCTGACTTGATTAGGAAGCTGTAGGTAAATGTCGGAAATTCCAGATTTAATTTTTCATTCGTAACTAGCTTTTGCCAGCGGCTTTGCCTGCGGGAAAGTAGAAAATGATCCCAAGTAACTTTTGTGCTAGGTATTCCTGCACCCCTAGCCAAGTTGATAATCTGCAATCGTTAACGCTAGTCGAAAAGTAATCAAATGTATAGGAATGACATCATCTCAACGTTAATTCAAAAACGAATAGAAAATTCGTAGCCAAGTTCACATCATTCAAAATGATAGAATGAATTTCTACAGCGTTTAACGCTACATCCTTTGATAAACAAACGCTACATTGTAGAACGAGCGGCCGACTCAGGCGCGTCAACATGGCTACCCACTTATCGTTTTCTACAATTGCTGACACCAAAGCGTTACCGATTGGAGAACAGAATTCGACACGATACGGTTGAAACTTGGCTAGGAGGGTAGGATATGTTCTATCCGTATGCTAAATTTCATCCAAATCCCTTCAGCTGTTTCAGTATGAAGGAGTAACAAACATACACACACACACAAAGTTCACCTTTATAATATCGGCGACTAGAAAATAAAAAAAAAATATCCCATAGAGACATACTCTCGGGATAAAAAAAAATATATTATAATAATAATGTGCTATTTTTTTTTTGTTGACAAACTCATATTTAATTATCTCACCTGATGGTAAGCAATGACGGGGTCGAGGAAGGGGCTTATCTTACAAACTTTCGTCTTAACTCTCAACCCACTGTTGCCTGATTAATTACTTGTCAGGTAGCATCTGAGCAGTCGAAGACATGTGAGTTCCACCAACCTGCCCATGGCCCAAATTCTACCACCCGAAACCTGAAAAAAATAAGGTTTTCTAGCAGTCGGACTCCTAGAGGTATCATAGGTTATGTGCTCATCAATCAGACAGTATGTATTGCTTTGGCCATAATTTAACTATTTTTGAAGAGCGTTTTAGTGTTTCATACTACAAAGATTGTGAAAGTTAAGTCCTCAAGTTCTTCGGGCATATCACCCGTAACGAAGACTCGATGGAACGTTTGGTGGTGCAAGGGAAGTCGAGGGTAAAAGATCTCGTGGACGCTCTCTAACACGGTGGACGGACCTGATCAAAGCGCTGAGCTGCATGGCGTCGTATCGCGACGGGTGGTGCGTGACTCGACCGAGACATGATGGTCATGTCTGACCACTCTGTCAAGAGTGCATGACTGAGAAGAAGACTACAAAGAGAACGAATTTTTTTGTTATTCCGGTATGATGTTATTTTATACCCAGCCCCATTTGCCTGCAGTAATATTCGAAAGGGTCACCGCGGCCAACGAAAGCAAAAGACAGCTGAAAAAACTTGGGTGGGTCAGTAAAATTCTGATGATCTCCCTCTCTCCACTGAGAACGGGAGGAGTTATGTGGTGATTTCCCACCCCAAAAAAGAGAAAAGATGCCTTAGTTCAGTTAATAAGAAAGTGTCTACATGATCCCTTCGCCACAAAATAAAAAAAGAACAATGAACCACGAGAAAGTCTCTTCAGTTTTAGTAATAACAAATAAACACATTCCTGGGAGACTGAATATTGGGACACAGCACAATCACGGTGGCCAGTTCCTCTTTGAAGAGTGGTTTAGTCATCGAATATAGTCAGTTCAGGAGGTTTCTGTTTCAGATTCAGGCGGTAGAAAGATCCGGGTGTCACTACACCTAGAGGACACAGAGCATACAGTACCATCGCTTAGCGGTGTTCAGGCGGAAGTGTCTTTGATAGTATCTACTACGGCTTAGAGAATGTAAAGGGTAACTGAAGGACGCAGGCCGGTTTTAGCCAGTGATCTGACACGCTCTCTTGTTCCCTTGTTTCACTCTATAGCGAACCAACCTCGAAAAAAATGAGATATACATTGTTTAATTCTCTCATTTCTCTCCAAGTAGGCACCTAGTGCCTAGTTATTATTCACGAATATGTTTGCGGTGAACTAAATTCATTTTTAATATAAATAAATCACTTAACTCATAAACTGTAATCTGAATCTGTTTATAGATGAAATACTCGCTAAAAGATTCTAATAAACAACTAATAAAAACTATCTAGTCAACATTGCCACATAATTTACTATCCACCGAAATTCCATAAACACGTATTTTTGTCTCATTAAAAGTCAATCATCCACTTTAGGTTGACCTTACCTACTTCATAGATCACAAACATTTTTTTCCTTTCAAGGGTTTTTAGGATTAATCCGGGGGTCGAAAGATTTTGGTAGTAAAACCGATTTGGTCTCGCTTCTAACGTTATTGTCCAACTTTAGAGCCGTGGTAAGTAGTAAAAGATTTAAATAGAAAATAGATTTCAGAACGGTTTTACGACCGTGTAGCCTAACAGACGTTGCAGCGTATTTGGTTATGTTAAGTAGGTGAAAGTACTCTGTAATAAAGTTTATTGTGTACTAAATGGCAGTATGTGAATGCAACGCATACGTTTTACTGTGTGGTAATTCCGTTTTACATGTACTTAAGGCTTTTACGGATCTTATATATTCTGATTTTTGATTCTATTTTACTGTAATGATTTACAAGCCGGAGAAGGAGTTCTTAAATCAGAATAAGCCACAAAAATTAGGGGGAAGTCATTTCATAAAAATAAATATATTCCAAAAAGATGCAATCTCACGATCGATCGAGCACTGTTTGACATTTACACAAAAATGCGCGCTAACATTATTAACGTACCGATGGCGTCAACGATAACAGTCGGTAAGTAATTCAAAAGAAATTCCAAATTCGATTTGTAAATAACCGACTTTCGAATTCGCATCATAAATCGTCTTACCTAAAACGGACCGATTTCCATTCGATTTTACTCAGCTGATGCATTCGATTATGGAATTCGGTATCGTAAATCGTGGATGTGCCTCGGGTATCGAGCACTCAGATAATTTCCGAAGCAATTCGCTTGACAGGTGCCGCGAGCCATAGCATTACTGTGTTGCATGTCTTTATTCTGGCTTATTTCGCAGTGTTGACTATGATACTCGAATTGACTTTTTGCTGCGAAAGGGAGCATTATTTGTAAGACTTTATTGTGTTTTGTTCCTTTAATGTGCGTCGTTTAAATGCAGTTCGATGTGTTTATTTGTAAATGTTCAAATATAGCTTTCGTGACCGTATTTTAAACATTGTTTGCACCTTTCTGCGGTGGAACGATACGTAGTGAAAATTTACGGGCGTAGCATTTGATATGGGTCTATTTACTTTGTTATAGAGGGTACCATTTGTGTAACGTAAGTCTCCAATATGCTAGTCCAGGTAACGGTTTTCTTTTTTCGGTGGTTAAAAATCACCTAAATGAAATCCCCGCCCTTGGGCGGAGCGGGAGATAGTATCAGACTCTTGCTGACTAAAAAATTCAACCCGTTCCTTCTTGCCTTTTACCGGGACTGAGCCCCACTTTCGGAACTACACCCTGACCCCAGTAGGCTTCGACCCGGCCGGGCCCCTGCTGTTGCTGACAACTCCTTAAGGCGCACGGGAACAGTGCGCGCCATCGGCGATTTGGGCTCGGTCCGGACAGTTACCGGACGGTCGGACAGCGAGCTGTCCTAGTAACGGTTACGAGTTATGAATTTTAAGTCACAGATTCGAGCCGGCAGTGCTAATGCTGACGCATATTTTGATGTATCAAAGGACCAAGTGAGGCGTTGCGCCCGGTTCCCAGTTACTTCAGTCGTCGGAAACTGTCATTATCTCGTCACACCTCACATCCATCCTAACATTCTCATCTTCGCCACATGCAATCTTTTTCATCTTTCTTTTTCACGGACCAACATTCTGATCCATATAGTATGACAGGTCTTATCATGGACTTATAGATTTTACTCTTCAACTTGAGAGGTATCCGTGGGTCACGAGTTGTTCCAGGGATCTGGCGCCATTTGACGATTTCCCACCTAAAAAAAGAAAACTAAAATACTGCAAATGATAACTTATAGATTTGAAACAAACCACATATGACAGAATCCTATACTTATGCCAGCTTCTGATCTAATTTTCGACCTCAAAATCAATGTTCCCTATGACACCTTGATAACCGTATTGCGCGCACGATCGCGTCGTGTTCGGGTGCAATCGGACGCGCTCGTGACGGCTCGTGTCATTACGCGCCTGTTCGGTCAGCTTCGTGCGCACCCGTTTCGGCGTTACGATTGTACACGTAGATTAGGGTTAGCAAGTGCAGAAACTTTGTCATTGCGACCTAGGCGAAATTCGAGTCGTAGGCGAGTGTGTTATGGAGCCGAGGGCAGCAGTGACAAATTTGCATGAGTATCAAGCGACGTTTTTCAATACACTTACGATTCGTGGTGGTTGACGCGCGCTTCATGGGGGTTTACGTACGCCCTGGTACGTCAAATGTAATAAAATTGTGCCGGAGCGAGCACGCGTACTTTAAATAAAAAAACACACTTTTTAAAGATTGCATGTGGAAAACGGTCAATTGCGTGCTTAAAAGCAATGGGATAAGAGCGGGATTTCGAGGAAGTGTATTGAAAAAAAAAATCTACTTGGTTTTTCGTTGGTACGTCAGATCTGATGGAATCTCAGAAAGACATTTTACAGGCAAAATAAATACGTTACGCTTCGGATTACGTTGCGTGAGCGAATCCAAAATAAAGAGATCCATAACTCAAAGAACTATCATTGTTCCCAGTATAATAATAGTATCAAGTATATAATATACTGTAGTAGTATATAATATACTGAAACAAGAATAAGCGCTTTATTCTTGTTTCAGAGAATTTTACAATAAATGTCGATGCACAATTGACGATTGTATGCCTATGGTTGGAGTAATGACCTAGTATGGTTCCGGAAGCCTTCTGAATGCTAGAAGCGCAAGACTGGTCAATGACTCTGCGATGTTTAAAAAAGGCAAGTAAAGCATGAGGTGCGGTTGGTGCAATGGTTGAACGTTTGGCTGCTGTGCCATGGCATATTGCTACAATGTTGCTTGAGCTACATCGTGCTAGCACACCCGTGTACGAGTGCCGTCTGTTGGGATTGGTGATCTCTCAGCTCCCACGGTGTTTATTTTTAGGCGCGTAAATCATCCAGTGACATCTCTCGCTCTTGGACGGTGCGAGAGAGTGTGTCAGACTTTTACTGACTAAAAACTCCTGACCGTTCTTTGCCATCGTCCCAGGGCTCCGGGATTCACACTGCCCGTGGCCCCAGAAAGCTTCGACCCTGATGGGCCCCTACGGTTTGCTGACATTTCCTTGAGGCGCGCGTGAACAATACGCGCCGTTGACGACTTGAGCTCGGTCCGGACGGTTATCGGACGGTCGGACGACGAGCTACCCATTGCTTGCCGTCCGCAAGCCCGCTCCCACGGTCGGGATCGGGACCCCGGCGACTGGGGCGCGAGGGCCGCTCCGTCACGCGTGCACGTGCGGCCTCCTGCTTTGCTAGCAATACTGCTTCGCAGAAAGAGGCGACTGCCTGCCACTCCTCCTCGCTTCGGACTTCGTCCCTTTTGCTGGACACTTCTGTCCGCTCTGATCAACTTTAGATTTCAGCACCAAAAACCCCAATTCGCCAACCCTACATCGACCATCACATTCATTGACCATAACTGTCAAAATCGTGCACACGATTATTAACATTGTTGCATACGTATAGGGGAGATAATTGCTTAAATAATTGTCGTTGTTATTGTGACATTAGTTCGTGGGTGTTTGTCTTATGTTTGTCTGCAATCGTTTTGATAAATTGCCGTGCATAATGATATGTAAGACACGAACGGTGTGACCTTTTGGCTTGGATTGGGACTATTATCGGCCTCCTATAATTGGCGGTAGGTAACAATTAATTGTGACATGCCCCTTTACTGATATGTTTATTAGAGGGCTAATTATTATCTGCAGGATTGTTCGAAGAGTTACCGCAGCCATAAAATGAACGGTGGAGGTGTACCTCTCTTAGGCAGAACACCGCCGTGTCCTCGTGGCAACGCGGCGGCGACGACCTCTCGCATTGGACCCTGTGTCAGGCTGGTCTGGAGCGAGAGGCAATAGGATGTGGTACACTTCCTTCTGCGAAGCTGCAATGCTGGTGAAGGAGATGACCGTAAATGTGAGAGAACTTACACCCTCCCGCCCTAACCAGCACTACAAGAGACGCTCCGGGTGTCGTCGGGAATTACAGAGCGTTTCCCGGCCACCGCTGGCGCTTATGGACGTCAAGGGATAGGAAGCTAACCATCCGCACGTCCGGTAAGGATCGCACTCGACATACTACAGTGTCTTAAGATGAAAGTCTAAGACCGGTGCGTGTTCATTGTAGCGACACTTTGGGGAGACCAATGCCTATGCCTCCAGCAGTGGACGTGCTGATGATGATGATGACGAGAAAATAAACCAAGGACCTCTCACTCAGTAGCAACACTTGTGTTGGTTTAATGCTCTTTGAATTTTGTCATATTTAGTTTATTTTAAGTCGTAAAAGACATCTGTCTCTATAAACTCAGAAAATTCGCATAATCAGCGTAGGTAGTGAGAAGACATAAAAAAGAATATATTATATAAAAATGATTTACATGAAAATACAGTTTTATGTCGTTCCTTTATTCATTCACCATTTAGTAAGGTCGGGGTGGACTATAAAATTAAATATTATTAGACGTTTTATGGTTTAGCTTAAAGTAGCCGGTCACGGAGATTTTATAGTATTAGACTTGTTACTTTTCCTGATTTATTACACACGATATAAGATGGGATTAGTTTTTATGACTTCTGGATTTTGCTGCAGAACTGTTCTTTTAAGCTTTCCCTTTAGTACAAATGTGGGTTTCAGTCACAGGGAGTATTAGACTGACTAAAACCCACATATGTTGGCTTTATCCATTTGAATATAGACAAATATCTCTCGCAATACTACTACGGCTGCTACCCTCTTACTCCGTGCTATGACCTGGATCAGGGCCAGACGCAGAAGGTCGCCGGCGCTGATTGCATCCACGAAGATACAGCGGTGCTCTGCCCAAGTGCCCAAACCTCAACCGTACGCTCCGCCGTGGCTTCCCGGCTATCTATAAAATAGTAACACACGAGCTTTTGTTCCCACCAAATCTACAATAGGGACCTTATACAACAACTGTGTCCGCTGAGGACCTGTATCGGGCAGAAAGTTTGGACGCCCTACCACATTTCTAACCACTCCTCAAAGAAAGGTACATTAGACCGAAGCATACGTGTAACACGCCTAATTTGTACGTAAAACGACGTTGTGTGGCGTTGCATGGCGTGGATCAAGTGTAACTCTACAAACCTGGTTTCCATATAAAATGTATGGAGACCGACGCGCCCAGATCCGCGTGTAGCACACGTGTGAGCAGTGTAGTTATCGTGGCGATTGTGTGGTTCCCATTTGGGTTCATCTATTGTTGGACATAAGCCTCCCCCAAATGTCGGTACAACGGACGCTCCTGTATATCTAGCATCTAAAAAATTCCAGCAATCTTCACCAGGTCATCGGTCTACCTTGTGGGAGACCTTCCAACCCCCTGGATATTTAAAATATTGACATTTGGCTGTATCCTGACTTACAGACAGTAGAGAAAAGGTTATGAAAGGTTTTTTTTTTTTGTTTTTTACCTTCGTGCGTCACTGCGGGGTGCCAACTGAAAACCAGCGCTGGGTGTCTGACGCCCAGCAAATGCTGAGGTGGTTTTTTTTTCCTTTGTGCTTGTAATGGTTGTACTGTCCCGAATAAAAGTGTTTCTATTCTATTCTTGCTTGTCAAATTAAATATTGACTGTACCAAAGTTGCCTACCAAACGTTAGTTTACTCTTATCAATCAGTTCGATCTCCCCAAATCAACCGATTTCATCACACAATACAGCTGGGTTCCTTTCATAAGGTAATCTAATTTATATCGTGATGTACTTGAACGCGATACACGGTGGACGCTAATGTGTAAACATTTGTGGATCAGTATGTTCGTCACTGCGTGTAATGTTCTGTGGGGTACAAGGATGTGACTGTGCTGGATAGGGCTCGTTAGGTAGGATATCGTCAAATTATTTCTGCCATTCTGGGTGGAGTGAGAGCATGTCTGATTTTTACTGACTAAACCCACACGTGTTTTTTCAGTGGCTTTTAGCATTCTAGAGCTGTGGTAACTATTTCCCACAATCCCGCAGCTCTTAAGGTTCGGCTGCTAAAACCAGTGAATCATCATTATCTTCCTGCCCTTGTTCCGTTTTATTTGGGGTTGGTATAATACGTTTTTTTTCCATTCCCACTAACTCCCTTATTTTTTCACATTACTCTTCACACAATCCATCTACGAGTATATTTGCTTTGGCCTAATCTCTTCTCTCATATATATACTCATACCTTTTAATAACATGTGTTTTATCTCTCCTCTTCACATGATTATGCCAATTACCAAGACATGCGATTCCCATTCAACTTTGTAATCACTAGCTCTACTTTCAAACTGCCTATAAGTGAGACTCATTTCTCACTTTAATATTCTCATCACTCCACACACCCATTTCAACATTCTTATATACGCTACATTCAAACTTTCCCCAACATTTTGTCCCATAAACCCCACGTACTACATCTTATTACGGAATTGTAGATTGTATCTTAGATAAAACCAGTGAATCATCATCATTGTCCTGCCCTTATCCCGTCTTATTTGATTCACACGTTTTTTACTTCCATTCTACACTGTCATCCGTCATGCTATCACTAACTCCTTTTTATTTCATATCACTCTTCACAAAATCTATCCATCTTTTCTTTGACCAACCTCTCACTTTAAATTGACCTAAATGTATACTTATAACTTATTTAGTAACAAGCGCTTTCAGCTAAAATCAGTGAATATAAGGCCGCGATTTCACTTGCAAGCAAATTGCATGCAAGTCGAATCACATTGCGAGTTACGAAGGACCACTTGATTACATCATACCTCGCTAATCCGCAATGTATTTTAACTTGCATGCAATTTACTGGCGAGTCGAAACGCGGCCTTAGGTATATTTTACCAAAAAATAAGAGCCACATCCAGTAGTTCTACAACACGGTTCTAATAGAGGCAGCGACCCGCGATAGAGTCATTTCCTGATTTTGATGTCGCAATACAATGTTCCATGTTAGTATATTGAAAGTTTTGACATCTTTATGACGTTTATAAAATTAATGTGTTCGCAGGTAATATTATTATTTTTTATTATGGCAATGTATGTGGGAATAAGCTATTTTGAAATGGACGGATTTATTATTTTTGATTGAGAGAAAATGAATTGTGCTTTATTACCATCTAGCCAGTTTATATAACGTTGCCTGCTAGAATGACCAACTGACCAATTTTAACAAAATTAACTCTTTTGTTTCAAAGTTATAGCAACTAATTATTATTATCTTACATTATTGTTTGGTTATTAATTAAGAAAGGGTCAATACACTTTATTGCAAATTTATCGAGCGTTTATTGCACCATTACCATATATTGCAAGTTTATGCAGGACTGCTGTTATGTTTAAATATTTTAATAAAAATAAAACATTTACAGATATAAGTACAAAAGCAGTATCCCACCGGTTTCGGGAACAGTCTCCATGCCACGGTGGTCAGGACTATTATTATCTCCTTTATTTATTTGATACATATTTTATTTTTATTTTCTATTATTACTATAGCCAAAAATAAGCTAAATATAGACATCTGTTTAATTAGGTTGATATACCTATTAGTGTTAAAACCGTTAGTGTTTTATGTTAAAAATATGTAGATATAATCTAGACTAGTGTCAAATTAAATCAGACGTGATATATTGATCACAGATGCTATATCTGCAATTTGTTTGCAAAATTATTTTATCATTTTCTTTAAAAAGAAATACTTTTTTTTTATTCATATTATCTATTCTTGACTGCGATCTCACCTGTTGATAAACAGTGATGCAATCGTTGATGTTGAGGCGCACTAGTTTATTAAGGGCCTATTCATTATAGCCTTTAGGTAGGCGCGGGCTTGCGGACGGCATGCAATGGGTAGCTCGCCGTCCGACCGTCCGGTAACCGTCTGGACCGAGCCCAAGTCGTCGACGGCCCGTACTGTTCCCGCTCGCCTCAAGGAATTGTCAGCAACCGTAGAGGCCCAACAGGGTCGAAGCCTACTGAGGCCAATTGATTTTTGCGGCGGAAAATAAACGGCTAATCTTTTTTTTCGATAACTTATAAGTTTCATTTTTTCAGCTTCAGGGACTGCAGACCTGAGTATATGGTTTTAATTTTAACTCGATACCTCCATGTGTTCCCGAGATAAATGGTCTTGACACCAGACAGACGGATGGACGGACGGACTTTATTGTTACCAATCAGCCAGTCATCAGCCTTTTTAATGTTCCCACTACTGGGATTCAGGCCTCCTCTCCAGGAGAGGGAATGGGCCGTAATCCACCACGCGGGCCCAGTGCGGGTTGGTGAATGTCACATGTCTTCGAATTTTTTGGTTATAGGACATGCCGATTTCCTTACGATGTTTTCCTTCATCGTTTTGAGAGCAGTGGTAATGAAATAAATTCAAGTAATGCGCCTGGCAGGGTTTGGACCCGCGTCCTACAACTCGTAAGTCGGGGCCATTACCACTCAGCCACCACTGCTCTCACTCAATCTACACTATCTACTCTTATAATTATATAACAATAGAAAAAAAAAGTTTGTTTTTGTATTTTTTTTGTTTGTAGGAGGTACTTAATCTCTGAAAGTACTAGTCCGATTGCTGAAATTTTTTCACCGATAGAACGCTGCTTTATTCCTGAGTGACATAGGCAAATTTCATATAAGTGGACGAAGCTGCAGGCAAAAACTAGCTACATAATTTTTTCGTTAACTTTAAACCTCTTATTATCTGAAACTTTCCCATATACTGTGCGTTAGCAACAGAGCAAACGAGGATGTGGCTGGTAGGAGTGATGCCTAATTTCGTCTAATTTCATCCTATAAATGTGACAAAGTTATTGTTGCAGCTGACAGAGTGATACCACACCATGTAAATTAAGTGATATTGTGTAATATACTCGTACTAGTGATGTTATGTGAAATGTTGATACATTATGCGTGTGAGAGGTGTTAATAATACCGCGAGTTTACTGCTCTTCGTGTTAGGGATGATAGTTTTTTGCATATAGAAGTATTTTGGCTAACGAGGAGAGAAATATATGAGTTAGGTAGCCAGGCTAAAGACATCCATTGCTGAACATAAGTCCCCCATAAGAGCCATCACAACGACTGTTCGTATCGCATTCATCGAATTCCCGCGACCCTGACCAGGTAATTGGTCCACCTTGTTGGAGGCCTTCAGCCATTTTGGTTAACGAGGACAGGAATATGAGTTAGGAACCAGCCGAATGACGTCCATTGCTGAACATAGGTCTCCCACAAGCGTCACTACAACGACTGGTCTTGCGCGTATCGCACTCATCGGACTTCCGCGACCCTCCAAGTTCATCGGTCCACCTTGTAGCTACTAATGCTGCATCTTCTGGAACACGGTCGCCAGTCCAGAACTATTCAGCCCCATTGTCCATCTGTTCTGCAAGCAATATGCTCCTGTTCACTGCCACTTAAGATGAAGGAGAAGAAGTATCTCCAACTTGCAAAAAGGTCCCATATGATTGTAATTGTGTCACGATGATGAGCTATATCAAACGTCAATTCTGAAAGCATACTGCCACTACCACTTAAGTTTATCGATTCTTCATCGATAACATTCGTTCTTCTGCAATTATCTTATTCTATTCTATTTCTTAACTACTGATTAGATCCCGCAAAGACAGTCTGAGAATAATGCTCTTTTGGTGATTTTAATCCTTCCATTGAGTATTAGCAAAAATTTTCTTAATTAAGTGCTCACATTAAATCTAACCGTTCGTAAAGTAACTACTACGTTTTAAAACCTTTACTCATCAGATATCTATCTCTATCTATGAAGTTTTGTAGTAGTGTGTACATACCTATATAATATAATAATTTATGACGTAAAAATCAGGCTATATCTTGATTTATGATGTAAAAATTGGAATAAATCATGGAAAAAAATTACAGTTATTTAATCCACATGCATCTAGGATAGTCTTATTGGTTGATTTATATATGCTAGATATGTATATTTTGAAGAACACATAACCAGTGTTTTTTTTGTAAACATATTTCTAAAGATCAAAGCCGTTTGAAAGTATGGAAAATAAGTGAAACAATATCATGTTGATACTTAATTTTTTTTTGGCAAGAGTTTAGTCATACGAAAAAATCATTATCAAAAAAAAATTTTTTTTTTGGTGATTTACTTAGACAGTACAATTTTCCAGGTCACGTGATCCCCTGGCGCTCGAGGGGTTATTTATGAATCTATCTGTTTTTTTTTTAAATCTATTAACCCAGCCGTTACCGAGGAGTAGAAGAAAGGCTTCAGAAAGACACTGTTTTATGGCACGAAATAAGAGCCAGGGCCTTAATAAGTTAACAGCAACTAAGATAATCTCACTTCATGTCATTAAAATCATTATTTCTACTAAATTGTTCCCAAAAAACTGTAGGAAAAAGAAACAGCACACATAAATTGGTCCAAAGCAGTTGATAAGGTATTTTAATATCCAAAATGTAACGCTTTGTGTCCGTGGGACGCGGTGCGTGACGTCATTGTAGCACCCTTTATTTGGGACTACTTTGGTTTAGTGTATTTACATGGATGTAGGAAGGATGGGAATTTATGGAAATAACTGTTATTAAGAGCGGCCAACTTGAAGTACATTTTAATATAACCGCTCGTGCTCTTACGTGATTAATGATGTCATCACACATTTATCTCCAGATACTCGTATTTTGGATTTACAGATATCTTGTGGATATTATCTATATAATGAAGCCTATGCTTCAGAATATAAATTTGTGTAAAACCAACCCAGTAAAGACCTCTGAATATCTGCTATTTCACGTGAATTTTGACCCTCCATAATGTACTCCTATATTATAAATATAAAAAAAAATGATATTAGAAACCTCAGTATCATTTTTGAAGACCTATCCATAAATACCCCACACGTATGGGTTTGATGAAAAAAAAATTTTTGAGTTTCAGTTCTAAGTATGGTATGGTACCTATGTATCCCCCAAAATTTATTGCTTTTTTTCTATTTTTGTGTAAAAATCTTAATGCGGTTCACAGAATACATCTACTTACAAAGTTTCAACAGTATAGCTCTTATGGTTTCGGAAAAAAGTGGCTGTGACATACGGACGGACAGACAGACAGACAGACAGACACGACGAATCTATAAGGGTTCCGTTTTTTGCCATTTGGCTACGGAACCCTAAAAAGTACATGTTGATGTGTTGGTTTCTATTGAGAAGCCTTGTACATTTAATCAAGATTCTAAATTATGACAATTTTTGTGAAAAAAGTTCAAGGGTTTAAAAAAACACGTATTTCCGAAATCACCGAATACTACCACATTTTTAGGCGTTATCTCTCTTTTTCGCGTTGCTTCTCCGTCAAACATCGCATTGGATTGCGTTAGATGAAGCAACAAGCCTAAAGTTTTAAACCATGTTTGAGGTTGACGATAGGCGAGTGGAAAAGGACCCTCTTAAGATGAAGGACAACTCTCGTTATAGATTTAGGTATATCATCATCATCATTTTCCTGCCCGCATCCCATGTTCCTTGGGATCGTTCACAGTCACGCTTTTTCTAACTCTCATTTCTTTCATATCACTTAAACAATCCATCCATCTTTTATTTGGCCTCACTCTTCCTCTTCACCCATCCACCTGTATATTAATTACTGTTTTAGTTGCATTTCATCCATCCTGTTGTAGACTTACGATGTTTGTAGTAATCCAGTGTCAAGAACATCAAAAGCAATGCCTGGCTAGTTATTCTTTTTTGCTAATTTTATAAAGTCTTCAAAATCTTTTAAATAATTAGGTATATCCTTTTGTAGTGCATTTCCTAAATTTTTAGTTCAATTTCGTAATGCAATTTTTTTTTTTTGGGCACATTCATTCGACAGCGATGCCGAGAAATATTATGACACTATCTTTTAGCTAAGTGTTAGGGTGTTTATAATATTTAATTTTAAAGTTTCAATTGGGCAAGTAAGTGTTTTTATTTGTCTTGTTTAACTGTGAAAAACTGTTCAATAAATAAAACTGTGTTGATGCCACCTCCAAACCTTCACCAATTTAGTATTCATAGTACCTACTTCCTCATTTCCCTCTACGAGTCTGTTTATTTCATTTCTTTCCTGCGCACACGCAGTCTATTGTCCGCCATTACTTCTCAAAGTGTTATTTACACCGAGATCGTATCAGTTAACTGTGATACCATGAAACAGCTTACTTGGTTTGCATCTAATTATAATATAGTTAACCTTTCGTTAATTATCGGCCGGTAATGGCTTTCATTAAAAAGTACGGTTTAAAACTTTAACTATAAACCTCCATTAGTATGAGGTATTAATTAGATAACGGTATATTTGATTGAAGAATTTTTGGTGAGAAATGAGGTTTAGTAGATGAATAATGATTCTTGTTTGAATCGAGTACTTATTCTAACTTTTATGGAAATTTGGACAAAGTGATATTATATTGGTGATAGACTCCACGCAAGGTAATTTGGCGCGTGGCAGAAATCCGAAACTAATCGTTCTTGACGTTTATGTCATGCGTCAGGAGAATGTGTTGTGTTCAGTGTTTTTTATCGTTTCCAAAATAAATAGTCGTCATTATTATACCAAAAGTGCTGTCAGAGATATTAACTTGAAAGTGAAGAGGAATGAGAAAATATCGGGCTTACGGTACCATTTTCCAAAATTAGACTCATTTGTCAAATAATTTTTCGGGTGACCATTATAATAAAATTCCCCTACAAACGTGTACCCGAGCGGTATATATCAAGTCAACAAAGTTTATTGAAAATAGATTCCTACTATGTGCCTAAATCTTAATCAAGTGACTATCATGACGATATGAATTCTGCAAACTTCATCCATGAAAGAATAAATATGTAGTGCCAAATCTACAACCGAATTGTATTTTAGTAATGGATAATGCATCATACCACTGCACATAAATAAACAAAGCCCAATGTGCCTTACCTATTGCCACTTAAGTTTAGCGATTCTTCGTGCTATGTCGGCAACTCTGTTCTCTTGCAGTCATCTATCAATGTCTATTATAATTATTATCTTTTACCAATTTAAGACAATATAAGAAAATGAGTATTTTCGAAACGAGAGTTTCAAATTCATATTTGTTATTCGTATTGAATGTTTTTACCGTCAAACATTAATTGGTTTCTACTATGTACGTTTCTCACATCTGTTTTACTGATTCCTATTTCTTTGTTCCGTTAAATATTTTATATTCCACCATGAATGGAACTGATTATAGGTGCCATATAAAAAAGACGGATTGATGTTCAAAATACTGGTCAATTTTACTTCACCGTTTCTATTTCGAATTTTAGTGCCCATTGTCGTCTATACAGGTCATTAGAATCCAATTACTATAAAATAAAATTAACAGAATCCATCGCCTTTCGTTATTACAATACCATTATATGGGATTGTATATGTCCCCGGGTTATTACGAATACCGTAAGTTTATAATAAATCGCGTGTAATTACAGATTGTTTCTTAAAAGATATGGATACATTGTTAAATATTATACTTGGGTGAGATGCCTTGTATTTGAAATTATCTGTTTATAATAGGTACATTTGTGAGAGTTTAATCTGTTTAACCTCTCGAATATCGTAATTAGAGACGCAGCAGAAAGACAATGAGAGAACGAACGCGGTTCTCTTGGGTTTAATAAATTAAGGTGTGCATGGAATAGAACACGTCGTTGACTGTTCTTATCGGATGAAAAGATTCTAGACCTTATATCATGAAATTGAAAAAAAAAATCCCCAATTAACACCTAAACAATGGAAAAGCAAAAATCATAAACTATCGGCTTATCTGAGTCCATAATTTGCCAACTTAATGAACCGACAGTTCCAACTGATCCACTTATTGTGAGCGGCAAGATTGATGCGTTTGCAAACAAAAACATGATAAGCGCTATATTAGCTACGGGCGAAAACTTCTCAACGGAATACAATTGTTGGAAAGAACCTGGTTAGTTGGATAAATCTGAGGTTTTTCTGTAGCAAATACATGTGCTACTAGCTTTTGCCTGCGGCTTCACCCGCGTATATAAAATGTAGCCTACTGCCGGTGCCACTCAGGAATAAAGCAGCTTTCTATCGGTGAAAACATTATAACAATCGAACCAGTACAAATAAAACAATAAACTTTCCCGTTTTGTAATATTAGTATTGATTAAGAAAATTGATTTATCTGAAAAAAAAAACCACTGAATTTCCAAAATACTAAACTGCTGAATAGAGGCTTTGAAAGGTCTAAGCTCCAAGCAAAAATGTAAATATCCTGACCCAAACTTCAGTGGAACATCATCCCACACCGAAAACGGTTACAACATGAAAGAAATCAGTATTGTGACATACATATAGAGGAGTGATATGAAAGAGTTAGTGTGACCGGTGACAGGACAGAATTGAAGAAAAAAACGTGTTCCGCCGAATCCCAAGTAATATGAGATAAGGGCAGGAAGAAGAAGAAGGGGAGGTTTAGCTTTAGCTGAAATTATGGTGATCATGTCCCTATCTATTGGTACACAGTTGAAAATGTCAACCTTTTAGAAATATTTCTGGACAGGTATGAGGTTAACGCAATCTAGTAATAAACTGTAAACAAAATAAACCACAAGTATTTGTTTCGCTAACTGGAAGACGCAATGACACGCGAAACTAATGTCAGCTAACGCCAAAAGATTCCCGCATTCACCTGGTGAGGATCGCGGGAATCTCGTAGGCGCAACTGATGCAACTGATCTAACTGATGCGGTCTATTCCCTCTCCTAGAGAGAAGGCCTGAGTCCGGCAAGTGGGATCATTAAAAGGGCTGATGATGATGATCATGATGAACTGAAGCAAGTCACAAAGGGACGGGTTATTGTAGCGACGCTTGGGGGTGGCCGAGGACGTAGTAGACCTCTTTCAGCCAAAATGATGATGAAGCCGAAATTGGAGCAAAATGACCGACAAGCCAAATTCATTCAAATGAAAAGTAAATTCAAACTAAAAAAAAACAATTTATGATCTATGAATTCAAATCTATTCGAAAGAGAACACACACCCGATAAAAAACTCGAATAATTAATCTCGAATTATGTAAACATAATTAGATGAACCAAACTAGAAAATGTAAATGAGTAGAAACATGTAACGGTTGTGTGTTACGAAATTGGTGTGGTCACCGTTGAGGGAACAGCAGATAAAGTTATTGTAACAAGGTACGTTTGAGCAAGCAGGGAGGCGTTAGTGACAGCGGATACAACATTTTTTGTAGAAAGAAACAAAACAAGATTTCAATGAAAAACATTTTTTTAAAGCAAGCTTTTATAGCGCCGTACATAACTGTATAATTAAAACTCATCAAGATCATTCCAAAAAGCTCAAACTGCGTTCTTAAGACCACATACCGGTTCCATCGTCAGATCTGCTTCAAGTCATAATAATTTTTGTATTGTCATCTGATTTATACATACATGTAAAATTTCAGCTCAATTGGTAACCGGGAAGTGGATCAATTTGCAAGATTTGATTACAAATTTAAAACCATGGGGACATTTTAAAATAAATAAAAGCTTGTAAAAGAAAGATATTCATTGGTGACTCGTACAGGACAAGCAACAATAAAAAAAAATGTTAACCAACTAAACTATAAATAACTTTAATGTAAAATGTAACATAAAAAGAAAAACAAGAAATAAAAAAGACCTGTGTGAAGCCAAAAAGGCTCCTGTCTCAGCATATGCTGCGATATTTAAACAAAAAAGTAAAATAAAACAGCGCCTGGCAGGTATTCTGATTCTAATACTTGCTTGTAACCAAATAATTACAATCATGCGGAACGATTTTGTAAGAATCGCCAAACTTAAGTGGCAAGGGCATATCGCTCGCAGAACAGATTATCAATGGGGCACAATGTATCTGGACTGCAGACTGCATTCCAGAAGATACCAGCGTTGGAAGGGCACAAGGTGGACCCATAAACTGATGAGAGTCGTGGATATCCATCGATGCGAGGCAAAAAGAAGCGGTCGGCCGTCAATTATGATTTTTTTTCTTCAAGGCTCTTATTGCGTTATTTATTATCTTGGTGTTTAATTAAATATTATATAAATAAATAAGCTATGTGCAATCAAAAGAAACTTTCACTACCACTGCTCTCAAAACGGTGAAGGAAAACATTGTGAGGAAACCGGCATGTCCTAGAATCAAAAATTATAAGGACATGTGACATTCACCAATCCGCGCTGGGTCCGCGTGGTAGATTACGGCCCACTCCTTCTCCTAGAGATTGGGCCTGAGTCCCAGCAGTAGAAACATTTTAAAAAAGACTGATGAAGATGATCAAAAGAAAAAAACAGTGAAATTCCTTGCCGAAGTCGGTGTTTCCTGATGGCTACAACGTTGAGATCTATAAGTCAAGAGTGAATAAGTTACTTCCGGGTAAGTGTGCTCCATCGTCGCTTTCCATCGGGCGAGATAGCGGTCAAGCGTGAAGCTATCAGTCATATATAAAATGTCTGTCCAATAACCACAATCATGGTAACCTGTACAAAAACATACCCTTTTTCCAGCAACGTTATCTCTATTAACTCCGCTATCCGCTCCCAATCAGACCTCACAGTCCATAATTAAATAAACGCACAGAAGCGATGATTTTTATCTCTTAACAACTACCCATATAAGTGCATAATCATTCTTTGTGTGATGTTGATCATCATTCTTACGCACACATGTGATTACGAACCATTTGAGTTTAATTTTTTGAAACAGCCCCTAAGGTGTGGCAGAAATTTCGTTGTTTGTCCAACAATGGTTTTCCAATTGACATAAAATGATGTAGATTTTTTAAAAGGTAGATAGATACTCTTTATTGTACACATTAAGATATTACCATAAGGGCTACATTTCACTGAGACACCATGGCGGTTCGACCAG
The DNA here is from genome assembly GCA_910589285.2 of Mythimna ferrago. NCBI lineage: Eukaryota > Metazoa > Arthropoda > Insecta > Lepidoptera > Noctuidae > Mythimna > Mythimna ferrago. Next base: position 5,497,891 of record OU342693.1, read on the forward strand.
TCGCCGCTACCAATAAAATGTATACAGCTCTATAGAAAATTACTCACCTTTTTTTTTGGTGGGGAATATCATTCAATGACAACCCCCGCTCTTGGGTGGAGCTGGAGATAGTGTCAGACTCTTGCTGACTAAAAAACCCACCCCGTTCCTTCAAGCCTTCATACCGGGACTCGAGTTCTCTTTCGGATAACCCTGGCCCCAGTACGCTTCGACCTGGCTGGGCCCCTGCTGTTGCTGACAACTCCTTGAGGCGCGCAGTAACAATGCGCGCCGTCGACGACTCGGGCTTGGTCTGGACAGTTACCGGACGGCCGGACAGCGAGCTACCCATTGCTCACTGTCCGCAAGCCCGCGCCTACGGTGGCTGGAAATCAGGATCGGAATCCCGGCGGCGGCGAGAGCGCCGTTGCCTGAGAGTTACTCACCTTGTGTCTGTTTGGTTGCGCAACTGATTTGGTGGCGCGACCAGCTCGGACGTGTACGACTCTGGTGTCCGTATGGTGTCTAGTTTGGTAGCTTAGTGCTATATTTCACCAGGACACCATGGTTGCGCAACTGGTCACGCCGGGATTGCGTCCGGGCGAAATATAGGCCTAAGAGCTTAAAGTTATAGGGAGTAACAAAGGGCGGCTTTATCACTAAAAGCGATTTTTCATGAACCTATATAACTATAACCTTACCAAAGATAGACCAAGGTTTTCATAAAAGATGAGGAAGAAATGGTGAAATCTGTTGTAGTGGTGAATAGTGACGATGACCTATTATTATCTTTTCAATTATGCCTGTAACCCTGAAAATTATACAAAATCATTAAAGTGGACAAACTAGATGCAAAGCAGTAATGCGAAAGATGGTAGGAACGGACAATCCTTACACCGCAGTTGCCAAAGGAGACGTCTCGTACGATCGAGAAGTTCAGGGCTATTTGCGGCTACCGTAGACTCGCAAGTGGCGAGCAATAGGTAGCTCGCCATATGGCTGTCCGGTAAGGATTAAGCCTTAGTTGACGGCGCGTTGTGTTCCACTCGCACCTCTAAGAGATAACTGAAGGGAAGTGACCGTGGCTGTTGGGGTCTATACTTGGACTTGAATAAAAAAGCAGTGGACTGTAAAACTGATATAGTATATTCAAAATAATTAGTACAATAATAAAATATAAGGCGCAAGAGTGTCATCGTCGGAGATCAGTAGCGAAGTGAAGTCTGTCTTGAACACCAGCGTAGCCGCCCGCGCCGTCGCCCGCTCAGCAGCCCGATGCTTTACGAAGGTAGCCGACGGCGGCCGAACAGTGGCCGTAGAACGCAAATGGCAACTAAAGGGCTAGGTTTTAGTCTGTAAGCAAAAGTATAGACACGACCCTCTTTTCACTTTAGAGCGTGGGAAGGCACTTTATAATTTCTCACTTCAAAAAAAAAAAAAATCCAATAGTAGATTGAAAGAAATTGAGTCAATAAATCTTTGAAAAAAATAAATAATTATGTTTCAAAACAACTCCAACTTCCGATAATCATGGATGCATAGCAATTAACTACACTTCCGTGCGTTAATATCAACCGCACTTTATTTTATCCCAGAATTAATAGACTTACGTTCAATGGACAGTAATTGGTGCAAACAAACAGCCATTACACTTTTCTTAGAACAAAGTCGACGTTGATTTACTATTCTCGCGAAAATGACCATGTTAGTCTACCACTATAGTTTTTTCCCGAGTAATATTATGAGTTATTGTCCAAAGCGGGTTCGAGTCCCGGGAAGTGAAACGGTAACAAAATACCGGATGTGTCGTGGGCGGTCACTGTGCGCATTGTCATACAAAAAGCTTTTGCTTTATTAGTGTGACTATGATTTTTATTTGGCTTCGGATACGATAAAAAGATTTGTTAAAAATTGTGTGATTATTTTTCTGCTAGCATTTGTAGTATCGGTGTTTCTGTAATAAAGACATTAGTATATTTTTGGAGTAATTAATGTTATTTATTTATTTATTATATACTTTATTGTGGTTACATAAAACATAACAAAGAAAAACTTATATCTAAAACACGCACAATGGGCGGCCTTGTCGCATTCCGCGATCTCTTCAAGGCAACCTAGAATAGACAGTAAATAGACAGTTTTTTTGGTAAATAAATTAGTTTCGAGAAATCATGTTCAAGGTCACAATAAAATAATATAACAAGCTATTTTTTTTTTGTTTAATAACAGCTCGTGAAACAAAACATACGTACCCCCTGTAGCCATATTGCTACAGGGTATGTTTTTTTGGGTCAAATCTTGCAAATGAATTTTAAAACAGTTACACCTTACCGATTGAACTGAAATTTCGCAGACATGTTCATTTTAGATGACAATGCATGGTTTACTAAGTGACGTCAAAATCCAATATGGCGGACTCCTGAAGATGGTGGACTAGTTATTTTATTTCTGGCTAGCTTTTGCCCGGAAAAAAATAGCGATCGGACCAGTGCTTCCAGAAATTACCTCCTAGAAACAAAAAACATAAAAGCAAAAAAAAACTGCCTTTTTATAATATTAATGCAGATTACATTGAAAAAGTTCGGTAAAACAGCTGTGGCACATATTTATGTAATTTAGGCACAATAAATATTGCCCAGTCACTTATGTCGTGTTCTGGCGATAAGCCAGTGGCAACTTTCTACGAAGAAAGTCCGACTACTTATTTGCAAGGCGCTAAAAGGTACTTGCCTAATTGGAAAAAGAAACTCCTTTACGCAAATGACTTTTGTTTCGATGCAATAAATTTATTAAGAAGAGGGAGGCTAAAGAAAAATGGCTGGATTGTGTGAGAAAAGGTATGAAAGAAAAGGGATAGTGTGACGGGTGACAGGACAAAATGGATGAAAAAAACGTGTTGCACCGACCCCAAGTAAGAAGGGTTAAGGGTAAGAAGAAGAAAAAGAAGGAGGACAAAATCATCGTCGACCACTATCGCTTATCATCAGGAATCGGTTCACGTTACCAATAGATATTGAACCGAACCCTTACCGAACCGATTCCTGAGGACCTATTCCTTGAAATCAAATACGATGCAGTTTAATGTAGGCTGCAGTATTGCTTGAAAGAGTTACCTCCGAACGTATAGGGCAACTGAAGAAATACAGGTGAGTTTAGTCCGTAATAGTCTGACACTTCCTTTTGCTCCACCTTTTTTTTTATTTAGCCTTTACTTTCCCACTGCTGGGCAAAGGCCTTCCCCAAACTCCTTCCATGTATTTCTCTCTTGAGCCACCTCGAACCAGCTCTTGCGATAGGTTTCCAAGTCGTTCCGCCACCTCCTCACAGGTCGATCTCGGCGGCGTCATCCGTCCATCGTCCGTGGCTCCACCTAAAGCAAGTTACATCCCACAAAAAAAAAAACAGAATTTAGTGAATTATGGTTAATTCTGAATACATACTAACATTCATAACCAATTCTCCTTTTATTACAATGACATAGTCACACTAAGCAGTTCCACACAAGCTCTATTGTCTTGATAATGCTATTAACAAAATTATTGTTTACCTCTTCTATAGCTGTCTACCCACTTATTACAGAGGTTTGGACGCTGCCCCTTCCGGTACAATCTGTTATGCTGTTTTTAATTAACTTTTTTATTGTCAGTGTAATTTTTAGTGGGACACTTTTACATTATTGTTTAGTGGTTACTCATTCGGAAATTATTTTTCCGGTAGTTTTGATAGGTGGGTTGATTTTTGTGGCTCGAAGTGTAGTGATCTTCGAATCTAAACTACGATAATTATATTTATTTTAAAAGACAACAATATGGTCCTGCCACTCTTATGCAGGTCACCATTGTCCCAGAAGGCTTTAATCCTGCTAGGCCCTAACGGTTTTACTGAAATCTCCTTGAGGCGCGTAGAACAGTACGGACCGTCGATGACTTGAGCTCGGTCCGGATGGTTACCTGGCGTCCGGACGGCCAGCTACCCATTGCTCCCCGTCCGCAAGCCCACGTCTACGGTGGTAGACAAGTAAGATATCCAGTGATATTTTGGTGTAGCTAACTTATAGACTCTCCGCATATACACCCTGTTTAAACGCCTTGAACAAGGTGATTTCTGTTTGGTCCGTACAACGAGAGAATCTACGGTATAAGCGCGTTATCACACTAGCGGTTTGCGAGCGGCTGCAGGGTGGAAGCGGATGTGCAGTGAATACGTCGTGAACACGCCGTGGCTGCACAACGGAGACGTCGCGGACGCTTGGAAATTCGCAACATTTTCAGCGCGTGTTTGTAGTAAGTAAACGACATGCAATACACTCAGTAACAAAAATGGATTCTGACGAGGAGATACTGCTGTTGGTTTTGTTACTTCGAAGATCGGAAACCCGTATCTTGTTGCGTCCGTAACAAATTAGCTACGCATGCGCGGCGTGTTCGTTGCGCGCCCGTAACGTACTCGTTGCGCACCCGCTTCCACCCCGCAACCGCTAGTGTGATAACGCCCTAAGTGTGTGACAGTTATTTAGGAAATCTTCAATCTACGATCTTTCCAATTAGTGACTGGAAAAACCAGACAAATATTAAAATCAAATATGACTATGAACGTACGATAAGTTATGTTGAATTTTAAATTATTTAAAGCGTTCATATTTTAGTTAAGAGCCTAAAGAAAGTCTGTTAATATATTTACATATTCTATATCTATATAAATAGCGTTTTTAACTGGTTTTAAATAAGAATTCGTTTGGAATTATAATTATTGTATTCCGTTAGTTCATCTTAATATTGAATTTAAAAAATAGCATCTCTACCGGTGTCGGAGACTCAGTTCAATGGGGTGATCAAGGCTCCAGATAAGGAAACTTCCTAATAATGAGAGCCATGACCAGAAGTACCGCTTATGGAATCATGCTCTTGATCCACTAAATAACCTAACTAAAGCCTGCTTATTTTATCTTTATTCAAGTATTAACTAGCTTATGGAATCATGCTATTGATCAAGCTACCAAACTAAAGCCTGCTTATTTTATCTTTATTCAAGTATTAACTAGCTTATGGAATCATGCTCTTGATCCAGCTACCTAAAACTAAACCCTTCTTATTTTATCTTTATTCAAGTATTAACTAGCTTATGGAATCATGCTCTTGATCCAGCTACCTAACTAAAGCCTGCTTATTTTATCTTTATTCAAGTATTAACTAGCTTCTGCTAGCGGCTTCGCCTACGTGAAAATCGTTTTTTTTTTTTCACACAAACTTTGGACCCCCGTTTACCCCTTTAGGGGTGGAGTTTCGTAAAATCCGTTCTCAGCGGATTTCTACACCCTGTAAGAAACCTACCTGCAAAATTTTAAGTTTGTAGGTGTCTATAGTTTTTGAGATTTTTTGATTAACCAGTGAGTAGTATTTCGCTTCTATACATAATATAGATCATTATATAAAACTCACTGCTAGGCAAAGACTTCTCTCAATAGAGAGACCCCACATTGACAACAACCAATGACAAATTGGCAATTTGTCCCAATGGATCTGGGCTTTTTCTTACCAATTTTTTAAATAAGATATCAAAAACGTAAGATAAAAATTATAATTTACTAATAAACAGACAATAAAAAGGAAGCCGAAAAATTGGTGCTAAGATGAACCTTATTTCTGAAAAAATCTCTTCCAGTATAAAAAAACATAATAAAATGTACTATATTCTGACAAATAAATGCGTTTGAATTTATAAATAAAAACTAGGCAAGTGCGAGTCGGACTCGCGCACTGAGGGTTCCGTGCGAACTATAATTCCCGAATGGAGTCTAAAAGATTTTTCCGAATTGCAATTTTTTTTTTTGTGACGTAGATAACCACAAATTTACTGTTTTCAGATTTTTCCCTATACCTGTGCTATAAGAACTTGCTTTGTTCCAAATTTCAGGATTTTGGGTCAACGGAAAGTACCCTATGATTTTCGATGTTTGAGAGTATTAAAATATACGTTTGACCACAAGCCTGAGTATAATGGTTTTAATTTCAACTTGATAAAGATAAAGGGTCTTGACAGACAGACAGACAGACGGACGGACAACAAAGTGATCCTACGAGTATAAGGGTTCCGTCCGTTTTTTCCTTTTGAGGTACGGAACCCTAAAAAGAGAAGAACACACCGTGTGTAAGAGTAGTAGAAAAAATAGAGTAAAAAAAAAGTCAATTCACTTTGAGATTTGATATACTATCATAATTGTACCTATATACACTAGTTTTTGCCAATGGGTTCGCCTGCGTAAAAGTAGGTTTCTCTTTTATACACTTTGGAACCCCGTAACCATCCCCTTAAAGAATGAATTTTTTAAAATATAGGTATTATAGTTCTTCGTAAACACCATAAAAGAAACTATGTGGTCCAGGGGTTTGGACTGGGCGTTGATGGGTCAGTGAGTCAGGACTTTGCTTTTTATAAAAATAAATTTATTATCAAATTAATGTTTTAATAATAGGTAATTTCCAAATAATATTATTAGACACTAGATTTTGCCCGCGCGGCTTCGCTCCCGCTCTTCCCTACCCCACCCTACTATACCCTACTCTACCCTACCCTAGTCTACCCTACACTACCCTACTCTACACTACTCGAGTAGTGTAGTAGAGTAGAGTAGTGTAGACTACACTAGTCTACTCTACTCTACCCTACTATGCCCTACTCTACCCTATCAAACTTCACATAAACCACCTACTAAATAGTCTGAACAAAGCCTAAACATTTGGTTTGGATAGGTGAGCCCGTTCTTGAGTTATAAAATTAAAACGAAAAGTGGCATTGATTTTTATATAAATAGATTACACAAGACTTCTAAGCAACTATGGCGAAATCGAAATATAGTATTCTTTCACTCTTTTAGAAACTGCTAGAGATATTACATTACTTTTTCACACCTTTTTCTACACACGTAGGTATAAGTTTTCAGTCTTCTAACATATAAACTATACTCCATCGTCACACATAGCTAAGTCAATTCCGATCACAGATTTCGTCTTGGTCAAGTTCGAACACCAACCACATTTGCTGGTCACAAACTTTAAGCCACGTGACTTTCACCTTTCTGCGTATTGAGATAAGGTGTGTTAAATGATTTATGGGTGTCAAAAATATATTTGTAAAGTACATACAAGGGTTCAACAAACTTTAGAATGACGATTAAGAATTCTTCGCGCGTAGGCAGTGGCCGAAATGATAGGCCGGTCGTGGAGACTACAATAGTCTATAAATATTGAAAAAAAAAAAGATAATCTATTGCAGTCGTTTGACATTCTAACACTAGAGTTACTTTGTATGCTTTCCTCTTCACTCCTGTAGTATGACTACACGTATCTTTTTATTTGGGATATTAGTAGGAATATAAAAAAACGAAAGAAAGAAAAATACTTTATTTGACATACACACTCGTAGATACACACAATGTAGTAACAACATGTAGACACTAATGATTATATAAAAAAGAGACAACTGACAATGTGTGTCTTACGGCTAAATAGAGGAAGAAATAGAATCTCAATATATTGTGAATGGAAAGGGAGAAGGAGGCCAAAGAAAAGATGGTACCATGGATTGTGTGACAAGGGATATGAAAGAAAAGGGAGTTAGTGATAGCGTGACGAGTGACAGGACAGAATGGAAGAAAAAACGTGTTGCGCCGACCCCAAATAAAACGGAACAAGGACAGGAAGATGATGACAATGATGATGATCGGGAGCCGTAGGAATTTTTCATACTAGGTGATTCTCCATTTTGCATCGCCTTCATGAATGAATCGTGCTTCTCTATGATTCTCAATATTACAATTGCAATATATACCTACCTAAATTTTAGTTCTGAATATACATTCCTTTGCTAAAATCTGGTATTCTACAATCACAAAATACATTCCTAATATGGTTATAATTTCTGTCATTCTTTGTCATAAGTTCATTAATTTTGGCCTGTTCATCAGCCATAAATAGAAAAATCAAGTTTTTATTAAGTTAACGGGATAGGATGTAAAAGTGTATAAATATGCACTTTTACAATTTTGTTTTTCGTTATTTAAACTCACCTATCATTATGGCTGCTACAGTTTGTAAATTATTGTGTACCTTCGTGATCTATTTCTCGTGTTGTGCAAAGAAACGAAAGAATACAAGGAAAATGTTGAAACAAACCATGAATAGGTAAGTAATAAACAGTTTTTGCGGGAATCCGATAGATGCGTGACGCACAGGACCGGTCGTTGTGGCGACGCTTGGGGGAAGCCTATGTGCAATAGTGGACGTCTTTTGGCTGATATGATGATGAAACAGTTTTTGAAACATAGATCGTGTATTCGATAAAGATTTTGAACAGAAAGAGTTCAGTATTTCCAAGCTGACTATCCTGGGAAGAAACACTGAAACAAACTCAGAGGTCAAAGTCTCTTTTAAAGTCAACATGATCAAATCATGCAAGAACCATGCAGATTTTTATCTGAGATAGTAATTTTGAGGAAAGAACTAAACATTTCTGATTAGATCTGCACAGTCAGTGTAAACATTTGTCTGTTTTCGTAGTATCGATTATCTTAGGAGCCATGATCATGACCTTACCATCTAATTCCGGTGTACGAGAGGGATGTCAATATCTGTCTCACTCTAACATTGGAATTATGAACATTGCAAGACGTCTCTTGGCTAGATCTTTAACCGAGTTCCAAAAAAAGAAGTTCTAAATTCGGTTGTATTTTTTTTATGTTTGTTACTTTAGAACTCCGTCGTTTATGGATCGATTTGTAAAATTTTTTACTCCCCTTAACTTATATGCTTCCAGTTTGGCCCATTAGAACTTACGAACACTCTTATCATCTCAAAAATCTCAATCAATATTAAAAACATGGTATTTCTACTCCTCAGAAATAGTAAGGGGCGATGACGTAGAATCATGTGTATGAAATACAAAATGATTTGAATAAGTATGAAATAATTTGAATACTTATGCATCGTTGCTATCTACTCCTTTTAGTAGATCTTTAATTGGTAAGATTGCTACTTAGAGGGAAGACAATAGGATCAGCTTATGTGTAGAACAATGTTGTAAGCATTGATGATCTTTAGGATTTTGAGCTTAGTGCGTCAATCGAATGCGGTTTTCGGGGACTATTGTCTTAGTCGTTAGCTTGTAATTAAAATTCTAATTTGATTTTATATCTCGTCCAACATACCACAGTATATCATGACCAGTGCGAAACGTGGCTCACAATGGGTCCCATAAGAAGGCTTAAAGTCACCCACAGAGCAATGGAGAAGGTTATGCAAGCAGTTTTTATACGTGATCGAATCAGATCAGAAATGAAGACATACGCAGGAGAACCAAGATTACGATGTAACTCGAGGAATCAATATATTTATGTGGCAATGTGCAATGGGCACATTGCTTGCAGACAGGTGGTCGATGGGGTCGAAAGGTTTGGTGTGTTGGTGGAGTGGCGACCACATATTGGAAAATGCAACGTTGGAAGGCCTCCCATAAAGTGGACTGATCACTTGGTGAGGGTCATGGGAATCCATGGGATCTGAGACGCACAGGACTTGGTCGCTGAGGAGAAACTTAGGGTAGGCCTATGTCCAGCAGTAGCTGTCCTTTGACTGAAATGATGACGATGACCAGTTTTTCTTCCGCTTGGCTTTTATAGCTTGTGACAATCAACGATAGTGTACCTTTTAAAAAATAACATCAAATCAAATCAAAATCAAAATCATTTATTTCAAATAGACCATTTGCAGGCACTTTTGAATAGTCAAATGTCGGTCAGTCTAAGAAAAGTGAAGCTAAATTGCACGTTCCAAAGAGCATCATACAAACAATGTCCGGAATAGGTTTTTTAGTCAGTAAGAGTCTGACACTATTTCCCGCTCCGCCTAAGAGCGGGGGTTGTCATTGGATGATTTTTCCCATCGAAAAAAAAGACCCTGTAATTATTTTTTCATTTTTACAGTGTGTCATTAACAGCTGTACGTTATATGTACCGATGGTAAAATAGAATGATTACTGCTATATTAATTTTGATCTTCAATACTTTGTTGTACAGAACCCAGACTATTATAATACTTGAAATCAGAACTGCTTTTAATGACTAGCAATCGCCAGCTATTTCAACTTAACAACCCTGACAACTGCTCCCATCTAAGTAGATTACAAAGATTAGATAAAATATCAAGCCTTCTTCAGTCTCTCCGTAATCTAGAATTCTAGGTCCATTTAAAACTACGATCTCCAGTCCGCAACTCCAAGTTTACACCCTCTATACAACCTTAATAGCCACACAACTGATAACCAATCATATAAAGCGAGTGCTAGATTACACCCTGCACTACTTCCTCCCATGTACTTTACACTGCGAGATATTGTTGTATCTAAACGACGTACGTTATCTAAGGAAATCTATCTGAATTATTTATAAATTCAATCTTAGATTACAACGGTTTTACTATAAAGTTGGGATCGAACGGCTAACGGGAAGGCCGGGTCATAGCTTGATAGGTCTCATGCCTACGCGGAACGTACCTACACTGATGGCCACAATTTGATTTTTAGTACCAAAACAAATTGCCTTTCATACTATTTAGGGCTTTAATAGCCTTTTAATAAAAGCTCTTTTGGATTGTGTGATGTTGTAAACGATTTTGTTTAATGGTTTTCCAATTTTTGCCTTTGCAAATTAGATGTGTTTTAAACGCCTAAGTTGTTGGGACTTGCTTCAAATGTTTAGGTTTTTTTGGATACTAATTGAGCATTTCTTTGAATGTTTAATTGCCGTATCAATTTTATTGGTTGTTGATAAATTTTAATGGGTTTTAACCCAGAAATGTATGAAACATAAAAGATGAACGCGACAATCTAACTAGATGCAAGAAAAAGATAGGATTTGTGTGTTGCTTTTCGATTTTTTTAAATTGTAGAAATCATAAGTAAATATTCAGAAAACATAAATTGTATTGTTCATTGGGTGGTTTAGGATTATGTGAGAACTGAGGATTGATATGAAAGAAAAAGGAGTTAGTAATAGCGTGACGGGTGATAAGATAAAATGGAAAGAAATGAGTTGCATCGGCCCCATATAATATAAGATAAGGGCAGAAAGACGATGATGATGGTCTTTTTAAAGCCACTGTTGACTATTAGGATTAAAATACAAATTTTCATGCAATTACTGGTTGAATATTTTTGTTCGTTGATGACAAAATCAGTGGAGAAATTGCATTTCAGTTTTCAAACTTGTAAAATATTGGATTAGAAATTTCCAATAGCAGCTGTTTATTTTACTACAAAATTCATATTTTCTTCAACTTTCACATCACTATTGCATATCACAGCAGTTACAGCATATCTTTAAAGCATTCCCCTACTAACAAAAACCACAAATCACAAAAATGCGTGTCACATTTACATTCACTATTCCATAAAAGTGTCATAAAGAGAAAAGTATCAAAAATGATACACGATAGAAAATGTAAAGTTTATAATTTATTGACCATTTAGCATGAGTAAATTTATCCCATAAATTGTAAATATCTGTCTTAAGAGAGGTGTGATTTGCACCATTATAGGTTGCTGGTACAGCTTTTTCTCAGCTATTGATTATCGCTATCAGATAAGAACTGATAGGTTTATCTGATAGATAAATGACCACTACTGAACATAGGCTTTCAGTTACGGTGGCAGATAATTTAAAATAATTTCCCATTTGCAATGTTGTCCCTTTTTACCTCATTGCAAGGTCTGCTGAGTCTCTCTTCTCGGCAAAGTGACTTTCTGTGAGCAATAAAGGATAATTGAAAAGTCAAAATGTAAGGGATTAAGTACACTTTTTATTACTTGTGACGTTTTTAAAATTGATTCCTAAAAGTGGGAAGCTTTTCAAAAATAAATCATCTTCATTTCAGCAGAAAGACGTCCACTGTGGGGGATACCTATATCCCCCAAGTGTCGTCATAATGACCGGATGTCATGTAGTCTCGCATCCATCGGATTCCCGCAACAATCACCAAGACCTCGATCCACTTTGGAGGTCTTCCAACTTTTTGCTCAAAAAATTAATTATATAAAAATTAATGGATAGAGACTTTTATGTTACAGCTAAATGTTTATCAACTCAATTCAAAATTTAATTATACCACTGGATAGCTCATCAGAAGGCTTAAAGTCACCCAAAGAGCAATGGAAAGGGCTATGCTTAGGGTTTCCTTGCGTGATCGAATCAGGAATGAAGATATCCGCAGGAGAACTAAGGTTGCCGACATAGCACGAAGACTTGCCAAACTTGAGTGGCAATGGGCAGGACACATTGCTCGCAGAACATATGGCCGTTGGGGCCGAAAGGTTCTGGAGTGGCGACCGCATACTAGAAGACGCAGCGTTGGAAAGCAAACAAGGTGGACCGATGACCTGGTGAAGGTTGCGGGAAACCGATGGATGCGAGACGCACAGGAACATTCGTTGTGGCGACACTTGGGGGAGGCCTATGTCCAACAGTGGACGTATATCGGCTGAAATGATGATGAATGATGACTGGATAGCTGAAGGACCAAAGAAAGTTCCTATAATTCTCAGATTGGGACTTACCTAAGCATACAAGATATCAGCATGTCATTTATTGGCATAATAGCATAATCAGTCTTTTAATTTTCTTACTACTAATACTGAGACTCAGGCCTCCTCTCTAGGATAGAAATTGGGCCGTAATCCACCACGCGGACACAATGCGCGTTAGTGAATGTCAGTTGTCTTCGAATTTTCAGTTCTAGGCATGATTTACGGTTTTATCAGGATGTGTTCCTTCACCATTTTGAGAGCAGTAGTGATGAAATGAATTACACAAAGTAATTCGAATTTGACTGGCCTGTTGGTCTAGTGGTTAGTGGCTCTGACTGCTATGCCGAAGGTCGTGGGTTCGATTCCCACCCAGGACAAAGGTTTATGTGACGAGCATGATCATTTGTTCTGTGTCTGGGTGTAATAATTATCTATAATATGTATGTATTTAGAAATATATAAGTATGTTTATCAGTTGTCTAGTACCCATAACACAAGCTCTGCTTAGCTTGGGACTCAACGGCGTTGTGTGGTAATTGTGGAATATTATTATATTATTATTATAAAAAAATCAACTGGCTGGGTTTGAACTCACGACCTATACTCGTAAGTCAGGGCCGTTACAATTCGACTAACACTGCTCTTAGGCTCCACCAAATTTGGACTAGATTTATTTGCTGAAGAATGGAAGACGTCCCACCCATGCGTACTAAGCGTTTTGGGAACACATTTTTGCTTACAGCTAAGCAGTGGATCTTCCTGCCAGAGTCTGTTTCTTGAAAGTTAAGAGTCTTCTAGGCAAGCGTGCTCCATCGTCGACCACATCATCGCTTACCATCATGTGAGATAGTGGTCAAACGCGAGACTATAAATAGTAAAAAAAAAATTTACATTAATATAATAAAGAGGTAAAGTTTGTTTTTTTGTTTTTTGTTTGTAGGAGGTAATCTCCGAAAGTACTGGTCCGATCGCAAAAAAATTTTCGCCGTTAGAAAGCTGCTTTATTCCTGAGTGACGTAGGCTATATTTTATGTACGCGGGCGAAGCCGCTGGCAAAAGCTAGTTGTTCATAAATTTGCGGTTCTTTAAAGAGATATTGTTAATGTGGCTTTTAAACATAAAATAATTATGAAAACCTGTAAAAAGGCTAGAAATAGCCAACTTGTTATTCATTTAAGCCTGGATGTGTGAGCGCTGTCGTCAAAGGGGCTAACCCACACGATACTCACATACTAAGCTGGCATACAGTTTAAATGCGGCACCATTCAACGGTTTCAAATCGCCCTGTTTATGCCAACACGCTGGTTTGAACTTTCTATGCGTACACACGGAGTGATAGGATGGAGAACCAGTTAGTTGAATAAAAAAATATACTTTAATATTGGCCTACGCTAATTTTGTCCGGTATAAACTATGTGCATAATTTGACCAAGCTTACTGACATTGCCGAAGAATCGCCATACTTAAGTGGCAGAGGGCAGGGTACATTGCTCACTGAACAGAGGGCCGTTGGGGCCGAAAGGGAAGACGCAGCGTCGGAAAGCCTCCCAGAACGTAGACCGATGACCTGGTGAGGGTTGCAGAAATTCCATGGATGCGAGATGCACAGAACCGGTCATTGTGGTGACACTTGGGGAGGCCTAAGTCCAACAGTGGATGACTTTCGACTGATATGATGATGATGATAATTTGACAGGCTCATTCGTCTTGCGGTCGCAAGCACGACTGTCATCGTAGAGTCCTTGGTTTGATTCTTGGATCGGGCAAAAATTGCTATTGAGTTTTTCTATTAAAAAAATACTCTGTAGAAACCTGGAGATTGGAAGTTGGTGGTATGATACCCCTGTGCTCCAGAAAGCACGTAAAGCCATTGGTCCCGTGCCTGATCTGTCTTCTGTCGAAATTTGGTCGAAAGGCATCGGTCGGTATGCATAATTATAATCAGAACAAATATCCATTTGCAATCCTACTATTCTTTTGCCGTATCACTTTCTTTTAACATCACAGATTTACAGTGATGACATACTATAATTTAAACTAATATTAGAAAGAGGTAAAGTTTGTTTTTTGTTTGTAGGAGGTAATCTCTGGAAGTACTGGTCCGATTGCTAAAATTTTTTCACCGATAAGAAAGCTATTTTAATCTTGAGTGACATAGGCGTATATTTTACGTACGCGGGCGAAGCTGCGGGCAAAAGCTAGTAGTTTATATACCATTTGACAATTTCCCACCTCAAAAAAAAGGTGCCACGGCAATTCATTCGAAACTCATAGCCAAAACCGTTTACTTTCTTTTTTCATTAATATAAATGTTTTAGAATAAATTATCGGACTTCTATTTTATTTTTGGAACACTCAACTCCGTTTATTATAATTTTAGACTCTAAAACCAATTTAAAACAACCAAAATGAACGTCACGAAATAATCAAAAGGTAATTTATTTCTATAGTCGGGGACAGACTGCTGTATTGTAACATGTAACGTAACATGAAAGGAGTGTTCAAGCTTCCGAAAGGGCGCTCGAGCCCCGTTATGAAGGCTAGAAGGAACGGGGTGGGTCTTTTAGTCAGTAAGAGTCTGACACTATCTCCCGCTCCGCCCAAGGGCGGGGGATGTCAATGCATGATTTTTCCCACCATAAAAAAAAAAAAGCTAGAACTACATTAGACCGACTAACACACCTGATTTGTACGTAGAATGATCGTAAGGATCGCGAGGCGTGGATCAAGTGTAGCTCTACAAGTCTAGTTTCCATAATTATAAAACGTATGGAGACTGACGCGCATCTGGGCGCGTCAGTCTGTGGCGTGTCTGGCACACATGTGCTCGGTGTAGTTCTAGCATCTTATTTATGTGTGAACGCAGCGCGAGCATGAACTGAGCATGGTACCTAATCACATAGTTGAAATGCTCTGTTTGTGCGCGTAGTGTGCAGGGTTTGAGCATGCAAGACTTCCACACTATTGAGAATTCTGTTACATTGTATGATACATTGAGACAATGTAGACCGCAATTTTTTTTCATTTTGTGTTACATTGCATGTTACAACACAGCAGTCTGTACCCAGCTTATGACAACTTTGCTGCCTAGTTTGGGGTTCCGTGCGTCCACAGCATAGAATAACTCGCCGCTAACTGTTTTGTAAAATAAGTGGTTTTAACTAGTAATTCGTATGCTCACCGGGCCGAGCTGGTGATGTTAAAACTAATTTTATATCGCTTGCCTACCCACTGGCATCTTTGACGCCGCTTCGAAAGTGACACGAATAATAATTCGATAATTGGCGGCTTGGTCGAGATTTTTGTAGCTAGAGATTTTAGTGTTTGTTGGTTGAATACAAATGCGTGTGTTTGGGATCGTCGTTTATTTATTTATTTTAAAATTATTAATAATAATTATAACCTTTTTATAGCATTTTGGAGAGTGTGCGCAGGAATTGCATGACTTGATTCCGCCATCTCATTTCTACCATCGGACAAACCGACGCACGGCGAGATGTTTCAACAACGTAAGGGTGGATCCCTTACGTTGTTGAAACATCTACGGTCCGCCTCGTCATTTATACCGCGTACTTCGAAGGACTGGAACAGTTTGCCTGCTGCGGTCTTTCCGTCTGATTATAATTTGGGTGTCTTCAGGGCTAGATTGAATAGGCTCTTAATAAACTAGTGCACCTCACCATCAACGATTGCATCACTGCTTACCATCAGGCGGGATCGCAGTCAAGTACTAGTTTATAACGGATAAAAAAAAAAACCCCTCCCTGGAGCCCTTTTGTTCGGCGAAAAAATCATGTAAGGGTGTTTCAGACTTTTACTGACTAAAAACCCACTCCTGTTCCTTCTTTGCCTTTTATACCAGAGCAGGGTTTTCCTATCAAAAGCGAACCCATGGACCCAGTAGGCTAAGACTCTGCTGGGCCTCTACGGTATGCTGACATCTAGTTGAGGTGCGCATGGAACATTACACGCCGTCGATTCTCTGGTGCCCTGACCGCAGATTGAAATATTTAAAAATACATTTTATATGTGCAATAAAATGAATACAGAGATATTAATAACTAGCTTTTGCCCGCGACTTTGCCCGCGTACATAAAATATAGCCTATGTCACTCAGAAATAAAGCAGATTTCTATCGGTGCAAAAATTTTAGCAATCGGACCAGTACTTCCAGAGATTACCTCCTACAAACAAAAAAAAACAACTTTACCTCTTTATTATATTAGTGTAGATAATTTAACTCGACCAACATTGATCATAAATACACCTCAACTCTATTGTTAATGACAGAGAGTTCCATTTCCCTTATCTACCTACATACCTACCTACTTATGTGGACGTTTCGAGATTTTTACTTCTTCTTCTTCTCTCGAATCGATGGTTTTCCTTCCCCTCAAAGCTTTTGGGCCAAGTAGGTTCCCACATTTATAGCAGTGATAGTGTTGTTTTTTAGGTCCTCCAAAGTGCAGGTGTAAAGACTTTATAATAATAATAATTTATTTATTTTCACAGACAACAAATGATCCATAGTGTTAGTAAACAAATACCTTAAACCTAGTGTTAGTCTTACATTACAATTACTAATTTATTCTAAGCATTCAGCACAGAAGATGACTCCAGCTTCATCTTCTCCACGAAATGCCTGAAAAAAGGGGAAAGCACACTCTCCGCTACTGTTTTTAGAATGCTGTTGCCACTGGCCCGGGTTCTAGCCGCCAAAGATGCTAGCTTCTTCCGAATAATCGCATGAAATCCGTCAGTTCGATTCTTTGCAAACATCGACGCACTACAGAACCGGGGCAGCCTCAACAACATTTTAAAAATATTATTGTATTGGACACGCAGGACATCCAGCGACCTTTTGGTGTAGCCAAGCCAAGTACAGACTCTGACAAAACGCTTTGAAAAGCGTTATTTTGATTAGCACCTCTAGCCAAGTTACAACCGTATCGTGTCGAATTCCGTTCTCCAATCGGTAACGCTTCGGTGTCAGCAATTGTAGAAAACGATAAGTGGGTAGTCATGTTGACGCGCCTGAGTCGGCCGCTCGTTCTATAATGTAGCGTTTGTTTATCAAAGGATGTAGCGTTAAACGTTGTAGAAATTCATTCTATCATTTTGAACGATGTGAACTTGGCTGCGAATTTTCTATTCGTTTGTTCCGACCACGTGAATTAACGTTGAGATGATGTCATTCCCATACATTTGGTTACTTTTCGACTAGCGTTAACGATTGCAGTTAACTTGGCTAGGGGTGCTGGTCAGTGCAGCGGGAGAATCTACGAGTTAACATATACTACTACATACTTTGGGCACCTTAAACTTCAACACGTGCAATCACGCGCGACGCCGGTACGCCAGATACTGCAGGCGCCGCATCCGCGCGCCGGATGCGGAGGCCAGAGAGGCGGAGCTGTACGAAGGTTACAGAGAGGCAAAACACACCCTCCGAGCGGAGATTAAGCGGGCCAAACTCGAGGCCCGCGACGTGTGGCTGGGGTCTCTGAACGCGGACCCGTGGGGGCGCCCGTACAAATTGATACGGGAGAAACTGCGCCCCTGGGCTCCGCCGCTGACTCAGAGTCTCCGGCCCCAACTCGTGGAGGGTGTGGTGAGCGCTCTGTTCCCTGCGCGAGGGGAACACTCCCCCCCGCCCATGGCTCCGCCTCCGCCAGCGGTGTCTGACGCGGACCGCAATAGCGACGACGACGATAATGCTCCAGAGGTGACCGAGGCAGAGATGAGAGTGGCGGTGCAAAGGCTGAGTGCCAAGAACGCCGCCCCAGGACCCGATGGCTTGCCTGGGAAAGCCTGGGTCCTGGCCATGGAGGCTCTCGGGCCTCGACTGAGAGGGCTCTTCAGCGCATGCTTGGAGAGGGGCCAGTTCCCACTTCGCTGGAAGACGGGGAAACTGGTCCTCATCGCGAAGCCAGGGCGCCCTGCGGACTCTCCGTCCGCGTACCGGCCCATTGTGCTGCTCGACGAGGTGGGCAAGCTCTTTGAAAGAGTGATTGCGAGCCGCCTCGTCGCGCGCCTTTCACGGGTGGGGCCGGACCTTTCGGACGGACAGTTCGGCTTTCGCAGGATGCGCTCGACGGTGGACGCCATCATGCGCGTGCGAGCCCTCACGACGGGGGATGCGGTGTCCCAGGGTAGGCGTGTCGTGGCAGTGTCCTTGGACATTGCCAACGCTTTTAATTCCCTGCCCTGGAGTACGATCCGGAGGGCACTCCGGTACCACCGGGTGCCCGAATACCTCTGTCGAGTAGTCGAGGCCTACCTGTCGGACAGGTATATTGTCTACCCCGGTCACCAGGGAGACTGGAAACGTCGGGAGATGTCGTGCGGTGTTCCGCAGGGGTCGGTACTAGGGCCACCCTTGTGGAACATCGGGTACGATTACGTGCTGCGGGGCGACCTCCCTGACGGGGTCAGCGTGGTCTGCTACGCAGACGACACGCTGGTTCTAGCGCAGGGAGAGTCGTACCGGGCGGCGGCCGCTTTAGCGACACGCGGGGTTGCGATAGTCGTTGGTAGGATCCAGGAGTTGGGACTCGAGGTGGCGCTGCGCAAATCCGAGGCCATGTGTTTTCACGGTCGCGGCCGTCGGAACGCGCCACCGCCGGGTTCCCAACTAACGGTAGGAGGAGTTCGCATCGGCGTCGGGACATCGATGAGGTATCTGGGACTCATCCTCGACAGCCGATGGAATTTCGAGGAGCATTTCCGACGTCTGGCTCCCAAACTCAACCGGACTGGGGCCGCTCTCGGGCGGCTCCTGCCCAACCTTGGGGGTCCAGACGCCTCCTGCCGGAGGCTCTACGCGGGGATCGTTCGGTCCATGGCCCTCTACGGGGCGCCGGTGTGGGCGCTGTCGCTGCAAAAGCGACCGGCGTCCATTCTGAACGCCTGCCAGAGGGCCATGGCAATTCGGATGGTGCGGGGATACCGCACGATTTCCCGCGAAGCGGCGAGCCTTCTGGCTGGCCTACCACCGTGGGATCTGGAGGCAACAGTCCTTGCACACATGCACGACATGCGCGTGGAGATGCAACGCCGGGGTGAATGTCCTCTGCCGCGACAGGTCACGGCATGGCGGACAGAGCTCCGGCGGGATCTCATGGTGGAATGGCGTCAGCGACTGTCGCAACCCCGTCATGGGCACGCCACAATTATGGCGATAAGTCCCCTCTTTGAGGCGTGGCTGGAAAGACCTCACGGCGTCCTTACCTTCCGCATGACACAGGTCCTCTCCGGAAATGGCAAGTTCGGGAGGTTCCTGTTCCGAATCAAAGCGGAAGTGACGCCCGGGTGTCGCCACTGTGCGGAACGCCCGGAGGACACGGTGGAGCACACAATCGCGGTGTGCCCTGCTTGGGCGGAGCATCGCCGTGCCCTCATGGGGGTGATCGGCGGCGGAGACCTCTCGCGCCGGGTCTTGGTCGAGGCCATGGTCCGGAGCGAGGAGGAGTGGCAGGCGGTCGCCGACTTCTGCGAAGCAGTAATGCTCGCTAAGGAGGAGGCCGACCGCATCAGGCAACGGCGCTCTCGCCGCCGCCGCCGGGATTCCCATCCCGATTTCCAGCCACCGTAGGCGCGGGCTTGCGGACAGTGAGCAATGGGTAGCTCGCTGTCCGGCCGTCCGGTAACCGTCCGGACCAAGCCCAAGTCGTCGACGGCGCGCGCTGTTCCCGCGCGCCTCAAGGAGTTGTCAGCAACAGCAGGGGCCCAGCCGGGTCGAAGCCTACCGGGGCCAGGGTAATCCGAAAGGGCGCTCGAGCCCCGGTATCGAAGGCTTGAAGGAACGGGATGGGTTTTTTAGTCAGTAAGAGTCTGACACTATCTCCCGCTCCGCCCAAGAGCGGGGGTTGTCATAAGATGATTTTTCCCATCGAAAAAAAAAAAAAAAAAAAAAAAAAGGCACCTTAAACTTAATCCTTAACCAGGCCGTGGACTAGGCATCCTACACAGATATTTCGATGCTGCAGCCAGGTCTTGGTTGTGGAAATCCCATAGTCTATCAGTATGTCAGTAGTCTAAAGAAATGTCAGCAAAACCGAAGGGGCCGAGCATGACCGAAGCCTACTGGGGCCATGGGTTCGCTACTGAAAGGAAAACCCTGGGATCCTGGCACAAAGAAGGATAGTTAGTGATTGCCTGACACGCCTTGCCGCTCCGCCCTAGAGAGAGAAGTCATTAAATGATTTCACACAAAAAAAAAACATGTATAAGTAAGTATGTCAAATCTATTTTATCCTTAAATAACAAAATGTATACATAGGTAAGAAACTTAAATATTAACAAATTATTTATGTCAAACTTAACTACACACAACTTATACACTAAAGGCTACTCCTGACTAAAATATGACGTCATCAAACTCCTCCGCATCGCTGTCGACTGGAAGTGTACTCAAAAGGCTAGCGGCATTGCTACGTTGTATGGCAATGCTTAATCTCTGACCGAGGTGAAAGCCAGCCCTTGGATCATGCGAAGTATCAACTAAGCGTTTAGACAGTTCTTTAAAAAGCATATGGGGAATATGGCCTTCCTACAAAACATTCAAATAGAGCAGTAGTGGCCGAGTGCCCCGACTTACAAGTTGTAGGTCGCGGGTTCAAACCCAGCCTGGCAGATTACTTTGTGTAATTTATTTCATCACCACTGCTCTCAAAATGCTGAATTAAAACTTCGAAAAGAAACCGGCACGTCTTAGAACCAAAAATTCTAAGACTAGATATGACATCCACCAACCCGCACTAGGCCCGCGTGGTGGATTACGCCCCCTTCCCTCTCCTAGAGAGGAGATCTGAGTCCCAGCAGCGGGAACATTTACAAAACATTCTCAATCGAGTCGCATCGCATCGAGTTTGGGATGCAACAAACGAGAAATAAATCTGCAAATAAATTGATCTTTTCTATTACAATTTCACTGCCCGTCCTCTCTAGCTTGCTCATTAGTAACCACTTGACCAGTTTCTACGCGTTGATTTCCGCTAAGCGACAGTCGCGTGACAGCTAAACATGTGACCGCCACGACCCTGGGCAGACCATGTTGTGCGAATCTTGCTGATCATTCATCTTGTGTGGGTAGCTAACTCTTTAGCTGAAGGCTATGAAAGCTAGATAAGATAGGATGTTAGCGATCTTTGGCAAATTATTTAGTAAGTAATTTTGAAGACTATATTTTTAATTTTCGTGAAAGAGTTCACAAAATTTTATCACTGTAATTAATTCTGTCAATGTTACCAATTTTATCCAATGAATTTTTATGATATTTAGTTATGGTTTTTTTTTAATGATTTTTTGTTTTATGATTTTAAATATTTTTCTTTTCTTTTTTATAATTTTAATGAAATTTTTATGTTTTTTTTTTTTTAATCATTTTGTTATGGATTATTATTAACTTTTATGTTTTTTTTGAAACTTTTAATTATTTCCAATTCATGAATTTTTTTTTGGATGTATTTTTATGGTAGCTTAATTCTTTAATTTATTGTTTCATGCATGCGGTGTTTACCTGTAAGTGATTGTTGCGCTGAAGTTTAATTTTATATATGTGTTATGTTGCTGTATTCAGTGTATATAATCGTTGGTGAACCTAATTTAATAAATAAATAAATAAATTTTAACAACTCTTGAACGGCAAAAAACGAATAATGACAGTTTTTAACTTGTGTCACATTTTATAATTCAGTTTGATTCGAATTCGTGCCAATTTTTAAGTTTATTAACCCAAGGAATAAGATTCACCCTTACAATCTTTAAATATTAGTTAGTTAATATTATATTTATAGTTGGTAAATTAATATTGACGATAAATTGTATGTAATAATTTTAATATTAAACGACTTTATGAAAATTGTAAATGATGATAACAATTTAATTGCATGAAGTAATAATATTTTAATGATATAAATATAAATAATTTGCACGCTTGCTTGCAGGCAGAATACAGTGACTTTTAGGTTATAAGATCTTTCCTTATAAACAATGTATTTCTAGCAAATAAAAATTTTGATTTGATTTGAACCTGGTATGAAAGGCAACGTAGGTTGTTAGAGTGGGTTTTAGTCAGTAAAAGTTTAACACCCTCACGCTCCGCCCAAGACCTGGAGATGTCATTGAAATATTTTCCCACCTAAAAAAAAAGTAGGGCTGATGTGATTTTTATTTCTATTTTATCATTTTGTATCCTGCACATGATGCAGAATTATTCTTTCCTTAGACAATTTTGGAATACGGGATTGTTCTAAAGAGTCACCGCACCCAGAACACAAAAGGCAATTAAAGGAACACGTGTGAGTTTTAGTCAGTATAAGTCTGACATTCACTTTCACTTTACTCAAAGTGAGAAAATTTAGTTGACCTTTACCACGTAAAAAAAAGGTTTCTAAAAATAAACCTACTGCCAAACTCTACACTATGATCTACCGTGTGTCCGTATCAAACTTCTCGGCTTTGTTTGGCAACTAAAACTAACGTGCTAAAACTGCAACTGCTCTGCATTTGAAACGAACAAGGCCCGGATCGTCGGGACCGACCCGCTTTTGGCCAAGGTCACGAAACTTGTTCAAGGTCGTCCTGTCAGATTTTTTTTTTGTAGACGGAAAAATCATCCAATGACATCTCTGCGCCCTTGAGAGCGGGAAATAGTGTCAGACTTTTACTGACTAAAAACTCACTCCTGTTTCTTCATTGCCTTTCGTACCAGGGCCGAATCTTCCTTTCAGAAGCAGACTCTTGGCTAGTAGGCTTCGTCCCTGCTGGGCCCCTACGGCTGACAACTCTTTGAGGTGCGCGTGGAACGATACGCGCCGGTCCTGTCAGGGATAGATCTGTAGGATGATGGGATATCTGTAGGTTGACTTATCTGTAGGTTTTTTAGAGGACTAAAGGTGATATTTTGATGGAGTTTATTTGGTTAGAGATCAATCGGTCAATTTTTATGCGACTTGCGATGTTTGGAGCTTTTTTTTTTTAAAAAAAAAAACAAGGTTCCCCACCCAAAAAAATAATTACCTAGGTACTCGATTAGTTCTAGTACACACTTACAAAAATGTAATAATTTAAACTTTACTTTGCAACTTGCAACAAATCAAACGGTAGAACTGTGACGGTCTCAATATTTTTTTTCTTTATTTAATTTAAATAGTTCATTATTATTATCATTATCAAAACGATTCATCATCATTTGTACCGCGTACATCGAAGGAATGGAACAATTTGGTCTTCCGGTCCGATTATAATTTGGGTGTCTTCAAGGCTAGAGTGAATTGGCACCTCACCATCAACGATTGCATCACCGCTTACCATCAGGTGGGATCGCAGTCAAGCACTAGTCTATATCAGATAAAAAAAAAGAATATGTACTTAGATTGTAGGTAAAATGATCTTTTTATTCATCTACATATGTATTACCAATGTGAATAGATTACAGTCATTCTATTAAATCATTTTATGCGTACTTCCTGTCTCAGGTTACAATTTCAGTTGATTATTTCTAAATTAATCCTTCCTTTGATAAATCTTAGAAAGCTATAATTAAGTGAGAAAGTACTCATTAATGTTCTATTGCCATTTGTCAAGTTTAAAACCTACAATTTAATACTCAAGAAGCGGAAACATAAACCAACAGCCACTACGACAACTGCTGATTGATATAAAATAATTCAGCTTTAATAATAATAACTAGCTTAATAATAACTAGTTTATTACTAAAACTAATTTCGCTAAAGTAATTTGCATCGTAAACATAACTGTAAATAGAATCCAATTTACTTTGATTAACATTCAAAATTCTTGTTCTGTCTTAATGTGTGATCATTAAATGAAATCATGTTTGTTTAAAAAAAAAGCCAGTGATTTTTTTTTCTCTGTAGGCAAGTTACCTATTACAACATTTTTTACTTTTTTTTTCCTTAACACAAACGTGATTATTATTCATCTCATCACATGTATTAGTAAAGCTACTGGTATTTTTAACGTAGTCTATTTAATCACTGCTTAACCCTTTCGCGAGAAATACTGTTTACACCTCCGATTTTAGTTTTATTTACTATAAACATTCTGAAATAACATTTGTGAAACAATACTAATAGATTTCCCGCCCTTGCTTGCCCAAACAATAAAAAGACGTGTGGCACTCGGGGACTGCCGCCGTAAAGCTATTGCTTACCATTTTTATCAACAAGCAATTATAATTATTTATTTATTTTATTTATGCAGTATTTTTTTCCTTTGTTTTTTTTTCTTTGATATTAATTGAAGTTACACTTTCACACATTGAATTGAATTTTGATTGATTGTTCACTCATTTGTTTTCTTATCGGTCACCACGCTCAAAAAACAAATGAGTGGGGGGTGTTAGGTTATTTTCGTTACGGAATTTCTGGATTCGGTCTCCACGCTCAAGGCCCGCGATAGAAGCTAAGCAATAGCTTAAAAACAAAAAACAAAAAAACAAACTTTACCTCTTTATAATATTAATGTTGAAGTGTAGATAGACAAGTAACTAACCAAGCGTATGAATATACATTACGTTTTTATTTAGAATACAGTTAAATTTCTAATATTAGTGTGAGTGATACATGTAGATCCTGATCATGAAACCAGAAGAAACTGGTAGTGAAGACGACAATATAGCTGGTAATTTCGCTTTTTTATAGGTGGGAAAATCATCTAAATGAAATCTCCCGTCCTTGGGCAGAGCGGGAGATAGTGTCAGACTTTTACTGACTAAAAACCCACTCCTGTTTCTTCTTTGCCATTGTTCCAAGGCGCTAGGGATATCTTTCACGTCACCCATGGCCCCAGTAGGCTTCGATCCTGCTGGGCCCTTACTGTTTAAGGTGCATGTGGAACACTACACGCCGTCGACGAGTTGGTCACTCTATTACTTAAACATTTCAATGCCAAGCAATTTCCTATAACCAATAACACCACTGGAGCAGTGATGGCCGAGTGGTAACGACCCTGACTTACGAGTTGTAGGTCGCGGGTTCAAACCCAGCCAGATGCATTACTTTGTGTAATTTATTTCATCACCACTGCTCTCAAAACGGTGAAGGAAAACATCATGTCCCAGAACTAAAAATTCGAAGACATGTGACATCCACCAACCCGCACTGGGCCTGCGTGGTGGATTACGGCCCATTCCGTCTCTTAGAGAGGAGCCCTGAGTCCCAATAGTGGGAACATTATAAGGCCTACTATGTTATGCTATAATAACACCACTACAATAGAAAATCAAGAAAGATTTGCGGCAATTGCTCTTACAGATACAATTACAATCAACGATTGCTTAACAGTTCCAACGTTTACAGATTGTCACGCAACGTAAGACTCACGAGGAACTTCGTTTAATTAAAAAAAATACAATACAATATACTAATTGTTTTGTTGAAACTTGATAGCTCTTTGATTGTGCAATTGCTGTTTTTTTATTACCATATTTTTATGGATCTGTAACCTCAGTTGGCAAAAACTGAACCTATAAGGATTCAGTTTTTGGATTTTTTTTTGGTGGGAAAATCATCAATGACAACCCTCGCTCTTGGGCAGAGCGGGAGATAGTGTCAGATTCTTACTGACTAAAAACCCACCTCGTTCTAAAGGATTCCTTCATACCGGGGCTCGAGTTATCTTTCGAAACCAATCATGGCCCCGGTAAGCTTCGACCCAGCTGGGCCCTTGCTGTTGCTGATAACTCCATGAGGCGCGCGGGAACAGCGCGCGCCGTCGACGACTTGGGCTTGGTCCGGACGGTTACCTGACGGCCGGACAGCGAGCTACCCATTGCTCACTGTCCGCAAGCCCGCGCCTACGGTGGCCGGAAATCGGGATCGGAATCCCGGCGGCGACGAGAGCGCCGTTGCCTGATGCGGTCGGCCTCCTCCTTTGCGAGTACTACTACTTCGCAGAAGTCGGCGACCGCCTAATCCATATAGGATCACTTTGTTGACCGCCTGTCCGTCGGTCAAGACCTTTTTCTTCAGGAATTTCAAATATTCTAGTCTGCTATCTCAAGTAGTAGTGAAAAAATCAAATTACTAAGTCAACGCAATTTAAAGATATGGGCTTTTATGCTCTTCTTCGGCGCATATTTTGACACTCGCTAGGAAATCGAAACCTTTAGGGTACTACCCGTTGACCTGGAACCCTGAAAGGCATGAAGTAATGTCTCATAGCTAAAGGAAAAAGTCAGAAGACTGTTTTGTAGTTGTTATACAAAAAGTATTTTGTTATCTAATTCGAAAAAATCTTCAAAATTTTATTCGGGATGTGAACTAGGTTTTTACTTAGGCAAGTGTGTACAGTCGTTACAGGAAGTCAGATTTCAGAAAGTCTGACCATAAGCCTATCTAAGGAGCAACGTGTTGCCTAGTAATTGGGTTGTGGAGGTCTAATAGGTAGTTGGTTCATGTCATCATCATCATCATTTCAGCCGATAGACGTCCACTGTTGGACATAGGCCTCCCCCAAGTATCGCCACAATGCACGATCCTGTGCATCTCGCATGCATCGGATTCCCGCAACCTTCACCAGGTCATCGGTCCACCTTGTAGGAGGCCATTCGACGCTGCGTCTTCCGGTTCGCGGTCGTCACTCCATATCAACGGCCATCTGTTCTGCGAGCAATGTGCCCTGCCCGTTGCCACTTAAGTTTGGCGATTTTTCGTGCGTTGGTCCATGTAAAACACGCATATTCAGGCGCATTCGGTTTGACTGGAAACTCCAGTTTAACGGGTCAGGTCTTATTTTTTTTTCAACGATATTAACAAAAAGAATAACTAGATAAACTAGCTTCGGATAATTTTCGTTTTTCGCGCGAAGGAAGCCGTCGGCAAAAACTACTTTGTAACTGATATATTTCAGAGTTACTTTAGTTGAGGACAAGCTATATCGTATTTCTCTAAGCGGTTAGCAGGATGATCAAAGAGGTAAAAGTAAACAGGAATCGGCTAAAATAAACTAATACAGTCGAACAATCAAGTCATTATACAACCCTATCGAAAAGTTTGTATGACTCTACTTTCGGCCTAATTGCAGTTTATATTATGTTGCATTTCTATCAGTGTTTATTTCACGGATATCGAATGGTTTATTTAGTAAATATTTTGTTTCCTCATCATCGTTGGTACGTCTTTGTATTGTTCCGACTATTGTTGAAAGTTGGAGTCAGTGTTTCCTGATAGATAACCTGGGGATCTTTGAGTCAAGAGTGAATAGGTTACTTCTAGGCAAGCGTGCTTAACCGTCGATCATATCGTCGTTTTCCATCAGCGGTGCTATTTTCTAAAAAACAGCCTTGAGCGCAGCGGTGGCCGCAGTGACGAGTCGAAAGCGCAGTACATTGAATTAACAATCCTATGTGTAAGTGCATTGGATTGCTAATCCAATGACATTATTTTGATTTCGCTGCTGCGGCCAGCGCTGCGCTTAAGGCTGTTTTCTTAGAGAATATCACACCAGGTGAGATAATGGGCAAGCGCGAGACGGTCAACCATTATAAAAAATCTTTAGTCTTCTGGTTGCAAATTCTAAGCATGAGGTTGTGGATTAAATCCTTCTTTTTTGGGTTTAACCATCTGAAAATTTTCAACAGCAGTCGAGAATCACCACAGTGTCTCATTATGACCAGTGCATATTGCCAGTAATGACAAATAGCACACAATGTATGCCATTTCGTGCTTAAAGTCACCCCAAAGACAATGGAGATGGCAATATTTGGAGTTTTTAGTCGTCATCAAATCAGAAATTAATATATCTGCGTGTGAACCAAAGTTACCACAAGGTAGCCCCACGAAAAGCTATTCAAGCAGTGAGTAGAGCACCTTTCTCGCAAAACAGATGGTCGATGGAGCCGAAAAGTTCTTGAGTAGCGACGGCGTTGCGAAAGACGCAGCGTTAGAAAGCCTACCACAAGGTAGATGGATGGGAGACGCTGAGACGCACAGGACCGGTCATTGTGGCGACACTTAGAGCAAGCCTTGTCTTGCGGCTAAAATGATGAGCCCAGACTCAGTTCTTATTTGTGCTCACGTGGTAATAGACATGTTCCTCGACCTGATTCATGTGACTTGAACGTAACTGGAAAAATGTTTATACTATTGATAAATTAATCTATTGTAAAAACATGGAATGGAACTTTGCATGGACATGGATGTTGCATCGATGGCATGCATTGGTATGGTGGGTGGTGTGGTAGTGTGTAGTGTAGTGTGTGTTGTAGTTTTATTTTATAGTTGGGTTATAATAATTTATTCGAAGACATGTGACAGTCACTAACCCGCACTGGGCCCGCGTGGTGGGTTACGGGCGTTACGTCCCGTTCCCTCTCCTAGAGAGGAGGCCTGAGTCATAGCAGTGGGAACATTGGAAGAGGCTGATGATGATGATGATAGTTAATTACTAATAGTTAGGTAATTATACGAGTGATCAGGATCACCGAATTTTAAACCTTGTAGTTTTATTGTCACTAACAACCAGCATTATTATCATTAATATTATCAAAACTGAACCATTTATTGGCATATTGCTACCCAGGAAGGAAGAATTACTCATTATGATTAATAAACAACAACTAAATCAGGGAAGGAAGGACAAATGAAACAATACAAGTAACAATAATAGTCATACAATGACTAATGTGCGTTAGGTTGGCCATGACTCGTTCCTACATATTTTATTGATTACATGATAACATATCAATACCTCAGTTAGGTCTTCGTCGTAATTGTTATATTTTAAGTTCTCTTAATTATATTAATTTGATATTAAAATCGGTCCACCTTGTTGGAGGCCTTCCAACGCTGCGTTTTTCGGTACGTGATTGCCACTCCAGCCAGCTTTTCAGTGTTTTAAAGGATGCATTTTGGAGAGTGTGCGCGGGAATTGCATGACTTGTTTCCGCCATCTCATTTCTACTATCTACTAACGAGGAGTATCCACCCTCACGTTGTTGAAACCTCTACGGTCCAGACAAAGCGTTTCACCTCGTCGATTCCGCGTACATCGAAGGACTGGAAAAAAATTTGCCTGCTACGGTCTTCCCGTCCATTTAAATTTCAAGGTTAGAGTGAATGGGCTCTCAATAAACTAGTGCGCCTCATCATCAACGATTGCATCACTGCTTACCGTCAGGTGGGATCACAGTCAAGAACTAGTTTATATCAATTAAAATAAGCCTTTAACAGTTCAGTTAAGGCCGTCAAATGGATCGCGTTAAGAACTCGAAGGTCTTAAAACTGGATTCAAGGAGAGCGTTGAGTGCGATTAAAATTTATTCGCGGAACTTCGCGCTTCGCGCCACCGCAACGTACGGCGATGTGGCAACCAGTGCCGTCTTGCTCAGCAATAGTTACTGGAAACACAATAGTTTACTAATTAATGAGCTGATTGTATTCAGTACTTAACAAATAAATAATTATCGCCATCTCTTCTTTTCTTTGTACAGGTACCAACTCTTCATTATAAAGGTTTTCTTTTTTTTGAATTTGTATTTCTTTGTTTGTGAACAGTTTTTGATTGACCATTGTTTGGTGCATTGGTTTGAGTGGTGCTTAAGTACTTGTGGCAGATTTAAGGAGGATCATTAGTGTTCTAACGGTCTTAAGATTTAATTGCTGACTAGAGGTATTTCATTTCTCATATGTTGACAGACCTGATTTGAGTGGAATATTAGACACCGTTTTGCTTCAATTATGACAAGAATCGTCTGTTTTTGCCGTCATTGGTTGGCTATACAGATTTTTTTATTGTTGTCTCTATATCCATTTATATCAGATTCTATTATTAGATGTTTTGCTGTATCAAATGAGATTCACTTCAACATAAAAATCTTATAATTTTTAATTTAGCCACTGTTGCACAAAGATCCCCCAAAATCCTTCCAGTTAATAATTTTCTTAGGCAATTCGAATCAGCCCAAGGGCTGAAAAGAAGAAGACCGCAAGCGGTAAGCGTCTAGGTCGTCTCGCTTCCTCTTCCTTGGCTTGCCACGGTTTCTTACCATATTAAACAAAATGCCTTCCAAAGGAATCCTTGATATCTGCAACATCATAACCATCATTATTTCAGTCGAAAGACGTCCACTGCAGTACATCCACAACAAGCGGTCCTATACGCCAGGTTAAGGGGAGGCTGCATAGTCATTGTCACCAGGTCATCGACTCTCCTTGTGGGAGGTTTTTCAATACTGCTTCTTCTGGTACACGGTCCTTTCGAACCTTCGATTTTCGGTCCTTTCGAAACTCCGGAACCTTTCGGTCCTATCAACTGTCTTTTTTACGAGAAATAGGATATCTTCATTTCTTTATTCGATCACGCGAATATAGTCCATTTCATTATCCTTTCGATGATTGCCTTCTGTTAGGGTTCATACTGAGTGACCCCGTTTCAGAGCCATTTATCATAACGGACAACACACACTAGCCATAGAATTTCGTCTCAAGACATTGTGGTATTTGGAACGAGAAAATACTGTACAAATTCCTGAACGATGTCCAACTGAGCCGGACTTATACAACTGGACCGCTAGTCCTAGGTAAATGTAATCGTATAGATACAGTTCAGAGTCATCATCATTTCAGCCTAAAGGGGTCTCATCATCACCATCATCATATCAGCCGAAAGACGTACACTGTAGGACATAGGCTTCCCCCAAGCGTCGCCACAACGACAGGTCCTGTGAGTCACGCATCCATCGGATTCTCGCAACCCTGACCAGGTCATCGGTCAACCAAAGGCGTCTACTGTTGGACAAAGGACTCTGCCAAGTGTCACCATAACGACCGATCCAACGCTGCGTCTTCGTCAGCTAGAACTTTTCGTCCTTATCGATCATCTGCGAACAATTCAGAGTGTAGTCTCCGATATTTACACAAACAGAAACTGTTTCCATTTCACTGCTAATAAATAAATTGATGTTGAAATAACTTAATAGATCAATTACACTCACAATAGTAGCTTAGCTTCCTACATGTTGGAAAGTCTCGTGTGTTTCAATCGGCATTCATTTGGCGCGCAATTTGTTACTACGACGTCGGCTTCGTTTATTAATCGACTCTTGCGCAGGTTTCGTTGCTTCCGCCATTGAAGTGGTAAATAGTAACTTGGGAACTGCTGCTACATTTATTTATAACTATAGTTATTAGCTATGCTAGTTAGGTTCTTCTGGTACGAGTTACCTGATTACCTATTGAAATGTCAACCTGGCTTAAGAGCGTACTTTTCGAGATACATTTTCATACAACCGCTCTTACGTGATCATGATGTTATTACACATCTTTCTCTAGACATTTTGGATACGCAGCTATATGTGGATATTATCTAGGCTTCTTTAGAAATCAAAACATAAATTTATGTAAAGCTAATCTAGTACCTAAAGACTTTTGAAAATCTTCTATTTTACGTGAACTTTGGTTCTCCTTAATGTACTCATGTATGTGTATGTGTGTTATGTATGTGTGTATGTGTGTGTGTGTGTGTATGTGTGTGATGGTGTGTGTATGTGTGTGTGTGTATGTATTAAAATATAAAAAAGTGTATCAATAGAAGTCTTGCACATTCGAGATTCTGAATGACGTCAATTTTTCTGAAGTATTTTTAAGGGTTTTAAAAAAGCACGTATTTCCTGGAACAAGTTTTTTTAACTTAGTTATTTAGAAGGCAATGACTTTTAGATTTTCGGAGGTGAATAATTATTCATTCATTAGAACATTGTGATTTTGCCTGTAGCTACGCCTGCACGCAAAAAATAGCCTATGTCCTCAGGAATAAAGCAGTTTTCTATCGGTGAAAAAATGATCGTATTCAGACCAGAACTTCCAGAGATTACCTCCTACAAACAAAAAAAAACTTTACGACTTTATAAATTAGTGTAGATTAGAGTAAATAACTTGACGACACTTCCTTCTTCAACTTCTTGACGGCAATCAATTCGTCGGTGGTTACAATCGGCATTCATTCGGAGCACAATTTGTTGCCGCGACAGGTACGCGTATTAATCGACGCACGCGCTGCTTCCGCTATAGGGGCAGCGCACAGAGAGCTGAACTGCATCTGTGAAAAAATAAAGAGGTGTTAAAATTCGTCTCATCTCATTATTGGGTAAATAAGGGAGATTGAATGACCAGTAACTTATTATTGTTCTTATTAACTTAAGGATTGGCTAAACGATTTTTTTTTTTTAAGATTATGCAAATATAAAATAAGTGTTTCAATTTTATAGGCATTAAAAAAAGGAATAAAACCTATAAATAGCTGCACAATAGTCTTTGACAATTTTTGCGCCCCTAACTTTATCCTCGTAATCATTTTAGCTTAGGCCTCCCCCGAAATCTCCTCAGCGTCTCGCGTTCCTTGGAATAAAACATAGAAAAATCAATTGTGTATCTATATATATAGTTTTAATTAAATAAGTATTTTTATTTTTCATGTTCTTTCTTTGTTTAAACAAATAAATTTTCACCCTTGTTTAATTTTTGTATTCACTTCAAATAAAATATTTAGATTATTTTGAAAATCATAAAACCGACATTTATTAAAGTCTAGAAAGTTTAATCTTCAAGTAATTATTTTTGTACCTTTGACGTGTTCATTCTAAATTTTTGCAGAACGGAATTACGTCCGCATTATGTGATTAGTAGAATTAAATTTAGGATAATAATAATTTTGTATGAATGAATGAAAGATTTATTTGCTAGAATACAGGTATATTTTGGTGGTGTAAAGTCTGATACGCCCTCTGGCTCTCTGGCTGGATATCCCATCTAAAAAAATAGATGTTTTTTGTCCTGTTTGTATATTAAAATAGATTAAATAATATATATTTCCTTTTTTTTTTCTACATCCCTCAGTGTGCGGTCCCCTTGCCTGCGCACAGGCACTTAGTTTAGTCCGACAATATAGGTTATTGAATACACTGTTGTCGACGTCACCGTCGCCATAGAAAACAGTGCTCAATAGCGTAAGGGAAATTGTTTTCACACGACGACATGTACTTGGTTGTATGTGCTGCGGTTAAAGCTGAAAAATGGGCAATTCATGGTCTTACTACTTATTGGTATACTAGACCAAAGATTCATAGTCAAATGTGCAATAACTGACAGCATGTCTTGTACAAGTTCACGTTAAAGTAACATAAGTAAGACTTATAGTAAGGTTCAGTTAAAAACCAGCGTCACGAAACTGCTACGTAGTGGCTTGGCATTATGCTGATTTCTACGCCTGGTATTATGCTGAACTGGACCTATTTGGCACAGCCGTGAGACACACAATGTTGAAGTATTTAAGTTTCTATTATTGTTATTTCATTGTGTGTACATATGTGCCAAATAAATGTGTTTTCTTTCGTTTCTTTAAAAAGGTCCAGAATAAATTGAAATATTATCTACACTATTTTCATTGGCAAATCATCAAATGGCTTCTGCTCTGGTTGGGGCGAGAACGAATATCAGACTTTTATTAACCAAAATTTACCTGTCTTCCGTCAATAGCTCTTTGCATTCCAAGAACGCGAAAATTATTTCGAACAAAAACAAAACTCTTTTGAAAGGTTCTGGAGTAGTGACCGTGCACTGAAAAACGCAGTGTGGTAAGGTCTCCCACCAAACCGATAACCTCGCAGTAATCCGACGGAAGCGAGACGAACACTTGTAGAACGCCTATTTCCAGTAGTGGATGACTTTTGGCTGAAATGATGATGATGTACAATTTTTAGTCAGCTTGTGTCATCATGAGAAAAACAAATAGCGTATCTATTTTGGTATTGCAAACTATGCCTTTTTTAACCACTATGGTTTTTTTGTAGCGGAGCACACCTTTACCGTATGCTTCACCGTATCCTCCTACAATAGGTCCACACAATAGTGACATCCAGGCGTTTCTTTCGCACGAATCGGGTGCAGGAACCTCCCGAACTTACCATGTCCGGTGAGAACTTACGTCATGCGGACGCTAAGAACGCCGTGTTGTCTTTCCAGCCACTCCTTAAATAGGGGGCTTACGGCCATAATTGTGGCGTGCCCATTAGTCAAGCAAGTAGATTTAGATTCCAGAATATTTCTGGATTGTCCAATGTTCATGTGTTTACTGTAACATACACGTAATGTTCTATAGAAACTGGTAGGTCGATTGTGTTAGTAGTATACAGTAAAACGTCTTAGGAAAGGAGCTTCTTCTCTCATACAATATGAATAAGATTTGAAAGTCCGAGCATATGCAAAGAGCTAAAGACAAATTACTGTGTGACCTGCCTACTAGGTTTTTATAAACATTATATTGCTAGGTTTTCAGGTTGTTGACAGGTTTTTTTTTTTCGTAGGTTTGAAAATTTTCCAATGATATCTCCGCGCCTTTGGGTGGAGCGGGAGATAGTGTCGTACTTTTACTGTCACTCACTTCTGTTCCTTCGTTTCGAATTATTATCGATTATTGACACGTTTGCGTTTGGTTGGCAATCATTTCAATATCAATGATGCAATGATGTGGTACCAGGGTTGCGGATTGATCGAAAGAGTTACAGTGTCACTCGCAAAGGCCAACTGAAGAGAGTTTTAGTCAATAAGAGTCTGACAATCTGTCTGCCTACACTTCATCATCATCATTTCAGCCAATACACGTCCACTGTTGGACATAAGCCTCCCCCAAGCGTCGCCACATCGAACGTTCCTATACTTATAGCGATAGAAATCATTTGATGATCTGTCACGTAAAAACGACAACATTGGCCCTAGGCTTCGGCCCTGCTCGGCCCCTACTGTTTTGCTTACATCTCTTTTTTGAGGCGCGTGTGGGACTGAATACGCCGACGACTACTCGCACTCGATCTGGACCGCAAGCTACCCATTGCTAATCATCCGTTACCCTACTCCTATGGTTGCTGGTAGTCGGAGTCGGGGGTCACGGCGGCAGAGGCGTGAGGAAGTCCGTTCTGCCGCCATCGGTAGCATTACTGCTTCGCAGAAGGAGGCGACCACTGCCCATTCTCCTACGCTCTGGACTAACTACTACGACTAACAGAGCCTGGCTGTGTGCAGGGGTAATCTCTGAAACTAGTGCACCAATGCTGAAAATTCTTTCACTAGTATTGTGCTGCACTATCCCTGAGTAAATTATTTTCAAGTATTGAACTTTCATTTTTTTTATTTAGCCTATACTTTCCGACTGCTGGGCAAAGGCCTCGCTCAACTTCTTCCAGGTATTCTTCTCTTGAGCCGCCTCGAATCAGCCCTTGCGGTAGGTGTCTAGGTCGTCCCGCCATCTCCTCACGGGTCGACCTCGGTGGCGTCGTCCGTCCGCTGCTACTGACTTTGTGGAGACTCTTGCCCAACAGTCCGAGTGCATACGGCTGATATGACCCGCCCAATCCCATTTTCATATATAATTTAATAATGTCAATTGATGGTCACTGTAGCTATGAATTGCGGTCGAGAGAAAATTCGTTCCCAAAAGTTTACAACCACGTAGGTGAACCGGAAGCATAATTACCTTACCACAGATAGACACATAATTACACCTCTCAATTTAACCACCACAGTTTGATCAAGAAGTCATACATAATAAACTGTTTGTTCACAAAACAAGACGTGTTTGGAGTCATCAACTAATGTTTTAAGTAAGTTTAACATACGCACATGAAATTTTACACTTAGTAAACGGTTTTAGTTCATCGTGGGCGTACTCAAATATGTAGGAGCGGTCGAGCCATGAGCGGTTAATGAGTAGTGTCTTGTGAATGGTTTGAGGCGAGAGATTCATCATTATGTGCTCATCAGGTTTTGAGGTTAAAGATTTTTTAGCTGTAGCTTTCTCGGAGCTAGCAATAGTAATATATATTTCACGTCTAGATCAACACTAATATTATAAAGAGGTAAAGTTTTTTTTTGTTTGTAAGAGGTAATGTTTTTAGAGATTTCCTCTTACAAATAAAAAAAAAAACGTATTGTTAACATTGCAAAAATTTTTCCGTACAGGTCCGATTGCAAAGAAATTTCACCGATAGAAAGCTGTTGTACTCGTATAGTAAAATCTATATACACTAATATTATAAAGAGGTAAAGGTTTTCTTATTTGTATTTATGTTTGTAAGAGGTAATCTCAGAAAGTACTGGTCCGATTGGAAAAAAAATTTCACCGATAGAAAGCTGCTTGACATAAGCTATATTTTATGTACGCGGGCTCTGCAGACAAAAGCTAATAGGTAATATAAAACACTAGCTGTAAGACTTGTTCTGCCATATAAATGATCAAAAAAACGTAAGTGGTTGCAATTTTTTTCAAAAGTTGAAGATGCTTCCATAACAGCAATTTTATGGATTAGGATAATGGCTGAATGCATGCTGATTTGGAATAATCTTTCTAGGGTGTCATTGTCAAATTTTGTATTTTTTTTTCTCTACAAAATTAGGAAAGAATCTCTCAGAGATTAGGGACCTAAGGAGACGAAGAGAGTTTTTTCCATATTTTGATTTCAGGATCTTGCAATACGATAAAAATAATTCACTTTAAAAAAAAATTAAAACGAGTTCTATGGAAGAGTTAGTTTTAAAAAAAATAGATCGATACATAGCTCGAATAATTTGCGTAGCTAAACTAAAGATCATTGCAGATAACAACACAACACATAAGCTGTTTTTTCCGATATAGCAATTTAGAGAGATATCCGCAGGAGAACCAAGGTTACTGGCGTAGCTTGAAGTGGCATTGGGCAGGGCATATTGCTCGTAGAACAGACAATCGATGGCGACAAAAGGTTCTGAAGTGGCGACTGTGTACCTAAAGATGCAGCGTTGGAAGGCCTCCTATAATTAAGACTGATAACTTGATGAGAGTCGCGGGAATCCGATGGATGTGAGAAGCATAGGGTCATTCGTTGTGGTGACACTTGGGGGAGGCCTGTTTTCAACAGTGGACGTCTTTCGGCTGAAATGATGATGAAAAAACTGTAGCGACATCTATGGCGCCATATAAGAACTACGAAGAAAGTACGAAATCCTGCATCGCGCAATCAAAGTTCTCCGCGCGATATGAACATATACGACAGCCCGAAATCATCTATCGGGCAGTCGCCCATCAGACTATAACACCTGTCTGGTCGGAGGATCCTCACTTTTCAAAGGAAGTATGTGGGACTTTACTCTCTGTTCCGCATACCTCCAAACTGGTGACTCTCGACAAAGAACGTCAGCGCAGCCTTCGTGCAGCTACTACTTCGTGACGTCATCATCACTAACCATTTGAGGTATGTATTTCTATTTTTATTTCTGCCAGCAAAGTTCAAACTACCGTTCACATACTTTACCTTTTCTTTAACATTCGCAATCCAACAATTTTTATTACTCAGCAACCAATCCTCATAACCCTTAAATGCACTATAAACATACAATAAACTCGTAAACAGTGTGTAAAACAAACGGGCGGAGGACCACGCCTCTCTTTCACCAAACGGGTGGCGAGTTCGAACAATAAGCAGTAACTGTCAGCAATGACCATCGTGCACTTAACGGGTAGTGTGGCTAATTTATTTATATTTTGTTCTTAATGAAATATATTGGATAATTATTGTGCGTTCGTGTATTTTGGACGTTAAGAAGGTTGTAAAATTAAATGGTAGTGCTACCGGTAAGGGCATACTTTATGATCATACTCAAAGGGGAGGTATGTGATGTGTGAAGTTTTTTTAAGTAAAAAACTTACTTAAGGCGTATAGTCCCTTGACCCATCTGACCGAAATTATGTGAACGCAACTCTCGCACACGCCTAGGCGGCAGTACGCAAATCTGTGCAATTATTTGCGGCCAGCAGCGCCCGGAAAGCGCTTTAAATCCATTTTCTCTGCGAGATATTGATTGATTTACATATGCAATGTTCACTTTGAAGAATATTTAACCACCAATTTTTAT
Organism: Mythimna ferrago; assembly: GCA_910589285.2. Taxonomy (NCBI): domain Eukaryota; kingdom Metazoa; phylum Arthropoda; class Insecta; order Lepidoptera; family Noctuidae; genus Mythimna; species Mythimna ferrago. The sequence continues at coordinate 5,536,350 of OU342693.1, forward strand.
GTGTAAAAATGTTTTTAAAGGTCCAAGCCGTTTCGAAGGAGTAGGGAAAAGTTGCGAAAAGTTGCGAAATTGCTAAATATTTTTTTTTTGACAAAAGTATTCATTGCACGAAAAAATCAAATGTTGATATTATTGTTCATGAATCTATAATAAACATATATTTTTTTCAAACCAATTGACTTAGCCGTTGCGGAGGAGTAGGCCTCAGAAAATCACTGTTTTATGGCACTTTTCGGGCGCTTGGCCCTTAAGAAGTAACTTTTCTCGCTCTGAGTGAATCAATCAAGATGTGTACACCCTACCACCAACAAATAAATATTAAGAACAATATCAAATCATTATAATTAAAAGCATAACATAGTTTAATCAGCCATAAAATGTTCTCACTGCTAGAACTCAGGCTACCTCACTATGTGAAGGAAAAGGCTGTAATCAACCACACAGGCCCAGTGTGGACTAGTGGATGTTACATACATTACATAATACATAATCATATCTTAAAATTTTTGCTTTTAGGACATGCTGGTTTCCTTACGATATTTCCCTTCACCGTTTTGAGAGCAATGTTGATGAAATAAATTACACAAAGCCAAGCCTGACTGGGTTTGAACTCACGTTAACACTCTATTAATTTATGTCAATAATTTATTATTATAATCTTGATTACAATAAGCATTAGATCGTTCATTATAGTTATATTAAAAAGCATAAAATGTTATGAATATTTCACAAAAACCATTTAACTTATACAAAACAGACGTAAAGTCAGTTCTAAGGTAGTCAAGCTGTTAAATTCTTTACTAATATGCCGTTGACCCGTTGACCCCCACTTATGCCAAGCGTGATGTCAATTAAACTTAGAGTAATAACTGTTTCTGCATTCTCAGAGATAATAACCTCTCTTTTATGTATAAAGCAATAAATGAAAATCAAATAATTTACGTAAATAACGCAAAGTGGAGAACGTATGACATTAATATTCAAAGATGGACCATTATCAACTCCTCTATAATTGCTAATTTTAAAGCATAAAATTGACTATTCTATCTAGATTCTATCAAATTAATCAACATAATATAACAAACACTTACAAACACAAACATGAAATATACAATTTTCATTACTAACTGAAACCAGACACTACCTTTTAACTTGCTGATTAATCCTAGCATTAACATTCGTACATTATGTGAGATAATAAATACGATCATTAGGTGAATAGACCGGCGTAATTATGAGGAGACATTATCATAATACACGCCTTTCGGATGACTGGTGGTGCCGGCCACAGGGAAATATTATAAGTTGACTTGTCTTCGTCTTGGTTTTAGTCCAAGTGAAAAGCGGCAGCGTTCCAAATATAACAGCCTTTTTTATAAAAACTCGCTCGCCGTAGAACCCTATAGTCTGTCTAAAAAGTCAAACGACTTGAGTAATTTTAGGGTAAAATGGAATCGACTTCTGTTAACACTGGTCGAATAATCAAGGTTGATGAAGAAGTCTAGATGATTGTTTACTAATAGAACCATAAAAAACGTATCGAATACAAGTATATTTTTAATTAATAAAAATTCAAAAGATTTTTGATCTCTTTAATGCTGAAGAAGAAAAAGAAAGGAGAAGCTATTTTTATTAGCGACTCAAAAAAATGGTACAACGACTACAAAACTTTCTCTAACTTTAATATACTTAGTAAAATTGTGTGTGATCAAGCCCGTACACAAAACTAGTACCTTAAAATGGCTTGACGATATCGTGACAGAAGGCGCAGATTTAAAAAAAAAATCTTATGGATTGACGAGAAGTGATCTAGAGCTGGGAACAATGGAAGGAATGAGAGAGACTTTTGCCCAACAATGAGATAGTACAGATTACATATAATAATGTCAAACTAAAGAAAGAAAATGGTTTTATTTAGCTTAATACAAGATACTCAAACACTAGTTAGGTATTAAAGATATTAAAGTCACGGTTATGATAAAAAAATCTAGTTTGGCATTTATGTTGAACAAGATTTTTAGTTTAACTAGGGCCTGACGCTGATTTTCAACTAAAACTGAGGTTGTAATATAACGGACGTAAACCAGTTCGGACGTACCTAAATGCGACACCACCAGGAGTTGCCTGATGCTTTACTGATTTTAAACTAATAATAATAATATTCCACAACTATTACAGAACGCTATCTAGTCTCAAACTAATCAGAGCTTGTGCAATGAATACTAGACAACTGATAAACATACTTAAATATTTCTAAACACATACATATTTTAGATAAATTACACCCAGACACAGAACAGACGATTGTGCTCATCACACAAACATTTGTCCTGGGTAGAAATCGAACCCACGACCTCCGGCTTAGCAGTCAGGGCCACTAATCAGTAGACCAACAGGTCAGTTGAACCAACTGAACCATCAAAGAGAATAATGTCAACATATTTGAATAATAAGACGCAAATGACGTAGGCTGGCGGTCCGGCGCCAAGAATTTAAAAATTTTATTGCTGCTTTTTATGCAAATTTAAAATAACTAACACTAGCTTATACTAATTAGTGTTAATTACTTACTACAAAAGCAAGTCGGTGTGAATGTTAAAAGGTATCACACGAATTTTATTCTGTTAGTTAGTAAAAATCTAATACTCCCACTCTACTCAGAGTGGCAGAAATAGTTAACCCTTTTAATGGCAGAAAAAAAAATGTATAGATTTTTTTTTTTGGATAATTCTCTTTTGAAAATTAGTATTAGTGAATAAAAAAAATTGAAAACAAAATCTTGTATGTTAAGTTTTGGAGATATGTAATGTATCTTATGAGATACATTGCCAAGTATCCGTAATTTTCCCTACACAAGGCAATGTATCTGAGAAGATACATTGCTCAAATAAATAAATTACTAAAAGTAAAAATATAATCAGAATTACAGAAAAAATCAAACACAAACATTAGATCTTACAAAATAACACAACTACCATCAAAATAACACAACTACCATCAAAATAAGTATGTGCAGGAAAATAAAAAGTTTCTATTAGACATAAGACAAAGTCTTAGACTGACTTCGAACACATTGCAGTGGTTTGTCTTAATGCATAATTTTCAACTCCCCTTGGTACTGAATATTGGGAAATATCCAATTTGGCCATAGCTGACACAAAGTGTAGGTCTTGGCATAACAGGGGCTTCAATTTTTTTAGCTGGAGTAGACCCTGCTACGTCTAATTCCTTTAATGAAGTCTTCTTTTTGTGCCAGTTTCGTTCGTTACCAGTTGGGACAAAATTTATTAATACTTTGTACCAACTGGTAACGAAATTTTTTATATATGGCATATATTTTTTAGATCTAGTGTGCCTGCGCTAAAGCAATCAGCTATTACTGATACACATGTCCAACATTTGGGAAACTAAGGGCAAATACCAACGGTGACAGTGTTGGTTCTATAACAGGTGATGGCGAGCTACTACACCACCCATTTATAAGTTGTAATGCTTGGTTATTTCAGGACAGGGTACTGGAAACTTCTTATTATGTTTACAATATATTTGAATTATAAACACTGGATCTGCTTCAACATAGTTGCTTGCAGTGGTCACGCATTTATTAAAATGCCACTTCGCTACACAAATGTTGTTGCTATTGCAAACTATCTGGGAATAAAACCCTTTGGGTTTTGTTTTCCACGCTTTGTCCATAGTCAGCTCTTTTTTCAGTTCCCTGTAACCTATTTAAGGGATCGAATACGTTCCAAGTGAGAATAGATAATGAATTAATTTTAAGCTGGTAAAAAAGGTATCGAAAGAGACCCCTGAAAATGTTGGTTCTGGAATGCTTTTTTATGCAAAAGGCTACAATTATTATAGCCCCTAACCCGAAGCCAGAATCTAGCGGGGTAAAATCTTCGTATCGAAATGTGTCATCACCTCCATACACAGTAAAGTCGTAAATGAATTCAGACAACATTTGGAGCTCTAACGAATATTTTGATCTCCCATTTCTTAGGTTTGCTTTTTATATATCATTTTCAATGGCCGGTTTTTTTTCCTTTACATGGCACCATCACCCCGTCAATGAATCTACTCTCATGGTATGATTCTTGAAGTTTTTCCGTAAGTTTAGAAAGATACATTGCGTACACAATAACTTGGCGGTGTGCACTTAGAGATACATAGTACGCTGTACCTAATTCTGTGATAACTTAGCGGTGTGCACTGTGAGATACATGCACAAACAAGATTCGTTTTTTTGCACAATAGTAAATATTTGGTTTGAAACCATACTTGATACAAATGTTTACTTCATAGGGAATATAAAAACATTCAATACTACATAAAAATCCGGTTACAATATAAAAAAATAATAATATTCTTACCTCCATGCCTACGATCGTGCCGACTCTGTGCACAATTTTTTAATTCAAAATATAACGATACTACCAATATCATCATGCTAAATACAAATGAATTCGGAATCATTCAAAATATAAATTGTTGTGAGAAGTTTTATGTCATTCACTATATTTTCGAAACCAGGAATTTTTAAAGTTGACTGTATCTGACAAGATACATTGTCAAGAAAAGGGTTAAAAAGAAAACAAAAAAAAAAATTGAACCTTGTACCCCACAAAAAAGAAAACTAATATTTGAAGATTTCCCACAAAAAAAAACGCTGTATAAATTAGTAATTTTGAGAAATAGGTACACAAATGAAATAAGTGAGGTAAGTACTGCTGAAACTTCAAAATCGCTTCAGCTTATGACTTACCACAAAACACACCGGATTCATTTATAATAACCAAATAATGTTTGCCAATGACGTACAAGTACATTACATATGGTCTATCGTAATATAATATACCACTAGTCATGAAATATATTGTCTGTAGGGTATTCTTGTCTTCCGGCCGTTTGTAGAGACGCTAAAGCCGATGTCTGCCTGCTGCATGATTGTTCCGAAGAGTCTCCACAACCCTGCAACGTAAAGGGCGAGTGAAAAAACATGAGTGGATTTTGTTAGTAAAAGTCTGATACTGCCTCTCGCCCCACCAAGAGCGGGTGGAGTCATCACAGCCCTGGAGCTGCTCTTTACTTTCCGGAAAGTAAGAGGTACCTGAAGGTACACGAGTGGGTTTCAATCAGTAAGTCTGATACTCCCTCTGGCCCTACCCAGAGCGGGTAGAGTCAACAGCAGCTCCAGGGCTGTTCTTTACTTTCTAGAAAGTAAAAAGCAAACTAAGGAACACGGGTGGGTTCTAGTAAGTAAAAGTCATACGCTCTCTCTTACTCCACCTAGAACCGATAGAAACAATGACTCTTTGGATAGAAATAATTTAAAAAAAAACACTAAATCTTCTCTAGGAATTACTCCTGTGCCGAGGTTGCGTTCACAAACATTTACTGTCCCCGCACACAGGTCTCAAAAAAACGCCGCCACAAAAAAACGCTAGAAGCGGTCACAAAAAAAAAGCTAGAAGCGGCCGCAAAAAACAGATGAAGCGCGCGACACCTCTCCGTCCGGTGAAGCTTGAAACCGTTTCTAGCGTTTTTTTGTGGCGGCACCGCCGCACACGAACCACAAGAAAAGGCCGCCTCAAAATGAAGCTTGAAGCGGCGTTTTTTTGAAGCCCGTGTTTGGGAATAGTTAAACTCAAATAATATATAGGACCAGAACAACTATCTGCAGACCATACAAATATTCGGCTCAGGAAACGAACTCGCGACACTTCGTGCAACAGTCACTCATTCAACCACAGTGCTAAAGCCTTGATCACACGTACCGAGTTAAAGGGCGAGACAGTAAAATGTTACTCGGCCGAGACAGTGATGTAAGCGAGTTGTAGAGATGAGTGGTAGGCCGAGCACTCGGCGCTGTGTTTACACGTACCGAGTACTCGGCCGAGAGCACTGTCTCGCCCGTTTACTTGGTACGTGTGATCAAGGCATAACTGTGACGTCTAAAAAGAATAAATTAAGCCCTACAGCGATTGTCACTTGTCTTTAAAACTGTCTATGAATTCACACATTGACAGCCCAACCAATTAACTACTTCAGGGATGGTCAAACATATAATTATATTTTTGAACTACGTTTATCTATTGACTTTGGACCCGTCATGTGTAATAAATTGGCTAAACGTGCGTAGACGCATGGTGCGTAGTGTCAAAATTGGCCTGGGGCGCGGGGTTCGGAAAGCACCTGTTTGGGTAGTCTAAATGTGCTTGGGAGTTGATCGGACGTTTGAAGAGTGAAGAAGATTAACTTTGGTTATTTTTTGTCTGAAGTGTATAATACTACTTTTAATTACAGTGTTTTTTTTTCTTAGTTTATTAGGGTTCCGTACTTCTAAAAGAAAAATACGATGTATATCTGTCTGTCAAGACCCTTTATCTCGAGAACGCGTGTAGGTATCGAGTAGAAATTAAAATCATATAATATATTCAAGTCTGCGGTCTCTTGGAGCTGTGAAAGAATCAAATTCTTAACTGAACAAAAAAAGAAGATACGGGTGTTTATGTCTCAAAAACGTATATTTCGACACTCTCGATGAAATCAAAATTCATAGGGTACCTATGTAAATTTTACATACATAAAGCAAGTTCTTGTAGCACAGGTATAGGAATCAATCTGAAAACTGTTTTGTTGTTACAAACAACAAGCAAAAATAAAAATTAAAAAATATAGTTTAAAAAAAAAACTAAAAAAACACGCTTTCATAGCATATCAAACTAAAAAGTGTAAAATAATTTTCAATATAGATAGAAAATAATAATAATGAACGAAAAATATTAATATCATTGTGAAAAAAGCGTGGGGTGCTCGATTTACGAAAAATATGGCGACAAAGCGCTTTTTTCACAATGATATTAATATTTTTCGTTCATTATTATTATTTTCTATCTATATTGAAAATTATTTTACACTTTTTAGTTTGATATGCTATGAAAGCGTGTTTTTTTAGTTTTTTTTTAAACTATATTTTTCACTAAAAAAAACGGATTATTGTATTGTCATCAGTCTTTGATGGGTGTGCAAAGTTTGTAGAAAATCTGATCGCTTAGAGTTGGTCAAAATCGAGCTCAAAGGCGTTGGTTACAAACATACAGGTGAAGCTAATATAAGCGTGTTAAAAATAGGAAAAATCTTCAAAACTCCATTCGGGAATTGAATTGTTTACATAGGTAAGTTTGTACGAAACCGTCAGTGCGCGAGTCCGACTCGCTCTTGCCCAGTTTTTTTTTAATTATCAAACAATTTCTTCCATTCTGTATAGAGCGAGATTCGTGTGAGATTTTTAATGATTAAAATCCGCTTGTGTCTCTTCGGTTGTTTTCGTTCCAAGGTTTTTTTTAAGGTGTGAAATCATCCTATGGCTTCTTACACTCTAAGGTAGATTGAGAGGGCATGTCAGACTTACTGACTAAAACCCAACAAACCACACCTATGAATTCCTTCAGTTGAATTTCCCTTTCATAAATTCAGCCTGGCTGAGCATCTACGGTTTGCTGACATGCCTTTAAAGCTCGCGTGGAACTCTACGATCGTCCTTACTGGACGGCCAGACGGCGAGCTACCACCCGTTCCGGATTCATCATCATCATTTTAGCCGATAGACATCCACTGTTGGACATAGGCCTCCCCCAAGTGTCGCCACAGTGCACGACGGATTCCCACAACCCTCATCAAGTCATCGGTCCACCTTGTAGGAGGCCTACGCGGTCGCCACTCCAGAACCTTTCGGCCCCAATGGCCATCTGTTCTGCGAGCAATGTGCCCTGCCCATTGCCGCTTAAGTTTGGCTATTCTTCGTGCTATGTCGGCAACCTTGGTTCTCCTGCGGATCGTTCATCACCGATCGTTCACTATCCGCTCCAGGTTATGCTGACTATTTCGAACAATTCCACTCCATTTCAGGGGCCAGGGTTATCCGAAAGGGCGCTCGAGCCCCGGTATGAAGGCTTGAAGGAACGGGATGGGTTTTTTAGTCAGTAAGAGTCTGACACTATCTCCCGCTCCGCCCAAGAGCGGGGGTTGTCATAAGATGATTTTTCCCATCGAAAAAAAAAAAAACCCCATTTCTCTATTTTAGGCTGCAGACTGTTATAATATTGTTTTTAGGATTCCGTACCTTAAAAGGAAAAAAAACGGAACGCTTATAGGATCACTTTGCACTTTGTTGTCCGTCCGACTGTCTGTCTCTCTGTCTGTCTGTCAGTCTGTCTGTCGAGATCTCGAGAACGCGTGGTGGTATCGAGATGAAATTAAAACCATATATACTCAGGTCTGCGGTCCCTTCTAGCTGTGAAAAAATCAAACTAGAGTCTGTCTAAAAAGTCAAACGACTTGGCTAATTATTAGGGTATAATGAAATCTGATGTAATCAACACTGGTTCAATAATCAAGATTGATTAAGAGATCTTGATCATTGTTTACTAATAGAAGAACCTTATAAAAAGTATAGGATATAAGTATTTTTTAAATGATGAAATATTTTACAAAATTCCCAAGTCGTTTGACTTTTTAGACTGACTATACTAAGTTAACGAATAAAAAAGATGCAGCCGTTTATGTCGCAAAAAAACGTATATTTTGATACTCTCAGAGATCGAAATTGATAGGGTACTTCCTGTTGACCCCTTAAATTTGGCACAAAGCAAGATCTCATAGCACAAGTATAGGAAAAAATCTGAAAACCGTAAATTTGTAGTTACCTAGGTCACAAAAAAAAATTTTGCTATTCGGAAAAATCTTTGAGACTCCATTTGGGAATTGTAGTTTGCACGGAACCCTCAGTGCGCGAGTCCGACTCGCACTTGCCCAGTTTTTTTTTTTTTTTTTTTGACTTGGCCAATGTTATAAATATGGACAGTGAAGACTGTAGGTACTATTCATTTTTGTATGATTAAAAACAGTAAGATAATTATCAAGCTTAGGTACTTATGTAGTTTCGCATATTACTAAAAAAGTTCTGAGTAGACATGTAGTTCGATGGAGAGGGAGAGGAAGGCCGAAGAAAAGATGGATGGATTGTGTGAAAGAAAAGGGAGTTAGCGATAGTTTGACGGGTGACAGGACAGAATGGAAGAAAAAACATGTTGCGCCGACCCCAAGTAATACGGGATAAGAGCAGGAAGAAGAAGAAGGTACTTATCGATGGCTTAGAGTGAATACCTCTTAACTGTGAAATACGTAATTTTTCAGGAAGCACAAAAAACCAAATTAGACCTTTATTATCATGCAATTTTTATGTGCATAAACATGTTTCTTTCAAAAATTTAAAACTATTGGTTTATTTCAAACGCTTGTTTCTCTTGTTTTTAATTTTTTTCCGCTTGTTTTGCCGCGCCGTCGCGAGGTGATGACACCAAACTGACTTGAGCAAGATATGCATGCAACATCGCAGATGGCGTTACAAATATCGAATCAAAATTTTGCGTGATACAAGATTGTGCATTACGAACTTTTCTTTTCAGAAATGTAATAAAATAAAATTACCTAAAATTGCATATCCGAGGTTTTCACTCTAAGCCATCGTTATGTAGTTTCTAAATTACTGTATTTTATTTCAAAATACCTGCTTATCGTATCTCTTTCTTTTTTCTTAAATTACGAATATGTTCAGTGTCCAATTTGTTCCTACCTAAATTGAAAGCAGACGGAACTTACAAGTGTTATCAATCAAACGGCGACCGTTGAAGCGTGGGCGTGTTTCTGTCAATCGAAACGAACGTAATTATAATTACTGAGATTGCATCCATACTATCATGAAATGATAATGAAAAAATAATAATTAATAATCGTAGAAAGTAGAAATATTGATTGATTGTGAATAGATCTTGCAGTCATTGTCACAATGACCCAAAAGTGGGCGATTTTTTTTTGTGTTTTCTGATTTTTTTCTATACCTATGCTATAAGACTTTGCTTTATGCCTTTCAGGATTCTGAGTCAGCGGGAAGTACCCTATGAATTTTGATTCCCTTGAAAGTGTCGAAATATACGTTTTTTACTACATAAACGGCTGTATCTTTTTTTTCGTAAACTTAAAAGTTTGATTTTTATACAGCTTCAAGGGACTGCAGATTTGTGTATATGGTTTTAATTTCAACTCGATATCTCTACGCGTCCCCGTGATAAAGGGCCTTGATAGACATACAGACGGACAAGTTATCCTATAAGGGTTCTGTTTTTTTCTGAGGTATGAAACCTTAAAAACCTAAAAAAACATCACCTACTGCCGAACCAGCAACCGCAACCAGTGATTCAGCACTAACGAATCACGCATATTGGCTAAGGTTTGAAGACCTATGTACTGACATTTCATTTTATACAGACGAAGTGACCCCCTCGAAGCACTAAAAGTAATCTAGCATTTTACTTTGTGCAGTAACAGCCACTTACCTCAACATATAACCTTTTCCGACACTCATGTAATGGGGTGTTAAAATTTTAATGCCCGCGGCCGTACATTGCATAGCCTATCAAACTTCATTAGTGCTGTGCTAATTTGTGTTTCTCGCAGTAAAACCTTTATATTCGATCTGCTAAGTGCTCCTTTCGACAATTTGTCCACTTTATCACTGAATTATGGATTGTACCTAACGCAATAATCATAAACTGAACTGACTAGATTAAAATTTCGATACTCAACATTTATTGCACAATACGATAGTAAGATAGCCTTTGAAGTATCTGTATTCTACATATTTTAATGTAATCGCACGACCAGAAGGAAATTATATCGTAATAACCGCATCAATATTAGCTTCTGACTATAAAAACATTGTAAAAAGTATGAATGTCAAGCGTAAGGGTTTAACTACGGCATTTGACATTAACAGCTAACTATTAATAACAGTTATGTTAACAAAATACGATGATAATATAAAGTAAAAAACATCGAAGAAATTCGTTGCGATGATATTTATGAGCACAGAAAATCATAAGTCAGTACCGCTGTTGAGCTCATTGATAAAAATTGTTCTTTTATCTCTGTTTTAATTAGGGTCAATAGGTATCGGTAAGAATAAATTCAGTTTTTAAATACACCTGTTCCGATAAATTTGTGAGTAACTACACAATAGCGCAAGCAGGTGTAGTCTTACGTCCGCACCTTGAGTTTTTTTAACAAAAAAGTCCGTTAAAACGACGTTTTTTCGGTTCGATTTTCGTAATTTGAATTTGGAACCGTGAAGATGGCCGACTAGATGACGTATTTATTAATTCGTTTGGACGGCGTCGAGCCGCCCGGCCGTTTCTTGTTGGTAATCGGAATCGATTAAAGAAATCGGTTTTATTATAATCGATGGTGATTGTGAGAGCTCTCGATATGAGATGCGCTGATTAATTTACTATTATGAAATCAATTTTCAACGGATCGAGAGTGTAGGATTAAAAAATCGTAATCCTTTATGTTTTGATATTACCTACATTTTTTATGTCTATCTGGACAGATGTTAATGTTAATAGATGCTCTCAAGTACGGTCTAACATAAGGGTTGCGTTAGGTTGGATATCTAGCGAGATACACGGATAAAAGATGGACAATTGAAATAACAACATGGACAAATAGGCTAAAGAAGACGAGGCCGACCAAGGAACAGATGGACCAGCAAAATTATAGCAAAATCAGGAAAAGAATATAGAGATATAAAAGAAACCAAGAATTGGAAAACATGGAATAAACTGGAGGAGGCCGTTTTGTGAAAATAATATTATTGTTTATTTTTAAGCAAATCGTGTTTTATAAGATAGTTGAAAATAAAGAAAATGCAACAATGATTTCCGTTATTCATCTTATTTTATATCTTGTTTACATTTTTGAATATTTTATTATTTTTATGTATTCGTTTATCTCAAGACGCTAGGGTTCTGGGTATCTTCATCGTCTATTTAAAATATATTTAAATTTTTAAATATTAAGAAAATAATGGCCCACCGACATCGGGAACAGGGTTCAAAGAGTTAGGGCTTCTGGGAGAGGAATCCCCTGACAATAAGCACTGTGTCCAAGAACTCTACGTTATTATTATTATTATCTGGACATAAGGGATCAATGTAGCATTATCTGTAAGCTGCTTCTCTACCTACACAAGTTACTGTATTCAAGTTAGAAATCAGGTAAGTTATAACTATGGGGTCCGTAGGCGAGGGATTGAGTTCAAGCCTCTGGTTATTTATAACTTCATGTTCAATTCATGAAGATTGATACAAATTAGGGTGTTATAAGGCTGGTTTTGCAGTCAACGCTGCGGTTTGTGGATAATGACTGGCCTGTTGGTCTAGTAGTTAGTGACCCTGACTGCTATGCCGGAGGTCGTGGGTTCGATTCCCACCCAGGACAAATGTTTGTGTGATGAACATAATCATTTGTTCTGTGTCTGGGTGTAATTTATCTATAATATGTATGTATTTAGAAATATATAAGTATGTTTATCAGTTGTCTAGTACCCATAACACAAGCTCTGCTTAGCTTGGGACTAGACGGCGTTGTGTGATAGTTGTGGAATATTATTATTATTAATCTACCGTATCATCGATGAGGTGTGTCGGTTTCACAAACGCACCTGGGCTTCGAACGTCAGTTTGATTAAGACCTGGTTTGGGTGCTGGATCTTATCTATCTTTGTTGTTATCTGTCCATATATTTTTAATTAATATAAACTAGTGCTTGACTGCGATCCCACCTGATGGTAAGTAGTGATGCAATTTTTCATGGGCGGCACAATAATTTATTAAGAGCCTAGCCATTTCTTTTAAGTTATAGGTTACTATCGTTTGTTGATGATATAATTCTAAAAATAAATCACTTTTATTCATATAGCTACTGATTTAAAAGAATAGTTTCCGTTATCATATTTCCATAAAAAATATTATGGATGAGAAAATCTATTACTTTTTTTATTATGTATAGACTCGCGTTTGAACACTATCTCGCCAGATGGTAATGGTAAACGATGATGTGGTCGACAAAGGAGCACGCTTGCCTAGAAGTAACCTATTCACTCTTGACTTAAAAACCCCCTAGCAGAAAATATTACTGCAAAAAACGCAAATTGTCGCATAATTATCGCTTCTTGAAAAGGCTCGACATATTAAAATTAATTGCAACATTCTCCTGTTTAAGAGGACGACAGGACGTCAAGTGTGGTCACTCTTGGACTACATACAAAAGAGATGCGCAAAGATACAATGCTTGCAAATAAGATCTGAAAATCACAAAATTAAAACACTATAGCGGTAAACATTGCTTGTAAAACAATCTGAATGATCGTATGTACCTACATTAGCCCGGTTTTTAATCGATAAAATTATTTTTTAAAGAGAGAGAGAGTTTTTTTTTCTATTGTGCTAAATTAGCTGAATACACTATCTATTCCTTTCCTTCTTTTACTTTCTTGTATTTCTTTTCTTTAATTTTATTCTATTTCAACTTTTTTATTTATCTATTTTTCTGATTCTGATTACTGTAGATCATTACAGTAGATTTCATACTTTTGCGCATCATAAAACTATAATAAACTATCTTTTTCCCGCAACTTCACCCGCATAGTTAAATAAAATATAGCCTATGTCACTCAGGAATAAGGCTATCGGTGAAAAAATATTAGCAATCGGTCCAGTACTTTCAGAGATTACTTCCTAAAAACAATAAAACATAAAAACAATAAAACATAAAAACAAACGAACTATATCTCTTTATTATATTAGTGTAGATTAAGTTCTGCAGTCCTCTTAATTTGCAATGATTACGTGTCCATTACTAAGGGTGAGTTCCACCATTTAACTATAACGATAACCAAACCTTAACCAGCCGTGAAACGGCCGCCTATTGGTCAATTCGACGATTTGACAACTGTTAACGGCTTTGTTATCGTTATAGTTAAATGGTGCAACTCACCCTAAGAATGTTATGTTTTAGCGACATTGTTTTCCTACAAGATGGACACTACAGAATATTCGATTCCCTGTAATCGCATATCCGTGTAAGTTTTCTCCGTAATCGTAGGCTAACCACGTATTGTATGTTCCACTAATATATCGCCGTCCAAGATTCATTACAATTAACGACACAACACAAGTGTATAATGTTTCTGAATTTATCATTGTTTCATCGTCTGCTTGTTGAAACTAGCTTTTGGCCGCGACTTTGCTCGGTTACAGGTTTCAGAGCTTCGCAAAATTTTATTTATTTTATTTTATTTGGGTGGCTTACAGCTGACAATACAAGATAAACTTTGAAATAGATCACGATGAGCCATTTACAAGCCTCCACATATAGTATGGAAGTATTGGGAAAATTTTAGCTTTTTAAGTTCTTGAATCCTTGGGTTTTGCCTGGGTGTAAAAAGTCAAATGGCTGGGTTGGATTACCATAAAGAAACTTTAATGTTAGTTCTACTTTACGCCACGATATTTCTCTTTTTGCACAGACTCTAAAATAGTTACTCCTAATCGATTCAACTGAAAAACAGGCCTGTTTAGTTTGGATGACAGTGCAAGGCTAGCTAAATGGCGCCATTCCCAATTCAATATGGCGGACTCAAAGATGACAAAGATTTGTATTTGTTTTATGAAATCCTATGAAATGGGTATCAATCAAAAAGGTTTGTAGTGAAGAATAGGAAAAAAATATGTCACAGTAAATCCAATAAGAAAAATAAAAAAAAATAAAAATTATAAAAGTATTTTTCAATAAACTTGCTCAGAAAGTGACTCTTATTGCACTGCACTTAAGTATATATAGGCACTTGTTACCAAACTGTGACATTTTGATTACCATTACACACTAGTGCTATAATGTAGTTCGCAAAACAAATTTTGAGTACGAAAAAATTTCACAAAAATATTGCGTACCATGGTATAAATTAGTGTCTTACTTACTTATTTCATGCAATTTTGACCATTTTAATGTGTTTGAACGATTTATTTAATAAAAAAAAACATTCAGTAAATAAATCGTACATTCAAATAATAGTCAGTACATTATGATGTAATTGTGTAATGTTAGTGATTACAGTCGAGGTGGTATTTAGACCCGAGCGGTGGCGAGGGTCTTAAGAGAGCCGAGAACGGTAATCATAAATTACTCATGTGTATCATACGACGTTTTTCAATACACTTGTGAAGAAAATAACAGTAAAACTAACAGAAAGAAATTATAGTAAAAGTTTTCACGTGTAAAACATAAACGTAAGACCATGCAGTATGATCAAAATACCTTAGTCTACACCTAGAGGTAAATAAAAAAATTATGCGCGCGCGTATGAAAACAGATTTTCACCGCCATAACTAAACTTTACATGCTCTTTGGCCATTTCACAAAAAAAAAATAGTAGTTTTACTGTTATTTTCTTCACAAGTGTATTGAAAAATGTCGTATGATACACGTGAGTAATTAACGACTACCGTTCTCGGCTCTCTTACGGCCCTCGCCACGGCTCGGGTCTAAATGCCGCCTCGACTGTAATCACTAACATTACACACTTACATCATACTGTACTAATATTTTACTTTTTATTCCGATTATTGGGAAATGCTCAATAATCGGAATCAGTAGGGAGTTTCTTATAAAGAATACTAAACGGCTCGAGTTGATATGATTACTATTCGTTTCCGTGTTGATATGTATATAATTGTATATGTGACCTTTAACTGGATAAATTTTAACGAATGAGAAGACGATATTCTCCTTTCATCCAGACTCTTAGAAAGTTTTTGTTGAAAGAGTAACAAATATCCACCAACACATAGTCTACTTTAACATGTTCAACATTAGGTAGGGCTTTAGCGTCGAGTTCTGTTACTTTGTATTACGTTACTTGTTCAATGTTCATGCATGGTATGGTGTTTTAGTAAACTTACTAGCTATTGTTTGCGTGTGCCTTTCAAAATAAATAAATTTTATTTCGGAAAATAGATACTTCCTTATTGGTTCGCCACAACCGCTAAGAAACAATATATTTTATGTCACATCGTCCTATCTCTAACAGTTTACGCTAACATGCCAATTGTGTTTTTAGTTTTTCAGTGGAATTTTTTAAACGTCTTTCTATTGCTTTTTTATGGTGGGAAAATCGTCTAATGACAATCCCCGCTCTTGGGCGGGGCGGGAGATAGTGTCAGACTCTTACTGACTAAAAACCCACCCCGTTCCTTCGTGCCTTCATACCGGGCCTGAGCTACTCTTCTGAAACTAACCTTGGCCCCACTAGGCTTCTACCCAGCTGGGCCCCTGCTGTTGCTGACAACTCCTTGAGGGCGTAGTTGGTGGCTGTGGGAATGATGGGCATTATGATGTTGGGAGAGAAAAAATTTAAAAAACGCAATGCCTTAGTTCCTAAGTAAGTTAAGACAACACAGAACAAGATACCTAATTAATGAATGAATGTGCTTTCAACGGTCTATGGAATATCTTCCGATTAGCTGTATTGCCCACTTGCCTTGTAACATTGTATTTTGGGCTGGTAACTGCAACTCTGCGACTAAAGCGCGTACGGGTGGGTAAAATATGACATTTTATGCACCCCAGCTCCTCAAGGAAAGCCAGTAGCGTCTTGGTGTTAGTGACCATTTGACGGAGGGTGCTGTATCCAGCGACCACAGGGCAGCTTAGAAGTAGATGAGCTGCTGCAGCCCGTTCTGCAGGTCCTGCAGAATGGGCTGGCTGTAACTTCCATGGCATAGAGATGCTTATTAAAGGTCCCGTGATCAGTTGTAACGGCCGTCACGTTTATTGAGTCGTAGAGCCTGTTTCGTAAAGTGGCCATCAATGGAGGTAAGGGCTTTCTTGACCTACCTGCACTCACTATGGCCCATAAATTTTAAACGACAATATATAAATCAGTACCAGGACTAACTGGATGTCCGCCAGAGCTGGACCTTGCGCTCCACCCGGATTGGTAGAAAGACGCCCAACTCCTTGAGGCGCGCGGGAACAGTGCACGCCGTCGACGACTTGGGCGCTTTAGTCGCAGAGTTGCAGATACCAGCCCAAAATACAACGTTTCAAGGCAAGTGGGCAATCCATAGACCGTTGAAAGCACATTCATTCATTAATTAGGTATCTTGTCCTGTGTTGTCTTAACTTAGGAACTGAGGCATCGCGTTTTTAACATTTTTCCCCTCCCAATATCATAATGCCCATCATTCCCACAGCCACCAACTACACCGTCAATTAGCACCAATAGCCACCAAGTTATAAATCAATTCACATTTCTCAGCTTCCCATAGTGCATAACGGTACGGCCACATTATTCACGACGGGTCCGCACCGCCGTGAGTTGTCGCACTAAGTTTTATAGCAAGGTCTTAGGTCACCGTATTTATGAACATACTCGAGAACAAGACTTAATAAATTGTACTCTGCTGCGTATGATTTATTGTAGATGAGGGTTTGGGAAATGGATTTTGTGCAGTGATGAAGGGTAGTGTGGGTCGGATGATGCTTAGAAATAATGAGAAAAAGCTGTTGTAGGCACAACAGCACGCTAAAGCTAGAATGCTAAACAATTAGCTGGTGATATATATATATTTTTTTTACTATATATTGGCTCACGTTTGACCACTATCTCAACTGATGATAAGCGATGATGTGGCTGACAATGGAGCACGCTTACTTAGAAGTAACCTACTCACTCTTAACTTAAAGACCCCTAGGTTGTAGCTATCAATGAACACAGATTCCGGCAAGGAATTAAACTCCTTAGCTATACGCACAATAAATGTGTTAAAGACGCTTTGTGCGTATGGGTGGGATATCCACCAAGTACCGGTGGCGTAACACTATATGTCTAGTGTTTCGATGATGGATCGGACATGGCGAAATTAAATAGTGCAATTCCAGTACTCACTCATGGAAATGTAAACAGTAGAAAACCGATTGGCTAAGAACTCGGCGTCGTTGCTCAAGATCCGACGCACGAAGTCGCTACCGCAGATCCACCACAGATACTACGGGGACATGGTGGTGCTCCACCCAAGTGGGGCACACCTCCATCATATGCTCCACCGTGTCCTCCGGGCACGAAAATTTTATTTATTTACAATGTACTTGTATAACATTACAGCCTATAACTAATGCGTTGTAAAATAGAAACTAAGAAATAAAAGAAAAAAAAAACATATACATTATCATTAAAACAAAAAGATTACACCTGGACGTTTCTTCCGCGTGAATCAGGTGCAGAAATCTCCCGAAATTACCATGTCTGGTGAGGACCTGCGTCATGCGAAAGGTGAGCACACCGTGTCGTCTTTCCAGCCAGTCCTCAAAAAGGGGACTTACCGCCATGATTATGGCGTGCCCAGACCCGTGCGGTTAAAGCCATAGCTATTATTCCTCCTAATTAACAAACTCAAGCTTCTCAAGAAAAATCTTATAATAAGGCACAATAATTCACCTCATCACGAACTCAAACCGTCGAATGAGTACCTACATACAACGACCGCTGCGGTGGTTTACTCGCTTTCCATGTTTTTGTCGCAAGACGCGGACACATGTCCGTCGCGGCGACTTTTTTGTCGCGTGTTTATGACCCGGTTCGGCGGGTGTGCTCGCCCCTTTATGGCCACGACGAGTTTTTACCAACAATCGCCAATTACATGAGCCATACGAAATTCATTGAATGATTTCGGTTTTTTTTTTTCGAAGTGGTGTGGTCTTTCCTAGATACTAATAGGCCATTTGCCGATATGGCTAGTTTATGTTGAAATAATGCTAACGTCTGGCCATCTTAGTGTTTATAGTTTAGCTAGAATAAGTCTTTCTTGTCGTAATAAAACTTTTAGGGCTGAGCCATATTAGATGCAGCTGCTGATCGAGCGTTGACTTGTACGTGGGTACTGCGGGTTTTACAAGCATTGCTCGTAATTGGACTTGTAAGCCCAAGCGTTATGATAGAATAGAATAAACTTTTCAACACCATAATAGTACCAAAACATTTGACATAAAACTGTGAGCACAATGGCGGTCTTTCACTGACTACGATACCACACAATTTTTTTTTGGATGGTCCTTAAGAAATTAAAATAAAACCCGTCAAGTGCGAGTCTTACTTGTGCACCAAAGGGTCCATATAAACTTACATAGACACCGTTAAGTAGTTCGGTTCTCGACGATTTTTCCGAATCACAAATAAGTCATTAAGTAGTGATGTAAGTACTGGTTTTTTTTTTTCTATATTATATTTGTGCTACATGGCCTTGCTTCTTGCTTTTCATGATCAACGAGAAGTCGCCTATAAGTTTTGATTCCCTTGCGTTTTCTTAGGTAAGGTCTGAAAAAAGTTCACTTGCATTTCGGTTAAGCTTATCTCTCAAGAAAGTGCATAAAGAGACATGAGACACACCACAAAAGCTTACACATTAAACTATTGTGTTTTATACTTATTACAAGGCACAGTTGGCTATTACACCTATGCCATATTATAGTTCTTGAGTATTGGTTAAAAGGCTATTAATACTAATGCTTTGTGGTGATCTTTCACCTTAACGCCTCGAGCATATGTTCTGTGGTTGTACCAAGCTATTAACGTTAGAACAAAATAGAATGGTGAGAATGCAACGGGATTCAATGCAATAGTTAGTGCTGTAGTATGGGTAATTAACTTTGATACTCGTAAGTCTCTTTTATTTACGTGGGAAAATCATCTAAATGACGTCTCCCGCATGTGGGCGGAGCGGGAGGGCGTGTCAGACTTTTACTGACTTAAAACCAGCTCCTGTTTCTTCTTTCCTATAGTTTCAGGGCTCCGGGGATCTCTTTCACATCACCCATGGCCTCAGTAGGCTTTGACCCTGCTGGGCCCCTACGGTTGCTGATAACTCTTTTAGGCGCGCGTGGAACACTACGCGCTGTCGACGACTTGGGCTCGATCCGGACGGTTACCGGACGGTCGGACGGTGAGCTACCCTTTGCTCACCGTCCGCAAGCCCGCGCCTACGGTGGACTCGTAAGTATCTGGCTATTGATGAGGTATAAGCAGTTCTAGAAATGTTTGGCGACATTTCTTACGCTTTTGTTAAGTATATGGATCTTTGGCATTTGAACGCCATTGATTGGCGTTATTTGATTTAAGTTTATTTTTGTTGCATCAAAACTGAATCTATGGAAATGATATTGTATGATTAATGATTCAACTGCTGCGGCTGAGGCTTCCTCTATATAAGAGGGAATGGGCCGTTATCCACCACGCGCTCTTAATGCAACCCGTATTATACCTGGGTGGACATTATGATATTGAGTGATTAATGATTTAACTGCTGCGGCTGAGGCTTCCTCTATATAAGAGGGAATGGGCCGTTATCCACCACGCGCTCTTAATGCAACCCGTATTATACCCGGGTGGACATTACAAGTTTTCATATTTTTATTAAAAAACATCGGCGTTCCTTTACGATGTTTTCCTTCACCGGTTTGAAAACATTTCAATTTTGTCTTATCTATCACAGACTGTGTTTGTAACTTTAGCATGTTAGCAGATATTTTTAACGGTGGGAACTCATCACAGAAACCCCTCCGGTTTGGACAGAGCGACTGGGCACAAAATAGATAGGTACAGAAGTCAATCTACATACAAAGCATCCTCGAGCAACGCACACATAGACACCGCTCACGGACACGATATCTCGGAGCGCCTCGGCCCGCTCGTCGAACAGTTCCGGTTCAAACGTTCATTAGTGTGCATCCACCGAGCGTAGGTATAAAAAGTGAAGTACATACATGAGATTGTCTTCTGTACCTATCTATTTTGTGGGCTGGGAGTCTCAGCCTTACTGACTAGCGGGCTTGCGGACAGTGAGCAATGGGTAGCTCGCTGTCCGGCCGTCCGGTAACCGTCCGGACCAAGCCCAAGTCGCCGACGTCGCGCACTGTTCCCGCGCGCCTCAAGGAGTTGTCAGTAACAGCAGGGACCCAGCTGGGTTGAAGCCTATTGGGGCCAGGGTTATCCAAAAGTGGGTTGCCATTGGATGATTTTTCCCACCATAAAAAAAAGCCTTACTGACTAAAACCCGCTTATGTTCCTTCAGTAGCCGGTTACAACGGTGGAGCCCCTTCCCAGAATATGCGTCAATTCCTTTCCTGCCCAGCTTGCACAACTACCTGCAACTTCCACGACTTATGCAAGCCCAACGACAGAGTGGTCCAGGTGGTTAAATATTGGTCGGACTTAATTTGAGTCAGATCGACCCGAAAGAAAAAGAAGAAAAATAAAGAATGTAAAAAAAAAGAAAAAAGGAAGAAAAAGAAAAACAAAAGAAAAAGTTATAAATAAATAAGTAATAATAATAAGAACAAGAAGAAAAGCCCGGTTACTCTATCAAATAATCCCGAAGCAACCATCAGTCCTATTGATTCCCTTCCGTTTAGCTACTGACATTTCTTTGATGCGCGAACACAATGCGACTTTTAAAATCTATCATATTTTAGTTCATCAGATTTTCATTAAAAAATAAAAATATTTAAATTGAACGTTCTAAATATTACGAAGTCTATGCAAAACTAGCGATAGTACAATAGTGGAGGGAAGCGGGGATCGGGCGGCGGGGGTGCTTGATACGCTTGCGTCGCGTCATACAGACAGGTAGTTATAGCAAAATACAAAACGGAACAAAAGTTGTTATTTATAACTGTGGCCCTAGTGAAAAGGGGTATAAGTCCGATTTTGTCGAAAATGAGTTAAGTATACCAAAATGATCAGAAAAAAATGCTCTATCGTTTGGTGAAAAGAGATCTAAGCTAGCCCTAAAAATAAGGAAGTTACTTTGTGCAAAAGGATTCAACTGACACCAAAAAAACCACGCAAGTTGGTTTCAAGTCCATTTATATTGTTTTAAACAGAAAAATAAAAACTTTCTTTTGTGTTTTTTAATCTAAATTAACATAAATCAACCACATTTCAATTTGGTTGGTGTTTATCGATACAACAACACTTAGTCCATAAAAATGGTTTAAGTTAGAAAGGATATTATAAGACTTATATCCGTTTTCACCGAAATAAAGAGAAAAAATATTTCTTTCCATTAAGTAATTAGTTATTAAAAATAATTTCAAATGCGTATCCCTTTTCACGTGCATGAATTAATATTTAACTTATGGGAGAACGGGTCTAACTTATTTTATACCCTTATGGAATTCATTTTGTGATTGGTATAAGTCACTATCTTAAAAACTATTAACTTTACATAAAAAATAAACCAATAATAGTAAAGAGCATAAATTGTTTACCTATAAAAAACATCACATGTATTTCATTTGGTAGCGGTTTGAATGACACACAAGGTCAAACACGAATTTGAAGCACGCAGAGTGTTTTTTACGTCTCCTGTAAAGTTGCATTTTTGGACTTAGATCCTTTTTCACTAGGGCCACAGTTATAATGTTAGTAATACATTCCTGCAAGATTGTTAGTGTTTTTCAAATAACTACTTGTGACAAGAAATACCAGTTATTTTACAACCTAAACTCTAATTAAAATTTCGAACATTTTACGACGAAGCAACACACTAAAACAAAGAATTTTACTCAGCAATAAGATGTACAAATTAATAGACAATTAACCAACCTTTTAACTACCTGTCGCCTAATCGAGCGTTCAGGATAACCTGTTAGTTGGTGAGTACTTTGTAATGGCTGCCTTTTATAGATAATATTTTAATAAAATAAAATTGAAGAGTTTTATTATTTGATCGCACTAATCTTTGCGTTGCCAATGATGACTCATAATCATCATCATTTCAGCCGAAACACGTCCACTGTTGGACATAGGCCTCCCGCAAACGTCGCCACAACGACCGGCCCTGTGCATCACGCATCCATCGGATTCCCGCGACCCTGACCAGGTCATCGGTCCACCTTGTTGGAGGCCGTCCAACGCTGCGCCTTTACCGGACATACAGATAGAGTGTGGGATTTCCACAACCAAGATCCGGCTGCAGCATCGAAATATCTATGTAGGATGCCTATGTCCACGGCCTGGTTAAGGATTAGTCGCCACAACGAACGATCCTGTGCGTCTAGCATCCACCGTATTCAAGCGACTCTCACCAGTAGCCCGATTCACGTAATGAAAACCGTAACGATATCGTAGCGATTTAGTCGTTTATACCATTTCCGTATTCACATCCATCAATCGAGTTTGAACGCTCCGATTTTAAAGTTGTTTGAAATTCGTCGATTTAAAAAAAAATCTGTAGGTAGGTATGTATTACACTATCCTGGTGGAATACTTATTAATGTAACTGGAAATGAGTCGATAGATCGTGAATACCGCTTTTGGATAGGACTTCGATCGAACGACTATAAAACTTCAACGATATTTGGCTTGTTTGATTTTACGTGAATCAGGCTACAGGTCGTCTGTCTGGCCGTCCGGTAACTGTCCGGACCAAGCCCAAGTCGTCCTAAGGAATTGTCAGCAACAGTAGGGACCCAGCCGGGTCGAAGCCTACTGAGGCCAGGGTTATCCGAAAGGGCGCTCGAGCCCCGGTATGAAGGCTAGAAGGAACGGGGTGGGTCTTTTAGTCAGTAAGAGTCTGACACTATCTCCCGCTCCTCCCAAGAGCGGGGGATGTCAATGCATGATTTTTTTTCCATCATATAAAAAAAGGCTACAGGTCGTCGGTCCACCTTGTGGCAGGCCTTCTAACGTTGCGTTTTCCGGTGCGCGGCCGCCACTCTAGAACCTTTCGGCCCCATCTACCATCCATTCTACGAGCAATGTGTCCTGTCCACTGCCACTTAAGTTTGGCGATTGTTCGGGCTATGTCGGCGTCCTTGGTTCTCCTGCAGATATCAGGAATGTGATCACGCAAGGAAACTATGAGCATAGCCCTTTCCATTGCCTTTTGGGTGTCTGTATGCCTTCTGATGAGGTCTATTGTAAGCGACCATGTTTCAGTGCCATATGTCGTCAAAGTCAAAGTCAAAATTATTTTATTTCACATAGGCCTACATGGGCACTTATAAAACGTCAGAAGCTAGTGCACGGTTCCAAATTGGTCGTTTCCTATGGAGAAGAACCGGCAAGAAATTCCATGGTCACTCTTTTTAAAAAAAGTGGTTGGTATTACAATATTGATAGATATTATGTAAGAACAGTGTAGACCAGTCGAATATTGTACACAAAAGCACAATAAAAATTATCTTAGTAAAAAACAAAGTAAGTCGTAATAGGAAGTAGTCTAAGAGTTCGTAGAGTATACAGTGTTCTCACATTCACATTACAAAAAGAGGCTATATAAAAAAAAAAGAAATCAGGAATAATATAATAATTACAACTATCAATAAAATGTTAACAAAATAAATTACTAACAAATTTAAGACAGTTGAAATATAAATAAAAAAAATAAAAAAATATTGCAAAAGCAATGTGTTAGAGAAAAAAAATTTATATATAATTATTAAAACAAAAGTGGAGCAGTTAATAGACAAAATATTGATGATTTACCAGAGGGCCACATGTGCAGAGGTAGTCATTGCCAAACAAGCGTGTCTTAGACATAGTCTTTAATCTTGTAATATGCTTTTTCGGTTAGGACACGCTTGATATGAGATTTGAATTTTCCCTCAATAAGTTCAGTTACCGCCTTTGGCAGCTTAGCGTCACTGGTAATACGTTAGTAAATCGTACAGTGGTGGCTAAGACTCCGAAACGCGATGAGCTTTTAACACCTTAGGATCACTAAGTAATTAATAGGAGGTGCGTTTTACTGCATCCATAAATTACCTTCGTTAACGGATATACCGCATTATCTTAACTACCGCATTATCTTAATTATAAACTTTGTGGCTATAAGCAAAAGAAGTTTGTGTACGAAATAATATCTCCTAGGTTAAGCAATGTTCGCTGAGGTCCGTTTGTGGATGGGCTACCATTTTATCATATCGATGTTCCTCCGTGCCTCGAAAGCATCAACACAGGCGTTAGTCTCAGCTGGTTCTAATAGTAGCGACAAGTCCGCAAGCCCGCTACGCCCGCGTGGGAGTGTGTAGATTCACGTACTGGTACTTTTTAGGGTTCCGTAGCCAAATGGCAAAAAACGGGACCCTTATAGATTCGTCATGTCTGTCTGTCTATCTTTCTGTCTGTCTGTCTGTCTGTCTGTCCGTCCGTATGTCACAGGCCACAGCCACTTTTTTCCGAAACTATAAGAGCTGTACTGTTGAAGCTTGGAAGTAGATGTATTCTGTGAACCGCTTTAAGATTTTCACACAAAAATAGAAAAAGTGCAATAAATTTTGGGGGTCCCCATACTTAGAACTGAAACTCAAAATTTTTTTTTTCATCAAACTCATAGGTGTAGGGTATCTATGGATAGGTCTTCAAAAATGATATTGAGGTTTCTAATATCATTTTTTTCTAAATTGAATAGTTTACGCGAGAGACACTTCCAAAGTGGTAAAATGTGTGTCCCCCCCCCTGTAACTTCTAAACTAAGAGAATGATAAAACTTAAAAAAAATAACTATATGATGTACATTACCATGTAAACTACCAATGAAAATTGGTTTGAACGAGATCTAGTAAGTAGTTTTATTTTAATACGTCATAAATCTAAAAAAATACACTATTATTAAAACATCGATCAAAGTTACAACAAACTACAAGAACTTTTATATTATGTTACTTGCTGCAACGGAACCCTCCATGGGCGAGTCCGACTCGCACTTGGCCGGTTTTTTTCTGTGTGCGTGCGTTATAAAAAATAGAATACGTACCTATAAACAAAATTCGCACTTATCTACACAGCTTACAAACAAACACAACCAAAACCAATCCGACCTCCTGAAGTAAAATTTGTTCTTGTATCTCAAGCCTCAGGTGCACTAGGGGACAAAATGTCCCCCAACTTGACATGCAATGCTGACAAATTGTCTAACAACATGTCCCACATCACATGAATGCCTTGTAAAATGTTGGGAGGCAAGTAGCGGGACACTGGGCAACGTTGCAGTTTCACGTAGATTGAGCGTTGCGCGTCATGCAGAGGGACATTTTGACTCCTTTTGTGGCGGCAACATCGTCATAACCATTTAACTAACTATTTCATATTTAAAAGTAATCAGCAACCCATCTCAGCCAAGCCCAGCGCCTCTAACACCACCGAATCTATTGCCAACTACGATACAATATCAACCTGTTACCACTCGGTCAGGGCACACTGTTAGATTTAAGATACCTGTAGATGTTGCTGTTGTTGTTATTGTCGTTGCTGTTGTTGTTGTGTTGGTGTTAGCCTGTACGTTTTCATGGTACTTTTTATTTTTACAATGAGAGACTGTTTGTTTACTTTTTCTTCCCCGTGGGGGACCCGGTTGTGGCAGCAACATCGCCATAACCATTTAACCATTTCCATGCCCTTACTTTTTCCTTTGGCATGTTGACGGTTCGAGATGAGATTTTCATCATATAATATAGTGAACAATATATAAGTTCTGTTGTATCCTGCCTGTTTTCAAATTTACCTGATTCCCTCATCATCCAACAAATCGACATAGAGTTGGAAAGGCATTTTCACAAACCCTTATGTTGCTTTTTTATTGTTGATAGGTTTGCGCTTGACCGCTATCTCACCTGATGGAAAGTGACGATGCGATCGACGATGGAGCGCACTTGCTTAAAAGTAACCTGTTCACGATTTTATTCCCGAGTTGTAGCCATCAGGAAACACAGATTCTTCATACTTTTAAATAGTAATGTTTTCACAACAATGCTTTGTAATTTTTTAATGAGTTGAAACTGCTGAATATTTTATACGATTATGACCACACAACAAAGATACAGCAGATATATACAAAGATACAGAGTATTAAGTTTTAGAAGTTGTTTATTATAATTTATACCAAATTTTATTATCACGCTAAAATACTATTCATGGCTCATGATTTCTTAATAGTATATTCAGGTAGACAGTTCGACACCATATTAAATTCATAAATGTATGGTATGAAAATATATTTAATATTTATTATTGTCGTAATTTTACCACGGAACATGTAAAAATGTATTGATTAGCATGTCAATGCTACCACAGTGTCATCGACCTAGGTAGGTATTTACATATACATATTTTTGCTCATATTGTACGATTACTCATAGATATTTTAGAAGGAAATATTTCTTATTTGATAATGCCCGTGGCTTCGCCCGTTACTATCGGGATAGGACTGATAGGAGGTATCCTATGTTCTATTACTTCTTCTTCTTCCTGCCCTTATTCCATATTACTTGGGGTCGACGCAACACGTTTTCTTCTTCCATTCTGTCCTGTCACCCGTCAAACTATCACTAAATCCCTTTTCTTTCATATCACTTCTCACACAATCCACCCATTTTTTCTTCTGCCTTCCTCTCCCTCTCCATCCATCTAAACGTATACTCAGAACTCTTTTAGTAATATGCGCTTCATGCCTCCTGTTCACATGACCATACCAAGACAACCTTTCAACTTTTCAGTCACTGGCGCCACTTTCAAACTTCCTCTAATATACTTATTTCTCACTTTATCCATTCTCGTCACACCACACAACCATCTCAACATTCTCATCTCCGCTACATGCAATCTTTTTTCATCCTTCTTTTTCACAGCCCAACATTCTGATCCATGCAGTATGACAGGTCTTATGACGGACTTGTAAATTTTACCCTTCAACTTGAGGGGCCTATGTGCTATTTATTTATTCTTTATGCACACAAGAGTTCAAAGGCGGACTTAATTAAGGCATTAGCATTTTCTACCAGTCAACCTTTGGGTGATGCAGAGATTTATAGTAGTAGGTGCAATATTAAACATTACTTACATATTATAAAATTCCTACTATTCGCAACGTCTTCTTGCCCCAGCCGCCGCCGGGATGCCGATCCCGATTTCTGGTCACCGTATTCGTGGCGGACGACGAGCAATGGGTAGTTCGCCGTCCGACCGTTCGGTAACCGTCTGGACCGAGCCCGAGACATCGACGTCGTGTATTCGTCCACGCGCGCCTCAAGGACTTGTCAGCAAACCGTAGGGGCCCCGCAGGGTCGAAGCCTACTCGGGCCAAGGGAAAGGAAGATTCGGCCCCGATGTGAAAGGCAACGTAGGAACAGGAGTGGTTTTTTAGTCAGTAAAAGTCTGACACTATCTCCTGATTCGTCCAACGGTGCGGAAAAGACATTGGATGATTTTCCCAACTACAAAAAAAATGTGATATTCCAGGAGATGATCTATCCTTATGCCAAAGGGTATTGACCAGCTTCTATGATGTCCCAGGTCAAAGATGGACATCAAATATTACTAAAAAAAAGGACTGTTTTAAATATTTTTCAAAAAGTTACTTTTTTATGAATTGTTTTTTATTGTCGTGGCGCTCATTTGGAAGTAAGTGAAAAAATAATTTTTGTTAATGCACAAAGTATTTTTTTTTTCTAGTCCACTGATGGTCTCATTTGGGCAAACCCCTTTCGTTGAGATTGGCTACCATGGTCTTTATTAAATTGAAAGGATTACTAAGAACTTCTAAAAAAAAAACTACTAAGTAAATTAAAACTTACTATTTTTTAAATAAAAGTTAAGCATACATATTTCTTTTTAAAAACCAACGAGGCATAACGTTTAAACATGGTATTTTTAAACGTATGTTAAATGACTCAACATTTGTTACTACTAGACGGTTCTACGGTTTGCTAGAAAAAATGTAACATACACACATATCAAGTGTTCACAAAAAAACGAGTAAGTACGGGTTCATAGCAGAAGTGTGACCAAAATTATGTAGGGTTGGCCAATTTTGGAAATGCAATTTGTCTAATATGTAGCATAAGCATAATAGCATAATCAGCCTTTTAATTTTCCCATTACTGGGACTCAGGCCTCCTCTCTGGGAGAGCGAATAGGCCGTAATCCATCCAATAGGTTGGTCTAAGCTGGCTCGAATGAAGCATAATCGGGAAGCCAACTTTTGACAACTTTACCCAGCGACTGAGGTGGTATATCAAGTAAGTAATATCGCGGCGAATGGTGACTTCCGAATGAACAGACCTCTGTCAGTAGTAATGTGTGCATTTTTTTTATCTGATATAAACTAGAACTTGACTGCGATCCCACCTGATGGTAAGCAGTAGTGCAATCGTTGATGTTGAGGCGCACTAGTTTATTAAGAGCCTATTCACTCTAGCCTTGATTTGCATTTCGTCTTGGATTACTGGAAAACGTACCCATACGTATATACAAATTTTACTATAAAATTATTTGTTTCTAGATTATAAGTGTGGATGGCAAAATGTACAGAAAATCTTAAGATTATGAATAGATAAAGCCGCGGCGGGTTGTTCAAAAGAATTACAGTAGGTAGTAAAGTTTAACTGATGGAGTACCATGGAGTTTTTTGCCAGTTCATCTCCATGGGAAACGACCAATTGGAACCGTGCGCTAGCTTCTGAGCTGGCGTGAGCTTCTGACGTTTTATAAGTGCCCATGTAGGCCTATGTAAAATGTAATTTTTTTTTTTTTTGAGACTTTGGATGAGTAGTAACTCTTTCTCCACCCAGAGATGGAGGAGACATTGGATGATTACACAAATTAAAAAAAGTACTTCGTCGCCTGAGTGTACTTTGTGTTTTTTATTTTATTTATGTACGTTATGTATTTAGTTAGGTTTTAGTATAAATAGTTTAGTTAATATTTAAGTTTAAAAAAGTATGATTAATGTGAATCTTAAGCCCATATTTTTGGTTATTGACGCCATTTCAAACTACAATAAAACTCAGGATTATCCATCTTGTCTGTGAAATGCTGTATAACTTTAAAATATGAATTATGAAAAAAAACCGTTTTTATTTCAATAAAATGTAAATCAAATGTTGTCATAAGTTTGCTAATTTTAATATTTTATGATGTGCGTTCAGTTTTTGAATATTATTATTTTGATACCATAATTATAGTTGAGAAATTTTTAAGCGTGCATATTTTCTTGTTGGCTTGTAAAAGTAAAAGACGTAGATGGAGTAATAGAACATGAATAGAAATTTTAATGTCAAAAAGTCGGTATTAAGTGTTAATAGCTTTTTTTTCTCTTTTCTTTTTTCCACTTATGTGGTTTTATTAGTGGTGCAATTCAAATCATTTCAACATTTTTTTTTCTCTACTATTTTTATGTATTTAATATTCGCATACAATGTATAATGTTTCTGAATAAATCAATAAGAATTATAATAAGAATTTAAAACATTTTGTGACAATTTTCGTCCTTATAACTGGGAATAAAATATATGTGAGTTACAGCCTGCTAGAGCCGCGGGAAATTTCTAAAAGGAAGTCTGTGGTCTTACAACGTACAGGGCAACTGAAGGTGTGGTTTTAGTCAGTAACAGTCTGACATTCCTTCCCACTCCACTCTAGAGCGAGAGCAGTCATTGGATAATATCCCACCTTAAAAAAAAGCTTCCGACATAAAACTGTCAAAACAATTTGATATTTTTTTCTAACTTGTTCTTTTGCTATGCTCATTCTTTTTTAATTAAAATCTAACACACATCCCTAGCACATGCGTGGTTTCAAGGTTACAAAAAAAACACGCCTTAGCAACTATTAGATTCTGTGTGAAGATGACGTAACCGGTCATTGACCCCTTGTTTTTACAAATGGCGCCAGAACTTATGGAGTGTTCAGTTAATATTGTTCTAATTAATTAGAGTTTGAGTCGATTCCCATGGTGGACTTTGTTCTGTAAACAATGTTAAAGGATTTACGATTGGTTTTATTAGGATTTATAGAAAACTGTTTAATGAGGTATGAATAATAATTTGATGAATAACGGTCTTGCGAGAAAATACCAATGATGTTAAGTATTTACTAACTGCTATGATAGGTATAATGTTTGAATTCCCGATTTAGGTTTTACCATATTTGAATAAGAAAAACATATTAATTATGTAAACTATTTGTGAGCTCATGCTAAAAATAAAATTTAAAAAATTTTAAATGTCGTTTATACAAGACAAGTTTGTCTTGTATAAACGACAAACGTTAAAGGTAAAAAAAAATGCTAATAAAGGTAACAGTTATTGTGTATATATAGTTTTAATTGTTTTTATTTTTCATGTTCAATCTAAGTTTAATAAAGAATTCAAAGTATAAAAAAAGACGTGTGGCACTCGGGGACTGCCGCGGTAAAGCTATTGCATAGCATTTTTATCAACTTATGCAATTATAATTATTTATTTATTTTATTTTTGCAGTATTTTTTTTTCTTTGTTTTTTTTTCTTTGATATTAATTGAAGTTACACTTTCACACATTGAATTGAATTTTGATTGATTGTTCACTCATTTGTTTTCTTATCGGTCACCACGCTCAAAAAACAAATGAGTGGGGGGTTGTAGGTTATTTTCGTTACGAAATTTCTGGATTCGGTCTCCACGCTCAAGGCCCGCGATAGAAGCTATGCAATAGCTTAATAAGAAACATTTTGATAAAATCTGATTTTTCTAATCTTAGTTTTGTAATAATCGTAGTAAAAACAAAGCATTCCGGTCTACAAAGCTGGGTGCGCCAAACAAAGTGTAAACTTGATCACCTCGGACTTTTAGAGCTTTCTTACAAGCCATAATGAACCAGACACTATTATAAAAGTAACAAATTCACACGTCCTAAACTCAACAACATCAATTTAGTAGGAGCGCCAATGCAGTAATATTCTCTTGAGGTAACACATAACATTACCTTAACGAGAGCCGATCCTAACATGACAATAACTAATAAATTCGTCTTTAAACTTCCTACATGATTATATTGTAAGACGAGAACATTAACATACCTACAAACATTTTATATTAACATCATAATTTTAGAACAACTCGCTAATGACGATATAAATATCCAATCTATGGAAAATGTGAAATTTCTTTGTTGCGACATTTTTGTGTGAGTGGGGCCATGAAATAAGAGGTTTTATGAAACATCGTGCATGTTAAATATCGTCCTACAATTTGTGACTGACTTGTTACTGCTAAAAACTCGCTTTTAGCTTTAGTTTCTGTAGAGATCTCGGATTTTGATAATTTTGGTAATATGTCAAAATGTATCAAGACAAGTTTTTGGGACGAATTTTTGTTTTTTTTTGTTTAGTGGTCCGATGATGCTCTGCGATGATAGTTCAAAAACTAAACCGATTGCGAACAAAAGACAATCTATCGATCAAGAACGGTCACTTTTAC
Source organism: Mythimna ferrago (assembly GCA_910589285.2). Taxonomy (NCBI): domain Eukaryota; kingdom Metazoa; phylum Arthropoda; class Insecta; order Lepidoptera; family Noctuidae; genus Mythimna; species Mythimna ferrago. The sequence goes on from OU342693.1 coordinate 5,568,542, forward strand.
TCATGATTTTCTTTCACCTATAACAATTCCACACATATAAACTAGTGCGTATCTGTGATACCACCAGATGGGTAGCAGTGATGCAATCGTTGATGGTGAGGTGATCAGTTTATTAAGAGCCTATTCACTGTAGCCTTGAAGATAGGTACTCAAATTATAATCGGATGGGAAGACCGCAGTAGGAAAATTGCGTTGCATTTTCTTTACAATATCCGCTGTCTTCAAAGCCCAAACCTCACTGACGTAATAAATCGAACCTGACATGTATTCTTGTGCCGTCGACTTTAATGGCTTTTAAAAACGCCCAACACAATGTTTATGGATGAACACACCATATAAAATACGTAAAACCCATACTTTACTAGAAAGCTGATAATGTTACTTTTACAATAGGTTTTTACAACTAGTTATTTCCTGTGGCTTTATTCTTATTTCTAATAGCAAGGTGATCGTTCATTGAGCGATTGACTGACGCTATGCGTATCACTGGTTCGATTATAATAATAATAATAATATTCCACAACTATCACACAGCGCTGTCTGGTCCCAAGCTAAGCAGAGCTTGTGTTATGGGTACTAGACAACTGATAAACATACTTATATATTTCTAAATACATACATATTATAGATAATTACACCCAGACACAGAAGAAATGATCGTGCTCATTACACAAACATGTGTCCTGGGTGGGAATCGAACCCACGACCTCTGGCATAGCAGTCAGGGACACTAACCAATAGACCAACAGGCCTGTCAATTCCGCACAAAACAAACACTTATACAACATTATGTTTAGTTTATGCAATACCTGAATAAAGCCTGAATTTGCTAAGAACTAGTAACTGAATGGATTGTAATAGTTTTTACACCATTTTATACTTTTTCCCTAAAACATTTGAAAAGTTCATAAGTTGGACACCACTGACATTAAGTACAACACAGGGCACGGCTGGTCATAACGGGTATTAAGCGGCAGCAAACAGCTGAGTGCAAGTGCAAAAGAACCCCCACAGTCGCCGGGATGGCCTGGTGATTATGTATTTTTGCTGACATAACAAGCTTATAACTTTGTGATTTTTCATGATACTGTTATGAAATTGTGTACATAGATTCTTTACATAAAAATACTAGACACGTGTTTCGGTTTCCGCTTTAAATACTTACACTAATGTTGTACAGCCCAAGGATAGGTTCTTCCGAGACTAGGTTATTATATTATATATAATAACTTTGCCAAATGTAATAATAAAAAATAAAAAATAATATGATTTTGAATTGTGTAAGTATGTAAAAAAAGGTGTGTTCCGACAATAAAAAAAAAAAAAAAAAATTAAGATCTCGGGCGCCATGTCGGAACCCCAGGTTGACCAGGATAACTAAATCGGGCACTAGATTGGACCATTAATCTTCCAGTGGGGGGAATAAGGGAATATTATATATAATAACCTAGGCTCGGAACAATATATAGTCTTATTTAAGCGAGTTAACATGATTGCTAACGCACTCACGATACTGAAGTATTCTCTAGTGTACGTACAACAATTAATATATAAAAAAATGAGCAAGTGCGAGTCGGACTCGCGCATTGAGGGTTCCGTGCAAACTACAATTCCCGAATTTTTTTTTTTTTTTTTTTTTTTTATTTTTTATTGTTGATAGGTTCGCGCTTGACCGCTATCTCACCTGATGGAAAGCGACGATGCGGTCGACGATGGAACGCGCTTACCTAAAAGAAACCTATTCACTCTCGACTTAAAGATTCCCGGGTTGTAGCTATCAGGAAACACAGACTCCGGCAAGGAATTCCACTCCCTAGCCGCACGCACAATGAATGTGTTCCCAAAACGTTTTGTGCGTGTTGGTGGGATATCCACCATATACCGGTGGCGCATAGCCGTACGTCTGGTAGTCCGATGATGAAACGGGCTAGGCGGAATTAGGTTATGCAATTCCGACGCACACTCCCCGAAATGCAACCGGTAGAAAACCGACAGGCTAGCAACTCTGCGTCGATGCTCAAGACTTTGAAGCCTCGACTCGACGAGTGTATCATCGCCAATTATCCTTCTGGCTCGCCTCTCAATTGCCTCAAGTGCATCAAGCTGATATCGGGCAGATCCGTCCCAAAGATGAGAGCAATACTCCATACACGATCGAACTTGCGCTTGATAAAGTTTGAGCAGCTGTTCCGGCGTGAAGTACTGTCTGACCTTTGCGAGAACTCCCAGCTTTTTTGCAGCCAGTTGAGCCTTTGCTTCGATGTATGGTCCAAAGTTGAGTGTTGATGTCAGCGTAACACCAAGAAGGTCAAGATGGTCGGTTATCGGCACGGTTACACCCCGGAAAGTTGGAGCAGGACTGAATTGGCTCCTTTTAGCGGAAAATAGACACGCCTGGGTTTTTGCAGCGTTGAACCTGACCAAATTGGCATCGCCCCATTCGGAGAGAATGGAGTCTTGATGATTTTTCCGAATTGCAATTTTTTTTGTGACGTTAGTAACAACAAATTTACTGTTTTCAGACTTTTTCCTATACCTGTGCTACAAGACCTTGCTTTGTGCCAAACAGGATTCTGGGTCAACGGGAAGTACCCTACGAATTTCGATCTTTGAGAGTAGGTATCAAAATATACGTCAAAAGGTCAAAAAGTCAAAATCTATATACCTGAGTTATAAGACCTTGCTTTATACTAAATTTCAGGATTTTGGGTTTTCGAATAGTAACCCTTGAGAGAAATATTGTTTCCCTTGAGAGTATCTAATTTTTTTTGCGTCATAAACGGTCGTATTTTTGTTTCGTTAACTTAGATGTTTGATTTTTTCACAGCTTCAAGGGATTGCAGACTTGTGTATATGGTTTTAATTTCAACTAGATACATCCATGCGTTTCCGAGACAAAGGGTCTTGGCAGACCAAAACACAAGGGTTTCGTTTCTTCCTTTTGGGGTACGGAACCCTACAAACAATATTCTTGGATAAAAAGTTGGTCAAAGCTACTGTTTTGTTTCTTTAGAATTTGGAATTATTTTTATCCCTCTGCTTCTTTAAATACGGCATACGACACATGTGCAATACATGCACAGTATTTATTGATCGTCAGTAAGTATTAGTTAATTAGTACTGCACTTTTGTATTCATATCCAAGTCTTCTGGGACTAGCGTTTGGTAAGGACCGACCAGTCAACCGGGCTAGATTCTCGCTTCAAAGAGAACGTCGAATAGATGTCAGCAAAATTGACGTTACCAAATTAGAGCTGACGCCATCGGATTCGGATTGTTCGAAAGATAACCCTTTCAGGCTTAGCTTGCTGTCCGACCGTCCGGTAACTGTCCGGACCGAGCCTTTTTTTTTTTTTTTTTTTTTTTTCGATGGGAAAAATCATCTTATGACAACCCCCGCTCTTGGGCGGAGCGGGAGATAGTGTCAGACTCTTACTGACTAAAAAACCCATCCCGTTCCTTCAAGCCTTCGATACCGGGGCTCGAGCGCCCTTTCGGATTACCCTGGCCCCGGTAGGCTTCGACCCGGCTGGGCCCCTGCTGTTGCTGACAACTCCTTGAGGCGCGCGGGAACAGCGCGCGCCGTCGACGACTTGGGCTTGGTCCGGACGGTTACCGGACGGCCGGACAGCGAGCTACCCATTGCTCACTGTCCGCAAGCCCGCGCCTACGGTGGCTGGAAATCGGGATCGGAATCCCGGCGGCGGCGGCGAGAGCGCCGTTGCCTGATGCGGTCGGCCTCCTCCTTAGCGAGCATTACTGCTTCGCAGAAGTCGGCGACCGCCTGCCACTCCTCCTCGCTCCGGACCATGGCCTCGACCAAGGCCCGGCGCGAGAGGTCTCCGCCGCCGATCACCCCCACGAGGGCACGGCGATGCTCCGCCCAAGCAGGGCACACCGCGATTGTGTGCTCCACCGTGTCCTCCGGGCGTTCCGCACAGTGGCGACACCCGGGCGTTACTTCCGCTTTAATTTGGAACAGGAACCTCCCGAACTTGCCATTTCCGGAGAGGACCTGTGTCATGCGGAAGGTAAGGACGCCGTGAGGTCTTTCCAGCCACGCCTCAAAGAGGGGACTTATCGCCATAATTGTGGCGTGCCCATGACGGGATTGCGATAGTCGCTGACGCCATTCCACCATGAGGTCCCGCCGGAGCTCTGTCCGCCATGCCGTGACCTGTCGCGGCAGAGGACTTTCACCCCGGCGTTGCATCTCCACGCGCATGTCGTGCATGTGTGCAAGGACTGTTGCCTCCAGATCCCACGGTGGTAGGCCAGCCAGAAGGCTCGCCGCTTCGCGGGAAATCGTGCGGTATCCCCGCACCATCCGAATTGCCATGGCCCTCTGGCAGGCGTTCAGAATGGCCGCCGGTCGCTTTTGCAGCGACAGCGCCCACACCGGCGCCCCGTAGAGGGCCATGGACCGAACGATCCCCGCGTAGAGCCTCCGGCAGGAGGCGTCTGGACCCCCAAGGTTGGGCAGGAGCCGCCCGAGAGCGGCCCCAGTCCGGTTGAGTTTGGGAGCCAGACGTCGGAAATGCTCCTCGAAATTCCATCGGCTGTCGAGGATGAGTCCCAGATACCTCATCGATGTCCCGACGCCAATGCGAACTCCTCCTACCGTTAGTTGGGAACCCGGCGGTGGCGCGTTCCGACGGCCGCGACCGTGAAAACACATGGCCTCGGATTTGCGCAGCGCCACCTCGAGTCCCAACTCCTACCAACGACTATCGCAACCCCGCGTGTCGCTAAAGCGGCCGCCGCCCGGTACGACTCTCCCTGCGCTAGAACCAGCGTGTCGTCTGCGTAGCAGACCACGCTGACCCCGTCAGGGAGGTCGCCCCGCAGCACGTAATCGTACCCGATGTTCCACAAGGGTGGCCCTAGTACCGACCCCTGCGGAACACCGCACGACATCTCCCAACGTTTCCAGTCTCCCTGGTGACCGGGGTAGACAATATACCTGTCCGACAGGTAGGCCTCGACTACTCGACAGAGGTATTCGGGCACCCGGTGGTACCGGAGTGCCCTCCGGATCGTACTCCAGGGCAGGGAATTAAAGGCGTTGGCAATGTCCAAGGACACTGCCACGACACGCCTACCCTGGGACACCGCATCCCCCGTCGTGAGGGCTCGCACGCGCATGATGGCGTCCACCGTCGAGCGCATCCTGCGAAAGCCGAACTGTCCGTCCGAAAGGTCCGGCCCCACCCGTGAAAGGCGCGCGACGAGGCGGCTCGCAATCACTCTTTCAAAGAGCTTGCCCACCTCGTCGAGCAGCACAATGGGCCGGTACGCGGACGGAGAGTCCGCAGGGCGCCCTGGCTTCGCGATGAGGACCAGTTTCCCCGTCTTCCAGCGAAGTGGGAACTGGCCCCTCTCCAAGCATGCGCTGAAGAGCCCTCTCAGTCGAGGCCCGAGAGCCTCCATGGCCAGGACCCAGGCTTTCCCAGGCAAGCCATCGGGTCCTGGGGCGGCGTTCTTGGCACTCAGCCTTTGCACCGCCACTCTCATCTCTGCCTCGGTCACCTCTGGAGCATTATCGTCGTCGTCGCTATTGCGGTCCGCGTCAGACACCGCTGGCGGAGGCGGAGCCATGGACGGGGGGGAGTGTTCCCCTCGCGCAGGGAACAGAGCGCTCACCACACCCTCCACGAGTTGGGGCCGGAGACTCTGAGTCAGCGGCGGAGCCCAGGGGCGCAGTTTCTCCCGTATCAATTTGTACGGGCGCCCCCACGGGTCCGCGTTCAGAGACCCCAGCCACACGTCGCGGGCCTCGAGTTTGGCCCGCTTAATCTCCGCTCGGAGGGTGTGTTTTGCCTCTCTGTAACCTTCGTACAGCTCCGCCTCTCTGGCCTCCGCATCTGGCGCGCGGATGCGGCGCCTGCAGTATCTGGCGTACCGGCGTCGCGCGTGATTGCACGTGTTGCGCAGTGCAGCGATTTCCGGCGACCACCAGTACACCTGGCGCTTAGCACGTCCTGGACGGACTCGGGGCATTGCCGCATCGCAAATTTGCGACATGGCCTCCCGGAACCACTCCGCCTCGACGTCGATGTCGACAGGCCTGTCCGGTGCTTGCACCCAGGCCTGTACCGTCGCGGCTTCCAGGAGGAGCTCCCGGTCCATCTGCTTAAGCGCCCAACGCGGACCGCAAGGGCTCTGTCGGACCGGCGCGGCCGAGGTTTCGGCGGAGACGTCCAACCGGATATACCGGTGGTCGGAGTACGTCTCCACCTCCTCCATAACGCGCCAGTCGACGACACGCGGCGACAGAGCGGGGCTGGCGAACGAAAGGTCCACCACTGATTCACCCCGCCTCCGCACCAACGTGGGGACAGAACCCCGGTTCAGGACGACCAGGCCCAGCTCCAAGGCCCAGTCCTCGACCAACCGACCCCGTGTGTTCGTGCGCCGGGAACCCCAAGCCGTATTCCAGGCGTTGAAGTCCCCACAAACGACCACGGGGAGGGTACCAAACCCAGCGACGACGGCACTTAGCTCCATAAGGGAGACATGGAGTTCGTCGGGAGTTCTGGTCGGGGACAGGTAGACGCCTACCACTGCAATGGTCCGGACCGAGCCCAAGTCGTCGACGGCGCGCACTAACCCGCGCCTCAAGGAGTTGTCAGCGCAACAGAAGGGCCTAGCTGGGTCGAAGCCTACTGGGACCAGGGTTAGTTTCGAAAGATAATTCAGCCCCGGTATGAAGGTACGAAGGAACGGGGTGGGTTTTTAGTCAGTAAGAGTCTGACACTATCTCCCGCTTCGCCCAAAAGCGAGGGATGTCATTAGATAATTTTCCCACCGAAAAAAAAAAACAATCTAAGGCCCAAGCGCCCGAAAAGTGCCATAAAACAGTGACTCTGAAGCCTACTCCTCGGTAACGGCCAGGTTAATAGGTTTGAAAAAAATATATGTTTATTACAGATTTATGAACAACATTATCAACATTTGATTTTTTCGTGCTAGTAATACTTTTGTCTAAAAAAAATATTTAGCAATTTTGCAACTTTTCGCAACTTTTCCCTACTCCTTCGAAACGGCTTGGATTTTTAGAAACATTTTTACACATAAAAATTGGTGGTTAAATATTCCTCAAAGTGAAAATTGCATAGGTATATGTAAATCAATCAATATTTCGCAAAGAACATGGATTTAAAGGTCAGCCGCGCGCTTTCCGGGCGCTGTTGGCCGCAAATAAATGCACAGATTTACGTACTGCCGCCTAGGCGGGTGCGAGAGCTGCGTCCACATAATATTGGCCAGATGGTCCAAGAGACTATAAGCCTTAAGGCTAAAGTAACACTTAGACCACGCAAAAAAGGGGAATTGATGTTACACTGTGGGTTTTAGTCACTAAAAGTCTGACTCTCCCTCACCCAAAGCAGGTGAAGTTATTTAATGATTTGTCATGTCAAAAAACAAAGTCTGCTACCATGTCATAACTATACTAGTTCTTATTTATTTGCTAGTTCCACCTATCGTCTTATAAGCGAACAAGAAATACCACGTCGTTCATATTTGTATTTCTGCTCCAAAGCAGACCTATTTGAAGACATAACATGTTTACAAAATATGTGTGACGTGCCAGAACGACTACGTCTTCTAACCGTTTTTGTAAGCTATCGCTAGAAAAAAGGTTACAAGTTGAAGTCAGAGATATGCAACATTTTTAATACTATTTCGCCGCTTATCGAACAACAATGCTTATTTAATCAACTTCCGAATAATGCAATCTACACCAATAGAATAGAATAGAATAAAATAAACTTTATAGTACACCAAAACAGTAACAAAACTTTTAAAATAACTTGCATCTGGATACAATGGCGGTCTTATCGCTAACAGCGATATCTACCACAGATGGTTTACTGAACTTACTTAAAAATAGATATTAGATATAAAACTATAGTAGATAGCTAAAATACTAAAAGAAAAAAAAAAGAAAAAAAAGCAAAAAAAAAAAAAAAAATAAATAAAAAAAAATAATCAAAAATAAAAAGTAATCTAAATATTATGTTTTCTTTATTATTATTTTTTTTTTTTTGAAAAATGTCTGCAAGTAATGGTCCGATTGCAAAATTTTTTTCACCGATAGAAAGCTGCTTTATTCCTGAGTGACTTAAGCTATATTTTAAGTATGCGGGTGAAGCCGCGGGCAAAAGCTGGTATACAATAAAGGAATTAGGAATTAAAAAAAACATTCAATGAACCAAGCTCAAATAAACACGCATCACCATATGTTTAGCACCCCTGGCTGTGTAGGAAGGGTTGGTATTTCTACCTGCGCGATTTATGTGACCCCTGCACCTGTGGGGTTGCGTTGGACCCAGCTTGGAGATTACTTTGAATGTTCTGTCTATTATTTAAAATTGTATTTTGGATATTATAATGTTTCTGATCGTTAGTTCAGGAAATAGGTAATGATTAATAAATCGCAACTTAAATTAATTAATCGTCGTTTTTTATCAGGTGAGAAAGCGATCAAACTCAAACCTATCAATAATAAAAAAAATATAATAGGAACATTAAAATCTTGTCAACAGTGTTTGCTTTCCAACTCCTTCGGCTTGACCAGTTTTTATGTTTTTTTGGTGTATATTTAATAGGACTAATGCCTTGATCGCTCGTACCGAGTAAACGGGCGAGACAGTGCTCTAGGCCGAGTACTCGGTACGTGCAAACACAGCGCCGAGTGCTCGGCCGAGCGCTTATCACTACAATTCGCTTACATCTCTGTCTCGGCCGAGCAACATTTTACTGTCTCGCCCTTTTACTCTGTACGTGTGATCAAAGCATTAGAGTAGGTTGTAAATTATTTTTCACCCTTTAACATCCCGCATTTTTAATCGGGATATTTCTTTAATAATTTATATATAGTAGAAAAACGATGGCAAAATTAAACAATGATAATATTATTTTACTAGCTTTTGTCCGTAGCTTTGCCCGCGTTCATTAAATGTTAACTTTTTCACTCAGGAATAAAGCAGCTTTCTATCATTGAAAATATTTTAGTAATCGGACCAGTACTTTAGAGATTGCCTCCTACAAACAAAAAAAAAAATTACCCTTTGTAATATTAGTGTAGATTGATTTAATTACTTCAAATTACACTCAAAAGTTAAACTATATGTAATAAAATGACCTCCTTGGAAATGACATTACATTTTTTTAATTTTTAAGCTGTGGATACGGGGTGACGTATCATTCAATGACAGATGATGTTTAGATTATTTTGTGCATTTTATTGTTATAAAAACTTGTAGAGAGATAATTAAAGGGATATAATTGAGGAGGCGATATTATTAAACTTTAAATGTCGTTTCTTTGTTTTCAGGTGAGATAAAAGTGTAATTTTAGTTAAACGATAATTGTTATACTGTAAAAGCATTTTGAATAAAACAAATCTTTGTTTTCAGAGAAACAATTTGTGGTTTATTTCGAAAATCCTCAATAAAATCCATTATAAAACGACATTTTTGTTAACTAAAAGAAGATGGACCGGCTGCAATTTGAGTTTACGATGATAGCTTCAAATGATGGCAAATCAAATGTATTAGCCATAACCTCAATATCTACAGAAGAAGGAAAATGTTATGTTTTACCTGATGAGCTGAAGCCGGTGATTCATCATACATATATTGTCAAAATGAATACTTTCTCAAAAATAAAAAATAGTATAAAGAAAAGGTATCAAAGTAGAAAAATATGGATAAAATTGGATGAAGATCTTAACAAAACATATAGAGATGAGGAAGGTAATATGCAATTTTTAGATCAATATTTAGAAGAAATAAGCACAAAACAACCAATAGACAAAAACGACAATTTGCAACATATCTTGGAAAAATTAATAGAAACTACTACAAAGAAAGAAAATCAACATAACCTAAAACATATTTCAGAGAAATTTATTATTGAAAAATTCACAAGCAAGAACCCTAATGCAATGCAATGGATTGAGAATTTTGAAAAGGAGTGTGAGCGCTTTAATATATCAAAAGATGAAAAAAAAATAGATATATTGAGATTATTTTTAGAAAAATCTTGTTTGGATTGGTATAGCTCGATGGCCATAAAACTAACAATAAAGGCTGCAATTAAAATTACTATTATTATTATTATTATTTAATTAATACCTATAGAGTATATCAATAGAATAGAATAGAATAGAATAAACTTTATTGTACACCAAAATAGTAACAATTTCACTGAAACTTAAACCTATGTGCACAATGGCGGTCTTATCGCTGAAAGCGATGTCTTCCAGACAACCTTGGTATGGAATATAAGAACTTAAACTAAAAAGGGGGTGGTCTGTGGTGTGTGCATCAATCTGTGTTTAAAAATAAAATGTACTTATACAAAATCTTTTTTTTTTTTTATTATGGATAGGCTTGCGTTTGACCACTATCTCACCTGATGTTAAGCGATGATGTGGCCGACGATGGAACACGCTTGCCTAGAAGCAATCTATTCACTCTTGACTTACATACCCCTAGGTTATAGCTATCAGGAAACAAAGACTCCATCTTAATCTACCGCTAATAATAAATTTTGTTGAGAAGTTATATTAGTACAAGAAGTGCTTGTATTTTGGGAGTCCATTGACTCATAGACTTTACAACATTATGGTATATTATTACACGTGAGATCTGAATCTTTGCACTAGTATTATTCTTATTTTTTTCTTTTAAAACAGTCATGAAATAGCAAAATAAATAAGTAAACATAGTTTGTAACTGACTAAATAAAATTATACAAAATAAGAATATGAAAAATCACCAAGCTTAAATGACACTGAACAGGGCACATATATATATTATGATCTGGTGACTGTCGCGGGAATCCGATAGATGTTGACGCACAGGACCGGTCGTTGTGACGTCACTTGGGCGAGCCCTACGCCCAGCAGTGGACCTCTTTGATGATGATGACGATGATACAAAATTTCTAATAACTCGAAAATCCCAAGGGATCACATCTACTACTGATGTAAAAAGTATTGTGTCTCGTTTTTCGAAGTTCAATCTCTGCCCACACCAATATGTTCATCGTTTTCGCATTCATAATATAATTTGTACATTAACATTATAAAATTTGTCAAACTCTGTGTAGACAAGAAAAAACAGAATGATGTATAATAAAGGAACTACACTATTTCATAGATAACGAGCAAAGCAAAAACAAGCAACAGCAGAAATAATTTGACAGATATAATATGAGACACTTAAACTAACGGCATTTTAAGTAACAGAAACTCTAAGCATTATCATAAAGATTCCATTAATAACTGTCTAGTATTTTCAAGCCGAGCTCACACAAATTGGCAAAAATTACAAAATACTTCACTTTATAATACCTTTAACTAATTTATTTCCAACGTATGGAGTTGAGAGATTTACACATTTCTATAAATTAAATAATAAATCTTGAGATCAACTTTTTTGAGTGATCAATCATAAATGTTGGTGTAAAAACTGTCGTAAATCAGTTACATTTGTAAGAAATTAACTTAGAGTAAGTGTGGTCCTCGAAAGGAAAAACTGGCTGGATGCAAGTCGGACTCACACATGAAAGGTTCCGTACTTACAATATTAATATTGAGTAAAAAACGGTAAAAAAACCATGTTAGTTGTATGGCTGGCGTTAAAAACAGAATAATATAAATCTCTAAGGGGGACTCCCCTCAAATATTTATTTTATTCTGTTTTTAGGATTAGTTGTTATAGCGGCAATAATATATTTATTTATTTATTTTATTTATTTATAGTTTATGCACACAAGAGTACAGAGGCGGACTTAATGCCTTAAGGCATTTTCTACCAGTCAACCTTACTACCTTAATATATCATCAGTGATTTTTTTTAATATAAATACAGTCTGGTGACAGTAAATTTGTACGGAACCCTCGATGCGCAAGTTTGACACGTACTTGACTGATTTTTTTTAAATAGATACTAATAAATTCGCGCTTGACTACTACTTCACCTTATAGTAATCGATGATGTGGTCGACGATGGAGTACGTGTACCTAGAAGCAACCGGATGGTCTCTCTCTTGACTTAAAGAGGTCCCTCGGATTTCAGCTATCAGGAAACCCAGATTCTGGCATTTGTTTTATGGTGGGAAAGTCATCCAATGACATCCCCGCTCTTGAACAGATCGGGAGACAGTGTCAGACTTTTACTGACCAAAACCCACTCCTGTTCCTTCGTTGCCTTTCGTACCGAGGCCGAACCTTCCGTTAGAAACAGATCCTTGACCCCAATAGGCTTCGATACTGCTGGAAACGAAATTACATTGCTGAACGTATAGTGAATGTGTTCTGCCTACGTGTTTCACGGAACAATAGACGAAAAATTCCATACGAACCAAGTCGCGGGTAAAAGTGGGTTCATAAATAAAGTAGCAGCAGTGACCCTACAGGCGTGGGCTATTTATTTTATATGACCCTTTGCCCATTGACTATTTTCTCTTAGCATTTTTATGGGAAATTATCAAACAACTCACATCTATCATAATCAAATTTTAACGTCAGTAGCACCTTTTAAAGCGTATACACCACTAATTTTTAATTAGTACAAATACTTAAAGGGCTTATTAGAAAAGCCCTTGTTATTATTCAAGTAAAGTCTCAATAAATAATATTCATAAACAGCAAAGTTATTAGCGTTTGTGTTTATCCCAAAATGTCTCTCAATTTATGGAAATATTGTGCAGGCTATTGATTATGAATGAATAAATGACGATTAAAATGGAAAAACACTGCCCGCAGTATTTTCTAATAGCAATTGTTATGTATGACTGAATCTATGGGTTTCGCATATATATTAAAACTAATGTTGTATTAGTCCCTTGAACATCTGGGCGAAGTTAAATGCACACATACTCGTACTGCCGCCTGCGCCCGCATAGAGCCCCGATGACCTTTAAGATCATTCGTTGCCAAATATTGATTGATTTATATATAACAGGCGGCCGCCTGCCATTCCTCCTAGAACGATGGGTATGTCAGATGTTTACTGACTAAAAACCTTACCGTATTAGGTAAGGTAAGGCTTAGCCTTGCAGGTCTGCGGTGATTTTTTCAAATAATTCCGAAATGCTGGCAGGTTTTGTTTTCTTGAGTAGGCACAGCATATTAAAAAGATACAACTACATCATACTTGTTTTACTCCTTAATAAATTATGATTTTCATAAATATTAGTTAACATTTTAATAAAGAATTTATTGCACAAGAACCAACCATTCGACTTGCAAGCGTCTGTATATCTAAATTATGTTATAAACTTGTATTATAATTTAATATTTGTATATATGTAAATATTTGGTAATAAATAAAGGAAATGCACATAAAATACGTTAAACCAGAGGTAGATATTTGCTAAATATTGCTTTATTGCAAATAGGTTAATACGACATGTTTATTATAGTTACTAATAAAATGAAATACAACTATACAAGTTTCATTCTCGTTATTAAATTTAATATAAATGTTGGTGGTTCTAAGCTGCATGTCTAATAATATAAATATCACGCTAATCTTATAAAGGTGAAAGTTCGTACGTGTGTACAAATACCGGCACGGATCTTGAGCGCTGATTTGAACTTGAAATCGCGCAGATTTGAATGAGAAGTGAAGTATTGGGTCTCTTTAGTGGTATGAAGTGAGACGCGGGAGCTGGGAGCAAATTGATCCTGACTCTTTCAACGAGCGCTCAAGATTTGTGCCGGTAGTTGTATGTTTGTTGCTCCTTCACGTTTAATTCATTAAATCCCAAGCGAACGCCGGCGTTCGCGTCACAAAATATATAGGTACCTACAGTAGTCAATCTACATACAAAGCGCGCTCGAGCAACGCACACATAGACACTGCTCACGGACACGATATCTCGGAGCGCCTCAGCCCACTCGTCGAACAGTTCCGGCTCAAACGCTCATTAGTGTGCGTCCACAGAGCGTAGGTATAAAAAGTGAAGTACATACATGAGATTGTCTTCTATACCTATCTATTTGGTGTTCGCGCATTTATTGTCTTACTTTAGTGTTTCGAATTCAGAAGAATTCTAGCAAACGGGGAGACTATACCCTGGAATAGTTGTACATAAGATACTTTTATCTCGAATTTTGTTCTTTTGTGATCATTTTCTAATTTTACGAGGATGAAACCGCAGTCTGAAGTTAGTTGTAAATAATATCTAACACTAGGTTGTGCTAGTGAGTTCACCCGCGTCAAAGTAAACAATATAGGTAATTATAAAGCCTATGTCACTCTGCCCCGCTTCGGCAGAGCATCGCCGTGCCCTCGTGGGGGTGATCAGTGGCTGCTATCTCTCACTCCGGGCCTTGGTACAGGCCATAGAAATGTAAAAAATAGGTACAGGCCATGGTCCGGAGCGAGGAGGAGTGGCAGGCGGTCGCCTCCTTTTGCGAAGCAGTAATGCTAGTAAAGGAGGAGGCCGCCACCGGGATTCCGATCCCGATTTCCGGCCACCGTAGATGCGGGCTTGCGGACGGTGAACAATAAGTAGCTCGCTGTCGAACAGTCTGGTAAGTCGTCGACGGCGTGCGCTGTTCCCGCGCGCCTCAAGGAGTTATCAGCAACAGCAGGGGCCCAGCTGGGTCGAAGCCTACTGGGGCAGGGTTAGCTCCGAAAGGTAGCACAGCTCCTATATGAAAGGCAAGAAAGAACAGGGTGGGTTTTTAGTCAGTAAAAGTTCAAGTCAAGTCAAGTGTAGTTCTCCACTCCGCGAGAAGTCATTTGGATGATTTTTACCCACAAAAAAAAGCTTATGTCACCAAGTCATAAAGTAGCTTTCTATTGATGAAAGAATTTTTAAAATCAGTCCTATAGAGGTAGGTAAGTATAGATAGTAAAGAAATATTATTTCTAGAAGTCTGTTCAAAATAGCTCAAAGTGCTCACGGGACCATTCTATCATCAAAAGGACTTCCCTAAATAGTGCTTACCTAATGCCATTATACAGTCATTGAGCTGATATTAATTTAGATTATAGGCTTTCTCAAGTACATACTTATCTTCTAAGTTAATCTTATCAGTCCAGGTCACAGCGGCTCAACTGAAGTATTTTTAATTTATTTATGCAAATAATTTACTTTAAAAAATACTTATGGCGTCGAAAAATGTTCCACATTGCTGTCGACTGGTAATGTGCCCAAAAGACTGGCAGCATTGCCACGTTGTATGGCAATGCTTATTCTCTGCCTGAGACAAAAGCCAGCTCTTGGGTCACGCGAAGTGTCAACAAGACGATAGACAGATGTCTATACAACTTATGAGGCACTCGAACCCCACATCCGAGAGTTCCAACCCCAAACGGTTCGAAAATATTATTTCTAACAAGGTTATTATATTTCCGCCGCTGGAGGTCCTACGCAGCCCCAGCGGCAGCACCAGCACAACTCAACGAGCTAGGAAGTTATGATGGCGCTCTGCTTAACATTTTTGTATTTTTTTTTTTTGTATTTGCCTCGAACGGTGGCTTCACCTCACCATTTCAACCGAAAGACATCCCCTACTGTAGGTATATACCTACAGTAGGGGATCATACGATCATTGTGGTGACACTTGATCGTTCTTAGGCATCTCGCATCACGACCCTGACTAGGTCGTTGATCCTTCTTCTAGGATTTTTTTCTAGGCTTTGTCTTCCGTTACGCGGTTACACTCCAGGACCTTTCGGCCCCATCGATCATCTGTTTTGCAAGCGATATGGCCTGCCCAGTGTTACTTAAGTTTGGCGATTATTCGGGTTATATCCGCAATTGTTCACCTGCGTACGTTTTCAGCAATACGAAAGTGCGGTTAATCTATACTAATTTCATAAAGAGGAATTCTTAGAGGATTTTTATATTGATTTTTTTTTCTTAGATTATATTTGTTATGAGTTAACTCAAATACAACTACACCGATTTAAAAAAAAATCTTTCTGCAGTTGAATGCTACTGTACTGAATGACAAGTACAAATATACATATTTTCTTTTTAACACATGCAAAGCTACTGGTAGAAACTAGTGAATATTAAAACAAAAAGAAACTTCCACGATGGTCTGTGTACACACTGTAATCTGTTGTGCATGGCCATTTAGATAGAGAAATTTATAGTGCCGGTGGCATTCAGCGAGATTTGAGACAAGCCTTAGCCTAATGTGAGCGGACCATGTCGGTCTCAAGATAACAAAGTCTTATTTGTGGAAAGGCAGCCTCGATTGCTGATAACGAAGTAAATAGTACTGTGTAGATGTGGCTGGACAAATTAGTTCGTAGAAGATTATAAAAGAGAAATAAGCGTATTAGAGAAAGTTTAAAAATGGTACTAGTGACTGAAAAGTTGAAAGAGAATCGTTTGTCTTGGGTATGGAGATGGAAAGACGAGGGATGAAATACATGTTACCAAAAGAATTATGAGTATATATGTGAATGATTGGAGAAGGAGAGGGTGGCCAAAGAAAAGATTGGTGAATTGTGTGAGAAGTGATATGAAAGAAATGGATGTTAGTGATAGTGTGACGGGTGATAGGACAGAAGAGTAGAAAACAAAGTATTGGGCCGACCCCCGAAAACCTGAGATAAGGGCAGAAACATGATGACGATGATAATGATGAAGAGATTTTAAAAGAGCCCGGTTAAAGGTTTTGATATAGATTTCTAATTGTAGACGTGTTAAATTTTTTGACATTCAAGATATGGAAACTTTATTCAATTTTTTATTTTTGGATTTATTACTAACGCTATATTTTGAGTAATTTGGTTAGCATTAAAAGCGACTTCAGTCAACTTTTATTTAACTGGACCCAATTTAGCATCCTCTTTCAGTACACCAGTTAATTCAAACTCTATAAGCCAAGTTCACTTTTGTACATTAACCTTTTTGGTGTTTATTGTTTAAGATACCAAGTCGTTAAGGTTAATAAGCTCCTCGAATTGTTTATCTCCAACTCAGCAACGCAATCCTTGGCACTCAACCCCATTAACACCTTACTAATTGGCCAATCTTTTCACCATTGTATACGGCTTTTATCGCATAGTTCAAAACTGAATCAATGGAAGTATTAAGGGCCTGCACAAACTTGAGACAAGACAGTCTTAGACAGACTTGTTTTGCTAGTGCAAGACAGACTTGTCTATGTGAAACAAGTCTGCCTGAGACGGTTTGCTCTAAGTTCTTAGGCATAATAACCATGCTCATAATCAGCCTTGATTTTGATTATCGAATTTTTGGTTTTTGGTTTGGATTTTTGGACATGCGGGTTTCCTCTTGATGTTATCTTTTACCGTTTTGTAAGTAACAGTGATAAAAAAGTGAAGCGTATACTTGGGTTTAAACCGACGACCTATAACAGTATGTCTAATCATAATTATATTGAACAGTGCTATCTTGACAATATCTACCTACTCATTCAACAATTCTAGTACAAAATCGTTTGAGACAAATATAAAGTTAGAATGTTGATCGGGATAGCTTTGACATGTCTTGCTGTCCGACAATAAGGATCGGTCACACTGCAGGAGGGCCGTGGGTTTCATTGGGCAATTGACTATACTCATGATCCAAAGGTTTGATGAGGCTACTTGTGTAGATGTGTAATATTGATAGTGTATATATTGTGATTTCAAAAAAGATTGCATGAGGAGCTTTTATTAACATACGGGTTGATTCTAATGCATATTCGTGGCGGTAATTCTTATTTTTTGAGGAGTGGCTGGACATGTGCCACGGTGCTCTCATCTTTCACCTGACGCAGGTTCTTACCTGACACCTGTAGTTCGGGAGGTTCCTGTTTCTACTACGACTACGACTACTCAGAGGACTCGCCACATACGGTGGAGGTGGGCCCTGCTTAGAGCACTGCCGTCTCCGTGGTGGTGATCAGCGGGAGTGACCTCTGGTTCGGAGTAAGAGGGAATCGGAAGCGATCACTTCATTTTGCAAAGCAGTAATGCTAGTGAAGGATACAGTTGCAATGGTGAGGGAAAGGACATCCTTAAGCCCCAGTCACAGCCACAAGAAACGTCCTGGGCATTGGGAGTGGCAGGCTGAACCCCGACCCCAATTTTCTGCCGTCGTTGCGGACAACGAGCAATGGGTAGCCCAGCATACGGTCGTCAGTTTGCCGTCTGGGCTGAGCCCGAGTCGTCGATGGCGCATAATGTTCCACGCGAAGAGATGTCCGCAAAACCGTATAGTCGATTCCTGCTAGGGCCACGTGGAATTCCTGAAAAGGAATCCCGTGAAAGGCAACTAAAAAACACCGGTGTGATTATAGTTAGTAAATGTCTGATATCCCCTCTCGCTCTACTTTAAGAGCGAGAAAACTTATTGGATGATATCCCAATTTAAAAAAAAAATGTAGCACTAGTTACTGTAGTTAAATACTATACAGTATGTTTGCATTATCTTCCCAATAAAGATCTAGGTAGAATCTTAGGCCTCACAAATGCCATAATGTCTAACCAAACTGTTGTTTGACATCTGTACCGTTTTGAAGCGTATACTTTCCAAATAACGTCAACCCGACCATTTAAGTCAACAGCCTCTGAAAGCCATTCAATACGTCAATCTTTTAAGCATGTACTCAAGTAATTTATATTCTAACAATACGTGTACAGTTAACAAAACAAGTGCATAAAGATTTTGAACTTTGACATCTGAAAATGAAGCAGATAATTTGGGTTTCACTGTATATATTGTTTTTTTTTTTTACATTTGTTTAATGTTTTCTTTTTTTATTATGAATCTGCCATGTTTTCTCTTCACCAACCTTCGTTGATTGGTAGAGAATGCCTAAGGCATTAAGTCCGGCTTTGTACCTTTCTGTTGCATGAAGTTTTAATAAATAAATAAATATTTTGTTCTTACTTCTTCTAACGGCCTTATCCGCGTGAAAGTAGTAAATTATTCCAAAGGTTACTCTGTTAATCTTGAAAGTATATATCCTTAGAATATACAGGAATTTAGTAGTGAACTTTGGTGACTTTACCAGTAGTAGCTGGTCAGGCAGAAACTGACAGTTTCTATAAAGGCAGAAAATTAAGACTTATCAAAAAGGGGACTTACTGCCGCGATAGTGGCGTGCTCAAAGCTATAGGTTGCAACTGTCGCCGTCTCCATACCATCATGAGATCCCGCCAGAGCTCTTTTTTGTTAGTAAAAGTCTGAAGCTAGAACAGGTCTTATATAACCAACGTACACGTGTAACACTCCTGAACGACGTTGTGTGGCGTGGATCAAGTCTAGTTTCCATTTAAAATTTGTGGAGACCGACGCGCCCAGATCGGCGTACGTGGCACATGTGTGCGCAGTGTAGTTCTACCTTCATACACCCTCTCGATCCAATCGGTGGCCTGATGACCTGGTAAGGGTTGCGGGAATCCGATGGTGCGAGACGCACAGGACCGTTCATTGTGGCGACACTTGGGGGAGGCCTATGTCCAACAGTGGACGGCTTTCGGCTGAAGTGATGATGATCCCTCTCGCTCCACTCTGGAGTGGAGGACGTCATTGTATGATTTCCCACCTCAAAAAAAAGAGTAAGTCTCGAGGTAAGCTTATTATTGTTTTGTTATCTGTACTTTAACATTACCATAAACACAAAGTTGCGGACAGACAATCCGTTCTGTGTACGGTCGATGTTGAAGTGATTTCACATTGTAGGACATGCAAGAGAGGGCACATTGAGTTGTCTATCAATGTATAAGGATCAAGATTTCATTGTATCGTTGCAGTAGGACAAACTAGGGTTGGTGGGCAAAAAATTACTTTTGATTCAAGACATCTCGAAGAAACGAAAGTTAAAATCATGTGGGACACGAAGGCAAAAAAATAATTTCTGTTTATTTAGGTAATTTGCAAGTAGCTTTTACAAGCTTTTATTAACACGCTTATATTAGCTTCACCTGTATGTTTGTAACCAACGCCTTTGAGCTCGATTTTGACCAACTTTGGGCGATCAGATTTTCTTCAAACTTTGCACACTCATCAAAGACTGATGACAATACAATAATCCGTTTTTTTTTTTTTTTAGTTTCACCTGTCCCCATATTTGTCTGTAATCAAATCTTGCAAATTAAATTTGACCCACTTTCCGGTTACCGATTGAGCTGAAATTTTGCATGTATGTGTAAATCAGATGACAATACAAAATCATTATGACATGGAGCTGATCTGATGATGCAACTGGATGGTGGCTATAGGAACTCGGTAGTTAAACGACACAACCCCATCAAGTTTGGGCTCGTATGATTCGTCTTGACGAGCATTAATTATATAGGTATACCGAGCTATAAAAGCTTGCTATGAAAAAAATATTTTCATTAAAATCTTGATATAAATAGACACACTTTGTTACGTGCAAAATCAACAGACCCAATTCTCCTTTCGCGGGTATGCTGGAAGAGATTTTATTAGAAATAAGCATCAATAATGTACCTATTTTTCTGTTTCCGTCTTCTTTTCTTTTATTATATAAGTGTATAAGGACATGAGTTGTTAAAAATATATAATACAATTCCTCCGACTCTGGGTAGTGCGAAAGAGTAAAAGACTTTTACCTACTGGCTAAAACCCATCATGTTCCTTCAGTTGCCATTTTAAACTATTTTGATCCAAATGGTTCATCATCATCATCATCATCACCAGCCTTTTTAATGTTCCCACTGTTGGGATTCAAGCCTCCTCTCTAGGAGAGGGAATGGGCCGTAATCCACCACGCGGGCCCAGTGCGTGTTGGTGAATGTCACATGTCTTTGAATTTTTGGTTCTAGGACATGCCGGTTTCCTCACGATGTTTTCTTCACCCTTTTGAGAGCAGTGGTGATGAAATAAATTACACAAAGTAATGCGCCTGGCTGGGCTCGAACCCGCGACCTACAACTCGTAAGTCGGGGCCGTAACCACTCGGCCACCACTGCTCGATCCAAGTGGTTAATTTACCTTAAAGCGAAATACAACTAATTGATTACAAGTACCTAGTCAAAGTTGTAAACACTTATGAAACATCCTATACCTCGATTAACTTGAACAATACGAAGCCATGGAAACTAACGTTACAAATAGTTTGTCCTTGGAACAAAACTAGTACAAAAGATATGTGAAGCCAATATTTCACTGTCGAAGTTGCGACGAGCCCTACCCCGTAAGATCACATGTTTCAATACGCTTTTAACTGATAAGACAAGAATTGAAAATTTATATACGGGTTACCATTTTGATCTGAAGTATTATCGTTCTGTGCAACCTTATTTGTGGTATTAGAAATAATGGATTTGGGATTTGCAAATGTCATGATAATATGACAAAATGTTGATAGACTCTGTGTCTGTAGTACCTATTAATACTAACTTCTATGAGCGTTTACTGTGAGATTTAACAGATATCTAACGATTTAAACTATTTAGATAGGTTAGTTTGTATGGAACCTTCGGTACGCGAGTCTAGCTCGCAATTTACAGTCGATTTTACATAAATGATTATATTACTTTGTAAATAAGTTTTTAAAAACACTTTCACATGTCACTTTTTTTGTCATTTTAAACTAGATGAGGCCGGTGATTCCTAGCTGACAAACTCAGGTCAGTCTCTTTTAAAGTCCTCACAGCAAATATGTAATAATCAAATCATAGGAGAACCAAGCAGATTGGTATACCTATGAGATGGTCTTTTGAGGAAATCACCACACAGATTTCAGTGAACCTGTCCTGTCAGTGTAAGTATTTGTCAGTATCCTTGTAGCTAAACTCAGGACTAATACTAAGGGTCAATTCGCATCGAAGCGTCAAATTCTTTACAACTAAAGCGAAGCCGCACGAAAGCGGCTTCAGCGTTGTTCACGCGCAGATGCGCGAATTCCGAAGAATACGCGCGTGTGTTTAAAATCTCAGAAGTAATGTGTGCGTTACGCTGTGGAGTTAAGGTTGAATTTGTTATGTTCAGTTTTGGATAGACGCTTCGATGCGCTTCGACTCTGCGCTAGTATAAATTGACCCTAAGAATCTCAATGAATTGACGAACAGTACCAAAGAAATGACATTTGGGTAAGCCCTATAAAATATAGGTACTCAAAACTGCTAGACATTTTTTTTATTATTATTATGAATAAGCTCACATTTGACCACTATCACACCTGATGGAAAGCGATGATGTGGCCGACGATGGAGCACGCTTGCCTAGAAGCAACCTATTCTTGACTTAAAGACCCCTAAGTAGTAGCTATAATGTTAAAATTACTTATGAGAATGTTTGGAAAGTTTCCGGAATGGACCACGTACCGGAAGACACAGCGTTCGAAAGTCTCCTACAAGGTGGACTGACCTGGTGAAGGTCACGGGATTCCGATGGAGTGGACCGTTCATTATTAAGGCGACACTTGGGGGAGGCCTATGTCCAACAGTAGACGTCTTTCGGCTGAAATGATGATGATGAAGAGATCGACTACATCAAAAAACGAATTAATGCGAATTAAGGCCTTTGATGAGTTTCAGTTACATAAAATAAATTTAAAAATTATTAGGTCCGATGGATGCGAGCCGAACAGGACCGGTCATTATGGCGACACTTGGGGGAGGCCTATGTCCAACAGTGGACGTCAATCGGCTGAAATGATGATGAAGAAGAGGGTGTGTAAAAACTCGCATTAATGCCTTTGATGAGTTTCAGTTATATAAAAAAAAAATCGGGAATTGCTTATCTCTCGATTGTGATACCATACTTATGAATATTTCTCACGACCGGATGTCATAAAAGACAACACCGACATTGCAACAGAATTCCATAGAATTAATCTTCTGACCTTTTAGTTAAACTGTGTCAAGTTATTTCATTCTTTAGATGATTGTATAAATTAAAATATTTTAGATAGTGATTAACCCACGCATCCCTATACAAGATGACAACGTACAATTTTACATTTAGATAACATACATTATCTTAATCACTCTCCCATTTAAATAAATCAGAATTTAAATAAATGACATAAATAATAATATAAATAAGAATTAACGAGGTACAACACTAATATATCAATTTTCTATACGCCTTCTCTTGTCGTGTAGGCTGGCTAATATAAGCCGTTTAAAAAAAGATACATTGTCTGCCCAAAATTAGTTTGCCTCAACTCTCAAAAATTTATGTGTTGGCTTTTATATATAATAGCTATCTTATTAAAACACTAGCGGCCCGTCCCGGCTTCGCACGGGCAATAAATATATGCCTGTGTTACTCAAGATGAATGTAGCTTTCCAATGGTGAAAGAATTTTTGAAATCGGTACAGTAGTTTTTGAGTTTATTAATTACAAACATACACACAAAAATACAAATTTTCTAGTTTTAGCATATGGAAACCCAAAACACGTGTCAAGTATGTATAGAATCTATGTACAAAATTTCATAACTGTATCATGAAAAATCACAAAGTTAAAAGTTTGTTATATTACCTGGTTGTCCGCACAAATATATCGTCACCGGGCCATCCGGGCGACTGAGGGGTTGATTTGCTCCCGCACCCAGCTGTACACTGGCGTCTAATGCTCGATATGACCTGCCGTGATCAGTGTTGTACTTAGTATCGGTGGTGTCCAACTTGTGACCTTTTTTAAATATTTTTGGGAAAAAACATAACATGGTGTAAAAATGATTGGAATCGATTCAGTTACTGTTTCTGAACAAAATATATTCAGGTTTTCCAAATACTAAAAATATTGTTAAGTATATAAATAATTCTCCTGTATAATTCTTCTTAGGTATAATAGGTAGATATTGTAGAGCCTCTCACATACGATCCAGTTTGATTACGTGGTAAACAAGGAACCTTCTCCAATAAAAAGAATTTTAAAAGATTGAAAGAAGAATCTCAAATCTATCAATGCATCTAAAGCAAACTGTGGGACTTCAATCACTAACCCGTTAGCAAAGTCGGACTTTCTTTTTTTGGCGTTTTAGGGTTCCGTGCCTCAAAAAGAAAAAACGGAACCCTTATAGGATCATTATGTTGTCCGCCCACCTGTCTTCCTCTGCCTGACTGTCTGTCTTTCGGTCTATCTGTCTGACTGCCTGCTTGTCTGTCTTCTAAGATTCAAAGCATTTTATTTCAAATAAACCATTTAAAAGCACTTTTGAAATGTAAAGAAGTCAGTCAGTCAGAAGAAAATATCCTAATTGCACATTCCAAAGCGTAGATCACTATGGAGAAGAAACTCCATGTCTGTCTGTCAAGACCCTTTATCTCAGGAAAGCATGGAGGTATCCAGTTGTAATTAAAACCACATATTCAGGTCTACAGTCCCTTGAAGCTGTGAAAAAATTAGCTTTCTAAGTTAACGAAAACAAAAGATACGGCCTTTATGTTGCGATACTCTCTAAGGAATCAGAATTCATTGGGCACTTCCCGTTGACCCAAAATCCTGTAATTTAGCTTAAAACAAGGTAGGACGTATATAGGAATAAATCCGAAAACAGTAATTTTTTGTTACCTTCGTCACAAATTTAAAAAAAAGGTTTTTGCAATTCGGGAAAATCTGAGACTGCATTTGGGAATTGTAGTTTGTAAGGAACCCTCAGCGCGCAAGTCCGGCTCGCACTTGCCCAGTTTTTTTTGTATTCAAGTTGGTTGCATTTTTTTCTGTCTCCGATCTTTATATTTATAAAATTAACGTCTCTCGTGAATATGTCAACCAGTTACATTTTAGTCCAACAACTTAATTATTCACATAAAAATTTAGATTAATACGAACACACCATAACTCAAACAGATTTAGTGAAGATCATGCAAATATTTCCATCGAAATATTGTCAGAAGATTAATTTTAATTTTCCTTAAAAATATTTAGATTAATTTAAGTTTACCATAACTTTAATTTATAACTCCCAATAGTCTGTATAAATGATTGGAACATTGTTAAATTAGCTATTTCCCAAATTAAGTGTAGTGTCGTAGTGTCGGTTTCTTTTGTGTCGCTCGTTAGTGTCAGACACTGATGTATACACAATATTTAAGTTGTAAACAGTCGTTGACACCCACGTGATATAACTCAG
Source organism: Mythimna ferrago (assembly GCA_910589285.2). NCBI lineage: Eukaryota > Metazoa > Arthropoda > Insecta > Lepidoptera > Noctuidae > Mythimna > Mythimna ferrago. The sequence continues at coordinate 5,593,599 of OU342693.1, forward strand.
CTATGTGGCCTGATTTTGTGTGTGATGGTGCCAATTGTCAGTCTCAACTTAAATAAAAATATTACATTTATTTATAATTTCATAATAGTTACAACCTAGCGGTTTTTAAGTCAATAGTGAATAGGTTACTTCTAGGTAAACGCGCTCCGTCGTCGACCGCATCGTCGCTTTCTATCTGTTGACATAGCGGTCAAGCGCAAACTTATCAACAACAAAAAAAGGTACGATTGAAAGATTGTAGTGTGGTGCACAGGTGTACTCAGGAGCTTCGAAGTCTTGAGCATTGATGCCCATGTTAGGGGCGTCAAAGGTCAAGACTTTGAAGCTTCGACTCTACCTGGTTAACCTCCATCGAGGTTGGCCATCATGACCTAATTTTGGTCGGAAGGAATAATAGCCATAGAATCATAAAGGGCATAACTGCAGTACAACAACAGTATCCTTTGCCTTAGTAATCATTAATCTATAATGTTGTTGAGGGCTGTGGGAGGAAAACATCTCTGATTACTATCTGAAGGGATTGATACCTATCTGGCAGATAATTTGTGCCAAATTGATACAAATAGATACGAACGATTTTGCTTAATTAGTGATTGTAAGTGGATGAGTGTGTTTGTTCCACAATAGCACAAGATAGATAGGTAAAGAAGACAATCTCATGTATGTACTTCATTTTTTATACCTACTCTCGGTGGACGAACACTCATGAGCGTTTGAGCCCGAACTGTTCGAGTGAGCTGAGACGCAACCGAGATATCGTGTCCGTGAGCGGTGTCTATGTGTGCGTTGCTCGAGCGCGCTTTGTTTGTAGATGACTTCTGTACCTATCTATTTTGTGGGCTTGCGGACGACAAGCAATGGGAAAAGGCAAGACCGATGCCTGCTAGGGTTGCGGGAACGTTTGTAAGAGTGACCATGGCCCTACTGCATGACAACTGAAGAACACAGGTGGTCGGTAACACGCACACGTTTTCTTGTTCTGTCTTAGAACGAGAGAATTCATAGGATGACTGTCCAATTGAAAAAAAAAAAGAAATGAAATTGTTTCTACGTTTTTTTTTTAAACCCTCGTTTGACCACTATTGTATTTTCCATATTTAAATACAAAAGATGGCCAAAAGCGAGTTGACCTAAGTTTTCTTACAGCAAACCTTCGGGTGATATATGGACTTTACAGAAGACAGTATACATACATATCATACCACAAAAATTTCCCTGATAGTAAGCTATGATGTGATCGACGATGAAGCACTCTTATCTAGGCCTATTTAATTCACACTTACCTTAAAGAATCCCAGGTTTACCTGGGGCTCAAGTCTGCTATTTTTATAAAGTCGTCATTCCAACACGATTCCATTGTCATTTTACTAAAAGTTCGTAATCTGCTAATTCATAATGGTCAACCACTGATCGGTCAATGGTCTCGTGATAGAGTTGTGGTAGAATGACAATATCGAGCTTATTAAAAGCAATGACTGCACAATGACGTTCTAATGATAGGTCACTGATCAAAGGAACTAAAAATTTTTGCAAATTACTGCATACGTTAGACATTCATTTGTCAATATGTACGAGATTACCATTATATGGCACTACTTCCAACGGAGTGTCAGTGGTTGACCATTAGAAAGTCATAATGACGCCATTATATTAGTAGATTACCAAAACTTGTCAAAATCAACAATTATGAAATCAGTGATTAACCATTCTGACACTATTGTAATAGCAGACTTGAGGTCCTGCAGTGTTGTTGGAAAAAGTTACCACAGCCTTAGAATGCAAAGGGCAACTGAAGAACAAAAACGACAATTTATTGAATGAACAATTATTTTTACCATTATAAATTAACACCTGACTCAAACTGCTAACTTAAATTGAAACAAAAAGTTTTTCCTACAATTTTATGTCTTTACTAGCGATCCGCCCTAGCTTTGCACGGGTTTTAGAAATATTTTAAATCTCGGTTTCTCTCTATTATTATATAAATTAGTGTACGATACTTAAACACGTGATTGTGCTCATTATAACCAACAATTTTTATTATAGGAGCAAAGCCGAAATCGCGAAAAAAATATCAGCTGTTCAGTACATTAGGCAAACATAAATATACTGAACAGCTGATTTTTTTTCGCGATTTCAGGTTTGTTCCCAAGTTGTTGGTTATCATGAGCACAATCACGTGTTTAAGTATCGTACACTAATTACCAGTCACCCTATATAATCAGATTAATACATAATCAGATAGCTTATTTCATAGCAATTTCAAAAAATATAAGGTTCGTCGAAGTAGGACGCGTATTTCCTTAGATATCGTCGTTTTAGTGAACGCGTGGAGAATCCGTCGCTTTTAAATGCGCAGACGTTTGATGGATCACCGGTAATAATGTGAATGTAATTTACATTTAAACCTTCTTCATGAATCATACTCTCTACTGGTGAAAACAGCTTGAAAACTTCATTTAGGGTTTATCGAGTTTATCGCGATCATATAGACAAACAGACGTAGTTGTTACTTTCTTTTACAATATGTAAGGAAGTCTAAGTTCGCTTTTTAAAAAAAAAACTCTCTCAATAAATCTCATAGTAACCAAGGTTTCTAGCCCTCCTACACATAAAGACTTACAATTTACTATATTAGTTTTAATTGCCCACTCTCTTAGAACCGACTGACGGGCTGTAGTTAACTACATTGTTGCTAATGTCCTCAGGAGTTCACTTACCGTATCTGAATCGTTAGGAACTAAAGTAACTGTTAAACCACGGAAGCATAGGTAACTGGACTGTTCATTGACTGCAAGATTGATCTAAAAAATCGTCGTGGCCCTGTTTAAAAAGTTAATTGAAGGAACACAGGAGGTTTTAGTCAGTTAAAGTCTGACCATCCCTCTCGTTCCACCAAAAAAAGTTACGTGATGATTTCCTGCCCCGAATAAAAATTTCATCTTTATTGAGTGCGATGATGACAGATGAGAGCTATTTTATCATTTCCCATTAAAAAAAACATTTACAGCCCACGCCTGGTCACTGCTAGTCGATTTTAGGGTCATGGTATTCCTTCTCTCTACACCCTGAGTGACCCCATAAAAAGAAGTTTTTTATTATATTTTGTTTCTTAAATAAAATGAAAGAAAGAAATTGAGCTTATTGGCATTAAAAAACCGAAAACATCTTAAAATTAAACAAAAAGTACACTGAGTAATGCCAAAAGAGCCTCGGCTCAGCAAAATTCCAAATGGTAACACCACCTGACGCTGATTTTCAGCTGCAGCCCATGAGTGCCATATGCAAAAAATTTTCATTGTGCATCTATCATTCCATCTACTAATTATTCTTTGTCTGAATAGGCGTATCTGTTTTTAAAGAGGACTTTCGTGATCGTTATCATTATCAGATGAAAGGTAATTTATATGAGAAACCTATAGAAATTATGTGATTTTTAAAAGATAATTCTCGACTTAAGTTCTTGTTGGTCTGGTCCATAAGTGCTATTGGAATATAAGTAGGCTACACATTGAAGGACTTGTTACTAAGGTAAGTCTTACTGACGAAGTGGAATTTAAAGTGTAAGGTAATCAATATTTTGATTGTTGATTTAATCAAATACAAATACAAAAAGTATATTTGTGCACACAGGTACAATTTAGGTGTTACAATTATTTGTGTGTTATGCCACAGTAAGTGGCATACAAATATTAATAACATATGTATTTTAAACTACTGACATAAGGATCTTAACGGATACACAGGGTATGTTTACTCATTTTATAATAGTTTATATTGTTGAACGTACTCATAGTTAGAACTGCTTCTGATTTAATCAGATAGATATCATAAAAATCTGTTGTGAATTCTGTCTTAGTTTTATACCTAACTAGCATTTTCTAGCGACTTTGTTCATGCAAGATTCAGTTATTGTAAACGTAAAGTCTAAGGGTGAGATGCACCATTTAACTATAACGATAATTAACAAAGCTGTTAACAGTTGTCAAATCGTCGATATGACCAATAGGCGGCCGTTTCACGGCTGGTTAAGATTTGGTTATCGTTATAGTTAAATGGTGCAACCTCACCCTTATTCGGAACCAGATAAAAAGCAGCTCCAAAGCCCCATTTAACTATTTATTTTATTCCGTTTTAGTAACATGTACTATTACACTATTATTGCACTTTTTATTATTATTTACACTTGAGTTGGTTTTATTTTTTAATAAAATATTAATTTATTATATATTTATCCACTTTTCTTTCAGTCAGTCATCGACTACACTTAAAAAACAAAGCAATTTTACTTGTTACGGCAGTTCTGCTGTGATCCTACGAGAAGTTTTTTTCCATCTTCGAATTTCATGATCCGATCGTAACAATATTTCTCTGGAAGAAGCATAAACTTTTTTTTTTTAATCAGGCCCCTTTTCACCGAGATACGGTAAAAAATAATATAATAAAAAAATTAAAAAAGACATTCAGCCGAACATAGAATCTCCTCCTTTTTAAAATTGGTTAAAATACATCAACTCTAAATTAAATTAAATTTTAACTATCTAGCTATCACAGTTCCAGAGATACAGCCTAGTGACAGACAGACGTATAGCGGAATCTTAACTTAGGGTCCCATTTTTACCCTTTGGGTACAAAGCCTTAAAAGCGCGGTTCCAGAAAAAATCTTCTTTTTCTCCCAACAACCAACTCTTCAAATACCTAACACATTTTATGTTTTATTTACAGCCCAGCGTCGAAGATTACTCTCAACAAAAAAGGATATACCGCCAAGCAGCATTTAAGCCAGCACGCATGATCGGCACTTATTTCCATCCGGCTAAGTGCAATTATTGCCTGTGATATAGTTATTTTGATTGGACCTCTTAGCATAGTTTCGCTCCGAGACGCCTCATCTTCAGATCTAGAAAAACGGTGGCTAGGAAGATTTGTGCGGGAATGGTTCCTTACACGGTTTTTGAGATATTCAAGAATCTTATACAGAACGTGTTAAATGGTTTCCCTTGAACAAAAACCAAATTTCTTTCTTTTCTTTCTTTTCTTTCTTTTCTTTCTTTTCTTTCTTTTCTTTCTTTTCTTTCTTTTCTTTCTTTTCTTTCTTTCTTTTCTTTCTTTTCTTTCTTTTCTTGCTTTTCTTGCTTTTCTTGCTTTTCTTTCTTTTTCAAAGAATTCAAATAATCACTTTTTTTTGGTGGGAAATCATCCAATGATTTCTCCCCCTCTAGGGCGGAGGAGGAGAGCGTGTCAGCCTTTTACCGACTAAAACCCACTCCTATGTTCCTTCTTTGCTTTGCATTCCAGGACCCCAAGTTTTCCTTTCAAAAGCAAACCCATGGCCCAAGTAGGCTTCGGCCCTGCTAGTCTCCTACAGTTTTGCTGACATCTCTTTGAGGCCCGCGTGGAATACTGCGAGTCGTTGACGACTCGGGTTCGGTCCGGACGTTTACCAGACGGATTCCTAAAACCAGGTTTAAAAGTAACTCAAACGGTATTGCATCTGACTGTCCGTCTTCATACCTTTCAACAGATTGCACTTAAGCTCTTAAGTTTTTAATGGTAATATAAAAATAAATAGAAATTAAAAAGAGATCTTGAGCAAAAGTACAGTTTTTTTGTCCTTTGAAGTTTTAAAATGATCACCGTGATGACCAAGTGGTTAAAGCTGATGCATTAGATTGCAGATTCCAAACCGGACAAGTATTTATGTGACTTTTTTTGAGTTGGGAAATAATCCAATGACTTCTCCTGCTCCGTCCTCCCTATTATGTGTTAGACTTTTACCGACTGAAACCATACCTGTAGGCTTCAGTTACTCTTGCGTTCTGAGACCTCAGGATTCCTGATCGAAAATTTCAAAAATTGCGGGATTGCCGATTGGATTATGGCATGCAGAAAACATTCAAATGAAAAAAAAAATGCGTCTCACGTGCTTAATCCACGAATTACAATAAAGACTTGTATGAAATGGACATTTGCGTAAACGTGCGAAGCAATGCAGCATGCGTGATCAAAACCGCACGATATTAAAAACACTCTAACCAGGCCATTTCTCCACAGCACGAGCCACTCTACCAACTCACACTATAAGAGCTATATTTCACCGGGACACCATGGCGGCGCGACCAGTCGCCGCTACCAACAAAATTTATACAGCTCTATGGAGAGTTACTCACCTGGTGTCCGTTTGGTTGTGCAACCAATTTGGTGGCGCGACCAGCTCGGACGTGTGGTGACTCTGGTGTCTGTATGGTGTCTAGTTTGGTAGGTTAGGGCTATATTTCACCGGGACAAAATGGCGGCTCAACTAATCGCGCCGCAACGGTTAGTGATGTGCCGTTGTCGACAATATTGCCCGAAGTATGAATATTGGTGGCAATATAGCCAGCAATATTACCATATTGGCAGCAATGGCACATCTCTAGCCACGGTATACCGGTGAAATATAGCCCAAAGAGATGAAGAAGATCTCACACTATCACAACGTAATGTCACGTACGTTCCCTAATTTGTATTGTCCGACGTCCGAGGACCGTTGTCATCCCGTTCCGGAACAAGTCGTGAGAACGGTCAGTGTTGTCTTAGAGACGTGTACACATCGTGTTGGCACTGTCCATAAGACGTTTGCAGGGATGGGGTAAAGGAAAGGCTGAAGCGATTTGAGAACAGGATAGATGCATAAAAAGAGAACGACTTTTTTATTGTTGTAAGGCTCTTGCTTGGTCACTACTACTACTTGAGTTGACTGATGGACTCACAGGGAAGTTTCCAACTTTGGTGACCATGCTTGTCAACAGATATGGTTAATCGAGAGCCAAAGTTACTTTAAGATTTCAACATCGCCTGTAGATTGGTTCTTATTGAATTAAAATTCCAATATTACAAAAAGTCAACCGCTACAAGACTCATACCAAGTCGTACTGTTTAGGACCGTACTAATAGTAAGTAAATACAAATAAATCTCATTGGAATTTTCAAGACTGACAGGATTTCTATTTTTAACAGAACAATGATAATAATATGACTATTGAAATTTCTTTCGCTAAATGTATTGTTATTGTTATCTAGGATTGAGTTTCTTGTATTTATCGGGCAAAATAATTTAATTTAATTTAATTTTGACTTATTTTGCCAAAAATGCATGAATCATGACAAAAATGTGATATTAATGTTTTTAACATTTTTAACTGCTTAGTAAAACGGGGTGAATAGAGACTTACGGGTGAATAGAGACAAAACTTTGGTTTAGTTTTTCACTTTGATACTATAATATCGACCTCTAACAAAGCATCGATTTTTTAGAATAACAATTCATTAAAAAATTGATATAGTTAAATGCTGCAAAAATATTCAAATATCGAGAAAATACCCTTTAAAATTTTGTCTCTATTCACCCCTAAGTCTCTATTCACCCCATTTTACTGTACTTTAATTTATTTATTTAAATTGTTCTCACATACATACCACGCTGTAAAAGCTTGCTATGAAAAAATGATTTCCATTCAAAACTTGAAATCCTTTGATTGATTGATTAATTTAGCACGAGCCTAAATCTTCACCCCGCACCCGCTCCTCGCTTGGGCCACACGGCCTGTCTGTTTGTCCGGCGCGTTGACGGTTCGCCTGTTGACATACAAGGTCGTCGCCCCCCCTTCCGGCTCCGTTCGCAAATATTCACGGCAAACATTATGAAACCGGACGGTTCTATACACGTCGACTATCTTCAGCTTTGTATTTTTGGGATGAGCACTAAAAGTCAATAGTCTATAGTCTAGATTTTTTTGTTTGCTGTCAAAGGGGGACAACAACGCCTGGGAGAGGCCTATGTCCAACAGTGGACATATATCGGCTGAAATGATGTTGATGATGATGTCAAAGGGCAATAAATTGTAGAACTATACTTGCCCTTACATTATTATTATTTCAGTAAACAAAGTTTTGGGAACATATTCATTGTGCATACAGCTAACAAGTGGAATTCCCTGCTGGAATCTGTGTTTCCTGATAGCTACTACGTGAGGGTCTACAAAAGTGATTAAGTTACTTCTAGATAAGCGCCTTCGACTGAATCTTCACATACCATCAGGTGAGATAGTATACAAAGGTGGGACCTTATACTAATAAAAAAAAATATAAAAAAAAGCAACTGTTAAAGGGACCATGTTATCCATGACACGAGACATCACGAGTTTGTTAGTGCATAGACCTTCCATCACTAAAGACTACTGCACCGTTGGTGCCGAATGAGGAATAAAATTTAATATTTATTTTTGATTCCACCTTCGACACCAAGCCAAAATACCTATTGGTGCCGAAAGAGGAATAGCTTTGGTGCCGAAACCATTGGTGCCGAAAGAGGTATAGCTTTAGTGCCGAAACCATTGGTGCCGAAAGAGGAATAGCTTTGGTGCCGAAAGAGGTATAGCTTTGGTGCCGAAACCATTGGTGCCGAAAGAGGAATAGCCTTGGTGCCGAAACCATTGGTGCCGAAAGAGGTATAGCTTTGGTGCCGAAACCATTGGTGCCGAAAGAGGAATAGCTGTGGTGCCAAAACCATTGGTGCCGAAAGAAGAATACTTCTAAAATATTTGTCAGCAAAATAAAATGAGATTAGTATTTCTATATTTATATAAGTAATCAGAAATTCCGATGCCGTTCTTCCAATACTTGCTGAAGTGGCAGAACCGCATTTTGTTCTAAAAATTATGCAATAATCGTAAAATGTATTCTATTAAAAGTCCGAATGTCCGTATGACCCAGCACGACCGTCTAGCTAGTTGAGTCATCATTATGAATTTATTCATTTCGAAATTCAAGTTAAAAACAAAACACCTAGCCACAAAATAGATAGGTACAGAAATCAATCTCATGTCTGTACTGTACTGTTTATACCTAGGGTTAGGCTAGGGTCTGCGCGTTGCGTCGAACTGTACGAGTGCGACCGGGCGATTGAGCCGAGATATCGTGTCCGTGAGCGGTGTCTATGTGTGCGTTGCTCGAGCGCGCTTTGTATGTAGATTGACTACTGTACTGTATCTATTTTGTGATCTAACAGTCATTGCTATTTTTAACCTCACCAAAAAAGATATCTCACAATAATGCACGTCTCAATGTATTCAGGAAACATAAATCAACAAAATGTCATTTTTTTTAAACTTCAAAAATACCGTATTAAAATATTTTATGTGACATTTTTATTATATTATTAATGTGAAATGGTGTGCATTGGCTACTCTTTGGTGTCAATTATATTATTTTAATTGAATTCAATCGTGAGAAAATGATTAGAACGGTCAGATTATATTAATTTCTTCTTGATAGGAGAATATTTGATAAATTATAATGTATTGTTTCTGCCTGCGGCTCTGTCTGTAGTGAATTAATTTTTGATTTCGAGTGGGTATCGATTTACCTACACTTACGAATATCATTATTACTTTATAGATAAAAAGGTACAGAGGTGGACTTAATGGCTGCATCAGTATTTTTTGAAGTTTTACAAACTATAGAAAATAATTGAAATCGTATGCTTTACAAGTATTAGGCACGTTGTTTTCTACGCGCACCTCAAAAGGTGGAAGCAAAGCTAAAAAGACTCAGTAAAGCCGTTTGAAAGGGTGACCATGACCCAAGAACTCAAAGGGTCCGCCGGGATTCTGATCCCTATTTCCGGCCACCGTAGGCGCGGGCTTGCGGACAGTGAGCAATGGGTAGCTCACTGTCCGGTCGTCCGGTAACTGTCCGGACCAAGCCCAAGTCGTCGACGGCGCGCACTGTTCCCGCGCGCCTCAAGGAGTTGTCTGCAACAGCAGGGACCAAGCCGGGTCGAAGCCTAGGTACTGGGGCCAGGGTTATCCGAAAGGACGCTCGAGCTCCGGTATGAAGGCTAGAAGGAACGGGGCGGGTCTTTTAGTCAGTAAGAGTCTGACACTATCTCCCGCTCCGCCCAAGAGCACGGGATGTCAATGCATGATTTTTTCCCACCATAAAAAAAGAACTCAAAGGGTAACTGAAGGAACACAGGTGGATTTTAGTCAGTAATAGTCTGACCCTACCTCTCGCTCAATAAAAAAATAACCAATAAAACATGATACCTATGTATGTCTATCTACTTATTAATATTTTTTACTGGCATTATAATCGTACTAGTATCTACAATTTATGAAGCCTTGGACTCTAGAACTAGGCGGCCCTTTAATTCAGGAGTCAGAGCCCTACAAATTTTATTTTAAGGCGTATAGTCCCTTGAACCATCTGACCGAAATTATGTGAACGCAACTCTCGCACTCGCCTAGGCGGCAGTACGCAAATCTATGCATTTATTTGCGGCCAGCAGCGCCCGGAAAGCGCTTTAAATCCATTTTCTCTGCGAGATATTGATTGATTTACATATGCAATGTTCACTTTGAAGAATATTTAACCACTAATTTTTATGTGTAAAAATGTTTCTAAAGGTCCAAGCCGTTTCGAAGGAGTAGGGAAAAGTTGCGAAATTGCTAAATATTTTTTTTTGACATAAGTATTAATTGCACGAAAAAATCAAATGTTGATATTATTGTTCATGAATCTATAATAAACATATATTTTTTTCAAACCAATTGACCTAGCCGTTACGGAGGAGTAGGCCTCAGAAAATCACTGTTTTATGGCACTTTTCGGGCGCTTAAAATGGCTTAAGGGCCCATTTTAAGCTTAAAGAAAGATTTTGATAACCTGCTTTGTCTCACTTCTGGGCAAAATCCTCACCACCCCTTCCATCTTTCGTTCGTAATAATAATACATTACTTATAAATAACTAGCTTTTCCCCGCAGCTTCGCCCGCGTACATAAAATATAACCTATGTCACTCAGGAATAAAGCAGCTTTCTATCGGTGAAAAAATTTTAGCAATCGGACCAGTACTTCTAGAAATGACCTCCTACAAACAAAAAAAAACAAACTTTACCTCTTTATTATATTAGCGTAGATTGTAATACTAATATTAAAATTAAATAACGAAATCGCACTGTGTGTAGTGTTCATACTTATGGTAGCCACACATCATGTTCCAGTATACTTGCACAAGTCTAGACTTGTGCCAACACATGTTATTGAAAGTGACCAAAACTGAGCAAATATCTTCTAACACACGTTCCAGTATACTGGTGCAAGTCTAAATTGGAGCAGGTATACTGGAATGTATGTGGCTACCATTACAAGAAACACTAATGAATGTACGAGTATAGATACTTATTTACAAAGATATCAATTTATGTTCGCAGTCACAAACACAGACAGGTATCCAAGATTAGGCTATGCATTCACAGATAATCATAAAATGATCATTTAAAATCATTTCAAGTCTTCAGAAGAAATAATAAACTTAGATTTTACGGTAATGTTTTGCACTCCCACGCTTATGGAGTCACGAGAGGCTAAGTTCACCATTTTGAATTTAATAATATTATAAGTTTGGTGAGATGAGTCAGAGTATCAGTATCACAGATAAAGTGGAACTAGTCATCGTTGGTTTTAGTGGGGATTGGGATATTTGAATCAATAAATTCGGTTTAAATAAATAAATTAGGTAGATATTTATTTATTACTAGCTGAGTCGTACTTCGTACCACTTAATTTAGCTAAACTGTCACAGGATAATGCCATCTATCGGTATTATCCGAACCAGCAAAATCCAGTTTAAAATTAGGTCTTAATAGACTAGTGCACCTCACCATCAACGATTGCATCACTACTTACCATCAGGTGGGATCGCAGTCAACCACTAGTTTAAAAAAAATAAAAAATACCGGCCAAGAGCGTGTCGAGCCACGCTCAGTGTAGGGTTCCGTAGTTTCCCGTCCGTCACAATAAGTGTACCCACTTTTGAGTTTAAAAAAAATGCTATACGATTATCCTACAAACTTAGTCCAGAAATTATTTTGTACAACCTTTTTGTCTTTTTTGTACAAAAACTGTTCTTTCCATCAAGTTCAAAATGATTTTCCTAGAAAGTCCTTATAAAGTTCTACTTTTCAGATTATTTTCATATTTTCTAAACTTATGGTTCAAAAGTTAGAGGGGGGACACACACATTGTTTTTTACTTTTGGAGCGATTATTTCCGAAATTATTGACATTATCAAAAAATGATTTTACTAAACCCCTATTCATTTTTAAATACCTATCCAACAATATATCACACGTTAGGGTTGAAATTAAAAAAAAATAACTTCCCACTTTACATATAGGGGGGCTACCCTAATAAAACATTTTTTTTCCAATTTTTTTTTGCCACTTTGTCGGCGTGATTGATATACATATTGGTACCAAATTTCAGCTTTCTGGTGCTAACGGTCACAGAGATTAAGCGAGGACGGACAAACGGACAGACATGGCGAAACTATAAGGGTTCCTAGTTGACTACGGAACCCTAAAAAAGACATTTTAATTAGAGATAGCGTTGTATTCGATTTTTTTCCATGAATTTTTTTTGTGTTTTATCAATGTTTAAACCTTTCCTGATGATAGTTCATGAAAATAAGATGACCATGGTCCAGCCATTCTCGAGTTTTAGCGAGACTTACGAACAGCTATTGATTTTTATATAATAGATATACCGTTATACTGTTCGTTGCGGCAACACTTGGAGGAGGCCTATGTCCAACAGTGGACGTCTTTTGGCTGAAACGATGATGATGAAACCCAAGTTAACAATATGGTAACATAATGGCCGCACACGAAGACGCCACTCACTACAAACCAGCACCGGCTATACAGATAAGTGATAAATGATAATATTTATTTTGCAAATATGTTTTAAAAAAATATAGTTTAAAAAAAACTAAAAAAAACACGCTTTCATAGCATATCAAACTAAAAAGTGTAAAATAATTTTCAATATAGGTAGAAAATAATAATAATGAACGAAAAATATTAATATCATTGTGAAAAAACCGTGGGGCGCTTTGTGCCATATTTCTCGTAAATCGAGCACCTCACGCTTTTTTCACAATGATATTAATATTTTTCGTTCATTATTATTATTTTCTACCTATATTGAAAATTATTTTACACTTTTTAGTTTGATATGCTATGAAAGCGTGTTTTTTTTTTTTTTTTTTTAACTATATTTTTATTTTTCACTAAAAAAAAAACGGATTATTGTATTGTCATCAGTCTTTGATGGGTGTGCAAAGTTTGAAGAAAATCTGATCGCCTAAAGTAGGTCAAAATCGAGCTCAAAGGCGTTGGTAACAAACATACAGGTGAAGCTAATATAAGCGTGTTAAATATAAGCGTGTTAAAAACACTTACCAATAGGTACACGTTAATTTTTTCGTCAAATTAAACTAGATGAGGCCAGTGTTTCCTGAGTACCCTGAGAAGAAACACCGAAACAAACTCAGTAGTCTTTAAAACATTAATTTGTATTCTGTTTTTTTGTAAAATTTAATTGTGATTTTTTTTTTTTTTACAAAATAGTTCTTTCTCTCTAAACATCAAAGGAACAGCAGCAATGCATGCATCTTAATTAACTTTATTATCATAACAATTCATATAATACCTAACAACTATAATAATTCAATCCACTATCTAACCCAAAAATCATCCAAAAGATAAATGGGTTCACAAGACATTTTTCAAAAATACTTTAGTGCGTGCACCTCTTAATTTAGGCTACTTACACACGATAATAACTGCTTAGTTTAATAAATAAGTAAATCATTTTAATCATAGCTACTGGACATAGAGAATCGACTGAACACTACCAACGTACAACATTGACCGCTCTATAGAAAGAGACAAAGTGACTGCGGTCAACACCTGTCTTTTTTCTGTAAGTCATAGTGACGAAAGTGAATACCTACTGCAAGTTTATAACATAGGACTTGATGTGGCTCTGGAATGCAAAAGCCAACTGAAACAATTGCACTACTCAGCCATAGAAAAAAGGTGAAAATGGCTTAAAAAGAATTCCAGAAAAAGGCAACAGCTTTATTTCTCTCTCTTTATGTCTAATCATTTCATTATCACTCTTAAACAATGTTGAAAAACCAAATTACAACTTCATCTCGTTGACAATCACTAAGAAAACTATGTCAAAGTGCAGAAACATTTTCCTACAGTTTGATATTTTTTGAAAGATACAGACAAACAAATTGACACTCTTGAGGCCTTACCACAAGCTCTTAACACGATTCTTTTGACGACCTAAACTGAACTATTAAAGGGAACTATGTAACGTGTATAGCTCCATTCCACTTTCTCGCTCGCACATTTTAACACGTCGTGATAAGGCCCTTGATGAAAAGGCTCAGTCCATTCTCTTTGTCTATTTTTTCAACAAAGTGCGCATATAAACTACCCTCATTAATTTGACGTCCTCGTTGGCTCGTTAATTAGGGCCACGTGAGATTTTAATTAAGTATTTACGTCATAAGTATTGCGCCAGAAAGCTTTATAATATCACTCGTTGATGTAACTTGAATTCCTTAAATATTTGAGGTTAGTATAGCTAATTACTTGAATTCTGGCAGTTAATTAATTGGACCAATCTAAAAAATAATAAACTATTATACTACACAAGGTGTAAGTGACAGCCCTACACAAACTTTAAGGGCTTGCTCAGTAGACGAAACTGAACAACCTTCCACAAAATGTTTTTTCAGGAAACGAAAAAAAAAATCCGCCTCACCGTAGAAAATTATAAACTTGATTGGACAATCTGTATGGAGAGGCCGAATTTTTTTTTCGTTTCCTGAAAAAAATTTTGTGGAAGGTTGTTCAGTTTCGTCTACTGAGCAAGCCCTTAAAGTTTGTGGAGGGCTGTCCCTTACACATTGTATATTTGTTAATCTTAATCTTTTCAGTTTGAAATTATAAAATGTATTATGTTTAAAACAAGTTATATTTTTTAAAATTAAATTAACATAGCAAATCAGCTTTATAATGTTTCCACTGCTCGGAGGTCTCTGCTCTAAGAGAGACACACGTCTTCGAATGTTTAGGTTTAAGACATGCCGGTATCCTCGCGATGTTTTCCTTCACCTTTTTGAGAGCAGTGATGATGATATAAATTATATAAAGTAATACGTCTGGCTGCATTTGAACCCGTGACCTACAAACTCGTAAGTCGGTCGTCCTAAATTAAATTGCTAGAATACTTCTTTTTGTTCCTAGGGTGTCGATGAAATTATTTCCTTCCCGGGCCCAGTATTCAACCAAGGAAGTTTCTTCAGTTATCCTTAGCGGTCTAAAAAAAAAATTCAAATATTTTTTATTTCACATAGGCCTTATAAAATATCAGAACCTAGTGCACGGTTCCAAATTGAGAAGAACTGGCAAGAAACTTTGTTCTAGCGCCACAGTTACTTTTTCAAACGTTTCTGCAGCTTTAGCAGACATCAACCCTGGTAGGGCCCTTCAGTTTTGCTTTTTTTTTTAATTGGTATAAACTAGTGCTTGACCGCGATCCCACCTGAATTTGAATTTGATAAGGATTTGAATTTCAGGTTTAGAGGTAAATAGGGCGTATAGTCATGCAACCTTTTTTTTTTATTGATGTACACTAGTGCTTGACGGCGATCCCACCTGAATTTGAATTTGATAAGGATTTGAATTTCAGTTTTAGAGGTAAATAGGGCGTATAGTCATGCAAACTTTTTTTTTTTAATTGATATACACTAGTGCTTGATTGCGATCCCACCTGATGGTAAGCAGTGATGTAATCTCTGATGGTGAGGCGCACTAGTTTATTAAGAGCCGATTCACTCTAGTCTTGGAGACACCCAAATTATAATCGGACGGGAAAACCGCAGCAGGCAAATTGTTCCAGTCCTTCGACGTACGCGGTATAAATGACGAGGCGAAACGCTTAGTCCGGACCGTAGAGGTTTCAACAACGTAAGGGTGGATATTCTGACATCTGGTTATTGCTGACATATCTTTAAGGCGCGCGTGGTACAATACGCGCAGCCGACTCGCTTCTGCCTCACCGGACGGCAAACATCTAGGCTTAGGATTACCTACTAGTTACTCAAGATGACTCACCCATAAGATATCACATCAACAAGATCTCAAAACGGTTAGAAAACCCGTCTAGATCGCTGTATATGTCACAGTTAAAACTGTCAGTTGGTCAAAACTACTTTTAACTGCATAATCGTTTGACGATGTTTGTTCTGGCAAATCTCCAAAATGGCTGCACCAATTTTGATGGGAATTTCGCTGGTAGATAACTGATGTTAAAAGGAATGACTTTGGTCACTTTGATTTTAGAAAAATAAATTAAAAGCCAGTCGATAATAAGAAAAGAAGATCTTTTAACTAGTTAACAGTTCTTTAAAATTACTAGGTTTTACTGAGACCACTTAAAAAAACTGTTTTTTTTTTAAGAATCTAGTTATACAGTGCTTGCTGCAAGCAAGGCTTGACCAGTAGACAAAACTGAACAACCTTCCACAAGATTTTTTTTTCAGGAAATGAACAAAAAATCGCTGTCCAATCAAGTTTTTAATTATATATGGTGAGGCTGATTTTTTTTCCTTTCCTGAAAAAATGTCTTGTGGTAGGTTTGTTCAGTTTCGTCTACTGAGCAAGCCCTTAAGGCTTATAGTCCCTTGAACCATCTGGCCAAAATTACGTAGACGCACCTCTCGCACCCGCCTAGGCGGCAGTACGCAAATCTGTGCATTTATTTGCGGCCAGCAGTGCTCGGAAAACGCGCGGCTGACCTTTAAATCTATTTTCTTTGCGAAATATTGATTGATATATGCAATGTTCACTTTGAAGAATATTTAACCACCAATTTTTTTGTGTAAAAATGTTTCTAAACATCCAAGCCGTTTCGAAGGAGTAGGGAAAAGTTGCGAAAAGTTGCGAAATTGCTAAATATTTTTTTTAGACAAAAGTATCAATAACATGAAAAAATCAAATGTTGATAATTTTGTTCATGAATCTATAATAAACATTTTTCAAACCTATTAACCTGGCCGTTACCGAGGAGTAGGCTTCAGAAAGTCACTGTTTTATGGCACTTTTCGGGCGCTTGGACCTTAATGTTTGTGGAGGGCTGTCCCTTTCACCCTGTATACTTTTAAACAACTAAAACATTTTTTTTTTAATAATACACACGTATTTTTAACTTAGAAAAGTTTTGCCCAAATCCAGTCATAACTAGTTTATACTAATTACTTACCAGTATTGACGGTACCATACATACATATAATCTATATTTGTTAATCTCGTTGAATCTAGATATAAAATATGTCTAGGTCGTAATAGGAATGGAACTCGGTATGATGTCTATGTCCATATATAAATTACTTGTGTGGTCTGATAAATATACCTATAAGGTTGTGCTAAGGCTATTTGCTTACTTAGTTTCAAAGACAAGCTTTCCATATAGAAGGGGGTGTATGGAAAATCAAATGGGTCTCAGTTTTTCAGCATACCTATGCCTACATACCTATAGGACCCGTCACTTACTTTCTATTTATTTTCTACATCTACACTAATATTATAAAGTGACACACACACACACACAAAAATACATCATATCTGAAATGAGTCATAGAATTATTTTTACCCCAGGAGTTATTACCTTGTATTAATTTTCGATGATACGCAGGCTAGTTAGTAGTGGACAAAAGTAAAAAAAGTACAGCAGTCTAAATATTATTTCAAGTTTGAAATTTTACGGGGTTATTAAAAACAGTTACCTAGTTTACTTAAAGTAAGTCGTATACCTATTGGTAAGGTAACCAGATGTGACACAACCGTAAAAATAAAACTGGTAGGAACTAAAATTACAAAAACAAATAGTTCTGATAAAAAAGATACCAAGCTACTTAAATACTTGCTACGAAACAATATTTTTAAGCTATTGCATAGCTTCTATCGCGGGCCTTGAGCGTGGAGACCGAATCCAGAAATTGCGTAACGAAAATAACCTAACACCCCCCACTCATTTGTTTTTTGAGCGTGGTGACCGATAAGAAAACAAATGAGTGAACAATCAATCAAAATTTAATTCAATGTGTGAAAGTGTAACTTCAATTAATATCAAAGAAAAAAAACAAAGGAAAAAAAATACTGCATAAATAAAATAAATAAATAATTATAATTGCATATGTTGATAAAAATGCTATGCAATAGCTTTACCGTGGCAGTCCCCGAGTGCCACACGTCTTTTTAATCATGTGTCACATAATCGTATACTATTATAACTACAAAAATAAATAAACTACAGTACCTGTACAATCAAAAATAAATAGTAATACTTATAGTACTTGGTCATAAAAATACAGGTATAATATAAAAGTACTGTCGCAGCTTATAAATTGCGAGGCTTAAAAAAATCTCAATAATCAACTCTATAAAACTTTATAGCAAAATACATATGAATATAAATAATCTAATTAAAATTCATACTTTGTTAATTATAAAGATCCAATATGTGGTCGTTCTACCGAGTTTTATATTTATACAATTTATAAAAATACCAAACGTACTCAGATACTCATCTATCTACAATTAAACGGCATATAACATACTAAATTGTATCCCAAAAGTAGTATGTTCAGAACGAGATATTGAATTAATTTCAATTAATTTGAAATAGGTTTTTTATATAGGATAGAAAAATAAAATTGTAAGACATAATTCTTAATTTTAGAGTCTTACTCTTAGTTGTAATATGTCACTAGAGTGTTTGTGTGTATAGATACCAATTATACCGAAGCGTTACCAATGAACCGACATAGCACAAAGAATCGCCAAACTTAAGTGGCAATGGGCAGGGCACATTGCTCGCAGAACAAAAGGCCGTTGGAGCCGAAAAGTTCTGGAGTGGCGACCGCGTACTAGGAGACGCAGCGTTGGAAGGCCTCCTATAAGGTGGACTGACGACCTGGTGAAGGTAGCGGGAATCCGATGGATGCGGGACGCACATGATCGTTCGTTGTGGCGACGCTAGGGGGAGGCCTATGTCCAACAGTGGACGTCTATCGGCTGAAATGATGTTACCAATGTACGCTCTCAAAATTATGAAGGAAAACTTCGTGAGGAAACCGGCATGTCCTAGAACCAAAAATTCGAAGACATGTGACATCCACCAATCCGCACTGGTCCCGCGTGGTGGATTACGGCCCATTCCCTCTCCTAGCAGATGCTAGAGGCCCAGCAGTGGAAGCATTAAAGGCTGACTTTGTTACCAATGTAGTGCGTCAATGCCCATATTATGTATTTGCCGACAAAGATGATAAATTTCTTAAAAAAAAAATCTTACCTCAGTGTATTTAAGTAAAATATCAGAACTTGATTATGATTTTAACTTAATTTTATAGTTGAAGTGTATGTACTATCAACAAATGCGTTGATATTACACTTCAATCAGAAAATTAAGTACCTACCTAGTAAGTACTGGGACTAGGAACGTGTAATTTTTATGCTTAAAGCTTCATTTTATATTGTGGGCTAGCACCAGGATTGGAGCACAACTTTAAAGAGGGTGGAAAGAGAGAATTTCGTTTGTATAGCAAATCTCATTTTGTATGAAAATAATACTTGACAGTTAGCATAAATAGTAACCTATAATAATAAGGGTTGTCACTATATGTATAATGGATTTTATTGAGGATTTTCGAAATAAACCACAAATTGTTTCTCTAAAAACAAAGATTTGTTTTATTCAACATGCTTTTACAGTATAACAATTATCGTTTAACTAAAATTACACTTTTATCTCACCTGAAAACAAAGAAACGACATTTAAAGTTTACTAATATCGCCTCCTCAATTATATCCCTTTAATTATCTCTCTACAAGTTTTTATAACAATAAAATGCACAAAATAATCTAAACATCATCTGTCATTGAATGATACGTCACCCCGTATCCACAGCTTAAAAATTAAAAAAATGAAATGTCATTTCCAAGGAGGTCATTTCATTACATCTCCCCCCCATAGGAACGAAAATTCTAAATAATATAATACAAACAATGCACCTGCAAGCTATCTTTATACCTATTCGTTTTCTTCTACTTCATCTTCTGCCGTAACAGGTTGTAATTTTGTTATGTGGAATAAAGTTGATTCTGTTTTTCTGTTGCCAGTGTCAATCTTATAAATGGAGTTCGATATTTTCTCTATTATCTTGAAAGGGCCTATTTTTAATTCGTCTAATTTTTTCCTGTTCAGTCTATTTCCATTTTCTACATATACACTGTCTCCTATCTCGAACTCTTGTATTTTTCTATTTCTATCAAATATTTTCTTGTTGTACTTGTGAGATTTTATTGTATTCTCTAATGCTAATCTTCTATCAGCAATCCACTTGTCTTCCTTTTCTATTGTTTTAATTTCGTTTGGTAAAATACTGACATTTGTACCATCCAGTAAATATTTTGGTGCAAAACCTGTAACAGAATGGTCTGTTTCATTATATTTCTGTACACATTCTCTTGCTACTGTTGTCCATGTTCTCTTTTTATTTTTCTCATTTATTTTACATCTTATTTTATTTACTATTGTTTGGTTTAATCTTTCGTTCAAGCCATTCGAAAATGGCGTATTCACAGCTATAAATATTAGTTTGATGTTATTCTCCTGCAAATACTGTTTAAATTCTTTTGAATTGATGCCTGGATATTGGTCTGTCAGAATTATTCCAATCTCATCTGTCTCGAGTACTTTCTTTGTTAGTTTTATAAAGTCACTTGCGTTCTGTGTTTTTGAAGTCACAATAAACGCATATCTTGTGTAGTGGTCTACTAAAAGGTGTAAGTATTTTTTTGTTGACCTAGATCCTCCAAAGCCACCTATAGTATCCATTGACATTATCTCAAATGGTTTTGTTGCTGGTCCCAGTTGTGACATTAACCCAAATTTTCCTTGACATCTTGATTTATTTTTTATGCATATTTCGCATGTTTTACAAATATTTATGATATTTTTTGTTAGGTTTTTAGCTGTATATAGTGGACTTATTTTTTTCTGTAATTGTCTGATTCCAATATGGCATAAATCTTCATGCACCTTTTTTATAATTTTTTTACTAAATTCTTCTGAGAGTATAATCTTTTCAAGTTTCTTTATTTTTTTATAATAGATTTTATTTTTATGTAGTAGATTTTGTTTCTTTTCTTTTATTGTTTCATTTTTTTCTTGGTCTTCAACTATATCTTTTATTTGTATTAAATTAACTGTTTTTAATAGTTCCTCCTTGTTATCTTCTGATTCTAATACAGGGTTTCGGCTCAAACAGTCTGCTTCTATGTGTTCATTAAAATTTATTGCTAATGTTTTTATATTCTTTTCTTCATTTCTGTTATCTTTAGACATTTCATCTATTTTATTTGTTCTTATCTTTTGTTCTATCCGCAAGTCCTCGTTTTGGGTTAGTTTGAATTTCTTTATCATATCCAATCCGATTATAAAATCATCAAAATATTCATTTTCTACTATGTATACATCCACCTCTTCTTTTAAATCAAATATTTTTATTTTTATTGTTATCAAGCCATCTGTTTTTTTCACACCATTAACCGTTTTCATATATGCTATATTCTCATTGTCCTTTTTTTCTTTTATTTTAATCAGTCTTGAATTTATTAAAGAGATCTGTGAGCCTGAATCATAAATGCCGCTCACTTCTAGTTTATGTTCTAATAAGAGCTTGATTTTGATTAATGGTGTACTTACTCGTTTTTTTTTCTCAGTATTTATATCCACTTCAATAATGGAGTTGTTATTTACATTTCTGGGTTTAAAAACTTTTTCAGATTCATTTTTATTTTTCTTGAACCAACATGACTCTTCCGGATGATATCTAATTCCTTTGTCCAAAGATTCACAAGTGTTACATGGCTTCTTCTCATTAGTTTTATTTTTATAAAGGAATGTACAACTCTTTACTGTACTTGAGTTTTTCTTGTACATCATACCTTCATATTTTCTTATCTCATTGAACAAATCAGTAGTGTCATTGAGTTCATCTCTGTTTAACCTATTTAAGATTAAACCCAGGTAAACCTGTTGCAATAAGATCTATCATTGTTTTGGAGTCTATCGATTTGTTTATGTCTAGCATAAGCCTTTCTTTTCTAATAGCGTAATCAATTAGTAGTCCTTCTTTATATCTAAATGCGAGAGCATATGTAACTATGTCCCATCCTTGGTTTTTAAAAGTTTCTAAAAATTTGTTTTTCCATTCATTCCATTCAGACTTTATTGTTAGTTTTATGGCCATCGAGCTATACCAATCCAAACAAGATTTTTCTAAAAATAATCTCAATATATCTATTTTTGTTTCATCTTTTGATATATTAAAGCGCTCACACTCCTTTTCAAAATTCTCAATCCATTGCATTGCATTAGGGTTCTTGCTTGTGAATTTTTCAATAATAAATTTCTCTGAAATATGTTTTAGGTTATGTTGATTTTCTTTCTTTGTAGTAGTTTCTATTAATTTTTCCAAGATATGTTGCAAATTGTCGTTTATGTCTATTGGTTGTTTTGTGCTCATTTCTTCTAAATATTGATCTAAAAATTGCATATTACCTTCCTCATCTCTATATGTTTTCTTAAGATCTTCATCCAATTTTATCCATATTTTTCTTCTTTAACCCGGGGTCATGGGGGTGCAAAAGTGTTACACGGACGTTGGGTGGGTCTCACAGACCCGTTCATTAGATAACAAATTATCCAATAAATTAAAAATAATAAAGTTAATATTTTATTCGTATTTAGTTTTTGAAGTATTAATGTAAATAAATTAAACTCAAATATCGCATTATAATATGTTTTGATCATATTTATTAGAGCTTTAAAAAAATAACGACTGGTACTACTCCTGGCAATTGATGGATTATGTTTTCGACTCTAGTCCTGACATTTTGTCGAAAAGGCGTCTTATACCACTTGTACCGTCTTTGCCACGATAAAAACCTGAAGAACACTCACGGTTTGCGTTTGAAGAACTAACCGATCCAGATATCCAATACTCCACCAGCGAACGATATATCGGATAGCGTAGACAGTGGAATATCATTATCAAACTCAGACTTTGAGGTATCTTGCTCTGTGTCACTAAGATAACTACGCTCACTCAAGCGATCTTCGTCATCACACATCTCCTGGTCAGACAAAGCTGAATCAGAGTCAGACTCTTGTAAATTTGAAAGAATACGCTGCCTTTCCATCTCTTCTGGATATTTTTTTACTAAGAATCTTCAAAAACTCCAAATTCAATACATTAAATTATATATCAGAAACTTTAATTGTAAACAACAACAAAAAACAAATAAATATACGGATAATAAAAAAATAACATCATACAAACTGGCGCGAAATTGTTACACGAACTGCGGGGATGGGTCTCACAGACCCTTTTCAATTTTGAGATCGTGTAACTCCCACTGCGTCTGTTGCACGTCAAAAGTGTTAAATGCGATGCATAGAAGAACTCAACAGCTCCAGCTATTGAGAAGAACAGCAACGTTGCACGCATAGTAATCGAACTAGAATCGATATAAAATGTGACGGGTCTCACAGACCCAACCCCCATGACGCCGAGTTAATGTCTTTTCTTTATACTATTTTTTATTTTTGAGAAAGTATTCATTTTGACAATATATGTATGATGAATCACCGGCTTCAGCTCATCAGGTAAAACATAACATTTTCCTTCTTCTGTAGATATTGAGGTTATGGCTAATACATTTGATTTGCCATCATTTGAAGCTATCATCGTAAACTCAAATTGCAGCCGGTCCATCTTCTTTTAGTTAACAAAAATGTCGTTTTATAATAGATTTTATTGAGGATTTTCGAAATAAACCACAAATTGTTTCTCTGAAAACAAAGATTTGTTTTATTCAACATGCTTTTACAGTATAACAATTATCGTTTAACTAAAATTACACTTTTATCTCACCTGAAAACAAAGAAACGACATTTAAAGTTTACTAATATCGCCTCCTCAATTACAATCAATTACTCTCTACAAGTTTTTATAACAATAAAATGCACAAAATAATCTAAACATCATCTGTCATTGAATGATACGTCACCCCGTATCCACAGCTTAAAAATTAAAAAAATGAAATGTCATTTCCAAGGAGGTCATTTCATTACATATATTTCTGAAAAATACCCCAGTAGAACCATTTAGGAGGGTATTTTTAAAGATTGTGTGAAGATTCTTATTTCTTGGGTTAATTAACTTAAAACTTGGCACATATTCTAATCAAAATTAATATTTAAAACTGTCTGTTTGTCAGTTATCTGTGTTATTATTTTAAAACTATTTTCAAGATACAGTTTAAGGGGTGTCAATTTTTTTTATAAAAACATTCTTGCAAACGAAGTCGCAGGCAAAGTACTATTAAATATATAAAACATAAAGTAAGTAGGCAAACACGACAATCACAAACGTGTGTTAGGGTGGCCATGATTCTAGAAAAGTATACGGACAGGTCCAAATAGGAATCCTAATTAACCGGTTCAAACAAAGTGATACAATCTGCAGTGATACTTGCTTACTAACTACATAATGATACCTGTAGTTCTTTGCGAGAAAATTATTCTCTATATGTAACTAGGTACTCTACATAATGCAGTGACAAAGTTTTTGGAATAAAGGTTAACAAATAGATTTTATATAAGAAAAAAGAAGTGCGATCTTCCTTTTTTTTAGTTCTGGGCATAATATGTTGTACCTCTGAAAAATAAATGTAATCGTAGGTATTCACGCTGGAAATTTTTAAGTTTCTTAATTTTATTCTATTTTAAAATTAGTATATAATATCGTATTATATACTAATTTTATTAGTAATATTAGTAATAAATACGATTATCATTTCAGCCAAAAGACATCCACTATTAGACACAGCCTTTTTCTAAGTGCCGTCACAACAAAAGGTCCAGGGCGTGTCATCTCTCATCAATACTATTATTCAAAGTCTAATTGAATTACAATAATTTACTTTTTTTTTCAGTTTGCGTGACAGAGTGGACGATATACGGATCCGTTAAAAAAAATTGTACAAGCACATTTTGAGTTTTATGGTCTAGTGACAGGATACCTTTATAAGGTTTTAGTCAAAAATATGTGTAGTAGTGTGTAAATTTATTTATACACAAATTGACGTCATCGAAATGCAATAAGCACTTTTTCTTACGTGCTCTCCATAATTTATAAATTAAAAAATAAAACAAATTACAACTTAATATCACCTCGTCATTCCTTATAAGAATAGCTCGTACGTCTACCGAGGCATAAATATTTAATAAGTTTTGAGAATACCAGCTCCCATTACATTAGCATTTTGCAAATTATTGACTAATTAATATGTCGAAGCAACATCATTGTAGACGCATGTCGGGATTTTAATAGAAACACTTCACTTCCATAACTTACATTGGCGGTTTTAATTACATTATGCTAAAAAAGGGCTTAGTGCGTATAAAATAAAAGCGGTTCTATGCTGCATTCACTTTTAGAGTTCCTTACATTATTTCATCATCTTAAACTATTCAAAGTTGGTCCAATTTTAAAAGTAGGATAAGGCACTACCTTTTGCATTTTACAGTTATGTTTTTTTAAATGTTCATATTTGTAGGTATTCTGTGTCTGCCAATTTTTTTTTCTGTCAAACAATTGGTGATTTGAAAATATTTTCTGTTTTAGTATACATATATATCACCTTCACAGAACAGAACACAATACAGCAACAGAACACACACACAATCAGAACAGAATGGAAGAAAAAAACGTGGTACGCCGATCCCAAATAAAATGGGATAAGGACAGGAAGATGATGATATCCTTCAGGAATAATCAGAAAAAAATCCTATCTCGGACTATTAAAAATAACTAGTTCTTACTTATCTATCTAACAGTCCAATTTAATCAATCTCATCCCAGTCACCTAAATCTCGCAGAACCCACGTTACACCTACTCACATAT
This sequence comes from Mythimna ferrago, assembly GCA_910589285.2. Taxonomy (NCBI): domain Eukaryota; kingdom Metazoa; phylum Arthropoda; class Insecta; order Lepidoptera; family Noctuidae; genus Mythimna; species Mythimna ferrago. The sequence continues at coordinate 5,619,542 of OU342693.1, forward strand.
ACAGCATGATACAAAAACGTTCTTATGGTCACCCTAATAAAGAGTGTAACACATCGGACGGACCGATGGTAGGATGCAATCAGCATGTAGATAGGCTCTCACTCGACGAAGCAAACATCGAATATTGATCGGCATATTATGATAATGAGTAAATTTAAAATGTTGCCGACGAACGGGCAATGCGCTCTAACATGAATTGCTGCGTATTTGTAGCGGACAGAATGTTTCTTTAGATTTAATCGTTTTTAGTTAATAGATTAAGTATGGGAGGTTTTAGTAATTTGAGTGGTGTTTAGCTACTTTTAGCTTCTGATGGGTGTTAGCCTGCTTTCGTGATTCAATAAAAGATATTATTCGCTGGAGAAACAACGTTACTGACATAAAAAGTTGTAACTGCTGACAGATAAAACCTCCTTGTATTATTGAATCAATATTGAAAATATTATCTGCTAGAGTTTAAAGGTTATAGTCTGTCTAAAAAGTCAACCGCCTTGGGAAATTTGTATAATATTGAATTATTTAAAAAATACTTATATTTAATACTTTTTATAAGGTTCTTCTATTAGTAAACAATGATCAATATCTCTTAATCAACCTTGATTATTGAACCAGCGTTGACTACATCAGATTTCATTTTACCTTAATAATAACTCAAGTCGGCTGACTTATTAGACAGACTCTACCGACTTGGTCCGAAAAATCACCAAACTTAAATCGCAAGGGGCAGATGATCTATAGGGCTAAAAGTTTCTAGAGTGGTGACCGCAAACGGGAAGATACAGCGTTGAAAGGCCTCCCTCAAGGTAGTACACTTTGAGGGATGCTGACCTGGCGAGGGTCGCGGGAATTCATTGTATGCGAAAGGCACAGGACTGGTCGTTGTGGCGAAACTTGAGGGAAGTTTACATCTACTTGTGGATGTCTTAGGGATAACATTGTATTTTTCTAGCAAAACAAAACTAAACTATTGAGAAATTATACGCTAAAATACAGCAGCTTAGTGTTTTCTTCTAAAGCTTTCTGATGAAAGCTAATATTTTTTTAACGTAGGTCGTTACCTAAATCATAAAAAGTAGGTATTCATTTTAAGTTACAGTACATTATTTGTAAGTCTTTAAATAAAAAAAAAACTGGATTTCGCAAAAAACCCCTAAAGCGAACATGTCCCACAAAATCTTTAACATGGTCACCATATTAAACGGTCCTTCATAATCCCTGCAATGTTTCTCAACTCAGTAATTTGTTACCGTCCCTTGTTTGCTCCAAGCCCTAACTAATTGAACCTGAGGTACTCGTTATCAGCTAGATGTCATTAACTATTATAGAATAAGTAAGTATAGAGGCGACAAGATGGGCCGACGACTTTGCTGCCAACAAGGATAGGATTTTGCATTTGGCGCAGCCGTGAGACATACCATGTGGATAGTTTCTATACTATAATAATTGTTATCTCATTGTGTGTACCTATGTGCCAAATAAACGTATTTTCTTTCTTTTCTTTCTTTCTTTGATGAAGTTTGCATAGGAGCGTTTTTTTTAAGATGGGAAATTGGGAAGTCATCTAAAGCCTTCTCCCGCTGTAGGACAAAAAGAAGTCCCCGACTTTTACTGACTAAAATCACACCTACGATCCTTCAGTAGCTCTTTGCGTTCTAGGAAACCGGGCAACCTTTTCAGAAGTCAAATCATGGCCCTATTAGGCATCGGCGCTTACGATTTTACTGATAGTAGAGGATACGATTAAGAACGACCTTCACCTGTCAGTTTAATAGATGAAACTAAAATTTTACTTTTTTTTCTGTCTGTTTTTTTGTTGTGTTTGTTTTTATAATTCGTAATACTGATTTTAATTATTTTTAATTTTAATTTTTAAATATTAATTTTGGTACTTCCACCTATAATATAGTGATAATTTTGATGATGATGATAATGTTAATGATGACGATAATGACAGTGATTATGTCATTTATTTTATTCTTATTTTTTTTTTTTGTTATATTGTATCATAATAATGACTCTCTGCACGTATTGGTTTCGACTGTTAGTGCAGAGAGTACCTGTAATAATAAATAAATAAATAAACGTATTTTATGACAAATCTAATATATTAAATAATATAACGTGGGTGGGTTGCCTAAGAAATTCCTGGCCAAACAATTTTTTTTTTATTTTGGAAAATGTATTGGGTTTTTACGGACTAAAACCTACCGGTATTCCTCTTTGCGTTCCAAAGACACGATGATGTTTCTAACAATCCCGCAGCCCTCCTTGATACGAGTTTCGTGTCTGCGCTGTTCTTCTGTGACCTTACTAACAGTTGGACGTCTTTAAGTACTCTCCGTCGAAGATATCTTATCTACGTCAAAGCCTGTTAAAGTACAGGGACATACAAAATAAGTGTATGGAATTCTGTTTAAATAATAATTTCTAATGTCGTTTAAAAGATAAAAAAGTGACAAGTAACTTTATATTTGAATACTAAAGACTTGCAGATGTTAGTTATGATGCATATTAAGTGGTTCGTTTTAACACCGTTGCGATTAAATAAAAATAGTATAGAAAATAGGCCAAGTGCAAGTTGAACTTGTACACTAAAGGTTCCGTGCTGTAATATTAAAGCTGATCAAAAAATGGCGACAAAATAACTTCGTTTGTATGTTAATTTTAATATTTGTTACGCCTCATCGTTTATACCACGTACATCGAGGGATTGGAACAATTTGCCTGCTGCGGTCTTCCCGTCCGATTATAATTTAGGTGTATTCAATGAAGGCTAGAAGGAACGGGGTGGGTCTTTTAGTCAGTAAGAGTCTGACACTATCTCCCGCTCCACCCAAGGGCAGGGGATGTCAATGCATGATTTTTTCCCACCATAAAAAAAAAAAAGGTAAGAGTGAATAGGGTCTTAATAAACTAGTGCGCTTCACCATCAACGATTGCATCACTGCTTACCATTGCAGACAAGCACTAGTTTATTAAAAAAAAGTTTGTTGTTGTAGCAGCAATAGAAATGCACATTCTGTGGAAATTCTACTCTCTATCTCTTACGGTTTATGAGATACAGCCCGTTGACAGATGTATAGACAGACAAATAGATGGACAGTGGAGGTTTAGTAATAGAGTCTCGTTGGCACACTACGAATGCGGAATCCTAAAAATGTATTAGCACTAAAAAATTGTATCTATTCCAAAGTATTATTGATATATGGACGGCTGCTTAAACCCCCTTTAGGTGTTTTAATCTATTAAATGAATGCAGCTGTCTCTAAGAACAGTGAAAACCTTTCATAATTAGTGGCATCTGTCCAAACTTTGAATTGACCTCATTATAGATTGTGATAAGGCTGTAGCGATATCATGCGTAGAATGTACGTGAACTTGATGTATGAACAAATTGACTATACTTTCTACTTTAATTCATTAAACCCCAAGCGAACGCCGGTTCGCGCACCTATTGTCTTTCAATTGTGTCTGTGATTTCCACGATTGAAAGGTTAAATGTCCGAGATAGAGAGAAATACAAATTAAAGTCATTATTGGTCAGTAGAGTGTCTAAAAAGTCAAACGACTTGGATATATTTGAAGGAAATAAAAAATCTGTTGTTGGCAACGCGATTTTTAGTTGTGATTCACTTGTTTCTTGATATGATGATAGTTCCACAACAGATGTTGATCGTCATATGACTAAGAATCAGATTTCTTATATATTTCCAAATGTATCCTACTTTTGTAATAAGAATATCGTTAAAGAGATTGAAATAGGCATATTCTAAACGAAAATCGTTTGCATTTTTATTGTTAAAAAGTCCCATAATAGTTTTAAATCATTTAAAATATACTACTTATATTCGATACTTTTCATAAGGTTCTTCTATTAGTAAACAATGATCAAGATCTATTAACCCTCGGTCCGTCGCGTGGGGTCTTTGAAAGCCTAGGTGTTAGAATTATGTAAAATTAACACATTTAAAACTATCCACGAGTTATGGTACTTTAGGTACCCTCTGAAATTGGATTATAGTTCACATGCATCGCCGCTAATTTAAGTTCTCACACCAGCGAAGTGAGATATAGACGTGTTTTGTGCGCGCGGGCTGTGAAAGACCCCACGCGACGAACGACGTAAGTAAAAATGTATGGTAGATTTCTTGTGTAATATGGGTTTTTATTATTTTTTTACTGTTCAATGTTCAAATTAAGTTGTAATTGACTACTAAAATATGTGAATAATAATAAGAACGTATAATGAGTTGGTGAGAAAATGAATCTGATGATGTTATGATGATGAGGATGAAAATGGAATCACTTCATACCTGGACCAAAAAAAGTGAACATAACACGGATTCGGAACAAGAATGTGATGATTTGGTTCCTACAGAACAACATCAAGAATCTTTGAAGGAACCAGATCAGGTTTTAGAATCGTTGGATGAAGAGTACATGAAGTTGGGAAGTTCATATAGATGATGATGAAAAGCCCTTGATAAACATATCATCACAGAACTTTTATACATCAAAAAGAGTCAGAAATGGTCCATGGATGGTAAAAGTTTTAGAGGATAGTGTCGATTTCGCCAATACATGCTCATGCCCAGTACATCGGCAAAATACTGGATCAAGTGGTTTTCTCTGATGGATGCCGTTACATTCTACCCAAAAAAGTTGGAAATATATGTCGGAAAGCAACTAGAAGGTCCATATTTTCAAAATACGTGCCCAAACAACAACCTTTTGCCCTTTTCAAGAGAATAAAAAAAAAAACACATACCAAAGCGGTATGTACCAGTCTGTGAATAAAGCAAAAAAAATTGTCGGATTTCATTTGATAAAAGTTGTATATTTTTTTTGTTGTTAAAATCCAAATTTTATGTTAAATTATTAATTAGTCTAGTGTGATATCATACAGATATAATATAACTTAAATTTGATTGAGTTAGTAGTATTAAAACAAAAATAACTGTGAAATAATCTTAAAGAGTGAAAATTGTGATCCTAATTTTAGTTTGTAAGTTCAGATAGTAAATATCTGAATATTTTTGATTAATTTGTTGTAGTTTTATTGACATTAAATAAAAAAATAAGAAACTACTAAAATAGTTCGAAAAATACAAGTTATAAAGGTTTTCAAAGGTATCATACTGTTGGGGTCTTGAGGGACCCCACGCGACGAACCACGTTATTAAAAATGCGCGACGGACCGAGGGTTAATCAACCTTGATTTATTGAACCAGTGTTAACTACATCAGAATTCATTTTATCCTAATAATTGCCCAAATCATTTGACTTTTCAGACAGACTATAAAATGGCTAACGCTGTATATTGACGTACTTATGTCAGAGCAATGGGATTGACCGAACAAGTTGCTGTGGTTCTGCAACGCAAAAAGCTTCTTTCTTTTACTTTATATCAATATATATATTATTATTATATTAAATGTATTTAATATATTTGTAATACTTAATATAATTTTCAAGAGTATCCATGGAGTTTCTTACACATTCTTCTCCATAGAGATTTACACTTTGGAATTTTCCAATTGCAATATGAATGACTAACCTCTTGACAAATCAAAAGTGCTTGTAAATGATTTATTAGAAATTAATGCTTTGATTGTTTGATTGAGAGCGATAGGACTTATTTGATTATTAAAGAAAAAATATGGTCTAAGGACTGAACAAACATATCACGCACAACACCAACCACAATTTTGGGGGATGAACTGCTCGCGTCCGTAGGATTTACTTGACTTTTGATCACCCTACACGTGTCCCCTGGGTAGTGCTAAACGAGCAGTAAATACGGTGGTAGGCCATATCATCGGCTGCCGGCTTAAAGGTTACCACCCACCAGATAAAGTCATGCCGCCAAGCGATCCGTCGTGTTCCGGCATGTTATCTGGTGAAGCCGTAAGGTGGAGGATGGGTCTGAACAGTTGTGTTGCGATGTACGCCGGGTATGATGCACCAGTTGCTGTTGTGTCGGAGGTTTGATCATGGAGGGTAGCGGGATCCGAAGCACGGTGCTCCGCTGGCCGACCGCAGATAGTTGGGGGCCCAAGTAGTGTGCCAGCCACACACGAAAGGCTGCCCCGCCAACTGCGAAAAATCCCAGGGTGGCCCCATCGTGCCGGTTGGCGACCGGATGAGAGGACCCGATGGCGATCTCTGGGGGGGTTCGGGCGTCCCCGCAGTCTCCAAATCAACCCTCCATTGGCGCAGCAACTCTGGTTGTGTTGTTGGGTTTGACATCGCATCACCTCGCTCAACTGCCATCTTCCATCAGCCCTATTCACTAAAATTATATACATGAAAGCTAATAAAAGGAAAAGTAAGTGTGTACAGCGGATGCACGTCCTCTCGTTCCATGTGCACCTCTCAAACATACGAGGACTGCACTCCAATCTCGATGCAGTCCACCACCACCTCGAGACTGACAAGCCCCACTTACTTTTCTTGACGGAGACGCAGATCAGATGTCCGTCTGATGCGGCGTATCTCGACTACCCGGGATACTCTTTGGAGCACCATTTCCTGCAGCGTGCCGGGGTCTGTGTATACGTCCGCAATGACATCTGCTGCCAGCGTCTCCGTCACCTTGAAGACCCCAGTTTTTCAAGTTTATGGTTACTGGTGGACACCGGTGTGGACAAAATTGTCTACACCTGTGTTTACCGGTCGCACAGTGGCGACCAGGAGACGACTCGGCTGTTTGGCCACCTCAGTGAGGCCGCCGATGAGGCTCTGCATCGGCACCCTGATGCGCAGTTTGTCGCTCTGGGGGATTTTAACGCCTGCCATCAAGACTGGCTTTTCCCATACCAGAGGACCGACCACGCTGGGAGGGAAACTCGAAACTTTGCAGTGTCGCTGGGCCTCTCCCAGTTGGTAAAGCAAGCGACGAGGGTGCCTGATGTAGTTGGTCATACTGCCAATTGTCTGGACCTACTGCTGACCACCGATCCGGACAGATGTATCGTAACAGTTTCCTCACCACTTGGAACTTCAGATCACTGTCTGGTGAAGTCTGTATCGTCCTTCTCCCCACCTGACCGCGACTCACGTGGCGAACGGCGAATGTGGCGATACAGGTCGGCAGATTGGGATGAGATGCGGCATTTCTTTGCGTCTTATCCTTGGCAGCAGGTCTGCTTCTCTTCTGAAAATCCGTCGAGCTGTGCGGATGCTGTAACCGATGTGATACACCAAGCTATGGAGTATTTTATCCCTTATAGCGATGTACGCATCGGTGGCTCAGCTCACCCGTGGTTCAACGCCGATTGCGTTCAGGCTGAAGAGCGTAAGCATTCGGCGTTTCTCGCCTGGGTTGACGCTCGTGACCGCAAAGCTCCGGATCTGAATTCAAAGAAGAGAGCCTTCAACCATGCTGCCAAGTCCTACAAAAAAGCATTAAAGAAGGCACGCTTCGACCGCATAACCCATATTGGCAAAAAACTCTCTGCACAGCCGTCCGGTAGCAGAGCATTCTGGTCTCTTGCCAAGTCGGTCGAGGCGAACTTCTGTCGGCCCGCTTTGCCTCCGCTGGTAAAGCCTGATGGAACACTGGCTCATACGGCAAGAGAGAAAGCAGGACTCTTTGCATCTCTCTTTGCCCATAATTCTCGTCTTGACACTAGCAATGCTGCTCCACCGACTCTGCCTCATTGTAACTCTTCAATGCAGGAGGTTCACATGAGGAACAGAGAAGTTCTGAGAGAGCTGCGTCGTCTAGACGTGAATAAAGCCAGTGGACCAGATGGCATACCAGCGATTGTTCTAAAGGCTTGTGCGCCCGAGTTGTCTCCTGTATTGACGCGCTTGTATCGCCTCTCATTTAGGACTGGTATAGTGCCCAAGTCCTGGAAGCTTGCCAACGTGCAACCCGTGCCCAAAAAGGGCAGTCGTGCCGATCCTGCCAACTATCGGCCGATTTCGGTAACCTCCATACTCTGCAAGATTATGGAGCGTGTATTGAACTCGCGCCTCATGGCATACCTGGAAGGTAACGATCTCCTCAGTGACCGACAGTACGGGTTTCGCCGCAAGCGGTCTACTGGGGACCTACTGGTTTATGCTACCCACTTGTGGGGCGAGGCCCTCGAGAAGAATGGGGAAGCGATTGCCGTTTCCTTAGATGTCTCGAAGGCCTTCGACAGGGTATGGCACGCTAGCCTATTGAGTAAGCTTCCAGCGTACGGCATTTCCCCTGGTCTGATTAACTGGGTAAAAGACTTCCTGAGTGAACGGTCTCTCCGAGTTGTTGTCGACGGATGCTCATCAGAGCCCATGACGATTAATGCCGGAGTTCCTCAGGGGTCTGTTCTCTCTGCAACTCTCTTCCTGTTGCATATCAACGATCTGCTGGTGCCCGGTATCTATGGGTATGCAGATGATAGCACAGTTGTAGAGAGATACCTGCCCAGTGCTCGGGCTAGTAAGGAGCTAATCCGGTCCGAAAGAGAGGCTATGGTAGAGCGAACGAATATCTCACTTCAGGCAGTCTCCAAGTGGGGTGAAGCCAATCTAGTGGGATTCAACGCCGCCAAAACACAAGCGTGTCTTTTCACTGCCAAAAGGAGCCCGTGCACCTTGGTTCCTACTTTTCGGAATTTATCCCTGGAGTACACCGACCGCCTTCAGCTCTTGGGGGTTGAAATTCCCTCAGACCTTAACTTTGGGCGGTTCATTGAGTCCAAAGCCAAGGTAGCTGCTAGGAAGCTGGGCGTTCTTGCAAAGGTCCGGCGGTACTTCACACCGGGACAGCTTTTAATGTTATACAAAGCACAGGTCCGTTCGTGTGTGGAGTACTGCAGTCACATATGGGCTGGTGCTGCAAAATGCCACCTGGCAGCTTTGGACTCGGTGGAAAGGCGTGCAAAGAGGCTAATTGGTGATCCAGATTTGGTTAAGTCCAACCTTCAAAGCCTTGAGCATAGGCGTAGGGTAGCCAGCCTTTCGGTGTTTTACAGGATGCATTTTGGAGAGTGTGCGCAGGAATTGCATGACTTGATTCCGCCATCGCAATTCTACCATCGGACATCCCGACGTACGGCGAATATTCACCCTTACGTTGTTGAAACCTCTACGGTCCGGACTAAGCGTTTCGCCTCGTCGTTTATACCACGTACGTCGAAGGACTGGAACAGTCTGCCTGCTGCGGTCTTCCCGTCCGATTATAATTTGGGTGTCTTCAAGGCTAGAGTGAATAGGCTCTTAATAAACTAGTGCGCCTCACCATCAAAGATTGCATCGCTACTTACCATCAGGTGGGATCGCAGTCAAGCACTAGTTTATCTTAATTTAAAAAAAAAAAAAAAAAAAAAAAACAAACATCACACAACTATCTCACACATTACCTGACACCACAACCACATAAACACCGTCTAAAATCTAAATCAACATACAAAAAACAAAACAAACCCATCCATATGAATCTCGAGTTCACATTTCCAGAAACTAATCATCTCCCACGGAATTGCCTATAAACAACACGAAGGTGCACGTCCCAAAATTCTTAGAAAGCATTGCTTAAAAAAGTCCTAGATGCGTGCGCCATGGCGCATGCGTATCACAGCTCTATTAACATACAATGCCAGCATTCGTGTTGGCCCGCGGCTGCAGGGTTGCCACTCCACAAATTAGTTTAGTGGAAATTAAGAAGTATGATGTGGGAATCCTTGACAAAGTTCTCTAGGAATTATGTTCCATGTTGAGTCGTTGTGTGGTCTCCAACTAAGACTAGGTTGTTCTGAGAATCTCATAGTAAGTAGTTCTACGTTGTCTTAACTAAATACAATGGTCCAACATAAACCCCGTTAAATTTTGATCGTTTTAATCCCGTGGAGGATCGATCCGGTACATGAAACACTATAGATTTGTAAAGATAAAATTAAAAAATAAAGTAAGTACCTTTTTTTAAACTCGTATTAATTTACGCATGTACGAAATTAATTTCTTAAAGAAAACGTCAGCTGAGCGAGTTCAATGACCGGTAGGTAGTAGTCGGCGTTGCGTACTAATTAAAACGTTGGGATTAAAACGTTTAAAATTTAACGGTATATATATATATATATTTTATATTTAACAACAGATCAATACTATTTTTATAGTAATACGAACACCTGGAGCATGTTTTGAAGTACAAAATTAAAATATAATTAGTTGTATGGCAGCATCCAATATACTACTTTATTTTTAACTTAAGGAATCATCAATTGACTTGCTTGACTAGAAGACTTATCAGACTTTTACTGATAAAAACCACATATGTTCCATCTTTTTTTTTGTATTCTAAAGCCACAGTTACTCTTTCAAACGTTCTCGTAAGCATTCGTTATTACTCGTAATTAAAAATTCAAGTTCACAGTTATACTCACGTTATAACAATTTAAGGTGTAGTGTGAAGGAAGCAAAGAAAGGTAGTCGTCGATAAGGGCAGCTAGTTACCGGGACCAGACAAAACACCCGTCTGGTCGAAGGATCTTACTTTTTCAATGGAAGTATATAGTTAATTTGGGTGTCTTCAAGGCTAGAGTGAATCGGCTCTTTATAAACTAGTGCGCCTCACCATCAGAGATTGCATCACTGCTTACCATCAGGTGGGATCGCAGTCAAGCACTAGTTTATATCAATAAAAAAAAAAGTTTGCATGACTATACACCCTATTCCGCATACCTCTAAAACTAAAATTCAAATCCTTATTATAAACGACTAGCTTTTGCTCGCTGCTTCGCCCGCGTACCTAAAATATAGCCTATATCACTCAAAAATAAAGCAGCTTTCTATCGATGAAAAAATTTTTAACAATCGGACCAGTACCTCCAGAGATTACCTACTACAAACAAAAAAAAAAAAAAACATAAAAACAAACCTCTTTGTAATGTAGTGTAGATAATGGTAAACATGTCCTAGAACCCAAAATTCGAAGACATGTGACATTCACCAACCCGCACTGGGCCCGCGTGGTGGATTACGGCCCATCCCCTCTCCTAGAGAGGAGGCCTGAGTCCCAGCAGTGGAATGAGGAACATTAAAAAGGCTGATGATGATGATGAATATGCTTTTTTTTTAGAAATGAGTATCTACTATCATCTCCCGCTCCAGGTGAAGTGAGAAGGAGTGTCAAAGTTTTATTAACTAAAACCTGTCTGTATAGCCCTTTGCATATCAAGGCAAGTAACTCTCTCGAACAATTCTGCAGCCCTAGACCGGCAACACTGCGTCTTCCAGCACGCAGTCGCCTCTCCAGAACGTTTCTTCTCCAATAACCATGTTGCTGGCAGCGATAGGGCCTGAGCCCATTGTGCCGTTCCCCTTCGGATACATATGCAATCGGGTAAGGAAACGAACCAGATACCTACATCACAGACTATGGTAGACCATAATGAGTGCAGGTAGGCCAAGGAGGCTTGTCCCTCCATTGATGGAGACTGGCCTGGCCTTCACCGAAACAGGCCCTACGGCTGACTAAACCTGAGTTGCGCAAAATGAAGGCCGTTCCAACTGGCCACGGGACTTTTAATAAGCACCTCTCTGTCAAAGAAGTTACAGACAATCCAATGTGCAGAGCCTGCATGGAAGAATACTACCAAGGCTGCTGGTCTTTCTTGAGGGTTGGTTTGGGTTGGATCGAATGACACATTTGTCCCACCCGTATGCAAAATCAGGGGCTAAGGTCTGTCAGGGGCTCGGGTCTGTTCCTGAAAGGGAGGCTCGGCCTCTGTATGAAAAGCAAGAAGGAATGGGGTGGGTTTTTTTAGTTAGTAAGAGTCTGACACTATCTCCCGCTCCGCCCAAAGGCGGGGGATGTCATTTGGGTGATTTTTACCTACCGAAAAAAAAACCATGAGACGACTGAATAGGTTTCTTCTAGGTAAGTGCGTTCCGTCGTCGACCGCATCGTCGCTTTCCATCAGGTGAGATGGCGGTCAAGCGCGAACCTATCATAATAAAAAAAAGAGTTGCGTACACCAGCCCGAAATAAAAATACAACCATCTGTTCTGCGAGCATTGTTACCCATAATTTTATAGCTATTGTATCTCCAAACCAGTTTATAAGTTATTCCCTGCCAACCCTGGCTTCTGGTCCCAGTACGCTGTCAATCTTACGCCTACCGTCTTTGAATTCAATTGTTCATTGACCAAAATGTCTTTATCGTGACGGGCGTGGCTGATCATCAAGTTGTTGGCAAATTGGATCGTTTGCACCATGTGAAAGTTGGCATAGTAGGATTGTAATTGTATGTACATATTGAGTCGGGCTACTTGTATGGGAGCGATGGTTGTTAGGAGGAAGAATATAAAATGGATTGGCCGTTTGTCAGTTTGGTATTTTTAACTGACATCTCCTGGTTTCGATTTTTTATGTTCATTGCCTTAGGACCACATGTTTTATTTTTTGTTTGAAAAATTCTCTAGATACTAATGTGAATGCTATATGAAGGCCTGCAAAATTCATATTTTCTTTCTTTTTTTACTGCAGTTCGTATCAAAAAGCATGGTGACAACAATTATTTTTGCGGTAACGACATGTAATCACACCACTTTTCTGAGTAAAACCATTATCATAACTCCCCTTGGAGATATAGTACAACGTTAAGTTTTAATGAACGTTGAATTTTTAAGCAAATTCTAGCTCTTTTCTAAGTTAGAGAGCTTGGTAGTTAAAGGTTTAGGTTTTCAAAAAAATCACTTACTACTTGACTTAGCACTTTTTGTGTATATGTGTGTGTGTTTTTTTTTTTCTTTCTTTCTAACTACTAACGAAGAAACAGAACCAGAAAGACTGTTTTTGGAAATCATTTGGTTTAAAATTTACCTGTTGCATGTCATTACAAAAAGTACTCGTAGTACCTTAAAATGAGCTGGTTATCTTGGTAAGAACACACAAACAAGTATCAAGATTTTTTTACACCAAAAACATAAGTTAGTTTGACATAGGGTCTCTCTCTATTTAATAGGTCGATGTAACATAATCGATGTAAGTTTTATTTTATTTCTTTCTCTCTAATTTTTTCTTTACTTTGAGATGTTCAGCTATCCCACTTAAAACTGTCCAAATACTCGTAATTACATCGTAAACCCGAAACCCATCCTCAGTTCCATGTCACATAACAACAACCCACATTCACGCACCCATATTTACGCTAGTGCGGTACTGTCGGTCTACACAGAATAAATAGGTACAGAATACCCACTGAATTAGACGAGCGAAATTAAGCGGACATATGCTGATACGCATATCTATTTATTGATCAGAGTTTGGTTTCCACACTCTGATGAAGAAGAATCTAAAATTATTAATTCACAATCAAATGATAGTGGCGAGTGCGCTTACACCCGTGCCATATATTTTTTGTGTGCGTACATTTTCGTTCATTGTACATCGCTGAGCTTCTGTACTTATCTACTCTGTGTCTCTAACATAAATACCGGTGTTTGAATACGTCATTAACGGTTCTCCGCCGCGAACTGTACAATAGTCGCCATCACGTTTAGCCATTTACACCACTGTTAACAATTTACTGCACAATTTTATGGTTTGAAGGAAAGGCTGGTGATTTTTTTTTTTGTGACTGTACTATTGTTTTAGATAGGTATCTGAGACTTAGCATAATACCTTCTTCTATATTGTTTCTCCTCTTACACTACGCAACGTTTTTTAAAATGGTTTTCTTTAGTAGCACCGATATAATTTACATCTGAGGAAAGAAAGAAAAAACACAAACGTAGCTAGGTATGTAAACTAAAAATAAATACATATAAAAAAGTAAACCTAAAATTAGAAATTAGCTAAACTTTTGGCCAACGGCAAAGAATTAGCTAGAAGCCCACGATTGGGCTAGGTCGCACACCCGTATGAAGATGGATTATTATTGATTGCAGTTTTGGATTATGTGTTCTGCCTATATAAGCGATTCTTAGCCATAAATCCTAGATTTGTACTTGATTTGTGTTTGTGATCATCGAATCTGTCTTGGCTGGGCAGCTTTCGGGAAACAGCGCGGTGTTTTCTCGTCCAACAAACCAGTGTCTTAAGACAAATGATATATATGTTATATGGCTCTGACATGAGGTCACTTAGAATAGGTCTCATCAGAAGGCTCGGAATAAAGCCGCTAGGGTTTAAAAGAGTCCTAGATATTACTTTTCTAACTTGAAGGCTTGAGTCACCGTCAACAGCCATTCAATCCTTTTTTTTTTTTTTTTTTTTTTTTTTTTTTTAATTGAGATAAACTAGTGCTTGACTGCGATCCCACCTGATGGTAAGTAGCGATGCAATCTTTGATGGTGAGGCGCACTAGTTTATTAAGAGCCTATTCACTCTAGCCTTGAAGACACCCAAATTATAATCGGACGGGAAGACCGCAGCAGGCAGACTGTTCCAGTCCTTCGACGTACGTGGTATAAACGACGAGGCGAAACGCTTAGTCCGGACCGTAGAGGTTTCAACAACGTAAGGGTGAATATTCACCGTTGTCCGATGGTAGAATTGCGATGGCGGAATCAAGTCATGCAATTCCTGCGCACACTCTCCAAAATGCATCCTGTAAAACACCGAAAGGCTGGCTACCCTACGCCTATGCTCAAGGCTTTGAAGGTTGGACTTAACCAAATCTGGATCACCAATTAGCCTCTTTGCACGCCTTTCCACCGAGTCCAAAGCTGCCAGGTGGCATTTTGCAGCACCAGCCCATATGTGACTGCAGTACTCCATACACGAACGGACCTGTGCTTTGTATAACATTAAAAGCTGTCCCGGTGTGAAGTACCGCCGGACCTTTGCAAGAACGCCCAGCTTCCTAGCAGCTACCTTGGCTTTGGACTCAATGAACCGCCCAAAGTTAAGGTCTGAGGGAATTTCAACCCCCAAGAGCTGAAGGCGGTCGGTGTACTCCAGGGATAAATTCCGAAAAGTAGGAACCAAGGTGCACGGGCTCCTTTTGGCAGTGAAAAGACACGCTTGTGTTTTGGCGGCGTTGAATCCCACTAGATTGGCTTCACCCCACTTGGAGACTGCCTGAAGTGAGATATTCGTTCGCTCTACCATAGCCTCTCTTTCGGACCGGATTAGCTCCTTACTAGCCCGAGCACTGGGCAGGTATCTCTCTACAACTGTGCTATCATCTGCATACCCATAGATACCGGGCACCAGCAGATCGTTGATATGCAACAGGAAGAGAGTTGCAGAGAGAACAGACCCCTGAGGAACTCCGGCATTAATCGTCATGGGCTCTGATGAGCATCCGTCGACAACAACTCGGAGAGACCGTTCACTCAGGAAGTCTTTTACCCAGTTAATCAGACCAGGGGAAATGCCGTATGCTGGAAGCTTACTCAATAGGCTAGAGTGCCATACCCTGTCGAAGGCCTTCGAGACGTCTAAGGAAACGGCAATCGCTTCCCCATTCTTCTCGAGGGCCTCGCCCCACAAGTGGGTGGCATAAACCAGTAGGTCCCCAGTAGACCGCTTGCGACGAAACCCGTACTGTCGGTCACTGAGGAGATCGTTACCTTCCAGGTATGCCATGAGGCGCGAGTTCAATACACGCTCCATAATCTTGCAGAGTATGGAGGTTACCGAAATCGGCCGATAGTTGGCAGGATCGGCACGACTGCCCTTTTTGGGCACGGGTTGCACGTTGGCAAGCTTCCAGGACTTGGGCACTATACCAGTCCTAAATGAGAGGCGATACAAGCGCGTCAATACAGGAGACAACTCGGGCGCACAAGCCTTTAGAACAATCGCTGGTATGCCATCTGGTCCACTGGCTTTATTCACGTCTAGACGACGCAGCTCTCTCAGAACTTGTCTGTTCCTCATGTGAATCCTTCTTCAGTCTCCCCACACATTTACGACTTACACAGATAAAATCCAACCAAAACTACCTTCCAGTAGTTACAACTCCAACTTAATAAACAGCGCACTAAACAGCCCATCCATATGTCACAGATATTATTTAACGCGGCCAACTAACCTGTACCTTAAAACCCTTCACAAAAAAACTATGAGAGAGGTCGAGTAACACTGGAAGCAATGATAATAAACAATTTTATAGCAGGAAAAGTGCTATTTCGCGACCACCAACCATTCGCGGTCACTTTACTGATGAGATTTTCATATTTTATTGACGTGTCAAAGGTATTTCCTGGTAGCTAGTGGTTAGCAAGTGCTGGGACATAAAAAGTAAGTGCTTGTCTGTGAAACAAGTTAGGTACTATTGCTTAAAAGGCTCTTTCCCCACTCTACTCTCCAAAGCTAGTTACTACATCTAACGCAATCCATCGCGATGTTTAATGAATAAGCAACGCTGAAAAAAAAAAGATATTTATTAATTTTATTATTATTAATTCTGTGATTTACGTGAATATTTCACAAAACTTGTTCCTGGAAATACGCGGTACCTGGGTTTGGGCGGTAGCGGTTGTATGACAAACAGTGAAAATGTATGTTTTTTTAAGGTGGTAACTCATTTTATGACTACTCCTGCTCTAGGGTAAAGTGGGAGGACGTGTTAACCTTATAATAATAATAATCCTTTATTATCAGGCAATAAAGGCCCATAGAAACATATATTGACTTAAACTATAACTATATTTCGTCCGTTGCCTTTTGCGTCCCAATACCACAAGTAACACTTTCAGAGGTGGATCCATGGCCTCAGTAGGCTTCGACCCTGCTGGGCCCTACGGTTTTGCTGACATCTTGAGGCGCGCGTCCGCTAACACTACGCGCCGTCGACGACTCGGGCTCGGTCTTGACGTATACCTGACGGCTGGATGGCAAGCTACCCATTGCTCGTCGTCTGCAAGCTCACTCCTACAGTGGTTGGTAGTCTGGATGTCCATTTCCTTAAGCATGCGGCTGTCTCCTTTGCCCATTGTTGAAGTTCTGATGGAGAAAATACCAGTAATGACTGTTGTTGTGTGTCAGATATTCACTGAATGAAACACTTCAATGAAATCAATGAAATCAATGCTCTTTCAGTTGCCCTTTGTGGTCTAAGACCACGGGTTTTCTATTCAGAAATTACACTTAATACACTTCTCTCTTCACTTCTCTTCTCTCTTCTCTTCTCTTCTTCTTAATTACACTTTTTCTTTCTTTCTTCCTTTTTCTTTAAATTCGCCATTTTCGTAATTATTATATGCCTATTTGGCAAGCCATAATAGAACTGTAATTTATTATTAAGTCTTAACATCTATAAATAACCCGTGTTCACACTAAAAACATTCTGATTCTTAAAATAAATAAAACCAACTAACACAGAAAATACTAAAAGAAAAAAAAACATCAAACCATAAATCTGAAAAACAGAACAGTATCACATTACCTCTGTCTCAAAATTTCGTTACATTTCAAGTGTTTGGAATTATAACAAAAATAAAGGTGTATGTACACAGACGGACGTGTTCCGTGTTTGTCTGACACGCGTCGGTTTTAATTAAAATGCTGAATTTCACGGTCATTAATCAAACAATAATTAGTGGAAGAGTATGGGTAGCAGAGGAAATGTAGATGTGATAGCTCTGGACTTCTGGAGTGATGTTCTACCTTTCTGGTGTCGAGGTTGGCCGGTTTTGGTTTGTGGATTTCGTAAAATTGTGGTGAGCAGTGGGCGTAGTGGTCAAGCGATTGGTTGCTGTGCTACGTGTCGCGAGTACTATTTCAGAAAACAAAAAAAAAAATATTGGTTTCGAGTCAGGGTGTCTTATGTACAGCTGCCACCACGGATATTGAACGCCGGCTTCAAGTTGCGCAGAAGTCAGAAATCGGGTCTCTTTAGGTGGTGCGACGTGAAACGCGGGGGCGGGGAGCGTCAGTGATTGGCTCGCTGCGCAACGAGTCATAGACGACACTCGTGATTCGTTCATTGCGCTTGCAGCATGTATGTAACAACGACGACGATTGGCTCGCCAATGTATGGAATGCACAAAGCGATCCCCACTCTGACGCCAAGCGTTCAATATCCGTGGTGGCAGCTGTATGTGAACACAATAAAGAAATACTTAATTACTAGTATGAAGCAAAATTTAGTAAAAAACTGGCTAGTCTTATTACCTGCTGTCTTTTATTTTACTTACGGGATACCTTTTAAGCTATTGCATAGCTTCTATCGCGGGCGTGGAGACCGAATCCAGAAATTCCGTAACGAAAATAACCTAACACACCCCACTCATTTGTTTTTTGAGCGTGGTGACCGATAAGAAAACAAATGAGTGAACAATCAATCAAAATTCAATTCAATGTGTGAAAGTGTAACTTCAATTAATATCAAAGAAAAAAAAACAAAGGAAAAAAAACTGCATAAATAAAATAAATAAATAATTATAATGGCATAAGTTGATAAAATTGCTATGCAATAGCTTTACCGCGGCAGTCCCCGAGTGCCACACGTCTTTTTTTTTTAATTGATAGTGTCGCATATATTATGACCACCGGATGATAAGCATCGATGTGATAGACGATGGACCACGCTAGCCTAGAAATAACTGCTGTAATGCATGCTGGAAGAGATTTCATTAGAAATAAGCATCACCTTTGTACTATTTTTTTGTTTCCTTCCTCTTTTCTTGTGTTTCCATGTGTGTACATAAATAGTTAATGTAACATTAAAAAGGCTGATGATGACTGAAACAGGAACCATGGTGGAGGAGGAGATCTGGATGGAATCAGTTGGCCAAATTTTTTTTTTATTATTTTTGATATGCTTGCGTTTGACCACAATCTCACCTGATGGTAAGCGATGATGTGGTCGACGATGAAGCACGCTTGCCTAGAAGAAACCTATCTAAATCTGAAATAATGCCTGGAATAGTCCATCATGAATTAAGTCCAGCAACCAAACTGCAAAATATAGATAGTTACCATTGAAACTCATCATTATTTTCCCAGGGTCCGTTTCCAGTCTAACTGGATGCGACTGATTACCTATGTTTTGCATGGAGCGATTGCCCATCAAACCTTCAGAACCCAGTTACTGGCCTGGGCAACACGATACAGGCGTGGGTGATGACTTATCAGCCAGGCCTTTCTGTTTCACAAAAATTCGAAAACGAAACAGTGACGCAAATCCAGTGTTCGCTTACCGTCAGGGGAAATAGTCGTCAAACGCGAGTCTATCAAACCTTTTGGCTGCGAGGCTGTGGGCGAAGGATCACTTCACTCCTTGGATAGACTGATGGTCAGACTTTCTGGCGTCTGTAACGACTGCCAAAAAGTCACAACTAAAACTATATAGGGTAGAGTAGGGTAGAGTAGGGTAGAGTAGGGTAGAGTAGGGTAGGGTAGAGTAAGGTAGGGTAGAGTAGGGTGGAGTAGGGAAGAGCGGGAGCAAAGCCGCGCGGTCAAAAGCTAGTTAATTATATTAATCGGCAAAACATAATTATTCAGCACTGAAATTAAAAACATCAATCTACTACCCAAATCAACTCAAATTATCACACTTGGCTAAACCAACACAGAGTACCAATTAAAACAGCATTACCCGAAAAACATATCAAATAAATTTAATTCCGCCTAATTACTTTTGAATTTAAAAACAATACAATCAAGAGTTTAACAAACGTGTACATAAAACCCGCTTCAATTGTAATAATTTAACTGACGTTTCTTATAAAGTAATTAATTTGACATCGTCTAATGTTTTTTTAATAACTTACCTAGGGATGTCAGGCGTCCGGGTGAAAACGGATAGTTCAGTTTTTTGGATGTGTTCGTTCAAATTAGAATCCGTTTTCAGCTGCATCTTATTAGATTGGAATCTGATACTGGTAAAGTTCAAAAAAGCCTAGGAAGATTTTAACGAATTGGACGGTTTTCGAACACCACAGATTAGAGTCTGTCCAGTTTTTTTTTTACAGGTCACTTTGATACATATGGTATAAAAATGATTTACACCTGGGCGTTGCATACTACATACTTAAAGATAAAGTATTTTGATTGTTCAGACGAATTACATTATTTCTTTAGAAAATCGTTTCACCATACTGTTCTCTGTGCCCTAAAACATGCAGTCACATTGACTTCTGTGCAATGCCATGGAAGTTTGGAGCTAATACAATTTGATTTACTGTCCTACCCGCAACACAAACAAAAAGATTTGAAGTTAAAATGTTTGTTTTTTATAAAGAATCAAAAAGAAAATACAAAATCCTAAAAAGTTTAAGCTGTCCGACATTACTACCAAAAAAAAACCGGTTAAACCGGTTAGTCTGTTTGCTTTTACTTTTTAAGGAATTGCCAACCCTAAACATAGCGATGGGAGCCGCATGCAATTACTCTAATGCATGACTTGATTATACCAACTTACTTTAACACCTCATTCAGAGAACTTTAGACTTTATATTAAACTCAATAGGGATTGTATAAAGTGCTGGTTTTTTGCCATATTTGTAGTTAATTTCGTTTTCTAATTTGTGGAGTAGAGTCATGTTTTCCGACTCTCACGTGATGTATTCAAATGGCTAAATGGATTGTGTGTATTGTGGTGTATTTTCTGTTTTATTTAAGTAAATGGTACTTTAGGAATTAGTCTAGGGTTGGACTGAGAAAAGACAGTTCTATTTGTTTTTTTTTTCCTTCGATTCGGTTTTCTTAAGGGCTGTAGCTAAAGAGATTGCTTTTCTTAGAGGTATGTTTCTGGTAAACCAGATTTTTTTTCTAGAATTTATACTCTCGTACGGTGATGCAACACCAGAACATGGTGGACATCTCACCCGTACACACAAGACGTTTTAGGGACACATACATAGACCTTACAGTAAAGGAGTGGAGTTCCCTGCCGGAGTCTATGTTTTCTGATAGCTAATATCTGGGGGTATTTGAGTCAAGAGTGAATATCTTACTTCTAGGCAAACGTGCTCCATCGTCAACCACATTATCGCTTACCAATATTGGACAAACATGAGCATATCTCAGTAATAAAAAAAATAAAAAAATAAAAATCACATAAAGTTATGTGTTTAATTGTAAAAATCCGTGTCTTACTTGCTTACTTTACGCAATTTAACTAATAAATCGTACATGCAAGTAATTATTTTTTCTTTACAGACAAGCCACCTAATTTTTATTTTCATTAAAGCAGTCTAACAAGTTTATGGCAGCCATTTTTAGTTTCGCGCGTGTAAAAATCAGATTTTTTTTTTTAACATCATGTCACAAAAAAATCGTTTCACTGTTGTAGTAAATAGTTATTTTAATTATTTTTCAATACACTTGTGATCATCATCAAATCATCAATACACTTGAGTATTGATGATTACCGTCCTCAGCGGTAATCACTAACATTACAAAATTATATCATAGTACTATTAGTAAATTGTACTCCTGTTCTTTATCTCGAAATAAAATACAATACTCAAGTCCAGCTACATCTGGTTTGTCTAAAAGCCTGAACTTTGTTACGATCAGGCTAGGCAGCTTGGAAACTCAACTAACTAAATAATTTCAAACTTACTCTCATCAAAACAAAGGAAACATAAAAAATATATATATTAAAAATCACACCTGTCTCATTAAACGTTCAAAAGCCTAAACTCAAATACAATTAGGGCAGATGCGTACTAACGACATGACATAAATGTCTTGACGCTTTTTGTCGCAAGTCGCAACGACACCGTATATGTCGAGTTAATAAACTAACTTTTGAAATTAAAATGAATCTTGTGAGTATTTAAGTGTTTAATTATAAATAAGAAACAAAAAACTCTGTCTGATTGTCACGCTTTCACGTTTAAACTACTAAAACAATTTTTATGAAATTCAGTACAGAGTAAGCTTGGACTATAGAGAAGGATATAGGCTATTTTTTATTTGTAACGTTTAATTGCAATAGCTTCCTTGAAAACAACAAATTATAGCCATATGTTACTCAATCACCTTTAATCTTCTTCTTCTTCTTCTTCCTGCCCTTATCCCATATTACTTGGGGTCGGCGCAACACGTTTTCTTCTTCCATTCTGTCCTGTCACCCGTCAAACTATCACTAACTCCCTTTTCTTTCATATCACTTCTCACACAATCCATCCATCTTTTTTTCGGCCTTCCTCTCCCGCTCCATCCATTTACATGTATACTCAGAACTCTTTTAGTAATATGCGCTTCATCCCTCCGCTTCACATGACCATACCAAGACAACCGATTACCTTTCAACTTTTCAGTCACTGGCGCCACTTTCAAACTTCCTCTAATATACTCATTTCTCACTTTATCCATTCTCGTCACACCACACATCCATCTCAACATTCTCATCTCCGCAACATGCAATCTTTTTTCATCCTTCTTTTTCACAGCCCAACATTCTGATCCATACAGTATGACAGGTCTTATGACGGACTTGTAAATTTTACCCTTCAACTTGAGGGGCATGCGTGGGTCACAAGTTGTTCCCGTGACCTGTCGCCATTTCATCCATCCTGCGTTGATCCGACGTGTTACGTCTCGGTCTACCTCACCATCCCCTTGGACGAGTGACCCGAGGTACCGAAAGTCGGAACAGATTGGTATGGGCGTTCCGGCGAGAGCTAAAGGCACAGGGTTGGAGAGACCGCCGAAATCGCAGAACAAGTACTCCGTTTTGGTTCTACTTACTTTCAGGCCAACACTCTCCAGTCTGTGCCACCACACCTCCAATCTGTTTTGGACCTCTAGGCCACTCTCGGCAACCAGCACAATGTCGTCGGCAAACAGCATACACCAAGGAGCCCCCTCCTGAATGTCCGACGTCAGAGCGTCCATTATCATTAGGAAGAGATAAGGGCTGAGAGCCGATCCCTGATGTAAGCCGACAGCCACATTGAAATTTCCAGTGGTGCTCACTGTTGACCGGACTTGCGTACTACATCGACTGTACATCGCTCGGATCAACTGCACATACTTCCCAGGCACACCTTTCTCCTTAAGGGCCCACCACAGAACCTCTCGAGGAGAAATTTCACTCTCTTCTCTCAGTCGCCTTTCAATAACTTTCTCCCCGGCTTTCATAGTATGTGACATTAGCTTTATTCCTCTATAATTGTTGCACTCAAGCACATCACCTTTGTTTTTAAAAATGGGCACCAAAGAACTGCTGCACCACTCATCAGGTATGGCTTCTTCCCGCAACAACTTATTGAAGAATAAAGCTAACCACGTCCATCCATCCCCTTTAATCACCTTTAATCAAAATAACTTATTTATTGCCAAGCAACCTGCTTAAACAGACAGGCTGCTGATATAACATCTTCCTCTCTGCCTAAATCTTCACAGAAGCAATGGCAGCCTAATCCATAGAGCTCAGAAACGCCTCACACTGCTAGAGACGGCTTTAATAATAAGTATTATTTATTTTCTCGTACTACATAGGTTAGGTAGGTACAAACAGTTTCAAAAACTATGTTAGTACTAATATAATCCTAAGCCAATAAAATATGAAACTATGTAGCTACTACAAGACTGTCCTCTTACTAAATCTTATAGTGTTCGCACTGCTGGGACTCAGGCCTCTTCTCTAGGGAAATGGGCCGTAACCTTAACACGCACGCCCAATACGGATTGATGGATGTCCCATGTCTTCCAATTTTCCTTTTTTCTTCTTGAACATGCCAATTTCTTCGTGATATTTTTCTTCACCAGTCTGAAAGCAGTGGAGTGAAATCAATTACACATTGTCTCGAAAAGCATGATCTCGTTATGGAAAAAAGAGTAAAAAAATCTTACATCAGTCCAAGACTATCCCAATTGGTTGTGAAAATCAGATAAATGAAACTTAGCACGCCTGTACACTATGTCCTGGACTTTGACATAATTATGATACTTTTTATTCCAGAAGTAAAGAGTTCGAACTTTCAAACAATTTCACAGCCTTAGTCGCTGTGCTCTGTGATCTAGCCATACAGATTTTACTAAACAATTATTTATTAAACACACATTAATTAGGAACCACAAAGAATTATGGCTCTTAAGGCACATCCATAAAGGTGTTTTTGCTCAGAGCTTTTACAGCAGATGCTTTGGTCAAATATCCGATATCTAAAGTGTCCGGGTGATTGCGAAGTGGGCACGGAGTGGTCACGCGACGCTGTCGTCGCGTCGGGGCGTGGTCTTATGATTAATCGTACGTGTGGACGCGGCCTTAGATGTGAAGTGTACTGTGGGATATGAAAATAGTTGTTGTTTCCGTGTATTGAGGGTAGAGTGGGTCTTGGTAGAAAATTGGCTTGTAATCCTAACTAATATTATAAATGTGAAAGTGTGGATGTTTGGATGTTTGTTACTTAATCACGCAAAAACGGCTGAACGGATTTGGATGAAATTTGGCATGCATATAGCCTTTGACATGGAAAAGAACATAAGCTACCTTTTATGCTGAATCGTTAAGTACTTAATGCCACGCGGGCAAAGCCGCGGGCAAAAGCTAGTAATTATAATAAACGTCCATTCGTACGCCTTATACTTCATAGTAATTAGGAAGTGTGATCGCATAAGGGATGAAAAATACCTGCAGAAGAACCACACGGTAACCGACATAGTTCGAAGAATCTCCAAATTTAAGTAACGTTCAAGAGGAGAAGTTGCGATCCGTAACCATAATTTTAAAAGTTAGTAACCTGTGTGCTTGTCTAACTGACATAAGTAAAACACGGGGATACTGTAGGTAGGTAGTAGTTAGGTACCATTTCATCATGAAGGATAATCATCAAAAATATACCCACATTAATATGCCTCTTATCTTCTTCTTCATCGTCATTTCACTCTTGCCAGAGTGATTGTGGTTACCACGAATGTAGCTCTCCGGAAGCCGTCAGGGTACGCTTCTCGCCACTTTTGCCTGCTGGCAGTCACCCGGGCGCACTCGTTCAATGGGCCGCCAACAGCCGTTTTGATTTGGTCAGTCCATCGTATCGGTGATCTGCCACACTTGTTCCGTCCACCTTTCCTTGTATAACAAGGCGACCAATGGAATCCCCTCCACGTCGACAAATATGGCCAAAGTATTTAAAAACACGACTACGCACCAGCAGCGTAGACGAGTATTCCTTGACGCCCAGTACTCCTAGCCAAGTTGCTAATCTGCAATAGTTAACGCTAGTAGAAAGCTTCAAATGTACGGGAATGACGTCATCTCAACGCTCAGTCGCGTGGTCAGAACAAAAGATTCGGCGACGCGGCCAACTCGAAGCGTTCGACGCGAGCGAAACGGTTTTAACTTGGCTAGGGCCAGTTCCTCGAGAATGGAAGCGTTTGTTCAAAACTCGGTTCAAGAGACTCCGTCTTCAACCCTGCCTCTAAGCTTTCTAGCTATGCCTCTTATTACTTGATATAAATCAGTTGACCTCAAAAAGTGTTATAAATTTCCAAGTGTTCAATTTATTATGTCGAAACAATAAATTATTTCCAGTTATATTAGATAAAATCAAAGTTATATCCCAATTAAAAGAATCAATTTTTATTTTGCTAAAGTTTGGTATAAATCATTGATAAAGTGTGTGTTTAAATAATAAATTAAATCAGCTGATGACAATCTAGAAGACTTAATATTAATGAGATTCAACGCCTATTTAAAATGTATTGATTAGTGAATATCTTCCAACTCCTATTTCTCCACTATAATATTAATATTATAAAGATTGATTTGTATTTTTGTTTTGTAGCGAATAAATCTTAAAACTAAACTCGTTGAAAAATAAGTCTCGTTTTGACGTTTGAGCCCCTAGAACTTGGAACGAAACTGAAAGAAACAGTAAAATAATAATTAGGGGTCCGGTGTAGGAGTAGCTATTTTAGTAGTAGCTATAATACACCAGACAAGCCGCTAGGTTGTCAAAATACAAATGTCAAAACGAGCTTTTTTATTTTTTGACATCTTTACATCACCTGTTTGAAAAATTCGTTCAGCGGCGGAATGGTATTTTATCACTAAGTGATAAAAACAATCATATAATTTTTGTCTTTGGAACAATGCAACCGATTGATGTGCCTCAAACCGATTTCATCAGAAAAACAATAACGCGAGGATGGTCTTAAACTATAAAAAAATGCATTTTTATAATGAGTAAACATATTTAAACTTAAGCTTATGTAAATATATACTGGAACAATTTGCCTGCTGCGGTCTTCCCGACCGATTATAATTTAGGTGTCTTCAAGGCAAGAGTGAATAGGCCCTTAATAAACTATCGCGCCTCACCATCAACGATTGCATCACTGCTTACCGTCAGGTGGGATCTCAGTCAAGCACTAGTTTATATCAGATAAAAAAATATATGGGTTTAAAGAGTTTCTGTTATACAGAACCTTATAGATATTGTAATAATTTTATTATTACGTGAGAAATGAACCCCCTTTATTAAAATGTATTACCCCTTTGGTAATACATTTTAATAAACGGGTTCAAAATAAAATTCAATTTACTTGAAATTCAGCCCTCAATTTTATTAAAAACGTCAATTTCTTTAATGAACCCTTAAACAACAGTAATTACATACTATCTAGAGTTTTAAAATTTTCAATTTAGTACTTTATTTTATGCTAAATTTTGTGACAAGACTTATTGAGAATGCGCATATGTTTACGATTACATACATAATCAGGCTTATAATGCTGCTAGGACTCAGGCCTCCTCTTTAAAAGAGAGGGAACGGGCCGTTATCCACCACGAAGGTTCAGTGCGGATTGCTGGATGTCACCATGTTTCGAATTTCTTTGTTTAAAGAAATTTCTCTCCACTCTCCAGTCTCCACATTGACAATAATGAAACAGCTCGTCATCATCACTATTTCAGTTTTGAAGTAAATATTTGTCATCATCATTTCAGTCGAAAGATGTCCGCTGTTTGACATAAGTCTCGGGATCCAGTGTCGCCTTAATTACCAGTCCTGTCCGTCTAGCATCCATCCGACTCTCGCGACCCTCACCAGTAGGCTGATTCACGTAATGAAAACCGTAACGATATCGTAGCGATTTAGTCGTTTAGACCATTTCCGTATTCACATCCATCAATCGAGTTTGAACGACACCGATTTTAAAGTCGTTTGAAATTCGTTGATTTAAAAAAAAAATCTGTATTACATTATCCTGGTAGAATACTTATTAATGTAACGGGAAATAAGTCGATAGATCGTGAATACCGCTTTTGGATAGGACTTCGATCAACCGACTATAAAACTTCAACGATATTTGGCTTGTTTGATTTTACGTGAATCAGCCTACTGGTCATCTGTCCACCTTGCGGGAGGCCTTTCAACGTTGTGCCTTTCGGTACACGGTCACCACTGTAGAACCTTACGTCTCCATCAACCATCTGTTCTGCAAGCAATGCGTCCTGCCCACTGCCACTTAATTTTAGCGATTCTTTGGACTATGTCGGTAACCTTTTTCATGTAAAAATAAATTTTTCCACAGTCAATTAATTGAAAACACTTAGTAAAAGTTTTGGTATTGAATCCCTAATGAGTATCTTTGTTCCATGATAACAATCCAACCTCAAAATTAGTGACAGTGCGATGACTATCAATCGGCCATAAACACATAAATTTGTACAAAAGTGAAAAGTTAGCGGCCATTTTAATTTCTTTAATATTCATTTACGGGTCGTGTGTTCATCATGACATGTCCATATTAAATGGAAAAGCAAAAAGATGCCTTAAGGCTGCTTGAAGCTAACAAATTTTAATTCTATGGGTGTTATTTCAAAACCTAATTATTATTTCAATTTGTCGATAGCATTTTTAGGGTTCTTTGTCGAAAGATGGAAAACGGGACTAATTAAATTTTTTACAGATTAATTGTTTGTAAATGTGATCCTCTATCTCTGTGTGACGCGGTCCTCAAAAGTCAGCAAATCATAGAGGCTAGCAGGGCCGACATCCGTCAGAGCCTCGGGGCTTTTACTAGTACATTATGATATAACTGTGTAATGTTAGTGATTACCGTCGAGGCGGTATTAAGACCCGAGCCTTGCCGAAGGTCCTAAGAGAGCCGAGAACGGTAATCATTAATTACTCACGTGTATCATACGACGTTTTTCAATACACTTGTGAAGAAAATAACTGTAAAACTAGTAACCTTTTGTGGCGGTAAAAATCTGTTTTCTTATTCGCTCATATTTTTTTTTTATTTACCTTTCAATACACTCACTGAAATGAATAAACGGGGGTTGACCGGCGACTCGTCGGGGACGACCTGCTCCCAGCATGATAGATAATGTATTAAAATTATGGCGGGGGAGAGGTTGAACAATAAGGTTTTAACTACATTATAGCACTAGTGCGTAATGGTAATCAAAATGTCACAAACTGTGACATTTTTTTTTTTTGTATTTAATTAAAGTGAAATATGAAGAAAACGTATAATTTATCTTTCTTTTATGTATTTATCAGTCATCTACAACATACTAGTTTCACAAATTCAACTTATTATCTAAAAAAACTTACCTATTTAAGAAACTATCACACTTTTTACTATAGAGCCGAAATTTTTGCGGCTCAGTGTATAGCTAATGTTTTAACGGTAATACGGAACCCTTATCCCCGAGTTCTATTTACACTTGACCAATGTTTTTTACATTTCAGATCGGGCCTGAGGCTCAATTTCATAACAGTGTGTGGGTTCGATTCGGGCCTTAGCAATGTGTAGATAATTGAAGATGGTGGTCGGTCATTACGGGCCCATAGAATTGGTGATTGTACACTTGCTCGGTGTAATGAATAGATGCGGTACAGCGCTCCCAGGTGCGTTGTGGAGCTGTTGTGCAGTAGATGCGTTATTTTTAAATTTTTGATGATAACAAAGGGAACCTACAAAATAAAATATGGTGTAAGTTTTGGGAACACTTTCATTATGAGTACAGCTAAGGAGTCAATTTTGCTGTTGGGGTCTATGTTTCTTGATGGCTAGACCAGGCAAACTTGGGTTGTCTTTAAGTAAAGAGTGAATAGGTTACTGCTATGCAAGCACATTCAGTATGCGTACAGCTAAGGAATGGAATTCCCTGCTGGGGTCTGTGTTTCCTGACACTCTATGACCTAGGGGTCTTTAAGTCAAGAGTGAATAGGTTGCTTCTAGGTAAGCGTGCCCCATCGCCCATCACATCATCGCTTACTATTAGGTGAGATAGTGGTCTAAAGCTAAACTTTTTTTTTTTTAATAGCCTATACTGTCTCACTGCTGGGCAAAGGCCTCCCCAACTTCTTCCAGGTATCCTTTTCTTGAGCTACCTCGAACCAGTCCCCGCGGTAGGCATCCAGGTCGTCTCGCCACCTCTTCCTAGGTCGACCTCGGCGGCGTCGTCCATCTTCAGGTACCCACTTTGTGGAAACTCTTGCCCAACGGTCAGAGTGCATGCGACTGATGTGACCCGCCCAATCCCATTTTAGCCTGGCAGCATTTTTTCCTACATCTATAATACCCGTCTTTTGACGTAGCGTGGTGTTCAAAGCTAAACTATCAACAATAAATTAACCAATCAACAAGATTGTGAGTGTGCGATTATATTTGAGGAAACCTTCATGTTCTAGAACCAAAAATTCGAAGACATGTGACAACACCAAACAATAACACATGTTGGACTGTCCAACTCGCACTGGGCCCGCGTGGTGGATAGCCCATACTCTCTCTTAAAGAGGAGGCCCGAGTCGATTGTAAGACTGATTATGTATGTGTGTTATGACAATTCCTCTATGCCATATCCAGACATCTTACATCCTCGGTGCGCTTGCGCAGAATCCGTTCATTGCGCAAGCGCATATTTATGACACGACGTATGACAGCTGGTCACACTGCCACAGAATCCTCTCTTAATAACTAGCAAACGGGATTGTAATTGATTCGATCCGCCGTTTTACAGTGGCTCATAAGTACCTACCACATTTTATTTATGAGAAGTAGATAGTATAACATTACTAGCTTCTGCCAGCGGCTTTGCTTGTTTGAATGAGGAAAATTATCCCAAGGGAACGAAAACCTAGGATGAAGATGTGTCTATGGAGTTTTTTTTTAATTATAGACTAGCTGTTGCCCGCGGCTTTGCCCGCGTACATAAAATATATGCCTATGTCAGTCAGAAATAAAGCAACTTTTTATCGCTGAAAAAATTTTAGCAATCGGACCAGTACTTCTAGTGATTACCTCCTACAAACAAAAAAAAAATAAGAAAAGAACTTTACCTCTTTATATTTTATTTGACCACCATCTCACCTTATGGTAAGCGACGATGTGGCCGACGATGGAACACGCTTGCCTACCCTACCTATTCACTCTTGACTTAAAGACCCGCCAATTGTAGCCATCAGGAAACACAGACTCTGGCAGGGAATTCCATTCCTTAGCTGCATGCACTATAATTGTGCCCCCAAAACGTTTTGTACGTACGAGTGGGATGTCTACCACGTTTCTACTACATTCTTCTCCCTAGAGACGTACATAAATGGTTTATTTTAAATGAACATTTCGTAAAGGTGATCGGCGGTGACGACTTCACACGCCGATTGCCCTTACGAGGACACAGTGGTGCTCCGCCCGAACGGGGCACACCTCCAATATGCTCCACCGTGTCCTCCAGGCAGTCCATATAATGGAGATACCCGGGCGTTTCTTCTTCACGACTCCATTTTCCTCGAACTTTGAGGATCTGCGTCATACGGAAGATGACGCCGTGAATCCTACCCTCACTGGAATTATGGTCTATTCCTTTTTATAATAATCAAACCATTTATTTCAAACAGACCATTTGCAAGCACTTTTGAATTGTCAAATGTTGGTCAGTCCAAGAAAAGTGAGCCTGGTACAAGCCAAGGTCGATATCGAGGAGAACTCATTGGATGATTACCCACTAAAAAAAAGTGCGAGTAGGAGGATTGGAATTTTTAATGCAAGACCACGTTAGTGTGTTCTAAGGGAAATTTTAAAAGAGATACCATGGTCCTGAAACACAAACAGTAACTGAAGACAAAAGAAGCTTTTAGTCAGTAAAGGTCTGACACACTCTCTCTCCCTACAGTGGGAAAAAGAAGACCTTTAAAAAAAGAGCCCATAACTTCACAACGTTGTCCCTCACCATTAAAGTGGGGATAAAATACCAACAGTAAATCATGTCTAGACGTTCACAAGACATAATCACATCTTAAAGTCAACATTTTATTTGTCCACCGATAGCCAACGAGACACAATGCCTCATAAATTATCACTTTAATTACTACACGCTCTAATTCTGACTCAGTAACTTATCTAAAGCACAGCCATAGGAGACAACTAGTCAACAAGAAAAGGCAAAGATATGGAACCCACACAATGAACCCCCCAGGCTAAGGACATGACAAATAACTTCAACGAAAACATGAAAACAAAATTGCCAATATAAATCAAACGAACGTTTAAGCAACAGTAATTTATTTCTCAATCAAAGCCTTGTACTATAGAAGAAAACTTACCAATCACTCTCAAACTACGCTGTAATAAGTCATAGTAAAAACTGGATAATTCATTTAATAGGCTGTGTCTATTCGGAACAACGACCTTACAGCCACTACACGTCGACGCATGACTGTCAACACATATGACTTATAGATCTGATGTAGGTCGCCACAGAATAATTCCCAATAGTCTCGACCAATCAGAACGAAGTACCCCGCTCCCCCGTACCTCGGCTAGTTGACAGAATTGTTTTGGTGCGCTAGTTCAAGCATTTTATTTTAGGTGGGAAAATCATCCTATGACATCCCCCGCTCTTGGGCAGAGCAGGAGATAGTGTCAGACTTTTACTGACTAAAAAACCACTCCTGTTCCTTCTTTACCATTTTTCCAGGGCTCGATGGCCGTCCTGGAAAAGCCTGGGTCCTGACCATGAAAGAACTCGGGCCTCGACGAGATGGAGAGGGGCCAGTTCTCACTTGGCTGGAAAACGGGGAAACTGGTCCTCATCGCGAAGCTGGGGTGCCCTGCAGACTCATCCGCATAACGGCCCATCAAACTGTTAGTTCAAACATGAGGCGGCTAGTGGCTGAAAGTTCATTGTTTCGGAATAATGCGACAGATACAATGGGCTAAGTTGATGCTTGGTCAATTGTAATAAGTCATAGTAAAAATTGGATAATTCATCAACCAACTAAAGGTTGTGTCTATACGGAACAACGACCTTACAACAACTAGACGGGGACGCACGTCTGTCAACACATATGACATATAGATCTGATGTAAGTTGCCACAGAAGAATTTCCAAATAGTCTCGACCAATCAGATTGCAGTATCCCGCTCCCCGTACCAATCAGAACGCAGTACCCCTCTCCGGTACCTCGGCTAGTTGACAGAATTGTTTTGGCTAGTTCAAGCATGACGCGTCTAGTCGTCGTAGAGGTCGTTGTTTCGGAATAATCCGTCAGGTACAATGGGCTAAGTTGACGCTTGGTCAATACATCACTCTTCTATTTGACAGCTAAATTACTGGTCGAAGTAACGTCAGCAAAAGTCGACAAGCTCGGAAAGGATAATTTTTTATCCACTTTGATATTTTAGGTGTTGAATAGCTTGTCTAGACCCTTTTCGATTGATTGTGGGGAGACTATAACTGGCAGATAATTGCTCATAAATAAAACAGAGCTTGATATTAAAGTGTGAGATACATTGTTGAGATTTTTTTTTTTAAATTGATTTCTATTGTAAGGAAATTCGAACCTTTTACTCGATTTTCCAAAATGTATGAAAGGTTTTTTTGTGGTTATGATTGATAGATTGCGCTTTAAATTCCCACGAGTGCAAAGCTGTTGGATTGTTTGGAAAACTCACCACGGTCTAGGAACGCAAAAGGCTAAAAGGATTCAGTCAAAAATCTTACACTCCTTCCCACTCAACCCAAAACTTAGACAAGTTATTTAATTATTACCCAAAACAAAACCAAATAAAAATTTCCCAGGAGCTCGGTCAGGTTATATTTTAGTGTTATCTTAAGTCACTTATGAAATAACTAAGGTCTTTCTTACACAGTACGGGTAGGATGACAGCAAGACGAAAATATGCATCTTTAAGATGAGAGAAAAGGATAAGTTTGACAGCTGTCACTACATTGTATCTACATTGTATGAATTTGACAGCTGTCACCCACACCATCCTTTAGCAATAAATTAATTATACTGTTAACTAACAGAAGACTTTTATCATAATTTTAAGACAATACATATTAATTATTTACAAAATCTATAATAAAAGAGTGTTTTCCTCCTACGCATTTTTGATGATTGTTTGCAAATACTACTTAGTTAATTAGTAACACTGATAACTATCAATCATGAGTACGTAATCACTAAGTATACCAATTAATGTCAGGTAAAAAAACACGTTGAAAATCTCTACTGTGACTATAGTATTTTTAAGGCCAGATTCTACTCATTTTGCTTGCACTTTTTAAACCTCTGAAAATCCACAAATTTAAAAACGAACAGCATGAAAAATTGTCTTATTAAAATTGACTATAATAAAATGACCAACCGCTGAGCAAAAATCAAAATATGTTTCGATAAAAAATAAATCGCGAATCTGACCCTAACGTACGATTTCAAACGTGTATATTTACGAGATTAGGTACGTCACAGAAATATTTCAAAGTTACAAAAAATGTAATTGTAAAAAGAAATTTTTTTTCTAAAGAGTCCTTTTAAAAAACAAGAAATGTTATATATATAAAAAAAAAGTATTGAATAGTTACTGTTGTTTTTAAGCTATTGCATAGCTTCTATCGCGGGCCTTGAGCGTGGTGACCGAATCCAGAAATTCCGTAACGAAAATTACCTAACACCCCCACTCATTTGTTTTTTTGAGCGTGGTGATCGATAAGAAAACAAATGAGTGAACAATCAATCAAAATTCAATTCAATGTGTGAAAGTGTAACTTCAATTAATATCAAAGAAAAAAAAACAAAGGAAAAAAAATACTGCATAAATAAAATGAATAAACAATTATAATTGCATAAGTTGATAAAAATGCTATGCAATAGCTTTACCGCGGCAGTCCCCGAGTGCCACACGTCTTTTTTTTTTTCATATAAAAATAAAACTGTTGTTTCAGCTGCGAAATCGACATAGACCCGGGCGGAGTTCATACAAAATACTCAATGACTACAACCGGCTCTTAAGCTATTTAAAAAAAAAACAAGTGCTTCAACAGTGTGCACAATTGATTTGATAGACAACATTAAACACATGTGACATCGTTCGATCATTGTTTAATAAAGACATTACCACACAAGTGCTTATGTTTTACGAAAACAATGTAAGTTTACTCGTATGTTCAAACAACTAAAGTTTCGATTTGTAATATTAAGCTAGAACTACATTAGACCGATATATACGTGTAACACGCCTGATTTGTACGTAGGAAGACGCTTGCTTTATGCACACAAAAGTGCTCAGACTTTTTTTTTAATAAGAACCAATTCTTAGAAACAAGTTTTTAATGAAAATCTTTTTTTCATAGCAAGCTTTTATAGCGCAGTAATCTGTATAATTAATACCCGTCAAGACGAATCACACGAGCCTAAACTCGATGGGGTTGTGTCATTTAACTACCGAGTTCCTACGGCCACCTTCCGGTTCCATCATCAGATCAGCTCCATGTCATAATAATTTTGTATTGTCATCTGATTTACATATGTATGCAAAATTTCAGCTCAATCAGTAACCGGGAAGTGGATCAAATTTAATTTGTAAGATTTGATGACAGACAAAGCATCGGGGCAGGTGAAACTAAATAAAAGCTTGTTATAAAATAACCCAAATTAATTTGTCACAATATTTGCCGACCCTACTTTAAAACAGAGAAAGATTTATGAGACCAAATGCTCAAAAGCATAATTATTTGCACGAATTCCTCACAACGTACAAAAACTAAAATTGCACAATATTATGTTCATTAATGTATGAATGATGACTATTCAATGCAGCTTAGTTGCAATTAAGTACAATCATGTACACTTGCGTTCGATCACTATACCTTAGACGCGTTAAGAATACAAATTTAATTACTGTCTGTTCAACCGATTTTAACTTCTATTTCGTACCAATAAGGATGACATTAAAAGCGAAAAGTGGTTATAATACGAACTATTTACTGCAGCCGCCATTTGTCATGCCACCAACGTAATAAAAGTCAAAATCGGTTGAACGGACAGTAATAAAAGGTATTCATATATTTCTAATGTTACTTTGGACAGAGTATAGTTGAAAATAAATCCACAACGACATTCTTACGAATAATAAGTTTATTTCGGGAAGGCGTATCAGACTTTTACTGACTAGGACCACACCTATGTTCATCCAGGTTTCCCTTTCGGAAGACAACCCATGGCCCCAGTAGGCTTCGGCCCTGCTGGGTCTCTACGGATTTTCTGACATCGTTTTCAAGCGTGCGTGAAACAATACGCGCCGTCGATAACTCGGGCTCGGTCCGGACAGTTACCGGACGGCCGGACGGCGAGCTACCCATTGCCGAGGATAATGGTCCACTGCCAGTTTATTGCAGTTCCAAAAACTTCCAACCAAAGTTATCCTATCCAAAGCTTCCTACACGCCATACACAGGTCATCTTAAGAGGACCCCCTTTTTTTTTTTTTTTTTTTTTTATGGTTGGAAAAAATCATGCATTGACATCCCCCGCCCTTGGGCGGAGCGGGAGATAGTGTCAGACTCTTACTGACTAAAAGACCCACCCCGTTCCTTCTAGCCTTCATACCGGGGCTCGAGCGCCCTTTCGGATAACCCTGGCCCCAGTAGGCTTCGACCCGGCTGGGTCCCTGCTGTTGCTGACAACTCCTTGAGGCGCGCGGGAACAGTGCGCGCCGTCGACGACTTGGGCTTGGTCCGGACAGTTACCGGACGGCCGGACAGTGAGCTACCCATTGCTCACTGTCCGCAAGCCCGCGTCTACGTTGGCCGGAAATCGGGATCAGAATCCCGGCGACGGCGGCGGCGATAACGCCGTTGCCTGATGCGTTCGGCCTCCTCCTTTGCGAGCATTACTGCTTCGCAGAAGTCGGCGACCGCCTGCCACTCCTCCTCGCTCCGGACCATGGCCTCAACCAAGGCCCGGCGCGAGAGGTCTCCGCCGCCGATCGCCCCCACGAGGGCACGGCGATGCTCCGCCCAAGCAGGGCACACCTCGACTGTGTGCTCTACCGTGTCCTCCGGGCGTTCCGCACAGTGGCGACACCCGGGCGTCACCTCCGCATGAATCCCGTGCAGGAAACTCCCGAACGAACCATGTCCGGTGAGTACCTGCGTCATGCGGAAGGTAAGGACGCCGTGGGGTCTTTCCAGCCACGCCTCAAAGAGGGGACTTACCGAAGAGGACCCCTCCCCACTCCCCTATAGTCAACGTCGAGCATGGTTTAAACGCTTGTTGCTGCATCTAACGCAAACTAACGCGACGTTTGATGAAAAGGCAACGTGAAAAAAGAGTGATTACGCCTGAAAACTTTGTTCCAGGAAATCCTGTATTTTTCTAAAACCCTAAAAAATTTCAAAAGAATTGTCTTCATTCAGAATCTCGATTAAATGTGCAAGGCGTTCCATAGATGTACTTTTTATATTTCTAATATTTGTGTACGTTAAGCAGGACCAAAGTTCACGTAAAACAGCAGGTTTTTCGAGGTCTTTACTGGATTAGTTTTAGACAAATTTATAATATCCACAAGAATTAGTGTACCCAAAATATCTGGAGAAAGATATGTAATAACATCATAATCACGTAAGAGCGGTTGTATGAAAATGACCTCGGGTTGCCCGCTCTTAACACTGCTGTATGACAACATTGATATCTGAGTAATATTAATACCATATTATTTTCATTCCTGCATGAAATTTCCTGATTGAAAAACAAACATGTTGTTATCTCAGAGATTACAGGTATTCTGACTGCCGTGTCAATAATTTTGTGATTAGCAACTCTTTATAAATCATTTTTTTTAAAATATGGCAACACAAATTGAATTTGGAATACTGTATTCTATTTTCAAAAACATTGAGTTTATTTTCGGATTGTTAGCACGGCGAGCGGTACTAAATCAATCTGTAAATATACTGACAATTGTCAGTAGAGAAACTTGTACTTTTGTAGCATGTAATAAGGTTGATTTTCGATTGTTTTTTTCGTTTCTTCGTTTGATTTCTTGGGCGTAGTTTGCAACATTGTTGCAAATTGCAGTTTCAATGACTATGTTATTAAGTCAATTATAAATCGACTAAAAACTATTGAAAAGTAAACGTTTATCATCGTTGGTTTTAGCACACGACGTGTTGGGAAGGTATTTCTTTATTTTTTATGCAATTTCACGGTACAACATTCACGTTTTTCCATTTATAGCATTTAACTTAGTATTCTCTAGTAACACGTTCTTATAAACGAAGAAAAATTGTATGACTTATTTAATTAGGCATACAAAAAGAGTAGACCATGAAATTAATTTATAGACAAAATAGGAAACCATACTAAAGGTTTTTTCTCTGTGTTAATGTTAGGAAACTCTGTCTGTGTGCGTTTGTTACCTCTTCATGTCCTGGAATAAGGCTTAGGACACTTGTTATCCTGGGAGTATGTTCCCTTTTTTATTTTGGATTGGTTCGTGTTTGACCACCATCTCAACTAATGGTTGATAGATAGTATACGCTTTACTGCCTGTTCACGATTTCGGTCTTAGCGGAGAGCGGCCATCGATGATAAATGTGACCAAATATTAACCATGTCAACCAAGAGCTACTGGTCCATGAAGGAACAATTTAAGGGTACTTTGCCCATGTCATTGAAGCGTAGGTAAGCTGATGGACATGTGTATTCTCCCCATTCTGACTTATGGTGCACAGACTTGGTCTTTGACTAACATCAAAAAGTCTAAACTCAAGGTTTGCCAGCGTGCAATGGAGCGCTGCATACTAGGTGTTATATATACTAGGTGTGTATGAATTTTGCAACACAACACTGCGCTCCAAAACGCAAATCGTTGATGTGGTTCAAAAGGCTGCCTTAAATTGGAGCTGTGGGCGCGTAAAATGCAAGTTTGGTGCCCGGACACAGCAACGCGGGGCCGAGGCAGACCACGAAGGAGATGGCGGGAAGAGCTGAATGGCTTCCTTAAGAATTGGAATGAGAAAGCGAGTAACCGTGATTGTTGGAAGGAGTGGAGAGAGCCCTTTGCCCAGCAGTGGGGCAGTATGGGCTAACTATATTAACCATGTGTAAAATCCTTCATGGGAAAACTGATAATCCAGAGCTGCATGCCGAACTTTCTCAACTTTGTGCCCCAGTTAAATATAGCCGCATCAGGAGACACAGCTTGCCTTGCCTGCGAGTCATAATGTTGCGCGAGCC
This sequence comes from Mythimna ferrago, assembly GCA_910589285.2. Lineage (NCBI taxonomy): Eukaryota > Metazoa > Arthropoda > Insecta > Lepidoptera > Noctuidae > Mythimna > Mythimna ferrago. The sequence continues at coordinate 5,657,866 of OU342693.1, forward strand.
CAGTCTCCTGTCCCTCGCACCCTTTCTGCGCTCAACACTCTTTTGGACACGCACCCTGACTGTGATGTGTTCGCGGACGAATGGAAGACGCTCATGTCAGTATGTCTGGTGTTCTGTGAGATGAGTGTGTGAATTATTTGTATGTATTAATGTTTCTTTAACTAATGTAATTGGCAGATAGCAGTTTTTGTTAAAGTAAAAATAAATAAATAAAAATCCGTAAGCTTCAAGTGATGTGCGTGAAACATTTCCATACTTTTGATTCTTAGAGTCTGTGTAGAAAGTCAAATGACTTGGGTAATTATTAAGGTAAAATGAAATCTGATGTAGTCAACGCTGGTTCAATAATCAAGGTTGATTAAGAGATTTTGATCGTTGTTTACTGATAGAAGAACATTATAAAAAGTATCGAATTTAAGTATTTTTAAATTAGTAAAATATTATACAAAATTCCCAAGTCGCTTGACTTATTAGACAGACTATACCGCTCACTGCCTCGCGCTTAGCTACCGGTCACAACTTCATTGAACAAGCCGTAACAATGACAAAATTACAAAAGGAACTTAAAATTAAAAAGGTATCCCAATAGGCGGTCTTATCGGTCTTAAACTATGATGACGATGTAACAGGCTTGCCTAGAAGTAACCTATTCACTCTTGACTTAAAGACTGTGTTGCCTGATTGCTACCGTCTAGGGGACGGTAGCAATCAGGCAACACAGACTCCAGCGGGGAATGTCAGTCCTTAGCTGTACGCACAATGAAAGCAAGCAAAAAAAAAAAAACGATTTGCATTTGAATTTTTGGGTAGGATGTCCACCACGTACTGTTGGTGCAATACCGTACGTACTGTGGTCCGTTGATGGAACGGACTTGGAGGAATTAAATTGAGCAATTCCAAAACAAACTCCCCGAAATGTAAACGACCCTCATCACTTCAGCCGAAAGACGTCCAGTGTTGGACCGAGGCCTTCCCCAATCGTCGCCACAATGACCGGTCCTGTGCGTCTCACATCCTTCGGATTTCAGTGACCCTGACCAGGTCATCGGTCTACCTTGTGGTGGAGGCCTTCCAACGCTGCGTCCCCTTAACGAACCCTCGCTTGGGATAATTTATGACTTTCATAAGCATACAGATGAAATCGCTGGCAGAATCTTGTAGTTAATAACTTCCTGAACTTCAAATCAGTCTTCCAGCTTAACGATCCAATCCTTCCTCCACTTAATCCAGGATTATCAAACAAAACTAATTACAGTTACCACAGAAACGAACACAACTGTACCGACAACCATCAACACTGCTTGTACCCAATCCGACAGCCAATTTATTTGAGCGACATGACAAATGTATCCTTGCTAAATTGATCAATACTTTGTTACTAACCAAACTATTAATTTACCTCTACAACACTCAAAAACAAACGAAAATCAACCCTATAGCCTACAACATTAAAGTTAAGAAATATTTCAGGATGTATCAGGATAAACTGGTGGCTACAGATCTCGATGCATCATAATGCAAGTATTTTGGCGTGGTTGATTTCTTTGTAAACTATACTAGAAGCAGGTAATGGACACAGCTTAGTATGAATAAATCTGAATTAATTATGGGATTGTTAAGTTGCCTGAATTTGATAGATAAATATTGTATTTTTTTTTTATTCTGAAATGGTAAAGTGGATATAACTATTAATGATAAAAACAAACATGAGTAAGTACTTAAAACAAATATGGAAATGGCTAACACAAATCACAAGGCAATCTAAAGAAACGTAGAAGAAGAGAAAGACAATAGCATACAAATGAAAGAGTAAGAAAACAGCAGATCTTTAGTTAAGAAAAGTTTATAAATGATGTAGAGCAGAAGATGAGGTTAGACCTCAGAACATAGACCTAAGTACGAAGCGTTTTCGAAAATAGACAGAAAAGAAGGGACCATGAGGCAGGACAGTCAAATGTCTCTCGTCAGTTAGACAAAATGCTCCATCCAACCGAATTTGTTTCATCGTGGACAACGTCAATACCAAATAAGCAGGAGATATTATAGTGCAGAAATGTGTGCATGAACACAGGTACACTTTTTGTTTTTTAACTCTCGTAGGGCGGTATGACAACAATCTCATCACACAATGAGAGATCAGGCACGAGACCAACTGCTTTATATTATACTTTCCAAGGCACAGAGGGAACACCACCAACTGGAGGAGAAAATAATAATAATAATAATATATATATTCCACAACTATCACACAACGCCGTCTAATCCCAAGCTAAGCAAAGCTTGTGTTATGAGTACTAGACAACCGATAAACATACCTATATATTTCTTAATACATACATATATAGATAAATTACACCCAGACATAGAATAAATGATCATGCTCATCACACAAACATTTGTCCTGGGTGGAAATCGAACCCACGACCTCCGGCATATCAGTCAGGGCCACTAACCACTAGACCAACGGGCTCATAAAAAAATAAAAACTGTTTAAAAGGTACCACATCCAATAAACTTTCTTCTATACCCTGAGCCACGCAAGAAATACTCATGTCACATCTATCTGAAGGTGGATATCATCACAGCATACCAAATAGACTAACCAGACAAACATATTAGCCAGATCATAATTCTAGTCAACGAGCCACTTAAAGCGTCCATTTCAGATATAATTATTTAATCTAGCAACATTGTCAATCCTGGGGTTGCCGACGAAAATAACCAGAACGCTGGCAGCAGTGACTAATAAGACGCTATAATTTTCAAGACGTTTGCGTCGTCTGGCTTCAAAAGGCAAACGAAGACTCGAATAATCATAATTGACGGTTAAATCAACAAGAACAACTTTGTGCTACTAACATGTAAATATGTAAACTGATAATAAGTAGACATTACGCTTTTAAAGTCTTCGAGCTGCAGAATTGTCATTAATTGTGACGAGAATATCGGCCATCTTTTTTTTTTGTGGCGGGAAAATAAGTCGCCATTTTGATTTTATTTTTATTATATTATAGTCTCATGGGTATCATTTTAATGTCTATATTAATGGTTTTGCTCGTTTGTCAGGCTATGATCATGTACCTGCACCTATATTTTTCTCTATCTGCGTTTAATGTTAAAGTTCTACCAAAAATAATTGATGCTAAAAACGACATTAAGGCTGGCTTGGAACCAATAATTCTAGATCTATCTGATTCAGGAGCTGTATTATTTATATTACAATATTATCAGGATAAATTATAATTATACTACACTGATAGTACCTACCTATCAATTTAAAAATTATCGTCTTGCAATGAAATTGCAGAAGGATGGAATACCTTGAGGGAACTTTAAGCCAATTTTATTAATGAAATGTAAAAATAAAAATCACGATAAAAATGTTTGTATCGGAGTTAAGTTTATACGGGGTTATTAGTAAAAAACTGACCAACTCTCATGTTATTAACATAATAAACAACAACTTTAGTTCTATGACTGAAGCCATCCAATGCACATCATCATCTTCCAGTATATGGTCGCCACTCCAGATCCGAGATTTCTGCCCCAACTACCATCCGCTCTGTAAGCATTGGGCCCTATCCATTGCCACTTCAGTTTGGAGATTCTATAAGATCCAATAACTAAATAAAACCTATCGACTTCGCCGGAATGCTCACATACTTTCTTTGCTTATCCTTCGACTCTTTTTAATCTTATAGAACGCTTTCAGTTCCTCTGTGACACACATTCTAGGTCCTTGAGGTCATCGGAAAATCTAAAACTTAGTATTCATATGCATTCCACTTCGTTCTTTGATAAATCCTTCACGATACAAGCAGCTCGTTTGTGGAATGCATTACCCATAGAAGTGAGGCGAGCCCAAACGCTACCAACGTTAAAAAAAATGGTGAAGGAGCATTACTATAGCATTAGTTCTTCTTCTCCTTTCTAATTGTAATTATATTTATTAGTTTATTATTTGGTTTTTTATTTATGTATTATATTTTTATTTATTTTTACATTGTTTCTATAAGTTGTACACTTTCAGCCCGAAATCTTGTTCCTTTCGTTTCAGTCCATCCAAAGGTTGTCTGGTAGAAATTGCCCTGTGCAATAAGACCGCCTATTGTACACTTATTTTTGTTAATTACTGTCCTTTAGTAAGTTAAGGTGTGCAATAAAGCTGTATAATAATAATAATAAATAAAAAAAAATCAATTAAAAAAAAAACACTAAAATATGTTATTTTATCGAACACCAACTTCCGAAATGAAAAGTTATTTTGAACGTTTATTGTTGTTTTTATTTCACACTTTTTAATTGTGATATACATAGTCAAAATACCTACATCTACTGCTAGGATTATTTTATTAAGAAGTTCCTATTCCTACATTCCACTGAAAAAAATACAACCAAATTGAGAACCTCCTCCTTTTTTGTGACCTATGTACCCTTTTAAACCAACTGCGAGATACACCAGCCATTTTACTACACAGAAGGCCCTCAATAACCCTAAAACTCTTACGAAACCACACAAAACAGTTAATTTTACAACAACAACGTAACAATTGGTTCAATTGACGTAACAGAAATAGCAGAATTAATTCGTTGGCATCAAAAATAGTGCTAATCAATCTCAATTGAGACAGCCTATCAACTACATAGAGAGTACTTCCTGCAATTGTTTTAATCTAAAAAAAAACAAGGGCATTATAGGTATGTATTTTGTACTACACAGACAGTATAAAGGTTAAGAAATAAACGCTGGATTGTGTGAAATAGAACAGTTATGAACAGATGAAAGAGTTAGAATGTTTTTGTGGGCGGGGTAGACGTTCCTCAAAATATGATCATGCTCATAATTGACACAACCAATAGCAAACTTGCGATCTAAGTGTGCGTGATATGTTAGTTCCGTAATGCGCGTTCGTATTGGTTTATTGCCTGTAGTGGAGTTATGGTACAAATCGGAAAGTATTTCCTTTCTAACCTCTTTTATCTTTTCTCTGTTTTCTCTAGTTCTAGCAGTTGGTAAAAGAACATGAGACATATACATATCATAGCATATAATCGTATAAAGGCCTATAGCCTTTATACGCTAGGGTATACCTGACAGGTACTCAACTGTAGAGGCAAACTCTACAGTTGAGTTGTACAGGTAAGTCGGATTTATATTTTTGACATTGAATTACATCGTAAGGCAGAATATAGCGGAATCCCCCAATTCTGTACCATCTTAAACTTTAACCTACATTACTGGCAAAATAATTCTGATTTTGGTTGACGAAATTCTTACATGTTAGGTCAAATGCCTAACATGTCAAAAACATCGACTTTTCATCGACAGCTGTTCTCTTCTATAAATAAAAAGTATTTTATAATAATATCATTATAACAATATTTTAGTATTTTATAACAATATCATAAACAAAACTTAATTTATATTTAATGCCATTTATTGCTAAAATAGAATAGTTGCTATAAATATAATTTTCTTATATACGAAAGCCCAGTCGTGCAAAAAACGTAAATTGTCGCTTACGATTATTCTTCCTAAAAAGGCTCAAATCACAATCTTCCTTGCAAACAATTTTCATATCTGCACCAACGATCTCCGAAGATCTAGCCCAACACTTTCACCAAACTCAATCCCATCCATCTTCGAGCATATCTCCCTTAGGTCACAAACGAATATCATTACTTTGGACTTCCCCACCAGCACTTAGGACCTTTCTATGCCACTTATCTACGCCCTAAATGGATTTAAGTCGGGGTTAAGTGGCCGCCAGCCATTACGACGATTAGGAGCAGTGACGACGGGTCAAACATTATTATAGGGGCAAGGAATTGGCCGTAACAGAGCTAAAAGAGTGCCCGTATCATTAAAAGAATCACTAAGACCATCGTCTCCTGTCTTTATAGCTATATTTGGAAGCAATGGGCAGTAAAGTTTTGTGATGTCGCTCTGATTATTTTGTCTTCTTTGAGGCGGGAAGTAAGATCACTAATCGCGTTTTTGCCCATGAAAAAAAATAGGTCCTATAAAATGAAATCTTCGAAGAATAGTTTTTTTAGGTGTGAAAATCATCTAATGACATCTCCCGCCCTTGGGCGGAGCGTGAGAGTGTGTCAGACTTTTACTGACTATAATCCATTCCTGTTCCTTCTATGCCATTGTTCCAGGGCCTGCGGTTGCTGACAATTCCTTGAGGCGCGCGTGGAAACACTACGCGGGGTTGACGACTTGGGTTCGGTCCGGACGGTTACCGGACTTTCGGACGGCGAACTGCCCATTATTCACTGTCCGCAAGCCCGCGCCTACGGTGACTGGCAATCAGGATCAGAATTCCGGCGGCTGGGGCGCGAAGGCCATTGCCTCGCGCGTGCTGCCGCCTCCTTTTCTAGCCGTCTGCCACTCCTCGTCGCTGCGGACCATGGCCTCTACCAAAGCCCGACACGAGAGTTCGCTGCCGCCGAGCGCCCCCACGAGGAAACGAAGGATAGTTGGAGACCACAACATGAAACTGGAATAATAAGCACCCCTAAAAAGGGTGTGGGACACCCAAATTAACGCAAAATTTGAATTAAAAAGAAACAGTTTTTAGTGTTCAGATCGTGATTTTTTTATTATATCATAAACTACATTGGATAGGGTAATTTATGGAATGACACATCGAGCAAATGGCGTCCACGGTTTTTTTGTTTTTTTTTTTTTGTAGTTTGGAAACTCGTCTAATGACATCATTGCGCCCTTGGGCGGAGTGGGAGGTAGTGTCAGACTTTTACTGACTAAAAACACATCCATGTTCCTTCGTTGCCTTTCGTACCGGGGTCGAATCTTTCTTTCAGAAGCACATCCTTGGCCCCAGTAGGCATAAACCCTGCTGGGCCCTAATTTGAAGGCACCCTAAATGTTATTTAATTTCATTAGCTTTCTTCCATGTCAAAAGGTCAAAAACGGACTAAAGTAAATATTCCCAAATACATAATTTACTCTTGGACCGATCTGTATCTAATCAATCCCTCTGGTAAGAGTCAAGGTCGTCTCTTCACATTCCTCTTAATCTGCCGTGATATTTTCCACTCATATCAAAATGTACTAACAGATGTCTAAAGTTCCAAAAACACCATCTTGTTTACCATGTTTACGAAGAACTCTTTCCCTAAGCTAAACAGGATGATAGCCATAACTCCCTTCCTCATTACGAAGTCTTTCATTTGATATCAGCTCCTGTCATTTGACGTGGCATCAACATAAACCTATTCGATGCTACTGACACCATGCCCCAAGTAAAACTAGACCAAGATAACAATACCGTTGAAGATCCCTCTAATTTTTAGCAGTCTCCCTTATTTCTGGTAGGGTAAGGTAAAGATTCGAGTGACGAAAAGTTTGAGGATGGTAAAGATAAGTTTGTATTTGAGTAACAACTGCTCATTTGGCTTGGTGCAATTTGTACGAGGTCATCAACACAGTAATGGATTAGTACAATTCACTTCAGAGAAACTCAGGGCTGTCGTTCAATGGAACAATATGATGGTAAAGAATAGTGAGTAATTTATTTCAGGGATTGGAGATGATTTATTGACAAAGCACTTTTCAATTTACTTACTCGAAAACCCACTCTTATCCCACTGATTTTAAGCAAGCAAAAAACTGTTTTCCGCACTAGTGCAGAAAAGTGCGCGTGCTCTCCTCCGCCACAATGTCGTATCACCCCAGGTTATGCGCGCGTCGACCACTAGGAGACGCCGCTCAACCCTCGTTTATTCATTCTTTCGTAAGTGTATTGAAAAAAGTCGTTTGATACACATGCAAATTTGTCACTGCAGCCCTCGGCTCCATAACAAATTCCGCTGCGGTAGCAATGACTTACTTATGCACTTGTATCTAAATGTACTATTTTTAGGTAGGAAAGCATCTAATAACTTCTCTCGCTCTTGTGTGGAGCAGGAGGACGTGTCAGACTTTAACTGACTAAAACCCGCCTCTGTTCCTTTTTTGCCTTCATTCCAGGGTCCCGCGGCACACTTTCGCACAACTCATGACCCCAGTAGGCTTCGACCCTGCTAGACCCCTACGGTTTACTGACATGACATCTCTTTGAGGCGCGCCTGGAACACTATGCACCGTATTGACAAAGGATCGTTATTATCCTTTTGTAGATATAATAAAGCATTACATAAACTGCCTTATAATGTTCCCACTTCTAGGAGGCAGGGCCTCAAGTCTGCTATTACAATAGTGTCAGAATGTTCTATCATTGATTTCATAATTGTTGATTTTGACAAGTTTTGGTACTCAACTAATATAATGGCGTCTTATGACTTTCCAATGATCAACCACTGACACTCCATTGAAAGAAGTGGGATAGAATGGTAATCTCGTTCATATTTACAAATGAATGGCTGACGTATGCGGTAGTCTGCTAAAAGTTTGTCAGTTCCTTTAATCAGTGTCCTACCATTAGAACGTCATTGTGCAGTCAGTGCTTGTAACAAGCTCGATATTGTCATTCTAACACAATTCTATTACAAGACCATTGACCGATCAATGATCGATCATTACGAATTAGTAGATTACAAACTTTTAGCAAAATGACAATGGAATCGTGTTGGAATGACGAATTTATAAAAATAGCAGACTTAGGCCCCAGGCTTCATTTTTAGAAGAGGGAATGGGCCGTCATTCACCACGCGGGAACAGTGTGGATTGGTGGATGTCACGTGTGTACGAATTTTGGATTCAAGAATATCCCGGTTTCCTTACGATGTTTTCCTTCACTACTTCAAGAGTTCTTGGTAGGTTTGTGTTAGTTGCTGATGAAATAAATTAGACATAGTAATGCGCTTGGCTGAGTTTGAACCCGCGCCTATTATTCGTATGTCAGTTAATACCACTGGGCCACCCTGCTCCTATCTCCTTTGCAGATATACTTCACAAAAAAATATCGTAGTTATGTTACAATTTATTTTTGGTCAGCGAGAGTTCCGTACAAACTTTTGAGTCTATAATGATAATCTTTACTAAGAAATATGTTATCCTAACAATCTCGATATAAGTCGCGATCGGTAAGTATAGCAACCCCGAATTATTTGCTTTTGAAGTACGGAACCCCAAATTTTCTAAAAACAAAAACGGGGATCTATCCACTAACATCAATATTACCTACCTACTCGTTTAAATCTAGAAATCGTTAAATGCGTTTACTATAAGAACTTTAAATACGTTCAGGGTCTAAATGTCTGGTAACCACAAAAATATTGATCCATTTCTTCCTAAAAAAACGTAAGGTAAATTACGATTTTTTGAAGCATAAATGATAGCGTGACGAGTGACAGGACAGAATGAAAGAAAAAAACGTGTTGCGCCGACCCCAAATTAAACGGGACTAGGGCAGGAAGATGATGAAATGAGAACTCTTTGAAGTTTTAAATATGATTTGAAATACAAGTAGCCTTTTTAGGGTTCCGTAGTCAATTAGGAACCCTTATAGTTTCGCCATGTCTGTCTGTCCGTCTGTCTGTCTGTCTGTCCGTCTGTCCGTCCTCGCTTAATCTCTGTGACCGTTAGCACTAGAAAGCTGAAATTTGGTACCAATTAGTATATCAATCACGCCCACAAAGTGGTAAAATAAAAATTGGAAAAAAATGTTTTATTAGGGTAGCCCCCCTATATGTAAAGTGGGAAGTGATTTTTTTTTAAATTTTAACCCTAACGTGTGATATTGTTGGATAGGTATTTAAAAATGAATAGGGGTTTACTAAAATCATTTTTTGATAATGTCAATAATTTCGGAAATAATCGCTCTAAAAGTAAAAAACAATGTGTCCCCCCCCTCTAACCATAAGTTTAGAAAATATGAAAAAAATCTGAAAAGTAGAACTTTATAAGGACTTTCTAGGAAAATCATTTTGAACTTGATGGAAAGAACAGTTTTTGTACAAAAAAAGACCAAAAAGGTTGTACAAAATAATTTCTGGACTAAGTTTGTAGTATTATCGTATATGCAAGCATTTTTTTACACTCATAAGTGGGTACACTTATTGTGACGGACGGGAAACTACGGAACCCTACACAGAGCGTGGCCCGACACGCTCTTGCCCGGTTTTTTTTTTATTTTTTGGAGTGAAAATCTTCAAAATACTCTCCTGCTCGTCCCTCACTCTAGGGTTGAGAGAGAAGGCGTGTCAGCCTTTTACTGACTATAACCCACGACTGCTTCCTCTAGATTGTTCGAAAGAGTTACCGCAGCTCTGGAACGCAAAGGGTCACTAAAGGAACACTGGTCTTAAGTTAGTCTCCAGGGGATATTTGATGATATTCACGAAAAAAATTTATTAATAATTGTTGACTAAAAATGAAGACCCTAACTCCCTCCTAACCCACCAACAACATACCCATAAACTAACTTCACCACCTATTGGTACACATCTTAACTTCTATCTTGATCACCCGACCAATTTGGCCGTCAACATGTCTCCATGTCCTCGTAATTTCTCCATCAGGTGGTCAATCTTCATATCAAGTGTCCGCCAGGCCTTACAATTAATCCGTCGTAGTCGGTGGCATAATTACCAAGTGACATCAACTGGCCGGCGCCGGCGCAATTGGCTCGACCTTCCAACGTCACTGCTATACTAATTATAATTAAATTTTGAGTTGTAGGGTCTCGTAAATATGTTGTGTGTCTAGTTTCGTGAAGAGGCATCTGGTTTGGTTGTGGAATTTGTGAATTCGTTTTAATATTTCAAAGAGTTAAGAACTAGCTTCTGCCAGCGGATTCGCCCGCGAGAAAGTAGGTTTCTCCATACGAATTTTGGACCCAACTTTTGGATCCCCCTTTTTTTAGGTAAGAAATCATCTAATGACCGGAGGGCGTTTCAGACTTTTACTGACTCTTATGTTTCTTCTTTGGACTCGTTCCAGAGCCCCGGGGTTCACTTTCCCATAACCCATCGCCCCAGTAGGCTTCAACCCTGCTGGGCTACTTCGGTTTTGGATCTTTTTTCTTAAAATGCATCTTCGACGATTGACTGAATAACTCAATGAGTCAGGATTTGCCTTTAATATAAACAAAAGTAGGCAAAGACGAAAAAAATAAACAGTACTGATTTATTTATATCAAAATGCGTACAGCTCAGGAGTTGACTTCTCTACGAAATCTGTGTGCCCTGATAGCTACAACCTGGGTCTTTGAGTAAAGAGTTGCTTTTCATCAAGCATGCTTCATCTTCGACCACATCTTCACTTTCCATCAAGTGAGATAAATATAAAGATAGTTTATTTATCAAAACATAAGTACAAAAGCAGTACAAAAACTTTGCAAAGCATGGTGTTACATAAAAAAAGTTCTGTCATGTTTTACCTAAGTGTAAAAATTTTTAAAAATTATGTCGTGTTTTATATTATTATACATTTTATTATAGGAGAGGAAATACTCATGAAATGTTAGGTTAAGTATTAAAAAAAACATTTATATTATAAAAAAAAAAACATCTATCAATGAGATATACATTATAATATACTCGTAGATACGAGATGCTGGTTAATCGCGAGTCGAACTATGAAAAAGAAAATCTATATCCAGCTTTAGTCTGTCTAATAAGTTAAACGACTTGGGTAATTATTAGGATTTAATGAAATCTGATGTAGTCAACATAGGTTCAAATCAACGTTGATTAAGAGATAGAGATAATTGTTTACTAACAGAATAACCTTATGAAAAGTATTGAATATAAGTATTTTTTAAATGATTAAATATTATACAAAATTCCCAAGTCGGTTGACTTATTAGACAGACTATTTTCCCCTCGGTCAATGACAAGACCAAAGAGTACAGTAAAACAAATGAAAGCATAAAACATGGCGCCACAAGTAGATTCTTATGTCAAAGTTGTCATTGCGCACAAATCACAAGTACAATCATCTAAGCCGGAAGAAATATCTGTTGGCCATAAAAATATCTGCTCCACGCGACGAGGCCGATCTTCAAAGTGTTTTGTTTCATGTCTGTTGAGTCTATCAAAGTGGGCATTTCATCTGTCATCGTTTAATGGTCAGTGGTTGCGGATGTTTCGACAGTATTTGACTCTGTGTAGCTGTGTGTGACTTTCTTCTGGCTTTGACTGGCCTGATGGTCTAGTGGTTAGTGGCCCTGACTGCTATGATGGTGGTCGTGGGTTCGATTCCCACCCAGGACAAATGGTTGTGTGATGAGCATGATCATTTGTTCTGGGTCTGGGTGTAATTTATCTATAATATGTATGTATTTACCCATATCCATATGCTTAGCTTGGGACTAGACGGCGTTGTGTGATAGTTGTGGAATATTATTATTATTCTTGATCTTTCTTTTTTCTAGGTGTTGACTTGAGTCTCAAGCAGCGTTATACTCTGATAAAAGCGTATCCTATATTTTATCCAGGACATGGTCAGCCCTTGTGCCAAACATTCAAATCAATTCAACGCGTGAAGAAGCAACAACACACACTTTTGTTTTCTTTTATAATATTACTAGCTTTTGCCCACGGCTTCGCCCGCGTAGGTACATAAAATATAGCCTATGTCACTCAGAAATAAAGCAGCTTTCTATCGGTGAAAAAAATTTCGCCATCGGACCAGTACTTTCAGGGATTACCTCCTTCAAGCAAAAAAACAAACTTTACCGCTTTATAATATTAGTGTAGATTATAGTGTGATATTACTTGACCTAAACGATAGTTTACGTTAGCGATATTGAGGAGAATAGATACTTCTGAGCCCTCTGATCTGTATGTAGATTTTCTATAGTCAAAGGGAGGACCATAGGTTCTCTGTCAAAAAGACTCCTAGACAAAGTGATGTGCCATCAGTGAAAGTGATCGTAGTTAAAAAAAAATATAAAAGTACTTGTACCTAGTACTTTCGAAGGCTTCACCCGCGTGCATTTAGACAATTATACAAGAAAATATACCCTTGAGGTAAAAATTATGTACTTTTACCCGTGATATTTAAGCGTGAAAGATGGTGTGGTGTGACGTGAATGGATAAAGTGAGAAATGAGTATATTAGGGGAAGTTTGAAAGTGGCGCCAGTGACTGAAAAGTTGAAAGAGAATCGTTTGTCTCGGTATGGTCACGTGAAGAGGATGGATGGAGGGGGAGAGGGAGGCCAAAGAAAAGATGGTGGGATTGTATGAGAAGTGTTATGAAAGAAAAGAGAGTCAGTGATAGCGTGACGATTGACAGGTCAGAATGGAAGAAAAAAACGTGTTTCGCCGACCCGAAATAAAACGGGACAAGGGCAGGAAGATGATGATAATGATTTAAGCATGTCTTGGAGTAGGTAACTAACTTACATACACATTCACAAACTTTCGCCTTTACAAATGTGACGTAAAATTGCAAACGCCGCAAGATTATAAAATATCGCGAGAAATTGTAAACTATTTTTGTTCTAAATAAGACACTGTGTCGTATATATTAGAAACTTAAGAATTTTGATGTGATTAATCGTATATCAAACAATGTTTTCATAATAATATATCAAAAAATTGTACTTTAATAAAGATTTATCTATACATCTATATCTATACATATAAATAAAATTGGAGTGTCTGTTTGTAATATTGAAATAACTGCTTTTTACTATGAATATATATATGGTACATACACCAAAATAACATTTTTTTTTTATTTTTGTCTGTCTGTCTGTTTGTCTGGGCTAATCTCTGAAATGGCTGGACCGATTTTGACGGGACTTTTTTTGGTAGGTAGCTGATGTAATAAGGAGTAACATAGGCTACTATTATTTTAGAAAAAAATAAATTCAAAATCCTGTAGTCCACGCGAACGAAGTCGCGGGCACAGATAGTTACAATATAAATCTAAAATCATATTTTTTTCATAAAAAAAATAATTAAATGCAGCTTCAAGACACAATTGAATGGAAGAAAAAGTTTATTTAAAATATAATTCTAACTCTTAGGCGTATTTTCTTCCAACACTTTTATGAACAAAGTAATGGCGTGTGCACAGTTTTATTTGTGATAAATCGTTATTTCGTGTCCTAGAAACGATTTCCTTTGTAGACACGTCAAAGAGAAATTGAGTTAATTTCTTAGAATTTTCATCTATCTGTTTCATTGCTTGCACGAAGCGAGAATATGATTTCGTTGAAAATCTTAAATAGTGTTTCGAGATACGAGAAAATGGATGAAGGAAAATAATTATGAAAAATGACTGGCCTGTTGGTCTAGTTGTTATTGGCCCTGACTGCTATGCCGGAGGTCGTGGGTTCGATTCCTACCCAGATCTTACGCTCTTCACACAAATGTTTGTGTGATGAGCATAATCATTTGTTCTGTATCTGGGTGTAATTTATCTATAATATGTATGTATTTAGAAATATATAAGTATGTTTATCAGTTGTCTTGTACTCATAACACAAGCTCTGCTTAGCTTGAGACTAGACGGCGTAGTGTGATGTAAAAAAATTTTTTTATGTATTTATATAAGACAAGTTTTTTAATGATTATTTTTTATTATTATTAAAAGGCTGTAGTGTCGCTCAGCAGGGCAAAGACCTCCCTTCTACTCTTCTCTATTCTTAACTACTTCTGACCAATCCTTTAGGTAGGAGCCTATTTATGATTTCATCATCATCATCAGCCTTTTTTAATGTTCTCACTGTTGGGACTCAAGCCTCCTCTCTAGGAGAGCGAATGGGCCGTAATCCACCACGCGGGCCCAGTGTGGGTTGGTGAATGTCTTCGAATTTTTGGTTCATGCCGGTTTCCTCACGATGTTTTCCTACGCCGTTGTGAGGGAAAAATGAAATAAAATACACAAAGTAATGCACTTGGCAGGGTCTGAACCCGCGACCTACAACTCGTAAGTCGGAGCTATCACTACTCGGCCACCACTGCTCTCAAATTTATAATTTAACTTTGACATGAATATTAATTTAGACTGAAAATTAATTTTAATTTATGAATCGACTTATATATTTGTTTTTTTTATATTTTCTTTTATTTGTTTGACATTTTTTAATTATTTGACATTGTAATGTAATCATTTGTTGACTAAGTGTAAAGTAACATTCTGTATAAGAATCCCTTAACAATAAACTACTATGACTATGACTAATTTACGAAGAAATCCAAATTAAATACATACAGAAAAAATGCTCAGTTGAACCTGAGAATCATTAAAAAAAAATCTTTATATTAAACTGAAAATGTTAGCAATAACATCTGCAAATAACAATTTAATTTAAAAAATTAAATCGAACTTTAACAGCCACTTAAAATACAAAACTCAAACGTCAACTATCTCATTAATTAAAAACTACAATCAAAGAACCACATTACTATAAAAATATCCAACAAAAACTTACAAAAACCTCGTATAAATTACATTTAAAACTTTTTACAGTCGACAATGAATACTAAAACAAAGGACATGAAGTATTCTTAAAGAAAACATCTGTTACTAATTATGTCGCTAATTATATCGCCATGTCGTACCGGTGACATTTCGAATAAATGTAATCGATCCCGTTAATTAACGAGCACTCGATTAAATGGAATAAAAATAAAATGTTTAAAAATAATATTCATACTCGTATGTGGGGCGTTTTTTGTTCATAAACTTGTTGTCACAAGTCGACTCTATAGTTTTGTTTCTAAGAAGTTTTGTGTCATACTGGTTCATCGAGAATTGTAAAAAGAAAATGTTCGACGCTGCGTTGCTAGCCTGTCGGTTTTATACCTGCTGCTTTTTGGGGAATGTATGTACCTATTTAATTAATTAATTACGTCAAGTCCGTTCGTCATCGGACCACCAGACGTACGGCGATGTGCCACCGGTACATGATGGACATCCCACCTATACGCACAAAACGTTTTAAGAAACACATTCATTATGCGTACAGCTAAGGAATGGAATTCCCTGCCGAAGTCTGTGTTTCCTGATAGCTGGTGGTCTTTAAGTCGAGAGTGAATGTTACTTCTAGGCAAGCGTGTTCCATCCGGTGAGATAGTGGTCAAACGTGAGCCTATTAATAATAATATCCAGAAATCAGTACTCCTGTACACGGCACGCATTGTTAAGAGGTTCCTCTCTCAGGAGCCCTGACCACCGGTAGCTTGGATCCTGATGCCGGTCGGCTCCTATTTTTTATATTTATAATGTTTTTTTTATATGCTTTTTAAAGAAACATTTAAAAATTGTAAATAATATGTAACTCGTAATTAGGTGAAAGAAGGTGTTCCTCAGTCAAAACTAAAAGCATATTAACACTAAAGCGCCATATACCTCTTTACTGACATTTATTGAGAAATTAACTTTTTTATCACTTTGAAAATAAAAGGGCTTTTTATTACAGTGAAATCTCTGAAGTGTAACTTTAGTTAAAACTTAATAAAATTAAAATTTAAAAATACTTTACGCATATTGTATTGTACTATATTTTAGTCAATTGTACTTTGTAGATAAATACTATAGTATATTTTTGTCATTAAGAGCGTACTTCCCGCGGCACATCTTCATACAATCGCATGTTTCTCTAAATATTTTGGAAACCCAGACATCATGATGGATTTTATCTAGGTTTTTATTGACATCAAATTACAAAAGAGAATGAGCAACTTACTATGGCACTTGGTTTCGCAACTTTTGACTCAGTATAGTAGTGAAAATTAGACACAAAAAGGGTTAGTGTCATACTTTAAAACAAGGTTAAATTCAAACTTAAATATTGTAGGGCTTTTAAAAAAAAAAATAACTCGTGTACCTGTTGAGGTTATGTTGGTTAGGTTATGTTACCATGGAATCCGTTGCTTGTCTGATTTGCCATCTAGGGATCGGGTGTGCTAATAAAAGAGAACAGTTCACACAGCGCGACATGTTTTACGTCTAGAACAAATCACTGTGAACGTAAAAAAATGTTCTAATAATACACTTCGCGGCACACGCACAAAAAGAGTCAAATTGCTCGATGTAGGAGATAGATGTGGAGGAATCCTAAAACTCAACTCGACACGAATTTATATTTTTTAGCAGAGAAAAGCTAAAACCATTATTGTCGGCTTATCCGGCACGTTAGTTAACACGGTAAACAGAAAACACCATTTTGTTTGACATTTTATCGAATAGTGTTGTGACCAAACAATAGATTACGGACGCGGAGTCATGACACTATAGATTATATCTTAGTTGTTTTATTTTTGCCTAGAAATTGATTTTTAACGCAAGAAATAGTAACATAATTGAAGAATAAAGATAATGACAACTCTTTTTTATTTTTAGTTGCGATTTTAGATTATTTTGTTGTTCTACGATTTATGTTATCGGTTAATCGATCGATTATAATTGAAAATGGAGTTGCTTCACTATTATGCAACAAATGACGTATTTATTGTATTAGATACTAATTAAAATGAAAATAGAAACCCCATAAATGATTTCAATGAATTTAGGTAAAACATCATTAAAAATAATATTATGAATTATACATTAACTCCAATAGCCATACGCGTCAAAAAGTGAAACTATTGGTGCCGAATTTCCTTTGTGTAAAATTAATCTAGTAAATACCTCTGAAACTGCTATTTTACGTGACTTTTGGCCGTCATAAATTAAATTAATAAAGAAGATATATACAAACCTTGCACATTTAAATAAGATTCTGATTTTTACCCAAAAACTTTTAAAATAAAAATAAACACGTATTCAAAGTTTTGTGAAATATTCGAATGAATAGAAATGAAACAGAGCGGTTCAATGGTTATCTCTCTTTTTTCACATTAGCTCTTTGTCAAACATTGCATTAAATATCATGCTCAGGTTGGTGATAGACGAGTGGAGATGGGCCCTCTTAATTCAAATATTGAAAAGTATTTTCTAAAATATTCAAAAAACGCTAGTAAATCGCAGGTTGGAGGCGTCTAAAATGAATAATGAAAAATAAAAACGATGTTATTTGTTTTTTCCTGCATAGCATAGTCGGCCTTAAAATGTTCCCACGGCTGGGACTCAGGTCTTCTCTCTAGGAGAGGGAATGGGCCGTAATCAACCACGCGGGCCCAGTGCGGGTTTTTGGTTCTAGGACATGCCGTTTTCTTCACGATGTTTTCCTTCACCGTTTTGAAAGCAGTGGTGATGAAATAAATTACGCGAAGTTCTGCAGCTGGCTGAATTTTTTTTTCCTGACGTTTGTAATAGACTCTTATCTCTTGTTCCATCTTCCCCCACTTAAAAATCGGCCAATTCATACTGGAAGACACACAACCTATTGAACATAGCGACGATTTACTTTGAAATTGCTGCCCGAACTCATAACACAACAACAAAGGATATTCGCCGGTCGCCGTCTGCACACTTAACACTTTCGTCGGAACTCCAGAGACTGCTTGTTAAATCGCAATTTGTTGTAAATAATCGATTTTTGATTGGTACCACTCATGGCGATATTCGCATCTAGGCCCGATTATTTTACTTAAGTAATACGTTGCTGATCTTTCTTTACAGGTCATAAAACCCATTTAAAAGTGTTTAAAATGCTATTAGCATGGTTGTAATGTCTTTATTGGTTGCTAAGCTCCCTGCAGGGTATGTTTGTCCAGTATTTAAATGTAATACATCATTGCCTGTCTGAAACCTCTTCGCTTGGAATTCCACGCTGCTTATGCATAAAGATTAATTTGCAGTGCCTACCTGTACTGGAAAATCGTTGGAAGACTGAGTGTAGAAATTATGTGGTTTACTTGATACTACAATTTATTTATTTCACTCGGTTGAGAGCAGTAGTGGTCGAGTGGTAACGGCACTGACTTTCGAGTTGAAGGTCGTGGTTTCAAATCTTCAAACCACAGAAAAGATGAAAAAGGTTAGGTTAGGTTAGGTTCCAGGAATGTGAGGCAAGAAGGAACAATGGTGTGGTTTTAGTCAGTAAAAGTCTGATTACCCACCTTAAATAAAGCCTGTGTCTTGGTGGCCCAGGATTAATGAATAAAGTTGGCAGATTATAAATTCTCTAAGACATGTTGCTAACTCTGATATAATTAAATTTTTAATTTAATACCATAATAGGTACTTGCTATAAATAAATTAATAATTATATACCATGAGGTTACTGATAGGTCACCTTAAAATAACAACTAGGGTAACCTTTAAAAACCACCCACAGATGAGACAAGTTGACCTTATCAGGGTTTTTTTTCCGTTGGGTAAAAATCATCCAGATCACATCCACCTGACATCCACCACCCTTGGGCGAAGCGGGAGATAGGGTCAGACTCTTACTGAGTAAAAAACTCACCCTGTTTCTTCGTTACTTTCATACCGGGGCCGAGCCTCCCTTTCGGAAACAAACCCTTGGCCCCAGTAGGCTTCGACCCTGCTGGGCCTTTACGGTTGTTGACAACTCCTTGAAGCCCGTGGGAACAGTACGCGCCTTCGACGACTTGGGCACGGTCCGGACGGTTACTGGACGGTCGGACAGCGAGTTACCCATTGCTCGCCATACGTAAGCCCGCGCCTACGGTGGCTGGAAATCGGGATCGGAATCCCGGTGGCGGTTAGGGCGTGAGCGCCGTTGCTTGATGCGGTCGGCCTCCTCCTTTACTAGCACTGGAGGCGACCGCCTGCCGGTCCTCCTCGCTCCGACCGGACCATGGCCTGTACCAAGGCTCGGGACCTTCTCAGGGTCAGTTACCACTCTAGGTAACCCTATTGTGGGCTGCAGGATTTTCCGAAAGAGTTATCTTGGCCCTGAAACAGAGCAGCTGAAGGAACAGGTATGGGCTATAGTCAGTAAAAGTCTGACAGTCCTTGCCGACCCATACAGAGCGTGAGAAGTTATTTGATGGTTTCCCATCTCAAAAAAATTAGCCAAGTGCAAAATGAACTCGCAAACGAAGGGTTCTGTACTACATAAAATGGTATTATTTGTAGTTGTAGCGGTAATAGAAATATACATTCTGTGAAAATGTCAACCATCTACCTCATACAAATCACGAGATACAGCCTGCTGACAGACAAATAGATATATAGACAAACGGACAGACAGACGGATGGATGGACCCCCAAGGTTGGGCAGGAGCCGCTTGAGTGCGGCATCCGTCCGGTTGAGTTTGGGAGCCAGACGTCAGAAATGCTCCCCGAAATTCCACCGGCTGTCGAGGACGAGTCCCAGGTACTTCATCGTCGACCCGACGCCGATGTGAACTCCTACCATTACTTGAGAATCTGATGGTGGCGCGTTCCGAGGGCCGTGAAAGCACATAGTCTCGGATTTGTGTAGCGCCACCTCGAGTCCCAACTCCTGGATCCTACCAACGACTATCGCAATCCCACGTGTCGCTAAAGCGACCGCCGCCCGGTACGACTCTCACGGGTTGAGGTCTGGGCTAGCCAAAGGTCAATCATCAGGCTTAATGAAGTCCGAAACACTCGCTGCAAGGCATTAAGCCTGGGTAGGTGTGCCTTGTGACCGGAAGCTGAGTCTTGCTGAAAAACCCCTAGTATTTTATGAAAAAGAGAGAGGCTTTAAAAGGCTTTGCTATGGCGTTTAGGATAGTATCTTGATACTCTTTAGCTGAAATTAGAGTAGCCCATTTTCACGAAAATGAACCTTGGTGATGATGATGTTATGATGAGTAACAACGGTGGGTATTCCATCTGCGAATAATAATTTTGGTGTCCTTACGAGATTTTAATTCTGGCCCTGCCAGCATTCACTGCCTGTTCTCAGAACACGCGGCCGGCCTGGATTTTTAATGATCGTAAAAAGAAGAACTGTACAATTGGTGTAGCTATCACTATGGTTTATAAATATTTATAAACAAACCTGCGACTGATATCAAGGCTCAACAGCGTTTTAAAACTAGGTTTGCTTAAAAATAGTGTCATTTGAAAGTAATAAAAAAAACTCGAAAAAACCGGTTACTTAAAAAAAAAAGGTTATTAAAAATATGCCGAAAAACCGGTTTTTCGGTTTTCGGGTTAACCGGTTTGCATTTCCTAATGACTACTAACCGCAATATGGAGCATACCATAGCATAGTCCGCCTTATAATGTTCCCACTGTTGGGACTCAGGTCTCCTCTCTAGGATAAGCCGTAATCCACCATGCGGGCCCAGTGCTGGTTGGTGGATGTTACATGATTCGAATTTTTTGATTCTAGGCTATACCGGTATCCTCATGATGTTTTCCTTCACCGTTTTGAGAGCAGTGCTGATGAAATAAATTACACGAAGTAATGCACCTGGCTGGGTTTGAACTCGCCACCTACACAACTCGTCAACTCATTACCTACTCGGCCACCGCTGCGCTACAATATGTAGCCGTAGTCATTAATCAGCAGTAAGATTTGCATATTGCGTTCTTGCGTTCGATGGGAAAAATCATCCTATGACAACCCCCATTCTTAGGCGGAGCGGGAGATACTGTCAGACTCTTACTGACTAAAAACCCATCCCGTTCCTTCAAGCCTTCATACCGGGGCTCGAGCGCCCTTTCGGATAACCCTGGCCCCAGTAGGCTTCGACCCGGCTGGGTCCCTGTTGTTGCTGACAACTCCTTGAGGCGCGCGGGAACAGCGCGCGCCGTCGACGACTTGGGCTTGGTACTCATTGCTCACTGTCCGCAAGCCCGCGCCTACGGTGGCTGGAAATCGGGATCGGAATCCCGGCAGCGGCGAGAGCGCCGTTGCCTTATGCGGTCGGCCTTCTCCTTAGCGAGCATTACTACTTCGCAGAAGTCGGCGACCGCCTGCCACTCCTCCTCGCTCCGGACCATGGCCTCAACCAAGGCCCGGCGCGAGAGGTCTCCGCCGCCGATCACCCCCACGAGGGCATGGCGATGCTCCGCCCAATTGCTACCCTTCGGGTCATCATCATCATCTCAGCCGAAAGACGTCCACTTTTGGACTTAGGCCCCCAGGTGTCGCACAACAAACTGTCCTCTACATCTCGCATCCATTGCATTCCCGTGGTCCTCACCAGGTCATCGGTCTACCTTGTGGGGGCCTTCCATCGCTGTGTCTACCGGTGCGCAGTCGCCACTCCAGAAACTTACGACCCCATCGACCATCCGTTCTACGAGCAGTGTGCCCTACTTATTGCCACTTAAGTTTTGCAAATCTTCGAGCTATGTCGGTGACCTTGGTTCTCCTTCGGATATCACTTCAGATCAGGCAAGGAAACTCCGAGCATAGCTCTTTCTATTGTTCTTTGGGTGACTTGTGTGCCTTCTGATGAGCCCCATCGGGTACAGAACCCTAAAAAAGATAATCTTAATACTTTACTTATTTTTTAAGTTTATTTTTCATACGTTTGTCTCAATAATTCAACATTTTGCATTTGTTACGACTTTAAGTGCATTCACTTCGAATAAATCTCTAATAAATTATATACCTATAAAACGGGTATAAAAATGCAAAGTGCTCTTGGAATAAATCCAAAAATGACTGTGTAAAATATATTTACGTACTGCCCTCGTTTCAGTCGGACCAAAAATATTTAATGGACGATTTTTTTTTTGTAAAATCTAGAACGTAAATAATGTACATGCGCGAGCTTCAAAATTCAGGACACAAATATCTTCTAAGTTAAAAA
Source organism: Mythimna ferrago (assembly GCA_910589285.2). Classification (NCBI taxonomy): domain Eukaryota; kingdom Metazoa; phylum Arthropoda; class Insecta; order Lepidoptera; family Noctuidae; genus Mythimna; species Mythimna ferrago. The sequence continues at coordinate 5,680,449 of OU342693.1, forward strand.
CCAGTTAAATAATTTTACGTAAACTGAGTTTCTGTTGAAAATAATTTCTGCCTAAAGTCAGAAGCTTCCTCCAATTGTCGCCGCAATGACCGGTCCTGTGCATCTCGTATCCATCGGATTCCTGGGACCGGTCCACAAGACCTTCCAATATGCATTTTGGCGAGCAAATTCTTGAAAATTTCACAATAATGTTTCGAATGTACCCATCGTCAATGTCGATCATTTGAAAATAACTCAGACCGAAAATAAAGATCAAAGATACAGCCTTTTCATCCCGGTTTGGGCCGATCCTCAACCTGGATCATAGAACTAAATATAATATAATAATAATATAATATTCCACAACTATCACACAATGCCGTCTAGTCCCAAGCTAAGCAGAGCTTGTGTTATGGGTACTAGACAACTGATAAAACTAATTATATATTTCTAAATACATACAGAATATTATAGATAAATTACATCCAAACACAGAACAAATGATTATGCTCATCACACAAACATTTGTCCTGGGTGGGAATCGAACCCACGACCTCCGGCATAGCAGTCAGGGTCAATAACCACTAGACCAACAGGCCAGTCAATAAAATTATATTTCCTTCAAGGTTACACTAAATGACATTACGAATGTGTTCAAACTATTATTTAACAATAAGAGCCCTCCCGATCGAATTTCAATCACGGTGGCCGATCTCAATTGTGATTTATGAAATATACAGGTGCATTCTCAGTTCCTTTACTCTCACAGATCGATGAAAAGACAATGCGACCAGAGAGAGATCAGTCTCAGGATCAACGGCTTTACGTGCTTTCCAAGGCACAAGGGTGTCACACCACCAACTTCCAAACTCCAAGCTCCGACAAGTCCAGACGCCTCCTACAGGAGGCTCTACGCGAGGATCGTTCGGAAAATGGCGCTTTACGGAGCACCGGTGTGGGCGCCGGCGCTGCGAAAGCGATCAGCGTCCAAGCTGAACGCGTCTGTGGTCCTGGAACGCAAAGGGCAAAGAAGGAACATAGGTGTGGTTTTAGTAAGTGAAAGTCTGATATGGCCCCCGCTCCACCCTAGAACGGGGAAAGTCATTACATGTTTGGCCCCGTCTTAAAAAAAGCTACTACAGGTAATTCTGGAATACCCTTTAGCACTTTCCGGAATTCGAACCCAGGACTTCACACACAACAGTCGCGCTTAACATCACAAGAACAACGAGGCAGTTCTTCTAATTACAATAAAATTAAAGAAGCAGAAGAATTAATCTAAGCTGTTAGTGCAAGGAATTTCCAAAGTGTGGCAATTACGTTTTACGAAGTACCAAGTGAAATTCAAGAAAAGAAAAAATAATTTATAGGCATTCTGGTGTTAAGTGAGCATTGTGTACGACAGTCATTTCTTTGCAGACATTATGTTAACATTTGCACAGTTTGTACAATGGAATTACTGTGTTCTTTGTTTCTTGTGTGGGGAAATGAGACCTTCGCTTTTTTCATTTGCCATCACTGCCCGCCGTTACAAAGTAGCTTTCTTTTTTCAAAACTTTACTTTCCAAAAAGTGGAAACTCAAAATGATTATTTTTCCAAAAATTTGCTTGCCAAAAAGTGGTATCTCAAGATGTTTTTTTTTTAATTTTACTTGTCAAATAATGGTATCTCGAAATGTGTTTTTTTTTTTCAAAACTTTGATTGCTAAAAGCTTTAACTTCGTATCTAAGCTCGTTGATATACATATTATGTAACTACATAATATTATAAAAAACCAATCTGTACTTAATCATACTATTTGTTATCGAACTACGTTGTTGAAATCTCTACGGTCCGGACTAAGCGTTTGTCACATAGGCTTACATGGGCACTTATAAAAACGTCAGAAGCTAGTGCACTCTAGCAGCTAGTTCTTCTTCCAAACTTCTCTGTCTAGGGCGATCTCTGGCCAACTTTGCCCCGCAAACATGATCAGATCGTCACACCACCTTCACCACATAGGTATACCTCTGGTAAAATTATTCCAAAAACCAAAAATCACCTCTCATGAATAAAACATTTTGTTGGTGGATCAAGAAATAGAACTCATGGTCGGTCATTCGCATCTTGGCATTGAGAGAAAAATAGTTTTTTTGAGGAGAATGCGTTATGTGAAACTAGAATAAAGATTTAGTTATGAGGACAGATGCGGCATTGATGCAATTAGTTGGCTTTTCAATGTTTTTGTTTGTTCTTATTCTTGACTAGCTTTTGCTCGCGGCTTCGCCCGCATACATAAAATATAGCGTATGTTACTCAGGAATAAAGCAGCTTTCTAAGGGTGAAAAAAATATAGCAATCGGACCATTGCTTCCAGAGATTACCTCCTACAAACAAAAAACATAAGCACAAAAAAACAAACTTTACCTCTTTATTATTTCTATATTATATTAGTTCTTGATGATATCGAAAAATCGGATAAATTCCAATTACAATAATTACTTTAAACTCACTAGGTCATCGGTCCATCTTGTGAGAGGGCTTCTAATGCTGCATCTTCCGGTGTGTGGTCGCCATAGCAGATCCTTTTGGCCTTCGGCTCCATCGACCATCTGTTCTAAGAGCAAGGTGCCCTGATTCGCAGTAATGCGATGGATGTGAAAAGCACAGGACCGGTCATTGCGACATTTGGGGAAGGCCCATGTCCAGCAGGGGACATCTTTTGGCAGAAATGACGATGATGATGATGACGTAAGACTAAGTTTGTTGTTAAAACGTGATCAGTAATCAAGATAACTGGTAGGTAGGATCTAAAATATTTTTACACCATGTCATTGTACCTTTTTTATTCATATCTACAAAAAAGGGCTTTATGTTTAGAAGTTCCCATAAAATCCGACACACACTTAGCCGACATCTTAAAAAATCATCAAATTACCCACGACGACGGCGTGAGTGTTGCCAGCTTACAAATTGCTCAGAATGTAAGTTCTTGGTAAATATTTCTGTGAGCAAAGCGACGTTTTTGCTTCCTCTAAAGACATCCCAAGAAATCTCCGTGAACACTTTATTTTGACAAATTTGTAAATCTTTACATGGCTTCACATTTTTGTGATGGTCGGAAAAAGTTTTTAAAAGACATAGTCGTATATCAGCTGTCAAACTGGGCGGCCATTTTGGGGTATTTGAACAAGACGTTAAAACTGTTAGAGTTCCTTTTTTGAATTTTTGGTATTTCATTCAGGAACCCAATATGATCTCTTTTTATCAACCTTTGTGCCGTTTTGAGAGAAAAAAATATTTTATTTTATTTTATTGGGACTGAATTTTTAAACTTAGTACTTTTTAACTGGTAGATGACTTTTACAGCAACATTGAAAGGAATACGTCACAAAAGGCCCTTCAAATGACTAAGCAGACCTTTTAAATTAAAATATGGTTCATAATATTCATAAGACACTTCAAGCCATACCGATACTTTACGGCAGAAATAACTCGAAGCGACAAAAACCTGACACCTCGGTCGGCGAATACAGGAACCATGAGCCGTGTGACCATAACACCTCTTGCAACTTTTTGCCCATATATTAATTGCTGGCCTAAAGACCAATGGCCATGAAATTAATTGTTATCATTATATGTACATGTAGGCAATTTTTTTCAAAGTTCACATTCCTGTCTTCACGCTCTTTTTGTTCGGAGATGAGCAGAATTCCAATCAGCTACCAGCCTTGTTTAGCGAGTTGATTTTGCTGCCTCGGCCGTAAAATTTTGGAATATGCTTCCTTCTCCTCAAAAGCTTAGAGTCAATTTTCCTGTAAACGCAAAATTTGGAACTGCTTCTTAAGTAATCTGAAACTCAGTTCGGTCTTCGTTAAAATTATTGTATTTTCATTTCTATTACTGAAAACGTCCAATGCTGGACATAGGTTTTCCCGAAGCGTTGCCACAGCGACCGGTCCTGTGCATCTCGCATCCATCAGATTCACGCAACTATCACCTACCAAGTTATAAATCCAACATGGGTGGCTTTCCAACGCATTGTTTTCCGGTTTCACACGTACCACAGTTTTTCAACCTAAAGGTTCACTGGTAGAGAATGCCTCATTGCATTAAGTCCACCTTTGTACCACATAATGAACATGAGGTTTAAGATATAGTGTGTTACTACTCGTATGTAGTAACGCACTGGATATAATTATGCCACGAGCACTTTAGTCATCTCTAAAAAACAAGAGTGGCTGAAAAACTCAATTTTAACTATTTGTAGAATGGCTCCATTTTAATTTTTCTCTGAACTCTTTTCTAGTGATCTCTACGACAAATCCTCCAGTCTTTTTATTGTGGGTGAGAAATCATCGAATAGCTTCTCCCGCTCTGGGTCAAGCGAGAGGGAGAGTCGGAACTTTGACTGACTTAAACCCCGTGTTCCTTCAGCTTCCTGATGACTCTTGCGAGCAATCTTCTGCCCATCGTTGGCCTTCAAATCAAGAGTGAACAAGTACTTTCTAAGCTTACTCGTCCCATCAAGACCTCATCTCATATTGCACGTTTTTCTCCATATAGATCTATGCTTTGGAACGTGCAATCGGTGCAATTCTGATTCACTTTTTTTTTTGGACTGACTGACATTTGATTAATCAAATGTGCCTGTAAATGGTCTATTTGAAATAAATGCTTTTGATTTGATTTGATTGAAAAGGGTCCCGTTTTTACCCTGTGGTAACGAAACCATAAAATGGCAGATTTTACAAAGATATACCGACAAAACCTCGAATATTTCGTTACACTGCAGTAAGACCATACGCGATGTTCGATTCCCACTCAGGACAAATGTTTGTGTGATGAGCATGATCATTTGTTCTGTGTATGGGTGTAATTTATCTAAAATATATATGTATTTAAAAATGTGGACCGACGACCTGGTGAAGGTAGCGGGAAACCGATGGATGCAGGACGCACAGGAACGTTCGATGTGGCGACGCTTGGGGGAGGCCTATGTCCAACAGTGGACGTGTATCGGCTGAAATGATGAATGATGATGAATGATTTAAAAATGTATAAGTATATTTATCACTGGTCTAGTACCTACTCATAACACAAGCTCTGCTTAGCTTGGGACTGGACGGCGTTGTGAGATAGTGGAAAAAAATAATAATTCAACAGTTTAGCTGTCACGGTTTATGAGATACAGACTGGTGTAAGACAGACGGACAGCGGAATCTTCGCAATAGGGTCCCGTTTTTACCCTTTGCGTACGGAACCCTAAAATGGCAGATTTTACAAAGATATACCGAAAACACGTCCAATATTTCGTTACACCGCTGTAAGACCATACTCAATGCCTGTTCACACCTTAAGGACCAAAATGTCACACTTAAAGGACCAGGAATGTGAAAAGTACGGTCCTTTTTGCTCTTTCCAGTATTAAATTTCGAGACCGCAATATTGTAGAGGGCAGTGGAGCATGACGAAGACTGTCCTTGTAACTCCATTGAGTGAACCTGCCCTTTTTATGTGAGCTAAAAATAATTTAGTGACAGTTCATTGAGAAGATAAAATGTACCGTTACTGCGGATTTTTTTTGTGTCGGTCGTCATTAGCAATGAGTGTTTTTGGATTGTGCAGTCGTGATATCTACACTTAATAATAATAATAAAGAGGTAAAATTTGTTTTTTTTTTTGTTTATAGGAGGCAATCTCTAAAAGTAGTGGTCCGATTGCTAATTTTTTTCCACTAATAGAAAGCTGCTTTATTCTTTATTTGACATAAGCTGTATTTTATGTACGAGGCGAAACCGCGGGCAAAAGCTAGTCTTTGATGAAAACCTTGTATATTAAGATACTTATTAATTTCTTTATTTACTTATTGCATAACATGAGATACTATTGTTATTTTTTTTTTTATATTTTTTTTTACTCTTTTTATCCTTTAAATTAGTGTCAAGTTTAGAAAATATTTAGTTTCCAGATATTTTTGACTATGCACCAAAATTTTATTCTTTACTATAATAAATAATAATTTTGTACACCAAATATAAATGGACTTTTTTATATTTATTGAAATCTTGGGGCACCTCAGTCCAGACAGGTTAGCTGAGAAGGAGATGGCGAGGTCTGTATTTTCCATGTACCGATGGCGCAACGCCGTACGTCTAATGGTCTGATGATGGTACGGACTTCTACTCCCGGACATGGTCTGCCCGTATACCAAAGTTTATCGAAAGCCGTACGTACCGTTATCTCACAATACGCATTTACAACGTCCTTATAATATTAGTTACCTATTTGGGGCAGCCGTGAGACACATTGTGTCAGTGTTTTTTCTTTTTTTTTTTTGTTTAAAATTTTGTTTTGATAGTGTGTGTATCCATGCGTGTAAATATTTTTTTTTTCTTTTTTTCCTTCTTTACTGACAATATTTCAATATAACAAAAAACCTATGAATATTAAAATCATTTTTCCCAACCTCATAAGCGCCTGCTACTCCATCTGGACCAATGAATTCAGATGACATACATGATACAAACTTATCTGCCGTCAGATCAGGAATGCACCAGTAAAGTGTGTATTCCAAGATAGTGTTAGGGTTATCTGAAACAAGAATCTCTGTTTATGCTTTCATAACTTGTATATATAGAAAATTATGATGTTGTTTGGCAGTGAATTCTGCTAAGTTGGTAGTATTTAAACGTCTTGCTCGTTATGTTGGTATTTTCTATAAGGTAGTGTTATGGGATCGGTCAGTAAGAGCTATGGAGGGCAAAGGGCATTTCTCACACCCAGTTTGATGTGGAGTATTGATGACCATGCCTTAAAGTGGTTTAGTTTTTCACCTAAATTAATTCAATTTTCTTAAAATTACAATACATATACTCGTAACTAGAAGAATGCACATCCCTATACATTCTTATTAGAAAATTAAGTTAAAATCATAATTCAAGCACTGAACTTTTACTTAAATAACTTATCTTAATTGTACGCAAATAATACGGGAACCGACGCTGGTAATGCATCGATATCCGATGATATCTACATATGCACCCACAAACAATCTAGTGAGACTTAAAATAATAATAAATTCTTGATTTGTTTTAATTTAAAATAGCTGAATTCGATTCAGTAACTGACTCTGAAAATACTACTTTCATGTGCATTATTTACTTTGATGTGCATGTAATTAGGTTACATGTTTTTTTTTTTTTTTTAATCTATACTTTCCCAATGCTGAGCAAATGCCTTCATCAAATCCTGCTAGGTTCTATCCTTGAGTCCTTGTGATAAGCATCTCGGTCATCTTTTCCCATATCATTTCACATATGTGCATTACAAACCTTTTCTTTGTGTTCTTCGAACATATCCACAGTTGAAATATTTTTTAGACTCTACACAATTTTAGCTGTTTTTAAAAACTCTTAAGAATTATCACAACGTAATTTTTTATTAACCTATTCTATCCTACTCCAGGCATGCTATTCTCTAAGAGAACAGTCTTTAGCGCTGTTTTGTTATAAAATAGCACCCCTGGGCGATCCGAAGATATCTCTTCATTTCTACCACTTTTCGAAATCCCACGCTTTCACGTTCCAGCTATGTCTAAACCTGTCAAGTACGTCTCACCGTTTCCATCAAGATTTGCCCTAACTGACCGCATATAATGAAGAAATTCACTTCATATTCTAAAATTAAGTTCCTCATTTAACCAGCTACCATTCATCATGCAATCTATACAGCGCATCAAAGACCAGAGGCGTAACTGTACCATCTGAGGCCCGTAGAAAAATCATAGGATTGGGCCCCAGGAAAATCGTCAAAGTAATTCAATTTGATTAAATGACTTAAGTACAAATATAAAATATTCTTTATTATAAATAAATCGGTAAGTTCTCTAATACACATATAGGGCTTATATTTCGTTTCGTTCAATTTTAGAAACCAAATATAAAAATACCATTAGGTATATGTCGGCGCATGATCGCCATCGGGGTCGACGTCACACAAAATACACAGTCACAGTGCTATCAGGAAATGTTTTAGAGTGATAAAAAAGAAATACATTGCTTCAGTTCAAGTTGTTTATTCCATGGTCGGTCAAAAAGTGCCTTTCTAACCACATTACAACGGTTTTTATACTCAGAAATTGACAAGCATAAAAATTCACTATGAAGGTAGAAAAATATTTAAAATAAATAAATAGTACGGAAATTGTCACAATAAATTCTTATTTAAATATGACCGGATGCTCTGACATTTTTAAAGAAATAAAAAGGAAGTGGTCAAGTTAAATCAAAAGTATTGAGTATTGAGTATTCTGCACCACCCTAAGGTCGATTGATAGATAATGCCTTTGGCATAAGTCCGCTTTTCTACAGTGTAATGTGCATAAAGCATTAATAAATAAATAAAATAATTTACTTGGATTTGTATATTTACTTCTTCAGAGCTCAAGGCATCTTGCTTGAAGTGCGGTAAGGCCTCGAGGTCTCTTGAGGCCCGTGGCATTTTGACAGCCTTGCCATCCTATAGATACGCCACTGTTAAAGACCTAAGACCTATAGATACTTAGTAGGCAAAAATAATGAAGTGCAGTGTACTTATAGTTAATAGGCTATACGGCTTAGTTTAACGTAGCTAATTGAAATAGACGTAAAATCGATTAGTGCAGTGAGGGCAGCGTGCAGGCACCGCCGTGCCCGACGGATTATCTCGGATTATTATAGTATATGGAGCGGTATCAGATAATTTTTTATAAAAATAAATGAAACTAGCTTACGGGTTCACCCACGTACATAAAATATAATCTGTCATTCAAGAATAAAGCAGCTTTCTATCGGTGAAAAAATTTTAGCAATCAGATCAGTACTTTCAGAGATTACCTCCTACAAACAAAAAAAAAAAACATAAAAAAAACTTTACCTCTTTATAATATAAATATAGTGAAAAGAATGTATTTCTGATGACAGAAACCTTTGTTCCGCCGACTAGATCTTTTTGATAACACATTCATTGCGACACCCATGACCCATTTCCCACCAAAAAAAAACCCTTGGTAGGCTCCACCGGGCACCTACGGTTTTGCTGACATCTCTTTGAGGCGTGCGCGAAACACCACGCCGTCGATGGCACGAGCTCGGTCCGGTCGGTAACCGTACAGCCGGACGGCGGCCCCCACCAACGGTGGCTTGCATTCGGGTCGGGATTTCAGCGGCTAGGCCGTGAGGATGCTGTGACGCCTCTTCTGCTACTCCTCAAAGAGGGGACTTGAGGCCATGATTATGGCGTGCCCAGCAAATCATGATCTTGATTTTAAAAGTCAAGTTGAAAAACAACTATAAAACTAACTTGAAACTCACGAGTGTTCATAAGCTTACAATTGTACGAGATTTTATTTGATTGGAATAAACCTAAGTTTCGAAGGTTAATGCAAAAGAGACAATAATAAGTAAATAAATGAATGGCGTAGAGAATAAGGTCGATTATGCATTCATCGTGCAACGTGCATACTCCTGAGATATAAAGTATTATATGTTCTTTTATGTGACATGGTCTACGCATGTGCCAAATTTCTTCCCAATCAATTCAGCTATTTGAGTATGAAACACAAAAATACACACTTTCGCGTGTAGAATACTAGTGTACATTATTTTTTAAGTGAAAAATCATTAGGTAAATGGCTTCTCCTGCTCTGAACCTGAAGGGCGCGTCAACCTTTTACTGACTAAAACCCACCTGTTTTCCTTCTAGCAAAGGAGGAGATCGACCGCATGAGGCAAGGGCGCTCACGCCCCAGCCGCCACCGGGCTTCCAATCCTGATTTCCGACCACCGTAGGCGCGGGCTTGCGAATGGCGAGCAATGTCCGTACCGAGCCAAAGTCGTCATGGGAGCGTACAGTTTCCGCGCGCCTCAAGGAGTTGTCAGCAACCGTAGAGGCCCAGCAGGGTCGAAGCATACTGGGGCCGGGGGTCTGCTTCTGAAAGGGAAGCTCGGCGTCGGTTTGACAGGCAACGTAGGAACGGGGTGGGTTTTTTAGGTCACTGTTAGTCCGACACTATCTCCCGCTCCGCCCAAGGCCGAGGGTCATTCGATGATTTTTACCCACTGCAAAAAAACTTGTGTTCTTTCAATTGCCTTTTGTGTTCCAGGGTCACGGTAGAAAACACTTTCGAACATTTTTGCAGCATACTTTTTAAAATAAATAACAGGTACAAGTTACTCTAAAGTCCCACCATATACTACAGTCTAATGTAACTCTATCCCCCAGTGCGTTGCGTCTCACCTTTCGCTTTTCAATCATACCAGCGGCGGAGGTAATTCGGGTGCGGTCCTACCCTGTCAGGCCGTGTCCCTATCGTCGGTGTAAATACTAACGACCTTTAGCATGTCTGGGACTAATAGAAAGGTATTTTTGCGTAAAACCGTTCCCGTCACAAAAATAACAGGTACAGTACCTGTTTTTTTTTTGTAATGGGAACCGTTTCTTGTCATTTGAATGGGGTATTGTCTGATGAGTATTTTAGGATAGAATTGGTAATAAACGCGGGTTTTTTTTGGGTATCAATTTGTATTTTTAGAGTTTCGTTTATTATTGAAATTGACATAATAAATACATGTTTTGATAAAGGTACTACTTTTTGTTAATTCATTTAAGGCAAGAGAAATAATTTTAGATTTTTTTTTTAATAATTTTAACAATTGGTTTGGGTGTGTCGACTTTCATGGTTGATTACTATATAACACTTTAAACAGACTAAGATACATTCCACTTTATAACCCATCTGTCGTATATCTCTATCAAATTCCATTCACAGAAAATCGCCTAAAAATAACCTTAAAACAAAAGAACACGAAATCATCGTAACTTAAAGCCTATACAGGCATGCCCCCGGGCTGTGGTCCCGCGTAGTAACTAGAGAACCGTCCCATAGTCTCGAATTACGTTATCCATTTATTTGCCACACAACCAACAAGTTTTTATTTGTTTTAACCCCTCATTTTATTCGATGATTCATTCGCGACAGCTCAATTTTCAAACTACGAATCGAATTTGAATTAGTCGATTTCCATTCGAACTTGAATTGGATGTATGCAGTTGTTTTCATTGCTTTAAAAAGTTTTTTTTTTTTTTGCAGCCTTCATTTTAATTTAAAATGCATTCTGTTTTTGAATAAAATTGTGGCCATATTTATTTGTAGAATTTCGTTGCGTGTTGGTAGATTTATAGTTTCTCTTTTCGAGTGCAATACTGCAGTTCATGCTATTGTGGATTTTTGTTTTATATGTTGGTGCTGAAATTAAAACGTTAAATAAATTAAGTAAGAGTTATTTTAACTTTGCATCAAAATTCTTTTGTTCCAGTGAAAATACTAATTGTACATCAATTATATTTGGACTTTTTACAATTATTAAGAGATTTGTTGCATCCCCAGTCGGATCATAGGGACCCAGCAGTGTCGAAGCCTACTGGGGCCAAGGGTCTGTTTCAGAAAGGAAGGCTCAGCCCTGATAGGGAAGGCAACGAAGGAACAGGGTGGGTTTTTTGGTCATTTTATGATTTGTGTCATTGGAAAAAAAACCGTTATGTTAGAAAGGGATCTCATTAATGATTACTTTGTTAAACCACCCAGAAAATATATTTTAATGCGCAATCAGTATTTCTGATGGAATAAAGGCATATTTATAACAGAAATACATCATGGAACAGTGAAATACCACCCACAAAGTAATGCAGTGTAACAGAGTTAGGTAGTAAAATAACAGTAAATTATTTATGTCTACAATTAAGTAAAACAAAACCTTTGTTAAGCAAATCCTCCGACCTACACGCTAAAACATTATTTACAAGACAAAAGTTATGTTGTTCATTTAAATTAAAACCGTCAAGCAACATCGTAAAAAGCCTACTTACTTTTTAGGGTTCTGTTCCAAAGGGTAAAAACGCTGTCCGTCCGTCCGTCTGTCTCGTGAACCGTGACAGTTAGACCACGGTAATAATATCTACATACAGTACTTTAACTTCATACAAGCGGACGAAACGAGAGCTATACCTACGCGCCTCGATCTCGCGGTGCGCTCGTGGTACAGACAGTCGCTACTGTGCCGCAGTGACGATCGGACGGTGTGTTGTTTTTTTAATAATAACCGCGCGATTTTTTCACCAAAAATAAGTTCAAGTACATATTTACATATTTAATATTATGATGAGTAGGATATATTGTGCTGTTTTTGGTTGCATGAATTCGTCAATAACGCATCCAGAGATAGCTTTTTTTAGATTATCTGGAAACTCTGAAAGGTACTTACTAGTAGATCTGTATGTCTTTTTAATGGATAAGTATTTCCTTTTATGTCTCGAAAGAAAAGATTTCTGGATTCATAAATCTGTAGGCATTTATTTCAAAAATACGGCCGAGACACATTACTGTATGTGATTTTTATACTGTGGTTAGACAGTTGAAATTTTTAAAAATGATGTATTTGTTGTTGCCACTATAACCACAAAATATACTAAAAAACAGAATAAAATAAATATTTACTATATAAAATCACGTTTGTGATAAGAGAGCCCTTACCACAAACGTGATTTACTACGGACCTGTGACGGACGGTGCCGTTTTTTATCACGGACTGTTTTTTTTTAGGTGGAAAAATCATCCAATGACTTTTCCCGCTCTTGAGTGGAGCGCAAGGGTGTGTCAAACACTTACTGACTAAAAACCCACTCCTGTTCCTTCTTCGCCTTCCTCATACCAAGGCCGGGTTTTCCTTACCCCAGTAGGCTTCGACACTGTTGGACCCCTACGGTTTGCTGACATCTCCTTGAGACGTGCGTGGAACACCACGCACCAATTATGGACGAGACGGAACTCTTTGTGCTCAAATACGACTCGCACTTGGCCGGTTTTTAACTACTAAAGCTTTTCAAAGAGTAACTTACAAACTCGAAAAACAATTACCGTCTAAAGTTCCAACCATTAACAACTTGAAACTAACAATAAATTTTGCAACATAAAAGCCAGGAAATATAAACACATCATTACGAATTTATTAATAACCCATTCGAAAGCATTAAGTAAATTGAACAAATTATAAATGGCCCAGTTATAAATGTGTATTTACTCTTTGTAAGGCTATGGAATTTTTTCAGTAAGTCCACTTCGAACAATGGAAGCAGAAAAAGCTCCTTATTGGTATGGTCTTCTCCCACTCTGGATGGAGCGAGAATGAGTAAAGGACTGTAACTGATTAACACCCACAATATTTCTTCAGTTGCCCTTTGCAAGAACCACGGTAGTTCTTTCGAACAATCCGCGTCTCTAAGCTGTTGCGTGGGCTTGAGGACGATGAGCTATGTGTAGCTTGGAGTCTGGACTGAGCTCGTAGTTCGAGTTGCGTAGTTTTCCAAGCGTGCCTTAAAGAGATGTCAGCAACCGTAGGGGCTTAGCAGGACCTAAGCCTTACGGGGCCATGGGTTGACTTCCGAAAGGGATATCTGGGCATGCTAGGCAAAGAAGGGACTATTAGGAGTGCTACTCTTCTTCTTCCTGCCCTTGTCCCATCTTATTTGGGGTCGGCGCAATACGTTTTTTTCTTCCATTCTACCCTGTCAATCGCCATGCTATCACTAACTTCCTTTTCTTTCATATTGTTCTTCACGCAATCTATCCATCTTTTCTTTGGCCTCCCTCTCCCTCTCCACCCATCCACATGTATACTCATAACTCTTTTGGTAACATGCATTTCATCCCTCCTCTTTACATGATCATACCAAGACAAACGATTCCCCTTCAGCTTGTCAGTCACTTGCGCCACTTTCAAACTTCCTCTAATATACTCATTTCTCACGTTATTCAATCTCGTCACACCACCACACATCCATCTCAACATTCTCATCTCCGCTACATGCAATCTTTTTTCATCCGTCTTTTTCACAACCCAACATTCTGATACATACAGTATGACAGGTTTTATCACGGACTTGTAGATTTTACCCTTCAACTTGAGGGGCATCCGTGCGTCACAAGTTGTTCCAGTGACCTGTCGCCATTTCATCCATCCTGAATTGATCCGATGTGTTATATCAGTCGGTAAAAGTCTAACACGCCTTAAAGCGGGAGAAGTTATTGGATGATTTTCCCGCCTAAAAAGAAAAGAAAAAATGTAGCATTAGTTTTTGATATTAGAAAGAATAAATAAAAAATGCATTTTTCTATAGATATAAAATATTATTTCATATGCACTTAGAGATCTACAGGTAACAGACTTACAACGTAGATAGCTGACGGGCAACACAGACTCTAGCAGAGAATTCTAGTCTCTTCAAAGATGCACACCGCAAATATATTGAAACTTCGTTCCTCTGTGAAGCTCAATGTCAACCATGACAAAGCCAAAGAGAGGTACACCAAAAATATGCTCAAAGTTCGTTCCTCTGTGAAGCTCACAATCAACCATTACAAGGAAATCTCAATTCACCTTCTGCAATGTTTTTTATCTTCTTTTCCACAACTGTGTGTTGACTAACGACATCCGCTTGTAATTAAGCCAGCCCGGCCTACTTCGGCTCAGCGTGAAGATATGATGGTAGATTTTAGGCTATCATTAGTCAAACAGCGACTATGATAACGATATCTGATCGGTAATGTGAAAATGCATTTGAGTTGCATTTATTTTGCGTAGGAGGGGCGGGGTTTGAGTGACAGCGATTTGTATCTGAATTATAAGGGCGCTTGTAGACGCTAAGAAACATCGTGTCTGCGGCAGATAGGACCGATTCATCATGTACACGATATGATTAGTAGTAGTAAGTCTGTAGTTTCTATAGATTCATTAATATTATCATTTCAATTGAAATACATCCACTGTGGGACATGGGCTTCTTAAGTGTTGCCACATCACACATGTGTGTCTCGCATCCATCAGATTCCCGTGATCTTGTCCAGATCATCGGTCCACCCTGTGGGAAGCTTACCAACGCTGCATGTTCCGGTATGCGATTGGCACTCCAGAACCTTTCGGTCCCATCGACCATCTGTTTTGCGAGCGATGTGCTCTGCCCTCTGTCGTTAAAGTTTGATGATTCTTCGGGCAATGTCGGAATCTTTGGTTCTCCTACGGACATCACCATTCCTGATTCGATCAAGGAAACTCCGAGCATAGCCCTTTCCATTGCCCTTTAGATGACTGTAAGCCTTCTGATGAGGCCCATTGTAAGCGAACTTCACTATGTTTCAGTGCCATATGTCATCACTGGCAACACGCACAGGTCATAGACTTTCGTCTTGAGACACTGTGGTATGTTGGACGAAGATTTTCTAGTGCCAGTAAAAATAGCACAGCCTTTTAAACTAGCAACCTTCATCTTAATTCGATCACGCTATTATCCTCGCTATCACTATGACCACGACCCCAGAGCAGGTTGGTTGCTACAGTGATTCATTCATCATTATTGTACAGTTCCACTGACCATTGTCCCGATTTTTATTCTCGGATCATCAACTCAGGTTCACGAATTCAGGTTAATGGGTAGCTTCACGTTTTATGAGCACTTGTATTTACCTACTTACTGACTGCACTCCATTACGCAGCTAATGTTAAAATTTTATGGAAGTACCGAAGTAAAGCTAATTGGTGAAACAATTAACTGATACTGTTTAAAATTTTATGATGTGGTACAAAAATAAGGGTAACACAATATTACTCATCATTTGGACATAGGCCTCCCCCAAGCGTCGCCACAACGACTGGTTCTGTGCGCCTCGGATGTATCGGCTTTCCGCGAAACTTAACAGGTAATCGGCGACCTTGAGGGAGACCTTTCAACGCTACGTCTTTCGGTACGTGGTCAACACTTCAAAACCTTTCGTCCCCATCGACCATGTGTTCTGCGTGCGATGCGCCCTGCCCTTTGCCACTTACGTCGGTAACCTTGGTTCTCCTGCGGATATCTTCAATTCTGATATGATCACGCAAGAAAACTATTTTACTACTTACTACAAATAAAATCTCAGGCCAATGCCAACGCATTTCATTTAACAAAACTAATAACCCCATAAAAAACGTCAATGGTCTTCATTTATTATAAATCAGTATTCCAATCACCACAACACAAATCACAACTTAACTACAAGTACTAACAAGCTGCAGTCCCATCACTAACACAACTCATTCCCCTCACTAGCAACCCACAAATAAACTCGATACTCACATACATTTCTCTCTAACCAGCCCCAACCAATACCGTACATCACTACTTCCGCGCTAAACTATTACATAAATACTATAAACACAGTTAATATATCGAATATCGATACTTATTTATTCGAAACGCAATCCCTATGCGCGCGGACGTATACAGTAGTCGATTTTTCAGTGTTCACCCTTGCGGCAAGTGTCGATAAATTGTTCACTACATAATGTTTTGACATCACTAATAAATTCAGAATGTGAGACGGCTAGCGTTAAGTCCGCTACCTTGGTTGAGTACAGTTGCATGGAGAAGTGAATTGCCAGTTATTTATTGATTTGTGGACTATAAATCTGGTGCTGTAAATGTAGATGATGTGACAAAGAGCGTGGTATAGTTTCTAGAGGAAACAGATTAAAATTTCTTCCAATCAAAAATTAATGGTGTTGTGGATTATTGCGTTAGGTTTTGCTTTGTTGTGATGAAAAGATTTTAGGGGTAACATTTCCTTGATATGTTGTCTAACCTACTAAAATATTTTACATATCTGACCCCCACAATCCGGTAACTAGGTAGGTATGGCCCCTTGCAAAACTGGTGTTAGATTTTCTGGTTTCCGCCTATGCGTAACGACTGTCATAAACTTCAAATGACAGCCTACGGCTGTACGTGCTTTTTAAGGCACAGAGGAGTTTTGATATGTTATAACTAGTCCCCCATCAACACACCGTTCTTGGCTAGCTAAGAAAGAAAGAAGAAGAAGAGTTTATTTGCATCAAACAAAGCGCAAAGAAAAAAATAACAACACTAGTTAGAAGAACCTTTTTTTTCTTGAGGATGTCTTTACTCCCTAGCCATAACTGCAAAGAGACGCTGCGTCGAAAGTCGAAGGACTCTCGGTCACGGTAAGCGAGGGTTTGCGGACGGCGAGGTAACCATTGCTTGCCGTCTGCAAGCCTCACCTATGGTGGTCATTAGTCGTTATGCGATTCCCAGGCATCTTCTGTGTCTTCTGTGGATTAACTCCACCTAACGGTTTCGGACGCCTCCTTTTCTTGTTTTGAAGCAAGAGGTGACCACCTCGTCATTCCCTCTCACTCTGATATTCTAGTTAATATTAGGAGGCATGGCAGTGCCCCCACCAAGGCAAGCAAAAAAGTGGCACGGCCGTAACATTCTTTTGTCGAAACAGTTCAGGCTATTTTCGATCCCCTATTTAAACTTCGTTGTGTATAAAACTAGAAGCCTGACGTATTACTTGTGATATACATGCGATTGCCAAGTCAATCTAGGTCATCAAGGTCCCTTAATTATGGACTGAATAAATTAACCGACTTTTTTTTCGGTGCCTAAAAATCATCCAAATGACATCCGTGGGGAATGTCCTTGGGCGGAGCGGGAGATAGTGTCAGACTCTTACTGACTAAAAAAACCCACCCCGTTCCTTCTTGTCTTTCATACCGGGGCCGAGCTACCTTTCATAGCTAACCCTGGCCCCAGTAGGCTTCAACCCAGGTTGGCCCCTGCTGTTGCTAACAACTCCTTGAGGCGCGCGGGAACAGTGCACGCCGTCGGCGACTTGGGCTCGGTCCGGACAGTTATCGGACGGTCGGACAGCGAGCTACCTATTGCTCGCCGTCCGCGAGCCTGTGCCTACGGTTGCCGGAAAACGGGAATGGAATCCCGGTGACTAGGGCACTGTGAGTGCCGTTGCCTGATACGGTCGAACTCATAAATTAACCGATTTGGTATTACATGGATCTCCCAAATTTTTACGGTAGAATAACTGAGTTTCGTGCCTCGATTTTTCTACAAGTTATGTTTTTTATTTAAATTTCTTCACAAAACAGTACCATTCTATCAGCAACTATTTTCTAAGTCATGTAGCAAAAGTGATAGCATCTAAATATTCCGTTGATTATTTCATATTACTTTATTACTAAACACGTTTATAAATAGCGGGCGGAGCAGGGTGTAGCCGTTATATTGATGCGACCGCTTCATTAGAATTACATTACCTATCTTGCATATTTTAATATAAAATGTTATACGTTTTTCAATGTATGTAACTGTATTTTTTTAAAGATAGGTATGCGTTATTTCTTGACTTTCAAATTTATATGAGTTAGTGACCGATGCCTTCCGGGTGTGAATTGAAGTTAGAAACTTCATAAAATTATGACTTTTCTATGTATGAATGACTAGTTGTTTCCCGCAGTTTTGGTTGCGTCTTTAATTACTGTTCCGCTCTTATTAATAGTAGCGTGATGTTATAGCGACATAATGCCACATACAAACTAAAAATGTTATATCATGCATTGAGTGCTTCTCCGCATGATTAGAACTTATAAAAACAGTTCAAAATCAACTATCAAGCAGTTGCATGGACTAGACATCAATTCTTTGTTTCCAATGAAGGTTTTCGGAACTTTACATCTTGTTCCGCATAACTCTGAGCTTTTAATAGCCTCGATAAATGGAGTATATATCAAAATCAGTTAAAACGTATAAGGTAACAGACAGACAGAGTTACTTGCTCATTAATATTATTAGTAGATATAAATATCACCAACTAACACATGAATAACCCAATGTCCATTAACCTTTCGAATGTCTTAAGTTACACAGTCCGACATAAGGTAATTGTCTTTCTATTGTGTCTCTAATTACGACATTCAAAGAGTTAATATCATGATAAAAAAATCGGCCAAGTGCGAATGGAACTCGGGCTCGAAAAGTTCCGTACCGTAGCAAAGAACGAGCAAAAAAATCACGTTTGTTATAAAGAGAGCCCCTTTCAATATTGTTTTATTCTGTTTTTAGGGTTCCGTAGCCAAATGGCAAAAACCGGAACCCTTATAGATTCGTCATGTCTGTCTGTCTGTCTGTCTGTCTGTCTGTCTGTCTGTCCGTCCGTATGTCACAGCCACTTTTTTCCGAAACTATAAGAGCTATACTGTTGAAACTTAGTAAGTAGATATATTCTGTGAACCGCTTTAAGATTTTCACATAAAAATAGAAAAAATAACAATAAATTTTGGGGGTCCCCATACTTAGAACTGAAACTAAAAAATTTTTTTTTCATCTAACCCATACGTATGGGGTATCTATGGATAGGTCTTTAAAAATGATATTGAGGTTTCTAATATCATTTTTTTCTAAATTGAATAGTTTACGCGAGAGACACTTCCAAAGTGGTAAAATGTGTGTGTCCCCCCCCTGTAACTTCTAAAATAAGAGAATGATAAAACTAAAAAAAATATATGATGTACATTACCATGTAAACTACCAACGAAAATTGGTTTGAACGAGATCTAGTAAGTAGTTTTTTTTTTAATACGTCATAAATCTAAAAAAATACACTATTATTAAAACATCGATCAAACTTACAACAAACTACAAGAACTTTTATATTATGTTACTTGCTGCTACGGAACCCTCCATGGGCGAGTCCGACTCGCACTTGGCCGGTTTTTTTTTAGTATTTTTGCTATAACTGCAACAGAAATACATCATCTTTGACTGTGAAAATTTCAACGGTTCAACTATCACAGTTCATGAGATACAGCTTGATGACAGACAGACAGACAGACAGCGAAGTTTTAGTAAAGGGTTCCGCACTTTTCATGAGATACAGCTTGATGACAGACAGACAGACAGACAGACAGCGAAGTTTTAGTAAAGGGTTCCGCACTTTTCATGAGATACAGCTTGATGACAGACAGAAACCAGACAGCGAAGTTTTAGTAAAGGGTTCCGTTTTACCCTTTGGGTAGTGAACCCTAAAATATCGATTGATACAAAATCGCGAGTTCATCAAAATTATTTCACCCTAATCATACTTCCATCTCAATAGAAAACATCTAAAGGCCAGCTACCCCTAATACCCTATAAGAACTGCCCTAAGCCTTGTACACACTGTTTATCAATCAAAGTAACATCAGGGGCGCACTCAATAACAAAGGATTACGTCCGTCAGAACGGCGAATGGGCAGCGCAAGAAGTGTTTAATAACACTTATAGGTTTTAGAATATCAATCGATTGAATTGTTGTGTACTGGGGTTTATAGTTGATTGATTGGCGGATTGGTACGGTAAACGTATTTGGTTGGTGAAACTGTTTTTAATATTCTTAAAGTATCCACATGATATCCTTATGTGTTAGCGTTTGCCGAAAACAGAATCGACGATTTTTATGTTGTAATGAGAAAGCTTAGGGCATCTTTTCATGCAAGACAGCTGCAAAAACAACATTTTGACCACAATTTTCAGAACACTTTATTTGACTTCCAAGAATGTTATTATTATTTTATGAACTGAATCTGAAATTGCATTGTATAACTGATTCTGATATTGTATTATAACAACTTTTTTTTATGTTTGTTGATAGGTTCGCGCTTGACCGCTATCTCACCTGATGGAAAGCGACAATGCGGTCGACGATGGAACGCGCTTACCTAGAAGAAACCTATTCACTCTCGACTTAAAGATTCCCGGGTTGTAGCTATAAGGAAACACAGACTCCGGCAAGGAATTCCACTCCCTAGCTGCACGCACAATGAATGTGTTCCCAAAACTTTCAATTTTAAAATTGTCAATGAAATATAATTTAGGTAATTTAATCTTATTTATGGGTATGCCAAGCCTAAAATAAATCAATTTTCTTATTATTATTTATTTATTTATACATATATTTATATGTATTTTTTTATTAAGCTATTGCATAGCTTCTATCGCGGGCCTTGAGCGTGGAGACCGAATCCAGAAATTCCGTAACGAAAATAACCTAACACCCCCCACTCATTTGTTTTTTGAGCGTGGTGACCGATAAGAAAACAAATGAGTGAACAATCAATCAAAATTCAATTCAATGTGTGAAAGTGTAACATCAATTAATATCAAAGAAAAAAAAAACAAAGGAAAAAAAATACTGCATAAATAAAATAAATAAATAATTATAATTGCATAAGTTGATAAAAATGCTATGCAATAGCTTTACCGCGGCAGTCCCCGAGTGTCACACGTCTTTTTTTTATATATATTAGCTACTAGCTTTTGCCCACAGCTTTGCCCGCGTACATAAAATATAGGCTATGTCACTCAAGAATAATGCAGCTTTCTATCGGTGTAAAAATTTTTTGTAATCAGACCAGTACTTTCAGCGATTACCTCTTACAAACAAAAAAAAACAAACTTTACCTCTTTATAATATAAAAAAAATAGTGTAGATAAAACAAAGTTCCTCACCGGTGATGGTTATTAGCAGAAATAAATGGATTACTATAATAACGCGGATAATTATGTTGAGATCATTAGCCTGGCAACAGAGTGAGAGAGCGAGGTACAATCATAGCTATAGGTACAGGCAAAAAGGATCTGTCAAACATGACAGTGACACTTACACGAAGCGTTTTAACAACTGTGTCTATCTGTGTGCGATAAATTCAAAAAACACTCGACAAATTCTTTTATGGGTTTCATCAATAGACAGTGATTTATAAGGAATATTTAAACTCGAAATTGATGTTTTTTTATTGCGCACTCCATTCGCTCTCCACTCATTGACATCGCCTCTACCGTTTCTGTAAAGTATTACTATATTAGTAACTAAACACGTAAAAGATTAAAATAACTTATATCGTATGTTACAAAATAGACTATCACCATAAGTATCCCAGTCCTGTTTGCAAATTAATTCATAAATCGTCCTGAGTGAACACAAACGTAGTAAAATGCGGACCTATTATAGGGACGATCCTTCTCCCCGTTAATATTCTTAGGTTGGTAGTTAACTATAATAACTGGGTGGTCTTACTAAATACGCGAGACCATTTGTGAGCGCAAAAACTTGGCAAGTGCGTGTGGGATACGCATGGTGGAGATTCCGTAGCACTTACTTAGTAAATTTTGATTCAAGTGAAAAAGGTTTTACATTGCGATCGAGGCGGAATTCGCCCGAGCTGCAGGCGAGGTCGTCAATGGACCTAGACGACAACGCTTCAGAACGATGTTTTTCAATACACTTGCGAAATAAATAAACGGGGGTGGACGTGTGACTCGTAGCTCGTTTAGCGCCCAGCCTGATACGATAAATATAATAAATTGTGGCGCGAGCAAGTGCCAGCATTTTTTTACGCATTAGTGGTATTGAAAAATAAATAGCATGGAAGCTTCGCTAGCATTACTCCTTCTGTGAAGCAGTAATGCTAGCAAAGGAGACGACATCCTCAAACACCAGCCGCCGCGACAGAAGACGCTCATGGTTTCGGGAGTCAGAGGATGACGGCCACCGTAGGCGCGGGCTTGCGGACGACGAGCAGCGAGTAGCTCGTCGTCTGGCCATCCGGTAAGGACCAAGCTACTGTCGTCGACGGCGCCTCAAAGAGATAAGAAATAAAGTAGCATAATGATGATGGCCACAACCCGGGAATCTTTAAGTCAAGAGTGAATAGGTTTCTTCTAGCTAAGCGCGTTCCATTGTCGACCGCATCGTCGCTTTCCATCAGGTGAGATAGCGGCCAAATGCGAACCTATCTACACTAATATAATACTCGTAAAGAGGTAAAGTTTGTTTTTAGGGTTCCGTAGCCAAATGGCAAAAAACGGAACCCTTATAGATTCGTTATGTCTGTCTGTCTGTTTGTCCGTCCATATGTCACAGCCACTTTTTTCCGAAACTATAAGAGCTATAGCTCAGATATAACAGTATACTGTTGAAACTTAGTAAGTAGATGTATTCTGTGAACCGCTTTAAGATTTTCTTGGGGGTCCCCATACTTAGAACTGAAACCCCAATTTTTTTTTTTCATCAAACCCATACGTGTGGGGTATCTATGGATAGGTCTTCAAAAATGATATTGAGGTTTCTAATATCATTTTTTTCTAAATTGAATAGTTTACGCGAGAGACACTTCCAAATTGGTAAAATGTGTGTGTAACCCCCTGTAACTTCTAAAATAAGAGAATGATAAAACTAAAAAAAATATATGATTTACATTACCATGTAAACTACCAACAAAAATTGGTTTGAACGAGATCTAGTAAGTAGTTGTTTTTTTAATACGTCATAAATCTAAAAAAATACACTATTATTAAAACATCGATCAAAGTTACACTGAACTACAAGAACTTTTATATTATGTTACTTGCTGCTACGGAACCCTCCATGGGCGAGTCCGACTCGCACTTGGCCGGTTTTTTTTTATGTTTTTGTTTGTAGAAGGTAATCTCCGAAAGTACTGGTCCGATTGTTAAAATTTTTTCAGCGATAGAAAGCTACTTTATTCCTGAGTGACACAGGCTATGTTTTGTGCACGCGGGCAAAGCCGTGGTCAAAAGCTAGTCAACAATTAAAAAAAAAACATAACGGTCCCTCACTCAACAAAGCAGGGAACCCTAAAACCAGTCCATCTTTTTCAAACCAGCCATAAGTTTACAGTTAGTTTACAAATAAGTATGCGCTTAACGCTCACGTATACGAACAAAGCACTTTAACAACTTTTTAGTAATGAGAAGTGACAGTTTCCATAGAAGACTTCTCATCAAGCCAAGCATGAAATGCCATAGCAGAACACTAGCTAGCCATTAATTACATATATCCATACAAGGGCCCTAGAACTCCTCTACTGCTTTCGGGAAACGACTAATTGTGGAAAAGGCCCAGGTTTTTTCAGCACACAACCGATTTTCAACTTTGTTTAAAACTGCATAAGTTTGATAATTGATTGGATATGGTTCGATGACAACAGCTACACATGGTTGACCGTCGTGGGAAAAGACTATAGTGTTGTGCTGACGATGTAAACAGTTAACAGACAAATGATTTTCGATTCTAAGTTTTGACAATTAAAAGTTAATTTCCTTTGGAGAAGTTGTGGCACTTTGGACAAATTAATTGGAAAGTGTGTTGCAAACACAAGTAGCAATTTAGGTTCCACAACGGTGCCAAGCCCAGAATTTCTTCAACGTTCTTTTTTAATATTGAAGATTTTGTTTTAAATGCAATATTGTTATTTAAATGGAAATTCTGATATAAATCTTATCATCATTTGAGTATGTAGCTCTTTTAATTCAGTTTTTACTGGCTAAGTATTTTGCTTTTATTAGATGACTAGCGAACCTGCAGTTTCTCCTGTCCCTGCCCTGGTTGGTTTGTTCAAACTCAAAAGTGTTACACATAAGCCTACATAGGTACTTAAAAAAAGTCAAAAGCATATTTTAAGCCGTGTTTTTTTCGAACGTAGCGTGCTTAAACCAACGACTCTAACTTTTCAGGTTGATATTATTATAGGAAGTAGAGACATGGCTATAATTTGGTTTAATTTCAAAAATAACAAAACCATTTAATGACTTCTTTTTTCAGTCATTAAATAAACCCTCCCGCTGTTAGTGGAGCGAAAGTAGTGATAACAGCCACAACTTTAAAAAAAGCTGTTTATGCTCAGGTAGGTTTGCTTAAATAGGGATGTCTTCCTAACTAAAATACAAAGATTTAAAAGCACGGATAAAAATGAGCGTCATAAAGTGTAGACAGCAAGACTATTAGTTTTAAAAACCTGTTACTTTAAAAGATGGAGACCAACCACTTTGCTCTTCCTAAGAAACTTAACATTTACTTAATTTCTTTGCTAGAAATAACGGCTTGTATTAAAGGCTAGATATATATAGCTCGCACTTATTTCACTTACGATCTCAGTACACAATTATAGTTTCGCCATCATTCATTTTATTTTTCTGCACTGGCTTCTGTGAAAAACGTTAATGCTTCGTATCGCGGCCTCTTATTGTTAGGGTTAGTGTACAAGATTGCATCTCTGCAGACTTGGACTGTGCGAATGTTTGAAAGAGCATAAAACGAAGGAAGAACGTTATAAATGAAGGAACATAGAAAAGAAAAGAAAAGAAAAAGAAAGGAAGAAAAAAAAAACTAAAAAAAGAAAGTAAGTAAGTAGTTAAGTAGTTTTTATTCGGGACAGATACAGCAAAACTGTTACAAACTTAAAGTAAAAAAAGAAAAATACAGAATGCGCCAAGCATACCCGTATCGAAGGGTCACCCCTTCATTTGCTTGACGACAGAGTCCCAGCTGCAGAGCAACAGAGTTCAGCAGGCTGGTAACGCCCACGCCTTCTTACTCCGCCAGTCTAAAAGTCCACCTATGTACTTTGTGGTGCATGAACATTAAATAAATAAATAAAAAAAAAAATCACTGCAGATATTGCAGAGCTGAACTCATTCACGCTTTGGGTCTAAATGTCTCCTCTTAAAAGGTATTTCTTGCTTAAGTTTCCAATAACGTAATCTAGAAGTGACTGGATTCCCGGAAAACAGATTTTCCAAAGCACAATTAAATTAACCAGCCGTAGGTAAGTCATCATCCTCATAATCTTCCTATGAAGACCATTTCGTTCATATCCTTTTTTATGACATAAACTAGTGCTAAACTACGATCGCACGTGATGGTAAGCAGTGATGCAATCGGTGATGGTAAAGCGTACTAGTTCCTACTTCTAGAGAGGAGGCCTGAGTCCCAACAATGGGAACATTATAAGGCCGACTATGCTAAGCTAGTGCGCTTTAGCTTAGCATAGTCGGCCTTATAATGTTTTTGTTTGTAGTTTATTAAGAGCTTATTCACTCTAGCCTTGAAGGTACCTAATTATAGTCGGACGGGAAGGCCGCAGCAGGCAAATTGGTCCTGTCACTGCTGATACAATCCATATTTTCTTTGGTCTTCAGCTCCCAGTTTATCCTTCCACGCGTATACTCATTTATCTTTAAATAAAATTTACATGTTGGGTATTTTTTACCAAATATTAATGATACAACACAATCGGCGCGCTCGTGTAAACCAAGCTTTACAACATTAGCTTCTACGAACAGTCTCGCCAGCATTCGTAGAAATAATCAGAGCTACGAGTGACGTTATTATCCACACAATTATGTCTTCGGACTAAATCTTGAGGTTTTAACGTGTAACATAAATAGGCTTTTTTTTTTATGGTGGGAAAAAATCATGCATTGACATCCCCCGCTCTTGGGCGGAGCGGGAGATAGTGTCAGACTCTTACTGACTAAAAGACCCACCCCGTTCCTTCTAGCCTTCATACCGGGGCTCGAGCGCCCTTTCGGATAACCCTGGCCCCAGTAGGCTTCGACCCGGCTGGGTCCCTGCTGTTGCTGACAACTCCTTGAGGCGCGCGGGAACAGTGCGCGCCGTCGACGACTTGGGCTTGGTCCGAACAGTTACCGGACGGCCGGACAGTGAGCTACCCATTGCTCACTGTCCGCTGGCCCGCGCCTACGGTGGCCGGAAATCGGGATCAGAATCCCGGCGGCGGCGGCGGCGGCGGCGGCGATAACGCCGTTGCCTAATGCGTTCGGCCTCCTCCTTTGCGAGCATTACTGCTTCGCAGTAGTCGGCGACCGCCTGCCACTCCTCCTCACTCTTTATTATTATTATTATTATTCCTTTATTATTCATTTCAACATATTAATTACATTTTTAAATATTCCTTAAAAAAATTATAAAAAAAAAACATTTAAAAATATAAAAAATAGTGTCCCACCGGTATCGGGAATAGGGTCCAAGCTACCGGCGGTCAGGGCTCCAGAGAAAGGAACCTCCTGACTATACGAGCCGTGTCCAGAAGTACCGCTTTCTGAATCAAGCCCTTGATCCAGTCGCCTAACGAGAGCCTCCTAAGGTGTTGGTCGAGGCTCTTGGCTATTAAGCCATTGGCTGAAACGACTATCGGTACAATAATCGCTGAATCCACTTCCCACATGTCGACAACCTCGCGAGCCAAGTCAATATACTTGATTTGTTTATCTTTCTCGGCTTTCGCGCGGTTCTCGTCATGCGGAACGGATATGTCAACAATCATTGCACGCCTCTCGCTTCGGTCCACCACCACTATATCAGGCTTATTGGCTACAATAGTCCTGTCAGTGATGATGGACCGATCCCATTATTATTATTATTATTACAGTGGCCACACCCGGGCGTCACTTCCGCATGAATCCGGTGCAGGAAACTCCCGAACGAACCATGTCCGGTGAGGACCTGCGTCATGCGGAACGCCGTGAGGTCTTTCCAGCCACGCCTCAAAGAGGGGACATGAATAGGCTTGCTAGTTACTTATGTTGTTGGTGAGCAATAAAAAAATATTTCGTAACTACAATGCGATGAAGACAAATATGAAGGTAATTTTATATCTATAGTTACCAAATAAACATCATTATTACAACCGAAAGACGTCCGCTGTTGAACCTCCCCAAGTGTCGCCACAGTGACCAGTCTTCTGCGTCTTGCTTCCATCGGATTCCCGCTACCCTCAGTAGGTTTACCTTGAGGAAAGTCTACAAACGCTGCGCCCCATCGTCCATATGTTCTGCAAGTAATGTGCCCTGCTGGCGGTTTTACGTCCGCTGTTTGACCTCCCCAAGTGTCGCCACGGTGACCAGTCTTGTGCGTCTTGCTTCCATCGGATTCCCGTTACCCTCATTATTTTTACCTTGAGGAAAGTCTACCAACGCTGCGTCTCATCGACTATCAGTTCTGCAAGCCATGTGCCCTGCCCATTGCCATTTAAGTCCAGTGATTCTTCAGACTACGAGTATGTCGATAACTTTGGTCATTTCTGATGCGATCACGCTAAAAAACTCCGAGCATAACTCTTTCCATTGTTTAATGGCATAAATGATATAATATGTGTTATTTGAATCTACGCGGCTATTTTAGGAAGTACTTAGACACTACTGTTTTATTTGAAGTGTGACACCTTAAGATTTGGACCGCAGTGACCGCTGCCACCAGTGCGGACAGCCCGGGCACAAGGCCGTTGAATGCCGTGCAAAGCCGCACTGCTACGCATGTGCGGCTGCAGGCAAGCCGGCCGACCACCGGGCTGGGGGCAGATCCTGCGACCCCCCCGCCAAGGCCAAGGGCAAAGTCAGGCCCATCCACCCTGACACCCTCACCGCAGCAGCCACCGTCTTGGCTGCCGCCGCTGTCGCCGCCGCTCCCGCCGCGGCGGTGCCCTCACAGGGGGCTCGGGAGGAGACTGTAATGGAATGTCAATAAGGACACCATTACGTCTCCTCCAGGCGAACATCAACCACTGCGCCCCCGCTCAGGATCTGTTGCTCCAGAGCATGGCGCAGTGGTCGATCAATGTCGCCGTCGTCTCCGAGCCGTACTACGTCCATCCCCGCTGGGTTCAGGACCTGGACGGCTCGGTGACGCTAATTTCGTCGGCCGCCGCCGGTACCCCGCCCCTCGAGGCTGTTGCGAGGGGACGAGGTTGCGTGGCAGCACGGGTCGGGGACATTGCAGTGGTAGGCGTCTACCTGTCCCCGTCCAGAACTCCCGACGAACTCCATGTCTCCCTTATGGAGCTAAGTGTCGTCGTCGCTGAGTTTGGTACCCTCCCCGTGGTCGTTTGTGGGGACTTCAACGCCTGGAATACGGCTTGGGGTTCCCGGCGCACGAACACACGGGGTCGGTTGGTGGAGGACTGGGCCTTGGAGCTGGGCCTGGTCGTCCTGAACCGGGGTTCTGTCCCCACGTTGGTGCGGAGGCGGGGTAAATCAGTGGTGGACCTTTCGTTCGCCAGCCCCGCTCTGTCGCCGCGTGTCGTCGACTGGCGCGTTATGGAGGAGGTGGAGACGTACTCCGACCACCGGTATATCCGGTTGGACGTCTCCGCCGAAACCTCGGCCGCGCCGGTCCGACAGAGCCCTTGCGGTCCGCGGTGGGCGCTTAAGCAGATGGACCGGGAGCTCCTCCTGGAAGCCGCGACGGTACAGGCCTGGGTGCAAGCACCGGACAGGCCTGTCGACATCAACGTCGAGGCGGAGTGGTTCCGGGAGGCCATGTCGCAAATTTGCGATGCGGCAATGCCCCGAGTCCGTCCAGGACGTGCTAAGCGCCAGGTGTACTGGTGGTCGCCGGAAATCGCTGCACTGCGCAACACGTGCAACCACGCGCGACGCCGGTACGCCAGATACTGCAGGCGCCGCATCCGCGCGCCGGATGCGGAGGCCAGAGAGGCGGAGCTGTACGAAGGTTACAGAGAGGCAAAACACACCCTCCGAGCGGAGATTAAGCGGGCCAAACTCGAGGCCCGCGACGTGTGGCTGGGGTCTCTGAACGCGGACCCGTGGGGGCGCCCGTACAAATTGGTACGGGAGAAACTGCGCCCCTGGGCTCCCCCGCTGACTCAGAGTCTCCGGCCCCAACTCGTGGAGGGTGTGGTAAGCGCTCTGTTCCCTGCGCGAGGGGAACACTCCCCCCCGCCCATGGCTCCGCCTCCGCCAGCGGTGTCTGACGCGGACCGCAATAGCGACGACGACGATAATGCTCCAGAGGTGACCGAGGCAGAGATGAGAGTGGCGGTGCAAAGGCTGAGTGCCAAGAACGCCGCCCCAGGACCCGATGGCTTGCCTGGGAAAGCCTGGGTCCTGGCCATGGAGGCTCTCGGGCCTCGACTGAGAGGGCTCTTCAGCGCATGCTTGGAGAGGGGCCAGTTTCCACTTCGCTGGAAGACGGGGAAACTGGTCCTCATCGCGAAGCCAGGGCGCCCTGCGGACTCTCCGTCCGCGTACCGGCCCATTGTGCTGCTCGACGAGGTGGGCAAGCTCTTTGAAAGAGTGATTGCGAGCCGCCTCGTCGCGCGCCTTTCACGGGTGGGGCCGGACCTTTCGGACGGACAGTTCGGCTTTCGCAGGATGCGCTCTACGGTGGACGCCATCATGCGCGTGCGAGCCCTCACGACGGGGGATGCGGTGTCCCAGGGTAGGTGTGTCGTGGCAGTGTCCTTGGACATTGCCAACGCTTTCAATTCCCTGCCCTGGAGTACGATCCGGAGGGCACTCCGGTACCACCGGGTGCCCGAATACCTCTGTCGAGTAGTCGAGGCCTACCTGTCGGACAGGTATATTGTCTACCCCGGTCACCAGGGAGACTGGAAACGTCGGGGGATGTCGTGCGGTGTTCCGCAGGGGTCGGTACTAGGGCCACCCTTGTGGAACATCGGGTACGATTACGTGCTGCGGGGCGACCTCCCTGACGGGGTCAGCGTGGTCTGCTACGCAGACGACACGCTGGTTCTAGCGCAGGGAGAGTCGTACCGGGCGGCGGCCGCTTTAGCGACACGCGGGGTTGCGATAGTCGTTGGTAGGATCCAGGAGTTGGGACTCGAGGTGGCGCTGCGCAAATCCGAGGCCATGTGTTTTCACGGTCGCGGCCGTCGGAACGCGCCACCGTCGGGTTCCCAACTAACGGTAGGAGGAGTTCGCATCGGCGTCGGGACATCGATGAGGTACCTGGGACTCATCCTCGACAGCCGATGGAATTTCGAGGAGCATTTCCGACGTCTGGCTCCCAAACTCAACCGGACTGGGGCCGCTCTCAAGCGGCTCCTGCCCAATCTTGGGGGTCCAGACGCCTCCTGCCGGAGGCTCTACGCGGGGATCGTTCGGTCCATGGCCCTCTACGGGGCGCCGGTGTGGGCGCCGTCGCTGCGAAAGCGACCGGCGGGCATTCTGAACGCCTGCCAGAGGGTCATGGCAATTCGGATGGTGCGGGGATACCGCACGATTTCCTGCGAAGCGGCGAGCCTTCTGGCTGGCCTACCACCGTGGGATCTGGAGGCAACAGTCCTTGCACACATGCACGACATGCGCGTGGAGATGCAACGCCGGGGTGAAAGTCCTCTGCCGCGACAGGTCACGGCATGGCGGACAGAGCTCCGGCGGGATCTCATGGTGGAATGGCGTCAGCGACTATCGCAACCCCGTCATGGGCACGCCACAATTATGGCGATAAGTCCCCTCTTTGAGGCGTGGCTGGAAAGACCTCACGGCGTCCTTACCTTCCGCATGACACAGGTCCTCACCGGAAATGGCAAGTTCGGGAGGTTCCTGTTCCGAATTAAAGCGGAAGTGACGCCCGGGTGTCGCCACTGTGCGGAACGCCCGGAGGACACGGTGGAGCACACAATCGCGGTGTGCCCTGCTTGGGCGGAGCATCGTCGTGCCCTCGTGGGGGTGATCGGCGGCGGAGACCTCTCGCGCCGGGCCTTGGTCGAGGCCATGGTCCGGAGCGAGGAGGAGTGGCAGGCGGTCGCCGACTTCTGCGAAGCAGTAATGCTCGCTAAGGAGGAGGCCGACCGCATCAGGCAACGGCGCTCTCGCCGCCGCCGTCGGGATTCCGATCCCGATTTCCAGCCACCGTAGGCGCGGGCTTGCGGACAGTGAGCAATGGGTAGCTCGCTGTCCGGCCGTCCGGTAACCGTCCGGACCAAGCCCAAGTCGTCGACGGCGCGCGCTGTTCCCGCGCGCCTCAAGGAGTTGTCAGCAACAGCAGGGGCCCGGCCGGGTCGAAGCCTACTGGGGCCAGGGTTATCCGAAAGGGCGCTCGAGCCCCGGTATGAAGGCTTGTAGGAACGGGATGGGTTTTTTAGTCAGTAAGAGTCTGACACTATCCCCCGCTCCGCCCAAGAGCGGGGGTTGTCATAAGATGATTTTTCCCATCGAAAAAAAAAAAAAAAAACACCTTAAGATTTGTTGGATGATAAACCTGCTTTTACAGGCTTTTTTTTTTGGAGGGGAAAATCATTCAATGACAACCCCCGCTCTTGAACGGAGCGGGAGATAGTGTCAGACTCTTACTGACTAAAAAACCCACCCTGTTCCTACAAACCTTCATAGCGGGGCTCGAGCTCCTCTTCACTATCTTATCTGATGGTAAATACAAATACAAAAAAAATATTTGTGCAAGCGATGATATGGTCGACGATGGACCACGCTTGCCTAGAAGCAATCTATTCACTCTTGACTTAAAGACGCCCAGGTTATAGCTATCAGGAAACAGATTCCGGCAGAAAATTCCGAAATACAAATAAGGTTTCCGTTTTTTCCTTTTGAGGAACGGAACCCTATCAAAGATGTCAGTTGAAGCCATTCAAGCCTGTCCAAGTGACCAATTTTAATCATTTACAAAGTCTACGATCTTTGAGGTAAGTTGTAAAAATTAAGTTGTGTAGTTGTAAAATATTATGGCCTGACATAAATCGTCATATAGTTTATGAGATGAAAGCTTTCTGGCTGATATGCGTAATAAATATTAATCTTAATACTTTAACAGGGGTCTTACTTTGCTTTTATACTGCTTTTGCTGACTTATTTGTAACCACAATATATGGATCTCACTAGGCCTGCTAATAATTTAAAATTCATTTATTTAGGACAACAGTGATCCATATATTTTGTTTAACTCGCTGTCCGACCGTCCGGTAACTGTCCGGACCGAGCCCAAGTCGTCGACGGCGCGCACTGTTCCCACGCGCCTCAAGGAGTTGTCAGAAATAGCAGGGGCACAGCTGGGTCGAAGCCTACAGGGCCCAGGGTTAGTTTCGAGAGATAGCTCAGCCCCGGTCTAAAGGCACGAAGGAACAGGGTGGGTTTTTAGTCAGTTAGAGTCTGATGCTATCTCCCGCTCCGCCCCAGAGCAAGGGTTGTCATATGATGATTTTCTTTATGAAAAATCACAAAGTTAAGCTTGTCAAGTCAACAAAAATACATAGTCATCGGGCCATCCTGACGACTGAGAGGTTGTTTTGCACTTGCACCCAGCTGTTTGCTGGCGCCTAATACCCGTTATGACTTACCGTGACCTGTGTTGTACTTAATGTCGGTGGTGTCCAAATTTTAACCATATCCATCGGTTATTACATAATATGAGAAACTGACTTTTAACGCGGATGAATCTGCTAGCATTTATATCTCTGAGTCAAAACTGAGGAAAATAAGTACTGAGTAAGCAATTCACAGAACGCTAACTCACCGTGAGTAAGCATGAAAAACATAATCCACCAAAATATAGCTTTAGTTCAAATCAACACTCAGAGACAATTATATCAACTACTATATTTATAAAATGGGCTGTGGGAAAAGGTTACTTGTCTGCTGAGCACTTTCAATCTTCCTTTCAATTATAACGCCCTCCCACTAAAACCTTCGATTCCTTATCATTACTGTACATCAACAACAACCAGAAAAAGAGATCGACAGTGCCATTAACCAATAAATGTTTTTGCCGCAGAGTAGGAAGAAATGGAGTGACTCTCGGCAGTATACGACAGGTGTTGTTGAAGTAATATTAATTTATATTCAATAGCTTCACTCATAATATTATCTAACTATGTACTTACAATCCCAACTTTACAAATTGCAATAAAAGTGATTATATCGCGAATCCGGCCAAATACAATAGGCACAAAATATATGGGTTATTGAGTAATAATTGAGACGTTTCGCGTAGGTCGGATTCGCTATATTATCGCCTTTGTCTCAATTTGGAACGCAGGGCATATATTACTAGCTTCTGCTAGTGGCTTAGGTCAGTTGAAAGCTGGTAACAAACCTCCACGTGTTCCTGAGATAAAGAATTTTGACAGGCAGATAGACGGACAACAACAAAATGATTCTATAACAGTTCTTTTTTTCTTTTCTTTTGAGGTACATTACCCTGAAAAGTGTTGATAAATAATTATGAAACATCTCATGAGTGCTTATTTTTTTAATAAATCTGCACACTCCATTCTTAACACATCTTGGTCTTAAAAATCGCACTCTTCAAAAGATTGACCATCTTTATTTCCAGTTGTAATTGTGCACGATCGAATGTTTATATGTGAACCAACAACTGGTTCTCTTTGCAACCAATTGCAACCTATGTTTAAAGCTACATCTCAATATTGCTTGTCAGTGTGGCCAGTAGAACAGCGATTTTGTTGGTATGGCGAAAGTTTATGAAGCTGAACCAACCGTCTATGAAACCATTTTTATTTCAAATATAAAATAATAAGGTCGAAAGTGCTGATTTCCTGATTAGTTTA
Organism: Mythimna ferrago; assembly: GCA_910589285.2. Classification (NCBI taxonomy): domain Eukaryota; kingdom Metazoa; phylum Arthropoda; class Insecta; order Lepidoptera; family Noctuidae; genus Mythimna; species Mythimna ferrago. The sequence continues at coordinate 5,714,496 of OU342693.1, forward strand.
CAGTTTTACTCGGCTTGCAAAAGTTATTGAAGAACTGTCTACCAATTTAAATATCTCTGCTGTGGTCATAAAATATGTCAGTGCATGCAAATGTAACCAGGGCTGCGGGCTGATAAAAAATAGTTACCGCGTTCTTCGAATGCAAAGGGTAATTGAAGGAACACGGATGAGTTTTGATCGGTAAAAGTCTGACACAGCCTCTTACTCCACTCAAAGTGAAAGAAATTATTTAGTCATTCCGACCCACAAAAAAATCCATAATAGTAGTTTTTTGGTAAGAGATTCTTAATCTTATACAAATGATCTATTACAGTCAAGAAATTATTAAAAAATCGCTAGATATGTAATAACATTCATATATATATATTATTTTTAATTGATATAAACTAGTGCTTGACTGCGATTCCACCTGATGTATATAATATTTGTATAATAATGTATATGACATTATTAAACAATTTCAAACAATAAAAAATGTCAAACCAATAAAAGAAGCCCTTTTATACCTACACAAAGTGCTCAACCCGCTACCGCTTATCGCTCTATGAATTCACCGCTAGTTTAGTGGCCCCAAAGTAACGAATAATTTCCCCACAATTAATGTACAAGTATATTTATCCAATTATTTGTCATTGATCACGCGAAATATATGTTTTTCTTCGTTTTTAATCATTTTACTCAATCAATTTAAACTTGCCCGGGGGTGTTAACAAACCGTTTATTAAGGAAATAAAAGTACACATTTATGATGGAAAAAGAGTATTTTATTTTAACAATTAATTATTAAGACAGATGTTATTGTACAGCCTTTGTTAATGTCTTTAATAATTTATTTTTAAAGTTGTTAAATAATTCAAGAATTCAGCGGCTTTTGTTGATGAAATCACAAAGATCTAAATTATTGAATCAAATGACTTAAGGCCCAAGCGCCCGAAAAGTTCCATAAAACAGTGACTTTCTGAAGCCTACTCCTCGGTAACGGCCAGGTATAGGTTTGAAAAAAATATATATGTTTATTATAGATTCATGAACAACATTATCAACATTTGACTTTTTCGTGCTGTTAATACTTTTGTCTAAAAAAATATTTAGCAATTTCGCTACTTTTCGCAACTTTTCCCTACTCCTTCGAAACGGCTTGGTTTTAAATGCACAGATTTGCGTACTGCCGCCTAGGCGGGTGCGAGAGGTGCATCCACATAATTTTGGCTAGATGGTTCAAGGGACTATAAGCCTTTTAAGGTCATGCAACTGCATGCCCATGCCGAGTGCCGACATACATTTTCACTGTTTTTCACACAACCGCTCTTACGCGATTATAACGTTATTACACATTTTTCATTAGATATTTTGGAAACACAGTATCTTGTGGCTATTATCTAGGCTTCTATTGAAATCAATTTATAAATATATTTTATTTAACTTTGACACTTCATAATTTACTCAAATATTAAAAAAGTCAAAAAAATAAAACAATGGAAGCCTAGCTTTAATCACAATCCTGAATGACAACAATTTTTTTTTCAAAAACTTTTAAGGTTTTAAAAAAAAACACGTATTTTCTGGAACTAGTTTTGTGAAATATTCGAGTAAATCATGAAATTACCGAATGCTAACAGAATTTTCTGGCGTTATCTCTCTTTTTCGCGTTGCCTCTTCGTCAAACATCGCATTGGATTGCATTACATGAAGTAACAAGCTTTGAAACCATGCTCGATGTTGGCGATAAGCGAGTGAAAAAGGAGCCTCTTAATGTTTTTTACTTAATTACTCTAAGTATATAAGTATGGAAATTCTAAGGCCTTTTCGTCGCTTTTTACTCTTCATTTTTCGCTTCATGGTGTTGAATCTGTAACAAAATAAAAACAACATTAATGTATGTTACCAGCTGATAGCTACAACCTGGAGAAGGTTAATTTTAGGCAAAATTGTTCTAAAATAAAAAGACGTGTGGCACTCGGGGACTGCCGCGGTAAAGCTATTGCATAGCATTTTTATCAACTTATGCAATTATAATTATTTATTTATTTTATTTATGCAGTATTTTTTTTCCTTTGTTTTTTTTTTCTTTGATATTAATTGAAGTTACACTTTCACACATTGAATTGAATTTTGATTGATTGTTCACTCATTTGTTTTCTTATCGGTCACCACGCTCAAAAAACAAATGAGTGGGGGGTGTTAGGTTATTTTCGTTCCGGAATTTCTGGATTCGGTCTCCACGCTCAAGGCCCGCGATAGAAGCTATGCAATAGCTTAAAAAAATAAAAAATGATATAAAAAAAACATTCTTTGAGCGGGCAATTGTGGATAAAAATTAAGAAATACTCTCACATGAAGGTTTTTGTAATACAAATTTTTATCATGAATAGGCTCGCGTTTGACACCTGATGGAAAGCGATGATGTGGCCGATAAACGATATTAGAATCGAGAAAAAAAACAGCGACAAATCAAAGTTTTTCATTTAATCAAGGTTTGTTGGGGATAGGAGTAGGTTTTCGAGTATATGTATTACAAAAAATATTCTTACACACATACACGGTTGCTTCAAATATAAATCTGTGATAAAATTAATTATTTTACCAACTATCCAGAATATTTGCATTCGTGGGAACAAAAACATATTTTACAACCACAGTTACAGCACAATGCGATGAAAGTTGATAAACGAAATAAATATCAATTAATATGTTGGTTCACTTAATTGAATTATATTGATTTTGGTTTAACGGGAGCCACAATATATTAATATCTGGTTTATGTTACAACGTTTGGTTAAACAATGCAGATTTAATTTCAGTGAATTTATGTTGTGCTCGCAGAACAAATGGCCGTTGGGGCCGAAAGGTTCTGGAATGGCGACCGCGTACCAGAAGACGCAGCGTTGGAAGGCCTCTTAGAAGATTGACCGATGACCTGGTGAAGGTTGCGGGAATCCGATGGATGCGAGACGCACAGGATCGTTCATTGTGGCGACACTTGGGGGAGGCCTATGTCCAACAGTGGACATCTATCGACTGAAATGATAATGATGATGATGTTATACTAGCTTCTACCAGCGGCCTCATGAAAGTAGCTCTCTCCTTACAAACTTTGGACCCCCATTCATCCCCTCAGGGTTTTTTGTTTAAGATAGAAATCATCTAATGACTTCTCCCGCTATAGGGCGGAGCGGGAGAGCGTTTCAATTTTATTGACTAAAACCACACTTCTGTCCTTCAGGTGCCCTTTGCTTTCCAGGTTTCCTTTTCACGGTGGTGACTCAGTAAGCAGCGATGCAAACGGTGAGGTGCACTAGTTTATTATGAGCCAATTCACTCTAGCTTTGAAGACACCCAAATTATAATTGGACAGAAAGACCGCAGCACTGTTCCAGTCCTTCGATGTGCGCGGTACAAACGATCAGTAGAGGTGTTAACAATATAAGGGTGGACAGTGTGGTCACTCTCCAAACGTCAGGCAGTCCAATGGTAGAAAGGCTGGCTACCCTACGCCTGTGATCCAGCCTTTGTAGATTGATTTTAACCAAATCTGGACCACCGTTTAGGCTCTTCGTGCGCCTTCTCACGGTTGTCTGACAGTATGCTGAACTGAACCTATTTGGCACTACTGTGAGACACATTATTGCTGATTGTTTTTATTTTATTTTTTATTTTTTTAAGCTTTATTTAAGCTATTAATTAATGTTTTAATACTTGTTATGTTCATTGTGTGCCAAATAAACATGTTTTCTTTCTTTCTTTCTCCTCTGAATCCAAAACCGCTAGATTGAATTTTGCAGCACCAGCCTATATGTGTACTTCATCATCATCATTATTTCAGCTGAAGGACGTCTTGGACAAATGCTTCCCCCATTAAGTATTGCCACAACGAACAGTCCGTTGCACCTCGCATCCTTCGCATTCCCGTGACTCTCGCCATGTCATTGGTCCACCTTGTGGGGGTCCTTCCAACGCTGCATTTTCCGGTTCGTGGTCGCCACTCTAGAACCTTTCTATCACATCGACCATGCGTCTTCAATGTGCCCTGTCCACTGCCACTTAAGTTGGGCGATTCTCAGAGCTATGTCGCTAACCTTGGTTCTCCTGCGGATATCCTCATTCCTGTTGCGATCACGCAAACTCCGAGCATAGCCCATTTCATTGCTCTATGGATGACTGTAAGCCTTCCAATGAGGCATATTGTAAGCAACCATGTTTCAGTGCCTTATGTCACCACTAGCAACACGCACTGGTCATAGACTCATCTTTAAATACTGCGGAGATGACAATGTGTACTTAGTTTAGCTAATATTAAAGTGTACATTACTCATACGCTTTGGTGTGTATTTAATCATCTTCAAAGTTATCATATGTACACAAGTATCTCGTATCAATTTGCTCTACCATCCTCTGTAACATGATATTGAATCATTGTTATTGGCGCTTACAATGCCTTTGTGATTTCCGATACCTATTCAATGCCTTGTGTGGCTATGACTGTATTATATCGAACCGTTTTAATGCATATAGGTAAGTCACTCCTATGTATTTAAACTTTATGTTCAGTATTGGTATATAAGTTGTTTTTTTTTTCAGAGGTAGAAAATCATCCAATAACTTCTTTCAATCAAGAATGGAGCGAGATAGCCTGTTAGACACCTGTGTTCCTTCAGTTGCCACTTGCGTTGCAGGGCCGCGGGTGGTTAAGGTAACTATGTACAAAAAACTAGCCGTAAGAAAATGATTCATGAAGATCTGTATCGATCTCCAGGATTTGATGATGCACAAAATTGCACAGCTCGTGTCGTAGAACTCTTTGCTTGATTTAATAAAACTTAGTAAATTATTTCACCGGTAGGTATCTATCATGATGACGTAATATAGACGCTTAGATAATAATTTAATCAACAATATCCTCGCTCATGTTCTTTGCTACCCACAGCTTCAAGAGCCAATTCATTTCATAGACATCACTTCAAAACCTGCCTACCCCAACAAGTACGATGATGTACTTCATTTAGTACAAACAAATCGATAGACCAACGCTACCTAGTTACGGAGCACAATAGGCTCTCGTGACACCCGCGGCGTCATTGTACCAGCTTCAATTCCCGGGTCGTGCTAATGAACCACTTGTGAATCTGAACATGTGTGCAGTGATGGGGTTTGGTGAAATTGCTGGTATTTTCGATTATATTTTTGCATAAATACCTATAGTGTAATGGTTATGAAGATGTCTAGTTTATGTAGTGTGATATAGCATGAAGAAGTACCTGATTAGCATGACTATATAGTTACACAAATATACTATTAAATTTATCTTGTTAGCGTAACTATGTAGTTACACAGATATACATGTTAAATGTACCGTGTTAGCGTGACTAGTTACATAAATATACTATTAAAGGATTGTGCCAATTTAGATTATGAGTTGATAGAAAAATATTAAATAGGTTAGTTTTCGATAGATGGTGTAAAAGGAGTGCGGTAAAATAGTTGCATCCCAAAGTAATTATTAAATTACTTCTTTGCGATTCGAGTCAGATTCGTACTTATATATTAACTAATTACGAAAGTTAATATTTAAATCATGTATGTATATTAGACTTTTGATATAGCATAATAAAGAAAATGCATGGGAATGTTGAGAATCGACAATAGGGTAGTGTCCAGGGTCAAAATAATTACATTTTATTTAGTCCGTATTTTAGAGTATAAAAAAATATTGGACACGTATTTTTTCTTTTTTCGATTAAACAAAAAATAACAAAGATATAGTCCATTAAAATTACGTATGACGTCACCCCGTGCGAAAAAATGTAGCACGGCGTGACGTTACACGTAACTTTAATTTTTGGTTTAATTTACAAAAAAAAATACTTGTCCCTTATTTTTGAATAATCTAAAAGACGGACTAATTACATTTTTTACGGACACTAGCCTATTGTCTTGGTTGAACAAGAACATAACTTTGCTCTCATATCAATCTACAACAAATAAACTAATTATAAAAGGTTTCAGTTAAAAATCGATAACTTTCTTTAAGTATCTGTTACACTTTACAAATAAAACAGAGTGCCTAATGCGAGTTTGTTTACGTTAACGAGATCGACATGTTTATGACGTTCGGCGCTCCGATTGGCCCACTCCAAGCTCTTAACCAATCAGAGAACTAAACGCAGTAAACGTTTCGATCGTATTAACGTAAAAACAACTCTTACTCAGAGACCAGGGGTGCAATCGCGCTATTTTTTTTCAACTCAATCGCAACCGAACCGCTACCATATCACAACTTTTTGACCGTTTCGTATCGCGCTAAAAATTTGACAGCAAGTTGAGACGCAGCGCGATCGTAACTGGAACGTTACCGCTGTCAAACGTAAAAGTTGATAGGAGGCTACTTTTTTAGGATCGTTACTGGATCGTTGGAGTGTTTTGTCTTTGTTTTGAAGTGATTCTGAGTGAAAATCTTTCAAAAATACAACATTACCATGTACGCCTACATAGATTTATTGGAGAAATCTCATGAATACGATGTAGCGGTGGCTCGAGCCGAAACTAAAAGGAAAAACTTAAAAGCTAAACTTAGTTGTGATTTGTTGTGATTCATACAGTGATCGACAGTTTGTAAAGAGAGACTCACGAAAGAATTAACCCGTGAACTAATTTCCAAGCAGACTCCTCATATGCCACCAGTCCTACGTTCTGATGTTCAGTAAGGAGTGTAGGGGCAGATTTTGTGATGATTCCTCTCTAAAGTCATAAACAGCATTATCATAACCAGAATTGTATTGTTATAATTTTGTTCTTTCCTGTCAGTGCTAGTTCATATCCTTATTGTTTTTTTTTTCAGATATGTGATTCTTATTTAAATATATTATGTGTGGATGCAAGTTCCCCTGGGTCCACACATGATAGTGTTGTTTTGGCCAACTATCCATTGAATGGTTATATAGAAAGACTCCACATTAATCATGGAGATAATTTAAATCTTTTAAGTATGTTTAAATTGAGTATAATTTATGTTGCAATCTTCTGATACATTATGTAAATATTTTTTTAAGACTCTTTAATTTATTTTTGGTTATTGCAGGAGATTCAGGGTACCCTTTGAGACCGATAATGATGACACCCATCTCGGAACCAAGGCCGGATACTCCGGAACAATATAACCAAAGCTTGCTCTTGACGGCCAAAAGTGTTGTTGAATGCTGTATAGGTGTTTAAAAAGCTCGCTTTAGGTATGCTTTGAATATCATACCATTATTATAATAATTGATATAATTTGTGTTTGAAATAAATAAATAATAATAAAACGGTTTGTCCTTGCAGGTGCTTATTGGTTGATAGTCAGCTGCATTACACTCCAGTAACTGCTGTCAGAATAGTGAATGCATGCTGTGTTCTGCATAATATAGCACACAAGGCTTATATCCCCTACACACCCCTAACAGCAGAAGAAGCAGCTCGTGAGCGACAGCTGACAGAGGGCGTTGGTCATGGTGTCAGGCAAGAGCAGTGACCGGGCACTCATGCTCTTAGCGAGTTGGAGCAGAACAGTGGGCGCTCATTCAACGTTAATGGACTAATAGGAGAAACCAATTATCTTAATTAATTCTACTTTTAAAATTAACATACTATCCTATTGTTGTCCATGTATGCATTAAAAAAGTGCATTGTAAAAATGTTATATCAACATGGTTTCAAAATTTGTGTTATGATGACACTTAGTGGCTGGTGTAGGTTAATTAGTTTTAAGTTTGTTTATCATTGAAATGGTTTTTAAATAGTTCTTATGTGTTTTATATAAGTATTCTTAGCAAATATGAACATAAACAATAAAATAATTTAAATCATAAGACACTTGAGGTACAGGCAGGTTAGATCATTATTATTGTTTTGTTTTAAGGCTGCACTTATTGTGTAAACCTGTATGTTATTCCCCTTAATTATTATTCTATATTCAATTCCATTTTTCGTAGTGTTTGTGAATAAAGGCTATTTGTATTCCTAACGCCTCGTCATTTTATTTTAATTATATTTTCAAACGTAAACATTATCACATAACATAGCTCGTCGTCTCTCGTCACTCGTCCAAGAGCAAGGTCTTGATAAGCTCCAGAAACTGCACCATCAGTAAGTCTGAATGTTTATTTACGTAAAATCTTGCTAACCTCTTCAAAAGTTTAAGTACATACCGCACTTTCAGCTGTCAAAACTAGAGGTGTACACGTCAAAATTTATTACTAAACGCTCGGATATTCACAAACTAAAAGGACATCACTAACGATTGACGTTACGCAACGGTCCAACTTTGGTTTACGTTCGTGAACGTTTGAACTTTTAGCGCGATACCAAAAACCCGATCAGCTGAATCGAAACCTAACCATTGCCGCAATCGAACCGTAACTTTGTCGTAAACGTTTGAAATTAGCGCGATCGGCCCCCAGTAGCCCGATTCACGTAATCAAACCCGTAACGATATCGTAGCGATTTAGTCGTTTAGACTATTTCCGTATTCACATCCATCAATCGAGTTTGAACGACACCGATTTTAAAGTCGTTTGGTCGAAGAGTCAATTTAATAAAAAAAAAATCTGTATGATATTATCCTGGTAGAATACTTATTAATGTAACTGGAAATAAGTCGTCGATAGATCGTTTAGTTTCGAGCACAAATGTTGTCATTCTATCCAATCCCGATTATGGAACACGTGAATACCGATTTTGGATAGAACTTCGATCGAACGATTATAAAACTTCAACGATATTTGGCTTGTTTGATTTTACGTGAATCAGGCTACTGAACTTATAGCAGGTCGACACGGTTAGAGGGGAGCTCTTCAAACCTGGGGTAAATATGGCGGTACCTACGCTCCTGCTCAGTGGCCATTTGTAGAGACATTATGTTCTTGTTCACTCAATTGTTTAAGCAGTGACAGCGTATTGCTTTTACTAGTGAATGTTAAGCACACAAGCGGACATTGTTAAGACGAGGCATTTTCATCAGGCAATGTTGCTTTTACAAAAAAGGATCTAGCAAGATTTAAATGCCACTGTATCCCCACCAACTGTGTTCCCACGTTGTCGTCGTGGTGGGGCTTGCGTGTCTCAGTGACCTTGAGGGCTATGCCGGTAGAGCTACTCATGCCGGAAGGCCTCAAGCGAGAGTCCAGACCAAGAGGAACATACGGCGGAGTCCAGTCGGACCGCCTGGAGGGTGCGCTGTCCAGAAGCGCTGGCACAACAGCTGTTAGCGCCTTCTGGATAGCGATGTCGGAGAGATAGGGTTCGCCTCCGGTACGTGTCTGTTCAGCAGACATGACCAGGATGGCGAACGTGCAATGGGGACCCCACCCCATTTAAAACAAAAAGGCAAAGCTGAGTTCAGCAACATTATGAGCGCGCATGGGAAAGAAATAACTACCCCAGGAGGGTACCAGTTAGCTGGAGAATCCCTCCCCGAGCAGAGCTCGGGCTGCCCCTCGTATTCTGGGGGGGGCAACCATCGCCTCGGTTCTTCGGAACCCGTACCGTCCCTTGAGGACGCATCGAGCCAGGGTGGCTCACACACCGATGTCGCGGAGTCCCTGGGACCTGTTCCCAGCACGTCCGCGACGCCGAAGGAGGCCGGCAGGAGCTTCGGTCTCAGAGAGGTGAGTGGAGACGAGACGTCGGACACCGATGCCGATGCCGCGTCTTCACGCAACTCAGTAGTGTTGGAGGTGATGGAGGTGGAGGAGTCCACCTCCACGAAGAGGTTGGCGTACCTTAAGCGCCCCGTGTCAGGTCCCGTGTCTGACGACGAGATGGGTTCAGCCCGAAAAATCTCGACTGCGGTGCGAGGGGCACCCCGGAAAACGGGCGGAGGAAGAGGGTGCGCCGAGGAGGCGACCCGGCGTCCCCCGGTGGAGGTCGCCAGAGCGGAGGAAGGCCACCAACTCAGTCCCTCGGAGCCGGAGCCTTATGGCGATGAGCCAGAAGGCATGGTGGAGGCGATGGCCAAATTTAAAGAGGTAGTGGCAGCCGCCATAAACAGCGTGGCAAACAAGCGCGAGAGGGTCGCCAAGAAGCGCTCCGTCGAGCTGGCCAATACCTCGATTGAGGAGGCGCTTGGGATCGTCTTCGAGCCCTACAAGCGCACCCTCAGAGGGAGGATTGGTCGGCTCGAGGCGGCCGTGCTGGACCGTACAGGTGCCACGGAGTTCCCAAAGGGGGGGAGTGGGCAAGAGCGGGGTCAGTCCCAGCCTTTGCCCCAGGCGGAGAGCGAGGTGCTGTCCCTGCTACGGCAGGAGCTGGCTGCCTCCAGGGAGCAGCAGCGGCGGCAGCAGCAGCAGTTCGAAGAGCGCATCCAGCGCCAGTTCTCCGTCCTGGAGGGCATCGTTCTGCGTCCCCCTCTCGCGGCCGGCCAGAAAAGAGTGGCGTCGTATGCTGCTGCCGCCGCGGCCACGGCTGCTGCGCCCAGGGCAGGCCTGTCGGGGCAGGCCGAGCGCGGGGCTTCGGTGTCGGAGGCCGCGAGGCCGGCCCCGGCGGCCAAACAGCAACAGCGGCAGGGGAAGCCTGCCCCTCCCCCGAAGGGTAGGGTGGCGGCTGCCACCAAACCGGCGGGGCCTCCCACCGCGGCGGCGGCTAGGCCGCGCCTGCCGCCTCCTCTGCCTGAAGATGGCGCTGAATGGACGATCGTCGGCGCCAAAAAGAAGGCAAGTAAGGTGGCTAGGGCGGCCAAGAAAAGAAGGCGGCGACAAGAGCGCAAGAAGCGAGCCATGGCCGCCAGACTTCGCGCCCCGACTTCCGCAGCTGTAGTGATCACACTGCAGCCAGCTGCGGAAAAGAAGGGCGTGAACTATGACATGGTCATGGCGAAGGCGAAAGAGGCGGTGGTGGGCCACCTCGACGAATACGGAGCCTCAGGGGGCTTCCGTATGAGGCGCACTGCCACCGGAGCCCGAATCCTGGAGGTCCCAGGCGCGGACAGTGGGCAAGCCGCTGACGCCCTGGCCGAAAGGATTAGGGCTTCCCTAGACGTCGAGGAGGCCCGAGTGTCCAGGCCCACCAAGTGCATCGACATGCGCATTATGGGTCTGGACGACTCCGTTAGGGTGGAGGAAGTGGTGGCCGCCATCGTCAGGGCGGGTGGGTGCACGACCGATCAGGTCCGGGCGGGCACCATTCGCGCTGACAGCACGGGCATGCAAGCCGTTACGGTGAGCTGCCCCGTGTCGGCGGCCAAGGCCATTACGACCGAGGGCCGAAGGCTACTGGTGGGTTGGGTTTCAGCCCAAGTCAAGATGCTGGAACCCAAACCTCTGCGGTGCTACCGCTGCCACGTGGGGCACCACGTAGGAGCATATTGCGCCGCAGAGGACCGCAGTGACCGCTGCCACCAGTGCGGACAGCCCGGCCATAAGGCCGTCGAATGCCGTGGAAAGCCGCACTGCTACGCATGTGCGGCTGCAGGCAAGCCGGCCGACCACCGGGCTGGGGGCAGGTCCTGCGACCCCCCCGCCAAGGCCAAGGGCAAGGTCAGGCCCATCCACCCTGACGTCCTCACCGCCGCAGCCACCACCTTGGCTGCCGCCGCTGTCGCCGCCGCTCCCGCCGTGGCAGTGCCCTCACAGGGGGCTCAGGAGGAGACTGTAATGGAATGTCAATAACGACACCATTACGTCTCCTCCAGGCGAACATCAACCACTGCGCCCCCGCTCAGGATCTGTTGCTCCAGAGCATGGCGCAGTGGTCGATCAATGTCGCCGTCGTCTCCGAGCCGTACTACGTCCATCCCCGCTGGGTTCAGGACCTAGACGGCTCGGTGACGCTAATTTCGTCGGCCGCCGCCGGTACCCCGCCCCTCGAGGCTGTTGCGAGGGGACGGGGTTGCGTGGCAGCACGGGTCGGGGACATTGCAGTGGTAGGCGTCTACCTGTCCCCGACCAGATCTCCCGACGAACTCCATGTCTCCCTTATGGAGCTAAGTGCCGTCGTCGCTGGGTTTGGTACCCTCCCCGTGGTCGTTTGCGGGGACTTCAACGCCTGGAACACGGCTTGGGGTTCCCGGCGCACGAACCCACGGGGTCGGATGGTGGAGGACTGGGCCTTGGAGCTGGGCCTGGTCGTCCTGAACCGGGGTTCTGTCCCCACGTTGGCGCGGAGGCGGGGTGAATCTGTGGTGGACCTTTCGTTCGCCAACCCCGCTCTGTCGCCACGTGTCGTCGGCTGGCGCGTTATGGAGGAGGTGGAGACGTACTCCGACCACCGGTACATCCGGTTGGACGTCTCCGCCGAAACCTCGGCCGCGCCGGTCCGACAGAGCCCTTGCGGTCCGCGGTGGGCGCTTAAGCAGATGGACCGGGAGCTCCTCCTGGAAGCCGCGACGGTACAGGCCTGGGTGCAAGCACCGGACAGGCCTGTCGACATCGACGTCGAGGCGGAGTGGTTCCGGGAGGCCATGTCGCAAATTTGCGATGCGGCTATGCCCCGAGTCCGTCCAGGACGTGCTAAGCGCCAGGTGTACTGGTGGTCGCCGGAAATCGCTGCACTGCGCAACACGTGCAATCACGCGCGACGCCGGTACGCCAGATACTGCAGGCGCCGCATCCGCCCGCCGGATGCGGAGGCCAGAGAGGCGGAGCTGTACGAGGGTTACAGAGAGGCAAAACACACCCTCCGAGCGGAGATTAAGCGGGCCAAACTCGAGGCCCGCGACGTGTGGCTGGGGTCTCTGAACGCGGACCCGTGGGGGCGCCCGTACAAATTGGTACGGGAGAAACTGCGCCCCTGGGCTCCCCCGTTGACTCAGAGTCTCCGGCCCCAACTCGTGGAGGGTGTGGTAAGCGCTCTGTTCCCTGCGCGAGGGGAACACTCCCCCCCGCCCATGGCTCCGCCTCCGCCAGCGGTGTCTGACGCGGACCGCAATAGCGACGACGACGACAATGCTCCAGAGGTGACCGAGGTAGAGATGAGAGTGGCGGTGCAAAGGCTGAGTGCCAAGAACGCCGCCCCAGGACCCGATGGCTTGCCTGGGAAAGCCTGGGTCCTGGCCATGGAGGCTCTCGGGCCTCGACTAAGAGGGCTCTTCAGCGCATGCTTGGAGAGGGGCCAGTTCCCACTTCGCTGGAAGACGGGGAAACTGGTCCTCATCGCGAAGCCAGGGCGCCCTGCGGACTCTCCGTCCGCGTACCGGCCCATTGTGCTGCTCGACGAGGTGGGCAAGCTCTTTGAAAGAGTGATTGCGAGCCGCCTCGTCGCGCGCCTTTCACGGGTGGGGCCGGACCTTTCGGACGGACAGTTCGGCTTTCGCAGGATGCGCTCGACGGTGGACGCCATCATGCGCGTGCGAGCCCTCACGACGGGGGATGCGGTGTCCCAGGGTAGGTGTGTCGTGGCAGTGTCCTTGGACATTGCCAACGCTTTCAATTCCCTGCCCTGGAGTACGATCCGGAGGGCACTCCGGTACCACCGGGTGCCCGAATACCTCTGTCGAGTAGTCGAGGCCTACCTGTCGGACAGGTATATTGTCTACCCCGGTCACCAGGGAGACTGGAAACGTCGGGAGATGTCGTGCGGTGTTCCGCAGGGGTCGGTACTAGGGCCACCCTTGTGGAACATCGGGTACGATTACGTGCTGCGGGGCGACCTCCCTGACGGGGTCAGCGTGGTCTGCTACGCAGACGACACGCTGGTTCTAGCGCAGGGAGAGTCGTACCAGGCGGCGGTCGCTCTAGCGACACACGGGGTTGCGATGGTCGTTGATAGGATCCAGGAGTTGGGACTCAAGGTGGCGCTTCACAAATCCGAGGCGATGTGTTTTCACGGTCGCCAGTCTCGGAACGCGCCGCCATTGAGTTCCCAACTAACGATAGGAGGAGTTCACATCGGTGTCGGGTCGACGATGAAGTACCTGGGACTCGTCCTCGACAGCCGGTGGAATTTCGTGGAGCATTTCCGACGTCTGGCTCCCAAACTCAACCGGACTGGGGCCGCTCTCAAGCGGCTCCTGCCCAACCTTGGGGGTCCAGACGCCTCCTGCCGGAGGCTCTACGCGGGGATCGTTCGGTCCATGGCCCTCTACGGGGCGCCGGTGTGGGCGCCGTCGCTGAAAAAGCGACCGGCGGCCATTCTGAACGCCTGCCAGAGGGTCATGGCAATTCGGATGGTGCGGGGATACCGCACGATTTCCTGCGAAGCGGCGAGCCTTCTGGCTGGCCTACCACCGTGGGATCTGGAGGCAACAGTCCTTGCACACATGCACGACATGCGCGTGGAGATGCAACGCCGGGGTGAAAGTCCTCTGCCGCGACAGGTCACGGCATGGCGGACAGAGCTCCGGCGGGATCTCATGGTGGAATGGCGTCAGCGACTATCGCAACCCCGTTATGGGCACGCCACAATTATGGCGATAAGTCCCCTCTTTGAGGCGTGGCTGGAAAGACCTCACGGCGTCCTTACCTTCCGCATGACACAGGTCCTCACCGGAAATGGCAAGTTCGGGAGGTTCCTGTTCCGAATTAAAGCGGAAGTGACGCCCGGGTGTCGCCACTGTGCGGAACGCCCGGAGGACACGGTGGAGCACACAATCGCGGTGTGCCCTGCTTGGGCGGAGCATCGCCGTGCCCTCGTGGGGGTGATCGGCGGCGGAGACCTCTCGCGCCGGGCCTTGGTCGAGGCCATGGTCCGGAGCGAGGAGGAGTGGCAGGCGGTCGCCAACTTCTGCGAAGCAGTAATGCTCGCTAAGGAGGAGGCCGACCGCATCAGGCAACGGCGCTCTCGCCGCCGCCGGGATTCCGATCCCGATTTCCGGCCACCGTAGGCGCGGGCTTGCGGACAGTGAGCAATGGGTAGCTCGCTGTCCGGCCGTCCGGTAACCGTCCGGACCAAGCCCAAGTCGTCGACGGCGCGCGCTGTTCCCGCGCGCCTCAAGGAGTTGTCAGCAACAGCAGGGGCCCAGCCGGGTCGAAGCCTACTGGGGCCAGGGTAATCCGAAAGGGCGCTCGAGCCCCGGTATGAAGGCTTGAAGGAACGGGATGGGTTTTTTAGTCAGTAAGAGTCTGACACTATCTCCCGCTCCGCCCAAGAGCGGGGGTTGTCATAAGATGATTTTTCCCATCGAAAAAAAAAAAAAAAAAAAAAAAAAATGCCACTGTATCATTGTCAAGTCAATAACTTGAAAGTAAAGTATCTTGTTTTTTATGAGTGGCAAAAATGCAGGTGTGCGAAAGCAGCACTTAAGAGTCCACCACCGTTGGTGGATTTATCGAATGTAAAAGAAAGAAAGAAAAAAAAATGCGACAGTCACACCAGACGGCTGACTTCAAGTCGGCCATTTTGAGCCGACTTTACCCGAATGAGTGTTGTGTGTGAACATAGCCGATCATGATGGCTCAGCCTCATTCAGTGATCTGTAGGTAAAACAGGCAAACTCCTGACTCATCAACGCCCTGCTAAAAACCTTGAACCTAGAATGTCAAAATTTTGCCGCTAATAATTGAAAGACGGCCCTGCCTCTAGAATCGGACCACACTACATGAATTTGAGCTCGGTTCGTACTCCTTGCGTAGACGAACCTTAACAGATTTCTATTAACTCACAGTAGCACTTTAAGTTACATTGTTTAAAGCTGTCTACTTTGAAAGAAAGCTATCTATGCACATGCATCTTACATAACTTACTTGTACAACTTACATACTACTTACTTAAAGCTTAGGCTTTCGGAAAATATCTGTCGACTTCCCTTTACAAGGCATCTTAACTAAAGGTTCATGTACACACTTCAGTTAAGTCAGACCCGAAACGGTATTTCTTTTGAAAATTCCCCGTGGCCCAGTAGGGCCGGTACTAGCAGGCCTATTGGGCTCCTAAGAGTATACACAGATACACACAATGTAATTTATAAACACTTCAGATAAAAATAAAATAACTAACATTGTGTGTCCTGCGCCTGCACCAAATAGGTCCAGTTCAGCAAAAATTACTGGCCTGTTGGTCTAGTGGTTAGTGGCCCTGACTGCTATGCCGCAGGTCGTGAGTTCGATTCCCACCCAGTACAAATGTTTATGTGATGATCATTTTGTTCTGTGTCTGGGTGTAATTTATCTATAATATGTATGTATTTAGAAATATATAAGTATGTTTATCAGTTGTCTAGTACTCATAACACAAGCTCTGCTTAGCTTGGGACTAGACGGCGTTGTGTGATAGATAGTTGTGGAAAAAAAAACAAAAAACAAAAAAAAAAAAAACAAATGCCAGACAACTACGTGATAGTTGCCTGACGCTAGGTTTTCAACTAAACCTTATTGAGAGTGTGCGGTACAAAAATTAGATTTTTTTTTTTAGTTACATAACGTATTATTTAGGTTTGTGTAAAATAAAGCATGAACTAAAGTGATGATATGACCGATGTAAATACATATATGTGTACGAACCTTTACCCCAGACAAAACCCAACTTGAGTAAAATGTGATCATATTGTTTGATGTAAGGACGTTATAAGTTAGACTTAAAAGGAATTTAATGCGATTTTGGAATGTTATTTGGCGGTAATAATGGAGGAAGTGACCAGGGGCCCCTTTATCTAGGATAGTTAATGTGATGGGCGGTATAGGCCTTCGAGAATCTTGGGCTTTAGGTAAAGTGGCCGTTAAAGTTCCGATAAATTGGTGGAGATAGCTGTATAGTTACGTTATTTGGTATATTCGCCAACAATTACTGATAGTGGTTCCGCGTCTGGGTGTCTTCTGTATGAGAGTTTATTTGCTTGTGAACGCACTCAAGATGCGGGAGTAAAATTTAGTTTTGTGAGGCAAAGTTCTTTTGTTTTGTAACAAATTCTATAGGCATATTCAGCAGCTATCTTATGTATCAATAGGACCACTATGAACTCATGGTATCTAATAGACGAGCCACAAGCTAATCTCAGGAACTACTGGTCCAAATTTAAAAAAAAACTTTTAGTGTTCAATAGCTCTTTTTGAGGAAGGCTACATAACAAAAAAATCCGCTACATCCAATACCTACTACCTGAGAGATGCGTTTGGAACCGCGGGATACAGATAGTACAAAATAACTGGCAATGTATGGACGATTGTACCTATCCTACTAACGCCTTTGGAAAATACAGGCACGATTCTACGTTCGTTTATTTATCTCGTCTTTTAAATCCCTGCTTCATTCATTACAATCCAAAACTTACTGAACTGACGACAGTTTAGCGTAGTTTCACCATTTTCTTTTGAGCACATAAAACCTAAGGACGCCAACATATTTTTCGCCCCTCAGACTTTCAAATAAAACGAAGCATCACTCAAAATCCTCTACATGCATGCTACACAGGCTCCATTCCATTTAGAAGGACTACAATAAGAAAATAAGTGTTACCCTTAAGACACCCAGTGCGGTAGGAACACGAGTGGATGCATGCTCAGACAACAGTTTTTGAGCCAAAAAGCTGAAATGACTGCGAAAACTAGGGACTTAAACGAACTTTTTAATCTTATTTTTCTTTTTTGCAGAGCCTCATACCACAAAATATGTAGGTACAGAAGTCAATCTACATACAAAGCGCGCTCGAGCAACGCACACATAGACATCGCTCACGGACACGATATATTTTTTTCAAACTTATAAACCTGGCCGTTACTGAGGAGTAGGCTTCAGTAAGTTACTGTTTTATGAGTAACAAAAAAATACGAAATACAAAATGTATGCAGTATAGAGAGGCACTATTTTACTGAATAAATAGTGATTCTCAGATAGAAAGCTGCCTAATATGCATGGGACTATTAAAGCAAGAAAAATGTACAGTAATGCCAAGTCTCGAGGTCTACGAGTGATTTCAACAGGCGGAAACCGAGGGTTAACAACCTCTTATTACGATGTTGCTAACCCTGAAAAACAAACCAACAGAGTGGACATAAAAAGAGATAGAACTATCTAGATTAAAATTAGGGATGTGACGGTAGTAGTTATATTGGAACCGCAATTGAAACTAACCGGAAGCAAAGACAAAAGCGTCAAATTAAACATTAGATAATTAATATAATTATATATGTCATGGCTAGATATTAAAAATTTATCGCTTCATGATATGGCCAAGTTAAACCGACCAGGGGCCCAAGTCTGCTATTTTTATAAATTCGTCATTCCAACACGATCCCATTGTCTTTTCTAATCTGCTAATTCATAATGATCGATCATTGATCGGTCAATGGTCTCGTAATAGAGTTGCGGTAAAATGACAATATCGAGCTCATTAAAAGCAATTACTGCACAATGACGTTCTAATGGTAGGTAACTGATCAAAGGAACTGACAAAATTTTTGCAGATTATCGCATACGTAAGACATTCATTTGTAAATATGTACGAGATTACCGTTCTATATCACTTCTTTCAATGAAGTGTCAGTGGTTGATCATCGGAAAGTCATAATGACGCCATTATATTAGTAGATTACCAAACTTATTCAAAATCAACAATTATGAAATCAATGATAGACCATTCTGACACTACTGTAATAGCAGACTTGGGGCTCTGATTGTTTTAAACATTTATTACTTTCATGATATTTCAATCCGCGATCCGCGGCTTACTTTCTTTAGACCTTTTGTTATAATTATCATAGAAATCCTACATCAATGATATGGCCAAACGAGGATTAACATATCATCTAATGTTAACGTTTAAATGTTATGGCCAGTTTTATTGGCCATTTCATGAAGTGATCAATTTCTGAGATCTAGCGACGACATAACTTGAATTGATAAGTGTATGTGAAGAGCGAATTCACAGCAGTCTAAATACAAAATAAAACACCAGCAAAAAGAGTAATCGACTGAAGGCACGGGAAGGGAGTTTCCCCACGCGACAAGTAACTTGTTTGTACCTCCGATATAAGTTCCGATTATAATTTATTGGAACCAAAATCGGTATCGGAGATGCGAAATCAATCGAAAGTTTCGATTTTTCGGAATCGAAATTGAACCTTAGTAATCTATAATAATATAAACTTGTATAAAAGGAGGAACTGACTGACTGACATAACAACACACAGGGCTAAGAATTTGAAATTTAGCACAAGGATTCCTTTTATGAAGTAGACGAGCATTAAGAAAGGATATTAAACTTATTTTGACGCGGGTGAAGCAGCTGGCGGAGACTAGTATTTCTGATAAAAAATAGAACCAGTTAGCGTGTTTCTATTTCACGGAACAAAATTACAGTACACCCTGTAAGCCAGCCCCAGGCGTGATAAAAAAAAGTGTAACAATACAAAAATACGGCCTTACGAAGTGCTATTTCTATTCTATTGTCATATCTCGATACTTATCATTACAATTATATCTCGAAATCGGCCAGAACTAAACAATGGACGATCACGAACTATACCTTATCCGATATCGATAAGCATCGATATCGACCGATTATATCGATTCCATTGTTGCTAAATCGATAATTGGATAAACATTCGATTCCATAAATTAGATGGCTTAGCACGTTTACATTTAAAATCGTGATCTATTGCAAATAAAATAGGTTTGTACTTGTCTTCATATTAAATACTAATTGTGTCTCACGACTTTGGTTGCTTAATTGTTATAAATAAAACCACGATTGCTGGTTGAAAAGTAAAAGTGGTTTCTAATTGATTTTAGCGAGTTACGACGTTCCTGTCAGGCGTAATTCGTAAAAGTCAACGGAGATACGCAATTCACATTTATAATGTTGTAGTGGACTGTCATAAAACCCCGAGGCACAATTTATAGGTAATTTCATGTCACTAAAGATCTAGTGTCTAGTAATAAAACCGAAGCTTATAACTAATCCATTCTTACTAGAATGGATTAGTTGGTGGACATTTATAATACTTTATAAATGTGAAAGTAATTCTGTTTGTCCATCTGTTATGCTTCGACGGTTAATCTACTTAAAAGACTATGATTAAAGGTACGGAGTATGTTTGAACCCCAAAGAAGGACATAGGTTACATTTTCTCTAGCTTTGGATTGGACATTAACAATTTTTTACATTGGGTCTGAATTATTCATTAACAATTTTTTACATTGGGTCTGAATATTCATTAACAATTTTTTACATTGGGGCTGAATTATTCATTAACAATTTTTTACATTGAGTTTGAATGTTTTCAGCAGGGCCGAAGCCTACTGGGGCCGTGTGTTAACTTCTGAAGGGAAACCCAGGGTCCTGGAACGCTAAGCAAGGAATGAATGGTGTAATCTAGGTAGTTTAGTAGGGGTAATAAGTTACTTTTTTTTAAATTCTTTATACACAAAAAAGTACAGAGGCGGACTAATGCCTTAGGCATTTTCTGCCAGTCAACCGTCTTACGTCAGTTACTTCTAGGCAAGCGTGCTCCATCTTCGACCACATCATCGCTTATCATCAGATGAGATGGTGGTAACACGTGAGCTTATTAAGTAATAAAAAAAAAGTTAGTAAAACTCTGATACGCCTTCCATTTTCGCCCTGGCGAGAAATTATTGGATGATTTCCCACATTTTTAAAAAAATGTAAATAAATAAGTTAATTTACCAGATCAAGACCGTGTCCACACATACAGTGGCTACATAGGACCAGCTCCCACCATTTTCTCATTCAACATTCCCATTTTCTTTTTCGCTGCATTAATTTTTCTTTTTAAGTTATTTCTATACCGCTCTCCATGCGCCCAATTTTAGATGACCTGCCAGACGGTGCGGACTTCGTTGAAATTCGTGTGTTTTCGGAAAAGAGTGGGGTTAGGGTACGTTGGAGGGTAGTATAAAACAAAAGGTTGGATGTGTTGCTTGCTTTCTCGTCGGGCCGGTAACCGAACCCTCTCATTTGCGCCTCTTTAAAAATTCACGACGATCTAAACAGTTTGCTAGTGATTTTTATGTTTGTTCTCTTGCATTAAAAATCGTTTAGTCTCTGTGATACGGGTTGCGGCAAACAGATTGAGTTTGTGGTAAGCATTTTTGCGTGTACTGGTGGCCGATTGGTAAAACGGTGAGAGAAAACTTCGTGAGGAAATCGTCATGTCCTAGAACCAAAAATTCGAAGATATGTGAAATTCACCAACCCTCACTAACCCGCGTGGTGGATTACGACCTATTCCCTCTCCTAGAGAGGAGTCCTGAGACCCAGCAGTGGAAACATTATAAGGCTGATTACGCTATGCTGTGCTATATTTTTTGTGTCGAGGTATGCACATATGAACACATAATATTGTGATTTAAACTTTTTTTTTTATAGCCATTACTGTCTTGGAACAATTTCCTATTTTCACGCATTGAAAGCTGCTGATAGCAGGTAGTAATTTATATAGGGTGATAAATATTGTGACTTATTGATTCGTCGTTGCTATGTTACGCGCCATTCATACCATTTTAAGCAGACTAATATTATAATATTATAAATTTGAAAGTAACTCTGTCTGTCAGTTACGCTTTCAGGGTTAAAATACTGAACCGATTTGATTTTTTTTTTTTTATGAAATTTGGTATGAAGGTAAGCCAAGCCGTGTTTGTTTTCGACTTCGTGTCCGCCATTTCAAACATTCACGCAAATGAAGCCGCTGGAAGATGTTAGTAAGTAAAAATAATAACTCTAAATGCTGCGTGGGATCTACATTCTCACAAATTCTTGCTTCAACAAAGTAAAAAAATCTCGATGGATAAGTAATGCAACTATTTTAAAGCAGGTACTATTAACCTTTAGAATATCGTAATCAGAGACACAATAGAAAAACAATGAGAGAGAGAACGCGGCGTTCGCTTGGGGTTTAATGAATTAAGGCAACCAAAAGCCTTTCAAATGTTTAGAATCTTAGGGCCTGTCCGCACAGCGATATTTCACCGCGCGGTTTTTATTCACGCGGACTTATTTCCGCACCGCACCGGGTCAAACCTGTATGAAATCACAGAATTTTTAAACGTGCGTTTTTTTATCGCCTGTGTGAAAACTTACATAAGATTAAATGTGTTACTGAATAACGAAAACAAACCGCGCGGTGAAATATCGCTGTGCGGACAGGCCCTTATGGACAGATAATTATGAAAAAATCGTTGAAAACCTCCATGTTTCTCAAAATAAAATCTTGAAATGTAAACTATGATTTTTATTTATTTATATCTACTTTATGCACACAAGAGTACAGAGGCGGACTTAATGCCTTAAGGCATTTTCTATCAGTCAACCTTTGTGTGATGCAGAGACAAATAATGGTAGGTGCAATATTAAACATTACTTACATATTATAAAATTCCGTAAACATATAACCTATATAATACATTTACACTATATATAATATATATATAATTTTTGTACTATGTCTCAACTTTAAAGAAAGATCTATACTCTTCATTGTGAAAGAAAACCTTAGTATAACACCTACAAAAATCAACATTAAAAGTAATTCCATTTCAAATCCCTTGCGACCCCCGCCATAACAGACGGATTATGTGTAAGATTCTCCTAAAATTCAGCGGATGAGCAGAAAAATCGTCAAGTATTCGCGTGTATCACAAAAGGGGAGTTGGAAGGTGGGGTAAAGGGGTTCCCCCCAGGTGGGGTTGTTCGGCATCTGTCGCGAACGACGAACGAATTGGATGTGATTTCGGCATTGTGAGATTTTTGATGATTGATGTTGTCTGTCGGTTAGAAAATTGTGCCTACAATGATCTTTGGGGTGGTGAAAATTTTTATCTTCAATTTTTTTAAGCTTTTCTTCATTTTGTTTTACAATATCTTCTGATGTTTGTACAAACATGCTCATGGTTTACTAGCTATGGTTTACTAAAATTCAAAATATTTTATTTCACATAGGCCTGCCTTCATGGGCACTTGAAAAAACGTCAGAAGCTAATGCACGGTTTCAAATTAGTCGTTAAGAAACGACTAATTTGAAACCGTGCATTCTTCTCCATAAGAATGGAGAAGAGCCGGCAAGGAACTCCAGACTCTTTTAAAAAAATGGTTGATATTACAATATCAATACATATTAAGTATGTCAGAACAGTGTAGACCACCTTAGATCACCTTCGCCCGCGTAAAAAGTAGAAAATTCTCCCAAGGCAACAGACTCTAAAAAGTATCCTATATACCAGATGGTATTATGTAGTTTTTTTTATTATGATTATTTTTATTATGCTTTTGGGTACAATATTGTTGTTGAGCTGCAGGGTTTAAGGGTAATTGAAGAAAGTAGTTAGAAATTTTAGTCAGTTAAAGCGTGACACTCCTTGCACTACCCAGATCGGGAGAAGTATTTTTTTATTTCTGAGTCTGCTCTACTATTAAATACTTTTAAGGACTGTAAAACTCGTGAATATGGTCCTCTTCTTCAATTGAAGAGTTTAAATACCGCAGCATAATGCTCAGCATGAGACTTTTTGGCCTCGCATCTATTCATTTTAATGTCTCTTTAATATTTTTATTTATTTTTAAGTTACGTATTTACTTATAGACTAGTTACTTTTTATTATTATTTTGTTGTTCTTTGTACTGTGGGAGAACCAAATTAATGATTTTAGGGTACCATACCTAAAGGGTAAAAACAGGACCCTATAGTAGAGGATACGGTTAAGAACGACCTTCACCGGTTTGTTTAATGGATGAAACGTATTTTATGATAAATTATGTATATTTAAGAATATAACGCGGGTGGGTTGCCTGAGAAATTCCTGGCCAAACAATTTTTTTTTTTTTAAATTTACCGGTGTGTTTAACGAATAAATTTAATACTAACCGAAAGAGTGAAGCCTTTAGAACATAAAAATGTTGAGTTGCCTATTTGTTTCCTGGCATAACTATGGGTTGCCAGGTATAAACAGGTATGTATAAACAGGTGTGTTTATTTTGATATACAACAAATTCTATATCAAAATAAACGCTGTTTCATTACGAATACGATGTTATAGTGTTGTCTGCAAAAAAATCTGGTATGAATAACGGTTGGGCATTTTTCATAAAAAAGTAAATTTTTTAATTTTTAATTAATAATATTCTGGCCAGGAATTTCTTAGGCAACACACTCGCGTTATATTATTTAATACACTAAATTTATCATAAAATAAGTTTCATCCATTAAACAGACCGGTGAAGGTCGTTCTTAATCGGATCTTAGACTACTATAACTAAGACTTCGCTGTCTGTCCGTCTGTCTGTCACCAGGCTGTATCTCAAAAACCGCGATAGCTAGACAGTTGGAATTTTAACAAATTATGGATTTCTGTTGCCGCTATGACAATAAATACTAAAATCAAAACAAAATAAATATTTAAGGGGGGTTCCCAAACAACAAACGCGATTTTCTTGCTGACTTTTCCTGAGGACGGTACGGATCCCTTTGTGCGCGAGTCCAACTCGCATACAGCCGGTTTGTTTTTTTCTTCTTCTTTGTTTAGTACTAGCTTTTGCCCGCAGCTTCGCCCGCGTAGGTACATAAAATATAGCCTATGTCACTCAGGAATAAAGCAGCTTTCTAATGGTGAAAGAATTTTAGCAATCGGATCAGTACTTCCAGAGATTACCCCCTACATACAAACTTACAAATTTTACCTCTTTGTAATATTAGTAAAGGTGTATTCCGTTTCCGTAGCAAAACTAATTCCCTATCAGAACATCAGCACTACATTATTTACTTTTTGTATCAAATATCGCTTCATATACTGAAATAAGAGCCTTTTGGTCTCGTTATTTATAAATTAGTTAACTTTTTACAGTTTTGTATTTTATTATTCTTTGTTCTGTGCGAGTCAGAAAATATAAACCTGTTCATTTCTTTATAATTAGATTAATTATATTTGGGATCATTTTGTCTAATTCTCATATGACTCAATTAAAACCATTTGCCGCGTAATTTCCTTCATCCCTCACTGGGGGTCGGGAGTCGGCACAGTGGTAGGGGTGTGCTCCTCGATGAGTGCGGAGTCAGGCCCGGGCGTGACCCCGCATTGAGGAATGACCAATCTCGCTTCCAGCCTACTTGTTTACTGAGCCCAAGTGATTTTATTATGAACAACATATTTTTAACTAAGATTTTTGTGTGAAGAATGTTTGGATGAAATATGGAGTTCATTTTGAACGGGTGAAGTTGGCCAAAATGTTTTTAACCATTGAAGGCTATAATTTAAAAGAGATTTGTAAAAATTTAAGGACGATTAAGTAATCGTTGAAAATGAAGTCGTTTTCCATCGAGTTTGTAAGTACTAGCTTCTAATCTGAAATTTTATAAGGCCTATGTGAATTAAAAATACAATAGAATTTTAATTATTTAGTCAGAAATTGCTTTTTCAGCTTCTGTTTAAACAAATGTGCTACAAATTAAGAAGCGTAAAGCAACCGGTTTCATATAAATGCAACCAGTCGAAAAATTGCATAGGTAACATAATTTCATTAAGTCCGTTCCATTATCGGGCCACCAGACGTGCGGCGATGTACCACCGGTACATAGTGAACATCCTACCCATATGCACATTCATTATGCCTACAGCTAAGAAGTGGAAGTCCCTGCCGGTGTCTGTATTTCCTGCCAGCTACCACTTAGGCGTCTTTAAGTCAAAAGTGAGTAGGTTACTTCTGGACAAGCATGTTCTATAATAATTATAATAATAATATAATATTCCACAACTATCACACAATGCCGTCTAGTCCCAAGCTAAGCAGAGCTTATATTATGGGTACTACACAACTGATAAACATGCTTATATATTTCTAAATATATACATTTATAGATAATTTACACCCAGACACAGAACAAATGATTATGCTCATCACACAAACATTTGTCCTGGGTGGGAATCGAACCCACGACCTCCGGCATAGCAGTCAGGGGCACTAACCACTAGACCAACAGGCCAGTCATAGTCTATTAATATCAATAATAATAAAAATATAAAAAATATACCTAACTATTTATACACCCATTATAAATTATTTGAATCGATTCAGTTACTGTTCCTGAACAATCTGTATTCAGGTTTCGCTTATACTAAAAAATAATGTATACATTTTTTACCATTTTGTGCCGGTTGCTGTGGAGACTCTGGGCAGTTGAAGTACGGAGGCAAGGTTTTTTGTATGGGATTTGTGCCGTAGGCTCGGTGAGGCAACGAGTGACTCTCGGTCCAGCGGTGGTATTCTCTAAGAAAACCGCCTTGACCGCAGAGCTGGCTGCAGCGACGAGTCGAGAGCGCAGCACATTGAATTAACAATCCAATTGATAAAGGCATTGGATTGCTAATCCAATGTACATTTGGATTTCGTCTCTGCGGCCAACGCTGCGCTCAAGGCTGTTTTCTTAGAGAATAGCCGCCAGGACATTCTAGGTGCAAAGAATGGCCATCACTATTCAGCGAGGTAATGCGCCGAGTGTTATGGGCACCTTTGCACCGGGAACGATCAGGGGCGGGTTATTTGCGCCGGGCCTTGGTTGAGGCCATGGTCCGGAGCGAGGAGGAGTGGCAGGCGGTCGCCGACTTCTGCGAAGCAGTAATGCTCGCAAAGGACGAGGCCGAACGCATCAGGCAACGGCGTTATCGCCGCCGCCGCCGCCGCCGGGATTCTGATCCCGATTTCCGGCCAACGTAGGCGCGGGCTTGCGGACAGTGAGCAATGGGTAGCTCACTGTCCGGCCGTCCGGTAACTGTCCAGACCAAGCCCAAGTCGTCGACGGCGCGCACTGTTCCCGCGCGCCTCAAGGAGTTGTCAGCAACAGCAGGGACCCAGCCGGGTCGAAGCCTACTGGGGCCAGGGTTATCCGAAAGGGCGCTCGAGCCCCGGTATGAAGGCTAGAAGGAACGGGGTGGGTCTTTTAGTCAGTAAGAGTCTGACACTATCTCCCGCTCCGCCCAAGAGCGGGGGATGTCAATGTATGATTTTTTTCCCACCATAAAAAAAAGGGGCGGGTTATTTATTGATATTTGACATTTCATTTAATTCTTTAGTATTTATTGTATTTAAAATAAATGGACTTGTTTATTGTTTTGTTAAAAAAAAAAAAATACTGTTATTTTATTGAAATATTTTTACAATATAATTTATATGTTATGAAAATTAATAAATGGGATAATAATAAATCATTTATTTTCAGACATTTTTGCCCCTAAATCAGACTAACATAATATGTTTATCTGTAAAGTATGTCACTCTATATTATAGAGTAAATACAAGTTATCGTTAATAAATAAGACTTAAGACTATCTCGAACACGTCATCGCTTACCATCAAGTGAGACAGTGGTCAAGAGTGTGCCTATCAATAACTGATTTTTTATTGGAAAATGTCGATGTAGCAATACTTCGAATATCTATGCTAAACAAATTATTGTATTTCATATTCATCTCAGTAGTTTTACGGTTACGTTTCGTAACAATTTAACGGTTCAACTTTCACGGCCTCAAAGTTTTCTTGTAATAAAATACTTAACGCTACGCCATTATTTTATTATTTATTTTAAGTTTTTGGAAGAATATGGCTCGTAAACTAATAGGAATAATTGGTTTTGGATTCATAAAATGTAAGATACTAAAGATTTTAAGTTAAAGTTTATTTCGCTGTTATTTTGACGTTTCTCAGAATCTAATTATTGAGGGAATTGTTAATGCAGAGTACTTTATCGCCATTTTTCTTATGTGTACGCAGTTAGTTTGTCTATAAGTGTGTGTACGAGTATAATATGTACTGCGCTATTATGTAATATTAAAATATGGTTGTATACTTAAATCACTTTACATGTTTATGAACGCACCCACGATACAGGAGTAATTCGTAATGTGGGGTTTTTTTTTAGAGAAAAATGAGACACAAAATGAAATGACTTTTATCTCAGCTGATGGTTAGCGGTTTCACATTTGAAGAAAACTTGGCTCACTTGTAGACCAAATAGGACATAGAGTATTTTTTTTTCTTTTGGGATAATTTACATATTAAATGCAGGCAAAGCTCCTAGCAGAGACAAGTTTCAGTTCTCTAGTGCTTCAATCACAGTTAGCGTAGTGGTTAAGCTCTGGGCTGCTACACTGCATGTCGTGGGATCGATTTCCGCACGGAACAAATATTTGAATGGCCTACAGATAGATTTTTCGGATCTTGGGTGTATTAATACTGTATGTGAGTTACCCACGTTGTAGGAGCAATTCGTCTTAAGGCTTATAGTCCCTTAAACCATCTGGTCAAAATTATTTGGACGCACCTCTCGCATCCGCCTAGGCGGCAGTACGCAAATCTGTGCATTTATTTGCGGCCAGCAGCGCCCGGAAAGCGCGTGGCTGACCTTTAAATCCATTTTCTTTGAGAAATATTGATTGATTTACAAATGCAATGTTCACTTTGAAGAATATTTAACCACCCATTATTAAGTGTAAAAATGTTTCTAAAGATCCAAGCCGTTTCGAAGGAGTAGGGAAAAGTTGCGAAAAGTTGCGAAGTTGCTAAATAATTTTTTTTGGACATAAGTATTAATAGCACGAAAAAATCAAATGTTGATAATGTTGTTCATAAATCTATAATAAACATATTTTTTTTTCAAACCTATTATCCTGGCCGTTACAGAGGAGTAGGCTTCAGAAAGTCACTGTTTTATGGCACTTTTCGGGCGCTTGGGCCTTAAGGTGGAAAATATTAGAAAACCGAGCAAGTGCCTATCAGACTCGCGCACTGAGGGTTCTGTACAAACTTACCTATGAACAGTTCAATTCCCTAATCGAGTTACGAAGATTTTTCCAAATCGCAAAAAAAATTTTTTTTGTGACGTAACTACAATACAGTTTTCAGATTTTTTCCTGTAGGTACTTGTGCTGAGAGACATTGCTTCATGCCAGATTTCGGGATTCTGGGTCAACGGGAAGTATCCATTTTGATTCCCTTAAGTGTGTCGGAATACACGTTTTTTGCGGCTTAAACAGACTTATCTTTTTTGATTCATTAACTCAAAAATTTGATTGACAGATCTGAGTATATATAGTTTAAATTTCAACTAGATTCCTCCACGTGTTCCCGAGATAAAGGGTCTTGACACACAGACGGACCACAAAGTCATTCTATAAGGGTTCGGTTTTTTCCTTTTGAGGTACAGAACCTTAAAAATGGAAATAAAGTGAGCTTTTCGGAGGTCAATCAGAAAAAATACGTACATGTGGATACACAACCTTAAAAGTACCTTTTACTTAGTCCTTCTCTTCAATATTACGAGTATTCAGACAATCCATATTTTCACAACATCGCTACACCAACACACAATATCCCTGTTCCCACCTAACTCTAAAAATCCAATTTAAATTTCGAACACACTGAAAATTTCACGTCACCGGCAACCTCAAGTATGCCCAGAAAATTGGAAGCATGCACTATCTACCGATCTCTGGGCGAAGTACCGGATCCGTCACCTCAAGTGCCGCCAAGTACCAGCGAAGTACCACGCAGTACCGCAAAGTACCGCCGAGAGTACTGGACGATCTGAAGTATATGAGAGAACTCTTGAGAGTGACGGGGACACTGATAGACTTGGCTGAGGGGCTTTTAAGTTTGGAGTCTTCAAAATAGATGTGTGTCTGGGATTTAGTCTTTGATGTTACGTTGGGTTAGGTCTTGAAGGAATAGTCATTGATGTGTTGGTGCCGTGGTAAAGCAATAGGCTGCTATGCTGCGTATCGTGGATTCGTTTCCCGCCTTGAATATTTGTATGGCCTATCATCGATTGTTTTTTTGCGTTTGGATATCTTGCGCATGTAAGTCTTGTGCATGTGCTCATCTCATAACCGCCTTCTCCATTGTCCCACTCATCGTACTGACTTTCTTCACTATTCCTTCTTTATTCAAGCTATTTCTTTGTGGAATGCGCTGCCCCAGGAGATCAGGATGGCAACAAGCAGATTTACATTCAAAATCAAAGTTCGCGAGTTGATTCGTAAAAAGTGGGCAGTAGTTTCATCACAGCGTTAATGTTTTTCTATTGTCGATTTGGACCAATTATTTGACTATTTTAGTGCATTTATGTAGTGTATTAATTTGAGTATATATTGTATAGTTGTATATATTTATTCTATGGTTTATTAGTATATCTATTCTATGGTCTATTAGTATATCAATTCTTGTATTTGCCTTTTTCTCACTCTTTTATTGCACCTACCACTACTTTTTCTCCGCATCACCCAAAGGTTGACTGGAAGAGAATGCCTAAGGCATTAAGTCCGCCTCTGTACCCATGTGCATAAAGTGTTAAATAAATAAATAAATAAATAAGTTTAAATATTTGTGCACGCACCTGCGATTCAGCAGTGATCCCTAGTTCGATACTAGGGAGCACTATGCTTATACCAAAATAGTAGCTAGGGAAATTTTGCAAGATTAACTAAAATCTTGCAAGATTTCCAAAATATCTAGGTTGGTTGTCAATTTCAGCTTTAAGCACTTCCCATAAAAAAGCCATTTATTTTAGTTAAGTCAGGTATTAAAGTGGTTCTCTTTATGTAAAGTACCTATCTACTCGCCGTGCACCTAACAACATTGGCATCAAAATTTATCGATACCCAATAATGAAAACCTTATTTAAAAAAAAAAACTCCATTGATATATGAGAAGAAACAGTTATGTGGATCTGACGAAATCAATTTACGGAATAAATCTCAACAACTACACGTACAAAAACAGGTAATTACAACTTACTGGCTATGAGAATAAGGTTCAATTTTGGATGGGTCTATTTTCTAGTGTGTATTATCTTGGGTGGGATACTATTGGTTCTCATGTACTTTTCACGGTAGGTACCTTTGTGATTTATCGTGAATGGTGCTAGTTCTATGGCGTAGGTCAGCGTAGGCGTAGGCAACTCGTTATCATGACCCAAATACACTAGGTGCTTTAAACCCATTAAAATCATTAAAATATTATGTTTTCTGTCGGATTTGTCCACGTGAGATGAATTATTATGAGCCTTTTGAATATCGAAGCGAACATTTTGATAAATGTTCTCTGTGTATCTGAGATTTTTGTTGGATTTATGTAATCTTTCTCCGTCACTCAAAGGTTTGCTGGGAGAAAACTCAAGTTTGGATTAAGCTCACATTTGTACATGGACTATCAATTTATTTGAACTGTAAAGATAGCTATGTTTTCTTTAGTATAGCATAACATAGTCGGCTTTATAATATTCCCACTGTTGGGACTCAGGCCTCCTCTCTAGGAGAGAGAAGTTTGTTGTTTTCTTGTGTTGATGTTTTCTTTGGTATTCAATAAATAATTATGAAGCCCACGATAAGTTTTTTTATTGGTATTATTGATAAGCTCGCGTTTAACCATTATCTCACTTGATGGTATGCGATGATGTGGTCGATAATGGAACACGCTTACCTAGAAGTAACCTATTTACTGATAACTTGAAGACCCCTAAGTTGTAACTATCAGGGAAGTAGACAAAAGACACGTGTCTTCTTATAAGTCAAGAGTGAATAGATTACTTCTAGGCAAGCGTGCTCCATCGTCGACCACATCATCGCTTACCATGGTGAGATGGTGGTCAAACGCGAGCCTATCAATAATATAAAAAAAAAACGTATCGATAAAACTGCCCACAGACTTTGTCAATTTTTTTTTTGACTTGTGAAATCACCAAATGATTCTCGCTCTAAGATGGAACGAGAGTGCGTGTCAGATTATTACTGACTAAAATCCACCTATGTTCTTTTAGTTGCCCTTTGCGTTTCAGGGCCACGGTAACTCTTAATAATTCCAGACACCTGGCAAGCATTAGCCTTGGCCTTAGTTGGGCCCATTTTGCTAACATCTTTTTGAGGCGGTCGGCGAACTACCCTTTACCTTACTACCCGTACGCAAGACGAGGGTCAGGCAAGCTTATCTCCTCTTCACACTTTCTGCCGCCTCCTTCATTCGTATCGCTGCTTCGCAGGAGCCGGCTTCCCATTCCCTTTTGCTCCGTACCATGGTCAGTCTTCGCCTAAAGAACACAGTGGAGCATACGGTAGAGGTGCTCTGTTTGGGCAGACCACCGCCGTGTTCTCACGGGGGCGATCGGCGGCAACGACCTCTCACACTGGGCCCTGGTACAGGACATGGTCCGGAGCGAGGAAGAGTTGCAGGCGGTCGCCTCCTTCTGCGAAGCAGTAATGCTAGCAAAGGAGGCGTCCGCACTGGTATGAAAGACAACGAAGGGACAGGAGTAAGTTTTTAATCAGTAAAAGTCTTGCACGCCCTCTCGCTCCACCCAAGAGCACGAGATGGCATTAAATGATTTCCCATCTAAAAAAAAATGGCCGCTCTGAACCAGGGCCGAACGCGAGAAGTAGCTACCGCAGCCGCCTATCGCCCGCGTCGCGCCCGTCTACCTCGGCCTTTATGCATTGCAAGCTTCTCCTGAACATATTTATTCTAATGACCTTTTGTTGAGAATACACGCTTAGGTATACACAAGTAGGCACTTTAACACCATTTGTTACCTAAGTGCTGTTTGCGTACTTATTACCACACAAAAGCTATTCTGTTCAGATTAAAAAAAAAACTCTTTTAATACGCTTTTAGTACAACTCAATCGATCTAACACCCACACATTTCTAAAAACACTATTTATTCAATCGGAATATTAAATATTTAACCTTTTATTTTCATAAGTACATCAGTCAATAAAAAACCGGCCAAGTGCGAGTCGGACTCGCCCATGAAGGGTTCCGTAGCAGCAAGTAACATAATATAAAAGTTCTTGTAATGTGTTGTAACTTTGATCGATGTTTTAATAATAGTGTATTTTTTTCGATTTATTACGCATTAAAAAAAAAACTACTTGCTAGATTTCGTTCAAACCAATTTTCGTTGGCAGTTTTTATAGTAATGTGCATCATATATTTTTTTTAGATTTATCATTCTCTTATTTTAGAAGTTAGAGGGGGGGGGACACACATTTTACCACTTTGGAAGTGTCTCTCGCGCAAACTATTCAGTTTAGAAAAAAATGATTTTAGAAACCTCAGTATCATTTTTGAAGACCTATCCATAGATACCCCACACGTATGGGTTTGACGAAAAAAAAATTTTTGAGTTTCAGTTCTAAGTATGAGGACCCCCAAAATTTATTGCTTTTTTTCTATTTTTGTGTGAAAATCTTAATGCGGTTCACAGAATACATCTAATAACAAAGTTTCAACAGTATAGCTCTTATAGTTTCGGAAAAAAGTGGCTGTGACATACGGACGGACAGACAGACAGACAGACAGACAGACAGACAGACAGACATGACGAATCTATAAGGGTTCCGTTTTTTGCCATTTGGCTACGGAACCCTAAAAATGGTGATTTATTCGTAAACACAGGTTGTTTGCCAATTTCAAGACATTAAACTTTTGTCAAATAAAGAATTTCCCATAGCACCTAGTTTGAGCGATATATCGCTTATATATAAAAATCTATTACTGTTTGTTAGTCTCGCTAAAACTCGAGAAAGGCTAGACCGATTTAAAAAAAAATAGGTAGGTAGGGAAGGGTGAGTCGGTAGATAGTTATATAAGGTAGGGTAGGAAAGATTCGTATCTCCCTATCTAGGGTAGATAGGGAGATAGAGAACCTTACCTATCTATCTAGGTAGGTAGGTAGCCTAGCCCTACCCTATGGTGTTTTATTGTGTAGGCAATTAGGTGGAGTAGGGTAGGTAGTGTAGAGTAAGTAGGGTAGGGTAGGTAATTAGGTTGGTTAGGGTAGGTAGGTAGCATAGGGTAGATAGAGTAGGGTAAGTAATTAGGTAGGGTAGGGTAGTTAGTCAATTAACGAGAGGCAAGCAGCGAGCAAAAGCTAGTCGTTTATAAAACATGAAATAATATTGACTTTGGCTGACAAGTACACATTTACTGTTGTTAGTTTAGTTCCTCTTCATCAATGATATTAGCTGGTTGTTGTCGATTGCTGTCATTCATCTCAAAAGTAAATCCATAAATGTATGTATTATAGCTTGGCTAAGGCTTGTATCCACTGCGTTCAACAATAACAGTAAGACGTTTTTTTTTTTAGATGACTTCCAATTTTTAGTTGGGAAACCGCCCTGACATCTCCCGCCCTTTCGTATCAGATTTCTACTGACTAAAACCAACTCCTGTTCCTTCTTTACCTTCCTTTCAGGGCCTCGGGGATCTCTTTCGCATCACACATGGCCCCAGTAGGCTTCGGCCCTGCTGGGCCCCTAAGGTTGCTGACAATTCCTTGAGGCAAGGATGGAACACTACGCGCCGTCCACGACTTGGGCTCGGTCAAAACGGTTACCGGATAGCTTCTTAAAATTGTAACCTAACGGCATTGTACAGTAGCACGTAAGTTGGCAAGGATTTGAAAACCAAATCCTCAAAATTCGCGCATGTTATACTTAGTGCAAAAAAAAATTGAGTACTTTTATGAGTTATCAGTATTTGGTTTGGTTTGGTTTTTGGTGCTACTGTTTTACGAGTATAACTTGAACGAAGTCGTGGGTGCCAAACAAAAGACGAGCATCTTCTGTGATATCATAAATCAGTGCGCACCTTTATTTCACAATCAGTAACAAATGTACTACACCAAACATTATCTACTCGAAGTGAGTGTTAACATTTACTTGATGAAGCTCAAATGTTGAAATGTTGTTGTTAAGGCGAGGTTGTACTAATTGTGACCTTTTTTGAACTTTTGGAAATACTCGTATAAAAGAGAACACCATGAAAAATTTTTTTAAATAAAATTGAGCATTTGACCAACCGCTAGTTAAAATCAAAATAATATATTAATTGGATCGATAAAAAAAATCATGATACTGACCCTAATTTATGATTTCAAACGTGCACATCTACGAGATTACGTAGCGAAAATATTTTGAAAGTTCAATAAAAAAAATTATGCTTGTTTATTAATAGGGTCTGGCAAGAACCAAAAACTTGATTAGTTTCAATTGGTATTTTTATAAAAATCAATAGGTATTTTTATAAAATCGCTGTTATGGGGCCCTGAAGTCGACAGACCCAGGCCAGTAACTACAAAAATGTCAGTGACTGCAACCGGCTCTTAATAGGTGGGTAGGTACTTAAATGGTTTGAAACAGTGTTTGGAGTACCTAAAGGTGTCCATGGCGACATAAGTATTTATGTGAAGTGATTGAGTAAGTATATTTATATTTTAGTTTTTCTTTGTAGGTTGATAAACACTTCTCTTCGAGTACCAAAAACAGAGATTGAGGAGGTCAAACTTTGACTAAAGTACTTCAATCCAATTTAAAAATAGGTTCTGGAGTGCGACCACGTACCAGAAGACGCAGCGTTGGAAAGCCTCATACAAGGTGGACCGATGACCTGGTGAGGGTCGCGAGAATTTGATGAATGTGAGAAATACAGGACCGGTCGTTGTGGCTACACTTGGGGAGGCCTATGACCAACAGTGGACAGTACAACAAGTATTTGTGCGGACTACCAGGCAACATAACAAGCTCATAACTTTACAATTTTTTCATGATACAGTTATGAAAATTTGTAACTAGATTCTTTATATAAACATACTAGACAAGTGTGTCACATAATACTAATACTAATGTTGTATACTTCTATCCCTTAACGGTTCACTTTAGGTCGTCAAATAGAACGCGTTATTACCTCGTTGCGAAGCCTCAGGTTACAATTTTCCGTAGGGCTTCCCTAACACAAGACGACCAGGGACTCAAACTGTAACCGTAATAATGTGTTTTAACACTGTTTTTTAAAACAATTATAACAGAAAAACACTTTTAAATGTGACAGATACAATAATGTTACCGAATGAAACTGTAACCTTTTATATGTGTTAAGAAGTGCTACCGAATCAAACTGTAACCTGTTATATGTGTTAAAATGTGTAACTGAAATAATTGCACAGTACCATAAATAAGTAAATTGTAACTTTGGCAACGCTGCGTTTACCTGTTACACTTATTAACACTGTTAACATTTTTATATCTGTTACAGATATGTTACGGTTACACTTTTTTAAGTGTTTTGGTTTGAAACATTGAAAACACATATATAAGTATTACATTTTTGATTCTGTTACACATTCAACATGTAACACTTATAATTCTGTAACCTTTATGAAGGTGTTTTTAAGTCCCTGAAGACGACTACCGGTAACGTCCGTCAGTCAACTGGTCCCATATGAATGACTAGTGACGCAAAAGGGCGAGTCCTACTCTAACACCAATAGAAACCAAAACAAAACATAAAGAAACCGAACAACATTGTGTAAGATAACATTGGTGTGAACGTGACAAGATAAGCGTGTTGATGTTGGACTGTTGGTGTTGGAGCGGTCACACCCACATAAACGATAACAGTTGAACTTGTTGTTAGGAACCGCCTCAGTGTCGTCGCAGGCGCAGGTGTGTTTTAGATCTGATTCTGGAACCTAAGTACATCTTTATCTTATTAGAACAATTAATAGTTAAACAAAGTTTCGAATTTACCTTGAATCTATAATAGGTTAGGCTCGTTCCATATATGGGACAAACCTATTAATCTACTTTTTTTTTGAGGTGAGAAATCATGCAATGGCATCTCTTGTTCTAGGGTGGAGCGAGAGGGTGTGTTAGGTTTTTACTGAATAAAACCACACCTTCAGTTACCCTTTGCGTTGTAGAACCACGTGTTTCCTTTTCTGAAATTCCCTGTGGCTTTAAAATCTATTAATCTTCTGAATATTCTAAAACCTTGTTTACACAGATTATTTTTTAGTACAAAACAGGTATGACTATGATTCGTCTGCATATTATTATCAGTTTTGCAAGTTTTGCAAGAAGTTATTTTTTATAACTACAAAAAAATCAAACCATTGTGAGTTCAGCTTTTCACTTCTTAATTGTTCTTCATTTTAATTCTTCTTCACATCATCATCAATTTGTTGCCCAGTCTCATTAAATCTATAAGTTATTGAATCCAAAAACAAGTCAAACCGAAAAGAAAACAATAAGATTAACTGAGTAATTTTTCATGACGTTCCAAATTTGGTACAAGCACTTTTTCCACTACGATGACAGGAAAGTTTAGGAAAATATCGAAAATTTATCTACCAAACCTTCCAGTCTCAAGATTACAAACAAACCAAACTGTACCATAGATATCCATTGTCCCAATGACACAAGATTTATTTAGTATTGTGTAACAGCACTAATAGCTGACAGCATTAGTGTGGATGTCACAACACTAGATAAGCCGGTGATGCCGTCGCGCGCACCCACATACTACGTGATAATCGCTTAGAAATACTCCGAGCTTTGTTGGAGGAGCGTTTGAATTTAAGGAATAGAATAGGATCGTTGATTGAATAAGAACTTTTTGAGATAATTGAAAATATCGAAAGAGATCGCATGAGAAACGGCCTTTATTGACCCTTTAAAAGGCGTAAGCGCCCGAGAAGTGCCATTTAATAAAACAGTGACTTTCTGAAGCCTACTCCCCGGTAACGGCCAGGTTAATACGTTGGAAAATAATATAATGTTTATTATAGATTGATGAACACAATTGTCAAGTATTGATTTTTTCTGAAATTTTTTTTTTATCAATTTCGCAACTTTTCCTTACTCCTTCGAAACGGCTTGGATCTTTATAGACATTTTCACACCTAAAAATTGGTGATTAAATATTCTTAAAAAAGTGAACATAGCTTATGTAAATCAATCAATATTTCGCAAAGAAAACGAATTTAAAGGTCAGTGTGGCTCTATCCGGGCGCAGCTAGCCGCAAATAAATGCACAGATACTCGTACTGCCACCTAGGCGGGTACGAGTGTTGTGTCCATCTGATTCCGGCCAGCCAGATGTTCAAGGGACTATAAGCCTTAAAGATGTCAACATTACAAGAGCGTGATTCGAATTTGTAATGTTTTTTAAAAGAGTTTCTTTACAAGCAGTATGCGGTCACTTAAGTAACGTTATATGTGAACACAAAATAGCACTAGCGATTTGTAAAACCTGTCAAATGACATGTTCTTGTCACATAGCGTTGTTACAGACTTCCGTTTACTAAGAGGAAGACAAGTTTATGCTACCGGTGACATCCTAATGGCTGTGTTAAATATTTTCTAGGACCTGACTGATTTACGACGTTCAAAATAAAACTTATTTATGTTGGTCACAAAGTAAACGCTTGTTTATAACTAAGAGATATTTGTACGTACTGTGATTGATTTAATAGGTATATTGTAGGGAATGAATAAGTTACTCTAAACAAAATAAGGGCCACTTCATTTTTTTTTTGTCATCCTTGTGTTTCCAATAATTTTGCTTATAGGTATTTTAAAACAGAGGTTTTCGAAATGAAATGAAGTAGAAGTAATGTATATAATTGGTTATTTTTTTTTAAGGATAAAAAGAGAAAAGGTCACGTTTTATAAAGATGCATTATTTTCTTAAATTAAAATTAATTAGGTATTTAAAAAAAAATCTCATTTCACAGTGAATGCTATCGAAGTCCTCCGAGGCAGTCGCTTAAGCGACTCTTATATTTAGTGCTTTTGTCAACGCGAACGCGATTGCGAAGCGATGCAGTGCGAATTGAATAAACAATTGATACTCTATTGCGGCGACCTACGTAAACAACCGCACGCGGGTGCGGGGTGCGGTGAAGAGCGAAGCGAAGGTTTCGATTAGTAAATGTCGATTTGATATTTTCGCGCAAACTCTTACGGTGCAGTGGTTAGTTTAAAAAATTATGGTTTTAGACAGAATTAACAGATATAACCAGTCTTCAGGTATTGTAATTTTATTCACTGAGTGACATTAAAGTTTAGATTTTCGGATGTTTTCATAATATATTTTCCAAGACAAATGTTCACGATCATCTGTTTTGCGTCTGGGTGTAATTTATCTATTATGTGCATGTATTAAGAAATATATACGTATGTTTATCAGTTGTCTAGTGCTCATAGCAAAATTTCTGCTTAGTTTGGCACTAAATGGCGTTGTGTAAAATTTGTGAAATATTATTTTTACTTCCTAGATACTTCTTCATATAACATAAACTAGTGTCAATGTTCGATAATTTGTAATTAGTAACCCAAAACACCTATCAACAGATTACCAACTAAATCAAAATTCCTCTCGACTTTCTTATCCAATCCAATAAAATCGAACCAACAGTTTTGAGGTTAGAATAACATTATTTTTAGAGAGTTGCCATGCTAGTCGTGTGAATGGAGCACGGCGTGGAACATTTGTTGCGCGTGGGCCGGAATAGTGTCAAGCGTTGCAGGCAAGCGGCCATTAGGAAACACGATGTTACCGTGTACTAGTCTTTATTGGAAGCGCACTGTATATTGTGAGGAGCTCGAGGGTAAGGATTAACAGCTGGTTCGATTTTTAAAAACAGACTATTAGCAACGCTTCTAGGTACCGTGGCCTATCCATTACATGTAAGCATGTATATAAATTCGTCATTCCAACATGATTCCACTGTCATTTTGCTAAAAGTTCGTAGTTTGTTAAATTCATAATTGATAAATTCATAAATTGACTGGCATGTTGGTCTAATGTGTCTAGTACCCATAACACAATCTCTGCTTAGCTTGGGACTAGACGGCGTTGTGTGATAGTTGTCGAATATTATATTATTATAATGGTGATCATTCGTCAGTCATTGTTCTCGTAATAGAAATGTAGTAGAATGACAATATCGAGCTGTCTCGTAAAGAATTAAAAGCAATGACTGACCAACGACGTTCTAATGGTAGAACACTGATCAAAGGAACTGTCAAAATCTTAGCAGATTACCGCAGTGTAGGTACGTCAAACGTTTATTGCTGTCTCTCTGTCTCTCTGCCTCTGTGTATCTGTCCCGTGGTGGACGACTTTCGGCTGAAATAGTGATGATTGGTGATGGAAAGGAAAATCAAATACCATGGGGTCTTTAAGTTCTTAGGATTAGATTCTTGGGTTGGGTTCTTGGGTTGAGTCCTTGGGTTGGGTCCTTGGGTTGGGTCCTTAGGTTGGGTCCTTGGGTTGGATCCTTGGGTTCGGTCCTTAAGTTGGGTTATTGGGTTTTGGGTTATCAAATGTGATTTATTGTGCGTCTATTTTTAACACAAATAAAATTAAACATTACAAATAAACATTTTTTTTTCTTTTTATTTCTTAAATCTATGCAATTTTTCTTTCCTTTTTCTTTCTTAGATCTAGGCAATTTTGCGGGAACAACAAATGTTTAGAACAATGTGAAAAACAAATGACATATCGGTAAATATACGTCCAGACAGACTAATTAAAAAAAGAGCAGATTTTATACCAACCGTTGTAATTCAATACCGAAACTCATCGAGATATAGAGAAACAGACCATACCAAACTGTTTTAAGGCTATCAACAACTTTAACTCAACCCACCAATCCCAACCGAGTTAAATAACACATTTTAACTCAATAATTGGACACTCAATTGACAACTACGATTCCAGTCTTTAAATAGAAAATAACGGAAAACCCGTCGAACCTACCGGTGGTGGAAGCAAATTGAAAATAAACATTTTACTGAACATTTTGTCATAAAATAAGGTTTACGTAATTTCCGAGTGGTAACAGCATTCCCACAGATTCAAGATGGAGTCGGACAGAAAATAGTTACAGTACTGTTTATTGAATGAATATTGCAACCACTGATTTCTATTTCCAATAAAATGCATTATGTTAACTTCAGTAAATCAGTCTGGCGGTAAGTGAATTTTATATTTAAAGTTTCTTGATATTTTAAGGTTCCGCAGCACGAAAGGAAAAAGACGGAACCCTTACAGAATCACTTCGTTGTTCGTCTTTCTGTCATAATTCTTTTTCTCAGGGACATGTAGAGGCGTCAAATTAAAATTAATTAAAAATGCATAGGCTAACGGTCCGTTGAAGCAAGAAGCAAGTCAAACTTTGGCTTTCCGCATATTTTGAGACTTGTAAGGGAATTAAAACCTATAGAGCACTTCCTTTTGACCTAAAATCATATTTTGCAAGAAACAAGGTTTCACAGCGTAAGTACATAAAGGAGAGTATTTTTTTTATTTATAAATCAAACATTATCACAACAAAAACAATATCTAGAAGGTTTAAGGCATAGAAGTCAAAACGAAATGGCACAAAAATATTAACGGCTCTTTTTCAGAAAGTTAGCGTAAAATACAAAAAGTTTGTTTTGAAAAAAAAATCAGAATAAGTAACATGATTTTTCCTGTAGGTAATGGCAGATAAATTAACCAACATTTTTTTCTTGAACTTCACATCAACTCTGAATCGTAAATAGAACACACACGCCCCCTCCATCTCTATAATTTATCTACATTACTTTTCCTCTCATGTGTAGGTAACTAAATTCCTCCATACGTCCCACACCCTTCACGTACCCGTAAGAAAGGAGTCAAAGAAAATTGGTAAAAATCCACGAATGACAGAAAGGGTGGGATCCACATGTCAATGTTACGTGAGGGCGGGGCGTCACACCCTTCAGGGCATTTTTCTTATTCTTACGTAATGCCTTCTTGAAAGGAAAATGTCGTCAGGAGGTGTTGTGTGACTCATGTACCGCTCCAGAGTAGAACTTACTAAATATCGAGTTATCGAATATTTTTCTTTAAAATCAACCCTTAATTTATTACTGGCCACTTTGTAACAACATAATATGATTTGCGTTGGCGTTCTAAAAAAAAAAAAATAAAGCCTGTGATTCCAATTTAAAAATCACGTAGAGCCAATAATGCTTCGCACGGTTTGAGCATTTAGCTAGTGTCAAAGTTAAGAAAGTACTAAACAATAAGTTACTTTGAGTTTTATTAGAACGCGGATGTAACTCGTTCTAATATTTTTGCAGTATTTGCTGCCTTCTCGGTAAGCTTTACTGGGGCAGTAGTCAATATTACAATCATTCTCAGCTCTAATTAACCGAAATCACGCCTGTTTCAATGATTTCATAAACCTATTGTCTAGCAGCGTAGACACCTGAGATACTAAACTACACCAATTTCACATCACAATATTCACTAGACATCTATTTACGAATAATTAAATAGTAGAGGATACGATTAAGAACGACCTTCACCGGTTTGTTTAATGGATGAAACGTATTTTATGACAAATTTAGTATATTAAATAATATAACGCGGGTGGGTTGCCTGAGAAATTCCTGGCCAAACAATTTTTTTTTTTTAAATGCACCGGTGTGTTTAACGAATAAATTTAATACTAACCGAAAGAGTGAAGCCTATAAAACCTAAAAATTTTGGGTTGCCTATTTGTTTCCTGGTGAAACTATGGGTTGCCATGTATAAACAGGTATGTATAAACAGGTGTGTTTATTTTGATATACAACAAATTCTATATCAAAACGAATACGATGATATAGTGATGTCTGCAAAAAAATCTGGTATGAATAACGGTTGGGCATTTTTCTAAAAAAAAAGTAAATTTTCAATTTTTTATTAATAATAGTCTGGCCAGGTAGGTATTTCTTAGGCAACCCACCTGTGTTATATTATTTAATACACTAAATTTATCATAAAATACGTTTCATCCATTAAACAGACCGGTGAAGGTCGTTCTTAATCGGATCTTAGACCAAAAGCAGTCACTGATCTTAACCCGAAAAAATCCCAGCAAAAAATTTAAATCAATTTTCTCTAATCAAATCCAAATCCTGTTCTAAATTTAAACTAAACTTTAAAAATAAATTTGTCTAATCAACCCACAAGTTACCAAGGTACATTTTTCATTCGACCTCTTCTAATATTACAGT
The DNA here is from genome assembly GCA_910589285.2 of Mythimna ferrago. Taxonomy (NCBI): domain Eukaryota; kingdom Metazoa; phylum Arthropoda; class Insecta; order Lepidoptera; family Noctuidae; genus Mythimna; species Mythimna ferrago. The sequence goes on from OU342693.1 coordinate 5,757,212, forward strand.
ATGTTGATTATGTTCCGATTTGGTCCCATGTTACGCTTTTAGGAATTTTTTTTAATGTTTATATGACTTTTTGTTGTTTAGAAATCAAAGTCGAACATTCGAACATTATGAAACTAATATTATAAAAGCAAAAAGTGAGTATATGTGTGTTTTTAATACTTCTTTACATTCGAATGAGCAGTGGTGGCCGAGTGGTAATGGCCCCGACTTACGAGTTGTAGGTCGCGGGTTCAAACCCAGCCAGGCGCATTACTTTGTGTAATTTATTTCACCACCACTGCTCTCAAAACGGTGAAGGAAAACATTGTGAGGAAACCGGCATGTCCTAGAACCAAAAATTCGAAGACATGTGACATTCATCAACCCGCACTGGGTCCGCGTGGTGGATTACGGCCCATTCCCTCTCCTAGAGAGGAGGCCTGAGTCCCAGCAGTGGGAACATTAAAAAGGTTGATGATGATGATGATGATGACATTCGAACAGCTGAACGGATTTCGATGAAACTTGTTGGGTACATAGATAGACCATGTCTTAGAATAACACATATGCTATTTTTTATCCCAAGAGTATGTTCCCTCGAGGTAATTTTCTACTATCGTAAAAACCGCTGACATATAGCTACTTTGTCTAATTAAAAAGAAAGAAGACAAGAATAAGACAGAAATGGTTAATAGTCTTAAAAATACATTCCACGATTATAATGTCCTCTAATGGATACATGATCCATTATTTTAAATAATTTTCATATAACTTTACCCATAAGAGAAACTTAAGGACCAAATCGGGGAATGCGACGTTTAATTTACAAAAACGCTGCGACTGTTATTTACAATGTTGTTAACGATCAATTACAATTTAAAAAAAATAATGAACAACGCAAACGTGTAGTCAACATCTTACTCCAAAGAAACGGACGGCGCCGCAGGGCATGCCTACTTAAGAGGCGGTTGTAGTCACTGAGTATTTTGTATGAACTCTGCCCGGGTCTATTTCGATTTCGCAGCCCCGGAACAGCGGCTTTATTTTTATATAAAAAAACAATGATTACTTATTCAAGATTTTTATTTTCGCGAGGTCCTTTTAAAAAAACCAAGCTTTATTATTTTTTGTAATTTTCAAATATTTCCGTGACGTAATCTCGTAGACATACACGTTTGAAATCGTAAGTTATGGTCAGATCCGCGATTTTTTTACTAAGCCAACTAATTTATAATACGTTTTGATTTTTGCCCGTTGGTTGGTCTTAAAGTCAATTATAATCAAATAATTTTTCATGGTGTTTGTTCTCTTTTATATTTTTAGATTTCTAAAGATCAAAAAAATTTCAAAATGAGTAGAACCTGGCCTTAAACCTGCAAATAACACACACATTTTTAACTTAGCCTTCAAAGTTTTTACTGAGTTAAATACCAATTTATTATGCGTACATTTATTTAGGTACGATCATTCATTGTCCTTATTAAGTTGCAGTATAAAAAAAAACTATTACAGAACAAGCATGTTAAATTATTGTTAATACTTGCGAATATTTGGATACAGTCATTACTAGCTTTAATTGACAGTGGAGGTACATACAACAAGTAGTGTTTTTTTTTTTTAAATTTTTTTTTTGACGTTTACGGGTTTTTTGGAAAAAATACCGCGTCCTTAGGACTTTATCGCAAGCTCTTAACAAAAGTTTAGCCCTTTAAAATAAAAATAAAAACCGGTCGCACACCGGAAGGTTCCGTACAAACTTACACAGATAAATAGTTCGATTCTCGAATCGAATCTCGAAGATTTTTTCGAATCGCATAAAAGTACATAATTATTGTCTTATGATATAACTACACACTTATTAATATTAGTTTTCAGACTTTTTCTTTTATTTGTGCTATGAGACCTTTTTTTTATGATGGGAAAAAATCATGCATTGACATCCCCCGCCCTTGGGCGAAGCGGGAGATAGTGTCAGACTCTTACTGACTAAAAGACCCACCCCGTTCCTTCTAGCCTTCATACCGGGGCTCGAGCGCCCTTTCAGATAACCCTGGCCCCAGGTGCTATGAGACCTTGCTTTTAGCCAAATTTTAGGATTCTAGATTTAATACCCCGTAGGTTGTGATTTCCTTACGAGTGTCAAAATATACGCTTAAACGGAATATAAACGACCGTATTACAAGATTGCTTTAACATAGAACTTTTATTTTTTCACGGGTCCACAGAATAGTAAACCTGAGTATTTTATATTAATTACAGCTAGATACTTCCACGCGTTCCCAAGGAAAAGGAAAAAGCTTGACAGACGGAAAAAATAAATAAAAAGACAACAAAGTGATCATAAAAGAGTTTCGAATTTGCCGAATGAGGTAGATCCGATTTCCAGCCACCGTAGGCGCGGGCTTGCGGACAGCGAGCAATGGGTAGCTCGCTGTCCGGCCGTCCGGTAATTGTCCGGACCAAGCCCAAGTCGTCGACGGCGCGCGCTGTTCCCGCGCGCCTCAAGGAGTTGTCAGCAACAGCAGGGGCCCTGCCGGGTCGAAGCCTACTGGGGCCAGGGTTATCCGAAAAGGCGCTCGAGCCCCGGTATGAAGGCTTGAAGGAACGGGATGGGTTTTTTAGTCAGTAAGAGTCTGACACTATCTCCTGCTCCGCCCAAGAGCGGGGGTTGTTGTCATAAGATAATTTCTCCCATCGAAAAAAAAAAAAAAAAAAGGTAGATACGGGACCCCAAAAAAAAAGCATTAAACGTGACTAACAAAAACTCTGTTCACAAAATTCGTTATTAATACCGATGTCGAGCAATGCAAAAATAGATTTTAATGAATAGAAAACGTTTGTAAAAAGACTTGACCTGGGTCAATGAAACGCTTGGAAATCGTTTTTATGATCTAACCTGTGTTGTGAACCTTTATGAACGTTAAAATTATCATAGAAGACGATATAATGCAAATTTTAGAAGTAAAGTTTCTCTTTTATTAGTCGTAGGCGCAACTTAGGTGCTAAATATACAATAAGATTTGCTATACTAAACGCTAAACTATGAATGCGATATTTATTTGCGATTGGAGGTTGAAGTAACTGGAGCCAAAATGTATCAACTACTAGCTGAAAGAAAAAAAAATGGGACATGGAGGTAGGACAAATGATAAATGATATTTATTTTACAAATAGGTTTAAAAACACTATTACACTTCTATTTTTTTTTTCGTCAGTTTAAACTAAACGAGGTCAGTGTTTCCTAGCTGACTACCCTGAGAAAAATCACCGAAACAAACTCAGAAGACAGTAGTAAACAATAGTCTAGAATCTGTTCTCAGACCTACCAAATACACATAGGTACATATTTGTATAGCATACGCATAGTTGTTCCGGGTCTTAGTGTCTTGTGTAAGCGAGTTTAATCTTTATGAACCCACCTACGATACTGGAGTTATTCCTAGTGTTAATCTAAAAATTCGATGAGTGAACGCATCGATATCACCGCCGAGTCTCATCGCCAACACACTAGCATCTTTGAAAACCTCTAGACAAAGAATTGCACGCCTTTTCGTAACGTTGTACTTTTCTATCTTTTTAAGTACCTGTGATATAAAACTGCGTTTATCTTTCACATAGTTTGGGGCTATGTTTTTTTTAATCGTTTCATATTAGTTTATAATATAACTAGCATTTGCCCGCGGCTTCGCTCACGTACATAAAAATATATGTCACTCAGGAATAAAACAGCTTTCTATCGGTGAAAACATTTTAGCAATCGGACCAGTACTTTCAGAGATTACCTCCTACAAACAAAAAACAAACTTTACCTCTTTATGATATTAATGTAGATATTCGACAACTTTCACACAACGCCATATATATAGTCCTAAACTAAGCAGAGCTTGTTCTATGTGTACTAGACAACTGATAAAAATATTTATATATTTCTAAATAAAACATAGACACATTACACCCAGATACAAAACAGATGACAGCGCTCATCTCACAAACATTTGTCTTGGGTGGGAATCAAACCCACTACCTCCGGCGTAGCAGTCAGGGCCACAAACGACTAGCAGCCAACCAACAGGCCAGTCAAGTTTAACTGCTATAAATCGCATTAAAAAAGCGTAGCTCACCACATGAAGTGTACTAAATCTTATCTCACAAACTCATAATACAAGTTAGCTATTTATTTAACTGACTGGTAATATTTAACTGAATAATAAGCTGTTGTAGCTATAAAGCTAATGGGGTCGCGTAGCAGAGTTCAAGCTAATAGACGTGACAACCCTTTGGAGAAATCGAAGTTTTATTTCCAGAGAGAAAAGTTATCTTGTGAACATGTTTTTGTTTATGAGCACAGTTTTAATACTGGGAAAATAATAGTCATGCCAAGTCAATCTGTGTTTTCCTGATAGCTATAGCATGAGAGTCTTTAAGTCAAGATTGAATAGGTTACTTCTAGGCAAGCCAACAGGTGAGATAACAAATACCTATTGTTCAAACGGAGCCTAACAGTAACATTTTTTTTCAGTTTCATTTGTTCTGTGTCTGGGTGTAGTTTATCTATAATATGTATGTATTTAGAAATATATAAGTATGTTTATCAGTTGTCTAGTACCCATAACACAAGCTCTGCTTAGCTTGGGACTAGACGGCGTTGTGTGATAGTTGTGGAATATTACTTATTATTTATTTTTTTTTAATGGGTACGTAACCTACTTAAGGCGTATAGTCCCTTGAACCATCTGGCCGAAATTAAATGGACACAACTCTCGTACCCGCTTAGGCTGCAGTACACGTATCTGTGCATTTAATTGCGGCTAGCTGCGCCCGGATAGTGCGCGGCTGACCTTTAAATCCATTTTCTTTGCGAAATATTGATTGATTTGCATATGCTATGTTCACTTTAAAGAATATTTAACCACCAATTTTTATGTGAAAAAATGTTTCTAAAGATCCAAAGAAGGAGTAGGGAAAAGTTGCGAAATTGCTAAATATATTTTTTAGACAAAAGTATTTATTAATCGCACGAAAAAATCAAATGTTGATAATGTTGTTCATGAATTTATAATAAACATTTATATTTTTTGCAAATCTATAAACCTGGCCGTTACCGAGGAGTAGGCTTCACAAAGTCACTGTTTTATGGCACTTTTCGATTGCTTGGGCCCTAAGTTTAAATAAATGGGAATCACTTGTTTCCTCAATTTTAAATTTGATATATATTATACTAGCGTTTGCTAGCGGCTTTTCCTGCTTACATAAAAAATGCCTATGTCACTCAGGAATAAAGCAGCTTTCTATCGGTGAAAAAATTTTAGCAATCGGACCAGTACTTCCAGGGATTACCTCCTACAAACAAAAAAACATAAAAACAAACTTTACCTCTTTATTATATTAGTTTAGATGAACTTGCCAAACTCTACAAGCTGTCTATAGAGTTTCTTGCATATTCCATATTCTTCTCCATCTTAGATCTAAGCTTTGAAATGTGCAATTAGCATTATTTTTCTGACTGACTTTTTGACAATTAAAAAGTAAAAGTTTAAACGAATTATTCTCCTAGATAACTTAAAAAAATAACTTTTAAGTACTTTTAAGTTTGGAGTCTTCAAGTGGATGGGTCTGGGATTTAGCCTACTCCATACGTTGGGTTAGGCTTGAAGGAATAGTCATTGATGTGTTGGCGTCGTGATAAAGCAATTGCTGCTGAGCTGCGTATCCCGGATTCGATTCTCGGACTGAACAAATATTTTTCAACGACACGGTTGGCTCAGTGGTTGAGAGATTAGCTGCAGCGCTGTGTGACGCGGGTTTAACTCCCACACTAAACAAATATTTTTAGATAGTTCTTCCGGATTTAGGTGTCTTGTGCATATGAGTTTATATATTTGTGGGTGCGTATCATGATACAAAAGTAATTCCTAGCGAGGGCGAGAGACAAAGTTTTTATTTAAAAGAAAATATCCATTCTTTACAGCATTAACTTCGTTACAACGTTTCATATTAAACTCGCAATATCAAGCTCATCATTCTAATAGAGCCATCAGCAATTTGTCCATAAGCCCATGTTTCAGACCATCTATACGACTTATAACATCCTCTTCGACTCACGCGCACAAGTTATGATCGATAAGTATCATCTTTCTGTAAATTATTAAGTCCTTGGCTCCTTATATGACAGGAGTTATTTTTGCGTGATAGTACTTGTAAATTGTAATAGATGGTTGGTTTTATGAAACAAACTTGCAAGGACTTAAGAGGGTCCTTTCCCGCCAGTCTATCATCAACGTGAGCGTGGTTTGAAATCTTGTTGTTTCATCCAAAGCAATGTTTAATGAAGAGGCCAAAAAAGGGGAGAACACCTCAAAACTCTGTTGGCACTCGGTAACTCCAGCATTTACTCAAATATTTCCAATATCGACAAAATTTGTTCTAGGAAATACGTGTTTTTTCGAAAACTCTAAAAAATGGGAAAAAAATATCGTTTTCTTTATTCAGACTCTCGATTAAATGTACAGGGTTTAAATGGTTTTTTATTTATTTATTCATGAATACATTATGACGAGCTAAAGTTCATGAGGTCTTTACTGAATTACTTTTACGTAAAATGTTTCGTTTTTAATAAAGACCCAGATAATATCCACAAGATATGTATATTTTCAAAATAACGTACGTCATAATCACGAAAGAGCTGTTGTATGAAAATGTATTTCAGGGTGGGCGCTCTTAAGTCCCGTCAAAACTCGTTAAGAGAATTAACTTGAGTTAAACTAGCTTTGTGTCTTTTCGTCTCTTTTTTGGTGTGGGAAACCATCAAATAACTTTTCCCACTCTGGGCGAGAGGGAGTGTTAGACTATTATTGATTAAAACCCACTCGTGTTCCTTTAGCTGCCCTTTGCATTACAAGGCCGCGGGGATTCTTTTGAATTTTCTCGTAGCCCTGGCAAGCAATGGAGAGAGCAGTTGTGGCCGAGTGGTAACGGCCCCGACTTACAAGTTGTAGGTCACGGGTTCAAACCCAGTCAGGCTTTGTGTAATTTATTTCATCACCACTGCTCTCAAAACAGTGAAGGAAAACATCGTGAGGAAACTGGCATGTCCTAAAACCAAAAAAATCGAAGACTTTTGACATCCACCAACCAACCCGCACTAGGCCCGCGTGGTGGATTACGGCCCATTCCTTCTCCCAGAGAGGTCTGAGTCCCAACAGTGGGAAAATTATAAGGCCGACTATGCTATGCTATACTCTTAAACTAAAAAATAGTTTTTTCGTAGCCTGGTATAGAAAAATTTATATATTTATATTTTTTTATAAATGTTAATCACTAGCTTTTGCCCGTGGTTTCATCCGCATACATAATATAGCCAATGTCACTCAGGAACAAAGCAGTTTTCTATCGCTGAAAAAAATTTAGCAATCGAGCCAGTACTTTCAGAGATTACTTCCTAAGTTTTTTCCTAAATTTTTTCACCGAACATAACAACAAACTTTACCTCTTTAAGATTATTAATCATTAATCATAAAAAAGACATTCGCCATCTTATCTGGACAAAAAAAAAAAACAGTTTAACGTAAAGCTTCATAGTATTCTTTTAATTTTTCAAAATTCGTTAATAAAATATGTTTTGTCTTAGACGAAGAAGCCTATAAGCCTTACATTTCTCCAACAGAAGTTACTCAAAATAACGTACCAGCACCTCACACACGTACACAACACCGCAACCTCAACCTAATACCACTACTACTGCAATGAGCAATGGGTAGATCGCCGTCTGTCCGTCCGGTAACCGGTAGCCCAAGTCGTCGACAGCACGTACTGTTCCCGCGCATCTCAAGGTATTGTCAGCAAACTTTAGGGTCGGGCCCAGCAGGGCCGAAGCCTACTGGGGCCTTGAACCGATCCCGGTATGAAGGGCTAAGAAGGAACGGTGTGGGTTTTTTTAGTCAGTAAAAATCTGACACTATCTCCCGCTCCTCCCGGAGGCGGGAAACGTCATTGGATGATTTTACCACCTAAAAAAACAAAGCTAGTACCAACTTACTGCAATAAAAATGAAATTCAACCGCTTAACTGAAGTAATCGAACACTTAACTGCATTAATTTAGTCAGCCATACTTATTAACGATGCTAAATAGCAATTTGAGACTTAATGATCATCAATAATGTTAAAAACATGGAGTTTTATCGTCAGCTTGTAAGCTGGACACCAATTAAACGTTATAAATAATTTTCTTTTAACTTTTTTTTTCGGCCGCCATCTTAAATTTCCAACTCCGATCACAGATATCGCTGTCCAAAAAGTATGTTTATGGTTGTTATCGGTATATCGGAGGTTTGAGTTTGAAAGGAGTTTAAGTTGCGAAAGGCAGGTAATTTAAATCTAAAATGTGTAAAAACAGCTGGTTTTGACAATATCAGTAAAATATGAGCGGTAATAAAAATGACTGTCTGAAAGTATGAAAAGAAAAAGAAATATTTAACTGACTTCTTGACATAATATGTCGCGTTAAAAAATAAAAGTACCTGTATATATATTTTTTTATTATGCAGAAGCTTGCGTTTGATCACTATCTCACGTGATGGTAAATGATAAATGATATTTATTTTGTAAGTAGGTTTAAAAAACACTTTTACACGTCAATTTTTTTTCGTCAGTTTATGCTAGATGAGGCCGGGGTTTCCTATCTGACTACTCTGAGAAGAAACACCGAAACAAACTCAGGGGTCAAAGTCTCTTTTAAAGTCCAAACAGTAAATATGTAATGGTCAAATCACATGAGAACCATGCAGATTTGTCTGAGATGGTCTTTTGAAGAAAGAACCATACAGATTTGAGTGGACCTGTCCAATCAGTGTAAGCATTTTTCAGTATTCGAAAAGCTCAACTCAAGACTACTAAGGAGCTCTTCGACTTGACGAACAATACCAAAGAAAGGACATTTGGGTAGGCCGCAGAAAATACTCAAATTGCCAGATATAAGTTAAAATTACTGAAAAGAAAAGAAAAAGCAAACAAGGTAAGCGATGATATGGCCGACGATGGAGCAGGCTTGCCCAGAAGTAATCTATTCACTTTTGGGTTAAAGACCCCTAGGTTAGAGCTAGTACGCATACTGGATGTGTTCCCAAAAGGCTTTGTATGTATGGGTGAAGTGTCCACGATATACACACAAAACAAAACAAAATGGGGAAGGTAACTAGCAATTTCCAAGATTTATATTCCCACGTCCTAGTGTCATTTGTCCACTAAGACCAAACTGCTTTCTAAAAGATGAAAAAGAAGACATAAAAGAAATTTATGTTCTGATCCCGATTTCCGGCCACCGTAGGCACGGCAATGCGAGCAGTGGGCAGCTCGCCGTCCGCCCATCCGGTAACGTCTAGACCGAACTCAAGTCGTCGATGGCTCAAGTAGATGTCAGCAAACCGTAGGGTCCCAGCAGGATCGAAGCCTACTGGGGCCAAGGGTCTGCTTCTGAAAGGAGGATTTGGCCCTAGTATGAAGGAAAACGAAGGAACAGGAGTAGGCTTTTAGTCAGTACAAGTCTGACCCACCTTCCCGCTAATGCCAAGAACGGGGGATGTCATTGGATGATTTTCCCACGTACGAAATAAAAATGTCTAACCGAGTCATATACTAACTTCTTCTAGAGAGAGGAGGCCTAAGTCCCTGCAGGGATTATGCTATGAGTTTATGTTGAGTCATATAACTGAATAACAGACTGAACAAACTCCAAGCTTGATGGACAATCAAGATCATTAGAACAGCACACAACACAAGGTTGAAAAACCAGTCTGCAACAGCATCTCCTACCAACCACGTGTAAATATGTAGAGCAACGATATTATGGAATCCATAAAGATAAGTTGTTTAAAAAAAAAACCAGAAACCGTTACCGTCCATTGACCCCCACACTAACCGGAGTCATGACCCACAGAAAGTCATCATCAAGAATCACAACAGCTCTCTTATCTGCCCATAAGACATCACATCGTCAATTCTCTCCGCTCGAAAAACTACAATGACCTCTTTATTCCAAAACCCCACAAAACTTACGCAACTTATAAACAAACGTGACCGTAGAAATACGATACTGAGAAGAATTTACGACGAATCGTAAAAATCTTTAGCCATATCGACAGTCAATCTCACGAAATTCTCTACACCAGACACCAACGCAACTCCCATCTGCATCACAATGGATTTACAACTTTTTCTTCATCAAGACAAAGCACAATTTTCTAAAGAAGACAATGTCAGTTACCACCTTTTGTTTTCCAGTCGTATATTTAACAAGAATGTGTGAAAGGGGGCAGGAGAGGGGGGGCCACATATGTAGGCGGGTTACGTTAAGAAAAATCGTGATATACTCATCTTTGCTACTATTGGCGTAGGGGTCACATATGTAGCCTATAGAAGGGAGGTGGGTACTATAAAAATGGTTCGATCGTGAGGAAATAAGGAAAGGGTAGGTTTTCAGGGTAGTTGTACTATATTTAGGTATGTTTTCAGCTTTGGTCTTTAAGGAGTAATGTACAATGGTTTCAATAAAGTTTTTTACAGCGCAGAGTCAGAAATGGTTTCATTAATCATAACTAAGAGGTATAATGTCACAAAGACGAATATTTTTATTTAATGTATCAGTGTGAATTTGTTACTCTGTCATATTCAAACGGCTAAATAGATGTAGTACACTCGCTCGAACTTAGTATGACGGATTTGGTCTATCCTTACCACGGTAAGTTTGGTCCATCGTTCCAAATTTGAGCGTGTTTGTACACTAATTTCGCTGAGTCATGCTTAACCTTGGTACCGACGGACCGAATCCGTCATACCAAGTTCGTGACTGCAAAAAAGATATCAAAAGCACTAGACATTAAGAAACATACTAAACACGAGATATTAGTCACTGTGAAACTGCTATCTTAAAAGTTCAACCTATCCTCTAAATTAAACGGAACTCACTGCTTAATAAAGGTCTCATATCCGACCAACAGAGCGACCAATTCTTATCAAGCTCTTCAAGACTGAAACCCTCAGTAAAAGAGTTCTTTACTGAAACCATAACCCAGCAACACTCTAATGAACCCATCCAACAATCCCATTTACATCCTCTAACAGTCCTCCCTCAATCAAACCCAGTATTCAAATAAAAATAAATAAGAAAACAAACTTTTTGTCCTCCTAAGTGATATTAAAAACCTCTTAGCGAATATCGAAGAGATTTCATTTTCAATACATCTCATATTTTTCATACTGCGCGGATGACATATCACTGTGGATCATAATTTAGTCTTACACTCAGAGGAAATTGAACTTTATGAGGTAAGGTTAGGGTTGTTTTTTGAATGGGGGTGTGAACAATCCCTCTGTGATTCCATACGATTTCACCCAGTAATGATTTGGCTCGTAATGAGGGAGACGCGAGTAATATTCTGAGAGTAAAGTCTTGGATTATAGTGAAGATGGATAGGGAATATTGTTTACCTACTTGGCAAGGAGTAATGGGCTTGAAAACTTATGTTTTTGAGATTATTTTCTGTGATTGCTGTCTGTTCTTCGCTATCTAAAAGATGCCATTTTAAAAATATTAATAAAATATAAGCAAATATTTTTATAAAAAATTCATTTATTTCAGGTAAGAACCCATATAAAATAAAATTATAACCGTAAATAACAATAAATTTCGAAATGTCAATAAATTAAAATTCTATAAATTAAAATCACAATAATTAAAATAAAATAAAGTTAAAAATAATAATAAAAATAGTCAAAAAAAAAAATTATTGCATTTGAAGTAATTATTTTAGTCTCTTATATGCGACACTGTATGTAACTTGTCTGTCACAGCAGTGCCGCAAATAAGGACAGTCCAACCTACTCGCTATCATTTTCAGAACGGTATTGGAGCTGGCCGGCACTCTGCGCACAAGTGACGCACAACGCTTCCGCATGGTCGCATGGATGAGCGCTGCAGTAGCGAGGCAGACCCAACACCGCCCTGAAGGCGTTATTAAATTGGACACGAAGGGTGTTGTAGCTTTTCTGTGTGTATAATTAAAGTAATAAACAAAACTCTCAACACATTTTTAAATAGAACCATTAAACACAAACTTTACCTTATTTGGCTGGTTGATGTTAAAAAAATCACACATATGTATACCGACATCGCATTATTACTTATAAAATATCAGTAGTCAGTTTATGTACAAGCTATGTTACTTTTTGGTGTACAACAAAGTTTATTCTATTCTATTTTAATCTCATCATCTTTCTGCTCTTGTTCTATATCACTTAGGACCGACACATGTTTTTTCTTAAATTCTATCCTGTCAGCACTCACACTATCAGCGACTCCTTTCTTTCACATAACTCATAACACAACCCATCCATCTTTACCACTTGAACTTGCTAAACATAAGATATTAATCAATTCTTATCCACGTATCTACAATCCAGGGAGGAAAACATTCGTTCTTCCGGAGTTTATTATCGCTGTTATTGCTTCCATACGTCAACAGACTTCTTTGCTGTATATACTTAAAATATCAACAAATATATTGGATTAACTAAATTAATCGTAAACAAGGTTTGCATGGTTTACTGAACGATGTTTTCAGCAATAAACTGACTTGAAGGATTGAAAGATGATAGATTTTACAGACATGTTTTCAAAATATTATGGCAGAAAGATTTTTTAAGAGGAAAATCATCTCGCTCTTGGTTGCAGCGTAGCAGACTTTTACTGATTTATATCCTCCAGTAGCCCTTTCCGTTCTTGGACCACGAAATTCCTTTTCAGAAAATAACTAAAATCTTTATTTATTTCTCCTCACAATGAAAAACTTATTCTAGGATTTACATAAGTCCTGTTATTATAATTATTGTTAATTGTTGATGAGTGAGGTGTTTGAGTTAGGCATAAAATGCCTGTATTACAAATCACCATTTGACTGGCCTGTTGGTCTAGTGGTTAGTGGCCCTGACTGCTATGCGTCGTGGGTTCGATCCCCACCCAGGACAAATGTTTATGTGATGAGCATGATCATTTGTTCTATGTCTGGGTGTAATTTTTCTATAATATGTATTTATTTAGAAATACATATATAAGTATGTTTATCAGTTTTCTAGAACCCATAACACAAGCTCTGTTTAGCTTGGGACTAGACGGCGTTGTATGATAGTTGTAGAATATTATTATTATAATATTACCAAGTACAAATCACCACCCCACGGAAAAACGTTTTTTCCAAAGTTATATAACAACATGAAGTTATTGGTTGTAAGGCCGATACTAGCTATGGCCGCGGGAATTACCGAAAGAATCAGCGTAATCCTGGAACGCAAGGTGGTTTTAGTCAATAAAGTCTGACACGCTCAAAATTACTTCTCTTGCTCTATGGTAGATATAGAGCAAGAGAAGTAATTTTGATGATGCCCCATCTCAAAGAAAAAAAAACGTACATATGGTCCTACAACATTGTAGTTTTATATAGTCTTAGATTGCTCCAAATGGGTTGTAAACTGCCTCATAATCCTCCTTAAAAGTGTACATAATTATAGGCAAATAAGTATTTGAGCTACTTGTAAATACTAGCTTAGATACGCTTGTATATTTTAATGGACATCGTATATTTTACGAGTAATAGGATGAGCAAAATTACCGCTGCCGAGGTGAATTCGAACGCATTTAATTTGATAGATGATAAAGTAGGATAGAATAGAATAAACTTTATTGTACACCAAAATAGTAACAACTTCACAGAAACTTAAATCTATGGGTGCAATGGCGGTCTTATCGCTAACAGCGATATCTTCCAGACAACCTTGGGATGTACTTGTAGATTATGTTTATATAATCATCATCATCATTTCAATCGAAAGACATCCACTGTTGGACATAGGCCTTCCCCAAGTATCGCCGTAATGACTGGTCCTGTGCGTCTCACGTCCATCAGATTCCCATGATCATTAAGGTCACCGGTCCACCTTTTGGGAAGCATTTTATAATGGGCAAAGCCAACCCTGCTGAAGTAATGGTGAACCATTTCGATACATCCGATTTTGATAGGATGGTTGGCGTGGTTGAGCGATTGGCTGCTGCCCTGTATGGCCAGGTTACGATTCCTGCTCGGACCAAATATTTGAATGGCCTACAGAAAATTGTTTCGGGTTTGGGTGTCTTGTGTACGTGAGTTTACATGTTTTTGAATTCACCCACGATACTGGAGTATTTAGTGAGAGGCAGCGTTTAAATGAAACAAAAAAAATACCAAATGTAACCTATTTTTTTTTACTCGTGAATCTTAAATTATTTCTAGGCTTGTACTTGCTTACATTGCTGTCGGTACCAAAAGTTTCTATTAGGGCGCTGTGTCCACAAGTTTTGTAACCGGTGGCAACTCTCATCTCATTAGAGTTGACAACAGGCGCATTGCTTAAAAAGCTTCAAGCACTGTGACAAAGGCGGTTACATTTTTCATAAAATACTTGTCAAAATGCCTCCCACACGGCGTCTCCGGCCCCGGGCCATGACGTAACGAGAGCTCGTGTATGGAGACTCTTAAAACGAAAGCCACTCGACTCGCTTACATCCCTGTCTAACCCTACAAGATTGAAAGAGAAAGCAACACCACTAGTCTCCGTCACATTTTTCCCTTTACCACCCTCGCTTTCTGAAGCGTTCTTTTACATAAAAGAGGTTCTTGAGAAAATAATAACGCAACTGCTCAAAGGGCACCCAACTTCTGCTATTTGGACGCTTTGATTTTCGACTCGGCAAAGAATTTTGCGACCACAAAGGGAATTTCGATGCGATATTAAGCAAGGATTTAATTTTCAAGTTAATGCAGTAACGCTCGTTCCAATAATTTTGTTTCCTTTTTATGTAAATTTTGCTTCAGAAGCCGAAGGAATATGTACCAGTCTTAAATGGGTCAAGAATATTTTTTTGAGATTACAAATTATATTCTACACTTAATCAGTTTCTATCTGCAATACTACGGGTTCTTTTCATTTAGCCTCATCCACTCAATCATTTAAGTGGCATATTTGATATTGTGAAACCTTCATCAACATAATTTATTGCTTAACAAAACTAAAAGTTTGCTTAGTATTAGGTTTATCTTCTGTTGATTGTCTTTCTTTGATATTATCCTCTCCCCCTATAGTTTCTTTGTTAAGTAAAAATGATTTCACCTTGTCATCGTCAACATCATCCCTTTCTTACACAAACCAAAATTTTCTATCACAAAAATCTTGTTTCTTTACCAATATTGCCTTCATCTCCAGTTTCTTTGCTATATACTAACTATTCGCCATCATTAACTTTAATCATATCTTAATTAAACAAAAGATTCATTTCATAAAATGCTCTATTGAATTTTTCTTTATTCTAATCATTACTTACTGGTAGTCATTATGCTAAATATTTTTAAGATGCCTGTCTATAAATCAACCAAAATATATTTAAAAATTTCAAGCCTAGTAACAACCAATGAAGGGAAATGTTTCACAATCGTAGGCCCGTTCACAAATTACTTTAGTACATGCAAACCTATTTTGTACGTACTTAATAGCGATAATAATAGCCCTCTCAATAGCTGTAACAATGGCGATACAATACTTTATTTAAATAGGGTTGCCACTACAATGGAATCGATTTGGAATCATTAAGTTATAAATAGTGTAGAAAGGATGTATGGTAATAGATTTTGGTCACAATTGAGTTGCTTGGATGATAAAGAGTCTAAAAACTGATTTTGATGAGACTTTAGAAGAGATTAGATCTCATTTGCGTCAAGAACAATTTGATTTTTCAGAGATGTTTCTTAAGATTTGTCAATATTTAAATTTAGAAATAGATACAGCTAATCGTCGCGTGTTTATGGCTTAAGTTTATTAACCTGTCACCCCTGCCAACGATAGATTGAGAGATCAATGGCGGACGATTGATGAAAACTAAATTGGTTCAGTGATGACAAACTAATTTGGGATTGTCTCATAAACGTAACTGCTGCCACTCCCACTAGTTTTACAAGTCCCCCACAGTTCTTAAGATCCCGCGTTATCATCTGCACCATTATCTGCGACAATATTAAAACTTTCATATGCAGTAACTCCGACATATCTCATAACTTGAGAACGGCAAAAACATTTCAACGCGAATTTTTCTTTAGACGAGAGATTTTATGACGACAAATGACAAAAATACTCAACGTTTCATTGTGGAACTTGGAAACGGCGCTGCGAGCATTTTTGTGCGCCCTCCGAGTCTCCTATACATGTGTACAGAAGGGCGAAGTTATTTGCCTTGCTTCTCTTCCGTCCATTTGAACCCCTCCCCCTCCCCCGCGCTTCCGGTGCCGCCGCCTACCACCCGGCGCGTCCGCACGACACACGCCAAACAAATACCTACTCTAACACCTTCGCGAAAGGATTTCATTCTCGAGGTGACGCACCAACTATTTTTCTTTTACATCCAAGAGCAAAGTGACATCCGACGCGCGGAAAAGAATAGCAACTTTGAATCCAGAGAGACACACTCGAATTTGGAGTAATCAGTGTGTGGTTGTTGCGACTTTTTGGTAGTGTGGCGCCGGGGGCAGAGGGGTACGGGACGATTGCGACCGTACGAAAAACATATTTTTCAGATAACGACAATGAGAAAGGAAAATATTCAGATGAAAATTCCCCGATACGGCGCGCCGGGTGCGGCCGCGTGGAAGATATTAAGGGGCGGGCGTGTGCTACTTAACGATATTTTTCGACATGCTTTCCTTTTATTGCTAACTCACGGCTCCGATATCGGATACGGTTTGTCGTATATCAAAAAAGAAACTCGATTCAGACGTACATAAAAAATATATTACGCATTTAGCGAAGCGAGCTGAAATCACTGAAGATAGCGGTCGGTTTCCACATCAACGGATCCTTTGAATCATTTGGAGTCGAGCATTCCGTGGAAACAAAAGAAAAATTCTTTGACGTATTACGGGAGCAATAATATTCTGAAAATTATTATCCGAGCGGTGTCCCAATGGGATATTAAGTAACACGATATTAACATCCCCGGGGGTAAAAGGGACAGCTTTATGGATTAAACGGGTAATTAGAAAGGGACGGAGGTAGAGGGGGCGATCTTGTCTAAAGGACGTTGGCCTCCGGGGCACGCGACCGTTGATTCGAACTCCTTTTTAATTCTTTTTTATTAATTATACTGCGACCGAGCGGTCTTGAACGTTGCACTGAATATAAATGTTGACTATCAAATTAACTGATTTTAATGTGCTCATGGTGTTTTGTGAGTGTTTATTTCTTACAGAGCCTTATGTTATTCACTAATATGATTTGATCAATTACAAGTAAAACTACACACTCGTGTATTGATTTTTATTTTACAAAAACCATGAGACTTTGTAAAATAAAAATATCATAAGATTAGGATCAGTGAATGAAATTTAGATTAAGGTAGGTATGTAAAGTTTTATAGGTATGAAATATCCTATCGCGACTAATAAAATAAATCTCAAATATCTTATCTCAGACGAAAATTAAAAGTAACAAAAATCAAGTACCAACTCCTAATAATCGCAGCACATTTCTTAAACGCCTCATCTTCCTCATTAAAGAGCTTTTTCTCAACTAAGCGTCGCTGCCTCTATTCCGTACTTAATGGCTGTTCGGCTCTTTCAATGTAAACTTGGCAATGAACACCAGGGGAGGGGCAAATTGGGTCAGTCTTTGACTTAATTTTTTTCCCCAAGGTCGATTAAAATCAATAGGGCGACGCTCTAAATTTACGCCTGCTTGTAATTAGATTTTTGCTCGATCGATTTTGGGGTAGGTCGCGGCGAATCGATACTGCTTTGTGATTTGTTACGCAATTAGGGATGAGTATTATAAGTGGGAGTGTTCTTTTTTTAAAATTGAAGGTTCTTGATCGTTTTTTTTTTTTTTTGTTTTGGTTTAGAGTGATGGGAAAGATTACTTTCGGAGTAATATGATATTCTGTTGAAACCTAAAGGATTGACCTCGTGATATTTCTGTCACAGTTTGGAGTTTTTTCACAACGGTTAACATAACAAAAAAATGCCGCTTCAAGCTTCTTTTTGAGGCGGCCTTTTTTCGTGGCTCGTGTGCGGCGGTGCCGCCACAAAAAAATGCTTCAAGCGGCTTCAAGCTTCTCCCGACACACAAGGTATCGCGCGCTTCAGCTGTTTTTTGCGGCCGCTTCTAGCGTTTTTTTGTGGAGGCGTTTTTTTGTGGCCCGTGTGCGGTTACGCTAAGAGATCTTAAAAGGTTTCCATTTTTGGCCGACCTAGGCACGGAACCCCAAAAAAACTACACTGTTTGACCTTCTATACAATTCCAATTTGACCATCACAATAAGTACCTACATATTTCATCCTCGGACCAAAACCAGTCTAATAAGCCCTGCTTCAGTAAATCTGACAATAAAAAATCAATCTGGTATGTATGCGAGCTGCATACTAATCATTACCGTCGGAGAACTGGGTATTAAGAACAAAGGAAACTGAGGAATTTTAATAAATCCATTCGATTCTGTAGTATTGATTTCAGATTTGAGGATAAATGGAAAATATGAAGATAGATTCTCTCTATGTGAGCCGTTTTCTGAATTGAGTATTTGAAGTTTAGAACGGGTCAAACTATTTTTACTTGAGAAATCATAAAATAACGTCCACAGCACTG
Organism: Mythimna ferrago; assembly: GCA_910589285.2. Lineage (NCBI taxonomy): Eukaryota > Metazoa > Arthropoda > Insecta > Lepidoptera > Noctuidae > Mythimna > Mythimna ferrago. Next base: position 5,775,900 of record OU342693.1, read on the forward strand.
AGTGGAGCGTGAGGGAATGTCAGACTTTTACTGACTAAATACTGACACAATATGCTATTAAAAAAAATCCTTTACTGGCTCTTTATTGCAAGGGCTCCGGTGACTTGTTCGAACAACCAGCAGCCTTGGCAGGCGTAGGAAGCAATTAGCCCTAACAATTTTGCTGACAAAACATTGCGTTGTTGACTAGGGCTTGGTCTTTACCGGACGGCTAGCTAGGGTGGCGTGCACCTGACGGTTTCAGCGTATTCAAGAGAAGACGTCCTAGGCGCAAGCTTGCAGACGGCGAGCAATAGGTAGCTCTGTTAAACTACAAAGAACTACAAACTGCAGTTCTGGAGAGCTGTAAATTGCAAATAACCCTTCTTGCAGTCAGGTGAAAAGCGTAAAAAAATTCGAATTTCGCTATCATCCCTGGAGTCATCATCATCATCTGCCTTTTTAATGTTCCCACTGCTGACACTCAGGCCTTCTCTCTATGAGAGGGAATGGGCCGTAATCCACCACGCGCGCCCAGTGCGGGTTGATGAATGTCACATGTCTTCGAATTTTTGGTTCTAGGACATGCCGGAGTATTCTCCTTTAACTGCATCAGTCAGATTACATTGTCAGAGAATGGGTGGCTTACAGGAAACAGGGTTTTAAACAAACCTGCACGATGGATCATCATCGTGATATTCCTGCCCATATCCCGTGTCATTTCAGTTCGGTTTTCTATCCTGTCACCCGTCATGCTATCACTAACTTCCGTATCTTTCATTCATATCACTTCTCACACAATCCATCCATCTTTTCTTTGGCCTCCCTCTCCATTCATCCACATGTATACTCATAACTCTTTTATTAACATGCGTTTCATCCATCCTCTTCACATGACCATACCAAGACAAACTATGAATGGCAATCGATAAAACAAAACATCGACTATCAAAGACGATGGTACATGCCTACTAAACATGGAGTTTATAGTCCATAAAACTGTAAAATAATCTTTTCTCTGAAACAAAATGTAATTTCCTATTACTTCTTGTGCATACAAACGTGCATGCAAAGCTACTGTCTGGATTCTACAATACAATTATGAGAAAGTGTCCGTCTTCCATTTTTACAAGCTTTTATCCAATTTAACCTGTCCCGATGTTTGCCTGTAATCAAATCTTGCAAATTAAATTTGATTCACTTCCCGGTTTCCGATTAAGGTGAAATTTTGCAAACGTGTGTACATCAGATGATTATGCCAAATTATTATGACATGGAGCTGATTTGATGATGGAACCGGAAGATGGCCATAAGAACTCGGTAATTAAACGACCCAATTCCATCGAGTTTGTGCTCGTATGATCCGTCTTGACGAGTACTTTGGTGCTAGATGGTAACCAGGGTCTAATGATGGAACCGGAAGATGGCCATAAGAACTCGGTAATTAAACGACCCAATCCCATCGAGTTTGTGCTCGTATGATCCGTCTTGACGAGTACTTTGGTGCTAGATGGTAACCAGGGTCTAATGATGGAGCTGGAAGATGGCCATAAGAACTCGGTAATTAAACGACACAATCCCATCGAGTTTGGACTCGTTTGATCCGTCTTGACGACTACTTTGGTTCTAGATGATAATCAGAACCTAATGATGGAGCTGAAAGATGGCCATAGAAACTCAGTAATAAGCGCAATAAGATAACCCTAACGTGTTTCAGCTTTTTGGAATCGTCTTGATAGGTATTAGTTATAGTACAGACCGCGCTATAAAGGCTTGCTATAAAAAAATATTTTCATTGAAAATCATTTTTTCATAGCAAGCCTATATAAAGCGGTCTATAGAGTCTGTCTAATAAGTTAAACGACTTGGGTAATTAATAGGATTTAATGAAATCTGATGTAGTCAACACGGGTTCAATAATCAAGGTTGATTAAGATATAGAGATCATTGTTTACTAACAGAAGAACCTTATGAAAAGTATCGAATATAAGTATTTTTTAAATGATTAAATATTATACAAAATTCCCAAGTCGGTTGACTTATTAGACAGACTATACTTATATAATTAATATAATTATATAATTATACCGCTGCCCTAGCCGTAAAGGGCCGCTGAAAAACACTGCCAATTTTAGTCAGTTTTCCAAATAATAATAATAATATTTCACAACTTTCACACAACGTCGTCTAGTCCCAAACTAAGCAGAACTTATGGTATGAGTACTACACAACTGATACAGAACATACTTACGTATTCCTAAATACAAATAATTGATTGAACAAATGACGCTCATCACACAAACATTTGTCCTGGGTGGGAATCGTACCCACGACTTCCGGCATAGCAGTCAGGGCCACCAACAAACCAGCCAATATAGGTCCTCGTAACGGCTCTAAGCAACAAATGTATACCTATTTACTTTCGAACTTATGCTGATGCATTCCAATAACAGGAAAGAGACACCTTTTTAAAAGAATTTCAAGCCATACTGTGAATAAGCCTCAAACAAGTATCCCGGATATTCCAACTCGACCATCACAAATGCCACTATTCTCAAAAGAACCAAGTCAATATCCACACGAAATCTAAATACCGTACACAATAGAAGTCACAAGTGCTGCCTACACTAAATAGTACAAAGCGTAATAATACTCAACATCATCATCTTGGTTGATCCACTCGGCAGCCAAGCGTGTACGGTCGGCAAAAAAGGCGGGTGTGCGATGAAAGTAAAGCCTACTTACATTATTTGTTTGGCAACGGAATGCGGTAGCTAAGAGTGCAAATATACGTTTGTGCTGTCGGTCAATACACTCACGGTGATGCTTAACCGTTGCTTGGTTTGGTAGCGTCAGCAGAAATTGTTTTTGTTGGTAGTTTTATGAACATTTTGAGGGAGAAACAGGGTGTGAGTGAAGGCACAGTAATATTTGTGTATTTATATTACTCCACACTCAAACGTCTGAATGGATTTATATGTCTTAAAATAGCAATAGGATGTTATATTTTTTATCTCGGGAGATGATGAAGTTCGGTTTAGAATAAGTGGACTTATTTGGATATATTATATATTTTCCTAAAAAAAAATAGTGAAAGGATGATTCTTATTTTTCATAGCGCTTTATGTAATCAAAGCTTACCTATTTATCTACACTAACAATTAACTAAAGTATCTCTCACTGTCTGTCTGTCACACTTTCACCGTTAAACTACTGAACTGATTTTAATAAAATTTGGTATGGAGCAAACCCAAGAAAGGACATAAGCTACTTTTGATTTAACTTCAACTTTGACTTCACGTCCGTTCGCTAAGGAGGAGGCCGACCGCATCAGGCAACGGCGCTCTCGCCGCCGCCGGGATTCCGATCCCGATTTCCAGCCACCGTAGGCGCGGGCTTGCGGACAGTGAGCAATGGGTAGCTCGCTGTCCGGCCGTCCAGTAACCGTCCGGACCAAGCCCAAGTCGTCGACGGTGCGCGCTGTTCCCGCGCGCTTCAAGGAGTTGTCAGCAACAGCAGGGGCCCAGCCGGGTCGAAGCCTACTGTGGCCAGGGTAATCCGAAAGGGCGCTCGAGCCCCGGTATGAAGGCTTGAAGGAACGGGATGGGTTTTTTAGTCAGTAAGAGTCTGACACTATCTCCCTCTCCGCCCAAGAGCGGGGGTTGTCATAAGATGAGCAGAATCTGAACAACATTGTTATCTTTTCAGATAGTAAGAGTTCCTTACAACACGTGGCATGATGCGCCTCTGGCCGCAGAAGCCTATGACATATTTAAATTTATTATAATTTCTGTTTTCTGTTAATAGAGGCAAATCTATTCGACTAAGAAGAACACCTTAATTTCTATCCCCATTTCTGCAGACCGTACCTGTCACCTTAAATTTTCTCCGTCGTCCAAACAGACGCATACGCAAATTATTATGTCTAATACAGACTGAATGGGCCACGACCGGCGTTAATGTGATCTCACAGAATGAGTCATGGCTCGGCTAGTGTTTGCTTGCCATGTGTATGTACCCCCTAAGTACGGTAGAGAGTGCCCACACACCATTGTACAATATTTACAAGGATTTACGAGGTAACGTACGGTTTTTGGGTGGTTTCGGCTAGATGAGAAGAATTTGCAAGAGTAATTGCATAATGTGTTTTGTCGGGTCATTAGATTGCTTACCGTAAAACGGGGTGAATAGATACAGTTTGGAACTTTACAATTGACATTCATACTGTTTACGATTCGTTTCTTTGTATTTAATGCAATCATATTATGAGTCAAGGTTGGTTTTAAACTTTATAATGCTCCAAAGCTATTTTTAATACGTATTTTGACCATAAAACGCATAAATGTTAGCCATCTCTATTTACCCAGGAGTCGGGGTCAATAGATACGATATATGGGGTTAATAGAAAAAATCTGTAGGGTTGTCTCATTTTAAAGAATTATTACAGTAGGTAGGTATGCTCTAAGTAGTGTAGATAGATGAATAGTTTTTTTGAAGGCGCTTAAAATATGTACTTAAGCGTTTTAAGACGGAAAATAAAAACAAATTTTACTTTGTAATCAGCCTTTTAATTGCACATGAGAATTATAAGTAATAGAAATTCACTGAATTGTTCAGTTTCAGACCCTTACTGTAATGTGTAAATAACTAAATTGGCAAAATATATATTTTGGTAAGGGTCTGACTTCCAAACTGGATTGGATGGATGTCTATAAATAATTATAGAATAAGAACCCTTTTATGTAGTTAGTCTGAATCACTCATTAAATCCTTAAGTATTTCTGAATCGTTTTTGTAATAGGATGGTCTCCGCGACTTCGTTTGCATTTGCAAACCACTTGTGCTTGGTTGGTCAATTGCAGTCTTCAAAACGTTTAAACGAGTATTTTTAGAAACAGGTTTCAAACGTAATGGTATTTTATTTTTCGTGGTAATAAAATACTCCTGCGATAATTTTTCGTTGGCGATAATTTTTATTTTCTCTCTCTTATCTTCAGGACATAAAGCTTTAGGTTTAGACAAAGCCTCTTCATGTATGGTATTATCAATCAATTGGTTCAATTCCAAGTTCTCACTGAAATATAAATCGCCAAATTGTGAATTGTCGTCTCGCGGAATCTGAACTTCTTCCCCGAATAACGTAATATCTTCAAACACTACGGGCATCGTTTCTATATCTGCAACTTCTATTCGAGGCATTGTTTCTGTATCTGCAACTTCTATTCTAGGCATTGTTTCTGCATCTGCAACTTCTCGGTCTCGTCTTTTAGTTTTTTTTCCTCTCCCCTTGCCTTTCTTAGTCTCTACGCATGTTATTGTAGTGGTTTCAGGAGTTTTTATTTTCTTAGTATTTTCCAAATTATCCTCCTCTGTTTCCACATACTCTTCAGTTTCAGTGCCAACACTTCTTCCTGGAATCACATCTAATTTTCTTTTTCTTTTTGATTCAGTTACATTCATAGTACCGGTACCATATCTCATTTCCTTGAGAATATCAAGGACAGATTTTTCTACAGCATCTTCTTTGTTTTCATTATTATTTTCCTCAGGTAATCTACCCAAAACCTGATTTTCATCAATGGGCCATATGCCTGTTTTTCTGAAACCAGCCAAAATATTATCTTTGGCATTTTGGTTGAGATCAATTATAAGTTTTTTCAAAAGTTTTGGAAAGCATCCTTTTGGAACCGATGCTTGTGTCTTTCCATCGGTTTTCTTCCATTTTAAAAGAATATTGCGCCACGCAATCTTCATCGGACGGAAAAAAGCCACATCTAATGGTTGTGTGAGATGCGTACTATTTGCAGGTAAAAAAACAAATGTAATGTTTTCTTCGTGACACAACTTAATCACATCTAATGACAGATGCGAGGATAGGTTATCACCTATGAGGCACTTCTTCCCCTCTTTACCTCTAAAATAAGGCAATGCGGTTGATTTAATCCAATCCTCGAAAATATTTGCGTCAAACCATCCGCTTGCCGACCGATTATATCGTGTTCCTGGTGGCCCATTTTCGGTCCAAGTATCATTAAGGTTTTGAGCCTTGTAGACTACATATGGTGGCAACAATTCACCGGCGGCGCTAGCAGCTATCATCACAGAAGTTGATACCTTTGAATGATTCATCACCCTCTCTGGGTACTTTGTTCCCCGTTTTGTTAGAATTTTCTTACGACCCGGATCGTCGGTTAAATTGGTCTCGTCGTAATTAACAATATTACAGGGCTCAATATTTCAATGAAACTTCTAACTCCCGAAAGTAAGCTCTAATTGAGTCCGGTGAGACAGCTGCCCTGTTTTTTTTAATATTCTGGCAATTTCTTTGTGAGATTATATCCTTATGTCTTTTAAGAAAGCTCGCAACAAAATCTGGACCCGGAAAATTATTTTTAAATTTCAGTACAGTCCTTCCTTGTTTATCCAAATAACTTTTAACTAGGTATCTTAAATCTACAGAATCTAGAGGATAGCCCCATTCTGCACATACATTTATATATTTTATCATATTCTTTTCTTCCTCTTCCGAAAAAATTGTTTGTCCACCTTGTTTTCGCATTGTCCTTGTACTATGCCTATATAAGACTGACTTATCTATATTGTACTTTTCAGCTACAATCTTTAATGAAACTTTCGATTTTCTATATTCTTCAACAGCTTGTTGTATTATAGATTCATCATACTTTTTGTATCTTTTTCCTCTTGGGTCTGGCTTATACAAACGAGGCATTTTGTACCTACCTATAACAAAAAAGATTTAATGTTAATAGTGCAACTTATACGTATAATAGATAAGTAGGTACCTACATTGATAGTAGGAATTAAGCAATTTGACAACCCTAGTCAGACTTTTTCTAATCACCCCTTTTTTGTTTTCATTAAACCCTTTCCCGTGTCTATTAACCCCATTCGTCGTATCTATTGAACCCGTACTACGTATCTTTTCACCCCTTTCCCGTTTCTATTAACCTCAAACCTAAGTAAAATAAAACAATAATAAAATTTTCGCCAATATATCAATGAATTCAAATCAAAATTGTACTTACTTGTATAAAACTTGATCCTGACAAACTAGTGTACACTTTATATAACTTATATCGCACAATGTTTAGTATTTCCTATACAAAATCACCAACTTTATGGGAGGCTAAATTGTCACCGAAGGCCGGTTGATATTTAAACGTATTTTTTTTAAACTTTCGCCTAACTTCACGGTGGACTGGAATTGCCATCTTATAAAAATAATGTTGCCGTTTAAAAAAAAACTTAAACATAGTAACAGTTTTATTTCAAAAGACTGGAGGTCGGGACAAAAAAACTTTCTCGGTTTTGTCTCCATTCACCCCGCGATTTCTATTCACCCCGTTTTACGGTACTTAGTTGATGGACACAAGAAAACTCATTAGAAATTAAATATTTGATGATGAAAACAAGCAATTAGACATTCTTTAAAAATTGTGAGAAGAGGTGTCAAGTATCTTTTCAGCTAGTGTCCTCCTTGCGTCGTATTCCTCAATGCTGAAGGTCCTGACCTCCCTGTTTCATCACTTTAACCTTTATGATATTTCTCCATCTGTTTCATCTGTCTCCATCTGTTCCTTTATGTTCTCTGACGCTGGGAAGGGCATAGAACCTCGTAGAGTCAAGAGGGGGCGGATCTGGTCGGACCAACGTATTGGGCTGCGTCCATGAGGCCTTTTTCCATCCACTTTACCGGTCACAATGAGCCTTTCGAGGTTGCCACCATCTTTCCTTGCAATGTGACCGAAGTATTGTGAATTACTCGTAGTTTGTGTTAGCGTTTGAAATATTTGAAACACATGCTATTTCTGAGAACCATGTAACGTTTTTAAAAAGATTAAGATTTTTGTAACGTTTCACCCAAAATCTCACAAAGAATGTACCCATTTGAAGCTTTATAAGATTTAATTGACACCTTTGATGAAAGAAACTAGCTTTTGCTTCGCCTCAGCTTCAGTTTCATCTGAGTCATTTGTCACAGCTTCTTAGCTTTCTCCATACAAACTTTGGATCTCGATTTCATTTCCTTAGCGAGTGTATTTTGGAAAACCCTTTCTTATTATTTGGTATACACCATAGAAGGAGCTTGTGTACAAAATTTCAGCGATCTAGGCACAAGGGTATAGACGGGACGTTGATGAATTAGTAAGTGAATCAGGTGTTTAGGGTCTATTATACCAGTCGATATTCAGACAGCATTAGTCGATGTCGCGTAGTGTAATAAAGGTCACCCGGAATGAAAAATAAGACTGAATATCGTGTGCTTAATAACGTTTAGTGTAATAGGCCCTTTAGCCTTTTACCAATATATTAATCAATCAATATTTCGCGAGTGTAGGCGGCAGTACGAGTATGTATGCATTTAACTCTATCCAGATGTTTATATAAAAGGAGGAACTAACTGACTGACATTATCATCGCACAGCCGAAATAACTGGAACTAGGAACGTGAAATTTCGCACAAGATTTTTTTTTTTATAACGGCCGAATACTAAGAGAGGATAACTCAAAATTCACCCTAAGGGAATGAAACAAGGATCCACAGTTTGTGTGGATAAACCCACTTTCACGCAGGCAAAGCCACTGGCAGAAGCTAGTATATATTATACAGATGGGTTAGCCAAAAACACAGCCCTAACACACAGACTCTCCAGCAAAACCAACTCAAAACCACTCGACTAAATTCACGAACAGATGTAGACAGTCCACTCGACCATCCATCAAGCTAGTATCGATTACACACAGAATATGACGCAACCAAACATACGGACAGAAAGTTAAATTTAACTAGCAAGACAAACAGAGATCGCATTTATTAATCTTTACCTAATCATCTTTAATGAAATGAATAAATATTCAGAGTCAATTGTGATGTCATACTTGTTGTTTGTAGATAGTCATCGTTATATACTTGGTACTGATATACAATATTAGCTTTAGTATATGCAAAACCCGAAACATATGACTAGTATTTTTATGTAAAGAATCTATCATGAAAAATCACAAAGATATAAACCTGTTATGTCACCTGGTTGTCCGCACAAATACATGGTGCGCTGGCCATCCGGGTGACCGAGGTTATTTTGTTCAGTACCCAGCTGTACGCTTATGCCCAATATAACCTGAAGAGACCAGTATTGTACTTAGTGTCGGTGGTGTTCAACTTATGACCTTTTTTTTAATACTTTTGGAAAAAAAAAACATATTATATATATTATTGGAATCGATTTAGTTACTGATTCTAAAGAAACTATATTCAGGTTTCGCATATACTAAATATAATGTTGTATAGACAAAGAATAGAATAGAATAGAATAGAATAGACTAGAACAGAAAAACTTTTATTCGGTACAGACACAGCACAACGGTTATATACACAAAGTAAATAAGAAAACAAAAACCCTGTATTGACAGTAATCTTTATAGGACAGAGAGCAGTTAAGAGCACGGCGACAGTTGAATTTTTCATACAAACGTAATACCACGCTCATTTGCAATTGGAGTATATTTCCAACATATTATGATGTTATTCGGTTATAGACGATACTTATCTAGGTTCCTACATCTTTCTTTTTAAAAAAAACTTGCCTAAAACGAAATTAAAGCGAATTATAATTCGCACTTTTTTACAACGTAAATGGCATGTTTTCATTTGGCTTTTCCTGCATTAAAAATAACAAAATGTCAAATATTCTCAATGTAGGAACACAGATTATATTATCAATTTACAAATGATAGAAAACAAATTGGAAAAACATTAAGTTTTCATTCATCATTTTTGGTATTACGAAACACGTCCAATTTATCGCAAATTTCCAAGAGTTACTAGTGCTATCGCGGCAAGCGGGATGTTAGTGTCATTGTGTGCGTGCTGTCATTACTTCAGTTGCGTTCATAGGTCGAGTTATAAATTTTATTGTAATATTTTTGACACTATTGACTTAAATAAAATAGTACGTAAGCATTTAAAGTTTAATAAAAGGAATACAGAACTCTTGAGGACATGTCAGACTTTAGCTGACTAAAAGCGCCGTCAAAAACCCCTTAAAAAAAAGAGTAAAACAAAAAAAGCGCCGTTGACGATTTGGGTTCGGTCCAGATGGTTACCGGATGGCTGGACGGCGATTCCAAGCCCAGGGTGGCTATAAATCTGGGTCGAGATCCTGGCTGCTGGGGCGTCAGGGTATTCCCTCGTCCATGCGGCCGCCTTCTTCGCTAGCATTACTGTTTCGCAAAAGAGGGCTCGGCGCGAGAGGTCGTTGCCACCGATGGCCCCCACGAGAACGCGGCGGTGTTCCGCCTAAACGGGGCACATATGTACATCTCCACCGTATGCTCCACCGTATCCTTCAGACCGTCCACACAATGGTGATAACCAGGCGTTTCTTCCGCCTAAATCCGACGCAGGAGCCTCCCGTACTTGCCATGTCCGGTGAGTATTTGCGTTACGACAGTCGCTGAGATCCTGCCGGAACTGTCTGCCTTACAGCGACTTGTCGTGGCAGCGGAATTTCGCCCCAGGGTTGCATCTCCACGTGTAAATCATGCTTATGCGTGCAAAGGACTGTTGCCTCCACATTCCATGGTAGCAAGCCTGCAGGAAACCATGCAGGTATATTGCAGGAAACCGTGCTTTGTCTTTGTACCATTAGGATGGCTATAACTCCCTGGCATGCGTTCAGCTTGGCAACTGATCACTTTCGCAGCGACGGCGCTCCATAAAGGGCCATGGACCGAACGATGCCTGCGTAGAGCCTCCAGCAGGAGGCGTCTGGACACCCCAGGTTGGACAGGAGCCGCTTGAGTGCTTCAGTCTAATCCAGTTTGAAAGAAAGAAAGAAAGAAAAATAATTTATTTGGTACAGCACAAGGCGCAACACAAAATAAACAATAAGTAACACGTTTGGGAACCAGACGTCGGAAGTGCTCCTCAAAATACCATCGACTGTCGAGGACGAGTCCCAGATACTTGTAAACTTTTATTGTAATTTGGGAAACCGGCGGTGGCTCGTTCCGAGGGCCATGAAAACACATGCTCTCGGACTTGTGCAGTGCCACCTCGAGTCCCAACTGCTGGATCCTCTTCACGACTGTTGCAACTCTGCGTTGCGGTTCAGGACAGGGAGCAGGGTTCTTGCAAGTGAGCCTGTGGCTAATTGGCAGCGGAGATGGGAGCAGGAAGAGAAGGCGATGGAACTTCGTCGATTCCTCCCTGACGTGGCGGTTAGGCTCAAGGCAACTTGGGTCGAGCCGGACTACAAAGTCTTGCAGATCCTGACTGGACATGGATATTTCTGGAAGAAACTGTATGATATGCGGTTATGTGAGGTTAGCGTGTGCTATTGCGGTGATGAGGACGAAAATTTTGATCACGTTCTGTGGCGATGCCCCCCTTATGACGAACAGCGACGAAATGTGATGGACGGGATCACTCTCTTGGATGAGAGACCGGCTTACTACTGCAATCTCATGGCCTCAAAAGAGTTCGAACACGAATGGCACAGACTAAGGAGTAAGCAAGCAGCGAACCCGTACTGTGTGTTTGTCTTACCCACGTGAGGGGGGACCGTTAGTACGCCGCCCCAGGATGGGGAGAAAGGCAACATGGGGACAAGACGAAGAAATTTGTAAAGGAGTCAAGAAGCGGCTGCGGTGATAGCGCGCTCATATTTATATGGGTGGGCTGTGTCCGCAGCCGTCTCATTTCGATTCGGCCCATATGACATGATGTCGGTGGGGCCAAGGCTGGTTGGAGGTTGTTGTAACCCTGCGTTCCGCTAGTTCGACCGCCGCCTGTTACGACTCTCCCTTCGTTAGGATCAGCGTGTCGTCTGTATAATAGACCACGCTGAACCCGTTGGGGAGGTCACATAGCACATAGTATGCAAATATGGCTACAAAAAACGGTGACATAAAAATATAAACTACACTACAACTAGTGGCGGAGCCATGAGCGGATTAGAATGCTCCCCTTTTGACGGGAATAGAGCGTTCATCACACCCTTCATAAACAGGGGCCGGTACTCTGTGTCAGCGGGGGAGCCCAGGTACGGAGCTTGTTACGCACCATTTCGTAGGGTCGTCCCCACGGGTCTCTGTCCAGAGTCCCCAGCTACACGTCGCGGGCCTCCAGTTTGGCCAGCCGTATCTCCGCTCTGAGGGTGCGCTTCGCTGTTCTTTATTCCTCGTACGCACCTGGTACGGGTGGAGCCGGATCTTGCGGATGGCCAGTTTGGCTTTTGCAGGGAGCGCTCTATTTGGACCCCGGTATCACCAGGTGCCGGTCTACCTCATTCGTGTGATCGAGGCCTACCTGAAGGACAGGTTCATTATCTGCCCCGCTCACCGTGGAGAATGGAAACGCCGAGAGATGTCGTGCGGTGTTCCCCAAGGATCGGTACCAAGATATGGGTTGGACTGTTTTTGGTACTTGTCCTCGACAGCCGTTGGAATTTCGAAGAACACTTCGGATGTCTGGCTCCCAAACTGGACCGGACTGGGGCTGCCCTGAAGCGGCTCCTACCCAACATAGAGGTCCTTAGCCCTTTGCCGAAGGCTCCACGCAGCATTGTTTGGTCCATGGCTCATTACGGAGCGCCGGTGTTGGCCCCATTGCTGTGAAAGCGACCGGGGGCAAAGCTGAACGCATCCCAGAGGATCATGGCCATCCAAATGGTGCGGGGATACCGCACGTTCTCCAGCGAAGCGACGAGCCTTCTTGCTGGTCTGCCACCATGGGATCTAGAGGCAACAGTCCTTGCACGCATGCACAATTTGCGCATGGAGTTGCAACGCCGGGGTAAAAAACCACTGACGAAGGCGGTCAGAGTACCGGCGGGATCTCGGGGCAAGCCATAATTATGGCGATAAATCCAATCTTTGAGGAGTGGGTGAATAGACGTGGAAACATCCTCACCTTCCGCATGACGACACCTCACCTCGTGGTAAGTTCGGAAGAAACGCCTGGCTGTCATCATTGTGTAGACCGCCCGGAGGACAGGGTGGAGCATACGGCGATGGTATGCTCCACTCAGGCGGAGCACTGCCGCCGCGCTGTGTACTCGTGGGAGTGACCCTGGTACAAGCCATGGACCGGAATGTGTAGGAATGGCAGGTGGTCGGCTCCTTCTACGAAGCAGTTATGCTAGCAAAGGAGACAGTCGTACACGTGAGGGAACATCATTCCTCACGCCCCAGCCACCGGGATCCTGATCCCTTTTTCCAGTCACCGTAGGCGCAGGGTTGCGGACAGCGAGCAATTTGTATCTCTCCGTCCGGCCGTCCGGTAAGCGTCCGTACCGAGCTCGAGACGTCGATGTTGCATAGTGTTCCACTCGCATCTCGAGGACATGTCAGCAAAACCGTAGGGGCCCAGCAGGTTCGAAGTCTACTGAGGCCAAGGGTTGAGCGAAAGAGAACATCGGGGCCTTGAAACGAAAGAACAGTTTTCCCTAAAAGTCTGACACTAAAAGAGCGGCAGAAGTCATTGAATAATTTCCCACCTATGAAAAAAGCTCTCGCCTCCATAATATTTTCTGATTTGACCACAAGAAGACCACCTTGGGCACGCCACAATTATGGCAGTAAGTCCCCTCTTGGAGGCATGGCTGGAAAGACCTCACGGCGCGGGCGTCCTCACCTTCCGCATGACGCAGGTTCTCACCGGACACGTAAGTTCGGTAGGTTCGGGCTGTACCGGATTCGTACGGAAGTGACGCCCGAGTGTCGCCACTGACACACGCCCGGAGGACACGGTGGAGCACGCAGTGGAGGTGTGCCGCTTAGGAAGAGCATCGCCTTGCCCTCGTGGAGGTGATCGGCGGCGGCGATCTCTCGTGCCAGACTGTTACAGGCCATGGTTCGGAGCGAGGAGGATCAGTGGCAGGCAGTCGCCTCCTTCTGCAAAGCAGTAATGCTAGCAAAGGAGGAGGCCGACCGTATCAGGCAACGGCGCTCACAGCCGCTGCCGGGATTCCGATCCCAATTTCCGGCCACCGTAGGCGCGGGCTTGCGGACGGCGAGCAATCGGTAGCTCGCTGTCCGACCGTCCGGTAACTGTCCGGATCGAGCCCAAGTCATCGACTGCGCGAACTGTTCCCGTGCGCCTCAAGGAGTTGTCAGCAACAGAAGGGGTCCAACCGGGTCGAAGCCTACTGGGGCCAGGGTTAGCTCCGAAAGGTAGCTCAGCCCCGGTACGAAAGACAACGAAGGAACAGGAGTGGGTTTTTAGTCAGTAAAAGTCTGACACTATCTCCCGCTCCACCCAAGAGCGGGGAATATCATTAGATGATTTTCCCACCGTAAAAAAAGACCACCTTTGTATGACATATCTGCTATTGTTATCATAATATGTTGAGATATTGGCGCGGTAATAAAATTTCCAAAAAACGCATTACTAGTTCGTACATTCACAAACAATTCCCGAAGTATTCGGCAAAAATAAAGCAAATAATGAATATACCTCATTTTACTAACAATAAATTGTAAGACGCTCACATACACACACACAGCTGCACTCCGTCACTTGTTTTTGTCAAACAGAGATAGCTATATTCCACGAACGAATTTTGAATACGCGTCAACTTGCAGTTGCGAGTGACATTCGCCGGCCTCTTAAAAACACATCGTAAGGAAACCGGCATGTCCTAAAACCAAAAATTAAAAGACTTGTAACCAACCCGACCCAACAGTATGGTGGATTACTGCCCATTTCCTCTCTTAGAGAGAAGACCTGAGGCCCAGCAGTGGGAACATTATATGGTTGATTACACTTATATGCTTATTAGCATAGCATAAGTGTAATCAACCAAGATTTGCTCAACATATCATCACTTCTATAATTTAAGAAAAATTCTTGTAGAGGTTTAAAATTTAACGCGCGTCCCAAAGAGCTGTCAGCAATTTGACGAAGGTGGTCGATGCATGCGGAATTTTTAGAAAGAATTACGTGAAGCTGAAACACAAAGGACAAGTGAAGGAACTCAGACCCTTGTGGGACCCCTCCTCCCCTCCATGCATTTGAAGTTCTGTGTTTATCAATCTCTAGCCTGAAAACCTGTGAAAATTTGACAATAAAGTGACCCTTTTCGAAAACATGACATTCACCAACCCGCACTGGGCCCGCATGGTGGATTACGGCCCATTCCTTCTCCTAGAGAGGAAGCCTAAGTCCCAGCAGTGGGAACATTAAAAAGGCTGATGATGATGGTGATGAAAGTGACCCTACTTTAATGCCAACTTTGGACAGGTTTTTGAATGTTCTTAAATCAAATACTCAATTCAGACACCCGCCGTTTATCTTTAAGTTCTCAATTAGAGTCAAAGGATAATAATTAGCGCTGTTTTCAGCCATAGGCGTTAAAACACTTAGTTTATTCCTTTCTAAAGCCTTAGTAGGGTTAATGAGTAAGTGGTGTTAATAGGTTTTAAGCCATCACTGTTAACGATCAGCGAAGTTTTCATACAGTTATTTCCAGTGGTGTTAACTTTTGCCTTATTACTTTACCACGTGAGGTGTTTGAAACGTGTTGATGTAGTGTTTAGAGGTTCCTTTTGCACTCGCCTATCGTCAACACCGAGCATGGTTTAAAAGCTTGTCATCTAACGCAATCCGCAAAGCTTGTCATCTAACGCAACGCGATGTTTAACGAAAAAGCGACGCGAAAAAAGAGAGACAACGCCTGAAAACTCTGTTAACATTCGGTAATTCCGTGATTTACTCGAATATTTCACAAAACTTGTTCCAGGAAATACGTGAAAGCTGTCGTCCTGTGTATCTTCAGTTGCCGTTTGCGTTTTGGGGCTACAGTGACTCTTCCGAACTATGCTGCAGCAAACACAAGCTACGATCCTTACATTACCGCCTTACCTTTATGTCTTTTGTGTTTATAAATCTGGTCACAAACCACTCCTCAAACCGCTTAGGTGCATAAAAAACAGAACTTGTAATGTCAGCCGAACACTGTGTGTTCATAATGTTCCACGCGCGCCTCAAAGAGATGTCACCAAAACCGTAGGGGCTCCAGCAGAGCTGATGCTTACTAACCACAAGAGGACTTCCGAAAAGGTAACCAGTGGTCTTAGAACGCAAAGGGCAATTGAAGGAATAAAGGTGTGGTTTTAGGCAGCAATAAGTGTCCCACTCATCCCTAGAGCGGGAGAAGTAATTAGATTAGTTCAGCACCACAAAAAAAAAGAACAGTACGTTGAAAATAGTTCTTTTTTTTGCGATCGGTTTAAGAAGACAGGCGCTTAAGGAGTTAAAACACTCATCATCATCATCATATCAGCCGATAGACGTCCACTGTTGGTCATAGGCCTCCCCCAAGTGACGCCACAATGAACGATCCTGTGCGTCCCGCATCAGGACATCGGTCCACCTTGTAGGAGTAGTTAAAACACTGGCCAAGACAATTAACCGCCGAAGAACTCCCAACAAAACAATAGAAAGACTCACAAAACAGTTAGGAAACGAACAAACACATTTATTACCCTAGATAATTGGTTATTGGAGTCCAGTTACAATCCTTTTACGTGAACAGACCCGGGTGCTCGGTAATGAGCTGACTAGCGACTAGGTGGCTCTAGGAATGGGCTAGGAACCATTATGTGCATCTGTTAAGGCATAGTGCACAATCAAATAAGTTAAAAGCTAATGTGAGCCAGCTTTCTGTTGAAAAATTAATGGATTTTCGCGTTAATACGGTTTTCAGAACGGGTATAGTGCTGTAGAGGTCCGTTTCCTACTTCTTTAGAGGCTTTCAAATTATTGGCATATTATAATTGTAAATATGACAAAAAGATTAATATTTCGAGTTTTTTTTTTTGGTGGGTATAAATCATCCAAATGACATCCACCGCCCTTGGGTGAGGCGGGAGATATGGTCAGACTCTTACTGACTAAAAAACCCACCCTGTTCCTTCTTGCCTTTCATACCGAGGCCGAGCCTTCCTTTCAGAAGCAGACCCTTGGCCCTAGTAGACTTCGACCCAGCTGGACCCTTGCTGTTGCGGAAACAGTGCGCGCCGTCGACGACTTGGGCTCGGTCCTGACAGTTACCGGACGGTATATTTCGAAGTTTAAAATAAGGAAAAAACAATAAAAGGACAAATGAGGTTTAGTAAGGTTGTTAGGTTGATAACATTTAAAAGAGTAATTTAATAAGAATAAACTAAATGCCTAGCTAAATATGACGTCATAAAACTCCTCCGCATCGCTGTCGACTGGAAGTGTGCCCAAAAGGCTGGCGGCATTGCCACGTTGTATGGCAATGCTTATTCTCTGACCAAGGTAGAAGCCAGCCCTTTTTAATTATTTAAGTTATTGTGTAATTTGTTTATTATTTCTTTGTGCAAAAAAACTAAATAAATAAGAATAAATCCTAAAATAACACGTGAATAATACTTTTTTGTTATATCCGTTCCCTACAATACGTATCATATATGGATACATACATATTTCTTGTCATTGCTACCTTTTTGCATTCCAAATATTTTAAATTTATTTTGCTTAATGAATGCTCAAATGTAACTCCTGCAAGTTTGTTTATTTATATACACTTTATTGTACACCAATATCATAATATTTATAAAAAGGAAACCGTAAAATAAAAATAAAACGTACAATTGGCGACCTTATCGCACTCGGCGATTTCTTCTAGGCAACTTGGAGTTGTTGTTGATTAAAATATGATTGGTGACCGGTATACATATTTATTTACTGAATTTTATTAATTAAAATCATCAATAGAACCCTAGCAGTTGATTTTATCCTATTACTCAGTAAAAAAAACTCATGAAAAAAACATTCAATTGGGAAACCTGAAAAATGAAGACTACTTAGTAAACTGACTCCATGCATCAGTACTCAGGAATAAGAATTCCTAAACGTTGCCCAGCAACAAGTCTGCGCACCAACCCAAAATTCCATAAAACTTAACATCAACTCAAGCTGACATGACTAAACTAATTGAAAAATATATTATTTATGACGTACACATTTTATATTAATTAAGGCCAAGCCTCATCAGTATGTAGGTACCTACGATATTTGAATAAGTAGCGGGGCCAATTAAAATTCTGTTTCCCCTTAAGCGGCAAGTACATAACGATGCCGTTTCGAATACCTTCAGTTTTAATGAACAAGCTAAGCTTAATAGGCTATTGGTTTATAAAATGAATTCGAATGTAGTTTTATTCAAAGCTAACTTATGTTAGCGGCTTCACTCACTTAAATTATTCAAAAAGCACATACAGGGAGGTTACTTCCAGGTAAGCGGAGTATTGCTCTCATCTTTGAGACGGATCTGCCCGATACCAGCTTGATGCACTTGAGGCAATTGAGAGGTGAGCCAGAAGGATAATTGGCGATGATACATTCGTCGAGTCGAGACTGCAAAGTCTTGAGCATCGACGCAGAGTTGCTAGCCTGTCGGGTTTCTACCGGTTGCATTTTGGGTAATGTGCATCGGAGTTACATAACCTAATTCCGCCTAGCCCGTTCCATCACCGGACTACCAGACGTACGGCGATGCGCCACCGGTACATAGTGGATATCCCACCTACACGCACAAAACGTTTTGGGAACACATTCATTGTGCGTGCAGCTAGGGAGTGGAATTCCTTGCCGGAGTCTGTGTTTCCTGATAGCTACAACCCGGGAATCTTTAAGTCGAAAGAGAATAGGTTTCTTCTAGGTAAGTGCCATCGTCGACCGCATCGTCGCTTTCCATTAGGTGAGATAGCGGTCTAACGCAAGCCTATCCATAATATAAAAAAAATCCCTATGTGCTATTTCAGTACATGAGATACACGTGAACCAAGTTTCATCGAAATCTAGCTAGCCGTTTGAGCGTGATGAAGAACAAACACACACACTCACAATTTTTTGCCTTTATATTAGTATGAAAACTATCTGTTGCCAACGGCATCGCCCTAGTATAATAAAAAAATATCTAAAGAGAACATACATCAACGTATTTCAAGGCATGGTCTACCCTTGTTCCAAATTGTATTCAAATTCGTACAGGTATTTGAGTGTGACGAAATCACAAACATATACACGCATATACGTAGATTAACACAAATCTTTCGTCTTTATATATATAGGTATAATATCTACTTTCTATCAGTGGTTTTACCTGCGTCAAATTAGAAAATCATTCCAAAGAAACCCCCGGTGTAAAAAGTATCCTAGTGCTAATTTAGGATATGGTCTGGCTGCGTGCCCAATTTCATTAAAATCCATTTAGTTGTTCAAGCGTGGTTAAACAAGAAACACACAAACAAAATTTTACCTTTATAATATCATGTTTATTATTGACTAGCTTTTGCCCGCGACTTCGTCCGCGTACATAAAATATAGTCTTTATCACTCAAGAATAAAGCAGCTCTCTATTGGTAAAAAATAATTGTAATCGGACCTGCCCCCCTAGCCAAGTTACAACCGTATCGTGTCGAATTCCGTTCTCCAATCGGTAACGCTTCGGTGTCAGCAATTGTAGAAAACGATAAGTGGCTAGCCATGTTGACGCACCTGCGTCGGCCGCTCGTTCTACAATGTAGCGTTTGTTATCAAAGGATGTAGCGTTAAACGTTGTAGGAATTCATTCTATCATTTTGAACGATGTGAACTTGGCTACGAATTTTCTATTCGTTTGTTCCGACCACGTTGAGATGACGTCATTCCCAAACGTTTCGTCACTTTTCGACAGCGTTAACGATTGCAGAATAACAACTTGGCTAAGCGTGCAGTAGGTACTTCCAGAGATTACCTCCTATAAATAAATAAAAAAAAAATAAAAAAAACTTTACCCCTTTATTATATTAGCATAGACTAGCTTTTACCCGCAACTTCGCCCGCGTAGGTACATGAAAATGTAGCCTATATTACTCAAGAACAAAGCAGCTTTCTATCGGTGAAAAAATTTTAGCAGCAATCGGGCCAGTACTTTCAGAGATTACCTCTTACAAACAAAAAAACAAACTTAATATTAGTGTAGGTTCCACTTAATATTAGTGTAGGTTCCACTTAGTATTAGTGTAGGTTTCACTAGTGGAGAGCCCACTAGGCTAGAATTGCTGGCGTGCATGACATGTAAGGTGTATGTCTCGACATACAAGCTTGCTAAAGATCACACGTTTGACCTCTTGGATGACATCTTAGTGAAGTTGCAGCTAAAAGGCTTTATTAAATGCTACTCGTTTGTGGAATTCATTACTTATAGAAGTGAGGCGTGCCCAAATGCTACAGATGCGGCGACGTTAAAAAAAATGGCTAATGAGGATTACTCTATCACTTTAATTTTTCTCCTTTCGTAATTGTGTAGATATTTTTGATATATCATCATCATCATTTCAGCGAAAAGATGTCCACTGTCGGACATAGGCCTCCCACAAGTGTCGCCACAATTACCGGTCCTGTGCGTCTCACATCCATCGGATTCCCGCGATATTCACCAGGTCATCGGTCCACCTTGTGGAAGACCTTCCAACTCTGCGTCTTCCTGTACGTGGCTGCCATTCCAGATTTTTTATTTAATTTGTCAAAAAATAAAAGGTCCGTTTTGACATTTTTATTTTGACTACCTAGCAGCTTGCCTACTACTACAACGAAATCAGAATCAGAATAAGAATCAGATTCTGATTCTGATTGTGATTCTATTTCTGATACTGATTCTGGTTCTGATTCTGATTGTGATTCTGATTGTGATTCTGATTCTGATTCTGATTCTGATTCTGATTCTGATTCTGATTCTGATTCTGATTCTGATACAACACCGGACCCGTGATTATTATTTTATTATTTCTTTCAATTTCGTTTCAAGTTACATTCTAGGGTCTCTCTCAAATGTCAAAACGTTCCTTTTAATAATCAAGGCATACATGCCTCAGTCGGTAACGTGGGCTACTTGCAAAATTTTAAATCGCCAAACTTAAGTGGCAATGGGCAGGGCACATTGCACGCAGAACAGATGGTCGAAGGAGACGAAAGATTCTGGAGTGACGACCGCGTACCGGAAGACGCAGCGTTGGAGGACCTCCCACAAGGTAGACCGATGACCTGGTCAGAGTCGTGGGAATAAATAAATAAATAAATATCTTTATTTCCCAAAACATACAAAAACTTATATATATGTGACAGGTTTTCCTACAAGAAATCGAAAAAATTACAAAACCTTTAGATGCTCCAGAAATCTGTACACAATAAATTAAACTCTGTCGCTTAAACAGGTTATCCTGTGTCTTAAGGGACAGTATTTCGCGATTACATTCTAAAAGGTATGTTACAAGAGAATCCGATGGATGTGTGACGCACAGGACCGGTCGTTGGGTAGGCGACACTTGGGGAAGATCTATGTTCAACAGTGGACGTCTTTCGGCTGACATGATAGTGATTATGAATAACTACGGATAATTAAAACTCAATTTTTTAAGCTATTGCATAGCTTCTATCGCGGGCCTTGAGCGTGGAGACCGAATCCAGAAATTCCGTAACGAAAATAACCTAACACCCCCCACTCATTTGTTTTTTGAGCGTGGTGACCGATAAGAAAACAAATGAGTGAACAATCAATCAAAATTCAATTCAATGTGTGAAAGTGTAACTTCAATTAATATCAAAGAAAAAAAACAAAGGAAAAAAATACTGCATAAATAAAATAAATAAATAATTATAATTGCATAAGTTGATAAAAATGCTATGCAATAGCTTTACCGCGGCAGTCTCCGAGTGCCACACGTCTTTTTGTTTTAATTAGATTTCAAATCCGTTTAAGCTTATCCAAAGTAGGTAAGTACCTCCCTCAAAAGACTGAAAGATCAAAAAGCGACCCCTTTCAAATTAAATCAAGAACGCGTTACAACACATTTAAAACATCCAAAGACAGAACAGAAAATATTCCTAAATCCAAACTATCAAAGAAATGGATAAGTCAAGCAAAAACTTTTCTCTAACGATCGTGTAAAAAGGATGAAGTCGTATTAAATTCCAATACACACAGAGTAAGAAATAAGGAAAGTAGTCTAACAGGGAAAGTTACTAATTTGTCGAAAACTCTCGTAAATTAAATGCCAAATATTTTTGCCTGTAGCTCACATATTAAGTTTCACAGCTAATATCTGAAGACGGTGAGACTCGGGCCACGAGAACAGCGATTTGTTTGTTGATAGTCGTGATTTTCAAAATTTTTACAAACTGTACGAGAGCAGTGGTGACTGAGTTGTAATGGCTCCGACTTAAGAGTTGTAGGTCGCGGGTTCAAACCCTGCCAGACGCATTACTTTGTGTAATTTATTTCATTACCACTGCTCTCAAAATGGTAAAGGAAAACATCGTGAAGAAACCGGCATGTCCTAGAACCAAAAATTCGAAGACATGTGACATTCACCAACCCGCACTGGGCCCACGTGGTGGATTACGGCCCATTCCCTCTCCTAGAGAGGAGGCCTGAGTCCCAGCAATGGGAACAT
Organism: Mythimna ferrago; assembly: GCA_910589285.2. Lineage (NCBI taxonomy): Eukaryota > Metazoa > Arthropoda > Insecta > Lepidoptera > Noctuidae > Mythimna > Mythimna ferrago. The sequence continues at coordinate 5,798,370 of OU342693.1, forward strand.
TAAAAAGGCTGATGATGATGTTGATGTATGATAAGATTAAAAGACACTACTCACTAATTGCATCAATAAAGAAAGTTTATCAAGTGTCAAAGATTATTTTTTTATACCTATATGCTTTTTTTTATAGTGGGAAAAAATCATGCTTTGACATCCCCCGCTCTTGGGCGGAGCGGGAGATAGTGTCAGACTCTTACTGACTAAAAGACCCACCCCGTTCCTTCTAGCCTTCATACCGGGGCTCGAGCGCCCTTTCGGATAACCCTGGCCCCAGTAGGCTTCGACCCGGCTGACAACTCCTTGAGGCGCGCGGGAACAGTACGCGCCGTCGAATACCTATATGCTGAAAATTGATAGATATTGTAGAAGTTTCGACAAAAAAAAAAAAAAAAATTCATGTACAGTAATTGTGATAGAAATTGAAGAATTAACCATTATTGTAGAAGTTTCACATAAATAAATATAATATTATTTGTTCTTAATTAAAAAAATTAAAAACAAATTTTGTCTACAGTAACTGTGATCCTCCAGTTAAAAACCCCTAGGGACTCCACTAGTACCAATTGGAAAGGAGAAGTCAGATTTTCTGTCTTCTATATATCTGTAATGCCTTGATCACACGTACCGAGTAAACGGGCGAGACAGTACTCTCGGCCGAGTACTCGGTATGTGTAAACACAGCGCCGAGTGCGCGGCCATTTATCATCGTACCATTTATCTCTACAACTCGCTTACATCACTGTCTCGGCCGAACAACATTTTACTGTCTCGCCCTATTACTCGGTACGTGTGATCAAGGCATAAAGAGTTACAATGCGAAACTCCAACTCTGAAACATCGAGCCAGAGCGGCCTCTCACTAAAGTTATCATAGAATTTTATGGTACAAAAATCGCTGTACCCAATAAATCGCTATCTCTCATCAGCCCGCCCGCTATTCTCATGGCCCCATCGCAAAGTTCACGCGTCGAAATCAATTTGCGTAGCGGGCGCGTCCGCCGTCAAAGAAAGAATTTCTCATAAGTTAGATAGGGGGAGGGGGAGGGAGGAGTAGGTTGGTAGTGGGTAGTGGGCCTACATGAAACAAAATAGCATTATGCTACGCGAATGTGGGATGTCTTATGTAATGTAGGAGTGTGTGAGATATGTCACTGTTGTATTTAGATTAATGAGAGATGTAGGTTTAATATTAAAAAGGTGTACAGTTAAATTTTTTTAATGATTTGGTAAAGTTTGTTTTTTTTTTGTTTAAAGGAGGTAATCTCTTGAAGTACTGGTCCGATTGCTCAAATTTTTTCACCGACAGAAAGCTGCTTTATTCCTGAGTGACATAGGCTATATTTTATGTAAACGGGATAAGCTGCGAGCAAAACCTAGTTTAATAATAAAAAGGTAGGTACGGTTAAAAATATTTAATGGATAAGCACTGCTTTATCATTAACCAGATATTTTTAACTCAGGAATAAAAAAAATAGCTTTGATAACTTTTGTGAGTACCTGTAGAAAATATTATGTCCAACCGCCATATTTTAATTTTTAGATAACAGATAACTGACTTTTGGATCAGGCTTAAACGTATAAAATATTTGTCTGTAAATTGTTCTTTATTTAGGAATTACCTGAGTTATTAAACATTATATTTTTATTCAATACATATCATGGAAATTGAGACTTATATTTTCGTTGAGAAATAATTATTAGAGTTTACATAAAACATAATAATTATTTCGAACTGTGATATTTAAAAAATATGTGATGATTAAAAATTCAGCCTTAGGCTCTATTTCATCATCTATGGTTATAGTTTCCGTTAACCTTCTTGGAAGATAATTTCATAGAAATTCTGTTCCATTTTTGAATTTATTCGGGAAGAAATGGCTATTCGGACATTGTGAAACAAGCCCTTAGTATTTTAGTTTTAAATTATTTCATGCTCATAAAAAACCAACCAGTACTCATTTGCAAAACTAAACCGAATAGGCATTAAAACTAACATACCTATCTACTATTACGAGTACCAACATTACAAAAACATCAAACGAATGCAATTTAAAAAAGGAACATGTAAGTAAAATACGTCCCCGACATTCTATCGAACATCTATACCGGCTCTCCATACATAAAAATACAACTCGGCAAGCTAATAAAATGCTCGGTACAACATATCGCAAGAATCTTCACATCTCAAAGAAAGAATTTGCAATAAAGTCCATGTAGCCCCGCCTTCCCCCACACACGTAGTCACTATTGGCGAATACAGTTATCGGAAAAATGGGGAAAATGGGGTAAAATAGAACGATGCGCGAAAGAGTTGGGAGGAGCGTGTGTGTATGTGGAGTTACTTTGTGAATTATGTTGTACTTGTGTATAAGACTTATTTTTATTAGATGTTGTCTTGGTACGTGTGTTATTTTATAAGCTATGGGCATTGTTTTCTTTAACTACAGAAGAAAAGTTGTATTCTTCGGGAAAATGTTTATGTCGCATAAAATTCTAAGTTTATCACAATTTCAATAGAAGCTTTTTTTTATAATATAAACCAGTGCCTGACTGCGATCCCACCTAATGGTAAGCAGTGATGCAATCGTTGATGGTGAGGCGCACTAGTTTATTAAGAGCCTATTCACTCTAGCCATGTAGACACCTAAATTATAATCGGACAGGAAAACCACAGAGGAGGCCGACCGCATCAGGCAACGGCGCTCTCGCCGCCACCGGGATTCCGATCCCGATTTCCAGCCACCGTAGGCGCGGGCTTGCGGACAGTGAGCAATAGGTAGCTCGCTGTCCGGCCGTCCGGTAACTGTCCGGACCAAGCCCAAGTCGTCGACGGCGCGCGCTGTTCCCGCGCGCCTCAAGGAGTTGTCAGCAACAGCAGGGGCCCAGCCGGGTCGAAGCCTACTGGGGCCAGGGTTATCCGAAAGGGCGCTCGAGCCCCGGTATGAAGGCTTGAAGGAACGGGATGGGTTTTTTAGTCAGTAAGAGTCTGACACTATCTCCCGATCCGCCCAAGAGCGGGGGTTGTCATTGGATGATTTTTCCCATCGAAAAAAATCAAATCAAACCAAATCAAATCAAAGCATTTATTTCAAATAGACCATTTACAGGCACTTTTGAATAGTCAAATGTCGGTCAGTCCAAGAAAAGTGAAGCATAATTGCACGCAAAAAAAAAAAGCATAATAAAGATTTTTTATGTTTTCCAGTTCATATGAAACATACAAAGCATACCTAATCAGCCTCATAATGTTCCCACTGCTGGGACTCATCACTCACCGAATAGGCCATAATCCATCACGAGGGCCCGGTGCGAATTGAAAGATATCACATGTCTTCGAATTTTTGCAGGACTGGTTTCCTCACGATATATTTATTCACCGTTTTCAAAGCAATGGCGATGAAATAAATTACACAAAGTAATGCGCTAAAGTAGAGCAGTGGTTGCCGACTGGTACCGACCCCGACTTACAAGTTGTAGGTCGCTTGTTCAAACCCAACCAGGCGCATTACTTTGTGTAATTTATTTAATCATCACTACTCAAAACAGTAAAGAAAAACATCGTAAGGAAACCGGTATGTCCTAGAACCAACAATTCGAAGACATGTGTCATTCACCAACCTGACCCCTCTCCTAAGAGGAGGCCTGAGTCCCAGCATTGGGAACATTATAAAGCTGATTATGCTTATTATGCTAATGCGCTAAAAACCTTGTAACACTTTTACTACAGGGCTTCCACTGCTTTCTATATGCAACGATAAACAGTAGTTTAAATCCTAGTAATTAATTCTTACTTTCCTATTAAACTTACTACAGCGTGTCGGCAAGTATACACTCATAATGTTACACACCATACCCCTACGCGAACCATTTTACACCTAAGCAGTAAAATAAATCCTAGTCTTAATTGCACCCTCCTTGGTTGCTACAAAAAAACGGTCAAGTGCGAGTCGGGCTCGCGTACAAAGGGTTCCGTACCGTCCATAGCAAATAATGGCAAAAAAATCACGTTTGTTGTATCACAGTTTGAGACACACTTAAATATTTATTTTATTATTTTGTTGTTATAGCAAACAAAGCAGCAAAAATAACAGAAATACATCATCATCTGTGAAAATTTCAACTGGTTAGCTATCACGGTATATGAGATACAGCCTGGTAACAGACGGACAGACAGACAGACAGATAGACGGACAGACAGCAGTCTTAATAATAGGGTCCCGTTTAACCCTTTGGGTATGGAACCCTAAAAACGGCAGTACAAAATACAGCGCACCAACAAAGTTTTTTTTAATTTCTTCCGAACGATAAAACTTCAAGAATTAAATACCCACTTCCGAATTCAAAGTGCACTGTTTAAAAAGCGAAATACATGCAAAACACGAATTCAGAAACTACAAAAAAAAAGTAAAAAAAAAAAAAATAAGAAGTTCCGTGACTTGGTATGAATGAAGGTTCCGTCGGAGTCGTCGGACTATCGCAATATTGCTAAAGTTTTGCTTGGCGGGAAGTTTTTATAAATGGCCGCCAAGTCAGCTTTGTTCTATTCCACTCCTTTTAACTCTCCGTGCACGAAAGTTGTAAATTTTACACTTTATAGAACCGTCCTCCACACAAAATACTACCGGTATTACTTCGCTGTTTCATAAAAGGAATTCACTATTAAATGTTTTTTTGTAGTTTCAATAGTACATTCGTTATATTTGTATAATTAACTCAATGTTTGGTTTGCACGAAATGTCTACCTACCGCATAGTCATTAGTAACAAAAGAAAGTTCAATTACTGGTATTTTTCAATAATATAATGGACGTATTAGGTGGTCCTAATATGGATTTAGTAAGTATTATTACCCTGCCTCGGCAATAGTACTTACTAATTCCATGCCCTCTTTTTACGTAGTCTATAGGTATCTATATATCTGGAGAAACTAAAGATTTTATAATATCCTACTAGATTACTACTGTACTATCCTACGATTACTTGAATAATTTAAAAACTACCGTCTATTTCTTATTTTTTTCTGATAGTAGGTGAGAAAGGGACACAGAGGATTTAGGTCATAGTCTTGCTCGGAACCATTTTTCCCTTTTGCGTGTCAATAACACACATGGACTTAATTCAATGAGATTAAAGAACACTTTAGAGAGTGTAATATTGCTTCGTTGTCAATCTAGTATAATAGGATAATACTAAGGGAGGATTTCAGACTGGCCTGTTGGTCTAGTAGTTAGTGACCCTAACTGCTATGCCGGAGGTCGTGGGTTCGATTCCCACCCAGGACAAATGTTTGTGTGATGAGCATAATCATTTGTTCTGTGTCTGGTTGTAATTTATCTATAATATGTATGTATTTAGAAATATATAAGTATGTTTATCAGTTGTCTAGTACCCATAACACAAGCTCTGCTTAGCTTGGGACTAGACGGCGTTGTGTGATAGTTGTGTGGAATATAATATGGAATATAGTATTGCGAAATCGACGTGTCCAGTATTTTTAAGTAAAGAATCTTTATACAAAATTTCATAACTGTATCGTGAAAAATCACAAAGTTATAAGCTTGATATGTCAGCAAAAATACATAGTCACCGGGCCATCCAGGCGACTAAGGAGTTGTTTTGCTCCCACACCCAGCTGTGCGCTGGCGCCCAATGGCCGCTATGACCTGCCGTAACCTGTGTTGTACTTAGTCTCGGTGGTGTTCAACTTGTGAACTTTTTGTATATTTTTGGGAAAAAATATAACATGGTGTAAAAATTATTGGAATCCTTTCAGTTACTGATTCTGAACATAATAAATTTTGGTTTTGCATATACTAAAAATAAATGTTGTATAATTTTGCAGTCGTGCAAAGCTGGGGCGGGTCACTAGTTTCATGCCCAAAGCATTCTACCTTGTGATGATTTTAGAGTAACACAAGGTGAAATTCAAAGCCAGTTTGCAGGGGCGTACCATAACATCTATTCAGGGGGAGCTTTTCACCGAATTAGGTCGGAAGCTTTCAGCTTTGAGCCCAGTCTATGTTACTGTAATAACTCAAGCCTTGAGCTCACGATCTACTATGCAGTTTGGTTTGTCAATGGCCCCCACCTGGAACCTCCCCCATCCCCCCATTTGGAAACTTGAATATTGAACTGTGTTTTACCTATCGCGTAAATGTGTTGAGTCCGAATTCGGATTATTAGAAACACATGGAATGGGAGTACTAATCGTACTATTATTTTATAATACAAACTAGCTTTTGCCCGCGACTTCGCCCGCGTACTTAAAATATATATAGCCTATGTCACTTCGGAATAAAGCAGCTTCCTTTCGATGCAAAAATTTTAGCAATCGGACCAGTACTTCCAGAGATTACCTCCTACGAACAAAAAAACAAACTTCACCTCTTTATTATATTAGTGCAGATTGTATACTTTCTCTCTATATCATTTATTAATAGGTTTATTTTTATATAGTTATTTTTTTTATAAATTAACTGTGAGAACATTGTAGATCTCAGACTAAACGAGTTAGATTAATTTTACAAACCCATAATTAGTTTCACCTGTCCCGATGTTTGTACGTCTGTAATCAAATCTTGCAATCATAATCCTCCTTTGGATTTGCCGTAGGTAGTCGGGTAAACATTTGATCCGCTTCCCGGTTACTGATTGAGCTGAAATTTTGCATGCATGTGTAAATCAGATGACAATGCTAAATTATTATATCATGGAGCTGATCTTATGATGGAACTGGAAGACGGCCGTAGAAACTCAGATAACCCCACCGTGTTTGAGCTTTCTGAATTGTGTTAACGAGTATTAATTATACAGGTATATACCGCTGGCTATAAAAGCTTGCTATGAAAAAAGTATTTTCCTCGAAAACTTGTTAATCTGGAATATTAAAACGATTGTATGAAACGCTACAATCCATAAAATGCATACTATCAGAACTTCTATAAGTGCATTAACTTTTACTCCACGAATGACGACTTACTAAAGTATTCAGGGAAACACAATCAGATCTAGCAACATGCAACACTTGGCTGCTATCACTATCTCCATCATAAATCTAACTATGAATATAACATTACCCAGTATTTATCTCCATCCTAGTTTCCCCTATCTTTTGATAACTGAATTTGAAATGCGACGCAGTATTTTCGAAAGTCTAGAGTTTATATCAAGTCTGCATTCTAATTAGTAGATTAAGTTTTAAATTGATATTATATGATATTCTCATTCTCTGTCGTTTTGTTGAGTATAGTAAAATATTCTTAGAGTTAAGGCCCAAGCGTCGGGCGATTTGGCAGTGCCATAAAACAGTGACATTCTGAAGCCTGAAAAAATATATGTTTATTATAGATTCATGAACAACATTAACAACTACTAATTTTTTCGTGCGATTAAAACTTTTGTCTAAAAAAAATATTTGCCACTTTCGCTACTTTTCCCTACTCCTTCAAATCGGCTTGTATCTTTAAAAACATTTTCACTCATAAAAATTGTTGGATTAATTTTTCATTCATTTATGTAAGTACACCCACAAACACTTAAAAATAAAATGGTCAAATACAGATAACAGAGTACAAAGGTACTGCTTTATTCTTCAAAGTGAACATAGCATAAATGTAAATCAATCAATATTTCGCAAAGAAAATGGATTTGGGGCTCTGCCCGGGCGCAGCTGGCCGCAATTAAATGCACAGATACTCGTACTGCCGCCTAGGCGGATACGACTGTTGTGTCCATTTAATTCCGGCCAAGTCTTTATTTGTTCAAGAAAATATAAGCCTTAATACTGATCCTAACATTGTCATAAAAAAGAAAGAAAAGCCTTTTCTCCCTTCAAGATTACATGTGATTATATGAAATTCTGACACTTCAATATTTTCAAGAGCCTTCGATACAACCAGATTTCACACGACTTTATTATTTTACCTTGTTGTTGAAATAGAAACACGAAATTCCAATGAAATTAAATGCAATGCTCTAAAAAATTTTTATTTTTAAAATACAGCAGATATGAACAAAGGTTATATTTTAATAACGATTAATAATCAAGATATTATTACAATATTTTATTTTATTTTAGGCCATTTTAAGCATGCCATTCAGGAGAAAACGTGCCAAAATCATAAAAAAGTCCACTGATATATTTTACAACAAAACGAACAACGTTATAATGTATTTTTATGGTTTTAAAGATCAAAAATTGTACTTAAGACGGACCTTTACTCGGGACCATATTTGGCACCTCCTCCTTGCGTCATATTCCTCAATGCTGAGGGTCGTGACCTCCCCTGTTTCATCACTCTAACCCTTATAATATTCCTCCATCTGTTCCTGTCTCTGGCGGTGTGAAGGGCATTATACATCGTGGAGTCAAGAGCGGTGCGGATCTGGTCGGACTAATGTATATTTGGCACACGTGAATGAATATAAAAACCCCAATAACCACACAGTTGCATTTTGGTCAAAGACTAGTAAGATTAACCCCGTATTTCAAAAAGATTCCTTCTTTATTGGAAGAGTTAGTCCGCTTAAGAGGGTCCATTTTCGTAAACATCTGGGTCATTGGGACAAATTATACTTATACTGTAAAATTCATCATCATTCTGCAACCCTTTCGGGTCCTATTATATTATTTTGGGATCATTCGCCGCGACCCTTTGTCCCTTTTTCACAGCCTACAGGTACCTACTTATTTGGTTTGTTTGCTGTGTGCATTAATGTTAAACCCTTATCATAAATATATCACTGTGATTTCTCTTCAGGCATATTATTTATTTTTCTATTTACAGACATCATCGTCGCTTCTATATATTTTTTTTTGCTAAGTCTAACCTAGAACAAAGATGATTTTTTTTTATCACTGAGAGACTCGCGTTGGTCCACTATCTCACCTAATGGTATGCGATGAATTGGTCAACGGTAGAGCACGCTTACCTACAAGTAACCAATTCACTCATAACTTAAAAGACTCCCGAATTGTCAGGAAAGTGTCAGGAAACACAAACTGCGGTAGAGAATTCCATTGTCTTAGCTGTATGTGTATATGTCCTTAAAATAAATGCTAGACCATTACTTATATTATAATGATAAGCAATGATGTGGTTGAAGTACGCTGGCTTAGAAGTAACCCCCTAAGACCGCTAGGTTACTGCTATCAGGAAATATAAACTCCGGCACGCAATCCCTTTCGTTTGCAAGATCATTTCCATTTGACCAACAGTCCAAACAAAAAACTCTCTATCCGACCCCACAGCAACTACTTTCAATCCACTTAAACGAATCTAAATAAACATACCGAATCAAATCCGACATTGGCAAAGAAAAAACCATTTGTATTCACTGAAAACCTTGCTATAGTATATCCTCCGTCGCCTCCTACTTTTTCATCTGTCTCTCTCAAATAGATTCGATATTTAGAGCGGATTGCGTTGGGAGGTTTAGATTCCACCCCCTGGCTAAGACAACCCTGTTTTATATGAAAACAATGTCGATTTATATTCTGCTTGTTTCTTTCTTTGTTCACTTGAGTTGGCATTGCTCTAAGATAGTATATTTATTTCATTATACTAACTAATATTATAAATGTGAAAATGTGGATGTTTGGATGTTTGTTAATCACGCAAAAACGGCTGAACGGATTTGGATGAAATTTGGCATGTATATAGCCTTTGACATAGAAAAGAACATAGGCTACCTTTTATCCCGATTCCTTAAGTACTTAATGCCACGCGGGCGAAGCCGCGGCCAAAAGCTAGTTTCATAATAAGTCTTTAGGCGCTTTAAGATTTCAAGCGCCTTTGTCCGATTAATACAGAATTAGGAAGTGTGTGTTAAGCAGATTCTCAGATTCATGTTAAGACGCAACTCAGCTGCGAATTTAATTATGGTTTAAGTTTAAACATAATTATGTTGGTACATGTCTAACATTCAAAGATTTAGAACGAGATATTAATTCATTAAACCCCAAGCGAACGCTCTCTTGTCTTTCTATTTTGTCTCTAATTAAGGTATTCGAAAGGTTAAACTTAAAATTACAAATTACATATCTTGCATAAATATATTTCTTGCAACAATCTTTCAATTCTCTTGTGCATAGAATAGACCTAATAAACACTTTGTATAATAAAAACTGTATGTAAAATTCTCAAATAAAAGTATTAGGTGTCCTTTGACTCAGTTTCACCCAAGTCTTAAACTAAGCTCATATTATTCGGAGTCCATACTCATTCACTACTTGTATTCAATACTCGATCTATGTAACTCCACGCTTATGTACTTGCATTTCATTTACTCGACATCTTCCCTCTCTATCTGGCTCATCTTTTTTCTCTTTTCCCAGGATTTCCAAGCGCCAAATCCTACTTATAGCGTCTCTTGGTTGAGCTGAAATGGATTTTTTCTGATGTATGTCACTTAAAATGTTTTGATACTTTATCTATTTTTATAGACAGAAATATTTATACAGCAATATAAATTTACTATACTAGATTTCCAATCTGGCCGACAGACAGACTTGGTTTTTGACTAACATTCAAAAATTCAAACTCAAGGTTTGCCAGCGTCCTATGGAGCAGAGCATACTATGTGTGCCCAGAAACTGCGACGCGGCGCCGCGGCAGATCACAAAGGACGTGGTGGGACGACCTGAATGGTTTCCTTAAGAAGTGAAATGGAAAAGCCTTGATCGTTCGAAATAATGAAGGGAAGCTTTTGCCCAACAGTGGGACAATACGGGCTAGCTATAATAATAAATATTTGATTTCAAACACATAAATATGAATCTACTAAAGTTTCTGTTAAATTGAGATTGATATACCGTTTTAAAAACGTCAGTCTGATCATTTAAAAATACAATGCCGAAAGCAGTGAACGATATCCGAGCTATACGGATAAAATCCATCAATTAACGAATTCCCAAACATTTCAAAGCTTACCAATCAATGCACACGAGTTGCAACAAAAGTCAAAACTCCGTATTTTCAATTGAAATAAAACAATGGTCGGTATTCCTAGTAAACTGAAAACGAATAGTGTTTTGTAACGCGAGCCCAAAAACTTTGTACACGTGTAGGCGCGATGCCAAAATGGTGTTTATCCACAACAGAATCATGCCATTAGGAGTAGTTACTGGCGAAACGATCGCGGTTTTTGTTTACAAGTTACTTCGGGAATGTATTGGCTGTTTACGCTATTCCAATACGCGAGTTGTAAACTCGTGTACCTAATTTATTTATTATTAAACAGTACAGGAACAAGTGTGTCAGTTACAATAATTGGCTTTCTGTTTGTTAAAGTCTTGGTAAAAGTGTAAAGTGAATTAGTAAAAGTATGAATTTGTTTAATTAGTTTGTACGGATGTTTTAGTATTGCAAATTGGAGTTTTTACAGCATTTTTCATGCACTGTGGCATAAAAGGTATGTCATTATCTTTTCATCATCATCATCATCATCATTTCAGTCGAAAGTCCAAACCACACCGCAATGAACGGTCCTGTTCGTCTCGTATCCATCGGATTCCCGCGACCCTCACCAGATCATTGGTCCACCTTGTGAGAGGCCTTCCAATGTTGCGTCTTCCGGTACACCGTCACCACGTTAGAACGTTTCAGCCCGTGCAATTTAGCTTCACTTTTCTTGGACTGACCGACATTTGACTATTCAAAAGTGCCTGTAAATGGTCTATTTGAAATAAATGTTTTGATTTGATTGATTTGATTTGATTGAATGGACATCTGTTTTGCGAAAAATGTACCCTACCCACTGTCCCTTTGGTAAGTTTGACGATTCTTCGGACTATGCCGATAACGTGTTTAAAAATGGTTCTCCTGCAGATATCTTCACTCACGTAAGGAAACTCAGAACATAGACATTATCTTTTAATGAACTTTTATTAATCGTGTCTACGAAAATCACTGTTACAACCCGGACTGGGCCCGCGTGGTGTATTACAGCTTATTCTCTCTTCTAGACAGGAAGTCTAAATCTCAGCGGTGGGAACTTAGAGATGATTCTAGTATAGTCTAGCTGATTATTTTAGAACCATTCCAAGTTACGGATTATTCACTTACAATAGAAAAAGGAAGCTCACCCTTTTTTCACCAAGTATCAAATCATCTCAATCGTAGTACTAAAAGGAGCGACGCGCAACGCACTCCGAGTGATATTTCTTTATAGCCCACGACACAGCCACTCCTGGGAAATATACGACGGTCTTATAATGTGAAGCGCAGATGAATTTTGTATACGTTTTACGGTTAAATAAACCTAGAAGCATTTAGGTGGGTTCACGCACTTTCTTGGTAAAAGAAAAATTGAATTTTGGGAAATCTACTTTTCTTACTTTCGCGAAATCCTTTTGTGGAGGTAGTGGAAGTGGTGCGTCCTAGTTTTCTATGGACAATCGGTAGACTAGATAGTCGATGGGCCCGATTTCCGGCCACCGTAGGCGCGGGCTTGCGGATAGTGAGCAATGGGTAGCTCGCTGTCCGGCCGTCCGGTAACTGTCCGGACCAAGCCCAAGTCGTCGACGGCGCGCTTTGGTCCCACGTGCCTCAAGGAGTTGTCAGCAACAGCAGGGACCCAGCCGGGTCGAAGCCTACTGGGGTCAGGGTTATCCGAAAGGGAACTCGAGCCCCGGTATGAAGGCAAGAAGGAACAGGGTGGGTCGTTTAGTCAGTAAGAGTCTGACACTATCTCCCGCTCCGCCTAAGAGCAGGGGTTGTCATTGGATGATTTTTCCCACCGTAAAAAAAAAAAGAAAGTCGATGGGGCCGAAAGGTTCTGAAGTGACGACCACGTACCAGAAGACGCAGCTTTGGACGATCTATCACAAGGTGGACCAACTACCTGGTGGGAATTGTCTAATCCTACGAGTATATCTAATCATTTCCAGCGAGGTATGTGAGACGCACATGACTGGTCATGGCGACACCTGGGGGAGGCCTATGTCTAGCCATGGATGTCTTTCGGCTGAAATGATGATGAATCAATATAAATAAGTTTGACGGAGGCGTGTTTCGTCGGTAATGAAATCAATTTTAAAATACTGGTTTATATTAATTATAAATATAAGTACCTATACACACGTAAGTCAAATAGCATGTCATTTTATTTTATTGTTATTCAATAAAAAATACTATCTAGCTTCTAGCAAAAATTACGTATTCCAATACTTTAACAGTATACCTACAGCCCATCTCATCGTCTCCCACATTAGATACACACGAACCACACCTAACCCTTCACTAAGCAGTTTAGCATGGTAGTACCATCACCATTTAACATACTCATCAATTAGTCACTATAATTCAGACTATTTTCTAGGTAGCAATGTTTTTTAAAGCTATTCAAATTGAAATCGTGTATCATTTAAGCGCTATTTTTGTCTAGTCTGGTCACAAACTTTCGTGGAACTAGGCGCAAAAATTCATGTTGTCACTGCAGAATTTTAAGTTTGCTTGCAAATTATTTTGGGTTCCTTATTACGCTTAAAGAAAGGCTATTTTTTTTTCTTTCGAGGATGGGAACCCATCAAAAACAGATTATAAACTCTGAGTGGAGTGAAATGGAGTGACAGACTTTTACTGACTTTTTTTTTTATCTGTTATAAACAAGTACACAGGAGCGTTCGTTGTGGCGACACTTAGGGGAGGCTTATGTGTAACAGTGGACGTCTTTCTGCTGAAATGACGATTATGATACAGGACCGATTATACAAGGAGGATTATGATATTTCCGTACGCATAACTATGCACTTTGGAAGTTGAGGTTTGGACATCAGCCCGACACAAACCGTAGGCGCGGGCTTGCGGACAGTGAGAAATGGAAAACTTGCTCTCCGACCGTCCGGTAACTGTCCGGACCGAGCCCAAGTCGTCGACGGTGCGTACTGTTCCCGCGCGCTTCAAGGAGTTGTCAGCAACAGCAGGGGCCAACCGGATCGAAGCCTACTGCGGCCAGGGTTATCCGAAAGGGAACTCGAGCCCCGATATGAATGCTAGAAGGAACGGGGTGGGCTTTTAGTCAGTAAGAGTCTGACACTATCTCCCGCTCTGCCCAAGAGCGGGCGTTGTCATTGAATGATTTTTCCCACCATAAAAAAAAGCCTGACACAATACAATACATACAATATCCATTCATCGCTTTCAATTAGGTATACCTGACGACCCTGGTTAGATATTTGGTAGGTGCCTGGTTATCACCTTTATTGACTGAACATAGATATTGTATTAACAAATAAATAATCAAACGAGTTATTCCCAGCAATAACCATGTATTTGTAAACAGTTATTCATATACTCAGATTCTCATTTACATTTGATTGGGTACCTAAAGCGAGTTCAACTAGGTGTGTTCTGAACCCGCGACCTCTCGATTGCCAGTCGATTCTATAGGCTAGTGGCCATTAGAACGTCTATTAGGGTTAGTTGGTATATTTGTCAATGTTCTACGTTTATTTTCTTGTAATTGCTTAACCTCTTGGGTGTTTCTGATTTATTGTGGAGAGATAAAGTTGTGGATAGTTTAGTTATAGATAGTTCTCTGTGAGTCGTTATATCAGTGGTTTGTTAAATGACTCTATAAGGTACTGGTTGATTGTATAATTTTATTGAATCTATACTTGGAGCAATAAGAGAGGACCTCCTGACTAAAAGACGTTAAGAGGGTCCTTTCCACTCGCCCATCATTGACATTGTGCATGGTTTACTGTTTGTTGCTACATCTACCGATTGGATCAAACAGATTTGACCGTATGTGGGAGTGGATCGGTATGACCAACATGTTATCATACCAACGGTAGCGTCATACCGATAGGACGACAGGGTTGACCGCGTATGGCCGGCATTACGCAATCAAACGCGATGTTTGATGCTGAGGCAACGAAAATAGAAAGATAACGCCTGAAAAGTCTGTTGGCAAAAACTATAATGCTTTTTAAAAATAATCACGTATTTCCTGAAACAAGTTTTGTGAAATATTGAAACGAATGGCGGAATTACTGAATACCAGAACTTTTAGATGTTTTTTTTTTATTTTTTTCGTGTTGCCTCTTTATCAAACATTGCAATGGATTGCGTTAGATGAACCAACGAGCTTATAAATCATGCTCAGGTGGTCGATAGACGGGTCGAGAAGAGCCCTCTTAAATTTGAAAATATTCTAAAAACGAAAATTGATTTTCTTACACAAAATCTGACGAATAGGTCCCACTATTATCAACATGTACCAGATTAAAAATCTATACGGAACCACTACTTCAAATCGCCATGCATATTAACCGACACCACTCATTCAATCATTCATCATTCGTTTTAACGATTACCATACACTAAACGAGACAAATTTTAATCGATCTATGTTTAAATATACCATTTTATCATGACCCACGACTAAAAATTACACTACAACAAAATGTACTGAATTTGACGTTTAGTTGACATTTGTCTAAGCAAGCAGCGCTATCCCAAAGGGTCATGGTTTACTGGGCATGTGGAAGTATGCAGTTTCTATAGCGTTTTGTATGCTCCATTGTGTGGTAATATTATAAAGTTAATTCCTTTAAAGAAAATAATAATTCGTATCATTATTTTGAAGTCGTTTGCACTAAAGTTATAGGTATGACGTTTTAATGGTAGCTTCTAGTACCTGCTAATGGAAAATAGTGGGCATTTTTTTATTCTTGGATATTATGTACTAAAGGGCCATAATATTGTGCCTTGACATCAAAGATAACATCTGGACTGGTTAATTATTTGTTGGAAAAAAATATAAACTTGAACGAAGTAGGTAAACAAAATGATAGCGCTAAAGCGTGCTTTATAACCTTGGAGTAGAGCATGTTTCCATTATTACAAGCTTTTATTTAGTTTCACCTGTCCCGATGTTTGTAATAATTATGTCTGTAATCAAATCTAGCTAATTAAATTTGATCCACTTCCCGGTTACCGATTGAGCTGAAATTTTGCATGCATCGCATGATTTACACATAAATCAGATGACAATACAAAATTATTATGACATGGAGCTGATCTGATGTTGGAACCAAAGGTGGCTATAGGAACTCGGTAGTTAAACGACACAACCCCATCGAGTTTGGGCTCGTTTGATTTGTCTTGACAAGTATTAATTGTACAGGTATTCTGCGCTACATATGCTTGCTATGAAAAAAATATTTTCATTAAAAACTTGTTTATAAATACATAAAACCTACGGAAAGAAACTTCATGCTAATTGCAATCTATGGTCAAACTCGTAGAGAATTGTCTGTAGCCACGGGTCAGGTTACAGTAAAGGTGAGGTTTTGACGGGATTTCTTCGAATGAAGTTTAGTTACATTCCTGTTTTAATTATTCGCAAATTAATTCCTAGTGGGTAATGTGATGTAAAATGAATGTAGTTTTGTATCTCAAATGTCTACGCAATAGGACAATATGTTAATCTTTGAAACAAGCGTGGTAAAATGGAGCTGAGAATTTTATTGTAGTGTTGACTACTTCAACGAAATTTTGCCGAGAAGGTTGACTTGATACGTATTCTAATGGTTTACAAATAAACTATTATAACGAAGACACAGCTTAAAAGACTTAGTATCCAAGCTACAAACATTAACAAAAAAAAAAGTAAACGTCAATTTTTGGCGGGATTTCTTCAAGTGAAGTCCAGTTGTTGTTGTTTTTTTTTCTCCTATTCCAATGACAGGAGATTATGGCTCAGTCACTCTTGTGCATCCGCCAGCGTCGGGTAATTTCGGGTGGGGATTGTTGTTTTAATTATTGGCAATTTGATTACTAGGCCCAGAAGGAGATGGCGCCATGGCGTGACGATTTAAGGATTGGTCAGAAGTGGCTAAGGACAGAAATGAGTGGAATAACGGCAGAGAGGCCTTTGTCTTGCAGTGGGACACAACGGGCTCATAATAATAATAATTGCTAGTGGATATTGCTATGTAAAAATGGTTCGTTAAAAAAATCAAAAGGTAAAGACGAAACTTCTTTAGTATTTCCTAAACATGACATTAAACAATTGAACTGAACTGTCTCGAACTTAACATCAAAGATTGTTCAAGTAATTCCAACATTACCAAACAACTTCTACAAGAAAAAAAAAAGCCACGGGCGAACTCCACCGTGCGCCACAATATTAAACCAAGTTTAAAGACTAAACGTTTTAATTTTTATTGTGTTCGTGATCAAAGTTGTAACTTTGAACAGAGGTTATATGAGCTGAACTTTGTTTTATCGGCCCGTGTGTGGGTCTTGTAGTTCGGTATTTAATCTTTTTGTTTAAGTACGGAGTTGTGTTTGTTTGTTGGGTGTAAGTTGAGGGATTATGTAAGGTAAGGTGGATTAAAAGGAAGCCTTTCACGACTTATCGGGCCATTGTGCACGCGTTAGGGAACGGTCGTCTTGATGCCGTAACGACGAGACCCCAACCCTGATTTTCAGCCACCGTAGACGTGGGCTTCCGGACGATGAGCAATGTGTACCTCGCCGTCCGGCCGTACGGTAACCGTACGGACCGAGCCCCAATCCGAATCTTCGACAGCAGGTAATGTTCCATGTATGCCGCAAAGAGATGTCAGCAAAACCGTAGTGGCCCAGCAGGGCCGAAGCCTACTGGAGCCGTGAATTTACTTCCAAAATAGAAATCCTGGAAAGAAAGGTAAAGAAGGAAAATAGGTGTGGTTTTAGTCAGTAAAAGTCTGAAATGCCCTCCCACTCTGCGCTAGAGCGAGAGAAGTCATTAGACGATTTCCCAGAAAAAAAAATTGGTTGCCTGTAAAGTCGGTATACGGGCGAAAGTTTCACGTGACAACGACTTTGAGTGGTAAAATAATTTTAATGTGAATATTCATTCGTATAGTAGGAAGAAGGATGAAAATGTCTGTCTCTCTCGCTCTTAGGCGGGCTAACCATGCACGCGTGCCTCTCACTCGCTCTCATTGTGAGCGCATAACGTGAGCGGAGCGTAACGCAGTTTCTTGAAGTGTCACCCGGCAAACCAATTTATAAGACGTTGTCACGTCAAAATGGAGTTATTGTATTCATTAAACCCCAAGCGAACGTTTGCTCTCTCGTTGTTTTTCGATTGTGTCTCTAATTAAGGTATTCGAAACATTAAGGTATTCACTAGCCATCCGGTAACTGTCCGGACCAAGCCCAAGTCGTCGACGGCGCGCACTGTTCCCGCGCGCCTCAAGGAGTTGTCAGCAGTTGTGTTGAGGTACGGTTTAATAATCTGGGGCAATTCTACGGACAGTGACAGGGCTTTTATTGTCCAAAAAAAGTGCCTAAGAGCGGTGTTCGGTATTGGTCCATTAGAATCGTGCAGACCCATTTTTAAAGAGAATAAATTGTTAACACTAGCATGCTCATACATACTGGAAATGGGTTTATTTGTAAAAAAACATCCGGCTTTGTTTAATAAGGCAGATAGCGAAAATGTTTATAAGACAGGAAAAAAGTCTAGGGATCCAACTAAATTAGCAATGCCTAGATGTGGGACAGCTTTTTTCCACAAAAACGCAAGTCGTATGGTAATTAAAATATTTAATAGGATACCTAAGCAAATCAGAGAATTGCCAATGAATTTTTTCCAAAAAGAGCTGAAAGCATGGCTCATGGACAAATGTTTCTATACGGTAAATGAATTTTTAAACTATAATATTAAAAAAGACGAATTAAATAATTTGTAATTAAATTAAATTTAACATTTTGTAATATTTTAGTTTTTGACAATTTGTATATTTTAGTTTATGACATATTGAATCTTTGAGTTTTTGACAATTTGTAAATCTTAGTTTATGACATATTGTATCTTTTAGTTTTGACATTTTGTATTTCTTAATTTGTGACATTTTGTATCTTTTAGTTTTTGACATTTGTATCTTTTAGTTTTTGACATTTGTATCTTTTAGTATTTGACATTTGTATCTTTTAGTTCTTGACATTTTGTATTTTTTAATTTATGACATTGTGTATCATTTAGTTTTTGACATTTTGTATTTTTTAATTTATGACATTTTGTATCTTTTAATTTTTGACATTTGTATCTTTTAGTTCTTGACATTTGTATCTTTTAGTTCTTGACATTTTTATCTTTTAATTTTTGAATTTTATTTATTGTATTTTTTTTTTTTAACTATATTATAAATAATTTTTGATGAAAATAATTGAGAGTCAAGCCCATTCGTAATAAATTTGCATGCTGATTAAGAGGCGGAATATGAAGAAACATTATTGTAATTTAAGACCTGTACCTGTAACCATATTTCAAGCAAATAAATGATATTATTATTATTATTATATTAGCAACAGCAGGCGCCCAGCCGTGTCGAAGCCTACTGGGGCCAGGGTTATCTGAAAGGGAACTCGAGCCCCGGTATGAAGACTTGACGGAACGGCGTGGGTTTTTTAGTCAGTAAGAGTCTGACACTATCTCCCGCTCCGCCCAAGAGCGGGGGTTGTCATCGGATGATACTTCCCACTATACAAAAAAAGCGGAAGTGACGCCCGGGTGTCGCCACTGTGCGGAACGCCCGGAGGACACGGTGGAGCACACAATCGCGGTGTGCCCTGCTTGGGCGGAGCATCGCCGTGCCCTCGTGGGGGTGATCGGCGGCGGAGACCTCTCGCGCCGGGCCTTGGTCGAGGCCATGGTCCGGAGCGAGGAGGAGCGGCAGGCGGTCGCCGACTTCTGCGAAGCAGTAATGCTCGCTAAGGAGGAGGCCGACCGCATCAGGCAACGGCGCTCTCGCCGCCGCCGCCGGGATTCCGATCCCGATTTCCAGCCACCGTAGGCGCGGGCTTGCGGACAGTGAGCAATGGGTAGCTCGCTGTCCGGCCGTCCGGTAACCGTCCGGACCGAGCCCAAGTCGTCGACGGCGCGCGCTGTTCCCGCGCGCCTCAAGGAGTTGTCAGCAACAGCAGGGGCCCAGCCGGGTCGAAGCCTACCGGGGCCAGGGTAATCCGAAAGGGCGCTCGAGCCCCGGTATTGAAGGCTTGAAGGAACGGGATGGGTTTTTTAGTCAGTAAGAGTCTGACACTATCTCCCGCTCCGCCCAAGAGCGGGGGTTGTCATAAGATGATTTTTCCCATCTAAAAAAAAAAAAAAAAAAAAAAAAAACTATACAAAAAAAAAAGGTATTCACTAACAATCTACAACGCATAACTTATTTCACCGAGCCCGTTCCATCAATAGACCACAAGACACCGGTAGGTACAAGTTCGTCATATAGAAAACATTTAGAAAACACATTCATTGTGCGTACAACTAAGGAGTGGAACTGTCAGCTAGAGTGTATTTCCTGATAGCTACAATCTAAGGGTCTTTAAGTAGCTCGCTGTCCGGCCGTCCAGTAACTGTCCGGACCAAGCCCAAGTCGTCGATGACGCGCACTGTTCCCGCGCGCCTCAAGGAGTTGTCAGCAACAGCAGGCGCCCAGCCGGGTCGAAGCCTACTGGGGCCAGAGTTATCCGAAAGGGAACTCGAGCCCCGGTATGAAGGCTTGAAGGAACGGGGTGAATTTTTTAGTCAGTAAAAGTCTGACATTATCTCCCGCTCCGCCCAAGAGCGGGGGTTGTCATTGGATGATATTCACCAACAAAAAATAAAAAGGGTCTTTAAGTCAAGGGTGAATATGTTACTTCTAGGCAAGCAACCTCCATCGTCGACAAAAGTTTAAAAGGTTACTCTAATATAATTTAAAATATATTTTTTTACTCCTAGACTTAAATATAGTGTAGAAAACACAAAATGTCACGTACAAAGTTGGTATCATGGCTTCCAGCACATGTTAACCGATAATTATTTAGTTTAACATTTACACATCTTTGACCTTTCCAATTCAGTGTTATGGTCGTAAGTATATGTTTTATATGGATAAGTACAAGCAACACTGTAGGTTAATAAAGTTGAACAATTTAAATTACTTTTTATTGGATCTTCTTTTTGATTCACCAGGAATTTATTTTCTTTAAAAGAAAAAACACTTAACCATCATTATAAATACATAGTAATACTCTAAATAAAAAAATAAAAAAATTAATTTAAAGTATGACGTCAAAAACTCTTCCCTATCGCTGTCGACTGGTATTGTACCCAAAAGGCTGGTAGTATTGTCAAGCTGTTTAGGAATGCGTAATATCTTCTGCTCAAGGTAACAGCCAGCCCCAGCCGGGTCGAAGCCTACTGGGGCCAGGGTTATCCGAAAGGGCGCTCGAGCCCCGGTATGAAGGCTAGAAGGAACGGGGTGGGTCTTTTAGTCAGTAAGAGTCTGACACTATCTCCCGCTCCGCCCAAGAGCGGGGGATGTCAATGCATGATTTTTTCCCACCATAAAAAAAAAAAAAAAAAAAAAAACGTAACAGCCAGCCCTTATTGTCCAGTATTAGTTGAACCTTGTTAATTAATATTGTTAAAAAGTTTTCAGAATAAGTATCTATGTAAATTACCTACGTAAATAGTTCGATTCCCGAATCGAATCTTGAAGATCTTTTAGACTTTTTCTTTTACTTGTTCTATAAGTCCTTCATCACCAGCCTTTTTAATGTTCCCACTGTTGGGACTCAAGCCTCCTCTCTAGGAGAGGAAATGGGCCGTAATCCACCACGCGGGCCCAGTACGTGTTGGTACATGTAACATGTCTTCGAATTTTTGGTTTTTTGGTCCTATAAGTCCTTGCTTCTGGCCAAATCTCAGGATATTAGGTCAACCGGAAGTAACCTATAGGTTTTGATTTCCTTGCGAGCGTCAAAACTTACGCCATAAAGGGCCGTATCTTTAGATCGTTTTGACTTAGAAATTTGTTTTTTTTACCGCTCCAAGGGGTAGCGGACTTAAGCATTTGATATTAATTTAGATTAATACCTCCGCGTGTTCATTAGAAAAAGGATCTTGGCATATATCCTATAAGGGTTCCGTCTTCACCGACTGAGGGAACCCTAAATATATATATACTCCCCAACACAAGAAAAACTGGAATGTGACCACCATTTAACAAATACCTAACCTACAAGTGCCCTAATAGGCACTAGGGCAGTCTGCAAATTAGTTAGAATTTAATTATATATATTAAAGGAAAAACTGACTGACTGACTGACATATCAATGCACAGTCGAAAATACTGAGACTAGGAACGTGAAATTTTGGACTAAGGTAATCTTTAAAGCAAACCTTTTTCCACGCAAGCGAGCACTAGAGAGTATTTTACAAAATTCACCCCTAAAGGGATAAGAGCGGGGGTTGTCATTGATGATTTTCCCACCATAAAAGTCATAGTCAAAGTCAAAAGTTTTTTATTTCACATGGGCACTTAAAATACGTCAGAAGCTAGTGCACGGTTCAAAATTGGTCGTTTCCTACGGAGGAGAACCGGCAAAAAATCCTAAAGGGATGAAACGGGAGTAGAAACCTACATTCATGCAGGCGAAGCCACTGGCAAAAGCTAGTCTTAAGTACTAGAAAACATGTACTCAAATGCCTGTAGATAATATCGACATCAATTACACGCCTCAATCAGCATGAGACAATGTAACACAACACGGTTGTAGTCTCAATGTTAATTAATTAACGTAATATGTTTAAGAGACAAGTTTTTTTTTCTGTCAAAATTTACATTTTTATTGAATTTGTTGTTACTTTGTAAGAGCACCCAAGATCGGATGGTAATCATATCGTACAATATTATGTGATATGTCAAACGCTTCTTCAATTTGCAATTAAAAGAAACTGTTCATTTTTTACCTGTATTTATAAAAATATGGATACTAAAACTAGGGTTACCAATCGTACTCTAATATAGAGTATTGTACTCTATTGTATGATGGTGTACTTTATAATTCGTGAGCGTAATAAAATGCGCTAAGATAACAAACCTATTTTGACTCTGATTTTCAATAAAACAAAATGAAACCCTACCATTTTTTTAAATTAAATATTTTTTGTCTTTCCGGTTGAGTAGTGATAAAAGAAAACCATGGCATCAATAAAACTGTTTTGTTATCATACATTTATTTTAAAATAGTGAAATGTTTCCTTCAGAACAAATAAATCAACTAAAGATAATCTTTTTTTCCAAAATAAATTACCTACTCATCATTTCCCTCTCCTAAGATCATTATCATTTATCTAAGATCAAATAGAATACTTTTATACTCTATTTTTTCTATTAAAAGATAATAACCCTAACTGGACTATTGTTTGCTCAGCCACATCCAGTTAGACTGGAAGCCGACCCCAAGCTAGTGAAAAGCTAGGAAGATGATCAACCTTTTTTTTTTGTTGAAAAAATCATCAATGATCATCAACCCCCGCTCTTGGACGGAGCGGGAGATAGTGTCAGATTCTTACTGACTAAAAACCTTCAAGCTTTCATACCGGGGCTCGAGTTGTCGAAACTAACCCTGGCCCCGGTAGGCTTCGACACAGCTGGGCCCCTGCTGTTGCTGACAACTCCTTGAGGCGCGCGGGAACAGTGCGCGACGTCGACGACTTGGGCTTGGTCCGGACAGTTACCGGACGGTCGGACAGCGAGCTACCCATTGCTCTCTGTCCGCAATCCTGGAGATGATCAACCTCAGATTAGAAAAATGAAAATAAATACTATATCCTATACATATATAATGAAAATAAATAATATATCCACAATAGTGTCCTATTGTGGGGCACTGGAATAAGATACATGGGTCGAGTGATGTCCTATTTAATATAAAGTAAAATTTTTGATTTAATGTTTAGAATAACTTAACTTATAGGGAATTATGTTCTGATTTACGTTTACCATTTTATTTTATTTTTTTATTTTATTTTATTTTATTTTATTTTAATGACATTTAATTTAGTGACATGTTTATTCTCCATGACATTTAAATTGTTTGTTCATACTATTTTAATTTATTTTGATCATTGACATTTTATTAAGGGACATTTTAACATATTGTATTTAATTTAATTTATTTTTGAGTTTTAATAGCTACTAACATAGTTTTAAGTTAATATTGTTACTAACCATTCTATGAGTGCAAACTTGAAATAAAGTTATTATTATTATTATTATACATCTTCTATTTACCACCAAACCACGGTTACCGATATAGCCTGAAGAATCATCATCATCATCATCATCATTTCAGCCGATACACGTCCACTGTTGGACATGGGCCTCCCCCAAGCGTCGCCACATCGAACGATCATGTGCGTCCCGCATCCATCGGATTCCCGCTACCTTCACCAGGTCGTCAGTCCACCTTGTAGGAGGCCTTCCAACGCTGCGTTTTCCGGTACGCGGTCGCTCTCTCCAAAACCTCTCGGCCCCGACGGCCATCTGTTCTTCGAGCAATGTGCCCTGCCCATTGCCACTTAAGTTTGGCGATTCTTTGTGCTATGTCGGCAACCTTGGTTCTCCTGCGGATTTTTTCATTTCTGATTCGATCACGCAAGGAAACTCCGAGCAAAGCCCTTTTCATTGCTCTTTGGGTGACTTTAAGCCTTTTGATGAGGCCCATTGTGAGCGACCACGTTTCGGATCCATATGTCATCTCTGACAACACACACTGGTCATAGACTTTCGTCTTGAGACACTGTGGTATGTTGAATGAGAAGATACCGCGTAGCTTCCCGAATGCTGTCCAGCCGAGTCGGATTCGACGGTTGACCTCTGAAGAATCACCAACATAAATACTCGTAGTAGTGACCAGGGTCGATGGGGACGAAAGGTTTTAGATTGCCAACCCAGTACCGGAAGACGCAGCACTGGAAGGCCACCCATAAGGTGGACCGATGACCTGGTGAGGATTGCGGGAATCCAATCGATGCGAGACGCACAGGACCGGTCTTTAAGACGACACTAGGGGGAGGCAAATGTCCAACAGTGGACTTTCGGCTGAAATGATGATGATGATGATGATCTCTTTTCAATGGAGATCGTTCTTAGCTTTTGCTAGGTACGTGTAAGATCCCTTCATGAATTTACGAATTGAACTAGAGTTTAGCCCGCCATAAAATAAATCGAAAACTTTTGGGTGTCTGTCGTGTGTATAATTTTGCATGATCAGTTACACTACAATTGCTAGAGGATGGTGCGGGTGACAGCTGTCAAATTCATACAATGTTCCAACCTATCCTTTTCTTTCATCTTAAAGATGCATATATTTTTGTCCTGCTGTCATCCTACCCATCATCATCATCATCATCATCATATCAGCCGAAAGAAGTCCACTGTTGGACATAGGCCTCCCCCAAGCGTCGCCACAACGACACGTCCTGTGCATCACGCATCCATCGGATTCCCGCGACCCTGACCAGGTCATCGGTCCACCTTGTTGGAGGCCGTCCTATCCTACCCATGCTATGTAAAAAAGACCTTACATATTTCACGTTTAAAACAGAAATGCCAAAGACTCCAAGAACACCTCTCCAATTTACTATAGTTTATTACAGACTAGCTTCAAACAAACCTTCACAATTGCACTTCAAAAAGGTACCCACGAATAAACACAGCAACCAGTCACGCCGTCAATAATTTATTTTATTAGCAGCCATATTGGATTTAAAGTCAATACTCCGACATGGCCGATGTACAGTCGGGCTCAAGTAATTTTATAAAAAGTCGACTAGTCGCCGCAATTTGTGCGCGCAACTGTACACAGCTTTGCCTTTCCGAGCTTTTTTCTGTCTCGTTCCATTTAAATTTCATTTTAAGCAGGACTGGATCTACTCTGGCGGCATTTCCAGACATATTGGAACTGCTGTGCAATGGTTATTGCGGACTTGTAGATTTGTTTTTAAATTTGTAGCTTCTAGACTTGTTTCATCTGTTAAATATAGAACTTTAGTACCTTTTTAGGGTTCCGTTCTCAAAGGGTAAAACCCTATAATAAGACTCCACTATCGGTCCGTCTGTCACCCAAGCCGGGTCTCATGAAACGTTATAGTAGACAGTTGAAGTTTTTACAGATGACGTATTTCTGTTGCTGCTTTAACAACAAATACTAAAAAACGTGATGTTTTTGTTCGATATTATTTATAGATAACGGCACGGAACCCTTTGGAGTCCGACTCGCACTTGTTTTTATGTATTACCGTCAGCATCATAGGTCATCAAAGCACCGCTGTGTCCTGGTAGAGGCGATCGGCAGCGGTGACCTCTCGCGCTCATGTCCATATAATAAATAATTTAAAAGGATTTGGTACAAAATCACACAACATCAGCCTCTCGTATTCCTTGGTTCATGGACACCACAATGAGCAGAACACTCACAGTAGCGGAAAAAAATATATACTTATCCCAAATTTTGACGCGTGTGGACTTATTCATGATGTCCAGCATTGATGGAATGTGTCAAAAATAAGTCGGTTAAGGAGCTACTGACAATATTACGAAAGATCAATAAAATCGATATACTCGTAGGTACTTTTTTTAAAATCCTGGCTGATCATAGATGTAATGCAGCTTTTAGATTACTTTGACATGGCAAATGTGTCGGTAGCTCAACCTTGGTAAAAAACAATGACTCAATTATGCTGATTATTAAGTTAAGCCGTTATTGTAAACTTGAGTTAGGTTACGATGGAGTTGACATGCTCTATGAAATAGAAAATAAAAAACCCACTAATAAATATTATTATCATAGTCCAAGAATCGTGGCAGTGTCCTTGGACATTGCCAACGCGTTCAATTCCCTGCCCTGGAGTACAATCCGGAGGGCACACCGGTACCACCGGGTGCCCGAATACCTCTGTCGAGTGGTCGAGGCCTATCTGTCGGAAAGATTTATAGTCTACCCCGGTCACCAGGGAGACTGGAAAGGTCGAGAGATGTCGTGCGGTGTTCCGCAGGGGTCGGTACTAGGGCCACCCTTGTGGAACATCGGGTACGACTACGTGCTGCGCGGCGACCTCCCTGACGGGGTCAGCGTGGTTTGCTACGCAGACGACACGCTGGTTCTAGCGCAGGGAGAGTCGTACCAGGCGGCGGTCGCTCTAGCGACACGCGGGGTTGCGATGGTCGTTGATAGGATCCAGGAGTTGGGACTCGAGGTGGCGCTTCACAAATCCGAGGCTATGTGTTTCCACGGTCGCCGCTCTCGGAACGCGCCGCCATTGAGTTCCCAACTAACAGTAGGAGGAGTGAAACACAACCGGGCTGGGGCTGCGCTCAAGCGGCTCCTGCCCAACCTTGGGGGTCCAGATGCCTCCTGCCGGAGGCTCTACGCGGGGATCGTTCGGTCCATGGCCCTCTACGGGGCGTCGGTGTGGGCGCCGTCGCTGAAAAAGCAACCGGCGGCCATGCTGAACGCCTGCCAGAGGGTCATAGCAATAAGGATGGTGCGGGGATACTGCACGGTCTCCCGCGAAGCGGCGTGCCTTCTGGCTGGCCTACCACCGTGGGATCTGGAGGCAACAGTCCTTGCACACATGCACGATATGCGCGTGGAGATGCAACGCCGGGGTGAAAGTCCGCTGCCGCGACAGGTCACGGCATGGCGGACAGAGCTCCGGCGGGATCTCATGGTGAAATGGCGTCAACGACTATCGCAACCCAGTGCTGGGCACGCCACAATCATGGCGGTAAGTCCCCTCTTTGAGGCGTGGCTGGAAAGACCTCACGGCGTCCTTACCTTCCGCATGACGCAGGTACTCACCGGACATGGTTCGTTCGGGAGTTTCCTGCACTGGATTCATGCGGAAGTGACGCCCGGGTATCGCCACTGTGCGGAACGCCCGGAAGACACGGTGGAGCACACAGTCGAGGTGTGCCCTGCTTGGGCGGAGCATCGCCGTGCCCTCGTGGGGGCGATCGGCGACGGAGACCTTTCGCGCCGGGCCTTGGTTGAGGCCATGGTCCGGAGCGAGGAGGAGTGGCAGGTGGTCGCCGACTTCTGCGAAGCAATAATGCTCGCAAAGGAGGAGGCCGAACGCATCACGCAACGGCGTTATCGCCGCCGCCGCCGCCGGGATTCTGATCCCGATTTCCGGCCAACGTAGGCGCGGGCTTGCGGACAGTGAGCAATGGGTAGCTCACTGTCCGGCCGTCCGGTAACTGTCCGGACCAAGCCCAAGTCGTCGACGGCGCGCACTGTTCCCGCGCGCCTCAAGGAGTTGTCAGCAACAGCAGGGACCCAGCCGGGTCGAAGCCTACTGGGGCCAGGGTTATCCGAAAGGGCTCTCGAGCTCTGGTATGAAGGCTAGAAGGAACGGGGTGGGTCTTTTAGTCAGTAAGAGTCTGACACTATCTCCCGCTCCGCCCAAGGGCGGGGGATTTCAATGCATTATTTTTTCCCACCATAAAAAAAAAAAATAGTCCAAGGATAAAAAGTATCTATACTTTTATAAATTTTTAAAGTATGTGCTATTTCAGAACACGGTCAGTGTGCCAAATTTTTCAGTTACAGCGTGAAGCAGTAAGAAACAAACAAATGTACATACATAATCAGCCTTTTTAATGTTCTCACTGCTGGGACTCAGGTCTCCTCTCTAGGAAAGAATGGGCAATAATCCACCCCGCGGGCCCAGTGCGGGTTGGTGAATATCACATGTCTTCGAATTTTAGGTTCTAGGACATGCCGGTTTCCTTCACCGTTTTGAGAGCAGTGGTGATGAAATAAATTACACAAAGTGTGCCTGGCTGGGTTCGAACCCGCAACCTACGACTCGTAAGTCGGGGCCGTTATAACTCGGCGAATACTGCTCTCAACAACAAACATACACATTCACCGTCTGTATATTATATCATTGTGTTGGTGTGATTTAAGCATTTGAATAACTATGCAGTCAATCTCAAAAGAAAAACATAATAATACTGACTTGGCAAATGTTGTTCTGCTATATAAAATTATCGAATGAAAAATTAGAGGGTTAGGAGGAAGCTAAAAAAAATAACTACGACCTTTTTTAGACCTAGAAAATACACACAAAATTCATAAAAATCAGTCCAGCCGTTTCAGACGAGTTCGATAACAAACACTGTGTGTGATACGAGATATTTATAAATTAGAATTTTCTTAGTGATAATGATGAGAAGCAATTTTTAATAGCAAATAAACTCCCCCACTTTTTTATACATAATTAAATATTTGCAGCTTCGCCCGCGTACATAAAATATAGCTTATCACTTAGGAATAAAGCAGCTTTCTATCAGTGAAAAAATGTTTGCAATTGGACCAGTACTTCTAGAGATTACCTCCTACAAACAAAAAAATAAAAAACAAACTTTTCCTCTTTATTATATAAAATTATTATATTATATTAAATGTAGAAGTGTAGATTTTAATCAAGCTGGTAAAGCTATTGGTTTATGTAACATATATAATTATACAGGGTTACTTGTAAAACACAGGCAACCTCATAACACTATGCTACTAATATCATAAACAACAACTGTTATTCGATGACTTTTAAAAATGTATCATAATTTAGTTCATGAGATTTTTAAACAAAAATAAAATTATTTCAATTAAATGTTCTAAATATTACGAAGTCTATTCGAAGCAAGTGATAGTACAATAGCGGAGGAGAGCGAGGATCGGGCGGCGGGGGCTCTTGATGCGCTTGCGTCGCGTCATTCAGGCGTAGGTAGGTATAGAAAAATACAGAGTTGAAATGTGTTAGATAGATCAACGAAATCTTGAAGGTTTGATTTTGGTAAATGTATTATGTTATGTAAAAAGTCTTGGAACAAAAGTCTGTTGTTGTTTATGATGTTAGTAACATGCGATAAAGTCCTGATAGGTTGTTAGTGTTTGACAAATAATCCTGTATATAAGGAAACATTGATTTTCCTTTGACGCGTTAAAAATTGTCCTGCAATGCAGACACTTTTCCCCGGCACAAGCCGTACCAAAAATTATCTCCCAGACACAGTACTATGAAAAATGATGATGTTAGTGCAAAATGTTCGTCTGGTCGAAAGGTATTGATTTCTGAACGAACTGCTAGCAGAAAAATATGCTTACATCACACAGCCTTTGTCTCCGCCGCTGAGATGTGAAAGCTAAGTTAGTATGGAAAGGGCTTAGAAAAATAATACAAGAAATATGATGTAATTTTATTATTATTATTGTGTATTTTTTTTTTTTTTTTGGAATGCTTTTAAAGTCCTAAAGCCAACACTCAGAGGCTTCTTAGATACTTTTTATAAAACTTTGTACCAACCGACGAACGACAATCAACCCTGTATGCACTACGCAAGTACACCCAAAGACAACCTGCGGTTGGTAGGGAACTATTGCAACATATATGGTTAACCTTTTGAATGTCTTAAGTTACACAGTTCGACATAAGCCATTGTCTTTCTATTGTGTCTCTAATTACGGCATTCGAAGAGTTTAGATTCGAAGAGGTATTTGTGTTTAGTAACTGGTTACTAAGAACTATGATAAGACTGTGACCCCTGTCTAAACAATGTTATTAATATACATAAATAAAAAGGCAACTTATTATAATAATGGGTACACTGACAGACCCAAATACATCTCCTTTTGTTCAGTTTATTTATAGGTAGCCTGTAAAAAACTGCTCTGCGATAAAACCCTCTATTGTATGGTTTTTAAATGATTGCCACGGTCACATTATGAGATGAACAATAAAGTACCTATAGTATAGATAAAGTTTGTTGATAAATAGCACGATTTCTTTGTTTTTTTTTTTTAGATGTTTTTACTTTACTTATTGTCAGAAAAAAAAAACTATGTGCATGTACCATCAAAGACACTTACGCCTGACTACCGCTAAGTTCATTTTGCTTGCACTCGAAACGAACATTTCAAAGGGTTTGGTTTGCAATACGCAATCAACTCTTAATTGGCTTCATCAGGCTCAACACAAAACACTAATAACAAATACTAATAAATGTTTATTGTGACTGGGCATAAATTAGTCCGTTCCACATAACTTAGCTTTCAGCTATATTTATTTATGTTAATCAAAACAGTTAACGTAGATGCAATAACAAAATAAATGATAAAGATATAAACACGAGAAATGTATAGAAACAGGGTTTTATTAAAGTAACTTGTAGCTTGTAAGTATGATTGTCACTTTGAGTAAATGTCAATAAAACGTAAATTATTTTGTACTAAAAGATTTATATTAAATTTTAGTGTGTCAGTAAAAGTTGGTTTTGTAACTAGTTACAAATCATGTTAAGAGGGCGACAAACTCGCGATGAATTTTATAATGTAGAAAGATATTACAGACTCAAAAAAAATGTTTTATTATAGATAATGTATTCAAAATATAGTAGAACCAACATATTCCGCCTGAAAAAAAAAAACAAAAATGCCTCTAAAAATTACTTTTACCGAAACCGATTTAATATACATGCAACCATTCTCAGATCATTGGTTTTCAGATTATTTTACAAGCAACGTTTCACCGTTATAGTGTTTCAATTTTTAAATTTTTGCAAAAATTGTGTATTTGCACATCTTTTTCTTTTAAATGCAGTCTGACATTGACCGCGATTTAGCTGCTGTAGTCCTCTTAATAAAATGTGGTCCTCTTAAATGACTGTTACATCAATTGATTGATCTGCAACGACAGTTCTTTGCTTTGAAAGTCGTTTTGTAGCTCTGTCATTTTATCTATACGAATATCTTGTCATATTTGATAATATCACATTTGTTAGAAATCTAAGTGTCTGACTAATCTTTGGATTTATGGTATATTCCGTAAGTTGGCGGTTTATAGAATTCTACAATTATTTTAATAGGTAAATAATTATCTTTTTCAAAGTAACTATCACACGTCATTGCTTAAAAAATATTGAAAAAATAACCAGGCCATGACTATTATCAGCTAACATAGATGCGGGCTTATGGACGGCGAGCTATAGATAGGTCACCGTCCGATAAGGACCAGGGTCGAGTCGACGATGCATTCTGTTCCACGTCAGCATAAGTGACGGGGCACTCGAGGGCATCGACCTGCCAGTGCTGTGGAATGATTCGTAAGAGATAACGCGGCCTTGGACTCCATAAAAAAGGTTATTAATTTACCGTTAAATACCTTTTCCTATAACCTTATCATTAGACTAGGTATTAATAAGAAAAGCTATTACGTTAAAGTTTCTTGAAAGGCTTTTACTATAAATTTTAATATGAATATTATCATTTTATTCTTGCATACAATATTATTTCGATGCATTTAATTCACATTAGCATGTCTTACACGCATTTGTGAAACTATTACGAAGGTATATAATTATTAATATTATCAGCTAATTACTGCGTGGGTTTTGTAGTTACTTGCCCAAGGTTTTAATCTTTAATATATTTAATCGTAAAATTTCTTAGCTTCATGCTAATTTGATTACGGGACACTATAATTACATGGTATATAAAATAAACTTTAAAGACAACACTAGCCATATTAGGACAGTGTATTTTTTTTTTTGTCTTATTTGTTTGTAATAATATTTTCTTTCTTTGAAATTGGTGTGGACATTTTCGTCACAAAAATTAAGACAAGCTCCAAAAGATAATAGTAATAATCATTTAAGTTTTCTATATCTGCATCGCAGGTCAAAATATGTGCTATAAATACGTACTTAGTTAATAAGAACATTAAATATATACTATAAACTGCAATTTGTAAGAGGAAATGATGCATTTCCTGAGCTGACATTGACTACTTAATATTCTATTGAAACAGACAACCACTCAACGTGGATGATCTTACTCGTAATCATAAGTATCTTCAAATCAACATTTTATTGTGAACTATTTACTTATCCAATGTTTTATAGCTAGATATTTTAATATTACAAATGAAAAAAAACACAAAAACATTTTATTGATTCAAAATTATGATCACGGAAATGTTTACTAAAAAAAAACGCTGTCTCCATACTCGCCCACCCAGACCATTTTCAGGATTTGGAACAAAGGACAAAGCTATACGAGAGAACGAGAAAGCACACGTAATCCACTTATACGTCACGCGCGGGTTGTTCCCATACATTTTTACTGGAGAAAATTCGGGAATACCCTTAATGCATATTAAGCCGGGACCCGAGTTATTTGCTATGAGGCATCGGAAAACCTATTGAAATGAAATTTTCCGCAGTGTGGGTTTTTGGGATAACGAAGGTTCTG
The DNA here is from genome assembly GCA_910589285.2 of Mythimna ferrago. NCBI lineage: Eukaryota > Metazoa > Arthropoda > Insecta > Lepidoptera > Noctuidae > Mythimna > Mythimna ferrago. Next base: position 5,831,454 of record OU342693.1, read on the forward strand.
CACACTTTCGTAGGTAAGAATGTGACCCTTGCCGAGTTTGACCGGCCGGATTATTGTTTCAAGTACTATATTTAGAATACCGCAAAGCGGGTGCAAAAACGGTTGCCTTTTTTTGTAGAATTTGTTATAAACGTTTTGATGAAAGAATAACTAAAGCTGCGGTTTCGACATTGATATAGTATTATGTATTTTAAGGCCTTTGTTTCTATTCAGTGCCATAAAACAGTGACTTTCTGAAGCCTACTCCTCGGTAACGGCTAGGTTAATAGATTTGAAAAAAATGTATAATTATTATAGATTCATATATTATTATACTATGTTTAACATTATCAGCATATGATTTTTTCGTAAAACTAACAAATTTTGCAAAAAAAAAAATAACAACATGATATTTTTTCGCTTGTTTTTCTTACTACTTTAAAAAGACTTTAATTTTTAGGAACATGTTTACACAAAAAAATGCCGGTTAACCGTTCTTCAAAATATACATAGCATATGTAAATCAATCAATATTTCCCAAAGTAAAACGTTTTAAAGGTCAACAGGGCTCTATGCGGGCTCAGGCGTCAGTACGAGTATGTGTGTATTTAATTCCGGCTAGAAGTTCAAGAGATTATACGCCATTTATAATGAACACGGTAAATACATAACTAGATCGTTGGATAAATATCAAGTACTTCTAACGTTAATTAATTCCTGCTAGGCTCACGATGTTTTAGCGGCAAGTTGTGTATTTTATAGTGTCATTATAATAAGTGGTAAATGCGAGACGAAAACATCTAACGCTTATAAGGAAGTGATAATATCTAATTACTTTGACCACGCATTAACTGGTTCCAGATATAATTTATTCGGAGTAAGCGCAGATATTATAATTTGTAAGTACAGTAATACTTAAAACTGTGATAGAAGATTTAGAAGCTGGTGTATACTTGATACTATGTCACCATAAATAGTATTCTGTCATTCAAGGCCGTCTAACAATGCTTTCCTTTTTTGCTGTGTGGGGGCCCTGGTGACCTGTACCACAGGTTTTGTTTTCCAAAAACCTATTTCAGGCACCAGACTCTTACAATAGTGGAATATAGTTTTAAGTCACATTGTTAACTGTCAAAAAAAACCTATTGTTAAGAGTAAATAAATAAATGAAATGAAATGAAAAATGATACTATGTCAACATTATTATCATAATTTCAGCTGAAAGACAGGCTTCTTCCAAGTGTCGCCACAATTAACAGTCCTGTGCGACTCGCAACCCTCACTTGTACCTCTACCATGAGTTTAAAGCAAAAATTTGTCGATACTCGATACCGATTACGTAAATATTTTATAAATTTTGGTTCCGTAAGTGACCGCTAGAGGCGCTGTAAAATTTGCCATACAAAATATTTACGTAGTCGGTATCGAGTATCGACAAATACTTTTGCTTTAAACTCATGGTAGAGGTACTACTACAGTAGTAGTAGGAGGTCTTTCAACACTGCATCTTTCAGTACGTGGTCGCCACTCCAGAACCTTTCGTCCCTATCGACCATCTGTACTGCAAGCAATGTGGCTTGCCCACTACAACTTAGTTTGGCGATTCTTCAGGCTATGTCTGGTAACCAAGTTCTCTTGTGTATATCTTCAGTCCCGATGCGATCACGTAACGCGATTCCGAGCATAGTCCTTTCCATGACCCGAAACACAGGTTTTATAAACCTAGCTCGGGCAAGTCGCTAATTATACATAATTCTAGGTTAATAAAGTAATTTTTCCTGTAGTTTAAAATAATATTTGATAAGTCAATTTATTATACTCGTAGTTATTACTTGGACACAGCATTTTAAATGTTTAAGATTTACTTGTGGCTGTTACATGTAGTTATTTTGTGTAAAAGATGAAAATAAAGATTATTGTCATTATTATTGCTCTTTGAGTGACTGTAAGCCTTCTCATGAGGATATGTACTATGATATTAATATATACTATAAAACTATGTACTCAGAGGTAACAGTAATATCAAATGTTTAAGAAAACGCTGTCATAATAGTATGCCATCTTTTTTTTTTTTTTTTTTTTCGATGGGAAAAATCATCTTATGACAACCCCCGCTCTTGGGCGGAGCGGGAGATAGTGTCAGACTCTTACTGACTAAAAAACCCATCCCGTTCCTTCAAGCCTTCATACCGGGGCTCGAGCGCCCTTTCGGATAACCCTGGCCCCGGTAGGCTTCGACCCGGCTGGGCCCCTGCTGTTGCTGACAACTCCTTGAGGCGCGCGGGAACAGCGCGCGCCGTCGACGACTTGGGCTTGGTCCGGACAGTTACCAGACGGCCGGACAGCGAGCTACCCATTGCTCACTGTCCGCAAGCCCGCGCCTACGGTGGCTGGAAATCGGGATCGGAATCCCGGCGGCGGCGAGGGCGCCGTTGCCTGATGCGGTCGGCCTCCTCCTTAGCGAGCATTACTGCTTCGATAGTATGCCATCTGGAGTTTTAGAATTAAAAAAATGTGTACGGAACCTTGTTTTCCTTTTACAATTTTATCTTTTTACAAATCCAAAAGCCAATATTTCATTATAAATCGACATGTGAATACTTTGATATACTTTTTCATAAATATCCTTGTATTTTACTCTTTAAAATCGAATTTACCTCTACCCTTAATTTTTTGTTGGTCTTTTGGTCCGCAATCAACAGTGAAGCTAAAATTTAGTAATTGTGAAGGTATTCGCATTACAGGTAGGTAATAATATATTTATGACTAGTTTCTGCCAGTTGTTTGGCCTGCGTTAGAGTATTTGGAGGTATGCGGAACAGAGAGTAAAGTCCCGCAAACCTCCGTTGAAAAGGGAGGATCCTCCGACCAGACAGGTGTAATGGTCTGGTGGGCGACTGCCCGATAAATGATTTCGGGCTGTCGTATATGTTCAAATCGCGCGGAGAACTTTGATTGAGCGATGCAGGATTTCGTACTTTCTTCGTAGTTCTTATGTGGCGCCATAGATGTCGCTACAAGTATGTTTCTCCACACATACTTTAGACCCCTGTTTCAACCCCTTAGGGGGAATTTTAGAAAATCCATGTTTAAACGAACCTCTAGGCAAAATTTATAATTTATTTAGATGTAAACTTATACAGGGTTATTTGTAAAACAATAATAATCTTGCAGTACTGTATTACTATCATCATAAACAGCAACTTTTGTTCTATGACTTTTTACAAAACATAATTCATTTACCAAAAACAAACCTTCCAGATTTCGTTGTTCTATCTAACACATTCACATTTCAACTCTGTATTTTGCTATACCTACGTCTGTATGACGTGATGCAAGCGCATCAAGGAACCCCGCTACCCGATCCCCGCTCCCCTCCACTATTGTAGCATTGCTTGCTTCGCATAGACTTTGTAATATTTAGAATATTCAATTTAAATATTTTTATTCTTGTATGAAAATATGATGAACTGAAATATGATAAACTTTTAAAAGTCATAGAACAAAAGTTGTTCTTTATGATGTTCTTAACATACTCCTAAGAGGTTGTCAGTGTTTTACATATAACCCTGTATATATAATAAATAATAACAAACTAAAATCGTTTATTTTGGACATTGCCATATTGAGTTAGTATCTAACAATTTAAACTTAATATATATATAATATATATTCCACAACTATCACACAGCGCCGTCTAGTCCCAAGCTAAGCAGAGCTTGTGTTATGGGTACTAGACAACTGATAAACATACTTATATATTTCTAAATACATACATATTATAGATAAATTACACCCAGACAAAGAACAAATGATAGTGCTCATCACACAAACATTTGTCCTGGGTGGGAATCGAACCCACGACCTCCGGCATAGCAGTCAGGGTCACTAACCACTAGACCAACAGGCCTGTATGTAACATAAAGAACAAATAGGTGCTTATTCTGAGCTGGATGTGGTACATGAAACCGGGGCCGGGGGAACGTATATTTGACTGCGTGCAGTCGTATCCACCGCCCAAGATCGGAAAGACCTGTCAGCCAGCGATTTTAGAATCGTGAAGATGTCAACCTTTACTTGTACCTAGAACCATATCTTGGAATAGCACATCAGATACCTACCTACATTTTATCCAGGGTGAATAGTCCACAAATCTTCTATATCTATACATATAAATAAAATTGTAGTGTCTATTTGTAATATTGAAATAACTGCTTTTTACTACATGCATATGAATATATATACGGTACATACATCAAAATAACATTTTTTAAAATTTTTGTCTGTCTGTCTGTTTGTCCGGGCTAATCTCTGAAATGGCTGGACCGATTTTGACGGGAGTTTTTTGGCAGGTAGCTGATATAATAAGAAGTAACATAGGCTACTTTTATTTTAGAAAAAATAAATTCAAAATCCTGTAGTCCACGCGAACGAGACCTGAAGAGCACGAAAAAATCAAATGTTGATAATGTTGCTCATAAATCTATAATAATCATATATTTTTTTCAAACCTATTAACCTGGCCGTTACCGAGAAGTAGGCTTCAGAAAGTCACGGTTTTATGGCACTTTTCGGGTGCTTGGGTCTTAAGGCCCATTCCCTCTCATAGAGAGGAAGATTGAGTTCCAACAGTGACAACATTATAAGTCCGGCTATGCTATGCCATGCTACCCTCTAAGTGTACTTTTGTTATTTTTTATTTTGTGTTTACAACTGTTGTGCTGTGTCTGTTTCGAACAAAAGTATTTCTATTCTATTCTATTCTAAGGGGGTGGGTCGAAGCCTACTGGGGTCAGGGTTAGTTTCGAAAGATAGCTCAGCCCCAGTACGAAAGGCAGCGAAGGAACAGGAGTGGATTTTTAGTCAGTAAAAGTCTGACACTATCTCCCGCTCCGCCCAAGAGCGGGGGATGTCATTAGATGATTTTCCCACTGCGAAAAAAAAAATCCTCTAAGGGGGTAAAACGTGGGTTGGAAGTTTGTATTAAAGTCCTATATATATAATAATATAATTTATACTAATATTATAAAGAGGTAAAATTTTTAAGTTTGTATGTAGGGGTTAATCTCTGGAACTAATGATCCAATTCAAAAAATTTTTTCACTGGTAGAAAGCTACATTATTCCTGAGTGCTATCTATCTACTATATAAAAATAAGTCGGGTTTTCCTTCCTGACGCTATAACTCCAGAACGCACGAACCGATTTCCACGGTTTTGCATTCGTTGGAAAGGTCTCGGGCTCCGTGAGGTTTATTAGAGTAGAGTAGGGTAGAGTAGGGTAGAGTAAGGTAGAGTAGAGTAGAGTAGGGTAGGGTAGAGTAGGGTAGAGTAGGGTAGAGTAGAGTAGGGTAGGGTAGAGTAGGGTAGAGTAGGGTAGGTAGGGTAGAGTAGGGTAGAGTAGAGTAGAGTAGGGTAGGGTAGAGTAGGGTAGAGTAGGGTAGGGTAGAGTAGGGTATAGTAGGCTGAAGTAGGGAAGAGCGGGAGCGAAGCCGCGCGGGCAAAAGCTAGTAGGCTATATATTATGTACGCGGGCGAAGCCGCTGGCAGAAGCTAGTATATTATAATGATAATTTACTACTTTCATACGGGCAAATCTGATAGCCGAAGCTAGTACTAAAATATTCTTCCGCTAAAGTAATCACAGCTATTATTAACCAAGCAAGAAACATCTTACTAATACTTATTAATCGGTATTACTACAGTAATATTAATTACCGTCTGGTTCTAAGCGATACTTAGGTTAAGACCTCTACTAATCCGTTCAGAAACATAACCATTACCGTTCTCTTTAATGTTTAACATTAGTAATAATATAAACTTATATATAAATATAATTTAAGGCGAGGTTGTACTCATTTTGAACTTGTTTGAACCTCTGGAAATCTACAAATGTAAAAACATCAGTCGGGCAGAATAAACATATTTTCTTTCTTTCATAACAAAATATTTTATTAAAATCGACCATATGACCAACCCTCAGGTGATATAAATTAATTGGCTCGATAAAAAAAATCACGGATCTAACTCTAACTTACGATTTCAAACATGTACCTACGAGATTACGTCACGGAAATAGTAAAGCTACGGTCGACAGGTAGATAATGCCTATGGCATTAAGTCCGCCTTTGTACACTGTAATGTGTATAAATCATTAATAAATAAATAAATAATGCTTGTAAAAACAAGCATTATTTATATTTTTTTTTTAACGGGCCTGCCAAAACAAAAATCTTGAATAGTTAAAAAAGAGTTAGTTTGTTGTTTTGTTTGTAGGAGGTAATCTCTGGAAGTACTGGTCCGATTACTAAATTGGTTTCACTTGTAGAAAGCTGCTTTATTCCTGAGTGACATAGGCTATTTTTTATGTACGCGGGCGCAGTCGCAGGCAAAAGCTAGTATAAAAATAAAATCGCTGTTACAGGGCCGCAAAGTCGACATAGACCCGTGCCAGTACAAAATACTCTGTGACTAGAACCGGGTCTTAAGTTGCATATATATAAGTATTAGCTAGTTTTAATCGAAACGACGGCAAACTTCATTATCGTTTATCATCATCATCATAATCGGCCTTTTTAATGTTCTCGCTGCTGGGACTCAGGCCTCTTCTCTAGAAGAGGGAATGAGCCGTAGTCCATCACGCGGGCCCAGTGCGGGTTGGTGAATGTCACATGTCTTCGAATTTTTGGTTCTAGGACATGCCAGTTTCTTCACGATGTTTTTCTTCAACGTTTTGAGAGCAGTGGTGATGAAATAAATTACACAAAGTAATACGCCTGGAAGGAGATGGCGGGACGACTTGGATGTCTTTCTTGGGAATTGGAAAGAAGTGGCTCAAAACCGGGAACATTGGAAGGAGTGGAGGGAGGCCTTTGCCCAGCAGTGGGACAGTATGGGCTAGAAAAAAAAAAAATACGCCTGGCAGGGCTTGAACCCGCGACCTACAACTCGTAAGACGGAGCCATTACCACTCGGCCACCACTGCTCTCAAACACTCTGTGACTACAACCGGCTCTTAAGTTGAATATACATATATTAGTATTAGTTCGTTTTAATCGAAACGACGGCAAACTTCATTAACGTTATGCAGAGTTAACTTTGAGTTTATTAGTATTTTAGTATTTTCAATTTGGAGTAATGACGTAAACTATGAAAATTGTAAGTAATATTGTAATACAGTTAAGTTAATTGTAAGAGCACATTGTCCTGATTTTAACATCAGCAACAAAATCTAAGTTACATGAGAAATAAGTACCTATAACTTACTGAATAAAATTCACCGCGTTCCTCGAAGGACTGAAACAATTTGCCTGCTGTGGTCTTCCCGTCAGATTATAATTTGGGTGTCTTCAAGGCTAGAGTAAATGGGCTGTTAATAAACTAGTGCGCCTAAACATCAGAGATTGTATCACTGCTTACCATCAGGTGGGATCGCAGACAAGCACTAGTTTATATCAATTAAAAAAGAAAAAAAAACCTGAGCTCCTGCAGTGGGTTCTAGGGCCGTGGTGCGTCATTGAAGCTGATAGACCTTCACTACTGGACATAGGTCTCCCCTAAGAGTCGTCGCCACAACGACTGGTCCTATGGGTCTCTCATTCATTGGAATCTTGCGACCCTTATCAAGTCACCAGGCCATAGGTCTACTTTGTGTAGGGCCTGCCCTGCGTCTTCCGGTACGCGGTTCACAATTTCAGAACCTTTCGACCCCATCGACCATCTGTTCTGCGAGTAATATTTTTATCTAGATAAAGAAAAATCGAAAGTATGTCCAAAAAAAAATCGTCAAAGGATTTAACCAACAAAACCCATTTCTAGCTAAAACCTTTCGAGCATATCGACTATTTGTTTAGCGAATATCTCTTAGAACTAACGGCATAACAGATATTTATATATCTACATAAAATAAATTCGTGTTAGTTACACCATTTACAACTCAAGAACGGCTGGACCAATTTTAATTATCTTTGCTTTGCTGGATTCGTCTCCACTCCGAACAGCAAAATAACTATTAAAATATCGGAAAGATCCACATAAAAAAAAAATACAAAATACCCAAATTCAACTATTAAATACATTGTTCTCAATCATTCCATCATTCGTTCATTACATTCATTGATTGACAGGTGGTAGTTCGACGGATCAGCTAGTTATAAATAAGACAAACCCACAAGTTATAAATAAGACAAGTTAGAATTAAAGGAATTAGAAGGCTGGAAGAATTGAAAGAAGACAGACGTGAGTGATTTTTTTTATAAAAAAATAAATGTTAACAAGTACATAGTTTCGTAGGAATAAATCCAAAATTGATACGCGTAACCTCTCCTTTTACTATCTCCAACCCCTTCCCCTAATTTAGAGTTTGATTTGCATAAAAGTCTGAATTTTTGTATATCGTTACGAAAAATCGAAGAAATTTTTCTAAATGTTTTAAAACATAAACTAATTAAAATGCCAAAAGACCTATATGCTGCGATATTAAAGAAAAAAAAAATAATGCCACACTTGTACTCTATCAAGGCTTGAGAGGCTATGACACACTTCCATACATAAGTTAAAGTAACATAAATCTAAACAAAACCTTAGTATACACGGTCGTTGCTAGCCGGAAACCACTCAAGCTCTGTTGATTGAGTTGAAATAATACATTATCCCATATACAGAGCCGTCAATGGTTATGCAGATAACTGCATCGGCACTGACAGGCGGATAACGTATCGCCAGCTAACGCCTTAACTAGCCGTTTCCTTAGTTAGCTCTGACAAATAACTGGTATATCGGTATTTGAAATAACTAGTATATAGGTATTTCGAATAACTGGTATATCGGTATTTTATCCATTCTTTACCTGAATTAAAGTGGTCTTTTTTGTTTATGAGTTAAAAATTTATCATATGACGCGCTCCTCTCACAAGCTATAGTGTAGTGAGAGGGGTTGCCATACGTTTACTGACTAGAACCCATACATGTTTTTTTCATTTACTCTTTGCGTTCTAGAGCCAAAGTAACTCTTTTAAACTTTCACGCAAAATTAGAATGTAAGACCTAGATCATTTTAATCGCTGTTCTTATAATTATCATAGGAACCGTGTGGTATTCCGAAGGAGTCTATGACACTCGCTATCTGTGTAACTTTTTTGGACAAGTAGACAAACACAAAATCTCTTACCATAAGCGGCATCAGCTTTTTAATGTTCCCTCTGCTGAGATTCAGGCCTCCTCTCTAGGAGAGAGAATGGTTCATAAACTAGCGCGGGCCCAGTGCGTGTTAGTGGATAAAAAAAATCCCACATCAATTAAAAACAACATTCGAATGACTTTAAAACGATTTGGAATCGGCAGTGTCTACAGTACATCCGACTTGTACTGGTAACCTAAATAAGGAACATTAATATTTATAAAGATGCCCCTTCAAAATCATTTTCGTCTCTTCATGAAAATACTGACCTAATACAGTATTTATTTATTTCAGGACCCTGAGAAGCTGGATGCGCTAGAGCTTTGGATGGCATACGAGGGTCCAAAGCCAACTCGCAGAGGTCCTTTAGATAGTTTTCATGAAATGTGATACCAACCGACGATTATCCCGGTACACACTATGCTAGAGTACCCAAGGACCACCCTCAGTTGACGGCAAACTACTGCGAAATATGGAAAATAAAGATATATATAAGACCTATGCTATGGTTTTGGAAGGCTTAAGTAGACTCGTTGCCAAAATCAGTTCAGTTATTGTTTTTTTTATTGGAAGCAATACAAAACCAAGTCTTATCGCTCTTAAAATCTAAATATAATATCTCTATTCCATTAAGTGCGACGGCAAATTAGACAGAATAAAGTTTCAAAAACTTATTTTATTTTGGGAAAATACATTCTTTTACTAAAATATCAGTTAGATTTATTAAATTCTCACCTTTAGTTCTAGTAAACAACCGTTATAGAACTCTCTTCGACGTAAAGGCCACATGTGTCTGCCAAGACCTGCCAAATTCCTGGCGAAACATTCTGTCTCTTCTAAGTTCATCCATGTCTCTCTTCTTGATCAGTTTACTGAAGAATTACCTCTTCTACATTATGATCCAATGAGAAGTTGTAAACATCCCCCAAATCAAAACAACATTGACATTTGCTCAGATTCTACCCTCAACACAACACAGTACATAAACACATATACAACCAACCACAACTTGTTTAATGACAACCAAACCACGACTAACTACCGTCCCCATCAGGACCACTGCACAGAACCACCGAAAATCAATTAAAAACGACATTTAAATGAGTTTAAAATGATTTGGAATCAGGCAGTGTGTTCAGCACGACACCCCGACTTGCACTGGTGAGCTAAATGAGAAAGGTTTCCCTATTTCTTCGTATTCGAGAGAGAATATAAAACTCTTTTTCGCCTTTTTTTTTACTTCCAACTTCGTCTTAATATGCCACCCGCTCGGACCTTCGGCCGAAGACTTAGGAACCTTACAGAAAAGGCAGACGGTAAAAAACATTAAGTTGGTCCTTTGATCCAAATATTCCGATCCACTGCTCTTTTTGTTAACAAAATTGTCATCAGAACACTAACTTAACCATCGATGTAAATCAAAAATATCTCAAGATTGGTCCTCATGCAGGAGTCGGTGTAATTAAAAGGGATTTCGAACGAATACCGGTTGCATTGATCTTGTGAACCAATTAATACGGCTATTATCTTTTATGACATTTTTATGATGATTTTATAGCCTCATTGGCCTCGTGATGGTATGCATCGGTTTGGATCGGAGTCTCTTCGAAGGCACTTTGTGCATAGGTAAGCTAATTTTATTAGGAAACCTGTCACAGATTTAAATTCTTGATTAAGTATGTGAAGCATCAGCTGAAGTTACTACCACAGCGTAGTTTACTCACTTTTTTATTAAATACAAGGTGTCGTTTTGAAGCTGCAAAATATTTCAGAAGGTAATTATGTTAGTGATTCTCGACCCGAATCAATAATAAAATAAGTAGGTAATTTTTTTTTTTTATAACCGCGCTTTTTTTCACACACACAAACACGGAACAATAAAGGTCGTTTTCACACACACTAACTCGCAACGATAGTTTCATAAATAATGTATCATCCAATCATCATCCCGCACGCCACACCCTAGCCACGCCCCCGCGGCCATCGATCAATCGATTTAGTTTAGAGTAATTAAAAAATTAAATAACAAGTATTACTGATTATTGACCAGGTATCGTTTTTTTATATGATTATTTATGAGTTTTACTACAACCTCCTGAAATATTGTGCAGTTTTAAAACTGCACCTTGTATATTGGAACCCGTACCGTCTTGTTACCGTGAAATCTTTGTTTCCTGATAGCTATAACCTAGGGGTGATTTACCTCAGAGGTTACTTCAAGGTAAGCATGCTCTATCGTCGACCAAATCGCTTACCATCAGGTGAAATAGTAGGCAAACGCAAGCCTATCAATAATAATAAAAAAATCCTGTAACATTCTTGTAAAATTTGCAGTCCGAAAAGTCCAAGTTGAGTTACAGGCAAACTACCAAAGAAACACTCACCGTCACCAACTTTCTTCTTGAAGATAAAGAATAAGCAATTCCAAGGCTCTGTCTTGTCTTTTGCATAATATTTCTGACGATATATTATGACTGCCAATACTAATCTCTCATCCAAAGACCACCACATCGCAAGTACTTAATCATTATTTTAAGTACTAAAAACAATAGTTTACCATAAACCCTTTATGTCAAAGTGTTAACGGTCGTATATTAGCATTTATTTTGTATCTACCAAAAAGACCAGCCATATTGGGTTAAGATATTCAGACATAAACAGCTGATTATGCTGGAGAATTCAACAATCTCATGTAACCTACGACCTCAGTATGTCTATCTGATATCTAAATGTCTGCAGTAAGCACAGACAATGTACGTTTAGATCAATCTGTTGGCTGAATCGTTAGATTTTAATAGTGATATATGTGTCCATGTGTCATTACTAGTATTGCAAATTTCTCCATATCTTTCCTTGTGAAAAGGAAATCTTGAGAGCGTCATAAGGTAGCCAGTGGCACTATAATAGTCAAATTTTCTACTTGGTTAGATAAAAAACTTTATTTATTTTAATATAGATAGAAAAAAAATTAAAACCACTTAACTAATTAAACAACTAGACTAAGTTTATAAATATTTTGTAAGAAACTTTAAAATTAATCTTTCGAAGATTTTTTTTTTTTTTTGTACATCAACAGCAGACCGGTGCGATGTGACAATACGACAGTCATATTCTCAATATTTTGTAGAACGACTTCAAAGACAATAAATAAAAAAAATTCAAGTCGTTTCATCAATAATTCACGTGTATATGGATGGACGTTGCACGACTGTCCATATTCAGGAATTATTACACAAAATACATTTTAAAAAGACATTAATTAGGATTGTTTTGCTAAAAATAGCCAATTACTTTACAAACAGGTGTCAATACTTCAAATTTTCAATCGCTTCCATTTCGCACCATTTTTTCCTCGCAATCTTTCGCTGCGCAGTCGCACACTCATTCTACCAATAAGACAAACTTCTTCGCCAAGTCTATGTCTTGGTGGGTCTACGTGAAAGGGGCGGTTGTGTTAATCGCGGCGCCACCCCCGGTCTTCGTTAGTCTAGAATTAATTCGTTGATAAGACGCGCGCCTCCCAGCGATGTTGTCTTGAGATCACAGGGCTGCTACGCGGAGGAAAACTCAAAGAAAATGAAAATATTTCTTGGTTAGGAAAGAAATTAGTTAGAGTGCTTCTTTGTGAGTTTAAATACGGTATTGGCTGTCTTATAAGTTGATGAATAGGCCAGGTTGGCTGGGGTTATTGTGGTTATATTTTAAATGGAAAATTGAACATGTCTATCTTAGGCATTTGTACTTAACTCGTATATTATTGATAGTTACTTACTAATCAGAAAATAGTTACTAATGAATGTGTGTGTCTTATTAGAAACGACACAAAAAGCGGTCTCTGGCATTGTTTAAAACTATGCTAGGTTAATAATACACACATTCTGTAAGTCCCTGTCACTTGTAGCAGTGCTAATGCAGCCTGAAACAGTGGAAACAGTGCACTTCAAAGCGAAAATGTAACAGTAATGAAAAAACGAAATCATAAACAGCCACAAAGGGAAGTCCCGAAAACATTTCTCGTAATGGCACAAAAGGATTCTTTTATTTATGCGCCAATTTTCCGAATGTAGCCATCCCTGAAATCCAAGAGCAAATTAAAAAGACGACCACAAGATCGCCTCGGGGGGGACAAGGGGGAAATTACACCCCCGAAGCTACGTTGACCCTCTTTAATGAACATTGCACCGCATGCTATCTCCCTTCCTCCTACAGAATCCTCGCATTATTCCCTGTGCTATCTCTTTCTAATGGTGGAGATTTCACTGTGACATAAATTGTCTGCGTTGCATTTTAAAATACGAAAACATTTTCGTGCGGTGAGTTCGTTTCTTTAAATATTTGAATAGGATACGTTTCAGTATTTGAAAAGTTTATTTGCAAATAGATACCGTATACCTACTGTCATTATTGGAAATAAGTGCAGGGATATTTTTAGGGAGCTTCGTGAGGACATTTAATAAATATATCTCATGCTTTTCGATGCTTTCGAAAGCACGTCAGCAGTTAGTTGTGAACCTATAGGTCAAGTTTGAAATTGGCAAGATGGTGACTTTTCGATTCGATTATACCATCAGACTACAAAGTAATATTAATTATCACAAACACGACCCTTCAAAAAAGTCATACTAAACTAATGAATCAATTAAAAAATTTCAAAAGACCATTTATCTTCTCCAAGAAATAACTCTGGATAAAAATGATATATGGAGCAAAAGTATGTAGACGGTACTTATTAGTGATATAAATGTGGCAAGTGTACACGCTAAAGACAGCTGAAGAAGTACCAGAGGGTCATAAATATAAGGAGGTGATAGGACATGGGACCAGAATTTATTGGTCCTAAGAATGTGATCATGCAACGGTTATTTATGGGCTGCTCAAGGTTTCTTAATAGATACTAGATAAAAAGATCAAAGTAATTAACTCTTAGATAAGGTCAGCGTAAAGATAGATGTCTAGACTGCCTTCTATCCTTTTATGATAAGTATTTTAATATGTCTCTGTATTTATTTAAAGCGTTAACCTTACAGTACTCGCACTGTGAGCGTTTTGCCGCCTTCAGAAAACTAACGTTATTATTTTGAAAACTGCAAGATTTGAGGTCCAACGTATTTGGGTTGTCGCTTTCTGTAAAACAAAGGTATTCAGCTGCATCCGGTAAGACAGGAAGACTAGGGAGATAATATAATTAATTTCAAGTAATTTTACCCACACCTATAAACTACACTCTCACTCGCATACACTCACACACACCCACTCACAGACACTTAGTTTAATTTAATTTATCTATATTTAGTATAGCTGTGCCCGCTTCGTTCGCGTGGACTACAGGATTTTGAATTTATTTTTTCTAAAATAAAAGGAGCCTATGCTACTCCTTATTACATCAGCTACCTGCCAAAAGAAATCCCGTCAAAATCGGTCCAGCCATTTCAGAGATTAGCCCGGACAAACAGACAGACAGACAAAAATTGTAAAAAATGCTATTTTGGTGTATGTACCGTATATATATTCATATGCATGTAGTAAAAAGCAGTTATTTCAATATTACAAACAGACACTCTAATTTTATTTATATGTATAGATAAACTAGCTGACCTCACAAACTTCGTACCGCTTAACAATCAAATAATGTGGTATATCTTTGGATATAGTACACCGATTGCGATCAAACAAAGTCTAAGTAATATATCAAGTTACACACAATTTTAACGTATAAAAGTTATCTACATTGATTTCTTATATTTTACGTGATGCGCGCACAACTAAAAACTTCTAAAGCTTTATTGTGTCCTGTTTGCTGTGTTCTTACGGAAAAGCGAAGTCTCCTAACTCAGGCATTACCTGTCCCGCCGCCGCTGGCGCCGGGAAACTGATCCCGATTTCCGGCCACCGTAGGCGCGGGCTTGCGGACAGTAAGCAATGGGTAGCTCGCTGTCCGGCCGTCTGGTAACTGTCCGGACCAAGCCCAAGTCGTCGACGGCGCGCACTGTTCCCGCGCGCCTCAAGGAGTTGTCAGCAACAGCAGGGGCCCAGCCGGGTCGAAGCCTACTGGGGCCAGGGTTATCCGAAAGGGCGCTCGAGCCCCGGTATGAAGGCTTGAAGGAACGGGATGGGTTTTTTAGTCAGTAAGAGTCTGACACTATCTCCCGCTCCGCCCAAGAGCGGGGGTTGTCATAGGATGATTTTTCCCATCGGAAAAAAAAGGCATTACCTGTCTACAAGAAGGTTCCAATCCTAAATATAGTAAAAGCAACTTGCGTTAACAATAAACTATGACTTTTTTTAACACGAAACAAGATTAAAAGGTTTCGGTTCGAGCCCTAATTACTGATACAAAAACATTGTTCACTTTGAAATAAATTATCGCTTATAAAACTTTTTAGTAGCTTAAGGGTCAGCTTACACCGAAACGCGACGCGAAGCGACGTTGTATGCACTTTTTTGAGGATATCCTACCGCCTACCGATAGCTTTGTTCTGAGTCAAGTGGTCTTGTGGATGTGAATTTGCGCGTTTATTTAATGCTTCTTATAGAAATAATTTTCCTAGTCTGGAGCAGCACTGTCATCTTCCTGCCCTTGTCCGATTTTACTTGGGGACGACAATACAATTTTTTTTTTCTTCCAATTTACCCTATCAGCCGAATAATTGGAAAAAAATAATAATATTTCAATCCGAACCGAGCCCAAATCATCGACGGCGCGTAGTGTTCCGTAAGGGGCTCAGCAGGGTCGAAGCCTATTGGGGCCATGAGTGATGCGAAAAACAAGCCCGTAGCCCTGGTACGAAGGCAAAGAAGGAACAGAAGTGGGTTTTAGTAATTAAAAGTCTGATATGCCGTTCCGCTCCGTCCAAGGGCAGGAAATGTCATTAGATGATTTTCCAGCTAAAACAAAAGGTCAGTCAAATTTTCTCACTACATTTTTCCTTCAAATCTACTGACTCCAATAATCCAATGACTCTAAATATGCTTAGATATTGTTGCTATACTTTAGCTCTATAGTTAGATTCATTCACAGTTAGAACTATATGGATTTTGAGACAATAATTTGACTATGTTCCGATTTTAGCAAACGCCATGACTTAATAATGCTCACGTACAGTAAAAACTAAATAAACTAAAAATGTTCAGCGTCATCTAACGTAAAACTGGCCACATTCGAGCTCACAGCTTCTACATTAATAGTAATGTATTTTAACACTGATAATGTGCTAACGTATACTGCGACAGAACAAAAGGCCATGACCATTTCATTCTACAAGTTTTTCATACTACTATGTGCGCGGTGGTCCGCACAAAAAATGCGCAACACAGCGTCCCGTCGCATCGCATATCGGTGTGAACTGACCCTAAAACGTATTACAAGACCAAGGTGTTAAGTATTGCATTGTAAGCTCTTTTAGCAAAGGAGACGTGTATCTTTAATAGCCTTAAATAACTTGGAAGTTACATGAGATCGTTAATTATTTTATGTTTAACAAGGGGTCTCATTAAGGTATGTTTGTAACACTTTAGGGTTAAAATAGTGACCTTTGGAGCAATTATTGTTTCGTTAGTTAGTAAGAAGATTAATTTGTTTTATCTTTGGTGAAAGAAAAAGTTACCAAGTTAGTGATGGCATGACGAGTGGCCGGACGGAATGGAAGAAAAAAAACAGTAAGACGATCATGATGATGATCTTGTATGAAGAAGACATGCGATAAGTCCTTTAAATAAGGGAAAAAGAATGATGATGCTTAGTATTTTAAACATTGATGGATATTAGTATTCGTCAGATTAAAAAAAATAAATAGGGTTGTGTTGCTTTGCTACCTCATCTGATGGTAATTGATGATTTGGTCGACAATAGAGCACTGCCTTTTTTTCCGATGGGAAAAATCATCCTATGACAACCCCCGCTCTTGGGCGGAGCGGGAGATACTGACACTATCTCTTACTGACTAAAAAACCCATCCCGTTCCTTCAAGCCTTCATACCGGGGCTCGAGCGCCCTTTCGGATAACCCTGGCCCCAGTAGGCTTCGACCCGGCTGGGCCCCTGCTGTTGCTGACAACTCCTTGTGGTGCGCGGGAACAGTGCGCGCCGTCGACGACTTGGGCTTGGTCCGGACAGTTACCGAACGGCCGGACAGCGACCCATTGCTCACTGTAGGCAAGCCCTCGCCTACGGTGGCCGGAAATCGGAATCAGAATCCCGGCGGCGGCGGCGGCGGCGATAACGCCGTTGCCTGATGCGTTCGGCCTCCTCCTTTGCGAGCATTACTGCATCGCAGAAGTCGGCGACCGCCTGCCATTCCTCCTCGCTCCGGACCATGGCCTCAACCAAGGCCCGGAGCGAGAAGTCTCCGCCACCGATCGCCCCCATGAGGGCACGGCGATGATCCGCCCAAGCGGAGCACACCTCGATTGTGTGCTCCACCGTGTCCTCCGGGCATTCCGCACAGTGGCGACACCCGGGCGTCACTTCCGGCCTAAAAAGTAACCTATTCAATATTCATTCTTGACTTAAAAAACTTCCAGATTGTGGCTATCAAGAAACACATAGGTACTACGGAAGGGAATTCCAGTTTTTAGCAATACGCGCAATGACTTCACACCCTATGACTTTATTTGCAGATGATAGCACAGTGACAATTTCTAGTAATAACAGTGACATGATTCAATATAAACTTGACATTCGTAATACTTTGACATCAATAATAAAATGGTTAAATGACAATAATTTAAAAATTAATTTAGATAAAACAAAAATCATACATTTTAGCCAACGTTTGACTATAGAAAATATGGACATAAATATTGATAATAAAACTATTGAAGTCGTAAATGATACTAAATTCCTTGGATTAATGATTGATAAAAGACTGGATTGGAAATCGCATATAGAGTACCTTTGCAAAAAAATTTGTAGCGCTGCATTTGCATTGCACTCTCTAGCTGCAGTTGTGAAAGCAGATACCTTGATTACAGCCTACCATGGCATAGCTGCGTCTCACCTAAGATACGGCATTATATTTTGGGGAAATTCTACTGATGCTGACACGGCATTCAAGGCCCAAAAGAGATGTATTAGATCTATGTTTGGGTTAAAAACGATTGATACATGCAAACCATATTTTAAAAAATACAAAATATTAACTCTTCCCTGTATGTACATTCTGGAAACCGCAATGTTTGTTAAAACAAACCCAAAATTGTTTCCACGTCTAGAAGACGCTGTACCGCGTAACAGAAGAGATATGACGATTCTACGCATCTATCCAGCAAAAACGGCTCTAATGCGCAAGAGCATCGTCTGCATGGCTCCTACTATATTTAACGTATTGCCTAAACGATGGAAAGAGTTAAATAGTAGTGCACTCAAGCGTCAGTTGAAGGCATTCCTTTTGCAAAGAGCATATTATAGTGTCTCCGAATTTCTAGCCGAGAAAAGTTTTTTTAATTAAAATTCTGACATTAATGCTCGTGATTGTAATTTTGACATGGTTCTTATAATATTGACATTCTTATAATTTTTACATTTCTATACTTAGTGTTTTGAGATTTTATTGTAACTTTGACATTTATATTGTAATTTGGACATTTATTCTGTAACTGTGACATTTATATTGTAATTTTGACATTTATATAGTAATTTTTGACATTTATATTATAATTTTGATATGTATTTAGTAATTGTGACATTTATATTGTAATTTTGACATGTATATAGTAATTGTGACATTTATATTGTAATTTTGACATCCATACTGTTTTGACAAAAAACTGTTAATTTTGACCTATAGTTTGTAACTTGGACATAAATCTTCTAATTTTGACATATATTTTGTAGCTTTGACATTGCTCTTGTTTAACATCACTGTTTTTAATTAATTTCGAATGTAGACATGATAAGATAAAAATAATAAGGGAAATCCTGGCTAAGTTTTATGTGTTAGGATTTATTATCAATATTATTATTTTTAGTTCTCAATTTTATAAATATTTGTACGCCGATACTTATGGCATAAACATGACTGGACTCAAACAATAAACCTATATCTTGCATGCTTTTGTATGTATACAATGTTTAAACAAATAAAGAATATCTTATCTTATCTTATCTTATCTTAATGAATGTGTTGCCTAAATATTTTTTCTGTATAAGTAGGTTGTCCACCAATCGGTTGTGATCTGGCTCACTCTGGATCTGGCGTCTGATTTTTTTTTTTCTCCTATAATACAGTTTTTTTACAGTTTTGGTTTCTTTTTGTACCATTAAACCAGAGTTGATACACCAACTTGTACAAGTATGTTCAGAACCACCACCAATGAGTGAGTGAGTACCAATTCAAACCAGAGTTGGTTTGTATTGGTACTCACAATACCTGTAACGACTGTCAAACATCTACGAATGAAAAACGAGCCCAATAGCTTTACGTGCTTTCGGAGGCACGGGGTTTCAGTAATGTCTTGCAACATGATGATATGTTTAAATTACATTGTTTAGAAATATTTTTTTTCGTATTATTTTCTTTTCATTTTATTTTTGTTTTATTTTCATTTTCTTTATAACAACTGCTATTGTAGTGAATAAACAGCCTTTTATTAAAGGTAGGAAATCGTCAAATCACTCCTCCAATTCTCGGTGGAGCGAGACCGAATGTCAGATGTGAACTTACTAAAACCCACCTGCGTTCCTTCAGGCGTACTTTGCGTCCCACGGTACGCTTCTCGAGAACCATCTTGCTCAATTCACACATCCTCTCGTAAAAAAAAACTGTTCCATAATCTCTTTTGGGAAACCATCAAATGATATCTCCTGCTCTCGGATGGATCGAGAAAACCAGACTTTTATTGACTTACGTTCAACGCCTCGGTTAATCTTTTAAATATTCTCCACAACCAAAACTGCGATGCCCAAAAATGATGATTAATTTGATGAGAAATCTTCTTCTGCACACAAACATTGTTCAAATAATCAAATGCTATGAATCAAATTGTAATTGCCAAGGTCTCCGTTCAAATAAGAAACAAATGAATGCTCATCCAACTCGTGCCAAGCTGCTAGATCAATGTAACAATTTACCATTTTGTCATCCAACTTTATTAAGTACCCTTAAACGGATACACTTAACCTTACAACTCCGGTCATCTTATAAGGTAAGAAGTTTAACATTATATCCCGGAACACTAGCTTTAACCAACGGTTTCGCCCTCGTCGAAAATTATTCCATAAGAACTTCTTTTCTAGCAGAAGGAGGCGACCGCCTGCTATTCCTCGTCACTCCGGACCATAGCCTGTACCACGGTCCGGCGCGAGAGGTCACTGTCACCAAAAGGCCTTACGGGGACACAACGGTGCTCTGCCCAAGCAGGGCACTTTACCATATGCTCCACTGTGTCCTCATAACGATCCACACAATGGTGACATCCGGGTGTTTCTTCCGCGCGCATCCATTGCAGGAACCTCCCGAACTTACCATGTCCGGAAGGTGAGGACGCCGTGATGTCTTTCCAGCCACTTCTCGGATACCCCTCTTTAGATTGGAATTGGGCACGCCATCATTAAGGCGGCAAGTCCCCCACCTCCACGTAAGAACCAGGATATAAATTATTCTTAATCCAAAATTATTTTCAACCAGCAACCCTCACTGTCAGCTGTTGCAGGAGAAGCCACGACGGTGAGCAATGGGTTGTAATGGTATGTAATCGTCGTCCGATCCCGGATCAACTGGGCCTTGAGTGCTATGTGTATTAAAGAGATGTCAGTATAAGGGTATTTTTAATATCGTGCGGTTT
This sequence comes from Mythimna ferrago, assembly GCA_910589285.2. NCBI lineage: Eukaryota > Metazoa > Arthropoda > Insecta > Lepidoptera > Noctuidae > Mythimna > Mythimna ferrago. The sequence goes on from OU342693.1 coordinate 5,852,389, forward strand.
TGATCACGCATGCGGGATTGCTCCGCACGCGTAACCGCCGCGAATGCCCATTTCATACAAGTATTTATTATAAGGCGTGGAATACGCATGCGGGACGCGTTTTTTTGCATTTTGAAATTTTCTGCTTTCGGAGCAAACCTGCGTGATGAAATCCCCACGATATAAAACACCCTAAGTGACAGGATCCGCTAGGGCTAATACCTGCCTGGGATTGTGCAAAGGGCAACTAAAGAAGCGCGGGTGGGTTCTAGTCAGTAAAGGTCTGATACACGCACTTGTTCCACCTGGAGAAGGAAAGTTATTTTATGATTTCCTCTATAAAATAAAGGGCTTACTCATACTCCGTTTGGATGTAGATACGTAATTAATAAACAAACACACACAAGGACATTTTATAATATTAGTAGTATAAAGGTGACGTTATTAATGCACGTAATAAACGACATTCTCATTAAATTACATCTAATCTGTAAGGGTTATCGCCAACCTTTCTAATGGCGTAATTTTGCAGATCTTTGCATTAACATAACTGCTGTAATTGGTATCACCACTCCTACAGGTCACCGATAACTTTAAGAGGGCCCTTCCCCATTTGTATATCGTCAACGTGAGCTTGGTTTAAAAACTTGTTGTTTTATCTAACGCAACGTTTGATAAAGAGGAAATGCAAAAAAAAACAGATTACCCCTGAACGTTCTAAAACTTGTGTTTTAAGTTCATGAATCGATTTATCATCGGTTCATATTTACCAAAACTTCAAAAAAAATTGGAGTTTTTTGTATTCTTTGTTGTGTTTTGTATTTTTGTTCCAGGAAAAAAGCGTTCTTTTTTAATCTTAAAAGTTTTTGGAAAAAAATTTCATCATACAGTCTCGGTTAAATGTGCAAAGTTTTTATGGATATAAATATATTTATTTTTTATATTTATAATTTATGAATACATTATGGAGGGCCAAAGTTCATACAAAATAGTAGCTTTTCAGCAATCTTTCCTGGAATAGTTTTACACAAAAGGTTTTACTTTCAATGGAAACCTAAACAATAACCACAAGATAACTATTTTTACAAAATGTCTAAAGAAAAATGTGTAAGTAATAATAATTAATCAATCTTCATTTTCAGACTAGTATCCATATAGTGTTAGTACAAAAACTTAAAATAAAAAAGAAACTTAGGAATAAATGACGTCACGCACGTGACGTATGTAATAACGTCATAATGACGTAAAAGTGGTTGTATGAAATGTATTTTGGTTTAGTCGCCCTTAAGCGTTTCCCACGCCTCCAAGATGGAATGAATTTCATTTTGTAAAGCTCTAGGCTGGTCTATAAACTTTATGCTCGCCTACTTTCGAAGGTGTGGCATTACCCCTTTTGGGATTAAGTTATTATGTGTTATTCCAATTTTGAAGTTAAATTGCTTATAGTCACGTTAGCTTTGAAGTAGACGGATTGCCTCACCTTTATCTATAGATTAAGGTAGGTATAACTATAAAAATTGTTTTTTAGAGGTTGGTACCTACAATAGGCACAACGGATCTTGAGCGCTCGGCGTCAGAGTGGGGATCGCTTTGCGCATTCATACATTGGCGAGCCAATCGTTGTTAGATACATGCAGCAACGCAGGGAACGGATGAGGAGTGACGTCTATGACGCGATGACGCGGCGAGTCAATCACTGACACTCCCCGCCTCCGCGTCTCACTTCGCACCACTAAAGAGACCGAATATTTGATTTCTGCACAACCACTCAAGATCCGTTATGGCACCTGTACCATAGAAATCTATGGTACCTACCTACTGATACTTGTCTGCTTCCGGTAAAATGATTCCTTAGTGGATATAAATAAAAAATCCATCCACTGTTGGACTTAGGCCTCCCTGAAGTGTTGCTATAACGACTGGTCAAGTGCATGTCGCATCTATCAGATTCCCGCGACCCTGACCAAGTCATCGGTCCACCTTATTGGAGGCCTTCCAACGCTGCGCCTTCCGGTTCGTGGTCGCCACCATTTCAGCCGAAAAACGTCCACTGTTGGACATAGGCCACCCCAAGTGTCGCTACAATGACAGGTCCTGTGCGTCTCGTATCTATCAGATTCCCGTGACCCTTATCAGGTCATCAGTCTACCTTGTTGGAGGCTTTCTAACATTAAGAAAAAGTGGATAAAAAGGTTGCAAAAGCTACTGAAGGAAATATATTTACTAAATATATAATTTTAATATTTGTAAAGTTGTGTTACTCTAGCTTTTTGATCAATAGAAAACGTTCGTATCGGTTAACAAACTTGGGCCAATCTTATACCCCAGGAGCAAAGTGACCTGATTTTACTTAAAGATTAAAAAGTCTTAAAAAATGTTATTTACATTTCCCGACACAACGCTTGGTCACATTCAAAAGAATATGTCTTATTGAAAGTAATAAGTACCTACAAAGCAGGTCTTTTTTAAATTGATATGAACCCGTGAGTGACTGCGATCCCATCCGATGGTAAGCAGAGATGCATGCAATCGTTAATGGTGAAACTAGTGCACCTCGCACTAATTTATTAAGAGCTTACTACAGGACGACAAGATCGCAGCAGATAAATGCAGGTGCTAATAATAACCTATGGATCTTTAATTATTTATATTAAATATTTAGTAGCCCACACACAATAGCTTCATTTTCCGTCTGCTATCTATTAGCGGCAAATGAAAGCAACTGATGGGCTCATTATTAATAAATATCACATTATGATGTTAATATCAGCCCGCATATCTATTAGATGGATATCTTTTACTTTATTATTTTAAAAGCGATATCAAGCACTTTATTTGATAGTGGTGTATAAACCAGCCCTTATATGACAGACGATGGAAACGCCTCGTCAGCCACCGCTAAAAATGGTAGTGTCAAAACATTCAATAGGAACCAAGCGGGTCAGTGAGTCCGTTTACTCATAGAAATGGTTAGCACGAGACAATTCTGACTGTGCCTATGACAATGCTGTCAATAGTTGTTACAATTTCGTCAAAGGCCAAATAATTTCGACTGCGGTTATGACGATACTGACTATGGCTATTTCAATAAAGTTCTGACTATGACCATGGCAATTCTAACCATGACAATTCTGACTATCGCTATGATATTTTTAATTATGGCTTTAACAATCTGACTAAGGCTAACAATTCTGACTTTGGCTATGACAATTTTGAGTATGGCTAAAAAAACCTATGATCAAAAATTTGATTACGGCCGTGTCAATTTTGACCATCATTAGTATTTTTTCTTTTTTCGGTGGGTAGATAGTGTCAGACTCTTACGGAATAAAAAACTCACCCCGTTCCTTCGTTGCCTTTCATACCGAGGCTGGGCCTCCCTTTCGGAAACAAACCCTTGGCCCCAGTAGGCTTCGACTCTGCTGGGCCTCTACGGTTCCTGACAACTACTTGAGGCGAGCGGGAACAGTGCGCGCCGTCGACAACTTGGACTCGGTCCGGACGGTTATCGGACGGTCGGACGGCGAGCTACCCATTGCTCGCCCGTGACTATGCTATGCTAATCCATGCAAAGGTTGTCTGTAAAAAATCGCTTTTAGCGAAAAGACCGCCCGTTGTGACACCCTATTAATTTTAAGTTTCTTATGTAATTTTTATTTTTTGTGTACAATAAAGAATCAATTTATCTATCTATGAGAATTTTGACTATGGCTATATTGACCAAAGCTTTTAAACAGCCGAATTGCGTGACTATTATGAGTTATCTAATCGCTGTCAGCTGAGGTATTCCTTGCTCTGTACTTTCCCCTTATTATCGATGGGCGCAATACAAAGGATTATTCTATTCGCCATTTTAATCAATTCTTTTGTAAAGGTTAAAGTTACCGGACGTCGTTTATTACTAATAATTTTACATTAGTAATAAAACATAAGCTGTATAGTTTAATAATGCAGTGCAGCTAGCACCTAATCAGACTGAAAGCTAAATTAATATACAGGGTATAAACAGGAAAAGGCCAATAAAAAAAAAAAACTTAAAAGTAAGGAAAAATACAAAAGAAAAAAGAAAGACAGAAAACCTAAAATTGTAATCAGTGCCAAGTCATAAAGCCGCCTAATTCATATGCCAAGCATCATCATCATCATCATTTCAGCAGAAAGACGTGCACTGTTGAACAAAGGCCTCCCCTAAGTGTCGCCATGATGACCGGTCCAGTGCGTCTCCATCGTAATACCACGACCCTCACAAAGTCATCGGTCCACCTTGTGGGAGTCCTTCCAACGCTGCGTCTTCCGATACGTAGTCGCCAATCCAGAACCTTTCATCCGCATCGACCATCTACTCTACCTCAAAAGACCTCATTTTGAACATTCCATGATAACTTATTTTTAAACATTGGTTGGTGCACTGTAGCTCAAAAACAAATGCAAGAATATGAACACTGTTTTTTTTTAAAAAGCAAGTTTTGTAGCGATGGTTCTTATAATATGCTCGTAGATATGTTTAATCAAAATCGGTTCAGGTATTTACAAATTTATGAGTTCAAAAATAAATTATAGCTACCTTCACGGGCTAATTGATCTGTATGAAATCTTTGCAATAATTGCTAGGTATAAAACGTGATCTGTGTTTATTTGCGTAGGTACTTATTACTAGGTGCCTGTTGATCTAAAAGTGAAAAGACATTCACGCTTAGACAGCTGAACGAATTTGGGGCAGATTTTAGTTTTTGTTTTTTTTTCACAGTAGATGTGAAAAGTGGAGTAGGTACTTTCCTCGGGGGCAAAGATGCATTTATATTGGGCTAGCCTGATTCCCTCACTACTGAGTGTGAGTGTGGATTCTACGCGGTATCTTCTCATCCAACATACCGCAGTGTCTCAAGACGAAAGTCTATGACCAGTGTGTGTTGCCAATGATGACTTATGGCTTCGAAACGTGGTCACTTACAATGGGCCTCTTAAGAAGACGACTTTGAGTCTCACCCAAAAGGCGATGAAAAGGGCTATGCTCGGAGTTTCCTTGCGTGATCACATCAGAAATGAACCAAGGTTGCCGGCATAGCACAAAGAATCGCCAAACTTAAGTGGCCATGGGCAGGGAACATTGCTCGCAGAACGAATGGCCGTTGGGGCCGAAAGGTTCTGGAGTGGCAACCGCGTACCGGAAAACGCAGCGTTGGGAGGCCTCATACAAGGTGGACCGATGACCTTGTGAAGGTTGCGGGAATCCGATGGATGCGGGATACACATAATCGTGCGTTGTGGCGACGCTTGGGGGAGGCCTATGTCCAACAGTGGACGTCAATCGGCTGAAATGATGATGATGATGATGACTCAGGATTCTTAGTTTAACGCCCTCTCTGCACTCGGGATTTAACCCCAAAATCCTTTGTACTGCTTTATCCCCTTCATGAATAATTAACTATTAATATTTACTTATACACTAACTTACGCCTTCTCCCTGTAGGCGTGGGCAGAAACACTCTTCATTAAACCAAAAATAATTACCTACCTACCATTACGGATTAATTGAATTGTATCAAATATTTGCTTTAATTACTAGGTATAGACTTGATCTGTGTTTATTCCACTGCTTGTAATTACTGGGTGCCTAGATGTGGCCACTCCCATACACCTCACGAGTCGAATGAAGATTGTGTTCTGTTGTTTATGTTAATGAAAAGATTACTATACACATTATTTTTAGATGTGAAACCTAAATACAGTTTGTTCAGCATCAGTAACTAAATCGATTCTAGTATTTTTTACACCACATTATATTTTTTCGCAAAAATATTTGAAAAAGGTATAAGTTGGACACCACCGACACACAACACAGGTAGGTCATCGCAGGCATTAGGCGCCAGCGCACAGCTGGTTGCGGGAGGAAAACTACCCCTCAGTCGCCCGGACAACCCGGTGACCACGTGTTTGTGCGGACCACCAGGTAATATAGAAATTTTATAACTTTGTGATTTTTCATGATACAGTTATAATGTACATTGATTATTTGCATAAAAACACTAGACACGAGTTACGGATTTCGCCTTTAATAAAACTAGTGTTGTATTTGTGTCGGACCGATGACCTAGTGAGGGTCACGGGAATCTGATGTATGCGAGACACAGGACCGATTACTACCGCGACACTCGAGGGAAGCCCGACTAAAATAAGGTGATGATTTTTTTTCATGGTGGGAAAAATCATCCAATGACAACCCCCGCTCTTGGGTGGAGCGGGAGATAGTATCAGACTTTTACTGACTAAAAGTCCACCCCGTTCCTTCTAGCCTTCATACCGGGGCTCGAGTTCCCTTTCGGATAACCCTGGCCCCAGAAAATGAGGTGATGATGACTTTTGTAATTGTCATCAAGGAAATATCATTTTAGCGACGCAGAACAACAGTAGAATCTGTGGGTACAAACCTCTATTAGATTTTATAGGTTTGTACCTGGACTTTAGACAAAGGTGAGGCAATCTTTTTTTTTATTATTGATAGGTTCGCGCTTGACCGCTATCTCACTTGGTGGAAAGAAAATCGAAAGAAATCTGTCCACTAAGTTAATGTAACTATAACCAATTTTATTTCAACATTCATTGGCTCATGACCGGTCCTGTGCGTCTCGCATCCATCGGATTGCCGCGACCCTCACCAGCCTGATTCACGTAAAATCAAACAAGCCAAATATCGTTGAAGTTTTACAGTCGTTCGATCGAAGTCCTATCCAAAAGCGGTATTCGCGATCTATCGACTTATTTCCAATTGCATTAATAAGTATTCTACCAGGATAATGTAATACAGTTTTTTTTTAAATCGACGAATTTCAAACTACTTTAAAATCAGTGTCGTTCAAACTCGATTGATGGATGTGATTACGGAAATGGTCTAAACGACTAAATCGCTACGATATCGTTACGGTTTTCATTACGTGAATCGGGCTACAGGCCATCGGTCCACTTTGTGGTAGGCTGGTCCGGTCATTATGGATTCGACACTTAGGGGAGATCTATGTCCAACAGTGGACGTCTTTCGGCTAAAATGACGATGACGATTGGCTTATGTCCAACAGTGAACAGAAAATGAAGGTTGTCAGCCAAAAGATGGCTGTCATGATGATGACGATGGTGACCAACGGCTTAACTCACCCTCAACTTTTTAACTCTGGATAGTTGCTGAGAGTTTTTTAATTGGAAAACCAGTTTCCATAATCACAAACACGAGTGCTGAAGGTCTTGGATTCGATGCCAATAAATGTGAAAGTAGGTAAACTGCAAAAAAGCATTGATTAACCAAAGGAACTCCAAAAATAGCAGCTTAAATTACCACTGACTCAGTAGGGATACTAAAACTGAAACACTAAAATTGTAACAAGGGAACACATTACACACACCCACATATCAATATTTTATTTTGAAGACGTCATTTTCCTCATAAAAGTCAAGCGAATACCCTGTTGAAATCGCACTTTCATTGGGTAATCAAAATTTTAGTGTTGGCAACATTGAACGTACTGAGCGCGTGGTGCAATCGAGATGTTCGCATGAGGTGCAGACCTCCCTGGAGCGAACACGGAGGAGAACAGGGGCGGAGTCAGGGTGAGTTTCTCTATAGTTTAACTACAGGTTAGAGTTTTTTGACAGGGTTTTTCTCGAGTAATGTTCAGTGACTGTTTTTATTGTTCGCAATATGCTTTCTAGTGTAAATGGCAGTGAGTAGGGCACATTGATTACAGAACAGACGGACGTTGCGGCCGCAAAGTTCTAGAGTGGCAACCGCGTACCGAAAGACGCAGTGTTGAAAGGCGTTCCATAAGTTAGCTCGTTGACTTGGTGAGGGCCGTGGGAATTCGATGATGGATGCGAGACGCGGTCGCATCTGTTCTACAAAGCTAGCCCTGCCCAAGAGTGTGACCGAGTTACTGGGTTCTCTAGATTGGGATATCGCTCCAAGTAGTTAAAAAGCTGTATCCGGCTAGACAAGAAGCCTTGTCAACATAGTTCGGTAAAGGTATGGCCAGAAATGGTGAATTTTCTTTAAACATTATTATGAAGTAAAAACGCGTTGACGACATGACATTAACATTTTAACAGATATTGGTTGTCAAAAGTGATATTCTATCGAGTGCAGTTTAACTAAGACAGATTTAATTTCAAATGTTAGCAATTTTATAATTGTCTAATTAATTATGCATCATTAAGATTCATGTAGGCGCTCGCATGACAAAACAATAAGGTGATACTCAATGTTTTTCTTCCCATATCGGCATGATAATGCACTTCATACGCTTAGCATAAATCTCCATAACTTACAATGACACGCAGTTTCACTCCAACTGTCAATCAAACGAGCATTAAAATTATACAAAAATCATTTAGCAGAACGCTTGTCTCAAAGAAGCAATAAAATTATCTGAAAAAGTGCAATCGTCATTATTCCACACATGTAATTGATATTCAAATATGAAGACACAATGTAATATGCAAATGACGGTCAGACGGTTATTGCAAATTTATTTAATATGCAATCCGGCCCTGTCAGATGAGTATCAGAAAAAAAAAATCAATGGCGTACAGAAAATAATTTTCGAAAGTATTACAATAATTTATAGCTTCATTCCAATCGATTTTTCGCTCCTTGTAAATATTACATTTTTATGTTAAAATCTCCTTGTAATTAACTCACGTAGTTTATCAATAAAGTCAGTTGGGAGTTAATTTACTACAAAATAATTGACTGCTGGGCTTCGGCCATTTTTGCGGTGAACTGATATGGGTCACGTTGAATACATTATTTTAATTGAATATGAGTTTATTTATATAATTAAAGGGATGGACTCACGTACTCTGTGATTATATGAAAAAATGTAGAGAGTAAATTGTATTCGAAATAATATAATAACATGTGCTACGACATGACATGACATGACGTGACATGTGCTTGTGTGTGTGAGCTAAGTAGCGGAATTCCCTGCCGGAGTATGTGTTTTCTGATAGCTATAACCTAGGGGTCTTTAAGTCCAGAGTGAATTGGTGACTTCTAGGCAAGCGTGCTCCATCGTCGACCACATCATCGCTTACCATCAGGTGAGATAGTAGTCGAGCCTATCCATAATAAAAAGAAATGAACCTCATCATGAAATTCTTAGTGGAAGTTAGACGGGACGATCTTCATTTCTATCAGTATCGATCAGTTCAAAAAAGTGTGACGGAGGAGTATTTGGTCCACTCTGTCACGTTAAAGTAACAATATGGTAGTAACCAAATCAAAACCAAGTCAAGTCTATGACCAGTGCGTGTTGCCAGTGATGACTTATGGCTCCGAAACGTGGTCACTTACAATTGGCCTCATAAGAAGACTCAAAGTCACCTAAAGGGCGATGGAAAGGGCTATGCTCGGAGTTTCCTTGCGTGATCACTTCAGAAATGAAGATATCCGCAGGAGAACCAAGGTTAACGACATAGCTCGAAGAATCGCCAAACTTAAGTGGCAGTGGGCAGGGCACATTGCACGCAGAACAGATGGTCGATGGGGACGAAAGGTTCTGGAGTGGCGATCACGTACCGGAAGACGCAGCGTTGGAAGGCCTCCAACAAGGTTGACCGATGTCCTGGTCAGGGTCGCGGGAATCCGATGGATGCGTGACGCACAGGACCGGTTGTTGTGGCGACGCTTGGGGGAGGCCTATGTCCAACAGTGGACGTCTATCGGCTGATATGATGAAATCAAAACCTGGGAATGATAAATGTATTTACCAAAAATAATAAAATAGAACAAAAGAGAAACTCAGTCCTGCTTAGCCAGGACCCAAGACCGCTACCGCAACGGGGAATTTCTGAAAAGGAAACCCGTGCTCCTAGAACGCAAAGGGCAACTGTAAGAACTTACGTGGGTTCAGTCAGTAAAAATCTGAGATGTCCTTCCGCTCAACCTACGACCGTGAGAAGACACCACCTCATAAAAAAAACACTTGCGCTTAAATTGTCTGTTGAAGAGATCTTGGTTTTTTTTTTTCAGAAACTAGTGGTGAATGTCAGAGGAAACACCCTAAGCTTTTCCATAGCATTTCCCCAACTAGCTTGGGCTCGGTTTCCAGTCTATGCGGATGCGGCTGAATACCTGTATTTACATGGTGATACTGCCTATCAGACCTCCATAACCCAGATACTGGGTAAAATTGATGGTCAAACATTCTGGCGTCTGACTATCTGTAACAACTGTCAAAGGTCTACAAATGTTAATCGGGACCAATGGCTTTACGTACTTACTGAGGCACGGGGTGTTGATAATGTTCTAGGTAAATTAGAAAAGTATTTCGTCTCTGAAGGCGTATTCTGCAAGGTGGCAAGGCTGGCAAAATACCACTGAAAAATTGGAAATTGATCCTTTTCTTATGAATTGGTAAATTTTAATAATTTCATTTAACATATGAATTAGAAATACCCGCTATCGGCGCTGCTGCTGCAGTTGCTGAGACCCTCAAACGGCGCAAGTACTGTAACCTTATTGGTAATTACAGTTTTGAGCCGTTTGGCATCGAAACGAGTGCGAGCCTCCTTTTCAAAGAAATTTCACGCCGACTAAGCGACACTTTACGTGACCAGAGGACTTGCGTTCTTCGCCCAAAGAACCACGTTGAATGGCAATACTGCCAGCCTTCTGGGCACATTTCCAGATGACAGCGATGTGGGGAAGTACTTCGACGCCTGAGTATATTTTGTATTAATGTATTATACATATGTACATCGTTAGGTTTAGATAAAAGTATTTATAGTTAATATTTAAGTTTGTAATAGGGAGTTAGTGATAGCGTGACGAGTGACAGGACAGAATGGAAGAAAAAAACGTGTTGCGCCGACCCCAAATAAAACGGGACTAGGGCAGGAAGATGATGATGATGATTTAAGTTTGTAATATTAATTTTATTGAAATTATTACTAATATATTAAAGAGGTAAAGTTTGTTTTTAAGTTTTTTTGTTTGCAGGAGGTAATCTCTGAAAGTACTGGTCCGATTGCTAAAATTTTTTCACCGATAGAAAGCTGCTTTATTCCTGAGTGACATAGGCTATATTTTATGTACGCAGGCGATTCCGCGGGCAAAAGCTAGTATGAAATAAACTACTATCCTCTATCACATAAAAAAATAATCTAGATAATTTCCTCTCCCATCATGATTTACGATTGCAACAGCATCTCGTCTAGCCCCATTCACATCACGCTGCAAAACGTTCCATAAAAAATAATCAATATTTAATTTACAATTCGCTTGCGTTCGCTCGATTCGATCACGAACCGTTCACTTCCCCATTCATCTTTCAACTGTTCCACACTTATTATGAGACGGAATCGATTCAGCGCAAACGAGATCTCGATTCTCGATTCTCGTTAGGGTTTGACCGAAGTTTCTTCCTCGGTTTCGGTCACCTTCGGCTACCTTCGTCTAAAAACACTACATTGGGTAACTATGAGTCGATTTTTTTTTTTAAACCTAGTGTTTTTAGCAGCATACTTATATTTGGAAATAAAATTTATAGAAAAATTCCGAGGTAAAACTGCGCTCACTGAGGTCGGTTCGCGGATGGGTGTCCATCCAATAAATACTGAGTTTCTTCAGGGCCTTGAAAGGTATGTTAAGCCGTTGATCCCGACTCTCATTTGAACATCTTTGACATTCATTACGAATAGTCAGAAGCCAGAAAATCAGACACCGGTCTTACCAAGAGATAACATACTACCCAGTTGCTGGGCTGTGGAGGCCAGAGGCAGTCGTTCCATATAGGATATTGGTTATTCAGCTGCGTCTGATCAGACTAGAAACCTAACCCAACAATTAGAATGGCGCTATGTCGCCAAATCGCCATGGGTCTACGTCTGAGAGGGAAACCCGTGCTCCATGACATGATGTGGTTTTAAACAGTACAAATTTGAAACGTCCTTTCGTTCCACACTAGAGCAAGAGAAGTCATTAGATTTTTTTTTATTATTGATCCGCGCGCGTTTTATCACTATCTCACCTGATGGTAAGTGATGATTTTGCCAACGATGGACCACGCTTACCTAGAAGCAATCCATGATTTATAAATGATTTCCCACAGTAAAAAAACTACTTGCTAAATACTTGCTGTTACAAGGTCCTTATTTTATTCACTTATAGCTAATATTTATCTGAGTTTATTACGGTTATTCGACCTTCGTTTTCGGCTTCGGTCAGAAAACGACACTCAGTCAGACCCTATTTCTCGTTCCCATAAATCTTTTGCGGACGCTTCGGGCGCACCGTAACCGATTAGTAGGTGCACCTCGGTTATCTGACGCGAGAAACAATTTCCAATGCATCATATAAATTATGACTTCATCGGAGAAACGCGGGTCACGACTCGCGAGGCGAAACTACAGTGAGTTGTGCGCAAATAGTAGAGCCCAGGATGACTTGCTGTTTTGACGAGATTTGTAAATGGAATTCGATTGTTTTTTGTTTTTAGTGTTGAGACTCGTAGGGCACCGTTTAATATGTGGTTTAGGAGCTCAGATTCATCTGTAGTTTTAGTTCTAAATAAACTGTTGAACTTGCCAGGGTACATAACATATAGTCTGTCTAAAAAGTCAAATGACTTGGATAATTATAAGGGCAAAATGAAATCTGATGTATTCAACACTGGTTGAATAATCTAGGTTGATTAAGAGATCTTGATCACTGTTTACTAATAGAACCTTAGAAAAAGTATCGAAAAGAAGTATTTTTTAAATGATTTAATATTATTAAAGGACTTTTTAACAATAAAAAATGCAAAAGATTTTCGTTTAGAATATACCTATTTTGATATTCTTACTACAAAAGTAGAGTACATTTGCAAAGATATTGTCGTGTCATAAGTAAGTAAAGTAATGACATAAATCTGGAATCGTATGAGAAATCTGATTCTAAACATTCTATTCCGCTTATTTATTCATCATCACTATCCTTATTACGATCAAAATCTATTGTAGTACTATCATCATCTCAAGAAACAAATGAATGACAAGAAAAATGCGTGTTGCCAATAACAAATTTTTTATTTCGTTCAAAAATTCCAAAGTTATTTGACTTTTTAGACAGACTATATCTACCTACTGTTTTATTTTTCAAAAGTAGGTATGATGACCGGGCTATAATTCAACTGCTCTACGTAAACACAACTTTTTTTTTTGTTTAAGTTTTTGGCTTGAATACTAAGTCCTTTATGCCATGTCTTCGTACGAATAATTAATTTGTTTACCATTAAAATATGGATGTCACATTCTAATGTTTTTGTAGTATTTGACAGCAAATGTATCAAGTCAGCCTTCTCGGTAAATATCGTTGAGGTAGTTAACACTACAATAAAATTCTCAGCTCCATTTTACCGGGTTCGCGCTTGTCTTAATGATACCACATATTTTCCAGTTGCGCAGACACTTCAGATACAAAACTACACGATTTTTACATCACAATATCTACTAGGTACTAATTAAACTACTACTACGAATAATTAAACTACTACTACGAATAATTAAACTACTACTACGAATAATTAAACTATTACTACGAATAATTAAAACAGCCAATGAACTACACTCCAAGAAATCCCGCTGAATCCCTGAAACTCCTTTTCTAAATCTACTTTATGTACATTGCACGGGTACAAAGCGCGAAGAATTTTATAACTTCGTATCTAAGTATCACGAATGACCCTTGACCTCGGAGAACCGGTTATTAACCCTTGACCTCACTCTCCAATATTTTGCATTCTCTTTCCCCAAAAGATCAAAAGCTTCACAATTATAACCTTTCATCAAAATCTCCAACAAAAACACACCAATTCCCCGCCCATTTATAAAAATTATCGCGGCCACACACGTCGAAGAAAAACAAAAACCACAAACGAAAAAAAAAAGAAAATCTGAAGATTCTAAATTCAAATATTCTCACGATCATGCTCGGCCGTCTTCGCTATTCAAAAAGGATGGCGTCGTTTCCGGTTCCTCCAGACGCCATGGCTGGTGACATTAATGTTGATGGCCGTGACAATTGATTTAATTATTTCATTAGTCTTACTTTGTTAGACAAGAGGTTTAAATGAAAGGCATATTGTGTGGTACTGATAGCGAGTTGTGTGACGTTTTAAATCTTGATGGCCGAAATTGGTAAACAGTGTGTGTATTTGGTACTGGCATCGATATACATGTACTACACACTAGATCGACTGTACGCCTTGAACATTACACTATATTGAACGAAAAACGTGAATGCCACGAAATTCATGGTGCTTAAGACATTTTCGTCGCGACAAAAGTATCCTCTAAAGCCATCTTAGCGCTGCATGTTTTAATACTTCTGTTAGACGACATAACGCCAATGTAGCGCTGCAGCGAACTTTTATTTTAACTTTTCAGTATTTTGACAAATAATTTCCATGAAAGGACTTTACTTGTCTATCACTAGATTATAAGTCAATGTAGCAAGTTTTGTGATGTTTTAAATTTTGATGGTAAATTGATAAAGCACTATGTGAGAAATTGGTAACTATGTGAGTAAATTTAATACTGGTTGGTTTATAACTGGTAATCAGATCGATGAGGCAATTACTGGTAATAGAGATTATGTATAATATTGTGTCTAAAGTATCTATACAACTGGGGAATGACTGGGCAATGTGTGAAATCATTTACAAGAGGCGTGATCTCGGTAAAATGGAGCTGAGCATTTTATTGTAGTATTGACTAGCTACGTACGTAACTATTACGTCCGCATATTAATAATAATAATAATATACTCGTAATAATAATATTCCACAACTGTCACACAGCGCCGTCTAGTCTCAAGCTAAGCAGAGCTTATGTTATGGGTACTAGACAACTGATAAACATACTTATATATTTCTAAATACATACATATCTACCTATCATAGATAAATTACACCCAGACACAGAACAAATGATCGTGCTCATCACACAAACATTTGTCCTGGGTGGGAATCGAACCCACGACCTCGGGCATAGCAGTCAGGGTCACTAACCACTAGACCAACAGGCCTGTCTGAATAGAAAATAAAGTGACTGTATTCAGCATCAAAAACTAAATAAACACTTTTTTAATCTGGCCCATCATTGCCAGAGCCGACTTGGGTCATGGGTTGGCTTCCGAAAGGAAAACCCGAAGTCATGTTACGGAATAAAGAAGAAACATTAGTGTGGTTTTAGTCAGTAAAAGTCTGACGCCTACTTCCACTCTGCCCTAGAACGAGAGAAGTCATTCGATGATTTCCCAAAAAAAGAATGAAATCCAGCTGCACCCTACTCTACGGATTTCTAAATTATTATTGTTCACGCACTTGTTAAATTATAGAGGATCATAATAAAGATTGTTCACTAGATAAGCATTTCCTTTCGTTCATGTATCCAGTCAGATCTTAAATTAGCTCTCCATGGCATAGCTCAGCTTCCTGTCCATTCTTACTCATATTCCGTTCGATCCTTGCCTGATAGGAAAATAAATACATTGATTGATCATTACTTTGTTTTCGTATTCGTAAAGATTGATGATGTTTTACTAAAATTCAAGTCAAAAATCATATGTTCAACTTCAGAACATCTGGTTAATTGGTCGGTTTTTAAATGCATGAAATAATTATTACAATAAAATTATATATCTGTTTAAAAATTAAACTCTGTAGGATTTCAACATTTAATATTTTTCAAGAAGAACCCGTTAACAATTAAAATACCTGGGCTTGCACAGAAACTATTTTAACTAACTGAATATTTTTACAGAAATAAAAATTAATGAACTGTAGAAAGTACGCAGCTCGCCAAATGACCGGCCACATTAAACCTTGATTAGTCAGATGTACGTAATTACACAAATTGGTGAACTCAGACTAATTGCCCAGTACGGCACAGGATCATAAAAATAAGCACAGGGACGTATTCAACCGGGCCCGCATTCCGTCAATAAAAATTAATCATTTCACAAAAAAAAACGTAATAATATTTCTTCGGAGATTCCTCGACTAGTTGTGCTACCATTATTGGTGTTTTCATGTCCAGCCTGATACGCAATTAGCAGCTCTCACACCTTTTCTGCCGAGTTTGTTGGACGTCATTCAATTTTATCGTGTAATTAGAGTCCATAAAATCAGTAGATGTCGGCGTCCGTCGCTAGTGAAGGCGATGCTCCGGCATTTTTAGGATTGCGACCGACATTCCGAGTACAGGGAGGTACTCACTTAAGTACTATAACGAGGCATGGTTACGCCTAATAAATCGTAGTAAGTAGGCCCACTTTATTGCTCGGTTGTGAAAATATTTTTAAAACATTCGCTCGGTTAGCAACAACACAACATGTCATTGC
This sequence comes from Mythimna ferrago, assembly GCA_910589285.2. Lineage (NCBI taxonomy): Eukaryota > Metazoa > Arthropoda > Insecta > Lepidoptera > Noctuidae > Mythimna > Mythimna ferrago. The sequence goes on from OU342693.1 coordinate 5,868,740, forward strand.
ATTGTTACATTCTCGAAGCTATTTATTTCCCAGCGTGAACTACATTTTTGTTGACCAGTGAGCGACCACATCTATGAAACTAGAACCACAGGCACGCAGCGCATGCAATTAGGTGCAACATTGTCAGAGATGTTACGAGCACCAAGCTATCAACGTTTATAGTCATTACCCTTTTGAGTAGACAAATAGTAGGATAAAACGGGAAGGTATTAATAGAACACTTCTGGGTGTAAAAAATGTATGAATAAAAGTGTCTCGGCGGGAGGTTGCACCATACTGCGAGGCCTCGGTACAACCCTGCGTACTCTAGGATGCCGAGCGCACCTTCCACGATATTTAAGCGAGTTTAAAACTAAGATTAAAGTTGTCGCCGCAACAGTTTTTGCGCTATTAACAAGCGTACTCATAAAGCAGTTTTTCTTTGTCGAGTCTTTAAAATAACGAGCTTAACCTTTTAGAAACCCATCTATAAATAACAAATAGAAATCGTCGTTGAGTTATTCCATGTTTTGCGTGGGATATTTATTATTACGATCAGTTTTTTTATTAATTAACAAGAGTGTCGGACCGTTAGAGTGTAGTTAGATTACATCTGGTCCACCTCTTCCCATTTCTCAGCATGAATTATACATGATAGGTATCTAATTTACATCGCATCAAAAACACTTCGTGGCTCTAAATCGTCGATTTGGCCATGTCGGCGATTTAAACTGTAATTTTCCGGTTTAAGCGATATATTATCATAACCTGATGATTTAGTGCAGAAGAGTTAGCCGCTCGGTGGGAGTTTTATGTAGGGTTACCAACCGTACTCTAAAATAGAGTATTGTACTCTATTTTGTGGAGAGTACTTTAAAATCTACGAACGTAATAGATTACGCCAAAATATTTTACTTATTTTGCCTCTTACTTTGAATCAAACTAATTTAAATTCTGCTATTTCAACACTTTATTATATAAGTATGTCTTTTTGATCATAATTTGCAAAACAATGGCAAAAGAAAATCATAGCTTCTATGAAATTGTTCAGTAGTCTCACATTCATTTAAAAACAGTACAATATTTATTTCACACTAATTAAGGATATTCCAAGAATGTACTATTAATTTCCCCTTTCCGCTGCCCGCCCACGTCAGACTTTTTGTAGGACGGATAATCGGGCCGATTTTGTATACCTATTTGTAACATTGTTCTGTATTTCTGACCGACTTTTTGTAGGACGTGTGCGTCGCACTATTGCTATCAGTGTGTTCTATGTTTCTCCTACAAAAAATCGGCCACCGGTTATCGGACGTGGGCGAGTAACCTTCTACAAACCAAGATGATGACAAGATGATACTCTAATCTATGTTAAAAAAAAATGGCGGTAAGTGGTAACCCTCGTTGTACCATAAAAACTTTCATTATAACGTGAATGCGCATAGATTTGAGTTGCGATTGTGAGCTGTCAAGATACAGTCATAAAAATCAAGCTTTAACAAAAGATACGGAAATGGTTTATTTATATTCTTCAGAATGCTATATAAATTTTCTTTTTGTTCACAACACCTTATCTCCACGAACGAACCCACATACATAATATCCCGTTATGTCATGCTTATATAAATCAGCCTTAAAATGTTCCCACTGCTGGGACTCAGGCCTCCTCTCTAGGAGAGGGAATGGGCCGTAATCATCAACAACATGTCTTAAATTTTTTTTTTAGGACATTCTGGTTTCCGCACGATGTTTTCCCTCACCGTTTTAAGAGCAGTAGTGATTAAATAAATTACACAAAGTAATGTGCCTGACTGGGTCTGAACTCGCGACATTTCGTCAGTCGGAAGTCTACGGACCCAGAGCAGATTAGTGATGCCACCAGTCTTTAAAAAATTAGCATTTTGGACATGCTGATTTTCTCACGAGGTTTTCCTTCACCGTTTTTAGAGCAATGATGATTAAATAAATTACGCAAAGTAATGTGCCTGATTGAATTTGAACTCGTGACCTACAACTCGTAAGTATCCCGTAGTTACCACTTGGTCACTGTTGCTCCTTTTCTCTAATCTCATGATTACGAAATATCAAATTTAATTTAAATTCCGAATAAGTTTTCTCGATCCATTTTCTCCTTTTTTTGAGGTGGTAAATCATCAACAAATCCTGCTCCGGGTGGAGCAAAAGGGAGTGTCAATTAAGTCAGAGTGTCAGTTCCCTGATTGAAACTCACCTGTGTTCCTTCAACTACCCTTTTCGATCCAGGCCGCGGTCATTTACCTAATCCTTCAGTCTATGCAGACATCAGCCTCTTATGCTTCAACTCGGCCTTGGTCCTAACTGGACGTCGAGCTACCCATTGCTCGTCACCCGCAAGCATTCCATTTTCAACTTCGACCAATGCAATTTAATTAATTTAACTAAACGAAGCAAGAATGTAGCAACACCAAAACCAATCGAACAAAAGCTTACACGTTACGACTCGAAAATTATACGAAGCTTTACAAACGCGAACTATTGATATTCGAAACAATAAGATATCGTTCATAGACGCGCCCGCGCAACTGAGCAGGGTTGCCCGATTAGAAATCAAAGGACCAGCTGTTTCCCGCGATTTTGCTCCAGTGGGCTATTCCACAGATCTTGTGCAGCAAACTGCCGAGTCCCCTTTTTATCAAGATTCAAAGATTCACAGTATTTATTTTATTTCAAATAAACCATTTACAGGCACTTTTGAAATATCAAGAAGTCAGTCAGTCAAAATGATGTTAGTTGCACTTTGGAATGTGCGTAGATCTCTATGGAGAAGTATGTGCAAGAAACTCCATGGACACTCTTTTCAATCATGTTACGTCTATCTTCAAAATTTTGATTCCAAAAAAACGCTGGTTTCCTCCTACCGCTTTGAGAGCAGTGGTCATGAATTAAATTACGCAGACTAAAACGCCTGGCTGGCTTTGAAGCCGCGACATACAATTCGTAAGTCGGAAACTTTACCACTTAACTAGGCCACCAATACTCTGGGTGGACAACTCTCACAGCACCATTCCCAAGTGTTACCAATATATTCACCCAATCATTATCATCATCATTTCAGAAAGACGGCCACTGTTGGACATAGGCCTCCCCAAGTGTCGCCATAACGACCGGTCCTGTACGTCTCGAATCCATCGGATTCCCGCGACACTCATCAGGTCACCGGTCCACGCTGGGAGAGGCCTTTAATGCTGCGTCTTTTGGCACGTGGTCGCCACTCCTGAACCTTTCGTCCCCATCGACCATCTCCTATGCGAGCAATGTGTTCTGCCCCCCTAGCCAAGTTACAACCGTTTCGCTTGCGTCGAACGCTTCGAGTTGGCCGCGTCGCCGAATCTTTTGTTCTGACCACGTGACTGAGCGTTGAGATGACGTCATTCCCGTACATTTAAAGCATTCTACTAGCGTTAACTATTGCAGATTAGCAACTTGGCTAGGGGTACTGGTCACAGCCAGTTAAGTTTTGCGATTCTTCGGACTATGTCGATAACTTTGGTTCTTCTGCAGTTATCTTCATTTTGTTTTATTTATTAAATACTTTATGCTTTTTTTTAACCTTAGGCATTTTGTCCACCTTTGGGCGATGCAAAGAAAAACAGTGGTAGGTGCATTAAAAGAAAGACATGAGACATGGTGAATACAAGAATATATATATCTACTAATAAACCTTAAGAATATTACGATTATATACTCAAATTGATATACTCAAATTTAAACTCAAACAATTAGTTCAAATCGACAATTGGAAAACCTTAACGCTGTGTGATGATAATACTGCCAACCTCTTGCAAATTACCTCGCGAACTTTAGCTTTGAATGTTAATCATTTCTGATTTAACCATCATTCACCCAATAGCGTAAGCACAGCATAATCAGCATTTTAATGTTCCCACTGCTGGGACTCAGGCCTTCTCTCTGGGAGAGGGAATGGGCCGCTATCCACTACACGGGCCCAGTGCGGGTTGATGAAATAAATTACACAAAGTAATATGCGCCTGGGTGGGTTTGAAGTTTTGAACCCGCGACCTACAACTCGTAAGTCGGAGCCGTTACCACTCGGCCACCAATGCTCCCTATTCACCCAATATCGAATTTAAATTGATACCTCTAATAAACATTTTCGTTAACCCTAGTTAAGTTAGACAACTGTTCAAGAGGTTTGGTAACCCTACACCTAACTAATGAAACTGATTAGTGCTCCGGTATTGTTTAATTGTTATAAATTACTGCGAGGCGATGCCACTCGTGCGCAAACGCAATTACTTCGCATTCTTAGGCTAGTGAGGCGGCCTGGTGTTACTTGGGAATACAGAATAATAGAAATACCTTTACAATACATCGCCGGAATCCGATGGATGCGAGACGCACAGGACCGGTCGTTATGGCGACACTTGGGGGAGGTCTATGTCTAACAGAGAACGCCTTTTGGCTGAAATGATGATGATAATGACAATATTTGAGACACTCAGAAAATTAACACTGCTAGCGCGTCTTCTGAAGATGAAAACTGTATCCCTTTCAGCATATTTTTTACTTTAGGGAATAAAAAGAAGTCACACGATGCCAGGTCAGGGCTGTAAGGAGGGTGCCCAAAGACTCTGACCAGTGTAGGGTCCAGAAAGTCCCTCGTTTTAAGCGCTGAGTGCGCGGGCGCATTTTCATGGTGAAGCAGGACCCCGCGTAGCCCGGTGTTCGGTCGCTTGTTGCTCATTGCAGACAAAATTTCTGGCAGGCATTTTGTGGTGTACCATTCGTCGTTGATGCTGCTTTGGTCTTTGGTTTAATTTCATTACGAATGAAATTGAAATCAGATATCCCGTCAAAGTGAAGAAACTAGCGATCAAAATTTTCCCCGAGCTTCTCGATCGCTTCACTTTCGTAGGCGTTGATTCGTTTTGAAACTGCCAAACTGCCAACTGACGCTTTGTTTCTGGATCGTATTGATAAATGGACGCTTGGGGGAGGCTTTCGGCTGATATGATGATGATGATGATTGATAAATGTTCATCTATGATAAGATGATGAACCTGGGGCTGTCCTGCATACACTCACTAGCATAGCGCGTACAGGGATTCCATGAAAAGTATCTGGAGCCTCTGCGAGTTGGCTTCTGCCTCTCGTACGCCATCCAAAGCTCCAGAACTCCAGGGTCCTGAAATTAATTAAAAATGATTAAAAATCAATGTTTATTCATGCAGTTCTAATCGATAATCATAATTGAAATATATTATTTATAATGACTTAACGACACAATGTAATTAAAGATGAACTCATCTTCAACAGTTTATGTTCAGTAAAACCACAAAATAGATAGATACAGAATACAATCTACACACAAAGCGCACTCGAGCAACGCACACATAGATACCGCTCTCGGTCAGGATATCTCGGCTCAATCGCCCGGGTCGCACTCGCACAGTTCGGCGCAACGCGCTGACCTTAGCGCGATCGCCTAACATAGGTATAAAAAGTGAAGTAAATACATGAGATTGACTTCTGTACCTATCTATTTTGTGGTAAAACCTCGTGATGTTATCGTCTTGATTTAGCAGCACTGATCACCATAAATACTTTGCACGTGGGCTGTACTTAAAGTGAACCTTCAATTTGTATTAAACTATGTCATCAATGAGATTACAGTCAACAATGATTGGGAGATCACGACTATTATATTAAAGTTGCATAGATGGAAGACAAGGTGATGATGATTTGATACATCGATGACACAACAATTTTAAGAATCAAAACCAGACATTTAGAGAAGTACTGACTGCAAGAACTGCTCGCAATAGGACTTGGCTTAGGGACTATCCTATATCTATACTATATTATATATTTTTAAAAACCATTATTCAGTTGCACCTGTCCTGATGTTTGTGTAATCAAATCTTGCCAATTAAATTTTATCCACTTCCTGGGTACCGATTGAGCTGAAATTTTGCAAGCATGTGTAAATCAGATGACAATGAAAAATTTTTATAACATGGAGCTGATCTGATGATGGAACCGGAAAGTGGCCACAGGAACTCGGATAACACTATAGTGTTTGAGCTTTTTGGAGTGGTCTTGATGAGAGTTAATTATATATATAGTATGCCGCGCGATTGAAAACTTGTTTACAATTTTTCAATAGACATAGGTGTGGTTTATGTCAGTAAAAGTCTCCCGCTCTAGGGCAGAGCTTTCGCCTCTCGCCCGTGTCAGACTTTTACTGACCTAATGTCTTTAGATAGATTGAAAAGTTCCAATGTTATTCTGCTTGCCTTGTTTTTTTTTTCAACGTTGAAAAACGTTTCGTCAAGCTAGAAAATATTCCTGTATCGTTGATGCGTTTACGAACATGTACACTCACGTACAGAAGACACCCAGACCCAGGCTATCCAAGTATTTTGTTTCATGCTACCAATCGCGTTTACTCATACACACAAAACTTTTTGGGAACACGTTATTTGCACATACAACTAAGGAGTGAAATCCCCTGCCGGAGTTACGTTTCCTAATAGATGCAACCTAGGGATCTTTAAGTCAAGAGTGAATAGGTTACTTCTAGGCAAACGTGCTCCATCGCAGATCGCTGTCCATCAGATGAGATAGTGATCAAGCACAAGTCTATCAGCAATAAAAAAAATAACTTCATTTTTATACCAATTAAAATAGTGACACGAACTTGGTATAAGGTGTTACTTTCTCCGAAGACATTAATCTTCCAAGCTATTCCACCATCATGACATTGACAACACATAAATATTCCATGCGCATCCAACAGTTGCAATTGAGCAATTTTGTAATTTAAAAATCGTAACAAACGAATGTACGGTCAGGCAGACAGGTGCATTTTATAATGAGCTACGAAAATTGTTTCCGATATTTCATTTGGCACGATATGTTGATGGACGGTCAGCAAAATGAGGTGTTACTTTCAACATTCACTCCTCCCTGAGGGAATCATTTTTTTTAGGGTTCCGTACATCTGAATGGTGCCAACAGAACCCTTTTAGAGTCTGTCTAAAATGTCAAACGACTTGGATAATTATTAGGGTACAATGAAATCTCATGTAGTCAACGCTGGTTCAATAGATAATCAAGGTTGATTAGGAGATCTTGATCATTAGTTTCTAATAGAAAAACCTTATACAACGTATCGAATATAAGTATTTTTTAAATAATTAATTAATGTACAAAACTCCCAAGTCGTTTGATTTTTTAGACAGACTATATTAAGCCTCTGCTATCCGAGCGTCTGTCAGTGGACTGTATCTCAAAAACTTTAAGAGGTAGAGAGTTGTAATTTTCACAAAATGTGTATTTCTGTTGCTGCTACAACAACAGATAATAAAACTAAAATAAAGTAAAAACAAAAACGGAACTTTTGCTAGCGACATCTATGGCGCCACATAGGAACTAAAAATTCGTAAAACTACATCGCGCAATTAGTACAGCGCACGATTTGAACATAATATACAACAACCAGAAATCATCTAACAGGCAGATGCCTAAACCAGACATACATCCGTCTGGTTGGAGGATCCTCCCTTTTCAAAGGAAATATGTGGGACTTTACACTCTGTTTCGCCATACTTCTTCTTCTTCTTCCTGCCCTTATCCCATATTACTTGGGGTCGGCGCAATACGTTTTCTTCTTCCATTCTGTTCCGCCATACAAGAAACGTTATTTTGTCGGCATTTTTTGCTCGGTTATAATATTCTAATACACATCTCTTTGAGCGAGTCCGACTCGCACTTGACCACTTTTTTTGTTCCCGATTACCCCCTTGTTTTATTTATTTGAACTATTTTCTTCGGTATTCGGTTAAAAGAATGTGGGATGTGTTTTATTGACCCCAGATTGTATGGTGTGAAACAGGTGTGCAGTAACATATTAAATTAGCTGTGAATGTGTTAATGAATCGAGATTTATTACAGTAATCAACTGCAGTTGTAGAAAGTTTGCTTTCTTTATAGCTCGTCGTCATGATACTCTACACTGCCCACACGTGTGCCACACACTCCGATCTGGGCGGTGTCACGGATCACGGATCTTGAGCGATCGGCGTCAGAGTGGGGATCGCTTTGCGCATTCCATACATTGGCGAGCCAATCGTCGTCGGTGTTAGATACATGCTGCAAGCGCAGGGAACGGATCATGAGTGACGTCTATGACGCGATGGCGCGGCGAGCCAATCACTGACGCTCACCGCCCCGCGTCTCACTCCGCACCACTAAAGAGACCGAATATTTGACTTCTGCGCAACTTGAAGCCAGCGCTCAAGATCCGTTTCGGCAATTGTACATTTTACGTGGAATCTAGACTTGTAGAGCTACACTTAATACACGCCACGTGACGTCGTTCTATCACAAATCAGGCGTGTTACATGTGTGCGTCGGTCTAATGTAGTTCTAGCTTCATTCAGAGGCATAACGTGGACTAATTTAGACATGGACAAAGGCGCATCAGCGAGACATTTTTTTAGCACCTTCTAAGAACAATGTCTCTTGATCATCGACATTGTGCTCACATGATAGAAGCAACAAGTAATATGTAACCAAGCATTACATGTAACACATAATATGATTTAAAAGAGTGTCCAAGGAGTCTCTTGCACGTTCTTCTCCATAAAGACCTACGCTTTGGAACTTGCAATTTAGCTTCACTTTTCTTGGACTGACCGACATTTGACTATTCAAAGGTGCCTGCAAATGGTCTATTTGAAATAAATGCTTTGATTTTGATTTTGATCAATGTATCTTGTTTTGAAATCAGATGACTTAGAATCATTCTTGGCACACGCAACGCTGTCACACGCGTTCCACGTAAGTCATCTGTTTTCAACCAAATTCGAGAGTCCAAGATGCTACAATGCTTGGCTTATATTGTATTGATACACTTGAGACAATTGAGAAGCGAGCCAGGAGGATCATTGGCAATGATGCACTCGTCGGAACGCCGAGCTACTAGGCTGTCGGTTTTCTACCGGTTGCATTTCGGGGAGTGTGCGTCGGAATTACATAGCCTAATTCCGCTCGTTCCATTATCCGACCACCAAGCGTACGGGGATGCGCCACCGATACATGATAGACATCCCATCTATACGCACAAAACGTTTTGGGGACACATTCATTGTGCGTACAGCTAAGTAGAGGAATTCCCTGCAGGAGTCTGTATCCGGAAATCTTTAAGCCATAAATGAATAGGGTAACTTCTAGGTAAGCGCGCTCCATCGTCGACCGCGGTCAAGCACGAACCTATCAACAACAACAAAAAAATACGTGAGTTCAATTTGTCCTTAGCTGCAATCACGAATACCTCACCACTACACTAAAGCATCAACCTTTGCTTGGTTCCTCGGTGTTGTCCAATATCTGTCGCGATGCTGAGCTTGGCGTGTAAGCATTAAGTTTAGTGGTCACGACAGCCGGTTGGGGCCCGCAGTACGTCTGACGAGGGCCCTCAATGGTGCGCTCGTTAACCCCACTACGGTAGATCGTGCGAAGTCCACTAGTGACCCCTACTAACTGTGCTGCCTTCCTTATCCTTATCTATATATTATAATAAGAGAAACTGACTGACTGACATATCAGCCGAAACTAGTGAGCTCAGGAACGTGAAATTTTGCAGAAGGCTTTTTTTATATAATGTAGGTGAGAACGAAAAAGTTTTTGAAAATTCAAGGGTGCGTTTCACAACCGCGAAATCTCTTTCGACCAATTCTGCAAACGGTGCCACCCATTATTAAAATTTTTCTTGGCAGTTTTAATTATTATTTGTGGCTTATTTCCACAAGGTCCGTCGACTTCAAAATGGCGTTCGTTAAATACCAAATAATTTTAGAGCATTATTGCATATCATGTGTCCGTTATGTGCAGGCTTTTCACAAATGGATTTTGTAAAAACAAAATTATAGGTCACAAAGAAAAACCGTTTCTTTGCTCATATCAAAACTTGGATAATGACCTTAATATATTATTATTTTGAGAGCTTTAACCCAGCAATATACTCTTGGATTGAAATACTTGAACATTTTTACAAGTTTACAACCACATGCCGACTTATTTTGAGTTTAATCTAAGAACTAGTTTTTTACAACCGCAATATAAATGTCTCCAATTACCCAGTAAGAACAGGTAACATAAACAATTAATTAGAAACAAATTTTCACTTACCAACAATAATTATTGCCATAAACCGTAATTAACTGTTCATTATTTTTTATTTCCTACAACCAATTAGAAGCGCTAACTAATTAATGAAATCACTGCAATCCTCATTAATAATTTAGGTTTATTCATAGTACACGACTTACATTAGTTAATTGTGGGTGTATTTATTGAATTTCTATGTTCGATAACTGTTAATTTGAGATTTGAAATTGATTAGAACAGTTTTATAGGCATCTACAATCGTTTTGATTGTGTGAAACTTCCTATAATTTTGAACTCTTTTTTTTTTTTTTGAGGTACAAAAACCAGCACCACATTATTAGCGCTTCGTTATTTATTATTTTTAAATATCATACATTTTTACGTGGGAATTCATCAAATAATTTCTTCCTCTCTGGGAGAGCGAGAAGGATTTTTACCATCTAAAAGTGTCTGATCCATTAGTTTTTTTTTTTGTTTAATTGATATAAACTAATGCTTGTCTGTGATCCCTCCTGATGGTAAGCAGTGATGCAATCGTTCATGGTGATGCGCAATAGTTTATTAAGAGCCTATTCACTCTAGCCTTGAAGACACCCAAATTATAATCGGACGAGACGACCGCAGCAAGCATATTGTTCCAGTTACCCTTTGCGGCTTTCTGCTATCCTTTGACTCTTTTAGCCAATTCGCAGCCTTGGCAGGATCGGAACCAAAATCAAAATCAAAAATCAAAATCAAAATCAAAACATTTATTTCAAATAGACCATTTACAGGCACTTTTGAATAGTCAAATGTCGGTCAGTCCAAGAAAAGTGAAGCTAAATTGCACGTTCCAAAGAGTAGGTCTCTATGGAGAAGAACGTGCAAGAAACTCCATGGACACTCTTTTAAATCATATTATGTGTTACATATAATGCTTGGTTACATATTACTTGTTGCTTCTATCATGTGAGCACAATGTCGATAATGAAATAAAAAATGTAAAATAATTAAAAGATAGAAACTGAATTAAGCCACTGGCAGCTAAGAGATGACCAGTCCCATCTGACGGCACCCGTTCACGAGCATGACGCGTGCATCAGCCCCACTCAGCTCAACCATTTTGAAGGGAACTGAACGACCCAATAACACGTGCCACCAACAGCGAGACATTTGAGTGAGCATGACAAACTCTCAACTGCCATGCTCGTAATGTCAAAAAAGAAGTTGTAACCTAATAAAAATGCTCCATGGTGCTTCACATTCACAAACTTGGAAAAAGTGCTTCTACATTATACAATGCAATTGTGTCTTTCAAATTAAAAATAATAATATTAGTTTCCAACTAATCAACTAATTAGTACGCCCTAGTGGTAGTGGAGCTGGACCAGCATTGAGCCAAGCATTTTTATCTTGAATATAATCCTCCAACTTATAATATGCTTGCCTGCATAGTGTGCGTTTAATACAAGATTTAAATTTCGTTTCATTGAGTTCTAATATTTGGGGTGGTATTTTATTATAACATTTCAAACAGTACCCCATGAAAGAAGAGGCCACTTTAGCCAGTCTGAAACCTGGTTGAACTAATTGATCCCTATTTCTTGTAACATAATTATGTCTATCGCCTCTTTTGCTAAAAAGATGAAGATTTTTTCTAACATACATGATGTTTTCATAGATATATTGACAAGGTACCGTCATTATGTTAATATCTTTAAACAGTTCCCTTAAAGAATCGCACCGGCGGAGATTGTAAATAGCTCTGATGGCTCTTTTCTGTAATATAAAGATTGACTCGATGTCTGCAGCCCGTCCCCATAGTAAGATACCGTACGACATGACACTATGAAAATAACTAAAATAGACTAGTCTAGCGGTATCAACATCCGTAAATTGGCGGATTTTTCTAACAGCATATGCAGCCGAGCTAAGCCGTCCTGCAAGAGATGTTAAGTGAGGACCCCATTGTAGCCTAGAGTCAAGCGTAATCCCCAAGAAAACTGTTTTATCAACAAATTCTAGTTTCTCATTGTTCAATACTATGTCGCAATCACTACTTATGACATTTGGTAAGGAAAATCTGAATTATATACGCCATTTTGGCTCTCATACAAGCTTTTCTTATGCGTATTTATGTTTGATATTATGCGCTGGCGATATGTCACGTGATCGAATTGACCACGTGTATATTATCGCTATTTTGACAATTTGACGTGACATGGAGTGTTACTATGTTTACAGTTTCGATTCTTTACTTTTCATGGTTTATACTAATGGTATTTTTCAGATAGGTAGTCTTGTATTTATGCCGTTGTCGCGGGCTTGATACGCCTTCTCGTTCCATCCTAACGGCCCGTTCACGACCTTGCTGCTGTGAGCGGTAGCTAAACGCGGGGCGGCGATCTGTAAAATCAAAAGTATGAAAATGTTTGTAGAATGCCACGAGACGCCGCTCATAGCGAAAACGCGCGCACGTACCGATGCCGCCCGCCCAGCTCGCCGCACCACGCACTAACCCTACCGAGTAAAGTCGTGACCACGTCGTAAAGCGGGAGAAGGAGTACTTAGTCATTTGATGGTTTCAGCTACAAAATAAAATCTATTGTGACATGTCCATAGTTAGTACATAAACGCCTGAAAGTGAATTATGAAAAGACCATTTAGCTGTAGTTTCTTGACATAAAACCGGTAGCATCCTATAGTGTCAAAGATCTATCTACTCACCATAAAGTCCACAGTCGATCCTAGATCTTCTTATTACCAATGGTAGTGGTCATTTTCCCGTGAGCGTGTCGCGTCGTGTAACTGATAGCATCATGTTGGAGCGATTTCGGTGTCCAACAACCATAAGTTAAGGAGGTCCTCACATCGACTGCGGTATTGCTCAGCCATTAACTTCGGAAGGACTGAAGGTTTATGAGTCTTTCGCGGCAAATAAAGACTTTAACAAACAGGTGCAATGAGACAATGCAAACGACTGTCTTTGGGTACCTTAAAAAAGAATCTACCACTTGTATCTAACGTTAAATGCGGAAAACCAGAAAACAGTTTGATAAAAATAACAAGTAGAATCAATTGAACCACTCTTTAAAAAAAAACCTTAAAAATGTTGCCCTGTCTATTTATTAATAGGTCAAGATATCACGTGCGCAAACTCGTCAAAATAGTTAAACAAAAGCAAATGGTTGTTGTTCAATTAAAATTTTCTCATACGCGGAATAATAGTTTATTAATTAATTAGTTTAATAGACTTTTGTAACATACCTTTTAGAATGTAATCGCGAAATACTGTCCCTTAAGACACAGGATAACCTAGTTTAAGGGACAGAGTTTAATTTATTGTGTACAGATTTCTGGAGCATCTAAAGGTTTTGTAATTTTTTCTATTTCTTGTAGGAAAACCTGTCACATAGATATAAGTTTCTGTAAGTTTTGGGAAATAAAGATATTTATTTATTTATTTATTTAATAGTAGTGGAATTTGAAACAAACTAAAATGGCTCATAAACCTTTTACATTTTTTTAATGATTTTTTTTTCTCTCTGAATTAGGTCAATTGAATTAAAAATCATTTGGGTGTCTAAGGTTTGCGCATTTAACTTTTCACGTTGTATACGAGTATACTAAGGATGGTGGAAGTTTTCGAAGAATTGAGAAAATATGCACATGATCTGATGACTCTATTGTCTTCTTCCTCCTTGCGCCGTTTATTCTCAATGTTGAGGGTCCTATCTTTTTGTGAGCTATATTTTTGTAAGCATCTTCATCCATCTTCAGCGATGTGAATGTTATCGCAGACTGTGGTCTCCAGTGTAGCATTTGGTCTGACCAACGTATTGGACTCCTGCTAGGTCTTTTCGTTTTTAGGGTTCCGTACCTCTAAAGGAAAAAACGGAACCCTTATAGGATCACTTTGTTGTCCGTCCGTCTGTCTGTCTGTCTGTCAAGACCCTTTATCTCGAGAACGCGTGGAGGTATTGAATTGAAATTAAACATTGTATACTCAGGTCTGCGGTTCCTTCAAGCTGTGAAAAAAACAAAGATAAAAAAGATACGGCCGTTTATGTCGCAAAAAAAAACGTATATTTTGATACTCTCAGAGATCGAAATTCAAAACGGGGAGTCGTTTACCCAGAATCCTAAAATATGGCACAAAGTAAGGTCTTATAGCACAGGTTTAGGAATAAATCTGAAAACAGTAAATTTGTTGCTCCCCAGGTCACAAAAAAAAATTTTGCAATTCGGAATAATCTTCGAGACTCCATTCGGGAATTGTAGTTTGCACGGAACCCTCAGTGCACAAGTCTGACTCGCACTTGCCTAGTTTTTTTATAGACGTTAACCCCACAATAAAGACTTCTATCGTGGGTGTGTTTACAAACATGTAAACTCACATATACATGACACCCAGATCCGGAACACCTATCTGTAGATCACACACATATTTGAAAGATTAGTTTGTTGCCGGGCTTGAACACGCGACACGGGCCGCAGCAGTCAATCTCTCAACCACTGCATCAACCGTGCCATCGAAAAATAGAAATATATCTTTTCAAATATCTTCGAATTTCAGTTTTTCGGACAACACATCATCCTCACGACATTTCCATCGCCGTATTAATGCAAACCAGCAACAGAGCAGATAATAACATAATAATAGCTCAATAGAAACAGCATTTTCCCTTCACATTATTAGCATACAAGCCACGCATTCGACGTTGCCTGGATGTTTTACGTGCCCATCAACTATTTTATGTCCTAGGTAACATCACATCGTTTCGTGGGAACACACGCTATAACATTATACGACCTTTAATTTCACAAGCATTTGTAATATTGTTTTGTCCAAGATTTAAATGGTTGAATTTGTCCGTGCTAAGATGAAAAGTGCCCGTACTGAATTTAATGTTTGCATAACAATAGATTCAAAACTCTATGACATTGTGATAAAGTAAATTTTGAGCTGATGCACTGGACAGCACATACCACTTATTGATTTAGTATTTGTAGAAATAATATAACACAATTCTTAAGTCTACCCTTACATAGTTTATTTTTAAAATATCCTCATTTTGATAATCGAGTTTTGAGCATTGCGTCGTATGGACGGATCCCAGTGTGCGGCGTCCGCGTACATAAAATAAACTCAGGAATAGAGCAGCTTTCTATCGGTGAAAAAATTTTACCAATCGGACCAGCACGCTTAGCCAAGTTGTTATTCTGCAATCGTTAACGCTATAGAAAAGTGATGAAACGTATGGGAATGGCGTCATCTCAACGTAAAGTCGCGTGGTCGGTACAAACGAATAGAAAATTCGTAGCCAAGTTCAAATCATTCAAAATGATAGAATGAATTTCTACAACGTTTAACGCTACATCCTTTGATAAACAAACGCTACATTGTAGAATGAGCGGCCGACGCAGGTGCGTCAACATGGCTACCCACTTATCGTTTTCTACAATTTCTGACACCGAAGCGTTACCGATTGGAGAACGGAATTCGACACGATACGGTTGTAACTTGGCTAAGGGGGCAGTACTTCCAGAGATTACCTACTACGAACAAAAAAACAAACTTTACCTGTTTATTATTAAGTAGGTATGGATTTTGGATAAACTCAACGCAACACAACTATACGCAGAGGGCATGCAATGTTCTGCGTATTCAATACAATTAAGCTAGAACCAAATTAGACTTACGCACAGTCGCTCACGCATAACACGCCTGATTTGTACGTAGTACGACGTCGCGTGGCGTCGCGTCTCGTAGATCAAGTGCAGCTCAGGCGCGGGCTTGTGGATAGTGAGCTATGGGTAGCTCGCCGTCCGATCGTCTGATAACCGTCCGGACCGAGCCCAAGACGTCGACGGCACGTATTGTTCTACGTGCGCTTCAAGAAGTTGTCAGCATACCGCAACCCAGCAGAGGCGAAGAAGCCTACTGGGGCCAAGCGTCTGCTTCTGAAAGGAAGATTCGGCCCCGGTAAGAAAGGCAACGAAGGAACAGGAGTGAGTTTTGGATTTTCCCACAAAAAAAGCTCTACAAGTCTAGTTTCCATATAAAATATATGGAGACCGACGCGCCTAGATCGGCGTGTGTGCCACACGTGTGCGCAAAGTACCTAGTTCTAGCTTGATTCTTTCAGGATGTTGATGGGATTACCGCGCTACTGCAGTGTGTCTGGTACGTTCGCAGAGGCAGAAATTGATAGCTTACGTGCTATCATGCGCAAGCGATGCTCTTCCATCAAGCACAGGGTATGCGTCAGCCTGAACATCAGCCTTTTCAGTTGTCAATACCGTCTCAAGACGTAAGTCCATGACCAGTGTATGTTGCCAGCGATGACATATGGTACTGAAACGTGCTCGCTTACAATGGGCCTCATCAGAAGGCATAAAGGTACTCAAAGGGCAATGGAAAGGGCTCTGTTTGGAGTTTCTTTACGTGATCGCATCAGGAATAAAGACATCCGAAAGAGAACCAAGGTCGCTGATACAGCCCGAAGTATCGCTAAACTTCAGTGGCGATTGAGTGGTACAACAGGGCACATTGCTCATAGAACTGATGGTCAATGGAGTCGAAAGGTTCTGGAGTACCGCGAACCGGAACAAGCAGCGTTGGCAGGCCTCCTACAAGATGGATTGATGACCTGATGAGAGTCGGGGGAATGCGATGCATGCGAGATATACAAGACTGTTCGCTGTGGCGAGACTTGGGGAAGCCTATGTCAAAAAGTGGACGTTTTCTGCTGAAATGATGATCCGAAATGTATGATGGTAGTAGTGTGTCTGAATTATTCAATTAATCAATAAGTCAGTCAACCAAATTCTGCTATATACGTATTAATTATTTTTGATAGACAGACACCTCTATAGACAGACACCTCCATCAAATTAGGGATGTACCCACAGACACCTACTGGATAAATTTTCCTATGAAATGTGGATGTCTGAAATGTTGTAATTATTAAACCGTAAAGAATCAGGTTAAGCTCATAAATCCGTAATCGAAACGCTGTCTGTGCGGCCATTTTGTTTGTCATCTCGGATGTTGAGAGCACGTGATCAGCTGTGAAACAGTTAGCTGACACCTACTTCTACCATTCTAATGCCCACACTACTGTTAACACTTAAGGCCCTAGCTCCCGAGCAGAGCCAAAACACAGTGATTTTCTGTATATCTACTATATAAAAATAAGTCGGGTTTTCCTTCCTGACGCTATAACTCCAGAACGCACGAACCGATTTCCACGGTTTTGCATTCGTTGGAAAGGTCTCGGGCTCCGTGAGGTTTATTAGAGTAGAGTAGGGTAGAGTAGGGTAGAGTAGGGTAGAGTAGGGTAGAGTAGGGTAGAATAGGGTAGAGTAGGGTAGAGTAGGGTAGAGTAGAGTAGAGTAGGGTAGGGTAGAGTAGGGTAGAGTAGTGTAGGGCAGAGTAGGGTAGAGTAGGGTAGAATAGGGTATAGTAGGCTGAAGTAGGGAAGAGCGGGAGCGAAGCCGCGCGGGCAAAAGCTAGTACATTTATACAGAAAAAAAAAATTATTATCTACACTTAATATTATAAAGAGATGAGGTTTGTTTTTATGTTTTTTTGTTTGTAGGAGGTATTCTCTGCAAGTACTGGTCCGTTTGTTAAAATTTTGTCACTGATAGAATTCTGCTTTATTCCTGAGTGACAGAGGCTATATTTATGTGCGCGGACGAAACTGCGGGCAAAAGCTAGTGGATTCATATATACATTATCAACATATGTTTTTTTCGTATGACTAATAGTTTTGCCAAAAAAAATTTTTAATAATATGATATTTTTGCACTTGTTTTCCCTACTCTTTTCAAACGGATTTGATTTTTAGAAATATGTTTAAAATGTACAAAAAAATTGCTTCTTTAGAATGTACATTAGTATATGTAAATCAATCAATATATCGCAAAGAAAATGGTTTTAAAGATCATCGGGGCTTTATGCGAGCTCAGGCGGCAGTACGAGTATGTGTGTATTTAATTCGAGACAGATTTTCAAGGGACTATAAGTCTTAAGAGGGCCTTTCCCCACTCGTCTATCATCAACGTGAGCATGGTTCAAAAGCATGTTGTTTCTTCCAACGCAATGTTTGATAAAGAGGCAACGAGGAAAAGTAGAGATAATGCCTGAAAACGGTGTTAGCATTCTTTAATTCCGTCATGCTTTACTCGTATATTTAACTTTTTTATTTTCATGCCTAAGGTATTAATTTCGTCTTTAATAATATTTAATTAAATTCATTGACATCATTATTAAATAAATAATATTTCACAAAAAAAAAATCCAGGAAATACGCGTTTTAAAAACCTTTAAAGTTTTTGAAAGAAAATTTCGTAATTCAGAATCTCGATTCAAGGTGCAAGGCCTATGTGAAATACGTATACAAAGATTTTGAATTTTAATACCCAAACCGTCGCCTGATCGCCTCCCATCACAGATATTCAAAAACATAGTTTAACACCCATAAATCCGCATCCAGCACAACACTACTTCTAATTCACACCATTCGAAAACAATCGTCACATCCCACACCGTCTGTCGCAACTGCACATAAATCCAACATCTGACACGCACTCCCTAACCTTTGTCGATATCAATCGCTTGAATGTTTCGCCACAAGATTTATAGCTAATCCCGAATTTACAGCCAACACTATTGTCTCTAATTTGACTGGCGCAGTGTGAAATAAATCTTAAGCGGTGTTTACAACTTCGTTAAGCATAGTGTTGCCAGGTGTCCCGATTTGCGCTAGACGTCCTGATTTTGGGTCGTGAGGCTTTTGGGCTGGGACCGCGGTCCCAACTTTTACCTATATTATATTTTTTTAGTTTAGTATTTTTTTTTTTGGTAACTCTTATGTCTTTTTCCTTGTAGTCCCAAAATGCTACGTTGAAAAGTCTCGGTCCAAAGAGACCTCCCAATTCCAGAAGTCTAAAGACACGTCCCTATTTGCGCCTGATCGGGACGCCAACTGTCCCCATAACTACCTAAAATTAACATATATTTTTTATTAACATTATTTCCTTTACTATAATGAGTGTGACAATGCGTTCAAAATCACACTAGGGCTGATACCGGCTAAGGGTGAGTGTGACAATGCGTTCAAAATCTCAAGGGCCGATGCCTGTTAGGACTACGGGAACGTTTAAAAGAATGTCCCTGGATTGTAAAAGGCAAAAAGAACATAGGTCGGTTTTAATGCATAAGAATCTGACATGCTCTCTCGATCCACCATAAAGCGAGAGAAAACACTCTCGCTTTATGGTAGATCGAGAGAAAACATTAGATGATTTATACTTTAAAAAAAGTCCCGATCCTAAGACCTAGCAACACTAGTTAAAACACTTTTGACATGCGTAAATGTCAGGGCTTAAGTAATGTGGTACTAAGCCATTGTGGTCGTTTTAATGGTGGTCAAAGGCTAACATAAATGATATTTCAATAATTGTCAGAAGGTATTTCGCCAACTGCGCAAATAATGTCCAGGTGATAAAAGAAATACATACAGTTAAACATTGAACCTCCTTCTTTTTGAAGTTGGTTAAAAAGAGGTTGAAATTTTGACAATAATTTTACTTACTTAAGCATACCAAAGGGATACTGAAAATTAGAAGAATACTACGTAATATTTGAGACCACGTTTCGGAGCCATATGTCATCACTAGCTACACTGGTCATAGACTTTCATCTTGAGATACTGTGGTATGTTGGACCAGAAGATACCAGAAGGCTTAATGTCACCCAAGGGATAATGGAAAGGGCTATGCTCGGAGTTTCCTTGCGTATTCAAATCAGGAATGAAGATATCCGTCGGAGAACCGAGGTTGCCGACATAGCACGAAGAATCACCAAACTTGGCAATGGACAGGCAGGGCACATTGCTCGCAGAACTAATGGACGTTCGGGCCGAAAGGTTC
Source organism: Mythimna ferrago (assembly GCA_910589285.2). NCBI lineage: Eukaryota > Metazoa > Arthropoda > Insecta > Lepidoptera > Noctuidae > Mythimna > Mythimna ferrago. The sequence continues at coordinate 5,888,813 of OU342693.1, forward strand.
TGGAGTGGCGACTGTGGACCGATGACCTAGTAAAGGTTGCGGGAATCCGATGGATGCGAGACGCACACACAGGACCGTTCATTGTGGAGTCACTTCGGGAGACCTATATCCAACAGTGAACATCTTTCTGCTGAAATGATGATGACGATGATGAATATCATTTATAGCTTCAGTAAATGTAACAAATAATCTGTATGTATAATTATGTAAAAGGCTAAGTCCTGACTCATTCACTTAATCATCAACGCCCATCCCTAACCCTTAGGCCCCTCGCCCACGGCGACTTTTTGTGGCGATGCAGTCGCGAAGCTGTTGCGCGTTCGCATCGGTACAGTCGCGATGCTGTAGCGCGTTGACTTCGATGCAGTCGCGAAGCTGTCGCGCGTTCGCATCGGTACAGTCGCGATGCTGTAGCGCGTTGGCTTCGATGCAGTCGCGAAGCTGTCGCGCGTTCGCATCGGTACAGTCGCGATGCTGTAGCGCGTTGACTTCGATGCAGTCGCGAAGCTGTCGCGCGTTCGCATCGGTACAGTCGCGATGCTGTAGCGTGTTGGCTTCGATGCAGTCGCGAAGCTGTCGCGCGTTCGCATCGATACAGTCGCGATGCTGTAGCGCGTTGGCTTCTTTTCTATAGCGCTTGCAAATGCGACTAACGCGCGTTAGTAGCGATGCTATCGCGCGCATACGAAACGCCTAGAACTCTAAAATTTTGCACAGAAGTTCCTTTTATTATGCAGAGAAGAATTAAAAGAATTTTCCAAAATTCAAACCTTACGGGCGGTCCAAAGTTCATCTCTAATTTGATTTACACCATGTGGACACAGCCTTAAAGACTAACACAATGTTATAGTACGATTTCATAATGTTTATATAACTTAACCATGTAATGTTTTGTAAGATATCTGTAATTTTATTCTGATTAACTGCGTAGGTGACTTGATAGCGAATAGCTAAGTAAATCATTGTCAACTAGCTGGTTCAAGAACAACACATTCAGGCCTTAACCATGACGTGTTAAAATATCAGGTGTGCGAGCGAGAAAGAAAGATAAAGCTATACACCCTACACACCCCTATTTTTAATTCATCATCATCATATCAGCCAAATGACGTCCACTGTTGGACATAGTCCTCCCCCAAACGTCGCCACAATGACCAGTCCTGTGCGTCACACATCCATCGGATTCCCGCGGATCTGACCAGGTCTATAACCTTCTGACTGGCCTACCACCGTGGGATCTGGAGGCAACAGTCCTTGCACACATCCGCAATATGCGCGTGGAGATACAACGCCGGCGTGAAAGTCCTCTGCCGCCACAGGTCACAGCATGGCGGACAGAGCTCCGGCGGGATCTCATGGTGAAATGGCGTCAGCGACTATCGCAACCCAGTACTCAAAAATTATTGTCCACGAAAATTGGTCATAATACTACGCGCAGTGTTTTTCCATTTTTATCGCCATTCATTCAATCATAATCAATGTACAATATTTCTATAAATTGAGTAATTGAGTGGCATTTTGGGATATAAACAAACGCTCACAACGTTGCTGTTTCCTGGTGTAATCTTGTCTAGAAGTTTTAAGAAGGTATTCTGTAGTTTTGCAATCACAAACAAACAAACTTTACCTCTTTATAATATTAGTGTAGCTTATTTAAATAATATAAACTAGTGCTTAACTGCAATCCTACGATGGTATGCAGTGAGCCAGTGATGCAATCGTTGATGGTGAACTAGTTTATTAGCCTTGAAAAAACCTAAATTATAATATAGTCGATTTTCTATTTGAAATGCATTTTCTTAGTATAAACAACGGACGGCGAAAAACGCTTAGTCCGGCCCTTGTGTTAGAATATAGATCCCAGTAACTCACTCCATGTAGGTACTTTCTTAGAATTACTTTCTGCCAATCATGTAAAACTAAAAAGTAGTATAAAAAAACTAAACTTTGAATTAAGCTCGCCTATGTACATGAATTTTGTTATCCACTTATTTTATAAGTTGTTATAGTGTACAATAAAAAATTTAAGAATTGAAGCCTTACAATTTTCTTACTGTTGGGACTCAGACTTCTTCACTAGGAGTGAGAATGGGCCGTAATCCACAATGCAAGCCTAATACGGGTTGGAAGATGTCCTACCTACATCATCGAATTTTTGATTCTAGGATATGATTACCTCACGATATCTTTCAACGTTTTAGAGCGCCTTCACAATAGAGTTTGTCCAGCGTAGACGTTCGATAAAGTCGATAAACGTATGCGCAGCGCAGACGTCGCGACGTGCGCGTTGATGCGGCGTTTCCTGGAGTCAATTGAACGCTGCGATAACGTGGCACCTTAGCCGCGTTGTCGCGGCGTCTTCGCTGTGTATACGTTTATCGACGCCTACGAGCAAAGAGCAATAATCTACATTAATATTTTATAGGAGGTAAAGTTTGTTTTTGTTTGTAGGAGGTAATCTCTGAAAGTACTGATCCGATTGCTAAAATTTTTTTGCCGATAGAAAGTTGCTTTATTCCTGAGTGGTATAGGCTATATTTTATACACGCGAGCGAAGCTACGGGCAAAAGCTAGTGATGAAATAAATTACACACACTAAAGCGCCAGTACAACAAAGTAACAACAGTTTATTTATTTCTTAAAAAAGCTTACAATTTTCTTGAATTACCGGTAAACTAATAATGAACACATAACCATTATCCTTGAAGTAATTTGACATGATTACTAAACTAACCGTTGGACCGACGGATCGTAGCTCATACCGACTGCGAGCAGTTATCGGTATAAATAACGATCGCGTGAACGTTTCTCTGACTGTCGCGACTGAGTTTGTCAAACTTGCGCCATAGATATAATACATCGTAGAGAAGTGAAACTCGAAAAGATTGATGGATTGCTTGATACTCATTTCTTTCTTTCTTTCTTTCTTTCTTTCTTTCTTTCTTTCTTTCTTTATTTCTTTCTTTCTTTCTTTCTTTCTTTCTTTCTTTCTTTCTTTCTTTCTTTCTTTCTTGCTTTCTTTCTTTCTTTTTTCTTTCTTTCTTTCTTTCTTTCTTTTTCTAATAATAATAATCTTTATTGGCATAAAAAATAGGTACAATAAAATGAAGTCCCTGGCTCCCATGCTAAGTGAAATACTTGTGTTACAGGAACCAGTGCCCTCTCCCTTCTTCTTTCTTTTTTTTTCTTTAAAAAAAGAAAACGGAAATCAGTGATAGCATGACGATTGACAGGACAGAATAGAAGGACCAGGGCAGGAAAATGAAGACGATAGAAGGGAAACTCATATGCGGTGGACTGGAAATAATATGACATTTGAATTTTACTGAGAAAGTATGTGTGGAGACAACGCCTTACCAAGATAATTTTTTTTATAAAGCCCTATGTATCATTTCTATACTTCTAGAGCCAGAACAAACTCTTTTTTTAAGTATGGGAATCAATAACTCTTCCAGATCTAAGTTGAACGATACCTAGTTAAATTTTCTGACTAAAACCCACCAGTGTTTCTTCAGTTGCCTTTTACCGTAGTCCAATGGAGACAACATGGCTTAATTAATTGCTCATACATATATTTACTTAGTTGAGTATTTCTCAAACGTATGTGAGAATCCGATGAATGCGGGACAGGACCGTTCATGGTGGCGACACTTGGAGGAGACCTATGTCCAACAGTGGACGTCATTCAGCTGAAATGATGATGATGATGATGATTTCTAAAACCCTACATTAGCCTGAGAACCTGTCAAAATTTGACATTAAATTTTTTTAGGTGGGAAATCATCCAATGACTTCTCCCGTTCTTGAGCGAAACGAGAGGGCGTGTTAGACTTTAACTGACTGAAAACCCACTCCTGTTCCTTCTTTGCCTTCATTCCAGGGCCTCGTGGTTCTCTTTCGCACAACCCATGGCCCCAGTAGTCTTCGACCCTTTTTTTGGTGGGGAAAATCATCCAATGACAACCCCCGCTCTTGGGCGAAGCGGGAGATAGTGTCAGACTCTTACTGACTAAAAAATCCACCCCGTTCCTTCAAGCCTTCATACCGGGGCTCGAGTTCCCTTTCGGATAACCCTGGCCCCAGTAAGCTTCGACCCGTCTGGGCCCCTGCTGTGCTGACAACTCCTTGAGGCGCACGGGAACAGTGCGCGCCGTCGACGACTTGGGCTTGGTCCGGACAGTTACCGGACGGTCGGACAGCGAGCTACCCATTGCTCACTGTCCGTAAGCCCGCGCCTACGGTGGCTGGAAATCGGGATCGGAATCCCAGCGGCAGCGAGAGCGCCGTTGCCTGATGCGGTCTGCCTCCTCCTTTGCGAGCATTACTGCTTCGCAGAAGTCGGCGACTCCTCGCTCCGGACCATGGCCTCAACTAAGGCCCGGCGCGAGAGGTCTCCGCCGCCGATAGCCCCCACGAAGGCACGGCGATGCTCCGCCCAAGCAGTCTTCGACACTGATGGGCCCCTATCAAATTAGAGTTTTAAACATGCTTAACTCAAAATATTCACAAACCTGAGCCTTAGTCAATTAAGTTGCAAGAATGTCACTTCTATACCATTTTTAATTCTATGCTATGCCCTAGGGATATGACTACTTCGTTGATTAGTGGGCACGGCAGAGACAAAGAAATGTTGGATTACGAATGTTTTTATTCCTATGCTTTTTGAGTTTTCCGCTGAGTTATGTGCTTATGTTAATTCTGTGATAAATGTCGAAAGTTCGTGTGTAAGAGATTAGGTGTTTATGAATTAATTCGAATGTAAAAACGTGAGTTAACGGAGTGAAGAATGTATGAAATGAAGTGTGAAATAAGTTGTGGGCATGGAAAAGACCCGGGTCCTGACCGTCCTGTAACTTTTGGATGTCTTTCATCTTACGGGCCAATGATGAAACGAATATATTTATGTCACTATATTGGCTGGGTAATGTGAAATCTTTTTCGGGACTTACAAGAAAGTCGCCATCGCTAAATATTTTTAAAAGTGTCGTTGATTTTGTAAAAAAATTTTAATACACTCATTACCGCTCACTAATACCGCTTTTAGACACGCAATTTACTGCTTTCCGCACTAGTGCGGAAAAGTGCGCAAGCTCGCCCCCGCCACATTTGATTGTATTTATCATATTAGGCTGGACGCTAAGCGACTGCCACGAGTTGCCGGTCAACCCCCGTTTATTTATTTCTTTTTAAGTGTATTGAAAAACGTCGTTTACCTACTACATGAGAAAATTTGTCACTGCAGCACTCGGCCTGTGACTCTGCTCCATAACATTTGAATTCCACCTCGGTCACAATGACCAATTTTCTCCAATTTTATCAAAATGTACTTTTTTTTAAGGCAAAGACAAATTCTGAAATAACTTTAGAAATCGTCTTCTGTTACTATAGTTTAAGAATACCTGTCTACGAATATTACTAAGAAGCCTCGCGCGGGCCAACTACTCCCATTCCCTACGATACCCTACTCTTAAGGTAATTACACACTACCCAGATAAGTGGCTCGATAACACTTCATAACCCGTATGCACTAAAAGTACTCACAACAAAAAAATAACGCCAAATTATACCCGTAAATAATTAAGTTATTTATGTTCGTTTTAAAACTTTTAAACGGAGAATGTGAAGTTTGTTTTTAAATAACGACTTCCTGTACCAAAGTAAATGATAAACAGCCTACTTTAAAATGAACGGAATTCTCCAATTAGGTGTGCACATTGTGGCAGGCTTGACGGAATTAAAAATAATAATTTAACGTTTAATTTTAAAATATAATTTTCTTGTTGAATGACTCGACGGTACTATAAAGCGGTAATTCTGCTATACAATACAGTGTAATGAAAATAATCAAAATACTTGATACACAATGAGCGGTTGGTCAGAGGCCGGGTCATAAGCCACCCATTCCGACACTAGTTGAAGTAATAAAGAGAAATATTACCAACGAACCATACATAGATATTAAACCATGGGCGGGGTTTAATTAGAAATTTAACCTGTTAATAAATTACCGATGTTCTGCCGCCACCCAGGGTGTGGCAACACTCAGCGTATTTCCCTAGAGAAATAACGACGGAGTTGCCAACGCAAACTCGAATTCTGGATATTTTCGGAACGCGTTCGTGATGTTTATTATGTCATTTCAACCGAAAACGTATTGTTACCCATTAGTGTCCTGTGCGTTTGTATATTTCCATTTTTATTTTCACTAAAAACTAATTTAAATTTTCTTATAAACGACACTATTTTTATTATGTATACGGTCGCTATATTTTTAAATTAATGGATGACACTATTATTAGTTTAAATAAATAAATCATCAAGGAATGTTCTGAAAATAAACTAAGAATAATGGGATCCATTAAATAATTTACATTGTCTTAGATTTTGGTTTGAAGTTTTTTTTTTTAATATAAACTAGTGCTTGACTGCGATCCCGCCTGATGGTAAGTAGTGATGCAATCGTTGATGGTGAATCGCACTAGTTTATTGTGAGCCTATTCACTCTAGCCTTGAAGACACCTAAATTCAAATTAAGTATTTTAAACTATTGTTAGTAGCCAATAAAATATCCAATTAAAATAGTAAAATTGGTTGTAAAACTTGACTTTAACCAAATTTTAAACTCGAATTAAACATTTTACGACCGCTAGTTTATTTTGGAATTGTACAAGGTGTTTAATTTTATAATTTTTATGTGAAGTCTATTCTATGCCTTGATTTAGATGTTTTAACAAATTTAAACTGTCTCACATATTTGACGCATACTTCCATTTCGGATATTTTTTACTGCCATAAGCAAGTTGTTTGAAAGAAAACTTTGATAGGTTCGTTTACGACGTAGTTTTATCCACCATCTACATACATATAAACAACGGACATTGTTCCGTTTAAGTTTATAACAGGGGCCTTACCATGACGTGTTAAAATCTCAAACGTGCGAGCGAGAAAGAGGGTTGGAGTTAAACACCCTTTATATAGTTCTATCAGTAATAGGGTTCAGTTGAGGTCGTGAAATGGATCGTGTTAAGAGCTCTCGTGGTAGACACCTTATTACCCGTATAAATAAATAGTTACCTAGGGGTCTTTAAGTCAAGAGTGAGTACCTTGGTTAATTCTAGGCCAGCATGCTCCATCGAAATGTAGTTAACCACATCGTCGCTTTCCATCAGGTGAGATGGTGGTCAAACGCGAGCCTAATAAAAAAAAAAAGTTCTATGTTAAAACTTGTTTTAGTTGATATTATTTTTATTTTTGACTAGCTGTGCCCGCGACTTCGTTTGCGTGGACTACAGGATTTTGATTGCTTTTTTTTTAATAAAAGTAGCCTATGTTATTCCTTATTACATCAGCTACCTGCCAAAAAAGTCCCGTCAAAATCGGTCGAGCCATTTCAGAGATTAGTCCGGACAAACAGACAGGCAGACAGACAAAAATCGTAAAAAATGTTATTTTGGTGTATGTACCTTATATATATTCATATGCATGTAGTAAAAAGCAGTTATTTCAGTATTACAAACAGACACTCCAACTTTATTAATAGATATAGATGTATAGATAGGCTCGAATTTAATCTGTATCTCACTTGATGGTAAGCAATGATGTGGTCGACGCTAATTTTTGAAGTAACCTTGAATAGGTTCTTGACTTAAATGCTCGGGGTGGTAGCTATTAGGAAACACAGACTTTGGCAAGGAATTGCACTCTTTAGCTGGGGTGTTATTCTCTAAGAAAACAGCTTTGAGCGCAGCGCTGCCCGCAGCAACGAGTCGAGAGCGCAGTACATTGAATTAACAATCCAATGTAAAATTGCATTAGGTTGATAATCCAATATACTGCGCTCTCGACTCGTCGCTGCGGCCAGCGCTGCGCTCAAGGCTGTTTTCTTAGAGAACAGCGCCCCTGTACGCACAATAAATCGCACCTCTAAAACAAAAGTGGCAATATACTAAACTTGTGTTTTTAATTGCCATTTTTTGGTTAACCTTTAACTTTTCAATCTGATTATCAAAACCCATTTTCTGATTGTCAAGTCTTTGTTCCAATTGTTAATGTTCCTCGGTAATTAGTTCGAAACTTCTTATCGAGTAGATAAATAATTAGATGCGCTGAAAACTTTAGACTGCTGAAAATCACCTTTTTGGTAAGGGTGCGAAATGTGTAGCCGTGTAGCCAAAACGTTTTGTGAGTACATATTACTTTCCTGAAGCGCTCAAAATCTCAAAATCTCTCTTGTTTTCGCGTTTTTACTTTGGAAATCGCATAAATAACATAAATAACTTAACATAGTTTTTTTTGTTTTGGATTCGCACTGTAAAGAATTAGTTCTCAGTCACTTTGAGGTTAATTAAAATGCGGTTGTAACACATTCTAATGTTTTTGCAGTATTTGGCAGCGAATATCGAGTCAGGTCAATCGGCAAGCATTGCTGAGGTAATCAATACAATATTCTCAGTTCCATTCCACCGAAATCGCGCTTGGTTTAATGATTCCACATATTGTCTCAACTGCACAGACATCTGAGATACCAAACGAGATATAAAAAGAGTGTTTTATATAATTTAATTAATGTCTGATATAATATAAATAATTTTTAATTTAATGAAATGCATGCCAAATATAATTTTAACTAATGCTTAAATCTAATTTAATGAATGTATAATGTAATTAATGTTTATTGAAATGAATGCCAAATATAATTTAATTAATGTTTAATTTAATGTAATTAATGAATAACGTTAAAAATTAATGTTTAATGAAATTGTATAAGTTAGTCTATAATGTCTTTTGTTGTGCCCAACAGGGTCCACAATTGTGTCTATTATATTTTCACGTACCACCTAAGCATGTACATTGTGGAATGCAATAAACAATTGAGTATTGAGTAAACTACACCAATTTTACATCACAATATCCTCTAGGAATCATTAAGCGAATAATTAAAACAACCACTAAACTCAACTCGGAAAAAAACCCGCCAATACTTTACATACTACACTCGCAGTTACCACAAAATCAAACTCAAAATAAACAAAGACACGAAAATGCCGTTCCAATTTCAAAACTTTACATACTACACTCGCAGTTACCACAAAATCAAACTCAAATAAACATTAAAAAAACAAAGACACACGAAAATGCCATTCCAATTTCAAACGACATAAGAACTTTGAAAAAAAAATTCAATTAAAAATATTCCCGCGGCCAGTAACTGTTAATCAAGTACCGGTATCGATTATTCGTTTATATCGATAGAATCGATACAGCATGTTATCGAAGCGCCTCTAGCTTCGTTAAGGACGGTGTAATCGACTTAGACATGCGTCATGGCTAATTCATGTGTTATTCGATTTTAAGAAACGATAGCTGATGGGTGTCGGGTTCCGCTGTAAAAGGATGAAATCGATTTTGGATAGAAGCTGATTTTGATCTGGAATATTCGAAAATTGAGGCGAAAAATCAGTTATTTTTAAAAAGATAAGTGACATAACACCACTCTTGCTAGTAGAGACAGCAGCGTAAGAAAATAATCCCATTTTATATCTATCAGATGTGTTAAGTCCGATGTAACAAAAGGCGAGCCTATCCTAAAGGCTAAAGTTTTATGTGTGTCTGTTTTACGTTTAAACAGCTGTATATATTTGAATACGGTTTTTTTTCTATAAGTTCTTCCATCAGACTCGCGAAAAGAAAAAAATAAAAAATAATATGTACTTAGACAATAGCGTGTAAAAATAGAAGAGTGAACTTTTAAACTAAATAATCAAATATACAAATATAATTTAAATAATCATCATGATCATCATCATGTTAGCCGATAGATGTCCACTGTTGGACATAGGCCACCCCAAGTGTCGCCATAACGACCAGTCGTGCGCATCTTGCATCCGCCGAATTCCTGCGACCCTCACCATGTTATCGATTCACCTTGATCCCTCAAGGTGAATCGATAACACTGTCTCGTATGCTATTTAAAAAATAATTAGGTATTTATAATTATCACATTAATCGAGCGAAAAGTTACTGCTCATTTACTTAGTTGTTGAAGCTAGGATCAAAAGACACTTTGCACCTACGGAACCTGCTACTCCACACACAGGCACACGCTATGTATCTCTGCAGCGATACCGCAGTGTGGCCACATATCGCTTAGCTACACGTAATCCTACTCAAATCAAACGCAATTAGAGTAATAACTTGAATAGGCCACGAGTAATAGTATAACAACACATTTGGTATAAATGTAGTGTCGGTGCTGCGTCGAATGTGTCATGGACATGATTTGTTGGTAGTTTTTGTTATGCTAGCTTCTGATAGCAGTTTTGAACTGCTGGAGATAAAAAAAATATAACAAAGGAACAAACTTTCGGGAAAAAAAAATATACCTAACCGACTTTAATGTTAAAAAACACTGAAAAGTTAAAAAACAATGTTAAAAAACACCGACTTCCGAAATTAAAGTTATTTTATACTTTTCAGTGTTTTTTTACATTGAAGTCGGTTATATTTTTTTTTTGTAAAAAGTTTTTTATATTACACTTTTTAGTTATGGTACCACCACTAAAAAGTACCCCTCAGACAAACTTAAATAACTTATAGCCACAGTGCACCTCATAACGATTTTAATAATCCCAAACACGGTTAGATTACATTAATTTTTTTTTTCTTTCTAGCTTCATCATCAGATCAGTTCGATACATCCCCCCCCCCTTTCTGACAATCAGTCATCGACTACACGTATAAACAAAGCAGCTTGTAACCACAGTTCTGCTGTGATTCTATGAGGAGTTCTGTTCCATATCTTCGAAGTTCATGATCAGATCATAACAATATTTCTATGGGACCAATTTGGAAGCACAACCTTTCAATTAAAAAAATAATTTTTAAAATCGGTCCACAATTGACCGAGATATCAGTGAACAATACATAAAAAAAAAAACATATTCACCCCAATATAGAACCTCCTCCTTTTCGAAGTCGGTTAAAAAAGCATCATAGCATAGTATAATCTGCCATTTTACAAGCTTTTATGTAGTTTTACTTGTCCCGATGTTTGTCTGTAATCAACCCACAGACAGACCTGACAGACCTGTTGGTCTAGTGGTTAGTGACCCTGACTGCTATGCTGGAGGTCATGGGTTCGATTCCCACCCAGGACAAATGTTTGTGTGATGAGCACGATCATTTGTTCTGTGTCTGGGTGTAATTTATCTATAATATGTATATATTTAGAAATATATAAGTATGTTTATCAGTTGTCTAGTACCCATAACACAAGCTCTGCTTAGCTTGGGACTAGACGTTGTGCGTTGTGTGATAGTTGTGGAAGAAAAAAAAAAAAAGACTTGCAAATTTGATTCACTTCCCGGTCACCGATTGATCTGAAATTTTGCATGCATGTGTAAATAAGATGACAATGCAAGATTATTATGACATGGAGCTAATCTGATGATAGAACTGGAAGGTGATTATAGGAGCTTGGTAGTTAAACGACACAACCCCATCGAATTTGGGCTCGTATGATACGTCTTGACGAGTATTAACCAGTTGTGTGTCTAAACGTGGATCCACGCGAGACACAATGGCTATTTAATTGTGTCTCTAATTACGGCACACGAGAAGTTAATTATATAGGTATACCGAGCTATAAAAGCTTGCTGTGAAAAAATGATTTTCAACAATACCATCAAAGACACTTCCGCCTGACCACCACTAAGTTCATTTTTGTTTGCACTTGAAACGCGTAGGCAAGCATTAAGAAAGGGGTTTCCAAAATTCACCCCATACAGACGAAGCTGCTGGCAGAAGCTAATTTGGAATGAAATACTTTGACCTTTTCCTAATATCTGAATGTACCATCGCAGTCATTTCTACCTACCTGATCACTTAAAAAAATTTTCGCTTGAATCCTGCGGCGCGGCGCCAAACCAAACTCTTGTAAGTTTTCGTTTCGAGTGCAAGCAAAAATGAACTTAGCGGTGGTCATGCGGAAGTGTCTTTGATGCGTCCTAAAAGAAAACCTTGTGAAAAAGTCCCAGTAGTTTCGACTGTGCATTGATATCATCAGTTTCTCCTTTTACATAAAAATATATCAGGCGCCTGCCGTACCCAGTAATGTGTAAACAAATTGATTTAATCAATTGTAAATCAATCATGTATTATTGATAAATAAATCACATTATAAACTTAACAATCTTGATTAATAACTAGAAATCTTGGTATTTATTGGAATGTTAGTTCGGCGCCACAGCGAATTAGTTTTAAGACTAATCAATTAATGTTTAAAGTTAATTGACTGAGCTTAAGTAATACAACGGATTTATAATTTAGAGAACACGATGTTTCTGTCAGTAAATTAATATTTCAATGAAAAAATGATAATGATGTGAACAGTTACGAACACATATTTTTTTAAAACTATTAATGATAAATCATTAAAAGTGTATATCGCTAAATGTGACCAATGGTTCTTGGTCACAATTACCCTATGATTATATTATTCTTCTTTATAATTTAGACTACTTCCTTCATCACCAGCCTTTTTTTATTGTTCCTACTGTTGGGACTCAAGCATCCTCTCTAGGAGGGGGTATGGGCCGTAATCCACCACGCGGGCCCAGTGCGTGTTGGTGAATGTCACATGTCTTCGAATTTTTGGTTCTAGAACATGCTGGTTTCCTCACGATGTTTTCCTTCACCGTTTTGAAAGCAGTGGTGATGAAGTAAATTACACAAAGTAAAGCGCTTGGCTAGGTTCGAACCCGCGACCTACAACTCGTAAGTCGGGGCCGTTACCACTCGGCTACCACTGCTCATTAGACTACTTAATGATATGCTATTCCACTTAATTAAAACTTTGATTTTGAACCCTGGGAACCTGACATAGATCTCTATGGAGAAGAACGTACAAGAAACTCCACAGAAAATAATTGAGATCAGAAACTTTTTCTTTTCTTTTTTTTTGGTGTAAAAATCATCAAAGTTACTTATTTTATGCTGTCATCGTTAATATTGAGATTATAAATTTGATATACGGCGTGTGAGAACGATGTAGGAAGATGTGCCTGTTAAAAGCATCCAGAGTAAGTACATGTTATGTTATGAAACAACATCAGGGTCCTTACCATGACGTGTTCAAATGTCAGACGTGCGAACGAGAAAGAGGGACGGAGCTGTACACCCGATATAGCTCCTTCCCTTTAACAGTTCTGTTTATGTCGACAAATGGACCCGTAGCAGGGCCTTTGATCATCATCTTCTTCCTGCCCTTATTGCGCCAACCTCCAGTAGTTAAGGGAGCGTTCAAGTATTACGTAACGCAATTTTTGAAGATTTTAGACCCTGATGTAACGCACCTTAACGTTTCTTTGTACCCCTCCCTCCCCCTCCCTAAACGTTACGTAACATTTAAGTGACCATTAAAGTCTCAATTGTGTTAAAGAAAGGTTTGCCAACTTAGGAAACAAAAATAAAAGTAACGTACAATACTATTGAGGGTTTCCCCGTAAACGAAAAGGGTTGCTGATTTGGAAGATTCTAATTCCCTAGCTTTTTATTAAAATAAAAAATGTTACGTAACGCGTTGTTTAAATACCCCCGCCCTTGTAACGCACCGTAACGTTTTACAAGACCCCCCCTCCCCCAAATTGCGTTACGTACAATAGCCGTCACGGATCTTGAGCGCTGGCTTCAAGTTGCGCAGAAGTCAAATATTCGGTCTCTTTAGTGGTGCGAAGTGAGACGTGGGGGCGGGGAGTGTCAGTGATTGGCTCGCCGCGTCAATGACGTCACTCCTGATTCGTTCCCTGCGTTGCTGCATGTAGGTTTCTAACAACGAAGACGATTGACTCGCCAATGTATGGAATGCGCAAAGCGATCCCCACTCTGACGCCGAGCGTTCAAGATCGCTTGAATGCTCCCTAATATGGAACATGTTACTTGAAGTCGGTGCGGTATCTTTTCTTGATTCACTGACTCCCTTTTCTTTCATATCACTTCTCACAAAACCATCTTTTCTTTGGTCCTCTTGGCTCCTCTTTTCCATCCATCCACATGTAAATCCATAACTCTTTTAGTAACATGGGTTTTGTCATGGCTTTGTAACATTAACATGTAACATTTTGACCGATGATATATTCTAAATCTAATATCTGCTAATAGAAGGAGATACGCCAGAATAGGTTATTGCCATAAACTACCCTTAAGATCTAAGAACTAAAAAAAGATAGATCTAGATAATACTTACTAGTTTTTCGACCCACATCAACAAAGTAAGCCAGACACATTATTTGTTACTATAAAGGAAACAAACCATAAAACTAAGCTAACTATTATTATGTCTAACTATTCTCTTCGCAAAACGATGGTTGGGCCTCAGAAATAATTCAGAGCGAGCATAATGTAGGCGCCACGCCGCTCATTTGGCAGTAGCACTTCTTGCGGCTATAATTCATTGTATAACTAACAACCTAGCAACCGATTCCTTTCACGACGTATTGGCACAAAATAGATAGGTACAGAAGACAATCTCATGTATGTACTTCACTTTTTATACCTACGCTCCGCTCGGTGGATGCACACTGATGAGCGTTTGAGCCGGAACTGTTCGACGAGTGGTCCGAGACGCGACCGAGATATCGTGTCCGTGAGCGGTGTCTATGTGTGCGTTGCTCGAGCGCGTTTTGTATGTAGATTGACTTCTGTACCTGTCTATTTTGTGGTATTGGCAACACAAAATTTTATAGCTTTTTGAGGTATTTTGTTCAAATAATTCAGTGAAACAAATTAGCTAAAGCTGCCTTGTGATTGTTTTGTGGCCCGTGTGTGGCGGTGTGGCCACAAAAAAAAGCTAGAAGCTGTTTCTAACTTTTCCGGCTACAAGCCGTCGCGCGCTAGCTTCTCCGGCTACAAGCTCCGCTTCAGGTTTTTTTGTGGCCACTTCTGGTTTTTTTTTTGTGGCCCATGTGCGGGGGACACTTACAAACCACTTACACTTACAAAACAGGAGGAGCTGTATTATAATTTAATTAAAGATTGGGAAAAAAAAACTTTATTTTTAAAACGTTGCTTCACAAACAAAGACACCCAGAACCGTAACAAATATCAGTAAGCGAAAATTTTTGTTCCGTGCGGGAATCGAATCCGCGACACGCAGTGCAGTAGCCATTCGCTCGACCAACATTGGTGATGATGTCGACAATTGATGATTTCCAAAATATTTTACAATCAGTTACATACACTCAATCAATTAACTTCTCCCTCTCTGGGTGTCAGACTTTTACAGACTAAAACCCATCCAACGCAAAGGGTTGCCCTTTGAGTTGGATGGGTGTTCCTTTATTTGCTTTCCAGAGCCCCGGCCACACTTCTGAACCATCCCGAAGCCCAGGTACATTCTGAAACGACCAAGGTAAGTAATTTTAATAAGCCAATTAGGTATTTGTGCAGGGGCGGATCCAGGATTTATTTCTGGGTGGAGAGGGGGGGGGGGGGCACAAGTTGCGGACGGGCAAAAAAATCAACAATTATATTGAGAAAGTACTACAAGTTTTAATTCATATATTAACAAACTTTGATTTGCTTCTGAGTAATATACTCTAATGGAATCTTCACAGTAAACGAAAATACCGTCTAAGGGGAGCATGTGGCCCCATGCCCTTCCCTTAAATCCGTCCTTGTATTTGTGTTACTATAAATTTAATATCAAACAAAGCAATAATCAACTACGCAATAACTTCCCACAATTCAAACACAAAAAAAAAAAAAAAAAAAATAACTCCACTACTGTTACAAAATACAATTCATAACAGTTATAGGTCGCCATATTTTACCTAATTGAGCACAAACAGCGCCTGGGGGCAAGTCACTATCTGAGTGACGCACGTTCAGACAAAGAAAAATTATCCGCTGCACTCCCGACATGACACTTACAATAAAAATAAATTAACTGCGCACTCTTCTAATGAGGGCCGTAGGGCTGCCAGTAGTTGGAAGTCAGTGATATTTTTTTAAGCTATTGCATAGCTTCTATCGCGGGCCTTGAGCGTGGAGACCGAATCCGGAAATTCCGTAACGAAAATAACCTAACACCCCCCACTAATTTGTTTTTTGAGCGTGGTGACCGATAAGAAAACAAATGAGTGAACAATCAATCAAAATTCAATTCAATGTGTGAAAGTGTAACTTCAATTAATATCAAAGAAAAAAAAACAAAGGAAAAAAAATACTGCATAAATAAAATAAATAAATAATTATAATTGCATAAGTTGATAAAAATGCTATGCAATAGCTTTACCGCGGCAGTCCCCGAGTGCCACACGTCTTTTTTTTACATTTTCATTTGTTTTCGAGATCTTAGGATTTTAGGCACGGGACACAGGTCATGGTCTGTCCTCAAATAGCCCATATGAAGAGGATCACACCCACGAGGGTGCGGCGGTGCTCCGCCAAAGCGGGCCACACCTCCACTCTATGCTACACCGTGTCTTCCAGGTGGTCCGCACAATGGTGATACCCGGGCATTTTTTCCGCACGAAGCAGGTGCTGAACTTACCATGTTAGGTGAGGACCTACATCACGCAGGTGAGACTCCTTAAAGAGGGAACTTACCGCCATGATTTTGGCGTGTCCAGGAATATATTCCATTATTCCCTTGGAATAACTTTCTACTTTTACGCTGGTGAATACTAATATTTCAAGTAACTTACATTTGTAGCACACCTTCATCGTCATTTCAGCGGAAAAACGCTCTCTACTCGACATAAGCCGCTCCAAATGTCGCCACATCGACTGGTCTTTTGCGTCTCGCCTCCAAGTTATTTCCATGGCTCTCACCCAGTAACAGTCCAACTTCTGGTAAGTCTACCAACACAGCGTCTTGCAGCACCTACGCGATCACCACTCTAAAACTTTTAGGCCTCATCGACCATCAGTATTGTATACTTTGACGTTTATCAATAAAATCAAATTCAAAAACTGATAACCCTATTGGCGAGTAGTGTCGCCAGTCATCTTAGATGAGCCGAGATATTTCCCGAAGCATGTTGTAAAAAACGAAGTACGATGCTTCTAATTTCGTCATTAACTCGTCCTATATCCATGTTCCCACACTGATTTTGTGACGAACGGGGACATGACACATGGCGATGAGACTTGTAAATGACGGTTATGACGTTTGAAGGCTACTGCGAGATACTTACATGAGTCTCATAATAATATGTCCGCGGATTATGGCAAGCACCGTAAGAGATTATAGACATACTAGCTATGCCCCCGTGATTTCACCTGCGTCTTTAGTTAAGGCGTATAGTCCCTTAAATATCTAGCTGGAGTTAAATTGACACATACTCGTACTGCCACTTATGAGACAATACGAGTATATTGTGTGCATTTAGTTTCGGTCAGCTGCGTCCGGATAGAGTCCCGTTGACTTTTTTTTTTTTAATTGAGATAAACTAGTGCTTGACTGCGATCCCACCTGATGGTAAGTAGCGATGCAATCTTTGATGGTGAGGCGCACTAGTTTATTAAGAGCCTATTCACTCTAGCCTTGAAGACACCCAAATTATAATCGGACGGGAAGACCGCAGCAGGCAAACTGTTCCGTTGACTTTTAAATCCATTTTCCTACTGATTGATTTAAATGTGCTTTATACATTCTGACGAATTTTTTGTGTAAACATATTTATAAAGATTAAAGTCGTTTGAAAGGAGTAGGGAAAACAAGTGAAAAATATAGCATAGTCGGCCTTATAATGTGTTCTTACTGTTGGGAATCAGGCCTCCTATCTAGGAGAGGGAATGAACCGTAATCCACCACGCGGGCCCAGTGCAGTGCGTGGTGGATGTCGCATGTTTTCGAAGTTTTGGTTCTAAGACATACCGGTTTACTCGCGATGTTTTCCTACACTATTTTGAGAGCAGTAGTGATGAAATAAATTACACAAAATAATGCGCCTGGCTGGGTTTGAACCCACGACCTACAACCCGTAAGTCGAGGCCATTACCACTCGGCCACCAGTGCTCAAATATCATGTCGTTAATTTTTTTTTTTTTGGTAAAAGATTTTTGTCATACGAAAAAATCATTGATAATGTTGTACATGAGTTAATAATAAGCATATATTTCTTTCAAACCTGTTTACTTTGCCGTTACCGAAGGATAGGCTTCAGAAAGTGTGTGTGTTTATGGCACTAGAGCGCCGTTTTTTTGGGCACTAGGACCCGAATGCTCCAAAGTCGTAGGTAGTATCACCTATAGCCTTAAGACTTTTCCTATACCGTCAAGCATTATCACAAATCAGATTGTTACCTGTACATGTCATATTTATACATAAAATAATGCCACCGACCGCCACGAGCCGATGATTCATCAACACTGTGTCACGGCGCACAGTCTATCATATTAATATTACTAAGAATAACAAAGAAATATCCTTTGTTGCTTTGTGTTCTTTGTCTCCGATCAAAATAACTTATTCTTGTAAAAACAAAGAAAAGAATAGAGGTCAAATTAGTTTATTAAAGAGTGTACTGTTTTCTTGTTCACCTTTCGCATAAATCCTACGCACAAAATGTTTTGGAAACATAATCATGCGCCTACAGATTTTTTTTTTTTATTTGGGAATTCATTCAATGACTTCTGCCACTCGGGGTGGAACGGGAGGGCGAGTCAGACTTTTACTGATTAAAACCACACCTATGTCAGATATCTTTTGCGTTCTGAAATCACGGGTTTCCTTTTCAGAAAAACTCTGCAGCCCCAGCGGGCACCAGCCTTTCTGTGGGACCCCACAGTTCACTGACATCTCTTTGAGAAGCACGTGGAACACTGCGCTCGGTCCGGATGATTACCGGACGGCCGGACGGTGAGCTACACATTGCTCGTTGTCCGCAAGCCAGCGCCTATCTGGTTGGTAATCGGAGTCGGTGTCTCGGTGTTTGAATCGTGAGGATGTCCGTTACGCGTGCGGCTGTCTCCTTCGCTAGCATTCCTACTTTGCAGAAGGCCTGCCATTCCTCCTTTTTCCGGACCATGGCCTAAACCAGGGCACGAGAGGTCGCTGCTACCGATCGCCTCCATGAGGACACGACGGTAGGTACTCCACTTCCACCCGAGCGGGGCTAACCTTTACCGTATCCTCCACCTTGTCCTCTGGGTGGTTCATAAAATGGTAACACCCGCGCGTTCCTTTCGCCTAAATCCGATGCAGGAACCTCCCGACCTTTCCATGTCCGATGAGGACCTGCATCATCCATTTGAAGGTTAGAACGTCGTGAAGCCTCAAAGAAGGAGATTTACCACCGTAATCGTGGCGTGTCCAGCGCTGGGTTGCGACCGTTCGCAGCCGCCATATCACCAAGAGATCCCGCCAGAATCTGTTCGCGAGTTTTGCCCCGGGTGTTGCGATTGGTGCAGACACTTGAGATACAATTCACATCATAATTACCACCACACCTACCACAGTGTTGTCTTTTTTAACCCAAAGGTTGACTGGGAGAGAATGCCTTGTTGCCTATGTACCACTACTGTACATGAAGTTTAAATAAATAATTAAGAAATCAACTTTAGAATAAACATAGGTAAGTCAATAACCGCTATTACCACGCTAAAACAAAACAACTATAGTTATACCTCTTGGTAAAAAGTTACCGATACTTTTTCTCTACATACTCCATAAAACGGACACCTACCGATCGCAGTTAAAATGCCATTAAATATTCAATAGTTATTATAATTATCTCTTTGATCAGTATCGTTGAAGTCCATAAAATATCCTGGCGATATAAGGTAACCTGGATCGGTAGGTCTTACCATACCTCGCGGGGATTGTAAAAAACATGTAGATATCGTCGCCAATCGATCTAGAATTGTGTAAATAAAATTATAAATATAACATGCAGGTATTCGTATCCTGTTTGCGTATTTTTACTAGATGTATTACAGTAGCGTAACGAGGCGTGGGCGAATTGGGCCCTCGCACCCAAAAGAGACTCACACAAGCGAGAACTATTGAAGAAGGAGGGTTATTTTACAAGCTTTTATTTAGTTTCACTTGTCCCGATGTTTGCAATAATTGTCTGTAATAATTGATAATTTGATCAATTTCCGGGTTACTGATTGAGCTGGTATTTAGCAGGCATGTGTAAATCAGATGACAATGCAAAATTATTATGATATGAAGCTGATGTGATGATGGAACCGGAAGGTGACCGTAGAAATTCGGTAGTTACACGACACAACCCTATCGAGTTTGGGCTCGTATGATTCGTCTTGACGAGTATGAATTATATAGGTATACCATGCTATAAAAGTTACTATGAAAAAAATATTTTCATTAAAAACTTGTTTAAGTATGAAAATCATCTAATGACATCTCCCACTCTTAGGCGGAGCGGGAGGGTGTCTCAGACTTTTACTGACTAAAAACCCATTCCACTCCTGTTCCTTCGTTGCCTTTCATACCAGTGCCGAGTTTTCCTTTCAGAAACAAATCCTTGGCCCTAGTAGCCATCGACCCTTCGGTAATCTGGATCGGGATCCCGGCGGCCTCCATTTATAGTTAGACTATAAATGGAGGCCTTTGATAAAAAATCAAACGAAAGGAGTACTCGATTGGTATATATGTAATGTGCTTACACTAATATGACGTCATGGCGTCATAATTAATCAGTAGATTCCTATTCGACAAATAATAGCGTTTAAAACAAAAATACTTCAAAGAAAAAACTACAATAACTAGAAAATCAAACTTTATGTTAAACAAAGAGAAGTTTAAAGTTAACTAGTTAATTTTCCGAAGCAGTAAACTTCCAGATTCTAATTTATACACATATTATAGAATACGGCTACCTGTCTTAATATAGGAAGTCTCATATCTGTGTGTTACAGTTAAAACTGTGAATTGGTCAAAACTTGTTTTGACCGCAGGAATTGATTAGAAGAACCTTAGACCAGTTGTATTCTAGAATGACTAACATTTATTCAAAAACCTGTTCGTTTGAAGGTTGTCTTTGTAACAATATTTTTTTTTACTCCACCTATTTGATACTGGCCTTATATTATACAACCATCACATAAAGCAAGTCATTCTGTCCCTAGATACATGTAGTATGGGCGTTCCCTAGAGAATGTCAAAAAAAAAAATTAATAAAAATCACATTAAGTGAATTAAAATAAGTATACATGCATCTAACAATTTTATTCAAAAATCAAAATGTGCAAATAAAATGTGGCTACACACTGACACTACTGACGAGTCTGTAAAAAAAAGTAATGAAAGAGCGGGAGCGTTATACACCGTTAAATTTTAATCGTTTTAATCCCGTGGAGGGTCGATCCGGTTCATGAAACACTATCGATTTGTAAAGATAAAATTAAAAAATAAAGTACCTTTTTTTCAAAACTCGTATTAATTTACGCATGTACGAAATTAATTTCTCTATGAAAACGTCAACTGAGTCCAATGACCTGTAGGTAGTAGTCGGCGATGCATACAAACTACCTATAGGTCATTGGACTCGACATTTGCTTCGCAGAAGGAGGTGAACGCCTGCCATTCCTCCTCGCTTCGGACCATAGCCCGAACCAGGGTCCGGCGCGACAGGAGTCGATTGCCGATTGTAACCACACGGCGGCGCTCTACTCAAGCGGGGCGCACCGCCACCGTATGCTCCACCGTGTCCTAAAGGAAGTCGTGTGATAGTTAACATTAACTTGTAAGTAATACTCATATTTCTCTAATACATATAAAATTTGTTTCAGTTTATTGTCTTTTAAATCTTACAGATGGTGTAGAGTATCCAACAAGGGGATGAAGCTGTCTTTGTCTTGGTAGGCTTGAATTCCTCACATCTCGCAGGTCTCGCACTCTCTCGCAATGCTCGGGAGTTCATTTTATAAATCCCTCACTTGCGTTCGGGATTTTTGTGATTATATACTAGTACGAGTAAATAAAACGAGTTTAGCTAAATTGTGCACGCGTTTTTACTCAATCTAGTCAAAATAAGTTTTGACTAATTATTATCAGTATTGCCTGTGACATACATAATTAAACATTTTCCAATATTTACTGAAACTCTTTACTATGACTCAGAATACATTTCTGCGTCCTACTGAAACGATCTTTTGTTTAAAATTAATCAGAATTCCACACAATGGCTACTGTATTGACAATGGGAAAATTTATTACTTACAAATATTACGGAAATAGTTTAAACAATAAAGAGATACATAAACCTTCTGTTTTCTGTGTTTTATATTATCTTCTGTTTTTAATGCTGGTCTTACATATTAAAAACTTTTAGAAGTTTCAATTTAAAGCTTTCTTGTAATTGAATGGCGAATGGTATAGTCTGTCTAATAAGTCAACCGACTTGGGAATTTTGTATAATATTTAATCATTTAAAAAATACTTATATTCGATACTTTTCATAAGGTTCTTCTGTTAGTAAACAATGATCTCTATCTCTTAATCAACCTTGATTATTGAACCCGTGCTGACTACATCAGATTTCATTAAATTCTAATAATTACCCAAGTCGTTTAACTTATTAGACAGACTCTATACGAGCACTTTTGTATTTAAGTTTTGTTTTTAATTCTAATTTATTTTTTTATTTTTTGTCTTCATTCCAGGGCCCCGTTTTTGCTTTCGCACAACCCATGGCCCCAGCAGGCTTCGGCCCTGCTGGGGCCCTACGGTTACGAACTTACCATGACCGGTGAGAGTTCTCTTTTGTGCATAAAGTTAAAAATAGATAAATACAAATATTGTTAGGGCCTTTACATGTAATGTTGAATGTTATGAAATGAAAGGATGTTAATGTTCTGTAAAAAATATTTAATAATACACTTCACTAATTTATTTTTACTCAAAAATGTTAAATAAATATTACCTACTTTTAAGTTCTTATATTATTCCATGGAAGATATCGCTGTCAGCGATAAGACCGCCATTGTACTCATAGATTTAAGTTTCCGTGAATTTGTTACTATTTTGGTAAACAATAAAGTTTATTCTATTCTACTTAAAAAGACTAATAAAATGTTAAATATTACGAGAGTTCCGTACCAAACGTACTACTCACGCACTTGTGTACGTGATGATACAGCAAACCTACTTTTACTCGATTTGTAATAATTACTAACTAGGTCTAAGTCCAATGTATGGATGCTGACCGTACAAATATTTCACAGGGATCTTCAAAATCTACACCTGCTACAAAAAAATCAACTTTAAAACAACATAATCCAATTATCGCCTATTTTCGTATCAGAGAGGTAACTGCCTACATTCTATCCTAGGAATCCTAGCCTATAAAAAAAAAATCAAAATCATTTATTTCAAATTGACCATTTGCAGGCACTTTTGAATAGTCAAATGTCGGTCAGTCCAAGAAAAGTGAAGCTAAATTGCACGTTCCAAAGAGTAGGTCTCTATGGAGAAGAACGTGCAAGAAACTCCATGGACACTCTTTTAATATAATCATTGACGCAAGTGATGTCGCCGTGAGCACCCGTCTTAAAAGATTGCAACCGACTGTAATGACAACAAAGATAGCTATTTCAGCCTTCATCGATATTTACCATCGTTTGAGTGACTGGAATTTCGATCTTCTTAAAAGCAAATAATAATATTATGTAAAAAAGAAACTTAACAAACGCACAGGATCGTTAATTGTGGCGACACTTGGGGGAGCCATATGTCCAACAGTGGACGTATGTCGGCTGAAATGATGATGGTGAAGAAACTTAATTTTAAATGCCTATATTTTTTTATTTTCTTTTTTTTTTTCAGGCGTACTCCTCCTCATCACTGTCATCCGGAAATATTCCCGGAAGACATTTTTTTTTTTTCAGTTAATTGATTTTTTTTAAATATATAATAGAATTTAATTAATAATGAAAAAGAGATAATTGAAATTGATGTCTGTCTGTGGCTAGATGTAGTAGGAGGCAATTACTCGTAGTAGATTTTTTTACATGGTATTTAAGAAAATCTAGCTGATTTCTTTTGAGTAAACCAAAGTTTTTCAAAGACCAGTCTACTCGATTTTAAGTTATATGTTTAAGATAAAAAACTTTTTACAAAAAAATATATAACCGGCTTCAATGTTTAAAATTATCATAACTTTAACTTCGGAAGTCGGTGTTTCTTTAATAGTTTCGTCTCTTCGTTATTTAACACCGGCTTTAAATTAAAGTTTGTACTTTTCAGTGTTTTTTAACATTGAAGTCGGTTATATTTTTTTGTAAAAAGTTTTTTATTTTCTACTTTTTAGTTATGGTACCATCACTAAAAAGTACCCCTCAGACAAACTTAAATAACTTATAGCCACAGTGCATCTCATAACGATTCTAATAATCCCAAATACGGTTAAATTACATTAATTAATTTTTTTACAACATGTATAAACAAAGCAACTTTACTTGTAACCACAGTTCTGCTGTGATTCTATGAGGAGTCCTGTTCCATATCTTCGAAGTTCATGATCATATCATAACAATATTTCTATGGGACCAACTTGGAAGCACAACCTTTAAATCAAAAAAAGAGTTTTCAAAATCGGTCCACAATTGATCGAGATATTGGTGAACATACATAAAAAAAATAACATACATTCAGCCGAACATAGAACCTCCTCCTTTTCGAAGTCAGTTAAAAACCCGTTCTTTTCTACTTATGTTCATATTGAAGTGTAGTCAAGTTTTAAAATTGTGTTTTTTTATAATGGATAGGCTCGCGTTTGACCACAATCTCACCTGATGGTAAGCGATGATGTGGCCGACGATGGAGCACGCTTGCCTAATTATTTATTTCATTGCACCACGTTATTAACGAACCCGATTCTAATAGATTCGCGCAACAAAAAATGAGGTTATGATTAATTGAAAATCATTTAATGATTCGATCAAAATAGGCACCGATGTCTATTTCAGATTACAGAGTCTGTCTAAAAAGTCAAACGACTTGGGTAATCTAATCCTAACTAATATTATAAATGTGAAAGTGTGAATGTTTGGATGTTTGAATGTTTGGATGTTTGTTACTTAATCACGCAAAAACGGCTGAACGGATTCGGATGAAATTTGGCATGCATATAGCCTTTGACATGGAAAAGAACATAGGCTACTTTTTATCCCAGAAAAACATCTTATTACTCCGGGAAAACACGTTTAGAGTGCGATAACCGAAGTACACGCGGACGAAGTCGCGGGCGGACAGCTAGTGAAATATAAAATTCTGATATATACAACACTCTAGTGGCAAAAAGATGATCATTGTTTATTAATAGATTTTTTAATTTGTTAAAAAAATCCAAGTCGTTTGACATTATAGACAGAGTATAGTATCTTATAACACATCATTTTTGTTTCTGCTAACAAGTGAAGTGCGCACTTTAATAGTGTCCGAACGCTGCATGCGCTACCAAAATGATACAGTGCAGACACACTTGCTATTAATAGACAGCACAAATTAAAACGACACTAAACATTCAGTACAGTCAGGATCGAAGTTATTATTACAGAAATTAGCAACAGATAAAACTAGAAAAAAAAAAAACTGAGCAAGTACGTACCTACTCGCGCACGAAGATATACGTATTTCCGAATCGTAATTTTTTTTTTTTTTCTAGTTCTAGATATTTGAATATTGGACTCGCCACTATCACGATGATACTTCCTCTCATAGAGAAGAGGTTACACAGGCATTCTTACTTTCTGCCTAATGCAGGTCCTCTTCAGACACAGTTGTTTTAAGAGGTTTCTGTTTCCTATTCGGTGGAAGAAACGCCCATGTGTTACCACTATGCAGATCGCCCGAAGGACCAGGATTAATGGCGGAAGTCTGCTCCACTTGGACAGACTTACACCGCGTCTTCAAGACAGCGAGCGGCCTCGTGTACGTTTTAAATGAGGTACAGATAGGAACCAATCAACATTTTCTTTACCTCTCTGGAATAAACGCGCAAACCTGATGGCGACCATGTCAGCCCTCTTTTTCCTTTCAGTATCAGCATCGTCGTCACCATCATCCCAAACTTACTTGCTAAACCCTCACTAGTGGTATTCCATTCATCAGGACCTATGCCGCCAGCATAATTTTGGAGCACCTTCGCCCGCTGGCCACAAAGACCATGACCTAACTCTTGGTGATGTTGTATGAACCTTTAGTTTGTCAACTTATTTGAAAGCATGAGTCCTTGCTGAGCATTATAAGGCTGATTATGCTATGCTGTGTTAGTTCGCTTGACTGTACCTTCATCCACAATGTCAATCAACAACAGATTCTGAGAAACATTACAATTTATCACGCGTCGCATTCTCCAGTACCACAGAGCCAGTCCGCAGTTTCTAGAAACGACTCTATTACACAGTGGCGTAACAATAGAGTGACAAGGCTAGCAAAATGCCACGGGCCCTTGGCCAGGTGGGGCCCCCCGGTCTATGTCTTGAACTCTGATGAAGTAAATATACAAATTCAAGTAGATTATTAAGATTTATTAAACGCATTAAAAAAAAAGACACTTTCCCGTAGATTTTTGCCAGCCTTACCACTTTATAGATACGTCACAGAGAAAGGGCTTCACTGTACACGAGGACTTATATTTCTCCTCTGAAAGTGCCCACCTTCAGAAGCGAAATATAAGTAGTATTATAGTATTAGAGAACTTACCGATGTATCTTCTACACTAATATAATTAAGAGGCATTTGTTCTTATGTTTTTTTGTTTGTAGGGGGTAACCTCGTAAAGTACTGATCCGATTGCTAAAATTTTTTTTACCGATAGAAAACTACTTTATTCCTGAATGACATAGACTATATTGATTTTATGTAAGCGGGCGAAGCCGCTGGAAAAAGCTAATTAATAAAAAATAATATTTTATGTCTGTACTTCAGTGATTTAATCAAATTAAATTACAAAGTTGACCATTTTCTTGGGGCACCATTCAAAGATTTTGCTACGGGCCCCAGATGATATATTTACGCCACTGCTATTACAACAACTACTGGATAGGCAATTTACTTTTATGAACAAACATTTGGTCGCCATTGCTATGCTTTGCGGGCTCATTATGGCTGTACTAGTTATATCTTGGAAGACAAGGTCGTTTAGGTTAGGAGTTAGGAGATATTCATTTTGTTGTACCTATTACTGATTGGCTGATATGGATGATGGAGGTTATTTTTGTTTTAATTACTTTCCAGATTATCTCCGACGATTAGACGGTGATGGAAAATATCGTGACGAAACCACCATTATCAGATATCGATATACCTAGGTGAGATAGCGGTCAAGCGCGAACCTATCAACAATTTAAAAAAAAATGGTCCTAGAACTAAAAATTCGAAGACATGTGACATTCACCTGACTGGCCTGTTGGTCTAGTGGTTAGTAGCCCTGACTGGTATGCCGGAGGTCGTGGGTTCGATTCCCACCCAGGCCAAATGTTTGTGTGATGAGCATGATCATTCGTTCTGTGTCTGGGTGTAATTTATCTACAATATGTTTGTATTTAGAAAATATATATGTAAGTTTATCAGTTGTCTAGTACTCATAACACAAGCTCTGCTTAGCTTGAGACTAGACGGCGTTGTGTGATAGTTGTGGAATATTGTATCATTATTATTATATTATTCACCAGCGGGTTGATGAATGTCACATTGTCTTCGAATTTCACTGGGCCCGCGTGGTGTATTAAGGCCTATTCCCTCTCCTAGAGAGGAGGCCTGAGTCCTGGGACTCAGCAGCAGCATAATCAGTATTTTAATGTTCCCAGTGCTGGCAGTGGGAACATAAAAATCCTGATTATGCTACGTTATGCAGATTATGTCCTTGACATTTAATAGCCAATGAAGCAATGTTTAATTAAAAATGTTGTGGGACTCCAATTCAATCAGTTCTCGCGCTATAGGTTGGAGTTAGTCGTGTTAGAGTTTTACTTACTAAAACCACACCTGTGTCCTTCTGCTGCCTTTGCGTTTTGGGATCGCGGGCTTTCTTTTCAGATATTTCTCGTAGGCATAGCGAGCAACAGGTCTGCTGAGCCCCTACACTTTTGCTGACATCCCTTTGACGCGATAGTGTTTCATGTACCGGATCGACCCTCCACGGGATTAAAACAAATAAAATTTAGCGGTGTATGTAACACATAACATGATTTAAAAGAGTGTCCATGGAGTTTCTTGCACGTTTTTCTCCATAGAGATCTACTCTTTGGAACGTGCAATTTAGCTTCACTTTTCTTAGATTGACCGACATTTGACCATTCAAAAGTGCCTGCAAATGGTCTATTTGAAATAAATGATTTTGAATTTTGAACTTTGAATTTTTGATCAAGCCCAAGTCGTCGACGGCACGTAGTGTTCCATACGCGCCTCAAAGAGATGTCAGCAAAACGATAGAGGCCTAGCTGGGCCGAAGCCTACTGAGGCCATGGATTGACTTCTGAAAGAGACACTCGGAGCCCCCGCTAGGCAAAGAAGGAACATAGATGTAAGGTTAATCAGTAAAAGCCTGACACGCCGCCCCACTCCACCCTAGAGCGTGAAAATCATTAAAAGATTTACCACTTTAAAAAAAAGAACATATTATATTTAAACCACATTATTTTTAGCGAATACTGCGTATATTTTGTTCGGAATCAGTAACTGAATCGATTCCAATAATTTTTACACCATGTTATATTTTTCCAAAAAAATTTTAGAACGGTCACAAGTTGTACACCACCAAAATACAAAACAGGTCATAGCAGGCATTAGGCGCCAGCGCACAGCTGGATGCGGAAGCAAAACAACCCCTCAATTGCCCAGGTGGCCCGGTAACCATGTATTTATGTCGCCAACCCGGTACCATAACTGGCTTATAACTTTATGATTTTTCATAATACAGTTATGAAATTTTGTACATAGATTCTTTACATAAAATACTAGACAAGTGTTTCAGGTTTCGTATATACTAAAAATATGGCTGTATAGCTGTACAATATTTTTCTTCATAACGTTGGTAACTGTAGCTCGTATTAAGTATTTTTCTCTTCGTAACTCGAGTATGGCCGCTTCTTTTACCCCTAAAGCTTAAGATACACCAAACCATGTACAAACAGATATATTTTTTTAAACAGTGCTATAAACAAAATCAAAAATAGTTCCAAATAGAAGTGAATAATAAGTACATTAGAGGCAGTTTGAAAGTAGCGCTAGTGACTGAAAAGTTGTCAAAAATAGTTTCATCTTGGTATGGTTAGTAAGGTTTGCATACCTATACATGGGGATGGATTGAGAGGTAGAAGGAGGTCAAAGAAAAGATGGATGTACGTATTGTGTGAGGAGAAGAAAAAGAAAAAAAGGTTAGTGATAACGTGTCGGTGACAAGACAGAATGAAAGAAAATACGTGTTGCGTCGACCCCAAATAAGGCAAAGGCAGGAAAATGATAAGTCCAATTTAATGGTTTTTAAAGTCACCCGCAAGGCAATAGAGACAGCCATGCTTAGAGTTTCCTGACGAGATCAAATCTGGAATGAAGATATCCGCAGAAGAACCAACGCTGGTGCCCTTTGCGTACTAGGATCACAATGACTCTCAAAAAATCCCAAAACCTTTTGATTGAGTTTGCAGCAGTATTTCTAATGTCGTCGACGGCGCGCACTGTTCCCGCGCGCCTCAAGGAGTTGTCAGCAACAGCAGGGACCCAGCCGGGTCGAAGCCTACTGGGGCCAGGGTTAGTTTCGAAAGACAGCTTGAGCCCCGGTATGAAGGCTAGAAGGAACGGGGTGGGTCTTTTAGTCAGTAAGAGTCTGACACTATCTCCCACTCCGCCCAAGAGCGGGGGTTGTCATTGATTTTTCCCACCATAAAAAAAGCAGTATTTCTAATAGTCCTATTATGACGAACCATTCAAACACCCTCAGATGCCATACATCGTTTCCCACAGGTTCCTACAAGCATTTCTTTAAGTAGAACTAAACTGCGCACACGTGCGCCACACACGCTTGGTCTCCATACATTTTATACGGAAACTAGACTTGTAGAGCTACACTAGATCCACGCCACGCGACGTCGTTCTACATACAAATCAGGCGTGTTACACCCGAGCTTCGGTCTAATGTAGTTCTCGCTATACTTGCCCAGTGTACCCACAGCTTACGGCGAGCGGTGCGCCGGTGTGCCGGTGCCGAAAGCGAGTCGGCTGCTTTGATCGCGATTGCGGCACCTCTGAAGTCCGCACGGACCGCCTAACGCGATGTATGGAAGCCTATTCACTGGATAGGGATGGCACTGTTTATGTTACTGATTTGAAATGAACTGATAGTGTGTAAAGGCTGAACTGTGAGTCTGTAACTAGAGAATTTGTTAAGAAATCTCAGTTACAGTTCCTATTTGTTCTTGCAGTTAGATTATAACTGGAGATTTCACAAAGCTGTCCAAAGTACTTGTGATAGTAATCCACGCTAGATGGTATTAAGATAATTACTTACTGATTCATGAAGATGTCATTTCAATTTATTGTACTTATGTTTTACCACGGTTGGCGGAGTAGTTGAGTAACTGGATGCTGTGCTGCGTGTCGTAGGATCGATTGCAGCTCGGAGTATTTGTATGGTGTACACATAAGTGTTCCGGGTCTGGTTGTCTTGTGTATGTAAGTTTACATCTTGGTGAATGCACCCAAGATACTGGAATAATAAAAAAAGAATACTTTCCTGAATAAAATTTGATTCAAAACCGCTGTAGCTATATAGCACTTAAAGCTACAACAGTTTGCCGAAGAAAAGATGGAAGTATTATTTATTTATTTATTTATATAGGTACACTTTATTGTACACCAATATTACAATATTTTATTAAAGAAACGTTATAATAAAAAAAAAGACGTGTGGCACTCGGGGACTGCCGCGGTAAAGCTATTGCATAGCATTTTTATCAACTTATGTAATTATAATTATTTATTTATTTTATTTATGCAGTATTTTTTTCCTTTGTTTTTTTTTTTCTTTGATATTAATTGAAGTTACACTTTCACACGTTGAATTGAATTTTGATTGATTGTTCACTCATTTGTTTTCTTATCGGTCACCACGCTCAAAAAACAAAAGAGTGGGGGGGTGTTAGGTTATTTTCGTTACGGAATTTCTGGATTCGATCTCCACGCTCAAGGCCCGCGATAGAAGCTATGCAATAGCTTAAAAAACATACAATTGGCGGCTTAGTATTATGTCTGGAGTGATATAAAAGAAAAGGGTGTCAGTTATAGCGTGACGGGTGATAAGACAGAACAGAAGAAAAAACGTATTACTACTAAGGATAGGAAGGTGATGATGACTCTTATTTTATTCAATCATTACAACCTTACTCTGGCGTGAGGCATCTCCTCTTCACAGAAGCTTGACAGTGTTACCAGGATACCTCACAGCAGTTAGCATGCGGAGGTTGTATCTGACGTCATTCCTTATAAAGTACGAGAAAAAAAATGGTATAAGTTAATAATATCCAAAATTGCTTGATGACCAGCCCTAGAACTCTAAACACATATGTACCTACATGTACCCACTAAAGTACAGTCATGCTAGTGCCAAAAACATCGTTATAGATATAACGGTACAGATCGTTGACACAGTGAGAAGCTTGCCAGCCCAACTGTACTCGGATCGTGTGTAATAGCAGGCATTTGTTTTTTTTTTTTTTTTTAATATGTTTTTGTTTTATCTCTGATGTTGGAAGCGGCCTGTAGCTTTTTTTTTTTTGGCCTGTGACTACTACTAGTTTGTACTTTTTGATTTAAAGATGTAGGTATCATTTTTTGGCCCTTCGTTTTTGGGTTATCCCACTCTGGGTGGAGCAGAGGAAGTGTCAGGCTTTCACTGGCTAAAACTCACCCGTGTTTCTTAAGTTGCCCTTGAACGTGGGAGTTTGTGCAATGCATCATTACTGGTAAATGGTTCCTCAAAAATATCCTTCAAAATAAGAACTGACTTCGCTCGAAGAATTGCCAAACTTAAGAGGCAATGGACAGAGCACATTGCACGTGGAACAGATGGTCGATGCGGACGAAATATTCAGGAGGGGCAACCACGCATCGGAAGACGCAGCGTTGGAAGGCCTCCCACAAGGCGGACCGGTCGTTATGGTGACACTATGTCCTACAGTGGACATCTTTTGGCTGAAATGATGATGACGAAGAATTAACTTCTCTGTTAAAGTATGATGGAACATTCGTGAAGGAGTTATTTCCTTTGGTTTTATCATACCTACTTTAAGATAGAGCTGTATAATACTCCTATAAGATTGAAAACACTGGTTTACTGGTGTACCTACTTATAGATAGTCATTCAAACAGATTACCTATAGATCACAAGGTTTGTTTGGCGGGTGTTTTAATCATTCGCAAATTGTTTCTTCTGATGAACTTTTGTATCTCAAGTGGACAATTTCATTTAACACGCGCGGTCTCCGTAAAATGTAGCTGAGAATTTAACTTTAGTATTGGTTACTTCGTCGAAACTAGCCGAGAAGGCTGACTGTACATTTCATGCCATATACTGCAAAAACATTAAAATGTGTTACATCCACTCTAAAGAGACCTAAAGTGATTGTAATAAGTAAATACTTTCTGAGCTAGACACTGGCTAAATGCACCAACTGCGTAAAGCCATAAAAACAAAAAAAAATAGACATCAATCAATTAAGGTCCAAGCGCCCGAAAAGTGCCATAAAACAGTGACTTTCTGAAGCCTACTCCTCGATAACGGCCAGGTTAATAGGTTTGAAAAACATATATGTTTATTATAGATTCATAAACAATATTATCAACATTTGATTTTTTCGTGCTATTAATACTTTTGTCTAAAAAAAGTTTTTAGCAATTTCGCAACTTTTCACAACTTTTCCTTACTCCTTCGAAACGGCTTGGATCTTTAGAAATATTTTAACACATAAAAATTGGTGGTTAAATATTCTTCAAAGTGAACATTGCCTATGTAAATCAATCAATATTTCGCAAAGAAAATTAATTTAAAGGTCAGCCGCGTGCTTTCCGGGCGCTGTTGGCCACAAATAAATGCACAGTTTTGCGTATTGCCGCCTAGGCGGGTGCGAGAGGTGCGTCCACATAATTTCGGCCAGATGGTTCAAGGGACTATAAGCCTTAAAAGGAACTTGTTCTCCTTAACCGTAAACACCAACAAATAAATAATTGGATCGTCACTCCTCAGCTCGTTACCAAACCCTTTACCATCAATTCGATTCCTTAATAAATATTAATCAAAACAATCAAAAGCACAGTTTCCAATCAGTTAAATTAACTGCTTCATTAATCAGCTCACACTCGGCGGTTTACGACGCACACTCATAAACCCAGCCAGAATCGGCAACACAAACGCAAGGGTCAAACCGAGATCGATATCAAATCGATTAAAACAAATCGATAAGAGAATTCTTCTTAGGGATTCATAGCAATAAATACAAGTAGCCTCAATTTGTCGACCATAAAGTCCTTTAAGATGCAATTTGTCAACGTCAACTCGCAATGCGTATCGATGCATCGGAATGGAGCGATCGAGATCGATATCTCGATGCTGGCGATTATCCGATTGTCGATTGTGTAGTTGATTCTGCGCGCATGCAACATGAATGGTAAATCGAGGAAACTATATTCAAATGCTAAGAGCTGTTTTGTTTATTCTGATTTTGAATAACAATAACCGTTGTTGGCGCGTTCGGAATACAGATGTCTGTGGTGATCGTATCGGATAAGCGTCCACTATTATATTAATGAAGGTATGACTCGATTGAGGTGAGGTTGATCGGTTTAATTACAAAGTGGCAAACGCAACAAACGTTGACATCACACTATATGTAAATCTGTATATTAAACTTTATTCAAGTGGAAAATTATTTTTCATTAATAACTTATCTTTTTTTCATAGGAAGCTTTTATAGCACGGTATATACCTATATACTCGTCAAGACGAATCATACGAGCCCAAACTCGATAGGGTTGTGTCGTTTAACTGCCAAGCTCCTATAGCCTTCCGATGGCATCATCAGATCAGCTCCATGTCATATTAATATTGCATTGTCATGACATCTTATTTACAGATGCATGCAAAATTTCAGCTCAATCGGTAGCCGGGAAGTGGATCAAATTTAATTTTCAAGATTTGATTACAGACATAATGACAAACATCGGGACAGGTGTCACTAAATAAAAGTTTGTAAACTGACTAGAGATGTGCCGTTGCCAGCAATATGGAAATATTGCTGGGAATATTGCTGGGAATATTACTGGCAATATTGCTGGGAATGTTGCTGGGAATATTGCTGGGAAAATTGCTGGGAATATTGCTGCGAATATTGCTGGCAATATTGCCACCAATATTCATACTTTGGGCAATATTTCCGGCAATAATCCCACTTCACGGCAATATTGCCGGCAACGGCACATCTCTAGTCTTGACCCACTCACTGGCTCATCCGAAATCATTGACAGCGCGTAGTGTACTACGCGCGCCACAAGATGTCAGCACAACCGTAGGATCTAGCAGGGTTGTGCGAAAGAGAACCCCGGGGCCTTGGAACGAAGGCAAAGAAAGAATAGTGGATTTTAGTCAGTAAAAGTCTGACACGCCCTCCCACACAGTCCAAGAGAGGGAGAAGTCATTGGGTGATTATCAACTTAAAAAAAAAAAAAACTCAATGACTCATGAACCCCCAGTTCAAACCTAAAGACCTACCTATTTGACCAACCAACCTATTTGACATGTATACATTTTTTTTTTTTGTCATAAATATTTTACTTTGCTAAATATTTTGTAAACTATCAATTTCCTTAAATTACTGTAAATGTGAGAACTATGTTGATCCCTTTTTTTTTCTTTTCAGTAATTTTAACATATGTCTGGCAATTTAAGTATTTTCTGCGGCCTACCCAAATGTCCTTTCTTTGGTATTGTTCGTCAAGTCGTTGAGCTCTTTAGTAGTCCCGAGTTGAGCTTTTCGAATACTGACAAATGCTTACACTGATTGGACAGGTCCTCTCAAATCGGTATGGTTCTTTCTTCAAAAGATCATCTCAGACAAATCTGCATGGTTCTCATGTGATTTGACCATTACTTAATTACTGTATGGACTTTAAAAGAGACTTTGACCCCTGAGTTTGTTTTGGTGCTTCTTCTCAGGGTAGTCAGATAGGAAACACCGGCCTCATGTAGCTTAAACTGACGAAACAAAAATTGACGTGTAAAAGTGTTTTCTTAAACCTATTTACAAAATAAATATCATGTATCATTTAAAGGGTTGGAAGCTAGAACGCTGAAATTTTGCACAGAGGTTGTTTTTATGATGTGTACAGAAAAATATTGGATTTCTCAAAACTCACCCTTAAGGGAATGTAACAGAGTTCAAAGTTTGTATGTAGAAGCGTAATTACACGTGGACGAAGCCGGTAGTAAAAGCTAGTTACATATAGGTAATATAATGTCACTAATATTATAAAGGCGAAAGTGTACATGTGTGTGTTTATTACTCATTCACGCTCAAACGGTTGAATGGATTTCGATAAAATTTGGCGTTCGGGATAAACCGAATCTTAGAAACTATAAATATAACTTTCAATTAATATCCCTTGGAATAATTTTATACATCCACACGAGCGAAGCCGCAGACAGAAACCAGTTCTTGTACTTTATAATTATTAGGTTTATACACATACATTGACCTAGACCATGACGTTTAAAGTAAGATAGTTTTAATCTTGTTTCAGTGTGGGTAAGAGATGGCGCTAGATAACCTATACAGATCTGTCATGGTAACTCCGATTTTCTGCTTGATCTAATTTCATAAGTATAACTAGCCTTAAAATGTTCCCACTGCAGGGGCTCAGGTTCTGCAGGGTCCTCTCTAAGAGACGCATAGACATATAAAAAACAAGAGAGGGAATAGGCCATAATCCACCACGCGGGCCCAATACTGATTGGTAGAAGTCATGTCTTCGAAATTTTGGTTCTAGGACATGCCGGTTTCGTCACGATGTTTTCCTTCACCGGTTTGAGAGCAGTGGTGATATTTGTTTATTTATTTAGGTTAACCAACGATTGTTTACTCATAATTTTATGACTAGGGTAACATTTTCAAGTGCAACAATTAATTACAGGTTAACATCACATGTACGAAAATGGCTATAAAATTACAAAAAAGGTAATAAGAATTCAGTAACAGTAAGTTGGAATAAATTCCACAAAGTAATGCACCGGGCTGGGTTTGAACCCTCTACTATTACTAATTCGGTCCCGCTACCTACAACTGGCAAGTCGGGGCCGTTACCACTAATTTCATAATGAATATAGTTGTGAAAAAAAACACATTCTACCAGTGCAGAGACGGCCTCGACTTACGAGTTGTAGGTCGCGGGTTCAAACCCAGCCAGGCGCATTACTTTGTGTAATTTATTTCATCACCACTGCTGTCAAAACGGTGAAGGAAAACATCGTGAGGAAACCGGCATGTCCTAGAAGGAAAAAATTCAGACTTGTGACATCCACCAACCCGCACTGGACCCGCGTGGTGGATTACGGCGAATTTATTTATTTATTATAACTTCATGCAACACATAGGTACAAAACAAAGGCGGACTTAATGCCTTAGGCATTCTCTACCAGTCAACCAAGGGTGGTGAAAAGAAAACATGGCAGGTGCATAAAAAAAAGAGAATAGATTAATAAGAAATATATATATATTAAACATGCATATATGTTCAATATAATATAGGTAAACCTACATATATATAAGTATGTACTATCACTTGCAAAAGTCCATAAGAATTCTTAAAACTTATTCGTTTGACGTTTAGTTTGACTTATGACCTTTTATTTTCAAGTTTCGCCAACAAATGATTGAAATTCACAATTTCATCAACTTATCATAAGTCAAGATGGCCCAGTGGTATAGGCACACAGATTGAAGCGCAAATCAGTGTGCCGCAAGTTCAAATCCCACGCAATTATTGACTTTTTGTAAGTTCTTACCCGATTGGAAGTTATGTATTTGCATTACATATATTAAATTATTCTTTAACTTGTTCACACATTTCTTAGAGTTAGAAAGGTAGATCACAAAAAAACTAAATAAAGAATTAGATTTCTGCGAGGTAGACATGAGTTTTAACTTAACCGAAATGAACTGTCGTTTGGTTGTAGTTGTTGGTTAGTGACGTGAGGTTGACAGTATTGTAATATTCGCAAAATGCAGGCTAATATTAGTATTGAAGTGAGGGCGACTATCATTGAGGTCTTAATAAAACACAAATATCTGAAGAAACCGGACTGAATGTGAGTATAATAGCTATTAATGAATTGTAACTTTATTACAAATTAATCTTCTAATTAAAACGTATGCCATTTATGAATCCATTCATCGTATCTTTATGAGGTTTAAAAGAGAAATACGTAAATCGTTGGGTTTATTGGATTGGTTATTGGATTAATAAATGCAGTTTTATTTTAAAATTATATTCAATAATTATGATTATTAACATTTTATATAATGAAAATGAAGTGAAGTAGGTATAGCTGCCTAATATATATTTTTTTTTATTTTAGAAAAATACTGTAAATCTTTGGCTAAAAAGATATGAGGAAGAAGGTAGCCTTGCTAGTCGAAAGAGAAGTGGGAGACCGAAGCTTATTAGCGAGGCGCAGCGACGACATATGGTGGACGTATACGAAACGAATGGTTTCGCACCAACGAGACATTTTGCGGAATTATATGACACCTCGATGGATACTGTTCGCCGTGCACTTCACGCTGAAGGCGTGCATCACAGAAAACCTGCTAAAAAGCCGTACTTGACAGAGAGGCACAAACAAGAACGATTACGTTTCGCACTAAATATTTAATGTTAACTAAACTAAATGGCCTACCATTTTATTTTAACATATCTGTGATTATTCGTTAACAAACACTGTATTATATTGTGTTTACTTTCGTTTAAAACAGCTATATCTTTTAACTTGTGCCATCGCCTCATCTTAAGAATGCAGTGAACTCGCTATCAATTTTGTTGACAATAATCATGAGTCTATTTCGTTTTTTATTCTTCTACCCGCACTGTTTTAACATAATACTATAGTTCAATTTATTTTTCTCATCTAATTGACGATTATCTTGTGAGAACTAAAGTTCTTTTAACAGAAATTGAGGTTTGGTTTCAATCTTCTTTTCGTCAAGAAAATGAACAATTAAGCTATGACCTCAATACATTCATTGTGACGTTACACAAAAATAAAATGTTTACAAAGTCCAAATCATATATCACTTTTCAATAAATAACTGGATATAAACAATTACCTATATTTTATTTTATTAAAATTTGAATATCCGTTCATTGTTACGTTATTCATATTATGAATGGTCTAAGTGGGTATACTTCCAACAAACAATCTTAGGCGTAACATAGATAACGGTTACAAGATAACTTTTTGTCTAGGTAACAATTCGACGTCACAATTCTCATAAATGTTTAATTTGTAAATATAAAGAATAAACATTTTTATTAAACACGTCTTTTTATTTCCACCTTATAACATCGAAAAGATGTAACAACTAAATAATTGCAAATTACGAATGTGATTCTTCTTGTGGTTAATAGATCACATTCGTAATTTGCAACTATTTAGTGCAAAAAATGCAATAGTATTTTTCATAGAAATATAAAAAAACAACTATATCAACATAGATTGGGAATTTCAAAGTAAGAAATAACTGCAACGGACCGACCATGATTTGAACTCGGGTTACGTGATTTGCGAATCCAACACTTAGTTCACACGGCTACCAGCACATGACGTATTTGAGCGAATTTTGCTATGGTAAGAACAGAAAAGTAATAATGTTTTTAAGCTCAGTGCGACGACAGTTCCTTAGTGTGTGTTATCTGTGGAATGTGGATACTCATACATGCGCACACATACGCACGGCAGTATCGCGCTCGCTCGGTTCGTAGCAATGTAATCTTTAGCGCTCCTATGGACTTTTGCGGCCTTACTGTACATATTAGGTATATATAATTATAAGGAAAATGAAAGGAAAAGCCCATTACTTCTCCTAGAGAGGAGGCCTGAGTCCCAACAATGGGAACATTATAAGGCTATTCTACCACCTGCATTGCATCATATCAATCAGCCACTATTTCCAATTAGCATTTAAAAACAATACGTGAAATAGGTATCATTAATACGATGAACACTTCATTAATTTTCCACTAGTTTATCTCACACACGTGTCTGTAACGGGAACTAACATAATTCAATAAAATCCAAGATGGCGTTAAATCACTTCTTATTAACACTTAACTCGTCAGTTACCGACTTTATTTATATTCTCTCACCGGAAGATAAAGCGACGATAAACTATTCAAATTTAAAGTTTTGAATATTGCGTATGCGAGTGGTTTTGTTAATTTTAACAGTCGTAAATGCTAATTTATCTACGTACATATTTTTTATACAACAATATGTTAGGTAGGCTAGGTAAGGTTGTCTGGAAGATATCGCTTTCAGCGATAAGACCGCCATAATTGTACCCACAAATTGAAGTTTTTGTATAAGCTGTATTACTTTTTGGTGTACAATAAAGTCTATTCTATTCTATTCTATTCTATTCTAACACTAGTTTTAGTACTAGTACATAAGAATCCCGAAACGAACATGAGTACTTTTGTGTAAAGAATCTATTCACAACTGTATCATGAAAAACACAAAGTTATGAGCTAGTTATGTCAGCTAAAATACATGGTCACCGGGACTAAGGGGTTGTTTTGCACTTGCACTTAGCTGTTTGCTGACGCCTAATGCTCGCTATGACCTGCCGTGATTTGTATTGTACTATCACTTGCAAAAGTCCATAAGAATTCTTAAAACATATTCGTTTGACGTTTAGTTTGACTTACGACCTTTTATTTTCAAGTTTCGCCAACAAATGATTGAAATTCACAATTTCATCAACTTATCATAAGTCAAGATGGCCCAGTGGTATAGGCACACAGATTGAAGCGCAAATCAGCGTGCCGCAAGTTCAAATCCCACGCTATTATTGACTTTTTGTAAGTTCTTACCCGATTGGAAGTTATGTATTTGCATTACATATATTAAATTATTCTTTAACTTGTTCACACATTTCTTAGAGTTAGAAAGGTAGATCACAAAAAAAACTAAATAAAGAATTAGATTTCTGCGAGGTAGACACGAGTTTTAACTTAACCGAAATGAACTGTCGTTTGGTTGTAGTTGTTGGTTAGTGACGTGAGGTTGACAGTATTGTAATATTCGCAAAATGCAGGCTAATATTAGTATTGAAGTGAGGGCGACTATCATTGGGCTGCATAAAAGTGGTCTTAATAAAACACAAATATCTGAAGAAACCGGACTGAATGTGAGTATAATAGCTATTAATGAATTGTAACTTTATTACAAATTAATCTTCTAATTAAAAAGTATGCCATTTATGAATCCATTGATCGTATCTTTATGAGGTTTAAAAGAGAAATACGTAAATCGTTGGGTTTATTGGATTGGTTATTGGATTAATAAATGCAGTTTTATTTTAAAATTATATTCAATAATTATGATTATTAACATTTTATATAATGAAAATGAAGTGAAGTAGGTATAGCTGCCTAATATATATTTTTTTTTTTATTTTAGAAAAATACTGTAAATCTTTGGCTAAAAAGATATGAGGAAGAAGGTAGCCTTGCTAGTCGAAAGAGAAGTGGGAGATCGAAGCTTATTAGCGAGGCGCAGCGACGACATATGGTGGACGTATACGAAACGAATGGTTTCGCACCAACGAGACATTTTGCGGAATTATATGACACCTCGATGGATACTGTTCGCCGTGCACTTCACGCTGAAGGCGTGCATCACAGAAAACCTGCTAAAAAGCCGTACTTGACAGAGAGGCACAAACAAGAACGATTACGTTTCGCACTAAATATTTAATGTTAACTAAACTAAATGGCCTACCATTTTATTTTAACATATCTGTGATTATTCGTTAACAAACACTGTATTATATTGTGTTTACTTTCGTTTAAAACAGCTATATCTTTTAACTTGTGCCATCGCCTCATCTTAAGAATGCAGTGAACTCGCTATCAATTTTGTTGACAATAATCATGAGTCTATTTCGTTTTTTATTCTTCTACCCGCACTGTTTTAACATAATACTATAGTTCAATTTATTTTTCTCATCTAATTGACGATTATCTTGTGAGAACTAAAGTTCTTTTAACAGAAATTGAGGTTTGGTTTCAATCTTCTTTTCGTCAAGAAAATGAACAATTAAGCTATGACCTCAATACATTCATTGTGACGTTACACAAAAATAAAATGTTTACAAAGTCCAAATCATATATCACTTTTCAATAAATAACTGGATATAAACAATTACCTATATTTTATTTTATTAAAATTTGAATATCCGTTCATTGTTACGTTATTCATATTATGAATGGTCTAAGTGGGTATACTTCCAACAAACAATCTTAGGCGTAACATAGATAACGGTTACAAGATAACTTTTTGTCTAGGTAACAATTCGACGTCACAATTCTCATAAATGTTTAATTTGTAAATATAAAGAATAAACATTTTTATTAAACACGTCTTTTTATTTCCACCTTATAACATCGAAAAGATGTAACAACTAAATAATTGCAAATTACGAATGTGATTCTTCTTGTGGTTAATAGATCACATTCGTAATTTGCAACTATTTAGTGCAAAAAATGCAATAGTATTTTTCATAGAAATATAAAAAAACAATTAAATCAATATAGATTGGGAATTTTCAAAGTAAGAAATAACTGCAACGGACCGACCATGATTTGAACTCGGGTTACGTGATTTGCGAATCCAACACTTAGTTCACACGGCTACCAGCACATGACGAATTTGCACGAATTTTATCAATGCTACCATATAGCTCAGTGCGACGACAGTTCCTTAGTGTGTGTTATCTGTGGAATGTGGATACTCATACATGCGCACACATACGCACGGAAATATCGCGCTCGCTCGGTTCGTAGCAATGTAATCATTAGCGTTCCTATGGACTTTTGCGGCCTACAGTACAGTAGTACAGTAGTACTTAGAGTCGGTGGTGTCCAATTGTGCCCTTTTTAAATATTTTTGGAAAAAAATATAATATGGTGTAAAAACTGTTGGAATCCATTACTGATTCTGAACAAACTATATTTAGATTTCGCATAAATTAAAAATAATGTTGTCTATGGAGAAACTGAACTGAACTGTCTGACATATCAACGCATAACTTGAAAATACTGGGATTGGGGGCGTGAAATTTTGCACAAGGTTTCCTATTATGACGTAGGTGAGCGCTAAGAAAGGATTTTGCTAAATTCACCCCCTAAAAGGAAACTCGAGCCCCGGTATGAAGCCTTGAAGGAACGGGGTGGGTTTTTTAGTCAGTAAGAGTCTGACACTATCTCCTGCTCCGTCCAAAAGCGGGTTGTTATTGGATAATTTTCCCCACCAAAAAAAACCCCTTAGGGCATAACACGGGGGTCTAAAGTTTCTATGAACAAAACCTGCTCTCACACGGGTCAAGCAGTTGGCAGAAGCTGTTTATTATATACTTTATTGTAGATACAATACATACAATGAAAGACCTTATCGCATTCTACGATCTTTTCGAGGAAATGAAATTGACATTAATTGTCAGAACATGATATGGGGCTATCATTGGTATGACAATGAGCACCAATGTTATAAAAAGCATCATCATCATCAGCCTTTTTTTAATGTCCACTGCTAGGACTCAGGCCTCCTCTCTAGGTGAGGGAATGGGCCGTAATCCACCTGAAGAAGTCACATGTTTTCGATTTTTTGGATTTGGAAGTACGTGGAACAGAGAGTAAAGTTCCGCAAACCTCCTTTTGAAAAGGGAGGATCCTCCGACCAGACGGGTGTTATGGTATGGCGAGCAACTGCCCATAAAATATGCTATAATAATACTCGTACATACATACAAATAAAGGTGAAATCCTGACTCACTTACTTGTCATCAACGCCCAGCCCAATCTCTAGAACCCACAGTCAATTTTCACAAAGATTCCTTTTATGATGTATACGAAGAATAAGAAAGAATTTTCTAAAATGCAGCCTCTAAAAGTATGAAACGGGGGTCTAAAGTTCATATGAAGAAATCTACTTTCACTCGGATAAAGCCTCTGGCAAAACCTAGTCCACTATATTTTTTTTTTTTTTGCTCTGACACCGAAGAAATTAAAAATAGTAGGAAAACCCATAAAACAGTAAAAAAATTGGTAATTTTGTATGGGAATCACCTCTTTAAGGCAACTAATTTCATGAGGTCATAGCCACGGGTGGCATCTAGTAAGCAATAAAAATAAATAGCGACCATCGATAATCACAGTGACAGTTACTGTTCCTTAACAAATCTTTTAACAAGGAAACAGAGTATAGTTCTAACATCATTAGAAGGTAACGTAGTATCGTCCATATTTATGTTAGACTTCAAAGGCTGGTGACAACGTAAGTGAGGACCTCGACTCTGATCAAATTATCACAAACTAACTTAAAACAGACTGGAAGCCGGACTTCAAAGGCCAAAGGAAACCAGTAATTAGTACCTATCAAATTAAGGCTGATGGAAATTGGCGGGATGCTAAAACTGCATCGACGTGATGACATTAGATTTTTTTTAAACTCACCTGTCTGTCGTTTAAATTCGTTTTTACACGACTGCCCCAAAAAAAAAGGAC
The DNA here is from genome assembly GCA_910589285.2 of Mythimna ferrago. NCBI lineage: Eukaryota > Metazoa > Arthropoda > Insecta > Lepidoptera > Noctuidae > Mythimna > Mythimna ferrago. Next base: position 5,932,614 of record OU342693.1, read on the forward strand.
TTTTAAGTCGGGGGACTTTTTATGTAAAAAAGTATTCTATAGACTGGTCCCCCGATGGCGATGACAACTTTTGTTTTCTAGATCAAGTAGTTTTCAAGACATCGTGTTTAGTCAGCGAGTGAATGAGTGACTACTTTAATTTTTATTTAAACAGTATAACTAACATCTTGTTTTTTGTTTTTTAGTTCATTTTTAGGGTACCTCAATAGGAAAAAACGGAACCCTTATAGGATTACTTTGTTGTCCGTCCGTCTGTCTGTCTGTCTGTCAAGACCCTTTATCTCGAGAACACGTGGAGGTATCGAGTTGAAATTAAAACCATATACTCAAGTCTGCGGTCCCTTCAAGCTGTGAAAAAAAAAACTTTAAAGTTGACGAATTAAAATGATACGGCCGTATAAGTCGCAAAAAAACGTATATTTTCATACTCTCAAAGATCGAAATTCATACTTCCCGTTGGCCCAGAATCCTGAAATTTGGCACAAAGCACGGACTTACAGCACAGGTGTAGGAAAAAATCTGAAAACAGTAAATTTGTACAACCGTCACAAAAAAAATGCAATTCGGAAAAATCTTCGAGACTCTATTCGGGAATTGTAGTTGGCACGGAACCCTCAGTGCGCGAGTCCGGCTCGCACTTGCCCAGTTTTTTAGACATGGCAATTGTGTTTTTTAATTATTTATTTATTTATTTATTTAGATACCTTCTAGTAGCGGCTTCTTCTGCATAAATGTCGGTTATAGCGCGCAGTCGAAGTTGAAGGCAGATAAAAAGTAGCATATGTCCTTCTTTGAGCTTCAAAGACGATTTTGAAATCGATTCGAATCAAAGTCCAAAGAATCGATTCAGATTTATGTCGATGAGATGATTGATGATTTATGAGATTTATGTGGATGTCCTAAAGATCGATCCGTTGATTACCCTGCAGGTACCGTGTCCTAAAAAGCATGATGCAGATCATCCTAAAATGCTATGTGTATAATAATATATATATGGTTTATTAGTACTTATGTCTATTCTTGTATTCGTCTTCTCTCTCTCATTTATTGCACCTACCATTATTTTTCTCTGCATCACCCAAAGGTTGACTGGCAGATAATGCCTAAGGCATTAAGTCCGCCTCTGTACTTTTGTGTGCATAAAACACTAAATAAATAAATAATTCACATAAAAGTTAGCTTGAGGAAAACAGATGCTTTGAAAGTTTATAAAGAAAAATTTGGTTACATTTCACAGGAAAAAAAAATCTGAGATCGGTTCATAGCACATATTTGTAATGAAAACGCCCTTGTCCCCCAATCACTTAACTCATACTTTTATATGTATATCTATATACTAGCTATTATAAGCTAGTCATATTTTAACCGAGTCTCAACCCTGTTACATCCGAAACTAAAACAAAATAGGCACCTAACCACTTTAATTACAAGTCTATTGAAAATCACGAAGTCACGAGTTCTCATTCAACATGACAGTTAAACATCAACTGTTCTAAAAGACAGAAACACAGACTTCACCTGGCGCCATATAATATAAATGCCAGTGATTAAACCCGAAGCTAAATCTGAAAGGGAAACATTAATTTACATTCAACTCTAGATCATCCATCATGTTATGCAACGGAGGAAAACGGTCATAATCCATTTCCTTTGACTACTATATTAATTATCGTCCTAAGGCGATCGGTAAGCAACCTCATTGTGGTATTTGTGCCACGGAATAGATAAAGAATGGATTGCTGAATTAGAACTGCAACTATCAATTTGCCCTTTCCCATCTATGCTAGGGTCGGCGTATACATATTTAAATGGAGCGACTGCATATCTGACCTCAAAGGTCCAGAAACTTGGTACCATCCTGCTATCCCATAGCACCAACCGTGCCAGATTTTCTGGCTTCTACTATCCGTAACAAACTGATCATCCTATTACTTAGCCTGAGCTGAGGTACGAAGTAGTCTCAATCTCGACAAGCAGACCTCGGCAAGCGTTGCTTATATGAAGACCGGCCCATACGATTGTTATAATTTAGCCTGAATTATAATATACAACATTACAGATAACGCATATAAAATGCATAAATTAGTTCCTTCCACTTACCACGACGTTTCAGCCCTCATTCTGAAATAGTATGCTGTGCAATCAAGATAAAAATAATTTATTCACAACGCTAGAACCTCTCAACAACCTAAGCCGAACTTTTCACAAAAAGAAATGTTGCAGTCAATATGGTTTCACTGATTTTTTATTAATTAGTATTTTTGACGTTTTATTTAATTATTATTGACTGATTGAAAATTATCTATACTGACCCAAAACGGATAATCTAGAACTCATTGCTGACTTGTATAAGAAAATTGATAATGTTTGAATCTCTTTGTTTAGATATGTAATCTTCCTCACAATCAATCATTCCATTTCGTAACTCCTCCATGACTAAACAGCTATTGTGATCATAAACTCTATACATTATTGCAGCTGCCTCTAAGCTATTCTATAATACATCGCAACGAGCTAATGAACGAGCAATATTTTCTAGTGTTGCACATAATGCAATAAAAATTAACGCCCAAATAAATCTTAAGGCAGTTATTTGAAAAATGTTCATATCCTATCGTTATTTTTCTTTATGTCGGGGGCAAAATCCTAAGTAGCAGCGCCAGGACTTTAATGGCTTACGAAGCCATATGTAACTACAACCTGTTTGGATAACACAATTGCTCATGTAGGAAGAAATATTAACTAAGACGCAAGATAAAGTAAATGGCAGGAATATTCTATTTTAAAATTGTTTCGTGGAAACTCGTTTTTTAAAAGGTCTACTTAACATACAACATAAATACAGAATCGCCTTTCGATGATAATTCCCAGTGGTGGGATTCAGGCCTTATCTCCAGGAGAGGGAATGAGCCACAATCCATCACGCAGGCTCGGTGTGGGTTGGTGACATGTCGTCGAATTTCTTTGTTCTTGGGCATGCCGGTTTCCTCACGACTTTTTCCTATACCGTTTTGACAACAGTGGTGAATAGTTTACACAAAGTAAAGCGCCTGGCTAGGTTTGAACCCACGACGTTCAACTCGTAAGTTAGAGCAGTTACCACTGGGCCAGCACTGCTCTATTCATTATTTATTTTGAATACATCAATTTTGTAAAATTATTTAAAATTGCTTTTATAGAAAAATGAAAAATGAGTTGAGAGAGCAATAGATCTTTCTACAAAAAAATTAAATAGGAGGAGATTAGGGTAACTTCAAGAAAATTATTTAGTTATTTTTCCATAAAGGCATCGCATTTCAGCAGAAAAATGAATTTTCGTGTTTTTTTTTTTGTTATGGAGTTTTATTAACTTTTATGTTTTTTGAAACTTATAATTATTTTCAATTCATGAATTTTTTTCAATGTAGTTTTATGGTAGCTTAATTCTTTAATTTATTATTTCATGCATGCGGTGTTTACCTGTAAGTGATTGTTGCGCTGAAGTTTAATTTTATGTATGTGTTATGTTGCTGTATTCAGCGTATATAATCGTTGGTGAACCTAATTTAATAAATAAATAAAAATAGATATCATATCCTTTTTTTCATGGGGAATTGACTGGCGGACTTTTACTGACTAAACCCACAATGTTCCTTAAATTTTCCTCTGCAAGAGTCACGGTAACTCTTTCGAACAATTTGGAGCCCTCGCAAACATCAACCCACTGGCCTTGTCAATCCTGCTTTTAACGCGCGATGAACATAAAGTGCCATCAACCAGCAGGCTTACTCTCCAAATTAATTTCAATTTCAATCTAAAGTCAATCCGATTGCAATGTCAATTTTGACATTACGTGATTTGGTAAAGAATCTATACAAAATAATGTAGTTTTGTTTTATATAAAATCTATTTTTAAACAAAATTTCAAAACTATATTATGAAAAATCTCAAAGCCAGTTATGGTTTAGGTACCATAAATACATGGTCACCGGACCACCCGGGCGACTGAGGGGTTGTTTTGCTTCCGCCACCAGTGCGCTGGCGCCTAATGCCCGCTATGACCTATCGTGACCTGTTTTGTACTTAGTGTCGGTAGTGTCCAACTTACGGCCTTTTTTAATTATTTTGGGGGAGAAATATAACATGGTGTAAAAATTTTTGAAAATTTATTCAGTTACTGATTCTGAACAAACCATATTCAGGTTTCACATGAACTAGAAATAATGTATCCCTTTAGCAGTTCAGTTTAGGTCGTCAAATGGATCGCGTGAAAAGCTCGTGGTAGGCTGTTATCAGACGGCTGGACGGCGAGAATATCATCTCCTAATATGTCAATAAGTCCCATAAATCCATAACAGGTCCCAGAAACGAGATATCTCGTAGCCAGTCGATATCCTAGATACGTTAAATGCAAATTGCGAAAAATACGCCATCGGCATCCCAGAGATTTGTCGGAAGATATGCACCGTGTCAACTATGGTCGCGTTCCTCTATTTTGCCTATCTGCATAGTTTGCGTATACTTTTCTTTAAGTTAGAAATTTTCAGCTTTACTAAAATAAACATAGAGTCTATTTTCGTGTGATGTTTTCTCGTCAACTTGAGTATATAAATTTGTTACTTTATATCCAATATTGGAATGATACGGCGAGTAAACTAGCTGCATCAGATAAAATGCGAGCGGAGACAGGCGAGTAAGATATGTGTGTTGCGCGTACGCAGCCTTGAGGTTCATATTACTCTACTCTACATTGTAACATAAAATATGCTATTTTTAATTGGATGACTAGGGTCTAAACAGACGGACCGCATTACAACTGCAATCCAACTGCAAATTGCAGTTTAAGTGCAGTTTGAATGCAGTTGACACGACTGCAATAGAACTGCAAACACGACTGCAATAGAACTGCAAACACGACTGCAATAGAACTGCAAACCAAACGTGCGGTCCGATTGCAGTCGTATGAACTGCACACCGACTGCATCCAAACTGCACCAGCGCGGGAGGGCGGAGCGTGCGGGCGGGTGGGTATGATGCAGTTCGGATGCAGTCGGCGTGCAGTTCACATGACTGCAATCGGACCGCACGTTTGGTTTAAAGCAGAGAATAAATTTTAATAGAGATAAAGATTCTTTCATCTTAGGTTAGAAAGGAAATACTTTCCGATTTGTACTACAACGAGTGTCGCCGCTTGTCTCACACCCTTTAACTCCACTACAGACAAGTAACCAATACGATCGCGCAACAAACAGACCACGCACACTTAGATCGCAAGTTTGCTATTGGAAGTTGAACTATGAGCATTGCCCAACTTTGTGGCACGCCTACATTAAAGATTAGAATGGCCTTGTGGGCGGGACGAGGCCATTCTAACCTATTTCATCTGTTCTGTGATTTCGACCATCAAGCAAGAACACACACAATAAAAAATACAATCAACAAAAACGTACACAATTACAAAGACTACATTGGTATCTTCAAGGCTTGAGTAAATGTTCTGTCTGGATGTAATTTATCTTTAATATGTATGTATTTAGAAATATATAAGTATGTTTATCAGTTGTCTAGTACTCATAACACAAGCTCTGCTTAGCTTGGGGCTAGACGGCGCTGTGTGATAGTTGTACAAAAAAAAAAAAAATGCTCTTAATAAACAAGTGCGCCTCACCATCAACGATTGCATCACTGCTTACCATCAGATGAGATCGCAGTCAAGCACTGGTTTATATCAATTAAAAAAAACAGATACTCATCGATAATGCATATTACTTTACTTTTCAGAGATATGCAGCCTATGGTGTAAAGTCCCGGGACCTTCTTTGAAAAGGGAGAATCCTCCGACCAGACAGATGTTGTGTTTGGTCTGGGTAGCTGCCCAATTATTGTTTTCGGACTGCTGTATAAATGTTCTAATCGCGCGGAGAACTCATCACGATACAGGATTTTGTCATCTTCATTTCAACCGAAAGACGTCCACTGTTGGACATAGGCCTCCCCCAAGTGTCGCCACAATGAACGGTCCTGTGCGTCTCGCATCCATCAGATTCCCACAACCCATACCAGGTCATCGGTCCAGCTTGTAGGAGGTCTTCCAACGCTAAGTCTTCTGGTACGTGGTAATTCAAATGTGATATATGATATTTATTTTGCAAATAGGTTTTTAAAAACACTTTTACACGTAATTTTTTCGTCAATTTAAACTAGATGAAATCGGTGTTTCCTAGCTGACTACCCTGAGAAGAAACATCGATACAAACTCAGAGGTCAAAGTCTCTTATAAAGTCTACACAGCAAACATCTAATGGTCAAATCATATGAGAACTATGCCAATTGGAGTCTGAGATGGTCTTTTGAAGAAAGAACCACACAGTTTTAAATGAGCCTGTCCAGTTAATGCAAGCATTTGTAAGTATTCGTGTAGCTCAACTCAGGACTACTAAGGAGCTCAACCAACGTGACATACACCGCTAAATTTTGATCGTTTTAATCCCGTGGAGGGTCTATCTGGTACATGAAACACTATCGATATGTAAAGATAAAATTAAAAAGTAAAGTACCTTCTTTCAAAACTCGTATTAATTTACGCATGTACGAAATTAATTTCTTTAAGAAAACGTCAGCTGAGCGAGTTCAATGACCTGTAGCTAGTAGTCGGCCTTGTGTACAAACTACCTACAGGTCATTGGACTCGCTCAGCTGACATCTTTACAAATCGATAGTGTTTCATGTACCAGATCGACTCTCCACGGGATTAAAACGATCAAAATTTAAGGGGTTATATGTTGCTATATTTTACTTTTTAAGTTTTTTTTTCATCGACAACCATTCAGTAGTTTTTGAATTTATTGCAAATAGACACCGAATCAAACATTTACACAAGTTATTATTATTATAATAAAGAGGTGAAGTTTTTTTGTTTTTATGTTTTTTTCTTTGTAGGAGGTAATATCTGGAAGTAAAGTCCGATTGCTAAAATTTTTTCACCGATAGAAAGCTGCTTAAGGTGGTTATCACACCGCCACGCGTGAAAATACTCCTACGCACGTAGGTACTTGCGGGAGTGCAGATCTGCATCATCGTGCGAGTTTTTTTACGCACTCACGCGCGTAGGTGTGTCTTGTAAATTCACGCAGGCACGCACTCATTTATACAAAATCACGCACGGTACTACGAGACTCAGTGTGGCATACCTTGCGTGTCGCCCCGCACCCACGCGCGTGAGTGCGTGTTTCTCCACATTTAGGTGCATGATCAGCATGAACGCGCGTGGATGCATTTTCAGTTTGTTGGACTGTGCGTGTTTTCTATACAAACGGAGATACTTACAAGCAACGTTAAGACACGCATTCACGCACTACGCTGCGGGGTGCGTGGCAGTGTGATAACCGCCTTATTCCGGAATGACATCTACAATTATAATATAATAAAAAGGTAAAGTTTGTTAAGCTATTGCATAGCTTCTATCGCGGGCCTTGAGCGTGGAGACCGAATCCAGAAATTCCGTAACGAAAATAACCTAACACCCCCCACTCATTTGTTTTTTGAGCGTGGTGACCGATAAGAAAACAAATGAGTGAACAATCAATCAAAATTCAATTCAATGTGTGAAAGTGTAACTTCAATTAATATCAAAGAAAAAAAAACAAAGGAAAAAAATACTGCATAAATAAAATAAATAAATAATTATAATTGCATATGTTGATAAAAATGCTATGCAATAGCTTTACCGCGGCAGTCCCCGAGTGCCACACGTCTTTTTTTGTTTGTTTTTTGTTTGTATTCTAATTTAATAAGGTAATCTCTGAAAGTACTCGTCCAATAGCTAAAATGTTTTCACCAATAGAAAGCTTTTTTTTTGTTTTGATGGGAAAAATCAACCAATGACAACCCCCGCTCTTGGGCGGAGCGGGAGATAGTGTCAGACTCTTACTGACTAAAAAACCCATCCCGTTCCTTCAAGCCTTCATACCGGGGCTCGAGCGCCCTTTCGGATAACCCTGGCCCCAGTAGGCTTCGACCCGGCTGGGCCCCTACTGTTGCTGACAACCCCTTGAGGCGCGCGGGCAATATAATGCTTCTTTATTCCTGAGTGACATAGGCTATATGTTATGTACGCGGACGAAGTCGCGGGCAAAAGCTAGTTATAAATATAATGAACAACTGCTCTAGTTTGAAAGACATTAAATAAGAATTGATTAGGTGTAAATACGAAAATTGAAACTTACAAACGTTTATGTGCAATGTAGCCGTTTTAATTGCGGTCATTAAAATAAATGAACAGTTTACTGAGACTTGGAGACTTGTTCAATCAACTCGGCCTGCAGTGCCTACACAAAGAACACCTCTAACTGAATTATACACGTTATCATTGAAATTACTATATAACTAGCACCTTCATCACTAGACATCCGTTGTCTATGAAACAACTCCGTTGTCTCTGAAACCACTTCATTGTCTATGGTTACAAGGGGCAATACAGTTATGGTCCCGATACACACATGGCTTGTTAGGGAAACGTTTTTGTATTTTTGTAATGATCAGTGCATCTATTTAGGTGGAATAAATATGTTTTCTTTCTTTCTTTCTTGGCAGCAGCTTTTCATAAAAACTTTATCACTTCTGACAGGGGCGCCGACTCCGTGGGTGCTCGGGGGCTCGATCACCCATGAGAAATAAACAGTGGGCGCCTAGCACCTCTGAGAATAGACTGAGAGACAGACCAATAACCGCCTTTTAGGAACGGGCGTTTTTTTCATTACGCGACGATCAGTTCAACGCAGTGGTTTAGAGCGCCGGTTGAGAGACGCAAGACACACATAAGTACGCAGTTTGTAAGTAGGACATTTATTTGTCGGTCGATTAGTGTGCATTTCTCTTCTCCCACTTCGCCACTTTTTCAAGTCATCAAATGAGCATGAGCACCCACGAGGTTTTCTAAAAGCCGGCGCCCCTGACTCCTGAAGACGTATTTGAAAGGGTAATTTGAAAAAAATAATAATAATGGCAGTCATACAATCAATCAATTTAATTTAATTCAATAATGTTACTATGGGTTTATTACTGTCGAAAATAAACGATAAATAAACAATTATTTTTAGAGATCCGTACCTACCTTAAAAGGTAAAAACGGAACCCTTATAAGATCACTTTTTGTCCATCTGTCCGTCTGTGTGTCCAGACCCTTTATCTAGGGAACATGTGGAGGTATCGAGTTAAATCATATATACTCAGGTCTGCGGTCCCTTGAAGCTGTGAAAAAAACAAACTTCTAAGTTAAAGTCAAAAAAGTTACGAGCACTTACGTCGCAAAAACGTAAATTTCGTCACTCTGAAGAGAATCAATATTCATAGAATACTTCCCGTTGACCATGAATCTTAAAATTTGACATGAAACAAGATCTCATAGTGCAAGTATAATGAAAGATACGGAAACTGTTAATTTGTAGATAATTACGTCACAAAAAAAACTTTTTTCACAACAGATCAAATGAGTGAAAATTAGATCATTTAATTTTTTTTTTGTGATGATATATGGCTCCGAAACGTGGTCGCTCCCAATGTGCCTCATCAGAAGGCTTAAAGTCACCCAAAGAGCAATGGAAAGGGCTATGCTCGGGGTTTACTTGCGTGATCGAATAAAAAATAAAGATATCCGCAGGAGAACTAAGGTTGCCGACATAGCACGAAGAATTACCAAACTTAAGTGGCAATGGGCAGAGCACATTGCTCGCAGAACAGATGGCCGTTGGGGCCGAAAGGTTCTGGAGTGGCGATCGCGTACCGGAAGACGCAGCGTTTGAAGGCCTCCTACAAGGTGGACCGATGACCTGGTGAAGGTTGCGGGAAACTGATGGATGCGAGACGCACAGGAACGTTCGTTGCGGCGACGCTTGGGGAAGGCCTATGTCCAACAGTGGACGTATGTTTTTTTTTAACTAAAATATTCATATACCGACTGCCTATTGCGAAAGCTATCTCAAATATACGAGTACTTTTAGTTTTTTTTTCAGGGTTATTGTAAACTCGTCAGTTGTAGTAAAATACCCTACACCTGAAAAATTTGGGCATGACTAACAAAGAAACATGCAAACATGTACCACCGTTACTTGGCCTTTTAAAAACACCGTGTACTTAACGCGACTGTCATTTGGCATGTTACCAATACTACCAACCTACTCGCATGATTCAGGGATGCAAATATATTATTAAAACAATAGAATGACGCATCCCATCTTCCTTGTTTACCGTCGTGGTTAAATTTATGGCTCAACAAGTGTCGGGTCTTCGAGTAAACCAGCGCTGATGTACGAGTATCTTTAGACTTTAGATGGAATAAACAGTTGCATGAATCTATGTTGATGTCCTTGAGCTAGTGTTGTACGGACACCTTGTCGATATTTTAAGCTATTGCATAGCTTCTATCGCGGGCCTTGAGCGTGGAGACCGAATCCAGATATTCCGTAACGAAAATAACCTAACACCCCCCACTCATTTGTTTTTTGAGCGTGGTCACCGATAAGAAAACAAATGAGTGAACAATCAATTAAAATTCAATTCAATGTGTGAAAATGTAACTTCAATTAATATCAAAGAACAAAAAACAAAGGAAAAAAAATACTGCATAAATAAAATAAATAAATAATTATAATTGCATAAGTTGATAAAAATGCTATGCAATAGCTTTACCGCGGCAGTCCCCGAGTGCCACACGTCTTTTTTTTTTAATTTATATTTATTACGCAATTAACAGAGTCACCATAGAGAGCTGGGCCGAAGCCTACCGGGGCCATGGTTTGGCTTCTGGGGTACTATTCTCTAAGAAAACAGCCTTAAGCGACGAGTCGAGAGCGCAGTACATTGGATTAACAACCTAATGCTTCTTTACATTGGATTGTTAATTCAATGTACTGCGCTCTCGACTCGTCGCTGCGGCTCTGCGCTCGAGGCTGTTTTCTTAGAGAAATCGTTGAAAGGGAAACCCGGAGTCTTGTAATGCAGGTTAAACAAAAAACATAGGGGTGTTTTTTAATCAATAAAAGTCTGACACGCCTAGAGTGGCAGAAGTCATTGGATAATTTTCCACTTAAAAAAAGTAACTTAAAGACAAAATGTTAGTAACTATAATATCTTACGACTATATTTGTATTTATTATCTATTTGTAAGTTACGTACTTAACTATTTATTATTTTAACTAACATAGTATGCTAATCCCTGCTACAAGCCCAATATCGAGGTAGAAAGCTTGTAGCAACGATTCACAAACAAATAATCCAGCCTGCTTGCAATGAAATGCTGAATATCGTCGGGGTAGTTCGTAGTGTTCGTACCCAGCGCACCAGGGATGCGTATCTTGAGTGCACAGAGAACTTATGTCTAAGAGTGATTTCTTGGGAATTAACGTTTTAGTAGACAAGGAATTAGTAGCTTCCTTCTTTTTCTTTTTAAATTTGTATGTTAAAGTTGTGAGCAGCACTATCCCTCTATCTCTCGATAGACGGTATCAGAAACCCAAAAGTCTGACAACAGTCTTGCCAAGGGAGGGAAAGTGACTGGATTGTGGAGGTTAGTAAGGTAATGTAATATTTTACATTTTTTTACTTACCAGTATTCTAGTATTCATCCAGTGACTCTGAAAACCCGACCCCAACATAGTTAGGAAAAGCTACGTAGGTTAATTGAGCACTAATAAATCCATAACTAGTGCTTCAAATTCTGTATGACAATCTTGTTCACACGTTTGTACCAACAACTTCAACATGTGAGCAAAAACAGTGACTACACGAACTCAATGAACCCATTAAAAACATAAAAAAATGTTAATAAATCACTCTAGATTAATCAACTCGTGTATCGATAAAATCTGTACACGCACATCACTGGAGTTCAGTTGTTACACGTGTAATGTATCGATGACTAACTTAGACTCCGTTTATTGAGCAGTTATTAGTTCTAAGAGTAGGTAGGACACTGAGGTACAATTACTGCTATGAGTACCTATTAAAACTATTTACTTACTGCTGTTTTTCTGACTATATGACCGGCTTTCAGAATGTTACGGTATGAAATGACCATGTCTACTTCTACACGTGTATAAAACGGTGACTAACTGAAATCATTAAAAAGACATTAAAATAAATCACTATAAAACTCAACTCGTGTATCGATAAAGTGAGTGCACGCGCATCACTAAGGTGCAGTTATAACACGTGTAATGTATCGGTGACTAACTGAACTCAGTTTATAGAGCAGCTCGTCACTACTACTATTAGTAGCGAGAGTAGGTTAGTACAGTCGCCAGCATAAATAAGTGACAGAAACGCAATATATTAAAAAACTTGCATGTAGGATTTCGTACCGTACATAGCAAACAACTGCAAAAAGACACATTTGTTGTATGGTCCTTAAATATTTATTTTATTTTGTTTTTTAGTATTTGTTGTTATAGCGTCAACAAAAATACATCATCTGTGAAAATTTCAACTGTTTTATTATCACGGTTCTTATGAATCGTGATATAATGATATGAACCATCTTAAGATGGTTCTCATGGCTGTAGCTTGGTGACAGATGGACAGACAGACAGAGGGAGGGACAGCGGAGTCAAAATAATAGAGTCCTGTTTTACCCTTTACCTTTTCCGTACGAGACCCTAAAAAGTGATTTTCTGAGATGTTTTTTTCTCGGGCGGGCGTTAACCGTTATTGGGTGTTTCCATTGGCGTTCTCAGTAGCTGCCTGGAGTTTAGATGTTCATGGTGGTGTGATACCCCCATGCTTCAGAAAGCATGTAAAGTAGAGTTGGTCCCGTGCCGTGAGAGAATGCACCTGTGTTGACGTACTAAGTACCTCCTGCGTACTTGGCTAATCTCCGCTGAAATTGACTACCGTGAGCGAAATCTGGTCGGGACTATTTTTATTATTTTGGAAACCAAAATATTATGATTAAAAACTTTTTGTCAAAGTTATGTAACCATTTTTTTTTTCGACGAGGAAATTGTTTCAAATTTTGCGTGAGATATTTATGCTGGTGACGGTACTATGTGTAATATAGTAGTACACACCACACATGCACTCACAACTCGCTCGTGAGATGTGAAGCGACGATTTAAATATTTTGATAGACGAGGCAGTCAGTAGTCAGAGGGTTACTATTATAGGATTCAATCACTGGTAGTCCTTTAAAATTTCAACATTATCGTTTCAGACGAGAGATGTCCCCCACGGTTGGACATAGGCCTCCTCAAAGCGTGAACGATCCTATGCGTCTCGCGTCCATCGGATTCCCACAAATCTCACTAGGTAAAATTTTGGTATTTATTTATTACAGCTCGTAGCAAGTGCGAGTCGGACTCGCGCACTGAGGGTTCCGTGCAAACTATAATTCCCGAATGGAGTCTCGAAGATTTTTCCGAATTGCAATTTTTTGTTTGTGACGTAGGTAACAACAAAATTACTATTTTCAGATTTATTCCTATACCTGTGCTATTTAAGACTTTGCTTTGTGCCAAATTTCAGGATTCTGGGTCAACGGAAAGTACCTTATGAATTTAGATCTTTGAGAGTATCAAAATGTACGTTTTTTTGCGACATAAACGGCCGTATCTTTTTTATTCGTTAACTTAGAAGTTTGATTTTTTCCACAGCTTAAAAGGGACCGCAGACCTGAGTATATGGTTTTAATTTCAACTCGACACCTCCACGCATTCTCGAGATAAAGGGTCTTGACAGACAGACGGACGGACAACAAAGTGATCCTATAAGGGTTGCGTTTTTTCCTTTTGAGGAGAACCCTAAAAATGATTAAAAATAAACAATCATAGACGACAGCTAGACAATTACAAGTCCTCACGTCGTGTCACTGTGTCAGACCTAAAATAGATCCGAGTGGAGTCGACCTAAAGGGAAAAGACAAATTGTTGGACCTGTAGAGGGGGAGGATGCAATAAAAAGAATTGCGGGCAGAGTTGGATGACTACAGCAACATATAGAGGCAAATGGAAAATCTTAGCAATATTGAGATTCATGAATCTTCTTCTTCTTAGTCGTACACTCTTGACAGAGTGGTCGTGTTCATGTCTCAGTCGAGTCCCGCACCACCGCCTCTCTCGCGATACGACGCTATGCAGCTCTGTGTTTGGCGGCTTGGGAGCCTTCATTTACGCTGTAGTGTGTCACGGTCTTGATAAAGTCCGTCCATCGTGAATCTACACTAATATAATATATAGCAGTGGTGGCCGAGTGGTAAGGGCCCCGACTTACGAGTTGTAGATCGCAGGTTCGAACCCAGCCAGGCGTAAACTTTGTGTAATGTGTTTCATCACCACTGCTCTCAAAACGGTGAAGGAAAACATCGTGAGGAAACCGGCATGTCCTAGAATCAAAAATTCGAAGACATGTTACATTCACCAACACGCACTGGGCCCGCGTGGTGGATTACGGCCCTATCCCTCTCCTAGAGAGGAGGCTTGAGTCCCAAACATTAAAAAGGCTGATGATGATGATGATTATAATAAAGAGATAAAGTTTGTTTTTATGTTTTTTTGTTTGTAGGAGGTAATCTCTGAAAGTACTCGTCCGATTGCTAAAATTTTTTCACCGACAGAAAGCTGCTTTATTCCTGAATGACAATAGGCTATTATAAGTACGCGGGCGAAGCCGCGGGCAAAAGCTAGTTTTAAAATAAAGTAAGTATTGCATTAAAAATAATAATAAGTCAGGATAGTGTAAGCATACTTCTAATCTCGGAAGTATGGGACATATAATCCTTTGCGACACTTTTCTACCTTCATGCGGACGATGCCGCTGATAATAGCTAGTCCTTACTAATATTATAAAAGCGAAAGTGAGTTTGTTTGTATGTTTGTTACGTCTTCACGCCTAAATGTCAAAACCAATTTTGATAAATTTTGGCACAGAAATAGTTGGGACCTGGAGACGGACATAGGCTATTTTTTTCAAGCGAGCGAAGCCGCGGGTAAAGGCTAGTTAAATATAAATGTCAGCTATTTCTTCATAAATTGAACGTGCCTTATACTCGTACTATCTACTTATTACAAACAACGTAATTTGACCCCACAGTAAGTGCTAAACTATCTACTTTCGAGTCTCTACGACTATCTTAACTGTGAAATCCGTAATTTCAGTAAACAGTAGTGGTGAAATGTAAAACGGATCGTAAATGTGTAGACAAGTCGAATTTATGATGCTGTAAACAATCTACCTACATTTGTTTTATGCACATGTTTGATTTACACGCAAGTACTGCTAACAAAGAAAGTTAGTTAGGTACCGTATCTTAAATCGGTTACTAATTTTCTCAATCCGTCAAAAATAGGAGGAAGCTTGAAAAAAAAAGCTGTAGCTAGTTTGTACGCAACGCCGACTATTAACTACAGGTCATTGAACTCGCTCAGCTGACGTTTTCTGTAAGAAATTAATTTCGTACATGCGTAAATTAATACGAGTTTTGAAAAAAAGGTATTTTATTTTTTAATTTTATCATTACAAATAGACAGTGTTTCATGTACCGGATCGACCCTCCACGGGATTAAAACGATTAAAATTTAGCGGTGTATAAGATTTCCTCATGTGTATCACTACATCGATCGGTTCTGTGTCTCTCGCATCCAATAGAGCCTTGCGACCTTCGCCAAGTCATCAGTCCACCCTGTAAGAGAACCTTACGGCCCCAATGACTACCTGTTCAACGAGCAATGTGCCCTGTCACTGTCACTTAAATGTGATAAGAGTGTTATTTCAATGTAGGTAGTTTTTTTTAAATGGGAATTCATCCAATGACTTCTTAGGCTCTAGGGTGGAGTAGGAGGGACTAAAACCCACTTCTTTGTTACTTCTTTACCCTGCGTTTCAGGACTCCGGATTACACTTTCAGAAGCGAACCCGTAGCCCCAGTAGGCTTCGGCCCTGCTACCTACGGTTTGCTGACATCTCTTTGAGGTGCGCGTGGAACATTACGCGCAGTCGACGACTTGGGCTCGATTCGAACGGTTACTGAACAGCCGAACCGCAAGCTACCCATTGCTCACCTTCTGCAAGCCCACGACTACGGTGATCCCGGCGACTGGGGCGGGAGGACTGTTCCCTCACGTGAGCAGCCACCTCCTTTGCTCGCATTACTGCTTCGCAGAAGGAGGCGAGATATGACAACGCGCTGGAGAAACTTTCCAGTCATAAAATAGTTATTTTAGGATATATGTATTTAACCTAAAGTCAAAAGGGTTAAAACTGTACATAATATACGTTGGTAAATTAATTTCAAAATCTAGCTTTAATTGAATGTCAAAGGTCCCATTTTATTTAATTATACTTTAACTTACGATGAAGACATTTATGCTGCATGAATCATGTACAGTCAAATCAACGTAAAGAATTTAATAAGCAATCGAGTGGATGGTTGGAGGGATAAAGCTATAATACATGTTGTAAGGGACAGCCCTCCACAAACTTCAAGGGCTTGCTCAGTAGACGAAACTGAACAACCTTCCACAAGACTTTTTTTCAGGAAACGAAAAAGAAATCATCCTCACCATACAAAATTAAAAACTTGATTGGACAGTTTGTATGGAGAGGCCGATTTTTTTTTCGTTTCCTGGTAAAAATCTTGTGGAAAGTTGTTCAGTTTTGTCTACTGCGCCAGCCCTTAAAGTTTGTGGAGGGTGGTCCCTTACACCCGGTATGAGCTCCATCCCTCTTTCTCTCTAGCAGGTCAGTTTAGGGCGTCAAATGAATCGCATTAAGAGTAGTAGGTAGGGCCTCAGGCTTCCCTCAAAGTCGACCGGCATCTTGGTACGGAATCTGATGGATGCGAGATGTACAGGGCCGGTCTTTGTGGCGACACTAGGGGGAGGCATGTATCCAGTGGACGTCTTTCGGCTGAAATGATGGTGATGATGAAGATTCAATGCCTTCAGGATATTAGAGAATCTTAGGTATTTCCCTTTTCTGAAAAAATCTTGTGACTATCAGTAGCTCTTTTTTTTAATTGGGAAATCATGCTATGGCTTGTCTCTTTCTAAGGTGGAGCGAGAGGGCGTGTCAGACTGACTGACTAAATCCTATCGACATACCTGTGTCCTTCAGCTGCTGGACTGACGCCATGACGCATCTCCAGCCACTCCTCAAAGAGAGGAGTTACCGCCATAATTATGGGGTGCCCAAACTATAATATACTAACCTTCGACCGCGGCTTCGTCCGCATACATAAAATATAGCCTATTGTCACTCAGGAACAAAGCAGCTCTATCTACCGAAGAAAAAAAAATCGCATTCAGACCTGTGCTTTCAGAGATTACCTCCTACAAACCAAAACCAAAAAAAAAAACAAATTTTACCTCTTTTTTATATTAGTGTAGAAGTGTAGATATAACCATGGTATACAGGTACTTACTTAATTATTTATCAATAATTAAAAACTTAACTTTATAGTAAAATGTGTTTATTTTTTTTACATTTTAATGTTGGAACAATAAAATTCTTAGTCAGCGAATATCTCTATTTACGTTTATTGGAATAATTTTGTCAAAACGAGTAAAACATAAGATTTGTAAACAGAACATCACAACAAGCGCTTGTCATCTGATATTTACTAATAAAAAACTATTAACATTTATTTCCAGCCGCATTTAACTATCCTAACCGAAGTTGAAATAAAATTTTAACTGTAAACCCTTTGATCTGCTCAATAAACTCCAGTTTAATGTCAGAGCTATGAAGTGTGAATAAAAATGTCTGTCTGTTATTTTATAAAACGGCTAGCCATTAAAATACAAATAGACTTATCAAAACATAATAGTAAAACTTCAATAGTATTTACCTTTTATACTACCTTTAATATACCTTTACCTTTACCTTTACCTTTTATATTTACCTTTTTGTTTTATATACTTTTAACTATAGCTAACTCGGCAAATGTAATAGGGTAGTTTCCAGGGTCAAAATAATTACATTTTATTTAGTCTGTATTTTAGACTATAACTTAGGGACAACGAGTATTCCTTTCATACGTTATGCAGTGGCTCTAGCAGGCATCGGCCATATACACTCATAGCTAGAACCAATACTTGTTCCTACCGGGAATCGAACTGCGCAGCAGTCGATCTCTTAAACACTCCGCAATGGTGCCGTCAAGTTTACCCATTTGTGAAGGGTGCTTTACGATACATGAGTAGGTACCTAATTCGTAGTGTATGGCAACGTCTTAACAAAAACTTTCATCATCATCAATTCAGCCTAAAAACGTCCACCATTATGCCTTGATCACACGTACCGAGTAAACGGGCGAGACAGTGCTCTCGGCCGAGTACTCGGTACGTGTAAACACAGCGCCGAGTGCTCGGCCGAGCGCTTATCTCTACAATTCGCTTACATTCACTGTCTCGGCCGAGCAACATTTTACTGTCTGTCCCTTTTACTCGGTACGTGTGATCAAGGCATTATGGCCAAAAGCCGGCCGAGACAGTGATGTAAGCGAGTTGTAGAGATAAAGGCCGAGCACTCGGCGCTGTGTTTACACGTACCGAGTACTCGGCCGAGAGTACTGTCTCGCCCGTTTACTCGGTACGTGTGATCAAGGCATAAGACATAGGCCTTCCCCAAACGACACCGTAATGACCAGTCCTATGCGTCTCGCATCCATCAGATTCCCGCGACCATCACCAGGTCGTCCGTCCACCTTGTGGGAGGCCTTCCAACGCTGCGTCTTCCGGTACGTGGTCGCCATTACAGAACCTTTCGTCCCCATTGATGATCTGTTATGCGAGCAATGTGCTCACTGCCACTTAAGTTTAGCTTTTCTTTGGGCTATGTATTTGTATGTCCTCATTTCAAGCAAACTCCGAGAATAGCCCTTTCCATTGCCCTTTGGGTGACTTTAGGCCTTCTGATGAACCTTCTTCGTAAAAAGAACTTTATCTAAACCATTAACTTGTTGAGTAAATTATAATTCTAGAAGTGTTTTACTCACAAGCATGACGAAAGAAGCAACATTATGAACTGCATCAATATTCATATATAAATAGATAAGGATCACGTCCTACGTCGCCTGCATCCTATATGAGGTGTCGTCACTTCCATTTATAACTGTTAAGTTGGAAACTAAGATAATGCACTAGGGTTTTCATACTTATTCACAGATTACATTCTAGCTTTTAACCCGCAGCTTTGCTTGTGTATGTGAAATTATAGCATAAGTCACTCAGGAATAAAGCAGCTTTCTATCGGTGAAAAAATTTTAGCAATCGGACTGGTATTTTCAGAGATTACCTCCTACAAACAGAAAAACAAACTATTGATTGATTGATTTTGAAAAATAAACATCTTGTCAGCGATAGGAATTAAGGTAGGTTGGGGGAAGATCGGCTTTGGGGTAAGAACGTATAAATCAATATTACCACTTATTTAGCTTTATTTTTAATGCCAGCCACATTGCTGGGCAAGGCAGAACATAATGACGCGACACGCAATATGACTAGCATTAAAAATAAAGCTAAATAAGTGGTATAATTTATATTTATACGTTCTTACCCAAATGCCGATCTTACCCCAACGCACTATATGCGCCAATTTTTTGTAATGGGTCACAGCGTGGAGTAGGGAAACACAGAAAGAATAGATTGTTAACAAGAAAAGGTTTTATTCACTTGCACTAAGTTTTGCCCTCGATTTCGCACGCGAAGTCGAAACTAGATAAATAGTAGCCAACATCCTTCCTTGGTGTTTAGCCTTACTTCATGTCAAAATTTCACCAAAATCAGTTCAGTAGTTTAATCGTAACAGACAGACAAAGTTACTTTCTCATTTTTCATTTTCACAGTATGGATTACCTTTTTAACATTTCACTACTTCTTCTGGCAGTGTCCTAAGGGAATATACACCTGCGATAGAAATTATCATGTTCCATTTTTCATCTTAATCCGTTCAGCCATTTGAAAGTGAAAGAGTCACAAACATACACACATACCTACATAAAAACAGTTCACCTTTTTAGGGTTCCGTAGCCAAATGGCAAAAAACGGAACCCTTATAGATTCGTCATGTCTGTCTGTCTGTCCGTCCGTATGTCACAGCAACTTTTTTCCGAAACTATAAGAGCTATACTGTTGAAACTTAGTATGCAAATGTATTCTGTGAACCGCTTTAAGATTTTTATACAAAAATAGAAAAAGAGCAATAAATTTTGGGGGTCCCCATACTTAGAACTGAAACTCAAAAAAAATGTTTTCATGAAACCCATACGTGTGGGGTATCTATGGATAGGTCTTCAAAAATGATATTGAGGTTTCTAATATCATTTTTTTCTAAATTGAATAGTTTACGCGAGAGACACTTCCAAAGTGGTAAAATTGACTTTTTCGGCGGTAGGTGTAGAAAAGATAAGACGCGTTTTTTTTCAACAGCTTTAATTAAAAATAAATTTAAAGTATTTTTTTAATATTTCTTTATCAGTTATAGTTATTTTACTAAGTTAAACTACTATACTTACATTGGTGAAAGATTCCATGTAATAAATCACTTAAATCTACACCACCTGCCAGCTCACAAGTACTTTCTACATTCCATAATTTTCTTCATGATGTCAACACTGGACGATATTCAATCTGCACAGAAGAACCTCGAGGAGTGCTTTTTAAGGAAGATGAACGAACTCGAAGCGCAAATCCAATCCGCAGGACCTGCTAAAGACACTGTGGCTAAGGTCCGAGAGGAGTTCCGGTCATTCAGAGAGCTCATGTTTGGCATGCTGGGTCTTCTCCGGAAGCAAATCACCGAGTGCTCCAGAGTGGTTGATGGACTGGAAACGCGTTCTCGACGGAAGGCCCTACTCTTTACTGGATTTGCTGAGTCGGATAAAGAAGACTGCAAGGCTTTAGTTCTGGATATTCTTCACAACAAACTAGCCCTGCCGGACGTCACTGCAGCATCGATAAAGGTGTGTCACAGACTGGGGGTATCAAACCGAGATACTACACGCAGCCGGCCTATCCTGGTAAGATTCTCCTGTGTTGACCATAAGTCTGCTGTCTGGAAGGCGAAATCGGGATTGAAGGGCTCTACTGTCACAGTTAAAGAATTCCTGACTAGGGTACGACAGGAAGCATTCAGTAAAGCCCGCCTGCATTTTGGGGTACGAGCATGCTGGACTCAGGACGGGGTTATTATTATCAGAACCCCTGATGGAACACGGCACAAGGTAACCT
Organism: Mythimna ferrago; assembly: GCA_910589285.2. NCBI lineage: Eukaryota > Metazoa > Arthropoda > Insecta > Lepidoptera > Noctuidae > Mythimna > Mythimna ferrago. Next base: position 5,953,808 of record OU342693.1, read on the forward strand.
CCTTAGAAGAACTTAATCCTATGCTGATTAAATATCCAAGGAGGGCTGGGGAATCCTCATCTGGCAGCAATAGCGGAATGCGTAGAAATTAGTTTCTGTTTGTTTTGTTTAAACTTTCCGAGGTTGGGGCGTCACTGTTCACTCATTTTTATTGCAATATTTGTCATACGTGTATACCCGCTTATTAGGTTTTATGTTCATCACTGTTTTATTATTTTTGGTGGTATTTGTCTATTTGTATAATCCTATTTTGTATGTAACAAATATTGTATGTATTTTATGTAATCTTCATCTGCCTTTTGACAGTGATTGATTAATTGTCAATGTCATCTGTCAGAATTGTTGTGAGGATGTCAAAAGTGCGTTCCTTTTTACATGTAACTTGTGTTGTGATTTGCGTTTCGTTTTTGTTTATGTATCGTATTTTTAGCTTACTTTTATTGCTGTGTTGTTTTTCTTTTTGTTTTTTTATTAATTTCACTTTTATACTGGTGCTGCTGGTGGGTGGTGAACAGAGAGTGGTGTAGTACCGTAAGGCTAAATATTTGACGAAGTTTAATTTATAGTATTTTATTTTTATTGTATTTATGATTTCTGATGACGACTCTTTTCACTCCGCTAACGAATCCTTCATCTCATCTGCCAATGCAAGTTTTAGCTCCGTAACTGATACCCTTGGTGATTTTGTGCGTCGAAACTTCGGTCAACAACAAAAAGGTCACTTATTTAATGTCTGTCATATTAATGCTCAAAGTGTGCCAAGCCATTATAGTGACCTGCATGATGCCTTTTCGGACGCCAATCTACACGCCGTCCTGATTTCTGAGAGCTGGCTCAAACCTCATCTTCTCTCTACTAGCTACCCTCTTCCCGGTTTCATTCTTATCCGCAATGATAGAATTGGAAAGGGAGGAGGTGGTGTTGCTATCTATCTTCGTAGCGATTTCCCTTATAAAATTGTTGCATCGTCTCCTTCACCTTATAGTGCTTCAGTCGAGTATTTGTTTTTGGAGGTTTATGTCAAAGGTGTCAAAACCTTACTTGGTGTTGTCTACTGCCCGCCTGCCATTGACTACTTTTCAAATCTTGAGCTTGCGTTGGAATCAGTAGGGTCAGAGTATGCACATTGTATCATCATGGGCGATTTCAACACAGACCTCTCCCATCCATCCCCTCGCTCTCGTAAGCTCCTTCATATCATCCAATCCGTTAGTCTCCATGTCCTTCCACTGCAACCTACACATTTCAATATCTCAGGTGAAGACACATGGCTAGACCTTATCCTTACGTCCACTCCCTCCTTGGTTTCCTCTCATGGCCAGTGCCCTGCACCTGGTTTTTCCCATCATGACCTAATTTTCCTATCTTATGTCCTAAAACCACCTAAACTTCCTCTTAAGGTTTTGCGCATGCGTTGCTTCGCTCGCATGGATGTTGAAAGGCTACGTCAGGATGCTTCAAAATTAGATTGGGACCAGCTTGCAGCGGCGACATCTGTGGACGAGAAACTGCAAATTTTTAATCGGACGGTCCTTGCGCTTTACGACAAACATGCTCCTGTCAAGAGTGTAAAGCTTAAACGTCAACCTGCTCCTTGGATGACGGCAGGTGTTCGTATGGCAATGAAGCACAGAGATAGGGCCTTTCAAAAATTTAGAAAGGATCGCAGTGCTACAAACAGGGATCTTTTTAAAACTGCAAGAAACCGGTGTAATCAGGTGATACGTAACGCTAAACGCCGCCATATTCTCGATAACATATCCTCTTCTTCTCCTGCTGATATCTGGAAATTCCTCGGATCTCTAGGTATTGGTAGGCCACGTCATGTGGAATTCCCTAAAACAATCGTCCTGGATGATATCAACCGTCACTTCACGACCTCCTATCATTTGGATTCCCAAATGTTATCTCGCACGGTTGATTTCATTTCTGGTTTACCAAGTCCTACCACTGAACCGTTCCACTTTTCTCCGGCTACTTTGGATGAAATCAAAAAGATCATCCTGTCCATAAAATCTAAGGCTGTGGGCCACGATGACATCAGTCGTCATATGATTACCTTAGTCATTGACTATCTTCTTCACCCGATAGCCCACATTATTAATTTTTCCCTTGATTCCGGACAATTCCCATCCCTGTGGCGTATGGCTTATGTGCGTCCACTTCCTAAAATCTCTAATCCCTCCCTACCTAACCATTTCCGCCCAATTTCTATTCTTCCTTTCCTATCCAAAGTACTGGAGGCCTGCGTCCACAAGCAGTTTTCAGGATTTGTTCACCGGAATAATCTTGTGAACACTTTTCAATCCGGATTCAGGCCAGGTCACAGTACCTCCTCTGCTCTCCTTAAAGTGACTGGCGACATTAGAGAAGCCATGGAGGACACCAGGGTTACCGTTTTGGTTTTAATTGATTTCTCAAATGCCTTTAATGCTGTCAGTCACGATATTCTTCTATCTATCCTTTCACATCTTATGGTTTCGTCCGAGGCGCTGGAATGGTTCTCATCTTATCTTCGGGGACGCCAACAGTCTGTTCGCGTTGACGAGAATTCATCGAGTTGGCGTGATCTAGATTCTGGTGTTCCACAAGGCGGTATTCTTTCTCCGTTGCTATTCTCCATCTTCATTAATTTTATAACTCACTGTCTTCGGTGTTCGTATCACCTTTATGCCGATGATCTTCAATTATATACAGCTGCGCGGGTAGAAGGTTTGTCGGACGCTATAGAGGATGTGAACCGAGATTTGGACGCTATCAAAGACTGGTCTGAAAGATTTGGGGTGTCTGTAAACCCCTCAAAGTGTCAGGCCATTATTATTGGAAGCTCGCGCATGATGGGTAAAGTGGTGGTTAACTCTCTTCCCCCAATTATTTTTAATGGTACCTCCATCCCCATTAGTCCTAGCGTTAAGGATCTCGGTTTGCATCTCGACTCGACTCTTGGCTGGCAAAGTCAGGTCTCCAGTGTCTGCCAAAGAGTCAACGGGACTTTGCGGTGTCTGTATCGTCTGAGGAACTTTTTGCCCGCGAAGACGAAGACTATGCTTGTGCAAACTTTAATTTTCCCTGTAATCGACTATGGTGACGTGTGCTACTTTGACCTGAATGCGGAGTTGTTAGACAAACTTGACAGGCTCCTCAACAACTGCATCCGATTCATATTTAACTTGCGAAAATATGACCATGTTTCGAGTTACAGATCGGAGCTCAAATGGATGCCCATTCGCCAGAGAAGAAGTTTGCGCGCACTAACTACACTCTTCTCTCTGCTCAACTGTCCTACCCCTCCTTCTTATCTTATATCTCATTTTCAATATTTATGTTCTTCCCATTCTAGGAATCTTCGTTCTTCTAACAATCTCCTACTGCTCTGTCCCTCTCATACTTCTGATTTTGTTCATTCTTCCTTTCATATACAGTCCATACTTCTGTGGAATGCGCTTCCTCTCGACATCAGGATGGCCACCAGTCAGTATGCATTTAAGCGAAAGTTGCGGCATTACTTTCAGAACAAATAGCGGAGTCGTTTCAAAACCCCCCTTCTTCTACTTTATATAAATATATATGTAGGTATATATTATATTAAATATATATGTATGTCTATTTTAGTTATATATATACATTTGCACTCTTATTTTTCTTAATAATCCATTTTTTGTTGTTTTTTTTTTTTTGTGCACCTGCCATGTTTTTCTCTTCACCACCCTAGGTTGACTGGTAGAGAATGCCTAAGGCATTAAGTCCGCCTTTGTACCTGTGCGTTGCATAAAGTTAAAAAAAAAAAAAAAAAAAAAAAATAAAAAAAAATAAAATGTGTCCCCCCCCTCTAACTTCTAAAATAAGAGAATGATAAAACTAAAAAAAATGTATGATGTACATTACCATGTAATCTACCAACGAAAATTGGTTTGAACGAGATCTAGTACCTAAGTATTTTTTTTAATACGTCATAAATCTAAAAAAATACACTATAATTAAAACATCGATCAAAGTTACAACGAACTACAAGAACTTTTATATTATGTTACTTGCTGCTACGGAACCCTCCATGGGCGAGTCCGACTCGCACTTGGCCGGTTTTTATATTAGCGTGATATCACAGTGTGATTGGTAATGTAATCTTCCTCTTGAAATGTGTGATGATGAAATTCTTTGCCTGGTCTAGTAACTTTTTAGCCACGGCAATGCTGTCCGCTGACGCTGTCATTAGATCCCTGCAGAAACCGGTAACAGGGCGCATGTCGCAAGATGAAAGGTGGGACGCAAAGGTGGACATACATTTCGTTGGTCAGCCTAAGCAAAATTTTCTTGGTGATTATTTTAAAACCACCCAGGAAGACAATTGACGCATTTTCAGACCTCATTCTTTATTACGTTGACCAAAATGTGCACCTCAATCTGACATAATTGTAATTTCCAACCTTCAGAAAAAGATCAGAGCAAGAGATGGATCCCGGAACCGTTATTTCAAAACGGGTGAAGTGAAAGTGTGACAGACGTACATACAAACCGTCGGAACCCTTATAAGGAGCGTGTTACCAATCGCAGTACGGAACTCGAGGTTGTCGATAATATCACCGTCTCTTAGTATACTGTTTCTAGATCAGATGGCCGTAGTAATATTAATAGCTAAATGCACTGTGAGGCAATTCAGCGTTTCAGTGTTTATACGTAAGCACACACACCTATACGGTCCTGACTAAGCGTTTCGTCTCATCGTTTATACCGCTTACATCGAAGATCTGAAACAATTTACCAGCTCAGCTCCCGTCCGATTATAATTTAGGTGTATTCAAGGCTACAGTCAATAGGTAATGTCTCCGACTTACGAGTTATAGGTCGCGGGGTTCAAACCCTGCCAGGCGCATTACTTTGTGTAATTTATTTCATTACCACTGCTCTCAAAACGGTGAAGGAAAACATCGTGAGGAAACCGGCTTGTCCTAAAACCAAAAATTCGAAAACATGTGACATTCACCAACCCGCACTGGGCCCGCGTGGTGGATTACGGCCCATTTCCTCTCCTAGAGACGAGGCCTGAGTCCCAGCTGCAACATTAAAAAGGCTGATGATGATGATGATACTAGTGCGCCTTCATCACGTAGGATCACAGTCAAGCACTAGTTTACATTATATATTAAAAAAAGCACTTGTTACTGTCAGTACCGTAACTAGGGCAGTGCCAGTGGTGCTCGGGCACAGGGCACAGGCCCAGGGACGTAGAAATGATCGAACTAGGGCCACGGTTTCTAACCTGGGGGAATAAAACTGGTATACCGCGAAGGTATATTATAACTTTTCCTGTTCGTCGTCGTGTAGTTACAACTAACTAGGTACACTGTTCCGCCCCCTCTACATACGCCTATTGACACAAGTAGGTTTTAGTTAGTAAAAGTCTGACACGCCCTGAAAACATAAAGCCGCGTTCAGAAATCGCGAGGCATGCGTTGCGAACGGCGCACAACCAATGCTTCGCAAGCATATGCCTCGCCACAAACATGAAGACAGACAAATTAAGCATTTGCTTCGTATGCCATGGCTCAACCGGAGTATATGTTGGTACATATATTGTTTTCAACACGCACACTGCAAGCAGAAGCATTCGCTGTGTGCCGTTCGCACCGCACGCCTCGCGATGTTTGTACGCACCTTTAGATGACTTCTTATCTTTAAAAAGAAGCTGTGGTCCGGAGTGGACCGAGCCAAAGACGTCGACAGTACGTAGATATTGTTTCACGCACCTCAAGGAGTTTTCAGTAAACCGTTGGTGCCTAGTGGGTTTTTAGTCAGTAAGAGTCTAACACCATCTCCCGCTCCGCCCAAGACCGGGGGATGTCATTGGATGAATTTCCCACCAAAAAAAAAAACGCAGAAATGAGCGAGAGTCAAAATAGCTCGTCAATCAACATAATTAACTATTATCATGTTTTAAGTCTAGACTGGATAATAATTGAGTCACTACCAATAATTAACATCATTCTGCGGAACCTGTCAGTGGGTTGTTAAAACATGTTTTGTTTGTCCAACACAATAATTATAGATAAGTAGCGGCCAAAGGTAGCACCATGTAAACAATAATAACCAATTACTATATTCGTCTATTTCTACAGCCTAAAAAATCCGGTCAAGTGAGAGTTGGACTGTAACACAATGAAAGATTCCGTATCACAGGTTGGATCTTGCTTCTTTCTCCTTCAAGGTCCTATGTCAACGACATGAACTATAAATTTTGAGAGTGTCAAAAATATGGCATTGGGAACCTTTGGTCTTCAAGTACTATTACTTATTCTGTGCCTTGGTGCGCAAGTCCGACTGACACTTGACCGTTTTGAATTATTTGTTGTTTATAGTGTGATATCGAAGCAGGAAGGTCACGACCCTCAGCATTGAGGAATAGGACGCAAGGAGGAGGGGAATGTGACATCGAAGAAGATCGCATCACCTATTAACGATCACCTAAGATCGCATCACTTGGTAACCGTCCGAACGGAGCCCGAGTCGTTGACATAGCGTAGTCACAAAAGACAAAATAGATAGGTACAGAAGACAATCTCATGTATTTACTTCACTTTTTATACTTACGCTCGGTGGACGCACACTAATGAGCGTTTGAGCCGGAACTGTTCGACGAGTAAGCCGAGACGCGACCGAGATATCGTGTCCGTGAGCGGTGTCTATGAGTGCGTTGCTCGAGCGCGCTTTGTATGTAGATTGACTTCTGTACCTATATATTTTGTGGCGTAGTGTTCCACAAGCGCGTCAAAGAGATGTCGGCAAAATCGTAAGGATCCAGCAGGACCGAGGCCTACTTGGGCAATGGGTTGACTATTGAAAGAGACTTGAAACCTATGGTCCTGGAACGCAAAGGGTAATTGAAGAAGCACATTTGTAGTTCTAGTCAGTAAAAGTCTGACACAAGATCGGAAGAAGTCATTGGATGAATTTTCACCTCAAAAAAAATCATGTATTGCTCTTATTAGTTTAAGGACTGGCTAAATAATAACATTATTAAAGATTATACAAATAATCTAGATGAAGAGGTATTTGAATTTGATAGGTAAAAGAAAAGATAGAATTTTAAATCAGATGAGTTAGGAGAGGCTGTCAAACCGCTAGACGGATTGAATGTTTATATAAACGATACGATAAACTGTAGTGCTTCCAGAAATAAACCCGATAATTAATTAGACACATAATAGCTTTTGATTAAGTACTCTCTACCCGTCACAATAGTGCTGACAGTACTTGTACTTTTCTTTTTTTTTTCTAACACATTGCTTTTGCAATATTTTTATTTTATTTTATATTATCTGACTCCAACCACATTAAATTCGTTAGTTTTTCTTTTTTGGTTGTTAACGTCTCATTTATTGACAGCTTTTTTTTATATAGCCTCTTTTTATAATGTAAATGGAAGAACACTGTAGACTCCACGAATTCTTAGATTACTTCATATTTTGACTCACTTTTTTTAAATGATTATTTTGATGATTTTATTGTGCTTTTGAGTACAATATAGACCGGTTTACACTGTTCTTAAATAATACCTATACTTTTAATACTGTAATATGGAAATATTGTAACTACAACCATTTTTTTTAAAAGAGTAACCATGGAGTTTCTTGCCGGTTCTTCTCCATAGGAAACGACCAATTTCGAACCGTGCACTAGCTTCTGACGTTTTATAAGTGCCCATGTAGGCCTATGTGAAATAAAAAACTTTTGACTTTGACTTTGACTTTACTTTAGCTAGGGTGAAAACAAAAATTACGTAGAAAATTATGATAAAACAAGTTTTTAATGAAAATCATCTTTCATAGCAAACTTTTATAGCGCAGTATACCTGTATAATTATGTAGTTCCTACAGCCACCTTCCGGTTCCATCATCAGATCGGCTCCATGTCATAATAATTTTGTATTGTCACCTGATTTACATATTTTTATAACGCGCACATCGAAGGACTGGAACAGTTTGCCTGCTGCGGTCTTCCCGTCTGATTATAGTTTAGGTGTCTTCAAGGCTAGAGTGAATAGGCTCTTAATAAACTAGTGCGCCTCACCATCAACGATTGCATCACTGCTTACCTTATCAGGCGGGATCGCAGTCAAGTACTAGTTTATAACAGATAAAAAAAAAATGCGTGCAAAATTTCAGCTCAATCGATATCCGGGAAATGGATCTTTAATTAGCAAGATTTGATTACAGACAAACATCGAGACAGGTGAAACTAAATAAAAGCTTGTAAAATGTTCCTTATTTATTTTCAATTTAATGCAATTGTTATTATTTATTGATATAGCAGCAATAGAAATACCAGACAACAGAAGCTTTCTAATAGGGTTCTGTTGGTTCTATTCCAATACGGAACCTTAAAAAGGGACGTTCTTTGCAGTCAAACAATTACAAAAATTACCTTTTTTCGCGAGTTCGGCCTTTGGCTTATAACTGCAGGCTTGCACGGCGGGACATTTCGACCGAAAGCCAGACTATGACCACAAAAGATAGACCAGAAGTCAATCTTCATACAAAGTGTGCTCGAGCAACCCACACATAGACACCGCTCACGGACACGATATCTCGGACCGTTTGGGACCAGTGCGAGCGCGAGTGTCATCCACTTAAGACACGCCTCTGTGAACTTTTTTGTGCTGTAATGGAGCAAAATAAAATCATTATAATAGGCTAGTTGCCGTAAAAAAATTAATTAGTCCGTCTTTTACATTATAAGGGACACGTATTTTTTATTTGTAAATTAAACCAAAAATGACAAAGAAACGCCATTAAAGTTACGTGTGACGTCACGCCGTGCTGCATTTTTTCGCACGGGGTGACGTCACACGTAACTTTAATGGACTATAACTTTGTTATTTTTTATTTAATCGAAAAAAGAAAAAATACGTGTCCAATATTTTTTTATAATCTAAAATACGAACTAAATAAAATGTTATTATTTTGACCCTGGAAACTACCTTGTTTAAATTCAATATTAAACGGTGAATTTTCGTTTAAGCTACCAATTATTTCAGAGAGGTAAGTCTATATGTCCGTTCTTTCTGTTTCATTCTGAACAATAAAGCAAACAACTAGCACGATAGATTTTTGTGCATAAGCCAAAATTAACTATAGCAAGACCGGCGAGCGTAGTATCAAAAGCGAAGTATGGTGAAACACCTTTTATGCCTGGTCCCCATATGGCCTGATAGGGAAACTGATTTATTTTTTCTGTAATTATTCGTTATACGCACGAAGATTCGGTTAGAATAAACATGTTTTCTTTCTTTCTTTCTCTCTTTCTTTCTTTCTCTCTTTCTTTCTTTCTTTCTTCTTTCTTTCTTTCTTTCTGTCTTTCTTTCTAAGTACCTACGATCATGAAATTGACTTCTGCACCTATCTGTTTTGTTCTATGACGGCGGAAGCGAATTCTGGTCACGTCAAAACATTATCCGCACCGCTAGCTTAAACGTTCTACACCTAAAAAGGCAACGAAACGATACAGCAAATAGCCATATTGTTAAAGTAAATTGGTGTTTCACAACAACATCTTTACTGTTGCGGTACCTTATAAGACCTTGTCAATTTTATTTTTACACCTGTACCTACTTTATTATACCCACACTGTATTTTCAATCTTAACACTCAAAAAATAAGGTTGCAAGTTATTTCTTCTGCGTGCGTTGACCGCAAAGTAAACGGTTTCTAAATTCAAATGTCATTTTGAATGACAGTTGTTAAAGTGACATCTAGCGGTCGGATCACGAACGAACTTTGATGGTCTATTTGTAAGCGATGACAAGGGTTAATTTTAATGGCTGTTATTCAATTTTTTATTAAATAACCGGTTCATAGGATAACTACCTTTCGCATATTATTATTAGCATAATTATGTACATTGAAGCAGGACCTAGGCAGACATCTCATCATTTTTCGAACAATAGCTAATCACACTAAGTATGTGTGTGTGTGTGTGTGTGTTTGTTACTTCTTCACGCTCGAACAGCTGAATGAATTTCGATAAAACTTGGTACACAGCTAAACTATGTCTTGGAATAGCAGCAGGGCTTTAGGTGCTTGACCGCTATCTCACCTGATGGAAAGCGACGATGGAGCGCGCTTACCTAGAAGTAACCTATTCACCTTTGATAGAAGCCCTGAGTTCCAGCAGTGGGAAGTCAGCAGTAGGAAATGGCTGATTATGCTATACTACGCTCAACTCTCTTCAACCATTTACATTACCAGAACCATTTATCAAAAAATTACTTTGTAAAAAAAAAGCATGGGGCGCTTTGTGCCATATTTTTCGTAAATCGAGCACCCCACGCTTTTTTCACAATGATATTAATATTTTTCGTTCATTATTATTATTTTCTACCTATACTGAAAATTATTTTACACTTTTTAGTTTGATATGCTATGAAAGCGTATTTTTTTAGTTTTTTTAAACTATATTTTTATTTTTCACTAAAAAAAACGGATTATTGTATTGTCATCAGTCTTTGATGGGTGTGCAAAATTTGAAGAAAATCAAAGGCGTTGGTTACAAACATACAGGTGAAGCTAATATAAGCGTGTTAAAAATTACTTTGAAATAAGAACTAAAGTTGTCAAAAAATTTAAGGCTCGTTTTGACATTTGTATTTTGACTACCTAGTGGCTTGTCCGGTGTAGTGTAGCTACTACTAAAATAACTGACTGCACCGGACTCCTAATTATCAATATATTATTTCTTTCAGTTTCGTAAGTTACATTCTAGGGATTTTCTCTAATGTCAAAACCGAACGAGCCTTTAACGAGTTTACATTGTTGCAATCCATTTCTTCGTCTTTAAAACGTGTCCCACTAACAAGAAAACAGAAGCCATATTAAAAACTACAGATATTTCAATAATAAACGAATAAACTACATGGCTGCATGTACAATGAGTGCTTTACGATCAATTTTTTCCTCTCTCCGTCGTAACTCAACAAATGCAAGTTGTGGTCCCCTGCAAATTGTTACCGACCCCTGAGCAACAAAAACATACTTTATTTCGACGCCTCATACATTAAAACTGTTGAGTATGAAGGTAGAATATAGAGCACCATTTAATATGAAAAGGGCAATTACCGCACTTTTATGAAGCATTCGCATCTCAATCGATTTTTTTTTTTTATCTAGCCATTACTGTCCCACTGCTGGGACAAGGCTTTCCCTAAATCCTTTCCAACTTTCTTTTCCTGCGCCGTCTCTAACCATCTGCAGTCCCCGCAATAGTTATCTCTGAATAACCCCTTGGGAACACTTTCATCTTGCGTACAGCTGCTGCTAAGGAGTGGGATTTCCTGCTGGTATCTGTTTTTCCTGATGGCTACATGTCTTTAAATCAAGGGTGATTAGGTTACTTTTCTAGACAAGCGTGCTCCAATGTCTACTAAAACATTGTGACAAGTTTTTGGTGCTAAACGTCACTGAGATGATATTGCAACTTCAGGGGCTCTTTTATTAAGAGATTTTTATTTGGTTTCAATTTTTCTATAAAGTAACAAACACAAATAGTATAAAAGCTTTACAATAACATCATCATCATCATATCAGCCGAAAGACGTCCACTGTTGGACATAGGCCTCCCCCAAGCGTCGCCACAACGACCGGTCCTGTGCATCACGCATCCATCGGCATCTACAATTATATAATAAGCTTGAACTTTGTCCGATTTCTTTCTGCCACCATAAACCATCTTCTTCTTCTTCTTTTCCTGTCGATGTATTCTTGCTAATTTTTTTTGAGTACATGAATAAGCCTCCCCGAGCGCCGTTAAAAACATCGTACAGTGATTCTAAACGGCCGGCGCACCCTGGACAGCTAGCACTCGGAAACGCAGACTCTAGCTGACTAATCCTCTCACCACGATGTCTCAAACTCAAACCATAAGCCATTGACTACTGGCGTAAACAGCTTGGTTGAACTAGTGATAGTGACGTTGCTAAGCGTGCCGTGGGGCCTTGGGTTCGATTCCCATCATCATCATCATCATCATTTCAACCGATATACGTCCACTGTTGGACATAGGCCTCCCCCAAGTATCGCCACAATTAACGATCCTGTGCGTCTCGTATCCATCGGTTTCCCGCATCCTTCACCAGGTCATCGGTCCATTTTGTAGGAGGCCTTCCAAAGCTGCGTCTTCCAGTACGCGGTCGCCACTCCAGAACCTTTCGGCCCCAACGGCCATCTGTTCTGCGAGCAATGTGCTATGTCGGCAACTTTAGTTCTCCTGCGGATATCTTAACTTTTGCCCCGAGCATAGCATTCGATTCCCAGGATTTTTTTCAATTTGCTATTTATAAATTTCATAAGAGAATGTTCAAAAGAGTTACCGTGGCCCTTGAACGCAAAGGGCAACTAAAAGAACACGGTGCGTGTGCGAGTCTTGGCTCCACTTAGCCAGTTTTTTCCACGACATTCAGCTTGATCTTAAGGCGCTCCACAGCGTCTTCATACACCAGTACCAATTCCCGCACCCGCTGTGAAATGTTTAGGTAAAATTTATGTATGCTAACATACTAGGAAACATAAATATATAATATAAGCGTGAAATGAGGCAAGATCGTAAATAGAGAATTCTGTTTCCAATTAATGTAAATTTCTCAATGTCCTTTTGTAAAACGACTTAGTTACCTCTTCACTGATAAGTAATAATTTAGTTCCTCCTTACGCGAAATAATGATGGCGCAGATTCCTAGAAATCTCTACTGCTGGAAGCTGAGGTACTGTTAGGTTTACCATGCGGGACCATTTCTAACAACTCATTCAAGATTGTGAGATATTTTTAACTGCGACGGTACTTACGATGGTACGTTGTGTTTTGTTTCTGCTACGGGTTGCACACCAAGAGCTAAGCTAAGTCAGTTTAGCTTAGCTCGCATAGCTGACGAAGATTTCCATACTTGTGTGCAGACCGCAACGCCAAGCTAAGCCCTAAGAAATCGAATGTCCAAGGTCTGGTATGTCTTTTTTAAAATAATAATAATATTATAAATAATAATAGGCACGATATATAAAATAATAGAACGATAGATTTTAAATAATAATAGGCACGCCATTTATTTCTAGCTTAGCTTAGCTTAGCTTAGCCTAGCTTGCTTAGTTTAGCTTTAGCATAGCTTAGTTTTCGGTCTGCAACCGGCTTGAATTCATCATTATCTTGTCCAATTATAATTTGGGTGTCTTTAAGGCTAGAGTGAATAGGCTCTTAATAAACTAGTGCGCCTCACCATTAATTATTGCATCACTGCTTACTATCAGGTGGGATCGCAGTCAAGCACTAGTTTATATCAGCTAAAAAAAATCTTATAGTTTGTTTTCGAATTCTTCCTGCTCTTGTCCCGTTTCTCTTGGGGTCGGCGCAATGTAGGTATATTGCAACATGTTTTGTTTTTGCATTAAAACACATAATTGAGAGGTCCACCGCCAAACTCAGAATCTATAGCAGCAAATGATGCAAGTAATGCTTGAATTTGGAAATTAAGTTTCCATTATATAGAGTAATAAAGTCTCAAAAGCTAATGGTAAAAGGTGGATGTTATAGGGAGTTATCTCCCAAGTCGACGGCACGTGATCTTCCACGAGCGCCTCATGGATGTCAACAAAACTGAAATTGCTGCAGGAATATTTGAAAGAGTGACCGTAGCCCGAAAACGCAAAGAGCATCTGAAGGACACAGGTGGGGTTTAGTCAGCAAAAGTATGACACGCCCTCTCGTTCCTCCCTAGAGCCGGAGGAGACGTTAGATGATAACCTAAACTCTAAATCATACAAAAAAAATAACTGGAATTTATCTCTTGCAAGTTTCCTACAATTGCTGGACGATTTCGTCGATTTTTTATCGACGCATCGATACATGTTTTTTAGAAGCCAGAAAATCTTTAGTCTTTTTTTTATAATTGACAGGCTCTCACGTGACCTCTATCTAATGTTGTTTAGTGAGCCTTTAAAACAGATCTCGAGTCGAGACTGGGCTCGAGCCTTCGAAATACGGCTCGAGGCTGTAGCTCGAGGCTTCATAGGAGACTCGAGCCTTGAATGAGTCGAAGACTCGGGAGACTCGAGCCTTTTAACAACACTACCTCTATCTCACTTGATGGAAAACAACGATGGAACATGCTTGCCTAGAAGTAACCTATCTGTCTAATTGAAGTATATTAGAGATTCGAGTACCTATATAGTTTCTTGTTCGACCACATCGACGTCCGTTCAAACTGTTCTCTCACCCTATTCTTATGCTTCACTAAAACAAATTTTCCTAATTTCTACCACCCACGAAAACAGTTTAAACCTTAAGCCGGGTACAGACTGGTGAAGCAGCGCGTGCACGAACCGAACATGTACTTGATCTGATGTACCTCACATAGTTGAAATGCTCTGTACCCCAAGCTCAAGCAATGCTCTGTGCTCCAAGTTGATAATCTGCAATCGTTAACGCTAGTAGAAAGCTTCAAATGTACGGGAATGACGTCATCTCAACGCTCAGTCACGTGGTCAGAACAAAAGAATCGGAGGCGTGGCCAACTCGAGGCGTTCGACGCAAGAGAAACGGTTGTAACTTGGCTAGGATGGCTGTTCGCGCGCGTAGTGCACGGTTCGCGCGCGCATGGCGTTCACACTATGGGAATTCTGTTACATTGCATGATAAATTGCAACAATGTGGGTGCAAATTTTTCATTGCATGTTACGTTAGGGAGCAGTGGTGGCCGTGTGGTAATGGCCCCGACTTACGAGTCGTAAGTCGCAGATTTGAACCCAGCCAGGCGCCTTACTTTGTGTAATTTATTTCATCACCCCCGCTTTCAAAACGGTGAAGGAAAACATCGTGAGGAAATCGGCATATCCTAGAAACAAACATTCGAAGCCATGTGACATTCTCCAAACCCACACTGGGCCCGCTTGGTGGATTGCGGCCTGAGTTCCAGCAGTGGGAACATTAAATAGGCTGATGATGGTGATGACGATGTTACGTTACAGCAGTATATACCCGGCTTTAGTTTAATCTTTCCTGCCTCGCTATTTCCCTAATTCCTGCCACCATCATGGCCGCCCTACTCTGCCAGATCACGAACACCTGGCCGAACTAATAATTTCGCGCTACTACTTCATGTTCCATATCTGCCGACATTAGCCACACTTTACTTCCGTATTACTGGTTACTGATATTACGGCAGACACCTATTGTTTGAGCTGTCGTTATAGTTTCGCAAATAAATGTGTTCTGTTCGTCTAGTTTAGTGCTGTTCATAGTTTAGTGATATGGGTAAGTATATATTTATTAGTTAAAAGTCAATCTACATTAAATTAAAGAAAAAAAAACCATATATGTATTTTTTTTTTATGGTGGGACCCTTGACCCCCTTCTTGGGCGGAGCGGGAGATAGTGTCAGACTCTTATTGACTAAACGACCCACCCTGTTCCTTCTAGCCTTCATACCGGGGCTCGAGTTCCCTTTCGGATAACCCTGGCCCCAGTAGGCTTCGACCCGGCTGGGTCCCTACTGTTGCTAACAACTCCTTGAGGCGCGCGGGAACAGTGCGCGCCATCGACGACTTCGGCTTGGTCCGGACAGTTACCGGACGGCCGGACAGCGAGCTACCCATTGCTCACTGTCTGCAAGCCCGCGCCTACGGTGGCCGGAAATCGGGATCAGAATCCCGGTGGACCATATAGGTATCATCAAACAATGTCAAATCAAGAAAAGTAAACCTTTTACTTTTCTTGATTTGACAAAGTGATGTGATGATACAAACAACAAATAAATAGAAGTCCAATCAACATAAGAAAAGCATATACAATAATAAACTAGTGCGCCTCACCATCAAAGATTGCATCGCTACTTACCATCAGGTGGGATCGCAGTCAGGCACTAGTTTATCTCAATTAAAAAAAAAAAAAAAAATTATTAGTAATATTACTTTATTGCACTCCTTAGCTTATTATTATTATTACAGGACAAACATTTATAAAAAAGTGTACAATAATAATTGCAGATAACCAAAATCAATCAATATTACCTAGCTACCTACATTAATCAATTAATATTACCTAGTGTTATTAAAATTTTTAGAACATAAAGAAAGCGATGTGATGTAGAAGCCTGTATATTTTTTTTGCTTTTAAAGCAGTCTGCGTTTCTTCCTAAGCACCATCGCATACGATAGAACAATTTTCTGAAGCAGTGGGCCCATTCTTCTTTACAGATCTCTTCCACACCTTTTTCAAATGCAGCCACAGCATCTTTAGAGTTCATACAACGAATTCCTCTAAGCTTAGTTTACTAAGGTCAAGCCATTCTGGAGATTAGCTGCGGAACAAACCGACACAGAAAAAAAAAAAAAAAATTTTGTTGTAGGTACAGATACCGGCACGGATCTTGAGCGCTGGCTTCAAGTTGCGCAGAAGTCAAATATTCGGTCTCTTTAGTGGTACAAAGTGAGACGCGGGGCGGGGAGTGTCAGTGATTGGCTCACCGCACCATCGTGTCATAAACGGCACTCGTGATTCGTTCTCTGCACTTGCTGCATGTATCTATTAACGACGACGATTGGCTCGCCAATGTATTGAATGCGCAAAGCGATCCCCACTCTGACGCCGAGCGCTCAAGATTCGTGCCGGTACCTGTATCGAATATACTTTCATATGCATTTAGTATAAAAATAATATTTTGATTTACAAACGGACACTTCAATTTTATTCATATGTAAGGCTACAGTGAATAGGCTCTTAATAAACTAGTGCGCCTCACCATCAACGATTGCATCACTGCTTACCATCAGGTGGGATCGCAGTCAAGCACTAGTTTATATCAATTTAAAAAAAAAAGTATAGATATATGATATATTACTTACTTTTAAATATTGCTCAACACTTTATCCCCTATGTAAATACTATTATTATGTATTTATGTTACTCGTGCAACTGCTAATGAGTTAATCAGTCCTCTAAACGATAATTTAACTCCACATGGTATTAATTAACTTAGCGGCTATGTTGTGCTAATAGCCACTTGATACGCAAAATAATCTGTCCATTTTTGCTATGTGATTAAAATCTAAGTATGAAAAGTGTAAAATTTAAAATTTAACATAATAATGTTATGACGTTCATGAAAAACTCATATCTCTGTCAACATCACAATAAAATTAACTTCTGTTTAAGGATGTCAACTTCTAAAAGCCAACAAAATTATTTATTTAATACTAGCTTTTGCCTGCACCTTCGCCCGCGTAAAAAAACATTAAAAACACAAACTTTACCTCTTTATTATATTAGTGTAGATTTCCATAGTAAAAATTACCATAATTATGTACAAAATATCATCACGTAGAAATTAATTCAACAGTTTGGCGAATTAGTAGACAGTTTGGCGAATTAGTAGATAGGCGAACGCTGAGTAGCCTAGCCACGTATTTATTTATTAAATTAAATTGTGTGCATAAAATAAAAGTACCTAGTGGACTTCATACTTTATGCATAGAAAGCGCCAGTCAAACTGGGTGATGCTGAGAAGAATAGTTCGAGGTAAACTTTCATCTAACCGCTCTTACGTGATTATGATGTTAGTACACATATCATAATGAATATTATCTAGCCTTTTATAGAAATCAAAACGTAAATTGGAGTAAAACTAATCTAGTAAAGACCTCCCGCTATTTTACATGAACTTTAGCCCTTCATAATACTCATATACAAGGTGTAAGGGACAGCCCTCCACAAACTTTAAGGGCTTGCTCAGTAGACGAAACTGAACAACCTTCCACAACACTTCAGGAAACGAAAAAAAAAATCCGCCTCTCCATACTAAATTATAAACTTGATTGGACAGTTTGTATGGACAGGCCGATTTTGTTTTTTCGTTTCCTGAAAAAAAGTTTTGTGGAAGGTTGTTCAGTTTCGTCTACTGAGCAAGCCCTTAAAGTTTGTGGAGGGCTGTCACTTACGCCCTTTATTAAAAATATAAAATAGTACCTACATCAATTTAATCGAGATTCTTAATAACGAATTTTTTTCTGAATAACTTTTAACTCTTGCCAATAGAGTTTTCAGGCGATATCACTTTTTTTTTGCATTGCCTCTTCATTAAACATCGCGTTGGATTGCGTTAGATGAAGCAACAAGCTTTTAGACCACGCTCGACGTTGACAATAGGCGAGTGGAAAAGGACCCTCTTTGTACAATTTTTGACATTAATTGTCGCCGAGATGGGATTGCTAGTTAAATATCCGTACGGGTCTAAACAGACGAACCGCATTTCAACTGCAATCCAACCGCAAATTGCAGTTTAAGTGCAGTTTGAATGCAATTGACACGACTGCAATGAAACTGCAACCACGACTGCAATAGAAATGAAAACTAAACGTGCAGTCTGATTGCAGTTGTGTGAACTGGACACCGACTACATCCGAACTGCACCATACCCACCCGTCCGCACGGCTGGATTGCAGTTGAAATACAGTCCATCTGTATAGACCATTAGACCCTACGGTAGGTACATAAAATCCTTGAATATGATTCGAATGACAACTTTCCCATAATTTAGTTATTCTGTTTGTATCCTATCGAGACTCTTTTGACAACTCTACTTTTAAAATAAAAACTTAATTAGAGAGCTCGTTTTATTTGCGTTTAAAAGCCATAAGCCAGTTGATGCACCAACAATTGCTTCAATCCCAGTGCGACGGATAAGCAGCTGTGCATGAGTCCCAGTGTCAATTGAGGGTAACCGATTTAATGGTGCTCGTGGCAGATGGCTCACGAATTCCTTTCCTCTTGGATTATTTTGATCTTTAAGGCCCAAGCACCCGTACAGTGCCATAAAACAGTGACTTTCTGAAGCCAACTTGATTATTTTACTAGCTTTTGCCCGCGGCTTCGCCCGCGTTCATTAAATATACCCTATGTTACTCAGGAATAAAGCAGCTTTCCGTCGGAGAAAAAATTTTAGCAATCGGACCAGTACTTTCAGAGATTACCTCCTACAAACAAAAAAACAAACTTTACGTCTTTATTATATTACTAGCTGTAACCGCGCGGCTTCGCTCCCGCTCTTCCCTACTTCAGCCTACTATACCCTACTCTACCCTACTCTACCCTACTATACCCTACTCTACCCTACTCTACCCTACCCTACTCTACTCTACTCTACCCTATTCTACCCTACTCTACCCTACTCTACCCTACTCTACCCTACTCTACCCTACCCTACTCTACTCTACCCTCCTCTACCTTACTCTACCCTACTCTACCCTACTCTACCCTACTCTACCCTACTGTACCCTACTCTACCCTACTCTACCCTACCCTACTCTACCCTACCCTACTCTACTCTACCCCACTCTACCCTCCTCTACCTTACTCTACCCTACACTACCCTACACTACCCTACTCTACCCTACACTACCCTACACTACCCTAATTTTCATTTTTTTTTCCATAAGAACCTTCTCCTCATAATAACGAACACAACAAAAAAAAAATTAGCGAAATCGGTCCAGGCGTTGTTGAGTTATGCGCTTACCAACACATTTTGCGATTCATTTTTATATTATAGACTAGAACAAAAGTGGAAGGATGAAAGAAAGAAAAAGTATACGGAATAAAAGTGCGAGAGGAAAGCAAGCGAAAACCGGTATGAAAGAGTATTAGATAAGAAATAGACCCTGCTAATGGCCGGGGCAGAGAACATAAAAAAAACCCTACACTACCCTAATTTTCAATTTTTTTTTCCATAAGAACCTTCTCCTCATAATAACGAACACAACAAAAAAAAATTAGCGAAATCGGTCCAGGCGTTGTTGAGTTATGCGCTTACCAACACATTTTGCGATTCATTTTTATATTATAGATTATTTAATTGTTTTGAAAATATATATGCTCATTAAAGATTCATGAACAACATTATCAACCATTGTTTTTTTCGTGCGATTAATACTTTTGTCTAAAAAAAGTATAGCATATGTAAATCAGTCAATATTTTGCAAAGAAAATGGATTTAAAGGTCAGCGGGGCTCTGTCCTGGCGCAGCACGCCGCAATTAAATGCAAGATACTCGCACTGTCGCCTAGGCGCCAGGCGGGTACGAGTGTTGGCCAAACGTTCAAGGGTCTACAAGCCTTAATCTCTGTGACGTGGTTGCAGATGGACGCTTGTCTTGTTATGCATGCTGTTGACGCATTGGGACTTGGAAATAAGTGGTTCCAAGAAATGGTCATAGAATCATCGATTGTTGACAAGATTGTTAGTTTTGTTTCACTTCTTATAAAGTCGTCATAGAATCATCGTTCTTTTTTTAATTGTTACAAACTTGCGCTTGATTGCGATCCCACCTGATGGTATGTATGCAATCGTTGATGGTGTAAGGGATGAGAGTGACTCGTAAATGAAACACGTAGTTAGTCGTTGATGTCTGAACAAGATCTGTATATTTTCTATAATTACACCCTATTTATATTTACAATGGTACTAATGGAAGTAGTGTCTAGCCTAGGATATTTACAAACGTGCGTCGTTATTTCCCATACAGAGGGCGCTTGAGGTGCTGCACATTAAACGCACTGAGCGGGCTGCTCACCGCGCATGCGCGACTAAGTACATACACGGCGCAATACTGTCGCGATTCTATAAATACGTGTCGCGCGCAGAGCGCGATCCTTTTCACCGTCGAGACGTCACCGAGTGAAGATCTCCGCTGCGCGAGGCCACGTGATCCATCTGCGAGGGTGCTGAGGCTTATGCCTAGCGCTTATATGCTTATCCTATTTCTTCATTTGTCGTAAAACGTGTTGCTTCACTGTTTCTATAACAGACGTTGTCGTAAACGTGTTGATTCACTGTTTCTTTAACAGAACATGGTCGAAAACGTGGTAATTGGTTCTGAGGTATTGGTAACTGGTATCTGGTGTGGTGGTACGGTGGTACGGTGGTTTGTGGTTTTCTGGTAACAGGTACTGTGTCACTACATCACTCCCCCCTTAAGTGAAGCGTACGTTCGGTTTCACCGTGCGACCGGTTCTTGTGACGTAGGTGTGCTTGGGCGGTGCGCTCGATGTTGGTGCTGCGGCTGGCACATTTTGATGATTTTGCGTTGGCGGACGTGAAGTAGGTGGTGGCAAGCGTGAGGTTGCTGAGGGTTGAGTCTCATCTTCGTTGTACAGGTGTGCAGGCTTCAATCTGTCGACTGACACGACGGCGGTACGAAGAGGTAGCTGCAATGTGAACTGCTTTCCATCTTCGCTGCGGTGTAGAATCTCGTACGGGCCGTCGTAAGGTGGTGTGAGCGGTCTGCGTACGCTGTCGTTACGCAGAAACACGTGCGTACATGTTGCGAGATCCTTGTACACGAATGTGTTCGCGTTCGATGAGTGTGTTCTTCTCACCGGTGATAGTGACGACATTGTTTCTGTCAGCTGACGAACGAATTCGGCGTCTTCATATTTCGGCGTTGTAGGCACGAAGAAATCAGACGGAATGCGTAGCGTTGTACCGTACGTCATTTGGGCTGGGCTGAAGGAGGTGTTTTCACGAAGTGCAGTACGTAGTCCAAGGAGAACTGTAGGTAGCTCTTCGCTCCAGCGTGTCGCGGCTGCTCTCGCCATCAATGCTGACTTAAGTGTGCGGTGCCATCTCTCCAATTGGCCATTCGCCTGAGGGTGGTATGCGGTGGTTCGAATACGAGTGACACCGAATTTCTTCATCAGCGACGTGAATAATGCGGACTCAAATTGTCTTCCTTGGTCCGTTGTTATACGTAACGGGCAACCGAATCGCGATATCCACCCGTCGTATACGGCTCTTGCGACTGTCTCGGCGCTGATGTCACGTGTAGGTATCGCTTCGGGCCACTTGGTGCAGCGGTCGATTATCGTGACGAGGTATCTGTAGTCATTAGAAGGAGGTAACTCTCCGACGATGTCGACGTGAATGTGGTCAAAACGCGCAGATTCTTGGATTTGACCAAGTGGGCTCTTCACGTGTCGTTGAACTTTGGCGCACTGACATCCAATGCACGCCCGTGCCCATGTAGCTACGTCTTTGTTCATAGAAGGCCAGAAGAATTTATTTGCCATGATTTTTCTCGATGTTCGTACTCCGGGGTGACTTAAATCGTGTTGCGCTTTGAAGGCGGCAAAACGGTAAGTCGATGGTAAGTATGGTCGAACATTTGTTGTAGATGTTTCGCACAGTATCGGTCGTTGAACTCCGGGCATAGTCAGTCGGGTGAAGTTGAGTTTGGGGTTGTTCAAACACGATCGTAGTTCGGAGTCGTTTTCGTATTCTTGGACGAGTTGATTGTAGTCGATAGTTGAGTTCAGTAATTCGACTTCTTCTATTCGTGATAACGCGTCGGCCGCTTCATTTTTATCACCGTTGATGTATAGGATGTTTGTGCAGAATTGACTTATATAGTGAAGTTGTCGCTCTCTTCTTGGAGTGTCGCTGCTACTCGGTGGTCTTGTGAGCGCGTACGTTAGAGGTTTGTGATCGGTGTAAATTGTAAGGTCGTTGCCCTCTATTAGCCGACGTAGATGTTGCACAGCGGTGTACATAGCTAATAGTTCGCGATCGTACACGCTGTAGCGTCGCTGAGTGTCGCTCATCGTTTTTGAGTAAAAAGCGAGAGGTTTCCACACGTTGTCGACTTTTTGTTGCAGAACGGCGCCGATGCTGGTACTCGAAGCGTCGGTGAATAAACATAGCGGTGTGTTTGGTATTGGGTGTGTTAGCGTAGTCGCCTCGAGTATGCTTTGGCGGCAATATTCGAAGGCTTCCTCGGCTTCAGGCGTCCAGGCAATTGGTGATTTATCGTTCTTCTTGCTGTTGTGTAGGTATTTGTTGAGTAGGGTTTGATGTTCGGCTTGATGGGGTAGGCAGCTGCGGTAAAAGTTGATCATGCCTAAGAATCTTCGTAATTCTTGAACTGTAGTTGGTTTTGGGTAATTGACTATGGCTTGGATGCGATCTTGTGTGGGTTTGATTCCTTCTTGTGTGACTTCATATCCGAGAAATTGTATTTTGTTAGTGCCGAACTCGCATTTTTCGATGTTGAGTGTGACGCCGTACTTGTTCAATCGTTCGAGAACTTGATGTAGGTGGCGCTGATGTTCTTCTTCATTTCTTGAATATACGAGTAAATCGTCGACAAAACAGAATACGATGTCGTCGAGTCCACGTAGTACTTCGTGCATGAAACGTTGGAATGTTTGACCGGAATTGCGTAGGCCAAACGTCATGCAATTGAATTCGAAGAGACCAAATGGTGTGATGATGGCGGTCTTCGCAGCGTCTTCTTCATGAATTGGGATGGAATAGTAGGCCATCTTCATATCTAATTTAGAAAAGACGTTTTTCCCGTGTAGTTGGTAGGTAAAGTCTTGCATTCTCGGAATTGGGTAGCGATCGGGTACAGTCACGGCGTTAAGTCTACGGTAATCGCCGCATACACGTAGTGAGCCATCTTTTTTCTTGACGACGTGTAATGGGCTGGCCCATGGGCTCTTCGAAGGTTTGCAGATACCCATCTCCATCATCTTCTCGAATTCAATTTTTGCCGCGTTGTACTTGTCCGGAGGAAGGGGGCGTGGCCTTGAGTAGATAGGTTGACCTGTTGTTTCTATGCGATGTTTAACGTCGTGTTTTGCTGGAGACTTGAGTGACATGGGTCGCAGAACGTCAGGATACTTCATCAGTATGTCATGGTAGGCATGGTTACGGTCGATAATGTAGACGGCTTCTTCAGTTGTTTGGATTTTGATGGCGTTCACGCTGAGATCGGTAACGCGATCGATAAGTTTTCTTTGATGTAAGTCGACTAGTAATTTGTGATTGACTAGGAAATCTGCGCCTAATATTGATGTCTTGACGTCGGCGACGACGAATGTCCATTTAAAACTTCTACGTAAACCTAGGTTGAGCTCGAGTGTACGCTCTCCGTAGGTATGTATTTGTGTGCCGTTTGCAGCGAATAATTTGTAGGTACTTTCTGCCGGTTTCGAATATTTCTTGTTTCTTGCTGCTAAGACTGATATATCGGCTCCGGTGTCGACAAGAAACTTTTCTTTGCTGTTCCTGTCGATGATGCATAGGCGGAGGCTTCGTTGATTTACATCGACTTCCGCCACAGTCGATGTATTTTCTAGTTTTCCTTCGTTTTAGAACAGGGAGATTCGCATTTGCGCGCGTCTTCACCGAATCTGTAGTGATAGTAGCACACAATCAGCGTCGCCCGGCTTGCTCGACCCGCGAGAGTTTGCACGGGAATTTTGGCGCGAAATACTGCGTTGCCGCGTCGACGACGGGTAGCGGGAACGGGAGCGAGTGGGGCGGGCGTGCGCCGCGCGCTGTTGCCAGCTTGTGCGTAGGTCAGCGATCTCGAGTGATAACTTTTCGATTTGTTTTGATAGCAAATCGACTTGCAGGTTCGTGATGGCTGAATTCTGATGACTTTCGCAGCTTGGTGTGGTTATTGTGGTAGCCGTGGAGACTGCGGCGACTGATGCTGGTTCGAAGTGCTCCATCATCTTGTCGGCCATGGCAGCTAGGACTTCGAGTGTAGATTCGGTGTTCACTGAGAGAACGGCGCGAACTTGCGTGGGCAGCTGATTGAGCCACATAACTTTGAGAGCTTCGTCTGTGAGTAGTTTGCCGCTCAAATCACGCATCTTGCGAAGTAGCTGGCTAGGTTTTTGGTCGCCGAGCTCGAGGCCGCCGAGTAATTTCTGCAGCTGGCGATGGTCTGATTCTTGGTATGTTGATATCAACCGGTTCTTGAGTGTGCTGTATTTGCCAGTAGGAGGTGGATTTAGGATGATGTCAGCAATTTGCTCCAAATCGCTGCAGCCTAGCAGCGGAACGACGAGGTTGAATTTTTGATCTTCTCCGATTTTACTGGCAGCGACGGCAGCTTCGAATTGCGCAAACCAGAGTTTAGGGTTTTGGCGCCAAAATGGTGGTAGACGTGCAGGCAGTGATATGGTGGCAACGTCGCTCTTCACTGTTGAGTTACCGTGGGCATCGCAGAATTCTTCGGCTTGGTTTTTTGACATGACGATTGCTTGATCTTGACGGTTCTTCTATTTTTCAGAAGGCAAGCGTCTTGATTTTCCAGCGGGGTCACCAATGTAAGGGATGAGAGTGACTCGTAAATGAAACACGTAGTTAGTCGTTGATGTCTGAACAAGATCTGTATATTTTCTATAATTACACCCTATTTATATTTACAATGGTACTAATGGAAGTAGTGTCTAGCCTAGGATATTTACAAACGTGCGTCGTTATTTCCCATACAGAGGGCGCTTGAGGTGCTGCACATTAAACGCACTGAGCGGGCTGCTCACCGCGCATGCGCGACTAAGTACATACACGGCGCAATACTGTCGCGATTCTATAAATACGTGTCGCGCGCAGAGCGCGATCCTTATATAAAGGGGCGTCAAGGAAAGCCCGGGTGCATTTTCCACGCCGTGCTGCGCCGCACCGAGAACGTGCGCCGCATCTTCGATACCTCCGTGTTCATGTGTATGCGGGGTGTGAAAATCGAGGCATGGCGTGGGAAACGTGGGCCCGCTCAGTGCCATCGGTGCCAGAAATTCAGGCACTCATCGCACCAGTGCCACCGCCCGCTCGCCTGCGTAAAATGCGGAGAGGGACACGCGGCCAGGGACTGCCCGCGGCCACGGGAAGAGCCGGCTACCTGCGCAAATTGCGGGGGCCCCCATCCGGCGTGCCACATTAGGTGCCCGGTCTTTCAAAGAGAGCTACAAAACAGGCGGGCGGGGACTGTCGCCATCACGGCCACCTCAGCACGTCGCCAACTGAAGGACCAGAAGTGTACGGACTTACACTCCAACGAAGTGGACCAAGGCGCGTCGCTGATGGCGGCAGCCAACGGGCCCACGGAACGAGGAAAGGCCACCTCCTCTAAGCGGAGGAAGCGGAACCGAGGGGCAAAGGGAGGACAACCCACACCCTCAGCGACTGCGACCAAATCAGATAACGAAGCTCCCAAGCAGGCTGTGAAGGCCAAAAAGGGGAAACCAGATGGCGCTGCCGCGTCACAAGCAGGGACAAGTACCCTCGCTACACCAAATAAAGTCCCCACAAACCCAGGGGGAAATGAGAGCACCGGCAGCAACAACGGTGCCTACAACGGTACCTACAACACCAAGGGCCGTAAACCTAACAATGACTTCACAGCCTGCGCCATACGCCTGCTGATGGACCTCATCAAGGCCATCAGGCAGGGACAGAGCCCGGAGCTGGTTATCCTCGATGGCCTGGCACAACTCCTTACCCTGTGCCATGGCTAGGCCATTGAGGATAATACACTGGAATGCCCGCGGCTTAAGGGAGAAAGTCGCCCCACTCCGCCACCTCCTGCGGGAACAGGACATCGACGTGGCGCTAATAAACGAGACGCTCCTGGGACCAGAGGACAAGGTCAGTTTCCCAGGTTTCCTCGTCTATAGGAAAGATGAGAGGTCGGCAAACAACGTCCGATACCGTGGTTTGGCAGTATTGGTGAAACGTAGAGTCGTCCATCAGGAGGCCCCCCCAGTGTTACTCAACACGATGTACGCACTAGGCGTACAGCTGCATGTTGCCGGCGAGGACATTAGAGTCTACGCCTGCTACAAGCCCCCCGCAACACACCTAGAACTGTCAGAGTTGCGGGCGGTATTAGAAGCTAGCCAATCCCCGGCGATCCTCGCCGGTGACCTCAACTGCAAGCACCCAGCCTGGAACAGCAGCCAGACAAATACCGGGGGGAGACGGCTCTTCGCAGACGCGGAGGCCTTCGGCTACACTGTGTCCGGACCCGAGACGCCCACCCACTATCCCGATAACCACCTTCAGATGCCAGACGTGCTGGACATAGTGGTCCACCGAGGGCTACACTGTCAAATCACGCAACAGGTGATCGCCGACGAGTTGCAATCGGACCACCAACCTGTGCTCGTCGTCCTATCGGGTATGCCGACCCGACTGAAGCCACCAGCGCCACGTCGAATCTTGGACTGGACTAAGTTCGCTGAAAAGCTCGAGACCACAACACCAACTCGGCCTGTCACTAGCGCCGCGGACGTTGACATACTAGCTGATGACGTCACTGCTTGCATACAGCAAGCACTACAGGAGGCCTCGACGACATCGCAGCGTCAGAGGAGAGGGCTACAGCCGCCTCTGCCGCCCCATGTACGAGCCTTGATTACTGAGAAAAGGCGCCTTCGCAAGCAGTGGCAACAACTGAGATGCCCAACCATGAAGACGCAGCTCAACCGTCTCGCGGAGAGAGTGAAGGCCGAGCTTACGGCTCTGGCCGCCGCGAGCTGGGAGGAACGTATTGACGCCGCAGAGGGCGACTGGCCGTCAGTACACAAACTGTGCCGCCAACTCACCAACACCCCAGCTCCGGTGCGCCCATTACTTGCAAACGACGGGGCCCTAAAGTACGTAGCAGAGGACCGAGCGGAGGTCTTTGCTGAGCACCTGGAGCGTCAGTTCCAACCGAACCCGACCACCGAGCACGACCATGTCGCAGCAGTGGAGCGACACCTCGAGGAATACCTTGCCACGCCGATAGCTCCTGATGAAGACCCCATATTCTTCTCGCCGGGCGCAGTCAGACGCGCCATCCTACGCACGAGCCCTAGGAAGGCCCCAGGTGCGGACGGTATCACCAACACAGCGCTGCGCCACCTGCCGTACCGTACTGTTGCGGCTCTGGCGCGCCTGTACACGGGGATACTGCGCACGGGGGTCTTTCCCACAGCTTGGAAGGAGGGGCGCGTCATAATGCTGCCCAAGGCGGGGAAGAACATCCTGAAGCCTGAGAGCTATCGGCCTATCACCTTGCTGCCCACGACCTCGAAGGTATTCGAGTCGCTCCTGCTGCGCCACCTAGTTCCTCACATTACGCCACGACCGGAACAATTCGGGTTTCGGGCGGAACATAGCACGACGCTCCAGCTGTCGAGGGTACTGCACCTGCTGTCCACAACGGTGAACAAGAAGGAAAACGCGGTGACAGTATTCCTCGACATGGAGAAGGCCTTCGACAGGGTCTGGCACCAGGGTCTGATCTACAAACTGGCCACATCAGACACGCCCCGTCGCGTCGTAAGAGTGGTCTCAGCTTTCCTGACTGACAGGTGTTTCAGGGTGGTGGTAGAAGGGGTTACATCTGCCCCACGCCCAATCGCAGCCGGAGTGCCCCAAGGCAGCTGCGTGTCGCCGGCGTGTTACTCACGTTACACCGACGACATACCTACAACGCCAGACTCGACGCTCGCGCTGTACGCCGACGACGCCGCGTACATCACCACCTCCATGAACGCAAAGTACGCGGCGGCGAAGATGCAGCGCGTCCTCGACCTCATCCCTGATTGGCTCGCCAAATGGCGACTGTCGGTGAACGTGAGTAAGACGCAGGCAATGATCACGGGATCTACGCCCATGCCACCACGCCTGAAACTCAGCGGAGCCGACATCGAGTGGACGCCCCGGGTCAAGTACCTGGGCATAACCATCGATCGTCGGCTAACAATGGGACCGCATGTCCATAAGGTCGCCACGCAGGGTAGAGTCGCCCGCAACCTCCTCCACCCAGTGCTCTCGTCCAGGCTCCCGGTGCGCGTCAAGATGGGAATCTACAAGACCTACATACGCCCCGTCTTGACGTACGCCGCTCCGGCTTGGTACGCCCTCACAAGCGAGGGAAACAGGAAGAAACTACAAGCCCAACAGAACCTAGCACTGCGCACAATAGTGGACGCCCCTCGCTTTGTGAGGAACGACGTGATCCAGCGCGACCTCAAGATAGAGAGCCTGGACGAGTTTGTGCGACGCCTCGCGAAAGGGATGTTCGCGCGAGCCGACGCCTCAGCTTGGCCGCACGTCAAGCACCTGGCGCCCTGGCACGCGCGCCCTCCCGACGCGAGACCCTTGCCCCGCGACCTTATTGTCGACAGCGACTCCCCACCACCGGATTGACGCCTGAGTAGGTCGTACCAGTCTACACGCGGCCTACTCAAACAATACGACTCTACCTTTTACTCTCACTCGACAAGCACCGTGTGCTAAGTTAATATAGGCACGACGCGAGTCGACCACACACTCGCCTCTACACACACGCTAGACTCACGCATCGAATAGTAGCGCAAGCTAACTATCCGGTGCACGTGCACTGAGCGATGTCACACAATACAATGCCGCTCACACACACACACACAAGTCGTCCCCGCGGTCTAAACCGTAACCGGCTCGCTCTGGAAGCGGGTTAGACGGGGGTCTCACCTCCTACTGTAGGTTCGTAACAAGCCGGCATACCCGTCGCAGGTCGTCCCCCGCCGGGCTTCCCCTAGGGGTCTCACCTGGCGGAGACTGACCGCCGGTATGTCGTGAAGCAGCGACGTTGCGCACAGCAACGTCGTGACGCGCCTACAGTATACACATACAAGCAAACACACATAGAGCAATAGCTCTACCGAGGCCACAGCCTACTAAAGGCACCCTATCGACGAGCCTGTCGTCACAGGCTACGGCAGGACTCCGCGGCCAGAGGGCAAAGCCCTGGCGCCGCTCGCCACGCCCCCTTACGGGGACGTAGCGACAGCCACGAGAGCGCGATCCTTTTCACCGTCGAGACGTCACCGAGTGAAGATCTCCGCTGCGCGAGGCCACGTGATCCATCTGCGAGGGTGCTGAGGCTTATGCCTAGCGCTTATATGCTTATCCTATTTCTTCATTTGTCGTAAAACGTGTTGCTTCACTGTTTCTATAACAGACGTTGTCGTAAACGTGTTGATTCACTGTTTCTTTAACAGAACATGGTCGAAAACGTGGTAATTGGTTCTGAGGTATTGGTAACTGGTATCTGGTGTGGTGGTACGGTGGTACGGTGGTTTGTGGTTTTCTGGTAACAGGTACTGTGTCACTACAATGGTGAGGCGCACTAGGTTAATTAAGAGCCTATTCACTGTAGCCTGGTGAAAATACTGTTTTAATACGAAAATAGTTTTGTTCCTTTTCTTGTAAAGTCTTTATTTGTCATTCCAATATCAATATTATACGGCTATTTATGATACTAGCAAGGAAATCGGAGTACTTTTCGTTCACATAGAATCCTATTCCCAGGTGAATGGCAACAGAAATTTGGCAAAAAGCAACGTCTTATAGTACAAGTAAAAGAAAAAAAATAATTCGGAAACTGAAAATTGCAGTTCCGTCAAGATTTGTTTTTCGATTTTAAACTTTATTGAGTTGGTAAAGTAACAACATCCTACCTATTTATTGTTTATTATTTTTCAAAGCATCATTAGGTGCTTTCATGAGTGTACCTGCCTATAAGTTTGTATGGAACCATCGGTGCATGAGTTCGACTCGCACTAACATAGCCAGTATCTTTTTTAATTTATATTATTTACTTTATTATTTTCGGAAAACTTACAGATTGTCACTCTATAGGACATAGAGGTCTCTAAAATCTTCTTCCTATACTTATATGTTTCCTCTACCCAACAAAAATTGCTTCTATTTGTACCAAAATTAACATATTTTCTTTCAGTCATTTTTTTCTTTTAGGTGGGGTAAATCATCCAATGACAACCCCCGCTCTTGGGCGGAGCGGGAGATAGTGTCAGACTCTTACTGACTAAAAAACCCACCCCGTTCCATCAAGCCTTCATACCGGGGCTCTTTCAGTCATCACACCATCAAAACTGCACGGTTGGCGTGCAGTGCTTGAGAAATCAGCAGTTACAAAACAAATATTTGTAAGGCCTACTGACAGTTATTCCAGGTCCGGGTGTCTTGTGTGTGCGAATTTATGTTTGTGAAAGCAATTACGATATAGAAGTAATTCTTAGTGTGGGGCAACATAACATAATCAGCCTTATATTAGATAGATAGATAAATCATTTATAGGCTACAGCACAAAACATGCACCAAAACACATAATGCACACAAATTATAAAAACTAAGCACATAGACAACAACAAAGGAAAAAAAATAATAACACATGTAGGCACAATACACATGTGTGTTTTTCGGCGGGTAAAAATCGTCCAGGTTACATCCAGCAGCCATCAGCGGAGCGGGAGATAGTGCCAGACTCTTACTGATTAAAAAAGCCCATCCCGTTCCTTCTTGCCTTTCATACCGGGGCCGAGCCTCCCTTTCGGAAACAGACGCTGGCCCCAGTAGGCTTCGACCCAGCTGAGTCCTTACGGTTGCTGACAACTCCTTGAGGCGCGCGGGAATGGTGCACGCCGTTGCCCATAGCTGGGACTCAGGCCTTCTCTCTAAAAAACAACGTTCAAAGTGTTTATACCAATGATAGAAGTAGAAAAAAACTTATCTCTCGAGATTTTTCAGCACAGCCCTTGCCAAGAAATACAGTATGAATGTAAACAAGTATCCGCTAGCTTCGCCGACCCCTGGTCAATGATAGGGTGAGATAAGCGCTCATAATAGCATGTTAGTGCCTCGACACTGCAGGTGTGGACCCCGCACTCAGGCTGCGCTTGCGACACCGGAGCTTTCTCTTTAGGAAGGAGCCATTGTTTTGTTGGGTGAGGCCGTTCGTGTATTATTTTTGACAGTTCTTAAGTTTTTAGGGGAAAAAAAGCATGATCCATCGGGTAGGTAAATATAAACTTTTGGGTTTTTGGCTGAATTTCCCTGCTGGAGTCTGTGTTTCCTGATAGCTACAACCTAGAGAGTTTACGACAAGAGTGAATAGGTTATTGTTGGTCACAACGTCGCTTTCCATCAGGTGAGATAGCGGTCAAGAGCGAAACTATTAAAAAAAATAGAGTAACGTTCAGTAGGTGTTTTAATAATTGGAAATTGTTTCCTAGAGGATATTATAATGTAAAATTGGTGTAGTTTTTATATCAAGTGACTGCAAACTTGGACAATATTGATTTTGCATTGGTGACTAGGCTCTCGTTTGACCAATATCTCACCTGACGGTAAGCGATGATGTGGCCCATGACGTTGGAGCATGTTTACCTAGAAGTACATAAAAAAAAAAAAAGTAAAAAAAGTAAAGCTATGTAAGTGCCTACATGTGGTTTCTTTCTACATTGTGTGTGTCTAAATTCTTATATTTAAATATTAGTTAATGTTAGGTATTAAATCTGATTTTATTTACTTACTAGGTTAAGTTTATATTTTTATTATTATTTATTGTATTTTTATAGTTGTTTTAAGTATAGTTGATTTTAGGTAAGTGTTAGTCATAAGATAATTGATTTGTTCCTATTATTTTTAAAAACCACTATTGTATTGGGTCCAACCTGTAAAGATGGTGTGTGTTTTTAAGAAATAAATAATAAAATGTATTTCTTTCTTTTCTGTTCTTTTTATGGGTTCCTTACCTCAAAAGAATAAAACGGAACCCTTATAGGATCACTTTTGTCCATCTGACTGTTTATCCGTTCGTCTATCTGTCAAGACCCTTTATCTCGGAAATGCGTGGAGTTATCGAGTTGAAATTAAAAAGATACGGCCGTTTATGTCGCGAAAAACATATATTTTGACACTCTTAAGGGAATCAAAATTCATAGGGTACATACGTTATAAATAAGTATAGGAAAAATCTGAGAACTGTGAATTAGTAGTTTGTAGTTACGTCACAAAACAAAATATGATTTGGTAAAATCTTCGTAACTCAATTCGGGTATTAAACTGTTTTCATTGGAGTTTGTACGGAACCATCAGTGCGCGAGTCCGACTCGAACTGTTTTTTTTTTCTTTTACATCACTCTTGACTTAAAGATCCTTAGGTTGTAGCTAAAAACAGACTCCTGCAAGGAATTCTAAAGTTTTGTACGCATACATGTGACTGATGATGATTGGTAAGTGAAAACATGAATCAAATAATTGAATTCTAGTGACCCAAAAATAAAATACGAAATTCTATGAAACGCCTTTTTCAAAAATCATAGAGCTGAATACGTCCCGTACAAAACTAATGAACCGATTCTAAACTTCTGGCAATTAAAACCGTGTTTACATAAACCACTTACGGAAGTTTCACCTGTAACCCCATAAATTAAGCGTTTCGATGGAATATTACTAATAGCCTGATCTAGAGTCTGGTCATAAATTACTTTTATGTAGGCACATAAAGGTATAAATATCAAGAAAACAACTTCATATTTCTAATCAAGACTTGGCATATTTTTTTAATCTATCACCACGCCTTCACTGGCAGTAAGTCTCCTCTTTGGGGAGTGGCTGGAGATGCGCCACGGCGTCCTCAACTTCCACATGACACTGGTCCTCACCGGACATGGTATGTTCGGGAGATTCCTGTTCCGGTTTTTAGTGACGTTGTCTCGTATGTGTGTCGGGGCTATGCGAAGAAATTCAAATGCTTTCTAACAAATGTGTGAGCTAAGAATAGCTCGCCGTCTGTCCGTCTGACCGTCCGCCTGTCCGGTAAGAACCGAACCCGGGTCATCGACGGCGCCTAAAGAGATGTCAGCAAAACCGTAGAAACCCAGTAGGTATGACCGAAGCCCGTTAGGGCCACGGGATTTTTTTTTAAGAGATACTTTGGTCCTGGAACGCAATTGGCAACTGAAGGACACAGGTAGGTTTTAGTCATTAAATATCTGACCCATTCTCCCGCTCCACCCTAAAGCGACAGAAGTCATTGGATGACATTCCACGTCAAAAAAAAACGCCTTTACTAAGAAACCTATTCAAAAACCTTTATTACACCATCACCATATTAAAATAACTGCCTACAATGATACTATTTGCAAGCTACAACTTTGATATTTACTAAAGGTGTTTGTATATCAAAATGATTGAAGTCTTCACGCCCCATGACAGCGGCTCGACAGCCATCGACCCTCACTCATTAAGCAACACCATGTATATGAATAAGTCTCGAGGTTCACCGAGAGCAACAATGCTTCAATACTTACTTATGCCCGTTATAGCCCGCAATCAAATCCGCCCGGGGGCGGTGTCGGCTCACTATTGTTATCTGTCATTTTCATAGAAACGAAGCCGTAATGGAATGCGTCAACTTCTACATAATTATGGTAGCCTGGTAGCCAGACGATTATTTCACATTTACTATTACATATTTATTTCAAAAGTTCCGTCGAATGATCGACGTAATTGTGGTCGTTTAAAAATATTAAAATTCCAAATAAATTGGACACGTTTTCGAATGTAAAGAAGGTTTGTATACACACTGGCGTTGGTACCGAAGGGCAGGGTATGGAGGCCCGTAGCTCGCTGTCCGGCCGTCCGGTAACTGTCCGGACCAAGCCCAAGTCGTCGACGGCGCGCCTCAAGGAGTTGTCAGCAACAGCAGGGGCCCAGCCGGGTCGAAACCTACTGGGGCCAGGGTTATCCGAAAGGGCGCTCGAGCCCCGGTATGAAGGCTTGAAGGAACGGGATGGGTTTTTTAGTCAGTAAGAGTCTGACACTATCTCCCGCTCCGCCCAAGAGCGGGGGTTGTCATAGGATGATTTTTCCCATCGGAAAAAAAAGGTATGGAGGCCCCTAAGCTCAGGGGGCCCCCAAAATCTGATTAACAAGCCTTTTTGAACTAGTGAAATATTCTCCACCTTCGAAATGTAAATAAAATAGGTTACACGAGTAATTTAATCATGGCTCCTCGTTTTAGTCATTAAAAGTCTGACACTTCCTCCAGCTTAACATAGAGCAGAAGAAGTAAGGAGTGGAATTCCTTGCCGGAGTCTATGTTTCCTGATGGCTACAATCAAGGAATCTTTAATTCAAGAGTGAATAGGTTAATTCTAGGAAGTGCGCTCCATCGTCGACCGCATCGTCGCTTTCCATCAGGTAAAATAGCGGTCAAGCGCAAACCTATCAACAATAAAAGAAAAAAAAAAGATTTTTAATAATTTCACACGAAAAAAGGGGCCCCGGTTTTTTGTCGCCCCAGGGCCGTTTGTTACTACGCCCCTGTGTGTACAAAGAAATGTAAATGCATGTACGTTGCAACGGCATCGCATGAAGCAATTGACGATTAATAAATAATAATGTCCAACTGCAATTATTAATAAATGATAATACAACATTCAATATAAACACGGATGTCGACCTCCGAACCTTTGACTTGTGACCTCCTAATGGATCATTTTCACGGCACCATATAGCGTAAATATGACCCATTAAACGGCGATCAAAGCCTGATAAGTCCTTCTTACTGACACCTGGTGTACCCTGGAGGTTAATAGACAACTAACCTGCGACATTGAGTAGGGAGGGCGATGATTATCGCGCTGGCACCGCCCCAGGGTCTGAGAGGACCACGTAATGATGCAACTAAGATCATAGCTGCATCATCAAGATTGATGACCTGGCATCCACCGTATGATCTGCATAATAATAGTTTTTCAATTGCTATTGACGTTTTCTGCACGTTTTGTGGTAACAAATGTATGATGCTTTTTTATATTGCTGATAAGCTCACGTTTGACCACTATTTTACCGACGGCGTGCACTTGTTCCCGCACGCCTCAAGGAGTTGTCAGCGACAGTAGGGGCCCAGCTGAGTCGAAGCCTACCGGGTCTAGGGTTAGTTTCGAAAGACAGCTCGAGTCCCGGTATGAAGGCTTGAAGGAACGGGGTGGGTTTTTAGTCAGTAAGTCTGACACTATATCCCGCTCCACCCAAGAGCGAGGGTTGTCATTGATGATTTTCCCACCATAAAAAAACACTATCTTACCAATGGCAAGCACTTGTGTGATCTCCGATCGCCGAACAAGCACGCTTGCCTTAAACTTAGTTATGAGGAAACACAGACTTTGGCAGGGAATCCCACTATACCTAACTTTACACACAATAAAAATAATCCCAACCGTTTGAGGATCGTGGGCTTGCGAATGACGAGCAATGTATAGCTCGCCGTCCGGCCGTCCGGTAACCGTCCAGAACGAGCCTGAGTCATCGAAGAGATGTCGCGCCTCAAAGAGATGTCAGCAAAACCGTAGGGGCCCAGCAGGGCCGAAACCCACTGGGGCCATGAGTTCATTTTCGAAAGGGAATTCGGGGTCCTGAAACACTAGGCAGAGAAGGAACATGGGTGTGGTTTTAATCACTAAAGTCTGAAACGCACTCCCGCTCTGCCCTAAATGTGTGAGAAATCATTGGATAATTTTCCACCTTAAAAAAAACCGCGGATGGGATGGTCACTAAATACCGATGGCGCATAGCCGTAAATGTATTAATAATAATAATAATAATAATTCTTTATTATCAGGCATCTAAGGCCCATAGAAAAAATACGAAAATAATCTTACAAAATAATAAACTAATACATAAAGAGATAATATAACTAATCATTATTAAACTATTGCACACGAAGTGACGGCGTCGTGTTCCGCTGCGAGGTCGGTATCCTTCCACGAAATCGTCGATACACAACACCCTTCGGCCAAAACTCTCCTTTGAGGAAGGTGTCCAAATGATGAGTCGGCACCCGCACCACAAACGACTTAAAATTAGTGTTATGGCGCGGCTCCAGCTGCTCAACTCTCAAAGTCCAGTTCGTCTTGACTCGAACATACTCCACGATCTCCTCAACCTTCGTGGTGTGATGTAGCCTCGAAACGTACAGCTGCGTCGTGGGCACTGCTGGACGCAGCAGCATGTTTGGTCCTGCCAGAGCGGTACCACACTGGTTCTGACAAGTAGGCTTCTTCCTCTTCTTCTTCTCTACCTTTGTGAAGCCATCCTCATCGTTCTGCTTACCCCCTTTCGTTTTACCTGCTTGTCGCGTTGTTTTCGACACAGCAGGTTTGTTTGTATTGTAATCCGATGATGGAAAGGGCTTGGCGGAAATAAATTGAGCAATTCCAACGTAGGATGAAATATAACCGATAGAAAACCGACAGCCCAGCAACCCTACAACGAAGTTCAAGGCTTTGAAATTTTGTCTCGACGACTGCATTATTGCCGATGATCTTCTTAACTCGTATCTTCTTCTTAACTCGTTTCTCAATCGACTCTAGCGCATCAAGCTGGTATCAGGGTGATCTATCCCTACGTTTTATGTCTTCAACTTTATATATGCTCTGAAGTTTTAATTAAACTCTGCATGTAATTTGACCCAGAAACGTTGTAGTATAACAAATTGTGTGGGAACTACACGAATAGTTCTTAATTACAAAGAAACTATCTGCTTTCTCAATAGACAAAGGAATTGGATTCTACTAAATTAACATTTTTAATGAGGCCCATTTAATTAATTAAACCCCAAGCGAACGCCAGCGTTCGCGCATCTATTGTCTTAATAGTGTCTCAAATTGACGGTATCTGAAAGGTAGAAGACCTTGGCAAAATAACCCAATAAAAGTAACGAGATACGAACACCGGTAGTTTTCATTCGATCGAACATAATCGAGCTTTAAATCGTCAAAAAGAAACAGTGAAAAAACGCAAAGGAAAACAATTTAGTCTTCCGACTACCTAGAACGTCATTATCTCCGGTCATAAATCTTCACGGAGTCAAATTGTTCTCATTTCACACCAAATAAGTTACGGGGAAGAAGGCTGCGTATGCGCAGGCGGTGTGCAATTACCCATGGTAATAACGCCTCGGGCCAACGTTGAAATACAATAATTCATTGTAGCACCGTCCGGCCTGTGGTTACCGGCGATTGGTTCAAACCTAACGATAATTGGACTCACTTAGCCCTTTTAGTTCGCCTTAGTGTCGGCCATTTTTCGGTTTTGGTAGTTGGTTTTTTGTGAATGGGTATATATGGAAATGGATGACGATAAAACTCATTAAGCATCTATTAGATTTAGCGTCGAAAGAGATGCGGGTCTAAAAGTTGTTTGTCAAAGATTGTTTCACTGTTGG
The DNA here is from genome assembly GCA_910589285.2 of Mythimna ferrago. Lineage (NCBI taxonomy): Eukaryota > Metazoa > Arthropoda > Insecta > Lepidoptera > Noctuidae > Mythimna > Mythimna ferrago. The sequence continues at coordinate 5,991,693 of OU342693.1, forward strand.
CGCAGCGTTTGAGCGATTGGCTGCTGATCTGTGCGTCGCAGGTTTGATTCCCTCACGAAACAAATATTTGTATAGCTTAAATTTCGGGTCTGAATGTCTTTTTGTTGTACATGAGTTTACGTGTTTTTAAGCGCAGCCGCGATACTGGAGTACCTAATTTATTTATTTAAACTTCATGTACAGTAGTTGTACATAGGTGGGCTTAATGCAAAAAAAACATTCTCAACCAGTCAATCTTTGAGTTAAAAAAGACAACACGGTGTGCACAACAAATAATTAAACTTATTACCACTATCTACTTATCAAAAAGCGTGAGGTAGTGAACTAAAAACCTCTAATTTTAACAACACTAGGTATTCGATCCACCAAAAGATAAATTAACCAACTTTTTACTCGATATTGCTCTCTGACCGCAAAAGAGAAATTATTTCGCAACGAAACTACATAGTTTTAAATCTAAACGATAATTATTCGATCTTAATCTTTAATTTCGTCTTGTCCATTTTAATTGGAATGCACGAAAAGGTTAAAAATGTTTTGAGCTTTTCAGTTAAAACCGACCTAGTTAATACGTACAACTAGCGGTTACCTGCGACTTTGTTCGCATGAAGTTTAAGAACCAAGTTAAGTACTCTTTATAACATAAGATATCCGCCAGTGAAGCCCCGTCAAAATAGGTCCAGTCATTTCGGAGATTAGCCAAAACAAACAGACAGACAGATGGTAGGTACTACAGATATAAATACATTTGCATATTTGTTATAGTAGGTATCGAGTATATTTTTAAATGTATTTAGTAAAAAAATATTATTTTGTTATTACAAATAGACACTTCAATTTTATTTATTTTATGTACTAGGTACTAGCGGACCCGATAGACACTGTTCTGCCCGAAAATCAAACAATTCAAGAACTCATTCAAAATATCATCCAAATCGGTTAAGCCTTTCAGGAGGTGACAAACATACGTACAGAACATACACAAACATGTAGGTATAGATTATATAAATGAAAAAATGGCAACAATTCACAGTTTTTACTTCGTTTTAATATTATCCAGGCAATTATGTAGTGGCAACCGAGTATTATATTGTAAGCCCGGCTCACCTAAAAAAAAAACCCGGCTGCCAACAAATTGATAAGTTTCATGAATAAAGATGGTCGAACATGCGCAAGAGGTGCTTTCTTTGTCCAGTACATTACACCTCGGGACGGGACTCGTTCGGAATGGCTTGCAAGGTGCGCGTCGATCCACATACAACCACATTTAACTGAATTTTGCGCTTATTTTCGCATTTAGATGCGATTATCAAACGATCAACGTTGCTTATCCACACACGATCTTGTAAAAGTATGTCACATACATTATCTGTTCGAGTTTCTGATGATTCGGACACAATATATTCGGATCAACCCAACCAAACGCATTACTTTATGTAATTTATTTCATCGCTACTGCTCTCAAAACAGTGAAGGAAAACATCGTGAGGAAACCGGCATGTCCTAGAACCAAAAATTCGAACACATGTGACATCCATCAACCCGCACTGGGCCGCGTGATAGATCACGCCCTCTCCTAGAGAGGAGGCCTGAGTCCCAGCAGTGGGAACATTATAAGGCCGAATATGCTATGCTATACATGCATAAATTCGGATACAGTGTCCAAATCGACATCTTTTATTTTCAATATTTTTTCACTGACGATTCGAACACCATCAAAATACAGTCAAATAAAAAGAGTCTTAGAATATAAAGAAATTTACTACCCGAAGTTGCCGCTTTAAATCCAGCCTAAAGTAATTTTGGTAACGCTTTTCTCCCCATATTATATTTTAAAACTTTTTATCTGACTGTACCTAAACAGTGTGTGTCAGAATCGACAGTGAAAAATATATTGGAATAAAAATAATGTGTTAAATTGGACACTGTCCGAATCTTCAGAAAGTCATCTGTTGTGTTCTTTAGAAAAAAATATGGTCTCTCAATTGTGAGAAACACAGCTTTAATCGAGTTAATTGGAACTACTATTTCAAACATAAAATATATTATCCAGTTAAAAACGATTTTCGTATTAGAGGAGATAGTATTATACTAATAAAATACGACCAATCGAAATAATAAATTTTATTTGTGAACTGAATAAGAATTGTTGAAATTTAACGATTCCGGATCAAAATGGAACCGTCGACTAGCCGTCGTAAAACATATCATTACGTACGATGGGTAAATGCAAACATCTTGCACATCAGAAATTTAAAACGCGTAAAATGTTCAAAACATGAAACAAATACGACTGTCCCGCAATAAAACATCAAATAGGGGGAATAAATAAACTATAATACAGTCCGATTTTAAATGCAGCCGGTTAATAATAAGCGTGGCATAGGATTATTTCATCGTCCTATAAGTTTCCGCACGTAACCGCGATCACTCAGCCTGGGCAGGTGCGCGAAGAGCCGATCAAAACACGTGATTTATACAAAACATCTTACAGCAATCCACACTTCAATAAAAAATAAACCTTATAATCTATTCAGTAAAGTTTAAACTCAAATGTAAAAAGAACGGTCGTTGTATAATTTAAATTACGAATTATATATTTTATCGACGTACGCGCACCAAGCAATTGCGGTAGCGACTACCGTCGTTGTATGCGTGAAGAATGACAAACTGGCTTCAAACTAGTATAGTTTCTTACTCCTGACACGCCCCACGGCTTCGCTGCTCCCGACGTCGACTTTATTTCATTTGGGAATTGAAAACAATGAGAACAACTTCCATTTTTGTTAGCGACTAATTGACGGGCCGACGACAAATGTCTTATTGTTGAAAAAATGTTTTTTTACGTTTTCTTATGAACAGTGACAACGCACATGTTGACAGTTGTTGCAACAGACATCAAGTCGGTATACGATCGATTCAATTGACTTGATTTTTTTTTATTTGGGTGGAGAAGAGTTTTTTTTTCTATATAAAAATATCTATTTACAAAGAGTGAGGGCTGTAGAATATATATATAAAATGGGATCTACAATCCCTATCCATAATAAAATCAGTCAAAAAATAAATTAGTAGTTGTTAAACAATCATTATAATATAATATAAAACAATCTACATAAAAAAAAACCATTTAACACTATTTAGGTTTTGCATTTTAGATTATTTTTTTTGTTTCTTATTAAAAAAAAAAAAAGTCATCTATATACTGAAGCAGGGTAGAAAACTGATGTCCTAATGTTGGCAACATAGATCTTTGGCGCTAAGTTCTAATTTAAACACTGAAACATTCCAGTTGCTTGCAAAAGTAGGTATCTCTAGACGATAATATTTTCGCAATATTACTGATACCTAACAAGAAACTATCTGATTATTGCCACACTACAGAAATTGACATTATCCAACAGTACCTAAGAATGTCCCTCATGCAAACAGAAATTAACCTAATGTTTTATGAGCAGTCATAAAATTAGAAAACCAATAATATCTCTCATAGTCATAACTAAACAATATAGACATAATTCTCTAATGAGTATATTTGTCCTCATCAGCAATAACTGTGTGTTATGTTGTAACGCAACATCAAAACCTAATCAAATATAATTGCTACTTACCAACACATTTCACATCAACAGACAAACAGACGAAGTTTATATTGCTATAGTAGCGATAAATTAATCCGTCGGAGTCGACAGCGTACCCACTGCATCCTGTATTTTCTATTTATTTTATTGGCAACACACACATATCATAGACACCGTAAAAGTCTAGGACTAAACAAGGGCCTTCTTCGGACATAGACTATGGAACTGTAAAGGAGAATGTTTGATGTGACTTATGTTATTATGGCGCTTGGGGAATACAGTATATTGCCCTGCCTTAAAATTAACATGACACAAACTGATTTAGAAAGCGAAATATGAGTGACTTTGTATAAGTAATCTGAACTTTATGGTTTTTGTTTATGGTACTAAAATGCCATGCCATGATTAATAATTTGCCTGTTGCGGTCTTCCCTTGCCCTTAAGGTTAGAATGAAGAGACTCTTAATAAACTAGTAGGTATGCTTCATCATCAACAATGGGGCTGGCAACTGTCAAAGTGGCGCTCTCGTCGATCGATCTGTCTCAAAACAAAGACATTTTGTATTAAAGTTGGAAGTAAAAACTGTTTTTTTTTAAAGGACGGTTTTTTGTGTACCTAATTGCTCTGAAAATGCTACTCACCAGTTTCCGAAGGACTATGAAATTAAAAAAAACTGTGGCTTAAAGCAATTCGTCGCGTAAATTTAATTCTTCCTTTAGAAATTTAACTGACCACGCCGAACATATAATTAGACGATGTTATTTATCAAACTCGAAAGAAATAACTTCATATAGCACCCAGAAACTGAATAACACAAAAAATCTAGCATCAAATCACAACATAACCTCAACAACTTTAAACAACGGACAGACCTGTGGGACAGACCTATGAAGGCGCCATCTACAATCAGCTTTCACTTGCCAGGCCCATTGCATCACTGCTTACCATCAGGTGGGATCGCGGTCAAGCACTAGATTATATCAATTTAAAAAAAATGCGGTCGGCTAAGGAATTGTTGGGTCGTGGAAGTCATCGCTACCTTTTTTTTGAGCAGAGAAATCATAAAGTGCTTTCTTTAAAAAGTAAAAGAACTGGTTAAGACGAGTCTAATGAGCCCAAACTTGACGTGTTTATTAATAGGTATTCCAAGGTTCCATTAGCCACCAGCCAGTTCTAGCATCAGGACCTCGTCATCATAAAAAATATTTAGAACTGGTTAAGATGAATCTAATGAGCCCAAACTCGATATATTTCCTAGAAGGCGTTCCAGGGTTCCATCAGCCACTTCCCAGATCTAGCATCAGGTCCTCGTTATCATGAAAAATGTTTAGAACTGGTTAAGACGAATCTAATGAGCCCAAAGTCAGTGGGTTTATTAATAGACAATCCAAGGTTACGTCTCTTACCTACAACCTCCATCATCAGGGTATCCGCTACCAGCGGTAGCGCCGGCATGTAGGTACATGAGTATTTCAAACATTAAGTCACATATATGTGTTTATTAGTGAAGTATATATCCATTAAGTGTTTAAGATCCCTGCCACAGCCACAGCGAGCTGCTGACCTTGAAAACCTGAACAGATCTTCATAAATTGTATCTAAGAACCATCTCGATAACGTCAGCTATCAAATAAAACCGCATCAAAATCGGTCCATTCGCTGAGGCGCTACGATGACACAGACAGACACACAGACACCTCAAACGTATAACACCCCTCTTTTCGTCGAGGGGTTAAAAAATAAGGAAAAACCTTACAATCAAGAATCTAATAATTTAAGCCTCAGATACATTAAAGGACAAATTGTCCCCAACATGACGTGCAATGCAGAAAAATAAAATAAAACTATCTACATACATTCTATGTAATAAGAATGTATTAAGCATAATGTTCCTCATAAGGCTTTAATTGGTGATCATCTCGCCATTTGAAAGCTTCCATAGAAACGACAGTCTTCACAAAGCCCATACATTAATTGTAAGTCAAAAGTCATTTGAAGTGAATGTATAGTTAGCCACAAGGATAGTTTTGTAAATATTTATTTAATAAGCTGTAGGAACTACTCCTGGTTCTCAGTGAAATATCACCAACATGACATTAAACTAGCCAAGTGCCCACGCATAACAGGGTTCCCTTGAAACAAATAAGGTGGTTAAAGATGTACTTTAAGAGGAACTCGTGGTTAATCGTTTCTCTTTTTTAGGGTCCCGTACCCAAAGCGTAAAAACGGGACCCTATAACTAAGACTTCGCTGTCTGTCCGTCCGTCTGTCCGTCACCAAACTGTATCTCAAGAACCGCGATAGCTAGACAGTTGAAACTTTCACAAATTATGTATTTTTGTTGCTGTTAACGCAACGCTGTTAAACAATTACTAAAAACAAAATAAAATAAATATTTAAGGGGGGTTCCCACACAACAAACGCGGTTTCTTTTTTTTCCGAATTTTTCTAAAAACGGTACGGAGCCCTTCGTGCGCGAGTCCAACTCGCACTTGGCCAGTTATTTTTTTCCTTTAAATAAACTTTGCCCCACACACTAGGATAACTCCTGTATCGTGGGTGTGTTCACAAACATGTAAACTCATCTATACAAAACACGCAGGTACACCTATCAGTAGCCCATACAAGTATTTATTCCGTTTTTTTTTTATTGATAGGCTCGCGCTTGACTTATCTCACCTGATGGAAAGCGTCGATGGAGCGCGCTTGCCTAGAAGTAACCTATTAAAATTGCCTCTTGACTTATATTTCTTAGGCGACAATTGAACCCGCGACACGCATTGCAATAGCCAAACGCTCAACCACTGCACGACAATTGCGAGCAATTGTGGAAAGGTTAGGACAGAAATTCTTGATATACATGTTACCGGCCAAACCCAATATGAGGATTAACCAGTTTCGCCCAGGCCAAATCCGAGATACTAGTCCAAGAGCAAGCGAAGCGAGCTTAGAATATTAGGGCACCCCGACACGGATAGGTTAAGGTTAGGATAGGTTAGAAGGCTGAGGCCGGAGCGGAGCGTGGCGGAGCGGAGCTCCCGTCTTGCCTTCAGACTCTTACTGACTAAAAACCCACCCCGTTCCTTCTAGCCTTCATACCGGGGCTCGAGCTCCCTTTCGGATAACCTTGGCCCCAGTAGGCTTCGACCCGGCTAAGCCCCTGCTGTTGCTGACAACTCCTTGAGGCGCGCGGGAACAGTGCGCGACGTCGACGACTTGGGCTCGGTCCGGACAGTAACCGGACGGTCGGACAGCGAGCTACCCATTGCTCACTGTCCTTAAGCCCGCACCTACGGTGGCCGGAAATCGGGATCGGAATCCCGGTGGCGGCAGCGGGAGCGCCGTTGCCTGATGCGGTCGGCCTCCTCTTTTGCGAGCATTACTGCTTCGCAGAAGTCGGCAACCGCCTGCCTCCTCACCTCACACCTCACTCCGGACCATGGCCTGAACCAAGGCCCGGAATGTTTGTGTGATGACCACGATCATTTGTTCTGGGTCTGGGTGTAATTTATCTATAACATGACTATGTATTTAAAAATTTATAAGTATGTTTATCAGTTGTCTAGTACTCTTAACACAAGCTCTGTTGAGCTTGAGACTAGACGGCGTTGTGTCAAAGTTGTGGAATATTATTATTATTGGTTCTATGCGGAAATCGAACCCGCGACACTCAGAACAGCAGCCAATCGCTCAACCACTGCGCCAACCGTGTTATCAAATGAGAAAAGGTTGGGAAAGAAATTCTTGATATATAGGTACAGACTGGTACAGACCAATTTATCATTACCCGACCTGCGATCTAAGAATCACGTAATAAGGGCGCCCGTCCCTTATTGCCAATCGAACACAATTCCGCGCTTCTACTGAGAAATTCGAATTGTACAATTCCTGAAGCATAAATCCTGTATTACATGTGAAGCTAAACAAATAACGTGGTACACGGGGGCTTCGTTAGTGGCGGGTCAGGGGGCACTGTTACACAACGTCGTTACTGTACAGTCATACACAAACTGAATGAACCGTTCAAAAGTGAAAAAGGCATACGGCGATGCGCCACTGGTACATGGTGGACATCCCACCTAGAGACATCTCTCCGCCGGCAAAGGCACATGCCTTTGCCGGCAATATTGCCAGAAGTATCCGTGGCAATATTGCCAACAAAATTCTCACTTCGGGCAATATTGCCGCCAACGGCACATCTCTAATCCCACCTACACGCACTAAACGTTTTAGGAACACATTCATTGTGCGTTCAGCTAAGCAGTCGAATTCCTTGCCGGAATCTGTGTTTCCTACAACCCGGGAATCTTTAAATCAAGAGCAAATATGTTACTTCTAAGTAAGCGCGCTCCATCGTCGACCGCATCGTCGCTTTCCATCAGGTGAAATAGTGGTCAAGCGCGAACATATTAACAATAAAATATCTAAAGTGATCAAATACTTACTACGTACTTTTAATAAGCTTTACTTTTTTTTGCTTTTATATATTTTTTTATTTTTTATGTTTTTATGTTTAATTTTTTAACGTTTTTTTTTTATGTATGTAATTCAACGTATATCTGTGATTGTTTACATTTTCTATTTATTTATTTTTTGTTAATTCATGTGCTTAGGTTTATGTTTGTAATTTTATTGTGCTTTTGTGTATTGTGTGTTAATTTTCGGTGTTGCATCAAGTAAATATTTTGTCTATCTATCTTAAATAGTTTTTGTAGAAAACGGTACAAAGCCATCTTTTTTTTTTATTAAGGTATGGGTGGCATGACTAGATTCCACCATCTCCTTTCTACCATCGGAAAACCCGACGTACTGCGAGTATCCACCCTTACGTTGTTGTCGTTTAAACCATGCGCGTACATCGAAGAACTGGAAAAATTTGCTTGCTGCGGTCTTCCCGTCTGATTATAATTTAGGTTTCCAGGCTATAAACAAGTGCGCCTCACCACACACTGCCTGCTTACCATCAGAATCAAGCATTAGTTTATATCAATTAAAAAAAATAAACAGAAAGCTATCCATCCGGAGAAGTGTCAAGTGAAGGCCCACCAATATAAAAGGAATGTAGCAGTTAATATGTGTGGCCTCTATGGACGTCACAATACGGTAAAAGCCCGTAACATTGCTGTCATTGCCTGTACCGGTGCCGTCTCTATCCAGCACACTAATATTCTCCTTAAGGAGCCGCCTCGCAGATTTACTACGTGTTGCTACAGTAACCGCTTTGTATTGCGTTAATTTAAGGCGCGGTGCTCACCGTATTGTAATGTGATGTTGCTGTTAATTCTCGTGTATCCCACGGTCTTGTTGTTAAGTTTTGTGTTTGGTTGTACTCTCATTTGTGAGTGCAGGATATCAGGATCAGAATTAGCAAGTTCTTTGAAAGAGTAATTGCATACCGCCTCGTCGCGCGCCTAACACGGGTGGGGCCGAACCTTTCGGACGGCCAGTTCGGCTTTCGCAGGATGCGCTCCACGGTGAACGCCATCAGCACGTGCGAGCCCTCATGACGGGTGATGCGGTGTCCCAGGGCAGGTGTGTCGTGGCGGTGTCCTTGGACATTGCCAACGCTTTTAATTACCTGCCTTGGAGTACCATTACGGGGCACTCCAGTACCACCGAGTGCCCAACTACCTCTGTCAAGTGGTCGAGGCCTAACTGTCGAACAGGTACATCGTCAACCCCGGTCACTAGGGAGAGTCGAAACGGCAAGAGATGTCGTGCGGTGTTCCTCAGGGACCGGTACTAGGACTACTCTTGTGGAACATCGGATACTAGTTACGACTACGTGCTGCGCGGTGACTTCCCTGACGGAGTTAATGTTGTTAATAACTCAACTGTGGAGCCGTACCCGCTCCGGGTCTGTCGGCCAATGTCTGTCTGTGACCTTTCTTTTTTTTTCAGTGGGTAAAAATCATCCAAATGACATTCCCCCGCCCTTGGGCGAAGCCGGAGATAGTGTCAGACTCTTGCTGACTAAAAAACCCACCCCGTTCCTTCTTGCCTTTCATACAAGGCCCGAGCCTCTCTTTCGGAAACAGACCCTAGCCCCAGTAGGCTTCGACCCAGCTGGGCCGGGCCCCTACGGTTGCTGAAAATTCCTTGAGGCGCGCGGGAACAATGCGCACCGTCGACAACTTGGACACGGTACGGATAGTTACCGGACGGTCCAGAGAGCTACCTGTGGGTGACCTTCTCTCTCTCTCTCTTATATTTTGATATAAGGCTCAGGGGACCGCAGCGGTCCCCCCACAGACGGACATTGGTCGACGGACCTGGAACTCAACTGAGTTATTATGTGGTATTAGATCTTCATCGTCTTGTACAGTACACCTCTCCACGTATGATAGCCTCTACTCGTCCATCGACTAAGTCCTATACATTCTTGCCTTCCAGAACCTTAAAAAAAAAGTAAGTGAATTAAAATGTAGAGTCTGTCTAATAAGTTAACCGACTTGGGAAATTATTAGGATTTAATGAAATATGATCTAGTCAATTTCAAGGTTCAATAATCAAGGTTGATTAATTCATTAAACCCCAAGCGAACGCCGGCGTTCGCGCGCCTATTGTCTTTCTATTGTGTCTGTGATTTCCACGATTGAAGCTTATTGTTTACTAACAGAAAAACCTTAAGAAAAGTATCGAATATAAGTATTTTTTAAATGATTAAATATTAAACAAAATTCCCAAGTCGGTTGACTTATTAGACAGACTATACATGCATCAAATGAGTTTATTTAAGAAACAAACTGGCCAAAAACCAAAAAAGAGAATAAAATGTGGTTACCAATTAGTAACCACATTTTTTTATTAAAAAAAATATGAAAGAACGTGGACGCTATAGAAAATTAGAAATATAGTTCTATTTAGTTTTGAATATTGTTTGTATCAAATCTCACACGTCGAGTGATATTTAGCATGAACTTGTAAATATTACTTATATTTCTGTAATGCATAATTTGTTTCAGTATATTACCTTTTAATTATCTCACAAGTAGGTGTAAGTAAGTAAGTAGTAAAGTATGTAACACGGGGATAAAGCTGCCCTTGTCTTGGGCGGCTTGAATTCCACACTTCTCTTATGTTTCTATGTATTAACTCCCTCGCAATGCTCGGGAGTTCTCACTGCGCTCAGGATTAAAACTTAGCAACCTTCGTTTCATTCGGAATTCAACATGCCACCCGCGACTTAAAGACACTGCTTTATTCCCTAGTCACATAATCTACTATAAAAATTGAAACCCATAAAATACAATACAATGACAGATTTATTATCTATTATTGGTTTTGGGTGGAAAATCATTAAATAACTTCTCCAACTGTAGATGCTACAACTAGATTTTAGAGACCTGATAGGCAATCACATCATTTAAAACATAGGTCATATTCAGCCGCAACCGATTAGGCTGGAAACCTAGCTGGGAATACCGCTGGGGAGATGATGACTCACAGTCATTATACTCACATAAGTACATCCGCACATTTACTTTCATCATACATCCTATTCACCAGTAAAACACTAGCACATAACACATGCAACACCCACGTTTCACTCACGTACAAACAAACCTATCCCATTAATTTATTACTGCGCGTTTTTGTGGCTGGTTGCAACACACTCTGAATGGCGAATACGTGTGAAAAAGCCTTAAGTATCTGCGAAACGACCCGTTACAGTAATAACGTAACGTAGCTATATTAAATAACAGTTATATCCGACTTTAACACATAAATAATAACGTGTATAGGGTTACCAGAGCAACTATAGGTGTGGGAACAAAAAAGAATTCGCACATAGTTCAAGCTTATGCCATAAACCTTTGATTACTGATATAGACTGCCTGATTGAACTAGCGGTGGTAAGGGAGATTGATAAATGATATTATTTTGCAAATAGGTTTAAAAAAAATAGGTTTTATAAAACACCTTTAACATGACAATTTTCTTGTCAATTTAAACTAGATAATGTTTCCTAGCTGATTACCCTGAGAAAAAACACCGAAACAAACTCAGGGGTCAAAGTCTCTTTTAAAGTTCATACAGCAATTATGTTATAGCATAGCATAATCGGCCTTATAATATTCCCACTTTTGGGGCTCAGGCCTCCTCTATAGGAGAGGAAATGGGCCATAATCCTCCACGCGGGCCCAGTGCGGGTTGGTGGTCACATGTCTTAGAATTTTTGGTTCTAGAACATGCCGGTTTCCTCACGATGTTTTCCTTCACCGTTTTGAGAGCAGTGGTGATGAAATAAAATTAATTATGTAATGGTCAAAGAATATACAGATTGTTAAGCGTAGGGCCCTACGCTGCATGCGTTATAATAACATGCTGTGGGATTCTTCGAAAGTCCCACCACAGAGCTGGAACGCAAAAGGTAGCCAAAAGAACATGTATGTATGGTACGAAATCATCCAATAACTTCTCCTACTCTAGGGCGGAGCGAGAGAGCGTGTCAGACTTTTACTGACTAAAACGCACTCCTAGATTCCTTCTTTGTCTTGCATTCCAAGACCCCTGGTTTTCCTTTTATAGAAACGCACCCATCCCCCCCCCTAGTAGGCTTCGACACTGCTGGGCGAGATTTCTGCCCGAGACGCGCGTGGAACACTACACGCCGTGGATGACTTGGGCTCGATTCGGCCGGTTACTGGACGGCCGTTCGAAGAGCTACAACATGAGTGGATTTTAGTCAGCAAAAGTTCTACCTGCTCTCGCGCCACCAAAAGCGGGGGAAATTGTTTGATGATTAAGTCACGAGTGAATAGGTTACTTCTAGGTAAGTGTGCTCCATCGTCGACCACATCATCGCTTATCATCAGGTGAGATGGTGGTCAAACGCGATCCTATCAATAATAAAAAAAAAATCCCAAAAATAATAAAAAAATCCTAATGGAATTCTCAGTATATTATAACCTCTTCGAAGTCTTACACTCTTGACAGAGTGGTCGTGGTCATGTCTCGGTTGAGTCCTGCACCTCCGCCTCTCTCGTGATACGACGCCATACAGCTCTGTGTTTGGTGACTTGGGAGTTTTCGTTAACGCTGCAGTGTCACCGATTTGATGAGGTCCGTCCACCGTGTTGGAGAACGTCCACGCGATCTTTTACCCTTGGCTATCCCTTGCACTACCAATTGTTCCATCGAGTCCTCGTTACGAGTGATATGCCCGAAGAACTTGAGGATTCGTATTTGCACAGACGACGATAATCTCTCTTTGATGTTGAGTTATTTCAGGATCGAAATATTGGTTCAGTGCGTGGTCCATGGGATTCCAAGCAAGCGTCTCCAGCACCACATTTCTAGTACGTCAATCTTGCGACGGTCTCGCATCATCAGCGTCCCCGTCTCAGCTCCATATAGAAAAATTGAAAAGACCCAGTTCGTACATAGCGTTTTGGAAACACATTCATTATGCGTACAGCTAAGGAGTGGAATTCCCTGCCGGAGTCTGTGTTTCCTGATAGCTACAACCTAGGGGTCTTTAAGTCAAGATTGAATTAGTTACTTCTAGGCAAGCGTGCGCCATCGTCGACCACATCATCGCTTACCATCAGGTGAGATGGTGGTCAAACGCGAGCCTATCAATAATAAAAAAACCAAGTACTTCACACTATAACCAGGCTTCTGAATATATGATTAGTTAACGAAATTATATAGTAGGATTTATAGTCGCATCTATTACATAGGTAGGTACATAGGTCATAACGGAACCACCGAGACCTATGCTTAACCTTTCAGAGAATACAAACGTCATGTAATCCATAAACCCATTCAATTAAACTCGAGGCTCGTCCCCCAAGACAAGACAAGACAAGACAGACTGTAAGTTAATTCTCATGTTCATAATAAAGTTCTAACTTGTAACGGACAAAGGTAATATTGTACAGCCTGAACAAGTGTAGTACATGGTACAACTTGCTAGCAAATCGTAAAATGTCAACCTTTGCATAAGATGGGAAATACAGTGGGCCCTGAGTGACTGGATGCTCATGGGACCTCGGACTTTGTATCATTTATAACGGCTATTTACAGATTCCCAAATAGGGTTTGAACCAAAATTTCGTGAGGCCGAAAAGGTCTCATACGCACTGCGAAGAAGTTCAACTTTGCCTCTAAAAGACCTCATACGCCCAGGCTGAGTCTCTGGAGTCCTTGAAACAAAACAAAACTTTATGTCAATGCAAAATTGTGGGCAACTCATTGGAATTATAAGTAACAGAGGTTTCTCACTTATCCATCACTTTAATACAAACAGCCATAAAATAAGAAAACCGTGAATAGATATTGGGATTACGTAAATATAAAATTCGCTGGCCCGTCGCGGTTTACAAATAAAATACATACCTAGAACTTATAACGATGTCATATTCAGCTGAATTCCATATTCAAAAACACAGATCCCCTCGCTGATAGAAAAAGATGAAATATCTGATTTGCTGTCAAATAACTGTGATTTATTGACAAGAATACACTATAACCAGCCACAATACATTTGGCCACAGGTGTTATTAGTTATTGAATAGTGTTTCAGCGAATTTCCGAAACGACGAGGCATATGTTAAGAAACACAGTTGCACAATAGATTCCATCTACCAAATGACAGCCCTAAGCCTAGTACACACTTATCTCGCTGCGTTTCAACTTATCGATTCGCAACGGTAAGTACACTGGTGGCCGAGAAATTAACTGCATCTAAGACAATAAATAATTGTTCGAAATTATCGTCCGCCATGTTGCGAACACTGCTGCGTCCAACCCTGCGTTCAAAAGACATGGCCGGATCCTGCACTCAGAATCAATTCGTAATTCGTAGTATTCAATATATAAAAAAAAAATAGTATAAAGTAATAGTAGTAGAAGTAGTAGTGAGAGTGAGTGGTAGTGAGTGTGTAGTGTGTGTGTAGTAGTTATAGTATTAATATTATATGAAAATTACTTTTAAAATAAATAAAAATAAATCGCAACAATCACATTTCTCTAGATCAAGCGAGAAAGAATCCCAAAAAAATATGTGTGTTAATTGTTTTTGTGTCATCTAAAGAGATAACTCTAATGACGTCATAAGGCAAATACTCTACCCTGTCATTTTTGAACGCAAACGAATTCAACTGTCAATGTCAAGCATAAGGCCAACTCCAACCTACCCTGCTCAGAGTTAGAGTCACTTGGGTTAACTCGAGTTATAAAAGAACTACCCGGGGTTGCAACTCTACTCTACTCTTGTTATTTTTGAAGGCAGGGCTGTATGCAAACCAACCTTACTATACCAACCCAATAACTGTAGACAGAAAATTAGTCTACATTTTGGCTTTCTCCATCGATAGTTTATCTTACAACAATAATTTCTTGCATCTGTTTTTACTTGCAGAACATTGTTATAATAATTCTCGTTTTATTTGCAATATATTTACTGCAAAAGGCTGTTATTTAAAGTTAGATGTCATCTTAATGTTCTGTTCGTAAAGCTACATTCAAATGTAAAATACTGCTAGAAACACCTGTGCCATTTGTGCTTCTTGAATTTATTTAAGTTAGAATTGAATACAGATATTATGTGCTTAGTATATACTGTATATTAGTTTACATGCTGGCATTAGTATACAGACCTGCTGAATAAATTACGGAAACTGTCACCTACATTGTAATTAAAATTATGGTAGAAACAAAGTAGAGTTCATAATTAATTCAAAGTTTTGCATACAGATATCATAAGCTATCCATTTTGACGCCAATGATACAATAGTACATTGTTACACTAGGGGTGAAAGTAACTCATTTCGTCCCGAGAAGGAGTCGGCCGAGCGCAGCGAGGTCGCTAATTCGAGGGGTTAAATGGGTTACTTTCACCCCTAGTGCTTTTCATTACGAATACGAGGAAACTAAAAATAAAATAAAAAGTTTGTAAAACCTGAGTCGTCGTTCCTATGATTTTAAGTAGGTATCTTTCTTCTGATTTAGGCGGTAAAAGGTATTCCACTACTGCTTTAGCCTCTTCTCTTATGAAATTCGGCGTTAAATCACTATTTTAATCTGATAAACATAACGTGTTAATACAAATCTCTGTTGTACAGAAATGTAAACAAAACTCGAAAAAACCAACGACTGATTGCCACTTTCCCGCCATTTTGTTTTTTTTTTTTGCGGCCGGCCAGCTATTCAGCCTCATTAGTGAAAAATTAGAAATTAATCGTAATCTTTTAAAAATAAAGTATTTTAAAGAAATAGTCGAACAAATATAACATTATTTAATTAATACTTGTCTTTAAGTTATTTCAATTTTCTATCGCGCTGTGATTGACATGTTGTATGGAAAATTGGAACATGGTTCAATAGAAATGTGAAGATAGAACTAGTTTTTTTTTAATAATTTGACAGCTGTCAGTTGTAAAGTAAAACTCCCTAGGGATGAAAAGTATCACTTTCAGCCCACTCCTCAGGCAATTTCAGACCTATTTTCAGAGTATGAGTAATGAAAAATGAACTTATAATAACGTCTTTTATGTATTATCTTTTCTGTTATTTTTGTGTGTACATAAATAGTAAAATAAATAAATAAATAATAAATTATATGTCTGCAATATCAAAAATTTATAGTATGTACTTACAAAATTATCCCAAGGGAACTTACTCCTGAAAAAAAGTATGCTATATTCCAGGATGGTTATGGTTCACCTATGGGCCAAGTTTCATCAAAATTCTTTTAGCCTTTCGAGCGTGAAAGAGTAACAAACATACACACAAATTTTTACCTTTTTAATATAGGTATATTAGTGTAATTAGCAATCACACTATAATGACAATTTTGGTGTTTCTTATCAGGGTAGCTAGGAAACACCGGCCTCATCTAGTTTAAACTGATGAAAAAAAATTGCCGTGTAAAAGTGTTTTTTTTAAACCTATTTGCGAAATCAATTTCATTTATTATTTCCCTTTCAAATTCTACCCTATCTTACTCTCTTCACTATAACTGTAAAATCTAATCTTACCAACAGCTAACTTTACATTCAGCATAGATGTTACCATCTCCCATCGAAATACCTAACATTTTACGTCAGAAATAATCTAGCGAAAATTGTTTATTTTCCGACTTCCCTACTCCTTTACACCGGCGTGACACCTAGGCTTTAAATCTTAGAGATAGCCACTACGAACTTAATTGAATGTCAACGTCGGCGGAAAATTTATGTCAAAGCTGGCAGCAATCAGCCTCTGGGAGGCAACGGAACAATAGGTATAAAACTGCAGTTTCTTACGGTTCCCAAGTTTATGCGTCGGAGAAGGGAACTCACAACCTCGCGGTCAAAGGTCGCAGCTTTATGACTCGTGGCTAGCAGGATGAGTTATGTCCCCCAATATATGTGAGCAAACTATCTTTATAGAAATTTATTGTTTCTCCTTTGTAATGGCGCCATTACTGCTTGAGTTTATGAACTTGGCTTTGAGAAAGTTCGTTCAAACAATTTTCTATCTTGTACTTAAGGCCCATGCACCCTCTTAGTGCCATAAAACAGTGATTTTCTGAAGCCTCGTCCTCGGTAACGGCTGGGTTAATAGATTTGATAAAAATATTTATTTTTTATAGATTCATAACATTATCAACATATATCATGATTTTTTTCGTATGACTAATAGATACGTTTAACCAAAAAAAACTTTTAACGACATGATATTTTATCGCCTGTTTTCCCCACTCTTTTGTAAATCAATTAATATTTGGCAAAAAAAAATGGTCTTAAAGGTCAGCAGGGTTCTATGCGGGCGCTGGCGGCAGTACGAGTATCTGTCCCTTAAAGTGTGAGTATCGAGTAAGTTTATAAGTTGTGATAAGTTAATTGTAGCTTGAACTTAAAAGCAACAATAAGTACTGGGTTCGCGTTTGGGTGCTTTTACCATAAAACTGTGTTGTATCAAATAGTTATTATTACTATTATTTTAAAGCTTGGTTTACAATGCTTCTTTAATCTATTTATTAGAGTATTTTTATAAAGATGTTACCGTATACTAAGAATGACATTATTATCTACCTTTATTGTGGGTGCGTGAAGTTCACAGACATGTATAGTCATATTCACAAGACACCAAGACCGGGAACACCTATCTATAGACCATAAAAATATTAGTCCTGTGCGGAAATCGAAGCCGCGACACGCAGCGCAGCAATCAATTCCTTACCCATTCTTTGACAATACCACAAGCCATTTAGGCTTATAGAGTCTTTATGGTTATTTTAGCTACAGAGATGTCGTTACGTTTATTTTAGCTGTGGGAGAGCCTCTGCTGGGCAAATTAAAATTTAAATGGCGTATCTTTGGCGGTAAATCTATGATTGATTATTCCATCCACTGCATCAGACTGCTATTTTTGAACTAATATTATAATGGTTTTTTTGAACTTTTTATTCGTTTTTTGCGGTTTTTTTATTCCTTCAATTTTTTTTATTTGCCAATTATTATAGTACCTAAGTACACATTTATTAAGTTAATATATAAATATTTGAGATGCATGACATGACGTTTTTTCAAGATAACTTTAAGAATCAAATTCGCAGATCATTGTAGCTCTAAAAATGTACAAATTTTTCGAGTTTTATGAACTAAGTATCCTTACCAATATTATTAAAGCGAAAGTGAGTTTGTTTGTTTGTTACGTCTTCACGCCTAAATGGCAAACCCGATTTTGATGAATTTTGGTACAGAGATAGTTGGGACCCTGGAGACGGACTTAGTAATTATTTCACGCAGGCGAAGCCGCGGGTAAAAGGCTAAAAGCTAGTAGTTAATAAAACTGTTAAATTCAGAAGAAACTTCAATGTCATTGGAAATTCTTTGAACCATTTGATTCAAAGAAAATGAATGGGCTAAGGTTAACCTTACCATAATTATTTAACTATTTAACTCAGCCATTGATCAATGAGTAGGAATACGACTCTTCCACAGCCGAATTTTACGATTTCTTACGTGGGAACATAAGTTACTACCGAACAAAATCTATCTATCTTCTCTCCTAGCCTGAGAAGCGAGTGGCCCATCCAAATTACAGAGATAACTATAAATAACAGTCGGCCATTACGAAGCTTTATGTCATCAACTATAAATCGAACTGTTCGGCCGTGATTGGAATACCGTCTGAGGTCGTCACTTCGTCAATTACACGTGGAAGATAAAAATAAGTAAATACAGTGTGTACAGTCGCGATAAGTATCGGTTCGTGGCAAGATCTTAGGATTGATCATTTCATGAAATAATCGAGTATTTTCATGAAATGGCTGCATTTCATTATACAGCCAGCTAAAAATGGCCAAATAATTTAAACGTTAACGTCAATCCACATTTGGCCATATCATTAATGTAGGACTTTCATGATAATAAACGGTCTAAATCAAGTAGGAATATGTATTGCTTTTGAAGGAACAAACATGAGCATAAAAATGAAAATAAAACTTTATATAAGTAGGTAGATGATTGTTGTTGTTAATAACTGAACATTTCATGAAATACTTGGTCACATCATGATGTTCAAATCTAAGATCTCGCGACGACATTAACATCGCTCAATTCTTCTGCTTCTGACCCCCTTGACAAGTGTCTAGTCTGGGACCATCACTAGGTGTGAGTGAGTGTGTTTGGTACTTCTTCACACTCTGCTGAACGGATTTAGATGAAAATTGGTACATAGCTAGAACATGTTCTTGAATAGCACATTGAATTTTTATACCGATAGTATATTCCTTATTTACATGTTTAATCTGTACACACTATTATAAATTAATTAATTATCTACACTTATAAACAACTTAATAACTATAATTACAGTAAATTAAAAAATAAAATAAATAATTAAACCCTACACTAAAATACACTAACTAAAATATGGCGTAAAACTCTTCCACATCGCTGTCGACTGGTAATGTGCCCAAAAGACTGGCGGCATTGCCACGCTGTATGGCAATGCTTATCCTCTGTCCAAGGTAAAAGCCAGCCTTTGGGTCACGCGTAGATTCCTTTGGATCCATTTTCTACATTCAAGAGGACGAAGGCGCCGTCAGACGCTAGTAATAAAAACTAAATAATATAAAATAATCTTATAAAGAAAAATATCAATTACAAAGAATAACATAAATGAATCTTCTAAGATTTCCTTCTATTTTCCATTTATTTAACGTCGGAAACCTAGAAAGCGCTTTGTTTCAAAACTCAGTGTGACCTTATCCGGTAGATTTACGGTTATAACACAAAACGTGTGAAAAACGTAAACCTTCTTTGTTCGTATACAAAGTATCGTGCAAATTAAACACGACCAATATAACTTAAATAACATACTATCAAGTAATATCGTGAACAACTTTTTTCGTCGACTGTACCTAAGTACGGACAACAAAAAAAACATAAGTGATGATGTGTAAGCGATAGGTCACAATCTATTATTACACACTTAATAGTTAGTACGGTACATACGTGTTATTTCCAACGGCTACGCTCGTTGCAATTATTTTAATAAAACTACTTAAAAAGCTTTTTGTACGTCACCTTAAGTATGATGGTGATGATGATGATATTTGTTTTTGTAAATAGGTTTATAAAAACACTTTTATACGTTATTTTTTTTCATCAATTTGAACTAGATGAGGGTGGTGTTTCCTAGCTGACTACCTTGAGAGGAAATACCAAAACAAACTCAGGAGTCAATTTGCCAATTTTTTTACTGATAGATATCAGTAAAAAAACAACAAGAAGAAAGAAGAAAAGTTTTTGTTGTTTAGATACAAGAGTAGGTAAACAATAAGTAAAAGCTCATTCAAAATTTCCTCGAAAACAAAAAATAGGTATGTACTAATTAATTATAGAGACATCCATTTCCCCTTTCAACTCACTCACTTTGTGCTTAGCAAAGTATTCCGTCCCAAAGACAAATTCAAACGCAAGCATTATAGTTATTGCTTGCATCCCTTAAGCAGAAACGATAAGTTCCTGGAACAGCGGGCCTATTACGACCGTTTTAAAATCCAGTCAGTTTCCAGGCAAGTCAGTTTACGGCCGTAAACTGCCTTGTTCTTTTTCGTATTATGACGTACGTTATTCTGACTGGAATCATCCTGGACAGTTGTCTGTGGCTGGTTTGCACTGCTTTGAAAGATGGCGTTCGAAAACATAAAAATAAAGGTTACCGGTATTTACGGTTTTTAAATTTTTGTATGAAATATTGTTTATTGATGAAATTAATGTAATTTTATAACAGAAATCTAAATTAACAACGAGTTTAAAAACGAATTATGTGTTATTTCCGTAAATACAATGTCATAAAATGGAAAATAGAGCATTGTCTCATATACTTCATTTCTGAACGTACTAGGATAACTCCTAACCCGGCAAAAACAAAATTAACCCCGTGTTCCGAATTGCGTCAAAAGCGATTATATTGCGAATCCGACCAACGCGTAAAGTCACAAATAGTACTTGATAGTCCTTATATTTTGTGACTATTACATTTGGTCGGATTTGCGATATAATCGCTTTAGACGTAATTCGGAACTAAGGGTAAGCGTGTGTACGTACCTACTTGAACAAAACTTTTTAACAAAAATATGTTAGCTTGGTGAACGCTGTGCTGTGTAAAGGTGATATCATCGGATTGGCATCCCGGTTAGCGATGGAGTTGGAGTGCTGGGTGACGTCACGGGATCGGCATGGTGGTCGCCGCGGTGGCGGTGTTGAAGTGCTGCGCCACCCTGAGCCCAGACGTAAACATCCGATAACCTACGGTGTGGTGGACTGGCCCCTGTTAGGAGGCGGTGACGGTAGCAGGCAGTACCCTTCGGCTACCGAGCCCTCGGGACAGTTCAACCCGATTTTTGGGGTACGTTGCTTGTTGCGCTGGTCTCGTACGCCACCACGCACCCCTGAATGCGTACGTTTTCGACTAAGGGGGAACGTAGCAGCACCTCACAGCGGGTATCGAAGAGGATCAATAAAACACGTTTCCGACGAAAAGGTTCCTAGGGGTTCGGCTATATACCCCGAAACTTTACGTCCGCGGGAACCATGATTTTTAGACTTATTTTACTTTTAGTTTCGCTTCAGCCGAGCCCTTTCGGATGCCACATTTATTTATTTTTTTCACATAATATATACAATATGCACATCAAAATACTCGTTATGATGTCTACTTTCATATAAAACAATAATCTTTTGCATAACTTAACACATAAAAAAGTTTCTAGAACAAAAACTGCAAAAGATACAATGTCGGTCATATTCTGAAACACAAATCTTTCAATTTCCACCCAATATTATACCCATTGTCAATCTAACTGCTATATTATCATTTTTTAGGTAAGTTTTAACTAAAAATACAGTAATGGAGAGAATTGAACACAAAACAAAAAAGGTAAACATCAGTTTACAATTACGTAATCGGGATCGCGAACATTGCAAACTTCGATCATTTCTAAAACTATAAACTCATCACTTTCGAGAAATTCGAAGATTATCAACTCATCACACATATTTAATGTTTTATTTAACTATCAAATAGATTCAAATATAATAAAAAGTCAAAACAATTCACTTTAAGTTACTAGAAACTGGCTTAAACTGACTGGCTAGTTTGTCACAATTTTTGACACTTTAGCAAGCTACATAATGTCAGTTGGACGCTCATAATACGGAATTCCCAGCCAATATCCATGCAGAAGACGGTCAAGTGTCACGTGACTACTGACTGGCTGGCAATAAGATGTCATAATACGGATAAGCAAGTCAGCGGGCCTATTACGACCGTTTTAAAATCCAGTCAGTTTCCAGGCAAGTCAGTTTACGGCCGTAAACTGCCTTGTTCTTTTTCGTATTATGACGTACGTTATTCTGACTGGAATCATCCTGGACAGTTGTCTGTGGCTGGTTTGCACTGCTTTGAAAGATGGCGTTCGAAAACATAAAAATAAAGGTTACCGGTATTTACGGTTTTTAAATTTTTGTATGAAATATTGTTTATTGATGAAATTAATGTAATTTTATAACAGAAATCTAAATTAACAACGAGTTTAAAAACGAATTATGTGTTATTTCCGTAAATACAATGTCATAAAATGGAAAATAGAGCATTGTCTCATATACTTCATTTCTGAACGTACTAGGATAACTCCTAACCCGGCAAAAACAAAATTAACCCCGTGTTCCGAATTGCGTCAAAAGCGATTATATTGCGAATCCGACCAACGCGTAAAGTCACAAATAGTACTTGATAGTCCTTATATTTTGTGACTATTACATTTGGTCGGATTTGCGATATAATCGCTTTAGACGTAATTCGGAACTAAGGGTAAGCGTGTGTACGTACCTACTTGAACAAAACTTTTTAACAAAAATATGTTAGCTTGGTGAACGCTGTGCTGTGTAAAGGTGATATCATCGGATTGGCATCCCGGTTAGCGATGGAGTTGGAGTGCTGGGTGACGTCACGGGATCGGCATGGTGGTCGCCGCGGTGGCGGTGTTGAAGTGCTGCGCCACCCTGAGCCCAGACGTAAACATCCGATAACCTACGGTGTGGTGGACTGGCCCCTGTTAGGAGGCGGTGACGGTAGCAGGCAGTACCCTTCGGCTACCGAGCCCTCGGGACAGTTCAACCCGATTTTTGGGGTACGTTGCTTGTTGCGCTGGTCTCGTACGCCACCACGCACCCCTGAATGCGTACGTTTTCGACTAAGGGGGAACGTAGCAGCACCTCACAGCGGGTATCGAAGAGGATCAATAAAACACGTTTCCGACGAAAAGGTTCCTAGGGGTTCGGCTATATACCCCGAAACTTTACGTCCGCGGGAACCATGATTTTTAGACTTATTTTACTTTTAGTTTCGCTTCAGCCGAGCCCTTTCGGATGCCACATTTATTTATTTTTTTCACATAATATATACAATATGCACATCAAAATACTCGTTATGATGTCTACTTTCATATAAAACAATAATCTTTTGCATAACTTAACACATAAAAAAGTTTCTAGAACAAAAACTGCAAAAGATACAATGTCGGTCATATTCTGAAACACAAATCTTTCAATTTCCACCCAATATTATACCCATTGTCAATCTAACTGCTATATTATCATTTTTTAGGTAAGTTTTAACTAAAAATACAGTAATGGAGAGAATTGAACACAAAACAAAAAAGGTAAACATCAGTTTACAATTACGTAATCGGGATCGCGAACATTGCAAACTTCGATCATTTCTAAAACTATAAACTCATCACTTTCGAGAAATTCGAAGATTATCAACTCATCACACATATTTAATGTTTTATTTAACTATCAAATAGATTCAAATATAATAAAAAGTCAAAACAATTCACTTTAAGTTACTAGAAACTGGCTTAAACTGACTGGCTAGTTTGTCACAATTTTTGACACTTTAGCAAGCTACATAATGTCAGTTGGACGCTCATAATACGGAATTCCCAGCCAATATCCATGCAGAAGACGGTCAAGTGTCACGTGACTACTGACTGGCTGGCAATAAGATGTCATAATACGGATAAGCAAGTCAGTTCATTTTACGGCGTAAATTGACTGGAATTAAGAGGTTGTAATAGGCCCGCAGTTCATTTTACGGCGTAAATTGACTGGAATTAAGAGGTTGTAATAGGCCCGCAGGGGACGGTGAAGATCGATTTACTTACATCATCATCATCATTTCAGTCGAAAGACGGCCACTGTTGGACTTGGCCCTCCTCAAGTGTCGCCATAATGACCAGTCCTGTGCGTCTCGCATCCATAGGATTCCCACAGCCTTGACAGGTCATCGGTCCAACTTGTGGAAAGCCTTCCAACGCTGCGTCTTTTGGTACGTGGTATTTATATACACTATTAAGCAGTGCTGTCAAGGAATGCTGTCAAGCAATGCTGTCAAGCAATGCTGTCAAGCAATGCTGTCAAGCAATGCTGTCAAGCAATGCTGTCAAGCAATGCTGTCAAGCAATGCTGTCAAGCAATGCTGTCAAGCAATGCTGTCAAGCAATGCTGTCAAGCAATGCTGTCAAGCAATGCTGTCAAGCAATGCTGTCAAGCAATGCTGTCAAGCAATGCTGTTAAGCAATGATGTCATGTAACAAATAGCAAAGAATTCCAATTTAAGATGACAAAAATAGTAAGCTGATGTGCAAGAAATAACTACGAGTATAGGCAGTAGCATCAATTGGGTACCCCTCTCATATCTTAAAATACTTTAGAAAAGATGGTAAGCAGGAGATGACGCTAAGTCGCTGTTGTTGATTGGCGGCTTTGTTCTAGTTTCTGCTTCTTATATGTTTTTTTTTTGAAGTTTTCCTTAAAAACAAAAATCCAAAAACCTACTAATAATAGAGACACCCATTTCACTTTTCACTCACTTTATGCTAAACAAAATGTTCCTTCCCACAGACAAAACAGACAAACTCAAACTCCATTGTACGAAGCAACCATTACAGTTATTGCTAGCAGCCCATAAGCTGAAACTATAAGTGCCTGCAACATTAATAACTCGCAGCATGTAATTGCATTAGCTTCTAATCTGTAATTTATTGTAGATCCGGATGTACAGACCTGTTCGCCCTTAGGCTGGGTGCACATGATCCGATTAATTGCAATCGACGGAAGCAACCGTCGACTGTAAATTCTCTTATATAAAGTTCTATAGATGCATAAAGTTCGATTTTTCGATTGTGAAAGATTGCTGCTGCCCATCTAATAAGATAGACAGAAATATGCAATTTACAATTTGCCTACTGCGGTCTTCCCGTCCGATTATAATTTAGGTGCTAGAGAGAATAGGCTCTTAATAAACTAGTGCACCTTACCATCACCGATTGCATCACTGCTTACCATCAGGTGGGATCGCAGTCAAGCACTAGTTTACCTTAGATTAAAAGAAATAAAAAAATAAAGACATATATATAAGATAGTTTTATTGTATATTTACACTTTTGTAAATTTTATTATTGTGAATGTGAGAACTATGTGGATTACTCTTTCCTTTTCTTTTATTTTCACATGATGTCTGGCTGTTTTGAGTATTTGATGTGGCCTACCCAAATATCCTTTCTTTGGCATTGTTCGTCAAGTCGTTGAGCTCCTTAGTAGTCCTGAGTTGAGCTACATGCATACTGACAAATGCTTGCACTGACTGGACAGGTCCACTTAGAACTGTGTGGTTCTTTCTTCAAAAGACCATCTCAGGCTCAATCTGCACGGTTCTCATATGATTTGACCATTACATGTTTTGCTGTATGGACTTTAAAAGAGACTTTGACCCCTGAGTTTGTTTCGGTGTTTCTTCTCAGGGTAGTCAGTTAGGAAACACCGGCCTCATCTAGCATTAATTGATAATAAAAAAATAAAAAAAAAATTGTCGTGTAAAAGTGTTTTTATAAAACCTACTTGCAAAATAAAGATCATTTATCATTTCATTTATCATTTGTAATGATTTGGATGGCACCGTAATTCAAACAAAACTGAGTTTCTCTGTAATAAAAGAAACGACATTAAATGTTATTTATCACAATGCCGATTCCCAAATCTAAATTATTTTTACAAAAATATTTCCTTTTAGCTGGACTTTGAAGTTCTGATTCACCACAGATTCAATATAGGTCCATAGTGCATGTTGAGATCTGTGACTATGATACAGACAGAACTTCATACGCGGGAATTAAAACCTAACTTAAAATATCAAAGAAAATTACATTTTTCTTTACATATATATACATTAGTTCACAATGGGCCTCATCAGAAGGCTTAAAGTTATCCAAAGAGCAATGGAAAGGGCTATGCTTGGAGTTTCCTTGCGTGATCGTATCAAAAATGAAGATGTCCGCAGGAAAACAAGATTACCGAAATGGCCCGAAGAATCGCCAAACATAAATGGCAGAGATTTTAGTAGTATTTCAAAGATTTTAGAGTGGCGACCAGCTACCGGAGATGCAGCGCTCGAAGACGTCCCATAAGATGGACCGATGACCTGGTGTGGGTCGCGGGAACCGATGGATGCGAGACACACTGGACAGGATGATACTTGGGAAGGCCTCTGTCCAACAGTATACGTCTTTTAGCTGAAATGATGAGGATTTCCCCCAAGTGTCACCATAACGACCCGTCCTGTGCGTCTCGCATCCATTGAATTCACGCAATCCTCACTTGGGTCACCTTGGACTTACAGTATATGCATCTACATATATACCTACCTAAGAGATCTTCAAAGTTCGAGACCAAAATAAGAAATCCAACAACCACAATCAAGTTAATAAATAAACAAAACGACGAAATTTCAAAGTTGAAAACCATCGAAGCAAGTATGTACCCAGCCTTACACATGACTAGCTGTTGCTCACGGCTTTGCCCGCTTCAATTAGCCCATGCATTTAATTTAGAGCCATGCATCGATTTGTAATACGTTTCCTTAATTATTCACGAAATAATTGCTTCATTCGCCAACATTAAGCTTAGTTTTCATGCAAATCTGGGGAATTACAAGAAAAACGCGGTTTCGACTTCTATGGCAAGCGCTGGGCCCATAAACTTAGTAGTTTTAAAGCATTAATTAGATAGTTACCCGTTTACTGGGAGAAATACACTGGTTTTACTATTAGAAAAGGTAATTGATTAACTTAATGACTCGACAATAATTTGTAGGTAAAACAGGCATTTATTTTCTGTTGGATAAATGTGTTTACTTGGTTTGGTCATTTATATTTGTTTATTATTATTGCATTTAAACAACTTATCATTAGGCACATTTCACAAACCTCATCATATCTTTATTTCTATCTCTTTATCAAAAAACTATTTTGTTAATATGTGTTATATAGTCTTTTAGATATAAGATTAATGTACCTATGTATGTCGTTAATGTATCTTATTAGTATTATCTGATGTTTGTACACTGACAACCCTAAATCTATCTCCTCTCTCTCAGTCCATCCAAAGGTTGTCTGTAAGAGATCGCCCTTTGCGATAAGACCGCCCATTGTGCACTTATTCTTTTAAATATTTGTCCTGTATTTTTGTTTATTTGGTGCACAATAAAGATTATAATAAATAAATAACAATAAATATTTCGTAATATAAGAAAGATTAGAGCCTGGAAATGTGTCATACAGGTCCAGAACCTAGCTCAGATTCCAGCTCTTACGATGTAACGAAGATTCATGTAACTCAATATGATTTAAAAGAGTGTCCCTGGAGTTTCTTGCACGTTCTTCTCCATAGAGATCTACGCTTTGGAACGTGCAATTTAGCTTTACTTGTTTGACTGACCGACATTTTGACAATTTAAAAGTACCTGTAATTGGTCTATTTGAAATATATTGTAATGGTCGTTTCTGATTCTGATTCTCACAAAGACGAATAATTTTAAATTAATGTTACAATATAATAATACATCCTTTATGAGAGAAATATATGATAGGTAGGGGTAGGTATTTATTTAAGAAATTGCTGCTTCTGTACTTTGTTTTTAAATGTAAACATGTTTAGATAGTAGCTTCTACCAGCGATTTCGCCTGCGTGATTGGACGGACCCCCGTTTCATCTCCATAGGGGATGACCTTGTGTTACAAAATTTTACGTTCCTACTTCTAATAGTTTCGGCTGTGTGATGATATGTCATTTAGTTTCTCCTTTTATATGTAGGTGGATATCCCATCCATTCGTACTAAGCGTTTTGGAAACACATTCATTATGAGCACAGCTAAGGAGTGGAATTCCCTACAGGGGTCTGTGTTTCCTGATAGCTACAACCTAGGGGTCTTTAAGTCAAGAGTGAATAGGTTACTTCTAGGCAAGCGTGCTCCATCGTCGGCCACATCATCACTTACCATCAGGCGAGATAGTGATCAAACGCGAGCCTATCAATAATAAAAAAAAAAATACCACAATTGTAAGGAGGTATACAATCTAAAACTTACTAACCAACTATCCCCAAGTTCAATTAAAACCGAGAAAACTTACTTACGGAACCCTAATCGAAAACTTCGATAACATTTATATATCTTTAATCGCAGACGGCGATGATTACCGTACTTAAATAGTATAAGTGTACAGCATTAAATGGAGCCTCTAATAAAGCCCAGGCAAGCATTACGCGATAGCACAGCACTATTCTTAGTAGAGAGCGGTTCGATTGAAGGTAACAACTGGTCATCACCACACCTTCGTTGCGTAGCGTCACTATGTAGGTACATACGCCGAAGGTGCCAGTTTGGGGGACCAGCGGCCAGTAAAAATTGATTTACTCATACTATAAAACTATGCTGTTATGCAACGCTGTCAAACAATGTTGTCAAGGAACATTTTTAAGCAACGCTGTCAAGCAATGCTGTCAAGTAACGCTGTCAAGCAACGCTATCAAACAACATTGTCAAATAACACTATCAAGCATTACTGTCAAACAATGACGGCATAGACCTTCAATACAAGATTTTATATAGCTTCAGGAACGTTAGAAAGAGTGACCGTAGCCCTAGAATGCAAACGGCAACTGACAGGTGGGTTATAGTCTGTAAAAGTCTGACACGCCTGCTCGCTTCGCTCTAGAGCAGGAGAAGTCATTTAATGATTTCTCACCATAAAAAAGGTAGTCTGAGTCTCTCTAAAGTACACATAAGGTTTCCTAGCGGATTTTTTTCTAATTCTTTTCTGTGGCTGTTTTAATTTTATTCATAGTGGATGTTGTTGGATGGATGGAGTTATGTGATGGAAACTGGGTGATGGTGTAGTTTTGTATATCAATTTTCTACACAACTACAATATGTGGAATCATTGAAACAGGTACGAATTTGGTACAGGGACAACTTATGAAAGGGAAACCCCTTGCAAAAATTGTTGGTTGGTTAGATGGTTTTTTTTTGCATGAAACCGCAAAAGCAAGTTCTTTGAATATTTCCAACCCAAAATTGTCTATCCAATTTCTGTTACGCACTTTTAATGAAGTGTACCTTCTGTCCATCTCTCTCTAACATGATTACTATGCAATAAGATGTTCTAGATAAACATGGGCGTAAACGCGGCCCGTTAATTTAAACATAACTGTGTGCTCTGTGTGTACTAGTGTGTAGAACAATACGAGTAACGTGGAAATATGCGAGATGAGTGATAGTGCGTCCATGTCGAGCCGGTCTGGGAGGCTAGCAGTTGCAGCATTTGTATTCCATATGGTTTAGAAGCTGACTACCTTTTTCGTTTTAAAAAAAAGTAGTTCTTTTTTACTTTTAGGGTTCCGTACCTCAAAAGGAATAAACGGAACCCTTATAGAATCACTTTGTTGTCAGTCCGTCCGTCTGTCTACGTCTGTCTGTTTGTCAAGACCCTTTATCTCTAGAACGCGAAATTGAGTTGAGTTGGAAGAGACGCATATCTTCCCTATCAATTGCTGTAATGTTATGTTTTGTTAGCTAGTTTTAAGATTGTGTCTTTTTCACGTAAATAAATAGTTTTTCTTTCTGTCTTTCTCTCTTTTTTCTTTTAAATTAAAACCATATACTCAGGTCTGCGGTCCCTTTAAGCTGTGAAAAAATCAAACTTCTAAGTTAACAGAATAAAATAGATACGGCTGTTTATGTCGCAAAAAAACGTATATTTTGATACTCTCAAAGATCGAAATTCATAGGGTAGGTACTTTCCGTTGACCCATAATCCTAAAATTTGGCATAAAGCAAAGTCTTATAAGGCAGGAATAAATCTGAAAACAGTAAATTTGTTGTTACCTACGTCACAAAAAAAATGTTTTGCGTTTCGGAAAAATCTTCGAGACTCCATTCAGGAATTGTAGTTTGCATGGAACCCTCAATACGCGAGTCCGACTCACACTTGCCCAGTTCTTCAAATGTGAATAACTTATAGAAATTAACAAATTGTAACTTTCTTTAAGTTTTTACCTTTACAGATGATATATTTTATTTAAAGTTTTTGGTTGCTCTGCAGAGAGGAGTACCTAACTGCTGTCTTTAAATACAAACCTCGGCTAAGTTTAGGCACTAGTCAACGACAAATTATATATATAATACTTAGTTAGTTATTACAATTTTTATTTGTAGAAAATAAAGAGACATTATTATTTAAATACATTTTCAATAAAGATTCTGATAGGTGACGAAACAGATTCATCTTATATTATGCTCATGAAAATATCGTAAAAAAACATATCTATAATTAACTGTTGGGTTTGGTTAGGTCTGGCAGAAGAATTGTGCGAAACAGTTACGAGTTTTAGTTAGTAAATGTCTGTCACTTCCTCTCGTTTCATCCAGAATGGGAAGGACCATGGTAACTCTTTTGAACGATCCCACAAAAGTTGACACAACCATGTAATTTATAACCTGCCAAACCAAACACACCAAAAGACAACTAAGTACAGTTTATTCGAAGCTTAATAGTTAAAGTGTTTCCCATGGAATTACAACATAATGCCTTTAACACGTACCATTACGAATAATATTCAGTTTGCTCAGCACTCGTTGAAAGGTCGCAGTGCTCGGCACTCGCCACTGATTGCATTAAAACCAAGATTTCCTTCACCGCTCGGCTAACAGATGACATTGGCTCTAAATTCCTACGAAACCCCATTTATTCCAATTAGCTACATTGAATGCTGCCTGGTAAATACTTCGACATAGATCAAATACTTCCATTTAAATTATTATCTATTCAATGTACATGGCTCTATGTGGCTTGCATTGAAAAGTGTTTATTTCTATTTCGACCTTACTTTCGTTACTGTTATTTATACCTGTAAGTTATTGACTGACCAAGATTGGGCCTTACACACGAAGAGCATCCAAAAGAAAAAAGAAAAACAAATGAAACTTATTAAAACTAAAATACACATAAAATAATTTTTTACACCACCTGCTCGATAATGTCGTTTTACACGTCATACAAACCTCACTTAAAGCAAGTCATTATATGCCTAGGGAGATAATGCAGTATGGCCGATCCCTAGGGAATAATGACATTTGAATTTGGAGCATCAAGAATCGTCAACATTGTGAATTAAAATGTAGGCGCATCGAACAAGTTGACTCGAAATTCAAACCAAAGAGTATGTAATCACTATGATTCAAACTGGCCACTAACAAAAAAAAAAAGAAAATAGAATAAAACGTGCGTACTGACGACACGGGAGCATTATAGAAAATTGAAACTATAGAATCTTGGAGTAGTGAATTTTGTTTGTTTGATGAACTTGTAAATATAATACTTTTATTTCTCTAATATATGATTTGGTCGACCAAATTGTCTTTTGATTATCTCACAGATGGTGTAAAAAGTAGAGTATGCAACACGGGGATAAAGCTGTCTTTGTCTTGGGCGGCTTAAATTCCTCACTTCACTCAGGTTTCTTTATTAACTCCCTCGCGATGCTCGGGAGTTAATTTTATAAATCCCTCACTATCGTTCGGGATTAAAATCAGCAACCTTCGTTTCGTTCGGAATTTAACATGCCGCCCGCGACTTAAAGACACTGCTTTATCCCCTAGTCACATAAACTACTATTGCATAATGCTCGCTAATCAGAATGGTCTATGGGGCCGAAAAGTTCTTGTGTCAACCGCGTACTAAAAGACGCAGCGTTAGTGAGCTCCCATAAGATGGAGCGACTTGGTGAAAGTCGCGGAAATCCGAAGGATGTTAGGCGCACAGGAACAGTCGTTGTGCTGACACTTGGGGGAGGTATATGTCCAACAGTGGATCTCTTTTGACTGAAATTATGATGATGATGATGAAACTAAAAATCTTTACGAGAAAAAGAGGCTATATCCAGCGGTGAGTCATTTCAGGCTGATACGATTTATTTATTTTTTTCGATGGGAAAAATCATCTTATGACAACCCCCGCTCTTGGGCGGAGCGGGAGATAGTGTCAGACTCTTACTAACTAAAAAACCCATCCCGTTCCTTCAAGCCTTCATACCGGGGCTCGAGCGCCCTTTCGGATAACCCGATAATAATCATGATAATTAAAAAAAAAGTAATAGTCATAAAGATATTATTTGTATAAAATCTGTAAATTCATCCGATAGAAAATAATTTGGGATTGCTGGAAGAGTGCAGGACGATGTTGTTAAACTTTCAAACTATTTGTGTTTCGCTCAGCGTCATCGCCTGTAATTTTTTCTGTGAAAAAAATCTTATTGTCATCTTATGTATTTTCTAGACATCCCAATTATACGCACAAAACGTTTTGGGAACACATTGATTGTGCGTGTTCCAAGCTAAGAAATGGAATTCCCTGCCGGAGTCTGTGTTTCCTGAAGGCTACAACCCAGGAATCTTTAAGACAAGAGTGAATAGGTTACTTCTAGGTAAGCGCGCTCCATCATCGATCGCATCTTCGCTTTCCATCAGGTGAGATAGCGGTCAAGCGCGAACCTATTAACAATAAAAAAAGTTCTCTCATAAAATTCTGTAACATTTATAGTTAAGTTAAGATAAAAAAGAGCATCCTTTCTTCCTTTACTTTTACCATGCAAACGTTCCAAATCATGTCAAAATCAGTATAATCTTTCATTCATCAAAACATACCAAACAGGGCTACAGCAAATTACATAATCAACGAACCGTATCCCAATTTTTCCACGCACAAAGAAGCCCATCCCTCACCCCGTGGGTAACCCTGACCACACCTTGCGATGTCTCACAGCTACATACGCGAATATTTCAATGAATACATTACACTTTAGGACAGTGGTTCTAAAAGTATAGGTGTGACGCGGTGACCAGTGCGTCACCCACCGGTGGGACGTGGGCGAATTTGTGGTGGGCTCTGAAAATGACGACAGATCGACCAGTGGGTGCCAGGCTAACACTGGTCGGGCGAACACTGACGGTGACAAACGACAATCGTGCAGAAGCGCGAAGTTATGAAAGTCCTTCTACCTTTCAATACCACGTACCTTGTTAGACCTTGAATGTGAAGCGGGCTTTCGATGCTATGAGCTTTGAAAGTAATTCTTCCTTTCTGTACCACATATCTACCTTGTTAGACCTTGTATGTGAAGCGGGCTATTTGGCTATTTTACGTATTTGGACGTATTTACGTCTCAGTGCGATAAAAAGTAACTAAAATTGAAATTGAAAGTAACTAAAATTCAAATGCGTCCTTTTCTTTAAAAAATACAAGACAACAAGAGCTGCCACACTTTAACTATTAAGCTTCGAATAAACATTCATTTGACGACCTAAATTGAACTGTTAAATGAATGGAGATGAATGATAATCATCTTATATCTATGATGATAATATTTTGTGTATAGCTCCATCCCTCTTTCTCGCTCGCACGCTTGACATTTTAGCACGTCCTGGTAAGCCCTATACTTACCTACTTGTCTTTTAGTGTCCCCGCACACGGGCCACAAAAAAAGCCGCCACAAAAAAAGCTAGAAGCAGCCACAAAAAAAAGCTAAAGCGCGCCACAAAAAAAAGCCGCCTCAAAAAGAAGCTTGAAGCGGCTTTTTTTTGAAGCCCGTGTGCGGGGACACTTAGTGTGTTTGGCGTTAAGTGAGTCCCAAAGGTAGTTTTGTTTAGCTAGTCGCGGCCCAGTGAACTTTGAGAACCGCTGCGTTAGGCCCTTATACGTGCATTATTCACTAACGGGCTATAATAAAGGCTTATCTGCACGATCGCGTACACACAATGCTCGCTGCGTTCCTTGGCGGAAAAACTCGATGGCCACTAGTGCGATAATAGCGCTGTTATGGCCGTGTGCTGATCATAATGATGATTAATGAAGGAAGAGGCGAGGGTTAGGATTAATTGATAGTAGAAAAGTGCATGGCTGGAGACTTGGGTCCATTCTCATCTAAGATATTCTCACTGAGAATAACGGGATGTTAAATGATTTTATATACGAGTAACTTGCTCATTATAAAGTGTGTGGTAAACGTACATGTCGGTAAAGCGATGAGAGAAAGAGGATAGATAAGAAATAAAGTTTTTATTTTCAATGCCTTTAACCCCTCGAGCGCCAATTGTACATATGTACGTCTGTACAACTGGAGACCTTGAAAAACGCTTTGTACACACGTTTGTACGAAAGTTATTTGGCCGAAAATTTATTATTCTATATATTATTATATATTACATTATTTGTTTTTTCCTAGAAAAATTCAGAAAAAGTTTTGTTTTTTTTTTTGGTGATTTACGTAAACACGGTAATTTTCCAGGTCAATGACCCCCCCCCGGATTTTTGAAAGAGTCACTGTGACCTTGGAACGCAAAGGGCAACTGAAGGAACACAGGTGGGTTTTAGTCAGTAAAAGTATGACGCTCCCTCTCGCTCCACCCAGAGCGAAAAGTTATTGATAATTTCAGAGAATTTTTAAAAAAGACTCTTTTAGGTATCTTTTTTTGGGTGGGAATTCTAGTTCTAGTTGTAACGCGACAATACGACACCGAACTGACAACCACTTTTCAAAGATATTGGTGGAATATAACAGCAATAGAAACAATAAACCAATATCTATGAGAAAATGGTCGTATCATTTTGTTCGGATTTCTTTGTTTAAAAAATCTCAAAAGATCCAAAAAAAGACACTTTCAAGCAGTCTGATGCAGTTACATTGCTCAGGGAACAGATGAATAGCGACCATGTACCGGAACACGCAGCGTTGAAAGGCCTTCCGCAAGATGGACCGACGGACGACCTGGTGAGGCTCGCGGGAATACATGACCGGTAATTGTGGCGACTCTTGTCAAGATCTCATAATCAACCTTGATTATTGAACCAGTATTGACTACATCACACACCTTCCTCAAAGGAGAGTTTTGGCCGAAAGGTGTCGTGTATCGACGATTTCGTGGAAGGATACCGACCTCGCAGCGGAACACGATGCCGTCACTTCGTGTGCAATAGTATAATTAATAAGTAGATGTTATTCATATGTATTAGTTTATTATTTTTAAGATTATTTTATGTATAGTGTTTATGGGCCATAGTAGCCTGAAATAAAGAATTATTATTATTATTATTATTAAGCGCACGGTAGGGCGCAGGCCAAGTTCCAGCAACAAGCCGCGCGCAGGCCGTGCACTATTTACACGAACCGTTTCGACCCACTTTTGACCCCCCTGTAGCTCAGTGCCTATTGCAAGTATAGAAATAAAATTGTACCTGTTATATTTTACCCTAATAATTAGCCAAGTCGTTTCACTTTTTGGACAGACTATAGATCCATCCCTCTTTTTCGCTTACATGTTTGACATTTCAGCTTGTCATGGTAAGGCCACAAAATAGATAGGTACAGAAGACAGTCTCATGTATGTACTTCACTTTTTATACCTACGCTCGGTGAACGCACACTAATGAGCGTTTGAGCCGGAACTGTTCGACGAGCGGGCCGAGGCGCTCCGAGATATCGTATCCGTGAGCGGTGCCTATGTGTGCGTTGCTCGAGCGCGTTTTGTATGTAGATTGACTTCTGTACCTATATTTTGTGGTAAAGCTCCAGAACCAGTTTTGGCGCAATTAATTAAGTAGATGCTAAGCTAGTCCTGAGATTAGTCGCTACTTCGTCAGTCTTCCCAAGATAGGCGTAGTAAACGTCTCCTTTGACTAATTTTACTCATTAATAAAGTGTGTAGCGATCTGTACACACAATGGGCCATTGTGTGACGATGCTGGAATTCGATGGTCATTTGTGCCTGCAGCACGTAACGAGTTGATCGCTATTTTGCGATTAAACGAATGCCATAGTGATAACCATAGTGGTTTACTTTTAGATTTACTTGTTGATATTATTACATAGAATTCGTCAGCAACTCCTAAAATAAACGTATTTTTTTAAAGTACCTTCACCCGCGTGGATCTAAAAAATAAATGCCTGTCACGAAGTGATATAAAAAACTTTTTATAAAAAAATAAAACCGACTTCACTAAAAAACACTAAAATGATCAAAATAATTTTAATTTCGGAAGTCGGTGTTTTTCGTTATTGTTTGTTCCTTATTTAACACCGACTTCCGAAATTAAAATTATTTTGATCATTTTAGTGTTTTTTTAGTGAAGTCGGTTTTATTTTTTTTATAAAAAGATTTTTATTTCATAATTTTTAGTTGCAACACACTTACAGCCAGAGTACTTTTTTCTCATACTCAAACCCTGCTAGAATACATCATTTTCATATGAAGTTCCCGTGTCTACCTTCCACCTTCCGGCTCCATCATCAGATCACTTTGATAGTACCTTATAGCCAAAGTGCATCTCATGACATTTCTAATAAGCCCAAACACGGGTAGGATACATTGATGAATTACGGAGTTCCGGTGCCTATCTTCCAGCTCCATCACTATCATCAGGTTACTTCGATGATACCATTTTCAACATAACTATTCAGAACTATTCATTTATTTGTATTGTCATAGTCGCTTAACTATGTTCATTGTGATATTTGTTTGAGTATGAAGTTCCGTTGGCAATTTCTGGTCTTCTTAACCAGTTCCACCTCATCAAATGTCACTTTTTGACTGTAAATGCGTAATTCCTTGATGAAAATATCATAATGACTATATAGTTCCCTATAATATTTGAGGAGTTCCCTCGATTTAGCCAAGATTCCATCATCAGATCCCGACTTGGTGACTATGGGACTATTTGGGAAGTATACCCTTTCCAACAAAAAAAGAATTTTTCAAATCGGTTGGCAAGCGACGAAGTTATGCCCGAACATACATAAAAAAAAAAAAAAAAAAAAAAATACAAACATCCGAATTGAGAACCTCCTCCTTTTTAGAAGTCGGTTAAAAATAGCATTTAAAAGGTGAAATATTTTTAAAAATCGGTTCAATAGTAATTACAAACAATAATGCAAACATACAAAAATACTGAACCTTTCGCTTTTTATAATACCTATCTTCAGCCAGCGACTTGGAGTAATTATCTCATGAGAACATACTCCCGAGATAATATTATTATATTTATGACTTAAGTTCCTATGTCCCCTAGATGGGGCAAAAGGCGTCCACAGTGCGCCGCCATCCCGTTCGGTCTTGAGCTTCGCGTTTCATTTCGCTCCAGGTCTTCCCAATGTTCTTCACCTCTGCGATGACCGTTCGTCGCCAGGTCTGCTTAGGGCGACTACGTTTACGCTTTCCTTGGGAATTCCAGTCTAGGGCATATTCAGGATCTCTTCGGAGCGTGTAGCCGATCCAGTTCCATTTGCGGCTTTTGATCTGCTGGTCGATCGAATTATTATATATAGGTAATTATTAGCTATTCCAGGACATGGTCTATCATTGTACAAATTTCATCCAAAACCGCACAGCTGTTTGAACGTAAAGAAGTAACGCATATAATATGAGTGTCAATTGTGAGATCTCACTCATCAATTAGTAACACAAACAAAATCCCAATTACCATTACCCACCCACCTGTATCTACTCATTAGCCTATCAGCCAATCAGCCTATCAGGTCTACGACACACGTCGAAGGTTCATGCCCTGATGGCATCACCACGCGTGACTTCCTGGCCTGATGGAATGGACGCGACCTAGTGGGTGGATCTGATAGGCCGAGAGGCACTACTCTATTATGAGTAGACGAAGGTTTGTCTTGTTAAAATTATCCGTGAAGGAATTTATTTGGTTATCATTAGAATAAACATATGGATAATTAAACTCGTTAAAAATTAAAAGGCCAATTTTTTTTGGGCGGGAAATCAGGTGTAGCAGTAGCTATTTTAATAGTAGCCACACTACACCTAAGGTTGCCAACCATACTTTATAATAACGTATCCTACTTTATTTTTGGTAATTATACTTTATACTTATGCATACAAATAAAGTATGTGAAAATACTTTATTTTCAACTTTTACTGTAATGTGTAAAGAAATTGTAATTTCAAAGGCCCAATTACAAGATTGATATTAAGATGGATGACATGTATTCCGAATCTATATGACTAAAAGAGATCCAAAGAAAATTCACTAATGATGAATTTTCAGTGAATA
Source organism: Mythimna ferrago (assembly GCA_910589285.2). NCBI lineage: Eukaryota > Metazoa > Arthropoda > Insecta > Lepidoptera > Noctuidae > Mythimna > Mythimna ferrago. The sequence goes on from OU342693.1 coordinate 6,030,245, forward strand.
CTGAATACAGTACAGTTGAAAAATGGAAATATGTATAGTTATACTTAAAAATGCATCTGATATTACTAGCTTACCAAATATAAAAAAACCTTATTTACTCTAAATTCCCGCTAGAGTCGTCGACTGCTCGTAGTGCTCCATGCGAGCCTTGAAGGGAGGTCAGCAAAACCGTAGGGACCCAGAATAATAAGGTTCACGGTTTGATCACGGGAATTTCTTGAAAGAGATAGCAAGATACTGGAACGCAAAGTAATAATAGTCTGACACTCCTTCACGCTCCACCTTAGAGCCGGAGAAATCATCGAATGACTTCTCATCTAAAAAAGAGCATTGTTAGGTTAAGTTAGGTTAGCCAATCTGCATAGCGTTGCCATGATGATTTGCCATCCAAAAAAAAACCATTACTATATCAATTTGCCTAGCGTTTTAATAACGAAAATAGAAAACTCAATTGTACCAAAAACGTTTGAAATAAACAATGAAAAGAAAGTTCGTCATGCAAAAATTCACTGTAGGTAAACAAAAATACATTCCAAGATCCCCAAATGAATGATCAGAACACAATTTGCTCATTATTGTTTGTCTCATGATCTCATCCAACGCGGGGATCGCCAGTACACTGGCCTAACCAACACGGTACCACAAAAAAGAGATAGGTACAGAAGTCAATCTACATTCGAGCAGCGAAAAGTTGAAAGAGGTTAGAAATAGGAAATACTTTCCGATTTGTATTACGAGTGTCGCCGCTTGTCTCCCACCCTTTAAAACTAGTGGACAGGCAATAAACCAATACGAACGCGCATTACGGAACTAACATACCACTCACACTTAGATCGCAAGTTTGCTATTGGTTGTGACTTGTGTCAATTATGAGCATGATCATATTTTGAAGCACGCCTGCCCCGCCCATAAGGCCATTCTAACCTATTTCAGTTTTTCTGTGCGCTCGAGCAACGCACACATAGAAACCGCTCACGGACACGATATCTCGGACCACTTGGGACCAGTACCTACGAGCACGAGTACCATCCGCTTGAGATACGCGTCTGTGAACTTTTTTATGCAAATCTGGAGCAACAAAAAAAAATTATAAGTTCTGTTCCGTGAACGATTGTTTAAATCTACACTAATATAATAAAGAGGTAAAGTTTGTTTTTTTGTTTTTATGTTTATTTGTTTGTAGAAGGTAATCTCTGAAAGTACTGGTCCGATTGCTGAAATTGTTTCACCAATAGAAAGCTGCTTTATTCCTGAGTGACGTAGGCTATATTTTATGTACGCGGGCGAAGTCGCGGGCAAAAGCTAGTTCAATATAAAACGGTTAATTGTCGTTTTTAAACCAACCATTAGTTTCAGAGAAGCAGAAGTAAGTTTATAATTAAGTAAGTTAATACTGCGCAGCGTTGGAAGGCCTCCTACAAGGTGGACCGATGACCTGGTGAAGGTTGCGGGAATCCGATAGATGCGGGACTCACAGGACCGTTTATTGTGGCGACACTTGGGAGAGGCCTATGTCCAACAGTGGACGTCTATCGACTGAAATGATGATGATGATGATGATGATGATGATGATGATGATGATGATGATGATGACGATGATGAAGTTAATATTACCAGCTTTTCTATTTTATTTTCAACTAAATATAAACCAAACAACTAGATACGAGTGCCATTAGCAGTATAATTTTTGTGCATATGCCGAAGTAGACAACCCTAGCGCGACCGCCGAGCGTTACGAAATGAGTACATACATGACATTGACTTCTGTACATAGCTGTTTTGTGAAGGTACCCACATCGACTAAATTTTTAAAACAATGTCCGTAGCTTCAGTCAGCTATCAACCGTAACTACATTATCTCCGGAGCATAATTACTAAAATGGCGCTACAAATACTGCTAATTGAACATTGAACAAAAAGAGTGGCAGACGCGATCAACCCTCAAACGGCGGGCCCGGTCCGTCAGACCCACATCAACTGAACAATTATATCGGTCGAACGTAGGGGTACATGTGACCTTAAAAAGTTAAAATGCTCCAGTATTTGTCGCTGATGGAACATTTTATATGATATCGCGAAATGTAAGTACGGGTTATCCATATTTTATATGTGTTAGGTGACAACTGTGACAAAGAGGATCGGCTAATTGTGGGATGGCAACGGTTTTCTAACCCGTCACTGTCCAGTGCATTACCATTGGCTTTTGATCGATCATTCGTTTTCATTATCATAAATCTTTAGGAGTGTCTAAATCAAGAATATGTACTTACCCTTAAATACATTGACACTCAGAACTAAGATACTTCACGAAGTTAGCACTTTTCTTTGTGCTGGAGCACTTTTTCGCATTAGTGTGGAAAACAGTAAATTGCGTGCCTAAAAGCAATTGGGATAAGAGCGGGTTTGAAAAGACCGAGAAGTGTTTTGAAAAATCCTTTTTAAGTGCACACTTACGTTATAATTGATAACTACCTGCAGATCAAATTTCACAATCCATTCAGTAGTTTGATAAAACGGTTCGTGGGGATCTTTGGACCGGGACTGCGGTCCGAACTTCCACTTATAAAACGGGTCGTGGGGATCTTTGGACCGGGACCGCGGTCCCAACTTCCACTTATAATACCTACGGGTCGTGGGGATCTTTGGACCGGGACCGCGGTCCCAACTTCCACTTATAATACGGGTCGTGGGGATCTTTGGACCGGGACCGCGGTCCCAACTTCCACTTATAAAACGGTTCGTGGGGATCTTTGGATCGGGACCGCGGTCCCAACTTCCACTTATAAAACGGTTCGTGGGGATCTTTGGATCGGGACCGCGGTCCCAACTTCCACTTACAATACGGGTCGTGAGGATCTTTGGACCGGGACCGCGGTCCCAACTTCCACTTATAAAACGGTTCGTGGGGATCTTTGGATCGGGACCGCGGTCCCAACTTCCACTTATAAAACGGTTCGTGGGGATCTTTGGATCGGGACCGCGGTCCCAACTTCCACTTATAATACGGGTCGTGGGGATCTTTGGACCGGGACCGCGGTCCCAACTTCCACTTATAAAACGGTTCGTGGGGATCTTTGGATCGGGACCGCGGTCCCAACTTCCACTTATAAAACGGTTCGTGGGGATCTTTGGATCGGGACCGCGGTCCCAACTTCCACTTATAATACGGGTCGTGGGGATCTTTGGACCGGGACCGCGGTCCCAACTTCCACTTATAAAACGGTTCGTGGGGATCTTTGGATTGGGACCGCGGTCCCAACTTCCACTTATAATACGGGTCGTGGGGATCTTTGGACCGGGACCGCGGTCCCAACTTCCACTTATAAAACGGTTCGTGGGGATCTTTGGATCGGGACCGCGGTCCCAACTTCCACTTATAATACGGGTCGTGGGGATCTTTGGACCGAGACCGCAGTCCCAACTTCCACTTATAAGAACAGTAAATTTTTATGAGTAGGAAATACCTAGTCACGCTAATTACATTCACCTGCTGCTGGTAAGACCTATTAGCGTCAAATAAAAGGCCTAGCAGCTAATACTTGAGCCAAATATCTAGTAACGCTAATCACATTCACCCGCAGCCGATGAATGTACGAGTAATTAGCGTGACTAGGTATTTGGCTCATTCGGTATTTTGATACCACAATTTGTTTTTTTTTTGGTATCTTATTTTAAAGTCTTGTGGTCCCATAATATTACTACATAAATTATGATTTATCATTTATCATTTCGGTATTTTGATATCACAATTTTTTTTTTTTTGGAAACTGCACTTTAAAGTGTTGTGGTCCCATAATATTACTACATAAATTATATTTTTATAGGTGGAAGTTAGGACCGCGGTCCCCAATTTTTTTTTTTTTGGAGACTACTTTAAAGCCTTGTGGTCCCATAATACTACTAAATAAATTATATTTTTATAGGTAAGTAATAATGGGACCGCGGTCCCGATCCAAAAACATCCCTCGACCTGATTAAACAGCGAGTCCCAGGGTCACGGTAACTCTTTCCAAAAATCATGAATCCCAGTTAAAATTAACCATGCTTGATTCGAGTTAAACTTGTAGAATCAACAGTTACGAAATCTTGTATCTGTCAAGTATCTCCGTGGAGAGTCTACGACGGCTTTATGTCCCCCTATAACTCAGAGATACAATCCATGCAGTAAAATGTGTTTCCCGTAATTCAAAACAGTTGTATAATTCATTACGACACCATCTTTATTGTAAATTATTATAGTTTCTGAGCTTGGTCTACGTGTGAAGATTTTAAGCACACTGTGCTATTCTTCAAGTCATCATCATCATCATCATATCAGCCGAAATACCTCCACTGTTGGACATAGGCTTCCCCCAAGCGTCGCCACAACGACCGGTCCTATGCGTCACGCATCTATCGGATTCCCGCGACCCTGAACAGGTCGTCGGTCCACCTTGTTGGAGGCCTTCCAACGCTGCGTCTTCCGGTACATATTCTTCAAGTACAGGTAAAGTATATATATTTTTAAAATGATATAAACCAGTGCTTGACTGCGATCGCACCTGATGGTAAGCAGTGATGCAATCGTTGATGGTGAGGCGCACTAGTTTATTAAGCCTGTTCACTGTAGCCTTGAAGATACCCAAATTATAATTGGACGGGAAGACCGCAGCAGGCAAATTGTTCCAGTCCTTCGATATATGCGGTATAAACAACGAAGTGAAACGCTTAGTCCGAACCGTAGAAGTTTCAACAATCTAAGGGCTGGATACTCGTCGTACGACGGCTTCTATATGTACTAAAGTGCATCGTTATCGATTCACCAGTTGAACTGTCACACCTGACCAAAGACAGCGATACACACAGACACAGTACACACACAGACACACTCCTGTCTCTGTCTCGGAGAGACACTTTTCCAATCTTTCCTACTTTCTCCTGGGTCATCATAATAGTAATCTTCAGTTTAGGTTTAACAGAGAGAAGTATCAGGACCTAGACCATGACGTTTAAAGTAAGATTGTTTTAGTCTTGTTTCAGTGTGGGTAAGAGACAGAGCTATACAGGTTGTCTAGCGCCATCTCTTACCCACACTGGAACAAGATTAAAACAATCTTACTTTGAACGTCATGGTAACCCCGCAGGTCCTGGTTATTTTTTTTTTTATTATATTTTTTTTTTTGTGCTTTTGTGTACAATATTTGACTGGTCTACACTGTTCTTACATAATATATATAATATTGTAAAAACAACCACTTTTTTAAAAGAGTAACCATGGAGTTTCTTGCCGGTTCTTCTCCATAGGAAACGACCAATTTGGAACCGTGCACTAGCTTCTGACGTTTTATAAGTGCCCATGTAGGCCTATGTGAAATAAAATATTTTTGATTTTGATTTTTTTTTGATTTTTTGATTAGTTTTCCCGCATTAGGAATAACTGCTATATAGTGGGTGCGTTCACAAACATGAAAACTCACAAACGCAAGGCACCGAGACCCGGAACACTTATCAGTAGGCCATACAAATATTTATTCCGTGCGTACCTGCGACACACAGCATAACAGCCAATCGCTCAACCACTGCGCCAACCGTATCGTCTAATATACATACAGTTGCCATCACGGATCTTGAACGCTCGGCGTCAGAGTGGGGATCGCTTTGCGCATTCCATACATTGGCGAGCAATCGTCTTCGTTGTTAGATATATGCAGCAACGCAGTGAACGAATGAGGAGTGACGTCTATGACGCGATGGCGCGGCCAGTCAATCACTGACACTCCCCGCCCCCGCGTCGCACTTCGCACCACTAGATAGACCGAATATTTGACTTCTGCGCAAGTGTTCAAGATCCGTGATGGCAACTGTACATACAAGGTGTAAGGGACAGCCCTCCACAAACTTTAAGGGCTTGCTCAGTAGACGAAACTGAACAACCTACCATAAAAAAATTTTTCAGGAAACGAAAAAAAAAATCCGCCTCACCATACAAAATTATTAACTTGATTGGACAGTTTGTATGGAGAGGCTGATTTTTTTTTTCGTTTCCTGAAAAAAAATTTTATTGTAGGTTGTTCAGTTTCGTCTACTGAGCAAGCCCTTAAAGTTTGTGGAGGGCTGTCCCTTACACCATTCATAAACCCTTCGAATCCTCTTGGGCTACTAAAACTATAGATCACGATTCAATTATCTTCCAATGCCTGTTCTTTTTTTAGTGTAAGTGCTTAGTTGTTTTATCTTTTGCATTACAACGAATAAATGTTTTATATATCTATCTAATCTTTAATTTTTCTACCTTTCAACATCAATACATCACTCCCCTAGACGTGCTTAAACTGTTCCCTCTCTGATAAAATATCTATTAACATTAAAAAAGTTCCATACTTTTTAAAACTATAAAAGGTGTAAGGGACAGCCCTCCGCAAACAAAAAAAAAATCAGCCCCACCATACAAAATGATAAACTTGATTGGACAATTTGTATGGCGAGGCAGTTTCGTCTACTGAGCAAGCCCTTAAAGTTTGTGGAGGCCTGTCCCTTACACCTTGTATAGTAGATAGATAGATATTCTTTATTAGCATAGATTAGCATAGTCAGCCTTATAATGATCCCACTGCTGAGACTCAGGCCTCCAGGAGAGGGAATAGGCCGTAATACACCAGGCCCAGTGCCAGTGCAGTATTCTTAATTGTACAACTATAATATAATTACAAAAGGAATTTAAAAAAAAAATCCTAACTAATATTATAAATGTGAAAGTGTGGATGTTTGGATGTTTGTTACTTAATCACGCAAAAACGGCTGAACGGATTTGGATGAAATTTGGTATGCATATAGCCTTTGACATGGAAAAGAACATAGGCTACCTTTTATTCCGATTCCTTAAGTACCTAATGGCACGCGGGCGAAGCCGCGGGCAAAAGCTGGTGAAGAAATAATAATATAACTAATTTAATAAATAGAGTGCCTAGGTACTTCTCCCTTCTATGACAGTGACCCGATTAGCCCACCTCCCCTCACTCCTCATACTGCGCCCGATCCGCGCCGACCATCTATTTAATTGATATTTCCCCGTTAGGTGCGCACCTAATTTATTTTCATAAACTCTGACCATTAGATGTTTGCGCCGCCATTGCACAGTAACACCTATTAACTATTAACGTTCAACTTTGAATTGAAATACGAAATAACTTCGATCACAGAGGCCATAGAGCATTAGGACAGGGAACTTTTTTTTTAATTGATATAAACTTTTTTTTATTATAGCTTCTATCGCGGGCCTTGAGCGTGGAGACCGAATCCAGAAATTCCGTAACGAAAATAACCTAACACCCCCCCACTCATTTGTTTTTTGAGCGTGGTGACCGATAAGAAAACAAATGAGTGAACAATCAATCAAAATTCAATTCAATGTGTGAAAGTATTACTTCAATTAATATAAAAGAAAAAAAAGAAAGGAAAAAAATACTGCAATAAAATAAATAAATAATTATAATTGCATAAGTTGATAAAAATGCTTACCTATTATTATGCTTATTGCTTTACCGCGGCAGTCCCCGAGTGCCACACGTCTTTTTTGTTGATAGGTTCGCGCTTGACCGCCATCTCACCTGATGGAAAGCGATGATGACGAACGCGCTTAACGAAGAATAGAAGAAACCTATTCACTCTCGCCTTAAAGATTCCCGGGTTGTTATAGCCATCAGGAAACACAGACTCCGGCAAGGAATTTCACTTTTCCAAATTAGTGCTTGACTGCGATCCCACCTGATGGTAAGCAGTGATGCAATCGTTGATGGTGAGGCGCACTAGTTTATTAAGAGCATTTTCACTCTTGCCTTAAAGACACCTAAATTAAAATCGGACGGAAAGACCGCAGCAGGCAAATTGTTCCAGTGCCTCGATGTACGTGGAACTTAAGAACGACTGGTTCGTCAACACGCCACTTAACTGTGAAGCTAGCAAGTTAGCACGCATCTAAATACAGTCAAATAAAAACATTTTGAAACCAATATTTAGCTATTTTAATATCCAACAAGCTATTGACTACTTAACTAGTATGTGCAATAAACACCAAAGAGGTTGGACAGTTAAACCGTTTTATTATCTTTCTGAAATATAATTCCTTCGGATAATGACACCGCCTTTTGACAGTCTACGGTAGTTTTAAGGACAATGAAACGTCAGCAGGCTATAATTTGTCAGATTTTACTAGCAACAGTAACTAACACTTTGTAATAGTCATAAACTCATAACTGTTGTCAATGAAATAACATACAATAAAGGCTTCTATTGGTATTTCTATTCTATCTTTAACTGACTTCAAAAGTAGGTTTGCAACAATAGAATCCAGTCGTGCACTAAACAAATTGATAGATCCGTACCGATTGAAATATCGTGTTCCATAACCTTTGAGCAAATATGGTCAAAAAGCCATACAATGCATCGATCACTAAACTTGTAGATAATATTCATTTTACAGTCGTTCTGTCAATGTTTAACCTTTTGAACGGCAGAGTCATGTCTTTACGACAAAACGTAATCACGACACCAACTGCGCTTTGTACGTCAAAAGTATCACGACATAGGTTTTGTACTGAATGCTGTGGGTTCTGCCCTCGATCGCTGTTACTGGGCTGTACAGTACAGCTATTCTAAGCCGATGATCGATTGTGGGACGCGCGCTGACACGCCCGATGTTTCTCAACAGCGCATTCTCCAAGGGCTCAAAATCACAAGTCGTAAAGGTCACGCCCACAGTCGTAACCTTTCTATTTGATCAGTCTATCGACTCGGAACTTGGATCGCAAACAAATGATAGTACCTACTCTAACGCCCAACCCGCCATTCTCGACTTTGTGCATTAGAAACTTTGATGTAAGCACAAGAAAAACTAAGTTTGTAAACGCTGAGAAGTTAATGTCCGTGACGCGAGCGGGCCCGTTCATTAAACTGACAAACGAACAAACATACAGACTCGTAACAACGCTACGTGTGTGTTTATAGCATACTTTTATACTGTTAGCTTTAGAAAGCTCTATTGTCTGGTCGAAAGGGAAATGCAAACTTCGTAAGTATTGAGCAAATAATAAATGTAGCTAAGAAGTGAGTCCACAAAGTGGCGACTGCACCGGCCGAGGAGAGGCAACGACCGAGATGAGAATGCATAAGATCACACTAAATGGAGAGGTAATCATTACCGAGTAGTAATTCGGGAACCGGTTGCTTGGCTCACTTGAACGTGTTGCGGCGACAATGTCCGAAGTGAGGTGATTATCGCGTTCCGTGCGCGAAGAGGAAGTGTGGGGAATCCGTTATTGAGTGAACGGTACGCGGAGAATTTCCGCTAAATAAATTACAAAAACTACTACTTGATTACTTGAGAGGCTTCGATTTGTGCACGTGACGCTCTCCGTGTGATGCGTCCGTCGCAATTACGGGAAAATCTAAGCTACCGGCCTAATGGGTCTAAACTAACTTCTTTTCTTTAGAAAATTGTTGGATAAGTATGTCGATTAAAGACGTGCCCGAACATGGATGGATGAACTGGCTCTCGGTCCTCACGTGAGAACACAGAATCTCTTGCATTCCGTTTGATACGTATTTTTAAATTTCACACTAGTTTTCTCGTAGATTGCTTTCCCGTTCGAGCAATAAAAGCACTTTCTTTTGCGATAGAATCCAATTAGTGAAAACAAGTATTCAAGTAATGTAACGTGATGACCGTGTGAATATGATTTGAATGAAAAGTGCTGCCACTCACACGATGTTCGTGGAAAAGGTGACAGCTAGTGGATTCTACATTCAGCGTAACTCCTTTCTTGTCCAAGGCATTCCTGGGGTTCTAATGATTGTCTGAAATCCAAATGTTTAACATTAAGCACGCATCATTTCTATAGCACATATTGTTTAACTTATTAGACAGACTCTGTCTAATAAGTTAAACGACTTGGGTAATTATTAGGATTTAATCAAATCTAATGTAGTCAACACGGGTTCAATAATCAAGGTTGATTAAGAAATAGAGATCATTGTTTACTAACAGAAAAAACTTATAAAAAGTACCGAATATTTGTATTTTTTAAATAATTAAATATTATACAATATTCTCAAGTCGGTTGACTTATTAGACAGACTATATGATAATACCATTTTTTTTTCTAGCGGAATGCTCTCGAGTAAAGTTTATAAAATAAATCATTTTAGTTTTAAACGATTCAATGGCACCACAAGAATCATCAACAACAATAAAGGCCAAAAAAATAAAAAATCTGGGCAACTGCGAGTCGGATTCACGAACTGAGGGTTCCGTACAATCTTACCTAGGTACGTAAATAGTTCAATTCCGGAATGGAGTCTCAGAAGATATTTCCGAGTCCCAAAAAAAAATTATAACGTAAACTTTTTCAGATATATTCCTATACTTGTGCTATAAGACTTTGCTTTATGCCAAATTTCGGGATTCTGGGTCAACGGGAAGTACCCTATGAATAACAACAGGGACCCAGCCGGGTCGAAGCCTACTGGGGCCAGGGTTATCCGAAAGGACGCTCGAGCCCCGGTATGAAGGCTAGAAGGAACAGGGTGGGTCTTTTAGTCAGTGAGTCTAACACTATCTCCCGCTCCGCCCAAGAGCGGGGGATGTCATTGGATGATTTTTTCCCAACATAAAAAAAGTACCCTATGAATTTTGATTTCCTCGAGACTTTTGAAATGTACGTTTTTTTTGTCACAAAAACCGAAGTATATTTTTTTCTCGTTAACTTACAAGTTTTATTTTTTACAGCTTCAAGTGTCCGCAAACCTAAGTATATCGACTTTGACATGGTTTTTTAAATTTATTAATTGATAGAGATATATGTACTAACAACAGTTTGTAAATAGGGTATGTATATTAACAATAATAATTCAAATTAAATTATTATTATTATTAAAACAAAACACAATCGCACAATCACAGTCAATCACTATCAATCTCCACAACGATTTCATAACTGACAAACGAACCCGCAAACTTAAGGCTTATAGTCCCTTGAATATCTTGCCGAAATTAAATGAACACAACACTCGTACCCGCCTAGGCGGCAGTACGAGTATCTGTGCACTTAATTGCGGCCAACTGCGCTCGGATAGAGCCCCACTGACCTTTAAATTCATTTTCTTTGCAAAATATTGATTGATTTACATATGCTGTGTTAACTTTGAAGAATATTTAACCACCACTTTTTATGTATAAAAATGTTTCTAAAGATCCAAGCTGTTTCGAAGGAGCCCCTACTACTAAAAGTTGCGAAATTGCTAAATATTTTTTTTAGACAAACGTATAAATCGCTCGAAAAAATCAATAGTTGATAATGTTGTTCATGAATCTACACTAATATTGTAAAGAGGTAAAGTTTGCTTTTTAAGCTATTGCATAGCTTCTATCGCAGGCCTTGAGCGTGGAGACCAAATCCAGAAATTCCGTAACGAAAATAACCTAACACCCCCCACTCATTTGTTTTTTGAGCGTGGTGACCGATAAGAAAACAAATGAGTGAACAATCAATCAAAATTCAATTCAAAGTGTGAAAGTGTAACTTCAATTAATATCAAAGAAAAAAAATAATGCATAAATAAAATAAATAAATAATTATAAATGCATAAGTTGATAAAAATGCTATGCAATAGCTACCGCGGCAGTCCCCGAGTGCCACACGTCTTTTTTTGTTTGTAGGAGGTTAATCTCTGGAAGTACTAGTCCGATTGTTAATTTTTTGTGATCGATAGAAAGCTGCTGTATTCCTGAGTGACTTAGACTATATTTTATGTACGCAGGCGAAGCCGCGGGCTTAAGCTAGTCTATAATAAACATATATTTTTTTCAAATCTATTAACCTGGCCGATACCAAGGAGTAGGCATCAGAAAGTCACTGTTTTATGGCATTACTTGGAAGTTAGGGCCTTAACAGTACGGCTAGCGTAACAAATCTCTCTACATAGTGTAGGAGCCAGTCAGAAAGCGACAAATAACTGTGCCAACGGCTATCTGTTCCTAATCGCAGGCACTAAGGAAGCTGTTCAAGCCATTTAGAATGGTCAGGAGCATTTAGTTCACGCCAGAGCATGGTCCATACGTACAAACGTACGTACAACTCCTGGACTAGTGAGATTGTAATTCATGGACGTAGTTCATGGCACCTTCCTGTAGGTATAGGCGGGTCCTAAAGCCGGGTACAGACTGCTGTAACGAAACATACAATGTAACACGCAATGAAAGAATTTGCGGTCTACATTGTCGCAATGTATCATGCAATGTAACAGATCCCATTGTGTGGACGCCGAACCGTGCAACTACGCGCGCGAACAGAGCATTTTAATTGTTTCAGTAGGTACTTCTTCATAGGAAACAACCAATTTGGAACCGTGCACTAGCTTCTGACATTTTATAAGTGCCCATGAAGGCCTATGTGAAATAAAAATATTCTGAATTTTTTTAATTGAATTTCGAATTTTGTACATCCTCGATTCGTGCGCGCGCTGCGTCGCCTTTTTATAAAAAACTCTTTTCATGTTACCTTGCATTTATTTGTTACACTACATACATTTTTATGTTACACTACAGCAGTCTGTACCCGGCCTCTAAACTTGAACTAACCATGAACTTTGAGCAACGAAGTATACCAAAACTTCACCAAAATTGGCACTGATTCTCTTGTACACGAACTGAACTTATTTTAAACTATCGCTTTCTTTTACTAATCGTTAAAACTAGAAAGAGATAGCAATAATTTTACTCTTGTCCTGCGTTGGGGCCCTATTACTAAGACTCCGCTGTCCGTCTGTCACCAGACTGTATCTCATGAACCGTGATAGTGAGACGTTAGATGATGGTATTTCTGTTGCTGCTTTAACAACAAATACTAAAAAAACAGAATAAAATAAATATCTATTTAAGGGTGCTCCCATACAACAAACGTGATTTTTTTGCTCGTTATTTGCTATGTACGGTACGGAACCTTTCGTACGCGAGTCCCACTCGCTCTTGGCCGGTTTTATTTATTTATTTAAGTATTTCTCAATGCTGAGGGCCGTGACCCCCCTGTTTCATCAGTCTATCCCTTATGATATTCCTCCATCTGTTCCTGTCTCTGGCGGTGTGAAGGGCATTGTACATCGTGGAGTCAAGGGCGGTGCGGATCTATTTAAATACTAGGCCAGTCAAAATCAACATCAAACATCACAAACGCGCATGTAATAATTTAAGATCTTTTTATAATATGTTGTTAGGTCCCTTGAGAGTATTTAATACCTTTAATACCCAAGTTTGCAACCCTGAAAACCCTGTTCTACCCTCATGGTGCTTTTTTTTTTTTTTTCGATGTGAAAAATCATCCTATGACAACCCCCGCTCTTGGGCGGAGCGGGAGATAGTGTCAGACTCTTACTGACTAAAAAACCCATCCCGTTCCTTCAAGCCTTCATACCGGGGCTCGAGCGCCCTTTCGGATAACCCTGGCCCCAGTAGGCTTCGACCCGGCTGGGTCCCTGCTGTTGCTGACAACTCCTTGAGGCGCGCGGGAACAGTGCGCACCGTCGACGACTTGGGCTTGGTCCGGACAGTTACCGGACGGCCAGACAGACCCTCATAGTGCTGTATGCTGCATGGTGTACATGCGCGTTTGCGATGTTTTTCCTTTTTTGTGTTAATATTGACTAGCACTTACCATCTCAAAAGAAAAAACAACGCTCGCGGACGGCGAGCAATGGGTACGCCGTCCGACAGGGGCCAAGGATCTCCTTCTGAAAGGAAATTTCGCCCTGATACTAAAGGCAACGAAGGAATAGGAGCGGGTTTTTAGTCAGTAAGAGTCTGACACTATCTCGACGACGTCATTTGGATGATTTTTACCCACTGAAAAAAAAAATAGTTACAAGCGCGTAAGCTATGTTTGTCCTTTTTGTGTTGATATTGACTGGCCTATAACATCCCATCTCAAAATAAAGGCATAAGACAACAAAAAGTACAAATAACATCGCCATTTTTTTTTCTAGTCCAAGCAGACGCGTCTAGCACCGTCTAGCTTGATAAATATCTCCGCTGCCGGCTATCAGCATTTAATCGCAGCCTCTAAGGAAGCTGTTCCAGCCATTTAGAAACGTTTTCCGATGATTGCGAAACGGCTCAGCTAATTATTCCGTGGAGCCGTGATGGATAACCCGCGTCGGGGATTCGCTTATGCAAATACATGGTGCATTAGATTGATGTATGCGTTTTGTGCAGCAGCCTTTATTTATTGGTTAAGCTTTTAATGGAAGATTTATTAGCAATTTGTCATATTGTGATGTGAATCTAATGGCTACTGTGTGTTGTGGTGATGTTCGGTGGATAATGAAATGTGTTATACCCCGTTAAATTTTGATCGTTTTAATCCCGTGGAGGGTCAATCCGGTACATGAAACACTATCGATTTGTAAAGATAAAATTAATAAAATAAAGTTTCTACCTTTTTTTAAAACTCGTATTAATTTACGCATGTACGAAATTAATTTCTTTAAGAAAACGTCAGCTGAGCGAGTTCAATGACCTGTAGGTAATTAGTACGCAACGCCGACTACTACCTACAGGTCATTGAACTCGACTTAGACCAAACGAGGATTGACATAATTATCATCAAACCCATAGATACCCATAACTCTATGATCAAAACTTAACGTTTAAAACGATCTGAAATGACCAATTTCTAAGATCTGGTGACGACATATAAATATGTAAATAAATTTAATTTATTTTTTCATGGCCCTTAGCATGAGTTAGTCCATGGAGTTTCTTGCACGTTATTTTCCTTAAAGACATATGCTTTGGAATGTGTAAATACTTTTTTGTGACTGACCGACCTTGACAATTCTAAAGTGCCTGAAACTATTAAATGGTTTATTGGAGACTAGCTTCTGCCCGCGACTTCACCCGCGTACATAAAATAAATACGGCATTTTAAAATAAAATAAAGCAGCTATCTATCGGTGATAAAATAGCAACCGAACCAGTACTTTCAGAGATTACCTACTACAAACAAAAAAACAAACTTTACTTCTTTATAATATTAGTGTAGATAGGTAATTTAATTCCTGATTTCCCAGAATTAAATAACGCAGGATCAAACTTTTCATTTTGAACTCTATATTTTAATGATTAATTATCCATATTCTGACCTATGGTGCACAGACTTGGTCTTTGACTAACATCCAAAAGTCCAAACTCAAGGTTTGCCAGCGTGCAATGGAGCGCAGCATACTAGGTGTTAAACTAACAGATCATGTTCGAAACACAACACTGCGCTCCAAAACGCAAATCGTTGATGTGGCTCAAAAGGCTGCCCAACTTAAATGGGACTGGGGAGGACATGTCTGTCGCATGTCTAATGAGCTGTGGGCGCGTAAAACGCAGGATTGGTGCCCGGACACAGCAATGCGGGGCCGAAGCGGACCACGAAGGAGATGGCGGGATGACCTGGATGGCTTCCTTAAGAACTGGAATGAGAAAGCAAGGAACCGTGATCGTTGGAAGGAGTGGAGGGAGGCCTTTGCCCAGCAGTGGGACAGTGTGGGCTAAGTAATAATAATCCATAGACACAATAAACAACAAAATATTCGGCACTCTACCATTGTTCTTTCAATTACATCTTCTGATTAACAGATGCAGCTTCACCTCTAGGACCCTACGATAATTACAAAATGATTTACTACTTTATTAACTAAAAACATGACAGCACTATGTAAATAAACTGGTTTTGTTCATCGTCTACAATCGCTAACGCAACCTATTTTGTGAGATAAACAGCCGCTGGCGTAGCTCTAAAGGGCTAGGCGAGGCAGTGCCCCGCAGCCCCAAAGCTCGGGGGCCCTAAAAATTCGATTACAAACCCCATAATAAACTAATGCCCGCCATACACGGTAGGGTATACCTGACGTGAGCAATGGGTAGCTCACTGTCCGGCCGTCCGGTTACTGTCCGGACCAAGCCCAAGTCGTCGACGGCGCGCACTGTTCCCGCGCGCCTCAAGGAGTTGTCAGCAACAGCAGGGACCCAGCCGGGTCGAAGCCTACTGGGGCCAGGGTTATCCGAAAGGGCGCTCGAGCCCCGGTATGAAGGCTAGAAGGAACGGGGTGGGTCTTTTAGTCAGTAAGAGTCTGACACTATCTCCCGCTCCGCCCAAGGGCGGGGGATGTCAATGCATGATTTTTTCATTTTTTCCCACCATAAAAAAAAAGGGTATACCTGACAGGTTTGCCTGTATAGATGAGTTGTGCAGGTAAACCGGACCATGCATGTTGCACAACTGTGCAGGTTTCCACACAAGCTTACCTGACAGGTATAACTGTGCAGGTAATCCTGTCAGCTATACCCCAGCGTGTATGACTACCTTAAGGAAAAACTTTCGCGCCTTCGTTTAACTAAAAGAAGTTGTGGCATTACTTTAATTATGACAACTTGTTTTAATGATTAAAAGTTTAACACTCCCTCTCGCTCTACCGAAAGCAAGAGAAGTTATTTGATGATTTCTCCACGTAAAAAAGGGGCCCCAGTTTTTTTGGCCCCAGGGCCATTCACCTACGCCACTGTAACACAACTGATGCAATCTACCTCTCAATAATATGCCAATTATCGTAAACATCGAATTAGGTGCAGCTCTAAGCCGTTAAATACCAATGCGTTATTGATTTGCCCATTATAGATAGCCATCCATCACTTGTTTATGGCTGGTTAAAGTTTTCTGCGAAAATAACACAGCTATCTACCATCTTAGATGATAAAGCAAGCCATCTTTATAGTTTCTTGTTATATTGCTAAAATCTTCAATGAATAGTGTAGAACTCTGTCTTCATCCGCTCTAAAGTGGAGCGAGAGGGTGTGTTAGACTTTCACGGACTAAATTCCAACTGTGTTCTTCAGTTGTTTTTTACGTTCCAAGACCATGGTGTTTTCTTATTTTAAAAATTCCCGTGGCCCTAACGGATATCAGCCCCTGCAGTTTTGTTGACATATCTTTCGGGGATATCTATTCTGTGTATCTGTTGGGATCCCCCTGTTACTCCCGACGCCCGCGGGGCGTCTCGTGTGGCGGTGGCTGGAGCATGAGGATGTCCGTTCCCTCACGTTACAGGCCATCTCCTCCACTAGTATTAACTGCATTGCAGAAGGAGGCGACCGCATCCCATTCGCTCTCGCTCCAGACCATGGCCTGAAACAGGGACCGGCGGGAGAGATCGTTGCCGGCGATGGAACGCATAGATCTACTGAAGCCGCTCTCTCTCTCATTCCTCACGCGAGAAAAGGTAATTACTTTGACAAGTTTGACACTCAAAATAAGAAAAAAATAAGTACATTATAATCGAACGAGTGACAACAGTCACAGGGTTTAATCAACTTTTACTTCATCGCAATAGTAACTCCTAACTGTCGAAGTCAAGTAGGTTTTCTATCGTTTACATTTCGGGGAGTGTGCATTGGAATTGCACAATCTAATTCCGCTAAGTCCGTTCCATCATCGGACCACACGACGTACAGCGTTGCGCCAGCGGTACATGGTAGACATCCCACCCATACGCACAAAGCGTTTTGGGAACACATTTACTGTGCGTACAGCCAAGGAGTGGAATTCCCTGCCGGAATCTGTGTTTCCTGATAGCTACAACTCAGGAGTCTATAAGTCGAAAGTGAATAGGTTTCTTCTAGGCAAGCGTGCTTCATCGTCGACCATATCATCGCTTACCATCAGGTGAGATGGTGGTCAAACGCAAGCCTATCAATTATAAAAAAAAAGTCAAAAATTTCCAGAAACTGAAATCATTGAACAACAATTTCATAAGACGTTAATAATTGTAATTAGTTAATTAAGAACCTTCTCCTGACAATAACAAACACAACCAAAAAGGAAAAAACTAAAACCCGACTACGACAAAAAAACGACTCTGAAAAAGAAGGAAACAAGATTTTCAGGATGGTGAAAAACAAGAACAGAACAAAAAAAGAAAAGCCGTAGTCACACGTTATTGGGATTAATAATAACTTCTGTTTTAATGCAGCATTAATATATTTTATGATAGTGTAGTGTCCCAAAAAAATTAGGAAGTATTACCATAAATTGACACGTTGGTTTAGTTAGATTTCACTAATACATTCAGAAAACACACATTTAATTATAAACGCTAAAAAGTAATTTTCTCCAAATATGTTAGAAGGCATTTCACCGTCAAAATTCAAATGTTTTTATTTCACATATAAAACGTCAGAAGCTGATACACGGTTCCAAATTGGCCGATTCCTATGGAGAAGAAACGGCAAGAAACACCATGGTTACTCTTTTAAAAAAACTGGTTGTTCTTACAATATCGATCGTCGATATGTGAACCTCCATAAAATCGTAATAAATAAAAAGACAGCAGATACTAACACATAAGAAACTAATGATATTGTCCCCCACAACATAGGTAACCACTTCGCCGATCGACGTAATCGTGATAATGTTATTGATACTATCACGAAATATGACCATTGCGATTCTTGACATGACTAATGCGATAGTTCTCGGCTTACTCGCCGCTTGAAAGGCGAAACTGATAAGGGTTGCAGACATTCGTCCATTCATCATTTGTTTTACTGTAGTTGTGCCTTCTTTGGTAAGGCTGGATCTGGATGGTGTAGTTGTAAAGACTGCATTTTCTAGAGTCAGGCAAACTGATATGACATCAGCGGTATTGATTGTCAAAATATCATTTAAGTAGGAGATGACACGCGCTACAGAAATGTTACAGGTTGAATCTGGATGGTGTAGTTGTAAAGACTGCATTTTCTAGAGTCAGGCAAACTGATATGACATCAGCGGTATTGATTGTCAAAATATCATTAAAGTAGGAGATGACACGCGCTACAGAAATGTTACAGGTTGAATCTGGATGGTGTAGTTGTAAAGACTGCATATTCTGGAGTTAGGCAAACTGATATGATATCAGCGGTAACACCATTATTGATTTTCAAAATGTCAAAAAGTAAGTAATGACACACGCTACAGAAATGTTACAGGTTGAATCTGGATGGTGTAGTTGTAAAAACTGCATTTCCTGGAGTTAGACAAACTGATATAACATCAGCGGTAACAGCAGTATTGATTGTCAAAATGTCAAAAATGTAAGGCCTGCTGACCACGGACACGTTGCTTCATAGACGCGTATTCGTCACTATAAGCTTCGTGTTGGAGTGGCGACCGCGTACCGGAAGACACAGCGTTGGAAGGCCTCCTACAAGGCTAACCAATGACCTGGTGACAGTTGCGGGAAACCGATGGATGCAAGACGCACAGGAACGTTCGTTGTGGCGACGCTTGGGAGAGGCCTATGTCAAACAGTGGATGTATATCGGCTGAAATGATGATGATGATAAAGCTTGGTGTACGCTAGCGTGAAGCTTACATAAAATAATATTTAAAACGACCACTAAACTTCACTCGAAGAACTCACGCCAAAAATCCAAAAAAAAAAAAGATATCTGTGTCCCACTGTGTGAACAGCGCTATTAAGCCAATGTCCTTTGTAAAGAAGCTTGCGGTACATTAGTGTTTAATTCTGGTGTAATAAAGTCCGCCATCAACAGATTCCTTTGTACTGTGGTAGGCCCATCACGAACCCATCACAATGACATTAAAATATTATATTACTTCCACACTTCAGGGAGCACAGCGCATTATGATATTATCTAGGTACTCTTGCATCTTAAACTCATGTTTTTCAATTTCTTCGCCTTCCGTTGAACACCGTATCATTATATCCCATATATAATACTCGTATATTTGCGTAAAAACAGCACATTTCAATAGAAATCTATTTACTCATTCCCATGAAGGAATAACATATTATTATAACCTTTTTTGTTTTAAGCAGCTTTCAACACTGCTATTTTTTCATTCGTTTTCAACGCGAACGCAACCACATATTACTTCTGTACCTAATTACTTGTTTCCAGTTATTTGTACAAAGAATTATATTGCGGGCCTAGATCCGTTTTGCAGGACACGGCTTTGGTGGTCATCCTGCCTATATATTGACATAACAGAGCAGATATAGGTTTACGTTTGACCACTACCTCACCTGATGTTAGGCGATGATGAGGTCAACGTTGGAGCATGCATATGTATCTATAGTAACCTAATCAATCTTAATTTAAACCTCTGGTTGTAGGTATCAGGAAACAGAGGCTTTCAAACTTTTTAATTTTTGAAGAAAATTGGTTCAGTGTTTCTGTAATCCTCCTTTTGACCTCTTCTTACTTTCCACTTTTGATTTCACTTCATATTTTTTTTTTCCTTTTTAATCTAGTAATACCTAATGGGGCAAAAGGACGACATAATGCAGATAAATTGATTTTAGTTTCTGAAAATACATGACACAATTTTTTTTACATGATTTTATAAAAAACTAGCTTTGCCCGCGCCTAAAATATGCAGCCTATGACACACAGGAATAAAACAGCTTTCTATTGGTGAAAAAAATTTAGCAATCGGACCAGTACTTCCAGAGATTATCCCCTACATACAAACTTACAAATTTTACCTCTTTATAATATTAGTATAGATTAGAAGAACTGTAGTTGTTACTTATACATTATCGAATCATATCTTTTCAAAAATGGGTTTAAATATACGCAAGTCCATAAATACCTTTTCTTGGTGAGAAATTATAATTTCTCTGACTTTTACCGATTAAACCTCACCTGTATTCCTTCCTACTACCTGCCTTTGCGTTCCGTTCCACAGGGACTCTTTGGAACCATCTTGTCGCCCGCAAATACATAGGTATTACTAGCCTCATTGCTTCGTCAAGTACCTATTGCATACCCTTTTTTTATGGTGGGAAAAATCATCCAATGACAACCCCCGCTGACTCTTACTGACTAAAAGACCCACCCCGTTCCTTCTAGCCTTCATACCGGTGCTCGAGTTCCCTTTCGGATAACCCTGGCCCCAGTAGACTTCGACCCGGCTGGTTCCCTGCTGTTGCTGACAACTCCTTGAGGCGCGCAGGAACAGTGCGCGCCGTCACCTACTGCATACCCTTAGTACCAACATCACATCAAAATCCCCTGCCCTTTCCAGTACCACCAACCTCTTGAAAGTAAGCAAAACTCGTCGCCGTTAAAATCTCAACAGATGTGATATGTTCATTTGAAGTGACAAGTTATTCATTTACCTACGTCTTATAATTTAAGAGGGACGTATTCTAGCCCCAAGTCTAACGAGGTATAAAACATGGTAATTTGCGCCGTCTTGAGGAGACACTGAGCGATCTCCCGGCTAGTTATCAGTTATTTTAATTTATGTTTAGACTTTCAAGTGTATCTTTACTTGTATCTCAAGTATTTTGTATCTAAGCGTTTCGCCTCGTCGTTTATACCGCGTACATCGAAGGACTGGAACAATTAGCCTGCAGCGGTCTTCCCGTCTGATTATAATTTAGGTGTCTTGGCTTGAGTGAATAGGCTCTTGATAAACTAGTGCGATCCACTGCCATCGATTGCATCGCTGCTTACCATCAGGTGGGATCGTTGTCAAGCAGTATATAGTTTATATTATTTAAAAATAAATTTATATAGAAGTACTGTTGTCGTATCTAAAAATTAGCATTCCAACTAAGCGGTAAATCTGATGAACTGTGTTCAGTTCAGACAGAGTTGAAATACCTCGTCTGCCTGTAATTCCATCATATTTACTCATTCCTCTCCCAGAAGAATTTGAATAAATGTTTTAGTTAATATAATCTTTCTGGATTCGATTTTCTTCAAGGATTTCTATTCTACTTCTGCATGTGTTTATAACTAACGATGGCCAACCATTGTTCTCAAGCTTAATATAAGCCTTTAAGTGCTCCTACAATATTTCTAAGAAGCAGGGATTAATTAGCTATACCGGCAAACACGAAGAATTACAGTATGGTTGTGAAGATAAATATCTCTCTTACGATGTAGGAAAGGGATAAAATAATGAATATCCATGTTGAAATTACACAATAAAGTGTTAACTGGGCAACGCACTAAATCGTTCTCATCAAGCATTTGCGGCAAAAGTAAACACAGGTAGATAGCTTATATTACAGCCGTTACTCGCAGCTGATTCCGACTTTAAACTACTTCAGACCATAAACGGTTATCTTTCAAAATCTCCTTTCGTAAAATACCTGGTTAATGAAAGCGCATACCTACGTCTTTTCAACACCATTCTGATGTTTTTACGGTACACATTTCCAGACATATTGCCAGTTTATTAAACTGGTATGTTTTAATTGCCTTTAATAAACTAACCTTACTTATATGGGGTCATAAAACAAAATGCCAATCAGCATGAAATAAAAAAAGTGGATTACAAGAATATTGTTTCTTTTTTAACATAGTTCGCAAGTGGCTCCACCTGGCTTGACTTGCTACATTTGCTAAACAATGTGACACCAAACCAAAAGCACTAAAACTCCTATTATTGTCTCTGCTCGATACAGTCATATTTATGGCAGCAATGGCGGCATCGTTCGATATTCAAACTATTTTTGGGCAGCCGAAAATAGAACTCTCGACAATAAAACCAGTAAAATATTAGGAATAGAATAATTTATGGGCTGTGAAAATGAACGACTGTAAATAAGACGTAAGAAGTCACTGTAAATTAGTCACAGAGAGCTCTTATAAAAGGTATTTTATGTCCCTTTTATTTTGTCTTGGCATGATGCTAGATTTTAGAAATAACTTCAATTAGAAATAGTATTACATGTTTTTGTTGACATTCTGGATGTAGAAACAGGATTTTCTTTAATGTAAATGATGTAAGATTGTAGTAAGTGAATACCTGTCATTCCGAACTTTCTGTAGTAGTTACTTCGGACCGAAGAACACAGACATTAATGAGAGAAGCGAACATAAACCAATACTGAGTCCAATTGGTGGAAATAGAAAATCTTGAATACTTCATTGTTTCATTCATACTATTCCTCTGAAAATAAATTAGATAGGAACGTACTACTTACGTTTAATTTTTTTCTAAGTCAACGTAGCAAAGTCTGCATTTCAATATAACAACGCTCATATAAGGAGAAAATTAGTATTACAGATTTTTATACATAATTATAGATTTATCCAAATTAACATTCCACAACAGACAAATAACGATGGATAGAGTGGAAGAGCAACGTCCTTATTAGCACCTTCATAAAGTCATAATAACTGACAACGTATCCTTACCAAACTCTTGTGGAAATTATTTCATTACCACTGCTCTCAAAACATGTCATTTCATGTCCTTGACTCAAAAATTTAAGTCATCCTCAATGTAATATCCACCAACCCCCACAAGACCTGCGTAGTGGGTCCTACTCCCCAGTCCCTATCCCAGAGAGAAAGCTTCTGTCCCAACATCGGGAATGTAATAGTCCGATTAAGTTACCTTACGAAGACAGACCAATAGTTATTAGTTTCTATCAGACTTATTCAATTTTATCACTTCATAGCAAAGCTTACGTTCCAGTACACCACAATAAATATCCACCTGACCTTTCAGCCAAGGTATTTATAGCACAACTCTAATCGCATTGAAATATTGATATTGGACGGTAAATTTCATGCTAATGAGGCTGGCAACACCGACTAGAGGTGCGACCAGCAACTATAGTGGGTATTAACAAGATGGCCCGTTTAGAATAATAGCACAGATTATATTTATTGGAGCATAGAGAATGAATGAGTGGTTCGACGGACTGTTATGTTTAATCTATGCATTCAATCAGTGATTTCTGAATAATTGAAGATTTTGAGCTTGGAATAGCGGTAAAATATAGTTATACTAGCTCAAGCTATGTCACTACTTCAAGTATTTAGTTATAAGCTGTTCGGCTTAACTAATATTATAAATACGAAAGTATCTCTGACTGTAGGTAGATGGTTTACGCTCTCATGAGTAAACTGCTGAACTAGTTTTGTCAAATTTTATTCAACGGATAAGCAAGTAATTAAGTACAGATTGGGCCCTGGAGGACATTATTCTAATTGCATTCTAAGTGGGAAGGTACCTATACGTTTTCTTTATCCCTTGAGTACTCTCCTATGCGATATTTTATAATTATCATGCAGACATAGCCGCTGAAGATGTTAGTACAAATATAAACTAGTACGGTAGATGATAAGTAGATAATGTACCTAAGCTGCACGTTAAAGCCGGCAGCCGCATTTAACACACAATTCAAATTAAGTGCCTACTTCTGTCAAAATCAAGGAATGGGTAATAACAGAATAAATAAATACCCGTGTCAAAATTGCCACAACTTTGTAATCAAAGTCGAGAACCCTAGTTTATTAGCGCTTCGGCCCAATAAAATCAACTAGCTAAATTATTGAAGAATATCGTGTTATATTGTAGGTATCTCTCAGCCATTCAAAATCAAGACAATTTACAGATTCTGAACAACATTCTCACAATAATAATATCTTCTAAAATATATTAATTAATGCTTTAGTGAGCCAAGGTTGGAATGTTAATATTTGAGTATTATCGTAAGGGCTCTTACACAATGCTATGACTACTAGCAAAAGTTAGCACTAATCTATCATTGTATGGAAGTGTACTTGCGGAATTCCGCATTTCCGCACGTGTGTCCAATTCCGCAGGAAACGTGAATTCTTCCAGGATAAAGTAGCCTATGTACTCTGTGATAAATCGGCTTTCCATCCATGTATTGTCGTAATAGGACCACTACTTCTAAAAATTTTCTCCTACAAACAAACAAACAATTTATGTCTTTATATAGATAGTTTTAACACAGAATACCTATATAAACCTATAGCAGTATGGTTAAGATAATATCACTTAACAGATTGTGCCGATAACCGAAAATGGCTACTATATTAATTTCCCAAACTATTCATTTAAGCAGCTTTCAACAATGTATAAATCTGCGGACTAAATTCTCGTACACCCAACCCTTTGTAAATTGCATTATAATGGAAACCAGAATAGAGTATGGAGAGCGTCAAAGATGAAAGGGCTAGATATTATGAACTTAATAATAAACACGTATGTTAACTGTCTTGTATACCGTTTGATGAATAATTACTGTGATTACTATAACAGTAGAGATTATGGCCTCATTTATAAAAAAATAAATAAGCATGTAATTAGTTTCTATAGTGACTAGCAGGTTCTTAATTCAAAATTTTCTACGGCAAATTTGAATTTGGAATCCGCTAATCAATATTTTAAACTAAGCTTATACAATATGGTTAGCGAGTTTTAAAAATAAAGATAATTGTGTTAAATATTTAATCACGATATACTAAAAACTGAATCTGGATATACGTTTAGAACATAATAATTTGATAATATATTCAGATTGATTTCTTAGATCGAACATGTATAAACGAATTTAGTGCAAGGTGACTGTCAATTTTAGCAATCATGGTCTTTATGTGAGGATATCAATTTAAATCTTGCACATAGCCATCCTTCTTTCCCCATGTGACCATTCGACAGAAAACATAAATACCTTTTTTTTTATGGGTAAAAATCATCCAAATGACATCTCCCGCCCTTTGGCGGAGCGTTAGATAGTGTCAGACTCTTACTAACTAAAAAACCCGCCTCGTTCCTTCTTGCCTTTCATACCGGGACTGAGCTACCTTTCGGTTCGGAGGTAAACCTGACCCCAGTAGTGTTCGACCCAGCTGGGCCCCTGCTGTTGCTGACAACTCCTTGGGCGCGCGGGAACAGTGCGCGCCGTCGACGACTTGGACTCGGTCCGGACAGTAACCGGACGGTCGGACAGCGAGCTACCCTTTTTTTTATGGTGGGAAAAATCATGCATTGACATCCTCCGCCCTTGGGCGGAGCGGGAGATAGTGTCAGACTCTTACTGACTAAAAGACCCTCCCCGTTCCTTCTAGCCTTCATACCGGGGCTCGAGCGCCCTTTCGAATAACCCTGGCCTCAGTAGGCTTCGACCCGGCTGGGTCCCTGCTGTTGCTGACAACTCCTTGAGGCGCGCGGGAACAGTGCGCGCCGTCGACGACTTGGGCTTGGTCCGGACAGTTACCGGACGGCCGGACAGCGAGCTACCCATTGCTCACTTTCCGCAAGCCCGCGCCTACGGTGGCCGGAAATCGGGATCAGAATCCCGGCGGCGGCGGCGGCGGCGAGAACGCCGTTGCCTGATGCGTTCGGCCTCCTCCTTTGCGAGCATTACTGCTTCGCAGAAGTCGGCGACCGCCTGCCACTCCTCCTCGCTCCGGATCATGGCCTCAACCAAGGCCCGGAGCGAGAGGTCTCCGCCGCCGATCGCCCCCACGAGGGCACGGCGATGCTCCGCCCAAGCAGGGCACACCTCGACTGTGTGCTCCACCGTGTTCTCCGGGCATTCCGCACAGTGGCGACACCCGGGCGTCACTTCCGCATGAATCCGGTGCAGGAACCTCCCGAACGAACCATGTCCGGTGAGGACCTGCGTCATACGGAAGGTAAGGACGCCGTGAGGTCTTTCCAGCCACGCCTCAAAGAGGGACAGCGAGCTACCCATTGCTCGCCGTCCGCAAGCCCGCGCCTACGGTGGCCGGAAATCGGGATACGAATCCCGGGTGGCTGGGGCACTGTGAGCGCTGTCGCCTGATGCGGTCGGTCTCTTCCTTTGCTAGCATTATTGCTTCGCAGAAGGAACAGAAAACATACTACAAGAACATCAAGCAAAGAGCTGTAGCAACCTCCCATAATTACGAAATCTACCCAACTACCTCGTTAAATAAACTATAACAAATCACTAATCAGCTCGGACCCTTACGTCTCGTACAAATTATAACCAAGCACCGACCCAGTTCTCAAGCCCATCCCACGAACACATTCTATGGGCTCGTTATTGGAGAATAACTATTGCATTTACTATTAATAGCATCGTTTATGTATGATTGATACTGCACAGCAACCTAGATACCGGTTGCTGCGTCTCAAGTGATTTGGTTATTGTTACCTGTTCTATTCATTTGTTTATTCATTGAAATACCTCTCGCAGTCAGGTTCTCTGGAAAGACTTAAGCTTCTAGAGACAGCCTATACATAAATAGCTTTATAATATTTATTTATTAAATGCTTTATGCACACAAAAGTGCAAAAGGCGGGATTAATGAGTAGTGGTTTTTTGCTGGCACGAAACCACTCGTTCACGAGTCCAAGTCGCACTTGGCCGGTTTATATTATAAGGTTTCCTTATAGTAGGTAAATTAATATCTTGTTGTACAATAAAATATAACAAAATATATAAATAAACTTTCGCCTTTTAGTTAGTTTATCACACACACTATAATATATATTAGTGTCTGTGGACAAACTTGTAGCATAGGCATAATCAATCAGCCTTATAATGTTCCCACTATTGGGACTCAGGCCTCCTCTCTAGGAGAGGAAATGGGCCCTAATCCACTACGCGGGTCTAGTACGGTTTGGTGAATTTCACATGTCTTCGAAATTTTAGTTCTAGGACATACTGGTTTCCTCACGATGTTTTCTTTCACCGTTTTAAGAGCAGTGGTGATGAAAATAAATTACACAAGGTAATGCACCTGCACCATACAACTCGTAAGTCGGGGCCGTTACCACTTGGGCATCACTGCTCTCATGTTGGAAAGAAGTTGAGTTATCGATGCGAAATTCTATGATAGACGCCAAAATCCGGATAACTCACACAAAAATCAGGTACCCACGTCAGTGGCTGGGTTTCGATTGAAAAATTTACCTAGATATGCCAATGTTTCCATGACCAAACTAGTGCTAATGGTGGAATCGAAAGCATCAACCGAACACCATGATCATGAAATATTAATGATTCTCGGCATAATTCCTGCTGACGTTCTCTTTATCTTAAATGTCAAATGATTCCAATTAACATCGAAATTACATGATTAGAATGTTAGTTATTGGCACAGAAACTTTAATAGCATACATTAAGAGTGGGAAGGTTTCCGTTAGGTTACCTACGTTTATTCTAATTAAATATTATAATGAAGGAAGTTATATGGTTATTATTAGACTTGCCTGTTTTAAAAATTAAATTGGTGCATTAATATACTAAGTACAAGTGACCACACTAATATTATGGGTTCTTTGGAACGGGATCACGGATCCAA
Source organism: Mythimna ferrago (assembly GCA_910589285.2). Classification (NCBI taxonomy): domain Eukaryota; kingdom Metazoa; phylum Arthropoda; class Insecta; order Lepidoptera; family Noctuidae; genus Mythimna; species Mythimna ferrago. The sequence continues at coordinate 6,058,395 of OU342693.1, forward strand.
CTTCCACCTATAAAAATCTTATTTTTTTTGTAATATTTTGGGACAACAAGGAAAAGGTAATTGTACTAAAGTACAATTACCGAAAAATACTATTTTTATAATTTTGTTTGTGATCCCAAAGTACTACTCAAAATATTTATTATTTTTATAGGTGGAAGTTAGGACCGCGGTCTCGGTCCAAAGAGATCCACAACCCAATATTATAAAGGCAACAGGCACACATAAAGAAATAAGACAACAAAACAGGATTATTCCAATAAATAATATGATAAATAAAATTATATAGAAATAAAAAAAATATATATGTAATGAAATGACCTCCTTGGAAATGACATTTCATTAATTTAATTTTTAAGCTGTGAATACGGGGTGACGTATCATTCATTGACAGATGATGTTTGGATTATTTTGCGCATTTTATTGTTATAAAAACTTGTAGAGAGATAATTAAAGGGGTATAATTGAGGAGGCGATATTAGTGAACTTTAAATGTCGTTTCTTTGTTTTCAGGTGAGATAAAAGTGTAATTTCAGTTAAACGATAATTGTTATACTGTAAAAGCATGTTGAATAAAACAAATCTTTGTTTTCAGAGAAACAATTTGTGGTTTATTTCGAAAATCCTCAAAAATATACCTTATATATATACAAGGTGTTAGAGCAGCCCTCCACAAACTTTAAGGGCTTGATCAGTTAGTAGACGAAACTGAACAACCTTCCACAAATTTTTTTTTCAGGAAACGAAAAAAAAATCGGCCTCGCCATACCAATTTGTCCAATCAAGTTTATCATTTTGTATGGCAAGGCTGATTTTTTGCTTCGTTTACTGAAAAAAAATTTTGTGGAAGGTTGTTCAGTTTCGTCTACTGAGCAAGCCCTTAAAGTTTGTGGGGGGCTGTCCTTTGCACCTTTTATATATAGAACAAGACATGGTCAAAAATTATAATAAAACCCATTAAACTAAGCCTTCATTTTAATCAATTAGTAATTTATCAAGTAACGTTATTTTTGCTCATACTCATACCTATGATTTTAGAAAGATGCTATCAGACTAAATACAGTTATTAATCGATTCTTCTGACCTTTACTCAAACTAGCACTTAACATTTACTATTGTGTTTCAATTAAAACAAAGCAATAAATTGTTCGAAAGCAAATATTTGTTTACAACTTATATTGTTTTATTATAAGTTGTTTAATTCCCTGGTTAAACTTGTTCTTTTTATACAAACATGACACTAATAAACCGTAATTATGATTAAAATAAATAGGTTTCTATAAATGAATAAAAGTTTATAATGCGTTTTAATATTTTCTCTGTTAAAAAATTGGAATGAAATTTATAATGCGGTTTTATAAAGCTCTTTCTTCCAACAAATGCGTGAGTAATTGTCAGTCAGGTTAATTTACTTAACTTACAAAGCCAGGTGTCGCTAATTAGCCTAAGTGCGTTTTTCCATGTCACTTAGAGCATGCAAATAGCCTGTAACTATTCGCGGAAGCCAGTGATCTATTGGATATATGTTTAATGATTTAATCATGATAGTTCTTATCGAAATTCACGTACTTTTCAAACGTGAAAATCGTACAGAATTCAACGCAGTAATTTTCAACATTTTCCAAAATAAACAGACATGCACATGCGGTAGGCGGCTTTATGTTATAGTCTAGAGGAAATCTAAAGGTGCTGGCCAATTTACTATGTCAATCGATAATTGTATTTTTATTTTGGATCGATAAGATCAGCAGTTCGTGTCGAAGGAGTTTTTAAAGCGCACGACGATTAGTCAAACGCCTCTACGCGTTGAAACAAAGATCCAAAATGAAATATTTTAAATTATGTATTTTGACAGTATCAATTATCACGAAACAATAAATTTATTTTCCGATAGTTTTTATTATCGAAGTCATTTCGTTTTATTTGTTTACTTTTAATTATAGAATGTTTGTTTAAAGTCGTTTATATACGAACGTGTGTCGTGTCGATCTTCGCATTTTATTTTCATCATTGATAAAATCGGTAATGTGGAATATTTAAATTGCTAGCCGATTTATTGTTCCTGTCACGATTTAAATATATATAAAGAAGTATTTTATCTATGTAGTCGTGCATGCAAGTTTTAAGCACGCTTTGTAATGGAAATAATGAATAAATCGTGAATTTTGTTCTCATTTCTCGTTCGCTATCCATATTTGCATCCATGATTATGACAAACCTTTTCGAAAAGACTTAATTTGGTAAAACATTATCATTTGGCCGACATATCGGTATAATGATTCGAGTATAGCCGTCACGATCTGTGCATAAGTTGAGTACTTAATGCCGTATTAGTGTGGTATTACAAGATCTCGACAATATTTAACGGTGGTTCAACACATGGTGGGCATGGCAGATATTCAATTTATAATCTCATAAATGGAATAAGGTCGATGCGCCCGCGGCGGCGGCAAAGGTTAATCGGAACACGCTGAACACGTCACATGGCATTGTCGAGGCGCCCTGCTATTGAGAAACTGAAATCTGAACACGATTAGATTTATTGCGATATTTTGCTGCGATTGATTGCTATCGATTTCTGTGCCGTACCGTGTGTGACTGATTGCTTCGTGTCGATCTCGTATTATTGTTTGTTTCTCTTGCTATGTATTGTGTACCAGACCCTAATAATCAAAAGTACTTAGGTGTGCAGGTGCCAGCTTTTAAATGCAAATAAAATTTTACTATTCCGCGTAATAATTTTCATGTTTTTACTCGAGCTACCGCATAACTGTCAGCACATTGCCAACAAAAAGCATGAATTAGACGACAATAAATGAGTCGTAAAAGATAGTACGCTGTTACGCAGAACATTTTTAAACATCCGCTCCAGACAGACTCCCCGCGGCGCGACGATCGATCATCCGTGGAACAGCGCTGTTTTAGTGGGAAAAAAAGATAATTGAAAAAGCACTTTTCTATTGTGTGAAGGCTGCATTAAGGTTCCATTAAACGGCATTAAATAAATAGTTGTCGTTAAGAGTGTTGACCGGCGGAGCGCGGGGGTCGTGCGCGTGGAGCGGAGCGCGCTGTATGCGGCGCTCGTACGGCCGCATCGGCATTCTGCCAGTGATCACGCGCACAACTGCATTATTCAGCACAACTCACGCGCCGCTGTCGCATTATACCGTACGATCCTTAACGCCTCGCCTCCGACTCAACCCGCATATGGAGTACCGGAAAAACTAACAATGTCGTACCTATTACATGACAAATTGCGACTATTAGCGTCTCGGCCTCGTTGGGCCGGCTTTGGTAGCGATGCTCTAAGTCTCCGAAGATTATGGAAACGTTGTTATGCAGTTCGCGGAAACCTTTTTACTGGGAGTGCCGTTTGTCGAAGTTGTGAGTGCCGGTAAGGCTGTCCATAAGCGAGCGCGTCTCGCGATTCCATTTGTTGAGATGTTACAACAGGAGCTGGGCTTATTTCTTTACCATTTAATAGCAAGATCTTATCCGCCTACAGGCGTCAAATTGGCGTCATTGTCTGCGCCAACAATGCCTACATTATCGCAGAAATAGGTAGTAAGAATGAACGGCGAATTAACTTTGACATTAGAACCGACAAACGCTTGTTAATACGACGAGCTATGATATTAGTATGCCATACTTACATGACATTTAACAATCATTAAAGTAATCGATGTTTCGTAGAACAATCAAGTTGAATTTTGCCTTGAAGTATTAACTGGAATAGATTGATCTTAGAAGGCCAAGAACCTACTGATGATGTGCAACTTGACCAAGGTTTAGCTACCTATCTGTAAATCTGCCATTAAACATGTAAAAAAAAAGACCCGTTTTGACATTTGTACCTATTTTGACTACCTAGCGGCTTGTCCGGTGTAGTAGCTACTACTACATCGGACCCCTAATTATTACAAGTATTTTAATTTCTCTTTCTGTTTCGTTCCAAGTTACATTCTATGGTTTTTCTCAAATGCCAGGAATTATATCAACGGAATTAAGTACTCGATTGTCGTTGAAAATTATTATCTACTTACATAAATGAGAATTTTTCGAGCATCCAGCTCCCGACCTACCAAAGCCCTTTCTGGTACACAACCAGATACATAGTGACAAAAACATGACTTTATCTTCTAAACCGATGTTCGCCAGCCTTTACCATGTTGGCAGTTCTCGCTAATGGCACAAAAGTATACATTCATTTTCATCAAAACTAACAATGGGCTGCTAAAGTCGCCTAATAGACCATTACAGGTAGATTTATGTTGGTTACAACGTCTCAGGATTGAGGCATAGTTGACTAGCATTACCATATAAGAAGGGAGAATAAATAACATCGATTTCTGTTGGAGAATTATTCGTTAGATGTTGAGGCGAGTAATCATGAGCAGTGAGTAGGCTTCGATGTGAACACGCGTTTGAATCTAAATGGTTAATTTGTATCTTATAGGTAGCTACTTAGTAAGGTATGTGCTTATATCGTGGATTGTGTAAGTATAGTGGGGATGCGAATCGTTCGTATTGGTCTTTGAGAACACCTAAGTAGTGTAATATGGGTTACCTTTCTTTTTTTACTGCGGTATTGTCCGCAAGAATTACTGCAGAATGTGATTTTTAGTCAATAAAAGTCTGAATCTCCTCGCTCCACTCAAAGCGGGTAAAAAGACTAGTCATTTCTACATAATTTGATCTGTATGTTGTAAGTATAGTAAACGTAAAAATTAACCTAGATTTTAGGTATATTTTTTAGACCTACATTTCTGGTATGCAATACTCCCAAGAAAGCTCGCTCGATCAAGCAAAGAATGTAACCTGCAATATATTCACGCAATAAGATTTATTATTCAGGTTGAACTAATCGAACCATTAGAAGAAACACGAATCGACAGATTAATACAAAAAATATAAGCGAAACCCAGCCAGTACCATAGATCAACTAGGAATGTAGAACAAAAACTCTATGGCTGAATTTATGCTCCAAAAAACCGTTATATTTGAAATTTTACAAGTTCTACGATTAGGAAACGTCAAATGTGGTTTGTGCTGATACGGATCTTAGGAGTAGCAGTAACGTAGTAAAGTGTACCTCGGAATCAGAACACGGTTAACTGATTTTCTAATAAGCCATTAATAATCAATTAATCGTTTAAGTAACATTAGCGATTATGAGTGTTGCGTGAACATACAAAAAGCGTGCTGAAAAATAATGATTTTGTTACTAATTAGTAGTTTTTCTTTTATAAAGAGTAGATATCCTTATCCCGCTTGGTGAGTGTAAAAGACTATTAGAAGCTCTTCAAATCAGTTATCGCTATAGTCACTGTCATAGAGCTTCAGGTCTGTCGCCAGCCATAACAAACAGGCTTGAAGGCCATGCCATATAGCCACACGGCGCGTACTGTTCCCGCGCTCAAGGAGTTGTCAGCAACCGCAGGGGCAGCAGGGTCGAAGCCTACGGGGGCAAGGGTCTGTTTCCGAAAGGGAGGCTCGGCCATGGTATGAAATTCAACGAAGGAACGGGGTGGGTTTTTTTAGTCAGTAAGAGTCTAACACTATTTCCCGCTCCGCCCAAGGGCGGGGGATCTCATTTAGATGATTTTTAACGACCGAAAAAATGCCTTATAGCCACAATATTGAGTAGGTTTGTAAAGGTACAGGGTTACTAAAAGTATGTTATCTATGGACAAGAGACTACGCCCCATAATGTGGACATATCACTAATTCCTGATTCGCGTATTAAGGACCAAGCACCCGAAAAGTGCCATAAAACAGTGACTTTCTGAAGCCTACTCCTCGGTAACGGCCAGGTTCATAGGTTTGAAAAAAATATATGTTTATTATAGATTCATGAACAACATTATCAACATTTGATTTTTTCGTGCTATTAATACTTTTGTCTAAAAAAAATATTTAGCAATTTCGCAACTTTTTGCAACTTTTCCCTACTTCTTCGAAACGGCTTGGGTCTTGAGAAACGTTTTTATACATAAAAAATAGTGGTTTAATATTCTTCATAGTGAACATAGCATATGTAAGTCAATCAATATTTCGCAAAAAAAATGGATTTAAAGGTCAGCCGCGCGCTTTCCAGGCGCTGCTAGCCGCAAATAAATGCACAGATATGCGTACTGCCGCCTAGGCGGGTGCGAGAGTTGCGTCCATTTAATTTCGGCCAGATGGTTCAAGGGACTATAAGCCTTAAGAGACGCGTTTTACCTACTGATGGCAGGGGAATAACAGTTTAGTTGTCGAAAATTATATTGAAATGAAATGAAATGAAATGATGATTTATTTGCAAGAATGTAGGTACAAAAATATGGTGTTAAGTAAAAGAAGGATCCAGTACATTCTACCGTCAGGCATGCAAAATAGTTTTTTTTTTTGTAGAATAATTATCATGAAACAGTTAAGTATATAAAAAAAAACACAAATATTTAACTAACATCAAATTATGAAATAATCATTAAAAAATATATAAATCATTCAATTTGTAAGTTCAATTATTGGTAAACAATGTCAATAATATAATCAATAATTGTTCCATTTGAATTTCAGAATATCGGCAGAATGCAAACCTTATAGATAGCTCGTTTATGCCTTTTACTTAGCATATCTAGAAAGCAACTCTCACGTTTCATATTGAATAAGCATAAGCAACATCAAAGATATCCAGCGATTTATATTCTGAATTATGTATCACGCACCGACCTTTCCAATTCTGAAAACGTAGACATGTAATTTATCATCTATTCAATTAACATTACGATGGTAAGTTACTAGTTTAATGAAAAGTGCGAGTAATTTAATTTGCGCTGTCATAGTAAGTATTAAATTTCATCCAGGTTATAACCCCACGCAGCGCATATAAATGAAACATAAATCACTCCTACACTTAATACCACCTATTTATATTAACTTCACTGTAGCGGTAATATGCAAAGGTTTAACATGGAGATGGTAAAAACATATAAGTTTTTGCTTTGGCCATTATACAATAGTTCTTGAAAGGGCGGGCACAGCAGGATGTAAATCAAGTTAATTTGAAGTTATTCTATGTAGGAATGACTTATTATTCACTGAATTGTTTAATAAGACTTCGTTCTATTTGAAATATCTATTATTTATTTAATGTGCACACCTACCATAGTGCAGCATTTTTTTTTTAACCCAAAGGCCTATTTGCCACTACTGTACTTAGTTTTAATAAGTGATACATTATTTCGAAAGTAAAACATCTCTCAACCTAGACATCTTGTGCAAACTATTATGTAGGTTTTAAATAAATACTTATTTATTTTAGATAGGTAGGTACCTACTTACTAATTAGGTATGCAGTCGAAGAATCTGACTTGTTTGCATACAATTAGTTTGTGCAAAATTGTAATTAGTTGGTACAAAAACTGTAACACTTAGGTACATACGTCGTATCTCACTACAGTTTTCTGTAAAATCACACCAGCAGGCCTGGCCATGTTACCTACGATCGTTTTGTTTCGAATCTCTTTCTGCAGTCTATAACGCCTCCGATTCCTTTGTTCTAACCACGATGAATACCAAACCAATATTTGAAGTTTTCTACTACCGTTAACAATTGTAGATTATCAACTTGGCTAAGCCCTCTGGAAAATATGGCTTTTAGCGCCTGAACAACATATCAGAGCAACTCGGTTGAACAACATCATAATCTCCTACTATTACCTAAGTAGCATCAGTAACATCATTAATACTATGGAATATGGATTAGCTTGAGAAAAGTGTTGCAGATTCTAGACTTCAAATAGTTCAATTTTGTCAGTCTTTTACCCCAGCCGATTACATTTCTATTACTGAGACAGAGAGTAAATTTAGAATTACATTAGACCGAGGCACACGTTCGATGTGGCGACGCTTGGGGGAGGCCTATGTCCAACAGTGGACGTGTATCGGCTGAAATGATGATGATGATGATGAGGCACACGTGGACCACGCCTGATTTGTATGTAGGTACGTAGAACGACGTCGCGTAGCGTGGGTCCAGTGCAGTTCTACAAGTCTAGTTTCCATATGAAATGTATGGAGACCGACGCGCCCAGATCGGCATGCGTGGCCCACGTGTGCGCGTGCGCAGTGTAGTTCTTCCTTTAAGGAACCGGGTTAAGGGGCCGTAAACGCAATCCACCACAAAGGCCCAGTTTGGGTTTTGGGTTTTCATATTTTCAAAAACGGAGGGACATGTGTTGCAAGGTTTCAAAGTTAAATTTCCATAGACAACAAGACGCGCAAGGCGAAAAGAGCAAAATTAAAACGTTTACTTATTTCTCGAATTTAGTACTCTAAGACTCTCTGCGTCAAGCAGTGGAAGGAACTAAGGTTTATGTAGTTGGAATGTAAGGCGTGAATGTAATCTATTCGAGTCTGACATGACCCTTTGTCTCGTCAAGGCAAAGGAACTTAAAAAGGGCAAATTAGGTTACGCCATCCAGAGGCGTAGCGTGGACTAATTTAAACGTGGGCGAATTCACACCAGCAAGGCTTTTTTCTTTAATAAATTCGACGAGACAGTGACTGTCGCAACAATCGCAACCCAGTTTTCGACCACATTGTTGTTTACCATCAGGTGAAAACGTGGTCAAATGCGAGCCTATCTACACTAATATAATAATTATACTAAAGAGGTAAAGTCTGTTTTTTTTTATTTTATAATTTGGTCACTGGTCCGATTGTTACAATTTTTTCACCGACAGAAAGCTGCTTTATTCCATACTAGCTTTTTCCCGCGGCTTCGCTCGCGTTAAATTCGGGGTAACACGGTTCCCCTTACAAAAAGTAACCTATGTCACCTTCATCCCTTCAACTATCTCCACTTAAAAAATCACGTCAATTCGTTGCTCCGTTTTGCCGTGAAAGACGGACAAACAGACACGAACATACACTTTCCCATTTATAATATTAGTAAGTATTTTATGTAGGTACGCGGGCGAAGTCGCGGGCAAAAGCTAGTCAATTATAAAAAAACACCCTCGTTCTTAAAGAACCCTCGCTTGTGCGAGGCCCCTTTGAGGGCAAGGCCCCACTTCGCCATCGCCTAACTACGCCACTAACGCCATCAAATCACGCACATCAACATAGTACGCCTTTCGCAATTGATAAATGAGTACGATAACCCACGTATGTTATTTGACGCAGAGAATAGAAAAACCGACCTTGCTGTCTGAAATCACATCGTTGACCCACTGATCCATAAGTTTATAATAATGACCTTTAGTTCTGGCGCCACTAGAGGTCAGAATCCTTCAATCATGTTTCTTATTATATTGGTGAATGTCCGTAATAAGGTATTTTCTTTAATTATGAGTGAAGTGCGTTAATCATTGCTTGTCACTCAAGTAGGAGGCGTTTCTGCTCGAAGTCAAGCACAAAGCATAGATAAATTAGATCCTTTTTAGCGTGCCGAGGGCGAATATAGTATTTAGATGTATTTTTTTTTTTGGACTGACGCTAAGAATAACTCCTATATCGTGGGTGCGTTCACAATCATGTACTTACTCTTACATAAACAAGACACCCAATTATAATTCAATATCTTCTGATAAGTTTATTTATTTATTCCAGCTAATTTATCTGGCAGATGGCAGAGGACACTCTATCTTTTTTGAAGTGGGAAATCATAAAACAACCCCGCTCGCTCTGGGAAAAGCGATAGTGTCAGACTTATACTGGCTAAAACCAACCTGTGTTTCTTCAGTTGCCCTTTGCGTTCCAGGGCTGCAGTAACACTTTTAAACAATCCCGCAGCTCTGACACTATGCTTAGGTAGAATGTACCTACCAGGGGCGTAGCTACCTACCGCCGTATCAATATTATGGGGCCCCCGGAAAGTAACATGTTATTGATAAGAAGTGAATAAATAATGGTAATGTGATTGGATTTTCCTAATTATGACACGAATTTCGTAGCTCGCTCCGCTCACAATAAAAACTTAACCTATCCTAGTCCAGAAAGCTTTAATAAACAAGCTCATTTTCAGTTAAGACCTGTCCTATCCCAGGCAGAGTAATCCCATTCTCGAGCTCATGACCAATCACTTCTAAATTTGCTACGCCCGCAGCACTTTTTCCAGTCATTACTAGAACGTAAGCCTATCCAGTTAGTCTGTCCAAGTGTCCATTTCCTTCGTGGCCTATCGCAACCCCGTCGCGCTGTCTTATGTACTAGATAAATGATAAATGATAAATGATAAATGATATTTATTTTGCAAATAGGTTTAAAAAACACTTTTACACGTCAATTTTTTTTTCGTCAATTTATGCTAGATGAGGCCGGTGTTTCCTATCTGACTACCCTACTACTACTACTACTACTACTACTACTACTACTACTACTACTACTACTAGTACTAGGTTTTGCAAATAGGGCCTAAATAGTAAAACAATAAATAATTAAAAAAAAAAAGACGTGTGGCACTCGGGGACTGCCGCGGTAAAGCTATTGCATAGCATTTTTATCAACTTATGCAATTATAATTATTTATTTATTTTATTTATGCAGTATTTTTTTTCTTTGTTTTTTTTCTTTGATATTAATTGAAGTTACACTTTCACACATTGAATTGAATTTTGATTGATTGTTCACTCATTTGTTTTCTTATCGGTCACCACGCTCAAAAAACAAATGAGTGGGGGGTGTTAGGTTATTTTCGTTACGGAATTTCTGGTTTCGGTCTCCACGCTCAAGGCCCGCGATAGAAGCTATGCAATAGCTTAAAACTTTTATTTTTATACGGGGCCCCTTTGCGGCTAACAACGCCACTGGTACCAACATATTCAGCTACTTCAACAAATATGAATCCAACCAACCACATAAGTCAAAAACCACATTCCTCATAAATAAAACAACAAATCAAATCGACGTCAGTATAATATAAATATTAGCTATAAATTGTAATAAATTCATTAAAATGCGCTAGTCTTGCACTAGGCTCACGTCGACATTGAACTGTCCCTTCACAAGGTCGCAGGCCGCTTGGTACCGCCATCTGTACGTTACACTCGCGTCGTAAGACTTTTTCTGTGGAGGAAAATAAGTGGGTTATTATTTAGTTGCTGAGCTGGTAGGAAACTTTAATATGGGCACAGAAAAGATGACAGAGGTTAGAAAGGAAATACTTTCAGATTTGTACTACAACGAGTGTTGCCGCTTGTCTCACACCCTTTAACTCCATTACAGGCAATAATAATAATAATATTTATTTATTTCTCCTCATAATGCAAGTTACATGATAAATAAGTTACAGTTTGTAAGTCAAGTGTAAATGCAAAAAACCAATACGAACGCGCATTACGCAACTGACAGACCACGCACACTTAGATCGCAAGTTTGCTATTGGTAGTTGAACTATGATCATTGCCCTACTTTGTAGCACGCCCACAAGGACATTCTAATATCTTTCATCTGTTCTGTGGGCATGGGTAGGTACATCTGTAACTATACAGGCAAATTACAACTATCATCTTTCTACCCGTCTTTTATCTCCGAAATAGCTAGACCGATTTTGACGGAGACTTTCACTGGTAGATAGCTGATGTCGTAGGGAGTAACATTTTTTTAACATAACTGCCCAAGACAGAAACACTTTTTGAAATTGTGACCAAGACCTAGATCATGACGTTTAAAGTAAGATTGTTTTAATCTTGTTTCAGTGTGGGTAAGAGATGGCGCTAGACAACCTGGATAGCTCTGTCTCTTACCAACACTGGAATAAGAATAAAACAATCTTACTTAGAACGTCATGGTAACGCCGCAGGTCATTGTGCTATCGTTTTAGAGACTAACGCAAGTGAAGTCGTGGTTACTATTATACTGTTACTGTAAAGTTGAATAAGTTGTTTGTTTAAAGCGCCAATCTCAAAAAGTACTGTTTCGTATTGAAAATAATCTGAGCGGAGCAGTAGGTATCCAAAACCGCGAGTGAAACGTCAGCGAATTGCATTTTCATGCGGTTTGCCCCAATAGACAAAATGATTCATGAGAAAGGTTTAGGTCTATAATACATGCATATAAAGAAAAGTAGAGATTTTTACACTAGATACAATTGAAGGGTTAAGTGGACAAAGGTGTTATCTGACAAAATTAAAAAATCCGACTTTTTTGCATGAACCTTTGATTATAAACTTGTCTAGATGCCACATTGACACCTATTGAACGGCCCAAATAAAGTCTACTAAAATTGGTAGACTCGCTTCTCCCTTACGTCAGTGTCATTTGAAACACCAAAGGATAACGTGCTCACGAAAAGTAATTAATTATGGCCGGTTTGTGCTATCAGACTGTACCGCAATTATGTGGGAAAACCTAGATCACTTTTCATCGGTAAGTTTTGTTATTTATCCACTATTATATTAAGAAACACGATTTTTTAATTCGTTTTTTTGTAAGTTATTCTGATTAGTCAGTGTTGTCAGTTTTTTACTAGGGAGATTTGGCGAAACTATGGGAGACATAATACAAATATTATTACGTCATCTTTCGATCAGGAGAACATTATTATATCAATAAATCAATTTAAAAATTACATTATTTATTAAATCAATAAATCATAACTTATCTATACCTACAAAATAAATAAAACCCTTTGTTCTTTCTAATATTTTAGGTTTCAGATTTCCTACGGACCCAATACTAGCAAATTGCTGGAGAGAAATTATACTGCAGACTCGAAATTAAGACCAGTGGAAATCCCACAGGACTTCAGTCGTGTGTTCCGAACATTTTTCTGATGATGATTTATATTTTACAAAAAAGGTTTTACGACGCCTAAAGAACTAAAATTACTGATTGTCTCCGATCTTGAACACGCCTATTTCGTCATCCACACCATCAGGTGAGATGGTGGTCAAACGCGAACCTATCAATAAAAATAATAAAAAACTGTACATTTTTTTCACTGTATTTTTTGTCTTGTCTTGTCTTGTCTTACATCGGACTTTATACTTTTTATTTGTTTGTTTTATGTACATGTAACCAGAGAATTGTGTGTCTTAAAGTTTGTGTTAAATAAATGTATTTTTTTCTTTCTTTAATTTACAAAATATTATTTGATTCAACCTATTTTGTAAAACTTTCTTCATAATAAATAACGGATAAAAGGAAAGGCAATCATTTGGATCAGGCATCCCTAAACACGCACACCTTGACAGTTTGACGACAATAAGTACGCAAGCGGTACTCACACATATCTCGCAATTGGAGACAGTTTTAGTGCATTCGTTTGTTTGCATTGCTCCATCTAGACAAGTATATAATCAAAGGCATGAACATAGGTTTTAACTGATGGTAAATCGATCCATGGATTGAAAACACCCCGATTCTATTTCGTTACATAGTTACAGATGCCAGCAAAGGTTTTAATTGTCAATCAAGTATATATATCAGATTTGAAATGTGCTAACAGCAGAAATATTACGAGAAAATCATAATAGTAGTTAACACCTTTGTCCACTTACCCCTTCAATTGCTATAGGATGGTGCAGGTGACAGCTGTCAGATTCATACAATGTAGCTACTTATCCTTTTCTCTCATCTTCAAAATGCATATTTTCGTCCTGCTGTCATCTTACCCATGCTATGTAAAAAAGACCTTAGTAAGGGTATTTGTTCACAAAACGGTGAAAGAAATCATCGTGAGGAAACGTGTCTTAGAACCAAAAGTTCCAAGACATGTTACATTTACCAACCCGCACTAGGCCCGTCTGGTGGATTATGGCCCATTCCCTCTTCTAGAGAGGAGGCCTGAATCCTAGCAGCGGGAACATTAAAAAAAAAGCTGATGATGATGACGATGAAGTGTATTTGTAAATCACTTTCTTGACAATCCATTTTTCTGCCGACTGTACTTGTATAGTGGATGTATAGTAGATATAATGACTCAATTACTATGTGTACTGCATATAAAAATGATTGTCTAGTAAATATATAATCAGTTTTATTACTTGGCAACAGGAATATAGGCTGCCGTAATTACTATGCAGGCTAGATTACTGAATAAATGAATGTAGGTTATAATTTGTTTTTATTATACTCTTGTAGCTTAGTGTTTTGCTACGAATAGATGTTTTAATGCAGTGTAAGGTCGCATTTCCGTCGTATGACATTACACATAGCTCATAAAACTCACACACACATAACTCACATCACTCACAACTACTTTTATGAGTGATATGGTGAGTGTGTGTGTGTAAGTGTGGCCTTTGATGTCGTATGACATTACACATCACGTTCATCATCATTAATTCATTATCAGCAAGGCTTATTTGCTGTCAAGATTATGTCGGCTAATTCAAATAGTTTTGAGAATATTATTCCATTAATTTTCTAAATTTGACTGTAAAACTGACCCGGCAAATGTAGTTCTGCCATTTAAGATATCAAAGAAAAAGAATGGAGTACGACATTGCCACAAAAAAATTCTTTTATTATTATTTAACAATAATTAAATAAATTAAACAATAAAATACACCTTAATAATTATAAATAATATATACACAAAATGCCTAGCTAAATATGACGTCATAAAACTCCGCATCGCTGTCGACTGGAAGTGTGCCCAAAAGACTGGCGGCATTGCCACGTTGTATGGCAATGCTTAATCTCTGACCGAGGTAGAAGCCAGCCCTTGGGTCAGGACGACATTTAGAAAATTTTAATTTGGCGAGCTATACTTGTTTAATATTTTAAAGAGGATGCTGTTGTATTCTTTTCTTTTTCTTGAAATTACATACTGACAAACCCTCCGTCTTTCTATGACATCATACCTTCCACATAGACATTTGTATACAAAAACATTTTTTTTTTTCGACCCTTTTTAAATTAATACTCGATCGGGATAACACAAAAGTTACTCAAGCTTACTCCTAATTCCATCTTAAACCAATTAAAAAGGATAACTAATGGATAAACCGTAGTTTAAGTTCTGTAACCCAAAGCTAAGCTCGGGGCTATGGTTTTAACACATTAATCTCTGGCTAAGTGTAGTTTACTGGCTTACGTTATTGAGGAAACTGTTAGTTACGGTTTTATTACATTAATCAATATTTTAAATGTTTATGCAAACGTTGTAATTGAATATTCTGTTGATTTGATTATGGTAGTAATAATAAGCGGTCAAGTATATGATGTGATTTATTCAGAACCCTTATTTTCCAGTTTATGACAAACTATTTTTTTTTCTTTTTTTATGTCAAAGGTATTAATCGATTTTTTAACTGACCTATTAATTTTTTTACATAATTAATCATCATCATCATCATTTCAGCCGATACACGTCCACTGTTGGACATAGGCCTCCCCCAAGCGTCGCCACATCGAACGTTCCTGTGCGTCCCGCATCCATCGGTTTCCCGCTACCTTCACCAGGTCGTCGGTCCACCTTGTAGGAGGCCTTCCAACACTGCGTCTTCCGGTACGCGGTCGCCACTCCAAAACCTTTCGGCCCCAACGGCCATCTGTTCTGCGAGCAATGTGCCCTGCCCATTGCCACTTAAGTTTCGCAATTCTTTGTGCTATGTCGGCAACCTTAGTTTTCCTGCGGATATCTTCATTTTTTATTCGATCACGCAAGGAAACCCCGAGCATAGCCCTTTCCATTGCTCTTTGGGTGACTTTGAGCCTTCTGATGAGGCCCATTGTGAGCGACCACGTTTCGGAGCCATATGTCATCACTGGCAACACGCACTGGTTAAAGACTTTCGTCTTGAGACACTGTGGTATGTTGGACGAGAAGATACCGCGTAGCTTCCCGAACGCTGCCCAACCGAGTTGGATTCGACGGTTGACCTCTTTCTCGAAGTTAGACCTACCCAACTGGACTGTCTGTCCGAGGTAGACGTAATCGTCCACAACTTCGAGTGTAGAGTCTCCGACCTTGACATAATTAATATTATTTCGAAATTAATTTCTTAACCTTTCAGATACCGCCAATTTAAGACACAATAGTAAGACAATAAATGCGCGAACGCCGGCGTTCGCCTGGGGTTTTAATGAACTAAATTAACATCATTCTATACTTTCCACAGCTGGGCATAGGCGTCCGTTCTTGAGCCACATTAAACCAGCCATTCTGGTAGGTAAGCATTTATGATTACCATCTTTTCTACCCTTACCTTAATTTATTTTAGGTGGCCTATTTTTACTGCCTAAGTATAAATTGTGTGTACAATAAAATTAATAAAGTGGATAAAGGCCTCATTTCCGATCATAACTTCAAAATGAAAATCTTAATCAAAGTTTTGTTTCTATTCACCCCTGCGTTCCTGTTCACCCCGTTTCGTAAGTAGTTATGAAGATCTCCTGCAAGGTGAGAAAGCGCCTTTACACTTTCTGTCCCATCACTGGCCTCCGAACTCTGTTGGACCCCCAGCCTTTGCTTGTGTATACTATAACTTGGTGATACTCACCAATAATTGTTGAATATCAAACCAGAGCACACCCCCCGGCGTGAGGATCTGTTTCCACTCTGTCCCACCACTGGCCGAACTCTGTTGCCCCCATAGCTTGATAATACTCACCAATAGCTGAACAGCCTGCCTGGTGTGAGGGTCCCACTCCACTCTCTCTCCTACCACTGGCGGCTGTATCAGCCTCTCAACCTTTGCTAGTTTATACTATAACTTGATGATACTCACCAATAACTTGACAGCCTGCCTGGTGTGAGGGTCCCACTCCACTCTCTGTCCCACCACTGGCGGCTGCACCGGCCCCGAACTCTGTTGTCCCCCGATCTTCCACACCGTCCATAGAGCGAATCCGTTTATTTGTTGTTTTTCTTCTGCTTCTCCTTTACTAGAAATTTTAAAATAAGTATTTAGGCAATTAACTTCGAGAGAGAGATTCGAGAGCGCTGTGGTGGCTCAGCGGTAACGAAGGAGAAAATCTTACCGAGGAGAACCCCGAGGATTCAAACCAAACAAACGCTTTACTTTGGGTTAAAATGTTTTTATCATCACCACTGCTCTCAAAACGTTGAAGTAAAACATCGTGAAGAAACCGGCATGACCCAGAACTTTAAATTCGAAGACATGTCACACCATTCCGCTCTGGGCGGAGCAAATTGGTTGACCTGTCCATTCTCTAGCAGTGGGAACATTATATGACTAATTAAAGGAAACCATAGCATTTTTTAATGTATCAGCACTTTTTTTTTCCAATTTGTAAATGTGAAGTACCATTGAGCATTTTTATTGGGTTACATCTTTTTTTTTGACATTACGAGCATGGCAGTTGAGAGTTTGTCATGCTCACTCAAATGTCTCGCTGTTGGTGGCACGTGTTGTTATTGGGTCATTCGGTTCCCTTAAAAATGGTTGAGCTGAGTGGGGCTCACTCAGTGGGGAGACTGGTCATCTCTTAGCTGCCAGTGGCTTAATTCAATTTTTATCTTTTAATTATTATTATCTTTTATTTTTATTTTATTATCTACATTGTGCTTACACAATAGAAGCAACATGAAAATTTGTAACCAAGCATTATAAGTAACACATAATATGATTTAAAAGAGTGTCCATTGAGTTTCTTTCACGTTCTTCTCCATAGAGATCTACTCTTTGGAACGTGCAATTTAGCTTCACTTTTCTTGGACTGACCGACATTTGACTATTCAAAAGTGCCCGCCAATGGTCTATTTGAAATAAATTATTTTGAATTTGAATTTGAATTTATAGTTTCCTCGACTGCATGTAATCGATTTTTTATAAACGTCCTTACTATGGCAGGACCAACTCTTGTATTTGAATGATTCTACCACGTATATTTAGGTACCTACCTACCGCCTGCACGAAATGTAACCAACTTTTTACTTGAAGTGTTTTTGCTCATCAAATTATTCAGGCGTAAAAAATGAAAAATTAATTTTGTAAAAAATCTACTAATATCGCCGTCACCTAATGTTGATTTTTGGAAGTACTAATAATAATAATACCATAATTGTACCCACAAATTTAAGTTTTTGTATAAGCTGTGTTACTTTTTGGTGTATCAGAATCAGAATGTCTTGTACAATAAAGTTTATTCTATTCTATTCTATTCTAAAAAGTTCTATTCTACTAGTTTGATCAGAATGATGAAATTCGTTATAGTTTTGGAGTACAAGCATGGCCCGCCATTATAACGCGTTATATTGGTGGGGCTATTGTTATCATGAAATTCCGTTTATGTCGTTTCAGGTGCAAAAATTTCAGAACAGGTACGAAATAGTACTAAAGGGTACTAAATATACATGATAGAATCACTTAAATACAAGAGTTGGTCCCGCTATTATGGCGTTTATAACTTTTTGATTAGTTAAGATACGTAACTAGCAATTGAATGAAATAAGTAAGCAGCGCTATAAGATTACGTACACCACTTCGACCACGCCGTCCATGGCGTACGCCGGCTTGAGCCTCGTGAACACGATGGACAGCAGCCGCACCGGCTCGCCGCGGCTCTTGCAAGGATACTCCCATAAAGGCTGGGCTTCTATTTCAGCGTCGCTGATTGTGCTTGAATTCTGTGGAGATAAATACGATTAATCTCATTTTTTCGATTCTGAAACGTGATAAATATAAAAGTAATTTTTAGCATATTTTTGTTTTATTTTCTTGAACAAACCCCCCCTCCCCCCGATATTAGGGCTTTTTTTTATGGTGGGAAAAAATCATCCAATGACAACCCCCGCTCTTGGGCGGAGCGGGAGATAGTGTCAGTGACTACGCCCTTGCGCAGGTGTACACCAAGCTTACATTGACGAATACGCGTCCGTGGATTACAGTTTAAGTGTAAGTAATAAGTAGGCCTTACAGTTTATTTATTGCATTTCAAGGTGGCTATGTTTGTAAGGAACTTTTGACAATAATATTGTCAAAGTAAATACATAGCATTATTTTCCGTGTTAAGCGAATTTCTTGAAGTGGTAACCGCGTTACTCGGTTTTCTTCATACTTATGAACAAGTAAGAACCAAGAACAGTTTTTTATCGACTTTGGAAAAAAGTAACTGGATTGGAATTGGTTGATGGTGAATGTCGAAACTTCGAAAGTGATGATGAAGTCTCCCTTATACTGTAAAAAACTATTTAGTCGGAGGATTGTACAAAACTTCTGGCAGGCGCTTAGCCCAAAGGTAAATAAATAATAATTATGTGGTATTTTTGCGCAAAGAATAAAAATATTACAAAGCAACTAAATACCAAAAATCTGACTTCAGTATCTTCTGTTTTTCGACGGATTTCATCAAATAAACTCTCACTCTTTGGGTGGAGCGAGAGACAGGCAGACTTTTATCGACTAAGCTCCACTTGTGTTCCTTCAGTAGCTCTTTGTGATCCAGGGCCACGTTACAGTAACTCTATCAAACAATCCCTCAATAGGTCCTGTCCGTTTGCTGACATCTCTTGTCGATGTCTGACAGAATTAATTTCAAATACAGTACAATTCACGAATGATGGCGGCCGTGAAGTTTGCGCAGAAGGCTGCGCAGTAACGTGTTTTAGGAACCAAATGGCGACGTGCGTGTGCGAGAAGAGTGTAGTATGCGCGAACGTTCGCAAAGGCTAACTTCACGGCCGCCATCATTCGTGAATTGTACTGTACTTATAACACATCTTAAGCTAGAACCACACTGCGCACACGTGTGCCACACACACCGATCTGGGCGCGTCGATCTGCATACATTTTAAATGGAAATTAGACGTGTAGAACTACACTAGATGTTCGCCACGCGACGGCATTCTGCGTACATATAAATCAGGCGTGTTACACGTATGCATCGGTCTAATTTAGCTAGCTTTATTATTACACAAATAAATATACTCACCGCAAGTAATCCGTCAAACACTGACATATCAATGCCTTCACATTTGCCCAACGGCGTCGCGATCTTATGCAAGTCTTGGAACTCCACCGGCATGGCCCAAATCTCACAGCACTCGGGAATTATAGACGTGCACTTGTACAACTTCGTGTTATTTTGAAATAAAACGTACGCAATCTTTAAATTCTCCCACGGCAGTATCGCACTGGCGAAGTTAGGATCAGCTATCAAATTCGTCACTTCACCGATTACTTCATCTGTAATTTCGGGTATGAAGTGAACATTTTCGAGATTGTTTGTAGAAATATAATCTTGTAATATCCCGAGATTCATGTTTAAACTTTCAAGTATGTAAACTTTTTTTGCACCAAATTTCGATGCGGCTAACCCCATTAGACTGCTTCCATTCAGGTCTAGAACGACTGAATCATTGCTTATGTCTTCTTTTAGTTTTCCTAAGAATTTCTTACTGCGTTTTCCGTCATTTAGGTACGATACGTGTGTTCTTGATAGCGCCATGTGAACTCCACATTCGCAGTTTGGTCTTTTGTAGTCTCTTCTTTTGTTGTTTTCGTTTTCTAGGTAGAACCATAGGGAGTATTCGTCTTGGCTAGAGATGAGGGTTGCCTCGGAATCTTTCTCTAAGGTGAGGCCGTGTGGTAGGTAGTAGACAGCTTGCATCCAGTGATCGCGCCATGGAATGGTGTCTTGTGGTCGTTCTGAACATATGTCAACGTCAGGGTGACACCACCAAGGTGCACAGCTAAGGACGATTCGACCTGAAATCACAGTTTTTATATAGTATTCCTATAAGTTATTTGAAGCAATGCTTCTGTCTACGATGACGAGTAATTGACGGAAGGATTTGTCAGTGAGTCACCTTTCCGTCTTATATCTTAATACAGTGAAATTGTTTTATCCAATTACCTACAAATTGTTCTTCTAATAGAGTAGAAAATTTATTCGATATAGTATTGTGTCTGACCCGGGCAACTGCCTAATAGTTGTTTTCGACTTGACTTGACTTTTGACTTTGACTTCGAACTGTTGTATATGTTCTCAATGGTGAGGAAAACTCAAACCGCGATCCAGGATATTTTAGTCTAATACGCGGCAACATAGTTGACGTTATATCACTCCTCTGGACTATAGTTTTTTTTACGCTTTATATGTCCTGCCGAACATACAACATACTGCAACATGCTTAGCTAATGTCGCTGATGGGGCTCAGGGTGATGACCAGGTAGGCATGCTGATGTTTAGCATACCCATTGAAGCCTCAAATGCTTGAGGAAGTGATGACGACGTTACGACGTAGTAGCTGCACGATGGCTGTGTTGACGTTTTTTATTTTATAATTTTTGTACACACATATATACAGGAAGGAGACGTTGATAGTTTTTTTATCGTGACATAGAGAGTATTATTTCTGATGTTGTACAATGACAGCCCTAAATCTTTCTCCTCTCTTTCAGTCCATCCAAAGGTTGTCTGTAAGAGATAGCCCTGTGCGATAAGACCGCCCATTGTACACTTATTTTGAATAATGTTTGTTCTGTTTTTTTTTTTGTTGGTGTGGTGTACAATAAAGAATATAAATAAACATAGATGGTGCTCGCGAGCCGCTTGCGCACGACGCGCTTGCAATTCGCACACGGCTTGTTCGTACTCGGCCCCTGCGCCTCGCGCGCTTCGTACGAACAAAAAACGATCGCACGCAGTTGGCAAGCCAAGACTAGATCGCCAGATCTTGACGCATCATAATAAGAATTGTAATTTCAAACCCACCTTCAGTATCCATATTGAGTTCCCACCACATGAAGATAACCTGTGCGTTGCCCGTACCACTGACAGTAAAGTCTTGCTTCACTGTTCGCTTCATAATGATGGGTGAGCGTCCGGACCAGTCATAGTAAAACACTGGGATCTGGTCTGACAGCTCACGGAATGTGTGACGAGGTAGCTGGGAGAGTTGAAGGTCATGGACTGCTGCGGATCCAGGGCAGTCTATCATCTGACGGCAGAAATTCAGTTTATTGATGTCAGTAAAGGAAAGTGGGCAGTTTTGTAAGGACTCTGTACCCAGTGCTATATCAAGTTTTTGAAGGCATTTGAAAAATAAATAAAACTTAATTTAATGATTTTTTTTTACTTATTTTATTTAGCAGAACTTCATCTGTTTTTAAAAATTTACAACTTTATGATAACAAAAGATGAATATCTCCCAAAAATTATTTTTATATTCCAGACACTACAATGTAATACGAAATATTTCTACATATTGCTTTTTTTGAGGTGGGAAATCATCTTATGACTTCTCCCACTCTTGGGCGGAGTGGCTTGCCGTATCTGGCTTTAACTGACTAAAACTACACCTATGTTCCTTCAGTTGCCCTTTGTGTTCCAGGGCCACGGGTTTCTCTTTCAGAAGACAACCTATGGCGCCAATAGATTTTGACTCTGCTTAGTCCCTACGCGCCGTTGATGAATCGAACTCGGTCCCGACGATTGCAGGGCGGCCAGATGGCGAGCTACCCATTGCTCGTCGTCTGCAAGCCCACGCCAACGGTGGGCTGGAAATCGAGTTCGAATCAATACGGCGCCCTTCAATCACAACTCAATCCCTTGGAAAAATCTCTAAAATAGCACAAATAATGATCAAACAAGTCCTACCTTTTGTGGTGTCTTCAGTACAATATCCAGTTCAGAATCAGCTAGATCATTGAGCTTGTTCCACTTCCACAAGGTGGGACACTCCACCACTTGTGCATAGATGACTGCAGAGTCAGGCACCACAATACAGTCTGCCTCTAACAGGCACTTGTGTGCATGAGCGAATGTTGACAGGGCCCCTAAAAATAAATAACATGATATCATTAATTCATTATCATTGATAACGGTGACAGTTTTTTTTTTTTATATTTGATCATATTTACTTCATTGACATAATACTTTAAAATTAATTCAAACAAGTTATTTAACTTGCAAGACTAAAAAGAACCTTCCTTCATGGAATTTATTAAATTAAATAGAATTTACAAATGAAATTAAGATATGGAAAATTAATAACAAATGTAAAAGTAGCTAAACAGCTTTGGCACCTGCATTGCATAATAAACATCATGACCCTTATAATGTTTCCATTGCTGGATTGAGGCTTCCTCTCTAGGAGAGAATGGGTCATAATCCACCATAAAAGTCCAGTGCAGGTAGGTGGATGTCATCTATTTAGGTGGAATATACATTCTTTCTTTCTTTTCTTTCATCTGTCTTTAAATTTTCAGTTCTAAGATGTGCTAGTTTCCTCACAATGTTTTCCTTCACTGTTTTCAGAGCATTGATGGCGTCACAGTAACAGCCCAGTATTACGAGTTATAGCTTGCAGGTTCAAACCCACTCAGGCACATTACTCACAATAGTTGTATTTTAATTCCACTAGTTTCACACATAATCTTCCATATTTAGAATAGAATAGCATTTATTCAGTACAAGCAACACAATATACAACAACATAAAATATTATTAAAAAAAGAGTACAGACACACAAGACATTTTTCAATGAAAACTAATTAAAAAAGAAACTCCTTACCTTCACCAATCAACTCAGTGTCAAACACCTCAGTGACTAAGATGTTAGCTTTTTGTTTCATATCACCATCTTCCCCCACAGTGATCTCGGTGGATCTCTTCGGTATCAGTTGTACCTTGTCCTCAACTCCGTTAATTTGGAGAATTTTTGCACAGCACTCGGCCATCGGTTTAAATGCTTCACAAGCGACTATGGAGTCAGCGCCAGCGCGAGCTGCCATTATTGATAGAAGGCCTGTTCCTGTGCCTGAAATTATATTATAGACTAAAATTTATCACAGTTCCAACAATTATTATCTAACAAGCCTACAACTAACTAGCTTCCTTCTGTGTCTTCAGTCCACACCAATGGTCTACCTCTAAGTCATCTACACTAATATAATAAAGAGGTAAAGTTTGTTAGTTTGTTTTTTTGTTCGTGGGAGCAAATCTCTGGAAGTACTGGTCCGATTGCTGCTTTATTCCTGAGTGACATAGGCTATATTTCCTGTACGCGGGCGAAGTCATGGGAAAAAGCTAGTTATTTATACAAAGAAAGCATGAATATGTGACGGTTATATTCATTTGTGTGTAGACAATAGAGTTCCATTTATTGAGTTTTATTTAATTTTTTTTTTTTTGTTTATGTTACCAGTAGTGTGTGCCAGGTCACTTTATACTTGACTGAATACCGTGGACTATTTGTCAGTGTGTGTCAGCTTGCACAGAGATGTGCAAGGAACCATTATCATCTTCATCATTGGCCTTGTAATGTTCCCGCTGTTGGGACTCAGGCCTCCTTTTTAGGAAAGGGAATGGGCCGTAATCTATCAAACAGGCCCAGTGCAAGTTGGTGGGTGTCACATGTCTTTGAATTTTTGGTTCTAGGACATGCCGGTTTCCTCACGATGTTTACCTTCACCATTCTGAGAGCAGTGGTGATGAAATAAATTACACAAAGTTAATGCACCTGACTGGGTTTGAACCAGCGACCTACAACTTGTAAGTAGGGGCCGTTACTACTTAGCCACCACTGCTCTAGGAACCATTATAAGTGTTTTGCTTTTTACCAGTGAATGAATGTTCTTAGTTTAGTGGTGTCTCTCCATAGCACCCGTTACCTACAAATATTTTTTTTCTCTTAACTTTTCGAATACCATAGTTAGAGACACAATAGAAACACCGAACACTGGTTTTGTTTGGGGTTTAATTAATTAAATTATAATTTTCTAGCCTTCATTGACGTCAGGGCTTTTCACAAAGCTTCATAGAGTTACACAAACAAACTACACCATCCTAGTTTCACTAACATGTTTTTAATGTACCACTCATCTTATCATGTTTACCTTTTTATAATATGTACTAGTTTAGATGACCTAAAGATATGTGAAAGAATCATTATGAATTAAATACAAACCTATATCCAATACATTCGCTTTCTTTCCGGCACTGTGCATTTTTTCTATTGCTAGTTGCAGAGCCCTGTGATACTTCTTATTCCTTTCAGTATCGTGCAGCATATCTGCAAAGCCAGAACGTGCTATTTCCTGATGAAAATCGTAGTTCTCGTCTTGAACGTCCCACTCCGTACTCCCTGTTATAGGGTTTCTCTTCTGGGTAAACACTTTCATCTTCGCAATGGAGCTGTTTAACCTGAAACACGGACACTTATAAGTAACAGTAATATTTTATTTTTTTAAAAGCCGACTGTCACAAAAGTTACCTTTTCGCTGAGGATATAGAAAAATTAAATAATGTGACTAGTTTGATTATTCTCATTTAACATAAAAATATTTTATCATTAATCTTTAACTTTTATAACTTGGCTGTAATAAATTATTCAACAAATACAGAATAAAAACTATATTATTATAACCTCCAAAAATGCCAAGTTCTTTTCTTTTGTTTTTTATCAACAGTGACATGACATTGACAACATGACATTTTCATTTTAGTTCGGAAACATTTTTGACTGAGTTTTCTTGTTCTAGCCTAGATGATATTCCGACTATTTAATTTTTATTAATTTTACTTAATTTGTGATTTTTCAAAACCTAATTAATTAAATTCATCAAAGTTGTACTAGGTACCTACTCGTAATCACTATATAACTTCTTTGAATAAATTAGTACGTGTGTAGGCTGGATTATTATTTGAGAGATGATGTCAATATTATGTCGTTTTGATGTGAGTTGTCGGAGTTGTCACTCAAAAGTGCTCAAAAGTGTCTCAAAAGTAAACAAGCAAATTAATTATAACAAGAACTGAAATCTATAATATTTTTTTCATTTTTGTAATTGACAATATATTATTTTCAAATGGCAGCCTGAATCGTAGTTGTCAGCGGTTTGAGCTTTCATTACGACGTTTTTCTATCATGGCGGCCGCCGTCGGTAGGATTTGTGGGGCACGTCTTTTCAGAAATAATGGCATAGTTGTTCCCCAGGTACTGGAAATAGTTCTAAACAATTTGTTACATAGTCTAAATTGGTAGTAGGCATCCTAACCGTGTTCAATATGTTACCAACTACGGGGAAATTCAAGTTCGAAGTGTCACGGAAAACTGCTGTATTTTATGTATTTGTGCCATACCATTAGCCTTGTAACGTGTTATACGCAATTATGTGGTGTTCAGGAGCCTCTGGAACAAAAATGAGCACTAGTGTTTAAAATAAATTTTCATGGGCAAGTGATAACCTATTCTGCATTATGTAACAAGTACATAAGAAATCTAATGGAGGCTGTCCGTTGCAGGTATGTCAGCTGTCCACCGGAGCTCAAGGATGGACAAGGAGCAGAAAATTGGTATGTTTATTCAATTTATTTATTAGAAGAAATATTTTGCCCACGTAATCTTCGAAAATACACATTCGAAGTTATCATAGGTATTGATTTTATCATGTTGTGATATTCTAAGAACCCCAGCCAGAATCCAGAAACTTTTTTTTATAAAATGCATTTAATTTAATAATAAAAGAAAAACTACCAAAATGGGTGACTGAACTCTTAACCTTAATAATTTACTTAAAATTACTCAATCTAAAAATTTATTGAGTAATAATAACAGTATCGAACAACAGTTAATACCACAACTTAATTTCCTAGGTTGTTTCATTTATTTATTTTAAAATTTATGTACACACAAAAATATAAAAGGATACACATTATAAAACTTTGTACGAAGGTACTGCTTATTTGTTGTAGACCTTTCATGTGTCAAGATTGCATATATATGTGATATCAATTGACATTGTTTGATTGGACCAAGGAAAAACATAATTTCTTATACCATATAAGTTAAAATTTAATTTAACAAATAAACTCCCTCTTATAATATCTAATTAATAAATCAGTGTCACAAAAATGATTTGTTAAAAACTCTTTATTCACTATATTCCAAAGTTTTTCTGTTTATTCTTATTTCTCTGTACAGTGGTTGTCCACATTGGGAGTGGTGGGAGGTGGTGTGGGGGCACTTTTGTTTGCCCTTGAGCAGTCAGTCCAGGCTTCAGGATCGGAAGCCCATCCACCACACCACGCTTGGAGTCATGACGGCTGGTTCAAGTCTCTAGACCATGCCAGGTAAGTTCAAGCATAAAACATTTTAGGCTATGATTGTCTATAAATTAAAAAAAAAATAGAATCACAACCGACCCCAAGTAATATGGGATTTGGGCAGGAAGAAGAAGAATCACAACATGGTGGAGTATGGAATTGATGATCACTATCTGCTTAACAAATCCTGTACTGAATCTGGTCCTTACATAATAAAATTCCCACATGAATTTAGGAGCTTATCTGCATTTGAGAACTATGCCAAGTTTCATGTTACTGTTATTAAAACAAGATTATTCAGGAATTTAGGATACACTGACATGGACTAAATATAATAGTAAAAAAGGATATAAAATCATCTTTATTTTGAATAATGCAACATCTATATGGGTTAGTAAACAAAAAAAAATTCAGGTTAGTTAACCTATTATAGACTTATTTTGTTACTTATGTTTTTATTCCTAATACATCTTTGATCTAATAAAGGAGTCATACTTCCCTGCTAGGATCCATTGCCAGGAGCTAGTCCAGACTGCTTAAAATCCTTTATATGACTTTCTAATATGGTACAGCACATTGATATTTATTATAAAATATTGTATCATAATATTATGTGAGTATTGATGATTACCATCCTTGGCTCTAAAGCTTAAGTCAGTGGTTAGCTCAGTAAATACTGCCTCAGCGATAATCACCAACATTACACACTTGTATCATAGTGTACTCTTATCTGTTATCTATCTAACAATACAAATAGATTGATGTATTACTAAACTCGATTAAATTTAAACTTTTGAAATAATGTGTTATTACTTCATCATTATTTCATATTATGAACACAGAGCAAATACCTACTTACATAAGTAAAAGTTTTTCATCACATCTCTGTTTTCAGTGAGTCTCATCTGAAAAAATCATCTTTGTACTTACTACAATTTGTAAAAAAACATTGTTTAGATAATTTATGTACAAAGGCGAGATTAACTCAACAATAAGTTTTCTCTTTGAGTGACAGAGAGAGATCACATTCTGATGATTCTAATGATGAAAGACTAAGTTTTTTTTTTGACTTACTGGCACTTCTTTTATACTGGAAGTTGGGAGATATATAAAATAATTAATGAGAACTGATCTTTAAGTGTCTTTCTTAAAATATTGCTTAAAGCTAGAATATAATTAAAAATCAATTCCTACTATTTGTACAATGGAGCGTCATGAAGCTGATTCTTTTTTATGCATTTTTAATTGTCCATAGAAAGATCATAGTTTTTTTTTTTTTTTTTATTGCTAACCTGTTTGAATTTTTTACCAAAACTTGAATGTAATATTAAATTTAAATGTTTACAGATTTTTTTTCATTACTCAACCCACTTACTACTACTAGTGTATCAGAGCACATGATATATACACTGTAATTTTAAATGTATTTCGCAAGATTTGATCTATGCAGCTGTATAACTTTGTCTACACACTATAATCACTTGACAATAAAAATACACACAAATACTGCACTTATCTGGTGTAAATATTTATGTTATCAATAAAAGATAATATGATTTCTTTCATTTTACTGCAGTTAGAACTTAGGAGCTAAGCTAATGCATACTACTTATTGAATAATTATAGAATTTCTGGTATGGTACAACCTCTTACAATAATCCTAATTTAATTGGGGGTGAGGCTACCCACCTATAACCCATCCACCACATATCACCATCCACCCATCTCTACAAAATCTTTATACCATTTCAACTACAAGCTGAAATATGTTTAGTGAAATCACAGAAATAAATTTTATTTAGGGTACTCCTTAGTTAGATTTTTCAAACTGTGTAATATAATGGTTGTTTCTCTTCCCCTGCCAGTGTACGTCGTGGTTACGAAGTATATAAGCAAGTGTGCAAGGCCTGCCACTCGTTGCAGTACATCGCCTTCCGAAACCTCGTCAATGTCACCCACACTGAAGAAGAGGCAAAGGCAGAAGCTGCAGATGTGAGTACCACAATTTATGTCTGGTCAAATTTTATTGATCAAAAGTAAACAAGCAGTTTGACACGAATATCATCATCATCGCAGAAAAGTTTATTTCAAATAGATCAATTACAGCCACTTTTGAATTTCCAGAATGTCGGTCAGTCAAATAAAAAAGGGAAGCTAAATTACATGTTCCAAAGCGTAGATCTCTATGGAGAAGAATGAGCAAGAACATCCATGGACACTCTTTTTAAATCATATTATGAGTTACATAAATCTTGGTTAATGTAGATAAGAGAAGTAATAATAATAATTTAAAAAAACTAATTAAAAATAGAAATTGAGTTAAAAAGAGCTGATCAAACTTCAGCATTACTACTGTAATCTACTGATTAAAGACATTATTGTAGAATTATGTCATAACACACCAAGACATGCCGTCCACAAACATGTGAATAAACTTTAAACTAGGCTTTTCCACGAAGACATACATCATGAAGTAACAAAGGCTCATCCTTTTACTCCTCTATACTTCACATGCTGTTGTTGCAATAAAAAAGAAATAAAAAAAATACCTTTGAAATTAAAAATCTAGGTAGTAAATCTAATTGATTTTATCGACTGCATGACGCGTAACATACAGTAAAATCAGTAAAAAAAATGTTTGGCAAGTGTAGCTTTTCATTGTATCTAAATGATTTTTTTAACCATATTTACAAAGCGAGAAATACAACATTGAATAACTAAAACTATGCGGCACGTCGGTCTCCATACATTTTATATGGAAACTAGACTTGTAGAGCTACACTTTATCCACGCCACGCGACGTCGTTCTACGTACAAATCAGGCGTGTTACGTCGGTCCTGTGCGTCGGTCTAATGTCTTTCTAGCTTTATTGTATTACATAACTGCATTCCTATGAACTACTATCGCGAATTTTCGCAAACCACGTGCCTCGCACAACCTGCCCTAATGGGAAATCCTCAGCCAACAAAATAAATTTTGGCATGGAGCCAGGATAGCAACTAACTTAAAATGTATTTACACTTACATACGTTTATGTGACACACACAATTGTAGAGGAAGCTGACTTGACGACTAGTGCCATAATGCATTCAATATGTTGCACTGCAGACAATTTCATAGTTGGATTGCCAAATTGTCTCAGTGCATTGACCCGAATTCAGAGAAAGAATTCAAACCGATGCTACGCCCTAACTAAAGCTTTCTTTTAATCTATTATGACTTTTTGTTTCTTGCCCTGACTGCTATGCCTGAGGTTGTGGGGTTGATTCCCACCCAAGAGAAATGTTTGTGTGATGAGAATGATCATTTGTTCTGTGTCTGGGTGTAATTTTTCTATACTATGTATCATGTGTTACGGCTACTCCTACTTATCTTCGGTTAGAACTAGGTGCAGCCAGACATTGGTGCTTAATCTTAGATGTATCCTATTTATCATCAGTTAAAACTAAGTTTTAAGTGCAGTTAACATTTTAGTTTTCTTTTGAGATTCCCATCTTCTCATGTCTTCTTTATTTTTGTCCCTTACTAAAATTGGTGTATATAAATAATCTGTAAAAATGATTTTGTTTGTCGCAGGTGATGATTAAGGATGGCCCTGATGAAGAAGGTAACTACTTCGAACGGCCGGGCAAGCTGTCTGACTACTTGCCTGCTCCGTACCCCAACGAAAACGCTGCGAGAGCAGCTAACAATGGTAAGATTCTAACGCGTTATAAACCAATTTTATGAACTTTTCCCCGCGGTTTCGTTTCCGTGACCCATCCTCCTAGATGACCTACTTTCCCCGAAACTTGTTCTAAGAAAAAAGTAGTACTTCTTTTCTACTATAATATAGTATTTATCAATTAATTTGATCGAGTCGTTTCGGAGTTTACCTCCCATATCCAAACTTGTCTATAATATCGCCATGTTTTGTTCGCTGAATGATGTCATCACGGCATGCGTCAGCTGTGTAGAATCTGTCGAGATATTTTTTGTGACTAACTATATTGTTACGTACGTGGGTAATCAAATGCCGATTTACTAAGAGACAACTTTATTCACCACTAACAATAACAAAATAGTCCAGTCAACAATAATCCGAATCGCAATTAACACTAGAGTACCGTAACACTATCGCTCAGGTCGTTAGATAAAATCACTTCACACTCTTAGGTAGTTCGCTCTTGATCGCAGTCGAAATCACAACTGACTCGCTTCTGGCCGGGGGCACGTATTTATATGCGGAGCCAAGAAAATTCTAGATACCGACGTCCCCGGATCTATCCAGAATTCCAGAACAATTGAATCGCTTCTCGAAGTCATAAATCATTTTTATTACTCGTGGTAATAAGAGTCACTTTCATGCGAATTTCGACTCTATTGTTAAAGACGGAAAGTACCATTTCCCATAAATACCTAACTACTACTTGTAAGTACTTTGTGGATGTTTCGAGATTTTTCTAAGGCTGGCTACGTATAACCATTCTAGACCTTTCGAACAGCAATGCGTTTTAATTATTACGAGCTACTCTTTATTTTCTCGGAGATATGGCGTGTTCACGTTTAATGGCGTAACAGTGCCCCCCTCTTAGTCATGCTCGTCCCGAGCATTATTAGATCCGTGATACGGCGCCAATCTATCCACATGGACAACCTTGGGTTTCCCTCTTAGTCCTTTCTTGATGCGGTAGGTCACGTCATTAATCCTTTTTAACACGGTGTAAGGCCCCTCCCATCGAGCTTGGAGTTTCGGCGACTTCCCTTTCCGTCGAAGCGGGTTGTGGAGCCAGACCAGTGTACCTTCCTCAAATCCCTTGGCATTGGCATTACGGTCGTATCTAGTTTTCATTTTTACGCTGGTGTTCATGCTATTCTCACGAACTCGTTTATGCACTTCGTCCAATTGATCTTGAAGGTCACTTACGTAGTCCGTAACTGGCTTAGTCTTGTCAGGTGGCACGCCAGTTATGGCATCGACTGGAAGTCTCATCTCCCTGCCGAAATTCACTCTTGCTGGGGTATGTCCCGTGCTATCATGCACTGCCGATCGGTAAGACATCAGAAATAGTGGAATATACCGGTCCCAGTCCTTCTGATGGTCATCGACAACCTTAGCCAGGTGATTCTCCAGGGTTTGGTTAAACCTTTCCACCATTCCGTCCGACTGAGGATGCGCAGGTGTTGTGCGTGTCTTATAAATTCCCAGAAGAGTACACATTTCCTGGAACAGCGCAGATTCGAAGTTACGGCCTTGATCGGAATGGATTTCCAAAGGTGCGCCATACCGACATACTACTTCTTCGACCACCTTCTTCGCCACTGTCGTCGCTTCCTGATTGGGTATGGCGAAGACTTCGGGCCACTTTGTGAAATAGTCCTGGATCACCACTATGTACTTGTTTCCGTCATTTGTAACTGGAAAAGGTCCAGCGACGTCGATAGCGATGCGTTCCCATGGGGCTCCCACATTGTACAGCTGAAGCCTGCCCCTGCTCCTAGTCTGTGGTCCTTTCACAGATGCGCATGCTGTACATTTCCGACACCATTGCTCTATGTCATCTCTACAATTGAGCCAGTAATACCGCTGTCTCACTTTCAGTAGAGTTTTCTTGATGCCCAGGTGTCCTCCAGAAGCACCATCGTGTATTTCCTGTAGCAGGGGGACTACTTCACATCGTGGTACTATCACTTGTGTGGTCACCTCTTTGCCATCGTTCGATTCCCATTTCCTACAAAGCACATCATTTTCTAGGACTAAACTGTCCCACTGTGCCCAGTAGCTCTTAGTTACGGGACTGTGTGACGATACTTCACTCCACTGGGGCCTAGTTCCGCTACGCTTCCAGTCCAGTATAGGTCGAATATCGTCATCTTCTTCCTGGGACTTCTTGAAGTCGCCTTCAGCCCTAATTAAATTAACGCGTTCTCGGGCTTCATTCTGCTGGCAGTGTCTGCAGTCATCATTACATGGACGTCGCGACAGGGCGTCAGCATTGTTATGCCCTTTTCCACTACGATGTTCCGTCACAAAGTTAAACTCCTGCAGCTGCTCGAGCCATCTTGCAACTTGGCCCTCAGGGTTCTTAAATTGTAGAAGCCATTTCAATGCAGCGTGATCAGTCCTCAATGTAAATTGTCTTCCTATGAGGTACTTGTGGAAATGCTGCAAGGTTTTTACCACAGCCAGCAGTTCTCGTCGAGTCACGCAGTAGTTCCTTTCTGGCTTTGAAAGTGCCTTACTGAAGTAAGCGATTACGACCTGTCTGTCGCCCTGCACTTGTGACAACACTCCACCAATTCCCGTGTTGCTGGCATCGGTATCAACGAGAAATCTTCCGTCTCTGCTCGGATACCCCAGTATAGGCGCTTCACATAACCGTTCTTTTAGCTCGTTGAATGCTGACTCACAGTCGTCGTTCCAGATAAAATCTCGTTTATCCTCAGTCAGCTGATGTAGAGGTTTTGCAATGTCCGAAAAATTCTTGACAAACCGCCTGTAGTATGTGCACAACCCTAGAAATGCACGTACTTCCGTTTTGTTCTTTGGAACCGGCCACTGTTGGACTGCCTTTATCTTCTCAGGGTCGGTTCTCACCCCGTCAGCGGAAATAACATGTCCTAGGTAGCTGACCTCCTTCTTGAACAGGGCGCACTTCTTTGGGCTTAGTTTTAGGTTAGCCCCTCGTATCCTGGTGAACACTTTCTCCATATTCCTCAGGTTTTCCTTAAAAGTGCGACCCATTATAATGACGTCATCCAAATATACCAGACAGACGTCACCAAGAAGGCCCACCATGACTCTCTCCATGAGGCGTTCAAACGTCGCTGGAGCGTTGCATAACCCAAAAGGCATGACGTTAAATTGCCACAGGCCGCTGCCAATACCCGTACTGAACGCTGTCTTTTCTTTATCTTTCTCGCTGATTTCCACTTGCCAGTAGCCACTTTTCAAATCAATGGTCGAAAACCACTTCATGCCACTGAGCATGTCCAGCGTGTCGTCTATCCTTGGTAAGGGATAACTGTCCTTCTTCGTCACATTGTTCAGCATTCTGTAGTCCACACAGAATCTTGTGCTGCCGTCCTTCTTCTTCACCAGAACGACTGGAGAAGACCATGGACTCGTAGAAGGCTCAATTATTCCGCTATCAGCCATGTCCTTTACCATTTCTGCTACCTCAGATTCCTTAGCCCAGGGTATGCGGCGCGGTCTCTGTTTAATTGGTCTCGCATCACCTGTATCTATCTCATGCTTGACGAGACCTGTTCTCCCGCAGTCTTTTCCCGTTGCAAAGATATCTCGAAACCGCAGCAGAAATTCCTTGGCTTGCTGTAGTTCCGAAGTCGATAAGTTGCTCTTAGAATTTTCCAGAAGTTGCTGGATGTGATCAGTTTCGACTTTGGTCGTGTCTTGCTTTGCTGGAGATTTATTGATTTGACGGAGATACTGAACTTCTTCACATCTCCCAACAACACTGTTTTTCTTCAGTTGGACCTCTTCTTTCCCAAGGTTCA
This sequence comes from Mythimna ferrago, assembly GCA_910589285.2. NCBI lineage: Eukaryota > Metazoa > Arthropoda > Insecta > Lepidoptera > Noctuidae > Mythimna > Mythimna ferrago. The sequence goes on from OU342693.1 coordinate 6,092,839, forward strand.
CAATCCTGACCTTGGATTTCCCTGTCGTCATAACTAATGTCCTCGCGGTGATGATCTCCGGGTGCCGGCCAGTATCCTCTACCAAAACACATCTTGATTGCCTGATTTTCTTGGGAAACTTTACTTCGACTAAGGTTTCTGTTCTCGGAGCCAGTGTAGTATTCTTTAAACAGTAGAGGTTGCATGAGTTAATTCCTCGCAGGAAGACTTCTTGATCTGGGAATTTCAATACTCCCCTGTCGATATCTAAAATACATCGGTTATTCCGCAAGAAGTCGAGACCCAGTATGCAATCGTCGGTAATATTCGCAATTAACGCAGGATGGATATACACTTGATCACCGATTTTGATCTCAATTTCTGTATCACCGAGGACGGAGACTGGCTGGCCGGTTGCTGTCTGAAGTCGGCAGGATGGGGACTCTCTTTGCCACAAGATGGTGCGTTTCAGCAGCTCAGGTCTTATAACAGTCCGTGACGCCCCCGTGTCAATGGTAAAATTGCAAGCCCGATGATTCAGCGTCCCTTCGATGATCAAACTATTTCCGTTGTGAATTTGATTGATGGTGATGGTTGGGGCCTTCAATTGACCAGCCAGCACCCGCCCCGCGGCCCTGGCGACATTTAGTTTAACGACTCCTCGTTAACTTGAGTTCCGGAGTCCACACTCCCCCTCTTCCTCTTGGGGCAATCGGTACGAATGTGCCCTTTTTCTCCGCACCCGTAACACGTCGGGATATAGCGGGACTTTGCTGAAGAAGAAGCCACCACTTCTCGGTGACGTGGTTGCGTTGTAGGCGAGACCACCACTTCCCGAACCCTATGCGTACGAGAATCGTGTCGTACTGCTTCCACTTCCAAAGCGTGTGCCATCGCACTCTTTAAAGATTGGTGGTGTCCGAGTCGCACTGTAGCCCTGACTTCAGGATCCCGTAGACCGTCGATAAATGCTTGCACCAGATTCACTTCCACCATCTCTGGTGTCATCGACATGTATGCACGCCGGACCAGCCGTTCAACCTCGACTCCCCACTGCTGGAGGCTCTCGTTCGACCTCTGCGTTCTCTCGCGTAACTGCGCGCGGAAAACGTGCTCGAGGTGTTTGTCTCCATAACGAGTGTCCAGTCCCTCCATGAGACGCTCCAATGTCCTGCCGTCCGCAGGGAGGTTCTCTAGGACTAGCAGGGCGTCCCCTCGTAGAGCCAAAGTTAATGCCGCAAAAGACTGCTTATCATCCCAGCGGTTTGTTTCGACCAATGTCTCGAATTGGTACTTAAATGCCGTCCAGGAAGACGTGCCATCAAAACGCGGCACATCAAATTTTGCGGCAGATGCACAGGGGGTGTGCGATGATGAGCCGACAGCAACGGGTTCGCGTGCTTCGAGCTTGATAATTTTTTTGTTGATGTCCAGCAGGCTTGTTTCGAGGCTATCAGCTCGGGCGGAAACCTCCTTGACCTCTACGGTGAGATTCTTTACCTTCTCGCCCAACGTGACGAGGCCGTGATCGATCTTATCGAGGATTAGGTTCTGCTTAGCCTCCTGTTCGCGGCGAGCAGCTTCTTGATTAGCCGCGATGAGGTCCTGGAGCTTGCGCTGGTTGGCCTCCTGATCGCGGCGAGCGGCTTCCTGTTCGCGGCGAGCTTCTTCATGGTTCGCTGCGATTAGGTCCTGAAGCTTACGCTGGTTGGCCTCTTGTTCGCGGCGAGCGGCTTCCTGGTCGCGGCGAGCGGCTTCCTGGTCGCGGCGAGCGGCTTCCTGGTCGCGGCGGACAGCTTCCATACTAGCTTGCATGGCGGCCAACACCACAGCGAGGTTCAATTCCGAGGATGGTCCTGTTGGCGCCTCAGCAGCTTCTGTTGCTACCATACCAGCCTGATCTTCCTCCTCCATACGATGACGCGCAGCATCCATCTCCATTTGCCTTCTTGTTCGTGGTCGCTGTTCGTCGTCTCTCGGTGTTAATGGCATTTCACTTCTGACACCAGTTGTTACGTACGTGGGTAATCAAATGCCGATTTACTAAGAGACAACTTTATTCACCACTAACAATAACAAAATAGTCCAGTCAACAATAATCCGAATCGCAATTAACACTAGAGTACCGTAACACTATCGCTCAGGTCGTTAGATAAAATCACTTCACACTCTTAGGTAGTTCGCTCTTGATCGCAGTCGAAATCACAACTGACTCGCTTCTGGCCGGGGGCACGTATTTATATGCGGAGCCAAGAAAATTCTAGATACCGACGTCCCCGGATCTATCCAGAATTCCAGAACAATTGAATCGCTTCTCGAAGTCATAAATCATTTTTATTACTCGTGGTAATAAGAGTCACTTTCATGCGAATTTCGACTCTATTGTTAAAGACGGAAAGTACCATTTCCCATAAATACCTAACTACTACTTGTAAGTACTTTGTGGATGTTTCGAGATTTTTCTAAGGCTGGCTACGTATAACCATTCTAGACCTTTCGAACAGCAATGCGTTTTAATTATTACGAGCTACTCTTTATTTTCTCGGAGATATGGCGTGTTCACGTTTAATGGCGTAACAATATTTTTATTCAGAAAAGCATTGATTAATTATTGCATAGTGGGCAATGTAGCATTATTTATTTATGGTTTTACTTTAACAAAAACGGCTATCCGCTAATTACAATAGTTAAAGACTATTCAGATACAAAATAAAAATCACACAATCATCTCACAAAACTCCAGACATACTGACATGATCGTCTTCCATTCGTCCGCGAACACGTCACAGTCGGGGTGCGTGTCCAAAAGAGTGTTGAACGCAGAAAGAGTGCGAAGGACAGGAGACTGGGCTCGCGCAACAGTGTGACTTGCAGGCACAGCGAACAAGCTGTCTCTCTCCTGATGCGGCTGTACTTAACTGGGGCACAAAGTTGAGACAGGTGGCATGTAGCTCTGGAGTATTATAATATCTTGACCTACCGGCTACCTGTATAGAAAAAGGTCCACTCGATATAAAGATCGCAAAATGCACAAACCAACACATTACAGTTAATGATAATTTGAAAATTTATGAAAATACACTAAGCACTTAGTATTTAAATTGAATGAGCTGCATCTACTCTCATGCTCTACTTTCTAATTTAGCAGCATTTAGAATACTGAACGTCTGACATGGTGCCAGAAAAATAAATACTAAACTTTGGGCGACGATATATTTTATAAAAACAAACATCTAGAATCTCGTACATTTCTCCGACAATTTTGGCTCACAAATATGTTGCTGGGATTGTATTGTAATATTTTTTGGAATGTAATAATGTACTATAGGTGCGCCATTCGAAATAAGATTACACATTTAACAAACTTGTAGAGACATCTGTGGCGTCACCTAAGAAATACTAATCCTGCATCGCGCAATTAAAGTTTTCGGCGCGATTTGAACATATTGAACAGCCCAAAATCATCTGCCGGGCAGTTGCCCACCAGACATAACACCCGTCTGGCCGGAGTATCCTCCCTTTTCAACGGAGGTTTGCGGGACTTTACACTCTGTCCCGCCTATCTAAAAACCTTTATTGCGTTGATGGCATGACAAATGGCGGCTGCAGCAAATAGTTGGTATTATAACCACTCTTTATCTTTTAATGTCATCCATATTTCTACGGAACAGAAGTCAAAATCGGTTGAACGGATAGTAAAAAAGGTTTGTTTGTTTAAATGTCTAATGTTATTGGGAATGGAGCATAATAATATTACACACAAAAGATTACTTAAAGTTCATTTGAATAAATAAACAAGAAAGCATGGTTAGCTTACTTCATAATCGCAAGTTAATTGATTTCGGACTTGCGGACGTCCAGCAATGGGTAGTCGCCCCGTTCGGCCGTCCGGTAATAGACCGGACCGAGCCCAGTCGTTAACATCGCGTAGTGATCCACGCAAAGACATGTCAGCAAATGGTAGGGGCCCAGCAGGGCCGATGCCCGCTAGCTAGGACCGCGGGGAATTTCTGAAAAGGAAACCCGTAGTCCTAGAACGCAGGCAACTGAAGGACACAGGTGTGGTTTTAGTCAGTAAAAGTCTGACGCCCTCTCGCTCCAACCAGTTCGGGATAAGTCATTTTGCACCCTTAAAAAAAGCTAATTGATTCCGTTTCTCCTATTATTCCCAAAAACTAATGACACATTGACGATAGCTGTGTCATTAGTTAGTTGTTGGTAGTTGTGTTAGTGTGTATCTACTATGAGGAAAATACTCACGTTACACAGATAATAATAGTCGCCTAACGCCTACGATATGAATCATTGTAATTGCTACAAGCCTTTACAAAGGCTTCTTGACTGCTCTGGCTGAATGTGAAATTAATTGCCGTAGTAAATAACTTGTAATTAGGTGGGGAATCGCCAAAAATCTTATTCCAATTGTTTTAATTTATTCTTCGCTATCCTCTATACATTTACGATCAGTCATCATCGGGGCTAAGCCAATTTGGTAATCTACAATCGTTAACGCTAGTAGAAAACTTCTAATGTATGGGAATGACGTCATCTCAAAGCTCAGTGACGTGATTAGAACAAAGGATCCGATTTCTCGGCGTGGCCGACTCGAGGCGAGCGACGAAAAAGATTCGAAACGAAACAGTCGTAACTTGGCTAGGCCTGCATGCCAGATGCTAATTAGTTTGTTGAAATATATAGCGTTGTAGTGGAGCGATCAATGCTCCTTCTCCCGCTTATAAACGATGGTTTCTCTTCAGCCTTTGTATCACAGCATTCGGTTTAGATGCAAGGTCAGGCGTTCCTTGTCTTGAGTTTTATATCGCTCAGTTGAGGTCACTGGTGCAAAGCAAAGCATTGTTGATTGTTTTAATTATCAGCTTTTATTTTTGTTTGATTTTGTAGTTTTTGCGAAAGCAAGACTTTCTCACTATTTAATTATATAATAGTTAACCCCCTCTATACTCTGTTCAAAATAACAGAAATTTATGAAAACCTTTTATTATTTCCTTTTATTTTTTTTATTTCTGTCTATTCAACCGATTTTGAATTTTATTACATTGGCGGCTGCAGTAAATAGTTCGTATTGTAACCACTTTTTTGCTTTTAATGCTTTCCTTAAGCCTACGAGATATAAGTTAAAATCGGTTGAACACACAGTATAAAATGTTTTTTTTTTTAATTTCTATTCTTAACGCGACTGGTAGACCAGTCACTATGGCGACACTTGGAACAGCCGAAATACGTTCACTGTTTGACATAGGCCTCTTATGTCCAACAGTGAACGTCTTTCGGCTGAAATAATGATGGAACCCTCTCTTAGAAAAGCCAGTTCTGCAGACATAAAATTATCCTGATCACCTTATCTCTCCTTCTCCAGGTGCTTACCCGCCGGATCTATCGCTGATCTGCTCCGGTCGCAAGGGAGGCGAGGACTACATCTTCGCGCTCCTCACCGGATACGTGGAGGCCCCAGCCGGCGTGCAGCTGCGAGAGGGACAGAACTACAACCCTTACTTCCCTGGCGGTGCCATTGGTATGGCACAAGTACTTTTCGACGAGGTATGTTGATGAAAACGTTTATTTGAACTTCTAAGTAATACTGAATCCGTACCTTAGTGGGGGTATGGATTCCAGTGTAGCTACAGCCAAAAGACATTTGAGCTTTATCTTTGGACAAGGGATCTGAAATGTTTCTGGTACTGCAGATGTCCATAGCCAGGTGATATGTCAACGTGATTTTCACCCAATCAAGAAAAAGAGTTTTTTTTAATCAGAAATTGATCTGTTTATCAGATACCTAAGTCGAACTGTGGTCGTAGGAGCGTGCGGATTGATCCGCTAGCTCGCGGCGGGTTCGTGCTGGCGAGGCGACTTCGGTGTGGAGACACCTTTATACATAACATACATAAACAACCTTTTTAATGTTCATGTTGAACTGCTGGGAGACAGACCTCCTCTCTAGGAGAGGGAATGGGCCGTAATCCATCACGCGAGCCCAGTGCGGGTTGGTGAATATCAATTATATTCGAATTTTTAGTTCTAGGACATGCCGGTTTCCTCCCGATGTTTTCCTTTACCGTGGCCTCATAATGACCATGAATTGAAATTCCAGGCGGCCGAGTACAGCGACGGCACGCCGGCGACGGCGTCGCAGCTCGCCAAGGACGTGTCGACGTTCCTGCGGTGGTGCTCCGAGCCCGAGCTGGACGAGCGCCGCCTGATGACCATCAAAGCCATCGGCATGTTCTCCATGCTAGCCGCCGTCGCATACTACTTCAAACGACACAAGTGGTCTACACTCAAGTCTAGAAAACTAGCATACAAACCTGTCTCTAAGAAATAAACCGCCACCATATTTACAGTAGTATAAACAAACGTTTTAGACAATTTTTTTTTTCTATAGGCACAGTAACATGTTATTTGTTTATAATATTAAATTAATTTATTTTTTATTTCATCGCGTTTATTTCTTTCCTCAAGTTTCATAATGATGTTGCTTCGCTGTGACCGCTGTTACCATACGTATAAGGTTTTCACGCATCATGGAAGACTTGGCCGGGTGCGATTACTTATGTAATATTACGATTGATAGAGCATTTCGTCATCGCGTATGTTGGATGATGTAGCACAGTCAAATTACTTATTAATCTTAGGTAATCCAATAATAACTGTGCTTGTGATTTTCCAATAAAGTTATAACTGTGAATCAGTGTACAGTTGAATAAATGAGTTATTGAAAATCAGAATTATTCGCTTTTTCTTCAATTTACTAATTGTTCCTCATTCCATTTCCTATATTCCCAAAAGAAATTGATAAAAAATTACAGGCAAGATCATCATTATACTATGTTGAACCCCCCGATCAGCCTGTCTATAATGCTCAAGTGGTTTAAAACAACAAAGAAAGAAATAATCTATTTTTTTTTTCTTCAAAATTTTGTTTTTATTTGAAGTTTGGACAGACTCGAATGTGCAGTAGTCGAGTCTGCTATATTCCAGGGTTCGATACCTAGGCAAGGTGCTGAAGTGTTTGTACGAAAATGCCACTATGGCAGTCCGACTTCAGGACGACTTCGGCTCTATTTTACCGAGATCGCGTCTGGTTCAATGATTTCACATCACATCATTACGAGCAAACCACAGAGTACTTTGTAACATACTGAAAGAACAAACTTAGAAAGCCCCCTCAAGCTAATAAACATCTAAACTACGAGTTCCCAAACTGCAATAGAACCTACCTATAAACCCTTATAACTTTCGACTAATTTGCGATTTTTTTTTTGAGTTATCAGAATTAAAATTCCTGATAGTAGCCATCATAGATGAGAATAAGTACTAACGTAGTAGCCATGCCAGTTTCAGCCACACTACCAGGCCGGGGTAGGACAATTCCATTTCAAAATGCGCCATCTCTTATCGCCATCCAAAACAATTAGTTGCTTTATACCAGGGGGTAGGACAGATTTGGGGTTTTTATTTTCAAAATGCGCCATCTCTAATCGTATCCAAAACAATTAGTTGCTTTATACCACGCTTCTAAAACACAAAGTATTCCTTCAGTTGCCATTTGCAAGTGTCACGGTAACTCCTTCGAACAATCCGTAGTCACGAAATAAATTCTAAACAGTGTACCTACATATTTAGATTGTTTTTTTAAGATCCTCCACATATTAATGTAATATTCACATGTGCACTGCTTTAGTAGATCTCATGACAAATCTAATAAACATAAACACGGCTAGGATACAGTGTTAATTAAGGTGTTCAGCTGCCTACCTTCCAGCTCAATCAGTGGAACTCCAATTTATTGTTTAAGATTCTTCAGCGTTTTGCTGTCATTCTGATAATCTTTTCGATTACCCCCGTTTTTCAATATTCATTAGATTAAATATCTTACTCAAACGTAAGCCATTCATCAAGGAATAGGTAGTCCCTAACTAGTCTGTGATCAAGGATGCCCAATCTGTGTTGTGTTATGGGATGCAGAAACAGTGGTCATCATTGTTTCCCAAAGGATGCAGAACTTCGCAATCAATGGGAAATTTCTGTTCGTCGCAAGAACTTTAAAGCTAAAAAACATTCAAAGCTGTGTTCTGACCATTTTAGAGATGAAGATTACATAAAAGAAGGATTTTTTTCAGGTCAGTGATAATAAAAGCAAGACAGTAGGTAATTTGGTAATTTGTATGGTCTCAATAAAAATAAACACATTAAAGACCCATCAGTCATTAAATAGATTTATTGCAAAACAATTTATCTATTATGTGTTCCGTTTGACGTCCGAAGTCCTTTATGAGAGAGAGTACATCGTCTTTTTTGCACGTTTACTCGCTAGATTACGTCATTTCCGCTATGTAAATCGACCTCAGCGCCACCTGTGGCCGCATCTGGAACTAACTAACAGCACAGAGCAAGCCACCATTCCTTTGTCATGTCGCGTACGTCGAAAGCAACTTTGTTTTTCTTGACGTATTAGATGGCCTGTGCTTTCGCGGCGCTTTCAGCAGATTCTCAAGTAATTCCGTAGTTAGTTATAAATTTTACTGGCACTAACTCTTCTGCCACTTGTGTTACGTCACCACCGGTCATCTAGGTGAATTTTGTGGCCTATAGCTGGAAACCTGGCCATTTTGGCTACGACTCTCTAGCACGAAGTTGTTAAAGTAAGGTTAAGGAAGTTTTGTTAATATAAGAGAAAGTTTCAACACTTGTACTACTACTCCCATATAAAAATGCAGGTGGGTGCTGGGGCCACGACCCACTCCGTCTGATATAGCCCAGTATTTAGCTAAACATTATTTAGCTTAGTGTACTGTTTTCACTGACAAACAAGCTTAAGCATCAGTTTCTGATTAACTCTGCGAAAATAGTTATATGGGACGCAAGAGCAGTAATCCATTTCTTTAAAAATACTGCTGTACATTTGTAAACCTATAGTAGCGTATGTGCTACGTGGCGTACTGCTACTATATTATTGCTAGTATTGAGTCATAGAGTTCATACTTTGAATCTCGTTGATTGGGACTCAAAATTCTTGAGGACAATAAGGAAGGCCTTGCCTCCGGAATTTGGTTTCGGTTAGACGTTTATTTTAAAATAATAACCTTTTTTTTTAACTACAAATGAGTTTCGTCAACCAACTAGTACTGATATACTACTAGTAGATGTATAACTACTTGAAGTGGGAATAGACACTGCTTCCAGTACTCATCAATGTGGGTCAGCAATTTCATTACGTAACTATTACAGAGCCAGTTAATTTACATATTCAAACTAAAGTTAAGCTGCGAGCTACTGCCCGTAAGTTTGTTACTACAGAATTTTGCGAAATATCAATTCAGTTCTGTTAAACGCCGATTTCATTAATAGTACGAAATCAGTTTTATTATACGCAATGCAGAAATGCTGATTTATTTTGTGTCCTATATTCTTTCATATAATTATAGGAATATTTTTCACATTGTTGCGTTTTCCTAAGCAAGCCACCAGGAGATAACAAACAGATCTCTCATAAAGGACTTCGGACGTCAAACGGAACACATAATATAAAAATTTTACCTTAAAATAAAATTTGTATTATGTTTCCTAAGACGTCCGAAGTCCAAATAATTTCTTCCTGGTGTATTCCAATCATCATCATTACCATTATGAGACGAACAATGACAAAGGAATGGTGGCTTGCTCTGTGCTGTTAGTTAGTTCCAGATGCGACCACAGGTGGCGCTGAGGTCGATTTACATAGCGGAAATGACGTAATCTAGCGAGTAAACGTGGAAAAAAGACGATGTACTCTCTCTCATAAAGGACTTCGGACGTCTTAGGAAACATAATACAAATTTTATTTTAAGGTAAAATTTTTATATTATCAAATCAAAGTAGGCTCTTAATATTAAAATTTTATATTAAAACCATTAGGTAGGTATTTATTAAAATTGTTTGAATTTATCTCGAAAAATAAATGTAGTGCACCTGCTTAGACTATGAACCTCTTTTGTCGCAGAAGTGAATGGAGTTTAATTCATTAGACCCCAAGCCAGTTATCTGTGCCCCAAGCGAACGCCGGCGTTCGCGCATCTCTTGTCTTACTATTGTGTCTCAAATTGACGGTATCTGATACATTGCAAAAATTTAAAAGGTGTATAGTTATAGTCTGTTCGGAAAGTAAACAATCGTGGGATTTGAGGGCGCTGCTGTAGATAAATATCGTTTTGTTATGCGAGCCTGAGCACCATTGTGACGTCATTATAGTGCGACTGGTTACATCTTGATATTTTGAAACTATGTTAGACTAGCTTCTTCCAGCGGCTTCACCCTGTAATAAAAATAATCCTACTTTCTGAACTTACTCACCTAATGAAACTGCAAAGCTATAGCTTATAAGCTGTATTATTGCAATGTTTATGATTAATTATTAAAAATATTAAGTTCATCCGTCTAGTAGTTTTTGGGCGACACATCCATACATACGAGTACCTCCATCCATCTTCACAAACTTTCGCATTTATAATATTATTAGCCTATTTGTTGAACTTGCTCACGTGATGAAACTTAGCAAAAATATAGGTTATAAGCTAGGTTTACTAATGATTAGCATAAAATATATTGCCATAATTTACATTGGCTTAACAAAATTCAGCATAATGATCATTACGCATAAAATTATTAGGCATAAAACTTTTGCCATACCTAATGCTTGTTGCCATAAATACTACTAGCATAATAATAATAAAGCTTATTTTTTTAAAGCATAATGTTATAAACGCATAATGATAAAAACACATAATGTTCTTTGGAATAAAACTAATAAACCCTAAAAATGGGTAAGTAATATATGATATAATTACAAAATCTCTAATATTTACAACTGAATGTATAACAAACGGTTGATATAATTTTATTAAACTAATTTTCATAAACACAACATTCATTTAATATAAAATTGTTAGATATATGTACAACTCAGAAGATATAACACTTATTTAGTTTAATATGATAATAAACGCCTGGTTAAAAATACAAAGCAAAATTGCATTAACATTTTACAATGTTGTTTAATTAATGATAAGTTGTGGTATGTAGGTAGATTGACAAATATCATTGTCAGTTTGTCACTTTGTGTAGGTACATCATTTAAAGTTATTCTTTTTTTAATTTTTGTCATGTTAACCTGAATAGATACGCAAGCAGGCAGGCAGCATGCAAGCAGGCATGCAGCATGCAGCAAGCATTGTTTCTGTCACGGCTTCGGCGCTATATTATTGCAACGTTTATCATTAAATTCATCCGTTTATAAGTTTTTGCGTGAATAAGTAACAAACCGTTAATTGTGGCGACACCTGGGGGAGGCCTATGTCCAACAGTGGACGTCTTTCGATTGAAATGACACACACACTAATGTTCATTACATTAGTGTGTGTCATAAACGTCACTCGTGATTCGTTCCCTGCCCTTGCTGCAATATCTAACAACGACGACGATTGGCTCGCCAATGTATGTAATGCGCAAAGCGATCTCCACTCTGACGCTGAGCGCTCAAGATCCGTGCCGATAACTATACAGTACGTTTCACTTAAGAGGATGCAACTCGAAATACATTTTCACTGTTTTTCATACAACCGCTCTTACGCGATTATGACGTTATTACACATTTTTCATTAGATATTTTGGAAACACAGTATCTTGGGGATAATAGATAAGCTTCTATTGAAATAATTTTGTAACTTTCTTTTAAACTAATCCAGCAAATACTTCTGAAAATCTGCTATTTTTCATAATTTACTCAAAAATTTAAAAAGTCAAAAAAGTATTACAATAGAAGCCTTGTAAATTTTGTCAAGATTCTAAATGACGATATTTTTTTTCAAAAACTTTTAGGGTTTAAAATAAACACGTATTTCCTGGAGTAACTTTTGTAAAATATTCGAGTAAACCACGGAATTACTGAATGGTAACAGAGTTTTCAGGTATTATCTTTCTTTTTTCATGTTGCTTTTTCGTCAAAAATCACGTTGGATTGCGTTAGATGATTATGCTCGATGTTTACGATAGGCGAGTGGAAAAGTAGCCTCTTAAGAAATGAAACGCACTGTAGTGAACCATCAAAATGTTTAAACTTACTTTAATAAATAAAAATAATGTCATTCACCACACTTGATTGTGAACTTTATAGTACCTATACATATATTTGATTTTTCGAAATGTCATAGTTACTTATATGTATGTTTATGTTATATTACATCCCTTAGTTGAAAAAAAAACCTATATGGTAATCAGATTTCATTTTACCATAATAATTACCCCAGTCATTTGACTTTTTATACAGACTCTACTATACTAGTTTTATATATTTACAGGTATGAAACTAGAGCGAAAAATATTAAAAAAGGGCGTAATACCTTCTCGGTTTGTTTGGAATGAAAAAGAAATAAATAAGGATGAAATGCGTGCACAAAGTCAAGAAAAAATAATAATAAGTGATATGCCTGAAGATGAAGACTCAAAAGAGGATGTTATTAAGTGTGATGACCCATTACAATTAATAAACACAGAGATTCCCGAGGACACAATAAATTTAATAAACACTGATATGCCTGTAAATCATAATGATAAAATAAAAACTAGATGTTCTGTAGCATGTGACACAAACAATGATGTGGAGATGAATGATGTTACATCAAAAGTAAAAGTGAGTGATAAAGAAATAATTAAAGATGAACAGCTGTGGCAAAAATATGAAATGTGTGCACAAAGACAAGAAAAATTAATAAAAACTGATATGCCTGAAGATGAAGACTCAAAAGAGGATGTTATTAAGTGTGAAGATCCATTGCAAATAATAAAGACAGAGATTCCCGAGGACACAATCAATATAATAAACACTGATATGCCTGTAAAGCCTATTGATAAAACAAAAGCTAGATGTGACACAAACAATGATGTGGAGATGAATGATGTTGCTTCAAAAGTGAAAGTGATCGATGCTACTACATCAACTTTACTTGACTCTCCAGGTTTATTATCAAGATTTAAATGTCATATAGGCACACAAAAAAATTATCAGTTCTTCTGTATAGGCACATTTATGAAAAATAACAAAGCCATGAATTTTTACACTGGATTTGACTCGTATGAAAAATTTCAGTTTGTTTTATCTACATTGTGCCCGGAGGCTCACTTACTAAGATATAAGTGGAGTGAAGTTTTGCATTTATGTGTGGAAGATCAGTTTTTGCTTACTTTAATCAAATTAAGAAGGAACCGTCTGGACTTTGAATTAGCAGTGCTGTTCGACATTAGCCCAGCATCAGTATCAAATATCTTTAAATCATGGGTGATTTTCATGCACCACAAATGGAGTGAGTTAGTTGCTAAGCCAAGAAAAGTTGTAATAGAGACTTGCATAACTGAAGAAAGTACCTACCCGACTTCAGGGACGGTTGCTGAGAATGCAAGTGAAAATAGCTGTGGTGGGACATTTAATAATCAACATATTTTTGCTGTAGAAGGAGTAAGACGTTTAAAAGACACAAAAAAAACTTTTCATTTTCTGAACAGGCGAAAACATAAAAAATATATTAATCTAATGACCAAAGCACGTTTTGTTTGCCAAATTCTGTACAACTTTATGGAGGACAAGGTTTAGGCAGTAGAAGTTACTTTTTGCTTCAATTTGATTTTATACTACAAATATTACATTTACATCGTGTGCTCCACTTCCGTCGTATTTCTCATTAGTGAATGCGAAGGTCGTAAGTTCGTGATTTCACCATCAGAAAGTTTTCTTTTTTTTTCAGCTTGACAATGCTTTATGGGTCTGTCTTCGGTCTTTCGAAGTAATATGTGTATTAAGGGTTTGAATTTATTAAAATATGTTAAAAAAAAAAATGCTGACAAACTACATGTATAATACTTATTTAATTTTTATTCATTTATACACATTATTAATTAGTAGGTAAACTAGACGTATTTACAATAGGTATTTCTAGTAGGTATGTATTTCTATGCATATATATGTATTTACAACAAATAAAAACCCCATGATGTCTGAGTAAAATAAAAAATCCATGAAATTCGAAAAAAACATGTCCTTTCCGTTCTTTCTTATCCCCCCCGGGAATACCAGCACCCAGAAGATGAATAATAAACTATGAAGAACTTGATTTCGCATTTAAACATACATACTCGCTGTTCGCTTCGTCGTTTTAGCCGCATAAAATCATCAAAAAAAAACCTTTCAGTTCATATTTAATAGGGATATGATTATTTCATAAAAACAAAATATACACTGACTGACCTCATGACCTGTAAAATGCAAGAAACTTCATTTGAATTTCGCGGGTTATCCTGGCGTTTAAACTTTTTTTTGTTAATCTATTTGGCTTGGATACCAAGTTTTTTAAGCAATAGTTTCACATTCTAATGTTTTTGTAGTATTTGGCAGCTAGAAAAACATAGCTAACGTACAGGTCGCGCGGTGAATCAAGATCGCTCGGCAAAAGTGGAAGGGGCATGCGCAGTACTCAATTCTAAGGTCTATTTGGCAACGTGCGGGCGGGTGTGCGCCGTCGGCGACAAGTCATTGGTAGATAGAGTCGCTCTTCAATTCCCGCGTTGCGTTCTCGCGTCTCATTGGATACTGTTGTACTTGGGTACTGTTGCGTACAGCTTGTGTTATCGTATTAGTTAGTATTAGTTAGGTTAAAAATAAAGTTTTAAAACGGCTAGCCAGAAAAATGGTTTACGACGTGAATTGTTACGTTAAGAAAATTTAGTTTTATTTTAATTTTAAAAATTTTAATTTTTCTGAGTTTACCTATTTACAAGATAAATTACAAGCAAAAACTAGTGTTATTATAAGTTATGTTACTAAGGTTCAAACATACGAAATTAAAAATAAAATCCTAACATACTAAGAATTTCTGTGCGCAATTTGTACACATGCGCCGATTGCCCCCACTACTTTCACCGAGCGATCTTGATTCACCGCGCGACCTGTATCAAGTCAACCACTTCGGGAAACTTCGCAGAGGTAGCCGAAACTACAATAAAAATCTCAATTTTACAGCACATATCGAACCAGTAGTTTCTCTCTCTAGTTAGAAAAAATAATTTTCGTCCTGCTTTTAAAATATACTGATGATATCCTATTTATAATTAAATTGATATTTCAGTAACAAAATACTTGTTTTTTTCCTAGTCCGTAGACATTTTTTTTCCGTTTTGCAGCACTCAAATGTTAAATTAATTTGACGTTGTCAATACTTGTTAATTGTCAGATTGTCAGTGTCAGACGACAAACCCCCCGTTCCGAATTACGATTACAGCGCTATGAGCGCTCACAGCGTTAACAGCCGGTCCGATTTAGTTTTCGTGCTCACAGCGATGATATCGATATTTCAATTCGGAACGACCTGTGGTCGCGCTCACAGTGATTTGACGTAATTCTGAAAGCGGCAAATTCAAAGACATTAAATATATATCTCTTTAAATCTCTTTGGGCAAATTCAAATTTATATTTTTGCCTTGACCGTTCAATAATAATTTTAATATCCTGGGTGTAGGGTGGGTATAGTTCTTTTCTATTTTAATCCTAGAATTTCCTACAAGATATACAAGTTCCTTGATATTCATGTATTACTAAGGTAATATGTGTACGTTTATGAAAAAAAAAACCTGTATTTTTTGTTTATGTGATGTACAATAAAGAATATTATAATATTAATAACAATCACAATCATAATATGGTTGACTCAAAAAGGTTGCTACATCCTGAATGAAGGAGACGAAAGAATTTATATACGAGAACCTTTCTGATAATAATTGAATTATATGCAACAATTATTGAAGACAAAACCACGACAATTTATAGGTAGAGTCTGTCTAATAAGTTAAACGACTTGGGATTTAATGAAATCTGATGTAGTCAACACGGGTTCAATAATCAAGGTTGATTAAGAGATAGAGATCATTTTTTACTAACAGAAGAACCTTTTAAAAAGTATCGAATATAAGTATATTTTAAATGATTAAATATTAAACAAAATTCCCAAGTCGGTACACTTATTAGACAGACTATACTGATAATATAAGGTATTCGTATGTTCTTTTCTCAAGAAAAGTCTGTGTAGTAGAAGGACTTAGGGGAGGTCCAGCTGTGGAACAGTAAAAGCTAGGATTTTTTTGTTATAAGTTTGTTTATAGGAGATTGTTACTTCTTTAGGGATATAGCTACTGATGCCAACCAAAGTCCTAGAATAGAGAGTCAAAAAGAATCATAATTTATGTATTTATGAAATGAATTTAACATATGACGGAGGAGCGCCTACGGTATTAAAATAGCAACAAATGCGTTAAGTGATTAGTGCTCAGTTAAACATCAAAGGCTTTATTCCTGAACAGGGGTAATCTTTCAAATTATTTGACTGATTCTGAAAATTCAGTCACTAATATATAGCTGCTATAAACTTTAAGTGATTTTACTCAATACATTAATTGCATTCTATACGTATGTATTCTTATCATGTATGTAAACTTATGATTAGATCAGATGGACCCTTGTCGGGCACAACAAATTACTAAGTTAAGATAGAATAAGCATTTCTAATTATTTATGTGAAACATTACTTAGCCCACAATTATACCCATCTTGTAACCGTCTGAATCGAGCTTGAGTCGTCGACGGTGCGTAGTGTTCCACGCGCGCCTCAAGGAGATGTCAGCATTACCGTAGGAGCCCAGCAGGGTCGGGCCATGGGTTGTGAGAAAGGCGAACTCCGGGGTCCTGGAACAAAGGTTTCCCCGTAGCAAAAAAATCACGTTTGTTGTATAGGAGCCCTACTAAAATATTTATTTTATTCTGTTTTGTGTCGTATTGGCAACAGAAATACATCATCTGTGAAAATTTCAATTGTCTAGGTATCACGGTCCATTAGATACTGCCTGGTGACAGACAGACAGGAGGACGGACAGACAGGAGGACGGACAGACAGGAGGACGGACAGACAGGAGGACGGACAGACAGGAGGACGGACAGACAGGCGGACGGACAGACAGACAGACGGACGGACAGACAGACAGACGGACGGACAGACAGACAGACGGACGGACAGACAGACAGACGGACGGACAGACAGACAGACGGACGGACAGACAGACAGACGGACGGACAGACAAACGGACGGACAGACAGACAGACAGACGGACGGACAGACAGACAGACTGACGGACGGACAGACAGACTGACGCACAGACAGAAACAAAGCCTTCAATATATTATAATAATGATTTTCATATCATCATCATCTTCCTGTCCTTGTCTCGTGTTATCTCGCCAACCCTAATGGCGCAACATTTTTTCCTTCCTTTGTGTCCTGTTACCCATCACGCTATCATTAACTCCCATTTTTTTCATAGCACCTTCTACACAATCCATCTATATTTCTTTGGCCTCCTTCTCCCTCCATCCACATGTGTACTCAACTCTTATAATTAAAGGCAAGAAACCCATTATCGAATTTTCATATCATGAAGTAGGTACTAATTTCACATAGTCGAAGCTGCGTGCAGAAGCTAGTCAAAAATAAAACAATACTCGAAAATAGAGCTAATTTATTATCATATTAAATTACTCACAAATCAATGTTATTTAAGTATGTAACTATTGTTCAATAAATTCTATCTTCAGTACATTAATTGAAAATAATTGTTTAGAAGAAAGCGGCTGTAATCTACTGAATATTCCACAACAGAAATCAGAAATGTTTAATTCAAATAGACTAATTACAGGCACTTTTGAATCGTCCATGGACACTCTAAAATCATACTAAGAGTTACATAAATCTTGGCTACATTTTTCTTGTCGCTTCTAATGTGTGAGTACAATGTAGATAAGTAATAATAACAATTTGAAAAAAAAACTAATGAAAAAATAGAAATTGAATTAAGCCACTGGCAGCTAAAAACCACGCCATCTAGACCCAAACCAAGCAGAGACTGTGTTATGAGCACTAGACAACTAATAAACCTACTTATATATTTCTAAATACAAACATGTTATAGATAAATTACACCCAGTCACAGAACAATTGATTGTGATCATCACTCAAACATCTGTCTTGGGTGGGAATTAAACCCACGACCTCCGACATAGCAGTCAGGGCCACTAACCGCTATGCCAAAAGATCAGTCAATTGTCAAAAGTAAAAATTCGCCATCCAAGGTTTGGCTCTCACAGTTTCTCATTCATTTGGATCAATTAAAAAAAAAAATCAGTAACTGATTATGGACATAATACTACGTTCTTTTTTATATGCAATTCATTGGTTTCTTATTTTTGGTATATCTTCCAGTATGTTTTATGCCTGTTAGTTGCAAAATTTTGATCGGGCTCTTCATGTAAAGTAAGCAGAAGTTGAATACAAGAATCAGTTCATATGAATAGTGTATCGGATTTGGAGTTTCCTGTAAAGAAAAGGACTCATATTATAAAATGTAAATATGTATTATCAAAAGATACTTTTTCTCTTTCCAAAGGGACGGCTTAACCCTACCATTTTTCTTCCAAAATTTTCTCACGAATAGTTTGTTAACTGCATGGCCATAATAGTGGAGTAGACAAGAGTATAATACAACTGAACTATTCATATTAGATTCTGATATGTATCTAAACAGTCACTAAGTACATGAGTTTTTTGTAAATGGAATATTCAAACATAACTTCCCTGCAAAGTTAATATAATAATGATTAATTCATTAAACCCCAAGCGAACGTCAACGTTCGCTCTGTTATTGTCTTTTTATTGTGTCTCTAATTGCGGTATTCAAAAGGTTAAAAGATTATTAGCCCGGTAGCCCAGGTGTGAGAAAGGTAGCAGGAGTAGAGAGAGGCCTTTGCCCAGGTGTGGGACAAAACAGGCTAACATATAAATAATAGATTATTAATTATCATTTATGGAGAATTTTGATATCAAAGTATCATAGATAGATAACTTTTGTTAATACTAACTTTGAAAATGAAATAGAAGAAGATATAATCTATACCTTTCAAAATTTCAATAATCAACTCCTTCGGTATCCTTAATTTATTATATAATAATATAATCAATCACATCAGGTTGATGTTGTTGAATTATTTGGGTATCTTCCTGTAAATCTTGTTAGGTTATCTGGGTATCAGATTGAACAACTTGCTGGGTTTTCTGAGTATCTTCCTGCACATCAATAGAAAAGCTGTTTCTTCAGGGGTAGTTATACTAATTTGATCATCATATTCTTGAATTCGTTCGTTATGCTAGAAAGAAGAATAAGACGATTTTTATACATTGTTGTACTTTTACAACCGTTTTTGAAAATACAGTTTATAAATAACCCATGTAGTAGTACTAATATTGCTTTGTATTACGATAGCAACTAATATATCTTTTTTACATTTAAATGGTTTCTGCTTTTACATTGAAGCAAGTAAACAGCTGAATAATTGATATTCAAAGGTTTATGTTAATCCATCGATATATATTTGTACTTTGTTACATGTTAATGATTTAATCAAACATGTTCTTACCTTTGGTTGCTTTTTAATTAATCAGTATTCGTCAAATATAATTTTATGGTACTTGCGCCGATTTTGCACTTCGTAATTGGTTCAAACTAGTCTTTTATTCGTAATTTCCATTTTTATTAAGAAGTAATGAAATAGTTTCTTTTATATATTAAGTAGAAAATACTGAGCAAGACATATTAAAGTCAAAACAAATAGTTCGATTTCAATACAAACAATACGAACATATGAATGTTAAATGTCACTTTTGACAGCGCTCACAGTGATCTTGCTTCAGAGCGTGAGCACTGTAATTGCAAGATGGCGTCGATAATGACGTCATGCATGACGTCAAGAAATCGCCTGTGGACGCGCTCACGTTAAAACGGAACGGCTGTAAGCGCGCTGACAGCGCTGTAAGTTCATCTCGGAACGCACCGAAAGTGACAAACAGCTGATTGATCTGATGCTGCTTTGCTGATATTTTTTTATTAGAAAACAAGTTGTTGGAATGCAATGAACGCAATAGTTGGTTTGTGCCATTTCTGTGAAGCTCACGGCCCTCGGCCGTTATTTTGCACCTTCACCACGGACAATGATAAAAATACTACGGAATCTTCAAGAGCCAGTGTTCAGTGCAGTGGGTGTACTTCCTTGGGTCCAGAAACGGTTTTAGTTTCACGGGAGAATGATGGTACAATATATTGCAGCAGGGAATCGGTTCCGAATGCTGATGTGACATCGTTTTTAAGGCAGGCTGCAATAAGGAGCATTACTTGTGAAGTAAGACTTAGCAGACTGTTTTGATGATCCTACAAAAATACTGAATTAATGAAGTTTAACCAACGATTGTTAAAGTGGTTATTAAAACATAGCTTTGCTGTCATTTGCCCCTATCCATACTTAATGAATATTGTAAATGTGATGTCTGTTATCTTTTCATGGTTAAAATACTGAACCGATTTTGATGAAACTTGAGTAATTTAGTAGGAACTTGATACCCAAGAAAGGCATTTTTCAATCTGGTCTTGACTTCAAAACCAGATCAGTTCAGATGATGACATTCACACAAAAGGTAGTCTTCTGTATCAGCATTTCCAATATCGTCATCATCATCATCAACCTTTTTAACCTTTCAATCACACACAATACAGACACAATAGAAAGACAATAGGTGCGCGAACGCCGGCGTTCGCTTGGGGTTTAATGAATTAATGTTCAAACTGCTGGGACTCAGGCCCCCTCTCTAGGAGAGGGAATTCCAATATATACTTTCTATTTTTCTTTATCTCCATTTGAATGAAGAAAGCTCTTAATTTCGGCATATCTTAAAATTGATGGTGATATATCATGTTTAATTTACTATTTCACAGGTAAATTGGAGTAAAGAAGGGGGAGTGGTATATTTCAATGACACACACGGCCATGTCTTGAGCCTCACCTTCCAGGTTAAAGACACCTGGGCCCGGGGCTTAAAGAGGTGGTTCTCAATAGTTGTTCTGATGAAGGATAAAATGCTATTGTTGAATATTACTCCATTACTCTCAGAGCATATGCAGGTACTGACAAGTATAAACTGTTTGTTTACCAGTGTAAACCAACAGTTTATTGGTGTAAATAGTCATCATAACTATTTACACCAATACAATTCCTAAATCCATAGTTTTCTTTTTAATTTATCTTACCATCAGGTGAGATAGTGGTCAAATGCGAGCCTATCAATTGAAAAAAAAAAATGTAAACCAATACTTGACTGCAATCCCATCTGATGTTAAGCAGTGATGTAATTGATGGTGTTGAGTCACACTAGTTTATTTAGAGCATAATTAATATAATAATAATCTATGTAATTAAAATAATTTTGTTTTGTAGAAAATATCAAAAGAACTGCAAGAGTTAGCCGAGGTGGTGTTTGATGCTGAACAAAAAGTATGCTCACAAAGAGCACTGAGGCTGAAGACTGGTAGAAATGACTTTGTTCAATCCAGGTCACTGATGCACTTGACTGGTCAGTCGGAATTCATTGAGTTTAAGTGTTACTATATTTTCAGTGCAGGGTAATTAATTTTGGATTGTGCGAAAGAACCCCAGGGCTCTGGAACGAAGGCCATGAAGGAACAGGAGTGGGTATTAGTCAGTAAGTTCTGACACACCCTCAACACCTAACAGCGAGAGAAGTCATTGGATGATTTACCAACAAAAATTAGTTTATTAACTAGATTGTCAAGCATGAGGCCCTGGTTTCCATTCTAAATTGGGCTGTATTAATGTCACCATCTGAAATTTTTCATTAGCCACCCTGAGTTGGGATTTATGCCCAGTTAGTGGCAATAGGCTTGCCCTTCGGCAATTTCATGTGACTTAAAACTTTTGGTGCCAAGGACTTAGCACATGGGTCATACAGTAATGAAAATTGTTGGTTTTCCATATTTAGAGTTATTACTTGGATCCTAGGCATGAATGCAGGTCAACAATACTAAACTATGAGTAACATAACATCGTCAAACCCAGGCTCTGCAGATTGGCTGATATCTGATCTCTTAAATTTTTTTCCATTCTAGGTCATGCCCTTTTCCTTCGCCATTTGAAGTTATGTGATGTTAGCATGAGTGCATTTCTCGATATAATACTTGTAGGGTTTTACAAAGCTCTTTACTGTTCTACCCTATTTACAGGAGACGATAATGTATTCAAAAGGCTACACTCCCATTTCACATGGATGCTCAAAGCTGGTGCTCACACATACTCAGAAACATTGTACACTAGTCAGGATCTACTGAAGAAGTTGCAACCACATGCTGTCAAGAAATCCATATTTGAGCCGAGCACCTGTTCTGTGTCCAGTGACAAAGAATGTGTCTCCCTCAGGCTGTTAGAAAAGTTGCTTTCAAAGGCCGTGTTTAGGATATTAATGTATTGTACTTTGACTGGAGTTTATGTAAGTTTGCTTTTTGATTATAACACCAGCCTTAAAACAAAAGTGGCACTTTGACAAAAAGGTGATTTTTCAGCAGTCATTAAGTTTTCAGTGTAAGTACCTGCTTATTTACTCGGCCAAAAGTAGCGAATTAATTACCGAGGAACATTAATAATTGGAACAAAGACTTTGACAATCAGAGAATGGGTTGTGATAATCAGATTGAAAAGTTAAAGGTTTACCAAAAAAATTAAAAACACATGTTTAGTATAGTGCCACTTTGGTTTTAAAGGTGCAACATTATTTTATTGTATAAATATTGAGAATATCACCAAGAAACTAGACCTATGTGCGAGATTCTTTTTTTTACTTCAAGGTTTCTAAAAAGCTAGGAGACTACTTCATAAAAATGCTTAATTGTGAGTAATGTCCTATTCAATTGGCGGCAGCGTTGAGCGATTGACTGCGTCGCGGGTTCGATTCCCGCGCGGAACAATCAACAAATATTTGTATGGCCTACAGAGTGTTTCGGTTCTAGGTGTCTTGTGTTTGTGAATGTAAACTCACATACTAGGTATATTTTTCCTAGCTGTTTACACCTAGTGTGAGGAAAAAAATATTAAGTACTCAGAAATAGCATTAAGATACCTAAAAAAAATTTTATTTTGTTCCAGATAGTTATAAAATCAAGTAATATTGAAGCGGTTACCATTATAAATGGCTTGTGTAGATTGCTACCAGTAAACGTGACCGACAATCCTAGAATTAGGCAAGCCAAAAGTGAAGAACAGTTTCCACCTGCTGTATGCTTTTTAGAAGAAACTGAAAATAGCAATTTCTGTTTCAAGTGGGCTGGATCATTGCCAACTAAATGCAAGTTTATTCCCTAATCAAAATCAGTTATAAACCAACATCATTATAAGCCTTTTTAATGTTCCCACTGCTGGGACTCAGGCCACCATAAAACAAGAATATAGCCAACTAGATTTTTTTTTATGTTCCAGGTCCAACATTAATGAATAGAATAGAGAATTCAATGAATAATGACAAGTTCAATGATGATGTCCTACATCAGCATGTAAAGTCCCTGCAGTTGGAGTGGCTTGGGTAAATTATTTACATAATTCGAAAACACTATGTGACTGACTCTGGCTTGGCCACCATCAGGGATTATCAGTATGTGCCCTCGTGGGGGCGATCGGCGGCGGAGATCTCTCGCGCCGGGCCTTGGTTGAGGCCATGGTCCGGAGCCAGGAGGAGTGGCAGGCGGTCGCCCACTTCTGCGAAGCAGTAATGCTCGCAAAGGAGGAGGCCTAACGCATCAGGCAACGGCGTTTTTATGATCCCGATTTCCGGCCACCGTAGGCGCGGGCTTGCGGAAAGTGAGCAATAGCTCGCTGTCCGGCCCTCCAGTAACTGTCTGGACCAAGCCCAAGTCGTCGACGGCGCGCACTGTTCCCGCGCGCCTCAAGGAGTTGTCAGCAACAGCAGGGACTCAGCCGGGTCGAAGCCTACTGGGGCCAGGGTTATCCGAAAGGGAGCTCGAGCCCCGGTATGAAGGCTAGAAGGAATGGGGTGGGTCTTTTAGTCAGTAAGAGTCTGACACTATCTCCCGCTCCGCCCATGAGCGGGGGTTTGTCATTGGATGATTATCAGTATATCAAGGATAATTTGCTGGTCAATGGTTCAAAAGGGTTTATAGGTGGCTAATCTGGCGAGCATCTCCTTACTTGGACTCAATTTGAATCTCGAAAAGATAAGGCGCCTAGCCAAATTCTGTTTTCAAATATCAGAATCTATTGGTCACTGGTTCAAAAGTTATCAAGCGTTTCCTGCGTGACCAACTTGGGGAAAATCTCCCCAGCTTGACCATATTTATATCTCAAAAATCCCCTTGGAGATCTTTTGAACCCCTGACCAATGGATTTTGATTTTTCTATCTACTTTGCATAAGGTATTCTTCAAGAAAACCCACTAAGTAAATACAGAATATTTTCTCCAATTTTACAGAATATCAAAAGCAGTGAAGGCAGCAATTGATTCCTCTGGATCGAAGTCAGATGCTGTGTTTAAACTGAAACAGGTGTTCGGAGTAGCACAGCATGATGAACCACTGTTAAATTATTGGATGAGTGCGTTTTGCATCTAAGTATATGTACCTAGTGTTATTTTTTTAGTATTTATACAAGGTGTCGTTTTGAAGCTGCAAAATATTTCAGGAGGTAATTATGTTAGTGATTCTCGACCCGAATCAATAATAAAATAAGTAGGTAATTTTTTTTTTTTTATAACCTCGCTTTTTTTCACACACACAAACACGGAACAATAAAGGGCGTTTTCACACACACTAACTCGCAACGATAGTTTCATAAATAATGTATCATCCAATCATCATCCCGCACGCCACACCCTAGCCACGCCCCCGCGGCCATCGATCAATCGATTTAGTTTAGTGTAATTAAAAAATTAAATAACAAGTATTACTGATTATTGACCAGGTTTCGTATTTTTACATGATTATTTATGAGTTTTATTACAACCTCCTGAAATATTGTGCAGTTTTAAAACTGCACCTTGTATATTAGCAATAAATCTGTGATATTTATATTGTTTGTTTGTAAAGATTAGATACTGATTTTTTATGTATGATTATAAATAAGACCTACTTCTTTACTAGGTTCCTTAAAAACTAGAAATGATACCACAGTATTAGATTTGTAGTCCTTATATTTAAAGATTACACGTTAGAACGACGGCTAGGCCGCGCGCGCTCGTGTCCCTTTGTGCGCACGTAGGGCTTCGTGTGCGAGCGTGGAGCTCCAGGAGCAGGCCCGAAGTGACGCACAGCCTCGCGCGCGTTGCGACGACCCTGCAGAAGTACGGTCTTGGCGCCGGTGGGGGCGCGCAGAGCCAGCTGATCAAAAGTCAGGATCTCTCCTGAAAATAATGAAATCATTGTTAATTTCTCGATACCAACATATCTATCTATTGATGGTTTTAGCAGTTTCTAGTTCGACACTTTCACAACATTCATGGCAATGTATTGCAGTAAGGGACATCATTGTAACTTTTATAAAAGACTAGTGGTCCCAGCAGATATCGTCTTGCCCGAAAGCTGGAACAATTTATCAGAAAAAGAAAAAATGATATCCTGATGGCAGCATCACCACCTACCGGGGTCTTATTTCATTTTTGCCGACTTAGGTACAGAGGTTTTATAGTATTTTCAAGCCATGCAGGGAAGTATGGTTAAGGCACTTAAGAGGAAATTAGTGACAAACACTCATTAATAAAAATGAAAGTTTATAATGACAGTTCTAGAATCATTTTTTCTTCTGCAATTGGCTGTCTGATTAGATGTGTTCCACTTCTTAGCTTTGTCTTACTTTCTAATATATGGCACCATATAAAATAGTCCTAGAATAGCTTAACACTTTTTATCACAGGAGTGAACATTCCTTGGTATAGTTTTCTACTTTCATGTGGGCAAAGGCGCACGCAGAAGCCAATATGAAATAAATACCTGAAAAGTTGGACAAAGGGACTGGTGTACAGATATTAATTAAACTCATACAGCTGCCTAATCATCACAAAGCTAGGTTACACAGATGATTACACTTAGATTTTATTTTGGCAGTCTAGTACACATAGATAGAAGTATTTAACTCCAGGGCAAAATTCAAATTTTCTTATGTTAATTTTATGAATATAAAAAAAAATGAATTAAACAGTTAACCCTGTTGAGCATTCAGCTTAATCAAAACTAGGTCATAATGAAGAACATTGTGTAACTGGGTTGAAAATATAGGCTACTAATACTACATCAGCAAATATAAGCTTCCAGTCTAGTTAAGCCTAATCCTACATAGTTGGGAAAAACAGCTATTCCCACAGAGATTTTGCCCTCCCTCAGCGAGTTAAAAGAGGATCTTCACATAAAACAAACACGGGTTTGAAATTGTGGTTATAAATCCTCAATAATTTTGGTGTAGGTAGCTGAATATCTAGAACGAGATGATTACCAATAATTTTGGAAATGAATATAATTCCGAAACATGAATTATGTAAAAAAATTTAACCTATGTCAATTCTTCTTGACCTGGGGAGGTCATTGACTGAACACAAGCATAGAACAGAAACTTTTTCATTCATCAATATGAAGAAAGTGTATAACAATGTATGGCATACAACTGTTTTGATAAAATTAGGTATAACATGATCTAAATGTCTGGAACATGTCCCTAAAAGCCACATATTATAGAATGGACATCTCTTAGGATCATATCAACATCTAAATTCTATGTATTGTCATCATTATATTTACTTGCATGCTTCCTAACCTCACTCAACAAATAATAACAACAGTACATACCTCCAGCAGCCAAGATGCGGGCACGGGCCTTCTCAGTGACGTGCAGAGCGGCGACTGACATCTTAGGCACTTTGTAGAGCCTGACATCGTTGGTGATGCTACCAACTACGACGGCAATCATGCCCTCGCGAGTGGGCTTCTTCATGTGACGAGCCAACCGCGACAGCGATAGCGGAGGCCGGTTGATGCGGCTCATGAATAGCCTACGCAGAATAATAGTGTTGAACTTGGCATTTGTACGCCTAGCCAAGTACCTGTAAAGCTGGAAACAAAAACAATTTTATTAGGTTAGGAACTGATCAAATAAAATTTCTTAAAATCATGGTGTTTATTGACAAATTAATGGACAAATAATCTAGCTTAGTCAAGGTGTGTTAATAAAATTCAACTTACTTTTACAAGCAATCTCAGGTACACATCCTGAGACTTGACTTCGGTGCGCCTAACTTTCCTGTCGTGTTTATGGTTGATGTCGATACCCTGAAATATGCAAAGGAACACATATTGATAACACTGCTTTATGTAAAAACCACCATTAACTCACACAACACTTTGTATTTATCACGATTTTCGAAGATTTATTTTATTTTCACTGTAACGAAACTCACCATCTTGACAACCGGAAGAAAAAGAGACTATAGACAAAAAATGTTGTTGACAGCTGGGTAGAATGCTGCCAGAATTAAAAAGACATTTTTTTTTAGTCTGGTATAGTTTAGATCATAGAGTACGGGCTCTTGTACATGAGACCAACACGGCCAACAAGCCGTGTTATGCTATGCCCGATGCCGCATTCTACTGGTAAAAGTCTGTCTAATAAGTCAACCGACTTGGGAATTTTGTATAATATTTAATCATTTAAAAAATACTTATATTAAGTACTTTTTAAAAGGTTCTTCTCTTAGTAAACAATGATCTTTACCTCCTAATCAACCAGGATATTGAACCCGTGTTGACTACATCAGATTTAATTAAATCCTAATAATTACCCAAGTCGTTTAACTTACTAGACAGATTCTAATAACGACCTATTCATATGAAGACATAGCTATGTCTTCATATGAATAGGTAGGTTAATAACTTAGTATCCAAACCAAAAATAATAACAAAAAAAATAAAATAATTTATAATTTTAAATTATTTCCCGCGGTAAAATAAAATAAAACAAAATAAAAATCATTATTTCAATTTCACATTATTTTTGCAAACATGATTAGGAGTTAAAAAGTTGCTTGAGTTAGGTGACTAGAGTGCGTCTACTGAAAGCGTAACCTGGAGTTTTTCTTTTAAATTTAATTTGCAACATTGTTTTGCCGAAAAAAATCACGTCAAAGTCTATGGTTGCAATTGTCAGTTTTGGAAACGGATATTTATTTTTCAAGAATAATTGCTTAATTATGGGAAAAACAATAAACAGTAACGTGCAAAAACTGCTACACACTATGGTTAATAAGTTCAAACAAAAACAAGAAGAGAAAGAAGGTGTTTTCAATGAAAACCAACAATGTTTACATACGATTTCTGTATTTTTAAGTTAGTATGACGTTTTAATCTTGATCCTTGTCGACTAATATTATTAGATAGTTATATTTAGGATGTAATGATTTTTTTTTTCTTATATTTTTAGATAATCATTGCGAATTTCATAATGGACAAAAACATCGAATAAAGAAGGCTTTTGGTGAATCGACTTAATCAAAAACACATGCTAGTGAGTGGTAGAATGCGTTGCGCAGTTGAGATGTAATGAAAGATTTGCCTCACTTTGTCTGATAGTGCATCAAAATCTTCAACTGAAGTTAAAATTGCGAAAGTGAAGGAAATAGTGACTGAAATCCTAGTTCAAGTTTGAGAGCTGTTGAACTTTTTGTGTCTCACGAGTCGATCCGTATCATTTGAAACAATCATTGGAGTATAAAACATGTTCCCACTTGACTAATCCCAAAAGATATGAATTTTCTCTATGCTAAAACGAATCGATTCCAACCCAACAATCTTGAAACACATTATTAGTGTTGGCGAGACGTGATGAAGTTGAAATCATGTTGACCATTTTAATTGACTATCGCGGTGTTGTGCACTTGGTATTCTTGCCAGAAGGCCAAATGGTAAATAAAGAATATTATTTGAATATTCATCATCATCATCATCATTTCAGCCGATACACGTCCACTGTTGGACATAGGCCTCCCCCAAGCGTCGCCACATCGAACGTTCCTGTGCGTCCCGCATCCATCGGTTTCCTGCTACCTTCACCAGGTCATCGGTCCACCTTGTAGGAGGCCTTCCAACACTGCGTCTTCCGGTACGCGGTCGCCACTCCAAAACCTTTCGGCCCCAACGGCCATCTGTTCTGCGAGCAATGTGCCCTGCCCATTGCCACTTAAGTTTGGCAATTCTTTGTGCTATGTCGGCAACCTTAGTTTTCCTGCGGATATCTTCATTTTTTATTCGATCACGCAAGGAAACCCCGAGCATAGCCCTTTCCATTGCTCTTTGGGTGACTTTAAGCCTTCTGATGAGGCCCATTGTGAGCGACCACGTTTCGGAGCCATATGTCATCACTGGCAACACGCACTGGTTAAAGACTTTCGTCTTGAGACACTGTGGTATGTTGGACGAGAAGATACCGCGTAGCTTCCCGAACGCTGCCCAACCGAGTTGGATTCGACGGTTGACCTCTTTCTCGAAGTTAGACCTACCCAACTGGACTGTCTGTCCGAGGTAGACGTAATCGTCCACAACTTCGAGTGTAGAGTCTCCGACCTTGATAGGAGTGGGCGCTACATGGTTGTTAATCATGATTTTGGTTTTGTCCATGTTCATTTTAAGACCCACTCTTAGAGAAGCTCTACTGAGGTCATTGAGCATTGTGCTGAGCTCCTCCATAGTCTCCGCCATGACTACTATGTCGTCGGCAAACCGAAGGTGAGTGATGTACTCGCCATTGACATTAATGCCTAGTCCACTCCAGTCCAGAACCTTGAAGACATCCTCCATTGCGGCCGTGAACAGTTTCGGAGAGATGACGTCTCCCTGCCTCACACCTCGCTGCAGGAGGACAGGTTTCGAGGTCTGGTCCTGGAGTCGGACTGACATGGTGGCGTTTTCGTACAAACACCTCAGCACTTCGATGTACCGATAGTCAATTTGGCACCTTTGGAGAGATTGCAGCACAGCCCAAGTCTCGATCGAATCAAAAGCTTTCTCGTAGTCCACAAACGCTAGGCAGAGAGGCAGGTTATACTCCTCGGTCTTCTGTATGACCTGCCGTAGCGTATGTATGTGGTCTACGGTGCTGAAACCTTTTCGGAATCCGGCTTGTTCGGGAGGCTGGAAGTCGTCAAACCTGCGCGCAAGACGGTTCGTGATGACCCTGGAAAACAGCTTGTAGACATGGCTCAGAAGTGAGATGGGCCTGTAATTCTTCAGCAGGGTTTTATCACCCTTCTTAAAGAAGAGTACCACCACACTTCTGCTCCATGCCTGTGGCGTTTTTCCCTCGAGTATGACGGAATCGAACAACTTCTGAAGGGCCTTTAGGACCGGTTTTCCACCCGCCTTCAGGAGCTCAGCCGTAATTCCGTCCTCACCCGACGCCTTGTTGTTCTTCAACTGCTTCAGAGCCATCCTAATCTCGTACAGGCTGACGTCCGGGATATCTTCAGTGTAGTGTCGAGTCAATCTAGCTCTTGGGTCGTTTGCCAGATTTGTAGCGGGTTTGGAGATCGACGTGTATAGCTGTCCATAAAATGCCTCGATCTCTCCCAGAAGCTCCGATTTGGCGGATATGACTCTGCCATCTTCGGTCTTCAGTTTCGTGAGTTGGCTCTGCCCAATAGACAGATCCCGTGCAAAAACTTTGGAGCCCTTATTCCGCTCAATCGCGTCCTTAATCCTCTCGGTATTAAATCGGCGAAGGTCGCGTTTCAGAGACTTCGAGATCTGTTTATTGAGCTGCCGGTACGTGCACGCATTATCTGAAGACTGCAAAGTCATTTCACGCCTCTTTGAATATTTTTGAATATTTGAATATTATATAGCGAAATTTGAGAAATCAGATAAAATAAAATAATTTGGGATAATAACTAACATTTTGTGTGTTATTGACCTTTACCATACACCCACTAAATAATTAAGTCTACACACATGTTTTTGACTAGGATTAACTATTATACAATTGTCATAAATACAAAAAATACTCTAGTATCAAAACTTTTTTCTCCTACTATTTCAATAATACCACATTCAAAATTTTTGGTTGTAACCTCCTTTTCTCAGGTCACGCTTTCATTAGACGGACTCTAGGTGTGGCAGGTGCACATTTCAGGAGCTGGTTATAAAACTTGTTATTTTTGTTCAGGAAATTAAAAAAAATTGGCCTTCATTCAAAATTATAAACTTGATTGGATAGTTTGTTTGGACATGAAACGAAAAAAAAATCGGCTTCTCCATACAAACTGTCCAATCAAGTTTATAATTTTGTATGGAGAGGATTTTTTTTTCCGTTTCCTGAAAAAAAAATCTCATGGAAGGTTGTTCAGTTTCGTCTACTGAGCAAGCCCTTAAAGTTTGCGAAGACCTGTCTTTTACAGGGTGTAAATGACAGGTCTCATATGATGTTACGGAACCCTTCGTGCGCGAGTCCGACTCGCACTGTGCCGGTTTTATTTATTTTTACTCGCTGATTCGGCGGCAAACTAAATTCGCTAGAGAAAGGATATGTCGAGTAGGGTTGGTAATTAACAGCAGATAAAAAACTTTTTATACGGAATCTTCAGTGTGCGAGTCCGACTCGCACTTGCCCGGTTTTTTTTTTGTTATATTACATAATTTTCTGAGTTTTTTCCATACTTGTGCTATAAGTATATGAAACTTTGCATCATTCCAAATTCCGGATTCTAGTTCTACCGGAAGTACACTACAGGTTTTGATTTCTTAGCGAGTGTCGAAAATATGCGTCTGAGTAGACAGATCATCATAAAAAATATGTCAGGCTGCCATAAAATAGAGTAGAATGAACTGAAATTTGAATTTGCATGCCATAGGGAATTTAACAAATGAATCACAACTGTCTCCAAGCCTGTCATCGCGACAGATCAAGTTTCGACCGCCGTTTTTTCGAAAGGAATGGAATTTAATTCGAAACATCGAAAATTATCAAAAAATAAAAATTCTGTTCGTACTCCTTCATCCTCGAAACCCAGATTAAGCAAAAAGAAGATAGTCACGCGGAAACGAAAATGCGTCTGCCTCCCTGAAAATTATTCGGTTGTAGAGTTCCCTACGATATGGAACGAACTGAGACAAAACGGTCAGCTGTGCGATGGCAGTATCGTCTGCAGAGATATGAAAACAATCCGAGTGCATCGGGCAATACTCTCGGCCGTTAGTCCATATTTTAAAGCCATATTTATTAATTCGTTGAAGAAAGGAGAGCCAGAGGAAAAGGAGATTTTCGTCGATGTCCCCAGCTACTACATGACCTTGATTCTCGATTATGCTTACACAGGAACATGCACAGTAACTGCAGAAAACGTTGAATATCTGTTGCCGTATGCAGACCAGTTTGATGTTGTCGGTGTCATTCAGCTGTGCTGCCAGTTCCTTTTGCACGGGCTCAGGCCGCACAACTGTCTCGGTATATTTAAATTTGCGAGATATTATTTCTGTAGTGAGCTAGAAAAAAAAGGGAAGTTGTATATAAGACAAAATTTTAGCAGAATACTTAAGGAATGTATTGAATTTAAAACACTTTCATATGATGAACTGGAAGATATTTTGAGAGATGATGAACTGAATGTTCGGAATGAAGAAATAGTATTCCAGGCAGTTAAAACATGGGTGGAACATGACATAGAAAATAGAAAAAAATTTATTCCACCGTTACTTTTATGCGTACGGTTTGGTCACATCAGCTATAAATATTTTAAATCGAAAATATTGCAATGGCAGCCAGTTGCTGAAGACGAGGTAAGATATAGAGACATTTGATCCACAACCTGAGGCTATTTTAATGGAATATAAAGTGTAGAAAAACTCAGATTTATTTTTTGCTACACAGAAATGTCAAGAGGCTTTATATCCTGCCGTGGTATTTCTCACGTTGTTGGATTCGAGGCCGGGTACAGAAGCAGATCTCAACGATCCACTAGCAAGGCCTCGAATACCTTTTGAAATACTTTTTGCAGTTGGTGGCTGGAGTGCTGGAAGTCCCACTAGTTTCGTCGAAACATATGATACAAGGTATTCCATTTTCCATGCTGTTGATTGTGGCATTCATGGTTTACGAGTATTTTACATCTACTTCTATAAAATTTGGATCCCTCCTAAGATTATCCGTAGTCTTTCTCGCATGAAATTTAAATCTTGTTTGTCCTATTTCGATATATTCAGCCTCCCTGTAGTAAATTTATTCTAGGAGTTCACACAGATAACTAAATACCTACTGGTCATAAAAGTTCCATGGCGATATGTGGGTAAATAAAGCCTTTTTGTCCATGAACAGGGCGGACCGATGGTTTCTGTCGATTCACATGGATCTGACGCCTCGCGCGTACCACGGTCTTTGCACACTGAACAATTTGATCTACATGATTGGTGGTTTCGACGGCAGCGACCATTTCAATACAGTCCGTTGCTATGATCCGGTGGCGAACACTTGGCATGAACGTGCTTGTATGTATCAGGCGAGGTGCTACGTCAGCGTTGTTGCTCATGGTTAGTTTACCTTTATTTGATGTTTTGCTACACCTAACAGACTTCGATATCTTTACTTTGAGAACCTCATTTTTATCTGGAGACGCTAAAACACTAGGCAATTTACAAACATTGCAGAGATTTTATCATAATACTAGAAGTTATAAATTTTCTCAACAAGCTCTACCGTTTGTGGTAAAAAGATTAGTGAATGATAGGACGACTTTTATTGATTTAGATGGTCTAATCTACGCGTTGGGTGGGTACAACGGTCGCACGCGAATGTCTTCCGTTGAGCGCTACTACCCCGACAAGAATCAGTGGGAGATGACCACGCCGATGAATAAGCAACGTTCAGACGCTAGCGCTGCTTCTCTTACTGGCAAGGTTTGTGTTGAGAAAATTCTTTAAAATTATCCCTTTGCATTTTTAATGAGACTAGCTTTTAGTGTTTACAGTAAAGGTACTATTTGCTTTGCTTTTTCTAGCCTTGGTAATCACCAAATCTTACAAAGTAAGTACGCCCCAGTCAGTCCTATACTCCATTTTTCATTTCTCCAGATATATATTGTGGGCGGATTCAACGGCCAGGAAGTACTTAGTTCTGCCGAGGTGTTCGACCCTGACACGAAACAGTGGAGCTTCATCAGGTCCATGCTCAGTCCTCGCTCCGGAGTCAGCCTCATCGCTTACAGAGACTGCCTGTATGCGCTCGGAGGGTTTAATGGATATAGTCGGCTGAATACCGGTACGTTCCATTAGTTTTTTTTTTCACCGATTCAAAAGAAGTCATCACGATAACTCCTTTTGATTCATCACCAACACGGTTCATCAGCGTTGATAGGATATTAAAAGCAAATGCTAGGTGGGGATACCCATTTGGTAATTGCCTTAACAGCTTTTGTCAGAGTGGCAAAGAAACATTATTTTATCTCGATATATTTTACTAGATAGACGGCAACAATCTAAATTGTACAATATATCACTAAACAGGGCCGAGCCGACCCCAGCCTGCGCCTGTGTGCGAAACCGATGGAGCGCCTCTTTTTTTGTGGTTTTAAAGTATAATTTTACACATTTTAATTTTGCCACAATTTCAAGAAGTATTTTTGGCACGGAACCCATTTTTTTTATTGATATAAAGTAATATAAACCAGTGCTTGACTGCGATCCCACCTGATGGTAAGCAGTGAGCCTATTTAGTCAAGCGTTGAAAACACCCAAATTGTAATAGGACGGGTAGACCGACCACCCGAATTATTTTTCTAAAATAAGAGAAACCTAAGTTTTGGACGGACGGCAGTCCGACCGTCCGGTTATCGTCCGGATCGAGCACAAGACGTCGACGGTGTGTATCGTTCCACGCGTGCCTCAAGGATAGGTCAGCAAACCGTAGGAGCCCAGCAGGGTCGAACCTCCTGGGGCCAAAGATTCGTTTCTGAAAGGAAGGTTCGGCCCCGATACGAAAGGCAATGAAGGAACAAGAGTGGGTTTTTAGTAAGTAAAAGACTGACACGCTGTGAGCGTCGTTGCCAGATGCGGTCGGCCTCCTCCTTTGGCACGGTAATGCTCTGCCCAAGCGGGGCACACCTCCACTGTGTGCTCCGTTCTGTCCTCCGGGCGTTCCGCACAGTGGCGATACCTGGGCGTCACTACCGGTGCAGGAATCTCCCGAACTTACCACGTCCGGTGAGAACCTGCGTCATGCGGTACGTGAGGATGCCGTGAGGGCTTTCCAGCCACGCCTCAAAGAGGGGACTTACCACAATAATTGTGGCCATTTCACCATGAGATCCCGCCGGAGCTCTGTCCGCCATGCAGCGACCGCCATGTCGTGTATAGAACGAAATTATAGGCGCAGTAAAGGCTAAGATGGCCTATAAAAGTGTTGCGTAAGTGTAAATACATTTGAGAAAACTTGGTCCAGTAAGTTACACTTATAATCGCCTACAAGAAGTAATTATAAATCCACTATAAGTGTATACGCCAGTATTAGTAATATAAAGAACTAAATGCACCACACACATAGGGGTTTATAAGTCAACTTTATGTGCAAAGAGTAAGTGTACTTGGTATTATTGTGGACTCTCGAATGCTGTTATAGTCTTAATTTCTATATAAAGGATTCTTATAAAACTATTAGTATTCAAAGATATCTTCGTGAAGTCCGTTTAAGCTTTTAATATTTATCGCATCTTCACGGCCATTTTGTTACAATATGGCGTTACCTTAGGACTAATATTATTTTTAAACACAACTTAATAAATACGCCGTGTTCAAAAGGCGAACAAAATTTGAGATGTAAAATATAATATACTTCACCGAAAATATTTGTGCGTTTGCCGTGCTAACATATATGCACATATAATATTACATGCGAAATACTTGTTAATACATTTTCATATAAAATAGATAAACTTATTTTTTAATTTTTATTTTTCTCTACAATACAACAAAAAGTTACAAATGTTTGAAGTAGCTAGTAATGGAAGCGCGGAGTACGTTACACGCCTGCCTGGTTCTATTAAATGCTCATAGTGAGCTTCGCGGGAGCAGATAGTTCTGCGTAGTCCAACTGTAAGTGTATTATTGGTCTAAGTGGTACTCGTCAAGTATGAGTGTTTTATTGGCAAAAGTACGCGTATAAAATTGGCCCTTTTCCGTGGTTATAAACTTTTACTAGCCTGTTATAGTCCTGGCTCCGGAATCACTACAAGACCACATTTTGTTACTTGGGTCCTACCGTTAATTGGGAACCCGACGGTGGCGCGTTCCGAGGGCCGTGGAAACACATAGCCTCGGACTTGTGCAGCGCCACCTTGACTCCCAACTGCTGGATCCTGCCAACAACTACCACAACCCCGCGTGTCGCTAGATCGACCGCCGCCTGGTAAGACTCTCTCTGCGCTAGAACCAGCGTTTCGTCTGCGTAGCAGACCACGCTGACCCCGTCAGGGAAGTCGTCGCTCAGCACGTAGTTGTACCCGATGTTCCACAAGGGTGGTCCTAGTACCGATTCCTGGGGAACACCGCACGACATCTCTCGGCGTTTCTACTCTCCCTGGTGATCGGGGTAGACTATGTACGTAAACAATAGGTAAATTCTAATAGCGTAAAACTAAACAACGGACATAAATATTGTGTAAGGAGAATTTGACCGATGTACTTAGGTATCTATACTCAACTATAAAGAATTTTTTGTTGTTTAACAAAAAATCTTTTCAAAAATTGGCGTCTGCATCTAATCCGGCGCCCGTTATGCCTTGGCGCCTGTGCGCGCCGCACACTTCGCACATATGGGCGGCTCGGCCCTGTCACTAAATGACAGGGCTGAGCCGCCCATATGTGCCGCCCATATCTTTCCTTCTTTGTCTTGCTGGCCAAATAATATTTTTTCTTTTTCCAAGGCGAGAGGTTCAACCCTCAGCGCGGCGGGGACTGGCAGGAGGTGACCGAGATGTTCAGTGCACGAAGCAACTTTGCCACCGTGCTGCTTGATGACATGATATTCGTTATCGGAGGATTTAACGGTAAAAGTCTGATCAAATACTCGTAGGTTCTTTGAAAATCTGATTGATTAAGGAAAGTTCAAAACTTTAGTATTGGGAATCCCTCAATTTTTATATTCCTTAAACGGTACGGACAATATGGTGGAAGGATAACCTGGTGAAAGTCGCGGGAAGCCGCATAGTGCAAGAAGAACAGAAGAACAGAACCGGTCCAGCATTTTTCAGATGTGGCGACGATGAAACAGCTTCTAAAGTTCAATATTTTTTTGACAGGATCAACTACGATACCCCACGTTGAATGCTATGACGGCGATACAATGGAGTGGTATGACGCTGCGCCCATGAACCTGAACCGCTCAGCGCTCAGCGCCTGCGTGCTAGCTGGCCTGCCCAACGCTCGCTCCTTCTCCTACCTCGCCAAAGCCGTGCCCGCCGCAGGCGCAGACCAGGCTCACCACTCCTGACAGTCCCTCACACCCACAGAAATACACTCCACACGAGATGCAGCTACTTCCCATCAATCCTTCGCTTCACCAAAAATTACTGAAAAATCAACGATCATCAAGATATTTACAGATACACTTTCAAGTACCCAAATAGGTCGATTTTTGCACTCATCACGGCGGCCATTGCGTGCTTTTGTGACTGATAGTATAGTATGCACTGTGATATATTGCTTGTACATAAGAGTTTTGTGAATCTATTTTATGTATCGTAAATCATGATGGTATGGCCTTATTTATTGTACAAATCATGTCGGATCATATTTTGTATTTTATTATTATTTTATAAAAGTAAGAACGCAAGCAGAGGCCTTGCGTTAATGGAAGGGAATACGAGTCCCTAATAGAGTATTGGTATTTTAGAAATTGTTTTAAAGCGAGGGATTTGTTGTAAATTTTCAAGTTTTTTATAGTGTAGTTTGTGAAAAATTTTATTTTCGTATATTTGTGTACAGTACGCGTCCGTGGGAAATCAGAGTGGTCGCGTTTTGGATGATGTGTGTACGATGTTGCGGTGGGCGGAACCTTCGTGATATTGTTGTATCTGTGATATTTTCACTTATTACTCGAAAAAATTCAAAAAAATGTAAAATTATTAATTTTATTTAATTTAATGAAAAATTTACTGTACCTGACTGAAACTTAATAAATTGACAAATAAAGAAAAAATAATCACTATTTTTGGTTTTATTTTTCTATCAAAATACTAATCCAACACAATTTTGTGAGAGCTTAGATAGGCCAAAAAACACACATACGGTACAGCTGTATCTCGGCGACCTGCCATACATTACCTATTATCCGCCCACATGACCGTGTAGAGTAGCCGGCAGCCATACATCCGTTTATACAAGCCTGAATCAACGGGCAGACGAGAGTGGAGTGCAATCGTGTGTATATTTACTACCGAAGGGGGAATTGGGGAGAAAACGGGAGACCGCCCCCTCCCGCCGCGTCGTACGGAGTTCCCCGTCGCGATCGAACCACAACGAAGGCGGTAGTGAACGCGGTCGCTTCGGGGCGCGGTGCAAACTTCGAGCAGAAAATAATCAGACATGGAGCTCAAGGGAAAGGTAGTGCTCATCACCGGCGCCGCGGCCGGCATCGGCCTCGCTTACAGCCAGGAGCTGCTCAAACAAGGAGCCAAGGTAACATACACAAGACACATCCTCTCAAGACTTCCTTTGCGCATGGCGTACTTCCTAAAGTAATTTTAAGTTCAAGGTAAATAACTGTTGAATGAAGTGTCCTGGATATTCGCCAATATTGTCGCAAGTGTCGTACTATGTGTGCAACAAATGTGGACTCCCTAATTGATAGTAGGTGGACCACTCGGCCGGCTCTCATTTGTATTGATTTTTGCCGGCGCCCCGGTCATTGGCGTGATTGTTTTCCTTTGAAGTTTCTTTGTGCCATTATAGATACTTGCATCTATATTTGCTTATTCATTCAATGCGGCAGTTCGATGTATTGTCTTATTGACTTTCTTTCGTTTATCAGAAGATGCAAATACAACTTTGGTATACAAACATCTATGTTTTTATTTTTATGATGACACACCTCCAAGCAAGACGCACGAATATATTTTTTTCTTTTTTTTCACTATACTTGTTAGTAATGTAATTGGGAATATAATGTTATCTATTTATACTACTCATATCTAATTATGAGTTTTCGAAAAAAAAAAATAGCAATTGAACACAATCACCAATACTTCCTAGTCATGCGCAATTAAACGGTGCGCCCGCCGACCCAAACACTCGAAGTAAGGAAAAACAATATGAGCGTGAATCACACTATCGATAAGACTGCGTCTTCATACCTTTAATATTAATATAGACAGAATGTAGTCATGTATTAATATGATATGGTTTCCGTTATAATATTTTCCGACATCGTAGTAGGTAATCGTGCAGACAGAATTATTGATCATGCGGAGGTAGCTACAGCATACAAAAACATATTCGATGTACATATATAGACATCATAATATGAACCCACTTAGCACGTGGCGAAAATATTTTGAAAGTACTATCATCAATTATCATTTTGCCTGTATCACATGAGGGGTAGGCAGAGAGCTGTAAAAATTACTACACACTCTGATATCTCTGATTAATTTCGATGATTGGGCGACTATCGGCGGGTCTACTTTCACAAATCTTTCCGGAGCGGCGCTGGTACTTAACACAACTATGTGTAGAAAATTTGTCAAATATAAATGTAGTACCTAACAACACATAGTTCTTTCGACACCGCAGCTTTTAATTAATTAGAAAAATTAGATCTCTGAGCTTCATTTTCGCTATTGCACCCTCTTAAATTGATATTTCCCAGGTTTCGATATGCGATATCGACTCGGAGATCGGCGAGCAGGTAGTCGATGATCTTGGCTCCAAGTACGGCCGGAAGAACGTGTTGTTCTGCCGATGTGACGTCACAGACTACCCCCAGTACGAGGGTAAGTTCATGGCATCGCGTGCAAATTTTAACCCTTCACTTTGCGATCAGGAGAAAGTTATTTTTAGATATTGTCGCTGTTTTAAAGGGTAAGCTACAACTAAAGTAACGTATTACTTAAAGGCATTTCTAATAATAACGTATTAGGTATATAGTGGTTCAAAGACATGCCATATACGATAGGGTATACCTACCTGTCAGGTTTTCCTGTATAGTTGAGTTTTACAGGTAAGAAAACCGGAGCATGTAGGTATGTAGCACAACTGTGCAGGTTTCCACACAAGCCACAGAGTACTTTGTAACATAGGTACTGAAAACACAAGCTTACCCGACAGGTATAACTAAGCTCTAAGCTGTGCAGGTAAACCTGTCAGGTACACCCTAACGAGTGCCTTTGCCTTTAGACGCTTGGGCTTGCATAGGAAATAAACCCTTCAACCCTTCCATTCAAATAACCACATTTTATAAATTATTTACATACCTTCCTTCTTTGAGTCACATAATTATTTGTAGATAAATTAGATATAGTCAAGGATATTTCTATATTTTAGAGACAATGCATTATTTACATAAAACAAAAATAATCTAATCTAAATATCGCTAAATTGCAGAGGCATTTGAGATGACAATGGAAGTGTTCAATCGCCTCGACATAGTGATCAACAACGCGGGTGTAATGAACGACAGATTCTGGGAACTCGAGGTGGACGTCAATTTAGTAAGTTTTATCTAATTATAGACGTTGTTTTATAGCTTCCTAACGATATTTGTGAGTTTGTGAGCGACGGAAGTCGCTTCTCTGTTCATTGATACAAAACCATTAATTATGTTTTGAATACTTATAATTATCAACTTTGTATGAAGAGTAATTACTTACTAAAGATTTTTTACGAGACGGATATTTTTTATTACCGTTATACATTAGTTTATGCGAAACCTGAATAGTTTATTCAGAATCTATATATATAGAGACTTATGTATTTTGCTGACATACATAACATGCTTATAACTTTGTGATTTTTCATGATATCTACAGTTATGAAGTGTTTCGGGATACATACCTACTAAAACTAATGTTGTAAATTTTGTTGTTGATAAAATGAAAACCAAGTATTTCAGCAGACATTTTGATAGAACACCACATTACCTCCATTAGCTATATAATGCATACAAGGTGTAAGGGACAGCCCTCCGCAAACTTTAAAGGCTTGCTCAGTAGACGAAACTGAACAACCTTCCACAAGTTTTTTTTTTTCAGGAAATGAAAAAAAAATCAGCCTCTCCTAATAAACTTGATTGAACAATTTGTATTGCGAGGCCGACTTTTTTTTTCGTTTCCTGAAAAAAGTTTTAGTGGAAGATTGTTCAGTTTCGTCTAATGAGCAAGCCCTTAAAGTTTGCGGAGGGTCCCTTACACCTTTTATATTTATGGCGGTAACATTCATAACTTTATGTTACAACGACCCAGCACAGACTACGTCTGGCGAAGAACGTAGAGAAAAGCCGACCTAAAGTCCTAACGGGATATGCTAAGCAAAGAGAGATAATATTCATACTTATTTCTCGTCTTTTTCTAGAATGGTGTGATACGCGGCACACTGCTAGCGTACCGCTTCATGAGCAAGGACCGCGGCGGCCAGGGCGGCACCATCGTCAACACGGCGTCCACCGCCTTCATCCGGCCCCAGGTCTCCACGCCCATCTACACTGCTACTAATTACGCCATCGTCGGACTCACCAGGGCATATGGAGTAAGTTTGTTTATTAGATAAAAACTACCATCAAACGGGGTGAAGAGGAACAAAACTTTGACTAAGCTAAGAGTCACAAATTTTTCTTTATATTGGTTTTTAGCCAATCTTCCATCATTATTGTAATACAATACATTTCTTTATAACGTGAAAAAACCCTGAAAAACCCCTATAAATTTTGTTCCTATTCATTCACCCAGTTTGACTGTACTTACTAGTTCATCTAAAAACCGTAAAGAACCAGCTATTACTGCGTATGGATTTAACCAAGCAATGCCCAGGACTTGTATTTAAGGAGCACTTCTCAA
Organism: Mythimna ferrago; assembly: GCA_910589285.2. Classification (NCBI taxonomy): domain Eukaryota; kingdom Metazoa; phylum Arthropoda; class Insecta; order Lepidoptera; family Noctuidae; genus Mythimna; species Mythimna ferrago. Next base: position 6,134,871 of record OU342693.1, read on the forward strand.
GAAACCATACTCACTCTGCTGCATTGGTTAATTATTTGACGAGCAGAATAGGATAATTATTGTCATCTAGAAAAAACGAAAGAGATTGATGTCACGCGGGGTTCCACAGGGATCTGTTGAAGGACCGGTTCTGATGTCCACACCCGCAACTGTTCACAGCATTATTATATTTTCTAAATATTCATGTCTCCTTACCTTAGGATCAGTACCACGTGAATCTGACTGGTGTTCGAAGTATGGTGATTTGCCCAGGACTGACTGACACGGGTCTCGTCAAGGAAATTCGCAAGCAGCTCATGTCTTCAGAGTATGAAGCAGCTTGGCAAAGGGACAATGCTAGCTGCAAAATGCAGAGGTAAGTAGCAAAAAGCTTTCAGTTGCGAACAGTTATAAGCTTCTTTGAAGGGAACCGTTTGAAAAATTACCTAGGTAATCGCCCGGCGCCCCACACCTACTGTTGATGGTACTTACGGTCAAATGATATGTTGGCCATTCAGTTGGCGTTTCGAATTATTGCGTATACTCAAAAAAATACGTAATACGCATTCACCATAATATTGGTTCTTAAAAAGAATGCGCAGGCTGGTTTAATGTGATCAAAATTCGGGCCGTAGGTAACGTACAGGTGCCGACTAAATTGGAGTAACTTTGGCCCTGAGAAAAACTCAGTTTTTCATGTCCCTATTGCTTGTGCCAAAGTTATACCCTAGGCCAAAACAGTATCTAAAAATTGTATTGACTAAAATATCTGTAAGGGGGCGATTCTTTGAAACCAAGAGGGTCTCATTCGTCCGGCCTTATTTTTTCTTTATAATTTGATATTTTTATTTGCATATTAGTTTTCCTCGATCACTAAATGCATCAGACACTCATTTGCGCCCATTAGCTTACGACACAAAATAGATAGGTACGAAAGCTAAGCCAGATGAATGAGACGTTCTATCGGTTTCAAAAATCACCAAGGTGTCCTGTAAAATTACAAATATGGTAGTGCATAATTTATGAAGCTCATTTGTCGCATGCAGTCGATGTAAGGACACTCATTTATGTAAATGAGTGCAGACGCTCAACTGCCTAGCGCCCCGAGTGTCTAGTACCATCGGCATCTGGTCCGTGTGTATGCTGTCTGCCTCCTAATCGGAAGTTTATGCAACGATTCCTATCAAGAGTTGTTTAAAAGTTGAATCAAAAAGACGCGGAAAGTTAAGATTACTTTGAACTTTCCGTATTATCTTGCTATTGGACGGTTATGCCACTTCTTCCCGGTACAGTATAATCATAGGGGAAGCTGGGGGAAGTTTGGAAGTAGTTTTGCTTAATTTTTTTACCCAAAAATTATTTACTTGGCACTTACTTTTCAGCCTACATGGAACAAAAAAATTAAAATTTGCTAACAGTTGCCATTTTTATTTATTTTCAGCTCGGAACACGTGGGTCGCTCGTTAGTGGAGATTCTGGCAAAAGGTCAGAGCGGCTCAGTATGGATCGTGGACAACGGCACACCAGCACGGGAGTGGCGCGGTTAAACTTATCTTGTTAACCTCTTATTTTACCAAATTATGCGTAATTCACGCATTTTCCATTGTCGGTCGAGACGTAGCTCGTGAAGGATTGTTGGTTACTGTAGGTTGTTCAAGAAATGAGAATACGGGAGAAACGGCCGGGATACTGAACCCTTGCTTGATATTGATTAGTATAAAATCTATTTGACATATTTTAACACTTCCCCAGTTTTTCGATCACAATGGAAAACTAAACAATTATGGTACTAAGAACACATTCAATCATTTTGAAGTATAATAAAAATCAGAACGCATTTCTAAAAATTCTACATTATCATACTGTGAATGTGCCTAGTATTTGTTTTGTATGTCGTAAATTTTAGTAATTGGGGCATATAATGTAAGCTCAAGGAATACGATAGACTACGACTATGCTTTGGATCTACTTGTAAGTAAGTTCCTTATAACTACATGCATTTGATTGGAAGTGGATACATAACAGCGTATTATAAGGTTGGTCGTGATCGTGTAAATATTTCGTTCTCCTAGTTGTAAAGCCTACTCGCGTAAGGCATTATATTTTTTAAGATATACTTTTGAAAACAACAATATTATGTAATATGTATAATGTCGTGACATATATCGTGTACTTTAATCTACTTATATTGTATACAAACAAGTATGTACATTATAAGCGCATACTTTGTGTTTTACCTGCTTTAAAGTGTAAGTTACGGATGTAAAACATTTTGTTTATGTACAGATATCTGCATTAAATGGTGTACGCCCTACTTATGTATTTATATGTGCAAGGGTACAAACTTAATGCAGGTATCTCTATTTGTCCTCCAAAGAGTATGAATGATTAATTTAAAGTTTTGTAACATTTTGTATGACATATTTGTTGATTTATTTGATAACATAGGAAAGCTACGCTATTTTGCTTATTTGCAATAAAATTGGAAATTTCGACACGGTTGTTTTAAATAAAATTACCTTTTGGAAGATTTGTAGTAAAGTTATATTTTTATATTGATACAATCACCAGGTACAGCTTTTGAGTTACAGGTTTTTACAAATATCATGTTCTTTGTCAAGTTTATTTCAAAATTTTTCATGAAAAGGACTCGCCAATATGAACACATGTAGGTAAAATTAACGTTTCCAAATTAACTACAGGAAAATACAATAGTCCTTTTCTAGAACTAAATATTACAAGAAATTTATTGAATTGAATTAACATAAACTTTACTAGTGTTGATACTGTGTTATCAATCAGTTGTGGAGCAGGCCGGGGGCCGGGCCTGCTACACGCCGCCTACTACAATGTGCCAGCAGTCCCTCTATCACATTTATTTAGTACTAACTACAAGTGAACGACAGTCAATAAACACTTTACATTTAATAACATGCCGAGGCAGCCTCTAACCCACAATGATTTATATAATTACACATGAAACATCTGGCCAGCAGGTTTTAGAAACTAATTTATCCTCCTATTAACTTACTAACACTTTAGCAGGACTGCTGCATACTGTCGCATGTCATCGCAAGTAATAAATAAAATGGAGGTGCAATGACCCTTCGAGTGATAGCAGACCATTTTAGTATATTAAATATTATATGGTTAAAACTAAATAGGCACAAATTATCATAACAGGTAAGGAGGTAAGCTTTATGAAAATATTTATAATTCATTGCATAAATAAAATGTCTCCTATGTAACTCTCATTACATAGCCTCCCTGAAATTTACAAGTGGCCTCTATCTCAATCTCCGATGACATTGGCATCTTTAATCACATACATGAGCCTAATATCATCCAGCTATTGGTCGACTTGTGACATTATACAATTAAATTTAGTTGATGCCAACGCCAACCTGTTTGCGTTCTCGCTCACGACACTCCTATACTTACATTATACTAACTGTGAGCCTTCTCAGTGTACCGACATTTTGTTCTGTCGCACGTTACGGGAAATTCCATCTTGACCCTTCCATTATATTGGATACAACACTATCACACCAAAACAATGTCCATCAACTGTAATCTGCTTAACATATAAACTTCCCGCAAAGACATTACTTTTCGAATCAATACAAGACACTTCGATCACCAAACTAACACTTTTCCGTCACTTATCCATTTTTGAATAGTCCCTGCTGCGATAAAAAATTCTTTCGGTATAGCGGACGCTCTCCAACGAATCCTACTTAGCTGTAAACAAAAAGAAAATGCTTCGTTATAACTTGTACATCAAGTCAAAATAATATAAATATAATGGCGACGTTAATGAAAGGAGAAAGTTAACAAAAAGGCAAAGGCTTTGAACAATTGCGAAACTTGGGAGTTGGGAAACAATGTCGGAAGCCTTACTGCCCACGTCGGGAAAGTTTTTTGTAGAAATTAACTGTTGACGACAAAACGTGATCAACCCTTTGACGTAGTAAACTCTGAAGCAATAAAGCATATTCACTAGCTTCTGTCAGTCGTTACGTCCTTTGAAAACCGAGAACTATCACAAGGAAATATAATAAAAATGATCTTATATGTTCTATTCTACATTGGACAAGGTCTATTTGTGCCTGAATAAAAAAGTTACTTTAGCATTAATATTGATACGGAAAACTCATTTCCTGAAGCAATGTAACGTTATTTACAGAAAAATTGATTTGTCCATGATATACATACCTGCAGTGGGGGCTGGCTGCGGCGGCGCGGGCACGGCCGGCACGCTCGGTGTGGGGCCCACCCGCGGGCCCCGCGGGCCTCCCCGGGGTCCCCCGCGGGGGGCCCCGCGCATTGCACGCCATCTGCCGTCGTCCGAGAAATTGTGCACATAGTTGCTGTATAAGAAAAACACACATGAAATCTACTGTTCATATTGAAGTGATCTTAATAAGTTGAGGTATGTGGATGGATGGAAAGTGAGATATCTTAAGGGCCTGGCCACATTAGCACGGCGCGGCGACGTTAATGTGAAATGTCGCTGCACCAGACTTGTGCACACCGGCGCGACGTGCAATTACACGCAGCACGCTGCCGAGCCGTGTTCAGCAGATGTTTGGTACGATGCTGCATCGTACTATAACACCGTGTTGTTCTGGTTCTGCATTGTCAAAAATCTACCCTCTTCTTCAACGCGGCTCGGCAACATGCCAGAGTGAGGCACTGCGCCGTTTCCCGTTAACTCTGCCTTGTGATAATATGGTCGTTGAGCAGTTAATAAACATGCATAATGTGTGTGCGGCTCACTTGTACTGCGGGTTGTGGTGGCGCCAGGCGCCTCGTCCGCGCCAGGCGCCGCGGCGCGCGGAGGCGACGCCGAACGTCTCCGAGTTGAGCTTGCGCTCCGTCCGCCAGTCCGTCCTCTGGCTCCTGCCCTTAGACCTGCAAACGTTTGCCACTTATTAACATCTTCGCCATCTATGCTTATTAATATAAAAGAATCGTCTTCATGGAACCATAGAAACAAATATTTAACCTATCATGTGTGTGATCCATGCTCGTAAGAATTACCATTGTCAGGCGGCATCAACAGAATGAAATTATTTTTTATTGTCATTTACATGACGAAATCCATTTACTAATTGGCCGCTCGAAACAGATTCATTCGTAACACTTTCGATGCATAAAAAAGTAGACCCAAACATCAACATAAAAATATATAGGATGACTGGCAATTAGTGTACGATACTTAAACACGTGATTGTGCTCATGACAACAAACAATTTTTATTATGGGAGCAAAGCCGAAATCGCGAAAAAAATTTCAGCTGTTCAGTACATTAGGCAAACATAAATGTACTGAACAGCTGATTTTTTTTTCGCGATTTCAGGTTTGTTCCCATAGTAAAAGTTATCATGAGCACAATCACGTGTTTAAGCATCGTACACTAATTACCAGTCACCATATATACTTAACCATTTGTAATATAAATTCGTCACATGTTTATATGCTTATGCATACAAGAATAAAGATTTTTCAAACATGGATCCACAAAGTCCGCATAAAGTCTCTTACTTCATGAGCTTTGCAAATAACATGGACACATTGACAACAATAGCAATGACTTAGGAAAGACTTCTTGTACATATGAAGTTGTAGAAGTTGTAAATAAAAGTAATCTAGTAATATTTTGACATATCATAGCTAAATAATACTTTTGTCATTAATACTTTAGAGTGACAGCATCATGTCTGGCCAATCTCACTATGCTAAGTCCTAAATAAAAGTAAATTAAATCAAAATAATAACTTACCTCTCAACAGCTTCACAGGAGATGTTGTCAAAGAAACTCTTGGTCTTGTCATATCCTGTATAACCATTCTGGTCCTCGTCTACTTCCGGTTCACCAGCACCGGTCTCATTTCCAGAGTCGTCCTTCTTGTCAACTTCGCCCTGCGGTATAATAATGACCTCAGACTCCTGCGATGTCCGAAAAGTAAAAAAAAAAAAATATTAAAAACTTGGTACACTTAAAACAAATTAAAAAAAAAACAATAAGGGTAGCAGTAAGGGTAACTAGCTGTACAACATCAAAAAGAGAAATAAAAGTTTATTTTCCTCAAATTTCGCAATAGCCCATTATTTCAGAAAACGCAACCATACAAATGCTGAAAGTATTTTAACTGGCACGGTTGGCGTAGTGGTTGAGCGATTGGCTTCTGCGCTACGTGTAGCGGGTTCAAGGCTTGGAACAAATATTGATGTGGCTTGCATACATTGATGTGGCAGTTGTTAAGCTAGAACTACATAAGACCGAGGCACACGTGTAACACGTCTGATTTGTACGTAGAACGACGTCGTGTGGCGTGTATCAAGTGTAGCTCTACAAGTCTCTATATAAAATGTATGGAGACCGACGCGCCCTGATAGGCGTGTGTGGCACACGTGAGCAGTGTAGTTCTACCTTTAGGGGTCTGTTTGTTTGTAAACGTAGTACCCGCGATGCTGGAATAATTTCTGGTGTGGACGTACGTTTTTTTTAAACAAAAAGTAACCTAAAGCATATATTTTATTTTATTCTGTTAATCAACATGAGACTTCCAATTCAATTTGTCCCTAAGCTATAATATAAAAATAATGCAAGCAAACCAGTAAAGTTTTTACTTGGAAATGGTGAATAGCCTACAATAATGTTAGGGGAACAACGAAAGAATAATGACTACCGACTACGTCATGGCGTCAGTCCACACAGTCTGGGAATGTTTTCAGTTAAATCCAGTAATGAAATGGCAATGTTTACCCCGAAACTACTTGTTTACGAGCTTACAAGGCCATTATTATTATTTATATTAGCTACTAAAGGCAGAACTACACTGCGCACACGTGTGCCTTGTACGCCGACCTGGACGCGTCGGTCTCCATACATTTTATATGGAAACTAGACTTGTAGAGCTACACTAGATCCACGCCACGCGACGTCGTTCTACGTACAAATCAGGCGTGGTCCACGTGTGCGTCGGTCTAATGTAGTTCTAGCTCAATCCTTTTACCGCTTGCGTCGGATTGGTCCGACGAGTGTTTTCGCGTCCTATTCGCCAGGGTCGTGTTTGCGACTGAGTACAATTACCGTCACGGATCTTGAGCCTCCTCCTGAGTCGTTCACTCTTGACAGTGGTCGTGGTTGATGATATCGCATTTTCATTTGGCGAGTGAGGCCCTCGTGATGCGTCTCCATTTGTCCCGGATCTTGAGCGCTCGGCGTCGAAGTGGGGATCGCTTTGCGCATTCCATACATTGGCGAGCCAATCGTCGTCGTTGTTAGATACAGGCTGCAAGCGCAGGGAACGAATCATGACGCGATGGCGCGGCGAGTCAATCACTGACACTCCCCGCCCCCGCGTCTCACTTCGCACCACTAAAGAGACCGAATATTTGGCAACTTGAAGCCAGCACTCAAGATCCGTTTCGGCAATTGTACTCTATCTCGTTTAGCTCTTCAATACCCATGGGCACAAAATAGATAGGTACAGAAGTCAAACTACATACAAAGCGCGCTCGAGCAACGCACACATAGACACCGCTTACGGACACGATATCTCGGAGTGCCTCGGCCCGCTCGTCATACAGTTCCGGCCCAAACGCTCATTAGTGTGCGTCCACCGAGCGTACAGTAGGCACAATGGATCTTGAGCGGTTGCGCAAAAGTTAAATATTCGGTCACTTTAGTGGTGCGAAGTGAGACGCGGGGGCGGGGACTGTCAGTGATTGGCTCGCCGCGCCATCGCGTCATAGACGTCACTCATTCGTTCCTTGCGTTGCTGCATGTATCTAACGACGAACGAAGACGATTGGATCGCCAATGTATGGAATGCGCAAAGCGATCCCCACTCTGACGCCGAGCGCTCAAGACCCGTTGTGCCTACTGTATGTATAAAAAGTGAAGCACGTACATGAGATTGTCTTCTGTACCTATCTATTTTGTGCCATGGGTGACAGAAGAGCTAACGAGATGGAGTATTTGGTCGTGGACGCGCGACCCTGGCGGAATAAATACGAGTGTTCGTCGGACGTATCCGACGTAGGCGGTTACTAAGGTTAAACCAATCGGAAAAACATTTGAAGACCATAAAACTTCCGTTGTTCCGACACAATTCTTCCTACTATCTTATTATGTGATTGTACTCATTATACTGACAAAAAAAAAACCGTCCCCACTGAAAACGGTTGATTAAGCGTGACGACAACTAGCGGTGGATTGAAAAACAAGAACAGGAAATCGGATAGTCATTGCCACACCTGAAATGCTTTATTTAAACCTTTATAACAAAGTTACAGTTTAAGCCTCTTTCCCGTGGAGATAGGCAGATACTGCACAACAGGATTTTTATTTTATGAGGCGAGAAATCGTCGTTTTCTCCCGTTCTAGAGAGGGCTAGGAGACTTTCTGACTAAAATCACACCTGTGTCTGTTTCCCTTTGAGTTCTGACCACAAATTTTCAGAAATCCCCGTGGCCTTAGTGGGGGATCGGCTCTTGCGGTTTCGCTGACATTTCGTTGAACATTACGCGCGTGTTGAACTTTACGCGCCACCGACTAAATGGGTTCGATCTTTATTGGATGAGCGGACGGCGAGCTACCCATTGCTCGTCATCCGCAAGCCCGCGTCTTCGGTGAACTATCGACATTTTACGATTACTTTTACTTCGCCTGCGTGGTATTAGTATTTCACCCCATAATAAATCGTAGCCTATCTCCTATTTAGGAGTATTACACTAATAAACCACCTCTTCTATCATCTCTCCTCTAAATACAGGAAGGACTGGGCTGCAATGACCGAAGACAAGACGTGTGTGGAAATAACAGGAATTTGGCCAACAGTGGGACAAAACGCGCCAATAAGATCAAATTAGACTCCTCTTGTTTTACTGAAGAGTTAGTATCAACGCAGTAATCTCAGGTATTGTTTTAGCATTCGATAGCCCTACCTTTGGATACAGCTAGTTGATCAATAACTTTGAACGTCTATGGTGTACTTTACGTAACTGTGATTTATAAGGGTTGAAAAAATAAAAATAGCTACGTCTTATAAGTTTAAATGAGCTCCATTATTACGTCATTTTAATTTGTCGCAAATTGTTATCGCGTAACCAGCGAATAATTTCCCATTGAACGTCATCAAACGATTGTGTAATTGCTTCAATTACGTTCAATCGTAAGCTCAAAAACAATCCGAGATCGTAATTGCCATGTAACATAATATAACCAGCTATGACATAATTACATCGCAGTTTAATTAACGATTAATTACGAGTAGGACGACTTAGCTGGTTGTGGTTTAAGCTAAAATGAAGTGGTTATGTGGGAAAAAAGCTATTGGAAACTAATATTTTGATGAAATTGTTATCATTGGTCCTCAAAAAAGTTACAGACTGTTTTCTTTATGGTCAAATCAAATCAAAAAAAAAAAATTCAATTAGACCATTTGCAGGCACTTTTGAATAGTCAAATGCCGGTCAGTACAAGAAAAGTGAAGCTAAATTGCACGGCCCATAGCGTAGATCTCTACAATATTGAAGAACGTGCAAGAAACTCCATGGTTCAAGTTCAGTTCGAGTATGGTTACCGCACTTTTAGGGTGTTTTTAATATCGTACGATTTTGATCACGCAACACAGGATTGCTCGCACGCGTAATCCCCACAAATGTCCAATTCATATAAGTATTTATTGCAATGCGTGGATTACGCACACGGGACGTGTTTTTTTTGCTTTTTGAATTTTGCATGCGGGACAATCTCGCATGCGTGATGAAATCCGCTTGATATTAAATTTAAAACACACCCTTAATAGTCCTATACAGACCATTGTACATGTTTTGTATTTCTTTATGGTTTTATTTTATTGGATAGGCTCATATTGTCCTACTATTCCTAACTGTATTAAGTATCGCTCATAATTTGTACCTCATAAAATGTTCCAGAAAAACTTAATTTTACTATGAAAGCTTATAAATCTTACAATCTCTTCAGACATCATAATCATTTAAGCTGAAAGACGTCCACTGTTAGACATAGGCCTCCCCTAATGTCGCCATAACGACCGCTCATGTGCGTCATAAAAACTTAGTCTTACAATTTAAAAGAAGAAAGCAAATGAAGCCATGAAATGCAAAAAACAAACTTGGAAATCCCTTGACAAGGCGTCAGCCACAACCATTGTTCTACGCAACGTGACGTAACATCGCAACCTATTATATTTAGAAAGATATTGTGAATCTCACCTCAACTTTCACCTCGCTGCTTCCTTCAGAAATCTTAGTCTTAGCCAGTTGGCTGCGCAGCTCCTCGAACTCGGTGTTGGCTTGTTCGAAGTCGTAGTCCTTGTCGAACTTGAGGGTATTCTTGTTGCGGGGGACGAAGCCACGTCCGCGTCCGCGGGGCCGGCCTCTCCAGCCGCCGCGCGTGTAGCCCTGGCCCGCGCCCGAGAAGTTACCTACGTCAGAAAGTAACTTATTATCATGAGGATTTTTCTTCTTCTCAAATCGCTGATATTCCTTAAAGTTTTTGGGCCCAGTACGTTGCCACATTTAAAGCGGTGTCAGTGGCGTTTTTAAGGTAGCTCTATAGTAATTAATGGTGGCGCGACCAGCGTGGCGGCGCGTCCGAGCTCGTCGCACCATCAAACTGGTTGCGCTACCAAACGGACACCAGGTGTGTCAACTCTCTATAGAGCTGTATACATTTTGATGGTAGCGACGACTGGTCACGCCGCCATGATGTCCCAGTGAAATATTGCCTTTATGTGCAGGGCAAGGTGGTGAGTCGGGATTTTTGATTATACTTCTTGGTACATAAATTAAAAAATCCAATGAGACTGAGTAATTGGTATGATGACGTTCTCGCGTAGAGATGTGCCGTTGCGACAATATGGAAATATTGCTGTCAATATTGCCACCAATATTCATACTTCGGGCAATATTCCCACTTCACGGCAATATTGCCGGAAATGGCAAATCACTAGTCTCGCGTCGATACGACTAGCACTGTTTATAATTTGCTCGAGACTGAAACCTAAAAATCAATTTTGATAACAGACTGATACACATTGTTGAAATGATCATTCTTTTGGGCAAAATATGTGTGGGAAGCCTGGAAAGCACAGGCTACTATTACACCTGCTAAAAGTTGATGATGATGCACGAATCGTAACGAAAAACTTACAGGTAACTAGTGAAACCGGGGGTTTCGCCCGGGTGCAAACCGTGGTTGGTGAAAATCGCATCAAAACCCATTTCGTTAGGAGTTAGTGGATAAAGTGACAAACGCGGAAAGCGACTTCATTTCAAGAGGTTTTGAGGTAAAATAAATACTTAGAAGTATGTATTTCACCAATATAAAGCGAGATAATGACAGTGTCATGCATGGACTATGATATAGGCTACTAGTCAAGCCACAAGAAAAACAGTAGTAGGTATGTTATTTGGAAGTTTTCGACATCATCTCTTTTAAAACGGTGTTATTAGGGATCGCGACCAAATGTCACTCCCTGGATTGTGCCTGCTTACTGAGAATTTGATTGTTTCATTTATAAACCTGAATCCCTAACTAGTGATTCTAGTAAACAGCACATTGGCGACATTCACAAAGTTGTTGCAGTATAACTTACCAGACTGGTGATGATGAGGATGCTGGTTCGTGGGCGCCTGGTTATGCTGATTATGTTGGTTATGTTGTTGATGCTGCGAGTGCTGCTGCTGCGGATGGTGCTGCTGCTGCTGATGATGCATGGGCTGCTGCGGCTGGTGCTGCTGGTGCGGCTGGTGCGGCACGGGGGCCCCACCGCTCGGGTAGCGCTGGCGGTTGCGCGAGTTAGTGCGGTTGCGGTTCGCCGGCCCCTTCTGCGCCTGCCCGTTGCTGCCACGACGGCTGTCCCGTTGCTGGCTAGACCCGCTAGCCACGCCGACCTATAATGTGTATTGTGTTTTAGTGTGGAGTCTTTTAAGTCTTGTAGACTTATGCAGTGAAGTTACATGTATGGTTTGGTATAGTAATGGAAATGAATGGAATATTAAACAAAAAAAAAAAAAACGAACTCTAGGAGGTTAAAAATAATAGGTCATCATTTTTTTGTTCTTTTGTTTTGAGTTAGCAGTAATTTAATGTTTATTTGCATATGAATATTTTTATTAAATCAAATTCTTGAAAAAGAAATACCTAACTCAACAGTAGGTAGGTCATTGACTGTAGCAGTTAATATTCTCTCTATTCTATAAACAGAAACAATAACAAAATCAAAGTAATTCAGGAATGCCAACTTGCCTCAAAACAGTGATTAACATTCACACCACTGCATGAATAAACAAATATTTAAACAAGGGTCACAATATATAACTTTATAAACAGATTCTCCAGCTCATCCTTTCCAATGAAATGGATTTGTAAACTAACTGGGATATGAATAAAAAAGCAACAATCAATTCACTTGCCGCTTGTAATGATTGCGTGAATATCCCTCCAGAATCTGCTGTTGTGGTCTATGGCAAAGCCGCATCCGGAAAAACATTCATTATGTATTTACTAAGTCTTAATTACTGCTTAATTAACTTAATAATTACCTACAATTAATTATGTTAACTTATGGGACTACACAGACCCTAAGATCCTAACTTAGTATAATTATGTTTTTGGTATGTTATGGTAGTGAAAATATTAAAATTTTATGATATGGTGGATTAGTTTTATGTTTTGTGTATACCTGCGTGCCCTGGTCAGCGGTAGGGCTCTTCCTGTGCGCACCGACAGCGGGGGTCCCTGACCGCGAAGCGCTTTGTTGAGATCCTCCTCCAATGAGGTCAAGCATCGAGCCTACAACACATTTCCTTCTATACACATTGCAGACAAAAAAAACAGACTTCACTATGCGATGCTTAAGCTTTGATGATTTACAAATAAATGCTTTTACATATTTTTTAAAATTTTCATACAAGCAACAGACCAAGGAGAAATGATAATGCATGTTGCGATTTTTTTTTTCGTTCTTTTCGTAAATGCATGATGTAGTTGATTATTGTTGTTAATTTTATTGCATGTTTAATGTGTAAGCCACAACCAGTAATTTTTTAAGGAATTTTTGATTATATTTTAATGGTTTCCAACACCTAAGGTAAGTCAATGATTCTTCCACCTTGATTCTAAGTGTTATTTAAACAATTTGTTTTTTTCTTTAATAAATACAATTATACTGTACTGGTGTAACCCATTTTACGAAATATCTGTATTTTTTAAGGACAACATAATGATTAGGTAGAAAATAAACATAAAAAACAGAATTAAACATGTTATTCCATTTGATTCAAGTTAATAAGAAAGAATTAGAATGTTACAGGTGGAATAAATTGTGTGAAATAAATATGTAAACAAATACATACAAACATGAAAGTTCTTTGACCTGTCATTACTGTAAACCCAAAATATGAAATTAGTCTGCATGCAAGTTTGGTGAAAGCAAGATGATCATAACTAGATACTTTATTAGTTAACAACCGAAACATAAATAGAGGAGATGAAAATGGCAGAAAGGTTAGCAAAGTATCTTTTTATGAAATGCAAAAATCGCAAAGTAGCATGTGTTGAAGCAAAAGCTAAAATTATCCAAGAGCAAAAACCTTGGTCTTTCACTTGATTGGCGTGATGCGCCACTCCTGAGCCAATCGGGCCCGTGATAGACGGGGGCTGGGGTGCCAGCTCCACTGAGGGTTGCATAGACAACTCACTGGTCTTGTTAAGCTGAGCTTGGACACCTCCTGGGAAGCCAGCCATCGGCTGGTACTGGGGGTAAGGCGTCTGCCCCACCACTGGATGATTGTACTGCCCCGTGAACTGGCCTGGTGCACTGCCCGCACCAAGCGTCGGGGGCACTGACATCTGCATGATGGCCGGGTCATTGGGCAGAGAGGGGGCATTTGTCATCACACGAATGTCCTTGATGTCAGATCCCCGGAACAAGATGTAATCATACACCTGGCTCTGGGGCGCAACAGGGTACTGCGTCTCTCGATCCTCCGTGCCGAATGACCGCACTGTACAGAGAAACAGTATATTACAATCATTAACTTCAACCAGAGCTTCAATTTGGGGTAGTTCGAAAAAAAATGTGGATTTCTTGTACCAATTCAAATGCTACTTAATCTTTCGCTAGAAGATAGTACAGATAGTAGTTTACTCATAATTTAACTCGTTGCAAAGTAACATCTTGTACACAATTAAAGAAAAAGTAGGTAGTTTGATTGAACATTCTAACTGGTTACTACCTTCTCATTTCAGACTAGGAAAAAGTACCGATTCAATTTTGGGACAAATACGATGTAACATCTCAGTCACCTGCTGAAGAAAACAAAATTGTAGCATACATAGGACGTTATCAACGTCATCAATGTGAAACCGCGGTCATAGGCGGGACCAACAATTTCACTCTGAGGGTAGAAGAAAAACAATGCGTTTCATTTAGCTAAAAATCATGGAAAATTACAAGGAAAATGCCCATCAATAAACATGTTGGACGCTTTCCCAAACAATAAACAAAGATGGGCATAAAACGGGAGGGAAAAAAAGATCAACTTTCTAGAGACGTCGATCGATGTCCCTGCAAGAAAAAATAATTATCGCCGGGTCATACACTAAGAAAACATTAGTTTGATGACGATTACTGTGAATAAGAATCTTGTAATAAGATAACAGTATCCATTTGTCAACTTACCGCTAGCCAAAGCGATGGTACATTCCTGAGGATCGACGGTGAAAAGTCGGCCTTCATAGCGAATGTCGGCTTTAGATATTAGGCTTATCTTGGAGCCCAATTCAGGCATTCCAGAACTCATAATGTCACTTTGGAATTAACTCGCCGATGTTAAAGATTTTTTACGATATCGTCGACCATAGAAATCAGCCACCGAACAAAATGACTGACGGGAAGTTGGCAACAAGCGATGCGTTTACAAACAGCTGTAATGAGTGGGGGCACATTGGAAACTCACTATTTGGCTATGAAAAAAAAAAAAAGATTATTGAATCCAAAAATTTATTAAGGAACATCTGCAAATATGGCATTATTTTATGAAGTGATAAAAATATAATAATTAAAAAAAATCTGGTGATCTTATCAGTAGTTTGATAAACTATCAATATCACTGAGTCATCAGTAATCCGTCTGGTTATAATTTCTATTTGATATCAAGGATTCAATGGTATTATTATATACCAGTTTAATATGCTAATTCAATCATAATTAATTTCAGAAACATTATTCTTGCGTTAGATTCATACTTTAATGTTTTTGATTTTAGTCGATTTAATTTTAAACCATAGACAAGCTAAGTCATGTAATTGACATATTTTGATTAAAAATAATCCCATCAATAGAACGTAGTGATTATATACTCTTTGATTCACATCTCTATTTGTGTCCGTCCGTTGCGTTTTGATTTGACGCTTGGTGGAAAATATTGATTTTCGTAAATAGAAAAATCTGATAGTATATTTATGAAGTGTATTTTCATTATTGAAGTGTTCTGAACCTTGTGTATAAAGTGGTGTATGCTACGTACGCATAATGATGATAGACACTCCAATAAGTTCTACCCCTGGGCTAGCCAGGATAAGTGTTGGCGGGAGTAGCAATAGTTCCATTAGAAGGCGGAGTCTTATTCCGCAAACCCGACCGACTGGCTCTAAAAATGAGGTTTGTGGCTTACCTACCAGGTCGTACAATTAAAGAACATACATAAACATTTGCGAAAATAATCCCCTTACGATGTTTACTAACTACCACATAATGAACTTCAAACTTAGAGGCACTTCTGCCTTTTGTCAATGCATTGCAGTAGTTTTTCGATTTGATCAGTTTTATTACATTTCTGCTATCACTGTATTTGAACTTTTAGTTTCGAGTTTTATGCTTCACTGACCTATTTAATATAAAATTAAGTTTAACTTTATATTTGAGTTATTTAATTTAATAATAATAGTAATAATTTCCTAGTACTTATATTTATTATGTTGTTTGTAACTTTTTCATATTAGAAAAAAGGTTACTAAAATGATGTTTATGAATGTGTATCTAAACTCTAAAATTTCATTTTACAGGAGCGCAATGATGATGATGCTGAGAGGTCATCCTTGGTGGCTTCAGAGCGTGCCCTGGCCACATCGACACCACAGACGGCTTCGCCCAGACGAGGCAGGGATACCATGTCCTCGTCACCTCAAAAAGAACACTTTCAAGGATGTCTCAAGCTTTATGCTGAAAACGTTAGTATACTAGAGAAAGAGCCTCCTAGCCAGTAGAAATATTTTATCAACAACATATTTTATTCTTAACTTTATTGGGCATTTTTTTTTTTCAGTATCTAAGCCTCAAAAAACTAATTAAACTACACTTAATTTAAATAAACTTGACTACTAAAAATCTCTATTTTTCCATTTGAGATAGTGGAAACTTTTGACAGAATGACACAAATAATGAATTTTCAATACAACATTACTAAAAATCACCATCTCTGTCTGATTATGGCTACAAAGCCATTAGGTAATGAAATAAAAGTAGAAAACAAAAATCCCTAATTTAGATATCCTTTGTTTCAGAAAATAACAAAAGACAATGCATGGAACCTGCAGCTGATAGACTTCATGACGTCAATGTTGAGGAGACACGACTCTCGAATGGATAACTTACAGACTGCATCCACCGTAGTAGATGCATCAGCTAGGATATACTCCTTCAGAGTGGATGCAGTTCATTATGATGTGTTGAAGATGGCTGGTGGACTCAGTAAAGCTGCTCAGGTTTGTACAACATTTTTTTATTACCCTAGAACATTGTAAAAAAGGTTGGCGAAAGGTTTCTCTAATCTTTCCTGGACCAACTTCACCGGTACGGACCTTCCTTTTGGACCCCTTATTTCATTTTGAGTAATTAAATTATGAGACATTAGGTGTATTGACTATTTTATTGTTATCAACTTTGTAGTTGCATTAAATTATCGTACATTTATTTAATTACTCTTGTAATATTATGTGCTAATGCTAGCTTCTCTCACTAGCTTCATCCATGTGAATATAATTTTTTTTCGGATGCATAGTCAAAACTAAATAAGAAGTAACCTTCCTTGAGGTTCAAACTTACCAAACACCATACCAAATTTCATCAAAATTGGTTCAGTAGTTTAATTGTGAAAGTGTAACAGAGTTACTTTCACATTTACAATATTAAAGAGAGGGATTTTTTTATAAAAAACACCAAAGACACCATAATCTTTTTATATGACATTTTCACTTTAGGACTTCTAAAATGTAGTATTTAAACCCAGTAATAGTTTTCCAATCATACTGTTTGTAACTCCGTACAGACTAAAAGAGGGAAGAAGGACGATGACAATAATGTGCAAGATGAAGGTGCGGTGGATGGAGAACCCGCAGCGCCAATCAAGAAGAAAAAGAAGAAGGCGAAAGGCGCCATCGCAGCCAACCCTGCAGTGTTCAATGGGGATTTTGATACCAATGATTGTATAGGTAAGGTGCCATTGACGGTACAGCAGGGCCAGAAACAGTTCAATATTTTTTTTAATCTATTTTCTTATGGTACTCAATGAAAAAGACATGTAACTGTCTTTGTGTAGTTACAAAGTACAGAGTTGCCGCCCTGTAAGCAGCGAAAGATTTTTAGTAGTGATGGGCCGAATGTGGTTTGGACCGAATACGAACTTCGGCCGAACATAATTTTAAAACTTCGGTCATTTATGGTGTGCTTTTGAAGCGATAGGTCAGGACAAGTCGCAACTAGCTTACGCGCATTCGCCCCACCCGCACCTCCCGCAACCTTAGCCGGCTCTCTCCCATTACCGAATATCGTCATCTTTGCGACACGCAAGCTTAATTATTTCAATGTCCATGTCAAGAGGTCCATTTCGTTAATAATAATTAAAAGTTTATTTGATTTTATAAAAAAGGTTGTGGAGTGTTATCTAATTACAAAGATTAATAAATGACTGATTTGATTATTAATTTTACTGGTTTAATTTCTGTTTTTTTTTTTGGTAAAAATAGATGAGTATATATGATATGAGAGAATAATTAGATCTTATCTTGGATCTGGAATGTTCGGGATTTGAACCGAAAGTCGGCCGAATGTCGAAGTTCGGTTCAATCCGCCGAAATTCGGTAAAACCGAATGTGAAACGAATTTCGGCCCATCCCTAATTTTTAGCAATATTTATTTTGGTCAATGCCTATTGTGATAGGCATTGACCAAAATGGTTTCACTATGTTGTTAATATCATATATATTTAACAAAATAGAAATTTTCACTATATCCTCTGGGCGATCCGCACAATAGTGACACTCGGGTGTTTCTTCTGCCCGAATCTAAAACACGGAACTCCCAAACTG
This sequence comes from Mythimna ferrago, assembly GCA_910589285.2. Lineage (NCBI taxonomy): Eukaryota > Metazoa > Arthropoda > Insecta > Lepidoptera > Noctuidae > Mythimna > Mythimna ferrago. The sequence continues at coordinate 6,153,262 of OU342693.1, forward strand.
GCCATGTGCGTGGCGTCACCATGCCATGCTCTGTGATTACCTCCAAATATACTGAAGTATTGATACAATAAATTACTTAACTTTCCTTTTATGCCGTGTAATAATTTATTGATTGATTTATTTTCAATTGCAGATCCATTTTTCGAGAGGCTGGCGGCGACGACTGGCGACGTGACGTCATCAAATAGAGCGTTCAACGCGACTCTACCCATACACGACAGAACTCTGGCTTTGATATTGAGGTATATGCGACTCTATATCCACACTAATCCACTGTAGCGTCAGCTCACACGTACGCGGTTGTACTCCAAAAGAACAGCTATTGATTTGTGCGTCCTCAAGGCTCGGCCTAACTATATTTTAGCACTATCTGAAAAAGTGCGCGCAGTGTCACATCTCAGTGTGGGCTGACCTAAGTCATTTATTTTAAATGTATTATTGTTTCAAGCGAGGAATATGTAGGACCCACGCGATCTATTCGCGCTGGATATTGCTGTGTCAAAATTATTATACAATCAGCTATCTTCCTGTTTTCTTAGTTAAGTATTTTCTTCCAGCAAACTACTACATCTAGATAATATGCAATTGATCATGAATCGAGTTTTTTTTTTATCTGTTATAAACTTGTACTTGATTGCGATCCCACCTGATGGTCAGTCATGCATGCAATCGTCATGCAATCGTTGATGGTGAGGCGCACTAGTTTATATATTACATTAAAGCTCAACTATTTTCCCTTCCTTTCCCAATGTTGAAAGGCCTCCCACAAGGTGGACCGATTACCTGGTGAGGGTCGTTATGGCGACACTTGGGGGAGGCCAATGTCCAAATGTGGACATCTGTTTGCTGAAATGAAGATGATTGTCTCTTCCAGAACTGATGATCAATTCCTAGAAGAGATAAAAGAAAACATTCCAGAGGAGCAGAACATAGATCTATCGGAGCGCATCACATTATCTGCCAAGCTACTACCCGCGTTTAGGGACAGTGACCACATTTGCGAACCTTTCACTGGTTTCTCTATTTCCAACTGGGATCCAGAGAATGAGGATACGTGAGTAACTTTTTTATATTCATATGAATACCTATAACGAAAGAGCCGAAGTATTCATTAAAACCAGCAAAGAGCTCCGAGCAACCCTTAGAAGGAAAAATATTTTTCCATTTTTGAAGTAACGTAAATTAATTTTTTGTGCAATCAATCAAAGATACCATTCATTTATTAAGTAAGACGAATTTTGGACGTGTTTTAACCAAACTCCTGTTTGACGTATCAAACAGGAGTTTGGTTAAAACACGTCCACTAATATTGGTGGATTACAAAAGGTACTTGCGGACGTCGAGCAATGGGTAACTCGCCGTCCGGCCGTCCGGTAGTTAACCGGACCCAATCCAGTCGTCAACAGCGCGTAGTGATCCACGCGCTCCTCAAAGAGATGTTAGCAAACCGTAGAGGCCCAGCAGGGCCGATGCCCGATAGCTAGTACTGCGGGGAATTTCTGAAAAAGAAACCCGTAGTCCTAAAACGCAAAAGGCAATTGAAGGATGTTTGGTTTTAGTCAGTAAAAGTCTGGTACGTCTGGTTTCGCTCCGCCCAGAGCGAGAGAAGTCATTGGATGATTTCCATCCTCAGAAAAATTAAAAATATTATTGGTGGATCGAAAATAAGTGAATGTTATTTGGCAGGCCTGTTGGTCTAGTGGTTAGTGACCCTGACTGCTATGCCGGAGGTCGTGGGTTCGATTCCCACCCAGGACAAATGTTTGTGATGAGCATAATCATTTGTTCTGTGTCTGGGTATAATTTATCTATAATATGTATGTATTTAAAACTATATAAGTATGTTTATCAGTTGTCTAGTACCCACAACACAAGCTCTGCTTAGCTTGGGACTAGACGGCGTTGTGTGATAGTTGTTGAATTATTATAAAAGAACATTATATGTTTGTTAACTAGTGACAATCGAGTAAACAACTGGGTGGAAGAGAACCGACTGAACTTGTCGCAGCAGGCGCTCGCGTTCGACGTCAACGCCGACGTGGAGCCCATACCTCAAGATGAACAGCATAACGACTTGTTTGGTATGTGTTTTCAATGTTGTAAAAAAGTTGACAATGTCAAAAGATAACCGTGGAATAACGGCCGTTGACCCTCCTACATTTGTTGACATTCTTAATTTCAAAAACGGAAATAATGACATAAACCTGTCTGGAATCGACATGTATCGTATACCCTACACATGATCTAGTAATGAAAAGCAATTTATTGTTTGTTTTTCGGGTACCTACGCAGAGATATTAGGAATAGGTCAATGTACTTTATTCCACGGTTCTCTAGCGCCTTCTATAATAGTTAGAAACAAATCACTTTATGGATTCTGATGCATTTAGTGGAATTTATTTTAGTTGACTCATAGATTTGTCGCTATCATTTGCATTAGACTGCTTAAGGCTTATAGTCCCTTGAACCATCTGGCCAAAATATGTGGACGCACCTCTCGCACCCGCCTAGGCGGCAGTAAACAAATCTGTGCATTTATTTGCGGCCAACAGCGCCCGGAAAGCACGCGGCTGACCTTTAAATCCATTTTCTTTGCGAAATATTGATTGATTTACATATGCAATGTTCACTTTGAAGAATATTTAACCACCAATTTTTATGTATATAAATATAAAAATGTTTTTTAAGATCCAAGCCGTTTCGAAAGAGTAGGGAAAAGTTTCGAAAAGTTGCGAAATTGCAAAATATTTTTTTTAGACAAAAGTATTAATAGCACGAAAAAATCAAATTTCGATAATGTTTATTTATTTATTTATTTATTTAAACTTCATGTACAATAGTGGTACATAGGCGGACTTAATGCCACAAGGCATTCTCTACCAGTCAACCTTTGGGTTAAAAAAGACAACACTGTGGTAGGTTTGCACAATAAACAAATACATAATAACAAATAGTTCAAATGGAACAATTTGTAATGTTGTTCATGAATCTATAATAAACATATATTTTTTTCAAACCTATTAACCTGGCCGTTACCGAGGAGTAGGCTTCAGAAAGACACTGTTTTATGGCACTTTTCGGGCGCTTGGGCCTTAAAGTGAATTGATTCGAACTTTTTAGTCGTTATTTTGCGGCCGACTTTTTTTGACTTTTTTTTTTAATCTAGCCGAGGAAGCCTTTTTGATATTGTCAGATTTTTTTATACATTTTAGTGACCAATGTTTTTGAAATCGTCACTTCAAGCCTTTTATTTTGATACCCTCGAACTGAAAAAAAAACAAATTGTGGTTTCTCTCCGTTTTTTTCACATGTTGCATTGAAATTTTGCGGAAAAAATCGTTTGGGAACAAATCGGAAATCTTTCGAATATTTTATTAATTGTTTCGGTTCATTTCATGAAAAATTGAAAAAAAAAACAAGGTCGAGCTTCCTCAAGCCTGGACCAAGTGTCGCCATTAGGCGCTATAATGACTGATGCCCACTGTTGGACATAAGTGTACCCTCGCTATAATGACCTATGCCCACTGTTGGGCATAAGACTCTCCAAGTGTCGCCATTTAGGCGCTACAATGATCGATGCCCACTGTTGGACATAAGCCTTCCCCAAGTATCACCATCTAGGCGTTATAATAACTGATGCCCACTGTTGGACATAAGTCTCACCCAAGTATCACCATTTAGGCGTTATAATGACTGATGCCCACTGTTGGACATGTCTCCCCTCGCTATAATGTCCTGACTCCCCAAGTGTCGCCATTTAGGCGCTATAATGATCGATGCCCACTGTTGGACAGGCCTCCCCCAAGTATCACCATTTAGGCGTTATAATGACTGATGTCCACTGTTGGACATAAGTCTCTCCTCGCTTTAATGACTTGTGTCCACTGTTGGACATAAGCCTCCCACAAGTATGACCATTTAGGCGCTATAAGGATTGCTGTCCACTGTTGGACATAGGCCTCATAAACTAGTGCGCCCCACCATCAGATTGCGTCACTGCTTACCATCAGGTAGGATCGCAGTCAAGCGCTAGTTTATATTAATTTTAAAAAAAGTACGCATTTGAAAAAATCAAACATGAAGTTTTCGGTTCTTTCTTAATTCTTTATTGTACACACAAAAAACTTAACCTTAATACATTCATAATTGACAATTCATGTACAAAGGCGAGCTTAACTCAACAATGAGTTTTCTCCCAGCAAACCTTTGAGTGACAGAGAGAGAGATCACATTCGAGGGTAGGATCCAGTGTACAACATAAACCTACATAAATACGACTAAAATATATATATATACATAAACATATATTACATATATACTAATATTATGTCAATTGAGAAAGGAAGTGCTCTTTAATTTTCCTCTTAAAGACATCCAGAGAAGGGCTGTCGCGAAGGGAGTGTGGGAGAGAGTTCCAGAGACTCTTCTTTTCATATTTTTCCGTTTTTTTTTTCGGTTTTATTGGAAAAATACATGAAATTTATAATTTATAAATTTCTTGAAAGTTTCGAATGTTACATTGAATAAAACAACAGTATTTGAAAGAAACTAGAATATTCCCTGCTTTTTTCAACGCTACTCACAACTAAAACATATTTAACGACACCTGTTAAGTTGTATTTTAATACAATAAGTTTAGGCTCAAGGGCGTGTCAAAAAATTAACATACATACACTCAGAAAAACAATCCTGTATTGGCCGCAGTCATGTAAAAAATCGGTACGCGGTCACCACTCCAGAACCTTTCGGCCCCAACGGTCATCTGTTCTGCGAGCAATGTGCCCTGCCCATTGCCACTTAAGTTTGGCAATTCTCCGTGCTATGTCGGCAACCTTAGTTCTCCTGCGGATATCTCCATTTTTTATTCGATCACACAAGGAAACCCCGAGCATAACCCTTATTTATTTATTTATTTATTTATTAAAACTTTATGCAACGCACAGGTACAAAGGCGGACTTAATGCCTTAGGCATTCTCTACCAGTCAACCTAGGGTGGTGAAGAGAAAAACATGGCAGGTGCACAAAAAAAAAAACAACAAAAAATGGATTATTAAGAAAAATAAGAGTGCAAATGTATATATATAACTAAAATAGACATACATATATATTTAATATAATATATACCTACATATATATTTATATAAAGTAGAAGAAGGGGGGTTTTGAAACGACTCCGCTATTAACCCTTTCCATTGCTCTTTGGGTGACCTTGACCTTAAGCCTTCTGATGAGGCCCATTGTGAGCGACCACGTTCCGGAGCCATATGTCATCACTGGCAACAGGCACTGGTCATAGACTTTCGTCTTGAGACATTATAAACTTTATTGTACACCAAAATAGTAACACTCATACGGGCCACCGTCCACAACCACAAAACACCGCCACCTTCCTGTAAGTTTCATACATCTTATTTATGGACTATGCCGTACACGGTTGCTAACGGAAGCTGCCACACGCTACAAAACGCCGCTGCTCGCTTCTTGTAGTCCGCACTGGCCACTTAACGCCGATACAAAACGCTGTCACACGCCTTTCGCGCATTTAAACCTTCTTCGACATAGTACATTATACTTCTCGTGGCGGTGTTTGTGATTGTGGCTTATGGCCCAGGTGCGGCGACACTAATCATTTCATTTCAGTCATACTTTTTTTATGAATGAATCCCAATTTGCATTGAACACAGAATGGCAACTTAGCGTCGGCTAGCGAGCTCGCATCACGTCGCACGTCCCTGTTTTTAATTTAAACCTTTGTCTACATTAGGAAGGATACCTATTTGATCATTGTTTATTTTGAATTTTATTTTGAATTTGTATTATCTTTGGACTTATCCTTATCCTCTCAATACCAGACGACGAGCCCCTGGGCGGCATCGAGAGCGAGGAGGAAGCGGACGTCGCAGTGGCGGCATGCGTGGTCCGAGCTGGTCTAGCGCCTCCCGTGGCGCGCCTCACGGATATGCGGCCGGCGCACGCGCAGGACACGCGCCTGGAGTACTCCTACTGCGGCGCCATCGTCACGGCCTGGGCCGGGCCCTCGCACTGGCGCCTCAAGAACAATCGAGGTAAGGGTGGACACACTATTGTGTACGTGGCGCGCCTCACGGACATGTGGCCGGTGCACGCGCAGTACACCCGCCTGGAGTACTCCTACTGCGGCGCCATCGTCACGGCCTGGGCCGGGCCCTCGCACTGGCGCCTCAAGAACAATCGAGGTAAGGGTGGACACACTATTGTGTACGTGGCGCGCCTCACGGACATGTGGCCGGTGCACGCGCAGTACACCCGCCTGGAGTACTCCTACTGCGGCGCCATCGTCACGGCCTGGGCCGGGCCCTCGCACTGGCGCCTCAAGAACAATCGAGGTAAGGGTGGACACACTATTGTGTACGTGGCGCGCCTCACGGACATGTGGCCGGTGCACGCGCAGTACACGCGCCTGGAGTACTCCTACTGCGGCGCCATCGTCACGGCCTGGGCCGGGCCCTCGCACTGGCGCCTCAAGAACAATCGAGGTAAGGGTGGACACACTATTGTGTACGTGGCGCGCCTCACGGACATGTGGCCGGTGCACGCGCAGTACACCCGCCTGGAGTACTCCTACTGCGGCGCCATCGTCACGGCCTGGGCCGGGCCCTCGCACTGGCGCCTCAAGAACAATCGAGGTAAGGGTGGACACACTATTGTGTACGTGGCGCGCCTCACGGACATGTGGCCGGTGCACGCGCAGTACACCCGCCTGGAGTACTCCTACTGCGGCGCCATCGTCACGGCCTGGGCCGGGCCCTCGCACTGGCGCCTCAAGAACAATCGAGGTAAGGGTGGACACACTATTGTGTACGTGGCGCGCCTCACGGACATGTGGCCGGTGCACGCGCAGTACACCCGCCTGGAGTACTCCTACTGCGGCGCCATCGTCACGGCCTGGGCCGGGCCCTCGCACTGGCGCCTCAAGAACAATCGAGGTAAGGGTGGACACACTATTGTGTACGTGGCGCGCCTCACGGACATGTGGCCGGTGCACGCGCAGTACACCCGCCTGGAGTACTCCTACTGCGGCGCCATCGTCACGGCCTGGGCCGGGCCCTCGCACTGGCGCCTCAAGAACAATCGAGGTAAGGGTGGACACACTATTGTGTACGTGGCGCGCCTCACGGACATGTGGCCGGTGCACGCGCAGTACACCCGCCTGGAGTACTCCTACTGCGGCGCCATCGTCACGGCCTGGGCCGGGCCCTCGCACTGGCGCCTCAAGAACAATCGAGGTAAGGGTGGACACACTATTGTGTACGTGGCGCGCCTCACGGACATGTGGCCGGTGCACGCGCAGTACACCCGCCTGGAGTACTCCTACTGCGGCGCCATCGTCACGGCCTGGGCCGGGCCCTCGCACTGGCGCCTCAAGAACAATCGAGGTAAGGGTGGACACACTATTGTGTACGTGGCGCGCCTCACGGACATGTGGCCGGTGCACGCGCAGTACACCCGCCTGGAGTACTCCTACTGCGGCGCCATCGTCACGGCCTGGGCCGGGCCCTCGCACTGGCGCCTCAAGAACAATCGAGGTAAGGGTGGACACACTATTGTGTACGTGGCGCGCCTCACGGACATGTGGCCGGTGCACGCGCAGTACACCCGCCTGGAGTACTCCTACTGCGGCGCCATCGTCACGGCCTGGGCCGGGCCCTCGCACTGGCGCCTCAAGAACAATCGAGGTAAGGGTGGACACACTATTGTGTACGTGGCGCGCCTCACGGACATGTGGCCGGTGCACGCGCAGTACACCCGCCTGGAGTACTCCTACTGCGGCGCCATCGTCACGGCCTGGGCCGGGCCCTCGCACTGGCGCCTCAAGAACAATCGAGGTAAGGGTGGACACACTATTGTGTACGTGGCGCGCCTCACGGACATGTGGCCGGTGCACGCGCAGTACACCCGCCTGGAGTACTCCTACTGCGGCGCCATCGTCACGGCCTGGGCCGGGCCCTCGCACTGGCGCCTCAAGAACAATCGAGGTAAGGGTGGACACACTATTGTGTACGTGGCGCGCCTCACGGACATGTGGCCGGTGCACGCGCAGTACACCCGCCTGGAGTACTCCTACTGCGGCGCCATCGTCACGGCCTGGGCCGGGCCCCCGCACTGGCGCCTCAAGAACAATCGAGGTAAGGGTGGACACACTATTGTGTACGTGGCGCGCCTCACGGACATGTGGCCGGTGCACGCGCAGTACACCCGCCTGGAGTACTCCTACTGCGGCGCCATCGTCACGGCCTGGGCCGGGCCCTCGCACTGGCGCCTCAAGAACAATCGAGGTAAGGGTGGACACACTATTGTGTACGTGGCGCGCCTCACGGACATGTGGCCGGTGCACGCGCAGTACACCCGCCTGGAGTACTCCTACTGCGGCGCCATCGTCACGGCCTGGGCCGGGCCCTCGCACTGGCGCCTCAAGAACAATCGAGGTAAGGGTGGACACACTATTGTGTACGTGGCGCGCCTCACGGACATGTGGCCGGTGCACGCGCAGTACACCCGCCTGGAGTACTCCTACTGCGGCGCCATCGTCACGGCCTGGGCCGGGCCCTCGCACTGGCGCCTCAAGAACAATCGAGGTAAGGGTGGACACACTATTGTGTACGTGGCGCGCCTCACGGACATGTGGCCGGTGCACGCGCAGTACACCCGCCTGGAGTACTCCTACTGCGGCGCCATCGTCACGGCCTGGGCCGGGCCCTCGCACTGGCGCCTCAAGAACAATCGAGGTAAGGGTGGACACACTATTGTGTACGTGGCGCGCCTCACGGACATGTGGCCGGTGCACGCGCAGTACACCCGCCTGGAGTACTCCTACTGCGGCGCCATCGTCACGGCCTGGGCCGGGCCCTCGCACTGGCGCCTCAAGAACAATCGAGGTAAGGGTGGACACACTATTGTGTACGTGGCGCGCCTCACGGACATGTGGCCGGTGCACGCGCAGTACACCCGCCTGGAGTACTCCTACTGCGGCGCCATCGTCACGGCCTGGGCCGGGCCCTCGCACTGGCGCCTCAAGAACAATCGAGGTAAGGGTGGACACACTATTGTGTACGTGGCGCGCCTCACGGACATGTGGCCGGTGCACGCGCAGTACACCCGCCTGGAGTACTCCTACTGCGGCGCCATCGTCACGGCCTGGGCCGGGCCCTCGCACTGGCGCCTCAAGAACAATCGAGGTAAGGGTGGACACACTATTGTGTACGTGGCGCGCCTCACGGACATGTGGCCGGTGCACGCGCAGTACACCCGCCTGGAGTACTCCTACTGCGGCGCCATCGTCACGGCCTGGGCCGGGCCCTCGCACTGGCGCCTCAAGAACAATCGAGGTAAGGGTGGACACACTATTGTGTACGTGGCGCGCCTCACGGACATGTGGCCGGTGCACGCGCAGTACACCCGCCTGGAGTACTCCTACTGCGGCGCCATCGTCACGGCCTGGGCCGGGCCCTCGCACTGGCGCCTCAAGAACAATCGAGGTAAGGGTGGACACACTATTGTGTACGTGGCGCGCCTCACGGACATGTGGCCGGTGCACGCGCAGTACACCCGCCTGGAGTACTCCTACTGCGGCGCCATCGTCACGGCCTGGGCCGGGCCCTCGCACTGGCGCCTCAAGAACAATCGAGGTAAGGGTGGACACACTATTGTGTACGTGGCGCGCCTCACGGACATGTGGCCGGTGCACGCGCAGTACACCCGCCTGGAGTACTCCTACTGCGGCGCCATCGTCACGGCCTGGGCCGGGCCCTCGCACTGGCGCCTCAAGAACAATCGAGGTAAGGGTGGACACACTATTGTGTACGTGGCGCGCCTCACGGACATGTGGCCGGTGCACGCGCAGTACACCCGCCTGGAGTACTCCTACTGCGGCGCCATCGTCACGGCCTGGGCCGGGCCCTCGCACTGGCGCCTCAAGAACAATCGAGGTAAGGGTGGACACACTATTGTGTACGTGGCGCGCCTCACGGACATGTGGCCGGTGCACGCGCAGTACACCCGCCTGGAGTACTCCTACTGCGGCGCCATCGTCACGGCCTGGGCCGGGCCCTCGCACTGGCGCCTCAAGAACAATCGAGGTAAGGGTGGACACACTATTGTGTACGTGGCGCGCCTCACGGACATGTGGCCGGTGCACGCGCAGTACACCCGCCTGGAGTACTCCTACTGCGGCGCCATCGTCACGGCCTGGGCCGGGCCCTCGCACTGGCGCCTCAAGAACAATCGAGGTAAGGGTGGACACACTATTGTGTACGTGGCGCGCCTCACGGACATGTGGCCGGTGCACGCGCAGTACACCCGCCTGGAGTACTCCTACTGCGGCGCCATCGTCACGGCCTGGGCCGGGCCCTCGCACTGGCGCCTCAAGAACAATCGAGGTAAGATTGAATCGCAGCTGCCAATCGCAAGCCTTACGAGGACACGGCAGTGCTCTGCCCAAGCGGGGCACATCTCTACCGTATCCCCCGGGCGGTCCACACAGTGGTGACACCCGGGAGGTTCCTCCGCACGAATCCGATACAGGAACCTCTCGAACTGACTATGTCCGGTGAGAACCTGCGTTACGCGGAAGGTTAGGATGCCGTGAGGTCTTTCCAGCCACTCCTTAAAGTGCGAACTTACCCGCATAATTATGGCCAGCCCAAGCGTAGGGTCCGAGGTTCGAGTCGAGCAAAATGTACTATTGCTTTTCCATTAAGAATTACTCTAGTAGCCCAAGTTTGGATGTTAGTGGTGTGACACCCCAATACGGTTTCGGTGCGCACGTAAAACCGTTAACCGACTGATGTTTCCCTGTTGTATCAGATTACTTTTCCATCAGACTATGAGAGTATAAGAACAGAGAGTATATCTGTTTTCGCGCACACTTTTGTGCACTATGATAACTCTATAACAAAAACTTGCATACTCTGAGAACCCATATTTCATCATCATCGTAATTTCAGCCGAAAGACGTCCACTGTTAGACATACGCCTCCCTCAATTATCGCCATAACGACAGGTCCTATGTGTCTCGCATCTATCGGATTCCCGCGACCCACACCAGATCATCGATCCTAGTTGTGGGAGACCTTTCAACGTTCCCCTCTTCAAGTCATCATCATCATCATCAGCCTTTAAAATGGTCCCACTGCTGGGACTCAGGCCTCCTCTCTAGGAGAGTGAATGGGCCGTAATCCACCGCGCGGGCCCAGTGCGAGTTGGTGGATGTCACATGTCTTCGAATTTTTGGTTCTAGGACATGCCGGTTTCCTCACTATGTTTTCCTTCACCGTTGTGAGAGCAGTGGTAATGAAATAAATTACACGAAGTAATGCGCCTGACAGGGTTTGAACCCGCGACCTACAACTCGTAAGTCGGAGCCATTACCACTCGGCCACCACTGCTTTCTTGCCTCTTTAAGTGCTTCTTCCCTATCGACCATCTGTTCTGCAAACAATGTGACCTGCCCACTACCATTTAAGTTTGACCATTCTTCGGGCTATGTCGGTAACGTTGGTTCTCATGCGGCCTATATTTAACCATTCTTAATTGTATATCCGCAGCGTCAAAAATGTCGGAACGCACGCAATCAGTAGCCGGGCGCCTCACCGTGGAAGGCAAGAAGCCTCCGCGAACGAAACGCCAGCTCGACTTCCTGGGAGTCGGCCTCGCGTTCGACTGTCGCGCCGAGCCCGTGGGGGAGTACGAGCCCACGCAGCCAGCCAAGATCATGATCAGCAGGAAAACGTTAGCCACTGGACATACGTGGAACGAGGCTAACTTTAAAACTCCTATTGATAGGTAAGAACATGTATGCATGACGACCAGACAGCCTTTTGTTATTTTTAACCGACTTCTAAAAAAGGAGGAGGTTCTCAATTCGGATGTTTGTATTTTTTTTTTTTTTTAATGTATGTTCGCACATAACTTCGTCACTTGCCAACCGATTTGAAAAATTCTTTTTTTGTTGGAAAGGGTATATTTCCCAAATGGTCCCATAGTCACCAAGTCGGGCATAGGCAACCATATAGTTCTTTTGGTATTTTCATCAAAAACTTCAACATTTATAGTCAAAACATGAAATTTGATGAAGTGGAACTGGTGAAGAAGATCAGAAATGGCCAACGGAAGTTCATACTCACACAGATCTCCCAATGAACATAGTTACAAATAAATGAATAGTTCTGAATTGGTATGTTGAAAATGGTATCATCGATGCGACCTGATGATGATGATGGAGCCGCAAGATAGGCACCGGAACTCCGTAATTAATCAATGAATCCTTGCCGTGTTTGGGCTTATTAGAATTGTCATGAGATGCACTTTGGCTATAAGGTACTATCGAATTGATCTGATGATGATGATGGAACCGGAAGGTAGACACGGGAACTTCATAATAAAACAATGTATCCTAGCAGGGTTTGAGTTAATTGGAATTGTCAAAAAAAATAATTGTGAAAAAGGTACTCTGGCTGTAAGTGTATTGCAACTAAAAAGTGTGAAATAAAAAAACTTTTTACAAAAAAAAAGATAACCGACTTACTAAAAAAAACACTAAAACTATCAAAATAACTTTAATTTCGGAAGTCGGTGTTAAATAACGTAGAGGCAAAACTATTATAGAAACACCGACTACCGAAATTAAAGTTATTTTGATAGTTTTAGTGTTTTTTTTAGTAAGTCGGTTATCTTTTTTTTTTGTAAAAAGTTTTTTTTTGTAATTGATATAAACTAGTGCTTGACTGCGATCTCACCTGATTGTAAGTAGTGATGCAATCTCTGATGGTGAGGCGCACTAGTTTCATTTCATTGATGTAAAGGTTAAATTTTAACCCAATATCTATTTCTTGATTACAATTTCGCTGATCTGTATTGTTGCATTATTTACTTCGATATCAGCAGTAATAAAGCTTTACCTATCTTGAATGATTTTAAGTAGTTCTAAGTACAAAACTGTCACAATGGCAATTTATGTTTTTAAAATGTTACCCCACATTAGTAATTTACTCCGGTATCGTAGATTTGTAGATATACATGTAAACTAACATATACTAGATATCAAGACCCGGAACAAGTATCTGTAACCTATAGAAATATTTGTTTTGTGCGGGAATTGAACCCGCGACACGCGGCGCAAGTAGCCAATCGCTCAGCCACTGCGCTAACCTTACCCGTCTTTTAGAGATCCCACTGTCAATTTACGATCGTACTTTTACTTTTTAAAATCTTAATTTTGCGTATTTTTGGGATCTTACGAACTATCAAGACTCCGTCCCGTCCTTGTAAGAAAAAATAAGACATGGTGGGCCCCTTCCACCCTAAATCGTCTTGCATACGAATAACGATTTCTCTCTCCTTCACAGAGGTCTAGACGAGTCTCACTTCCGCAAATTGTTCCTGCGGCACAACGTGATGATGATACGCAAGCGAGACCTGGAGCAGAGCAAGCAGCCGGAAGCGGAGCCCGTCACGGTGGAAGAAGCCAGGGATTACGACTATAACAACGAGAACGATGCCTCCTACTGTCCTAATAATATCCCTGTAAGTGGTCAATAAGGTGGACCGATGGCCTGGTGAAGGTTGCTGGAATCCGATGGATGCGGGACGTACAGGATCGTTCATTGTGGCGACTCTTGGGGGAGGCCTATGTCCAACAGTGGACGTCTATCGGCCGAAATGATAATGATGAAGTGGTCAATAAGACTGCACTAACGAGTGCGGGTACGGCCCTGGGCGAAGGCGTCTTGGCGTTTGCGTGTTTGCAGTGCCGAACGAGCTACGAGTCTTGAATCACACGCGCAGTCACCTAATAGACGCTATATCACTGAGTCATACGGGTGGACTGAACCATTAGTCACCCGCGCCCGCCTAATATAGACGGATGTCATAGTTTTAGTAAATGCGGAGATGTCGCGCGAATTTGGCCGGCCGCACGGTTACAGACAACGAGTAGTTGTGCAAAAAGACGTTACGCAGAAGGGGGTAATTGCAATGGGCTCTCAGATTTAGCACCTGTAATTGCAATGAGCTATTGAGTTTCACCTCCATAATTTCAATGGCTGAAGCCCTTTTTTTGTGTAATTCTTATAGTAATACTAGCTATGTGCTTTTATTTTTTTTTTTTTTTTTTATTAATGATAGGCTTGCGTTTGACCACTATCTCACCTGATGGTAAGCGATGATGTGGTCGACTATATTTTATACTTGATTTCGTATGTGATTATGCTCACAATAAATATTGTAACAATGAATTTGTTTTTCTAGGACGGCGATGACTGGGGTAACGAAGACGCGACGGCCGCAGGCGAACTGCACGAGCAGCTACGTGCGCCCGAGCCGGAGGAGATTACCGACATGTTAGAACCACCCACTAAGGTAATACTATCAATTTGTATACAAATGACTGAGAAAAGCGACAAGTGTAGTTCGCATAACGTATGTGTAAAGGTAAAGGAAGCAAAAGTAGTGTGAAAAGTAATACGGGGTTTGTAAGTAGCTCGTGGTTTGTAGTTTCTGTCTACCCTCAAAGAAAAAATGTGTGTGTACCATCAATGACACTTCCGCCTGACCACCGCTAAGTTCATTTTTGCTTGCACTCGAAACGAAAACTTCAAAGGCTTTGGTTTGGCGCCGCGCCGTTTTTTTAAGTGTTCAGGCAGAAATGACCGTGGTTGACGTGATATCTGCAAAGGGGGTGAATTGAATTTTAAAAAAATAAAGATTTTTCGTTCTATTATTAATTTATAACCAAAGCATTTATTTCAATTACCTAATTCTTCACTTACTATTTCATTTTTGTTCTCACAGGTCGCAAAAATCTTCATCCCTTACGCCATGCGAGCAAAGAAAGTCGACATGAAACAGCTAAAACACTGCACTTGGAAAATGTTAACAGAGAAGACGCCAGAAGGTGAAAAAGAAGATGTTGCAGAAACATCTTTCTTCTCAATATACCAGCGGTTACCAAACAAACTCACGCCGAATATGAGAGAATCACTCAGTGTACCACTTGCTTTACTTTCGGTTCTCCATCTCGCGAATGAGAAAGGACTGGTTTTAGAAAAACACGACGATCTAAATGATTTTGGTATTCTAGGTCTAATAAAATAGTTTGTTATATGTTTTTTTTAATGTATAAATGTAGCATAACCTTCGTTAACACATCAATTATTTGTATGTTCACTAAACTCTTATTAAAAATGCGGCCAGGTTCTTAGGCTTAATTTATACTGCCGTGGAATGAAATGGAAGCGTCAATTTCGCTTTTAGCGTCAATTTCGTAGCTATGGGAATGCGCGAGGATTCCCCGGAAGACGCGCGACCTTTTTTGGCTCGTATTTAATTTGTATATTATACAATTGACATAAAGTTCATTATGCTATGTACAATTTCGTTGCAAAAAGTCGCTTCCATTCCATTCCGCTGCGATGTAAATTGAGTCTTAGGGTCCCAATAATGATTAATGCCGAAAACAGCAAGGCCTGCTGATATTAAATATTGTAGCAACTACTCTTGCATCATTACCATTTTCTCAATTTGATTCGTTTTTGTACGCATAGCAGTGCATGAAAACATCGCGTGTTATTGTAGTGTCTATTGGTAATTAAATTACGCGAAACCGACAAACTTATGCACTAGATTTCACATACTGGCAACTATCAGGCCTCATTTTTATTTGTTCGCCGTTTATCTTCGTCAATGCAGGACATTGTAAATATCAATTGATTTTCATATATTTTGTAGTGTTTTTTTTTTCTATAAGAACAATGAGATAACTGCCATAATAACATTGTATAGATGTTTTTTTTAAATAATCTCTTTATATTTCTACGTAGTATTGTAAATGTAGAATAAAACATGTTCAACAAATTCTTCTATATTCTTTTTATTTATAACAATGCCTATTTTTGATGTAGGAAATCATCAAATAACTTTTCCCACTTTCGGTATAGCAAGAAGGCAAGTCAGACTTACTAAATCCCACCTTTGTAACGTCAGTTGCCCTTTGCGTTCCAGAGCTATTGTAACTTTTTCGAGCAATCGCGCGTATGGAGTGCAGTCGGATTTATACAATTACCGGAATGGATCTTGAGCGCTCGGCGTCAGAGTGGGGGTCGCTTTGCGCATTCCATACATTGGCGAGCCAATCGTCTTCGTTGTTATATACATGCAGCAACGCAGGGAACGAATCAGGAGTGACGTCTATGACACGATGGCGCGGCGAGCCAATCACTGACACTCCCCGCCCGTGTCTCTCACTTCGCACCACTAAAGAGACCGAATATTTGACTTCTGCGCAACATGAAGACAGCGCTCAAAATTCGTGCCGGTAATTGTACCTCGGAACCCGAGTACACTGAACGTACTTTTTATGGGCCTCCATTCACCAAAGCGGCATAAGAGCATGGCAACCCGGACCACATTTGCCGGCGGCACGAGAGCCGTGACATCAGACGCTGTGCTGTTTAACAGTTAGCGCTAATGATTACAGAATTAACGGAGAATACGACTGTGTGTTTTCGTAAGAATTATACCAGCATCATCAATTGATATTTTTTTTTTTTTTATCATTGAAAATATTTTATGAAAATCCATTTCCATCAGAACGGGGCTGCGGTTTTAAGTTTTTTATTTCTCACGGCGCTCCACTAAAGGGATTAGGCAAACTTGCCTACTAATATGCCACCAAACCAAGATTGCACTCAATTTTCTTGCCTATAAAAATAGTCAAGTAATTCTAACTTTTGTACCTTTTTGAAAGAAACAAATAAAATTTTATTATTATTTTACTACTACCACAGATCTACCAGCGTATGTAAAGGCTAAAGCTAACACTTGGTCACGGGCTTGGTCTACTATTAGTACCAATTAATTAGACGTATGTAACTCTTTACTGTCGACTCACTGTTCCAAAAGATTGGAACAGCAGTACTGTATGCAACATTTGGAACGATTGAAACACTCGAAGTGACCTGTAGTCTTTATAAAATTAAAACGTAAATAGTGTAAATTTTAATGAACTGAACTAAAAACATTTGCTTTAAATTCTTCTCAAATCAAAATTCAATTAAACAAAACTGTTGGTCCCTATATGGCGCAACGTTACAGATCACGATTCATAAGTCAGTATCTGTGTTTGTATCTTTTGAGCCGTTATTTCAAATTTTCCGTTTATATCTTGTGAGCCGATGTTCCAAATGTTCTGTTTGTATCTTTTGAACCGATGTTCCAAAGGATACATATCACTGTTTCGGAACATTTCAGTGATTCAGATGAAAATGTTTCAATCGCAAAGATGACACACTGCCCACGCCACGTGGTAGTCCACCTCTTATGCGATATGTAGTGATTTTTTAGTTTGCCTACAAGAAATGTTCGTCATGGTACGCGACATTTAGTAGTAGCGATTTTTTCAAATAGTGTAACTTCGGTAAGTTACATAGTTGAAAATCGTGCAAAATAATATTTCGGTATCATTTACTAAAAGCAGTTATGCAGTCGCCACGGATATTATGGCAGTCGCAAAGTAATGGTACAGTCATCTAATACTGTTGATTAGTCAAAACGCATAAACTCTACTGAAGGTAAGCAGTGATGCAATCGATGGTGAGGCGCATTAGTTTTAAATACAAAACATTTCAATACCTACCTATCTTACATAGTCGTATACCTAGAATCACTACAAAAAACTGGGCAAGTGCGAGTCGGACTCGCGCCCTGAGGGTTCCGTACAAACTTACTTATGTAGAGTTCAACTGCTGATTGGAGTCTCGGGAGTTTTTTTCCAAATCGTATTTTTTTCATATTTATTCCTATACTTGTGAATTGTTATACGAGACCTTGCTTAGGATTCTGGTTCAGCGGGAAGTAGAATTTTGGTCCCCTTGAGTGTCGAAATAGGTACATATACGTTTTTTGCGACATAAACTGCCATATCTTTTTTCCAAGAAGTTTGATTTGGTAGGGTAGGTACCGCAGACACAAGTATATGGTTTTAATTTTAACTCGATACGTCCACGCGTTCCCAAGAAAAAAGGGTCTTGATTGACACAGAGACAGACAACAAAGTGATCCTATAAGGGCTCCGTATTTTTTCCTTTTGAGGTACGGAACCCTAAAAACTTACCAACCTGAAAATGTTAGTATTTTAACTTTTCAAAATATTTTCTGTTTTGACTGGGATATAGTTAAGTACCTATAATACATAATGCTAGTAAAGCGCCGAAACATGAGGTGGGTTATAAGGATTAATAATAAAATACTATTCGCTTTCTACATAGCTTTATTTAAAATAAAAAAGAAACGTTTACCTTTCGCAGGACATGACTTATCCTGTCTTACAAGATGATTTACTCAACAAACAATAACGATAATCAAATATACTTTCGGTATTCGTGGTGGTGGTGACGTGAAACTAATGAGAAATGAAAGGAATGTGTTAAAATACAATAAATTATGTCATATTATGTACATCGTAAAGGCCACATGCTGCAATTTATATACTACTATTTATTTATAAATGTAAATCTGTGTTTTACCCAACGATACCGACTACATAAAATAAAACTAAAAATACAAAATGAGTATTTATTATAAAAAGAAATGACTACAGATAATTAAATGAATAACTTGTAACGGTACTATACATTTAATTCGGTTACCTTGCAATCACTTTAAGCACTCAAAACATAACGATAAACATTGTCTCTGGAAACGTTCAACATGTCCAATAAAAATCAGCTATTCGAGAAGCGAATAATTCAACAATATTACAAAAAAAAAACAACACGTAAATCTAGGTACGTCAAACCTTAACTATAACAGTTCTTTATGTACTTCGTACAAAAATATATAAAAATAAACTGTTGGTAAACCAATATAGCATTGGCACTTGGTCTGACCAATAGACGACGCAAACTATAATTTATTGCATGTTTCCATACAGCTGTAAGACACATTATATCGGTTTAAATCTAAAAAAGATAAATATAATACAATGTGTGAAAGTGTTAGTTCGTATTGCCGAACTTAAATATTTACAACCTCTTAACTTGCATTGACAGTCTCTGTTTTAACTTCACTGGTATCTATAACTTTTTCTGCAGAATCTTTTGTTTCGTCTGCTACTTTCTCTGCAGACTTTTCCGTTTCAGCTTCTTTGACTACGAGTTTTTCAGTCTCTGGACTAATTTCTGTAGTTTCTTTTGCTTTTTCCGGAAGACTTTCTGCTTCCTCGACAGCTTTTTCCGTTACTTTTTCGGTGGGACTTGCAGTTGCACTGTCTAATGAGCCTGGTTTTTCTTCTGCTACAGGTTTATCTGTTTCTGCAGGGTTTTCTTTTACAGTCTCTGCAGGTTTTTCTGTTACAGTCTCTGCAGATTTATCTGTTACAATATCTGCAGGTTTTTCTGTTACAGTCTCTGCAGGTTTTTCTGTTACAGTCTCTGCAGGTTTTTCTGTTACAGTCTCTGCAGGTTTTTCTGTCATAGCCTCTGCAGGTTTTTCTGTTACAGTCTCTGCTGCCTTTTCTGTCACTTTTTCTGGTAAGACTTCTGCAGGTTTCTCTGGTTCGGATACTTTTTCTGTTACTTCCGCTTTATCTGAAAGCTTTCCGGAATCCACGCTAGTATTTAATGACTTATTAGACGGTGAAATACAATCGCTAAATTCGTCTTCTTCGACCGTCTTTACAGTGTCGTTTGAATTGTTCAGAGTTCCTGACGATACATCTTTCACGGGACTAATAGTCTCATCTTGCACCGCATCTGACATAATTTCTTCGCTTAAACTGTCAGCCTTCGCCTCGAAGGACTTGTTCTCTATAACGGTGTGGTTGCTCTCGATGCTTTCGTCGAGTTCGGCTTGTGATGTATTGTGTTCAGACTGTTCATTACCTAATTCGTCTAAATCATCTGCTGCTTTATTTAAATTACTAGCTGCTTCTTCTATAGGTTCATTAGCTGCTTCTTCTATAAGTTCGTTTGCTGCTTCTTCTATAGATTCATTTGCTTTTATAGTTACATCTTCTTCAGCAGACGTCACTGGCTCACCAGTCTTGTCTGTTGTAATTTGATCAGTAGGTTTAAGGTCAGAATAAAAATCTTTTCCGTCGGATGACAATTTTACGAGAGCCGGGTGAGTAGTGCTATCCAAAAATTCTATACTAATTGTAGCGTCATCTAAAGTTAGCTCGTCCAATTTAGTCTTGCCACTCTCCATTAAAGCCGGATCGTCATTTGGTACAACTAAACGGCAACATTTTGCTAAGGGCTCTATTGCGGCGAGATCTTCAGGCAGTTGTCTGAATTCTTCGCATTTAGCTTTGTTACCGTAGTCAATAAAATGCACATGGTAACTGTCGTCACAGAACTCTAAGATTTTCGCTCTGTACCAATGTTCATCTTCAGACCAAAACGCAGCACATATCGATCCTACTTTTAGATCTGAGATAGGTTCGAATTCGGGGCTTTCATTCATTCTGACCGTAACTTTATCGAGATTTGAAATAACGTCATCGAGGTGAACGTAGAATTCGTCCACGCCCATGACGTAACAGATCTTGCCCGTGCCGCATGCCTCCTGTCCGATCGGCGCGACTCTTTCCGTCACCACAGTGTCGCACAGGCTGACGAGCTCTTCGGTCACAGATTTTCCTTCAAGGAACAATTCTACGATCGATATGTCACCTGACGCAATGAACTGTACATTAAATATAGTGGCTCCTTCCGCGGCTAATTCATTAAATCTAGTCTCAGACTGGCGCGACCACTTGATGTCGCGCGGTTTCTGCAAGGCACATTTTCTCGAAAGCGCAGGCTTTACTTTAAGCTCATCTGGCAAACTTCTCAACTCGTTAGCGATGGATGCGTTGCCGTAATCCATAAAAAGGACTTCGGTTCCCTCAGAGCCGTCCACGATGACTTGTGCTCTATACCACGCGCCATCTTCAGGGTACTTGGCTGCACAGATAACGCCTTCTTCTTTATCTGTCAGTTCTGGGAAGTTTTCTGCATCAACCATTGCAGCTTCCATTGCTTGTAACTCAGTGGTCGCTGTTTCTAATTGAATCCAGAACTCTGAGGGAGAGTTCACATGACTGGCGAAGCACGATGGTAAATCGCCTGCGCAGTCAGTCTCTTCAGACCTAGTCGCGTAACCCTCTGATACTAGTTTATCAGTCAAGTTCAGACCGTTTACATAGATATCGACGTAGGTTGTAACATCTTTTAGAACAATCAGAGCGTCTACTGGATTTGCCAAATCGCCGACAAGTTGCGTGAAGTAGTCGGAGGACGATTCTGACCACTGGCCCGTACCGGTTGGGACGGCGTTCACGCTGGACTTCACAGCATAGCGTTCCATTGCCTTGAACTTCTCTGGCATTACCTTTATTAAACCAGGCTGGTTGTCGAGCACATCTGTATTGCCGTAATCAATGAAACGAATCGTCGTGATATCAGAATCAGAGTCGAGAATTTCGGCACGGTACCACTGATCGTCAGCCAAATACTTGGCAATACACCACGTTCCTAACTCTGTGCTCGCAATATCCTCGTATTGGCTCGCATCACTCTGGAGCTCAGCTTGGATTGTTTCGATAGTGTCTACTTTGTCAGCCATTTGTAGCCAGAAGTGTCCAGGGGTGTCTATATGACTGATGTATACTTGAGTGCACCCTTCAGGCAGTGAGGTGGGTTCGGCCACCACTGGAGCTTGCGCCTCTTCAACTTTCTGTTCTTCTTCTGCACCACTTATTTGTGGTGTGGCCAATTTCTCGTTAACTAGTTTCATGGACAAGTCTACGCCGTCTAAATGCAAGCTCGCTAGCCACCCGTCTACGCCTAAAGCCAGTGTGACTTGGACTTCCTTTTCATTGGTCCATTCTTTGAGCTTTTGAAGTGCATCTTCTTGAAGGGCTACAAGACCTAAACTGGCGACTAACGCGAGTGCGCAAGGTTCATAGAACTTGGGATCAAGGACTTTGAGAGATTCTTTAGAGACAGTTTCCGAGTTGCCATAATCAGGGTATTGAACTTTGACTTGAGTTTCTTCGACGCTGACGATGGTGGCGCGGTACCAGTTGCCGTCGGCAGAGTGGGCCACACAGATGCCGTCAACTTCGAAAGAAGTTAGAGCCTCTGGAGTTCCTGTTGGGAAGACAAATTAACTGTGACTGAAGTATACCAAATTATGGTAGGGTGCAAAGCAGCAGTAAAGGTCGACTGCTACTATGGACTGATGAGGACTTCATATATGCAAAGATGTCCATATAATGGGTGACAGAATATCAATGTAGAAAATAATTCTTACCTTCTTCATAGAAAGCATAAAGTTCATCAAGCAACAGAGCCAGCCTATCGCCATCGCTAGATTTCTGCAAGTAGAACTCGTTCAAGTTCTCTGTGTGAACGATGTAGGCCATCCCAAAGTTGTAGTTGAAGACGGCTCTCATACACAACTGGATGACTTCGTCGTACGCGCCCTCATCAGGTTCAAATACAGCTATCTTGTGGCCGGTCACGCAGTCATATAGAGTTGTGACCAAACTGGAAAACGTGTGCTCTCTTTTATTTAGAATTCAATTCAGAATTTTTAAAATTTTTATGTTTTGGCATCAGTAACTCAAGTGTAAAATTAACCACAAATCTAGGCAATAAAGTGACTTTAACAGATTTTTTGAATTTTATCAGTACTTCCAGACTACCTCCTAAAAATAAGTAACTACCACTTTCCTTAAAATACTAAAAAAAAACAACTTGCGACAGAAACTATTAAACCAGATGAGTAAGTATAATGAGAAAAAAAAATCAATTCTTACCTGATCCCCTCCACATGGTTGATGTACACAATGACCTTATTGCCAGTGAGCTTGGTCTGCAGTTCCTCAAGAGTCATCAGCTTGTTGGAGTCAGCGTTGTAATTGTTCAGACAACACTCCAGAGACTGGTAGTAGTACACACTCAGTTCTGTTGGTAAGATCATGATCTGAAATAATAAGATAATAGCATAAATGAAACTGCAATCTCTCGCTCCTTCATGCATGCACTTTTCTACTAGGGCTGCATTTTTAGTACCTAGGATGTCTTTGTGAAACAAATAATATTTATTCTGCTGAATGCAACTTGCAAGAATGTTCGAAAGACTGGCCTACTGTCCACGGACGCGTAGCTTCATAGACGCGTATTCGTCATTATATGCTTTGGTGTATGTCTGCGTGAAGCTTACATACAAAACTATGAAACTCTGTCTGTGATTCATAGTGTAGCTACGCATCCGTGGACAGTAGGCCTAACCGAGGCCTTGGAACGCAAAAGGCAACAGGAACAACACAGATTTTAGTCAGTAAAAGTCTGACTTCTTCCGCTCTGGGCGGATCGAGAGGGAGTCTCTCGATCCGCCCAGAGCGGAAGAAGTTTTTTGATGATATCCCACCACAAAAAAATAGGGCTGATAATTTTTATTTTTAGACGCTTAGAGCAGGCCCATGCTGGCAGTAGTTTTTCGGCTGAAAAAATTACACGAGTTAATTTAGTTCAAGTTTAAATTAACAGTGACTTACATTTTCCAAAGCAGTGGTGACGGATTTCCCATAGTCTGGCATCACAGCCTTGATATTGGCTGGGTCGGAGACGTCTTCTAATATGGCGCGGTATATTTTACCATCATGTTTCAACGTGCAATGGATACCGTCGACCAGGCTATCGGCAGTCAATGGCGTCAGCTGTATGGAAAAAATTAGTGGATTTCAAAGCGTTGACAAACAATAAATTAACGATGCAGGGTCAGAAAGATTTGGAAAAAAAAATTGCTATTGTCACATTCCAGAGCAGTATTATGTCGAACGTATGTTCCTTCAAAATAGAGATCCGCTGAAGACGGGTTTTGTCGAAATAGTGTTCTTCGAAGGTGTGTGTTGTCGAAGTATGTTCTGTAGGACTAGTGCTTGTCGAATATGTTCCGTATAAGCAATGAGTAGTCGAACTACTGATTTTCGAAATTGCGACTGTGTCAAAGTATCTGTCGAAGTTCAGAGACACTCCGAAAGGGGGGTCTACAATTTGTATGAAGAAACTTTATTTCACGCGAATGAAGCCGTTGGCACAAGCTATAAATAAATATAAATCGCACTAATACGAAATCATGGAGGGTCATTGATTTAGTCAAATGTCACTTACTTTACTAGTATCAAAGTTGGCGATAGCTTCCTCAACCAACGTTGCCTTGTCCATGTCGAGTTGTACGTAGAACTTCTCGAAAGATTCCACGTGGGTCACTCTGCACAGAATCTGCTGCCCTATGATGATTGTCAGATCGATCGCTTCGTCTAGAAAAAAAAAACAACGTATTGATTTTACTGTTCTTTTAAAGCGAATAGAGTTCGTTTCCGGTTTTGAGAACTGAGAATGGAGATGTAATAGAATTGCGAAAACTCTCTCTCCATCTTAACATTACGAGATTCCTTCGTGTCTGTTGGTTCCGACTGTCATTTCAAATATAAAACACTGTTTTATATTTGAAATGACAATGATATATTGATTGGGTTATACATCAATAGTATTTTGGGGGGTAATCAACATTGTTATTTGTCGCGGAAAAAATGGGTTAGTAAACTTCAAACGCGACAGCACAATGCGTTTACTTGGAAACAAAAAATGCATCAACAACCTGCATATATCTCACCTTTCAAAGTAACAGACGACTGGTGCTCCGATAACTTAGCGAGTTCTTTTTCCACCAACATATCGGCGACGCTCACGCCATTGTTCCACAGCGAAACCTTGTAAATGTCATCGACATTCTCCTGGAATACGCACTGGTAGCGAGGCGCGTTGAAACACAAGTCCACCAGGTTGTTAGGTTTCCATTCTCCATCTACTGGCACAACACCAGATAAAGAGCAACAGACGGCCATTTTCGGTAATTCCATCATCTGCCTATCCATCTGCCAAATGTCTTTCGCGTCGACTAACTGCTTGTTACCGAAGTCCACATATCGCACGATGAACTTGGAGAATGGCTGCACGGACTCTATTGTCGCTCGGTATAAGACTCCATCGACGGGGTAACGAGCTAAGACTGACCCTCCAACGGGGACTTCTCCAGTAAAAGACTTAACTCCTTTGTATATCTCTGGGATTTTATGCATCATTTCGAGGAATTTGGGCTGTAAGGACATGATTTGGGCGTAGAAGCATTCTGGGGATATGATCCACGTGACAGAAACCTCGTGTTGCGCACCGGGTTCTATGGGGTCTGAGGGCGGGAAGGGAGTCTCGAGAGGCACCGGTTCGGGCAGCTCCTTGTACTGAACCTGCGTGAACTTGCTGCGGCTCTTGTACGGCGGAGCCCTACCGCTGTCTTGAGACCTAAAGCTCTTGTCGTCGGATCCGAACGATCGATCAGCGCGATCTCTCGGAGAAAAATTGCTTCGCGGCGGTCTGTCAGAATTCGGTCGGAATTCTCTCTTTTGATTCCAGTTTTCTTTCTTGTCGCCCCAGTTATCGCGCCTGTCACCGCGGTTATCCCTGTCACTACGGTTGTCTCTGTCACTGCGGTTGTCTCTGTCACTGCGGTTGTCTCTGTCACTTCGGTTGTCTCTGTCACTACGGTTGTCCCGGTTATCCCGGTTGTCTCGACGTTCAGGGCGGTCATTCCGGTCGAAGCGGTTCTCCCGCTTCGGCCTGTTGCCCCAGTCATCAGATCCTTTCTCTGTACGGTCATCGTGTTGACTGTATTTGTTTTCCCTGCAACCAGGAATTATATTGTAGAAACAGATAAAATTTTTGGGCATGTTACTGCATGTTAAATTTAGAGAAACAAAGCATTACAATTTGTTAATTAAATGTAAAAAGAAAACGCTAGTAGTACTTTTTTACATGATTTATTAAACATTATTGTGCTGACCACACCAAGCATCTAAAGTGTAACAAATACAGAAGAATGAGCCGTGAAACTGTACAATTATTTCAATGGAATGACGCAGACAGTACAGCGTGCTGAAATAAAAACTTACAACACTGCAAGACATCACTGTGCAATGGAATGTTATAAACAAGAGCCGCAGATATGCAACGTATTGAGAACGCTCGATACGAATGTGCGGCGCAAACCAAGCGTGACAAGCAAATAGGGCGAGACAACGAGGACGGCGCTGATTCAACTATTAATGCTTTACTTCATAATTGCTGAGTATCGCGCAATCTAACGTGCTGCAATGATCTGTGTTAAGAATAAACACGGACTCCGTCAAAGTGAGAACGCAGAATCAACAAGCATGTTATGTTAAAAAACCACTATAGATTATGAATTCGCAAACAAAAAATGAACACAGATAAACAGAAAACAATGGCACACAATGGGAAATCAATAAAGCATTAACGTTGATGGACCAGTAAGCGCAACAACCGTTGTCAACAGGTGTGTGATGTGTCGTGTTACACCTGATACACCACAGTACCGTTTGAGTCGATCCTGTATCGAGGCACCCTTGGCTTGCGCGTTCTGAGCGTCCAGCGAGGCGGCTTCCGCTGCCTGCTTTAGCCTTTTCCCGACTCCACTCGAGTCTTTCTTCCAGCCAGGCTTTTGGCCCGGCTTATCGTGCTGATGTTCCGACCTAGGCTTTCTTCTGTCGAATCATTGCAACTGTTTTATAAAACAGCCTAATTCGTAGTTAACGCATTGCATCGGGGAAAGTTGCGCGCTGAATTTTTAACTTATTTTGCGTTCTATTTTTTTGTTTGGACATTACGTGTGAATTGTAAATGGGCAATTTATGCTATCGGAAATAAGTCTACACTTTCGGAACGAATTTTAAGTGTTTGGTAAATAATATTGGCAAATGAAAGTAAACTGGGTGTAGTTAGAATTTATTATTACATACCTCTCTCTTGGATTATTCTCCCTGTCTCTTGGGGTATATTCCCTTTCTCTAGGGTTGTTGTCCCTGTCTCTACTTTGCCTGTGGGGAGGCTGGAATGTCGATTGCGCAGGAGGCGTCTCCCACTCGTCGTCGCCCACTGATGTCGGCGCCGTGTTCTCACGAGCTTTCGGGGGACCTCCACGTCTTTCATTGAACGGAGGACTGTTCAAAATAAAAAAAAATATATTAACATACATTTCCATTAGTACTTGTAAATAAGAAAGTCACCTACCAAAATCGGAAACTCATTTTCGTGTAGCAGACAGTACCAATAAATAGTACGTGATGTCTTTATGCCACATACGGTAAATTAACACAATAATCTAACTTGAAAGTATTTTTATTACATTTCGGAACAATAAGAGTAACTTCAGCTGAATACACGTTTAAATTGAACGTAGTTGTTTAGCACGAATGATACTTTTTACTGACAATTTCACTTGAAACATACATATTAATGTATGGTCATTTCTGCGCTGTCCGTTAGTAAATTGAGATTATGCATACTTTGAATTTTCGCGGCGAGTATTGTGAGTCAGATTTCATTTACTAAAGTATTAAGTATGGCCGTCTTGTGTACATTTTTTCCGTGAAACTAGTTATTTGTTAGATTAAAAAACCCCGTTATATTGTTTAGAATTACAACACAAGCATAAACTCGCCTTGGCAAATCTCGATACTGACTTTTATCCTCATTCAAAATAAACCATCAAATACAATGAAGTGAAGTGTTTCATCAAGACAATGCATAATTATTTAAATTTAAAGTGCAAATTAGTGATAATATGGATGACGCATGTGCGGCGTACGATCTATCGATCGGATTTCCGCCATTCTTTTCACGAGTTCCGTGTAAAATTAGCACTTGGATAAAATTTACCTTCAATAAGGTAAAAACTAAGATTTTATTTTGAGTAATAAGTAGGTAATTAAAATAGTATGCAGAACTCACCGTTCACCTCTCTCCGGTCTGCCGCCAAACTTCTCGCTGTGCCTGCCCAGCCCAGACCTGTCGAAGCCATCCCTGCCTTCCCTGTTGTCTCTGCACACAAAAAAATACAACCACACGTTACAAAACACACGTCTAACACCTTACAACATTCCTTAACGAGCCACGAACTAATAAATCATTATTTAAATCACAAAATAACAGATTACCTATACATTTCTGTAGCTAGACTCGCCGCAACTAAACTCATGGGTTCAAAGAACCGACACGAAGGTCAAACCGTCCATGAATCCTGACTCATGCTCTGTTATTACTTTTTTGTTAGAAAATAAAAAACTAAACTATTACGTATTGTGTGAGATTGCATAGACTTGATGCTAGCGGTTAGACGATGTTCTTATCTCGATTCTAGAGCTGTCATTTTGGGATTCTGTCATTTTGGAGTAAGGAGAATGTCAAGCTGATGAGATAAGCAGCTATACTTGACCTAAATTGTGATGATTTAAATTTTTTATTACATTTTACACATTGCTAGCCTTTCAGGTGTTCTCTCTATAACTGACGTCCCCAGAAATCATTTGAAAGATTTATTTTTAAAAAACCTTAGACAGGTACTTTTGAAAACTCAGTCTTCGCCAAAGGTTAACCGCTTGGGCGTTCAGGATGTGAAAAATGAGGAACGCGGCGTTAAAGGACAACTTAGGATAGCCGTTTGTGGAAAACTGCAGCCGTAGACTGAATATAAGATTAAAAGTTTAGATTCCGATAAATGACCAAATGGATAATAGGTCAATCAATCCCCTGGCTTGTTCTCTGTTTGAGGTCAGCCCTCCTGGTACTGTTACGACATTCTAGATGATTTTTCGTCATTTCTGGCGTTACCTAGGCCCTTTGTCAGCAGGTCGTTCTTTTCCTCTTTTGCCCTTTTCTTCTATGGCTAAAATGCGTCGGGTCATGCGGTCTTCGAATTACATTCCCATACCTACTTAGGTACAAACGGATGATAACCAAAAAAAAAAATGCAGTACCGAATGTGTAAAGGTAAACAAACAAAATCTCAACATGATGAAGTTCGAAGGAGTTCAATTGACGCGCGCTGTTTTAAAATCTCGCGCCGCGGAGCTGTATTCATAGCGCTTTTTTCACAACGCGAGGTTGTATCTAGACTAGACATGAATCATAATCTAGTTTTTCGCAATTCTCTTTTCATATTGTATGAAGTTGTTTAATATAAAAGGAAATGTGTTTACAGCATTTTATTATTGTAAACATACATAAATCTTATCAGGCAAATGCTGATTATTTCCCAAAAGAACGATAATATTTACAACGCAACTCAATTTCGGTATAGCCGTACGTAGTTCCCGACCCTTTAAAGTGTTTAAAAGCAATAGAAAAAATGTTTAAGTGAGCCGTCTTAAGAGGGTCCTTTTTTTGTCCGGGATTCCATTCGCCTATCGTCAAGATCGAGCATAGTTCAAAAGCTTGTTGCTTTATCTAACGCAATCCAACGCGATGTTTGATGAAGATGCAATACAAAAAAGAGAGATAACGACTGAAAACTCTGTTGGCATTCGGTGATTACGTGATTTACTCGAATATTTCACATAACTTGTTTCTGGAATTTGTTTTTTTTTAACCCTTTAAAGTGTTCAGAAAAATTGTCGTCATTCAGAATCTGGATTAAATGTGCATAGCTTTTATTGATGTCCTTTTTTATATTTTTAATATATGAGAACATTATGGCGGGCCAAAGTTCACGTAAAATAGCAGATTTTCAGAGGTCTTTACCAGATTAGTAATACACTTTATGTTTTGATTTCTATAGAAGCCTAGATAATATCCACAAGATATTGTGTATCCAAAATATCTACAGAAAGATGTGTAATAACATCATAATCACGTAAGAGCGGTTGTATGAAAATGTACCTCGAAAAGGACACTCTTAAATCAATCTACATAATCGTAATCTCTCGTCTTGTCTCGTCAAAACGCGAGACACAATAGAAACTTTACCGTCTTTAATTGCGCTTGTCAACCGAAGACTATAAGATTAAATATTAACTTTTTAATAGAGCAAAGAGAAAGTACATCGAGCTGAGTTTCTGAAGTTTTCATAAAATAACATCTAA
The DNA here is from genome assembly GCA_910589285.2 of Mythimna ferrago. Lineage (NCBI taxonomy): Eukaryota > Metazoa > Arthropoda > Insecta > Lepidoptera > Noctuidae > Mythimna > Mythimna ferrago. Next base: position 6,183,282 of record OU342693.1, read on the forward strand.
CTGCAGCCATTTTAGAGATACTTTTAAAGTGGCGGTTTTTTTTTGTAGGCGGGAAAATCATTCAATAACGTTTCCAAGCCCTTGGGCGGAGCGGGGGATAGTGGCAGACTTTTACTGACTAAAAACCCACTCCTGTTCCTTCGTTGCCTTTCGTACCGGGTCCGAATCTTCCTTTCAGAAGTAGACAGACCCTTGGCCCCAGTAGACTTCGACCCTGCTGGGCCCCTACGGTTTGATTATAATCCTTGAGGCACGCGTGGAACAATAAGCGCCGTTGATATATCTGACGGTACGGTTAGCGCCGTGATTGAACGATTGCATAGCACTGTGTGTCGCGGGTTCGATTCGACGGAACAAATATTTGTATGGCCTGATTGTTGTTCTGGGTTTTTTAATTCTAGTGTAGAACACCGCAATTTAATATAAAAAAAAAAGAAATATTGTCAGAGAATTGATTTTATTTATACATTATTATTAGATACTTCTTCAAGTATTCTAAAAAAAATATTATGTCAGTCCACGTAGTCTACCTATGTATTTGCCTCGTCCAAATCCGTTCAGTCATAAAAGCGTGATTGGATTATAAACTACTTTCACATTTTTACAATTTAGTAGTAGGACCCCGTTTATTGTTTGCCTAGACTAGTCACTATTAGACTGTTGGGTGCTCTCCTTTCAGGCCGGCTAGTCTGAACATTGGCGATGACAACAAACGACCCATGAAAGAAACTTAAAATTGAAATTTCATACTTCGTGCTTATAAAGAACAAACAATTTGATAGCTTTTTGTACTGTCGAAAGTAGCACGCACAACTTTCCAAAAATACTTGCTAATTTATTTCGTGGTGATTGTTTTCGAAATTGCCAGCTAAATTTTTATAATCACGTAATATATTAGCAATATTGTGACTGATCTAAGTACCTACATGTGATAGTATTTCGATAAAATCAAGTTATCACGATTGATACCCATTTCAGTGAGTCGAAACCACGACAGTGAAACAGAAAAAGTAACAACAAGCATTCGTCCAAGATTGCTCTCAACCATTCGAGCGATATACGTGAAAACGCAAGCACCAACTTTTCCTTTTTGTTATAAAAACGATTGTATAATTACTTTAATTATAATTATCATTGCTATATCATTAGGCTGTCAAAACTTTAAAGACTGATTACCTCATTTCTACGTCCGCTTAAAATAACGACCGGTGTGCGCGCATTCATTATGTTTTAGTACATACTATTTTCGATACAGACCCTATACATATACCAGCATAATTAAGAGTTTGGTTGAACCAGCTGTCTCTCGAACTACTAGTTCGAATTAAAAAATCTTTCAGTGCTGAATTAGAGCCGATGAGGGTCGCAGGGATCCGATAGATTCGAGACGAATAATACCAGTCGTTATGGCGACACTTGGGAGAGGCCTGTGTCCTACAGTGAACGTCTTTCGGCTGAACTGATGATGAAGAATTGGAGCCCATTTATCGAAGTAAATGGGCTATAATTATGTATAACTAGAAGGATATAAGGCTACATGACACCACGCCACAACTGCTACGACTAATAGGATCGCAATAACAAAAAACGCGAGTGACACCGCGGGGAAAAACTAGTATTGAATAAACACTATTATATTTTTAGAAGAAGCTCATTGTTTTTCGTTGAAAATCCAGTGCAGTGTATATTGACGGTGCAAACGTTTCTAAAAATAGTTTAGGTTACGTAAAGAAAGAAATGTACTTACAGAATTTTATACAAATTATTTCAGCTGCAGACGATGCCGCGATACGGTAAGAATTAGAATAGATAATGTATAAAAAATTCGAAAGGTTTGGAAATGTAAACATTATGACGATAACAGAGAATATTATTCATTCATCGATCAGTGTTGAAACAAGTGGGTAATGTTTACAAAGATAGCTGGCCACCAGAGGGCCTACCACGAGATCTCATGCGATGATGGGATCCATTTGACGACCTAATCTGAACTGTTAAAGGTATGGAGCTTATAATATGGTAGCTTGACATTATAACACGTTATGGTAAGGCCCCTGAACAGAGAATCTCTACATAGTACAATTATGTTTTTCCCCGCCTTTATTGAATAAACTTATCTATAAATATCATAATCGTATATTGTTTATAATATTCAAACAATGAGAGATAAAACGTAATCTACTTTTGAGATTGATATTAAAAACCTAGTAGACTGGTCTACTAGGTTTTTATTTTTTTTCCAAAAAAACCTACGCTACGTAACTAGGCTACGTAAAAACCTAAGCTATGTAATTTGGCTATCATCTGTATTAAAAATTCTATGGCCCGATCTATAAACTTTGATGATATGGCTGATTTGATACTTTTGCGGAACAGAAAGCTCGAAGAAAGGAATTTTAAAAACAAATATCTTGATAATATTCTACTTAAAATCACAATAAGTTATGTTCCATTTCTTAACAAGATCATAAAGGCGGATGATTTCAGTCAGGTAGATGATCTCTTACGCCTCATTGCTCTAGTGTAGATCAAATCAAGAAAAACCCGTTCAAATAATTGTTTTAATACAGTTATAAAGAGCACTGTGTGGTCTAAATAATATTCTTGCCCGATCATACGTTACGACGATCGATAAGGCCAATCAAGTAGAAATCACTTGCTGTACTCAATCTGAAGTACCTACTTATGAGTGTGAAATTCTCAAGTTGTACGGTCGACCCACGTCATTGGTAACTGTAGTAACACTTGAACTAATAAAATTGCCATCACAGGAGGAGTTAATGTTCGCTTCGTGTTATACATGCACCTAAAGTATAAAGCCCGATAGAACTAATAATTTTTTTAAGTTAAGGTGAATGCTGAAGGGTATCATCCCGCCGAACTCAATTTATTTTTTGTTTTTATATTTTGCAGGTGAGGTTAATTACTATGGCGGTATAGTTAATTCTATCACTAGTCTAGTGCCTTTATACTTCGATCCTTTTTGACTCGCTTATCGTCGAGCATGGTTTAAAAGCTTATTGCTTCATCTAACGCAAACCAACCCGATGATTGATGAAAAGGCAACGCGAAAGAAGAGAGCCTGAAAATTCTGCTGGATTCGGTAATTCCGCGATTTACTCTAATATTTCAAATTTGTTCCAGGAAATAGGTGTTTTTTTAAAACCCTTAAAAGTTTTTGAGAAAAATTGTCGTCATTTAGAATCTTGATTAAATGTGGTTTCTGCTGTGCTTTTATACTAAATGTTCCTTTTTATATTTTTTATATATGAGTAGATTGTGGAGAGCCAAAGTTTACGTAAAATAGCTGATTTTCAGAGGTCTTTACTGGATTTGTTTTACACAAATCGATGTTTCGATTTCTATAGAAGCCTAGATAATATCCACAAGATATCTGTGTATGCAAAATATCTGGAGAAAGATATGTAATAACGTCATAATCACGTAAGAGCGGTTGTATGAAAATGTACTTCGAGTTGCCCGCTCTTATTTATTTATTTTTAAAAACATCAGAAACTCGTTTCTGTATCTATAACTGTACTAACCTGCCACGGAAACTGCCACCTCTCTGCGGCAACTCCTCATTATTCCCTTCTCGAGGTGGTCTCCACTCATCTTTGAAGCTCTTCTCCCGACGGAAACTCTTCTTCTTTCCGTCATCTGACACGCTTTCAGGAGAACTGAAGGAGTCCGGCGCGTCTTTGCGGACGGGCGTTGTTGCTTTGATCTGTACGAAAATTACATCGATGTATGGACGTACAACTTATGTAAATACCTACCTAAACTTTTTCTAGAATTCTTTAAGGATAACTAACATTGTGGTGCCACTTGAAGGAGAACATGTCTAACAGTGAACGTTTTTCGGTTGAAATGATGGCGATGATAAAATAACATCTCACGTAAAACTTCGGTGAATTGGGAAAAACTAGGCACATTTTCGTCAGGGTAGAAAAACGAAAATATTATGACTTTATCAATATTTTTTAAAACTTTGATTGAGTTTTTTGAGTAAGGCCCTAAGGGCCAAACTTGCGATACGACGTAAAAATCGCGACTCAAAACTTGCGAATTGATTCGCAACATATCGCATTTTGTCTGGGAGCTCTTGCGTACTACACAAAATCCTGTAATAAAAATTAGCAATTGACAGTTTCAAATACGAAACTAAATATACGAGTATTTCGTAGTATCCGAGCATGTCAATTTACGCAACCCTCTGGGAACATAAAACACCGGAAATCAATCCGAGGTTAGAATTAAAAAAAAACACAGACAATTTTTACTTTGGGTGTAGAAACCAGTGCATTAACAAATGCTATTTTTATAAAACGAGTTAGATCATTCAACTGTTTTATCATCTGTACCTTAGTCACCCATTGATTGTAAATTATATAAATAAAATTTTATTATGACTAATGATAACATAAATGGTTTCACTGTTATGTCTATCGCGTAACTTAAAACTGCTAGCTAATGCAATAGGTTTTCGCTACTAAACACGACAGCTAAGCATGAAACAGGGTCAGCAGATAAAAGATCTTTAGCATTGTAGGCACTAGGTAACTATGTCAATAAAGTTTTACAACTTTTTCAAGATTGTTATTTGGTAACAGTTCGGTATTGTGGATAGGCAATGATACAAAGCCCAGAAAATACGTAAATAAACTATCTCATGTAATGTAAGTGGGAGGAGGTGTACCACACGTCCTGTGGTAGGCACTCTTAAGATTTTTCGTCATTGTAATGTTATTATCTCCCATTCTAAATATGTCAATTACCATTATCAGAAATATGGAAAATTAGTTGCTGCCCCAGATTCGCAAGGGAGCAATTTTTTTTTTTTTTTCGTTTATAGGTTCTTAGGCTGTCTTGCCAAATTGTGAACACAACAAAAGTGATGATTTGACTTATTACAGTTGTTTACGGTATTTTATTTGGAAAATGCTTATTTACCTACTATTAAAAAATATATAATATTTATATAAATAGACTAGGATTCTATGAAAATGGTGAATAAAATCACACTTCAAGAAATAAGTTGTTTTTGGGCTCAGTCTACCCACTTTTTACAAAACATGGTTTTTGAAACTAGTTAACAGTTAAAACTCACCTCATGAGAGCTCCTAGGCTGCGACAGCTGGGTCATCTTCCGGGCTACATCCAGGGGTGGGGAGACGGTCTCATCAATCAGTGACACAACCATAGTACTAGACAGTATGCCCACTATATGAGCTGTCAAGGTCTTCTCTAAAGCTAACATCTCCAGCTGGTTGGATGTCTTCGTTTCTGGAGGCTTGTTCTCATAACCCTAAACAGGAAACACATTCTTGAAATGACAAATTAATATTATGACAGTGTTCTGCAGTAAAAGAAAATTCAAGTAAGAAATAACATCCACTCAAAAGGATTAATTACAATAAAATAAACAAAGGTAAACTAAATTGTCTGGCTATAATATTAAGTAACAGGTTTAGCCAACTCACCTTGAGGGCACATTTCATAGCCTGTGCTGGGAGCTTGATGAGTTCTGGAGTAATAGTCCTCAGGTCAGACACCTCAACCTCTTGCTCATTCCCATAGTCCACATAAACTACAACCACTTTGTTTCTTCTGGTATCTCTGACCCTTGCTCTGTACCAGTTATTGTCGTCAGGGAAGCGTGCACAGCACGCTGCCCCCACCGGTAGGTCACCAGGAGATGAGCTGCTCTCACAGTGTGCACGCACAGCATTCATCACAGCATTCAACTCATCTATATGATCAGACAACTGCACAAAGAATTTAATGCAACTATCCACATAGGACACAAGCACTGAATGCCTTGAACCCATTGGAAGCATTTCCATCCATTTAAACTGCAGCTTGTCTTTCATATTAGCCATCAATAATTCAAGCACATTCTTATTGTCCAAGTAAAGCTCTCCATATTGTATCAGTGGAGGCCCCTCAGGTGCCACCACTTTCAGAGTCATCACCTTCCCATTCACCAGCTGCTTGAAGGCTTCATTCAAATGTGGACCTTTCTCTAATTTCTTCACTCCAGATAAACAGAATCTCATAGCAAAGACATTTGGCTTTACAAACTCTTCAGGTATATCAAAAATATCATAGTATGACACCATTTCTGTGTCACCAAAGTCAACAAAGAATAGCTTGCATTGAGATCCAGAGAGATTCATCACAATGGCCCTGCATATAATGCGGTCACCTGACATCCTGCCCAGGCACACTGTGCCAATCATAGGTGGCTCGGTCAGACTGCTGTGAGGTCTCTTGTTAATGTCATCCATCATGTCCTGCAGTTTCTTAGCATCAGTTACAAGCTGCACTGCAAATAGTTCTGGACCTTCCTCAGCATATGACACAAAGACTTTATGTTGAGAGTTGGCTTCCAACAGTCTGCTTTTATAAGTAGATGACTTCTTGGGAGAAGATGGTTTGGCTAACAAGAGACTCGGAGGTGGTGTTGAGACATTCACTGTGGCACTTGCAGGAGCATGTTGAGGCTGACGCACTGGAGCCTTTAGGTTCACTGGATTCCTGGAGCCCTTGTTGACCACCAAGCGTTGGCTAATCAAGGATGGAGCCATCTGTATGCTTCCATTGAAAGGTAGAGATGCATTTTGCTGAATGCGCATTGTTGATGCAGGATTAGACGGAAAATTTTGATTAATTAAAAATGGAACATGTTCTGGATAACTTGAAGATTCACTTACATAACTGGGTTGCCAGTTCTGCATTTGTTGATTTTCTCCTGATAGCTGGAGTAGTAGCACCTCTTGCTTAGCTAAAGGTAAAGCTACGCCAAAACGGATGGATACTAGATGTGAAGACAAATCAGTGCCTTTGAATTGAATCGAGATTATAGGTGATGTCCGAGTTTGAGCATCAACTGTCGCCGAATATTCCGCGTAGCAAAGTAGACTTTGCAGTTTTAATAGAAGTGGCTCCTCCCACCGTCCGGACGGATTCATAACTCCAGAGAGGTAGTAGTCAGTAGCTTGACCACGTAGCTGCAAGAACAGCGGGTCGTAGTTGTCGAAAAAACGTATAGCGCTGAGAGAAATTATATCTTTGTTGCCGTAGTCGATAAAATGTACACCAACCAAGCCAGTAGTCAGACTATTCGTGTTTATAACTTTAGCTCGATAATACGTTCCATCTTTGTATTTGGCGGCACAAATGACACCTTCGTGAATAGCTGCCGGTGGCACGGCTCCTATGCCTTTTTCAAGATTATCACGGGCAGCATCAAAAAGGCTCTCTATCATTAAGGAAGCCTGATGATCAACTTGTCCACTTATTTTAAGAAAATGGCCTTCGCCGTCTACATGGGTCACAAAAAGACGAAAAGACCGAGGGGTTTCAGATGGCATAGCCATTTTTAAATATTTTAGATCTAGTAGAAACAACAAAGGTACGACTCACACAACTTATTACAAACGGGAATACCAAATTCAGGTATATTGCATCGCACTTTCGTTGAACTTAAGTATTTATAAAAAACAACACAGCCAGCTTTCTTTTCCGTTGACGATACGTTTTCAATAAACATGGCGCTTTGTCCGCCGCCTTTCAACAACCATTTTGAAAATAGAGATGATACCTTAAAAAGTTAAATAGGAAAATGTTATTTAGTCGACTTGTTATCGATTTAAAGTCTCGAACTCTCGATGACTTAATTTTTCTTATCGTGGATCATCATGATCATTTTCAGTACATTACAAAGTACTCTATGATCATCATTTCAGCCGAGAGACGTTCAGTGCACAGCTGCACAGACTAGCAAAGGGCCTATTTACACTACGCGTTATTAAGCATACGATATTCAGCCTCGTCGTCGTCTTATTGTTCATTTCGAGTAAGACAGTCTACCCTTTATTAAACTATGTGATATCGAATCGTCTAAGAATATGACTGAGTCTGAGTAGGTATGGACTTTTGGGATACATACTGTCCACCGCTGTTGATCTTATGCCCATGCATAGACTAATATTATACGTTTTCAATAAACATGTTCCCCATGGCCATGTCACCACAACGAACGGTCCTGTGATCTGTCATGAATGTTTTATTTAATTATAATGCTCATTGTATACTTACATTAGGATAATATCTTTTGAGTTTTAAAAGTAAAGGATCTATTACACTACGCGTTATTCAGACTCGTTTTGTCTATGGTTCGACGTATCTCGTAGTGTATTGTCTGTGCGATAAAAGAACCGTCGTGGCGTAAAGTGAAAACAACATTAAAGATTTTAAGTAGCAACCCAATCCAGCCATCCGTCAAATGCCAAACGTCATTATAATATTGACACCGGTTTGTTTAATATGTTATTTTATTGTGATTTTAATTGAAATCTTCAGAAATGTGATAAAAAATGTCACTGAGCTGCAAGGGAAATAATATTTAATATATTACAGTTTTGTCAAAGATAACAAATGGCAAATCACACCATTATTGATCAAAACAAAGTCACGAACTTGTGAAACATTGGTATGCTGTTTTTTTGGTACGTAACACTTTTATTTTAATGTTTTTAGACTTCCTAGGTAAACTCCTGTCCCTGCTATCTCCAAATATATATAAATTAAACGGAAATTCATTTAAACATGACGATATTTATTTATTTTGTTTTGGTCAATATTTTCTATGGCTAGTATAAAGAGTATTGATACTTTAAATTTATAATGCCTTTCGACTAACTTAGAATATTTCTTTTCAGGCTTGAGTACGGATACAGTAACTAAAATAAAAAAGGGCAAGTGCGAGTCGGACTCGCGCACTGAGGATTCTGTATAAATTTACCTATGAAATCAATTCCCGAACTGAGTTACGAAGATTTTTCCGAATTACAAACAATTTTTTTTTTGTGGCGTATCTACAAATTTACAATTTTCAGATTTTTCCCTGTACTTGTTCTATGAGACCTTGATTTACGCCAAATTTCAGGATTTAAGGTCAACGGGATTCACCCCATGAACTTTGATTCCCTTGATTATAGAAATATACGTTTTTTTGCGACATAAACGGCCGTATCTTTTTTTTTCGTTAACTCAGAAGTCTGATTTTTTCACAACTTCAAAAGACCGCAGACTTGAGCGTATGGTTTTAATTTTAACTCAATACCTCCAAGCGTTAAATGGTCTTAACAGATAAACAGACGGACAACCAAGTGATCCCAAAGATCTTATATACGAGATGGTCCCTTACAGGCTAAATAGATTTTTTACGAAGCAACATTACAAATTCTGAAGTGTACTTTATTTTCCTATGAAAACACAAAAAACACATTAAGTTCATATTTTTCATAGATTAGCAAAAGGGAAAAATGTACTGAGGAAGACAACGAGAAAGTGGTAGTGTGTTCCATTTTTACCTTTATATTTAACTAGGGTAAACATAAACTTGCTGTTAGCTACAATATTCCAGTCAGTGATAATAGACCGATCCCAGTCAAAGTGATAGAACCATTTTCGTTGGCACTGGGTAAGTGGTCGCTGGTGGAACCTACCTAGATAGGCAGTACAGCAGTTTCTTCACGCTATTTTCCTTTACCGGTTCGTGTTTACATTTAAATGTTCATCATCATTACAATCGAAAGACGTCCACTGTTCGACATAGGCCTCCCCCAGGTGTCGCCACAATTAACGGTTTGTTACTCATTTCAGATTTTTCCCTGTACTTGTCCTATGAGACCTTGATTTATGCCAAATTTCAGGATTTTAGGTCAACGGGATTCACCATATGAACTTTGATTCCCTTGAGTATCGAAATATACGTTTTTTTGCGACATAAACGGCCGTATTTTTTTTTTTTTCGTTAACTCAGCTGTCTGAAGTTTTCACATTATGAGCGTATGGTTTTAATATTAACTCGGTACCTCCAAACGTTCTCGAGTTAAAGGGTCTTAACAGATAAACAGACGGACAACCAAATGATCCCAAAGATCTTATATACGAGATGGTCCCTTACAGGCTAAATAGATTTTTTACGAAGCAACATTACAAATTCTGAAGTGTACTTTATTTTCATAGTCATTAAGTTCATATTTTTCATTGATTAGCAAAAGGGAAAAATGTACTGAGGAAGACAACGAGAAAGTGGTCGTGTCATCATGTGTTCCATTTTTACCTTTATATTTAACTAGGGTAAACATAAACTTGCTGTTAGCTACAATATTCCTGTCAGTGATAATAGACCGATCCCAGTCAAAATGATAGAACCATTTTCGTTGGAACTGGGTAAGTGGTCGTTGGTGGAACCTACCTAGATAGGCAGTAGGTACAGCAGTTTCTTCACGCTATTTTCCTTTACCGGTTCGTGTTTGCATTTAAATGTTCATCGTCATTACAATCGAAAGACGTCCACTGTTCGACATAGGCCTCCCCCAGGTGTTTCATCACGTGGGCAAGTTCAATAAATAGGCTACTAATATTATAAATGCGAAAGTTTGTGAAGATGGATGGAGGTAGTCGTATGTATGGATGTGTCGCGCAAAAACTACAAGACAGATGAACTTAATCATAAAAATTGCAATAATATAGCACATAAGCTATAACTTTTCAGTTTCATTAGGTGAGCAAATTCAGCCAATAGGATAATTTTTATTATAGGGTGAAGCCGCTGGAAGAAGCTAGTCTAACATAGTTTCAAAATATCAAGATTTAACAGTCGCAGTATAATGACGTCACAATGTTGCTTACATAACAAAAACGATATTTATCTACAGCAGCGCCCTCAAATCCCACGATGGTTTACTTTCCGCACAGACTCTAATAGGGGTTAGTTAGACTGTCTTTCTATGAATGAAAAATAGTACGAGTCGAAATATCGCACGCGATATTCAGCGCAGTGTAATAGGTCCTTGAGATGATTTTTAGTACGACCAAAATATCTTGATCTCTCCGAACTTCGAACAATTGTCTGTGCTGTAATTTTCACTATGTTACAAAGTAATCTGTGGCTGCGTATTTTCTCGAGAAGGCGCAATAACGTCTCGAGTCTCGACAGAGTGTTTTGTTGATGGCTTAAAAGACTTAATCTGTCCTGCTGTCCCATGCTGTCCTTAGAGATGAGACTTAAGTACCAAAGAGTAAAATACTTAAGTATCTACCTGCTAATTTCTATTTCTTATACCTGAGTTACCTGAGCTTAGAGCATTAAACCAACCGGAGACGCAACGAGCGCTAATTTCTATGCAAATAAGTCTGCCACTTTCATCGCGGGGGACGAGGGAACGCACACAAATAGTAATAACACACTAATGCATTTTCGATCGCGTTGTTACGCACGCCCACGAAAAAAATCAAACACAAGCATAAACTATACGCACACATGTACAAAAACACACAGAGACGCCTTATTAGTGTACAGGATGACGTCATTATGTAAGCGATGTGCTTGACACTATCGATTTTGCTATCGATGAATTCAGCCAATAGTTATAATGAAAAAAGTTAAGTGACTTTTTTATATCTGGCTCTTTTTTAACCGACTTCGAAAAGGAGGAGGTTCTATGTTCAGCTGAATGTATGTTTTTTTTTTAGTAAGTTTGGTGAACATACTAAAAAAATATAACTCGATCAATTGTGGACTGATTTTGAAAATTTTTTTTTTGACTGAAAGGTTATGCTTCTAAATTAGTCCCATATAAATATTGTTATGATCTGATCATGAACTTCGGAGACATGGAACAGAACTCCTCATAGGACCACAGTAGAACTGTGGTAACAAATAAAATTGCTTTGTTTATACGTGTAGTCGGTGACCGCCTGAAAGAAAAGGGGGGGGGGGGGATGTATCGAACTAATCTGATTATGAAGCTGGAAGGTAAATTAGTTATGAGATACACTCTGGCTATAAGATGTTTAACTTTGGCTGAGAGGTACTTTTTAGTGGTGGGTTCCATAGCTAAAAAGTGTAAAATAAAAAACTTTTTACAAATAAAATCATGATTTGCACAAGCCCGAATCCAGACATCCCGAGTCATTGCATCTTTTGGAAATCTGAACAAATAATAGTCAGAATAAAATACTCATAAAGTCGATATCGATATTTTTTTCTGTGCTATTACAGCCCTCATTTTGCTACAGTGTGGCCTATTTTTAAATTAAAATTACGTTTTTTCGGGATAAGTTGACCCGCAAATATTTTAAAGTAACGAAGAATAACGATATAGGAAAATTGTGAGAGATTTGTGGAACATAACTTTGATCATTAATAAATTTTTTGATAATATATAGCAATTTTTGAAAGACTTTAGTAAATTATTCTTTTAAAGTAAAAAATTAAGTTGTAAAGAGTAATAAATAGTAACAATAACAAATGCACAATAAAAGTTTGAAATAATTTTCAAGCTTTATAAATTACAAATTAAAGTATTACACTAAGTTAGATCTTGTACGATTTAGTGGCAACACTTATGGGATTAGGCGCACAATGCCACATTCGCAAAATGACATATTGACGCAAAATGCCACATTCGCAAAATGACACTTCGCAATATGCCACACTAGCAAAATGCCACATTAGCAAAATGCCACATTCGCAAAATGACTTTTCTCAAAATGTCACATTAGCAAAATACCACATTATCAAAATGACACATTCTCAAAATGACACATTCTCAAAATGACACATTCTAAAAAAAATCATAATTATCGCATAATGTGCGATTTACGTAAATTAAAATAAAAAAAATTGTTAAAATTACTTATTTACTTCTTGCAGTGGGCTTTTTTTCATAAAAACATACAAACGTCCAAATAAAAAAAATACTGAGTTCGAAATGACATTTTGGCATTATGCGAAAGTGGCATTTTGCGAAAGTGGCATTTTGCGAAAAGTCATTTTGCTAATGTGGCGTTTTGCAATATGGCATTTTGAGAATATGACATTTTGAGAATATGACATTTTGAGACTATGACATTTTGCGAATGTGGCATTTTGCGTCAATATGTCATTTTGCGAATGTGGCATTGTGCGCCTAATCCAATGCAATAAATTAGTAAAAAACCAAGAAATATTGTCGGTCCATAAGTGGGATTAGGCGCACAATGCCACATTCGCAAAATGACATATTGACGCAAAATGCCACATTCGCAAAATGTCATATTCTCAAAATGTCATATTCTGAAAATGTCATATTCTCAATATGTCATATCGCAAAACGCCACATTCGCAAAATGTCATATTCCCAAAATGTCATATTCTGAAAATGTCATATTCTCAATATGTCATATCGCAAAACGCCACATTAGCAAAATGCCATATCGCAAAACGCCACATTAGCAAAATGCCACATTCGCAAAATGACTTTTCGCAAAATGCCACTTTCGCATAATGCCAAAATGTCATTTCGAACTCAGTATTTTTTTTATTTGGACGTTAGTATGTTTTTATGAAAAAAAAAGCCCACTGCAAGAAGTAAATAAGTAATTTAAACATTTTTTTAATTTTAATTTACGTAAATCGCACAATATGCGATAATTATGATTTTTTTAGAATGTGTCATTTTGAGAATATGTCATTTTGATAATGTGGTATTTTGCTAATGTGACATTTTGAGAAAAGTCATTTTGCGAATGTGGCATTTTGCTAATGTGGCATTTTGCTAGTGTGGCATATTGCGAAATGTCATTTTGCGAATGTGGTATTTTGCGTCAATATGTCATTTTGCGAATGTGGCATTGTGCGCCTAATCCAATACAACATTTTTCACATAGGTCCGTTACGCGCTACTGTGATTTGCTGAATGACGTGGCACGCGCGGCAACTAAATTTATATAACCGCTATGACCGGCGGTCTCGTACCTTTGGCAGTGGGGAACGCCTGACAATGGCGTCTCCGGTTGGTTTAACGCTCTAAGCCTTCAAGGTATAGATGTCGCCAAATTCCCGGTACAAAAACCGAATTTCAAAATATAAGTATCTGGGTTGATGTTTGTGACAGGACAGAATGGAAGAAGAAAACGTATTGCCCCGACCCCAAGTAATATGGGATAAGGGCAGGAAGAAGAAGAAGGTTGATGTTTGATCTCGATACGTAAACTCATGCGATATAATTCCAAAACCCCGTCATTCAGGCTATGTATAATATTTTCTGATTGCAATTTAAGTACGAGGAACCCTTTGGTAAGACAAAAAATAAAAGTCATAATAATCCTTATTAAATAACCGCGTAGACGAACGGTCGGAGTGCCGTTCGTGCTGGACCATAGCAGTTATGAAGTCATACCGTTAAGATATTTACCCAGTTTTTTTATCCATACCCAAGCCAAGCTGCGTACTGGGAACCATATACTTCGTTTATATACCTGTAAAGTCGGTGCCCTAAGTGGGCTAACCCACCAATTTGATAAGCTATTTAAATCATTATTTCGCTACCATTAAAGATGAAAATTCTTTGTGCAGCATTTCTATAAATCTTGCTATCCTAGTGTGAGGGTAGATTGATAAAAGAAAATGGCACGTCAGTGACAAAAGTTAACTTAGCTAATTCCGTGAATCTTATCAACTGCTTGTAAAGGTCCATAATATTGCATCCAGCATTACAAGTAACGTTAAATTTCGACACCATTAATAAGAATCCATTTAGTCTCGTGGTAATAACAGCGATATGACACGCAAGTAAAGCTAGTTCAAATCTCACTTTAAACGTCTAACTTTTTGTTTTCCATCTTTTGTGTTTTAGGGCCGGGACACATAAACACGATACGACGTCATGTCGTACCACGATGCGACGTCGCGTCGTGGGAATCTGCGACGAGCATCGTAAATAACTACGTCGTGACATCGTAAAGTGCCACGATACACGGCACGACGTCGCGTCGTAGAAACTCACGATGCGTTCCTGTGTCAGTGCCACAGTTGTTATTCAAAATTCAAAGATGACGGACGCTAACGCTATTGAGGTCGATCAGTTAATAACGCTAGTCGAGCAGCGTCCCGAACTATGGGACAAAAGATCAGAAGAATATAAGAATAAAAATATAAAAACAACAGCGGTCCATTTCTCGAAATTAAGTGCGAAAATTCACCCTGCATTGTATCGACAGCGTCGTGCCGTGTATCGTGGCACGTTACGATGTCGCGACGTAGATTTTTACGATGCTCGTCGTAGATTCCCACGACGCGACGTCGCATCGTGAAACGACGCCGTATCGTGGTACGACACGACGTCGTATCGTGTTTATGTGTCCTGGCCCTTAGTTATCTTTTTTTAATTTTATTTAACGACAAAAGTCGAGAAACGGACAGTTTGTATAGAAATTAAACAAAATATTGCAAGTAAATAAAATGTTTATTATTTCACTATATTTAATATATATATAAAGTAAGTAAATGGTCCAAAATAGTCCAAAGTTAAATTAAATAATATACATTTTTTAATATTATAATCAAACAAACACATTAAAAAAAAAGGAAAGGGATATAATAATGGTATAAATAACTACTTATTACGCAATTTTGATTCTTACGGCCTTAGACTTAAAGTTTATTATTGGTATTTTAAAATGTATTGACAACTGATACGAGTAGCTTTTTTGGTAGCCCTAATTAGGGTAATATGACTTGGTGATCTGTGTAAAGACTTTGACGCAGTAAGGCACGAGTTCAATTCTCATACCCTGTTTATTGTTTTGCTTTCCATTTACAACTTTATTATTATTTTAAATAATAATCAACAAACTAAATATTCTTCAAACATATTTGGAATAATTTCGCCTGACTTGTAATAAGCGGGTAGTCAAGATAAATAAATATGCGTATTCATCATAAAACTAGTATTCAAATGTTACTTAGATTAAGGGTAGAGGAATAAAAAATAAACCGTTCTAATAAAGCAAATATCAGTCGACGCTCAATAGCAGTGACATCGTGCAAACAATTTTTATGTTGCCTTACTAAATTGCGTAAAACAAAGTCTTTATTTAGAATATTTTAATATACCTAATTCTAAAATATAAAATAATCTATTTGCATACATAAGGAGAATGTTGGTTTTCGGAGAGATTGATCGGAGGCGTCTTAATATAGCCGTAGGTAAGCGTCTTTTTTTCCATTTTATTTATACTTCTTTTTTAAACTTACACATTTTATGCTGTGCGTAATCAAACATCTTTTTAATTATACTAACACATAAAGTAACTTTTGTTTCGTTTCTTTGTTTCAGAGAAATACAGTCAGATTATGGTTTAAAACTATAACAAACAATACAAGTCAGGACGTAAAATTGAAATAACTGCTGGTTATCCGTCAAGTCCGTTTTGCCCAAGAATATCTGGATTTCTATCTGACAAAAAAACATGTTGATTGATGAAGATTATACTGCGGGTATAACTCTGGGTTACTTGTGTTGAATGTCTTCTGTGGAACCTGGTTAAATTGTAGTAATCTTAATTTGTTAGGAAGTGTTTATATAATAAATTCACTGATCCTTGTTTCTTTCTTAATCAAATTTAAAACTTAAAATTCTATATAAAACCTGTAAAGTAGTTAAAATGTCAAAATATTTACAGCAAGTATGACAGTTAATGTAGTGATGCTATTGTTATAAAATAGAAATATTATATATTTCTAATCATGTAACATGTTGATTCACTGCATTAAACTCTTCTTTAAAAATAAAATTAGTATTTCATGAGCACTATTGAAATAAATAAAGTTTTTTTTTTCATGCTCAAAATTGTATTTTAAATAATTCTACCATATCAAAAGCAGTTTAATATTGTAACTTCTTTTATATGTTTTACCTTTATATATAATTATCTAAATTATGTCTATTAGGTGAGTAAAAATATTTTTTTATGTACTTAAATTGTAAATATTACTTATATTGAATAAATCGTTACCTATTCTAACCATTTTTATTTTTTATTCATGTTGCTTTTATGTTTGAATAGTTAATTTAAATTTATTAATTTAACTTAATATAAATTAAAATTGGATTTCAAAAATCATAATCCAATATTATAAACACAAAACCTACTAAAAGAAGCATGACGGATTTGAACTTACGACCATGTCAATATAAGTCTACTGTTATGACCATTAGGCTAGATCGACTTACGATACAATGTTGAAATTAACAAGTGCATTACGGATAAAACTAGTGTTGCCAGGCGTCCCGATTTGCGCGGGATGTCCCGATTTTTAGGGGTCTGGGGACACGTCCCGATTTATACCCGATCGGGACGCTAAATGTCCCGATAAATCAAAAACCCTGAAACTCAAAGAATTACTGAAGAAGTCTGGGTTTTACTCAGTAAAAACTTCACATGCCGTCTCGTTCCACCCCAGAGGAGAAAAAGTCATTGGATGATTTCCCATCTAAAAAAATAATTATTAAAAAAAAAAAAAATTGTCCCGATCTAAAACCCTAAATCCCGATTTGTTTTATCATCTGTCCCGATTTTTATCCAAACAGACCTGGCAACACTAGATAAAACGTATTCATAAGTTTACCTACCTTAACGTTACGTCTTAAAGATCAAATTAACGTAAACAGTATTCTATAATATTTGACTACCTGCCTCTCGTTATATTCGTTTAAATTATTATGCTCCGAATTGATTATCATGTATCTTATGCTAATTGCAGAAGGTTCAAATTCGTCTAACATTTAGCATGTCTTATATTACCTTCTGCTGTCACGTGGGTCATGTCTCTTGTGCCTTCATGTGTACCAGTATAAATACGCTTCACCTCTACTTTTTCCTGTCACCTCCACTGTCACTGTCACATCTGGTCATACACATCTGTCACCCACCCTGTCACCGTCACAATCACACGAACGATCTCCTTGTTTTTGTGCAAAATTATCTGAAACGAAGCATTTATTAAATATATGTTTATTAAAGTTAGATTAACAATAGAAAATTATACTTTTGAACAAAATGATCGAAACTTGTTCGAAAAAATGCATGTTATTCGGGACCGTCTGTTTAGGAGTGTAAGTTGTTATTTTACTACTATTGCAAATTTATTGTTTACTTAAGTTTTGAGCCAGCACTTGGAACTTTTCAATGCAACGTCCAGGTTTTGTTTATTTGTACCATAGTTATTCTGCTTCTTGATGCATGGTATGTACTTTAAATTTAGGCAAAATGTTCACCAATTCCTTGTTAGAAGTGTCTCAGTAATTCGATATTTTTACAGGTTGACAATAGTAGTGCTAATATTAGAGTCTCATTTAGCAGACTCTATGTCGGGCAGTTACAAAATGAGGAACAAGACTTTTCCAACTGAGAACAATTCGACCTGCTGGATAACTCAACCATACACAATAATTAGTGAATGTCATCCTTGTTCAGGTAAAATTCTGATCACAAACCCTACATTATATAGCTAAAAGTTGAACTGTTTGTATCTTTAAATATTTATAAAAGGGAATCTCTTGAATTACTGAAACAATTTGTATAGTGTATTAAACTACTGCTGAGTATAAGACATATACCAGACGTACGGCGATGCGCCACCGGTACATGGTGGATATCCCACCTACACGCTCAAAACGTTTTGGGAACACATTCATTGTGCGTGCAGTTAGGGAGTGGAATTCCTTGCCAGAGTCTGTGTTTCCTGATAGCTACAACCCGGGAATCTTTTAAGTCGAGAGTGAATAGGTTTCTTCTAGGTAAGCGCGTTCCATCGTCAACCGCATCGTCGTTTTCCATCAGGTGAGATAGCAGTCAAGCGCAAACTAAATGAAATAAAAAAAAATTGTCTCAAAAATTACATGGCTTCTGTGGAGTAGGCCACTGGAATATAGTTTTTATTTTTATCCCTTGTCCTCTTAAGCTTTCCAATAAGAGACAATAGAAACACAATAACAGTGAATGCTTGGGGATTAATCAATTAAAATATTTATTCCAGGTTATTTCTGAAATTATTAATTTAACTATTGTGTCATGATCTCTGTTGTGTACCTGCCTAATTTCCTTATCTTTTGGGATACATAATATTTATCGTGATTGTTTTTATTTCAGACTTTGAAATACGAAGTAAGAGCATAGGCGTTTGTATTCATACAAGTTTCAAAGAGATATTAAAATGTCAAAATGGCGAAACTGTAACGAGGAGGTGTGTATTGTAACTTTGAGTAAGAACTGAATCTTATAAATAGAAATTATCATAATGAATATTTACCTTTTCTTAACTTACTTAGGAAGATAAGAAAGTCTTCCAGGTCATTTCTGGTAATTGAAATGTATTATATTATGTACACTAATAAAAAGAAAAAAAAGAGAATTATAATGGTGAAAGTCTTACTAACAATTACAAAATTTATATTTCCAGTTGTGACCGAGTGGCCTATTTAGATGAGAGAGCATACTGGAAGTTCACAATATGGTCATTTGCGATTGGAGCGGCTTCCTCAACTGCCGTCATGTTAAGGTTAAGAGTTCTGAACTACCAAGCGAAACGACGAGCAAGACAAGTTTTAAGCAATGGAGCTATTTAAATAGTATTATAATTTTACCAACCAACAATGATTAAGAAACTACTCTAAGTGCCGCTTTCACCATCTCCCATTAGCCTATTATATTATTCTAAATTTTCGCCAGTTCTTATTTGACAAATAGGCTATTCGGGACTTTAATAACAGGTGGTGAAACTGGCGCATAGTCTAAAGTATCCTGTAAATAATACACCCCTACATTTTAATTACTACAAAAAAAAAAATGGGGCTCTATCTGTACCCGTCACTGATCATATTTTTGTAGTAAAAAGTAGAAAAAACCGAAATCCTAAAATTGACCACGAAAAGGTAAATTCATCATAGAATCAATCAAACATAACAATTGCTAGTAGAAAATACTGCGGGCAGTGTTTTTCCTTAATAATTGTCACTTATTCATTCATTAATCAATAGCCTGCACAATATTTCCATAAATTGAGTGACATTTTGGGACATAAACCAACACTAATAACTTTGCTGTTTATTATTTATTGAGATTTTACTTATAAAATAACAAGGGCTTTTCTAATAAGCCCTTTAAGTATTTGTACTAATTAAAAAATAGTGGTGTATAATAATAATGTTTGTATGTACTTGCTGCCTCAGCCTAGTAACTCATTTTTGGGTGGTGTTATTTATTATAGACTTTCACAAACGTAAAGTCTAGCAGATAGAGGAATGATTGAGATCAGATTTAAAGATTGGTGACTGTTCCATAGTTTGCCAAAATTAGGGACCCATAAAGTACTGGCATATATATGAGTAAGTGATATGCCGTTTGTGGTAGTGAAATAGAGAATATTCCCAGAAGTATCACTGACATTGTTCCCAAAAAATTAAAATATAGATATAGATTAAATTTACTATCAGTTGTTTTTTTGTTATCTGCAATTTTGCATAATCTATTATGACCTTCCCATTTTCTAAATTTCAAGAAAAACAAATGATGTTCAAAACCGAGGAATGTTTGACTTTAGAATAATTCCCATAAATTTACAATCAGTAAATCATGGGAATTAGGAATTTTCCCAGTGGTCATCATTAATTGTATTAACCATTAATTTTAAATATTTGTTTAATTGATCATGAGGCTAAAATAATCTTAAAATTTTGTCATACAAAATATAACATTATAATTTATTAAAACATAAGATTGTGTAAAATAAAGTCATTGTAAAAATGTAAAATAAATATTATTATTCAAAGAGCAGTTTTAACAGTTCACTTATAACTTTCACATTAACACTATTACCTAACAACCGATAACATTGCTTCATAGATATATTTGTAGGCAGACTATAACTCTTAGGGAAACACATTAATATTAAAACTTCTTTAGGAGTAAAAAACCTTAACTTCAATTCCTTTAAGGATTCAACAAAGGCATCACTACCAACTTCACTTAAATTAGCTTTTTCATAACATTTTTGTACCATTTCTGGAGTTTTATCAGTAAACACAGAACCAGTGCCTTCTATATAATGTGTATAAGCTTTTGTAAAGCAGCAAGATCTCTTTGAGTGTCTATAGCAAATATCCAGTACATTAGCACATCTCAGTTTTTTATCCGGTACTAAGAATTTGTCAGGAACATCATCTTCAATTATGGACTCTAATGTCTCAGGAATACCAAAATCTTTTGGTAAGCATGTAATCTGTAAAATGGAAAAAGTTTTAAGTTAAAAGTTAATAACTTTTGGTACATGGACACATGGTTCAATAAACTTACAATTTCATCTCTCCTTTTGAAAGGCCAAGTCAAGGTTTTTCTTCTGGCTGCACAGTAATACCTAAGTCTAGAATTAGGCACACCAATGGTTGATGGACAAAGTAGAAACTCTTGGTAAATAAAGTTACATTCTTTTAACTTGTCAATAAATAAATTCCTAACAGTGGAACTTTCAAAACCTTTAACATTTTCCATAAGAATATAATCTATATTGTCTAACTGTTCTAATATTCCGATTAAATATAAAAATGAATTAGTTCTAGGGTCATTGTCATCCAAGTATTTTCCATTTCTTGTAAATGGCTGGCATGGTGGAGACATGAGTATTGTATCAATATTCATTTTTTTTATTTCTTGAACACTTAGTTTTTGAATGTTTCTGTTCATCAAGTGAGTTTCAGGAAAGTTATGTTTGTAGACTTCATTGGCTACTGTGTTTATATCCACTGCAGCAGCAATTTCTCCATGTAAACCAGATTCTGAAAATGAATACATGAAAACTTAGAATACTTATGTAAATATTAAGAATGACCACTAACAGAGTTTGTGATTAGTGTCTATTTTAATTATATGGTAATTATAAACTCATTACGATTGAGCGTACGCGGTGGTCGTCGTGTAAACATACCTTTCCATGCACAATGCATGCCTCCAATGCCACTGTAGAGTTCTAAAATATTGTGCGACATGGTTACTTGTTTATTAAAAAAATTAATTTAACACATTTTACTACTATCTTATTTTACCAACTTTATATTATTGTTTACGAAATCAAAAGGCTTGCTAATAATGAATGTTTTATGCAACGACAACTAGCAATCGAGCATTGTTGGCATTTGACATTGACAATTTATTTGACAGGACAAGTCATCAGATGTTTGCCAAATGGTGGACCAAGTTGTCAACTTTGCCAAATCATGTTTTCGCAAAGTAGAAATAAGCACTATTTATTTATAAATAAAACTTAAAAGCTATTATTGTTAGGGTCCAATATAGATGTTGCAAAAGGTCCTTTTAAAAAGGACTGAAAAAAAAAAATTTTTTTAACGACTTGGTATTACATGGATCTCATAACTATTTACGGTCGAGTTGCGAGTTGCGAGCTTTGCTTTTATATGTTTTAGATAGCATTTATTTGACAGGATCACAGGACGTGTCACGTCATCTGATGGTTGCCAAATGCCAAATGGTTAACCAAGTTGTCAACTTTGCCAAACTATGGTTTTCCAAAATAGAATAAAGTACTATTTATTTATAAATAAAATATTGCCATAGTCATATGCGCCACCAAGGAACGGGGTGGGTCTTTTAGTCAGTAAGAGTCTGACACTATCTCCCGCTCCGCCCAAGGGCGGGGGATGTCAATGCATGATTTTTTCCCAACATAAAAAAAAAAAAAATATGCGCCACCATAACGCAAGGCAACTAATTTAAAAATTATCAATTTATGGAAAACCACAGAAAAACATGGTGGAAATTGTATGGTTTACATAAAATTTCTTTACCAGACTAAAAACACAGTTGGCGTTCTAAAACTGGTTATTTATCAAAGATCACTGGAGACTCGCTCGATTATAAAATCTTACAGTTAGAAATTGACTCATGGATTTTTACAGCCATTTTATCTTTACCAATCTGCGTTTGTCTCATGCTGTTTGAAGTTGAGTGCTGTTAGGACAAAAAAATTTTTCTTATATATTCTACTCTACTTTGTCTATCGCAACATAACAAGCAATCGTCCGAAGCATTTCTTTGGCCTAGCTCCCTTCTCCATTTTTCCGCATATTCATATTCATTAGAATAGTATGCGTTTTGTCCGTCCCTCCTGTTACATAACCGTAACAAAATAAACGATTCCCTTTCAATTTTTCAGTTAATTCACCTGAATTTACCGACAGACAACTGATAAAGTCTGTGCGGAAAGTAAACCATCGTGGGATTTGAGGGCGCTGCTGTAGATAAATATCGTTTTTGATAAGTAAGGAACATTGTGACGTCATTATAGTGCGACTGTTAAATCTTGATATTTTGAAACTATGTTAGACTAGCTTCTTCCAGCGGCTTCACCCTATAATAAAAATTATCCGATTGGCTGAATTTGCTTACCTAATGAAACTGCAAAGTTATAGCTTATGTGCTATATTATTGCAATGTTTATGATTAAGTTCATCTGTCTAGTAGTTTTTGCGCGACACATCCATTCATACGACTACCTCCATCCATCTTCACAAACTTTCGCATTTATAATATTTGTAGCCTATTTATTGAACTTGCTCACGTGATGAAACTTAGCAAAAATATAGGTTATAAGCTATATTATTGCAACGTTTATCATTAAATTCATCCGTTTATAAGTTTTTGCGTAATGAGTAACAAACCGTTAATTGTGGCGACACCTGGGGGAGGCCTATGTCGAACAGTGGACGTCTTTCGATTGTAATGATGATGAACATTTAAATGCAAACACGAACCGGTAAAGGAAAATAGCGTGAAGAAACTGCTGTACTACCTGTCTAGGTAGATTCCACCAGCGACCACTTACCCAGTGCCAATGAAAATGGTTCTATCACTTTGACTGTTATTGGTCTATTATCACTGACTGGAATATTGTAGCTAACAGCAACTAGTGCGCCTCACCATCAACGATTGCATCACTACTTACCATCAGGTGGGATCGCAGTCAAGCACTAGTTTATACAAATTAAAAAAAAAAAAAAAAAAAGTTTATGTTTACCCTAGTTAAATATAAAGGTAAAAATGGAACACACTACCACTTTCTCGTTGTCTTCCTCAGTACATTTTTCCCTTTTGCTAATCTATGAAAAATATGAACTTAATGACTATGAAAATAAAGTACACTTCAGAATTTGTAATGTTGCTTTGTAAAAAATCTATTTAGCCTGTAAGGGACCATCTCGTATATAAGATCTTTGGGATCACTTGGTTGTCCGTCTGTTTATCTGTTAAGACCTTTTAACGCTTGGCGGTATCGAGTTAAAATTAAAACCATACGCTCAAGTATGCGGTCTTTTGAAGTTGTGAAAAAATCAGACTTCTGAGTTAACGAAAAAAAAAGATGCGGGCGTTTATGTCGCAAAAAAACGTATATTTCTATAATCAAGCGAATCAAAGTTCATAGGGTGAATCCCGTTGACCTTAAATCCTGAAATTTGGCATAAATCAAGGTCTCATAGAACAAGTACAGGGAAAAATCTGAAAATTGTAAATTTGTAGATACGCCATAAAAAAAATGTTTGTAATTTGGAAAAATCTTCGTAACTCAATTCGGGAATTGATTTCATAGGTAAATTTGTACAGAATCCTCAGTGCGCGAGTCCGACTCGCACTTGCTCTTTTTTATTTTAGTTACTGTATCCGTACTCAAGCCTGAAAAGAATTATTCTAAGTTAGTCGAAACGCATTATAAATTTAAAGTATCAATACTCTTTATACTAGCCAAAGAAAATATTGACCAAAACAAAATAAATAAATATCGTCATGTTTAAATGAATTTCCGTTTAATTTCTATATATTTGGAGATAACAGGGACAGGAGTTTATCTAGGAAGTCTAAAAACATTAAAATAAAAGTGTTACGTACCAAAAAAACAGCATACCAATGTTTCCCAAATTCGTGACTTTGTTTTGATCAATAAGGGCCATATTTCACCGGGACACCACTGGTAGCGCAACTGGTTGCGCCACCAGCAAAATGTATAGAGCTCTATAGAGCGTTACTCACCTGGTGTCTGTTTGGTAGCGCAACCAATTTGGTGGCGCAACCAGTGCGGACACCAGTCCGGCCGCCAGTCACGCCCCTCACCAAAGAGCGTGTATAATAAGATGGAAATCTAACCTTTGAAAACAATAATTAACCAACTGTCAAACGTTAGTGACTGTGAACCAAGAATCTTGTACAATACAATCTGGATTGATTACGACAACCTTAAAGATGTAATAAAGAAGTACCATACAAGAATCTTTATCCCTTTCTACCAGTGTGTATAGACTAGTTCGTACTACGAGACCTTCTGTTCTAAAGAAGTTCAAGATGTTATTAAGGACGCTTTGACCGTTTTAGACAAATATCTCGTTTTTCCGGGTACCATTATAATGCACCAAGAATCATAACTATGAGGATGTCACGGTATCAAATAAAAGATAATATGCATATTCATCTTTAAGATGGCATAAAAAAATATTATGGTTTTGTATAAAATTTTCATATAGTTAAATACGATTTTACCAACGCACTAATCAAGAAAATTACAAAATACAAGGGTCTGAATAGGTCGCGTAAGCTAAATCCAGTGCGCATTTTTAGCTTAAAAATCATAAAATACCACAGCTTATATAGTCTTCTACACCTATAACTAATTATTTTGAACTTACTAGGTATATAACTTTATGATTTATGACCAAAATAAAACCACTCTAAAAAAATCTTCATACATTTTTAATTGAACCCACCACTTCCAAGCCTCAGTCCGCGCTGAACGCGTCCGCGTTCTGAGAAGCACGGGCCGTTTCGCTTTCTTTAAAAAACGTATACTGCGATTGTATGCATTGATACTTTTTCGAAATAAAATTAAGTACCTAGTTATGAGTATAAAAATAAAAAACGACTTGGGAATTTTGTATAATATTTAATCATTAAAAAAATACTATTCGATACTTTTTATAAGGTTCTTCTACTAGTAAATAATTATCAAGATCCCTTCATCAACCTTGATTATTAAACCAGTGTTAACTACATCAGATTTCATTTTACCCTAATAATTAGCTAAGTCGTTTGACTTTTTAGACAGACTCTACCACACTTATTTTTAGAATTAGATAGGTATTGATTTACTGATATAGAATGAAACTAAAAATAATATTTTTAACAACTTTAATTGAGTAAATTGATATGAAAGTCATTTTTGAGGGTTGTGGCTACGAAAATATCATCCTTTTAATTGAAGAAGGTGGATGTAATTTTTTTAAACTGACTTCAAAAAAGGAGGAGGTTCTCAATTCGATTGTTTTTTCCTTCTAAATTCGATGGATTACGACCCATTCCCTCTCCTAGAGAGGAGGCCTGAGTTCCAGCAGTGGGAACATTAAAAAGGCTGATTATGTATGTGTGTATATCTATAGGGATTTTGGTGTTTTTACCAAGAAGTCTCTGTATTCATATTCATAGTCTACATTCTACTACAGTCAAAAAGTATCATTTGATGAAGTTGAACTGATGAACAAGACCAATAATGGCCAATTAACTCTTTGAATGTCGTAATTAGAGACACAATAGAAAGACAATTACCTTATGTCGGACTGTGTAACTTAAGACATGCGAAAGGTTAAATATACAAAAAATTTAACAAAAATATATAACCATAAAGTTGGTACAAAACTGTAGAGTCAAACTAAACTAACAGTTAGTTTTTTAACAAAAACTATCTATAACAACAATTAGTTACTTATGTTTGTTTTACAGTAACTGTAAAACGATCAAAATAACTTTAAATTCGGAAGTCGGTGTTAAATAACAAAATACCTATACCAGAAACATCGACTTCCGAAATTAAAGTTATTTTGATCGTTTGAGTGTTTTTTTGTGTATTCTTTATTCAAGTCGAGCCGATTTCGACTATTCTGCCAAGTCCATAGTAAATTGGAAAAACAAGTGTGCTTATAGAAATCTGAGTAAAGTGAGAATATTAAGCCGTCCAAGACAAAGATAATAATAGCAAATGTACTGAAACATACTAGGTGAAATACCTATAAGTGTTACTTTATTTAACCTGTTTTTTCTTTATTTTAAGCTTAACAAATTACACCTTATCAGTGTGGAAATAAATAAATAAACTGGTTTTCATTTGTTAACTCAATAAGGTTCAATTGAAAACTAGCATTAGGTAAAAAACTATATTTATAATTCACAATAGGATCCCTAAATTGATAAATAGTTTTCACACACTCGCAATATTTTTGAAAGACCTATCTAACGACATCCCCCATTATGGAATAGTCTACAAAACAAAATAAAAAAGAATTAAAAAAAGGGCGTCCTTGTATCGTACTCTTAAGTACATTTTTGAGGTTGACGTAATCAATCCAGATAGTATAAAAGATTCTTGGGTGTGGTGACCCAAGAACGCTCTCTATCCCTTTCTATTAGTGTGTCCATAGATTAGTTCGTACTACGAGCCATTGTGTTCTAAAGAAGTTCAAGTTGTTATTAATACATTATATTTTAGAAAACTAATCAAAAACTAATATGTATATTAGACAGGTAAGACCTTACCACGATTACAAACTACGAGAGCCTAGAAGTTTTCGATAAGACAATTCTTCGAGAGTAAGCAAAAGAGAAGTTGATAGGTCATCGGCCTACCAAAAAACCACGCCTCAACGAGGTCATTATGAAGAGACTATTGCACGGGCCAAACAACATCAAAATATGATTGTTTCAGACTGAAGTCGGTTAAAAATAAGACTTTAAATAGTACAGTACATTGTTAATAAACTACTGCCATTATCTGATGAAATAATATAATTTTTCAGACATGTTTCTCCGATGAATCGAGGTTTCAGGTTTTGGTTGACAAAAGCTCTTTTGTCCGTCCAAAAAATGCTCCTTTCCGACGACGCCCTGGAGAATAGCTCCATAAAAACCGGTGTTAAGAGATAGCTAAATTCTCAATTAGTATTATGATATGGTCTTTAATCTCAAGCAAGGGTCTACATATCGTGAAAGGGACCGTGAGGCATGACCAGTACAAGCGAGTACTAGAAACTGGACTGCTGCCGCATCTCGACTCTCCTTATTGACGAAGAGTCCATTTTTATGCCCGAATCTGCATTGTGCTACAAAACCAGGGGTGTTACTGCATACTTGGCTAAAAAACATTAATGTTTTACCCTATACCTTTTTTGCCCTATGATGAGTTCCCTGACAGATAATTTTTTTCCGTGGCACGCATACTACTTTAGATTACTAAAAAATAAACTGGCAAAAAAAAAATGAAATGAAAAAAAAAATATTGTCTTTCGTAAATTACTAAGTAAATTATTGTGGTTATAATTAACTGTTAATAAATTAAGTAAATAAAATAAAAAAGTATAGAACTTAAAAATGTGTAATGCGTTAAACGGAACTTCTGCCAATAGAGATTGACACTACTCGACGACACACTAATCGACAAAATCGGAGCGGCCATCTTGTAATTGCATGTAAAATTGGAAAAAAGTAATAGAAAAAACTCAAAAAATCTATAACAGAGGACTGGAATAAATATATCCGGATTATTCCGGATCGACCGAATTAGGGACCAATAATTAATCATCGCGGTTAGTTGAAGAAGATTCCGATTCCGATATGGATATGAGTTCAAATCAAGAGTCAAGTTCTGACAGTGAATAATAAATAAATTATTATTTTAAACAGACTGCATTTTATTTACCACTAGCCGTCCCCCGCGGTTTCGCCCGCGTTATTTCAGGTTTTTAGTTTTTGTCAGGTTTTTTGATTTACAGTAAAATTTCGTAGGTACGTGGCAATGTGATAATCGTCTTAGTAAAATTCGAGTAATTTTTTTGTTTTCAGGTTTGACAGACAGTTTAGAGTTATTGGTACTTTGCTGTCGATATAAAAAAATACATTAATTAATATCAAATACTGCAGTGACAAAAATAATAACATTTAATTTAGTAAAATCATGGTTACCTTAGTTAAAACAGAGGTAAGAAATGGACACACCGACCCTTTCTCATTGTCTTGTTTAGTACATTTTTCCCCGTTTGCTTGTCAATATGAACTTAATCTTAATGGAAATAAAGAAAACTTTAGAGTGTGTTTGCTGCGTAGGCAATCTAGATTATCCGTAGGATACATGAAATCTTTGCCCTGGTGTCTTGTTTGGTGTCTTGCTATATTTCACTGGGACACCATGGTAGCGCGTTCTTGATGTAACTCTCGCTACTATTCACACTGCCAGGCTGACAACCAATTGGCATGTCAGTGATGAACCATCTATGTCTGATCATCGACTAATTAAATTCGCACTGAATACATCCAACATTTGCGAAACCATCACTTTTAGGGATGCAAAAGCCACGGACTGGGACTTGTACAGAATAAAGCTCCAGGATAGACTCCAAGACTTCCCTAAAACCATACGCTCCCCTGAAACATTGGATTATGCTGTTGCTCAAGTTACGGAAGCCATTACAGCCTCTTACGAAGAGAGCTGCCCTCTAAGAACTGTGAGGGATAGAAAAGTGACGTGGTGGAACAAAAAGCTCGATGTTTTAAGGGAAGAATCACGTAGGTTGTTTAATAAGGCTAAATCGACTGACGACTGGGATCGGTATCGGAAAGCTTTAACTACCTATAATAAAGAAATCCGAAAGGCGAAAAGACTGTCATGGAGGAAGTTCTGCGAGGAGATTACTAAAGTCCCTCAAGGAGCCAGAATCCACAAAGTCTTATCCAAATCGCCTACAAATCAACTGGGATTCTTAAAGAAACCAGACGGTGCCTTCACTGCATCAGCGGAAGAAACCCTGAAACTTCTGGCGTCTACACACTTCCCTGGCTCGGTGATGGCACCAGATAACATCGTACAAAATACTCCTCATATCCGCCTCACCAGGCCTTCAAATGAAGACTGGAGAAGAGCGGCGAGGTATTTTAGACCGAACAAGGTAGAATGGGCTATAGACTCATTCAAGCCAATTAAATCTGCAGGGGATGACGATGTCTTCCCAGCTCTTCTGCAGCAAGGGAAGACTATACTCATCCCTATTTTAATCAAAATCTTCAGAGCAAGCTTTGCCTGGGGATATATACCAGATAAATGGACTATGGTTAAAGTCTGTTTTATCCCAAAGGCCGGTAAGAAGGACTACTCTCAACCAAAGTCCTTCAGACCAATAAGCCTTACCTCCTTCCTACTCAAGAGTATGGAAAAGGTTATTGACGAATGCATCAGGGATGGACCATTAAGGGATAACCCTCTGCATCCGAAGCAACACGCTTACCAAAAAGGAAAATCTACAGAAACTGCTCTGTTAGAACTAACAGACAGGATCGAAAGGGCTTTGGAAGATAAACAGATAGCCCTATGTGCTTTCCTTGATATTGAAGGAGCTTTCGACAACGTCACCATAGACGCCCTTTCCAAGGGAATGAAGGCGAAAGGGATTGACGAAACAACTACTCGTTGGATCGAATTCATGCTCCTCAACAGAACTATCAGTGTTACCTTACACGGAACTACAAAGAGCTTCAAAACAACTAAAGGGTGCCCGCAAGGAGGCGTTTTATCGCCACTTCTATGGCTACTCGTTGTTGACCAATTGCTGGTTGAAGCCTCTACAAGAGACTTAGATGTACATAGCTATGCTGACGATGTGGTGGCTTGTGTTGTCGGCCCCTGTCACAGCACGGTATCATCTATACTACAAAGATCTCTGAACATTATTAACACATGGTGCACAGAAAACAATTTATCGGTTAACCCGAGTAAAACAACAATAGTCCCCTTTACTAGGAAGCGTAAGTTGGACAAACTTGTAACGCCCACTGTAAAGGGGACTCTCATACCATTCTCCAGCGAAGTCAAGTACCTGGGCGTAACTATCGACCAGAGACTGACCTGGAACACTCACATTAACAATGTGATCCAAAAGGCTAAAATAGCTTTAGGAATATGCTGTCGCTTAGCAGGGAAGAAATGGGGCTTAAACCCTAAAATCGCCCTGTGGTTGTACACCGCTATAGTCAGGCCGATAATAACGTATGCCTGCGTAGTATGGTGGAGGAAAACAACTCAAGTGACAGTCATTAACAAACTTAATGGTTTGCAGAGACTTGCATGCCTCATATCAACAGGGGCCATGTCCACAACCCCAGGAGCTGCTCTAAATGCCCTGCTTAACCTACCGCCACTTCATCTATTCATTGCGAAGGAGGCGAAGGCAAGCATGTACAGAACAAACAGCACTGGCAAAGCAAACTGGCGCTCTCAAGCACTGAGATCGCTACACGAATCAGTACTTGAACACGATCAACTAGCTATGACAACAGACGTCATGCTTCCACAGTGTAATTTCACAAGGAATTACACAGTGGAACTGCCGAGCAGAGAGGATTGGTCAAACAACCTCATCACTTGCAAGGCTGGAAGCCTGATCTGGTTTACAGACGGGTCCAAAATGGGTGAGAATGTAGGATGTGGAATATTTGGCATTAGCCCGAAATTCAGCAAAAGCTTGAATCTGGGTAAACATGCTACCATATTCCAAGCGGAGGTATACGCCATTATAGAATGTGTGGAGGCCAACCGTCAACGAAACTACATAAATCAATTAATTCTGATTTACTCAGATAGCCAGGCAGCTCTTAACGCCTTGAACTCGAATACTTTAAATTCGAAACTGGTAAAAGACTGCGTTAACAAACTGAATGACCTGGGGCAAAGGAATAAAGTTATTCTGAGATGGGTACCAGGTCATTCTGGAATCAACGGCAACGAAAAAGCCGATGAACTTGCACGGGCTGGGGCTCAATGTCATCAGATAGGTCCAGAACCCTTCTGTGGTTTCTCAAAGAACCAGGCCATGCAGACCCTTAAGGGCAACTTATTTGGCGATTCAAAAAAGAACTGGTTGGTACAACCAGGTCTGCTACACGCCAAATCTCTCATAGAAGGCTACTCACAAAAACGAACTGCCGAACTTCTTGAGCTTAGCAGGACGAACATCTGTGCGATAGCCCGCGCCTTAACCGGCCACTGCAAACTAAACAGGCACCAATTTCACATGAAACTGAGTGACACTGATGACTAAGCACCTCTTGTGTGAATGCGGGCCCCTTGTCCACAAACGCAGTGTCCATCTGGGCCGACACATTATTCGCCCGGAGGAGATTAAAACTCTAAAAGCTAGGAGTATTCTAAATTTCTTGGAAGCCTCCGGGCTAAAAGAGTTACTCTAACAAGGTGGCGAGTCACAATAGATCTTTTAGGTCGCAGTGACTACATCCCCTACACTATGGGTGATGCATAGCCCCTTATATTCTAAATAATAATAATAATAATGGTAGCGCAACCAGTGGCGCTACCATGGTGTCCCGGTGAAATATGGCTCTAATGGTGTGATTTGCCATTTGTAATCTTTGGAAAAACTGTAATATATTACATATTATTTCCCTTGCAGCTCAGTGAAATTTTTTATCACATTTCTGAAGATTTCAATTAAAAATCACAATAAAATAACATAATAAACAAACCGGTGCCAATATTATATGACGTTTGGCATTTGACGGATTGCTGGGTTGGGTTGCTACTTAAAATCTTTAACGTTGTTTTCACTTTACGCCACGACGGTTCTTTTATCGCACAGACAATACCCCTATTTTCAGTATGTAACAAAGTACTCTGTGACCCCTACGTGTAGACCTTGCATAATACTGAACAAATGACAAAAACTTTTGTGTTTGGATACACGTTCAAGAATGAATAGTGTTGACGTTTAACTTGTTGTCGTTGTTGATGAGTGAAATAGTGAAGTGATAAGACCTTGATAAGACTCTATGGCTTATGATGATATGTGCATAAAAAAAAAAGAAAATTCAGTCATGGCGGACCTAAAGAATGGGAAGGACGTGCCCAACGTCGGTGAGGGTGACTCTGTTTCGAAAGATGTTGTTTACCTTGAAGAAACATTTTACATTCTTTCCAAGAAGAATTCAGTATTTCGCGTTCGACTTACTCCCAAAGGTTTATCTTTAACAAAGGAAACAGACGGTAATTCAAAAGAGCAGACGATACTGTTGGGCGATATCATTGGCAGCAAATGCATGAGGAGCAAAAGACGACGCACTGGAGCCGGCTCATGCGTCTGCAGCTCCTTTGTCGGGAACCACCAGCTCAAAGTTGTGGACGAGAACAGCGGCGATCTCGACGAGAACGATATAAGTGCTTATCTGTACATCTATGCCTACATACTGAAACGAAGTCGCCGTACCTTAAAAAGAGAGAGGACAACAATAACATTGCGCTTCAGATCTTTCGATAAATATGAAGATAATAATAAGGAAGCACAGAAATGGAGATCCACTATAAAGTGTTTAATAGCCCGTCAGCCAATAACGTCTGTGCCGCCGAGTAACGATAAGAAATTGCTCGTTCTTCTGAACCCAAAGTCAGGACCAGGGAAGGCCAGAGAACTGTTCCAGTCTAAGGTGGTGCCCATATTGCAGGAAGCCGAGGTCTCTTTCGACCTCCACGTTACTAAGTATGCTCAATACGCGCGTGAGTTTGTGCGCACGAGAAATGTTTATGGTTGGCGCGCAATTTTGGCTATCGGCGGTGATGGTGTCCTCTTTGAAATCATGAATGGCATGTTTGAGAGGCTGGACTGGCAGCAGGCCCTGGTGGAAGTGCCTCTAGCCATATTACCATGTGGTTCTGGCAATGGACTAGCTAGAACAGTTTGTCATCTTTATAAGTGAGTACAAAGTTTTTTTATTAATTCGTATGAGAAACATTTAATCCAGTTGAGAGGTGTGCCAGAAAAGAAGTTAACATAAGTAGTTTATCTTATTCAAAACACCTGAAAAACATATGTGCAAATCTAGCAATTTTAGATTTGCTGTTCTACCAAGTTTTTTTTTTTATTATTATTAAGTAATTATTTACTTTAAGCTTTGTGTAAGACAATTCAATATCCATCTACCTTCTAATTGAAAATACATTAGTAAAATATGAGATACGTCCAACTTCCTAAATTACCCTGGAATGATAGAATATTTTTGGAAAATTTTCATCAGATTCTCTATTTACAAAACTGTATTTTTTTCAGATAAGAATCCTTTTATCCATACTAATTTTGTAACATAAGGTGGTATTTACTACACTTTCATATTTATAATAATCACAATATATTGTGATAATTATATATCATAATATTAACTTACATTCAATTAATTATTTAGATAAATAGAAAACAACTTTCTATAGTAATATTGAAGTCTGTTTTGTGTAATTTGAATTTCCTAGTTTTGATAATGACCATGAAAACACGAGCCTATAACTAATCAGCATAGATTTTTAACAACCAGTCCAAACATTATCTCATAATTTTATCAATTATGAGATAACTCATCATGACTCTTACTGATAACATTCTTGAAATTCATAATAGTACACAAATGATCCAGATGAACAGTAAACTAATGAGCCAAGAAGTTATCATTGTGTTAATCAAGCATGCAGGCTGTTGACCTCATAGGTCTTAATGGTTATACCAATGACCTGAAACACTGAAGAATTCTATTGTTTATTATAGAGGTGTTTGAAGACAAATATGTTGTATTACTATGAAGTCACGCTCCACACGAATGCCTTGAAACGCACAAATCACCCTTTGAATACTGTCAATTAGAGACACAATAGAAAGACAATGACAGAGCGAGTGCTAGTGTTCACTTGGGGTTTAATGAATTAAATAACCTCAAACTCTTTTTTTCTTTCTTTTTTTTCTTTCTTTCTAATTACACAGTCCGTAATTTTTGCTGTGTATACCATAACAAGTTTAAGTATACTGAACAATTTATTTGATTAGTTTTGATAGCAATTAAAAGTATGACTCAGCAATATATTAACAGATGACTGAGCTCAGAATTTTGTTTTTCATTGATTACTGTAATTTGTTATGTTCTTTGTTGGGTCATTCAAAGATAACAGCTGTTAATTAATGTTTATATGGCACTAAATCCAATTACAATTATAGTACCCAATTATAGGCCTTCCACAAGCTTTACCATAACAACCGGTACTATAAATATGTCTCGCATCCCAGTAAAAAAAAATACAAGCAACAATTTATTTTCCAAATATCATCTACATAGTAATTAGTAAAAATAAATTCGTAATACTTTATCAGCATTTACCTGTTTTGAAATCTTCAAATCGCATGATAAGAACATATCAAACTGATTATAGCTTAATAGTTTCACAACCTGCCCACAATGGAATTACTAAATAATGAAGCAAGATTATGTAGAACAAAGCAAAACAATGCAATCTTATAGTATTTTTACTGGTCAATTTTATTATTATTACTATATTATAGCTAGCCTGTACTATCCCCCTGCTGGGCAAAGGCCTCCCTCCATTCTTTCCAACGATCATGGTTCCTTGCTTTCTCATTCCAGTTCTTAACCTTTCAATCATGGAAATTACAGACACAATAGAAAGACAACAGGTGTGCGAACGCTGGCGTTCGCTTTGGGTTTAATGAATTAAGGAAGCCATCCAGTTCATCCTGCCATCTATTATTATTATTTAATAAAAAAAAAAATGCTACAGCAATAGTGGATACAATTAGAATAATTTAACTTAAATTTCTATAATGTTGTTCCATAATAATGTCCGCCTTTGTACAGTTTTTTTTTGCAGATTTAATAAATAAATAAATAATGTAAAATTATGTAAAAAAATAACTGTAGTTCTGTGTTCAATTTGTTTGAAATATCAACCAAATAGGACAAAAGTTAGTTTTTGCTTTGTCATAGCACATAAAACATTTGCAAACAAGTTTTTAAAATAAGTATGCAAGTAAGTTGCACAAAATCTTTGTGAAATCTTTGTCATGATGACAAATGTATGAAAACTTTTGTTATTATGTTTTAAAAATACTTTGGCGTTGTGAAACTTTCCAAAAACTAAATAGTACTTACCTTTTTATGGATTTAATGTTATTTTTGTACAAATTACTAGCTGTTCCGGCAAACATTCTGCTCTAAAAAATGACTAGGTTTTTCCCGCGAATTCGGCCGGGTACATAAAATATACTCTATGTCACTCCAGGTTTCTATCGGTGGAAAAATCCTAAAAACAAAAAAAAAATTATAATAATATAAATTATAAATGAATATTTATTTTGTAAATAGGTTTAAAAAACACTTTTACACGTCAATTTTTTTTTCTTCAGTTTATGCTAGATGAGGCCGGTGTTTCCTATCTGACTACCCTGAGAAGAAACACCGAAACAAACTCAGGGGTCAAGGTCTCTTTTAAAGTCCATACAGTAAATATGTAATGGTCAAATCACATGAGAACCATGCAGATTTGTCTGAGATGGTCTTTTGAAGAAAGAACCATACAGATTTGAGTGGACCTGTCCAATTAGTGTAAGCATTTGTCAGTATTCGAAAAGCTCAACTTAGGACTACTAAGGAGCTCTACAACTTGACGAACAATACCAAAGAAAGGACATTTGGGTAGGCCGCAGAAAACACTCAAATTGCCAGACATACGTTAAAATTACTGAAAAGAAAAGAAAAAGCAACATAGTCCGCACATTTACAATAATATAAGCAAATTGATAGTTTACAAAATATTTAGCAAAGTAAATATTTATGTCAAAGAAAAAAAAATACTTTAAGTACCTACTTAAAATGTATATACATGTCATTTTGTAAAATAAAAATAATCTCCAAAGTCAAATTGTAAAAAAACAAGTAAAATAAAAAGAAAAAGTACATTTGAAAATAAAAATAATTAAAAAATACAAAAGAAGAAAAATAAAAATGACAACAGTTGTAGTAGGTACTGGAGCAGGTCAATCCCAAGCCTTTTCGTCCTGAATATAGTCCTTTACAGTGTAAAAAGCCTTTTGACAAAGTTTACGTTTTACAAATGATTTGAACTTATTAAGGCTTAGTTGTTGAATATGACTAGGAAGTTTATTATAGAAGTGTATACATTGGCATCTAAATGAGCCCCCTATTTTTTTGAGCCTGGTTGCAGGAACTACAAATTTATGTTTGTTTCTTGTATTAAAATTATGAATATCACTGTATTTTTAGGGTTCCGTAGTCAACTAGGAACCCTTATAGTTTCGCCATGTCTGTCTGTCCGTCTGTCTGTCTGTCTGTCTGTCCGTC
Source organism: Mythimna ferrago (assembly GCA_910589285.2). Taxonomy (NCBI): domain Eukaryota; kingdom Metazoa; phylum Arthropoda; class Insecta; order Lepidoptera; family Noctuidae; genus Mythimna; species Mythimna ferrago. The sequence goes on from OU342693.1 coordinate 6,220,416, forward strand.
CTCGCTTAATCTCTGTGACCGTTAGCACTAGAAAGCTGAAATTTGGTACCAATATGTATATCAATCACGCCGACAAAGTAGTAAAATAAAAATTGGAAAAAAATGTTTTATTAGGGTAGCCCCCCTATATGTAAAGTGGGAAGTATTTTTTTTTTAAATTTCAACCCTAACGTGTGATATATCGTTGGATAGGTATTTAAAAATGCATAGGGGTTTACTAAAATCATTTTCTGATAATGTCAATAATTTCGGAAATAATCGCTCCAAAAGTAAAAAACAATGTGTCCCCCCCCCTCTAACTTTTGAACCATAAGTTTAGAAAATATGAAAAAAATCTGAAAAGTAGAACTTTATAAGGACTTTCTAGGAAAATCATTTTGAACTTGATGGAAAGAACAGTTTTTGTACAAAAAAGACAAAAAGATAAAAAATAATTTCTGGACTAAGTTTGTAGTATAATCGTATATGCAAGCATTTTTTTAAACTCATAAGTGGATACACTTATTGTGACGGACGGGAAACTACGGAACCCTACACTGAGCGTGGCCCGACACGCTCTTGGCCGGTTTTTTTTTTTAAATAGCTAAAGTAAACTAAACGGGCTGTCTCTAAATCAGTTAAATTTCGAATTTGTCTTACAGCATTATGCTGCTGAACTAAGTTTTTTCGACAATTTGTCTATATGTGGGCCCCACTGAAGCTTAGCGTCTAGAGTAATGCCCAAGAACACTGTAGTATCTTCAGGACTCAACTCTTTATCTTTTATTAGCACACTGGTTTCTACTTGCCTAACATGAGGCATGGTAAACTTAATACATTTGGTTTTTTTTTCATTAAGAAGCAGGTTATTTACATTAAACCAGTGTACTATTTTTGAAAGAGCTATATTTATATCGTCAGTAACCTGCTGCTGACGTTTAAGTTTAAACAAAAGTGAAGTGTCGTCTGCAAACAACACTATATTATGATTGTCTTCTATGAGGTAAGGTAAGTCGTTTATGTAAATTAGAAACAAAAATGGGCCAAGAATTGAGCCCTGGGGGACACCCATTTTTACAACAGATCCGGAAGATCTTTTTCCGTTTACGTCAACTCTCTGAATCCTTTCACTCAGATATGATGTAAGAAGATCCAGGGAGGAGTTCCGGATCCCGTAATGGTGTAGATTCCTGATTAATGTTTCATGGGGAACGCAATCGAAGGCCTTGGACAAATCGCAAAAAATGTCCAAGGCATCGCATTTATCTTCCCATACATTATAAATATGTCCTAAAAGTTCAACACCAGCATCGGTTGTCGAACGACCCCTTGTAAAACCGAACTGTTTGGTATGCAACAATTTATGTCTATTAAAAAATCTCTGTAATTGCTGTAGAATGAGCTTTTCAAATATTTTACTAAAGGTCGGTAGTACTGAAATAGGTCTGTAATTTGTGGGGTCCGATGTACTACCGGTTTTAAACAATGGTATTATTTTACTATTTTTCATTAGGTCAGGAAACTCACCGCGATCGATATAATTATTAAAAATAAAAGCTAAAGAAGGAGCTACAATGTGGATTATAGACTTAACAACGTCCACAGAATTACCCCATAAATCTGCAGTCTTTTTTACATTTAAAGAGTTGAAGGTCTTAATAATATCTACATAAGATACATGTTCGAAATTAAAATCAGAATCACAAACTTTAACATTTTTTTTAAGCAGAGACTCTGCTGCAGCGGGTGATGAATTCAGAGATTTTGTTGTTGATATGGGGATCTCTGAGAAGAAGTTTTTAAAAGCTGCGGCTACCTGTGAGTCCGATGTGATCACATTGTCGTCAATTACCAGGTTATAATATTATATTAGTGTAGATGTACAAAAAAAAACATAGTTTGGCGTCATTACGTGACCTTATCACATTAGGTAATTTCTTTTAAGCAACCTGGTTATTCTATAGTTTGCTCAGATATGCGAGAATAATATTTTGTGACACTACAAAAAACAAGGTGTATAACATTTCTAAGTCATACATTGTTGGTAATAAAAAATTTCTTTGTTTTAAACGAGCATATATAATGGATTCATTGCATGTATTGATTACTAATTACAGATTTTAAATTCTTGTAGCAAAAGTCTCAAAATATTAGCTCATATTATTTTAAAACTAGCTTTTGCCCGCGGCTTCGCCCGCGTACATAAAATAGCCTATGTCACTCAGGAATAAAACAGCTTTCTAACAGTAAAAACATTTTTAAAATTGGATCATTAGTTCCAGAGATTACCCCTATTATTATAGATAAATGTACCATATATTTATATAATTCAACATTTACTAACAAACAATGATATAATATATCATTGCTAACAAATAAAATTGTATTATACAATTTTTATAGCACATTGTGTAATTTCTTTACGTAGATCTTACGAGATTGTTTGCATCATTTTCAGCTAAATCAACTGACATAATACCTAACAGTTCTAGAACACGTGTAAGATTCCTTTCTTAATACCTTTTTAATGAATTATCTTGCTGGTTCATATTTTTTTAACCTTAAGTACACAAGTAGTATTTTGTTAGAAAAAAAAAACGATTAGGTAATCATTGAAATTGCCCAGCCCCGAGTTCATGACCTATTTTGTTTACGTAAGTAGATACTGTTTTAATTTGTTTACTTCTTACAGAAAATTATAAGTTTTATTGTCAGATTTAAGCCCAAAGTACTTTTCTGTAGGATGCGCCGCACCGTTCAGAAGTTTTAGGGCAAAACAATCGAAATTTTTGAAGATTTACGAATACCACGCAGTTAGCCAGGCTATTGATAATACTGCTTTAGATCAATTATAATAATATTTATCGAATTAAAAAACATAAAATAAACGATGTATCATAACATAACTTGCCCGCAATTCATCTTTTTTTGTGTTGGGATATCAAGTGACTTCTCTTCCTATAGGATGGGGCGAGAAGGCATGTCAGGATTGTTCTGAATTATCCCACCTTGGTTCCTCATTTGACCTTTTGCTAAAGCCACGGGTGATCGCAGTCCTAGCAGACATCGACCTGGATCTAAGAAATGTCAGCAAAACTGAAGGGGCTTACTTCAGGTACTAAAGGTCCTTAACGGACGGTCGGACGGTGAGTTACCGATTGCTAGTCATCCGCAAGCCTGCGGTCTATAGTAGCCGGATATAGCCCTGCTATTCCCAATGCCTGGGGAGTTTCTTGCAGCTGCGGTTTTGGCGTGAGGATGTTCGTTCTCTCATGGTTGCAGCCATCCTCTTCGCTCGCAATAACTGCTTCGCAGAAGAAAGTAACCGTTTCCCATTCCCTTTCACTCTGGACCATGGCCTGAACCAAGATCGGAGGCCAGAAGTTGCCACTGCCGATCGCCTCCTCGAGGTCACGGCGATGCTCTGCCCAAGCGGGGCACACGGCCATCGCACCGGGGGGCACAGAATAACATATAGTACAACACAATGGTGACGCCCATGCGTTTCTTCCACCCGAATCCGAAACAGGAACATCCCGAACTGGTTATGTCTGGTAAAAATCTGCGTCAGGCGGAAAATGAATACGCTGTGTGTGGTGCTTCCGTAGCCACTCGCTTCAATTGTGAACTTATAGAACGGATTAAAGACCCGATTGAGTGGAATAAGGGCTCGCCAAGGTATATTGGGCAGACAGGCAGAGCCAGCTCACACTGAAGACTGACGATGGCAGAATTATATCCGCCAAATCGTAGCTTCTGAGTGAGTTCAAGATATTCTATGGACACGTCATTAAGTAGTAAAACAGCTGCGAATCTAGCAAAAGATACTATACCGAAGACATTTCGAACTTCAGCCAGTACGAGATTATAAGGCAAATTATACGAATGAATTATTAAAATACGAGGTTCCTATATGTACAGACAAACACCTCAAGCCAAAGCTAGTAGTAGGTGGTAGTAGTTTATGATACTATCATATAACAAAGATTATTAACCTTTCAATCGTGGAAATTACAGACACAATAGAAAGACAATAGGTGCGCGAACGCCGGCGTTCGCTTGGGGTCTTTTTACATAGAATGGGTAGGAAGACAACAGAGAAAAGGATAGGTAGCTATATTGTATGAATCCGACAGCTGTCGACCACACCATCCTATAGCAATTGTAGTGTAAAAACTCAATTTTTCAACATTATAAATAACTATAATAACGCCAAAATCTAATTTCCGCCGTGATGACGATGTACTGCCAATTTATACATACTACCATAGAAAATGTAGAAACCAGCTAATCCAAAATTGTTGTGCATATAATTATATACTAGTTGCTGCCAGCGGCTTTACCTGCATGTAAATAGAAATTGTCCCAAGAGAAAATACTTCCAGAGACAAAAAGTATACTATGTGCTATTCCAGGACATCTACCCATGTGCCAGATCTAAATCCTTTCGGCCGTTCGAGCGTGAAGAAGTGACAAACATATACACATACTTACAAACTCACGCCTTTATAATATTAGTTAATGTGATTCATATTATAATATACTTGTTGGTACCTATTTTACAATTTTACTGAAATAACTCTAATATGTCGCGGTTTTATCCTCCTCCTCCTCCTCCTAAAAAAATAGCCATCATCATCATCATTTCAGCTGAAACCTTATTTACTGTCCGTTCAACCGGTTTGGACTTTTATTACGTTGCTGTCATGACAAATGGCAACAGCAGTAAATAGTTGGTATTGTAACCACTTTTTTGCATTTAGTACAATCTCTATGCTTACGGAATAGAAGTTAAAATCGGTTGAACGGACAGTAAAAATGGTTGTTTTAAATGTGTAATCTTATTTGCAACGGTGTATAAGTGTATTGCAAATAATAATGTAGTGAATCAGGAAAGACCTGTTCATTATTAATTTACGTGATGTTTCTTCTATTGTTTAGGTAGAACTTGTTTACAATGACGGTATTACCCGTAGGTCGTAATTATGTTTTCGACATAATGAGTTACCTATTTAGCGATAACCTAGTTTATATCGTTATCTAACAGTTACTGTTACAAATTGATCTACTAGCAGATGTTCTAAATTACTCAAATCATTTGTTTGTTCACCTTGAACACCTTTGCTTACAAATTATGATAATTGTCAGAAACATTAAACTAAGTAATGGATATTATTTTGTGTTGTCTAATTGGTCTCAACTCTCAAGGAGAATATGTTCACATTCGTTTTTTTTTTCGCAATTATTATTAAGGAGGAAAATATAAGTGGCCAGTTGCCGTTGTTTGGTTTTTATTGCGCAGTAACACAATTTTTAAATTTAAAAACACTACCTAACACACATCTAAAGATCATTTTCTAAATATATCCTGAAACATGTCAAAATCCACATCGTAAGTCAACCAATACCCATCTAGCACGTTGACGCAAACGTCTTTATCTACAAAGTATAGCTTCTTGAAAAAAAGGTGTCAAATATTCATCTTGGTATATCGATGATTTACTTGGGCCAATATTTGCAAAACAATTTTTGGCCAGATCAGAGTCCACCTTTCAAAACTCCCGTATGTATAAGATGCCTATTACGATCATGCCCAAAAGTTATTATGTTACTGTACACACGCAATTTATTACGTTAAACTTCTACAATAGTAATATTATAACGAGGTAAAGTTTTTTTTTTTTGCATGGTTCATGGTCCCTGGTTCGTAACAAACATGCGTCTCCACAAAGATCTGAAAGTCGAGTTTGAGGAAATAAAAAACAGTCTGCAAAAATATTTCAAAAAGACTAAAACACCAACCCAAACCTGGCTAGGGAGCTGATAAGCATAGAGACCTGATTGCACGAGGAGCTAGTACTAATTTGGACGTATCGCTGGATACTGTGCCATGTATGGCACAGTATCCAGCGCAGTGTTTGAAGTGCTGGACGTACACGTCCAATGTCGAAGAGACACATTGCAGGAATAAAGACAACATAAAAAAGTACTGGTCCGACTGCGAAAAAATTTTCACCGAATAAAAGCTGCTTCATTCCTGAGTGAAATAGACATATTTTACATATATTCGGACAAAAGCTAGTGATCAATATTTTGTAGATAGAGCAGACACGCTCTAGTAGGTACGATTTTTTTTTCTAACTAGGTATAACCATATACGTAATAAAGAAGCACTTAACTGTATTAAAAATCTTGCTCTTCTATTAAGTTTTAACCGGATATCATGTAGTCATCAATTGATTGTTTCCATGCCACGACAAATTGGTCGTGCTATCAAAAAGCGCTCACGCAATTATGACTTATGATGCAAGCAAAAGGGGGAAATGAAGCGAAGGAAATTGCTTGACGTTGCGCAGTCATGGTCGCCTGCTAGTTACTATTTTATTTCACTAGTATTTTTATCGTTCCTTAAAACAGGCTTAATTCACTACCGGTTCAAATTCCTTTACGAGACGAGTCATATCAGACAGCAAATCATACACATAGTAATTACCCAACAGTGAATATTTTTATCTATCTAGATGTCGGGCTTACCTTGATAACTAGATATAAATTAAGCAGGATTACGAAAAATCTAAAACTGGTTAGGAATTATGATAGAATGAGAGATTTTAGTTGCTTGTGTGCAAGGGTGCAGGGACGATTTGTCCTCATACCTTCTCGTCAAATGTCAACCTTGGCTGGATATGCATGGATAAGAACCTTGCTCATGATTGATAGTGCGGTGGACAACCTGCTAGTAGGTATTATGAATCTATATGAATCCGAGAATAATACTGCCCCGTTAGTATATTTTACGGCCCAGGGAACTAGAGTTGAAATAGTCGGTGATGATCCTACTTGAAAAAAGGAGAAATTGAAAGGAAATACGTTTCTTTACTGGTACGATACTAAGGGCCGTATTACAGAACGTCACTCAAAACTCAAGCGTTACCTAAAACTAGTTTCAACCAATCAAATGGCTTGAATCTAGTTTTAAGTAATGCTTGAGTATTGAGCGATGTTCTGTAATACGGGCCTAAGAATGATATACAAGATATAGATCACTAGGACTCAAGTCTTCCCTATTTTTCTACAAGGCGTGGATTCCTATACCACAAAAACTGCAATCTGACGCCACATTGTCGCATTTTGGATGTGGTGCTGGAAACGTACCCACACTCTGGACGAATGAGCCCATCTTGAAAGAATTCCAAATAGACCAATGATTTACAAGTATCTATCTATCTTCAGAGTGCTGCAATATTTTAGCCACGTCGCGGCTCGAACTTTTCGGAGAACTCGATAAAACTTGGCAATGTGGAAGTAAAAAGCCTGAGGGAACCTAGTTCCACAGAACTAGGTTCTATTGGCCATGTTGGCCAGACCGTAGAATACTACGGTCTGGCTAAGTAAAGCTGTACCTTGACAATAAGTTAATGATCTCCACATATGAAGAGAAGTTAAACTTTATCCAGACAGTCATGACGCCCGCCGCTCAGCTGTCAGGAAACATCTAAAAGTGCAGAAGTTAGACCTTAAATCTCTCAATAGTGGTCAAGATTGAAATCCGTCCCCAGTTATGATTGTTTCATAATATAATCCGTACACAGACTAATTCCTATCAGGTGTGACCGTGTGATAGATTACGTGCATGACAGATATTAAGTTCAACATTGTTTTGTCAAGCACTTCTATCGTAATGATAACAATTTCAACGCACGTTTTTTTTTTCAATTACAAATCTTATCAATTTAGGAATAATACAAATCGTTCACGGAGCAAATCGTCATTCTCATTATGTACTGATATATTCGAGAATCTGTGTCTAATTTTCGTATTTGTATTTCGCAAAACAATTATCGACCGTTAAATTTAAAACTTCATGCATAGTGAATGAAGTTCTTGCATGCGAATTGCATAGATTAGTACCGTCCCTAAGTATCACAAGGACACACCTATTAATAAGAATGATAATTATTTTAACCGGTTGCTTGAGACAGGAACCCCTTAAGTACACTAACCTTTACAACCTTGGCAAGGATAATAGGCATATAATATAACATAGGTCCAACAACCTATACATAATGTATGAGTCAGTGGCTCATTCTTAAAATAGGCTCAGGATTTCCTGTTTGAAATAATATCGCAGCAATCAAACTTAGTACATCCATTTTCCTCTTTTTCTTTTGGTCGAGGCAATGTGGGCAGTGAAAATACAATTTATCCGCATTTGTGGTTTGAACTAGCGGAATGAGCAAGACACAGGCTTGCAAAACATTTCAAATTCTTGATTATGTCAACAGACATTTCGTTCCAAATCGTTGGTTTTGTCTGACATTAGGATGTCTAGATAAAATGTTGCTCCAAATGTTATGAAATAATCGATGGATTACAGTCGTTGATCTCCTTGAAATCACGATGCGTATCAATTCACCTCGGACGGCTAGATACGCAGTCTAGTCAATGGCGTTGTGGAAAAAACGGACCAGGAATCTTAAACATTTCTTAAATTACATTGGATTTAAATACATATAACTGGGGGAATATGAGTGCATTATAGTAAACCTTTGGGCAACACAAGAGTTATGTGTTATGTATGTTTGTGGATCCGGAAGCCGGTCCATTTTTATAAGTGAGGCAAGTTTTCCGTTCACTTATTCATCCAAGCCAATTTGAAAGTAGATACAGTATGGTGACCTCCACGTTTCGCCAGATAAGTTACAATGGCAGTATTTAAATTATACAGAAACCAAGATGAACTAAAACTCTTATGTTTTAGTTCATCTTGATTTCTGTCACTCTTCATGCTATCACTAACTTTCTTTTCTTTCATATCACTCTGCACACAATCCATCCACCCTTTTTTTGTCCTCCTTCTCCACCCATCCACATGTGTACTCATAACTCTTTTAGTATCATGCGTCTCATCCCTCCTCTTTATATGACCATACCAAGACAAACGATTCCCCTTCAACTTTTCAGTAACTAAGTAGTATTAATCAATATATAGGTATAAAGTAAATACCTATCGTCCAAATAGGGTCAGCATCGACTTTAAGGAAAATGTTCAAGTCTGCTTATAAGATTTACATTACCATAAAAACAGAAAAAAAACAGCGGCACAAAGTCGATAAAATGAGCAAAGGTCTTCGATGTCAGTAAAGAGTAATGGCTCGAATTGAATTACTCATTTGTTTTTTATTAAGATAGTATTATCGAATAAATCCGTGAACGTATACCTTAACTTTAATACGAAATATTAATTAACTCCTTTGTTACTCCTAATGACCTACTTATGTATGAGTAGATCGAGAAAAATATAGCTGAACTTAATTGAGTAATTGCTAATGAATGCGCAAGAAGCAAAAGTCATCATCATCATTATCATCATCATTTCAGCCGATACACGTCCACTGTTGGACATAGGCCTCCCCCAAGCAAAAGTAATAGAAATCAATTTAACCAGACATAATGTTTATAAAGATTTGATAAAACACACACTTAGCGATAATAATCTACGCAAGACGCAGATACGTATAAAAATAAATCATAATAAAAACTATATAAGTACGCATATTTGGTTGTTAGATGAATGTACAAGATATTTATGTTAGTATAATGACTGTGCGGAAAGTCCAATTTTTTTTTTGTATTATAGCTTCCTTGAAGAAAGTTGTTTGTTTCCATGCGTAGAAGCAGTATCTGGGTCATTCTTTTCTATCGACAATCGATCAGTACCAAAAACGTAACCCACGTTAAAACAAATTTTAACGTGGGTATAAAAATATACTATTTGCATATTGAGGGCAGAGGCAATTGTTGGTATAAAAAATATAATAAATGTTAATATATATATTTATTTTGAGCAAAGATTAAAAAAAAAACACTCGTCAATTTTTTTGTCAGTTTAAAATAGATGAGTCTATTGAAAAGCGTGCCAAGAAGATCATAGGCAATGATGCTCTTGTGAAGTCAAAACTCCAAAGTCTTGAGCATCGACGCCGAGTTGCTAGCCTGTCTGTTTTCTATCGTTTACACTTCGGGGAGTGTGCTCTAGAGTTACAGAATTTAATTCCGCCAAGTCCGTTCCATCATCGGACCACAAGACGTACGGCGTTGCGCCACCGGTACGTGGTGGACATCCCACCTATACGTACAAAGCGTTTTGGGAGTACATTCATTATGCGTACAGCTAAGGAATGGAATTCCCTGCCGGAGTCTGTGTTTCCTGATAGCTATAACCTTGGGGTCTTTAAGTCAAGAGTGAATAGATTGCTTCTAGGCAAGCGTGCTCCATCGTCGGCCACATCATCGCTTACCATCAGGTGAGATTGTGGTCAAACGCGAGCCTATCCATTATAAAAAAAAAAAAAAAGATGAGGCCAGCCGGTAATCCTAGCTGACTACTTTGGGAAGAAACACCGAAACAAACTCAGAAAAGGTATAAAATAAGAACGATCCATCTAAAATATCCGTTACACTCTGTATTAAGCTATCAGGAAATATTGAAAATCCACGTGTACGAATCTGCTGCCGGTAGGTCATTATCGAAAGTAATTAATTCTAATCATAATATATCGGACGTTCATATCGGTTTCAAATAATATCGTTTTGCATGAAAGCTCTTCTCTTCTCTACAATTCATTACTTTTTTTATGGCCTGCAACTTCGTCCATCTTTCTCCAATCGACCCTTTCTTTTTTTGAGTGGCTTCTTGCAGTCCAGCCTATGAGGTGGTTGTCTGCCTAACCGGACTTGTTTCAAACGGCCACCAGTTAGGACTTTTCTCAGATCACGAAAGATATCTGTAGAAATTGCCCTGTACAATAAGACCGCCTATTGTACACTTATTTTTGTAAATGTTTGTCAGTTAAGGTGTGCGATAAAGTTGTGTAATAATATAATAATAATAATCTCGTCCATATCAACCGTGTTTCAAAGAAGCGAACTTTGTGGTTTCTGGACTGCGTGGTACATTACTGCTTGTTGTCTTCAAAAAACAATCTCTATTGTTGTCTCTGAATGAGTACAGAATACGTCTTCTAACTCTCTCTCTTTTTCCAACCGTACATTTTCGGTTTTCCAGGTATTTTCTGGTAAGTTCCCGATGTGTCCTAATCAGTTACTTCTAATACATTGTGGAAAATGAAAGACCTCATGGTGGACCAGTGGAATTATTTTATTTATACTGGTCTTCGAGAGAGGATTGTTTCTTAATCTGGAAGACAGTGGTCTTATTCATGTGAAATAGCCTCTCGCCTCTTGGAGTTTTAATACTGATGTTATTTTCCTACAGGCTAATATTTTTACGTCTACTGCTACTTTTCCTTTCTTTAAGTAACTAGCGCGTATTGTTTTGCATGATTAGGAAAATATTTATGTTCTTATCTCATCTCCTCTTTGGATGTCTAGCCCTCTTATTTTTTCATCCAAAGATTATCTATTACGCACGGACTATGGTTATAATCTACCTTTATTTAGGTCATTTTATCACCTCTTGTTTTGATACCATACCACGCCCTGTTTTATCACTAGAAGAATATGTAGGAGGAAAATGTGTGTTTCGTAAATTTTTATCATGTTTTATTTAGCAAGGATGTCGACTGTTAGTCGTTTGACTAATCTATTTTTAATCATAAACAAAAATACGGTTCTTGTTTTTCGTGTTGGCCGATTAAATTATTAACAAAAACTACATATACCTAAATGATGTTTAATGAACAGTGTTTTGCATTATTGGTCAGAAGGAAAATCCCAGTGAGTCAACAAAGCCATAAGAGGTTATTAGTAATTTTAGGTGGTACTGTAGATGTCAGATTGTACCTAAATCAAATCACTGGACAACTGTGCATGACTGTGTATAATATCGTATGCGGTGAGACGAATCTCGCGCGACGGTTGTAATGCAATGTTACCGCTTATCAAGGCCTTACTTGTTTCATATGCGCATAAATAGTAATGGAAAGATTTTCATTTATTAAATTCGTATTCTTATTGCCGAGACAAGTCATGACGAGAGACTCCGCGATTTCTTTTTCTATCTCATAAGAACCTTGCTTTCTTTTTTTTTATTTATGGGAGCATTCTAAATGCTTCGAAAAAATTGGAATCAGATCTACATATCGCCCCATTTTAGGAAGAACAACGAAAGCAACAGTTAGCGTTTTTTGCGGGAATGGGTTTGCCCTTTCATAATTAAAAAGCATTTACAGGCTTAAAAGATCACTAATCTTGTTTTTTGTGATATCTAAATTGTATTTAACAAGCTGTACGTACATTATCTTTGCAAGGATTAAAATATTAGAGCAATTTCAAGATTTACTAGCAATAGAAAGCATTAAGTGTTTCTCGACATTCCCGTCAGATTACTTTTCTTTAACGAACAATAAACGGATACAATTATCTCATCCCTTAAAGCTATGAAATGTTAGTAAATACAAGATAAATTGTATTCATCAATCAAATACAAAAAGATATGACTATGTTACAAGGATAACTAACCTTACATACGTATTATAGCTTTCCAAGTATAATAAATATTGTTTCATGTTTTTTTACTTTGACTTTTATTACATAAACACCAATTACACTAAACGAAAACGATTACCTATTTATTTTTTAGATTTGTTAAGTAACACGCTCTTTGCCCTCTGCGTCTTCAATTCTTCTGTTGTTCGTGCGATGTCATTTCACTAAATCTGACTCGTGCGTCATTTTGCAATGTCACGTTTCCTTCTGAGTTTTGTCTTTTTTTTTTGTTTACGATAATTGTTTATGATTAAGAGGCATTCATTGCAGGTTGATTTTTTTTAAACTTGCCTTTGGTTTGTAAAAATGTAATAAACAAAAGAAATAATAAGAAAAAACAAAATATATAACAACGAAAGCAAATGCTTCGGTTCATGAGGTCATATTTGTCATTCTTGGTTCATTTATGCTAGTGATTTTCCATTCTGAGAACTTGTATGAAAGACGTATCTACCTACTTACCTAGGCTATTACTTGTGCGCTTGGAAATTCAAACATAACCTAGAAAAACTTTGTATTGAATAATTATGTTTTGTTGTGGTAGGTAGATGATCTATTTGTAAAAATATTCAGTGTTGTTTGTGTTTGAAAATGGGATTTTTTACCCAAAAACGTTGGCAGTGTAAAAACCCGTCTGGTGGATTTTTTTTTAATTCGATAAAATAGATTTGACGCCATCAACAGAATCCTGAACCAGACTGCTTATAGTGACTTGTTTAGATTTTGTAGGTAGTTGTTTCTTTTTTGCGGTCGGGTTTTTTGACAGTCTACTTTTTTTTTTTTATCCTACATTTTAATGACTATGTGTTAGATAGTCATTAAAATGTATTCAAATCGTCACATGCACATGAATTTGACTATGTAGGTACCTATCGAAAAACATTTTGCGCTCTCACAAGTAAGACTTACGATCGCGACACCTAAGCTAAAATACAAAAACAATCCAATTAGACTGTACGGCGTAATAAACAAGTTAAAAAAACAAATTAATATTCTGGCGCAGTCGTGTAAAAAAAAACGGCAAGCAACCAGTTAATGCGAGTCGAACTTTGGCGCAAAAACTTAGACTTTTTATAATTTCCTGTAATATTATTAATTAAAGTAGACACTCAGATTAACTGGTAAGGTAACACGTGTTCTGATAAAATTTCTGTACACAAAGCTGAATATTCTCAAGTTCGACCACGGATAACCTAAATAGTAAGGTTTCATAATCGGATAAACTAATTGTGTGATCTACTAAGCTGCTATTTCTAAGTCTGTCTATGTCGTCTTCCTTTACATTTAAATATTATAACAATTATTGACATTAGATAGGTTGTAAGTTTACTGTATACTATGATTTTTAATTCACAACAACAGACAACTGGGCATTATCGACAGCTGTCGAAAATGCCCAATTGTCAATAAACAATGCCCCTCTGTCATTGAACCAATGTTGTAGCTGTCACTTTGGTCCATATAATTAAAAAATATGGTATAGTTACAATTTCATGAGCCATTTGAAAAGACTCATTTCTTATAGTTTGTCCAACTAGTAGGCTTCCTACCTGACCTTTATTAATGCGATGCGAGTCTGTTGATAGGAGTAAAATTCATCACTTTATCTTTCGAAATTTTTATATCACACATAGGTATAAAAAAGGAGAAACTAACTGACTGACATAACAACTAAAATTTTGCACAAGGCTTCCTTTTGACATGAGAGTATTTTTCAAAATTCACCCCATAAAGGAATCCCTTTAGGGGGTGAATTTTGAAAAATACTCCACTGACGGGGTTCCAAAAATTGTTTGGATAAACCTACTTTCACGTAAGCGAAGACGCTTCCAGAAACTAGTTATTATGATATATTTTTTTAGATGTGCGTTTGGAATACAGTACCCATCGCACTAGTCTACTTCACTTAAGAATAATGAATACTTCAAACTGAATACACAGATCTAGCAGTACTAATGATGTTTTTGATACCTTTATACTATAAGATAAGAATGTATTATTGTCGCAGGTTATAAAACCATTGTGTTTAGGCAAACCGTTCGGCTTGTTGGTAATTAAAACATTTACGATTCGAGGCCACACTAGGATTAACACTGTTCCAAATTAAATTTTGAATTTACAATGGACTGGTTAAGATTTCAAGTGATTATGGAAGATAATATTTGAAATACATACTCATAAGTTTTTAATATCTAGGTACCTATGTATATTTTATCTATTTGTTAGGTGTTAACTGATTGTGAAGGTTCTGCCTGGCAAAAACGAAAAAAATCATCTCAAACAAGAGGTGTCTTGTAATGAAGAATTCTTGTCATTTTTAACCGTCTCAATAAAATATTATTTTTTTGTTTCAGTGAACCATACATTCCTCAAAACTTAACCGGTCTTACGATGGGAGTAGTGAAGGGACGAACGGCACCAATGGACGTCGTCAGAATTGAAACGAAAGCCAGTGTAAGTACTCGTCGGATTTGGTGTTTATGCAACAGTGTGGCGCACGGTACCGCGCTTACGTCGCCGACATAAGGGGATATTATTATGTTACGTTACAATATTCAATTGACTACGTCCGACACAACAAACAACAAGCGTCGCGTCGCGGATACAATTAGCCGCACGTTGATACGGCACTGTTGATATTTACACTTATAAGTTAACTTCACTCATACGCCAACCTATTCTCAACGCTAAAGGCCAGCGTTAACGCCTTCTCTCGGCCCCAATGACGTCATAAGATTCAGTTGTTTTTATTTAATCACTTAAATATTAATGAGCGTTCTTTTTTGTTGCAGATTATGTTTTCATTTCTGTCCGTTGGCTGGGGCCTCCTATCAGACATTGATATTGAAAGCGAAAGATTACGAGCAATCGGAGGCCAAAGGTTCGCTGTTTGGGCACTAGCCAGACTTGTCGGATTGAGGACATATAAAGGTGTAGTGAGTTACGCGAAAATTAAGGATGTGAGCAATCTTCCTAAACCAAAACAACCGCTCACCCTCAGTCATAGCATCAGTCAGGACGGCGCGCTCGACTCCCCTGATGCGGAAGCGTTCATTGATGCGGACGAACATTCTGAAGTGTTTGTCAACGCCATCAACGGGAAACAACACCAGAGGGTGGATTCGTGGTATTCTGTCAATTCACGAAGGAGTGCGTTCTACAGTACGCGCGGGTCAGAGTACCACAGCGTGACGAGTAGCGGCTCTGAAATGCGGTCGCCAGTGCACGCGTGCATGCACGGACCTGCTTCCCACCTGCCGTCGCTCATGTCCCAGTTGCCAACGCATTGGGTGCATGAACATGGCGAATTTGTCATGGTCCACGTCTCCTATCAACCTTACATCGGGGAAGACTTTTTATTTGCTCCGCGATCACAGCTTTCCGATGGAATCATGTGGATGTTGATCATCAAAGCAGGAATTTCTAGATCTCAATTATTATCGTTCCTTTTGGGTGTAGGCCAGGGTACGCACGCCGATATGAATAATGAATACGTAAAAATGATTCCTGTCAGTGCGTTTAGAATAGTTCCGGAGGGGACCGCGGGGAACCTCACGGTGGACGGCGAGGTCGTCGAATACGGACCCATACAGGCTGAAATATTCCCAAATATAATTAATTTATTAGTGCCAGATATGAAATAACATCACATTTTAAGTAAGAGGTATACAAAAATGACTGATAAGTATATTATTTCAACCATAGCCGAGCCGATGCATGTGCAATATACCTACGGGCATATTATGATTCCGAGTAAAGGTGGAAAATAATGGTTGTGTGAGAGATGATATCTAAATTATTAAAATACTTACCAAATGATTGCAGAGGCAATTGAGTTGATCATTCCATGAATGTTGTGATTTAAGTTATACAATTTTATTTTAAATTGGTTCAATAACTGAAAATGTGATATAATTTTGTAAGTGAATTACTAAAAGCCTAAATGAGCATATAGCAGCTAGTCGTGGCTTGCACGAATACAAAGAATAAGTGCCAAATGTAAGCACTCTAAACACATTCATTTTGAATTCTAATAAGGAATTGATCATTACATATACTTGCTCAATTGTAGAGCAATTGTTTGCACTTTTATTCCTACGTAGGATATTATTTCAGCAATCGTGTTACTTATAAAACTATTTTTAAAATGTATTATCTAATCTAATATTATTATAGTATGTAGCTCAAAGCAAATTATATTAATTATTTCAAACTTTATTATTACATTTTAATGTTAAAGAGAACACAATTTACGCTCTCTGGATAGCATTATTTCGAACATTTTAGAAAATTTTACATTTATGTTGGAAGTAAATTTTCGAAATAAATAACAAATGAGAATGCTGTTGCATGCTTTGTAAAATTGTCTTTTTTGATGTTTGATTATAATAAATTGTCGACTTTTAAAAATTTGTTAGAACAATAGCTTGCCATACTTATAAAGTTGAAATTATTTAACTTGCCTTATTTTGTGGTGTTTAGGAGAATGAGGGAGCGGTAACTTTTTATACATTATAATTTATTTATTGAAAATATTTAAATGGTTTTTGGGACTGCTGGTATAACTTAATGTAATTTATTTAGCAGTATTAATTATTATAGCAATTATTTTCTCTGTGATAACAACTCTTCTGCCATATTTCATTTGAATGTTCCAATATTATACTTTGTAAGAATGAGAACTGTAAGGCAAAACCCCATATACACAAATAAAAGTTAATTAAGACTTTGTGATAATAATTGCAGTTAGTATACTTTTGAAACAATTACATTTCCTGGTTTTGTCCATTTTTAAATAAAGATATGATGTACAAAAAATAAGCAGTTGTTTATAGAATTTAGAGATGTTACAGAAGTAAGTTTAATTGTACATAATATATTAGTAGCGTTTTTCAAAGTACCGTCTAGTTTTGCATACAGCATTTTATGTTTTGCACAACACAGTGATTATTATTTTATATTATGAGAGATCAGTGTTCATTTTGCACATAAAACTACTACTTATTATAATGTACATTTATGGTTTGTTACTGGATTATAAATCTTTTATTTTTTGCATTCCATAGTCTTAGGTATCTTTGGGCTTTTTAATACTTATTGAGTGTAATTCTAGATATAAAATACAGTAGCATAGTAGCAAATTCTTAATGGATAATGTTGTGAATAAAAGTTATATAATTTTCAATTTTATGAAACTGTTGTCAATAAATAATAAATTCAATGAAAATGAAGTTTTTTTTCTACTTAAATGAAAAACCATGTGTAGATGCAATAACTTTATTATAATCTATATTTTTATAGTTAACTAAAATATACTTAAAACTAATGTGACATAATATTAGTTATTCCAAATGTAATATTATAATGAAAAACCAACACACATTACAAAATAATAAAATAACTGTGATTATTATAGTAAACTTATATGGCAATTTACAGACATTGTTAATTAATTAAATTTATAAACAAATTGCCAAAGAACATTGAAGTTAAAAATTAAGTTATTCTTAATAATAAATACTCAGTACATATGAAAAACTTATGTTCAGAATATCTAAACATTGAAACTGAGCTCTTACATTAGACAGTCATAAACAGTCTTCATAAAGATTTGTAAAAACTTAATATAATTTATCTCAATTTGAGAGAATCTAGACTGTCCAGTAAGTTCTGTACTTCAGAGTCGACCTGCTCACGAGTGCTGACACGCTCGAGTCTCTGGCAGACAGATTCCAAGTCTCCAGCATCAGCTTTCTGCATCTTCATATACTTCACCATCATTTCTACAACCAAACATATCTCTCCAATAAGTTGCCTTGTCTCTTCAAAATGGCCAGCCCCACTTGGACGCATCTGAATAAGTTTCAATTTGCTCTGTGCCAGCTGTATTGGGTTGTGCCCATTTTTATCATGTGAGCTCACATCAGTACCTGCATCAAGTAGTTCTATGACTACAGGAATATGATTGGTGCAAGCTGCCAAATGCAGAGGTGTGTTTCCCAAGGTATCCTTGATGTTAGGGTTGGCACCATGTCTCAGCAAAGTTCTAATAACTTCAACGTAGCCACGACACGCAGCCAAATGCAGTGGACTTCTTTTGTGTTCATCTGACGAATTTGGGTCAGCCCCTGACAGCAAAAGTTTCTCGACAAGCTCAGTGTTATTAGTAGAGGCCGCAAAGCGCAATTTATGGTTTCTTGACGAACAAATAGTGCCTCCATACCTGTATTTCAATCTACAGTGTCTGGCTTTAGTAGAACACTTGATTTTTCCAACATGATCATGAGGCTCCGATAAAAACTCAACTGGCATTGGTTGGCCTGCTTGATTTATCGGTATAGCTGGAGGGCTAAATTCTAAAATACACTGAGAGTGATCAAATATTGGATTATCGCTGCTCTCATTACTGGTGTCAACTCCCGAGTCGGCCATGGCTCACAAAAGAAATGTAAATACGGCAACTAAAACTTTTAACTCAGTTTCTAAGCCACACTGTGTATGTATTTATACACTATAATTAAAATATTTGAGAATAAACGAAGAAAGTTATCTCTTCGACTTGTTTATACTTGGCGACGAGCTGTCATATTTCTCTTTTCTCTTTCATCTTTCCCTTAGTTCCGAATAGCGTCAAAAGCGATTATATCGCGAATCCAACCAAATTTAATAGTCACAAAATATAAGGACTTTCAGTACTATTTGTGACGTTGCGCGTTGGTTGGATTCGCAACATAATCGCTTATGACGCAATTCGGAACGCGGGGTTTCCTTCAGTTTTTTATTATTTTTTACACTTGTAACACAGTTAATTTTGTCAAAAATCATAGACAACACAGAGAGTTTTTGATGGGCGCATTCGTTTTGTGACCAAATCATTAGATGTTGTCAAAGAAACCGTAAAAGCAATGCTTGAGAAGTTTATATCGAAATCACGAAAGGAACGCAACGCATCCTTCATCAATGAATGACAGGTGGCGAGTTGACAGCGAATTCGGCCTCGGAAGAAATTTCGAACGTTATTTTTACCAACAATACTGCGTAAATTATAGACAAAGACATGCAGCAATTGACAGTATTCATGGTAAGTTAATTTATAAAATGCTAACTATTCGGGGGTAAGTTTTGGTTTGCGATTATGTTCTTAACCTAAAACGTTTTTGCCGATAGGATATTGAAAGTTCACGTTCGTATATCGACGAGCTGTACTCGTCAGACACGCCAAAGGTTGTGGAGGCTTTAGTGACGCTGAAGAACTCAGTGATAGGCAGCAACAGACAGAAGAGCTCAGTGATACAGCAAGGTGTAGTGCCGCGACTTCTGCAGTTAATGTCTGATGAAACATTGGACCCTAACATAAGACTGGAAGCCACCATCACAGTTGGTAATGTTTAAAACTTAATTTATTTTTTGTCTTCTTTAGTAGTTTGTTTGACAAGTGTTTATTAAGTGTCTACATGTGCATGTTCATGAAAGTGGGTTAACTTAAAGCATCAATTTGCCAAACATCCTTTGTAAATTTTATGAGAAACAACATTTCTATAACTTTTGGTACAGTATTTAAATTTTTTTTAGATAAACTAGAAAATTTTCAGTGTTTTGACTCTTAAGTATTTTTTATAGCTGTAGTGTTATATTTTATATTGTTTGTTATAATTAGGTTCACTCGCAAAAGGCACACCAGAAAATGTAAGCTCACTAGTAGAGCAGGGCACAGCAACCGCACTTGTGGAGCTCCTCAAGACGGCACCCGTTGGAACAAAATTGGCTGAGGCAGGACTATGTGCACTTCGAAGTGTGTTTATGCATCTGCCTGCTCCAATATCTTCCTTGCCAGCCGACATGAGACTGCT
Organism: Mythimna ferrago; assembly: GCA_910589285.2. Classification (NCBI taxonomy): domain Eukaryota; kingdom Metazoa; phylum Arthropoda; class Insecta; order Lepidoptera; family Noctuidae; genus Mythimna; species Mythimna ferrago. The sequence continues at coordinate 6,240,755 of OU342693.1, forward strand.
GACGAGGCTGACACGTGAGTTTTATTTATATAACTACTTTCAAAGTATGGCATTTCATGAAAACCTAAGTAATGTGTAGTTGTGCAGATAGATACCAAAATTCTAACAGTAATAGTTTACTCAATCATTCAGCTTTATAAACAATCAAGTCTGACCAGACGACACACAATCAATACAAATTTCCTTGATAAACATTAATTTAATTATCTTGTTACACACTATCTATCTGCCGCAGTTCTATTCGCGTCTTTGATTATTGCTCTGCTCCAGTGGTAGGTCTTCAATGAATTACCTATTAGATTCAAATTGAACAAATAGTTCCTGAGATTAGCATGTTCAACCTAAACAGTTCTTCATCTTTATAATAATGTAATGTCTACCTACCTATAATATAAAAATCTTGTGTCACAGTATTTGTAATTGAACTCCTCTGAATCAACTTGACCGAAGTTTTATGAATTTTTTTGTGTATATTTGGTAGGTCTGAGAATAGGTGGTATGCAATTTTTTTTATTTACCCTCCTACCCCTGCCTCCATATTTTTTTGTGTGTATTTGGTATATTTGAGAATTGCTTGTATGCAGTTTTTTTTTATTTACCCTACTACCCCCGCCTCCATATTTTTTTGTGTATATGGATTGATAGATCTGAGAATAGGTGGTATGCAATATTTTTATTTACCGTCCTCCATTTTTTCTTGATAATATTATTAAAGATAATGTTAACTGAGTTAGGTAGTATTTTTGAATAAATCAAAGATAAAGTTTTCAGTTACATCTAATATCAATACTTGTTCAATAAAGGTTAATAGTCGGTCATTATCAGTCTTTTGTAATATTGCTAGATCTTAGTGTCTCTGAAGGTCACTAAACTTTAAATTGCAGCAGTGAATGTTTTCTATGCTACTAAGGCCATTTGTAATACACCTTGCTTAATCAACAAAATAAACAAAATTGAGGTGTAGTTGTGAAATCTTATAGACAAATGTGTAGCCTGACTAAAATTTGTTAATCTTTAAATCGGTTTGTTCTTATGTCTGTATGTTTTTTTTTTTGTTTCCTCTTTTTAATTGCCAACTATTCTGTGTCAAGGACTATAGAAATCGTAATACTGACTCTAACAGTTGGCTGTTTCGTTGCAGTTATGTCAACTGCCAGTGGCGGATTAGCCATGTTCCAAGAGTAGCAATGTTCCAAGAGTAGCAATGTTCCAAGAGTAGCAATGCTACGGGCACCGCGTACACGTAGGGACCTAATAACAGCGTCAGCGAATGGCATTGCCGTGACCGAATAGTGGGCCAGGGAAGGAATTTAAGTTAAAAAAAAAACTAGTTTTGTCTTCGACATGCTACACAACTACAATATTGGCTTCCTGAGTCGTTATTATAAGTTATGTAGACTGGTTTCCATGCTTCAGGACCTATGTGTGGAAGAATCGCTGGGGTGTCACATCTGTGTGGACCGCCCGGAGGACATGGTGGAGCACACGGTAGACGTGTGCCCCACTTGGACAGAATTCCGCCGTGTCCTCGTGGGGGCGATCTCTCGCGCTGGCCCTTGATACTGGCCATGGTCCGAAGCGAGGAGTGGCAGGTGGTCGCCTCCTTCTGCGAAACCTAGCAAAGGAAATGGCCGCATGCGCGAGGGGACGGCTCCCACACCTCACCCGCCATGAACCCGATCCCGATTTCCGGCCACCGTAGGCGCGGGCTTGCGGACGACGAACAATGGGTAACTCGCCATCAGACCAACTGGTAATTATCCAGAGCGAGCCCAAGTCGTAGACACGTATTGTTCCACGCGCGCCTCAAGGAGATGTCAGCTAACCGTAGGGGCCCAGCAGGGTCGAGGCCTACTGGCTATCGGTTTGCTTCTGAAAGGAAAACCGGGCCCTGGTATGAAAAGACATCGAAGGAACTAGGAGTGGGTTATAGTCAGTAAAAGTCTGACACGCCCTCCCCCTATCAGCCGCCGAGATGTCATTGGATGATTTCCTACCTAACAAAAATTGCTAACTAACGAGTCCAACTCTAAGTACGCATAGGTTTTTCAAATATTGTATGATTGCTCTCGAGTCCTTGGTACCAAATATGTTAAAACGTAGCCTGTCAGTTTAGGCGCAAAATAGATAGGTACAGAAGACAATCTCATGTATGTACTTCACTTTTTATACCTATGCTCTCTGCACGCACACTAATGAGCGTTTGAGCCGGAATTGTTCGACGAGTGATCCGAGACGCGACCGAGACATCGTGTCTGTGAGCGGTGTCTGCGTTGCTCACGGAACAGTAAAAACAGTGGAAGTAGCTTGAGAAAATGTTTGTTCCAGAACCGGTGTCGCCAAACTCATACATTTACAATTTACTCTTACTGCAAACCTAAAAATATGATTGGCTGGAAACAAAAACAGGGCGTAGACGAAATGCAAAAAAAAAATTATACGAAATGCAACTTTAATTTCAAATGACTATAAATCAAATTGACAAAAACAAGAAAGAAATACATCTTTGACTACCAAGTACTGCCACTCGTCGCTAGATGGCATTGTTCAGTATATAATATTCAGTATGAACTGTAACTACGTAAAAATAAGATTGGTATTTGAATGGCGTATCACTGACGCGAATGCGCTCGCTGCTACTCAGATAGAGACGTGACCTTATTCGATCGAAATATGTATCGATTGTATGAAAACGTATTTAAAACATATCATGCAAAAAAAAATTGTATGCGATAGTGTGATAGTATTAAAATTATGAAATTAATATGATTAAAGGCAATTTTTAAACGTAGTAAAAAGGGTATTTATTTGCATAGTACATCAACTATCATCATCTCAGCTGAAATCATCGTCATCGCCCACTGCTAAACATAAGAATATTAAGTATAATTCAAACGCCCTATGTTGTTCCTAACTCTTTAACTAAATTTATTTAAAATACATCACAAATATCATACCACATTTTTTATTTTATTATATTTATTAATTTAATAATTATCTGTATTATATTACTTACAAAAACTATTAAACTATAATATATATTTTAAAAAGGCAATGTAATACATATTATACATATCGATTGATTTTATCGATAAAGTCACGCACTATTTGGATAGCGTCAAAAGTATAGGTAGACTAACGAATATTCCAGAAAAGCTAATAACCGAGAAAAGAAAATCAACTTTGTTTTGATGTAACTAAGGACTAGTTTTGTTTGTATATCCTGCGCAATGTTTCACGTAATTTTATTTTTTCATTTTATTAAAATAAATCCGTAAATAATACTTTTCGGTGGTATGATACACCTCCATGAGTTAGATTTTTAGTCAGACTATGGTTTTTAAAGTACAGTATGGGACAATAAGGCATTATAATATTATTTTTCGTTAATTATTATGTTGCGCAGTCTAGTTAGAGAATGAGAGCGCTTGAACAGCAAGTGTGCAACGCGATTCTTACTAGCGGCGACAGTGCCACGCCTACTTACTTCTTCCACTGTTTTTACTGTTCCGTGGCGTTGCTCGAGCGCGCTTTGTATGTAGATTGACTTCTGTACCTATCTATTTAGTGGTTTAGGTGTGTGTTTTAATTCTTACTTCTAACATTATATAAGAAGTTTAACACAGCAACACCACTCTTCTAAGTATGCTAATTATGACTCAAGTATGAATGGGTGACAAGATCGCCATAATAATGTTACTTGGTTTTATCGGATGCTAGTGTTGTGTTCACTAATGGTGTTTATTGTTTAAATTCTACGAAGGCGTCAAATGCACGCGCGTCGCTGTACGAACACCTAAAGGCACATGCCTATGCCTGTAGATTTAAGCGAATCTATAAAATGAGACACAAAACGAAAATTCATATATTGAAATTATACTGAGAGTCAGCATTTTAAAAAGCTGGGAAGAAATGGCGCAATAAACTCCCTTTTTTTGAGGTGGAAAATCATCGAATAATTCCTTTAGCTCTGGGTGGAGAGAGTCCTCCGGGCGGTCAGGCACTCTCCGCGTCTGATCGTCTGCAGGACACGGTTTAGCATACAGTCACAAAATATATAGGTACAGAAGTCAATCTACATACAAAGCGCGCTCGAGCAACGCACACAGACACTGCTTACGGACACGATATCTCGGAGCGCCTCGGCCCACTCGTCGAACAGTTCCGGCTCAAACGCTCATTAGTGTGCGTCCACCGAGCGTAGGTATAAAAGTGAAGTACATACATGAGATTGTCTTCTGTACCTATCTATTTTGTAATACAGTGGAGTATTCGCTGGAGGTGATCGGCGGCGGCGACTTGTCACGCCGGGCCCTGGTTTAGGTCCGGAGCGAGAGTTAATGAAATGCGGGCGGTACAAAGTAGATCGCCGCAACCGTGAGGGAACGGATATCTTCTGAAAACGGATATTTTCCGTGGTCCTAGAACACAACAGGCAACTGTAAAACAGGGATTTTAGTCAGTAAACATGGCGGGAGAAAAAGCAGAACTCATTCTATGATATCCTACCTCAAAAAAAGGCTATGTATATTTTGACACGTGGTACCTATAAACTATGTAAACTTTGAATCGGAATTAGGTCAGTTTAGTCACACTCGACCATGAGCATAACAGCATTTTTTTATGTAATTGATTTTCAGTTCATGAAAACTAGAATTATGATTTTTGAAACTGGACAAAAACAAATTCAATTTTCCAGTATAATTTGATTAAAAGGGAAAGACCGAGGTTCCGTAAAAGACTTTCACAGGCGACACAAAATTATTATATCCTTTATTTCATTTATACACATATTGATTACATTTTTAAATATTCCAAAAATAAAAATAAAACATTTAAAAATATAAAAACAGTATCCCACCGGTATCGGGAACAGGGTCCAAGCTACCGGCGGTCAGGGCTCCAGAGAAAGGAACCTCCTTACAATACGAGCCGTGTCCAGGAGTACCGCTCTCTGAATCAAGCCCTTGATCCAGTTGCCTAACGAGAGCCTCCTAAGGTGTTGGTCGAGGCTCTTGGCTATTAAGCCATTGACTGAAACGACTATCGGTACAATAATTGCTGAATCCACTTTCTACATGTCGACAACCTCACGAGCCAAGTCAATATACTTGATTTGCTTATCTTTCTCGGCTTTCACGAGGTTTTCGTCATGCGGAACTGATATGTCAACAATCAATGCACGCCTCTCGCTTCGGTCCACCACCACTGTATTAGGCTTATTGGCTACAATAGTCCTGTCAGTGACGATGGACCGACCCAGGACAACGTGATATCGCCATTATCGAGGACTGGGTCGGTCGTTATTATTATTATTTTTCCCTCATTTTGTCTTTTGTATCTTAGTTGCTTTTGCAAATACATCAGCAGGATCGCCTTGCCAAATCACTGTACCAACCCCAACATCACATACTTAATAACCTAAAATATATTTACATAAAATCTTCGTCTTTTTAACAACCACATATATATTATCTTCACCAGAAATAGCCCGCGAGGGTTCCCCTACAGCGCGGGCGTGCGTGGTCCGGATCCTGTCGATCTGGTGCACGGGCGCCGGCGAGCAGGAGGCGCTGTGCGCGGCGGGCGCGTGCGGCGCGGCGGCGGCGCTGCTGGCGGCCTCCCCGCCGCCCGCGCCCGCGCTGCCTGCGCTGGACCTGCTGGCCGCCATGTGCTTCGAAAACGCGAATGTGTCACAGATAGCGTTCAATACGAGGTGAGTTTTGTCAATGTAACTTTGTCATCCTATGGGCAGAGGTATGTTTCGTGGCCAGGGTCGTCTTTCACCTATTAGAGGCCCCTGGGCACATTAGGATAATGGGGCCTCTATGACCATAATAAATATGATAGAAGCAACCAGGATCAAGCTAGAGCTCTACTTTAGATCGACGCACACGTGGATCACTCTTGATCTTTACGTAAAACGAGGTCGCGTGGCGTGGATCTAGTGTAGTTCTACAAGTCTAGTTCCCATATAAAATGTATGGAGACCGACGCGCGCAGATCGAAGTTTGTGGCACGCGTGTGCTCAGTATAGTTCTACCTTTAGTCCTTATAAGTATGCTGATTGAAGAGGTAAATTTCTTTTTAGATTTGAGTTGAGCAAAATCGCTAATCATATCTTCAAAATCTGTGTTTTAGAGCATACATATTCTATCGACATAGTGACAAACTGTTTACATAATTTAAACTTAACCTTTCGAATACCGTAATTAGAGACACCATATACAGACAATGAGAGAGCGAACGGCGGCGTTCGCTTGGGACTTATTAAATTACAAAGTAATTAATTCAACGCTGGCGTTCGTTTGGGGTTTAGAGAATTACAAAGTTATTAATTAATTCAAACTTATTAAACATGCTGCAATCGGTAAGCCCGATTTTAACGAGAGAGTAGAGTAGCTGTCGGTTATCGTTTGGTAGTGGAGTAGGGGGCCCATCCGATCGCGGGGCCCTGGACAAGTGCCCAGTGTGCCCAGTGGGGAAGAGGTGCCTGGTCGTGGCATGTTTTTAAAAATGGTATAAGAAATATGACACACTTTCTCTCTTAGGGAGGAGGCGTGAGTCCCTGTAGTGTAGCGTCAGCGAGTCCATTAGAGAAATGGGGGTATCGCGAGGACCAATGTGTCGAGTTATAAGGAGACAATGTAGAAAAAGAAAAATAAATTGGAAAAATGTCTAGTATCTTTGTTAGATCGAAATGTTATCAGATCACCTGTGTAAGTTAGGCGCCAGATAAACGTGGAATAACATTGACCCTCCTACATCTGTTGACATTCTTAATTTCAAAAACGGAAATAAAGACAAAGCTGCCTTCATGTATCGTGATCCTTTACATGATCTAGTAATGAAAACCAGTTCATTGTTTGTTTTTCGGGTATTACGCAGAGATATTAGGAAAAGTTCAATGTACTTTATTCCACGGTTATCAGGCGCCTTTTATGGCTTTTTATTCTAGAAGCTTTTTGAAATCTTCTTTTTGTCCAACCCGCTTCCCAGTTTAGCTGAGGCCGGGTCTCTTTGTACGGTTCCGCCAAAGAGCTCTGTTCTGGCTTGTCTGTGCCTTCAGACTCGCTTGCTGGATTTCTTATTGCATATTTGATCACCAGGTGGCGGGTGGTCGCCCTCCTCGTGGTCGGTCTAGAGGGTTTTTGAAATAAACAAACATACTTATATGTATGTTCAAATGACTAAATTATTCTTCTAAAGTCATTTCTCATAATTGACGTATCACTTTCACTCCTTTCTGTTATTCATATTACTCCGCTACTTGTTCCTTATGAAAATTGGTACCTATTTATCTAATACTTTATTAATTTACAGTACACCGCAGGCTACATACTTTTTATTTCATGTTCTTGAAGTCCATCCTAAGATTGTCTGGTAGAATCGCTGTTAGCGATAAGACCGCCTTTGAATCCATAGATTTAAGCTAGTTTAAAAGTTTTATTACTATTTTGGTGTACAACAAAGTTTATTCTATACTATTCTACCTATAAGACACAATTAAAAACAACTTCCTAGTGTTTTTACGAATTGAGTAAATAAAGGCTTGGCAAATAATTGTTTAAATTCATAGAAGCTGTCCGTCTTACGACAAGGCCATCTTAATATTATCAGTAGTAGTTTGCAAGATAATTTTAGAACTGATTCACAAAAAGTTTTTTATACTAAACTAGTAACCTTGGCCTTGGATAAATGAAGAACACGTGTCGAGACTTGAACGCGATTAACCTTTTCGGACATAATTGTAATATTTATTTTAGCAATTATAGATATCACCCACTTTTGCTGTGCGATAAAATGTTTCATTTATTTTTATTAGCTGTACTTGACCTTTTCATTGCCTCGTCAAAAAAGCAAAAGTGTACTCTCTGCGCCAACGGGCAACTTTGGTACAATACAAATAAAAAGACTATTTTCTTATAAGATTTATTAGCATTTTGTTTTGTCATATATACATGATTGTGGCTATTAAAAGGCTTATGTGTAGTCTGCAGTCTTGTAGAAAAAAGTTTATACCTAATCGAATAATTCGCGTTGAGTTTTCTAGCTATTGGCTATCTGCTACACTCCACCTTCAGACAGGTGGAGCTTCAGACAGGAGAGTGGTCTAAATAGGGTTCCTAATTAGATGAAACTTACTCTACCATAGTAACAAGTATAACAGCCTTATTAGCCCACTTGTATCGCTCAACTACAAAACTTAGAGATCCACGTACAAAAGTTTTGCCTACCTGGTGGCGAATGGCAACGGCGTGCGTGCATTTCGCGCACGGCTCGTTCGTGCGTAGACCCTGCGCCGCCGCGCCGAAGCGCGCTTCTTACGAACATGAAATGCACGCGCGCAGTTCGCAAGCGGCTCGCGAGCGGCGCATTCGCCGCATCTGGTCGCACGTTGAGGAGTGGAATTCGCTGCCGAAGTCTGTGTTTCCTGATATTGTAGCTATCATTTATTTTACCTAGTATTTATTAGCTGGTATTTATTATACCTAGGGTCTTTGTCAATAGTGAATAGGTTACTTTTAGGCCCTATCGTCACTTACCATTAGGTGTACTATCTCACCTAATGGTAAGTGACGATAGGGCCAAACAGGAGCATAAAAAAAACAGTCTCTGATTACCAATAAGCCAAAAGCGACTTCGCTAGACATCGCTCCATGTAAAGAGAATATCTCGTACATCTACGAGTATATGTATTGCTCTGATAAGGACAGATGTTGCAGCTGACACGGCGAGACCTTTGACCTTTGGCGCAAAGGTCACTTGGCTCATATCTAAACATACAAAACGGGTTCCTGCTTGGCTAGCAGACAACTAGACTGTCTATTATTTAACCATATTCCAGTCGAGGGTGCTCATGGATCATTTTTGGTGTATCCCTTGAGTTATGGTAGTGGTAGGAACAGGGGGGTTTGTTTTGGCTGGTAGGAGTCTGACATCCCTTCCATGCCTTTCGTTTTCACTAGACTCTTTGTGGATGCTTTTGCCACAAAAAAAGCCTATGATATAGAGACTCTATAGCGAGAGGGTTTAGACTTCTAGAGATACTTTACGAAGAGATTCATAAGTGTTGATATAACTAGACTTATACGGTTGACTATTGATTGATGACAATATCTACATTTAGAAAATAGAGTCTAATTTTGCGTTACTATTTAAGCTAAAGACAGAATTCTTGTTCTTGTCTCTGGCACGACAGTTCGGATTTTTTGATCCACACTTTGTAATTTCTACGGCATTGTCCTCGGTAGCAGTGCTTAGGTCACTTTGGTTGCTTGATTTAGGGAACAGGGGCCAGGATAGGAGTTAGTGTTTCGTATGGAAAAGATTGGGAAGCTTCTCTGCTGCAGTGAGACAATATGCTAAAAGGAATTAAGTCCGCCTCTTGCTTTTGTGTGCATTAAGTATTTAACAAACAAGTAAAAAAAAAATGAATATCCTAAGGTTGTCTTGTGGGTATCGCTGTCAGCGATAAGACCGCCATTGTATCCATAGATTTAATTTAGTGTAAAAGTTTTGTTACTATTTTTGTGTACCATAAAGTTTATTCTATTCTATTATACATATTCTATGAGGAAAGTTAGATTAGTTTGGATTACCATATATCATGTATGTTAAATCTTCTAGTCTGATGATGAGAGGGAACTCGTTGGGTTTTACATAGATACCAATACTGTCCATTAAATAACTACACATCAAGTTGTTTATGTTTCTGGATTATTAATTAGCATTGATAGTTAATAGTTTTTGTCATTGACTAGACATTATTGTGATAACACTGCAGTTAGTAAGCCGTTATGTTATTAAGGCTTATAGTCCCTTGAACCATCTGGCCGAAATTAAATGGTCACCACTTTCGTACCCGTCTAGGCGACAGTACGTCTATCTGTGCATTTGTTTGTGGCCAGCTTGCCCCGGGCAGAGCCTCGCTGACTTTTAAATCCATTTTCTTTGCGAAATATTGACTGATTTACATATGAAATGTTCACCCCATTGTGGCACCATATTAATTTTAAGTTTCTTATGTAACTGCTTTATTTTTGGTGTACAATAAAGAATTTATCTATCTATCTATCTATCACTTTGAAGAATATTTAACTACCAATTTTTATGTGTAAAATCGTTTCTAAAGACCCAAGCCGTTTCGAAGGAGTAGGGAAAAGTTGCGAATGTGATGTTGTATGTAATATTTTTTTTAGACAAAAGTATTAATCGCACGAAAAAATCAAATGTTGATAATGTTGTTCATGAATCTATAACAAACATATATTTTTTCAATCCTATTAACATGGCCGTTACCGAAGAGTAGGCTCCAGAAAGTCACTGTTTTAAAGCACTTTTCGGGCGCTTGGCCCTTAAGTTACGATGTAACTGTAAAAGTAACTATAAAATGTTATATAGAAACGAGCATTGATGACCTGGAGAAGGTCACGGGAATCCGATGGATGCGAGACGCACAGGATCGGTCATTATGGCGACACTTGTTTCGGCTGAAATGATGATGATGATGATAGATACGAGTATTCAATTAATCGCATATAAAATAACCCTGTTGCTGGACATAGCCCTCTTCCCAAGCTGCGCCACAACATTCGGTACTATGCCTTCTACATTCAGTCTACCAACAGTCAACGTTTTAAGGTCCTCAGGGAATTCCTGAAAGGAAAACTGTGATCCTGGAACGTAAAGAGGAACTGAAGGACACAGGTGTGATTTTAGTCGGTAAAAGTCTAAATACGCACTTGATCGGGAGAAGAAAAAAAGACTTAGGTCACATATTAGCATTGTAAGTTTTTTACATTTAGATTTTGTCATTGATTTGACTTTGACAACGTACATTTCTTAGTTGCCAAGAAAAAATGGAAGTGATTTGAATAACGATTGGCATATAGATTTATGCAAACAGACACTTTGTTTGTGATAATTCAATTTTAACATTGCTTATTGAAAAACTCACGCAGACTAACAAAGTTTCACAAACCACATCTACCTAACGTACTGTAAGGTGTATGTAAAAATTAATATTTAAGCGAGATCCTGTCCTTCAACGGACGGTTTATTTACTTGATATTTTGCTCATGCAAATATACAGAGGTGGACTTTAACACCTTAGGCATTTCCTACCTTTGGTTGACCCTTTGTTTGGTTGACTGTTAAAAAAGGCCTAAATGATTAAGTCTGCCACAATTAAAGAGCTTCTGAATTATACTATTTTAGCCATTATTTATCTTCTATGTAATCAACTTCTTGAGTGGTAATAAAAAAATGTACCACGAGGGCTAAAGCAGGACCTTCTAAACTAATCTGACCGTGTCAAGGTGCCCTCAATGGCGGGCTCGTTCTTGGACTTAAAATATTTAGTTGGCGTTGTAAAGAAAAACTAATTAGTTCATTAGAATATTGACTATTTCATTTTCCCGTTGCTTATGTATAAAATGAGAAGTTCGATCATGTTGCCAATAAGGGAAGTGTGTCTTGATTTATAATTTCTCTATGTTAATTTATTTCTTCTCGACAGGCACGACGACAAAACAATCCCAGAGCTGTTATCTACCCTTGTAAGTCGTGATAAGCCGCTGCCAGTGGCGATGGGCGCCGCACGATGCCTTACCTTCATGCATCGCGCGGGAGCGCTACCTGCCGACGACTCTAGGTTAGTACATGGTACAGGTCTTACTGCTGGGCAAAAGCTTGTATCAATTTCCTGCAGATCGACAAGACGTCAAAGGGCTCGTACTGAACCATTTCTATAGGCTAACCAAGTATAATAAAAGCTGCGTCACTGTGTTTTTGTGCATATCGACGCTTGAAAGGCAAAAAGTTACTAAGCGACATTTACAAAATCACTCTCCTGTAAAGTTTACTCAAATGTCTCTTAGTAATTTTTGCCTTTCAAGTGTCGATATAATAATATAATAAGCCACCAAGTGATCTAAAAACTTTAAATATAAGAATAATTAAGAAAAAAATGTATGATTGGTTATAGAATAATTATTTTTATTATGTTAAAGACTTGATTGAAGAAAAATGTGAATGTACTTACTAAATATTTGCATGCTACAGCTTAGCGAAACATGTTTGCTTCTATTCGTAACCTTTTACCGTCTTTTATACTATGTTTTTTAGCACATAAATACACCTTGAATCTGACATTAACTTGCAAATTGCAAAAAACTTGAGAATATTTGCATTTTGTGGGCTACTCTGACACTTTCACCTTAAAAAATCAGATTGATGTTCCTATTGTATACAATTTAATCCGGTGCTGAAAAGTAGGGTAATAGTTGTATTTCTATTCGTCCAGTTTAGGGCAAAAAGGGTAGTTTCCGGGGTCAAAATAATTACATTTTATTTAGTCTGTATTTTAGATTATAAAAAAATATTGGACACGTATTTTTTTTTTTCGATTAAACAAAAAATAACAAAGATATAGCCCATTAAAGTTACGTATGACGTCACCCCGTGCGAAAAAATGCAGCGCGGCGTGTACGCTGGTCACTGATTTATCAGTGACCAGCATAATATTCCACCAGTCCTATTGTAAAACCGTGTATGATTATATTCCAGAGTGGTGTTCGGCGCCCTCCCGTGCCTGGCGCGACTGTGCACGAAGGACATGCCGGAGGACATCCGCGCGTCGGCGGCCGAGACCTTAGCTTACTTAGCAGAGGTATGCGACAGGTGCCTCACGTAAGGGAACACCATTATTCATGAATACAACTAAACTACACATTCACCAATTACGTCATATAGGTACCATAAACTTATTTTATTTTCTAGCGTAGCTTATCCTACAGGAACCTTGTATTTTTCGGAATAATTCTCGGCATACTGACAGTCAAGTCAAGTCAAGTCAAGTCAAGTCAAAATCTTTATTGCAGAACACAGTACAATCAATTATACATTTCTGGATGTCATGTGAATGCTCAGCAAACTGTGTTTTATCAAATTAGGCATGCAAAATTGTAATAAATTAAACATTATGGATACTTAATATATGTCAGAGATTAATACCTACTAATAATCAAAAAAAAAAAAAAAATAATAAAAAAAAAATAATTAGTCAGAAAAAGTCTGTAGCTGTGACTGAATTAACGTGATAGAATTACTTTTTTCATATTATCTAATTCTTTCTGAGCAGCTTGCATTAATTGTAATCTGATGTAAAGAGAGATCCCTTAAGTGCTCCACTAGATTGGTTTACTTCATTTAGATAGCACGTAAACACATCGGCTACTTGCAAACTTAACCTTGCCTTACAACTATTATTAAGTTGTGGAAGACAGATAGGCATATAGAAGTCACTCTCCATGTCATCATCATCATTTCAGCCGGAAGACATCCACTGGTGGACACAGGTCTCCCCAAGGGTCGTCACAATGACCACTCCTGTGGGCAGCTCTCTATATAAAATACGGTGTTCAATAGGCTAGTTGCCGTAAAAAATGTAATTAGTCCGTCTTTTAGATTATTTAAAAATAAGGGACACATATTTTTTTATTTGTAAATTAAACCAAAAATGAAAAGATATAGCCCATTAAAGTTACGTGTAACGTCACGCCGTGTTCCATTTTTTCGCACGCGGTGACGTCACACATAACTTTAATGGCCTATATCTTTGTTATTTTTTGTTTAATGGAAAAAAGAAAAAATACGTGTCCAATATTTTTTTATAATCTAAAATACGGACTAAATAAAATGTAATTATTTTGACCCAGGAAACTACCCTATTGCATATGACTAGATTGGAACTCGACCCCCACATAAGTTAGGTTGTGCAAATTAATATTTGTCGCGGTCATTACCACTACACACATTATCATAGAAATGGCTATTTAATATTCCCTATTCGTAAGAAATCTTGCCGTCGTCGTCGTCATTTTATAGATAAGAATGTTTTTGTTTTTCCATTACACATTTCGAAACAAGCTGACCCAGCGAACTTCGTTCCGCCTAACGGCTTCAATGAATGTAGTATATCTTACGATATAGTCAACCGAGTGCGATGAAACAAAGCCTACAGTACAATTCACGAATGATGGCGGCCGTGAAGTTTGCGCAGAAGGTTGCGCAGCGACGTGTTTTAGGAACCAAATGGCGACGTGCGTGTGCGAGAAGAGTGTAGTATGCGCGAACGTTCGCAAAGGCTAACTTCACGGCCGCCATCATTCGTGAATTGTACTGTAAGTAATATATCAGTTACACACAATTTTAATCTATAAAAGTTATCTACAACGATTTCGTACATTTTAAGTAATGCACAATTAAAAACTTCTACAGATTTATTATATGTATAGATTTTGACGCCTCTATGAACTGTTTAAGACTATTACACATATTATGTATTTCCAATTTCGTTTGCTTAGCACGTTCAACCCACAAGCTCGAAAAAGTCGTTTCATGGACTATTAAAAAAGTTGCAAATATTAGGGCTGCTATGAAATAATAACCATTCAATGAGTCAGTCTTTCAGTTACTCTGAATAAAGACGCAAAAGTTACCAACCTTGAGATCGTGGAAATTACAGACACAATAGAAAGACAATAGGTGCGCGAACGCCGGCGTTCGCTTGGGGTTTAATGAATTAATACAAAAAGCCACTGCCAATAAAAACAAATCTACTCCTACATTTGCAAGCGGTAAATATAGAATTAACAAACTGACGATAGATCAACAAGAAAAAAAATGTTATTGTCCGGTCACGCAAAAGTGTTAAGAAAACACTGTTTTATACTTCCAATTGTTTTAACTGGACTTTAATGACAAAATTCACTAATTTATGAAATCTGAAAAGAGAGCGAATATGCCGCTAATACCTCTTATATTTTATGTTGTAGTGATTAAGGTGGTACTGACGGACTTTAACGTGGATCAATCAGAATTGTAGAAAAATTCAACAACGGGCTGCACGATCGCTTTGTCTCTCTCGCACTTTTCTGATCGCATTCACTTGACAGCCAGATATGTCGTTCATGACTATGTGAAATACAGACTCCGGCAGAGACTTCCGCTTCTAATAGCGTCTATTTCCTACATTTCTAGGTAGACACATCCCTGCAAAGGCTAGCAGCTATTTCCAACCACCTGATGACGTCACTGGCAGAGATCGTCAACTGTCAGTCGCCGGCCGCCAAACAGGGCGCGTTCAAATGTTTCGCGTCCCTGGGCGCCAACGACGAGGATATCCGGAAGAGGATCATAGAGACGCACGGCCTGATGGTGCATGTTGTCAATGGAATGAATAACCCTGAAGCTTCGGTGAGATATCAGAGGTTTTATTAAAGTAATTCCTGAAGAGATTTGGGTGAGGTTTGTTTGGTTGCAATAAAATAACAAAATTACCTCTTGTTTCTCAGTAGTAAGTTTCTCAACGGTCTACAAATAGTGAAATAAAGTTTTTATAAGAACAAGCTGAAAATGGTATAACATTCAAAGAAAGATCTGTTTTGATAAATTGAGGTTTTACGAAAAGTAATTAAAAATAGGAAAATGTGAAGTTTCTTTTACTAATAATTACGTTTTATTTTTAGGTGAGATTAGCAGCTGTAAGATGTTTACACTCACTCTCAAGATCTGTGCAACAATTACGAACGACATTTCAGGTAAATATTATCATCGTTTGCTAGGCCTTAAGTTTCCTCTTTGAATTTGTGACTTATTTTAAGAGATATAAAGTTTAAATCCAAATGAACCGCACGGACAATACATCTTGAATTATTTTCTAGGACCATGCCGTTTGGAAGCCTCTCATGCAACTGTTAGGCGACTCTCCAGGTACAGAACTACTCACAGTGGGGTCATCCACACTCTGCAATCTCCTACTCGAATTCTCGCCAGCTAAAGAACCAATGTTGGACCAAGGTTTGTGGTACACTTTATGTACAAATCTTTTGTAACAAATGTTTGTGACCCACGTTTTTATGACGTGGATCACAAATATTTGTTAAAATTTGCTAAAATATATAATATATTAATTGATGTGTTTGTAGGTGCAGTAGAAATGTTATGTAATTTGACCAAGATGCCCGAAGCTGCGTTAAGATTGAACGGGATTTGGGCGCTCATGAATATGGCTTTTCAGGTAAGATATTGTGTGATTCTGGTAATACTTACCATCGCGGTCATTTCTGCCTGAGCACTTAAAAAAAATCGTTGTCGTTTCGAGTGCAAGCAAAAATGAACTTAGCGATGGTCAGGCTGAAGTGTCTTTGATGGTACGTTGTGAGATTTTATTGAATTGGATCGTATTATTTTGAAATCTGTAATAAGTCATCAGTGTAATATTATTGTCTACATTGGTAGCAGACTCGAATGTACGAGAGTAGTGTTGGGTAAATAGCCGGATGCTTTGAGTTATTATCGATTATAATCCATTAATAGCTTTGCAATGGATGATAACCCTGCTATTAATGTATTGTTAAAAAAATAAATGCTTTTTTTTTGTTTTTTAGTGTTAAATCTGTGGGTGTGAACATAAATTGGGTGCGTGTACGCAGAGTGATTCAATGTATTATAATTCTTTTTATTTATTTTCACTTTATGTATGTGAAAAAGTGTTAATAATAAAATAAATACACATTTTTTGGGAAATTCAGTTTTGTTAATTTAGAGAACCGATACTATAAAAACCATAATTACTATTGACACATCGCTTTGTGATTTAACCATCTACCTAATTAATTACCTGATTTAACAAAGCGAGCTAAATATGTAAGTGTATGTATATCTACACATAAATTTTAACCGATACATAAAAATGTAAGGTACTATAAGTAAGTTACTTATTAGCTCTTTTCTGTGAATACGACGTAGGTAAATTATAAACAATGGAAAATACCCGAGCGGTTAGTTAGTAGGTAACATGCATCCCTGCACCCCCGTTTCTCGTGCTATCTCTTTCTGGCGCTAATATTATTCGTGCCAGATAGAGATGCATGAACTGCACTACAGCGACGCCAACCGAATCCGGAATAAGTACGTCGACTGATATGTTTCGGTGAAGAAGTCCTTTTTCGTGTGTTCCTTTTTCGTGTGTTGTTGGTTTGTGTGTATAATCATAAAATAAATAAATAATATTTTTAAATGGGCCAGATTAGTTTTAAATTGCACATTTATTTACTACAAAGAAAGATGATGAAAATGAAGTTTAATCTGACAGTCCTAAGCCTGAAAACCATGAAGGGAAATTTTCAATCACTAAAATAACATTAACAGCAGGGTTATCATCCATAATTGCTATTAATGGCTGCTAACTGAGTTTTAATCGATTATTAGCCAAATGATTTTAACCGGATTATAATCATTGCCCAATACTATACAAGAGCTACTTATATATTTTTTTTGTAAAAATAAACTATGTGTGGTACTTAACATTCATCCTTTTATTGTGTTGCACGATCGCCACGAACATTGCATTAATATATGGGTACTGATGATTTTTAGGTTTCAAATTCGGTAGATTTTATGTTTTGGAGACAAGGTGTTGTTTATACATATAAAAGGAGAAACTGAGTAACATCAACGCACAGCCAAATCTACTAGGACTAGGACTTATAATTTTGCACAAGGTTTCTTTTTAACTAAGAGAGGATTTTCCTAAATTTGCCCCCCCTAAGGGGATGAAATGGGGTTCCAAAGTTGGACAAACCTACTTCCATGCGGGCAAAGCCGTTGGCAACAGCTAGTTACATATAAATGAACCTTTCCAGGCGGAACAAAAAGTGAAGCAGCGCATCCTTAGCTGCCTGGGCACCGAACAGATGTTCCGCTTGCTGGGCGACAGCGACACGCGCGTCATCATGAAGACGTTAGGCCTACTGCGCAACTTGCTCTCCACTAGGCATCATATAGACGCTATCATGAGCGAGTATTCTTCACAAGTTATGCAGGTATGTCGGAAATATATCAGAACACTTTTTTTTAACATTGCCCCACACTAGGAATAACTCGAGTATTGTGGGTGCGTACACAAATATGTAAACTCCCATACCCAAGACAACTATACCCGGAACAATAGGCTAGTTGCCGTAAAAAATGTAATTAGTCCGACTTTTAGATTACCTATTCAAAAATAAGGGACACGTATTTTTTTATTTTGTAAATTAAACCAAAAATGACAGATATAGCCCATTAAAGTTACGTGTAACGTCACGCCGTGTTGCATTTTTTCGCACGCGGTGACGTCACACGTAACTTTAATGGGCTATATCTTTGTTATTTTTTGTTTAATCGAAAAAAGAAAAAATACGTGTCCAATATTTTTTTATAATCTAAAATACGGACTAAATAAAATGTAATTATTTTGACCCTGGAAACTACCCTATTATCTGTAGACCTTAAAAATATTGCTCCTGGCGAGGATCGAATCCCACCGAGACAAAATTGCCGACATTACTACAACTTAGCATGGCAAGTCGTTATGAAAGGTTTCTGCAGCATGATTGTGGTTTTCGCATTGTTCTAAGGCAGAGCGGCAACGTCCCACGGAGCAGACGCAATTTGAGGCGACTTTTAGTTAATTAAAACTTACTGATAATAATAAAAACGTATGGCTACGGTTCGCATTATTGAGACATAAATAAGTGTAGGAGAGTTGCTGGTCGCCCTGTTTTGCGTTTTCGTCATGGAACCGTTTTTGTTTGAAGATTGTGGCCTCCATTAAATTATCTTCTGTCATATACAGGGTGATTTGTAAAACGCTGGCAACCTCTCAGGACTATGTTACTTAGATCATAAACAACAACTTATGTTCTTACTACTTTCTACTTTTAAAAATTTTACATATTTTAGTTCATCAGGTTTTCATTAAAAAATAAAAACATTTAAATTGAACGTTCTAAATATTACGAAGTCTATGCGAAGCAAGCGATAGTACAATAGCGGAGGGGAGCGGGGGGTCGTGCGGCGGGGATGCTTGATGCGCTTGCGTCGCGTTTTACAGACGTAGGAGTTGAAATGTGTTAGATAGAACAACGGAATTTTGAAGGTTTGTTATTGGTAACTGAATTATGTTTTGTAAAAACAAAACAAGAGTTGTTGTTTATGATGCTAGTAAATTAAATTGTAAATTGTGTCAATAAAGAATTATTATTATTATAATACAGTCCTGTAAGGTTGTAAGTGTTTTAAAAATAACACTGTGAAAACAAATCGTTTCTCTTGTTACCAGGCTGTGATAGTGGTGCTAGAAGGTTCGTACCCGGCGGAGGTGAAGGAACAAGCGTTGTGCATCCTCGGGAACATCGGCGACGGAGAGAAGGCGAAGGATCTCATCATGGCCAACGAAGACGTGCTCAGAAAACTGGTTGACTACCTGGTATGTTGCTATGTTACTCTGGAACATCGTGGTGACACAACCGTGGTTGCGCTGACACTAAGGAATATACAGCATTATGGTGGGCATCTCACCTGGTCTCAGATAGGATGTGCCAATCATAACTAATTCTTTTTGCAGCGCAATCATAATTTCGCCTCCATGGTGTTCTATTATAGTATTACCTTTAATGCCTGTTCAAACCTACGCGAATATCGCTACCGCTATGGGTAGCGAAACTTATTTTCAAAACTATCTTCTTAGCTATGTGTACTATCTGATTGGTGGGGTTTGGAAAGGGATATACTTACTGCTGTCCTTACGCACTGGCACCGAAGCGAGCCTGTATCACAAAACAAGCGAAAAGATACCGTCTACCGGCAGTAGCTCTAGTCACGTATCGGTAAAAATACCGGTAGAGAAACCGCCCGAAATTCGGCGAAATTCATCGCTACTGCTTTGGGTAGCGAATATCGCGTAGGTTTAAACAGGCCTTTACTCTGCAATATGCAGTTGAAGCATGAATAGTTTAAGCAAAGTTATAATCTAATTTTGTTTGAACTATGCGTAAGATTTTTCTATCTTCACAATTACTGCCAAGATGATTTTGAGAATTATCCTGTCCTCTATTTAGTATTGATATTATGTTACCTCCATGCGTTCCTTGTGGCGGATACCTACTCAAATTGAGTATGGCGTTTATTAGATTTCATATTACAATTTCTATATTTTATTATTTGACAGTTTAGTTTTTTAATTCACTTATGAAAATTATTTTCGTAGTGAACAGTCGACAAATGGTAAAGTTAAGCCCATTTAGATTATTTGTAAGGGCATACTTTTCTGTGTTCGTGACATTTTAATTCTGCAACTGTATCTGTTACTTATAGTGGGTCAATGTTCATACACAGAATTTATAAGAAATAGTTAAAATTGACAGTAATTTTGCACCAAATTCTCAGATTTCGATTTTGAAAGTAATCGCTGAAATAATTATGAACTTTAAAATGGTATTTTTTATATATCTGACGCTCTTTAATTCAGTCTCGCCTTTTTTGCGTTGATACCTGCCAACAATGCCCTGCTGTACCATCACCCAGAGATTTCAGGAGTTTTATAGGGATATGGTATATGATTTTATTACAAAACTGTGTTTATCCGCCATTTTGGATTTATTAATCTCGATAATGATCATACTTCCTAAAAAATAATTCGTTTTAATCGAAACTACAGCAACTATCCTACTAGTTATATACCATTTCCTTCTGCATGATTGCTTTGCGAAAATATCTTTTTTGACTTGCAGTAAACGATAAAATATAGGTAGGCTATGCTTAAGTCAGTTGCAGACCAAGAGCTAACATAAATGTGTTTACTTAAACATAACCCTGAATTTACGAGCTTAACTCAAATTATAAGATAAATAATGTCAGGCGGCTTTGGAATCTAGCTCGATCAGCTAGTTTTAATTCAGTTTAGCTCTATGTCTGGTCTGCAACCGGCTTTATACTTCTACTATGCGAATCTCTCACTTTCCGATTTACAATGTACATAATATGTAAACAGCTTGATTTATTTTTCATTTAGATTTTTTTTTTCTTAGATCTGGCTAACTAACATATGTTGCAGAGAACTCATAGAACTGGATGAATGAATGGAATGAATGATTTTTTGAGTAGAAATTACTTAATTGAATGTGAGGAGGTTGATTGTGATTAGGTATTTTTTATTAGCTAGTGCATTTGCCCTGTAGTGTTTTGTAATGAAATTAAATCGATATTAAAACACATTTCATTGTATTTAATCGATACTGGAAAAGAAGAACATTGAAGATGTGATTGATGCAAAGAGCAAACAGTTAATGGAAGGTTGAGTAAATGATTTTATCATTGTAAAACTTCACAAACACTTTTGAGACATTTCCGAATTTAACAAAGTCCTTTACCCCGCAATCATAAATTCTAATAATCGAAAATGACGTGACGTTTCTGTTAAAATGACCGAATGTTCATTTTTGCAAGAATGTCGCAGATCATATTGGGATGTTGGCCCTCTAGGTCCAAGCATCCAAACGGTCCTGGGGGCAAACATCGACCGAGTACGTGACGAGAGCGATTCAATGGGCGATGCAAAAGACGACGGAAGGTATGTGCTTATGTAAACAGAGTGAGCGAGCGTGTGAATGAGAAAACTGTCTCCAAGCAAAAATCGACTCTTTATTAGCGTAAAGTACAAAAAATCCAATGATCAATATGCATAAGCCCAAATAGAAAAGGAGTAAATTACACAGCAGTAATATAAAGTTGTGTATGGAGCGTGTATGTGTTGCTTTTTGTCTTAGTCCAGGATACGGTTAAGAACGACCTTCACCGGTTTGTTTAATGGATGAAACCTATTTTATGATAAATTTAGTATATTAAATAATATAACGCGGGTGGGTTGCCTGAGAAATTCCTGGCCAAACAATTTTTTTTTTTTTGTAATTTGCACCGGTGTGTTTAACGAATAAATTTAATACTAACCGAAAGAGTGCAGCCTTTAGATCATAAAAATGTTGGGTTGCCTATATGTTTCCTGGCATAGCTATGGGTTGCCAGGTATAAACAGGTATGCAAGTGTGTTTTTTTTTGTATACAACAAATTCTATATCAAAATAAACGCTGTTTCATTACGAATACGATGTAATAGTGTTGTCTGCAAAAAAATCTGGTATGGATAACGGTTGTGCATTTTTCTAAAAATAAAATAAATTTTCAATTTTTAATTAATAATAGTCTGGCCAGGAATTTCTTAGGCAACCCACCCGCGTTATATTATTTAAAACACTAAATTTATAATAAAATACGTTTCATCCATTAAACAGACCGGTGAAGGTCGTTCTTAATCGGATCTTAGACTATCTGTGTTTGTACCAATACGCAATGTTGCGTAAATGTCCAATTCGGTGTAGAACTGTACGCTTCGATGTGTTCAGAGGCTGTAGTAATAGACAATGTCGAAAATTAAGCGGCGCAATTGGAGAATTGATTAGCTTCAAAAATTAACTTTAATTAATAAAATTACAAATATATAATTTTGCCGAATCCATTCAAAGATAAGTAACTTATAAAAAAATAATTTGAAGGAAGAGGAGGCTGTCAAGTAATTGAAAAAGAATGCACAAATTGAAATGTTGCATTCTTCTTTATATCATTATTTGAAAAACTTCATATAAAAACCAATTTTAAAACTGCTTTTTGGAAAAGATTTCTTTGTAGTGTTATTTGCTATAAAATATTGTATAAATATAAATTCAGGTTACTACCTAATTTTTACGCTAAATGCAAAGAAGGTCAATGTTCTCTTCTGAAAAAGAGATAGTGCTATTTGTTTTGCATTTCTGTATTGTCTCAATGATGCCTAGAACGCACCCCAAGTGCGATTGATGAGGTTTTCGTGTGGGTGCGCAGGCCCATCCGGAGAGCAAGCTGCAGGAAGCGGCGCTGTTCGTGGCGGGGAACCTGGTGTGGCGCGGCGAGGCGGGCGCCGCCGCTCGGCAAGCGCGGCTGGCCGACCTGGGCGTGCTGCGCGCGCTCAAGCTGCTGCGCGCAAGGCACGACGCCGCTCATCTGCACGACAAGTGAGTTGAGTGGGAACCTGGTTTGGCGCGGCGAGGCGGGCGCCGCCGCTCGGCAAGCGCGGCTGGCCGACCTGGGCGTGCTGCGCGCGCTCAAGCTGCTGCGCGCAAGGCACGACGCCGCTCATCTGCACGACAAGTGAGTTGAGTGGGAACCTGGTGTGGCGCGGCGAGGCGGGCGCCGCCGCTCGGCAAGCGCGGCTGGCCGACCTGGGCGTGCTGCGCGCGCTCAAGCTGCTGCGCGCAAGGCACGACGCCGCTCATCTGCACGACAAGTGAGTTGAGTGGGAACCTGGTGTGGCGCGGCGAGGCGGGCGCCGCCGCTCGGCAAGCGCGGCTGGCCGACCTGGGCGTGCTGCGCGCGCTCAAGCTGCTGCGCGCAAGGCACGACGCCGCTCATCTGCACGACAAGTGAGTTGAGTGGGAACCTGGTGTGGCGCGGCGAGGCGGGCGCCGCCGCTCGGCAAGCGCGGCTGGCCGACCTGGGCGTGCTGCGCGCGCTCAAGCTGCTGCGCGCAAGGCACGACGCCGCTCATCTGCACGACAAGTGAGTTGAGTGGGAACCTGGTGTGGCGCGGCGAGGCGGGCGCCGCCGCTCGGCAAGCGCGGCTGGCCGACCTGGGCGTGCTGCGCGCGCTCAAGCTGCTGCGCGCAAGGCACGACGCCGCTCATCTGCACGACAAGTGAGTTGAGTGGGAACCTGGTGTGGCGCGGCGAGGCGGGCGCCGCCGCTCGGCAAGCGCGGCTGGCCGACCTGGGCGTGCTGCGCGCGCTCAAGCTGCTGCGCGCAAGGCACGACGCCGCTCATCTGCACGACAAGTGAGTTGAGTGGGAACCTGGTGTGGCGCGGCGAGGCGGGCGCCGCCGCTCGGCAAGCGCGGCTGGCCGACCTGGGCGTGCTGCGCGCGCTCAAGCTGCTGCGCGCAAGGCACGACGCCGCTCATCTGCACGACAAGTGAGTTGAGTGGGAACCTGGTGTGGCGCGGCGAGGCGGGCGCCGCCGCTCGGCAAGCGCGGCTGGCCGACCTGGGCGTGCTGCGCGCGCTCAAGCTGCTGCGCGCAAGGCACGACGCCGCTCATCTGCACGACAAGTGAGTTGAGTGGGAACCTGGTGTGGCGCGGCGAGGCGGGCGCCGCCGCTCGGCAAGCGCGGCTGGCCGACCTGGGCGTGCTGCGCGCGCTCAAGCTGCTGCGCGCAAGGCACGACGCCGCTCATCTGCACGACAAGTGAGTTGAGTGGGAACCTGGTGTGGCGCGGCGAGGCGGGCGCCGCCGCTCGGCAAGCGCGGCTGGCCGACCTGGGCGTGCTGCGCGCGCTCAAGCTGCTGCGCGCAAGGCACGACGCCGCTCATCTGCACGACAAGTGAGTTGAGTGGGAACCTGGTGTGGCGCGGCGAGGCGGGCGCCGCCGCTCGGCAAGCGCGGCTGGCCGACCTGGGCGTGCTGCGCGCGCTCAAGCTGCTGCGCGCAAGGCACGACGCCGCTCATCTGCACGACAAGTGAGTTGAGTGGGAACCTGGTGTGGCGCGGCGAGGCGGGCGCCGCCGCTCGGCAAGCGCGGCTGGCCGACCTGGGCGTGCTGCGCGCGCTCAAGCTGCTGCGCGCAAGGCACGACGCCGCTCATCTGCACGACAAGTGAGTTGAGTGGGAACCTGGTGTGGCGCGGCGAGGCGGGCGCCGCCGCTCGGCAAGCGCGGCTGGCCGACCTGGGCGTGCTGCGCGCGCTCAAGCTGCTGCGCGCAAGGCACGACGCCGCTCATCTGCACGACAAGTGAGTTGAGTGGGAACCTGGTGTGGCGCGGCGAAGAAGAACCTACTCAACGTAGAATAGACCTGTTGAGGTTTTTTGTGAGTTACGTAGCATGGACTGCTTCAAATAAGGATTTAAGAGTTAGCAACATACCTTCTGGCTACTTATCATCAGGCCTGCTTTTGCCATACTATGAAATAAAAATACAAAAATTATGACGTTTTACTAACACGGTGCTTGAAATAACGGCGTGATGCGCGAGGGGTGTTGACGCTAGCGGGTGTATGTTTAAGCGGACACCATCTCAGTTTAAAAGGTAGGTTTAGCCACTCATACCATCGTGTTTTCCGAATTTGGACATGTGGGGCCACCTTATTATTGTAGTCAATTCGTGTTAAGAAAATAGTGACTCATCACTGAAACTGCAAAGAAAAGGTGTATTCTAACTGGGGTAGAAATTAAACCATTAATATTTAGCATTTTTTTGATTTCATAGTATTTTCAAATATAAATTACGTAAAACAATTGTCATAACCATCTGAATTTTGACTTTTATTTTTATGAATAGGTAAAATATTAATTTTTCAAATTGACAAAAGACGCGTCCAGTTTTGTTTGAAGGGTTTACTTACTGATCAATGTGAATACGGCTTTCTAATTTACTATGATCTAATTGGTCAAGTGGCGTGGCTAAGCTGATGACAACGATGAGTCATTATTTTCTTAACGCGAATACACTATAGCACGCTCGTCTTCGAGCACTTTTGTCTGGCATCTCTATTTTTCTCCATCAACTGACTCCCGAGTGAAATTTTGCTTTTAGTAATTCATGTAGTTTGGTTTGTACTTAAAGTAGCAATTTGGTTTCAGAGTGAAGACGGCTCTGGCGCAGTTTAATGACTTCACATAATGCCGCAAGGGCCACAGGCACAA
Source organism: Mythimna ferrago (assembly GCA_910589285.2). Classification (NCBI taxonomy): domain Eukaryota; kingdom Metazoa; phylum Arthropoda; class Insecta; order Lepidoptera; family Noctuidae; genus Mythimna; species Mythimna ferrago. The sequence goes on from OU342693.1 coordinate 6,266,369, forward strand.
ACGCATGAGACGATAGTGTCTGTTTAGTTATAGTAACGCTTGTGATTCAGTCGACAGTCGACAGTGAGTTATCCAGTCATAAACCTTATGATATTACGACACTACGTGTAGATCTAAGTATTTAATTGTACATAAATAAGTTCACAAATTGTTATATCGACGAGGTGTGTTATTGAATTTATTTATTTTTTAATTTAATCCTGTTATCGTCATCGTTCATTGTCAGTAACTGTATAAATCATAGCGTGTATGTAACATTTTGACGAGTATCTCTCCCAAAGAAATCGATACGCGTTTCCAACGACAGAGGTGCTAGAACCCCTCGCGAAATGGATATTTTTGTGAAACTAGCGAAATGTAGTAAAACTACAATAGTGTAATTTAGTTAGTTGTTGATATTACGGGCGTTTTATATGCGTGTGTACATTGGAATCATGTTGATTGGTGAACGTTGTCCGACGGTGGATGTCTTATTATTTTCTCAAGTCCTTGTTTCGATAAAATCAGTATTCATTGTATTGTAAGATTAAAACCGTTTGGTATTTTTTAAATAAATAAAAACGTAGTATACTTTATTGTATACCGATTTTCTACGTGGCCCATATTGGTCAAAATTTGACGTTTATTGATTGAATATAATAAATGATTGGTGTTCTTGACTAAAGTGACGGTTATTGAAGTGTGGTAACACAAATAAATTTTACAATCAGTGTTACCAACTACTGAAAAATATTTTAAATGTATAATAATAAATTGTAATCTGTAATGTTTTGTGCCTCTTCTGTCTTTTAGCTTTATATGCTAATGTTTTGAATAAGACTCGAAACTTAGCGTCGCTAGTTGAAACAGCGTCGTTTTCTGTACGTGTAAACTTAAAAGTCCCGGCGTTTGGGGTACCAATTTTGTGTCGGCCAATGGCTTAAACAAATTAATATATAATATCCACAGTCGGACGAAAACAAAGTAAATTGATAACGGAAGTACGAACACTCCATTCCTTGTTGCATCTTAAATATTGAAGAATTTGTAAATAAGTGCTGTGAGACAAAACAAGAAGTGAGTTTCGTACTTTCACTAGAATGAGTCTCAGAAGATGACGGTGGTATATAACAGGTAGCTTTTGATAACGCATTGAATGTATGACTGTATTTAGATAACTAATTGTAATACTTTTACCTTCGGAATAATTGCTTATGGGCTATATTTTATAAAATAATGTACTTGATGCCAACGCTGTGCAAATGTAATCTTCCATTTCTGTAAAACTATATTTTGACGTAACTTGGTTGGGCTTCGAAAAGAGTCGTTGACGGACGTATAAAGAATTTTATGAAAACATGTGTCTAGTTAAACCTGCCCCTCTAGCCAAGTTACAACCAGTTTCTGTCGAATTCCGTTCTCTAATCGGTAACGCCTCGGTGACAACAATTGTAGAAAACGATAAGTTGGTAGCCATGTTGACGCGCCTGAGTCGGCCGCTCGTTCTACAATGTAGCGTTTGTATAACAAAGGATGTAGCGTTAAACATTGTAGAAACGATTTTCAACGTTGTGAACTTGGCTACGAATTATTTATTCGTTTGTTCTGACCACGCGACTTTACGTTGCGATGACGTTTTTGACGTTTATTCCCATACGTTTCATCACTTTTCGACAGCGTTAACGATTGCAGAATGACAACTTGGCTAAGCGTGCTGTACTATATGACTATGTTAAATATAATACCATAAACATTTTGATCACATTACTGCAAATTACTCAAAAAGCAAGATTTTTTTAGGTCTTCAAGAATTAATCGCTGTTCGTTCTTCACTTTTTTCGCAGTCCAACTTGTCAGTTAGACTGACGTTATACTGACTTACATTGATGTATCTGATTGTGAAGGTAATTAAAGCTAAAAATAAACTGAGCCACGTATGTAACGTATGCTACGCATTATTATCATAAATCTATATTTTATTATTTTTTATTATTGATAGGCTCGCGTTTGACCACTATCTCACCTGATGGTAAGTGATGATGTGGCCGACGATGGAGCACGCTTACCTAGAAGTAACCTATTCACCTATTCACTCTATGTATCTCTAGACTCTTGAATTTACTTCAAAACATACTTCATACATATTCAACGGTGGCACACGCGTCTCACGCAACATTTGTGTGTCTAGTGCGAGTTTGTTTTAGGTTAACGCGATCGACATACACAGAGCGCTATTCGTTTATGACGTAAAGCGCTCTGATTGGCTCACTCCAAGCTTTTAACCAATCAGAGAGCCAAACGCGGTAAACGTTTGGATCGTATCGAACATTTATTTATTTATTTCTTAAAAACACACACTATCTTTACAGGTTGGACCCAATACAATAGTGGTTTTAACAATAGGAACAAATCAATTATCGTATGACTAACACTTATCTAAAATCAACTATAATACAACTATGAAAATACAAAAAATAATAATAATAAATATATAAACTTAACCTAGTAAATAACATCAGACTTAATACCTAACATTTTCTTTTTTTACCTAATATTTAAATATAAGAAATAACCTTTAATAAAACTCTTGCTAATTCCCTCACATGGCTCGAGAATAGGTCAATTCTTTCATGCACTTCATTTAGCACGCGTAAGGGGTGCTTTCGACAGCAGGTTGGTTCTGGCAGCAGGCACGGCTAGCAATGGCGGTCGCCGCCGCCTCCACACGTACCGGTCTGGCACATAATAACATAAAAACAATTCATATTCAGCGCACAGATATGTCGATCCAGATCGCTATTAAAGTGTGCACATCAATTCTGCGACGCTGCATCGCATATGTGGCGTCCTGGGCTCAGTTTATTGATAATACCTTTACTGTCTTAAAAACAACTTGACTCATTAGTTCATATTATTTTCATAATCCTAATAGTTTTAATACGGCGTAAAAACTTGACACAGGTGGATTGATAACTTAGTTATAATGAGGGATTGCAATCCGGTATGTTTTTATCCGATCGATTTGTCCAATTAATTATTATTATCATTAAAAGTCGGTTTAGCCAAAGTAAATAAAAATGAAACGTTTTCAAATTCATGAATTTGACGCCGATCTGGTTAGCTCTGCCTTTGGCCTCGTTGACGCTGTGGAAGGTGGTTGTTCATGCTGAGCAGGAAAGGAGATGACGCATATCCTGTGAATGGGCTCCACACTGGCACCGTTTGCCATGGTTCAAGGATAGGTACCCCATTTAGCCAATGTGTTTCTGTAGTGACAAATCAAAAGTGTGAACTAGCTTTTGCTCTCGCATTCACCCGCGTACCTAAAATATAGCCGATGTCACTCAGAGCTTTCTATAGGTGAAAAAATTTCAGCAATTCGATCAGGATTTTCAGAGATTACCTACTACAAAAAAAAAAACAAACCTAATCTGTTTGTAATATTAGTGTAGAGTTCTTTAAAAATTACGTCGGCAACCTTATTATACATTCTTCAGTATAGAAGAATGAACGATAAAGGAAACAACAGTAATAAGCAGGCACTCCTATTTTGCATAAAAACGCTTGACTGGTTCTCGTTTTAATCAGGCTCCCTAGATCCGGTAATTTTTCCGAATCCGTTTGGTTGGAAAACGGTACCGGATCCGTCGGATTACTAAATTCGACGGATCTGATTGCAATCCCTAGTTATAATGACAGTTCCGAACATTGAACGAAAATCTTAATAAACTAAACGCCAAAGTTCGTCGCAAGTGCGGTCATAAAACAAGGGAGCTTGGGAATCAGTATGGAATTTATGGAAACTTCGACCTACGCGCACTTTTGATGACTGCGACAATCGCGTATCTTGGCGTTAAGTTATTATAATATGAATTAATATGAAAAGTTGTCAAAACCGATAGAAAACATAGAATTAATTTAGTATTTTGAGCAAGGTAGCTTGATATAATTTTTTGCTCATTTGATTATGTTATAGTTTAACCCGTCGACCACGATGACCGTTGTACATTATTTTGGTACTTTTATTGGTGTAATTATAATTTAAACGTTAGTCGTTGTATGAAATGTTTCGTTTGCTTTAATATTCTGTCGTAATAGGTATTTTCACACTTGCTTGCTTGATATGAAACGGAAAAGTGGGTTTGAGATGTAATTAATAATAATAATACCAGCCTAAGAGCTGAGACGTAAAAACAGAAACAAAAATAATAATAATAATATTCCACAACCATCACACAACGCCGTCTAGTCCCAAGCTAAGCAGAGCTTGTTTTATGGGTACTAGACAACTGATAAACATACTTATATATTTTTAAATACATACATCTTCTTCCTGCCCTTGTCCCATCTTATTTGGGGTCGGCGCAACACGTTTTTTTTTAAATACATACATATTATAGATAAATTACACCTAGACACAGAACAAGTGATCATGCTCATCACATAAACATTTGTCCTGAGTGGGAATCGAACCCACAACCTCCGGCATAGCAGTCAGGGCCACTAACAACTAGACCAACAGGCCAGTCAACAATTTGCTGTTGTTTTAAGTTTTATATTATATTAGCTTACTAGCTACTGCCTGTGGCTTTGCCCGCGTGAAAACAGGTTTTTCTATACAAATTTTGGACCCGCGCTTCATCCCCTTAGAGGATAAATTTTGGAAAATCTTCTCTTAGTGCTCGCCTGTGCCATAAAAGGAAGCCTTGTGCAAAATTTCACGCTCCTAGTCTTAGTAGGTTTGACTGTACGTTGATATGTCAGTCAGTCAGTTTCTCCTTTTATATGTATAGATTATGCTTGCGGCGTCGCTCGCTTGAATCCTCTTTTCACCCTCATAAGGGTCCCGACTCGTTGACGGCGCTTAGTGTTCCACGCGCGACTCAAAGAGGTGTCTTTAAAACCATCGGGGCTCAACAGGGCCGATGCCCGCTAGAGTCACGGGAAGTTTTGAGTTACCGTGGTCCTGAAACGCTAAGGGCAACTGAAGGCACACATGTGGATTTCAGCCAGTAATAGTCTGACCAGCTCTCTCATTCCACTCTAGAGCATAGAGTAATTGGATGATTTCCTTTTTTCCCACCTCAAGGGTAACCACCCCGGTAAAATTCAGCTTTGCAGGTCCAAGGGCATAGGCTGGACGTTGATGAGTTGTTGAGTCACGCCTCCCGTTTTTAGTTTAGCATTAGATATCTGTACTTACCTAAAACATCTATAGGCACAGGGAATGTAAAAATAAAGTGAATTTTACTTTTTAATTTGTGTGTTCACGTGCGCAGCGTTAAAATTTTGATTAACAGGCACGCGATCCATTGTTTGTCGTGTCGTGCTATATCAGTCACTAAAGGTTCTATGCAATCAAGTGTGAAAATTCAATATTATTTTTTATGTTTTCTTTTACAAATTATATACAAATTATGTTCAAATGACTGATAGATTAGGCTAATTCTTTGACGAATGTATGAGTTTTGATTATTTCGATGAATGAGTCGTTCCCCATCCATTTCATTTTCCTTCTCTATTTATTGCAATAAGTAAATCTCTTCAATTAAATGTACTGTAACCAAGATGTTTATTTTCGCTCATATTTTTGACATTGCGAGTTCGGAAATGTAAAATAATATTATTTATGACAAGTTACGTTTTTCATGTTAATATGAAGATAATGCAAAAACTGTTTTTGTTTCATTTCTTGCGTTCACCAATCCCTTTTTCAGCCGTAATGTTTGTTGTTTGTGTTCATCGTCATCATAGGCCTTCATCAATCATCATAGGCCTTTTCTTATATGGCCAGTCTCGTCCAGGTTCTATCATAAAAATAATGGGAAGAGGGTAGTGTTGCCAGGTCCGTTTGGATAAAAATCGGGACAGATGGTAAAAAAAATCCGGATTTAGGATTTTAGATCGGGGCAATTATTTTTTTTTAATAAAGATTTTCTTTAGGTGGGAAATCATCCAATGACTTCTTCCGCTCTGGGGTGGAACAAGAGGGAGTATCAAACTTTTACTGAGTAAAACCCAGACTTCTTCAGTCGCTCTTTGCGTCCCGATGAGGTGCAAATCGGGACGCGTCCCCAGACTTAAAAATCGGGACGTCCCGCGCAATTCGGGACGCCTGGCAACACTAGAAGAGGGGTAGTACAAAGTAAAAATACAAGTCGTCTCATGACGATAAAATGTTTATTGATAAAAGTTTATAAGAAGTACATAGGAATACACATTTATTATTTAAAACCATAGATATTTATTATACGCACTAGATTAGGCGTGCCGAACACTCATTTCAATCGACTCTGGTGTAATGTAGTCCGTACACCTTGAACATTAAGGTCGACTGGTAGATAATGCCTAAGGCATTAAGTCCGCCTTTGTAGTTTTTTTTGTGCATAAAGCTTTAAATAAATAAATAAATAAATAAACATTACAGGTTGAACGAAACGCGTAAGTGCCACGACATTCATGGCGCTTAAGACATTAAGGGCCGGCGCCTAGTGTCGGCATGGCACGGCAAAGGATTTTATTACTAATCAAGTTATTTTAAATCTTATTTCAATGAATTTAGAATTCATGTTACTTTATTTCGACACCACGATGCCGCGGCGCGCCATTGCATTGCGCGAGACGTAATGTGTCACTTTCGGATGATGTCAAGGAAGCTATGATTGCTAAGTGAGCTGAAATATGGTTGAAACTTGCGCAGCGGTCATTTCGGTTAATGTGGTCCGGTTGATGAGCGGGGGCATGGGAGGGAAAAGACGCACTTGCGCGCGCGTTTTTTTGTCTCTCACACTGACCGAGAGCGGCAAGAGATCAGCACGTGCGTACATGCGTAATTTCAGTGAATGCATCGGTATAACCTGATGATGTTACCAGGATAGTCTCCTCATTTGAGAATTCTTCAATAGTTAGTAGCACAGATATTTTGATAGTTTAACACAATTTGTCGGTAGCAGGCAGTCCTTCGGCTACCGAGACCTCGGGACAGTTCAACCCGATTGGCGTACCTACGTTGCTTGTTGCGCTGGTCTCGTACGCCACCACGCACCCCTGAATGCGTACCTATGTCTACTTTTATATAAAATAATAACCTTTTACATAACTTTATACATAAACAAGTTTCTAGAACAAAAACTACTAAAAACACAATTTTAGTCATATTACGCAACACAAATCTCTCAATATCTCACCCAATAGATATAATACCGATTGACAATCTAACTACAACAATATCATTTTTTAGGTAAGTCTCAACTAAAAATAAAGTCATGGTGAGTATTGGACACAAAACAAAAACCGGCCAAGTGCGAGTCGGACTCGCCCATGAAGGGTTCCGTAGCAGCAAGTAACATAATATAAAAGTTCTTGTAATGTGTTGTAACTTTGATCGATGTTTTAATAATAGTGTATTTTTTTCGATTTATGACGCATTAAAAAAAAACTACTTACTAGATTTCGTTCAAACCAATTTTCGTTGGCAGTTTTTATAGTAATGTACATCATATATTTTTTTTAGTTTTATCATTCTCTTATTTTAGAAGTTAGAGGGGGGGGGACACACATTTTACCACTTTGGAAGTGTCTCTCGCGCAAACTATTCAGTTTAGAAAAAAATGATATTAGAAACCTCAGTATCATTTTTGAAGACCTATCCATAGATACCCCACACGCATGGGTTTGATGAAAAAAAAATTTTTGAGTTTCAGTTCTAAGTATGGGGACCCCCAAAATTTATTGCTTTTTTTCTATTTTTGTGTGAAAATCTTAATGCGGTTCACAGAATACATCTACTTACAAAGTTTCAATAGTATAGCTCTTATAGTTTCGGAAAAAAGTGGCTGTGACATACGGACGGACAGACGGACAGACAGACAGACAGACAGACAGACAGACAGACAGACAGACAGACAGACAGACAGACATGACGAATCTATAAGGGTTCCGTTTTTTGCCATTTGGCTACGGAACCCTAAAAAGGAACACATCAGTTTACAATTGCGTAATCGAGATCGTGAATATTGTGAACTTCGACAATTTTTTAAAACTATGCTATCTTAAATCTATTGTTCCTAATATATCTACTATATTAGACTCAAAAACACCAATCAACGAAATAAAACATTTAAAGTAGTACGATGCCACGGCATACCGTAGCGCGACCTGCCGCGGCATGCCGTAGCGCGACCTGCCGCGGCATGCCGTAGCGCGACCTGCCGCGGCATGCCAGCTGTGAGCGCCGGCGCCGCCTTTAGGTCGCGAAAAAAGTATCCTTTAAAAGCTATCTTAGCGCTGTATGTTTTAATACTTTTGTTAGACGACATTATGCTAATGTAGCGCTGCAGCGAACTTTTGTTTTAACTTTTCAGTATTTTGACAAATAGTTTCTAAGAACGTGCTTTATAGACAAGCTATCACTTTAAGTCGATGTTTAAAACTAACTACCTACCAGCAAAATCATAAATAACTATTACTACTACTAGGACTTGTAGGTAATTGGCTAGCTGTCGTTTAGGATTGATTTTCTTTTAATCAGTTTCTTTTTTAACACGCTTTTATTAGCTTCTTAAGCTGAAAGTTCTCCAAGCTGTAATAAATAAATAAATAAAAACAGAATCTATTGGTTCGCCGTTGTTGTCAAGGTTTTCTTGTGGGTAAAGGGGTGACCAGACATTGGCAAACTAGTTCCAACCAAGGTGACCTTGGTTTGTGTTGCGGCTATATGGATGTAAACCACGCGCCAACACGTTCGGTGGTTGGGGAAACGCGCCTGCCAACCAAGGGCGTTGAAGGTCAGGGATTACAACACAACTGCTGTCTATACGTATTGAAACTAGCAAGGACACCTTGGTTAGGATGTTGGTTTACATCCATCTGGCGGCCTCTTTAACAATCTTGGTGGCGCGGGCTTGCGGACAATGCAATGGGTAGCTCGCTGTCCGGCCGTCCGGTAACTGTCCGGACCAAACCCAAGTCGTCGACGGCGCGCACTGTTCTCGCGCGCCTCAAGGAGTTGTCAGCAACAGCAGTTGGCAGCGGCCCAGCCGGGTCGAAGCCTACTGGGGCCAGGGTTATCCGAAAGGGAACTCGAGCCCCGGTATGAAGGCTTGAAGGAACGGTGTGGGTTTTTTAGTCAGTAAGAGTCTGACACTATCTCCCGCTCCGCCCAAGAGCGGGGGTTGTCATTGGATGATTTTTCCCATCGAAAAAAAAAAAAAAAAACAATCTTGGTGGGAACGGTGAACCTCAACGTTTGTTAATTACTTATGTTAATGGTTTCTCGCTAGTTATTCGAATTCTGTCTTCGTTTCATTATCTGCGATCCTAAATCCCTTTGTCAGTTGTGATGATAGCTGATTTTTATAGTTTTTGATACAATTCCTATTCCTATGTCATAAAAATACTAATGTTGAAAGAGGTGATAATACAGGTCACCTTAATACATTGTATATTACTGTATATTTTAAAAGGTATGGGTATACACATTTATAGTTCTTAAAATGTAAGTATCGGAATCTAACTAACCCTTCTTTAACTCATCATTGTTGGATTCATCAGTGTCCATTGGTTCACTGCCACTCGTAACGTTTTCTTGCATGTGGCCAGCATCAGCAGTTTCTTGTACATTGATGATATCAACGTTTTCTTGCATGTGGCCAGCATCAGCAGTTTCTTGTACATTAATGATATCAACGTTTTCTTGCATGTGGCCAACATCAGCAGTTTCTTGTATATTGATGATATAAACATTTTCTTGTATGTTGCCAGCATCAGCAGTTTTTTGTACGTTGATATCAATTTTTTCTTGCATGCTGCCAGCATCACTAGTTTCTTGTATGTTGATATCAACGTTTTCTTGCATGTTGCCAGCATCAGCAGTTTCTTGTACGTTGATATCAACGTTTTCTCGTGAATTTACGACGTTTACGTTTTCTTGTTCGTTGCCGATATCAACATGTTCTTGTGAGTAGTCGACCTCGACGTTTTCTTGCAAGTCGCCAATCTCAGTGGTCTCTTGTGAGTTAGCGTACACAGCGGTCTCTTGTAATTTACTTTCAATGCTTTCGTGTGATTTGGTGTCCTCAGCGTTTTCTTGTAAGTTAATACCGATCTCAATACTTTCATGTGATTTGGCGTCCTCAGCAATATCTTGCTGGTTGCCGCTATCAGCCGTTACTTGTAAGTTGGGGACCTCTACGTTTTCTTGCAAGTTGGGGACCTGAACATTTTCTTTTAAGTTGACATTCTTAGCTTTTGGCTGTGGAACTGTGCCGGTCGATTTAGGCGTCATTCGGGCTCGCTTGCTCGAAGGCTCGCTTAATATGTAATATTTATGGTCAGCTACTGTAAAATTTTTTGGCCTATCACTGCGGATTAGCTCAGGAAGGCCTTGTTCAGGTAAATTTTGAGCAAAACAACGGTATCTCTTTAATGCGTCCCGAGTTTCGATTTCAATATCACTAATTGTCTGCAAAATTTTCATTTTCGCCTTCAGTTTGTGAGAACGAGGCATTCGTTGAAGCGCTGGTAGTATCGATAAGAGAAAATGTCGGTCTTCATCGACTGGTGGTCTTGGTCCCGCTCGCGGGGCTGCTCTACTTGTAGGAATTGGCCGGGGTGGTGTTGGATCTGGACCAATGTTGACTTTGCAAATATTGTATACTGGTTCGGAGAGTCCAGGAAGTTTTAATTGTGCTATAGTTGATACCCGTGGAGTATCTGAGCTGTCTTCTGACAATATTGGTGAAGGGCGATTTCTTTTTGCTGTCATTGCCGGTAGTAGAAAAAGTAACTGATCATAGTATTCGAATTTCTTGCGATCCTTTTGGATGGCCGGAAAACCGAGTTTAAGGGCTTTTATCTCTTCTTGTTGTAAGTTGTATTCTCTTCTGAAGCACGCAAACAAATTTCTCCACCTGTTGTACAGTTTCATATCTGAAATAAATTAAATTTAGTAAAATATTTGGATACTTTCGTGCACATTTATCGAAAAATAACTTACTGTCTTCTTTAAGATAACTTTTTAAGATTAGATTTCAGGAAAAAAAACAAAGAAATGAACACCTAAATTGAGAATTTTAAGTTATAATCTTTTCAAATTCTGTTTTGAAACAAAATTTTGAAAGGTCTCATACTAGGTATGAATATCTAAACGTAGGAGATACTGTTTCCGATCTTGATAGGTGTGAATGCGATATGGGTATGGATATGTTCATTTTTAAGACCTACTCTTTCGGAAGCTCTACTATATTCAACGAGCGTTGATCTGAACTCCTTCATAGTCTCAGTCATGATTAGGTACTGTCGTCCGCAAATCAAAGGTGAGTGATGCACTCGCTATCGAAATTATTGTTTAACCCTCTCCAGTCTAGAACCTTCAAAACATCCTCCGTTGCGGCGGTGAACAATTTCCGACCCGCTGCACGAAGATGGGTTTCGAGGTTTGGTCTTGTAGTCGGACTGACATGGTAGCAATTTTATAAAAGTAATGGTACTTGTATAAAATTGCTACCATCATTGATATCGATCAATGTACCGATAGCCAATCGAACACCATAGCAATTTGAAAGGACTGCTGGGCACGCCATAATTATGAGTATTGTCTTTCCAGTCACTCTTTGGGGAGTGGTTGGAAAGACAATACGGCTTCTCACCTTCCGCATGACGCAGGTTCTCACCGTACCTACATGGTAAGTTCGGGAGGTTCCTGCACCGGATTCGTCCGGAAGAAACGTCCAAGTGTCAAAATTGTGTGATCCACGCGGACGATACGGTGAAGCTTACGGTAGAAGTGTGCCACGCTTGAGCAGAACACCGTCCTGACTTGTGGGGCGATCGGCGGCAACGACCTCTAGCGCTGGGCCCGGGTACAGGCCATAGTCCGGAGCGAGGAGGAATGGCAGGCGGTCGCCTCCTTCTGCGAAGCAGTAATGCCAGCAAAAGAAGCAGCCGCATGCGCGACGACCCTCGCACCCCAGACGGAATACTGGAAGTCGTCAAACCTGCGCGCGAGACGGTTCGTAATGACTGTGGAAAACAGCTTGGAGACATGGTCAGAAGAGCGATGGGCCTGCAATTCTTAAACAGCGTCTCTGCTCCATGCTCCTGGTGTCGAGTATGACGGAATCAAGAAGCTTCTGAAAAGCCGGTCCATGCCAGTTTTTTTACCCGCCTTCAGGAGTTTGACCGTAATTTCGTCATCACTTGACGCCTTGTTTTTAGTTTTTTTTTTTCAATACATTAGGTACCTAATTCATTGCCTTAGTTTCAGTGTCCTGACTGGACAAAGGAAAAAACTGACAAACTAACGAGGGTATAAAAGACAATCATCATCATCAGCCTTTTTAATGTTCCCACTGCTGGGACTCAAGCCTCTTCTCTAGGAGAGGGAATGGGCCGTAATTCACCACGCGGGCCCAGTACGGGTTGGTGGATAAAAGACTATACTGTGCATAGATACTCTGGTCTTTTATGAATCTTGTTCTCTGTACCTTTGTCACTTATTTTCGTTTTAACAGATCAACGTTTTTTTCTTCTTCGTCATAATATCTACCTACCGCCTTAACTTCTAATGAAATGAAATAAAAATCTAAGTGACTGTTCGCCGGACACGGATCCAAAAACTTTGCCTATTTTATATTACCTATTTCTTTATTTTAAGATAAATAAAAGGCCAATAAAATAAATAATATTACAATCTTACAAAATAATAAAAATAATAGGTAAGTACATATTCGTATTAATAATATAACAAAAGAATGAACTTTAATTATAAACGTAAAATGGTCTTGTTCCGTTATGTTCCGTAAACGGTTACGCAACCCCACGGTCAAATATCGATGTATCCGAGGACGGCCTCGGATACGTCGATATGCGACACATTTCGCCTAAAAGTCCTCACTGTGAAGCAATGTACCATAAAAGACACTTCCGACTGACCACCGCTAAGTTCGTTTTTGCTTGCACTCGAAACGAAAACTTTAAAGGGGTTTGACGCCGTGCCGCAGGATTCAAGCGATTTTTTTTTTAATCATTGATCTCTAAGTGTTCAGGTAGAAATGACCGCGATGGTACGTGTAGCCTACCTATAGTATGCGATTGTTTGAAATTGCCGCGGCCCTACAACGCAAAGGGAAAACAGGTGGCCCACCTCCCTCCACCCACAGGGGAGTAGATATTTGATGATTTCTCACCTTATTCATAATAAGGGTTCCTAGTTGACTACGGAACCCTAAAAAATGCTTACCTGTAGTACTTACTTACTCAAATAACTTACTCGATAACACTCAGCTATATTTGAACATTACATAAGAACTACTAAAGCAGCAACACGGTATGGTAGCGCTTGGGACATATTTAATGATTGCAGAAAATATTATGCAGTTACAGACAAGATTTAATTTAATGGGTACATGATCCTGTTAGGGCGCAGAAAATTAACATAAAACTATCAGATATACAAATACAAATGATAAAGAATATATCTTACTAATACTGGCTCAATTAATCATATTCCAGCAGTACGACTTTATTCTGGCCTGTACAACAGCGTTTTATGGTATCTGTTTCTTTGCAATACGTACCTATATATATAAAAAAAAAAAAGTAACGCCATGCGCCCTCATACAGCGTCGCCATTTTAAAGGCTCGTTTTCAGGCGACGCCTACATGAAAACCTAAAGAAAAGCTCTTTGTTGGATTCTCAACTCTCGGTCCTTAACCGAGCGATGAGAATCAAACTACCTACCTATCTACAGATATTGAGGCAATCCTAGTGCTAATGAAAACGTGTTTAAAATCTGCCTCCAAATGCAACAAGCTGGTGCGTATACAAAATAACAACAGGACAGATATAAAACATATAATTAACAGCAATATTCAAACGAACCTATTTCTGTTCTCTCCTGTGGAGTCAGTTCCTCCCATCCTTCTACCAATTCTTTACAGACATTGTACCGTATAGCTTGCTCCTCCCTATGGTCTAAAGGTGTACTAAGATCGTAAAGTGCGGGTTGATCTTTCATTAGAGAAATTAATTTTTCGGTTTTAATTTCCATGTCTGAATTATCTTCCATTTTTTCGCGAAACCCGTGTTTTGTGTCGCTCGGGCGACAGGAATCGGCCGACTAACAGACGCAAGGATAGTTGGGCTGGGCACCGCCGGGCGGTATGCATGATGCGCGCTCTTTCCAACTGCAGGAGTCTCGTTGAAGTCGTGTCTCATTCGGGAAAATATTGATTGATGTGTTACGTTGGCTAATTAAGAACCAATATTTATAGACGCAAACAGCCTTCATATACAACTCACTAATCATATTTGTTTCATTAAACTACTGGTTAGTGGATTCTAAATTCAGTAGAGGAGGCCCGGATGCTAAATTTGCAGTTACTAAATTATCATGACCTTTTGGATTATGAAGATTAGGTTCTAAAACGAAAGTCTATGACAAGAGAGCGAGGAAGAATTTTCAAAAATTGTAAATATAAGCTTCACTTTGATATACTCGAATGCGATTGCTTTTTTATTTTGAAGGTAATCTTATCAGTATTACGAAAAACCTATTATCTGACGGTTTTCATGGGGCGATGTAGCTAAAACCTTCGGTAAGTGTAAAATTTTCAACGTTCATAACAAAACAATCATCATAGCAAATGTGGTAAAAGAAAATTGCACTTACAATGAAAATTAACCAAACTTTATGACTCGCCCATTTGCTTGTGACACGCTCAAATTGTCAGATTATTGAAATATACACTTTTCTGCATGTACTTAACTTCACACATAGGCCTCCCCCAAGCGTTGCCACAACGACCGATCCTGTGCGTCTCGCATCCACCGCATTCCCGCAACTTTCACCAGGTCGTCGTTCCATCTTATCGGCCTTCCAACGCTGCTTTTTCCGGATTTTTGTTTTAATAATCTGACGGGCTGTCCTCTACGAACTCCAATAAATCAAGGGTTCGTATAGGTATGATTTTCTGACGTGCTCGAGTATCCTGCAAAATCCCTATCTGGCCGCTCCTACCGATAAACGCTCGGCTCGCACATCACATTCAGCTGTCTTTAGGATAAAACCTCCATCCAGTATCACCCACGTATCTTTCTTTCAGGTAGAAAGAACCTGCTTATCAGTGTTTAAATTAATCACAAGGTTATTTTAAATAAAGTCGAATATATTTTGTTACGGATATAACTAGGTGTAGGTAATCTGCCTTGTTGCCATGCCACTCACAATTGGTTGGTTGGTAAAAAATGCCTACGCGTTAAGTTCTTTTATAAATGAAGGTAAAAAATATTAATTTAGACTTACTTATTACAATTTTTTGACATTTTATTCCGGCGTATAGGGTTCTGGAAACACTGCACCATTTTGGAAAACCTTTCACCATTTGAAATGCACATTATTTGGTTTTTTTTTTTTTTTTAAACTAATTGTTATGATGATATTCGTCAAACAAGTCGGAAAAAGTCGTGCAGTTTTAGAGCTTCCAAATCAAATCAAATCAAATCATCTTTATTGTGGACTATAGGTATATATAATAAATACAGGTCTTAAATAATTAAAAGTTCAGCTATGTCCCGCCGTTGAGGCATACAATATTAAAATACAAATCAGAAATTAAAACATAATTAGTCATATTAGTCTCGATACATTATTAAAATATTCCAAATTGTAAATACATACAAATTCAATTTCAAGTCATAATTCATTATTACAACATTGCAAATTGTATTCTTACATAAGTATTAAAAAAAATATTAAAAAAACCGGCCAAGTCGGACTCGCCCATGAAGGGTTCCGTAGCAGCAAGTAACATAATATAAAAGTTCTTGTAATGTGTTGTAACTTTGATCGATGTTTTAATAATAGTGTATTTTTTTCGATTTATGACGCATTAAAAAAAAACTACTTACTAGATTTCGTTCAAACCAATTTTCGTTGGCAGTTTTTATAGTAATGTACATCATATATTTTTTTTTAGTTTTATCATTCTCTTATTTTAGAAGTTAGGGGGGGGGGACACATTTTACTACTTTGGAAGTGTCTCTCGCGTAAACTATTCAGTTTAGAAAAAAATGATATTAGAAACCTCAGTATGATTTTTGAAGACCTATCCATAGATACCCCACCCCACACGTATGGGTTTGATGAAAAAAAAATTTTTGAGTTTCAGTTCTAAGTATGGGGACCCCCAAAATTTATTGCTTTTTTTTCTATTTTTGTGTGAAAATCTTAATGTGGTTCACAGAATACATCTACTTACAAAGTTTCAACAGTATAGCTCTTATAGTTTCGGAAAAAAGTGGCTGTGACATACGGACGGACGGACAGACAGACAGACAGACATGACGAATCTATAAGGGTTCCGTTTTTTGTCATTTGGTTACGGAACCCTAAAAAGAGGAAACACACAAGCAATTTAAACGGTATTCAACTACAATTCACAATATTATCATACATATGTGGGAAAAAATTATACTTATTTTTCCTTTCTTGTCATTGGAATACAATATTTTTATCACCTAGGTAATCTTTGACATCATAATAACATTTGTCTATTAATAATGAATGTAGTTTCTTTTTAAACTGGAGGATTGGTAATTGTTTAATGTCATCAGGCAATTTATTATATATTAATGATGTCATGCATAAAAAAATACTTTTTCATTACTCATACTCTGAAAGTAGGTCTGAAGTTGCCTGAGGAGCGGGCTGAAAGTGATACTTTTCATCCCTAGGGAGTTTTACTTTACAACTGACAGCTGTCAAATTATTAAAAAAAAAAAAACTAGTTCTATCTTCACATTTCTATTGAACCATGTTCCAATTTCTCATACAGCCAGTCAATCCCAGCGCGATATAAAATTGAAATAACTTAAAGATAAGTATTAATTAAATAATGTTATATTTTAAGTGATTTATTTGTTCAACTATTTCTTTAAAATACTTTATTTTTAAAAGATTACAATTAATTTCTAATTTTTCATTAATGAGGCTGAATAGCTGGCCGGCTGCAGAAAAAAAAAACAAAATGGCGGGAAAGTGGCAATCGGTCGTTGGTTTTTTCGACTTTCGTTTACATTTCCGTACAACAGAGTTTTGTATGAACACGTTGTGTTTATCAGATTAAAATAGTGATTTAACGCCTAATTTCATAAGAGAAGAGGCTAAAGCAGTAGTGGAATACCTTTTACCGCCTAAATCAGAAGAAAGATACCTACTTAAAATCATAGGTACGACGACTTAGGTTTTACAAACTTTTTATTTTATTTTTAGTTTCCTCGTATTCGTAATGAAAAGCACAGTGTTTACCTCGGGGTGAAAGTAACCCATTTAACCCCTCGAATTAGCGACCTCGCTGCGCTCGCCCGCCAACTCCTTCTCGGGACGAAATGAGTTACTTTCACCCCTAGTGTAACAATGTACTATTTCATTTCTCATACTCTGAAAGTAGGTCTGAAGTTGCCTGAGGAGCGGGCTGAAAGTGATACTTTTCATCCCTAGGGAGTTTTACTTTACAACTGACAGCTGTCAAATTATTAAAAAAAAACTAGTTCTATCTTCATATTTCTCTTGAACCATGTTCCAATTTTCCATACAGCCAGTCAATCACAGCGTGATATAAAATTGAAATAACTTAAAGATAAGTATTAATTAAATAATATTATATTTTGAGTGATTTATTTGTTCAACTATTTTTTTAAAATACTTTATTTTTAAAAGATTACAATTAATTTCTAATTTTTCATTAATGAGGCTGAATAGATGGCCGGGCACAGAAAAAAAAAAATGGCGGGAAAGTGGCAATCAGTCGTTGCTTTTTTCGAGTTTTGTTTACATTTCCGTACAACAGAGATTTGTATTAACATGTTATGTTTATCAGTTTAAAATAGTGATTTAACGCCTAATTTCATAAGAGAAGAGGCTAAAGCAGTAGTGGAATATCTTTTACCGCCTAAATCAGAAGAAAGATACCTACTTAAAATCATAGGTACGACGACTCAGGTTTTACAAACTTTTTATTTTATTTTTAGTTTCCTCGTATTCGTAATGAAAAGCACAGTGTTTACCTCGGGGTGAAAGTAACCCATTTAACCCCTCGAATTAGCGACCTCGCTGCGCTCGCCCGCCAACTCCTTCTCGGGACGAAATGAGTTACTTTCACCCCTAGTGTAACAATGTACTATTTCATTACTCATACTCTGAAAGTAGGTCTGAAGTTGCCTGAGGAGCGGGCTGAAAGTGATACTTTTCATCCCTAGGGAGTTTTACTTTACAACTGACAGCTGTCAAATTATTAAAAAAAAAAACTAGTTCTATCTTCACATTTCTATTGAACCATGTTCCAATTTTCCATACAGCCAGTCAATCACAGCGCGATATAAAATTGAAATAACTTAAAGACAAGTATTAATTAAATAATGTTATATTTTAAGTGATTAATTTGTTCAACTGTTTCTTTAAAATACTTTATTTTTAAAAGATTACAATTAATTTCTAATTTTTCATTAATGAGGCTGAATAGCTGGCCGGCCGCAGAAAAAAAAAAACAAAATGGCGGGAAAGTGGCAATCAGTCGTTCGTTTTTTCGAGTTTTGTTTACATTTCCGTACAACAGAGATTTGTTATGTTTATCAGATTAAAATAGTGATTTAACGCCTAATTTCATAAGAGAAGAGGCTAAAGCAGTAGTGGAATACCTTTTACCGCCTAAATCAGAAGAAAGATACCTACTTAAAGTCATAGGTACGACGACTCAGGTTTTACAAACTTTTTATTTTATTTTTAGTTTCCTCGTATTCGTAATGAAAAGCACAGTGTTTACCTCGGGGTGAAAGTAACCCATTTAACCCCTCGAATTAGCGACCTCGCTCCGCTCCGCCGCCAACTCCTTCTCGGGACGAAATGAGTTACTTTCACCCCTAGTGTAACAATGTACTATTTCATTACTCATACTCTGAAAGTAGGTCTGAAGTTGCCTGAGGAGCGGGCTGAAAGTGATACTTTTCATCCCTAGGGAGTTTTACTTTACATATGACAGCTGTCAAATTATTAAAAAAAAGTAGTTCTATCTACACATTTCTATTGAACCATGTTCCAATTTTTTATACAGCCAGTCAATAGCAGCGCGATATAAAATTGAAATAACTTAAAGACAAGTATATAATGTTATATTTTAACTATTTCTTTAAAATACTTACTTTATTTTTAAAAGATTACAATTAATTTCTAATTTTTCGTTAATGAGGCTGAATAGCTGGCCGGTCGCAGAAAAAATTGAAATAACTTAAAGACAAGTATTAATTAAATAATGTTATATTTTAAGTGATTAATTTGTTCAACTGTTTCTTTAAAATACTTTATTTTTAAAAGATTACAATTAATTTCTAATTTTTCATTAATGAGGCTGAATAGCTGGCCGGCCGCAGAAAAAAAAAACAAAATGGCGGGAAAGTGGCAATCAGTCGTTCGTTTTTTCGAGTTTTGTTTACATTTCCGTACAACAGAGATTTGTTATGTTTATCAGATTAAAATAGTGATTTAACGCCTAATTTCATAAGAGAAGAGGCTAAAGCAGTAGTGGAATACCTTTTACCGCCTAAATCAGAAGAAAGATACCTACTTAAAGTCATAGGTACGACGACTCAGGTTTTACAAACTTTTTATTTTATTTTTAGTTTCCTCGTATTCGTAATGAAAAGCACAGTGTTTACCTCGGGGTGAAAGTAACCCATTTAACCCCTCGAATTAGCGACCTCGCTCCGCTCCGCCGCCAACTCCTTCTCGGGACGAAATGAGTTACTTTCACCCCTAGTGTAACAATGTACTATTTCATTACTCATACTCTGAAAGTAGGTCTGAAGTTGCCTGAGGAGCGGGCTGAAAGTGATACTTTTCATCCCTAGGGAGTTTTACTTTACATATGACAGCTGTCAAATTATTAAAAAAAAGTAGTTCTATCTACACATTTCTATTGAACCATGTTCCAATTTTTTATACAGCCAGTCAATAGCAGCGCGATATAAAATGAAATAACTTAAAGACAAGTATATAATGTTATATTTTAACTATTTCTTTAAAATACTTACTTTATTTTTAAAAGATTACAATTAATTTCTAATTTTTCGTTAATGAGGCTGAATAGCTGGCCGGTCGCAGAAAAAAAAAACAAAATGGCGGGAAAGTGGCAATCAGTCGTTGGTTTTTTCGAGTTTTGTTTACATTTCCGTACAACAGAGATTTGTATTAACACGTTATGTTTATCAGATTAAAATAGTGATTTAACGCCTAATTTCGTAAGAAAAGAGGCTAAAGCAGTACTAGTGGAATACCTTTTACCGCCTAAATCAGAAGAAAGATACCTACTTAAAATCATAGGTACGACGGCTCAGGTTTTACAAACTTTTTATTTTATTTTTAGTTTCCTCGTATTCGTAATGAAAAGCACAGTGTTTACCTCGGGGTGAAAGTAACCCATTTAACCCCTCGAATTAGCCAACTCCTTCTCGGGACGAAATGAGTTACTTTCACCCCTAGTGTAACAATGTACCTACTATTATTTAATAGTGCCGTTTTACCATAAGGTATTTGTACCTCTAACCTTTTTTTATCCCTTAATTTTCGATAATAGCTTTTGACAGCATTCATAAAGTAGCTTAGATTTGATTTCACAAAAATACTTGATTCGTAAATGTATAGGGAAGGCAATGTGAGAATTTTTAGATTTTTAAAGTAAGGTTGACAACTAATTGTACCTACTATTTATTTGGCACGTTGCTCTAATGCACATCTTTTGCAATTACCCCAAAATATAATGCCGTATCTCAGTAATGGTGCCACCAGTCCGTGATAGGTCGTTAAAATCGCTTCTTTGTTAACTATTTTGGAGAGCTTGTAAAGAGCGAATGAGGATTTGTTGATTATTTTGCAGAGATTGTCTATATGGTTTGTCCATGAAAGTCTGTAATCAATATTTATTCCTAGAAATTTTGTATTTGTTACAGATTCTACTGTCTGCCTGTTGCCGAATGTTAAAAAATGTGCGAATATTCGTTACATCACTAATGTCAAGCTTATCGCTTTCAATACCTGGCAACCCCATTTGCAAGGGTAGTTGTTGTGGGATTTTGCTATTAGGTACCTACTTATTTCAGAGTATTTTAAAGGTTCCGCGCCTAAAAGGTAAACAACAAAACTTTAATTGTAAATGACTTTTACTGACTAAACAGCCACTGTATCTCTTTACTATGATCTTACACCATGATCACCAAGTTCTTACCTAGCGGTTGTGAATTGTTATAGGCGCGACCAGGTACGAGGAATTTGATCTCTTCTGCATTTTATCGATTTTCCGATACTGATGTTGGAGTTTATTTTCATCATCGATTTCACGAAAAAAAAAAAAAATAGCGATGGTAGGCCGCTTCAACCCAAACTATTTTTTTCCTATAAGTCGATAATGGCGGTCTCGCGGAAAGAGGAAGCGATTGTCACGTATTATCAGATCCGATACCCGGCAGGTATTACCTGGGTAACCGAATAAATAACCATACATAGCTTAAGTTTATTTTTTTATTCTGACGGTAACTATATGGTTTGTTTATTTTATGACGGCTTTTTTTTAGGTGGGAATTCATATAATAATTTCTCCAGCTCTAGGATGAAGCTTAAGGACGTGTCAGAACTTTGCTAACTGAACCCTACCTGTGTTCTTTAGTTACTCTTTGTGTTCCAAGACAATATTGGTATCTCTTTAAGAACATCCTGTGGCCTTGACGGGCATTAGACCTACTAGGTCCCTACTAGGGCTTTCAATACCGGTATTACGGGATCCCGTAATACCGTGATCACGGATATATTTTGGTCTTTTTTCAATCACGGTATTGACGAGCCAATACCGTGATTACGGTATTACAATTTTTAATATATATTATTGTGTTTTGTTGTAGTAAGTAATAAGAAGTTGTATTATATAATATAAATTACGATGTAATATTATTCTCACACTTGTATTAAGCGCCAACTCTTCGCGATACGTCGAACCATAGACTAAAATGGTCTAAATAACGCGTAGTGTAATAAATAGGCCCTATACGACGTTATTGTTCTGTTAGTTAGTGTCGCAAAGGCGCCCGGGTAACACGTGCATGTGAACTTGGTCATTGTGTATTTTTGATAAGCTTGTAATCTTGACGAGCAACATGGTACATAATATTAATACTTGTATTTTATGGGGTTTGACTCAATTCTCAACGAATTACGCGATCGTATTTTTTTTTGTAAAAACTAATGAACTAATTGAAGCATCTAAAATTGTGTCATTTTCCACTTTGTTTAATATCACTTTTACTTTAACGATACACGTTATCCGTTAGATCTACAATTAAAAAGTAAAAATTGAATATTTGAGCGGTTTGGATGTGGCTTTCTTTTTTAACTTCTAATTTTATTAATTTTGCCTAATTAGTACTTATTAACTACTTTCGTATTCGAAGAAACAATTCAAAATTATACATTTAATTGGTAGTTTGGTAGAACAATTAAATGTGAAATATTAATATAATAATAAGAAAGACACGAGTCTTGACGCTTGCTGACCTCTAAGGGCAGTATAGGTACGCATCGAATGTATCAGCCAGTAAACTATAGGTAGGTACGGCAGCGCTATGCTTACTTGAACCTTAGAATTGCGTTTTAACCGTATTAGAAATGTCGTAAAAAAGTTACAGCGTCAAGTAAGCCTAAACCTTACGCAGGACTATGGTTTTAATCTACCTTATTTGCTAATCGCCGGTAAACAATCAGTATGGCAGCGCCATGCTTACTAGAATCTTATTAGAACACTTAAGAGAGAATAAACGCTGATTCGAAAACAAAAATACGTATTTAATGGTTTTATTAATTTCCTAATTAAAGTTCCTATGGGACGGGGTTTCAGTCAAGCACTAGTTTAAAAAAAAAAACTTAAGTTGAATACCGTGATCACGTGATCACGGTATTAAATATTCTAATACCGGTACTGATACCGGTATTGAAAACATCCGGTATTTGAAAGCCCTAGTCCCTACGGTTCTGCTGATATCTTTTAGAGGCGCGCTTGGTACACTACGCGTCGTCGACGACTCGGGCTGTCTTTTCCGGATGGCCTGACGGCATTGCTCTCGCCCTGTAATTTTGTGACGGCAAGTTTCTGTTGTCTTCTAGACTTTCTTGGAAGTTGGGTAACTTTATTTTTCTCTTTTATTATCACCATCAGCTTTTAGAAATCCACTGCTGAAAATAGGCCTCTCAAATCGTACGCTACTTAGTAAAGTACGATTCGTGGCCCACATACAAAAACCAACAGCTTAGGTGTCTGTTAAAACTTCACGTAACACTAACATGAGAAAAAACCGGCCAAGAGCGTGTCGGGCCACGCTCAGTGTAGGGTTCCGTAGTTTCCCGTCCGTCAAAATAAGTGTACCCACTAATGAGTTTAAAAAAATGCTTGCATATACGATTATACTACAAACTTAGTCCAGAAATTATTTTATACAACCTTTTTGTCTTTTTTGTACAAAAACTGTTCTTTCCATCAAGTTCAAAATAATTTTCCCAGAAAGTCCTTATAAAGTTCTACTTTTCATAATTTTTTCATATTTTCTAAACTTATGGTTCAAAAGAGAGAGGGGGGACACATTGTTTTTTGTTTTTTTTGCGATTATTTCCGAAATTATTGACATTATCAAAAAATGATTTTAGTAAACCCTTATTCATTTTTAAATACCTATCCAACAATATATCACACGTTAGGGTTGAAATTAAAAAAAAAATCACTTCCTACTTTACATATAGGGGGGCTACCCTAATAAAACATTTTTTTCCAATTTTTATTTTACCACTTTGTCGGCGTGATTGATATACATATTGATACCAAATTTCAGCTTTCTAGTGCTAACGGTCCCAGAGATTAAGCGAGGACGGACAGACAGACAGACAGACGGACAGACAGACATGGCGAAACTATAAGGGTTCCTAGTTGACTACGGAACCCTAATAAAAAACACAAAAGCGGACTTAATACCATAGGTATTCTGTACCAGTCAATCAATAGTGGTGGAGAGATAACACGGGTGGCGCATAAAAAAGAAAAAGTAGATATTAATAAGAAAATCATGGGCACAAAATTAAATAGTATTAATATATTTAATATTATAAATAGGTACCTATGTATTTAAATATTAAATAATGAAAAGAGGTTTAAGAGACGACTCTGTTATACCTATATGCGATTTCCGCTTTAATGCATACCGACTGATGGCCGTCTTCATATTTATGTGGTCCTGGTATGTGTACAGACGAATGAACAAAATCACAAGTATGAGAAGGACAAAGCAGTGGAGGATTGTTAGAAGAATGTAGATTCTTAGCGTTAGTAGAACATATACTTATATTGAAATAAAGTAAGAAGGAGGGGTGAGAGAGTTGAGCAGAGAGAAAAGTGTAGCCAGAGCGCGCGAACATAAACTTTTGCCACTTTTTTGCTGAAAATTTGTATTAGATTTTCCTGTTAGTAACAGTTCAGGATTGCGATATGCCCGTCGGACGTAGCAATGGCAAAGTTATACGGCATGAACATTGTTCGCTTTTGAAAACAAAGAAACAAGTTTTCAGATTTGCAGAACTTTATACAATAGTTCTATACCTGTAGGTAGGTGAGTTGGTGTAATTATTAGTTTTCTAGATAGAGAGGTGTTATCCCAGAACTGCCCAGAAGTCGGCGCCAACCGCAAAAACTTTAATTACAGATTTCATCGAGTTCAGTTTTCCGAGAGCAAGTCTGGGCGGAAACCTTTTAGGATTGTGGTTGAGAGATTTCATTCAAAGTGAACGTCGCCTACGCGGAAAGTGGCATGAGGAAACCAAAACGAGATTTATTAATTAATTAGTAGGTATAATTATTTTTAGAACTGTTCCACATCCAATGCCTATTGGAAATAAGACTACTAGGTTAAAGCGGGATAAGAAGGGTCACGTTAGCAGCATGCACATTCACAATGTATATCCAGCTGTCAGGAAAAGTCTTTTCAAAAATGGGTGCCTGAGGGTGGATGACGCTGCCGAGGCACACCTGGAAAGAGGTGGCGCGATGAGGCAAGGGTTACGAAGTAACTATTTAATAATCTGTGGCAAGGGCTGGTTTGATGTCGCTCAAAAAAATATTACCTAGAAAAAGTTGAGAGGCTTTTGCCTAGATGTGGCAAAATATAGCATGGCATTGCATAGTTAGCCTTTTAATGTTTCCACTGTTGGGACTCAGGCCTCCTCTCAAGGAGAGGGAACTGTCATCTACCACTCGGGCTCAGTGCCAGTTGCTGGATGTCGTGTCTTCGCATTTTTTGATTTTGGTCATGCCGGTTTTCTCACGATGTTTTCCTTCGTTGTTCTGAGAGCAGTGGTGATGAAATAAATTACACAAAGCGCCTGGCTGGGTTCGAACTCGCTACCTACAACTCGGTAAGTCGGGGCCACTACCACTGAACCACCACTGCTCTCAAAAGATAATGGTAAGTGAGAAAATATGGGCTAAATAAAAAAAAAAACTATCTCTATTGTTGAATTTAATGAGATTTTATTAGTTTTTACAATAATTACTCTTTAAAGCTGCTAATCAAGTTGTTGATCTTATCAGTTATGTTCAATCTCTTAAGAACAAAGTTTTGAGTCCATTAAAGACTTGCATAATCATGAACTAAAAGATCTTAGGATGTCTAGATCTCGACTAGACTCGTAACCTTCACCAATCTTGAGATCTGCATGGTCCACAGAATGGACACGTTTGTGAAACACTGCTTCGTCGAGAAGTGCATATCGAGAGCTCTTCGCATGTTGACTCTCTCTTGACCTTCGATGATATCGGAGAACTAGCGATGTTAGCGGGTTTTATCTGAAGATGGCAGATATGAATAGTTTACAATATTTTAAGATGGTACACAACTAAATACTGAGTATGAATATGAATAACTTTTTTATTTTATTTTTATTGTTGATAGGTTCGCGCTTGACCGCTATCTCACCTGATGGAAAGCGACGATGCGGTCGACGATGGAACGCGCTTACCTAAAAGAAACCTATTCACTCTCGACTTAAAGATTCCCGACGATAAACTTTTATTATATGACCAGTAGCCCGATTCACGTAATCAAAACCGTAACGATATCGTAGCGATTTAGTCGTTTAGACTATTTCCGTATTCACATCCATCAATCGAGTTTGAACGACACCGAGAATCGATTTAAAAAATAAAATATCTGTCTGTATTTCATTATCCTGGTGGGCTGTAACTGGAAATAATAATAATATATTAAAAAATACCGCTTTTAGATAGGACTTCGATCGAACGACTATAAAACTTCAACGATATTTGGCTTGTTTGATTTTACGTGAATCAGGCTACTGATGGTCAAAGCAAAAAACATGAAGTGTGTGTTTGTGTGTACTACTTATGTACCATATAAAAAATCTATATTTGTAGGTACAGAACCGGGGACTGAGATTGTGGGTTCCGCTTAATACATTTTCCAACAGGAAGTTAAGTATACCGTAGTTTGACTGCGGGACGTTTCGAATAAGTTACCGCGGCCTTGAAAAGCAAAGAGCAACTGAAGGAACACAGGTGGGCTTCATTTCACTCCACTCAAAGCGGGAGAAGCTCTTTGATGATTTCCTACATCAATAAAAAGAAAAAAATAGCTGAGCATCATAGATAACGTTTTAGAAGAAAAGATATATCGCGTACAACGAAGGACTAGAACAATTTTCCTGCTGCGGTCTTCCAGTTCGATTATAATTAGGTGTCTTCAAGGCTAGAGTGAATAGGCTCTTGATAAACTAGCGCGCTTCACCATCAACGATTGCGTCACTTACCATCAGGTGGGATCGCAGTCAAGCACTAGTTTATATCTGCCCCGACATAATTCATAGGTCAAAAGTTATCTATTCATATGATTGGCCTGTTGGTCTAGCGGTTAGTGACCCTGACTGCTATGCCGGAGGTCGTAGGTTCGATTCCCACCCAGGACAAATGTTTGTGTGATGAGCATGATCATTTGTTCTGTGTCTGGGTGTAATTTATCTATAATATTTATGACAGAAATATATAAGTATGTTTATCAGTTGTCTAGAACCCATAACATAAGCTCTGCTTAGCTTGGGACTAGACAGCGTTGTGTGATTAAAAAAAATAAAAAATAAATAAATAATAATCAATAATCATCATTGATATGATAAGAAAAGGTATCTATAAACTAGCCAAAAGGAATCAATACATAGATAGAGCCTTCGCTCCTGTTACCAACCGATCTGAGGAACTATATTACCAACCTAAAGGATCCATAATAGGGTGAGAAACTAAATCCCGGGCCGTAATAGAGACTTTCAGCCGAAAAATTGCTCCATGTCCGTAATTGCTTATTAGGAGGGGGCCCATTCATCTATTAAAGCGGTTAAGTGCGGTCTACCAGGTAGTGGGCACTTGAATATTGAATACCTTTGTACCTTATACTCGTACCTTTTCATTACCTAATCAAACAGTTATTAATCATTTTATTACTTGCCTTTCACAGAAAGCGAAGATCTGACCATTTTTTTTGCTGAACTGGATCTATTTTGCGCAACCGTGAGACACACATTCTTAGTTGTCTCCTTCTTAGGGTTCAATACCTCAAAAGGAAAAACGGAACCCTTATAGGATCACTTGTTTGTCCGTCCGTCTGTCTGTCTGTCTGTCAGGACTCTTTATCTCGAAAACGCGTGGACGTGTCGAGTTGAAATTAAAACCATATACTCAAGTCTGCGGTCCCTCCAAGCTGTGAAAAAATCAAACTTCTAAGTTAATGAATAAAAAAGATACGGCCGTTTATGTCGCAAAAAAACGTATATTTAGATGGTACTTCCCGTTGACCCAGAATCCTGAAATTGGCACAAGGCAATATCTTATAGCACAGGTATAGGAAAAAATATGAAAACAGTAAAGTTGTAGTCACAAAAAAAAAATTTGCAATTCGGAAAAATCTTCGAGACTGGAGTCTAAAAAAATGAAATGGATTTGGGAATTGTAGTTTGCACGGAACCCTCAGTGCGCGAGTCCGATTCGCACTTGCCTAGTTTTTTTATAATCATTAGTGTCTACATTTTGTTACTACGAGTACATTGTGTGTATCTACGAGTGTGTATGTATGCCAAATAAATTAGTTTTCTTTCTTTCTTTCAATCTAGATATTATTTATTAGGAAAGGCTCCAGCTTCGCACAGGTGTATTTTGAAATTGATTAGCTTTTCTCTACTATAATATGTACCTATTTATTTGTACTCTTAAATCTTCATCATGGATCACTTTGCCTATTGGTAAAGATTGCACGAAAATCTGGTCTGTCAATAAATCAAATAATAGATATATTTATATTTTTTTATGTATTTTTTATTAATATTTAAAAATATAATTCATATGTAGGTATTAATGAATAAACAGAATAATATAATATAACAACATATAGTACCTATCATCAGTAGTACCTAGTACGTAATTTATTTTCTATTCACAAAAAATGAACAATTATTGTAAAAACTATATTCCACCATTGTAAGAAAGTGGTTTTAGTAAAGGGGTTTTAGAGAAAAGTGGTACAGGTCACTAGGGTATTATTTTTATGTATTCCGTAATAGTACCTAGGGCCCCGCTAGATTATATCTAAACAGTTGAGGTACATTGGATCTTGTCAGTAAATTCGTGAGGAATATTGAACAAACAAAGCAATGCCACTAGTTTTTTCGGTCTAACTCGAGTGGCCCCGCTGGATAGAAACACATCACTACTCACTAGGGTTACATCACAGTAAAACATAGAGAACCATTTTGTTCAGTTGTTTCCGAATTTATCGCAAAAAAAAGCAGACAGGCGATATGGGGGTTTTGTTTTATAAGTATAAAGATAAAGAAAAATTACAAGTTCTTCGAGAACCTTACTCGTCTTAACTTGCCAGCAATGTTAAATTCAATATCTAAGCTATGAGTGAAACGAGTTCAATAACTTCGGCTGGTTCTTGCGGGTTGAAAACTTTGAAGATAACTTAAGAGTTTTGGTAAAGTTTGTGATCCTGTCTTGAGACTTTGAATGTGAATTAGTTATGTTAGGTATACTCTTAGTAGTATGTAGGTATGTAGAATTCTTAGATGCTATAGATAGACCTATCCAAAATTTATTGTAGGTAAATTAAAGCTTCGTTGGATTTGTAAATTAGTGCAAGTGCAACTGCTTATTGTGCTTGTGGTCCAAGTCCGATATTTGTGTAGGCAAAAGAATCACCTTTATTTGGTTCATTTCAGGTGAAAGCAACAGCCATGTTCTCGCTAGATGGCGCTAAACTCAACTTTTTTTAGTTTATTTTGTTTTTAGTCTATGTGAGTATTATTAGGTAAAGTCAACAACTAAAGTTTTTATATATCCTAAAGTCAACTTAGTCAAATTATTCACTACTTCAATATCCCGCTATTTGGCAATTCTTGACTGTAACACTAGTGTGTATAGCTCTATAAGCTAGCTTTCGCCTCAAGGTTTCACTGTGCTTATCTCCTCAATCATTAGGCAATGGAAACCATGGAAAAAATTGGCAAACGTGGGTTGTCCATCTGTCTTCCTTAACGGAAATCTATAATAAGAATACATAATTTAAAATTCATGCACCCATGCTGTCCGTGCAGAAAAAAGCAATCGTGTTTTATTAAACAGAAAAAGGAAAATTTTGAAGTATAATTTATATATAAGAATAAAGCGAAAAATAGCGACAAAGGAAACAGTAGGCGTTTCCTTTGACGCAATTTTCTTATTATTTCGTTTTGCAAGTTTCAAGAAATGTAAGAATTACCGACGGATATGATACTAACAATACCTACAGTAGGTACTTCCTGTTGTTGCAAAAAAGAGACAGCGGATGTTCGTTTATTATTATAAAAGAAAAACACGATGTCCGGTAAATAGTTTTTTTTTTCTAGTAGAGAGTAATTAGGATATCCGTTCCCTCACGTGTGCAGCCGCCTCTTTCGCTAGAGTGTAAGTAACTCACGGTATAGATAATTAAGTATTTTTGATTTTAGGTGGCAGCACCCACGAGGCAATGGCTCTCGCGCCCCCGCCGCCGGGATTCCGATCCTGATTTCCAGTCACCGTAGGTGCGGGCTTGCGAACAGTGAGCAATGGGTAGCTCGCCATCCGACCGTTCGGTAACCGTCCGGACCGAGCCCAAGTCATCGACGGCGCGTAGTGTTCCATGCGCGCCTCAAGGTGTTGGCCTTCTGGGGCAATGGGTGATGAGAAAGAGACCCCCGGGGTCTGGAACAATGGCAAAGAATGGTGAATGGTTTTTAGTCAGTAAAAGTCTGACACGCCTTCCCGCTCCGCCCAAGGGCGGGAGATGTCATTTAGATGATTTTCCCATTGATTTTAAGAAATTTGTGAATTTTTATTCTCTAGAAAGAAGTAATAACAGGTTTATTTTTATAACACTTTAAATTAGTTTTAACCTTTTTAGGGTTCCGTAGCCAAATGGCAAAAAACGGAACCCTTATAGATTCGTCATATCTGTCTGTCAGTCTGTTTGCTCGTCCGTATGTCACAGCCACTTTTTTCCGAAACTATAAGTATTCTGTGAACCGCATTAAGATTTTTACACAAAAATAGAAAAAAGCAATAAATTTTGGGGGTCCCCCCCATACTTAGAACTGAAACCCAAAAATTTTTTTTTCATCAAACCCGTACATGTGGGGTATGTATGGAGGTCTTCAAAAATGATATTGAGGTTTCTAATATCATTTTTTTCTAAATTGAATAGTTTGTTCGAGAGACACTTCCGAAGTGGTAAAATGTGCCCTCCTCTAACTTCTAAAATAAGAGAATGATAAAACTAAAAAAAATATATACCTATGTACATTGCCTATTTGCATACCATGCAAACCACCAACGAAAATTGGTTTGAACGAGATCTAGTTAGAAGTTTTTAGGGTTCCGTAGTCAACTAGGAACCCTTATAGTTTCGCCATGTCTGTCTGTCCGTCTGTCTGTCTGTCTGTCCGTCCTCGCTTAATCTCTGTGACCGTTAGCACTAGAAAGCTGAAATTCGGTACCAATATGTATATCAATCACGCCGACAAAGTGGTAAAATAAAAATTGGAAAAAAATGTTTTATTAGGGTAGCCCCTCTATATGTAAAGTGGGAAGTGATTTTTTTTTAATTTCAACCCTAACGTGTGATATATCGTTGGATAGGTATTTAAAAATGAATAGAGGTTTAATAAAATCATTTTTTGATAATGTCAATAATTTCGGAAATAATCGCTCCAAAAGTAAAAAACAATGTGTCCCCCCCCTCTAACTTTTGAACCATAAGTTTATAAAATATGAAAAAAATCTGTAAAGTAGAACTTTATAAGGACTTTCTAGGAAAATCATTTTGAACTTGATGGAAAGAACAGTTTTTGTACAAAAAGACAAAAAGGTTCTACAAAATAATTTCTGGACTAAGTTTGTAGTATAATCGTATATGCAAGCATTTTTTTTAAACTCATAAGTGGGTACACTTATTTTGACGGACGGGAAACTACGGAACCCTACACTGAGCGTGGCCCGACACGCTCTTGGCCGGTTTTTTTTTAATACGTCTTAAATCTAAAAAAATACACTATTATTAAAACATCGATCAAAGTTACAACGAACTACAAGAACTTTTATATTATGTTACTTGCTGCTACGGAACCCTTCATGAGCGAGTCCGACTCGCACTTGGCCGGTTTTTTAATCTTTTGTACATATTATTATTTTAAGTTTGTATATACCTATTAATTTATAATATTTAATAGTTAAGATGTATATAATAATTAGTTAAACAATGTTTATTTTTCTAAGCAAGAACTGTACTTATTTTAATGAAAGAATGAATTGAGTATAATTTCACATTGTCATCATTATTCAAATAAATCTGTATATTTAAATAATAATAGTATATTTTAATGGTGTCCAAAGGTTAAGGAGCGCTTTGTGCACAAATCTGGCAGCGGCCGGCAAATCGCTCGGACCACAGTAATGATATCCGACCACCCGGCGACCGGTACCGGTTCCCTCGTCTCTGCATCTTTCAAGTACGTCCTTTGACCCTCTCTTTACTGTTGACTTTTGATATTTTACTTGGACCAAAGTCAGGTTCTCATTTCATATGATCTAATATCTAGTTAAATAAGCCATTTGTATAAAGACGCTTTTTGCGTACATAGCGCTTTGGGAACACATTCATTATGCGTAGGTACAGCTAGGGAGTGGAATTCCCTGCTGGGGTCTGTGTTTCCTGATAGCTACAACCTTGGAGTTTTCTAGAGTGAATAGGATACACCTAGGCAAGCGTGCTCCATCGTCGGCCACATCATCACTTACCATCAGGTGGGATAGTGGTCAAACGCGAGCCTATCAATAACGATAAAAAAAAATTGATTAGCCAATGTGCTGGATTTTACCTTAGATAGAGAGGATAAGCATTTCTATAGAGCGTGGCAATGTCGCCTGTCTTTGGCACATTACCAGTCAAAAGCGACCGATTCCACTCCTTACTGATACATTACTGGGACCAAAGTCAGGTTCTCATATAACTAAGTAAGTATATGATTCAAAATCTAAATAAGCAATTTGTAGACGCCTTGTTAACACTTTTATTTTTAATTTTTTTTTATCGTGGGAAAAAATCATCCAATGACATCCCCCGCTCTTTGGCGGAGCGGGAGATAGTGTCAGACTCTTACTGACTAAAAGACCCACCCCGTTCCTGCTAGCCTTCATACCGGGGCTCGAGCGCCCTTTCGGATAACCCTGGCCCCAGTGCCTTGTTAACACTTCGCGTAACTCAAAAGCTGATTTTTACACAACTGGACTATATGTGAAATCACAGGCGCGGTTTTGATAAAATGGAGCTGAAAATGTAATTAAGACCGAGAAGGCTGACTCGAGACATTTACTATGAGCCAAATAATGCAAAAACGTAGAAAGTATTACATCCGCATTCTAATGGAGCTCAAAATAACTACCTTATTCTGAATCAAAAATATAAATACTACAACTTGTTACTTTTATTTTAGGTAGGATCATCATCAAAGACATCCCCGTTCTTAGGCGGAGTGGAAGATAGTGTCTTTTACTGACTAAAAACCCACTCCTGTTCGTTGCCTTTCGTACCGGGGCCGAATCTTCCTTTCAAATCCTTGGCCCCAGAAAAATTACACTTGAAAAATAAAAATACTTACATGCGATCTTGCCTATTTATTGAATCTCCTTTATTCATTTTTATACACGTTACAATATATTTTTAAATATTTCTTAAAAAACAATTAAAAAAATACATTTAAAAATATAAAAAAAACAGTATCCCACCGGTATCGGGAACAGGGTCCAAGCCAGTGCCGGATCTAAGGGGGGGCAAACCGGGGCACTTGCCCCGGGCGGCAGTTTCATGGGGGCGCTAAATCCTTGAGACGAGAATTCGAAATATCGAACAAATGAAGCCTCTTTTCCTACAATCTCATAGGTTTATATCAAGTAATCGAATCTTATTATAATATGTTTTAAAAACAAACTTTTGTATTTCCATACGCCCAGTTAGTTTTTGAACACATACTAAGTGATTTATAAACGCATCTTAACAGATTAAGTAAATTTTTGAACGCGTGCGTAGTGTCCGTGATCTTTCTGCCAAGGGGAATCCCCGTCACATATCTATACGAGCCGAGCCGAACAAATTCAAACAGTTGAACGTCAAGTGACAACACTGTTTGTTTATGTGGTTGATTGCGTTTGCGAGTAATCAGCGTTAATAAAATAAGTAATTTATTAGTGAAATCATATATTCTAGATTCTATCGCAGAAAAGAAAGCACGCCGTGTAAAGTTGTAGTCTTTCCTGGTTATATATTTTTTCTGTGTTTCTGTTTTATGTCACAAATGAAAGTTATTAGTTATTGGATAATAAAAAGTTTAAATTTATTAAAGGATTATTATTTTAACAAATGGTCACAAAAATGCTACTCATTGGCAGTATTAACAGTTTTTCTCAAACAGTGAAGGTAGGGGGCGCCAGTATCAAGGTTTTGCCCCGGTTCGAAACAATCGTAGATCCGGGGCTGGTCCAAGCTACGGCGGTCAGGGCTCCAGAGAAAGAAACCTCCTAACTATACTTGCCGTTGAATTATTATGGTGTTCAATAGATGGGTAGGTTCGTATGTATTTTCGCATGAACATCATAATGTTATGCATTAAGATAATGGTGGCTTGTCACATTAAGTATAATTACATACTACATAGTATAACTATAAGTTGGTTAGGTAGAACAGTAAATCTATGTCTCTCTAATGGTGTGTGCGGCTGATAGACGAATACTGTCGTGTAGTTAATTAGTTCGTAATTGAACGGACATACCTTGCTAACATCTGCAACAACGGCGTTAACAGTTTCTTGGTAGGTACCTAAATATGAAAATAATTCCTACAATAAAATAAAATGATAATTTTCTTAAACTGAATAAAACAATACCTACTAATAAAAAAAAACAGTGAACGTGTTCGTCGGAAAATTCGCGGCTTTATTTTGCCTGTTTTTTTTTTCCTATTTACCCCCTAGGGTAGGCTAAAGTCGTTCGACCATATAGCCTAGTCTTTCGTCCATGTTTTCTTGCGTAATAAATTTTCAAAAACAATGTCTTTCGTCCATGTTTTCTTGCGTAATAAGTTTTCAATAACAAAGTCTTTCGTATTCATTATCTTGCCTGTAATTTTTTTCATAGACAATACAAACTTCTTTGATGTTTTTTTTTGTTAATATTTTTGGTTTGGATACTAAGTCCTTTAAGTTATGTCTTTGTATGAATAGTTCATAGAATGCGGGTGCAACACATTCTAATGTTTTTGTATTTGGCTTATGTTTAACTTACCACCAGATATAGTAACATATAAAAGACAAAAATAGTAAATGATCACCAAAATTAAACCTACATTTTAATGTAAAATTATAACCAAAGTTTTAACATCTCGCTATCCTATTTAAGCAAAATGAATCCAAATAAAGCATCGGCAGAACCCCATGGTTACGGAGATATCAGTAGTTAAAATTTTGAGGTTAGGTTAACTACCTGCCAAGACAGCTCGACGGAGCCCCGCTATGCGGGGCTCCTACTTCTGGGTTGTTTAAAAAAAAATAACCTCGAAGAAGGTGACGGGGTCTGTGAAGGTGACCCCGTCACCTTCTTCTAACTTAAATCTATCCGACCCGGGGTGCCCTAAAATTCCACTAAGATAGATTGTTGATTAGACAAAGTATCATCCTGCTCTACGGGGCTAAAAAGAGCGCATTAATTTGCTCACTAAGATTTGGTTATCATTTACTACATTTGGTGTTCGAATACAATTTAAAGTACAGTCTATTGTAACTTTAGGATTTAATTTTTTTGGTGTCAAGAAATATATTTTTGACAAAAGAACTAAGGGTACCAAAGCGTTTTATGGTGGTCATTATATTAAATCCCTTTGTATTTGACAGCAAATGTATCGAGTCAGCCTTCGCGGCGAACTTCGCTGAGGTAGCCAAAACTACAATAAAATTCTCAGCTCGTAGAAGCGCTGTTCCTATTATCATCTAAATCTTCAATAGCAAGCGCTGTCATAACAAAAAGCACACATTCTTTTTGCCTGAAGTAAAAAGCCGTCTAGCACAGACGGAAAATAATCGTTGTTTTATGCCGCACAAAGTAAAGTGATTTTACTCAGGGCGTGAAAACTAAGCTTTATAGTGGAACAGCTTTAGTGTTTGCTAATGGAGTACCGGGTGACTCTAAGCTGACTAACGAATGATGCAGCTAAGTTCAGCTAAGCCGTCTGAGTAAATATGTGCATTATGCTGCTCAGATGAGCGTATAATTTATGGCGCAGCTTGTAATAGCTTCTTTGAGAAATGGAATTGGAATGTAATTCGATTTGATATCCAATTCCATTTATAGTTGTAGTGTTTTTAGCAATTCAGGGTTGTGTAATTTGAATGGTGATACACTGACGGGATTCTCAGTGTTGCAAGTTTTATTAGTTTGCAAAACATATAATTGTTGAGTACAACACCGCTCAAGTTGTCACCGTAGGCGTGGGCTTGCGGGCAGCGAGCAATGAGTAGCTCGCCGTTCAACCGTCCGGTAACCGTCCGGGCCGAGTCATCAATGGCGTATAGTGTTCCACGCGTGTTTCCAGGAAATGTCAGCAAAACCGTAGGGGCCCAGCAGGGCCGAAGCCTACTGGGGCCATGGGTTCGCTTCTGAAAGGAAAACCCGGCCCTGGAATGCAAGGCTGCGTAGGAAGAGGAGTGGGTTCTAATCAGTAAAAGTCTGTCACGCCCTCCCGCTCCGCCCAAGGGCAGATGTTATTGGATGATTTCTCACCTACATAAAAAAAAAAACTCTCAAGTCGTAAATTTCCATTTTCTTACTTTTTAAATTCATTGGTACCGTGGGTCGAACTGACAGTACACTTGAGGGGATCAACCAAACACGACAGTCTATTCATAAAGTTAATTAGTCCCAATTTTTCCCAATCTAATAAAAAGTTGGTTAAAATGTTTTGAGGGTTGTTTTTTGCTAAGTGATGATGTTATATTATAACAAAATTAACCTTAAAAAATACATTCAGCCGAACATAGAACCTTCTCCTTTTCGAAATCGGTTAAAAATATAAGTTGAGGTTGTTTGTTAGATTTAATTAAGAATAGAAGCGGGTAAAAAAGAATAACCCTCTACTGCTTTATGAGTTTTTTTTAATCTATGGAATTATTAATTACTATCAGTTACCGGTAAAGATAAAGTTATACCAACTGAGTGTAGGTTATTTTTTTTCAGGTGGAACACCAATGACATCTCCCTCTCTAGGGTGGAGTGGGACTGATGTCAGGTGATGTCAGACTTTTACTGACTAAAACCACTCCTTGTGTTCTGCAATTTGCGTTCT
This sequence comes from Mythimna ferrago, assembly GCA_910589285.2. Taxonomy (NCBI): domain Eukaryota; kingdom Metazoa; phylum Arthropoda; class Insecta; order Lepidoptera; family Noctuidae; genus Mythimna; species Mythimna ferrago. The sequence goes on from OU342693.1 coordinate 6,303,393, forward strand.
AGTACCGCGGGTTTCATTTTTAGAAAATACCTATGGCCCTGCTGGGCCCCTACGGTTTGCTGACATCTCTTTAAGGAGCGCGTGGAAAACTACGCGTTGTCGATGACGGCGAGGTACCCATTACTCAGCGTCCGCAAGCCCGGCGTGTGCTTTTAGTCGGGGCCGCAACCCTTTTTTTTTTATGGTGGGAAAAAATCATGCATTGACATCCCCCGCCCTTGGGCGGAGCGGGAGATAGTGTCAGACTCTTACTGACTAAAAGACCCACCCCGTTCCTTCTAGCCTTCATACCGGGGCTCGAGCGCCCTTTCGTATAACCCTGGCCCCAGTAGGTTTCGACCCGGCTGGGTCCCTGCTGTTACTGACAACTCCTTGAGGCGCGCGGGAACAGTGCGCGCCGTCGACGACATGGGCTTGGTTCGGACAGTTACCGGACGGCCGGACAGTGAGCTACCCATTGCTCACTGTCCGCAAGCCCGCGTCTACGTTGGCCGGAAATCGGGATCAGAATCCCGGCGACGGCGGCGGCGATAACGCCGTTGCCTGATACGTTCGGCCTCCTCCTTTGCGAGCATTACTGCTTCGCAGAAGTCGGCGACCGCCTGCCACTCCTCCTCGCTCCGGACCATGGCCTCAACCAAGGCCCGGCGCGAGAGGTCTCCGCCGCCGATCGCCCCCACGAGGGCACGGCGATGCTCCGCCCAAGCAGGGCACACCTCGACTGTGTGTTCCACCGTGTCCTCCGGGCGTTCCGCACAGTGGCGACACCCGGGCGTCACCTCCGCATGAATCCCGTGCAGGAAACTCCCGAACGAACCATGTCCGGTGAGTAGCTGCGTCATGCGGAAGGTAAGGACGCCGTGAGGTCTTTCCAGCCACGCCTCAAAGAGGGGACTTACCGCCATGATTGTGGCGTGCCCACGGGGCCGCAACCCCGGGCCCCGACTAAATGCATACCATGCAGCAAGAATGTAAGGATATCCGTTCCCTTCAATTGCGGCCGTCTCCTTCACTAGAGTGTAGGTAAGTCACACTATTAATAATTTAGTACTTCTGATTTTAGTGCTTTTCAATAATGAAAAGTGGGAATATTCCACTAACCTTTAACAAGAGAAACACAAACTTTCCATTCATTAAGTATTAAAATAACAAAGCGTTATTGGATTAAAGTTTGCTTAACGTTAGCACTTTCATTCGAATATTGGGATCTAGCTTCTGCCGGCGACTTCACCCGCGTGAAAGGTTTCCATACAAAGGATCCCCGTTTCATCACCGCAGGGGGCAAAGAAAGAAACTAATTTTATAAAAAACTAGCTTTTGCCCGCGCGGCTTCGCTCCCGCTCTTCCCTACTTCAGCCTACTATACCCTACTCTACCCTACTATACCCTACTATACCCTACTCTACCCTACTCTACCCTACCCTACTCTACTCTACCCTACTCTACCCTACTCTACCCTACTCTACCCTACTCTACCCTACTCTACCCTACTCTACCCTACCCTACTCTACTCTACCCTACTCTACTCTCCTCTACCTTACTCTACCCTACACTACCCTACACTACCCTACTCTACCCTACTCTACCCTACACTACCTTAATTTTCATGTTTTTTCCGTAAGAACCTTCTCCTCATAATAACGAACACAACAAAAAAAAAATTAGCGAAATCGGTCCAGGCGTTGTTGAGTTATGCGCTTACCAACACATTTTGCGATTCATTTTTATATTATAGATTGTTGCAATGTTAATGATTTTTTATTTTATTTAAGTCAATATAACATTGAATTTTGCATTACATTTAATAATGTGATGTTATGTTTTACAAAAAATGTTTACTTAATTTAAGCTTAAACATTTTATACGTAATTTGATTGGTATTTACGTAATGTACATTTGTATCTGTTTATAGTCTGTCTAATAAGTCAACCGTCTTGGGAATTTTGTATAATATTTAATCATTTAAAAAATACTTATAATAATAATTAAACAATGATCTCTATCTCTTAATCAACCTTGATTATTGAACCCGTGTTGACTACATCAGATTTCATTAAATCCTAATAATTACTCAAGTCGTTTAACTTATTAGACAGACTCTATGTACATTTTGTTATTAACATAATTTTAGGGACCTACTTTCTAACATAAAATATGGATTTTGTATCTGAAAAAAATAATAATAAAAGGAAACTTTGAGCAAAATTTCACCTTGTCACAGTAGTTTCGGTGCGTTGATATGCCAGTCAGAGTCTTCTTTTATATATATAGAAAAAATAAAACAGGTTGTCTTAACCCTCAAGCCCCAATTCTGCCAGTCAACCTGACGTGCTTAATAAAAAGAGTTTCTTCATAATTTTTACCAAAGATTTTCCCGCTAATTCTTTCTTTGTTTACCAAAAGGCGCGGCTACGACCCCGGATGGGCCGCAGCCATTAAAATAACGGCTAACAAAATGGCTAACAATATTTTTAATGAGCTATAATGGTTAAAGTTGGCTAATGCGTTAACTTTCCTAATGTCCATCTTTTCAGATTTTTTCTATCGTTTTGCAGAAAGTTTGTTCTGATTTTTTTTGGTTTATCGTATTAACAACTTATGAAAGTTTGTTTTTCCGATATAGTAGCAATGCTGCCAGCGTTCTGAGCACTTTTCCCATTGATATCGATGTGGACGAATTTTTTGATGCCCTATGAGTTTTTTACCTGTTTGACCTGTTTGTACATATTGTTAAGTTAAGTTTGTATATAGCTATTAATTTATAATATTGAATAGTTAAAAAGTATTTAATAAAATATCCATATTGAAATGAATTCCGATATAGTGAGTTTTTCTATAATCCTTTGTGGAATTATGAAGACGATTAAAAAGTAAAGACAGATTGGATTGATGGTTTCTGTAAATCTAAGCGGTCTGCGGTTTATGGTTTGAATGTGTATGATGAAAGAGATCACGTTTCTTAGTTTAAATTGATAGGCTTATTAGTTCAGCAGGTCTAACCAAGTCATGGCCGTTTCGTTTTAAATCTCTATCGTCGAACGTCTCGAGTCGGTAATTCCTTTATTCTAACCATGTGACTTGCGTTGAGATGATGTCATTCCCATACATTTGAAGATTTTTACTAGCGTTAAGTATTGCAGATTTATCAACTTGGCTAAACTCTCTGTTGCTCCGGCGTAGCACTCGGTGATACAGGACTGCTACGTCGTAGCACCGCCGTGGCTACGATCGGCTACGAGTGCATAGCAGATAACCAAATAAAATTGGTCGTACGGCGTTGCGCCATCGGTACATGGTGGACATCCCACCTATACGTACAAAGCGTTTTGGGAGTACATTCATTATGCGTACAAGGAATGGAATTCCCTGCCGTAGTCTGTGTTTCCTGATAGCTATAACCTGGGGGTCTTTAAGTCAAGAGTGAATAGATTGCTTCTAGGCAAGCGTGCTCCATCGTCGGCCACATCATCGCTTACCATCAGGTGAGATTGTGGTCAAACGCGAGCCTATCCATTATAAAAAAAAAAAAAAAATTACCTGTCATTCCATCACGTCTAATTTCAGTAATGTTGAAATCTGGAAAAGTTTAAAATAATTAATAAAAAAAAGCTTTTAGTGCTAGATACTTTAGTATAAGGTTTCAAAGGCCTAATTATAAAACTGTTTTAAATAATCTGATGACTACTTTTTACATCTACTTAAACTAAGTATATTGTTTTTTCAACAACAGCATAAAAATTGAATTCGAATATAAACCATTGGCTCCCGGACATTGAAATAACCACATAATATTGACTACTTTCTACATCTACATAATACTAAAATTTTTCAAAGACACCACAGAAATTGGATTCGACTATAGACGGTTGGCTCCCAGTAAGTGCAGATAGAGAACACGAAGTTCCGCGAGCGTATCGCGCTACGTGTACCGGGTGTACGTGCGACGGCCCCGGAGAGTCGTGTCGTGTCGGGTCGTACGTAACTCGCCCGGACACGGAACCTCTGTGGGAGAATATTTGATGCTGTACTGTTCTTTGTTTGTTTAGCTGCGGGTTCGGTAATGTTAGTTTCGGAAGAAAATGTACAACTACACGAGTTTGTGAATATGTGAAGGGAAAACTTTGTATAAAAGATAATGTATCACGATGGAGGGTTGAATTAGTACGTGTGTGTGAGCCTCATGTGCACATTATTTCTGTGTTCGTAACATAATCAGTCTTATAATGTTCCCACTGCTGGGTCTCAGGCCCTTTCTTTTATGGACACGCCATAATTATGGCGGTAAATCCCCTCTTTGAGGCCTGGCTGCAAAGACTTCACGGCGTCCTCACCTTCTGCATAACGCAGATCCTCACCGGATATGAACCCAGTGCGGGTTGGTGCATGTCACATGTCTTCGAATTTTTGGTTCTAGGGCGTACTGGTTTCCACACGATGTTTAACCTCACCGTTTAGAGAGCAGTGGTGATGAAATAATGTAAACAAAGTAATACGCCTGTCTGGGTTTTTTAACCCGCGACCTACTACTGTAAGTCGGAGTCGTTACTACTGGGCTATCTCAGCTCTCAGTGGTGGTCCAGTCCAGGAATCTTCGAGTAATTAGGGAACATATCTGTGTGCGTAAGCCATTTTTTATGACATCTAGTGCTTTGGACTTACATAAGCAGCTGCTGGAATGTTCGAAAGAGTTACCGTAGCCGTGGAACACAAAGGGTAACTGAAACACACAAGTGGGTTTTAGTCTCTAACAGTCTGACACGGCCTCACGCTCCACCCAAGAGGGGAAGTTAGGTACTTAATGATTTACCACCTCAAAGATAAAACGATCTACACTTATACAGGTTTTCCATTTGCATCTGTGTGTTTCAAATTCTCAAGTATTTGAATTTAAGGTCAAAACTTGGAAGATTTGCGATTTTCTCTGCATCAACATCAAAGTATCTAAAGTTTAAGCTTTTGAAGCTGTTACAACTTCAGAGTTGTCGGTTCAGTTTCTTAGCTTACGTTACAGTTTTTATACAAGAAGTATATCTTTAAAGTGGTAGTCTTGAAATATCGGCTTATATTCTAGACGCAAAGTGGTTGAACAACTAGGTACCTACTAATACCTACGTATCTGTATTATTATGCGTGAAGACAAAATTGTGAATTGAAAAGAATTGTTTTTTTTTTTAACCATATTGCGTGCATAGAAAGTGTAAGAATTGGCATAGAGAACTAGTTTGTGCCAACGGTTATATCTGTGTCCATTTAGGAAATTATCTGAAGGGAACACACCGGTCCAAAAATATCCTACGTCCTGTTTCAGAACATGATTCACTCTTGTGCAAATTTCATCCAACTTCGTTCATCCCTTTGAGCGTAAACACAGTAATAAACATACACAAAGTTCCTTTTTTGTGCTATTAGTATGATTTATTTATTTATTCATTTATGTACACACACAAACACTTAAATATGAAATGAAAAAATACAGATATGAGTACAAAGGTGATGTGGTGTGTGTGTGTTATGTATTTGTTATGTTATGATGTGATGTGCAGAAAGATAAAATTTAAGCCAAATTACAACCTCTTGGCAACCACTACTCATTATTATTGTGCATCACAGAGTAAGTCATAGGTAAATTTACTTTCCGTTTATTGAACATACTGTATACTCCTAATCGATATTCCTGACCCGAAGCCACAAACAGTTCCTCGAAGATCTGTTACAATAATCTCCGAGGTGGAACCCACACAGCTGTGACGCCAGTGTTTAGCACATAATCCTCCGTATCACGCTCGTAAACTAGGTATCATCCGAACACAGCACATAAGCGCAAAATAGATAGATACAGAAGACAATCTACATACAAAGCGCGCTCGAGCAACGCACACATAGACACCGCTCACGGACATGATATCTCAGCTCAATCGCCCGGTTGAACTCGTACAGATCGGCGCAACGCGCTGACCATAGCGCGATCGCCTAACATAGGAATAAAAAGTGAAGTACATACATGAGATTGACTTCTGTACCTATCTATTTTGTGACGTAAGGGCCGTTAGAATATTCACCGCAGTAGACACTATGCAAATGGTTGCAAGCACTCCGTGACTGCGCATAGCCTGGTGTTGTATCCCTAGGTACCTGGGCTGCCTGCCCGCAGATTAATGTGCCGTGAGCATAGCCCACGTCCGCAGAATAACGCTGAGTTAGCACGTGCCTACCAGCTATCTGAAATATTGCAGCGTTTTTTTTTTTGAGGAAAAATGGTGAACGGGAGTTTTTTACTTTCAGTTAGAATGGCTTTTGCTCTTTTGGTCGAGTTTTAATTTAGTTGTAGTATGAGTCTATGCCTCTATGAGTTAGATTGTGTTTCTAAGGAGTTTAGATTTTTTAAGATTAAATTGGGATGTTCTTCTTTTAACCGATCAGTACTAAAAAGTGTAACGGGGGCGTATAACGATCACTCTAAAAAAAAAGTATAACCAAATTCAATTTAATTTCCTTGTGTTAGTGGCTCACGTGTGCGTCGGTCTAATATAGTTCCCGTTTTATAAAGGACTGAAAAACTTGATTTCAAGCGTAAAAACGATAATTACATTATTTTTGGAGTGGGACAAGCGATTTTCGCTTGACCCACTTCAAAAATAATGTAATGTAAGAAGTACCAATACTGTAAGAAGGACGTCCCAAATAACTGTTCCCAAATAATATAATTAGGTGAGTTTTGAGGACAAACTCAGAAAAATCCCTTTTTAGTAAATTTTCTTTGAAATCTCTCTTTTGTAGTCATTTTACATAGTTAATAGAAAATTAGCTTCGCAACGAAGAAACTATGTACATTAAACTCTTTGATCTAGTTCTGTTCTACGATTCCACATTGAATTGAACTTGAAAACTGAATTGTACCGAAACTTCTATTCACTTACTACACTATTAATTTAATACATAAGAGAGCTTACCTTTGAAATACGGCCAGCTCAGGTAATTTAAATTTCTTGTGAGAAACTCGCAATCTGAGAGGAAAACTGTGTCATTGAGTATGAATTTGATCACGCAAATATTACACATGCCGTGTGCATGCCGTCGAATGATGCAAAGACCCTGTCCAGATACCGCGTTTTACGCGCGTTTATTCGCTGCGAAGGATCCAGCCTGTTACACACATGGACTCGGAAACAGCGGTTGTGTTGTGGCTTGCGTATCGTCGATGGAATCATCGTAAACGAAGAGAACACCGACGATATAACGTGCACCCAATTCTACGTTCTCTCTATTCAATATTCAATTGTCTGATAATTCCATATCCCATATGGTTACTCTTCTCTTCAACTTCGTCAATAAGCAGTTCCGTGTCGAAGTTATCACGCTCGGCTTGTCCAGAAAGGGCGAATTCGTCGCGATTCTCTCGTGCGAATCACGCGCGATCGTTGCGTCCAGAAAGAGCGTACCAACGCGCGAGCATTTGGGGACGAATTTTGGCGCTCCATTGTTCCCGATACGTCCCCTCGGCCGGAGTTCGCGCGTTTAACTGGACGCAACAAGGGGTCCCTAAGGGCTTGTCCAGAAAGGGCGAATTCGTCGCGATTCTCTCGTGCGAATCACGCGCGATCGTTGCGTCCAGAAAGAGCGTACCAACGCAACAATTCCGTATCAAAATTTTGGCGCTCCATTGTTCCCGATACGTCCCCTCGGCCGGAGTTCGCGCGTTTAACTGGACGCAACAAGGGGTCCCTAGTATCTCGACTCGCGCGCAATACGCGCGAATCACGCGCGAGTCGAGGGTCTGGCGTTATGCACGCGATTTACGCGCGTATTTTGAATTCGCGCGATGCTTGTGGACGCGATGTATTCGTGCCTAGTATCTCAATAGCGCGCGAATGAATTCGCGCGAAACGTTTCGCGACGAATTCGCTTCTTCTGGACAAGGTCTAATATCTCGACTCGCGCGCAATACGCGCGAATCACGCGCGAGTCGAGGGTCTGGCGTTATGCACGCGATTTACGCGCGTATTTTGAATTCGCGCGATGCTTGTGGACGCGATGTATTCGTGCCTAGTATCTCAATAGCGCGCGAATGAATTCGCGCGAAACGTTTCGCGACGAATTCGCTTCTTCTGGACAAGGTCTGAATACGTCCACTCGCAACGGTCTCGCGCGTAATGCTGGACGCAACAATGGCGTTCGAGTCAGGACACGCGCGTCGAGAGCCCAGCTCATTGCACGCGTTTTACGCGCGAGTGAGGAAACGCGCGTAGGCATCTGGACAGGATATATGGAGTTCTAGTATCTTGGGTACGCGCGAGTGTCAGCGCGGGTGGATTCGCGCGTAAAACGTTTAATCTGGACAGGCTCAAACATAAAAATGTGTCATTTCTTATGCACTTGACGGCAAATATTTGACTCGATGTCAACCTTCTCGACAAGCTTCGCTGAGGTAATTAATACTATCTAAATAAAAAAATTAGTATGCACTTGACGGCAAATATTTGACTCGATGTCAACCTTCTCGACAAGCTTCGCTGAGGTAAATAATACTATCTAAATAAAAAATTTAGTATAGATAAAACTAAAAACACATCTTCGGCGCCACATTATAGTGCGTCCAGATCTGGCGAAAGCGCCGCTTGCGAACAGCGCGTGTGCATTTCATGTTCGTACGAAGCGCGTGGAGCGCAGGGTCTTCGTACGAACGAGCCGTGCGCGAAGTGCAAGAACTCGACATGCATGCGCATTCGCCAGATCGGACGCACCATAAGAACTACAAGAAATATGAAATACTGCATCGCTCAATTAAATTCTCCGTGCGATTCCTCGAAATCATCTATCGGGCAGTTGCCCAGCAGACACAACACCTATCTGGTCGGAGGATCCTCTCTTTTCAATGGAGGTTTGCGGGACATTACTCTCTGTTCCAATTAACTCCAAAAGTCAAAATTCTTCATAAGCGTTCTACAAATAATTCATACTCCTATAAGTGTATAAAACATAAGTCACGTCTAGGAAATATGCAGGCACTACGTGACGCCCATATAGCACCTACATATCGGAACGCGCAGGTAGGTACTCGACCGATTGCCCTGATAAAATATTAGCTAGCTGGCCTAGCTGAACGCTATGTTGGTCATGTACAGAAATATGTTTGAGTTTCGGTATATTTGTGGAATATTGGTATAAAGTTTATGGTTATGAGTTTGTTGGAATATTTTCTAGTTCCTTCTACATATAGTAGGTCCAAGCTATATTATCTGGGATGCGGAAATGTATGAAAGATTATTAGGGGAATGTAGGATAGGGTATAAAGTCCCTGTGGAACAGGGACACATCATCACCGTTGTAAAGGGTGATCATCATCATCACCATCATCAACATCCTCCGATCTGATTATGCTGGTAATTGTTTATAATTTCGTTCCTATATGGCATGTTGCCATATAGGAACGAGATGTCGCTACAGAGTCGTGGCGGCCCTGAATCGCAAAGGGCCCGGGCGGGTTTACTCGTAAGTCAGTAAAAGTCTGACATTCCTCTCTCGATCTAGGGAAGCGAGAGGCGCTTCCCTAGATTGAGAGAGGATATTTATTGATTTCCTATCCTCAAAAAATTACCTTGGATTTTTTTACGCTAGCTTTTCTCGTGCCCTATCTCATGTCATCAAAAGTACTTTATGACGCCTAGTAATAGTCGAAATCGGATCGGTACAAATATAAAACAAGTACTTAAACAATTTAGTCCCGTTTTAATTAAAATGACATTGTAACATAATGTAATTTTTGTACCAGCGTTTAACGGACGCAGAAATATTCATACATTCAAACATTTTTTTATGTCGAATAAAACTGACAATGGAGAATCACTACACAAAACACTCAACATTTTCTGCACACAACAAAAAAATAAAATACAAGCCATCCATTCTTCAAAAAGTCTAACGATTTGTTATCCCGTGAGCATTGCTAGCAGCTGCGTGTTTTCTTCAAGCTTCCACGGTTAGCGACCACTTCCGAAGCAATAAGTCAGCAGAACAAAAACACCAGACTCGAGGTGTAATGGTCCATCAACGAGATAAAAGGAATTCGCCACGATTTACCACTACCACTGTGATAACACGACACGCAAATTTTCCTCTGTATCGTTCAGATTTTAGCGAAAAAATTTTTTAGTTTGAGTTCCACTGCGCCGTTTTTTACGCAAGATTGTTTGGAGGTTGAAGAAATCGCGCAATGGATATTACGTATGCGATGTGTGCGTTTAATTTTTTGTCATAATAAAGATAGTAGGCCCAACATAAATTGGACCAAACAAAGGCCACAAAATTGCTGTGATGTGAGTTAAAGCTCTGACGGTCTTTTGGAAATTTTCAGAAGTCTCCTAATTTAGGTTTAATAAATAAGCTGGTTAGAGTTTTGTGTTAAATATTGAAAGTATTTTGGAGGCGCCCTTTGAGTATGAACCTAATAGAAGCTATTTTAGGATCATAAAGGCTGGATAATTCAGGCCACTGAGCGACAGTACACACATTCCGGAGTTTGGCGACGAACCTACACATGCAAACTGATGTGTTTCAGGCATGCTTATGTTCGGTTTAATGCTCCATTTACGAAACGCTGAATATTAGAATTTTGCCGAATGTCTCTTAAATGGACCCTTTAAGTAAGTGTTACTAACAGAATATGATTACATGAAAAGTACATTACTAATGTAACACGAATCTCTGAAATGTCTGAAAGGACTGGACCGATTGCTGAAATTTTTTCACCTTTCTATCGGTGCTTTATTCCTGAGTGACATAGGCTATATTTTATGTGCGTATATGAAACCGCGGGCAAAAGCTAGTATATTAAAAATAAATAATAGTAATAATTTACTAAACGTTTGGGTGTAAGAAAACTGTGTTTGTACCATTTGCACTCAAATCATTCACATTTACACGAAAACTTTAACAGTAGGAACACGCAATCGGCTTCATATTTACATAATCCATAATCGCTTGAACATCAACACGAAATAAAGGGGTCCGTAATGCACGGCCAGGATATGGACCCCGTCATAATCCTTTTACAATACAGATCTACGGAATAGGCTTACGTGATATAGGTTTTACGGTCCCCATTGGCTTATGAAGGTGTTAATCTGTCTTTAAATCATAGGGGGATTCGGAATTGTGGGCACGTTGCGTTTGTAAGCCTCGTTTTGCTTTTGAAACTAAATCTTTCGTCTACAGGTCGAGTTCTCATGTCCGAAATTGGATTATTGTAATCCAATTTGGACATTTTCAGAATATCTGATTTTGAAATAAACTCATTCTGTTTATCGGAGAGAACGGTCAGCAGAGAGGTTACCGACATAGCCCGTAGAATTGCCAAACTTAGGTGGCAATGGGCAGGGCACATTGCTCGCAGAACAGATGGTCGATGGGGACGAAAGGCCCTACAGTGGCGACCGCGTATCGGAAAATGTAACGGTGGATAGCTTCCCACAGGTGGACCAATGGTGTAGTGAGGATGGCGGAAATCCGGTGGATCCGAGACGCACAGGACCTTTCGTTATGGCGATACATGAGTGAGGTTTACATATGTCCAACTGGACGTTTTTCAACTAAAACGATTTTTTTTTTATGGTGGAAAAAAATCATCCAATGACAACCCCCGCTCTTGGGGAGATAGTGTCAGACTCTTACTGAATAAAAGACCCACCCCATTCCTCCTAGCCTTCATACCGGGGCTCGAGCTGTCTTTCGAAACTAACCCTGGCCCCAGTAGGCTTCGACCCAGCTGGGTCCCTGCTGTTGATGACAACTCCTTGAGGCGCGCGGGAACAGTGCGCGCCGTTCGACTGAAATGATGATGAGACAGCATGTAAAACGTGGAATAAAGGAATTAGGTCATAAGATCTAGGGCTGCAAGATTCTTCTGGAACGCAAAGGGCAACTAAAGCAACACTGGTGAGTTTTAGTCTGTAACAATCTGACGCTCCCTCTTGCTCCACCTAGAGCGGCAGAAGTTATTTGATGATTTCTCATCTAAAACAAAATCTAGTTGGGAATTATCCAATGACTTCTCCCGCTTTAGTGCGGAGCGGGAGGGCGTGTCAGACTTTTATTGACTAAAACTCACTCAAGGAACATACCTTCGTTCCACCCTGTTTTACTCCGAGATTTCGTACTGACGATCACATTGTCTACTAATATATCAAGGTAATGTGTCAAAATTACCTCTAAACCCTCAATTGCACACCAGCTTACCATATCAACCCTCACAAACTTCGAACATGGATGACGTGTTAAGAACTTTTAAAATCTTGAAGCTCCACACTAGGGGCTGCACTAAGGGTGCTTTTCCACTAGTGGTCTTGCAGTTATATTACGAAACTACGAGGGCGTTTCCATTGATGCTAAGCTATGAGCAGAGCGAGTGAAATCTACACAAATCTACACTTCTACACTTAATATTATAAAGAGGTAAAGTTTGTTTTTTTAAGCTATTGCATAGCTTCTATCGCGGGCCTTGAGCGTGGAGACCGAATCCAGAAATTCCGTAACGGAAATAACCTAACACCCCCCACTCCTTTGTTTTCTTATCGGTCACCACGCTCAAAAAGTGTTACTTCAATTAATATCAAAGAAAAAAAGAACAAAGGAAAAAAATACTGCATAAATAAAATAAATAAATAATTATAGTAGCATAAGTTGATAAAAATGCTATGCAATAGCTTTACCGCGGCAGTCCCCGAGTGCCACACGTCTTTTTTTGTTTGTAGGAGGTAATGTCTGAAAGTCCAGCAGGCCTAGCCATGTTGCGACCGTTTCGTTTCTCTCTTTCGTCGATCGCCTCGAGTCGGCAATGACTCCGATTCCTTTGTTCTCATCACGCGGCCACGTGACTGAGCGTTGAGATCACGTCATTCTCATACATTTGAAGTTTTCTGCTAGCGTTAAAAATTGTAGATTATCAATTTGGCTAAGTCCTCTGGTCCGATTACGAAATTTTTTTACCGATAGAAAGCTGCTTTATTCCTGAGTGAAATAGCTAGGCTGTTTTGTGTATGCGTGCGAAGCCGCAGGCAAAAGCTGGTATAGTATATAATGCAAATGTAATCCATAGCACATCTCTGGTGTAAAAGCACCCTTAAAATCGACAGGCTGCACTACACTCTGCCACTACACTTGCTGGTTATTAGAACTGGGTCACGCTCGCCACCTGCGCGGGATATGTAAGTGTGTGTGTGTAATGTTATGTGTGCGAGAGATTTGTTTTGCTCTTCAGATGTTGATGAAATCAGGGTGAATGGTATGTAATTGCAATACAACATAGTGTTTTTGTTTTCTCATTTATTTATTCATTTAATAATAATTAATGTACACATAATAATAATATATACTAGACAGACAAGAAGAAGGAAACAGAAAAATTGATACAAAGGTGATTTTTTTTTATTTTATTGGTGGGGAAAACCATCCTATCACAACCCCCGCTCTTGGGCGGAGCGGGAGATAGTGTCAGACTCTTACTGACTAAAAAACCCACCCCGTTCCTTCGAGCCTTCATACCGGGGCTCGAGTTCCCTTTCGGATAACCCTGGCCCCAGTAGGCTTCGACCCGGCTGGGCCCCTGCTGTTGCTGACAACTCCTTGAGGCGCGCGGGAACAGTGTGCGTCGTCGACGACTTGGGTTTGGTCCGGACAGTTACCGGGCGGCCGGACAGCGAGCTACCCATTGCTCACTGTCCGCAAACCCGCGCCTACGGTGGCCGGAAATCGGGATCGGAATCCCGGCGGCGGCGGCGAGAGCGCCGTTGCCTGATGCGGTCGGCCTCCTCCTTTGCGAGCATTACTGCTTCGCAGAAGTCGGCGACCACCTGCCATTCCTCCTCGCTCCGGACCATGGCCTCAACTAAGGCCCGGCGCGAGAGGTCTACGCCGCCGATCGCCCCACGAGGGCACGGCGATGCTCCGCCCAGTACAAAGGTGATGCTCCGGCAAAACCGATTTCAATGATTTCAACCGATACAACCTTTTTGTTTAGTGTAGGAATTGTCAAATGATTTCTCCCGCTCTGGGTGGAACGGGAGGACGTGTCAGGCTTTTACTGACTAAAACCCTGTGGTGACTTAACCCTTTCCATCAATCCACAGGTACGAGCCACGGGGATATCTGAAAGATATACCCCAAAAGGCAAATGAGGGAAATACGTGCGTTTTAGTCCCCTTTGTAGTATTAGTAGTAAAATCTAACACGCCTTATCGCTTTACCCTAAACCGTGAGAAGTTTAATGATTTTCCAACACAAAAAAACAAAAATGGTTTGCGGATGGCTTTTTTATGGTGGGAAAATCATCAATGACAACCCCGCTCTTGGGCGGAGCGGGAGATAATGTCAGACTCTTACTGACTAAAAATCCACCCCGTTCCTTCAAGCCTTCATACCGGGGCTCAAGCTATTTTTTTTTTTTTTTCTATTTCAAAACTAACCCTGGACCCAGCTGGGCCCCTGCTGTTGCTGACAACTCCTTGAGGCGCGCGGGAACAGTGCGCGCCGTCGACGGGCTCAGAAGTCGTTTTAGTGTCTAGCAGGTAACCAGAAGAAAATATAAAGTCTAGGAAACTTACTTAAATAAAAACAAACGGTATCTTCTGCAACGCTCAAGAGCTATTTAGACAACTGCTGAAAAATCTCTGCAGTGCTGTAGAAACTTTTTCAATTTTTCATCTGCATTTTGCAGTTCTGTCTTCTGAGTTCACAAGATGGTAATAAACGTTCACTTGACATGAAATATTTGTTTAAATAACATAATAAAGACGGATTATAAGTAATTTAAATGTCTAATTATAATTAACATTCATTCATTCATTGTGCTTACAGCTAAGGAGTGGAATTCCCTGAAATCTGTGTTTCCTGATGGCTACAATCCGGGAATATTTAAGTAAAGAGTGAATAAGTTACTTCTAGGTAAGCGCGCTTCATCGTCGACAGCATAGTCGCTTTTCACCAGGGGAGCTAGCGGTCAAGCGCAAACCTATATATACACTAATATAATAAGGAGGTAAAGTTTGTTTTTTTTTGTTTGTAGGAGGTAATCTCTGGAAGTACTGGTCCGATTGCAAACAAATCTATAACAATAGAAAGCTGCTTTATTCCTGTGTGACATAGGCTATATTCTATGTGTGCGGGCGAAGCCGCGGGCAAAAGCTAGTAAACAATACAAATTATTAAAAAAAAAAAGTGTCATCTGCCAGCGGCTTCGTCCACGTGAATGTTGGTTATCTAGGACGCGTAGTCGAAGATGGATAAGAAGTAGCCCATGTCTATCCTTGGAGTTCAAGCTTCCTTCGGACTAAATTTCATCAAAATCGGTTCAGTAGTTTAACCGTGAAAGCGTAACAGATAGACAGAGTTACTTTCACATTTGTAATATTAGTATAGATTGAACTGTCGCCAGTTATGTTCCAAGGCACTCGACACTTTTCTTGAGAGATCTTATTAGGCTCATGTCATTACCAGATTGCCTTAGGGTTGGCCCTTAGTATATAGTCGCTGTAATTAGATAAGATTACAAGAAGATAACAATGTGAGAAACACAGGCCCGCTCGTCCGACGGTTTGGGAAGGTCTGTTTCGCATTGACATCTTTAATAATAATAAAAACGTTTATTTCGGATCAAGTAATAATTTAAACTTAGAACTAGTGTTAGTAGCATAGAGAACAAAACGTGGTTATTTTAAGCTGGCTGAGGCCAAATCTGAGGAATGTCTATTTGACTGTGACAGATTTCAATTTACATTAATATAATTATCCAAGTCGTTTGACTTTTTAGACAGACTCTTGTATCAAAGTCTCTGCATTCCGTACTTTTTGTAGAACGCGCCTCATACGATCTGGAAGGGGAGTGCTCGAGTATCGATGAGGGCACATTATCTCGCTCGTAGCGCCTGTGCTCGAAACTCAGGCAGAACTGCAGAGCCTGTAATCTCGTTACAAAGAAAGCGGGCAGAATACATTACGGGATATCACATTCTAGATGTATTGTAAGATGGGTAATTTTGCTGCTGGTAAAAAATACAATGCACTTTAGAATTGGAGTTGTGGTGGCTCAACGGTGATGGCTCCGACTTACGTGTTGTAGATAGCTGGTTCAGACCCAGCCAGGCGCGTTACTTTGGGTAATTTATTTTATCATCACTGGAAACATCGTGAGAAAAACCGACTTGTCCTAGAACCAAAATTTCGAAGATATGTGGCATCCGCATTAGGTTCGCATGGCCCATTTTCTCTCTTAGATGGGAGGCCCGTGTCTCAGCATTGGGAACATTACAATATGCTATGCTACTTTAGCATTTGGAACGCGGACATATCAATTGATTTGTAATCGGCAAATGAATTGCCTGCTTTATTTACAAAAAAAAACAGGGCTATCGCAACAGGCGTACCTCTACATCTGATACATCTGATCATTCAGACGAAATTATTGTACTGGCTTGTTTAATTGTTTGTATACTTTTACCCACTTCTAATATTGAGCCGACCTAATATTAGAAATGGGTCCGAACTTGAAGTTTATCTTATTCACTCTCCCATCAAGTACTCAGGTAGTTACCATGACATACTTTCGATCCAATCTTTAGGATAAGATCTCTAGTTTTAATGAATGGCGCGGTGCCAACAAGAAATTCTTTCACTTTGCCAATACTTTGCCATATCTCGATGCTCCTAGCTACACATCCAGAGTATGAAAATGCTTTTTCCTTATTTTCTCGTCTCCTGCGTTTTGGAAGCTGGAAATATTGGAAAATTACTTCTGGATAGGAAATAGCCATTCGGTTTTATTGGAAGTCTAGCGGCAGCTTCGCCCGCATGAGAAATTTATAAATTTTTGGTGCAGAAGTTCTAGGAATCCTTCTATAGAATTTTGAATAAGTTTTTTAGTAAGTAAAGGATGACACTTATGTGGACGCTTTAATAGGTTTGAATACTGTTATATTTTATAGCTAAATATTTAATTAATAATAATATTAATAATAATAATTTATTTGCGTCATGATTTACATTTTACATTAAATACATAGTAGTACATACAGTTTAAATTGAATATAAAACAATGTGGTGACACCAGCACCCTTACTAAGTTGCCAAGACAACTTGTATTAAAGATGCTGGGCCCAACCCTTTATTGGATGTTTCTTATAATTGTTAACGGTATGTATGTATTTAAATACGTTAAACAAGAAATAATTTAAACTTTATGCATAGTCTAAAACAATTTGGTAAACAATATGCCCAGCAAGGAAGTTTATCATTATCCTTATGCAAATAAACATAATATATTTGATTTTGTTCTGGCAATGCTTAAATTTCTTTTATAAGTTGATAAAAATCTATTTAGATACTGTTAAATCACACATGTATCTGCACAATATTTATTTATTTATATATACTTTATTGTACACCAAGGTGTTAAATTAAATATTTGAGTCTTATATTTAAAACATACAGTATTAATAAACCATAGTATTTATCTACTATACTAAACAATGCGGACAACCAAGTAACATAACATACTTATAATTTTGTAGTTTTTTTATGACACAGTTAAGAAATTTTGTATATAGTATCTTTACATATATGTACTAGACACGTATTTCGGGTTTCGAGTATACTAAAAGCGTATAAGCTAATGTGTCCTTTATGAATCTATCCCTTTGAGCTTTCAGGTAGCCTATTTGTTTGTGTCTAATTTACCTACCTCTTAGAAGTCTGTTGAAAACTTCTGTCGTAAGCCCACTTTATGATTTCTACTAATGTCGTACGGTCGGTTTGTCAAAGCTATGTGGGATAAAGTCTCAAGGTGAAAGGCGGCTTATCGTACAAAGCGACTTAGTACCGCTCGGTTTAGCTCTAAATACCCACATGTACAGTTGGTAAAAGAGATCAGTATGTAGGGGTCTGTAGTCGTTTGGGCCCGCTCGGTTTGGGTCCGCGGGATCAATCGACACAGTCCCATTTTGAAGGTGTCGATTGGACCCACCGGCCTATTTTATTATAAGTACAGTCATGAAAGAAAGTCAAATCTTTTAGTTTTATTTTTATGACTTAAAATATGTATATGTACCTAATATTATTTATATTACTGAGAATATATATTTTTGATTTATTCAATTACGTACTTACACTTACGTGCCACACTTGTCTACAAACATTAAAACTACATATTTTTTACTGTAATAATACCTAAATTAAGTGTACGAGCACTACTAATTTCAAGGTCAAGCATTTAGGCCTTTTACGGATTACCTGCTCGGGTCATCCAATCATAGGCCTGCTTTTTTAATATATTTAATAAACTTTTAAATCTAACTGAATTGCGTTTTATTATATTTTGACTTACCACTTTTGCACTTGACTGTGTCCACCAGTAGCTTTAAACAATGGATTTTTTTTTAAATTTGTATATGGGCCCAATCGACCAAAAAAATATATAAAATAA
This sequence comes from Mythimna ferrago, assembly GCA_910589285.2. Taxonomy (NCBI): domain Eukaryota; kingdom Metazoa; phylum Arthropoda; class Insecta; order Lepidoptera; family Noctuidae; genus Mythimna; species Mythimna ferrago. The sequence continues at coordinate 6,321,859 of OU342693.1, forward strand.
ATTGTGTGGTCGTTTGGGCCCGCGGGACCAACATCGAGCGGGCCCAAACGACTACAGACCCGTAGGCAGGATCTGCCGTCCGCTAAAGTGCGGTTAGACGAGTGACTTTTGGTAGGTTTTTGTTTTTTGATGTCACGGTAATCAGCCAAAAATTGTCTGTCAACCTGTCTTAGCAGTATTTTTAAATTGAACGTACCAGCTTCTTTGATTTCTATAAATAAAAAAAGCTGTTTCTTTGCGTCAATATAAAATGCGCAACAAGTAACGGAAATTATATAGATTATGATGGTCGAAATGTTATCCAGTAGGGTTGCAGGGAATTTCTGAAATGGAAAGTCGCGGTTATAGAACGCTAAGAGAAAGTGGACAGTAAAATTTTGACAACCCGTTCCATCCTAGAGCGGGAGTAGCCATTGGATGATAATAAAAGTTATCCACTGCTATTTTGTGCATTTTCCAAGAACGGCATAGAATCATGCCAATTTTGTAAGTGTTGTGTTTAAATGTGTAAAATGTCTATAAAACTACAATATGCACGTATCTACTACTATTAAGCCTAATCACAACTTTTGTATGCTCTACAATGCTACTTACGTATAGTATTAGGCTTATGAATTGAATAAATAATATAAAATAAAAAATACGTGTGCCACGTGTGCCGATCTGAGCGCGTCGGTCTCCATACATTTTATATGGAAACTAGACTTGTAGAGCTACACTAGATCCACGCCACGCGACTTCGTTCTACGTACAAATCAGGCGTGGTTCACGTGTGCGTCGGTCTAATGTAGTTCTAGCTTCATTCCTAACCCACAGACCAAACTCTTTAGCCACGTGTACAAACTACATACATATCCACACTTTACTCACATTGTCGTCACAAAAGACCACAATAAAACATTCATACAGGTAACAAAACAAATTCGGAACATAGCTTTTACGGCTCAACCTACTTAAACGAGAGAGGAAATGCTTTGAGGGCTTGGAAACGGGTTAATTTAAATAATTTTGGGCCGCCGGACCGGTAGAGAACCGTAGCGGAGAATGGTATATAATTAGCTTTAACAAAAATTATAGGCTCGTTGTTACGGTTTACTTTATCATGATTTGTTGTAAAAGTTCATGGGACCGGGTTTAAGTGGGAATTATTGTTATTTCGCTCTAGGGGATGTTACTGCGATCTTTTGTCTTGAGTAAGCGATTTGTGGTCTCAGTGTGTCTAAGGCGCTGCGCAAATGTAGACACTTTTAGTTTTCAGTTACCGACACCGAACACTTTTTGATCGTCATGAGTATGTGTTAAGTGGAAGAAACTGGACACAAAAAATGTTTACATATGCGCAGGGAGTGGATGATTTCATACTGGTTCTATAGAAATCAAATATTCAGCTACCGAGCTTGTATTTGACACAAGACACACGTTTGCCCTGCCTTAGGGTCGCCGAGCATGTCCACAACCATAAAACACCACCACCGGCATATTTCCTGTTTTTCATGCACACGGTTGACGCCTGTGGCCGCAACACGGTAAAAAACGCCGCTGATAGCTTCTTATGCCTTGATCACACGTACCGAGTAAAAGGGCGAGATAGTAAAATGTTGCTCGGCCGAGACAGTGATGTAAGCGAGTTGTCGAGATAAATGGCACGGCGAGCACTCGGCGCTGTGTATACACGTACCGAGTACTTGGCTGAGAGTACTGTCTCGCCCGTTTACTCGGTACGTGTGATCAAGGCATTATGGCTGACACTGGCCACTAAACGCTGTCACACGCCACTCGTGCATTTAAACCTTCTTCGCCAGAGTCCAATACGATATCTCGCGCATGGGTAAAGAAAGTAGCAGCCATCAGCCAAATGGCTGTAGCGCGTTCAGGTTCCTTTGTGGCCGCTTCTAGCTTCTCGTGGCGACGTTTGTGGCTGTGGCATGTGGGCCATGTGCAGCAACACTTAGCAGCGGCAGGAAGTGATATGGGGGATGCGCAATAAACGTAAAAGCTTTCTTCATGTATGTGTTGGTAAGAAGGGTTTTACTTGCAAGCCAGACTTTTTTTTAATGATATAAATTAATGCTTGACTGCGATCCCACCTGATGGTAAGCAGTGATTCAATCGATGATGGTGAATCGTACTAGTTTATCAGACTATTCATGTCAAATCTATACTAATATTATAAACAGGTTAAGTTTGTTTATTTTGTTTGTAGGAGGTAATCTCTGTAAGTACTATTTAAGAAAATTTTTTCACAGTTAGAAAGCTGCTTTATTCCTGAGTGACTTTGGCTATATTTTATGTATGCGGGCGAAGCCACGGGAGAAGCTACTCGTCAATAAATAAAAACATGATGAATAAGGATTACCTTTAATTTATTTTGCTTCTTCTTTTCAATTGTATCCTATCTAGTGATACATTGAATCCTGACACAGCGATGCATGGTTGTGTATTTAATTTTAGTTCCTATGTGGTAACATAGATGTCGCTACAAGGATCTGCGATGTGCTAAGAAGGACTAGCAGCCGTGGATGATTTCCCACCTTGAAAAAAGCCCGCAATCAACTAAAAGAGAAAAATAATAAATCAGAAATAAACAAAACTCTAAATCTGTTTAACATTCTAAGATTTATAAAAATATATTTTTTTTCTTTATCTTCGCTAGGTTTGTGCATTTAGTCAGTTCAAGTTTAGTTGGTAGAAGTTAGTAGGTACAATAAAATTCTCACCTCAATTTTACCGAGATCGCGTCTGTTTCAAAGATTTCACATATTATTTAATAGGGTAGACGTCTGTCTACTACTTCACATACAAAACTATACCAATTTTACATCAAAATATCCACCAGTCTACAATTATTTGCGAAAAATTAAAATAACTACCAAACTTCACTAGAAAAAAAACTCGCCAAAAATTCTAAATTTAATTAACACAGCAATCAAATCTATTCTAAATTTAAAATTTAAATGTTTTTTTTTTCACAAAGCTAATGGCATCTATTCAGTAACTACGCCGCCGCCGCTACGCCATCCCGCCAGCCAGTAACCACAGGCCATTAAAATAAAATTAAACTCAATTCGGCCGCATCTCGTTTGTTCTCTATGAATATTCCATAGCTATTTGTTTACATCCCAGACTTGTTACAAACACTTTAATCCCAGTCCTTTTTCACTTTTAATTTAAGGGATTACTAAATTAAAATGTTGTGATGTGTTTTTTTGTGGATTACTTTGTTTACTTTTTACGGGTTTAGTTCAAACATTGTTTTTTAAGTGCTAAGCTTAGTTTGCACAGTTATATGTGGAATAAGTTTTTTATTATATTGATAGACTTGCGTTCGGTCATTATCTAACCTGACGCAAAACTGTGATATAGTAGAGTTTAATTCATTAAACCCCAAGCGAATGCCTGCGTTCGGTCTTTCATTGTCTTTCTATTGAGTCTTTAATAAAGGAATTCTAAGGTTTAAAGGCGAATGTGCTTCATCCTCTTAAGATTCCAAGAATTGTGTGGTCCTGAAACGCAAAGAGTAGTGGAAGAAACACGGGTTTTTTTAAGGTTGGAAATCATCCAATGCCTTCTCCCGCTCTAGGGCTTCCCTTTCGGCAGTCAACCCATGGTCTTTGTAGGCATCGGCCCTGCTGGACCCCTACGGTTTTGCTGACATGTCTATTAGGCGCGCGTGGAGCACTGCGTGTCGTCGATGATTTGAGTTAGGTCCGGACGGTTACTGGACAGCCGGACAGCGAGCTAGCCATTGCTTGTCGCTACTCACGCCTATGATGGGGTCGGTGGCTGGGGCGTGAAGACGCCCGTTCCTTCATGCGTGGCACCACCTGCTTCGCTAGCTTTATTCATAGCTAAAGGCGAGCGCCTGCCATTCCTCCTCGCTCTAGACCAAGCCTCTGGTACAGACCAGAGCTAGGCACGTGAAGTCAACGCCGCTGATCTTCCCCACGAGGATTCGGTTGTGCCCAAGCGGGGCATACTCCACCTTATACTCCACTGTATTCTCTGGGCGGTCCGCACAATTGTGATCATGTGCAGGAACCTTACGAAATTACCACGTCCAGCGGGGACCTGCGTCATCCAGAGGGTGAGCATGTCGTGACGTCTTTCCAGCCACTCGTCAGAGGAATATGGGTTTTAGTCAGTAAAAGTCCGTAACTCGCTCTCCAACACATCACTACGCTCACAAAAATATCCATACTAATATTATAGATGGGAAAGTGTATGTGTGTGTCTGTTTGTCAGTCTTTCATGGCAAAACGGAGCTACGAATTGACGTGATTTTGTAAGTGGAGATAGTTAAAGGGATGAAGAGTGACATAGGCTACTTTTTGTAAGGGGAACCGAGTTACCCCGAATTTAACTCTAGCGAAGCCGCAGGCAAAAGGTAGTATGTAGTATATAAGGACCACTTCAACATAAAATAATTTAACCTCTTTTAGTATCTTCAATCAAGCAACTTTTACCTTTTTTAGGGTTCCGTAGCCAAATGGCAAAAAACGGAACCCTTATAGATTCGTCATGTCTGTCTGTCTGTCTGTCTGTCTGTCTGTCTGTCTGTCTGTCTGTCCGTCTGTCCGTCCGTATGTCACAGCCACTTTTTTCCGAAACTATAAGAGCTATACTGTTGAAACTTTGTAAGTAGATGTATTCTGTGAACCGCATTAAGATTTTCACACAAAAATAGAAAAAAAGCAATAAATTTTGGGGGTCCCCATACTTAGAACTGAAACTCAAAAATTTTTTTTTCATCAAACCCATGCGTGTGGGGTATCTATGGACAGGTCTTCAAAAATGATACTGAGGTTTCTAATATCATTTTTTTCTAAACTGAATAGTTTGCGCGAGAGACACTTCCAAAGTGGTAAAATGTGTGTCCCCCCCCCTCTAACTTCTAAAATAAGAGAATAATAAAACTAAAAAAAATATATGATGTACATTACTATAAAAACTGCCAACGAAAATTGGTTTGAACGAAATCTAGTGAGCAGTTTTTTTTTAATGCGTCATAAATCGAAAAAAATACACTATTATTAAAACATCGATCAAAGTTACAAAACATTACAAGAGCTTTTATATTATGTTACTTGCTGCTACGGAACCCTTCATGGGCGAGTCCGACTCGCACTTGGCCGGTTTTTTATTTACCTTTCACCCTCCAACGTACCTTTACCTTCAAGTTACACAAATACTTAAATAACTAAGATTGGTTCGCCAAACTATTTGAACAACTAAAACAGATTAGGCCACGCTTCGTAAAACAAAACACAGACTTAAGAAAATAGTGGGACAAACGAGAATATTCCGACAAGTTGGATTTGAAGGTACAGATCCAATAAGTAAGTGCTTCTAACCGCATAAAATTAGTGCCGCCATCGGCTGGTGTCTGTCAGTGAAGAGAAATTGAGCCACATCTAAATTCAATAAAGGCTTGACCTCCCCGGGATTTACTGAGAAGAAAATTTTATCCAACCAAAAAGATAAATGTGAAAGAATGTGCTTACAATAGCTTAATAGAGCAAAAAGTATCGTTACAACTTTTCGTGAGAATTTTTTCCGTCTAGCCCCCTTTCACAACGCGCGATAAGGAACTTCGAGAAAAAATTGAGAGAATTACATTTTGACAGCACTATCGGCTTCAGCAACCTCGAAAACCATGAAAAAGACACCCATATCGAAAAAGTTGATAATTTATTGCAGTCGCCATCTTGGATTTACATTTTGACAGTAAAATCGGTTAAAACACCCTCGAAAACCATGAAAACGACATCCATGACGAAAAACTTGATAATTTCTTGCAGCCGCCATCTTGGATTTACATTTTGACAGTACTATCGGTTTCAACACCCTCGAAAACCATGAAAACGACACCCATGACGAAAAATTTGATAATTTCTTGCAGCCGCCGTCTTGGATTTATATTTTGACAGTAAAATCGGTTTCAACACCCTCGAAAACCATGAAAACGACACCTATGACGGAAAATTTGATAATTTCTTGCAGCCGCCATCTTGGATTTATATTTTGATAGTACCATCGGTTTCAACACCCTCGAAAACCATGAAAACGACACCCATGACGAAAAACTTGTTAATTTCTTGCAGCCGCCATCTTGGATTTATATTTTGACGGTACCATCGGTTTCAACACCCTCGAAAACCATGAAAACGACACCCATGACGGAAAATTTGATAATTTCTTGCAGTCGCCATCTTGGATTTATATTTTGACAGTACCATCGGTTTCAACACCCTCGAAAACCATGAAAACGACACCCATGACGAAAAATTTGATAATTTCTTGCAGCCGCCATCTTGGATTTATATTTTGACAGTACCATCGGTTTCAACACCCTCGAAAACCATGAAAACGACACCCATGACGAAAAAGTTGATAATTTTTTGCAGCCGCCATCTTGGATTTACATTTTGACAGTAAAAGTGTCGTTACAACTTTTCGTGAGATTTTTTTCCGTCTAGCCCCTTTTCACAATGCGCGATAAGGAACTTCGTTCCAAAAAGAAAAGCCCAAAGCTAGTCAAATCATAGGATTTGACTTCTGAGAAGGTTACTCGTGGTCCTAGAACGCAAAGGGCAGCTGAAAAAACATAGGTGTGGTTATATATCAATAAACATATCATCAACCTATCACCACCTAAAAAAAATCGATAAATTCTTTGAAATCGGGTTATCTTTGCCCTTTCTTAATTAAACCCTTCTCATAAACTATTATGTCTAATGTATTAGTATACTTCATCATCATCATCATCATATCAGCCGAAAGACGTCCACTGTTGGATATAGGCCTCCCCCAAGTGTCGCCACGACGACCGGACCGGGTCCTGTGCGTCACGCATCCATTGGAATCCATCTATTAGTATACTTACTATATGAAAATCCATTCAACAGTTTTTGAGTTTATCACGCACATACAGATATAGAGACACGCGGTGGGGGACTTTTTTAATAATATTTTGAAGATAACTGCTTTGCTTATAAACTGCTTATAAACTGTCTAGCGATTTGTCTGAAGTGCCATAAAGCATAATTGCGATGCGTCGTACGAGCTCGTAGATTTTTGCGATGCAATGTCGTAGCACAGTTTTGTCTTTGGATGGAACTTTTTTTTTATGGTGGGAAAAATCATCCAATGACAACCCCCGCTCTTGGGCGGAGCGGGAGATAGTGTTTGACTCTTACTGACCAAACGACCCACCCTGTTCCTTCTAGCCTTCATACCGGGGCTCGAGTTCACTTTCGGATAACCTTTGGATCCTTAACTGGACTGACTGAAAATGTTATTGTAATGGGTTCTTGTCGAAATTGTAACAGTAAATACAATACCATTCACCTAATCATATCACATTGCAGGATATTGACAGTCCCGCATACTGCGGATTAGCCGACAGAAGTTCTGACTAGGTAATTCCAAATCGATAACTTACTCGTGCGTATCCTTTCAATATTCTGTTCAAATTGGATTAAATTATTTTGATTAACTGTAATTCTAGATTTTCCAGACATCTTATTCTAAACATTTAAAGCTTCCAAAAGAAATCTCGTGTGATATTTTTGAGCTAAAACTGATGAAATAATGTATATGTTTATGTAATAGTTGATAAATATAATATGACGTAGATGTATGTAAGTGTCCCCGCACACGGGCTACAAAAAAAGCCGCTTCAAGCTTCTTTTTGAGGCGGGGATTTTTTGTCGCGCGCTTCAGCTTTTCAAGCTATTGCATAGCTTCTATCGCGGGCCTTGAGCGTGGAGACCGAATCCAGAAATTCCGTAACGAAAATAACCTAACACCCCCCACTCATTTGTTTTTTGAGCGTGGTGACCGATAAGAAAACAAATGAGTGTACAATCAATCAAAATTCAATTCAATGTGTGAAAGTGTAACTTCAATTAATATCAAAGAAAAAAAAAACAAAGGAAAAAAAATACTGCATAAATAAAATAAATAAATAATTATAATTGCATATTATTATGTTGATAAAAATGCTATGCAATAGCTTTACCGCGGCAGTCCCCGAGTGCCACACGTCTTTTTTTTTATTTTTTGTGGCCGCTTCAGCTTATTTTTTGTGGCGGCCTTTTTTTGTGGCTCGTGTGCGGAGACACTATGTCTGGAAAATAATACTCCTGCATTGACATCATTATTATTATATTATAAAACAAAGTTTCCCATAGTGTCAATCTGTCTGTATGAGCGCGATAAACTCAAAAACTACTGAACAGATTGTCATCAATGGACAGAGTGATTCATGAGGAAAGTTTATGCATGCATATTATAGTAGGGAAAAAGATGAGAATTTCAAAGATTTGTAGCATCCGAGCGAAGCAGGGACGGGTTGCTAGTATTTAAATAAATCAGGGCAAGAGAGTTATGATGATTTCTAGGTATTAGGAATTTTGAGAATTCGATAACAATTTTCTTATGACTAGCAACATTATTAAGTACCTAGTAACTTCTTGCGGTAATTTGGTATCTGATTGGTGTTGTCATACTCAATCCAGGTCAGTTTCAATAAAAAAGAATACAATACAATGACTGAGCTCTCGCGGTAATTTTCGTGGTTTCTGATAGGTATTGGCTCAATGAGTCAGTTGGCTAGTTATCAAGTATTATTTAAATTGAGGTCAGTTCTTAATCGAGGACAGTATCTACTTAATAATATGACGCGGAAAGCATGGAATCACCGAGATGCTGTACCTACGCTGAGCACTAATTTCGGGCTATCGACTATCATAGCGATTGTTAGCATTGTCAATTCTCCAAGTAAATTTTTTTTTTTCCGATGGGAAAGTCATCCTATGACAACCTCCACTCTTGGGCGGAGCGGGAGATAGTGTCAGACTCTTACTGACTAAAAAACCCATCCCGTTCCTTCAAGCCTTCATACCGGGGCTCGAGCGCCCTTTCGGATAACCCTGGCCCCAGTAGGCTTCGACCCGGTTGGGCCCCTGCTGTTGCTGACAACTCCTTGAGGCGCGCGGGAACAGTGCGCGCCGTTGACGACTTGGGCTTGGTCCGGACAGTTACCGGACGGCCGGACAGCGAGCTACCTATTGCTCATTGTCCGCAAGCCCGCGCCTACGGTGGCCGGAAATCTGGATCAGTATCCCGGCGCCGGCGGCGGCGGCGATAACGCCGTTGCCTGATGCATTCGGCCTCCTCCTTTGCGAGTATTACTGCTTCGCAGAAGTCGACGACCGCCTGCCACTCCTCCTCGCTACGGACCATGGCCTCAACCAAGGCCCGGCGCGAGAGGTCTCCGCCGCCGATCGCCCCCACGAGGGCACGCCGATGCTCCGCCCAAGCAGGGCACACCTCGACTGTGTGCTCCACCGTGTCCTCCGGGCATTCCGCACAATGGCGACCAGCCACTCTACAAGTAAACGGTAAGACCAATACTCACTGAGGGCTTGCGGATGGCGGGCAATGGGTAGCTCGCTGTCCGACCGTCCGGTAACTGTCCAGACCGAGCCCAAGTCGTCGACGGGCGCGCACTGTTCCCGCGCGCCTCAAGGAGTTGTCAGCAACAGTAAGGGCCCAGCTGGATCGAAGCCTACCGGAGCCTGGGTTAGTTTTGAAAGATAGCTCGAGCCTCGGTATGAAGGCTTGAAGGAAAGGGGTGGGTTTTTTACTTAGTAAGAGTCTGACACTATCTTCCGCTCCGTCCAAGGACGGGGGATGTCATTTGGATGATTTTTACCCATCGAAAAAAAAAACCAAAGTGGTGGTGGTCCAAAGTTTGTATGAAGAAACCTACTTTCAAGTAATATTTAAATCGAGGTCTGTTTTTAATAAACTTGGGTACAGTAATATGACTGAACTCTTGCGGTGCTGCCTGGTATTGATTCAATGACTCGTTCGGACATTTCATTTGCGTGCATCCCTCGGTCGCTCCCCACTACACGCTCCTGCAAAGCCTTTTACGATGATTGACAAGTTTTGATACTTGTACAATTTTTTTATTGGTCTATGGGTCTTCCAGAGGTCGATTATGATAATTTATGACATTTGTGTACTTAAAAAAAGCAGCCAAGCGCAGGAAGGGTAAGGGTCCGTACCGTTTAGACCGTAGCAAAAACAGCCTCTTAAATATTTATTTACTTAGTCTTTGTTGTTATAGCGGCAACAGAAATAAATCATCCGGGAAAATTTCAACTGTTTCACTATTACGATTAATTCATGAAATACAGCCTGGTGACAGACGAACGGACAGCGGAGTCTTAGTAATAGATCAAATCTAAGTAGCAATCTCAGTCCGATAGGGTACGCCACAAATATGGCGGTAAGTCTTTTGTGTAAGTCTTCTCTTTGAGAAGTGGAGAGGCGTCACGGTGTCCTCACTTTCCGCACGACGCAGGATCTTACTGGACATGGTAAGTTCGGAAGTTTCCTTTTCCGGATTCAGGCGGAAGAAACACCCGGAGGACACGGCGTAGTATACGGTGGATGTGTGCTCCGCTCGGACGCAGCACCTCCGTTTTTAGGGTTCCGTAGTCAACTAGGAACCCTTATAGTTTCGCCATGTCTGTCTGTCCGTCTGTCTGTCTGTCCGTCCTCGCTTAATCTCTGTGACCGTTAGCACTAGAAAGCTGAAATTTGGTACCAATATGTATATCAATCACGCCGACAAAGTGGTAAAATAAAAATTGGAAAAAAATGTTTTATTAGGGTAGCCCCCCTATATGTAAAGTGGGAAGTGTTTTTTTTTTAATTTAAACCCTAACGTGTGATATATTGTTAGATAGGTATTTAAAAATGAATAGGGGTTTACTAAAATCATTTTTTGATAATGTCAATAATTTCGGAAATAATCGCTCCAAAAGTAAAAAACAATGTGTCCCCCCCCTCTAACATTTGAACCATAAGTTTAGAAAATATGAAAAAAATCCGAAAAGTAGAACTTTATAAGGACTTTCTATGAAAATCATTTTGAACTTGATGGAAAGAACAGTTTTTGTACAAAAAAGACAAAAAGGTTATACAAAATAATTTCTGGACTAAGTTTGTAGTATAATCGTATATGCAAGCATTTTTTTAAACTCATAAGTGGGTACACTTATTGTGACGGACGGGAAACTACGGAACCCTACACTGAGCGTGGCCCGACACGCTCTTGGCCGGTTTTTTTATTTATTATAATCTTTATTGTACACCAAATAAACAAAAATACAGGACAAACATTTAAAAGAATAAGTGCACAATGGGCGGTCTTATCGCACAGGGCGATCTTTTACAGACAACTTTTGGATGTACTGAGAGAAACGAGATAGATTTAGGGTTGGGTTGGGGTAGGGGTGGGGTTTTATTATAGGTTTTATAAAGGAAATAATAGTTCTGATTGACTCTTTCTTATAAGATATAATGCAATGCAGTGAATCATCAATTCACTTGTGTTTAAAGAAATTTATTCTCATATAATACTACAGTCACCGTGAAAAACATGGCACACTTAAACTCAGAAGTAATCAATCACCTTTCACATTTTAATTTTACCTCTGGCACAGAACAGTAAAGTGAAAAATCACTTTACTTACTCCAGCTTTGAAAGTCAGAGCTTCAGAAAAAAAGGAAAAATTGAATTCAACATTAAAGTATCAACATCTATCAATCGTTGTACAAATTGCATCTATTTTGGTGATGGCAACGGATTATAGGATTGGAATCCAGATTGATTATTGGAATTTCCGATCGCTTTATTCAAGTTGACGTTGTCCACGGGCGACGTCAATATTACCTACGGCTTATCCCGATGAAGAGCGACTGCGTAATAAATTGATAAAGAAACACCCTTTTGTTGTGAATCTCATGGAAAATTGGTTAAAAGCAATGCTAATGGGTTGAATAACTTTGTTTGTTTCGCTATATTCCCATTTCCCGTTCGTAAAATATGGTCTTTGTTTTGATGATTGAGATACCCGAGTGCTGTTTTAACACAAAGAAGAAACGTCCCTATTCTCGCGCAAGTTAATTTAATCTTGAAACTTGACACCACATGACATTATAATATCAAGTATCAAGACCAAATTAACTTGTACCGTTGTATATTTACAACGGCATCTTAGACACACATTTTCAGTGTGTACATGACAGCTTTAAAATCTCATTGTTCTTCAACAAATACGGATTTAATTGAAACCACAAGCTCTTCAAGTCAAGTAGCTGCGTGTATCCGAATTGTGGTGTACGTTAATTTGGCGCGAAATCCGTCAAATGAAAGGATATGGTGATGACGTCACGTCGCGTCAAGTCCCGCCAAATGGGTGGCTGACTTATACATAGCCCTTTGATACTTACGTCAGCGCTATTAATTTTATGTTACAAAAGCGTGTTATACCTATATTTAATTTGCGCAGAGACACATCTATGATGAGGATGGAAAATGTTTGAATTTGTGTTCAGTTTTAAGTTGAGATTTACATTTATTTGGGAAAGTTATGTTCAAAACTACGGTCTTACATATTAGATACACAGATATACTCATTAGTGCTCATCATTATCTTCCTTCACGTATCCCATTTTACTCGGGGTCGGCGCAACACGTTTTTTTCTTCCACTCTGTCCTATCACTCGTCATGCTATCACTTCCTTTTCTTACTTATGATTCATTTCATATATATTCACTGCTATAATGAGTATATCTGTGTCATGTGTCATCATAAAAAATACAGTAGGAGTTTTAAGACTTTTTTTTTTTTTTCGATGGGAAACATCATCTTATGACAACCCCCGCTCTTGGGCGGAGCGGGAGATAGTGTCAGACTCTTACTGACTAAAAAACCCATCCCGTTCCTTCAAGCCTTCATACTGGGGCTCGAGCGCCCTTTCGGATAACCCTGGCCCCAGTAGGCTTCGACCAGGCTGGGCCCCTGCTGTTGCTGACAACTCCTTGAGGCGCGCGGGAACAGCGCGCGCCGTCGACGACTTGGGCTTGGTCCGGACAATTACCGGACGGCCGGACAGCGAGCTACCCATTGCTCACTGTCCGCAAGCCCGCGCCTAAGACTAAAATACGTACACATTTATTAGTATTTTCTTTGTTACTTAGCTGAACCCATTAAAATTACCTACGCATACAAACACAATTATTGAGACTGTAGCGCCGTACTTAGCGTTAATATTTAATTTGTGTATAGATCAAGGAGTCTTTCCGGATCTAATGAAATATAGTAAAGTGATACCACTTTTTAAATCCGGAGACAGTAAAGACACTAATAATTATAGGCCGGTGTCCGTTTTGCCGGTTTTTAGCAAGATATTTGAAAAGGTGATGTTAAATCAAATGCTTAATCATTTTAACACCAATAACATCTTACACGATAAACAGTATGGTTTCACCAAAGGACGTTGTACAACTGACGCTGGTGTCTCCTTACTAAAACACATTTTTAATGCGTGGGAGGAGGCACAAGATGCTATAGGCATCTTCTGCGACCTGTCTAAGGCGTTTGATTGTGTGGTTCATGAAACATTACTCCTGAAACTGGAGCATTACGGACTAGGCAAAACAGCGTTAAGCTTATTAAAATCGTATTTGAATGACAGACAGCAACTAGTTCAAATAAACGGTGTCAATTCGTCGGGATTAAATGTGAAAATGGGGGTACCCCAAGGTTCAATTTTAGGTCCTTTTTTATTTTTAGTTTATATTAATGATTTACCCTATTTGTTGAAAAATAAACTTAATATGGTGTTGTTTGCTGACGACACTTCTTTGATTTTTAAGATAAATAGAAGGACTAATAATCTTGACGATGAAAATAACGCTTTATTGCAGGTCCAAAACTGGTTCACTGCTAATAATCTGGTTCTAAATGGGAAAAAAACTAAATGCATAAGATTTTCCTTACCAAATGTCATAAGTAGTGATTGCGACATAGTATTGAACAATGAGAAACTAGAATTTGTTGATAAAACAGTTTTCTTGGGGATTACGCTTGACTCTAGGCTACAATGGGGTCCTCGCTTAACATCTCTTGCAGGACGGCTTAGCTCGGCTGCATATGCTGTTAGAAAAATCCGCCAATTTACGGATGTTGATACCGCTAGACTAGTCTATTTTAGTTATTTTCATAGTGTCATGTCGTACGGTATCTTACTATGGGGACGGGCTGCAGACATCGAGTCAATCTTTATATTACAGAAAAGAGCCATCAGAGCTATTTACAATCTCCGCCGGTGCGATTCTTTAAGGGAACTGTTTAAAGATATTAACATAATGACGGTACCTTGTCAATATATCTATGAAAACATCATGTATGTTAGAAAAAATCTTCATCTTTTTAGCAAAAGAGGCGATAGACATAATTATGTTACAAGAAATAGGGATCAATTAGTTCAACCAGGTTTCAGACTGGCTAAAGTGGCCTCTTCTTTCATGGGGTACTGTTTGAAATGTTATAATAAAATACCACCCCAAATATTAGAACTCAATGAAACGAAATTTAAATCTTGTATTAAACGCACACTATGCAGGCAAGCATATTATAAGTTGGAGGATTATATTCAAGATAAAAATGCTTGGCTCAATGCTGGTCCAGCTCCACTACCACTAGGGCGTACTAATTAGTTGATTAGTTGGAAACTAATATTATTATTTTTTAATTTGAAAGACACAATTGCATTGTATAATGTAGAAGCACTTTTTCCAAGTTTGTGAATGTGAAGCACCATGGAGCATTTTTATTAGATTACAACATTTTTTTTTGACATTACGAGCATGGCAGTTGAGAGTTTGTCATGCTCACTCAAATGTCTCGCTGTTGGTGGCACGTGTTATTGGGTCGTTCAGTTCCCTTCAAAATGGTTGAGCTGAGTGGGGCTGATGCACGCGTCATGCTCGTGAACGGGTGCCGTCAGATGGGACTGGTCATCTCTTAGCTGCCAGTGGCTTAATTCAGTTTCTATCTTTTAATTATTTTACATTTTTTATTTCATTATCGACATTGTGCTCACATGATAGAAGCAACAAGTAATATGTAACCAAGCATTATATGTAACACATAATATGATTTAAAAGAGTGTCCATGGAGTTTCTTGCACGTTCTTCTCCATAGAGACCTACTCTTTGGAACGTGCAATTTAGCTTCACTTTTCTTGGACTGACCGACATTTGACTATTCAAAAGTGCCTGTAAATGGTCTATTTGAAATAAATGTTTAGATTTGATTTGATTTGATTTGATTTGACTAATCAAATTATCCTGTATGAACGGTGTGGATGTTACCAGTAATCCCTTAACTGACCTGAACACTTATCCATTAGCCTTGGACCCATCACAGCAAATAAGCAGAATAAGATTTAAACTCGCAGGCCATTCGACGAAATGCAATTAGGATTGGCTGTTCAAATAAAGGCTAGGGGCAAAACTATGCGGATAAACGCGACGGAATTTCACGCACGTTATTCCACCGATTGTGTCAATATTAGTAGTGGTGCGTTTTTTAGGGTTCCGTAGCCAAATGGCAAAAAACGGAACCCTTATAGATTCGTCATGTCTGTCTGTCTGTCCGTCCGTATGTCACAGTCACTTTTTTCCGAAACTATAAGAACTATACCGTTGAAACCCATACTTAGAACTGAAACTCAAAAATTTTTTATTCATCAAACCCATACGTGTGGGGTATCTATGGATAGGTCTTCAAAAATGATATTGAGGTTTCTAAAATCATTTTTTTCTAAACTGAATAGTTTGCGCGAGAGACACTTCCAAAGTGGTAAAATGTGTCCCCCCCACCTTCTAACTTCTAAAATAAGAGAATGATAAAACAAAAAATAAAATATATGATGTACATTACCATACAAACTGCCAACGAAAATTGGTTTGAATGAGATCTAGTGAGTAGTTTTTTTTTTAATACGTCATAAGTCTAAAAAAATACACTATTATTAAAACATCGATCAAAGTTACAATGAACTTTTATATTATGTTACTTGCTGCTAGCCTTCATGGGCGAGTCCGACTCGCACTTGGCCGGTTTTTTTTTCAGCCAGTTGTTACGTTTGCGGAACATTTTTGATGTTGCGACTTTCCGCTGCATTTTTTTCGCTCATATCTGTCACTAGCCTAAATTGCGAGTGCCTCTAGGTGTGTTGACTAGTGTATGTAAAGGTTTGCACAGACGAGGTGTGTGTATAACGAGTGGTTTACTGACGACAGCGTCTCGTCTGACGGGGTCTAATGAAACAAACTTTTGTACGCATTGCGCTTGACTTGTGAACACATTAGCACAATGCAAAGTTTGCATGCATCTGAGACGTTTGCTGAAATAGGTAAGAACTTAATTTAAATGGATGTACATTTTTTCTTACAATTTATTTTTATTTTGTAAGTGATGTTGTGGTCGACGATGAAGCACGCTCACCTAGAAGTAACCTATTCACTTTTGATTTAAAGACCTTATAAGGTTATACTTAACAGGAAACACAGACTCAGTCAGGGAATCCCTCATGTCTGGGTATAAGAAGTTTCGTGAAGCCTAAATCGCGTAGCGAAGTGGAGTAATCGGTAACAGTACAGTAACACATTAGATCTCTACGTTTTTAAATTCTTTATTTTCGTTCACAAACATTTACACTTCCAGCTTCTAAGACTGTAAACCGAGATAAAGTTACAGTCAACGACAATCTGTTTGTATTTAGTTTGTAAACAGCAGTTGTTGACAGAAATCCTGTTTTTATTCCAGTCTTTAGTGCAGCGGAATGGATTCGAGAAGTGTTGGGCGCCATTGTCCTTTCCGCATAGGGTTGACAAATGTTCGAGATTAGCCGGACATGTATCTTTATGGGACGTCCGGATGATAATAAGTGCGTCCGGTATTTCCGACGTTTTTGGTTTTTATGATGGCAATTTTGTAGACCTTTTTGGTAATTAATTAAGTAATTTGTGTACCATTTTGAGCTACGATGCGGGTCGGAAACTTAGCTAGTCTTTTACCGTAGGGGTCCAGTAGGGTCGAAGCCTACGGAGGCCATGGGTAGTGCGAAAGTGAACCTTGGGGCCCTAGAACGAAGGCAAAGAAGGAACAGGAGTGGATTTTAGTCAGTAAAAGGCGGGAGATGTCATTAGATGATTTTCCACCTAAAAAAAAGTTAGCCTTTTCTTTGAGTATCAAGAACTGAAATACCACATAACATTAAATAGATTATATGGAAAGATAGTGTACTCCAAGTAACACCTAAAACAAAATCACATGTCGCTTATCGTCGATAAAAAAAATGTCACAGATATTTTTCGTTTTGCAGTATTTTTTTTTAGTCTAGCGTTATGTATTCGCATCTGACAACCCTAGACTTGCGTGGATTTTCCAAGGATCCTAGATAGTGTCATTACTCGGCAGTCAGTACTCCTTTATACCGGAACCAGTGGCTCCACCGCTGAAGTACCAACATTCTGCAGCGATGGCGCTTGGCCTACATTCGGACTGAATTAATATATTTATATTTATTTTAATTTAACTGCCTTCATTTAGAAGTGGCTTTGGGAGGATAGACTGCAACTGGAGGAAGAGGGGGTGGACAGTGTGTCACATTTTTAGTTTTCTTTTTTTGTTTATTTAATCGCATTTTGTTACATAGCAAGTCTTAATATAACATCTTCCAAATGGCATAGCAGTTTGTTTTTTACATAGCAGCTCTTGTGAATTTCACATAATCATACAAACAAAACTTCATTACGATACAATACTACGAATATTTAATGCTAAAGAAACATTCGAAGCCAGCCATCAGCCAAACTCACTCCAACCCGAATTACGGATTTTTGACAACATGTTTACTGCTAGACCATGATAGACTTTCAGGAAAAGCTGAGTCCCACAAAAACACATAACTATATAATTATAGTATATTGTCATATTACCCCCTTTCTTCTGAAAATTATGTAACTCCTGTATTCTGAATGTCTGCCAGCGAAAGTAATAAAGTATATGCTGAAACGGCTTGTTGTGGTTGTAAGACTATATTTAACCATTCAATATATATAGTAATATAGGGAAGAGCGGAAATGTTTGCTTATTTTCGATATTTACATACTAACAAGAACTTCTTATTTACGTTCTTGGATAAATAAATATTTTGTTGCCCTTGGGCGGAGCGGGAGATAGTGTCAGACTCTTACTGACTAAAAAACCCACCCTGTTCCTTCGTGCCTTTCATACCGGGGCTGAGCTACCTTTCGGAGCTAACCCTGGCCCCTGTAGCTAACCCTGGCCCCAGTAGGCGGTGGATCGGCTTGGCGTTTGGGGAGTTATACTACATTTATTTACCAACTGGTAATCAGCAAGACTGCCACACTTTCAAGAAGCAACAGTTATGATGTTACTTTTTTTTTAAGGTGGGAAATTATCCAACAACTTCTCTCGCTCTTCGTGTCAGACTTTTACTAACTAACACCGCATCTATGTTCCTTCTTTGCCTAACTTTCCAGGACCCCGGGGTTCCCTTTCAGAAGTCAACTCACGGCCCTAGTAAGCATCAGCCCTGCTGGCCCCTACGGTTTTGCTGACATCTCTTTTAGTATTAATGCACTAAATATTTGGAAAAAGACACTGATCCCTGTTACACAGGTGTTTCCACCTAGCACAGGAGTCAGGACTTTACTCTATTTGTACATGTTTTTTTTATGCTAATAAATGTATCTTATCTTTGCGTAAAAAGTAAAACGTGAGGCTGTAAAACAGTTGACTAGCACAATATTTCTGATAAAATCTCATCTCTTTAATACATATTACACCTCCACATTATATGTTTATGCATACGCAACAATAGGTACATTGCCGCCATTGTTTTCTTACCACCTGCGGGTAGTCGGAAAATCATTTTTATTATTTGACGGCGCGACTCCTGAATACATTTTAATGTATTATGTCCGCATTATGCATTGAGATGTGACTGTTAGTGGGTGTCTGTGAATGATATGAGCAGATATAGTTAACGCAGAGAGGATCAGATACTTCGTATTTAGTAATTCTTAACGTTTTGCAGTAATTTTGGTTTTCGTATATTAATTCGTCTGTTTTGGTTTAGATGAAGGTGTCGAAGTAACCCGTGAAATTGATTTTTTTTAAGTCTTTTACATTTTGCGGGTCTGTGTTAATCTCTATATTCATTAAATAAAATATGATTAGTGACCGTAACACGTATTCATTTATGGTATATACACGTACTTACCATTAAAATCACCAATTTGCTCAGTTCGTTATGAATCTAGCTCTATTGAATAGCTATTTCATGAAAAACTCATTCAATAGGGTTACCTTAGCACTTTTTCCTGAAGTAGTTTCTGGAGGGAATATGTTCTTCCATTTTTATTCCTTTTGCATTTAACTTCCGTAGAAGATGATTTTAGTTGTAATGTTTCTTCTAACGATATCAAATAACATTGTACAGGGTGACTATGAGATTAGAACCTACTCATAGTGCTCCGACTTACGAGTTGTAGGTCACCGGTTCAAACCCTGCCAGGCGCATTACTTTGTGTAATTTATTTCATTACCACTGCTCTCAAAACGGTGAAGACAAACATTGTGAGGAAACTGGCATGTCCTAGAACCAAAAAATCGAAGACATGTGACATTCACCAACCCGCACTGGGCCCGCGTGGTGGATTACAGCCTATCCACTCTCCTAGAGAGGAGGCCTGTGTCCCAGCAGAAGGAACATTAAAAAAGGCTGATGATGATGAATAGTGTTTTAGGAAATCTCATAGTTGTCGCAATCGTTCGAAATATTAACCAAACATTGTTGGTCCATAACTAGTGGATTCAAATTACATTGTATTATGTTGCGTTTGGTCGGTATAACGAGATAGACGTCCGTGGTATTACGTAGTTTCCGTTTGCAAAGTCATATAAAGAGCTTATAGAAAAAGCTGTAACCGCCAAACATCACACTAATAACTATATTATAAAGGCAAAAGTTTGCAAGTGTGTGTGTATGTTTGTTACTTGTTCACGCTCGAACGGCTTAGCGGATACAAATCAAAATCTTTTTATTTAGAAACAAGAAGAACAGAGAAGAAGGAAAGAAAACTATTACGTTTGCCAAATCCTCCAAGTCGACTCATGTCATGAGCCCGACAGTATATAATCAACTACCTGCAACTATTTCTGGTGCCCCGACTATAGGCAGCTTCGAAGTTCGTTTGATAAAATGGCTTATCGAGTAAGCTTTTTATTCTTTTGATGAATTTATGATTTAATGTAATTTAACTTTGACGTAAATATTAATTTGGACCGAAAATTGTCGTGACTTTTAATTTTATGATTTATTATATTCTGTGATTTGACTTCTATTGACTTGTTTTCTTGTATTTTATTTTATTTGTTGGACATTTATAATATAAATTGTATTTGACATTGTAATGTATTTATTTGTATCAATTGTTAACTATATTATAATACATAAATACATACATACCAAATATATGAGCAATCATAAGAAATGGCGAATTTTTTATATTCATGCGTGCGATGTAAAAAAAAGTAAAAAAAAAAACATCTGTGACGTATCGACAAATAATGCACGTTCATGTAACCTTTCTTTTAAATGTATCTTTATTATGTTATGAATTTCAATGGCAGGTTTAATCTATACATACAAATAAAATTGGAGTGTCTGTTTGTGATATTGAAATAACCGCTTTTTACTACATGCATATGAATATATATATACGGTACATACACCAAAATAACATTTTTTACAATTTTTGTCTGTCTGTTTGTTCCGGCTAATCTCTGAAATGGTTGGACCGATTTTGACGGGGCTTTTTTTGGCAGGTAGCTGATTTAATAAGGAGTAACATAGGGTCTAAACAGACGGACCGCATTTTAACTGCAATCCAACCGCAAATTGCAGTTTAAGTGCAGTTTGAATACAGTTGACACGACTGCAATAGAATTGCAAACCAAACGTGCAGTCCGATTGCAGTCATGTGAACTGCACACCGACTGCATCAGAACTGCGCCATGCGCGGGAGGGCGTAGCGTGTGGGCGGGTGGGTATGGTGCAGTTCGGATGCAGTCGGTGTGCAGTGCTACTTTTATTTTAGAAAAAACAAATTCAAAATCCTGTAGTCCACGCGAACGAAGTCGCGGGCACAGCTAGTTTTTATATAAGAGGAAGTCCAAACACGAGCACGTTTCCGGTCCGCGCTAACTCGCGGCTTAACTAGTTAAACTAGTTTCGCCAACTCTGAGGCTTTCCAATTTGTCCATACCTATCAGCCTACCCATTTATAAGTCACAGTGTACGTACCTACCTGTTTTATTCAGTTAAGACGCAGCTCGTCCAAAGTTTTGGTAAAACTCGATAGGTTTAAAGTGGTGGGATAGATTTGGTGGATTTGGGATATCACCAAATAATTCCTTCCACTCTTGGTAGAGTGAAAGGGAGAATCAGACTTTTACTGACTAAAACCCACTTGTGATCCTTCAGTTACCCATTGCGTTACAAGCTCGCGGTGACAGCTCCATGTCAAAATAATATTGTATTGTCATCGGATTTGAGTGTGCATGCATTTCAACTCTATCGGAACTCGGAATGTCTGCCAAATTCAATTTGCATCACCTGGATTTATGAAACTATGTAGGTACTTACATAAAAGCTTGTAGGTATTTTTTTTTTACCGATGGGAAAAATCATCCAATGACAACCCCCGCTCTTGGGCGGAGCGGGAGATAGTGTCAGACTCTTACTGACTAAAAAACCCATCCCGTACCTTCAAGCCTTCATACCGGGGCTCGAGCGCCCTTTCGGATTACCCTGGCCCCAGTAGGCTTCGACCCGGCTGGGCCCCTGCTGTTGCTGACAACTCCTTGAAGCGCGCGGGAACAGTGCGCGCCGTCGACGACTTGGGCTTGGTCCGGACAGTTACCGGACGGCCGGACAGCGAGCTACCCATTGCTCATTGTCCGCAAGCCCGCGCCTACGGTGGCCGGAAATCGGGATCATCCTAAGTACCTATACTTTGGTCGAGTAAATTAATTATTTAAATGGATTGGGTATATATTTATTCAGTAAGTTGTGGGATGACAATATTGCCTTATGTACATATACGGTAGGTATATCGATGTGTGTTGAGCTTTCACAGTTCTATAAAAAAACCTGTCTATACACGAAAAATATTCATAATAGCGCGTCGCTTATCTTTACTACCCCTTATTTGTGTGAAAGTTTCACCAAACTCGCTGGCGCCGGACTGGCGGACACCGCGGGTCGATGCCGAAATATCAAGGTAAGTATTTTCTGTTCTGTGCATCATCATGTGTTCCATGAAGTTTTCTACTTTCTCTACATACTGATACTGTCTTTTATTTATTTTACTTCATCAAAAAACGCAAATAAGTGTATATTTAGTTAGTTAAAGAAACTTAAATTGTAATTCATTCAGTATTAGTGTTGATATGATTATTATATTCTTAAAAATATATTATTGCAGTATTTGACGCACAGGATCGTTCATTGTGGCGACACTTGGGGGAGGTATATGGCCAACAGTGGACGTATATCGGCTGAAATGAAAATGATGAGTATTTGGTAGCAAATGTATCGCAAGCTTCACTGAGGTAGTTAATTAACTACTAACCACAATAAAATTCACAGCTCCATTTTGCCGCGCCTTTTTCAGTACCTAATTCATGTTGTCCAGTTTTCAGATGAAAAATAAATCAATTTTACATTACAATACTTATTAGGAATTTAGTAAATAATTAAAACAGCCATTGAATTTCACTCAAAAAACTCACAAAAAAATCATTTGAGCATCCAGTTACCAGTTTTTTCTTCTTCTTTTGGCTAAGGCTTAAGATGTAATTGCCGCCAAAATTGATTATGACGTTTGTACTGTCACATTTGACATTTGGCGCCAACGTGTATCGGCCTTGATAGGGCCGGGGAGCGTCCTAAAGGTTTAGTGGGCCCACCTCAGGCGATAGTTAGGCAACGAGCCAAGTTACAAAACTACCTAATATAAGTTTGCGAACGTCAAGCGTTGTCGGTTTATGTTAATAGTTTTGTTACACTTGAACTTGGCGGCCATTTGCATTTTGAGGGAGGTCAAGGCTCGCGAGTAAGAGACATAGCAGCTTTGATTAAACATGTACCTTCCTGTGTCTTACGAAATAGGTTTGTACACTTTATTTTCCGTAGGAAAATCATCCAGCGACATCCCCGCGGGAGCGTATGTCATACTTTTACTGACTAAAAACCCACTCCTGTTCTTTCGTTGTCTTTCATACCAGAGCCGAGTTTGCAAACCGCACACAGGTTTGATAAATAACCAGCCAAGTGCGAATAGGGCTCACGCGTAAAGGGTTTCAAAAGAAACAATTTTGGAATATTTAATTAATTATTTTTCTGTGGCAGCCAGACATGTCAGGAATAATCTATTAAATATGTGGATTCCGTTTTTTTAGCCAAACGTTTGGAACCTTAAATAAAAATACTGTTTATCAGTTCCTTTTACAAAGTCAGTGGGTAATTTAGCAGTAACTTAAATGGGCTGTGAGATATTTCGCAAAAGGCAACTGAGGGTATACGGCTGAGTTTTATCAGTTAAAGTCTGACACTCACCTGGAGTGGGAGGAGTTAATTGATGACTTACCAACTCAAAAGAAGCAGTAACTTAATTAAGCTAAAATTTGATTAGAGAGATATCTAACTTAGTAGCTTTGATGTTATTTTCTATTAAGAGCGACCAACCCGTGGTACATTTTCATACAACCGCTCTTACGTGATTATATATAATTATATATATGTGATTGTACATCTTTCTCTAGATATTTTGGATACACAGATATCTTGTGGATATTATCTAAGCTTCTTTAGAAATCTAAATATTAATTTGTGTAAAACTAATCCAGTAAAGACCTCTGAAAGTTTGCTATATTACGTGAATTTTGGCCCTTCACAATGTCATCATCATCATCTTCCTGCCCTAGTCCCGTTTTATTTGGGGTCGGCGCAACACGTTTTTTTCTTCCATTCTGTCCTGTCACTCGTCACGCTATCACAATGTACTCATATAATATTAAAAATATAAAAAAGTACATATATTGCCGTGCACAACTTGCACATTTAATGGAGATTCTTAATGACGACAATTTTTCTCAAAAACTTTTAATGGTTTTAAAAAAACACGTATTTCTTGGGACAAGTTTTGTGAAATATTTATTTATTTATACTTCATGCACATAAAAGTACAGAGGCGGACTTAATGCTTAGGCATTTTCTTCCAGTCAACCTTTGGGTGGTGCAGAGAAAAACAGTGGTAGGTGCAATAAAAGAAAGAGATAAGGTGATTCCAAGAATTGATATACTAATAAACCATAAATATTACAATACAATATTCAAGTACATCACGAAATTACTGAATACCAACAGGTTTCACGCGTTATCTCCCTTTTTTGCATTCCTCTTCGTCAAACATCGCGTTGGATTGCGTTAGATGAAGCAACAAGGTTTTAAACCATGCTCGACGTTGATGATAGGCGAGTGAGGTAGGGCCCTCTTAATATGTATATATTAACTTAAGTCTTAACCGAATTATAGCGGCTTAATTAATACTATAGAAAGCTGTTTGTATTTACGTGTTCCATATAATATACACAATAAGTAACACAGTTCAATGAGCCATATTGTTTACAATATAGCGGCATAATTACCGTTATAAACCACATCTGGTTTCTATAGACCTGAGGCTTTACCACGAGCTCTTATTACGATGCATTTGACGATTTAAACTGAATTGTTAAAGGGATGGAGCTATATATGGCCGCTAAATTTTGATGTTTTAATCCCTTGGAGGGTCGATCCGGTACATGAAACATTATCGATTTGTAAAGATAAAATTAAAAAATAAGTAATTTTTTTTCAAAACTCGTATTAATTTACGCATGTACGAAATTAATTTCTTTAAGAAAACGTCAGCTGAGTGAGTCCAATGACCTGTAGGCAGTACGCAACGCCGACGACTACCTACAGGTCATCGTTCCATCCCTCTTTCTCGCTGTCGTGGTGAGGTTCCTGAATTGTTTAGTATAAAATGTTTATATGTACTTAAATTATCTATCAACACTAATATTATAAAGAGCTAATAGTAGTTTATGTGACTAGGGGATAAAGCAGTGTCTTTAAGTCGCGGGCGGCATGTTGAATTCCGAACGAAACGAAGGTTGCTGATTTTAATCCCGAACGATAGTGTGGGATTTATAAAATTAACTCCCGAGCATTGCGAGGGAGTTAATAAAGAAACCTGAGTGAAGTGAGGAATTTAAGCCGCCCAAGACAAAGACAGCTTTATCCCCGTGTTGCATACTCTACTTTTTACACCATCTGTGAGATAATTAAAAGACAATTTGGTCGACCAAATCATATATTAGAGAAATATAAGTATTATATTTACAAGTTCATCAAACAAACAAACAAAATTCACTACTCCAAGATTCTATAGTTTCAATTTTCTATAATGCTCCCGTGTCGTCAGTACGCACATTTTATTCTATTTTCTTTTTTTTGTTAGTGGCCAGTTTGAATCATAGTGATTACATATTACATAAGTACTCTTTGGTTTGAATTTCGAGTCAACTTGTTCGATGCGCCTACATTTTAATTCTCAATGTTGACGATTCTTGATGCTCCAAATTCAAATCTCATTATTCCCTAGGGAGGGATCGGCCATACTGCATTATCTCCCTAGGCATATAATGACTCGCTTTAAGTGAGGTTTGTATGACGTGTAAAACGACATTATCGAGCAGGTGGTGTAAAAAGTTTGTTTTTATGTTTGTAGGAGGTAATTTCTACTGCTCCGATTGCTAAAATTTTTTCACCGATAGAATAGATAGCTTTATTCCTGAGTTACAGGCTATATTTTATAGCCGGGCGGGCTAGTCTAGGCGGGCGAAGCCGCAAGCAAAAGCTAGTTAATTATATTTATGAACTAGCTGACCCGTCGAACTTTGTACCGCCTAACAGACAATGAATGTAGTATATCTTTTGATATAGTTAACCGGTTGCGATGAAATAAAGATTAAGTAGTATAACAAGTAACACACAATTTTAATGTATAAAAGTTATCTTCATCGATTTCGTACATTTTACGTGATGCGCGTAACTAAACACTTCTATTGATTTATAATTTGTATGAAGACTAGCTTTTGCCTACGGCTTCGCCCGCATACATAGGATAGCCTATGTTACTCAGAAATAAAACGGCTTTCTATCGGTGAAAAAATTGTCGCAATCGGATCAGTACTTTCTAGAGACTAGTTCTTATAAACAAAAAAACAAACTTTACTTCTTTATTATATTAGTGTAGATTAGTATTCGTAGAATACTAATTCTTCATTTCACCAAATAGCTGAAAAAAAATTAAACTAGCAGTTGCTGACGGCTTCGCCCGCGTGAAAGTAGACTATTTTCTACTTTCTTTTTTTACTAAGAGTAAATATTCCCGGTATAAATGTATCCTAAACGGTATTCCGGGACACTGTCTATCCGTGTGTAACAACATCCAAATATTTTCTCCGTATGAGTGTGAATGAGGGTGAAGAACTAATAAACTTTTTTTTTTTAATTGATATAAACTAGTGATGCACACAAACACACACAACAACTAACAACAACAACTTATGCACAAACTTTCACCTTTATAATATTTTAGCATGATAATCCAACTTTAACAGGCAAAGGTCCCGGGCCTTGGTACAGGCCATGGTCCGGAGCGAGGAGGAGTGTCAGGCGGCCGCCTCCTTCTGCGGAGCAGTAATGCTAGCAAAGGAGCGGCCTCTGCCGCCACTGGGATTCCGATCCCGATTTCTGCCCACCGTAAGCGCGGGCTGGCGGACGGCGAGCAATAGGTAGCTCGCTGTCCGACCGTCCGGTAAACGTTCGGACTGAGCCCAAGTCGTCGACGGCGCGTACCGTTCCCGCGCGCCTCAAGGAATTGTTAGCAACCGTAGGGGCCCAGCAGGGTCGAAACCTACTGGGGTCAAGAGTCTGCTTCTGAAAGGAAGGCTCGGTCCCGGTATGAAAGGCCACAAAGGTTGGGTTTTTTAGTCAGTAAAAGTCTGACACTATCTACCGCTACACCTAAGGGCTGGAGATGTCATTTGGATGATTTTACCCACCAAAAAAAAAAAAACAGGCAAAGGTCATGAAAAAACTTGAGTACTTAAGTCAAATACAAATACATTACATATTATGACTTTTGGCTTACTCTAACAATATTAATATCTTGTCCGAACTTTATTAATATTATATTGTTCCAAATTTGAATTCAAATGTTGATAAGTTAGTGTTCTATTATTGAAATTCGAAAATGCTTGACGCTATTTTAAACTTTATGTGTTAACAATTAAGATGGTTAATGGTGTGCACTTTTATTCACGGATACATTTCCATACGAATTTTGAACAAAATTTTAATATTAGATACGATTACGCCGGCAAAACTTTGTTGTACAATACGAAGCAATTAATTTTGTCAAGAGTTGAACGCTCGCTCGTTATATTAAAGCAAAACACCCAAAAACCCTCCCCGGTATCTCTGTAACAAGAGAACCGTTCTTTTGTGATAATATTTTCATTCTGGCAACTTTTACAGTAATTTTTGTGAACGGAGTAATTGCGGAGAATTTCATGCAAAATATTACAAGTATGTTGTAAAAGTATTTTTTTGTAAATTACACTTTAGCTAGGTATTTTAGGATGAAATCTGACGAAGCAAAATTTGTTGGTTAGCGTTTGTACTGTCAGCAAAGAAGATCAGTAACCAGGGTCGTCAGATATTGTTAAAGTTTTAGTGGATATGAATGATATATTATTAAATTCATAGTAAATAACCTACTCATTAATCAGATTAAAATTCACTCATAAAATTCAATTGCATCTAGAAAAAAAGAAGAAGAAGAAAAAAACTTATTCATGGCTCACACAATCTTAAACACTAAAATTACACTATGAAAAGAGAAAGTCATAATCAGTGTGAAGCCTTAAAGGCGCCTAACTCAGTATACATGCTGCGTTATTTTAATCTGACGACCCTGTTTGCTTAACTTTTTTGAAGATTGTACATAAGACTTAAGTAAGTACACTTAAGATTAATATATTATTTAAACTGTTTCTCCCAACGGCATTTTTTTTTGGAAAAATAACATTTCTCTACAGTAAATTATCGATGAAAAACTACTTTTACAAAAAGTAAAAAGCACTAGGTATGGGTTGAACATTGAAAATTTATGGCCGGATAAACTGAATCGACAGCGTCGCTTTTTATAATACTTTTTTGTAGACCGTATTATAAATAGCAGCATTTATTTATTTTCAATTTTTTTTAAGACTAGGATTTATCTCTTTAAGTTCGACAGAGATTGGTTTATTTTTCACCATTCATCATATCCATTCATTAATTATACCTATATTTTTTTAATATTTTTTAATATTCTTTAATATTCTATAGAGGTAAAGTTTGTTCTTTTTTTTGCACGAGGTAATCTCTAAAAGTACTTGTCCGATTGCGAAAATGTTTTCATCGATAGAAAGCTGCTTTATTCCTGAGTGACATAGGCTATATTTTACGTACGCGGGTGAAGCCGCGGGCAAAAGTTAGTTTAATATAATTTAATTTATTACTAACATTAGGCTAAGTTGTACTACTACTAACACTATATGGATGTATAATAAATAATATGTAAAATAAATATTTGAATTGAATTGAATTTTTCTAAAGTGTAAATGGAATTTTAATTCGTGTTCGAACCGCCCGGATAAAGGTGTGGCCACATACCACAATTCCAATTTCATTTTAAAATAGGTAGGTAATAATTAATTACCCGCTAAAACATTTTTGCTGGCCTCTCACATTAATATTATAAATCTTGTGGTCGTACCGTTAGGAGGGTACAAAGCAACCGCTGCGCAACCACAGGCAAGCTACTCGCGTGACCGCCACGTAAAAAGTGCCCGGATGGGCCCAGGGCCCCCGGGCATCCGTCGACCTTGCTCACCGCATCAAAGGTACGAAACATGACAAACAACAAGGAAAAGTCGACTAGTGTGGATGAGGCCTTTGCGACTGCGCGATTTGTCGGATGATTGAAAATCGTTATTGTTTTTTTTTTGACTGCAGCCCAATAAAATGCTCAATGGAAGTATAGCGCTGTCTAGAATTCTTTTAAGCGTTTACTTAATTTACAAATCTTCTTATTTACACACAAAATAAATGGGTACGATTAACAGAACTAGATTGAAGAAAACATCTATAAAACGTTACAAATAAAATTCATCATCATCTAAAAATTTATTCATACTTGAATCTGTTCCCAAATCAAATTATCATTCAAAGAGTTTACGTCATGTTCAAATCTAACAAGACCACAACAAAAAAAAGACGCAAAATCGCAACTCGCTAACACACAATTTATGCGCGTACATCGTCAGGGGTAACAAAGCGAGACAACAGATGGTTGCATGAATAAAACAGTGGAGGCCGCCCTGAATATTTGACGTAGTGTGGACCGCGCCTCGGCTGCCCGAACAACGGACGTACGGTCTTACCTGCGAGGGTAATCTTTTCTCTTTTTCGATATTTGTATGTAAGAAATGTATTTGGAAGTCAAATGGAAACTGATATAGAAGATGAGTATTGAGTATTTTCGGTAACACTGAAAAGGGTGTAGGTCACTAAGTAAAGCAAGGGCCACACGAATGTAATCCGTCGTCCAAACAGTGGTCACCTGTGTGGGGACTTGTGGATTGCAAACCGAACCAACTATTGTGTTAATTTTCGGTTTGGATTAAATCTGCTCTCTACTCGGATTGAAGAAAATAAGGTAGTTTATCATGGCGGCAGTGATCGCTATGTTTGGGGGAGGTATGTACAACAAAGGACGTCTTTTGGCTGAAATGATGATGATGATGATGATGATGATAAGCGCTATGTACGCCTTAACTGTCATGTGCATATGTAATTTTTTTTTGAGATCGTGTTGTTAATGTGTATGTGATGTGGATGTAAGTATTTGATTTAAATAAATAAATAAACAACCATCACACCCAGCACACGTTCTTAAATCAGTCACTGCCATAGATATCCGGTCACTGCAGTTAAATTGCGGTTGGGTAAATGCGCCCGCCATCCAAGGACGTTGAAGGTCATGAATTACATCTGCTGTCTACACGGATTGAAACTAGCACAGTCACCTTGGTTAAGACGCTGGGCTGCATCAATCTGGCCCATGGCCTATCTAGCGTTCCAACAGAGGTCACTTTGGTGAGAGCTTGGTTTGCCTCCACGAATTGTGTTGCGGCTACACAGATTTAATCCCCGTGCCAACACGTTCGCCAATTAGTCACTGCCGTAGTAACTGCGATTGGAAAAATACGCTCGCTATCCAGGTCCATCCATCACGTTGAAGGTCATATCATTTGGATTATATCTGCAGTCTACACGAATTGCAACAAGCAAGATCACCTCTGTTGGGACGCTAGATTTAGTGGTGGCTAGTATAACGTATAGCGCTAAATATAACACGCTATTTGTTCATAGCGTATAGCGTTTATTATATTGGTTCTGCCTTAGCGCTCTATAACATAACGACTCGCTCAACAAATCGCCAACAGCGGGACCAAAGCGGAATAGCGATACAGCGTTTATTGTGTCCGTTTAGCGCGTTGCCGAATAAAATGATAATGTCTCTACGTTCAGTTGATTTTGGAGTTATATTTTATAGTGTTATAATGATAGCGTATAAGATAGCGCGCTATCAAAATGTATTCAATAGTCTATTACAGCGCGTCTAGAGTTTATAGCGGAATCGAATATAATATAATAATAATATTCCACAACTATCACACAACGTTGTCTAGTCCCAAGCTAAGTAGAGCTTGTGTTATGGGTACTAGACAACTGATAAAAATACTTATATATTTCTAAATACATACATATTATAGATAAATTACAACCAGACACAGAACAAATGATTATGCTCATCACACAAACATTTGTCCTGGGTGGGAATCGAACCCACGACCTCCGGCATAGCAGTCAGGGTCACTAACCACTAGACCAACAGGCCAGTCTAATATATATCACTAGCTAGATATAGAGAGAATAAAATATCACTAGCTAAATTATATCCATCAGGTTACAACCGTGTGGTCCATGCTTTAGAACGAATTCGTGAAGTTTCCTAACGAACACAGCATTATGTAAGAATCTGGTAATGGTCAAGGTCGTTTGAAATATTAAATTTACAGTTTATAAGGTGTCAGCGCAAAAAGGGAGATAATTTATAAGCAAGTTATTGTTATATTTAGAGCCGTATTGTGGCACAGCTCGACTGGAAAGCGATCCGATATAAATTTAACATCAAGTAATACCTTATACTAAGTAGATTATAAAACATCAAAAGTGTTTCAAGAGGCCTGTCTCTTGAAACTCTCTAAATAATAGAATCAGAATATTTTTATTGTGGGTCTAGGTTATTTACAGATGTTAAGAGTGTCCATGGAGTTTCTTGCACGTTCTTCTCCATAGAGATCTACGCTTTGGAACGTGCAATTTAGCTTGGCATTTCTTCGACTGACCGACATTTGACTATTCAAAAGTGTGTGCTAATGGTCTATTTGATAAATGTTTTTGATTTTGATTTTTTGATTTAATAAGAAATTACTTTGATAATTAATATTTATTTTGTTAATGGATTTTATAAAATACACGTCAATTTTTTTTCTTAAGTTTAAACTAGATGTTACCGGTGTTTCCTAGCTCAGTTACACCCAGAGAAAAAAAAAACCAGTCATTCAAAGGACAAAGTCTCTTTTAAAGTCCATACAGAAAAAATGTAGGTAATGATCAAATCATATGAAAATCATGCAGATTAGTGTCCGAGATTGTCTTCTGAAGAAAGAACCACGCAGATTTGAGTTAACTTGTCCAGTCTGAAGCAGTTCCATTACGAGTATGTCGTGCCAAACAGACGTACAATAATTAGAAATTATACTAACAGATATTAATTTGACTGCATCAAACAAATTAGAAATAGGTAGATATTCATTAGAAACAAAATTGGACTCTAATATAAATTGTCTTGCCAATTATGATCCTTATAAATACTTGGACACTAAAACAAAACTAGAATAACCCAGAAACACTAAAGACAATAATACAGGCTCAACCATCAGCTCTTAACGCGATCCATTTTGCGACCTAAACTGAACTGTTAAAGGGATGGAGCTATAAAGGGTGTATAGACAGGCCTGTTGCCTGTTGGTCTAGTGGTTAGTGACCCTGACTGCTATGCCAGAGGTTGTAGGTTCGATTCCCACCCAGGACAAATGTTTGTGTGAAGAGCACGATCATTTGTTCTGTGTCTGGGTGTAATTTATCTATAATATGTATGTATTTAGAAATATATAAGTATGTTTATCAGTTGTCTAGTACCCATAACACAAACTCTGCTTAGCTTGGGACTAGACGGCGCTGTGTGATAGTTGTGGAATATTATATTATTATAGCTCCAACCCTCTTTCTCGCTCGTACGCTTGACATTTTAACACTTCATAGTAAGGCCCCTGCCCTGATGATAGAAGTGTTCGATTTCCTCGCACATTCTTTATCGTCTCGCGTCCAAATAAAACCGTTTTGGTCAGTGCCGTAACATAGGGCCGTGCCATCGGTGTTCCGGTACAGGGCGAAGGTCCGGGGGGCGCAAAAAGATCAAAACAAGTACAAGTTTTGGAATATGCTTGGTAGTTAGTAGCTAATATAAAGAGAGCAGTGCCGGATGAGTAGTAACGGCCCCGACTTACAAGTACGTCGTGGGTTCAAACCCAGCTAGGTGCATTAATTTGTGTAATTTATTTCTTCTCCACTGCTCTCATAACGGTGAAGAAAAACATCGTGAGGAAATCGGCATGTCCTAGAACCCCATTACGGCCTATTCTCTCTCCTAGACCTCTCAAGCCTCCTCAGGCTTGTGTCCCAGCAGTGGGAACATTACAAGGCTGATAATGTTAATGCTAATAAAGCTGTTATTTAGCGTGTACTTTGGTTGTAGAGGTGCCATACTAGGAGTACCGATTTTGTAGGTGTTCAGGGCTCCAGCATCCATGCACGATATGCGCGTGGAGATGCAACGCCGGGGTGAAAGTCCGCAGCCGCGACAGGTCGCGGCATGGCGGACAGAGCTCCGGCGGGATCTCATGGTGAAATGGCGTCAACGACTATCGCAACCCAGTGCTGGGCACGCCACAATCATGGTGGTAAGTCCCCTCTTTGAGGCGTGGCTGGAAAGACCTCACGGCATCCTTACCTTCCGCATGACGCAGGTCCTCACCGGACATGGTTCGTTCGGGAGTTTCCTGCACCGGATTCATGCGGAAGTGACGCCCGGGTGTCGCCACTGTGCGGAACGCCCGGAGGACACGGTGGAGCACACAGTCGAGGTGTGCCCTGCTTGGGTGAATATTCTAACGGCCCTTACGTCACAAAATAGATAGGTACAGAAGTCAGTCTCATGTATGTACTTCACTTTTTGTACCTACGCTAGGCGATCGCACAATGGTCAGCGCGTTGCGCCGAACTGTACGAGTTCGGCGGCGGAGACCTCTCGCGCCGGGCCTTGGTTGAGGCCATGGTCCGGAGTGAGGAGGAGTGGCAGGCGGTCACCGACTTCTGCGAAGCAGTAATGCTCGCAAAGGAGGAGGCCGAACGCATCAGGCAACGGCGTTATTGCCGCCGCCGCCGCCGCCGGGATTCTGATCTCGATTTACGGCCAACGTAGGCGCGGGCTTGCGGACAGTGAGCAATGGGTAGCTCACTGTCCGGCCGTCCGCTAACTGTCCGGACCAAGCCCAAGTCGTCGACGGCGCGCACTGTTCCCGCGCGCCTCAAGGAGTTGTCAGCAACAGCAGGGACCCAGCCGGGTCGAAGCCTACTGGGGCCAGGGTTATCCGAAAGGGCGCTCGAGCCCCGGTATGAAGGCTAGAAGGAACGGGGTGGGTCTTTTAGTCAGTAAGAGTCTGACACTATCTCCCGCTCCGCCCAAGAGCGGGGGATGTCAATGCATGATTTTTTTCCACCATAAAAAAAAGGGCTCCAGCATCCACAAGAAGTAAATAGTGGGTAGTGTGTTTTGAAGCATCAAGTCGCGCATACTCGTATTTTTTTATGAAATGTAATGTGAAATTAGTTACGAAAGCTTTATCTTTTATTTTTTTATCCATTGTAAACGAATATATTTTTGTGTCTTAAATTATAGTCTTCAGTGAAAGTTATTTCGGTGTTTCCTTTTGTCTCTAAACTGAAAACCCTTTCTGATTGGATTACAGTGACACTAAACAACATATATACCACCCATAAACTTTAAACTATAAACTGATAAACTCTTAATTGTTGATTTAAACTTTATTAAGGGGGGCCCAGATATAAAAGTTCGCCCCGGGCGTTTTTTTTTTTTTCGGTGGGAAAAATCATCCAATGACAACCCCCGCTCTTGGGCGGAGCGGAAGATAGTGTCAGACTCTTACTGACTAAAAAACCCATCCCGTTCCTTCAAGCCTTTATACCGGTGCTCGAGCGCTATAAAAGTTCGCCCCGGGCGTTTAAAAGGCTATTTACGGCTCTGGTTTTGGCATCACATGGGTCACTCGGTTTCAACACAACAGCCAACAAATCGACGCCTCCCCGAAACTTATTATTTTCGCTTCCAATAGGTACATTTTCTTTTGGTTCAGTAAATAAAGTTTGATAACAATGGATTTGGACTGTCTGGATTTTGATGTCGTTGGTACATTGTTTGTTTTTGTTTTAGGCTTTATTTAGGTTCACCTTCAGTGAGGTCACTCAGAGTAGGTCAAACAAATGGGTAGGCAGGAGGTTATTTTTAGGATAACAGCTTACCCATTTGCTTGACCTACTCTGAGTGACCTCACTGAAGGTGAACCTAAATAAAGCCTAAAACATTGGGTATCTGCTAATTGGTTTGATTGACACTCAAATATTTAGCCCTCATAATAGTCGACGTCTAAATTTAGCCCGTATAGCTTAAAAAAAAAATTAAAGTTATTGCAATAACTAGAACAGATCAGAAACAGTATGTACACTTCGTTCCAAAACACAAATCGCAGATGTTGGTAACTCAGCCGCCAAACTAAAATGGACAGGCCAACAGGCCACATCTGCCACATGTCGCAACTAAATTGGGCGAAGGCAACCACTGACTGGATTCCGAACAGCAGGAGGCGACGCGGTTGGTCCAGATGGAGATGGCATGATGATTTGAACTCCTACCTAAAGGATTGACCAGAAATGGCTAAGGACAGTAAAGAGTGGAAGAAAGGTAGGGAGATCTTCGCCCTGCAGTAGGACACAACAGGCTCATAATATTGCCGTAACTCCGACGATCAGCTGTAAGAACAGATTGATAAATGTTTTCCAATTGTCGATCTAGACCAATTGTTTGACTATATTAGTTAAGGTATGTAGTTTATTAATTTGAGTATATATTGTGTAATTGTATTATATATATGGTTAATTAGTACTTATGTCTATTTTTGTATTCGTCTTCTCTCTTTCATTTATTGCACCTATCACTATTTTTCTCTGCATCACCCAAAGGTTGAATGGCAGAAAATACCTAAGGCATTAAGTCCGCCTCTGTACTTTTGTATGCATAAAGCATTAAATAAATAAATAAATACTCAATCATTATGCGCAAATTGTAGATATAATAGGCTGCAATACGCCGAAATTATGCCTTCTGCCTTTCAGGAAACCTCCGAGCAAGGAAAAATTTTAACTAGTCTATACAAATATTTTAAACAGAAAAGATTTGTACCTATTCTTGTTTGTACTGGATAAACTTAAAACCTCCTGGACTGATTTTAAAAATTCTTTCATCATAACACTAAGGCTGTTATTATATTTTCTACATTCACGCGGGCGAAGCTGCTGGCAGAAGCTAAGTTAAGTAATAGCAAAGAGGAAACAAACAAACAGAATGCACTAACCCAGCTTAATCAAACAAGGTAAAACACATTTACAATAACTCCGTTACTTTAAAGCTTATGATTTGCTCATGGGTCTAGACGCAGTAAACAGTAGAAGCAAATATTCGAAGAGACAATACAGACAGTTCCATCTCTATCCTATGAAAAAGTTTAATTACTTAGAGAGACATGGAGTAGAGATTTCAGAGTGCTCACAGATGTGTATGTTTTGGGAGGCATACCCATGTGTGTACATAGTTTTCCTCTCAAAATTTAAATGCTTTTTGATCACTAAAAAGTCGTTCCAAAGCATATTCTTGGTTTTTTGCAGTAGTGGAAAGTTGCTATGAATGAACCGCCTGGCTTTACAATCTTATATTTCAAAAATTTATGGGTCAGTTCAAATCTGACGGAAAACACGTCGCCTAGTATTGGTCGCGTACCGCCAGAACAGACAAAATATATAATAAAACATTCAAACTTTCACACTCAACCGACGATATAGATTTTCATACAATTTATAGACATGACCGATGATACGCTCAACGCATTTTCCGTCAGACATGTATGTACCGACCCTAAATGATCAAAAGCAACAAAATTACTATTTTTATTTCGTAGGACCGATATTTATTATAATAATCAAACAGACAAATAATTCAGGTTTACAGTTTTTGATATAATGTAAGACTCTGTATTTGACTTGTAAGAATCCCTTACCAAAAAACTACTATGACTATGACTCTATGACTATAAATGGGGAAAACCAAATCGTAACCTGTTACTTTCTTTAAACCTTGGGCACCATGGTTTAGTAAATAGTAATAGTAAATTTGTCGGTACTAGTACATTGTGGGCCCTTGATACCTGAGAATAAAACATATTTATTTAAAAAAAAGTTTTATTCTATTATTTCTTACTAGCTTTTGCCCGCAGCTTCGCTTGTGTACATAAAATATAGCCATGTCACTCAGGAACAAAGCCGCTTTCTATTGGTGAAAGAATTTTAACAATCGGACCAGTAGTTCCAGAGATTACCTCCTACAAACAAAATAACAAAAAAAAAACAAACTTTACCTCTTTATTATATTATTGTAGATTATATTATTACCAGTGTCAACATTGGTGACCTATATCTTTTGTACGCCTATCTTAATCATCGTCAGCCTGGTTCCACATAAGCGTTCCATTTCTTCCTACTCCATGTCTATGCCAACGCTGCCCAGAAAGCCGGTAACTGGATGCGGGCAGTAAATATTGCATCGCACGTGGACACAGGGGACCCCCTGACAACATCCGGGGGAATATCAGGTTTAAACCTATTAAAATAACGTCTAGACTTCAATGTAAATATATACTGCTAGTTTTAGAGATAAAATAAGATGGTATTAGGTTTCTGTTGTGGATACAATTATGCTGGCAGGTTTGAAGTGCTGCGGCGCTGGAACACAAAAGGCAAATGAAGGAACACAGGTGGGCTTTAATTAGTAAAAGTGCTCAGAGTGCGGGGGTTATTTGATGATTTCTCAACAAAAAAAATGATTATTTGATGTAGTGCCTACTTTTAGCTGCTTTTATGAGATCAAGTTAAGGGTCTGATCTGAAAGATATGCATCAGTAGGGTAGGAAGTCGTTCCAAGTAAAACAATGGTGTACAGCTGCTTCCGGTTAGATTGCAAGCCGACCCCAACACAGTTGAGAAAAAAGACCGATTGATTATATATTTATTTCCACAGATGTCTTTTAATTCATTAAGTCCGAAGCGAACCCCAGCGTTCGCTCTTACATTGTATTTCTATTTAGCATTGCCATTCAACGTGGCAATGCTGCCAGTCTTCTGGGCACATTCCCGGATGACAGCGATGTGGAGGAGTACTTCGACGCCTGAGTGCTCTTTATGTTTTTGTATTTTATTTATGTACGTTATCTATTTATTTAGGTTTTAGTATAAATAGTTTAAGTTTTTCTATGTACGTACATATGTAAACTTTATCTGATGTAAATAGAATAATAAAGACTTATTATCCCCATTAATATTAATTTTAAAAAAATGTGTCTCTAATTATGTTATTCGAAAGGTTTAAATGATAACTAATTTTATTTAAATAACGTTCACAAGAAATTATCACTAAGCCCACAGTTACAAGGATTCCCTTACAATTACAGTGCCTAAAAATATGCTAAAACTAAAATATTAATATTAAAAGTGCTTTTATCGTTGGTGGTTCAGAATTACTGTCATATTGGAGTTCTGATCATTCTATTTTCCTTTGATTGTGTGCCTGTGCAGCACGCATGCCTTGCAAATAAAAATAAATATAATTAAAGCGCTTTCAATTTTAAGCACGCCTATTGGTATTGAGTACCACCTAAAACGCTTCACAGGATAGATTCTGGTTGCGGGTTGCGCACCGTATTGAAATGGCCTGAGGGCCGGAAGCTGCCCGTGGGCTGTGTCTTTGACATGGCTGCCTTAGACATGTCTACAAGTCAACCTTTGAGTGCTGTAGAGATTAATAAATAATGTTAAATCTAAGTGGTAGACACTTTTGTTTTACTATTTTTGCTAAATTTATTTTAATTGTAATTTAGTCATTTTACATTTAATGTAATTTAAGAAAAAAAGAAGAGATTTTATTTTAATAAAATAAAAAAAAAATGCGTTTAATATTTATTTAAATACAAACTATACTAGGTACCTATTTTGCATCTTTGTCACTAGCATCGTTTACAAATGAGTAGGTACTGTGTGATGTTGAAATTAAGTTAAACAATAAATATTTGTTAACATAGCTATCAGCAGTGAACGGAAAAAAGGATGAGACACCTTCCTCTCATAAAGTGGACTGATGAACTGGTGAGGGTCGCGGGAATCTGATGGATGCGTGACAAACTGGACTTGTCATTGTGGTGATACTTGGGGATTACTAGGCCTATGTCCAACAGTTGACGTCTTTCGGCTGTAATCACGAATATGGCGATGATATCAGCAGAATATTAGCAGGTAGGTACTTTTATCATGGCTATGGAACCTGTATTCTCCATTGCATTTTCCACTATAAAAACCTTATTAAACGTTGTAAGACACATATTATACTACATAGTTTAAAAAAAAATAAGTGTACATATTATTTTACACTTATTTAAAAAAATGTTTCTCTTATGTTAGAGTGCTCAATAAAGTTTCTAATAAATAAGACCGTAAATATATCAGTCTTTCAAGAGTTTATTGACCGTAACAACAAACAAGCTAGGAGACAGACGTAGCTATCATGTGGGAGCAATAAAAGGTTTAATTACAGCCTCCGAGCGCACGTGACTGCGCTTGTAAATATTGATACCCACTTGTGGACACGAGGGTCGCTGGAGCAAAGCTCGTGAATATATAAACAACTCTGTTAGGTACACGGCTTTACATTTTTTCGGTTAAATCTGAACTAAATTATGTATTTTATTTGTAGGGTTACATGAGGTTGAAAGCCTGTGTCATGGGTAGAGTAGGTAATCTAACAGAATAATTTAATTACTATTCATTAAACCCTAAGCGAACGCCGGCGTTCGCGCACCTATTGTCTTTCTATTGTGTCTGTAATTTCCACGATTGAAAGGTTAAGCAACTAAAATTGTTGCAAAAGGGTTAAGCCCGAGGTATTTCCATAGCAAAACCGTCCCTAATCGAAAGCTAGGTATATATATCGGAAGATCCGATTTGGAACCTACCTTTTGTTATATTGTAGAAGGTACTAATAGTAGTTGATCGAGTAGCTTTTGGCTCTATATTTTAGTTAGTTGAGATATCTACAATTTGAAAAAAAAAAACGAGACGAGGAGACGACTTTTTTTCAGATAGTTTCTCAGTTAACTAAGACATAGGCTACGATATATGTTCTTATCGGGGGCAGTTTTGCAAGGAAAGTACGGCTAGAATCTATTATAAAACTAAATAAATTATTTGAGTATGTAAAGAGTAGGTAGGTACTATCTGCAAATTAGTGAAATAGCTCACTTAAGTTCTCATGTAAGTGAATTGGTTTATTGCCTGTAGTCGAGATACAGGGTGTGAGACAAGCGGCGACACTCGATGTAATACAAATCGGAAAGTATTTCCTTTTTAACGTCTTTCATATTTTCTGTGAGCGCAGCGCTATACCTAATATATGTTGATACATCGAAATTTAATATGTGTCAGCATTACCACTACAGTTGCAAAGGAAAACCAACTAAACTATTCATTTGGTAGGTATAAGGCTAGATTATAGTAAAAAGGGTCCATCCTTTAAAACTCTAGGGTCATCATCAGCATCATGGTAGGTTGCTCGGATCAAAATTTGTTCATCATTAGATATAGTACTTTTTTTTACGGTGGGTTTTTTATTTGGTGGGGAAAATCATCCATGACAACCCCCGCTCTTGGGCGGAGCGGGAGATAGTGTCAGACTCGTACTGACTAAAAAACACACCCCGTTCCTTCAAGCCTTCATAGGTGGGTAATCATTATTGATCGGAATAGGTAGGGCTATTTTATGCACTGGCCATAGGTTAGAATAATATGGATATTTCCCGAGTCCCAGGATTTGATTTGATTATAATTATTAAAATTATAAAAAAAACTATTTTTACCTTCGGGACTAATGAAAGATTACACTTTCTTTCTGACGGGTAAATATAAGAAGGACGGGATTAAGGATAGTATAATAAATAGATAAACAAACATATTAATAATCCCGTGGAATATCCATAATAACATCAATGTTTGCAGTCAATGAACCTAAATAGCCCTACCTATTCCGATCACTGGTAATCATCTAATGACTTCTCCCGCTCTAAGGAGGAGTGAAAGGCCATTTCAGCCTTTCACTGACTAATCCACCTGTGTCGACCAGTTGCCGTTTGCGTAAAACCGCCTGTGTCGTCCAGTTGCCGTTTGCGTTAATCCACCTGTGTCGTCCAGTTGCCGTTTGCGTTAATCCACCTGTGTCGTCCAGTTGCCGTTTGCGTTAACTGTGTCGTCCAGTTGCCGTTTGCGTTAATCCACCTGTGTCGTCCAGTTGCCGTTTGCGTTAATCCACCTGTGTCGTCCAGTTGCCGTTTGCGTTAATCCACCTGTGTCGTCCAGTTGCCGTTTGCGTTCCAGGACCACGGTATCTCTTTCAAAAATGTCCGTGGTCCTTTGCAAGCGCTTTTCTGTTTAACAATATCGTTTATTTTTACCAAAATAACCTTTTAGATTACCGTGGTATGATTGACGTTGCATTTCTTTGAAATTGTCAGGAAAAAAGCTGACTGCTTCACACTTATAATCAAATGAAAATTATTCAGCATTTTTTAAAATTATTTTCCAAAGAACGAACAGGAGCCGATGTTTTTTAGTAGTAGTTAATCTTCAGAGGGTAGGACGGCGTTCAGATAATAAAATTTGGATCTAGTCCTGTGAGTGTCTGCGAGGGACATAGAGCATATTGAAGACTCAGTGGTCACTGGCACCGGCATTGCCGTGGCCAAATTCTGGGTCAAACAAGGAATTTAACTATGTAGTTTTACCATCGATACGCTAAGAGAAGTGGTCACTATAGAAAAAGCATTTTCGAAACTCGTTTAATTCATTTAGGCTTATAGTCCTTTGAACCATCTAGCCAAAATTATGTGGATGCATCTCTCGCACCCGCCTAGGCGGCAGTACGCAAATCTGTTCATTTATTTGCGGCCAACAGCGTCCGCAAAACGCACGGCTGACCTTTAAATCCATTTTCTTTGCGAAATATTGATTGATTTTTATCGTTTCGAAGGAGTAGGAAAAAGTTGCGAAATTACTAAATATTTTTTTTAGACAAAAGTATTAATAGCACGAAAAAATCAAATTTTGATAATGTTGTTGTTGAATCTATAATAAACATATATTTTTTTCAAACCTATTAACCTGGCCGTTACTGAGGAGTGGGCTTCAGAAAGTCACTGTTTTATGGCACTTTTCGGGCGCTTGGGCCTTAAGCCCCAGGCGTTCGCTCTCTTGTTGTCTTTCTATTGTGTCTCTAATTACGTTATTCGAAGGTTAAATACAAATCAAGCTTGTCAGTAATTGTCATTGTCTAGGTATGCATTTATATGTAAAAGGGTGTTTTTAATATCAAACAACACGCAGAAATTTTCTAAATGCAAAAAAACGCGTTCCGCGTGCGTATCCCATGCATTACAATCAATACTTGTATGAAATGGACATTCGCACAATATTAAAAATATCCTAAATAAACTTGACAGTGTCTACATGTTTGTGAACGCACCCGACAAGCAATGGGTAGCTCACCATCCAGCCGTCGCGTCGGCCCGAGCCCGAGTCGTCACCGGTGCATAGTGTTCCAAACACGGAACAGCGTGGTTCCACACGCGTCTCAAAGAGATGTCAGCAAAACTTAAGACCTCTGAAAAGGTCATCCGTGGTTCCAGAACGAAAAGAAACATGGGAGTGGTTTTGGTCTGACGCGCATTATTTGATGTTTTCCTCCCTTAAAAAAAATTGATACCGTCGGGTTTTATTCATATAAAACCTATCGGTGTCAATTTTTTTTGCCTGACTATTCAGTAATACACTGACATACCCTTTCGCTCCACCCTAGAGCGAGAGAAGTCACTGTTTGATTTCCTACCATAAAAAAAAACATAAAAAAAAGGAGGTCGGTTGGATAAGGCTTTTTGCTGCCAGTGTATTGTAAGAGATTTTGTACTCTGTGGCGAAAAACAATGATATTATCAAGATTTATTAGCGGCATTGAAAATAGCTTGTCTGACGAAACAAATGGAACTTAATCAGTATTGCTTTGTAGTAACTTGCCTAGTCAGGGAACTGAGTATTATCAGTCTTTGTATATTTGATTTATGTCGTTTTTACGATTCTTAGTTTCTGTTTTGGAGTTCCTTCTTCATAATATGATTATATATTCATATATGGTTATTGTGAGCAGTAGTGGCCGAGTAGTAATGGCTCCGACATACAATTTGTGGGTTGTGGGTTCAAACCCTGCCAGGCGCGTTATTTTTTGTAATTTATTTCATTACCACTGCTCTCAAAACGGTGAAGGAAAACATCGTGAGGAAACCGGCATGTCCCAGAACCAAAAATTCGAAGACATGTGACATCCACCAAACCACACTGGGCCCGCGTGATGGATTACGGCCCATTCCCTCTCCTGAAAGAGGAGGCCTGAGTCCCAGCAGTGGGAACATTAAAAAGGCTGATGATGATGATGATGATGAATATGATTATACACCACTAGTTTTTAATTAGTACAAATACTTAAAGGGCTTATTAGAAAAGGTGTTGTTATTATTTAAGTGAAGTCTCATAAAATGGTCTTCATATACAGCTAAGTTATTAGCGTTTGTTTATATCCCAAAATCTCACTCAA
Organism: Mythimna ferrago; assembly: GCA_910589285.2. Lineage (NCBI taxonomy): Eukaryota > Metazoa > Arthropoda > Insecta > Lepidoptera > Noctuidae > Mythimna > Mythimna ferrago. Next base: position 6,365,264 of record OU342693.1, read on the forward strand.
TTTATGGAAACATTGTACTGGCTAATAGATTATAAATGTATAAATGACGATCAAAATGGAAAACACTTCGCGTAGTATTTTTTAGTAGCAATCGTTGTGAGTGATTGATTCAATTAATTTACCAATTGTGACAAATTTTCGTGGAAAATGGGTTTTCGTTTTTTTTACTTTTGACTACACAAATATGATCAGTACCTAACGGGTACGAATACAGCCCTATTTTTTGTACTAATTAAAAATAGGGGTGTATACAATATTCATTATCATCATCATTTCAGTCGAAAGAGGTCCATTATTAGACATAGGCATTTCAAGTGTCGCCACAATGAACGGTCCTGTGCGTCTCGCATCTATCGGATTCTCGCAACCGTTACCAGGCATACAATAATATTATGTATAAGAAATTTTAATAAAAATCTTTTTGAGTTTCTCAATGAATGAGTGTTATTATTAGTAATTTCCCTTTTAATTAATAGAATATTTTAACTTCCCAGTTGAGTACTTATTTTAGTTGTGTGATAGTTGTGGAATGTTATTATTATTATTATTTAGTTGTAGATACATCTATATAATTACATTATATAAAATGAGAAACAGACTGAATGACTTATCAACGCACAACCAAAACTACTAGGACTAGAAGCGTAAAATTTTGCACAGGGTTTTGTTTTATGACTTAGGCGAGCATACAGATTTTTTCAAAATTAACCCCCTATGGGGATAAAACGGGGTCCAAAGTTTGTATGGAGAAATCAGCTTTGGCGCGGACAAAGCCGCTGGCAGAAGCTAGTAGTATATAAAATCGTGCACCAAAAGCATTAAAATAACAAAACATTATTTGTACACTTGTTCTTTTTAAAAGCATTTAATTATGCCTTCAAATGTTAAAGCACTCAGAAGTCAAAACAAATCCCAGCAAAAACACAAAAATGAAGAAGTAAATCCGCTGACGCAAACACCAACAAGCTAAAATGCTTAAATTAAAAATAAAACTCTTAAAAAATAAATGCATAATCCAAATGAAGCTTCCTACTATGCAGTATGAAACAAAAAGGTTCGAATATAAAATGCTTCTCTCCATTGCTTCGGACTCATTCGGACTTTTGTCCTACAATTTGCTGCGACTATGGTCACCGCTTCTTAGTGGCAACATGGCGACTAGTATCACGGTAACTCGACGCGGGTACTAGAATGCTTCCAAGGATATAAATTTTGTTTAATTAAAGGGAAAATTCTGTTATAAATCTTGGAAATAATGCTACTAACCATACAGTATGTTTTGAACTAAGTAGATAAATGGACGGAATAACTTTTTTTAAATTATTTTTATTGACTAACTGCTGTCAGCGGCTTCGTCCTTGAGAGTAGAAAATAGTCCTAAGGGACTCATAACATACTTACATACATAACATACTTACCCCCAGGACAAAAATATCCTATTCGCTATTTCAGGGCATGGCGACAAGTCGCGGCAGACAGATTTCCGGAGGGATCTCATGGCGAAATGGCGACTGCTACTGTCGTAACCCAGTGTTGGGCATGCCATAATTATGACGGTAAATGCTCTCTTTGTGGAGTGGCTGGAAAGACGTTACAGTTACAGCGTCCGGACATAATAAGTACAGTTGGTTCCTGCACTGGATTCGAGCGGAAGAAACGCCCGGTTCAGTATCAGTCAGAACACCTCAAAATAGGTAGGGTGCGTAAAGAGTATCTCTAGTTACTCGTATTTATCAAATAAACCTTTTGATAATTATAAATACTTTTTTTTTCTTTTACACATTTCTTTTAATGTCTTCATTTGCTAGTTTGCTGCAAGAATTTTAAACATTCAGTTGTACAAAGCATATTTAAAATGTATCGTTTAATAGATACTGATTACATTTTCATTCATGAATTCCGCTTGTCCTGTTTAAGGATCAAACCCGAGTCGTCGATGACGCGTAGTGTTCCAGGTGCTCATCGAAGAGATGTCAGAAAACCGTAGGTATCCCATAGGGCCGATGTCGGTGGACGCATGGAAAATTTCTAAAAAAAATTCCGCGATTTTTTTACCGCGAGAATCTACTCACGGTACTAGAACGCATAGAAAATCTGAAGGAATATAGGTGTAGTAATAGTCAGTAAAAGTCTGACACGCTCTCCCGCTAGAAGGGGAGAAGTCATGGGATGACTTTCCACCTCAAAAAAAAAAAATGTTTATACATTTAAAAGGAAATGTTTATACATTTGAAAGGAAATGTTTATACATTTTTTCCCTAGCTATTACTGTCCCAATGTTGGACATAGGCCTCCTCCAAGTCCTTCCAGACTATAAGTTAATTATTATTAGTTAGTTTATAAGTTTATACATAAAAAAACTAAAATGTTAGTTGAACCAACGTTGCTACTTGAAGTTAACACTTAGCTATAGAGTTGAGACAGGGGATAGTTAACGAGCTCCATAGCAATCGGTAATCGATCCCCTCAATTAACTCCAGCTCCTTGAGGGAGTTCTGATCGGCTGACTCACAGTTTTCCTTTATTTTCCCATCATAATTAAATACAACATTATTTTTAGTTTATGCGAAACCTTAGTTAGTTCTAGTTTTTAGGTAAAGGAGCAATTTTGAAGTCAGAATAAGCAGATGATGTGGAATGCATGAAATGATGTGGAATATTTCAGGGTTTTAACCCCCGACGCAAATAGAGGGGTGTTATAAGTTTTTGACTGCTGTGTGTGTCTGTCTGGAGCACCGTAGTTCTTAAACGGGTGAATCGATTTGTTTTATCTAAATCGGTTCAGCCATTTACAAGTTACGTGGCGAATGTGTATGAATGTGAATGTAGGTTGGGAATGAATAATAATGGGAAAAATTGTTCTTATCTTTGTGAAAATCTTAAGATTTTTGCTTTAAATAGTTATTATTATTATTATGTATTCTTTATTGTACACCACATATACAAAAAACTACAGGACAAACATTATTAAAAATAAGTGTACAATGGGCGGTCTTATCGCACAGGGCAATTTCTTACAGACAACCTTTGGATGGACTGAAAGAAAGGAGAAAGATTTAGGGTTGTCAGTGTACAACAACAGAAAAAAAAATAACATTGATAATAAATAACAACACAAATACATATATACACAAATAAAATATACTAATATATAATTAAGCCAGGAGAAGAAAAAAATCAAAGTGAAAGGTAATGCTCCTTCACCATTTTTTTAAACGTTGGTAGCGTTTGAGCACGTCTCACTTCAATAGGTAACGCATTCCACAAGCGTGCAGCTTGAACAGTAAACGATTTGTCAAAGAAGGATGTGGAATGCATACGAATACTTAATTTCAGGTTTTCCGATGGTCTAAGGGACCTAGAATGTGTGTCACAAAAGAACTGAAAGCGTTCTTTAAGATAAAAAGGAGTAAAAGGATAGTTGTTAGTACCTTTATTCAAGCGTACAATTAGTCATAAAAAGTCTTCCACCCTTCCTCGCTCCATCCAAGAGCAAGAGTAGTTAGTGTATGGTATTCCACCTATGATGAGTTTGTGATTTGCATCATCATAATTATAAAATTCAGAAAAAAATAAATTAAAAAGAAAAAATTCTAAAAAAGGTCCTATTATTAAAAAAATTTAATGATACGGTTTCCCATTGTATTCACAACATCTAAATCACTTAGGCGCTGCGCACTAAAACACTTAGTTTATAGTTACCGACGCCGAACACTTTTTGATCGTCATGAGTATGTGATATGTGGAAGAAACTGGACACAGAAAATGTTTACGTATGCGCAGGGAGTAGATGATTTCATACTGGTTCTGGTTTCAGAAATCAAATATTTATCTGTAGCTTGTGATCTGACACAAGACACGTTTGCATTCTGCCTTATTAGTGGATGATCATTGAACACGACAGCATTGACTTAACATTAACGCAGACAAAGGAGTGACCCTGTTCCCGTGTTGCCATTTTATAAATGAATTCATGGCGACGGCGATGTTAATGTCAGGAACGACTTACAAAAACAAATTATACAGAAAAAACACGAAGTGAAAGAGATGAAAAGTATAGAATCATCATCTTTTCGCAGTTGTAAAAAAGCTAATGCGCCTCATCATCAACGATTGCATCACTGCTTACCATCAGGTGGGATCGCAGTCAAGCACTAGTTTATATCAACAAAAAAAAAATGACCTAATTTACTCTGAAAACTTTATTTTCTTCCATTTTATCCTGTCAACAGTCACGCTATCACTGACACCCTTGGGCACGCTATAATTATGGCGGTAAGTCCCCTCTTTGAGGCGTGGCTGGAAAGACCTCACGGCGTCCTCACCTTCCGCATGACGCAGGTTTTTACCGAGCATGGTCAGTTCGGGAAGTTCTTGCACCGGATTCGTGCGCAAGTAACGGAAGTAAACCCGGGTGTCACCACCGTGTGCACCGCACGGAGGATACAGTGGAGCTTAAGGTAGAGATGTGCCTCGCTTTGGCAGAGCACCACTGAGTTCTCGTGGGGGCGATTGGCGGCAACGATTTCTCGCGCCAGGTCTTGGTACAGGCCGGTCCGGAACGAGGAGGAGTAGCAAGCGGACACCTCCTGTGATGCAGTAATGCTAGCAAAGGAGGAGGCTGCACGTGCATGTGCGAGAGGCGGTCCTCACGCCCCAGCCACCGGGATCTCGATCCCGATTTCCGGCCACCACCGTAGGCGCGGGTTTGCGGACAGCGAGCAATGGGTAGCTGGCCGGTCGACCGTCCGGACTGAGACCCTAGGCGTCGACGGGGCGTCACACAATCCATTCATCTTTTCTTTGGCCTTACTTTCCCTCTCCATCCAGAAGTTAGGTACAAAAAATACAATAAAATGATAAAATCTGGTTCTTCTATAAAGCATCTAAGTCACTTAGTAGTGGCTGAACATTGAACACGACAGCACCGAGTTAACATTAACGCAGACAAAGGAGTAATCCTGTTATGTGTTGCCATTTTATAAATGAATTCACGGCGACGGCGACGTTAATGTCAGGAGCGACTTGCAAAAAGATTTTTATACAGAAGAGGAATAAAGTAATGTGTGAGATCAACTAAGTTATAAGGTGTAAAGGGTGGGTTGCATGAGTGTTTTATAAAAGTGATTGTCATTCAGCTTTCTCAAAATTATAGCGTTATACAGGGGATGCTCCAATTTATTTATTTCTGTATTTAAAGACAGTTAAAAAAGACAACACTGTGATAGGTGTGCACAATAAAACAATGATCATCATCATCATCCTTTTTAATGTTCCTACTGTTGGGATTCAAGTCTCCTCTGTAGGACAGGGAATGGGCCGTAATCCACCACGCGGGCCCAGTGCGTGTTGGTGAATGTCACATGTCTTCGAATTTTTGGTTCTAGGACATGCCGGTTTCCTCACGATGTTTTCCTTCACCGTTTTTTACCTAAAAAAAAATGATACTTTCAGTAAATTGAATTCATTTTAGCCCTCGAAATTAAAGTTTTCTTAAGCTCTGTTCACGTAGCAAAATTTTAATACACACTTACAGTCGGTTACGGTCTGCAAAAAAAGCTAAAAATAATTTGAGTCCCTGGTCTGCAACCGAAGTAAAATTGCTTGAATATTTTAACGACGAAAGAACTACTGACTTACAAAACTTTCAACCATTTTTCAACACGAAACAATGCAGCAGACGAAATGCTCCTAATTTGGTCCCTAGCAATACCATCAGTTACTACGAAGCCAGTTGGTAATTAACCAGTGCAATACTAGCTAGGAACAAAAACCATTAATTTCACTGGTACTGAGCTCTACTCTCTCGAGCTACTGACCTAGTGTGTAGCGACACTTATTGCGACAAAAGTACATAATGTAAACGTATATTATAATACATTTTTATTTATTAATTAAATACTTTCTGCACATAAAAGTACAGAGACGGACTAACGCCTTTAATGCCTTTGGTATTTTCTATCGATCAACCCAACTACTTAATGCCTTTGGTATTTTCTATCGATCAACCCTCGGGTTTTTTTTTAGGTGGAAGGCGTGGAAGGGCTTGTCAGACTTTTACTGATTAAAAAAACCCACTCCTATGTTCCTTTTGTGTCCCAGAACCCCTGGTTTCCTTTCGAATGACCCATAGCCTCAGTACGCCGGTTTTGCTGACATCTCTTTGGGGCGCGCGTGGAACACCAAAATCCGTCGAAGAATCGGGCTTGGTCCGGTTTACCGGACGGCCAGACGGCGAGCTACCTATTGCTCGTCGTTCGCAAGCCCACGCTTGCGTAAATTTCGGGTGGTGCAGAGAAAAATATTTAGTGATAGACGCATCAAAAGAGAAAACCAGATCAGGAGCAGTTATTTGATGATTTCCTAATCTCAAATTAGCAAATCATCTGCCTAACACGCTTTTGCTTTATAATTTGTTCTTTTATAATGTTTAGAATTACATGTATTTTATAAGGTTAAATGGCAGAGCGAAGTCATCAAACACAAGCATATTTTTGCTTAAAAGGTGATCTTCTATCATGTTTGCAAAAGTAATGTGTAATTGAAATATTTTTTATTTATTTACACGAAGTAGGGTAGGTAAAATCTAAAAGCGAAATACCACTCACTGATTAATCACGAATTCTCAGAAACTATAACACCTACAAACTTAAAATTTGGCAGGTAGGTTTCTTATAGACTGTAGACATCCGCTAAGAACGGATTTTATGAAACTCTACCCCTAAGGGGGTAAAATGGTGGTCCTAAGGATATGTGGAGTAACCTTCTTCCACGCGGGCGAAGCTGCTGGCAGAAGCTAGTACTCTATAATAGAGTACGTGTACCCTACTACCATTCCGACATTCACGACCATTCCGTTCGTTGCAGCGGTCGTGCCACAATGCGGCACTTACAAAGAGACATTGTTTCTTAATTTAAACTGAATTAGGGCACGTAGTGTCTTTGTTATGAGATTTTGAGTCTGTTAATTGACTATGCTTTTTGTGTACTATGTACCTAAATGAGTACAAAACTTAATTAAAATGGTTAATATTCCTCATATACCTATAGGTTATTTGTAACGACAAAATCATATATGCCAAGGGAAGGACATGGGTCTACCCATGACCAGCAGGGCCGATACCCTCTAGGGTAACGAGGAATTTCTGAAAGGGAAACCATAGACCTAGAACACAAAGGGCAACTGTAGAACATAGGTGGGTCAGTAAAAGTATGACAAGCCTTCTCGCTCCACCCACCACCATAGCAGGAGAAATTATCGAATGATTTTCCACCTCAGAAACAAACGGTGTACTCATGTGCCACATCGAACATGCTGTGGCTGCTGTGTGGCTTCGAAAACAAACATATTTTGTCAAAATTTAAATCATAATTTTCGTCCTAGTGTCACAAAAACCCATAACATCAATGTAAAATGTCACAATTGTTTTTTTTATTTATTTATTTCTTTACCATGGGTACAAACTCCTTCAGTCAGTATAATAGATTAAATGTTTCTAAATAGTTAATTTGTTTACCATTAGAATATGGACACATTCTAATGTTTTTTTGTAGTATTTGACAGCAAATGTATCCAGTTAACCTTTTCAGAAAACTTCGTTAAGGGGCCAGCGACGGATGAATTTCCATACAAACGTAGGTAATACCACGCTCATTTGCAGTTGGAGCATATTTCCAACATATTATGATAATATTCAGTTATAGACAATATTTATGTAGGTTCCTACGTCGAGAATATCAGAAATATTGTTATTTTATTACAGGAAAAGCCAAATGGCATGTTTTGCCATTTACGATCTAAAAAAGTGCGAAATACAAATTGCTTCAATTTCTTTTCGTTTTTTAAAAAAGAAAGACGTAGGAACCTAGATAAATATGGTCTATAACCGAATATCATCATAATATGTTGGAAATATGCTCCAACTGCAAATGAGCGTGGTATTACGTTTGTATGGAAATTCATCCGTCGCCGGCCCCTTAAAGTAGTCAACATTACTATAAAATTCCTGTTATAAAGATTCCACATATTGTCCAGTTGCGCAGATTGTTGAGATACAAAACTATACAATTTTTTTATTAAAATATCCGCTTGGATTCAATTTGCGAATATAATTAAAACAGTCACTGACTTCACTCGAAGAAATCCCGTCAAAATCCTTGTCACAATTGCGATACATTGGGATGAGTAGGGTCACATCATGTTGAATTGTTAATGAAATGATGGCTGAGATCGCACCTGTTTTAATGGTTCTTCAGATGGTCTAACTAGACCTTAACGCAGACACTTAAAATACAAAACTACACCAATTTTACATTATTATAACCACTAGGAATCAATTTGCGAATAATTAAAACAGTCACTAACTTCACTCGAAGAAATTCCGGTCAAAATCCTTGTCACAATTGTGATACATCAGGATGAGTAGGGTCACATCATGTTGAATTGTTGATGAAATGATGGCCGAGATCGCACCTGTTTTAATGGTTCTTCAGATGGTCTAACTAGACCTTAACGCAGACACTTAAAATACAAAACTACACCAATTTTACATTATAATAAGCACTAGGAATCAATTTGCGAATAATTAAAACAGTCACTGCCTTCACTCAAAGAAATCCCGTCAAAATCCTTGTCACAATTGTGATACATCGGGATGAGTAGGGTCACATCATGTTGAATTGTTGATGAAATGATGGCCGAGATAGCACCTGTTTTAATGGTTCTTCAGATGGTCTAACTAGACCTTAACGCAGACACTTAAAATACAAAACTACACCAATTTTATATTATAATAACCACTAGGAATCAATTTGCGAATAATTAAAACAATTACTGACTTTACTCGAAGAAATTCCGGTCAAAATCCTTGTCACAATTGTGATACATCAGGATGAGTAGGGTCACATCATGTTGAATTGTTGATGAAATGATGGCCGAGATCGTACCTGTTTTAAAGATTCCTCAGTTGCAGATGGTCTAACTAAACCTTAGTTAGTGTTTACATTGCAATTAATAACCACTAGGAATCAATTTGCGAATAATTAAAACAGTCACTAACTTCACTCAAAGAAATCCCGTCAAAATCCTTGTCATAATTGTGATACATCAGGATGAGTAGGGTCACATCATGTTGAATTGTTGATGAAATTATTAATGAGATTGCACCTGTTTCATTGAGTCCTCAGAAGATCTACTAACTAGACCTTAACGCAGACACTTAAAATACAAAACTACACTAATTTTACATTATAATAACCACTAGAAATCAATTTGCGAATAATTAAAACAGTCACTGACTTCACTCGAAAAAATTCCGGTCAAAATCCTTGTCACAATTGTGATACATCAGGATGAGTAGGGTCACATCATGTTGAATTGTTGATGAAATGATGGCCGAGATCGTACCTGTTTTAAAGATTCCTCAGTTGCAGATGGTCTAACTAAACCTTAGTTAGTGTTTACATTGCAATTAATAACCACTAGGAATCAATTTGCGAATAATTAAAACAGTCACTAACTTCACTCAAAGAAATCCCGTCAAAATCCTTGTTACAATTGTGATACATCGGGATGAGTAGGGTCACATCATGTTCAATTGTTGATGAAATGATGGCCGAGATCGCACCTGTTTTAATGGTTCCTCAAATGGTCTAACTAGACCTTAACGCAGACACTTAAAATACAAAACTACACCAATTTTATATTATAATAACCACTACTAGGAATCAATTTGCGAATATAATTAAAACAGTCACTAACTTCACTCAAAGAAATCCCGTTAAAATCCTTGTCACAATTGTGATACATCAGGATGAGTAGGATTACATGTTGAATTGTTGATGAGATTACTAGAATCTGTGACACAGCATCATAACAGGGTTTAAATAAATCTAAACTTAATTAACATCACTCGAACGTTATAATGAAACAGTTAATTATGAATAGAATCATTAGACCGTTTTAATTGGTTTTGTCGGGACTGAAACAGCTTCGATATTTTGTAATATTTCGATGTTGTTAATATACAGGCTGATTTTTAATTCAGTGTTAATTTTTTGGGATATGAAAGTAGGTAACTACTCATGAGTAATGAATTTCTTTTACTATGGTATTAACTGTGAAACATGAAAAAAAACAGCTGGTTTCTTTTTCCGTAAATTCATCACCATCATCATTATTTCAGCTGACAGACGTCGCCGTCTGCTGGACTTAGGTTTACTCTAAGTGTCGCCACAACAATAAGTTCTGTACGTCTCTCGTTCATTGAATGCCCACAATACTCACCAGGTTCAGCTCTCATCGGCCTACCTTGAGGGGTCTACTGCGTCTTCAGGTACACAATCATTGAGCATTACTGGCACTTTTTTCACGATGTTATACTTTTGAATAGTTTTTGAAGTTATAATTAAACGTTTTATGTATTAAATCACAGAACACAGGAATAATCTTCTGTTTTGTGTATATCCTTATTAATATTATAAAAGCGAAAGTAAGTTTGTTTGTTTGTTACGTCTTCACGCCTTAATGGCAAAACCGATTTTGATGAATTTTGGTATAAAGATAGTTGGGACCCTGGAGACGGACATAGGCTAATTTTTTTATAAAAAAAGTGAGAATAGGGGGAGAAAGAGGGAAGGTCTTTTATGTACGCCGCGGGCAAAAGCCAGGAACAAATAACTTCAATTAAATATTAACAGTATAAGAGTCTCCCTGTATATTAGGTAACGAAGTGTTACCGAAATTACTAATTTCCATTTTCATTGAGTGTTCTGATCCCGCAGAAATTGTTTTATATCTGTATTGGAAATATTCAATCGTATTTCTGTGAACTATTTGTGAATATATTTCCATGAATTTCATGAAATCGTTGATTGAACTGCTAGATCACTGGGGCATTGAAATATTTATATATGGGTTTATGAAATTCTCGTTACGTGTGTATTGAGTGTCTCTTTGAAATGCCTATTGTAATGTATTTAACGTATCCTGTATTTAAAGTACCATTAACCACATTCCCATATTTAAATTTTAAATAATATTAAAAAAAAAAAAATTGAGATATGTTTATTCATTGATCACAAGGGTACTTCTGGAAATCGGCGGCGGAGACCTCTCGCGCCGGGCCTTGGTTGAGGCCATGGTCCGGAGCGAGGAGGAGTGGCAGGCGGTCGCCGACTTCTGCGAAGCAGTAATGCTCGCAAAGGAGGAGGCCGAACGCATCAGGCAACGGCGTTATCGCCGCCGCCGTCGCCGGGATTCTGATCCCGATTTCCGGCCAACGTAGACGCGGGCTTGCGGACAGTGAGCAATGGGTAGCTCGCTGTCCGGCCGTCCGGCCGTCCGGTAACTGTCCGGACCAAGCCCAAGTCGTCGACGGCGCGCACTGTTCCCGCGCGCCTTAAGGAGTTGTCAGCAACAGCAGGGACCCAGCCGGGTCGAAGCCTACTGGGGCCAGGGTTATCCGAAAGGGCGCTCGAGCCCCGGTATGAAGGCTAGAAGGAACGGGGTGGGTCTTTTAGTCAGTAAGAGTCTGACACTATCTCCCGCTCCGCCCAAGGGCGGGGGATGTCAATGCATGATTTTTTCCCACCATAAAAAAAAAAAGAAAAAAAAGGGTACTTCTGGAAAGAAAACCTGTGATACTAGCAAAAAGCAACTGAAGGAACACAGGTGGCGTTCCAAGGCCACGGTAACTGGTTCGAACACGCCCGCAGTCCTAAACACTGTGTGTACGTTTGCAAACAAGTAAACTCAGATTTACGTACGTTCCGTTCGGGAATCGAACCCGCAACACAGCGTAGCAGCCAATCTCTCAACCACTGCGCCAACCGTGCCATCATTATACGTCTCACCCTACCACTTGTATAATGGAATGTAGAAAAAAACTCACGACAATTCTTATTTATAAGTTTTTTTCTGTCTTCGTCCTGCAAAGTATCCCGCAGTATTTTCAGTCACGTTCTCAATCACTGGATTGCTTGCGGTCTGCTCTGGCCATAGGGCACAGAAAAGGCATGTCGGGCACTGCTCGAAAAGGTGTTGTCAAAATATTCCTTACAAATCCGACTGTTACTGTTTGGGCCCTTAAATGACTGAGTTCTTGCATCACATCACGACGCCCTTTCTGCACCGCCAGATTCTTCAAGAACGATGTCAGTTAAGCAGTCGGCTTTGGGAATAATAACTTTATCATAAATCAAAATTATTTAAATCTATTAAAAATTAAGTACCTAAGTTAGAATCGATTGAAATCTGGTAGAAGGGGAAACTAAACTAAACTAAATCACAGAAAACATTCAAGACGTCACATTTTGCGTACGTAAAAAAGTGACGTCACGACCATTAGGTTGTATGCGTAAAAGAGCGGGATATTCCGTGCTAGAAACGGCGCTGTCAAAACTATCCCTATAAAGCGATCCTGTCAATTTTGTCCATGGCTATGGTAGCCGAAATATAATACTCTTACTTTACAATTTCGCGACTGGTTTCTTGGTCTAGTAGTTAGAGACCCTGACTGCTATGCCAGAAGTCGTCGATTCGATTCTCACCCAAGACAAATGTTTGTGTGAAGAGCACGATCATTTGTTCTGTGTCTGGGTGTAATTTATCTATAATATGTAATATTGTATGTATATAGAAAGTTTGTGTTTATCAGTTGTATAGTACTCATAGCACTAGTCCTGTTTAATTTGGTACTAGTTGGCGATAATTTTGGTACATTGTGGAATATTATATTAATTTCGCGGTCACGAATATGCAGGGACTTAAAAACACCTTCATAAAGGTTACAGAATTATAAGTGTTACATGTTGAATTGGTAACAGAATCAAATATGTAACACTTATTTATGTGTTTTCAATGTGTTAACCCAAAACACTTACAAAAGTGTAACCCTAACATATCTGTAACAGATATAAAAGTGTTAACAGTGTTAATAAGTGTAACAGGTAAACGCAGCGTTGCCAAAGTTACAATTTACATAAAGCTATACTAAAACTGATTATTTCAGTTACACATATTAACACTTATTAACACATATAACAGGTTACAGTTTGATTCGGTAGCACTCCCTAACACATGTAAAAGGTTACAGTTTGATTCGGTAACATTATTGTATCTGTTACATTTAAAAGTGTTTTTCTGTTAAAACTGTTTTAAAAAACAGTGTTGAAACACATTATTACGGTTACAGTCTGAGTCCCTGCGAATATGATCAGCAACGGCGTCTCTAGTCGTTGTTCCAAGCTCTGTAGCCGCGTCCTTATTTATTTGCTACTATATTTTTACTACAATGCAGTAGGGGTGGACGTCGTATTTCGTTGTGCACTAGTGTTGCGGCGTGATTTTTATTGTTGTTGTTAGTTTATTGAGATGCAAGCGGTTGTAGGTTCCTTGCTTGTGGTTTTTGCTTTGACTGGAAACATTGAGCTGGAAATGTTGAGCTGGAGTCTTTTTGTGTGTTTCCGTGTGTTGGTTAGCGACGTGTTGGTACCTAGATTACTGCCGGCTTTGCATTTAAATCCTTTAGTACATTTGAAAAAAGGAATTTTAATATAAAGGATAGTATTTAACTGTTTTTCAATGTATTCCGGTTTTCTACTATAAAATATGCCTTTGTTCCACCAAAAATACTAAGTAGTGAAATATGCTTCATCATCATGCTTCATCATCATCATTATTATTTCAGCCGATACACGTCCACTGTTGGACACAGACCTCCACCAAGCGTCGCCACAACGAACTTTCCTGTGCGTCCCGCATCTATCGGTTTCTGGCAACCTTCACCCGGTCATCGGTCCACCTTGTAGGAGGCCTTCCAACGCTGCGTCTTCCGGTACGTGGTTGCCACTCCAGAACCTTTCTGCCCCAATATGCTTGAGTGGTTTAAAAAAAAAGGACCATGAAGGGCTTCTAACTGTCACAGTTGGGTTGCCTCAAGCCCGTTAATAATTGTAAAAGTCCATTTTTGGTTGGTGTACAATTAGTACTTTTAGTGAAGACTAGATTTTTGATGTACAGTTAAAAATATCCCTAATCTAATCTAGAAACTAGGTTAATCTTTTCATGTTGATACTTCTCAAATTTTGCATTAGTAAACTGATCTTTTTAGGTCAGACAAAAGCTAATCCAAATCCATCCAAAGGTTGTCTGTAAAAAATCGCCTATTGTGACATCCTATTAGTTTTAAGTTCCTATTGTATTTTTTATTGTTGGTGTACAATAAAGAATATTATATTTATTTATCTAATCTGAAAACTCTGTCATTTGCCACGTTCAGATCCTACCATGCCCTGTATCTTGGGCATGGTAGAATGTTGGGAAGATAACACAAAATAATTCTAGAAGAACTTCTCTTTTAAACATTCAACGTACGTTACTATTGTTATCAAAATGCTACTATTATTACAATGCTCGTATTGTCCCACAGTTGGGCAAGGGCCTCCCTCCACTGTTTCCAATGACCACGATTTTTCGCTTCTTTTTTCAAATTCTCAAGGAAGACATCGTAGGCTAACATTCTGATATCTATGATCTTCGTAGGTAATATTTTAGTTTTAGTAATTTAGCCAACAGCGGATCATTTCATATATCATATCTTCGCAGCAAGAACAATCCCAGTAATCGGATTGCTCATTAAAAGGCGATGTAATCAGATCTCAAGCCGAATGAAATATTCGCAAGGAGGAGATTAAGAAACAGGATCGTTTGGCCTAGTAATCTCGCAGGTTGCGCCCGGAGAGTTCCGTTTTAAATATTCAATACAGGTAAAGTTAGGTTCTGAACACGTTTTCAATTTCCCGTTAACTTTTCGAAAAGCATCCCCCTTTGGGGATATTAGGCGGTTTCCGCGAGCGGGGCGGTGATAGTTGCGGACCAATTTGAAGTGAATACGTTTTAAAATCGCAATTAAAAAATAACCAATTATAACAAAATCGGGGGATACAATTTGATGTTGCAGCTTCACATCTATTATCTCTATCCAAGATTTAATTACACCAGTAGATAGCTAAAGAATCAAAGAATTTGGTATGCTAAGTGAGGACTGTGACCCGTAACGCGTGGTGAAAGGAGAACTTGATTGAATTGAGGATACATCGCGCGTGGTGGAAGGGCAAGCGTCACTATGTCGAGGTCATTTTGCTGCGTTTCGAGAATTTTTATTTCGTATATATTTTTGATTAAGAGAAGCTTTAGCTATAACTATTAACTTTTTGTTAGCTCTTGACGTTATGTATCGTTTGCAAATATATATAAAAATTGTGTAGGAAAAATAGTTACAGTGAATTTTTTTTTTAGGTTTGGACATCATGCCACTTTAGTTAGAGCGAAAGACATTGTTAGACTTTTACTGACTACAACCTACCGGTGTTCCTTAATTTGCCCTTTTGTGTTCCAGGGCTGCAGTTTCATTCAATCCCGGACCCCTTTTATAGGTGGGAAAATCAATCAATGACATCCCCCCCGCTCTTGGGCGGAACGGGAGGGTGTGTAAAAATTTTACTGACTAAAAACACACTCCTTTTCCTTCGTTGTCTTTCATACCAGGGCCGAGTCTTCCTTTCAGATGCAGACCCTTGGCCCCAGTAATCCTGGAGCCCTGGCAGGGAGTTTCAACACTTACGACTAAATTTCCTTCAATCTTCAAAGGTTAGGCATCGTATTGAGATCTGTACCACGAGTATTAACCTGTCGCTGTCGCTCTGCGAGTGTAGACACCGCCTTAGATGACCCTTGACCTTTATGTCCGGGTAGTGGTGTACAAGTTGTTGTTTGGTCGACTACCCTCATTAGTTTAAAGCGTATGGTCTTAGTTTTAAGGACACAACTGCTGTTAGTTGGCATACATTTACATATTGATGTATTTAGTCGTTGGAAGAAATGTACTTACAGGTTGCCATATGATATAGCTTTTTTGGTATCATAAAGCTGACGTGATGATTTAAAGGTGTTTATAGGAATTGGCTGAAACAGAATGGAAGGTTATGGGAGAAAATAAGTAGTTTAAAAAATGTACAAATATTAAAAACTTCACTAAAGACGATTATGGGGAAAATTATAGTTTGACTACCCTGAGAAGAAAAATCGAAACAAACTCAGAGGTCTAAGTCTCTTTTAAAGTCCATACAGTAAACATATAATGGTCTTATCATATGAGAACCATGCAGATTATTGTTTCGGATGGTCTTTTAAGGAAAGAGTTATACAGATTTGAGTGGATCTGTCCAGTCAGTACAAAAATTGGTCAGGATTCGTGTAGCTCCTCAGGACTACTAAGGAGCTCAATGCTTTTCGACGAACGATTTTCACTAACCATTAATCACAAGAACAGTTTGGTTCTATGTATTCTTCTCACCATGTCTGTGTGCTCGAGAAGCTGGACTGTTGCAATGCGATGTTAATGATGTTTCGGTTCTTAAGCTTTCACATCCTATCAGTTTTTCGATAAAAACCAACATTTAGGTCGCGCTAGAGGTGATAATTTCGTATGAACGAGTATCAAGGTGGATTTACCATTTCCCTTAGTATTTTGGTCTGGAATCGCCAGATAATCAATATATTGGTCTGTTTGGTGTAATTCCATAGCGGAATAATGCAATATCAATTCACGATCGCTCACATATCATACGTAGTCTCACGTGAACAAGCTATGGCATCAATACATGGCTGTATAATAACAATTGGTATGAATTGAATTGCGAACAGCAGCCTGTGAATATCGCCAACCGCTCGGCATCGGCGGTAATGCCAACGTTACCAACGTGCTACCAACACTCGAACAGTTTTGCATTCAATTGTTGTGACCTGAATAAAGATAGCTTTTTGTGTGTACATTTTAATATCTTTTTACGTGGTACAGGCGTGGTTTTTATAAAAATAAAAAACATTTGAAGAAAAAAAATTCTTTTATTATTTCGCCGTATAATCATTCTCGACTTAATATCCCCAGGTTATAGCATTAGGAAATGCAGTTTTTGACACTACCAGCCACGGTAGAAGCGGGCTTGAGGACGTCGACCAATGGGTAGCTCGCCGTCCGGCTGTCTGGTAATTAACCGGACCGAGCCCAGTTGTTAACAGCACGTAGTGAGCCACGCGCTCCTCAAAGAGATGTCAGCAAACCGTATTGGCCCAGCAGGGCCGATGCCCACTAGCTAGGACCGCGGGGTATTTCTGAAAGGGAAACCCGTAGTCCTACAACGCAAAGGGCCACTGAAGGACACAGGTGTGCTTTTAGTCAGTAAAAGTCTGACACACCCTCTCGCTTCGCCTATGGGGTGGGAGATGTCATTGTATGATTTCTACACGTAAAAAAACCTTTATTTGAACAAGTTTGATTTGGAATGGATGCGGCAGATTTTCAACTTTCTGACCTATGCCTACAATAGAATCGTTTTTTATTTTAATCATGTCACGCTTTGAGGTTCTCTGGCCGCCGGATGTAGGGTCTAGATCTCAAGATCAAAGATCAAATGCCCCAGGCACGGATATTGGAGTCTGGACGGAAATTAGATTTCGTGTATCATTCGAACAGTGAATACTTAACTTTTATTAGTACAGGGTCAAAGTCTACTGGGGCCATGGGCTTTTTTCTGAAAGGGAGACCCGTAGTCCTAGAATGCAAAGAGTGAAGAAGGAACATAGGTTTTCTTCCAGTGGGTCAAAATCATCCAAATGAAATCCCCCGTCCTTGGGCGGAGCGGGAGATAGTGTCAGACTCTTACTGACTAAAAAACCCACCCCGTTCCTTCTTACCTTTCATACCGGGGCCGAGCCTCCCTTTAGGAACTAGACCCTTTTTTTTTTTTTTTCTGATGGGAAAAATCATCCTATGACAACCCCCGCTCTTGGGCGGAGCGGGAGATAGTGTCAGACTCTTACTGACTAAAAAACCCATCCCGTTCCTTCAAGCCTTCATACCGGGGCTCGAGCGCCCTTTCGGATAACCCTGGCCCCAGTAGGCTTCGACCCGGCTGGGTCCCTGCTGAGGAACTAGACCCTTGGCACCAGTAGGCTTCAACTCAGCAGGGCCCTTACGGTTATTCCTTGAGACTTTGGTTCGGTCCGGACAGTTACCGGACGGTCGGACAGCGAGCTAGGAACATAGGTGTAGTTTTAGTCAGTAAAATTCTGACGCATCCTGCCGTTCCACCCTGCAATGGGAGAAGACATTTTTTTTTTTTTTACAACTATCACACAACGCCGTCTAGTCCCAAGCTAAGCAGAGCTTGTGTTATGGGTACTAGACAACTGATAAACATACTTATATATTTCTAAATACATACATATTATAGATAAATTACACCCAGACACAGAACAAATGATCGTGCTCATCACACAAACATTTGTCCTGAGTGGGAATCGAACCCACGAGCTCCGGCATAGCAGTCAGGGTCACTAACCACTACACCAACAGGCCTGTCATTACATTACATTTCGCATCTCAAAAAAAAAACATACAAAGTCATTTAGCTTAGCCACCTCATATCTATGTTAGGGTTGGTTATTGGTGAAACCAGATGCAGCTGCATATTCTTTTACTTCCTGCCCTTTGTCCCATGGTACTTGGGGTCGGCGCAACATGTTGTTTTCTTACATTCTGTCCAGTCAAACTTTACACAACCCATCCATCTTGTCTTTAGCCTCACTCTCCCTCTCCATTCACATGTATTGTATACACTCATAAACCAGATGCAGATGAGTACCAGTATTTGGATTTCCAAGCTTCTGATTATATGCCCAAAACCTGTAAGCCTGCCAGGACAACGGTTTAACCATTCGAATACCGTAATTAGAGACACAATAGAAAGACAATGAGCGATATTTTATCAGAAAAAAAGAAAAAAAAAGAGAACGAGCGTTCGCTTGGGGTTTAGTGAATAGCGTAGTTTCCAGGGTCAAAATAATTACATTTTATTTAGTCCGTATTTTAGATTATAAAAAGATATTGGACACGTATTTTTTCTTTTTTCGATTAAACTAAAAATAACAAAGATATAGCCATTCTTTGCCATTTTTGGTTTAATTTACAAATAAAAAATTACACGTGTCCCTTATTTTTTAATAATCTAAAAGACGGACTAATTACATTTTTTACGGCAACTAGCTAGATTTTTGAATCTATAGAGATGTCTCGATATACCTAAAAGGACCTATAAAATTGGCGTTTTTAGGGTTCCGTAGTCAACTAGGAACCCTTATAGTTTCGCCATGTCTGTCTGTCCGTCTGTCTGTCCGTCCTCGCTTAATCTCTGTGACCGTTAGCACTAGAAAGCTGAAATTTGGTACCAATATGTATATCAATCACGCCGACAAAGTGGTAAAATAAAAATTGGAAAAAAAATGTTTTATTAGGGTAGCCCCCCCTATATGTAAAGTGGGAAGTGTTTATTTTTTTAATTTCAACCCTAACGTGTGATATATTGTTGGATAGGTATTTAAAAATGAATAGGGGTTTACTAAGATAATTTTTTGATAATATCAATAATTTCGGAAATAATCGCTCCAAAAGTAAAAAACAATGTGTGTCCTCTAACTTTTGAACCATAAGTTTAGAAAATATGAAAAAAATCTGAAAAGTAGAACTTTATAAGGACTTTCTAGGAAAATAATTTTGAACTTGATGGAAAGAACAGTTTTTGTACAAAAAAGACAAAAAGGTTGTACAAAATAATTTCTGGACTAAGTTTGTAGTATAATCGTATATGCAAGCATTTTTTTAAACTCATAACCCACTTATTGTGACGGACGGGAAACTACGGAACCCTACATTGAGCGTGGCCCGACACGCTCTTGGCCGGTTTTTTTTTTTAAAACGGGTTACTTTGAAGTGTCTTGGATTGACTTAGAATTATAAGTTCACATATACTTTATAATAAAGGTGCATTATTCTTTTTTCTCAAAGTATGTATTTACTGGTTTCTTTGTGTTTTGTATTTTCTGTAATATCACAGTACTTATAACTTTGAAAGCTAATAAAAAAATATACACATTAAGACTTCCAACGTAGAAACTATGCATTTCAGAAAGCTTTGACCGAGTAAAAGCCCTTTTTGCAAGGAAATATTATTGATCATGAACCATGCTGTTAATGACCAGTATTTAGTTTGTATTTACTACAAGCTAAAACTCTTTTAAAAGTCAATATCCTGAGCATCGGGTAATCGGATGCCGTGCGGGAATAGGTCAAAGCGTGCCAGCTGGAAGCGTGACGTGTAATGCATTTTACTATCTCGTTTATATCCTCTATTCTAGCTTTTCTTTGTTTTTTTACTATACCTTAAAGTTGTACTAAGCTGGTACATATTTATCAACATAAAAATTACGTACACGAATCACACTAATATTATAAACTAGCTTATGCCCACGGTTTCGTTCGCGTACATAAAATATAAAATGTCGCTCAGGAATAAAGCAGCGTTCTATAGGTGAAAATTTTTTAGCAATCGGACCAGTACTTTCAGAGATTAAGTACCTCCTACAAACAAAAAAAAAACAAACTTTACCGCTCTAGAATATAAAATGTAGATGTGCAAGTTTGTATTTTGGTATGTTTTATTTTTTATTTTTGAGATCATACAATGACGTCTCCCGCTCTAGGTCGCAGCGGAAGGACATGTCAAATTTTTACTGATTAATACCACACCTATTTTGCTTCTTTGCTTAGCGTTTCAGGACCCAGGGTTTTACTGTCTGAAGTCAACCTCAACAGGCTCTGGCCCTATTCGGTCCCTACGGTTTTGATGACATCTCCTTGAGGCGCGCGGGGAACACAACGCGTTTTCGACGATTAGGAATTGGTCCGGACGATTACTAGACAGCCGAGTGGCGAGCTACCTATTGCTCGTGGACCGGAAGCCCGCGGTTGCGGTGCTGATAGTGGGGTTTGCTCCCGGCGCGGCGGTTGAGACGTACGGATGTCAGTTGTCATTACTGCTTCCCTGAAGGAGGCGACCACCGCCCATTCTCCACGCTCCGCACCGTGGCCTGAACCAAGGCCACTGTAGGCTCCACCATCAAAACTCTGTTCACAATTAACAAAGAAACCCATAAAAACATACATACTGTCGAAAATATGACCTCTTTCTTTTGTGAAGTCGGTTAAATAGAGAGGATTACCGCCTAGTAAAAACCTTTCTGGTTTATTCGGCTTCATTCATAACTGAGCGCGCACAAAGGCTCGGGAACTCGGGAAATACGGACGGATCGTATTTCTTTTATATAGCGCGTAATAGATCAACGGTTTAGGGGCCAATAGTGATCAATAAGTGGGTTAGTATAGAGACGATTGCCTCGTAAATCACCTATATTGTGGTGTTTTTTGTAGCAAATCTACCGTTATGAAATATTGTCTACACTGTGTGCGGATGTTGGTTCATGTTACGCAAAAAGCGTGTAACAATTTAATGATAAAAAAAAGACCAGGTGACATGATATAAGTAAATAATAATATTCCACAACTATCACACAACGCCATCTAGTCACAAGCTAAGCAGAGCTTGTGTTATGAGTACTAGACAACTGATAAACATACTTAATAAATATATTTCTAAATACATACATATTATAGATAAACAAAGGCCAGTCAAAATGATGTTTATACCGTGGAAGGTGGGTAGACCCAGAGGTCTAACTAACTATTTTAAAAGATTCAAAGTATTTTATTTCGAATAAACCATTTACACCATTTTTTTTGCGCCATTTTCTTGACTTTTGAAATGTCAAGAAGTCAGTCAGTCAGAAAAAAATATGCTAATTGCACATTTCAAAGCGTAGATCTTTATGGAGCAGAATGTGCAAGAAATACCAACTTTTTCTTTACTCGCATAGATTATAAGTACGCAATCTAAATAAAGAAATTAAGAAAGAAAGAACAAATAAAAGAAAGAATGAAAGAAAGAAAGGAACAAAGAAAGAAAGATAGAAAACGAAAATATGTTTATTTGGCACACAACTTAAATGAAACATTGCTGTTGTTTTTATTTTATTATTATATTTTTAAATATAAAAATAAAATAAAAACAACAACAAGTACGTGTCTCACGACTAGGCGACTGTGCCAAATAGGTCCAGTTCAGCATAATCCCCGTCAACTAAGTAGCAGTTATCTGACTCTAGTTGACACCTCATGCTCTCATGTCTATGAGCCACAAAATGTAATTATGTTTAAAAGGGTGTGAGCCTGGAGATCTGTCATACAGGTCTCGAACTTAGTTCAGACTCCAGCTCTCACAAATGTCTTAGGATTTTTTTTTTATATAAACTTCTGTTAAAATGTAAGGTACAATTTAACAGATGTTTATTTAAAAAAAAAATTATAAAAATTTTGAGGAAAAATAAATGATATTTATTATTATTATGTACTGGTTCCACTGCTACGACTGCTGAAACCCTCAAGCGGCGCAAAGACCTTATCGTTAATTACAGCTTTGAGCCGTTTGGGGTTTTTTTTTTGGTGGGGAAAATCATCGAATGATAACCCCCGCTCTTAGCCGTTTGGGGTCGAAACGCTTGCGTCACAGTGCCCGAGTGCGCGTCATCTTTCCAAAGATATTTCTCACCGACTGATCGACACTTTGCGTGACCATATAGCAGGCTCGTTCGTTACTCAATGAATTAGCATTGTCATTTAACGTGGCAATCGCCAGTCTTCTGGGCACGTGTATTTGTTTTTGCAGAAACTTAAGTAAGAGTATGTGGGATTTGTATTTCGACTAAATAATAATGCAGAGTCTCATTTATTTATTTATTTACATATACTTTATTGTACACCAGTCTACGAGTAATAAATATTACAATTAGTGCCTTCTTCATATGTGAGAAATAAAAGGAAAACGTTGTTGTGTCTTAGTGTAGGATATTCAATCACAATTCCGTAGGTCTTTGATGTCTACACTGTAGGAGCAAAAACATGACAATAAGAGTAGAAATAGAAAACATTTATTTATGATTCGCACATAAATAAACTATTAATATCCTATATAATATTATATTCAATAAATGGATTTGAAATTCGAAACAACTGAAATTAGCACAAAAAAGCTCTTTATCTTTATAATGTTACGAGTAGTATAGTATAAAATAAAATACTCCTGGTATGAGATATTGGTGTTAGCACGAAGTGTGTCTGTTACATTATACTCACCTTTTTTCAGGGCTTCAGTCTGTCTCAAAGGATCATTAGTCTTTGCCAGAGACACTAGATGGCGTTACTACTAACATACGACCATTACATGGTGACAACTTGAGACGGCTATTTTAGTTTTTTTTTTTACTGCCTTTGTAGAATTACTGAACAGTTATTATAAGTTACTTATAAGCAAAAGATTTCTTTGGGCAATAAATAATTTATTATTATTGAAGCGAGATTCATCGTCGGTCACATCATCGCTTACCATCAGGTGATGGTCATAATAATAATAAAAAACATTATAGAACTTTGGTTTCAGATGTTTAGTCTAAGATCGCAGCGATTGAATTATATTTTCGAAAAGTGTTTTATAACCCTTTTGATGTTGATTCATGGAACCTATGTAATTTTGCTACCAAAAGCGTAAACATTAAAAAAGAAAATATTTAAATGAAATGTACAGTCAATAAAATTAATTGCTTATCACCTTGTGGTTAATGGTCACTTGCATGAATACAGATACCTATTACAGTCGAAAGTATGAACGACTAGATTATGCCTGCGGTTTCGCCTGTGTACATAAAATATAGCCTGTCATTGAAATAAAACAGCTTTCTGTCAAAGAAAAAAATTTAGCAATCGGACTAGTACTTCCAGAGATTACCTTCTACAAACAAAACCAACATAAAACAACATAAAAAAAACTTTACCTCTTTAGAATATTAGTGTAGATTGTCGAAATTGTATGGGAATGCAGTAGCATTCTACACTATCTACCTTATGTCTCGTGGTAAATTTCAAACTATTTGCATTATGACAAACGCTACTGTTGACAGACATCTAAGATCTATTTTCTTTTGTGATACTTAGTTAGTTTCAACCTTAGTTAATGTTCAATTTACCAAGAATTGATGTCAAAAGTCGTAAACAGTTTATTTCCTTGAATATCTTTAAAAGCACTTAAGTAATAAAGCTGTGTGGTCATTAAATATACTCATGCCTGTTAGTTACAAGGCGTACCTATTGTCATTCTACATACGCGTAAAACCATCATAACCTTATCCTGAGTGCCATCGTAAGGAAATATTGACATTAGAACGCTTACCTGACAGTTTAGTGACCCTTCTGCTAAAAACATAAAATAACTAAAACTAATTCCATGAAAAGGCTGTAGCTATGCTAATTTTACTAGCCAAGTGTAAGCTAATGAAATTACAACTAGTACTTTAAGCTAAACTTGTGTAAAAGTCCTAGGAAATGTTCGTAATGTACAGTCGAACGAGCTATTGGGTACACATGTATAATATTCATTTTCCCACCTTTCTTACAATACTCATTATACTTAACCTTTTGCCATGCTTAAGAGAGTCATCATTACCATAATTTCAGCTGAAAGACGTCTACAGTTAAACCAGCGTCACCATATCGAATGATGTTATGTTGATCTGGTATCCAGCGCATTCCGATAGTCCTCACCAGGTCCACCTCTCTTTAGCACATAAACCTTGTTTTAAATAAGAAACTTTATTTTCAGACCAGAGATCCATAGCAAGAGTAAAATAAGTTAAATTGGTAAGTACCAATTTGATTTATTTTACTACTACTTTTTTAGTACTTACTAAATAAAACAAAAAGACATTTAATACGCTTTATTAACCTTATTTTATTTAAAATAGTTGCATGTTAGCTGGCTGTAGACATAGGTACTAAATAGCTTGTTCGACGGTACATACGTAGGAAGGGAGAATTTCAATTAAAATAAGTAAAATGCAAATGGTCAGGTGTCCACGGGGTCTCAATAATCTGAACCGCTCTGTTGAAAAGCGTCGTTAACAAAAGTCACGTAGTTGCTAACAATAAGGAACTTATCTTCACAACTAAATACGTACGGTTATAAAACCGAGTAGCCACTGTATTTTAACCCTTACTCCTTTGTAATAGGGTTGTTTATTATAGACTGAAGTGTTTTTGAACAAGAGCCCTTGATGTCCTTTGAATGTCTAGACTGAATGGGACTGTTAATTCTTTTTAAATTGTATTCAGAAATTAATTGAGTTATATTTAGTTTTTGAAGTCTAAATATATTTTAAGTAACATTAATTCAAGTACTCCGACTTGCATTGGAACTGTTTTACATTCAAGGTTGTAGATTAGGATAGTATTATAATTCCGGCTTTTTCGACATTTTATAAAATCGTTCAATTACCTATTGTGCAAATAGGTGTAATGTAAATTTTTGAGTACAATAATGAATTAAGAGTTAAGTCTACAATAATACTCAGATTTATTAAAAATTGCTACTTTTTTTTGTTTACTGTTTTTCTTTATTTATATATTTTGTGCTCACCTGGCTTGGTCCGGACGGTTATGGCTGACAGCGAGCTACCCGTTGCTCGTTGTCCGCAAGTTTGCGCGTACGGTGGCTGGAAATCGGGATCTGGGGCGTGAGGGCCGTTCTCTCGCGCGTGCACGTGCGGCCTCCTGCTTTGCTAGCATTATTGCTTCGCAGAAGGAGGTGATCGCTTGCCACCTCCTGCTACTTGCTCCTCCTCGCTTCGGACCATGGCCTCTACCAAGGCCCGGCGCGAGAGATCGTTGCCGCCGATCGCCCCCACGAGGACACAGGGGTGCTCGCCTCTACTGTATGCTCCACCGTGGCCAAAAGTGCCTCTAAATGGTTTACTTTAAATAAAAGTTTCTGATTTCTGATTAATGACAGCCGGGACTAACGGCTTGGCGTGTTCTCCTACGCACGAAAAAATTTCGGCTTGATAAGATTTAGTTACCCACCAACAGACTGATCGTAATGTAACTTAACCATGGGGATCGACCCGTGCACTTATTACTTTACCCACCAGCCTCTCATAAGGATACGTAAACGTAATCCTAAAACAAAATTCTCGTGAAATATTTTGACACAACTTCCTGATGGTTTGCGTAAAAGTTGGTGGAATCGTATTCTGAACAAGTTTCAGAAGTTTGAAAGTTAATAGGACATATCGAGAGTAAAACACATAAGTATATTACAAATCTTCTACTTGAGTCAAAGTTCGAATCTCTTACTTACTTCGGATTTCTGGAATATTGAGCGTCTTAGTAGTCCAGAGTTGAGCTTTACGAATACTCTAAAACGCTTGCCCTGTCTGGACAATTCCGCTCAAAGTATGGTTCTTTCCTCAGAAGACCATTTCAGACGCTAATATGCATAGTTTAGAAATCAGAAATCAGAAACGTTTATTTCAAATCGACCAGTTACAGGCACTTTTGAATTGTCAAAATGTCGGTCAGTCAAACAAGTGAAGCTAAATTGCACGTTCCAAAGAGTAGGTCTCTATGGAGAAGAACTTGCAAGAAACTCCATGGACACTCATGTGATTTGGCCATTACATATTTGTTGAATGGACTTTAATTCATTAAATCCCAAGTGGACACCGGCGTTTGCTCTCCCATTATCTTTCTATTGTGTCTCTAATTACGGTATTCGAACGATTAAAAGCCTGAAAGGTTAAAAGAAGAAACACCGAAACAGACTCTGACCTCTGAGTTTGTTTCGTTGTTTCTTCTCAGGGTAGTCAGCTAGGAAACACCGGCATAATCTAGTTTAAAC
This sequence comes from Mythimna ferrago, assembly GCA_910589285.2. Lineage (NCBI taxonomy): Eukaryota > Metazoa > Arthropoda > Insecta > Lepidoptera > Noctuidae > Mythimna > Mythimna ferrago. Next base: position 6,392,000 of record OU342693.1, read on the forward strand.
TGATGAAAAAATTGTCGTGGAAAAGTGTTTTTTTTAAACCTATTCGCAAAATATAATTATTTATCATTGCTTTTTTTTTCAAAAACCATATGATGCAGTTTTAGTTTTCATCAAAATTTGACCTTTTTTATGGTGGGAAAAAATCATCCAATGACAACCCCCGCTCTTGGGCGGAGCGGGAGATAGTGTCAGACTCTTACTGACTAAAAGACCCACCCCGTTCCTTCTAGCCTTCATACCGGGGCTCAAGCTGTCTTTTGAAACTAACCCTGGTCCCAGTAGGCTTCGACCCAGCTGGGTCCCTGCTGTTGCTGACAACTGAGATTGAGACTCCTTTGACCATTCCCCATTTATTTTTTCTTTTTATGAAGGGAAAATCATCCATTGACATCTCCACGCCCTTGGGCAGATCGGGAGATAGTGACAAACTTTTACTGAATAAAAACCCACTCCTGTTCCTTCGTTGTCTTTCGTACCGGGGCCGAATCTTCCGTTCAGAAGCAGACCCTTGGCCTCAGTAGGCCTCGACCCTGCTGAGCTTCTACACTTCGACCCTGCTGAGGTCCTACGGGCCATTCCCCATTGTTTCAGATTTAGCCTCAACGTTCACTTAAAATATTCACCCTGTACCTACGATAAGGGGACTTATAAAAAGGTAACCCATGGTCATACAACGCTAAGAGCAATTGAAGAATGATAGATGTGGCTTTAGTCAGTCTGACGCGCCCTCCCGCTCCTCTCCTGCCCTAGAGCAGGAGAAGGTATTAGATGTTTTCCCACCTCAAAAAAAATGGATGTAGTAGGCACAATATTCCCAACCCTTTAGTGGTGGAATTTATTGCCGTTTTTCTAATATTTTTTTTTTAATTTTAAATCGTTTAAAATCTTCATCTAGGATGAAGATTTTAAACGATGATATTTATCCATGATACTTTTAAATAAAAAGTAATTAATCCCGTTTTGACTAAAAACATAATGCAAATAAAACTGGAAGGAATCTAATTGAGCTCAAATGGTCAGATGGAAAAAACTGTCATTTACACGAACGATATTTAAAAAATTAAAATGCACAGATTTAATTATAAAAACGCCGAACGAAATTCTAACACTAGCGGATCTATAATCATGTGCTGGATTCATGTTACACCTTTATGCGTCGATGTCTGAGACACGGCGTATAGTTCGTTTTTTGAAGTCGCGAAACTTAAAAAAAAAACATAACTTATTTTTGATTAATATCATGAAATGTTTCATATTTTTGCTATAGCCTTAATAGAGACAATAAGAAAAGTGCTATTGGACACATTCTTAGTAAAGAAAATTTATTACTTTAGGATATAATTAAGGGTTCATCCTTTGGATGTACTCGACGAGGACTAGGGGAAGGCGGGCTTGCGGACAGTGCAGGCTTGCAGATAGTGAGCAATGGGTAGCTCGCTGTCCGGCCGTACGGTAACTGTCCGGACCAAGCCCAAGTCATCGACGGCGCGCGCTGTTCCCGCGCGCCTCAAGGCGTTGTCAGCAACATCAGGGGCCCAGCCGGGTCGAAGCCTACTGGGGCCAGGGTTATCCGAAAGGGTACTTGAACCCCAGTATAAAGACTTGAAGGAACGGGATGGGTTTTTTAGTCAGTAAGAGTCTGACACTATCTCCCGCTCCGCCCAAGAGCGAGTGTTGTCATTGGATGATTATTCCCATCGAAAAAAAAAGGACTAGGGGTAGAAATATATTTTTACAATAAAATACAAGTATTGCGTCATCGCGCATTTATTTCTTTGTTAAACAGTCGAACAATAACCGCGCATCATGTCATATAAACATAGCCTTAAAAAAATAAACGAAAAAGTTCGTAAAGTTACGGCCAAAAGAAATTGTTATTATAACTTCATAAACTCGTTTGTTCACATACTCGCACGAATTGGATAAAATATTTTTCCTACGAATCAAATTCAATTTGGAATTCCTATGACCCAGTTTCTTTGGTTCAAACAAAAATTATTTCCTTTATTTTTATTCGTCTAAAGAGACTTTCAAAACTCTCAACGAATATTTCGAAAATAATAAACGAATAAAATTATTTTGTGGTTAATTATGTAACTACTTGTAAATTTTTAAACCAATAAATATTATAACTTAAAAGCTATATATACAAACTAAAAACAAGATTTTAATGAAAATCATTTTTTCACAGCAAGCTTTTATAGCTCGGTAAACCTATATAATTAATGCACGTCAAGACGAATCATACGAGCCCAAACTCGATGGGGTTGTGTCGTGTAACTACCAAGTTCCTATAGCCACCTTCCATTTGCATCATCAGATCAGCTCCACGTCATAATTATTTTGTATTGTCATCTGATTTACACATGCATGCAAAATTTCAGCCCAATCGGTAACCGGGAAGTGGGTCAAATTTAATTTGCAAGATTTGATGACAGACAAACATCGGACAGGTGAAACTAAATAAAAGCTTGTAATAATAATATTTATAAACGGGTCAAAAAAGAACTTATCGGGCATCAAAAAAATCCTCCACATCGATGTCGATGGGAAAAGTGCCTAGAACGCTGGCAGCAAAGATATAATCAAAGCTGATGACAAAAGTACATAATTTTTTGTTGTTATTGAGTTATTTTTTCACAGTAATAACCTAGTTTTCATTTTCTAAACATAATTTTTTTTCATGATTTTACTTACTTTATTATCATTAACATCATTGTACTTACTTTAAAATCGCTACGTCACTGTGCCTGATGAGTCTGAGTAGTGGCAAATGAAAGCAAAAGGAAAACTGTTGCTAAAAATGCAAATAAGACCGAACACAATTTTTTTTAAACTAATTGTTGGTTGGCTGATGTAGATTAAACAATAACATTTTTTAATTCACCCAGATTTTTTTTTTATGTTGTGATTGATACGGAAATAAGTTTTTGCAAACCGTACTTACACTGTAGAGAATTATTGAATATAATATAAAAACATAAAATACACTCAGGCGTCGAAGCATTCCACCACATCGCTGTCATCCGGCCATCCACAAAACAATATAATAATTATATTATATAATGTAAAAAAAGAGAAGAATGTCTAGAAGGACTTGGGAGAGGCCTTTGCCCAGCAGTGGGACAGTAATAAAAAAAATAAAAAAAACAAATACATTATTTATTTAAACCCCAAGCGAAAGCGGTTCGCTCTCTCATTGTCTTTCTATTGTGTCTCTAATTACGGTATTCGAAACGATAAAATCATAAAACAAGTCAAAAACTGTTCTAAAATTATCTATTGAAACCATAGCTACGGCGTAGGCGCCTACGCCGTAGCCCGTCGTAGACAGCTACGTAAACTACGCGTAGAGGCGGCGAATGTAAATAATAAAATTATCCTATTCTCGGATCTAGTTTTTCTCCTTGATATAATATTTTTGTCTTATTAGTATTTTAATAAAATCTGATAAAGTTTTATGTAAATTGGTGTCGTAAACTTTAATATGTTTATGTTAATATTGTCTGCAGGCTAAAGGTAAAATCTTTATTAGTTGGTTTTTCTTACTGGAATATGAATCCTTTTACATTTTATATTAAGATTTATCTCTAATATTGACTTAACGAAATAAACAGAAAGTAATGAGCATTTAAGCAAAAGAAGGGTTTATGGGGTATGTAAAGACTACAAAAATATAATAAATTGCTGGGTTATTTTTATTTAGCGTGGCATATACTAAGGTTTGTATGGGAATACAACCGGTTAAATATTTATTTAATTCTGTTATTTAGCCTTTGTTGTTATACCGGCAACAGAAATACATCATGAAATACATGAAAATTTCACCTGTCTGTTCATGATATACATCCTGGTGACAGATACAGACAGACAGCGGAGTCTTGGTAATAGGGTTCCGTTATACCCTATGGATACGGAACCCTAACATTAATAACCTACAGCAAAATGCTTACAAATAATAAAAAAAAGGAAACTGAAACGATCTGAAGTTTAATTTCGCCACAAAATTATGTTAACTATCGTCCTATGTAATCGACTTGACCTCAATACCGCACGGCTCCGGTTAGGACCGGACTAGACCGGTTATCTTTTGATTGCAATCGTCTGTGCTCTGCCTTATTGACTTTAGAGAACCTTCTATGGTCTATACATGTAAAACTGTTTTTTTTTTAACCTATTTGCAAAATAAATATGAAAGATCACAAAGTTATAAGCTTGTTATGTCAGCAAAAATATAAGGCCACCGGGCCATCCAGGCGACTGACGGGTTGTTTTACACATACACCAAGCTATTTGTTAGCGCCTAATGCCCGCTATGACCTGCCGTGACTTATGTTGTACTTAATATCGGTGGTGTCCAACTTGTGACCTTTTTAAATATTTTTGGGAAAAAGTATAACATGGTGTAAAAACTATTGGAATCCTTATAGTTACTGATTTTTAACAAACTATATTCGGATTAAGCATAAACTAAAAATAATGAAGTATATAGCAGGGAGGGTGTGTCAGACTTTTACTGACTAAAAACCCACTCATTTTCCTTCTTGGTCATTGTTCCAGGGCCCGAGGATCTCTTTCGCATCACCCATGGACCCAGTAGGCTTAAACCCAGCTGGTCTCTTGCGATTGCTGGCAACTCCTCGAGGCGCGCGTGGAACATACGCGCCGTCGGCGACTTGGGCTTGGTCCGGACGTTTACCGGACGGTTGGACGGCGAGCTACCCATTGGTAACTAGAGATTTTTTTTATACGTATTCTGGCTTTTGCCAGGGGACGCGAAGTCGAAGTCGGACAAAAAATAGCCTGTAACCATCCTTTACCAAATTTCATCAAGATCGGTTCAGTAATTTAAACGTGAAAGTGTAACACAGACAGATAGACAAATAGATAGAATTATTTTACATTTATAATATTGGTAATAACTTATTAACATACATACGTATAAAATTGTGTATATAAGTGTATGTAAACTAGGTTTGCGCGTATTGTCCGCGATGAAGAAGTTATTTTCTCACATAGTAAATACAGGTAAACACATAATACCCACTGCCATCTCAAGCGAAGACTATTTCCGATGGATTTGTAACTTGTCAAACCCTTGTCATATGTCTGTAGTATTAATTTCTTTTGAAGTAGTGTAGTGTAGTACCTTAAGTGGTTCGTCAATCTATACACATAGAGCCCCAACTTTGAATAAACACAGAGAATATGATATGTATAAGAGTCTATTATCTCACATGAGGGCGCATAAAAGAACAGCAGTTCTGAGCTCACAGCATAGTGGCTGTGTGAGAAGAATTCGGACGCTGTGGCCAAAATCGGCTAGATGGCGTCATCATCATCATCATCATCTCTAGCATGAAAAAGAGATGTTATAAAAAAACTTTATTATTTTAAAACTAGGAATTACTACTATCGTATAAGTAAGACATAATATATTATTTATAACGTATGTACATAAACTGGACGAAAGAAAGAAAATACGTTTATTCGTTTTTTCGTATGTTTGAGGGAATGGAATATGTAAGGCGACGGGAGCCTCGATTTTCTAGGCAAGCGTGCTCCATCGTAGGGCACACCATCGCTTACTACTTACCATTTACCACTATCTGGTCAAATGCAAGCCTATTCATAAAAAAAAGATTGCCGGCCCTTGTAGGCTCAGTAGCTCACTGTCTGGCCGTCCGATAAGGAACAAGCATGGGTCGACGGCGTCGTATGTTCTAATGAAGCTAAACCGTATGGGCCCAGCAGGGCTGAAGCCTACTAGGGCCATGAGTCGACTTCTGAAAGGGTTACTCATGTTCCAGGGATGCAAAGGGCTACTGAAGAAACATAGGTGTGGTTATAGTCAGTAAAAGCTTGACACGCCCTCGCGCTCCACCCTAAAACGCGAGAAGTAATTACATGATTTCCCTCCTTAATTCCTAAGACCTAATTTTGAACGATATAATTGATAATAAGACTGTAATTTAATAGAAATCGGACCACAACATTCCAAACACTGCTACTTGTTTAAAATACGTGATATTGAAACCGAGACAAGTTAGATTGCCTTCGAACTAAGGGCTAACACTCATTGGACGCAATGATAGTCTAAGTGTTCGGCCAGATTGGAACAGTGTGGGCGGGGCGGCTGCGGCGCGACAATGGAATAGAATAGAATAAACTTTATAGTACACCAAAAAGTAACATATCTTTAATCTTAAAAAGTAACATCTATCTATCTATAGCAGCCTCTTTATATCCAATTTTGGACCCAATCTTCTCCACTCTTAACGGTCTTGGGCAATCGACCTCCAATCCCATCCGGCGTGTCGAACAATATCGAAAAATGTAACATATACATAAACTTAAATCTATGGGTACAATGGCCGTCTTATCGCTGGCAATCTCAAATATAAGAACTTCATTTTTCTTTTTAATATAGACATACGTAAATTGGGCATGCGGGTGCGGGAAGCGGTGTGGGATAGCTCGACGCACAATGTGCGCGGGCAACACATGCCATAGCTCATTCCAAGCGGCCACAGTGAGTGCGCGGGCGGCGGCGGCGAGCGGAAACCCTGTCCGTGCACCCGCACCGCTCCCTACACCGCACTGCCAGTCTGGCCAAGCAAGACGCGGTCGTTTCCGCACCAGAGCCGCTCCCCGCGCTGTGCTGCTAGTCTGGCCGAGTAGTGTAATTTAACACGTTTAATGCGGAACTTGGTCTAATATGACTTTTACGTGTCTTTCTTGCGGTAAGGCTAAGAAAAACCAATCTTCTTCTTATGTTTTTTGTATGTACTCTATTAAATCAGAATGCAGTGATGTATCTATTTAAATACGGGGTCACTTTAACCTCGTATCGCATTTAGCCAAAAAAGCGTGTAGTTTCTTAAACGTTACCGGGTCTAATAAGCCCCTTGTCGTCATAATGATAGTTTTCAAACGAGGTCTTAAACAGCCCGTACCACAGGCATGGAAATAATACAAAAATAAGTACTGCTGTCAACGTATTCACAGCGTGCTTATTTATTCTGATTGGTCTAAATAGGTCTCGAATGTAGCCGTTTACCCATGGACATAGCGGTCAGTGGTGATACGACTTTTTTTATACGGTGGGAAAAATCACCCAATGATAGCCCCCGCTCTTGGGCGGAGCGGGAGATAGTTTCAGACTCTTACTGACTAAACGACCCACCCTGTTCCTTCTAGCCTTCATACCGGGCCTTGAGCTCCCTTTTGGATAGCCCCGGCGAAGTGGTTGAGCGATTGCCTGCTGTGCTGCATGTCGTGAGTTCTGTTCCCGCACCGAACAGAGTGTGTGTTGTATGTGAATTTACATGTTTGTGAATGTACCACGTCACAGGAGTAATTCCTAGTGTGGGGGAAACGTTTATTTAAGAAATAAAAGAGTTATATTCAATTATATTTGCGATTTTTGGCATATACTAATATTACGAAATATTAATTTATTTATTTACTATTAGACTGTCGAAAGATAAAATATCCCTCGCATTTTTGTTCTATGGAATTTAGAAGTCCTTATAAACTTTAAAAACTAACGCGTCTTGCTTTTATTTTGATTAATATGCTGTTCTTCATACAACAACAATGGCATAAAAAAAAACCCAAACATACCGCGCTCGGTGTGAGTACACCCTTACAGCTTCATTATTATACATACTGACTGTTTACTTGTGTTTGAGTTAAGTCTGTTGTTCTGTCTCTAGTAACACAAAACAATCAAACAAATACGAGATAGTTACTGGTTTGCTGAGGGATAATACAAGCCGACCTAGCCACCGTCATCGAACTACTGACGCTTTCATTTGAAAAGATATGAACCGCTGAAAAACTCTTACACAAATGGATCAAGGGCTTTTAATATTTGGGTCTAAGAAAGGTGATTTTAGTCATTGGGATAGCTGGCATTACGTTAAACTCGTTAAAAAACTAAAAGACCAGTTTTGACATTTCAGAAAAACCCTAGAATGTAACTTGGAGTGTAACTTAGAACGAAACTGACGAAGCAAATATATGATGAACAATTAAGCTACTAGAAAATATTACGCATAGTTTTTTTCCATTTTGATCACCATTCATTCATAATAGTCTATACAATGTTTCCATAAATTGAGTGACATTTTGGGATATTAACTAACGCTAATAACTTTGCTTTTTATGAATATTATTTATTGAGACTTTGCTTGAATAATAATAATAAGACCCTTTCATAATAAGCCCTTTAAATATTTGTACCAAATAAACAGTAGAGATGTATACATATATATTTTTTCTGTACGTGTGTTTGTCACCTAACTTCTCCGGCTTGATCGATTCGTATGGAACTTTGTGTGTAAATTTGAACCCGGTAAGCAACGCTGTATTCGGGTTCCCGATTTTCTTTTCCGACAAAAAGCCAATTTTTGAGCAGGATAATGTTTGCTGTGATTGCTAGTATAATAAAATTTTCATCCATGATAAACAGGGGAAGACACTAGTTTATAACATAACTTAAAATTAGAATGGGATATTATTTCTGTTATCAACAATTTTTTTAGGGAGAAAAATCATCAAATAATTTGTTCCACTCTGAGTGACGGAGTGTTAGATTTCTACTGACTAAAAGTCACCCGAATTCCTTTAGTTGCCCCTTGCGTTCCAAGGTCGTGGTGATTCTTTTGATCAATTTAGTAGACCTGGCAGGCATCGGGCCTCGTCAATTTAACTGACATGTCTTTGAGTGGTATATGAAACACAATGAGCCGTCAATCGACGTCTTGTCCTTCTTGGCCGGTGAGCTACACGACCCGTTCACGACCTTGCTGTGAGCGGTTGTAAGGTCATAAGTATGAAAATGTTTGAAGCACGTCATGAGAAGTCACTCATAGCGTCCGACACGCCCACTTACCGATACAGCCCCCCCCCCTCACCGCCCCGCTCGCCGCGCTGAATCCATAATGCAGCTAAAGGTTCGCTTAATTCAGTTATATGGTGACTATTAATTTCCGTTAATTACGTAAACCACGTATTTTGAATGCGTAATAACATAATTAAGGTTTATTTTCCATGGCACAATCAGGTGTTGCTTATTAAATTCGCATTATGCGTACGTGTTGTGTAAATATTTATTATGTGACGGGTGCCGCAGCTATTGACTTTAAACAGTTAAATGTTTATTGAAAATATACATATAAATAAAATTGGAGCGTCTGTTTGTAATATTGAAATCACTGCTTTTTACTACATGCATATGAATATACGGTACATACACCAAAATATTTTTTTTTACAATTTTTGTCTGTCTGTCTGTTTGTCCGGGCTAATCTCTGAAATGGCTGGACCGATTTTGACGGGACTTTTTTGGCGGGTAGCTGATGTAATAAGGAGTAACATAGGCTACTTTTATTTTAGAAAAAATAAATTCAAAGTCCTGTAGTCCACGCGAACGAAGTCGCGGGCACGGTTAGTCTACACTAATATTATAAAGAGGGATTTATTTTTATTTTTGTGTGTATGTTTGTAACGAAGAAACTCAAAAATTACTGCGCCGATTCCAAAAATTCCTTCACCATTGGAAAGCTACATTCACCCTGAGTAACATGAGGCTATATTTATTGCCCGTGTGAAGCCGGGATGGTGCGCTAGTAGCTTATATTTCACAACAAATCTAAGCTACTAGCGTTGCGTAGCGTTGTAAATCTACATAGGTAAGAAGTACCGTTTGACGTTTCGCACTTTTCTATAAAAATAGCTTTGTCTAGGTATCTCACACTATTTCTATTATTTTTACCATTGAATTATAAAGCTATTTTTATTTTATCACAACATTAAAAATTTTAATAAAAAAATTAAAAATAAAATGTACTTCGTGTCAAACGGTACTTCTTAGATTTGCTGGACTTTAGTCAAGGGTACGATATACCAAAGTGATTGTTTGGCTAGAAACTGCAAAACAGTCTTTTTTCCTGACTTTGAGCTTGATTTTTTGTAGATGTTTGGTCGATGGGGGCCTTTTAACATTTCATTTATGATGATGTTCCAAATATTTATACCAATTTTTAGCTGTTTCAATTACGCCAACTTTGCCTGAATTTGACCAAGCTACTAGTATTATCTTTTTTACATAAAACAGGGTTTAGTTTAGTCCTTGATAAGAACCAAGATCTCACAGCACAAAGGAGAAAATCAAACAAACGAAAAAAAAATTATACACCACCAAATTCTTTTTAATTAGTACAATTCTTAAAGGGTTTATTAGAATTTTTTTTTTTATTATTGACATGTTGTGATTTTTTGCCATTTTTTGCTCGATATTAAAATATTTGTAATATTAGTGTCTAATGTTGTATAGACAATGGTACGGAACCCATTTTGCGCGAGTTCGATTTGCTCTTGGATTTTTAAAATACATGAGTACTTACTTTCTGGCACTGAAAGCCAATAAATATAAAGCTCACTCTATATAAATCAATCAACACAAACAAAGCAAGACCTTTTCAAGAAACGATCACGCTTCACTAGGTCCACGATATTTGCCATTTCGTCCTGTAAAAGGGTACTCTAATAATACCCACAATATAACGTCAAAGAGACGGATATTCAAAGGTTTATATGAAACATGATAATCCTTTCAAAGCGGAAAAAATCCTGTATAAAAAATCATGAAGCAATACAAAGCTGATATTGTCAAATATTGTTACATGTTTCCGAAATGCGAATGGTTAAACTTTTCATATAACCTTTATCTTTTTTTATTTATTGTCACGTATCGAAATATCAATATAAAAAAACAATAGACGGAGAATGTTCGGCCATAAATCCAAGATACGGTTATTTATCAAAATGTCAAAAGATGCACACACCTGTGTATCTTCGACCTAATTCTAGTTAGACAACCATCGTTATTGGTATCCGTAACAAAGAAAAATGGACCTTTATACCTCGTTATAACGTTTCTAATTTGTTTTTAGGGTGTTAAGAGGAATTTGGGACGCGAAAATTTAGCCGTGAACCCCTAGAGATAAACACCGTCATCATATTTCTGTTTTAACGTCTATTCTCGAGGTAGATCGGTTTAGAAAGAAGGCACAAAAGTTTTTTTTTTGTCTTACATTAGGAGATTGCTACACCCAACCGGCCTATATTTGGGTCAATGTGAGTTTGTCAATTACCGTATCTTTGCCCCATTATGGAAAAAAGGGGGGTTATAATTTTGACAATATACTCGTATGTACAGTCACTATAGGAGAACAGTAACTAGGGTCGTCAGATATACACTTGAGAGCAAAAAAATCGCACATGGCTAGTAATTTCGTTTAATACTGTTTTTTTCTTAAATCTAAAGATATTGAATACAAATAATTAAGCGAAATTGAAGCATACAAAGATAGCTTTATAAAAACACAAAATTAAAATCATTGATCTTCACGTAACTCACAAAAACCAACGGTATACTCAATTCCCCAAATTCACCCATTTGCATTTCACTACTTGCACCTTTACCTGGAGCTACAAAAAGAGTGCTGTTTAGGAGTTTTAATCAGTTTCCGGTAACGTGATAACGTCTTTATTAGAAACAGGTGGATTTATTGAAAAAATATGGATACCATGCCCGCAGAAGCCGTTCAAGTTATTGCCTTGCCTAAAGCAGGCCATAATCAAAATGAAGTCGCTCGACAGCTAAATTTTAGCCGCTTCCCTATTCGTCTGGTATACCAGAGGTTTCAAGAGACCCGTGGGTATATTCGGCTACTAGCATCCAGCCGGTTGCGCATAGGATCAGGGTGTGATTATCGCTTTCGTGTAACAAGTACTTTGAGAAATCGGCTACTAAACACAATTGAACTGACACAAGAGCTTCAAGAAGTTTGCAATGTCAGTGTAAATCAGTGGACGATTAGAAAAAGACTGGGTGTAGCAGGCCTGATTACACATCACTCAGCAAATGGTACCAAATTGACCACAGCTCACCGACAAGCCCGGCAATAATTTGCCACGAAATACTTAAATTGGATGAATGCCTAATGACAGGCTTTTGTGTTTTTTGATAAGTGCAGAATGACTTAGATGACCGTAATGGATGCTATAAGGTCTACAGAAGGTCATCATGCCAATTTTAACAATGCTGCATAAGCGAACAAGTGGGTTTTGGAGGCATTTTGGGGTGGCATAATGTTGGACACTAAAACTAACATTGTATTCATCACTTGGCCATTACTGGCCTGATATCGAGAGGGTTGACGGCTTTATGATACATCAAAAAAGTGCTCGTAGAATATGTGAAGCTGCTTGTGTGGCTTGTGGTAGATTTTTTTTCCTTAATGCAAAACAACACCAGATCGCATGTCGCTGTAACAATTTGCGACTACATGCAAGACGTTGGAATCATTGCTATAGAGAGGCCAGCTCGTAGTTCTGATCTCAATCCAATTGAGAATATCTGGAATGATCTTGAAAGAAGACTTAGTGCAAAAAGCCTGGCTCTCCACGCCTCCAAGAGCTTCAATTTGTCATTGACGAGGAGTGGGACGTTATGCCCTAAGATTTCATGGTAAAATTAATACGGTTGATGAAAAATCGAGTAACGGCTGTAAATAGGGCTAAGGGAGGGAATACACTTTATTGACAATCAGGATAAACAAGAATTTTAAGTTTGACTCTCATTCTTTCTTAAGTGAAATTTGGTCATTTTTCCCATATGTTGGATTTTGTGCTCTAAACCCTTTCAAGGATTTTTTTTTACACTGTATTACATATCATTAGAAAGGTAATTAAATAGGCTTTCAAATAGTGTATGAAATGTTTTCAATATCTATACACATTCATGACAAAAACTGCCTGAACAAAAAGAGTTATGATGTGCGATTTTTCTGCTCTTGAGTGTAGTTAAAGTTTTATGGAAACCGATAGATGGTTGAGAATCGGACGACGGTTTGTTTTCTGGCTATGGAAGATGGAGCTTCGTTTCATCACCTTTTTATATATTTTATTTTTATTTCTCCCACTCTAGGATGGAGCAGGAGGGCGTGTCAGACTTTTACTGACTAAAAAAAACTTCCTTCTTTGCCTTGCGTTCCAGGACTCCAGGTTTCCCTTTCGGAAGAGAATTCATGGCCCTAGCAGGCTTCGGGCCTGCTAGGCCCTATGATTTTGCTGACATCTCTTTTTCTCTCCTACTGCACACCGTTGATGTACAGTAGGAGCCTTGCGTTGCCTTGGAGCGTTGCCTTGTACATTATACATATTTAATAGATATATTTTGTACCGTGAATGCCGCGTCCTCTGGATGCGAAGTCGAAGCCAGATAAAAAGAACCTAGCCTATTTCTTTTCTGTTGATTACAAATTGAACCTCATTCATCCCGTATCAAATTTTATCAAAATTGGTTCAGTAACATTATTTATCATCTTTATTAATATAAAACACAACAAAACACCCAAAAAATAAAAAAAAACGAAATAGTAACTAGGTATATGTATAACTAGCTTTTGCTCTCGTACATAAAAATATAGCCTATGTCACTCAGGAATAAAGCAGCTTTCTATCGGTCAAAAAATTTTTGCAATCGAACTAGTACTTCCAGTGATTACCTACTAAAAAAAAAAAAACAAAAACAAACTTTACCTCTTTATAATATTAGTGTAGATAGGTATGTATAAAGTACTTATTATAGATGTGGGTATGAATTACGTGATTTTTTTACTGGGTTTTGACCATTCTAAAAAACTTCGTTATTCTTTTTTGGTCTAGACCAAAACATATTCAGACAGATATATTATGGAAAGGAATATCTGTGAAGGGTCTTGGGAATATGCAGTCCGAGGCAACACGAAGGTACGATGGAAATGGATTTGTTTCATCTTATTCTCTCTGGAACGATTTTCCTCTGGAAACCGTATCGTGTAATTCCTGAAAGGTTGGGGAACGGCCATAAGCCATATAGTAGGTACACACGCAAGGTTCACTGTCTTCTTAAATTATTTGGGTCTCCATGGCTTAGTGTACGGTTTTTTTTTCTGTAAGCTTGGGAATTTAAATATAATAGGAACAAGTGTGTTAGTTTGTAATTGTTTTTATCTGTAATTACTTTTGAGTTAATTAAAATCTTTTCAATGATTGCCCGGTGATGATCTGTGTCAGGCGGAAAGTGAAGACACTATGATTTTTTGCTAGGTACTCCTCAAATTGGAGACTTACCGCCACGATTGTGACGTGATATCTTAGCTAACTGTGCATTGTCATAAAAACTAAACGTGTTTACAAAAGGCAAAGAGATTTAAAGAGATACAATATTTAATGTCTTTGACAAAAGGGGATTGCCCATTTGAGGCCATGAGCGGACAATTGAGTAGAGAAAAAATACTATGTTCATTAATTTTGCCATAAAAAAATATGTATTCCCTTAGTTCCGAATGAGCGCCACTATAATAAACAATAAGTGGTAAATAAAAAGTAACTTTATGGAAAAAACAATAGTTTTATCATTGATGATGATATTTGATGATATTTGATGTCCGTCTTTGGCCTGGAATACCATAGAGGCTGGGCAATCCCCTTTCAGCTCACCTGGTTGCGGATAATTATTTCAAAATTCAATTGCAAGTTTTGACCCATACGTACTGCTGTAAGCTGGTAATTAAAAGCTTTTAATGAGATTTAAGGTAATTATTCCAGAATTCTTTCTAGATGTCTAAAGTTTATGTGTTTTCCCTCTTCTAGAGAGGAGGCCTGAGTCCCAGCAGTGGAAACATTTTAAAAGGCTGATGATGATGATGAAAGTTTATTTGTGTAAGTATATTTTTGTTCCTCCTTTACACTCAAATGGCTGAACGGATTTGATGAAACTTAACAGTGATGTAGCTAATACATCAGAATAGCAAATAGGCTAATTTATAATGGGGGAAGTCCTAATAAAAGTAAAAATCTTCCATAAAAGGTACGACAGGGTAAAAATAAGTGCCATTAGAAATCAATTTCACTCATTCTTTCACTTCAGAGCTTAGACGGGTCGTTAAGCAATTGATTCCGTTCAATTCGTTTTTCTTTTACTCTCTGCCAACGGATGCCAACGTATAAACTTTTAAACGGTACTGAACAAATACTTGTACGAGAAAATAGAGTAAGAAATCTTTAAAATATCTTAAGTGCACCGTAAGGATGTGGCTTGTAAAGCGACAGCGAGTTGACAGTGGCTTCAGGCGACGAGCGAAGTGGTTGCTCTTACAGAAATAAATACAGATTGCAATTTTACAGTTGAACTTTGATGGCCATATCTGAAACTACGAGGTATAATGAAAGCAATATCATTCGATTTTTAAATATTTGTTTTTGTTAGCAGGTATCGAACTCGCTGATTTTAGAAACAAACAAGGCTAAATAGGGTCTGTCTAAAAAATCAAACGACTTGGGTAATCTAATGAAATAATCAAATTCTTGAAAACTGATATAGTCAACACTGGTTGAACAATCAAGGTTGCAAAGAGATGATCCTTGTTTATTAATAGAATAAAAAAGAATAAAAAGTATTGTATGTAATATAAATAATAGATTTATAATTTGTTTAAAAATTTCCAAGTCATTTGACTTTTTAAACAGACTATTAGTACTTACGCTGCCGATAAATATTTATGGTACACATGAATGACAGTAAGTAGAGGCGTTAAAACACTTTCGCTGCGGCAGTGTTGATTTTTCTATACTTTCCATTCCTGCGGTACAAGGTCTATACACCTGGCAATAAAAATTCAATTGTGGCGGCAAAAGGCAAATAGACCCTGTAACTTTTAAAAGAAACCATAATCTATTTTTGGCTTCATATAATCTTAATATATCTCTTTCCTACAACGAACTAAATTGAAGTTATGCCTTCCTTACGAAAAGGAAGTCTACACTTTTCTTAGCCGCACTGTAAGCGAGACGTATTACAAGATGTTTAAACCTGGTATCGCACTTAACGTGATAAAATTCAAGACAGACAAAAATTCGTTGCGTTCACGTCCGCGTTCTTACAGCAGCAAAACGCAGCCTTAAAATTGTTCAGTAAAATGAATTTCCAGTACACATTATACGTAAGTAAGGTAGCAAGCATTGTGCAAGAGTCGCGGGGAGTGAGCATTTATTATGGGTTGTACAAACTGCGGGTACTCACACATGAATGAGTTGCTCGGAGGAAACCGGCCCGGTAATGTTGTTAGGACGTAGAATAATTGTTGCAGGAGCTGGTCTCTTTACTTATGTAACGTTTGGTCTTGCCTTGAGATCGTTTGAATACAGTAACCATGTTTTGCTTTGGTTAAATTTTGTTAAGGGCGCTTTCAATTTGTGCGTTTTTTGACGGCTTGTTGCGGTGTAGATGCAGTGCGCTAGTCGTACTGCGTAAGGACACAAAATAGATAGGTACAGAAGTCAATCTACATACAAAGCGCGCTCGAGCAACGCACACGTAGACACCGCTCACAGACACGAGGTCTCGGTCGCGTCTCAGACCACTCGTCGAACAGTTCCGGCTCAAACGCTCATTAGTGTGCGTCCACCGAGCGTAGGTATAAAAAGTGAAGTATATACATAAGATTGTCTTTTTTACCTATCTATTTTGTGGTAAGGACGATCGTATTTTTACAAAGCGCGCGGTGCGGCAATCGTGCGGCGAATGGTCGATAAAAAGACGGTTACGCCACAAGCACCACGTGTTCAATTCGGTGTTCATTAGTGCGGTGTTGAATTCACATCTCACATAAAAACGCATGCACATCTCTGACATAAAAACGCATAACAGCCAGGCACATTTTCAATTTAGGCGCTTGTTATCGGACTGCTAACGACGCACTGCAACCGGCTGAAAGCGCCCTAAATGTTTTGTGAATCACATAAATATAACACTTTTGAATTTTTTTTTGTGCTAATTTAATCAAGATAAGATTGGTGTTTCCCAACCGACTATTTTGAGGTATTTTTTTGGATTGTGTGAGAAATGATATAAAATATAAAAAACGTTTTTTATTTTACACTTTTTAGTTATGATACCACCACTAAAAAGTACTCCTCAGACAAACTTAAATACATTATAGCCAGAGTGCATCTCAAGACGATTCTAATAAGCACAAATACGGTTAGATTACATTAATTTACCTTCCGGCTTCATAATCAGATCAGTTTGATACATCCCCTCCCCTTTTCATTCGCTCGGCAATTGTCAATTCTTCTATTTCAAGAATCTTATCTAATATAATTTATATTCAATATTAATTTAATTTATAAAAAATAATTATCTATTGTCAAAATCTGTAAGCTGTGTCATCATCATCATTTTAGCCGATATACGTCTACTGTTGGACATAGGCCTCCCCCAAGCGTCGCCACAACGAACGTTCCTGTGCGTCTCGCATTCATCGATTTCCCGCAACCTTCACCAGGTCATCGATCCACCTTGTAGGAGGCCTTCCAACGCTGCGTCTCCCAGTACGCGGTCACCACTCCAGAATCTTTCGGCGCCAACGGCCATCTGTTCTAAGCGGTGTACTTACACTTATAATCGAAATAATTGCACAAAATCGAACACCTATAAAATTACCAATCTTGTTAATATGTCGTTGGTATTCCTAATAATAGATAAATAAATAGACTCAGACAGAAACTAGTGAGATATATTTTTCAACAAAAAAAAACAATCTATCTTGTTTTTTCTTTAAGGATTAAAGACAAGTTGCGAAGTAATACAAAACTAATACAGGTATTTCTATCTTATAATTCGATCTCAGTTGATAATAATTCTTTTTATTTTATTCCAGTCTTCCTAATTTCCCTATGGAGATTATGTTTTTGTTTGATAAATATTACCTTATTTTATCCTCCTGAGGCTTAATTTTAAATCATCTTATGAATGTCTAAACATAACCGAAAAAAAAAATTGAGTTTTAATATTTCCACTGGACGAGAATCTAAAGTGACATTTGGCGTCACTTTATATATACCGTATTCATAAAATACACTGTGTTCACAAAATCTTCGTTCTTTGATAAATCTTTCACGATACAATCAGCTTGTTTGTGGAATGCATTAGTAATAGAAGTCAGTTCAAGAGAAGCGAACCCAATCGTGACAAACATTCAAAAAAATGGTGAAGGAGCATTGCCTATCACTTTCAATCTATCCTAAGGTTGTCTGTAAGAAATTGCCCTGTGCAATAAGACCGCCTATTGTACACTTATTTTTATAAATGTATAGTAATAAGTTAAGGTGTGCAATTAAGAAATAAATAAATAATCTTCAGTCATATATTATAAAAAAAAACCTGTTTACCTCATCTGAACTAAGCGATATGATAGCTAAAATATTTAGAATATTTAGGAAGTCAAAGAATCTCCTCCCTAACTCGCTTGTGAACACAAACGAAAAATATTCGTGTACAAAGGCTTTTTGCTACTGAGTTTCTTGCCGGTTCTTCTCCATAGGAAACGACCAATTTGGGACCGTGACGTTTTATAAGTGGCCATGTTAAATAAAAAACTTTTAAATATAGAATTTTTTGAATTTTGACTCGCTGGTCTAGCATGCTATGGAGTAGAGGCCTTACTACAAGCCCTAACACGATCCATTTGACCACCTAAACTGAACTGTTAAAGGGATGAAGCTTTATAGGAAGTATAACTCCAACGCTCGCACGACTGACATTTTAACATGTCATGGTAAAGCCCCAAGTCTCTGAATATAGAAATAACCAGAAGACGCAAAAATGAATAAAACTGTGGCAACTGAAATTATTTTCATTATGTTGTTTCTAATATCGAAGCATATGGCGAGTTCTTTTTTCAGACCTGTCATACTGCATGGATCAGAATGTTGGACTGAAAAAAAGACAGACGACAAAATATTTGATGTTGCGGACAATGTTGAGATAGATGTGTGGTGTGATGAGAATGGATAAGGAGAGAAATGAGTATATTAGAGGAAGTTTGAAAGTGGCTTCAGTGACTGAAAAATTAAAAAAGGATATCGTTTGTCTTTATATAGTCAAGTGGAAAGGTGAGATGAAACCCATGTTACAAAAAGAGTTATGAATAGAGCTACATGTGAACACATGGCGAGAGAAAGGGAGGCCAAAGAAGAGACGGATGGATTGTGTGAGAAGTGATATGAAAGAAGAGGCAGTTATGCCTTGATTACACGTACTGATTAAAAAGGCGAGACAGTAAAATGTTGCTCGGCCGAGACAGTGATGTAAGCGAGTTGTGGAGATAAGCACTCGGCGCTTTGTTTATACGTACCGAGTATTTGGCCGCGAGCATTTTCTCGCCCATTTACTCGGTACGTGTGATCAAGGCATCAGTGATACCATGACGAGTGACAAGACAGAAAGAAAGATCAAATGTATATCGCCGATCCCAAGTAACGTAAAAAGGTTAGTTTTCAAAATTGACCTTTTCCCCCTTATCTCCGAAACTACGCTCCATGAAGTTTTGATAAAACTCGTACGCAAAGGGCCATTGAAAAAACACAGAAGAGTGTTAGTCATAAAAAATCTGACATTTGCTCCACCTAGAGCGGGAGAAATCATTAAAAGGATAATTTTTTGCAGTCCTTATACTGGCCATAATCTTGATTAGATAAAACAAAGTCAATTATTTCGTTAATATATATCATGGTAACTTATACATTCAGTCAAAAAAGTATCGGGAATGGATGATTTGTTTATGATTCCAAATTCAAATTTTAGGTTTTTTTGTTTTTGCTAGATTGGCACATACTGTTTTCCATTTTGGCGCGGAGTTTGAGTTGCATCTGTTATTTATATTAAATACAGTGCAGTTTTTAGTTATATCATATCTAGTGTGTCTTGCGAATTTCATAATGGACAAAAACATCGAACAAAGAGTTTGTCTTAAATTTTGCGTCGCCAATGGAATTTCGTCTTCGAAGTCACTGAAAATGTTACAGAAGCCTTACGGTGAATCGACTTTATCAGAAACTGAGAGTGGTACTGAACAATGAGTGGTACAAAGCATTCAAAAGCGGTCGAGATGTGATGGAAGATTTGCCTCGCTCTGGTAGGCCATCAACCTCTGAAAGTGAAGGAAATAGTGACTGAAAATCCTCATTCAAGTTAGAGAGAGATAGTCGCCGAACGAGTCGATCCGTACCATTTTAACTAATCATTTGAGTATGAAACATGTTGCCGCTCGGCTAGTCCCAAAAGACCTGAATTTTCTCCAAAAACTCAATCGTATGAGAGTCGCTGAGGACATGCTAGAACGAGTCAATTCCGACCCAACATTAATGAAACGCATTGTCACTGGAGACGAGACGTGGGTTTACGAGTTTGACATGCAAACAAGTCAACAAGCTTCGGAATGGCGCCTTCCAACTGAACCAAAACCGAAAAAACCACGCCAAAGTCGATCAAAAGTCAAAGTCATGTTGACAGTTTTCTTTAACTATCGCGGTGTTGTGCTCTCGGAATTCTTACCGGAAGGTCAAACGGTAAATAAAGAATATTATTTGAGCGTTATGCGGCATTTAAGATAGCAAATTCGACGAAAAAGGCCAGATTTGTGGAAAGAAAATTCTTGGATTTTGCACCACGATAATGCGCCTTAGTACAAGGCCATCATTGTGAACGAATTTTTGACCAAACACTCAACAAATACCATCGAACCGCCACCATATTCGCCAGATATGGCTCAAGCCGACTTCTATCTTTTTCCTAAATTCAAATTACCACTTCGTGGCACCCGTTTTCAATCTGTATAAGACATTAAGGAGAATTCGCGGCGAGAACTGAACTCAATTTCGGAAACAGCGTTTAAAAAATGTTTTGATGATTGGATTATTCGTTGGCGTAAGTGTATCGTTTCTGAAGGGGCATACTTTGAAGGTGATAAAATAAATTTGGAGGAATAACAAAAATTTTGTGTATTATTGATCTTTTCCCTGTACTTTCTTGACAGAGTAGTACAAGGAAGTACTTATATAAGAAGGCACTTAATAATTTCATCAACAATTTCCTCGCGGTTGTTTTTTGTTAATTTTTCACTCCCGAAAAAAACATTTTTTTTAGTATAATTCGAGGTTATTGATATAACTCGTCTAAAACAAACCTAACTCCCTTACCTAGTAACATGGCTAGGTAGGGACCATTTATAACTTCCGGAAAAAATGATTTTTCTGAGAAGGTTCCAACTTAAATAAAAACCAGTCATGTGCGAGTCGGGCTCGAGTAACTCTTTCGAACAATCCCGCAGCTCTATGGGTCTTAATAGGTTGTTTTTCTTTTTTAGGGTACCGTACCTCGAAAAGAAAAAACGGAACCCTTATAGATCATTTTGTTGTCCGTCCGTCCGTCCGTCTGTCAGTCTGACTGTCAAGACCCTTTATGTCGAGAACGCGTAGAGGTATCGAGTTGAAATTAAAACTATATACTCAAGTCTGTGGTCCCTTTAAGCTGTGAAAAAATCAAACTTTTAAGTTAACGAATAAAAAAGATACGGCCGTTTATGTCGCAAAAAACGCGTATTTCGATACTCTCAAAGATCTAAATTCATAGGGTACTTCCCGTTGACCCAGAATCCTGATATTTAACACAAAGCAAGGTATTATAGCACAGGTATAGGACTAAATCTGAAAACAGTAAATTTGTTTTTACCTACGTCACAAAAAAAAACTTTATTTGCAATTCGGAAAAATCTTCAAGAATCCATTCGGGAATTGTAGTTTGCACTTACCCACACACCCTTAGTGCGCGAGTCCGACTCGCACTTGCCCAGTTTTTTTTTATTATGTATCCACCTATAGGTAAATGTCACTTCTTTTTTCTGACTGGCCTGGTGGTCTAGTGGTTAGTGGCCCTGACTGCTGTGCCAGAGATTGTGGGTTTAATTCCCACCCAGTGCATATAAATGGGTGTAATTTATCTATAATATGTACTTACGTATTTAGAAATATATAAGTATGTTTATCAGTTTTCTAGTAGGTACTCATAACACAAGCTCTGGTTAGCTTGGGACTGGACACCGTTTGTGATAGTTGTTGGAATATTGTTATTATTACAAAACACAATCCACTAACGAATCTATTAGCGCAAAGTACCTAGTCTGGTTTGTTCCCAACTCTGGGTGCCAGGTATGGCAGCTCCCCAACAATTTCACAGGTCCGCCAGCCTGCAATTGTCAGGAGCGTGTCGCCAATCATTCCAATCAGCGTTGAGACAATATAGGCTAGGGATAGATATAGTAATATATAATATTGTTGTTGAATCACATTTTTTATTTCTTAAATAATTTGACAGTTTTACAGATCTTTTACCGTCTTATTACAAAAAAAATGCCTTAGTACTAACTTTAGTACAAGAGTTGTGGCATACACAAAATC
Source organism: Mythimna ferrago (assembly GCA_910589285.2). Taxonomy (NCBI): domain Eukaryota; kingdom Metazoa; phylum Arthropoda; class Insecta; order Lepidoptera; family Noctuidae; genus Mythimna; species Mythimna ferrago. The sequence continues at coordinate 6,414,353 of OU342693.1, forward strand.
ATAGCCAACCATAAATAATAATATACATATTATTATCGAAGTCGGTACCATAGTTAAACTAGGGGTTTTGGCGGTCTAACTTTACTACCATAGATAGTTCATAAACTAGTGATAAACTTCATTTTATAAACCTAAATTCCAAATTCAAAACCAACCTTCGGTCTTAGACCTAGTAACAATCCAGGACATTTAGATCACGTTTTGGAATAAGGCAGTTTGCATTTCAGTACCTATGTAAGTCTGAAAAAAACGGAGCCCTTGCAGGGCCATTGGTGTCTGTCTGTCTGTCTGTCTACTCAACAATTTCACAGGGCCGTTAGCCTGCAATCGTCCGGAGCGTCCCGCCAATCATTCCAATCAGCTTTCAATCATTTTCAAGCCTCCCTCCCTCGCTAATACGATTTGGCGTCAATTTTTCTATTTTTCTTTTCACATTCCGTTGGGTCTTCTTTTTCGTTTATAATTGAGATTCATTATGGCACCCGTTTCACAGCAATTCATTGGAATAAATGCGAACTGAGAGTTTTTGTGAATGGTTGTTTGACCGAGTGTAATAATTGAGAATTTTTCGCGGTAAAAAGGGATTTTTACAAAATCCCATAATTATTACAATCCCTTGTTGTTTGTATAAATACAATGGGATTATTGGTTGATATTTTTAATAATAATAACAATAATTGTTTGTATAAAAAAAAACTACACCTGTACCACCATAATCGCAAATAGAAAGAATTTATACATACAAACATACGTTTGTATTTTTATTAGAGTTTACAAACATACTGGAAAGAGAAACTGTCTTCTAACATGATAAGGATGAGAATACTTACTGAAATGTGACGTCACTGCCATAAGTCACGTGTGGGCAACAAGGAAAAAGAGAAATTCCCACCACGCCCCCACTCTCACTCATACCAACATTTGAAATGCTAATGCTGCTTTATTTAACCAACTTTAGTGCCGTTTTCAGAAAAAAAAAGGTTTTTCAGTGTTATTTATTGTTTACTAGTTGCTATTTCAAGGGAACCTACTCCCGGGATAAAAAGTATCCTATATGCTATTCCAGGATATGATCGACTCCTATGCCAAGTTTCATAGAAATCTATTCAACTGTTCGCGCGTAAAGAACTAATAAACACACACACACACACTTTCGCGTTTATGATATTAGTGTGAAGTGTGATTATAAAATGTAACGTTGTCAAAAAATAAGAGGCCAGCACCCATAGCCAAGTTGCTAATCTGCAAACGCTTGTAGAAAGCTTCAAATGTACGGGAATGACGTCGTCTTAACGCTCAGTCACGTGGTCAGAACAAAAGAATTGGCGGCAAGGTCAACTCGAAGCGTTCGGCGCAAGCGAAACGGTTGTAACTTGGCTAGCCCCCCTAGCCAAGTTACAACCGTTTCGCTTTGAGTTTTGACATTTGCACTTTGACTACCTGGCGGCTTGTCCGGTGTAGTGTAGCTACTACTGAAATAGCTGCTGCTACACCGTACCCCTAATTATTATTTTCTTGTTTCTTTCAGTTTCGTTCCAAGTTACATTCTAGGGTCTTTCTCAAGTTTCAAAACGGACCTTTTATTTTTTAACAAGTTCACAAATATAAACCCTTTGTTCAATTATCCAATTGCTGTAATACTTCAATTAATCCATTAAACAGGTCATCTGATGTAGATTAGATCTTATCTAAGCTGAAACCACTAGTCCTGACGTAGGTCTTTATGTGTAAGTTAGGAAGGTTACATCCGTACTATACATATATCAGGAGGGTCTCGACACGACCATTAATTAACTAATTGCCTTGAAAATAGAATGTGGAATAAAGCAGTCAACCTTGTTTTCAGGGCTCTTTGAAACATATATTTTTCAATTTCCTAGACACGTGGTGTCGTGGTCTTTTCTCTAATACTGACTTACTCGGAAAACGTTATTCGGTCATATAAAGTTATCAAAGAAAAGGATGGGGCTGAGGGCAGGGTGATAAAAAAATGGGGATGGATTGTTTATCCTCCCACCCTTAGGAGGGTAAAAAATAGCCCACGACCTATTCTCAGAACAAATATCGAAAAAAAAAATCATTTGTATCGGTCAAGCCGTTTCGGAGGAGATCAATTATTACAAACACTGATTGTGACTGTGATTTACACTGTGACTTGCAGGACTGTATTCATAATCTTAAACAACAACTTTTGTTCTATGACTTTCTACAAAACAAAATTTATTTACCAAAAACAAACCTTCAAAATTTCGTTGTTCTATCTAACGCATTTCAACTCTGTATTTTGCTATACCTACCTACGCCTGTAAGACGCGACGCCAGAGCAAGCAGTACCCCCGTCGCCCGATCCCCGCTCCCCTCCGCTATTGTACTATCGCTTGCTTAGCGTAGACTTCGTAATATTTAGAACGTTCAATTTGAATATTTTTATTTTTGTATGAAAATCTGATGAACTAATATATAAGGTGTAAAAAAATTAACTGCAAGAACTTCGTCCACATACTCGACATCGAAAAACAAACACATTGCAAAAAAAAATTTTTTTTTTGAGCACTTTCTATATTTTCACATTAATAAAACAATTTAGTATCATATTTTTTTGTGCACTGTACGCAGGGCTGCGCTAGCGGCTCGCTCCAATACCGCGCGCGAGCGTCGTACCCCCGCCGCCCGCTACTATTCCCTCCCGCAGCCCGCTTGCGCCCCGTTCTAGCCTTGGGCATTGTCGTTCACTTAATGGATCTAGTTCATCAAATCTCGTTCCGTGAAGTGAACTCGTTCCGCTAACTCGTTCCACAGTTCATTTCGCTCCTTGACTTGGTACGATATATAGTACTACTCATCGGAACGAATCGCTCCGGAGTTACTCAAGTCTAGTTATAGTTACTGTATTCCACTAGCCTTGCCGTACTACTGATTCAGAGAGCGAAATGAACTGTGGCATAGACATGTTTTCGAGGAACTTGTTTAGCTATTCGTTCATAAACTGTGAACTATAACAATAAGATACGTCACCTATGAAATTCAGTTATAATTAATAGATTCGATTTCCCTTCATACTTTTTTCAGGCTTAGGACGGACATTTAAAGACGTATACGACTAGACGTATACAACAAAGGGCTCTCGTTCCTACCTACACACACCGACGCGGGCTTAGACTTTCACTGTTTGAGCAGTTCATCGGAACGAATCGCTCCGGAGTTACTCAAGTCTGTAGACTAGAGACGCGGGAGTATTTTGAGCCGGTGAACTATGGAACGATAATTCCGCACAGTACTGAACGAGTTCAGTTCGTTCACTGTGTTTGAGCAGTTCATCGGAACGAATCGCTCCGGAGTTACTCAAGTCTACCCCGTTCAGTCGTCCGATATCCGTCGCGCGACTAGGGTGTATTTCCCTGATTTGTTACGGCAAATATGTACGTTCGCGAATACTTCAATAATGCCTTTAACGTATTCCAATCGAGAGTACTTGGATATGATAGTGTGTTACATTACGACTGGTGAAAGTTTAGCTGCGGCTCGTAACCGTTACCGTGAACTGTTTGGTGAGCAACGACGAGTGCCTGCTGTCCAAACAATCCTAGGAGTCTACCAGCGGTTATTAGACTATGGCGTAACTTAATTTAAACAGTCATTTAGTAGTTCGATGATTTGCCAGTCCAAAGTCTGAGAAATGTGATTGGAAAATTAGAATCAGCTGTTTCAAATTTGCGCCGTCGCGTGTCGTACTGCAGGGGTGAACGACCCACGCGTGCAGAGAGGCGCGCGCGGCGGCCGGTCGCGGAGGCTTAGGCCGCCGTCGCCGGCGCGCGTGCGGTGTACAGTGCGCATATTCAATAATTTTGTGCGAAGTGAAAATATTGCTTAACTCTGAAACGGGTTGTTATTTTGAAATCTTTTTTTCGCAATTCTTTTTTATTTATAATTCTAAACAAGTACTTAATTTTCTTGCAGGTAATTTTTTTACACATTATATAATAAATATTTTAAAGTCGAAGAACAAAAGTTGTTATTTATGATGTTAGTAACATAGTCCTTGGAGGTTGCTGGTGTTTTACAATTAACCCTGTATACCAATTAGATTTTAGATAATAATAGATATTATTACATTAATAAGGGTCAAAGGTCCGGCGGTACTTCACACCGGGACAGCTTTTAATGTTATACATAGCACAGGTCCGTTCGTGTGTGGAGTACTGCAGTCACATATGGGCTGGTGCTGCAAAATGCCACCTGGCAGCTTTGGACTCGGTGGAAAGGCGTGCAAAGAGGCTAATTGGTGATCCAGATTTGGTTAAGTCCAACCTTCAAAGCCTTGAGCATAGGCGTAGGGTAGCCAGCCTTTCGGTGTTTTACAGGATGCATTTTGGAGAGTGTGCGCAGGAATTGCATGACTTGATTCCGCCATCGCAATTCTACCATCGGACAACCCGACGTACGGCGAATATTCACCCTTACGTTGTTGAAACCTCTACGGTCCGGACTAAGCGTTTCGCCTCGTCGTTTATACCGCGTACGTCGAAGGACTGGAACAGTCTGCCTGCTGCGGTCTTCCCGTCCGATTATAATTTGGGTGTCTTCAAGGCTAGAGTGAATAGGCTCTTAATAAACTAGTGCGCCTCACCATTAAAGATTGCATCGCTACTTACCATCAGGTGGGATCGCAGTCAAGCACTAGTTTATCTCAATTAAAAAAAAAAAAAAAAAAAAGTACTGGAATGCTGGTAAGACACTCTTAACCAGACTAGCAAATCAAAAGAGCACCTATCTACTGGTATGAAGGGTTCCGTAGCTCAGGCTCAGATAGTAAGAGTGCCACAAACATCCACAAGGGTGCTAATTGCTTCATCGAGAGGTCCTCGTCATCAAAGTGGTTCGGTTGCGATGCCGCTTGTGAGATGATCGGCTACTCTCAGGTGAGTGGCTATGAATGAGGTTGTAGTATTTTAAGTATTTTGAGTTGTGGGGAAAGAACCTGATACTTCATCATAAACATATAATGAAGTATCAGGTTCTTGGGACATTTTTTTTTATATACTTGCGTGCAAAAAAAATCTCGACCGATTTTTTTTGCACGCAAGTATATAAAAAAAAATGTTCCCCCTAACGTTTTGGTTTAAAACACGATACTTAGATGAAACACTAAAATTAATTAAATCAAGTTTTTGACATTAATTTATGTAATACATAAGGAAGGAAGGTTACCAAAAAATATAGCTTATGTCACTCAGGAATAAAACAGCTTTCTAACGGTGAATAAATTTTAGCAATCGGGCCAGTACTTTTAAAGATTACCTCCTACAAACAAAAAAGCAAACTTTACCTCTTTGTAATGCTAGTGTAGATATATTGTATCGATTCAGGCTGTATGTTAGTAAATACTAAACTTAAGTTTTGTTATAATAATATTCCACAACTATCACACAACGCCGTCTAGTCCCAAGCTAAGCAGAGCTTGTGTTATGGGTACTAGACAACTGATAAACATACTTATATATTTCTAAATACATACATATTATAGATAAATTACACCCAGACACAGAACAAATGATCGTGCTCATCACACAAACATTTGTCCTCGAACCCACGACCACCGGCATAGCAGTCAGGGTTATTAACCACTAGACCAACATGCCAGTCAAGAATTTGTTGAAATTATTAATTTTAGAATGCCCTACAAAAAAAATGTAGCACAAGGAGTTTTTACCTACACATCCAACAAGGCAGTGGCAAGTCTACTTTTAAACGTTGTACCACTCACAAAGACGAACCCCAGTAATATACGTATCTTCATTAGTGCCATTTGTACTCGAAACAGTTCAAAGCTAAGTTCGTAACGATTAGTGTACTTGACATGATTGGTACGAGTACGTCTGTAGGTTTGTGTGCGTGTGCCGACGAGAGAGGGGTGGTTCAAAAGAGTAAAAGAGTAGAGCGTTCTTGAGATAAGTTGTGTTTCTTTTATGTAGGTATGGAATGCTAAAAAAGCGTGATACGGATTAGTTAGGGGATGCTTAAACTGGTGTGTATTTTTTTCTAAATTAGGGTTCCACATGAATTTTTTTTTTCAACTCACTCTAAAACCAGATCCTACCACTACCGCTTTTAAGAACACAATGCATACCTACTGTTTACGCACTGGTGTGAAAAAGTGTGCCAGAGAACCCTGCTACATTTATCATATCAGACTGGTCGCCATGCAGCCCCCGTTTATTTATTTCTTGTATTGAAAAACGTCGTTTGATACAAGTGAAAAATTTGTCACAGCAGCACTCGGCTCCATAGCTCAATGAGTAATCAAAATTCTCAACTTCTATCAAAATATGAATTTTGTTACAAGTGGACAATCTATTTCAATACCCTAATCAAAAAATTGGTTCTTATTTACCCATAGGTTTTATTATATTGATTTAGGTTCAATATCTTTATTACGTACAAATCGTATATTTCCTGCCTATCTCTGTAAATGTTTATTTTTTGACAGATAATTAGTAATATCGTTACAGCGCTAATTGGTCTTCCAATTATCTGCTTGTACCTACCATTCGTCGAAGTGTAATTATTTGTGTATTTGCTGCAAAAATATTCAAAGATATACCACGGCGGCCCTGGAATGCAAAGAGCAACTGGAGGAAAACATGTTGGTTTTAGTCAGTAAAAGTCTGACACTCCTTCTCTCTCAGGGTCTCGCGCTCCTGGGGCCAGGGTTATCCGCTGGGGCCAGGGTTATCCGAACGGGCGCTCGAGCCTCGGTATGAAGGCTTGAAGGAACGGGATGGGTTTTTTAGTCAGTAAGAGTCTGACACTATCTCCCGCTCTGCCCAAGAGCGGGGGTTGTCATAGGATGATTTTTACAATCGGAAAAAAAGGGTCTCGCGCTTAAACACCGGTAACAAAGAATACTGGTGCGGCAGAACTGACAACGCAACAGCCGCAAAATCAAACAGAACAGTAACATTATACAGAATGTAGATGGATCATAGAAGCAATGAATGGACGGTTGGAAAACCAATTTGGATAATTTAGGTCTACTTTTTAGGGTTCCGTATCTCAAAAGGAAAAAACGGAACCCTTATAGGATCACTTTGTTGACGTTTGTCTGTCTGTCTGTCAAGACCCTTTATCTGGAGAACGCGTGGAGGTATCGAGTTGAAAATAAAACCAAATACTCAGGTCTGCGGTCCGTTGAAGCTGTGAAAAAATCAAACTTCCAAGTTAACGAATAAAAAAGACACTGCCGTTTATGTCGCAAAAAACGTATATTTATGTACTGTCAAAGATCGAAATTTATAGGGTACTTCCCGTAGACCCAGAATCCTGAAATTTGGCACAAAGCAAGGTCTTATAGCACAGGTACAGGAATAAATCTGAAAACAGTAAATTTGTTGTTACCTACGTCAACAAAAAAAAAATTATTGCAGTTCGTAAAAATCTTCGAGACTCCATTCGGGAATTGTAGTTTCCACGGAACCCTCAGTGCGCGAGTCCGACTCGCACTTGACCACTTTTTTTTATAGATCTGCGAATTACTTGTGCGACAAAGTAAACTTAGCTGGTGCATAAATATTTTTTCTATATAGATAGAATAAATATATATTCATATTTAGTTTATTATATTTAAAAAAATAAAAAAGGCAGTATCCCACAGTACCTATCGAGAACAGGGTCCACGCAACCGGTGGTCAGGGCTCCAGAGAAAAGAACCTCCACAATAAAAAAAAACAATCAAGTTCTTAATCCAGCCGCTTAAAGCGAGCCTCCTAAGATGTTGGTTGAAGCTCATGGCTATTAAGCCACTGGCTGACACGACTATCGGTACAATTATCGCTGAGTCCACATCCCGCATGTAAAAAACCTCGCGGGCCACCAGTCGCTTCTGCTGCGACGGCGCTCCGTAAAGGGCCATGGACCGAATGATCCCCGCGTAGAGCCTCTGGCAGTAGGCGTCTGGATCCCCTAGGTTGAGGAGCTGCTTGAGGGCAGAGCTACGTCAGATCTTTATTGTGTTTCAAATTGTGGGGCAAGACATCTACAAAACTCAATTTCTGAATTTCATAATATGAGATAATGTGGAAAGAGAGACCAGAGTGATGATGATTAATTAAGTTTATCTATAAAAAATTTGTGGTTAGAAGGTAGAGAGATTTTGTAAAACCAGAAATACTATTTTTTTTAATTTATAGCATTATTTTTAGTTTATGCGAAACCTGAATAAAGTGTATTCAGAATCAGTAACTGTATGGATTTCAATAGTTTTAAAACCATGTTATATTTTTTCCCAAAATATTTAAAAAGGTTACAAGTTGGTCACCACAGACACTACGTACAACACAGGTCACGGCTGGTCATAGTGGGTATTAGGTGCCAACAAACAGCTGGGTGCAAGTGCAAAACAACCCCTCAGTCACCTGTATAGCCCGGTGACTATATTTTTACTGACAAAACAAGCTTTTATAACTTTGTGGTTTATGGTTGTATTTTTTTCTTTTTGCAAAATTATTCGATATTACAATTTAGAAAAGTCACCCAAAATACCTATCTTATAGTGGGTGGCCGTTAAATAGTGTTGCAGTAGTGGTCATCAATCCCTATCGCAACTCTAACGCGTACCCACTGACGCGTATCTTTTCGATTCATTTATCACTTTTTTTTTACTAGTTTTTGCAATAAAAAAAACTGCCAGCGTGAAAAAAATATGTATCTATATCACCCCCTTAATCTATTTTATCAATAGAAACTTCATCAAATATGACATACGATAGTATTTCCATTTAATATCATGATATAAGAAATATAGGTAACGCCTGACAAAACAATACTAGCAATAGTATTATAGGTATAGACTTCGTTCGGTTACGGTTGATATACCTGGTTCTTTTTGCTATTGATTTCTTGAACTTTTTTTTCTTGAGGTTGTCTGGAAGAGATCGCTCTCAGCGATAAGACCGCCTTTGTGCCCGTTAATTTAAGTTTTTGTTTAAGCTGTATTACTTTTTGGTGTACAATAAAGTTTATTCTATTCTATTCTATTTCTTGTATTGTCGTCTTACATATAGGCAACATATGTTTCATTTGCTTCACTGCCGAAAAGAAAAAAGTAAATCATGCCAACAGTTTGCATTGGCAATCCGTTCATTAGTTTGCGTTGTGTGTAGATCGATCAGTCAGTCGGTAATGGTTGAATTTTATATAACTATACATCCCAACTCAATACCTACTCAATACTTTATTGCATTCCATATGTACATACAAGGTGTAAGGGACAGCCCTCCACAAACTTTAAGGGCTTGCTCAGTAGATGATACTGAACAACATTCCATAAAATTTTTTTTCAGGAAACGAAAAAAAAATTCGTCTTCTCCATACAAACTGTCCAATCAAGTTTATAATTTTGTATGGTGAGGCGGATTTTTTTTTTCGTTTCCTAAAAAAATTTTTTGTGGAATGTTGTTCAGTATCGTCTACTGAGCAAGCCCTTAAAGTTTGTGGAGGGCTGTCCCTTACACCTTGTACACATATAGATGGTATAAAAATATAGTTAAGACCAATATGGACCCTGTCGGGCACAGCAAAGCTAGGAGAGAGGATGAAGGCTAATAAAATAAAGATATTTCACTTATTATTGTCATCATTATTAATAAATTATGTGCCTATCTATTTAAATTAAATTATGTATGCATGTCATTATATTATTATGTCTAAGTATTGGTATATTTTATTTATTTATTGTCGACATTATTATTCAATTTATTTATTGTTAAAATTAATGTTTGTATGTATATTATTATAATGTCTTAATTTGACTAATTTATGTCAGGTATTTTTATTTATTTTTATCGTCATTATTATTAAATTATGTATTTATTTAAATTAATCATGTATATATGGTATTACTATGTCTGTGTACTGTTTGTACAGAATCAGTAACTAAATGGATTCCAATAATTTTTACACCATGTTATATTTTTTCCAAAAAATATTTAATAAAAAGATTACAAGTTGGACACCACTAACACTAAGTATAAGCAAACAGCCGGATGCAAGTGCAAAACAACCCCTCAGTCACCTGGATGGCCCGGACTATGTATTTTGGCTGACATAATAAGCTTTTAACTTTGCGATTTTTCACGATACAGTTATGTAATTTTGTACATAGGTTCATTACATAAAAATACTACCCACGTGTTTTGAGTTTCGCATATACTAAAATTAAGTTTGTATGGGTCTATTTATTTATTTATTTAATCTTCATGCAACAAAAGATATAAGGGCGGACTTAATGCCTTGGACATTCTCTACCAGTCAACCTAGGGTGGTGAAGAGACAATATGGTAGGCGCACAAAAAGAAAATTTTGTTAGGTTATGTTAATTATAGAAGTGCTCTTGAATTTTCCACTTTGAAAATACCTATTTCTCCAGATTAACTTAGTTTTTAGCAAGTTTATTCTTTGTTTCATATTTTATTCATGCCTTTGTATCGAGCCTTAAACAAAACTTACTCGCAGTGAATTTACGAATCTATAACAGTCAACGACATTCCTTGTCTAAAGAAATAAACGTAGTTATTTATATCCTTCCACATGCCTTTGTGGTTTACTCAAGTGTGCATAGAAGTGGCACATTAGACGTGCAATGTTTCTGTCCATAGAGCACAGACACTCTTCTGCGGCCAATGTTAGAGGCAGCATTGGAAAAAAGAAATGTAAATAAAGCACTCGATAGTCGTGATGGCTAATGGTTTGATATCAAGGAGCCTCGATCAACATCTGAGGAGGCTCTCGTTGAGCAGTAGGACCAAGGGCTCGATCCAGAAAGCAGTACTACACGGCTCGCATTGTTAGGAAATTCCTCTCTCAAGAGCCCTGACCACCGGTTACCCTGCTCCGAATGCCGGCGGGCAAGTTTTTTTTATATTTTTAAATGTTTTTTTTTAAGAATAATATTTAAAAATGTAAATAATATGTATACATAGAAAATACATGGAATAATAATGTAAATCTCTCTGCGTCTGTAACCTGGCTGTTTCAACAGATGTTTCCTGTAGCAGAGGCTAGGGCGTCAGAATGTTCTTTCTTTAAGAGGGAAGACAAAAGCCATGGTCCCCTTTTCTGTAGGATTTATCTGTTTGGGATAACTGTTACAAAATTCATTTGCAAGATTTGCCCTAAACAAAGAATCATACCTACATCAAAAGAACGTAAATAAGAACTTGTAATAACAAGTCATACAAAAACCATAACTGTCGAAACCTGTGAGTGCTTGTGATCAGCGGACATTGTACAAGTATTATATTGTTAGTATATAATCACATTTATTGTTGTTGCCGTGCCGTCGCAGAGTTTCTATGATCTATGCTTCTATCACTACCTCGCTTCATTACACAAGTCATAAATTACCTCGAGTGGGAGTTTCCTCACAATGTTTTCTTTCACTGAAACGGAAAAGCACATGAGGGAAACCTGTAGACTTTGTTTTTAAATAGAAAATTGTATAATCGAACCATTACTTCTAGAACTCCATCGTTTAACTATTGCGTGGTTTCTAACATTTTAACCTACCAACAATCCTTTGGGATCTCCCATCGGCAAAATTTACGAACTTCTACACAAATATTCCTGCCATGTTTAAAGCGTCGTACGCACGATCCATCTTGACGTACGTCCGTGCTACACGTCCGGTGCTGGACGTAGCATACGCACCATCGTGCAAAGCATCCAGCTGCTGGATGTCACAGATTATAAATAGATGTAATCGAACTATTTTTCTAAGAAAAAGTGTTTAAATTAAACGAATTTTAGTTATTTCTACTTCTTGGTTGTACGATCTTTTTATCTCAAAATTTCTTTGGGATGCATTTTTTTTGTAATTGTATTGTCGTTCGGTCACACCTTTTTCACACCTGGCTGGCAGCCCTATCCTGCTGTACAGCAAGCCTACGCACGATCCATTGGCACGACGTCCGTAGTGAGGGGGGGCTTACTGGATCGAAATGTCATCGTGCACGTCCAGCAAGCAATAAATAATAATAATTGACGTACGTCAAGCCTACGCACGGTAGTTTTGCATCGTGCATCGTGTATGACCTTGGCGGGACGTACGTCAAGATGGATCGTGCGTACGCGGCGCTTAATATATTACGGCTCCAATTTTCAAGAACCATTCCTTAGTTCCTCTTTGGTTTAGGTTATTTGAAAATTTATTTTAAAGATATTCGGAATAGACTGAAAAAGGAGGATCCTCCGATCAGACAGGTGTTATATATCTGATCCGGGCAACTACTAGAGATAATTTCGAGCTGTTGTATACGTTCAAATCACCAGAAGAACTCTAATTGCACGGCACGTAGGATTTCGTAGTTTAGTTCACATGTGGAGCCATAGATGTCGCTACATTTTTATGAATTTTATTTAAAAAAAGGTCTACGTGTGAGACGATAAAGATGAAGACGTTCGACGATCTTCATTTTTTGTTCGATCGTCGTTCGACGATCTTCATTTTTTGTTCGATCGTCGTTCGACGAAGATGAAGAACGACAAGAAAAAATGAAGGCGTGGGAAATCTTCAAAAGGCGCCTGGGTTTCTAAAGGAAAGACCATGGAGTGTGGGATTTGTTTAGTGCTGTACCTGTAACCATCTCGGTTATCATAATAAATCAAACACATGGGATTAGTCCCGTTACCTCTTAAAAGACCACTCCAAAACTATAGGTAAATGTGCCTACTCCTTTTTCTTATGTCCTCCACTCCAGGGAGTAGAGGGTCCATCAGATTTACTGACTAAAACCACATGGTGCTCTGCAGATACTTTTCACCGGACCATTTAGGGCATTTGGACACACTCCCTCTGGCAATGTCTTCTTGCGGACACCGTCACCACATTGTGCTGGACTGCTTTGCTAGTCTACTGTTAAGACCCCTGTTACTCGATTCCGAGTGCAATTTCTGCATCTGTCAACAATACGGGAGCAGCTGCTCACACTTTTGCTCGTTGGATCGTGTATGAAACACATCTCCCAGATGCCAACGCTTGAATCAATTGAGATCGACAATGATGCACTCGCTCGTCGAGCTCCCAAGTCTTGAACACCGTCACCGAGTTGTCAGCAGCCAGTAGGACAGTTTTCTATCGGTTACTTTTCGAGTGTGCGTTAGAATTGCATTGCAACTTAATTCTACCAAGCCCGTTCCATCATTGAAACACTAGACATACGCCTTAGCTACACTTGAAGGCTATTTGTAATTTACATGTACATGTATTGATGTTCCGTCAAGTGCAGCTAAGACCATACGGTGCTGCACTGCCCGCACAAAAAGTTTTTAAAACAATTCATTTTGAAACTAATTCCCTGTTGGAGTTTTTGTATCCTGATAGCTACAACTTAGGGGTCTTTAAGTCAAGATTGAATAGGTTATTTCTAGGCATGCTCTATCATCGACCACATCATTACTTACCAACAAAAAACAAAGAAAAAACCTAGAAAAACATGGAAATACGTTTTCCTTCAAGAAAATTTTCAGTCGCAGTTCGGAATCTGTATTAGTACTTACTGGATAAGTCAACTTAAGAACAAACGTTTAGGTAATAAAAAGAAGTCTACTCAAAAATTTACCTTTTAAGTCTTCCTAAAGAGCGATTCACAGTTTTACGAGACAGACGACATTTTTACGTATCATAAAATCTGTTCATAAGGAAATCTTTGTGCGAACCATATGGGAAGTAATGATTAACTTTGCGTTTACAACTGTTTGTATTCATACCGGGTTTAAGAGACTTCTTAATAAGTTTGCAGATGAAAGACATAAATGAAGAAATAAATGTATCAAGGCTGTTGGAAATTGGGAGAAGAGTTTGTTTTTATTTATTAAACTTCATGTGGCAGTCGAGTGGGTAGGGCACATAGCTTAGTGCCGACCGTGTACCGCAAGAAGACGCAGTGTTAAAAGTCCTCCCACAAGGGGGACTGATGACCTGATGAGCGTCGCAGGAATCCGATGGATGCGAGATGCACAGGACCGCTCGTTGTGGCGACACTTGGGGAGACCTATGTCCAACAGAGGACGTCATTCGGCTAAAAAGCTCCGGCCACTAAGGGCAGTTACGCACTACGTCCGATCCGAATTCGATCCGAACCCGTGAAAGTATGGTCCGTAGTAGGATTGGACGTAGTGCTTAACCGCCCTTACACTTGTCACATGCCGTATAAATAGATAAATTGTAATGGGAGCAATATTATAGGGATAGTATACCCCGATGTCAATATAGCACTGAAAACGTTTGGCCCTCTACGTGACCGGGTGACAACTGATATATTATATTTAGACCCTTCAGGGCGCTCCATTCTTAAACTGGGTCAACAGCACCATAAAATATTGCATAGAATATTTATACTTCGCGACAAGTTTACGAGATGCACCTTCCTTACCTTTTAAAGTAGGTTAGAATTGTCTATGGGAGGCTATAAAGTACGTTGTTTAAGGCGTATAGTCCCTTGAAAATCTGGCCGGAGTTAAATGCACACATACTCGTACTGCCACCTACGGCCGCGTTGACCCCCTCTGACCTTTAAAACCACTTTCTTTGCGAAATATTGATTGATTTACATATCCTAAGTACATTCTGAAGAACACTTAACTAGCAATTTTACCGTGTAAACATATTTTTAAAGTCAAAGCCGTTTGAAAGGAGTAGGAATAAAGCGAAAACATATTCGTATTGTTAATTGTTGTTTTTTTTTTGGCTAAAGTATTAGTCGTACGAAAAAGTCATATTATGTCATTCATCATGTTATATCTATTATGAATCTATAATATTTTTTTACAAATTACCCAGCCGTTACCGTGAAGTAGGCTTCAGAAAGTCACTGTTTTATGGCACTGCTCGGATGCTAGGGCCTTAAAGACTGCATAAGTAATGAAGGGAAGCTGACCCAATGCCCTTGTGGGCCACATAGGACGTTTTTACGAGCATGGTGGAAAAACGACTGAAATATTCCGTTTGCCATGTTTTTCTTTATTTAGTTAGATACTTTAACAGAATTAAAAAATATAAGAAAACGTCTGATCGATCATCATGACGCCGTTCAGTAGCCTGATTCACGTAAAATCAAACAAGCCAAATATCGTTGAAGTTTTATAGTCGTTCGATCAAAGTCCTATCCAAAAGCGGTATTCACGATCTATCGACTTATTTCCAGTTACATTAATAAGTATTCTACCAGGATAATGTAATACAGATGTTTTTTTTAAATCGACGAATTTCAAACGACTATAAAATCGGTGTCGTTCAAACTCGATTGATGGATGTGAATACGGAAATGGTCTAAACGACTAAATCGCTACGATATCGTTACGGTTTTCATTAAGTGAATCGGGCTACTGGACGCGTCAGTCTCCATACATTTTATATGGAAACTAGACTTTTAGAGCTGCACTTGATCCACGCCAAGCGACGTTGTTTTATGTACAAATCAGCCGTGTTACATGTGTGCGTCGGTATTATGTACTTCTAGCTTTAAACTGTTATGTATCTCAGAACGCTATACCCACTGAATACAAAATTTTACCGTCCCCAATATGGCCCAAGCTCGTTTACAATATAATACAGATTTATACCCAGGGCACAGTAAGGGCAAGGCGGTGGGTAATTTGTCCTCGGCTGTAAGACGACACATGTTGACGTGGCGTCGTGGCCGACAGCAGAAGGTGGGCTTAATTAACTGCGTGAGTGATGACCAGCAGCCCTAGTGATATGTCATTGTCTACACATGCCTGTATTAAGTGTTTAGTCAAATATCAGGTTGTAAAGACGTCATCTTTCAAACCATGAAGATAGAATCTTAAGCTGATATTTCACGAATGGCCTATCGTGTCGTGTGTTCGTTTGAGGGTTTTTGCAGAAAGATTGGATGGGCAGCAATGGGTAGGTTTATCAAGCTGCATGTCAAACCATCCGGATTAGATCGCCTGGTTGTGTATGTATTTCTTTTTGTGATTTTTTTTTTCGACGGGAATAATCATCCAATGACAACTCTTGGGCGGAGCGGGAAATAGTGTCAGACTCTTACTGACTAAAAGACCCACCCCCGTTCCTTCTAGCCTTCATACTGGAGCTCCAGCTCCCTTTCGGATAACTCTGGCCCCAGTAGGCTTCGACCCGGCTGGGTCCCTGCTGTTGCTGACAACTCCTTGAGGCGCGCGGGAACAGTGCGCGCCGTCGACGACTTGGGCTTGGTCCGGACAGTTACCGGACGGCCGGATAGCATTGCATGGAGCTTGATAAACCATCCGGATTAGACGATCAACCAATGGGTAGGTTTATCAAGCTGCATGTCAAACCATCCGGATTAGATCGCTTGATTGTGTATGTATTTCTTTTTGTGATGACTTACTAACATAGTTATTTAAGTAAATTTGTCTGTGGACCTTGATGCCTGTTATTTTTTTTTAACACGTTCGTACCAGCCACGTCTTGTAACGTCAAGTTTGTACATCTACACACTACAATTGCTATAGGATGATGCGGGTGACAACTTTCGGATTCATACAGCTTTTTTATTTTATGGTGAGAAAAAATCATCCAATGACAACCCCCGCTCTTGGGCGGAGCGGGAGATAGTGTCAGATTCGTACTGACTAAAAGAGCCACCCCGTTCCTTCTAGCCTTCATACCGGGGCTCGAGCTGTCTTTCGAAACTAACCCTGGCCCCAGTAGGCTTCGACCCAGATTTATACAGCTACCTATCCTTTTCTCTCATATTAAAGATACATATTATCGTCCTGCTGTCATCCTATCATGCTATGTAAGGAAGACCTTTAAGTTTTGCAAATTTTAACTCACAAACCATAAATCTTTGTATTTAAAAATGTAGATATATTATTTAGTCGAGTGTGTTTCAACTTGCCAAGTCACAAGAAGAAAATTAAAGATTTTCGGTCGTTATCTCCTAAATGGTTTCCTATTAAAATTTGGTAATAAGGAGAAGGTCTTGCTGGATATGGAAAATTGCGTACGTCAAACGTAGTGCGTAGGTTTATGGGGGTCGAAGAATGTAAGTCGACATAGTTCGGACGGTGTACCGCCCTATTTTTTTGCGAACATGGCTGACATATTATCTTACACTAATATAATAAAGAGGTAAAGTTTGTTTTTCTGTTAGTAGGAGGTAATCTTTGGAACTTTGAAGTACTCGTCCGATTGCTAAAATTTTTTCATCGATAGAAAGCTGCTTCATTCCTGAGTGACATAGGCTATATTTTATGTACGCGAACGAAGTCGCGGGCAAAAGTTAGTATATAATATATGTATTCTAGATAATAAATGTATTATGAAATCTATACTTGCTTCATCAGAATTGCAAAATAATATACTCACATTTCACACAGAGTGCTTTATTGAAAATATTCCACTTAAATATTTTTACATTTTGAAAGCACTCGCGCACTTTACATGTTTACCATAAAAAAAGAATAACACAACATGTTTTTTTTTTGCCTGAAAAGCTTTTTTATACAGGTATTGAATGGAATCCGTCGAATGAATAAAAATGTGATGAGAGTAACAAAGTTTTCAGCAAATACACGTAACAACAAAACGTTTTATTTTCAATAAAAGGTAAAGTTAAAATTGTTGGTGCTAACTGCTGTTGTTAATGTCAGTTTGTTTAGTAAACATTGAATTTATTTGTGGTTTATGCTGAAACTGACAACGAAAATAAACGAGTTGCTGACGATTCGGGCACAATATATTCGGATACAGTGTCCAAATTGGCACGTTTTTATTTTAATAGAATAGAATAGAATAGAATATCGTTTATTTAATAAAAGTGGCACATTTAAATAAAAATACAAAAACAATTTTAACGCATACATTGCATTTGTTGCCTGAACTAGGTTGGACCTGTATTTGAGGCTAAAAGTACAAATAACCTTAAGTAATAAATTAACAATCATTAAATTACATTTATAATACCATGTTATAATACCAGCTTTTGCCCACGGCTTCGCTCCCGCTGTACCCTACTCAACCCTACTATACCTTACTACACCTTACTCTACCCTATTCTACCCTACTCTACCCTACTATACACTATTCTATAATTCTATACATCGGTACATGGTGGATATCCCACCCATTCGTACAAAGCGTTTTGGAAACACATTCATTATGCGTACAGCTAAGGAGTGGAATTCCATGCCGGAGTCTGTGTTTCCTAGGGGTCTTTAAGTCAAGCGTGAATAAGTAACCTATTCACTCTAGGCAAGCGTGCTCCATCGTCGGCCACATCATCACTTACCATCAGGTGAGATAGAGGTCAAACGCGAGCCTATCAATAATAAAAAAATTACAAAAATCTACCCTACTCTACCCTATTCTACCCTACACTACCCTAATTTTCATGTTTTTCCATAAGAACCTTCTCCTCACAATAACAAACACAACAGAAAAGAGTTAGCGAAATCGGTTCAGCTGTTCTCGAGATTTGCGCTTAGCAACACATTTAGCGATTCATTTTTATATTGTAGATTTTTTTACTGACGATTCGGACACAAACTGCTCTACTAGCCAAGTTGCTAATCTGCAATAGTTAATGCTTGTAGAAAGCTTCAAATGTATGGGAATGACGTCACCTCAACGCTCAGTCACGTGGTCAGAACAAAAGAATTGGCGGCAAGGTCAACTCGAAGCGTTCGACGCAAGCGAAACGGTTGTAACTTGGCTAGGGGGCTGTTTAGTACAGTCAGATCATCATCATTTCAGCCGAAAGACGTCCACTGTTGGACATGGGCCTCCCCTAAGTGTGGCCATAATGGCTGGTCCTGTGCGTCTCGCATCCATCGGATTCCCGCGACCTTGACCAGGTCACCGGTCCACCTTGTGGGAGTTCAACGCTGCGTTCGGTACGCGGTCACCATTCCAGAACCTTTCGTCCCCATCGACCATCTGTTCTGCGAGCACTGTGCCCTGCCTACTGCCACTTAAGTTTAGCGATTCTTCGGGCTGTTTCTGTAACCTTGGTTCTCTTGCGGGTATATACGGCGACCAATTCGCCCAGATTGGCGTGTGTGTCACACGTGTGCGTAGTGTAGTTCTACCTGAAGGCTGATTATGCTATACTAGAAAACCAAAACGCATATGGTATAGTACGCATACCAACGGTCTTTCCGTCTGATTATAATTTGGGTGTCTTCAAGGCTAGAGTGAATAGGCTCTTAATAAACTAGTGCGCCTCACCATCAACGATTGCATCACTGCTTACCAGCAGGCGGGATCGCAGTCAAGTACTAGTTTATAACAGATAAAAAAAAAATATATAATTAAACCGTAGAATTAAATCCAATTTATAATTTACTACAAATCGTAGCCCTTTTACCGACAAAGCGAATGCTTGTGACGGCTGACCGCGATCCCCTGTGGGTCCCGCCTGTGGAGTTATTAAATACGTTCATAAGCTTTACGTTCGTTTGTACATTTTAAATCAGAAACCACTCGCGTTTATTTTATTATAATATTGAATTGAAAATTAGGTTTAATTAAACGTCAACATTAGTCGAGATCTGCCCAAAAGGATTAAAAACTCTGATTTCGGTTTTACTACTTAATGTCAATCACGGCTTGTGTATGTGCTTTTGTTTTTTTGAAAAGTGTAGTAGAATGAATTTCAAAAACTGTAGTAGTTTTGGTTTTCAAATACATTCTACACAGTTCCAAAAAAATCAGATTCGCTACTAAAAAGTTTGATAGTTTCTGATACGAATGAGATCATCATCATCATTTCAGCCAAAAACGACCACGGTTGGACTTAGGCCTTCCAAAGGTGTCGCCACAACGAACGTTTCTTTGCGTCTCGCATCCATCAGCATTCCCGCGACTCTCACTAGTGAACACTACGTTCACAACCCGCACCGATTCTGCAGCACTCGCGACCGTAGCAAGGATGAAGATATCACTAAGTAAAATCACTTCACATGTTGTATAACCCTGTATTCCGTACTTTCAGAACTAATTTCAAATAATATTCATCGCGAACCGAGTCACAGCGCGGAAAATAATAACTTCGGGATCTAGAAATAGGCGCTCATCTATCAGCGCCATCTATTGTTCAAAAAATAAACAAAATTTCCAACACTAGGTCATCGGTTCACCTTGTGGAGTTGTGGGAGGTCTTCTAAAGCTGCATCTTCCGGTGTTTTTTTTAATGTTCTACATTAAACTGTACACTGCAAGCTACGATCATGAGTTTTTAATCATTCCCAAAATTTCTACGAAATGCCTACAATTTTACACAACCAGTAATATATTCACATCCTCGGTCAAGAGCACTGATAAATTAATAGGAATAAATAATTGTAGGTTACTCACTGATTGATTTTTGAGACTTTAATGAATAATAAACATTTATTTCAAACCACAATGTATCCATAAAGTTGTGTTAGTAAATACTTAAAAATTAATGTTAATATTCTTAAAATATGCTATGACCATGGTAGCCTGGAGACTCGCTGACCTGAATACAAATCTGCTCAATAAACCATGTTCCTAGAAACGATGGAGTGAGCCACTAATTTCCACAACACAATAATAATAATCTTTTAATTTTCACTCTACACAAACTTTCTCATAAAATAGATAATAATGTAAACATGTAAAAACTTTGTGAGAGTCTGGAGTCCATACTACATACATATATCCTGTGTGACGGAACACCAGGCTCTCACCCCAAAATGTCGATGCTTATAGTATTTATTGTGTTAAACAAATTACTAAACTAAAATTACCTACTAAAAAAAAATCTTGTACATTATACAATTATAAGTGAGAACACAGACAAAAATGATTAATAATATAGGTAGAGTAGATATTAGGTGTTGTGAAAAGTGGTTGCCGTTGACTGCCGGAACGCAGATCTACGCGAGACACAATGGCTTTTTAATTGTGTCTCTAATTACGGCATTCGAGAGGTTAATTACTAGTATCTGCAACAAATGCGGCGCGTGCGCACCTTCTCGCTGTGGGAGAGTAGAGGTCGGGTCTCTTGCACTACCATCGTCGAACATAGGCTTATGACTTTCTTCGACGATATGTACTGCTTCCTGCTTCACTGCTTCCTTACTTCAGGCGCTTCCGTTGTTCTCCTCATCGCTGCTAATGTGGCGAAGTTGTCAACAGTCGCGGTCAGCTGACTCAAGCATAGCTTGTCAAGCAGCCGAAGTGCGGTGGTATAGACACGAGGATTAACGACATCATCCGAAAACCATTTGTCATCATATCATTAAAAAAAAAAAAAAGTAATTAAGGGTACCTATAAGAAACCTTTTCCAATCAAGAGTTACGCATAAAAAAAAATAAACTGTGTCTCTAAAGGGGTGACCAGATGGTTGCAAACCATCGTCCCAACCAAGGTGACCTTGCTAGTTTCAATCCATGTAGACAGTAGTTGTAATCCATGACCTTCAACGCCCTTGGTTGGTAGATATGTTTTCCCAACCACCGAACGTGTTGGCGCGTGGTTTACATCCATGTAGCCGCAACTCAAACCAAACACATAAACCAAGGTGACCTTGGTTGGAACGCTACGAGTAGTTTGCAATTAGCGCCCAAGAAAGTCACCCGGAAGAAAGTAAGTTATATCAAACAATCAATACACTGAAATCTTTGCGGCAGGCTCTTGCCTACCGGAGACTAAATCTGATAGAGTAATGTTTTTCTGTACTGAACAGTACGTAGAGGAATTTGTGACATTCAAAGTGTTCTTTTTGACAACTTCACATCTTGTTCCCTCTTGATCACCAACACATTGGCAGACTGGCTTGTCCTCCTTGTCCAGAGAACATTGGCCGTCATTGAGACAGTACCCATAACATACATAGACTTCACACCTTTGCCCTGTATATCCAGCATTACAACTGAAATAAAGACAATACCATAGTATAGCATAAGCATAATCACCCTTTTAATGTTTCCACTGCTATGACTCAGGCCTCCTCTCTAGGAGAAGGAATGGGCCACCACGCGAGCCCAGTGCGGGTTGGTGGATGTCACATGTCTTCGAATTTTTGGCTCTAGGACATTCCGGTGTTCTCATAATGTTTTCCTTCATCGTTTTGAGAGCAGTCGTAATAAAATATATTACAAAAAGTAATGCGCCTGGCGGGGTTTGAACCCGCGACCTACAACTCGTAAGTCGGAGCCATTACCACTCGGCCAGCACTGCTCTCGGATAATATCAAACATGATTAATTAAACTAAATGTTTCAAGGAAACCAGGAAACAAAGAGTAGAATATCCACTTAGAACATTGTCGTTCTTTCTTTAAAAGAGCATCTCAGATTCCAATCTGCATGGTTCTCATATGATTTGCCCATTACATGATCACTGGACTATAAAAGAGACTTTGTCCCCTAAGTTGGTTTCAGTGTTACTTCTCAGAGGAGTCAGCTAGGAAACACCGGCGTCATCTAGTTACACTAATATTATAAAAAAGGAAAGTTTTTTTTTGCTTTTTTATTTCGTTTGTAGGACGTAATCTCTGGAAGTACTAGTCTGTTTGCCAAAATTTTATCACCAATAGAAAGCTGTTTTATTCCTGAGTGACATAGGCTATATTCTATGTACGCGGGCGAAGCCCCGGCCAAAGGTAGTCTAGTTTAAATTCCAAAAAAAAGTGTATGTAAAGTGTTTTTAAAAACCTATTTGCAAAATAAAAAAAATATTTTAATCGTACCTGCACGTTGGAAATCCTTCATTGATACTACAGTTGCCTTGCAAGCAATAGTTCAGGCAGGCTGATGCCTCGCATCTGTCGCCTATGTGACCTGCTTGGCACTCACAGACTGGCTCATTGTTATCGTTCAAGGAACATTTACCGTTGTTGAAACAGTAACCATCACACACGGAGAGCTCACACATTTCCCCGGTGAAACCAGCACTACAGCTGAAAAGATGATATTGTACGGTTAGTGTCCCCGTACACGAGCCACAAAAAAGCTGCTTCAAGCTTTTTTTTGTGGAGGCCTTTTTTGTGGCTTGTGTGCGTCAGTGCCGCCACAAAAAAAGCTAGAAGCCGCTTCAAGCTTCTCCGGTCACAAGCTGTCGCGCGCTTCAGTTTTTTTTTTTGTGGCCGCTTGTAGCTTTTTTTGTTGCCGCTATTAGCTTTTTTTTGGTTTGTCTGCGGGGCTACTTAACAAGTACAAATTAAAAAAAAATTAGGATTTAAATTTGGAAAAACCATGACAATTCAAATTGAAAACAGGACTCAGTAAGAGAGTTGCAATAGTTAAATTAATATTTTGTGGAAAATATGTTTTGAATGAAATTGTATTTCATAATAATCATATTTTTAAATAAAATTATGGCACATAACGCTTTTGTTACAAAACAGCACGGCAAGGCGAATATTCGCGAACCGAGGAGTCACCCGTAAAGTAGGAATTGCAAAAGTGGCACGAACTTTAAAATTCCTTGTCAAGACGCTACTAAAAAACTATCCTGGACATTCCAGGACACTACAAAAAATAAGGACATGTCCTGGAAACACAAGACGGTTGGCAACCCTAGATAATGTGACCTTAGAATGCTTTACACGAAAACCAACGCTTGGATTAAGATGCAGCTTAATGCTCTCCTTGACAAGAACACAGACTTTGATATATTTAGGGAAGAATAGAAGACGATACTGTCAGAATGTATGAAATTCCTAAATAAGTACCTATGTAGTCCTGCGCCACATGTGACTTGTCTGTTTTAATTTTAATGTTTTATTATTGTTTTGTCTTTTTGTGATGTATGTTTAAATAGTGTAGCTGGCTTCGGCGTTCTATTTAAATTAAATAAATAAATAAGTGACTCCGTGACTCGGGCGGTAGAATTACTCAATAGTGTCTCGGTTAGATATTTTTCTTGCATATTGGCGGAATTCGAGAGGGTGACACTAAGTGTGTTGTCCTCTATGTATCTTGTGCCGGTTCTCCAGGGTGCTCCTTGAGACTGACCATCGATTATAATTTAGTATGTATGTTGCATGCATTAATGGACATGTGATCAGTTTGTGGGTGGCATCTCTGAGTGCTAGGCTATTTTGCGACTACTTTTGTTACCTTGTTTATACCTGTTAAAACAATTGTATGTGCTTATTATAATAAATAAATAAATAATAAGTAGAATATACTGCACCTGTATTGAGGATGTTCTGCATCAGTAACGCTGCAGATACCTCCCGTACAATACATTTCATTGACATCGAATCGCTCATTGTTCACTTCGACACCAGGTGCTCTTGTGATATTTGGCATTAATAGACTCGACAGCGAATTGCAATCCTGAAGCCCCATGGTTTGGTTATTCATTTCATATTTTGCGGTAATACCAAGTATACTGTCAGCAGAGAACTTGCTTATCTCCATTGGTTCGAATTCATTTGTTTTTGTTTTCTTTGGTAATTGCCAAACAGTTTTGAACCTCTCCTTACTGTTGATCCAGTAGATATAATCTTTAGTGACAGTCAATTCTTCTGGCAATACACCAAGGGATCCAAAATATAATACAAACTCCTCTTGAAAATTTAAATCAGCACGAATTAGAGACTTAGTATAACATTTTTTACAGCCATAAAAGTAATAAATATCCCGTTCTGCTGGGTTTATGCCCATAGTATGTAGTGGATGTATAAACATTGAAACTTCTCTTTTGGAACCATCAAGTCTAGCTTTCTCCAAGTAGTACTTTTCACTTAAATCCTTGTTGAGCCAGTAAATATTTCTGAAAATAAAGGATCACTATTGATTAAAAAAGTAGAACCGACTCCAATGTAAAAAAAAAAAACAAAAAAAAGTGCAAAGTAATTTGTTTTCGGAAGTCGGTGTTTCTATAGTAGATTTGTCTTTTCGACGAATACGCTTGGTGGGTACGTCTATAAAGAAATTACTTTCTTGAAAGGTAGCGTGTAGAAGATAACACCGAGACACATAGAAGGATAGAAGGATACAGATGGGGGTAGGCTCTTTTCGTGAGTAGCACAGTTCCTGGGCCTCAAGTCTGCTATTACAATAGTGTCAGAATGGTCTATCATTGATGTCATAATTGTCGATTTTGACAAGTTTGGTAATCTACTAATAGAATGGCGTCATTATGACTTTCCAATGGTCAACCACTGACACTCCATTGAAAGAAGTGACTTAAAATGGTAATCTCGTACATATTGACAAATGAATATTTGAAGTTTGCGGTAATCTGCTAAAACTTTGACAGTTTATTTGATCAGTGTTTTACCATTAGAACGTTATTGTGCAGTTATTGGTTTTAATATGCTCGAAATTATCATTCTACCACAATTCTATTACAAGACCACTGACCGATCAATGATCGATCATTATAAATTAGCAGATTACAAACTTTTAGCAAAATGACAATTGGATCGTGTTGGAATGACAAGTTTATAAAAATAGCAGACTCGGCCCCCTGGTAATAAAAAAGAAAAAATCATTGACAACGTACCCTTTACAGCCATCTACGGCAATATCAGCTGGAGTCCCTTCATCCAATTTAATTAAAAGATTTCCGTAAATATGGTTATATGATCCGCGTTTTAACGAAATCCAATTAATACTTCTCTCATTTGTATCAGTGAAGAAGAGGATTTCCGTTCTCGGATCGTAGGCTATACTATTAATGTTGCGACCGTTTCTCTTTATGAAACATTCTATTTTCGTGGACGATATATAATAGCCGCATATAGTGTCGTTGTATTGCCCTTTGTTCACGTACAGCATTATGTTGTGAACTGCATCGTAAGCTAATGCTGTTGGGTTTTGAGACTTCAAACGAATGGCGTTTGTTTTGATTCCCTTGTCATAAAACATAAGTTGGTCTCCTTCGCTGACAACCATATCTGAAACAAAAGAATATCAATTTACTATGGGCCCATCGATATTTATTATGTATAGTCTGTCTAATAAGTCAACCGACTTGGAAATTTTGTACAATATTTAATCATTTAAAAAATACTTATATTCGGTAGTTTTCATAGGGTTCTTCTGTTAATAAACAATGATCTCTATCTCTTAATCAACCTTGATTATTGAACCCGTGTTGACTACATCAGATTTCATTAAAACCTAATAATTACCCAAGTCGTTTAACTTATTAGACAGACTCTACTACGCACTAGACTATGCGTACCGCTTCACTCGGGTGTAATGCAGTCCATACACCTTGAACATTACACATTGTTGAACGAAACGCGTAAGTGCCACCAAATCCATGGCGCTTAAGACTTTTTGGTCGTGATAAAAGTATCCTCTAAAAGCTATCTTAGCGCTGTATGTTTTAATAGTTCTGTTAGACGACATAATGCCAATGTAGCGCTGCAGTGAACATTTGTTTTAACTTTTCAGTATTTTGACAAATAGTTTCCATGAACGTGCTTGTCTGTCACTAGAATATAAGTTGATGTATGGGCTGAATTTGGCGTAGCTTCATATACGCGTATAGAGCTAGCTGCAATGACACGACGCGGACGGCGCAAAGTTGTCGCTTCGGCAACAGAGTTACATAGTTTCGAATGTAAGTTCCGTGCAGGCGTAAACCAAGCGTATAATAACGAATACGCGTATATGAAGCTATGCGTCCGTGGTCAGTAGGCCATAGTTTTGTATATAAGTTTCACGCAGGCGTAAACCAAGCTTATAATAATGAATACGCGTATATCATTGAGATCTATACATGGAGAAGCCGTGTTATCTATGACGTATACATAGTTATACAAATATGAGCGAAATATGAAACAGATTACGAAATATCGTTTTGTCTCACTCTTTCTAAGCCAATAATTGTATTTGACAAAAGAGACAACGATATTTAAGTTGTTGCTTAATTTGGCAACATTTCGTTTTGACATTAGTAAAGATGTAGGCAAGTGCCATTGTCCACCATCTTGTGCGCTCACTACACCTGAGTTACGTGGTAGTTGTGCTGTCAAACGGGTGTTTATGTTTTGAAGCTATTGCGATTTTCTGGAAAATTACGAAGATATCCATTTAAAACTCCAATATATATATATATTGAAACAAAAAACAATATGCTTGTGTGTTGCATTGTGACGTGTGGTGCAAAAAAGAACAAGAATCAACCTCAATTGTCTTTGCACAGGTTAGTAGCCAGTTTTCACCAAATATTACTTAAAATAATTCACGTAGGTTGAAAAAAATGTTACGGATACTTGAATCTATTGCCAAGGTACTGAGATTTACCTCTATTTCTGTTTATAATACTGTTTTAGTAAAAAACTTGTTGTTTACAATAATATGTGTTATGGCATAGTCCTGTACCATTGCTGCAACAGTATCGATATAATCTCCAATTTATAATTCTACTTGAACTAATCCATTTTATCAATGGAAGTTTCCTCAGTTTTGTATAGTTCTAAAATAATACGTCAGTATTTTTTTATTTGTTTTAGTTACAGAGAAGTTCAAATTATCATGTTTTATACTTCCTTTCTTTCATAGGTTTCCTAATAAAGAGAATCTAAGGAAAAAGTGGTTGGAAGCTACTGGTTAAGAAAATATTAATCCCAGACATTAAGATGGTATGTCTGTTCGCTTCACTTCCAAGAAAGTTGTTTCAATAGAACACTTGATGTAATGCGATTACATGATGACTCTGTTCCCATTGAATTTTTGGTAAGTTTGCATTGAAATGGCTGATAAAAAGCCTGGCTCTGTGGCTGAAATAAAAAATAAATATGTAGGTATATTCCTTTATTATTATTTTCAGTTACCAAAAAAACGACCTGGCGTTGTTTTAAGTGAAAGTAGTAACAATATCAGAAAAGGTGATTCTTGTACATCGACTGAGCTGCCCCCATTGCAGTTATCCCATGAAATTGTAGAATACGTACATAAAGGGGTATGTATCTACTGGGTGACGATTATTTTATTTATACCTTCCAAAAATATAATAAATCTAAGTTTTAGAAATTCAGATCACATGATAAGTATGACTTCTTTATTCTCTAGACTCTCTTTTAGACCTCTGAAACATTCTGCAGATATCACAATTTTTTTTTTATTATTAATGATAGGTTTTCGTTTGACCACTATCTCACCTTGACACTTGTATATTAATTTAAATTTGTTATAATATTTTTTCAGGCTGTGCACGATGAAAAAGTGAAGGCGTTGGAAATAAAATGTCTCAAGCAGCAGAAAAAAATTAAACGTTTCAATGAGAGAATTAGGAAACGAAACAAAAAGATAGTAAATTTGGCAGATATTGTCCAAGACCTTAAACGAAAAAATTGTGTTAACAGTTATGTGATGGTTTTTTGAAAATTGGTTAAAATTAGTTTTTATTTTATGACATTGTTATCAGTGAAACTAATAACGTCATTATTGATTCTATGTAGATTTTAGGATAAGAAAACTATAATAAAATTCATCATAATATCGTTGCTGTAATTTCGAACACCCTGTTAAATGTCATATTCCGTACGTAGTATCTAGTAAAACCAAACGTAAAACTTGTACGTAACCCAGAATTAAATAGTATCGATACCGTTAAATCCTTGGTCGGCACAACCCTAGCAAAGGCAGCCATTTTGTGCGATTTTTTTAATTGTAGGTATGCACCTTTTTTTCGTAGGTATTTCCAGTCCTTATATTTATTATGTACCATGGCGTATATGAAGCTACGCGCCCGTGGACAGTAGGCCATAGTTTTGTATATAAGTTTCACGCAGGTGTAAACCATGCGTATAATAACGAATACGCGTCTATGAAGCTACGCGCCCGTGGTCAGTAGGCCATAGTTTTGTATATAAGTTTCACGCAGGCGTAAACCAAGCGTATAATAACGAATACGCGTCTATGAAGCTTTCATAAACAGTAAGCCTTGTTCTAATCAGATTTTGGTTATTTATGGAGTAATTCATAATTGTTTTTTGGCTCGATTTCCTCTTTCCTGTTTTGTTCATTATATTTCGTGACTGTTAATGAGTTATATGATAGGAATATGAATTCTGTTAATTACCTCTAGATAAGGATATATTGGATATATTGTATTTAATTGAAATTAATTCATGATATTACTGAAAAATAAATGTTAAGGAAATAGGTATTCTTTAGGGAACATAAACATCATTAGTAAAATAAGAGGCAGAGTTGATAAAACAATAAAACAAAGTTTCATTAGGTAAGATTAATTATCCTTTTTGTTTTTATTTTTTTATAGAATACTCAACTGCATTTAGGCGAACTAAAAAGTGGGAACAAATTGTAAAAAATAAGTGATATGGCTAATATTTCGGTAAGTACTCCATCGACACGCCACAATCGCGGCGATGAGTCAACTTTTTGAGGAGTGGTTAAAAAGGTGCCACGGCGTCTCCACTTTTTACTGACGTAGGTCCGTAGGTTTCGGAAGGTCCTTCATCATGACAGTGGAGTTTCGCCCCGGCCTTGCATCTCCATGAGCAAATCGTGCTTGTCTGCAAGGACTGTTGCCTCCACGAAAAAGATAAAACCTCTTTTCTTCTTCTTTTTTTCGTGTCGATGCTCCTAAGCTTGTCCACCTCGTTGCGCAGTACGATAGATCGGTATGCAGATATAGAGTCAGTAGGGCGCCCCGGCTTCCCTATGAGGACCAGTTTCCCCGTCTTCCAACGAAGAATATAGCATAATTTTAACAAAGTATACGTTTATAACATACGACTGCAGGGTGGGTTTTTGAGACGGCACAGTAAGGGACCTTATTAACCTTTGTAGCTACAGGAAAATGATCTAAAGAGGTTGTCCTTGGGAAACAGGATTTTTCGAGTCACCACAGCCCTGGATCACAAAGGGCAACTGAAGGAACACAGGTGGGAAGAGAGAACGGACTGTATCCCACCACGCGAGCTTAGTGCGGGTTCGTGAAATTACAAGTAGTACTTTTTGGTTCTAGTAACATGTCGTTTTCTTTACGATGTTTTCCTTCAACGTTTTGAAAATAAGTAGGGCTCATAGTCCAACTAGCAATAGCAAACTTGTGATATAAGTGTGCGTGGTTTGTTAGTTACGTACAACTGCCGAAACGGATCTTGAGCGCTCGGCGTCAGAGTGGGGATCGCTTTGCGCATTCCATACATTGGCTAGCCAATCGTCGTCGTGTTAGATACATGCAGCAAGGCAGGGAACGAATCATGAGTGACGTCTATGCTGCAGCGCTCAAGATCCGTGTCGGCAATAATTGTAATCCGCATTCGTATTGGTTTATTGCATGTAGTGAAGATAAAGGGTGTGAGAGAGGGGCGGCGACACTCGTTGTAGTACAAATCGGAAAATATTTCCTTTCCAATTTCTTTCATCTTTTCAGTGATTTTACCGATATTTAAAAAAAAAATATGCTTTGTACTCACCCCAGGAGTGCACCACCCCTACGCACAACGCCACCACAGCTAGCACCAACTGCGCTCTACCCATTTTATTCTTCAGACAAAGTAGTTTCTACAGAAGTCGATGGTACGACCACCGCTGACGAGTGCTCCGCGAATATTAAAGCAAAAGACGGGGTTCCGTAAACCTAACAGGATAAAAACAATGGTTTCTTATCAAAGACCACAAGTTTGTTTTTTGGTTTATACACTGGGCCGCAAAAAATTCGGGTCACTTCTTCTTTTAAGGTGAGAAATCACCCAATGACTTCTCCGACTCTAGGCGGAGCGAGAGGTCATATCAGATTTTTAACTGACTAAACCACACTTGTGTCATTTTTGTCCTTCCCGTTCTGGTACCACGGGTACCCTAGGGGCCTAGCAAGTAACGGTCCCTAGGGTTTTCTGATCTCTCTTTAAGGAGTACGTGTAACACTACGCCTTGTTCGGTCCGAACGGTTACCGGATGGCCAGACAGCGAGCTACCCATTGCTCGTCGTCCGCGAACCCAAGCCTACGGTGGCTGATAGTCATCCTACGGCCCCCGATGCGACTGGGGCGCCGCCAGCGGGGGGCAGCGTATGAGGCTTGTCTCCCTTTCCCTCTCACTCTGTACTTCGGTCTGAACCAGGGCCGGACGCAAGAGGTCCTCGCTGTCAATTGCGATCTACACAATGGTGACACCAAGGTATCTCTTCCCACTGTATCTGACACAGGAACCTCCAAGAAAAACCGTGTCTGGTAAGAACCTGCGTCGGGCGGAAAGAGAGAACGTCATAGTTCTCCTGGAGCCAGGTGTTGTCAGTTGAGACGAGTCATCCCTTAGCTGCCAGTGACTTATTTAATTTTTTCTTTTTCATTACCTTTAAGGTTGTACTCCAATAATTTAGCTTGTTCCTACGCTAATTAGTATCTTTGCAATGTTAGGTGTAATAGACATATTACAACACTGTTTCATCTTGTTATTATGCGCATACATATAATTTGTAACTCCAAAGAAAACTTGTAAGCTTCCTGCGGGACAGGCCTTGCCTAGTGCAGGAAGTCTTCGAAAATTTATATTATGTTAATTAATTAATGAAAACAAGATGTTGTAGCAATACCCACACCCTGTAACCTCTTTTTCATTAATAAATTTTATTATTATTACATTGTGCTCTAGTAATAAAAACAACAAGAAATCTGTAACCAAGATTAATGTAACTAATAATATGATTTAAAAGGGTGAATCCATTGAGAATTACGCCTTGGGACGTGCAATTTAGCTTCACTGTTTTTTTTTGGACTAATCCACATTTGAATATTCAAAAGTGCCTGTAAATGGTCTATTTGAAATAAATATTTTTGATTGATTAATTGTCTCCTCAAATGACTTGAAGACCATTAGGTTGTAGCTATCAGAAAACAGAATTCGGCAGAGAATTCTACTCCTTAGTTGTACGCCCCATGAAAGTTTACCCAAAACATTTTGTACATATGTTTAGGTACCGTGTACCGGGATGGCGCAACGCAGTTACATAAATAACAACATTATCTTTCCTTCCAATTTTTATTAAGACTTTTAAAGGTTAAGACTCAACTCAGAAGTATGCATAAATATTTTACGTTCAAAGTCCAAGATAATAAAATTAATCATTTACTTTATGTAGTCCTTTTTTGTGCATTATAGGAAAACTGACTGACTGACATATCAACCCACACAGCCGAAACTACTGGGTCTAGGAATGTCAAATTTTGCACTCGGCTTCTTAAGCGAGACGCTAGACCGACGCAGACGTAGACCACGCCTTATTTGTACGTAGCGGCGCGTTGCGTGGCGTCGCGTGGTGTACGTGGATCTAATGTAGCTCTGCAAGTCTAGTTGCCATATAAAATGTATGGAGACAGACGCGCCCAGATCGGCGTAACTTAGCTGAGCACCAAGAAGGGATTTTAGAAAATTCAATCTGTGAGGGTGAAAATGGGGAATTTGGTTTGTATGCAAATTCTTATTTCTTGGGTCAATATACCTACCTACTTGAAACTTACCACGTCTTTATTCGTTTTTCAAAACTACCCCTTATGACTTTTGAGGAAGTGTTAAAGATTGTATGGAGAATTTTTATTTCTGGGCAACGACCTTACAGCCACTAGGCTTCTGTAGTGACATCTATGGCGCGACATAAGAACTACGAAGAAAAAATACGAAATCCTGCATCGCACAACCAAAGTTCTCCGCGCGATTTGAACATATACGACAGCCCGAAATCATCTATCGGGCAGTCGCCCACCAGACCATAACAGCTGTCTGGTCGGAGGATCCTCCCTTTTCAACGGAGGTATGGCGGACTTTACTCTCTGTTCCGCATACCTCCAAACGTCTAATAATAGGCGACGCATGTCTGTCAACACATAATTATGACTTATAGATCTGATGTAGCTCACACAGAATGTTTTCCAAATAGCCTCGACCAATCAGTACGCAGTACCCTGCTCCCCCGTACCTCGGCTAGTTTACAGACTTGTTTTGGTGCGTCTGGTGGCTGTAAGGTCGTAGTATCTGAAGCTTATGAACTTGAATCTTGCCAAAAACTCTAACATAAATGAATAATAAAGACTGTCATAAATAGTTTTTAAAACTACCCTCAAAAGACGATTCAAGGGGTGTTAAAGATTTTATGAAAACTCACGAACGAAGTCGCTGGCAAAGTGCTACTCATAAATACTTGATGCGAATTCGTCACCGTACTAATAGTTGATCAAGTTTGTGTCAAAACAGTAATTATCAAGCGTGTTATTAAGGTAATGTAGATTAGAAGGATTCAGGTCTAATCAATCTTGCGTTGTTCGCTGACACATGACAACTTGATAAGTTATGTGTATTGTTAGTGCTTTTTGAATACGCGAGGTAGCTAGGCGGTACGCGAGTAGAGGGTAGGCTTTGTTGAAAGATTCACTGCATCCCTGGAGTGCAAAAGGTAACTGAAGGAACACATGTGGGTTTAAATGTTCTTCGCTTTAGCCAGAGCGAGAAAAGTTAATTGATGATTTTCCACTTTAAAAAATGCGGTGCTCGGATGTATTGTGAAAATGTGGAATAGATTCGAATGGATTGAAATGGAATGGAATAGAATAAACTTAAATTAAAAACTTATAAAAAAAGCACAGAATTACAGCGCTAGTCAAACCAAATGTCTCATGTTTATTATGTGGAGAACGTTGTTGATAACACATGTGTAAAACTATTGTAAAGCTTTTTTTATGTAATTCCCTGTGTTATTGTTTGTTTTCCATAATAAATAAAATAAAATAAAACATATGTGCCTAACACCATGTTCTCCGATAATTATGTAGTAGCTGCCTTTTTTATTTTAGTTTTTTATGCGATGTAATATTATTTATAGATTTTTCTATTTTTTTTTTGTTTTGTGACGTGTTATATTTTATTACTAAAGTTTAATAAGTAATATTATAAACTGTTGTAACATAGTTCTTTTTCAGTTCACCATTTGGTAAACAAAATTTGTATGCCCAGCAAGGCAACGCATAGTGAGTCGATATTTTATAATTAACACCATGTACTGCACCTACATACACTAAGTGTCACAAATAAACATATCTGACTTTGACTTTGACTTTATAATTTATACACCAAATTAGAAAGCACCTCTAATGTACATAAGCTTGTACTGTGTTTGAGGGTGTATTGTATAGAAATGCTGCGAATCGTTGCGAAGCATTGCGGGAAACATCCTTCGCACGCATCCCATGATTTTTTCTATGTACAAATATCTATATCTACTATACTAATATCTAGTTTTGCTAGGCCTTTTCCACCAGAGCTAAAGTAAAATAGTATAAAGTGATGCTATTGGTAAACTGTTTCCTCGCGCACCGCCTAGCCATCTCATACATCTCTTTTGGAAAAGCAACCTAAATGTATGAAGTGGTGGATGCTTATTTACATTATAAAGTGTTCTACCTACAAATATTTAGCTAGAGCTACAGGATTGGTCGAAAGAGTTATCACGGTCCTGGAACGTAAAACACAACTGAGGGAACTCTGGTGAGTTTTAGTCTGACACTCTATCTCGCTCCTGGAAGGAGGCGTGGACTTGCAGAAGGTGAGTAATGGGTAACTCGCCGTCCAGCCATCTGGCAACCGTCCGGACCGAGCACGAGTCGTTGACGGCGAGTAGTGTTCCTCGTGCGCCTCAAACAGATGTCTACAAAGCGTAGGGGCCAGCACGGCCGAATGCTACTGGGGCCATGGGTTAGGGGAACCCGTGGTCCTGGAACGCAAAGGCGAAGAAGGAACATAGGTAAGATAAGGTAGGTAGGTGAGTGGGTAGGTAGCCCACCCAGAGCCGGTATTCCCGCTCCACCCAGAGCGGTAGAAACTACATAATAATTTCCCACCTAAAATAAGACTTGCAAAATCAGCCCATGGTAATACAATTTACCACAAATGAAGTGACCATATTGTTGTATTTTTTAAAAGACTAAAGCAACGTGTAATCTACCCAACTCAGAACTATCCTCAATTCCTCAAAGTCTATAGTAACCCTAACTTGCATCGTTAAGTCCGCAACCTCTTCGTGCGCGTTTTAGATAAAGCAATCGTTTTAAAAGCTTTATATTCATTTCCTTCTGCTGAGCTTAATATAGCTTATTTGGTTAACAAAGTCGGAATAGGTAAGTATGTGTAAGGGTTTGTATTATTATTGGTATCTATGTATTACTCGTATTATATTGATTCCTGTACAGAATAAATATTTGTATGGCCTACAGATGGTTGTTTCCATAGAACTTATATCTATGGTTGTTTCGGATCAGGGTGTTTTGTGTACCTATGCAAGTTTTTACATGTCTTTACTTATGATACAGAAGTCGTTCATGGGATAAAGTTTAAAAAAATAGGACTTAAGTTACTTTTTTTTTAGTTGTTTATTTTTTTGTTCTTTTTTTTACAGGGTTATTTGTAAAACGCTGGTAACCTCTCAGGACTATGTTACTAACGACATAAACAACAACTTTTGTTCTATGACTTTAAAAAAAAAAATAGTTTAAAAAAACTAAAAAAACACGCTTTCATAGCATATCAAACTAAAAAGTGTAAAAATAATAATAATGAACGATAAATATTAATATCATTGTGAAAAAAGCGTGGGGCGCTTTGTGCCATATTTTTTGTAAATCGAGCACCCCCACGCTTTTTATAATATTAATATTTATCGTTCATTATTATTATTTTTACACTTTTTAGTTTGATATGCTATGAAAGCGTGTTTTTTTTAGTTTTTAAACTATTTTTTTATTTTGCACTAAAAAAAAACAGATTATTGTATTGTCATCAGTCTTCGATGGGTGTGCAAAGTTTGAAGAAAATTTGATCGCCCAAAGTTGGTCAAAATCGAGCTCAAAGGCGTTGGTTACAAACATACAGGTGAAGCTAATATAAGCGTGTTAAAAAAAAACATATTTTAGTTAAATATAAAAATATTCAGATTGAACGTTCTATATATTAGGAAGTCTATGCGAAGCAAGCGATAGTACAATAGCGGAGGGGATCGGTCGGCGGGGGTGCTTGATGCGCTTGCGCCGCGTCATACAGACGTAGGCGTGTATAGCAATATACAGGGTTGAAATGTGTTGGATAGAGTAACGAAATCTTGAAGGTTTATTTTTGGTTAACGAATTATGTTTTTTAAAAAGTTGTTGTTGATGATGTCAGTGATACAGTCCTATAAGGTTGTTAGTGTTTTACAACTAACCAGTATATACCCTTTTTTTATGGTGGGAAAATATCATTCAATGACAACCCCCGCTCTTGGGCGGAGCGGGAGATAGTGTCAGACTCTTACTGACTAAAAGACCCACTCCGTTCCTTCTAGCCTTCATACCGGGGCTCGAGCTCCCTTTCGGATAACCCTGGCCCCAGTAGGCTTCGACCCGGCTGGGTCCCTGCTGTTGCTGACAGCGAGCTAACCCTGTAGGTATATACCCTTGGGATAATTCTACTGCTTTCACTCAGGCGAATACACTGACAGAACCAAGTAATATCAAATCAAGTAAGAAGTAACAATATTATATTTCATTCTTTATTCACACAAAGGTACAGAGGTGGACTTAATGCCTTAAGGCATTTTGTACCAGTCAACCTTTGTATGATGCAGAAACAAATTGTGGTGGTTACAATTTATTAAACATTAAACAAAACACTCATAATTTTACACATAATACCTAAAACTATAAATACAAAATAAGTAATATGTATCTAAACGAGAAATAAATTACACAAAGTAATACGCCTGGCTGGGTTCGAACCCGCGACCTACAATTTGTAAGTCCCGCCGTTACCACTTGGCCACCACTGCTCATACTCGGCCATCACTGCTCATTTTTTTCATCACCACTTCTCTCAAAACGGTGAAGGAAAACATCGTGAGGAAACCGGCATGTCCTAGAACCAAAAATTCAAAGATATGTGACATTCACCAATCCGCACTGGGCCCGCGTGGTGAATTACGGCCCATTCCCTCTCCTAGAGAGGAGGTCTGAGTCCCAGAAGTGGGAAGATTAAAAAGGCTGATAATGATGATGATACTGAAACAAATAGTGCAAACTAAAATAATAAAAATGTTTAATTTGTTTAATTATTGTTAACTAATTATATAAAAAAATATTGAAAAAAAATTGATCAAAAACTGCGATCATTCTAGTTGACTATAATCAGATGTGTTGCAGTAGATTGAAATTTTGGTGGGTTAAAGCCACTGCCTTAACTCTCCTTAGTCATTTATTTATTTATATTTATTTATTTAATTAATTACAACGGTTAAACAACCAATTACAGTAACTAAACAAAGAGTAAAAGTATAAACGTTTAAACAACACGTACATCAATTCCTCTCACAGTACTTCTGACATGCCAATAAAATCATCTTCCATTCATCCGCAAACAGATCGTTTGTTGGATAAGAATCCAAGAAATCATTTAGTGCAGCCAAAGTGCGAGGTATTGGAGACTGAGCACGGGCAACAGTGCGACACTGAGGCACAGCAAACATTCTGTGCTTCTTGCCGCGGCAGTAATTGTCCGGGACAAAGAAACGTGCCAGCACAGTAAGTAAATCAGGCGCATCAACAGTGCCACGGAGCGTCTTGCAGGCTATGGTGAGCTGATCTCGTGCTCGTCTTACCTCTAGCGAGTTGTATCCGAGGCAACCCAAAAGAAATTTTGTCGGATAGAGGTATGGGTAGTAACCATGCATCCGCTTGTACAGGAACCTGAGAAACGCTTTTTGCACTTTTTCCGGTAAAAGGGCGTAAGAACTTTGGTGCGGGTTCCACACGCAAGAGCTGGATTCTAACTTACTGCGCACGAGCGCATTGAATAAAATCTTAATGGCGTGCGCGGTTTGAAAATCACGGCAATTGCGTAAAACGAAACCCAACCTTTGGTATGACTGCTTTGCCACCGCGACCATGTGATCGTGGAATGTGAGCTTTCGGTCGAATGTGACTCCCAGGTCTTTCATAGCAGTTGTTTTTATGATGGCATTATTATCGAGGTGGTATTCGAATTCAACTGGGTGCCGCACTCGACCGAAGGTCATAGCGAAGCATTTAGAGGCATTAAAATCCATCTTATTATCTAAACTCCACCTGTAAATTGCGTCAATGTCTTGTTGTAGTGCCAAACAGTCAGACTCGGAGTTTACTTCGAGGTAAAGTTTTAAGTCGTCGGCATACAATAGACATTTTGCGTGACGCAGAACTTGGGGGAGATCATTTATCATGATTAAGAATACTAGAGGCCCCAAAATTGAACCTTGACTCACTCCGGAACGCGTGTGATAGGCACCGGATTCGTACATTCCGAGCCTAACAAACTGCTGACGATCGCGTAGATAGTCTGCGAAAAAACGGAGGAGACAGGGTGAGAAACCGATTTTGTTTAGTTTCATCAGCAGCATGTCATTATTAATCCTATCAAACGCTTTCCGGAAGTCAAAGTAAAGTACGTCTACCTGACGTCCGCGGTCTAAGCTAGAGGATAT
The DNA here is from genome assembly GCA_910589285.2 of Mythimna ferrago. Taxonomy (NCBI): domain Eukaryota; kingdom Metazoa; phylum Arthropoda; class Insecta; order Lepidoptera; family Noctuidae; genus Mythimna; species Mythimna ferrago. The sequence continues at coordinate 6,452,802 of OU342693.1, forward strand.
GTAATCAACCAGAGTCAAGAGATTGGTGTCAACAGATCTCTTGCCCCTGAAACCGTGCTGCTCATTACATAAGTATGTGTTTATTTGTTGGTAGATGGCATTGTGGTGTTCTCAAAGACCTTCGCTGGGGAAGATAAAATTGCGATTGGGCGGTAATCTTCAACGGAACTTTTGTTTTGGGTTTTAGGAATTGGTGTGACTCTGGAAACCTTCCACTGAGAGGGATATATACCAGTCTGCAAAGCTAAATTGAAAATGTGACAAAAAGGATCAATGAAAATATTTCTTAAATCTTTAATAATGAAGGCGGGAATATTGTCCGGGCCGATGGAGCTGTTAGGTTTGAGTTTATTTATGGCTTTTATAAGGTCTACTGGGCACAAGGGAGGTATGCTTATGTAATTGCTGTTACTGGTATGGACAGCAGCGGAGATATGATCAGCATCAAGCCGCGGAGCATCAGGTAGAAAAACATCAGAGAAAAACTCTGCAAAGGCCCCTGCCGCCTTAGATCCCGAAAAAGTTATACCCTTGTGTACAATGTTAGGCTCAAACCCACCTTTGGACCGCAAGCTGGAAATGTGTGACCAGAAATTACAAGGGTTGGTCTTAATTTTAGTCTCTATATTTCGCATGTATAAGGTATACGCATCCGCAATACGGGTCTTTAAGCTTGCCCTGAGATTCGAGAATAACAAATACGCGCTGTCACACTTAGTTTTCCGCCAGTTCTTGTGGAGCCTCAACTTGAGCTTTATATCCTGAATGATATCACTTGTATACCACACTGGATAGCGTTTATTTACCGACCTGTGTCTGTTCTTTTTAGGCATGGAAGCGTCAAAGAAATCATAGATAATGTTGTAGAACTTACGAGTGGCTACTTCAACATCTCTGGATTCTAAAACCTCCTGCCAAATATTCTCGCCAGATAGAAGTAAATAAAGTTGCTCAAAATCGCATTTGCGGAAGTTCCAGTCCTTGGTTTCGTTTATATTACTAGGCTCTATCGAATCTGAAAAATGACGTACATCAACACTTACCTCAATATGCAACGCCGGGTGATATGCGTCCAGTGGCACTAATCCCTCGGTGGCGGTGACTACGGTTTTTGGAGCACTTATGTTCTCTTGGACCAAAACAACATCTAACATACCACCATACAAATTATTCACAATATTCATCTCGTTCATACAGCAAAAAGACACAAAATAACAATAATAATTCTTAATATTTAACGAAGCACTATTTAGATTTAAGTCACCTAAAATGATAACAAGTCCTTTTAAATCACTTGCACTAGGTTTGATGTATACTACACATACGTGAACAGTTCGGCCACACCATGAAAAATCGGCCCATAAGTCTTCACCACCGACCGTTTCAAGATCGCGGCGGCGGCGCAGCACGATAGGTGCGCGAGCAGCAAGCATCACTCCGCCGCACGGTGTACTCCGGTCGCGTCGCATCACGTTCCAATCGCCAGCTACAAGTTCTCCATCTTCAATAGAAGCATCAAGAAAGCTCTCTGTTACAGCGATGAGATTATGTTCCAGCTGTAACAAGTTCGTTCTCCAAGTTGAGAGTTTAGTCTTGAGACCACGGACATTTTGGTACAAAACATTAAAGTTCTTAATTCTGGTATGAGGCGGTTTGGGCACGAAATGTCTGTTGACTCATGCGGGCGCTATCAGGAGCCTTATCATTCGCATTACGTGCAATCCAAGTATTGACTCTTGCGTTCATTGGCCATACATCAACAGAATAACATTTTTCATAATAAATTATTGGAACACCGATCTTATACGACTTATAACTTCCCCTAGCTCGTAGCTCTTCGACCGTACACGCGCCCGTAGGACATAATTAACGCAGATAGTCACGAATATCGTCGGCACTGGACTCCATATTCCACAAGTGCAGGTATTTACGTGGTTCGACTGCTTTTAAGTTAGTAATGTTAGGCCCAGCGACGCCGCATAGCGAAATAGGTTTTCTGAATTTCTTTCCCTTTACTTTCGTCCAGCTTTGATCATCAGCGTGGTCTTCAGCAGGAAAAGTGCCACTGTCGGTAGAAATGACGTCGTTGTCAGGAGAAACGTGTTGAACGGAATGAGAAGCATGGTCATCGACAGAAGAAGTGGAGTCGTCGGCAGGAGAGTCATATAGCACATTTGCTCTTTTCAGTCGATTGATTGGGTTTCGTATTAGAAGCATGCTCGTCAATGGGTTCGGATGGGGCTTTAATCGTTCAGCGTAGTTATCTGTGTACTGTTTGGAAAAAAAAATAAGAAAATAAATTAGCGCTGTGACGATACTACGAATCAAACGTTTATAAAAAGGCATTTTATTTCCGAGTCTATTTTGTATTATGTGTATAACGATTTTCTCCGTCTATTTTAGGAAACAGTTTACCTCCTAAGTGAAGTTCTTGTAAGGCTTAAGTCGAGTAGCCCGAGTGGCTTGTTAATTACATCGCCTACGCACGTGTGCTCTAAACTTGAGTAATTTTCCTTACATTCCTCGACAATGTAAGTTTATATAGTCAAACATCTTTGATTATAATTAAACTCTGATAAATGGGGGGATAAACTACGCTTCAATATTACGCTTGGTAAGTAAATAACTCTAAGGTTCATCGTTATCATCATTTCAGCCGGAAGACGTCACTTTTCGACATAGGCATCCCCAAGTGTCGCCATAATGACCGATCCTGTGCATCTTGCATCCATCGGATTCCCGCGACCCTCACCAGGTCATCGGTCCACCTTGTGGAACACCTTGCAACGCTGCATCTTCCTGTACATGGTCGCCACTCCAGAACCTTTTAGCGTTAACGACCGTCTGTTCTACAAGCAAGTGAAGATACTTTCGTATCGCACACGATTGTCATCCAGCAACGTTTAAGAATTATTTTCCAGTACACTTACTCGAAAGCCCGCTCTCATCACACCGCTTTTAGGCACGCAATAGACTGTTTGCCGCACTAGTGCAGAAAAGTGCGTGTGCTCTCGCTGCTACAATTTTATTACATTTATCGTATCAGGTTGGGTGTGCGTCGACCCCCACGAGTCGCCGGTCAACCTCCGTTTGTTCATTTCTTCGTAAGTATATTTAAACAAGTCATACAATAGCAAATTTGTCACTGCAGCCCTTGGCTCCAACACACTGGCCCACCTGGCCTGTCCTGGCACTGGCTGGAGTCGAGAAAATTCCGCCTCGGTAGCAATGACAGTTTCTACACTTGTGTCAAAATATATTATTCCCGAATTCTGCCATCAATTGACTTACCTCCAAGGGCCCGCATACCCTATGGGCAGACCCTATGGCTATGAGAAACCCTGATCTATACTAGTTAGTGATGACGTCAAAACATGGCAAGCCATCTGTACCGATGGTTACTTTAGTTTGTCTATGATTACTTTAGATAGTCTATGAATATTTTGTATTTTGGCGGGAAGATTCTAAAACTTTTTCAATATACCAGTGTACCGCTAACTCTGCTTTTCATTGACGCTGCATTGGCGACGAGTACGGGATAATTTGATTTTCGGTGTCTTATTTACGTATTTCGGTGTGTTATTTCACGTGCAGTATTATCATTGTTACAAAAATGCCGATCGGCAAGTTAGAACCCTATAATATTAACTCAAAACAATGGCCTGCATATATACGCCGGGTTAACCAATACATGTTACTAAATGATGTTAAAGAAAATCTAAAAGTGCCCATGTTAATTACTATAGTAGGCGAAGCAACATATTCGTTGATGTGTGATCTGTGCTCGCCTGACTTTCCCGAGAACAAAACTTACGAAACTTTGGTACAGTTAGTTGCCGATCATGTAGAACCGCAGCGATCAGAGATCGCCGAACGCCACGTGTTTCGGCTGCGGCGTCAACGGGCCGGCGAACCTTTAATGGAATATCTACAGGCCCTCAAGCACCTGGCAACTACTTGTAATTTTGGCAAATGTAAAAAGTGTTCTACTCTCGAGGAAAATTTAAGAGACCAGTTTGTATCGGGTTTGGCATCTTTGGATCTAGAATATTTGCCGAAAGAAAAATAGAATACAAAGAGGCAGTGGAGTTAGCGCTAGCTCTGGAGGCTGCAGAGAAGCACGCGGAGGTGAGCGGCAGTATGGTGCCGACTACGACCTTAGGTGCTGGCGGCAACGCAGGCGAAGATCTGCACTATACACGCGGCAGGCAAGGACGCAACCGCGGCTCGCGCACCAGGGACGGCGCGAGCGCGAGCGGCGCGGCGGGCCCAGCGGCCGCGGAGCGCGCGGCGGAAGGAGCGCGCGGCGCGACCACGCAAGCATGCTGGCGGTGCGGTAAGACACATAGCGCGGCGAGGTGCCGCTATGTGAATTACACTTGTGACGAGTGTAAACAAAAGGGGCATTTAAGAGTGATGTGCAAGTTAGTGAATCGGGCGAACAATCGACATAATTATATCAGTGGTGAGGACGATTCGGACGATATGTTTCAGATTATTGAGGGTAAGGACAATAAACCGTTCTTTATAAACATTTTAATAGATAACTTTGAGACCAAGTGTGAAATCGATACTGGTAGTCGTATTTCAGCTATTAATGAAGACTTGTATAATCGCAAATTTTCTCATAAAACCATTATGGCAGATAATTTAATGTTGAAGAGTTATGCTGGTTCACGCATCGAATCGCTCGGCTATATAGATGTCCAAGTTAGGTTACAAAATGTAAAAGTGAAATCCTTGCCACTTTATGTAATTAGAAATGGAGCGTGCCCATTATTAGGAAGGGACTGGTTACGCGCCCTTAAGATAACTCAAATTAATTTGCACAAGATTACCGACGATGGATTCGTGAATCGCCTATGTGCTGAATTTCCTGAGGTATTTACGGATAAGCTAGGGACTTGTAAGCGAGCCATCCGACTACAGCTGACAGACAATGAGCCTGTGTACGTTCGTGCGCGGCCGGTACCCTTAGCGCTTCGTGCGCGTGTTGAACGCGAGCTAGCGCGACTGGAGTCTGATGGTTCGATATACCGTGTGGACTATTCCGACTACGGAACGCCAATTGTGCCGGTTGTAAAAAAAAATGGAGATATACGCATATGTGGAGACTATAAAATTACAATTAATCCAAAGTTAAAGCGTGACTATTATCCGTTGCCCCGTATTGATGAGTTGTTTACTAAATTAAGTGGAGGAGACAAATTTACTAAAATCGATCTGACACATGCTTACGAACAGTGTTTCTTAACGGAAGATTCACAACCTTATACAGCTATAACAACTCACCTCGGAACATATGCCTACCGTCGTACGCCATACGGTCTAGCTTGCATACCCGAAAAATTCCAGAAATTAATGGAAGAAACATTGCGGGGCATACCGGGTTGTGTTGTTTTTCTAGATGATATTTGTACAACAGGGGCTGATGATAAAGAACACTTCAGTAATTTGCGAGCTGTGCTCGAGAGGTTGCGCACAGCGGGTTTAACAGTTAAATTAAGTAAGTGTAGTTTCCTACAAGATAGTGTTAACTATTTAGGTTACATAATAGATAAGAAGGGTTTACGGCCAGACAAAGCTAAATTGAATGCTATTTCCAGCGCGCCTAGACCAGAGAATATAACTCAGTTAAAAAGTTTCCTGGGAATGCTAAATTATTATGGTAAATTCATTAGTAATATGAGCACATTATTGTATCCATTACATAATTTACTAAAAAAAGATACACAGTGGAAATGGGATACCAGTTGTGAACAGGCGTTTAAAGAAGCTAAGCAAGTTCTCTTGGGTGATCGAGTGTTAGCACATTACGAGGAGGGGCGGCCTCTCGTACTCGCGGCAGACAGTAGTGCGTATGGATTGGGTGCAGTGCTGGCTCATCGCTATTCCGATGGCAGCGAGCGGCCGGTCAGCTGCGCGTCTCGCACACTCAACGCGGCTGAGCGAAATTACAGCCAACTTGATAAGGAGGCGCTTGCTATATTATTCGGTATAACAAAGCACCATCAGTACTTGTTTGGTAGAAACTTTATATTACGTACAGACCACCAACCATTGACGCACATATTTGGTGCCAAGGGTGGCATCCCACAAACGGCGGCAAGTCGGCTACAGCGGTGGGCGGCGCGCCTGGCCGCATACGATTTCAAAGTGGAATTCGTACGCTCAGCTGACAATGGGCCAGCAGATGCTTTATCAAGACTACCACTTCCTCAAGAGGGTCGCTTAGTGGATGCAGTGACCTACATCAACCTCATAGAGGAATCATTCCCTGTTAGTTTTAAGGATATTGCTAGGGAAACTGAAAAAGACAAATTGTTATGCAAGGTGAAAGGCTATGTAACTTTTGGTTGGCCGTTGACGGTGAACGATACTGAAAAACCGTATTTCGTTAGAAAACAGGATTTAGGTATAGAATTAGGTTGCCTAATTTATAGATATAGGGTCGTTATACCGAATACATTGCAGAGACAGATTTTAGATGAAATTCATGAAGGGCATTTAGGAATTAATAAAATGAAGAACCTGTCTAGGAATTATGTGTACTGGCCCGGTCTAGATAGAGATATAGAGGAGGTATGTCGCGCTTGCACGGCGTGCCGCGCAGTCCGTGACGCGCCGCCGCATGCGCCGCTGCACCCTTGGGAGTTTCCGCTGCATCCGTGGCAGCGAGTACATGCTGACTTCGCGGATTGTGGGGGAAAACAGTATTTAATCATCGTAGACGCAAACTCGAAGTGGATAGAAGCGATTTCTATGAGTAGGACGGACGCACAGGCGACTATCGCGACAATGAGAACTATTTTTGCTCGGTTTGGTTTGCCATCATTACTGGTCACTGACAACGGCCCTCCATTTTTCTCACATGATTTTAAGACATTTTGTAAAAAAAATTGTATAAAACATGTTACCACAGCACCTTACAGACCACAGGGAAATGGGGCTGCAGAAAACGCGGTAAAAACCGTTAAGAAAGCGATTAAACGTGCTTTGTACGAGGGCGAGGACGTCGCCACGGCACTCAGTAAATTTTTGTTCCAATACCGAAACTGCCAGCATGCAACTACTGGTGTGTCCCCCGCGGTGGCTTTACAAGGGCGCAGGTTGCGCGGGCGCTTAGACGCGCTGCGACCCGACGTGTCGAGTGTGGTGCGCGCCGCGCAGGAGCGGCAAGTGGTCGCTGCAGGCGGCGCGCCGCGGGCGCTGGCACCGGGCGACGCGGTGCTCGCCCGTGACTACACCGCAAGGGGGGACAAGTGGTCGTCAGGTACAATAGTCGACCAGACGGGACCGGTCTCGTACAAAGTAGACGTTGGACGTGGAGTCGGTTGGCGTAGACATGTCGATCAAATTATACCTGTTAATAATAAGAATCGCTATTCATTATCTCGTACCAGTATAGTTTCCGAGAATAAAGACTTAACCCCAGAGCAGGAGGTCCCTTTGGTCCGTGAGGAAACTGAGGATACTTTCGAAGACGCTTCTGATGGCATTGGAGGGAAGTCACAGATAATTATGCCTGAAGTGGCAACACGGCCGGAGACTCCACCACCACCGCCAGGTGCGTCTGCTCGCGCCCTGCGAGCTTATAATCGAGCTCGACTAACTAAGTAAAACGACTAAGTAAAATGCTTTGTTTCTTTTGATTGTTATTTAATTATATTACGTAGACTCTAGCTTAAGGGGGAGAAATGTACCGATGGTTACTTTAGTTTGTCTATGATTACTTTAGATAGTCTATGAATATTTTGTATTTTGGCGGGAAGATTCTAAAACTTTTTCAATATACCAGTGTACCGCTAACTCTGCTTTTCATTGACGCTGCACCATCTACCGTACCAGAGTCATTGCAAATGTCAGCATTATCTCAGGTATAAAGCGGAAATTTCTCTATACTTGCAATTAAACCTGTGTCATTAATGTGCTTCTCTACTGGGCGGCAGAAATAAGTAAAGAGTGGGTACCAAAATACTTAACCTAAATACCTGAATAACTATAATATAATCTGAATTTTAATTAGCTAAACTAAACTGTAATAAAATGCTCTGTTATCTATGAACAAGTGGTCCCAGTTGTCTATGAACAAAGCCCAGCTGTCATTATACTATTGTTAGAGTCTGTCTAATAAGTCAGCCGACTTGAGTAATTATTAGGGTAAAATGAAAACCTCAACGCTGGTTCAATAATCAAGGTTGATTAAGAGATATTGATCATTGTTTACTAATAGAAGAACCTTATAAAAAGTATCAATATAAGTATTTTTTAAATAATTAAATATTATACAAAATTCCTAAGTCGGTTGACTTTTTAGACAGACATAGATGTCATTTTAGTACACCTATTCAAAATTATGGTACCGATGTCTATCAATTTTTTAATTTTATTTAGTACCGCAAAATAGTCATTAATACCAAATTACGGTAAACCAACTATAGTTATTTATTTACAGTATTTTTTGTGACGACAGCCTTCACAAATACTCGTAACTGTAGGTGCCTAACACTACTGAAAACGAACCCCCGCTGATCAGAATCACAAATAAGTAGTGCGTTTCCTTTCAAATTGATTGTTATGTAGTATGTAGTAGTAGTAGTATGAACAGTTTTATCGCACTCCCGCGTTCGAATACGACCCTCTATGACGCGTTATTGCTTCTTTATCGCGGCTTACGGTCGGACCAACCGGCTTGTTTTGCTATGGTATTTGTAATTGTAACTAATATTATAAATACGAGTAGTTACTTATCTTATTGGTAATTACAGTTTTGAGCCGTTTGGGGTCGAAACACTTGGTTCATGGGGTCCGAGTGCGCGTCTCTTTTTCAAGGAAATTTCACGCCGATTGATCAACACTACGTGACCAGAGAACTGGCTCGTTCTTCGCCCAAAGAATTAGCATTGACATTCCACGAGGCAATGCTGCCAGTCTTCTAGGCACATTTCTGGATGACAGCGATGTGGAGAAGTACTTTGACGCCTGAGCGTACTTTGTCATTTTCATTTATGTAATTAGTTAGGTTTTAGTATAAATAGTCTAGTTAGCATTTAAGTTTTTTATGTAAATATATATATATTAAAGTGTACATTTTAATAAAAATAAATAAAAACTACAAAACACAAATGGTAAATAAATAAAAAATAATAAATTATAGTGAATGTGAATTTGTTTGTTTGTTACGGTTTCATATCTTATTGAAGATAGAGAGATCTGGACGATACATGATGTGAGACATGTATCGTCCAGATCTCTTAACTAGTTAACGTAACTATGTTCTGAATTAGGACATAGTTTTTTTATTTTTTATTATTGATAGGCTTGCGTTTGACCACCATCTCACCTGTTAGTTAGCTAGGTTAGCATATTTATGTTCCACTGCTGAGTGAAGCCCTCCCTCTCACTTTTTCCACACACGTCTCTGTCCTCGACCATTGCGGCCAGTCCCTCCGGTAGCTATCCAGCTCATCTCTCCACCTTCGCCATGGACTGCCGCGATGTCGTCTTGCGTTTAATGGGACCCAATAAGCGGCTCTTTTAGCCCATAACTCATTCGACATGCAGCAAACATGTCCGGCCCAGGTGTTGGCGCCGTCGCTGAAAAAGCAACCGGTGTCTATGCTGAACGCCTGCCAGAGGGTCATGGCAATGAGAATGGTGCGGGGATACCGCACGGTCTCCCGCGAAGCGGCGAGCCTTCTGGCTGGCCTACCACCTTCGGATCTGGAGGCAACAGTCCTTGCACACATGCACGATATGCGCGTGGAGATGCAACGCCGGGGTGAAAGTCCGTTGCCACGACAGGTCACGGCATGGCGGACAGAGCTCCGGTGGGATCTCATGGTAAAATGGCGTCAGCGACTATGGCAACCCAGTGCTGGGCACGCCACAATCATGGCGGTAAGTCCCCTCTTTGAGGCGTGGCTGGAAAGTCCTCACGGCGTCCTTACCTTCCGCATGACGCAGGTCCTAACCGGACATGGTTCGTTCAGGAGTTTCCTGCACCGGATTCGTGCGGAAGTGACGCCCGGGTGTCGCCACTGTGCGGAATGCCCGGAGGACACGGTGGAACCCTGCTTGGACGGAGCATCGCCGTGCCCTCGTGGGGGCGATCGGCGGCGGAGACCTCTCGCGCCGGGCCTTGGTTGAGGCCATGGTCCGGAGCGAGGAGGAGTGGCAGGCGGTCGCCGACTTCTGCGAAGCAGTAATGCTCGCAAAGGAGGAGGCCGAACGCATCAGGCAACGGCGTTATCGCCGCCGCCGCCGCCGCCGGGATTCCGATCCCGATTTCCGGAAACCGTAGGCGCGGGCTTGCGGACAGTGAGCCATGGGTACGGACCGTCCGGTAACTGTCTGGACCAAGCCCAAGTCGCCGACGGCGTGCACTGTTCCCGCGCGCCTCAAGGAGTTGTCAGCAACAGCAGGGACCCAGCCGGGTCGAAGCCTACTGGGGCTAGGGTTATCCGAAAGGGCGCTCGAGCCCCGGTATGAAGGCTAGAAGGAACGGGGTGGGTCTTTTAGTCAGTAAGAGTCTGACACTATCTCCCGCTCCGCCCAAGAGCAGGGAATGTCATTGCATGATATTTTCCCAACATAAAAAAAAAAAAAACTTGTCCGGCCCAAACCCACTTTAGAGTGGCAGCTTTTCGGGTAACATCTTTTATCTTAGTTTTAGCGCATAGTATTGTGTTCCTTATATAATAATAATATCCTTTTTTAAAAGAAATATTTAAAAATATAATTAATATGTATAAATATAAATAAAAGAAATAATAGTAATAATAGCTTTATTCATTCCTTACACAGAGTTTACATATCTATTAATTTTTGGTTATGTTACTACATTTTGCTTATCGTAATTTGTTAGTATTGTCGTCTATTGTAAGGACCGCTCTAACGGTGAAATCCTCCTCCATTTCTCTCCATGTTTCTGTCCCTTGCCAGTCTGTTCCAAGTTATTCCAGCCGTGGCTACTCCAAAGTTTGACCGGCCTGCCTTTTCGTCTTTTTTTTTGTGTATGGGGTTATAGGGTACCAACTCGTGACAATTTTGAATTTGGATTGTGTTTACGCGGTCGGAAATTCGAACATCCAGAATACTGCGCTCCATGTCTCACTGACAAACCTTGAGCTTAGACCTCTGATGAAGCGTCAAAGACCAGGTTTGTGCTCCAGACGTAAGTATAGGGTGAATACACAATTGCATATGTCCATAATAATTTTCCGTTTCAGGCATAGAGGGAGATCTCCTTTGAGAAGATCTTTCATTGACTAAAAGCTCCTCCAGGCACTCTCAGTCCGTCATTGGGAAATAAGATATTTTTATCTCCTTGAGTGTCACCTGGGCAAAGATCCGATGATCTCAAGGACCTAGAATGTGTGTCACAGAAAAACTGAAGGCGAGAAATTCTGGAAGATAAAATTGAATACAATGATTAAACAGCACATTATATAGCAAAGAAAGTACCTATGTGAGCATTTGACTGGCCTGTTGGTCTAGTGGTTAGTAGCCCTGATTGCCATGCCGGACGTCGTGGGTTAGATTCCCACCCAGGACAAATGTTTGTGTGATGAGCATGATCATTTGTTCTGTGTCTGGGTGTAATTTGTTTATAATATGTATTTTTTAGAAATATATAAGTATGTTTATCAGTTGTCTAGAACTAAAACGAATAGGAAGCCATTCGGGCTTACTTAATACGAAATAGGATCATACTTGCGCAAGACAAAATAAGAACCTTATACCTACAGAGATTTTGAAGTTGCTCAAGTTTATCTAATTGGTATTGGGTAAGATCAACTGTTCTTCAAGATAAGGGTTTTCTAAGTTTGAAGGACTCTGTTTGTTGTCTTACTCGTGATTTCTGTAGTAATAACACTGTTGTACGCCACTAAGGGTGCTTTTCCACCACTCCCTGCTGGAGTCTGTGTTTCCTGACAGCTACAACCTAGGGGTCTTCAAGTCAAGAGTGAATAGGTTACTTCTAGGCAAGCGTGCTCCATCGTCGGCTACATCGTCGCTTACCATCAGGTGAGATAGTGGTCAAACGCGAGGCTATCAATAAAAAAAATAAAAAATACACTATGCTATGTTGCTATGGATGCGTTTGTTCCACCAATCTTATTCATTGATGCACATAGCACTGGTGGAAACTGGTGGATTCAACTAAGATATGTTTTTTATAGGGAAGGATGCGTGCTATACTACTATAGATGCGTGCAATGAATGTGGACTATAGATTCGTGCTATGGATACGTGCTATGGATCTCTACTATCGATACATCGCATAGCTAGAGCTGTACCCCTAGCCAAGTTGCTAATCTGCAATAGTTAACGCTTGTAGAAAGCTTCAAATGTACGGGAATGACGTCGTCTTAACGCTCAGTCACGTGGTCAGAACAAAAGAATTGGCGGCAAGGTCAACTCGAAGCGTTCGGCGCAAGCGAAACGGTTGTAACTTGGCTAGGGGGGCTGCACATCTTACTCACACCGCTACATAGCTATATCAGTGGAAACGGACACATAGTTTCACAGCTAAGCTATTACCTAAATCCTCACAGCATAGCTGCACAGCACATCTCTGGTGGAAAAGCAGCCTTACTGTGACAGAACACAGCTCAGAGACACTATATAATAATAATAATAATAACAATAATAATAATAATAATAATAATAATAATAATAATATAATAATAACCTGGCAACCCACTGACAACATAAGTCAAATATTTTCTTATCCCGTTTAAAAATTTAAATAAATTAAAGTTTTATCGGCAATTCAGAGAAATTATATCCAAAGCAAAGCCCTCATCATAAAGAAACAAAGAAAACCTTCAACTAAAACAACAAACCACAAGAAATAGAATATTTTAAAGAAATAAAATACAAGCAGACAACATGACATATGTCAACGACGTGACACCAAATAAATTAATAGAAATGAACAAATGGGATGAAATGATAAACTGACGAATGTTGACAAGAACAGCTGCACGACGCGCACGACATCCACCCCCGGGCTCGTCGCTCAGCTCCGCCTCGCCGCCGCCGGACCCCGGATCACCAGTGTCACCGGCGGCTGCAGTTGCGTCGAGTTCGAGCGACGAGTATTTCTCCCCGCCGACGTCGCCAACACCTGTACGCCGGCCGGGGAGAGGCCGGCCACCGAAGAGCATGGGACCTAGGGGCCAACCGGCCCCGAGCCGGGTCCCCGCTGCCGGTGATTGTGTGCAGCGCATGAGATGGACTCAGTCAATGAACGAGAACGTCATGCGCGCATATTACGGGTCTACAGAGGGGGGAACTAACCTCACTGCGTACCGTGAAAGGATGCTGTCTCTTTTTCAGGTCCTGGAACCAACCGTGAACGTCTCGGCTCAACGATTATCGGATCAGGTGCGGGTTATCCAACGCAACCACAGGTTGGACGACGCTGCACTTGATCGGCTGCGCTCAGAGATACTGAGCAACCAAATCGTCTCGACATCTACGCAAACACAGACCGCGGCAACGCCGACTACTAACGCAATCTCGCCGCGGTCCGACCATAATAATGATGATGCAGATGATAGGGTTGTCACAGTAAGTAGCCAGTGCAACGAAAGATTGAGGAGCGCACTGGAGGATGCGTTGTGCGAGTACATGTCGACTCCGACTGAGCTTAGGCCTCGTTTGCCGCGGTTACCCATGCACAAAAAAAATAGGGCGCTGGTGTGTGCTTTGGACTCGTTGCTCAAAAATATCTTTGAGAGTAGCGAGAACCTTGTTGATACGCACTCAATCTTGTATTGTGGGGCTGTTGCGGCATGTCGTTTAGCCAAAATTAAGTTTCCAAATATAGATGGAACTATACGACCGAAGACTGCTGTACCAGCCTGGCAATGCAGGATTGAGAGGCGTATCGATGAGGCCAGAGTACTCATCGGCAAACTACACTGCTTCAGGGAGGGTAATACACGACCACGAGTGATGCGCTTTGTGAGACGGGCGTTTTTGGGGACAGGTATTAGTCCTCAAGGATACATGTCTCGTGTCACAGAGTGCATCGACTTCCTGAAGCAGAAAGTTTGTGCATGGGCGAGCCGCATTCGGCGGTATAAGCGGCGAGTTGACCGGTACTCGCAGAATCGCATGTTTCAGAGCGATGAGAGGTGGGTGTACAGAGCTTGGGAGCGGCCTGAACACAGTGTGATTGACGAGTGCCGTCCGGATGATTTGGCCACGATTACATTCTGGCGAAACATTTGGTCGGTACCTGTCAGTCACACTGAGGGTGACTGGATGCGTGACGTCGAGCGCGTGTGTGAAGCTATACCAGAAATGGAAAAAGTTACCATCACCCCAGAGGATGTAGCCAAAGCAGTTCGTCCGTTACCGAACTGGAAATCACCGGGACCGGACGGACTGCAAAATTTCTGGCTGAAATGGTATAGCAGCTCACACGCGCCCCTGGCGTCGCAATTCCAGTCAATCTTAGAGTCTGGCTCGCTACCAGAATATCTGACAACTGGCGTTACCCACCTGCTCCATAAGACAGGTAACCCCGTGGATCCCAAGAACTATAGACCTATTACATGTTTGTCAACGGTCTATAAACTTCTTACATCCATCCTGAGAGCAAAAATTAATATACACATAGAAAATAATCAGATTATTTCTCCCTCTCAGAATGGATGTAGGAATGGGTCCCGGGGTACTAAGGAGCTACTCCTCATAGACATGGCCATAAGCCAACAGACTCGTCGATCCCGCAAGGATCTGTCGACATGTTGGATAGATTACAAGAAGGCCTATGACTCTGTTCCACATACATGGCTCATGAGGGTGCTGGAGTTATACAAAATAGATATAACTTTACGCACCTTTCTTGAGTCATGTATGAGGCAATGGAAGACGGTCCTTCGCTATCCAGGATGTCGACCGATCCAGGGGAATGATGAGCCTATCTGGATTAAATGGGGAATATTTCAGGGCGACAGTCTGAGTCCGCTTTGGTTTTGCTTAGCCCTGAATCCTCTTAGCACATTGCTGGAGGATTCAGGACTAGGCTATCGGTTGAGAAGAGGTGGTCAGGTCATATCTCACCTTCTTTACATGGATGACCTGAAACTCTTTGCCCCCAACAAATTACGACTGATGGAACTACTGAAGGTAACGGAAAATTTCAGTAGTGCCATCAGGATGGAATTTGGTGTGGATAAATGTGCAGTCATGCATGTAAAGCGAGGGGAGATTATGGAATCTGAGGGAGTTCAACTCTCGGATTCCATACACCTTAGATCCCTCTCCTCGACCGAAACCTATAAGTATTTGGGTATGTCGGAAGCGTTAGGCATTAACGTCACTGACGTGAAGCAATCGTTGAAGGAGCGCTTCGTTGGCCGCCTGAAAAAGGTTTTAAACAGCCTGCTGTCAGGCGGAAATAAGGTGCGCGCCTTCAACGGTTGGGTCATGCCGGTATTAATGTACTCTTTCGGCATACTCAAATGGACTCAGACCGAGTTAGACGCTCTGGATAGGCGAGTCCGTACATTGCTGACCGCAAATCGGATGCATCACCCACGATCCTCGGTGATGAGACTGTACATCCCGCGGAAGTGTGGAGGTCGTGGCTTTCTGAACGCAAAGACTCTACACAACCGCGAGGTGTGCAGCCTCAGAGAATACTTTCTCAAAACCGACGTGGGTATGCACCGCGATGTGGTCGCAGTGGACAAGGGACTCACCCCGTTATCCATGGCTAAAGAGAACTGGCGCAAACCTGTGGTACTTACTACTGATGACCGCAAGGAAGTATGGAAAGGCAAGGAGCTCCACGGGCGCTTTTTCCGGGCTCTTCATGAGCCTGATGTAGATTTTTCGGCGTCCGTGGCCTGGTTACGATTCAGCAACCTCTTCGGAGAAACTGAAGGTTTTGTCTGTGCAATTATGGACGAAGTTATCTTGACGAACAACTATCGGAGACATATTATGAAGGACGGGACGATTGACGTGTGTCGGGCATGCCATCGTCCGGGTGAGTCTATCAGACATATTATCTCTGGTTGTTCTCGTCTGGCTAACGGCGAGTACTTGCACAGGCATAACCAAGTAGCCAGGATTCTTCACCAGCAACTTGCTTTGAAGTACAACCTAGTGGACTCTGAGGTACCGTACTACAGGTATGTGCCCGACCCAGTTCTTGAAAATGACCATGTCACGTTGTACTGGGATCGGTCTATCATTACTGACCGGACTATTGTAGCCAATAAGCCGGACATAGTGGTGATAGACCGATTAGCGCGCCGTGCAATGATAGTCGATGTCACCATCCCGCATGACGAGAATCTCGTGAAAGCTGAGAAAGAAAAACAAATAAAATATCTTGACTTAGCACACGAGGTTGTCGACATGTGGAATGTGGACTCGGCTATCATTGTGCCGATTGTTGTGACCGCTAATGGTCTTATAGCCAAAAGCTTCGACGACCATCTGTCGAAGCTATCGTTGCACGGATGGATCAAGGGCCTGATACAGAAGGCAGTACTCCTCGATATGGCTCGCATTGTGAGGAGGTTCCTGTCTCTGGAGCCCTAACCACCGGTAGCTTGGACCCTGCTCCCGACACCGGTGGATAACTATATTTTTATATTTTTAAATGTTTTTTTTTTCTTTTGTATAATTTTGTCAAAAAATATTTAAAAATGTAATTTTATATGTAAAAAAAATGAATAAAGAAAATAATAATATAATAATAATAATTATTTTTATATTTTTAAATGTTTTTTTTTTCTTTTGTATAATTTTGTCAAAAAATATTTAAAAATGTAATTTTATATGTAAAAAAAAATGAATAAAGAAAATAATAATAATAAATGTAGATAATATGTACATATATAGATAATAAATGGAATAATAATAATATTCCACAACTATCACACAACGCCGTCTAGTCCCAAACTAAGCAGAGCTTGTGTTATGGGTACTAGACAACTGATAAACATACATATATATTTCTAAATACATACATATTATAGATAAATTACACCCAGACACAGAACAAATGATCGTGCTCATCACAAAAACATTCGTCCTGAGTGGGAATCGAACCCACGACCTCCGGCATAGCAGTCAGGGTCACTAACCACTAGAACAACAGGCCAGTCTAACCGTAACATTTAAATTGTATCTGTGTTCACAAATAAACTTATTTGATTTGAAAACGTACACTAATCTTTTTGATAAATAAATGATTACTTTTGACTAAAGTAGAGAAAAACTTGGTACTTTTAATAAAAATATCACGTGTGCACGATGGCAAAACTAGTTATTTTTAGGGTTCCGTACCCAAAAAGTAAAACGGGACCCTACCATCGACCAGATGGTCGGACGGTGAGCTACCCATTGCTCCCCGTCCACAAAGCCGCGCCTACGGTGGCTGGAAATCGGGATCGAAATCCCGGCGGCTGGGGCGTGAGGGGTGTTCCCTCGCGCGTGCGGTAGCCTCCTTTGCCAGCAATAGAGCCGAGGGGTGCAGTGACAAATCACGTGTATCAATACGCTTACAAAGATATAAATAAACGGGGGTTGACGCGCGACTCGTGGGGGATGCTTAGCATCCAGCCTACGATAAATGTAATGAATTGTAGTAAGAGCCAGCTTGCGCACTTTTCTGCACTAGTGCAAAAAAACAGTAAATTGCGATTTCAAACACTGAAAATCGAGCCTCCCGGCTCGTCAGAAAACACAATAAATACAAACTGCACGATACACCGATCCGACAATAACCCAGCAAACAGAGACATATTTACACCGCCAGCAACAGGAAACAATAATCCTCTTCCAGCAACTATTGGTACTACACCCGGCTCTGTGATTTAATCGCCATCTTTGTTGCACGTGTGTAACCCTCGGAGACAAGTCCTTTTGGGGAGCTTTTAGACGGGCAACTATTGAAGCAACTACCAGGCCACAGAGAAAAACATTGTGGCGTAAGTGCTTTTAAATATTGTGGGTAGGAGCAAAGGATCTCATCATCACTACTTCCGCCGAAACACGTTCACTATTGGTCAAAAGCCTCCCTCAAGTGTCGCTTCAACGAACAGTCCTGTGTCCATCGGATTCCCGCAACCTTCACCAGGTCATCGGAGGTAAAGGACCCTAAAGTTGCTACAATTAGCGAGATGGCTGCTTTTAGCAAAAAAATACTGAGTAATATAATTTTATTTGCAACTAGCTTTTGTTTGCGGCTTCGTCCACGTACATGAAATATAGCCTATATCACTCAGGAATAAAGCAGCTTTCTAACGGTGAAAAAAAATTAGCAATCGGACCAGTACTTTCAGAGATTACCTCCTACAAACAAAAAAAAACAAAGTTTACCTCTTTATTATATTAGTGTAGATCCATAATGAGAGAAGGTTATTAGTTGAGACCAAGAGTTCCAAAGAGTGCTGTGACCAACTAAATAAGGAAATAGATGACAGTGAAAAGGTCCTCCTTGAAACCCATAACAATAATAGAAAGTTGAAAAATGAAATGGCTCAGTTATACATTCAATTCACTGAAGCCATAGAAGACCGGGATAGGCTCCAACTTGTTGTGGACGGGTTCAGCCAATGTAGCACAGAGTATGAAAATGCTCTGAGCCACAAATACTTATTGCAACAACAGCTGCAAGAGGCAAAAACTCAAATATCACAACTCGAGACGACTAATCTTAACATCACTGCCTCGTTGAATCAAAGTCTGTTCAGCGAGTTGGTGCCTATTGCTCCATCAATGGTATCACAAATTAACCCCTCTTATACTATAGATTTGACTAGTGATGATGAGTCTGAATCAACTAAAAGAGTGAGGGTAGTCACAAGTAAAAATAAACTTAAAAAATATATAAAAATCAACAGATATATAGTAAAAACTAAGAAAATGGTCAAAAAACAAAAGTATTTTATCAAGAATGTGAAATTAAATCGGGAAAGATTACACTTACTTAGGCAATTAGATATATATTCTTCCAACTTAGAGAAAAGTACTAAGAAATACCAATCTGACACTGAAGACTTGCAAAGTGAGCTGAACCGCTTACAACACAAACTTAGTTCAATGTCCATCAAATATACAGCATCTGAAAACCAAATGAAGGAATATGTATTGGCAATGAATGAGCTGGTGAGCTCACAAAAACCCAATTGTGAGCATTGTCAAACTACATCTATTTCATCTGCGCCGGGCCATTCATTGTTAATATGTGATACCACCTTACCCCAGTCTAGTGTCAGTTTGCCAGTTGAAATAACTAATTGCTTTTCACAACAGTTCTCAAATAGGGAAATAGTAATTTTTTGTGACAAAATTGGAAAAGACTTAGGCCATTTGTTGACAAACGAATATCCAGGACACTCAATTATAAACAACTGTATGCCTGGCTGTTCCTTATATGATATAATGAAAGAAATAATAAAATGTAAATTTAACCAGGATGCTATACTTTTATTTTTTATTGGTAATAGGGGAAATGTGAACAGAGGAGAATTACTCCAATATTATGGTACCTTAAGTAACCTGAGTGTAGGAAAAATTGTGATGTTTACATTCCCCTACAGCCAAAGTTTGCCACAGGAAGAAAATTGCATTAGATATAAGATTAATATGACATTGTACAATTTGATATTAAATAATAATTTATTCCATTTAATTGACACCAACAATTATGTTGGTACTAACTATTATTTGACAAAAGATAGATATCTTGCTGATAATTACTATCTTTCCAAATTTTGTAAGAGACAGATAGCTATGTCGCTATCATATTATTTTTTTATTTCAGCCAAGAACTTGGCTAAACAACTTGCTCCTGTTGAGCAATGCAATGACTTAATAATTGATTATGCCAATAAGTTGGCATCAAATATTGACATTAATATTAATTTAAATTAGAAATTGAGACAACAGAGTCAATCTCTAGCACGAATTTACTGATAAAAAAAAATCATTCAAATCAAATCTTGAAATCAATAAATAGTATCAACCTGGTGCATCAAAACATTCAAGGATTCATGAATAAAGATTTAGAGGTAGAGCTATTCCTTAATTGTAATGATATTGATATTCTTTGTATAACGGAACATTGGCTTAAAAGCCACCAGCTCATGTTCAATTTTAATAACCACCAGGTTGGTAGTTCATTCAGCAGAACTAATGCCTTACGTGGTGGCTCATTGATTTTAGTTAGTAACCACATTAAATTTAAGGAACGTAAGGATATTGTGAGTCTATCTGTTGAGCGGTCAATTGAAATAGCCTGTGTTGAGTTGGAGCAGTTTATTATATTAAGTGTGTACAAACCCCCTTCCGGATTGTATGACTGCTTTGAAAAGGTAATGGATGAAGTGTTTCACAAGATTTGTAATTCAAACAAGTACATAATCACATGTGGTGATTTTAATGTTAATTTATTAGAAAATTCAGCTCTAAGTAGCAAAATTATAAGTTTGTTTCAGTCCTACAATCTTGTTAATTTATTTTTAGAGCCTACAAGAATAACTCCTACTAGTGCCACTTGCATAGATAATATTTATACCGATGTTGTACCTAGCCATAAAGACATTATAAATTTACTAGATTCTGATCATTGTGGGCAATTAATTACTTTTCAAATTCCAAACATCATAGTGGCTAAAAAGAATATCACTGTTAACCCGAAAACTGCAAATCGCTTAGAAACTTTTAAAACTAAACTAATTAATAATTTACCAGCTTTGTCAACATTAGATGATCTGAATCAACAATATGAATGTTTTTTTAATATGTACTGTAAGCAATTTAATTCCACTTTTATACCCAAAACTATATCGGTTAATAGTAATGTATCTTTCAGTGAATGGGCTACCATTGGTATACATAAAAGTAGAAAGCGACTCTATGAATTGTATGATGAAAAAATTCTTGTTAACACCGCCGAGTTTAGTTTGTATGTTAGAAAGTATTCAAAATTATTCAAAAAAGTATGCTCTGTTGCAAAATCGCGCTACTTGAGTTCTAAAATTAAAAATAGTAATAATATAATTAAAACAACCTGGAATATTATAAACAGTGAAACTGGAAGATCTACAAAACCATGTAGTGAATATAGCCTTAAAATTAATGACAGTGTGATCAAATCGGACTCACAAGTTGCTGCAGCTTTTGAAAAGTTCTTTTCAGAGATCCCCATATTAACTACTAAATCTCTGAACTCATCACCCATTGCTGCAGAGTCTCTGCTTAAAGAAAATGTTAAAGTTTGTGATTCAGATTTTAATTTCGAACATGTGACATATGTGGATATAATTAAAACCTTTAACACTTTGAATGTGAAAAAGACCACAGATTTATGGGGAAATTCTGTGGATGTTGTAAAGTCCATTATAAAGGTTGTAGCTCCTAGTTTAGCACTTATTTTTAATAATTGTATTGATCGTGGCGAGTTTCCTGATTTAATGAAGTATAGTAAAATAATACCATTGTTTAAAACGGGTAATACATCTGACCCCACAAATTATAGACCTATTTCAGTGCTACCCACCTTTAGTAAAATATTTGAGAAACTAATTTTACATCAATTACAAATATTTTTTAATAGACATAAGTTGTTACATAATAAACAGTTCGGTTTTACAAGGGGTCGTTCAACAACCGATGCCGGGGTTGAACTTTTAGGCCATATTTATAATGCATGGGAAGACAAATGCGATGTCCTGGGCATTTTTTGTGATTTGTCCAAGGCTTTCGATTGCGTTCTCCATGAAACATTAATCAGGAAACTACACCATTACGGGATCCGGAATTCCTCTCCGGATCTTCTTACTTCTTATTTGAGTGATAGGATTCAGAGAGTTGATGTAAACGGAAAAAGATCACCCGGGTCTGTAGTATCAATGGGTGTGCCCCAGGGCTCGATTCTTGGTCCATTTTTATTTATATAAATGACTTGCCATACCTCATAAAGGATAACCATGATATAGTGTTGTTTGCAGACGACATTTCGCTTTTGTTTAAGCTTAAACGTCAGCAGCCGGTTACTGATGACATAAATAACGCCCTTTCAAAAATAGTACACTGGTTTAATGTCAATAACCTGCTCCTTAATGAAAAGAAAACCAAATTTGTTAAATTTACGATGCCTCACGTAAGGCAGGTAGAAACTAGTGTGCTAATAAAAGGTAAAGAATTGAGTCCTGAAGACACTACAGTGTTCTTGGGTATAACTCTTGATGCTAAGCTTCAGTGGGGCCCTCACATAGATAAGTTGTCGAAAAAACTTAGCTCTGCCGCATACGCTGTTAGGCAAATTCGAAATCTAACTGACTTAGAGACAGCCCGTTTAGTTTACTTCAGTTATTTTCATAGTGTCATGTCGTACGGTATTCTATTATGGGGAAATGCCGCCGATATCCAAACGATTTTTGTTTTGCAGAAAAGGGCCATTCGTTCAATTTATAAATTAAGTCCCAGATACTCCCTCAGAAATAAATTTAAAAATATTAATATTTTGACTGTGCCATCTCAGTATATCTATGACAATATTTTGTATGTTCATAAAAATAAAAACATGTTTAAAAAATACAGTGATATTCATAACGTGAATACTAGGAACAAACACAAGTTAGTGGTTCCTGCAACCAGGCTCAAAAAAATAGGACGCTCATTTAGATGCCAAAGTATACATTTTTATAATAAGCTTCCCAGTCCTATTCAAGAACTTAGCATTAATAAATTCAAAACATTTGTAAAGCGAAAACTTTGCCAAAAGGCTTTTTATACTGTAAAAGAGTATCTCGAGGATAAAACGGCTTGGGATTGACCTGCTCCAATACCTACTCTCTATAATTTTTATCATTTGAATGTTTTTTTGTTTTAACTGCCTGTTTTTATTGACGATTGTTGTTGTTTTACAATTGTGATATTGTATATATATATATATATATATATATATATATATATTATTTTTTTACAATTATGACATGTTTATTTTTACTATTTGACTGAATTTTTATTTATATACTTTTTTTTACAATTTGCAATATTTACACTTTTGTAAATTTTATTATTGTGAATGTGAGAACTATGTGGATTACTCTTTCCTTTTCTTTTATTTTCACATGATGTCTGGCAGTTTTGAGTATTTGATGTGGCCTACCCAAATGTCCTTTCTTTGGCATTGTTCGTCAAGTCGTTGAGCTCCTTAGTAGTCTTGAGTTGAGCTACACGCATACTGACAAATGCTTGCACTGACTGGACAGGTCCACTTAGAACTGTGTGGTTCTTTCTTCAAAAGACCATCTCAGGCTCAATCTGCACGGTTCTCATATGATTTGACCATTACATGTTTTGCTGTATGGACTTTAAAAGAGACTTTGACCCCTGAGTTTGTTTCGGTGTTTCTTCTCAGGGTAGTCAGTTAGGAAACACCGGCCTCAGCTAGCATTAATTGACAAAAAAAAAATTGACGTGTAAAAGTGTTTTTATAAAACCTACTTGCAAAATAAAGATCATTTATCATTTATCATTTAGTGAATACTACTAACGACTCTACTACTCTACTCCAGTCTTCTGTCTCCTTCCTTCCATCTTCTTCTTCTTTCTCTTCTCTACTTTTAGTTCTGTTAGTAACAAGACTAACATAATAGAATCAGCTATGTTAAATTTTGCAGATTGCTATTATTATCTCAAGAATATGTTAAAAACTATTATACAATGCTTAATTACTTTTCTTTCTCTGCCTTTCTTCGTTAGAATATCTTAAAATTTTCACTTTTTCTGCAAACAGAGATCAGGACAGTTCGACTGATCTATGTTTACCTGACCGTGTTGCTTCAATTGCGTGCCACAGTGGCCAGTGGCAAGCTAAATCGCCCGTGTAAGCCTGCCGAACTCAGATATCTCTAACATCTGTGGTGTTACTGTCGAATGCCGCTCGGTTTGAAATCCCAGTGCAGTCTATTTTGTGAGAATGAATGTGCGCTGGTTGAATTGGGTAAGCAGTTTACGCGCATGCTTTGTGTGGTTAAGGTTACGTGTGTATTTAAGACACTGCACTAGGTAATTATGGGAGGAGATAGGGCAGTGTCTTTGACTTGCGGGGGCATGTTAAATTCCGAACGAAAAAAAGGGTGCCAAGTTTTAGTCCCAAACGCAGTGAGGGATCATTATAATTAACTCCCGAGCACCGCGAGGGAGTTCATTATAGTTTTTAATTGAATAGTCTTAATTTTCTATGATGATCCCTCTCTTTCATTATTTTTTAGAGACACAACAGGTATTTAACTAAGACAAAAAATGTGATTAATTTTTTTTTAATTGTTGAATAAACTCGTTTCATGCACGTATATTTTAATTCACTTAACAATAATATGTGTTTTTAAGCTATTGCATAGCTTCTATCGCGGGCCTTGAGCGTGGAGACCGAATCCAGAAATTCCGTAACGAAAATAACCTAACACCCACTCATTTGTTTTTTGAGCGTGGTGAGTGTGGTGACCGATAAGAAAACAATGAGTGAACCATCAATCAAAATTCAATTCAATGTGTGAAAGTGTAACTTCAATTAATATCAAAGAAAAAAAAACAAAGGAAAAAAAATACCGCATAAATAAAATAAATAAATAATTATAATTGCATAAGTTGATAAAAATGCTATGCAATAGCTTTACCGCGGCAGTCCCCGAGTGCCACACGTCTTTTAAGCTATTGCATAGCTTCTATCGCGGGCCTTGAGCGTGGCGACCGAATCCAGAAATTCCGTAACGAAAATAACCTAACACCCCCCACTCATTTGTTTTTTGAGCGTGGTGACCGATAAGAAAACAAATGAGTGAACAATCAATCAAAATTCAATTGAATGTGTGAAAGTGTAACTTCAATTAATATCAAAGAAAAAAAAAACAAAGGAAAAAAAATACTGCATAAATAAAATAAATAAATAATTATAATTGCATAAGTTGATAAAAATGCTATGCAATAGCTTTACCGCGGCAGTCCCCGAGTGCCACACGTCTTTTTTTTTTTTTTATTAAAATAGTTTTGACAATACAAATTACATTATTCCCTAGGGACAGAATCACTTGTTTTTGGTGAGGGTTGTAGGACACAGGCCATTATGGAGCAGGTGGTGTACAAGATTTTTTTTAAGTAAATAGCTGGATGGTTGATTTTATAATCTCAATACTATGGATGATATATGACTTTAAAAGTACATTGTAGAAGTACCAGTGACGAATGCCAATAGTATTAATTGAGGCTTCCTTTTCTCAAGTTAATTAAATCAACATTGAGTTTTCCTTTACCATTGTTTCAGATTGAGATTCGTAGTGCTGCTGTGAACAAATCTAAACTCAATTATGATCCATGATCCGGACTACAAGTAACTTTAAAATTGATATTGTAGTGAGTATAATACTAGTGTGATGTTTTTAGAGACTGAGAAAAACCGACCAAGTGCGAGTTGAACTCGCGCACGAATGGTCCCGCACCGTCCGTAGCAAAAATCGGCAAAAAAAAGTCACGTTTGATAGATTATAGGGCTTTGTAGGGCTCCCAAACGCCCTTAAATATCTATTTTATTTTGTTTTTTATTATTTTATTGTTATAGCGGCAAGCAAGACTGGCCCGCAATGACCGAAGACAGACGTGTGTGGAAAAAGGAGAGGAAGGCCTTCGCCCAGCAGTGGGACATAAATGGGCTCACTAACTAACTATAACAGAAATACAAATAAAATAAACTTTATTGTACCTACACCAAAACCTTCACTATCTGTGAAAATTTCAACTGTCAATCACTGTTCATGAGACCTGGTGACAGACAGACAGACCGACAGACGGACTGACAGCAGAGTCTTAGGTATTAGGGTCCCGTTTTACCCTTTGGGTACGGAACCCTAAAAATGATCCGGCTCGAAGGACCATATAGCAGTGCAAACCTTACATGTATCACTACTGTTGTGATACGATACGAAGACATTTATTTTCAAAACGCACATTAAATCTACGTATACTCGTAGAACTTGTCATGAAAAATAGATAAACACGTAATCGTTTGAAATATATTAGAGGAAAAGGTGGTAATGTGGCCCCCTACTTTGTTTTTGAAGCCTCATATAAAAAATACTAGACTTATGAAGCAAGTAAGTACGTTACGGGGTTCCTTAACTATCACGCTATACATAACTATATGTAGAATAAATAAAATAACCGTAGAATAAACAAAAAAAATAGTTTTCTACAAAATTAGAAATTTGGCATTGTGACATCAGGTGAGGGTTATATGGCACCCTGAGGGACATATTAAATATATTGAACTTTTATTGAAACTTTATGGCAAAAATCATGAGTATAAAAATCGCCTTCAGAGCCAGTACAGGCTGTATAAGCCCATAAATTGCAACTAAGGCACTGAATCCACTTTTCTTCATAATATCAATTGCTAGAATTACTTGTTTCACCAAATATGTGGCTAGTATCTAAACTTTCAGGCATCTTATCTGAATTGACTTGCTCGTCATATTCAGAGTCAGTGCTTATAACAAAGTCACTTTCATAGTTGTTTTTGGTTATGTAGACTCTCATTCATCCAGCAGTAACTCATACATTTAAAATTGGTCATATATTTTATATGGCCCTCGGGGACCATAGTATGAACAATGTGAGGGGGCCACATTACAAATATTAAAGAACATGTAAATAAGCGAAAATACATATATTTATTTTATGTTTTTGTATAAATACCTTTAAAATCTAGTAGAAAAACGTTTGCCAAACACAATGTTATAATCATCAAACCTAAAACTTGGTTTTCCTAGAAAAAATGAATAAAATGCAGAGCCATTTCAAAAGTTTGACAGTTGCGTGTTTCGATTGTTTCAAATAAGAAACGAACGTAACACCATCTCACGGATTTTATTGGTTTTATTCGATAGCTATCACAAGAGCTCCGCAGTCTATGCATTTTATACTAGATAGCGTATTTCTAAATTATAAATACATCAAGGGGCCAAGATATATGCAGGGGCCACATTACCACCTTTTCCTCTATACAACATTAGTTTTAGTATAATTATACGAAACCCGAAACACGTGTTTAGTATTTTTATACAGGGTGGCCGGAACATTGACATCCAAAAATAAAATTTAGGTCCCTCGTATCGTGGGCTATCCGAATCACCCCCATGTATGTTCCGCGACTTTTCGTAGTTTTAGAGTTATGATTTTTTTTCTGATTTTTTGAAAATGATCGACCTGACTAATCTAAAAAAAAATTTAAAAGAAAGTACATGGCTTTGTCGAGATTTTTTTTTGCAACTGAATCTTCGTGAGTAGTACTTTTATGCATAAAATAATCAGCTTCGTAACTGTGATGAAAGTTATGAAAAAGTTGGTCTAAAGTGAAAAATTTACGTTCGGGAAATTATGACTTAGCTTTTCACTTTAAATAAAAAATTTAAACAGGTGACTTCATGGTTTCTAATTAGGCATTAAGAATGCGCCAGACTCTCAGCTTTCATAATCATAAAAAAATAGTACTAAATGGGGCTACTTTCTCTTAAATCAGCCTTCAAAAACTGCGAGGTAGAAAATTCTTAAAATTAGCCATCTGACGAATACTTTGCTAACCAAAAATGACTGCAAGAAAAGCTAAGATTCAGAAAATTCGCGCGATATTTTCTCGTGTACATAGGTTGTAAACGAAGGCGCTACTCTTTTACCTGCAATAACAATGGGCTGAGAGGATAAGAGACTGAATTATTGCTATCTCATTCACTCTCGATTGTTTACAGTGCTCTTTTCATAAATTAAGATTAGGAACGAGAAAATAGGCAAAAAAAAAATCGTCAGATGGTTGATTTTAAGAATTTTCTACCTCGCAGTTTTTGAAGGCCGATTTAAGCCAAAGTAGCTCCATTAAATACTATTTTTTTTATGATTATGAAAGCTGAGAGTCTGGCGCATTCTTGAAGCCTACTTAGGAACCATGAAGTTTCCTGTTTAAATTTTTTATTTAAAGTTGAAAAGCTAAGTCATAATTTACCAAACGTATTTTTTTCAATTTAGACCAACTTTTTCATAACTTTCATCACAGTTACGAAGCTAATTATTTTATGCATAAAAGTACTACTCATGAGGATTCAGTTGCAAATAAAACATCTCAACAAAAGCCATATACTTTATTTTTTTATTTTTTTTAGATTGGTCAGGTCGATTATTCTCAAAAAATCAGAAATAAATTCATAACTTGAAAACTATGAAAAGTCGCGGAACATACATGGGGGTGATTCGGATACCCCACGATACGAGGGACCTAAATTTTATTTTTGGACGTCAATGTTCTGGCCACCCTGTATAAAGAATCTATAGACAAAATTTCATAACTATATCATGAAAAATCACAAAGTTCTAAACTTGTTATGTCAGCAAATTACAAGGTCACCGGGTTATCAAAGCGACTGAGGGGGTTGTTTTGTGCTTGCACCCAGCTGCTTGATGAATAATACCCACTATGACCTGCCGTGATCTGTGTTGTACTTAGTATCGATGGTGTCCAACTTAAAACTTTTTAAAATACTTTTGAGAAAAAACATAACATGGTGTAAAAACTATTGGAATCCATTCAGTTACTGATTCTGAGCAAACTATATTCTGGTTTCGCATTATCTAAAAATAATGCCGTATTCAAATATCTAAATCTAGGCTATCCCACCTGTTCATAACCGAAACAATACCCCCCCCCCCCTGATTTAATCTCCTCCTGCTAGTCTCTTCAGAACCCCATGGGCCTGCCAGGGCGTATCGATCACGTCACGGCGCATCCCACGTTGCGTCACGTTAGGACCATCCAACCATGTCAGGGGTGTTACAACAAAACTGTTTTTTAATTTTTCCTCATTCATTGTGGAAAATTTTGCGTTTATAGTCTGTTTAAAAAGTCAAACGACGATTTTTTGAATATTCATCATATCATTTAAATAATACTTATATTCGATACTTTTTGTTAAGTTCTTCTATTAGTAAACATTGATCAATGAAGATGTCTTAATCAACCGTGGTTAATTGAACCATTGTTGACTACATTAGATTTCATTTTACTCTAATAATTATTAATCGAATTTGACTGGCCTGTTGGTCTAGTGATTATTGGCCCTGACTGCTATGCCTGAGGTCGTGGGTTCGATTCCCACCCAGGACAAATGTTTGTGTGATAAGCAGGATCATTTGTTCTGTGTCTGGGTGTAATTTATCTATAATATGCATGTATTTAGGAATATATAAGTATGTCTATCAGTTGTCTAGTACTCATAACACAAGCTCTGATTAGCTTGAGACTAGATGGCGTTGTGTGATAGTTGTGGAATATTATTATATTATTATTAATCATAATTATCCAAGTCGTTTGACTTTTTAGACACGAGTCTACACATCACTATACATGATTATTTGTAAAACAGTAGCAACCTCTCAGGAACTCAGGAGTATCATAAACAACAACTTTTGTTCTATGACTGATGAAATTTTGAAGGTTAGTTTTTGGTAAACGAATTATGTTTTGTAAAAAGCCCTAGAACAAAACTTGGTGTTATGATGTTAGTAACATAGTCCTGTGCCCCTTGCCAAGTTGCCAATCTGAAATCGTTAACGCTAGCAGAAAGATTCAAATGTATGGGAATGACGTCATAGTCACGTGGTCAGGGCCCCAAGTCTGCTATTTTTATAAATTCGTCATTCCAACACGATCCCATTGTCATTTTGCTAAATGTTTGTAATCTTCTAATTCATAATGATCGATCATTGATCGGTCAATGGTCTTGTAATAGAATTGTGGTAGAATGATAATTTCGAGCGTATTAAAACCAATAACTGCACAACAACGTTCTAATGGTCAAACACTGATCAAATAAACTGTCAAAGTTTTAGCAGATTACCGCAAACCTCAAATGTTTATTTGTCAATATGTACGAGATTACCATTTTAAGCCACTTCTTTCAATGGAGTGTCAGTGGTTGACCATTGGAAAGTCATAATGACGCCATTATATTAGTAGATTACCAAACTTGTCAAAATCGACAATTATGACATCAATGATAGACCATTCTGACACTATTGTAATAGCAGACTTGAGGCCCAGAACAAAAGAATTGGCGGCGTGCCCAACTCGGAGCGTTCGGCGCAAGCGAAATGGTTGTAACTTGGTTAGGGGGCCTGAGATGGTTAAAGTAATGGTACATTGACAGGCCTGTTGATCTAGTGGTTAGTGGCCCTGATAGCTATGCCGGAGGTCTTGGGTTCGATTCTCACCCAGAACAAACGTGTGTGATGAGCACGATCATTTGTCCTTTGTTTTGATGTATTTTATCTAATATATGTATGTAAGTATTTAGAAATATATAACTATGTGTATTACTTGCCTAGTACTAGCACAAGCTCTGCTTAGCTTGAGACTAAACGGCGTTGTGTGATAGTTGTGGAATATTATTTTCTATTTCTATACATTGGTGGACTTAATGTAACAAGGCCTTCTCTATGCCTAAGCCTTTGGGTTATTTTTAACCTGAAGGTTACGTTACGTTGCGTAGACTACACTGTAGAAGGTGTGCACAAAAAATAAATACAAAATATTTGAAATAATTTCTTTTTAATCATTTTTTTCTGAGTTGAGTTTTGCGAATACTGACAAATGCTTGCATTGACTGGACGGGTCCACTCAAATCTGTATGGTTCTTTCTTCAAAAGATCATCTCAGACTAATCTGCATGGTTCTCATGTAATTTGACCATTATATAATATTTACTGCATGGACCCTAAAAGGGACTTTGACCCCTGAGTTTGTTTCGGTGTTTCTTCTCAGGGTAGTCAGCTAGGAAACACCGGGCTCATCTAGATTAAAATGACGAAATAAAATTTGACGTGTAAAAGTGTTTTTTAAACCTATTTGCAAAATAAATATCATTTATCATTTATTTATCATTTAAATAAAGACGTTAAAATGTGAATTTAATTACGTGGTATCCCTTTCCAAAATATATATTATGTAAAACTACAAAGCTCGACAGACAACCCTACCCCTTCAAATGACTGATGTGGAGTCCCAGGGGCGGCGAATAGTTCCAATAAATACGTTATTTTAACCTCAATCACTCCCGCGAGCCATAATTATTATTTCATTGTGTGTTTTATGTGCCAAATAAACGTGTTTTCTTTCTTTCTTTCTTTCTAACTATGTTACTTTTTTTAGTGTACTATAAAGTTTATTCTATTCTATTCCTTTTTTTTTATGGTGGGGAAAATCATCCAATGACAAGCCCCGCTCTTGGGCGGAGCGGGAGATAGTGTCACATAATTTTAAAAAATACATACACATTGTGTGTCTCACGGCTGCGCCAAATAGGTCCAGTTCAGCATAGTGCCAGGCCACTACGTAGCAGTTGCCTGACGCTGGTTTTCAACTGAACCTCACTATGAGTTTGTTAGGTGTGAGGTAAATAAATATATGTATATTAATGAGTGTAGGTATAAATAAAAATTAGTGTGTAGTAAATTATAAATAACAGGTGTTTAGAGATATATATATACATATATATATGTAAAAGGAGAAAAGAATACAAACACACATAAACTTAAATCTATGGGTACAATGGCGGACTTATCGTTTTTTAATTATGAAATAATGTGCACCAATATGTAACTGGAATAATGTACAGCCTAAAAAGAAAATTAAGTTGAAATCATAATTCAAGCATTAAAATGTATAAATATAAAAACTTCACTTTTGAATACCGTAATTAGACACACAATAGAAAGACAATGAGAGAGTGAAGCCGGTGTTCGTTTCGATCGGTCTGTCTTCTTGTAAAAGGATTTAAAATAGTTGTCTGGTGAACATTTATATAAGGTGTCGTTTTGAAGCTGCAAAATATTTCAGGAGGTAATTATGTTAGCGATTCTCGACCCGAATCAATAATAAAATAAGTAGGTAATTTTTTTTTTTATAACCGCGCTTTTTTTTACACACACAAACACGGAACAATAAAGGGCGTTTTCACACACACTAACTCGCAACGATAGTTTCATAAATAATGTATCATCCAATCATCATCCCGCACGCCACACCCTAGCCACGCCCCCGCGGCCATCGATCAATCGATTTAGTTTAGTGTAATTAAAAAATTAAATAACAAGTATTACTGATTATTGACCAGGTATCGTTTTTTTATATGATTATTTATGAGTTTTATTACAACCTCCTGAAATATTGTGCAGTTTTAAAACTGCACCTTGTATAAAAGTTAAGCATGAGAATTTACGTGAAGTTTGTCATTATTTTAAGAGCTTTAAAGCGTCTGTAAAGCAATACGGCCCACGGAATGTGTCTGGGTGTATTGGCGACTTGATTTTAAAGAAATTGCCTAAAATATACGTAGCAATCAGCTTGGAGAATTTACGTGAAGTAAGTACTGTTTTTATGTACCTTGATTACCTGATACCTGAAAATTGGCCGTCTAAGCAAGCTAGCAGATAGGCATGCGTTCTTAGTACATATTAACAGTACTCAATCGTCCACATTTCGTTCGTAAGAAAATACGTAACGTCTGGCGGGCCTAGGATCTTACTCTATATAATAGTAGTCATATAATACTAGTAAATGTTGTAAGCATATAATAGTAATCGACGCACCATATTGGTAGCGCGTCGCGCGTCGGTACGCACGCACAAATACACTAGTGAAGCAATCAAGATTGTATCAAAAAATAGGTAATATTTTTATCCAATAATAATACTGTAGCAGCCGATTCTGATGGCCATTTGGGGCCAAAAGGTTCCGGAATGGCGACCACGTACCGGAAGACGTAGCGTTGGAAGGCCTTCTACAAGGTGAATCGATGACCTGGTAAGGGTTGCGGGAATTCGATGGATGCGAGACGCACAGGACCGTTCGTTGTGGCGACACTTGGGGGAGGCCTATGTCCAACAGTGGACGTCTTTTAGCTGAAATGATGATGAGTCGATTTTGAATATACTACTTTCAGGATGTGCGTTTATCATTATTTATTTACCTAATGTAAAAAAATTATACCCCCTTCTGATTTATTCGTAACAACTAGGCTGTCAATGATCTACGTATGACAGCCAGATTTAACGTGAAAACGGAGGGATATCGGTAGGTTAAATGGGTACCCATCTACAGACCGACCTCGGCAAGCGTTGCTTAAGAGCGCCCAACCCGTGACACATTTCCATACAACCACCCTTGCGTGTTTAGAAGTTATTACACACCTTTTTTTCGCTCTCCTAGAGAGAGCCTGAGTCCCAGCAGTGGGAACATTAAAGGCCGATTATGCTATGCTTCACATCTTTCTCTAGGTATTCTGAAAATACAGATATCAAATCAAATTTGTGTAAAACTAATCCAGTAAAGACCTCTGAAAATCTGATATTTTGCATGAACTGTGGTTTTTCATAATGTACCCAAAAATTAAAAAAGTAAAAATATCTATAGAAACCTGTGAAATGTTCGAGTGAGTGACGAAATAACCGAAACCCATCAGAGCTTTCTTTTACATACTCGTACATTGCGTTGGATTGCGTTGCAGTGGCGTTGGATAAAACAACAAGCTTTTAAATGCTCACGTTGACGATAGACAGACCGGGAAGGGCCCACTTAACATTAAAGATCGACCCGTCGGGCTGATGATTTTACCAACGAGCACCATCTTATTTATTTAATGTACATGCAACTAAAGGTACAAAGGTGGATTTATTACTTAAAGCTATTTCTCAGTCATTATAGGGGCCCGAGAGACATATAGCAGGCGCATAAAGTAGCACATATTATTTAAAAAACAAAGTTCACAAAAGCAAAATATAATTAAAATAAACATTACACACCATCTACTACAACTTCTTGATGAGTGTAATAAAATATGTATAAACAAAAATATTAATCATACACTCTTTCTTTGTGTAAGCATAAAAGTCAAATTTTAATTAACGCCATGAAAAGCCTCTTCAAACGATTCACTGAACAAAACGAAAAATACATTAAAAATGTTTTTGGGTAAAAGTTATTTTTAACACGGATGTTTTTTCTCTTTTAAAACCGTATTAATAGACGAAGCGATACAGCGCCTCGAAATTGGGTGAAGTTTTGCAATTTGCCAGGAAGTTCTATTTGTGCCACGTAAGAAGTTTATTATGAAAGTTGGACGCCATCTTCGGTTTCTTATTTGATGAATTCATGCCTCAAAAGTCTAAGGTTTTCATGTTTCGATTGAAATGAGAGAATGAGGTCTGGGAAGTTTAAAATAAATACAACGCCATTTTTTTTCCTGATAACAGGTAATATTCCCAGGGCTGCGAATTGTTCTAAAGAGTTACCGTGACCTTAGCACTTTTTACTCTTTTATTAGTATTGCTAGGCGTGGAAAAAGCCTCGCACAAACGAGGGCTCTTTAAGAATAAAGGTTCTTTTTTATAATTGATAGGCTCGCTTTTGACCACTAGGTATTTCATATGATGGTAAGCGATGACGACTACATTTTAATTTTTATTTATAACTCGTCTGTATTTTTATTAGTTCCTTTTCCCATCCATACCTATAAGTTCACTGCACCGTTCCGCGTCTTTATGTTGACACAGCGACTGGCCCACGCTGAAAACCAGCTCTGTGAGCTCATCGCATTATGCGAGAGGCCGCAGCTTTATGTTGAGCGTTCGGCCGTTTTGCGCGGTTGTGACGCATATCTTCCCTATCAATTGCTGTTATATTTGTTAGCTAGTTTTAAGATTGCGTCTTTTTTCGCGTAAATAAACTGTTTTTCTTTCTTTCTTTCTTTTTCTACATAGTCGAATACTAGGATGCGACAGTCGCTGTCTTATTTTCGAATTTATGACAGAAAAAAGAGCTCGCTGATGTACTTTCGCCCAAGTTTAAATTAGTTCAGACTACGCCTCTGCTGGCGTTTGACCACTATGTCAACTGATGGTTAGCGATGCGCGATGTCACCTGATGGTTAGCGATCCTACTGGAGCCAGGGTTAATTCGAAAGGTAGCTCAGCCCCGGTACGAAGGCAACGAAGAAACAGGAGTGGGTTTTTAGTCAGTAAAAGTCTGACACTATCTCCCGCTCCGCTCAAGAGTGGGGGCTGTCATTAGATGATTTTCCCACCACGGAAAAAAAAATGGTTAGCGATGCGTTTACGATGGAGCACCCTTGCCTAATAGTAACCTATTCAACTCTTGACTTAAGACCACTAGGCCATTGCGGGTTTTAGCCAGTAAAAAACTGATCCTCCGTCTCGCTGTACCAAAAGCGGAAGAAGAAACCTTATGATTTCCACCAATAAGATTATAAAGAAACGTATAAGAAGCAAAATTAAATATTCCATTGACAAATATTGACCTAGATCTCCATTTTTTCAACTCGGAAATATTTTCATAAAATATTCATTGAAACGTGACGCCATCAAGTCAGATTTCAGTAGCGACCGTTCCTACTGGCCGTAGATTACATTAATGACTTGTCATCCAACACCCCCCAAGTTCCCGGAGGCTCATTTTTGATACAAAAAAAAAATGGCCTCTAAATTTTATCCGGGTCTCCTCGATTAATTATGTATCAACTTCAAAGAAAGTCAGTAGGCCAATAATTCTTGAGTGCCGCCTTAGGAGATGAATTACAGAAACAGGTCCATTTATATTTTTGTTCATTTCAGTTTTTGAATCACTTTGAAGGTACTGGTGTCTTTTTTTCGGGGGTAAAATCATCCAGTGACATCCCCCGCTCTTTGGCGGAGTGGGAGATAGTCTCAGACTTATTAACTAAAAACCCACTCCTGTTCCTTTGTTGCCTCTCGTACAGAAACAGATCCTTGGCCCCAGTAGGCTTCGACCCTGCTGGGCCCCAACGGTTTGTTGACAACTCCTTGAGGCAAACGTGGAACAATACGCGCCGTCGACGTCTTGGGCTCGGTCTTAACGATTACCGGACGGTCGGATGGCAAGCTTCCTATTGCTCGCCGTCCGCAAGCCCGCGCCTACGATGAAGGTACAGGTGTAGGGTCTTTATTAGATCGTATGTGGTTTTTGGTTTTAGTGCAACTGGTGATGGAGTAATTCTCCCGCTCTATGGTAGAGCGAGAGGTCGTGACAGACTTTTACTGACTAAAACTACTCCTGTGTCCAACAGTTGCCCTTTGTGTTCCAGGTTTTCCTTTCAGAAAATCCACGTGTCCCTAGTGGGCTTCTCCCTACGGTTTTGCTAAGTTCTCTTTAAAGCGCGCGTAAAACACTAAGCACCGTCGACGACTCGAGCTCGTTCCTTACCTAACGAACAGACGGCGAGCTATCCATTGCTCATCGCCCTGCGCCAAGGAATCAGTGCTGTATCTTGGGTGCATTCACAAGCAGCCTACTGAGGCCAAGGGTCTGCTTCTGAAAGGAAGGCTCGGCCCTGGTATGAAATGCGACGAAGGAACGGGATGGATTTCTTAGTAAGTAAAATTCTGACACTATCTCCCGGTCCGCCCAAGGCCGAGGGACATTTGGATGATTTTTACCCACCATAGCATATAGCATAGTCGGCCTTATAATGTTCCCACTGTTGGGACTCAGGCCTCCTCTCTAGGAGAGGGAATGGGCTGTAATCCACCACGCGGACCCAGTGCGGATTGGAGGATGTCACATGTCTTCGAAAAAACAAACTGAAGGAAATCTGATAATTTCCCCACACAAATAAGGAGATCGATTTCCAGCCACCGTAGGCGCGGGCTTGCGGACAGTGAGCAATGGGTAGCTCGCTGTCCGGCCGTCCGGTAACCGTCCGGACCAAGCCCAAGTCGTCGACGGCGCGCGCTGTTCCCGCGCGCCTCAAGGAGTTGTCAGCAACAGTAGGGGGGGGCCCAGCCGGGTCGAAGACTACTGGGGCCAGGGTTATCCGAAAGGGCGCTCGAGCCCCGGTATGAAGGCTTGAAGGAACGGGATGGGTTTTTTAGTCAGTAAGAGTCTGACACTATCTCCCGCTCCGCCCAAGAGCGGGGGTTGTCATAAGATGATTTTTCCCATCGAAAAAAAAAAAAAATGTTTGAATAGATCCACTTTTTGTTCATTTCAGTTTTGGTTTACTTTGAAGGTACTAGTGTGGGGTATTTAGTGGATCGTGTGGGGTAACAAGTGATCCTTCAGACTGGCAGGGGAGGGAGGCAAAGCTTCACATATTTTGCGTAATGCTCACAAATAAATATAAAGCAAACTCGAGTACCTACACGCAGTCGGAGCCGCACGAGTAATATATGTTTACTGAAAAAGAAAAAACTTGGTACTCTCGGAAAATATTTATATGAACTTTGATGTTTTTCCAAGCGAAAATATTATCAATATTACGGTAAAAATTTATATCTTTTATCTGGTTATCATTTGCCTGATTTTAGAGTATTTAGAGGTAATGTTAAACAGGGTGTAAAGTCCCACGAAATCCTTACTTAATATTATAAAAGTGAAAGTGAGTTTGTTTGTTTATTTGTTTGTTTGTTACGTCTTCACGCCTAAATGGCAAAACCGATTTTGATGAATTTTGGTACACAGATAGTTGGGACCCTGGAGACGGACATAGGCAAATTTTTTCACGCGGGCGAAGCCGCGGGTAAAAGCTAGTTCTGTAAAGGGAGGACCCTCCGACCAGACGGAAGTTTTGTCTGATTTAGGCAACTGTCCGATAGATGTTTTCGGGCTGTTGTATATGTTTACCGCGGAAGAACGCGCGTAGAACTCTAATTGCGCGATGCAGGATTTTGATTTTTTTTATATTTTGGAAAAACAATAGGTGATTTGTTAGAATTAATTATTAAAATATCAATACTACAGCTACTGTGAGTGTATCAAATTCGATGTTTTGTTGACAATATTTTTATATGATGAATCGATGTCCGACACATCGATGTTTTTCATTACGATGTCTGCATCCCTAATTCAGGTACCCGATGATGTCTGGCCGCACGAGCGAAGGAACGACCCTCACGCCCCAGCCAGAATTCCGATCCCGATTTCTAGCCACAAGCAATGCGTAGCTCCTATCCGACAGTCCGGTAACCGTTCGGACCGAACCCAAGTCGCCGACGGCGTGTAGTGTTTCACGCGCGTCAGCGTCTCAAGATGTCAGCAAACCGTAGGGTCCAGCAGGGACGAAGTCTACTGGGGCCTGGAACTCTAGAACGAAGGCAAAGAAGGAACAGGAGTGGGTTTTAGTCGATTGAAGTCTGACACGCCCTCCCTCCCCATACCCGACGATAATTACGTTATCTGAAACTAGATACTATTGTCTGGCATTTAGTCTGACCCTTACAATCCAATAATTCACTTAATTTATCGTGAATGGTCTGGTAGGAGAGATTGGGTGTTCTAATTTAAGTTCGGATCACAATTGTTCTAACTGTAGGCATATCTATGATTGTTTGTGGTATCTAATTAATTATTCAGATTGCGTTTGACAGGTTCTGTGATTAATAGCTACCTTAAGGTATCGTTTAAGAACTAAAGCCCTTGTTATGATTATCGTTCAAACTGTTAGAGATGATTAAATCACCATTACATAACTGATGCGGTCCTAGGATGGTCATGGCATGGTACGGTGTAATTGGCAGATGATATGACGATAACGTCGACTTGATTTGATTTATTTACTGTGGTCAGCTAGAATCTGTCTAAAAAGTCAAACAATTTGGGTTATTATTAGGGTAAAATGAAACCTGATGAAATCAACACTGGTTTAATAATCAAGGTCGATTAAGAGATCTTGATCATTGTTTACTAATAGAAGAACCTTATAAAAAGTATCGAATATAAGTATTTCTTTAATAATTAAATATTATACAAAATTCCGGTATGAAAGAAAAGGGAGTTAGTGATAGCGTGACGAGTGACAGGACAGAATGGAAAAAAAAAACGTGTTGCGCCGACCCAAAATAAAACAGGACTAGGTCAGGAAGATGATGATGATGACAAAATTCCCAAGTCATTTGACTTTTTAGACAGACTATATAGGGTGAATAGGATGACTGGTAATTAGTGACCGATACTTATACACGTGATTGTACTCATGATTACAAACAACTTTCCCAAAGAAACATTTTTTTTATTTCATTAGTTTTATCACGATGACAAAACAGCCGCAAATTCATGCCCACCACGGTAACCGATGGACAGTTCGAGCTCATTGATGTTTGTGTTTCGCGAACACCGATGGGTTTGCAAGCGGCGCGGGTGTTCTATCACTATTGTAGGTAAGATACATGAGACAACGGCGTTACGCGGATAACAGCTGAGCTTTGTTCTTGTAATAAAACTAATGAGTATAAAAAAAGTTTCTTTGGGAAAGTTGTTTGTAATCATGAGTACAATCACGTGTATAAGTATCGGTCACTAATTACCAGTCACCCTATTTAAGTACTATGTAGCCCAAATAAGTACCTAACATATTTGGGCTGTGAGATTATTCGAAAGAGTAACCGTGTTTAAGAAAGGCAAAGGGTAACAATAGGAATATAGGTGGGTTTTAGTGAGTAAAAGTCTGACTCTTGCTCCACCCAGTACTGTTGACTGGTCTGTTGGTCTAGTGGTTAGTGACACTGACTACTATGCCGGAGGTCGTGGCTTCGATTCCCACCCAGGACAAATGTTTGTGTAATGAGCATGATCATTTGTTCTGTGTCTGGGTGTAATTTATCTATAATATGTATGTATTTAGAAATATATAAGTAGGTTCATCAGTTGTCTAGTACTCATAACACAAGCTCTGCTTAGCTTGAGACTAGACGGCATTGTGTGATAGTTGTGGAATATTATATTATTATATTATAGTACGGGAGCCGAGTCGTCGACGGCGCGTAAGGTTATACGCGTCTCAAGGAGATGTCAGCAAAACCGTAGGGGCCTGGGCCTGGCAGGGTCGAAGCCTACTGAGGCCATGGGTTCGCTTCAGGAAGGAACCCGGAGACCTGGAATGCAAGCCAAAGAAAGAACATAAAAGTGATTTTTAGTCAGAGGAAAAACGCTGTACTTATTTGAAATTAAAAGTCTATATTTTTTTATGTTTTCTACAATAATATGAAAAAGAGGTAAAGTTTGCTTTTTGTTTTTATGTTTTTTTGTTTGTAGGTGGTAATCTCTGGAAGTACTGGTCCGATTGCTAAAATTCTTTTATCGATAGAAAGCTGCTTTATTCCTGAGTGACATAGGCTATATTCTATATACGCGGGCGAAGCTGCAGGCACAAGCTAGTATATTATATATATCTATCTATTCCCTATTTCTGCGGAGATATTCTGTTACGTTACCTTTGTCATGTATCCATAACCAAACCACAAAATAAAGTCTCAAAGTACATAATGAAATAATAAAGTTACACAACAAAGCACAAGTGACTTATACGCTGCAGAAATATTTAATCTAGTTACGTAAGAAAATACCGAGATGAGGACAAAGATTAGAGGAACCCGAGGTGATCCTCCTTTCGTCCGTGTTCGGGGCCGGCCACAGACCATTGAACTGCCTCGGCGTCGGCGGCTAGTAGAGTCGGTATTGTTACTTGATGTATAATATAGTTATCGGCACGGATCTTGAGCGCTTTTCGCATTCCATACATTGGTGAGCCAATCGTCGTCGTTTTAGATAAAATCAAAAAAATCAAAATCAAAGCATTTATTTCAAATAGGCCATTTGGAGGCACTTTTGAATAGTCAAATAAACATCCAGCAAGCGCAGGGAACGAATTAAGAGTGACGTCTATAACACGATGGTTCGGCGAGCCAATGACTGACATTCCCCGCCCCCGCGTCTCACGTCGCACCACTAAAGAGACCGAATATTTGACTTCTGCGCAACTTGAAGCCAGCGCTCAAGATCCATGCCGATAACTATACTTATGTATGTGTTATGGATGATTTGATTATTTCGTTAGATATGTAATAACACATTGTCTTATATTGGA
The DNA here is from genome assembly GCA_910589285.2 of Mythimna ferrago. Lineage (NCBI taxonomy): Eukaryota > Metazoa > Arthropoda > Insecta > Lepidoptera > Noctuidae > Mythimna > Mythimna ferrago. The sequence goes on from OU342693.1 coordinate 6,493,787, forward strand.
GGTCAAACTGCGTTGGCATTTTTATTGATGTCTTAATAACTACTTTGGTTATACATACTTTACTAAACATGTTACAGTTTACTTCACCGTATTGTGAGTGTCACCGAATTAAGCTATTGAAGTTGCCTATTTCTGAAACTCACTTGGACCTGAAAACCTATCCATTCCTTAGCTGTACCACAAAATAGATAGGTATAGCAATCAATCTACATACAAAGCGCGCTCGAGCAACGCACACATAGACACCGCTCACGGACACGATAACTCGGTCGCGTCTCGGCTCACTCGTCGAACAGTTCCGGCTCAAACGCTCATTAGTGTGCGTCCACCAAGCGTAGGTATAAAAAGTGAAGTACATACATGAGATTGTCTTCTGTACCTATCTATTTTGTGGCTGTACCTACGTAGTACATCTAAGTAATTGAATTCCCGGCCGGAGTCTGTGTTTCTGTGATAGTTACAATCTAGGGGCCTTTAATTCAACAGTGAATAGATTACTGCTAGGCAAGTGTGCTTCACCGTCGACATTTTCGTTTACTATCAGGTGAGATAGTGGTCAAACGCGAGCCTTTAAATAATAATAAAAAACCTTTGCGCTTATGGTGCCGTCACTGCTTGGCCATAGATATTTTTAGTCGCTGACGAGTCGGACACAATATATTCGGACACCACCAAGTTTATTAAAGCTGTTTAGCACAGTTAAATAAAAAAAGTATTAAATGTGCCAATATTTTTAGAAATTTTTGACTCTACAGTCGCTACCAGCGCGGCGTGGCGTTCTTAACTCTGTAGGTCCGGATGATACGCCAGCGAAGTACCGAAGATTTAATCGTGAAACACCCTCCATCAAACTGAGATAGGGATATGCAGGGAAATATTACTAAAATAAATCATATACACACAATTTATATCATGTATTTTTTATACTGGGTTACAAGATTTTTGTAGGGCATGGTAATAATCGGTAGTCATTTTTTCTGCTATATGTGGTGGAATTTATATACAAGGTGTCGTTTTGAAGCTGCAAAATATTTCAGGAGGTAATTATGTTAGTGATTCTCGACCCGAATCAATAATAAAATAAGTAGGTAATTTTTTTTTTTTTTATAACCGCGCTTTCTTTCACACACACAAACACGGAACAATAAAGGGCGTTTTCACACACACTAACTCGCAACGATAGTTTCATAAATAATGTATCATCCAATCATCATCCCGCACGCCACACCCTAGCCACGCCCCCGCGGCCATCGATCAATCGATTTAGTTTAGTGTAATTAAAAAATTAAATAACAAGTATTACTGATTATTGACCAGGTATCGTTTTTTTACATGATTATTTATGAGTTTTATTACAACCTCCTGAAATATTGTGCAGTTTTAAAACTGCACCTTGTATAGCCGATCATCCGATTCGGAAATCAATCACGCGTCACAGAACAAAACTGGTAATAATACACACATCATAGTCTGGATTAGGACATAAAATACCTGTTTTTTATCCCTGTAGTACTGGTAATACCTAATAATATACAACATTTGTTTTAGTAATGTGAAAACCGAAACACGTTTCTAGTATTTTTATGTAAAGAATGTATGTACAAAATTTCATAACTGTATCATGAAAATTCACAAAGTTATAAGCTTGTAATGTTACCTAAATCTGCATGGTCCTCATGTGATTTGACCATTACATATTTACTTTATGGACTTTAAAAGAAACTTTGACCCGTGAGTTTGTTTCGGTATTTCTTCTCAGGGTAGTCAGATAGGAAACACCGGCCTCATCTAGCATAAACTGACGAGAAAAAAAAATTGACGTGTAAAAGTGTTTTTTACACCACCTGCTCGATAATGTCGTTTTACACGTCATACAAACCTCACTTAAAGCAAGTCATTATATGCCTAGGGAGATAATGCAGTATGGCCGATCCCTAGGGAATAATGAGATTTGAATTTGGAGCATCAAGAATCGTCAACATTGTGAATTAAAATGTAGGCACATCGAACAAGTTGACTCGAAATTCAAACCAAAGAGTATGTAATCACTGTGATTCAAACTGGCCACTAACAAAAAAAAGAAAATAGAATAAAACGTGCGTACTGACGACACGGGAGCATTATAGAAAATTGAAACTATAGAATCTTGGAGTAGTGAATTTTGTTTGTTTGATCAACTTGTAAATATAATACTTATATTTCTCTAATAAATGATTTGGTCGACCAAATTGTCTTTTAATTATCTCACAGATGGTGTAAAAAGTAGAGTAAGCAACACGGGGATAAAGCTGTCTTTGTCTTGGGCGGCTTAAATTCCTCACTTCACTCAGGTTTCTTTATTAACTCCCTCGCAATGCTCGAGAGTTAATTTTATAAATCCCTCACTATCGTTCGGGATTAAAATCGGCAACCTTCGTTTCGTTCGGAATTCAACATGCCGCCCGCGACTTAAAGACACTGCTTATGTCTTATGTCTGAGTGTGGTTTCCGCACTTAGTCCTATGCGGACCATTGTACGTGGGCCATAGCGGCCATAACCTTGGGTGGGCTTATTCCAACCAGCCCACCTCTCTCCAAAAGCAGATTAGGCCTCTCAGGTTTTTCAGGACATCTATAAGGGAATTCGGGGATCCTATGGTTCGTGTGCGTATTTCAGTGATCCCTGTGCAGTCCAGGAGCACATGTGCAACTGTCTCCTCCCCCTCCAAGCATGCTCTGCACAGGGGACTGTCTGTGATGCCTATTGTGTGGAGGTGCTTATTCAGTGTGCAGTGCCCGGTGATGGTCCCCGTCACCAGGCGCAGGCCGCCTCTGTTCAAACTTAAAAGTTTTTTGGTAAAGATTTTATTTAGGTGTGGTAGGGCCTCCTTGGCCTGCCTGCATCCCGATGTCGAGGACCACCAGCGTTCCGCTTGTATCTGTGTGTGTTCTCGTAGCCAACCACGCAGCTGACCAAAGGGGATCGGTACAATTGGTTCGGGCCCGAAGACCACCGCTCCAGATCCCCTCCTGGCCAGTTCGTCCGCCGCGTCGTTGCCCAGCGAACCGCTATGTCCCTTAATCCACTGTAGTGTCACCGTGTTCCGCTTTGGCACCGTGACTCTTTCCAGTGCAGAGTGGCATTCTTGTATAATTCTCGAGGTGGTAAAATCTTTGTCTAGGGATTGTAGGACTGAGACACTATCGGAGAGTATCCGAATGTGTGTGTCCTTTACGTCTCTAGTTTCTATGGCGTGGGCCGCTAGGATTATGCCAACACATTCCGCCTGATAGACGGTGTTGAATTTTCCCAGCGTTCTGGATATTCTGATATTGAGGTCATTGGAGAAGACTCCAACGCCCGTGCCAGTGTCTGTCTTTGATCCGTCCGTGTAGACTCTCAGTTCAGCTGGCCCTGAGTAGTCGTGTGCTTCCTCTGTTAATTGAATATTGAAATGCTTTTGGAAATGATACGCCTTTGGAGCTTTGTCACTAGGTGCTGCCATCATGGGCTGTCTTTTAATAGCGTTTTCCAATATGCGTATGTGTTTGATTCTGGAGTCTTTGCTCAGGGTGCCCGAAACGCTGAGCCTGAAGGCCGCTGAGGCTGCCTCCTCTTGCACTATTAGATGCAGTGGTGGCAGTCCCAGCATCGCCTGCAGGGCAGCCGTGGGCGTGGTTCTCATGCTGCTTGTGATCGCTACGCAGGCGAGTCGTTGCAGTTTTTCAAGGTCTTTTTGGGCTGTGCTCAGTTCAGTCCTGGGCCACCAAACTAGTGAGCCATATGTGATTATTGGTCTGATAACAGTTGTATATAGCCAGTGGGTCACCTTTGGGGCTATGCCCCAACTGCGGCCTAGCATGCGTTTACATTGCCACATGGATATACTGGCTTTTTTAGTGATGTACTCGGTGTGTTTTGCCCAGTTCAGCTGTTTGTCCAGGTAAACGCCCAGGTACTTGACTTCAGTTGATAGGCTAAGGGTAGTTCCAAAGAAAAGTGACACTGCTTTATCCACTAGTCACATAAACTACTATTTTAAACCTATTTACAAAATAAATATCATTTATCATTTACCTAGTTGTCCGCACAAACACATGGTCTCCGGGCGACTGAGGAGTTTTGTTTCCGTACCTAGTTGTGCGCTGGCACTAAATGCCTGCTATGACTTGCCGTAACCTGTGTTGTACTTAGTGTCGGTGGTGTCTAACTTGTTACACTCATTAAAAGGCGCATTAATTCATTAAACCCTAAGTGAACGCCGGCTCGCTCTCTCACTGTCTTCCTATTGTGTCTCTAATTACGGTATTTGAAAGGTTAACACTTATTCATCATTCTAGCTTGACATTTTACATTATAATGGATTTTATTAAAATTAATTACACTTCGAAAATTTTATTGACATTATATTTGCTTTCCTAGAAATTAATTGACATTATTTACATTTTATTGACATTGACATCTAGTTTTTTTATTAGATAATAATTTTATTTATTTACCTGACAATTTACACTAGCATGTTTATATAAATAGATTTTTTATTTTTTATTATGTTGTTTCTAAATGTTGTGTCATATATTGTTCAAATCAACAGTTCGACACAAATGTGTTGATGAAATTAATAAATAATATATGGTCTATAGAAGATAGCCCAGATCTCTCTTGAACAACGCTTTAAAATTTGTTCACTTACTGCACTGTCCTTATCGATCAACCTACACTTCGCTAGATCACACACAAAGAAACCTTCACAATGAACCCTTTAAGAGCAGCCAACCCGACATACATTGTCACTGTTTTTCATACAACCGCTGTTACGCGATTATACGTTTTACACATTTTTTATTAGATATATTGGTAACACAGATATTTTGTGGATATTCACTAGGCTCCTATTAATACTCGTACATTTGTATAAAACTAATCCAGTAAAGACCTCTGAAAATCTGCTATTTGGCATGAGTTTCGATCCTACATAATGTAATCTATACATATAAATTAAATTAGAGTGTCTGTAATATTGAAATAACTGCTTTTTACGACATGCATATGAATATACAAGGTGTAAGGGACAGCCCTCCACAAACTTTAAGGCCTTGCTCAGTAGACGAAGCTGAACAACCTTCCAAAAAAATTTTTTTCAGGAAACGAAAAAAAAATCCGTCTCACCATACAAAATTATAAATTTGATTGGACAGTTTGTATGGAGAGGCCGAATTTTATTTTCGTTTCCTGAAAAATTTTTTTGTGGAATGTTGTTCAGTTTCGTCTACTGAGTAAGCCCTTAAAGTTTGTGGAGGGCTGTCCCTTACACATTGTATATACGGTACATACACCAAAATAACATTTTTTACAATTTTTGTCTGTCTGTCTATCTGTTTGTCCGGGCTAATCTCAGAAATGGCTGGACCGATTTTGACGGAACTTTTTTTGGCAGGTAGCTGATGTAATAAGGAGTAACATAGGCTACTTTTATGTTAGAAAAAATAAATTCAAAATCCTGTAGTCCAAGCGAACGAAGTCGCGAGCATAGCTAGTAAAAAAATATAGAACAATACGAGTAGAATCCTTTGCAAATTTAATCAAGATTTTGATTGACGAAATTTTTTTCCAAAAATTTTAACAGTTTTTGTGAAATATTCTAGTAAATGATGGTATTGCTGGGTGCTAGCAGAGCTTTCTGGTATTATCTCTCTGTTTTTGCATTCCCTTTTTATTAAACATTGCGTTGGATTGCGTTGGATGAACTGGCAATTTAAGCTTTTAAACCATTCTCAGTTTGACGATAGACGAGTGGGGACCCTCTTAACGTTACTTAAGCGAAAAGGTGATTCGATAAAAAGCTTAGTTACAGTGTTGCCAGTAATCACGAACCATCCTCCCACAATTTACTCGATAATGAGAGTCCCCTTGTACTGGGGGAGCATTTGTTGATGAATGAACAAAAATGATTGAACACGGACATTGCAGGGTTCGCGAAGGGTGGTAATGGGATTCAGTTTCCTGTTTGTCGCTCCCCTGAAATAGGTGCTGGAGTATAATGAGCACGTGATTTATTGAGTGGGTAATTTGTAATTGTTTATTATGTCAAATGAAGGGGGAATTCAGAGAAGATAAGTGATCTTTTTCTGAGCTTTTTCTTTCAATTCTTTTTTTTAATTTGATATAATCTAGCACTTGACTGTTATTTCAACGAATGGTAAGCAGCCAGCGATCCAGATACTCATTCAGTCATTCAACAGTTCAATCATATTTTTTTCATTTTTTACAACCAGTTCGCTACAAATGAAACTTTTTTATCACTACAAACCTTAAAAACATTGGCTCATAAAACATATTGTATACGATAATGTTGTTACTCATATAAGCCAAGCAACATTCTCTGTTATATTTTTTTTTTAAACTTACCTATGACCCAATTTATGATTACATTGAAAATCGTCAAGAGTATTGGTATAATATACCTTAAAATAGTAATTATACCTTAAAATAATTCAGATCATAATGGGTTACATTTGAATAAGGTTACAGCATAATGAGCCTTATAATGTTCCCACTGCTGGGATTCAGGCTTCCTCTCTAGAAGAGAAAATGAGCCATAATCCACCACGCGGACCCAGTGCGTATTGGTGTTCAAGTGACTATGTCATATGACTTTGAATTTTTGGTTTTAGGACATGTCTGTTTTCTCACGATGTTTCCCTTCATCGTTTTGAGAATAAAGGTGATGAAATAAATTATACAAAGTAATGCGCCTGCCTTGGTTTGAACCTATGACGTATATGTAACTAATAAGCCGGGGCCATTAAGTTACTAGTCGCTATTAATAAAGTTAAGTTAAAAGATACAGGGTGTATCCGTCTGTATCTGTGGTTCTGTGTGTGTTATCTTACTTGCTTTTAAATCCCAGCCATAAAAGAATGACAGTAAATTTCTCTATTAACAATAATATGTTGAATGAATTCATAACCACTGCATACTAGCCGACATGACAGAGACATATCGGTCGCCATATTGGAACAATGATCGCCGGAATCGTCCGATTTGTCGTCTGTACTACATGAAGCGAATCCCCCTGGGATTGTGTACAATCACTACAAGTTGAACCGGGATTGCAATACCTAAGTGCAATTGGCAGTGACTTAGTCGGTATTTTGTGAGATAGGGATGCGGCAGATTTAGACTTTGTAACAATGTATACCTAGCAAACATGGAAGGCACCCAGTAAATTCTTGCATTGCTGTTGCAATTAACTCATTTATGTTCTTCACAAGGTTGTAAGTTATATTTTTCCGAAAACGTTCACAAAGAATTACTTCTGTATCGTAGGTGCGTTTAAAAATATGTAAACTCGACACCCCGACCCGAAACCACTATCTGTACGTTTTTTTTTTTTAAATTTTTTCTGGTGCTTGCTTGCGATTCCAGCTGATGGTAAGTAGTGATGCAATGGTTGATGGTGAAACGCTCTAGTTTATTAAGAGCTTTATCACTCTAGCTTTGAAGACACCTACATCTATTTATTTTATATTCGGGCAGAATAAACATGTTTTCTTTCTTTCTTTTCTTTCTTTACATTATAATCGGACGGGAAGACCGCTGCATGCAAATTGTTCCAATCCTTCGATGCACGTGGTACAAACGACGAGACGAAACGCTTAGTACTCGCCGTACGTCAGTTTATCTGATGGCAGAAAGGAGATAGTGGAATCAAGTCATGCAATTCTTACGCACATTCTCCAAACTGCAGGCAAATTGTTCCATTCCAATCCTTCGATATACGCGGTCATACAAATATTTGTTTCATGCGGGTATCAAACCTGCGACACGCAGTGCAGCAGCCAATCGCTCAACCACTGTACCAACCGTCCCGTGAACGAGTTATTGCGCACTATGAATTGTTTGTTTTGTTTACTAAAGCAAAATTGAAAATATTCTAAGCCGTTCCCATTTTATGTGATTCTAATGATTGTGTTGGTAAGTAACGCTGTGAAGAGAGTATTCAAGTTACTTGTACTTACTTCTCAGTAATTTGAATAAAATATAGATTGCTTTGGGCGATCTCAGCCCGGCTCGTCACCAGCAACTCAAGGACTTTGATCAACGAAACAAGAGACTTATTTACATTTACTAAAATAACATCGCTTCCATCTTTGTTAAATCTGTCAAGGTTGTGAGATTACTCGCTTTTCCTTATCTTCCGTAATTATCTTATTAATAAGTACTACATTTTTTGTTTGACATCAATTTCTTTAATATTATCTTCTACAAAATATAAATTAATTATCCTACTTCCTACTATCACATCATTACACAACATTATATTTAGTACTAGCTTTTGCCCGCGACTTCGTCCGCGTACATAATAGTAGTTTATGTGACTAGGGGATAAAGCAGTGTCTTTAAGTCGCGGGCGGCATGTTGGATTCCGAACGAAACGAAGGTTGCTGATTTTAATCCCGAACGACAGTGAGGGATTTATAAAATTAACTCCCGAGCATTGCGAGGGAGTTAATAAAGAAACCTGAGTGAAGTGAGGAATTTAAGCCGCCCAAGACAAAGACAGCTTTATCCCCGTGTTGCATACTTTACTTTTTACACCATCTGTGAGATAATTAAAAGACAATTTGGTCGACCAAATCATATATTAGAGAAATATAAGTATTATATTTACAAGTTCATCAAACAAACAAAATTCACTCCTCCAAGATTCTATAGTTTCAATTTTCTATAATGCTCTCGTGTCGTCAGTACACATTTTATTCTATTTTCTTTTTTTTATTAGTGGCCAGTTTGAATCATAGTGATTACATACTCTTTGGTTTGAATTTCGAGTCAACTTGTTCGATGCGCCTACATTTTAATTCACAATGTTGACGATTCTTGATGCTCTAAATTCAAATCTCATTATTCCCTAGGGATCAGCCATACTGCATTATCTCCCTAGGGATAGAATGACATGCTTTAAGTGAGGTTTGTATGACGTATAAAACGACATTATCGAGCAGGTGGTGTAAAATAGTAGTTTATGTGACTAGGGGATAAAGCAGTGTCTTTAAGTCGCGGGCGGCATGTTGAATTCCGAACGATACGAAGGTTGCTGATTTTAATCCCGAACGATAGTGAGGGATTTATAAAATTAACTCCCGAGCATTGCGAGGGAGTTAATAAAGAAACCTGAGTGAAGTGAGGAATTTAAGCCGCCCAAGACAAAGACAGCTTTATCCCCGTGTTGCATACTCTACTTTTTACACCATCTGTGAGATAATTAAAAGACAATTTGGTCGACCAAATCATATTTTAGAGAACTATAAGTATTATATTTACAAGTTCATCAAACAAACAAAATTCACTACTCCAAGATTCTATAGTTTCAATTTTCTATAATGCTCCTGTGTCGTCAGTACGCACGTTTTATTCTATTTTCTTTTTTTTGTTAGTGGCCAGTGTGAATCATAGTGATTACATACTCTTTGGTTTGAATTTCGAGTCAACTTGTTCGATGCGCCTACATTTTAATTCACAATGTTGAAGATTCTTGATGCTCCAAATTCAAATCTCATTATTCCCTAGGGATCGGCCATACTGCATTATTTCCCTAGGCATATAATGACTTGCTTTAAGTGAGGTTTGTATGACGTGTAAAACGACATTATCGAGCAGGTGGTGTAAAAAATATAGTCTATGTCACTCAGGAATAAAGCAGCTTTCTACCGGTGAAAAATATTTTAGTAATCGGACCAGTATTTCCACAGCGATTACCTCCTACAAACAAAAAAAAACAAACTTTAAGTACCTCTTTATTATATTAAAAAGTGTAGATTACCTTCTTTTACAAATAGATTAATTTTATCATACAATATTATATTTAGTATATGCGAAAACTGAACATACTCGTAGTTTGTTCAAAATCAATAACTGAATCGATTCCAATAATTTTTACACCATGTTATATTTTATGCTCAAAATATGTAAAAAAAAGACATGTGGCACTCGGGGACTGCCGCGGTAAAGCTATTGCATAGCATTTTTATTAACTTATGCAATTATAATTATTTATTTATTTTATTTATGTAGTACTTTTTTTCCTTTGTTTTTTTTTTCTATGATAATTATTAATTGAAGTTACACTTTCACACATTGAATTGAATTTTGATTGAGTGTTCACTCATTTGTTTTCTTATCGGTCACCACGCTCAAAAAACAAATGAGTGGGGGGTGTTAGGTTATTTTCGTTACGGAATTTCTGGATTCGGTCTCCACGCTCAAGGCCGATAGAAGCTATGCAATAGCTTAAAAAGGACTTATTTACTGACTTTCATTTAATTTTACAAATATTACCTATTACATAAAAACGACTAGGTACCTAAATAACTTTAATTACAGTAAATCAAAAAAATAAATAAATCATAAATCCCTACGCTAATAACTAAAATAAAATTAAAATATGGCGTCAAAAAACTCTTCCACATCGCTGTCGACAGGCGGGTCACGCGAAGTGTCAACTAGAAAAAGGTCACAAGTTGCACAACACCGACACTAAGAACAACACGGGTCACGGCAGGTTATATGGAATATTAGACACTAGTGCACAGCTGGGTGCGGGAGTAAAACAACCACCCAGTCAGTGGCCCGGTGATCACGTATTTGTGCGGCCAATAAAGTAACATAACAAGCTTATAACTTCGTGATTTTTCATCGTACAATTATGAAATTTTGTACATAGATTCTTCACATAAAAATACCAGGTACTACGTGTTTCGGATTACTAAAATGAATCCTAACTAATATTATACATGTGAAAGTGTGGATGTTTGTTACTTAATCACACAAAAACGGCTGAACGGATTTGGATGAAATTTGGCATGCATATAGCCTTTGACATGGAAAAGAACATAGGCTTCTTTTTATCCCGGAAAAACATCTTATTCCTATGGGAAAACACGTTTAGAGTGCGATAACCGAAGTACACGCGGACGAAGTCGCGGGCGGACAGCTAGTGTTGTATAATATTGTAAAGGCGAAAGTTTCTACCGTATACGTGTATGTTTGTTATTCTTTAAGACTAACACCATTAAATACATTTGGATGAAACTTGGCACACGACTGGACTTTTACTCCCCTGAATATGTTCCGCTGGGATCATTTTCTACTTCAATGCGTGCGAAGCTGTTTGTTAGTAAAATAGTACAAATTAGCGGCTGTTTGGATACTTACATAATTGATGTTAGCTAATTAATGACGCCTCAAAAGCCGCAGGATAGAATTATAGTAAAACACACAGGTGAACCATAGCCTAAGAGAAAGATAGAGTAGAGTCATAGATACGGACGTGATTTTTTTACATGTAATATTTTTGGCTCGGATACTAAGTCGTTTAAGCGAAGTCTTCGTACAAATACAATTACTTTGTTTTCCATTAAAATACGTACGTAACACATTCTAATGTTTTTACAGTTTTTGATACTTAGATATTGGCCAACTTAGCTAAAGTTTTTTTTTTTTATTGTTATTGATAGGCTCACGTTTGACCACTATCTCACCTGATCGCACCACTATCTCACCTGATCGCACCACTATCTCACTGGCGCAACGCAGTACGTCTAGTGGTCCGATGATGGAACGGACTTGGCACAATTAAATTGTGCAATTCCAACGCACACTCACCGAAGTGTCATCGATAGAAAACCGTCAAGCTACCATCTCGGCGTCGATACTCAAGGCTTTGGAGCTTTGACTCTAAAAGCGCATCATCACCGATGTAGTCAATAAATACTACAGTAACTTTTTCAGCATCATGTTACGGAGATCGCGTTTGTTTCAATGATTTCCCAAATAGTTCCAGATGTACAGATGCTTGAGATACATAACTACATCACTTTTACACACAATATCCGCTAGAAATCAATTTGCGAACAATTTATTCATTAAACTCCAAGCGAACGATCGTATTCGCTCTCTCATTGTCTTTCTATTGTGTCTCTAATTACTGTAATCGAAGGATTAAAACAGCCACTAAACGTTACTCGAAAAAATACCACAAATACAAACATATCGTTATATAGGGTGACTGGTAATTAGTGTACGATACTTAAACACGTGATTGTGCTCATGATAAACAACAACTTTTACTATGGGAACAAACCTGAAATCGCGAAAAAAAATCAGCTGTTCAGTACATTTATGTTTGCCTAATGTACTGAACAGCTGATATTTTTTTCGCGATTTCGGCTTTGCTCTCATAATAAATATTGTTTGTTATCATGAGCACAATCACGTGTTTAAATATCGTACACTAATGGCCAGTCACCCTATATACACAATAACTCTTACCTAAAATATGGCGTCAATAAATTCCTCCGCATCGCTGTTCTGGAAGTGTGCCCAAAAGACAGGCGGCATTGCCACGTTGTATGGCAATGCTAAATCTCTGACCAAGGTAAAAGCCATACATACATATAGTACCTACGTTCTCATTGGCTACTTTATGTTCGACTTGCAAGACGCACGGCCTGGTGGCCCATATACGCATAAATTCTCAAAAAAAAAATGAATAAGTAGTTATAAGGCACGCTCGGGCGAGGAAAATTAAATTGAAACACTATACGCAAAGCGATGAACATTGAACAAGGGTATTGGCCGAAATTAGGGGAGAAATGCCAAACAGATAGCCCCAAGGGAGGGAGGACACAACCTACCCTTGTTTTATTATGCCCCTGAAACATATACTCAGAACTTTAGGAAATTATAGTCTTTACCATACCGTAATCGTTTTACCTTGTTTGTTTTACACCGTTTGGGGTAAGGACATTGTATGAGGCTTATGAGGATTTATTGGTAGTAAAGTAGCGTTGTACTACTTAAAACCATAGAGCAGTGAGCAGCTTCGGTGGCCACTGAGGGAAAACTTTCTATGATGACGATTTTTTTTTATGTTTGGAAAATCATCAATGAGAGCCCCCGCTCTTGGGCGGAGCGGAAGATAGTGTCAGACTCTTACTGACTTAAAACCCACCCCGTTCCTTCAAGCTTCATACCGGGGCTCGAGCTATCTTTCGAAACTAACCCTGGCCGCGGTAGGCTTCGACCCAGCTGGGCCCCTACTGTTGCTGACAACTCCTTGAGGCGCGCGGGAACAGTGCGCGCCGTCGACGATTTGTGCTCGGTCCGGACAGTTACCGGACAATTAGACTGCGAGCTACCCATAGCGATCGGAATCCCGGCGGCGGCGAGAGTTCCGTTGAATGATGCGGTCGAAATTACTGTTTCGCAGACTGTGTGCTCCACTGTGTCCTCCGGGCGTTCCGCATATTGGCGATACCCGGGCGTCACTCCCGCACGAATCCAGTACAGGAACCTCCTTTTTTTTTATGGTGGGAAAAATCATGCATTGGCTCCGCCCAAGGGCGGAGGATGTCTCCGCCCTTGGGCGGAGCGGGAGATAGTGTCAGACTCTTTCTGACTAAAAGACCCACCCCGTTCCTTCTAGCCTTCATACCGGGGCTCGAGCGCCCTTTCGGATAACCCTGGCCCCAGTAGGCTTCGACCCGGCTGGGTCCCTGCTGTTGCTGACAACTCCTTGAGGCGCGCGGCAACAGTGCGCGCCATCGACGACTTGGGCTTGGTCCGGACAGTTACCGGACGGCCGGACAGTGAGCTACCCATTGCTCACTGTCCGCAAGCCCGCGTCTACGTTGGCCGGAAATCGGGATCAGAATCCCGGCGACGGCGGCGGCGATAACGCCGTTGCCTGATGCGTTCGGCCTCCTCCTTCGCGAGCATACAGGAACCTCCCGAACTTGCTATGTCCGGTGAGGACCTGCGTCATGCGGAAGGTAAGGACGCCGTGAGGTCTTTCCAGCCACGCCTCAAAGAGGGGACTTACCGCCATGATTGTGGCGTGCCCATCTATGATGATGATGCCATCCAGCCGATTTCGGGCATAGCGACCGCATTCCTTGGCTCTTCAAAGTGGTTGTGACATAAAGAAGAACAAAATAAACAAGGATATAAGTCTGTAAAAGTCTGATACTTCCCTTCACTCCACCCAGAGCGGAAGAATTATTTGAAAAAAGTTATCCAAAACAAACAAACCTGTAAGTGTCATCTCACAGAAATCATCATCATTTCAGCCGAATGACGTCTACTGTTATACACAATTACACAGGCTTCCCCTTATTAGGCACAGGCATCTCGTATTTATGCACGATATGCGCGTGGAGATGCAACGCCGGGGTGAAAGTCCGCTGCCGCGACAGGTCACGGCATGGCGGACAGAGCTCCGGCGGGATCTCATGGTGAAATGGCGTCAACGACTATCGCAACCCAGTGCTGGGCACGCCACAATCATGGCGGTAAGTCCCCTCTTTGAGGCGTGGCTGGAAAGACCTCACGGCGTCCTTACCTTCCGCATGACGCAGGTACTCACCGGACATGGTTCGTTCGGGAGTTTCCTGCACTCGATTCATGCGGAAGTGACGCCCGGGTGTCGCCACTGTGCGGAACGCCCGGAGGACACGGTGGAGCACACAGTCGAGGTGTGCCCTGCTTGGGCGGAGCATCGCCGTGCCCTCGTGGGGGCGATCGGCGGCGGAGACCTCTCTCGCCGGGCCTTGGTTGAGGCCATGGTCCGGAGCGAGGAGGAGTGGCAGGCGGTCGCCGACTTCTGTGAAGCAGTAATGCTCGCAAAGGAGGAGGCCGAACGCATCAGGCAACGGCGTTATCGCCGCCGCCGTCGCCGGGATTCTGATCCCGATTTCCGGCCAACGTAGACGCGGGCTTGCGGACAGTGAGCAATGGGTAGCTCACTGTCCGGCCGTCCGGTAACTGTCCGGACCAAGCCCAAGTCGTCGACGGCGCGCACTGTTCCCGCGCGCCTCAAGGAGTTGTCAGCAACAGCAGGGACCCAGCCGGGTCGAAGCCTACTGGGGCCAGGGTTATCCGAAAGGGCGCTCGAGCCCCGGTATGAAGGCTAGAAGGAACGGGGTGGGTCTTTTAGTCAGTAAGAGTCTGACACTATCTCCCGCTCCGCCCAAGGGCGGGGGATGTCAATGCATGATTTTTACCCACCATAAAAAAAAAAAGGCATCTCGTATTTATATGATTACTTTTTTATTTTTCGTACTTATGTGTTTTTTTTTTCCTGTTGCATATATCTATCTCTAAACACCTATTATTTATAATTTACTACACTCTAATTTGTACCTACACTAATTAATATACATATATTTATTTACCTCACACCTAACAAACTGATTAGTATCCGTAGACTCATAGTAAGGTTCAGTTGAAAACCAGCGTCAGGCAACTGCAACGTAGTGGCCTGGCACTATTCTGAACTGGACCTATTTGGCGCAGCAGTGATACACACAATGTGGACGTGTTCTTAAAATTAAGTTGTTTCTATAATTGTTATTTCATTGTGTGCCAAATAAAAGTGTTTTCTTTCTTTCTTTCTATTAATCGAATTCCCGTAACCTACACCAGCAGGCTTACTCTTGAATTCAATTCCGATCGGTCGACATTGAGATTGTGACGTTTTGTACCATTGAATTCAATGCTAGCGCCAAATTGGTTCAAAATTGCGTGACCATTTTTGAACTAAGTGAAATCGTATATGTTGACAATATTGTTTTCAAGAGTACCAAATCACGTAACGTCAAAATTTACATTGCAATCGGATTGACTTTAGATTGAAATTGAAATTAATTTGGAGAGTAAGCCTGCAGGTCATCGGTCCACCTTGCTCGAGCCTTCTAACGCTACTCACTAACACAGAAATATGGGCCAGCATTGAGTTTAGGTGTCTTCAAGGTGTGTAGACCCTTAATAAATTAGTACTCTCCAATAATGCTTACCAAAAAGCATTAGTTTATATCATTTAAAAAAAATACTCCGTAAGAATTCTGATTATGTTTACGACACCCGAAACGTGCCCAATTGAATTTTGCGGCTGTGACTATTATTTTATATTATCATTTGTAGTAATGTAATTAGTAATGTCGTATCTAATTTAATAGCTGCTGGTGCGGTGTTTAATGCTCTGTGTTTAATTTTGCTTAGCGCTCGCAAACGCTACTGTTGAGCCTTGTCTTAGTGGGTTTTACCGTCTATTTAATATGTATTAAATTTCAAATAAGTATAGGATCGACTTAGGGCCATGTTATGACGTCATAGCTGTCAATTCGGATAAATTGGGTAGGGTGAGCAAAACAGGACATTTATTAAATAACATTTATTTACGAGCCATGAACGAAAAAGTTTAATCAGAATCTATAGTTCTTCGATTCTGTTCAAAGCTGCGTCACTGTGTGACGATGACGTTTTTATTTTCACCTAGATTTACGTAAGACTTTGTCAAACACAGTAAAAAAAGTTCGTTATATCATATACTTATCCACAGTTTTCTTCGCAAATCATACTTTTCAAGAAACATTTGACAGATAGAGTTCATTGACGTTCCTATTCTTATTTCAATAGCATTGTAGGTACTACTGGTAATACAACCTTTATAACCATTCGTCCAAGCGTGATGTTATATACTACAACGATTCAGTTCGCGTAATGTACTTACAGTCAACTCAGATATTGCCTGAAATGGCTCGTAAACTGTAAATGTATAATGATGTAGAATGTTCGAGGGCATTAGGTATGTGAATTCGTAGCGTTTCGTAGCGGTATCTACGGTTTATTTGCTACGGCGTAGCAGATGCTACGGATCTTAAATCTTTACCGCATTTCATGAAGTATTTAGGTACATAATTATGTATAGAGTGAATATTAATCAATGGAAAAACCATTTTGAATAGTAGGAAAATAAAGTATGTAAAGGAAAATGATTAAGCCCCCGTTCCTCTCTGAAAGAGAGCATTAAGTCTAAAAATAAGTATTTCCCCGTTACACGTGTAAGTTTTTCTACTTGTTTATTTTTCTAACAAGTTTTTTTATTATTGTTGCTTATTTATTTAATCGCTTAAACACTTATTTTGTTTTGCTTTTTGTAAATGTAATATAATGTAATTTAAGTTAACACATTCCTGTATTTTAACTGATCTCATCAAGTAATAATAAACAGACCACAATAATTAAAATACATTAAAAAAGCCAACAAAAAAAATAAAAATAATTGTTTATTGCTAATAACAACAAAACCAGTCAAATTCAGATTTTTTTAAATTTAAAAATACACTGGTATTGTTTTCTTATTATTTAATGTTTTAATGGCGCAACGAACATGATTTGAATGATGACAACGTAAAGATTAGTTGGTTGGTTTAGAAGTCCGAGTGCAAACGGGTACCTATTATATATTGAAAATCCGAATTAGATTTAACTAGTAGTTAACGATGATGATATTCGACTGATTGGCATAATAATGATGAAAATAGGGAACAAGCAGGTATTTTTTTTTACTTTTAATAGGTTCACGTTTGACCACTTTTACACCTCTTGGTAAGCGATGATATGGTCGTCGGTACACTTGGTAAATTAAGAAGATACCATGACTACATTATATTGATCATAAAAAAAATATGTTTACATCGAAAATATCGTGTACCTACTAGATTAATTCTATAATCTAGCCACAATATTTTCTTAATTAAAAATAGTAATAATCGAAAATATCGTAACTAGATTAATAACCCAATCGTGGTTAGATTAATATGTGTGTGTGTGTTTTATGATTAGATGTCTATTTAATTAATTGTTAATAAAACTTTTTATTAACGAGCTAAGTTACAAAATTCCAAGTGATTCTTAAAAAAAACCCTAGTAAGACTTCATAAAATAATCCGGTAGGCTAACCAATAAAGTAATAAAAAAGGAAGGCGCCGTATATCAGCGAGGTGACCCGCGCACTCCTTGGGGTCACATCGGGGTACACATTGTCGCAGGTAACGGGTTACAACATTTAATATTTACAGCACTATAGAGGGATATTGTCCACTGTTTATATTTAAAATCTATTGTCTTAGTACTTTTTATTCTCTATTGTACGTAAAACTTAGAATTAACAGGACAATTGATGCACACAGGTCGAATTTAACACACAAGGCCAACAATTGAGTTTTCTTACAAGAAACATTAGTAAGATAGGAATTTTGGATAAAACTTCTTAAACTTACACTAATTAAATCCCATTAAAAACTAAAAATAAGCTAAATAAGTATGTGTATTGTGTACAGCACACGATACATAAACGTACTAAATATAGTAAATAAAAACTTATAAATACATATTTTTCAATACATTTACTCGAAAAGCCGCTCTTATTCCACCGCTTTTAGGCACGCAATTGAGTGTTCACCGCACAAGTGCAGAAAAGTGCGGGTGCTCGCCCCCGCCTCAATTTTATTACATTTATCGTATCAGGCTGGGCGTTTGTCGACTCCCACGAGGCGCGTGTTAACCACCACGAGTCGTAAGTGTATTGAAAATCGTCGTTTGATACACGTGCAAATTTAGTCATGCAGTGACTAAAGCACGTGTGTCAAAGCCTTCGGCTTTTCTTTACTTGTATCAAAATGTATTGGTCGTTAAGATGTTTTTTGTGAGGAGATACTATTGATCGAAATTCGATAAGTATAATTCTAATACATAAAGCTAATTTTAGCGTAAATCGTACGCCTATATATTTTAATAACTTTCCTTAATAGCAGTCAAAGCACACTCCAGGAAAAGACTTAACTATCTAACTTATACAGATTTCCCGAAACCGTTTGCCGAGACAGGAAAAAACACGTAATTACTTACTTCTAAATTGGTACTTGTAGAAATAGAATCATTTATTTCTGAGTAAACGGTACATAAAGATCTTAATATTACACAGACTTAGGTATGTACACGTATTACAATACTAGAAATATTAAGTCCTAAATTAATCTGTCAAGAGTTGAGACTTCTCACAATTATGTTTTTTTTTTCTTAATCTGGGAAATCATCCAATGACTTCTCCGACTCTAGAGTCGAGTGGGAGGGCGTGTCAGACTTTTGCTGACTAAACCACATCTATGTAGGAACCTGTTTAGGAAGATAGGTGTAGTTTTAGTCAGTATAAGTCTGAAAGTCTGAAGAAATGCTCAGCAAAGGAGGATCATTGCCTAGCATTCCAGGACTCCGGGGTTCCCTTTTGGTCTACCCACAGGCCCTAATTACGTTTTAGTCGGCTTCCAGTCCAATCAGATGCAGCTGAACACCAGTATATTACATTGAGCGATAGCCTATCTGACCTCTACAACCCAGTAACTGGATAATAACACGATACCACTTGCCAAGATTGGTGTCAGGTTTTATTTCGGCGGAACGTGCTCCCCGAGGCACGTAAGAAACAAGGTAAGCAATGGATGGTTGAGCGAAGGGTTCTGGAGTGACGACTACGTACTGGAAGAATCCGCGTTGGAAGGCCTCCCACAAAGTGGACAGATGACCTGGTGAGGGTCGCGGGTATCGTAAGGCCGGTCTTTATTGCGACATTTGGGGGAGGTCTATGTCCAACAGTGGACCTCTTCGGGTGAAATGATGATGATAATGATAAATGGATGGTCACTCATCTATATAGACTGACCTCAGCAAGCATAGCTTAACTTCAAAGTTTAAGCGTGTTGCTGTATACATATTATTTACCCATGAGCTCCTCTGATATTTTTTTCAGCTTTAAATGAGGAGGAAAGTATACATAATCTCTTTCTGCCTCATCACCAGGCTTGAGATTAGGGTATTAATCATTTTAAATCGAGCCTGCGTCGTAAGTAGGTCAACAGAGGTCATAGTACGATGATCGAGCTCGAGAAAAAAGGACTTTAGTAATAGGATGACAAGCTTTTTAAAGAGTAGCTTACTTGCAATATTTAGCGGGGATAAATGCATTTTTTTTCGTATTCAACATTAGTTTATACGTAACCTGAAGATAGTTTGTTCAGAATCAGTGCCCCTAGCCAAGTTTCTAATCTGCAATAGTTAACGCTTGTAGAAAGCTTCAAATGTACGGGAATGACGTCGTCTCAACGCTCAGTCACGTGGTCAGAACAAAAGAATTGGCGGCAAGGACAACTCGAAGCGTTCGACGCAAGCGAAACGGTTGTAACTTGGCTAGGGGGGCAGTAACTGAATGGATTCCAATAGTTTTACATGTTATATTTTTTTTCCAATAATATTTAAAGAGGTCACAAGTTAGACACCACCGATACTTACACAACACAGGTCAGCAGGCAAGTGTCATAGCGTGCAATCATTGATGATGAAGGGCACTAGTTTATTAGGAGCATAAATTCACTTAAGCCTGGAAAGCACACCCACATTCAAACATACACATGTTTTCAACCGTTTGAGCGTGAAGGAGTAACAATAATTATATTTCTTTCTTTCTTTCTTTTTTTCCTTCTTTATTTCTTTCTTTCTTTCTTTCTTCTTTTTCTTTCTGACTTTCTTTCTTGCTTTGTTATCCTTTTCAGTACCGTTCCCATGGCTTTGTGCGTATGAGTGGGATATCACCCAAGTTACGATGGCGTATCACCGTACTTCTGGTTATCCAATGAAGGAAGAGGCTTAGCGACAGAGATCGATATTACAACTAAACAAAACCGAACAAGTTCTAAGAACTGTAGAAATGATTTTAATTTAAAATATTCCATAATTCTAAATAGACTCTGAATTCTAGAAACTGTAATTGACGTCAACTTAAGCTCCGGAGCGATGAGTTCTTTGTAAACAGTTATATAATATCTTAGAAAAGTCTATTTCTGTTAACATTAAAGTAAATAAAGTAGAAAGGATACTATTTGTATTTTTGGAATTGAGTTTCCATAAAAATAATTTTATATTTTGTGAAAAGAAAATGTGCTGCATATTAAAGAATCGCTTTATTTGATTCGAATCCGATAATTAAATAAGAAATAAATACAATTCTGCGTGCCTTTGAGTCGTTGAAAGGGATTTGAGATATTAGGACTAAATTGAAGTTTGTAGTCCCCTTCAAATGTCGCCAGTTATCCACCCACATTTGACAGGCTTTATTACTTTCTGTCACGAATTGAGGTGTGAAAAAGAGTTATTCAAACTGTTAACTGTTTTCCTTTACACTCAAACTAATACTTATGTTCAACCCTCGGCACTGAGTCGAGCGTTGACCTACATTGTACCTACATTTTAATTCAATTAATATGCTTTTTTTTTCTTTTAAATGGTTGTGACGTTCCAAATTTAAATCTCATTATTCTCTAGGGAACGCCCATACTACACTAAGATAGATCCCTAAGAACGAAATGACTTGCTTTATGTGAGGGTTGTAACAAAAGGGCATTATCGAGCACGTGGTTTAATAATAAGTATATTAAGCTGTCTGCTTCTTTGTAACGTTCAATCAATTATATAGGGAAAAGTTATTTGTATTCAAATTCGTTTTATGATTGAGATTGAGAATCAAGAACCCTTGTTATTCGTCACGTCCATCTGTCTGTCCGTTTGTCACACCCTCGTTAAATTATAAACTTTTAAACGATTTTGTATGAACTTCACATTTCATTTGTCGTCGTCCGTCGTAAGGGTTAACACAACCTTAAATTGTATGTTTTGTGACATTTGACCGCTCGATTTAAAAATGACCAGGAAACGTTTCAAAATCTACGGAGTCTTTAATATAGTCACCATCATGACTGTTTTCCATAAAGGTTTGTAGTCATATTATAAAGGTACAATTTTTGAGTATGTGATGATGTGCACGTTTGTAACTTCTTCACGAACGAAGGCCGGATTTACAGGGGTACACCACTCAAGGAGGAGGCTGACCGCATCAGGCAACGGCGTTCTTGCCGCCGGGATTCCGATCCCGATTTCCAGCCACCGTAGGCGCGGGCTTGCGGACAGTGAGCAATGGGTAGCTCGCTGTCCGGCCGTCCGGTAACTGTCCGGACCAAGCCCAAGCCGTCGACGGCGCGCGCTGTTCCCGCGCGTCTCAAGGAGTTGTCAGCAACAGCAGGGGCCCAGCCGGGTCGAAGCCTACTGGGGCCAGGGTTATCCGAAAGGGCGCTCGAGCCCCGGTATGAAGGCTTGAAGGAACGGGATGGGTAAAAAAGGGTACACCACTCTGAATAAGTTTTGAACAATTTTTTACATTCCCGCAGGCGAAGCCGCTGGCTGAAGCTAGGCTAGTCTCTATATATATAATTCTTCTGTAGGTACGTGTGTTGTTTGTAATAAAAAGTAAGTGGTTGATAAAATTCATACTTTGTTAGTAACCGAGTTCAAAAATAAAGGAGCTCTTATTTTTTATGCATGTTTCCCCAATACTCGAAGACGCCGAGACTGGGCTACCACTGGGAGCAGTAGTGGCCCAATCATATCCCTGGGCATGCCTAATCATGGTGTTAAATCCCCTCTTTGAAGAGCGGCTGGAGAGACTTCACGGCGTATGACACAGGTCTTCGCGCGGAGAAAACGCCCGGGTGCCATTTTATTAACCGCCCGGAGCATACAGTGTGTGCCTCACTTCAGCCACAAAATATATAGGTACAGAAGTCAATCTACATACAAAACACGTTCGAGCAACGCACACAAAGACACCGCTCACAGACACGATGTCTCGGTCGCGTCTCGGAACACTCGTCGAACAGTTCCAGCTCAAACGCTTATTAGTGTGCGTCCACCGAGCGTAGGTATAAAAAGTGAAATACATACATGAGATTGTCTTCTGTATCTATCTATTTTGTGCTTCAGCGGAGCACCGCCGTGTCCTCGCGGGAGTGATCGGCGGCGGCGACCTCTCGCATCATGCTCTAATACAGGCTATGGTTCAGAGCGAGGTGGACGCCTCCTTTTGCGAAGCAGTAATGTTAACGAAGGAGGTCACTGCACGCGTGAGGGAAGGAATGTCCTCACGCTACAGCCACCGGGACCCCAACCCCGATTTGCATGTCCTAGAATAAAAAAAATTGAAGTCATCCGATATCCACCAACCCGCACTAGTCCCGTGTTTTATTACGACCAATTCCCTCCTAAAGAGGAGGCCGGAGTCCCAGCAGTGGGAGCATTACTATAATGACTGGAGAGATTAAAAAAAAAATTCTTGTTCTTGTTTGGTATCTTGTTTCTTGTCTATCAGAGAAGATACAGGATTGTTAACGAAACTGATTATAATCCCGAATTTTAATTAAGTTCCAGCACAAGTTTGAATCCCTCACAGATAACTCAATTTCGATCAAATTGTGCAAAGCTTTCAGGGTGGCACTATGTATTAACCATAGAGCTTCGATTGAGCGGAGCAGCCAACTTTCCCACATGTAGATTTTGTTACTGTTTACTGTTAGCCTGTAAAATTCTACTGCAGGGCAAAGGCGTTCTTGCTGTTTCGATCCAGAACCAAATTATGTAAACTATGATGAAATTTAAAATAATTATAGAAAGATTATATTTAAAAAAAACAGGTTTTTTAAGTTCTACGAGCACTCATTGTTACTCTTGAAATGTATGTATGTGTATGGAAATATTAAAATTTATTGCTTACGGGAATCGAACGACACGCAGCGCAGCAGTCACTTAACTACTGCGCCAGTCGTGTCAACAAAAGTTCTTATAATACGAAACGTTTTTGTCCATTTCACAAAAAAAAGTCTATGAAAATTATTATTATACTTTTAGTTACTATTACTAAACCCATATATCTTTTTTTATCGGTGGAAAGTCATCATAAAATCCACGCTCTGGGAGGAGCGAGACACTCTCTCGCTCCTCCCAGAGCGTGAGATTTCTACTGAGTAAAACACACCTGTGTTCCTTCAGTTACCCTTTGCGTTCCAGGGAGCAGGAACTCTTTCAAACAACCCAGTTTCGATAGTAACAGTCTGACACGCGTTCGACCTAGAACAGGAGGATTTACTTGCTAATTTCTCACCTCATTTTTTCCAATCGCAAATACAATGCCAGCGTGGAGTCTCTTCTCAAGACATGCCTACCTACACCTTCCACAACTTATGCCAACGACAGAGCTATCCAGGTTGGGGGGCGGATTATGGCGGTAAGTACCTCTTTGAGGCGTGGCTGGAAAGACCTCACAGCGTTCTCACCTTCCGCATGACGCAGGTTCTCACCGGACATGGTAAGTTCGGGAGGTTCCTGCACCGGATTCATGCGGAAGTGTCGCCACTGTACAGAACGCCCGGAGGTCATGGTGGAGCATACAGTAGAGGTGTGACCCGCTTTGGCAAAGCATCGCCGTACCCTCATGGGAGCGATCGGCGGCGGCGATCTCTCGCGCCGGGCCTAGGTTCAGGCCATGGTCCGGAGCGAGGAGGAGTGGCAGGCGGTCGCCTCCTTCTGCGAAGCAGTAATGCTAGCAAAGGAAGAGGCCGACCGCATCAGGCAACTGCGCTCACAACGTCCCAGACGCCGCCGGAATTCTGATCCCGATTTCCGGTCACCGTGGCGTGGGCTTGCGGGCGGCGAGAAATGGGTAGCTCGCTGTCCGACCGTCCGGTAACTGTCCAGACCGAGCTGAAGTCGTCGACGGCGCGCACTGTTCCCGCGCGCCTCAAGGAGCTGTCAGCAACAGCAGGGGCCCAGCTGGGTCGAAGCCTACCGGGGCCAGGGTTATCCGAAAGAAAAGCTCGGCCCAGGTACGAAAGGCAAGAAGGAACGGGGTGGGTTTTTCAGTCACTATATCCCGCTCCGCCTAAGGGCGAGGGATATCTTTTGGACGATATTTACGCACCCAAAAAAAAGAGCTGTCCAGGTGGCTAAATATTGATTTGAGTCAGATCGACACAAAAGAAGACCTATTTTTTTTAACTCATGGATATCTATACAACATTCATCATCATCATCATCATTTCAGCCGATAGACGTCCACTGTTGGACATAGGCCTCCCCAAGTGTCGCCACAACGATCGATCCTGCGCGTCCCGCATCCATCGGGTTCCCGCAACCTTCACCAGGTCATTGGTCCATCTTGTAGGAGGCCTTCCGCCACTGTGTCTTCCGGTACGCGGTCGCCACTCCAGAACCTTTCGACCCCAACGGCCATCTGTTCTGCGAGCAATGTGCCCTGCCCATTGCCACTTGAGTTTGATCTATACGACATTATTTTTAGTTAATGCGAGACCCGAATATAGTTTGTTTAGAATCAGTAATTGAATGGATTCCAATAGTTTTTACACCATGTTATATTTTTTCCCAAAAATACCACCGACACTAAGTACAACACAGGTCACGGAAGATCATAGCGGGTATTAGGCGCCAGCAAACAGCTGGCTGCAAGTGCAAAACAACCTATATGTATTTTTGCTGACGTAAAGTGATTTTTCATGATACAGTTATTAGATACTTTACATAAAAAATATAGACACGTGTTTTAGGTTTTGCATAGGTAATACTAAAACTAATGTTGTATAATTATAAAAGGTGTAAGGGACAGCCCTCCACAAACTTTAAGGGCTTGCTCAGTAGACGAAACTGAACAACCTTCCACAAACTTTTTTTTCAGGAAACGAAAAAAAAAATCAGCTTCACCATACAAAATGATAAACTTGATTGGACAATTTGTATGGCGAGGCCGATTTTTTTTTTCGTTTCCTAAAAAAAAAAGTTTGTGGTAGGTTGTTCAGTTTCGTCTACTGAGCAAGCCCTTAATGTTTGTGGAGGGCTGTCCCTTGCACCTTGTATAGACAATATTAACGGAAAACTTTATGAAGAACTTCTTATTTACTTTCTTGGATAAACTCTCTATAAATAAAGCGGACCCCGGCGTTCGCTTGGTGTTTAAAGCTGCATACAGACATCGCGAGGCATGCGTCGCGAATGGTTCGTCACGCATGCCTCAACCTGAGGCATACGACGGTACATTTATGTGTGCGTCCCAAACGACACATGGTCAAGCTGAGCACGCAAACCACCACGCACGGTGTTCGTCAGTAGAAAACGCAAACAACACCTGTCCGTCCACACAGAGCGCATGGCTCGTACCTACTGCGGCATTCGCAACGATCGTATGACGCGAATGCTCACTGGGAGCACACACGTCCACACAGCCAGAGGCTTGCGAGATGAACCATTCGCGACGCACGCCTCGCGGTGTCTGTACGAAATGGTGCGAAGTCACACGTGAACGCCGGCGTTCGCTTTGGCTTTGAGTACCTATAGTGCCACATCTCCCTAATTTCTGTCATCTACGTCATAACTCGCATGATACACACACGAGAGATATCCCAGCTACAGCCATTGTTACTTAAGAGTTAATTGATCCGGCGTGATTGGTGCTTTGTCGTAGCCCGGCGCCTAACCGCCATGTAATTGATTTATTGACTGTAGCTATAATATTGTTTGGATTTAGCCTAACTCGTGTAATTTCGGACAGCGGGTGTGTTTGTAGGATAGGAATTAGATTAAGATAAGTAAATGAACCTCATCGGAACAGTTCACTCAAAGGACAATTTACTTAAGCTGAATATTTTGTATTTGAATTGGCGATAGGCGCTCTTAACCACTAGTTGAAAGTGACTGGCTTTGTATGAGTACAGAAGCGATTCTAAAGCTAGAACTACATTAGACTGACGCACACGTATAATACACCAGGGGCCTAAGTCTGCTATTTTTATAAATTCGTCATTCCAACACGATCCCATTGTCATTTTGCTAAAAATTTGTAATCTGGTAATTCATAATGATCGATCATTGATTGGTCAATGGTCTTGTAATAGAATTGTGGTAGAATGACAATATCAAGTTTATTAAAAGTTCTTATTGCGCAATGACATCGTAATGGTAGGTCACTGATGAAAGGAAATGTCAAAATTTTTGCAGATTACCGCATACGTCAGATATTCATTTGTCATTATGTACGAGATTACCATTCTATGCCATTTCTTTCACTGGAGTGTCAGTGGTTGACCATCGGAAAGTCATAATGACGCCATTATATTAGTAGATTACCAAAACTTGACAAAATCAACAATTATGAAATCAATGATAGACCATTCTGACACTATTGTAATAGCAGACTTGAGGCCCTAATTTGTACATAGGACGACGCGACGTCGCGTCTACAAGTCTAGTTTCCATATAAAATGTATAGAGACCGACGCACCCAGATCGACGTAAGTGGCGCACGTGTGAGAAGTGTAGTTCTCCCTTAATTCTAATGTTTTGATCATTTATGCTGATTGCTATGCCATATAATAAAAAGGGCACAAACAAACAAACAAGCTAATGAGTTTTAAATTTTAATTTATTTGTTTATTTGTTTATCCTCGCATCGGAACGCCTTACAGCAATTATACCAATGGAGCACTGTTCATTCAAAATTTTTATGACTTTAAATAGAAATCTAGAACATTCCCATCGGTAACTAAAATAAAAGTTATGTCATTTACATTATCTGACGTTCTCAGAGTAATCTAATGTTGTTAATTTCAAAACTTACATCTAAAACATTATTGTAAAACTTGAATTTAAACTTAAAACAACAATAATAATTGCAAAGACACTTGTACTTAAGGAGTTATCCATAAATTATGTCACTCGTTAAGTGGGGAGGGGGTCGACTAAGTATGACAAGCTGAAAGGAATCATTAGTTTCATAACGTTACATTTCAAATCTATATATATGTATTGCAACGTGAAAACACACTTGATAATATAAAGGCGAAAGTTTGTTTGTGTGTTTATGTGTAATGTTACTTCTTCACGCTCGAACGGCTGATCGAATTTCTTTGAAACTACCAAGTTTCAATACCGGTAGCCCATATCCTGGAGTATGTTACCTTGGGAAAATACTATTATAATTATAAGTTTTAAATTGAATTGTTGACAAATCGAAACACTAATGTCGGAACTACTGTTTTAATTTCATAAATTTTAGGCGTTTTAAAATTCTATTTGTAACATCACATGGAGAGACTTACAAATGTGACTAGCTGTGTGAAAAAAATCACGCAAATCGCGTACATAATTTGTTGATGGCCCCTAACGAGTCGCTATTAGTAATGGGAGTTTGGAACAGCTTAATGGGTCCGTCTGCTATTCGGATTGTTGTGGTGTTGTAGTCACAACAGCTACTTTTGAAACTATTTATTATTATGGTTTGAAATCGTCCCATGAACAAAGTTAGTAAGCAATACTTTGGGTTTAATGGGTGGGTTATAGATATTTAGAGAGTCCAAATGGTTTACTACAACGGTGTGTGATATTGCGTACTGTATTTATGTATTTAGTCTGAAATAATATATTTTGATAAACTAGTGCGATTCACCATCAACGATTGCGTCACTGCTTACCATCAGTTAGAATCGCAGTAATCACAAATTTATACCATTTGAAAAATAAAGGAAAAAAAACCCTTGGAAAACACAATTCCAAAAGGACTATCTATAACATAAAAAACAGGACATCAAATAAGTATTTGATGAAAACCTAATAAGTATTAGTTTTTCATTCAACATTACCACACCACACGTACCTTGCCATCGTACATTATCCACATCTATAAGCTTGTAAAAAGTAAGCCTTATTTCACACCCAGCAGGGTGGAAGCCTACTGGGGCCAAGGGTCTAGTTCCAAAAGGGAGACTCGGCCCCGGTGTGAAAGGCAACGAAGAAACGGGGTGGTTTTTTCAGTCAGTAAGAGTCTGACACAATCTCCCGCTCCGCCCAAGGGCGGGGGATGTCATCTGCATGATTTTTACCCACCCGAAAAAACCCTATTTCACAACTCTGAACCGTAAAGCTCTTCAGGTCAATCTATCAATCAGGATTAGAATTGAAGTGCTTGCCAAACATCTAGCCACGTCACAAACCCGTACAGCTTTTGAACGAGGTTTTAATTCCTTTTTTAGGGTTCCGTACCCATAGGGTAAAACGGGCTCCTATTACTAAGACACCGCAGTCCGTCTGTCTGTCTGTTCGTCTGTCACCAGGTGGTGATAGGAACCGTGATAAGTAGGTAATTGAAATTTTCACAGATATGTATTTCTATTGCTGTTAGAACTAAAAATATCTACTAAAGGTAAAACTACACTGCTCACAAGTGTGCCAAACACGCCGATCTGGGCACGTCGGTCTCCATACATTTTCTATGGAGACTACATTTGATCCACGCCACGCGACGTCGTTCTGCGTACAAATCAGGCATGTTACACGTGTGCATCGGTCTAATGTAGCCCTAGCTTGAAAAACAGAAAATAGTAGGTTATGTGACTAGGGGATAAAGCAGTGTCTTTAAGTCGCGGGCGGCATGTTGAATTCCGAACGTAACGAAGGTTGCTGATTTTAATCCCGAACGACAGTGAGGGATTCATAAAATTAACTCCCGAGCATTGCGAGGGAGTTAATAAAGAAACCGGAGTGAAGTGAGGAATTCAAGCCGCCCAAGACAAAGACAGCTTTATCCCCGTGTTGCATACTCCATTTTTTATACCATCTGTGAGATAATTAAAAAACAATTTGGTCGACCAAATCATATATTAGAGAAATATAAGTATTATATTTACAAGTTCATCAAACAAAATTCACTACTCCAAGATTCTATACTTTCAATTTTCTATAATATTCCCGTCAGTAAGCAGGTTTTATTCTATTTTCTTTTTTTGTTAGTGGCCAGTTTGAATTTCGAGTCAACTTGTGCGATGCACGTAGGTACATTTACAATGTTGACGATTTTTGGTGTTCCAAATTCAAATCTCATTATTCCCTAGGGATCGGCCATACTGCATTATCTCCCTAGGGATAGAATGACTTGCTTTAAGTGAGGTTTATATGACGTATAAAACGACATTATCGAGCAGGTGTGTAAAAAAAAATTAATGGGATGCTATGCAACAAAACGTGGTGTTTTTGCAGTTTTTTGCTACGGACGACGGTACAGGGGCCTAAGTCTGCTATTTTTATAAATTCGTCATTCCAACACGATCCCACTGTCATTTTGCTAAGAGTTTGTAATCTGGTAATTCATAATGATCGATCATTGATCGGTCAATGGTCTTGTAATAGAATCGTGGTAGAATGACAATATCGAGTTTATTAAAGGCAATAATTGCGCAATGACGTCGTAATGGTAGGTCACTGATCAAAGGAACTGTAATTTTTTTTGCAGATTACCGCATACGTCAGATATTCACTTGTCATTATGTACGAGATTACCATTCCATGCCATTTCTTTCAATGGAGTGTCAGTGGTTGGCCATCGGCAAGTCATAATGACGCCATTATATTAGTGGATTACCAAAACTTGTTAAAATCAACAATTATGAAATCAATGATAGACCATTCTGACACTATTGTAATAGCAGACTGGAGGCCCAGAACCCTTCGTGTGCGAGTTCCACTAGCATTTGGCCAGTTCATTTTTTCTTTTTTTTTCTCGAAACTGGTGTTCTGTCGTAGAACTCGTACAACTCGTATATTTTGAATTTGCAACCGATGTGTGTGAACTATGTTCACGCGAACATAGTTCACAAAGGACAACACAAAGGGAATTTGAGTGAAAGTGGAGTTTTTAGTGCCTTTAAACTGCTTTTGACGCCAAAAAATCTTTTTGTAGGTTATGTTCTAAAACGGAGACTAGGAGGATAATTTTTTAGGCATTTTATTTACCTTGATTTGAGTTAGTACGGTTCCATTTAACAATACATTTACGATTCTGAATTATTTATTTTATCCTTGTCACACCAATCAAATTGCTTAGGCTTTTCCTAACTTTTTTTCACCAACCAAGTTAGGTCCGCTTTCTGACTGCACGCATGAACTCTAATACAATCCAGTAACTGGGTTACATGACTAACACTTATCATGGTAACATAAAAAAGGTTATTAAAATATTTATGAGGTTTAGCATCACAAGAATGTTTTAATACCTAATTAGGTAGTATGTGCACTTCATAACTAATCTCATCAAAAGCGTAATATTGTAAATATAGCGCCTAAATCTAAAATTCCTCCGCGATGTAATGATGTGCCACCATATTATAGGTACCTCGTTCACCACTTTCGCCTCGTCGTTCGACGAATCACGACGAATGGCTCGGCTTTGCGTAGCAGCCACAGACAATGTAGTAGTCCGGAACTATTTATTTATTAACCAACTTCGAAAAGGAGGAGGTTCTATGTTCGGCTGAATGTATGTTTTTCAATTTGACCTTATTCCTGTGAAAAAAATATATCTGTTTATTTAATATACACTGCAGTTACTACTTTTAAATTAAAATAATTGTAAATATATGATTTGAACACTATGGTCGACCTGTACTTTAA
Organism: Mythimna ferrago; assembly: GCA_910589285.2. Lineage (NCBI taxonomy): Eukaryota > Metazoa > Arthropoda > Insecta > Lepidoptera > Noctuidae > Mythimna > Mythimna ferrago. The sequence goes on from OU342693.1 coordinate 6,524,997, forward strand.
TAGAGTCTGTCAAATAAGTTAAACGACTTGGGTAATTATTAGGATTGTATTCAACACGGGTTCAATAATCAAGGTTGATTAATAGACAGAGATCATTGTCTGCATAATTAGACATTATTTAGGATCATCGAAACAGGGGCAAACTCGGTAAAATTGAGCTGAAAATACAACGAAGTTGGCCGAGAAGATTGACTTGATACATTTGCTGTCAAATACTACAAAACCATTAGAATGTGTATATACATATTCCAATGATAAACCAAATTAACTATTAATTCAAAGACATGGCTTAAAGGATTTAGTATCCAAACCAAAAACTCTGAAAAAAAAAATTTTTTTTCAATGAGACAAGGTGACACTTTTTTTTAAATTGTGTTATTGTCTACGGATTTCATTTCGTTCAACTTCATAGATATTTTTGGCGGGATCTTATCGAGCAAAGTTCAGTGGTTCTTTTATTTATTTGTAAATTGATTTCTAGTGGATAAGTACTGTGATATAAGATTGGTGAAGTTTTAGTGTGTCAAGTGTCTGCACAACTGGACAATATGTGGAATCATTGAAACCGGCGCGATCTCGGTAAAATAGAGGTGAGCATTTTATTGTAGTATTGACTATCTTAGCAAAGTTTGCGAGAATGATTGCTCGATAAATTAGTTGCCAAATACTGCAAAAGCATTTGAAGATGGTACATCCGCATTATAATGAAACTCAGACAAAGTGACAGTAAAAACTAAATGGACCAACTTTCTAAACTTGATAATAGCTAAATGCACAAACCGTATGATGCCAGATCAAAAAAAAAAAATCTTTGTGATACAAATAGGTACTTTAAATATATTTTCCAAATCTTTCAAACAATTTCTCATTCAAATAGATACGTAGCTGTCTTCTTACATCTTATTCGTGTAGTTATCACCTAATTAAGCCCTCCCTTTGATCGAAAACGCTAAAAGGCTTAATTTTCACACGGTAAAAGCAACAATAGCGATCACAAACACTGTCTCGCATTCACGGAATGCAATAAAAGTCTACATTAACTAAAGTAACAATCAATTAACGGTGGCAACCCCAAGATTACTTCCCCTTAAAAACAGACAGACAAGCGAAAATACACTTTGAATTATAGATACAAAGTTCAAAGTTGATTGAAGGAAAAAATATAATTTCAATTGGTTTCCAGCCTTTGATTGCACAGTGAGGCTTTTAAAGCCAAATAGTAAAGCTGTCACTATCTTCGGCCGGAGTTTAAGCTTGGTTGGGTTTTGTTCTTTGTTCGATAAAAGATACGTTTGATTTCGTCCTGAGATAAGGTTCAATGTTTCAAGTTATGATTAGGATAGGAAATTGGAAGAAAGTTCTTTCAAAATTCGGATAAATAGGTACATCAATCACATAATAGTAGCGACAAGAAACATGTAACAGAGATATTTGTGCATAACATGAAAAGAGTATCCATGGAGTTTATTGCACATTCTTCTCCATAGCGTATATCTCTATGGAGAAGAATGTGCAATCAGAATCCTTTTTTCTGACAGATTAACTTCTTGACAGTACAAAACTAAATGGTTTATTTGAAATAAAGTACTTTGAATCTTTAAATCATGGTTAGTGACTGACCCTGACTGCTATGCCAGGGGTCATGAGTTCGATTCCCACCCTATGCAAATGTTTATTTGATGAGCATGATGATTTATTTAGAAATTAAGTATGTTTATCAATTGTATAGTAGGTACTCATAGCAAAAGCTCTGCTTAGACTGGGACTTGGGACTAAACAGCGTTGTGTGATAGTTGTGTAATATTATTATTATCTATCCGTAAGTACATTACTTTATGTGCACTATACCTTTTTTGTCCTATGATGAGTTCCCTGACAGTTCTTGTCTGACAATTATAGTGATGTGACCTAACGAAATTTAATCGATTTTTTACAATAACGAATCAGTTGGCAAAGAAAATGGAATCGGATTACCGATTTTAGATTTATAGATGTTAAATGTGAAAGTTTGTATGTGTATGTGTGTGTGGATGTTTGTTACTTTTTCACGCAAGAACTAGTCTACTAGTCCAAGATCCTAAGGCCGCCAGACGTCAGGTATTTTCTGACGAATGAAATGTGGACGATTGAGTACTATTAGTATGTACTAAGAACGCATGCCTACCTGCTAGCTTGCTTAGACGGCCAATTTTCAGGTATCAGGTAATCAAGGTACATAAAATTATTACTTACCTCACGTAAATTCTCAAAGCTGATTTTTACGTATTTTGTAGGCAATATCTTTAAAATCAAGTTGCCAATACTCCCAGACATATTCCGTCGGCCGTATTGTTTAACAGATGCTTTAAAGCTCCCAAAAAAATGATGTAACTTCACGTATTTTCTCAAGGTTGATTTTTACGTCAATTGTAGGCAATATCTTTAAAATCAAGTTACCAATACTCCCAGACACATTCCGTCGGCCGTTTCGAATTTACGTGAGGTAAGTAATAATTTTATGTACCTTGATTACCTGATACCTGAAAATTGGCCGTCTAAGCAAGCTAGCAGGTAGGCATGCGTTCTTAGTACATACTAACAGTACTCAATCGTCCACATTTCGTTCGTCAGAAAATACGTGATGTCTGGCGGTCCTGGGATCTTACTCTATACGGATTTTAAAGAAATTTTACAGTAAACCAAAAAACCTGACAAAAACTAAAAACCTGAAATAACGCGGGCGGAACCGCGGGGGACGGCTAGTGGTAAATAAAATGCAGTCTGTTTAAAATAATAATTTATTATTTTTCACTGTCAGAACTTGACTCTTGATTTGAACTCGTATCCATATCGGAATCGGAATCTTTTCCAACTAACCGCGATGATTAATCATTGGCCCTAATTCGGTCGATCCGGATATATTTATTCCAGTCCTCTGTTATAATTTTTTGAGTTTTTTCTATTACTTTTTTCCAATTTTCTGCCGTTACATGCGATTACAAGATGGCCGCTCCGATTTTCTCGATTAGTGTGTCGTCGAGTAGTGTCAATCTCTATTGGCAGAAGTTCCGTTTAACGCATTACACATTTTTAAGTTCTGTACTTTTTTATTTTATTTACTTAATTTATTAACAGTTAATTATAACCACAATAATTTACTTATTAATTTACGAAAGACAATATTTTTTTTATCATTTCATTTTTATTTTTTTTTGCCAGTTTATTTTTTAATAATCTAAAGTAGTATGCGTGCCACTGAAAAAAATGAACTGTCAGGGAACTCATCATAGGGCAAAAAAGGTATAGCTTCTGACGTTTTATAAGTGCCCATGTAGGCCTATGTGAAATAAAAAACTTTTTGACTTTTGACTTTTATCTTGAAATACCTTATCGGTTCTTGCTGGTTCTTCTCCATGGAAAAAAAAACGATCAATTGGAAGCATGCACTAGCTTCTAATGTTTCATAGCCAAGTGCTCATATAGGACTATGTGAAATGCTGCGTTGCACCACCTGTACATGATGGACATCCCACCTATAATATAGGTATGTAAATACAAAACTAAAAAACCGGCCAAGTGCGAGTCGGACTCGCCCATGAAGGGTTCCGTAGCAGCAAGTAACATAATATAAAAGCTCTTGTAATGTGTTGTAACTTTGATCGATGTTTTAATAATAGTGTATTTTTTTCGATTTATGACGCATTAAAAAAAAACTACTTACTAGATTTCGTTCAAACCAATTTTCGTTGGCAGTTTTTATAGTAATGTACATCATATATTTTTTTTAGTTTTATCATTCTCTTATTTTAGAAGTTAGAGGGGGGGGGACACACATTTTACCATTTTGGAAGTGTCTCTCGCGCAAACTATTCAGTTTAGAAAAAAATGATATTAGAAACCTCAGTATCATTTTTGAAGACCTATCCATAGATACCCCACACGCATAGGTTTGATGAAAAAAAAATTTTTGAGTTTCAGTTCTAAGTATGGGGGACCCCAAAATTTATTGCTTTTTTCTATTTTTGTATGAAAATCTTAATGCGGTTCACAGAATACATCTACTTACAAAGTTTCAACAGTATAGCTCTTATAGTTTCGGAAAAAAGTGGCTGTGACATACGGACGGACAGACGGACAGACAGACGGACAGACAGACAGACAGACAGACAGACAGACAGACATGACGAATCTATAAGGGTTCCGTTTTTTGCCATTTGGCTACGGAACCCTAAAAACAATAAAAATCTTCGGTCTACAAATAATCGTCTTCTACGATGTCCCTCACACCGCTCTGGACTTTCGTGTCCTTTTTTGTCCAGGCGATATCTCTCTGGAATGCGCTCCCTCTGAATATCAGGATGGCGACCAGCTTTATTTTCCTTTAAGGTGATGGCACGTGAGCATATTCGCAAGAAGTTGGTAGAATCATCGCAGCATTGATTGGTTGGATTTGTTTTTTCACCACAACATTGTTTATTTGTATGTATATATCTAAGTATGTATTTAAGTACTATTGTACTTATCTCTCTTCTGTTTGTCTATTTATTAAGTTGCACCTGCCATGTTGTTTCTGCACCACCCTAAGGTCGAGTGGAAGATAATGCCTAAGGCATTAAGTCCGCCTTTGTACTGTGTAATGTGCATAAAGCATAAATAAATAAATAAAACGTTTTGGGAACACATTTTATTATACGTAGGTGCTGTACCTACGTAAGTAGTGGAAATTCCTGCCAGTCTTTTTTTAGGTGGACAATCCTCCAATGACATCTCCCGCATAAAGGCTACTAGGTTTTAGCTATCAGGAAACACACACCGGTAGGGAATTCCACTCCTTAGCTGTTCGCATAATCATCATCATCATCATTTGATGTGAGAAGATGTCCACTGATGGACGTAGGCCTCACCCAAGTGTAGCGATACAGACCGGTCCAGCGCGTCTCGTATCCATCGGTATGTACGCACAAGGAAACACACACCGGCAGAAAAATTCCACTCCTTAGCTGTACGCATAATCTTCATCATCATCATTTCAGCCGAAAGATGTCCACTGTTGGACATAGGCCTCCCCAAAGTGTCGCGATAACGACCGGTCCTGCACGTCTCGTATCCATCGGTATGTACGCACAATGAATAATGATATCTCACCTCAAAAAAGAAACCTACCAATATAAATAAGCTACCACGACCCTTCCCTTCTAACAACATTTTACTCAAGAATTCATTACTCAAACAGAAACTGTGGCAGTAGAAAACGCTCGAAGTCTTATGCTCTCGTTAAGTAGCTTTTTGCATATCAAAGTGTGTTGACAACGGCCCCCGGCTGCTGGCAATTCTTCTTAGTTTACACCTACAGACGGTTGATTCGTCGTATTATAAATTGGCTGGCGTTTTCTTGCGGCATTTGAAAAGTTTTGAGATTGCTTTTAGGGAATAAATAACTTAGGAAAGGTATAAACAGGTCGTGACTTCTTGTAGATACATTCTTTCCCTCATAGTCTATTTTTTTTTTAATTAATGTAAACTAGTGCTTGACTGCGATCTCACCTGATGGTAAGCAGTGATGGAATCGTTGATGGTGAAGCGCACTAGTATATTAAGAGCTTAATCGCTCTAGCTTTGAAGACATCTAAATTATAATCGGACGAGAAGACCACAGCAGGCAAACTTCCAGTCTTTCGATGTACGCGGTATATTTATATTTCACGTATATTTTAGACAAGCCCAGTCGCTAGGTTCTTTTAAAAACCTTGTCAAAGAACATTAACTTTCTCTCTAATATTACTCTGAAACTGCCAAATTTACTTTCTTCCATCGCTAACCTTTATTCTATTCTTTTCTTCTTTATTAAATGGAAGCGAAAACGCTTCCATTTAATTGTGTAACACATGATATATATATTGTATATATTTATATATGTATATAGGTACTTATATATTATTTATTTTTCCCCTTAATTGATTTTCCCTTGATTTATATTGCTTGAAGTACACCGCAGACTACCCCCTTTTTTAGTTTAAGTTCTTATATTCCATCCCAAGGTTGTCTGGAAGACATCGCTTTCAGCGATAAGACCGCCACTGTGCACATAGGTTTAAGTTTCTGTGAAATTGTTACTATTTTGGTGTACAATAAATTTTATTCTATTCTATTCTATATTTAATTTTCATATACGCAATATACGCAAATACTTCATATTTAACACACATATTCATCCTAAAACCTACAAGAAACTTAAACTTATCCTCAACCCCGTAGAATAATAAAATTCTCAAAGTATTTAAGCTGCGCCGTTCCGTATCTCCAGTTCACTCATCCCAAAGCCTCTGAGCTCCTCAATTTGCCCTCTATTACCGAACTGAATGCCCCTATTTGCCCGTCTTTGCCCCTGTTTGCCCTCACCGTACTTGTTCTTAACGTATTTGTCTCTATAGACGTTTTGCTGAAGAAATAACCCTATTATTCTCGACGAACCTAGGTTTGGCAATATGGGCTTGTAAATAGATTTCGGCTGAGTAATATTTTGTGAGTTAGAGGCTCGTCTCGCAGCCTTTTTGTGTCTTGAAAATAAAACTAGATGAGATTGTGCTTTTCTTTCGAAAGGATACGGACGATAAAGGTACCTAATTGAAGTAAAGATGCGATCTAATATGTAATCCACACTGATATTAGGTAATAATAAAATAACAGCACGAAAAGATTTGATTTGAGTATTTTTGTTTGTAAGTAACTCAGGAAATATTAGACCGATTTTAAAAATTATGTCAACAGTAGAATGCTCCTGTCCCCCTAGCCAAGTTACAACCGTTTCTCCGTTCGCGTTCCGTTCCGTTTCGCGTCGAACGCCTCGAGTTGACCACGCCCCCGATTCTTTTGTTCTGACCACGTGACTGAGCGTTGATATGACGTCATTCCCGTACATTTGAAGTTTTCTACAAGCGTTAACGATTGCAGATTATCAACTTGACTAGGGGTAGGTACCGCTATCACTAAGTTACGCGGTCGAAGCCACTGGCAAAAGCTAGTTATAAGTTTTTCGACTGGCCTATTGGTGTAGTGGTTAGTGGCCCTGACTATGCCGGAGTTCGTGGGTCTGATTCCCACACTGGACAATTGTTTGAGCAATTGTTCTGTGTCTGGGTGTAATTTATCTATAATATGTATGTATTTAGTACAAAGCTATGAGTACTAGACAGCTAATCAATATTTCTAAATGGTATTACCGTCTGTAAATGTCTTTCTTAAACTTAAAACAATGAACGTTATAATAAAATAGCAGTGACACATACTAAAAAAAACAACAAACAAATAGTGAAAAATACTTAGTGTCCCCCCGCACATGGGCCACACAAAAAAAAGCCGCTTCTAGCTTCTTTTTGTGGCCCGTGTGCGGCGATGCCGCCACAAAAGAAAGTTAGAAGCCGCTTCTAGCTTCTCCGGTACAAGCTGTCGCGCGCTTCAGCTTTTTTTGTGGTCGCTTCTAACTTTTTTTTGTGTTCGCTTCTAGCTTTTTTTTGTGGTCGCTTCTAGCTTTTTTATGTGGCGGGTTTTTTTTTTGTGGCCCGTGTGTGGGGACACCTAATGGTAGTTTCGTATACTGTAATATAACAAAAGACGTCCATTTTATTAACAGCCAAATTACGAAGAACAACCTTTATTTGACACTAAAGAAGAATAGTTCGTAAAAACGGCCCTTAATATCAATGAAAAACATCACATACCTAACCACAATAGCCATATAACAATAACGACAAAATACACGTAGTTTCGTCCTGAATAGACGACCAAAATTTTTTTCTGCACACAGTCTAGAATATAGCCCACACAAGTGGGACAAATTGCGCAGTATACAAAGTGATAATGGAGGCTTTTTATTAGGCTGTGGTGTGTGAGTTATATGGGTGTATCATGGCTGTAAGGAGACTTAATAAAATGGCCGCATGCTACAGTTTGTTGGAGCAACTCTCGCAGAATATTGATGAAAACATTGTGAATAGATGCGGAGCGTGGGTGTTCACGAAATGGCACGATTTTTGTACTGTTATAACGTACTATATTGCTAAATCTGTGTGCCTTATTAAATAGTTAATATTTACTGGCCTGTCGGTCTAGTGGTTAGTGGACATGACTGCTATGCCGGAGGATCGTGAGTTCGATTCGTACCCAGGACAAATGTTTGTGTGGAGAGCATGATCATTGTTCTGTGTCTGGATGTAATTTATCTATGTATGTATTTAGAAATAGTTTTTTTTTTTTTTTAATAGCCTATACTGTCCCACTGCTGGGCAAAGGCCTCCCCCAATAGAAATAGTTAAGTGGGTATATAAGTATGTTTATCAGCTGTCTAGTACTCATAACACAAGCTCTGCTTAGCTTGAGACAAGACGGCGCTGTATGATAGTTGTGGAATATTATTACTATAGTTACAAACATACACGCTCACAAAAGTTTACCTTTATAATATTAGTGTGATATTTGCATGAGTTTCAGAATAGGACAAGAAAAGGTAATATAATGATGCTGATTATAAAATCTCATCAAAGATTGCATCGCTGCTTACCATCAGGTGGGATCGCAGTCAAGCACTAATTAAAAATAAAATAAAATAAATAAAAATAAAAACGCCTTTATTCTATTACTTACATTAATTGAGTTACTTAATTCTACACTTTAAATTTAGTTTTTTTTGTAAATATTATATAGCATAATTTTTATAAAAAAAAAAAATATTTAACAAGCACTAGTTAATATCAATTTAAAAAAAATCTGTGGAGGGACTGTAGAAGTTCCCGCATACATAAAATGTAGCTTATGTCATTCTGAAATAAAGCAGGTTTTTAACGGTGAAAAAATTTTCTCAATCGGACCAGTACTTTCAAAGATTACCTACTACAATATTATAATATTAGTGTAGATCACTGGTACATATATACGACCTTCATCCATTTGCATGTTACCGAATTCTGTTTGACTATGTTTGACGAAGTGATGTCTGGTGTAAGATATCAGTACCCGACCATAAACAAAAAATAACATTCAAAGCTGAAACAAAATTGCAAATAAAAATATACACCAACAGAATAAATAAACATTTCGTCACAAATCTATTGACAAAACAAAAAAAAAACTGGCAAATGTGAGTCGGACTAGCGCTGAGGATTCCGTACTTAAGCTTAAAAAATGTAATTATTTTGTGATATAGATTTACGGAATTTTTCCTTGAACTGTTCTGTGACACATTAAATTGTTTCGTGTCAAGTTTTCATGATTTATTTATTTATTTAATTCAACACAAAGGTACAAAGGCGGACTTGATTCTAGGTCAATAAATACTTTATCGCGAGCTTTTAAGGGGCCGGCGACGGATAAATTTCCATACAAACGTAATACCACGCTCATTTGCAATTGGAGCATATTTCCAACATATTATAATGATATTCGGTTATAGACAATATTTATCTAGGTTCCTACGTCTTTCTTTAAAAAAAAAAAAAACAAAAAGAAATTTAAGCGAATTGTATTTCGCACTTTTTTACATCGTAAATGGCAAAACATGCCATTTGGCTTTTCCTGTATTACCTAAAAATAACAATATTTCTAATATTTTCGACGTAGGAACCTAGATAAATATTGTCTATAACCGAATATCATCATATTATGTTGGAAATATGCTCCAACTGCAAATGAGCGTGTATGGAAATTCATCCGTCGCCGGCCCCTTAACGCGATCCATTTTACTACCTAAAGTGAACTGTTAAAGGGATGCAGCTATACAGAGTGTATAGTTTCATCCCTCTTTCTCGCTCGCACGCTTGAAATTTTACCATGTCATGGTAAGGCTTTGATTCCCTTCCGAACAAAATGTGCGCCATTAACGACCTTATCTTTAATTCAGAAGTTTGATTTTTCACTGCTCCAAAAGATAGCAGGCTTAATAACTCCACGCGTTACTGAAATAAAACCGGCCAAGTGCGAGTCGGACTCGCCCATGGAGGGTTCCGTAGCAGCAAGTAACATAATATAAAAGTTCTTGTAGTTCGTTGTAACTTTGATCGATGTTTTAATAATAGTGTATTTTTTTTAGATTTATGACGTATTAAAAAAAACTACTGACTAGATCTCGTTCAAACCAATTTTCGTTGGTAGTTTCCATGGTAATGTACATCATATATTTTTTTTAGTTTTATCATTCTCTTATTTTAGAAGTTACAGGGGGGGGGGGACACACATTTTACAACTTTGGATGTGTCTCTCGCGTAAACTATTCACGTTAGAAAAAAATGATATTAGACACCTCAATATCATTTTTAAAGACCTATCCATAGATGCCCCACACGTATGGGTTTGACGAAACAAAATTTTTTGAGTTTCAGTTCTATGTATGGGGACCCCCAAAAGTTATTGCTTTTTTCTATTTTTGTGTGAAAATCTTAATGCGGTTCACAGAATACATCTACTTACTAAGTTTCAACAGTATAGCTCTTATAGTTTCGGAAAAAAGTGGCTGTGACATACGGACGGACAGACAGACAGACAGACCGACAGACATGACGAATCTATAAGGGTTCTGTTTTTTGCCATTTGGCTACGGAACCCTAAAAAGGGTATTGACAGGCGGAAAACAAAGTTTTCCTATAAGGGTTTCGTTTTTACTGATTGAGGTACGGAACCCTACATACCGCAATATATTCCATATTTATATTCTGAGAGACAAACTTTTGGTTTGAAAAACAGACACGTCGCCATGTAATGAAACTTTAGTAAGGTAAATATTATCTTTATTTATGAGTTTAGCTTGGTTTTGAAACAAAAGAATGTCGGAAGAATCTTAAAGAGGGAGAGAACATGGAAATAGCTTGATATTGACTTTAGGGGACGTTAAATACACCCTATTCAATGCAAAAGGTGGGGCACGGACCAATGAAAACACAGTATAATAGAATAATATAATCAAATCAGAATTATAATGCGCCCAATGCTGAAACTTAGGCCTACATTCTAGAAGATGATATAATCTACCACACGGGTCCAGTGCAGGTTGGTGGATGTACCAAGTCTTCGAATGTTTTGGTCCCTGACATGCCAGTTTCTTCACGATGTTTTCCTTCACCGTTTACTAAAGACATCATTTTCTTGAATATGCAACAGGTATACAATATGCACTTTATTTAATTTAAATCTGTTTTAAAAGAAGACCTAATTCTGCCATGAAACAACAATTTTACCGCCACTTTTTAATATTTTCAAGAGTAATTACCTCCTGACTCAGTTTACAGACATGATTGCTTCATAAGCAGGTTTCATTTTTTTCCCTACCTAACTCTAGATCCAGACTATGTTTAATAAGTGCAATCTCGAATGTCATTAATATTTCTTACCAGACTATGGTAATTTATGACGAACGTAAAAAGGCCAATAAATGTCAGGTCTGGGCACATATATTTTTTATTAGGTTTGAATTTTTATCTACAAGATAAATTGCTGACAAATTACGTCATTCGAGTACCTACGTGACTCTGACAACATTCGAAAACGCTACAATTTTAATATCATAATAAATAAATTTTACTATGTAGAGGTACTCTGGTACTCAAACAAGATATTAATATTCGGCCGCTGCCAAAGAGTTTTCATATGTAAATTCTTTCACGCCATTTATCCGGAGGGTTGGGGAACGCAAAATGTAATAAAATGCAATAAAAACGATTTAGTGCACTTTTCCCACCCTTTCGAGTACTCGCACACACCCCAATATTTTTGATCATTGTCGTTACTCAGCCCTTATCCGGTTGGATTTATTTCACCGCTAAGAGGTTTCGCAGGTTTGAGGGAAACGAGGAGGTATCTAAAGAGTTTGGAAAACAAAGAGGTTTAAAGTCTATGCTAATAATATAAAGAGACAAAAAATTCTTAATGTGATAGCCTTGCGTTTGATTACTATCTCACTTGATGGTAAGCGATCATCGCTTACCATCTACCTGGTGTTTGATCACGCTTGTCTAACCTATTCACTATTGGCTTAAAAACCCCTTATTGTTATTAGCTATCAGGAAATACATTAATTTACTCAGCTGAATAGTTAAGGCTAAAAAACTGCTTGTTATAAAATTTATACATATTTCTTCAAAACAAAAGATGAAAGACATAAGCTAAACTTTAAGCCCGTTCAAAACCATTACTTCCACAAGTTTCCTTAGAAAGATTTTTATCTTTTTAAAGTTTTACGACTTTTTCTCAAGACTAGTGAAGATAATGCTTAAATAAAACCATTTATCAATCTCAATGGCCGCTGAAGACGAAGCAACTTCAAATAACACCATTATTCTTTTAGCCATCGACGCGTGAGAATGAGAGAGATATTAGTAGTAAATATTATATTAGTCATATAATATTTATACTGGCCGTGTGAGCTAGACGAAAGCCTAGCGGGGTTAGCTTAACCACAAAATAGATAGGTACAGAAGACAATCTACATACAAAGCCCACTCGTTCAACGCACACATAGACACCGCTCACGGACAGCGTTACCTCTCCTCAATCGCACGGTCGCACTCGTACAGTTTGACGCAACGCGCTGACCTCAGCGCAATTGCCTAGCGTAGGTATGAAAAGTGAAGTACATACATAGCAGGGGCCCAGCGGGATCAAAGCCTACTGGGGCCAAGGGTCTGCTTCTGAAGGGAAGGCTCGGCCCCGGTATAAAAGGTAAGAAGGAACTGGGTGGGGTTTTTAGTCGGTAAGAGTCTGACACTATCTCCCGCTCCGCCCAAGGCCAGGGGATGTCATTTGGATGATTTTTACCCACTAAAAAAAAGTACGTACACGAGATTGACTTCTGTACCTATCTATTTTGTGGCTCAACTATGAGATAAACTGAAATTGCTTTCCCAAATACCTGCCCGCAATAAATATAGAGTACTTGTCTGCTATATGAGTATACAAAATGCCGCGCCCACTCGAAAATAATGATGCAAAATGGAATTTCATGCACACGCCGTCTTCTCGAAGCCGGCTAGACAGAAAATGTGAAATATTGACTGCACCGGGATGCGCCCCGAGCCACAAGACGCGACCTAGGTACTCCATCCGCGATGTTTCATGCAAATCGCAAAAATCCGTTTAAAGTCTCCAATTGAATTCATGGCGATTGTGATTGAAAGTCGGGATTAATGTCTATAGAGATTACACCAGGATTTTTGCGTCGTATCAAAAAGTATTCAGAATATGCAAACAGCTTTTAGATTTCTGTTTTGACTTAGATATTTTTAATGGTATAAACAAGTGAATGACAGGCGCACTAGTTTATTAAGAGCCTATTTACTCTAGCCTTGAAGACACGTAAATTATAAACGGACGGGAAGACCACAGCAGGCAGATAGGCTAGTGGCCGTAAAAAATGTAATTAGTCCGTCTTTTAGATTATTCAAAAATAAGGGATACGTTTTTTTTATTTGTAAATTAAACCAAAAATGACAAAGATATAGCCCATTAAAGTTACGTGTAACGTCACGCCGTGCTGCATTTTTTCGCACGGGGTGACGTCACACGTAACTTAAATGGGCTATATCTTTATTATTTTTTGTTTAATCGAAAAAAGAAAAAATACGTATCCAATATGTTTTTATAATCTAAAATACAGACCAAATAAAATGTAATTATTTTGACCCTCGACACTACCCTATAGTTCCAGTCCTTCGAAGTATGCGGTATAACAACGGAAGAGAATCGAATTTATCGGCTGCAGTGTCTACTAACTTATATTGGAGTGTCAACTTGGTGAAAGTCGGTCAACTAGGGGAGATGGGGATAAAGGACACTATAGAAGATGCCAGATAGCTTTGGAATAAAGTACATTGACCTTTTCTTAATATCTCTGCGTAGGTCCTACCCGAAAAATAAAACAATGAACTGCATTTCAATTCTAGATCATATAAAGGATCACGACACATGTCGATTCAAAACAGCTTTATGACTTTATTTCCGTTTTTGAAATTAAGAATGTCAATAAATGTAGGAGGGTCAATGACCGTTACTCCACGGTTATCTGGCGCCTACCTTACACGGTACACCGGTGTATAAGTGTTTAGTTCTGTTCTAGAAACCTATCATATGGAATATTCGCACTAGTTAATTAAATACTGAACGACTGAACGATCAAGCGATTTCACGGCACAGATAGCTCAGTGGTTGAGCGATAGACTGCTGCGCTGGGTGTTGCGGGTTCTATTCCCGTGCGGAACAAATATTTGCATGACCTACAGATAATTGTTCCGGTCCTGAGTGTCTTAGGGGTCATTTCTGTCTGATCACTTCCAAACCCTTTGAAGTTTTCGTTTCGAATGCAAGCAAAAATGAACTTAGTGGTAGTCAGGCGGAAGTGTCTTTGAAGGTACGTGAATTTACATGTTACTGGTACAGGATACAGGAATAATTCCTAATGTTTGGCAATATTATAAAAAGATTCACAACAGAGTTTGTTTAGCTTTTAACCGACTTCAAAAAGAAGGGTTTCTACGTTTGGCTGAATGTATTTTTTGGTTTGTTCTTTTAGTAGTGATTTATTTATTATTTTTTTATTTACAAACACTTGTACAACGGATTATGTCCATGGCATTGTACAATAGAAACTTTCAAATTAAAAAGATACGTTTAATAAAATCTCTACGGTCCAGACTAAGCGTTTCGCCTCGTCATTTATACCGCGTACGTCGAAGGACCGGAAAAATCTGCCTGCTGCGGGCTTCCCGTCCGATTATAATTTGAGTGTCTTCAAGGCAAGAGTGAATAGGCTCATAAACTAGTGCGCCTCACCATCAGAGATTGAAGGGCGGGAGATGTTTTTTGGTTGATTTTTACCCACCGGGAAAAAAACCATCAGAAATTGCATCACTGTTTACCATCAGGAGTGATCGCAATCAAGCACTAGTTTAAACCAATAAAAAAAAATAACCTAATAAAAAATCCATATCCATAGGTACACATTGAATATTTGGCATTGAATATCTCATGCAAAACATAACAATATACACTCCCTGCTGTTCTCCTCATCGCTGCTACTGCGGCGAAGTTGTCAACAGCCTCGGACACCACGGTCTGTCACGCAGCCGAAGTGCAGGTCGCATTGCGCGACACGCGAATATCAACGACATCATCAGACGTGCTCTTGTCACCGTCGGCGTTCCAGCCGTATTGGAACCCCATGGCCTGGCACGCGACGATGGCAAGAGACCGGACGGCATGTCGTTATTTCCTTGGAAGATGGGAAGGCCTTTAGTATGGGACGCTACTTGTGTCGATACTCTTGCGCCTTCACATCTTCCTAGCTCGTCGTGTCGTGCTGGTGCTGCCGCTGCGGCTGCGGAGAACCTCAAGCGGCGGAAATATAATAACCTTGTTGGAAGTTATATTTTCGAACCGTTTGTGGTTGAAACTCTTGGATCGTGGGGTCCGAGTGCTCACAAGTTGTTTAAAGATCTGTCGAAACGTCTAGTTGACACTTCGCGTGACCCAAAGGCTGGCTTTTACCTTGGACAGAGGATAAGCATTGTCATACAGCGTGGCAATGCCGCCAGTCTTTTGGGCACATTACCAGTCGACAGCGATGTGGAAGAGTTTTTTGACGCCATATTTTAGTTAGTGTATTTTAGCCTAGGGTTTTATTATTTATTTAGTTTTTAATTTACTTTAATTATAGTTATTAAGTTGTTTATAAGTGTAGATAATTAATTAATTTATAATAGTGTGTACAGATTAAACTGCCAATAAAAATTTTGACAACATACAATGACGTACTTGACACTATTCCCCATTCAAAGGCCACTGCTAACAAAAGAACTTCCAGGAAATCAAAGCTACGGGCATAAACTAGTGAAATTGTAAGGCAGACGGACATTAGTGCAATCTCACTCCTTTATTGAGCCATCAAAGTGTCAGCGACAGGAAATTTCCCGACCTCAAGAGACCGCACCTGCCCAGGACAATACAAAGTCGTGTAAAGGGTTGATTTAGCTGTTAGGGGTTGGTTTAAATCGACTGATATTTAAAACACTGAAGATAAAAGTTTTAAACGCATACTTTGCTGACACATCATTCTTTTGATCCCTGACTGGACAGGTCCATTCAAATCGGTGTGGTTCTTTTTTCAAAAGATGATTCTCATTTGATTTGCCCATTACATGGTTGGCTCTAAGGCAGGGCGCAAACGTGTGTCAGATACAAGCTACCGATGAATATTTGATTTTTAAAGAACCAGTATGAAATCATCCACTCCCTGCGCATATTATAAACATTTTTTGTATCCAGTTTTTTTCCACTTAACACATACTCATGATGATCAAAAAGTGTTCGGTGTCGTACACTGAAAATTAAAAGTGTCTACGTTTGCGCAGCGCCTAAAATATACTTTTGTTCCAGTTTTATTCGCAGCTTTGCCAGCTAGGAAACACGGACTGAACTAGTTTAAACTTAAAACCCCGGGTCCTCGAAACAGTCAAATGCGATTTACAATATTTACGTGAATGCTGCTAATTGACGCCAAAATTAATCGTTTACTTCAAATAATTGAAGCATTTTCGGTACATTTTCATAGTACACGTATAAATTGTCAATCGCAATTGACCGTTTCTATTTTAAAACCTATTTGCAGCCTCAAGGAGTTGTCAGCTAGCAGTAGGGGCCCAGCAGCAGAGTCGAAGGCTACTGCGGGCTCAAGGATTTGTTTCTGAAAATAAGATTCGCCATGATGATGATGATGCGCCATGTTTGACGTAAATAAACACATTTTCTTTCTTTCTTTCTATTCAGCCCCGGTACGAAAGGCAAAGAAGGAACAGGTGTGAGGTTTTGGACAGTAAAAATCAGACACTATCTCCCGCTCCACCCATAAGCGGGGAATGTCATTGTATGATTTTCTCACCTAAAAAAAAACATTTTAGAACTGGGACTTACCAAGATGTGTTAAAATATCACACCTGCAAGCGAGAGACAGGGATGGAGCTATACACCCATATATAGCTTATCCCTTTAAGGCCGGCCCAAGGGCCCGAAAAGTGCCCTAAAACAGTGACTTTCTGGAGCCTACTCCTCGGTAACGGCCGGGTTAATAGGTTTGAAAAAAATATATGTGTATTATAGATTCATGAACAACATTATCAACATTTGATTTTTACGTGAGATTAATACTTTTGTCATAAAAAAATATTACATACAACAATTCACATTCGCACCTTTTCCCTACTCCTTCGAAACGGCTTAGATCTTTAGAAACGTTTTTACACATAAAAATTAGTGGTTAAATATACTTCAAAGTGAACGTAGCATTAGTAAATCAATCAATATTTCGCAAAGAAAATGGATTTAAAAATCAGCGGGGCTCTATCCGGGCGAATTTGTTTGCGGCAGCTCGCCACAAACAAATGCACAGATAGTCGTACTGTCGCCTAGACGGGTACGAGAGTTGTGACCATTTAATTTCAGCCAGATGGTTCAAGGGACTATAAGCCTTAACAGTTCAGTTTAGATCGCGTTAAGAGGTCATGATAGAGCCTCTGAATGCGAAAACTATAATAAAAATAGATCTTTCGCCAATGTATGCGAACCCTACCAGTCTATTTATTTTCCATCTAGGGGACGGACGAATATAGAAAATAATATAGACCCCTGCAGTCTCCCTGTGGGTGCAGTCACGGTGCAAACGACGTATTTATGCAGGTTAAACAACTCTTCTGCATAATCTGTTTGTGTCCCGGTTTTATTTAGTTTTCGTTACGTTTATTTTTGTTGCGATGAACGTAGTTCCGGTTTATACAGGGTGAAATTCTGAGTTTTCTGTTGTTGAGCTTTGTTGGCGCTTTGGGTAAGAGTAAAGTGTTCGTAAGGAAGTAAGGAGTAAAATTCATCCCCGTAATAACATGTATCTACTTATTTTGTAACGGTGATAGTAAAAGAAATTTTATAGGGTTCATTTAGAAGTTTTTAAGTAGGTTTGTGTACAAAATTAAATTATAATTACAAAAAAAATACAAATACTATAATATAATATATAGAGGTAAAAAAAAAAAACATGTTATGGAAGTGAAGCTTATATTATTTGAAGCTTTTGAAAGGATGACGAATTTTAGCTCTTTTGTAATGTAATACGGTAGGTACGCTCAGCGCAGTGGTAGCGCCATTTGCTGCTGCGCTATATAGGGTTATTCGTAAAACATTAACAACCTGACAGGATTACAAACATCATAAACCACCACTTTTGTTCTATGACTTTTTACAAAACAATTCAAATACCAAAAACAAACCGTCAAGATGTCGGTTGTTCTATATAACAAACTTAAACTCTGTATTTTGCTATACCTTACTGTATGATGCGACGCAAGCGCATCAAGCACCCACCGCCGCCTGATCCCCTCCACTATTGTACTATCGTATAAGAACGTTCAATGTAAATATTTTTATTTTTTTATAAAAATCTGATGAACTAAAATATGATAAATTTTTAAAAGTCATAGAACATTAATTGTTGTTTATGATGTCAGTTACATAGTTCTGAGAGGTTGCCAGTTTTTTTACAAATAACCCTATATATTGAGGTTTCAATTCTAAAATAATACAAACATTAATAATATGTATTTAAATCGCCTTTAGATAGTAGGTAGTTCCGGGTTTGGGTATCTTGTATTTGTCAGTTTACATTTTTATGAACGCACCCCCGACACCGGAGTAACTTCTAGCCTAGAAAAACTACATTGTCATGATCCATACATCTATATGTAATATATGTAGTATATGTAATATAGATGTATGGATCATGACAATGTGTTACCTGAAAATAATAATAATATTTTATTCAAAATAAAATTTGGTAAAATGGTTATATGAAATCTTAAGAGTAAATACAAAGGTAAATGCTATGTTATGTGCCTGTACTAGGATAAACCTACACACAGGCGGTAGAAGCTCGTACACATAGTTTTGTAGGACATTAGAATTCATAACAATATTTAAAAAAGTCTATAAATAGTGAAAAATATTTAAAATATTATATGCCTTGTTTACTTAAACCTAAAGGTGAAGAATCCAGGTTTCTTATAAAATTTAATAATTTAGCGAAACAATCTGCTCATACGGTAAAGTTCAAGTTAATGGAAAATGTTCCCGAGGGTATTTCAATAAAAAATAACTACTTCCATAGTTACTAGAGATTTGCGTTACGTGCGAGAATATTTAAAAGGGATATTAAACTAATGAAGCTGTATTTTCTGGTTAGCGTTATTTTTATATCGAAGTATCTAAAGGAAACCTCTATTATTGAACTTTTTGAACTTATACACAGAGGTTTTTTTGACAGAATCTTATATGGCATGCTCATTATCATTTCAGACACCCGCTGCACTGTATGTATTTATTTTTGTATTTTTATTTGTGTACTATAATAATAATAATAATCCTTGTTGTGTACTACTAACACAAATTATAAGGTAATTTACAAACAAAAAGGACCATAATGTTGTCTTATTATTTTTTTTTTGTTAGCCTTTTCTGTCCCACCCCTGGGCAAACGCCTCCCTCCACTCCTTCCATCTTTCGCGCGCCCAGTTCTGTTGAAATCTATCAAGTTCGTCGCGCCATCTCCTTCATGGTCATCCGCGACCCCGACGCGCTGTTTCAGGGCACCAACTTTGTGCTACTTTGGCCCACAGTTTGTCGGGCCTGCGGCAGACGTGTCCTGCCCAGCCCCACTTCTGTTTGGCAGCCTTTTTAACCACATCAACTATTTTGGTTTCGGAGCGCAGTAGTGTTTCGAACTCGATCCGTTAATTTAACACCTAGTATACTGCGCTCCATTGCTCGTTGGCAAACCTTAAGTTTGGACTTCTGGATGTTAGTCAAAGACCAAGTTTGTGCGCCATAGGTTAGGACGGGGAGAATACACGTGTCCATGAGTTTTTGTTTTAGTGCCATGGGCAATTCACCCTCGAATAAGTCTTTCATGGACCAGTAGCTCTTCCAGGCGTTTTCAATTTTTTTATTATTACTACCATAAATTTCACTACAAAACTTAACTACGCACACACTAATATCTAGTCGTAGATACTTATAAACAACTATACTAATTAATATTACAAATTAATATCTATTTATACAAAATGAAAATAATAATATAGTCATAGGGCATCAAAACACTCATCCACAGATTCGCTGTCAATTGGGAAAGTGCCAGAATGCTGGCATCATAGATGTTTTAATTAAAACTTAAGAAAATATTCAGAAAAAAAAGGTTAGAGTAAATAGGCTCTTAATAAACTAGTGCGCTTCACCATCAATGATTGCTTCACTGCTTACCATCAGGTGGGATAGCATTCAAGCACTAGTTAACGACATTTAAAAAAAAAACTAGATAATGTCTATACGTTTGCCGATGAAAATAAGTACGAATATTAAGAAAAATACCAAAAACAAAAACTAAAATGAATTTGAAGCCTGTCAATAATTTGAAAACTTCGACAAAAATATTCAAATATTTAAAAACTTTTCTATCAACTAGACTAGAATAATTAGTTTGAAAACTTTTTTCGCGAATTCTGCAAGTAACACCCCTGTGTATAAGCTTGGAAATAAAACGTAAATGTCAAAAGTATAGCTAGTTAAGAGGGTCCTTCCAGATCTGTCTATCGTCAACGTGAACATATTTTAAAAGCTTGTTGCCAACGCAATGTTTTTTTTTTATAATGGATAAGCTCGCGTTTGATCACTATCTCACCTGATAAACATGCAACGCGAAAAAAGAGAGATAACGCCGGAACACTCTGTTGTCACTCAGTATCTGCCGTCACTTACTCGAAACTTCACAAAAACTGTTCCAGAAAATACGTATCTTCTTAAATACCTTAAAAGTTTTTAGAAGACATTTTCATCGATTATAATGTCAATTAAATGTGCAAGGTTTCTAATACATATACTTTTTTTATTTACTCTTTTTAATTAATGAGAACAGAAATAGCAATTTTTCAGAGGTTTTTACTGGATTAGTTACACAAAATTTATGTTTTGATTTTAATGGTAACTTAAATGATAACCGCCAGATATGTTTGTTTCCAAAATATCTAGCGAAAGATGTGTAATAACGTCTGAATGAGTCTGAATGGAGTGTTTTTAAAACATATTTGCAAAATAAATATCATTTATCATAATCACGGGTATGACGGGAGTATGAAGGGTTGGGCGCTCTTAAGTTCACACGTGGCGCCGAGTGCGTTTAACTGAACGAGTTATAAAGTGACTCATCCAGCGCCAGCCGTGCCCACTCTCCTCTATTATATGAAATCAATATCTATTAATTTACGTGTTGTTGTTTATTTACACTAATATTATAAAGAGATTAAGTTTGTTTTTTTGTTAAATAGAAGGTTATCTCTGAAAGTATTGGTCTGGTTTAAAAAAAAAATCACCGATAGAAAGCTGCTATATTCCTGAGTGACATAGGCTATATTTTATAAAAAGCTAGGTAGATAAAAATATTTTACATACCCTACTACGTATGTAACTATGGAATTATTAGAAGAAGTTACCGCGGCCCTGAAGCGCAAAGGACAACAGAAGGAACACGGGTGGGTATTTCAGTGAAAGTGTCACACTTCCTTTCGCTCCACGCAGAGTGGAAGAAGTGAATTGATAATTATAATATCTGACCTTTTTTTTTTTTTTTATGGTGGGAAAAAATCATGCATTGACATCCCCCGCCCTTGGGCGGAGCGGGAGATAGTGTCAGACTCTTACTGACTAAAAGACCCACCCCGTTCCTTCTAGCCTTCATACCGGGGCTCGAGCGCCCTTTCGGATAACCCTGGCCCCAGTAGGCTTCGACCCGGCTGGGTCCCTGCTGTTGCTGACAACTCCTTGAGGCGCGCGGGAACAGTGCGCGCCGTCGACGACTTGGGCTTGGTCCGGACAGTTACCGGACGGCCGGACAGTGAGCTACCCATTGCTCACCGTCCGCAAGCCCGCGTCTACGTTGGCCGGAAATCGGGATCAGAATCCCGGCGACGGCGGCGGCGATAACGCCGTTGCCTGATGCGTTCGGCCTCCTCCTTTGCGAGCATTACTGCTTCGCAGAAGTCGGCGACCGCCTGCCACTCCTCCTCGCTCCGGACCATGGCCTCAACCAAGGCCCGGCGCGAGAGGTCTCCGCCGCCGATCGCCCCCACGAGGGCACGGCGATGCTCCGCCCAAGCAGGGCACACCTCGACTGTGTGCTCCACCGTGTCCTCCGGGCGTTCCGCACAGTGGCGACAACCGGGCGTCACTTCCGCATGAATCGAGTGCAGGAAACTCCCGAACGAACCATGTCCGGTGAGTACCTGCGTCATGCGGAAGGTAAGGACGCCGTGAGGTCTTTCCAGCCACGCCTCAAAGAGGGGACTTACCGCCATGATTGTGGCGTGCCCAGCACTGGGTTGCGATAGTCGCTGACGCCATTTCACCATGAGATCCCGCCGGAGCTCTGTCCGCCATGCCGTGACCTGTCGCGGCAGCGGACTTTCACCCCGGCGTTGCATCTCCACGCGCATATCGTGCATGTGTGCAAGGACTGTTGCCTCCAGATCCCACGGTGGTAGGCCAGCCAGAAGGCTCGCCGCTTCGCGGGAGACCGTGCAGTATCCCCGCACCATCCTTATCGCCATGACCCTCTGACAGGCGTTCAGTATGGCCGCCGGTTGCTTTTTCAACGACGGCGCCCACACCGGCGCCCCGTAGAGGGCCATGGACCGAACGATCCCCGCGTAGAGCCTTCGGCAGGAGGCATCCGGACCCCCAAGGTTGGGCAGGAGCCGCTTGAGCGCAGCCCCAGCCCGGTTGAGTTTGGGAGCCAGACGTCGGAAATGCTCCACGAAATTCCACCGGCTGTCGAGGACGAGTCCCAGGTACTTCATCGTCGACCCGACACCGATGTCAACTCCTCCTACCGTAAGTTGGGAACTCAATGGCGGCGCGTTCCGAGACCGGCGACCGTGGAAACACATCGCCTCGGATTTGTGAAGCGCCACCTCGAGTCCCAACTCCTGGATCCTGTCAACGACCATCGCAACCCCGCGTGTCGCTAGAGCGACCGCCGCCTGGTACGACTCTCCCTGCGCTAGAACCAGCGTGTCGTCTGCGTAGCAAACCACGCTGACCCCGTCAGGGAAGTCGCCGCGCAGCACGTAGTCGTACCCGATGTTCCACAAGGGTGGCCCTAGTACCGACCCCTGCGGAACACCGCACGACATCTCTCGACGTTTCCAGTCTCCCTGGTGACCGGGGTAGACTATGAACCTATCCGACAGATAGGCCTCGACCACTCGACAGAGGTATTCGGGCACCCGGTGGTACCGGAGTGCCCTCCGGATCGTACTCCAGGGCAGGGAATTGAAGGCGTTGGCAATGTCCAAGGACACTGCCACGACACACCTGCCCCGGGACACCGCAGCCCCCGTCGTGAGGGCTCGCACGCGCATGATGGCGTCCACCGTAGAGCGCATCCTGCGAAAGCCGAACTGTCCGTCCGAAAGGTCCGGTCCCACCCGTGTTAGGCGCCCGACGAGGCGGTTTGCAATGACATAATATCTGACCTCAAAAAAAAAAGTTACAAATGTTAACCGACTTCAAAAAGAAGATGCTCAATTCGACTGAACTAGCTTTCACCCGCAGCTTCGCCCGTTTACAAAAAATATAGCCTGACACTCAGGAATAAAGTAGCTTTCTATCGGTGAAAAAATTTTAGCAATCGGACCAGAAGATACTTTTACAGATTACCTCCGACAAACAAAGAAAAAACAAACTTTACCTCTTTATAACATTAGTGTATATGCAGATGAAGAGGTCCCTACCGTCCTAGAATCATAGTTCGAAGGCCCAGTATAAAAAAGAGGAAAATTATTTGCTTTCATTTGAAGTAGGAAGCTTCACAAATTTCTTGTTCATCGTTTAATTTACCTTTTAACCAATTTCCTCTTTCGTTGCCAATGAAATTGGTTTCTATCGAGAACACAAGTAGGTATTGGTTTTGTTTACCTTTTTAAATAATTGAATTAAACTTGTACTGAAGGGATTATTATGTTCAAGACTTTAAAATTATTGTCGCTTAAAAATTATTAATCATTGATAGCTTGCATTTGACCACCATCTCACCTGATGGTAAGCGATGATGTGGTCGACGATGGAGCACACTGCCTAGAAGTTAACCTATTCAAACAAGTAACAAACCTATTAGAACAAGTTTTGTGAAATATTCGAGTGAATGACAGAATCACTGAATATTATATACCAACAGAGTGTTCAGGTGTTATCTCTCTTTTTTCGCTTTGCCTCTTTATCAAACATAGCATTTGATTAACCAACAAGCTTTTAAACTATGCTCAGGCTCACGACGGACGGGTCGGTAACTGATAAGTGCCCTGCTAATTTGTACTAAAACAACATATTATTATTATTATTTTGTATTTTTTTAAATTGATACAAACTAGTGCTTGACTGCGATCCCACCTGATGGTAAGCATTAATGCCTGATGCCTAAGGCATTAAGTCCGCCTCTGTGCATAAAATGTTAAATAAATAAATAAATAAGCAGCGATGCAATCTTTGATGGTGAGGCGCACTAGTTTATTAAGAGCCTATTCACTCTAGCCTTGAAGACGGGAAGACCGCAGCAGGCAAACTGTTCCAGTCCTTCGTCGTACGCGGTATAAACGACGAGGTGAATCGCTTAGTCCGGACCGTAGAGGTTTCAACAACGTAAGGGTGAATATTCCCCGTACGTCAGGTTGTCCGATGGTAGAGTTGCGATGGCGGAATCAAGTCTAGCAATTCCTGCGCACTCTCCAAAATGCATCCTGTAGATATTATTTAATATTTGTTGAGAAATTTTCTATAAGTACTAAAATAGCGGGGAA
Source organism: Mythimna ferrago (assembly GCA_910589285.2). Classification (NCBI taxonomy): domain Eukaryota; kingdom Metazoa; phylum Arthropoda; class Insecta; order Lepidoptera; family Noctuidae; genus Mythimna; species Mythimna ferrago. The sequence goes on from OU342693.1 coordinate 6,549,896, forward strand.
TGTAGTAGGTGCTTACAAACAGTGACGCATCTTGAAAAAGGGTTCTTATACAGGAAATAAGAAAATGTAAAACCATTTGGAATATGACTGGGTTAATAGACAGTTCGATTGCTGTAGTAGAGAAGTGATTGGCTCCTGCACTGCGGCAGCCGGTCCAATTTCCGTAAGAAATAAACTTTTCTGTATATCCTGGAGTTTTACAGAAATAAGGAAAACTTTTGCCTGTACAACCAAATCGAAAGAGAAAAACCGGCTGTGGAGCAACGTTTTAAAGGGTATTTTTTTTTTTTGTAATTGTCTCAATTTATTTTTATTATTATAGTTAGCCTATATTGTCCCACTGCTGGGCAAAGACCTCCCTCCACTCCTTCCAATAGTTAGGAAAAACGGACCCCCGTAAACATCCTCACGATGTTTTGACATGTGACATTCACCAACACGCACTGGGCCCGCGTGGTGGATTACGGCCCATTCCCTCTCCTAGAGAGGAGGCTTGAGTCCCAACAGTGGGAACATGAACATTAAAAAGGCTGGTGATGATGATAGGATCACTTTGTTATCCGTATGTCTGTCTGTCAAGATCTTTAATTTCAGGAACGCGTGGAGGTATTGTAGTTGAAATTAAAACCATATACTCAGGTTTACGGTCCCTTGAAGCTATAAAACAATCAAACTTCTGAGTTAACGAAAAAAAAAAGATATGAATATTTATATAGAAATATTTTTTACTAACCTCATAGCTCTATGTTATCTGTTTACAAAATAAATTTTATTATGTCGCATAAAACGTATAATTATTTCGAAACCCTGAAGGGAATCAAAATTCAAAGGGTACTTCCCGTTAATCTAGAATCCTGAAATTTGGTATGAAGCAAGGTCTCACAGCACAAGTAGGTGATATAGGAAAAGATCTGAAAAATGTAATTTAGTAATTACGTTACGGGAAAAAATTTCGTAACTCAATAGGAATCGAACTGTTTTCATAGGTATGTTTGTACGGAACCATCAGTGCGCGAATCCGGCTCCAGTTTCAGTCCAGTTTTTTTCAGATTAAGACTTTTATAGTGTTATTTGATGCCTAGTACCTATACTCGTATAAATTAAATAGCCAATTAAACAAAGAAAAGAAGCAAAATAATTATACTGTTCTTTAACTTTCGAGCAGTTTGGTTTCATTTTATTAAATGGCGACCTAGTGCACTTGTTATGAAACTTTGCACACAAAAATAAAAAACGACTGCACTATGCGGTGAAATTATCCTTGAAAGTTTTTTATTTGAGTTAGTACAGTGCATTTTAATGCAGTTTTTTGTATAAAGCTCAGTGAGCTGTTCATGTTGAAATTAAGTAGCTCTTTAGCTATCTTGGACAGCGATTCAGAAGAATTTTTTGACGCCACACTTTAGGTTGGAGTTTTTTTTGTGGAAAAAATCATCCTAATGACATCCCCCGCCCTTGGGCGGAGAGGGAGATAGTGTCAAACTTTTACTGACTAAAAAAACCCACCCCGTTCCTTCTTGCCTTTCATACAGGGGTCGAGCTACCTTTCGGAGCTAACCCTGGCCCCAGAAGACTTGGGCTCGGTCCGGACAGATACTTGCCCCAGTAGGCTTCGACTCAGCTGGGCCCCTACTAAAACTTTAGGTAAGAGTTATTGTATACAACGTTAGTTTTAGTATTTAAAGCAAAACCCGAAACACGTCTCTACCTTTTTTATGTAAAGAATCTTTGTACAAAATTTCATAACTGTATCACGAAAAATCACAAAGTTATAAGTAAGCTAATAAGCTTAGGTAGGTACCTACTTATAAATAAAACTAAATATACAACATTATTTTTAGTATATATGCGAAACCTGTATATAGTTTGTTCAGAATTAATAACTAAATGGATTCCAATAGTTTTTACACCATGTTATATTTAAACAGGTCACAAATTGGACACTACCAATACTAAGTACAGCACGTCACGGCAGTTCATAGCGGTCATTAGGCGCCAGCAACCTTCTGGAAGTGCAAAACAACCCCTTAATCGCCTGGCCCAGTGATTATGTATAAATTATGCTAACATAACAAGCTTATAACTATATGTTTTTTCATGATACAGTTATGAAATTTTGTACGTAGAAAATACTAGAGATGTGTTTAGGGTTTCGCTTAACCTAAAGGTACTTATTATTGCATGTAAATATAAGTCAAGTCAAGTCATCACTATTATCAATCTTGTAGCTTCATTCAGGGATTTTATTATCGTAACTTAGGGTAAATACTGTTGCACGGGAATGTTCGCAAGGGTTACCAGGGCCCTGGAACGCAAAGGGTAACTAAAGGAACACAGGTATTTTCAGTCAAAACGAATAAAAGGAGGGACAGACTTATACTAACTTATGCTAAAAAAAATAAAGGACCTGATTCATCGATATTTTACTCCCTATCGTTTGTTTACTAGCCCCACCGAAGGATTGATCACGTAGTATCGATGTTCCAGCGACCACTTAGCATGATTAGCAGCGCATTCATTCCCGCCGCTCTTTTCTACACAGCACGCTCTCCCGATTAATGGTTGACCAAATAGAATGAATAAAAGAATGCTCAGGATGAGTTGCGAGGATAAATAATTAAAAGTACTGAGAAATTATGAGTTATATATAAAAAACTACCTAAACCGGCAAACGTGGTTCTGTTATAACTATCAATTTATCATAGAAAAATATATAAAAATCGAAGACATGGGATTACCACCAAAATGCAACGCGCCCGCGCGTGGTGGTAAAAATGCTGGAATATAATTTATGTCAACGAAAACGAACAGAGAAAGAAATTATTTTTTCATTCCATATCAGCTCTCGAATCAGCCTCTTCACTCCCTTCACAAATTCACAAGAAAAATAAGATTATAAAAGCAAAAATTTTCACCGTAATCATAGATTTATAGAGAGGCAGACAGCTAGGAAGAGAATATTTCCTGTCGTTGATCGATTCAGCCAACAAATTGAATTATGAGGAGTACACCGAGTACACGAGCTCCAGACGAGACGCCAAATTAAATGCCCAAACTGATTTTCACGCTCCGATAGTTCTATAAAGGATTCATAATATCTAGCACAACTGTTTACCACCCGTGTAGTTGTAGATAGCAACTTTGTCTGGCTACCCAATCTGAAACCCTGTTTACTTGACTTCAATGTTTAGAGAGTTGTGGGATTGTAACTTGTAATAGTAGATTTACTAAACTCTATTCTCACTCAGGGGCGTAGAGCCTATCTAATAAGTTAAACGACTTGGGTAATTATTAGGATTTAATGAAATCTGATGTAGTCAACACGGGTTCAATAATCAAGGTTGATTAAGAGTTAGAGATCATTGTTTACTAATAGAAGAACCTTATAAAAATTAAGTATTTTTTAAATGATTAAATATTATACAAAATTCCCAAGTCGGTTGACTTATTAGACAGACTATAGCCGCTAAAGCTATAGGGGCCTCATGTAAAAATTCGTACCATGTTATCCAACTTCAATTCTCTTACTGATGAGAGATCTTTATTTCTTTATTGATTACTACCTTTTGCCCGCGTCTTCGCCCATTTACATATAATATAGCCTATGTCACTCAGGAATAAAGTAGCTTTTTATCGGTGAAAATATTTTTGCAATCGGATCAGTACATTCAGAGATTCATCATCATCAGCCTTTTTTATGTTCACACTGCTGGGACTCAGGCCTCCTCTCTAGGAGAGGGAATGGGCCGTAATCCACCACGTGGACCCAGTGAGAGTTGGTGAATGTCACATGTCTTCGAATTTTTGGTTCTAGGACATGCCGGTTCCCTCACGATGTTTTCCTTCACCGTTTTGAGAGCAGTGGTAATGAAATAAATACGCACCTGAAACCCGCGACTTACAACTCGTAAGTCGGAGCCACAAACAAAAACAAAAAAACTCGCCTTTTTATAATATTAGTATAGACTGAATGACAGGATGTTCAATTTTTATAATTCCGTTCGTTCTAGCATCTTTACAAGATCATAATTAAAACTTAACCTCTCTTATTCCAGAATCCATAACCAATTATCCATACTTCCATACTAATATTACAAATGGGAACGTGTATGTGTGTTTGTCCTTCTTTCACGGCAAAACGGAGCAACGAATTGACGTGATTTTTTAAGTGGAGATAGTTGAAGGGATGGAGAGTGACATAGGCTACTTTTTGTGTCTTTCTAACCCCTACTTACGCGACCGAAGCCGCGGGCAAAAGCTAGTACTCCAATAAAGGGTGCTCCTTGGTCTCGGTTTTACAAGACATAGACGAAATCTATCTAGTCAGTCTGAATATCTTTCGGGGCCTATTGTAACTCTGTCTCGTGTCTCTGTGCTAGTAGGGCCTACGTTGTAAAAAAAAACCTCGATAACTTTTAATATGGGGCTCCTTTGGGACTAGCTACGCCACTTTTCTCACTACTAAAAGTATTAAAAGGAGTGAGAAAAAAAATGAAAAAATAAATTAAAAAAAAAACAAAAAAATATATATATATATTTTTGTGTAGGTAAGTCGTGGTCAGATTTTAGAATTGATCACTTTATGATGAGACCGGCTGTTTTATGAAATGGTTGCATTTCATGATATAGCCAAATAAAACTGACAAAATCGCACCTCTTTTAGGTGGGGAATCCAATAACTCAACACGCTCTGTGGGAAGTGAGAGACAAAATATACTCCTAATTTTTTAGTCCTTAATTTGTACCTTGTTCCGCCAAATTTTTTTTTTCTTATTTTTACAATTTTTACCGACTAAAACTCCCCTGTGTTCTTTCAGTTACCCTTTGCGTGCCTTTCCTGGGCCATTGTAACTCTTTCGAACAATCACGCAGCTCATACGTACCTTTTAAATATAGTTACTGGCAAAAACTTTTCATAATTTTATTCATTTCATGCATAAACCTATTGGGCACAGACAGCCGACACAAATCTATTGTGTTCAACAAAATATCTGTATCGCAAAACTTCTCGTTTCAAATTCAATAGGCTTGTATTTGAATATTTTTTTGTGTATATCAATAAGAGTTTCCATTCATCCCTTTTCTCTACACACTTATCAAAAACAAATTTCGCGTCAGAGGAAAATACATTTTTCCGTTTCAAAGGGAAGCGTGTTTTTTAAATTTTCTTTTATTTGCTCCGGAAAGGTCAATCCATAGAGTTGCGTTTGTGCGGAAACTGTTTATTTTTACTGATAAAACTTCCTAATTTTCGCGTTCAAAGGGTATGTTTTAGTACGTACGACAATCATATACACCGCTAAATTTTAATCGCTTTAATCCCGTGGAGGGTCGATCCGGTACATGAAACACTATCGATTTATAAAGATAAAATTAAAAAATAAAGTACCTTTTTTCAAAACTCGTATTAATTTATAGATAGTAGTCGGTATTGCGTACAAACTACCTACAGGTCATTGGACTCGCTCAGCTGACGTTTTCTTAAAGAAATTAATTTCGTACATGCGTAAATTAATACGAGTTTTGAAAAACAGGTACCTTATTTTTTAATTTTATCTGTACAAATCGATAGTTTCATGTACCGGATCGACCCTCCACGGGATTAAAACGATTAAAATTTAACGGTGTATATGTCACCTACGTATTTGTAGGTACATAGGAGTGGTGGTGACCCAGTAGTAAAGGCCGCGACTTACGAGTTGTACATCTTAGGTTCAAACCCAGCCAGGCACTTTGTGTAATTTATTTGATAACTAGGTAATACTCTTAAAACGGTAAACGAAAACATCGTGAGGTAACCGGCATGTCCAAGAATCAAAAATTCGAAGATATGTGACATCCACCGGAGCATAAACGGAGATTAAGTTAACTTAAAAGTTTGACTTTTCACTACTCCAAGGGTGAGAAGACTTGTGCATTTTATATTAAAAAACCTCCATACGTCCACGCGTTCTTAAGAAAAAAGGTCTTGACAGATGGATAGACGGACAACATAAAGAGTACATAATGATTCCGTTTTTACTAAACCGACAGAGTTATGAAACCATAGGAAACATGTAAAATGATATTTGTTTCATAACAGGTCCGTTTATTTTTCTCAAATTCGTAGAAAAACGTAAGTGTAAGTATAGTCTGTCTTAAAAGTCAAACGGCTTGGAAATTTTTAAACGAATTAAAAAACCTGTAAAATATAGGTATTACTTAAAATACTTTTTATAAGGTTCTTTTAGTAAACAATGATCATCTCTCTGCAACCTTGATCATTCAACCAGTGCTGACTAAAATAATTATTTCAAATGCAATAAAATTTTTTGACGATTTTTATTATTATTTTTAACTTTATTTTATTTTAATTATTGTGATTTTAATTTATTGAATTTTAATTTATTGGATTTTTATTGATTAATTCACCCCAAGCGAACGCGTTCGCGCACCTATTGTCTTTCTATTGTGTCTGTGATTTCCACGATTGAAAGGTTAACTTTGATTTATTGACATTTCGGAATTTATTGTTATTTAGGATTGTAATTTTATTTTATTATTATTATTTGTATGCATATTTTTTCAACTCTGATCTCTAATATGGGTTTTTACCTGAAATAAATGATTTTTTTTTTTTACTAGATCTGATTCCAATATTTATATTATTTGAATAGTTTAGCCAAGTCGTTTGATTTTTTAGACAGACTTTACATTTGGGCTACATTTCAACAACACAAAGAGATTATTAATAACTAACAGAGTTTTACGTGAAAATACAAAAGCGGCTCTCGTTCTATATTGCAGATTATCACAGAGAGGATGAAGAGTAATATCGTCGTAATTATGAAACTACGTTATTCACTTTTTGACAAACTTTGACGCCAAAACGTCGGCGGCGTGTTGGTTGATTAAAATTTTATTACAAAATGCCGGCGCGTCTGAAGTTCGGCGAATTGCCTTATAATTGAGTTCTCCGTTAATTTGTACGTGATGTAATTATTACATAATTTCTGCATTGTTTTTAGGAACTCGATGCTCAGTGGTTTGTCTAGTCTTGTGGTTGTGATGATGACTGGTTTAGATTCAATTCCTACTGCGGTTTTATCAGTTCGGAAACTTCCTACTTTTCCTTGGTTACCGACTTGATTTATTAACAACTAGCGACCCGCCCCAGCTTCGCACGGGTGCAATCATGGATATCGAATGCAATGCTGATACTAAATATTGTAAGGAATTACTAAGGTCACTCTTTTTTAAAAGTAAACTCAAAAGACAGACAATACAAACGTGTATTACGTTTGTATTGTCTAATCCATTGCATAGTTTTAAAGATTTGGGGACGACTTTGTTTTAAACTATATAGTGATTCAGGATTGTTACCTATCTATAATAAATATATTTAGGTATTGGAAAAGTCGATATAGACCGACTTAATGCCGGCCATACACAATCAAACCTGTCGTCCAATCGGTATGACGCTACATGTTTGATCAAACAGATTTGACCGTGTATGTATGGGATTGACAACATGTTGGTCATACCAATCCACTCCCACACACGGTCAAATCTGTTTGATCAAACATGTAGCGTCATACCGATCGGACGACAGGTTTGACCGTGTATGGCTGGCATAACTTTATTCATTTATGTACACACAAACACTTAAAATTGAAAAGGACAAATACAGAAAGAAGAGTACAAAGGTGCTGCTTATTTCAAACGAAATTTCTTCTAGCGGAGCTCCGATGTACTTTAAAATTTAAAATGGACTATATTATCAAATTAAATAATATAATACATTCATATATGTCAATAACAGTAAATAACACGCATAAATAGATACAATACATAAATTAAAGTTTCTATTTTTCTGGCAACCATTTTCCCTAAACTTTAATAAGCCACTTTCATAACATTACAAACTTTAATATATTTCATAGTGACGTTAGAAAAGAACAAAAGAGTGCACTAAATTGGCGTCAATATGAAAAATAGATCCAGCGCATTATTAAAACAGGGTGACACAATGAACACGTTAGTCGGACAGAGTCACAGCGGAGCCGAGCTGAGCGGTGTCGCAGCGGAGCGGAGCTGAGAGGAGGGATTTTTCACGTCTCCTCTAATACGTAAGTATGTAATAAAACTAAGTTACGGATGTTACATTTTCGTTTCATAAACATGGAACGCAGTGCTGTACAACTTTTTTGAAACGTCAAAGTTTTGAGCAAGTTTCTTTCATGTGTTATAGGTATTAACGGACTTCAAAAAAGGAGAAGGTTCTCAATTCTTTTATTTTTTTTAACACGCTTATATTAGCTTCACCTGTATGTTTGTAACCAACGCCTTTGAGCTCGATTTTGACCTACTTTGTGCGATCAGATTTTCTTCAAACTTTGCACACTCATCAAAGACTGATGACAATACAATTATCCGTTGTTTTTTTTTTAGTAAAAAATAAAAATTTAGTTTAAAAAAACTAAAAAAAACACACTTTCATAGTATATCAAACTAATTGTGAAAAAAGCGTGGGGTGCTCAATTTACGAAAAATATGGCACAAAGCGCCCCACGCTTTTTTCACAATGATATTAATATTTTTCGTTCATTATTATTATATTCTACCTATAATGAAAATTATTATGTTTGTGCTTCCAGATTTGATTAAAAACCTAGTTCTAATAAGATTATGATAAAAATAAAGGATCTTTTGTTATAGACGCATAGGTAGAGGTACCTACAACAATTTTGGTATTTTTTTTAATTCATTAAACCCCAAGCGAACGCGTTCGCGCTGTTATTGTTTTTGTAGTATCTCTAATTGACTGTATTCGAAAGCTGAAGTTAAGTGTTATTTCTGTGTACTACGTCTGTCAATCTCGATTCGAAGATCCCTATTGGTAGGAGTTTTATAAGTATAAATTTCAGATCGGTTACATTATGATTAAACCACTTTATTATAATCTTAAACTAGCCAATGAATTTTTCAATGCTATTTCCGGCGGAATGTGTCAATAGCAGAAAAATATTTTATGTTAATAATAAAAAATACTTTTATGCTCTTTTATCTATATTTCTTGTTTAAATTTTTAAGTGTTCGTGTGTACCTAAATAAATAAATAAAAAAGAACATTTAGATACCTACTTGTGCACTACAATATCTTGCGCACCATCGCGGTCATTTCTGCCTGATCACTTAAAAAAAATATTCGCTTGAATCCTGCGGCGCGGCATCAAACCAAACCCTTTGGAATTTTCGATTCGAGTGCAAGCAATAATGAACTTGGCGGTGGTCAGGCGGAAGTTTTTTGATGGCAAGTACCTACTTACTAATCCCCGGTGAAATTGGCCACAACGTCTGAAATTCGATTAGGAAGATTATTCTGTCCTGGAAACTTGTATATGTATCTACCTATGTCCGATCAAATGTCATTGACAAAACATTACTAGCACAAAAAAAAACATTTACCTACAAAAACTACCATACACCACAAAATAGAGTAGGGTAAGGCGAATGAGTGGATCTGTGGCAAGAAATACTGAATAGTGTTCGCTGATAAGTCGCACAGTAGGTACGCGGAAACCTTGCCACCCCCGCAGGCGATAGAGAACCCAGTGACTTACAAAATACTAAGAATAAAATCATAAATAAGTGAACAGCAATCTGCACAGTGACCTGCTTCCCTGTTTTGTCATTAGACTGACCGATTTACTCGTTGAAAACCTGCCAGTAAGCAAATACGGAGCTTTTATGTTCATGTGATGCATGATCTGACAGCATTTTTAGGGTTCCGCACCTCTGATCCCGATTTCCGGCCAACGTAGGCGCAGGCTTGCGGACAGTGAGCAATGGGTAGCTCACTGTCCGGCCGTCCGGTAACTGTCTGGACCAAGCCCAAGTCGTCGACGGCGTGCACTGTTCCCCTGCGCCTCAAGGAGTTGTCAGCAACAGCAGGGACCCAGCCGGGTCGAAACCTACTGGGGCCAGGGTTATCCGAAAGGGCGCTCGAGCCCCGGTATGAAGGCTAGAAGGAACGGGGTGGGTCTTTTAGTCAGTAAGAGTCTGACACTATCTCCCGCTCCGCCCAAGGGCGGGGGATGTCAATGCATGATTTTTTCCCACCATAAAAAAAAAGGGTTCCATACCTCTAAAGAAAAAAAATGCGACCCTTAGGATCACTTTGATGTCCGTCTGTCTTGTTTGTCTGTCTGCCTGTCTGTCTGTTTTGCTGTCAAGATCCTTTATCTCAGAAACGCGTGGAGATATCGAGTTAAAATTAAAACTAAAAAATTATGAAAAAATCAAACTCCTAATTTAACGAAAAAAAGATACGGCCGTTTATGTCGCAAAAACGTATACACATTTCGTCATTCTCAAGGGAATCAGAATTCATTGGGTAGTTCCCGTTGACCCAGAATCCTGAAACTTGGCAATTTCTTATAGCACAGGTATAGGAATAAATCTGAAAACACTAATTTTTTTGTTTGGTACGTCATAAAATATGTACTTTTTTTGCAATTCGGGAAAATCGTCGAGACTCCATTCTCAAGTCGGACTATTTATACAAGGTGTAAGGGACAGCCCTCCGCAAACTTTAAGGGCCAAGCGCCCGAAAAGTGCCATAAAACAGTGATTTTCTGAGGCCTACTCCTCCGTAACGGCTAGGTCAATTGGTTTGAAAAAAATATATGTTTATTATAGATTCATGAACAATAATATCAACATTTGATTTTTTCGTGCAATTAATACTTTTGTCAAAAAAAAAATATTTAGCAATTTCGCAACTTTTTGCAACTTTTCCCTACTCCTTCGAAACGGCTTGGACCTTTAGAAACATTTTTACACATAAAAATTGGTGGTTAAATATTCTTCAAAGTGAACATTGCATATGTAAATCAATCAATATCTCGCAGAGAAAATGGATTTAAAGCGCTTTCCGGGCGCTGCTGGCCGCAAATAAATGCACAGATTTGCGTACTGCCGCCTAAGCGAGTGCGAGAGTTGCGTTCACATAATTTCGGTCAGATGGTTCAAGGAACTATACGCCTTAAGGGCTTGCTCAGTAGACGAAACTGAACAACCTTCCACAAGATATTTTTTCAGGAAACGAAAAAAAAATCCGCCTCACCATAAAAAATTATAAACTTGATTGGACAGTTTGTATGGGGAAGCCAAATTTTTTTTACGTTTCCTGAAAAAAAAAATTGTGGTAGGTTGTTCAATTCCATCTACTGAGCAAGCCCTTAAAGTTTGCGGAGGGCTGTCCCTTACACCTTGCATAAATAAGTTTATACGGACTTGCACTTGCCCAGTAGTTCTTAGAAAATCCGATTTCCAGCCAACGTAGACGCGGACGTCGCCGCGTCGTAGCGAGCAACGAGTAGCTTGTCGTCCGACCGTCTGGTAACCTTCCGGACCGAGCCCTAGCCGTCGACGGCGCTTTGTGTTCCACACGTGCTTCAAGGAGACATCAGCTAAACCGCAGTGACCCAGCAGGATCGAAGCCTACTGGATCAAAGGCAAAGAAGGAACAGGAGTGGGTTTTAATCAGTAAAAGTCGGACACGCCCTTCCACCGCGCCCAAGGGCGGGAGATGTCATTAGATGATTTCCCATCTAAAAAAAAAAGCTTAGACCCTAAGCTCATAGTACTTACCTTTTTAGTTAAGCCTTTATGCCTTAGGAGCTTAACTAAAAATGTAAGTCCCTACTAATCTACCCTCGAAAAATAAGACCTACTTATTTACAGTCACCCGCACATTTACAAAGATATAAATGCGCTATGAGTAATAAATTGTGAGCACTGAATTTTCGCGGTTGTCTGCAGTACACCGCTCTGCAGATGTTACGAGTAATATGTTGTATGTTGTAGCACTCTAGTCGCAAGAATACAACATAAAATATAACTAATTTCCCCGAATATATTTTGTTATAACAAGATTTTCTCTTGCTAATTCTCTCTGTGCGTGTTATTCAGCGATCAAGTGGATATTTACGCGGGAAATGCGGGATTAATGACATGATCTAACCTCCAACACTTTATTAGTTTGTGTTGCCATTATATTACCGTCATAATGGGAATGGGTTCGTCCGTGTTGCCAGCAAATGGGTTGTCCGTTAAACAAACTACTGCAATCGTCACCTGGAGAGTTCTGAACCATAATAAAAATGAATTTATATCCTGCTGTCAGCGTGCAAAATATAGAACTACCTTCGTTTTATGTCTTTTGATATATCCTTTTTTATCCGATTCGATGGCGCGACAATAAAGATTGTGATGTTGGTAACATATCTTTAGATTTCCCACATTCATCAATTAGTAGTTTTTGATGAAGATGACTCCAAATTACACGATCTAGATTTTAAGCACAAAACAGATAGGTACAGAAGTCAATCTACATAAACACCGCTTACGGACACGATATCTCGGAGCGTCTCGGACCACTCGTCGAACAGTTCCAGCTCAAACGCTCATTAGTGTGCGTCCGTCCACCGAGCGTAGGTATAAAAAGTGAAGTACATACATGAGATTTTCTTCTGTACCTATCTATTTTGTGTTTGTCTAGAACTTCATTAGTGATTTACTATTGATATGTAATTATAGCATTTTTTATATAGTATTATGTTTTATAATGTGAATGTGAGTAGGTAGACTCATAGATTATTATTTTCTATTTCGATCCAGTTTTTTATTTATTTACTTATTTGCTTCATGTTAACTGTTCTACACTGTCCTCTCATACCTATTAATATTGTAAAACTCAATATTTATTTAATCGTGAGGTTTCTTGCCGTTTCTTAAAATATTCTATAGAATACCAGCTAGCTTCTAACGTTTTATAATTGTTCATGTAAGCCTATTATAACAAATATTTTGAATTAAATTGACTAAGCAACCAGAAACGGTGATTTCTGCCTTTTCACTCAACACCAAAACACTGAATTCAAAGACAATCAAAGCCCTCCTCGCAGTAGTTCGTATTAATTTGGTTAAGCTAAGGACAAATTAGACTGCAACTAGCTACAATCCATCGGAGGTTACCGGGATTTGTAGTGTATTTACATTTCAAATGCCGAACATTGCCGATCCTGTTAAGGGCAAACCTACTCCCGAATTTCAATAGATAAATTAGCAATGACTTTTTGATCACACTAATCGAGTCAAGAGTCAATTTCCCTAGTTATTTAGCCCTTCACTTTCAATAGGTAGATGGATACAACAATAAAAAAATCTACACTCGTCTCTTATCTGCCTTTTTCACTGTCCCACTTACCATAGTAACTTTCTTCACTGTTTTTTCTTTGTTCAAGCTGTTTTTCTGTAGAATGCGCTCCGCCTGGAAATCAGGATAGCAACAAATCGATTAACATTTAAAATTAAAGTTTGAGAGCATATTTGTAAGAAGTTGGTAGTAACATCATCACAGCGTTAATATTTACAAATTATCGACTTAGAAAAATTGTTTGAGCATCTACCTATAATCGATATACGAATATAGGTAGATGCTCAAACAATTATATTATATTTACATTGGTTTATTTGTATAAATTATCTTTTCTTGTATTCGCCTCTTTTCTCTTTTATTGCACCATTCACTATTTTTTCTCTGCATCGTCCAAAGGTTGACTGGTAAATAATGCCTAAAGCATGAAGTACGCCTCTGTACTTCGTATATATGAAGATAACGTACTAAATAAATAAATATAAGGCAGGTACTTGTACCAACTGAATATCTGAACAAGCTTTTCTAACTTTACTATTCCATACCTTTATAAAAATTGTATATAATAAATAGCAAGCTTTACTTACATATACAATTTATTTTTATTTTTAATTACACAATTTTTATACAAGTATTTCCAAATCGTTCCCATGACATAACTTACTATTCCCGGAAGAAAATCCCAAGACCATACAGTTTTGTTAATTAAATAAAATTAAAATAGCTATGTATCCAACTTTACCATCCAGTGTAGAATGACTTAACAAAATAACTAAAGGCTAAACCTCTCTTATTAGTGTAATTAGTCACCGTGAACGAACTTTGATCTATCTCAAAGGTTTAGCAGATACAAGACGAAATGAGAGATTCGCCAAAGGGCTCAACCAACTGGATTTGCCACTATCTCTCCTTTATCTGCGAAAGTTACGAGTTAGGAGCCACCTGAATAATTATGTTCAGTCACTCGTTAGTTTGAAAGTATATCTCGCTATCAGTTCTTGTTAGCGTGTCGGCTAATGGAAGTCGTTGTACAAGTTTTAATTACGAGCTTTGCCATAGGTATTATGAACATTAGTTATTATGTTCTGAAAAAGCCGATATTGAATTTTGAATACTTGGTAGGTATCTATGATCTACATAGAAGACGTACTGCAGTCTCTTTTAATTTAATAATTAAGTAAATTAGTTATCAAATCTATAATCGTTGTTGCAATTCACAATTACTCGGGGGGTCCATAAATAAAAAAGACTAAACAATTATAGACCATCGAACAAAAAAAAGACACCTGAAATGAAGATCATAGAAAAAGCGTTAAAATAAATATTTTAATTTTTCGTATCTATATAAAATTACATAATTGTGTGGAATTGTGTGTGTATTGTTATTCCTTATTCGCTTAAATGTTTTATTGCTATTAGTATATTTATTATAGTTATTTATTTAAATTATTACTAAAAACCTACCATAAAAATATAGACATGTTTAAAAATACAGTGATATTCATAATTTTAATACAAAAAACAAACATAAATTTGTAGTTCCTGCAACCAGGCTCAAAAAAATAGGGGGCTCATTTAGATGCCAATGTAACACTTTTATAATTAACTTCCTAGTCATATTCAACAACTAAGCCTTAATAAATTCAAATGACTTGTAAAATGAAAACTTTGTCAAAAGGCTTTTTACACTGTAAAGGACTATATTCAGGACGAAAAGGCTTAGGATTGACCTGCTACAGTACCTACCCACTACAATAATTGCTGTCATTTTTAATTATTATTTTTTTTTTTTTAATTTCAGGTGTGTTTTTTACAATTTGACATTGTAGATTATTTTTATTTTACAATTCGACAAGTAGGATACATTTTTCTTTTATTTTTTGAATTATCTTTTAGCATAATGACTTTGCTCTATGTTTTGTAAACTATC
This sequence comes from Mythimna ferrago, assembly GCA_910589285.2. NCBI lineage: Eukaryota > Metazoa > Arthropoda > Insecta > Lepidoptera > Noctuidae > Mythimna > Mythimna ferrago. The sequence continues at coordinate 6,565,027 of OU342693.1, forward strand.
AAAATTATTGTAAATGTGAGGACTATGTTGATTGCTTTTTTTTTGTGAGTTGAGCTTTCCGAATACTGACAAATGCTTACACTATTTTTATTATCTGCATGGTTGTCATGTGATTTGACCATTACATATTTACTGTGTCGACTTTAAAAGAGACTTTGACCCCTGAGTTTGTTTCGGTGTTTCTTCTCAAGGTAGTCAGATAGGAAACACTGGCCTCATCTAGCATAAACTGACGAAAAAAATTGACGTGTAAAAGTGTTTTTTTAAACCTAGTTTTTTAAACAAAATAAATATAATTTATCATTTATCACTATGATCGTATTTTTTTTTTGTCGATTCATTTTGTTCTATATGTATCATATCTTGTAAAATTGAAAAACGTACCTAGACAAAAGCCAGCCGTATCTAATTTTCCATTATGGAATATGGGTATATAGATACCTAAACAAATATGAAAAATTAACTAGGGCAGGGACATTTTTATGCTTACAAAGTACTGACAATCACTTAGGCACACAGGTAGAAATATGGGTTCCCACGTCATACATCTATCAAATATTTACATTACCTACGTCAATATGATATATTGACGTAGGTTATATAAATATTTGATAAATGAATAAGGGTATTATCCTTATTAATGATGCAGCTTCCTTTTAAAACCGTCTATATTTTGTGTCAAATCAAATAATTTCACATAAAAATATTAGGGGACGACACTTAATGAACAGGTAGTAAAATATTTTTTCAGTTAATAACTGGATTTCCGTCACCCTCTACAAAAATCGAGGGGTGACAATTAGGGCGGAATTTCATTCAAAATGCTGGTTTTGATTGATAACGTGGCACCTCTGCTTGGCCAGAGGTGTGAAAATACCAGTAGATTATGGGTAGGTAGGTATCTACTTTATAGTCTCAAACTTGTGAATTAAACTCTAAGGAATTGTTGAAGTTACTGTGAAGATAGGAATGTAATTTAAATCGTTCCAAACAGTTTACTTGATAGATATTAACGGAAGACTTAGGTATTTGCTGCGAAGTAATTTTGTACTAGATACTTATAAATAAACCATTTATACTTAGGCACTTTTGAATTGTCAAAAAGTAAGTCAATCAGAATAATGATGCTAATTCCGCATTCCAAAGCGTAGATCTTTACGGAGAAGAATGTGCCTACAAAAAACTTCATGGACGCTTTTAAATCATCTTATTTAGGCACTACAAATAACTTGGTTACATATTTCTTGTGTACTTCAATTAGATGTGTGAAAATATACTAATTAAATGTGTTTGTAAGTGGTGTTTAGATGTTTCTGTTTTTTTTTTTTTTGATAGGTTCGCGGTTGACCGCTATCTCACCTGATGGAAAGCGACGATGCGGTCGACGATGGAACGCGCCCACCTAGAAGAAACCGATTCACTCTCGACTTAAAAGATTCCAGGGTTGTTGATGTGTTTATAAGTGAGTGGCTAGGACTCTTTTGCCATAACTTCAAGGGTTGATCTTTAGACAATTCTGAATTAGATGATTTGTTAATTAGGTACGTACCTAATAAAAGAATATTAGTAAGCACTTTTGTATAGAAAATATTTAATTTCTGCTAAGATTTACTTGCAACTCGGTATTAATATAATTCAACTTTGATATATTTTTTTATTAATATAAAATTAAACATTTAAACAAACAACACATGACAGTGACAAAGCGGAATCGTCCGAAAGACACACAGGTGTGCAGGTGTGTCAATCAGTAAACCTCCTCCTCCTTTCACTCCTTCCAGAGCATTTTTAGGGTTCCGTAGCCAAATGGCAAAAAACGGAACCCTTATAGATTCGTCATGTCTGTCTGTCTGTCTGTCCGTCTGTCCGTCCGTATGTCACAGCCACTTTTTTCCGAAACTATAAGAGCTATACTGTTGAAACTTTGTAAGTAGATGTATTCTGTGAACCGCATTAAGATTTTCACACAAAAATAGAAAAAAAGCAATAAATTTTGGGGGTCCCCATACTTAGAACTGAAACTCAAAAAAATTTTTTCATCAAACCCATACGTGTGGGGTATCTATGGATAGGTCTTCAAAAATGATACTGAGGTGTCTAATATCATTATTTTCTAAACTGAATAGTTTGCGCGAGAGACACTTCCAAAGTGGTAAAATGTGTGTCCCCCCTCTCTAACTTCTAAAATAAGAGAATGATAAAACTAAAAAAAATATATGATGTACATTACTATAAAAACTGCCAACGAAAATTGGTTTGAACGAAATCTAGTAAGTAGTTTTTTTTAATGCGTCATAAATCGAAAAAAATACAGTATTATTAAAACATCGATCAAAGTTACAACACATTACAAGAACTTTTGTATTATGTTACTTGCTGATACGGAACCCTTCATGGGCGAGTCCGACTCGCACTTGGCCGGTTTTTTGAAAATTTCCCTCTAAAAACGTGTGGCAAAGTTTGATGTTTTTAATCAATCACGCCTTAACGGTTGAACGGGTTTCGATGAAACTTCGCAAACACCATGACGCTTCAGCTTTTTTTAATTGGTAAAATATACGGTATTTCTGAATAAAGGGAACCTTTATACTATAGGTAATAAACAAAGTTTAATATATTCATTTTCTCCCATAGGTACACTTAGTGAGAATAGGGTAGTGTCCATGGTCAAAATAATTACATTTTATTTAGTCCGTATTCTAGATTATAAAAAAATATTGGACACGTATTTTTTCTTTTTTCAATTAAACAAAAAATAACAAAGATATAGCCCATTAAAATTACGTATGACGTCACCCCGTGCGAAAAAATGTAGCACGGCGTGACGTTACACGTAACTTTAATGGGCTATATCTTTGTCATTTTTGGTTTTATTTACAAATAAAAATATACGTGTCCCTTATTTTTGAATAATCTAAATCACTAGCCTATTGTACAGTTTATAAGAACAAGTACCTATACAGACCTGTTCTCCTAATCTCGAAAACATTATAAAAAGCCTAAGTTCAAACACTAATGGGGCCAAGAATCTGCTTCTGAAAGGAAGATTCGGCCCCGGTACGAAAGGCAACGAATGAACAGGAGTGGGGTTTTAGTCAGTAAAAGTCTGACACTATTTCCATCTCCACTCAAGAGCGGGGGATATCATTGGATGATTCTCCCACCTAAATAAGAAAAGTTCACACTAGGACAGGATTAGGAATGACAGACCTTTAAATATGCTGTAAGTAGTGACTAAGCTAAGTACCTACCGTTTGACGCTGGTCCCCTTGGGTAGGTACAAATTTAAACGGTAGTTTATAAGTATCATAATTTTATTATGAGCACATTAAAGGTGGAGGATGGTGGTGGGTGGAGGGGAGGTAAGCAAAAAATCGATTTTAATATTTAACCGTGGACCGATGACCTGATGAAGGTAGCGGGAAACCGATGGATGCGGGACGCACAGGAACGTTCGATGTGGCGAAGCTTGGGGGAGGCCAATGTCGATGACGATGATGATGAGTACATATTTGTTGTTATAGCGCCAATAGAAATACACCATCCGTAAAAATTTCAAATGTGTAGTTGTCACGGTTCATGAGATACCTACAACCTGGTGACAGACAGACGGACAGTGCAGTCTTTGTAAAAGGGTAAGTACCGTTTTTACCCTTTGAGCGCGGTACCCAAAAAAAATGTTTTTCCCTTACTGGTTAGGTATTATTGAAAAGAGAAAACCAACTTCTGACTGTCACATCCTCATAGCCGAACACTTCCGACAAAGTCGGCCATGGCATACTTAGTACTTTTATTTGGGAGAATTTATATAAAGTATTTTGTGGTCTAAAACATGATCAGAAAAATTATATCTGCCTTTTGATCGGACAGGATAATCTAAAGCAAACCAGATGATTTTTACCTAATCACTTGTAAAGGTTAGAGACCTATGTCAAACTCAAAGGAATATAAATGCGAAAATGTACATACAATGTATGAGTTTGTGTGTATTTTTATTACATCTTGTCGCTTGAACAGCTGAACGGATTTCGACTGAATGAAATTTGGCACATGGGTAAACCATGTCCTGGAATTTGACAGAGATCCCTTTTTATTTCAGTTGTACATATGTAGGATTATTCATTAAACCCCGAGCGAAAGCTGGCCCTCTCAAGACAATGAGAGAGCGAACACTGGCGTTCGCTCTCTAATTGTCTTTCTATTGTGTCTCTAATTAACCGTAATTAGAGACACCGATTCGAAAGGTTAATTTTCAATTTTAATACTTACTGGCGAATACTTACTGCATCAGCGTGCTGTATACGAAGCGCCCACCATAGCTGCTGCAGTATACTCGCAAACGGCAGTTTCATTTATTTGATAAATCGCTCCCATCTTAGTACACGCGCAAGCATATCGTCGCCCTGTCCGGGGCTCACAGTTTCACATACACGTGGCGCCAACTTTCATTGGCCGAATTATATGGCTCAAGCCTTGGCTCCCAGCCAGCAGGCTCAGGCGGAAATTTCACGGCTCTCTTCACTCCGTCCAATAACCAACCCAGACATTATAATTTAATCATTCTCCTTCCCTTTTAAAATTATTATTCATCCTTTTTTAGAAGTCCACGGCAAAATGAGGTCGGGAATGTAGTAGGTAACACTGAAATTATATCTTCAGTTTTACGAATTTTGTTTCATCGTAGCACAAACTTGTTTAATTGAATTCAAAGAGAGCGTCGATGAGTCGCACTCAGCTCGTTATAAATGGAGTTTCAATCTTGTCAACTTTATTTTATACTAGCTGTCCGCCCGCGACTTTGTCCGCGTGTACTTCGGTTATCGCACTCTAAACGTGTTTTCCCGTAGGAATAGGATGTTTTTCCGGGATAAAAAGTAGCCTATGTTCTTTTCCATGTCAAAGGCTATATGCATGCCAAATTTCATCCAAATCCGTTCAGCCGTTTTTGCGTGTGATTAAGTAACAAACATCCAAACATCCACACTTTCAAATATAAAATATTAGTTAGGATTTTCTTTTGTTATTGTTTTTTTAGTAGATAATTTTAACGTGTGCCTTTCGAGTGTTTTCTGTGACCTATCCAAAAGTTCTTTCTTTAGTAATGTACGTCAAGTCATTGAGCTCCTTAGTAGTTCTGATTCAAGCTAACGAATACTGCTCTAAAAGCTTGCACGGACTGAACAGTCCACTCAAATCTGTGTGGTTCTTTCCTTAAAAACACTAATCTGTTTGGTTCTCATGATTTGACCATTACCATGTTCACTGTATGGATTTTAAAAGAGACTTTGATATCAGTGTTTCGGTGTTTCTTCTCTGGGTAGTCAGCTAGGAAACGTCGACCTATCTAGCTAACTGACGAAAAAATTTACTAACGAGTAAATTTTTTTTAAAGCCTTTTTGCAACATAAATATCATTTTTACACCACCTGCTCGATAATGTCGTTTTATACGAGATAATGCAGTATGGCCGATCCCTAGGGAATAGAATAGAGATTTGAATTTGGAACACCAAAAATCGTCAACATTGTGAATTAAAATGTACGTGCATCGCACAAGTTGACTCGAAATTCAAACTGGCCACTAACAAAAAAAGAAAATAGAATAAAACCTGCTTACTGACGGGAGCATTATAGAAAATTGAAACTATAGAATCTTGTAGTGAATTTTGTTTGTTTGATAAACTTGTAAATATAATACTTATATTTCTCTAATATATGATTTGGTCGACCAAATTGTTTTTTAATTATCTCACAGATGGTGTAAAAAGTAGAGTATGCAACACGGGGATAAAGCTGTCTTTGTCTTGGGCGACTTGAATTCCTCACTTCACTCAGGTTTCTTTATTAACTCCCTCGCCATGCTCGGGAGTTAATTTTATAAATCTCTCACTATCGTTCGGGATTAAAATCAACGAACTTCGTTTCGTTCGGAATTCAACATGCCACCCTCGACTTAAAGACACTGCTTTATCCCCTAGTCACATAAACTACTATTACAGTTAAGGGTAATTTCGGACGGAAGAAAACAAGGCATATCATTAAGAAATAAAAACTTTTATTATTATCAGTTCAAATATCGTATTTACATTCTTTTTAAACGAGTAAAAGCACATTGTTTATACATTACAAAAAAAAATAATTAAAAAAACGTAACTAAATCAGTAGCGGGACAATTTCGTGATACGTAAAATAATAAAACATAGTTAATCGAAAATAACCTAGGATAGATTAAAATTAAAAAATTAAATCTCATATCGTCCGTGTAGTTCGGAACTCATACAATCGGCAATGGCAACTCGTATAGGACTGTCGTAACTAAGAAACCGTAACAACTAACTGATTATTTAATAATACCTATATACAATTCGTTCGTTCGCAACGAACGTGAGCCCAGCGGCCTCGGTCAGTACATCGTACAAATGCAAATTATTATGTATACAATAGAATTTCCACTATTCTCAATATAAATGCTCGACGTAATCTCGTAACGTACAATGTGTGCCTCACTCAACGGGTGAATTATTTACTTTGCATCCCTTACTCACTAGAGCCGCGAGTGTGCCTGAAACGCGACTGCGCTCCGCTCATTCAATTGCTAGCGAATTTTATGACTACATCAATGCGGCGAATTCTGAAGACTTTCATTGGATATTAGGATATATTCTATACATATATTTTATTATAATAATGGATTAAACTTCGATATTCGACAGTATCTACACACTTCTCAAAATAACACATTTATCTAAGGCAACTTAAGGCGGGTTGCATCGCCTTGCTAATACAAACACTTCAACAATTTAACAATCAAATAACGAACGTATATTACAACAATCAATGATCTGAACCCGCCTTTATCTTCAAAATTCGCGACTGTGTGTACCTCACTCGCGTTTCGGTTCACGTCGCAGCTCCCACTAAACTACATACAATAAAACTCAACAAACCATATACATTGAAAATATTGCGTTTCACATACTATACAATTTACGTACTATTGGTGTTCGGAACCGTATTATGAATTAACTACTCGATAGTGCCGGGGGCGGCACTTGAAATTTGTGACGTAACAATTTTGTGCTCAATTTCGTTAAATTTTGTTTAATTCCGCTAAGTGCGGCCCCCGGCGCTCGGTGTAAACGTCTCTAAAGCTCGGTTAGGACTACACTAAGTTGATCTATGCTCACTAGTGTTATTTTATGTCCGCGCACACTGACAACTCGATACTACTCGATTCTATTACTTATTATCGAGTTATGTCGCGTAATTTGGCAGTGCGTTCAGTGCGATTCAATTGTTTTAAGGCTTCAATCGCTTAGTCTTAGCGTAGGTAACATTTAATTGATTTTTATTGCTATTCGTCACCAATTTTATTTACAGAATTTATTTGTTTTCGCTTCTAGACTAGCATTATTTTAAGACTACGTACAAAATGATCTTAATGCGATACGAATGTCTTGATTTTTTTTTTTTAATTTCTGGGATTCCTATGAAGCGTATATTTTAATTGTTGGCACAATTTCCGTTCACGTTTCTGTAGGGCTACAATCTATTTTGGAATCACAGATAACTTTTTGTGTCGCTATCTAACAAGACATGGAGGATATCGCGTGGTGTTGGTCTCTGTGACTGTCAAGTTGCCAATGCGCCGGTCCTACATTACTTACACTGCGCTCTTAACTTTACGTCGTGGGGACCACTAATAATTTACTAAAGTGGTTAATTTCACTAGTCTTTAGTCTAGACGGAACGTACTTCCATCTACTCTACCTCGCCTCGCTCAGAACAATGATTAGTATATTATTCATTAATCGTCGAATTTCCTATCACGTTACAATTTACAGTAGGACGGTCCCACACTTGATTATATTTGAGATCTGCGAAGATTAAATAATTTTGGTAATAGATTTATCTCCGTTCAATTCACATGGTATCACTGGGGCGGCTCGGGGCCGCGACACATCTCCAAACCACACTAACTTTACTATTTGAGCACCGTGGAAGGAATGTGTGCATAAGATTTAGATAAACGCCAAGATTTAATGTACGAACCCTTACCATGAGTTACGAAGACTCGACACCCGTAGCCTTATACGGAATATAGCCAATGGCAACTAATATTCGATTCATCCAATCAGAAATCAATCGTAACCTCATGGTAGAAGCTCTATAATAAAACCGTATAGTTTCATAAGACTGCATTAGAGTTAACTTCATCGACAATTATCCCTTAATAAATATAAATAAACATCTTCAAAATTTTTACCAAATTATGAGCATATATTTCCAGCATAAAAATCTTTTAAAATAATACGTCATACTCTTCTCAATTATAGATATACATGGCACACTGCTCTGTTTATATATTTATAGTTATAATTCATACCTATCAGTTTACCTTGTCACCATAGAATAATTGAATTATATGGATGGATATTCCGTTGGAAGCTTAACAAGCACTAATAGAAAGGATAAAGCAATCGACGGACGAATAAACAAACGAACAATGATGGTGGGGGAGGGGGAGTTTTGACATTACAATACTGTCGGCATTGGATGCCCGTTCGAGCGATTCTTTTTTTTTAACTAGACGATAGAACTATCACGAAATGTTGGTCCGACGGAGCGAGTCAGTCAGGAGTTGACGCCTCGAAGTGCAGGATGGGTATCGCGGCGCAGGCGCCCGGCAGAACGTAAAAAGCGTAATTGATTCGACTAAAGGGCTCGTCGGCCGCGTCTCACTTGATCGTCGCGTGCCGCGTCTCCGGGTGCAGGCACACGCCCTCCACTGTGAATATTGATACCTCTGGAACAACGGAAAACATGCTTCAGAACCAAATTATTTCATCAACTTCAGGAGCTCTTGAGAATAGGAAGGTTTAAGTAATACATTTATTACACATATTCGTATCACGTTTTTATCTTCATATGATTGAGGACGAACACTATTATAATTTATAGAATACTATTACAATGACAATGTGTGGGCTATCCCTGGTCGTTACTGTTCACGAGTGATGATCCGCGACGGACAATCCACGTGAGAGCTTGCTTAGGAAAAAATAAAATAGCGGTTTTATAAATATCAGAGATAAAATTTATCTACAGGACATATTTCGATGCTTCCTACACGAGAGGTCTTAAGGCAAAAATTTAATAGAGCTGCAATTGTTAATGATATAATTAAGTAATTTGTGAAACATTTTTTTAACCGATCACACAGTAACCACATGCTGCATGTAATTTTATTATACAATTTTACTCTATGTTAGGATTTCAAAAAATATATTAGGACTTTATGTGTAGGAGGCATCGATGAGTTTGGTGTAATATTTTCCGTCAGGTTCTGGAGTGGCATTCGCGTACCAGAAAACGCAGCGTTTGAAGGTCTCCTACAAGGTGGACCGATCACCTGGTAAGGGTTGCGGATGGATGCGAGACGCGTGACCGTTCATTGTGGCGAAACTTGGGGAGCCCTATGTCCAACAGTGGACGTCTTTCGGCTGAAATGATGATGATGATAATGATGACGATAATAATGATGATAATGATGAACATTCGTGGTGACTCACCATCGGGCAGGTCCCTGAGCCGCGGCGGCAGGTCGGCGAAGTATGCGTGGTGCAGCGCGCGGGCGGCGGGCAGGCGGCGCGCCGGGTCGGGCTGCAGCAGCGCGGCGGCCACGCGCTCGGCGTCGCGCCCCGCGTCGCGCAGGCGCGGGAAGGCGGCGCCCAGCGCGCGCGCCGGGGACACGCCCCAGCGCGCCACGTGCGCGCGCAGCCCCGGCAGCCGCGACACGCCCGTCCAGCTCTCTTCCGTGGGCGTGCCTACCACCTGTACAATTTTAGGGGTTAACAAGAGCCTCAAGGTGAATAGCGCAACTGACGGCCGATGCTCTTGCTATCAAGAGTCGGGATGGTGTCCATATTCGCTGCTTTAAGCGGGAACTATATTAGACCGACGCACACGTGTACCAGGCCTGATTTATACGTAGAATCGCGTTGCATGGCGTGAATCCAATGAAGCTCTACAAATCTAGTTGCCATATAAAATGTGTGGAAACCGACGCGCCCAGATCGGCGTATGTGGCCCACGTGTGCGCACCATTAATCACGTCAACATATTTTCTACATTTAAATATCAACTGATTAGATATTGTCAGTCCACATCGTACCACTGCTGGGCAAAGGCCCAATGGGAAGTTATAAGGTACTCGTCGAAACCTACAACCTACTTGCGCTAAAAGATAAACAATAAATCGATTTGCTTTTAGTGAACCAATTAAAAACCCTTCAAACTTTGTCTTAACTTGTACTGTAACCTGTCAATTAGATTAACTTTTAGCATTATACATTTTCTATAATATGTACATTTTGAGAAGTTAGTAGTTAAAAATAAATAGAAAAGAGACATAAACATACCTTAAATATTTTATCTAGTTGGTCGTGTGTGTCCCTGACTCCCGGGAAGGTGGGTACTCCGCAGAGCATCTCGACGAATATGCAGCCTACGCCCCACATGTCCAGGGACGTGGAGTACTCCGTACTGCCCAGGAGTACATCTGCACAAACAAGAAGTCTAAATAATCATATAGTTTTAAACGAATGACACAAAGTATTTCATGACATTTCCCACAGATCGTATTGGTGTGAATTTGCTGTAAGTCTGGCAAGTCAGTAATAGACTGAAAGAAAGTTGGGCGTTCTTTGTGAAGTCCAAAATTTCACCATAGCGAGTTGGTTAGTTGGTCTTGAAAATGTGTTAAAAGTTCAGTCATAGAAAATAGCTTGCACATAAAGAACATACTCGTTTTGGTAAGATTGATCATGATCACATTACTTCCTGGCTTACAAATATGTTCAGCAGAGCACAAGCTAACCCAATAGAGGGAAGAAAAACGCCAAAATGTAAGCAGTGTACAGTAGGACGTGGCATAAGTTACATTTTAATACAAAACATGCGGCCCTCCAATACGATCGGCGGCGAAGAACTCGCGTCTGGCTCTGATTCAGTGTATAAAAGTTCAGAGGGAATGGCGAACAATCGTCTCCTGCGAAGCAATAATGCTAGATAGAGGACATCAGAACGCCCCAGGCGTCGGGAGTTGCAGGGCCTCTCCCAACCACCGTAGCTTGCGCACGGCGAGCATTGGGTAGCTCGCCGTTCGGCCGTCCAATAAGGACGAAATTCACTATGATCGATACCTGCTAGGATTACAGGATTTTTCAAGAGTTAGGTACTGACGCGCTGGAACGCAAAGAGTAACTGACAGAGTACAGGTGGGTTTTAGTCAGAAAAAAATGGACTCTCTCTTTCGCTCCTCTCAGTGCGAGAGGATTCATTTGATAGTTTCCCACCGTAAAAAGGACAAAAATAAAACGGAAACGGTAAAGTAAACGGTAGATATAAGAGACTCGACAACTATTTAGAAAGTCTTTTGGTAAGGGTCATGAAAATGCCGAGCTGAATATAAAAATGAAGATAAATGACGACTCGTGACAGCCATAAAAGTATATTTAGAGTTAGTAGGCGACATTCAATTCTCACTGTGCGAAAATAAACCGTAAATTCACATTATAGCGCTGATTTATTACTATTATTGATATGTTTTCAGGAGCTACAAACAATAGAATAAATATTCTTAATAATTATGAGGGCTTTAGCGAATGTTTTGCTGAAAAATAAGTTGTGAGTGAATCATCGCTAAACTTAAGTGACCTTGGGCAAGGCACATTGCTCGCAGAACAGATGGTCGATGGGGACGAAAGGTTTTGGAGTGGCGTCCGCGTACCGGAAAACGCAGTGTTGGAAGGTGGACCGACGAACAGGTGAGGATTGCGGGAATCCGATGGATGCGAGATGCAGAGTGGGAACATTTGGGGGAGGCCTATAGCCAATAGTGGACGTCTTTCGTCTGAAATGATGATGATGATTTATCATGAGGATGCTCAAAATGGGATAGAATCGGGTCGATACCATATTTTTTAACATAACATGTTTTTATTATCATTGAGTAGGTCCTGCCAGAGGTTTCGCTCGAAAGTAGAAAATATATATATTTCACTCAGTAATGAAGTAACATTCTATTGGTGAAAGAAGTTTTTAAAATTAGTCTATTAGTTTATTCATTACTAGCTTTTGCCCGTGGCTTCGCCCGCTTACATAAAATATAGCCTATGTCACTCAGGAATAAAGCAACTTTATATAGTGGAAAAAATTTTAGCAATCGGACCAGTACTTCCAGAGATTACCTCCTACAAACAAAAAACAAACTATACCTCTATAATATTAATGTAGACAAGCAAAAACTAATATTTTCTAAACACTAACATTTTCATGGACCAAAGACTGCTTATCAGTTGCTTATTTCAAAGTTTCAAAGCCCCTGCGCCTATTAGATATATTTATAAGAGCAAAGTGACATAATATTGAAAATTGCGTTTATATTTCAAAATTATTGCTTGTTGCTTTATTTTCTGTAATGATCAAACGGTGCCTGTTCTAATATCTCGTGTCAGTGTTTGTTGCCAAACTGCTCCCAAACGGCTTAAACGATTCTTATGGTGTGTATATTCAGTAGGTTTGAGAATATAAACTATTATTCCATACCACTAAGTGATTATGGTGGTCCACCCATTTTTTTTTTTTTTATGATTTGGTATTAAAAATACATACAGCTCTAAATTTTCAACCTATTTGTTAATAGCGATATTAGTATTTTAATAATTTACTACTCTCGGAGGTCAATTCTTCGCGCGATCCAGCCGAACCTCAAAATCTGCAGTACCTAAAGCTTCGCCACATAAATACATAGTATAATTTAATATTTCGAGACGAGTCTGTGTTTCGCAGGGGGGGAGGTCTATGCGATGGAGTAATAAAAATTTTGTGTGTATAAGTAGGTATGATAATAAGACGCAAACTATTGTTCATATCCAGTGATAAGGGTGGTCCACCTTAATTTTTTTTTATGCTGTTTTCACCAATAGACTGTGATTCATGAGCAAGGTTTAAGTGTAACTGCCTCTTTGGTCTCGTGGTCGCAAGCACGACTGCTGTACAGTGGGTCTTAGGTGCGATACCCGGATCAAAAAGTCAAGTGGTAGTGTATCACCCCTGTGACTCGGAATGCATTTAAAGCGATTGATCCTGCGCTTGATTTATCTACGATCATGTCGGTGAGAGTGTACCTGTGTTTGCACACGCACTTGTGCACTATTATATCTCTTGCGTACCTAACAAATATTTTTTTAAATTGGTCACCGTGATCGAAACTCGGTGGGAGGATTACATTATTATTATTATAGTAGTAACTGAGAATTTGAAAGATGTCTAACACCCATGCGAAGTTAGGGAGGGTCGCCATTAAAAACTAAAGACAAAGAAATCCATCACAAGAACAAATAATGCAGCTTGGGGTTGTGAAACACAACGGTTCGCACTACCGCAGCCAGAATAACAAATTGTATACGTAGCACTTCCCTAGTTCGCGTGACAATATTACTGGCGACACCCGCTATACCGTATTACAGTAAAGTTTTCCTCGAAAGCATTACTTCTAAATATAAACAGAGCTGTCACTTCTAGTTTCAGTAAGTCTGTTTCACTAGAATTTTCATAATGGTCTCTTCTCCAGGAAGCTCTTAATAGTTGACTGTAAATGTCAGTGCTATTCTATTGTCGTTTTATGCCAGTACTAAGATGTTATTTGGAGAAATTCGGAATTAAGTTTCTGATTTTAATGCTCTTAACATAGAGTCGAGTGACTATGGTTTAAACGCTTGTTGTTTGTTTAGCTTTTATATAAACAACGTGAAAAAAGAGAGTTATCGCCTGACCGCTCTGTTGGCATTCCGTAATTCCACCATTTACTCGAATATTTCACTAAACTTGTTCCAGGAATACAAGTTTTATTATAAACTAGCTGTGCCCGCGACTTCGTTCTTGTGGACTACAGGATTTTGAATTTCTTTTTCTAAAATAAAAGTAGCCTATGTTACTCCTTATTACATTAGCTACCTGCCAAAAAAAGTCCCTAAAAGAGATTAGCCCGGACAAACAGACAGACAAAAATTGTAAAAAATGTTATTCTGGTGTATGATTCATATGCATGTAATAAAAAGCAGTTATTTCAATATTACAAACAGACACTCCAATTTTATTTATATGTATAGAAGATGTATAGAAAACCTTAAAAGGTTTTGGAAAAAATGTTCGTCATTCAGAATCTGAATTAAATGTGCATGGTTCATATAGATTATATATTTTTAATTTATGAGTACACTATGAAAGAACATTCACAAAATAACAAATTTTCAAAGGTCTTTCTTTACTGGATCAGTTTTACATAAAATGGTTTGATTTCAACAAAAACCTAGATAATACCCACAAGATATCTATTTTTCCAAAATAGAGAAAGATTTCAATCATATAATGTTATTTGGGGTTGGCTGTTCTTAGGCAATAAGACATGTCTATTGTTACGTTCGTACGTACTGACGGGGTTCAAATCAAAATCAAAATCATTTTATTCACATAGAGTAATTACATTTGATGGTTTGTCATGTTACATTATAGTATATTCTTAAATTCTATTTAGCCTGTGGCATGGCATGTGAACTTTATACATTTATATATTATTGAAATAGAATAAGATCGGGTATTTATTAATAATAACAATAATAATTAGTCATAATATCTCTAAAATTTAGCATGTCCAATGTCAATTATATAAATACCTAATACCTGGTGAAACTCATTCCAATACCAATAAAGACCAAATTACAATGTCACGCTTTTACATACATAAAATATATAGATATTATTCCTGTAACCATAATAATAATAATAAACTGTAAGTCTAAGAAAACATCCTATGACATAATAACTGACCAGTGCCGGATAATGCCAGCGAGGGACCTGTAGCTAATTCTATAAAGGGGCCCTCAAAATCTTTCATGTAAATTACCACGAATTAAAACTCATTTCATTTCTGGCTTTTTGCAAAATTCGGAAGTGGTTAAAATTCATATGGCATATTTTTTTACGCCATGGAGCCCGTAGCATTTGCTACTCTTGCAACGTCGCAAGAGTAGCAAATGCTACGGCCACAGAGCCGAATTGCCATGTGGCTAACCCGGCTGTGGCTGACCCAGTCGAATATGACGTACGATCTAAACGTCTACCGGCTGTACCTATAGTTTCACATTAGGACAAAATAAAGAGAATTGGAAATAAGAGAGTAATTTGGCCCTCCAGTGGAGCATAACGGGTAGAAATTACAAATAATATTTCATAATTTGACTCCAAAAGTCGATTATTTTTTTATAATTTTGATGTACCCGGAATCACTCTGAAAGCTTTGACGAATCTACCGACACCTCTGAAGCTCAAAATCCTAAAGAAAAATATATACGAGTACCTATAGATATACATACAGTCTAAAAACATAACCATCCTTCTGGCGTAGTAGAGTAAAAAGTATGACTTACCAGGCGGTCGGTACCATAGCGTGACGACCTCGTGTGAGTACGTGTGGCTCGGCACGGACTTGGCGCGCGCCAGACCGAAGTCGGCCAGCTTCAGCTCGCCGTGAGAACTTATTAATAGGTTCTGAGGCTTCACGTCCCTGTTACAAACGAAATGAGTTATTAGACAAGATGAAAACTGGAATAATAAGTAACCTAAAGGCAGGGCCCGATCTAAGGGGCCGGGCATTTGCCCAGAGCGGCAAACAATGAGTGGCGGCAAAATTGACTTATTCCTATCTTTCAACCTAGCCATCTACACCCAAGTTGGCAGGTTGATAATTTTGTGCGAACCTATCAACAATAAAAAAAAACCTTCCAACCTACTTCAGGTTGGATAGTGGAAATATTTAAGACTTATGACTTATATGGTTTATCTTTGTCCGGAGCGGCTAAATAGCAAGATCGTGCCCTGCCTAAAGGCAGCCATACACGCTAGGATATACCTGATGGGTTTGCCTGTACGCCCTAGCGCGTACGGTTACCTTAAGATTAATAAATCTGCTGCCTTATCGGTTTAGTCCCATCTCGGCACCCATAAATTTATATTTCATGACCACGAAAAATCGCAATCACACCCTTTCATAATTCATTGATAACTCCTTTCATAGTCATCAAAAAATTATGAAAGAAAAAAGTGGTCACATTTCACGTCATAATTTATATGATGACATATAAATTCCAACAAAAGGAAGTCATTGAAATTGTCCGTAATAGAAACAACCTAACTGTAGTGAAGCAAAAGGTTTTTATTTCTTTTAAAGATTTAAGTAGATTATATATTTTTGTGATTACAGCGTAGATAATAATAGTAGGTACGATGGAATTGACATCGGAACTACGAAAATCTCATAAATTAGAAGATAAAAAAGTCCAACATAAGGAACACAGGTGTATTTTAGTCAGTAAAAGTCTGACATTGCTCTACCCAGATAAGGATACGTCATTTGATGATTTCCCAACTCGAAAAAAGGTATATCAGCTACTATATCTACATTCTACATTACGTATAAAGGTGAATTTAAGGTACATTTTCAATAAATGAATGAGAGAATAAGGGTCGTAATTTGATCACGAAGAGAGCGCTGTCCAGTTTACGAGTATTTCTTTAAATTAAATAAACTTGCTTGACTGCGATCCCACCTGAAGGTAAGCAGTGATGCAATCGTTGATGGTGAGGCGCACTAGTTTATTAAGAGCCTATTTTCGCTTTAGCTTTGAAGACACCTAAATTATAATCGGAAGGGAAGAATTGTTCCAATCCTTAGATGTACGTAGTTTAATACCACAACATACAACGAGGCGATACGCTTAGTACCTAATTAATAAACGACAGAGAAATTACATTGACGATAACTGTTACTTTTTTTTATAGTTGTTAGGCTCGCGTTTGACCACTATCTCACCTGATGGTAAGCGATGATGTGGTCGACAACTTTTTCCCTAGTTTGTACTACCATATCGAATCCGACATTTAATCCTTTGAAGGTATGCGGAACAGACAGTAAAGTTCCACATACCTCCTTTGAAAAAGTAGAGTACTTAGAAAGTAAATGTATTTACAAATTTGCTATCTGACCTCAAACTTTCAATATTTTACCAGAATTCCAAACTGTTGTTCAAACTATTGATTAGTTCTTATGAGACGCCATAGATGTCGCTACAATCCTGATTCTAAAATCAACGTCAATGTATTTACAAAGTTGCTATCTGACCTCAAACTTTCAATTACCAGAATCCCAAACTGTTGTTCAAGCTATTGATTTTTTCTTATAAGACGCCATAGATGTCGCTACAATCCTGATTCTAAAATCAACGTCAATGTATTTACAAAGTTGCTATCTGACCTCAAACTTTCAATTACCAGAATTCCAAACTGTTCTTCAAACTATTGATTATTTCTTGTAAGACGCCATAGATGTCGCTACAATCCTGATTCTAAAATCAACGTCAATGTATTTACAAAGTTGCTATCTGACCTCAAACTTTCAATATTTTACCAGAATTCCAAACTGTTGTTCAAACTATTGATTAGTTCTTATGAGACGCCATAGATGTCGCTACAATCCTGATTCTAAAATCAACGTCAATGTATTTACAAAGTTGCTATCTGACCTCAAACTTTCAATTACCAGAATTCCAAACTGTTGTTCAAGCTATTGATTTTTTCTTATAAGACGCCATAGATGTCGCTACAATCCTGATTCTAAAATCAACGTCAATGTATTTACAAAGTTGCTATCTGACCTCAAACTTTCAATATTTTACCAGAATTCCAAACTGTTGTTCAAACTATTGATTATTTCTTGTGAGACGCCATAGATGTCGCTACAATCCTGATTCTAAAATCAACGTCAATGTATTTACAAAGTTGCTATCTGACCTCAAACTTTCAATTAGCAGAATTTCAAATTGTTGTTCAAACTATTGATTACTTCTTATGAGACGCCATAGATGTCGCTACAATCCTGATTCTAAAACCAACGTCAATGTATTTACAAAATTGCTATCTGACCTCAAACTTTCAATTAGCAGAATTTCAAACTGTTGTTCAAACTATTGATTATTTCTTATGAGACGCCATAGATGTCGCTACAATCCTGATTCTAAAATCAACGTCAATGTATTTACAAAGTTGCTATCTGACCTCAAACTTTCAATTACCAGAATCCCAAACTGTTGTTCAAACTATTGATTTTTTCTTATAAGACGCCATAGATGTCGCTACAATCCTGATTCTAAAATCAACGTCAATGTATTTACAAAGTTGCTATCTGACCTCAAACTTTCAATTAGCAGAATTCCAAACTGTTGTTCAAACTATTCCTGTAAGTTCTATGTTCATGTTTCACATCTCCGCATATTATTAACAATATAAGCTAATACTCCCGTTATTACAGGAAGAGCTTACTTTTATTATTATAAACAGCGAATGCACAGCACATGCAAGCCATTGTTTACCTTCGCCTCTCAGACGATATTAAAATAGCTGAACAAAACCTAGGTACAAACGCTAGGAAGCTTTTTTTTTTTCAAACCTGTCTGGCGAAATTGAGAATATATTTTAAGTCAATGGTAGACAAGACGTTGATTGTGTTTGTAAATGAAAATTGTTGGCGTGCAGTGAAAAATATTATCAACAGCGTGGTGTAAGAATTACAGAAGTGTTTTAGTCTGTTTACTGTTAATCTTATAGTTTTATACACTAACACAGAAAAATATCTCAAAATATTTAGCTTAACTTTTAGGATTCTGCTGTATCCAAAGGATAAAAACGGGACCTTATCGCAAAAAATAGAACAAAATAAATATTTAAATCGTTCCCTTACAACAAGCGTGATTTTATGCCATTTTTTGCTACGGACGGTACGGAACCCTTCGTGCAAGTCTGACTCGCACTTGGCCGGATTTTATGTTTTTAAAAGTTAGATGAAGGATTCCAGAAATTAGTCTCTGTGAGTTTTTAAAGATAGTTTAGAGAGAACAATGAATCTTGTAACATATTGTTTTACAAGCATTTTATTTAACTTGCAATGCTTGAATGTTTGCTGGGTCCAATCTTGCGAATTAATTTTAAAGCAGTTATCTCTAACCGAATAAGCTAAAATTTTACAGACATGCTCAGTTTAGATGCCAATACACGTCTAGCATATTGAAGTCACTAATCCAATATGGGGGAATCCTGAAGATGGCGGACTAAAGTTGTTAAAAAATAAAAGGTCCGTTTTGAGACTTATATTTTGGCTACCTAGCGGCTTGTTCGGTATTGTGTAGCCGCTACTACACCGGACTCCTTGACTCACTTTCTGTAAAATGATTATTTTTATTGTGCTATTGAGTACAATATAGACCGGTTTACACTATTCTTAAATAATATCTATTAATACTGTAACATGGAAATATTATAAGAACAACCATTTTTTTTAAAAGAGTAACCATGGAGTTTCTTGCTTGTTCTTCTCCATAGGAAAAAACCTATTTGGAACCGTGCACTAGCTTCTGACGTTTTATAAGTGCCCATGTAGGTCAATATGAAATAAAAAACTTTTGAATTTGAAAATCCTAATTATTATTTTATTGTTTTTCTAAATTTGTTCCAAGTGACATTATAGGGTCTTCTTGCTGAAATGTCAAAACGGGTCTTGAGTTAAGTTATTTTTCATGTCTGATATATGTATCAAGTTAAAGGGTTTTTTTAGATGAATACGAATAAAACTAAGTCACAATAATCCAATACGACGGACAGTCTTTTTAAAGCTTGTTTTTTACATTATCTATTTTTTTATTATTATGGATAGGTTCGCGTTTGACCACTTCTTGCTACTGTAGGAATTAGGACATTTAGTCACATTGCTCAGTTTAATGTATTGCATGGTTATATAATTTCAACTTAACACTCTAAAATATGTTAAATCAATCATACTCTCAGCAGAAAAGTATCAACCCCACATAAAGTTAAAACATCATAATACTCTTCGTGCGACATACCTGTGTAAAACTCTTCTCCTGTGGCAGTACGAGAGACCTCGCAGCAACTGGAACATGTACAGCCTTACATTGTGGTGGTTGAGACCCCCAGGATGCCTCTCCATGTATTGTGATAGATCCGTGTCCTGGACAAAGAAGAACTTGTTCAGTATTTATTCTTATTTAGTACAAGAAAATAGCTATTAAGAGGCTGCTTTTCCACTCGCCTATCGTAAACATCGAGCATGGTTTAAAAGCTTGTTGCTTCATTGCACACACACATGCAATCCAACGTGATGTTTGACGAAAAGGCAACGTGAAAAAAGAGTGACCTGAATACTCTGTTGGCATTCAGTAATTCCATGAGTTACTCGAAAATTTCACAAAACTTGTCCCAGGAAATACGTGTTTTTTTTTAAACCCTTAAAAGTTTTTGAAAAACATTGTCATTATTTAGAATCCTGATAAAATTTTCTAGGCTTGTATGTTGTACTTTTTTGACTTTATTTTTTATTTTTGAGTAAATTATGAAGTGTCAAAGTTCATGCAAAAAAGCAGTTTTTCAGAGGTCTCAACTGGATTAGTTTTACACAAATTTATAAATTGACTTTCATAGAAGCCTAGGTAATATTCACAAGATACTGTGTTACCAAAATATCTAATGAAAAATGTGTAATGACGTCATAATCGCGTAAGAGCGGTTGTATGAAAAACAGTGAAAATGTATGTTGAGATGCATCCCCTTAATACTATAATATCTTTTCATTTTGTCTCCTCACAGAACGGCAAACTTTCTAATAACATCGTCTTCCATTCATCAGCAAATCCAATTCTTGGTGGTTTCCACGAGCGCGTTGAGCATCGTTATCATAGGCGGTATAAAGGTGGTGGATTGAGCTACAGTGCGAAAAAACAAGTAATTAAATAATTTAAGCTTTCTAGAGCGATTGTCCGATGACTGGTGAGCGGTCGCGGGAATCTTGTGGAAGCGAGACGAACACGCGACACTTGGGGGAGGCCTGTGTGCACAGTGGACGTCTTGCGGTTCAAATGATGATGGTGATGAGAGCGATTGTAACTATTCGGAACAAATAATTGAGACAACTCTGCATGTAAGTTAGACGCATCAGTGTAACCATTAATAATAATTTTATAGGCTGTTATATTTTTTATCAATTGTCCTATAGTACTCAACACCGCTAGAGACAAGACGACTAATATTTTAATCCAGATTTCTAGATAATGGAAAAAACTCATACTGAAAGCACATATTTACACAAGGTCTTCGTAACGTTGAAGCTTACAAATATTAGGATCGGGTGGGGCGCGACAATAAAAGTGAAATTTGGTGCAAAGCGTCATTACAAACGAATACAGTATATACCGATGACATCAGCCTAAACACTCAATTTTACTTTCAAGTACGAAACGTAGGCAATAAAAACAGTGAAGTAAAAACAATATCGCATTTACATCTAAGTGCGTCATATTGAAGAATAATAACTGCTTGAGAAGTCGGTATGAACAAAATAAGCTATCGTTATGTTACACCCAATAGTGATCGAATTCTATTTCAATTTATAAACGATACGTCACGTTAAATGAAATTGGATTCGTGAACAGACTATTGGTTAGATATTATATTTATTATAATTTTGGAGAAGTTCAATAAAGTTTTAATTTTAGTTATTCGATTTGTTTTACATGACAGGTGACTGAGAAGTTGAAAGGGAATCGTTTGTCTTGGTATGGTCATGTGAAAAGGAGGGACGAAACGCATGTTGCTTAAAAAGTTATGAGTTTACATGTGGATGAATGGAGGGGATGAGGGAGGCCAAAGAAAAGATGGATGGATTGTGTGAGAAGCGATATGAAAGAAAAGGGAGTTAGTGATAGCGTGACGAGTGACAGGACAGAATGGAAGAAAAAAACGTGTTGCGCCGACCCCAAATAAAACGGGACTAGGGCAGGAAGATGATGATTTGTTTTACAGGAGCGTTCATTGTGGCGAAACTTGGGGGAGGCCTATGTCCAACAGTGGACGTCTTTCGGCTGAAATGATGATGATGATGATGATGATGATTCGATTTGTTGTCTTTACTAATATATTTTTCATAACACAAGCTCTGCTTAGCTTGAGACTACGGCGTTGTGTGATAGTTGTGGAATATTATATTATTTTTTTAATTTGATTTTAATATTGACATTTGAATTATTGTAATTTTATATTATACTAGCTTTTGCCCGTGGCTTCGTCCGCATACATTAAATATTTATAGCTTATGTCAATCAGGAATAAAGCAGCTTTTTACCGGTGAAAAAATTTTAGCAATCGAACCGGTACTTTCAGAGATTACCTCTTACAAACAAAAAAAAAATATAAAAACAAACTTAACCTCTTTATTATATTAGTGCAGATTATATATGATGATTCATCTCTTTTAATTATATAATAATTATGTGTTTTTGAAATTTTAAACAACCGTTGTGAATGATGTGCATGTTTTTAATTGATTTGTTTACATGGAACCATCCTTTGAACATGTAATCTTGAATATATTGTAAACAAGGTATTGGTGTGTCGTATTAATAAAAAAAAAAATGAAATATAGGAGTACTGAACTTCTATATTTGTCCTCAGAGAGATGTCAGCAATACTAAAGCGGCCCGGGGGGGGGCAATTCCTGCTAGGGCTGTGGGGATGTTCGAAAAAGTTACCGTGGCTTTAAAAACAATAGGCAAATGAAGGAACACAGGTGGGTTTAGTCAATAAAAGTCTGACACTCCGTTTCGCTCCACTTAGAACGACTGGAGAACTATTTGATGACTTCTCACATCAAACAGAAAGATAGTTAGAATCCCACAAATTAATACACATGATGTTACAAGCTTTTATTTAGTTTCACCTGTCCCGATGTTTGTCTGTCATCAAACCTTGCAAATTAAATTTGACCCACTTCCCGGTTACCGATTGGGCTGAAATTTTGCATGCATGTGTAAATCAGATGACAATGCAAAATCATTATGACGTGGAGCTGATCTGATGATGCAACTGGAAGGTGGCTATAGGAACTTGGTAGTTAAACGACACAACCCCATCGAGTTTGGGCTCGTATGATTCGTCTTGACGAGCATTAATTAAACAGGTATACGAACTATAAAATCATTTTTCTTTTCATTAAAATCTTGTTTTAATATAAATTCTGTCATTACAGCTGAATAATACCTTCCCAAGTTTCACAAACTATACTCTATCTGTTTTGGTAGTTAACTAAATATGTAAACAATCTTAATAAGTCTTTTATCTAAAAAAATGTATGTAGAAATGTTTACAATTAGGTATTTAACTAAAACGACGTTAGGCAATTGATTAAATTTAAATAATATTTGTATGTCTTTTATACGATTTATTTTAAATAAAATACTTATCGAGATTGTTTACGGTTAATTAAATTACTAAACAGTTGATCGTCCTCTACCTTTTTAACCGCCAAACCACATCTATGGTTAGACTGTTCTTGCATTCATCCTCTATGTCATTGTTCCCCGTTTTAAAGTACGTACGTAAGTAATTTACTGTTAACCTAAATCATTATAATTTTATGTTGTAAACTATTTTATTCCGATACATTTATTGTCACATTTAATGTAATTACCTTATTTAATACCTTTTGAATACATTTTAATCGTTTGTATAATTTTATTGTGCGGTGGTCAATTTTATTCTATTGTAATCTATTTTTTATTATAATTTATATTATTGTTACTTTTATGATCTCATTGAAACTGTTTCCTGTTTAATGTGAATAACGCTGTTAATTACATAATTGTTAATTTTAAGTTTCATTGTTGTTATGTTATATTATGTAATTATTTTACAAAAATTGTTTCTGCCTATGTCCGTAATAGACTGAAATCTAACCAATGTACCCCAAACCGGTTTCATTAGAAAGGAGGTTCTAGACCATTAAAAAACAATGATTTTTTGCCAGATATTCGCTAGTTCCAAATATCCACGCTCCTTTGACAATCACTGTAAGTCAAGCTATTGTGAAGAGAACCTGGATGACCAGGTTCCCCTCATAATTGTAACAATGACGCCTGCCTATTTTCCCACGGAGATGACCAACACTTCCAATCCTTGGTTGCCACTCGGTCACTGCCTTACTTCACCTTTCAGTTAAGGACCACCATCGTCATCATTTCAGCCGAAGGACGTCCACTGTTGGATATTTCCGAGACGGAGGCTTTTCAACACTGTGTCATCCGGTGCACAGTCGCCACTCCAGAACCTTTCATCCCCATCGACCATCAGTTCTGCGAGTACTGTGCCCTGCCTACTGCCACTTAAGTTTCTCCTGCTAGTTAAGGACCACTTACCACAAATTCAAACACGAAAGTTAGCGTCTCCCTGGTGTGCACGATGTCGTGAAGCGTCACAATGTTGGCGTGCTTCAACTCTTTGAGTAACGAAGCCTCCCGGATGGCTGTGAACGGCGCCCCCTCTTCTTCTTGCAGTCTGATCTCTTTCAATGCTACCACTTGCTGCGTTAAACTGGGGAAAAAAGTAGAAGTTTAGAATGATGGTTGATTTAAAAACCTAAGCAGAGTAAATTATTTTAGTACTAGCTAATATCCTATAAGATATTCCAGGACATGGTCTACCCGTGCGACAAATTTCATCCAAATCCGTTCATCTGTTTGAGCATGAACCAGCATTCAAACTTTCGCCTTCGTAATACATTAATTTAAAACTCACACACCTCTTCTTTAAAATCAAAAGCTATGAGTGTATTAGTGTGACAGGTAAGGAAACTGCATAAGCATAGCATAATCAGCCTTTTAATGTTCCCACAGCTGGGACTCAGACCTCCTGTCCGGGAGAGGGAATTTGCCTTAATCCACCACGCAGGTCTAGCGCGGGTTGGTTAATGTCATCGAATTGTGACATTGAGACAACTGGCAGCCAAAAAATCAAACATCTACCAACAGCCTCACGATACGCCATGGCGTATAATAAAGTAGTGGCATCTATGAAACATTGCTCGATGCTCAATTGGTTACACCGTAACCGAACGATAGATGTTCAAATACTGAAACATCAAGGTGCATTTCTACTGAAGCTGAGCGGAGTGGAACAGAAAAGATCGGTGAAAACATAGAAGCTGGGCAGGGCGGAGTGTCCACTCCGCCCTGCCCCGCTACACAATGATTTGTGTTACCCTCCTTTTCATGCTCTCCACTCGGCACCCTACTCCGTTCTGTTCGGCTCGATTTCATTTGTTTTATTCGCAAGGCCGGTCAGCTCCACTCCGCTCCACTTATACTGTTTCCACTGTACGGAGTGGAGATTTCGAACACTGTGATTGGCCAATTCATAGTCCGCTCCTTTCCACTCCGTTTTAGCCTTATTAACGTTCAATCGCCGATGCCAAGGCAGTATGTTGTTACAGCTCTAAGATAAACAACAAGAGAATTCTAACATTGCGCCGTTTGTGTCCGATTCTGAATAGCTAGTCCGGTCCTTTTTACATCAAAGCCCCCTATGGTTAAACTCCATATTATAATTCTCAGCTCAAGACAATTACGGAATGCCTTTCTGAAGCCAGCTCTCAAGAAACAATAATACCTTACGTCTGCAGACGTTTGTGTTAATGGCACGTTTTATAAAATAAAACAAATGTGCTGATTTCTCATTGTTAATACCGGTCGTGGTCACGACTAGGCCAGTTCACACGTTAGTCTTGGTAACATAAATAATGCAAAGCTATGTCTCATTTGCATCGCATGCTCTAGCCATTGAAATTGGAGACATGGAAAAGTAAACAATCTATTGCACCTGTCGACCTAGGACAATGCATAAAGAAAAGTGGGATAGGAAGTCTTATATGGTTTTATTGCCGGATATAAGTAATTATGTCAATGTGTCTCTAGCACTTGATCAGGAAACTACGCTCATTTATATGCTAGACGTCTTGAAGTCGTTAAGAGGACTACAGAGGTCGTTAAGGTGCTAATCGCGAGTTTCCTCCGGAAAAATATTTCATCCACTGCAGTAAACATCATCAGAAAAGTATATGTTGTTCTTCAGGATAAATGCTTGATAGATAGTGGGCCCAAAACATAATAAAACTAATTTAGTTTGATAGAACAAAATAAAAAAAAAATGCCTGTAAAAAATTACTTTTATCGATTAAAAACCGGACTAATATTATACATGTAATCATTCCGATTATTTGTCAGATTATTGTACAAACAACGTTTTATCGTTTTATTGTTTTAATTTTATAATTAAATGTGTAGATTTTTAGTAAAGCGTTAAAATGCTTCATATTTGCAATCTATGCGTCTTACGGCTTCTCTTCCTTTTGCATGCAGTCCGGTAGTGACCACGCGTTGAGTTTAGTAGTCCTCTTAAGCAAAATACTTCTACCAGTTGATTATGACATTACAATCTAATAAATTTCCTGCTCAAGTAAAACTTAAATCCGCTTCAAAGCTTTTTGTGGATGTTACATAACTGTTTACTAATTAATTACTAGTTAACATCAACGTAAAAGCTTTTACATAAGTGAAGCGTATACTGCTCCTTTTAGTACCTACTAGCTTTTAGCTTCACGAATTTTAAGGCATTTATGAGGTACAAGAACGTAGTTACCCGATCTCAAGGTATTCTTGAACTAATTTCGTGAGAGCTGGTTCAACTACTCTTGAACTAACTACACAGGACGTGTAGAACTCGCGTTGAAACTGTTATGTTGTCTTAGCACAATTTTTTTTTTCGTTGTTTGTTAAACCTACTCTTATTCCTTCGTTGCCCTTCATACCAGGACCGAGTCTTCTTTTCAGAAGCAGACCCTTCGCCCCAGTAGGCTTCGACCCTGCTGGGCCCCCTACGGTTCGACTTGGGCTCGGGCCGGAGGGTTACCGGACGGTCGGATGGCGAGGTACCCATTGCTCGCCGTCCACGAGCCCGTGCATCAATCGGGATCGGGATCCCGGCGATTAGGGCGTGAGGGCCGCTCCCTCGTCTTTCCACCATAGCGGGGAAACTTGAACCGCTATGAATACGACAATTTGGGAGTTGAACACGCTTATTACCGCACGACTCGGTGAGGTGAAGAACTTCATTCAATATTCACGAGCAATGAACACTGTAAGTTCCGTTTGACTTGGCCCACTCGCCCTGACCCGGCCACGAACCACCGGGATTTAGCATATTAACTCGTGAACTAAAATATACGAGAGCTTTTTTAACGTAAAATTTTATTTGGCATGAGTTCTGATATTAAAATTAACGAGCTGGAATGCTAAAGGCTGTTAAGTCAATGATAAATAAAACTGGAAAATATGCAGCTGATTTTTCAGTAGGATTTTTGGAAACGTTATTTTTAACAGCAAGAGGCTTTCAATTCGGAACGTTTGTTGTATTGTGATACAAAATAGGAGGATAGCTCGGTGCTTTACCTATCGAGTGACGTCAAACGCTTGATTTCCAAGTGGAAACGCAGAGAGACTGTGACAAGTGCGCCACAAAGGCGACATTGTTGCGAAAAATACGAACTCTCGGATGTGGATGACGAGAAAACGCGAGGAAAAAACTTTTGTACACCACGACGACTGGAATCGAACAAAACTGGGTTTGTAAAAGAACAAAAGTGAGATGAAATGAAGTTGAGTACCTATTGTAGGAAAGTAAAATAAAGTGATAACTCTCAATGAAACTTAAGATTTGATTGCAAAAGACAAATTAACAGTTGTTTAATACATCAAAATAGAATTGTCTGTTTGTAACATCGATTTTTTTTAAACTCATATGAAAGTAAGTCACCCAAAGAGCAATGGAGCGGGTTATGCACAGAATTGCCTTGCGTGATCGAATCAGAAATGAAGATAGATAGACAAGAGAACCAAGGCTACAACACACACATGGGCATCATAGCCCGAAGAATAGCCAAACTTAACTGGTAGTGGACAGAGTAGATTGCTCGCAGTACCGTAAAACGGGGTGAATAGAGACTTAGGGGTGAATAGAGACAAAACTTTGGTTTGGTTTTTCACTTTGATACTACTATAATATCAGCCTCTAACAAAGCATCACGACGACTGGAATCGAACAAAACTGGGTTTGTAAAAGAACAAAAGTGAGATGAAATGAAGTTGAGTACCTATTGTAGGAAAGTAAAATAAAGTGATAACTCTCAATGAAACTTAAGATTTGATTGCAAAAGACAAATTAACAGTTGTTTAATACATCAAAATAGAATTGTCTGTTTGTAACATCGATTTTTTTTTAAACTCATATGAAAGTAAGTCACCCAAAGAGCAATGGAGCGGGTTATGCACAGAATTGCCTTGCGTGATCGAATCAGAAATTAAGATAGATAGACAAGAGAACCAAGGCTACAACACACACATAGGCGTCATAGCCCGAAGAATAGCCAACATAACTGGTAGTGGACAGGTCAGATTGCTCGCAGTAGCGTAAAACGGGGTGAATAGAGACTTAGGGGTGAATAGAGACAAAACTTTGGTTTGGTTTTTCACTTTGATACTATAATATCGGCCTCTAACAAAGCATCGGTTTTTTAGAATAACAATTCATTAAAAATTGATATAGTTAAATGCGTCAGCCGCATGAGCAGTGACCGCAGGGCAAGTGTCGCCACCCAGTAGGTTCCTGCAAACGGTAAGCGCCATCGAAGTCGCCCTAGAAAGAGGTGGCGAGATGATCTAGACGCGTATCACGAGAACTGGTTAGAGACGGCGCGAGAGAAGAATGTCTGGAAGGACTTGGGGGAGGCCTTTGCCCAACAGTGGGACAGTAATGGCTATTAAAAAAAAAAAAGTTAAATGCTGCAAAAAATATTCAAATATCGAGAAAATAGCCTTTAAAGTTTTGTCTCTATTCACCCCTAAGTCTCTCTATTCACCCCATTTTACTGTACAGATGTTCGATGGGGCGAAAGGTTTTGGAATAGCGACCACCACTAAGGGGAAGGCCTTTAACCAGCAGTGGACGTCATTCAGCTGAAATGATGACATCATCATCATCACATCATTATGAAAGTATATTCGATACCTATAAAAAAATGCAATCGGTTACGAAATTGATGCAGACGAAGTCACGGGCAACAGCTAGTTAACAACAAAGATTAACAAATCTTTAGCAATATCCGGATTGTATAATGGACAATCTATTTGAGTTATAAAGTCATTAAAAGCAAGGCTGTTTGAAAGTTATCAGGCAAGGAACTCTTTAGTTATGCGAATGATAGCTTAAGACCGAAGACTTGCTGAAATGTGCCTCGGTCGCATCCACTCGAGTTACGCCCCTGACGCATATTTAAATATTGATGTTCGTTACGAAATGCATAAATATTTATAAAGCTGATTACTTTTACCGTGGAATAATTAATTTCCTTGTGTCAATTAGGCAACTTCCTTATTATGCTGCGAGATTTTATTCAAAGGGAAATATTGTCGGAGATTTGTTTTTGATATTGTAAAACCTTTCACGAAAAAAAACAACAGTCTTGATTGAAATATTTTGAAAAAAGTTTTATATTTTTTTATTTCACTGGCCTGTTGGTGTAGTGGTTAGTGGCCCTGACTAATATCTGTGCATAGAAATATAAAAAAACACTGTGTCAGGGTGTAATATATATCTTTAATGGTATGTCTTTAGAAATATATAAGTATGGTTATCAGTTATCTCTAGTACTCATAACACAAGCTCTGCTTAGCTTGAGACTAGACGGCGTTGTGTGATAGTTGTGAAATATTATTATATTATTATTATTATTTGTGGTATCGCTCAGCGAGAAGAGTTATCTCGATTTCTCTAGGAACCCATAACTAGGTACTCAACCTGATGACCATGGTACCACCTAAAAAGTTATGCTCTTTCAAACAAAAAGGAATTTTCCAAATCAATCCAGGCGTTTTCGTGTAATCGGGGAGCATACGTATAAAACAAAAAAAATCTGACGAATTGAAACCTCCTCCTTTTTTTGAAGTCGGGTAAAATCGCCGCATGTTTTTTTTAACACGCTATTTTAATTAATATAAACTAGTGCTTGACTGCGATCTCACCTGATAGTAAGCAGTGATACAATCGTTAATGGCGTAGCGCACTAGTTTTTAAGAGCCTATTCAGTCTAGCCTTCAAGACACCTAAATTATTATAATCGGCGACTTATCCTTTTTTTATAGTTTTTTCGTAGATTCGCATTAATTTGCTGTGCTAAAGTGATTACTGCCAGTCCAGAACTTTCAGGGCAACGCCATTAGTGGATACTACTCGTAATTTAATAAAGTTATAAACATATAATAGATAAAATATTACAAGTTTTGTGAAGGATAGCTAGCAAAAGAGAGTAAATAATAAAACTAGCACAAAATAGTGGCCGCTAAACATTATACTTAGTTACAATTAGCTCGTCAGCGGGGCTCTGTATCTCCCGAAGGGATCGCTCAATTTCCCGAGCTAGGAACTACCGTATTCGTTAATTTACTGTTAAGATTATACTCCAGTACTAGTTGTTGCCAGTTACTTTTTTTGCAAGTAACACATGAACTATAAGTTGAATCAAAAACAGGCAATAATGATTTTTTGTTTATGTATAATATAAACTAGTGATTGACTGCGATCCCACCTGATGGTAAGCGGTGACGCAATCGTCGATGGTGCATATTATTACCCAAACCAATCTAACTTCGTTTATAGATTTGCATATATATGATAAACGATGTTTATTTTGCAAATACATTAATAAAAATAACACTTACACATCAATTTTTTGTCATTAATTCAATCTACTACTAGCCGATTGCCGAGGTACCAAATCATTTATGCCGACTTATGAGGTATATTTCTTAGTGCTAATTAGGTACCACACCTTATACATTTTCGAGAACTCACACACACTGTTGAACCAAGGAACATAATAAGCATAGTCAGCCTATTAATGTTCCCACTGCTGGGACTCAGGCATCCTCTCTCTGGGAGAGGGAATGGGCCGTAATCCACCACGCGGGCCTAGTGCGGGCTAGTGAATGTCACATGTCTTCGAATTTTTGGTACCAAGGAAATTCACTAGAGATAGTGTATCTAGTAGACCTCAGAAGCAGAAACTTAAGCATTCACACAGATTTGTATGTGAAATTCCTTAGGCAATATTAAAAAAATATATTTCAGCATCATCTTTTTCCCTTGCACCGTGTTATTTGGGGTCGATACAACATTTTTTTCGTCACGCTTACATTATTAAAAAAACAAATATATATATGCATGTACCCATACATATCACACTGATACTTTAAGGCAGAAAGCAGACTTAATGTATGTGTGTACTTATTTCAAACAGCTAAAATCCGTGCAGTTTTGTGGCACACGTGTAGACCAAGTCTTAGTTTAGGACAGGATTTTTTTCCCGGGAGTATGTTCCTTTCGGATATTTTTCTAAAGGTAATAAATAATAAAAAGAGACTCACTTGCTATAACCTTTATACACTGTTGCGTAGGAACCCTCACCAAGTTGCTCCAGTTTAATGTAGGCTTCCGATTTCCCGAAGGGAGAATCACCCTGTTGACGGACAGAAAAACATTCATTAATCAACTATACTCTGTTCAAAATCTCATTAGACATTTATGAAAACCTTTCCGTTCAACCAATTTTGACTTTTATTACGTTGGTGATATGACAAATGGCGGCTGCAGTAAATTGTTGGTATTGTACCACTTTTTTTGCTTTTAATGCCTTTCTATGCCTACGAAATAGAAGTTAAGATCGGTTGAACAGACAATTAAAAAAGGTTTCTTTTTTCTAATCATAAGGGGCCGGCGGAGGATGAATTTCCATACAAACGTAATACCACGCTCATTTGCAGTTGGAGCATATATCCAACATATTATGATGATATTCGGTTAAAGACAATATTTATCTAGGTTCCTACGTCGAGAATATTAGAAATATTGTTATTTTTAATACAAGAAAAGCCAAATGGCATGTTTTGCCATTTACGCTATAAAAAAGTGCGAAATCCAATTTGCTTAAATTTCTTTTTGTTTTTTTAAAAAAGAAAGACGTAGGAACCTAGATAAATATTGTCTATAACCAAATATCATCATAATATGTTGGAAATATGCTCCAACTGCAAATGAGCGTGGTATTACGTTTGTATGGAAATTCATCCTCCGCCGGCCCCTTAACGCGAATACGTTATAAGCACATTGAAACGATCCTGTTATTTATGACACGGCACAAACATGCTGATATTAGAATTATGAAATGTTAATGCAACGTTTCAGTGCCTATTATGAATTGAATACGATGAAACGAGAATTTATTTCATGTAAATTACAGTTGGTAATGTATCGTACATTTGTATTGTGCTTTGAATAGGAGTTAAATGATCGTTTGCCCTCTATCAAACCTTCGAGCTACTGACGGTTCGGACACAGTGTCCGAACCGTCAGTAACTGGAAGGCACATTTTGTTTTCACTGA
The DNA here is from genome assembly GCA_910589285.2 of Mythimna ferrago. Taxonomy (NCBI): domain Eukaryota; kingdom Metazoa; phylum Arthropoda; class Insecta; order Lepidoptera; family Noctuidae; genus Mythimna; species Mythimna ferrago. The sequence goes on from OU342693.1 coordinate 6,597,531, forward strand.
TGATTCGGACACCACCATAATTGAAGCTGTTGTAGTAGAGTGTAGTAATCAGATAAAAAAAAAAGTCTTAAAACATAATGTAATGTTTATTACCCCAAGTTGCGACCTTAAATCCAGCCTAAAATAATGTTGTAAAATAGGTTTGAAAAAAATATATGTTTATTATAGATTCACGAACAACCTTATCAATATTTGATTTTTTTGTGCTATTAATACTTTTGTCTAAAAATAATATTTAGCAATTTCGCAACTTTTCGCAACTTTTCCCTACTCCTTCGAAACGGCTTGGATCTTTAGAAACATTTTTATACATAAAAATTAGTGGTTAAATATTCTTCAAAGTGAACATTGCATATGTAAATCAATCAATATTTCGTAAAAAAAAAATGGATTTAAACGTCAGCCGCGCGCTTTCCGGGCGCTGTTGGCCGCAAATAAATGCACAGATTTGCGTACTGCCGCCTAGGAGGGTGCGAGAGGTGCGTCCACATAATTTTGGCCAGATGGTTCAAGGAACTATAAGCCTTAACGCTTTTTTTCCCATATATCATACTAGCTTGTGCCAGCGGCTTCGCCGACGTGAATGTAGAATATTGTTGTGTACAAATTTTGAAACCCCTTTTCATCCATTTAGGGTGTGCATTTTGTAAAATTTCACTCTTAGTGCTCGCCTAAGTCATAAGAGGAAACCTTGTGCAAAATTTCACGCTCTTAGTCCCAGTAGTACGTTGTTAGTACCGGCTGTAGGTACGTTGATATGTCAATCAGTCAGTTTCTCGCTTTTATAGATTTTAAAACTTTTTATCTGATTAGACTAAATATTGTGTCGGAATCAGCGAAAAAAATTTTGAAAGGAAACTGTGTCTATTCAGACGCTGTGTCCGAACCGTCAGCAACTCATACATTCTACATGTAGCTGAATAATATTGAACAACCTACAACAAATCTCAATAACGAAATATCCTTGCCCAGATTTACGTCAATAAATAATAATTTCAAGTAAAACAGCATTGAAACAGCGAACTTTGCCCATTTTACTACCGCATAAAATGCCAGTAAGCACAACAGGGGGTTATTTATAACTATTAGTTTATATTGTGACGTATTGCCACTTAGAATACTGAAAATCTACACTTCTCTGCTTTTTTCCTACTTGGCCAGTTTAAACTTGGCAAAAGCAGCAATGGAATCTCTCCATTCGGGATTTGAAGTAACAAGGGTTTTGGGTTTTGTAAATAACGTGCAGTAGGTGGCAGCACTGACACGTCTGGTCCAGGCAGTTGTCGGAGCGTTTATTTCCTGACATTAGTTATTAGTCGTCTACATCATGTTGACATCACAAGCAACGTTAAATCGTAAATCTCTTGCCATAGTGGCGCCAATTGGTAACGTGTATTTTGAAAATGCCTCTTTTTTTTAGTGGGAAATCGTCTTATAACCTCTCCCATTTGGGTGGTGCAAGAGGGTGTGTCAAATATTTACTGACTGACTAAAACCCATGTGCTCCTTCAGTCGCCCTGGTATTCCAGGACCACGATAACTCTTTCATACAATCCTGCAGCCCTGGCTGGCATCGGCTCTGGTCTGTTGACATGCCTAAAAGACGCACGTGGTATACGACGCGCCGTCGACCCTGGCCTGAGGTCCTACCACGACGAGCTTTTAACGCGATCTATTTGACGACCTAAACTGAACTGTTAAATGGATGGAGCTATACGGTCTGTATAGCTTCATACCCCTTTCTCCCTCGCACGCCAAGACGCCATGGTAAGGCCCCTGGTCCATATCAGATGGCGAACTAATGTAAGCCCTCACCTTCCATGGGCTTTTTCCTCACTCATTGTGGCCGTACCTACTACGTGTGCTCTGGTTAAAGTTATCTGTAAAACGGGAGCTACATTAGACCAACGCACTCATGGGCCACTCCTGATTTAGGTATACGTAGAGTCGCGTCGCGTGACGTAGATCTAAAGCTCCACAAGACTAGTTGCCATATAAAAATTTCTGGAGATCGACATGTCCAGATCGGCTTACGTAACCCACGTATGCCCAATGCCATAAATACCTTAAATCTACACTAATATTATAAAGAGATACAGGTCGCGCGGTGAATTAAGATCGCTCGGTGAAAGTAGTGGGGGCAATCGGCGCATGTGTACAATTGCGCACAGAAATTCTTAGTATGGTAGGATTTTATTTTTAATTTCGTATGTTTGAACCTTAGTAACATATAACTTATAATAACACTAGTTTTTGCTTGTAATTTATCTTGTAAGTAGGTAAATTCTTCTGAATTTACAATTTAAAATTTTAATTTTTCTAAATTAAAATTTTTAAAATTAAAATAAAAAAAATTATTTCGTTAATTTCTTTCTTAACGTAACAATTCACGTCGTAAACCATTATTCTGGCTAGCCGTTTTACAACTTTATTTTTAACCATTTTTTTTACGACTACGTATTACTAATAAGATAACACAAGCTGTACGCAACAGTACCCAAGTACAACAGTATCCAATGAGACGCGAGAACGCAACGCGGGAATTGAAGAGCGACTCTATCTACCAATGACGTGTCGCCGACGGCGCACAACCGCCCGTACGTCGCCAAATAGACCTTAGAATTGAATACTGCGCATGCCCCTTCCACTTTTACCGAGCGATCTTGATTCATCGCGCGACCTGTACTTAAAGTTTTTTTTTGTTGTTTTGTTTGTAGGCGGTAATCTTTGAAAGAACTAGTCCGATTGCGAATTTTTTTTCACCGATAGAAAGCTGCTTTATTGCAGAGTAACATAGGCTATATTTTATTGTATTTATTTTTTATATATTATTTTATTATATTTTTTATATATTATTATTTTATTTTATTCGTGGGCGAAGCTGCGGGCAAAAGCTAGTCTTAAATATTTAGCTCAGGTAATGCGCTCACGCAGTTGCATGTTCGAACAAAATGCCAGTTACTAAGTGAACGCCTCATAAACATAACCGACGGTTATCGGTAGCTAAAATACTTGAATTCACGTTAGAAACGTTAATTGGACGGTTTAAGTGGTTTACTCTTTGATAGATTAATTCGCTGTAATGGATTTAAATCGAACGCTTTTAATAAACTAGTAGGTATGTACGTATCTATGGTATAGGGCTGTGGGAAGGTTGGAAATAGTGACCATCTGGACCGCAAAGGGCAACTAAAGATACACAAGTGGGTTTTAGTCAGTAAAAGTTTGACACACCCTCTCGCTCCACCCAGATCGGGAAGTTATCTGATAGTTTCCCACGAGTGTTGCAACTAAATGAAGTTGTACCTTTCCATTTCTATGCATAGGCAATAGGCATCACGAACCTAATTCTGCTTAGCATAATAAATATGAAGTTTTTTTTTTTTATAGGTATGTAATTATTTCATACAAGTTTATGCTTATCTAGTGTTTGATTAATTTGTTAGCAGTACACCGCAGAATACCCCTGTATTGTTTCAATCCATCCTAAGGTTGTCTGGCAGATATCGCTGTCAGCGATAAAACCGCCATTGTACCCATAGATTTAAGTTTATGAATAAGTTACGTTACTTTTTGGTATACAATATATTTTATTCTATTCTATTATTCTCTTTAAGGCCCAGGCGCCCGATAAGTGCCATAAAACAGTGACTTTCTCGTGTGAGTAAGCTTACTCCTCGGTAACGGCCAGGTTAATAGGTTTGAAAAAAAAATATGTTTATTATAGTCATGAACAACATTATCAACATTTGATTTTTTCGTGCTATTAATACTTTTGTCTAAAAAAATATTTAGCAATTTCGTACCTTTTTGCCACTTTTCCCTACTCCTTCGAAACGGCTTGGATCTTTAGAAACATTTTTGCATATGTAAATCAATCAATATTTCGCAAAGAAAATGGATTTAAAGGTCAGCAGCGCCCGGAAAGCGCTTTAAATCCATTTTCTCTGCGAGATATTGATTGATTTACATATGCAATGTTCACTTTGAAGAATATTTAACCACCAATTTTTATGTGTAAAAATGTTTCTAAAGGTCCAAGTCGTTTCGAAGGAGTAGGGAAAAGTTGCGAAAAGTTGCGAAATTGCTAAATTTTTTTTTTTGACAAAAGTATTAATTGTACGAAAAAATCAAATGTTGATATTATTGTTCATGAATCTATAATAAACATATATTTTTTTCAAACCAATTGACCTAGCCGTTACGGAGAAGTAGACCTCAGAAAATCACTGTTTTATGGTACTTTTCGGGCGCTTGGCCCTTAATATGTTTTGTCTGTATCAAATAAATATTTTCTATTTTATTCTACTAAAAAATTAATCGTAGTCCCATTGTTTATAAGACGGCGTCTGCATAAGCTCGAACAACAACCGTCGCTAACGACCGTAAAAACTAAATTGCAGACAAAAGCATTTTTCAAGCATAAGCACAAAGTATCATAAATGACTGGTATCCCAGAATTACTCCGCGATCTAATCGCACCATCTATCAACGTCGCCATTGGTCCTACTCGGCCTATTTGTAAGCTAGCAACACTTCGCCCCACCACCCGCGAACACTAACATTTATCATTATACTTTTATATTTATGTGCATACGGACGTGCGAAATGGAAGTGAAAATAAATATAAAAGTGAGCATACAATCTATTTGTATTTACGTTAGTAAGAAACAATAGTAAACATTTATAGAATTTCTGTCTGATGAAGTTATTAGAGTGTGTTTGTATTCAAATTTGTAATGAGTGGTTACGTTGTTTGAAAACATATCGAGTGTTATACCTGTGATGAGCATCTTGTTAGGAATGTGTTTTGTCTCAGTGTAGTCTCTTGGCACAGCTTGAGAGCACTTGTAACATTCTCCTTATACAGAATTTTTACAAGTATTTTGCATAACAAAGCTAAATAGTACCTAAAGAATTTCTTTATGAGTCTTCTTACCCCAAAGGCACTAAACCGCTTGGTGCGTCGGCTGGATTGGTCGTGAGGCCCCAGAAAGGCCTCGGACTTGGGCCTGGGCGGCCGCTTCGGCCTCATGACTACCCTCGCGTCCTCCCTGGCACCTTCGTCAAGGAGTTTCGAGTCCGAAGACACGGACAGTTGTCTTCTTACACGATACTCGCCGTTACCGCCGCCGCCGCTCCATTCTGTACAACAAGAGAAGAATTGGTTAGTTACAAAAGAGAAACCTATACAGAAATCGTTTAGTTTTAAAGAAAGTCTTATTACGTAAGTACAAGTAAAACGGAGCTACATCGTCCAACAAATCACGTCGTGCGTGAAATTCGAGTGGAAATCGTTTGGGAACTACGGCATTTTCCACAGGAAATAAATCCTGCCACAAATCCTGTTCACGTGTTCCGAAATTACAGCTTGTGTGTAAAAGTAATCGGGTTTTTGATAAACCTATTACACCGCACCGGCATTGAAATGTTCCCTTTTCCTCTTACGCCCGCTTGTCCTTTCGAACACATGACGTAGCTATTTGCTTCCCCAAATCATGTTTCCCGACACAATCATCAACCGCACTCAAACACAAACATTTTCAATAAAAGCTTCGTCAATTGACAAAATGAAAATCCCGTCAGAAATTCCGTGCTAGCACTTAGTAAGCAAATAAATTCACGAGAAAATAAAAAATGGCGTGTCGATGCGACGTTGTTTGAAAGAAGCAATTTTTCCGGCGGCCGTCAATATTCCGGTATCGGAGAATCGGGAATCGAAGCACTCGGAAAGCCCGTTAGTGTCACAAAGATGCGGCATCTATGCGACGGATGTAAACGCGAAACGAATAAATCATTCGCAGACATAAAATCGTTTTGAAGAAGAACAAATCGATTATAGAGGCGATCTATCACTATGATTGAAACCAGCAAAAGATAAATAAACGATACTGTCCAATTGTCCATTTGTTTAGCGTAGCGCGAGACATTTTCAAGGGCTAGCTATTAAAGACCATTGACTTAAGTAAGGAGCTCTGAAGTTTTTTAAGATTGCAAGAATGAACATTCATTTTATGTGGAAAAAGTAACAGTACTCAAGTAGCTTCCTCTTGCCGCTCAAATATAATTTAAGAGCTACATAGCAGTGATGAGTACGTCAATTTTGCGTGCGCCATAACGCGCATCCAGGGTAATGTGTAAGTGGGTCACGGGGTGGCTCGGGAGCGGCAGGTTCCCCGTGAGGGACTACGGACCGATTCCGACAAACCCAATGATAATTTTATTGGCGAAGTCCCCATTGGCCGCTTCTATTAACTCGATTCAAATATCACCGTCATTTCGACTCGAAGCGACGAAAAATTAAGAAGATCAACAGAAATGCCAATTAAAAGTTCTAAAGAAGTCATTTAGACGCATATTTTTTATTTATTAATTCCCATCACTTTGATTAATTATTCAAGATAGACTGTTGGATGCTTCTGCTAGCTTCTTAATTAGTAAACAATGTGTTTTTTTTTTTTCGTTTTCCGGATGTACAGACAGAGATAAATAACAGAAATGTAAAGCAAAATACCGGTTAAAATTGCAGTTTAATTATAAATTCGATGGAATAATACAAGTGGTCCGTCCACACACACATACAAACTTTCATCTTTATACTAGGTAGGTAAGTATAATGCGAAAGAGTACGTAAGTATACCACACACATAATTTATTACGACAAGAGCAATAGCGCCGTACTGCGGTATACAAATCGCCAGTATATCTGGTCTGAAGTAATTCTCTTCGAAGGTTCCGGGTTATAAAATAGTAATATCACCATTATGCCTCCATTTAAGGGTCATGTGTCGTATAATCTTGTTTTACGAGCAGTCTTTTGATGTCGGTTCGATGCATATTGAGTATTTATACGCATTTTGGCGTACGTATATCTACGTCATTTTTCATAAGGCGAAATAAAAAATGTTTATCGGGTCCTAAATCCTCATGTCATTCGGGCCACACCTCGTACAGTATTTCCGTAATTAAAATGGACAGGGATATTTTACGGTATGACACGCGTTATGCACGAAACTGTGGAGCAATTAGGTTAATTGTTTAAGCTCCTATGTTATGCTCTAGCGTGAATATATTCAGCAATCCTGTTGTGAGTGGAGTTACACTAGGATAGACGTGGAAGTGTCCATCTGATCAGGTGTAATAGCAGATTATGCGACGTGACAGGCAGGTTTACGTGGCTTCGTCATTTTAAATAAGCAGAATTGTGTTTTTCATTTGTGTCGCGTTACTTTACATTTTTGTTTAGGAATATGCTTTAGGACATAAGCAAAGTTATTTAATACTTCTAGTTCTTTTACTGTTTACAGTATACAATTATTGTGCGTATAGCTAAGAGTGTATTTCCCCGTCGTCTACTTTCTGAAGCTACAAACTAAGGAAAGAAAGAAAGAAAAGTATTTATTTTGGCACAAAAAACATTGTAGACAACAAAAACTTAAGACAAACACAAAACAAAACAAAAAAAATAAAAAGTAACATTGTGTGTCACACGTTTGCGCCAAAAAAGGTCCAGTTCAGCGAAATGCCAGACAACTACGAGGTAGTTGTCTGACGCTGGTTTTCAACTGAACCTTATTTGGAGTGAACGGATAAAAATAAATTTACAATTAGTGTCAACACTACATTAGGTACATAAGGGGTCTTTAAGTCACGAGTGAATAGGTTAGTTCTAGGCAAGCGCATAGCTTTCCATTAGGTGAGACATTGGTCAAACGTGCGCATGAAAAAAAAAAGTGTATCTGTCTTTCTTCGAACTCAATATTCCGAAAAAGAAAAGTTTTAGACAGGTACAGAATATTTATGACACAAAAGTCATAGATTATTCCTTTTGATCAAGTTACACACAACTCTTTAGGGACCATACACATAGAGGATTTTCCTTCTCCACGCTAATTCAATAAACGTGTTACTCGATGCCATGTGACCCAATTACGAAAGTTTCCGAATTACGTAGGAACAACATACCAGGGCGGTTTAAATGATCCACAATATATAGCTAATGTTATTAACAACTTTCCAGACCATAAACAAGATTAAATGTTTTTCAAACGTCAGTCATGAAAAGACCGCCATTAGGCCACAGGATACTAAAATAAAATGATAATTAATTAAACAACTCGGTTTAAATATTGTTGGACAAAGGCTTATTTCATGTAATATAACGAGCTACAGAGTAGCAGATATCCAAAATCATAAATTTCGCTTTAATAATTGTGCGCATGTAATGTGATTAATTATCAAAATTAACTGTTGCGGCGACACGCAACGGTTACATTTCATATTCGCTCGTGCGATCAATTTACGTACATTGCTATTATGTTGTCTGTCTGATGCCTATTTAAAAGAGTTGCGTAGAAAATATAAAGCATTAAAAACAGTACTTGTTACTATGTCCTAATTGATAAACAAATAATATGGAATGTGCTAATTTTTGGTTAGTTCGAAGCGGATTTTACTACAATTTCATACCAAACATAAATCAATACGAACAACACTCGTGGTTATCGTACGTACCGTGTTTGTTTACCAAATAGAACACGTAAAGAAAAACCTGTCAAGTGCGTGTTGGGCTCGCCCACCGAAAGCTCCGTACAAACTTACCTATGTAAATAATTGGAAGCCCAAATCGGGTCAGATTTTTCCGAACCGCAAATAATGATTATTTTGTGATGTCACGACAACTTTACGGTTTTCAGACTTTTCCTTTACTTGTGCTATGAGACGTTGCTTTTGCCAACAGGATTCTAGGTCAAGGGGAATACCTTATAGGTTTTGATTTCTTTGCGAGTGTCAAAATATACACCTAAACGGAGCATAAACGGTATATTTAGATTGAAGTTCTAAGAAAAAATGAACTGCTTTACTGCTAAGAGTAGCAGACCTGCGTATTGGATATTAATTTCAGCTTAATACCTCATATCTACACTAATATAATAAAAAGGTAAAGTTTGTTTTTTTTTTTGTAATATCTGAAACTACTGGTCCGATTGCGATAATTTTTTCACCGATATAAAGCTGCTTTATTCCTGAGTGACATAGGCTATATTTTATGTACGAGGGTGAAGCCGCGGCCAAAAGCTAGTAATCAATAAAATAATTCATAAATCCTCAAAAAAAAATAGCAAAAAGGTTTTGACAGACTGATCGACGGAAAACAAAGATCCAATACCCCTATAGGATCACTTTGTTCCTTTTTTTTCGAGCGAGTATGTAACCCTAAAATGCTACCAACAAAGTTTGTTTGTCTTTTATACTATTCCCTCCCCACGGTCTCGCATGGCAAGTGTTATAAATGGGCAGATCCGTAATGAGGTTCACATTACAGGAAAATTGTAAGGGGACTGTTTATTTTTATTTTTGTTTGCAGATACTGCTTGTTTACAAATGTTTGTCTACCTTTAGATACGGATCACGAACTCTATTCTTTGTTGTCATACATTGTTGTTTCAATAGTGGTTTTAATTGTTAACTGCGACTAATTAAAACATGCAAGTTGTAACTGTATAATCGAAACTTTCTATGTCTCGGCACGAATTTTAGGATCATTAAAATAGTTACATTATATACATTATATTTGTGACTTAGACCTCTCTCAAGCTGCCACACAACACCAGAAACTCCGCCTTTCGCATTCAGTATCTAATGTTTGAACACTACTACTCAGCATATTTTGATTGTGACTTATACTGCAAATCAAACTCAGCCTTTCGCAGTCCACACTGGACTTAGACCTCTCCCAAGCTGCGTCATAACACCCGACCCTCCACCTTCCGCACCCAGACTGTCTCATGTTGGTAAACGTATATCGAACTCAGCCTATTCGCAGTCCACTACTAGACTAAAGCTAGGACTACATTAGACCGACACACGTGTAACACGCCTGATTTGTACGTAGAAAGACTTCGCGTGGCTTGGATCAAGTGTAGCTTTACAAGTCTAGTTTCCATATCAACAGTGTGGAGACCGACGGGCACAGATCGGCGTGTGTGGCACACGTTTGCGCAGTTTAGTTCTACGTTTAGGCCTCTCCCAAGCTGAGCCACAAAGCCTGGTCCTCCACCACCACTACCATCAGCCTTTTTAATGTTCCCACAGCTGGGACGGGGACTCAGGCCTCCTCTCTAGGAGAGGGACGTAATCCACCACGTGGACCCAGTGCGGGTTGATGAATGTCACATGTCTTAAAATTTTTGGTTCTAGGACATGCCAGTTTCCTCACGGTGTTTTCCTTCACCGTTTTAAGAGTAGTGGTGATGAAATAAATTACACAAAGTCATGCGCCTGGCTGGGTTCGAACCCGTGACCTACAACTCTTAAGTCGGGGCCATTACCATTCGGCCACCACTGCTCTCACTGGTTCCCCACCTTTCGCTAACTTTGAAAGGACGTCGGTCCACTTTACTAAGGGAGTTGCCGATACGCGACGTCATACTTCCTAGAAACCGCATCATCTATTTTGCTACAATTGTTATTGAATTAAGAAACAGCAAAATAGGTGATGGGGTTTCTGGAGAGCATGACGTGATACGCGAGCTCCTTCTAGGACTCGTTTGCTGTACCCACAGAACAGATGAAAGAGATTAGAATGCTGTGGGCGAGGCAGGCGTGCCACAAAATAGGGCAATGCTCATAGTTCAACTACCAATAGCAAACTCGCGATCTAAGTGTGCGTGGTCTGTTAGTTGCGTAATGCACGTTTGTGTTGGTTTATTGCCTGGAGTTAAAGAGTGGGAGACAAGCGGCGACACTCGTTGTAGTACAAATCGGAAAGTATATCCTTTCTAACCTCTTTTATCTTTTCTGTGGCTGGCCCAGTGAATTGTAATCACATTAAATACGTATTTCTTATCTTGTCTGTAAACGTAATCATATGAATTCGTAATAAGTTCGTTCTACCGTCTGAGGATTAAGTGTGTGTTGCCTTTGAATTCAGGATTTAGTCTACTTATCTCATTTTACTTAGTTATTTTCAGATATACCTAGATTATAGGGGTCATAGTACCTATAGAGTAAGAAGAATCTAAAACCTTTGAATAAATCGTATAGACTTTTGCTGTAGTAGCGACAACAGGTAATATATACCTACTATTAGTGGGAAAATCGAGAAGGCCTGTAAGACTTTTACTGACTAAAAATTTAATCCGGTTCCTTCTTTCCAATTGTTCCAGGGCCCCGGTGGTCTCTTTCGCATGACCCATGGCCCCAGTAGGCTTCGACCCTTCTAGGCCCCTACGGTTGCTGACAATAACAACTCCTTGAGTGGAACACAACGGGCCTTCGACTTGGCGTACGGTTACCGACGGTCGGACGGCGACCCATTGCTCACCGTCCGCAAGCCCGCGTTTAGTTGTGGACTTGTGGTACCTCTCAGCCTTGCTATGGAATGGCATTTTAGAATTTACCATTTACTTGACCAAATAAATAAGCCTTTATCCAAATATAATTTTTCAAAGTGCTAGTTAATATAAAAGCTATGCATGTAACATTAAGCGACAATATGCTTGAGGCTACCGGAGCGGCCTTTAAATCGAAAGGTCATCGGTTCGATTCGTTGAACCGCTGAGGTGATCACACTCCTATAAGCACATTCACCTATTTGAAGGCTAGCTTTATTGTAGGTATTTTTTTATTAGAAAGGGTATTATTACAATATTAAGAATATTTTGTTATTTATAGAACACCTCATTTTCTGTAATCATTAACCTACAAGCAATCTGATATGGTTTAGATAAAAATAAATATTATATGAAAACGTCCGTTGTTACAAAAAAAAAAAAAAAAAATTCTATGGACCTCAGCTTCTCATACAATTAACCTAAATAACCCTGATATACATAAATGACACATCAGGTCTTTACTAGACCTGAGTTGTGCTACTCTACACACAATACTGACAAATGCTTGTACTGACCGGACAGGTCCACTCAAATCTGTATGGTTCTTTCCTATAAAGGCCATCTCAGACGCTACATGGTTCTCATATGATTTGACCATTGGACGTTAAAAGAAACCTTGACCTCTGAATTTGTTTCGATTTTTATGCTCAGGGTGTCCAAAAACACCAGCCAGTTTGAATTAACGAAATAATTTAAATATGAAAGTGTTATTGATAACCTATTTGCAATTCAAACATCATTTACAATTTATGCTTGTTTTAGGGTTGTGCCTATTTCAGCAAATAACTTCTCTCACTGTAGTTGGAGTGAGAGGGAGTGTCAGGCTTTTAACTGATTAAGACCCACTGGGGTTTGTTCAGTTGCCCTTTGCGGTCCAGTCATTTCCGCAGACCATCAAAGTGGTATTTCGTGTATCAGCAATTTGGTTCGTAGCATAGCATAATCAGACATTCAATGTCTCCACTGCTGAGACTCAGGCCTCCTCTCTATGAGAGAGAATGGACCGTAATCCACCATGCGGGACCAGACCGGGTTGGTGGACGTCACATGTCTTCGAATTTTTGGTTCTAGGACATGCCGCTTCCTCACGTTTTCCTTCATCGTTTTGAGAGCAGCGGTGATGAAATAAATTACAAAAAGAAATACGCCTGGCTGGGTTTGCACCCGCGACCTACAATTCGTACTCATTTAGTTCACTCGACTCAAATTGAATCAGATCTTGGTCAAAGCTATTCAGGAATTCCAATTAGGTTTCCATTCATAACAGGCATCAGTATCTAGCTAGGCGGCAAACTGGCAGCACTGATTAAATTATTTGGATCGTTACCACAAAGCGGTGTATCTGGAGTATCGATCAATCAATGGATTGGTATAATTTGTCGGGAGACGGTGTATTATACACTGGGGAAATATGAAAGAGGAATGAGTTTACTAGTCGTACAGTCATAATGTCATTATGATTCATAGACAGGTAGGTTATTGGGTGAAACGGAGCAGTTAAGGAAGTTACAGTATTGTAGCAGTTAGAGGAAAACTTTCTTAGAAGACCGTTCTTAAGTTTTGGGTGTAACTGTATTTCAGAATTTAAACAAAAGTAAAGATCAACATAGGACCATTTCATAATAAACTTATTATAATGAAATTGCATGTGTAAGTAATAGTGTAGTTGATTCGATTTATTGTAAAACTTATCGATGTAAATAGTTCAATTCCAATTGACTATCGACTATTTTTCCGAATCCCAGTCCTTTTTTTGTGACGTACCAACAAATTTATTATTTCCAAATTTATTCCTTACCTTGCTTTATGCCAAGTATCAGGATTCTGGGTTAACGGGATTTTTTTCACAGTTTCTAGGGTTCGCAAACCTGAGTAGGTACTGTAGGTAGGTATGTGGTTTTAATTTCAACTCGATACCTGCACAAACAACTACGTTCCCGAGATAAAGGATCTTAACAGACAGAAAGACGGACAACAAAGTGATCCTGTAAAGGGTTCAATTTTTTCCTTTTGAGGTACGGTACCCTAAAAACCCTGTCACGTCAAAAGAAACACATAATACTGCATACGAAATGGACTAGAACAACATATCAGTGCAAACAAACATAAAAGTGAAGCATCACAAGACAGTGGATGATATGAAACACTTGTTCTAACGTACCCCATGGTTGTTTACTCATTCATGATGTTTTTAACAACCCCTTCCTCGGGATACTCATAAATTGTTTACTTAAACCAGCAGGCGTAGGGCGTAGCGGCCGAGGGTCGGGTCAAGCGGAAAGTAAGATTTTACGAAATGGTCTTTAAGTCAAGAGTGAATAGGTTACTTCAAGGCAAGCGTGCTCTATCGTCGACCACAAATCATCGCTTACCATCAGGTGAGATGGTGGTCGACCGCGAATCTATCAAAAATTTACAAAAAAAAAATACAATCAGGAATCAACACAATTTACAAATAGAGTTTTGAAACAAGTTTTCGATGAACATCACTTTTTTCATAGCAAGCTTTTATATCATTTCATCAAGACCATTCCAAAAAACTCAAACACGATGGGGTTATCTGAGTTCCTACGGCCAGGTCCATCATGAGCTCAGGTCCAACTTGGAGCCTCCAAGTCATACACACACATGCAAAATTTCAGCTCACTCGGTTACCAGGAAGTGGATCAAATTTAATTTGCAAGATTTTATTACAGACAAACAAGACGGGAGACGCCTAAGCACCTTTTGTGTGAATGCGGGCCCCTTATCCACAAACGCAATGTCCATCTGGGCCGACAAATTATTCGCCCAGAGGAGATTAAAACTCTAAAAGCTAGGAGTATTCTAAATTTCTTGGAAGCCTCCAGGCTAAAAGAGTTACTCTAACAAGGTGGCGAGTCACAATAGATCTTTTAGGTCGCAGTGACTACATCCCCTGCACTATGGGTGATGCATAGCCCCTTATCTTCTAAATAATAATAATAACAAACATCGGGACAGGTGAAACTAACAAGATTGTAATGACCGTGAAGTGCAGTGTTGCCAAAACACGTGGAAATAAAAAAATTGATACGAAAAACTTTTAACGAACGAATTTCTAGTTTGAACAAAGTTTAAATTGAGAAGCCACTCAATGTTGCAGCTTTGAATATCACATGTAATACATGTTTTTAACAGGACTTTAATAGCACTTTTACAGTACATGTAGTACATGACATGTCATGTACGTTGAAAGTTCACAAGTAAAGTAGACAACCTTATTTCTCTCACATATGATGGTGCTGAAGTTTTACAGGATAGCGAAGCAAAACGATTAAAACTTTAATAGTTTGAGCTAACATGCTTAGGGCGAGGAAACTAACTTTACTACATCTAATACAGATACTGCGATGTGTGATTTACATAAAAAAGTTCAGGTTTTCCCTGTGCTTTATGGTGGTGAACTTCGAGATACAAGAAACTTTCAATTTGTTTTCTCACTGAGAAGTAAGTCTGTTAAATAGATCCACGTTATTGATAGTCCAATGCCTGTGGCAATCATAAAAACGTCGGATTACAGTCGCCTGTGGAAGAAATTAAAAAAAAAAGCAATTATGGTACATCATCATCATCATATCAGCCGAAAGACGTCCACTGTTGGACATAGGCCTCCCCCAAGCGTCGCCACAACGACCGGTCCTGTGCATCACGCATCCATCGGATTCCCGCGACCCTGACCAGGTCATCGGTTTACCTTGTTGGAGGCCTTCCAACGCTGCGTCTTCTGGCAATGGCAATGGACAGGGCACATTGCACGCAGAACCGATGGTCGATGGGGACGAAAGGTTCTGGAGTGGCGACCACGTACCGGAATATGGTACATATGTAATTTTTTTTTTTTTTTTATATTACCGAAGTATTAAATATTGTGATATTGATTTTGAAAAAAAGCTCCAGTATCGTGCGTACGTTCAGAAACATGTACGTACAGTACATACACAAGACACCCACACTTCTGAATTCGATTAAACTTGGTACACGGACTCACGGAGATACCACGTCCCGAAATAGCTTATAGGATACTTTTTATACCGGGAGAATTTAATCCGAGGTAAAACAAAAACTCCAGGCGGTCTACTATGAATAACACAAAATATTTGCAAGTGAAATATTTGCAGTTACAACACAAAGATAAATTAATGATTAAATTAATCTTCTAGTCTATGATTTCATACTGGATTAAAGTGTTACGAAATCTACTTACAAGTTAAGTTTGGGATACTAAATTGAAGTGGCCTTTTGAGGATTTATTCTCGGAGCGGATTAAGGCACCACGACCACTTAACGCGATCCAATTGACGACCTAAACTGAACTGCTAGAAGGATGGAGTTACATAGGACGTCTTATTTTGGTGCCTTCAAGGCTAGAGTGAATAGGCTCCTAATAAACTAGTGCACCTCACCATCAACGATTGCATCACTGCGTACCATCAATAGCCTGATTCACGTAAAATCAAACAAGCCAAATATCGTTGAAGTTTTATAGTCGTTCGATCGAAGTCTTATCCAAAAGCGGTATTCACGTGTTCCTTAATCGGGATTTGATAAAACGACAACTCAACTGGCTCGAAACTAAACGATCTATCGACGACTTATTTCCAGTTACATAAATTTCTACCAGGATAATGTAATACAGATTTTTTTTTAAATCGACTCTTCGACTAAACGAATTTAAAATCGGTGTCGTTCAAACTCGATTGATGGATGTGAATACGGTAATGGTCTAAACGACTAAATCGCTACGATATCGTTACGGTTTTGATTACGTGAATCGGGCTACAGGTGGGATCACAGTAAACCACTAGTTTGTATGATGTAAAAAAAAATAAGGTACATCTATAGCTTCATCCCTCTTTCTCGCTCGCACGCCTGACATTTTAAGGCTTATATAGTCGCTTGATCATCTGGCTGAAATTAAATGGACACAAAACTCGTACCCGACTAGGCGGCAGTACGAGTATCTGTGCGCATTTAATTCCGACCAGCTCCACCCGGATAGAGCCCCGCTGACCTTTGAATCCATTTTCTTAGCGAAATATGGATTGATTTAAATTTGAAGAATATTTTTCACTTTGAAGAATATTTAACCGTTTTTCGAAGGAGTAGGGAATAGTTGCGAAATTGGTAATTTTTTTTTTTTTTTTGGTATATGTATTCATCGTTAGTTAGTTAGAGTACTTGATGAAACATGGATGCGTGACGCACAGGACCTGTCGTTGTGGCGAAGCTTGGGGGAGGCCTAAGTCCAGCAGTGGACGTCTTTCGGCTGATATGATGATGATAATATATTTTTTTCCAACTTATTAACGTGGCCGTTACCGAGGAGTAAGCTTCAGAAAGTCACTGTTTTATGGCACTTTTCGGGCGCTTGGGCCTTAACACGTCTTGGTAATACCCATATTATATCCGTGGTAATACCCTAAGTTTATCGTTTTAGTTCTATGGCACATATTCAGTACAATGTAGTCAAATATTGTATCCGTTTACAGCTTGGTTCTATGTATAAACACGTAAATGCTTTTGTTATATAAAACATGGCGCATGTATTATGTAAGTTTGATAACGGTATTTCGGTAACAGGTAGGTAATGTTATATTTATGTCCGTGTCCGCCTTTTGCGGTTTAACTCTTATCATACGATAGTGTATGTAATGAGTTATATTTTGTGAAACAGTGGATGCATGTTCAAAGGTAAAACCAGTAGCCTGATTCACGTAAAATCAAACAAGCCAAATATCGTTGAAGTTTTATAGTCGTTCGATAAGTCCTATGCAAAAACGGTATTCACGTGTTCCTTAATCGGGATTGCATAGAACGACAACTGAACTGACTCGAAACTAAACGATCTATCGACGACTTATTTCCAGTTACATTAATAAGTATTTTACCAGGATGTAATACAGATTTTTTTTTAAATCGACTCTTCGACCAAACTACTTTTAAAATCGGTGTCGTTCAAACTCGATTAATGGATGTGAATACGGAAATGGTCTAAACGACTAAATCGCTACGATATCGTTACGGTTTTGAATACGTGAATCGGGCTACAGGATAGATGCCACACTTTTTGAAATAAGTGTTACTAAAAAAGCAAAGTATTTTATTTGTAAAAACTGGTCAATTGCGAGTTGAACTCCCGCACAAAGGGTTCTGTACCGTTATTTATAAAAACGGCAAAAAAAAATCCCCTTAAATATTTGTTTTATTCTGTTTTTTAGTATATGTTATTATAGCGGCAACAGAATTAGATCATCTGCGAATATTTCAACTGTCTTTTACGGTTCATAATATCGGTGTATTTTGTGTGGATGTTATGCATAAGAGGAACATTTCCTTGTTGACATAATTCCAGCATATGGAAGACATTTACCCTCAACCCAGCACCGTGTATTTACTCAAGTTTATTGACATAATGTCATACGTCTTCGGCACCATACGCCATGCTTCATTTCGCCGCCATTTATTTCAACGAACCCGTTTGTACAGAAATTCTTAAGGCCCTTATTCCCATTTAGTGCTATAAAACAGCAACTTTCTGAAGCCTACTCCTCGATGACGGGTGAATTAGATCAGACATTATCAACATATGATTTTTTTGTATGACTAAATACTTTTGCAAAAAAAAATATGTTTACACAAAAAAAGAAACTGCTGGTTAAGTTTTTTTGTTCAGAATGTACATAGCATATTATGTAAATCAATCAATATTTCGCAAAGAAAATGGTTTTAAAGTTCAGCGGAGCTCTATGCGGGCGAAGGCTGCAGTACGAATTATTTGTGCATTCAACTTCACTCAAATGTTCAAAGGACTATACGCCTTAACTGATTGATAAATAAATCCGGTAAGTTATGTATTTTCGTGATGAAACTAAGTGACTTTCGCAAACAAATCATGCTTTTTAAGTCAGACGGTGACAGAATGAGGTAATGCATTTTTGAGAGTAATCGATTTACATCAATCTTTATTTATTTTGACGTTTACGACTGCGACCATCTGGGTTGTTTTCTTTCTGTTCATCATCGTCATCGTCATCATTTCAGCCACAAGACGTCCAATTCTGGATGGACATAGGCATTCCAGCAACGCATACCCCACCTAGGTTCCTTGTCGGGGGACCGCTTAGATCCCCCGACTCAGTGACGCTCATCTTTAAAATATTTATAGATTCTTTTAATAAAGCTTAAGAGTTTTAGTGAAGTTTTTTTTAGTTTTTTTTTAATGAAGTTTAAAAGGCTGAAAGAGTTTTTTTTTTATTAACTTTTTTGTGTGGGGGGTAATTTTAATTTTTCTTAAAAAAAAAATTAATAATTTTAGAAACCCCCGACACAAACAGAAAATAAAAAAAACAAGTTAATAAATTACTCTTTCAGCCTTTTAAACTTCATTAAAAGAAAGTCCCAAAAGTATTATTTATTAACCGAATACACACTAAAGTTCAGAAAATTAACGTTTAAATGAAGTCTTATAGCACATTGGAATAATGATTGGTACCAACCTAAACAACGAACTGCTGAAGTTATAAAATTACGCCAACATTGGGACTTTGGAAACAGTTAACTCATAATCGAACATCCAAATTATTGTATAACAGCATTAAAAACATTTTCATTGATGTTGGCGCGAATTATTTTAAATATCGTGAATTAATTTTCATATTTCAGAAAGAGGTATCAACTCCTAAAGGTAGCCATACCTATACGCTAGGGTTATACTTGACAGGTATAGCTGTATAGCTTAAGCTAGATGAGGCCAGTGTTTCTTAGTTGACTAGAAACACTGAGAAGAAACACCGATACAAACTCGGACATCAATGGTCAAATCATATGAGAACCATCTAGATCAATGTTTTAAGTGGTCTTTTGAAGAAAGAACCACACAGATTTAGGTTAGCAAGCAAAGCTAATAGGTGTGCTAATATGAGAAGTAAATAGTACTAAATATTATGCATAATAATGATTAGTAACAAGGAGGTAGGTGAAACCAACATTTCTCTAATTATCGTTATTAACGACTGACTACATGTAAAGATAGAACTACATTGGTTACACTCCATTCATTTTATATGACAACTAGACTTGTGGAGTTACATTAGATCCACGCCACGCGACGCGACTCTACTATAAATCAGGCGAGGCCCATGTATGCATCGATATAATGTAGTTCCCGTTTAAATGTCCGTAAAAGACCGTTACCCTATTCTCAACATTACTAACGTTAGAGAGACTATAAAAGACGCCAGATAACCGTGGAATAAAGTACATTGACCTTTTCCCAAAATCTCTGCGTAAATACCAAAAAAAAAAAACAATGAACTGCTTTTCATTACTACATAGATCATGTGAAGGATCACGATACATGTCGATTCACGAGAGCTTTGTCTCTATTTCCGATTTTGAAATTAAGAATGTCAACAAGAGGGTCAGTGACCGTTATTCCAGTTATCTGGCGCCTACCTTAACTGGTTTTATCTTCAGAAAAAACCGGGAGAATTATATCCTAACGAGATTACGTAAACACGCGGTATAAAGGGAAGCTCAGATAAAAAAACTTTTCTTTCAGGAAACCAAATCTTTTATGAATTTATCGCGAGGAACACATAATATTTTGTACACGAATGAGCGTGAAATGAGTTTCTCTCAAAAGATATCGTATTCTAAACCAAATTTCCTATTGACGAAATTTAGACGGTCCACGTAAAAAGGAAGGAAATGATGAAAATAGGTAAAAAAAAATAACAGTGAATTTTGAGTCACGATTAATTTTTGAATTTTCATCGTGATATTTTCTTTATTACCTGGACGTGACAGAATGAGGGATGAAATTAATTTTAATACCATTTTTTTGCTGCTGAAAATGAGGGTAAATATTTTTTACCAACTTGAAAAAGGAGGAGGTTCTTTATTCGGCTGAATGGGTGTTTACCGAGATTTCTCGTTCAATTGTAGACTTAATATGATTTTTAGGGTTCCGTACCCAAAGGGTAACAGGACCCTATTACTAAGACTTCGCTGTCCGTCCGTCTGTCTGTCTGTCTGTCAGTCCGTCTGTCACCAAGCTGTATCTCATGTACCGTGATAGCAAGACAGTTGAAATTTTTACAGATGATGTATTTCTGTAGCCACTACAACAACAAATAGTAAAAATAAAATAAATATTTAAGTGAAGCTCCCATACAACAAACGTGATTTTATTGCTACGAACGGTACGGAACCCTTCGTGCGCGAGTCCGACTCTCACTTAGCCTGTTTCTTTTTTTTTCAGTTTTTGGCCTTCAACCATAATTTCTTACTACGCTATCTATAAAACTATGTTAAAGTACCGATAGTTCACCTTGAGCCGTCACACCTATGTCAAGATTGAAGGGTCGTTGTATACCCAGTGATTTGAGCGTGATTACACGCGAATGAACATGCGCCCGTGGTCTATTCATGAATGTATCTAGAACGACGATTAGCGCGATTGTTCCCTTATGCAGTTTGCCACAGAGTTACCTGCAGCCAGTCTAATTACAAGAGTATACCCTATTCGCGTTAAGAATAGATCTTTTTTACTGTCTGTTCAACCGATTTTAACTTCTATTTCGTAGGCATAAGGATGGCATTAGAAGCAAAAATGTGGTTACAATACCAACTATTTACTGCAGCCGCCATTTGTCATGCTACCAACGTAATAAAAGTCAAAATCGGTTGAATGGACAGTAATAAAAGTTTTTCATAAATTTCTAATGTTATTTTGAACAGAGTATAGAACGACGATTAGGGCGATTATGCCCTTATGTAGTTTGCCACAGAGTTAGCTGCAACCAGTCTAATTACCAGAGTAAGTGGGTATGACGAACATGATGACAAATGATCAAATAGCGAATACCTACGTCCTTAATGACACGGAATAGGAAGGAAAGGGTATGTATTTGTAATTGAATCCGACTCAAAAATCCTTTTGTCACTGCAGCTTAGACGTCACAGGGATTTCCCAATTTTACACATAAAAAATTGTGGTAAAATATTCTTCAAAGTGAACATAGCATACCTATATAAATCAATAAATATTTCGCAAAGAAAATGGATTTAAATGTCAACAGGGCTCCCTCCTCGGGACGAACTCGTACTGTAGCCTAGGCGGGTACGAGTGTTGTGTCCATTTAATTCCGGCCAGATGTTCACGGGACTATAAACCTTAATCTGCGTGTGCACTTGTAGACCGTTGCTCATACTGATTCATTGTAATAAACACTTGTTTAAATGTAGACCATTTCAGTACACTGTAGTGTAACTGTGCAATTATCACTTTCAAATGTAGAACAAGAAAACCACTTCTGGCAAATTCCATGAGCATGAGTCGATTGAATTTTACAGCAAAGTTTCTTCGAAGCGAGACCAGTGATTAAGTTATAATAATTTTATTACTAGGACTTGGCAAAGACTGAAGTTTCTTTGGCTTTAAATAATTTAGTTATGTAGATTACGAGTTACAGTTTTAAGTCATGGTTCAATGGCGGAAATTGTCATCAGCATTCATTTGATCTTCACAAAAGTGAGATCGAAAAAACTTTGAGTTTTAATGAGGCTTCATGAAGCCTGGCCGGGCTTAAGTTCAAGCTCGTTTGATGATTAGCGATGGAAAAAAATGGATGTTACACAAATATGAGTTGCATCATTAACAGCATTTTCGTTTTGTTTTTTAGTGAGACACATTGTTGTTGTTTTTATGTTTGACTTAAATTTTGCAAAACTTATGTTTGTTCATTGCATGCCAAATAATACATGTTTTCTTTCATTCTACTGCTACAGAATATAGGATGACGTCATAACAATTAAAGCCGTAATCAATATAAAGGTACTGACCATAATGGGGCTCTTTGTCGTGTGGTATGTTCCCGTTGGGCTCGAGCCGATCGAGGCACTCCTCAGAGTACCCGTTGTAAGGCAATTTCCCTCTGCCGCCACCGTTCTGCTGTCGCCCGCGACACTCACTGCCGTCGCCGTCAGGCTCGTCTTTTGTTGCTGCAACAAAATGAAAACACCGTTAATAAATATAGGAACGAGCGAAACCCTAAGGTCGCAGTACTCTTGCAGACGGCGAGCAATGGGTAACCCGCCGTCCGATAACCGTCCGGACCAAGCCCGAGTCGTCGACGGCGTGTAGTGTTCCACGCGCGCTTCAAGATGTCAGCAAAACAGTAGGGCCTCAGCAAGGTCGAAGCCTACTGGAGCCATGGGTTCGCTTTAGAAAGGAAAACCCGGGACCCTGGATACAAGGCAACGAAGGAACATATAAAGGGGGTTTAATCAGAAAAATTCTGACACGCCCTCGCGCTCCGCCCAAGGATGGGAGGGGGTCGCAGTAGTCACCCTATAAGATGTCCTGGTCAAATGAAGTAATACACAAAACATCTACACACAAACGGCCATTGATTGCAAAAAGATTAGTTGAACAGTTAATGACTCTCAGCATTGAACAAACGAAGCATAAAATCAACAAACACAAAAAACATTGTCCCTCGTATTCATAGACCCATACAACGCTTCGAAACGGTACCTCAATTAATTGAAACAACAGTTTGTATTCTGCCTTTAACACGAACTTTCAAAAAGCTTAACGGAAAAATGGTTAAAGGATCGCTGCAATTTATTCGAACCCAACTTCCGAAACTCATTCACAATTTACAGAGCAGAGAGGCGACACCGTATATAAAACCATAAATTAATTATATACACGTAGGTACAGTACACTTACACAGAGTGTAATGGTATTACTTCCCGACGCGGTTCAAAGCCAAGATCATTACGGGTTGACAAACGACATTCGGGTTTCAATTGAGAGAAACTTCGACAAAGCCCATTTCGGCCAGTCGGCAGATGAATTTAATAGCATTTTGAACCTAACAATGAAGATAACTACAAATATTTCAATGCGGCGTCGCCTATTAAATGCAGAGCAATGGCCGCCCCAAAGGATCTGTATTTACAAGCCAGCTTTTACAAACTACTCGTAGATTCTCTCAAATAGCCGCAGAGACAGAAACGAGAGAAACGGACAGCAATTTGTCTGCATCTAGCTACTCATTAGTGGAAATGGGAACTACGAGATGGTGAATAAAGATAGAATTGGGCCAACTTGACCTAAAAATGTGAAATAAATTAATGTAAGAGTGCAAAAAAATATCTTTAATTAAGTGTTTTGAAGCAGCAAAAATTTGGGGTGGATGAAATTGCAAAAAAAATTTTGGACATAACAATTTAATCAATGTTGCGGTATAGGTCGCAGTATGTAATGAAATAAAAGATATTATCAGACATACCTAGTCCATAACAGGTGCATTTCATTATTATCGTTATGAGAACACAATTAAATTAAAATCAAAATAAAAACAGTAAAAAGTATATAATTGCAAATCATGGCGATTCAACTCAATTGGTTCAGTTTGATGAGGCACCGTTTTGACAGTTTAATTTATTGAATAGCATCAATGAATATATTGGGCAGCGAGGCGCGACCACGACATATTGCATTTACATCATGAATGTTTAAAATCAGCTTCATTCTTGATTGTTATTAATTTAATTATGGTTGCGGTGATCTGCATGAATAAATTAATCATTACTGGACGCCTTATAGTTATTTTGGTTACATTATATACGATTACATCATCTATATATATGTATAAAAAATCAATAGTTCGTCAGTTTCGCTGAAACTCACTTTTTTTATTTGTTCGCTCTAATACAGGAGTGGTTAAAAAAAGGAAATCGCATAAAAACAAGAAACTAATTTAACGAAAATGAAGCCAAGGGGGACAACTAGTGTCTACTGGTATTGATTGTAATCAAAATAATTGTTCTCTACCAATTGAAATATCTACCAGGTTCGACCCAGTACAATAGCCAATGTTCAGTTAATTTAACAACTTACTAATTTGCATAAAACAGGCCTCCAACTTACCCTGGAGGCACACTGTTCCAAAGACAGGATATGAAGTGACAACTGGCGCCAAAGGCCACCAAACTTTAATTAGCTGCACCCCAGAACTTGCCGCCAACTTGGTGTGGCTGTCTCATTATTTCATAGCACATTGTTGGAGCATAAATTGTCTGCAAAGTATTTTATACGTTAAAAGAGAAAACTTCACCTTTACCGAAACTGAAAAATTTACATAGTTTGACAGTAAGAAAAGTTGTGAACGAGCGACTGTGTAGATAATATACCTCACAACAAAAAATATATTAAAACAAGTGCCGCGTCCTACAGAAATATCTCATTGATGTCCTAATCAATATGCAGGACCGCAATTACATATGGAACTCCATTATTACAGGGGACGTACACTTCAGCACTTATTTATGTCAAATTACTCGGACAATTTGCCGCAGCCTCGATTGCAAATTAGTAAATTAAGTGTGCGCCTCGTGCACATTAATTA
The DNA here is from genome assembly GCA_910589285.2 of Mythimna ferrago. Lineage (NCBI taxonomy): Eukaryota > Metazoa > Arthropoda > Insecta > Lepidoptera > Noctuidae > Mythimna > Mythimna ferrago. The sequence goes on from OU342693.1 coordinate 6,622,369, forward strand.
TGCATTCCCCACAGTTTCGTGCATCTCCAAAACAAGAAGTAGCCATCTGGCGTCTCAAGGCAACACAAGAATACTTTCTTGACCAAAATATTATATCCATCATTTTGGCGCCAGCAATAACTTTGTTGTTTTAAACGCTGCCTATATTCATCTTGAATGCAAATTAGTGAATACTTGTGCGGTTGTAACTTTATACGTACATAAAGCCAAGAACATGTGAAACAGGAATATAACTTTTATGTAAAATTTGCGTCGAGATTGCAAACACAATCCTAGAACAACGAGGCTTAACTTTTGTCTCAAACGCTCACAATTCACATGCAGCTGTTTGCCGGAGAGAGAGACACAATTTCTATAGCACTATTTTACGTAGACACAAAGTAAGGCGACAACTGGTGCCCTGGGGCGGTCGGGTTTAATTGAGACGCGGTTGTGCATTCCTCTTGCGTAACTCACATGAAACAATTTTACACACACAATTTATTCTCTGTAGAGCCACGTACCGTGCATCGGTTCAGTATTAAGCCTCGGGAAGATCAGAACGAGCGGAAAGTTCCGAGTGGAATAATTCACGAGAGTCGGATTACGTTATAGAAATAGTAACAGCAAAGTGTTCTCACGGATAATTCGTACAAACAGTCCGTGAATGTAGCGTAAATATGCTAAGATAACAATTGTTATGGGTTTTTTCCGGGTTGGATTATCGTGGGATTAGAAGCGAATCGGCTAACAGCACGTGCGATGGCGATAAGCTCCCTCTTATATGTGTTGTGGTTGAGAACAATGCGCACTGTGCGCACGTTCGTGCCGAGCCGAGGTGCCGACGTTAACGTTCCGTCGCACAGTGTTTCGTCTAGTACAAGCCAGCGGGACAAAATTCATGACGTCATTTCCAGGAATTCGTGATAACAACTTGTAACCAACCCCTCCCAGGGAAGGAATTCTAAGAAATCATTTGTGTGTTACTTCAACAAGTAATTTTGTGGTGGGGTTAATTTTAATTCTATAGGAAGTGCAATTTGCATTTCTATATAAGTTGCATTTTTAGGACACTTGTGACACCGTCTCAAATAATTGATATCAAAGTGAAACGAATTTCTTGTGATGGATTCTACTATTGAAGGTATGTGCTTACTATTTTGACTTGTTTTTTAAAGAACACATGTACTTTTTTGCTGTAATTAGAGTCTATAAGTATGTTGAAATAATCCCATATATTTTTTCTTAACTTCAAACTTTAAAGGGTTGCAACTTTTTTTATACCAATGTATCCAGCTAGATTCTTCTGTATATTATAACTATAACATTCAGGCGTAGGTTACTTTATTTTTTGGCTCCCGAAACCACCCGTAGATAAAGTTATTTACTTTCTTTCAGAACGAGCCATAGCTATGTCGAAATTGGAGTTTTTTGAAGAATGGTTAAAACATAATAAAACTGAAAGAGCAAGTCGCATTTGTGATCATTTATGTGTACAGCATAATCTACTAGATGCTTCTGAAGAGTCACTGAGGAAACTCAAAATGAAAATTTCGAGCCTATCATGAAAATTAAACGAAAAGTGGACATCTTCTAAGTGTACTAAGGATGCATTTCTTATCAAACACAAAAATTGGTTAGAAGGATGCGGAATCGAAATGTTAGTGTGTGTGAATAAGCCGTGCCCTTCAACATCATCGGGGGTTTGTTCTGTAGGGCGACTCCAGAAAACCTTTGATGAGTTATCAAAAAAAACAAAAAGACGGAGAGTAAACGATCTTTTAGAATCGCGAAGTGCAAATGAATTAATTACTGCAGCAAAATTAGCAACACAGAAAGAAAGGCATCGAAGTGTTGCCAAACAAATTCGAAGTGTCTTGTCAAATTCGACTTGCCTTCTTCCTATTGGACAGCTTTCCGAAGAAGCCCAAGAAGCAAGAAATAAAGACTGTCGTAGATTTCGGGAACGACATACCAGAAAACGATCACGTTGTGCCACGAATACGGATCTTCTGAGAATGCTTTTGATTACGTCCGATCCTGTAATTAATACATTCAGAGAATTACCGCGAAAAAAATTAACTACGTTACCACCAGAAGTTCTGCAGTTGATTGTCCCACCTTCATTACCAACCCAATCGACATCAGTTCGCGAATTTAGTGAGGAGGATTATTCACTATCGGAAGATTCTAGCAAATTGGAGACAAGTGATGAGGAATCTTCTGATGATGAGTATTAGATTCGTCTTGGTAGATTTTTCTTTTATTGTTATGTTTACCTATTTTATTTTGTAGTAATTTTAAAAATGTTTGTTAGTTAATAATCAATCAGTTTTAAATTTTATATATTAGATAAAACATTATTGTAGACGGCTAATTCTGATTTTGTACGATTTTGTTTCAAGAGTTATTTTATATGTATGGATAATTGTTGTTGCCTTGGACTATTATTGTATTTTATTTGGTAAAGGAATAAATAAAAACCTATTCTACACATATTTATGATTTTTAATACCCCGAGACATTTTTGTGTATATTATATGTGTATATATATACATATTATATATACACATGTAGTATATATATACTACACGTATGTATAGTGCCTTACATGCATAATAAGTAGGCAGACGCAGCGAATTATAACAATCAAGAATATCAGTAAACAAAAGTAGAAAATTTTGTGACTACTTCCATCTTGCATCCACACCTGTGGAGTAAGAGAACACAGAACGGCGTATAACACCTTAAATATACATAAATAATTAAAATTAGTAAAAAAATAATTTTGTCTCGCTAGCTTGTACTAGACGAAACACTGTGCGTCGTTCGTCTCGATGCAATTAGATAGGTGAGCTGTTTCCTTGTTTTGCCTTCCCCAGTTCCGGCAGAGAAACTCTTTATCACCCCCGACGATCAATCACTATTTCCTCGAGCCAGATAAGCGATCGTCTGTGATTTGTCAAATAAGATTGTATTTTCGGCAGGGGAAATCTGAGACAACTAACTAAATGAATGTGAAGTAATTGCGAATCTGCGACACTGAATTAGAACCAGGGAAACTCGCGTTTACTTTGCCGCTTCCTCGCTACAGAATTATCGTTCTCATCAAGACAGCTATCTTGCATCAAGTGGCAGTCATGGATGTAATAAAGCGTAGATTTGCTCTCGGCGCGAGCTCTCGGATGAAATGATTATTCCGCCGCCGCATTATTGCTGCGTCGAATACGAGACATTCCAGCACACACGTAGAACTGCCGTGGTGCTTTCTTTTGTAAAATCACGTCTTTGTCTTAAAGTTAAAATTAAATCCAAGTTCTAGTAACGTTACAAGCTCGTTACATCGACGTGACTCATAACACCGCGATCACGAGCGTAACTCGGAAACTATTCGACTTGAGGTCATAACACATAACTTAGGTGTTTTATTGTCGTATGAAACAAAGCCACCGTATCGCACGTAACATAGTGTTTGAGAACACTAAATAAATTCAGAACATACAAGTTTTGTATTAAATCTACATGCTATGAAAATATTTGTTTAACCGTACCTAAACTAATCCCCGGTGTGTGTTACTGCCAAATTTTGTGATTCTGTCCCGAAGCTATTTCATAAAACGACGGAACTTGCAAATTCTAGAGCAAATATGGTCCGCTGGCTATGAGTGTAAAGTAGGCGAGGAGTGGCCATAAAGTGGTAATATTGCATTTAATATCGAAGATGGTGTCCCGTTACGGAAATGAATAGCGTGACCAACGAGCTGTGACCTTGCGCACACTGCGGTTTCATCATTATTAACTGCAAGCATATATTTTGCTAATAATAACCATTCAGGTAAACGGTAACAGAGTGGAATTATAACGTTTCTTGGACAGAAATTAGGGGTGGCATTTAAAGGAAAAAGGGCAGCTTGTAAACAGTTTGAAGGGGTATGCATGATGCAGATGAAGAGGGACCTATTCATGTTCAAACTAAAATCTACATGACCAATGTGACTCTTACTGTGTGATGATTCATAGAGAAAACGCAGAAAAAGCACAGTGCTAGTTTTAAAACCGCTCAGAGGTAACAAACTTTATAAAGATTTAAAATCTGAAACAAACTTTATTCTAATCTTCAACCAGCTATTACTCAAAACAGTAACGTTGGTTGAAAGAACAAACTTCTTAAGTTTGTTGGAAACACTCAAGAAAAATAACACTCCGACAATGGGCGTAAGAAAAAACAAATTCACAGCAAAAATTTCCTTCTTCAGCATAGTATGCAAGATGGGTTGCCGCAAGAGATTACATTTTTACTTGGTTTAATTTTAAGATGACTTCCTGCAACCTTCTACGCCGTATATTATTCTCAAAGATCCATTCGTTTCCTCGCTGCCAAATTGCATTTGCAAGTAAAAATGTTAACGTTATAATGCTATATATATATATATAATGTGACTCATATATATTTTTACGATCTATTTATTAGATCGTAAACCAATATTTCACAAGATGAATTATTATATCCATCATGGCATTTTATTTCCTCGATCCAAGAAGCTAATAAGATTGATGAAATGTCCAAGGCGATGAAGCTGTAGAAAAATTTAAAATTATAAACATTTTAAAAGAAAATAGGAAACACTGTCGACAGTTTTTTAGTCATTAGCAAGTTTGCGGCGAAGGAAATAAGGAACGGTTAACGTTAATTAATGAATCGCTACGACGACGTAACAGCCAGTTTTAGCAGTTTTAATGAAGAAAAAATGTTTCAAGCTCCATGCAAACGGTTTGTAGGGAGTATAATATCAATATTCGTTCATGTCTGCTTCAGTGGGTTGTAAAATGTGAGTAGGGTTAGACAACACGTCATCATGTCAAAAATTGAGTGTCGATTCGGATCTCATTAAAGCATGGTTATATGCATGCATAAAAGTATACATCTGTCAGTTACGATTATTTTCATTTTGGTATCGAGATTTAGCTCATCTGCTGGAAAATATCTGCTTACTATCGAATAGATCTTCAATGATTTCATCTTGTCTTCAATTTATCTTATGAATGACTGATAAAATAAATCGCATATCAGGTTTGCAGTAAATCTGATCGTGATTCTGTTTAGTTTCGTCGACATCAGATTTACAGTAAATTCATTATGGCTAAGAACGTTATACAATCTAACAACACGTTATCTGTCATTCTTCAAGGAATTAATTCTACCTTGAAATTACGTAAACAAATGTAATAGGTAGTTGATTGCTTGTAAGATAAACAGAGTGATGTTTAAGTATATGACACAGATTAGATACATAGACAACAAGATTAAAAAGCATTATCATGATACTAACGTAGGTATACCTATTCTTAACATTCCTGCACTTCTAACATCAGAATTTACTACCATTTCGGGAATATGTCTAAATGAGTGAGATCTTTGACAGTCATTAAAGATAGAAAGAAGTAAAAAAATCTGACAACAGTTTTGCAAAAGATATCATGTTATACTTACTGGGATGTGGAGATCAGATAGATAGTCGCTCCATATATCCAGATGCGTCCAGTTTGACTGTAAGCCAACTCCAACTTAGTTGAGAAAAGGCGATTGATTTGACTGACTTCACATAATTCATTCAATGGATGAAGATTTGAAAGCAAATAATGCTGAGGAATAAAATACAAATCAAATTGTATAATAAAATCCAAGCCTTTTTCTATAGGGTGGATTATTCGAAGTCGTACGACAGGATGTCAAAGTTGACGAGGGTCGCAGTCGCGACCCCTGCGGTCTGCGGTCAGTGTCGCTTTCAGCAGCGAAGGCTTATCGCGAATTTCCGATCGGATCGATAGCTGTAACTTGGTGATCTACCTTACAACTCACTTTGTTGATTGTGTCACAGTTGACAAGATCGTTTGTTTGGAAGGCAAGGATAACGATTGAAATGTTACAAGTTTTGATATTGTATAATAGGGTCGTAACTTTGGGTAACATCGAAATATGCCAATCGTAGATAGGGGTTAGGAATTCAAGCAATTTTGCGTATTAAAACTTAGTTTTCAGTACCAAAATGTATTTACAGATATTCAATAGTCACAGGTAGGTACTATGAATTGATGTAGGTAGATAGGCCACAGAGATTTTTTCATCACACCAATAATATGTATAAAGGCAGAAGTTGGTATGTATCTGTGTGTACATATTTTTGGTATTTCCGCACTCTGCTTCATATACACTCAAAGAACTGAACGCATTATGATGAAATTTGGCACAAGGGCAAGATATGTCCTGGAATAGGACATAGATACTTTTTGTCCTGGGTGTATGTACATTCTCTTGGGATAATTTTCTTCTTAAACGCGGACTATGCCATTGGTAGAAGCTAGTAACAAATAAAGGTCGATAGAGCTGTAGGTATGTAAACAGGAAGAAATAGTAAGCCATTATTCACGAACTAATAAACCCGTGCTTCAGAATTTAACGTACTTCACGGAAAATAAACAACGCAAACGGCATTTTCTTTCACGCCATTCACCGTGGCAATACCGAGTACCTATGAAGCGTTACATTGACCATCATTATGACCAAAATCTAATAACATTACGTCCTACATACATGCATTTTGCTATTTATACATTTTTTTTAATGGAGTTGGAAAATCTTAACTAAAGGTGTTATTCCCGCTCTGATTGAAGTGTCAAATTTTTACTGACTAAAGCCCATCTGTGTTTCTTCAAATACTTTTTGCTTTCCAGGGCAGTAACTATTTCGAACAATCCCGCAGCTCGGTTTATTCATAAGTCCCACGGAATAGGGGACGAGCCTTTTCCCATCAACCGGGCATACATCCAAAATCCGGGACTGCTCCAGAGAAATTCCAGATAGAAAATCCAATAACACTTCACCCGATCCGGGAATCATCAATCAGGACCCCTCAAGCGCTGAAGTAACGCTGGCGACCTCTAGGTAAACGAGGCAGGGTCTAATAATATTGAAACAAAGGCGTCCAATATTTTCACGGGTCATGGCGTCGGAAAATGTTAACAAAATTAGCTCAGACGTTAAACGGCTTGCGGCATCACAATTGGGTGGCATGAAAAGGTAGGGGGGGGGCGACATTTCGCGCGCTTTCCCCGTCACTGGCGATGTAGGTCGCGTTAACATCTAGACTAGACCAGAAATCCTACCACGAGCACTTAACGTGATCCATTTTACTACCTTAATGGAACTGTTAAGCAAGCTATGAAACCTGAAACACTTGTCTAGTATTTTTAACCGACTTCTAAAAAAGGAGGAGGTTCTCAATTCGGATGTTTGTATTTTTTTTTTTTTTTATGTATGTTCGCGCATAACTTCGTCACTTGCTAACCGATTTGAAAAATTCTTTTTTTGTTGGAAAGGGTATACTTCCCAAATGGTCCCATAGTCACTAAATCGGGATCTGATGACGGAATCTTGACGAAATCGAGGGAACTCCTCAAATATTATAGGCAATAATATAGTTCTTTTGGTATTTTCATCAAAGACTTAAGCATTTATAGTCAAAACATGACATTTGATGAAGTGGAACTGGTGAAGAAGACCAGAAATGGCCAAAGCAAGTTCATACTCACACAGATCTCCCAATGAACATAGTTACAAATAAATTAATAGTTCTGAATAGGTATGTTGAAAATGGTATCATCGATGTGGCCTGATGATGATGATGGAGCCGGAAGATAGGCACCGGAACTCCGTAATTAATCAATGTATCCTAGCCGTGTTTGGGCTTATTAGAATTGTCATGAGATGCACTTTGGCTATAAGGTACTATCGAACTGATCTGATGATGATGATGGAGCCGGAAGATAGGCACCGGAACTTCGTAATTAATCAATGTATCCTAGCCGTGTTTGGGCTTATTACATTTGTCATGAGATGCACTTTGGCTATCTGGTACTATCGAACTGATCTGTTGATGATGATGGAGCCGAAAGGTAGACCCGGGAACTTCATAATAAAACAATGTATCCTAGCAGGGTTTGAGTTAATTGGAATTATCATGAGAAAAAGGTACTCTGGCTGTAAGTGTATTGCAACTAAAAAGTGTGAAATAAAAAACTTTTTACAAAAAAAAAATAACCGACTTACTAAAAAAAACACTAAAACCATCCAAAATAACTTTAATTTCGGAAGTCGGTGTTAAATAACGAAGAGGCAAAACTATTATAAAAACACCGACTTCCGAAATTAAAGTTATTTTGGATGGTTTTAGTGTTTTTTTTAGTAAGTCGGTTATTTTTTTTTTGTAAAAAGTTTTTTATTATGTAAAGAATCTTTGTACAAAATTTCAAAACTGTATTATGAAAAATCACAAAGTATAAGCTTGTCATGTCAGCAAAAATACATAGTCACCGAGCGATCCAGGCGACTGAGGGGTTGTTTAGCAATTACAGCCCGCTATGACCTGCCGTAGTCTGCGTTGTACTTAGTGTCGGTGGTGTCCAACTTGTGACCTTTTTAAATATTTTTGGGAAAAAATAGAACATGGTGTAAAAACTATTGGCATTCATTCAGTTCCTGATTCTGAACAAACTATATTCAGGATTCGCATAAACTAAATTAATGTGTAGGGTGTATAACTCCATCCGTCTTTCTCGCTCACACAACTGACATTTTAACACGTCATTCTAAGGCCCCGGTTTGCCTTACTCTATCTGGAGTGTGACGGCTCACTTACCGCCATTACAAATATTTTCCCATAGCTCTGACGTGCTAATGCGTCCGCATTGTCGTTTTTCTATCTAATTAATTAGAACCTCGTTGTGACTTTTGAAGGCAGACTTGAATCGTTAACATGTGTATACTATTACAATCATTTATAACGATCTCACCCATTGTTTTGAATAGATTAACACTTTTCTCTAAAATAAAAGAAGCTATATCGTCGGTGCCAGATCTCTCTTAATGATTACTACGTCAGTTGGTATTGCAATAAAAATAGAAAGTTTAATTGCTCTTGATAGTTTTTCTCATTCCTACGCACTAAATCGTCGGATGCCTCTGACTGACCTGAGGCATCAGTTACGGGAAAGTGACTTGCTTAAAGTGAAACTTCTTTCATTATCTAAATGAAAGATGTCGTTTATGGAGTCCATCATGGTTACGTCAATTTTCATTTTTCGATGGGAAAATTGAACCTTGAACCTTCAGTTGGTGTACAATAAAGTTTTATTCTAGCTAGTCTATTCTTGACAGTATAAGATAGATAAGCTTTATGATGGTACCAAAACATTTCCACGTTCCCCTTTTTAAAATGAACTCCCTGCGCAACTGGGAAGATGCCCTAAAGAACCCTTTCACGAACTCGTCTACTCGATAAGATTGGGGACTATTCAGAAAATAAGCGTCAACAAACAACAATAATACGACAAAATAAACGTTGGACGATAAAAAGTCAATTGGGAGTTACTCGTGTTAGGGTAACGGTGATAAGCCGATAGTACAACATTTGTTTGCGGGCACTGCGATAGGTACGAATTTATCGATGGGGTTCTACTAGATAAAGGGAAATTGTTCACGAAATTTCAGAGTTCATCTATGTCCGTGTCACATCAAGCAGCAATAATTATAGACTGCTCCTGAGTGCTCCTCTCTTACTATTGCAGAACGGTTATAATATTATGCAAAGTACACACTCTACCAAAAATGTGCATACAAATATAAGCCAACATAAAATATCAAACCGCCAAAACTCTACAAAATGCAGGAAAGAATGTGTCACGGAACAGCACATTTACCATATCTGCACCCATTTCCATACGTCACATAAATAAAACTGGCCTAAGTATACACCCCTGAAGCATCCCTCAAGTAGCTTGTGGCAATACTAAAATCCATTACGTAATGTAGCCGACCTATTTCCCAGGAAGGGTGGGGGACCCAATGTCGCAGACGAAAAGGTTAAACTTCACACAAACGCCACCCGTACGTCTATAAACGACCGGCACGGCTTATCTAGCACAAGTGTGAGTTTGGGTAAGTGGACCAATTTACATGGGAGTCATATGATTACCATAATTAAATTTCATGTTGCCAAATGTTGTTGATGTAGAGGAAATTGCACGTTAAAATAACGAGCAGTCAAATTTAAATTTAGATTTTGCTACTTATTCGTAGAACAATATAGCATTCGGATATGGAGCATCTGTTGCGACGTACGAAGTCATTGGCTTAGAAAAATCTATTTTTAAGCTTTGAAGAACAAATGTTTGATTAAGGGATATCTTTCAGAAATCAGTAACTTAATTGGACAAACAATTAACCGTCTTAAGAACAAACAGTAAGATAAGATAGACAGATGATTAGACATGAAACCTACGCCTACCGAACGATGGATTGAGGTATTTTTACCATGTCTATGGAATTTAATTTTGTTTTGCCTTGAACACCTACAGAAGAGGGTAATATCGATTGAGCGAAAGGTCAGATAAGGGCGAATGAATAATGTAGATCTAGTATGTTCATCGTAATCTGTTAATGAAATGGAACAAAACTGAGTAATTATAAAATATGCATAATTGCAAATGTGTCAAAAGGTCAGATAAGAGCTAAGGGATCGAAAGTTGTGCGAATTGGTTCGTTTAATATTGCTTTACGCACTTGCCTGTCACACTGCCGCATTATTAGATTTGGTTAGATTGTATACAAGATTAACAATGTATGCATATATGCGCGTATGTCGGGATGGTCTCCTCGTCGTCATCGACTACATATTCAAAGCGCGTATTTTGCGCACGGGTGTGACAAGTGGGTTGTGTTACTCGATCCATTCCAGCTCCTGGTGTTAACTTTAAAAATTTTAACGGTCGAATATAAAGTGCAGTAGGCTCGTAATCCTGTAGCTTGTGTGGTCGACGGCTAAGGGTAGTATGTGGGCTAGCGTGGCATGAGGGCTTTACCTTCGCATAGTTTAATATATTACGTGGAAACCACGCTCCAGTGATTCGGAAACTCGTCTCCTTGGTATTGATATCTAGAGTGATCTAGACGTCATGTACTGAATATGCTTATAGGAATAACTCCATGCTGTGTATTTCGAAGAAATCGTTGACATTTCTTTGCAGAGACTATAGATAATTAAAAGTCGTTCCTGGTATTTGCTTTTCCGATAAAATAACATGCAAATTTACTTCAACGTCGCGGCGGCTTAAAAGAAAATTGTGAAAAAGATGTTCACGTTGTGTAATTAACTAACTGGCTAATTTGATGAGTGATAGACGTTTAATGACATGCGTGACAACAATTGGTGTCAAGAAACTAATCAACTTTCCCGAGAAAGATGCGCGTAAGAAGTCAGGGACAGTCATTAACCCGGCTGTGAACAATTCAGGCCAAACAATCGGTTCGATGATGGGAGGGGGACACTTGGAGCAAACAGACGTTATTACCGGAGCAGACGTACATGACTCACCAAATTAAAACGCACTGACAGACGGCCGTTTGCTCCGATCACACAGAACTTTGTCATCAAACTTAATTTCATCAAAGACACACTCATAATTGCTTCTAACATTTGAATAACAAACCCAGAAATGCAGCTATGACAGACGATTTGATTCGAAGCTAAATTTGTACTATGTTGATGATTTGCCAGCAAATAGTGCAAGCGCAAAATAAAACAGACAAGTACGATGAACTCAATACAATGAAATCGACGTAGAATATTGCGATCATAGCAAAGGGTAACTATTTGTGGAAAATTATAGAAGAAATAAATCAAGTAACGATAATTCAAGAGTAAACTGGGTAAGTTATGGAAGCAATAAATTCCGCTGGCCGGCGGCGATCACTTAGCGATTGCGCTTTGTTATCGTGCAAGCCAATAACAAGTTACAAGATTTAAACTCTACATATGACCTGTTGCCTGTCACTCGATTTGAATCAACTGTTCTTTACATTTAGATATTATTGACAGAAATACATACTAACATGTCACAGTGCATAAACATCATTCATTTATGTATCAAGACAATCACTCAAATCAAGATAATTGCAATAAAGAGCATTGTAACATTTAACGGTTTGATCATCAAAAATGATGTCAGTGCATCGAACCCTACGCACAAGACATTACAAGGTGCTTACGTAATGACCGACAGTTGAGCAACAGACAATTGACTCAATAAAGACGAAAACACTCTCAAGTGGGCAAGTATCACTATTAATGTAGCATTAGGGACACAACCACTTCTCAACAATTGCAGGGAATTGAACACGTTGTCGTAACGCATTGTACTTTGACTAGGAAATTAACAAGCGAAGCTGAACCGTCATGAAACGCTAAAAAGTAAAAAATACAGTAGACGCCTTTACAAAAGTATCTGAATAGGTTGAAGACAATGGGGCGGGTCGACAAAAGGCCGTTCGTCCAGGCTCCGCGGTTGTGATGCAGGGAACACAATACAGTTCCTGTGCGGTCGAGTGACTCAATATACCCGCATATTGTGATATAATGAGCGAAGAACATTATTACGACATAGTGAAACGTTTCCCTTTTGAATTATTGCCTTGCAACTAAATTACTGTCAGTGTGAGCGTGCATTAAATTGAAACAGTTATCTTAACAATTAAAATGTCTACGTCGAAGTAACGAACGATGTTTAAGGAAACATCTACGATTACAAATACTGGAAATAGAAGCAATCCGATACAGGGTGTCAAGGAACTAATAATGCGAGTCGGTGTCTCGTCTCGTCCTCTGGCGACGTGGCTGCATTGAGCACGTAGGACAAATAGGGCAAATAACTATTATCAATGGACCGCGCGGAAGTCTGCTATCAATCAACGACCAGATAATGGAGATGTTGAACCCCCGTGACGCACACCGGAAGCGGGCTATTCGATGCTTCGTCGCTACTTTTCGGCAATTTTGTTATATGTCATGACGATACATTTTGATAACACAAGGCCCGTTTATTTTTAAATAAGGCCTAATTTACTATGAAGAATAAGATTCATTTAAACTCGACAACGGCGCACTGTATAAAAAGTATTCAATTTATAATTATAACAGATTGATTAAATTCATATCTCAGTATAGATTATACATTTTTCTTAGCCGTTGTCGCTGACAGGTGGGTCCGAAGTGCCCCGACGTACTCCAATGTCTCCGTTTATGGTGCAGCCGGGTCTACTAGTAGCGTCGCTCGGCTGATTCACGACTCGAAGGTCACCCCCACTACAGCGCTTCCGTTATTAGTCAGTGGGCTGAACACGTTCCGAGCACAGAATCACGCCATTGACAAAATGACAACAACAAAATTAATGTAGTTGCATGTAAATTCGACATAAAGGAAACAGGAGACAGAGCGAAGTACGTATATAAAATCAATTTGAAAGACACCATAAATATTTAAGCTGTTGTTTGTACGTCAACAGTTAATATGTAATGCAAAACGAAGTCTCATTTATTTCCTGGCGACCTGCTATGATAAATCATTCGATACACATGTAAAGTAAGAAGTGCAGTAAATTTTTCATGTCAAAGAATACAATCGCATAAAAATTTCGGAAGCATTTTTGTATATGCTCGTAAATGTTTCGTTGCGGGGTTATGACGTTGTTTCTTTACCGAATGCGAATTACGCTAAGTGTATGGCGCAGCGTAAGTAGTCGTGATGTGATCGAGCCTAACATTACATAACCTCTCTGATTCATACGTGGTTCGTGTCGCCTAGTCTTACTGTACTATATGGCTGTTAACGACAACACAAATGTTTAGTTGTTAATAACTGTCACTTCACAAACAATAGCCATGGCGAAACTGCGGCGAAAAGAATATAAATAGAGAACTCGTTACGAGATTAGAATTGCACGTTACAGTGTGTATTTTAACAATAGACCGCCAATTAATTTAGCACGATCGATCGGCATTACAGGCACTGTTTTCGCGAACTCATTCCAATTTACTTGAATAAGTCGAACTACAAGTTCTACCAAGATACAACCCTCATAAATAACTAACAACTCAACTATCACATAAACATTAGCAATTAGATTAACGTGACAAATATAACTGCCAAACAATTAGTAAAGCATACAACATTGTTATACAACTATAAGTTACTTAGGATACCGTTTATTTTTTCGTCAAATACATAAATTGTGAGCACAGCACTGTTCAAACATTGGGAATTGGAAGCTAGCTCGTGTTTAATAATGTTATGTGTAAATAACAAGCGACAACTGAAAAACATTGACGGAATAGTAACCTGCGAGTAACAGTACGTAAACAATCGGTAAAGCTTGTAAACGTTTCAAAACAGGTCGTTTTGTTATGTAATGGACAATCTCAGCATTGAGTGTTATTGAAACCGAATAATCGAGACAGTTATTGCAGCCAAAGTAATTGCATCTGAAATGTAACAATTGCATCTTCTACTCAATGGATTCAATGAGACAAACTAACCATTTTTTTTGTAAAAAACATCATATTACCAACTACCGCAACAAAACATGTTATCAATAGCTCGCAATATCGAAAAGCGTGTCGACATATTTTCATTGAATGTCGATAACATTCATCAACAATGCATGGTAATCAGCTATGTATGTCGGTATGGTTTGTGTTCTGCGAAACTGAATTCCGTCTAAAAGCGTGCTACAATGTTGTTTGTGTTATCATTTTAATGACTATTGTCTGTGTGTCCAGCTGATCACAACGGAAGGATATAGCCAATCAAAACATTCAAATATTCTCTCATTGTCACATAGTGTCTCATTTGGCGATCCTATTTTTTAACAAATACAGTTCTCCTGATAGAACTCCCATATAATACAGACAGTGTTAAGCTTAAAGAAATACTTGAAGACTTCTGACTTCAGGGTTGAGGTATTATGTTTTATTTATTTATTTATTTATTTAAACTTCATGTACAATAGTGGTACATAGGCGGACTTAATGCCACAAGGCATTCTCTACCAGTCAACCTTTGGGTTAAAAAAGACAACACTGTGGTAGGTTTGCACAATAAACAAATACATAATAACAAATAGTTCAAATGGAAAAATATAAAATAAGTTATTTATAATAATAAAATACATATATATGCTAAAATAATAAACTAATAAATACTATGAAAAATATGATATCACTATGAGAACTTAATAACAATACTGAACGAAGACCGAACTAAGGTTGAGAGGACTTCAAGTAGTAGTTCCGAATTTGTTTTCTGTGTATGATCACATCATCATTAAATATCTTTATTGGTTACCGATATAAATATTTCAATAATTCGATGAATGCATGACCTGTGGGACTAATCGAAAGATTCACCACGGATCTGGAACGGAAAGGGATTTGAACACCGGTGGTTATACCTAGAGCGAAAGAAGTTATTTGATAATTTCACAGCCTCAAAAGAAAAACTTTTCTTGACATAGAGCCAAGTAGAACTTAATTCGCATTAAATATAATTTCAGCAGTGCTACACACACCTCATAATGAGATCCAAAGTCCATCAGCAGCGATTTTCCAGATAATAATGATTATATTGGCTTTGATATTAGAACATTAGGAACGGTTGAACAAGCGTTAATGATATAGCCGTCTTTTAATGGACAGTAATAAGACACAGGAACATTCGATAATGAAAACCTTGATGGCAAGGATTGCTTAGTGAAATGAAATATTCAATAGCGACAGGGAATATGGTTGCACTTCAATCAATTATTAAGATGATTATAGTCAGAATGTCTATTTCATAAAACTGTACAATTTCACATAGGAATCCATGAAAATATACATTTGTCGTTTGAGTGGAGGCCTGAGTTCAAGCAATGGATCATTATAAGGCTGATCATGCTTATGATCCCACAAAAGACGGAATCGCCCATATCTACCACACTCGTTGTTATACGTTAGCAATTGCTTTACGTCTATATTGTTTTCGTCTACGTCCATTCAAAGCTTTAACGCTGTTTATTGGCGTGTTACCTTTCACACTGATCCCTCTGCTCACCACACATTACATTTGGTACCTACCATAAACAAATTCGTACTTGAATAGTTGAACGATTCACAGTCAACTTCCTGCGTCACGTCACCGAATGCGATCAACCGTGTCACTGCTCTGTGACTGATAAGGGAGGGCCGAGGCTAGCCAATGGGTGCCTAATCTGTGATCATTGATCTATTACATGATTCTGTTTTTGGAAGTTGAATAATAAAGTGTTTATATTTAAATGAAACAATGATAGGAATGGTAGGTGATATGAATACCAAATTGGTAGTGTCCTTGTCTACCAAGTGCTAAGAGATTCTAAAATAGCGTGGAATCAACTATTTTTAGAAGATTGTTAATTATAAAATCAATGTAAGTTTTCTTTATTTCTGATGCTCACAGTAAGCTATTACGCTAATGGTCCCTGACAGCAAACAAAGGTTGATTTGTTACACAGCATTACTCGGAATTCACATTCATTATTTTTGCTAATTGTGACATCTTAGCTTATCCATTAACTAAATAGGGCACGGACGTTTTAAAGAAATAACAACCCCTCGTAAATCTTCCTTACAAATATCATTTATTACATTAAAATGTTTTTTTATTGTTGGCAACAATGTCATAATGTAAGAGAAGACCAATTTAGAACAATGTAAAGTAAAAAAAACGGAAAGAAATATTAGCAAAGGTCGTACATTTAAGTTAACGTAATATCAACAACAGGCACAAAAATTGTTTGTTTAACAAAAATACGTAACATTGACTGAGAAACCTACGTTATTTACCGTTTAGTTTAGTAAAGTAAAAGTAAACACAGATGCTGTTATTACTGATGACACAAATAAATTTGAACGCTCGACTCAAATAAAATCTGATATTACATATTAAATATTTTTTTGATTTTGCAATAGTAACTAAATGTTAAACCAATGATGCGCTTCACTAAAAGTATACGCGATGCTGCTATCTACGAATCGAAGAATCACAGAAGAAAAACTGAAAGTTTACCGAACTGAAAATGGTTGCTTACATACAACAGATCGATGAGAACTTCAACATTTGTACCTGTCTGTTATAAATAAACAAACCGACGAAGGCCAGATATAACAGCCACGGGTAGTTCGAAACATCAGATACCATCATTTGTAACATATCGTTGGCAGTTGAGAAACTGCCAAATGAAGTAATGGACGAATGGTACACTGAAAGCCAGAAGATAATTAACTAACTGCTAAGTGGCGAACGACCTATTTCCATCGGTTTTCGGAAACGATCAGTTTCTATATTCAGCAAGTTAGGAAAGCACAAGGCAACCATTTTATGATGTACGACTTTGACCAACGAAAACGGACACAGTGAAGAACCAGACACAGAATAATAAAAAAAAAACGGTTAAAAAAAGCGGAAAAGAATACTACATGTGCATTGTCTTTTAATGATGCAACTTCAGATAATACAAATGATGACTAGAACATAGAATTGGTCACTATCACTGTTAAACATACTATAAAAGGAAGTAATTGTACTGACACTTCACTTTTCCCTAAACAGACAGCACATAACAGTACTTACAGCAGGTATACAAAATATCTTCAATGTTTACATAGCTGTAGTTTACTAAGATATTATCTGACATAATTATGACTATAATACCAGAAAAAAACTGCACAGGAACAATTTTTAATTAAGTATGTAAAACAAAACGAAATGCTTGCGAAAGAATTCTTGAAACGTCTTAAATATTAAAACGTAAAACCAGTTTTCAAAGGCATGTACAGTGGTATTCGAGATCCCTTTAATGGTTTTTTTTTAGATAAAGACTTCCTCTGATGTTTAAATCTCTTGGGAGTAAATGGCTTTTGAGGAAAACGACTTCATATTTCAGAATGGCAGAGTTTGAGAAAAAAAAAACAAAACAGATTGTGTTGTGAACAGAATACCAACTGTTATTCTACGTGAACATATTTAGATTTATTGTGATGAAAAACTTTGAATAATAGTTAGGTTGGATAACTTTAGTTTGGGACGTCCGTGGAAAAGAAGAGATAAAGCCATCCCAAGCCAAACACTAAAGTGACTTAAAAATCTTGCGGCGAGAAGACGAAACTTTACTTTAAACTTAAACATTGAGACAAAATCAACGGTGACAACTGGAACACCAAGTAAAATATTCTCTTGGAATATGAAACAATCAATATTAAGTCAAGGTAAAGCGTAAAAATATCAACAGCCACGAACCAAGGTGCATTAAACTACACACAGTAAAAGTGAGAATCTAAAAATATCAAGAGAGTTTCATAACAAGGTTTTAGTGCTTCAGTACTCCGATATCCGAGTAATGCTCTTGTACTTATGTAACACTAGTAGCCCGTACGGCTTCGCTCAGAAAGGTACGGACGAAGCTACTTGAGTTTATGGAATATTTTCTGATGAACTTTAGGAATTTGATAATACTGTACGTGTACTTATTACAGATGAACACAATGAAACAGTGAATAATTTTCATAGCTGTTTCATTAAGTCATGGAATGAATAAGTATCTATTATGAGCCAAAGGTTCAAATGAATACAGCATTCATTACGACTGACACAATCTTAACTGGCCCTATAAGGATAACGATAATAATTCATTACACACTCATAATAATAGATTTACATATTAACTTCCCGATGACGAAAGAAAAACAAATAAAGATGAATCAACTGTTTCTAATCTTAATCAAACTAAAGGCAAAGTTGTAAATGAACTTGGAAAGAGTGTAGGATACGGATGAAAAAAAGTAGATCTTGTACCTAGTCTTTTTTAACCCAAAGTTTGACTAATACAGAATGCCTTCTTGCATTACCTAACTCCGCCTATGTACTACTAATGTACATAAAGTTTAAACAAATAAAAAAATATGGATTATAGAAGCTGAGAATTACGATACAAATTCAATTTTATCTACTTCAGCCTTAGAATATCTGCGACAATCGTGGGTTTAGCCATAATGACAACTTAAGCAGTTAGGGGCAACCGTTTTGGTACATATAAATATTCTGTTTTAGAAGAAGTCTGACTGACAGCATGTTTACGTATTATGCAAAGCGTTTTTCATGCTAAACAGTTAGACAGGCACTTACGAACGATCGAATAGGATTACCACACGAACATGCCTGTTGAAATGGCGTGGGTGATCGAAGATGTTTATTTGCATCGTAGATTGCATGCGAGCATCTAAGAA
Source organism: Mythimna ferrago (assembly GCA_910589285.2). Classification (NCBI taxonomy): domain Eukaryota; kingdom Metazoa; phylum Arthropoda; class Insecta; order Lepidoptera; family Noctuidae; genus Mythimna; species Mythimna ferrago. Next base: position 6,641,538 of record OU342693.1, read on the forward strand.
ACTCGCCCACGATAAGCGAGCTTGTCGTATGTGAGAACAAGTGTACCAAATGAATCACTATTGTGTTCATCCTGCTATGGAAATAGAAGCAAACGAGAAAATACAAAGCTGGAATCGCGCTTCGTCGGGTTTATATCATGAAAGCTAATGAACGATGACATTCTTTATTGTATGAATTTTGATAGGTATTTTATTCGATGAATAACGGGTAAATTGTATATACGGGATTGATATACTGGTTTCGTTTATGTTCGCTAATATGAATGTGGATTTTTCGTCCATGCTGTGGAAATGACGAAATTTTGGCCCATGAAAATTACTGTCGTTAGCAACGCGAAGGAGAGGAAGAGTATCGACAGGATTGCGTAGATGATAAGCTGAGAGGACAAATTAATATAAAGGTAGGTAAAAGGGGAACGATGACTCATCTCATCACTAAAAATAACGCTTTTACCCTGCTCCCAACACTATCCTCAAGCATAGACCAATGTCCTCTCCTGTACCCGTTAGCGTGTACTCGATTAGATTCATTTTAATTAATTTTTACAGGCAAGTACGGTAAAAAAAAGTTCGTTCTCTTTCATTGTGGCGACACTTGGGTGAGGCCTATGTTCAACAGTGGACGCCTTTCGGCGAAATGATGATGAAAATGAGGTTCGGTTCACAAGTTCAGACTGACTTATGAGGAACCATTTCCGAAAAGAAAACGATGTTTCATGTGAACGAGTGAGCTTGGTATAATTTGACTTGCAAAAATACTCTCCCAGTTGCACCACACGCATTGTAAGCACGGGACTTGTGACTGATTACTTCAATTATCCAAATTATACCAAGAGATATCTATTTATATTGGGACTAGTAAAAACTGATCGGGTGTACCTTTGAAATGGACACTTACTACTAGTATTAAGTGGCATACCAGCAACACATTTGACTAATGTTATTACTTAAATGAAAAAAAAGTAATTTTTATTAGTTTTTGCAAAGAAACATTGCCCTACATTAGGATTTAGTCACGTATCGTGGGTGTGCCAACAAGCACTATGAAACCAAAGCAACAAGCAAGAAAGTTATCAAGCTGTAGGCTATACAAATATTTGTGTTCCGTGCGGGTATGGAGTAATGTTTGGGAATTCCTAACCATTTCAAAGTCCCGGGACACAAGACAGCCTACAATCAAAGTCCCGGGTATCGAGACTTTTGAGATTGTATGTTTGTATTATTATTTTTTTATGAGAATATTAATCGTGATAATTTCTGATGAAATGTATTAAAAAATAAACTGAACAAGTACGAGTCGGACTCGCGCACTGAGGGTTCCATACAAACTTATTTATGTAAATAGTTGAATTACCGAATAGAGTCGAAGATTTTTTCAAATAGCAATTTTTTTTGTTTTTGTTACGTATCCACAAATTTCCTGTTTTAGATTTATTCCTATACCCGTTCTATAAGACCTTGCTTTATGCCAAATTTCAGAATTCTGGATCAACGGAAAGTACCCTATAAATTTTGATTACTTATTTCTTATATTCACACACAGATTCACTTTTAAGCAGTTAAATCTTATACTTTATAAAAAAAAAAAAAACTTAGTTAAAAATCATACTAATTCTTAATAACTTTGCTATTATTGGTTATTCGATTAGTTCATAATCACAACATTGTTAATTCTCTTAATTACAGATTTTTTTTTTCATTGTTTAATGGCGCTAGGCTTCTTCTTATTTGAAATTTCGACAATCTTGTCTCGTCTCGAGTCTCGACACGAAAGTCCCGGGACACGAGACAACAAAAATTACGAAAATTCCCGGGAATTCGAGACGAGACGTCCCAAACCCTAGTATGGAGCCCACGACAGGCAGCGCAGCAGGCAATCGCTTAACCAGTGCGCCAATTCCAACAATATTATTTGATCCCTTCTAACAGTTATCAATCTCTCTCTTAATTTATTTATTGTTTATGTTTTCTGTGAAACAAAACAAATAACGTCATAGACGATATAAATACATTATTGCGTACGATAATTTACGCAAAGCAATCGCTTGATCACGAACTAAATTCATGACTATACGTTTTATAACGCTATGTAATTGTCCGCATTAGTGTCATTAGGCGTTATTTTTAACGTTGCTAGAAATAACACGTTAATTATGCCGTCACGCGGTCATATTTACCTAAGCCGACAGTCACCGAAGCTTATTTAATTAGCGCTTGTTAAAAGGCTATTTTTATAAACTGCTAAATAAGACAACTTAGTGCTTACCCAATTTGGAAGATATTTGTAGCTCGAGATTTTTCATTTAATTTTCCGTAGTGAAAAAAAAAAACAGAAAAACGGTTTGGCAGATTTTATGAAAGTAGTAAAGAAAAAAATATTTTAAATTAACAAATTTAAAAAATACTTAACAGTAGTTTGCGTTTATTCAATCAAGTTTTCGTTGTGCTTAGCAACCGATACTGTTATTGCTATAAGTGGCAATAAAATGCAGCACCTTATTAGTACTTAAACAAGATACTTTTATTGAGTAGCGTTATCAACAATAATAAAACTCTTTATCTTTACTATGCACAGATTCTCTGCTTACTACACACGTTTTGGCGCCAACGCAAACCATAAATTATGTAAAAATTAATCGTTCTTTTTTTGAATACTAACTTTTTAAACTTCAATCTTTCACGAAGGAATTGATCTCGTCTCGCCATTTCTCTCGGGTCCTAACGTCTAAGCGGTGTTTGATAAAACGCTGTTATAAACTTACCCTTTTCCTTTTAGTTTCCCGTCTAGAGCGAAATTTCACAATGTCTTCACATTCACACAAATGTACAAAAAAGTTTTAATTTTTTAAACCAAAAAGTTCATAAACAACCACACAATTAAAAAAGAAAACCAAAAAGTTCATAAACAACGACACAATTAAAAAAAAAACCAGGACGTTCTGATTTTAAAAATTAAAAATTTAAAAATGTTTTCTAACGCGCGAAGCCGCGAAGATAACCTACTTGGTAGAGTACACGGAGATAACTAAACGGCAATGCGTGCGAAATGTAGATGTAACTCTCCGTATCTTATCCTAGTCTATAAATAGTTAATCTGTGCTAATCGGTACGCAGTAACGCTCGCTTATACATCCACTGAGCCGACACTGATACGATTTTACGGGAAATTCCTAGGGAACACCTTTTGCTGTTGTAAAAATGACATACAAGCAATTAAACATATTTGGAAAATGATAAAGAAATCTGTGAAAACCCAATGAAATTTCCCCTATTAAGATCTAGATTCTTATATAACTAAAAACGGTTGTAAAATGTGTAAACATGATTTAAAACATTACAGTAACATTTGAGATGATGAAGAAAAGTTAGTACTGTGACGACACGTAGGTAAGATAACTCATTATTTCATTCATTTTTGTTTCATGGAATTGTTTGATTACAACAATAACTTACCAATATCTTTATTTTCTTTAAAACCTCATTTTATCAAATTAATTATCTATATCAACATGACTAATCTACGTGATAATCGGGTGGTTGACTTAGTTTTTTTGATGATGATGGTGATGATGTCAAATACGTTCAAAATTAAGTACCTAAGTTAGAAACCATTCAAATCCGGTGGATGGGGAAACAGATTATATGGATGCAGATATTGAAATGTGACGTCACCGACATTAGGTTACGTTGTCCAAAAGAGATAGCGAGATATCCCCACTAGGAATTGAGACGCATTCTTCATCATACCATTTTAAATGCACCTTTCAATCGTGGAAATTGCAGACACAATAGAAAGACAATAGGTGCGCGAACGCCGGCGTTCGCTTGGGGTTTAATGAATTAATTAACCAATTTTAATGCTGTTTTCAAAAAGTTTTCTTTTTAGAAAGTACTTACTCAATTTAATGCAGTGTATCTCTTTGCATCGTCTACCGGTTAGGTAAAAATACTTAATTAATTTCAACCCGTGTGATGAATGCCTGACATCCCACAAACCCGTAACGCCAGTATAACAAGCTAGTTACCTCCAGGTTGCGCTAACTACCTTCAATTAATATCCATAGCCATAGAATTTACTAGCTTTTTAATTAGCAAGCCGATCTGCAGAATGAATTAAAGCCCGGCAAATCTAAGAAGTACCGTTTGACAGTTGACAGTTCTACACATAGTACATTTTAATACATTTTAATTTTAATTTGTTGATTAAAAAATTATATATGAATTAGGTAATTATTATTATTTTTATTTTTTGTATGTTATGCCTATATAAAGCTGTTTTTATAGAAAAATGTGAAACGTCAAACGGTACTTCTTAGATTTGTTGTGGTAGGTACTACGCGTTCCAAATGAGAATAGGACCGATTCCTATGTTTTGACGTCTCGTCGTACTGTCAAATCGAAGAAAGTTTGGCAAAATTGAAGAACATTAGAGATGAGTACAATTGAAGAACTGGATTCTGATTAAACTTTTTTCGTTCACAGTTCATAAATAAATTAATGTTTAAAATTTTCTTTCCTCGATTTGACAATTTCATTCTCATTTGGAACGCATTGTATAGTAAAATATTACAAGTTCTATTTATAGATTTTAGTAGGATAAATGTACTGTGTTCAAGAAAGCTCGTTCTCATGAGTCTAGTATATTGGTTTCTTGAAAAAATAATGGTTAACACTGGAGTACTAATGTATTATGAGCGTGTTTTCCGTTGTTGTTCTTTTGGCGCCATCCTAATTTGTAGCAGCGGAAACTTCGAGATTCATCATCACGTCAGACTTATGAATGTATACACTCAACTAAGGACCTGGGACCAGAGAGTTTGAACTATACACCCCTATATAGCTCTATCCTTTTAATAGTTCAGTTTAGACTGTCTAATGGATCGTATTAAGAGCTGGTGTAAGGGTCTAAACAGACGGACCGCTTTTCAACTCCAATCCAACTGCAAATTGCAGTTTAAGCGCAATCTTAAACGAGCGGTCCGATTGTAGTCGTGTCAACTGCACGCCGACTGCATCCGAACTGTATCGCCCGCACGCTCCGCCCTCCCGCGCATGTTCGGATTCGTTCGGTGTGCAGTTCACACGACTGCAATCGGACCGCACGTTTGTTTTGCAGTTCTATTGCAGTCGTGTCAACTGCATTCAAATTGCAATTTGCAGTTGAAACGCAGTCCGTCTGTTTAGACTCTTAGAGCCTGTACCCACAATAACATTGCAGCACGTAGCTGCGTCACCGTTGTGCAAGTATACGATAAAATTAAGTCATTTTGCACTTTTAAGGGTGTTTTTAATATCGTGCGGATTTTATCACGCATGCGGGTTACAAAATGCAAAAAAAACCGCATCCGCGTGCTTATTCCACACAATACAATAAATATTTGTATGAAATGGACATTTGCGGGGGTTACGCGTGCGTAACAATCCCGTATGCGTGATGAAAACCGCACGATATTAAAAACACCCTAGTGTATTTTCAAACTATACTTCAATCAATAAAAACCGGCAAAACTTTGGCCTTCAACTTGGGTTTGCCACGTTGTTTACTCCAAATGCCCAATTCAAGAGACAGCCCTAAAATGTACCTGTTTTTTTAAACTTTCAGAATGATATTAGGTGAAAATGTCTTTTACGTAAAAAGCTAACTCCATTTAAGCGAAATTCCTTCATCGCCGCGTAGACAGATCGATTCCGCAGCACATGCTACACACCCATGGTTGATGGCTTTTTTAGACTTGTATAGTGTCCGCCAGACAAGCACCAAATAAATAAAAATAGATTTATCACATGAGAAAAATAACTCCCAAATATCAGTAGTTATTGTGTTGAAATAACTGTTTTAGATCTCATAGTAAAATTTAGTCAATCGATGCCGTTTATTTCAGCTAATCTCCGAAACGGCTGGACTGATTTGAACGGGACTTTCAAGATATACTTATAGCTTATATTAAAAGGAATTACTTTCTTTTAGAAAAAGAATTAGGGTTGCGCGCAAAAAAATACCTTCTTGTAATAGTGACTGAACGAGTCGGAAGCGAATGAAGTCGTGGGTAATAGCTAGTTCTATAACATAACAAGTGGAGTAGGTGTCTACTTAGATATAAACATCGATCACTTAGCTACTAAAAAGTAGGAGTACTTATCTCATATTTAGGAATTCCACCGAACACGAAATATGAGTAAGAAGTAACACTAATATGAGAATTTCGCACGTGAAAGAAATATTCACGGTCTGCCAGTCTTTCAATTCTATCTATAAGTTATGATATAGGCGCTTGAAGGATGAGCGCCTACTGAAGTTGAATCGGGCCGGATATTGGCAGACGCTTCCCGAGATCCAGCTTTGAGAAGGGATCTTTTCGTTTGAATGGATCTATATTAAAGTATTGTAGTCCCACTAGAAATGTATGATATAAAAATACTTACATAATCTACCGAAGCTAAGGGATAGGCGTTTTCTAAGTTTCTGCATTTTACTCATTGCACCACCCCTCTTTTCTCTCATTGTCACGCCTGAAAAAAAAAACAAAAAAATAAGTTTAATTATGACAAAAGACAGAAATCATTGACAAGGATTTATTTAACCCTTCGAGCGCCTATCGTCTTTTATATCAAACACATAAGAAGATAATGTTAAAAAAATATCTGCATTACAAAACCAATCTGCCACTTTCAGGAGTCCGCCATGGTGGATTTAGAAAGACGTCACTTAGCTATGTCATCCAAACTGAACATGTCTGCAAAATTTCAGCTCAATCCGTTAGGGGTAACTGTTTTAAAATTCATTTGCAAGATTCGACGTAAACAAACATGTAGTACCTGTATTCAAACATTGCAAGTAAAAAGCTTTTAAAATAAAAAAAGGTATTTTGGTGTTTGGCTGACAAATCGAGCGTTTTCTGTTATGAATGATATCATGCTACATTTAAGAAGTTAAAAGAAAAGGATAATATGATAGAACAACTCTGAGATGTCATAACGCCCTCAATATCAAATTCAAAAGAGTTACCGTGGGTCTTTCGCAAAGGCCAACTGAAAGAACTGAGGGTTTTAGTCAGTAGGTAAGTCTTAACAGTCCCTCTCAACAGTCCACACAGAGCGGGAGAAGTCTTTTGATGATTTCCCAAAAAAAAAGTGCGACAATAAGTACCTACTACTCATTATCTGACAATTAATTCTTCATTATAAACGCTTAGCAACTGAGCGGGATAGCGGTACAGACTAGAATTAATGATAATCGTCCATTACGATAATTAGATAAACCGTAATAAGTGAATAATTCACGATGACGTTCCAAGCCTTGACGTCAGCCTGCATTATCGTAAACCGTTTCACTAATCGAGGACTGTACAGACACCGTTAACAGTGGTAAATTTAATTAACATAATAATTGAAAACGTATTAATTTATAACATGGCAGAAGGGGTAACAAGCGTTGCGGATAGCGGTTAATTACTCAAGTTTATAAGCCGCAGTCACGGCAGATCTCTGGCTAAAGCCAGACTGACATGGGGCTAGTTAGCAAGCCAATACAATAAGCCAACTCTCCTTTTATGAGCCAGTACGTATATCATATGGTACCAAAAAAAAGATAAGTACAGAAGTCAATCTCATGTCATGTACTTCACTTTTTATACCTATACTAGGCGATCATGCTAGGGTCAGCGCGTTGCGCCGAACTGTACGAGTGCGACCGGGCGATTGAGGCGAGATTCCGTGTCCATGAACGATGTTTATGTCTGTGTTGCTCGAATGCGCTTTGTATGTACATTGTCTTCTGTACCTATCTATTTTGTGATGGTACTGTCTTCAAATGCATCTTACACAAGGCAAGTAACGTGCTAGGTCTCGTAACTGTACGTACTGGCTTCATTACTGGCTTCGTGTCCGACGAACTTAAACGTCGCGTGTACGGTGTAAGCTGTACCCCTAGCACGAATATTTGTAGGTTTCGTATCGTAAACGTATCGAGTTGTCGATACGATAACGGAACATAACTAAAGTCGGAAGCACGAAGCACTTTCGTTATAGTATCGAGACCTCGATACGATTACGTTAGTGACGTCATACTAATGTAAGTAAGGATGTACAAAATTGAACGAATGATCTTAAAATTGATTGAACATTTCGTTCAAAAACTATATACGTATTAAGTTTTGAGTGATTTCGGAGCCTCTAAAACTTTAAAACTGTTCAAATTTTGATGCAATACGAAGAAACTGCAGTAAAAGTTAATATTCAGTTAAGATAAATGGTGTAGTTGTTTAATTTATTATTAAAACTTTGTGTTTAGTGAGACTGTGTTCCTAAACGAACGACGCGTAACACTTGACATTTTTTGAAGCGAAGCTCATTCAAGGTCAATTTTGTTTATATGTGAACTTGTATTATATTTCTTTACATCTAAAAGTTCTAAAACTTAACTCTCGCAACAATAAAACCAATAAAACGTTTCCAAAATGAGAACCCGCAGGCCGCAATACATCATTACGGTAGAATTTATAAAAAAAGTAAAAAAAAAAACATTTATGATTCTATTGTAAACCTTAGTTGATTGTCAGTGTTTTAATGGGATATTAGGATCCTTTTTGTGTTAATGATAATAATTAAAAATATCCATTATAGGTATACCTAGTACATAAAAATATTTTTGTAAAAAATTTTGGTAAGTAAGAAGGTATTTACTACACTTAGTTTATGTTTCAGGCTGATTCTTTTACTTGATCTTAGACTGTATTTATCTTCTAATTCGCGACATAAATACAAAAATGCTTCCTTACTTATACGAAAAAATTGTTTTTTATTTACAAAAATTTAGTGTTCTAAAATAAATCACACACTTTCTCTTCGTACATTTCAACTTTTAACAATCGATCGCACCGCAAGATAATAGTACACTGACTATGTCTAGGGGTTCTTCTTGTTAATCTAAGCATTTTCTAACAAAATTTATTAACACAATCATTTAAATTATTATTTTATGCTCCCAATAAACTCCGACGAAAGTTTTCTCACTGCCAAATTTACAGTGAATAAACTTTCGAGAAACTCGCAAACCAGCCTTCGACAATGACGATACTATACGTCATTTTTTTCCTTCGTGCTAGCTATCTTCATACAAATGGTTCAAGGTTACGTTACTATGATTTCGAATTCGAAACGAAACTTACTTGAATAAGTTCGTGCTCACAAAATTAGTTCAAATTACGCACAACAGAGGCGCTGTTCATGTTTCCATACAAAATGCTCACGTTAACGATACGAATACTTTTTCGCAAGTTGTTCGTGCTAGGGCTACTGAAATTCCACGTTCTAATTAACTTAACTTACCTATCATGTGCTTTGTACACTGATCACACGTTATACATTCATGTAACATAACTAGTGACTAGTGACCATATTAAAACTTTTAATCTTGATTTTATTATTTCTGATATTGGCTTTTATTTAATTTTTCTGAATTTTTTCCATCGAATATTTTTATTAATAAAATTTCGTTTTTAATATGGGGTGATTCCTATAATACAGCTTAAATATATAGCTCAGAAGTCAGGTCACCAATCCTAACTAATATTATAAATGTGAAAGTGTGGATGTTTGGATGTTTGTTACTTAATCACGCAAAAACGGCTAAACGGATTTGGATAAAATTTGGCATGCATATAGCCTTTGACATGGAAAAGAACATAGGATAACTTTTATCCCGATTCCTTAAGTAGTTCCCGAGGGAAAATTGAAAATTGTATACAAGCTCGCAGACGAAGTCGCGGGTAGAAGCTAGTTACTAATAAAGGCGAGAGATTGTGAATGTGTGTGTGCGTGTATGTTTGTTACTTCTTCACGCTCAAACGGTTAAACGGATTTCGATGAAACTTGGCAAACGGGTAGACCTTGTTCTAGAACAGAACATAGAATATTTTTTATCCCAAATGTATGGTCCCTTAGACAATTTTCTACTTTCAAGCGGACGAAGCCGCTGGCAGTAGCTAGTATTATTTAAAAGTGTAATTGTAACAAACTTGCTTCAATAAATAATTTTATTTATTATTATTTATATACTGGTATTTAAAATGTCAAGTAAACTCAGATTGCCATCGACTCGGGACAGGAGATCCCTCATGCAATAAATCAAGTTTTAAGTATAGAAATATTGATCGTACATTCTCTTGGATACAATCCAAGACTTGGACAATTCGTCTACTAAAATGTAAATAAGCAGTTATACTCGTATAATGAACATTGCTTTTCATAGAGAAATCTGAAAAAGTAGTAGCCTTGCTTTTGCCTGTGACATACGCTTCCTCTATGCAAAGTTTCACAATCTCAGCAAAAAATCGTAGTTGTTAGGTACAGTTGCGAAAACAGTAAAACTAATATCAACATTTTATCTTTATGGACAAAATGAATGAAAAAAAAAACTAGCCCTGTGCGAATCGGACACGAAGGGTTCCGTAGACCTACTGCAATATTAATGTCGAGCACAAAACCACGACAAAATAACGTTTCTTGTAGAGGAACCCCTATTTTGTTACTACACTGTGTGTATAAGTGTGTATGCCAAATAAAACAGTATTCTTTTTTTCTTTATAATTTTAATGTTATTATTTGTTGTTGTATAGCTGTAATAGACATTCTCTAAAAATTTCAACACTGCTTCTTACGTTTAATGATACAACCCACTGACAGACAGACGGACAGACCGATAGACGGACGGACAGCGCATGCCTTCGGGTACGGAACCCTAAAAATACTAATTGAAATCAATAGAGATGAAGTCATTATGCTTCGACTAATTGAACGTTTGATACAAAAACTGGCTTACGTATGTTTTATGGACTGTAATAACAGGTGGAACGTGTTCAAAGTTTTTGTTTTGTTCAGCACATAAACAACAAGCAGATACCTATTATATATTATTATGTCAAAACATGTGGCATTGGATTTACAAGATGGACCAGAGTATAGTTTATGAATGTTTTAATATAAATACGAGTATTCAGCTGCAGTTAGAAGCTGCAGAAAGCCAACCCAACATTGTTGGGAAAAAGCTAAACAAACAGACAGACATTTTAAACGTAGGTATTTATTATTAGATATAAATACGACTAGCTTAAAGTCAATCAAAAGGCAATGGAGAAGGCTGTGTTCGGAGTTTCCTTGAGTGATCGCATCAGAAATGAAGATATCGGCAGGAGAACCAAGGTTACCGGCATAGCTCGAAGAATCGCCAAACTATGTACTCGTAAGTGGCAGTGGCCAGGACACAATGTTGCAAATGGTCGATGGAGACGAAAGTTTCTGGAGTGGCGACCACGTACTGGAAGACGCTGCGTTGGAAACGTCCCTACTTCTACTCTTTTATGCGAAATCGAAAAGTCAACGCCATAATTTATTGCAAGGCATTGAATATTTATCACCTCACACGTAATTTTCACATCATAATCGAACTGACGCAACCACGCACCTTGAAAACATATTGAATGCACTAACCCATGCTAGATTAATCAATGCATTCACTCTCACTCAATCATCTACACAACGTTCATAGATAATATGAACAACATAGTACCTACAATATCTCTAATGAACGAGGTAATCCATTTACTTAATTAATAACGAATATTGAGAGACATTCTTTCATAAATCAGTCGCAAAAAAGGATCGGCTAATTGAATTACTTTGCTGAAAGATTCATAGATACATACTTTCAAAGTTATGGCCATAATAGAGATCGATTGATTTCAAATGCCAAGCGAGACTTATTGGGTTTCTCTTGAGTCAAGATTCAAGATTGAATTGATAACTTGTAGGCAAGCGTACTCCTACGTCGACCACATCATGCTTACCATCAAGTGAGGGTAGTAGAGAAAGTTTGACCATTATCTGTAAAAAAAAATATAGGGTCGTCGGTTATCTTTAATCAAATACCTACATAAAAATCTCGTGTCATTTTGTTTGCCATCGATCTCCTCCAAAACGGTTTGTTTAGCATGTCTGAGAAAAGGTCGCAGGCTATTTTCTGTCCTCATACCGACTCCTCATTTTTTCTATAATAATTTATAAGGCAGACCAACGTTTGCCAAGTTAGCTAGTAATAAATAAATAAAAGAACTATATATGGCAACTAGTAAATGTTGGTATTATACATAATTATATCAAAAATTACATAATCTCAACGTCGTCAAATTTTAATTGCTACCGTTCGAAAGTGCACGATTAATCAGTGAGACAAAAGCAAACAAAACAGCAAGTAGGAGGTGCGCGTTCAATGCTCTCAAGCACGTCGGGACGTTATCGTACACAGTTTCACGACAACTACTACGAAATTACACTATTGATGTCGTAAACCGGCGAACTTTTCCAACTTTGACGTAGCCGGCGACATTTTCTTTGTAATGATTGGGCGCATGCTCATTGACGGCGTGCCAAGAATTCCGGGCGCCTCGCCGTCGACGCCACGCCGCCGCCACGCTTCGTCTTCGTCAATAACAACATTGTCAACAAAAACTTAACTTCCATTTATTTCACCGAAGAATCAAGTTTCAGTGCAATACAATATTTGTCATTTGGAATCGAAATAAAAGCCAATAGTTCTGCACCAAATATTTATTTGTATTTGGATGTTATGAAGCAAGGTTTACCGTTCTAGAATAAAATTTCTTGTGAAACGAGCGTAATCCGTGAAATTGAATCGTAAACTTTACTCTTAAGAATTCTGTCTGGTTTCCTTCAGTATGTTGGCTCAGGGCCCAGTGTAAGGCCAGACCGCAGTCCGCAGTCATCAAACTCTATGAGAGACGAAACGAGCAGGTCTCACTGCACTGACCTAGAAAGCGAATTACTGCTGTATGAACACCTATTCACATCTCACGTCTCCGTACTCAATGATACAGACAGATTTTATGAACTCGGCAAATGGAGAATTTTATAGATCCAGTTGGATTTTCAATTTATTGACCAGCTTCTTACTATCTGCGCAGTGAAAACGGATTTAATAGTACTTATAAATCACAGCGATATAACTCCTCTAGAGACAACGATTCGCCTGTTAGATACCTCGAGAGTGCTGGAAATGTATTTATTACAGCTATATTTGAACATGTGGGACATAATAAGTTTTACCTGTCGGACCAAACACGACAAACAATGTTCGGATTGGTTGGCTACGATATTATTACGGCGTGTTGATTTATGATCGTGTTATCGAGCGATAAGGTTCAGTATTGTATGACGTATCTGGTTAAATTCGTCCGGCGTCAGTCAACAGCCCCTCGCTTCAGGCTGCACAAACACCAACGGACAAACAGTCACGATGTCAACGCTATCTAATCTGGATAGCGTCAGGAACAATATGTATAGCGTGGGCTACACATACATTACCAATATACAGTGTTACATCACGCAGCCATACTTGCTGGGTACATGCAATCGTTAAATGTAGGTATCGATAAATTTTGCATAAATAGCAAATCGATCGGTAATCGCTAATGAATTACGTAATCGTTTGAGAAATTCTGCTCCAGATACTATAGGTAAAGTACCGAGTATCGACAAGTCCCTTTAAACGCGAATATTGATATTCTGATAGGGCCCATCACTGACAGAACGATAAATAAGCTCATTATTCATGCGCGCGAGTGCATATGATGATAATAATCTGTACTCATATAGTATTTCACTTAGCAGAACATTTTACCTGTCAATTGAAGACTATTATCCATTATAAACGATGTTAAAAGCTGACATTACGTTTCAGTAAAAGTCGTTTTCATTACTCATACTCTGAAAGTAGGTCTGAAGTTGCCTGAGGAGCGGGCTGAAAGTGATACTTTTCATCCCTAGGGAGTTTTACTTTACAACTGACAGCTGTCAAATTATTAAAAAAAAAACTAGTTCGATCTTCAAATTTTCCATACAGCCAGTCAATCACAGCGCGATATAAAATTGAAATAACTTAAAGACAATTATTAATTAAACAATGTTATATTTTAAGTGATTTATTTGTTCAACTATATCTTTAAAATACTTTATTTTTAAAAGATTACAATTAATTTCTAATTTTTCATTAATGAGGCTGCATAGCTGGCCGGCCGCAGAAAAAAAAAAAACAAAATGGCGGGAAAGCAATTAGTCGTTGGTTTTTTCGAGTATTGTTTACATTTTCGTACAACAGAGATTTGTATTAACACGTTATGTTTATCAGATTATAATAGTGATTTAACGCCTAATTTCATAAGAGAAGAGGCTAAAGCAGTAGTGAAATACCTTTTACCGCCTAAATCAGAAGAAAGATACCTACTTAAAATCATAGGTACGACGACTCAGGTTTTACAAACTTTTTATTTTATTTTTAGTTTCCTCGTATTCGTAATGAAAAGCACAGTGTTTACCTCGGGGTGAAAGTCACCCATTTAACCCCTCGAATTAGCGACCTCGCTCCGCTCGGCCGCCAACTCCTTCTCGGGACGAAATGAGTTACTTTCACCCCTAGTGTAACAATGTACTATTATGAACGGATTAACGGGTCATAAATCAACCGCAGTGTAAGTACCCTTCACTTTGCCGCAACATCCTGGGAGGAATTGGGCCGGGACCTGATACACTGCGCTTTGCAACTGTTCCAATACGGTACAATTGAATAAGTACGCATCCATCGATGGTTACGTTCCAGCCGTCTTAGGAACACTCAATATACTTACGTCAATACACGCACTAGTGAAATTCTCGGTAAGGTTATGTTGAAATTTGGAACGTAAGGAAGTACTTATGATGGTAAGCAGTGTTTACATAGGACAGTCGTAAAGTTTGTTCCGGACTATAAAACGTGTTTCTTGGAACGGGGTACTGTTCCGTGACATGTGACAATATGAATGACAGAGGTCTAAAAATATATTTTGTAAGGGCATTATGGAGTGACACAACATGCTACTACATCCTAGTAGTGGCATACGCATAAGCATAATCAGTCCGTTTATTATACCCACTGTCAGTCCTTTATTATGAGAGGGAACGGGCCGTAATGCACCACGCGGGTCCAGTGCGAGTTGGTGGATGTCAAATATCTTAAATTGTTTAGTTCTTGGACATGCCGGTTTCCTCACGATGTTTTGATTGACCAATAAAATTCACAAAATAATGCGCCTAGCTTGGTTTGAACCCGCAACCTACAGATCGTAAATCGAGACCGTTGCCACTCGCCACCACTGCTCCTGTAGTGGCACAGTTTAAAATATTACGTATACATTCCGACGTAAGTGTAGAAATCAGTAAATAGATGAAATAAACTAATAACAGTTCCGCATGCCGGGACTGTCCAATGAACTCATTCCCGGCGCCCACGCCCGGTCCACGCCCGTATTACTATGCGACAAATATCAGAATATAACCTGCAGATAAACATTATTTCCGTGAATACTTCGTGATTTATATGGACTCTAATTTTAATGTCGTAACGCACGGATACTACGAATTTTTTTTCGTCATACTAAGGATTAAAATAATCATGTTCCAATGAAGTTGCTTACGTGTACTCTGTCGCGTTACAAAAAACAACAGATGACATCAATTCTATTTTGATTTTAGATATACTCAAATCCCTGAACAAAAACGTTCAATATTTTTTGCGTTTTGAAATTGAATCCCTATTTCGGACCGATTTCGCAAATTCTTTTTTTGTAGTGTTTATTACCGAGCTGGTAGGTAATGTTGAACTACTTTGAACTAGTTGGGGACACTAATAAGGTTGAAAATAAAACCACTATTGTGTCTTGGTCTAAGTGGAAACTGTAGAACTTTTGAACTTTGGAACTTTTATTTGAATTGCATCTGTTACCCTTATACTATCGCCGGTAACGAAACCATAGCGCGATTCAGGAAATGGTACAACGCCATCTATCGAGAAAGTCGGTACTAAAATAAAATAACAAATGTTTCATCATCAACATACCGGCCGCCAAGGACATTTAGTGACAGAATGTCCTTCTTATATTGTTCCTTATACTAGAAGGTGAACTTTAACTAAAAACAATTATCTTTGACAAACTTATTAAAAGGCGGCTAATATCAAAACTCAAACAATAAATGGTGAACTTCAAAAAATAGACGTAAAGAGAATGGTATATAATACAATTGTGCAATATTACAAACACGAAATGCAAAAACAAAAATGAATTAGTAAAATAACAATTCATGAAATTGGTAAAATGCATAATTTAGAGGTTGGCCTCCGTTTTGGTGCGTAATGTGACCACACGGGTTATGTCATCATCACCTGGGTGTTTTTCTAAAACACGAGCCAACAACCTGTGACTGGGCGGCAAATGACCTCCTTAATCTAAACAATGTCCTTAATTTTTGGTACTGGAACTATAGCTGTGTGTGCCTTAATTGTGTTTTGTTCTAAATCTATGTTTAAATTCTTAGGTCTTTTGTACTCAATTATTTTGTTTTTTAAGAATGAAGGTCCTGAAAACCAGAGCTCATTGCTAATTAACAAACTAGGTAAGACTCCCCTTGAAGCACAATCAGCTGGATTGTCTTTGGTTGACACATGGAACCATTGAGATTCATTGAACCCAATATTTCAGAGGTCCGATTCGCAACGAATGTTTTCCCCCTGCTCGGGTGACTGTTGAGCCATGAAAGCACCACAGTCGAATCGGTCCAAGCTGAGATCTTCTGCTTCGGAATATTTAGGACGTCTGCTGTCTCTAGCAATAACTTTGCTAAGAGAACAGCGCCACATAACTCCAATCGAGGAATGCTAACTTGCTTGATCGGAGCGACTCTTGTTTTTGCCATCACTAACGACAACCGAATTTTGCCTGAGGAATCAATTATCCTCAAGTACACCACTGCTGAGTATGCTGCTTTAGAGGCGTCGCTAAAACCATGCAACTCTAGTTGATCTGTTGAATGTGTTCCAAGCCAACGAGGTATTCTAACTTGGGTAAGTAACGACAATTCTTGACGGTAAGTACTCCATTCTGTTATTAATTCTGTAGTTAATTCCTCATCCCAACTGATGCCGGTGAGCCATAATTTTTGAATAAATATCTTTGCTACAACCACAGTCGGAGCTAACCATCCTAATGGGTCGAATAAACGAGCTATGTCTGATATTATTGATCTCTTCGTTACAGGTGCTGTCGTCGGCGGTGGAAGCTGTACCGAGTACTGGAAGACATCTTCGTGGCGATTCCAGGTAAGTCCTAATATTTTTATGGTAGTATCTAACTTAATTTCTATGTCCTTATTTTCTGTTTTACTTTCCTTTTCTATCATGTTCTGTTTTTCTTCATTTTCAATGTCCTCATTTTTCAAGTTTATTTGACCTGTTTTCTCTATTAACTCATTTGTATCCAGTGAGTTTATTCTATTCAATAATTGCTGATTATTACTGTTCCATTTTTGTAATATAAATCCACCCTTTGCTAATAATTGTGACATCTGTTTGCAGATTTCTACGCCTTCTACTATATTACTACACCCAGTCATCAGATCATCCATATAAAAGCAGTTTAGAACCTTATCTGATGCCAGGGGGTATTTGTCGCCTTCGTCGTATGCTACCTGATGAAGTGTTCTGACTGCCTGGTATGTTGCAGAGGCTGTTCCGAAGGTCACTGTTACTAGCTCATAATCTTTGATTGGCTGTTCAGGGCTTTCTCGCCAGAGTATTCGCTGGAAGACAGCATCCTCATCGGCTATTCTGATTTGACGGTACATTTTTATTATATCCGCCACAATCCCAATAGAGTGTATTCTCCACTTCAACACAGTGTATCTTAAATCCGCTTGCAGAGTTGGTCCTACCATGAGGGTGTCGTTTAGTGAAACTCCGTTTTTATTTTTTTCAGAAGCATTGAATACCACACGAACCTTCGTCGTGGTCTTGTCATTTCTTATCACTGCGTAATGTGGTAAGTATACAGCTTGATCCTTTTTATCATCCTGTTCTTTTACAGGTTTCATGTGGCCTAACTGTAAGTACTCATTAATTACCTCTTTATATTTTTCATTTAAACTAATATCTTTACTTAACCTTTTTTCTAATGATTTAAATCTTGTTTCAGCTATCTCACGTGAATGTCCGCCCTTACACATAGGATCTTCATCTCGGAATGGTAGCCGCACAATGTTTCTGCCTGTATCATCTCTTTTAGTTGTTTTAACATAAAGTTCTTCGCATTTTTGCTCTTCTGGACTCAATATTTTCTTTGTACTAATTTGTTCTTCTATTTCCCAAAATTTCTTGAGAATGTTATCTTCATTGAACTGAGCACAATGTACATTTATCTTTTTTGTTTCATAATTTGTCATACTACTTGATTTAAGTACACCTGAAAGGACCCATCCTAAAGTGGTGTTTTGTGCGATCATAGTACCAGATGGATTCTTTTTTACACCTTCCTTTATTATGCCGCAGTAAGCATCTGCACCCAAGAGAATATCTACTTTATTGGGTGTATTGAAGTTAGGGTCTGCGAGATACAGACCTTTAATATCAACCCAATCCAACAAACTTGTATTAACAGTTCTCTCAGGTAAGTATGATGTTATTTTGCTTAAGACATAAGCACTAATATTAAATTGAAAATCTGGTTCAACTGTGGACTTAAATGTCAAATATACCATGTTCTTTGCCATGGTTGATCTATTGTCTCCTAAACCGGAGACTAGGCCTCGGACTGGGATTTTCTTCAGCCCAAGATATTGTACTGTGGCTTCTGTGATGAAACACGCCTGGGAGCCTTGATCTAACAAAGCTCGAATTGTATAATATTCACCCGTCTTGGACTCTGCTTTTATTAGCGCTGTGGCTAATAAAACCTGCCCGGGTTTTGAGGGCTGGCCCGAGTGGCCAGTAGACAAGCACGCAACTATCTGACCATTACTAGTCGAAGGACTAGTATTGTCGACAGCAGCCTTTGTTGTAGCCTCTTGACCTTGACTCTCTCCGTTCGACTCATTGTTGAGGTGCAGTAAGGAATGGTGACGTTTTTTGCAAACTCTACAAGAGGTCTGCTTTCTACAATCACGTACTGTATGATTGCTGCCGAGACAATTAAAGCAGATTTTATTTTCTGCGACGAACTCGCGTCTGCTTTCTGTAGATTGTTTTGCAAATGGTTTACAGAAACAGAGCTTGTGGGATTCCGTACAGTATTCGCACTGCATATTGGATGAACTTGTCGCTAACATTGCTTTTGAACTATGAGCCTGTGAACTAGCATTGCCCTGATACGTCACTGCCTTCCTTGGTTCTATACATTCCAAGGCGCGGAAACGACTTTCGATAAATGATCTAAATTGTTCAAATGTTGGTAAGTTGTTACTAGAATCGTTAGAAACGCTGAACTCCCATTGCTTACGCGTTTCGTTATCTAGCTTGAACGTGACTAGATGAATGATCATAACGTCCCATGTGCTCACAACAATTCCCAAATTAGCTAGGGCGTTAAGACAGTCACTTGTAGTATCTAATAGGTCTTTTAATGCGGAAGCTGATTCAACATGTAGGCGTTTTTGGCTGAATAATCTTTTTAGAATGCAACTAGTTAAATATTTTTTATTTGCGTAACGCTTTTCTAATTGAGACCAGCATAGACTGTAGTTGGCATCTGTGATTGGCGTGTGCCTTATTAGCTGTTCAGCTTCCCCAGTAAGATGACTCTTAAGGTAGTGCAGCTTTTGCACATTATCCAAAGATGTATTATTATGAACTAATGATGTGAACAGATTATAAAAAGTTGTCCATTCACTATATTTGCCAGAGAATGTAGGAATTGTAATTTTAGGCAACTTTACGAAACAATTATATGGCTTGGAGGGGTTATTGTTAGCTCCACTATCCTGTGGCAGAGATGCTTTGACACAAATTTTATTTAGTGCTGATTTTATTAAACATTTACAGTTTATATAGACATCTTCAGTCGCATCGTACATGTCAACTACCTTTTGACTTATGTCTTCTAACTTAAAAGCGCCATAAAGTTGCGTATTGGTATCTTTAAATAACGACCAATCTCTTTCCAATAATTCAAGCCTTGTTTCTAAATATTCTAATGTAAGTCTATCTTTCGGACTCTTTTTAAAATTAGTATAAGCTTTTTGAATCACGTTTTGAAGGTCTTTCAATATATTAATTTTACCTTCCATCTTTAACAATAAACAAAACAATAATGTGAAACGAGCGAGCGTAAAATATAAACAATAGCTTCCAACAAAATCAGTAAGAAGTATGTAATTATTCTAAGTCTCAAAAAAAAGCAAAAAATTTACAAGTGTTTAAAACAAAATACACTCTGACAGAAATCGGGCATAGATTCCACGTTCCCTCGTTTTTTATAGAATTATTCTAAGTCCTAAACTAATATGCTATTTTAAAACTAAAATGTTAAAGTTAAAATCTTCATTAAAATAGAGTTCACAATTGTGTGACTTCTAAAATATTATTAAAGTAAAAGTGTTCATTTAAATAAAGTTCACAATTGCGTGGCAAAATGTTTTTGCTCCTATGTTTAAGTAAATAATTGTACTCACGTTTTCACTTCACTCACACAAACACAAGTTGATCTGGTGACGTCACTGCAATCTTCTGTACCACGAACCTTGCCGACGAAGCTGCCGCTGAGACCCGAAGTCTTGACTGGCGATGCAGGTACTACTGGTGGCGCCCTTTGTGGCGTCTAGTTGAACTAAAAATCCACAGCAGTCACCCTTACTGGACGTGGCTTCTGCTGGGGGTCCGGTACTCTTGCTGCAGCGATCCACTGCGAGTACGTCGGATTCGGGCAAAGGATGGCCGCACTGACTCAAAAATACTGTTCTGGGTCTTATCCAGGGTCGATGGACCAATGTTTATTACCGAGCTGGTAGGTAATGTTGAACTACTTTGAACTAGTTGGGGACACTAATAAGGTTGAAAATAAAACCACTATTGTGTCTTGGTCTAAGTGGAAACTGTAGAACTTTTGAACTTTGGAACTTTTATTTGAATTGCATCTGTTACCCTTATACTATCGCCGGTAACGAAACCATAGCGCGATTCAGGAAATGGTACAACGCCATCTATCGAGAAAGTCGGTACTAAAATAAAATAACAAATGTTTCATCATCAACAGTAGTGTTCGTTATTGTGAGGTTCCTATGAAAAAAAAAAATGAAAATTAGGGTAGTGTAGGGCAGAGTAGAGTAGGGTAGGGTAGTGTAGGGCAGAGTAGAGTAGGGTAGGGTAGTGTAGGGTAGTGTAGGGTAGTGTAGGGTAGAGTAAGGTAGAGTAGACTAGGGTAGGGTAGGGTAGAGTAGAGTAGGGTAGAATAGGGTAGAGTAGGGAAGAGTAGAGTAGGGTAGGGTAGAGTAGGGTATGGTAGGGTGGAGTAGGGAAGAGCGGGAGCGAAGCCGCGGGCGCAAAAGCTAACTTTATACGTTTTGATGTGACCCAAGGACTTGTGAAGGCGACGTATCAAGAAAATTGTGAAGAGAATTGAAGACAAGCGCGTGGGCCGACTACCCACACATAACCGTGGAATAAACATGCTGTTACAAGTATTACAACACTATATAAACATACATAGAAAATAACGTAACGCTGACGAGTCATCGGATATCCGACAAACAGAACACATGGATTCATATTCAATTTAAGTGATAAGACAAAATGTTTGTCCAGGCTTACATCATCGATGCTGAGAAACTTATCATGATGACTGTGTATACGTAGGACCAGTCAAGTTTTGACCGTTTGTAAACAGCATCTAATCCAAACGAAGCTTGTAAGTTAGTAAGTTATACTAAAGGTAACGGGCTTGCGGACGGCGAGCAATAGGACAGGTCAGACAGAGCCCCAGTCGTTGACGGCGCGTAATGTAGTAGGTACGTACACCTCAGAGATTTCAGCAAACCTGTAGGGGCCTAGAAAAGTTACTAGAGCCGTGGTAGGATATGTAAAAAAGTAACCTGTGGTCATTAGATGATTTCCCACTTTAAAAAAAAGAAATCCAAAGGTAAAACATTTTGTGAAGTTAACGTTAGGTCACGTACTTATTGGAATTCAATATCATTATACTCAACTAATGACAAATCGTTATCCCCTTCGTCTGCAATTTCCGTAGTGACCTATTTCCCGCAAACTTCTGTCGAGTTCAGAAAGATTAAGCAGCTGTTACCTCCCGTCTTTGTCTCTTTAGCAGATAGTACTCGGAATGATTATGCACTATGCTATGTGTGAGCAACTGCATATTATGAACTAGCTTCTGAGAATGGCTTCGCTCACGTGAAAACAGAAAATTCCAAGGAAATATGCTCTTGGGAAAATGTCCTATTCTAGGGCACGGTATACCCATGTGCCAACAGAAACTTTCACCTTTAAATGTAACTGTGATGTGATCTTGCATCAATATTTGTATTAAATGATTTCCTAAACAAACATTAATAACGAAGTTTAGAAATCCATTCATTCATATCATTTTTTAGACAAACAACGTTACCACTAGTGGTATTAAGCAATAGAGCTTGACTAAGTAAACTGAAGTCAGCCTGTGTGACAAAACGCGGCGGGTTATCGTGGCCGACGTGCGAAAGTCGTTCGTCGACCTTGCCGTGAGCGTCGCGGACCGCGCTGCGCCCGCGCAGGCCGCGTGCCATTCCGCCTACTGCACACGGCTGTACACTTCACATAAACTTAGAAAACCGCCTGCGCATACCTTACTAAGTGACCGAGAAGTAAAGCTGAAAAATGAACCAATAACATCAACCAAGTGTTTCATAACAGCGATGATTGAGCTGTGTAAACAAATACCTAAAAATAGATGCCAAAGCAATCCATAATAACAAAGAATTTCCTGCATTACGAAGACGTAAACACTAGAGATGCGCCGAATATTCGTTTTATATTCAGTATTTAGCGTATTCGGCCGAATCATTCGGTTAAACTACCGAATGTATTCGGTTTAATGGATCATTGAAAATCAACCTTTAGGACATAACAAATGACATCCATCCCATATTTTAACTATCATATTTATTAGAAATTTCTAAGTATATAATATAATCATTCCGCTTCGTGCCACCCCGAGAAAGCACTGCGCTGAACAATGTACATCGTACTTTTTTTTATTATTATCTTCGATATCTTTGAAAATTCTGGGCACACGCGACTTTTTCCGTTGACTTATCATCTAGCAAAACACGCGAAATTTTTATCAAATCATCATGAACTGTTCTTTTCGTATCTACGTAATGACAGCGGCGGGATGCGCGGCAAAAGTATAGAACGAGAAACCGAATTATCCGGCCGAATATTATTCGGTATTCGGATATTCGTTGAAACCATTATTCGGCGCATCTCTAGTAAACACACGTCGTTATATCGAAATGTTTAATGACGTTGCGACACGGACAAGTGAACTCGACCAATCAATGTTGAATGCTAGCCCCACGTAATGAGTATTTCTCTTTGCTGTAATTATCGAGTTTACTATGACAGTCCGTCAGTCAATCAGGAAACATTGGTATGAAAAAATATTAATTGCATGTGTTGCCTTGAATAACAAAGGATGTGTAATAAATAATGTTATAAGCCTAGTACCTAATAAATTAGTTTTAAAATATATTTAGCCCTCCGTTTCGCTCGCAGGGTTTGGAATTCGGCAGAGCGTAAAAATAAACTTTATGGCGCTAAGCTCGAGTTAAAAATAAAATCTCAGTCCCTTTTTACATTGATGACATAATATTAATTTGATTGTAAGAATATTTCAAAACATCGTGAGGAAACCGGCATGTCCTAGAAACCCTGAGTTTGTTTTGGTATTTCTTCTCAGGGTAGTCAGCTAGGAAACACCGGCCTCGTCTAGTTTAAATTGACGTGTAAAAGTGTTTTTAAAAAACCTATTTGCAAAATTCGAAGACTTGTGACATTCACCAAATCGCACTCCCAGTCGGAGTAACAGCAGTGGGAACATTAAAAAAAACTGATGGCTATGAATATTTCTAACTCCACTATTTTATAAGTTGTGTTCTTTTTGGTGTGCTAAAGTTAATTCTATTCTATTCCTCGTAGATAGAAAATAGCATTGTATATTAAAAGTAAGAGCAAAATTATCCAAAACAACGCTTATATACAACGTCTTTATAGCTGTATATGAATAGTAAGATATTGTGACAGTGCTAGCGCCAGTAATGCCAGCAACTGAAAGAGCGTTTGAACCGAAGCCAAGAACACGGTTCCAGTAGCAAGCGAATAGGAACAGAAACCCTAATACTATACTATAACTATATTAACGTGCCTCGAAAGTATTGTCGCTTTATGGAAAATCTAAAAACTTTTCCTGTTACTTTGCGTAGACAGATAGAATTATACACTAGCTTTTGCTCGCGGCTTCGCCCGCGTACATAAAATATAGCTTATGTTACTCAGGAATAAAGCAGCTTTCTATCGATGAAAAAATTTTTGCAATTGGACCAGTATTTCCAGAGTTTATCTACTTGCGTGAAGAATGTTAAGAAAGAAAAGGAAGTTAATGATAGCATGACGACTGACAGGGTAGAATGGAAGAAAAATACGTATTGCGCCGACCCCAAATAAGATGGGACAAGGGCAGGAAGAAGATCTACTACAAAAAATAAAAACTTTACCTCTTAGACCTATTATATTAGTGTAGATTAACTATTACTAATTTTCTATGCAGAATATTATGGCCTGCCTATAATTTGCATGCTTCCTTCTTTCCATCTTCCCATCCGATTATAATTTAGGTGTCTTCAAGTTCAAGACTAGAGTGAATAAGCTCTTAATAAACTAGTGCTCCTCAGCACCAACGATTGCATCATTGCTCACCATCAGACGGGATCGCAGTCAACCTCTAGACACCAACTAAAATAGAAGTGTATATTCCTAAATTGTTTTACCTCACTGGTTGCATTTTTTTTTTATAATGGATAGGCTCGCGTTTGACCACAATCTCACCTGATGGTAAGCGATGATGTGGCCGACGATGGAGCACGCTTGCCTAGAAGCAAACTATTCACTCTTGACTTAAAGACCCCTAGGTTATAGTTATCAGGAAACACAGACTCCGGCAGGGAATTCCATTCCTCAGCTGTACGCATAATGAATGTACTCCCAAAATTTGAAATACCTTAGGCCAAGAAATCTTACCCATGTTCCATGGTTTTTGTTAACACCCCTGTACCTACATAAAATTTCAATGATTCACGCCCCTATATCTTCTAATTAAATAGATATTAGCAAACCTAACGTACAAGCAAGTCACTGCGAAAGTTAATTTAGGAGATAATAATAAATAAATGTAGGCTTAATAAAATATTAATACAACAAAACTAACGCAACTTTCTTAATGAAATTATTTTCATTCTAAAACATAAATTGTTTTTTTTTTTTTCATTCACACTAAGTGAGACTTCCGTAGAAATTTAAATGAGCTGATATCATTATCTACAAGAATAACTAAATGAATATTCTACAAGTTAAATTAGAATCACTAATGGGAACTGGTTTTTTTTATCCTATATTTTTTAAAACTTCTCTAAAGCCTTAAGTTATGTTTACTTTTTTTATGAGGTTGGAAATCATCAATAACTTCTCTCGCTCTGGGTGGAGCAAGAGAGAGTGTCAGACTTTTACTGACTAAAATTCACCGATGTTCCTTCAGTAGCCCTTTGTGTTCCAGTCTCGCGGTAACTCTTTCGAACCATATCGCAGCCCTAGCTAGAATCAGCCCTATTACCTAACCGAAGTTTACAATATCAACTTATCTAAGCATTGCCATATCACAAACAATTTGAGCAATAAGGAGCATCACTTTCTGCATTAGTCAAGACTTCCTGAAAGATCATTGACAAACCCATAACTCATTCTTTCTTTAGAAAAGAGTTTTACGAGGAGACAATAAAAATACTGAGAAATAGCGAAATCTCAATTTTGGAACATAGTTAAACGCGATCGTCTACTTCTCGGTGAAATATGTATTGTGAAATCTCATTTGATAAGTAATCTTACCAAAAGGAAATGTTACTTATCAAAAATGTTATGGCAGCCCATTACAAGACCGGTTAGTGTACAACCGAAACTAGTTTTATAAAAAATAAACTGATGAACTTAATAAGTTTTAATGAGGGAAAGTTATTAATTTATAAATCGCATGTTTCGATATAATGTTATAATGATTTACAATTTAACTTCAAACAAAACAAAACAAATACAAGCCGCGTCACGACTTGAGCGCAGACGCGGCAATGCCATTCGTCGCTATAATAGCTTAGTGCACCGAACACGTCGAAAACCTCTCGAATTCGGATATGGAACCCCGGGTCCTGGAGCGCAAGGCAAAGAAGGAACGTAGGTGTGGTTATAGTCAGTCAAAGTCAGACACGCCTTAGAGCGGGAGAAGGAGAAGTCACTGGATGATTTCCCACCACAGCAAATATGAAAGAGATTAGAATGACCTGAGCTTGAGCTTGTGGACGGGGCAGGCGTGCATCAAAATATGATCATGCTCATAATTGACCTAACCAATAGCAAACTTGCGATCTAAGTGTGCGTAGCCTGTAGCGTAATGCGTTCGTACTGGTTTATTGCCTGTAGTAGAGTTTTAAAGGGTGGGAGATAAGCGGCGACACTCGTAATACAAATCGGAAAGTATTTCCATTCATCTTTTCTGTGTTTTCCACCTTAAAAAAAAAGTCAAAACCAAAATTTCGGTCAACATTAATACCGGTCCCTAGACAAACAAAGCTGACGGTCTGAGCGGTCATCAGACCGCATGCATCATTCACTAAAAACAAAGTATGTCAGAGGAAGTAACAATGACGAATGTGCTAAAACATGATCATGTGTCAAATTGAATTCTCGAGCGGGTCAAATCTAGGTCTTCAAGTCGGCACATAGTTTCACTGATGATTCACGCATTCGGAATCCCAAATAACGAAATATTGATTGACCTGACTCATGACTTAGAAGCATGGTGATGATTCCCTTCAATCATTACACGATTCTGTTTATGCTTCTTCTAACATTAGTCATTGCTTCGCATTTTCGCAAGACTAGTTTACGTCGATATAAATCTACCGTTCAAATAAAAACATTACGAACGTATTGCTTTTGAAAATTTAGTTGATTTGTTAGCGTGAAACATGAAAAGTAGAACAATTTGCTTTATTGAATGAACAGGCATTCAATAGTGTTCAGAATTATTCGAAAAGTAGGTATTTCTATATGTTGTTACAATAAATAATCAGTGAATTAAATAAACACAGTACAGTCAGATCGTGAACGTTTTATGTAATTCAGCCAAAAATGTGTGAGAAAAACTTAACTATTTGTGATTTCGCAACACCATCAAGGACATTGCGATAGCATTGTTTTAACAATGACAAAACCTACAACTTATTACCGAAAATATTTATAAAATACAGTCGTTAACAAACATAAAAATCATAAACGAGGACTGAAAACAGAAAGGATTTTATTTAATACTAGCTTTTGCCTGCAGCTTCGCTCGCGTACCTACATAAAATATAGCATAATTATGTCACTCAAGAATAAAACAGCTTTCTATCGGTGAAAAAAATTTAGCAATCGGACCAGTGCTTCCAGAGATTACCTCCTACAAACAAAAAAAAAAATACAAACTTTACATCTTTATTATAATAGTGTAGACTACCCTGTCCGTCGCGGTTTCATCTGTGTCTCTGGTTCTTTACTTCGCGTCCGTGGATCGTATGAGCGATATTATAGTATAGCCAGCGTTATGAACCTGGCTAATCCATACAGAAATACTGTTTCCAATCTTTTTTTTAAGCTATTGCATAGCTTCTATCGCGGGCCTTGAGCATGGAGACCGAATCCAGAAATTCCGTAACGAAAATAACCTAACACCCCCCACTCATTTGTTTTTTGAGCGTGGTGACCGATAAGAAAACAAATGAGTGAACAATCAATCAAAATTCAATTCAATGTGTAAAAGTGTAACTTCAATTAATATCAAAGAAAAAAAAAAACAAAGGAAAAAAAATACTGCATAAATAAAATAAATAAATAATTATAATTACATAAGTTGATAAAAATGCTATGCAATAGCTTTACCGCGGCAATCCCCGAGTGCCACACGTCTTTTTTTTTCTTTTTGATAGGCTCGCGTTTGGCTATCTCACCTGATGGTAAGCGATGATGTGGCGACGATGGAGCACGCTTGCCTAGAAGTAACATATTCAGTCTTGACTTCAGACCCCTAGGTTTTTGCTATCTGATTGATTTCAGATTACCGCCTTTAAACAAACAAAAAATTCTTCCGCTTTATTATTTTACTAGTTTTTTCCTGTGACTTCGCCCGCATACATATAATATAGCCTATGTAAGTCAGAAATAAAGCAGCTTTCTATCGGTGAAAAATTTTAGTAAACAGATCAGTACTTTCAGAGATTACCTCCTACAAACAAAAAAACAAACAACTTTACCTCTTTATAATATTAAGTTGTAGATAGCATAGATTGCTAGGTTTATCTGTTGCGACATTTTATGTCATTGTAGTTTCAAGCCTTTTGATGTTGGAAAAGTTAAGAGTTGTCTAAATAAACCCAAGAGTTAGACCAACAACACTTAAGTGGCAAAGGAAACAGCCAGTAGAAACAACATAGTGACAATTGTCATACATAATTCGATATAGAGCCCATTAGGGACAAGGTGACAACCGTAGAATAGTGGGGCGATAAAGCGGAACGACCCATTCTTACGGAGACCATAACTATGATAAAAAAAAACCAGCCAAGTGCGAGTCGGACTCGCGCACGAAGGGTTCCGTAGCATTTTATTTACATAATTTTTTTTTTAGTATTTGTAGTTATAACGGTAATAGAAATACATAATCTGTGAAAATTTTAACTAATCTAGCTGTTACGGTTCATGTGAGACAGCCTGGTGACAGAGAGACAGACAGTGAAGTCTTAGGGTGAGTTGCACCATTTAACTATAACGATAACAAAGCCGTTAACAGTTGCCAAATCGTCGAATTGACCAAAAGGCGGCCGTTTCAAGGCTGGTTATGGTTTGGTTATCGTTATAGTTAAATGGTGCAATTCGCCCTTAGTAATATGGTCTCGTTTTTGCCCTTTGGGTACGGAACCCTAAAAATGAAGACAAAACTCAATCCCTCGACGACGAACGAAATCAGACGTCGAACGTTACGTGAAAAACGCCGAAGGAATATTAATTCGCTTCCATTTTAATTTCTGATTGAACTGCAGGTGTTTTGGGGCCCCAACCTTTCATTAAATTCAAATCGGCCAGCGCACCACAATCGGTACCTGATAAGAATTGTTTAAAGGAAATGCTAATGCTCACACGCGTATCGACGCGTTTGGTCAACGACCGAATTGATTTCACGAAATACGGACCTTATCAAACCCATGTAGTAAAAAGTTTGATAACGATATGATAACAGTGACACACAAACATGAATAATAACAAAGTAGGAAATAACTGATTGCGATTCTACGTCTACTCTTTAAATTCAGGTCAGTCCGCGTATTTTGTCAAATCGCAAAGACTAAGTCCCATAAAAAATAAAGAAGTCTCTTCTTACTCCATTTTACACTTCCAGCAGATATGGCTCCTTCTCTGTCACTGCAGTGCGTTTCTAGAAAACTCTCCCACACTCCCACATGACAGCCCAAACCAGTCAGCCAGCCAGTTTGGATGTCTTCAAGAGGAAAATTAACACTAGAAAGACGGAAGCAGTCATTTGACTGCAATTTGAATTTAAATTTGGAATAACTCAAAAACTATTTGACTTAATGTACTGAGACTTTGTGACTTTTATTAATATTACTAGTTAAATGAAAATAGGTATGAAAATAACTCTCGTCTCTTTTGTTTATTGTTTAAAATCTTGATTTACCGACAAAG
Source organism: Mythimna ferrago (assembly GCA_910589285.2). Taxonomy (NCBI): domain Eukaryota; kingdom Metazoa; phylum Arthropoda; class Insecta; order Lepidoptera; family Noctuidae; genus Mythimna; species Mythimna ferrago. Next base: position 6,671,458 of record OU342693.1, read on the forward strand.
ACGGCGGCAGTCATTTGACGGTTGATATCGGATAAATATTTATTTGTAATATGAGAAGGTAGAATACGAAATAATGTGCGCTTTGTCCATTGTTTGGAGTATGCAAGTCAAATGAGTCAGTATAGTTACGACTGCCTATCAATTTTGTCAGAATTATTGTAAGTGATTCGTAAAAATGTCTCGAAGCCTTCAAAATGAAGAAATACTTTCAATATTGCAAAATATTTGTGAAGATGAATCGGATTGTGGCTCTGAAAGTGAAGAGCGCGGTAGTGAGGATGATAATGTACCATTTATCAGTTTGAGTTCCTCTACGGATGAAAGTGACCTGGAAGATCAGATACCTCTAGCAACTTTACGAACCGTTGACAGGTTGAGTTCTCGTGGCCGCGGTCGTAGCCGTGCTCGTGGTCGAGGCCGTGGTAGGAGTCATTGTTTGGAAGATTCTGAGCTTCAAGGTCTTATCACTTCTATCGACGGTACCTCATGGACACCTCAAATGGAATCTACTCAAAGTACGGCGTGGATGTGGCTGACCAGATGGCAAAAAAATATAGTGTCAAAGCGGCATCTCGAAGGTGGCCTGTACAGGTATTTTTCAATATTTTGGACCTAGCAGGGATAAATTCCTTCATTTTGTATAAGAAAATGTCAGGCACCAACATAAAACGAAGGAATTTCATACTAAGTTTAGCAAGTGAACTTAGCGGCAAAGTAGAAATTGAACCGAGACCTTCTGAAACCGAACTGTCGGCCGAAGAACCCACACCTTCTACTTCTCGATCTTCTCTTCAAAATCCGGAAAGTCGGAAAAGGCGAGAATGCTATATACAGAAGTGCAAAAATAAAACTAATAAAGTATGCGACTCTTGCAAAAAGCCACTTTGCGGCTCTTGTAACGTAAATAAAATGTTAAAATGTAAAAATTGTATGTAAATTAAATAAATAATTATATATTATACCCTGTTTTATTACTATAGTTACCAATTTTAGCACATAAATAAAAAAATATATTAAATAAATGGGGGCAGTCATTTGACCGGTCGCCGTCTTTGTAGGTAGATAGATTTTCCCGTCTTTCTAGTGTTAAAGGGCATATTTTCTTTTAGAACAAGAAGTACAATAAAATTAGTTCAGAATTTGCTACTTTCTAAAATCATGTGCGCGGGGGACTGGTAGTCATTAAAGGAGCAGCATGATGGTGGGTCACGTTCGCTCGCTTACGCAGCATCAGGGCAGCGTTCCTCCAGGATTCCACATGTTCCAAATCCCTTATCAAACACATTTTGAAATTTCAAAGCTCTTTCGATGAGTTTGCATGTAGATTTATTTAACGTATTATTTGTAATTGTAAAATTGTACACTGGATCTTACTCTCCATACTCTATATCTATAGTGATCTCTTTCACTAAATGTTTTGTTGGAAGAAAACTCAACTTTGAGTTAAGCTCGGCTATGCACATGAACTCTGTTACCCACTTATATTATAAGTTGTTTTGGTGTACAATAAATAATTAAAGAAGACGAATGTCATCCGTAAGAGATGCAGTATCTGAAACTTTATCTTACAAAGGAGCCCATTGAGGCGCGAATGCACGAGTCGCGACCTCGAACCTGTGACCCTGCACACAATGCGAACAATTGTAATGTAAATGCGAATTGAACCCGTTGTGCCACTCGTGCTCTGGTACCGATTGTTGTCGAAGTTCGCACCGAATGAGCTCGTAACTCATTTCACGTGGAAAACGATGTTGGGCCTCGTGAATCGCAGATATACGCGCACGCATCACTATACAAGACGCCAGATAAACTTAAAATAAAGTACATTAACCTTTGCTAATATCTCCAATATATCGAAGGCGCCCGAAAAACCGTCAATGAACCATTTAAAATAGGTAAAGGATCACGATAGATGTCGATTCAGGACAGCCTTTATGTCTTTAATTCCATTTTTGAAATTAATAATGTCAATAATGTAGGAGGGCCAATGACCGTTATTTCACGTTTATTTAACGCCTACCTTACCGTTACATTTATCTGTGTAATAGCTTACCTGTAACTTATCGACTTAAAGTATGAAATTCTGCCAGCAAAAAGCTTCTGCCAGCGGCTTCGCTCGCATGAAACTATAATTCTTTATAAAACAACTTGAACACCCGTTTCATCCTCTTATGGGTCAATTTATGGAAAATCCTCTCTTGATGCATAAAAGGAAACCTTATGCAACATTTCATGCTCCTAGTCCCAGTACTTTCAGCCGTGCGTTGATATATCAGTCAGTCAGTTCTCATATTTATATATGTAATATTAAAGATAAACACGCGGCACTTGTTATTTTTGACAGTAAACAGTTGTCTACTTACGGGAAGGTTTGAAAGCCCTATAACGCAAAAGGCGAAGAAACCTAAGTGGAAGTTAGTCAGCAAGTCTGACACGCCCTCTATAGCGGGAGAAGTCATTTGACGATTTCGATAGCGATAATAAACCGCAAAATCGATTATAGTTTTCAATGCCAATACACTAACTGACCTGAACCACTCAGGGCATACAAGCAATTATCTACACCACCTGCTTTCAAAACCGACATCAAAACTTGGTAAATCTGCATTCTCAGTCATCTCCAACGTCATCCACTTTCATAATTCCCACCAACTTGTAAACAGACTCAATAATTGATCTCATGCATTAAATAGGAACATTAAGTTTTTCATTCATTCTCAGATCTGTGTGGAAAGTCACGGCGAAATCGAAAAGTAACTCTTTTCTCATCTTGAATAATAAAAGGCAAGAATCACACGCATGCATACAAAATAATGCCTGTAATTCCATATAAATAACTGATTAGCCAACTATGTTAACTTGTTTAATATGTACCTACATCTTTGCTTTGTTTGTGATTGATTTTATTGTAAATGAATCTACCTTTGCATGCTTCGCGTCACTAGACATAGATTTATTTCTCAAAAATTTTAATCCCACATAAGTTTATCATATTCTTGTGAGAAATAAAGACTCTGAACATAATAACGCGCGTACAATCTTTTGAAATCCGATTATTTTCAAACAGGTATAAAGAACACTCAAAAACGTCGAATAAAATACCGTCATAATCATTAAAAAAAGATATAAATAAAATCTTAAAGAAATTCTGGTACCTGGTTGTAAAGATTTGAATGATAAACTGCACATTTGAAATGAAGAAAAAGAATAAAGCAAGTAAGCTGGGGAAGATGAACATGCTTACGAAAACCAAGAAAGCGAAACAACGTGAATTAACTGTCGTTACTCGAGATCATTAATTATTATCACGCGAGCTGTATCATTATGATAGGTGAGCCACATTATCTGTTACTAAGGCTTATTTTCTATGAAAACATTACACAGATTTACTTACTACAACTAAGATAAGACAAACTCTTGTATAATATGCTACGTTATCTTAAACGTAATGATATTATATTTAGAACGTTGACAGCCATTTGCTTAACCTAAAAATGTCGTGAAGCTAAGTGAACATACGAACTCGCTTGACGACTAACATGCTAAAACTTCAACGTATGTGAGAGATAAAATATGAATGGCAGACAATGAATAGGATATGAATAACGATCCAAAATAGATACAGCTTAATAGCAAATAGACATTATCTGAATACAATAAGGCCGATGTAGTATATGTAGCATTATTAACAAATCAGTGTAGAAACATTGCGTTGATTTACAGCACAATCTACGGCCTGTCTCCGTCCATGCGCTATCTCAAATACAACGTGCATTCGAACAAGCTGATTTCGTGACTTGAGCTGATATAAAGTATATTAATGCAAGTGGTACAATATTGTAGTTTCCATATCATTGTCGGTTGCCGGCGGGCCCGCCGAGGCGTGGCCAAGTCGACGCCGCTGTGTGCCCAACCGACCGTTCTGCGCTCTCCCTATGGATATCAGAATTACGGGATTACTGCATTTAGAAATCCGAGAAAGATTACTCATTTATAATTGACTCTTCTGCGTTAGCGTGATTTCGATATATTACTCAGTTCCGTCGACCTTCTCCTTGTAATTCATATGATTAAATAAAAGAAATCTAACATAATTCATCTAATGTTACGTTTAATTTTGTTTTTATTCTTTAATGAACAACAGTCACGTAATGGAGCAATAGCACAAAAACTGGACGGAAAATCTCGGTTTTAATGCTTAGTTCAAGGAAGAATCCTTGAACTCGGAAAAACGAAATAAAACAAACGTATACGGAGACATCTAAGAATCGTGCAAGCGAAGTCGTAGAGTCCAATATAATAGAGTCTGCATGCATACTATTATGTAAGCAATGGGACATTCGCTGTAGAAATTCAATAGTAGGTCCTTACCATGTCGGGACATGTTCCACACTTGTGTAAAGTACGGACGAAATTAATATTCCAAACTGCTACAAATAATTTGTACAGCTCGTATCGAAATATCGTCGGTATTAATTTTCTCAATCATTTTGAATGATACAGCAGATGTTTGCCGTAGTAACGTAAAACTAACTGCACATTGGATGGAGCACGAACGAAGACGTTTTTGCTGTGTTGAAAATTGCCTATAATTGCTGCTAACAACTTCCTAGAGTAACGTAAACGCGTGTCACGGACAAACAAACCATGCAAACCTATGTAGGTAGATGACTGATTGACCACGTAGGTGAGTTCCGATTGTTTCGACCTTTCAAGGTCCATTGTAACGAACACTTTTTAAATATAACCGCCAGGACGTGCTTAGACCACAGTTCCACTTCATGCATAATATAACAATTTCATTACACACCTAAAACAAAGGCATTTCATTGAAAACAAAGATCGTTAGTATTCGGAGAGGCCGTTTCAATTGAATGCGCTTTTTGCATGATATCGACGTACAATTCGTAGGATATTATTCTGTGAACGGTGCTATTTAATGTTCGGTTTGTTTTAAATTTGCATATGCGATTTCTGGGCATTGTGAGCGTTTTGCCAAATAGGAAATGTTATTAGAGGAACCATGTTAATTTTGGTTTACAACACAGTGTCATATGTGACAACAAACAACAAACTAAAATTAAGAACGAAAAACCCTTTATTTGCAACGATCTTTGAAGTGATATTAAGGACTCGTTAACTCTTTAAATAAATGTCAGAGCAAAGCAAACAGAAAAGAACTGTCAAAGAACGACTGGAACATAACTTTATTAAGGTAGATATCATTATGTTCAAACAGGTAAAAACTACTAAAGCATACGACAGCACATGTGTGTCGAATGCAACTGTGCAACTTCTTATTAACGGTCGATAAGGCAGTGACAAAAACTAGTCGTGGCGGGAACTCGGCGCAAGGTAGCGGCCATTGGGAATGGCATGCGAGAATCTTTAGAAACAGTGGTGATTGCAGCCGCCTCGCAATCACGTAACCACTGTGTAATGGCAAACTAACAGTTTTGCGATATTAGTCCGGAAGCGCATTGCAGTAACAATAAAGTTTATCTGTGAATTCTTTGTTGAAAACAAAGATTTTACTGAGAGCGAATCTCGTATTTTACGAGGAAAATCACGATTACCAGGCGTACGGCCATGTGCCACCGGTACATGGTGGTCATCCCACCTATACGTATAAAACGTTTTGGGAACACATTAATTATGCGTACAGCTAAGGAATGCAATTCCCTGCCGGAGTCTTGTATTTTCTGATAATTACAAACTGGGAATCGACAACCACATCGTCGCTTTCCATCAAATGAGATAGTGGTCAAGCGTAAGTCTATCAACAACAAAAAAATCAATTCCAAATGCATAAAGGAAACACATCTGTAATTTTCTTGTCTGCGTTTAGATCTCAGCCTCTCTGCAGGAGGAAATCGTGATAAGAACACCTGATTGAATTGCAGGCAAATGGAATTAATCGTTCTCGTCCTCCGGTCGTCGACCCGAGGCGCCGGCCGATCGCACCTGCGCCTGCGTCGCCTGCTCCAAACTGCCGGATAAGGCGGATGCCACCAAGGCCGTGAGCTTTTTAGCCTCTGACTCACTCTCTGCCAACGTCTCCTGTACAACGTGTTTTAACCGTTTCCGCATAACATCACCAAGTTATGACTATGGAACGTCTTTGATACAATCAAAGCGCATTAGTGTGATACATAATGCTGTTGATATTAGACAAAAGACAATCTCGTTTTGTCCAACCTTCGTTTGATTTCCTTGTACGCCTGCGACAGTGCTCTTTTCTGGTTTGTCTGTGCACTCAGATTCGCTTGCTTGATCTCTTCATGCAAATTTGACAACCTGATGGTGGGTGGTCATCCTTTTAGACATAAGACAATACACGATAACTCTTAGGAAAATAAACGTACTTTTGAGCCGTCAGCACTTCCTACCCCTTTTTCTAACTGCTTCAAAACGTGTCAGATTGGCAAATTCCATTCTCATAATACAAACAAAACACCAGCAAGAAAGCGTGTACCAATTTCGGATTCTCCTTCTGACAGATAACACCGTAATGAATGAACGTTGTTTGCAAAAAAAGAAAGTATACTTTCACGAACATTTCAACCAGCAAAATCATCGTTCACAAGATACTACCTGCGAAATATTTAATTCGTTTTCTAAACAAACAATGTACCTGCTGCTAATAGATACGAAATTACTAAACGAACGTTGCCTAAGAGGGAATGTCTTCAAATCTAGATTCAAAAGCATGAGCTGTAAAATTTGGCCTTCACGGAACAAGAACGCTGAAATGTTTGTTCTCAATGTGAGTTATTGTTGAAATCACACACAAAAACTCCGTTTCTATGACAATAGCAAACGGTCTGCAATTCTCTTCTAATAATAGTATAGTATACGTTTTCACAGTTAATCACAGTATTATCAACTAGCTGACTACTGTGGTTGCACTCCCGTCTTTGGGTTACTACTCTGCTCCTATTAGACGTAACGTAATGTTAAATAGCCTATAGTAATGACAGGACAGAATGGAAGAAAAAAACGTGTTGCGCCGACCCCAAATAAAATGGGACAAGGGCAGGAAAAAGAAAAGAAGTAATCTTCGATAAATGGGCTATCCAAATATTTAAGCTGTAGTTACTGCGATTAGCGCGTTCAAACAAACTCTTCAGATTTATATTAAAATAAGTATAGATAAGTGAAGTACCAATACTACATTTACTGCACTTAGGTACACAACGTGAACATTACGTAAATAAAACAATAAACATGAACACGTTTGTGTTCAGCATGTAGGTATGGGGAGTAGTTTGACACGTAATACTTGTAATAAGGTAAATACGCATCAGGTATTTGAATCACCGTAAGTGCAGCAGTAAACTCGACATGAAGGGGAGCTACGTAAAGTAAGTATACGTGTGTCTACGTATATAGATACCTGCCACAGATTGTTTTACAATCCTTATAGTAGTGCAGACTGCAGACCAGTTTTTAAACAAAAGAACTACAATGAATGTTATGAATTTATGATTCAGTTACAACAATCACAGTGTATCATCGCACTGATATGATATCAATACACAACAATTTACCATAGTCAATTGTTAAACTATTAATATCATAAAATATTTCATATTCACCTTCGGAAATCGTGGGCAGCACGTTGACAAAGTTTACAATCCCAACCCCTGTTAACTGACTCATTCACCAAAACTAACTTTATAACAAACACTTGAAAGTAACGTCTGCCTTATAACGGCAATTCTTGAAAACAAACAACCGAAAACAGTAACACACTTGACACCTTATCACGTAGCCCACATAGATAAAAGTGGTAAAATTAAGTTTTTAGCACTTCAGATTTTTACAATCATGTCAGCAGAAGAAAAGTACAGTACAAAATTAGAAATTACTACAGTGGCTGACCACTGCGCACACTTTTTCCATAATAAGCTAGAGAAATGGTAAACTATCACATGAGAGCGGCCTAGATTTTTATTGTAGAGTCGCGTGTTATGCGCGTGCGCCGTGCTGTCGGTGCGAAGCGCCGGGGCTTACTGGCCGCCAGACAGACAATTCAAGCCAACGCCCGTTCACCAGTTCACCTACTCTTATCTCCCGATGACTGCGTATGTGGTGGTACTTGCTTATTCCTCGCTGCGCTTACTTGACTGGTTACTTATACTTCATCGAATGTAGTTTATGTTGCAGCGCATGGATTGCACTACCTCCAATATTATACGAGAAAGGCACAAAAAGGTTTTTTAATTCTTTACCTCATTTTCTTTACAGCCTTTATGAATCACGTTGAATCGGCAATAAAATTTAAAGGAATTTGTACGTAGAGAAAGATAAATTGCTTGATTAAAAGTATTGATTCTCGAATTCTTTTGAACGCTGCTATGTTGTCATTCTGTATTTATGTAAACGGTTTAATAAAACTTCTAGTAATTTGTTCCATCCATTCGATACCGTTACGAAAGGTAATGGAAGTTAGATGACTGAGAAGATCGATAACTTGTGTTCTAAGATTAAATGTGGAAAGAAATGATTTTACAAGCTTCTGCTTTATTGTCTCATACTTAAACCAAACCAAGCTAAAGAACACTACTCTTCATGAAGTTAGCCTATCAGAGTCCACAGCTGCACTTGTGTTTCTTCCTACTTGCAACTTAGGCACTTAGGTTCTGAGGTACTCTTTTTTAGGGTTCCGTAGTCAACTGTCCGTCTGTCCGTCCTCGCTTAATCTCTGTGACCGTTAGCACTAGAAAGCTGTTTGGTACCAATATGTATATCAATCACGCCGACAAAGTGGTAAAATAAAAATTGGAAAAAAATGTTTTATTAGGGTAGCCCCCCTATATGTAAAGCGGGAAGTGATTTTTTTTAATTTCAACCCTAACGTGTGATATATTGTTGGATAGGTATTTAAAAATGAATAGGGGTTTACTAAAATCATTTTTTGATAATGTCAATAATTTCGGAAATAATCGCTCCAAAAGTAAAAAACAATGTGTGTGTGTCCCTCTAACTTTTGAACCATAAGTTTAGAAAATATGAAAAAAATCTGAAAAGTAGAATTTTATAAGGACTTTTTAGGAAAATTATTTTGAACTTGATGGAAAGAACAGTTTTTGTACAAAAAAAAAGACAAAAGGGTTCTACAAAATAATTTCTGGACTAAGTTTGTAGTATAATCGTATATGCAAGCATTTTTTTAAACTCATAAGTGGGTACACTTATTGTGACGGACGGGAAACTACGGAACCCTACACTGAGCGTGGCCCGACACGCTCTTGGCCAGTTTTTTTTATGTTTGTTATGGGTAGGCTCGCGTTTGATCTCAACTGATGGTACGGTGGTCGATGATTGAGCACACCTGCCTAGAAGTAATCCATTCACTTTTGGACTTAAAAACCCTAGGTTGTAGGTGTCAGGAAACACAGATATACATATTCGTAGACTCATACTTTTAAGTGCGGCTTAGAACAAATTAACATCTACAATCTACTTTTATCTGAAACTAGCTGTACCCGCGCGGCTTCGCTCCCGATCTTCCCTACTTCAGCCTACTATACCCTACTCTACCCTACTATACCCTACTCTACTCTACCCTACTTTACCCTATTCTACCCTACCCTACTCTACTCTACCCTACTCTACCCTCCTCTACCTTACTCTACCCTACTCTACCCTACTCTACCCTACTCTACCCTACTCTACCCTACTCTACCCTACTCTACCCTACCCTACTCTACTCAACCCTACTCTACCTTCCTCTACCCTACACCACCCTACTCTACCCTACACTACCCTAATTTTAATTTTTTTTTCCATAAGAACCTTCTCCTCATAATAACGAACACAACAAAAAAAAAATTAGCGAAATCGGTCCAGGCGTTGTTGAGTTATGCGCTTACCAACACATTTTGCGATTCATTTTTATATTATAGAAGATACCTAGTCAATTTGATATTTTTGGGAAAAATACAGGTGACATTTTTCCTTATTGACAATTTCTGTGAGATACAGCTATACCTAGAATCGTTATCTACACAACAAATATTGTCGTAATTGAATAGAACTATCAACGTGAATCAGTCATGAGCAAAGACAGAGATCAGATTCAATAAGTTGATTAAGAACTCGACCGCAATTAATATAAATAAGGCCAATAGACTCGAGACTGCGAATGACGTAAAAATATGGTCTTAATACTGACTACATTTTTACAATCTTAATCACAAATCGCTGGTACGAGGTCAGAATGGGAACTAGACGCTAGCATATTAAATGCTAATACTACACAATAAGGAAAACATTAGGTATAGGACGCAAAGTTAAATGGCTTTGTGTATAACATTATTGCATCCAGGGTGGCCAAACATAGAAGGTTTTTATTTATTTTTTTGGAAATGTTTAATTCTTTTGGGTTGCCTCGGATATAACTCGCTAGAGGTAAGACGAGCACGAGATCAGCTCATCATAGCCTGCAAGACGCTCCGTGGCACTGTTGACGCGCCTGATTTACTTACTGTGCTGGCACGTTTCTTTGTCCCGGACAATTACTGCCGCGGCAAGAAGCACAGAATGTTTGCTGTGCCTCAGTGTCGCACTGTTGCCCGTGCTCAGTCTCCAAGACTCGCACTTTGGCTGCACTAAATGATCTCTTGGATTCTTATCCAACAAACGATCTGTTTGCGGATGAATGGAAGATGATTTTATTGGCATGTCAGAAGTACTGTGAGAGGAATTGATGTACGGGTTGTTTAAATGTTTATACTTTTTGTTTAGTTACTGTAATTGGTTGTTTAACCGTTGTAATTAATGAAATTAATTTAGGCCTTCGAATCTACGTTTTTTTTTTTGATGATTCTGGCGTCACTTATTTTATTGCATAAGAGCTGATGGAGGTACCGAAAATATGTTAAATGTATACTAAGGATTACAATAATTGTATCTTTTCTATTGAGGGTGGCAGATCAATAAACAACTTGCGCTCTAGGTGGAGGGAGTGTCAGATTTTTACCGACTAAAACTAAAGCCGTGTTTTTTTTCAGATGTGTAGCATCTGAAAAAAAAACCGTGGTGATTCTTTCAAATAATTCCACAGCCCTGTATTGCTATCTACACCTTATGGTTTACTTTGTTGTTGTTTATATTTTTTATTCATTGTTATTAAAGTAAACACCCAAAAGTATTGTAAACAATTTTTTTATATTTCCAGTTTTTTTTTTAGCTTGTCATTCAATTTTTTTCCTGGATAGAGTTGGCAACACTGATTGCATCAAGTAATTTTTATTGCAATCATTATGATGAGCTGTTTCGTACATAAAAGGAAGTGAAAGTACGATACGCGTTTGGCTGACATTATTTTTGATTCTTTATAGGTAGCTTCATTCATCAAGCCAATCAACACTCGTGTGATTTAATGGGCTAAGGTGCTTCTGAGATATTTTCACATGAAAAGAATTGTGTTTGACCGCGATCTCACCAGAACGTTACTCGTGTGATTTGCACACGGCAGGTGTGTAAATAAAACTTTAACCACTTTAGTAAAGTACTTGAAGAGTCCTAAGTTTTAATAGTCCGGAAATACAGATGCAAATAATTTCATTGTTTAGTTTGTACAGATGAGAAAGGAGGCGAGCCACCTGGTCCGTCTTCCGTTCTACACACGAATTTAAAAACAGCGTAAGGCATTAAATACATCTTTGTATAGTGTTCCTTAAGGTAGTCATACACGCTAGGGTGGGTATACCTGACAGATTTGCCTGCAGTCATACCTGTCAGGTAAGCATATATGGAAACCTGCACAGTTGTGCAACATTCACGCTCCGGTTTACCTGTACAACTCAACTGTACAGGCAAACCTGTCAGTTATATCCTAGCGTGTAGGGCGGGCATTAGTAGTACTTCTTCCTGCCCTTATCCCGTGTTATTTACGTTTTTATTCTTCCATTCTGTCCTATCACCCGTCATGCTTCACACATCGTCATGCGTCATGCATCACTAACTACTTTTTCTTCACACAATCCATCCATCTTTTCTTTGGCCTCCCTCTTCCTCTCCATCCATACACATACATGTATACTCTCATGACTCTTTAGTAGTACATAATTTTAATTTAATTTATAACCAAGCAAATAAAACCAATTTTTTTTTATATGGTATATGTCCAGAATATATAACTGATCAGAAAACCAAAGTCAGTTTAATGTGACGTCGATTCAGGAAATCATAAAAATAGCATCGAACGATACACCATTGAGGAAATGTCAAAAACATCGTAAAATTCAGTTTCGATTAGCTCATAGTCGTAAACGGAATCGACTAAATGTTACATAAAGTGGATACCACACTGATCGATGTATCAGATAATGGTTACACAGTTAGATGGAGGCATGGAATTTCTAAGCGGGTCCTGTTGAAACAGGCGACATCATGGTTGAATAAGACAAAGATGGTGAGACGTCTTGACAATTTTTTTTTTTATATACTACATTATTTTTAGTTTATGCGAAACCTGAATTTACTTAGTTTGTTCAGAATCAGTAACTGTTTCCAATAATTTTTACACCATGTTATGTTTTTTCCAAAAAATATTCAAAAAGGTCACAAGTTGGACACCACCGACACTAAGTACAACACAGGTCACAGCAGGTCATAGCAGGCATTAGGCACCAGCAAATAGCTTGGTGCAAGTGAAAAACCACCCCTCAGTCGCATGGATGGCCCGATGACTATGTATTTTTGCTAACTTTGTGTTGTATATATTTTGGAAATCATTAAATAATTTCTGGCGCTCTGGGTGGAGCGAGTGTCCAACTTTTGCTGACTAAAAACCACTTCGATCCTTCAGTTACCCTTGCGTTTTAGGGTCACGGGTAAGTCTTTAGAACAATCCTGCAACCCTGGCAAGACGACTTCGACTGCTAACAAGGATCAACGTAAAGAAATGTGCGGAAAAGAAGCGGGTTCTTTTAAATAAAGACTTTGCCCCACACTAAGATTTACTCCTAGAATCTTTGCACCTTGAGAATACGACTTGAGACGTTATTCACTTTTGTTGTATTTGATAGGCTCGCGTTTGACCACTATCTCACCTGCTGGTAAGCGACGATGCGGTCGACGATGGAATACGCTTGCCTATAAGTAACCCAAATTTAAAGACCTCTTTTGTCGTTGATTCAAGAAATTACCATTGATTTTTTAACATAAATGTATTACTTGCGGCTTAGGCTTATAGTTCCTTGAACCATCTGACCGAAATTATGTGGACGCAACTCTCGCACTCGCCTAGGCGGCAGTACGCAAATCTGTGCATTTATTTGCGGCCAGCAGCGCCCGGAAAGCGCTTTAAATCCATTTTCTTTGCGAAATATTGATTGACTTACATATGCAATGTTCACTTTGAAGAATATTTAACCACCAATTTTTATGTGTAAAAATGTTTGTAAAGGTCCAAGCCGTTTCGAAGGAGTGGGGAAAAGTAGCAAAAGTTACGAAACTGCTAAATATTTTTTTTTTGGCCAAAAGTATTAATAGCAAGAAAAAATCAAATGTTGATAATGTTGTTCATGAATCTTTAATAAACATATATTTTTTTTAAACCTATTAACCTGGCCGTTACTGAGGAGTAGGCTTCAGAAAGTCACTGTTTTATGGCACTTTTCGGGCGCTTGGGCCTTAAGATTTGATTAGACTTTTATCTAATGTATTTCACCAAAGCAGATAGATATATAAATCTTACACCTAATATCTTAAAGAGGTAAAGTTTGTTTCTATATTTTTGATTTACAGTAGGAGGTAATCTCTGAAAATACTGGTCCATTTGTGAAATTTTTTCACTGATAGAAAGCTGCTTTATTCCCGAGTGACATAGGCTATATTTTATGTATGCGGGTGAAGTCACGGGCAAAAGCTAGTATATATTTTATAGCTAAAATACGTGGTAAGGAGACCCAACGTGATGTTACCAAGTTGATGAGAAACATAACCGTTGTTTAGTTATCGACCGCCGATACGTGTCATAGTATCATTAAACTTTCATGAGACGTACAAGTAGCGGTGGCAAGATATTCTGCCTCTATCAAATACAATGTGGGCCAAGACGTTTTATTTTATTTGGTTTCTGAATTTTACGTGTCAATTTCCAGACTTGTTCTTTTTACATTTTTTATTTTAGATTTCCATGTAAAAATATCTGGACTAAGCTCTAAGAAATGTGTCACTGTGCGCATCATAATTAATTTCTGGTAAATAACTCTCAGCCATCAATCAGGCCTATTTGTAACCCTGCCAAAAATTTTGCAGTTTGTGGGAATTTAAAATCTAAACTCTACCGGCTTAAACATCTCTATAATTTTTCAAGTTCTTATCTAAATTATAAATATATTTTCTCTTTGTTGCGGTGAAGAATATTGTTTCAAGTCTCCATAAATCGTAAACGACTACGTCTAGCGTCGGCTTAGCAATAAATAAGCCTCTACATAACTCAATGGAATAAGTACATCCATGTTTTTCCCCAGCCATAATTTAACGATACATCAAAAGCGCATCGTACCTGCAGGATAAACAATTTAAACATAAAATAAGTTTATGACTTCGTAAAAGTATATACTACTCACTTCTCTTCGAAGTGCCGAACTCATCTTCGTGGCCGTTACACGTCCTGTCTTCATCATATTCGTAAACTTTGAAGCTTTCGAATGAATACAGCTTGACGGCTTTTCTTCTCTTTCTACACTCAAAAACTTCCTCGATTCAAAGTACTAGCCCTGGACCAACTAATTACAATTCAATGTTCAGCTCACCACACTGTTCAAAAGTACACACAACTTGACCCTCAAAACAGAGGGTTTCAGTTCCACAAACGACACTGTTCACCAACGATGTCACAGAGAACTTTCGTCGGCCCGTTACACTACTTGGAGGCTAAAATGTTTACAATCACCTCGCCAACTTTATTTAGATGGAAACCGTCTTACGCACGAACTATTGTCATAACAGAACAATGGATCCGACGATAATGTTTGATATCACAACAGGAACGTTCGGAATTCAAAAGAAGTTATAAGTTCGCGATCGTAGGGGCTCGGGAGCAGTCAGTAGGGCGGGAGCGCTCGTGAGGGCGACCGCGTGTCGTCTGGCTGGGCTGCAGTGCCCCTGCCCGCCGCGCCGGCGCCCGGAACTGTGTCAGCAGACGCGGCGCCCAGAGCACCCCGGCACCCCGGCCTTTCATGAATACACCTCTCTCTATGTTTGACGCATCAATACATTCGTTGCCGTAGGCTTGGCAAACTATAATTGCCGCATCAATGTGAATAACTGTGCGGTGAATTAGAAATGTTAAAGGTAAATCCCAACGCACGTTAAATGCTTCGATTAAACGTTAATTGATGGCTATAACTTATTGAAGGTGTAAGAAAACAAAGCAGAATATCTCCTATAGAATCGATGACCGCGATAATGGGGGCCGATTTAAGTCGATTAATTGCCTAATAACCCTTGCTGGTATAATGACTCAACCATTTTGAGTTCGCTGTCTTAACTGTCATATTTATGAAGGCTCGAAGCGGAATTCTTCACTGAGTCCAGCCGCTAAGTGAAGGACTTGTCGCGCCATTCCCATCCCTCGCTCTTGGCGTATTATGTACTATTCTTAGACGGAACCAGAAATCTCTTGATTTTAATGAATGGAGACTTCTGAAGCTTGATTTTGTAAAGATAGACAATCATCCGTCATATACTTAATGACGCTTTGAGTCACGAGTTATTGTACTTGAATAAGTAAATACGACTTCAAATATCATTCACACATGATCACATGCATTTGATTAACGTCAGACACAGAATTCTTATTACAAATCCAAACAGGTATATGTTCAGGATTGTTCGTACATCACATGATGGTAAGCAAATAGGCGAAATATCAGGAATTGCGTGTTCGATTTGAAAAATTATTTTATTGTTGGATAGACCTTTTATCGAGGAAGGCTATATAACATCACGCTACGATCCATGGGAGCGGAAAAGTAACCAAAGATGCAGGGGGCAATTAGAGCCATACATTAAAGTGCTAGCACTATGAGGTTACCATTTCGCCCCCATGTCATCCATAATCATCTTCCTGCCCTTGTCCCATTTTATTTGGAGTCGGCGCAAGACGTATTTACATACATACATGCATTGTCGTTTCCGCTGACTTGTCATTTTTATAAATTTTTATTCAAAAACAGACTGGCAGTAAGCAGGGCACATTGCTCGCAGAACAGATGGTGGATGGGAACGATAGGTTCTGGAATGGCGTCCAAGAACCGGAATACGCAGTGTTGGAAGGCCTCTCAGAAGGTGGACCGATGACCTGGTGAGAGTCGCAGGAATCTGATTAATGCGAGACGCACAGAAGCGGTTATTATAGCGACACTTGGGGGAGGCCTATGTCCAACAGTGGACGTCTTTCGGCTGAAATGATGATGAGGATTCAAAAAGAAATGTAATTACCGCTTTGACCTTTCAGATGCCGTCAATTCGAGACACAATAGTAAGAAATAGATGCGCGAACGCCGGCGTTCGCTTCGGGTTTAATGAAATCGTTATTACAAGACATAATATTAAAAGAACACTTTAGTCCATAACCAAAGCAATAAATTCTTAATATGGAATTCATGGAACTACTTGTCGTTGACTGTAACCATAAGGAGTTTATTGGAGAAACATTAAAATAAGTCTTCAGAACAATTTTATTGAGCAATATAAATAGATCTAAAGAAATGAGTTCTACAATAATTAAAACGGACAGACTGGCAATAAAATTGAACGGTGCTTACGAGTACCAAGTTGGTGTTATTTTAAAGACCTATTTGATGTTATACAAAATTAAGAGGACTTTATCGATACCAAATTAACGACTGTATTACTGCTTTTTGAATTTTTTGGTAAAACATTGAGCTTTAAACAGAACACAGGTGAGACTGTACTTATTAGGGTTCCGTACCTCAAAAGGAAAAAGCGTTACCCTTATAGCATCAGTTTGTTGTCCGTCTGTCTGTCAAGATATCGGGAACGCGTGGAGGTATCGAGTTGAAATTAAAACCATATAGAACTCAGGTCGGTAAAAACTCAAACTTATAAGTTAACGAAAAAAAAAACAGATACGGCCGTTTACATCGCAAAAAACGTATATTTGTGACACTCAAGGGAATCAAAATTTAAGGGTAGTTCCCGTTGACCCAGAACCCTGAAATTTGAAATATATGAAATAAATCTGAACACAGTAAATTTTCTGTTACGTCACAACAAAAAAATTGCAATTCGGAAAAATCTTCGTAACTCATTCGGGAATTCAATCATCAGGTAAGTTTGTACGGAACTCTCAGTACACGAATGCGACTCGCACTTCCACAGTTTTTTTTTTTTGTTTTCATCCTGTAAAACCATCAGTTTTCAACTACATGCTTGTATAACATAAAAGGACTTTACACTGTGTACAGTTTACACAGCTTCTAGTGACGACGATTTTGTCTAGTCAGCTGAAGTTAGAACGGATAAGTTGAATAGCACCCTGTAATTGTACACACAATCCATTGTTGCCAACTTAGCGCCGACAATGAGAGTCTAGGCCAGGCATTGTCTTTTGTAACGGACAATCTAGATGGTATGTGTATTTCCAAAATGGACCGTACATTTCATAAAGTTAGTTGGCTCGATAGATATTCTATAGGATGCATTTTGGAGAGTGCGCGCGGAAATTACATGACTTGATTCTGACGTACGGCGAATCCTTGTTGACACCTCCACGGTACAGACTAAGCGTTTTGACTCGTCTTTTATACTGCATACGGACTGGATCAATTTGCCTACTGCGGTCTTCCCGTCCGATCATAATTTAGGTGTCTTCAAGGCTAGAGTGAATAGGCTCTTAATAAACAGCGCGCTTTACTATCAACGATTGCATCTCTGCTTACCATCAGGTAGGATCGCAGTCAAGCACTGGTTTATACCAATTAAAAATCCAAACAGGTAGGTTAATTGATTACAATTTCGTTCATTATTTACAAGCATATAGCGTCCTACATTACCACTTAAGCATTAATGTGTGTTGTAAATTCTTGTTACTGCACAGAAACTTTAATTACATGAACTATTCCAAACTCCTAAGCGAACAGGATGTAACCCAAACTAATTGGAAAGTTACGTCCAGCCAAAGAGCTCGTACTCTTATAAATAAATAGCAATCTAGTCTGGTTGACCCAGATTGTATTAGAGAGAAATATCAGAGCAATGAATTAATTTGCGGTTAAAACGGGCTATATGTATATGTACATATTGTACACTCGCAAAAGCTCTATCTTATCGAGCTGAGAGATCGACCTCTGACATTTCGAAGCGAGCATTACAGGCCACCAACCTGGGAAATGTTATTTCGAACTGGGACAAACGCAGTGTTTACGTTACCAAGTAAATGTCGTCTTATTTTATACGCAAAGCTAATATACTTGGAATTTCAGTCTCGAGCGATACATTTAATATTTAACGACAGACAAAGCTCTTTGTGGAACATACCTGCTTTTCACTTGCATTAATACCGGAGCTGTAGTTACCGTGTTGTGAATTTATAGAATAAGTAGATAGAAGCTGTTTGGGTAATGATGTAACTGAAATGCAGGAGCTACTTGTACAGTTATGACATGTTTTTATTATTGGCAGGCTCGACCACTATCTCACCTGATGATAAGTGATGATGTGATCGATGATGGAGTACGCTTCTTGCCTAGAAGTAACCATTCTCTCTTGATTGAAGGACCACCAAATCTAGCAGGGACTATAATTTATGTACAATAAAGTATATAAGAATATAAGGAATTCTACTCAGCATTGAGCAGGGCACTGCGTACAGCTAAGGAGTAACCTGAAGAGTCCCTGCCGGAGTCTGTTTCCTGATAGCTATAACCTAGGGATCTTTAAGTCAAGAGTAAATAGGTTGCCTCTAGGCAAGTGTGCCACATTGTCGGCCACATCATCGCTTACCATCAAGTAAGATAATGGTCAAACGCGATCCTATTCATAATTAAAAAAAAAAAAACTTATAAAACGTCAGAAGCTAGTGCACGGTTCCAATTGGACGTTTCCTATGGAGAAGAACCGGTAAGAAACTCCATGGTTACTCCTTAGCTGTATGTTTTAAAGGTGTTCCGGTTTTTAAATAAACAAATTCTTAGTGCGATTGAATAGACTTTGTTCGTATACCTGCGTGCAAGGTCGACAAGTGTTGCGGCGACTACAGTGTGCACCACGACAGGTGTCTAGCAAACCGCAACACGGAATCAGGTAAGGGGAGCAAACCCTCACTAAATATTGTTATTTTCTCAAAGGGAACAAGTTCTGATGTTTACGATACGAGCAGGCTATTAAGTTAAGCGATCAGACAAATGGTTTACCACTCCACAATTACGGGTTTAAAGTGGTTTTCAGAAAGAGCTTAGTCAATAAGACGTAATAAAACGGGACTTTCAATTTGAGCTTACAATTTGTCCAGAAACTTAATGGCATAGATTGAGTAAGCTGAATTTGTTATGAGGGAAATTATCAAATGACTTCTACTTCTACTTCTAGGGTGGAGCGAGAGCGCGTGTCAATATTTTACTGACTAAATAAAACCCACTTATATCCTTCAGTTGTGCTTTCCGTTCCTCTAGAACGGTACTTTTTCGAACATTCCCGTAGCGTAGTAGATCTAGAGATTTAGGTGACGAAAATGCAAAGGAATGAAAGAATACGTACCTAGAATATTTGTCGAAAATACTTTTCTTCGGCCATATAATTATTACAGTCAATATAGACGCTTGAACGACCGCAGCAAAAATTAAAAGAAAAATGACGAAATAGTCGGATTTAGTTTTAATTTACTATTAAAATCATAGTAATAGTATCTAAATCTGACTTTTTTTTAACTAACAATATTTTTTCCAAAAATGTTTAACTTTAACTCACTTTTCTGTAAAGTTTACTCAATGTTGCTTAGTAATTTTTGCCTTTCAAGCGTAGATATCTAAACAAAATACATTCATTCCGTGATGCGGAAATGCAAAGACAAGTAGTGACGTAAAAGCGATAGAATTAATTAGATACGTTTTTGTTGCACATACGTGGGTAATGAAAGTTCACTATCTGAGCCGCTGACCTTTCGTGGCACGCTTTGTTTTCTTTACGCAATCACAGATGACGTACCTACTATGTTAATTATTGTACTGGAATTATTTTATAATTATAATTATCATCATCATCATTTCAGCCGACATACGTCCACTGTTGGACATAGGCCTCCCCCAAGCGTCGCCATAACGAACGTTTATAATATTATACTCCGTTGAAAATAACATTAGACATTTATGAAAACCTTTTAAAACTGTCCGTTCAACCGATTTTGACGGCGGCATGACAAATGGCGGCTGCAGTAAATAATTGGTATTGTAACCATTTTTTTGCTTCTAATGCCATCCTTATGCCTACGAAATAGAAGTTAAAATCGGTTGAACAGACAGTAAGAAAAGTTTCTAATCTTAACGCGAATAACGCTAGGGACGTATAGGTATGTTACGTGAAAAGTTTCAGTCAGTGGGTCGTCTTAGGGGCGGATTGGTTTTTTTATTTTTTCGATGGTAAAAATCATCTTATGACAACCCCCGCCCTTGGGCGGAGCGGGAGATAGTGTCAGACTCTTACTGACTAAAAAACCCATCCCGTTCCTTCAAGCCTTCATACCGGGGCTCGAGCGTCCTTTCGGATTACCCTGGCCCCAGTAGGCTTCGACCCGGCTGGGCCCCTGCTGTCGAAATGAAAATACACTCTGCAAAAATTCTAGTATCTTACCGAACCTGGGCATAAACCCAATAAAGCTTGAAAAACACTGGGCAAGTTTACTCCTAGTAGGTAGTAAAACCCCAAATGTTCGTGCTACCCTTCGCCTATGCTAATTCGGCACTAAAAGCCGGTCGTGATATCAGGCCTAAGAGCTGTAAGATCGATATGTCGGGAATAGACACGCGACGCGAATCAAACGGCCACCTTGACCTGGTTACCGCCAAATGTTACCCTCGCTCATACGATTCTGTTAACAATGACGCGACTGATGTGACTAAAAAGTGTTTTTCAATACACTTACTCGAAAACCCGCTCTTATCCAACCGCTTTTAGGCACATAATTTACCGTTTTTCGCACTAGTGCGGAAAAAAGTGTGTCCGCCCGCTCCCGCCACAATTTTATTACATTTATCGTAACAGGTTAGGCGCACGTTGACCCCCACGAGTTGCGAGTCAACCCCCGTTTATTTATGTTTTCGTAAGTGTATTGAAAAACGTCGTTTCATACATGTGCAAATTTGTCACTGCAGCCCTTGGCTCCATAACACAATGACAAATATTCTCCACATGTATCGAAATGTACTAGCTGTCTTTTCAACCTTCCAGTCTCTTGGTAAGGTGACTTTGCCTTTGTTTGATGCTTGTTTATCAATTTTATCATGCAACCATAAGCATTGTCTCTTAGATGTTCAGAGGCACTGACTGATCAATCCAATGTGAATCTAAAAGGTTGTGTACATTGAATTATTCAAACATTACATTCTGTCAGCTGTAATGAGATTACAAATAGATTTATTATTCATTGGTAATGATTCAATCAATTGTTATTTATAATATTTAAAAGGATAATTTATTGTTATGAAAAAGGGGGAAATAATAAAGTAGGTTTTATTGATAACCTGCAAAGTAGGTATTACAAAAGCTAAATGTTTTATGTTTGGTAAGATCATAATAGTGTAATGATTTTTAAAGAAAATATTCATAAATCGTTCAACTTCCAATGATAAGCGATAGATGGCGCTAGTAGTTACATGAACTTTAGACATTCGTTGTAGATATTAAGTAATAATTTATAATATTAGACTTTATGGATTTGTTTTGTATAAATATATCATAATTGTTAAAATGAAATATTTACTTGCAGTTAATTATTAGATAAACTCTAATGTATATTAGTTAGTCAATTGATGTTACGTACTCTTTACTTTGCTCTGATTGGTCGGTTAGTCGACCGAGTGTTTGTGAAATTTTGTGGTAGGGAAACACTGAGTTTGTTACTGTCATTGTGGACAGAGTCAGTCTGCTTTGAGTCGTTGAACAGAAAACATGTCCGACTAATCTGTGTATTTGTAAATGATTGTTAAATAGAACGATAAGTATGAAATTGTGTTGATCAAAGTGAATAAAATATTTATACAATTTATCCTGAAGTGTTTGATTTATCACATTTCAGAAGTGGGATATGCCTACAAATATGTGCAGTGATAACAGGAAGAGGTTATGTGTGCCTAAATTGAAGATAAATGAGTTCGAGAAATATATTTTTGTCTTTCCAAGTGTACTAGTGTGATTTTAGACAAGAGGTTATGTGTGCCTAAATTGAAGCTAAGTGAGCTCGAGATATTTTTTTTGTCACCAAAGTGTGCAAGTGTTACTTTAAGCCAAGAAGTTGTGTGCCTAAATTGAAGCTAAATGAGCTCGAGATATTTTTTATTCTTTTTCCCATGTGTGCCAGTGTTACTTCAGACAAGAGGTTATGTGTGCCTAAATTGAAGCTAAGTGAGCTCGAGATTTATTTATTTTTTTAGCCAAGTGTGCCAAGTATTTTAGACCAGTATCATACTCACCCAAATTTCTTACTGATGGTGACAGGCTCGTGTATTGAATCATTCGATTTCCTTCAAATGTGTGAACTGAGTGGTACAGATATGCGCGTCATGTTCGTAATCGAACGTTGACAAGACTAAACACCTCTTAAATGCTGGTGATTCATTTTAGTTTCTATATTTCAAATTGGGTTGCTTTTCCTTTATTTAATTTCATCGAATTCGTATAGTGATAGATTAAAAAAAAAAAAACAGTTTATATGTAAAATTTTCCTATTTCCCAAAGCGATAATAGTCATTGTTGCCTCGGATTACTTTGTGTGGCACGATAATTTCCCTTTCGTTTCGATGCATAGTTGTAAAAACATGTTGTACCCCTTATTAGTGTGTCACAATAATGATAAATGATATATAATTAATGATAAATGATCAGTGATCAGTGATAAGTGATCAGTGATAAGTGATAAGTAATTAGTGATAAGTGACCAGTGATTAGTGACCAGTGATTAGTGACCAGTGATTAGTGACCAGTGATTAGTGACCAGTGATTAGTGACCAGTGATTAGTGGCCAGTGATTAGTGACCAGTGATTAGTGATCAGTGATTAGTGATCAGTGATAAGTGATCAGTGATAAGCGATCAGTGATAGGTGGTCAGTGATCAGTGATAAATGATAAATTTATTTATTTATAAATGTTAAACGATAAACGATAAATGATAAATAGTAAATGATAAATGATGATAAATGATAAATTTATTTATTTATAAATGTTAAACGATAAAAGATAAATGATAGATGATAAATGATAAGTCTTAAATGATAAATGATATTTATTTTGTACTGTTGTTTTATGAACTAAATTTCCACCTATGACAAACAATAAATGAATTTGAGAGAACAAAGTTTAAACTGAGTTTGTATATGTATAACACGATTTAAAAGGCTGTAAATGGAATTTCTTCTCCATAGAGATCTACACTTTGGAATATGTAATTACCGTCAATTTGCTGACTTACTGACTTCTTGGCAATTTAAGAGTCTGTAAATGGTTCATTTGAAATGTTTTGAATTGATTTCAGTGCTTTGATGAGGCCAAGAGTGTCTTTGATGAGGCCAAGCGTGCCTTTGATGAGGCCAAACGTGACTTTGATGAGGCCCAACGTGCCTTTAATGAAGCCAAGTGTACCTTTGATGAA
This sequence comes from Mythimna ferrago, assembly GCA_910589285.2. NCBI lineage: Eukaryota > Metazoa > Arthropoda > Insecta > Lepidoptera > Noctuidae > Mythimna > Mythimna ferrago. Next base: position 6,695,304 of record OU342693.1, read on the forward strand.
GCCAAGCGTGCCTTTGATGAAGCCAAGCGTGCCTTTGATGAAGCCAAGCGTGCCTTTGATGAAGCCAAGTGTGCCTTTGATGAAGCCAAGTGTGCCTTTGATGAAGCCATGCGTGCCTTTGATGAAGCCAAGCGTGCCTTTGATGAAGCTAAGCGTGCCTTTGATGAAGCCAAGCGTGCTTTTGATGAAGCTAAGCGTGCCTTTGACGAAGCCAAGTGAGCCTTAATAAGACCAAGCGAGCCTTAATGAGGGATGAGGCAAGCATGCCTTTGATGAAGCTAAGCGAGCCCATTTGAGGCCAAGTGGGCCATTTGAGGCCATGTGGGCCATTTGAGGCCAAGTGAGCCATTTGAGGCCAAGTGGGCCATTTGAGGCCAAGTGGGCCATTTGAGGCCAAGTGGGCCATTTGGAGCAAAGTGGGCCATTTGAGGCCATGTGGGCCATTTGAGGCCAAGTGGGCCATTTGAGGCCAAGTGGGCCATCTGAGGCCAAGTGGGCCATTTGATTTGGCCAGATGAGCCAATTAAGATTCGGGTTAAGTGTGCCCGGTGCAGATGAAATTATCCTCAAGAGCGTAAGTAACGTATGAATTTACCTATTAATGTGATTTTAGTCTGACTACGTTGGCTTAATGCAGATGTAAATGAATTGAATAATTTATTAAGTTTATTCATATCATATTTGAACTGTTTATTGGATGACATTTGAACATTCTGTTATAGTTTTTGAAGATATTATAGGTATAGATAAATTGAATTGAAAGTATAATTTAACACTGGGATTTGATTCTTAAAAAAGAGTTTCAAATGAACGATACAAGTACTATTTCCTGTAAATGTTTTAACCACTGATTTTTTTATTTTTGAGGACTTGGATTCCGACAGAACTACAGAAGGAAAAATTGCCAGTCTTATTGAACAAATAGATAGTTCCTGGTTCAAACAGTACAGACTTGAAGAAAAATGATGCAAAGAGACGATTTGGAAGGAATAAGACACCACCACGATGCAAGAAGCGAAGAGGTACCCCACGTTGGTCTAAGAAAGTGGTTGAATGATTTTCAAGGAGGAAAGCGTTACAAGTATCGAGGTTTGAACATATCCATTGGAACTTTGTGATACGGGAGTTCTATCACTTCTGTAAATTTTGAGAGTATTTAAGTTTGATTAGAAAGAGTAATTATAATTGATTTGTATTAAGCAAGTAGGATCAGAAACTGACTATACAATTTGTCTCAAAAACTTGCTAGTATTACCAAGAGAAAATAGAAAATTTACGAAACCTTGCCAAGTTTTGTAAGTTAGCATTTAGTGACGAAGTGGTAAACTAAACTAAAATGATTTTATCTAATGAGCAGAATTATGGTCGGTTTCAAGCAGAAATGTTAGCTAGTAAGAATTAAGGTGTAACTTATGTGAATATTATTACGACAAATTAATGCTTATATACGGATAACATATAAGTAAAAGAGCTGCAGATAGAAATTTAAACACACGGGATTAATGATAAATCTATTAGGAATTGAGCCAAACCATTAAATTGTAGACGAGGAAATGGATTTATTACACGTTTTCAATTCCTGTAACGTGTGCATACTGTAGCGGAGACTGATTCCATAGATAGAGAACACAATGATATTTATTTTACAAGTAGGATAAAATATATACTATTACATGACCATAACTAGTTCTCGTCGTCAAGACAGAAATAGAAGCCGGTTCCTAAGATGATTATGATACAATGAATGATTTAAATAGATCTAAATATTACATCGTTATTTATTCAGTTAAGGGGAAGATGGATTGAAAATCCATACACTAGAGTAGAGGACTAATTTCAAGGTTTCAAATAAAAATAAAGTTAGACGAACAGTGCGATCCGAACTTCATTATTAGAACCTTTACTTGGTACGAAATCACGCACATATGCTGCTAATATTATTTGAGAGATAATATTAGTACAATTAAGCCCTTAGCCTCTAGCTGAAGGATCACTTTTATTCTAAATGCTTAAGTTTCTGTTTTATATTATGCTTTCAAATAATGAAAGTAATGAACTCTGACTAAACGAGTCGCCACACAACATGTAGCAACATGGTGGCTACAGATTTGTGAGTTTCATTTAACCACTGAGAGTGTAAGATCTAGGACGCGTATGTCGATACCTTAAGTCGTAATATCATGTTTTCCACAGAAATTAAGACGAATACTGTTTCTGTTTATAGTATTGAAACGAGAATTGATCTAAATATCAAATTTTCGAATACTTTGACTAGAGACACAATAGAAACAAAATGAGAGAGCAAGCGCCAGCATTTGCTTAGGATTAAATGAATAAGATCTAGATTTCAAATTCTTATAGCTGAACCCGATGAAAAACCTAATGACATGAAGTGAATTCAGTGCGCGTAAATAATGAAGAATACTTTCGAACAAAAAGCTGATCAATTTTACTTTATGCTTACAGTCTCATATAATTAACATTGACCAATGGTTTTGAGTACCTAATTGAGTGTTGGTTATAAAACATATTTGACAGTAGTTTATTAACTTGAATAATACTGCAATCATGGATTTCTTTTAGATACCCTACTATCAAGAGCTTTTGCGATAGTCATGGTATTGACCTTGTTTTTAACGCTGTATCTTGTTTAGGGTTGAGCGCGGTTTTGCTAAAATGTATAACCACTATTTTAAATCCCCTAGCAAAATAAAATGATTCCTATGACGAACACCAAGGAAACATATGCCTATGGCGTGTTATTAATTCTGTTAAATGTCCCACTAGACAGACTGCCACAAAACTACCAGGATCAGAGTGCCTTTAAATGATAAACATTACGAAGTAAAATACGTTAAAAAGTTTAAGATATGAAGTGAGCGCCAATATCTGGGTTAGACTAGCAAAAAGATACTTTCGTTATCAGTAAAATCCTTGATACAGCCTACAGCATAAGTGGTTTAATAAAGATTAGTAGATCTGATTGCAATTATGAGGGTAAAATTGAATTTGCCTCATTTTAAAATCCATAGATCCATAAAAAAAAAACAAAGTTTTAAGTATAAAATTACTGTAATTACCGATTTTGGCAAACTGAGGAATAACATTTAGAAGCATACTTTCCTCCGACCTTATATAAACTCGGATATAGAGAAAAGCCTTTGACAAAAAAAAAAAAACTCTATTCTTCGTGTGATGAGAATGTTATAAACATATGACGTGACGATAAAGCAAATAATCAAGACTAAGCCGAATGTAATGATTATGAATGTAAGACTCAGTTCCTTGTAGAACTGGAATTAAGTTTCATAATTTTAATGAAAATATCCTATCATTTTAATTGTAATCGTGCGTCAGGAGATCGCACGATGTCGGATGGCCGAATGTAATGATTTTTAAAGAAAATATTCATAAATCGTTCAACTTCCAATGATAAGCGATAGATGGCGCTAGTAGTTACATGAACTTTAGACATTCGTTGTAGATATTAAGTAATAATTTATAATATTAGACTTTATGGATTTGTTTTGTATAAATATATCATAATTGTTAAAATGAAATATTTACTTGCAGTTAATTATTAGATAAACTCTAATGTATATTAGTTAGTCAATTGATGTTACGTACTCTTTACTTTGCTCTGATTGGTCGGTTAGTCGACCGAGTGTTTGTGAAATTTTGTGGTAGGGAAACACTGAGTTTGTTACTGTCATTGTGGACAGAGTCAGTCTGCTTTGAGTCGTTGAACAGAAAACATGTCCGACTAATCTGTGTATTTGTAAATGATTGTTAAATAGAACGATAAGTATGAAATTGTGTTGATCAAAGTGAATAAAATATTTATACAATTTATCCTGAAGTGTTTGATTTATCACAATAGGTAATAATTACATGACTACATGGACAAAGTAACTCCATTTATAACTTACTAGCTTTTGCCTGTGGCTTCACCCGCGTACATAAAATGTAGCTTATGTCACTCAGGAATAAAACAGCTTTCTATCAGTGAAAAAATTTTACCAATCGGACCAGTACTTCCAGAGATTACCTCCTACAAACAAAACAAAACAAACTACCTCTTTATAATATTAGTGTAGATGTATTTTTTTTTTTTTTTTTTTTTAATCTAGTATTTAGAGGCTTCAGTGCACTCTGGGTGACTATGCCAGCCTCATGGGATCAATCCTATTGTAGCACAATGGGCAACCTGCAAGCTGCGATAGCAAACTGCAAGTCACCCATTATTCCACTCTATCCCCTACTCACATCTTCAAATATAGTCCCTCACTTCATACTCATGTTCTCTGCCCCTCTCTATCCTTTCTCTCTCTCATACATCGTTTTAGGAACTTGTAAATACTCTGTGCTTCTTCAGACATTGGCTGGCTCAGAATCCTATTGATTCCACCATTGTGGAGATCAATATTTGGTAACAGGCTCCTCCTCAGTTCGCGATACTGGAGTGTAGATGTAATAAAAAAAATAGAAAGTGTTAACAATATTAACATTAACACTCTTTACAGCAAAAACAACATTCTAGTTTAAATTGATGCAAAAAAAAATTGATGTGTAAAAGTGTAAAACATATCTAATGTGTCAACTAAATATCATTTATCATTAACACACTAATTTCACATGTCCATATAGCACCAGAGATTTTAGTTAGACTGGGATCGTGGACCGCATAGAGTAAACGAGCCTGGTGGGACTGAGTCATATGTACCAAATCTGGTACACTGGACCGTTTGTGTTACAATGATCCAGTTTCCAAATGAATGTTAGTGTAATCTATAACAAATGATGTTTACTGGAGATGGATCCTCAAAGCACATTTGGGGAGAACGGGATTTTCAAATTATCAATGTTTTTAGTAATATATCCCTAAAGTTAGTACTTTTAACACGGATTCATTGCCTTAGGTTTCATAATGCAATTAATTTTTCACAATAAAAAGTTATTATATCGTTTCTAGTTAGTTATGTTTACAAAAGGATTTTATTCTGCAAGGTAGTGACAAATGGGATGATATCTGTCTTTATTACTGTAGTAAGGGTAACTGTAGGCTGGAAAGAAGTCAATGCTAATAAGTAGATAGATACTACACAACTTTCAATAATTCTACACAGCACCTAATCATCAGCAATTAAAAAAAAACTTTTATCATGTAAGTGTTGAATGCTGTAACTGTAGTCACCAGGGGAATCAATTGAAAGGTATCTGAGAAATATAAGCCTTCAATTTCCAGTCTCTATGTACAACTTGTAAGTTGAAATGATCAACAACAAAATACAATTGTATCCTCAAACCATAACGGCAAGCAACTAAATAAAAAAAAACCTACATTACAATCCACTATGACCTGAATATTCTAAATGTGAATCGGACGTTAATCGCGTGCGTTAAATTTTGAAAGTCTAGTGCTTGAAGACGAATGCCTAGTAATAATAATAACTAGGACAAGATGATTGACATGTTATGCACTTGTAGTTGTAAAACACACAATAAACTTACAAAATTTATTTCATTCCTAGGCTTAAGTCGTAAACTAGCAGCAAATAAAAAGATTTTAGTTATGCATTCGAAAATTTTAAAACTTGAAAAGTATCCTCAAACTTTTGGCATAAACAAAAAACAAGATCTCCCGGTATAACGAACATTGGAAGCTATCCATGTCGACAAATGTTTAAAAATTATAACGTGGAATCAAAACTAACTAAATGTTACACGGAATAGCAAAATAAAAAGCACTTATTATGTGACAACCAAACTTACCATCTTTGACGTTCTTCGAAGATTGTGACGATGACACACCGGGGATAGTTTTATCGGTAGCACAATACATTATAATTATTTCCACACTATTGTGTTAATAAGTCACTCTCACCTAATAAAATTGTACATATTATTATCAAGACGATTTGATAACACAATACATTCGCACTAACGCGAAACGCGGCGGCCATTCCACATTCCGGTTGTAAATATTCGTGTCATAGACAAAATACAAATAGACAATCTCATAAACTGACATAGATAATAAAAACTGAGATTTTGAATGTTAAGTCACTAATATAGTAAAAAAAGCAATCAAAGCACTAGCAAAGTAATTTTCTTTATCTCATTACATTTTTCTGTGTGTGGTGTTTTAAAGGTACACCATAATTTAGACTAGCTGCTTCTCTCCCCTTTCAATCGTGAGAATTACAGACACAATAGAAAGACAATACTCGGGGTTTAATGAATTAAAACCACTTATCCAATACGTGTTATTTACTACGCTTTATTAAAAAACCTTACCAAAAAAAGAGGGTAATGCTAAGCAAAGATAAATATAGGTTCGATAATTCCTTTAATAAAACATAGTAGAGGTCAGTGATTGAATGAAACAGCTTGATTCATGGCAACATTTTATTAACACAGCTGTCAAAAATATTATTTAAAATGTCAAAAGTGTCAAACAATTCGGCTTCTATTGAATTATTTCAGTTTCAGAATTTTTAATTTACCGATAGCTCACAGTGAGAATTCGTTTAATTTTCCAGTAAAATGATGCAACATCAATACTGGGTAACTAAAAAGACTGTGCTAAAAAAACTAGGAACCAAAGAAGATGAGTGTATTGTTGCGTCCGACGCTGAGCTTGATGCTAAACTGGAATTATTTCGATCAATATCAGACAGCTGCTTGCAATTACAGCGAGTATTAGACCAGTATCAGGAACGATTGTGTATTTTGGCTCAAGAGGAGAATGCTCTGGGAAAGTTTTTGCGGGACTCGGGGAAAAATGCGGACGCGTCCGGTAAACACATGGTATCTGCGGGTAAAGCGATTTCATATTCTGGACAACAGCGCTTATCAGTGCGGGGGCCGCTGTTGAGACTTTATCATGAAGTGGAGACGTTTCGAGGTCGCGCTGTGAGCGATATGCGGGCGACTGTATCGGCTATGGAAAAAGCCCGAATTGAGTACCGTGCGGCTCTTAGCTGGATGAAATCTACGAGTGCTCAGCTAGACCCCGACACAGGACGTGGCCTCGACAACTTCCGTAAGGCACAGAGACAAGTACGCGAGAGTAAAAAGGTCTTTGATAAACTCACACTGGATGTACTGCAAAAAGTATGGTTTCATTTAATTTTTTTTTAATTTTAATCCTCACTACAACATACTCAAAGTTGAAGATCCAAATAACTTGCTATCATTATTTCGGTAACAGTTTTCATATCACAAAATTTTGGCAACAGTACTATAATTACAAAAATCTGACTAAAGACTATAAACTAACTTAATATTTCCACATTTCAGATTGATTTGTTAGCTGCGGCAAGATGCAACATGTTTTCTCATGTCCTATCAAACTACCAAAGTTCCTTCGTAACATTTGCTACTAAAGTGGCACAAACTTTAATGGCTACTGCGGACACAATGAACGCTGCACCGCAGTATGAGTTTTCTATTCTAAAAGAATTGTCTCAGACCTTGGGTGAGGCTGAAAGCAAGCAGGATGTAACACCACAGGACAAGGATCAAATGCTTTTCTTCCAGGTACAAATAATACCTAACACTAGAGTTACAATATTACATAATATTGGTTTTATTACCTCCATGTTAAGCCATCTTATTTGTGTTGGCAAGGCAACCTTTAAACAATTTATACCTCTATATGATACTTTTATTGATAGAAACCATAAATTAAAATCATGTTTTGCATGATTCTTTGAGTCCGAGAGAATGTCTTATTCATCTGACCTAGTTTTTTCTTTACAATTTGATATTTTTATTTGCTTAGTTTTCTCCCGATATCAGAGATCACTTAATGTATCAAAGGCACTCATTTGCGCCCTGTGACTTACGACACAAAGTAGAATGGTACGAAAACTGTGAAAGACCAGATGAATGAGACGTTCTTTCGTTTTCAAAGAATCAGCCTAAAAAGGTTCATTCAAAAACCATTAGTCCATTCAGTAAATAATTGAACTTCAGACCTTTTGTGGAATTCAAATCGATCTATCAGGTAGGATCGCAGTCAAGCATTAGTTTATAACAGATAGCAAGCAAAAGTAAATGAGTCTAACCTACAATAATCAGAAAATCTAAAATTTGAGAAGCAGGTTTTTTTTAAGTTGGTAAATCATTTAATGACTTCTCCTGGTCTTGGGTGGAGTGAGAGGATAAGTCAGACTTTTACTGAATATTGGCGCACAAACAAATTATTGTATGTTCTTGGTGAAAGGTGGCAGAAAGTATTATACTTAATATGAATGTACCATCAAATTCCAGGATGAATTCAAAGATGACAATCCAGAAAAAACTAACAACCAGAAAAATGTAAAACCCAAAAGAGACAACGAAAATGAAAAGCAACCGTCCAATGATAAAGAAGTCAAGCCAAGCACTTCGTTGAACCTGATTGATACTAGCTGTTTGGAGTCGGAGCTATCTAGTGGAAATACTGGAATAATGTCTGAATTAGCTGGGTTACAGATGGATTGTGGAGATGTGCAAGGGAGTTTTGGAACATTTTTACCTTCAAAGTTGTTACAGGTAATAATATTATTTTTAGCCTTTTACTAACTGCTCCTAGCAGCTTCGCCCGTGTGATAGTAAGAAATTATTTTAAGGAAACATACTCTCGGGGTAAAAAGTATCCTATGTCCTATTCCAAAACAAGATCTAATGGTATTCCAAGTTTAATTGAAATCCGTTCAGCTATTTGAACATAAAGAAGTTAAAAAATGTATATTATTATTCTACTTTACCTTTATACTTAATACTAAAGTGATTCCACTTTTTTTATTTTCTAAAAATAAAAATTTAGGAACTTCTTGTACAATCGCATAATGATAATCCTGCAGTCCCTTCTACTAGTACTATTAGTGTGAAAAACTGCATATTTTGGATATCCCAAACCATTTAAACGCGCATTACTCAAAATTCAAAAATCATGGGAATTTATGCCTTTTGTCATTAGAGTTATCACAAACAACAAAACGAGAATGCAATACAGCTGTATGAATTTAAAAAACTAGTCACATGCCTGGATTTGGATTTCCAAATTCAAGTCTATGTTCCGGGCATTTAACTGTATACCTGAAATCCTTTTAAACCTGGTAATGTGTTCCCATTGGATAATTTTTGGTTTTGTCACAAACTTACGTACGTACGTAAAATTGCTGATCTAGTTTTTCTACTCCTGTGCATAATAACTTTTCAATGTTTTTAATGAAACTGACTCATTAAAATAACATCAAGTGGGTCTTATCTTTTTTTGATTACATTGTTTATAAGCAAATAATTACACTGCACATGCTTGACATGAAGGTATGTTATTTCTATTTAAAGTTCTGTTATCAGATGTGTATGAAGAATGAAACATGAGTAATCATCTTGACTTCATTACTATCAGAAATCAGAAACGTTTAATTCAAATAGACCAATTGCAGGCACTTTTGAATTGTCAAAATGTCGGTCAGTCAAACAAGTGAAGCTAAATTGCACGTTCCAAAGCATAGCTATAACAATCCTACAATAAAAAATAAAAGACGTGTGGCACTCGGGGACTGCCGCGGTGCTATTGCATAGAATTTTTTATCAACTTATGCAATAGACCTCGCCAACAGCTGCTTAACCCCACCCATCCAAAACCAGACCTCGCCAACAGCTGCTTAACCCCACCCATCCAAAACCAGACCTCGCCAACAGCTGCTTAACCCCACCCATCCAAAACTAGACCTCGCCAACAGCTGCTTAACCCCAACCATCCAAAACCAGACCTCGCTAACAGCTGCTTAACTCCACCCATCCAAAATGAGACCTTGCCAACAGCTGCTTATCCCCACCCATCCAATACCAGACCTCGCCAACAGCTGCTTAACCTCTTCCATCCAAAACCAGCCCTCGCCAACAGCTGCTTAACCTCTTCCATCAAAAACCAGACCTCGCTAACAGCTGCTTAACCCCACCCATCCAAAACGCCGACAGCTGCTTTCACTCATTTGTTTTCATATCAGTCACCACGCTCAAAAAACAAATGAGTGGGGGGTGTTAGGTTATTTTCGTTACGGAATTTCTGGATTCGGTCTCCACGCTCAAGGCCCGCGATAGAAGCTATGCAATAGCTTAAAAAAATTGATGTATGTTAATAACAATGTCCAGGTAGGGACTATGGTTTAACCATAGGTCTTGGTAGCCAGTAGATATAAACCTCCCAAAACCATAGCCCTATATTTTTATTTTCCATATGTCACAACAGCTTTTCACCAACGGAGGGTTGTCCTTGGGTGCACTATTGTATGTATACGCGCATACAGGGATAATTGTTGATAGATATTCCATGAAAATGGTCTAAGAGGCCTCAAAGAGTCGGCTTTGGGCTTTCATAAGCCTTACAAAGCTTCCTGGAGCATTGTGTCCCCAGGGACTTGAGATAAATAAATACCAGTCTGTTACTGGCGGCTGCCAAGTAAAGGCCTGTTCTCATACAAAGACAGTAACAGCATTAATCATCAGGCGAGTTAAGACTTACATTTAATTCATTAAACCCCAAGCGAACGCCGTCGTTCGCTCTCTCATTATCTTTCTAATTACGGTACTCGAAAGGTTAATAAATGGAAAGCGGTATTCCATTTCCAGCGACAGTAGAGACTTTTTTCTGGTGGGAAAATGATCTAATGACATCCCCCGCTCTAGGGCGGAGCGGGAGATAGTAGATAGATACTTTTACTAACTAAAAACTCTCTCCTGTTCCTTCGTTGCCTTTCATACCAGGGCTGAGCTATCTTTCTTTTCGAAACTAACCCTGGCCCCAGTAGGCTTCGACCCAGCTGGGCCCCTGCTGTGCGAAAGTAGTCTCAGAAATATTTGGAAAGATATATTTTTACAAAACAAAACTACCTGGTGCATGTGAGATGATTTTTAAAACCATTGGGAAATATAAAACTTTATGCTATTTTAAACTTATTACAGAATTCATCCGGCTTACTGCAAGGTCCAATGGCTCCTGTCAGCAGCAACAACAATCAGGCTTCAAAGTCTCCGCAGTCTCCACAGTCTCCTCAGCAAGCTTCCAAGCCCAGTCCAAGTAGAGCCATCCCAAAGAAGGAGGACAAAGCAGCCTGGTTCAAACTCTTTGCTGAACTGGATCCCCTTGCCAACCCTGACAACCTCCCTGGGTCAAACACCAGTCATAGCCATGCAGCCTAATCGATTTGAAAAAAAAATTTAGCCAATAAAAGAGCTTAGATTTTATGTTTAAATACATTCTATTGCTGAACATCTGAATACAATTCTATTTTTGGGTAGAGTAGTAGAACCCTGCTTGGTAAAATGTTTTATTTTGTTTGACATCTGACACTATTCTAAAAGGGCACAATATCCAGGTGGTTATGAAACTTATGAAGTGTCAGACAACTTATAGCTAGAAAAAAAAAGTATGAACACTTGAACAGTGATATATAAGTGATTGAATTGATGTGAAAAGTTTTAATAATTTATAGGAGAATTTTGAGAATATGTATAAACAAAAATGTATTTGGTTTTAGAGATAACTTCAATTAGTACAATGAATGTATTACGTAATATGCTCATTAGCTTACACTATTTATAATCATGTATTTTATGTAAATTTTATATACTGTACTGTGCTCTACATGAATATCTTATTCACAATGATCTGTTTATGTAACAAATAAACTTGATAATCGAATATTTCCATTTTGATCATATTTTATTATTTGTAGTGTATAAGTTATATTAATTTTGTGTGATTGAATTCCTGTTTAAATTGTTATATCATAGGTCTAGTATTAAATATTGTAATGAAGTACTTAATTTTATAACCAAAGATTAGTGTTATTCACTGAATTATTCCTACATTTGACTTGTGATAGTCTTATTTAAAACTGTTTTTATTAAGATTACTTATTTAAACTAATTTCCATTCCAATAAAGAAAATCGTAGCTTTCCAAAGCTTATGTGCATGTGATTAACAGTTTGAAATCAATTTAGACCAATCATATTTGACAATAAATAAACATTATCGACCATATTACATCAAGGATCGAAAAAAAGAATTTTTGTGCAAACAAACTTATTTTAAATGGAGTGCTTTTGTAATCAGTTATTTACACATGATTATGTCTAGTCATTTGAATCTTATGCTTTGAACTTAATCATACCAAAAATGTTAATGCTTTATTTGTTTGTATTTTAAGAATTTGTTTTATTGTAGACCTTCATATTTTATTTAGTTTTAGTGTTATGTGCATTCCATTTTTGATCTATAAATAAACATGAATGTAACTATGCATCTATTTAATTTGATCCCTTATGTAAAAGCAGACTTCTATACTGTCTAGGACATGTTGATTCAGGGCAAGGAGTATCGTAATATATGATTGAGGGTGTCAAGGGTCCATACAAAATAGTGAAGACAGTTTCAGCAAAGTAAATTCAAAATGAAAGTCTTTACTTATATTCTTTGTGAAATGTAATTTATTCAAATTAAGCTTGAAGGTAGGTAGGTACTATTTTAATGGCTACAGAAAGATGCCCCAGAATACCCTTCAAAACCGTAATGTTTCTTCTTCCTAATCGTAATGTTTCCTCTGACAAGAATAAGTATAATAACAATATCTATCTGCTATGTTGAAAGAACTTAGTTTTTGTATATTCCACAATTATCACACAACGCCGTCTACTCCCTAGCTAAGCAGAGCTACTGTTATGTGTACTACACTGATAAACATATATTTCTAAATATGTATGTACATATGGATAAATTACACCCAGACAACAAATGATCGTGCTCACTACACAAACATTTGTCCTTGGGTGGGAATCAAACCTACGTAATAGCAGTAAGGACCATTAACCAGGGCCGGTTTATGCATGTCGGGGCCCCTAGGCAATGCACGTCTCAGGCCCCACCTACCCTCTTCTAACTTCTTAAAATATTTTATTTCTAACACAAAATTCATAATTACGTTGTTTTTAGGGTTCCGTAGTCAACTTCATAGTTTCACCAAATCTGTCTGTCTGTCCGTCCGTCCGAGGATAATCTCAGTGATTGTTAGCTAGAAAGCTTGCTAATGAAAGATTGTGTTTTATTACACTCCATCTGTTGACAGCTTTTCGCATAATCCAATGCTAGGATTGCTAGTTAAATGGCATGTCATCGAAAATTCAATTTTTTTTTACTGTTTATGAAACATAGTTTATTTTTTTTTCCTGAAGCGCGGGGCCCTAGAACCTGGCGGGGCCCCTAGGCAGTTGCCTACATTGCCTAATGGATAAAACGGCCCTGCCATTAACCACTAGAGTCTAGTGGTTAGTGGCCCTGACTGCTATGCTAAACTAAGTACTACTACTAGACCAACAGGCCAGTCGATTTTTATTTAGCCTGTACTCGCCACAAACAGGTGTACAAAGGCCTCCCTCAAGTTCTTCCAGGTATTCTTTTCTTAAATTACCTCCCCTGGGATAATTTTATATTTCACGCGGAGGAAGCCGCTGACAGAAGCTTTTATAAGTAGGTACAATAAACTAGCTTCTACCGACGCGGCGGCTTCATCCGTGAAAATGTTGTTTATTGCGGACACGAAGCCGAAGACGGATAAAAAATAGCTTATCTCTATCCTTGGAGGTCAAGCTTCTTCGTTACCGAATTTCATCAAAATTGGTTCAGTAGTTTAACCGTGAAAGCGTACCAGACAGTTACTTTGACATCTGGATTGTTTGGATGGATAAGTATGGATTTAATTAAATATTTGACAATTAGAGCGTTAATTGCGCTAACGCAACGTATTCTATCAAAATAAATTCATTTTAATATTAAATGTTGAAAGAAGTCTAAATAGGTACTGCTAGTATAATGGAAGAAGGGCTAGTAGAATTTAACTTTTTCTCTTTGGTCAATTAATATTGACATTGTCTGTATCATAAATGTCAATAATGTCATGCATGGATCCGTCTGTCAGTTCAGTTCAGTCAGTTGCAAATTGTCAAACTCATCAGCTGGCTGATCTCAGCGCTAGAATTTTGTGTTTTTGCGAATTGTGTAAGCAGTAAATAAAACTGAAATTGGAATTATTCACGTTATTTCCTGAAAAACCAAGATTATTTCCTACATAATGCTGAATTCAAGTAAGTTCTCTTTTTCTTGTAAATTATGAAGTACACTCGCTCGTAGTGAGTTTCATAAAAATATTATTTTTCACGTAACAGAAGAAAATATTTATCTTTCTATGATATTTTAGTTTTCCGTGGTCTTTTGGGAACGGAAGAAGCTCCTACTAAAGTAATAGAGGTGCGGTCAGACAACTATATTTCAAGGCCGATACATTATCGTGAAGATTCTATGTTATTGTATGGACCAAAGAATCCGCCCGATGGCAAGAATTCAAAAGACAAATACTATGAGATAGTACTTCATAAGCCTTTTACTGAGAGCTTACATCAGATGTACAGGTAAGATATTATTTATGGGCTTGACTCATTGATTTTATGCTAATTGCCAATTGTTGTTATCAATATAAATTGCTTTTATTTAATGAGAATATTATTTAAATTTCACTGCTAAGTTACGAATGGGTAGTGATGTAAAATTTATCTATTGAATCTAGAATGCCGTGCTGCAGATTGTTTAACATTGAAATTGTGAGGGATGAATCATTTAGCGAAATGACATGGAGTGGCCTTTTTTAAAATGAGCCAATGGGCTGTATATTAGTAAATTATAATTCATTTGTTCCAAAGACTTGTGAACATTATTTTGAATGTCTATGCAACCAAAAATACTAATAATACTCTCATTTCATCACTCAGTTATCAGATCAAAGTACTAAACTAATTTTATTTACTATCTAAACTAAATATCTAAAGTCACTGGTATTAAGATAGTAATTATCAGTTACTTTTTTTATAGTACTTGCTATAGTACTACTAATAATAATACTAGTAATAGGCTCTTCATAAACTAGTGCGCCTCACCATCAACGATTGCATCACTGCTTACCGTCAGGTGGGATCGCAGTCAAGCACTAGTTTATACCAGATAAAAAAAAAGGAAGGATTTGGGGAAGACCTTTACCCAGCAGTGAGAACAAATATATAGAAAAAAATAAATAAAACACATTTTAATTTGCAGTTTATTTCGGTCTAAAACGTTAGAGGATGCAGAAGAAAAGTTTATTGTATACAAGGAGCGAATCCCAGTGTTTATCAAGATTACCAAAGAAGTAAGTATGCACAAACCAATGAATTAGGTTGTCAAAATGTAATCTTCTTTATTGGCAAGTGCAACACTTGAAAAGAGCTGAACCAATTCACTAAGATTTATCTAAATGGCTTGACTGATTTGAATAAAATTTTGTGCGTACATAAGTGGGTCCCTGGACTGTTTGAAAATACAATTGAATCCAATAATAAGATGGCATCGCCATCGGGTTCTCAAATTATTTTTTTCTGACGAAGGGCCTTTGTCGGGACAACCTCAGGCGGGATCGCAGTCAAATACTAGTTTATAACAGATAAAAAAAAAAAAAAAAAAAAATCTTCTGTCTGTACAGTAAGGCCGCAAAAGTCCATAGGAACGCTAATGATTACATTGCTACGAACCGAGCGAGCGCGATATTTCCGTGCGTATGTGTGCGCATGTATGAGTATCCACATTCCACAGATAACACACACTAAGGAACTGTCGTCGCACTGAGCTATATGGTAGCATTGATAATTTCGTGCAAATACGTCATGTGCTGGTAGCCGTGTGAACTAAGTGTTGGATTCGCAAATCACGTAACCCGAGTTCAAATCATGGTCGGTCCGTTGCAGTTATTTCTTACTTTGAAAATTCCCAATCTAAGTATATTGATATAGTTGTTTTTTTATATTTCTATGAAAAATACTATTGCATTTTTTGCACTAAATAGTTGCAAATTACGAATGTGATCTGTTAACCAAAAGAAGAATCACATTCGTAATTTGCAATTATTTAGTTGTTACATCTTTTCGATGTTATAAGGTGGAAATAAAAAGACGTGTTTAATAAAAATGTTTATTCTTTATATTTACAAATTAAACATTTATGAGAATTGTGACGTCGAATTGTTACCTAGACAAAAAGTTATCTTGTAACCGTTATCTATGTTACGCCTAAGATTGTTTGTTGGAAGTATACCCACTTAGACCATTCATAATATGAATAACGTAACAATGAACGGATATTCAAATTTTAATAAAATAAAATATAGGTAATTGTTTATATCCAGTTATTTATTGAAAAGTGATATATGATTTGGACTTTGTAAACATTTTATTTTTGTGTAACGTCACAATGAATGTATTGAGGTCATAGCTTAATTGTTCATTTTCTTGACGAAAAGAAGATTGAAACCAAACCTCAATTTCTGTTAAAAGAACTTTAGTTCTCACAAGATAATCGTCAATTAGATGAGAAAAATAAATTGAACTATAGTATTATGTTAAAACAGTGCGGGTAGAAGAATAAAAAACGAAATAGACTCATGATTATTGTCAACAAAATTGATAGCGAGTTCACTGCATTCTTAAGAGGCCGGCGAATGTCACTCGCAAATGCAAGTTGACGCGTATTCAAAATTCGTTCGTGGAATATAGCTATCTCTGTTTGACAAAAACAAGTGACGGAGTGCAGCTGTGTGTGTGTATGTGAGCGTCTTACAATTTATTGTTAGTAAAATGAGGTATGTTCATTATTTGCTTTATTTTTGCCGAATACTTCGGGAATTGTTTGTGAATGTACGAACTAGTAATGCGTTTTTTGGAAATTTTATTACCACGCCAATATCTCAACATATTATGATAACAATAGCAGATATGTCATACATAC
The DNA here is from genome assembly GCA_910589285.2 of Mythimna ferrago. Lineage (NCBI taxonomy): Eukaryota > Metazoa > Arthropoda > Insecta > Lepidoptera > Noctuidae > Mythimna > Mythimna ferrago. Next base: position 6,712,166 of record OU342693.1, read on the forward strand.
AAAGGTGGTCTTTTTTTACGGTGGGAAAATCATCTAATGACATTCCCCGCTCTTGGGTGGAGCGGGAGATAGTGTCAGACTTTTACTGACTAAAAACCCACTCCTGTTCCTTCGTTGCCTTTCGTACCGGGGCTGAGCTACCTTTCGGAGCTAACCCTGGCCCCAGTAGGCTTCGACCCGGTTGGACCCCTTCTGTTGCTGACAACTCCTTGAGGCGCACGGGAACAGTTCGCGCAGTCGATGACTTGGGCTCGATCCAGACAGTTACCGGACGGTCGGACAGCGAGCTACCGATTGCTCGCCGTCCGCAAGCCCGCGCCTACGGTGGCCGGAAATTGGGATCGGAATCCCGGCAGCGTCTGTGAGCGCCGTTGCCTGATACGGTCGGCCTCCTCCTTTGCTAGCATTACTGCTTTGCAGAAGGAGGCGACTGCCTGCCACTGATCCTCCTCACTCCGAACCATGGCCTGTACCAGTCTGGCACGAGAGATCGCCGCCGCCGATCACCTTCACGAGGGCAAGGCGATGCTCTGGCTAAGCGGCACACCTCCACTGCGTGCTCCACCGTGTCCTCCGGGCGTTCCGCACAGTGGCGACACTCGGGCGTCACTTCCGTACGAATCCGGTACAGCCCGAACCTACCGAACTTACGAGTCCGGTGAGAACCTGCGTCATGCGGAAGGTGAGGACGCCCGCGCCGTGAGGTCTTTCCAGCCATGCCTCCAAGAGGGGACTTACTGCCATAATTGTGGCGTGCCCAAGGTGGTCTTCTTGTGGTCAAATCAGAAAATGTTATGGAGGCGAGAGCTTTTTTCATAGGTGGGAAATTATTCAATGACTTCTGCCGCTCTTTTAGTGTCAGACTTTTAGGGAAATGAAAACTGTTCTTTCGTTTCAAGGCCCCGATGTTCTCTTTCGCTCAACCCTTGGCCTCAGTAGACTTCGAACCTGCTGGGCCCCTACGGTTTTGCTGACATATCCTCGAGATGCGAGTGGAACACTATGCAACATCGACGTCTCGAGCTCGGTACGGACGCTTACCGGACGGCCGGATGCAATTTGCATCTCGGAGAGATGCAAATTGCTCGCCGTCCGCAACCCTGCGCCTACGGTGACTGGAAAAAGGGATCAGGATCCCGGTGGCTGGGGCGTGAGGAATGATGTTCCCTCACGTGTACGACTGTCTCCTTTGCTAGCATAACTGCTTCGTAGAAGGAGCCGACCACCTGCCATTCCTACACATTTCGGACCATGGCTTGTACCAGGGTCACTCCCACGAGTACACAGCGCGGCGGCAGTGCTCCGCCTGAGTGGAGCATACCATCGCCGTATGCTCCACCCTGTCCTCCGGGCGGTCTACACAATGATGACAGCCAGGCGTTTCTTCCGAACTTACCACGAGGTGAGGTGTCGTCATGCGGAAGGTGAGGATGTTTCCACGTCTATTCACCCACTCCTCAAAGATTGGATTTATCGCCATAATTATGGCTTACCCCGAGATCCCGCCGGTACTCTGACCGCCTTCGTCAGTGGTTTTTTACCCCGGCGTTGCAACTCCATGCGCAAATTGTGCATGCGTGCAAGGACTGTTGCCTCTAGATCCCATGGTGGCAGACCAGCAAGGAGGCTCGTCGCTTCGCTGGAGAACGTGCGGTATCCCCGCACCATTTGGATGGCCATGATCCTCTGGGATGCGTTCAGCTTTGCCCCCGGTCGCTTTCACAGAAATGGGGCCAACACCGGCGCTCCGTAATGAGCCATGGACCAAACAATGCTGCGTGGAGCCTCCGGCAAAGGGCTAAGGACCGCTATGTTAGGTAGGAGCCGCTTCAGGGCAGCCCCAGTCCGGTCCAGTTTGGGAGCCAGACGTCCGAAGTGTTCTTCGAAATTCCAACGGCTGTCGAGGACAAGTACCAAAAACAGTCCGAACCATATCTTGGTACCGATCCTTGGGGAACACCGCACGACATCTCTCGGCGTTTCCATTCTCCACGGTGAGCGGGGCAGATAATGAACCTGTCCTTCAGGTAGGCCTCGATCACACGAATGAGGTAGACCGGCACCTGGTGATACCGGGGTCCAAATAGAGCGCTCCCTGCAAAAGCCAAACTGGCCATCCGCAAGATCCGGCTCCACCCGTACCAGGTGCGTACGAGGAATAAAGAACAGCGAAGCGCACCCTCAGAGCGGAGATACGGCTAGCCAAACTGGAGGCCCGCGACGTGTAGCTGGGGACTCTGAACAGAGACCCGTGGAGACGACCCTACGAAATGGTGCGTAACAAGCTCCGTACCTGGGGTCACCCGCTGACACAGAGTACCGGCCCCTGTTTATGAAGGGTGTGATGAACGCTCTATTCCCGTCAAAAGGGGAGCATTCTCATCCGCCCATGGCTCCGCCACTAGTTGTAGTGTAGTTTATATTTTTATGTCACCGTTTTTTGTAGCCATATTTGCATACTATGTGCTATGTGACCTCCCCAACGGGGTCAGCGTGGTCTATTATACAGACGACACGCTGATCCTAACGAAGGGAGAGTCGTAACAGGCGGCGGTCGAACTAGCGGAACGCAGGGTTGCAACAACCTCCAACCAGCCTTGGCCCCACCGACATCATGTCATATGGGCCGAATCGAAATGAGACGGCTGCGGACACAGCCCACCCATATAAATATGAGCGCGCTATCACCGCAGCCGCTTCTTGACTCCTTTACAAATTTCTTCGTCTTGTCCCCATGTTGCCTTTCTCCCCATCCTGGGGCGGCATACTAACGGTCCCCCCTCACGTGGGTAAGACAAACACACAGTACGGGTTCGCTGCTTGCTTACTCCTTAGTCTGTGCCATTCGTGTTCGAACTCTTTTGAGGCCATGAGATTGCAGTAGTAAGCCGGTCTCTCATCCAAGCGAGTGATCCCGTCCATCACATTTCGTCGCTGTTCGTCATAAGGGGGCATCGCCACAGAACGTGATCAAAATTTTCGTCCTCATCACCGCAATAGCACACGCTAACCTCACATAACCGCATATCATACAGTTTCTTCCAGAAATATCCATGTCCAGTCAGGATCTGCAAGACTTTGTAGTCCGGCTCGACCCAAGTTGCCTTGAGCCTAACCGCCACGTCAGGTTCCATCGCCTTCTCTTCCTGCTCCCATCTCCGCTGCCAATTAGCCACAGGCTCACTTGCAAGAACCCTGCTCCCTGTCCTGAACCGCAACGCAGAGTTGCAACAGTCGTGAAGAGGATCCAGCAGTTGGGACTCGAGGTGGCACTGCACAAGTCCGAGAGCATGTGTTTTCATGGCCCTCGGAACGAGCCATCGCCGGTTTCCCCAATTACAATAAAAGTTTACAAGTATCTGGGACTCGTCCTCGACAGTCGATGGTATTTGAGGAGCACTTCCGACGTCTGGTTCCCAAACGTGTTACTTATTGTTTATTTTGTGTTGCGCCTTGTGCTGTACCAAATAAATTATTTTTCTTTCTTTCTTTCTTTCAAACTGGATTAGACTGAAGCACTCAAGCGGCTCCTGTCCAACCTGGGGTGTCCAGACGCCTCCTGCTGGAGGCTCTACGCAGGCATCGTTCGGTCCATGGCCCTTTATGGAGCGCCGTCGCTGCGAAAGTGATCAGTTGCCAAGCTGAACGCATGCCAGGGAGTTATAGCCATCCTAATGGTACAAAGACAAAGCACGGTTTCCTGCAATATACCTGCATGGTTTCCTGCAAGCTTGCTACCATGGAATGTGGAGGCAATAGTCCTTTGCACGCATAAGCATGATTTACACGTGGAGATGCAACCCTGGGGCGAAATTCCGCTGCCACGACAAGTCGCTGTAAGGCAGACAGTTCCGGCAGGATCTCAGCGACTGTCGTAATGCAAATACTCACCGGACATGGCAAGTACGGGAGGCTCCTGCGTCGGATTTAGGCGGAAGAAACGCCTGGTTATCACCATTGTGTGGACGGTCTGAAGGATACGGTGGAGCATATGGTAGAGATGTACATATGTGCCCCGTTTAGGCGGAACACCACCGCGTTCTCGTGGGGGCCATCGGTGGCAACGACCTCTCGCGCCGAGCCCTCTTTCTGCGAAACAGTAATGCTAGCGAAGAAGGCGGCCGCATGGACGAGGGAATACCCTGACGCCCCAGCAGCCAGGATCTCGACCCAGATTTCTAGCCACCCTGGGCTTGGAATCGCCGTCCAGCCATCTGGTAACCATCTGGACCGAACCCAAATCGTCAACGGCGCTTTTTTTTTACTCTTTTTTTTAAGGGGTTTTTGACGGCGCTTTTAGTCAGCTAAAGTCTGACATGTCCTCAAGAGTTCTGTATTCCTTTTATTAAACTTTAAATGCTTACGTACTATTTTATTTAAGTCAATAGTGTCAAAAATATTACAATAAAATTTATAACTCGACCTATGAACGCAACTGAAGTAATGACAGCACGCACACAATGACACTGACATCCCGCTTGCCGCGATAGCACTAGTAACTCTTGGAAATTTGCGATAAATTGGACGTGTTTCGTAATACCAAAAATGATGAATGAAAACTTAATGTTTTTCCAATTTGTTTTCTATCATTTGTAAATTGATAATATAATCTGTGTTCCTACATCGAGAATATTGGACATATTGTTATTTTTAATACAGGAAAAGCCAAATGAAAACATGCCATTTACGTTGTAAAAAAGTGCGAATTATAATTCGCTTTAATTTCGTTTTAGGCAAGTTTTTTTTAAAAAGAAAGATGTAGGAACCTAGATAAATATCGTCTATAACCGAATAACATCATAATATGTTGGAAATATACTCCAATTGCAAATGAGCGTGGTATTACGTTTGTATGAAAAATTCATCTGTCGCCGTGCTCTTAAGATGAGGCGATGGCACAAGTTAAAAGATATAGCTGTTTTAAACGAAAGTAAACACAATATAATACAGTGTTTGTTAACGAATAATCACAGATATGTTAAAATAAAATGGTAGGCCATTTAGTTTAGTTAACATTAAATATTTAGTGCGAAACGTAATCGTTCTTGTTTGTGCCTCTCTGTCAAGTACGGCTTTTTAGCAGGTTTTCTGTGATGCACGCCTTCAGCGTGAAGTGCACGGCGAACAGTATCCATCGAGGTGTCATATAATTCCGCAAAATGTCTCGTTGGTGCGAAACCATTCGTTTCGTATACGTCCACCATATGTCGTCGCTGCGCCTCGCTAATAAGCTTCGATCTCCCACTTCTCTTTCGACTAGCAAGGCTACCTTCTTCCTCATATCTTTTTAGCCAAAGATTTACAGTATTTTTCTAAAATAAAAAAAATATATATATTAGGCAGCTATACCTACTTCACTTCATTTTCATTATATAAAATGTTAATAATCATAATTATTGAATATAATTTTAAAATAAAACTGCATTTATTAATCCAATAACCAATCCAATAAACCCAACGATTTACGTATTTCTCTTTTAAACCTCATAAAGATACGATGAATGGATTCATAAATGGCATACGTTTTAATTAGAAGATTAATTTGTAATAAAGTTACAATTCATTAATAGCTATTATACTCACATTCAGTCCGGTTTCTTCAGATATTTGTGTTTTATTAAGACCACTTTTATGCAGCCCAATGATAGTCGCCCTCACTTCAATACTAATATTAGCCTGCATTTTGCGAATATTACAATACTGTCAACCTCACGTCACTAACCAACAACTACAACCAAACGACAGTTCATTTCGGTTAAGTTAAAACTCGTGTCTACCTCGCAGAAATCTAATTCTTTATTTAGTTTTTTTTGTGATCTACCTTTCTAACTCTAAGAAATGTGTGAACAAGTTAAAGAATAATTTAATATATGTAATGCAAATACATAACTTCCAATCGGGTAAGAACTTACAAAAAGTCAATAATTGCGTGGGATTTGAACTTGCGGCACGCTGATTTGCGCTTCAATCTGTGTGCCTATACCACTGGGCCATCTTGACTTATGATAAGTTGATGAAATTGTGAATTTCAATCATTTGTTGGCGAAACTTGAAAATAAAAGGTCGTAAGTCAAACTAAACGTCAAACAAATAAGTTTTAAGAATTCTTATGGACTTTTGCAAGTGATAGTACCTCTAGTGTTTATATTCACTCTTAATAGTCTCAATATAAGTTTAGTGTTCATGATCTGGATTTCGACACCAACAGTTGAACCTATGTATGTATATTGCACCTAACTTGAAGATTTTGTTTTCAATTTTTCCATTGGTATTGCGCAGGCCATTTTGATAGTGTCACAACTTATTAATAATCAAAATTAATACTTACTACAAATTATTCTTTGCAGTGCACAGTGGCAATTTTGCAGAAGCTTTGCGACACCTTATCAGAGCACCAGTCATGGACGATCGCTCACATGGTGGCTCACTTTGGCCTGTATGAGCTGTTCAATGACCCTGAAGTCCAGAAACATATTGATAGCATTGATCCATTGACTGGAGCCACACCTTTGATGGTAAGTAAATTGACAAATGTCATATTAATTTGACTGTGCAATGTTTGTCACTTATTTATGGGAAATACAGTCATAGTTACAGTTGCCATCACGAATCTTGAACGCTCGGCGTCAGAGTGGGGATCGCTTTGCGTATTCCATACATTGGCGAGCCAATCGTCTTCGTTGTTAGATACATGCAGCAACGCAGTGAACGAATGAGGAGTGACGTCTATGACGCGATGGCGCCAGCCAATCACTGACATTCCCCGCCCCCGCGTCGCACTTCGCACCACTAAAGGGACCGAATATTTGACTTCTGCGCAAGTGTTCAAGATTCGTGTTGGCAACTGTACTATCTGTCCACTAGGGCAATGGGGAATTTCTGAAAAGGTGATCTTTGAAGCCAAAGGGCGATGTAAGGACAGAAGTGAGGTTTTTTTAGTCAGTATAATTCGGGACAAATTTCCCCCTCACAAAAACAAGTTGCTGTTTCTGTATTGGCTAGTTCAGGCACAAAGTCAGCTAAATGGATGCAAACTAGCACAACACAAATACAGTACAATTCACGAATGATGGCGGGCGTGAAGTTAGCCTTTGCGAACTTTCGCGCATACCACACTCTTCTCGCACACGCAAGACGTCATTTGGTTCCTAAAACACGTTACTGCGCAGCCTTCTGCGCAAACTTCACGGCCGCCATCATTCGTGAATTGTACTATACTATGCGTTCCAGGTAGGAATAGGTTGTGACGTCACGTCTTACTGTCAAATCGAAGAAATTGGGTAGGGTGAACAAAACAAGAAATTTTAAAAACCTAATTTATTTACGAATCGTGAACGAAAAAATTCAGTTTTTTAATTTTGCTCATCTCTACGTCACTGTGTGAAGTCTCTGAATAGTGGCAAATGAAAAAGAAGGCGAAACCTAACAATGAAAATAAGAAAGAAACTTGTTTTTTTTTCTGACTAATAAATTGAGTCTTAAAACAATATAATTAGCTGATTTATATTAAACAATACTTCACCTAGATTTAACTAAGACTTAGTAATACAAAAAAAACCCTTAACTGATACGCAAATAAGTTTATTTTGCAAACCATACTTTTCACTCAACATTTGACAGATCGAGGTTATTGGCTTTCCTATTCTTATTTGAAACGCCTAATACATAAACCAAGCTGACCTTGGTTCTTGGAATCAATGTCAATTTAGGTACTCTATGACCGGGGAATCCCCACAGCAAAGATTCAAGCCATTTGATTGGTTGAAACTAGTTTTAGGTAACGCTTGAGTTTTGAGTGACGTTCTGTAATATGGGCCTATGTGTGCGTTGCTCGAACGCGCTTTGTATGTAGATTGACTTCTGTACCTATCTATTTTGTGATAGTTAGATGACTACATTACATTGATGAGTGTACTCATAGCGTGGACTAATTTATGCGCGGGCAAAGGCGCAGTCTTTTAACAAATTCGAAAACGAAACGGCGACTGTCGCAACCTAGTTTTCGTTCACATCGTCGCTTACTATTAGGTGAAATAGTGGTTAAACGCAAGCAATTAAAAAAAAACCCTCGCCTAGGCTCTTTGGGAGCGAGGCCGTGGGCTAGGGGCCGCTTCGCCCCCGCCTAGCTACGCTACTGGGTGTACTACTTAACTATACTCCATCTTAACAATCTTGATATGTCTTTTTATTTAAAATAGGTAAATCGTTTAAAAGACATACAAAGATAATTTAAATTTAGTTAGTTACCTAACATCGGTTTAAGTAAATATCTAATTGTAAATATTTTTAGATAACACACCTATTTAGACAATTTTTAGATAAAAGACATGTTAAGATTTTTTACATTTAATTAACTACACAGATGGAATATAGTAGGTATTCACCATCTTTCAAGACACACTCAAAACATTGTTGATTTGGTCATTTATTTTTCAGGAAAATAATATTTACTGTATTCATACAAAATAAAACAATAAAATCAATTGTATAAGTCTTTGGGCTTTATTTCCCATCTCTATAAAATAAAAACTTTTAATCAAATTAATTATTAGACCTGATTCTTGGACTAGTGGTAGTATGAGTAAAAGCTAATTAATTTAGGGCAATTAATAATAGCTGAGTAATTGTCCCTGGAAAGGTTTAATTGATGGGTTTTCCTTGTGGTTATATCGCAAGGCTACTTAAGAGGTCAAGTTATTGGAAAATACTGTAAAATATGTGTCATAAAAAGGATCAAACAAATAACATAGGTTGAAATTCTTCAAGTTCCCAGTATGTTAATGTTCATAAGATACCGCCAGATAACCGTGGAATAACGGACATTGACCCTCCTACGTTTATTTATGTTTACAAAAACGGAAATAAGGACATAAACCTGTCTTGAATCGACATGTATCGTATCTTTTCATTATTGGTTTTTCGGGTACCTACGCAAAGATTATAGTCTGTCTAAAAAGTCAAACGACTTGGGAATTTTGTATAATATTTAATCATTTAAAAAATACTTATATTCGAAACTTTTTTTAATGTTCTTCTATTAATAAACAATGATCAAGATCTCTTAATCAACCTTGATTATTGAACCAGTTTAACTACATCAGTACCCCTAGCCAAGTTGCTAATCTGCAATAGTTAACGTTTGTAGAAAGCTTCAAATGTACGGGAATGACGTCGTCTTAACGCTCAGTCACGTGGTCAGAACAAAAGAATTGGCGGCAAGGTCAACTCGAAGCGTTCGGCGCAAGCGAAACGGTTGTAACTTGGCTAGGGGGGAAGATTTCATTTTACCCTAGTAATTACCCAAGTCGTTTGACTTTTTAGACAGACTCTATTAGGAAAAGGTTAATGTACTTTAGTCCACAGTTATTTGGCGCCTTTTATAATAATAATATGTTGATAGTTATATTCCTAAGTGACTAAAGGTCGTTTGGTCTCGGTGAAGCGAAGTTAAGTATTTAACTATAATGACTCAGCCTTACTTGGTTTTGTGCAATTATAGGAAATACAACTATTGTATGTGCGTGTTTTTTCATTTCCTGTTCTTTTATCGTTTTTTGTATGTAGCTCGAAGTTGTAGACTAATCGCCTACAGCTTTAGTTTACGGTCTAGCAGTGTTACCACGAGCTCTAAACGCGATCCATTTTACAACCATAACTAAACTGTTATAGAGTAGGAGCTATATCAGGTGTATACTTTACTTGTATAGCTTCATCCCTTTTTCTCGCTCGCATGACTGACATTTTGCTACGTGGTAAGGCCTCAGTTACGTAGGTCTAACTTCTTGAAAGAGGTCAAATGTCAAATCCGACTCGTTTGGACAGCGTTTGAGAACTGCGCGGTATTTTATAGTCCGACATACCACAGTGTCATAGGACGACCAGTGTGTGTTGCCAGAGATGACAATAGCTTTGAAACGTGGTCGTTCAGAATAGGTCTCCTCAGAAAGCTTAACGTCACCCAAAGTGTTATGTTTTATGCTCCGAGTTTCTTGCGTGATCGAATCATGAATGAAGATATCCGTATGAGAACCAAAGTTACCAACATAACCCAAAGAATCGCTAAACTTAAGTGACAGTAGGCAGGGTATATTGCTCGCAGAACAGATGGTCGTTGTGTCCAAAAGGTTTTACAGGATAACTGCGTACTAGAAGACAGCATTGGCACTACTTTCCACAAGGAGGACTGATGATCTGTTTAGGGTCGCGGGAATCCGGTGGATGTAAAACGCATAGGACCGGTCGTTGTGACGACACTTGAGGGAGATCTACGTCCAACAGTGGACGTCTTTCAGCTGAAATGATGATAACGAACCCTTTTTTTCGTAATAATCTTTTATTTATTTATTTTTTTAGGCACCTGCCATATTTTCTCTTCATCACTCTAGGTAGACTGGTAGAGAATGCCTAAAGCATTAAGTCCGCCTTTTTAATTTTATGTTGCATGAAGTTTTAATAAAATATCATTAATTAAATTATTGTAAGTATGTGGTCGATAATTCATTGATCGTATTACCTATTGGCAGTTGTTTAATTAATTATTTCTGTGTCATAAAGGGTAAATCAATATTTATGGAACAATTATAATTATTAGCTAAAGCAATAAGTATTTATTTTCTTAACGTTAAAAGGTACTTTCCCTTAGGTCCTTTTTTATCTGTCAGCTGTTAGCCTCCTGACTGTAAATGGCGTTATACCTACCTACTTTCAGAACGACTCATTAGATGAAAACCATTACAATGAATTAAAATGATAATAAAAATTAACATCACACATTTGCGTCACAGCTGTATCTACTCCCAAATAAGGTAGACAGAGATGTGATGTCATGTCCCATACAATACGACTATTTCTTTTTTATTAGTGACTAGCTTTTGCCCACGGGTTCGGCCGCGTACATAAAATATGGCCTATGAAATATGCCACTCAAAGATAAAGCAGCTTTCTATTTCTAGCTTCTTATTTCAGTACTTTCAGAGATTACCTCTTTATAGTATTTTTGAAGTGAAAACTTCTTTAGCGGCGTTGAGCACTTTTTCTGTAATGGGTATAAAATCTTAAACTCGCGTCAGGACACGTGACCTGATCGAAAAAGCGTAAGACGGATGGAGAGTAGACAGCTATCCCTTATCGCGCGTTGTGAAAGGGGGCTAGACGGAAAAAATTCTCACGAAAAATTGTACCGACACTTTTACTGTCAAAATATAAATCCAAGATGGCGGCTGCAAGAAATTATCAACTTTTTCGTCATGGGTGTCGTTTTCATGGTTTTCGAGGGTGTTGAAACCGATGGTACTGTCAAAATGTAAATCCAAGATGGCGGCTGCAAGAAATTATCAAATTTTCCGTCATGGGTGTCGTTTTCATGGTTTTCGAGGGCGTGGAAAGCGGGTACTGTCAAAATGTAAATCCAAGATGGCGGCTGCAAGAAATTATCAACTTTTTCATCATGGGTGTCGTTTTCATGGTTTTCGAGGGTGTTGAAACCGATGGTACTGTCAAAATATAAATCCAAGATGGCGGCTGCTAGAAATTATCAACTTTTTCGTCATGGGTGTCGTTTTCATGGTTTTCGAGGGCGTTGAAACCGATGGTACTGTCAAAATATAAATCCAAGATGGCGGCTGCAAGAAATTATCAAATTTTTCGTCATGGGTGTCGTTTTCGTGGTTTTCGAGGGTGTTGAAACCGATAATACTGTCAAAATGTAAATCCAAGATGGCGGCTGCAAGAAATTATTAATTTTTCCGTCATGGGTGTCGTTTTCATGGTTTTCGAGGGTGTTGAAACCGATAGTACTGTCAAAATATAAATCCAAGATGGTGGCTGCAAGAAATTATCAAATTTTCCGTCATGGGTGTCGTTTTCATGGTTTTCGAGGGCGTGGAAACCGATGGTACTGTCAAAATGTAAATCAAAGATGGCGGCTGCAAGAAATTATCAACTTTTTCGCCATGGGTGTCGTTTTCGTGGTTTTCGAGGGTGTTGAAACCGATGGTACTGTCAAAATATAAATCCAAGATGGCGGCTGCAAGAAATTATCAAATTTTCCGTCATGGGTGTCGTTTTCATGGTTTTCGAGGGTGTTGAAACCGATAGTACTGTCAAAATATAAATCCAAGATGGCGGCTGCAAGAAATTATCAAATTTTTCGTCATGGGTGTCGTTTTCATGGTTTTCGAGGGCGTGGAAATCGATGGTACTGTCAAAATGTAAATCCAAGATGGCGGCTGCAAGAAATTATCAACTTTTTCGTCATAGGTGTCGTTTTCGTGGTTTTCGAGGGTGTTGAAACCGATAGTACTGTCAAAATATAAATCCAAGATGGCGGCTGCAAGAAATTATCAACTTTTCCGTCATGGGTGTCGTTTTCATGGTTTTCGAGGGTGTTGAAATCGATAGTACTGTAAAAATGTAAATCCAAGATGGCGGCTGCAAGAAATTATCAACTTTTTCGTCATGGGTGTCGTTTTCGTGGTTTTCGAGGGTGTTGAAACCGATAGTACTGTCAAAATGTAAATCCAAGATGGCGGCTGCAAGAAATTATCAACTTTTTCGCCATGGGTGTCGTTTTCGTGGTTTTCGAGGGTGTTGAAACCGATGGTACTGTCAAAATATAAATCCAAGATGGTGGCTGCAAGAAATTATCAAATTTTCCGTCATGGGTGTCGTTTTCATGGTTTTCGAGGGTGTTTAAACCGATGGTACTGTCAAAATATAAATCCAAGATGGTGGCTGCAAGAAATTATCAAATTTTCCGTCGTGGGTGTCGTTTTCATGGTTTTCGAGGGTGTTGAAACCGATAGTACTGTCAAAATATAAATCCAAGATGGCGGCTGCAAGAAATTATCAAATTTTTCGTCATGGGTGTCGTTTTCATGGTTTTCGAGGGCGTGGAAATCGATGGTACTGTCAAAATGTAAATCCAAGATGGCGGCTGCAAGAAATTATCAACTTTTTCGTCATGGGTGTCGTTTTCGTGGTTTTCGAGGGTGTTGAAACCGATAGTACTGTCAAAATGTAAATCCAAGGTGGCGGCTGCAAGAAATTGTTAACTTTTCCGTCATGGGTGTCGTTTTCATGGTTTTCGAGGGTGTTGAAACCGATAGTACTGTCAAAATATAAATCCAAGATGGTGGCTGCAAGAAATTATCAAATTTTCCGTCATGGGTGTCGTTTTCATCGTTTTCGAGGGCGTGGAAACCGATGGTACTGTCAAAATGTAAATCCAAGATGGCGGCTGCAAGAAATTATCAACTTTTTCGCCATGGGTGTCGTTTTCGTGGTTTTCGAGGGTGTTGAAACCGATGGTACTGTCAAAATATAAATCCAAGATGGTGGCTGCAAGAAATTATCAAATTTTCCGTCATGGGTGTCGTTTTCATGGTTTTCGAGGGCGTGGAAACCGATGGTACTGTCAAAATGTAAATCCAAGATGGCGGCTGCAAGAAATTATCAACTTTTTCGTCATGGGTGTCGTTTTCGTGGTTTTCGAGGGTGTTGAAACCGATAGTATTGTCAAAATGTAAATCCAAGATGGCGGCTGCAAGAAATTATCAACTTTTTCCTCATGGGTGTCGTTTTCGTGGTTTTCGAGGGTGTTGAAACCGATAGTACTGTCAAAATTTAAATCTAAGATGGTGGCTGCAATAAATTATCAACTTTTTCGATATGGGTGTCTTTTTCATGGTTTTCGAGGTTGTTGAAGCCGATAGTGCTGTCAAAATGTAAATCTAAGATGGCGGATGTCAGAAATTATCAACTTTTTCGTCATGAGTGTCGTTTTCATGGTTTCGAAGATGTTGAAATAGTGCTGTCAAAATGTACATAAAATAGGATAGTATTTTTTAGTTATATTGTATTGGCTAGACGGAAAAAATTCTCACGAAAAGTTGTAACGACACTTTTTCTATAGTAAGCTATTGTAAGCCGTGCGGCGTGCGCATGTTTCTCTGTCTTTCTCTCTTTCTCTCTCTTATAGAAAGCAAGCCAGAACGGAACTTCGTTCCATCCGGGTGTCCCTTGACACCTCAGTAGTTTTTCGGAGAGATAAACTTTTTAATGTAAAATAATTGTAATAGTTTTAAAGTGTTAAATTTTTAATGTAATATAAATTGTCATGTTTGTGTACGATAGCGCAATAAATGAATATTGTATTCTACCACATAAATGATAGTACTTTTATACTGATAAAGCAATTGGTGCAAAATTATTCCCTAACCATTCCAAAATATCAAACATGCTCAACGTTAATAATCAAGTTTTCACTTCTGCCGGCACTCCCGGAGTGCAACCCGTCTTTTTTTTTTTTATTATTGATAGGCTTACGTTTGACCAGCATCTCACCTGATGGTAAGCGATGATGTGGTCGACGATGAAGCACGCTTGCCTAGAAGAAACCTATTACTGTAGATTGGCTTGCACTAAGCACTTCATATAGTCAAGTGAAGAGGAGGTAACTAAGAGAGTTATAAGTATACATATAAATGGATAGAGCGGAAAGAGGCCAAAGAAATGATTGCTTTACTGGAGTCGAGTGATGGTTATTGTGACGGCGGACAGGATAAAATAAAGAAAAAACGTTTTGTGCCGACCGCATTAATACCTATGAGACAAAGGCAGGAAGATGACCATATAGGCTTGCGTTTGACCACTGTCTTACCTGACACTGACCTCATCTGTTTGATATCCGCCGTAGGCGCGGGCTTGGGACGGTAAACAATGGGTAGCTCGCCGTCCGACCGTCCGTCCGAGCCTAAGGCCCGGCGCCCACTATCGGTGGGCATCGGTGCGGCTCGGTACAGCTCGAGCGCTTTACGCCGGCTTCGAGCGGCTTAGGGCGCCTTAGAGCTCCGTCGGGCGACTCCGGGCGGCCTCGGCAGCCGTAAGCATGGCTAAGGATGCCGAGGCGGTCTTCGGGTAGCTCGGGTGGCATTTTCGGATCAGACACGTCGCAGAACAGTCATTTCGATCACCGCACGCGCCTTCATTATCGTATCGTACAAGTAGACGCAAAATAACTTGGCAGTCCTGAACATAGGCTCTGCGAACTTCTGCGCATGTACATTCGTAAAGAAAACTGTTATTGGCATTTTTTTTTTAACCAAAATACTAATAAAAATGTCCTAATACCAAGTAAAAGTAAAATAAATATCAAAACAATTTGAGACTAAAAGCTACAAAAATAACTTATGAATAAACACTTAAACAAAAACAAACTTAAAAAAAAGTAAAAAAAGTACATCTTTCCTTTCAAAGCTTATTCTCCCAAAATCTTCTTCTTTGTCCTATGGTTCCAAGTTTCTCTTCTTCTTCAGCAAGATGAACAATGAGAACTAAGTCCCAATCCACCATTATAAATACACACACATAACTGTTTTCACGGAACGTTACGAGTGACTGCTCTGCGATGTTTCTGCAGCCAGAACTATTCTTAGGCTACCCAAAATCAGCTACGGCGTCCTTAGGCGTGTTTACGACTGCCGAGGCAGCTCTCAGGCGCCCAAAGCCGCCCGAAGTCGCCCGACGCAGCTCTAAGGCGCCCAAAGCCGCCCGAAGCCGGCGTAAAGCGCTCGAGCTCTACCGAGCCGCACCGATGCCCACCGATAGTGGGCGCCGGGCCTAAGTCGTCGACGTCGCGTGTTCCACGCGCGCCTCAAGGAGTTTTCAGCAACCGTAGGGGCCCAGCAGAGTCGAAGCTTATTGGAGCTATGGGTGATGCGAAAGAGATCCCCGGGATAAGATTATATAAAATCATCATTTATTTGCTCGTGGCCCTGGAACAATGGCAAAGAAGGAACAGCACTCCTGTTCCTTTTTAGGGTTTAGTCTGACCCTATCTCCCGCTCCCACCCATGAGCGGGGAATGTCATTGGATGATTTTCCCACCTAAAAATAAATCAGTTTGTTATATCCGTGTATGGCAACTGCGAAAAAAAAGCACCCTTAGAGCCAGTATTCGGATAAATACATAATTAAGTTTGGCATCCACCCCACACCCTTCCTTTTCTCATATAGAAGTCCTACGTAACAGTAGCGTAACTATGCATGGGCGAAGTGGCCCCTCGCCTACCTACAGTATGGCATCCAAAAAGGCCACGCGCTAATGAAGTCTCTTTAGAAACGAATTTTTTTTTTTATAATTGATAGGCTCTCATTTGATCACTATTTTACCAGATGGTAAACGACAATGTGGTCGGACATTGGGTAGCGACAGAGGTTGTCTCGTTTTCGAATATATGAAAGAAAAGGGCCTAGCTGATGAGCCTTCACCCACGTCTAAAATAGGCCACGCTACGCCTCTGCTACGTAAATACCCGTAGCTCATCGATATATACATATGTACTACGCACTACATTAGGCGTTCCGAACACACACTTCAGTCGATTCAGGTGTAATGTCGACTGTACACCTGGTATCCTTTAGAAGCTATCTTAACGTTGCATTTTTAGGGTTCCGTAGCCAAATGCCAAAAATCGGAACCCTTATAGATTCGTCATGTCTATCGTCTGTCTGTCTGTCTGTCTGTCCGTCCGTCTGTCCGTCCGTATGTCACAGCCACTTTTTTCCGAAACTATAAGAGCTATACTGTTGAAACTTAGTAAGTAGATGTATTCTGTGAATCGCTTTAAGATTTTCACACAAAAATAGAAAAAGAGCAATAAATTTTGGGGGTCCCCATACTTAGAACTGAAACTCAAAATTTTTTTTTTCATGAAACCCATACTTGTGGTGGGGTATCTATGGATAGGTTTTCAAAAATGATATTGAGGTTTCTAATATAATTTTTTTCTAAATTGAATAGTTTACGCGAGAGACACTTCCAAAGTGGTAAAATGTGTGTCCCCCCCCCTGTAACTTCTAAAATAAGAGAATGATAAAACTAAAAAAAATAAATGATGTACATTACTATGTAAATTACCAACGAAAATTGGTTTGAACGAGATCTAGTAAGTAGTAACGTCATAAATCTAAAAAAATACACTATTATTAAAACATCGATCAAAGTTACAACGAACTACAAGAACTTTTATATTATGTTACTTGCTGCTACGGAACCCTCCATGGGCGAGTCTGACTCGCACTTGGCCGGTTTTTAATATTTCTGCTAGACGAATGTAGCGCTGCAGCGAATATTTATTTTAACTTTTCCGTGTTTTGACAAATAGTTTCCATGAAACGGCTTGTCTATCACTAGTATATAAGTCGATGCCGTAGTAGTCGGCATTCAAAATGTATTAACGTTTTTGTTGTTTCTTTCAGGTGGCAGTCAAATCGTGTAATGTACGAATGGTTCAGAGTTTAGTCGGTCTAAACTGTTCCCTGGATGTGATCGATCTTGAAGGAAACACGGTGTTCCATTATGCAGCTGCAAGCAACAAAGAAATTGTTAATGTGAGTTATTTACTTGTCTATTATTAGGTAATAATTGTTTCCGTAGGCGCGGGCTTGCGGACAGTGAGCAATGGGTAGCTCGCTGTCCGGCCGTCCGGTAACTGTCCGGACCAAGCCCAAGTCGTCGACGGCGCGCGCTGTTCCCGTGCGCCTCAAGGAGTTGTCAGCAACAGCAGGGACCCAGCCGGGTCGAAGCCTACTGGGGCCAGGGTTATCCGAAAGGGCGCTCGAGCCCCGGTATGAAGGCAAGAAGGAACAGGGAACTTTTAGTCAGTAAGTCTGACACTATCTCTCACTCCGCCCAAGAGCGGGGGATGTCATTGGATGATTTTTTCCCACCATAAAAAAAAAAACCTCTTTCATACAAAAAAAAGGCCGCTGACTAGACGGTCAAGTTCATAATCAATAAACAAATTCAGCCTTATAAGGATTTAATTTATACTAGCTTTCGCCCCAGACATCGTTCAAGCAAGTCCAAATTCTCTACCAAATTTCATCAAAATAAGTTCAGCAGTTTAAGTAGTGAAAGTGTCACGGACGGGCAGAGTTGCTATCACATTTATAATATTAAAGTATGCATTGCTATGATGACCAGAGGGCATAATCCTTAAGTATTTCTGCTGCCTATATTTAGAGCATTTTTCTGATAGCGATGTGGTCGAATTTTTGACGCTGAATGAGTAGTATTGGACTATACTTTTTGGTTTGAATGAGCGAAACCATCAGTGTGACAATCACTATGATATTTTTACTGTGTAATTTTTAATGACTACTTTTAGTCTATGACAAGCTTAGAATTAGGGTCTCCGCAGGCCACCGGCCACAACCGCAAAACACCGTCATATTTCTTGTGGGTTTCATACGTTTTATATGTATTCGCCGCACAAGGTTGACGCCGGTGGCCGCCACACGCCAAAAATCGCCGCTTCTCGCTTCTTGTGGCCCGAACCGACCACTAAACGCCGACACAAAACGCCGCCGCACGCCATTCTCGCATTTAAACATTCTTTGACAGAGTCCATTATGATACTGAGCGCGTAGGGTTTAAAAAGAAGCAGCCACCGGTCACAAGTGCCTGTCTGCTTCTCGTTGCGGCTTTTGTGGCTGTGGCGTATGGCCCATTTGCGATGATATTTAGACATTTTCGATAACGTAAAGGTTTCATTGTCATTTCAACAATATTTTACTCCTTTACTACATTGAATTCAGTCATTCAAAAACCAACTTTGTTTTGATAGTTTCAAAGTTCGTCTTTTGTGTAAAATGCAATGCTGTGTATTTCTATCGATATAGACTGTAGATAATACGAAACTATAATGACATTGAAGTTTGAGCTTAGGTATACAATTGACTGTCGGAAAATGTATTCTGTCTGCTATGCGTTTGAAATCTATCTCAATGTTCTCTCAATTGGCAAGCACCCACATTTCGAAACGTTATACTTTCAACAACATAAACCTATCTGTTACCCATAGGATAGGAATGTTATTTTATGTTTTGGTGGTATTTATTCTGGATTTATATAATCTAATCATTTAGGTATATCTAACAAATCTGTAGAAGTTTTTAGTTGTGCGCGCATCATCTATACATACATACATATAAAATAAAATTGGAGTGTCTGTTTGTAATATTGAAATAACTGCTTTTTACTACATGCATATGAATATATTTATATACGGTACATACACCAATATAACATTTTTTACAAATTTTGTCTGTCTGTCTGTTTGTCCGGGCTAATCTCTGAAATGGCTGGACCGATTTTGACGGGACTTTTTTTGGCAGTTAGCTGATGTAATAAGGAGTAACATAGGCTACTTTTATTTTAGAATTTATTTTAGAAAAAATAAATTCTAAATCCTGTAGTCCACGCGAACGAAGTCGCGGGCACAGCTAGTGTAAAATATACGAAATCGATGTAGATAACTTTTATACATTAAAATTGTGTGTAATTTGATATATTTACTTTAGGCTTTGTTGACTATATCCAAAGATACTCGTATACTTACTACATTCATTGACTGTTAGGCGGTTCGAAGTTCGCCGGGTCAGATAGTACAAAGTAAGTTTACCTCTCTCATTTGTTTAGATTACACGCACAAAAACGTGACTTACACTGCGAGTCATACCTACTGCATTTGTATGCACTATATGTTGTTATTACACACATCCCAAAAAGTTTGCGTTCACTTGGAAAAGCATATTATTTTTTCTTGCAAAACTTCTGATAATCCAATGGCATTTTAAAATCAAAAGCAATAACAACTTTTCAGTTAGTTAAACAACCTAAAATATATATATATTTTATTAATTCGTACTAACTAGTGCTTGACAGCGATCCCACCTGATGGTAAGCAGCGATGCAATCGTTGATGGTGAGGCGCACTTGTTTATTAAGAGCCTATTCATTTTGCTGTATCTATATTTAAGTAAACCATGTAACATATGTGTAGATAAGAAACTAATAGATATGTATGACTAATACAAAGGGGTCATCAATAAATATGGTGGTATTGAATTCTCTCTCTTTCACTCCCACGATAAATCGTTGATTTATTGGACTTTGAGCTTTGATATATTCTAACTGAGATAAGATACTTATGTTATGATAGTACCTATGTACCAATGTTTATTGAGTGATTCACTTGCTTTGTACAGATAGGAAACTGGTCTTTTCCCGGGATAAAATTGCAAGTGTTACCCTAACCTAGGGCTGCCATCACCTAAATTGCCGACACTGGATAAACACGGCAAAAATTCCGGACATTTGAGCGAAATATGGTTTTTTTTTCCCCGGACGGGTTTCTAAATGGGTTTCCTCTGACAACAAAAGTAATCCGTGTTTTACCCGGATTTATAAATCCCTACCGGACGCTGGCCCCCCGGACGCCGTACAAACTATGACAAATCCGGGGAATCCCGGACGGATGTCAGCTTTACCCTATCCTGATCCAAGGCAAAGATTGAACATAGGAGTGGGTTTTAGTCAGTAAAAGTCTGACACGTTCTTTCCTTGCGTCCTAGAGCGGGAGAAGTCATTGAATGATTTCCCATCTAAAAAAAAACTAACTTAATCAAGAGTTTTTTTTTAGAAAAACCCAAACACTTCACGTTCTGGGAAACGAACCCAGAACGTTACGCTCTGCCAGGATAGTTTAAATGTTTAAGTCGTCCAACGACTTAAAGTGCATTCTGAGGCAATGAGGAATGTCATCCCACAGAACGATCGAAAATGGATAGATCGAGAAGGATAGGACAACCAAAATTTTATCCACACTGATGACTGATATTAAGGAGAAGAGTGTCAATGATATAAAGATTAACAGGACAGAATGAACGAATAAAACGAGTTGCGTTGACTAAGTAAATGGGTATAAGGCAGGAAGGTTTTCTTTTTAATATTGATCGCGTTTGACCACTATCTGGATGGATTGTGTGAGAAGTGATATGAAAGAAAAGGGAGTTATTGATAGCGTGACGAGTGACAGGACAGAATGGAAGAAAAAAACGTGTTGCGCCGACCCCAAATAAAATGGGACAAGGGCAGGAAGAAGAAGCGTTTGACCACTATCTCAGCTGTTGGAGCACGCTTATCTAGAGGTTACGTATTCACCCTTGACTTAAATGTCCCCTAGTTGTAGCTATTAGGAAACAACCTCCAACAGGAAATTTGTCTCCTTAGCTGTCTACATAAGCAGGGTTATTTGTAAGATACTAACAACCTTACAGGACTGTTTTACTAACATCATAAACAACAACTTTTGTTCTATGACTTTTTACAAAACATAATTCATTTACCAAAAACAAACTTTCAAGATTTCGTTGTTCAATCTAATTTCAACTCTGTATTTTGCTATACCTACCTACGTCTGTATGACGTGACGCAAGTGCATCAACCACGCTCCCCTCCGCTATTGTACTATGCTGCGCTCGAACCCCACTCCCCTCCGCTATTGTACTATGCTGAGGATGAGCTAGGTCTAATAAATAATAATCAAAACGGCGACAGGTCGTCAGAATCCAATTTTCTTATAAAAAAATTTAATCCCGCAGACTTGCGGGATCCCTCATGAGTAAACCCGCATAAAAGGTGCGGGATGCCGCGGTTGCGGATTGGATTCCCTACCTAGAAGTAACCTATTCACTCCTGACTTTGCTTGTTCCAGGCGTTAGCTAGCAAGAGTTCCATATCTCTCAACGTGTATAACAAGCAGGGCTACACCCCACTACACACGGCTTGTTTGGCAGACGCACCCGACTGCGTCCGCGCCCTTATGTTAGCCGGTGCTGACGTCAACTTGTCGGCTGCCAAGAGATCTACTAGTTTGCTACCAGGTATTTATTAAAAAAAAAAAACAGTATGTCACTGTGATGGGAAAAAACAATTTACATTCGCGGAAAGAAAAGGTGAAGCAGTCTTTTTTAGTATCAGTAACAATTTATTTAGCAAAAATACTTACTCTAGGTACAGGTATAATCACACATGATAGTGATGGCTACTCGGATTTCTCTGCGACTTACTGCGCATCGACAGCGCGTTTGAGATCTGAGATACTGAGCAGCGAAAAGCTAATTTTGCATACGTCATTAACCGACTATCACTCTTGCGTTTATTGCGCCAGGATCGCACATTAACAACAAGACACGATCTAGTCGGCTCTTTTGTCACATATGGGAATTTTAAAGATAAACGAGATGGAGTACCCTGTCACAAATGATCCTGGCGAATAGAATACTCAAACATTCGAGACCATTCCGACGCAATGGTTAGTGTAGTATATCGATGTTGTTACAATAAAAACACGAGTAGTCATGACTGTAACACATGAATAAAACCTCTTTTAAATAGGCTAGTGGCCGTAAAAAATGTAATTAGTCCGTCTTATAGATTATTCAAAAATAAGGGACACGTATTTTTTTTTGTAAATTAAACCAAAAATGACAAAGTTACAGCCCAATAAAGCTACGTGTGACGTCACGCCGTGCGGCAATTTTTCGCACGGAGTGACGTCACACGTAACTTTAATGGGCTATATCTTTGTTATTTTTTGTTTAATCGAAAAAAGAAAAAAATACGTACTTATCCAATATTTTTTTATAATCTAAAATACGGACTAAACGAAATGTAATTATTTTGACCCTGGACACTATCCTATTATGAAAATCATCTATCTTAGTGGATAGTAGATAGTAAATCCAAAACATTGTTCTAAAGAGACTTAACTTTTTCATTCCCCGAATGTACAATGTTTTTTGAACGTGAGACGGTGATCTTCAGCCAGGTGTTCTACATTCACAGGTAAAATGTATATATGTTAGTAGCAAAATAATCTATGCTTGGTTAGTTTTTGGTTTTTGTTTAACTTTATTTCTCCTTTTATCTGGCAGTATTCTTATGTAAATAATATTATTTACCTTTTGCTAACCTTAATTTTGCTCTTGATAAAACACTTTGTAGTTGTGCACTTTTTTCTTACGCCTCAGCTTCCACAGTCTAACTACTTGCAGTAGTCCAACTGAAGTTTTGAACCAGTCGATCGTTGAACCACTGTATGGTAGTTGCACTATGCTTTAACACTTTGTGTGTGCTTGATTATTTCTAGTTTCCGACGAGGACAGCATGACGGTTCTTCAGAAATCTGCATCCATGATATCAGATAGCTGTTCTGCATTTTATAACCAGCAGCGAGATGAATTAAACAAAACTTCACTGCGCCCTTACGTTTGTAAGCCATATTAAGTGTATTATAGGTACTCAGTCTGTAGGCTGTGGGAAGGAGCTAGTGTAGCCCTGGAACACAGGGCAACTGAACATAGGAGGGTTTTAGTCAGGAAAAGTTTGACACTCCCTCTCGCTCCATCCAGAGCGGGAGAAGTCATCTGATGATTTTCCACCGAAGTAAAAATGGTGCTTAACTTACTGTTTCCTTGACTATAAAATACTTAATTTCTTGTGATTTTAAAATTCTCGCAAGTTTTACCCCCGATTACTGAATGAAATTGTTGTTGAGTATTTGTGAAACACTATTTTAGCCTTATACCTGTCAAATTTTGGCATTAAAGTAAGGTTTGATATGTCAATAACTTCAAATACTCATTTCGGGCTTACCGTGACTCTGGAACGCAAAGGAACACAGTTGGGTTGCTCCACCCAGAGAGGGAGGAGTCATTTGATGATTTCCCAACTAAAAAAAAAACTTAATTCTGAAAATGACTTTTCGGCTAGTTGGTTATCGATCAAACACGATAGCTACCCAAACAATTGCGACTTACAAACATATCACACGAATATTATAAAGTCAGGTTTGACATGTCAATAACTTCAAATACTCAATTTGGGCTTCGGGAATATTTGAAAGAGTTACCGTGACTCTGGAACGCAAAGGAACACAGTTGGGTTGCTCCACCCAGAGAGGGAGGAGCCATTTGATGATTTACCACCTCCAAAAAAAAACTCAATTTAGAAAACAATGGTTTTCGGTTAGTAGGTTATCAACACATGGCTATCTAGAAGTCTGCGACTTACAAACATATCACAGTAATATTATAAAGACTATTATTTGCGACTGTGCTTGTGTGAAAATTTGTTACTTCTGCACTCTCGAACAGCTGAACGGATTTCGATGAAACTTGGTACACACGTGCTTCAGGCCCTGGAATAACACATAGTATACACAAGTATACTATGTGGGTACCCTTGGGGTAACTTTCTATTATTACGCGGGCGATGCCGTTGGCAGTAGCTAGTATGCTAAAAAGCTTGCGTGTCAGGGACCAAACAACCCATGTTCTTGCTTACCTACTTTATTGGTTGATTATCTTTTCTATCACAGTATAAATGCCTAACACTTTTTTACCTTGCGTTGAAATAAGTTTGTAGTTTGCACTTTTGTTTTTAACTCTCAGCTTTATAATCTATTTAATGCTTAAATCACATCTTGTAGTAAGTAGTTCAACGGATGTTACCACAGAGCACAGATACGCAAGCAGCGACTATACTACAATTGCTATGGGAGGGTGCGGGTGACAGCTGTCAGAGTCATATAATGTAGCTACCTATCCTTTTCTCTCATCTTAAAGATGCATATTTTCGTCCTGCTGTCATCCTACCCATGCTTATATAAAAAATACTTTAGAAAGACCATTACTATAAGCAGTGCACTAGCTTCTGACGTAGGCCTAATTGAAATATATATATAAATTTTTTAATTTTGAATTTTGAGTAAGTAGCGTAGATAGGCCGTGGGCGAAATGGCCCTCGCCCTCGGCCTCTCATCAAAAGGGCTTCGCACAAGCAAGTACTCTTTTCTTTTTTTTTCTAGCCGTTGCTGTCCCACTGCTGGGCAAAGGCCTCCCCCAAGTCCCTCAAAACTTTCTCCTCTCTTACTCGAGTACTCTTTAAGATCGATTTTTTTTAATGGAAAGGCTCGCGTTTAACCGCTATTGCACCTGATGGCTAGCGACGATGTGACCGAACACTGAATTGCAACAGTCGCTGTTTGGTTTTCGAATTTATGAAAGAAAAAGGCCTCGCCGATGTGCCTTCGCCCACGTCCAAATTAGTCCTCGCTACGCATCTGACTATAAGCTATCATTTAGCTGAGAAGCTGCTTTAGGGAGCTGTGTTGTTGATATGGGAGTTGTGACGTCATTGACTCATCCCTTCCTACATCACGCAGTTATATCAAGTATCGAGGTAGTAAGGTGATACAATAATAATATTCATGCACATGCAAAGCTTGTCCAAGGCATTTTCAGTATAAGGTATTTGACTACTATAAAAATATTACAAAACATATCCAAGTTGTGAAAACTAAATGCCATTGATGATAATTTTTATCTTAGTAACATAAAACGTCGTTTGTACCGAATGACGGCAAGTCATTATGATGTTACTGTCCTATGACGTCACACGGCTATATTATATGGGTACTGTACTGTTGTTTCTGTTTGTGAATCACAACTTTTCCATATTTTCAGATATTTTTCCGAGTCTTATTTTTGTTTATGCATTTGCATATAGGTCGCAAAATAATTAAAAAACCACAAAAAAAATTACACTCGCTAATAGGATAGGCAACAAAACGACTTGTGAGCGGGTTGTCGACGATCCAATTATTGTATGTTCTTAGCATCCAAAGTATTAAAAATGTAATCAAATAAAATAATATTTATTTATTTTTTAACATAGGTAAAGAAAACAGATGTTATTTTTAACGAACAGAGCGCTACAGTACAATTCACGAATGATGGCGGCCGTGAAGTTAGCCTTTGCGAACGTTCGCGCATACTACACTCTTCTTCGCACACGCACGTCGCCATTTGGTTCCTAAATCACGTTACTGCGCAGTCTTCTGCGCAAACTTCACGCCCGCCATCATTCGTAATTGTACTGTATGTTATGCTCGGAGGCGTACAATTCTCGATAGTGACATTACATAATAAAATTTCCTAAAAAAAGAAAAAAAAAACGCATAATTATTATTGTATTCCAAATAGATTTAACAATTACATAAATTACTCTGTTTAGATCAGACTTAAAACAATGAATGATTAAAATATCAAAATAGCTAATTAAAATCTCATGTTAGTGGTCGCTGAGCCGTCTCTGTGCTGTGTGTTACCTTCTGTGTTGAACTATTTCCTAGTTGTTGCGGTATTTGCACTATGCTATAACGCTTTCTTTGTGCTCAATTATTTCTAGCTTACACCGAAAGCAGTATGGCGGCTGTTCAGAAATCCTCATCTAAGCTGTCAGGTACATAGTATTTGATATTTATTTCCTACGACCTTACAGGCACTAGACGCCTCATGCTTGAACATGTTTTGGTGCACTAACCGGTACGCGGTCGCCACTCTAGCACCTTTCAGCCCCAACGGCCATCTGTTCTGCGAGCAATGTGCCCTGCCCATTGTCACTTAAGTTTGGCGATTTTTCGTGCTATGTCGGCAACATTGGTTCTTTTGCGTTCTGATTGGTCGAGACTATTTAGAAATTATTCTGTGGCAACCTACATTAGATCTATAAGTCATATGTGTTGACAGACATGCGTCGCCTGTTATTAGATGTCCAGTGGCTGTAAGGTCGTTGTTTATTTGTTACCACAACGCCAAGGATTGCTGGCAGAATTGCATGATTTGTAGTTTGATCGTGTTGTTTTGGTACGGTTTTGGACTAAGAAAGAACAATATTGAAAAGCTGATACCGACGATGTTACGTTAGAATGACAGACTCATTTTATTGAGTTTGTTTATGAGTGACATATCAAAAATGCATGTAAGTGTTATATATTTATAAGTGCTTTTCCTAAAATAGACTTTTCATTTCAGTTATATATATTTATCTTAAATTTTTATTGTACACCATAACAACTTATAAAATAAGTGGATAACAAAGGTCATGTAGCTTCAAGGTCAAGCTTAACTCAAAGTATAGTTTTCTTCCAGCAAACCATTGAGTGATAGAGAAAGATCACAATAAAGGGTGTGTGTATATGTGTAAAGGTACTATTCTCTTAATAATTTGGTGCGTCTTCAAAGACAACCAAGTTATGGAGTCAGATTAAAGAATATCAGCTTGGGAAGATTCGCCAAACAATACAAAAATGGGTACCTTACTATCTTAACTATTGAAATAATTTTAGCATTTTCTTAACTCTTAAATTCCAGGTATAGTAGGCGACCTCCTTCACGACAACCATCCCAAGTTGTACCAACAAGATATGAAGCACGGAGGGACGCCCATTCACTGGGCCATTTCCCGCGAGGTCATCGAAACTCTGGTGGATAAAAACTGTGATATCAATGCGCTCAACTTCGATGGTCGCACAGCCCTTCACATCATGGTCTTACGTGGTCGTCTAGAGTGCGCCATAGCCTTATTATCAAGAGGTAATTAATTTTATTTATTATTGAACGTAATAAATAAACAATGTAGAACTATTAAACAAGAGCACGGACGTCATGTCTGTGGTTTAAATGTAAGGCAGGAGTGTGGTTTTAGTCAGTAGGAGTCTGACACTGCCCAGACTGGCTCGTTTGTGAGGCAGCCTGGCCGTCCATGAGGATTTCCCACACCTGCCGAAAAAAAAAAAACGTAATAAATATTGTATTTTTATTAATACTTATACTGTAAGTGGTGTAAGAGGCAACACGTACAAAATTACACCATAAGTTTTAGTAAACATGATTGCGTTGAAGTTTTGCATCGGCATTTTGTTACATTTCCTTTTTTTTTTTAAATAAGTTACTTTATAGCATTTTTTTGCTAGGGAAGATATATTATAAAAAACTTTTTAATTTAATTACAGTTGTCTCTATAGAAAGCCTGTTAATAACTTTTATTTCATAATTTACGATATAAGTATATAAATGTAATTATTTTAATATTCTTTTCTATCTTAGGTGCTGAACACTCTATTGGAGACAACGAAGGCAACACACCACTGCATTTGGCTGTGAAACAAACGAACATCGCAATTGTTCAAGCATTGGTTGTGTTTGGGGCAGATTTAGAAGCCAAGAACAATCAAGGGAACACGCCTAGACATATTCTGCCTACAGAGATGTCAAACAACAATTATGATAGAATATTATATGTTCTGCATGCAGTTGGAGCTAAAAGGTAATATTTTTCGTTGGTTTTCTTTAATTTTCTCGAATCAATCAAGGTCTACATAGAATTAATGCTCTTATACTTTTAATTACAGTTTTAATTTAGTATATACCTATTAAGTTATTAGTATTTATTAGTTTTGATGTTCATAAGCAAATAAATATAATGATAAGAAAATAAACATACTTATATATTTCTAAATGCATGCATAGTATTGATAGAAAAAAAAATTAGAGACACTTTTCTTTATTTAAGTGCTGGAAGTTAATTTCTTTGAAAATTTTTATTTAATTTATTGACATAATTTTTAATTCATCAACTATTTGTCAACAAATCATCAGTCACCTCTAATGCGAGATAATATGTACTTCTCTAAATCTAGGACATTATTGACACCCCGTGCCTTGGAAAACTCGTAAAACCTTTGGTCCTGGTTATCATTTATAGATCTTCAACAGTCTTTATAGGTAGTCACACGCTAGGAAGCCTGACCATGTCT
Source organism: Mythimna ferrago (assembly GCA_910589285.2). Taxonomy (NCBI): domain Eukaryota; kingdom Metazoa; phylum Arthropoda; class Insecta; order Lepidoptera; family Noctuidae; genus Mythimna; species Mythimna ferrago. Next base: position 6,740,674 of record OU342693.1, read on the forward strand.
ATCCAAGAAGTATCGTGTTGCATAGTAACTGGGTTATGGAGGTCTGATAGGCAGTCGCTCCGTGTAAAACACGGGTATTCAGCCACATCTAGTTAGACTGGAAGACCAACCCTAAGTTTGAAAAAGGCTAGGAGGATAATGATAATGATAATTTATCAACAAAGCTAGTGCCCGCGGCGGGGTTTAATTTTATAATTATGCCTGCACGCTGATTGCAGAATAACAACTTGTCTAAAGTTGTTATTCTGCAATCATTAACGCTATCGAAAAGTGATGAAACGTATGGGAATGACTTCATCTCAACGTAAAGTCGCGTGGTAAGAACAAACGAATAGACAATTCGTAGCCAAGTTCACATCGTTCAAAATCGTTTCTACAATATTTAACGCTACATCCTTTGTTATACAAACGCTACATCGTAGAACGAGCGGCCGACTCAGGTGCGTCAACATGGCTACCAACTTATCGTTTTCTACAATTGCTGTCACCGAAGCGTTACCGATTAGATAACGGAATTCGATTGTAACTTGGCTAGGGGGGCTGGTTCTCAAACATTTGTTAACTTTTATTTTGCAATCATGAGCTAGATGCACACCATATTTGTACGCCTCCTGGTATAACATGGCGCTCTGTTAATCAAATATAAGATCTGTATATCTGTACACCTGTGTTAACAAATAAAAGTGATTTGATTTGATTTGCGGATTTGCCCGCGTACAAAAAATATAGCCTATGTCACTCAAAAATAAAACAGCTTTCTATTAGTGCTAAATTTTTTGCAATCGGACCAGTACTTTCAGAGATTACCTCATACAAACAAAAAAAAAACTTTACCTCTTTATTATACAAGTGTAGATAATAACTAGTGCTTGACTGCGATCCCACCTGATGGTACGCATGATGCAATCGTTGATGGTGAGGTGAACTAGTGTATTAAGGGCCTATTCACTATTAACTTGAAGTCTTCGTCGTCCTCAGATGCACACCAGAAGTGCCAGGCTGTGGTCCCAGCTGCTCCGCCAGAGGTGACTACAATGGGGTGCCTCCTCCTGCTGTAGCCCGGGCCTCCACTCGCGACCTCGTCTCTCAGATGCTTAACGTGGCCGCCATGGAGAAAGCTGCTTGCTATGATCCTAGCCAGAAACAAGGGCGGTAAGACTCGATCATATTATAATCAAGTAATCTTATAGCAGTACACTGTCGGATACTAAACGTGACCCTCAGGAAGAAAACTGTTTGCTTTGAAACTAACCAGCAATGCGGATGGTAAGACATGCAGACCACATTTGAATGCTAAACGTGGCCACTATAGAGAAAACTTACTTTGATAAACCAGATTTGAACGGTTTTTAACTTACTTAAGGCGTATAGTCCCTTGAACCATCTCGCCGAAATTATGTGAACGCAACTCTCGTACTCGCCTAGGCGGCAGTACGCAAATCTGTGCATTTATTTGCGGCCAGCAGCGCCCGGAAAGCGCTTTAAATCCATTTTCTCTGCGAGATATTGATTGATTTACATATGCAATGTTCACTTTGAAGAATATTTAACCACCAATTTTTATGTGTAAAAATGTTTCTAAAGGTCCAAGCCGTTTCGAAGGAGTAGGGAAAAGTTGCGAAAAGTTGCGAAATTGCTAAATATTTTTTTTTTTGACAAAAGTATTAATTGCACGAAAAAATCAAATGTTGATATTATTGTTCATGAATCTATAATAAACATATATTTTTTTCAAACCTATTGACCTAGCCGTTACGGAGGAGTAGGCCTCAGAAAATCACTGTTTTATGGCACTTTTCGGGCGCTTGGCCCTTAATTTAGAACTTTTTGTGATTCGGAAAAATCTTCGTAATTTAATTCGGGAATTGAACTGTTTTCATAGTTAAGTTTGTACGGAATCCTCAGTACGCAAGTCCGACTCGCACTTGCCCGGTTTTTTTTTTTAAATGGAGTCATGTGCCCAATTAGAGACATAATTTTTTTTTGGTTTTTTAATTTATTTACTATTAATACCTTTTGTGACTTGTTGCCGTCTGTTATATTGAACCTCTTTCAGTCAAAACTATGTGACGACTTCCACACACCAAAATGTTATATACTAATTCCTTATTTACAGACTACTCTGCTTAGACGGCGGTGGTATCCGAGGCCTGGTCTTAGTCCAGGTTCTCATCAATTTAGAGGAAGCCGTCGGCAGGCCAATCGTGCAATGCTTCGACTGGGTGGCTGGCACCAGCACTGGGGGCATTCTGGCCCTGGCTTTAGCCAGTGGGAAGTCTTTGAGAGACTGCCAGAGACTGTACTTTAGGATGAAAGAGTTCGCGTTCGTTGGCATGAGGCCTTATCCTTCGGAGGCACTGGAAACTATACTGAAGGACTGTTTAGGTAAGTTTTTTATTTATGTCCTTTATTTCATTTGTACACATATTAATTACATTTTTAAATATTTCAAAAAGAAAGAAAGAAAAATAATTTATTTGCACGCATGGATACACACACTGTAAGAAAAAATTTTTGCCAAAAAAAAAAAATAGAAAACAATATCCCACTGGTATCGGGAACAGGGTCCAAGCTACCGGCGGTCAGGGCTCCAGAGAAAGGAACCTCCTAACTATACGAGCCGTGTCCAGGAATACCACTTTCTGAATCAAGTCCTTGATCCAGTTGCCTAACGCGAGCTTCCAAAAGTGTTGGTCGAAGCTCTTGGCTATTAAGCCATTGGCTGACACGACTATCGGTACAAAGGTCGCTGAGTCCACATTATTAATTATTTTATACCCCGTTAAATTTTGATCGTTTTAATCCCGCGGAGGGTTGATCCGGTATGTAGTAGTCGGCGTTGCGTACTAATTACCTATAGGTCATTGAATACGCTCAGCTGGATATTTTCGTCCATGCGTAAATTAATACGAGTTTAAAAAAAGGTGCTTTATTTTTTAATTTTATCTTTACAAATCGATAGTGTTTCATGTACCGGATCGACCCTCCACGGAATTAAAACGATCAAAATTTAACGGGGTATATATATTTATTTAATTATTGTTTGACCAATATATCACCTGATGGTAAGCAATGATGTGGTCAACGATGGAGCACGCTTGCCTAGAAGTAACCTATTCACTTTAGACTTAAAGACCCGTGGGTTTTAGTTATCAGGAAACTTGGTTTCCAACAGTTTAAAAATCAACTTTATTTATATCATCAATTGTTAAAGTTTGCAAAAGACGGTCACCAAAAATTTCACTTAACTTCACTTTCTATTATGATGAGGTATGATAAAATTTTATTTTAAACGCCTTATAAATGTGGATCTTGCATACCCTATCTAGTTAGTTCTTCTATCATATTACTTTTAGCGGTAAGTATGGTATGAGATATCTAGTGAAGTTCGTGCACATACACATAAAAGCAATGACAGTATTATTGTTTCTATATAACCCTGGCCTAAAACCAAAAAAAAAGAAATGCCTAGAAAATTGCAATAAAAAGTTAAATTTACTGTTTAACTAAATGAAATCTGCCATGAGAGTTTAGTGCAACATGTCGGCTCAATCTATACGTCTATACCAAACTATGACATAATAAATATGATATAATTTTTTTCTTACAAGCTTTTATTTATTTTCACCTGTCCCGATGTTTGTCTGTAACCAAACCTTGCAAATTAAATTTGATCCACTTCCGGGTTACCGATTGAACAGAAATTTTGCGTGCATGTGTAAATCGGATGACAATGCAATATTATTATAACATGGAGCTGATTTGATGATGTAACCGAACGGTGGCAGTAGGAACTCCTTAGTTAGACGACGCGACCCCATCGAGTTTGGGCTCGCATGATGCGTATTGACGAGTATTGATTATACAGGTATACTGCGCTATAAAAGCTTGCTATGAAAAAATGATTTTCATTAAAACTTGTTATATTTTAGGCACAGAAACGGTAATGGCCGACATTGAACACCCAAAGCTGATGATTCTGGCTGTATTGGCTGACCGGAAACCGGTGGATCTGCACATATTCAGAAATTACAAGTCGGCACAAGAGATACTGGATGACCATAATGGAACTAAAAGTAAATATCTATATGTTTCAATTTAGCTTCACTTTTCTTGGACTGACCGACATTTGACTATTCAAAAGTGCCTGCAAATGGTCTATTTGAAATAAATGCTTTGACTTTGACTTTTGTTTTTGTCGTTGCTCGAAAAATGTTTTATTTAGTTAAGCCAACAAAAGGGGCCATTCACGATTGTTTATTATTTGAATTAATTCTTGTATCCTATGCTAGCTTGCCGTCCGTCTGTTGGGTAAGGAGCCGAGCCGCCCAGGGCGCAGAGTGTTCCACACGCAACTAGAGATGTCAGCAAACCGTAAGGGCACAGCAGGGCCGATGCCCTGGGAATGAATGGGAATGAGAATATCTGGAAAGGTACAAGAAAGGGCAACTGAATGACATTAGTGCGGCTTTAGTTAGTAAAAGTCGGTATGCGGTAGTTACTGCAGCATTTACGCGTCGTTGTAAGACTACACTCAAAGAAACAATGTATTATGGCCCCACTCGAGTTAGTAGTCAAATAAACTTTCCACCAAAAATATCAGTTTTTCTATATCCTCGTTCCCAGGTCCTCACGCAGAAGCAGGTGACCAGGCGTCAGTGGTGTCCCTGGCGGCCCCGCCTCCTCCGTCGGAGCAGCTGGTGTGGCAAGCTGCCCGAGCCACCGGCGCCGCCCCTTCCTACTTCCGTGCTTCGGGCAGGTCAGTAACCCACAACATAGCAATACAGGGGCCATTTCGTAAAGGTGGATACAGACTTTGTGAGGTATGCGCCACGAACGACACACAGCGAATGCCTCTGTTTGAAGTGTGCATGTTGGAAACAATATATGTACCAACATATATTCGAGTTGAGCCATGGCGTGCGAAGCAAATGCTTCATTTGTCTGTCTTCATGTTTGTGGCGAGGCATGTGCTTGCGAAGCATTGGCTGTGCGTTGTGCGTCGCACATGCCTCGCGAAGTCTTAATCCGCCTTTAAGCACTAATGACCGGCTCCGCCTTTGTCCAGGATGAACAATTATGAACTCAGTGAAATTACATTATATGTATAATGCTAACTTATACATAAATATATTATGTAAGTTTCAGTAAGTGAAACATTTAATAGATGCAGTGTTCTCGTACGCTACCCTTCCTTAAAACAAAAACCGCCATTTGAGCTTAAGCGAGTAATAAATATACACACACACACAAGCCTCATGCGACTGACTAGAGGCAGCCTGCGCCAGGTGGCGCGGACCATCGCCGGACTCTGCACACACTGAATAAACACCTTCACACAATAGGCATCACTGACAGTTCACTGTACAGAGCATGTTTGGAGAGGAAAGAGACAATTGTGCATGCGCTCCTGTACTGTACAGGTATCACTGACCTTAGGATCCCTGAATTCCCTTACAGACGTCCTGATACCTGGGAAGTTCTGATGTGTTGTTAGAGAGAAGTGGGCTGGTTGAAATAAGCCCTCCAAAGATTGGCCGCAATGGCTCACGCACAATGGTCTGCGTAGGACTAAGTGCGGAAACCAGATTCCGATAGATACACACACACACAACACACAAAACTTTTAATATTAGTGTGATGTTTTCCTTACAAACATAGTGTTTCCCCTCAGGTACTTAGACGGTGGTCTGATGGGCAATAATCCTACACTAGATGTCCTAACAGAACTGACTGAGTTGAATCTCGCGCTAAGAGCCACAGGACAGCAGGAAGCCGCTAAGAAGACCAACCTTAAAGTAGTGGTATCGTGCGGTACTGGTGAGTAAAGACTTTCATATTATTTATTCTTTTATTATTGATAGGCTCGCGTTTGACCACTATCTCACCTGATGGTAAGCGATGATGTGGCCGATGATGGAACACGCTTGCCTAGAAGCAATGAATTCACTCTTGACTTAAAGACCCCTAGGTTATGGCTATCAGGAAACACAGAATCTGGCAGGGAATTCAACTCCTCAGATGTACGCATAATGAATGTGTTCTCAAAACGCTTTATTATTATATTTTTTGCTATGCTATTATTCTTCAAAGTATTTGACTGGATTCACCAACTTCTTGCCCATGTGCATGTTACTTGGGGTTAGTGCAACACGTTTTTGTTTTCAATTCTGTCCTTTTAAACGTCATGCCGTCATTGACACCCTTTTCTTTCATATCATTTTCACACGGTCGATTTTAGTCCCTAATCGCATGATTAATATTTCGAATAATCCGCAGTCTACCCTACCCTACTTGCGTCATCAATTTTGGTGACATCTCCGGTCATACTATACAGAGTTATTTGTTTGCAGGACTATATTACTAACATTATATAAAACAACTTTTGTTGTATGACTTTTTACAAAACATGATTCATTTCCCACAAACAAACCTCAAGATTTCGTTGTTCTATCCAACACATTTCAACTCTGTATTTTGCTATACCTACTTACGTCTGTATGACGCGACGCAAGCGCATCAAGCACCCCCGCCACGTGATCCCCGTTGCCCTCTATCGCTTGCTTCGCATAGAGTTCGTAATATTTAGAACGTTAAATTTAAATAATTTTATTTTCGTGTGAAATCTGTGAATTTTTAAAAGTATGCATAGAACTAATGTTGTTTAGGATGTTAGTAACATAGTCCAAATAACCCTATATTTCTATTGAAATCACATTGCTTCTCCTGTCGTCATTTACCAATATGATTTGGCGACTCTTGTAAAAAAGTCAAATGTCATCTAACCAGTGTATGTTTGTTTTACAGGTCTGATACCCGTATCAAAGTTAAAAGACATAGATGTGTTCAAGCCAGAGAGTCTGTGGGACACCGCTCGGCTCGCGTGGGGATTGTCGGCAATCGGCGGTCTACTTGTTGATCAGGTAAGACAGAGGTATACTGATGTTAGTCAATGTTGAGAATAATCATTCTCAACTATACTTCATCTGTTTACGTAGTTACCTAAACGTAAACAATCTTGATATGTCTTTTTATTTAAAATATATCATATAAAAGACACACAAAGATTATTTAAATTTAGTTAATTACCTAACATCGTTTTAGGTAAATACCTAATAGTAAACATTTTTATATAAATTTTTTAGACATTTTTTAACCGACTTCGAAAAGGAGGAGGTTCTATGTTCGGCTGAATGTATGTTTTTTTTATGTATGTTCGCCGATATCTCGGTCAATTGTGGATCGATTTTGAAAATTCTTTTTTTGATTGAACGGTTATGCTTCCAAGTTGGTCCCATTGAAATATTGTTATGATTTGATCATGAACTTTGAAGATATGGCACAGAACTCACAGCAGAACTGTCGTAACAAGTAAAATTGCTTTGTTTATACGTGTAGTCGATGATTGGCTGAAGGAAAAGGGGGAGGGGATGTATCGGACTGATCTGATGACGAAGCCAGAAGGTAAATTAATGTAATCTAACCGTGTTTGGGATTATTAGAATCGTTATGAGATGCTCTCAGGCTATAAGGTATTTAAGTTTGGCTAAAAGGAGGTACTTTTTAGTGGTGGTAGGTACCATAGCTAAAAAGTGTAAAATAAAAAACTTTTTACAAAAAAAAAATACAACCAACTTCAATGTTAAATAAACACTGAAAAGTACAAAATAACTAATTTCGAAAGTCGGTGTTTCTATAATAGTTTTGTCTCTTCGTTATTTAAAATCGACTTCCGACTGTACTTTTCAGTGTTTATTTAACATTGAAGTCGATTGTATTTTTTTTTTGTAAAAAGTTTTTTATTTAAATAAATGACATGTTTAAATTTAGCTTAACGATCTAAACAGTTTGAACGTAGCTTAGAAATACTGTTTCTCAAGTTAAAACAACTTCCTGCCCTTTATTAATTCTTGTCATAAATTTTCCGAATTTATAAATAAGCCGACTTCTATTATCTATCTAGCTTGTACTGTGTTGATTTGCTAACGGTACCGATTTTAGTACATAGTAGTCCTTATAATCTTATACTCTCTGGCTTCTTTCTTATTTTTTTCCTTCATAATTAAGAATCTACGTTTTTGCTGTTTTATTTTTGTTTTGTTAATTTTAAGAAAACTTACAGCAAACTATTGTCATGATTTACTTTTTTCTTTTTGCCAGAATGAAACCTAGGTTATATGTTACAGGCCAATGCGAGAAATCAATAGCAAAAAGAACCAGTACCCCTAGCCAAGTTGCTAATCTGCAATAGTTAACGCTTGTAGAAAGCTTCAAATGTTCGGGAATGACGTCATCTCAACGCTCAGTCACGTGGTCAGAACAAAAGAATTGGCGGCGCGGCCAACTCGAAGCGTTCGGCGCAAGCGAAACGGTTGTAACTTGGCTAGGGGGGCAGGTCTTTAAACCATAACCGAACGAAGATACGTATAGAAGCATTGCGAGTAATTCTTTGTCTGGCGTTACTTTTTTTTTTTTTTTTAATTGAGATAAACTAGTGCTTGACTGCGATCCCACCTGATGATAAGTAGCGATGCAATCTTTGATGGTGAGAATGATATTGTCTGTGCGATAAAAGAACCGTCGTGGCGTAAAGTGAAAACAACATTAAAGATTTTAAGTAGCAACCCAACCCAGCCATCCGTCAAATGCCAAATGTCATATAATATTGACACCGGTTTATTTATTATGTTATTTTATTGTGATTTTTAATTGAAATCTTCAGAAATGTGATAAAAAATTTCACTGAGCTGCAGGGGAAATAATATTTAATATATTACAGTTTTTCCAAAGATAACAATTGGCAAATCACACCATTATTGATCAAAACAAAGTCACGAACTTGGGAAACATTGGTATGCTGTTTTTTTGGTACGTAACACTTTTATTTTAATGTTTTTAGACTTCCTAGGTAAACTCCTGTCCCTGTTATCTCCAAATATATATAAATTAAACGGAAATTCATTTAAACATGACGATATTTATTTATTTTGTTTTGGTCAATATTTTCTATGGCTAGTATAAAGAGTATTGATACTTTAAATTTATAATGCGTTTCGACTAACTTAGAATATTTCTTTTCAGGCTTGAGTACGGATACAGTAACTAAAATAAAAAAGGCCAAGTGCGAGTCGGACTCGCGCACTGAGGATTCTGTACAAATTTACCTATGAAATAAATTCCCGAATTGAGTTATGAAGATTTTTCCGAATTACAAACAATTTTTTTTTTGTGGCGTATCAATTTTGTACAAATTTACAATTTTCAGATTTTTCCCTGTACTTGTTCTATGAGACCTTGATTTATGCCAAATTTCAGGATTTAATTCATTAAACCCCAAGCGAACGCAGGCGTTCGCGCACCTATTGTCTTTCAATTGTGTCTGTAATTTCCAAGATTGAAAGGTTAAGGTCAACGGGATTCACCCCATGAACTTTGATTCCCTTGATTATAGAAATATACGTTTTTTGCGACATAAACGGCCGTATCTTTTTTTTTTCGTTAACTCAGAAGTCTGATTTTTTCACAACTTCAAAAGACCGCAGACTTGAGCGTATGGTTTTAATTTTAACTCGATACCTCCAAGCGTTAAATGGTCTTAACAGATAAACAGACGGACAACCAAGTGATCCCAAAGATCTTATATACGAGATGGTCCCTTACAGGCTAAATAGATTTTTTACGAAGCAACATTACAAATTCTGAAGTGTACCTACTTTATTTTTTTAGTTCATATTTTTCATAGATTAGCAAAAGGGAAAAATGTACTGAGGAAGACAACGAGAAAGTGGTAGTGTGTTCCATTTTTACCTTTATATTTAACTAGGGTAAACATAAACTTGCTGTTAGCTACAATATTCCAGTCAGTGATAATAGACCGATCCCAGTCAAAGTGATAGAACCATTTTCGTTGGCACTGGGTAAGTGGTCGCTGGTGGAACCTACCTAGATAGGCAGTACAGCAGTTTCTTCACGCTATTTTCCTTTACCGGTTCGTGTTTGCATTTAAATGTTCATCATCATTACAATCGAAAGACGTCCACTGATCGACATAGGCCTCCCCCGGGTGTCGCCACAATTAACGGTTTGTTACTCATTACGCAAAAACTTATAAACGGATGAATTTAATGATAAACGTTGCAATAATATAGCTTATAACCTATATTTTTGCTAAGTTTCATCACGTGAGCAAGTTCAATAAATAGGCTACTAATATTATAAATGCGAAAGTTTGTGAAGATGGATGGAGGTAGTCGTATGTATGGATGTGTCGCGCAAAAAATACTAGACAGAACTTAATCATAAACATTGCAATAAAATAGCACATAAGCTATAACTTTGCAGTTTCATTAGGTGAGGAAATTCAGCCAATAGGATAATTTTTATTATAGGGTGAAGCCGCTGGAAGAAACTAGTCTAACATAGTTTCAAAATATCAAGATTTAACAGTCGCACTATAATGACGTCACAATGTTGCTTACATAACAAAAACGATATTTATCTACAGCAGCGCCCTCAAATCCCACGACGGTTTACTTTCCGCACAGACTCTACTTATTCTCATTGTATTATAATGAGTGTCTGGGTGTCTTCAGGGCTAGAGTGAATAGGCTCTTAATAAACTAGTGCATCTCACCATCAACGATTGCATCACTGCTTATGTGGGGACGCAGTCAAGCACTAGTTTATATCAGATAAAAAAAAAATGAAATGGGAATTTAATACGCAATATTTTGAGATTTCCATTGATAAAATAGATTAAATAGGTTATTATTAGACTGTTATATTTTTTTCACACTCGCAGTTTTCCATCACTAAAACCTGTTAAAAAAATAAGTGATAAACGAATCGGAAAGACGTGCGTTAGTGTTGTGATGGTGATTGACACTAATTGATGCGTACTCACCACAAAAACTGAATGTATATTTAACAATGGGAAACTTAAAATATCATGTCTCATATTTTAAGTCCCATTGTTAAATATATTATATATTTTTTCCCAAAAATTTTTAAAAAGTTCACATGTTGGACACCACCGACACTAAGTACCAAGACCTGTTGTCACGGCAGGTTATACCGGGCGTTAGGCGCCAGCAAACAGCTGGATTGAGCGCAAAATAACCCCTCAGTCGCCTCGATGGCCCGGTGACTATGTATTTTTGCTGACATAACAAGCTTATAACTAGTGTCCGACCGAAGGTGCAATTCTGGCCGAAGCCGAAGCCGAAGCCGATTAATCGGTATTCACCAAAACCTTCGGCCGAAGCCGAAGCCGAAGCCGAAGGTGTCATTGACCTTGAGAAATGTGATAGTTACTTTGATCTCAGAATATACTAGATACATATTGTGAGAGCTTTAGAGATTTAGCCCAATAACGAGCCGAGTGACCAACATATACAAGTAGGTAATAAAATATTGTCTAAAATAAAAGTTTCAAATATACAATGTTAATTAAATATTTATTTACTTAAAGTAATTTTAACAAAAATAATCAAATAATCAGTAATTTTATGCATTTTCATCAAATGATTTTTAATATAAGTGGTACTCTGCTTTTTTGGTAAAGCACTACCAAGAGACAATGATTTATTGCACTGTTTACATAAAGCTTTATCAGTAGCCTTTATAAAATATTGCCAGATAGGATTCAGCTCTAAAGATGTCATTGTGTACCTGAAAGAAAATATTCTATATAAATGCACAAGTACCTACCGAGCCGAACCGACCGCCCCGTACTCGCAGTAGGACTCTGCAACGCGGATGCGCCTATATCCTATCGGTTTAGGTAGTTAACTAAAAGTAAACAATCTTCACATGTCTTTTTATCTAAAAATTGCATAAAAAACATACCAACATTGTTTCCATTTAGTTTCCTACCTAACGTTAGATAACATAAAATATTTTAAACCAGACAATACTTACGGTTTTTTGGTTCTTAGAGTGCCTCACAATAATGAACGTATCACCACAGGTACTACTCACAGTAATAAATAAAATAATTTGTAATAACAAATATGAAATATTTAAAAACAAAACACTTATTAGAATTTTAAGACGCGCTCTCAAACTTGTTTTGACTCGTTTAGTTTACTAACTGCGATTCGTTTGGTCCGGTGCGGCGGCGCGGCGAAACTCTGCTGCTCTGCACACTCTCCGTCTCGCTCTAGCATCGTTCAGTAAATTTCAAATTTTGACAACTAGCAAACCTTCGGCTTCGGCCAAACCTTCGGCAAATTTTTGGCCGAAGCCGAAGATTTGGCCGAAGGTGCTTTTTTGGCCGAAGGTGGCCGAAGCCGAAGCCGAAGCCGAAGCTTCGGTCGGACACTACTTATAACTTAGTGATTTTTCATGATACAGTTATGAAATTTTGTACATTGATTCTTTACATAAAATACTAGATACGGGCGCGGTTTTGCATATATTAAAACTATGTGTATAATGTGTTTTATAGGTTAGTTTAGGTTTCTTTTGGGGTAAAGTTAAAGCCGCGTACAGACACAGCGAGGCGTGCGTCGCAAATGGTTCGTCTCGCATGCCTCGGGCTGTATGGACGTGTGTGCTCACAGTGAGCATTCGCGTCATACGATCGTTGCGAACGCCGCCTCATTACGAGCCGTGCGCTCCGTGTGGATGGACAGGTCTTGTTTGCGTTTTCTACTGACGAACATCGTGCGGGTGGTTTGCGTGCTCAGCTTGAGCATGTGTCGTTCGGGACGCACGCATAAATGTACCGTCGTATGCTTCAGGTTGAGGCATGCGTGACGAACTATTCGCGACGTACGCCTCGCGATGTTTGTACGCGGCTTAAGGTAACCCACAGATCTTCAGCAGACTAACACCATTTGTTGTGGGCATCTGCAACAAGTTCCCGACGTACGGCTATTAAAACCCGATGTTGTTTTTTCTATAATTTTAGAATTAAATCCGACTTCTTGTCCTGCATTCGTGATCATAATGGAGCCATGCTTTAACGAAGGCAAGGACTACATTCAGTTGGGTCTTGCTATCCTATAAGCTGTTGGTATGTTCTTAGGCAACCCAGGCAGACGGGCGCGTGGTGGAGCGCGCACGCGCGTGGTGCAGCGCGCTGGGCGTGCCGTACTACCGGTTCGCGCCGCAGATGTCGCGCGACGTGGCCATGGACGAGCGCGCCGACGACACGCTCGTCACCATGCTGTGGGAGGCGCACGCCTACATGCACGCGCACCGCGACCGCGTGGCCGAGCTGGCGGCGCTGCTCAACGATACTGAGCACGACTATGGTGAGCTGCTTCTAACTATACAGGGTGTAAGGGACATCGACCTCACGCTCTCCATCTATTATTGCAAATCCAGAGCCCACCTACCAATAGCCATGTGTGTTGGATAGATATTTTTGAACTAAATAAAATTTACTATGGCACCAAGTTTCAAATCTTTACGTTCTTATACACTCCCTATAGTATTTCTATAAAAAAAGGGGCAGCAAAACGCACATTGCAAGATGACTCTTGCGCAAGTTCTAACGTCATGTAGTTATTCGTAGTTACATTCTAACAGAATTAGTTTGTTTTTGTGAATCAGCACAATTTCTTTAAGACATGATTAAATTTTATTTCAGCTCTTTAATTTTTCAACAGTGTCTTTATTATTTACACTGAAATACCGCGTGAAGTAAACAAACTTTATCCCGATACGACACATTGTGAACTTCACGATAATTGCCCAATACCTCCGAATATCCGAAACCGTGATCAGCTTGGCCTACTAGTCGACCTATTTACAACTTAATCGGCTAGTCGGCCACACTCATAGTCTGCACACGGGCACAGCTCTAGTTAATCTTTTTAATAAATAAAAATTTCGTATAGCAGTGTTCAAACTCTTCCCAAACGACTTTACCGATTTATAAGTTTTTTTTTGTATTTATTTGGTAGCTCTAAGAATAGGCCAGTTTTTTTACCCTCCTACCCACATTTCTCTTTTTTTTTCTTTAAATTATAAAGCAGAACAACGTTTTCCGGATCAGCTGTTATGCTATTATTATTATTATATTATATCTAGCCCATACTGTCCCACTGCGAGGCAAAGGTCTCCCTCCATTTCTTCCCATGTTCCCGGTTTTGAGCCAATTATGTTATAACATATTTATCTCTTGTTTCAGGATCTACAAAAAAGTAATCTGAGCAACTAGAGCTAAGCAAAGCTACCTGGGCCCTTACCATGACGTGTTAAAACGACAAGGCGTGCGAGCGAAAAAGAGGGATGTAGCTATACACCCAATATAGCTCCATCTCTTTTACAGTTCCTTTTGAGGTCGTCAAATGAATCGCATTAAGACTTCGTGGTAGGGCCTCTGTACGTAAATTCATATACCATAGCTTTAAATAGTAACGCATAATATAAACGTTAGACGTAATTATGATAAAAAAATTGTCAGACCAAAAGTATAAAACTTAAATTGGCAGGTTTTAGTTAAGTAAACGTATTAGTTGTATGTATATTTATATAAGAGATTTTTTTTTTTTTTTGTTTTTACGCTGACAACTAGAAGAAATTGCCTGTAAACAATATTTGTTAGTTTTTTTTTTAACATTCCTAGTAGGAATAAAGGGTAATTTTGATGTTTTTTCTTTTTGTTTTGTTTGGTTTATCTCGATTTCTCAATGCTTTAGGAAGATATCATTTTAGTATCGATAATGTTCCTTCTTCACTGTCTTATTATGTGCAATGATATTTCATATTTTTTACGTAAATCACTTTTATTTTTTTCTTCGACACTCTGAAAGGTATTTTTTGTTCCGGGAAATTGCGAAAGAGTAGCGTAACTGTATATAGTTGTTGCAAAACACGAGTACGTTCCAATTTTACAAGGTTATTATGACTGGAATCGAATCAGCGACATCAGTGCAGCAGCCAATTGCTCAACTACTACGCCAAACGTGTCGTCATTGAATTAAAATAAATTAAGATTATTTTTTGTTTCGCTAATTTCGCACTGCTGGGCGAAGGCCTCCCTCTCCCTTTTCCACACACGTCTGTCTTCGGCCATTGCGGGCCAGTCCCTCCGGTATCTATCCTCCGGTATCCGGTATCAAGCTCATCTCTCAACCTTCGTCTTGGTCTGCCGCGATGTCGCCTTGCGTTTAATGGGACCCAATCAGTGGCTCTTTTAGCCCACAGCTCATCCGACATGCGACAAACATGTCCGGCCCAATCCCACTTCAGAGTGGCAGCTTTTTGGGCAACATCTTTAATCTTAGTTCTGGCGCGCAGCTGTGTGCTTACGCGGTAGGAAATTCGAACACCCAGGATACTGCGCTACATGGCTCGCTGACAAACCTCAAGCTTGGACCTCTGCTGAAGCGTCAGAACGAGAGGGAGAACACAATTGCTCATGTCCATAATTTTCCGTTTGAGGCATAGCGGGAGATCGCCTTTGAGCAGATCTTTCATTGACCAAAAGCTCCTCCAGGCACTCTCAGTGCGTCGAGCAACTTCTTTATCTTGTCGCGCCTGAATTCAAATCATTGAAAAGTGCAATGAATTTAATATTCCCTTGTATCTGGCGTTTGTCGACTATGCAAAGGCTTTCGATAGTAAGGCTAATTTAATATTTTGATTTTAACCTTTGTACGCATTGGAATAAGATTGAAATTACACTAACTGACGTGTGTTCGTGAAATGCAACAATTATACTAGTGTTTTATCAAGTTCGTAGTTTTACTGGGCAGCTTTCGTGTACTCGAAAAGATATTTAGTTTACGGGTGCATAACAAAATAATTCACACTATGTGCAATATTTTTCTATTTTAAATTTAAATATACATATTTATTTGCTTAGTATTTATGTATAGTGATAAGTGTTTAGTAATTGTATCGTTGTTAGGTAAACAAATAATAATAATATAAAATTGTTGATGTATTATTTCTTATGCCGTATATGGCAGCACTGCAAAGTGTCGTGTAGTGTTGCAATTATTGTGATTATAAAATTGCATTCTTTATGAGATTTTATGTTGCCATTACGTACAATATAATGCATTCCTATTAAGTATTCACATGGGCATATTTTTCGCAATCGATAGTAGTTATATTATATTTATATGTATGTATATTGTATTGCCATAGTAAATTGCATTTTCTTTACTTTTTAAATAAATTGTTACTAACCCCTGTTAATATTCCTCGACAAACAAGAATAATAATAAAAATACGCTTTCTTTAAATGACTTAGATAATAATAATGATGGTCTTCACTAAAAAATAATACTAAAACGGTGTATTTGCCAATAAGCATATTTTATATATAAATACATATTTAAAATAAAATATAAATTATAATACTGTACTGAAATAAATAAATTTAATGTTGCAAAAAGACGCAATTTTTTTAAATTGTGAAAGTTAATATTGTAAATCACGCATAAAGTTACCAGTAGGCAAATAATGTAGAGCTTTTGTTTTTTAGTGACAAATGCTAAAGCAAAATTGGTCATTGAAAATTGCTTATTCTTTATTATTTAAAGTAGGCACAAAATTGATATTAAATCAAGGTAATATAAAGTAACACCACTGATAAACGTAGATTAGTAAAAATTATATAAAATGAACTACATAATTATATTTAACAGATAAATTTTCTATAAGACCTGTTTATAATGTGAAGATTCCTCGATTTAATTAATGTACGATGTGTAAAATGTTGCTTGCAATTGCGATATTGATGGAATTTAATATAAAAAATACAATATCGATGTCAAGAATCCAGTCGTATATGTTTGTGATTATCTCTGTCTATCTTAAAGAGCAAGGAGACTCTTTGATGGCCAGTTTTTAAGTCTGTGGGAAGTTATCAAATGTAAATGTATTTGTGCGTTTCACTTAAGAGGTTCCTTTGCCGTATTGTTGGGTCCCCTATCTGTCTATAGATAAAAGAAGGGAAAAAGAAAAGAGTTGCCTACTCTACCAAATTTTTTTGCAGGAAATGTGAAACGAAATCGATTTTAACAGTACTCGCACCACTTTACGGAGAATTATGAGGGGAATGGGATTTTATTTAAAAAAAGGCTGGTCTAAAAGGAAGTTGTTAATGAAGAAGTACGATATTGTGGCGTGGCGTTTTCAGTATTTAAAAGAATTGCAGGACAGTCGAAATGGTACCCAGGGTCGTATATTTTATTCAAAAACAGTTTTTACAGTTTCCAAAAGAAACAAAAAAACAAACTTATAAGACAATTGTCAAAAGTAACGAAATATCAGTTAATCTCCCCAATTTTAAGTAATTTCATTGGTAATAATATAGCCACACTGTTTTTCCGGATTGCCAACATTACGACGAAGGAACTTCTTAGTGAAACGCACTGTATCTTGTCTACGGTCCCAAGTGTCAATAGAAAATGTGTTGTTTCGTGATGTCTCGTGCCTAGTCGTTGTATAACTAAATATTTATGGGAACATGTCTGTTATTCTGTATTATCGTTTCATGACAAAAATAGGTACTTTATTATTAGTTAAAGAAGTATTTGTTCAATGTGATAGTAGTTAAAATAGTGGCTCAAGTCGTGGCGATTAATGTTGGTTGTGTATAGCGCAACTCGATGTATTACTTTATAAGCGATACTTACGACATTCAGCCTATTAGTGTTTGCACAGCTTATGTTTATACTGTACTACGACCAAAGCCCTTAACTTTGTATTGTCTACGCTATAAAATAAATGAAGTTGTCAAGCGAAAACAGGTTTTATTTCAATGAAACAAAGTCGTTTTTCAAAGCTCTTTAATTTAATATTACTATTAATCACATTATACACTAACTTAGGCTTATACCAAGACTCAATAATATCACATTTCTCATGTGGATATTATTAATCCACGACTAAATCTAACAACTAAAAAGTAACTTCTGAATTGTCTACATAATTAGCTAAGTACCACCAATATATGGCAAATTAAGTAATGGTGCCTCTTCATAAGTTCAGCTGCGGATAAATTAATTCATAAAAGCGAATCACTAACTTGGTAAGTACAGTCTACAAAGTGTTAAGTACGACAAACCACCCAGGTTACACTGTTAATGTTTTCTTTCTGATTTTCTCAAATATAATTTCTTATTTAATTGTTTTTCATAACTAGTAAGATAATATAAATCAATTTTAAATAACTTGAGATTCTGTGACAAACAAATTAATGAATAAGTACCGTCAGCACCAAAATAATACATTAAAATGCCAAAACAAAAATAATCTTACTCTACGACTGCACTAAAAATATATATTTGCCACTAATTTGCAAGTTTATTAAATATGTTTTCTTTAAATAAATTGTCTATATTGAGGTACTCCGATAAATATTTTTAAAATTACTATAGGAACGCACATTCTTATATTAAAAGCCTAAACAATGGTTACATCGTTTAGAACGATCCAAGGCTTGGACCCGGGACTACGGACTGATCGGCACATCACTAACATAACTTGTAAATGGTATACAATTTATACCATACATGCGTCGTATATCAAAATTTAAAAAAGGCCAACACAGCAGTAGTCCAGGGTATCTAACATTAAATTAAGAAGTGAGGCACCGCGCTACGGAAGTTGGAACAAAACTATCCACACTGCTTACATAGCCATTTTCAAACTAGTATAAAATTTCTCACTCATTTTTTTATATATTTTGGCAAAAGAAAACTGTCTGCAAGCAGCTGACATAGTTCAATTCATAGTACAAACTAAATGAACAACCTTTCACGACCTATTTGTTTCTACCATCAGTTTACAACGTCGCTGACTGTACTAAAACTTTTGAGCCACAGTTTAACGTTCTAAAGGCAGTGTTGTGTGACCTTTAAGTCTGGGTTGGCAAGTTCCGAATAATTAAAAAAAAAACAGTTATTATTGGTAGCATTTAAAACCGCTGATGAGATAATTCTGATGAATTTTCAAATTCAATTCACTTTTGTAGTACTTAGTATTCTAAATTCATGAAAATTAGAAAAGATCGGCATCTCCAGGTAAATACAGTGTTGCTCACATTTTTATACGTTTATAAATAGTTAACAATGCGGTAAGTACATTCAGAATAATGGAAGAACACATTTTGAGGAACACATAAATGATGACCACCTGCGCGGTGGTATTGTTTCGGTAGTTCTTGATAATCAATTCAATCACCGACGTAATGTCATAACACCGACTATTGTGTACACACAAACCGCTAAAAGCTACAGGATGATGTCAAATTGGTGGTTTTAAGATTGAACACAAAAACGGAATAAGACATTAAAAATTAAAAGTCTCAAATTATTCTTAAAAAATCAAAGTAAAATAAACCCATTTAACTAAAGTTTCTTGATAATTTTCAAATTATTTCTACAATGACATGTCGAAAATAATCAAAAAAACAAAATAATAAAAATGTCCATACTAATTATTAAAAAAAATTTGGTAACAATAATTAAAATAACAACAAAAATCTGTACAACTAGTACACTATTTTTGTTTCTTTATAAATGCTACGTTATATTTTATATCGAGACCATTTCACGTTATTGTATAGTGTTGCCGATTTTAAAATATCGTACAAGGAAGCAACCAATTCGTTATACGAAACATATAAACTTTGGCACAAAGTCACTAAAACTTAATGAATAAGAAGAAAAGAATAAAGAATTCGACATATTTTTCTAAGAACATAAAAAAAACACACATTTAATAAAAATATATTTGAAATAAAGGGAAATAACGAAAAATCGACTCAAATGCCCATTTCAATAGGATCGCTGCTAAAATTGACATGTTTCGGTAAGTTTAGCGTAAACTTAAGCATCGATATGTTAATCGTATGTTTAAAGCACTAGGGTAACAAGAAGGCACCTTGTGAATGCTAACAAAGAAACCAGCCTACCAGAACATGAACATTTTAGCGTGGATCCTTAAGGTTTACGTATTCACGATATGCCTGATCCCTCTGAACCCAAAATAAATAATAACACCTAAAATCTAGTTTCCTTGCACTCAGATTTTAGCAATCATACACAGCCCTTAGACCACGCATAAAGATTAATGTAATCGTTTATGTGTATCTTTTTCTCAATCCTTAATCAAATATCACATATATGTAAACCTTTGGCACAATATTATAAGGAATATTCGTATCGGAAGAACTAACTAAGCATAATGATATTCTCATTGTTTTCTTTATGCAGAAAAAGTTCCCACACAATTCAAAAAGTGCAATGATTTTATATTCTTTATTTCCTGATACGTTGAAGTTATTATATCAAAAAAATATGTTCTTGAAAGTTTTGCACACAATATGCATCAGCCTGTATAAGATACAGTGTGGTGTATTTGTGCTTTGGACGCAAACTGTAATTTTTTCCTATCACATTTGCTTTAGCACCCATAACATCACAGTCTGAGGCCTTAGTGCAAGTCTTTAACTAACTTGATCGCGTTCAAGTAACTTCAATTTGTACTAAAACTATATAACCGCCATCTGGTGACAGCAAAAGAAAACTAACTTTCAATCGATTTCAAAAAAGGAGGAGGTTCTCATTTGCCTACTGGGGCCAGGGTTATCCGAAAGGGCGCTCGAGCCCCGGTATGAAGGCTTGAAGGAACGGGATGGGTTTTTTAGTCAGCAAGAGTCTGACCCTATCTCCCGCTCCGCCCAAGAGCGGGGGTTGTCATTGGAAAAAAAAAACGAGGTTCTCATTTCGGTTGTATGTTTTGCATTATTGATAGTCTCATGCTTGACCACTATATCATCTGATGGCAAGCGATGATGTGGTAGATGATTGAGCACGTTTGCACCGTTGACTTAAAAACCCACAGGTTGTAGCTATCAAACAGACTCTGGCAAGTATTTTTTTCCTAGACTATTTGGCATAAGCAAACATTTACGTAAAACGCGATCAAAAACATCGAAAAAGCTTGCACTAGGCCTTCTGATTATAAAAAAGTGATCAAACTTTTTTACCCCATGCTATATTTGCACTTCAGCTGAACGTCTATAATGCCTATATTCCCATGAATAATTCCTTATGTATATTGTGCCTTAGTTGTTATAGCCAAAGTATTGTACGCCACTCAAAAAAGTTCCTTTGATGTTAGTATGGGTCGTCCGGGTATTCCATGTTAGCGATCAAATTCTTCTTCTCTTCCTTGCCTGGTTTGGAGTCTAGTAAAGATGGTCGTATCGTCGATCTTGGTTCGAAACACGGCTGTAATAAAAAAAAAAATGTTATTATTTTTCGTTCTTCAAGTTTGTTTTTTTCTACGGCCTTATTGCGGAACGCACTCGAAAGAATCCATTGCTTTCATTTTGAATTTTGCGAAATATGGGCTCAAACACGAAACTGCGTTGCGATGTCGTGTCGTAAAAATCTGCAAGCTCGCACGACGCATCGCAAGAACTTGCGAATTGATTTGCATTGCACATTGTTTGGTCACCTGAGGCACCACGAGATCTTAAAGTGATCCATTGCTTGGAGTTTTATAGAGTGTATCTGTATAGCTCCATCCCTCTTTCTCGCTCCTAGATCGATGCTTTGTCGCACGAAATCCATCGCAACAGTTCGCATCGCAGGTTCCTGCGATGGAGCGTCGCATCGCATCGGATCGCAGTTTTGTGTGGTAGCCCTAAGAGTGAGTTTCGTAATTAGGGTACTAGTTATGACAATCACCTTAATTTGATTTATGGGTATTTATTACTGGGTACTTAAAGTAAATACATTTTATGTAAGAAGTCAAAGGTACAAAACCTACTTGGAAAGTTTTAGTATTTGCATTGCAACTATATTTATAACCTGCACCTCATGTTTAATATAAGTTCCCTCTTAATAAATAGTGAAGTATAGAGTGACCTTTTAGTTACTATTGTAACATTTCCTGCTATAAATACCTTCCTATTATTATTAGTTTATTTCTTAATTACCTTTATAACAATTAAAGCATAGCAGTGATAAGCAATAGGTAGTGTGGTTATTAATTAGGTTGGGTTCGGTTCTTACTTATTTTCAATTTTGCTGTTAGTTACATTCTTGAAAAACAAAAAAAACAATCTTCATACGCATTGTCATTTTTAAAAGTTTTTAACGGGCATCATACATCATAGGAATAAAGTAAAAAAAATACAAGTAGATATCTATTTTTTTTGGTATAAGTAAGGTGGCCGAAATTAATTCGCAAAATTATCTAAGGGACCGCTTAGACAATTTTCATGGGACGTGGTACCTATCGACTAACCCTGTACGCGCTAATATACTAGTCAACTAGTGAATTGGTGCACTAGTATATTAGCTTAGCGCGTACAGGGATAGTCGATCGTAATCAGGGGTTATCCTTGGGGATAAGCCCTGGTTGGGGGGAAACTTGCGACATATGAAAAATCAAAGATTTTAGATTTTTTTAAAGGGAGAATTTGATTAGCATTGTTTGATCTATAAAAAGTACTTGCCGCCCACATTATGTTTAGTGACAATTTCAATAAAAACTCATAAAAAAACAACGGAAATTCAAATAACAAGCAGGTTAGTAAGCGAGTGCCAAACCATGCGGGGTTAAGCAGTAAGATCAAAATGTGAACCTCGAAAAGGCGGCTAAGGACCAAACTCATTGCAGCTTGCCCAAGCATTATCAACCTGTATGGAATGTCATGGGCACATTAAAATATGCATGATAGCACACTGACTTAAAATTAAAAAAAAAAAAACTGCATCCCACATTAAAAAAATATTCTTTCCAAGAATTCGAGACAAACATTACGAACAAAATAGTATGAGATCCGATATTTATTATTTCATTATGATAAATATTTTAGAATTATGATACTAAGCTGCGTACAGACATCGCGAGGCGTGCGTCGGTTCGTCACGCATGCCTCAACCTGAGGCATATGACGGTACATTTATTTATGCGTGCGTCCCGAACGACACATGCTCAAGCTGAGCACGCAAACCACCACGCACGGTGTTCGTCAGTAAACAGTGTTAAATAATGTGTTTATTAAGACATTGCGAATAGGTAGGTTGCCTTGCTAAATCTGGTGCCAAACAATAAAATTGATGTTGCATTTTTGACATCAACTACCCTCATTTGTTATTAGAGAAAGCCGAGCATCAGCTGAAAGAATGTGCCCCAAGACACTGAAAAACTATGGGTTGCCTCCTTTTTTTTGGTGCAAATAGGAGGGTTGCCTCGTATAAAGAGGTGAATAAACGGCCATAATTTACCCTCATCTGTTATTTAATCGAATTATATATCAAATGAAGAGAGATTTCTTCTACGTATCATAAATCAAAACAAGATACGAACAGCACAGACGCAGAATTATTATAGACAAGCCGTAAGTAAAAACACAATACAGTATATCCAGTACATTATGGCAGACGCATCCTTATTCTGTTACACACATCCAATTACAATCTAAGGTAAAATGTATGCATAAACTGTGGTTGCCTATAATTGAGTGTGCATTATAGGACTATGTTACCTGTACCACATTTTATTTCTAAGTTTTTTTTGTAAGACTCATTAGTGATCCTTAAATAAATAAGCAATCGGTTTCATTTTGACAGTTTAAAAAGATCCGTTGCATATGAGCATAACCTGAGTACCGTGAAATTGATTTCCAGTCGATTTCTATAAGATAGTCATTGTGATTGCCAGTTAAATTGCCTAGCCTTATGCTATATCTATATTAGGGTCGATTTCCAGTCAAAACAGATGCGGAATACCAGCATTTTACATAGAGTGACGGCCAGGAATCATGTTGTGTAATCAATGACCTTACAGCCTCTAAACGCCTCATGCTTGAAATAGCGCACCAAAACAATTCTGTCAACTAGCCGAAGTACGGGGGAGCGGGGTAGGTACTGCGTTCTGATTGGTCGAGTTCGAGACTATTTGGAAAATAATACGACGCACAGGACCGGTCGTTGTGGCGACGCTTGGGGGAGGCCTATATTCAACAGTGGACGTCCAACAGTGGCTGATATGATGATGATGATATGGAAATTATTCTGTTATGACAAACATCAGATTTATAAGTCATATGTGTTGACAGACATGCGTCGCTTGTTATTAGTCGTCTAGTGACTGTAAGGTCGTTGTATGTAATGAATGGTCACCCAAGTGGAAGATCGACCTCGTCAAAAGCATTGATTAACCGTGGGGGGTTGACCCTAGTGGCTGTTATTATTACAAAACCACGAGCTCCTCCTCAGTGTGATTGCCAGTGCGATACATAATAAAGCTGCGAATGCAAAAATAATTTAAAATTGCTATTGTTTTCTAAACTGCTTTAGACATGCCAGGATTTACCGGTTTCTCTGTAAAGTTAAAAGTCGGTGATGTATTTTTATGCGTGCATTTAAAAAACACATAATGGCGTTTGATTATTTCAGAAACTTAATTAATAAAACGTGAAGTCGTAGATAACGTTATCACATTTTTCAAGGGTATCTGGATTCTTATCTTCTCATGGTATTTTTTATATAACTGAGGTAAATAATATTCATGCAAAATTACGAAAATATCTTTTTCATAAAAACCGGTACAAATAAAGAAAGAAAACGCACACAGATACACACAATGCAGTGAATATTAGTAATATCTGACTTTTTGACCTTAATAATAAAAATAAAATAATGTTATACGGATTTATATTATCATTGTTATTCTTCACAATATAAAACGAAGACATGACAGATCATTATAAAATTTTGTAGGTCCCGAACTTAATTGTTTTATAATTAATTATGCAGCTGATAACTTTAAATAACCTACGTTTTAATTGAAGTCACTGCCTTTTTGACCTGTCATCTATATTTTTTTTACAGGAGAGAAATTATCGAATCGAACTCCTCTCGATATAGGCAAGACGAAGTCAAGTATTATTTGAGTTTTACTGACTATAATCCACACATGTTCCAGGGCAACTCTTACGAGCAATCCCGTAGCCCCGGCAGGTACCACCGCGGTCATTTCTGCCTGATCACTTAAAAAAAAATTCGCTTTAATCCTGCGGCGTGGCGCCAAACAAACCCTTTAAAGTTTTCGTTTCTAGTGCAAGCAAAAATGAACTTAACGGTGGTCAGTCGGAAGTATCTTTGATAGTACACATCATGCCTTTGCCGGTTGATATGCAATTATTTTCTACCAGTTTAATTTTAAATTCGATGGGCCCAGGTGCTTGTTTAAGAAGCTTATAGAGAACGAATCTTTTCTATCGCGATTAAAAAGCGTGCGTGCATCGTGTATAACAACTACTAACGCCCAAGACGACTTGTTGAAAAACTTTGACACAACAGTTGACTAATATACGTCGCGTGGATGGTTTATAATCTGTCGCGTGATTTTATTAAACAAAAATGAAAGCGTGGCAACAATACGAATGTATTCAAACATTTTTGTATCAATGACTACAGTAATTATGCCTAACGACCAAGCTTTTTGTTTAAAAGATCATATACGATAGTTGAGTACCTATAAGACGCGTCAACAAATCGTGACTTGACAATCGTGAATGGCTAAGCTAAATTGCAAAGTGGCGATAATAGAAAACCATTGCTTCGGGATTGCGCTACATCTGTCGAAGAGAGAGTTTTTTACTCCCACTCTCTTTCTCGCTATACATAATGTTGATCCTCTTTTCTTTTTCTACTTCTATTCAATTATTTGGGGTTGGTGCAACACGTTTTTATTTTCCATTTTGTCCTGTTATTCGTCACGCTATCACGAACTCCCATTTATATCATATCACTTCTTTCTTATCATTTTCTCGCACAATCCGTCCATCTTTTCTTTAACATCCCTCTCCTTCCATCCACATGTAGGTACATATACTTACTCATAACTCAATAAAAATACTTAACTTCAAAATACGAGAATTCGAAGTGCAAATTCAAGGGTAAGTACGTGCGAAATACAACTACAAACTAACCACAAACATACCTAGAACGATACGACAGTCTGTTGTCAAAACGACACGTGACATTTTCAAACAAAAACGAAAGCGTAGCAACAATACGGAAGCGATCAAACATAGCTATGACATAGCAATGTTTAATTAAGAATATTTTTTCTTTTCCAACTGTCATTGAAGAGTCTGAAATAGTGTTGTAAGAAACTCGAGTCTTGAAGTCTTATTTAATAAAAACTTAAGCTATTTTTGAAGACTCGAGTCTTATAAAATAAAAACTTAGAACTCAAGTCCGTCAGAATTTGGAGTCTTTTATAAAAAAGACTTGAGTTCTGCCAAAAAGAACTCACGGCTGAGTCCTCTAAATCCGTAACTGTAAAATAGTATAAAGTCTGTCTAATAAGTTAAACGACTTGGGTAATTATTAGGATTTAATGAAATCTGATGTCGTCAACACGGGTTCAATAATCAAGGTTGATGAAGAGATAGAGATCATTGTTTACTAACAGAAGAACCTTATGAAAAGTATCGAATATAAGTATTTTTTAAATGATTAAATATTTTACAAAATTCCCAAGTCGGTTGACTTATCAGACAGACTATAATAATGTTATTAACGGTATTATGTGTTTATTATTTTATTTAGACGATTTAACTCGCATTTTTATTCAGCTAATCGTCAGTTTGGTGGATACTTTTCATTAGGTTAATGCAATTTAATTGTTACAAATTTTTATTGTGCGATTAATTTTCAATCAGCAAATAAATATGGGTGACGATATAAAATAACCCAGTATTGTCTGTTATAACACCAACTTAAGTTCATGACTCAGTCTAGCTCAAAGAACTTAAAAGACTCGAATGGACTCAAAGGACTCGGACTCATATGACTAATGAGTCTTAGTCTTGAAAATCTACTCAAATCTTGTAATGAAGACTAAAAGACTCTAGTTTCGTACAACACTAGTCTGAAAGATATTCGCTTACTATTTAAACAAGTGATTTCGTTGTTAACCGAATGTCGCATCAAAATGCAATTAATTAATATTCAGCGATTTGTCTTACTATCAGCTGTTTAATCAAAAATATGTCGAATCATGCTTACGAATATTGTTGTTTTTTTTTGTCTGTAATGTGTACGTGTGATAATATTTTCTATTTAATCCGATTAAACTTTTTTAGTACTGGAGGATCAGAATTTTTGGTTTTTATGCCAAAATAGTGAGCTGATAAAATTATAATTATTCTACAACTTTCACACAACGCTATCTAGTTCCATGCTAAGCAGAGCTTGTGTTATGAGTACTAGACAATTGATAAACATACTTATATATTTCTAAATACATACATATTATAGATAAATTACACCCATACACAGAACAAATGACATTTGTCCTGGGTGGGAATCGAACCCACGACCTCCGGTATAGCAGTCAGGGCCACTATAAACCACTAGACCAACAGGCCTGTCGTTTAGAATGTAATGTAATCGTTTAGAATGTAATGTGCCGTTGCCGGCAATATTGTCGTGAAGTGGGAATATTGGCCGAAGTAGGAATATTGGTGGCAATATTGCCGTGAAGTGGGAATATTGGTGGGAATATTGACCGAAGTAGGAATATTGGTGGCAATATTGCCGTGAAGTGGGAATATTGGTGAGAATATTGACCGAAGTAGGAATATTAGTGGCAATATTGCCGTGAAGTGGGAATATTGGTGGGAATATTGACCGAAGTAGGAATATTGGTGGCAATATTGCCGTGAAGTGGGAATATTGACCGAAGTAGGAATATTGGTGGCAATATTGCCAGCAATATTCCCATATTGCCGGCAGCGGCACATCTCTAATCTAGAATATATGCGTCGTGTTATTCAATATTCTAAAAGTTGCAACATTGTGCAAGATGAGTAGGTTATAGCTGTATTTATCCACTTTCCATAAAAACAATCTTGCAAAAACAGGATACATGAAATAGTTTCGTCATATTTAGTAATATATATCGTAAAGTGAGCAGGTTGTTTTTTGTTACACTATCTACAACGCCACGCCATTTTATTTCATATTTTTTATTAATTATTACAAAAAGCATTTTCACACATAGATAAATTAATTACCGATTTTAAAAGATTTCACTTTTATTTGAATGTTATGTTATGTACAGTGGCGGTACAGAAGCGGCCTAGGTGCTAAAGTTGAAAGCCATATTGTGTTTGAAAGTGGGCATTGTTACGAGTATGTAGTATTGCTAGTTACGGGATAAGCGGATTTTGAGGCATTAATTCGACTAAATTCAATAATGCGAAAATGAATTTTAGATACTATTTTCAATATACTCAAAATCCCGCTCCTACTCCACTTTTAGGCACAAGATTTACTGTTCGCACTAGTACGGTAAAGTGCGCCAGGCGGGCATCACCCGTTTATTTATTTTTGCGTAAGTGTGTTGAAAAACATCGTTCGATACGCGTGGGAAATTGTCACTGCAGCACTCTGCTCCAAAATACGAATTCCACGTCGTTCGCAATGACAGTTTTTCCATTTGTATCAAAATGTACTACTACCCATATTTACTAAAAACCAAATACTAATCTAAAATGTTTAGGTCAGCAAGGACGCTGGTCCTCAACATTTTTATATTAGGTTAAACTATGGACTATATAGTTGCATAAAAAAGAAAGGTAGATAACAAGTAGACTCACAGTTTCACAAATGTTCATGTTGCAACAGTTCTCAATAGTGATCTCACACTGGTCAGGGCGCGCCGTCATCGGAGTTACATTTTTGTTCACGATAATACGCTTCTTGATCCTGGAAATAATACAAAACATGATGTTTTAATAAATCGAAAACATACTCGTTAAAATGAGGATAAAGTAAATTGAATTTAGAACATCGTTTATACACTAAGTTTGTGAATTCAAAACGTCATAATGATAAACCTATTTACTTCTACCTCCATGGTGCCAAATTTATCATACAACTTTTTTAAATTTGTTAAAAACTCAGACTCTGAACCTCCTTGGTGTATCTTTTTTTGTATTTAGTCAGTTCCTCGCTGAGGAAAAGTTACGTGTTGCACTCGAGTGCAAAGATTTTTCACCTCGTGCTCTTTTGATTCTCTCGCTAACGCTCAGGATTCAATTTAAGAATCCTTCGCTTGCTCGGTCATCAAAATTGAGCACGCGGTTAAAAAGCAACTTTGCCCTCTTTTATAACAAATAACTATATAAATCCTTGTGTTACGTTAAAAAAAAAAGTTACTAATTTACTAAAACATCCAAGTCATCTACTAATCATCCAGCAAAGTCATCAAAACGTACTACTTATTAAAATAAAAGCAAGGATTAAATAAATAAATATTTAACAATGAAGGACGTTCTAGTGCGTAAACGTAAACCAGTTGCGTCACTCTGTATAAATATGGTAATAACTGCAGTTCCAAGAGCGAATGCATAAAAATATAATCTTGATAGTTATTTACACCACTGAACAAATCAACGGCGAAGTGCCAATAACTCTTAACCATCATCATTTCAGCCAAAAGACGTCCACTGTTGGACATAGGCCTTCCTCAAGTATCGCCATAACGACCGGTCCTGTGTCCCTTGCATTTCATCCATCGGATTCCCGCGACCTTCACTAAGTCATCGGTCTACCTTGTGGGACGCCACCTATTCCAATACATGGATAATTAATTTAGCCATCGACTTACATTCCAGTGATAGACAAGCACGTTCATTTCATAGAAACTATTTGTCAAAATACTGAAAAGTTAAAACAAAAGTTACTTTGGGTCGTAACAGAACTGTTATAATACTTAGGTACAGCGCTAAGATAGCTTTTAGAGTCCAAAATGTCTTCAACGCCATGAATTTCGTGGCATTTATGCGTTTTGTTCAACATAGTGTAATGTTCATTGTACGGATTACATTAAACCTAAGTCGATTGAAGTGAGTGTTCGCCACGCTTAATTTAGTGCTTAATACATAAATATATCGATGAGTTTAGCAGTAAATAAAACAATTTGACATACCTTGGCCTCCTCCTCAATTGCAGAATTTTCGTGATGAGCACCGCGCACGCCAGACAAAGCATTCCGCATAGGATACCAAGCAATATGATGATTGGGTCCCTCACGGGGTCCCATCCATCGACACAGCCAACCATCACTGTATCCGAGTTGATATCGGGGACAGACAACGGCATACTCGTTGTTGATTGAGTGTTATTGCATCTGAAAATAAAGAATAGTATTATTAAGAGGGCTACAGGACCTAAAGCGCGGGAGAGTCACTCTCTGCTATACCAAAGTCATGCGCAATACTTGCTTTTTTTTTAATATGGAGCGCTTTAGCGATTTACTAATAATGTACGTTTTATACGAGTAGGTTCGCGCTTGACCGCTATCTCACCTGATGGAAAGCGACGATGCGGTCCATAATCTATAATTAGATTATAACATTACATAAGGAAAAGTGTTATTAAGAGGGCCTAAACATAGCCTTTTAGACAGATTATAGTATTTTGATTTTGTTAACTGCAGTGGATCTTATACTTTTGCGCATTATAAAACTGGCGTTTAGCTCGTGTAGCTTAATATACTATGATATCATCGACTTGAAAACTTATCCAAAATACTAAGCATTAAGCAAAATATAAGTAAGTCATGTAATCAAATTTTACAGAGCGTTTTATTGTTTTGAAAGTTATCTCTTTCGAATTTATAAGAATTTTACTTTAAGGTGATGTGAGAAACAAAATGACAAATCAGAGAAAAAAGTTATTCGTATGTAATATCTTTAAAACTCCGTGTGTCATATCATTCAGCCAGGTATTTACTGTATTGTATTCGTGTACGTTGAACAATTTGTATTTGTTTGTTTGTAATAATAAACAATAAACAATGTTAAATAAACATTTGATTCATTGTTCAGTGTCTATTCAAATGGTTTTCGTATCATTACTTCAACTGTTGAGCAGTGTTGTTGTAGCTCCCGGGTTCAAACCCAGCCAAAATACTTTCTGTAATTTATTATTTCATCACCACTGCTCTCAAAAACGGTGAAGGGTGAAGGAAAACATCGTGAGGAAACCGGCATGTCCTAGAACCAAAAATTCGAAGACTTGTAACATCCACCAACTCGCACTGGGCCCGAGTGGTGGATTATATTCCATTCCCTTTCCTAAAGAGGAGGTCTGAGTCTCAGCAGTGGGAACTTTTTTAAGACTGATTTTGCTACTTAAGTGTTTGGTAGATCTTGATTGAATTTTACTTTATTTCATGAGTAATCATAAGTAAAATGTGTGCTACTTACTGGCATGTTTCATTAGTTTCTAAATTAGTTGACGTCTTGGAAGCAGTAGGACTAGGAGGATTAGTAGAGGTGGCGGCTTCAGTGGTGGTTGTGAAAATTTTAGCCGTCTCACATCTAGAACCTTCGTAATCTCCGATACATTGACACTCAGGTTCACTCTTCTCGTCTAAGGAACACAGGCCATGGTTAAGGCAGTATCCATGGCATGCATTTACCTCGCATCTTTCACCGGAGTAACCAGCATTACATCTGAAAATGAAACAGCGTGATGAAACAACTCAATTTTTAGTAAGTGTACCAATAGTTTTTAAAAAGGGATTAGAGTTTTACCTGCATTTGGGCTGTCCGATATCACTAACGCTACAATCGCCTTGGAAACAGTAGTTTTGACAGACTGAAATGTCACATCTTTCGCCGGTGTAACCAGGTGTGCAATTGCATAGCGATTGTCCACTAACTTTTATGCCGTGAACACAAAACAAGCCAGCATCAGCAGGAATGTTGAAGGAATCATTGATCGCTGACTTGTTTTGTGGCAAACTCGTTAATGCTTCGCATTCGTCAGTACCTTCAGTCTGATCCTCAATGTTATAATTTGCAGCAATACCGAAAGGTGTTTTAGAATTTAAGTTACTATAATATTTTTTTGGTTCTTGATCTATCGCTGGATTCTTTGGGAATTGCCAAATTTTTCGGTTATCCCAGTCCACCCAATAGATAGTATCTTTCGACACGGTTAATGCATTTGGTCGATGATCATATCCTGTAAGTAATGTCGTTCTGTTCTTCCCATTTAGATCTGCACTTTCAATAGAATAGTGTAGTCCTTCTTTATCATCTGCCCAGTAAATTTTTTTCGTGCGTTGGTCAACGGCCAAGCTGACTGGCATGTAAATATTGCTGTCGACAACAACTTCTCTTTTGGATCCATCAAATCTAGCCCTCTCTATTGTAGCCTTACTGATGTTGGTGTTGGTCCAGTAAACATACCTGTAATTTGCAAATCACTATAAATTACCATACAATTCAGGACCTATGTTTTTTTTTTTATTATGTTGAACTGTCAGTAGAAACATACCCTCTACAGCTATCTACGGCAATACCACTGGGAATCTCATCATCCATCTTAATCAGAAGATTTCCGTAAACGTTGTTTATCGATCCAGGTTTTAACGATATCCAATAGATGCTTTTTTCATCTGGGTTTGTCCAGAATAGTAATCCTTCGACAGGATCGAAAGCAAGACTTCGGATGTTTTCGACCGCTCTTTTTTTAACTAAAGATTGGTATTTCTTACCAGATATGTTAAAGCTAAATATAGAAGCGTTATCGCTTTGTTTGTCCACGAATAGAAGCATGTTGTGTACTGCGTCATATGCTAATGCTGAGAGGTCTCCAAACTGAGCACCTTCAGAGTGTGTTTTGTTTCCATTGGTTAAAAACACTAATTGATCTGTGGTCGCGACAATGTCTGAAACAATGAAAAAAAAAAACAATAAGCAACAAGGTATAAATGATAAATGATATTTATTTTGCAAATAGGTTTAAAAAAACACTTTTACACGTCAATTTTTTTTTTTGTATGTTTAAGCTAGATGAGGCCGGTGTTTCCTGGCTGACTACCCTAAGAAACATCGAAACAAACTCAGGGGTCAAAGTCTCTTCTAAGGTCCATACAGTAAATATGTAATGGTCAAATCACATGAGAACCATGCAGATTAGTCTGAGATGGTCTTTTGAAGAA
Organism: Mythimna ferrago; assembly: GCA_910589285.2. Lineage (NCBI taxonomy): Eukaryota > Metazoa > Arthropoda > Insecta > Lepidoptera > Noctuidae > Mythimna > Mythimna ferrago. Next base: position 6,773,641 of record OU342693.1, read on the forward strand.
AAAACCATACAGATTTGAGTGGACCCGTCCAGTCAGTGCAAGCATTTGTCAGTATTCGCAAAGTTGAACTCAGGACTACTAAGGAGCTCAACGACTTGACGAACAATACCAAGGAAAGGACATTTGGGTAGGCCGCAGATAATACTCAAATTGCCAGACATACGGTTACGAGAAAAAAAAAAGTAATCAACATAGTCCTCACATTCACAATAATAAAAGGAAATTAAAGTTTACAAAATGTAAAACTTCGCAAAAAAAAAAAAATTAAGTCAAAAAAAATTTAAAAAAACATGTCAAACTGTAAAATTAAAATAATTTACAATGTCAAATTGTAAAAACTAAATTAATAAAAATAATAAAAAGCAGAATTGAAAATAAATAAAACAAGTTCCAATAGTTACAAAAATTAGAGCATACTGGAGCAGGTCAATCCCAAGCCTTTTCGTCTTCAACATAGTCCTTTACAGTGTAAAATGCCTTTTGGCAGTTTTCGCTTTACAAATGATTTGAATTTGTTAAGGCTGAGTTGTTGAATATGACTAGGAAGTTTATTATAGAAGTGTATGCATTGACATCTAAATGAGCCCCCTATTTTTTTGAGCCTGGTTGCAGGAACTACAAATTTGTGTTTATTCCTAGTATTAAAATTATGAATATTACTGTATTTTTTAAACATGTTTTTATTTTTATGTGCATACAAAATATTCTCGTAAATGTACTGTGAAGGTACAGTGTAACGCGCGATTTTGAAAATTCCCGCCACAACACCGCGGCTGAGAACTCCGCGGCATCAGTTGGCAAATGGTTATGGAAGGACAACGTGAGCATGCGAGATCGAGACGCTTGCCGGCACGTTACAGAGATTAGTTTTACCGTTAATATTCTAATTTTTAATTCATTTACTGTCTCAAGAAGTGCTTTCTGTACTTAGCAGTGTGTAATAATAAAGTCGAGTAAATAATAAACGTTGTTTTGCTAAAACAGTCATTAGGTATATTGATATCTTTAAATTTATCTCTAAGATACATCGATTTATAAATTAAGTCCCAGGTACTCCACCTGGGACTTAATTTATAAATCGATATATCGAATCGATATATAATCGATATCGTATATTATAGGCACCTACGTAACTTTAATTTTCATTGTTATGAAACGTATTAGCTGCGTTGCTGGTTAATAATAACCATCTCAGTAACTTTCAGTGTATTTATGGTGTGGTAACATTTATGTTTTTCTAGAACGTTCTCGCTTTTCGAAAGAGAATTAAGTATCGTGGAAAAATAGATGGATAAATAATCTGTTATGTAATATTCTAAATGCAAGTGCCAATTCTCACATTATTTGGCAGCCTTGCAGCGGTTGTCGCGTGACTTACAATCGCTGATTGCGGAGGTTAGTTACATCTTACATAACGAGAGCGTCTAGTTCGAACTCAAGTAGCTTGTGACTCAGATTGATGAGTGATTAGACAACATAATTGTATCTATCACATCGTCAATTGTTGCTATGGTATCTGTGAAGCTAAGTACGAATTCTACGATACATTGTTTTGTATTAATTCCTTAGAAACTATCAAGTACAAGTAACGTAAGACGATTGACGAGTGGATCTATCACCAATAATGGTTCCACCATCATCATCATCATCATCTTTTAAGCCGAAAGACGTCCACTGTTGGACATACACCAACAATGGTTCCAACTTGGCTGCCTAAAAATCTCCAAAGTGATAATTAAATCGTGTCCAAGAATTTAGTATCTACTTTTCAATGAACGTCCGGCATTCCTTTAGTAGTGTACGACGAAAATAACTTTATGAGACTAGGTTACAGTATTTTTAGTGTCTAGACAACATAGGTTTAAATAGGTAAAGTAGATGGGAAAGTATACAAAGTAGACAAACAATTAAAAAGGCTCGTTTTGACTACCTAGCGACTTGTCCGGTGTAGTGTAGTTACTACTAAAATAGATACTACAACGGCGACCCCCTAATTACTTATTATTTTAATGTTTCTTTCAGTTTCGTTCCAAGGTACATTCTAGGATCTTTCTCAAATGTCAACACGGGACTTTTAATTCCAGTTTAAGTTTGGAAACCACACTGTTAGTAGTCTCGTGATGTTCTTAATGCTAAATAATGCCAACGTCACACAACCCACGCATATCTCGTTTCTCGACGTCAGAAGCTCACAAACCTTATTTGCATATGGTTTTATCTTGACGGGAATTTTGTTCAAAGAAATACGTTTGTGGTAATTTCCTACGTAGGTACCTAATGGCCGAATATCAAAATTTATATAAAAGCCTTCTGCTGCTAACTTGTCTCTAGGGTATTTTGTATCAACGGGTAGATTCCATGACGTGATCTCCGTAAACATAAACCAATAAAGCTAATACTGATGACCATCTCCAGCTTTGCACGGGAGCAAATTATATACAAACACATAGCTACCTCGTTTATTGTTCCTCATTAGTAAAATCCGTATCAAAATATTAAATATATAGAGGTTCTCGTTGACAGTACATACGAGCAGACGTGTCACCTGTGTGTGTGATTTTAATAAATACGAGCTAAGTGCGTGAATGATTTGGAGTATACTCATTAGATTGATAGTTAAAATAAAGATCTATAATGCCGAAAGTACAACGAACTCCCACTAAAACTGTGGAAGTAGAGGAACCTCATTCCTCTGACAGAATGGCTTCGGATACAAAAGTGAAACAAAAGCCGAAACTGAACTGGGTAGGAAACCGAAAAGGTAAGACAAAACCCAATGAAGATTCAGACAGCGATTCTTCTATTTCCCAAGAATCAAAACGGCAGAAAACCACAAGCTGTTCTCCTAAGAGCCTGTATGTAACACTCACATCTGTCCAGAAGGAAATTAAAGCCATGAGTTCTCTCCTAAATTCGATGAAGGAGGACCAAGACTCACGCTTTTTGCTGCTACAAAAGGAGGTGTCAGCTATTAAATCTGAGATAGGAGACTTAAAAAAATACAACGTCGAGTTTGAGAAAACACTACAGTTTTTGAGCGCCAAACATGATGAAATGGAAACATTTAAAAAAGAAACAATGGAAAAAAACAAGACAATGGAAAATAGATATAAGGATTTAATACAGCGAAACATCAATTTGGATAAGTGTAACAGGGCGCTGGAAGAACGTATTGGCTACATTGAGCAGAAGGAACTGGTTAGAAATATTGAAATAATGAATTTAAAAATGCTAGAAGGAGAAAAAACTGTTGATATTGTAAAAAAATGTGCAGAAATTTTGAATCTAGATAAAACAGAAATTGAAAATGCCTGGAGGGTAGGATCCGAAAAGAAAGAGGTCCGGCCTATAGTTGTGACGATGCGTACAAAAGCAGCGAGAGCGGAATGGCTTAAAAGTCGAAAATCACCACTCACAAATCATATGTTATATCACAACAATGACTCATCACGAATTTTCATAAATGAGCATATAACTAGGCAAAACCGGCAACTATTTTGGGCAACGAAAACAAAACTCAAAGAAAACTATAAATATATATGGATCCAGGATGCCAAAATACTTATAAAAAAGAATGATAATGAAAAAAAGATATACCATATTCGCAATGAAGGTGATATTGAAGTGCACATGAATTAAATAAAATATAACCTAATACGTATCGCATTTTTCAATAGTGTTTTATATAATTGATCACATTATGGCAGTTAATTTCGATTTGCAACCACAACTACAGGATATCGAATATATCAGATTCACAGATATTAAAGAATGGACTAATTACGTAACAACTGGCGAAACTAAAATACAAATTATACACGTCAATATCTGTTCTATTAGAAAACATTTCAATCAGTTGACGGTACTCCTGCAAAATGTTTTGAATAAACTAGATGTATTGTGTCTCACAGAGATCAACATAAAACAGGACGAAGTAGCCATGTACGCAATTGATGGCTACAATATATATTCGCAAACCAGGGAAAAAAAGCGAGGAGGAGGTATACTTGTATATGTGAAGAGTAATCTTCAGTTTAATCCACAACAATCCTGTAACACCCCGACATTTGAGTTATTACACGGTCACCTAGCTAAGAATGCTTATAACACTTATCTATTAGTGATCTATAGGCCGCCGCACACAAACAAACGCACTTTTACTAAAGAAGTCCAAAATGTTATTCGAGAGTTACCAATTAACACGAACATTATACTGGTAGGTGATTGCAACATTAACTTGTTAGAAAATGAACTGGATTCATCGGCAAATCTATATTTAAATACGTTATCAAACTTGGGACTTCACTGTGGCATTCAAGACATAACACGGGAGGCGGTCGTCGGTCAGAGGCGAGTGGCGTCCTGCATCGACCACGTCTTCATGCGAAATGTAAGTAGAGGGGCGAGCGATGTACATGCATACACACTTACTAGTCAGGTAGCCGACCACTATCTAACGGGAATCTCAGCTGTTATTGATAAAGCCACAGGCAAAACGTGTGTCAGTAAAACAAGGTACGACAACAAATCTATTAGGGATAAACTTAAAAATATTGATTGGTCATCGCTGTTACAGATACAAGAACCAAATGAGTTATACGCAAAAATGTCAGCGATTTTTGGCGATATTTATAACAGTTCCAAATCAGACAACATAGTGTGCTCTAAACGCAAAAATCAGCCGTGGGTTACTGACAAATTACGCATGCTTATAGAAAATAAGGATTATCTATTTAAACAGTGGAAAAGCGATCCCAAAAACAATAATAAAAGATTACAGTATACTAGGTGCCGAAATAAAACTCAGAAACTTATTAATATAGCCAAAAATAAAAGCAGGCGTCAAATTATAATTAGCTGTAAAGGAGACATGAGAAAGATTTGGAATAATGTAAACAACTGGCTTGGTAGGTCTAAAATGGGAGTGGATGCTATAATAGAGAAACATTTGCTTAAAAGTGAATCATTGCAAAATATTTGTAATAACTTTTGTGAAACTTTTACAAAAGAAATAGATATTGTTAAACATAAGTGTCAACACAATTTTTTAGACAGAAAAAACTATGTAAATGACTGTAATATAAGTTTTAGGTTCCAAAAAGTGCTACCAAAAGACGTAAAACTTATTATAGATACATTGGACTGCAGTAAGTCGCCGGGGTCGGATGGTATTAGAGTTACGGATCTTAAACAAATTAAAGAGCAAATAAGTTCCGTAATAGCACATTTTATTAACATTAGTGTTAAAAAATCTCAGTATCCGAATGAACTTAAAAAATCAATTGTCAGGCCAATATATAAGCAGGGATCCCATCAGGATTATGGCAACTATAGACCTATAGCAATTTTAAATACAGTAAACAAAATAGTCGAAAAAATTATTGTCAAACAGCTCTCAACTTTCTTGGAAAATAATAATATCTTAAATGATGTTCAACACGGTTTTAGACCAAATAGAAGTACTGCTACTGCACTGGAGAAATTCACAGATGAAGTCAATAATCGTCTAGAAGAGAAAAAGATAGTTATGGTTATATATATAGACTTCAAAAAAGCCTTCGATACTCTGGACCACGACGGCTTGCTGCAGGCCATGACTGAGTGCGGCATAAGGGGCCCCATGAATGCATGGTTTGGCAAGTACCTAGAAAATCGATCACTTAACGTACGTGTAAATGGAACTGAAAGTGTACTGGGTGACATCAAATTCGGTGTTCCGACCGGTTCAGTATATGGGCCGCTGGGATACATAATGCATGTCAATAGCATGTCTAATGTATTGAAAAAATGTAAAGCGTTTATGTATGCTGATGATACATGTTTAGTTTATAGTCATAAGAATATTGATGTAATACAGCAGGCAATGCAAAATGACTTCGATAGTATTGTTCAGTGGGCTCATGATAATGGCATAATAATAAATATAAGTAAAACTAAGTGCATGCTGATTCACTCGCCATATCATAAAAATAAAAACAATCTAATAGTGGAAGTGAAAGGTCATACGTACGAATGTCTTCATAACAACAAGCAACAATGTCAATGCGTGTGCTTAGAAACTGTTACCTCATATAAGTACCTAGGATTAGTCATAGATAACACATTCACATGGAATCTGCATGTTAACAATGTGTGTAATAAGTTACGCTCCATATTGGGTAAATTAAGAAATTTAAAATATGTTGTTAACAGAAAAGTTATGTATACACTGTATTATGCACTGGCGGACTCAGTTATTGATTACGGTTTGGGTGGATATGGTCTTGCGTTCCCTACACATTTAAATAAAATTAAAATCTTGCAGATTAGATTACTAAAACTACTCGTGGACAAAAAAACTAAAAAAAGTATAAATAAAAACTATGACAAACTATTTAAAATTTGTAAAACACTCCCGATTCATAAAAAAATTAAGTTAACCGTATTGTCTGAACAATTTAATAATGATGACTATAAAGAGGAACGTAGGCGTATGTACCCAACTCGTCTATCTAAACAAAAGATACTTGCTGTTCCTAAAGTAACGAACTATTTTGGTAAACGCACGAGGAAATATGTTACACCGATGTTTATGAATGAGCTACCCCCAAACTTGTTATCATGTGCTAAATTTAAACACCACCTTAAAAAAATACTAAAAAAACATTATCTGTCACTGTGTCCGTAGTCATGTAGATTGTACCCCGCATGTTGCATCCATGAACAGTGAAAATTGTTCATGAATGTAGTATGTGGGATTGTTTGATTTCGTGGGTATATCGGTTATTTTTATTGTTGGATTAGCATAAGTTTATTGTCACGTCTTACAATTAAAAAAAAAAAAAATGTGAAACGAGAACTACTGCCGACAAACTGTTTTACAGTTTGGCAGAATTTTGTAGCATGTATACTGTAAGCAAATTTTGAATAAATAAATAAAAAAAAAAAAAAAAAAAAAAATCCTTTGCGTTGCTAAACAGACAGACAAAGATAGCAGAATAGCAACTTCCTTTTGAATGAAACCCTTATTTATTACATTGTTATTTTTCAAGTAAAGGTGTGGGTGTGGTGTGTGTTATAAGCCAAAGGTTATGTACGATCAACAATTCCAATTAAGGGCATGCAATTCGACATATGTACATTTTCACTGTTTTTCATACAACCGCTCTTACGCGATTATGACGTTATTATAATTTTTCATAGGATATTTTGGAAACACAGTGTCTTGTGGATGATGGAATCAATTTATAAATTTGTGTAAAACTAATCCAATAAAGACCTATAAAAACTGCTATTTTGCATGAACTTCATAATTTACACAAAAATTAAAAAAAAAGTGAATAAAATATAACAATAAAAGTCTTGCAAATTTTATCAAGATTCTGAATGACGACAATTTTTTTCAAAAGCTTTAAGGGTTTAGGTTTAAACAAAAAATCTTATTTCGATTTTGACGATAGGCAAGTGGAAATGGAGCCTCTTAACCGATAGAGTCGAGCGTGTAAAAACGTTCAGGAATGCTTCGATTGTTCAGTGGCAATAGTCGTGTTATGTTGATGGCGTATAGATTTGAATGTTAAAAGTGTAGTATTTTGAATAAGCCAGTAGTAAAGAGCACCGATCGTATTAATGAATAGACATTAGACGATTTAAATCTAAACTCATTAATGACAACTAGGACTTACGCATTAATTTGATTATATTATAACATTCTGATGCATCATATTATAAATGTCATCATAGTATCAGCCGAAAGACGTCCACTGTAGGACATAGGCCTCCCCCAAGCGTCGCCACAACGACCGGTCCTATGTGTCACGCATCCATCAGATTTTGATTGGATGAAGTTAATTATTTTATCGAGCCGGTCAGTTTGATTCGGGTTCGCTAATTACATTTAATAAATTAATTTTAAAAAAATATCAGTTCAGTAACGTTTTGCTCTCATATCTCCAAAATATAGAGAACAGATATAATCAACATAAATAGAGATAAGATGATTTTCTTTGTTGAATCTCATTATGATACGTAGGAATATTTAACCCTGAAAACATTTATTGGGCTGGCATTGTCTTACTGTGACTAAAAGTCCCTAAATTTATAAGATAAAAAAAAAAACATTTTAGCGGTTTACTTAAGTAATAAAATCACGTCGGGGTCACCAGTTTGGAGGTATGCGGAACAGAGAGTAAAGTCCCACATGCCTCCATTGAAAAGGGAGGATCCTCCGACCAGACAGGTGTTATAGTCTGGTGGGCAACTGCCCGATAGATGATTTCGGGCTGTCGTATATGTTCAAATCGCGCGGAGAACTTTGATTGCGCGATGCAGGATTTCGTACTTTCTTCGTAGTTCTTATGTGGCGCCATAGATGTCGCTACAGAAAGTTTTTTATTGTTGGGTTTTACTGTTCCTATTTGATGTAGTCACGTTAATTTGCCAACTCTCTATTGATTCCTCTTATCAAAACAAGTCGACCGCCACGACGCGATGGTCGCCAATCTTAATGATCAAGGTCAGAGGTCAGTGACGGTATGTTTATAGTAGGTGGTCTTGTCAGTATATAAGTAGGTACTTTCCTTAGTAATCTATAGATATTGTATTAGAAAAGTGACCTTGGGAAAGATTAGGAATTACAACTGTTTTTATAAGTAAAATTGTAAAGTGTTCGTGACTAAAATGTCTACAGTATCGGTTTTTAACGACGGGTTAGGTCACCCAAATTGCATTCGGTTTAATTTGGCAATTTACCGAATTGATTGCAGTGACTTTGATTGTCACTGTTGGATCAATCCGTGGTAAATTTCCAATTGGATATTTGACTGTGTTTATTTTTATGCAATAATTCATATTGGCATAGTCGGCCTTTAATGTTCCCACTGCTGGGACTCAGGCCTCTTCTCTAGGAGAGGGAATAAGCCGTAATCCACCACGCAGGCCCAGTGCGGGTTGGTGGATGTCACATGTCTTTGAATTTTTGGTTCTAAGACATGCCGGTTTCCTCACGATGTTTTCCTTCACCGTTTTGAGAGCAGTGGCGATGAAATAAATTACACAAAGCAATGCGCCTGGCTGGGTTTGAACCCGCGACCTACAACTCGTAAGTCAGGGCCGTTACCACTCGGCCACCACTGCTCTACGTTTTTAGAGATTACATACTAAACAACAAATAACACTAAAAATAAATCTTTTTCTGAAAACAGCTTCAAAATTTGAGTACAGAGAGAGAGAGCGAGCAGCAATTAGACCTTCAAGTATTGGTAGGAGGAAGAGTGAGGGCGTGGGCAGAATATTTTGCTATCTCTTTTGTGCACACGTAAAACTAATGGCGGTGACGTCACATTTCAATAGCATCCTTATTCAGCTCCGTTACTTGACAGTTCCCTTTTCGCCAGATTTGAAAGGTTTCACTATTAATAAACAGATTGACGAACGGAATGGATATAGAAAAATTCTTTCTAATTGTGATTTTGGTGTGATAAAGTAAATTTTTGATACAAATAATAAAAGAAATTGAGGAATCAACTACCCAATTGTACTGAACTGCCAAAATTACCATTATCAAATGTGTTACGATTACGACTGAGCGTGCTTTACGTAATAAGATCTTCGAGTGAAATATAAGTAGTAGCATAGGTAGGTACTATATGGTTTTATTAAAAGATAATAAGAGCTACTTTATAAACACAGTAATAAATCTTTAGTAATAAAACAATGGTTCAAACGAATAAAATATGTAACTTATGTTAAATAAAACCTTAGTTTTAACACCGTGGGTGGTAAGTATGCAAATGTGCATGTTTATATTGTTGTTTTGCTTTACGATCGATTTATCTGTAAATCGATGTTAAAATATACGATGACAGTTATTGTCATGGTTTTGTTTCGAAAATTCTGTTCACCGTGTGTAATGCAAAAGATGTTACGAATAATAATATTCACCATTATAACGTGATGACATTAAATATTCATATAAATTAGTTAGTTTAAAGAATTTCCGTGTCCTACACACAATACGAAGTATTTTGAAAAAAAATCCTGAGCCATCGCATCACTCTAAGATTATAAAAGGGAAAATTTGTTTGTATATGTGTGAATGTTTGTTACTCTTTAAAGCCCAAGCGCCCGAAAAGTGCCATAAAACAGTGACTTTCTGAAGCCTACTCCTCGGCAACGGCAAGGTTAATAGGTTTGAAAAAAATATATGTTTATTATTGATTCATGAACAACATTATCAACATTTGATTTTTTCGTGCTATTAATACTTTTGTCTAAAAAAATATTTAGCAATTTCACAACTTTCCGCAACTTTTCCCTACTCCTTCAAAACGGCGTGGATCTTTAGAAACATTTTTACACATAAAAATTGGTGGTTAAATATTCTTCAAAGTGAACATTGCATATGTAAATCAAGCAATATTTCGCAAAGAAAATGGATTTAAAGGTCAGCCGCGCGCTTTCCGGGCGCTGCACAGTGTTTTATGAAGACCATTTTTCGGACATGGCCTTTTTATATAAAAAACTGATAGTTTAAGTTATTTAAATGCAATATTTCGTACCCCCATTTCACTAGCATTTTTAGTTTTTGAGATAAAAATTTTTGAAAATCGTCTTTTTTTCAACCGGGTATTTAAAAAAAAAATCATTTCTCTGAAACTAAATATGATACGCAATTATGACCTTAGAAACATCGACGGCGTTTTTTATGCTGCATATTTTAAAATAAAAACGAACCTCGGAACTTTGTTTGATTCAGACTTATACGAGGTTTTTACTTTTTAGTTTTTATTTTTTTTCTCGGTAATTCCATCGTATTTGGAAAAGTTATTTATACTAAAATTATGCCCTTTATCTCCCCTACACACCACAAAAATCACACATCCTAATTGCGTGGAATCTAGAAACCACAACATTTTTAATTTTGATCCGTATTTTACGTCGTTAGGGTTGTCACGCGATCATTTATATTAGTTCATATCCGGATCTGACGTTATCCATATATTTTTAAAAGAGAAATTGACTGACTAAAATACCGACGTATAGCCGAAACTACAGAGCCTAGGAACATGAAATTTTGCACACGTTTTCGTTTTTAACAGACTTCCAAAAGACAAGGATTATACGTTCGGATGTTATTTTTTATGTATGTTCACCAATTTCTCGGTCAATTGTAGACCGATTTTGAAAATTATTTTTTTGTTTAAAAGATTATGCTTCCGGATTGGTCCCATAGAAATATTGTTATGATCTGATAATGACCTTCAAAGATATGGAACAGAACTCCTTATAGGATCACAGCACAACTGTCGTAACAAGTAAAATTGCTTTGTTATACGTGTTATCGACGACTGGAAGAGGGGGATATATCGAACTGATCTTATGATGAAGCCGGAAGTTAGGTACCTGAACTTTGTAATAAATCAATGTAACTTCTTCGTATTTGGAATTATTAGAATTGTCATGAGATGCACTCTGGCTATATGGTACCACCGAGCTAATCTGATGATAGAAGCTAGGCACTAAAACTCAGTAATAAAACAATGTATCCTAACCTGTGGCTTATTGGACTTGTCATGCAATTTTTTAAGTATTAAATTATACAGGTTACCTTACTATAAAACTTACACACTCTTTAAGTTTGGCTGAGGGGTACTTTTACAAGCCTTTATTTAGTTTCACCCGTCCCGATGTTTGTCTGTCATCAAATCTTGTAAATTAAATTTGACCCACTTCCCGGTTACCGATTGAGCTCAAATTTTGCACACATGTGTAAATCAGATGACAATTCAAAATTATTGTGACAAGGAGCTGATCTGATGATGGAACCGAAAGGTGACCATGGGAACTCGGTAGTTAAACGACACAACCTCATCGAGTTTGGGCTTATATGATTCGTCTTGACGAGTATTAATTATACAGGTATACTGCGCTATAAAAGCTTGCTGTGAAAAAAATATTTTCATTAAAAACTTGTTTAGTTGTAGAACTAGAACATTACTTCATCTGTTTCCGTTAACAATGTTTCAATACCATCAAAGCCAGCAAAAGATTTAGAAAAGGTAATTCATACTTGTTTAGAAGCACCTGAAGCAGCATCAACTGTTTAAAAAAAAAATAACTCATTGTACTCGGCCGTATACCTCAGAGGAAGCACTATCCGTAGTAATAGATAGAAAATTAACAATAAAGACTTACAATTTTATACACATGGATCTTCAAGATCGTGGATTCTCTGCATTTACCCCCTATTTTAAAGTGTTGGCAGCCAAAAGGACTGTTATCCCAGCTAATATTACCTTATCAGAGAGAGAAGCCTCAGCTCCTTTTCAAGATTTATTGCAACGCAATTTTATCAGAATATTAAAATTAGTGATGAAGTTGTAACACAATACTGTGACATAAAACTCTTTGGAAGAATTGGAATGTTCTTTTTTTTTTTTTTTTTTTATTGTTGATAGGTTCGCGCTTTGTTTGTTTGTTGTTTGTTTGTTGTTTTTTGTTGGAAGGAAACTGGGGTTTTGACGGGAGTAGTGACCAAGCATTGTGTAAACAGGTTTTTTCTGATGCTGAAGATAGTGATGAAAGTAGCCTAATAGCCACTACGTACATCCCCTTATTATTAAAAACTTTAAATAATGTTATACTTTGGAGGAATCCAGCCCCACAATCATATTGATACTGTAGACCGGTATGCATGCAGTATAGAAAAGAAACAGCGGAACTAATATTATCAGAAACATCGAAGAGGGAAGACGAAATTAAAAATCTTTTGCCTTTATCAGGTGAAACATTAAAAGAACAGAAAGTAAGTCTCCTGCAGAATGCATTTGGCTGCCATTGATGGCAAAGTATTAAATACTATATTGGATACATCTTCTCAAATGCCTTGCTTTTACTGTCGTTTAACTGCGACACAATTTAATAATATTAACAGAGCTGTAGAGCAAGATGTAAATGTTGCTGCTTTTAAGTATGGCTTGAGCCCTCTACATGCGTGAATTCGTGTGCTAGAGTTCCTTTTTAAAATGGTGGTTAAGAAATGGCGGATAACGTAAAAATCTGCAGAAAAGGACCTGGTGGATGCTAGAAAAAGACTTATTCAGCAACAAGTGAAAGAGAAGCTAGGTTTATTGGTAGATGTTGTTCGGCCTGATTCTGGCACCATAAATGACGGGAATACTGCGCAAATTGCATTATACAATTAAAACTGCCAAATTTTTTAGGAAATCCTGGACCTCGAGCAGTGATTACTAGACGATTTACACGTCATTTTAAGTGTAATGTCCAGTGGTCTACCAATCAATAGTAATAAATTTGGCGATTTTTGTAAACGAGTCGCATACAAATATGTAGAAAAACATCGCTTCATATAGGAATGCTATCTGAGCAGGCATCAGAATCCAGAAATAAATTTTGGAGAAGCGATCGTGAACATCACTGTCGAAAAATGGATAGGGTGAAAACAATGACTGATTTATTCCATAGGACCTTAGAGTCATCTGATCCGGTAATCTCAAATTCTCAAGTGTATACGTGCTTCAAAGACGGAATTCTATTTCTTAGGTTAATAAACTTAAAACTTAGCACAAATTCTAATCAAAATAAAGATGGTCATTATTCGTTTTACCAAACTACCCTAAAAATACAGTTTTAAAGGGTGATAAAGTTTTTATGAAAACTTTTACAAATGAAGTTGCTGGAAAAGTGCTAGTTTCAGTATAAATAACTTATCTCAATAGTATGGAATTATCAAGAACAACATTGATCAAAACTAAAAACCTTGTATAAGTCTGAACCTAACTAAGTTCCTAAGTTTAATAGTTGAAATTTTAATAATCAATACGTCCCATTAAATAAAAATTAAGTCATCAAATATTCAGATTCGAAAGTGACAACCCTAGCAAAAACAGTTAATTTGGAATAACTTCTAGATTCCACGCAATTAGGATGTGTGATTTTTGTGGTATGTAGGGGAGATAAAGGGCATAATTTTAGTATAAATAACTTTTCCAAATACGATGGAATTACCGAGAAAAAAAATAAAAAGTAAAAAGTAAAAACCTCGTATAAGTCTGAATCAAACAAAGTTCCGAGGTTTATTTTTATTTTAAAATATGCAACATAAAAAACGCCGTCGATGTTTCTAAGGTCATAATTGCGTATCATATTTAGTTTCAAAGAAATGATTTTTTTTCTAAATACCCGGTTGAAAAAAAGACGATTTTCAAAATTTTTTATCTCAAACACTAAAAATGCTAGTGAAATGGGGATACGAAATATTGCATTTGAATAACTTAAACTATCAGTTTTTTATATAAAAAGGCCATGTCCGAAAAATGGTCTTCATAAAACACTGTGCGCTGTTGGCCGCAAATAAATGTACAGATTTGCGTACTGCCGCCTAGGCGAGTGCGAGAGGTGCGTCCACATAATTTTGGCCAGATGGTTCAAGGGACTATAAGCCTTAAGCTCAACCGTCAGAAAGGATTTCTGTGTTTGTCAATAGACCATGTCCTGCCTTTCTGGTACATGAGCACGTTTTTATTTTAGGTGGGAAAGTCATTTAAGTAAATGACATCTCGCGGCCTTAGACGGAGGAAACGACTAAAACCCCACTCCTGTTCCTTCTTTGCCACTGTTCCCGGGAGTCTCTTTCGCATCACCCATGACCCCAGTACAATTGCCGGCACGGATCTTGAGCGCTGGCTTCAAGTTGCGCAGAAGTCAAATATTCGGTCTCTTTAGTGGTGCGAAGTGATTGGCTCGCCGCGCAATCGTGTCATAAACGTCACTCGTGATTCGTTCCTGCGCTTGCAGCATGTATCTATCAACAACGAAGATTGGCTCGCCAATGTATGGAATGCGCAAAACGCTCCCCACTCTGACGTCGAGCGCTCAAGATCCGCGACGGTAATGGTAGGCTTCTAAGTTTGTTCCCTAGGGATAATTTTCTACTTTCATGCGGACGAAGCCGCTGGCAAACGCTAGTTGCTTCATACCTATATATTATTCGAAGTATCGTCTGCTCGACGTAAACACTCCAAAAGAGGTTGTTGAACTGTCAAAATTAGGGCATTGACGTATATTTTGTGTTACGCAATTAGCCTGAAGTTAATTTTGTACTGTATTTACGTCGATCGTTATAATTTTCATTGATGTTTGAGTTTTGAGTTCCGTATAGTGTCCGGAGTTCCGTATGGTGTCCGGACGTAAAGAATAACACCATCCAATCTCTTCCCGTGGGTGTCGTAAGAGGCGACTAAGGGACATTTTAAGACCGTGCGTACTGTGTGGTGAGCACCTGAGGTCACCGCGTGGTGGCGGGTAAACCACCAACAAAAGCATTCCCAAGGAGGGTTGGTGTCAGGCTGGCGGCCGACTTTAAAAAACTAGCCAAATCCCCTTTGCAACATGTTCGGTTAAGAAAAAAACGTGTTGCGCCGACCCCAAATAAAATGGGACAAGGGCAGGAAGAAGAAGAAGTTATAATTTTCATTGATCATGAAAACTTGAGTTACCTGGTAAGGACCTACTTGAGAAATTCCTTATTAGTATTAAGTGAGCATGCTGCACTTATGGGTTTACTTAATACATAATATACGGTTATTAATGATAAGAATTGATATGAACTTAACTGCTACTGACACACCTAGATGTCCTTCACGTCACAAGTTATATCAGTATGGTACCTATGTAGCAGTAACTATGTGAAGTCTGGAGTTATCGGTCTTATACATATGTATATCTACCTTTTTCTTGTTTATTTATTCTACAATATACTAGCAACCGTCAAACAAGGTTGAATTGTGAAAGTAGAAAACGTGAAGAAATTGCAATCCTCACACTCCAGCCACGGCAGGAGCTGCTCCGCGCGTACGGCGTTTGCGGATGGCGAGCAATAGATAGCTCGCCGTCCGATAAGTTAATTGTAGTAAAACTTGATGCTTTGTTAGAAATCAATAAAACGAAAATATGTCAAAGTGAAAATCCTAATCAAACTTTGTATTACCCCTTATTTTTTGGTTTGAGGTTGGAAATCATTAACCGCTCTGGGTGGAGCGTGAGGGAGTGTCAAGACTTTTATGTAGCAGTTTATGATGCAATAATACACCATCATCATCATTTCAGCCGATACACGTCCACTGTTGAACATAGGCCTTCCCCAAGCGTCGCCAGTCGCGTAATTTACCAGTCTAGACACAATTATTGCGTTTTAAAAAACCAGTTTTACTACGATCTACGAAACATTTAAAGTAGGTAAATAAATTCTAGTCAAACATGACGTACCTAGTTTAAATATTTTGAAAACATTTTAATAGATATTAAAATGTTTTCAAAATATTTAAACTAGGTATTATAGGTAATCTTCAAACTGTAAAATTGTAAATAATAGATAAACACTCGAAGTGTTTATATGTTTTAACCTTAACTTTAAAGGTTTAGGTTAGATAAATGTAAATCGATGAACTGTTTCATATTTTGCAATAAATTATGAACTTAGTGTCATTGCTTATCGCTCGAAGAAGTCAAGAATCCCTGCATTATTTATCTTAGGAGGAATGTCAAACATGTTATTTTTATGATACTATAGGTTTCAGAAACCATTAGGGGGCGTCCATAAATTACGTGAGATGTTTAAGGGGGGAGGGGGTCGAGTCAAATCTCATCTAATCTTACGTTGGAGAGGGGGGTCTCGGCAAATATCACGCAAATTTTTTCTGATTGAAACAAAAAAAAATTAAACTATTTTGGTCCATTTAATCCAGATTGTACATGCTGAATTAGAGTAGATATTCTTTTTTTTAATCACAGTAGTCACGATTTAAGTATTCTGTTGTTAAATTTTTATTACACTTATAACTCTCAGCAATATTGATTACTAGTCTTAACTAGTCGTAAAATAAAAGCACGAAGCATTTTTTTTTTCTTTTTACAATAACAATCCAACGCGTTTACGTAAGAAACCCACATTTTGAAAAATCTCACGTTAGATTGGACGCCCCCTTATCGTCAATAATATCAAATACCACTCTTCTGGCATTTTCGCTAAACTGGGCCCTTTTTGGCGCAAACGTGACATGCAATGTTAGTTTTTTTTTTTTGTTTTTGTTACTTATCTTAAGTTTCAGCATGTTTTATCTACAATGTTTGTGCGCCAAATAAAAATATTCTTTTCTTTCTTTCTTTTCAAATGTAATTTTAGACTATTCAACTTTCGAGTCGTTTGGGGCTGAAACTCGGCCGTGGAGAGCGAGTGGTCATAGGCTTTTTAAAGAATTATCCAAACGGGTTTTTTGTATATTAATGTCCAAATATCTAGTTGACACTTCGTGTGACCCAAGGGCTGGCTTTTACATCGGTCAGAGATTAAGCATTACCATATAACGTGAGAATGCCGCTAGCCTTTTTGGCACACTTCCAGTCGACAACGAAGCAGAGGAAGTTTATGTCGTGGCCAGATCTTTTAGAATCGATCAACGGGGTTACCATGGCGTTCAAAGTAAGATTGTTTTAATCTTGTTTTCGTGTGGGTAAGAGATGGCGCTAGACAACCTGTATAGCTCTGTCTCTTACCCACACTGAAACAAGATTAAAACAATTTTACTTTAGACGTCATGGTCTAGGTCCAATTCCTGATATTGTCAACTAAAACTGTTCAGAACGTTTAAGAGGCCGGCAACGGATGAATTTCCATACAAACGTAATACCACGCTCATTTGCAGTTGGAGCATATTTCCAGCATATTTCCAGCATATAATGATGATATTCGATTATAGACAATATTTATCTAGGTTCCTACGTCTTTCTTTTTTAAAAAAAACAAAAAGAAATTTAAGCGAATTGTATTTCGCACTTTTTTACAGCGTAAATGGCAAAACATGCCGTTTGGCTTTTTCTGTATTAAAAATAACAATATTTCTAATATTCTCGACGAAGGAACCTAGACAAATATTGTCTATAACCAAATATCATCATAATATGTTGGAAATATGCTCCAACTGCAAATGAGCGTGGTATTACGTTTGTATGGAAATTCATCCGTCGCCGACCCCTTAAACGTTAACGTTTGATGATATGTCATTATGCTCGTTTGGCCATGCCATTGATGTAGGATTTCTATGATAATAAAAGGTCTAAAGTAGGCCAAATGAGGATTGACATATTATCAAATTGTAACGTTTAAAACAATCTGGCCATTCTTGGCCAAATCATGAAGTGATTAATTTCTAAGATTTGGCCACGACTTAGATACAGTTTTAATTAGTTAAGTGTTTTTATTTTTCTTGTTCTATCTCATAAATAAACAAATATTGTTCTGTAAAAAGATTTAACTTTTTGTCTTCATAATTAGCTTCACAAATCTATCGTTTGTTGTCATCGATAATGAGATGTTTTGCTGAAGATTTCATTGGAAATCCTCAAGGCAGTGACAACACTGCGCTGTGCTGTGTGAATACATACGTTATCGTGCGTAAGCGTACGCGCATACCTATAGAACGTGACGTCATCGGGGCAGCCACCAACGGTGAAATATTCAAATTTTATTTTCATAACAACTTCCTAAAATCTGGCTCTTATTGCACTGGTTCTAGCAATACAGTATATTTCACACGCAGTGTGTTTTATTTTTCACATCCGCACTCGGGCGGAAAATTCGTCTACTTATTCAGTTTATTATTACTTATACATACATACTTTCATACTTTATTATTAGGCTGGTTGGTTGTTCGAATAATAATCTAACACAGGTCACGGGAAAAGAAATCCAGGATGCATAATTGTAATAAATATTATATTCGACCTGAATTAAAATGATTATTATTATAAAGGGTGTAGCAAGATAAGGTAGGGCCAGCGGCCCCCACGAGGTTTTACCAAAATTAAATTATGGTATTATATCAGTGACATGTATTATTACTGTTGACGTGAATTTAGCTTTCTATCGCACTTCGTTACGGAGATAATTGACTAAAATATTTTTTTTCCAAAATGTTTATAGCTGCATTAATAAAACTAAAACGGCTTGTTAGAGAATAAATTGTTCTACATTATATATTTTTTTGTAGATTTTATTTACCTTAATTACTATTTAAAAAAAATAAAAATATTTTTTATTTTTTTTTTAATTCATACTTTACGAAGAGGTACAATCACAGAAAAATATATATAATATAGATCACTATGTCTAGTATTATCACTAGAAATTGCATTAATATCAGATGGGTGCAACACATCCAAAAAAAAAAAAAATATTTTTATTTTTTTAAAATAGTAATTAGTTTATATTAAATAAAATCTACAAAAAATATGTAATGTAGAACAATTTATTTTCTAACAAACCGTTTTAGTTTTATTGGTGTAGCTATTATAGTTTTTGAAAAAAAAAAAAATAATTTTGAGAAATTAACATTTTAGTCAATTATCTCCATAACGAAGTGAGATAGAAGGCTAAAATCACGTCAACAGTAATAATACATATCACTGATATAATACCATAATTTAATTTTCAAAACCTCATGGAGGCCGCAGGCCCTACCTTATCCTGCTACACCCTTTCTCGCAAATACCTATGTATTACAAATTTTTTTTTTATATTTATGGATTCTAAACGAGTCTGTTAAAAAACGTCATCCATCACGCTTCGACTATAATGACAAAACCTCAACCACTTGTATCAATAAAACCGTCGACTCGTTAATATTGCAATATCATCCTTATCTGTTACAGATATTATTTGAAGGTTTGACATTTTAATTAATGACCTATAGCTTTAAAATATTGCCTGAATATATAGATTACTATCGCATAAGCTGACAGAAGATTACAAATATCGTAAGAAGATTTAGTACCGATTAAAAAAAAAAATGGAGAAAGTTATTGAAAGTTACAAACAGTTTTTTGTAGATAATTGACACACAAACTCACTTTTTTTGTTAAGTCTTTTAGCAGTAGGTACCTACACTTTTTTAAGTAAAACTATTTGAAATTCAAAGTGTGTGTCATAGTAAAATATTGTGTAGGAACACTTTGGCAATTTTTTTTTTCCATAACTATCACACAACGCCAGCTAGTTCCAAGCTAAGCAGAGCTTGTGTTATGAGTCCTAGACAACTGATAAACATACTTATATATTTCTAAATACATACATATTATAAATAAATCACACCCAGACACAGAACACATGATCGTGCTCATCACACAAACATTTGTCCTGGGTGGGAATCGAACCCAGGACCTCCGGCATAGCAGTCAGGGCCACTAACCACTAGACCAACAGGCCTGTCAAAATTGCGACACTCCAGAGAGCGTACCTACAAAAACAGTAGCGAGGGATTAATTTATGTAGGTAGCACTAGCTATTTCAAGCAGCTTCGCTTGCGTGAAAGTTTAAATCTTCTATGCTATTTCAGTCTGCCCGTGTACCAAGTTTCATCGAAATTCGTTTAAACGTACGAGCATGAACAAGTAATAAACATACACACACACTCAGAAACTTTCGCTTTTATGATATTAGTGCGAAGTAAAGCTAGAGCTACATTAGACCGATGCACACGTGGACCACGCCGAATTTGTACGTAAAACGACGTCACGTGGCGTGGATCTAGTGTAGCTCTACAAGTCTAGTTTCCATAAAAATGTATGGAGACCGACGCGCTCAGATCATTGTGCCTTAACCCACCATGACTTCTTACGGGTGCAAATTATATATACTTGTTTATAATATACACCCGCAAAAAAATATAGAGAAAGTGTAATAAATGACAAAGGTACCTTCGTCATTTATTACTTTTGCGTTGCATAGTTTAAAGGCCAACAAATTTTAGGGCACAGAAAAGATGGATGGATTGCGTTAAGAGAGATATGAAAGAGAAGGAAGTTAGTGATAGCATGACGAGTGACAGGGTAGATTGGAAGAAAAAAACGTATTGCACCGACCCCAAATAAGATGGGACAAGGGCAGTAAGAAGAAGAAGCGTTGCATAGTCCGTAGGCGCGGGCTTGCGGACAGTGAGCAATGGGTAGCTTGCTGTCCGGCCGTCCGGTAACCGTCCGGACCAAGCCCAAGTCGTCGACGGCGCGCGCTGTTCCCGCGCGCCTCAAGGAGTTGTCAGCAACAGCAGGGGCCCGGCCGGGTCGAAGCCTACTGGGGCCAGGGTTATCCGAAAGGGCGCTCGAGCCCCGGTATGAAGGCTTGTAGGAACGGGATGGGTTTTTTAGTCAGTAAGAGTCTGACACTATCTCCCGCTCCGCCCAAGAGCAGGGGTTGTCATAAGATGATTTTTCCCATCGAAAAAAAAAAAAAAAAAACGCGTTGCATAGTTTAGAAGGTAACGGATCAAACAGACGCTGAAAGCGAATTTGTTTTATATTATACTTTCTAAAGAAGAGCGGTAAACCATTATCAGTTATTTAAATATTCGTCAACACAGATTCTTTGTTCAGAATGGGACCCGGTAGAAATCGTCTGTATAGATATGCCGTTTCCCCTGCAAATGACTATTTTTCAAAACGTCTCACTCAATGTCAAACTCATGCGCAAAAAATTAGATAAAAGAAAAGATTATGAGTTATTATTGTCAATAAGTATCTACATAATATATGACGAAATATCACGTGTCTATGTAATCAGACTTACTCGTACTTCTAGACAACGTATTTTTTTGCTACTGCATTCCAGCCACGAAATTACGTAAAAAGAAAACAAGGTCAGTTTATCTGGGTAATCGGTAACATCAACGATGTCAAGGTGTCATAACTTTTGTTCACACAGGGTGCTTGACAACCCTGAAGAATGGCTTCAGTCACTAATGTGGCTAAATATTCAGTTAACGTAGAGTATTTTTTACAGACTTCAAAAAAAGAGGAAGTATTGGTAGGAGACTAAAGGTAGACCTACACTGCGCACACCAGTGCCTCATACGCAAAACTGGACGCGTCGGTCTCCATGCGTATGGAAACAAGACTTATAGAGCTACACTAGATCCACGCCACGCGACGTCGTTCTACGTACAAATCAGACGTGTGACACGTGTGCGTAGGTCTAATGTAGTTCTAGCTTTAGACTAATCATCTTTCCGTAAGTTTAACTAAGTATTACTTGTACTAGAAATTTAATACCGTTAGGTAATATTGAACATTACCACTGATTCGTTTCCCTTTAAGCACATTTTTGCTAAAGCTAACACACAATGAGAAGGTTTGGAATTATTGACGTAAATTTATTTATGTCAAACTAGCTTTATCACGCGACTTCGCTCGCGTTAAAAAGTAGCCTATGTCACTCTCCATCCCTTCAACTATCTCCACTAAAAAATCACGTCAATTCGTTGCTCCGTTTTGCCGTGAAAGATAGACAAACAGACACACTTTCCCATTTATAATATTAGTATGGATTAATAAGATTTGCTGAAATTGACGACGGCTTTATATTAGATAATGATATAAGTTTCAAAAAAGATATTTACGTGAACGAAAAAGTCATAGGGTGACGCGATGGGCGGTCTTATGGCTAGAAGCCTACGAAGCTTTAAGATTAAATGTAGATCTACATTAGACCGACGCGACGTGTAATACATCTGATTTGTACGTAGAACGACGTTACTTGGCGTCGCTTTGCGTGGATCTAGCGTAACTCTACGAGTCTAGTTAGCATATAAAATGTATGGAGACCGTCGACGCGTCCAAATCGGCGTACATGGCACACGTGAGCGCAGTGTATTTCTTCGTTTATTCCTTCGAAATTACTTACTCTGTCGTAATTCTCCTGAAACTCGAATTAGTGTTCGTTTCTTTTATTTTATTTATCACTAGCTGTGCCCGCGACTTCGTTCGTGTGGACTACAGGATTTTGAATTTGTTTTTTCTAAAATAAAAG
Organism: Mythimna ferrago; assembly: GCA_910589285.2. Lineage (NCBI taxonomy): Eukaryota > Metazoa > Arthropoda > Insecta > Lepidoptera > Noctuidae > Mythimna > Mythimna ferrago. The sequence continues at coordinate 6,796,496 of OU342693.1, forward strand.
TAGCCTATGTTACTCCTTATTACATCAGCTACCTGCCAAAAAAAGTCCCGTCAAAATCGGTCCAGCCATTTCAGAGATTAGGACAAACAGACAGACAGACAAAAATTTAAAAAAATGTTATGTTGGTGTATGTACCGTATATATATTCATACGCATGTAGCAAAAAGCAGTTATTTCAATATTACAAACAGACACTCCAATTTTATTTATATGTATAGATGGATAGATGTTCCATGAGTTCTAAGCCATCTAAAGAGGTTGGACTGATGAACGTCTCCACAGTAGGTAGTTACCTTCCCACCTAGTACTAATTAATATGTAACCAATGCCACTTGCGCTAGTCACGTACGAATGTGGAATTTAACGCCTAGTAGGTAGGTACTTAAGGGGCAGATATATGATTTTTAATGATTTTAAATCCAACATCACGTCTAAACGACTAGTCCGCATATTCCGTAGACTATTTGCCTAATAATTTGATATACGAATATTTACATTTTTTTTTTCATGGAACTAGGTGCGATTCATTTTCAAAGTAATGTCTAATACAAACAAAAAAGTGATGATCAGGAAAAACCTTATGAATTATGATGTATTTTTATGTAACTTTAAAACTAAAAGATAATTTATCTTTTGATGTACGGTTTTTATTCATATTGTGTTTACTAAATGTGAATAAAAACCGTACTAAGGTTTCATAAATGAAGGACATATTTATTATTCGAATAATATTAATGCGGGAGCGGGAGTGACGCTAGCTTTATTTTGCTCGCTTTTAGTGTCGCCTTAAGGCGCATAGTTCCTTGAGCCATCTGGCCGAAATTATGTGAACGCAACTCTCGCACTCGCCTAGGCGGCAGTACGCAAATCTGTGCATTTATTTGCGGCCAGCAGCGCCCGGAAAGCGCTTTAAATCCATTTTCTCTGCGAGATATTGACTGATTTACATATGCAATGTTCACTTTGAAGAATATTTAACCACCAATTTTTGTGTAAAAATGTTTCTAAAGGTCCAAGCCGTTTCGAAGGAGTAGGGAAAAGTTGCGAAAAGTTGCGAAATTGCTAATTTTTTTTTTTTGACAAAAGTATTAATTGCACGAAATTATTAATATTATTGTTCATGAATCTATAATAAACATATATTTTTTTCAAACCAATTGACCTAGCCGTTACGGAGGAGTAGGCCTCAGAAAATCACTGTTTTATGGCACTTTTCGGGCGCTTGGCCCTTAAGTACCTAAGTAATTATGCTTCTTGAGCATCGTCCAATTCCTTACCACCAACTTTTTTTTTTATCTGATGGTAAGCAGTGATGCATTCATTGATGGTGAGGCGTACTAGTTTAATATGAGCCTATTCACTCTAGCCTTGAAGACATCCAAATTATAACCGGACGGGAAGACCGCAGCAGACAATTTGATTCAATCCTTCGATGTACACGGTGTAAACGGCGAGGCGAAACGCTTAGTCCGGACCGTAGAGGTTTCAACAACGTAAGGGTGGTCGTATAACAACTACCTAATTAAAAAACAAATTCATAGTTTGGTTCCTACCAACGGATGTAAGCTAATCTAATGGGAAAATAAGTTTTCCTGTTTGTCGAGTTGTAGTACTCACTAATTGCTAAATTGTTACCACAAAGTATATAAAAAAACTAATTTAATATTTTTATTTAATACTAAAAAACAGCAGTTTCGATAAAGAAGTGTGATAACAAATACCTAAAATCAATAAATGTGGTGCGTAAAACAATTGCAGAAAACATTACATAAAAAATGCAAGTCACTCGTTATTTCATATTGAATAAGACGTATTATTTATTAACATTGAATTTTAATAACTGCTTATAAATATTATGTACGGAAAACATCGTGAGGATGCATGTCCTAGAACCAAAAAACGAAGAGATGTGACATCCACCAACCCGCACTGGGCCCGCGTGGTGGATTACGGCCTATCCCTCTCCTAGAGAGGAGGCCTGCGTCCCAGCAGTGGGAACATTATAAGGCCGAGTATGTATTCAGACATTTTTTAAGTCTGGTTTGAGTCGGAAGTTGGGAAATCTTTAAATAACTTCTCCTACTCTTGGTGAAGCGAGAGTCTGTGTCAGACTTTTATTGAAATAAGTACTGACTAGTGCGAATGCGTACAATTACCGGAACGGATCTTGAGTGCTGGCTCAAGTTGCGCAGAAGTCAAATATTCGGTCTCTTTAGTGGTGCGAAGTGAGACGCGGGGGCGGGGATTGTCAGTGATTGGCTCGCCGCATGTATCTAACAACGACGACGATTGGCTCGCCAATGTATGGAATGCGCAAAGCGATCCCCACTCTGACGCCGTGCGCTCAATATTCGTGCCGGTAGTTGTATATTTTTAGTCCTTAGTTGCCCGTTGCGCTCCAGAGCCGCGATGATTCTTTCGAACTTTGCCAGAGCCAAGTATTTATCATATAAAGATAGTATTTTACTACACGAGTACTTTATACCTCAGTGCGAAAAGTACAAAAAATAGTGATTACTCGTAACTAGATTATGAAGGCCGTTTGAACTTTATACTTTGGTACATCTACTTAATTACGTCACAAGTAACGTGTGATTAGATACACTAATATTATACAGACGAAAGTTTACGTGTATATTTGTTACCTCTCCACGCTCGAACGACTGAACGAATTTCGATAGAATTTGGTATACAGGTAGACCAGTTCTGGAATAGCACATGGAATATTGTTATCTCGGGAGATGTTCTATTGAGATAGTTTTTTTTACTATCACGCGAATGAGGCAGCTGGCAGCAGCTAGCACTAACTAAACTACACTAATATTATAAAGAGGTAGTTTGTTTTTTTTTGTTTGTAGGAGGTAATCTCCGGAAGTACTAGTTCGATTGCTAAAATTTTTTCACCGATGGAAAGCTAATTAATTCCTGAGTGATACAGGCCATCTATACATACATATAAATAAAATTGGAGTGTGTGTTTGTAATATTGAAATAACTGCTATTTACTACATACACATTATGAATATATATACGGTACATACATCAAAATAACATTTTTTTTTAATTTTTGTCTGTCTGACTGTTTGTCCCGGCTAATCTCTGAAATGGCTGGACCGGTTTTGACGGGACTTTTTTTGGTAGGTAGCTAATGTAATAAGAAGTAACATAGGCTACTTTTATTTTAGAAAAAATAAATTCAAAATCCTGTAGTCCACGCGAACGAAGTCGCGGGCACAGGTAGTATTTTATAAAAAAGCTTCGAGCAAAAGCTAAGCGGGTGAAAGTTTGTATGTATGTTTTTGACTCCTTCCCGCTTGAACAGTTGACCATGCCCAGGAATAGTACAAAGTCTTTTTTATCCCTTGGGATACTTTATTACTAACTTCTTCGCTCGCGTTAAAATAGAAAATTATCTCAAGGATAGGAAGGATAGGAAGTTCTATTAAAAAGATATACAAATAAAAAAAAAAAAACAGCAAAAGCTAAATTCTTAAATTCTTAACACGCAAAAACAGTGTTACGTAAGTACGTCAAAACAATGTTAATTATGGTAGTTTAATGTTTTCCTTAAAATAAAACCCATGTAGCACCGTTAAATTTAGGTACAATATTTTTTCCTATAGGTAAATATACCTACAGGAAAACCAGATAAACGAAAAGTAAACATTAAATAAGTATTTTGGTTGTAGGCTAAGGTTTTAATATTTCCCATTGAAGAAATAAACAAATTATTGGAATAGTTTTGGTAGTATGAAATATAAAAAATACGTTTTAATTTCATCTTTCATCATCATTCAGCCGAAAGACGCCCACTGTTGGACATAGACCTCCCCCAAGAGTCGCCACAACGACCAGTCCTGTGCGTCTCGCATCCACCCCATCCAGCGCATTCCCGCGTCTCTCACCAGCAGCCTGATTCACGTAAAATCAAACAAGCCAAATATCGTTGAAGTTTTATAGTCGTTCGATCGCAGTCCTATCCAAAAGCGGTATTCACGTGTTCCTTAATCGGGATTGGATAGAACGACAACTCAACTGGCTCGGAACTAAACGATCTATCGACGATTTCCAATTACATTAATAAGTATTCTAGGTACCAGGATAGTGTAATACAGATTCTTTTTTTTTAAATCGACTCTTCGACCAAACGACTTTAAAATCGGTGTCGTTCAAACTCGATTGATGGATGTGAATACAGAAATGGTCTAAACGACTACTTAAATCGCTACGATATCGTTAAGGTTTTGATTACGTGAATCGGGCTACAGGTCGTCGGTCCACCTTGTGACAGGCCTTCCAACGCTGCGTTTTCCAGTGCGCCATCGCCACTCTAGAACCTTTCAGCCCCATCGACCATCTGTTCCACGAGCAATGTGACGCCACTTACCCACTGCCACTTCAGTTTGGCGATTCTTCGGCCTAGGTCGGTAACCTTGGTTCTCCTGCGGATAATTTACGTACTTGCGTTTTAACTTACGCACTTGTATTTTATTTTTAGCTTTGTTTCAAGAACAGGGTCCTTTTTATGTCCGTTTCTGTTTCCTACACGAGTAATTAATAGTAGTTGATCGATTAGGGCTGCTAAGTTATTGAAAGATATACAAAATAAATTAAGATGTTTATGGTTAAGATACTTTGAAGTTCTTCTAACTTCGTTGAGTTGGCTGAACGGCAGCAGGGTGTGGATTTAGAGCAATCGTAAACAACAAAATATGTACGATCAAGGACACTTCCGCCTGACCACCGCTAAGTCATTTTAACTTGCACTCGAAACGAAAACTTCAAAGGGTTTGGTTTGGCGCAGAGTCACAGAATTCAAGTGAAAATTTTCTTAAGTGATCAGGCAAAAATGACTGCAATACGTAGTACAGTTTCACACAATGGGAATCGAACTCACGACCTCCGGCTTAGCAGTCAGGGCCATTAACTACTAGACCAATATTCCAGTCATAAGTCAATATTACGTAATAAGTAAGAAACGCGCTTCATTCCAATATTCCGATTCATAAATCGGACATTGTTTTAAAATCTGTGCGTCCAATCAATTGACGGAATCAACAGCCCTAGTTACGCCCATTATGATAAATTATTCAATCGATGCGGAACTGTTCAATAAATAAATTCCATATCAATCAAGCTCCTGTTAAACATAGACGAAGAGTTGAACAACCGGACATGGGCAAAAAAAGGGGCCAAGTGCGAGTCGGACTCGCCCATGAAGGGTTCCGTAGCAGCAAGTAACATAATATAAAAGTTCTTGTAGTTCGTTGTAACTTTGATCGATGTTTTAATAATATGTATCTAGTGTATATTTTTTAGATTTATGACCAAAGAGAATTAAACCACTAGTCATTGTTTATGACGTATTTAAAAAAAACTACTAACTAGATCTCGTTCAAACCAATTTTCGGTGGAGGTTTGCATGGTAATGTACATCACATATTTTTTTTAGTTTTATCATTCTCTTATTTTAGAAGTTACAGGAGAGGGCACACATTTTACCACTTTGGAAGTGTCTCTCGCGCAAATATTCAGTTTAGAAAAAAAATATATTAAAAACGAATCCATAAGGGTTCCCTTTTTGCCATTCGACTACGGAACACTAAAAACGGTATCTTTTATTAGTTAAGCTACTTGTCTCATTTTAATAGGTGCCTGTTTGGTGACGCCGTCACAAAACCCTCGTGAATAAGCGGAAACTATTGACGATTCCAATGATATTTTGCGGATTTTCCGGGGTTTGAGACTCGCCCACGATTCACGATCTAACCTACTTACTGACAAACTCCGGTAACCCTCAATGACCTGAAAAGTTAGCTGAAACCGTGAGTCTATTTTTCTCCATTAAAATTAGGAAATCTGCTTTCGGAAGAGCAGTGGTGGCCGAGTGGTAATGGTCCCAGCTTACGAGTTGTAGGTCGCGGGTTCGAACCCAGCCAGGCGCATTACTTTGTGTAATTTATTTCATCACCACTGCTCTCAAAACGGTGAAGGAAGGAAAACATCGTGAGGAAACCGGCATGTCCTAGACCAAAAATTCGAAGACATGTGACATTCACCAACCCGCACTGGGCCAGCGTGGTGAATTACGGGCCATTCCCTCTTAGAGAGGAGGCCTGAGTCCCAGCAGTGGGAACATTAAAAAGGCTGATGATGATGATCTGCTTTCGGAGCAGAACTATCCACATTTTTTTTTAAATAATATCTACTTTCGAAAGAGATAAGGAAAATATATTGGGAAAGGCATTTCCCTAGCGATGGGACAACATAAGCTAACCCCTTTGATTTTGAATTCATTAAACCCCAAGCGAACACTGGCCTTCACCGACGCGTGGCGTTGGTCTCATTGTCTTTCTATGTCTCTCTTATCTCACGGTGTTCGAAAAGTTTAAGGTTGGAAAATCATCATATAACTAAGGAACGAGAAGGAGTGCCAGTCTTTTTACTGACTAAACCCACCTGTGTGCCTTTAGTTGCAATTTGCGGTACAGGGTCATGGTGACTCTTTCAAACGATCCCGCTGATAGGTTAATTTCTGACTTTTTAACCGACTCCCAAAAAAAGTAGGAGATTCCCGATTCGGTTTTTTTTTTTTTGAGTAGACTAGTTGAGTTTTATCAAACTACAATTTAATTTATTTTTTTGGGATTAAAGAAGTGTTTTTTTTTTACACTGAAAATACTCGACTCAAAAAATACCTTGTGAGTGTTTTTATTGTTTGATCGTGCATAAAGATGTCTTCCAAATATGTTGTAGGTATAATAGTATTTAGCTCCGTAAAATTAACGTGTTGCGATAAGATAAGCTGATAAATACATAATTATTATGTTTTACTTTTGTTTTCTTGTCCAACCTGATAGATATTATGCACTCGTAGATAAAATGACAAGTTTTTAGAATTCTTAAATTGTCTAAGTAGGTACCGATCAGTTAAACTGTATTTTAGACTTAAGGGCCTATTACACCACTCGATATTCAGACAGTCTTAGTCGATATCGCGTAGTGTAATAAGGGTCAGACTGTCTTACTCGAAACACTAAAAATAACACGAATCTGAATATCGAGTGCTGAATAACGCGTAGTGTATCCCTCTACTGACGATTCGGACACACACTGTTTAGTACAGTTAGATAAAAAACGATACCAAAAATTTTTAGGCTGGATTTAAGGCGGCAACTTTGGGTAATTTTTTTTTTTAAATTAATTATATTTTTAAGACTTTTTTTTTATCTGACTATACCAAATAGCTTCAATAAAGGTGGTGACCGAATATTATTCATCAAAACTTTAGTACTAAAGTTCAATTTTATATTCTTGACCTAACGTGGTAAACACTATGGTCAACCAAAAATACTCCCTGAGTATTAAAAAATGTAAGTATCAGACTATTACCTACTGGAGTTATTGATATCCTGGAAGCTTACATCTAGAGTTCACGCTCCTATAACCCTTTTCGCGTTAAGATTAGAAATTTAAAGAAACCTTTTTACTGTCTGTTCAACCGATTTTAACTTCTATTTGTAGGTATGGATGGCATTAAGATCAAAAAAGTGGTTACAATACCAACTATTTACTGCAACCACCATTTGTTATGCTACCAACGCAATAAAAGTTAAAATCGGTTGAACGGACAGTAATAAGAGGTTTTCATAAATTTCTAATGTTATTTTGAACAGAGTATAGTTTATCTACAATATCATGCACAGATCAGGGCTTTAAAAACACCTGCATAAAGGTTACAGAATTATAAGTGTTGAATTGGTAACAGAATCAAATATGTAACACATATAAGAGTGTTTTCAATGTGTTAACCCAAAACACTTATAAAAGTGTAACCGTAACATATCTGTACTGTAACAGATATAAAAGTGTTAAGTGAAACTGGTAAACGCAGCGTTGCTAAATTTGCAATTTGCTTATTTAAGGTACTGTAAAATTACGTAAAGCTATACTAAAACTGATTATTTCAGTTACACATATTAACACTTATTAACACATATAACAGGTTACAGTTTGATTCGGCAAAACTTATTAACACATATAAAAGGTTACAGTTTCATTCGGTAACATTATTGTATCTGTTACATTTAAAAGTGTTTTTCTGTTAAAACTGATTTAAAAAACAGTGTTAAAACACATTATTACGGTTACAGTTTGAGTCCCTGGCGCAGCTAATGAGAAGACTGTCCTGTCGACATTTTGAAAAAATAAAATAAAAAAAAAACAATGTAACTTTTATATTTAAATCCTTCTCAATGAAAAACTAAAATAATGGTCACTGCTGACTCGATTCAATGTCACATGCGCCGTAAATAAGTCTCGACGGTCAACAAAAAAACGGGACAGACTTATAACGGTATGAACTGCGCTTCCTTTTGATTTGTGCAAAAAATAGGACACGCTATTTCGACTTAATTCCTGTACCTAAGCTATTTCTGAATGATTTACGGTTGCCATCACGGATCTTGAGCGGTTAGTGGTGCAAAGTGAGACGCGGGGGCGGGGAGTGTCTGTGATTGGCTCGCAGCGCCATTGCGTCATACACGTCACTCCTAATTCGTTCCCTGCGTTGCTGCATGTATCTAACAACGAAGACGATTGACTCGCCAATGTATGGAATGCGCAAAGCGATCCCCACTCTGACGCCGAGCGTTCAAGATCCGTTTTGGCAACTGTTGGAATTAGTGTCACACACTTCCTTGTATTAAAATTACGTCATTTTGTCCCCTGCTGGATGGTTCGAAAAACTCTTTTATTTTACTTAGACACACAAAACGTTTAAGGAACATATTCATTATGCGAAGGAGGAATTCTCTGCCGGAGTCGTGTTTCCTGATAGCCAAAATCCTGGGGATATTTAAGAGTGCAAACATAAAGATACCTGTATCTTCTTTCGGTCCCGATAAGTCGGTACGGGTCGGTACAGATACGTAACGGTCAAACCACATATAGAAACAGGTAAATCTGTATATGTAAAACACTACACTGGCCAATGCAATGGGTGATATCGTGTCTGATTCAGATGGGCAGTATATATTTAACTCTTTATAATTTAAAATACGGAATTTCATTTGCATTCGGTTAAAAATTAATGCCTACCACATTGATATACAAAAAACGCCTACCACAATATATTTTGGAAAATAATCAGACTAATTTAAGGAAATTAATCTGATTATTTAAATTTCAATTAACAAATTAACCTATTTATCCCATTCATGAAAATATCAATCAATCGCCCGTTTATACAATGGCTACACAATAGCGATTGGCCGAGGCTGGGCCCACATTTAAACGTAGCATAAGAAAACTAGCCAGCAGTAGGTTTCTGCATACAAATTTTAGAACCCCATTTCATCCATTTACCTCGCCGTAATAAAAAGAAGCCTTATGCAAAATTTGACGCTCCTACCCTCAGTACTTTCGGCTGTATATTGATAGGTCAGTCAGTAAGTCAGTCAGTCAGCCAGTAAGTCAGTGAGTCAGCCAGTAAGTCAGTCAGTCAGTTTCCCCTTTTATATGTAGAGACTAGCTTTTGCCAGCAGCTTCGCCCACGTGATAGTAGATTTCTCCATACAAACTTTGAACCCCCGTTTCATCCCCTTAGGGGTTGAACTTTGAAAAATCCTTGCATAATACTCGCCTACGTCATATAAGGAAGCCTTGTGCAAAATTTCACGCTCATAGTCTCAGTACTTTCGGTTGTATACATACCGGCACGGATCTTTAGCGCTGGCTTCAAGTTGCGCAGAAGTCAAATATTCGGTCTCTTTAGTGGTACGAAGTGAGACGCGGGGGCGGGTAGTGTCAGTGATTGGCTCGCCGCGCCATCGTGTCATAGACGTCACTCGTGATTCGTTCCCTGCTCTTGCTGCATGTATCTAACAACGACGACGATTGGCTCGCCAATGTATGGAATGCGCAAAGCGATTCCCACTCTGACGCCGAGCGCTCAAGATCCGTGCCGGTACCTATACGTTGATGTCAATCAGTTTCTCCTTTTACATAGAGATTTCACCAAAAACAAACAGAAATTAATTAGGAAGAGGTAATTAACACTAATCACTTACAGGGTCGTCAATAATACCGATACTTGCTAAAATAGAAGTCCTCTAATTGCACGATCCAAATTGATTTCATGCTTTATAGGAAGGAAAAGCATTCAAGCACAAAGACACGAATTTCAATCAATCAATCGAAGTTCAGTTTCTAGATAAGATTGATTACAACCAGGAAATGATTGATTTATAGACGTTACTGAAATATAATTAAATTTTGATACTAAAACTTGTAATCACGTGTAATTTTATGACAATTTTTATTATTACTAGCAATGACACAGCCTTGACTCCAAAGTCTTATGACAAAAATATCAAAGAAACGATGGAACATGACTGCATAATATAATATCGATTTCAGTTAAGACATTTATTAATACCATTTTAATCTTCAACTGGCATGTCCGGTCCCAGTGAGGGTTGGTGGATGTCACCAACCTTCAGATTACGGCCCATCCCCTCTCCTAGAGAGGAGGCCTGAGCCCCAATCGTGGCTAGACTATACCATGCTTCAACTGGCCCAGAACCAGCTATCGCACTAACACCTAACGCAGATTAGGTAGGCAAGTAGCTGATATACATAGATCTTGTGATGAACTAGAGGGTTCAAAACCAGGCAGATACCAATGTGATTTTTTTTCGATTCACAGAACAGATGGAAACGGTTAGAATGACCTTGTGGGCGGGGCAGGAGTGCCACAATGTAGGGCAATGCTCATAGTTCAACTGCCAATAGCAAACTTGCGATCTAAGTGTGCGTGGTCTGATAGTTGCGTAACGCGCGTTCTTATTGGTTTCTTTGCCTGTAGTAGAGTTAAAGGTTGATCAACGCAGGATGGATGAAATGACGACAGGTCACGGGAACAACTTGTGGCCCACGGATGCCCCTCAAGTTGAAGGGTAAAATCTACAAGTCAAGTGTGTCAAATTTCTTACAAATCCATTTCTTCGTTTGAACGTGACATACAAATATATTAGTGTGATATCGATTTGTTCCACTAAGATTGTTCAGAAACTTATCAACAATGAACCATGTTTACTAATAAACGTCACACAGGACCATCCTCTATTACGTACGTAACGCATTTAATAGCACGTTTTGATAAAACCGCGAGTCCTTGACTCACAAATGTATCTAACAAGTGACGGTCAAGGTTATAAGCGGTATGCGTCATAGTCAAGTAGATAGAATCGTGAAAAACCACAGAACAGAAGAACTGTATGATTCCTGTGTTCTGTGTGAAAAACGGTATATATGGGTACCGAATTCGTATTGTTGCGTGCGGTGTTTCATTTGTTTACACGCATAATAACGGGTGGTTTTTGAGGAGTGAACTTCTTTTTGAGTACTTTTCTCTTCAGCCTGAAGGACTACACAAAATAAGTTTTAGTATACCAATCTATATGTGAAACCCGAATCATATATCTAGTATGTGTATGTAAATAATCTATATAATTACAAGAAAAATTACAAAGTTTGATAAGTCAGCAAAAATACATAGTCACCGCGCAATCTAGGCGACCGAAGGGTTGTTTTGCACACAGCTGTTTGCTGGCGCATAATGCCCGCTATGACTTGCCGTGACCTACCTAGTGTCGGTGGTGTCCAACTTGTGACATTTTTGGAAAAAATCGACCCATCCGAAGAACAATGTTACATTTGAAATTTACTAGGTTTTCAGGAGAGCCATTCAAAGTTCACCCCTTAAGTATGGGGTGAACTTTGAATGGCTCTCCTGAAATTTCAAATGTAACATTGTTCTTCGGATGGGTCGAAATATAACATGGTGTAAAAACTATTGGAATCCATTCAGTTACTCATTTTGAACAAACTATATTTAGGTTTGGCATAAACTAAAAATTATGTTGTACATTGACTTCACTGTTGTTTTATTCCTTCCTATTACTTATTTTTCTTAGCACATATACATTTATTACATCTACGCCTAAATAGCTATCAAAATACCGATTAGTAGTGATTTTTGTGCAAGACGCGACTAATAGTATAACGTCATTAACTGTAAATAAATGAGCACATAAGTGAGTAGCTTCACAGCTTTACGTCAGAGGCGGTAAATAATAGATTTTTTGTCGGGCGATGCTCCATAAGTACCAAAAGATTAGAAGCTAGACTGGCGAACGTAAACTGACGCAAATATCCCAAAGTTCCTCCTCTATGGAGAACAGCCGCCATTTTGGATTTACATTTTGACAGTACTATCGGCTTCAACACCGTCAAAAAGCATGAAAAAGACTCCCATATCTAAAAAGTTGACAATTTATTGCAGCCGCCATCTTGGATTTCCATTTTGACAGTACTATCGGCTTTAACGCCCTGGAAAACCATGAAAAATACACCCACATCGAAAAAGTTGATAATTTCTTGCAGCTGAACTAAACTGACGCAAATACCCCAAAGTTCCTCCTCTATGAAGAACAGTTGAGCTTTCATGACTAAAGGGCCTATTACATCACTCGATATTCAGACAGTCGATGTCGCTTACAAGGGTTAGACTGTCTTACTCGGAATGAAAAATAAGACTGAATATCGTGTGCTTAATAACGTGTAGTGTAATAGGCCCTTTACACTGTAAAAGGCATTGATTCTGTAGGCTTGGATATGGTTCAGTATTTCTGTCTGCAGGGTTTAAAGTAACTTATCGCGAAGGGGATAACGGTCATGTCGGTCATCCTCATTCCCTTCGAACCTAATCGGTTTGGTTGGGGTATCCTAAAATTCAAAGCTCACTCTTTGATTATGGCACCATTACATGACTTTCAGTTCTCTTTTGCAGACAATTAGATTGTATATATAGGTATACGTATAGCGCGTAGGTTAACTAACCATTCCATATGTAGGTATAATAAACTTACGACATTATAATTAGCGGAAAGTGGAAATGAATAACAGAATATTTGTAAATATTGCCAAGTGTTGGTATCAAATAAAGGAAATAAAATGAATTTATAATAAGCACATTACAAAACTGAGTAAAAGTTAAAGATAAAAAATATATATTTATTAATTTAAGTGTTATTATTGTTGGAATAAAACTAAAACAACTCCATCCTGCTTCAACACTATGGTTTTTCTCTTTCTAAACAATAAATATGGTTTTTAATTTGTTCTTCTGAGCCCTTTGCTAGCACTTTACTGAAATCCCTAATCGGTTACGTCGCACACGTCTCGCGTAATATTACTGAAACACAACTTCCAATATAAAGAAAAGGATAATAAACAGTTTTTATTGAAATCCTTACAACAATGTTTCTCTTTGGTGACCTATTAACCCCAACAATTATTTTAAAAAAATACTAAATTTACAGCTAGCTAATAAATAAAAAATAATAAAGGTATGTAATTAGGCAATAGAATATCTATGTATATATATATTTGTGAGTGGTTGAACCCTACAGAACTATGCCATTGTTTCAATACAGCCAATTTCTCGTCGTAAGCACTGATTGTAGAAGGCTGGTCGACTCGATGTAATTGAATATCTTTATTAGCAACGACAAAAGCTTGCAAGACGATACCAAACTGTGTTCATGACTTTAGTCACGTACGCCACACGCCAGGATGGCCCATGAGTACCCATGGACGATTGGAAACTCGCACAACGATAAGAGATTGCACTGTTCTTCCTCAAAAGTTAATTGGCTAGCCAGTTAATTATGTAAACTGTAGGTAAGTTCATAAAAAAACGGCGATAAAATCGTAGAGTAAATTAATATTATAGGTTAAAAAAAAAAACATTGTCAAATTTTATTTGGACTCGAGTTGGATCAAAAACGTTTTTATGTAGCACCTATATTGGACCACTTATTTAGCAAATTATTATTTACTAGAAATTATTATTGTCCGCCCGCGACTTCGTCCGCGTGTACTTCGGTTATCGCGTTTAAACGTGTTTTCCCGTAGGAATAAGATGTTTTTCCGGGATAAAAAGTAGCCTATGCTTTTTTCCATGTCAAAGGCTATATGCATGCCAAATTTCATCCAAATCCGTTCAGCCGTTTTTGCGTGATTAAGTAACAAACATCCAAACATCCACACTTTCACATTTATAATATTAGTTAGGATTATAGTTAGGATTAAAGCACGACTGGCGCAGTGGTTGAGCGATTGGCTGGTGCACTGCTTGTTACGGGTTCGATTTCCGCGAAAAACAAATATTTGCATGGCCTACAAATAGGTTATTCCGGATTTGAGACTTTTAGTGTCTCGTGTGTGTGATACACGATACAGCAGTAATCCTTAGTGTTGGGACACGTTATTTTTTTATAAAATAATAATAATGTCGTCAGTGTTTGAAAACCTCTTAATTTGTTTGTTATTTCTTTGTAAACAGGATTTATCTATAATATTTACTAAAATATTTATAAATATTGTATATGTTTTTATTTCTTTGCGCAAATATTAATCTTCATTCATTTAACATTGAAAGTTTAGTTAAAAACAAATACCTACAAGTTTATCACAAGAAAACAATTTCAGTGCGAACCCTGGTGACCTAGTACAGACTACAAAGTGTTTTATATAAAAACACCGTTCATATAGGTACGTACGTCTCTGCCTATATACATAATTATACAATGACTATAATAGTCAAACGCTGATTAAATAATCAGGTTTCAGAAATTTGCGGAAAAGGGCGTAAAGTCTCACATATCTCCTTTGTAAAGTGAGGAGAGATCCTAAGACCAGACCCGAAAGTTGATTTCGGGCTGAACAGTCCGTGGTTGTATTATATTCTTCTCGAAGAGAATTCTAATACCGCGATGCAGGATTTAGAATTTTAGTACCTATATGAGGCGTCATAGTTGTCGCTACAATGATAAGGTCTTTTGAGTACTTAAGATGACAGCATTACGAAAATATGCATCTTTAAGATGAGAGAAACGGATAGGCAGCTACACTGTATGAATCCGACAGCTGTCACCCGCACCATCCTATAGCAATAGGCTAGTGGCCGTAAAAAATGTAATTAGTCCGTCTTTTAGATTATTCAAAAATAAGGGACACGTATTTTTTTATTTGTAAATTAAACCAAAAATGACAAAGATATAGCCCATTAAAGTTACGTATAACGTCACGCCGTGCTGCATTTTTTCTCACGCATTTTTTCTGACTAAATAAATGTAATTATTTTGACCCTGGAAACTACCCTATTGTTTTTTTTATTATTATTATCGATAGGCTCGCGTTTGACCACCATCTCATCTGCTGGTAAGCGAAGATTGTGATTGATTGAACGCAATTGACGGAATTGATGCAATTCCAGTGCACAATCCCCGAAATGTAAACGAACGAACTAATTGTTATAAGTCAAAGTTACACCACATGTTTGTATAGCAGTCATTGCCACAGAAGTTAGGACAAGATGGCTTACTTCTGAGTTAAATAGAATGATTAGCTTTTTTCGCAGTTTTGCTCCTGTAGGAATACATAATTTTCCGGAAAAAAGTCCTGTCTATGACAATCGACTTTTACAATGAACTGTCCACGGAACAGTTTACTGTTTCGTGGAACTGTCAACTCACATTCTCAAATTCTAGTAGATAGGTATTTTGAGTAACTTAAAGACATTTAACATGCGTAGAACCGGCAACTTTCTCACATTCTAGTTGATAATTTGAGTAAATTAAAGACATTTCACATGCGTAAAAACCGGCAGCTTTTAAGTTACCGTAAGAAAACCGTATTATATTAGTAGTCAATTGGTAGTTTTGACGCCCTTTCATTCTACTAAGTTTTGTGACAAATCGTTCACGGTCTAGAGGCGGTGCGATTGTGGAACAAGTTGCCGATGCCAGTTAGGCAAGCCTAGTCACTAGCTCCTTTTCAAAATCTAGCTGAAGACCATTTCCTTTCTCTTTAATGCTATTCTGGTTCTACTTCATTTTATTTCTTCTATCATTAACCTATCATTGTTCTTTTTTCGGGGTTCCCTGACCCCCTTCTGGCAGAAGGTGGTTCGTTTATATTATATTCTACGCGACATAAAGGTAGGTAGTCTTCGAGGTGAGTCTACGCTAGAGAAGCCGAGTGTGAGCGGAGCACGAGCCGAGCTGAAATTCGTGTAGTGTCGCTCGTGCTCGGGTACTCTAAGGTGAGTCTACGCTAGAGAAGCCGAGTACGAGCGGAGTACGATCCGAGCTCAAATTCGTGTAGTGTCGCTGGTGCTCGGGTCCTCTAAGGTGAATCTACGCTTGAGAAGCCGAGTACGAGCGTAGCACGAGCCGAGCGAGTCGGTCCACACTACACGAATAACGCAAACTCGGCTCGTGCTCTGCTCCTCTAGCGTCGACCCACCTTGACATTCAATAATAAAGCTGCGAACGTGATAAGAAACAAATTGCAAATAAATACCTAAGAATTATTTACAGATTAAGATACGACACTATCACACTATTATCAATTATTTTCATTAATTTTACAGGCGTGATGCCCCATAACAGTGTGGGTTTTCATGGGACCGTATGTTTCTTAATCTTTAATATAAAAACAGTTTTATGTATTATAATAAAAAAAAATATATGTTAGTGTGCAAACTGATAAAAGTACAGTCACCGTCAAAATATTTGATAATTCCCAAAGAAATTATTTTTTATTATCATTATAGTGAAGATAAGTAGTGTGAATAATATCTTTTATTATGCCTACGACGAATCTGGGTGTGTTCTAGAAATACTGTAGCAAATGACATCATAATTTATTAAATATTTTCAAGTTTAGATATTTTTTTATTCGAAAACATGGCTAATAAATAGTCACGGTAGATTGAGATATTAGATCCAAAGTTATTACACAGTCACCTTGTATTTTTTGTTGCCCCAGGTCATGATAATAAGTCCTAGGTCATAGTAATAATAGCTTCCTTCTTCTTCCCCTTGCCATTGCGCACACATACTCGTAGGAACAAGCTATTCAGATTTTAAAGCTTATGTAAGTATATTTTAATATCTAAAATTATTAACTTTTTACATTATTTTAAGTACTTTTATCTATTTTTATGTCTTTCTATCCGTAGATAAGTCTAGGTATAAGATTTTTATAAATTGTTACCTACATTAACAATATTTTTTTTATCTCTTACGTAAACGAGAATTTAGTAACTCATAACAGAAAATAGGAATATAGTGTTAATATAAAACTACACTAGACTAATAACATTTTTATTACATAATAATTTAATTACCCACTACAAACCAAAGTGTAATCTAATCAATACTCCACTTTTACCTAATTATAAATAATTAAGAGTTCTTATAATACTTAAACTTCCTTATTTAAAGAGTTCTTTAAAAGAACTTAGTAAGTACCTCTAAATCCCGCTTTTTATAAATAAATGTTCACTGTTATCTCTTGTCAGCGATAAGGGTAAATTGTTGGATAAAATATGATTACGTTGAACTTAAGTATGGAGGTTCTGATAACAAGTGATTACATGTTGTAATAAACCGTTTATAAATGAATCGATCACTGCTTTTTCTAAAGGTATGTACATACTTAGACTAAAAGATTTAAATATTTAATACTATGAGATTTTTCGCATTAGTATGCGTATTAAGAATTTTTTATATGTTATAATAATAATTTTGTGTGGTTGGTTCGAGGAAAAAATACTTGGAAAAAGTTAATGAGACCTTTGTTCAGCAGTGGGGAAATATAGGCTAAAAAATAAAATATGTAGGTACATAAAAAAAAATTAATAGCACTTTTGTTCATAAAATCATAACAGTACCGAAATTAGCAAAAAGATTATTTAATATATTGAATTGGCATTTCAAACAAAATTCTTCACATTCCACGGTAACTGGTTTTCCAATTATTCCGATTAGTTCTGCAGCCTCCTAATATTTCTATCGATTAATAAGTTATCTGGAAAGATGATCAAATTTTTCCAGTTGCCGTAATTAGAACACTAATCGTGACACCGGCATCAATGGCCGAGAAACATCGTGAACACGCGAGGCGTCCTGATTTAAGAAATCCGTAGCTAATTGCTCAACCAGTCTACAACCTTTAGCTTTTATTGTCATCAGAAATCATTAAGTTAGAACTGGGGCACGGCCGGTGCATACCATTTGTGTGTACTGTTCTGTTTATCAATTATTTATCACAGCAAAGTCTCACAATAATCGTTCAGTTTGTACTTGTGCCAATTTTTTTATGTGACGAATGCCGAGAGTCGTGCGTGACCGCTATTCGGTTTGACAAAATAGTTCCACATTTAAATATATTGCGTTCGGATATTTTCGGAGAATTCCGATCGTTACCTGTCAATACTAATATACCTAGCAACTTTAGACTCGGTGGAAAGGCGTGCGAAGAGGTTAATTGGTGATCCAATCTTCAAAGCCTTGAGCACTGGCGTAGGGTAGCCAGCCTTTCGGTATTTTACAGGTTGCATTTTGGAGAGTGTGCGCGGGAATTGCATAATTTGATTCCGCCATCTCATTTCTAACAATCGGACAACCCGACGTACAGCGATTATCCACCCTTACGTTGTTGAAACCCCTACAGTCCGGACTAAGCGTTTCGCCTCGTCGTTTATACCGCGTACATAGAATGACTGGAACAATTTGCCTGCTGTGGTCTTCCCATCCGATTATAATTTGGGGTTTTTAAGGCGCGAAAGTGAATAGGCTCTTAAAAAACTAGTGCGCCTCACCATCGTCGATTGCATCACTGCTTACCATCTGGTGGGACCGCAGTTTGGCAATAAATATATATATATATATATATTATAAAGAAAAAATAATAATTTACAAGATTTGTATTTTTGTTTGTAATGAATAAACTCAAAAACTACATGACCGGTTTTTTTTAATCACCAATAGCATGCTACTTTTATTTATCACTGTGTGGACATTGGTATGCTTTTTCTAATTTCACGCAGGCGAAGTCGCTAGCAGGAGCTAGTATTCAGTAAATGTTGCTCGAAGGAAATGAGGGGTTTCGACTCTCATGACCATACTCAAGTATTTCTAGGATTGATTTTCAGAATCAGTTCAACACTTACAGAGATTACGGCCTACATACAAACTGACAAAAACCTCTTTATAATGTCCGTTTAGATGTAGCAAGTTGTCGAGTTCAATGACACGTTTGGCATTGAACAATTGGCACTGTGTTTCCTACCTTAAGTATATACCTATCTATTTCCGGAACCGGTTTTCATTTCTAGTTTTTATGAAACGTAATTTTTTTTTAATATAATTTAGCTCCTCTAGGAATTGCGGACGGCCGGCGGGCAATGGGCAGCGTTCGGTTGTGCCACAAAATAGATAGGTACAGAAGACAATCTCATGTATGTACTTCATTGGCGAGCCAATCGTCGTCGTTGTTAGATACATGCAGCAGCGCAGGAAACTAATCAGGAGTGACGACTATAACACTATGGCGTGGCGAGCCAATCACTGACATTCCCCGCCCCCGCGTCTCACTTCGCACCACTAAAGAGACCGAATATTTGACTTCTGTGCAACTTGAAGCCAGCGCTCAAGATCTGTTCCGGTAATTGTACCAGTCGACAGCGTTGCGGGGGAGTTTTGCTTAATGATTTTATAAATTTATTTTCTGCCACGTGGGATTATACGTTTACGCAACAAATCCACAGACACTTGAAATGTTTATGTTAATGACTAATGACACTTAATTGAGTTATCTCAACTGTGTCTGTTTATTTCTCAAGGGTTTGTTTACATTGTGGTGACCTTCATTTCTCTGCTCATAAGTCATACATTAATAATATATACAACATTAGTTTTAGCACAAAATATATAGGTACAGAAGTCAATCTACATACAAAGCGCGCTCGAGTAACGCACACAAAGACACCGCTCACAGACACGATGTCTCGGTCGCGTCTCGGATCACTCGCCGAACAATTCCGGCTCAAACGCTCATTAGTGTGCGTCCATCGAGCGTAGGTATAAAAAGTGAAGTACTATGCGTTTCAAATGAGAATAGGACCGATTCCTATGTTTTGACATCTCGTCGTACTGTCAAATCGAAGAAATTTTGGCAAAATTGAAGAACTTAGAGATGAGTAAAATTGAAGAACTGGATTCTGATTAATTTTTGTTCGTCCATAGTTCATAAATAAATTAAATTTTTCGTAAATTAATTAATGTTTAAAAATTTCTTTCCTCGATTTGACAGTAAATCGTGACGTCACAACATGGCGGGCGATCCTATTCTCATTTGGAACGCATTGTACATACATGAGATTGTTTTCTGTACCTATCTATTTTGTGGTTTTAGTTTATGTAAAACCAGAATATAGTTTTTTCAGAATCAGTAACTGATTGGATACCAATACACCATTTTTACACCAAGTTATATTTTTTACCAAAAATATTTAAAAAGGTCACAAGTTGTATACCACCGACACTAAGTACAACACAAGTCACGGAAAGTCATAGCGGCTATTAGGCGCCAGCAAACAATTGGGTCCAAGTGCAAAACAACTCCTCAGTCGCCTGGATGGCCCGGTGACTATGTATTTTTGCTGACATAACAAGCTTATAACTTATTGATTTTTCATGATACATTTATGAAATTTTGTACATAGATTCTTTACATAAAATACTATACACGAGATTCGGAATACTAAAAATTATATTGTTTACTAGCTTTGCCCGCGCGGCTTCGCTCCCGCTCTTCCTTACTCCACCCTACTCTACCCTACCCTACTGTACCCTACTCTACCCTACCCTACTCTACTCTACCCTCCTCTACCTTACTCTACCCAACCCTACTCTACTCTCCTCTACCTTACTCTACCCAACCCTACTCTACTCTACCCTCCTCTACCTTACTCTACCCAACCCTACTCTACTCTACCCTCCTCTACCTTACTCTACCCAACCCTACTCTACTCTACCCTCCTCTACCTTACTCTACCCAACCCTACTCTACTCTACCCTCCTCTACCTTACTCTACCCTACCCTCCTCTACCTTACTCTACCCAACCCTACTCTACTCTACCCTCCTCTACCCAACCCTACTCTACTCTACCCTCCTCTACCTTACTCTACCCTACTCTACCCTACACTACCCTAATTTTCATTTTTTTTTCCATAAGAACCTTCTCCTCATAATAACGAACACAACAAAAAAAAAATTAGCGAAATCGGTCCAGGCGTTGTTGAGTTATGCGCTTACCAACACATTTTGCGATTCATTTTTATATTATAGATTATGACAAGAGTATTTAGTTTGTGAATTGGTTTAAAATAAAACTTGTACAGGTCAATCTTTTAAACTTAAGGGCTTACACTACGCGTTATTCCGACTCGTTTTGTCTATGGTTCAACGTATCTAGTCTATGGTTCAACGTATCGCGTAGTGTAATAGGGGTTAGACTGTCTTTTTATGAATGAAAAATAGTACAAGTCGGAATATCGCACGCGATATTCAGCGCAGTGCAATAGATCTTTAAAAAAAAAAATTGGTTGCCTGTAAAGTCGGTATACGGGCGAAAGTTTTACGTGACAACGACTTTGAGTGGTAAAATAATTTTAATGTGAATATTCATTCGTCTAATAGGAAGAAGGATGAAAATGTCTGTCTCTCTCGCTCTTAGGCGGGCTAACCATGCCCGAGTGGAAGGGACGCGTGCCTCTCACTCGCTCTCATTGTGAGCGCATAACGTGAGCGGAGCGTAACGCAGTTTCTTGAAGTGTCACCCGGCAAACCAATTTATAAGACGTTGTCACGTCAAAAACGAGGAGGTTCTGACTTCGGTTGAATTTTTTTTAAATCTTTAATTTAAAATTGGTGTGATTAGCTACTCCTCTATGTCTTTATGTGCATCGATATATATGTATTATGTATTTGTAACTAAAGATTGAATTCAACTGATTTCACAAGCATCAATTAGTAGTCTCCTTGAACAAAATCGCAAGGTTTTAAGGTAGCGAACCGTCACTTTTAGTAAACCTGACATAATTGGCCTAATAGGCTCATAATTTATTACATTTTTATTTTAACTAAATGGATAACATTGTATGTAAAGAAAGGATAGATAATTAGATTTCAATGTTAACATTTAGTAGGTGGTCAAGGCAGAAAAAACAGAAAAAGAACATTTTACTTTATCGAAAACTAGCTTTTGCCCGCGGTTTCGCCCGTGTATAATTACTGGCACGGATCTTGAGCGCTGGCTTCAAGTTGCGCAGAATTCAAATATTCCGTCCCTTTAGTGGTGCGAAGTGAGACGCGGGAGCGGGGAGTGTCAGTGATTGGCTTGCCGCGCCATCGAGTCATAGATGTCACTCCTGATTCGTTACCTGCGTTGCTGCATGTATCTAACAACGAAGACGATTGCCTCGCCAATGTATGGAATGCGCAAAGCGATCCCCACTCTGACGCCGAGCGCTCAAAATCCGTTTCGGCAATTGTACCTACGTAAAATTTGTCACTCCGGTAGAAGGAGCATTCTATTGGTAAAAAAAAAATTAAGCAATTGGACCAGTAGAAGACAAAAAACAAACTTTACCTTTTTATAATATTAGTGTTGAATGCAAATATTGCATCACTGCATAGCTTACCATCAGGTGGGATCGCAGTCAAGATAATAGAGATCAATCAGACAGTATAATATCTGATTTGAATGCAGAATGATGATGATGATGAATACCCGAGTATTCGAGGTTACCTTCGCCTTTGCAAAGAACAACTGAAGGAACACTTGATTTTAGTGAGCAAAAGTCTGAAACTTCACCTTCCTTCAGCGAGCATGAGAAATGGTTAATTTTTCACGTAAAAAAAAAATCCGCGGGATGTATTCGAATTCTCTCTCTATGAGCTGACCTTTAGGTTCATTTTAGTCTGCCAACTACTGTTTGGTTATAATGTTGTTAACCTTACGGTTAGTTAAATTGACATTGTTACCACATGGTTTTATAATAATCGTCGCACGTGACTTTTGCATTAAATTCCGTAGCGCTAAAATTGTTATTACTTACTTAAATTGTTTTGTTAGGTACTAAGAGTTTTCTTGATTACACTGATTATACTAAGATAGCTTCTTTTGGCTATACAACAATTAAATTCAGTAATCGGCCCTTACAAAATATGATGATAATAAGCAAAAAAATATCAAGTATCTGCAAGTGAAATCAATAATCACGTTGCATGCGTATTATTTCAATCTGCATTGGTTAGACTTTGATCCAATGTTGGGCTGTGAAAAAGAAGGATGAAAAAAGATTGCATGTAGCGGAGATGAGAATGTTGAGATTGATGTGTAGTGTGACGAGAATGGATAAAGTGAGAAATGAGTATATTAGAGGAAGTTTAAAAGTGCCGCCAGTGACTGAAAAGTTGTAAGGTCATGTGAAGAGGAGAGTTGAAGCGCATATTACTAAAAGAGTTCTGAGTATGTAGGTTGATGGAGAGGGAGAGGAAGGCCGAAGAAAAGATGGATGGATTGTGTGAGGAGTGATATGAAAGAAAAGGGAGTTAGCGATAGTTTGACGGGTGACAGGACAGAATGGAAGAAAAAAACATGTTGCGCCGACCCCAAGTAATATGGGATAAGGGCAGGAAGAAGAAGTGGTTAGACTTTTTATAATTTAAAAATAAATTCGCATTCATTTGTGACAAAACATTGTTCTGCTGAATCTTGTTATTGACAGCTGGTGTATTATGGTATTCATAGAAATATAACTCCTTTCTTATATCTATGATGATATTTGTATCGTGTACAGGGTTATTTGTATAGTACTAACAACCTTGTAGGACTGTATTACTAGTAGAACAAAAGTTGTTGTTTATTATGATACAACAAGTTTTGTTCTATGACTTGTACAAAACATAATTCATAACCTGTTTAAGTCGGGTTAGTGTAGCAGGGCTTGATCGAATGACACGCATTAACAGCTCCATTTGACCATTTCGCACAGGATACCTTTTTTTTTCCGATGGGAAAAATCATCCTATGACAACCCCCGCTCTTGGGCGGAACGGGAGATAGTGTCAGACTCTTACTGACTAAAAAACCCATCCCGTTCCTTCAAGCCTTCATACCGGGGCTCGAGCGCCCTTTCGGATAACCCGGGTTTTCAAAACATTTTGCTGAAGTTAATAGTTTTTGCATATATTATTATAGAATTATTTTAAAAGTCAGACTCGAGTGTGATAAAAGTGGCACACATTTATTTTGTTTGGAAATACTAAATTGTATTGTGTATGTTAAAAAGGAGCTGGTGATAGCATGAAAGTTGACAGAACGAAAAATTTACATTTTGCGCGGACTCCGAAGAGCATGAACGCATGGGACAAGGGGTTCTTTGTAAATCAAGGGGACAAGGGCAGGAAAATGATAATTAGTATGACTGGCCTGCTGGTCTATTGGTTAGTGGCCCTGACTGCTACGCCAAAGGTCGTGGATTCGATTTCCACCTAGGACAAATGTATGTGTGATGAGCACGATTATTTGTTCTGTGGCCTGGGTGTAATTTATCTGTAATATGTATATACTTAGAAATATTTATGTATGTCTATCAGTTGTCTTGTACTTATAACACAAGCTCTGCTTAGCTTGGGACTAGATGGCGTTGTGTGCTACTTGTGGAATATTATTATTAATTAGAACCCTAAGAGTAACTTCGTAGTCAAACATGTACCGTGATTATCGTGAGGGTAAAAAGATCGCAAATAAATGGGGTCTTCACAGATTGCACGCGCACATCGTACATTATACCTTCAAAGGGTGAATTTTGTTGTCCAATGTTGCTAGGGGACGCTAATTAATCTTTACTGGTCTGCAAGGGAGGAATTCTTGCCGTTTTTTTCCGTTAACATAATTATTATTATGTTTAAATCATACCCTTCTTAGAAATTTAAATTCGCTGCTCTACGAATTAATCGTGGATAAAAAATAAGCATACCTCCTTAAGCATCTTTAATTCTGTTTTTTTTTCTTTTGCCAAATCTAAGAAGTATCGTTTGACAGTTCTACACGTAAATACATTTTAATTTTAATTATTTGATTAAAAATTGTATATGTTGTGATAAAATAAAAAAAAGCTTCATAATTCAATGGTTTTACGAAAAAGATAATAGAAATTAGTGTGAGTTCCGCCTATGGAAAGCTATTTTTTTATAGAAAATTGTGAAACGTCAAACGGTACCTACTTTTTAGATTTTTTGTGATATAATTTTATGGAATTTTATCATTTACAGTACAATTCACGAATGATGGCGGGCGTGAAGTTTGCGCAGAAGGCTGCGCAGTGACGTGTTTTTTAGGAACCAAATTGCGACGTGCGCGAGGCAGGGATATGCTAGGGATTGACTCTATTTAAACACAATCGTTCCTTTGTTCAATCAAAAATCATAATCGATTTGTATCGATTTGCAATTTATTGATTTTTGTTTATATAAGATACTGAACGAAATAGATTTAAAAACTTATTAAACATTGTCGTTAGTAAATGAGATTTCAAACTTTAATTAAAAAAGAAAAATAGTAACATATCATTTTCTTAGTTCAAAGACATAATTTAGTTAAATATTAGTTATTTATTAACTACTACTTCAACAACTGCTGTTCGAGAGTAATTTAAACCAAGTATAAAATTGATTATAAATATATTTTTATAATTCAATTTTAATCGATTCGAAAAAAAATCGACTAAACAACATCCTCTTAAATGCATATTGGACATCCCTTTTTGTTGACATCGTATATCTTCGTGCATATTCGGCAACTCTCGGTACGCGATCATGTGTCTTAGTCACACGTTAGCATTGGTGTCGAGTTCGTGTTGTTATCTCTCTCTAGAGTACGGACAGTTACAAAAGTTTTCGATAATTTGTTGTTAATTATTTTGTCGAGAGATTTTTTTTTTTTTTTTTATCTGTTATAAACTAGTACTTGACTGCGATCCCGCCTGATGGTAAGCAGTGATGCAATCGTTGATGGTGAGGCGCACTAGTTTATTAAGAGCCTATTCACTCTAGCCTTGAAGACACCCAAATTATAATCAGACGGAAAGACCGCAGCAGGCAAACTGTTCCAGTCCTTCGAAGTTCGCGGTATAAATGACGAGGCGAAACGCTTAGTCCGGACCGCAGATGTTTCAACAACGTAAGGGTGGATACTCGCCGTGCGTCGGTTTGTCCGATGGTAGAAATGAGATGGCGGAATCAAGTCATGCAATTCCTGCGCACTCTCTCCAAAATGCAATCTGTAAAACACCGAAAGGCTGGCTACCCTACGCCTGTGATCAAGGCTTTGAAGATTGGACTTAACCAAATCTGGATCACCAATCAGCCTCTTCGCACGCCTTTCCACCGAGTCCAAAGCTGCCAGGTGGCACTTTGCAGCACCAGCCCATATGTGGCTGCAGTACTCCACATACGATCGAGATGAGTGAATCCTTAATTTATTACGTTATTTTTATAGCTTTCTGTCTCATAGCGTTTTGATATTACTTTTATTTGTACTTGGTTCCTGCATAAGGATTTTTTTATTCGTATTTCGGTTTAAAATAAAATGAATGACAATAACAGTTTTTTCTATGAGTGTACATGCGCGAAAGTTCGCAAAGGCTAACTTCAGGGCCGCCATCATTCGTGAATTGTACTATACTAGCTTTTGCCAACAGCTTCGCCCGCGTATATAAAATACAGGGGGGTCAAAAGTGGGTCGAAACGGTTCGTGTAAATAGTGCACGGCATGCGCGCGGCCTGTTGCTGGAACTTGGCCTGCGCACGGCCGTGCGCTTAGATATAGCCTATTTCACTCAGGAATAAAGCAGCTTTCTATCGGTGAAAGAATTTTAGTAATCAGAGCAGTACTTCCAAGATTACCTCCTACAAACAAAAACAAACTTTACCTCTTTATTATATTAGTGTAGATTGACAATGATATGCCATTGCAATATGATCTATTATTTTCAATTAATTGTGTAATTAGGAGATTAAGTGTTAATTGCTTTACCTAATTAATTTAATAAAACCGGCCAAGTGCGAGTCGGACTCGCCCATGGAGGGTTCCGTAGCAGCAAGTAACATAATATAAAAGTTCTTGTAGTTCGTTGTAACTTTGATCGATGTTTTAATAATAGTGTATTTTTTAGATTTATGACGTATTAAAAAAAAACTACTTACTAGATCTCGTTCAAACCAATTTTCGTTGGTAGTTTACATAGTAATGTACATTATATATTTTTTTTTTTTTTATCATTCTCTTATTTTAGAAGTTAGAGGGGGGGGACACACATTTTACCACTTTGAAAGTGTCTCTCGCGTAAACTATTCAACTTAGAAAAAAATGATATTAGAAACCTCAATATCATTTTTGAAGACCTATCCATAGATACCCCACACGTATGGGTTTGATGAAAAAAAATTTTTTGGGTTTCAGTTCTAAGTATGGGGACCCCCAAAATTTATTGCTCTTTTTCTATTTTTGTGTGAAAATCTTAAAGCGGTTCACAGAATACATCTACTTACTAAGTTTCAACAGTATAGCTTTTATAGTTTCGGAAAAAAAGTGGCTGTGACATACGGACGGACAGACGGACAGACAGACAGACAGACAGACAGACAGACAGACAGACAGACAGACAGACAGACATGACGAATCTATAAGGGTTCCGTTTTATGCCATTTGGCTACGGAACCCTAAAAATGATGTCTTTAATTAACCCTTTGTGTGTCCGGAACGTGGATCCACGCGAGACACAATAACTTTTTAATTGTGTATCTAATTATACGAAATACTAAAGGTTAAACTAGTGAGTATTGTTTTTCTTAAAACTTTCTAACTTATATACAAGCATCATATTTGAAGGACAGCAACCACACGTATAACTTGTAAAGTTGATCTAACACATAGATCAAATACATAAGCAT
The DNA here is from genome assembly GCA_910589285.2 of Mythimna ferrago. NCBI lineage: Eukaryota > Metazoa > Arthropoda > Insecta > Lepidoptera > Noctuidae > Mythimna > Mythimna ferrago. The sequence goes on from OU342693.1 coordinate 6,824,436, forward strand.
TTAATTGCGCTATTATTAGGTGTTTAAAAAAGAACACTTAATCATTTAATGCCGATTTTACTAATTGACTATGGAAACAGGTAATTATTTTTAAATCAGCTTGAGGATAAGAGTTCTAATAAGCTGTACCTTTAATTAAAATAGCCTATATATGTTTTAGCATACGAGCTATTTTCCACTAAATCTTCAAGAAATTTGCACATACGGCTTTTTGATTCTACAAATTTTTGGTAGATATTAGTCGGGCATTGTTCTTATTAATGTTATTAGTGAAAATGAGTTTGTTAGTAACATTTTCTGTAGCAACAAAAACAAATGTCCTAAAAATATTAACCTAGGAATACTGGGTTTCTTGGTGAATAGTCTTAGCCAAATTTTTTTCTCTATCCCATGTATTTTCTAATTTTTATCATTATTTGTCTCGGCTTTTTGCGTAAGTGTTGACACCTGGGTCAATGCTATCGGCAGGTATAATAATATGTACAATGTGTACCAAAGTCAAAGTCTAAGCATTTATTTCAAATAAACCATTTGCAGGCACTTTTGAATAGTCAAATGTCGGTCAGTCCAAGAAAAGTGAAGCTAAATAATGGCACGTTCCAAAGCGTACATCTCTATGGAGAAGAACTTGAACGTGCAAGAAACTCCATGGACACTCTTTTTAACATTATGTGTTACATGTAACCGTAGCCATACCATCAAAGACACTTCCGCCTGACCACCGCTAAGTTCATTTTTGCTTCCACTCGAAACGAAAACTTCAAAGGATTTGGTTTGGCATCGCGCCGCAAAATTCAGGCGAAATTTTTTTTAAGTTTGCCTGCAGAAATTGCCGTTATAGTACCCTAGTGTACCCATAATCCTATACCTACCTACAGGATAAAATGCGTTTTAATTTATTTAGGACTTAATGTGTTCTAGATAGGTTTATTTACATAATTTGTATGTAAAGCATTTTGTCCGAGGTTTAATGTGACCAAAATAAAATTAGGACTGTCCTTGACTACAGTTTAACAAATTTAATAAAATATTACCGCGGTGGATATAACATTGGTAGGTAACCTAACTTATGTATACTGCTTATTTTTTTATGTTTTAATCCACGCAGTATTGACACCTGAAAATTATTTCATTTCAAACACCATAATTTCTAATCGTACCTATTTTTTCGACCAAATGTAAATAAATAGGTAGATAAGTTTAATCTCAGGTGTGATGATGACAAAATATTTTTTTCAACACTGTATGAGTGCATTCCTGAAAAAGAAATAATTACCTACTTATCAATAGATATATTTATCAAACGATTAGTTGTCGGTAGTTTATTTTCTTGTTTGTTTATGAAATACCTACCGTCTCTCATTGTGATTCTAGAATATTATAGTTTATGATGAATGTTGATAGGTAAATAATATGTGGAAAGCTACAAATAATAAACACTTATAATGTAAATTAAATAGAATAATTATATCTCTGTTCTGATTCTGAGTGACTATACATGTAGATGGATGGAGAGGGAGAGGAAGGCCGAAGAAAAAATGGATGGATTGTGTGAGGACTGAAAAGGGAGTTAATGATAGAGGGAGTTAGTGATAGTTTGACGGGTGACAGGACAGAATGGAAGAAAAAAACATGTTGCGCCGACCTCAAGTAATATGGGATAACGGCAGGAAGTAGAAGAATGTAAATTAAATAGGTAGGTAGGTACCTACTATCAATGTTTTCAGTTCCTGTGTTAGTTTGTTTACATATACATGGTTTTTGGAGTCATAAAATAATGCTATCTAACCAAATCTAACTTGATAAATCATCATTTTACTTTTAAGGAGCAATTGCTTGATTTCCACGAGTAGCTGACGATTTGGACACACAATATACATATATTCGGACTCGTGTCCCAATCGATACTTTTTCATTTTAATATATTTTTTTTCACTGATGATTGCATGATCTGTACGCAACTTCTTTTAATATATTTTAAAACTTTTTATCTGACAGTACCCTCTCTCTAGACACATTCAGATAAAAAGTTTTAAAATATAATAATAAGTAGGCAAGGTGTGTTGGGGGAAGATCGGCATTCGGGTAAGAACGTACCTATAAATCAGTTATACCACATAATTAGCTTTATTTTTAATGCCAACCACATTACTGGGCAAGGTGGACCGTAATGACGCGGCACGCAATATGTCTAGCATTAAAAATAAAGCTAAATAAGTGGTATAATTTATATTTATACGTTCTTACCCCAATATTCGATCTAACATGAATAAAAAGCGTTACCAAAATTATTTTAAGGTAGATTTAAGATTTTTTTAACTAAATGGGTAAGTAATACGCTTTTTTCCGTATAATTATATTCTAAAACTTTTTATCCGACTGTATTAGACAGTGTGTATCCAAATCGTCAGTGAAAAAGCTATTGAAATAAGAATGTGCCCATTCGGACACTGTACGAATTGTCAGCAACTCATTTCCACAACCCACTTAGGTACTTACCGATTATAATTAAAAAAATATAAGTACTTAAATTCGAATTAAAGTATACATGTGCATAGGTAGACCTACCTACGACGTGAAATCAAATATTTTTACAATGGCCAGCTTTATATGGCTCAAGAAAATCCTGAATGAACCCTTGAAGAATTAACGTCATCCTTACTGCCAGCCCGCCCACTCACACTGTAGATTTCCCGCCCGCCAATGACGCCCTAATGTCGCCCTCGCTTTATTGTCATAGTTACTCTCAAGCTTATATAATACTGTTTTATGTTCAACCTTTATAAGCTGCATTTTTCGGTTTTTTATTACCCACGTTTAAAGAAATATAGGTATTTATCCAACAAAAATTGTAAGTAAATTATTGTTTTAGATTACGAAGTTCTAATTCTTAGAAAATTTATTAATTAAAATCGTTACCACTATGTAAGTAATGTATGTACAATAAAACAGTACATTTCATTCTAACCTTAATAAAAACAACACAACGTCGATTACTACGTAAGCGTTCAATGTATGCTTCGCAGCGAATTCTTCTTATCATTTCTTTCCAAATTTCAGCAATGCAATACTGCTAAATCTAATCGGCTAGCGCGCCGATGTTTTGCAACGCTACAGAAGACATCTATACTCAGCAGGGTTCCCGCGGTACGCTAAAAGTGGCCTACGTGACTGAGGGCCGCCGTGCAATGGCGCCTCGTGCCAAGCGAGATACACCCTTATCGACACACTCGTGGCCACAATTTTTGATACAAACATTCCGTGAGCAATGAATAACCTACCGATAATATTAACTCATTATGAAAGTTAACTGAATAAAACTCAACATGTTATATAACGCAGTAAAATATTAACTAGCACGTTTTAAAAAGTGTCTAATCAGCTGATTATTCCCTTGTACTCACCCCAGGAATGAGCCACCCCAATGGACAGCGCTACCAACGCCAGAAAACACTGCGCTCTACACATTTTATTTCATAAATAAACAGATCCGTACAGTTAAATGCACATTAGTTTGCAATACGTTGTACGAGTTTCACTGGAGGCTGATGGCGCGCGCGACACTCGCGACCACCTCCGTCTGTTGCTTTTGAGAAACTAAAAGCAAAACGCCGGTTTGCCGCGTATACGAATCCAAATCTAAATAGGTCCATTGAAAAAAAGAATCGCGCATGCTAGTGATGGCAGTCGAGTAGTCTTATCAGAGACAAGGAGGATTTGTCAAATAAAAACGTCTAGTCTTTGCGCTGGTAGACAGGTACAAAAAAAAATTGTTTTATTGCGGCTATTTAATAAATGTTTTGTTTTCAGTTATGTACATAATTATATAAAGTAAAAAAAAAAATACCCAGATGAATCAAATGAACTAAAAATAATTTAAATATCTCTGATAACTAAATGGTTGCCTACTTGAATGTTCTAACTAAACTTTAACAGTTTTCATAAAGCAAGCACTGTAACCGACATAGTGTAGAACAATGTTACAATATAAATTGTAGTAGGTATCTAGGTCATATTGATGGTCACCAATTAAAATAACATAAAACGGATACCTACCTATTATTAAATTTATGAACGGAAGTAAGTGAATGTTAGGTTAAAAAAAAAAAACAAATGGACAATCATTAGTAAAAAATCAAGGACTCGTGAAATTGCAAAACATTTTTCAAAATGAATTGCAGTTGTTTTATCTACTAATGATATTTGTCGAATCTGTCTATCATTATATTCATTTTTCATTTTTGATTCATTTTCATTATTTATTTATTTTCATTGCAGTGCACAATGAAATGAACAATACGGTCGGGGGTGCCTGCCATAAATATCAGAATTGTTTATTTTTTATTTTTCTATGGTGCCCAAACCTGAAGCTACATTATTTTAATAATAACAAAAGATCTAAATAATAAACCATAACTTACCCTCTTTTTTAGTATTGCCGCCTTGGGGTCCAATAAATACATATTTCCTGTTTCAACGAACAATGAAATATAGATGTAAGTAAGGTTTAATGTTTCCTTAGAGAAAAAAAAAATCACAAAAAAATCTTTCATAATTATTGTACTTTTGAACCTGCCAAGCTATTAAGTATATCACAATTTATTTTTGTTTCCGTTATCAATGAGGTAATATACATTTAAGAAAATTAGACTTTACAATACCCATATTGCCGTGGCAGTTCGTTTCAGGTTTTTGACCCAGTTAAATCGGTCACTCACTCACTCTTCAACTTCCGACTTGATGAACTTGAATTAAAGTTTTCTGCTCAAAGCCGAATAAAGAAATAAATATTTTATTTGAGTTTAAATTTATACTCGATAAAAAAATTACGTTACATTTATTTATACCACTTATAAACTGGCTACCGTACCAGCTTCGTCCGCATGAAAGTAGAAAATAAAAAGCCTGTTACTCAGTGAAAATGTAGCTTTTTAATGGTAAAAAAAAATGAATTCAGTCAAGTAGTTTTTGAGTTAAATCGTAACATACATAGGGGTCTTTAAGTCGAGAGTGAATAGGTTACTTCTAGGTAAGCGTGCTCCATCGTCGGCCACATCATCACTTACCATCAGGTGAGATAGTGGTCAAACGCGAGCCTATCAATAATAAAAAAAAACAAAAAAAAAAATTTAAATCTAAAAATAAATAGGAACTTTACAATATTATTTTAGACAAGCAAAATGTGTAAGTTTGTATTTCTGAAACTGAACCGATTCTAAAAATTCTTTCAATAGATAATATGTAGCTGCACTATTCCTGAGTGCTAAGAATGTTTTTTAATTATTATGTACCTATTCTATAGCTTCTGTAGTCTTTGCTCGCGTGAAAGTGGCTTTCTCCATATAAAATTTGAAATAGGTTTTCATCCCCCGTAGAGATGAATTTTGAAAAATCAAACGACCCACTGACCCTAATAGATACTTATTCTTGTGTAAGGTACCTACGTATATATACCGATGTACTAACCCATTTTTTTTGGTCACTAAGTATATCTTTTTGAGCGCAGATTTTGGTGTTGTTAGAAAAAAAATGAGAAATCCTCTCATCCACTTGAATTCTTCTATGTAAAGCTGTCTTGAATCAACATGTATCGTGATCCTTTACATGATCTAGTAATGAAAAGCAGTTCATTGTTTTCGGGTAGGTTCGAAAAGGTCAATGTACTTTATTCCATGGTTATCTGGCGCCTTCTTTAGCTTGGTAAGGTCAATGCGTCGAAGTCCGTCTTCGGGGCAACACCATCTAGTGTCTCTACTTATAGGCTTTTCCTGAATAGCTATGACGTTCACAACTCGGTCAGTAAAACAGAGACACTTTTTCGTCCTACCATTAAATTATAGCTAACACTGTGTTGAGTATAATAAAAAAAAACCCACTTTATGATTTTACCGCCGTAGATTGTGATTGCTGACTTATATCGTACAGCTTAAAGTATACTTTTCATTAACTTTTTATTTTTGAATGTTCGCTAAATATGGAAGTTGCAATATCAATCAAATTACAATTAATTTATGCCAGTACGGAGTTGCCCAAATTTACTTGGGAAAGGCCGTCTACTGACTACCTTTTAAAAATCGCGTTTATTTTCATTTTGATAACAGTTATATTAATGTTTGTAAAAGTAATTGATAAATAAGGAATCATAAGTCATCATTAATATTCAAAATATACAATCAAGTTAAAGAATCAGCCATAGGGTGTTTAACAAATCAAGCTTGCAATAAACTATGCCGGATTTCGACGCTTCGACCTTACCATTTTTAATGCCAGTTCTTATATTTATTCTAGTATTTTTGTATGATCTGATAATCATGACATTCATCATCATCATTTGTACCGATAGACGTCCACTGTTGGACATAGGCCTCCCCCAGGAGTCGCCACAATGAACGATCCTGTGCGTCCCGCAACCAGGTCATCGGTCCACCTTGTAGGAGACCTTCCTATACTGCGTCTTCCGGTACGCGGTCGGCATTCCAGAACCTACGCACGCGAACCAGGCCCAACGGCCATCTGTTCTGCGATCAATGCGCCCTCTTTATTGCCACGTAAGTTTAGCAATTCTTCGTGATATGTCGGCAACCTGTGAAATTCGTCCGATGCAATTTATGGAAGGCTCCACATGTATTCCTTGGTCACGCCATCACGCGTGAACGGCTGGACTGATTTCGCTAATTCTTTTTTTGTTGTGTTCGTTATTGTGAAGAGAAGGTTCTTATGGAAACAAAAAAGAAAATTAGGGTAGTGTAGGGTAGAGTAGAGTAGGGTAGTGTTTGGGTAGTGTAGGGTAGAGTAGGGTAGAGTGGGGTAGAGTAGGGTAGGGTAGAGTAGAGTAGAGTAGAGTAGGGTAGTGTAGGGTAGAGTAAGATAGAGTAGGGTAGAGAAGGGTAGAGTAGAGTACGGTAGAGTAGGGTAGAGTAGGGTAGAGTAGTGTAGAGTAGGGTAGAGTAGGGTAGTGTAGGGTAGAGTAAAATAGAGTAGGGTAGAGTAGGGTAGGGTAGAGTAGAGTACAGTAGGGTAGTGTAGGGTAGAGTAGGGTAGAGAAGGGTAGAATAGGGTAGAGTAGGGTAGAGTAGGGTAGAGTAAGGTAGAGTAGGGTAGTGTAGGGTAGTGTAGGGTAGAGTAAAATAGAGTAGGGTAGAGTAGGGTAGGGTAGAGTACAGTAGGGTAGTGTATGGTAGAGTAAGATAGAGTAGGGTAGAGAAGGGTAGAATAGGGTAGAGTAGGGTAGAGTAGGGTAGAGTAGGGTAGAGTAGGGTAGAGTAGGGTAGAGTAGGGTAGAGTAGGGTTGAGTGGGGTAGAGTAGGGTATAATAGAGTGGAGCAGGGAAGAGCGGGAGCGAAGCCGCGCGAGCAAAAACTAGTCACAGCTAGTGTATTATAAACAGCCACCCACATATAGCCCCAGTTACATGTAATTTCATTACCAAACATGTACCTACTGACAATGTCGCAAAACGAGATCTAGATCATAACGATTATGGCTGTCGGACATCCGGTCACGATTCAACACTTCCGGTCCCACTTCCCTATTGGTCCGAGATTTCCGAGAGCTGAGAAAAGGTTGTTGTTAAGTATTAATAATGAACTATTTAAAATAAATCTACGAGATGTTATTTATCTGTGAAGTATGCCTAGTACCACAGAAAAGATGAAAATGGTTATAAAGGAAATACTTTCCGATTTGTACTACAACGAGTGTCGCTGGTCTCACACCCTTTAGGGCCCAAGCGCCCGAAAAGTGCCATAAAACAGTAACTTTTTGAAGCCTACTCCTCGGTAAAGGCCAGGTTAATCGGTTTGAAAAAATATAATATGTTTATTATAAATTCATGAACAATATTATCAACATTTGATTTTTCCGTGCGATTAATACTCGTACTATTGTCTAAAAAAATATTTAGCAATTTCGCAACTTTTCCCTACTCCTTCGAAACGGTTTGGATCTTTAGAAACATTTTTACACATAAAAATTGGTGGTTAAATATTCTTCAAAGTGATCATAGCCATAAATCAAACAATATTTCGCAAAGAAAATTAATACCCGCGCACTATCTGGGCGCAGCTAGCCGCAATTAAGTCCACAGATACGCGTACTGTCGCCTATGTGGGTACGAGAGTTGTGTCCATAGAAATATAATCTATGGTTGTGTCCATCTAATTTCGGCTAGATGGTTCAAGGGACTATAAGCCTTAACTCTACTACAGGCAATAAACCAATACTAACGCGCATCGCACCCACGAGGTCATTCTAACCTCTTTCATCGGTTCGGTGCCCAACTGCCCAGTACCAAATATAAATACAAAAACTTCATTAGTGCACACCGTGCTTACCGTAGCACGGTCATGGTTTTTTTTAAGGTGGGAAGGGAAATCATCTAATGACGGCTCCTGTTCTAGGGCAGAGCGGGAGGGCGTGTTAGTCTTTTATTGTCGACGACTTAACCACACCTTCCTACTTACTGTATAAAATCATTCTGTTGCCTTTAAGTTCTAGGACTACGGGTAACGTTTTTTTAATTGATTTAAACTAGTGCTTGACTGCAATCCCACCTGATTCCCACCTAATGGTAAGAAAGAAAAAAACGTTTATTCGTACCTCACATATACAATAGAAATAAAATAGGTATGATATAGAAACCTCCTGAGGCCATGTCCGGTGAGGACCTGCGCCAGACGGAAAGTGAAGACGCCCGCCGCCGCGGAAAAAAAAATAGTGCAAGGCCAAAAAGGCGCCTAACTCACCATATGCTGTAAGCAGTGATGCAATAGTTGACACCTTTTTAGAAATCGACCGATGCCCCAAGAGGACATGGTGGAGGTGTGCCCCGCTTGGGCGGAACACCGGCCGTATCGACGTGGGGGCAGAGGCGGAAGCGACCTCTCACGCCGGGCTCTGGTCCAGGCCAGTCCGGACTTCTGGAGTGAGGGGGAATGGGTGCCAGTCGCCTCTCCCTACGAAGCAAAAACGCTAGCGAAGAAGACCCGCATGCGTAAGGGAACGGACAGCCTCACATCCAGCCGCCGAGACCCTGACCTTGACTACCAGCCACCGTATGTTTGAGGACGACGAGCAATGTGTAGCTCGCCGTCCGGCCGCCTGGTAACCGTCTAGACCGAACCGAACCGAACCCGAGTCGTGGACGCCACGTAGTGAGTGACGAAGTAGATAGATAGATATATACAGAAGTTAATCTCATGTATCACTTCGCTTTTTATACCTACGCTAGGCGATCGCGCTAGGGTCAGCGCGTTGCTCCGAACTGTACGAGTCCGACTGGGCGATTGAGTGATTGAGCCGAGATATCGTGTCCGTGAGCGGTGTCTGTGTGCGTTGCTCGAGCGCGATATGTATGTAGATTGTCTTCTGTACCTATATAATATGTATTTTGTGACGTCCAGTACGTCGGTAGCGACGGTAGCCTCGGTAGGTACAGTTAACTAATATAATTTATTAAACATATTTTTATCTTTTAGGACATTGAACTTTGTAATTACTTGCAATAAACTGCATTGTTAAGTATTTCCTACTTCAATTGCCACTGATTGTCGCATAAGATTAAGTACCTACTTATCTAATACGGAATCAACTTCGGAAGTAAATTATCACGATGCCGTATTTAGATTTCTTTGTTGATTTATGTACTTACACACTAAAAAACATCATCATCATCATCATATCAGCCGAAAACGTCCCCTGCTGGACATAGGCCTCCCCCAAGCGTCGCCACAACGACCGGTCCTGTGCGACACCGACACGCATCCATCGGATTCCCGCGACCCTGACCAGGTTATCGGTCCACTTTGTTGGACGTCTTCCAACGCTGCGTCTTCCGGTACGTGGTCGCCACTCCAGAACCTTTCGTCCCCATCGACCATCTATTCTGCGTGCCATGTGCCCTGCCCATTGCCACTTCAGTTTGGTGATTCTTTGAGCTATGTCGGTAACCTTGGTTCTCCTGCGGATATCTTCATTTCTGATGTGATTAAACAAGGAAACTCCGAGCGTAGCCCTTTCTATCGCCCTTTGGGTGACCTTGAGTCTTCTTATGAGGCCCATTGTAAGCGACCACGTTTGGGAGCCATAAGTCATCACCGGCAACACGCATTAGTCATAGACTTTTGTCTTGAGACACTGTGGTAGGTATATACCACTTAAAAAAAGTGCAGTTTATTTCAAAACAGAAAATATTTTATTTTATCGTTCCTGATTATTTATTACCTACACCTCTAAAACATGGTTATATTGTATTATTAATTATTAAAGAGTAATAACTCTAATATGTATTTTGATTTTATCTTTTTTAAATACTCTTTCGCTTATGTAGTACTTACTTATCTAAAGGCGAAAAAGCTCCAGGGTTGCCGGCGAAATTCAAATTGTCATAAGTTTTTTTTGCATTTTACAGGTCAGTGTGACACTGTAACCTGCAAAATGCAATAAAAACTAAAAAAAAAATGCATTTCGCGGACTACTTTTCAGCATACCCTTTAAAATAAAAAATAAAAAAAAATATCATAATCTCGCAAATCGCGCGGTAGATATTGCTGACTTCAATTCACTAAAGATCCTATAGACCTACGTTGAACAAAAAAAAAAACCAACCGACTTCAATGAAAAAAAAAAAACATTAAAAGTGCAAAATAACTTTAATTTCAGAAGCCCATAATATTCTAGCTATATTTTTATGTTATTTAACACCGGACATAATAACCTCCTCCTTTTTGAAGACGGTTAAAAGTGTAAGCGAGCAGATAGAAAGAAATCTAAATCTTTGCTCGTTTAATTTATGAAAGCGACATCTGTTAGTTCACTACTTCATTATTTGTGTTCCAGTATTAGTTCATTATCTATTCCAAGGCAACGCATGTATGATAGAACAGTTTTCATATATAATAAATAGATGGCGGTAAGAGTTTTTACGGAACAATTGAAAACTACTTTTTAATAAATTCAAATGGGGATAGGGAATGGACAGGGAACGCACAAGGAAGGTGCTACCATTTGATGGCGAAAATCATTCTGCATAATTATTTGATACTAGCGGATATAATATTAATACATAAGTAATGTATATTTATAATAATACATAATTTTGTTTTTATGTTAAAAATGTTATCATCAAAGTGATCTGATGATATTAATGATGGAGCCGAAATTCTGTAATTAATCACTGTAAACCTAACCATATTTGAAGTGTCTGGGTTAACTGAAATTATCTTGTTTATTAGTACTAGCTTATCTAAGTGTGTCACAATTAAAAAGTGTAAAATGATTTCCGAAGCTTTTGATCGTTTTAGTGTTTTTTTTTAAGCTATTGCATAGCTTCTATCGCGGGCCTTGAGCGTGGAGACCGAATCCAGAAATTCCGTAACGAAAATAACCTAACACCCCCCACTCATTTGTTTTTTGAGCGTGGTGACCGATAAGAAAACAAATGAGTGAACAATCAATCAAAATTCAATTCAATGTGTGAAAGTGTAACTTCAATTAATATCAAAGAAAAAAAAACAAAGGAAAAAAAATACTGCATAAATAAAATAAATAAATAATTATAATTGCATAAGTTGATAAAAATGCTATGCAATTGCTTTACCGCGGCAGTCCCCGAGTGCCACACGTCTTTTTTTTTATTATTTTTAGTGAAGTCGGTTATTTTTAATGCATTATTTTGAAGATCTAAAACTAGGGAATCCAATCCCGCAAAAGCGAGATTCCTCATACGGGATCCCGCACGTCTGCGGGGTTGATAAGTTTGTTTAATTCAGACGATGCGCCGTTCTGACTATGTATTTATTAGACCCAGCACAACTATGTAACAACTTCACATGGAAATCGTTACTGTTCTTTTGAGTTCGTATGGAAAATAATTTTGTTTTCAATTTTTACCTTGTAAGTTGTTTTTACATTGCTCACAGAACAGAAGGTCGATGGGGACAAAAGGTTCTGGAATGGCGACCACGTACCGGAAGATGCGGCGTTGGAAGACCTTCCGCAAGGTGGATCGATGATCTGGTGAGGGTCGCGGGAATCCGATGGATGCGACACGCACAGGACCGGTCATTATGGCGACACTTGGGGGAGGCCTATGTCCAGCAGTGGACGTCTTTCAGGTGAAATAATGATGATGAAGTTGAGTTTGAGTCCTTTATCAAAAGTTGAACGGAACGTTATCAATATCAGTTTAGGTAGGTACCTATTCTATGATATTTTTTTGAGGTTTTAATTCATCCAATGACTTCTCCCGCTGTAGGGCGGAGCGGAGCGAGACAGTCACAGGCGTGTGAGTCAGGGAATTCTAACACCGTTTCACCGTTCACCACCCGTGTCAGACTTGTACTGACTATAAAACCACTCCTGTGTCCTCGGTCCTGCTGGGTCCCTACCTACGGTTTTGCTGATATCTCTTTAAGGCGCGGGGAACAGTATGCGCCGTCGACGATTTAGACTCGGTCCGGACGGTGATCGGACGTCCGGACGGCGTGTCACCTATTGCTCGTAGTCGACGAACCAGCACCTGCCATGGCTGATAATCGGGGGTCACGGTCGCAGTGGCTGAGGCATGAGGATGTCCGTTGATCCATTCCTATGATCCATTCCCTCACGTGCAGGGCCGTCTCCTTCGTTAACATTATTGCTTTGCAGAAAAAGGCGTTCGCCTCTCATTTCCTCTTGCCCCGGACCAGGGCACAGGTCGGTTTTTAGTATATTTCTACTCTTAAAACAAACAAATATTTAAAAAATCCCAATTCCACAATTCCTGCGGGATCACGATTTTGATGCGGGATTGGATTCCCTATCTAAACCCATATTTTATTACCTTTCTAAATCGGACATTCTACTATATTGAACTTTGGCTTTATTGGCTTTTTTTATGGTGGGAAAATCATCAGCTCGTACAGACCGACTCATTCAAAGGGTGCAAAACGCCTGCGCACGCTTTTGTTATAAAATTCCTCCTAGAAGCCACGTAACACCATTCCTAAACAAGCATTTTACCCTCAAAATGAAGTCGAGACGTAAGCTTCACTTGGCCTGCCTTCTATTCGGTGTGATTAAATTTCAGAAACCAGACTACCTATACAATAAACTGAGTTGGATCACGAGCAAGCGAGAATGCGGAAGAAGGCAATGTTCACAGCAACTCTCATCACATCCCCATAGAACTGCATCATTTAGAGGCAGTTTCCGTTATTCAGCAATGAAAGTGTGGAACAACATCCCTCCGCCTATTAGAGTTATTAATACGATAAGTACTTTTAGAAGACGTTTACGGCAATATTTGATTGATGCGCAGCGGAAACTAGATCTGACCAATTTAAACGTTTCATTAATATGATAAGTATGCTAATTGATTCCGTTAACTATCTTCGGTTTGTAGGTATCCATGGGATATGTTGCACAACAATACAAAGGATTATACGTAGCTACAATGTGTGTGTGCGGGTGATTGAGATTCCTTGAGCACCGGTGTCCCTCTCTGCTGCCTTGTTTTCCTGTGTCCGCTACTCGGGGGCGCAGACGTGTCATACGCGACACCGACGTTTTACTCGTAGTTGGGAGACCTGTGGGAAACGTAGGACGCGTTATTGAATTTGTATTTAACAGTCGGCTTATCAGTGAGATATTTAATTCAAATATAAATAAATAAAGAAACGAGCAGATCGAGTGCGTTTATGGTAACATACCCTATGTGCCTGGCCTACTTGCAACGAGTAGGTACTTGCGGTCGGCGCCTGCCTAGCCGTTCATCCTCCTTATTGCAATTACCATTCTTTTTGGTGGTATGATTGAAACATTATGACCCGCACCTGCAAAAGGAAAAATCATACACATACTAATTTAGTAATGAATTATTATTATTTTATTTTTTTTTTTCTTCTTGACTTTTTACTGTAGATAGGCGATAATTACCTTAAATCAATATCTTTCTATATTTTCACAATTTTCGTTTCACTTTACTGACGTGACGTTAAACTGCACACACATACACAGATTGATTTTATTATGATTATTATTTATTTATTTTCAAATACCCGTAGTCGACTTGCTTTTCTTTTAACACATTTTTCACTGGCTTGCAACTCGTCTACCGCGCTCAGATGCTAATAGCATAATGGGTTGTGTAACGTGCGCTGTATTGATGGCGGTGGCTTGAGACCATGTACGCTGGGACCTATTTAAAGTTTTATTTAATTGGGTACTGATTAAATACTCAAACAACTAACACTGAACAATTACGACATATAATTTTGTACACATAAAAATATACATATATACACATATATTTATATATATACACATACATTTACTTTTACATATTTCAAAAACCGATTTTCATTCGTTACTCACCTACACTCAAAGGTTCAGTTGAAAACCAGCGTCAGGCAACTGCCACGGTTGTCTGACAGAATGCTGAACTGAACCTATTTGGCACTACCGTGAGACACATTATTGCTGATTGTTTTTTATTTTATTTTTTTATTTCTTTTTTTAAGTTTTATTTAAGCTATTAATTTATATCAATGTTTTAATACTTTTTATGTTCATAGTGTGCCAAATAAACATGTTTTCTTTCTTCTTTCTTTCTTTTCTTATCAATGACATTAACAACCCCCGCTCTTTAGCGGAGTGGGAGATAGTGTCAGACTCTTACTGACTAAAAAGCCGCTCCGGTCCTTTAAGCCTTCATACCAGGGCTCGAGCTATCAAAACTAACCCTGGCCCCGGTAGGCTTCGACCCAGCTGGGCCCCTGCTGTTGCTGACAACTCCTTGAGGCGCGCGGGGACAGTGCGCGCCGTCGACGACTTGGGCTCGGTCCGGACAGCTACCGGACGGTCGGACAGCGAGCTACCCAATGCTCGCCGTCCGCAAGCCCGCGCCTACGGTGGCCGGAAATCGGGATCGGAATCCCGGCGGTGGCGAGAGCACCGTTGCCTGATGCGGTCGGCCTCCTCCTTTGCTAGCATTACTGCTTCGCAGAAGGAGGCGACCGCCTGCCACTCCTCGCTTCGGACCATGGCCTGAACCAAGACTCGGCGCGAGAGGTCTCCACCGCCGATCGCCCCCACGAGGGCACGGCGATGCTCCGCCCAAGCATTGGGTTTATTGCCTCAAAATCCAACTAATTCTGAACGTTCACGTTTGTTGGTACTTAAAGCTATTTAGTTAGAGACGTGAATAGTGGAATAGACTTAAATACTAATACCTATTTTACATGGAGCAACTGCCTATCTGATCTCCACAACCCAGTAACTGGGTGATAGGATACCCCCTGGCAAGACTGGTCTGGTGTAATGCTGTTTCCAGATTTTTCAAGTGTTCTCAATCATTTAAACAAACACTCAATTTTAAATCTTTATATCTATGTACTACTTACCAATATTAGTTATAGTATCTACAATAAAATATAGTTCGTTATTAGTGCTGCCAGATCCTATTAGATAAAAATCGGGACAGTTGATAAAACAAATCGGGATTTAGGGTTTTAGATCGGTTTTTTTTAACTTTTTTTTTTCAGGTACGAAATCATCCGATGACTTCGTTCTAAGCTGGAACGAGAGGCCATGTCAGACTTTTACTGACTAAAACCCAGTCTTCTTTAGTTGCCCTTTATGTTCCAGGGCCAAAAATCTTTCCCGCAGTCCTGGTGGGCATCGGCCCTACTGGGCCTTAAACCAAACTGAAGGAGTTTTTTGATTTATCGGGACTCGGGCCTGGTTTTTTGATTTATCGGGACATTTAGCGTACCGATCAGGTGCAAATCGGGACGCGTCCCCAGACCCATAGAAATCGGGACGTCCCACACAAATCGGGAAGCCAGGGCCTCAAGTCTGCTATTACAATAGTGTCAGAATGGTCTATCATTGATGTTATAATTGTCGATTTTGACAAGTTTGGTAATCTACTAATATAATGGCGTCATTATGACTTTCCAATGGTCAACCACTGACACTCCATTGAAAGAAGTGACATAGAATGGTAATCTCGTACATATTGACAAATGAATATTTGACGTTTGCGGTAATCTACTAAAACTTTGACAGTTTATTTGATCAGTGTTTTACCATTAGAACGGTATTGTGCAGTTATTGGTTTTAATATACTCGAAATTATCATTCTACCACAATTCTATTACAAGACCAGTGACCGATCAATGATCGATCATTATGAATTAGCAGATTACAAACTTTTAGCAAAATGACAATGGGATCGTGTTGGAATGACGAATTTATAAAAATAGCAGACTTGGGGCCCTGGCAACACTATTCATTACATCTTAGTAAAGTCCTACACATACATCGATAGATACAATAATGATAAGAAAGAAAAAGGATTGAAGGAAATTGACGTTATTAAGCAAAAAAACTAAACTGAAACTTAATCATTTTATATTGCGCTTATAAACTTCAGGAGTCAGTGCACGGTTCGAATTGGTCATTTCCTAAGGAGAAGAGTAGGTAAGAAACTGCATGGTGTAATGGTGTGGTACGTCCAGACCTGGCAAATACTCCGCTCGCGAGCCGTTCGCGAGCCGCTTGTGAGCTAAGCGCGTGCAATTCATGTTCGTACGAAGCGCGCGCGGCGTAGGGGCTTCGTACGAACGAGCCGTTCGCAAGCGGCTCGCAAGCGGTGCATTCGCCAGGTCTGGACGCACCATAAAAAAAAAAAAATTAAATAATTAAATTGTTGTAATAAAACTGCTCACGTCAGTATAATAGTAGTTTATGTGACTAGGGGATAAAGCAGTATCTTTAAGTCGCGGGCGGCATGTTGAATTCCGAACGAAACGAAGGTTGCTGATTTTAATCCCGAACGATAGTGAGGGATTTATAAAATTAACTCCCGAGCATTGCGAGGGAGTTAATAAAGAAACCTGAGTGAAGTGAGGAATTCAAGCCGCCCAAGACAAAGACAGCTTTATCCCCGTGTTGCATACTCTACTTTTTACACCATCTGTGAGATAATTAAAAGACAATTTGGTCGACCAAATCATATATTAGAGAAATATAAGTATTATGTTTACAAGTTCATCAAACAAACAAAATTCACTACTCCAAGATTCTATAGTTTCAATTTTCTATAATGCTCCCGTGTCGTCAGTACGCACGTTTTATTCTATTTTCTTTTTTTTTGTTAGTGGCCAGTTTGAATCATAGTGATTACATACTCTTTGGTTTGAATTTCGAGTCAACTTGTTCGATGCGCCTACATTTTAATTCATAATGTTGACGATTCTTGATGCTCCAAATTCAAATCTCATTATTCCCTAGGGATCGGCCATACTGCATTATCTCCCTAGGCATATAATGACTTGCTTTAAGTGAGGTTTGTATGACGTGTAAAACGACATTATCGAGCAGGTGGTGTAAAAAATAATATATTTATTACTCAATCGTTTGAATTGTCCAGAAGTCAGTCAATCACAAAAGTGATGCTAGTTGCACATTCCAAAGCGTAGATCTCATGGAGAAGAACGTGCAAGAAACTCCATGGACACTCTTTTTTAGGGTTCCGTAGTCAACTAGGACGTAGTCAACTACCCTTATAGTTTCGCCATGTCTGTCTGTCCGTCTGTCCGTCCTCGCTTAATCTCTGTTACCGTTAGCACTAGAAAGCTGATATTTGGTACCAATATGTATATCAATTACGCCGACAAAGTGGTAAAATAAAAATTGGAAAAAAATGTGTTTTATTAGGGTAGCCCCCCCTATATGTAAAGTGGGAAGTGTTTTTTTTTTTTAATTTCAACTCTACCGTGTGATTATTGATTGTGAGTATTGTTGGATAGGTATTTAAAAAGGAATAGGGGTTTAGTAAAATCATTTTTTGATAATGTCAATAATTTCGGAAATAATCGCTCCAAAAGTAAAAAACAATGTGTCCCCCCCCTCTAACTTTTGAACCACAAATTTAGAAAATATGAAAAAAATCTGAAAAGTAGAACTTTATAAGGACGGAAAATCATTTTGAACTTGATGGAAAGAACAGTTTTTGTACTTAAAAAAAAAGACAAAAAATGTACAAAATAATTTCTGGACTAAGTTTGTAGTATAATCGTATATGCAAGCATTTTTTTAAACTCTTATGTGGATACACTTATTGTGACGGACGGGAAACTACGGAACCCTACACTGAGCGTGGCCCGACACGCTCTTGGCCGGTTTTTTAATTATGTTTGTTGTTACATTAAAAAAAAGGCCAGTTTTGAAATTTGAGAAATACCCTAGAATGTAACTTGGAACGAAACTGAAAGAAACAATAAAATAATATTAACTACATACTTAATTGTTTTAATGTAATTACATAATGGTTAATAATGGACATAATGGTTGGTAATGTAATATAGACGGTTACATAACATAAATAATAAAAAAAATATCAAATTTTAAAACAAGCCTTTTATTTTTTGAGAACTTTAGTGACACAAAGGCGACACGATCGTCACTGATTGGTGCGTAAGAAAGACTCCCCGGAGTAGGTACGTAAAGGTTGGTGCGTCGTTTTGACGATGTCGTGGCCAAATCTTAGAATTGATCACTTCATGATATGGCCAACTAAAACTAGCCACATTTGATGATGATATGTCAATCCTCGTTTGGCCATATCATTGATATAGGATTTCTACGATCATAAAAGGTCAGTAAAGAAAGTAGGTAAAACGAGGATTGACATATCAACTAACTAGGTATACTTAAGGCCCAAGCGCCCGAAAAGTGCTTTAAAACAGTGACTTTCTGAAGCCTACTCCTCGGTAACGGGCAGGTTAATAGGTTTGAAAAAAATATATGTTTATTATAGATTCATGAACAACATTATCAACATTTGATTTTTTCGTGCTATTAATAGTTTTGTCTAAAAAAAATATGTGACAATTTCGCAACTTTTCCCTATTCCTTCGAAACGGCTTGGATCTTTAGAAACATTTTTACACATAAAAATTGATGGTTAAATAATCTTCACAGTGAACATTGCATATATACGTAAATCAATTAATATTTCGCAAAAAAAATGGATTTAAAGGTTAGCCGCGCGCTTTCCGGGCGCTGTTGGCCGCAAATAAATGCACAGATTTGCGTACTGCCGCATAGGCGAGTGCGAGAGGTGCGTCCACATAATTTTGGCCAGATGGTTCAAGGGACTATAAGCCTTATCATTTAAAACGGTTTGGCCAGTTCTACTTGGTCATTTCATGAAGTGCTCAATTTCTAAGGCCCGTATTACAGAACGTCACTCAAAACTCAAGCATTACTTAAAACTAGACTCAAGCCATTTGATTGGTTAAAACTGGTTTTAAGTAATGCTTGAGTTTTGAGTGACGTTCTGTAATACGGCCCTGAGATCTGGTCACGACAGCGACACTTTCAAGCATTTTACACTCCATTTACTAGACAATATGTAATTTTATTTTATTTATTATTTAGGGACAATTAACATCCACAATATATACACAAATATCAATAATTTGAGTGGTAAGTAACAATATTGCAGCCAAAATTAAATTACTTAAAAACATTTAAAAAAATTGAATAAATTAAAAATACAAGAATAAATAGTTGACTAAAACATCACAAAACAAAACTAATAAAAATATAGGTAATCAAACTGTCTGGCATATTTCATTTCGAACTGAGCAAAGGTCTGAGGTTAAATCCCGAACACAGTGATCTATTATGATGTACAATATAATAAACATATTTTTTGTTTTTTAATAAAGACTCTAGACAAATCTTTAAATATTATCTATGAAGTACACAAGAACTTCTAAGACATAGACATAAGATAAGTATGTATATCTTATAAGACATTTATGTAGGCTCTACTCTAATTCATCACTTTTGTCTCTTAACTTCCACAGAATTTCTTCTAATACATTTAATATGTACCTACTATGCGTTGCAAGGAAGAATAGGAAAGTCAATAGCCTTGATCTGTCAAATGTTGATTGTAAAGTATGGTTTGCAAAGAAACCTTTTTTTGGGTTCCGTAGTCAACTAGGAACCCTTATAGTTTCGCCATGTCTGTCTGTCCGTCTGTCTGTCTGTCTGTCCGTCCTCGCTTAATCTCTGTGACCGTTAGCACTAGAAAGCTGAAATTTGGTACCAATATGTATATCAATCACGCCGACAAAGTGGTAAAATAAAAATTGGAAAAAAATGTTTTATTAGGGTAGCCCCCCTATATGTAAAGTGGGAAGTGATTTTTTTTTAAATTTCAACCCTAACGTGTGATATATTGTTGGATAGGTATTTAAAAATGAATAGGGGTTTAGTAAAATCATTTTTTGATAATGTCAATAATTTCGGAAATAATCGCTCCAAAAGTAAAAAACAATGTGTCTTCTAACTTTTGAACCATAAGTTTAGAAAATATGAAAAAAATCTGAAAAGTAGAATTTTATAAGGACTTTCTAGGAAAATTATTTTGTACTTGATGGAAAGAAAAATTTTTATACAAAAAAGACAAAAAGGTTGTACAAAATAATTTCTGGACTAAGTTTGTAGTAGAGTGCGTCTACTGAAAGCGTAACCTGGAGTTTTTTTTTTAAATTAAATTGGCAACATTGTTTTACTGAAAAAAATCACGTCAAAGTCTATGGTTGCAATTGTCAGTTTTGGAAACAGATATTTATTTATCAAGAATAATTGCTTAATTATGGGAAAAACAATAAACAGTAACGTGCAAAAACTGCTACACACTATGTTTAATAAGTTCAAATAAAAACAAGAAGAGAAAGAAGGTGTTTTCAATGAAAACCATCAATGTTTACATACGATTTCTGTATTTTTAAGTTAGTATGACGTTTTAATCTTGATCCTTGTCGACTAATATATTTAGGATATAATGATTTTTTTTTTCTTATATTTTTAGATAATCTGACATATTGCGAATTTCATAATGGACAAAAACATCGAACAAAGAAGGCTTTTGGTGAATCGACTTAATCAAAAACACATGCTAGTGAGTGGTAGAATGCGTTAAAAAGCAGTTGAGATGTAATGAAAGATTTGCCCCACTTTGTCTGATAGTGCATCAACATCTTCAACTGAAGTTAAAATTGCGAACTAGTTCAAGTTTGAGAGCTGTTGAACTTTTTGTGTCTCACGAGTCGATCCGTATCATTTGAAACAATCATTGGAGTATAAAACATGTTCCCACTTGACTAATCCCAAAAGATCTGAATTTTCTCTATGCTAAAACGAATCGATTCCAACCCAACAATCTTGAAACACATTATTAGTGTTGGCGAGACGTGATGAAGTTGAAATCATGTTGACCATTTTATTTGACTATCGCGGTGTTGTGCACTTGGTATTCTTGCCAGAAGGCCAAATGGTAAATAAAGAATATTATTTGAATATTATATAGCGACATTTGAGAGATCAGATAAAATAAAATAATTTGGTATAATAACTAACATTTTGTGTGTTATTGACCTTTACCATACACACCCCACCAAATAATTAAGTCTACACACATGTTTTTGACTAGGATTAACTATTATACAATTGTCATAAATACAAAAAATACTCTAGTATCAAAACTTTTTTCTCCTACTATTTCAATAATACCACATTCAAAATTTTTGGTTGTAACCTCCTTTTCTCAGGTCACGCTTTCATTAGACGGACTCTATAATCGTATATGCAAGCATTTTTTTAAACTCATAAGTGGGTACACTTATTGTGACGGACGGGAAACTACGGAACCCTACACTGAGCGTGGCCCGACACACTCTTGGCCGGTTTTTTGTGTAATAATAACGCTTTTTTGTTTGCTCTGTATTACTGACTTCTAGTTAAATCTAGGTGAAGTATAACGTTATTGTTTAATCTAAATTAGCTAAATACTAATATTATTTGACTGGCCTGTTGGTCTAGTGGTTAGTGACCCTGACTGCTATGCCGGAGGTCGTGGGTTCGATTCCCACCCAGGACAAATGTTTGTGTGATGAGCATAATCATTTGTTCTGTGTCTGGGTGTAAATTATCTATAATATGTAGATATGTATTTAGAAAACAAGTATGTTTATCAATTGTCTAGGACCCATAACACAAGCTCTGCTTAGCTTGGGACTAGACGGCGTTGTGTGATAGTTGTGGAATATTATTATTATTATTATTTAAGGCATAATTAATTAGTGAAAAAAAAAACATTTGCCAGTACTAAAATACTTCACAAAGTGAGATTAGCAAAATTGAAGAACTGGGTTCTGGTTAAACCTTTTTCGTTCATGATTCCTAAATAAATATTATTAAAAAAAAAACTTGTTTTGCTCACGCTACCCAATTATTCGATTTGACAGCTATGACGTCACAACACAATGTAAAATTCAATCCTGTGCTTATTTGGAACGCATTGCACTGTGCACAGAGAATTGTAACAATCATAGTAGTCGGCGTTGCGTACAAACTACCTACAGGTCATTGAACTCGCTCAGCTCACGTTTCCTTAAAGAAATTAATTTCGTACATGCGTAAATTAATACGAGTTTTGAAAAATAGGTACTTTATTTTTTAATTTTATCTGTACAAATCGATAGTGTTTCATGTACCGGATCGACCCTCCACGGGATTAAAACGATTAAAATTTAACGGTGTAGGTATATTTTCCCAAAAATATTTAAAAAGATCACAAGTTGGACACCATCCGCAATCCTCCTCGTTTAAGGAGCACTCGCCGTCGTCAAACTGCAGTACAGGGAGACCTCACACCTTTCTCCTATGTAATCTTCTTTACAGCTGAAATAAAGAAAAAGCAAGAATGAAAAAAAAAAAAAACTAGAAAGCCAGTCGGAAAGCAGGCAAAGCCAGGTAGGTACCATGGAGTGTCTGGCCGGTTCTTCTCCATAGGAAACGACCAATTGGAACCGTGCACTAACTTCTGACGTTTTATAAGTGCCCAAGTAGGCCTATGTGAAATAAGTCATTTGGAGTTTGAGTTTGGAGTTTGAGTTTTGAGCTTTTAAGGTAATGTGTAATTCCTGAATACCTATAGGATAATCCTCCTATAACTACAATTACCTTGGAAACAATAGGGTAGTTTCCTGGGTCAAAATAATTACATTTTATTTAGTCCGTATTTTAGATTATAAAAAAGTATTGGACACGTATTTTTTCTATTTTCGATTAAACAAAAAATAACAAAGATATAGCCCATTAAATTTACGTGTGACGTCACCCCGTGCGAAAAAATGTAGCACGGCGTGACGTCACACGTAACTTAAATAGGCCATATCTTTGTCAGTTTTGGTTTAATTTACAAATAAAAAAATACGTGTCCTTTATTTTTGAATAATCTAAAAGACGGACTAATTACATTTTTTTACGGCAACAAGCCTATCGTACAGTCTGATGCATGTAGATATAATTCAGGCATTCTATACAATGGGCACACCATCATTATGGCGGTAAGTCCCCTCTGTGAAGAGTGGCTGAAAAGATCTCACTGCGTCCCCTCCTACCGCATGGAGCAGGTTCTAACTGAATATGGTCAGTTCGGGAAGTTCCTGCACTGGATTGCGCGGGATGGCGGACGGCGAGAAAAGACTAATAAATAATTTAACTCTATCTTATTATTACGAGTATATCAGATAATTTAAAATGGCAATATATTCAACTACTCTTTTCTGGATAAGTCTTTTTCAATACACTTCCTCGAAAACTGGCTTTACCATTACTACGATTAGGTTCAACATCAAAAAATCAAAAATCAAAAATATTTTATTTCACATAGGCCTACATGGGCACTTATAAAACGTCAGAAGCTAGTGCACGGTTCCAAATTGGTCGTTTCCATGGAGAAGAACCGGCAAGAAACTCCATGGTTACTCTTTTAAAAAAGTGGGTGTTTTTACAATATTGATATTATATTATGTAAGAACAGTGTAGACCAGTCAAATATTGTACACAAAAGCACAATAAAAAATTTCTCAGTAAAAAACAAAGTAAGTCGTAATAGGAAGTAGTCTAAGAGTTCGTGGAGTATACAGTGTTCTCACATTCACAATACAAAAAGAGGCTATATAAAAAAAAAATCAGGTATAATATAATGATTACAACTATCAATAAAATGTTAACAAAATAAATTACTAACGAATTTATGACAGTTGAAATATAAATAAAAAATAAAAATATTGCAAAAGCAATGTGTCAGAGAAAAAAAAAAAATGTATATCTAATTATTAAAACAAAGGTGGAGCAGTTATAGACAAAATATTGATGATTTACCAGGGGGCCACATGTGCAGAGGTAGTCATTGCCAAACAAGCGTGTCTTCGACATAGTCTTTAACCTTGTAATATGCTTTTTCGGTTAGGACACGCTTGATATGAGATTTGAATTTTCCCTCACTAAGTTCTGTTACCGCCTTTGGCAGCTTATTATAAAAGCGAATGCTGTTTACTAAGAATGACTTGCTAGTCTTAGCTAGTCTCCATTTGGGTAAGACAATTTCGTGTTTACTACGTGTATTTTTGTTGTGAAAATCGCTTCTAATTTTAAAGAGTCCTAAGTTTTTACGAACATACAAAATGCTTTCCAAGATGTAAAGAGAAGGCAGAGTAAGTATATCAATTTCTTTAAATTTATTTCTGAGGGACTCGCGAGGGCCCATTTTATAAATAGCTCGGATTGCTCTCTTTTGTAATATGAAAATTGAGTCTACGTCAGCTGCAGGTCCCCACAGTAAAATGCCATAAGACATAATACTGTGGAAATAAGCATAGTAAACTAACCTAGCTGTGGCTACATCTGTCAATTGCCTTATTTTTCTTACTGCATATGCAGCTGAGCTTAGTCTTCCCGAGAGAGTTCTAATATGAGTACCCCACTGCAGTTTAGAATCGATAGTTATACCCAAAAACACGGTTTCTGTAATAACATCCAGTTTTTTGCTGTCAAGAATTAGATTGACGTCAACTTGAGGGACATTTGGCAATGAAAACTTTATACATTTAGTTTTATTTGCATTTAATAAGAGATTATTAGCTGCAAACCATTTCGAAAGGACAGCCAGACTCTCGTTGACATGCAAGACATCCCCATCTTTTCTGTCTACTTTAAAAATAAGAGAGGTGTCATCAGCAAATAGAATTATATCGGATAAATTAGCCATCATGAAGGGAAGGTCATTAATATAAACTAAAAAAAGGAAAGGGCCTAGAATTGAACCTTGAGGCACGCCCATCTTTACTAAAGACCCCGAGGACGTCACCCCATTAATGGATACTTTTTGCTGCCTGTAAGATAAATAGGAAAAAACAAGATCAGCAGCTCGTCCACGGATTCCGTAATGATGTAATTTACAGATCAGAGTATTATGGTCAACACAGTCAAATGCTTTAGAGAGGTCACAGAATATGCCAATAGCATCCTGGGACTTCTCCCAGGATTCCAAAATGTGACTGATGAGTTTCACTCCTGCATCTGTTGTTGACCTTCCTTTCGTGAAACCAAACTGATGACTATGCAAAATCCTATTTGAATTAAAATGAGACAACATCTGGTCGAGCATGATCTTTTCATAGATTTTACTCAATGCTGGAAGCACAGATATTGGTCTATAATTAGAGGGATCACTCTTACTACCTGATTTAAAAATTGGTACTACTTTACTGTGTTTCATTAAATCAGGGAATGTACCACTGTCTAAACACTGATTAAATATGCCTGTTAGGACAGGAGCAATTGTTTCAATAATTTCTCCAAGAATCTTAACGGATATACCCCATAAGTCTTCAGTGTTTTTTATGTTAAGACTTTTGAATGCTTTTATTATTGTATCCACAGAAATACGCTTAAATTCAAAGTTTGGTATATCCTTAGTGAAATGTTCTTTTAAAAAAGATTCAGCTAACAAAGACGAAGAAGGGAGAGATTTCGTAACTTCTATTGGGATGTTGGTGAAAAAGTTTTCGAACGTCTCAGCTACTTTTGACCTATCCGAGATGATTTTATTATCAATTTTTAGTGAGAATTCATTCCGATCTCGTTGGCTTGTCTTTCCAGTTTCCTTGTTTATCACCTTCCAGACAGCTTTTATTTTATTATTAGAATTTCCAATTATCTTACTTATTGATTTAGATTTAGCTTGGGCACAGACTCTTTTGAATATCTTTGAATAGAGTCTAACATGGTTATGCAAATTAAGATCAGACGACAAGGATTTTTCATGATATAGCTGATATAAAGTGTCTCTGCTTTTTCTTATTCCAGCAGTAGCCCATTCATTAAATTTGGATTTATTACCGATTTGAACTTTTTTGACTGGACACGCCTTATTAAATTCTTGGCATACTGTAGAAAATAATGTTCCATAGTTTACATTGGGGTCTTGCGAATCAAAATTGGCTGTTGAGAGACTACTCACGACATTGTTATTAAAATTATTTAATTTATTTTTAGTAAGCGGTCTAAGCTCTGCAGTTGAATCTAATTGAAGCTTTTTGACTAATTCGAAAGATACAAGTTGACCACTATGGTCAGACCTCACGCCACTAATTATGGATGAGTCTTTTATAACACAATTAGTAAATATATTATCTATGCATGAAGCTGAGGTAGGTGTTATTCTTGTTGCCTCATTAAAAATACATTTTAGATTAAAAGAACTAAACAAAGAGAGAAGTTTACATTTATCTGGTGAATTTACTAGTAAATTAATATTTAAGTCCCCACAAACGAAAACTAATTTGTTGTCTCTAATAAGTTTATTTAGTATTTCTTCAATTATTATCAGAAAAGATGCTAGGTTTGATGCAGGTGGTCTGTACACACATAAGAAAGTTTGGCCTTCAATCTCTGCACATGCTACCTCACATAAGCGATCAACAGAGCAAGCAGTGATATCTTTCCTTTCCTTATATCTTAAAGAAGTATTACATAATATCAAGGTACCACCCCCTATTGATGATCTGTTGTACGCACTGGCAACTGAAAAACTATTCACATTGAACATCATTCTATCTGGTTTTAACCAAGTTTCACAAAAACATAGGATATCCATATGATATTTATCTATTAACATCTCTACATCTAGAATTTTGCCAGAGAAGCGATTTATATTCTGATGGTATAATGAAATGTTATTAGGCTTCCCTTTTGTCGTTTCTAATAGTTTAAAGAAAAACAAGAATCAATAACAGTATTATTAGGTACACTAGATAATACTGATTCGTCACTTAACCTAGTCTCAGTTAAATTATCATTAACTGCGTGTATTATGTGTATATTATAAGCTAGCAAAGTAGCCAATAAGTGTCGACTTTTTTTGGGAAGAAACATATGTTCCCGTATCAAAACAAAATCACTAACAAAATTGTTAGTGTCAAAATACAATAAACGGTCACTATGACGGCATGACAGGATATGCATCAAGTTGTTAAGGCTAAAAATATAATCATTTTCATGATCATTTAGACTGTTTGAATAAGGCAATGCACATAATATTAATTTACCTAATTTTAATTCAAGCAGGGTTTCAATACCACTAACAATGTCCCTTTTAGTTACACTAAGACTATTTCCAATCATAAGCACTACTGTGGTCTGCTCATTAATTTTAGTATTTTTTATTTTGTAAACAAGCTCATTAAAATGTAGGTTATGATAACAATGACTGATAATGGTATGTTTGCAACGGTTATTTAATAAAGATCCAAAACCTGTCCCTAATCTATCTGAATACATAAGAATGTTACTTTGATAAGGATTTATTGTGTCTGAATTTTTAGGTACAACATTAGATGTAGGAATTTCGTGTTGAGACTTGGGAGGTGGCGGAGCGAGTGCACAACTACAGGTGATATTGTTAGTCAAAGACTCATACCTCTCTGCATTGAACTTCACCAAGTCCACCAACTCACAAGCCTCCTGCATGCGCTCACTTAACATTTGTTGACAAGACTCATATTTACTAAATATATCCTTTATCGTATTCTCCCTACTCAATAATTCCTTTTGTAGGTTTTGTATTTCAAAATCATACATGATTTTGCCATTTTTCAAATTATGATTACATTCTTTTAATTGTCTTTGTAAATTAAAACGCTGCTGTCTGAGTTCAATATTAAATTTATAAACACTTTGTGTCTTCAAGAGTTTCTTATACTTTTTAATGTTCTTAGTGATTTTAATATATTTCTTAATTTTATTGTGACTACCTAACCTTGGACATTCAGTTAGGGTATCATCCCCAGTTAAGTCTATTGTAACGGTGGGTTTCTTACACTCACGTTCGGAGGTACTGCCAATCAACTTGTCGAAGAGGCTATTGGTGTTGGCATGCCACCACCCTCGTCTTTTTTTTTAATTTATCACAACAAGGGCTTTTGTCGTTCCTATTTTGGTCATAATCAACGGTGATTAATCATTTTATTAAAGAAAAGAGGCGGATATTTTTAAGGTTTTAATAATTAATGAAAACTTTAATTGTGTTTAGGAACAAATCATAAATAAATATAACTATTTACACAACAATTTGTTATTATCAACAAATTAACAATTAAATGTATGAGAATTATGTGTGTGTATCTATTTTAGTATTAAGATACTTTATATTTGCACCAAGTACAACTCCATTTTGTGGTAACTCATAATACAAAGCACTTGACCAAGATTTACATTACTGGCAACATTAAGAGTTTAGTTTAGCCAAAAAGCTATGAAGTCAAGCAAGCCAAAAAAAAAACTAGATCATGATTATTTATTATCGTAAAAAATCTAGTCAACTCAGTTTCGTATTATGACGATATTTTTGCCCTGCCTAAACTGGCTATTAGCGTTATTTGATAATACTTAGTAAATTATTTCACAACTATACAGGGTTATTTGTAAAACACTAGCAACCTCTCAGGACTATGATAAGAACATCATAAAGAACATCTTTTGTTCTATGATTTTTTTACAAAACTTCAATTCATTTACCAAAATCAAACCTTCAAGATTTCGTTGTTCTATTTACTAACTCTGTATTTTGCTATACCAACCTACGTCTATATGGCGCGACGCAAGCTTATCAATCAACCTCTCCGCACGATTTCCGCTACCCTCCGCTATTGTATTATTGGTTCGCATAGACTTCATTATATTTAGAACGTTCAATTAAAATATTTTTATTTTCGTATGAAAATCTGACGAACTGAAATATGATAAATTTTTAAAAGTCATCGAACAAAAGTTATTGTATATGATGTTAGTAACATAGTCCCTGAGAGGTTGCCAGTGTTTTACAAATAAACCTGTATATCATGGTGATATATGTAAACACTTAAATTTTTTTTTTTACTAGCCCATACTGTCCCACTGCTGGGCAAAGGCCTCCCTCCACTCCTTCCAATGTTCCCGGTTTTGAGCCACCTCTTTCTAATTCCCAAGGAAGACATCCATGTCGTCCCGTCATCTCCTTCTTGGTCTGCCGCGGCCCCGTCGTGCTTACTTAATAATTACATCAATTACTTAATAATTACATCAACAATTTCCTCGCCGTTGTTGGTGTGTCAAAATCAAAAATCAAAGCATTTATTTCAAATAGACCATTTGCAGGCACTTTTGAATAGTCAAATGTAGGTCAGTCCAAGAAAAGTGAAGCCAAATTGCATGTTCCAAAGCGTAGGTCTCTATGGAGAAGAACGTGCAAGAAACTCCATGGACACTCTTTTAAATCATATTATGTGTTACATATAATGCTTGGTTACATATTACTTGTTGCTTCTATCATGTGAGCTGTGAGCACAATGTCGATAATGAAATAAAAATGTAAAATAATTAAAAGATAGAAACTGAATTAAGCCACTGGCAGCTAAGAGATGACCAGTCCCATCTGACGGCACCCGTTCACGAGCATGACGCGTGCATCAGCCCCACCCAGCTCATCCATTTTGAAGGGAACTGATTGACTCAATAACACGTGCCACCAACAGC
This sequence comes from Mythimna ferrago, assembly GCA_910589285.2. NCBI lineage: Eukaryota > Metazoa > Arthropoda > Insecta > Lepidoptera > Noctuidae > Mythimna > Mythimna ferrago. The sequence goes on from OU342693.1 coordinate 6,854,358, forward strand.
GAGACATTTGAGTGAGCATGACAAACTCTCAACTGCCATGCTCGTAATGTCAAAAAATAAATAAGTTGTAACCTAATAAAAATGTTCCATGGTGCCTCACATTCACAAATTTGAAAAAGTGCTTCTACATTATACAATGCTATTGTGTCTTTCAAATTACAAAAAAATAATATTAGTTTCCAACTAATCAACTAATTAGTACGCCTTAGTGGTAGTGGAGCTGGACCAGCAGTGAGTGTAATAAAGTATAAATAAATATTTTACCTGCATTCAGGAAGTCCATCATCATTGACGCTGCAGGTACCCTGGAAGCAATAGTTCGTACAAACTGGCACACCGATTTTTGGTATCAGACTCGACAGTGAATCGCAATCCTGAATTCCCTTGATTTGGTCTTCTATTTTATACTTAGCGATTATACCGAATATTCTTTCATTATGGAACCTGCTTATCTCTGTGGGTTCTATATCATCGTTAGCTTCGTTCTTTCGTAATTGCCAAACAGTGTCGTAGATCTCGCTACTATTAATAAAATAAATGTAATCTTTGGAGACGGTCAATACTCTTGATAGAGATCGGGATCCGTAAAAACCACTTAATAATATTGTCTCATTACTTCCATCCAAATCTGCTTTATTTAAAAACCCTTCTGTGTTATTACAGGCTTTACAAACATCAAAATAAATCATCTTCTGTATTTTTGGGTCAATGGCTAAGCTATGTGGTTTAAAATAATTTCTTGGTAGTGTTATTACTTTTCTGTCGGAACCATCAAATTGAGCTTTTTCAATTTTACCATCAGTTTCTGTGTGGGTCCAGTAAATGTACCTGGAAATCGAATTAGATTATGGTATTACACTAATACTATAAAGGCAAAAGTATGGGAGTGTTTGTCACTTCTTCACCTTGAATTACAAAGCAGCAAAGAGCCGCACGGCGACAGCGCGATTGCAGCGCAACCGCCACGCTGTTTTGCTATTCTATATAAATAAAAGACGCACGACTGCAGCGGCACATCCGCGCTACAGCCACGCATGAGTTCAACAAAATTATCATGCTCGAAAATAACGCAAATAACTTGTTTATTGCAGCCACGCTGCTACCGTACGGCAATTTGCGGCTAATTTGAAGGCCTGAAATAGCATATAGGATTTTTATCCAGTAAGTATCAACATCATCATCATCAGCATCAGCTTTTTAAATGTTCCCACTGCTGGGACTCAGACCTCTCTAGGATAGAGAATATGTATATGGCTGCAATCCACCACGCGGGCCCAGTGCGGGTTGGTGAATGTCACATGTCTTCGAATTTTTGGTTCTAGGACATGCCGGGTGTACATCCAGGACATCTAACACATCCAGGATATCTACTTTCCCACAGGTGAAGCTGCTGGCAACAGCTTTTCGGTTAAAATTGTTGGACACTATATTGCCGCGTCGTCGCCCATATGAAACTTTTCACGCCCTCGAGGGGAGAATTTCAAAAACTCCGATCTTATTCTTTGGAAGCCGGCTTTTGCTTGGGAATTAATGAGGAACAAAACCTGAGACATAAAGGGAGCTTTTTAGGTCTAAGGGTTTAGGCTGGGCGTTAATGAGTCTTTTCATATATATAGAGTACGAAATGAAACCGATTTCGATTATTTAATTGATATTTTGATGGTTAAACACACAGATCACTTCTCTTTCTGATTTTTTTTTGGATCAGGTTACACTAACTGGTGAAAGGTTTCAAATGCATGGCTTGTGACCACGAACTGCAAACATCGAAGCACTTGGAACATTGTATTGGGTGGACTTTAATGCCTTAAGATTGCATTAAAACCAGATCTAGGTAGATGACCACAATATCATAGGTGGAAACGGAGGAGATGGCGGGATGAACTGGATAGATTTCGTCAAAACTGGAAAGAAGAAGTGCGTGTTTGCCAAAGATGGAAAGAGTGGAGGAAGGGCTTTGCCCAGGTGTGGGACAGAACAGGCTAACAAAAACAAAATTCCATTTTTTTTCTTTAAAAGCGTATTGGTAGTGAAAAAAATATAATGAGTGAGTGCCTACGCCAATGATAAAATTAGTGATATTAGGGTGACAATGTCACCCTAATATCACTAATTTATTTTTTATCTCTTTTTTATCTCTTGAATGATAATGATAAATGATAGGTTTTTGTTTTTTTGGACTAGATTTTGGATTGGGATTTCATAATTAAATGCATGTCTTGTCTATTAAGACATCTTCAAGTAGTAATAACTATTGACATTTTGAGCACTGGGGAACTTGCCCTGTTTAAATATAAACTACGTAATTTCTTAATCGATAAGGCTTACTACACGATCCAGGATTTCCTAAATTAATTAATAATTATGTATTTTTGACATTTATAATTCTGACTCAATTTTGACATTTATAATTCTGACTCCATTTTGACATTTATAAATCTGACTAAATTTTGAATCAATTATTTTTAAATATTTTTTTAGTATAATCTGTAATTTATTATTGTATGCCTAATTGGCAGGACATATTGGAACTATAATTTATTATTAAGTTTTAACATCTGTATATAACCTATGCCCACAATAAAGACATTCTGATTCTGATTCAAGTTATGGGCATGTCGAAAATGGTACGTGTAGAAAATGGTACGTGTGTAAACCCACGGCCGGTGTATCACCTTCTTGCTGACACATAGTGCCGTTTGTCTAGATACGAAACTATTACTAAGAACTTACCCTTTACAACTATCAACAGCAATAGCACCTGGTGCCTGGTCATCCATTTTGATTAACAGATCTCCGTAAATATTGCTATTGGATCCGCGTTTCAGTGAAATGAAATTAATACTTTTATCATTTGTGTCGGTAAAGAAGATTTTTTCTGTGACCGGGTCGTAAGCGAGACCGTGAATGTTACGACCGTTTCTTTTGATGAAACATTTGTTGTCTTTGGAAGGTAGATCATATCCACATACAGAGTCGTTGTGGTTCTGTTTGTCCACATATAACATCATGTTGTGGACTTCATCGTACACCAACGATGCGGGGTTTTGGGAAATCAAATTTACGGTGAATATTTTGTATCCATTATTGTAAAATATGAGTTGGTCTCTTACGCCTATGGCGAAATCTGAAACAAAAAGAATTTTTTTTTAGTTGATATACTTAAACTAGTGCTTGACTGCGATCCCACCTGATGGTAAGCAGTGATGCAATCTCTGACGGTGAGGCGCACTAGTTTATTGAGAGCCTATTTACTCTAGCCTTTAAGACACCCAAATTATGATAAGACGGGCGAAAACTTGGATTTGACGTGAGATGTCCTTTGTGACCTTCCACGTTTCGCACCCGCCTTGAAAATTGGCTCTTATAGCATTACGATTAGGTTCAACATGCAATGTTTATCACCTTCGTGTTTTTTTTTCACTTATCAGAATAAGGCCAGGGTTTTTTTTGATAACCTTTCAATTCTTTATATGCAGTGGTATTTTTTTCGCAAAGAAGCGACCCGACCGAACCGACTTCAAAAAGGAGGTATGTTTGGCTGTATGTATTTTTTTTTAATGTATGTTAACCGATTTCGTAGTTAATTGTGAATGGATTTAAAAAAATATTTTTTTGATTGAAAGGTTGGTGCTTCCGAATTGATCCCGTAGAAATATTGTTATGATCTGACAATGAACTTCGAAGATATGGAACGGAACTTCTCTTAGGATCACAGCAGAACTGTTTGACGAATAGTCGCTGACTGACTGAAGGAAGAGGGGGCGAGGATATATCGAACTGATCTGATGATAATGCAATGAACGTCTATATTTTTGCTATGAAACATTCCAGTCTTGTTTTGTAGATGTCAATCAAAATACTTCTATTTCTTCCGCATTGACTCCAATTGTACTTCCCCCTCATAGAGAGGAGGCCTAAGTCCCAGCAGTGGAAACATTATAAGGAAAGAAAGAAAGAAAAAAAGAAAAATAATTTATTTGGTACATCACAAGGCCTAAACACAATACTATACAATAAACACATAAAAAATAAAAGAAGCAAAAAAAAAAAAAAAAAAAATATTGATGTCTGCCTCATGGCTGCACCAAAATAGGTCAAGGTAAGGCTGATTATGTTATGTTATGTACTTCCTTTTGCGGTTATCTTTGGCCAGTAATTTAGCCAAATTACTTAAGCCAGTAAAAAGCCTATCTAGTAGTCTATCTAATGGACTACCCGATAGCTTTTTACTGGCTAAATGTTGATAACGAAACTGGAAGGCGTGCGAAGAGGCTAATTGGTGTTCCAGATTTAGTTAACACCAGTCCAAAAAGCCTGGAGCACAAGCGTAGAGTAGCCAGTCTTATGGTATTTTACAGGATGTATTTTGGAGACTGTGCGCAGGGATTACATGACTTGATTCCGCCATCGCCTTTATACCGTCGAACAACCTGATATACGGAGAGTGGCCACCCATAAGGTGCGTCCAGATCTGAAGAGTGAGCCACTCGCAAGCCGTTCGCGAACGGCGCGCATGCATTTCGTGCACGGCTCGTTCGTACGAAGTCCCTGCGCCGCACGCGCTTCGTAAAAACATGAAATGCACGCGGGCAGTTCGCAAGCGGCTTGCGACCGGCTCGCGAGCGGCGCATTCGCCAGATCAGTAGCCCGATTCACGTAATGAAAACCGTAACGATATCGTAGCGATTTAGTCGTTTAGACCATTACCGTATTCACATCCATCAATCGAGTTTGAACGACACCGATTTTAAAGTCGTTTGAAGTTCGTCGATTAAAAAAAAATCTGTATTAAATTATCCTGGTAGAATACTTATTAATGTAACTGGAAATAAGTCGATAGATCGTGAATACCGCTTTTGGATAGGACGTCGATCGAACGACTATAAAACTTCAACGATATTTGGCTTGTTTGATTTTACGCGAATCAGGCTACTGGTCGCACCATTATGTTGTTAACACCTCTACGGAATAAGCGTTTCGCCTCGTCCTTTATACCGCGTACATCGAAGCAGGTGTTTCTATAATAGTTTTGTCTCTTCGTTATTTAACACCGACTTCCGAAATTAAAGTTATTTTATACTTTTCAATGTTTTTTAACATTGAAGTCGGTTATATTTTTTTTTGTAAAAAGTTTTTTATTTTACACTTTTTAGTTATGGTACCACCACGAAAAAGTACGCCTCAGACAAACTTAAATAAGTTATAGCCACAGTGCATCTCATCACGATTCTAATAATCCCAAACACGGTTAGATTACATTAATTTAATTTTTTTCCTTCTGACTTCATCATCAGATCAGTACAATACATCCCCCCCCCCTTTTCTGACAGTCAGCCATCGACTACACGTATAGGTAATCAAAGCAACTTTACTTGTAACCACAATTCTGCTGTAATTCTATGAAGAGTTCTGTTCCTTATCTTCGAAGTTCATAATCAGATCATAACAATATTTATATGGGACCAACTTGGAAGCATAACCTTTCAATCAAAAAAAGAATTTTCAAAATCAGTCTACAATTGACCGAGATATCGGTGAACATACATAAAAAAAAAGTAAAAAAAAAAACACATTCAGCCCAACATAGAACCTCCTCCTTTTCGAAGTCGGTTAAAAATAAAATTACATGCATAAAGGTAGCACTACACTGCTCACATGTGTGCCACACATGTCGACCTGGGCGCGTCGGTCACATTACATTACATACTCCACGCGATGTCATTCTACGTAAAAATTAGGCGTAAGACACGTGTGCGTTAGTCTAATGTAGTTCAAGCTTTAAACTTGAGTGTTTTTGGTCGCTCTGGCCTACCTAACGTATCGATTTTATAAGGTATAGGTACCGGCACGAATCTTGAGCGCTCGGCGTCAGAGTGGGGATCGCTTTGCGCATTCCAAACATTGGCGAGCCAATTGTCGTCGTTGTTAGATACATGCAGCAAGCACAGGGAACGAATCACGAGTGACGTCTATGACACGATGGTGCGGCGAGCCAATCACTGACACTCCCCGCCCCCGCGTCTCACTTTGTACCATTAATTAGACCGAATATTTGACTTCTGCGCAACTTGAAACCAGCGCTCAAGATCCGTGCCGGTATCTGTACTACTTTGTTCGTTGCTGGTGTCAACATAACAAAAAAATCGGACAAAACAAGACATACTCACCCCAAGAGTGCACCACCCCTACGTACAACGTCACCACCGCCAGCACGCTTTGCACTCTATACATTTTATTCTTCAGAATTTACAAAGTTTCTACAGTTATGGATGTCTGAACTGTCGAAATATTTATGCGATGCATTGGCCTTTAACTGCATATTTATATACCTATGCTTACGCAAAATTTTCTGGTGATAAGACTTAAGAACAATCGTGGAAGTCCTCATTTTATTTCTTTCGAGAAATTATCACATTAGAGGAAGCGAGGGCAAGATGGAAGCCATAACTTTTTAATGTAAAAAAAAAACTACGTAGTAAAAATATTTTATTTTAATCAGCCTTGATAGAAATCTTATACAGATACAAAAAAAAAAAAAATTAATGTATTTTTTTTTTTTTTACTTAGCCCACACTGTGGCAAAGGCCTCCCTGCACTCCTTCCAACGATCACAGTTCCTCGCTTTCTCATTCCAGTTCTTAAGGAAGCCATCCAGGTCATCCCGCCATCTCCTTCGTGGTCTGGTGGTAAATTACTTTACATTGAGAGCAGTGATGGCCGAGTGGTAACGGTCCCGACTTACGAGTTGTAGGTCGCGGGTTCGAATCCAGCCAGGCGCATTACTTTGAGTAATTTATTTCATCACCCCTGCTCTCAAAACGGTGAAGAAAAACATCGTGAGGAAACCGGCAAATCTTAGAACCAAAAATTCGAAGACATGTGACATTCACCAATACGCACTGAGCCCGCGTGGTGGTCGGTGATGATGATGTACATTCGTGAGCAACATTATCAACTATTAAGTTTTCGTTCGATATGTTTTGACTAAAAAAATAGTAATTTATTTATTTAGCAATTTCGCTACTTTTGTCTACTACTTCGAAACGGCTTGAATCTTTAGAAATATTCATCAAAATTGTTGGTTAAATACTCTTCAAAGTGAACATGGCATATGTAAAATTGTAAATCAATCAATACTTCGCAAAAAATGGATTTAAAGGTCAGCAGGGCTCTATCCAGCCAGGCACAGCTGGCAGCAATTAAATGCACAGATACTCTTACTGCCGCCTAGGTGGGTCCGAGTGTTGCGTCTATTTAATTCCGGCCAGACCTTCTAGCCTATAGGGCCTGTAAGCCTTTATTCCGGTCAGGTGGTCAAGGGTCTATACGCCTTAATTCCGGTCAGATTTTCAAGGGTCTATACGCCTTAATGTAAAACAAACTCACGCTAGGTATTCTGAAGTAGTGAGTATATCAAAATATTCTCCCAAACTTTATCATGACAGTGAAGCTCATACTAAATCATATCTTATGTGAAGGTGTTTATGTCGATAATTGCATAGACAAACCGAATGGGAAAACCAACGTGACTGTTTTGACAGTGTAACTGAATGCGATACCCCTTGAACTTGATTGCTCAATAATTATCTCTAATAATATTAATATGTACTATTTTTTCATATCTAGCAAACGACCTGAGCTAGATTGACTCGACACTACACTGAAGGTATCCCGGACGTCAGCCTGTACGAGATTAGGATGGCTCTGAAGCAGTTGAAGGAGGCGTCGGGTGAGGACGGAATTACAGCTGAGCTCCTGAAGGCGGGTGGAAAACCGATCCTAAAGGCTCTTCAGAAGTTGTTCGATTCCGTCATACTCGAGGGAAAAACGCGCCAGGCATAGAGCAGGGGTGTGGTGGTACTCTTCTTTAAGAAGGATACCCTGCTTAAGAATTACAGGCCCATCTCACTTCTGAGCCATGTTTATAAGCTGTTTTCCAGGGTCATCACGAACCGTCTCGCGCGCAGGTTTGACGACTTCCAGCCTCCCGACTTAGACGGATTCCGAAAAGATTTGAGCACCGTAGACTACATACATACGCGACAGGTTATACAGAATACCGAGTATAATCTGCCTTTCTGCCTAGCGTTTGTGGACTACGAGAAAGTCTTTGATTCGATCGAGACTTGGGCTGTGCTGCAGTCCCTCCAACGGTGTCAAATTGACTATCGGCACCTACATCGAAGTGCTGAAGTGTTTGTACGAAAACGCCACTATGTCAGTCCAACTCCAGGACCAGACCACGATACCTATCCTCTTGCAGCGGGGTGTGAGGCAGGGAGAGGATATCTTCAAGGTTCTGGACTGGAGTGGACTAGGCATTAATGTCAATGGCGAGTGCATCACTCGCCTTCGGTTTACTACCGCCTTCGGTATACTTAGTGGTGACTACAAATTTTCTAAAAACAATAAAAAAAAACGCGCCGTCGACCCGGGGTTTTTTTTTATTATTGATAGGCTCGCGTTTGAACACCATCTCGCCTTATGGTAAGCGATGATGTAGTCGACGATGGAGCACGCTTACCTAGAAGTAACCTATTCACTCTTGACTTAAAGAACTCTAAGTTGTAGCTATCAGGAAACACAGACTCCGACAGGGAATTCCACTCCTTGGCTGTACGCACAATAAATGTGTTCCCAAAACGCTTTGTGCGTATGGGTGGGATGTCTACAATGTATCGGTGGTGCAACGCCGTACGTCTTGTGGTCCGATGATGGAACGGACTGTAAACGCTTGGTCCTTAGGCTTGGTCCTTACCGGACGGCCGGACGGCGAACTACAACTACCCATTGCTCAGAATTGAGACTTGCATATCTATGAGAACTTGGACACGGATGTCGTTGGAGGCAATATGCACATGCACATGCACACACACATATCATGTGTTTATTACAACTAACGGCTTTTCCCGATGTGCGTCAGGTTAACCTATGTTAACCTAACGAGCATCGGGTAAACCCACAGATAATAGAAAGGAGGGTAAACCCGATCAATTACCTAAAGTAAACAAACGTTTTATCTGTTTTTTTGGAATTCAGAGATAAATTAAATATATTTTTGTAGTAAACCCAGCCAGGCGTTCATTTCATCACCACTGCTCTCTAGACGGTGAAGTAAAATATGAAGAACCAAAAATTCGAAGACATGCGACATTCACCAACCCGCACTGGGCCTGCGAGGTGGATTACGGCACATTCCCTTTCCTAGAGAGGAGGCCTGATTCCCAGTAGTGCAAACATTAAAAACCGGCCAAGTGCGAGTCGGACTCGCCCATGAAGGGTTCCGTAGCAGCAAGTAACATAATATAAAAGTTCTTGTAGTACGTTGTAACTTTGATTGATGTTTTAATGTTAGTGTATTTTTTTCGATTTATGACGTATTAAAAAAAAACTACTTACTAGATCTCGTTCAAACCAATTTTCGTTGGCGGTTTGCATGGTAATGTACATCATATATTTTTTTTAGTTTTATCATTCCCTTATTTTAGAAGTAAAAGGGGGGGTGGGACACATTTTACCACTTTGGAAGCGTCTCTTGCGCAAACTATTCAGTTTAGAAAAAAATGCTATTAAAAACCTCAATATCATTTTTAAAGACCTATCTATAGATTAGATACCCCACACGGGTTTGATGAAAAAACAATTTTTGAGTTTCAGTTCTATGTATGGGGACCCCAAAATATTATAGTTTTTTTTCTATTTTTGTATGAAAATCTTAATGCAGTTTACAGAATACATCTACTCACTAAGTTTCATCATTATAGCTCTTATAGTTTCGGAAAAAAGTGGGTGTGACATACGGACGGACAGACAGACAAATCAAATCAATCAATCAAATCAAAACATTTATTTCAAATAGACCATTTACAGGCACTTTTGAATAGTCAAATGTCGGTCAGTCCAAGAAAAGTGAAGCTAAATTGCACGTTCCAAAGAGTAGGTCTCTATGGAGAAGAACGTGCAAGAAACTCCATGGACACTCTTTTAAATCATATTATGTGTTACATATAATGCTTGGTTACATATTACTTGTTGCTTCTATCATGTGAGTACAATGTCGATAATGAAATAAAAAATGTAAAATAATTAAAAGATAGAAACTGAATTAAGCCACTGGCAGCTAAGAGATGACCAGTCCCATCTGACGGCACCCGTTCACGAGCATGACGCGTGCATCAGCCCCACTCAGCTCAACCATTTTGAAGGGAACTGAACGACCCAATAACACGTGCCACCAACAGCGAGACATTTGAGTGAGCATGACAAACTCTCAACTACCATGCTCGTAATGTCAAAAAAAAAGTTGTAACCTAATAAAAATGCTCCACGGTGCTTCACATTCACAAACTTGGAAAAAGTGCTTCTACATTATACAATGCAATTGTGTCTTTCAAATTAAAAAAATAATAATATTAGTTTCCAACTAATCAACTAATTAGTACGCCCTAGTGGTAGTGGAGCTGGACCAGCATTGAGCCAAGCATACAGACAGACAGACACGACGAATCTATAAGGGTTCCGTTTTTTGCCATTTGGCTACGGAACCCTAAAAAGGCTGTATGTACGTAGTTCATCCTATCTATATCTATTCTATATCTATACTTATAATAAAGTGAAAATTCTGTACATTGAAAATATCAAAAAAATAAATGGTATTACTAGACCGACACCGAACCCAAAAATGTGAACCTTTCAATCGTGGAAATTACAGACACAATAAAAAGACAATAGGTGCGCGAACGCCGGCGTTCGCTTGGGGTTTAATAAATTAAAAAAGTTTTTGTCTGTCTGTCTGTTTGTTCAGGCATCACGCAAAAACTATCATTTCGATTACGATGAAACTTCGTATAACTAATTATTCTTTAATATCCTGGGCACCACACTGGGTACTTTTTATCCCGGAAAAGTATATACAATAAAAAACAAACTTAATTTTGCGGTTCGATCCCTAGACTTGATTACTGTACCAACCGCAAATAATAACTTTGTCGTAGTTTACATCACCCGCAGTGGAGTTCACTAAGGGGAGTTCACTTACCCCCCACAGAAAGGGGGACCGTGTTACCCCGAATTTAACGCGAGCGAAGCCGCGGGCAAAAGCTAGTTATAAATAAAACCACACACTGGGGAGTGTGTGGTCCCCCGCTCCACCCCGAGCGAGGAAGTCATTTGATGATTTCCCACGAAAAAATAGTCAATGCTCAAGTAAATATTCATGGTTATTGGTAACCACAGAAAAGATGAAAGAGGTTGGAAAGGAAATACTTTCCGATTTGTACTGCAACGAGTGTTACCATTTTTCTCACATCCTTTAACTCCACTACAGGCAATAAATCAATACGAACGCGCATTACGCAACTAACAGACCATCCCAAACTCAACCGGACTGGGGCCGCTCTCGGGCGGCTCCTGCCCAACCTTGGGGGTCCAGATGCCTCCAGCCGGAGGCTCTACGTGGGGATCGTTCGGTCCATGGCCCTCTACGGGGCGCCGGTGTCGGCGCTGTCGCTGCAAAAGCAACCGGCGGCCATTCTGAACGCCTGCCAGAGGGTCATGGCAATTCGGATGGTGCGGGGATACCGCACAATTTCCCGCGAAGCGGCGAGCCTTCTGGCTGGCCTACCACCGTGGGATCTGGAGGCAACAGTCCTTGCACACATGCACGACATGCGCGTGGAGATGCAACGCCGGGGTGAAAGTCCTCTGCCGCGACAGGTCACGGCATGGCGGACAGAGCTCCGGCGGGATCTCATGGTGAAATGGCGTCAGCGACTATCGCAACCCCGTCATGGGCACGCCACAATTATGGCGATAAGTCCCCTCTTTGAGGCGTGGCTGGAAAGACCTCACGGCGTCCTTACCTTCCGCATGACACAGGTCCTCACCGGAAATGGCAAGTTCGGGAAGTTCCTGTTCCGAATTAAAGCGGAAGTGACGCCCGGGTGTCGCCACTGTGCGGAACGCCCGGAGGACACGGTGGAGCACACAATCGCGTTGTGCCCTGCTTGGGCGGAGCATCGCCGTGCCCTCGTGGGGGTGATCGGCGGCGGAGACCTCTCGCGCCGGGCTTTGGTCGAGGCCATGGTCCAGAGCGAGGAGGAGTGGCAGGCGGTCGCCGACTTCTGCGAAGCAGTAATGCTCGCTAAGGAGGAGGCCGACCGCATCAGGCAACGGCGCTCTCGCCGCCGCAGGGATTCCGATCCCGATTTCCAGCCACCGTAGGCGCGGGCTTGCGGACAGTGAGCAATGGGTAGCTCGCTGTCCGGCCGTCCGGTAACCGTCCGGACCAAGCCCAAGTCGTCGACGGCGCGCACTGTTCCCGCGCGCCTCAAGGCCCATGAGGAATCGAGGAAACTCCTCAAATATTATAGGCAACCATATAGTGATTTTGGTATTTTCATCAAGGACTTGAGCATTTACAGTCAAAAAGTAATATTTGATGAAGTGGAATTGGTGAAAAAGACCAGAAATGGCCAACAGAACTTAAATTTCGTGATTTCTGATGTGATTACGCAAGGAAATTAAGAGCACCCTTTCCATTGCCCTTTGAGTGACTATAAGTCTTCTGATGAGGCCCATTGTAAGCGACCACGTTTCGGAGCCATATGTCATCACTGGCAACACGCACTGGTTATAGACTTCCGTCTTGTGGTACTATGGGCTATTGGACGAGAAGACACTGCGCATCTTCTCGAATGCTGTTCAGCAGAGTCAGATTCGTAGATTGACCTCTTTCTCGAGGTTCACCCTACCCAACTGGACCGTTTGTCCCAGGTAAAATTATTCACTGTCACTGGGACGCCATTGCTATGTTGCCAGTTCGCGGTGAAAGAGAGCTGGCCACTATTGGTCGCGCATTCAACCATACATGTTTTTGGCGCCATGTCCTGGCTACGCAGCCATGGCGCCACGTCCTGGCTACGCAGCCATGGCGCCACGTCCTGGCTACGCAGCCATGGCGCCACGTCCTGGCTACGCAGCCATGGCGCCACGTCCTGGCTACGCAGCCATGGCGCCACGTCCTGGCTACGCAGCCATGGCGTCCCGGTGAGGCACGGCTCTTAGGAGTTAAGTTAGCTTCGATAAAACAGTGTTTACTTGACCCCTTCAGGTCACCGAATTATCCGTGTAGGTAATCATAACGTCTTATCACCAGTATTGATATGCATATAGATATGTTCTGTATAAATATATCTAAAAACCAACATATTGCAGTTATAATCTAAGAGTTACAACAAGCGGTGGTGGTACCTACCATCCGTCTGTAGAAACTTTGTATTCTGAAGAATAAAATGTGTAGAGTGCAGTATGTGCTATTGGTGGTGGCGTTGTACGTTGGGGTGGTGCACTCCTGGGGTGAGTATGTCTCCAAGTAGTGTGAAGGTGGACCAGCGACGTGGCGAAATTTACCGTACCTCTTAGCCTTCGGTTTTTTACGCATTTCCTGGATCTACTAGGATTTCCTCCATCTAGGATTCTCTGTGTCGTGGGATCCAGTCTCTTCCCAAGTTAGGCAAATATACATTTAGGAACTGTACCTAAGACTAACAAAAAAAAATGTATTAAAATGCAATAAATTAAGTAAAAATAAATTAAGTAAATAAAATAAGAAATAATAATAAATTTACTTAATTAATAATTAATTAAGTAAATTAAGTATCTGTTTCTGTTATTTTTGTGTGTACATAAATTGTAAAATAAATAAATAAATAAATAAATAAATAAATAGTTATTGAAAATGACACTGGAGTCTCTAAAGGTGACAGTGGAGTGTATAAAGAATACTTGCTTGCTTATAATTTACTTGTTTTTTAACTGACTTGAAAAATCTGTATTACCAACATTATCCTGGTACAATACTTATTAATGTAACTGGAAATAAGTCGTCGATAGATCGTTTAGTTTCGAGCCAGTTGAGTTGTCGTTTTATCCAATCCCAATTAAGGAACCATACAAAATACCGCTTTTGGATAGGACTTCGATCGAACGACTATAAAACTTCAACGTTATTTGGCTTGTTTGATTTTACGTGAATCAGGCTACTGATAATGAAGCCGGAAGGCAGGCCTAGGCTTGGCTTATTGGAATTGTTATGCAAGGTTTTAATGATTAAAATTTATAGGTACCTTACTATAAAACTTGCACACTATTTAAGTTCGGCTGCGGAGTAAAATGAAAAACTTAAAAAAAAATACAACCGACTTTAATGTAAAAAAACACTAAAAAGTGCAAAATATAATTTCGGAAGTCGGTGTTAAATATCGAAGAGACAATTATTATAGAAAAACTGACTTCCGAAAGTAAAGTTATTTTGTACTTTGTGCACAAAAGGTCTTCTGTTCGGTCACAAATTTTGGGATACAGTCGGGTCAATATCAACAAAGTGCATTTTGTCAAGTTTGGTGGTAAGATTTTTCCTTCAGTTTTTGTGAAAATTAGGGACCTGGTATAAGAATATTATGTTCAAGCTAGAAGGATCTTCTTGAGGTCTGAGAATATCTCGGTAACTTTTTGAGATATTTTAGTTCAAAGTCTAGTTTGGCCACCAAATTGAGAATCATCCACCAAAATCGAAAGTACCCACCACAATTGAAAATCAGTGGCACCTTAATTGGATTTCACTGTCACAAACCTCAATCTGTCCCAGGTAAACGTAGTCGTTCACGACTTCGAGTGTAGAGTCCCCGACCTTGATAGGAGTGGGTGCTAAATGAATTTTAACCATGGCTTTAGATTTGTTCATGTTCATTTTAAATCGTACTGAAAAGATCGTTCTGAAAGCAGAAGCCTAACTGAGGAGACCGAGGATTGTACTGAGCTCCTCCGTAATCTCAAAGCAAAGAACAAAAAAAGATAGACAATTGCGTTTATTGGCATTACAAAAACGGAAACACCTTAAAATTAAACAAAAGGTACAGGGTGGCCAGAAAAAAAAAGCACTTTTGAAAATTCAAGGAAAAAAAAAACTGTATAATTTTGAAGAAATTTATTTATTACAATCTAAAGAAAATTAAATGAAATTTTGTTTTTATATTTACTTTTTAAAAATTACATCGTACAAGCGATTTTCTTGGCGGTTACAACATTCTTCCAATCTGATATCAACATTTTGGAGAACTTTCATATGACTTATCCTCGAACTGGATTTCATTTCTTGCCGAATATTCAACTTAGTTGCTGCAGTGCTGTTGGGTTATCAGAGTGTACTCTTTTCTTAAGGTAACCCCGAAAAAAGAAGACTGCTGGAGTGTGATCGGGGCTTTTTGGTGGCCAGGAGATGTCACCTCTGGCAAAAATGATTTTTTGTGGATACTTGCGCATTTCATTTGCAAATCTCAATCTCGATTCGAAGTCTGATGCCTTTAGTTCCTGTGCCAACTATAACTTTGCACTCCGCCATTCGCGCGTACAGATTCACGAAGTTGCTGAATGTTTTCGTCGGTCCGTGATACACTTTGACGACCGCGAGGATGCATTTTTTGCGTCGATCTTGTCATTTCGAATCATTAAATCCATTGCTTAATTAAATTATTGCTTAGACACTCACTGATGCGCCGCAATTCGAATTAAACACTGTAGAGCCAGCCGTCGAACAGTCATATAAGATCGAGCATTCTTATAAAATGCGCGGATACAAAACGCGCGCAGCTCTCCAGTGTAACAGCTCATGGTAACAAAAATTAGAAAGTCCGCGCTTTGCACTGACACAACTCCAGCGCGCCGCCATTTTATTGTTTAAAAATGCGTGCAAAATCAAAAGTGCATTTCTCTCTGGGCCACCCTGTACATTGAGTAATGTCAAAGGTGAGTAATGTACTTGCCATTGACATTAATGACTAGCTGTGTCCATTCCAAAACCTTGAAGACATCCTCCATTGCAGTCGTGAACAATTTCGGAGAAATGCCGTTCCCTGCCTCACATCCCGCTGCAAGAGAAAGGTTTCGAGGTCTGGTCCTGAAGTTAGACTGACATAGTGACGTTTTTGTACATGACTTCGATGTACCGACAGTCAATCTGGCACCGTTAAAGAGACTTCAGTACTGCCCAGGTCTCGATCGAATCAAAGGGTTTCTAATAGTCTACAAACACTAAGCAGAGAGGCTGATTATACTCCTCAGTCTTCTGTATAATCTGCCGCAGCATATGTATACGGTCCACAGTGCTAAAGCCTTTTCAGAACTCGACTAGTTCGGGAGGCTAGAATCTGTGCGCGAGACGGTTCGTGAAAGCTCTGCAAAACAAAGTGTAATTTTTAAGCAGAGCATTGTCACCCTTCTTAAAGAAGAGTACCACCACACCTCTGCTCCATGCTCGTGGCGTTTTTCTCAGTTAGATTAGACTACGGAGTCAAATCCTATACTTTTTATGTTAGATCAGTGATGAGGGATTATTATTCATCTGGAATCCCGCGCATCAAAGGTTCATTTGCGGGATTGTATCCTCTACACACGACACTACCATTATAGAGGGTTCACTATAATGGTAGTGTCGTGTGTACATTAATCTGGTTAGATATATTTGGCTAAGTAAAGTAAAATGCAATTCTTTTGTTTCAGACATCGCCATAAGCGTAAAAGATCAACTCGTATTTTACACAAACGGTTCAAAAACAAGCTCCATAAATTTGATTTCTCAAAACCCCGCATCGTTGGTGTACGATGAAGTCCACAACATGATGTTGTATGTGGACAAACAGAACAACAACGACTGTATATGTGGATATGATCTATCTTCCAAAGACAACAAATGTTTCATCAAAAGAAACGGTCGTGACATTCACGGCCTCGCATACGACCCGGTCACAGAAAAAATCTTTTTTACCGACACAATTGAAAAAAGTATTAATTTCATTTCAATGAAACGCGGATCCAATATCAATATTTATGGAGAACAGTTAATCAAGACGGATGACCAGGCACCCGCTGATATTGCTGTTGATAGTTGTAAAGGGTATGGTTGTATGCTTTTACTCGTAGTAATAGTTTCGTATCTAGACCAACAGCTGTGTTAAACGAAGGTCTGGCCGTCATAGACTCTTGGGCTAAATCAATTTGCCCAGTCTTCTCCCATCATTGGGAAAAGATCTGGCAGACAATCGCCCAGTACGGATTCCCTATAGTGTGGTAATTAATTAGTTCGATAGTATGTCTGTATTCCATGACACGCAGCCTCTTTCAAATACATATAGTGTCCACCTGCAGAGATATGTCTTGTGAATTAAACAACTGTTCGTACAAATTGCCTGCTTCCTTGGTGTAGTTAGTTTTTTTTTTATTTTTATTTTAAGTATGATTCATTAATAAATTAATGGTTTATGAGTTTATGTAATCACCAAAATTCAGTTAAATTCATTAAACCCCAAGCGAACGCTCTCTCATTGTCTTTCTATTGTGTCTCTAATTACGATATTCGAAAGGTTAATGATTAAAATCTTTTGAATCTTGTAATATTCCATAAATTATTACCATTAGACAATTCAATTTACAGATACATTTACTGGACCCACACAAACACTGATGGTAAAATTGAAAAAGTTCAATTTGATGGTTCCGACAGAAAGGTCATGTCACTACCTTTGTCTTATTATAAACCATTTAGCTTATTCATTGATCCTCAAACACAGAAGATGTTTTATTTTGATGTTTGTGAAGCATGTATTGAGGAGTGGTCTGGGTATTTAAATAGAGCAGATTTGAATGGAACAAACGAAAAAATATTATTAAGCGGTTTTCGTGGATCTCAATCACTATCAAAAGTATTGACTGTATCGAAAGATTACATCTACTGGACGAACAGTAGCGAGAATTATGACTCCATTTGGCAATTACCAAAGAAAGAAGCAAATACTCGCATAGAACCCAAAGAGATAAGTAAGCTCCATAATGAAAGAATACTCGGTATAGTCGCTAAGTATAAAGTAGAAGACCAAATCAAGGGGATCCAGGATTGCGTTTCACTGTCTAGTCTGATACCAACAATCCATCACGGCGGCGGCAGCGAACTGTGCGATGTTCCTGTTTGTACGAACTATTGCTTGCAGGGTACCTGCAGCGTCAATGATGAGGGACATCCTGAATGCAGGTAAAATATTATTCTTCTTCTTATGCTTTCCATGATAAATTTTGGTTATAATGGTTTTATATTTTAAATTTTTAATAATTATTTCAGTTGTAACGCTGGCTACACCGGGGGTAGGTGTGAAGCCTCCGCATGTAATGGTTTTTGTCTGAATGATGGCGCCTGTTCCTTGAATGGGAACAATGAGCCTGTCTGTCAGTGCAAAGGAGATTATTTAGGTGACAGATGCGAGATAACAAAATGTCTGAACTATTGTATAGAAGGCAACTGTAGTATAAACAGTGATGGACTTCCTAAATGCAGGTATTATTCTTCTTCTCATGATTTCCTTGTTTAGTTTTGAAAATCTTAACACCATGTTTCTCATTTCCTAACTATTTTACTTGTAATTCTGGTTACTCAGGAGACCTCACGTCTGGTCTCCGCTTGTAATGATTATTGTGACTGTTCATTAAATAAGAACAGTGAGCGAGTCTGTTAATAGAAAATAGATTATGTAAGTAATAGAAAATATACCTATGATGTATGTATCAGACTGTCTGAACAATGGTATCCTAGGTAGTTATAGTGATGAAGGACATATATCATGCAGTAATTACATATTCTACTTTAACTGATGAATTCCCTGTTGAAAGTATTTAAAATACAATATGTAATGGTTATAATTTTCATTGTTTCAGCTGTAATGTAGGTTACTCAGGAGAAAGATGTGAGGTATCCGTATGTCATAGTTTTTGTCTAAACGACGGCGAGTGCTCCTTAAACGAAGAAGACGAGCCGGTTTGCCAGTGTGTTGGTAACTATGTGGGAGCAAGATGTGAAGCTGATACAAGATGTGAAGCTGATACAAGTGACACTACTCCAACGTACGATTTGGCGAAAAGAAACTTGACTCTAGCTGATGTATTGTCGATTTGGCGAAAACCTGCCTCAAAAATGTATCTGCTTGTTGAAGTATAAGATTGCAGCCAGCTCTATGTTTTATCTTGAGATGTTATTAGGATTACTTTGTATTGGTGGCAGTAATTCAATTTATTTATTTAATCTTTATGCCACACAAAGTACATAGGCGGACTTAATGCCTTAGGCATTCTCTACCAATCAACCAACAATCATTTGTGTCTTACTAATGAGGTCTTATTTGTAATAATGTCTGTTTGTAAAACATATACATTATTTTTAGTTAATGTGAAACTTGAATATAGTTTGTTTAGAATCAGTAACTGAATGGATTCCAATAGTTTTTACATCATGTTATATTTTTTCCCGAAAATATTTAAAAAGGTCACCACTGACATGAAGTACAACAGAGGTCATGGCAGGTCATAGCGGGCATTAGGCGCCAACAAACGGCTGGGTTCAAGTGTAAAACAATCCCTTAGTCGTCTGGATAGCCTGGTGACTATTTTTTGCAAGCTTATAAGTTTCTGATTTTTCACGATACATTTATGAAATGGTAGTTCATAAATTTTTACGTAAAAATACTAGTATTAATATTAATGTCGTATGTAAATTATTTCAAAGTTATGTATTGTGTTTTATATAAGTAGGTTGTAATAAATTTTCAAAACATTTGCTCAAAAAATAACTCTTACTGCACTGCAATTAGGTATATAATGGCACTTGTTACCAAACTGTGACAGTTTGATTACCATTACACACTAGTGCTATAATGTAGTTAAAACCTTTTTGTTTAACCTCTTTGTTCGCAAACCAAATTTTGAGTACGAAATGCGTTCAATGGTACAAATTAGTGTCTTTACTTATTTCATGGAATTTTGTCCATTTAACTTGTACAAAAGATTTGTTTTATTACAAAAAAAAAAAAAACATTTATAGTGCGTTTCACGTAAGAAGATCCTTCGCCGTAATGTTGGCAACATGGAAAAACAGTGTTGCAATATTTTTAGCAATAAAATTACTTAATATTAGGGAGATTAAACTAATATTTCATTACTATTTTTTATATTTTTTTTTGTTTTTTTTTTCTTCTGGAAACTGTAATAACTATTTTTCAATAAAGTATAGGACGCTGGGCTCCATTCAGATTGTCCTGCAATTCTTTCAAATATCGAAAACACCACGCCATAATATCGTACCTCTCCATAAACAACTTCCTTTTCGTCATGTTTTTTTTTTAAATAAAATCCCATTTCCCTTTTTTTTTTTTTTTATGGTGGGAAAAAATCATGCATTGACATCCCCCGCCCTTGGGCGGAGCGGGAGATAGTGTCAGACTCTTACTGACTAAAAGACCCACCCCGTTCCTTCTAGCCTTCATACCGGGGCTCGAGCGCCCTTTCGGATAACCCTGGCCCCAGTAGGCTTCGACCCGGCTGGGTCCCTGCTGTTGCTGACAACTCCTTGAGGCGCGCGGGAAAATCCCATTTCCCTCATAATTCTCCATAAAGTGGTGCGACTAACGTTAAAATCAATTTCGTTTCGCATTTCGTACAACAACTTTGCTAGAGTAGGCAACTTCTTTTGCTTTTTCCCTTCTTTTTTCTGTAGACAGACGGGGGAGTCAACCAACATTACGGCGAAGGAACTTCTTAAGTGAAAAGTAGTTAGTAAATAGATCGTACATTCAAATAAAATTTGTTTTTTCTTGTGGTCGTGGCCGCCACTTTAAGATGCGCGCGATTTTTGGCGTGATTATTTCGAGTGAAGTTGAAGAGAAGTGGCTGTATTAATTATATCAAACTAGCTTTTGCCCGCGGCTTCGCCCGCGTGGCATTAGGTACTTAAGAAATCGGGATAAAAGGTAGCCTATGTTCTTTTCCATGTCAAAGGCTATATGCATGCCAAATTTCATCCAAATCCGTTCAGCCGTTTTTGCGTGATTAAGTAACAAACATCCAAACATTCACACTTTCACATTTATAATATTAGTTAGGATTAAATACTACGAAAACGTTATAAAATATTACGTACTTGCGAATTCTATTGTCACTACAACAGACATTATTGTAAAAAAAATTCATGCAAAAAAGCATAAACCTAAGACTAGGCAATATGAAGCTTTCTCCTAGGGTTAAAAAAAAAAATGCGAGCGCATATGAAAGCAGATTTGTACCGCCACGTCACATACGAAAAATTATTAGTTTTAATATGATTTTATTCCCAAATATATTTAAAGGCATCGTATGATATATTTGAAAGCGTCGTATGATATACGTGAGTAATTAATGATTACCGTTCTCGGCTCTCTTAAGACCCTCACCACGGCTCGGGTCTAAATACTACCTCGATTGAAGTCGGTTTTATAAATTTGTAAAGAAAAAAATATTTTGCCCTTTTCAATTGTGGTTCTGCAACTAAAAAGTAGGTACCCCTCAGCCAAACTTAAGTAGTGTTCAAGTTCTACGAGTATAGTACCAGTAAAGTACCTATATAATTTAATATTTAAAAAATTGCATGACAATTCCAATAAGCCAAGCCAAGCTAGGTTCATACATACATTGTTTTATGACGATGTTTTCATACCTAACTTCCATCATCAGATTAGCTCGATGAGACCTTATAGTGAGTGCATCTCATGACAATTCTAATAATCCCAAACACGGTTAGGTTACGCTGATTTATTACAGAGTTCCGGTGCCTACCTTTCGGCTTTATCATCAGATCAGTCCGATATATTCCCTCCCCCACTTTGTTCAGTCAGTGATTCATCAACTACACGTGTAAGCAAAGTAAGTTTATTTGTTACGACAGTTCTGCTGTGATCCTATGAGAAGTTCCGTTCCATATGTTTGAAGTTCATTATCAGATCATAAGAAAAATCAGTATGATAGACTTGGAATTCCAGAATTGCATGCCCTAATTGTGACGCTATGGCAGAGCTGTCAGTTCACGCTGCCAATAAATTGCATGTGGAAGAAACGCCCAGGTGTCACAATTGTGTGGACCGCCCGGAGGGCACGGTGGGGCATACTGCGAAGGTATGCCCTGCTTGGACAGAGCCCCGCTCTGTCCTCGCTGGGGCGATCGGCGGCAAAGCCCTGGTACAGGCCATGGTCCAAAGCGAGGAGGAATGGCAGGCAGTCGTATGGTGTTTACCCTACCTGACCGTCGCTGGTCACGCAGACAACCATATATTTTTTGACATAATGACCTGGCTACGTAGCCATGGCGTCTCTGCGAGGCACGGCTCTTAGAAGTTAAAACACTTGAAATTGCATCATAATTACTAGTTTACTGAAAACGTCCAAAATGACAGTGTTTACGTGACCCTTCATGTCATCTAACGGTCTATATCGGTGTAATAATAAAGTCTTATCAACAGTGCTTATATGCCTAAAATACTTATAAAAATGTGTATCTAACAGCCAACATATTGCAGTAATAATCTAAGAGTTACAACAGGCGGTGGTGATACCTACCACACGTCTGTAGAAACTTTGTATTCTGAAGAATAAAATGTGTAGAGTGCAGTATGTGCTGGTGGTGGTGGCGTTGTACGTAGGGGTGGTGTACTCCTGGGGTGAGTATGTCTCCAAGTAGTGTGAAGGTGGACCAGCGACGTGGCGAACAGGCTTTTACCGTACCTTTTAGCCTCGGTTGTGACATTATCTGGGCCTAGGCCTTTATCTGATTTTAATTAACCGACTTCAAAAAGAAGAAGGGTATTTTTTATGTATGTTCACCGATTTCTCGGTCAACTGTGGACCGATTTTGTATTTTTTTTATTGAAAGATTATACTCTCAAGTTAATACCATAGAAATATTTTTATGATCTGATAATGAACTTTGAAGATATACACAGTGACGCCCTTTACAAATCCCCAACTGTTTTTGAAAAAGCTTGTAACAGAAGCACGGAGTACGTTAGGTTCGTGTGTGGGTCTTTTAGGCGCTTATAGAGCTTACGGGAAACAGTTAGTTCTGTGTAGTCCAACTACTAGATGAGTATTTTTTTTAGATGATCTTTCGTTACATAAGAGCCTTAGGGGTTAGGTTTTTAACGAATTCCCTGGATCTACTAGGATTTCCTCCAACTAGGATTCCCTGTGACGTGTGATCCAGTCTCTTCCCAAGTTAGGCAAATATACATTTAGGAACTACTACTAACAAAAAAAATTGTATTATTATCATCATCATTATCTTCCTGTCCTTGTCCCGTTTTATTTGGGGTCGGCGCAACACGTTTTTTTCATCGTCACGCTATCACTAACTCCCTTTTCTTTTATATCGCTTAAACAAAAAAAAAATGTATAAAATTCAATAAATAGTTATTGAATTCAAAATTATTTAAAATATATGTCTAATGCCGACCATACACGGTCAAACCTGTCGTCCAATCGGTATGACGCTTCGGGTTTGATCAAACAGATTTGACCGTGTGTGGGAGTGGATCGGTATGACCAACATGTTTGACGGCACAATCGCGAAAGTGACAGTTAGGAGGGACAACAGCAGGGGCCCAGCCGGGTCGAAGCCTACTGGGGCCAGGGTAATCCGAAAGGGCGCTCGAGCCCCGGTATGAAGGCTTGAAGGAACGGGATGGGTTTTTTAGTCAGTAAGAGTCTGACACTATCTCCCGCTCCGCCCAAGAGCGGGGGTTGTCATAAGATGATTTTTCCCATCGAAAAAAAAAAAAAAAAAAAAAAAAACAGTTAGGAGGGAGGTTGACGATATAACAGTCTAAATAACTAGTTTCACAGGAATGTTCATCTTGTAACATTATTATTGAAGATCACTCATTGAAATATCCAGTTTTGCCCAAGCGCATACTTAAGTTTATATTTGAGGTGTCTCTTTGACCACCCCGCTTGAAATGCGCGGGATTGTGGACGGTGAGCAATGGGTAGCTGTCCGACCGTCCGGTAACAGTCTGGACCGAACCCAAGTCGTCGAGGGCGCGCACTGTTTCCGCGCGCCTCAAGGACTTGACAGCAATAGCAGAGACCCAGCTGGGTCTACAGGGCGGGTCTAGTTCCGAAAGGGAGGCTCGGCCCCTGTATGAAAGGCAAGAAGGAACGGGGTGGGTTTTTTAGTCAGTAAGAGTCTGACACTCTCATCCGCTCCGCCCAAGGGGAACATTCAAGTATTACGTAACGCAATTCGGGGGGAGGGGGGGCCTTGTAAAACGTTTCGGTGCGTTACAAGGGCGGGAGTGCGAGAGTAACGCGTTGTTTAAATACTCCCCGTATTTAAACAACGCGTTACGTAACATTTGTTTTTTTTTTTTTAATAAAAAAGCTAGGGAATTAGTATCTCCTACATCAGCAACCCTTTTCGTTTATGTTTTACGAGGAAACCCTCAAAAATATTGTACGTTACTTTTATTTTTGTTTCCTAAGTTGGCAAACCTTTTGTTAACATAATTGTGACTTTAATGGTCATTTAAATGTTACGTAACGTTTAAGGAGGAGGAGGGAGGGATACAGAAAAACGTTACGGTGCGTTACATGGTGGGGAGGGAGGGTCTAAAATCTTCAAAAATTGCGTTCCCTAATACTTGAACATTCCCAAGGGCAGGGGATGTCATTTGGATGATTTTTCGCACTAAAAAAACCACACCTGATAAAGATTGGATAGAGATAGAGACTAGGAAATCCAATCCCGCACATTTTTTAATAGATCAGTTACGAGGGATTCATCAGCATCATCATGTCAGTCGAAAGACGTCCACAGTTGGACGTAGGCCTCCCCCAAGCGTCACCACAACGACCTGTCCTGTGGATGCGTGATCCATCGAATTCCTGCGACTGTGTAAGGGTTGTATTAAGTAATTAAGTACCTACTTTAAGATCTATAATGACTATAATTGTTATAATCTATGCACCTTTGTAACCATATATATGCGCTATTTTATTCAATATAATTGAGTATTACTTTGTCATTGGTTGGTTTCATTTACCGTCAACACCGCACCTTACACCTGACCTGGGGCCCAAGTCTGCTATTTTTATAAATTCGTCATTCCAACACGATCCCATAGTCATTTAGCTTAAAGTTCCTAATCTGCTGATTTATGATGATCGATCATTGATCGGTCAATGGTCTCGTAATAGAGTTGCGGTAAAATGACAATATCGAGCTTATTAAAAGCAATGACTGCACAATGACGTTCTAATGGTGTCACTGATCAAAGGAACTGTCAAAATTTTTGCAGATTACCGCATAGAGTCTGTATAGTAAGTCAACCGACTTGGGTCATTATTAGGGTAAAATCAAATCTGATGTAGTCAACGCTGGATCAATAATCAATGTTGATTAAGAGATATTGATCATTGTTTACTACTAGAAGAACCTTATAAAAAGTATCGGATATAAGTATTTTTTAAATCATTAAATGTTACACAAAATTCCCAAGTCGGTTTACTTTTTAGACAGACTATACGTAAGACATTCATTTGTTAATATGTACGAGATTACCATTCTTTCCCACTTCTTTCAATAGAGTGTCAGTGGTTGATCATTGGAAAGTCATAATGACGCCATTATATTAGTAGACTAGCTTTTGCCCGCGCGGCTTCGCTCCCGCTCTTCCCTACTTCAGCCTACTATAGCCTACTCTACCCTACTATACCCTACTCTACCCTACCCTACCCTACTCTACCCTACTATACCCTACTCTACCCTACCCTACTCTACCCTACTCTACCCTACCCTACTCTACTATACTCTACTCTACTCTACTCTACTCTACTCTACCCTACCCTACCCTACTCTACTCTACTCTACCCTACTCTACCCTACCCTACTCCACCCTACCCTACCCTACTCTACCCTACTCTACCCTACTCTACCCTACCCTACTCTACTCTACCCTACTCTACCCTACTCTACAAACCTCACGGAGCCCGAGCCTTTTCCAACGAATGCAAAACCGTGGAAATCGGTTCGTGCGTTCTGGAGTTATAGCGTCAGGAAGGAAAACCCGACTTATTTTAATATAGTAGATTACCAAACTTACTCAAAATCAACAATTATGAAATCAATGATAGACCATTCTGACACTATTGTAGTAGCAGACTTGGGGCCCAGGTCTATCGGTCCGCCTTGAACGAAGGATTATTCATCTGGAATCCCGCGCATCAAAGGTTCATTTGCGAGATTGTATCCTCTACACACGACATTATAGAGGGTTCACTATAATGGTAGTGTCGTGTGTACATTAATCTGGTTAGATTTATTTGGCTGAGTAAAGTAAAATGGAATTCTTTTGTTTCAGACATCGCCATAAGCATGAAACATCAATTCATATTTTATACAAACGGTACTAAAACAAGCACCGTAAATTTGGATTCCCGAAGCCCCGCATCAATGGTGTATGATGAAGTCCACGACACGATCCTGTATGTGGACAAACAGAACAACAGCGACTCTATATGTGGATATGACCTATCTTCAGTTGCCAACAAAGAGAACAAATGTTTCATCAAAAGAAACGGTCGTAACATTCACGGCCTCGCTTACGACCCGGTCACAGAAAAAATCTTCTTTACCGACATAATTGAAAAAAGTATAAATTTCATTTCAATGAAACGCGGATCCAATGACAATATTTATGGAGAACAGTTAATCAAGATGGATGACCAGGCACCCGCTGATATTGCTGTTGACAGTTGTAAAGGGTATGGTTGTATGCTCTTAGTCGTAGTAATAGTTTCGTATCTAGACCAACAGCTGTGTTAAATGAAGGTCTGGCCGTCATAAACTCTTGGACTAAATTAATTTGCCCAGTCTTCTCCCATAATTGGGAAAAGGTCAGGCAGACAGTCGCCCAGTACGGATTCCCTATAGTTCGGTAATTAATTAGTTCGATAGTATGTCTGTATTCCATGACATGCAGCCTCTTTCAAATATAGTGTCCACCTGAAGAGATATGTCTTTTAAACTAAGCAACTGTTGTAATATCTTGTAATATTCCATAGGTTTACCATTATAAAATTCAATTTACAGATACATTTACTGGACTCACAAAAACTATGATGGTAAAATTGAAAAAATTAAATTTGATGGTTCCGACAGTAAGGTTATGTCACTACCTTGGTCTTATTATAAACCATTTAGCTTAGCCATTGATCCTCAAACACAGAAGATGATTTATTTTGATGTTTGTGCAGGATGTGAAAACTGGCCTGGGTTTTTAAATAGAGCAGATTTGAACGGAACCAATGAAAAAGTATTATTAAGTGGTTTTTGTGGATCTCTATCAGAATCAAGAGTATTGACTGTCTCAAAAGATTACATCTACTGGACGAACAGTAGCGAGAATTACGACTCCATTTGGCAATTATCAAAGAAAGAAGCAAATAATTTCATAAAACCTAAAGAGATAAGTAAGATCCATAATGAAAGAATACTTGGTATAGTCGCTAAGTATAAAATAGAAGACCAAATCAACGGGATCCAGGATTGCGTTTCACTGTCGAGTCTGCTACCAACAATCCATCACGGCGACGGCAGCGAACTGTGCGATGTTCCTGTTTGTACGAACTATTGCTTGCAGGTTACCTGCAGCGTCAATGATGAGGGACATCCTGAATGCAGGTAAAATATTATTCTTCTTCTTATGCTTTCCGTGATAATTTTGGTTATAATGGTTTTTTATGTTATATTTTTTATTAATTATTTCAGTTGTAACACTGGCTACACCGGGGGTAGGTGTGAAGCCTCCGTATGTAATGGTTTTTGTCTGAATGATGGCGCCTGTTCCTTGAATGGGAACGGTGAGCCTGTCTGTCAGTGCAAAGGAGATTATTTAGGTGACAGATGCGAGATAACAAAATGTCTGAACTATTGTATAGAAGGCAACTGTAGTTTAAACAGTGATGGACTTCCTAAATGCAGGTAAAACATTATTCTTCTTCTCATGATTTCCTTGTTTAGTTTTGAAAATCTTAAGACCATGTTTCACATTTCCTAACTCATTTCACTTATAATTCTGGTTATTCAGGAGACATAAGTGAGGTCTCCGCTTGTAATGATTATTGTGACTGTTAATTAAATGAGAACAGTGAGCGAGTCTATCAATAGAAAATAGATTATGTAAGTAGATACTTAATAGAACATATACCTACGATGTATGTGTCAGACTGTCTGAACAATGGTATTCTTGGCAGTTATAGTGGTGAAGGACATCTTACTTGTTGAAAGTATTTAGAATATAATATAATATGTAATGGTTATCGTTTTCATTGTTTCAGCTGTAATGTAGGTTACTCAGGAGAAAGATGTGAGGTCTCCGTGTGTCATAGTTTTTGTCTAAACGATGGCGACTGCTCCTTAAACGAAGAGGACGAGCCGGTCTGCCAGTGTGTTGGTAACTACGTGGGAGCAAGATGTGAAGCTGATACAAGATGTGAAGCTGATACAAGTGACACTACTCCAACGTACGATTTGGCGAAAAGAAACTTGACTCTAGCTGATATACTGTCGATTTGGCGAAAAACCTCTTCAAAAATGTATCTGCTTGTTGAAGTATAAGATTGCAGCCAGCTCTATGTTTTATCTAGAGATGTTATTAGGATTACTTTGTATTGGTGGCAGTAATTCAATTTATTTATTTAATCTTCATGCAACACAAAGTACATAGGCGGACTTAATGCCTTGGGCATTCTCTACCAATCAACCAACAATCATCTGTATCTTACTAATAAGGTCTTATTTGTAATAATGTCTGTTTGTAAAACATATACATTATTTTTAGTTCATGTGAAACTTGAATATATAGTTTGTTTAGAATCAGTAACTGAATGGATTCCAATAGTTTTTACATCATGTTATATTTTTTCCTGAAAATATTTAAAAAGGTCACCACTGACATGAAGTACAACAGAGGTCATGGCAGGTCATAGCGGGCATTAAGCGCCAACAAACGGCTGGGTTCAAGTGTAAAACAATCCCTTAGTCGTCTAGATAGCCTGGTGACTATTTTTTGCAAGCTTATAAGTTTCTGATTTTTCACGGTACATTTATAAAATGGTAGTACATAAATTTTTACGTAAAAATACTAGTATTACCTAATATTAATGTCGTATGTAAATTATTTCAAAGTTATGTATTGTGTTTTATATAAGTAGGTTGTAATAATTTTTCAAAACATTTGCTCAGGTATATAAAGGCACTTGTTACCAAACTGTGACAGTTTGATTACCATTACACACTAGTGCTATAATGTAGTTAAAACCTCTTTGTTTAACCTTTTTGTTCGCAAACCAAATTTTGAGTAAGAAATGCGTTGAATGATAAAATTCCATGAAATAAGTAAAAACACTAATTTGTACAATTAGTGTTTTTACTTATTTCATGGAATTTTATCCATTTAACTTGTACAAGAGATTTGTTTTATTACAAAAAAAAAAAAACATTTATAGTGCGTTTCACTTAAGAAGATCCTTCGCCGTAACGTCGGCAACATGGAAAAACAGTGTTGCAATATTTTTAGCAATAAAATTACTTAATATTAGGAAGATTAAACTAATATTTCATTACTTTTTTTTATAATTTTGTTTTTTTCTTCTTCTGGAAACTGTAATAACTATTTTTCAATAAAGTATAGGACGCTGGGCTCCATTCCGATTGTCGTGCAATTCTTTCAAATATCGAAAACGCCACGCCATAATATCGTACCTCTCCATAAACAACTTCCTTTTCGTCATGTTTTTTTTTTAAATAAAATCCCATTTCCCTCATAATTCTCCATAAAGTAGTGCGACTAACGTTAAAATCAATTTCGTTTCGCATTTCGTACAACAACTTTGCTAGAGTAGGCAACTCTTTTTCTTTTTCCCTTCTTTTTTCTGTAGACAGACGGGGGAGTCAACCAACATTACGACGAAGGAACTTCTTAAGTGAAAAGTAGTTAGTAAATAGATCGTACATTCAAATAACATTTGTTTTTTTCTTCTGGTCGTGGCCGCCATTTTAAGATGCGCGCGATTTTTGGCGTGATTATTTCGAGTGAAGTTGAAGAGAAGTGGCTGTATTAATTATATAAAACTAGCTTTTGCCCGCGCCTTTGCCCGCTTGGCATTAGGTACTTAAGGAATCGGGATAAAAGGTAGCCTATGTTCTTTTCCATGTCAAAGGCTATATGCATGCCAAATTTCATCCAAATCCGTTCAGCCGTTTTTGCGTGATTAAGTAACAAACATCCAAACATCCACACTTTCACATTTATAATATTAGTTAGGATTAAATACTACGAAAACGTTATAAAATATTACATGCGAATTCTATTGTCACTACAACAGACATTATTGTAAAAAAATTTCATGCAAAAAAGCATAAACCTAAGACTAGGCAATATGATCAAAATACCTTAGCTTTCTCCTAGAGTTAAAAAAGCAGCAGATTTTTACCGCCACGTCACATACGAAAAATTATTAGTTTTAATGTGATTTTATTCCCAAAAATATTTAAAAGCATCGTATGATATACGTGAGTAATTAATGATTACTGTTCTCGGTTCTCTTAAGACCCTCACCACGGCTCGGGTTTAAATACCGCCTCGACAGTAATCACTAACATTACATACTTATATCATAATGAATTATTATTTTTGACATTGACGTCGGTTTTATTATTTTGTAAAAAAAATTTTAGCCTTTTCAGTTGTGGTACCACAACTAAAAAGTACCCCTCAGCCAAACTTAAGTAGTGTTCAAGTTCTACGAGTATAGTACCAGTAAGGTACCTATATAATTTAATATTTAAAAAATTGCATGACAATTCCAATAAGCCAAGCCAAGCTAGGATACATTGTTTTATGACGATCTTTTCATACCTATCTTCCATCATCAGATTTGCTCGATGGGACCTTATAGTGAGTGCATCTCATGACAACTCTAATAATCCCAAACACGGTTAGGTTACGCTGATTTATTACAGAGTTCCGGTGCCTACCTTTCGGCTTTATCATCAGATCAGTTCGACATATGCCCTCCCCCTCTTTTTTCAGTCAGTGATTCATCAACTACACGTATAAGCAAAGTAATTTTACTTGTTACGACAGTTCTGCTTTGATCCTACGAGAAGTTCCGTTCCATATGTTTGAAGTTCATTATCAGATCATAAGAAAAATCAGTATAATAGACCTGGAATTCCGGAATTGCATGCCATAATTGTGACGCTATGGCAGAGCTGTCAGTTCACGCTGCCAATAAATTCCATGTGGAAGGAACGCCCTGGTGTCACCATTGTATGGATCGCCCGGAGGGCACGGTGGGGCATACTGCGAAGGTATGCCCTGCTTGGACAGAGCCCCGCTCTGTCCTCACTGGGGCGATCGGCGGCAAAGCCCTGGTATAGGCCATGGTCCAAAGCGAGGAGGAATGGCAGGCAGTCGTATGGTGTTTACCCTACCTGACCATCGTTGGTCATGCAGACAACCATATATTTTTTTACGTAATGACCTGGCTACGTAGCCATGGCGTCTCTGCGAGGCACGGCTCTTAGAAGTTAAGTTAGGCATCTAGGACAAAATACTTGAAATTGCATTATAATTACTAGTTTACTGAAAACGTCCAAAATGACAGTGTTTACGTGACCCTTCATGTCATCTAACGGTCTATATCGGTGTAATAATAAAGTCTTATCAACAGTGCTTATATGCCTAAAATACTTATAAAAATGTGTATCTAACAGCCAACATATTGCAGTAATAATCTAAGAGTTACAACAGGCGGTGGTGTGGTACCTACCATACGTCTGTAGAAACTTTGTATTCTGAAGAATAAAATGTGTAGAGTGCAGTATGTGCTGGTGGTGGTGGCGTTGTACGTAGGGGTGGTGTACTCCTGGGGTGAGTATGTCTTCAAGTAGTAGTGTCTGATTTTAATTAACCGATTTAAAAAAAAAAAAGGGTACTTTTTATGTATGTTCACATTGTTTACCGATTTCTCGGTCAACTGTGGACCGATTTTGATATTTTTATTGAAAGATTATACTCTCAAGTTAATCCCATAGAAATATTTTACGATCTGCTAATGAACTTCGAAGATATACACAGTGACACCGTTTACAAATCCCCAACTGTTTTTGTAAAAGCTTCTAACAGAAGCACGCAGAGTACGTCAGGTTCGTGTGTGGGTCTATTAGGCGCTTGTAGGGCTTACGGGGAACAGTTAGTTCTGTGTTGTCCAACTATTACATGAATATTTTTTTTTAGATGATCTTGCATTACATAAGAGCCTTAGGCGGTAGGTTTTTAACGAATTCCCTGGATCTACTAGGATTTCCTCCAACTAGGATTCCCTGCGTCGTGGGATCCAGTCTCTTCCCAAGTTAGGCAAATATACATTTAGGAACTGTACCTACTACCAACCAAAAAAAATGTATTATTATCATCATCATTATCTTCCTGTCCTTGTCCCGTTTTATTTGGGGTCGGCGCAACACGTTTTTTTTTATCGTCACGCTATCACTAACTCCCTTTTCTTTTATATCGCTTAAACAAACAAAAATGTATAATGTTCAATAAATAGTTATTGAATTCAAAATTATTTAAA
Source organism: Mythimna ferrago (assembly GCA_910589285.2). Taxonomy (NCBI): domain Eukaryota; kingdom Metazoa; phylum Arthropoda; class Insecta; order Lepidoptera; family Noctuidae; genus Mythimna; species Mythimna ferrago. Next base: position 6,886,902 of record OU342693.1, read on the forward strand.
ATATATGTCTAATGTCGACCATACACGGTCAAACCTGTCGTCCAATCGGTATGACGCTTCGGGTTTGATCAAACAGATTTGACCGTGTGTGGGAGTGGATCGGTATGACCAACATGTTTGACGGCACAATCGAATTTCAATTCTTTTGGTTTGATCATACCGATTGGACGGCCCCATACACGGTACAATCGGTATGATCCGATTCATCGGTATCATCAAATTCGATTGTGCCGACAAACATGTTGGTCATACATACCAATTCACTCCCACACACGGTCAAATCTGTTTGATCAAATATATAGCTTCATACCGATTGGACGACAGGTTTGACCGTGTATGGCTGGCATAATGAAAATACATTCAGCCGAACATAGAACCTCCTTCTTTTTGAAGTCTGTCAAAAAATAAGGAGGGTTCGTGTGATTAATTTTATTGTGATGTGGAGACTGGAGTATACTATGGGTGACTGTGGAGTGTATACAGGATGCTTGTTTGCTTATAATTAACTTGTTTTTTAACCGAATTGAAAAAAAAGAGTTCTATGTTCAGCTGAACGTATTTTTTTTTATGTAGGTATATTTACCGATTTCTCGGTCAATTGTGAACCGATTTTGAAAATTATTTTTTTGATTGAAAGGTTATGCTTTTAAGTTTTTCTCATAGAAATATTGTAATGATCTGATGATGAACATTGAAGATATGGAACAGAACCCCTCATAGGATTACAGCATAACTGTCGTTACAAGTTAAATTGCTTTGTTTATACGTGTAAGTTGATGACTGACTGAAAGAGGGGGGAAAGGATAACTGATCTGAAGATGAAGCCGGAAGGCAGGCATAGGCTTGGCTTATTAGAATTGATAGGTAATGTTTTAATGATTAAGTTTTATAGGCCGTCAGCCGAACTTGCACACCATTTAAGTTCGGCTGAGGGGTACCGCAACTAAAAAGTGTAAATTATAACTTAAAAAAATACATGTATATAACCGAATTCCATGTTAAAACAACACTGAAAAGTGCAAAATATGATTAATTTTGGAAGTCGGTGTTAAATATCGAAAAAACAAAACTATTGTAGAAAATTTTATCCAATTATTAATTATTTTCTATTATCCTTACTAATACTATAAAAGCGAAAGTGAGTTTGTTTGTTTATTTGTACGTCTTTACGCCTAAATGGCAAAACCGATTTTGATGAATTTTGGTACAGAGATAGTTGGGACCCTGCAGATGGACATACCTAGGCTAATTTTTTCACGCGGGCGAAGCCGCAGGTAAATATCGCCCTGGAAAAATATCAATTGCTAGTTACGAAAATTAGCAGGGAGGGTGACGATATAACAGTCTAGATAACTAGTTTCACGGTAATGTTCATCTTGTAAAATTATTATTGAAGATCACTCATTGAAATATCCAGTTTTGCCCAAGCGCATACTTAAGTTTATATTTGAGGTGTCTCTTTGACCACCCCGCTTGAAATGCGCGGGATTGCGGACGGTGAGCAATGGGTAGCCGTTCGACCGTCCGGTAACAGTCTGGACCGAGCCGAAGTCGTCGAGGGCACGCACTGTTCCCGCGCGCCTCAAGGACTTGACAGCAATAGCAGAGACCCAGCTGGGTCTACAGGGTCTAGTTCCGAAGGCTCGGCCCCGGTGTGAAAGGCAAGAAGGAACGGGGTGGGTTTTTTTAGTCAGTAAGAGTCTGACACTATCATCCGCTCCGCCCAAGGGGAACATTCAAGTATTACGTAACGCAATTCGGGGGGAGGGGGGCCTTGTAAAACGTTACGGTGCGTTACAAGGGCGGGTGTGCGAGAGTAACGCGTTGTTTAAATACTCCCCGTATTTAAACAACGCGTTACGTAACATTTGTTTTTTTTTTTTTAATAAAAAAGCTAGGGAATTAGTATCTTCTAAACCAGCAACCATTTTCGTTTATGTTTTACGAGGAAACCCTCAATAGTATTGTACGTTACTTTTATTTTTGTTTCCTAAGTTGGCAAACCTGTTGTTAACATAATTGTGACTTTAATGGTCACTTAGATGTTACGTAACGTTTAAGGAGGGGGAGGGAGGCGTACAGAAAAACGTTACGGTGCGTTACATGGTGGGGAGGGAGGGTTTAAAATCTTAAAAAATTGCGTTACGTAATACTTGAACGCTCCCAAGGGCAGGGGATGTCATTTGGATGATTTTTACGCACTAAAAAAACCACAGCTAATAAAGATTGGATAGAGATAGAGACTAGGAAATCCAATCCCGCACATTTTTTGTTAGATCAGTAACGAGGGATTCATCAGCATCATCATGTCAGTCGAAAGACGTCCACAGTTGGACGTAGGCCTCCCCCAAGCGTCACCACAACGACCGGTCCTGTGGATGCGTGATCCATCGAATTCCCGCGACTGTGTAAGGGTTGTATTAAGTAATTAAGTACCTACTTTAAGATCTATAATGACTATAATTGTTATAATCTATGCACCTTTGTAACCATATATATGCGCTATTTTATTCAATATAATTTAGTATTACTTTGTCATTGGTTGGTTTCATTTACCATCAATACCGCACCTTACACCTGACCTGGGTTCCCAAGTCTGTTATTTTTATAAATTCGTCATTCCAACACGATCCCATAGTCATTTATCTAAAAGTTCCTAATCTGCTAATTCATGATGATCGATCATTGATCGATCAATGGTCTCGTAATAGAGTTGCAGTAAAATGACAATATCGAGCTTATTAAAAGCAATGACTGCACAATGACGTTCTAATGGTGACACCATTCTGGAACTGGAACTGTCAAAATTTTTGCAGATTACCGCATAGAGTCTGTATAGGAAGTTAACCGACTTGGGTAATTATTAGGGTCAAATCAATTCTGATGTAGTCAACGCTGGATCAATAATCAAGGTTGATTAAGAGATATTGATCATTGTTTACTACAAGAAGAACCTTATAAAAAGTATCGGATATAAGTACTTTTTAAATAATTCAATTTTGCAAAAAATTCCCAAGTCGGTTGACTTTTTAGACAGACTATACGTAAGACATTCATTTGTAAATATGTACGAGATAACCATTCTTTCCCACTTCTTTCAATAGAGTGTCAGTGGTTGATCATTGGAAAGTCATAATAACGCCATTATATTAGTAGATTACCAAACTTACTCAAAATTAACAATTAGGAAATCAATGTTAGACCATTCTGACACTATTGTAGTAGCAGACTTGTGGCCCAGGTCTATCGGTCCACCTTGAACGAGGGATTATTCATCTGGAATCCCGCGCATCAAAGGTTCATTTGCGGGATTGTATCCTCTACACACGACATTATAGAGGGTTCACTATATTGGTAGTGTCGTGTGTACATTAATCTGGTTAGATTTGGGTGGCTGAGTAAAGTAAAATGGAATTCTTTTGTTTCAGACGTCGCCATAAGCATAAAACATCAACTCATATTTTATACAAACGGTACTAAAACAAGCACCGTAAATTTGGATTCCCGAAGCCCCGCATCATTGGTGTACGATGAAGTCCACCACATGATGCTGTATGTGGACAAACAGAACAACAACGACTCTATATGTGGACATGATCTATCTTCAGTTTCCAACAAAGACAACAAATGTTTCATCAAAAGAAACGGTCGTAACATTCATGGCCTCGCTTACGACCCGGTCACAGAAAAAATCTTCTTTACCGACACAATTGAAAAAAGTATAAATTTCATTTCAATGAAACGCGGATCCAATGACAATATTTATGGAGAACAGTTAATCAAGATGGATGACCAGGCACCCGCTGATATTGCTGTTGACAGTTGTAAAGGGTATGGTTGTATGCTCTTAGTCGTAGTAATAGTTTCGTATCTAGACCAACAGCTGTGTTAAATAAAGGTCTGGCCGTCATAGACTCTTGGGCTAAATCAATTTGCCCAGTCTTCCCCCATAATTGGGAAAAGGTCAGGCAGACAGTCGCCTGGTACGGATTCCCTATAGTGCGGTAATTAATTAGTTCAATAGTAGGTATGTCTGTATTCCATGACATACAGCCTCTTTCAAATATAGTGTCCACCTGAAGAGATATGTCTTTTAATCTAAGCAACTGTTGTAATATCCCATAAGTCATTACCATTATACAATTCAATTTACAGATACATTTACTGGACTCACAAAAACTATGATGGTAAAATTGAAAAAATTAAATTTGATGGTTCCGACAGAAAGGTTATGTCACTACATTTGTCTTATTATAAACCATTTAGCTTAGCCATTGATCCTCAAACACAGAAGATATTTTATTTTGATGTTTGTGCAGAATGTCAAAACTGGGCTGGGTATTTAAATAGAGCAGATTTGAACGGAACCAATGAAAACATATTATTAAGTGGTTTTTGTGGATCTCTATCAGAATCAAGAGTATTGACTGTCTCAAAAGATTACATCTACTGGATGAACAGTAGCGAGAATGACGACTCCATTTGGCAATTATCAAAGAAAGAAGCAAATAATTTCATAAAACCTAAAGAGATAAGTAAGATCCATAATGAAAGAATACTTGGTATAGTCGCTAAGTATAAAATAGAAGACCAAATCAACGGGATCCAGGATTGCGTTTCACTGTCGAGTCTGCTACCAACAATCCATCACGGCGACGGCAGCGAACTGTGCGATGTTCCTGTTTGTACGAACTATTGCTTGCAGGGTACCTGCAGCGTCAATGATGAGGGACATCCTGAATGCAGGTAAAATATTATTCTACTTCTAATAATTTCCTTTATAAATTTTGGTTATAATGGTTTTATATTTTAAATTTTTAATAATTATTTCAGTTGTAACGCTGGCTACACCGGGGGTAGGTGTGAAGCCTCCGCATGTAATGGTTTTTGTCTGAATGATGGCGCCTGTTCCTTGAATGGGAACAGTGAGCCTGTCTGTCAGTGCAAAGGAGATTATTTAGGTGACAGATGCGAGATAACAAAATGTCTGAACTATTGTATAGAAGGCAACTGTAGTATAAACAGTGATGGACTTCCTAAATGCAGGTAAAACATTATTCTTCTTCTCATGATTTCCTTGTTTAGTTTAGAAAATCTTAACACCATGTTTCTCATTTCCTAACTATTTCACTTGTAATTCTGGTTACTCAGAAGACCTCACGTCTGGTCTCCGCTTGTAATGATTATTGTGACTGTTCATTAAATAAGAACAGTGAGCGATAGATTATGTAAGTAATAGAAAATATACCTATGATGTATGTATCAGACTGTCTGAACAATGGTATCCTAGGTAGTTATAGTGATGAAGGACATGTATCATGCAGTAATTACATATTCTACTTTATCTAATGAATTCCCTGTTGAAAGTGTTTAAAATACAATATGTGATGGTTATAATTTTCATTGTTTCAGCTGTAATGTAGGTTACTCAGGAGAAAGATGTGAGGTCTCCGTATGTCATAGTTTTTGTCTAAACGACGGCGACTGCTCCTTAAACGAAGAGGACGAGCCGGTCTGCCAGTGTGTTGGTAACTACGTGGGAGCAAGATGTGAAGCTGATACAAGATGTGAAGCTGATACAAGTGACACTACTCCAACGTACGATTTGGCGAAAAGAAACTTGACTCTAGCTGATATATTGTCGATTTGGCGAAAACCCTCTTCAAAAATGTATCTGCTTGTTGAAGTATAAGATTGCAGCCAGCTCTATGTTTTATCTAGAGATGTTATTAGGATAACTTTGTATTGGTGGCAGTAATTCAATTTATTTATTTAATCTTCATGCAACATAAAGTACATAGGCGGACTTAATGCCTTAGGCATTCTCTACCAATCAACCAACAATCATCTGTATCTTACTAATAAGGTCTTATTTGTAATAATGTCTGTTTGTAAAACATATACATTATTTTTAGTTCATGTGAAACTTGAATATAGTTAGTTTAGAATCAGTAACTGAATGGATTCCAATAGTTTTTACATCATGTTATATTTTTTCCTGAAAATATTTAAAAAGGTCACCACTGACATGAAGTACAAGAGAGGTCATGGCAGGTCATAGCGGGCATTAGGCGCCAACGAACGGCTGGGTTCAAGTGTTCAAGTGTAAAACAATCCCTTAGTCGTCTGGATAGTCTGGTGACTATTTTTTGCAAGCTTATAAGTTTCTGATTTTTCACGGTACATTTATGAAATGGTAGTACATAAATTTTTACGTAAAAATACTAGTATTAATATTAATTTCGTATGTAAATTATTTCAAAGTTATGTATTGTGTTTTATATAAGTAGGTTGTAATAATTTTTCAAAACATTTGCTCAAAAAATAACTCTTACTGCACTGCAATTAGGTATATAATGGCACTTGTTACCAAACTGTGACAGTTTGATTACCATTACACACTAGTGCTATAATGTAGTTAAAACCTTTTTGTTTAACCGCTTTGTTCGCAAACCAAATTTTGAGTACGAAATGCGTTTAATGGTACAAATTAGTGTCTTTACTTATTTCATGGAATTTTGTCCATTTAACTTGTACAAAAGATTTGTTTTATTACAAAAAAAAAAAACATTTATAGTGCGTTTCACTTAAGAAGATCCTTCGCCGTAATGTTGGCAACATGGAAAAACAGTGTTGCAATATTTTTAGCAATAAAATTACTTAATATTAGGGAGATTAAACTAATATTTCATTACTTTTTTTTTATAATTTTTTTTATTTTTTTTTCTTCTTCTGGAAACTGTAATAACTATTTTTCAATAAAGTATAGGACGCTGGGCTCCATTCCGATTGTCCTGCAATTCTTTCAAATATCGAAAATGCTACGCCATAATATCGTACCTCTCCATTAACAACTTCGTTTTAGTCATATTTTTTTTTTTAAATAAAATCTCATTTCCCTCATAATTCTCCATAAAGTAGTGCGACTAACGTTAAAATCAATTTCGTTTCGCATTTCGTACAACAACTTTGCTAGAGTAGGCAACTTCTTTTCCTTTTTCCCTTCTTTTTTCTGTAGACAGACGGGGGAGTCAACCAACATTACGGCGAAGGAACTTCTTAAGTGAAAAGTAGTTAGTAAATAGATCGTACATTCAAATAAAATTTGTTTTTTTTCTTGTGGTCGTGGCCGCCATTTTAAGATGTGCGAGATTTTTGGCGTGATTTTTTCGAGTGAAGTTGAAGAGAAGTGGCTGTATTAATTATATAAAACTAGCTTTTGCCCGCGGCTTCGATCGCTTCGCATTAGGTACTTAAGGAATCGGGATAAAAGGTAGCCTATGTTCTTTTCCATGTCAAAGGCTATATGCATGCCAAATTTCATCTAAATCCGTTCAGCCGTTTTTGCGTGATTAAGTAACAAACATCCAAACATCCACACTTTCACATTTGTAATATTAGTTAGGATTAAATACTACGAAAACGTTATAAAATATTACATGCGAATTCTATTGTCACTACAACAGACATTATTGTAAAAAAAATTCATGCAAAAAAGCATAAACCTAAGACTAGGCAATATGATCAAAATACCTTAGCTTTCTCCTAGGGTTAAAAAAAAAATGCGAGCGCATATGAAAGCAGATTTTTACCGCCACGTCACATACGAAAAATTATTAGTTTTAATATGATTTTATTCCCAAATATACTTAAAAGCATAGTATGATATACGTGAGTAATTAATGATTACCGTTCTCGGTTCTCTTAAGACCCTCACCACGGCTCGGGTCTAAATACCGACTCGACAGTTATCACTAACATTACATTCTTATATCATAATGAATTATTATTTTTGACATTGAAGTCGGTTTTATTATTTTGTAAAAAAAAAAAATTTACCCCTTTTCAGTTGTGGTACCACAACTAAAAAGTACCCCTCAGCCATACTTAAGTAGTGTTCAAGTTCTACGAGTATTATAGTACCAGTAAGGTACCTATATAATTTAATATTTGAAAAATTGCATGACAATTCCAATAAGCCAAGCCAAGCTAGGATACATTGTTTTATGACGATCTTTTCATACCTATCTTCCATCATCAGATTAGCTCGATGAGACCTTATAGTGAGTGCATCTCATGACAACTCTAATAATCCCAAACACGGTTAGGTTATGCTGATTTATTACAGAGTTCCCGTGCCTACCTTTCGGTTTTGTCATCAGATCAGTTCGACATATGCCCTCCCCCACTTTTTTCAGTCAGTGATTCATCAACTACACGTATAAGCAAAGTAACTTTATTTGTTACGACAGTTCTGCTGTGATCCTATGAGAAGTTCCGTTCCATATGTTTGAAGTTCATTATTAGATCATAAGAAAAATCAGTATCATAGACCTGGAATTCCGGAATGGCATGCCCTAATTGGGACGCTATGGCAGAGCTGTCAGTTCACGCTGCCAATAAATTGCATGTGGAAGAAACGCCCAGGTGTCACTATTGTGTGGACCGCCCGGAGGGCACGGTGAGGCATACTGCGAAGGTTTGCCCTGCTTGGACAGAGGGGCTCTGTCCTCGCTGGGGCGATCGGCGGCAAAGCCCTGGTACAGGCCATGGTCCAAAGCGAGGAGGAATGGCAGGCAGTCGTATGGTGTTTACCCTACCTAACCATCGTTGGTCACGTAGACAACCATACATTTTTTGACGTAATGACCTGGCTACGTAGCCATGGCGTCTCTGCGAGGCACGGCTCTTAGAAGTTAAGTTAGGCATCTAGGACAAAACACTTGAAATTGCATCATAATTACTAGTTTACTGAAAACGTCCAAAATGACAGTGTTTACGTGACCTTTTATGTCATCTAATTATCGGTGTAATAATAAAGTCTTATCAACAGAGCTTATATGCCTAAAATACTTACAAAAATGTGTATCTAACAGCCAACATATTGCAGTAATAATCTAAGAGTTATAACAGGCGGTGGTGGTACCTACCATACGTCTGTAGAAACTTTGTATTCTGAAGAATAAAATGTGTAGAGTGGAGTATGTGCTGGTGGTGGCGGCGTTGTACGTAGGGGTGGTGTGCTCCTGGGGTGAGTATGTCTTCAAGTAGTAGTGTCTGATTTTAATTAACCGATTTAAAAAAAAAAGGGTACTTTTTATGTATGTTCACATTGTTCACCGATTTCTCGGTCAACTGTGGGCCGATTTTGATTTTTTTATTGAAAGATTATACTCTCAAGTTAATCCCATAGAAATATTTTACGATCTGATAATGAACTTCGAAGATATACACAGTGACACCGTTTACAAATCCCCAACTGTTTTTGAAAAAGCTTCTAACAGAAGCACGCAGAGTACGTTAGGTTCGTGTGTGGGTCTATTAGGCGCTTGTAGGGCTTACGGGGAACAGTTAGTTCTGTGTTGTCCGACTACTAGATGAATATTTTTTTTTTAGATGATCTTGCATTACATAAGAGCCTTAGGCGGTAGGTTTTTAACGAATTCCCTGGATCTACTAGGATTTCCTCCAACTAGGATTCCCTGCGTCGTGGGATCCAGTCTCTTCCCAAGTTAGGCAAATATACATTTAGGAACTGTACCTACTACCAACAAAAAAAAATGTATTATTATCATCATCATTATCTTCCTGTCCTTGTCCCGTTTTATTTGGGGTCGGCGCAACACGTTTTTTTCATCGTCACGCTATCACTAACTCCCTTTTCTTTTATATCGCTTAAACATTTCGCCTCGTCGTTTATACCACGTACATCGAGGGACTGGAACAATTTGCCTGCTGCGGTCTTCCCGTCTGATTATAATTTAGGTGTCTTTAAGGCAAGAGTGAATAGGCTCTTAATAAACTAGTGCGCCTCACCATCAACGATTGCATCGCTGCTTACCATCAGATGGGATCGCAATCAAGCACATATGTCTAATGCCGTTTTGGAGGTATGCGGAACAGAGAGTAAAGTCCCACATACTTCCTTTGAAAAGGGAGGATCCTCCGGCCAGACAGGTGTTATGGTCTGGTAGGCTACTGCCCGATAGATGATTTCGGGCTGTCGTATATGTTCAAATCGCGCGGAGAACTTTGACTGCGCGATGCAGGATTTTGTACTTTCTTCGTAGTTCTTATGTGGCGCCATAGATGTCGCTACATCACTCCCCTCCGGAGATCGGAGATCGATGGTTCTTGATGCGTGCCAGGCCAGCGTAGGTTGGTTCCAGTGGGTCGGAACCGATGCCGCATAGTTCTCGGTGAGTCGGAATGATGCTGCAGGCTCCAGTGAGTCGGAGTAGTGCTGCTGGCTCCAGTGAGTCGGAGCGGTGCTTGTGCGACGTAGGGCTTGACTGCTGGCGTCGACCAGGAGAGGTTCTTCATAGCTCTTCATGTGACTGGCCAAAGGTGCGGTGTGCCAAGGTCGCTGATGAGGCTAAGGGGGATGACCAGGTTTGACCATGTAGTCATGCTGGTGGTCAGGATACCTTTCATAGCCGTGGGTGCCGGCTGTATGGCTCGCTGCTTGAAAGCTTGAGGAAGTGATGATGACGTCACGAAGTAGTAGCTGCACGAAGGCTATGCTGACGTTCTTTGTTGAGAGTCACCAGTTTGGAGGTATGGGAACAGAGAGTAAAGTCCCACATGCCTCCATTGAAAAGGGAGGATCCTCCGGCCAGACAGGTGTTATAGTCTGGTGGGCTACTGCCCGATAGATGATTTCGGGCTGTCGTATATGTTCAAATCGCGCGGAGAACTTTGACTGCGCGATGCAGGATTTTGTACTTTCTTCGTAGTTCTTATGTGGCGCCATAGATGTCGCTACACCGTCACATATACAAATTAAAAAAAAAATGAATAAATGAATTCTATTCATTTTTTTTTATAAACAGTTATTGAGTTCAAAATTATTTAAAATATATGTCTAATGCCGACCATACACGGTCAAACCTGTCGTCCAATCGGTATGACGCTTCGGGTTTGATCAAACAGATTTGACCGTGTGTGGGAGTGGATCGGTATGACCAACATGTTTGACGGCACAATCGAATTTCAATTCTTTTGGTTTGATCATACCGATTGGACGGCCCCATACACGGTACAATCGGTATGATCCGATTCATCGGTATCATCAAATTCGATTGTGCTCGTGATCAAACATGTTGGTCATACATACCAATTCACTCCCACACACGGTCAAATCTGTTTGATCAAACATGTAGCTTCATACCGATTGGACGACAGGCTTGACCGTGTATGGCTGGCATAATGAAAATACATTCAGCCGAACATAGAACCTCCTTCTTTTTGAAGTCTGTCAAAAAATAAGGAGGGTTCGTATGATTAATTTTATTGTGATGTGGAGACTGGAGTATACTATGGGTGATTGTGGAGTGTATACAGGATGCTTGCTTGCTTATAATTAACTTGTTGTTTAACCAAATTGAAAAAAAAAAGAGTTCTATGTTCGGCTGAACGTATTTTTTTATGTAGGTATATTTACCGATTTCTCGGTCAATTGTGAACCTGTAGCGACATCTATGGCGCCACATAAGAACTACGAAGAAAGTACGAAATCCTGCATCGCGCAATCAAAGTTCTCCACGCGATTTGAACATATACGACAGCCCGAAATCATCTATCGGGCAGTCGCCCACCAGACTATAACACCTGTCTGGCCGGAGGATCCTCCCTTTTCAACGGAGGTTTGCGGGACTTTACTCTCTGTTCCGCCTACCTCCAAACTGGTGACCCTCGACAAAGAACGTCAGCGCAGCCTTCGTGCAGCTACTACTTCGTGACGTCATCATCACTTCCTCAAGCTTTCGAGCAGCGAGCCATACAGCCAGCACCCACGGCTATAGAGGGTATCCTGACCACAAGCATGCCTACCTGGTCATACCTGGTCATCACCTTCAGCCTCATCAGCGACCTTGGCTTGGCACACCGCACTTTCGGCCAGTCACATGAAGAGCTATGAAGAACCTCTCCTGGTCGACGCCGGCAGTCAAGCCCTACGTCGCACAAGCACCGCTCCGACTCACTGGAGCCAGCAGCACTACTCCGACTCACTGGAGCCTGCAGCATCATCCCGACTCACTGGGACAGCACCACCCCGACTCACTGGGGCATCATTCCGACTCACTGGAACAGCACCACCCTGACTCACTGGGGCATCATCCCGACTCACTGGGACAGCACCACCCCGACTCACTGGGGCATTATCCCGACTCACTGGGATAGCAACACCCCGACTCACTGGGGCGTCACCGCAGACAGTTCCGACTCACCGAGAACTATGCGGCATCGGTTCCGACCCACTGGAACCAACCTATCACTGGCCTGGCACGCATCATGAAGCATCAAAGAACCATCGATCTCCGATCTCCGGAGGGGAGTGATGTAGCGACATCTATGGCGCCACATAAGAACTACGAAGAAAGTACGAAATCCTGCATCGCGCAATCAAAGTTCTCCACGCGATTTGAACATATACGACAGCCCGAAATCATCTATTGGGCAGTAGCCCACCAGACCATAACACCTGTCTGGTCGTAGGATACTCCCTTTTCAACGGAGGTATGTGGGACTTTAGTCTCTGTTCCGCATACCTCCAAAAACCGATTTTGAAAATTATTTTTTTGATTGAAAGGTTATGCTTTTAAGTTTTTCCCATAGAAATATTGTAAGGATCTGATAATGAATATTGAAGATATGGAACAGAACCCCTCATAGGATCACAGCATAACTGTCGTTACAAGTTAATTTAACTTAACTTAGCTTTGTTTATACGCGTAAGTTTATGACTGACTGAAAGAGGGGGGAAGGGATAACTGATCTGAAGATGAAGCCGGAAGGCAGGCCTAGGCTTGGCTTATTAGAATTGTTATGTAATGTTTTAATGATTAAGTTTAATAGGCCGTCAGCCGAACTTGCACACTATTTAAGTTCGGCTGAGGGGTACCGCAACTAAAAAGTGTAAAATATAACTTAAAAAAAAAATACATGTATATAACCGAATTCCATGTTAAAACAACACAGAAAAGTGCAAAATATGATTAATTTCGTAAGTCGGTATTAAATATCGAAAAAACAAAACTATTGTAGAAAATGTTATCCAATTATTAATTATTTTCTATTATCTTTACTAATATTATAAAACCGAAAGTGAGTTTGTTTGTTGCGTCTTCACGCCTAAATGGCAAAACCGATTTTGATGAATTTTGGTACAGAGATAGTTGAGAACCTGCAGACGGACATACCTAGGCTAATTTTTTCACGCGGTTGAAGCCGCAGGTAAAAGCTAGTTTTTTGATAATTCTTGGGCAATCATATCGTCGCCCTCCCCGCTAATTGTTGTATCTCACAAACTGGCATATCTGCACTGATATTACCAACCTGTTCATAACATTATTTCGAATATAACTTCCCTCCAACCGTCATATCTGTATCGTTTATCGTTTAGAAGATATTCAAGTATTTCGTTTTGCGGAAGTGTAAAAGAAGGGAAAAATATCCTCACTACCTTCATAATTTAGGGCTTTAGGGCCACTACTAACTAAAAGAATATGCCAAGATAAAAAACTTTTTAGGTAATTCATTAATAAAGCTACAGCCAACGACAATCTATAATCACATTGTAGCTCCTTCTTTAGCTTAAGTCTATAATCCACATTGTTGCTCCTTCTTTAGCTTTTATTTTTAATAATTGTATCGATCGCGGTGAGTTTCCTGACCTAATGAAAAATAGTAAAATAATACCATTGTTCAAAACCGGTAGTACATCGGACTCCACAAATTACAGACCTATTTCAGTAGTACCGACCTTTAATAAAATATTTGAAAAGCTCATTCTACAGCAATTACACAGATTTTTTAATAGACATAAATTGTTGCATACCAAACAGTTCGGTTTTACAAGGGGTCGTTCGTCAACCGATGCTGGTGTTGAACTTTTAGGACACATTTATAATGCATGGGAAGATAAATGCGATGCCTTGGGCATTTTTTGCGATTTGTCCAAGGCCTTCGATTGCGTTCCCCATGAAACATTAATCAGGAAACTACACCATTACGGGATCCGGAACTCCTCCCTGGATCTTCATACATCATATTTGAGTGAAAGGATTCAGGGAGTAGACGTAAACGGACAAAGATCTCCCAGATCTATTGTAAAAATGGATGTCCCCCAGGGCTCAATTCTTGGCCCATTTTTGTTTCTAATTTATATAAACGACTTACCTTACCTCATAGAAGACAATCATAATATAGTGTTGTTTGCAGACGACACTTCACTTTTGTTTAAACTTAAACGTCAGCAGCAGGTTACTGACGATATAAATATAGCTCTTTCAAAAATAGTACGCTGGTTTAATGTAAATAACCTGCTTCTTAATGAAAAAAAAAAACCAAATGTATTAAGTTTACCATGCCTCATGTTAGGCAAGTAGAACCAGTGTGCTAATAAAAGGTAAAGAGTTGAGTCCTGAAGATACTACAGTATTCTTGGGCATTACTCTAGACGCTAAGCTTCAGTGGGGCCCACATATAGACAAATTGTCGAAAAAACTTAGTTCAGCAGCATATGCTGTAAGACAAATTCGAAATTTAACTGATTTAGAGACAGCCCGTTTAGTTTACTTTAGCTATTTACATAGTGTCATGTCGTACGGTATTCTATTATGGGGAAATGCCGCCGATATACAGACAATTTTCGTTTTGCAGAAAAGGGCTATTCGTTTAATTTATAAATTAAGTCCCAGATACTCCCTCAGAGATAAATTTAAAGAAATTAATGTAATGACTGTGCCTTCACAGTATATTTACGAGAATATTTTGTATGCCCATAAAAATATAGACATGTTTAAAAAATACAGTGATATTCATAATTTTAATACAAGAAACAAACATAAATTTGTAGTTCCTGAAACCAGGCTCAAAAAAATAGGGGGCTCATTTAGATGCCAATGTATACACTTCTATAATACACTTCCTAGTCATATTCAACAACTAAGCCTTAATAAGTTCAAATCATTTGCAAAACGAAAACTTTGTCAAAAGGCTTTTTACAGTGTAAAGGACTATATCCAGGACGACAAGGCTTGGGATTGACCTGCTCCAGTACCTACTACAACTGTTGATATTTTTATTTTTCTTCTTTTTGTATTTTTTTAATTATTTTTATTTTCAAATGTGCTTTTTCTTTTTATTTTATTTAATTTTTTACAATTTGACATTGGAGATTATTTTTATTTTACAAATTGACGTGTATACATTTTAAGTACTTAAAGTATTTTTTTTCTTTGACATAAATATTTACTTTGCTAAATATTTTGTAAACTATCAATTTCCTTAGATTATTGTAAATGTGAGGACTATGTTGATTGCTTTTTCTTTTCTTTTCAGTAATTTTAACGTATGTCTGGCAATTTGAGTATTTTCTGCGGCCTACTCAAATGTCCTTTCTTTGGTATTGTTCGTCAAGTCGTGGAGCTCCTTAGTAGTTCTAAGTTGAGCTTTTCGAATACTGACAAATGCTTACACTGATTGGACAGGTCCACTCAAATCTGTATGGTTCTTTCTTCAAAAGACCATCTCAGACAAATCAGCATGGTTCTCATATGATTTGACCATTACATCCCAACCAGCAAAAACCAGGCTTACAACAATCTCAAGACTACTGTGTTTTTGCTCTTACATCACTCCTATATAATGATATAAGCCTGGGTTTGGGCACTAATTATAAGCATATTTAGTTTAATATCGTTCTAATATCTGTCCAATTGAATGCTGTTTGCACTTACTGAAATCTAGCCAAAATTAATTTAAGCCGACCTAGGCTAATATTGCTTTTACGTAAGTATCTTGTAAGCCTGCATAGGCTTATATTCGTCTAAGGTTAGAATATTTTGAGAATTTTACGTCAGATCCAACTTAAAAGTTCGTGTGAGTGTTGGTTTGAAATTAAATGAAAACAAATTAAAGTTGCGTTATGTTAATGTTTTTTTTTAGTACTTATAAAAGTAAAAGTAGTTTTACGGTAAGTAATCGTATTGGAATTTATTATTTACTGTTAATTAGACCTCGTTTTACGCTTCAAAATTCATGCGCCTTGTTAATTATGGTATTTCCTGTTCTCGTTTAATTATTTTATTTGTTCATTTGTATTGATAGTGTCGCCATTAGTATAGCTGCATTTTACAAGCGCACTATTAGACTAATGTAAGATTGTTTACTCTAATTTTAGCATTCGGTATACTAAAGATAACTCCATATTGGAATAAATTAGGGTTCCTCGCAATTTTACATTCTCAATTCATAAAATCGACAGAGAGAAAAAAAATAATTTATAAAATTACTCTTAAAACTATTAAAATTAATTATTCCCAAAATCGATCTAAGATCAAACGCTTCTGTATGGGTCTTGTCTTTTGTATTGTAAATATGTTGATCCAAAATCACTCTAATATCATACTTATCCAGTGCTATTGATCTTATATTAGTTTCAAATAAGATCAGAAATGCACGCACTCACAGTACTCTTATGCTATGCTGATATTAGTCTGATATCTTACAATAGCATTTAGCAAGTTTAATATAAAATCAAACGAGCTTAGAAAATACCCATATAAGAGCAAGTTTTTCTCAAGTGCAACTAGTCTTAGTAAATGCTCTTATATACATATATGAGACTTGGTTATGAGACTGAGCGTTCTTGAGGCCATACCGGCTTGTCTAAAAGTAATATAGGATCGATAGTATGTTCTAAAACAAATATAAGAGCGCTTTAAGCCTACCACTCTTAAAAAGTGCGAGTTCTGAGACTGTTTTGCTGGTTGGGATATTTACTGTATGGACTTTAAAAGAGACTTTGACCCCTGAATTTCGTGGAGCATTTCCGACGTCTGGCTCCCAAACTCAACCGGGCTGGGGCTGCGCTCAAGCGGCTCCTGCCCAACCTTGGGGGTCCAGATGCCTCCTGCCGGAGGCTCTACGCGGGGATCGTTCGGTCCATGGCCCTCTACGGGGCGCCGGTGTGGGCGCCGTCGCTGAAAAAGCAACCGGCGGCCATACTGAACGCCTGTCAGAGGGTCATGGCGATAAGGATGGTGCGGGGATACTGCACGGTCTCCCGCGAAGCGGCGAGCCTTCTGGCTGGCCTACCACCGTGGGATCTGGAGGCAACAGTCCTTGCACACATGCACGATATGCGCGTGGAGATGCAACGCCGGGGTGAAAGTCCGCTGCCGCGACAGGTCACGGCATGGCGGACAGAGCTCCGGCGGGATCTCATGGTGAAATGGCGTCAACGACTATCGCAACCCAGTGCTGGGCACGCCACAATTATGGCGGTAAGTCCCCTCTTTGAGGCGTGGCTGGAAAGACCTCACGGCGTCATTACCTTCCGCATGACGCAGGTACTCACCGGACATGGTTCGTTCGGGAGTTTCCTGCACGGGATTCATGCGGAGGTGACGCCCGGGTGTCGCCACTGTGCGGAACGCCCGGAGGACACGGTGGAGCACACAGTCGAGGTGTGCCCTGCTTGGGCGGAGCACCGCCGTGCCCTCGTGGGGGCGATCGGTGGCGGAGACCTCTCGCGCCGGGCCTTGGTTGAGGCCATGGTCCGAAGCGAGGAGGAGTGGCAGGCGGTCGCCGACTTCTGCGAAGCAGTAATGCTCGCAAAGGAGGAGGCCGAACGCACCAGGCAACGGCGTTATCGCCGCCGCCGTCGCCGGGATTCTGATCCCGATTTCCGGCCAACGTAGACGCGGGCTTGCGGACAGTGAGCAATGGGTAGCTCACTGTCCGGCCGTCCGGTAACTGTCCGGACCAAGCCCAAGTCGTCGACGGCGCGCACTGTTCCCGCGCGCCTCAAGGAGTTGTCAGCAACAGCAGGGACCCAGCCGGGTCGAAGCCTACTGGGGCCAGGGTTATCCGAAAGGGCGCTCGAGCCCCGGTATGAAGGCTAGAAGGAACGGGGTGGGTCTTTTAGTCAGTAAGAGTCTGACACTATCTCCCGCTCCGCCCAAGGGCGGGGGATGTCAATGCATGATTTTTTCCCACCATAAAAAAAAAAAAAAAAAAAAACCCCTGAGTTTGTTTCGGTGTTTGGGTCTGTAGTCGTTTGGGCCCGCTCGGTTTGGGTCCGCGGGATCAATCGACACAGTCCCATTTAGAAGGTGTCGATTGGACCCACCGCCCAATTTTATTATAAGTACAGTCATGAAAGAAAGTCAAATCTTTTAGTTTTATTTTTATGACTTAAAATATGTATATACCTAATATTATTTATATTACTGAGAATATATATTTTTGATTTATTCAATTACGTACTTACACTTACGTGCCACACTTATCTAGAAACATTAAAACTACATATTTTTTACTGTAATAATAACTAAATTAAGTGTACGAGCACTACTAATTTCAAGGTCAAGCATTTGGGCCTTTTACGGATTACCTGCTCGGGTCATCCAATCATAGGCCTGCTTTTTTAATATCTTTAATAACTTTTAAATCTAACTGAATTGCGTTTTATTATATTTTGACTTAACACTTTTGCACTTGACTGTATCCACCAGTTGCTTTAAACAATGGATTTTTTTTAAAATTTGTATATGGGCCCAATCGACCACCAAAAATACATAAAATAAATTGTGTGGTCGTTTGGGCCCGCGGGACCAACTTCGAGCGGGCCCAAACGACTACAGACCCGGTGTTTCTTCTCAGGGTAGTCAGATAGGAAACACCGGCCTCATCTAGCATAAACTGACGAAAAAAAAAATTGACGTGTAAAAGTGTTTTTTAAACCTATTTACAAAATAAATATCATTTATTTATCATTTAACGCAACTACAGGAATATGATTTTAACGCCCTATCGAAAAAAGGTCGCCCTGGAAAAATATCAATTGCTAGTTACGACAGTTAGCAGGGAGGGTGACGATATAACAGTCTAAATAACTAGTTTCACAAGCATGTTCATCTTGTAACATTATTATTGAAGATCACTCATATATCCAGTTTTGCCCAAGCGCATATTTAAGTTTATATTTGAGGTGTCTCTTTGACCACCCCGCTTGAAATGCGCGGGATTGCGGACGGTGAGCAATGGGTAGCTGTCCGACCGTCCGGTAACAGTCCGGACCGAGCCCAAGTCGTCGAGCAACCATATATAATTCAATATAATTGAGTATTACTTTGTGATTGGTTGGTTTCATTTACCGTCAACACCGCACCTTACACCTGACCTGGGGCCCAAGTCTGCTATTTTTATAAATTCGTCATTCCAACACGACCCTATTATCATTTTGCTAAAAGTTCCTAATCTGCTAATTCATGATGATTGGTCAATGGTCTCGTAATAAAGTTGCGGTAAAATGACAATATCGAGCCTATTAAAAGCAATGACTGCACAATGACGTTCTAATGGTGTCACTGATCAAAGGAATTGTCAAAATTTTTGCAGATTACTGCATAGAGTCTGTATAGGAAGTTAACCAACTTGGGTAATTAGTAGGGTCAAATCAATTCTGATGTAGTCAACGCTGGTTCAATAATCAAGGTTGATTAAGAGATATTGATCATTGTTTACTACTAGAAGAACCTTATAAAAAGTATCGGATATAAGTATTTTTTAAATAATTAAATATTACACAAAATTCCCAAGTCGGTTGACTTTTTAGACAGACTATACGTAAGACATTCATTTGTAAATATGTACGAGATTACCATTCTTTCCCACTTCTTTCAATAGAGTGTCAGTGGTTGATCATTGGAAAGTCATAATGACGCCATTATATTAGTAGATTACCAAACTTACTCAAAATCAACAATTATGAAATCAATGATAGACCATTCTGACACTATTGTAGTAGCAGACTTGGGGCCCAGGTCTATCGGTCCGCCTTGAACGAAGGATTATTCATCTGGAATCCCGCGCATCAAAGGTTCATCTGCGAGATTGTATCCTCTACACACGACATTATAGAGGGTTCACTATAATGGTAGTGTCGTGTGTACATTAATCTGGTTAGATTTATTTGGCTGAGTAAAGTAAAATGGAATTCTTTTGTTTCAGACATCGCCATAAGCATGAAACATCAACTCATATTTTATACAAACGTTACTAAAACAAGCACCGTAAATTTGGATTCCCGAAGCCCCGCATCATTGGTGTATGATGAAGTCCACGACATGATCCTGTATGTGGACAAACAGAACAACAACGACTCTATATGTGGATATGACCTATCTTCAGTTGCCAACAAAGAGAACAAATGTTTCATCAAAAGAAACGGTCGTAACATTCACGGCCTCGCTTACGACCCGGTCACAGAAAAAATCTTCTTTACCGACATAATTGAAAAAAGTATAAATTTCATTTCAATGAAACGCGGATCCAATGACAACATTTATGGAGAACAGTTAATCAAGATGGATGACCAGGCACCCGCTGATATTGCTGTTGACAGTTGTAAAGGGTATGGTTGTATGCTCTTAGTCGTAGTAATAGTTTCGTATCTAGACCAACAGCTGTGTTAAATAAAGGTCTGGCCGTCATAGACTCTTGGGCTAAATCAATTTGCCCAGTCTTCTCCCATAATTGGGAAAAGGTCAGGCAGACAGTCGCCCAGTACGGATTCCCTATAGTTCGGTAATTAATTAGTTCGATAGTATGTCTGTATTCCATGACATGCAGTCTCTTTCAAATGTAGTGTCCATCTGAAGAGATATGTCTTTTAATCTAAGCAACTGTTGTAATATCTTGTAATATTCCATAGGTCATTACCATTATACAATTCAATTTACAGATACATTTACTGGACTCACGAAAACTATGATGGTAAAATTGAAAAAATTAAATTTGATGGTTCCGACAGTAAGGTTATGTCACTACCTTTGTCTTATTATAAACCATTTAGCTTAGCCATTGATCCTCAAACAAAGAAGATGTTTTATTTTGATGTTTGTGCAGGATGTGAAAACTGGCCTGGGTTTTTAAATAGAGCAGATTTGAACGGAACCAATGAAAAAGTATTATTAAGTGGTTTTTGTGGATCTCTATCAAAATCAAGAGTATTGACTGTCTCAAAAGATTACATCTACTGGATGAACAGTAGCGAGAATTACGACTCCATTTGGCAATTATCAAAGAAAGAAGCAAATAATTTCATAAAACCTAAAGAGATAAGTAAGATCCATAATGAAAGAATACTTGGTATAGTCGCTAAGTATAAAATAGAAGACCAAATCAACGAGATCCAGGATTGCGTTTCACTGTCGAGTCTGCTACCAACAATCCATCACGGCGACGGCAGCGAACTGTGCGATGTTCCTGTTTGTACGAACTATTGCTTGCAGGGTACCTGCAGCGTCAATGATGAGGGACATCCTGAATGCAGGTAAAATATTATTCTTCTTCTTATGCTTTCCATGATAAATTTTGGTTATAATGGTTTTGTATTTTAAATTTTTATTAATTATTTCAGTTGTAACGCTGGCTACACCGGGGGTAGGTGTGAAGCCTCCGTATGTAATGGTTTTTGTCTGAATGATGGCGCCTGTTCCTTGAATGGGAACAGTGAGCCTGTCTGTCAGTGCAAAGGAGATTATTTAGGTGACAGATGCGAGATAACAAAATGTCTGAACTATTGTATAGAAGGCAACTGTAGTTTAAACAGTGATGGACTTCCTAAATGCAGGTAAAACATTATTCTTCTCTTAATGATTTCCTTTACAAATTTTGGTGACAATGGTTTTATATTTTAAATTTTTATTAATTATTTCAGTTGTAACGCTGGCTACACCGGGGGTAGGTGTAAAGCCTCCGTATGTAATAGTTTTTGTCTGAATGATGGCGCCTGTTCCTTGAATGGGAACAGTGAGCCTGTCTGTCAGTGCAAAGGAGATTATTTAGGTGACAGATGCGAGATAACAAAATGTCTGAACTATTGTATAGAAGGCAACTGTAGTTTAAACAGTGATGGACTTCCTAAATGCAGGTAAAACATTATTCTTCTCTTAATGATTTCCTTTACAAATTTTGGTGACAATGGTTTTATATTTTAAATTTTTATTAATTATTTCAGTTGTAACGCTGGCTATACCGGGGGTAGGTGTGAAGCCTCCGTATGTAATGGTTTTTGTCTGAATGATGGCGCCTGTTCCTTGAATGGGAACAGTGAGCCTGCCTGTCAGTGCAAAGGAGATTATTTAGGTGACAGATGCGAGATAACAAAATGTCTGAACTATTGTATAGAAGGCAACTGTAGTTTAAATAGTGATGGACTTCCTAAATGCAGGTAAAATATTATTCTTCTCCTAATGATTTCCTAGACAAATTTTGTTTATAATGGTTTTATAAGTTATATTTTTTATTAATTATATCAGTTGTAACGCTGGCTACACCGGGGGTAGATGTGAAGCCTCCGTATGTAATGGTTTTTGTCTGAATGATGGCGCCTGTTCCTTGAATGGGAACAGTGAGCCTGTCTGTCAGTGCAAAGGAGATTATTTAGGTGACAGATGCGAGATAACAAAATGTCTGAACTATTGTATAGAAGGCAACTGTAGTATAAACAGTGATGGACTTCCTAAATGCAGGTAAAACATTATTCTTCTTCTGATGATATCCTTGTTTAGTTTTGAAAATCTTAAGACCATGTTTCACATTTCCTAACTCATTTCACTTATAATTCTGGTTATTCAGGAGACATAAGTGAGGTCTCCGCTTGCAATGATTATTGTGACTGTTAATTAAATGAGAACAGTGAGCGAGTCTATCAATAGAAAATAGATTATGTAAGTAGATACTTAATAGAACATATACCTACGATGTATGTATCAGACTGTCTGAACAATGGTATTCTTGGTAGTTATAGTGGTGAAGGACATCTTACTTGTTGAAAGTATTTAGAATACAATGTGTAATGGTTATCGTTTTCATTGTTTCAGCTGTAATGTAGGCTACTTAGGAGAAAGATGTGAGGTATCCATGTGTCATAGTTTTTGTCTAAACGACGGCGAGTGCTCCTTAAACGAAGAGGACGAGCCGGTCTGCCAGTGTGTTGGTAACTACGTGGGAGCAAGATGTGAAGCTGACACAAGATGTGAAGCTGATGCAAGTGACACTACCCCAACGTACGATTTGGCGAAAAGAAACCTAACTCTAGCTGACATATTGTCGATTTGGCGAAAACCTTCCTCAAAAATGTATCTGCTTGTTGAAGTATAAGATTACAGCCAGCTCTATTTTTGATATATGCAATTAGGATTACTTTGAATTGATAGCTGTAATTCAATCATCTGTATCTTACTAATAATATCTTAAAGGGTTATTCGTAAAACATATACATTATTTCTAGTTCATGCGAAACTTGAATATACTTTGTTTAGAATCAGTAACTGAATGGATTCCAATAGTTTTTACACCATGTTATATTTTTTGCGGAAAATATTTAAAAAGATCATAAGTTGGACACCACCGACATTAAGTACAACACAGGTCACGGCACGTCATAGCGGGCATTAGGCCCCAGCAAACAGCTGGGTGCAAGTGCAAAGCAACCCCTCAGTCGTCTGGAACACCTGGTGACTATTTTTTGTTGACATAACAAGCTTAAGTTTCTGATTTTTCATGATACAGTTATGAAACGTAGAACATAGATTTTGACATAAAAATACTACGTGCGTGTTTCTGGTTTCGCAAATATTAAAATTAATGTTGTATGTAAATTATTTCAAAGTTATGTATTGTGTTTTCTATGGGTTGTAATTATTTTTCATTACACTTCCTCAGAAAGTGACTCTCATTGCACTGCACTGAGGTATATAACGGCACTTGTTACGCACTAGTGCTATAATGTAGTCAAAACCTTTTTGTTCGACCTCTTTGTTCGCAAAACAGTATAAAATGCGTTTAATAGTATTAATTAATGTCTTTACTTATTTCATGCAATATTGTCCATTTAACTTGTACAAACGATTTAGTAAATAAATCGTACAATCGAATAAAATTTGTTTTTTTTTTTGTGGTCTATGGCCGCTATTTTAAGATGCGCGCGGTTTTTGGCGTGATTTTTTTGAGTGAAGTTCAGTGGCTGTAAAATGTTACATGCGAATCCTATTGTCACTACAACAGACATTATTGTAAAAACTTTAAATGCAAAAAAAAACACAAAGGCTAGACTAAGCAACATGATCAAAATACCTTAGCTTCCTCTTAGGGGTAATAAAAAAAAAATATGCGTGCGCTCATGAAAACCGATTTTTTATTGCTATGTCACAAAAAAAAAATTATTTATTTAATCTTCATGCAAAAAAAGATACAAAGGCGGACTTAATGCCTTAGGCATTCTCTACCAGTCAACCTAGGGAAGTTCAGAGACAAAATGGCAGGTGCATAAAAAAAAAGAAAATATAATTTAAAACAATTATAGAATTATATATAAAGCTAAACCTAAACATACATATACAACAGCATATTTAATAAAATATATAGCTATACATACATACAAATATATACTATATACATAAATATAAATAGCATATATATATCCAGCAAGACTGCGTTCAGGTCATAGTAGGACACATCACCATAGTCGACTATAGGGAAAATTAAAGTCTGCACAAGCATTGTCTTCGTCTAATTAATAAATTACTACTTTTACTGTTACTTTCTTCCCAATTGTATTGAAAAACGTCGTAAGATACACGTGAGTAATTAATTATTACCTTTCTGGGCTTTCTGAAGACCCTCGCCACGCCTCGGGTCTAAATACCGCCTCGACGGTAATCACTAACATTACACACTTATATCATAATGAATACTATTGATTTTGACGTTGAAGTCGGTTTAATTTTCTGTATTTTTTTCAGTTGTGTTACCACAACTGAAAAGTAGGGAGGTACCCCCCAGTCAAATAGTGTGCAAGTTCTATAGTACAAGTAAGGCATATCGGAATTCGGATGGGGGGATCGAAACTTGTGTGGTACATATAGAATTTAGTAATTAAAAAAAAAGACGTGTGGCACTCGGTGACTGCCGCGGTAAAGCTATTGCATAGCATTTTTATCAACTTATGCAATTATAATTATTTATTTATTTTATTTATGCAGTATATTTTTTTCCTTTTTTTTTTTTTCTTTGATATAATTGAAGTTACACTTTCACACATTGAATTGAATTTTGATTGATTGTTCACTCATTTGTTTTCTTATCGGTCACCACGCTCAAAAAACAAATGAGTAACACCCCCCGTTAGGTTATTTTCGTTACGGAATTTCTGGATTCGGTCTCCACGCTCAAGGCCCGCGATAGAAGCTATGCAATAGCTTAAAATTGCATGTTGCAATGCCAATAAGCCAAGCCACAGCTAGGATACATTGTTTTATAATGGAGTTTTCATAACTACCTTCCATCATCAGATTAGCTCGATGTTACATACCTCATAGCTAGAGTGCATCTCATGACAATTCTAATAATCCCAAACACGGTTGGGTTACGTTGATTTATTACAGAGTTCCGGTGCCTACCTTCCGGCTTCATCATCAGATCTGTTCGATATATCCCCTCCTCCTCTTTTTTCAGTCAGTCATCAACTACACGTACAAAATTAATACTTATTTTTAATTTATTCATTTTTAAAACTATAAGATTATAGAATTGTAAATCATTCAATTTTATTTTTTTAATCATTAAATTCTAAATGTTTAAATTATTCAATAAAGTTATAACAAAGATCATAGAATGAAATAAAATGTATGTTATGATTGTATTATGTACCTACTAACATAGTTTAAAAGTTCCGATTGTTACTAACCATTATGGATTATTGTTATGTGAATAAAGAAAAATAATAATTTTGTACAAAGTAATTTTACTTCTTATGACAGTTCTGCTGTGATCCTATGAGAAATTCTGTTCCATATGTTTTATCAGATCATAAGAAAAATCAGTATAATACACCTGGAATTCCAGAATTTTATGCCCTAATTGGGACGCTATGGCAAAGCTGCTAGGTCGCGCTGCCAAGAAATTGCATGTAAGAAATTGCAAGAAATTGCTTGATGAAAAGCAATTTTAAAACATGGCGAATATGAAGAAGAAACGATGAAATATTTTATTTCCAACAATATAGTAATGTCTTATTTTAGAGGGCATTGAAAAACTAACTAAATGATGGTACACTTTCACAGTAAAAATGGCTTCCCCACGAGTTCATACAGTATATCTATAATATAAAAATGAATCGCAAAATGTGTTGGTAAGCGCATAACTCAACAACGCGACGCCTGGACCGATTTCGCTAATTTTTTTTTTGTTGTGTTCGTTATTAAGAGGAGAAGGTTCTTATGGAAAAAAAAAATGAAAATTAGGGTAGTGTAGGGTAGAGTAGGGTAGAGTAAGGTAGAGGAGGGTAGAGTAGGGTAGAGTAGAGTAGGGTAGGGTAGAGTAGGGTAGAGTAGGGTAGGGTAGAGTAAGGTAGAGAAGGGTAGAGTAGGGTAGAGTAGAGTAGGGTAGAGTAGGGTAGAGTAGGGTAGAGTAGGGTAGAGTAGGGTAGAGTAGGGTAGGGTAGAGTAGGGTAGAGTAGGGTAGAGTAGGGTAGAGTAGGGTATAGTAGGGTAGAGTAGGGTATAGTAGGGTAGAGTAGGGTATAGTAGGGTGGAGTAAGGAAGAGCGGGAGCGAAGCCGCGCGGGCAAAGCTAGTTTACAATATAAATATCATCGAATGAATGTCCTACAATAATACAATATGATAGTAACAGAACTAGACATTTTTTAAATTTATTTTTCACAAAACAACCGGAACCACAGCCAAGATAACTTCTATTAAAGTAAACTTATAACTAATAACTAAGTACATTACTAGTGCATTATAAACAAGACTGCTTTAGTAAGATACTTATGTCAGATACTAACAGGAACATTTGTGCTAGTAATTGTGTAGTCAAGTATATTAAAGGGCTTAGTAACATTTTAAAAGTAGATTATAAGATAGTTATAGAAATAAACTCTCCTATAACTGCGCCCAAATTCAGCTTTGTAGTATACTTCAAGTTTCTTATAAGTGAAAATAAAAGTAGAACAGAAACAGTCTTAACTGTTTTAAGTACTTGATTTTGCGAATTACTCATATCAGAAGTCCAATTATTTTTCAATATTAATCATACTAGTACTTCTAGATAGGTACTTACTGATATCGATATTTTAGATTTTTTAATAGAACTAATGATTACAAAATGTTTAAAGAGAATAATTTTGGAAAGAAAACTTTAAAGTATGGTAACTAACTAAAACTTTAAACTCAGAATAGCTAGTCGTCGGGCTGTCCGATAAGGACGCAGCGTGTGTCAAACTCATTCGAGATGTCAGTACAACTGAAGGAGCCTAATAAAGCCGATTCCTACTAGAGTTACGGGAATGTTTGATAGAATTTACCGAAGTCCTACAATACAAAGGGCCATTATGGGACACGTGTGGGTTTAAACCAGCAGAAGTAGTAGGTAATCAGTTTAAGGTTTAGGAGAAATTGTTCGACCTCGTTTGCATATTTTACCTAGGTCAAACTTATGACTAAAGCTCTATGTCTGCACTTTCTATATTTTTATCTGAAAATACTGATAGTGAAAATCAAAAGCCTTACTCATATCTATGAGCAAGGCTTTTGATTTTGTCCCACATAGGCACTCACTGTGTAAAAGGGAGAAATACTGGATTATAGGCAATGCACATGATTGGCTTAAAAGTTATTGGTCATGTCGTCAGCAAAAGACAGTAATATTAAAATCAACAGCAACGCAATAGAGAGAATATTGTCAGAAGTTAAAATTAATAGTTGCGGTGTTCTTCAGGGAAGCATGTTAGAGCCTCCGTTATTTATATTTGCTGGTTTTGTAAAGAGAAAAGTTTTGTATATTTATATTTTTGTATTCCTATTTACAATAAATAAAATCAAAAACTGCTGGGATGATTCTAAAAATAATTTTACCTGTAAATGCTACTTTATTACTAAGTAACATAGGGATATATTTCAGGAGGGCGAAGCCAGCTAGTATATAATCTTTATGGCTGATGCCATACATCTCAAATTTTTCTGTGCTAGATCTGATGATCTAGCACAGAAAAATTTACATCTTAAATCGAGGCAACCATGGTTTCACACAACTTTTGGTAAGGCTACCTAATATGGTGGATTAGGAATAAAATAAAGTTTCATTTAATATATAATTCCTTAAATCTGGCAACACTATAGTTATACCGAAAAAAATAAGCAACCTATATTTTTACAGTACCTTGGGCACATTCTTTCAGCTGATTCTCGACTTTAGTAAATAAAAAATCAAAGTAGTTGTAAAAATATGTAATTACTTTAATTGTTTAATACCATTGGCGTCTGATTTACTAAGGTAAACTATTCGAAATGTATCAATTTATACATTATCTAGCATGTTATCTTAATCATCATGTTAACAAATGAGAGAATATATTTCTTCTATCGGATCTTAGATCATATGTCATTCCGTACTAACCTTACCAGAGAACTTTTTAACTATTTAGTTTAATTTGGGGACTACAACCAAAAAGTGAAAAATGTTGGAAGTTAAAAATAAAAATCTGATTGCAAATAGAGGAGGAACATAATAATATGACGACCAGGACTTAACAACTTTAAACAAATATATCTCTTGGGTCAAGGTGCCGTTTTCAATGGCAGACGTACGAGTGTCAGAGACCATGTGGGACTTCTCTTTCATAATAGCTGCTTTGAAGCTTTACAGCTTCATTGTTAATGAAGATATATATATATATGTGTGTGTATTTTGATTACTTTATATAAATATAAAAGGTGTAAGGGACAGCCTCTCCATACAAACTGTCCAATCAAGTTAATAATTTTGTATGGTGAAGCGGATTTTTTTTTCGTTTCCTGAAAAAATTTTTTATGGTAGGTTGTTCAGTTTCGTCTACTGAGCAAGCCCTTAAAGTTTGTGGAGGCCAGTCCCTTACACCTTGTATAATATCACAACTCAGAACTATTTAATTCGTAAATAATAAAAATGCATGCACAGTCCCTAGGTCTGCCAGTGTCAGGTTTAGCGCCTTCATATCAAGCGAAAAAATCATGAAGCACAAAACTTATTGATTTTTTGTAAATCTTTGTGGCTACAACTAATAACCTGGAAACATAGCTATGTTGAAAAACATCAAAACTATTTAGAAACCAGCTTCTACCAGCGGCTTCGCCCGCGTGAAACTAGAAAATGATCCCAAAAGAATCATACTCCCGGAATAAAAAGCTGAAACGAAGACCTCGTTTTGGCTTTTTATTCCAGGACCCTTGACTCAAATTCCATCCAAATCCATTCGGCCGTTCTAGTGTGGAAAAGTAGACCGTAACAAACATACAATTAATATACACGCACACTCACTTTCGCATTTATAATATTAATACTCGTATGATGTCATTTGAGGTTAAATCGTGGTCGTTATTTGGCTGACCCCGTATTTTATAATAAACTATGAACATGTATGTAATTTTTTGATAAAATATCCCAAAGAACAGATAAAGACGATTGTTTACTTTAAATATGAAATCGGGTTTTTTTCAAGCGCGTCAATTTAGCTTACACGTCATGCCCTGACCTGACACTAGGTATCAAATTTATACACGCACATTCACAAATTTTCGCCTTTATAATATCTATTAGTTTGACGTAATTTGAGGTAAAATCGTGGTCGTTATCTGGCTGACCTATGGGCTGACCACATATTTTATAATGAACCAGGGAGAGTGAAAACGGCGAAAGATAATAATAATATAATAATATTACACAACTATCACACAACGCCGTCTCAAGCTAAGCAGAGCTTGTGTTATGAGTACTAGACAACTGATAAACTTACTTATATATTTCTAAATACATACATATTATAGATAAATTACATCCAGACATAGAACAAATGATCGTGCTCATCATACAAACATTTGTCCTGGGTGGGAATCGAACCCACGACCTCCGGCATAACAGTCAGGGCTACTAACCACTAGACCAACAGGCCAGTCAAAAGATGTTCGGTGTTCCGCAGGGATCGGTACTAGGACCACTCTTGTGGAACATCTGGTACGACTACGTGCTGCGCGGTGACGTCCCTGACGGGGTCAGCGTGGTCTGTTACGCAGACGACACGCTGGTCCTGACGCAGGGAGAGTCGTACCCGACGGCGGTCGAACTATCAACACGCGGGGTTACGACTGTCGTGAAGAGGATCCAACAGTTGGGACTCGAGCTGGCACTGCACATGTGGTCATATATTTTCAAGGCCTCAGAACGCGCTACCATTGGGTTCCCAAATAACGGTAGGAGGAGTTCGCACCGGCGTCGAGTCGACGATGTAGTACCTGGAACTCGTCCTCGACTGCCGATGGGATTTCGAGGAGCACTTCCGACGTCTGGCTCCCAAACTGGATCGGTTCGGGGCTGTCCTCAAGCGGCTCCTGTCCAACCTAGGGGGTCCAGACGTACGCAGGTATCGTTCGGTCCGCGGGTACCACCTTCTGCGAAGCAGTAATGCTAGCAAAGGAGGCGGCTGCACGCGTTATGCAACGGCCTTCACGCTCCAGCCCGATCCGGAATCCTGATTTCCGGACACCGTAGGCCCGGGCTGGCGGATGGCTCGCTGTCCGACCGTCCGGTAACCGTCTGGACCGAAACCAAGTCGTCAATGGCGCGTAGTGTTCCACGCGCGCCTCAAAGAGATATCAGCAAGTCGCAGGGGTCCAGCAGGTTTGAAGCCTACTGGGGTCATGGATTAAGTAAAACAGGACCCTGGAACAAAGGCAAAGAAGGTACAGGAGTAGGTTTTGGTCAGTAAAAGTCTGACACGCCCTGCCACTCCACCCAAAAGCGGGAAAAGTCATTGGATGATTTCTCACCATAAAAGTAAAAGAAATAATGAACTTTATATACTCGTACGTACGTCTCTACTTATTTCATCTTTGAAAAACTTCCCGAACAATAGCGACTGTTTATTTTATTTATGAAATCGGGATTCCCCATGTGCGTTGGTTTAGCCGACGCAACCTGACCTTTGCCTTATACGCTATCACTTTTATCGCAGTCAACAGAGGCGTAGCTTGGACAAATTTAGACGTGGGTGAAGGTGCATCAGCGACGCCTTTTTCTTTCAATGCCTATTTATCCTCAAAATCTTTACAGAGAACCTGCATGTTTATCCCCACATAATTTCCTTCTATTTGGCAGAATCTTGATACTTCGAATTTTATTTGGCATAACATACTTGGCATAATCTTATTTAATCGAATATTTGCAAAGTATAAAAAATATTTAGCATAACTATTGTTTGGCAGAATATTTACGTGACCGAATTCACAATGGCATACTTTTATCATGGCAGAACTATGTTTCGCATTATTACCTTTGCCATAATTAAAATTACGCATAATTTTGTTTAGCATAATATTTATTTAGATATACGATTATTTGGTATGGGTACATATTTAAACATCAAAAGTTAAAATACATGTATCTTCTTAGAAAAACTCAATATTATGTTGGCTACAAAATGTAGTGACAGAAACGAATCGCTGCAAAACCGACTTTACGCAGTCTTGTCTGCCCTACCCCTAGAGTGTAATTCAATTCCGCGTAGGCGCAGAGGGGTAAAGCGGCCCGCGAGCTGAGAAGCAGGTGGTTTGAAGGCCCGCCGCCGTGGCTGAAGCCGGCAAGCCGAAGCTGCGGTGGTGAGCGTTAAAATCATCTGCGATGATAAGTTCTTGTGGGGCCGCCCAAACCCCGCAGCGCCGGAGCCGTGACAGAAACAATGCTTGCATGGCTGCCTGAACGCTGCATGCCTGCTTGCGTGCCTGCTTTCATGTCTGCTTGCATGCCTGCTTACATGCCTGTTTGCATGCCTGCTTGCATGCTGCATGTTACATGCCTGTTTCCAGGCCGCAAACATGCTAGCATGCTGCATGCCTGCTTACTTGCTGCGTGCCTGCTGCATGTTGCATGCCTTCTTGCATGCTGCATGTCTGCTTGCATGCTACATGCCTGTTAGCCACCTTGGTTATTTTTTATAACCACACAGGAATAGGAGGACCTGCATGGGGCCTTCGTCGACCCTATGTAAACCAACAGTGTTTCGTAACTAAGACGTTTCTGACTGTGAATTTTCTGCTATGTGATGGTTCTACTTTTTAATTATTACGATTATGAACATTATTGCCAAAACATGATTCTGACTAATAAAATTATGAGTTTTGAATGTATGACAAATGAGTGTCTGCGAAATGATTTTCTGCGAAAAGAAGTTTATGCTATCCTTTGTTATGTGAGTCGGACTCGCGCACTGAGGGTTCCGTATAAACACCTATGAAAACAATTAATTTTCCAATTGTCATAATCATCATCATCATCATCATCATCATCATCATTTCAGTCGAAAGACGTGTGTTGTGATTTCTGACCCGACCACGACATGGAACGGAGATTTTACTATGGCACAAAATGGTTATTTTAATTGTGCTTTATTGTGCCACTTATCCCAGGAATTTGTGCCATGTACTTTTTGAGTAATAGGAGTACGTTTGTGGTCGGGCTGGGGATCACGATTCCTGACCCGACCACAACCAGATCTAATAAAATATCAATAGTGGAAAGTTACTGATTATGCCAAAAATATGTGTCAAATTGTGCCTATGGTACACACAACGCATTCAGTCATCATCACTGATATAAGTACTCAAATAAGGCACTTACGAAAAATTTATTCCAACTACCCACATTTTAGCTTTAAAACTGAAAGCAAAAAATGTCTTACCTCGTTACGTAAATAACAATAGTCTGTTGTACATATGATAAGTGCATTTCCGTTAAATAGTGAATCATAGATCTAGAAAATATTATAATCGACAATGCTGAAATCCCATGCGGCAAAAAATAATCAAATTTCTAAGTCAACGCAATTAAAAGATATGACTACATAAGACGCTTATTTGGTCAATTTCTATGGAAATCCCTCGTATGTGTTACGGAACCCGCAGGATTCGAACCCGACTCGCATTTGACCGTTTTTTTATTCAAGCTTAACACACTAATATAATGCTACAAAACATAGTGGTTGTAATTTTTTTATAAATTACATATTTACGCGTACGAAGTCGTGAACACATCCAGTAAAATAAAATAATAAAGTGCTTTATATATAGCATAATTTCACAAAATAAAACTGCTTGCAGTCGTAGTAAAATTTCATAGCGTGTGATTGGCACTTTACTTCTTGATTATTCAATTTTATCCGAACCAAGATATATTCTGTGATATGAATAGTAAAAGAATTTCGTGTGCCACAGGCACAATTTGGCACATATTTTTGGCATAA
Source organism: Mythimna ferrago (assembly GCA_910589285.2). NCBI lineage: Eukaryota > Metazoa > Arthropoda > Insecta > Lepidoptera > Noctuidae > Mythimna > Mythimna ferrago. The sequence continues at coordinate 6,920,250 of OU342693.1, forward strand.
TCAGTAACTTCCCACTATTGATATTTTATTAGATCTGGTTGTGGTCGGGTCAGGAACCGTGATCCCCAGCCCGACCACAATCGTACCCTTATTACTCAAAAAGTACAAGGCACAAATTCCTGGGATAAGTGGCACAATAAAGCACAATTAAAATAACCATTTTGTGCCATAGTAAAATCTCCGTTCCATGTCGTGGTCGGGTCAGGAATCACAACACGAAAGACGTTCACTGTTGGACATAGGCCTCCCCCAAGTGTCGCCACAATGAGCGGTCCTGTGCGTCTCGCATCCATCGGATTCCCGCAACCCTTACCAGGTCATGTCAGGTCCACCTTATAGGAGGCCTTCCAACGCTACGTCTTCCTTGACGTGGTCGCCCAATTGTGTTAGGATGTTTTTCTGGAATTGCAAAAAAAGTTTTTTTTTGTGACGTAATATTTAGTTTTCAGATTTTATCCTATATTTGTGCTATGAGACCTTTCTTCATGAAAAATTTTAGGATTCTTGGTCAACGGGAAGTACCCTGTGAATTTTGATTTCCTTGAGTGTCGGAATACACGTTTTTGCGACCTAAACGGCCGTGTCTTTTTTTTTTATTAAATCAGAAGTTTGATTTTTTCACAGCATAAAAAAAGGTGTCCAGATTTCGTTGCTTCTCACTATCCTTAGCAATCCGTGTTAAAGATCTAAAAATTAAAGCCGGGTCCAACAGCTTAAAGGTGCTTATTCGAACTTCGGCTGCAGGCTGCGGAAGCAGGCAGCACATGCGGCGGCAGCACACTGTTTTCTATGTAGTAGTACGGATTACTTTGAAAACATTTCGAACGCGATCTCACGTCACGAACCGGAGTCTCGGCTGCGAGTGCAGCCGCGACTTGCAGCCGCAGCCACGTTTGGAATGTGCCTGAATCCGCAACCTGCAGCCGTGGTTCGAATAACAACTTAAAATAGTTAAAGGATCTCTAAAACGAAACAGTGTTTAAGTGACCTAAAGGTCATCGAATTATCAGTGTAATAATAAAGTCATATCACCAGTGTACCTATATAAATGTGTTACTAAAGTCAGCAAACATATTCCAAGAGTTATTAAAAGTGGTGGTCGCACTATCCTTGTCTGTAGAAGCCTAGTTTTTTATCTATTAAAATGTGGAGAGCGCAGTACGTGGTGATGGTGGTGGCTTTGTACGTAGGGCTGGTGCACTCCTGGGGTGAGTATGTTTTGCTTTGTCCGTTTTTTGTGATGTTAAACTAAAGCCGATTAATTTTAAAACTGCCTTCAAAGTATACTTAAAAGGGTGTAAATGTTTTATGTAAATTTCTCACAAGTGAAATTATGGAAAGAAATTTTGTTTTTTATTTTTTACTAGCTTTCTCCCGCGGCTTCGCCCGCAAACATAAAATATAGTCTGTGTTACTCAGGATTAAAGCTGTTTTCTAACGGTGATAAAATTTTCACAATCCAGTACTACCAGAGATTACCTCCTACAAACAAAAATACATAATTTTGCGTGAAAGGGTAACAAACATACATCCATACATACTTTTCGCGTTTGTAATATTAGTAGATACGGATTTTTTTTTATATTTTAACCAGACTGGCTGGTCATTTCTAATCGTCAGATTTTGAAAAAAAGAAATAATTAATTCCATTCAGTGACAGTCTGATTGTCAGTTGAAATTTTTTGAGAACGCAGTGAGTTGGAGTAAAATGAAGTAAAATGTTAAAAATATCGGCTGTGAGAAGAGCGTCTTCTGCTACTCTGGTCTCTACAGGCCTCGACCATCCGTGCGAGACCTGTCCGCCAACCCATGTGGATCTCTCCTGCTGCTCCGGTCTCTGCAAGCCTCTACAGGTCACTACTGGCCGTGTAAAACTGGTCCGTCCCGCCTGTGAACTTTTTTCGGTTCCTCTGGTTCTACCGGCCATGCGAAACCTGTTCACTGCATCCCTGCGAGCCTCTGAGAGCCGTATGGAGCCGTTTCACTCGGCTGCTTTGAGGACCTCGCCGACTCCGCGTCTGTTGACTCTTTTCTACGTTATGTTTGTGCTACATCTTTGGTGTCTGAGTTTGGTGTTAATTGTATAGTGTTAACGTTTGTGTTGTTTTTTTTTGACGTGTCTTTTCTATATTTTAATAGTCGTTCTTGTGTTGTAAATAGTGAACTAATACAACATTGTTTTATTAAATTAAAGGTAGGTAAATAATCCGAGATTTCGCATTTATTGTTTGTTGCCAATCGTGGAATGATTAACCGAATGGTAGAATCAAAGACATTAAATATATACTACCGATAGACAGGACATAGCGAACAAAAGTCAAAATCTGAAACTTGTTACTTGTGAGCTTTGATTATAAACTTGTCTAGATGCCACATTGACACCTATTGAACGGCCCAAATAAAGTCTACTAAAATTGGTAGACTCGCTTCTCCCTTACGTCAGTGTCATTTGAAACACCAAAGGATAACGTGCTCACGAAAAGTAATTAATTATGCCGGTTTGTGCTATCAGACTGTACCGCAATAATGGGGGAAAACCGTATAATAATACCAAGATCATTTTTCATCGGTAAGTTTTGTTATTTACCCACTATTATATTAAGAAACGCAATTTTTTTATTCGTTTTTTTGTAAGTTATTCTGATTAGCCAGTGTTGTCAGTTTTTTACTAGGGAGTTTTGGCGAAACTATGGGAGACGTAACAAATATTATTACATCATCTTTCGATCAGGAGAACATTATTATATCAATAAATCAATTTAAAAATTACTTTATTTATTAAATCAGTAAATGATAACTTATCTATACCTACAAAATAAATAAAACCCATGACGTCACGCACTAAATAGTATTTTTATTAGTTCTTTCTAATATTTTGGGTTTCAGATTTCCTACGGACCCCATACTAGCAAATTGCTGGAGAGACATTATACTGCAGACTCGAAATTAAGACCAGTGGAAATCCCACAGGACTTCAGTCGTGTGTTCCGAACATTTTTCTGATGATGATTTATATTTTACAAAAAAGGGTTTACGACGGCTAAAGAACTAAAATTACTGATTTTCTCCGATCTTGAACACGCCTATTTCGTCATCCATACCATCAGGTGAGATGGTGGTCAAACGCGTACCTATCAATAAAAATAATAAAAAACTGTACATTTTTTTCACTGTATTTTTTGACTTGTCTTACATCGGACTTTATACTTTTTATTTGTTTGTTTTATGTACATGTAACCAAAGAATTGTGTCTTAAAGTCTGTGTTAAATAAATGTATTTTTTTCTTTCTTTAATTTACAAAATATTATTTCATTCAACCTATTTTGTTAAACTTTCTTCATAATAAATAACGGATAAAAGGAAAGTTAATCATTTGGAGCAGGCATCCCTAAACACGCACACCTTGACAGTTTGACGACAATAAGTACGCAAGCGGCACTCACACATATTTCGCAATTGGAGACAGTTTTAGTGCATTCGTTTGTTTGCATTGCTCTATCTAGACATGTATATAATCAAAGCTTGTGAGTAACAAGTCGCTCAGTCTAGTATGACACCTCTACACGTCAAGTCATTTTTGTATCCGCTTTAAGCACTAAAAGAAAATAATTTTCTGAGAAAATATGCCGAGTTGCGCATTACGCTATTGCAAATCTTGTTATGGTAAAATTGTTGGACCTAACTTCGGTTTATTTTCGTAAATATTCTTGGTATTTACGCAGTAATTAATTAAAATTCAACAATTTCCATGAATAGTTCTAGAACATTTGCTGATTTTATGATAGTGCCATCTATTGCTGAAAATTTTAACCTTACCTAGCACACACCAGTGGCGTAGCATGGGTTTTCGCCGCTTGGGGTCGACCAGAAATACGCCGCCCTTTGATGTTCATTATGTTTATGAACACCAGTATTAACCTTTCGAATGTCTTAAGTTACACAGTCCGACATAAGGTAATTGTCTTTCTATTGTGTCTCTAATTACGACATTCAAAGAGTTAAGAACGACTGCAGGTATCCCGTCGGGGCCACTAGCTTTATTCTTACGTACGTCTTTCTGATGGATACGAATATCCGACATACTCGTCACGTACCCATCAGGAGAAACAGGGGGCGGTGCGTCACCGGAATTCAGACGCGAAGATTCCGCAATAAGAGAGGCAATTAAGTTTGCTTTCTCCTCAGCGGTGTGAGCCAGGGACCCGTCGGGTTTCAGCAGTGGTGGAGGTGAGGGACGGCAGAAGTTCGATTCACTCGAGTTTGCCGGGGACCAAAACGCCTTACTACCAATGGGGTTTGTTCCCTATTCGGCCAATGTGGTCAAACTGAGACCTCCACAACACCTTAAGAGTCACGTCACTTGCCTTGCGCATACGAGCATTGGCCCAAGGTCGGTATGCGCGTGTTTAATCGCGTCAGCGTGAACACACTCAGTGCCAAGTCATGGTTGAGCTTGGTCCGACATTGTTACGTCAGAGAATGAACTTGGATTAATAAAAAGCAATATACCTGCTGCAGCAAATTTTGATGTCTATGTTAAGTCTACCCTCATGTAGACGTAACATAGATATGAAAATTTGCTTGGCACGTATTTAACATTGCGCTTGCAATTTCGAATATCTAAGTTTTTTTTTTCCTAATAAATAAATTGGCGCTTTCTGCCGCCTCCTTTCGCCTGGGGCCATGGCCCGCCCTCCCCTTCCCAAGCTACGCCACTGGCACACACTGAAGCTTTTACTACGAGCTCTTATCGTGATCTATTTTACGACCTAAACCGAACTGTTAGATCCTTTTTCGTTCGTACTACTGACATTTTAACATATCATGGTAAAACCCCTGGCCACCTACCGAGCAATAGTTAAATTTATACAAATTTTGACAAATTTAATTCGCGTGATTGCTATTCAAAGCTAGATGGCGTCACTGAGAGATAGGATGACAGTTTTCCTAAGTAATTTCTCCTAATGGCCGCTCTATTGTATCTCTTTAAATCTCTTTGGGTAGAATGAATGACCGAATGATGGAATGACTGACCGAATGAAGAAATTAAGACCAATGTATTAGACACTTGCTGTCAATGTATCTGACAGTTGCTGTCATTTCCCTGTGGGTTAGAAAATTATCCCAAGGGAACATAGTCCCAGGATTAAAAGTACTCTATGTGTTAGTCTAGGACATGGTCTACCCGTGTACAAAGTTTCATCGAAATTCTTTCAGTAGTTTTTGCGTGAAAGAGTAACAAACATCCATACATACATCCATACGTACAAACTTTCACCTAGTAGGATCTTAAAACTGCCTAAGTAAATTTTTTATTCTGTGTTGTGCGAGTCCTGTATCGGAAGTGGAACGGAACGTAATCAAAGTAAAGGTGCCATTCGAAACTCGTCTACAAGCAGCAGATACAGGCTGCATGGCTGCAGCTGCACGACTGGTTTTCTGTGTAGTAGTATGGATGTTCGTGAAAAGCATTCCGAACGCGGCTGCGGCCGCACGTGCTGCCGAGCTTCGACTGCGAGTGCTGCCTCGAACTGCAGCCGCAGTCGATCGCAGACCGGTAGTGCTGCGGCCGCAAGTCAATGCGCACGTAGTTACGTCACTCTAACCCGTTTAGACAAGTCCTTTTAATAATCGCTACTCGTAGCTGATAGCTCTCAAATTGGATTAAATCCTGCAGATGCAGGCAGCGGATGCGTAGCAGCCTGCATCTGCTACCTGCAGCCGAGGTTCGAATGGCACCTTCAGTTTAAATATTATATGACTAGGAAGTCCTTCCTTCTTTACCTTCCTAAATCTAAAAGATGAAAGTTAAATATTTCATTATTATCGTTCCTTAAAAAGGACGTTTTATTTTTTAAATCTAATACCTACATCAATTTAAAAAAATTGTAATTAGTACTTAGCGAGTAACTCTAGTACTCTTGTACTTCATTTTTTTTTAAATATTGTTAAAACAAAAAAAAAATTGAAAGCTCCAATCCGCTGGATCGCGATTTTGATGCGAAATTAGATTAATTTGTTTGTGACATACAAGTGTGCATGCAATTAAAAAACTTAGGCCGCTAATCATTTTCAGACCACCCCAGAACTAGCTAGGTATTTAAAGCTGCTGGTATTATACCGGACCACATTATATCTAACGGTCAAAATAAACTCCTTTGCAGATTTTTCTTATTGATAAAATGTTAAAAAAATTGCCTTTCAAGTAGTCCTAAATTGAATATTAAATCCAGGAAGGTAGCATTTATTTATTACGTGAGACGATTATTACTATTTGTTTACCCCTCCCCTTCCTAAATAAGAAATAAGAATAGGCACCCCGTGTTTAATATTTATTACGTAAGAATGAAAAGGAAATAAAAAAAAATTACATAAAAAAAAATAACCGACTTCAATGTTAAAAAACACTGAAAAGTACAAAATAACTTTAATTTCGGAAGTCGGTGTTTCTGGAATGGTTTTGTCTCTTCGTTATTTAAGGGCCAAGCGCCCGAAAAGTGCCATAAAACAGTGATTTTCTGAGGCCTACCCACCCCTCCGTAACGGCTAGGTCAATTGGTTTGAAAAAAATATATGTTTATTATAGATTCATGAACAATAATATCAACATTTGATTTTGGCGTGCAATGAATACTTTTGTCAAAAAAAAAATTTAGTAATTTCGCAACTTTTCCCTACTCCTTCGAAACGGCTTGAACCTTTAGAAACATTTTTACACATAAAAATTGGTGGTTAAATAGTCTTCAAAGTGAACATTGCATATGTAAATCAATCAATATCTCGCAGAGAAAATGGATTTAAAGCGCTTTCCGGGCGCTGCTGGCCGCAAATAAATGCACAGATTTGCGTACTACCGCCTAGGCGAGTGCGAGAGTTGCGTTCACATAATTTCGGTCAGATGGTTCAAGGGACTAATACGCCTTAACACCGACTTCCGAAATTAAAGTTATACGTATATTCATTTTTCACCGACTTCGAAAAGGAAGCTTTTCGAAGTCGGTTCAAAATGAATATACGTTTTGTTGGTTTTGATTTGTGTGTGTGTTTATCTATAATAATACTAAGCATCCGAGCATGGAGCGCACATTAGCTCTCGAGCGGTTACCCGCGCTTTTTCAAATCTTAACTTTGCGTATTTTTTTTTTAAATTGCTTAACGATTTATGTACACTCATAAAATAAAAAACCAGAAGAAGAAAACAGACAAATCTCCTCCAGCATAGGTACCTGCGAAAGGAGAATTGGAAGAAAATAAAGAAGTAAGAAGTAGACACCGTGTGTAACAGTTATAAGAAAATAAGTACACACAAAATAGTTATCAATGAAATAATATAACACGAAAAAAAAGATATACTATAACAATTATATACATACACATAGCAGAAAAAATATCACAAAAATACGTACTAAATAATAAAATAAAACTAATCTTTATAAAAATGAATCGCTAAATGTGTCGCTAAGCGCAAATCTCGAGAACAGCTGAACCGATTTCGTTAAAACTTTTTTTGATGTCTTTGTTATTGTGAGGAGAATGAAAATTAGGGTAGTGTAGGGTAGAGTAGGGTGGAGTAGGGTACAGTGGGGTAGAGTAGGGTACAGTGGGGTAGAGTAGGGTAGAGTAGGGTAGAGTGGGGTAGAGTAGGGTAGAGTAGGTTACAGTAGGGTAGAATAGGAGGAACTTCACGCGGGCAAAGCCACTGGGGTACAGCTAGTACATAATAATAAATACTTTTTAAGGTTGAAGTTTTCAACCTTAAAAAGTATGATCATGAGATCATGTATATATTAAACTCTCAAGTTTAAGCCAGCCGAGTTCAAGCTCCTCGGTGGCATTCACATAACAGGCATCGGCAGCGTAATCTATGATGGGCTGAATCAGTGTTTGGGCAAGGGAAATTTTGGTCTTCATTTTTCTGATCTTATGTAAGAACTGTCAAGACTCTCTCACACCCCCTTGTAAGAAAAAATAAGACATGATTGACCCCCTCCCTCCCTCCTGGCGGAGGCTCTACGCGAGGATCGTTCGGTTCATGACCCTTTACGGGGCGCCGGTGTGGGCGCCGTCGCTGTAAAAGCGACCGGCGGCCATGCTGAACGCGTGCCAGAGGGTCATGGCAATACGGATGGTGCGGGGATACCGCACGATTTGCCGCGAAGCGGCTAGCCTTCTGGGTGGCCTACCACCGTGGGATCTGGAGGCAACAGTCCTTGCACACATGCACGATATGCGCGTGGAGATGTAACGCCGGGGTGAAAGTCTTCCGACGGGACCTCATGGTGAAATGGCGTCAGCAACTATCGCAACCCAGTGCTGGACACGCCATAATTATGGCGGTAAGTCCCCTCTTTGAGGCGTGGCTGGAAAGACCTCACGGCGTCCTTACCTACCGCATGACGCAGGTTCTCACCGGACATGGCAAGTCCGGGAGTTTCCTGCACCGGATTTGTGCGGAAGCGACGCCCGGGTGTCGCCACTGTGCGGAACGCCCGGAGGACACGGTTGAGCACAAAGTTGAGGTGTGCCCTGCTTGGGCGGAGCATCGCCGTGCTCTCGTGAGGGCGATCGGCGGCGGCGATCTCTCGCGCCGGGCCTTCGTACAGGCCATGGTCCGGAGCGAGGAGGAGTGGCAAGCGGTCGCCGACTTCTGCGAAGCAGTAATGCTCGCTAAGGAGGAGGCCGACCGCATCAGGCAACGGTGCTCTCGCCGCCATCGCCCGGATTCCAATCCCGATTTCCGGCCACCGTAGGCGCGGGCTTGCGGACAGCGAAGCAAGCAATGGGTAGCTCGCTGTCCGACCGTCCGGTAACTGTCCGGACAGAGCCAAAGTCGTCGACGGTGCGCACTCAAGGAGCTGTCAGCAACAGCAGAGGCCCAGCTGGGTCGAAGCCTACTGGGGCCAGGGTTAATTCGAAAGATAGCTCAAACTCCGATGCGAAGGCAACGAAAGAACGGGGTGGGCTTTTAGTCAGTGGGAGTCTGACACTATCTCCCGCTCCGCCCAAGAGCGGAGGTTGTCATTAGATGATTTTTCCCACCATAAAAAAAATTATTAAAACCCTTATTAATGGCGAAATTCACCAATAAAACTAATCGCGATTATTTCAAACAAAACTCAGTTTGAGTGTCTAATCGAGATTATAGCTTCATTTTGCGTTTCACCACCACAAATTGATTCTAGTTTAGTTAAAATCCTAAACGTCCATGTTTGCAACGTTTAGCTCGCTTAATCGCGTTTACCCACTGTCTATTGTCAATGTCATAATAATAACAAACATTTGTTTGGGTTATTTTTATTACGATTTCGTTACAAAATAAAGATGAAAAGGGCGATAATACTAGCTTTTGACGAGAGATGAGAGGAAGAGGAACATAATTATCATAGTTCGGCGGTCTGCAACTGTGGTCACGTAAAAGCAAAAATTCAGTCCAATAGGAAAGCAATGATCGTCGTAGCAGCTATCACAAACAATCATCCAAAAGAAAAAGCAGGCTAACGGTAATCTCATAGAAAAATAAAGATGACACAAAAGTTTATTAAGCAATTTGTAATTTATGACATAACGGAAATATAAACGAAATTGCCAACACTGTAAAAACAACCTCAAATAAATATTTCTCAATTTTTATACATTAAGGATAGATCAACTATTTTTCGATTTTTGTAAATTCTATTATACTTTAATTTAAACAATATATTTATTTATATTATAATAATTACAACATAATTGGACTGTATATATTTTTTTCAAATTATGTTGGTATTGTTTTACCCATTTTGTGGAAGAATATTTTCTTAACTTGTAACATTGAATGAAGTAAAGTGCGTTTTGTTATTACTTCGAAAAATACATTTAAAACTGCAGTAGGTCGCTGAATTGGTTGATACATGTTGTAAGCAAAAAACGTGGTTACGGCATTTTAGGTTCCTTCTCATTCAAACTTCGTTTTGGTAAACGCGGTTGAAATGGTGCTGGTGAAATCAGTTTGATGTAAATCCAGTAGCCCGATTCACGTAATGAAAACTGTAATGATATCGCAGTGATTCACTCGTTTAGACCATTTTCTTATTCACATCCATCAATCAAGTTTGAACGACACCGATTTTAAAGTCGTTTGAAATTCGTCGATCGAAAAAAAAAATCTGTATTAAATTATCCTGGTAGAATACTTATTAATATAACTGGAAATAAGTCGATAGATTGTGAATACCGCTTTTGGATAAGACTTCGATCGAACGACTATAAAACTTCAACGATATTTGGCTTGTTTGATTTTACGTGAATCATCCTGATGAAATCGGCCCTTACGGCAATTAAATCTTAAATCGTCTTTTATCATAAAATAATGGCCCTTTCTGATGAAGAAAATTATATATTATTTTTTTATTTTTATTTGATTAGTTAAGCTCGCCTATGTACATGAACTTTGTTATCCACTTATTTTGTGTTGTTATAGTGTACAATAAAGAATTAAAGAATTAAAGAATAAAGAATTAAGAAATATTTTTTTTCAAATCAGTTACCCAACTAGTAACTGCAGATTTATTTGGCTTAGTAAAGTAAAATGTAATTCTTTTGTTTCAGATATCGCCATAAGTGTAAAAGATCAACTCATATTTTACACTAATGGAACAAAAACAAGCTCCATAAATTTGATTTCTCAAAACCCCAAATCGTTGGTGTACGATGAAGTCCACAACATGATGTTGTATGTGGACAAACAGAACAACAACGACGCAATATGTGGATACGACTTATCTTCCAAAGACAACAAATGTTTCATCAAAAGAAACGGTCGTAACATTCAGGGCCTCGCCTTCGACCCGGTCACAGAAATAATCTTTTTTACCGACGCAAATGAAAAAAGTATTAATTGGTTTTCATTAAAATCTGGATGCAACAACAATGTTTACGGAAATCTTTTAATCAAGATAGATGGCAAGATACCGACTGAAGTTGCAGTTGACAGCTGTGGAAGGTATGTTCCCAGTTTATCCTTAGCTACAATAGATGTTTGATATTAACATTAAATCAAATAGGTCTAAAGAAAAAAATCTTTTAAATATAAAGTTAAAGGGCCGGCGACGGATGAATTTCCATACAAACGTAATATTATACGCTCATTTGCAGTTAGAGCATATTTCCAACATATTATGATGATATTCGGTTATAGACAACATTTATTTAGGTTCCAGGCCTGTACCGTCGCGGCTTCCAGGAGGAGCTCCCGGTCCATCTGCTTAGGTGCCCACCGCGGACCGCAGGGGCTCTGTCAGACCGGCGCGGCCGAGGTTTCGGCGGAGACGTCAAACCGGATGTACCGGTGGTCGAAGTACGTCTCCACCTCCTCCATAACGCGCCAGTCGACGACACGCGGTGACAGAGCGGGTCTGGCGAACGAGATATCCACCACTGATTCACCCCGCATCCGCACCAACGTGGGCAGAGAACCTCGGTTCATGACGACCAGGCCCAGCTCCAAAGCCCAGTCCTCCACCATCCAACCCCGTTGGTTCGTGTACCGGGAACCCCAAGCCATGTTCCAGGCGTTGAAGTCCCCGCAAACGACCACGGGGAGGGAACCAAACCCAGCGACGACGGCATTTAGCTCCATAAGGGAGACTTGGAGTTCGTCGAGAGATCTGTTCGGGGACAGATATAGACGCCTCCCACTACAATGTCCCCGAACCGTGCTGCCACGCAACCCCGTCCCCTCGTGATGGCCTCGAGGGGCCGGGTACCGGCGGCGGCCGAAGAAATTAATGTCACCGAGCCGTCCAGGTCCTGAACCCAGTCTCCACGGGGATGGACATAGTACGGCTCGGAGACGACGGCGACATTTATCGACCACTGCGCCATGCTCTGGAGCAACAGATCCTGAGCGGGGGCGCAGTGGTTGATATTCGCCTGAAGGAGACGTAATGGGGCCGTTATTGGCAGTCCATCGTCTCCTCCCGAGCCCTTCTTGAGGGCACTGCCGCGGCGGGTGCGGCGGCGACAGCGGCGGCGGACAAGGAGGCGGCTGCGGTAGTGAGGACGTCGGCGAGGATGGGCCTACGGGCCTTGCCTTTGGCCTTGGCGGGGGGGTCGCCGGACCTGCCCCCAGCCCGGTGGTCGGCCGGCTTGCCTGCCGCCGCACATGCGTAACAATGCGGCGAAGCACGGCATTCTGCAGCCTTGTGACCGGGCTGGCCACACTGGTGGCAGCGGTCGCTGCGGTCCACCTCCGCGGCGCAAGGGGCCCCAACGTGGTGCCCCACTTGGCACCGGAAGCACCGCAGAGGTCTGGGCTCCAGCAGTTTAACCTGCGCGGAGACCCAGCCCACCAAAAGCCGTCGGCCCTCCCCGGTGATGGTCTTGGCCGCCGCCACGGGGCAGTTAACTGTCACCGCTCGCATGCCCGTGCCGTACGCGCGGATGGTGCCCGCCGAACCTGATCGGTCGTGCACCCGCCCACCCTGACGATGGCGGCCACCACCTCGTCCACCTTGACAGAGTCGTCCAAGCCCATGACGCGCATGTCTATGCACTTTGTAGGCCACCTCCGCATCGAGGGACGCTCTGGCCCTTGTGGCCAGAGCATCCGCCGCAGGGACGCTTTTCGCACCGGGGACCTCCAGGATCCGGCCCCCGGTGACTGTGCGCCTCATGCGGAAGCCCCCAGTGGCTCCGAGTTCCTCAAGGTGGGGCAACACCGCCTGCTTCGCCTTCTCCATGACGGCGTCATACGTCACGTCCTTCTTTTCCGCATCTGGCTGCAGTGTTATCACCACAGCCTTGCCCGCCTTCTTCGCGGCGCCGACGACCGTCCATTCGGCGCCAGGTTCCTCAAGCGGAGGAGGCGGCAGACACGGCCTAGTCGCCACCGCAGCAGGTCCCGCCGGTTTAGCGGCAGGTACCGCCTTACCCTTTTGCCGCCGCTGCTGCTTAGCCGTCGGGGCCGGCCTCGCGGGCACCGGTGCCACGGCCCCGCGCCCTGCTTGCCCCGACAGGCCCGCCTTGGGCGCAGAAACCGCCGCCGCGGCGGTAGCATTAGACACCGCCTTTTTCTGGCCAGAGGCCGCTAGCGGAGGGCGCAGCACAATTCCCTCCAGCAGGGACAGCTGCTGCTGGATACGCAGCTGAAACTGCTGCTGCTGCTGTTGCAGCTGCTGCTGGAAAGCAGCCAGTTCCTGCCGCACCAGCGTCAGCAGCTGACTCTCCGGCTTGGGCTGGGCCTGGGGCCGGCTTTGCCCCTGCCCTTGCTTGCACCCTTCCCCCGTCGACTCCCGGCAGACACCGCCATTTGGCGCTCTTGCCAGCTCAGCCCGAACTTCGGCCCGGAGCTCGGCCTGGAGCTCAGCCCGGAGCTCGCTCCGGAGTCTGGCCACCCTTTTTCCGAGAGAGGCGTCGAAAGCCTCCTTGAGGGACGCGGCATGCCGTTGAGCCGTCCTCTACTTCGATGTCTTCTCTCGTTTCCTGCTCATGTCTCTTAGTAGGGTGACGGCCAGCCTTTGGAAGGACTCCTCGTCCGAGTCTTCCTTGGCCTGCCTCTCGCTGCCGGATGGCTCCGAGAGGTCCATCCGGGCGCCGGTCGCTCCAGGGTGACGCCCCTCCGCGGCAAGCCTGTTGGCTCGCTGGGCAGAGTTTTTGGCCTTTAGCCTCCTTTTCCCATGGGGCTCGGCCCACACCGCGGCTGCTCGTCGGAATTTTTCCTTGCAGAAGGGTTCTCTCCCTCTGTGTCGGAGGATGGTCTGTCCCTCGACATGGAGCGCTTCCTGTAGAGACGAGAGTCTCTACCAGGGTCTCCACCGGGGTCTCCGCCGGGGTCTCCAATGGGGTCTCCACCGGGGTCTCCCACAGCCTTCTCTGCCTCCAAGCCTCTACCGGGGTCTTCCCCAGCCTCCTCACTCTCCGAGCCCTCCGAGCTCCTTCCGGATGCCGCGTCGGACTCCGACCGCGCATCACTCTCCTCTGGTTTCTTAAAGAATTTTTATTTATTATCCATATAGTTCCCACGAGTAAAAACTTCGGGTACTGGCTCAAATACGTGGTTCGCACCAGAGACTGATTTAGCTACCCATTAGTCAAGCTACCTCCCTCACGGTGCGCCGCCGCTTGGCGGTTTGGGGTAATTTTTTATAGAGGTTGTCTTCCTCGCGGCCCGGGCGGTTAAGCCAAGACCCTCATCCCCCATCAAAAGTCAGAAACATGACCTTGGACAATCTCTGGGGCTACGAGACTAACGGTGGCAGAAGGAGGAGCAAGCCTTCCTCCTGCCTGCCCGGCGGCAGTGTGAGTGCACACCGAGCCCGCTCTTACTTCGCCACTGCGCCCTCTGCTATATAGCAGGGACACGCGTCGAACCGTTCCTTCAGACAGAACATTCGCAGACGGCCATCGAGGCCCCTTAGGCAGCAATACTCAAGGGGGTCATTGGCCGCCTCTCAGGGTGGACCGTCCCGCAGTCTGGCCTTCGCTCCATACGTATCCGTAAGGGAACTACAGCCTGCGGACACTCGTGGAGGTTTTCTGTCGTGGCACCCCAAGCGATACAGGCCTAAGAAGGTTTATTGGAGTGCGTATGTCCCACAACGACGTCACCGTAGAGATACAGTGGTGGGGCTTGTAATTTTTAGCCTGTTCTTAATTATTATAATCTTTCTAATTTACCTATTATCATTTCAATATTTATTATTATTGATTTCAATTTACAGATACGTTTACTGGACCCACACTGAGGGGATTATTGAAAGAGCTGGATTTGATGGTTCCGGGAGAAAGGTTCAATACAGAAATAGTAATTGGAAACAATTTGGCATAGTCACTGATCCACAAACACAGAAGATGTTTTATTTTGATATTTGTAATTCATGTTCGGACTCACATGGGTATCTAAATAGTCTGAAACTTGATGCATTTTCTGAGAGAGTTTTATTGAACAATTTTTATGGCTCTGAATGTCGATCAAAAGTATTGACTGTCTCAAAAGATTACATCTACTGGAAGAACAGTACCGGGAGCGGCGATGCGATTTGGCAATTGGCAAAGAACGCAGTGCCACTTGTAGAACCCAAACAGATAAGTATGATACATGATGACAAAATACTCGGTATAACTGCCATGTACAAAATAAAAGATCAAATCCAGGAAATTCAGGATTGTGAGCCGCTGTCAAGTCTGATCCCAAAACTCACAGTATCACATGTTTACACCGGAGAGCGATCTAATGTATCAGCTTGCGACAACTATTGTGTGTATGGTAACTGCAACTTCGATGTTAAGGGACTTCCTAAGTGCAGGTAAAACATATTCTATTCATCATTTATGAACCGATTTGATAAAATCATATATGTGTTTGAAAAGATTTTCTTCCACATTAGTTCCCGTTTTTATCAAAACCCACTTAACCCAGTTCTGATCATGGAATCTATGAGGAACTGAGTGGACTCGTATAATAGTATTAGGCATATATACACCGCTAAATTTTGATCGTTTTAATCCCGTGGAGGATCGATCCGGTACATGAAACACTATCGATTTGTAAAGATAAAATTAAAAAATAAAGTACCCTTTTTTCAAAACTCGTATTAATTTACGAATGTACGAAATTAATTCTTTTAAGAAAACGTCAGCTGAGCGAGTCCAATGACCTGTAGGTCGTTGGTACGCATCGCCGACTACTACCTATAAGTCATTGAACTCACTCAGCTGACGTTTTAAATAACAGGTTTTGATAAACACAGATATTTCGATGAAGATAGTTAAGGCGTATAGTCCCTTGAACCATCTGACCGAAATTATGTGAACGCAACTCTCGCACTCGCCTAGGCGGCAGTACGCAAATCTGTGCATTTATTTGCGGCCAGCAGCGCCCGGAAAGCGCTTTAAATCCATTTTCTCTGCGAGATATTGATTGATTTACATATGCAATGTTCACTTTGAAGAATATTTAACCACCAATTTTTATGTGTAAAAATGTTTCTAAAGGTCCAAGCCGTTTCGAAGGAGTAGGGAAAAGTTGCGAAAAGTTGCGAAATTGCTAAATATTTTTTTTTGACAAAAGTATTAATTGCACGAAAAAATCAAATGTTGATATTATTGTTCATGAATCTATAATAAACATATATTTTTTTCAAACCAATTGACCTAGCCGTTACGGAGGAGTAGGCCTTAGAAAATCACTGTTTTATGGCACTTTTCGGGCGCTTGGCTCTTAAGTAATTTCGACGAAACCAATTTAAATAAATGGTTTTAATGAAAATGGTACGATCGCCGCCGTAATGACTAGATGTTGAGGTTTCCACTTCAATATCTAATCAGTGCGATAGACACGGGAACCCACAAGACAACGTATCCTAGCCGTGTATGAGCTTATTAAAATTGTCAAGAGATGTACTCACAGAAATCTTAATAATTAAGATTTCTGTGGATGTACTCCATCTATAAATAGGTGCATTACTATAGAACTTGCACACTTTACGTTTAGCTGCGATACCACAAATAAAAGCTAAATTACTTTGATTTTGAAAATCGGTGCTCTGGTTTTGTCTTTTCGTTATTTAACACCAACTTCCCAAATCATATTACTTTGCTTTTCAGTGTTTTTTATAAGGAATTCGTGTTTTTAATGTTTTCGTCATGATCTGATCTACAGATGTAACGCCGGGTACTCAGGACAAAGGTGTGAAGTCAACGTCTGCCATAACTATTGTCTGAACGATGGCGAGTGCTCCTTGAACGAAGAGGACGAACCGTTCTGCCAGTGTGTTGGTAACTATGTGGGAGCAAGATGTGAAGCTGATACAAGATGTGAAGCTGATACAAGTGACACTACCCCTACGTACGACTTGGCGAAAAGAAACCTGACTCTAGCTGACATATTGTCGACTTGGCGAAAACGTTCCTCAAAAATGTATCTGACAGTTGAAGTGTAATATTATAACTCTACTTGTTGTTATCTAAAGATGTAATGTAATGCTTTATTAACCTATTTTTTATTTATTTAAAGACCTCAGAATAGCAGCAGTGGCCTTGATCGTTACGATTCTTATTGCGAGATAGTTGCGGGGTCCTTTTGGCAATTTAATTATGTAAATCGAAAGTATTAATTAAATATTTCTGATAGTCGATGAGAAATTGTAAAATTTGTCAGTAGGTCAACTTTGAGTTTAAATGTCTTATGTGTTTTAAAAGAAATTTTATATGTTTAAGTAGTTTATAAAGATACGTTTAGACAAAAAATATGCAGAAGTAAGGTATTTACCCTCTCTTATAGAAGAGGCCTGAGTCCCAGCAGTGGGAACATTAAAAAGGCTGATGATTATGATGAAACTCACTTAAATGTCTTACAAGACACAGCAGAAATATCAAAATAAAATAACATAATTATATTGTAGCATTTCAAAATAATGTTTAGGACTATAAGTAAAATATTTATTTAAAGAATATTAATATTGTGGATGATAAAAATAGAATATAAATATCGGCACGGATCTTGAGCGCTCGGCGTCAGAGTGGGTCGCTTTGCGCATTCCATACATTGGCGAGCTAATCGTCGTCGTTGTTAGATACATGCAGCAAGCGCAGGGAACGAATCACGAGTGACGTCTATGACACGATGGCGCGGTGAGCCAATCACTGACACTCCCCGCCCCCGCGTCTCATTTCGCACCACTAAAGAGACCGAATGTTTGACTTCTGCGCAACTTGAAGCCAGCGCTCAAGATCCGTGCCGGTAATTGTACCTATAATTTGGTTTGGGTATAATCTCTAAAATTGTCTAAATTGTACAGGTACTTCTGCTTCATATCATGGAACGCTATCAATTCCATTACATTATACTATATCTATAATATAAAAATGAATCGCAAAATGTGTTGGTAAGCGCATAACTCAACAACGCCTGGACCGATTTCGCTAATTTTTTTTTTTGTTGTGTTCGTTATTATGAGGAGAAGGTTCTTATGGAAAAAAAATCAAAATTAGAGTAGTGTAGGGTAGAGTAGGGTAGAGTAGAGTAGGGTAGGCTAGGGTAGGGTAGAGTAGGGTAGAGTAGGGTAGAGTAGGGTAGAGTAAGGTAGAGAAGGGTAGAGTAGGGTAGAGTAGAGTAGGGTAGGCTAGGGTAGGGTAGAGTAGGGTAGAGTAGGGTAGAGTAGGGTAGAGTAAGGTAGAGAAGGGTAGAGTAGGGTAGAGTAGGGTAGGGTAGAGTAGGGTAGAGTAGGGTAGAGTAAAGTAGAGTAGGGTAGGGTAGAGTAGGGTAGAGTAGGGTATAGTAGGGTATAGTAGGGTAGAGTAGGGTATAGTAGGCTGAAGTAGGGAAGAGCGGGAGCGAAGCCAGCATAAAACTACATATTTAATCAAACCTTTTTTACTGTCTGTTCAACCGATTTTGACTTTTATTGCGTTGCTGGTATAATAAATGGCGGCTGCAGTAAACAGTTGGTATTGTCACCATTTTAAGCTTACTAATCTACGGAATAAAAGTAATAGAATTATAATCAGCGCTAGGACGTGTAACGTAAACAAATAATGAATATTTGGAGACTTAATATCACCCGCCTTGCGGTTTGGTGTTAGAAGGCTTTGGAGGTATGCAGAACAGGGTGTCCCGTAAACCTGCTTTGAAAAGGAAGGGTCTTACGGCCAGACGGACGTTTTGTACGATCTGCACAAGTGTCCGAGAGTAGATTTCGAGCTGCTGAATATGTTCAAATCGCGCGGAGAACTCTAACTGCGCGATGCAGGATTTTGTAGTTTAGTTCATATGTGGCGGCATAGATGTCGCCACAAGATGAATAAGTATGGAGCGGTGCGACGTGGCTCTTCATCTTCTAACAGAGAATGCACTCTCGCTAGACCTGATACCATGGAATTTTGTACAGAGTTCCATAAATAACTAAGGGGGCCTTGCAACATGTTGGCAAGCCCATCGTACAGAGATCTTCTTACTTTTTTACCCGACTATGGCAAAGCCAAAGGAGGGTTATGATTTTGACAGGCTATGTATATGAATATGTTTATTTGTTCCCTCATAGCTCCTAATCTACTTATCGAAACTCGACATATAAGGTATCGTAAGAGCCGTCTTGATCGTCCGCTGAATATAGGCTACGTGACGTATCACAAAATTCGAAATGGCGTCCTCTAGCGGACAAAAAGTAATGTGTTAAAAAACACTCCGGGAGTGCCGGCAGAAGTGAAAACTTGATTATTAACGTTGAGCATGTTTGATATTTTGGAATGGTTAGGGAATAATTTTGCACCAATTGCTTTATCAGTATAAAAGTACTATCATTTATGTGGTAGAATACAATATTCATTTATTGCGCTATCGTACACAAACATGACAATTTATATTACATTAAAAATTTAACACTTTAAAACTATTACAATTATTTTACATTAAAAAGTTTATCTCTCCGAAAAACTACTGAGGTGTCAAGGGACACCCGGATGGAACGAAGTTCCGTTCTGGCTTGCTTTCTATAAGAGAGAGAAAGAGAGAAAGACAGAGAAACATGCGCACGCCGCACGGCTTACAATAGCTTACTATAGAAAAAGTGTCGTTACAACTTTTTGTGAGAATTTTTTCCGTCTAGCCAATACAACTAAAAAATACTATCCTATTTTATGTACATTTTGACAGCACTATTTCAACATCTTCGAAACCATGAAAACGACACTCATGACGAAAAAGTTGATAATTTCTGACATCCGCCATCTTAGATTTACATTTTGACAGCACTATCGGCTTCAACAACCTCGAAAACCATGAAAAAGACACCCATATGGAAAAAGTTGATAATTTATTGCAGCCACCATCTTAGATTTAAATTTTGACAGTACTATCGGTTTCAACACCCTCGAAAACCACGAAAACGACACCCATGAGGAAAAAGTTGATAATTTCTTGCAGCCGCCATCTTGGATTTACATTTTGACAATACTATCGGTTTCAACAGCCTTGAAAACCATGAAAACGACACCCATGACGAAAAATTTAATAATTTTTTGCAGCCGCCATCTTGGATTTATATTTTGACAGTACTATCGGTTTCAACACCCTCGAAAACCATGAATACGACACCCATGACGGAAAAGTTAACAATTTCTTGCAGCCGCCATCTTGGATTTACATTTTGACAGTACCATCGGTTTCCACGCCCTCGAAAACCATGAAAACGACACCCATGACGGAAAATTTGATAATTTCTTGCAGCCACCATCTTGGATTTATATTTTGACAGTACCATCGGTTTCAACACCCTCGAAAACCACGAAAACGACACCCATGGCGAAAAAGTTGATAATTTCTTGCAGCCGCCATCTTGGATTTACATTTTGACAGTATTATCGGTTTCAACACCCTCGAAAACCACGAAAACGACACCCATGACGAAAAAGTTGATAATTTCTTGCAGCCGCCATCTTGGATTTATATTTTGACAGTACCATCGGTTTCAACGCCCTCGAAAACCATGAAAACGACACCCATGACGAAAAAGTTGATAATTTCTAGCAGCCGCCATCTTGGATTTATATTTTGACAGTACCATTGGTTTCAACACCCTCGAAAACCATGAAAACGACACCCATGACGAAAAAGTTGATAATTTCTTGCAGCCGCCATCTTGGATTTACATTTTGACAGTACCATCGGTTTCAACACCCTCGAAAACCATGAAAAAGACAACCATGACGAAAAAGTTGATAATTTCTTGCAGCCGCCATCTTGGATTTATATTTTGACAGTACCATCGGTTTCAACACCCTCGAAAACCATGAAAACGACACCCATGATGAAAAAGTTGATAATTTCTTGCAGCCGCCATCTTGGATTTACATTTTGACAGTACCATCGGTTTCCACGCCCTCGAAAACCATGAAAACGACACCCATGACGGAAAATTTGATAATTTCTTGCAGCCGCCATCTTGGATTTACATTTTGACAGTACTATCGGTTTCAACACCCTCGAAAACCATGAAAACGACACCCATGACGAAAAATTTGATAATTTCTTGCAGCCGCCATCTTGGATTTATATTTTGACAGTACCATCGGTTTCAACACCCTCGAAAACCATGAAAACGACACCCATGACGAAAAAGTTGATAATTTCTTGCAGCCGCCATCTTGGATTTATATTTTGACAGTAAAAGTGTCGGTACAATTTTTCGTGAGAATTTTTTCCGTCTAGCCCCCTTTCACAACGCGCGATAAGGGATAGCTGTCTACTCTCCATCCGTCTTACGCTTTTTCGATCAGGGTCACGTGTCCTGACGCGAGTTTAAGATTTTATACCCATTACAGAAAAAGTGCTCAACGCCGCTAAAGAAGTTTTCACTTCAAAAAGTAAGATAAATACACCGTGTTTGATATCATTTGTCTAACACCAAAATATTTTAAACAAAAAAAAAGTAAAAAAATTAAAACCTTGACTACGACAAAAAATAACGACGCTGAAAAAGTATGAAACAAGTTTTTCAGAATGCTGAAATTAAAAAGGTGACGGGAAAAACAAGAACAGAACAAAAAGAAAAGCCGTAGTCACAAGTTATTAAAGTGTTTCGGTTGGTACCTATCGTCGTTTATTTTTTGTCGTAGTTGGGTTTTTAAACTAAAATTTACGTTGTAGGCAAGGGCGGATCCAGCTTTGGCGCCAGGGGGGGTCACATAGTCCTGTTTTTTTTTGGTGGGTCAGTATCATTCAATTGACATCTCCCGCCTTTTTGCGGAGCGGGAGATAGTGTCAGACTCTTACTGACTAAAAACCCACCCTGCTCTTTCTTGCCTTTCGTACCGGGGCCGAGCTTCTCTTTCGGATAACCCTAGCCCCAGTAGGCTTCGACCCAGCTGTGCCCCTGCTATTGCTGACAACTCCTTGAGGCACGCGGGAACAGAGCGCGCAGTCGACGACTTGGGCTCGGTCCGGACAGTTACCGGACGGTTGGATAGCGAGCTACTCATTGCTCGCAGTCCGCAAGCCCGCGCCTGCGGTGGCCGGAAATTGGGATCGGAATCCCGGTGGTGGCTGGGGCGCTGTGAGCGCTGTTGCCTGATGCGTTCGGCCTTCTCCTTTGCTAGCACCAATGCATCGCAGAAGAAGGCGACAGCCTGCCACTCCTCCTCGCTCCGGACCATGGCCTGTACCAAGGCCCGGCGCGAAAGACTTACCAAGGCCTCGTTCCGTACCAAGGCCCGGCGCGAAAGACTTCCGCACGAATCTGGTGCAGGAACCTCCCGAACTTACCATGTCCGGTGAGAACCTGCGTCATGCGGAAGGTGAGGACGTCATGAGGTCTTTCCAGCCACGCCTTAAAGAGGGGACTTACCGCCATAATTGTGGCTTGTCCAGCACTGGGTTGCGATAGTCGCTGACACTATTTCACCATGAGATCCCGCCGGAGCTCCATCCGCCATTCCGCGACTTGCCACGGCAGCGGACTTCCGCCCCGGCGTTGCATCTTCACGCGCAAATTGTGCATGTGTACAAGGACTATTGCCTCCAGATCCCATGGTGGCAGGCCAGCAAGGAGGCTCGCCGCATCTTGGGAAACTGTACGGTATTCCCGCACCATCCGTATTGCCATGACTCTCTGGCATGCGTTCAGCTGGACCTTCGGTTGCTGACGCAGCTATGGCGCCCACACTGGCGCCCCATAAAGGCCCATGGAAGTCTGGACCCCGAAGGTTGGGCAGGAGCCGCTTGAGTGCAGCCCCGTCACAGTCGTGGTCAAGTCACACGAAGTTATTATTTGATTTTAATAATAATAAATACAGGTAAAAAGTAGGTGCATAAAATATAAAACATTATGTTTAACAATTTTAATTAGTGGTTCACCTACGTCCTGAACCTTGCCCTTGGTCATGATCCGTCCTTGGTTGTAGGTGTTTTAGGTAAGTAAATATTAGTAGGTTAATTTGATATCTATAAATTATGACAAAATATAGAGCTTGTGGTTTTAGATAAGAGACCACTATCAAATCTTGTCAGGCGGAAACTTGAGGTTTTGCTATACTATATATGGAGTAATCACGAGCAGTGGTCGCACCAACTACCATTGTAGTAACACTAGCATCCCGAAGAATAAAATGTATATAGCACGGTGTGTGCTGGTGATGACGGCGTGGCAAGTGGCGGTGGTGCACTCCTGGGGTGAGTACGATGGTTTTCTTTTACTGATTTGTATTACTTATATCACTGCACTGATTAGTTCCTCATTTTTGCACATAAGTTTAATTTCTACTGATATCCTTGTATGTAAAGTGCAGAACCCGTCTCGATCTCGCCCTTTATTTATGTATTTATGGATCATCAACGAGTGTTACAAAATAATTATTAAAAAAAATGGTACACCTAATCCTATAATATAATGCACACTAAATTATAGGCACAACGTATACGGCTTTAAATGACTATGCGAAATATTACATAAAATAAAATACACTTGGGTGAGGCCTATGTCCAACAGTGGACCTCGTTCGGCTAAAATGATGAAAATAAAACACACTTGTCGGTGATAGCCCGCCATTGCACCGCTTCGGTTCCCAAATACAATCTTGTTTTGACTTTTGTTCTTCAATCAGTTTTAAAAACCATGCATTATTAAATTATCATTTTGTCTCATCATCATCATCATTTCAGCCGATATACGTCCACTGTTGGACATAGGCCTCCCTCAAGCGCCGTCACAACGAACGTTCCTGTGCGTCTCGCATCCATCGGTTTCCCGCAACCTTCACCAGGTCATCGGTCCACCTTGTAGGAGGCCTTCCAATGCTGCGTCTTCCCGTACGCGGTCACCACTTCAGAACCTTTCGGCTCCAACGGCCATCAGTTCCCGAACGCTGCCCAGCCGAGTTGGATTCGACGGTTGACCTCTTTCTCGAAGTTAGACCTACCCAATTGGACTGTCTGACCAAGGTAGACATAATCGTCCACAACTTCGAGTATAGAGTCTCCGACCTTGATAGGAGTGGGTGCTAAGCTAAATGGCTGTTTACCATGACTTTAGTTTTGTCCATGTTCATTTTAAGTCCCATTCTTTCGGTAGCTCTACTGAGATCACCAAGCTTTGTACTGAGCTCCTCTGTAGTCTCAGCCATGACTACTATGTCGTCAGCAAACTGAAGGTGAGTGATGTACTTGCAATTGATATTAATGCTTAGCCCTTTCCATTATAGAACCTTGAAGACATTCTCCATTGCTACAGTGAACAGTTTCGGAGAAATAACGTCTCCCTGTCTCACACCCCGCTGCAAGAGGATAGGTTTCGAGGTCTGGTCTTGTAGTCGGACTAACATGGTGGCGTTTTTGTACAAACACTTCAGCACCTCGATGTACCGATAGTCAATCTGGCACCGTTGGAGAGACTCCAGTACAGCCTACGTCTCGATCAAATCAAAGGCTTTCTCGTAGTCCACAAACGCTCTCAGAGTGGCTGATTATACTACTCAGTCTTGTGAATAACCTGCCGCAGCGTATACGTATTATGTGGTCCATGGTGCTGAAGCCTTTTCGGAATCTGGCTTGTTTGGGAGGCTGGAAGTCGTCGAACCTGCGTGCGAGACGGTTCGTAATGATTCTGGAAAACAGCTTGTAGACATGGCTCAGAAGCGAGATGGGCCTGTAATTCTTACGCAGGGCATTATCGCCCTTCTTAAAGAAGAGTACCACCCCGCCTCTGTTCCATGCCTGTGGCGTTTTCCCTCGAGTATGACGGAATCAAATAGTTTCTGAAGGGCCTTAAGGACCGATTTTCCACCCGCCTTTAGGAGCTCGGCCCTAATTCCGTCCTCACCTGACGCCTTGTTGTTTTTCAGTTGCTTCAAAGCCATCCTGATCTCGTACAGGCTGACGTCCGGGATATATTCGGTATAGTGTCGAGTCAATCTAGCTAGCTCTTTGATCATTTGCTAGATTTGCAGCGGGTTTAGTGATAGACGTGTATAACTGTCCATAAAATGCCTCGATCTCTCCCAGAAGCTCCGATTTGGCGGATATGACTCTGCCATCGTCGGTTTTCAGTTTCGTAAGCTGGTTTTGCGTAATAGACAAAATATCTCGTGTAAATACTTTAGAGCCCTTATTCCGCTCAACCGCTTCCTTGCTTGTTAAATACCAAATAATAAGAAAAATACAGATTCAGTTAGATTAGTCAAGGTAAGCGTTATGTTTGTGAGAAGATAATTTTACTTGTGTAATTTTTTACTGCTTATGAAGTATTTCAAATATAAAAAAATTACTTTTCCTATTTTATTAATACAACTCCTTAATGAAAATAATTTAAATAGGTAAGGATTATACCTAAGTTTTCAACTAATACTTACTAAAAACATAATTGACGAAGAATTAAGTAATCATTTTTTTATTTCTAAAATCAACATTTACCAGTCCATATTGGTAAAACCTAGCATGTAGGTACTGCCCGAAAAAATCGTCCCATTATAATAAATACTTACATTTACCAACTCATGTAGATAAATCTTAGAATTTACTGGAAAATCTTAATATTTACCGTAGTTCGAGCTTTTACAGTAACAGATACATATCTGTATATATACATTTATACATATAAATAAAATTGGTGTGTCTGTTTGTAATATTGAAATAACCGCTTTCTAATACATGGATATGAATATACACACGGTACATACACTAAAATATTTTTTTTTACTATTTTTGTCTGTCTATCAGTCTGTTTGTTCCTGCTAATCTCTGAAATGGCTGGACCAATTTTGAGGAGACTTTTTTTGGCAGGTAGCTGATGTAATAAGGAGTAACTTCTATTTTGGAAAAAATAAATTCAAAATCCTGTAATCCACTCGAACGAAGTCGCAGGCACAGCTAGTTATAGATAAATTTGGAGCCAGCTCCTAATAAGTTTAATTTGTGTATTTAAAAAATACTTAACTAATAATACAGTAAAATAGAGCAGATTCTTTGTGGCGACACTTGGGGGAGGCCTATGTCCAACAGTGGACGTCTTTCGGCTGAAGTGATGATTATGATGATGACAGTAAAATAAAATAATATTAATGATTAATACGAACCTTCCAAAAATCAAACTAAAATAATATGACGATAAAAAAAATCCACCTCGCTGTCTACTGGTAATGTGCTCAAAAGACTGGCGGCATTGCCACGCTGTATGACAATGTTTTTAAATAAATAAATTCTCAACTAGATAAATTTCACCCAAACACAGAACAAAATTAAATGATCGTGCTCATCACAAACATATGCACCTGGGTGGGAATCAAATCCGTGTATTTAAATTACATAGCCCCAAACTGGCAACTGCAGATTTATTTGGCTATAGTGAATTAATACGAAATCTTTTGTTTCAGACATCGTCATAAGCGTAAAAGATCAACTCTTGTTTTACACTAGTAATGGAACCAAAACAAACTCCATAAATTTGATTTCCCAAAACCCCACATCGTTGGTGTATGATGAAGTCCACAACATGATGTTGTATGTGGATAAACAGAACAACAACGACGCTATGTGTAGATATGATCTATCTTCCAAAGACAACAAATGTTTCATCAAAAGAAACGGTCGTGACATTCAGGGCCTCGCCTTCGACCCGGTCACAGAAATAATCTTCTTTACCGACGCAAAAGACAAAAGTATTAATTGGTTTTCATTAAAACCTGGATCTAACAACAATGTTTACGGGAATCTTTTAATTAAGATAGATGGCCAGACACCGGCTGATATTGCAGTTGACAGCTGTGGAAGGTATGTTTCTAGGGTAGTTTCACACTTTATGACAATTTAACACCGGTGTAAGCACCGGCGCCGTCGTTGCTGAAGTAACTGTCAACGGACATGATAAGATCGAGAGGTTTCTGCACATGGTTCAGGCGGTAGAATGCTTGGGTCTCTCCATTGTGCGGACCGCCTGGAGGACACTGTAGAGATGTGCCCCGCGTGGGCGTAGCACCGCCTTGTTCTCGTGGGGGCGATCAGTGACTGCGACCTCTCGCACCGGGCTCTGGTTCAGGTCTTGGTCCAGAGAAAGGCAGAATGAGCGGCAGTCGCGTCCTTCTGCAAAGTGTTATAGTGTGGCCAGCACGTGGGTGTTCACTGAAGACACAATAGTGCAGTACCTAGCATAGTTTCGCAATTTATTTTTCGCTACCAATAGCGGTAGCGTTACCCATCTGAACCAATTTAGCATGTTTAATTTTGTTCTGTTTGTTATTGTCAGAACAAGGTTTGTGTACCTATAAGAAAATTGCAAGAAACCGAAAAAATAATGCAGTCGTGCGTGAAACCCGGGGTGGGCAGCTAGGACTTAATTATTACGATCTTGTTAATTTCATTATACTAAAGAATAGTTACCATTATTTAATTCAATTTACAGAAACGTTTACTGGACCCACAATAATGGGATTATTGAGAGAGCTCGATTTGATGGTTCCGAAAGAAGGGTTACCAATTTTATTAACGTAAAATTTCAAATAGTAATTGACCCTCAAACACAGAAGATATTTTATTTTGATATTTGTAATAGCTGTTCGGATTTGCGTGGAGAATTAAATATCATGGAATTGGATGTAACTTCCGAGAAAGCTATATTGGATAAGTTTTATGGAACCGAATGGAAATCAAGAGTATTGACGGTTTCAAAAGATTACATCTACTGGAAGAACAGTACCGGAAGTTATGACTCGGTTTGGCAATTAGCAAAGAACGCGGAGCAAGATGAAGGACCGAAACAGATCATTAAGATATATGATGACAAAATCCTCGGTATAACTGCCATGTACAAAATAAAAGACCAAGTCCAGGGAATTCAGGATTGTGAGCCGCTGTCAAGTCTGATCCCAAAACTCACAGTATCACCTGGTTACATAGGAGAGCAATCTAATGTATCAGCTTGTGACAACTATTGTGTGCATGGTAACTGCAGCTTCGATGTTGAGGGACATCCTAAGTGCAGGTAAAACATACTCAATTCTTTGTTTTTTTTTAGTTGAGTAACTTTGTTTAACATTTTTGACAGGCCTGTTGGTCTAGTGGTTATTGACCCTGATTGCTATGCCGGAGGTCATGGGTTCGATTCCCACCCAGGACAAATGTTTATGTGATGACCATGATTATTTGTTCTGTGTATGGGTGTTATTTATAATATGTATTTATTTAGAAGTATATAAGCATGTTTATCAGTTGTCTAGTACTAACACAAGCTCTGCTTAGCTTGGGACTAGACGGCGATGTGTAATAGTTGTGTAATAGGTCTATGTGTTAGATAGAACAACGAAATCTTGAAGGTTTGTCTTTGGTAAAAGAATTATGTTTTGTAAAAAGTCATAGAACAAAAGTAGTTGTTTATGATATTAGTAATAGAATCCTGCAAGGCTATTAGTATTTTATAAATAACCCTGTACTTATTATATAATTCGATTGAATTTTTTTTATGATTACCGACGCATCCGATGAACCGATTTGAAAAATAGTAGTTTATGTGACTAGGGGATAAAGCAGTGTCTTTAAGTCGCGGGCGGCATGTTGAATTCCGAACGAAACGAAGGTTGCTGATGACTCCCGAGCATTGCGAGGGAGTTAATAAAGAAACCTGAGTGAAGTGAGGAATTCAAGCCGCCCAAGACAAAGACAGCTTTATCCCCGTGTTGCATACTCTACTTTTACACCATCTGTGAGATAATTAAAAGACAATTTGGTCGACCAAATAATATATTAGAGAAATATAAGTATTATATTTACAAGTTCATCAAACAAACAAAATTCACTACTCCAAGATTCTATAGTTTAAATTTTCTATAATGCTCCTGTCAGTAAGCAGGTTTTATTCTATTTTCTTTTTTTTGTCAGTGGCCAGTTTGAATTTCGAATCAACTTGTTCGATGCACGTACATTTTATTTCACAATGTTGACGATTTTTGCTGTTCCAAATTCAAATCTCATTATTCCCTAGGGATCGGCCATACTGCATTATCTCCCTAGGGATAGAATGACTTGCTTTAAGCGAGGTTTATATGACGTATAAAACGACATTATCGAGCAAGTGGTGTAAAAAAATATTTGTGATTTAGATTTTCTCCCAGATTAGTTTCCCTTTTTATCAAAACCTAGTTCTGATCATGGAATCCATGCGGAACTGAGGGGACTCTTCAAATAGTATAGGTAGGCATATACATATATATATAGCCATTTCGGTATTATCATCAAGAAGACAATCAAGAATATTGCATTTAGAAAGTATTGATCAATTGATGAAGAAGAGCACAGGTTGCCAAGAGGTTTTGATAAACACAGATCTCGACAAAGATAGTTAAGCGATTACTACGAAACTAATTGAAATAAATGTTTCTAATGAAAATGATACGATTGCCGTCGTACTGACTAGATGTTGAGGTTAAATTTCCGACTTCAAAATCTGATCGATTCGATAGACACAGGAACTCAGTTACAAGACAACGTATCCTAGCCGTGTATGAGCTTATTAGAATTGTCAAGAGATGTACTCCATCTATAAATAGGTACATTACTATAGAACTTGCACACTTTACGTTTAGCTGCGATACCACAAATAAAAGCTAAATTACTTTGATTTTGAAAGTCGGTGCTCTGGTTTTGTCTTTTCGTTATTTAACACCAACTTCCCAAATCATTTTATTTTGCTTTTCAGTCTTTTCTATATGGAAGTCGCTTATATTTCTAATGTTTTCGTCATGATCTGATCTACAGATGTAACATCGGATACTCAGGACAAAGGTGTGAAGTCAACGTCTGCCATAACTATTGTCTGAACGACGGCGAGTGCTCCTTAAACGAAGAGGACGAACCGTTCTGCCAGTGTGTTGGTAACTATGTGGGAGCAAGATGTGAAGCTGATACAAGATGTGAAGCTGATACAAGTGACACTACTCCAACGCACGATTTGGCAAAGAGAAAACTGACTCTAGCTGACATATTTTCGATTTGGCGAAAATCTTTCTCAAAAATGTATCTGACAGTTGAAGTGTAATATTATAACTCTACTTGTTATCTAAAGATGTAATGTAATGCTTTATTATCCTATTTTTTTTATTTAAAGACTCAGAAACAGCAGTGGTGGCCTTGATCGTTACGATTCTTATTGCGAGATGGTTGCGGGGTCCTGGTTCTTTTGGCAATATAATTATGTGAATCAAAAGTTAATATATCTGATAGTAGATGAGAAATTGTAAAATTTGGCAGTAGATCAACTGTTTAAATATCTTATATATGTATTGGAAGAAATTTTATGGAACTTTATAAAGATAGGTATAGACAAAAAATATGCAGAAGTAAGGTCTCTCTGTCCTATAGAGGAGGCCTGAGTCCCAGCAGTGGGAACATTAAAAAGGCTGATGATGATGATGAAGGTATTTTCCCACTTAAATGTCTTACAAGACACAGCAGAAATATCAAAATAAAATAACATATTAGATAGCATTTCAAAATAATGTTTAGGACTATCCCTTAAGTAAAATCTTTATTTACAGAATAATAATATTGTGGATGATTAAAATAGAATACCTATAATTTTGTTTGAGTATAATCTCTAAAATAGGCTAGTTGCCGTAAAAAATGTAATTAGTCCGTCTTTTAGATTATTCAAAAATAAAGGACACGTATTTTTTATTTGAAAATTAAACCAAAAATGACGAAGATATAGCCCATTAAAGTTACGAGTAACGTCACACCGTGCTGCATTTTTTCGCACGGGGTGACGTCACACGTAACTTTAATGGTCTATATCTTTGTTTTTTTTTTGTTTAATCGAAAAAAGAAAAAAATATGTGTCCAATATTTTTTTATAATCTAAAATACGGACTAAATAAAATGTAATTATTTTGACCTTGGACACTACCCTATTGTCTAAATTGTACAGGTACTACTGCTTAACAGCATGAAACGCTTTCAATTCCATTACATTATACTATATTTGCAATAAAACTACATATTTAATCAAACCTTTTTTACTGTCTGTTCAACCGATTTTGACTTTTATTGCGTTGCTGGTATAATAAATGGCGGCTGCAGTAAACAGTTGGTATTATCACCATATGCTTTTAATCTACGGAATGAAAATAATAGAATTATAATCAGCTTTAGGCCGCGTAACTTCACTTAATATCACCCGCCTTGCGGTTTGGTATTCGAAGGCTTTGGAGGTATGCGAACAAGATTTCCCGTAAACCTGCTTTGAAAAGGAAGGATCCTACGACCAGACGGACGTATTGTATGATGTGGGCAACTGCCCGAGAGAAGATTTCAGGCTGTTGAATATGTTCAAATCGAGCGGAGAACTCTAATTGCGCGATGCAGGATTTCGTAGTTTAGTTCGTATGTTCGGCATAGATGTCGCTACAAGATGAATAAGTGAGGAGCGGCGCGACGCGACGTGGCTCTTCATCTTCTAACAGAGAATGTTGTCAAGTTAAAACGCACTCCCGCTGGACCTGATAGGATGGAATTTTGCACAGAGTTCCATAAATAACTAAGGGGCTATTAATGAAAATCCATCTAAAAAGGCCCATGTTGGTAAGCTCATCGTGCAGACACCTTGTTACTGTTTTATCCGACTACGGCAAAGCCAAAGTAGAGTTATGATTTTGACAGTCTATGTATTTGAGTATGTGAGTACGTTCATTTGTTCCCTCATAGCTCCTAATCTACTTATTGGAACTCGACATATAAGGTATCGTTAGAACCGTCTTAATCGTCCGCTGAATATGGCTACGTGACGTATCACAAAACTATATATGGCGCTCTCTCTAAAAATGGAGATAAAAACGCCATGTTTGATATGAAAGAGCTTCACTTGTAAAAAAATGTTAAGATAAATACCTACATCGTGTTTGATATCATTTGTTTAACACCAAAATTGTTTAAATAAAAAAAATAAAAAACTAAAACCCGACTATGAAAAAAATAACGTTGCTGAAAAAGTATGAAACAAGATTTTCTGGATGCTGAAATTAACAAGGTAACTGGAAAAACTATAAGAGAACAAAAAGAAAAGCCATAGTCACACGTTTTATATGTGTTACGGTTGGTACCTATCGTCGTTATTTTTTTGTCGCAGTCGAGCTTTTAAACTTTTTACGTTGTAAGTAGATGTTTTAAGTAAATAAATATTAGCAGGTTAATTTGATATCTATAAATTATGAAAAAATATAGTTTGTGGTTTAAGATAAGAGACCACTATCCTGTCAGGCGGAAACTTGAGGTTTAGCAATACTATATAAAGAGAGCAGTGGTTGCACCAACTACCATTGTAGTAACACTAGCATCCTGAAGAATAAAATGTATATAGCACGGTGTGTGCTGGTGATGACGGCGTGGCAAGTGGGGGTGGTGCACTCCTGGGGTGAGTACGAGGGTTTTCTTTCACTGTTTAATTTCGGTCAGATGTTTAAGAGACTGACAGCCTTAAGTTTCCTCTTAAGTATTCTATCTAGAGAAAGGACATCGCGAAGGGAGTGTGGCACAGAGATCTTGTTGTAACTTTCGTACCTACTTCAATCAGTTTCAAAAATCATGCATCATTGTAAATTTGTCGACAATATCTTAAAACAGGAATTTAAAGAAGATTCACCATTCACTTTCTTACATTTTTCTGCTTTGCAAATAATTAGGTACGTATATGTACGTTTTGCGAGCTGAGATAAACAGGGTTATGTGCAAAACAATGTCAACTTTTCAGGACTATATAACTAACATCATAAATAACAAATTTTTTTCATTACCAAAATAAATAAGTAAATTATCTTATTTGCCTCTTTCGGGAAATGCTAGTACAATAATATGATGCACTTTGATAATAATTTCATTGCAAACGTGTCGTTAGTTTGAACTGACGGGAATATGGAGGAAGTTTTCAAGTCGCGTTTAGCCTATTTATTGTGGTTTTAGCGAAAAGCTCGATTTTATTTTGTTAACCCTGCCGCCGCTTGCAAGCCCTCATTAAGCCCTTCCAGTTCTGGAAAAAATCGGTTCCATTCGTCTCGCCTTGCGCCATCTCCTACGTAGCGGGCCGCGACCCCGTCAGACTTTTAGGAGTTAGGGCATCCACCCATTTAAAATTGATTGTTTTTTAAATTATTTAATAAACTATTATTTGAGTAAATTTTGTAAGACATTGGATGAAACTGAGTGACACTGATGTTTGCCGGTACTGCAATCAGGAGAGGGAGACGCCTAAGCACCTCTTGTGTGAATGCGGGCCCCTTATCCACAAACGCAGTGTCCATCTGGGCCGACACATTATTCGCCCGGAGGAGACTAAAACTCTAAAAGCTAGGAGTATTCTAAATTTCTTGGAAGCCTCCGGGCTAAAAGAGTTACTCTAACAAGGTGGCGAGTCACAATAGATCTTTTAGGTCGCAGTGACTACATCCCCTACACTATGGGTGATGCATAGCCCCTTATCTTCTAAATAATAATAATAATAAGACATTGGAGTAACACGTATTTCAATGTAATCCACATACTGAAACAGAAGGAAACCCAAAGAAACTTAAATCAACCACATTTCAGTGTAGGTTTTTGCTTAATATTTTGTATCTCCGGGAACGATTAGTGTCAATTTGACTGCTTCTTAGGACGCTGCCAGTTTTAGATAGATAGATAGATAAATTCTTTATTGTACACCAAAAATAAAGCAGTTACATAAGAAACTTAAAATTAATAGGGTGCCACAATGGGTGGTCTTATCGCTAAAAGCGATTTTTTACAGACAACCTTTGGATGGATTTGACAGAGAAGGAGAAAAAGATACGCAGGTAGTTCGTGGTGTACTATTTACATACGTGTATACAATACATAAACTAGCAAAATTACATATATTACAAACAATATAATATATACTTATATAATCATAAATCTGCTTTTAATACTTAATGACAATTTAACATTCAGGAGGATAGGTAGTGATCTATAACCTCATTTTTAAAAGTTGTGAGTGTTTGAGCTTGTCTTACCGACACGGGCAAAGCATTCCACAGCCGCACAGCCTGAACTGCAAACGACTTATCATAAAAGTTGGTGGAGTGACTTGGCATCTCTAACCTCAAGTTTTCCGATGACCTAAGATATCTAGTATGTGTGTCATGAAGGAACTTGAAACGTTCTTTAAGATAAGCGGGGGTTTTAGGATTGAACAGAACACTGTATAGCAGAGACAAGATGTGTACGTTCCAGCGAAGACGTATTGGAAGCCACTTGAGTTTTGTACGAAAATCGGATATGTGGATCATACTTGCGCAAGCCAAATATAAATCGTATGCAAACATTTTGAAGTCGCTCAAGTTTATCAAGATAATCACTGATAAGTCGATCCAAATACACTAGTGTGTAGGTGGTTGGGAAAGCAGAGTTGAAATTCTCTCTGCGACTCAGCAGCGTTACCGTCACAATGTGTGTAAACGTACATTATTTCAACATATTCAGGATTAGCATATCCAGCCATAGTCAGCACTTATGAAGGGACAGCACAGCACAAGAGCAAAATACGCGGCAACAATGAGTTAGTTAACAAAACATGAGCTTGTGGGACGTAGAGTTAAAACTAAATAACGCTGACGATCGTCTTGCAATTTTACCTGCTCTGCAGAAACCTCTTCTCTTCTCTGCCACACAGGCAAAAGCATTGGCAATCATATCTCTCTGAATAGTTGAAAAGACAAGGATATTTTTGCAGCAATTTTTACATCAGGTGTAGTATTTTTTTTTGCACTAGACTACATTTTGGTATGAAGTATTAGCAAAAGTTACAAAAAATGAAATCTTTGATTAGTGATGTTTGCCAAAGTTTTAGTCATTTAAGGACTTTTAAGTACTAAGAAAGATCTACTACGGCATCAATTATGATAATGATTTAAATTTCAGTACAGTCGCGCTGCAAATAGTTTTCAAATTGCGTTCAAATGATTTCATTTGGGATTTTCATGAAAAACATGGTGTAGTATTTTTTTTTTGCACTAGACTACATTTTAGTATGAAGTATTAGAAAAAGTTACAAAAAATGAATTCTTTGATTAGTGATGTTTGCCAAAGTTTTAGTAATTTAAGGACTTTTAAGTGCTAAGAAAGATCTACTACGGCATCAATTATGATAATGATTTAAATTTCAGTACAGTCGCGCTGCAAATAGTTTTCAAATTGCGTTCAAATGATTTCATTTGGGATTTTCATGAAAAACATAAATATCGTAATAACTCAAAAACTACTGAATATCGGTAAAACATTTGGTGGCTTAATTTGTTGTATGTTAGTCCTAACATGACGTCCTGTAATGCCTTGATCACACGTACCGAGTAGGTAAAAGGGCGAGACAGTAAAATGTTGCTCGGCCGAGACAGTGTAAGCGAGTTGTAGAGATAAATGGTAGCGAGCACTCGGCGCTGTGTTTACACGTACCGAGTACTTGGCCAAGAGTACTGTCTCGCCCGTTTACTCGGTACGTGTGATCAAGGCATAAGGAATACGTCAAGTTACCAGTAGTCTAGTAGCAGTAGTATAACTATTTGGCTTAAAGTAAAATGTAATTCTTTTGTTTCAGACATCGCCATAAGCATAAAACATCAACTCATATTTTATACAAACGGTATTAAAACAAGCACCGTGAATTTGGATTCCCGAAGCCCTACATCGTTGGTGTACGATGAAGTCCACAACATGATGCTGTATGTGGACAAACAGAACAACAATGACTCTATATGTGGATATGGCTTATCTTCTGAAGAAAACAAATGTTTCATCAAAAGAAACGGTCGTAACATTCACGGCCTCGCATACGACCCGATCACAGAAAAAATCTTCTTTACCGACAGAATTGAAAAAAGTATTAATTTCATTTCGAAGAAACGCGGATCTAATAACAATATTTATGGTGAACAGTTAATCAAGATGGATGACCAGGCACCAGCTGATATTGCCGTGGACAGTTGTAAAGGGTATGGTTGTATATTATGCTCTTAGTAACAGTTTCGTATTTAAACCAACGACTGTGTTTAACGGAGGTCTGGCCGTAGTAGGCTTTTGGGCTAAATCTATTTGCCCACTCTTCTCCCATAATTGGGAAAAGGTCGTTCGTTAGCTGAGACATTAATTAGTTCGATAGTATGTCTGTATTCCTTGACATGCAGCCTGTTTCAAATATAGTGTCCACCTGAATAGATATGTCTTGTAATCTAAGCGACTGTTCGTGCAAATTGCCTGGCTCCTTCTTGTAGGTACTTTTTTTATTTTAGTTATGATTGATTTATACTGGTTTATACTTTTATGTAATCACCAAAATTCAGTTTAATTCATTAAACACCAAGTGATCGCTCTCTCATTGTCTTTTTATTGTGTCTCTAATTACGATACTCGAAAGGTTAATGATCAAAATCTTTTAAATCTTGTAATATCCCATAAGTCATTACCATTAGACAATTCAATTTTCAGATACATTTACTGGAGTCACACAAACAGTGATGGTAAAATTGAAAGATTTCAATTTAATGGTTCCGACAGAAAGATTATGTCACTACCTTTGATTATGTCACTACCTTTGACTTCTGTCGTATATAAACCATTTAGCTTATCCATTGACCCACAAACACAGAAGATATTTTATTTTGATGTTTGTGAAGGATGTCACAACTGGATGTGGTATTTAAATAGAGCAGATTTGAACGGAACAAACGATAAAATATTAGCACGTGGTTCTTATGGATCTCAACCACTATCAAGAGTATTGACAGTCTCAAAAGATTACATCTACTGGACGAATAGTAGCGATAATTATGACTCCATTTGGCAATTACCAAAGAAAGAAGCAAACGATGGTATAGAATCCAAAGAGATAAGTAAGTTGCATAATGAAAGAATACTCGGTATAGTCGCTAAATACAAAATAGAAGACCAAATCAAGGGGATCCAGGATTGCGTTTCACTGTCGAGTCTGATACCAACGATCCATCACGGCGACGGCAGGGAACTGTGCGATGTTCCTGTTTGTATGAACTATTGCTTGCAGGGTAACTGCAGCGTCAATGATGAGGCACATCCTGAATGCAGGTAAAATATTATTCTTCTTCCAATGATTTCCTTGATACATTATGGTGATAATGGTTTTATTTTTATTTATTATTTCAGTTGTAACGCTGGCTACACCGGGGGTAGGTGTGAAGTCTCCACGTGTCACGGTTTTTGTCTGAATGACGGTACCTGTTCCTGGAATGAGAACGGTGAGCCTGTCTGTCGGTGCAGAGGAGATTATTCAGGTGACAAATGCGAGATAACAAAATGTCTGAACTATTGTATGGAAGGCAACTGTAGTTTAAACAGTGATGGACTTCCTAAATGCAGGTATAACATTATTCTTTTTCTCATAATTTCCTTGTTTAGTTTTGTAAATCCACAGACCATATTTCTCATTTCCTAACTCATTTTACTTGTGATTCTGGTTACTCAGGAGACAGACGTGAGGTCTCCGTTTGTAATGATTATTGTCTAAACAACGGTACTTCTTCATCAAATGAGAACAGTGAGCGAATCTGTTAATAGAAAATAGATTATGCAGGTGATAAAAAATATACAGATTATCTGAACAATTGTATTTTAGGTAGTTTTAGTGATGAAGAACATTTTACATACAGTAATTACATATTCAACTTCTTCTGATGAATTCTTTCTTGAAAGTATTTAAATACAATATGTAATGGTTATCATTTTCATTGTTTCAGCTGTAATGTAGGCTACTTAGGAGAAAGATGTGAGGTCTCCGTGTGTCATAGTTTTTGTCTAAACGGCGGCGAGTGTTCCTTAAACGAAGAGGACGAGCCGGTCTGCCAGTGTGTTGGTAACTATGAGGGAGCAAGATGTGAAGCTGATACAAGTGACACTACTCCAACGTATGATTTGGCGAAGAGAAACCTGACTCTAGCTGACATATTGTCGATTTGGCGAAAACCTTCCTCAAAAATGTATCTGCTTGTTGAAGTATAAGATTATAACACTATTTGTTATCTAAAAATGTAATGTAATGCGAGATAGTGGCGGGGTCCTGGTTCTTTTAGCAATATAATTTTGTGAATCGAAAGTTAATATTTCTGATAGTCGATGAGAAATTGTAAAATTTGGTAGTAGATAAACTTTGAGTTTAAATATCTTATATGTATTAAACGAAATTTTATTTAAGTTTATAAACATAGATAAAGACAAAAATTATGACGAAGTAAGGTAAAGGCAAGACATAGCAGAAATACACATATATCCCCTAAGAAAAAACTGAATGTATGACTGAATGGAATACTTTCAATTCGATTACATTAATTTAGACCCTTAATGTTAATTCATAAATTAATTTAAATATGAAAAATGGTAAAGCCATTGGTCCAGATGGAATACCCGTTGAAGTGTGGAAGTTATTGCGAGTGAATGGATGGACGTGGTTAGCTTTATTCTTCTATAAGTTGTTGCGGAAAGAAGCCATACCTGATGAGTGGTGCAGCAGTTCTTTGGTGCCCATTTTTAAAAACAAAGGTGATGTGCTTGAGTGCAACAATTATAGAGGAATAAAGCTAATGTCACATACTATGAAAGCCTGGGAGAAAGTTATTGAAAGGCGACTGAGAGAAGAGAGTGAAATTTCACTCAACCAAAAACCGAACCAATTCGGTTTTATGCCTGGTCGGGGTACGACGGATGCCATTTTTGCTATACACCAGCTGTGCGAGAAATACAGAGGTGCGCATAAAAACTTGCACATGGTATTCGTTGACCTCAAAAAGGCATACGACCGGGTACCTCGAGAGGTTCTGCGGTGGGCCCTTAAGGAGAAAGGTGTGCCGGGGAAGTATGTGCAGTTGATCCGAGCGATGTACAGTCGATGTAGTACGCTATTCCGGTCCACAGTGGGTACCACTGGAAATTTCAATGTGGCTGTCGGCTTACATCAGGGATCTGTTCTCAGTCCTTACCTCTTCCTGATGATAATGGACGCTCTGACGTCGGACATTCAGGAGGAGGCTGGTGTATGCTGTTTGCCGACGACATTGTGCTGGTTGCCGAGAGTGGCCTAGAGGTCCAAAACAGATTGGAGGTGTGGTGGCACAGACTGGAAAGCGTTGGCCCGAAATTATGTAGAACCAAAACGGAGTACTTGTTCTGTGATTTCGGCGGTCTCTCCAACCCTGTGCCTTTAGCTCTCGCCGGAATACCAATCGGTACCTCGGGTCACTCGTCCAAGGGGATGGTGAGGTAGACCGAGACGTAACACGTCGGATCAACGCAGGATGGTTGAAATGGCGACAGGTGACCCACGCATGCCCCTCAAGTTGAAGGGTAAAATTTACAAGTCCGTCACAAGACCCGTCTTATTGTATGGATCAGAATGTTGGGCTGTGAAAAAGAAGGATGAAAAAAGATTGCATGTAGCGGAGATGAGAATGTTGAGATGGGTGTGTGGTGTGACGAGAATGGATAAAGTGAGAAATGAGTATATTAGAGGAAGTTTGAAAGTGGCGCCAGTGACTGAAAAGTTGAAAGGTAATCGGTTGTCTTGGTATGGTCATGTGAAGAGGAGGGACGAAGCGAATATTACTAAAAGAGTTCTGAGTATACATGTAGACGGATGGAGAGGGAGAGGAAGGCCGAAAAAAAGATGGATGGACTGTGAGAAGTGATATGAAATAAAAGGGAGTTAGTGATAGTTTGACGGGTGACAGGACAGAATGGAAGAAGAAAACGTGTTGCGCCGACCCCAAGTAATATGGGATAAGGGCAGGAAGAAAAAGACCCAAAATGCAGCAAACTGGCTATTGGGATTATTATGAGTTCGTATTTATAAAGTCCGTAAGAAGTACTATATTTGTGATTTTTGATTTTAAAATTCCTTAAAAATGCGTAACGCTGTTAAAATACATCAGAGATTTTTTTTATTTTTGGCTCATACTCACCTGAATTACATACTGAAAAATATAATTTATCTACACATCATTACTTAGAATATGAACATTAAAAATAAGATGAACACCATTTTACTATTTTATATACATATTATACAGTGCCATGTAAGTGTATTTTCCTTAAAATTTTTTTTAGAAAATTTACTTATAATCAACTGAAAATCTAGAAGTGATGAAATTTTCTTACTATAAAATTCGAAATAATGAGCCTTCAATTAAAACGAAACATCTTTTTTTTTATGGTGGGAAAAAATCATCTAATGACAACCCCCGCTCTTAGGCAGAGCGCGAGATAGTGTCAGACTCTTACTGACTAAAAGACCCACCCCATTCCTTCTAGCCTTCATACCGGGGCTCGAGCGCCCTTTCGGATAACCCTGGCCCTAAAAACGAAACATCTATTGTCATATCTGTTACATTTTAATAATAAAGAAATTGTAGATACCTAGTGTTGTTTTTATTACTATGTATTAACATTATTTTTAGTTTATGCGAAACCTGAATATACGAGTAGTTTGTTCAGAATCAGTAACTGAATAGATGCCAATAGTTTTTTCATTACTCATACTCTGAAAGTAGGTCTGAAGTTGCCTGAGGAGCGGGCTGAAAGTGATACTTTTCATCCCTAGGGAGTTTTACTTTACAACTGACAGCTGTCAAATTATTAAAAAAAAACTAGTTCTATCTTCACATTTCTATTGAGTCATGTTCAAATTTTCCATACAGCCAGTCAATCACAGCGCGATATAAAATTGAAATAACTTAAAGATAAGTATTAATTAAATAATGTTATATTTTAAGTGATTTATTTGTTCAACTATTTCTTTAAAATGCTTTATTTTTAAAAGATTACAATTAATTTCTAATTTTTCATTAATGAGGCTGAATAGCTGGCCGGCCGCAGAAAAAAAAAAAACAAAATGGCGGGAAAGCGGCAATCAGTCGTTGGTTTTTTCGAGTTTTGTTTACATTTCCGTACAACAGAGAATTGTATTAACACGTTATTTATTTATTTAT
This sequence comes from Mythimna ferrago, assembly GCA_910589285.2. Classification (NCBI taxonomy): domain Eukaryota; kingdom Metazoa; phylum Arthropoda; class Insecta; order Lepidoptera; family Noctuidae; genus Mythimna; species Mythimna ferrago. The sequence continues at coordinate 6,961,213 of OU342693.1, forward strand.
TTATTAAAACTTTATGCAACGCACAGGTACAAAGGCGGACTTAATGCCTTAGGCATTCTCTACCAGTCAACCTAGGGTGGTGAAGAGAAAAACATGGCAGGTGCACAAAAAAAAAACAACAAAAAATGGATTATTAAGAAAAATAAGAGTGCAAATGTATATATATAACTAAAATAGACATACATATATATTTAATATAATATATACCTACATATATATTTATATAAAGTAGAAGAAGGGGGGTTTTGAAACGACTCCGCTATTTGTTCTGAAAGTAATGCCGCAACTTTCGCTTAAATGCATACTGACTGGTGGCCATCCTGATGTCGAGAGGAAGCGCATTCCACAGAAGTATGGACTGTATATGAAAGGAAGAATGAACAAAATCAGATCGTTATGTTTGTCAGATTAAAATTGTGATTTAACGCCTAATTTCAGAGAAGAGGCTAAAGCAGTAGTGGAATACCTTTTAACGCCTAAATCAGGAGAAAGATACCTACTTAAAATCATAGGTACGACGACTCAGGTTTTACAAACTTTTTATTTTATTTTTAGTTTCCTCGTATTCGTAATGAAAAGCACAGTGTTTACCTCGGGGTGAAAGTAACCCATTTAAGCCCTCGAATTAGCGACCTCGCTCCGCTCGGCCGCCAACTCCTTCTCGGGACGAAATGAGTTACTTTCACCCCTAGTGTAACAATGTACTATTTTTTTTTAAACTATACTGAGGTTTCGCGCCTACCAACTAAAAATAATGTTCTATAGGAGATAAAATAAATAATAAATTGTGTTGCCCTTGCCAGTGATGACATATGGCTCCGAAACGTGGTCGCTCACAATGGGCCTCATCAGAAGGCTTAAAGTCACCCAAAGAGCAATGGAAAGGGCTATGCTCGGGGTTTCCTTGCGTGATCGAATAAAAAATGAAGATATCCGCAGGAAAACTAAGGTTGCCGATATAGCACAAAGAATTGCCAAACTTAAGTAGCAATGGGCAGAGCACATTCCTCGCAGAACAGATGGCCGTTGGGGCCGAAAGGTTTTAGAGTGGCGACCGCGTACCGGAAGACGCAGCGTTGGAAGGCCTCCTACAAGGTGGATGCGGGACGCACAGGAACGTTCGATGTGGCGACGCTTGGCGGAGGCCTATGTCCAACAGTGGACGTGCATCGGCTGAAATGATGATGATGATGATAGATATAAAAAAATTCTTAATCGAAAAACTGCTGAAATCTATTCAGTAGACTCTTCTGAACATACTACTTTCAGCATGTGCATTTATTATCCATACTACCATACTAATATTATAAATGGGAACGTGTATGTGTGTGTCTGTTTGTCCGTCTTTCACGGCAAAACGGAGCAACGAATTGACGTGATTTTTTAAGTGGAGATAGTTTAAGGGATGGAGAGTGAAATAGGCTATTTTTTGTCTCTTTCTAACCCCCCACTTCCCTAAAATGGGGGGTGGAAGTTTGTATGGAGCATTCCGTAATTTTCAAGGCAGAAGTTAACGCGAGCGGAGCCGCGTGCAAAAGCTAGTGTTTATTTATTTATTTATTTATTTATTTATTTAAACTTCATGTACAGTAGTGGTACATAGGCGGACTTAATGCAACAAGGCATTCTCTCCCAGTCAACCTTTGGGTTAAAAAAGAGATCACTGTGGTAGGTTTGCACAATAAACAAGTAACAAATAATGAAAACGGAAAAAAAATAAGTTATTTATATATAATATAATATAATAAAATACATAAATATGCTAAAATAATAAACTAATAAATACTATGAAAAATATCAAATCTTAAAGAGAACTTAATAACAATTCTGACGAAGAACAAACTAAGGTTGAGAGGACTTCAAGTAGTAGTTCCGAATTTTACGTTTGAAGGAAAATTTGCTTTCGGCTTTTTTGATGTCAAGGGGAAGTAAATTCCAGAGTTTTATGGTGGAAACAGCGTAAGAATTGGACATAAAGCCAGTACGGTGAGAAGGAATCTGAAGAAGCATGTTTTTGGATGCACGAAGGTTAAGATTATGAGAACTGCCCAACACTTTAAAATATTGTTTTAAATAATCAGGAGCACAAGGATCGTTCATTACGGTGAAGAGCATGCAGAGGGATCTGAGGGATCTCCTGTGACGGATAGGCAGCCATTTAAGCTGAGAACGGAAGGAAGAAATGTGGTCATATTTACGAAGCCCGAATATAAAACGAATGCAGTTATTGAGAAGTCGATCCAATTTGTTTAGAAGTTCTTGGGAAAGATCAGAATAACAAACATCAGCATAGTCAATTATAGGTAACACAAGCGACTGGACCAAAGTAGTTTTAGTGCTCGACGGGAGGAAATTTTTGAATCTATAGAGAGACCGCAGCGTGAAGGTGACTCTCTGGCTAACCTGTGCAATCTGCTTATTCCAGCTTAACCTATCGTCAATATATAAACCTAGATCTTTAACGTGAGGTGAGAGAGGGATGACTGTATTGCCGAAAATAAGCTGCGGTAGTCGGCTAGTGTCCAAACTCCGTAAAAAGTAAGGACTGCCAATGAGGATAGCCTGGCATTTACTGACATTGACAGTAACCCCAAATCTGCTCGACCAATCAGCAATAGCCAGAAGGTCAGCATTTAGTAGAGAGATGCAGTTGTCAAGGTTGTCAATGTCAGTTTGCGCGTAGAGCTGTAGGTCATCAGCATACAGATGGAAAGAGCATTTGAGAAAAGCAGTGATAGAGTTTATAAATAAAGAAAATAAGAGAGGAGAGAGTATACCGCCTTGTGGAACGCCGGTTTGCAGGTCGCACCAGTCAGAACACTTCTGATCAGCACGTACCGCTTGCTGACGACCACGAAGATAAGAAGAGAACCAATCCCGTGCCAATGAAGAAACCCCAATTTGAGACAAGATAGCCAGAAGGATATCATGATCAACGGTATTAAAAGCGTTGGAGAAATCTATTAAAACTAACACCGTTAACCTCGAGTTCTCCAGGCCATTCCTGACGTCTTCTGTGACTTTAAGCAAGGCTGTGGCTGTACTGTGGCCAGGTCGAAAACCAGATTGAAATGGGGATAACAGATTATTCTTAAACACAAAGGATGAAATCTGTTTAAGAACAACTGCTTCTAGGATTTTGGATAGGAAAGGAAGAATGGAAATTGGTCTAAAGTGATTTGATAAAGTGGGAGTGGAAATTTTTGGAAGAGGGATAATGAAAGCCTTACGCCAGCTTGTAGGAAACACCCCAGTATGGAGGGAGAAATTGAAGATATGTGTGATAGTGGGGAGTAAACTTGTAATCAAGAGGGATAACATCGTTCTGCTGACTCCATCACAGCCGACAGCCTTGGACTTAATCGCAGTGAAAATTTTGAGGATCTCCGAGTCGGTCACTGGGGAAAAAGAAAAAGAATCATGAGGTAAACTTGGCGTGGAAGTTATATCAAGAATTGTAGTATTTTTGACAGGAATAGCAAGCATAGCCGACGATGAGAAATGTTGTGTATTTGGAAGAGAGCACTGGTCGTCGAGGTGCGTAGAGCAGTGGTTAACGAGTGGTAACGGCCCCGACTTATGAGTTGTAGGTCGCAGGTTCAAACCCAGCCAAGCGCATTAATTTGTGTAATTTATTTTATCAGCACTGACATTTTCGTTTTTTTTTTTTTTGATATTATTATAATATTTTTGGATGACTTTTTATTATTCATCTTGACATTATATAAAATAGTTAACATTGAATAACATCTTATTTTTAATAATGTACGCATAAAAATAACGTGGGCGTTAAAGTTACACATATTAATTGTATTTTTGAAGTGAAAACTTCTTTAGCGGCGTTGAGCACTTTTTCTGTAATGGGTATAAAATCTTAAACTCGCGTCAGGACACGTGACCTGATCGAAAAAGCGTAAGACGGATGGAGAGTAGACAGCTATCCCTTATCGCGCGTTGTGAAAGGGGGCTAGACGGAAAAAATTCTCACGAAAAATTGTACCGACACTTTTACTGTCAAAATATAAATCCAAGATGGCGGCTGCAAGAAATTATCAACTTTTTCGTCATGGGTGTCGTTTTCATGGTTTTTGCGAGGGTGTTGAAACCGATGGTACTGTCAAAATATAAATCCAAGGTGGCGGCTGCAAGAAATTGTTAACTTGTCCGTCATGGGTGTCGTTTTCATGGTTTTCGAGGGTGTTGAAACCGATAGTACTGTTAAAATATAAATCCAAGATGGTGGCTGCAAGAAATTATCAAATTTTCCGTCATGGGTGTCGTTTTCATCGTTTTCGAGGGCGTGGAAACCGATGGTACTGTCAAAATGTAAATCCAAGATGGCGGCTGCAAGAAATTATCAACTTTTTCGCCATGGGTGTCGTTTTCGTGGTTTTCGAGGGTGTTGAAACCGATGGTACTGTCAAAATATAAATCCAAGATGGTGGCTGCAAGAAATTATCAAATTTTCCGTCATGGGTGTCGTTTTCATGGTTTTCGAGGGTGTTGAAACCGATGGTACTGTCAAAATATAAATCCAAGATGGCGGGTGCAAGAAATTATCAAATTTTCCGTCATGGGTGTCGTTTTCATGGTTTTCGAGGGTGTTGAAACCGATGGTATTGTCAAAATATAAATCCAAGATGGCGGCTGCAAGAAATTATCAACTTTTTCCTCATGGGTGTCGTTTTCGTGGTTTTCGAGGGTGTTGAAACCGATAGTACTGTCAAAATTTAAATCTAAGATGGTGGCTGCAATAAATTATCAACTTTTTCGATATGGGTGTCTTTTTCATGGTTTTCGAGGTTGTTGAAGCCGATAGTGCTGTCAAAATGTAAATCTAAGATGGCGGATGTCAGAAATTATCAACTTTTTCGTCATGAGTGTCGTTTTCATGGTTTCGAAGATGTTGAAATAGTGCTGTCAAAATGTACATAAAATAGGATAGTATTTTTTAGTTATATTGTATTGGCTAGACGGAAAAAATTCTCACGAAAAGTTGTAACGACACTTTTTCTATAGTAAGCTATTGTAAGCCGTGCGGCGTGCGCATGTTTCTCTGTCTTTCTCTCTTTCTCTCTCTTATAGAAAGCAAGCCAGAACGGAACTTCGTTCCATCCGGGTGTCCCTTGACACCTCAGTAGTTTTTCGGAGAGACAAACTTTTTAATGTAAAATAATTGTAATAGTTTTAAAGTGTTAAACTTTTAATGTAATATAAATTGTCATGTTTGTGTACGATAGCGCAATAAATGAATATTGTATTCTACCACATAAATGATAGTACTTTTATACTGATAAAGCAATTGGTGCAAAATTGTTCCCTAACCATTCCAAAATATCAAACATGCTTAACGTTAATAATCAAGTTTTCACTTCTGCCGGCACTCCCGGAGTGCAACCCGTCTTTTTTTTTTTGTTTGTATTTGGTTGGTTTAATTTTAAATGTTATTCAGTATTGCATGATTTGTAACTATATGCATTGTAAATTACATACTCATTTAATATTTCTACACCAGTAAAGGTAGTATATGTGATTCTGTTTAATATTAAGATCTTGATGCACCATGTACCCAGAAATAAACGATTCTATTCTATTCTAACCAGCATGTCCTAGAACCAAAAAATTCGAAGACATGTGACATTCACCAACCCGAACTGAGCCCGCGTGGTGGTTACAGACCATTCCCTCTCTTAGGGAGGAGGCCTGAGTTCTAGCAGTAGGAACATTAAAAAGGTAATTGATTATGCTATTGTGCAGGAAAGCTGGGCTTGTTTTCATACTGTAGTTAACGCAGTGACACAGGGGTTAAGGGGCCGGCGACCGATGAATTTCCATACAAACGTAATACCACGCTCATTTGCAGTTGGAGCATATTTCCAACATATTATGATGATATTCGGTTATAGACAATATTTATCTAGGTTTCTATGTCGAGAATAATAGAAATATTGTTATTTTTAATACAAGAAAAGCCAAATGGCATGTTTTGCCATTTACGCTTTAAAAAAGTGCGAAATACAATTCGCATAAATTTCTTTTTGTTATTTTTTTTAAAAGAAAGACGTAGGAACCTAGATAAATATTGTCTATAACCGAATATCATCATTATATGTTGGAAATATGCTCCAACTGCAAATGAGCGTGGTATTACGTTTGTATGGAAATTCATTCGTCGCCGGCCCCTTAAGCACATTGGCTCGTTGCGTCATCAGCGGCTAGGTCAGTCCTCGTCAACGGCCCGAACACGACTGACTCGATAGCGCCCGTAACACGAGACAAGTATTTCTACAAACACTACACATACCTTTGGTCCTGGCGGTCTTTGGTGCATCTTTGACAGTCGTGAGACGCACGTTGTCAGTTGTCTCTTTTTTTATATAATCATTAGTGTCTACATGTTGTTACTACATTGTGTGTATCTACGAGTGTGTATGCCAAATAAAATAGTTTTCTTTCTTTATTTCTTTCTTTTCTTTCGTTAAGGGTAGTTTGAAGCCTGGATATCTGACACCAGTCCTGCCAAGGGGTATCGTAGCGCCCAGTTACTGGGTTGTAATGGTCAGACAGGCCGTTGTTCTATGTAGTTTTAGAATTTTGATGCACCAGGTTAGATTGGAAGCCAACCTCTATATACAACCTGTAACTGGAACAATGTACAGCTTTATACAACACAATTAGAAAATTAAATTACAATCACAATTTAAGCACTGAAATTTTAGTTAGCCTATTTATGTCACACTGCTGGGCGAAGGCCGGTCTCCTTTTTCCACACACGTCTGTCTTCAGCCATTGCGCGCCAGTTCTTCCTCAATCAAGCTCATTTCTCCATCTTCGCCTTTGTCTGCCACGTTGTCGCTTTGCGTTTAATGGGATATTTTATTTAAATGAAAAAAATAAAAGAAAGAAAAAAGGAAAGAAAGAGCAATATTTTATTTCGCACAGGTACTTACACATAACGTTGATGTAAACACTTATGATATAATAATATGCACTTAGCTAGTTTTCTTTGTTCGTTATTGCCCCCATTACCTGGGGTCGGGTCTTCTCACTATTCTGCGCCAGGACAGTTAGTCCTGTCCAGTCAGGCGTGAATTTACAAAACGCACCTACGCGCGTGAGTGCGTAAAAAACCCGCATGATGATGCAAATCTGCACTCCCGCAAGTACGTGCGTAGGTGCGTTTTCACGCGCTACGCTGCGTGGTGCGTGGCAGTGTGATAACCTTAGTGCGCTTGTTTTAACAGTTTTTGCTTAAACTGTATGAGCGCCACCTGGTGATAGTTACGGGAAACCTCTTTCACTGTGTTAGATTTTACGCGCCAACGTATGCTATCGCAACCAAGTACCTTAAAAAACTCGCATTAGCCCGACAGATGGCGCTGTCCAGATGTACAGCGTTGTTTGCCGTTGATGATTTAAGCCTATTTGTCTATTAAAACATAAAAAGTCAAACGACTTGACGACGATCAACGATTGCATCACTGCTTACCATCAGGTGGGATCGCAGTCAAGCACTAGTTTATACCAATTAAAAAAAAAGAAGAAAAAAATACTTGGAAATTTTTAAAGGAATACTATATTACCTACTACTTATACTTATATTAACACCCTTTATAAGGTAATTCTAAGGTCTATTAGTAAAACAAGATCAAGATCTCTAAATCAACCTTAATTAGAAATTATTGAACCAGTAGTCAACTACATCAGAATTCATTTTACCTACACCTCCACCATATGCTCCACCATGTCCTCAGGGTGAATGTGTGATGCACTGACCGCTCAATCAAACATTCGATAATTACCCAAGTCGTTTAATTTTTTAGACAGACTAGGTATACAGACTACAGCTAATGATCGGCCTTTCCCGAGGGTGGCCTTTAAAATTTCAAGACATAGAGACTTGAAATTTTAAAGGGTCCTTTTTTGATTACAACAAATGGATTCTGCTGACCACTGACATTGCGGCCACCGTAGGCGCGGGCTTACGAACGGCGAGCAATGGGTAGCTCGCTGTCCGGCCGTCCGGTAACATTCCGGACCAAGCCCAAGTCGCCGACGGCGCGCACTGTTCCCGCGCGCCTCAAGGAGCTGTCAGCAACAGCTCCTTGAGGCGCGGCCCAGCCGGGTCGAAGCCTACTGGGGCCAGGGTTATCCGAAAGGGAAGCTCGGTCCCGGTACGAAAGGCATGCAGGAACGGGGTGGGCTTTTAGTCAGTAAGAGTCTGACACTATCTCCCGCTCCGCCCAAGAGCGGGGGTTGTCATTGGATGATTTTCCTCAAAATAAAAAAACATGTTTGATATTTTGGAATGGTTAGGGAATAATTTTGCACCAATTGCTTTATCAGTATAAAAGTACTATCATTTATGTGGTAGAATACAATATTCATTTATTGCGCTATCGTACACAAACATGACAATTTATATTACATTAAAAATTTAACACTTTAAAACTATTACAATTATTTTACATTAAAAAGTTTATCTCTCCGAAAAACTACTGAGGTGTCAAGGGACACCCGGATGGAACGAAGTTCCGTTCTGGCTTGCTTTCTATAAGATAGAGAAAGACAGAGAAACATGCACACGCCGCACGGCTTACAATAGCTTACTATAGAAAAAGTGCCGTTACAACTTTTCGTAAGAATTTTTTCCGTCTAGCCAATACAATATAACTAAAAAATACTATCCTATTTTATGTACATTTTGACAGCACTATTTCAACATCTTCGAAACCATAAAAACGACACTCATGACGAAAAAGTTGATAATTTCTGACATCCGCCATCTTAGATTTACATTTTGACAGCACTATCGGCTTCAACAACCTCGAAAACCATGAAAAAGACACCCATATCGAAAAAGTTGATAATTTATTGCAGCCACCATCTTAGATTTAAATTTTGACAGTACTATCGGTTTCAACACCCTCGAAAACCACGAAAACGACACCCATGAGGAAAAAGTTGATAATTTCTTGCAGCCGCCATCTTGGATTTACATTTTGACAATACTATCGGTTTCAACAGCCTTGAAAACCATGAAAACGACACCCATGACGAAAAATTTAATAATTTTTTGCAGCCGCCATCTTGGATTTATATTTTGACAGTACTATCGGTTTCAACACTCTCGAAAACCATGAAAACGACACCCATGACGGAAAATTTGATAATTTCTTGCAGCCTCCATCTTGGATTTATATTTTGACAGTACCATCGGTTTCAACACCCTCGAAAACCATGAAAACGACACCCATGACGGAAAATTTGATAATTTCTTGCAGCCGCCATCTTGGATTTATATTTTTACAGTACCAACGGTTTCAACACCCTCGAAAACCATGAAAACGACACCCATGACGGAAAAGTTGATAATTTCTTGCAGCCGCCATCTTGGATTTATATTTTGACAGTACCATCGGTTTCAACACCCTCGAAAACCATGAAAACGACACCCATGACGGAAAAGTTAATAATTTCTTGCAGCCGCCATCTTCGATTTATATTTTGACAGTAATATCGGTTTCAACACCCTCGAAAACCACGAAAACGACACCCATGACGAAAAAGTTGATAATTTCTTGCAGCCGCCATCTTGGATTTACATTTTGACAGTACCATCGGTTTCCACGCCCTCGAAAACCATGAAAACGACACCCATGACGGAAAATTTGATAATTTCTTGCAGCCGCCATCTTGGATTTATATTTTGACAGTACTTTCGGTTTCAACACCCTCGAAAACCACGAAAACGACACCCATGACGAAAAAGTTGATAATTTCTTGCAGCCGCCATCTTGGATTTACATTTTGACAGTACCATCGATTTCCACGCCCTCGAAAACCATGAAAACGACACCCATGACGAAAAATTTGATAATTTCTTGCAGCCGCCATCTTGGATTTATGTTTTGACAGTACTATCGGTTTCAACACCCCCGAAAACCATGAAAACGACACCCATGACGGAAAATTTGATAATTTCTTGCAGCCGCCATCTTGGATTTATGTTTTGACAGTACTATCGGTTTCAACACCCCCGAAAACCATGAAAATGACACCCATGACGGAAAATTTGATAATTTCTTGCAGCCGCCATCTTGGATTTATATTTTGACAGTACTATCGGTTTCAACACCCTCGAAAACCATGAAAACGATACCCACGACGGAAAATTTGATAATTTCTTGCAGCCACCATCTTGGATTTATATTTTGACAGTACCATCGGTTTCAACACCCTCGAAAACCATGAAAACGACACCCATGACGAAAAAGTTGATAATTTCTTGCAGCCGCCATCTTGGATTTACATTTTGACAGTACTATCGGTTTCCACGCCCTCGAAAACCATGAAAACGACACCCATGACGGAAAATTTGATAATTTCTTGCAGCCACCATCTTGGATTTATATTTTGACAGTACCATCGGTTTCAACACCCTCGAAAACCACGAAAACGACACCCATGGCGAAAAAGTTGATAATTTCTTGCAGCCGCCATCTTGGATTTACATTTTGACAGTACCATCGGTTTCCACGCCCTCGAAAACCATGAAAACGACACCCATGACGGAAAATTTGATAATTTCTTGCAGCCACCATCTTGGATTTATATTTTGACAGTACCATCGGTTTCAACACCCTCGAAAACCACGAAAACGACACCCATGGCGAAAAAGTTGATAATTTCTTGCAGCCGCCATCTTGGATTTACATTTTGACAGTATTATCGGTTTCAACACCCTCGAAAACCACGAAAACGACACCCATGACGAAAAATTTGATAATTTCTTGCAGCCACCATCTTGGATTTGTATTTTGACAGTACTATCGGTTTCAACACCCTCGAAAACCATGAAAACGACACCCATGACGGAAAAATTAATAATTTCTTGCAGCCGCCATCTTGGATTTACATTTTGACAGTATTATCGGTTTCAACACCCTCGAAAACCACGAAAACGACACCCATGACGAAAAATTTGATAATTTCTTGCAGCCGCCATCTTGGATTTATATTTTGACAGTACCATCGGTTTCAACGCCCTCGAAAACCATGAAAACGACACCCATGACGAAAAAGTTGATAATTTCTAGCAGCCGCCATCTTGGATTTATATTTTGACAGTACCATCGGTTTCAACACCCTCGAAAACCATGAAAACGACACCCATGACGAAAAAGTTGATAATTTCTTGCAGCCGCCATCTTGGATTTACATTTTGACAGTACCATCGGTTTCAACACCCTCGAAAACCATGAAAAAGACACCCATGACGAAAAAGTTGATAATTTCTTGCAGCCGCCATCTTGGATTTATATTTTGACAGTACCATCGGTTTCAACACCCTCGTAAACCATGAAAACGACACCCATGACGAAAAATTTGATAATTTCTTGCAGCCGCCATCTTGGATTTATATTTTGACAGTACCATCGGTTTCAACACCCTCGTAAACCATGAAAACGACACCCATGACGAAAAAGTTGATAATTTCTTGCAGCCGCCATCTTGGATTTATATTTTGACAGTAAAAGTGTCGGTACAATTTTTCGTGAGAATTTTTTCCGTCTAGCCCCCTTTCACAACGCGCGATAAGGGATAGCTGTCTACTCTCCATCCGTCTTACGCTTTTTCGATCAGGTCACGTGTCCTGACGCGAGTTTAAGATTTTATACCCATTACAGAAAAAGTGCTCAACGCCGCTAAAGAAGTTTTCACTTCAAAAATCATTGATATTGCTATACTAGGTATTAATTATCATTTAATTTATTTTTATTTATTTATTTGGTTAGTTGCTCACACAATACTTTTATATTGAAATGAAACTTACATTTTTAGTGTAGCAATTAATTAGGCTTACACCACATGCACTATATTTGGTCATACATAACTATATAATTAATATTATACCTACTAAAAACAATACAAAAAAGGTAAATTAATAAATAAAAACCGGCCAAGAGCGTGTCGGGCCACGCTCAGTGTTGGGTTCCATAGTTTCCTGACCGTTACAATAAGTACCCCACGTAAGAGTAAAAAAATGGGCTATTTCTTACATTGAGTTGACATACTAAGTACGGGACCCTAAAAACGGTCCCACAAAGGACAGTGATAACCAAAGAAAGGGTTATAGATTCCAATTACACATGGAACATGGAGTGATAACCAGCGTAATTTAGTAATTAAATACTGCAGTATTGCTCCAAAAATAAACCCAATTTCTCACAATGTAACAGAACCCTTAAACTATGACGACTATCAACCAATTTTTTCCCCGTACAAGTCACCACCAAAATGATAAACTTGATTGGACAATTTGTATGATGAGACTGTTTTTTTTTTTCGTTTCCTGAAAAAAAATTTTGCGTGAGGTTGTTCAGTTTCGTCTACTGAGCAAGCCCTTAAAGTTTGTGGAGGGCTGTCCCTTACACCTTGTATAATAGCTCATACCCGTCCCGACTCCATCAAACGACATTTTACACAAACGAAAAAAACCCTTCAAATTTTAGTCTATGTTTTTAAAAGGCGATTTTCAATCCGTGCGTGATATCTCGGTCAATTATTGTGGATCGTTATGGAACATAACTCCTCATAGGATCACAACTAAAATTGCTTTGTGGGTACTTTTTAGTGGTGGTGGTAACATAACTAAAAAGGGTACAATAATAAACTTTCTAAAAAAAAAAAAAAAAATACAACCGACTTCAATCATCAATGTGTATTAAAAAAAAAACTCTAAAAAGTACAAAATTATTATAGAAACACCGACTTACAAAATTAAAGTTATTTTGCACTTTATAGAGTTTTTGTCCATTGAAGTCGGTTGTATTTTTTTTTTGTGGAATTTTTTTTTTAACTACAAATTTAGCTCTTAATTGGCACTCATTAATTTGATACAAACTACGAACAAACAACAAGCTTGTGGTTTCAGATAAGTGGGGTAATCCCCTTATCTGAAACCACAAGCTTGTTGTTTGCTTTATCCTGTGATGCTACGTTTACATGTGGGCCCAGGCGCCCAGCCTCGGCCAATCGCCATTATAAAAACGGGGAAACTCGCTTTAGTACTCAAGGAGCGGTCACGAGCGGTGATCGCACCATCTCACTTCATAGCAAGAACTTGCATCCTGAAGTACAAAATGTGTGTAGCACAGTGTGTGCTGGCGATGGTGGCTTTGCACGTGGGGGTGGTTCACTCTTGGGGTAAGTGCGAGGTGGTTTGTTTTTTACTCATTTTTATAGCATAACATAGCGGTCTATCATAAAAGTAAAACGACTTGGATAATTTTAGAGTAAAATGAAATCTGATGTAGTCAACACTGGTTCAATAATCAAGGTTGATTAAAACATCTTCATCATTGTTTACTAATAGAAAAACCTAATAAAAAGTATCGAAGTATTTTATAAATGATATGATGAATATTCAAAAAATCTCAAGTCGTTTGACTATTTAGACAAACTTTAACATAGTCGGCCTTATAATGTTCTGCTGAGATTCAGGCCTCCTCTCTAGGAGAGGGAATAGGGCGTAATCCACCGCGAGGGCGCAGTGCAGGTTGATGGATGTCACATTTCTTCGAATTTTTGGTGCACATACCGATATCCTTACGATGTTTTCCTTCACCGTTTTGAGAGCAGTGGTGATGTAATAAATTACACAAAGTAATGCGCTTGCCTGGGTTTGATTGAACCCTCGACCTATAACTAAGTTGGAGCCATTACCACTCGGTCACCACCACTGCTCTATTTGCTATTATTATTATTCGCTGCATGACGAATAGCAGCTGCATCAAAAAGTTGGTATTGTAACTACTATTTTGGTTTTATTGCCATCCTTATGTCTAAGGAATAGAAGTCAAAATCGGTTGTACGGATAATAAAAAAGGTTCTTTTAAACGTCTAATGTTATTTTGAATGGACTTTTTTTATGGTAGGGAAAAAAATCATCCAATGACATCCCCCGCTCTTGGGCGGAGCGGGAGATAGTGTCAGACTCTTACTGACTAAAAGACCCACCCCGTTCCTTTTGGCTCGAGCTGTCTTTTGAAACTAACCCTGGCCCCAGTAGGCTTCGACCCAGCTGGGTCCCTGCTGTTGCTGACAACTCCTCGAGGCGCGCGAGAACAGTGCGCGCCGTCGACGAGTTGGGCTTGGTCCAGACAGTTACCGACGACTATAGGTGCGGAACCACGCGAGACGATTCGCAATTGATGGTGAAATTCCGCCATTACTCTGGTTCCCAATTATAATTGGGAATGATTTGACTAGCCTGTTGGTCTAGTAGTTAGTGGCCCTGACTGCTATGCCGGAGGTCGTGGGTTCGATTCCCATCTAAGAAAAATGTTTGTGTGATGAGCATGATCATTTATTACACCCATTATTTTACACCCAGGCACAGATGTCTGGGTGTAACATAATTATCTATATAATGTGTGTATTTAGAAATATTTAAGTATGTTTATCAGTTGTATAGTACTCAAACTATTTTGTTTAAATCTTTGGTTAAGAGTCATTACAATTAGCTTCGAAAACCATTCTACCTTTTTTTTTTCGATGGGTTAAAGTCATCCAAATGACATCCCCTGCCCTTGGGCGGAGCGAGAGATAATGTCAGACTCTTACTGACTAAAAACCCACCCTGTCCCTTCATTGTCTTTCATACCGAGCCTCCCTTTAGGAACTAGACCTTTCTACAGTTGCTGACAACTCCTTGAGGCGCGCGGAAACAGTGTGCGCCGTTGACGACTTGGACTCGGTCCGGACGGTTACTGGACGGTCGGACAGCGAGCTACCCATTGCTCGCCGCCCGCTAGCCCGCGCCTATGGTGGCCCGAAATCGGGATCGGAATCCCGGCGGGGGCTGGGGCGTGAGCGCCATTGTCTGATACGGTCGGCCTCCTTTGCTAGCATTGCTGCTTCGCAGAAGTCGGCGACCGCCTGCCACTCCTCCTCGCTCCGGACCATGGCTTGTACCAAGGCTCGGCGCGAGAGATCGCCGACACCGATCGCCCCCACAAGGACCATTCTATCATTACAATTTTGCCTACAATGTTTTAAAAAAAAGAATTTAACGAAGATTCACCGTTTAATTTTTCATTTTCCAACAAGCTCGCCAATAATTAGGTTCTTACTAAAGAGTGCATTAAGAAGCTCCTTTTCCACCCGCCTATCGTCAACATCGAGCATGGTTTAAAAGCTTGCTGCTTCATCTCAACGCGATGTTTGATGAAGAGGCAATGCAAAAAAAGAGAAATAACGCCTGAAAACTATGTTGGCTTTCGGCAATTCCGTAATTTACTCGAATATTTCACAAAACTTGTTTCAGGAAATACGTGTTTTTTTTAAACCCTTAACAATTTTTCAGAAAAATTGTCGTCACTCAGAATCTCGATTAATTGTACAAGGCCTATTGATGCACTTTTTTATATTTTTAATATACGATGAGTACATTATGGCGGACCAAAGTTCACGTAAAATAGCAGATTTTCAGAGGTATTTTTTAGATTAGTTTAACACATGTTTTGATTTATAAAGAAGCCTAGATAACATCCAGAAGATAGCTGTGTATCTAAAATATCTAGAGAAAGATGTGTAGGAACATGATAATTACGTAAGAGCGGTAGTATGAAAATGTATCTCGAAAAGGACGCTCTACACTGGCGAAACTTAGGTAATAATAATAATAATTTATTTAAAAAGACAACTTTTGGTCCACATTGTATGTTAGTAACACTTATTTCTATGTTAGTTCAAAGTTCACAAAATATTTATAGTTTCATTAAAATTATATTGCACACGAGTATTAAATCCAATTACATACTAGATCAAAATGTCATAAATTACAATTAAAATGTCAGTTAAATATTAAAATGATCAAAACAATAAATTAAATTAATATGGTCAATAGAATAAAATTTCAAATTAAAATGTCAATATAATAATAATTGATAAAATAACAATAAAATTAATGATTAAAACGTTCATAACACACACAAAGTTACCTGCCCCACGCCTGATTTACAGGTGCGTGCAAGGCTTGCCAGTGCCGTATAAAGGGCCCATCCAACCTAGAGGCAACGACAGCAAGAAGACTGTTGCTGCTGCCCCGCACTCTACTCGCTAACGAGGTCGCTCTCTTGCGCATACTGGTATAGAAGCAATCAGTGCGTACCTCTGCGAACATTCCCGACGCGCTGCAGAAGCGAGGCAGCCGCAACAGTGCCCTAAGTGAGTTATTATATTGCACGCGGAGAGCGCTGTAGGACTTATGCGCATATGAAACCCACAGACCGCACGTATAAAAAGATGTACAATAGGCTCGAAACAAGGTGATTTTGACTTCCTTGGAGCTACGGGCAAATCTACGCGCAATCATATTCGCCCTCACCGACAGCGCCCTCCTTTCTCGCTCAATATCGGCGTCATCTCTCAGGTCAGACGTCAGAACATGACCTAAGTATTTAAAACTTGATACCCGCTCCAAGGACACCCCGCACAACCTCACTGGTGGAATCTCCGCCGGACATTTGGACCCAGCTCTGAAGACCATAAGCTCACTCTTTTTAACATTATATTTTAGGCCATGAGTAAGAGCATACTCCTCACAGATGCCTATGAGCTCCCTGAGCCCACCTATCGACGCACTCAGTAGCACCATATCATCAGCGTAGCTGATGTTGTTAAAACAAACATCATCAACATGGCATCCAACATGGCGGCAGCTGAGCTCGGCAACAAGATCATTGATGTACAGATTGAAGAGCATTGGTGACGTCAACCCCCCCTGCCTCACCCCGCACTCCAACCTGTACGAGTCCGACAGAGCTCCAGACCATCTAACATTATTGATATATAAAGGTAGAGATAGAAAGATAGGTAAAGGTGGGAAATTATCATTTATGCCTCCTTCTAGAAATTTAATACTATTAATTAATTAATACTCCTCACAGTGTCACAGTGGTGGCCGGTAGAGCTGTGGTGGCCGAGTGGTAACGGTCCCGACTTAAGAGCTACATCGTGGGTTCAAACCCAGCTAGGCGCAATACTTTGTGTTATTTATTTCATCACCACTGCTCTCAAAACGGTGAAGGAAAACCTCGTGAGGAAACCGGTATGTCCTAGCACCAAAAATTCGAAGACATGTGGCATCCACCAACCCGCACTGGGCCCGCGTGGTGGATTACGCCCCACTCCCTCGCCTAGAGAGAAGGCCTGGGTCCCAGCAGTGGGAACATTATAAGGCCAACTATGCTATGCTACTCCTCACAGTGTGTCATACAAACTGGCCAGTCCTCTCTCTCGGAAATAAAAGAACCATTTTAAATAAAACTTGCACAGAAACGCAAGGTAAACTTTCTCAAACGTCGTAAATATAATAACCTCATCGGAAGTTATGTGTTTGAGCCGTTTGGGTTTGAAACACTAGGGCCATGGGGTCCGAGTTCTCATCGAGTTGTTCGGGATATCAGCAAACAGTTGGTCGACTCTTCGCGTGACCAGAGGACTAGGCTTTTCTTCGGTCAACGAATCAGCATTGCCATCTGGCGTGGCAATACTGCCAGCGTTCTGGGCACTTTTCCCATTGACATCGATGTGGGCAATTTTTTTGATGCCCTATCAGCTCTCCTTTTTTACCCGTTTGTGCATATTATTATTTTAAGTTTGTGTATACCTATTAATTTAATAATGTAGTAGTTAAGATGTATAACGCAAGGTAAGGTCTAAAGTTTCGAAAAACTGTAAAATACTTTAGAGAGTTATAGAGTGAGATGGTTATTGTGCAAACCTACCAAAGTGTTGTCTTTTTTAACCCAAAGGTTGACTGGTAGAGAATGCCTTGTGGCATTAAGTCCGCATAGGTACCACTATTGTACATGAAGTTTAAATCCTTACTAATATTCTATAAGCGAAAGTGAGTTTGTTTGTTTATTTGTTTGTTTGTTTGTTACGTCTTCACGCCTAAATGGTAAAACTGATTTTGATGAATTTTGTTTATACAGAGATAGTTGGGACCCCGAAGACGGACATAGGCTAATTAAAAAAAAAAAAAGTGAGAAAAGGGGGAAAAAGAGGGAAGGACTTTTATGTACGCGGGCGAAGCCGCGGACAAAACCTAGTAAATAAATAAAGAGTCATTTATCAATTTCTACAAAAGCTTAGAATCAACTCTCACCGTCTCTCTCGTTTCATGGGTTGTGTGGAAGGGAACCCCGGGGCCCTGGAAAGAAGGCAACGAAGGAACAGCAACTGTTCCTTCTTTTAGTTTTAGCCGGTATAAATCTGACACGCCCTCTCTCTCCACCCAATGGCGGGAGTTGTCGTTAGATGATTTCCCATCTAAGACAAAAACCGTATCTCTCGTTAATTTTCGACAATAAGGACTTTTTGTTCTGTGTCTTCTCTCGCTCTAGAGCCGACCAGGACTCATGGCCCTAGTAGGCCTCGACCCTATTGCGCCCCTACAGTTTTGCTGACATTTCTTTGTGGCGCGTTTGGTACACTACGCGCCGTCGGCGACTTGGGCTCGGTCCGGGCGGTTAACGGATGGATGGTCGGACGAGCTAGTCATTGCTCGCCGTTCGCAAGCCAAATACGCCTACAGTGGCTGGAAATCGTGATCGGGTTCCCGGCGGCTGGGGCGTGAGTGCTATTCCGTCGCGCGTGCGGCCACATCCTTTGCGACCTTCTGCCACTCCTCCTCACTCCAGACCATGGTCTGTATCAAGGCACGGTGCGAAAGATCATTGCCGTCGATCACCCCCACGAGGACGCGGCGGTGCTCTGCCCAGACGGGGTACACCTCTACCGTATGCTCCACCGTATCCTCCGGGTGGTTCACACAATGGTGACATCCAGGCGTTTCTTTCGCACGAATCTGGTGCAGGAACTTTACGAACTTACCATAACCGTTGAGGCCCTGCGTCATGCGGAAGGTCAGGACGCCGCATTGTCTTTCCAGCCACCCCTCAAAGAGGGGACTTACCGCCATAATTATGCAGCTTAATAGGTATGTATTAATTAAGTTCCATTCTATTTTCCTCATCAGTTATCTTTTATGTTGGGTGGATGTTATTATTAGTAGCCGATAATTGTACTATCGAGTCCATTTCATTACTGCCTCTTGAAAAATAATTAACTGTATGTTCAAACAAAACAGGTAAGAGGAAAACAAATTCAGCAAAAATAATTGATTATTTTAGATGCTTGCTTTAGGTATTTAATATTTGAATAAATAAGATTTACATAGCTCGAAGAATCGCCAAACTTAAGGCCCAAGCGCCCGAAAAGTGCCATAAAACAGTGACTTTCTGAAGCCTACTCCTCGGTAACGGCCAGGTTAATAGGTTTAAAAAAAATATATGTTTATTATTGATTCATGAACAACATTATCAACATTTAGTTTTTTCGTGCTATTAATACTTTTGTCTAAAAAAAAATATTTAGCAATTTCGTAACTTTTCGCAACTTTTCCCTACTCCTTCGAAACGGCTTGGATCTTTAGAAACATTTTTACACATAAAAATGGGTGGTTAAATATTCTTCAAAGTGAACATTGTATATGTAAATCAATCAATATTTCGCAGAGAAAATGGATTTAAAGGTCAGCCGCGCGCTTTCCGGGCGCTGTTGGCCGCAAATAAATTCACAGATTTGCATACTTGCCGCCTAGGCGGATGCGAGAGGTGCGTCCACATAATTTTGGCCAGATGG
Organism: Mythimna ferrago; assembly: GCA_910589285.2. NCBI lineage: Eukaryota > Metazoa > Arthropoda > Insecta > Lepidoptera > Noctuidae > Mythimna > Mythimna ferrago. The sequence goes on from OU342693.1 coordinate 6,980,929, forward strand.
TTCAAGGGATTATAAGCCTTAAGTGGCGATGGGCAGGGCACATTGCACGCAGAACAGATGGTCGATGGGGAAGAAAGGTTCTGGAGTGGCGACCGCGTACCGGTAGACGCAGCATTGGAAGGCCTCCAACAAGGTGGACCGTGCGTGACGCACAGGACCCGTCGTTGTGACACTTGGGGGAGGTCTATGTCCAACAGTGGACGTCTTTCAGCTGATATGATGATGATGATGATGAACTAAGATTTGTGGGGCTCAGAGGCGTAGCGTGGACTAATTTAGATGTGGGCGAAGGCGCATTTGCGAGGCACTTTTCTGTCATAAATTCACAGAAGAAAGACCCTCATGCTTCTGTGGTCGGATCTTTTATATGTATGTGTTCGACTCGTGCAAACGTCAGCCCGAATTTTGTCAAAGTGACATGTGTCATCTGTCACTTACCCCAGTTTTTCATTCTCAAACTTCCGTGCTATTGAATTCACCTATATATATATATAACCGTTTGAGCTGTGTAGGTTTACTAGTTTTTTTTACTAGTTTATTTAGAGTATTTCAATACTTAAACCAAATTCAGTATTTATTTATTTATTTAACACTTTATGCACATGAGTACAGAGGCGGATTTAATGCTTTAGGAAAAAGTAGTGGTAGGTGCAATAAAAGAGTGAGAAAAGGCGAATACAAGAATATACATAATGTACAGTATGTCTATGTTGTATGGTTTTGAGTTATGAAGGGGTCATGTAAATAGTGGTTACAAATGGTTCATGTACCTAATATATATACGAGTATTATTCGCCAGTTCTCTCTTGGCTTGACACGCTGTCGCTTAACTTTACACAACCCCAAACCAGTGATTGCAGATTTATTTGAATTAAAATGAAATTCTTTTGTTTCAGACATCGCCATAAGCGTAAAAGAGCAACTTATATTTTACACTAGTAACGGAACCAAAACAAGCTCCATAAATTTGATTTCCCAAAACCCCACATCCTTGGTGTACGACGAAGTCCACAACATGATGTTATATGTGGACAAACAGAACAACAACGACGCAATATGTGGATACAACTTATCTTCAAAAGACAACAAATGTTTCATCAAAAGAAACGGTCGTAACATTCAGGGCCTAGCCTTCGACCCGGTCACAGAAATAATCTTTTTCACCGACGCAACTGAAAAAAGTATTAATTGGTTTTCATTAAAACCTGGATGCAACAACAATGTTTACGGAAATCTTTTAATCAAGATAGTTGGCAAGACACCAGCTGATGTTGCAGTTGACAGCTGTGGAAGGTATGTTCTAAGGATAGTTTCACACTTTCATCATTTATTTATTTATTTATTTATATATACTTTATTGCACATCAAGATTATAAATTAACAAAAAAGGAAACCACACAATAAAAAACACACAATTGGCGGCCTTATCGCTTATCATCATCATCTTCCCACCCTTGTCCCATATTACTTGGGTCTGCGCATCACGTTTTTGTTTCCATTCTATCCTGTCAGCAGTCACGCTATCACTGACTCCGTTTTTCTTCATAACACTCCTCACACAATTCACCCATATTTTCTATGGCCTCCTTCTTTTCCATACCACCCCCATTCATAACTCTTTTAGTAACACGCGTTTCATTCCTCTTCTTCATATAGCCATACCAAAATAAACGATTCTCTTTCGACTTACCAACCACTGGCGTCAGTTTTAAACTTTCAACTTAATGTTTTTATTTTTCATTTTATCTATACTCGTCATTCCACATATCCATCTCAACATTGTCATTTCCGCTACTTGCAATGTTTTTTATCTGTCTTTATCACCGCCCAACATTTTGATCTATGTTTGTTACCGGCCAAACTCGATTTTAGTATGAACTAATTTCGCCTAGGCCAAAGCTGCCGTATTATCCAAGAGCGGGCGACGCGATATCGGAATTTTAGGGCACCCTTACACGGACAGGTTAAGTTTAAAAGCTAAAGCGGGTGCGGAGCGAAGAGGAGCTCCTGCTTTAGCCTTCGGGGTTATTTTTTTTAGAACCACCCTGAAATAAAAGCTCCGTGGAGCGGGGCTCCGCGCGTGTAAGGAGAACTGGTTTGGCTTAGGCGAAACTAGTTCGTCCTAAAATCGAGTTTGACCGATAACATATACAATTATGTTTTACATGTTTGAGCAAATATTTCTTATTCTTATGTAGTATCGCAAGTCTTATCACGGACTTGTAGATTTTACCCTCATCCGTGGGCATGTGTGGTCTTGTTCCAACAGTAGTGTTCACGTAGTTTCACACTTAACACTTTATGTCAGTTTAATAATACTTGACTGCGATTTTTATTTTGTTGATTCACATTCTAAATATATTAAGACCAGGTCCGACGATTCGCAGTTCGCCACAAAACTGACTTGTGTATTGTACCTCTCTTAGCCTTTCGGCGCGACAGTGGTGCTTCTAATTATTTAGCTTATCTTTAGTTTCATGATATCCAAAGTTAACGTTAACATTATTCAATTTAATTTACAGATACGTTTACTGGACTCACAAAGAAGGGTCTATTGAAAGAGCACGATTTGATGGTTCCGAGAAAAAGGTTGACCTTACTAATTCTTGGACACAATTTAGCTTATTCATCGACCAACAAACAAAAAGCATGTTTTATTTTGATGTTTGTAATTCATGTACCAACTCCAATGGGTGGGTACAAAGTCGGACATTAAATGGTTCTAGCACACATGTTTTTTTATCAAATTTTTACGGATCGCAATGTCGATCAAAAGTAATGACTGTCTCAAAGGATTACATGTACTGGAAGAACAGTACCGGGAGCTACGATTCGATTTGGCAATTAGCAAAAACTTCAGCACAATATGTAGAACCCAAAGAGATCAGTAAGATTTATGATGACAAAATACTCGGAATAACCGCCAAGTACCAAATAAAAGACCAAATGCAGGGAATTCAGGATTGTGAGCCGCTGTCAAGTCTGATCCCAAAACTCACAGTATCACCTGGTCACTTAAGACAGCAATCTAATGTATCAGCTTGTGACAACTATTGTGTGTATGGTAACTGCAGCTTCGATGTTGAGGGACATCCTAAGTGCAGGTAAAACATATTATTTTTCTTGTTTAAGAGCAGTTTATAGCTTTATAGTCACTGAGTATTTTCTCGGTCTATGTCGTTTCCGCGGCCTGTAACAGCAGTTTTATTAACATAAAAAAAATATTACTATTCAAGATTTTTGTTTTTGCGAGACCTTTTTAAAACACAAGCTTAATTATTTTTTGTAACTTTTAAATATTTCCATGGCGTAATCTTGTAGACATGCTCGTTTGAAATCGTATGTTAGGGTCAGGTTCGCGATTTTTTTGGAGTCAACTAATTTATATCATGTTTTGATTTTTTCCTTTTTCATGGTTGGCCATATAGTGAATTTTAATAAAATAATTTTTCATGGTGTTCTCTTTTATGTTGGTGGATTTCCGGAAGCTTAAAATGTTCAAAATGAGCAAATCCTGGCCATTTTTAACTGATTTCAATAAAAAATAAAATATAACCGACTTCAATGTAAAAAAGTGGAAATGACTTTATTTCGGAAATCAGTGTTTTTGGTTTTGTGTCTTCGTTATTTTACACGTCCCTGTTTTAGTTGTGGTACCCTTCAGCTAAACCTAAATAATGTGCAAATTCTATAGTAAGGTACCTTAAAGCTAGAGTGTGTAGGTAGACGTGCGACTAGATATGTGCCGTTGCCGGCAATATGGGAATATTGCTGGCAATATTGCTTATAGCGAGAGTGGAAACGACGAGAGATGTCGTGCGGTGTTCCAGCACGACATCTCTCGTCGTTTCCACTCTCCCTGGTGAGTCTTTTCGATATCTAACACCGACTTCCAAAATAAGTGTACCTATTTTGCTTTTTACTACTTTGTTTTATATATAGAAGTTGATTGTATATTTTCTGAAAGATTTCGTTATAATTTGATCTACAGATGCAACCCCGGGTACTCAGGACAGCGGTGTGAAGTCAACCTATGCTATAACTATTGTCTGAACGACGGCGTCTGTTCCTTAAACGAGGAGGATGAGCCGGCCTGTCAGTGTGTTGGTAACTCTGTGGGAGCAAGATGTGAAGCTGATACAAGTGACACTACTCCAACGTACGATGTGGCGAAAAGAAACCTAACTATAACTGATATATTGTCATCTTGGCGAAAATCTTCCTCAAAAATGTATTTGACAGTTGAAGTTTAAAATAATTAACTCTTTTTATTTCTATGTACGAGTAATTAGGTCTTTTTGGATTGTAGGTGTAATACTCTGATTATTTCTATGTATAATTTATCCTTTTTTAAACTTATCCTTTAACTAAAAAGGCATTTCTAATATAGATGAAAAAATCTAGTTGTGAATATATATATATATAAAAGTGTACAAACTTTGCCATTTTGCAAAATCGCCTGAGCTGCAGGCGAGGGTGTTATAGAGCAATGGGGCAAGAAATACTTACTTTGTGTGAAATTGACGATACAGTTGTGTTTACTAGTATTGAAATTTTTCAAAGTTGCATACATTTTAGTTTTGATTTCGATGGCAACAGGCAATCACAACCATTTTCTGCCTTAATCACAGTATCTGGTGACGTAGCATACATAATAATATATAACACAACACGACGCCAACTATTTTACGTGTCTTCTTTATAGTTAAGTTTTGTTTTTATAATATGTATAAGTACTCGTATATTATTGTTTCATGTCACGACCCTCAGCATTGAGGAATACGACGCAAGGAGGGGAGTACGAGTATATTATTATTTAAGATAATTCTATGTATTTTTTCTATGCGCCTTAGGGTTTGCGATGCCTGAAAATAAAATGGTTATTATTATTGTATGAAGAATTCTCTTCCAAACTTAAATTCGAAATTTCTATTTGACTATTTATTCTAATAAATAGTCAAATAGAATGACTATTTATTGTCAATGAGGCTTGCTGGGTCTACCCAGCAAGCCTCATTGACTAGGGATTTAACAACTTTCCATGGAACTCGTAACTTTTCTGTAAAATGTACCTAGGTACCTAAAATTTTGTTTCAAGTATTTTTTTTTTATCTTTACTGCTACCTTGATGCTATTTTGATGTGGGATTGAATAGGGTAGTGTCCAGGGTCAAAATAATTACATTTTATTTCGTCCGTATTTTAGATTATAAAAAAAATATTGGAAACGTATTTTTTCTTTTTTCGATTAAACAAAAAATAACAAAGATATAGCCCATTAAAGTTACGTGTGACGTCACCCTGTGCGAAAAAATGCAGCACGGCATGACGTCACGTAACTTTAATGGGCTATATCTTTGTTATTTTTTGTTTAATTTACAAATAAAAAAAACTGGCCAAGTGCGAGTCGGACTCGCTCATGGAGGGTTCCGTAGCAGCAAGTAACATAATATAAAAGTTCTTGTAGTTCGTTGTAACTTTGATCGATGTTTTAATAATAGTGTATTTTTTTTAGATTTATGATGTATTAAAAAAACTACTCACTAGATCTCGTTCAAACCAATTTTCGTTGGTAGTTTACACGGTAATGTACATCATATATTTTTTTTTGTTTTATCATTCTCTTATTTTAGAAGTTACAGGGGACACACACACACACTTTACCACTTTGGAAGTGTCTCTCGCATAAACTATTCAATTTAGAAAAAAAAAATATATTAGAAACCTCAATATCATTTTTGAAGACCTATCCATAGATACCCCACACGTATGGTATGGGTTTGATGAAAAATTTTTTTTTGAGTTTCAGTTCTAAGTATGGGGACCCCCAAAATTTATTGCTTTTTTTCTATTTTTGTGTGAAAATCTTAAAGCGGTTCACAGAATACATATATTTACTAAGTTTCAACAGTATAGCTCTTATAGTTTGGGAAAAAAGTGGCTGTGACATACGGACGGACAGACAGACAGACAGACAGACAGACAGACATGACGAATCTATAAGGGTTCCGTTTTTTGCCATTTGGCTACGGAACCCTAAAAATACGTGTCTCTTATTTTTGATAATTATCGGCCACTAGGCCGTAAAAAATGTAATTTGCCTATTCCCCAGTTACGAACAGCATCTGCTGGAAATATGTATGAAAAATTAAGACCAATTCATAATTAATCAATACAGTCAATCGTAATGTTTATATAAACAGAAAAGTATATCGTGTAAGGTTTATTTCGAGGTGTGCATTTTTATTTTTAAGTACATTGTATTTTTGTAAAAACCTGTGCTGTAATTATATTGAAATAAATTTGTTTTTTTTTGTAACAATAAAGCTTGTGAGTTCGAATAAGTGTCTTTTTTACCCGATTGCGCGATATAAGAGAGCTTCGTCTTATTTGCCCGAATATCATTGGAGACATGACAGTACACAATTCAATATGGCGGCACAGAGATTGTTGTTGCATCTCAACGTGTAGAATAGTCGCAAGCGCCTCAATTGGCATAATAAAAAAAAGATTGTCATATTGTAAAAAAGAGTCAACAAACTACGTTTTTTTTTAAGCTATTGCATAGCTTCTATCGCAGGCCTTGAGCGTGGAGACCGAATCCAGAAATTCCGTAACGAAAATAACCTAACACCCCCCACTCATTTGTTTTTTTTTGAGTGTGGTGACCGATAAGAAAACAAATGAGTGAACAATCAAAATTCAATTCAATGTGTGAAAGTGTAACTTCAATAATATCAAAGAAAAAAAATACTGCATAAATAAAATAAATATATAATTATAATTGCATAAGTTGATAAAAATGCTATGCAATAGCTTTACCGCGGCAGTCCCCGAGTGCCACACGTCTTTTTTATTATTATGGATAGGCTCGCGTTTGACCACTATCTCAACTGATAATTAAGCAATCTATCGATTAATCGATCTCCATAGATATTTGAAAATCAATGTTTCTTTATTCTTTATTGTACACAAAAAAAAAAAAAAATACAAACAAAACAAACAGGACATTAGATATGAGTACATAGGCGAGCTTAACCCACAACTGGGTTTTCTTACAGCAAACCATGTGGTTTCTTTTACTATTTTTCATTTCAAATGACCATTTAAGATCTAAAATGATTTAAAGTTAGTTAGCAACCATTCTCACTTTATTGTTAGATCAAAATAAAAAGCTTCTAACAAAAACATACAACTGACTTCAATGTGAAAAAAAAACTCTAAAAAGCGCAAAAAACACCCGGGAATCTTTAAGTCAAGAGTGAATAGGTTTCTTCTAGGAAAACGCGTTCCATCGTCGACCGCATCGTCGCTTTCCATCAGGTGAAATAGCGGTCAAGCGCGAACCTATAAACGATAAAAAAAAATGTAAAAAATTAAAAAGAAATGAAACTAACTATTCAAAAAACCCGACTACAAGAAAAAAATCCAAACCAGTATTTTTTTTTTAACCTTTCGAATAGCTTAATGAGAGAGACAATAGACAAACAATGAGAGAGCGAGCACTGACGTTCGCTTGAGGTCCTTGCGTGCTATTCTCTAAGACAGCGGTTCTCAAACTTTTTTTTCCAACGGAACCCTATTGGAAGGCAAAATATTTGACGGAGCCCTTAAATAAAAAAAAAAGTTTACTGGCAATGTTTACTTTGAATGAGTTACAGTAAAATCTCACTCCTTTTTATTTTTTAACAATTTTATTAAACAAAAAATTAAATACTGAGATCCTACCACGAGCTCTTAAGGCGATCCATTTGACGATCTAAACTGAACTATTAAAGTGATGGCGGTATATAGGGTGTATAGCAATATCCCTGTCTCGCTCGCACGTCAGACAATTTAACACGTCATGGTAAGGCCCCGCCCCCCTAGCCAAGTTACAATCGAATTCCGTTCTCTAATCGGTAACGCCTCGGTGACAGCAATTGTAGAAAACGATAAGTTGGTAGCCATGTTGACGCGCCTGAGTCGGCCGCTCGTTCTACAGTGTAGCGTTTGTATAACAAAGGATGTAGCGTTAAATATTGTAGAAACGATTTTGAACGATGTGAACTTGGCTACGAATTGTCTATTCGTTTGTTCTGACCACGCGACTTTACGTTGAGATGACGTCATTCCCATACGTTTCATCACTTTTCGACAGCGTTAACGATTGCAGAATAACAACTTGGCTAAGCGTGCTGAGGGTCCGGGTTGTACTTCGTCCGTCTTGTTCCCGGTTTTAATAGTTCATAATCATTTATGTCCACGGTAGTGATATTTTGTATCGCAGTGTGTCTTTATAATTTCTTCCAAATTACAATTTGTATTGACACGGAGCCCGGAAAAAGGCTTTGCGGAGCCCCAGGGTTCCGCGGAGCACACTTTGAGTATGGCTGCTTTAAGAAAACAGCCTTGAAAGCAGCGCTGGTCGCAGCGACAAAATCCAAATAAGTACATTGGATTAACAACCCAATGACCCTTTACATTGGTTTGTTAATTCAATGTACTGCGCTCTCGACTCGTCGCTGTGGCCAGCGCTGCGCTCAAAGCTGTTTTCTTAGACAATAGCCCCCCTTATACGGAGTCTAATGAATTTAATATAAACTAATGCTTGACTGCGATCCCAGTAATTCAATCGTTGGTGTTTTTTTAACATTTTTTTTTTTTTGTAAGTTTGCTGTCAAACAACTTGTTCTGCTCTCGGTGGCGTGAAAGGAAGTGTCAAACTTTTACTGAATAAAACCCATCGTGTTCAATCAGAAGCCCTTTTGCGTTCTGGGCATGCAGTAACTCTTTTGAATATCACGCAGGCCGCAGTGGGCACCATCACTTGATGAGGCGCATCCCTAAGAGCCTAGGCTTTAGAGGTGCGCCCGGAACGCAATGCGCTGTCGACCCTATGATGGGCCTATGAGCTATTCTATTCTATACTAGCTATATATTTATCTTTACGTCGAATTGGAGTCAAAAACTTTTATCACTATCGGATTCAGCAACGAGGGGCCGAGGCAGACCACGAAGGAGATGGCGGGATGACCTGGATGGCTTCCTTAAGAACTGGAATGAGAAAGCGAGGAACCGTGATCGTTGGAAGGAGTGGAGGGAGGCCTTTGCCCAGCAGTGGGACAGTGTGGGCTGGTAAACAAAGCAAGCGCCTACTACTTGTAACATTGCAATAAGTAGCATTATCTCCAATTTATTATTACGATACAGGCAGGCTGCTAAGTGTCAGAGAATTTAATCACCAACTCATCATGGATGAAGCCTCCCGAGTGACGCACTTTCTAACTTCTATTTAATCTGTGCTTCTTACTTCTGTCTTCACTTACAGTGCGTTTCACTGGTTTAACGTAAGAAATCTTTTCGCCGTAATGTTGGCAATACGGAAAAACAGTGTTGCTACATTTTTAGCAGTGATAGTGTCGGACTTACTGACTAAAAGCCCACCCCGTTCCTTCTAGCCTTCATACCGGGGCTTGAGTTCCCTTTCGGATAACCCTGGCCCTAGTAGGCTTCGACCCGGCTGGGCCTCTGCTGTTGCTGACAACTCCTTGAGGCGCGCGGGAACAGTGCGCGCCGTCGACGACTTGGGCTTGGTCCGGACAGATACCGGACGGCCGGATAGCTACCGGACGGCCGGACAGCGAGCTACTCATTGCTCACTGTCCGCAAGCCCGCGCCTACGGTGGCCGGAAATCGGGATCGGAATCTCGGCGGCGGCGGCGAGAACGCCGTTACCTGATGCGGTCGGCCTCCTCCTTTGCGAGTATTACTGCTTCGCAGAAATCGGCGACCGCCTGCCACTCCTCCTCGCTTCGGACCATGGCCATAACCAAGGCCCGGCGCGAGAGGTCTCCGCCGCAGTTCGCCCCCTCGAGGGCACGGCGAATGCTCCGCCCAAGCAGGGCATTCCGCACAATGGCGACACCCGGGCGTCACTTCCGCACGAATCCGGTGCCTCGAACCTCCCGAACGTGCCATGACCGGTGAGGACCTGCGTCATACGGAAGGTAAGGACGCCGTGAGGTCTTTCCAGCCACGCCTTAAAGAGGGGACTTACCGCCATAATTGTGGCTTGCCCAACATTTGCTGCCTAATATTACAAAAACATTAGAATGTGTTCATCCATAATCTAATGGTAAACAAGTAAATTATTCATACGAAGACACGGCTTAAAGGATTTAGTATCCAAGCCAAAAACATTAATTTAGAAAAAAAAAGACGGGTTGCACTCCGGGAGTGTCGGCAGAAGTGAAAACTTGATTATTAACGTTGAGCATGTTTGATATTTTGGAATGGTTAGGGAATAATTTTGCACCAATTGCTTTATCAGTATAAAAGTACTATCATTTATGTGGTAGAATACAATATTCATTTATTGCGCTATCGTACACAAACATGACAATTTATATTACATTAAAAATTTAACACTTTAAAACTATTACAATTATTTTACATTAAAAAGTTTATCTCTCCGAAAAACTACTGAGGTGTCAAGGGACACCCGGATGGAACGAAGTTCCGTTCTGGCTTGCTTTCTATAAGAGAGAGAAAGAGAGAAAGACAGAGAAACATGCGCACGCCGCACGGCTTACAATAGCTTACTATAGAAAAAGTGTCGTTACAACTTTTCGTGAGAATTTTTTCCGTCTAGCCAATACAATATAACTAAAAAATACTATCCTATTTTATGTACATTTTGACAGCACTATTTCAACATCTTCGAAACCATGAAAACGACACTCATGACGAAAAAGTTGATAATTTCTGACATCCGCCATCTTAGATTTACATTTTGACAGCACTATCGGCTTCAACAACCTCGAAAACCATGAAAAAGACACCCATATCGAAAAAGTTGATAATTTATTGCAGCCACCATCTTAGATTTAAATTTTGACAGTACTATCGGTTTCAACACCCTCGAAAACCACGAAAACGACACCCATGAGGAAAAAGTTGATAATTTCTTGCAGCCGCCATCTTGGATTTACATTTTGACAATACTATCGGTTTCAACAGCCTTGAAAACCATGAAAACGACACCCATGACGAAAAATTTAATAATTTTTTGCAGCCGCCATCTTGGATTTATATTTTGACAGTACTATCGGTTTCAACACCCTCGAAAACCATGAAAACGATACCCATGACGGAAAATTTGATAATTTCTTGCAGCCGCCATCTTGGATTTATATTTTGACAGTACTATCGGTTTCAACACCCTCGAAAACCATGAAAACGACACCCATGATGAAAAAGTTGATAATTTCTTGCAGCCACCATCTTGGATTTATATTTTGACAGTACTATCGGTTTCAACACCCTCGAAAACCATGAAAACGACACCCATGACGGAAAAGTTAATAATTTCTTGCAGCCGCCATCTTGGATTTATATTTTGACAGTAATATCGGTTTCAACACCCTCGAAAACCACGAAAACGACACCCATGACGAAAAAGTTGATAATTTCTTGCAGCCGCCATCTTGGATTTACATTTTGACAGTACCATCGGTTTCCACGCCCTCGAAAACCATGAAAACGACACCCATGACGGAAAATTTGATAATTTCTTGCAGGCACCATCTTGGATTTATATTTTGACAGTACCATCGGTTTCAACACCCTCGAAAACCACGAAAACGACACCCATGGCGAAAAAGTTGATAATTTCTTGCAGCCGCCATCTTGGATTTACATTTTGACAGTACCATCGGTTTCCACGCCCTCGAAAACGATGAAAACGACACCCATGACGGAAAATTTGATAATTTCTTGCAGCCACCATCTTGGATTTATATTTTGACAGTACTATCGGTTTCAACACCCTCGAAAACCATGAAAACGACACCCATGACGGAAAAGTTAACAATTTCTTGCAGCCGCCACCTTGGATTTACATTTTGACAGTACTATCGGTTTCAACACCCTCGAAAACCACGAAAACGACACCCATGACGAAAAATTTGATAATTTCTTGCAGCCGCCATCTTGGATTTATATTTTGACAGTACCATCGGTTTCAACGCCCTCGAAAACCATGAAAACGACACCCGTGACGAAAAAGTTGATAATTTCTAGCAGCCGCCATCTTGGATTTATATTTTGACAGTACCATCGGTTTCAACACCCTCGAAAACCATGAAAACGACACCCATGACGAAAAAGTTGATAATTTCTTGCAGCCGCCATCTTGGATTTACATTTTGACAGTACCATCGGTTTCAACACCCTCGAAAACCATGAAAAAGACACCCATGACGAAAAATTTAATAATTTTTTGCAGCCGCCATCTTGGATTTATATTTTGACAGTACCATCGGTTTCAACACCCTCGAAAACCATGAAAACGACACCCATGATGAAAAAGTTGATAATTTCTTGCAGCCGCCATCTTGGATTTACATTTTGACAGTACCATCGGTTTCCACGCCCTCGAAAACCATGACAACGACACCCATGACGGAAAATTTGATAATTTCTTGCAGCCGCCATCTTGGATTTTCATTTTGACAGTACTATCGGTTTCAACACCCTCGAAAACCATGAAAACGACACCCATGATGAAAAATTTGATAATTTCTTGCAGCCGCCATCTTGGATTTATATTTTGACAGTACCATCGGTTTCAACACCCTCGAAAACCATGAAAACGACACCCATGACGAAAAAGTTGATGATTTCTTGCAGCCGCCATCTTGGATTTATATTTTGACAGTAAAAGTGTCGGTACAATTTTTCGTGAGAATTTTTTCCGTCTAGCCCCCTTTCACAACGCGCGATAAGGGATAGCTGTCTACTCTCCATCCGTCTTACGCTTTTTCGATCAGGTCACGTGTCCTGACGCGAGTTTAAGATTTTATACCCATTACAGAAAAAGTGCTCAACGCCGCTAAAGAAGTTTTCACTTCAAAAAAATGTTACGGCCATTTTTATTTACAGGTTTTCAAACCATTTTTATATACCTATTTGGTTTTTTTAGTCTGAGAAATCTACAGTAATATTGTAAAGAGGTAAAGTGTTTTTTTTTTGTTTGTAGCGTAATCTGCAACAGTTAACGCTAGTAGAAAGCTTCAAAGGTACGGGAATGATGTCATCTCAACGCTCAGTCACGTGGTCAGAACAAAAAATTCGGCGGCGCCGCCAACTCGAAGCGTTCGACGCAAGCGAAACGGTTGTAACTTGGCTAGGGGTGCTGGGCCGATTGCTAAGATTTTTAAGCTATATTTTATGTACATGGGAGCAGCCCCAGGCAAAAGCCTGGCCTGCCTTTATTTTTCTCCCGCTCTGGGTGGAGAGCGAGTGTCAGAATTTTAATAACTATGCAGCCCTGTTCCTTCAGTTTCTCAGCGTTCCAGGACCGCGGTGACGCCCGCCGCCTTAAGCCGGCCTCTGCCCCAGAAGGTATCGTCAACAGCGAACCGTTGACGATACCTTCCGGCACTGGAGTGCATCGTGGGCAATCCTTTTACCATTATGGCAAAGATGCCATAATGGAGAAAGGATTGCCATGAGGCAACGGCTTCTCATTTGCTTTTCTCAGCGCCAGATGCAACCTGAACTTGTATATCTGTCGTGACCAGATCTTAGAAATTCATCACTTCATGATATGGCCAAGTAAAACTGGCCAGATTGTTTTAATGGCTAGCTATCTAACGCTCGCCGTCCGCAAGCCCACGCCTATGGTGGCTGGAAATCAGAGTCGGGATCTTGGCGATTGGGGCGTAAGGGAACGCGGGTGCGGCCGCCCGCAAAGGAGGCGGCCCTCCTTTGCTAGCATAGGTGCTGCTTCGCAGAAGGAGCCGATCGCCTGCCAGTTTGTCCCTAAGTCACATATGTAAGTAAGTAACATAGATATTTAATAAGATATATTTCTATGGTAAATACGTACTTACAATTCCCGAAATAGACATGGCCAGTGATTTTTTTTTTTTTGGGAGGTTCGCGATTGCCCACTATTAAGGGGGATGCTGTAAGGTAGCCCGCGATATTTTTTCTTCTCTCTCTCTTTTGAAAAAAATTCCCCAAAATAGGATTTTTTTTATTTATATTTTTTTTTATTATTGTTAGGCTCGCGTTTGATCACCATCTCACCTGATGGTAATAGCGATGATGTGGCCGACGATGGAGCACGCTTGCCTAGAAGTAACCTATTTACTCTTGACTTAAAGACCCCTAAGTTGTAGCTAACAGGAAACACAGACTCCGGCAGGGAACTCCACTCCTTAGCTGCACGCACAATGAATGTGTTTCCAAAACGTTTTGTGCGTGTGATCCACCGGTGCCGCATCACCGTACGTCTGGTAGTCCGATGACACAACGGGCTAGGCAGAATTAGGTTATGCAATTCCAACGCACTCTCCCCGAAATGCAACCGGTAGAAAACCGACAGGCTAGCAACTCGGCGTCGATGCTCAAGTGTAAATTCTTGAGCATCGACGCCGAGTGTATCATTGCCAATAGGCTAGTTGCCGTAAAAAATGTAATTAGCCCGTATTTTAGATTAATCAAAAATAAGGGACATGTATTTTTTTATTTGTAAATTATACCAAAAATGACACTAAAGTTACGTGTAACGTAACGCCGTGCTGCATTTTTCGCACGGGGTGACGTCACACGTAACTTTAATGGGCTATAATTATCATATATAATACCACAAGAGCTTCAAAATTATCGGGTATTTTCCGATAGGTTCGTTGCAAACAAATGAAGGAGTCAAGTTTTTCAGGTTAAAAAATCACGACCGCGAAGCGCGAGTGATATTTCCTGAAAAACTTGACGATTTTATATGTTTGCAGGGAACCTTGAGGGAAATGCCAGATAATTTTGAAGCTCGTGTGGTATTCGGGGGATTATTTTTCCGTCCCAAATGTCGGCCATTATTTTGATCATGTTTTGTTTTTTATATATGTCAACGACCAGAGAAAATTTTCAAAAAATTATCAGTATAATACCATGTAGGTTGTACCACGTGACGTCGAATGGTGCAATTCTATTGGCCGATATTTGGGTCGGAAAAATAATCTTTGTTATTTTTTATTTAATCGAAAAAAGAAAAAATACGTGACCAATATTTTTTATAATCTTAAATACGGACTAAATAAAATGTAATTATTTTGACCCGGGAAACTACCCTATTGCCAATTGTCTGTCCGTCTGTCACCAGAATCTCATGAACCGTATAGCTAGATAGTTGAAATTTTCACAGATGATGTATGGCTATTGCTGCTATAACAACAAATACTACAAACAAAATAAAATAAATATTTAAGTGGGGTAGTTTTTTTGCTACGGACGGTCCGGGACTCCGGAACCCTTGGAGCGCGAGTTTTTTTTTTGTACTTTTTTGCAGGTCATGGCCAGTGCCAAGTTTTATGTTGATTTAAATATGATCGGTGGCCGTAATACGAATACACGTCTGTATCTACGGAATCATAATCATTAATAACATCAATACAATTCTCTCAGTTTATCTCACCCTATTAAAATGTCTATATAATGAACAAGTGCAAATTATTTATTAATATTTTTCATTCCGAGTAAGACAGTCAGTCTGACCACGGACGTAGCTATAGCTTTGACAAGGGAGGGGTCCCCCGTTGTAAAAATACATAGATTTTACTTTTATCCAATAAAATTAAGGAAACATAGTCGCGCGTAATTTATAATTATAACTCCGGTTAGTTATTTAGTATTAAAATAAAATGAGTGCCTTCAAATAAAAAATGGAGGAGTGTATATATTTGTCAATCAATCCTCTAGCATGTTCTCTATTTGGGGTAACTCTCCTGATACTGTTACGTTATTCTAGGCGATTTTGGGTCATTTCTGGCTTTAGGCCCATTTTCATTAGGTCGTTCTGGATGGTTCGCCTTCAGGTAGTCGGTGGCCAACCTCTTCCTCTTTTGCCCTCTTTTGTGGCTTATACTCGTCGAGTCATGTGGTCTTTGTTTCTGCGCATTACATGCCCATACTATCGCAAGCGGCTCTCATACATCTTATGTTGTATTTCAGCTACATTAAAGCTCCCTCGGATCAACTTATTGGGGACTTTATCCAGTCTCGTGACATCACTCGCCAATCGCAGCATCTTCGTCTCTGTGACGTGTATTTTTTGCTCTTCGCATTTTCTGATTTCTCAGCACTCGGAACCATACAACATAGCAGGTCCAACGGCTCGTTTATATAAAGTGCCTTTAGTTTTTACAAACACGTCTAGGTTAGATCCTGTTTAGGTCTCTGCCCGTTGTTGCATTTTATATTTTATTTTTTAGTTGTTGTTAGTATTGACCATGAAATCTTCTATTTAGTTCAATGGTGTGTCTTCTCTATTTGGTGCCTACGTGTTGTAGTTTTTTCTAGAGAAATTGCAGTGCATTTATTTATTTAATCTTCATGCAACACAATGTACATAGGCGGACTTAATACCTTAGGCATTCTCCTAGGGTCGTGCAGAGCCAATATGGCGTGGCGTGGCATGTGCTCCGTCTTTTTGCGATTGACCCGTAGGCTGCTGTCTTCCAAAGCCTTCCATAGATTTGAATTCCCGACAGAGATTCCTCTATTAGGACTACATATATCCGCATAGAATAGTGTCCAAGGGGCCGGTTTTAGAAAATGTTTTTTTTTTTTATGTAATCCATGACAACGTTGAAAAGCAAGCAAAGCTTAAAGGGACCCTTGATGGATCCTGACCCGACCTCGAGACTATCACTTGTACCTGCTGGAGAGACAACTCGCGTTGTTACGTTGTTAGACATATATTGTAAGATACTCCGATATCAATTGGGCTCTAAGTGCTTGCCATATGAATTTGCCTGGCACTCGGTCGAAAGCCTTTTCTAAATCTACGAAAACAAGGTAAAGATATTTCTCCATTAGTATCCTTAGAAAAGTACGTAGTACCCACTACAGCAGTAAACCCACACTGATTAGTGGTTATGGTGCAAAATTTGTTGGGCATCAATAAAGCTCTTTTTCCAAGTCTATATGGTGTGTGAAGTTAACTTAATGACCCTTAGTAGTTTTTACATTCCGCGATATTTCCTTTGTTCTTATAGAATGGGATCATATTACTGAGTCTCCATATATCTAGATCTCTTCCCAGATGTAAGGAGGAGATTGAATAGGTCTGTCAACCACCTGACTCTAACTGTACCCGTTTTCTTCCAAAGTTCTACTGGTAATTCATCGGGACCAGTTGTTTTACTATTTTTCATGCGAGATATGGCTTTGATCACTTCCGGTGGAGTGATAACTTCGATATACACAAGGATGAGGTGCGGCTTTTGTGGAAACTATGTCATAATCCACAACTACCATTCGCTACAAGCGGCGCGGTGCTATAAAAATTACACGCATTCTTGAAGAATGGGACCCCCAAACCCCCCCCCCCCCCCCCCTTATATACGTCGGTGAGTCTGACCCTTAATACACAACGCGATATCGACAAGGACTGTCTAAATATCGAGTGGTGTAATAGAAGGCCCTTAACTACGGTTTAACTCCAAGTAAACTCCGTCCGTCATATCCAGTAATGCAAGTGCATCGAAATGCAATTTTGTGGGCGCAGCGTGTGTTTATGTAGCCGTCTCTTTCTTACGCGGAGGTTTCAATCGTGTGGGAATGCGCTAGAGATATCAGGTAGACCGCTCGCCGGCAGGCTACGCTAGCGCGCGCGTCAGTTAGTGCAGTGTCGTGACTCGAGACGGAGGTGGTGTTTGTTCCTCAGTTTTTCGTTAAAAAATTACGTATTTACAAACTTTACCGTGTTTTGTTTTTAATAGTGACTTCATTTATAAATGAATGACAACCTGAAACGTGATCATAGTGACTTTTAAAACAGTTCAGTTCCGTTAATTGTTTCTCTACGAAGTTAATCCATTGTTTTAATTTCAGTGTTGGTTAGTTGGTGTTTAACCTTGTGTTGTTGATTGACGTGTGTTTTTTTTCGGCGGGAGTTTATTTTGGCGCGTATGATGTAAGCGGCGAATGGTGCCGGGTTTGATTCCCGTGTCGATATGGAACAAGCGAGGTGTTGAAAAAAGAATATGCATACTTCAATGATGATGGTAGGTAATTTATTTAATTGGATCAATTGTACCGCTGCATGTACCATGAGGTATTATATAAATAGTGTTGTGTACTTTATATTTATCTCCTTGAACAAGTGCGCCAAAAACGTACAATTTACAGTCGGAATCGAAGTCTTAAGTTTTATTTCTAGGTCACTGACCTTAATATTGATTTCTCTAACCATAAATAACTTGTCATTATTTAGCCGGACAAAAGCCGTGGCCGATGAATGGTCCAGTTAAGAAAAATAAAACAATTTAAAAATCGAACAGCGAATACAATTTGAAATTCGAAACCTGTCACTGACACGAAGTTATTTGTAAATACGGAGTGGCAATGAATGGCGTTGTAAACAAACAGCCAATTAATCTAATAATAACGGAATGTGTCGACCGTTTCCGTTTTAAAAGGCTTAAACTCCAATTCTTATAGGTAGTTTTGGTAATGAGCAAGAAATGAACAGGTTACAAATAAGTGATTGCGAGCTCTAAAGAAATAACAATATCCTACAACATTTTACACAACGTAATCTTTACACCATTTGTTTAGGTAGGTAGTTAACTAAATGTAAACAATTTTAACATCTCTTTTAACTAAAAAATTGACAAAAATTTTATCTAAAAAAATTTTACAATTTGGTATTTGCCTTAACCGTTGTTAAGTAATTAACTAAGTTTAAATAATCTTTTTATGTCTTTTATGAGATTTATTTTAAATAAAAAGACATATCAAGATGGCTTATGTTTAGTTAAGTTAAATCCCGAATTAACCAGAGCTTGTGCTAGTGCGTGCTTTTTACCGTATTGAAATTTTAATTAAACAGAGCGAGAGATTGGATAACTTGGATAAGAGTGCATCAAAAAGTCAATTTTCTTCTTAGATTACATCTCTGAGATTTCCCTGGTCTTTACGCCATTTCTTTAGAGGAAACTGTCAATTTATTAGTATCTTTTCTACAAACTCACGTATAGGTATCTAACCTACTAACAAGAAATAACATTGACGTGCTAAATGATGATGCACGGAATTAT
This sequence comes from Mythimna ferrago, assembly GCA_910589285.2. Taxonomy (NCBI): domain Eukaryota; kingdom Metazoa; phylum Arthropoda; class Insecta; order Lepidoptera; family Noctuidae; genus Mythimna; species Mythimna ferrago. The sequence goes on from OU342693.1 coordinate 7,000,016, forward strand.
TTTTAAAAAATTGCGAACTTTCCTCGGTTGGTATAGTGTGTCTAAAAAGTCAAACGACTTAGGTAAGTAATTATTAGGGAAAATGAAATCTGATGTAGTCAACACTGGTCCGATAATCAAGGTCGATTAAGAAATCTTGATCATTGTTTACTAATAGAAAAACCTTATAAAAAGTATCGAATATAAGGACATATTTTTTAAATGATTAAATATTATACAAAATTCCCAAGTCGTTTGACTTTTTAGACAGACTATACCTAAGTATCTGTTTCAAATGTCATCATAGCATTTTTGCACTCATCATCATCATCATCATCAGGGCAGGCAGGCTGCCCACTGCTGGGACTCGGGCCTCCTATATAAGAGAGGGAATGGGCCGTATCCCACCACGCGGACCCAGTACGGGTTGGTGAATGTCACAAATCTTCGAATTTTTGGTTCTAGGATTTTGCACTCACTTGAATTGTAAAGTCTATTCGATTCGTATTAGTGTATTTATTTTATTTGGCTCTTCAACAATGAGAAAACAATTCGATCTTATGTCAAGTACCGCGTCACTTAATCGCACTTGCATTATTTTGTACGCCTAACAGCTAATAATAAGTTATAATTAAACAACAGAATAAGAGTAAAAACAGAACAGAATGAAAACTATAGTTTACCGAACATTAAATTTAGACAAATAGAGATTAACTTTTTTTTAACGAGACGTTTGTCCAGTGTCTAGGCCCTTACATTTGATTTATATTTGTTATGATGATGAAGGCAAGCTAATCCTAATAAAGCTAATAAATAATAGGATCCCCTTTTTTACTCTCTGGGTGCAGAACATTAAATATCCTGATGCTATTCCTGGATGCGACTGAGGAACTTCTTAATAAGCTGGAGCGTCTGCAGAATCTGTGTATCCGCTTCATTTTTGGCCTTCGAAAGTACGACCATGTGTCAGAATTTCGAAGGCGATTGAAGTGGTTACCTGTTCGGCAGCGTCGGGATTGTCACATTCTATCTTTTCTCTTCTCTATTCTTCATAATCCCAACTCCCCCTTGTATCTCCGGGAACGCTTTGAGTATCTTGTTCCGAGAGGAAAGTCTTGTCGCTCATCATCCTCTCTTCTCCTTCGATTTCCTCCCCATTCCTCTAGTCGGTACAGTGGTTCTTTTACTGTTCGAGCTGTTCGCCTTTGGAATTCTCTTCCACACTCTATAAGGGCTAGCCCTTCGTTGGACGTCTTCAGGGGAAGGATCAGGGAACATTTCCTGTCAATATGACTCATGTATATATATATATATATGTATAGGTTTTATTTGTTGTATTTATGTAGTATGTTTATAAGAATTGTATGCTGCGCACATATCTATGTAAATTATTTTGGTTTTTGTTGTGCATTTCTTAAGTTCTCCTCTTTCATAAAATTTCTAGAAAAATTAAGGTTTGCTGTAAGAAAACCCAATTTTGGGTTAGGCTCGCCTGTGTACATCGGCTTTCTTACTATGAATAATATGTAAATTTATGTACAATAAAGAATATAAGAATATATAAGAAAAAACTTTTTATAAAAAAAAAATAACGAAAGTCGGTGTTTTTCGTTATTGTTTGTTCCTTATTTAACACCGACTTCAGAAATTAAAATTATTTTGATCGTTTTAGTGTTTTTTTAGTGAAGTCGGTTATTTTTTTTTTATGAAAAGTTTTTTCTTTCACACTTTTTAGTTGCAAATACACTTACAGCCAGAGTACCTTTTTCTCATGACAATTCCAATTAACTCAAACCCTGCTAGAATACATCATTTTATTATGAAGTTCCCGTGTCTACCTTCGACCTTCCGGCTCCATCATCAGATCAGTTCGATTGTACCATTTAGCCAAAGTGCATCTCATGACAATTCTAATAAGCCCAAACACGGCTAGAATACATTGATTAGTTACAGAGTTCCGGTGCTTATCTTCCGGCTCCATCGCCATCATCGGGTCACTTTGATGATACCATTTTCAACATAACTATTCTTTTATTTATTGTCATAGTCGCATAATTATTTATGTTCATTGTGATATCTGTTTGAGTATGAAGTTCCGTTGGCCATTTCTGGTCATCTTCACCAATTTCACCTCATCAAATGTCACTTTTTGACTGTAAATGCTTAAGTCCTTGATGAAAATATCAAAATGACTATATAGTTGCCTTTAATATTTGAGGAGTTCCCTCGATTTCGCCAAGATTCCATCATCAGATCCCGACTTGGTGACTATGAGACCATTTGGAAAGTATATCCTTCCCAACAAAAAAAGATTTTTTCAAATCGGTTGGCAAGCGACGAAGTTATGCGCGAACATACATAAAAAAAAAATACAAACATCCGAATTGAGAAACTCCTCCTTTTTTAGAAGTCGGTTAAAAAGGAAAAAAATACAGTAGGTAAGTAGATAATTATTCAGTTACTTTCAAAGCAATCAAGAAGACAGACTGTGATACACAACTTGAATAAATAATGTCTACAAAATGAGGCGGTGACTCGAATATGTAGGTTATCATATTTACATTCACAAATGAACATAGGTACTGTAACTAGGCTTGTATGTACAGTTAAGTAATTAATGTAATAATAATAATATAATATTCCACAACTACAGTAGGCACAACGGATCTTGAGCGGTTGCGCAGAAGTCAAATATGTCTCTTTAGTGGTGCGAAGTGAGACGCGGGGGCGGGGAGTGTCAGTGATTGGCTCGCCGCGCCATCCCGTCTTAGACGTCACTCCTCATTAGTTCTCTGCGTTGCTGCATCTATCTAAGAACAAAGACGATTGGCTCGCCAATGTATGGAATGCGCAAAGCGATCCCCACTCTGACGCCGAGCGCTCAAGATCCGTTGTGCCTACTAACACAACGCCCGTGCCGTCTCTTAACCTACTCCTGAGCTAAGCAGAGCTTTGTGCTGCTTAATTTGAAACTACACAGCGCCGTTGTGTAATAGTTGTGGAATATTATTTCTTTTTTTTTATTTTAATGTTCTGTACATTCATAATGATTAAAAAAAATTCGCAACATGCATAGTTTCTAATGAACACAAGGGATACAAAATAAATAATCTTTACTAATATTATAAAAGCGAAAGTGAGTTTGTTTGTTTGTTTGTTTGTTACGTCTTCACGCCTAAATGGCAAAACCGATTTTGATGAATTTTGGTACAGAGTAGTATATATTTGGTACCCTGTAGACGGACATAGGCTAATTTTTCACGCGGGCGAAGCCGCGGTCAAAAGCTAGTACTGCAATATTTTCCCCACCCAAGTTTGCGTGCTAACAGAGTGAGTTATTGCCTTGATAAATAGTTTAATTAACACTTTATTGAGTTGCAAGGTTACTGTTACGTTACGCCACCTGGTATGGCTGCAAAGTAGGAGGAAACCACTGACATACATACATACAACATTACTTTTAATTTATACGAAACCCGAATATCATCATCAGCCTTTTTAATGTTCCCACTGCTGGGACTCAGGCCTCCTCTCTAGGGAGGGAATGGGCCGTGATCCACCACGCGGGCACTGTGCATTCTTGGTGAATGTCAAATGTCTTCGAATTTTTGGTTCTAGGACATGCCGGTTTCGTCACGATGTTTTCTTTCACCGTTTTGAGAGCAGTGGTAATGAAATAAATTACACAAGTAATGGGCCTGGTAGGGTTTGAACCCGCGACCTACAGCTTATAAGTCGGAGCCATTACCACTCGGCCACCACCGCTCTCAACCCTGAATATAGTTAGTTCAGAATCAGCAACTGAATGGATTCCAATAGTTTTTAAACCATGTTATATTTTTTCCCAAAAATATTTAAATAGATCAAAAGTTGGACACACTGACACTAAGTACAACGCAGTTCACGGCAGGTCATAGTGGGTATTAGCTAGTAAAACAGCTGGGTGCAAGTGCAAAACAACCCCTCAGTCACCTGGATGGCCCGTTGACTATGTATTTTTGCTGACATAACAAGCTATAACTTTGTTACGAGTATTTTTCATGATACAGTTATGAAATTTTGTACACAGATTCTTTACATAAAAATATAGTCTGTCTAATAAGTTAAACGACTTGGGTAATTTTTAGGGTAAAATGAAATCTGATGTAGTCAACACTGGTTCAGAAATCAAGGTTGATTATGAGATCTTGGTCATTGTTTAATAATGGAACCTTATAAAAAGTATCTAATTTAAGTTTTTTTTTTAAATGATTTAATACTATTAGGGGACTTTTTAACATTAAAAAATGCAAAAGATTTTCGTTTAAAATATACCTATTTCAGTCTAATGATAATCTTATTGCAAAAGTAGGATGCATTTGCAAAGACATAATAATGTCATAGGTAATAAAATAAATCTGGAATCGTACGAGAAATCTGATTCTAAATATTCTATTCCACTTACTGATTCATCATCACTAGCCATACTACGATCAAGATCTGTTGTACAACTATCATCATCTCAAAAAACAAGTGAATGACAGCTAAAATTCCGGTTGCCAACATTAGATTTTTAATTTCCTTAAAAAAATTCCAAGTCGTTTAACTTACTAGACAGACTATACTAGACACGTGTTTTGGGTTTCGCTTAAATAGTTTTAACTTAGAATTTTAACTAATGTTATATACTCGTAATTATGTTTCTATGATTACGAATGATTCGAAGTGTTTTACGAAAGTGTTCAAATATTTGGAGCTGTTATACTTTCGAATCTTTTATGCTTTTTGAGTTCTTATTTTTGACCTTTTGAATTCATACACGTAATTTGTATTTTTTTTTTTAATAGGGGTGGGAAATTCATCATTCAAGATTAATATAAAAAAAAGACGTGTGGCACTCGGGGACTGCCGCGGTAAAGCTATTGCATAGCATTTTTATCAACTTATGCAATTATAATTATTTATTTATTTTATTTATGCAGTATTTTTTTTTCTTTGATATTAATTGAAGTTACACTTTCACACATTGAATTGAATTTTGATTGATTGTTCACTCATTTGTTTTCTTATCGGTCACCACGCTCAAAAAACAAATGAGTGGGGGGTGTTAGGTTATTTTCGTTACGGAATTTCTGGATTTGGTCTCCACGCTCAAGGCCCGCGATAGAAGCTATGCAATAGCTTAAAAAAAACTTATTAATTCATTAATAAAGCTACAGCCAACGCAACTAAAGGAATATGATTTTAACGCCCGACCGAAAAACGGTCGCCCTGGAAAAATATCAATTGCTAGTTACGACAGTTAGCAGGCGGGGTGACGAACTATCTGCGCTACTGGACAAAATGTAGAATGATTGAAAGAGGTGCGATCTCAGTAATATGGAGCTGAAAATTTTATAGCACCTAGTTTTAACTACCTCAGCGAAGTTTCCCGAGAACGTTGACTTATTACATTTGCTGCCAAATACATACTACAAAAACATTAACATGCGTACATCCATATTCTAATGGTAAACAAATGAACTATTAATACGAAGGCATGGCTTAAAGGACTTAGTATCGAAGCCAAAAACATTAACAAAAAAAAAATCTAGATTATTATTTTATTTTTGGCCTTATCAGGCCTTATCGGTTGCACTTTTTTTATGTTCAACCAGACAATATGATTTATCGATGACTTATTATTGACGGTCGCTTCAGGAAATCTTGCCAATTTTATTGTCATTCTTATAAAGCTGTAAGTACAATGTTTGTTGCCTCTCTAAAAATAGACAGTTTGTGAACGACGACATTTCTGTGAAGATTTAAGGATCGCCGCATAGGGAACACCGGCCACAATCACAAAACGCCGCCACTGGCATATTTCCTATAGTTTTATAAATTTTTAGGGTTCCTTACCTCAAAAGGAAAAAAAACGGAACCCTTTTATAGGATCACTTTGTTTTCCGTCCGTCTGTCTGTCTGTCTGTCTGTCAAGACCATGTATCTCGAGAACGCGTGGAGGTATCGAGTTGAAATTAAAACCATATACTAAAGTCTGCGGTCCCTTTAAGCTGTGCAAAAATCAAATTTCTAAGTTAACGAATAAAAAAGATACGGCCGTTTATGTCGCGAGAAACCTATACACTCAAAGATCAAAATTCATAGGGTACTTCCCGTTGACCCAAAATCCTAAAATTTGGCACAAAGCAAGGTCTTATAAGACAGGTATAGGAAAAAAATCTGAAAACAGTAAATTTGTTGTTACCTACGTCACAAAAAAAAATTACAATTCGGAAAAATCTCGAGACTCCATTCGGGAATTGTAGTTTGCACGGAACCCTCAGTGCGCGAGTCCGACTCGCACTTGTCCAGTTTTTTTTATATGGATACGCCGCACATGGTTGACAGTGGTGGCCGCCACACGTTACAAACGGCCGCTGCTCGCTTCCATGTGGCCCGCACCAGCTACTAAACGCCAATATAAAACGCCATCACACGCCATTCGCGCATTTTTTTTTTATTATTGTTAGGCTCGCGTTTGACCACTATCTCACCTGATGGTAAGCGATGATGTGGCCGACGATGGAGCACGCTTGCCTTGATGTAACCTATTCACTTTTGACTTAAAGGTTGTAGCTATCAGGAAACTCAGACTCCGGCAGAGAATTCCACTCCATAGCTGAACGTATTCAAACCTTTATTAGAGTCCATTATGATGCTTGGGCGGAGCCTCGCCGTGCCCTCGTGCGGGCGATCGGCGGCGGAGGCTCTCGCGCCGGGCCTTGGTTCAGGCCATGGTCCGGAGCGAGGAGGAGTGGCAGGCGGTCATCGACTTCTGCGAAGCAGTAATGCTCGCAAAGAAGGAGGCCGACCGCATCAGACAACGGCGGGATTCCGATCCCGATTTCAATTTTTAAAATCATCTGTAGGCGCGGGCTTGCCCCGTAGGCGCGGGCTTGCGGACAGTGAGCAATGGGTAGCTCGCTGTCCGACCGTCCGGTAACTGCCCGGACCAAGCCCAAGTCGTCGACGGCGCGCACTGTTCCCGCGCGCCTCAAGGAGTTGTTAGCAACAGCAGGGGCCCAGCCGGGTCGAAGCCTACTGGGGCCAGGGTATGAAGGCTATAAGTAACGGGGTGGGCTTTTAGTTAGCAAGAGTCTGACACTATCTCCCTCTCCGCCCAAGAGCGGGGGTTGTCATTGGATGATTTTTCACACCATAAAAAAAAGAGTCCATTATGATAATGAGAGTAAGGGTTTAAAAAAAGTAGCAGCTACCTTCCACAAGTGGCTGTCGCGCTCTTTAGCTTCGTTTCTAGCATCTCATGACTCATGGTGACGTTTGTGGCGGTCGCGTGCGGTCCTTGTGCAGTGTGCAGCGACCCTTTTTAGTTATCGTGTAACAGCGTGTTTCATTTACCATGACATTCTAAGAATTTCTTAAACCTGAGCAACTATTGTAAATTCGTTAGATAAGCAAATTCGTCACTCTTTCGTTTCTACATTGATTGGCCTCGTTATGCGCGTGTGAAACAATGCGCTTGAGTGTCTGTTAGAGAATTTTACATAATAAACCAACTGTACGTTACATATTTAAGTGTCTTAATAAATAGCTCAAGGAATTTTGACACACTGAAAAACTGGAAAAATGTTTTTGATAGCAATATAAGGAACAGGACCAAAAACAAACCTTCAAGATTTTGTAGTACTATCTACTCGTCTGTATGATGCGATGCAAGCGCATAAAGCACCCACACCGCCCGATCTCCAGTCTCCTTTGCTATTACTTGCCTTGCTTTAACCTATTACTTGCTTCGCATAGACTTCGTAATGTGTATTTAGAACGTTCAATTCAAATATTTTAATTTTTATATGAAAATCTGATGAATTACTTACATTATAATTTTTAATTAGTTCAAAAAATTTTGTTTAAGATGAATTATAATAAGTTATTTGTTATACAAGAGTGCAATGTTGCTTTTTAACCGCGTGCTCAATTTTGATGACCGAGCAAGCGAAGGATTCTAAAATTGAATCACGAGCGTAGTGAGTGATTCATAAATTAGAATCCTGAGCGTTAGCGAGATAATCAAAAGAGCACGAGGTGAAAAATCTTTGCAGTCGAGTGCAACACGTAACTTTTTATACCACCTCAGCGAGGAAATGACTAAATGCAAAGAAAAAGTACACCAAGGAGGTTCGAGTCTGAGTTTTTAACAAATTAAAAAAAAGTTGTATGACAAATTTGGTACCATGGAGGTAGAAGTAAATAGGTTTAATGATGTTTTGAATTCATAAACTTAGTTCATACATTTTTTTCAAACCTATTAACCTGTCACTGTTTTATGGCACTGCTCGGGCGTTTGGGCCTTAAGTCGTGTACAGGCTGCTGTAACGTAACATGCAATGTAACAGAATTCCCATAGTGTGGACACATTGCAAGCGCGGACAGAGCATTTCAACTATGTGAGTAGGTACATGATGTTTAGTTCGTGCGCGCGCTGCGCTGACACTTATGAATGCTCCCATTTACCATGCATGAGATGAGAAGCCGTGTACGCATGTACGAACAAATTTGTTGCGTTACATGATACACTACTTGGTTCGCACGTGCGTACCACTAACGAACATCGAACTCTTTTCGTCAAACATGTTTGCGGCGATCTTTTTAGAATGTTCTTTTTGAACGGTGTTCTTCGGTAATCACTGCAAACACCAAGAAACTTTCCACTACCACAAAATCATCCACTTCCTATGTACAACTTGTTCAACTGTCCTATTTTTATTGTATGTATTTATTGTATGCGTACAGCTAAGGAATGGAATTCCCTGCCGGAGTCTGTGTTTCCTGATAGCTATAACCTAGGGGTCTTTAAGTTAAGAGTGAATAGATTGCTTCTAGGCAAGCGTGCTCCATCGTCGGCCACATCATCGCTTACCATCAGGTGAGATTGTGGTCAAACGCGAGCCTATCCATTATAAAAAAAAAAAATGTTTAAAATTGTGTGTACGATAAATAATTGCTATTAAGATAGAGTTCACGATTGTTGTGTGCGAACTCGATTCGAACTAAGTTCGCTTTCGTGTTCGAATATGCTGTCCGTAACCAAATGTTCAAGTTTGAGGCTTGTGTCCGCTATGTTCGTGTTCGTACGTGCGTATACGGCTTTACGTTACAGCAGTCAGTACCCGGCTTTACAAATTGTAACTAGGAAAGGAAACAACGCGAACAATATGTCACAAACACTTGTTAGGTTGCCGAACAATTGAAAAATAAAAAAATACTACTACTATAATCGTGAGATATAAAAAGGAAGTGTGTTCGGCCTTGTTGGCAACCCTGACTGAACAACAGCGGCGCATATTATGTAACACACAGTCACGCAGTGGGAATCGGTGCATTATTTTTCTTGGCAACACTGATTTTTGTTTCTTTTAAAATAACTCAAGGTACTACTGCGATGGGTGTCAATGAACAGTAATTATAATCGGTAAAAATCTCTGTTCGACCGTCCGGTAACTGTCCGGACCAAGCCCTAGTCGTCGACGGCGCGCACCGTTCCCGCACGACACAAGGAGTTGTCAGCGACAGCAGGGGCCCAGCTGGGTCGAAGCCTACTGGGGCCAGGTTTAGTTTCGAAAGATAGCTCAGCCCCGGTACGAAAAGCAACGAAGGAACAGGAGTGGGTTTTTAGTCAGTAACAGTCTGACACTATCTCCCGCTCCGCCCAAGAGCGGGAGGTGTCATCAGATGATTTTTCCACCGTAGAAAAATGGGTGTCATCATCATTTCAGCTGAAAGACGTCCACTGTTGGACATAGGCCTCCCCCAAGTGTCGCCACAATGAACGGTCCTGTGCGACTCGCATCCATCGGATTTCATTATAGTCGGTAAAAATCTTACCTACAGGAACTAATAGCGAGTTTTATTAATGTGCATGATCAGTGCAGTGCTACAGGTATTGGCACGTATATTGAGCGCTCGGCGTCAGAATGGGGATCGCTTTGCGCATTCCATACATTGGTGAGCCAATCGTCGTCGTTGTTAGATACATGCAGCAAGCGCAGGGAACGAATCACGAGTGACGTCTATAACGCGATGCCGCGGCGAGCCAATCACTGACACTACGCCCCCGCGACTCACTTCGTACCACTAAAGAGACCAAATATTTGACTTCTGCGCAATTTGAAGCCAGCGCTCAAGATCCGTGCCGATATCTATAACCCACTGATAACGGCCCCGACTTACGAGTTGTAGGTCGCAGGTTTGAACACAGCTCTCAAAACAGTGATGGAAAACATCGTGAGGAAACCGGCATATCATAGAACCAAAACATTCATTAGACATTCACCAACCTAAACTGGGCCCGCGAGGTGGATTACGGCCATTTTCCTCTCCTAGAGAGGAGGCCTGAGTCCCAGCAGTGGGAACATTATAGGGCTGATAACGTTTATGCTATCATGAATGTGTTCCCAAAACGTTTAGTGCGTATGAGTAGAATGTCCACCATGGTCCAATCACAGAAAAGATGATAGAGGTCAGAAAGGAAATACTTTCCGATTTGCACTACGTGTGTCGCCGCTTTTCTCCCAATCCACTACAGGCAATAAACCAATACGAACGCGCATTACGAAACCAACAGACCACGCACACTTAGATTGTAAGTTTGCTATTGGTTGTGTCAATTATGAGCATGATCATACTTTGAGGCACGTCTGCCCCGCCCACAAGCCTTTTTTCTAATCTCTCATCTTTTCTGTGATTGGTCCGATGATCGACCCGGCTTGGCTCAATTAAGTTATGCAATTTAAAATGCTTCATCATATCAGCCGACAGACGTCCACTGTTGGACATAGGCCTCCCCCAAGTGTCACCACAATGAACGATCCTGCGCGTCCCGCATCCTTCCAACGCTGCGTCTTCCGGTACGCGATCGCCACTCCAGAACCTTTCGGCTCCAACGGCCATCCGTTTTGCGAGCAATGTGCCATGCCCATTGCCCCTTAAATTTGACGATTCTTCATGATATGTCGGCAACCTTGGTTCTCCTTCATTTCTGATTCGATCACGCAAGGAAACTCCGAGCATAGTCCTTTCCATTGCCCTTTGGGTGACTTAAATCCTTCTGATGAGGCCCATTCTGAGTGACCACGTTTTGGAACCATAATATGTCATCACTGGCAACACGCACTGGTCATAGATTTTCGTCTTGAGACACTGTGTTATGTTGGATGAAAAGATACTATATTATATTTAAAATGCAATAGGTAGAAAACCGACAAACTAACAACTCGTCTCTTTCTACCTAAGATACCGTGGATTCAATTACAAATTTTCCTACCTAGGGAATTCATTAAAAAAAGTTAATCTGGATCCATTAAGGCGTGCTTAACGGGCCATAATTCACGATTGGGAAGCCGCGAGCTCCGTCCACACAATAGGTAGCCCCCTCGGGTCCTGCACAAGGTTCAATAGAAATATTTCTTTAGATTTCTTTATACAGATGTTTTGGGGTTCGTCTCTTATTCGTTTGCTCTTAATTACACTGTGCAACAAAATTTAACTTTTTTTTTCCCACCAGAACTTTTTTGCCACATATGGTTTTATTTCGACTCCCTTTAGTAGAAAACAGATTTAGAAAAAATTAGTTAGCTACAGTTTTTTTGTGACAGCCACTTCATTTTTCATGAAAAACACTGATACTTATATTACAATTAATTTAAAAAATACGGTTTTTTAAACTATATGTTACGATTTTCTGGAGTATATTGCTTAAGGTTGGTTACCACAAGAATCCAACCAAAAACTGCTAGTATTCAAGGACTCCATTTGCACTGGTGTGGGTTTTTCATACTGAAAATGACCTGTCAGAACCTTTCTCTAATGCGTTGCGCAAAGTATCCCAGATTTTTGGTACCGAAGTCTAAATGTAATTGTAGAAAGTGAAAAATTATAACTCAATGCTTGATACATTTTAATTGATTCCTATGTGAGATTTTTGTAATAATTTGTTTCGTAATATAAAAAAAATAAATATGTTCTTGTAAGTTTGTTTTTAAAAATCACCAAAAAGATGATCTAGACTGTTCTAGATCAGCTTGAATCAGTAATTAGTGTTCCTCTCTTATTAGGTACAAAGGCTAGATCATAAATTTTATCTGCAATTACAATACACGAAGGTAAGTTGATGGTATCAGTTCCAACGCATTTGTTTTGTTTGGTGCTGCAGATTTTGGCACATTAACACTATGAGAAAGTATTTGTATTGCAAAACGTACATTTGTATATTTTATAGAGTATGTTTACGTCATATTTATCACTTTTGCCTATATAAGTCAGACAAAACAAGCACAGACATGTGGTGTGTCTGCGGTCTTTAGAATCCTGTTCAAAACATAGGGTTTCCGAAGCCATTAAGCGCACTACTTTTGTCTAAGCAATAAAATTATTGACTCCTGTCGTAGAACCTATCTTAAGCACTCACCTTACTTTAAGAAAACCACGGAAAAATCAAAACTATAACGATAATACCATTTTTCCCGGTCAGCAAAATTTTCATTGATTTTTAGAAGTTAGTTCTTAGTTCACCACATACACAGCAGAAACTGTTAGGATGAATGATACCTTCTTAATGTGTCGAGACACAAAAACCGGCCAAGTGCGAGTCGGACTCGCCCATGAAGGGTTCCGTAGCAGCAAGTAACATAATATAAAAGTTCTTGTAATGTGTTGTAACTTTGATCGATGTTTTAATAATACTGTATTTTTTTCGATTTATGACGCATTAAAAAAAAACTACTTACTAGATTTCGTTCAAACCAATTTTCGTTGACAGTTTTTATAGTAATGTACATCATATATTTTTTTTAGTTTTATCATTCTCTTATTTTAGAAGTTAGAGGGGGGGGGGGGGACACACATTTTACCACTTTGGAAGTGTCTCTCGCGCAAACTATTCAGTTTAGAAAAAAAATGATATTAGAAACCTCAATATCATTTTTGAAGACCTATTTATAGATACCCCACACGTATGGGTTTGACGAAAAAAAAATTTTTGAGTTTCAGTTCTAAGTATGGGGACCCCCAAAATTTATTGCTTTTTTTCTATTTTTGTGTGAAAATCTTAATGCGGTTCACAGAATACATCTACCTACTAAGTTTCAACAGCATAGCTCTTATAGTTTCGGAAAAAAGTGGCTGTGACATACGGACGGACAGACAGACAGACAGACAGACAGACATGACGAATCTACAAGGGTTCCGTTTTTTGCCATTTGGCCACGGAACCCTAAAAATGATTAGCTTATGCATGACAAACTTACAATTTAACACTATCTTTAAAAAAATATTGTAATTCCTGCGACCGCAGTGGAAAGTTCGGGAAATTTTTAAGTGGCTGTCACGCCCAATCTGTAGCTAATAGAAACAAAGTATAGTAGTGTTTTATGATGAGGGTAGATAGCTAAGTAAAAATAACTCTGCACAATCTTGGTGGGAAAAACCTTGTTGATCAGTGTTATTATTAACTTGCTTTTGCCCGCAGCTTCGACCCGTAAATAAAATATAGCCTATGTCACTCAGGAATAAAACAGCTTTCTATTGGTGAAAAAATTTTAGCAATCGGACCTGTACTTCCAGAAATTACCTCCTACAAACTAAAATATGGCCAGCTGCGGCCTTCTCGTTCGATTTATAATTTGGGTGAAAAACAAATTTTATGTACTTCTATATATAAGATATATTATTGAGGATTTTCGAAATAAACCACAAATTGTTTCTCTGAAAACAAAGATTTGTTTTATTCAACACGCTTTTACAGTATAACAATTATTGTTTAACTAAAATTACACTTTTATCTCACCTGAAAACAAAGAAACGACATTTAAAGTTCACTAATATCGCCTCCTCAATTATATCCCTTTATTTATCTCTCTACAAGTTTTTATAACAATAAAATGCACAAAATAATCTAAACATCATCTGCCATTGAATCATACGTCACCCCGTATTCACAACTTAGAAATAAAATTAATGAAATGTCATTTCCAAGGAGGTCATTTCATTACATATATATTATTAGTGTAGATGTTAGATGCAAGACGCACAGGAACGTTCATTGTGGCGACGCTTGGGGGAGGCCTATGTCCAACAGTGGACGTATATCGGCTGAAATGATGATCATGATGATGATGAGATGTTAGATGTACGCTACAATCTAGGAGCTTTGGACTCAGTGGAGAGGCGTGTGAAGAGGGTAATTGGTGTTCCAGATTTGGTTAAGCCCAATTTAGAAACCCAGAGCATAGGTGTAAGGTTAAAACCCTGTGTTCTTTCAGTTGCTTTTTGTCTTCAGGTGACTCTTTCGAGCGATCCTAAACATTTGATTGATGATTCGTCTTTTTTCTATTTCTGTTTTTATGAACATGATTCTAAAACTTTCTTGAAAAATTATCGTTTCGTCTTGCACCAGTATTCCTGTGTAGGTATTTGCATAGAAGATATTCGGAATTTCCGACCACAAAATTTCCATATCAAATAAGAAAAGCTATTCCACAAACAAGTGTATGACTAAAGGTCGGTCTAGACACACCACTTTATTGCAACTTGGTAGCAACGGAATCAATTTTTAATACATACTTGTTACATTTAAAATGTTTGTTAAATAATGCCTCTCTCAAAAAACTGCATCGCGAATTTCGCATCGTGGCAAAAAATATTTTTTTGAAATATTCAATTCAAAATAGTCTTTAATGTCGTTAAATGTAGATCATCTCTCAATCACAGAAAAACTTTATTTATTTAAACTTTATGTACAGTAGTGGTATGTTTGACTTAATGCAACTGGGCATTCTCTACCAATCAATCTTTGGGTTAAAAAATATAACTCTGTGGTAGGTTTGTATAATAAATAAGTAACAGATATCTCAAATTGTGTGTTTACTTGTTTAATAACAGGTTGCTTATAATAATAAAACACGTATAATATAACTTTAAACTCATAATCGAGAGACCTGATTGAAATAAAGACCGCTACGGTCCACTTACATCCATAGTCCATCATGGATTGCGTGCGGCAACCAGAACCTAAGAATATAGTGAGGGTTAATAGGTCAGTGAAAAAACCAATCAGTTGCTAAACTGTTGCATCGTCTGATCACAAACTTACATTCGAATACGGATAGCAACGTGCCTATGAAATATGCAAATACATTTATAATTCAAGTCAAGAGCCGCAAGCGTGGCGCCTCGCTGATAATCCAGAGTTAAGATGGGCTCAAGTGCTTAAATGCAAACATAATTAACTTTTCATGGATCAACTGGCATCAATACTCAAGATATCTGGTGTTTTCCTGGCTCAGGCTTCCTATGTAGGTGAGGGAATGGGCCATAATCTACCACACGGGCTCAGTGGGTTGGTAGA
The DNA here is from genome assembly GCA_910589285.2 of Mythimna ferrago. Taxonomy (NCBI): domain Eukaryota; kingdom Metazoa; phylum Arthropoda; class Insecta; order Lepidoptera; family Noctuidae; genus Mythimna; species Mythimna ferrago. The sequence continues at coordinate 7,015,377 of OU342693.1, forward strand.
TGTCACATGTTTTAAAATTTTTAGTTTAGGACATGCAGGTTTCTTCACAATGTTTTTCCGTTTTGAGACCTATGGTGTTTAAGAGTTTACTCAAAGTAAAGCGTCAGTCTGGGTATGAACCCGCGATCTTCGCGTCAACACTTCTTTAGTCAGGGCCATTATTACTAGGTCACCACTGTTCTAGACAGGGTCGTTATTACTAGGTCACCACTGCCCTAGATAGGGCCATTACCATCGGGTCACCACCACAGTATGGAAATACTTTCCGTTTTGTACTACGAGTGTCGCCGCTTGTCTTTACCCACCCACCCTTTAATTCCACTACAGGCAATTGACCAATACAAACGCGCATTACGCAACTAACAGACCACGCACACTTAGATCGCAAGTTTGCTATTGGTAGTTGAACTATGAGCATTGCCCTACTTTGTGGCTCGCCTGCCCCGCAAGGCCATTCTAACCTCTTTTATCTATTTTGTGGTCACCACTACTGTAGACGGGGCCGTTACTACTGGGTCACCATTGCTTTAGTTATTTGGGCGGTGCATTTTAACGTAAAAAAAAAAAACAAAAAAAAGTTTTGTTTCCAAGTAAACAACTTTCAAAGTAGCTTAAATTTTAAATTCAATTTCACGTTACGGAGCTTGTTCATAAGAACAACAACGTAAATCCAAGTTTACCTTATGTTGTACAAAATTATGTTTATTTTGAATTTGCACATGTTATAAATCATCGCTTGGTAAGACATTTGATTCATAGCATGGCCTCTTCTTGCGACGTAAATCAGATGAATCACCGAGCAATTCACCTTTATTGATGTAATTTTCCTTCATTACTAACACCTACGCTTTTAACTTTCTCTCAAATGAAATTATTATTAGACCTTTAGTGTTTTTGGGAGGACCGTAACAATAATTGTGTATTGTGGGTTTTAAGCATCATTGGTGAATAGGTGTGAATAGGTGTAGCGTCAACGTTGGGTGACGCGATATGAAAGTTTCTAAAAAACAGGCTACAAGGATGGTACAAAATTGGAAGTCAGGTACTCACTGGGTGCTGGGATCCTGGATCATCTTGGACGCACTTTCAGACGATATTTCACGGTATTTTCGGAGATTGTTAATCGCGCGCGTGTAAGATAAGTTAGCCGGCCGGCTCATTGGATTCGAATCGTAATTTTTTTCCTTGCACCGTCAGAGGCGGTGCTGTGCGGTTGGGATATGAGGTTTTTGGGACGGAATGGGATAAGGGAATTCATCTTAAAGCCTGTTCAATTGGTAATATGAAATTTATTCTTAGTTCAATAGATTTCAATTTTATTTATCTGTACATCGGTAGTATTTTCACCTATAAAGCTGTAGAGTTTTTTGTTTGAACGTGCTAATCTCTGGAACTCATAATTCGCATTGAAAAAATCTACTAGTGTAGGATTGCTTTCATTTAGGTTTTAAACTTTTAAATATAAATATAAAGCACCCGAAGCCGGAGCAGATTACTAGTTCGATACTAAAAACGATAGATACGTTTCGTTTCAAATATATCGTCTACGACTTTGCAGACATCTCTATCAATATTTACTGGACGGTAAGTAATAAGTATTGTTTTCTATTTGGCATCAAAGAAACTTCGATTATTATCAGACAAAGGTTCAAGTCTTGCTCTTTAAACGTTATCATTCTCCATTTCACAATGTTCACACGTTGTAGATATTTATTGTTATTTTTTCTCTTGGAATTCTTCGTTCAATTTATCTTTAATTTTTATCTTAGATATAGGGACTTGAATACGCGTCTTTTGTACTTTTATCGGGATGTGTGTACCTACTTAAACTTTATTGCTTGATAATTATTGCCTTTTTAGGGTTCCGTACCTATAGGAGAAAACGGGACCCTAATGCTAACTCCGCTGTCCGTCTGACCGTCACCACTTCACCAGACTATATTTCATGAACTGTGATAGCTAGACACTTGAAATTTTCACAGATGACGTATTTCTGTTGCTGCTAATGCCGGCCATACACGGTCAAACCTGTTGTCCAATCGGTATGACGCTTCATGTTTGATCAAACCTGTAGTTCGTCTATTGCTGGCCATACACGGTCAAACCTATCGCCCAAACGGTATGACGCTACATGTTTGATCAAACAGATTTGACCGTGTGTGGGAGTGGATTGGTATGACGTGGGTATGACCAACATGTTTGACGGCAGAATCGAATTTCAATTCTTTTGGTTTGATCATACCGATTGGTTCATACCTGTTTTTTATATTTCTATGGATCATACCGATTGGACGGTGTATGGGACCGATTGGACAGCCCCATACACGGTCCAATCTGTTTGATCAAACATGTAGCTTTCATACCGATTGGACGACAGGTTTGACCGTGTATGGCTGGCATTAAACATCAATACTAAAAAACTGAATAAAATAAATATTTAAAGGGGCTTCCATAAAACAAACGTGATTTTTTTGCCGTTATTTGCTACGGATGGTACGGAACTCTTTGTGCGAGTTCGTCTCGCACTTGGCCGGTTTTTTTGTCGTGTACGTATTGTGAGTAACAAAAGATTTCTCGAATAGATACAGTAGAAGATTGTTCCTGGTGACGGTTTTCTTTCTAAATAAAGATAAGATTATATATTATACGCCTCCAGTCATTCAAGAATTATTATGATAGAGAGTTATTTACATGTATGATATACTGAGCGGTTTTTTTCTTTTTCCGGTGGGTAAAAATGATTTGTTCTGTTTTAATACCACTCATCTAATACCACTGGTATTTGTTTGAACGCAATTTTATTACCTATTTTGAACGGAGTCCACTCTTTAAATAATTTAATTTAATGTACGAACCCATACCAGTGACTTGAATTTAGTACAGTCAGCTCAAGTCAAACCTAATAAAATTTTGGTTTCCTATTATTTTTATAAGATCGTAATATACAAAAACTTTCACTAACTAATCACTTTTTTAATATGTCTGAAGAAGCTACAATCAACCCTCAACATCTTGGGGGAAAACAGAAACCTTGACTTGCATAAAAAAAAATGGTGGCTTGTTGTTATTTAGAGCAGGTTTGCAGTACACAATTTATTATTAAACTAGACATTTGTTAAATAAATAAGTTTTTTTGGATTTTATTTCAATTAAAGATCCTATACAAAGTATTTTGGCTGACTGTACTTTAGATCCTTGAATTTCTTTTAGTATTAGGAGCAATGGTATCCATTCGGAATAGACAATTAACACGGGTTCAAACAAATACCAGTGGTATTAGATGAGTGGTATTAAAACGGAACAAATCGTGAAAATCATCCAAATGACATCCCCCGCCCTTGGGCAGAGACAGATAGTGTCAGACTATTATTGACTAATAAACCCACCCCGTTCCTTCTTGTTTTCGTACCAGGGCTGAGCCTACCTTTCGGAACTAGACCCTGGCCCCAGTAGGCTTCGAAACAGCTGGGCCCTACGGTTGCTGAATATACTGAGCGGTTCAGGAAGACTTTTAAAGAAGTTTGTTTAAGAAAGGATTATAGTCATTAAAAATAATTATGTATAATAGAAGTCTCATTGTCTTTCTATTGTGTCTCTGATTGACACGATTGAAAGGTTAATTGTCTTACAGATCGTGTAAAAAGTAGAGAATCCAACACAGGGATAAAGCTGTCTTTGTCTTAGATGGCTTGAATACCTCACCTTATTCAGGTTTCTATAATAACTCCTTCGCGATTCTTGGGAGTTGTTATATAAATCCCTCGCTAGCGTTCGGGATTAAAACATAGCAATCTTCGTTACGTTCAGAATTCAACATGCCGCCCGAAATTTAAAGACTGGCTTATCTCCTTGCCACTCTACTATTTCTTCAATTAATCTTGAAACATGGAGTTTTATTAACCTATTTTTTAGGCTTATAGGATCACTTTGTTGTCCGTCCGTCTGTCTGTCTGTGTGTCTGTCTGTCTGTCTATCTGTCAAGACCCTTTATGTCGAGAACGTGTGTAGGTATCGAGTTGAAATTAAAACCATATACTGTCTGCGGTCCCTACAAGCTGGGAAAAAATCAAACTTCTAAGTTAACGAATAAAAAAGATACGGCCTCTTCTGTAGCAAAAAAACGTATATTTTGATACTCTTAAAGATCGAAATTCATAGGGTACTTCCCGTTGACCCAGAGTCCTAAAATTTGGCACAAAGCAAGGTCTTATAGTACAGGTATAGGGAAAAATCTAAAAACAGTAATCTTGTGGTTATCTACGTTACAAAAAAAAATTGCAATTCGAAAAAATCTTCGAGACTCCATTCGGGAATTGTAGTTTGCACGGAACCCCTTAGTGCGTGAGTCCGACTCGCACTTGCCCAGTTTTTGTTTTTATTTGTAACTTGTAAATGCTTCACATTTTTTGTGAAAGGGAAGATTCGTAGAAGTAAAAATAGTCTTGTGGAGTCTGTCTAAAATATCAAACGTCTTGGGTAATCTAATCAAATAATCAAATTCTTGAAACCTGATGTACTATCACTTGCAAAAGTCCATAAGAATTCTTAAAACTTATTCGTTTGACGTTTAGTTTGACTTACGACCTTTTATTTTCAAGTTTCGCCAACAAATGATTGAAATTCACAATTTCATCAACTTATCATAAGTCAAGATGGCCCAGTGGTATAGGCACACAGATTGAAGCGCAAATCAGTGTGCCGCAAGTTCAAATCCCACGCAATTATTGACTTTTTGTAAGTTCTTACCCGATTGGAAGTTATGTATTTGCATTACATATATTAAATTATTCTTTAACTTGTTCACACATTTCTTAGAGTTAGAAAGGTAGATCACAAAAAAACTAAATAAAGAATTAGATTTCTGCGAGGTAGACATGAGTTTTAACTTAACCGAAATGAACTGTCGTTTGGTTGTAGTTGTTGGTTAGTGACGTGAGGTTGACAGTATTGTAATATTCGCAAAATGCAGGCTAATATTAGTATTGAAGTGAGGGCGACTATCATTGAGGTCTTAATAAAACACAAATATCTGAAGAAACCGGACTGAATGTGAGTATAATAGCTATTAATGAATTGTAACTTTATTACAAATTAATCTTCTAATTAAAACGTATGCCATTTATGAATCCATTCATCTTATCTTTATGAGGTTTAAAAGAGAAATACGTAAATCGTTGGGTTTATTGGATTGGTTATTGGATTAATAAATGCAGTTTTATTTTAAAATTATATTCAATAATTATGATTATTAACATTTTATATAATGAAAATGAAGTGAAGTAGGTATAGCTGCCTAATATATATTTTTTTTTATTTTAGAAAAATACTGTAAATCTTTGGCTAAAAAGATATGAGGAAGAAGGTAGCCTTGCTAGTCGAAAGAGAAGTGGGAGACCGAAGCTTATTAGCGAGGCGCAGCGACGACATATGGTGGACGTATACGAAACGAATGGTTTCGCACCAACGAGACATTTTGCGGAATTATATGACACCTCGATGGATACTGTTCGCCGTGCACTTCACGCTGAAGGCGTGCATCACAGAAAACCTGCTAAAAAGCCGTACTTGACAGAGAGGCACAAACAAGAACGATTACGTTTCGCACTAAATATTTAATGTTAACTAAACTAAATGGCCTACCATTTTATTTTAACATATCTGTGATTATTCGTTAACAAACACTGTATTATATTGTGTTTACTTTCGTTTAAAACAGCTATATCTTTTAACTTGTGCCATCGCCTCATCTTAAGAATGCAGTGAACTCGCTATCAATTTTGTTGACAATAATCATGAGTCTATTTCGTTTTTTATTCTTCTACCCGCACTGTTTTAACATAATACTATAGTTCAATTTATTTTTCTCATCTAATTGACGATTATCTTGTGAGAACTAAAGTTCTTTTAACAGAAATTGAGGTTTGGTTTCAATCTTCTTTTCGTCAAGAAAATGAACAATTAAGCTATGACCTCAATACATTCATTGTGACGTTACACAAAAATAAAATGTTTACAAAGTCCAAATCATATATCACTTTTCAATAAATAACTGGATATAAACAATTACCTATATTTTATTTTATTAAAATTTGAATATCCGTTCATTGTTACGTTATTCATATTATGAATGGTCTAAGTGGGTATACTTCCAACAAACAATCTTAGGCGTAACATAGATAACGGTTACAAGATAACTTTTTGTCTAGGTAACAATTCGACGTCACAATTCTCATAAATGTTTAATTTGTAAATATAAAGAATAAACATTTTTATTAAACACGTCTTTTTATTTCCACCTTATAACATCGAAAAGATGTAACAACTAAATAATTGCAAATTACGAATGTGATTCTTCTTGTGGTTAATAGATCACATTCGTAATTTGCAACTATTTAGTGCAAAAAATGCAATAGTATTTTTCATAGAAATATAAAAAAACAACTATATCAACATAGATTGGGAATTTCAAAGTAAGAAATAACTGCAACGGACCGACCATGATTTGAACTCGGGTTACGTGATTTGCGAATCCAACACTTAGTTCACACGGCTACCAGCACATGACGTATTTGAGCGAATTTTGCTATGGTAAGAACAGAAAAGTAATAATGTTTTTAAGCTCAGTGCGACGACAGTTCCTTAGTGTGTGTTATCTGTGGAATGTGGATACTCATACATGCGCACACATACGCACGGCAGTATCGCGCTCGCTCGGTTCGTAGCAATGTAATCTTTAGCGCTCCTATGGACTTTTGCGGCCTTACTGTACCTAGTCAACGCTGCTTGAACAATCAAAGTTGCAAAGAGATGATCATTGTAAACTAATAGAATCTTATTAAAAGTATTATATATTAAATACTAGCTTTTGCCCGCGACTTCGCCCCCGTACATAATATGTCACTCAGGAATAAAGCGGCTTCCTATCGGTGAAAAAATTTTAGCAATCGGACCAGTACTTTCAGAGATTACCTCCTACAAGCAAAAACACCAAAAAACAAACTTTACCTCTTTATTATATTAGTGTCGATATAATAGATTTTTTGATTAGTTTAAAATTACCAAGTCGTTTGACTTTTTATACAGACTATGAAACATCAGGACCAGTGAATACACTCGTACTGAAATTGAACCATTTCTATTCTAACTTTATCAATATTTTCTGTTCAAAACTTATCAACTTTTCATAGAAAGTCAATATAAATAATGACTATTTAGGTGCAGTAAGTAATAAACGAATATCGATAAAAAAATATTGACTTAGATAGTGCAGTCCTTATGTAAACGTTTACCTACCTGTAATTTTTATCGTATCGATAACTCGGTTTTGGGTGAGTCCGATAAGAATGAAGTCGCCAAGGACATATTGATAAAGTTCTTAGTCTTGCGATAAGAAGACCATTAGTGTTTTGTCGGGTAAAGCCAATATTATTTGAAATTAAAAGAAATATAGTCTGTCTAAAAATCTAACGATTTGGATTATTTATTTATTTATAGCTTTATTGCACACCTTAGCTTATTACAGGATACATTTACAAAAGAATAAGTGTACAATAGGCGGTCTTATTGCACAAGGCAATTTCTACCAGACAACCTGCCAACCAAGTGTATAATATTTATTAATTTAAAAAATACTTATATTCGATACTTTTTATGAGGTTCTTCTATTAATAAATAAAGATTTCTTAATAAATCTTGACTATTGAACCAGTGTTGATTACATCAGATTTCATTTTGTCCTAATAATTACCTAAGTCGTTTGACTTTTAAGACAGACTCTAACACAGGTAGAAATGTGACGTTGCCGGCAATATTGCCGTGAAGTGAGAACATTGGTGGCAATATTGCCCGAAATATGAATGGTGGCAATATTGCCAACAATATTCCGACTTCGGGCAATTTTGCCGGCAGCGGCATATCTCTAAACACAGGATTGGTTCACTCTTGTTCAAAACTGGGAGGAACGAAAAGAGGAAATTGGAGGACTTTGACTATTAGTAGGACAACAGAAAAGATGAAAGAGGTTAGAAAGGAAATACTTTCCGATTTGTACTACAACGAGTGTCGCGACTTGTCTCCCACCCTTTAACTCCACTACAGGCAATAAACCAATATGAACGCGCATTACGCAACTAACAAACCACGCACTCTTAGATCACAAGTTTGCTATTGGTAGTTGAACTATGAGTATTGCCCTACTTTGTGGCACGCCTGCCTCGCCCACAAGGCCGTTCTAAGCTCTTTCATCTGTTCTGTGAGTAGGAAAACACTTTTTTTTTAGTTAGGATGTCTTCAAGTAACTTTTTCCGCTCTGGGTGGAGCAGAAGGAGGTGTTAGACCTTTACTGACTAAAACCCACCTAGCCTTCATGGTATCTGTCATCGAGGATACGACAACGATTTTTCATAAAAATCGTGGTCGTATCCGCGACGACAGACGACAGACAAAAAACCGGCCAAGTGCGAGTTGGACTCGCGCACGAAGGGTTCTGCACTGTCTTTAGGAAAATTTGGCAAAAAAAATCGCGTTTGTTGGATGGAAGTCCCCCTTAAATATTTATTTTATTTTGTTTTTAGTATTTGTTGTTTTAGCGGTCACTGATATACATAATATGTGAAAATTTCAACTGTAGCTATCGCGATTCTTGAGATATAGCCTGGTGATAGGCAGACGGACAGACGGACGGACAGACAGCGAAGTCTTAGTAATAGGGTCCCGTTTTACCCTTTGCGTACGGAACCCTAAAAACAGAGTCTTTTAGAAATCGAATAGAGAAGTTAGATATTTTATTCCTCGTGGTTGTCAATAATTAAATACTTTTAGTTTGGCTGCACCATTTTTGCTACGAGTCTGTTTTTTGTCAGCATTTTTGCGAACGTTGCATGCGTTTTTTGCTTCGAAATTAAGTCTTGGGTTGTTCGTAGAACTACATTTGCTAAGTCATGTAATCTAAGTAACATAAATGTCTGTTGTGGTAATTTTTTATTTAGATTTCAGAGTTGATACCTAGTAACTTAATTCTTTGTTCAATAACTTATTATTGTAATAGTATTATATTATTAAATTATTATAGTACAAAAATTGCATGTTTAAGGAATCGAACTAATTTATCTATTGTAAATTATTATTGCATATTATTCACGTAAAAATGCTGTATTGTTGTATGTGCACGGAATAAAAGGTCTTTTATTTTATTTTAATTTTATTACTTGGTTCTTTATATACAAACTTTAAAGGCTTGCTCAGTAGACGAAACTGAACAACCTTCCACAATTTTTTTTTTCAGGAAACGAAAAAAAAAGAATCGGCCTCGCCATACAAATTGTCCAATCAAATTTATCATTTTGTATGGTGAGGCTGATTTTTTTTTTCGTTTCCTGAAAAAAAAATTTGTGGAAGGTTGTTCAGTTTCGTCTACTGAGCAAGCCCTTAAAGTTTGTGGAGGGCTGTCCCTTACACCTTTTATTTCAAATTAGTATCTATCTAGATGTCAGCATTCTCTTGCCTTTTTTTTTAGTAAATGAAGATATTTGATGATTAGCATTTAAAAAAGAAAATAAAAATCAATGTCTAGCTTAAAATTTTTGTGCCACTGTTTTAGCGCTTAAAAGTAAGCTAGCCTTAAGCTAATTATAATAATTGTCAGTAAACTAATTAACAGTGTGTGGTCAACTGGTAATTAAGTTATGCAATTTATGTATCTAATATCGATATTACGGTTGGTATTTATGATTATGTTAATGATAATTTCGTTGAATATTTATAGGTAATCCATTCGAAATATGATTAAGTATTCATTCAATTTTTTTTTATTTATTATCCGTTCAACCGATTTTGACTTAGGCATATGAGGTAGATAAGTAAAATTATGTATTATCCATGACGTTACCTCAATTCAGCTGTTATGAGACAATTTGAGAGGATGCAAAAAATAAATAGTAGAGAATACTTTCATATTTTAGTTAACAAAAATTTACCTAAACAAAACAACGAAAAAAATTACATTTATAGTGCTTAGTCTTCACACACGCCGATCTGGGAGCGTCGGTCTCATTACATTTTATATAGAAACTAGACTTGTAGAGTTACACTTGAATTTGGATGATTTTTACCCACCAAAAAGAAAAATAAAAACAACTAGAACCGGCAGATTCTTATACACAACAACAAGATATTGAAGAATTGGTAGTTCTTAGAATTAGGGTAGATACACATACAATACTAGTTTTGTAAGGAGACTCCAAAGAACTTGTATACGATATACTAAAAGACTTACTTAGATACGTTCCTGCTTACACTTAGTTCAGTCAGTATATATTTATTTAAAAACAGATATAGCAGGAGATTTACTAATAAAATCAGTAGATCAGGAGAAACTTGGCAAAATCAGGAAATCTCCTGGAAAATCAGGAGGTCTGGCAACACTACACTTGATCCACCACGCCACGTCGTTCTACGTACAAATCAGTACCCCTAGCCAAGTAGCTAATCTGCAATAGTTAACGCTTGTAGAAAAGCTTCAAATGTAGGTACGGGAATGACGTCGCCTCAACGCTCAGTCGCGTGGTCAGAACAAAAGAATTGGCGGCAAGGTCAACTCGAAGCGTTCGACGCAAGCGAAACGGTTGTAACTTGGCAGGCGTGTTACACGTGTGCATCCATCGGTCTAATGTAGTTCAATACTCCATCTATTTAGGTACTAAATGTAAAAAAAATGTAAATCTTGATAAGTCTTTTTATTTAAAATAAATCGTATAAAAGATATAAGTACAAAGTTTATTTAAATTTAGCTGACTAACTAACCTCGTTTTTTTTAAACTAGTGCTTGACTGCGATCCCACCTGATGGTAAGCAGTGATGCAGTCGTTGATGGTGAGGCGCATTAGTTTATTAAGAGCCTATAAGGTTTAGGTAAATACCTATTTGTAAACATTTTTAGATTACATTTTTAACCAACTTCTAAAAAAGGAGGAGGTTCTCAATTCGGATGTTTGTATTTTTTTTTTTTTTTTTTTTTTTTTGATTAAAGACATGTTAAGATTGTTTACATTTAGTTAACTACCTAACCCGATGGAGTATAGCTTAAAACGTCTTGCTATCGCGCATCGCTACATCGATCATAATCATGAATCAGGCGAACGGAAGCGCTGCACACGCGCGTCTAAAATTAACTCGTCGCGCGAGTAAAAACCGCGCCGCAACGTAAACAATTCACGTTCAGCTGGCGGGTCGTAGGTACCTGGCAACAGGAAATCGATTGATATCAACAGCCAACAGCTTAATAAATAATGGGTAGTATTTACCTGTTCCTCAATTTTATTTAACTGTTTCTATTTATTTTTGTTTTACCAAAAAATTGCACTAAAATGGCCACTTCTGAGTTATCACTTATATAGTCTGTCTAAAAAGTCAAACGATTTGGAAATTTTTAAACGAATTAAAAAATCTGTCATATTACAAACAATACTTTTTATAAGATTCTATTAGTAAACCATAGAAATATAAGAAACAGTACAGTAATGCGTCGCGTAAACGCCAATGCATTAAACAGAAAATGAGACTGTTATCCATAAACTTGGCCGAAGGTACCTACAGTGTTTTCTTTGTTTACATTTGTCTCAAGTCCCGATGAATTGAGTATAGTCATCACTAGATTTTTTTTCCAACTGTCCTTACTGACTCCTTTCTTATATCTATGTAGTAAACAATGATCAAAGAGATGATCATTGTTTACTACATAACAACCCTGATTGTTCAACCAGTGTTGACTATATCAGCTTTTAAGAATTTGATTAGATTACCCAAGTCATCTAGAGTCTGTCTGATTACCCTAGTCAAAGGGTAATCAGATAGAATCTAGCTATATGTCCTACTGTGCAAAGGCTTCCCTCCATTCTTTCCAATGATCATGGTTTCTCACTGTCTCTTTCTAATTCTTAAGGAAGATATCCAGGTCGTGATCGGCGGCGGGGGTGATCGGCGGCGGAGACCTCTCGCGCCGGGCCTTGGTCGAGGCCATGGTCCGGAGCGAGGAGGAGTGGCAGGCGGTCGCCGACTTCTGCGAAGCAGTAATGCTCACTAAGGAGGAGGCCGACCGCATCAGGCAACGGCGCTCCCGCCGCCGCCGGGATTCCGATCCCGATTTCCAGCCACCGTAGGCGCGGGCTTGCGGACAGTGAGCAATGGGTAGCTCGCTGTCCGGCCGTTCGGTAACCGTCTGGACCAAGCCCAAGTCGTCGACGGCGCGCGCTGTTCCCGCGCGCCTCAAGGAGTTGTCAGCAACAGCAGGGGCCCAGCCGGGTCGAAGCCTACTGGGGCCAGGGTTATCCGAAAGGGCGCTCGAGCCCCGGTATGAAGGCTTGAAGGAACGGGATGGGGTTTTTAGTCAGTAAGAGTCTGACACTATCTCCCGCTCCGCCCAAGGGCGGGGGTTGTCATAACATGATTTTTCCCATCGAAAAATAAAAAAAAAGATATCCAGGTCCCATGCCCAACGTAATAAAAATCAAAACCGGCTGAACGAACAGTGATAAAAGATTTTCATAAAAGTCTAATGTTATTTTGAACAGACTATAGGTCGGCGTACGTAGCCCACGTGTGTAATGTAGTTCTAGCTTAAGTGGCATACCTTAGTTATGCGGATGCGCCGAGTGCCGAGCATTCATTACTACCATTAATATGCACTTGCAGGTGTGATGGTCGTTAACATTGCATTCTTATGAGGTCTTTAATAGGTGTGTAACGGAAACAATTGAACAAGGATTACATTAGATTTGATCGCATGAGTGCGATTGATATGATTTTCTTAAACAAATCTAACGTTCATTGTAGGAAGGTCACCACTGCATGAGGACATCTTAATTGCGAAATTCTTAGTTTGTATTCCATCTTAAATATATGTAGTTAAAATCTCGTCCTATTTATTTATTACATTCTAGCTGTTGCCATCGACTTCGACCGTGTAAAAGTAGAGAATTGTCCCATGGGAACATACTCCCAGCATAAAAAGTAATAGAAAAAAAAAAATGCATTATCAAATATTATTATTATTAAATAAAAATATTATTAAATTACATTTCCGTATCCCATTTTTGGTGTTCTTCACTATCTAAAATTGGAAATCTAAAATAGCAGAAATATACTTGAACGAATAGACCTAGTTTCCAAATAAAAGTATCTATTATATGTGCAAATCCTGGACATGATCCACCCTTGTGCCAAATTTTATCCTAATCCGTTCAGCCGTTTAGCAGAAGAAGTAACAAACATACACAGTCACAAAACTTTATATTAGGGTTTGGGTCCCGGGACGTCTCGTGTCTCGAATTCCCGGGAATTTTCGTAATTTTAGCTGTCTCGAGTCCCGGGACTTTCGTGTCGAGACTCGAGACGAGACAAGATTATCGAAATTTCAAATAAGAAGATGCCTAGCGTCATTTAAATATGAAACAAATATGAGAATTAACAATGTTGTGATTATGACCAATGATTAGATACCTACTAGTCGAATTACAAAAAAGATTTTTAACTAAGTTCGTTTTATAAAAGTATAAGATTTAACTGCTTACAAGTGAATCTGTGTATGATTAAAAGAAATAAACAAAGCATTTTAGCCGTTACCGCCCAGCCAACACTGCTCTTCAAAAGTTCAAACTAAGTTTTACCATCTTTTATTGTCGTTAAGCTCACGTTTGACCACTGTCTCGCCTGATGGTAAGCGATGATGTGGCCACCTCTTTATAATTACTAGTTATGATTTAGATATCCTGCAAATACTACGGATGTAACATAATCGTATGCTGCCATATAGAATTTGTACATTATTACGTACCTATACATAGAATGTAAATTATTTCTTTCCGTCGTGATTTCTCAAACGTTAGATATTCACATTTATGGAGTATTTTTTTTATTTTCTTAGGTCGTTTGTATAAATATACAAACGGACGGTTTCTGCTCAAGGCTTTTCTATACTGACTACAATATCTAGCTAACTTTCCTGTTAGCTTTCTCAGAAACTGTCAAATATTTAAACATTTCTGTGCAATAGTCAGCTATTGCACAGAAATGTTTAAATATTTGTTTTCTAAATTCAAATTCAGAGTCAATTTCGTTAAAATAAATACATATTCAAATACATACTCTATCTACACTAATATAATAAAGAGGTAAAGTTTGTTTTTTGTTTTTTTTAAGCTATTGCATAGCTTCTATCGCGGGCCTTGAGCGTGGAGACCGAATCCAGAAATTCCGTAACGAAAATAACCTAACACCGCCCCCACTCATTTGTTTTTTGAGCGTGGTGACTGATAAGAAAACAAATGAGTGAACAATCAATCAAAGTTCAATTCAATGTGTGAAAGTGTAACTTCAATTAATATCAAAGAAAAAAAAAACACAGGAAAAAAAACTGCATAAATAAAAATAATTATGATTGCATAAGTTGATAAAAATGCTATGCAATAGCTTTACCGCGACAGTCCCCGAGTGCCACACGTTTTTTTTTTGTTTAAGGAGGAAACCTCTGGAAGTACTGGTTCGATTGCTAAATTTTTTTCACCGATAGAAAACTGCTTTATTCCTGAGTGAAATAGAAAAACATTTTATTCGCCCGAAAAAGACGCAAACTTAAGACTAGCATATTACATAAATAGGTACATTATTATATATATTTTACACATACAGGCTATATTTTTATGTCCGCGGGTGAAGTCGCGGGCAAAAGCTAGTATCTATAAAATTCGAATCAGCAGCATTTTTCATTAACGATTCTCTGCGTGTCGCAGGTTCGATTCCCTTACGGGACAAATATTTATATGGCCCATTGGCCCGGCCAGATACCTACATAGTTGTTCAGGTTCTGAGTGAGTTGTGTATATAAGATTTTACATGGTTGTGAATGAGTGTAATCATATTTTCAATAAAGTAAATATGACTAGAACTTAAATTCAATTTAGTAGTACTAAACTAAGTTATCAACAGACAATTCAATTTACGACTTTTTAATTAAATCAATAGGACGAAGCTAAAGGTGAAGAATTTTATCAAACTGTACTAATTAATATATTAATTACTTCACCATTTTGTTGTTATTAATTTATCTGTTTGATATAATTTTTATTATTAATTTGTAGTCTTTGAGATAATGAATTGAGGTTAATGGGAGATAACCAACAATAATAATAACAATCATTGACTCACTTAATACAATACATACATAACATGATCAGTGCCGTAATTAACCATTTATACGCCCGGTGCGAGCTTCTAATATTACGCACCTAGAGAAAAATACAATATAAACAATCTGTACATCTATAATCTATACTAGATACTACATATAAATAAAATTGGAGTGTCTGTTTGTAATATTGAAATAACTGCTGTAAAAAGCAGTTATTTACATGCATATGAATATATATATACGGTACATACCTACACCAAAATAACATTTTTTACAATTTTTGTCTGTCTGTTTTTCCGGGCTAATCTCTGAAATGGCTGGGCCGATTTTGACGGGACTTTTTTTGGCAGGTAGCTGATGTAATAAGGAGTAACATAGGCTACTTTTATTTTAGAAAAAACAAATTCAAAATCCTGTAGTCCACGCGAACGAAGTCGCGGGCACAGCTAGTAAGGACTAGATATGAAATTAATGCGCCTCCCCAGGGATTTCATCCTGAGCCTGGGCACCGCTGGCACCGCCCTAGTTACGGTACTGAACATCATTTATGCTTCTAACCGCCTGTGTCGGACACATCCGACCAACACTCTCGAGTCCAGGATCGCACATCCACGACCAAATACTCCATCTCGCCAGCTCTTATGTTTTTGGTGGGGAAAATCATCCAATGACAACCCCCGCTCTTGGGCGGAGCGGGAGATAGTATCAGACTCTTACTGACTAAAAAACCCACCCCGATCCTTCAAGCCTTCATACCGAGGCTCGAGCTCCCTTTCGGATACCCTGGCCCCAGTAGGCTTCGACCCGGCTGGGCCCCTGCTGTTGCTGACAACTCCTTGAGGCGCGCGCGAACAGTGAGCGCCGTCGACGACTTGGGCTCGGTCAGCGATATACCCATTGCTCACTGTCCGCAAGCCCTCGCCTACGGTGGGTCAGGTCTTATGTCACTTATAAGGATTGTAGAGCTAAACGAGATGGATGACCCAGTCCCACACACGACCCTGTCGGATAAGATCCGAAAACACTCGTCGGACTTATCCGACGCAAGCTGTTAAAGGGTTAAAATAGTGCACGTTCTTCTCTAATCTACGCTTTGGAATGTGCAATTATCATCATTTTTCTGACGGACTTCTTGACAAATTGAAAGTGCCTATAAATGGTTTATTTAAATAGCTTTGACCGCAGTATCGCTCGCGTACATAAAATATAGCCTACGTCACTCAGGAATAAAGCAGCTTTCTATTGGTGAAAAAAATT
Organism: Mythimna ferrago; assembly: GCA_910589285.2. Taxonomy (NCBI): domain Eukaryota; kingdom Metazoa; phylum Arthropoda; class Insecta; order Lepidoptera; family Noctuidae; genus Mythimna; species Mythimna ferrago. The sequence goes on from OU342693.1 coordinate 7,031,815, forward strand.
TAGTAATCGGACCAGTACTTCCAGAGATTACCTCCTACAACAAAAAAAACAAAGTTTACCTCTTTATTATGTTAGTGTACATAAATGCGTTGATTCTTGATTCTCGACAAATTAATTTTCTACATTCTTTTAAGAAATGAGATTATTTATTTATGGTATCACTTTGCATATCCATAAAAGTTTATCAATGACTGACTTTATATTTCTTTAGACACGGGGTTTATCTCACGTAATTTTATAGGCAGCTTGACCAAACACCAGAAATGCAATATCATACCGTGCCGAGCCCATGAGTAAACACCCCATATCCACCGAGTTATCGATTGCGCGTGACCTCTCTACTTCCTACACCATTTTTGACGTTTGTTGTCACAAATATCTGCATGACGGAGTGACAGATCGTGAAATGGCGAGCTAGACGAGCGATTCTTGAATACTGAGAAAATCTGTCAAAAAAAAAACAAGTGGGTCTACGGTAAAAGTGGCTCGTGGTCGGCTCCTCTAGCGTAAACCCACCTTTATATTTAAGGGATGCTGAAAATTGACGTTAAATTAAAGTTTAAGTACTGCTCAAACGTTTAAGCAGCTCTTAAATATTTGAGTGGCGTTTTAGTAGGTATTCGGCCGCTAGTTTTTTTAGTTAGGAGTCGGAAAGTGAACATAGGAACTTTTGGGCGCAATAAGATAACCTCATCGTGTTTGAGCTCTTTGGAAGTTTGGAATAGTCTGATCAGCACTATAGGAAATCTAATCCTGCAAACGCGGGTTCCCGATATCCCAAGTACGGGAAAAAAGATGAAATATTCAATATTTTATGAAATCGTTCTATAAAAAAGCTGATTATCTTTTCCTCAAATAGTAACAATGGGTAATAAATTATTTAAATTATTTTTTTTACTATGTATTTTTTTTATTAAGTAATATTAACGAAAAAATATTCAAAAAAATCTTAATCCCGTAAAACCCACGTACACGGATCTGCCTACGGGATCGCGGTTCTTTATGAGAGATTGGGTTCCCTAGTGGAGTAATAGTATACATTACCGTGCGATTAAAGATTAATAATTGTCATCGATATCCGTGATAAATAATTTTATGAAAAAAAGTTTTGTCAATAAAAATTTATTCTCTCGATAAAACTATTCAAATTCTAGAAGCGAGTCTAGCACACACCGTCGATTCAGGTCCTTACCAGACGATCGAACGGCGAGCTGCCCTTGTATTAATTCTTGCTACCGTTTAAATCCTAATGGACTAACCATACCTTTCGTAAAGAAATCTCAGAATCGTTTCCGTCTATACCCTATTCGCGTTAAGATTAGACATTTAAAGAAACCTTTTTTACTGTCTGTTCAACCGATTTTAACTTCTATTTCGTAGGCATAAGGATGACATTAAAAGCAAAAAAGTTAGTTACAATACCAACTATTTAATACAGCCGCCATTTGTCATGCCACTAACGTAACAAAAGTCAAAATTGGTTGAACGGATAGTTATAAAAAGTATTCATAAATGTCTAATGTTATTTTGAATAGAGTATAGACACAAAATAGATAGGTACAGAAGTCAATCTACATACAAAACGCGCTCGAGCAAAGCACACATAGACACCGTTCACGGACACGATATCTCGGCTCAATCGCCGCGGTCGCACTCGTACAGTTCGGCGCAACGCGCTGACACTAGCGCGATCGCCTAGCGTAGGTATAAAATGTGAAGTAAATACATGAGCTTGACTTCTGTACCTATCTATTTTGTGGTATAGTCTAACATAACATGTCGAGTTGCCAGCTTTTAAGATTGCAACAGAACTCGGCATGCTAATAGTTCGGGTCTACAACTGGGTTACACGCAATAAATACTCTTGGCTATCAATTTATCATTGACTGATTGATATTACTAATTTAAGAACTTTTACTGAAGTTAATGGGCTTATAACACTGTCACGGAGCATGTCCGGCTACAAAAGTTATCTATACTAGTATTAAGAGAGGTAAAATAAGAGCAGCGGTTGCCGAGCGGTAGTCCGAGGCCCCGACTTACGAGTTGTAGGTTGCTGGTTCAAACCCAGCCAGGCGTATTACTTATGTGTTATTTATTTCAACACCACTATTCTCAAAACGGTGAAGGAAAACATCGTGAGGAAACCTGCACGTCCTAGAACGTATAAGAATAAACGTTTTGTCTTTCTTTCTTTCTTTCTAGAACCAAAAATTCGAAGACATGTGACATCCTCCAACCCGCAATGGGCCCGCGTGGCCTATTCCCTCTCCTAGAGAGGAGGCCTGATTCCCAACAGTGGGAACATTGTAAGGCTAACTATGCTATGCTACTGAAGTTAAGTGGCTTATCCCACTGTCACGGAGCATTTCTGGCTTCAAAAGTTATCTATATCTACTCGTATACTAATATTATAGAGAGGTAAAATTTGCAAGTTAGTATGTAGGGACAGGGTTTGTAATCTCTGAAACTATTGAACCGATTCTAGAAATTCTTCCAATGCTGCATCTTCCAGTACGCAGTCGTCACTCCTTTCGGCCCCAACGGCCACCTGTTCTGCGAGCAATGTGCCCTGCCCATTGCCACTTAAGTTTGGCGAGTCTTCGTGCTAATAGCGGATATGGTGCGGATTAAATCAATTAAAATTATAAATCTGAGCACTAGGCTGTTATGTATTTATAACCTGCTTATCCTTGAAGTTGTTCAGTGCATGTGTGTAAGTTTCACTTTTGAAGTGTTTCGTGGAATAAAGTAATCAATGTTGCACTAACACGCTACCACTGAAGTCGCGTGCTGTATTGCAATTTGCGATGCTTTGAGTAAGCCATCTGTGTTTAATCTTTGTGTTACGTTCCTCGATGGAAGGTCAGGTTAGAAATGGCGAGCTCTTGTTCAGCATCATTGTTTTAAATCTTAGTTTTTCATTGGGACCATTCATGAAATTGAATTAAAAACTGGTATTCCATGGTCTCATCAGAAGGCTTAAAGTCATTCAAAGAGCAATGGAAAGGGCTATGCTCGGAGTGTCCTTGCGTGATCGAGTCAGAAATGAAGATATCCGCAGGAGAACCAAGGTTGCCGACATAGTACGAAGAATCGCGGGCAATGGGCAGGGCATATTGCTCGCAGAACAGATGGCCGTTGGGGCCGAAAGGTTCTGGAGTGACGACCGCGTACCGGAAAACGCAGAGTTGAAAATCCTCCTACAAGGTGGACTGATGACCTGATGAAGGTTGAGGGAATCCGATGGATGCGGGACGCACAGGATCGTTTATTGTGGCGACACGGGGGAGGCCTATGCCCAACAGTGGACGTCTATCGGCTGAAATGATGATGATGATCCCATGGTTCCTATAAAAGTGTTAACACACGTTCCGATTTGGTACGGCGGTTTTGGTCCGTCGCACCAAGGTTGTGATCCGCCCGTACCAAGGTCGAGCGTGATTCAGCTTAATTAGTATTAATAAAGATACCATACAGTGTGGTAATGTTGCCAGTTTTTGGGCTCATTACCAGTCGACAACGATGTGGAGGAGTTTTCGAAGCTATATTTTAATTAGTTTAAATTAGTTTAGGGTTTCTATTTATTTTTATTTGAGTGTTTTTGTTAATAAGTAATACACAAAAAAAAAATAAGGTAATAATATCACACTACTCTTTAATTGATATCCAAACCACCATTGTCCTTTTGTTTCAATTCTTCTTCTTCTTACTTGTTGATCTGACTAGAAATTTTGCTGGCATATTTTTTTAGCGTATATTCCAGTTTAAAGTAGATCAGATTACGTATATTATGTCAATAATACCTACGTACCTCCTTATGAATTTAAAAAACGCATTTCTGAACGAACGGCAAGATGTCATGTCATATGTTATGTTTTCAAATGAAATTTCTAAAGCCATGTTTATTTATTTTCGTAAAAAATCTAGTCAATCACAAGTTTCCAATTATGACGATTCGTTTGCAGTCCTTAAACTGGTCCATGATCTTGATTAGATAAAACAAATTCAATTATTTCGTAAAAAAATAATATGTACAAACGAGTAAAAAAGGCTGAAAAACGGGGAAAACTCAGAGGGCATCAAAAAATTCGTCCACATCGATGTCAATGGGAAAAGTGCCCAGAACGCTGGCAGCATTGCACGCTGGATTCGTTGACTGAAGAAGAGTCCAGCCCTCTGGTCACGCGAAGAGTCGACCATCTGTTTGCTGATATCCCGGACAACTCGATGAGCGCTCGGACCCTAGTGGCCCTAGTGTTTCAACCCCAAACGGGGCTCACACACATAACTTCCAATGAGGTTTTTATATTTACGCCGTTTGAGGTTTTCTGCACCTGTAGCAGCCGCCCCAGCACAGCCCGCCGTATTCAGAAGATGAATTATTATTTAATTATTTCGTTGGTTTAGGTAAATCATGGTAACTTATACAAGGAAGTACTTATATAAGCAGACACTTATAATTTCATCAACAATTTCTTCGCCGTTGTTCTTTGGTCTGACCAAAATTTAGCCACTTGGGCTGCTCTCTTTTGTTTCATTACAACAATGTTCAAATACCTTAAAAATACTGAGCCATTATCATCAACAATCGAGTCTTATTACGGATAGTTATCCACGGTAGAGTAACCGCGAATCATTTCACTAGCGCGTTCGATTTCACTGCATTCTCCCGCGGTGGCGCGTGCGCCGAACAAGTGGTGCTAGGGTTGTCAAGCGACTGAGTAAAAACGGACATCAGATAAGGCAATATGGGTGTGTCTCCGGCCAAATTCGACTTTTTTGTTCAATGAAGAATTTGTTTTTTTTTTCGATGGTTAATCCATTTTGTATATTTTACCAGTCACGTACGTATTATAAAGAAGACAGCTACACATTTATAAGTTTTGCTGTTATTTAATTCAATTATTATAGCGATTTTATCGACCCTTTTTAAGAAGAACAGAGTGTCAGTTTGCATAGAATGAGTTTTCTCTATTGTAAATAAAAAGTATTTTATTATAATATAATTCTAAGGAATAACTTCACCTAAGTACCTAACTTCACCTAAATTAATAGCTGAATTGCTATAAAATAGGAGAGTTCTCGATACTTTTCTAGAAACTAGAAAAGTATCTTACATGTTTTATGTTCTACCCGTATGCAAAATTTTGTCCGAATCCGTTCAGCCGTTCGGGCATGACGAAGTGACAAACACACAGACCAAACTTTTTTTTTAAATTGATATAAACTAGTAATTGTCGGCGATCCCACCTGAAGGTAAGCAGCGATGCAACTTTCGACTTTATAACATTAGTGCGGTAGAATTTCCACCTCTTGGAACTCAAGGTGTCCGGTCTTTGTCCGGCTGAACTGGCTTTTAGGATCAGGCAACCCTACTGGGAGCGAAATGTATGTATGTACATGAAAAACCATTGTTACTCTTGTTTTATTATGTGAAATCTCGCGCTGTTCGGTCGTAAGTAAGCACTTACATGGTTTTTTTTTTTCAGCATTATGTTTGCAAATGTTTTTGTAGAAAGAAAGGATTTGCGTGTTTACTTTTTTTTTTGTCGACTGTACTTCATTGGTGCCTATTTCACCTTATATTGTTATGTCGTAGCTCGTCTACCATCATATCTACACTAATATAATAGAGAGGTAAACTTTTTATTTTTTTGTTTGTAGGAGGTAATCTCTGAAAGTACTGGTCCGATTGCTAAAGTTTTTTTCTATGCTACACCTTCAAACTTCAAATTTGACAGGTAGGTTCCATATAGGGTGTAGACATACGCTAAAAAAGGGTTTTCCGAAATTTACCCCCAAAGGAGATGAAATAGGGATCCAAAGTTTGTATGAAGAAACCAAATTTCACGCGGGTGAAGGTAGCTACTCTTAAAAACAAAACTTTGAAACTGTTGACGAAGTAGCAGCAGACGGAGTGACGCTGTGATGCCGCTTGTGTACAACAAGCGTATGATGAGTACAGTTGCCAAAACGGATCTTGAGCGGTTGCTCAGAAGTCAAATGTTCGGTCTCTTTAGTGGTGCGACGTGAGACGCGGGGGCGAGGAGTGTCAGTGATTGGTTCGCCGCGCCATCGCGTCATAGACGTCACTCCTAACTCGTTCCCTGCGTTGCTGCATGTATCTAACAACAAAGACGATTGGCTCGCCAATGTATGGATTGCGCAAGGGGATCCCCACTCTGACGCCGAGCGCTCAAGATCCGTTTTGGCAACTGTACGCGTCTCTGAAGCTACGTGTCCGTAAGTAGGCCTAAGGCGCGGGCCACACAGAAGAGACGTAAGACTAGGACGCGTCGCGGACGGGGCGGAGACGAGACGCGGACGCGACTTTTTGAATTATATAGAAGAGACGGGGCGGAGACGCGACGCAGTCGCGCAGTCAGCATTCAACAGTCTGATTGGGTTGAGACGAGAGAGTGAGACCGCTCGCCCGGGGCGGCGCGGCTGGCATACCACCCCGCGCCCCGTCTTCGCTCCCGCCGCATTCCGTCCTCGTCTCCGCCGCGTCCGCGCCCCGTCTCTCCTGTGTGTTTTGAACAAAGGGCGCAGACGTAAAGGCGCTGCGCCCGCGCCCCGTCTCTTCTGTATGTTTCGCGTCGCAACGCTTCTATACATTTTGTATGAAAAGGACGCGGTAGAGACAAATGTCCGCGCCCCGTCTGCGTCTTACGTAGTGTTGCCAGGCGTCCCGATTAGCGCGGGATGTCCCGATTTTTAGGGGTCTGGGGACGCGTCCCGATTTGCACCTGATCGGGATGCTAAATGTCCCAATAAATCAAAAACTCTGAAACTGAAAGAGCGACTGAAGAAGTCTGGGTTTTACTCAGTAAAAATTTGACAAGACCTCTCGTTCCACCCCAGAGGGAAAGAAATCACTGGATGATTTCTCATCTAAAAAAATCTTTATTAAAAAAAAAATATTTGTCCCGATTTAAAACCCTAAATCCCGATTTGTTTTACCATCTGTCCCGATTTTTATACAAACAGACCTGGCAACACTAGCTCTTACGTCTCTTCTGTCTGGCCCGCGCCTAAGGCCCCTCTTCCTCGGCGACTTTTTGTAGCGAAGCAGTCGCGCGGTCGTACCGATACAGTCGCGATGCTGTAGCGTGTTGGCATCTTTTCTATAGCGCTTGCAAATGCGACTATTGCGCGTGTAGCGAAGCTGTCGCGCGCTTACGAAACGCGCGACAGCTTCGCTACAAAAATTCATCGTGGGCGAGAGGTCTAACTATCACAATAGAAAAGATAATTAGCAACGTCGTCGCTTAACCGGTATTTCAATAATTGCCAATCAGGTCCCTTAACCTTCAGTCAATTACTTTCGGTTCAATGGAGGGGAGATGTGAAAGACATCGGGTATATAACTTGATGTATATTATGTAGTATGTGTGTGTACGACTCGGCTATAGTATGTAGAATGTTGTGATAAATGATATTTCAGAATCAGAATCAAAATCAGATTATTATTTGATCAATTTATTATACAAATAGGTTTTAAAAAACACTTTTAAAAGTAAATTTTTTTTTCGTCAGTTTAAACGAGATGAAGCCGGTATGTCCTAGCTGACTACCCTGAGAATAAACACCGAAACAAACTCAGGGGTCAAAGTTTCTTATAAAGTCCATACAGTAAATATGTAATGGTCAAATAACATCAGAACCATGCAGATTTGTCTGAGATGGTCTTTTGAAGGAAAAACCATACTACACTCAAATAGTGGATATGTCCAGTCAATGTAAGCATTTGTCAGTATTCGCATTCGCAAAGCTCAACTCAGGACTACTAAGGAGCTCAACGACTTGACGTACTAAAGAAAGGACATTTGGGTAGGCTGCAGAAAATATTCAAATTGCCAGACATACGTTAAACTTACTGAAAAGAAAAAAAAATACCTTGCCCATCAATTTCTATCAAACTTGATTAATAGGTCGTTGTACTTAGGAGGACTTAATGCAACAAGGCATTCTCTACCATTCAACCTTTGGGTTAAAAAATACAACACTGAGGCAATTTTTCATTTCGAACCAGCCTGAGATTAGCGCTTTTAAACATACAAAGACACCTTTCAGCTTTATAATATTAGTATAGATTAGTATCTGTAAGATGATGAAATTAAACCACTGTAGAACCGCACTCTACTAAAAATTAGAGACATGAAAACGGCCCCTAATAACAGACAGTACACAAGTTTCTATACACAAATCATTAGCGTATATTTACTTGTCTTAAGAGCCGGTTGTAGCCACAGACGATTTTGTATAAACTCCACCCGGGTCTATGTCGACTGCGCGGCCCCATAACAACGAATTTTATTTTTCTAAAAAAAACAATAATAATTCGAGATTTTTGTTTTAGCCAGACTCTTTTAAAAAACCAACTTTATCATTTTATGTAACTTTCAAATATTGCGGTGACGTAATCTCGTAGATATACACGTTTGAAATCGTAAGTTAGGGTCAGATTTGCGATTGCTTTTTTGTCTAGCCAACTAATTTATATTATGTTTTAATTTTTGCCCAGCGGTTGGTTATATGGTCAATTTTAATAAAATAACTTTTCAAACTTTTATATGTGTGGTTTAAAAAGTTTAAATTGAGTAGAACCTGGCCTTAAAACACTTGTAAATCACAAAGGAGCCGCCTCTTAGACGATAATTACTTCGCATTGAGTGAGAATCAATAGCATACTAAATTCGGCTTTGTTTATATGCTTTAGTTACATAAGTACATGAACTTGACAGTTTTCGAGGTCGTGGACACGAGACAGAAGTTTGTTTAAGAATGGAGACATAATATGTTAATTCGACATACATTTTCTTTGTTTGGAAACATGTGGAATATTTTTGTGGGTGAGTATTTATACCTACTCGTAGAAAGAAAGAATTTGTAGGACACAAAACTTATTTACACTAAAATACATAGGTACGAAAAAAAAATGTACTGTTTTAAAAAAATAATAATAATAATAATTTTATTTTATCTAAAATTGTTAGTTCCAGTGTAAGTTACTTCTTCAAAGTTGTTAGTTTTGTTAATAATAGAGTGTTGTTTGCATGTTTGTGAAGTTAAAGATTTGGTTAAGCGGGAACTACATTAGATCGACGCGACAGACACGTGGAACGCCTGAGCGCCTGAGTCGCGTGGTGCGGGTCTATACAGCTCTACATGTCTAGTAGCCATATAAAATGTATGGAGACCGACGTGCCCAGGTCGACCAAGAAACGGGGTGGGTCTTTTAGTCAGTAAGAGTCTGACACTATCTCCCGCTCCGCCCAAGGGCGGGGGATGTCAATGCATGATTTTTTCCGACCATAAAAAAAAGGGGCGCCCGGTTTTAGAAAACCTCATGGGTGCTCATAATCGAACATGAGCTTTGGTGACTCGAAAAAGTGGCAAAGTTTTAGAAGACACTGATTTGACACTGATCGACCGACAAATAAATAAATGTCCTACTTACATCCTGCGTCCCAAACTAAGGTTTTCCCTTGTACTATGGAAACCAGGAACAACGAAGGTACCACATACATCCAGACCCAACACAATCTTTTTCATCAACCATCATTTGTGTTGGTGTGGGCATCGAACCAGTAGCCTGATTCACGTAAAATCAAACAAGCCAAATATCGTTGAAGTTTTATAGTCGTTCGATCGAAGTCCTATCCAAAAGCGGTATTCACGATCTATCGACTTATTTCCAGTTACATTAATAAGTATTCTACCAGGATAATGTAATACAGATGTTTTTTTAAATCGACGAATTTCAAACGACTATAAAATTGGTGTCGTTCAAACTCGATTCATGAATGTGAATACGGAAATGGTCTAAACGACTAAATCGCTACGATATCGTTACGGTTTTCATTACGTGAATCGGGCTACTGACCCTTGCGTCTCAACCGGCGTTCTAAACCGGTGCGCTAAACGGGTCTTCGGGTAATGAAAGAATACCCATCCCTAAAAGGTGATTACTGATCTGTTTCCTGATGTCTATTCTCAGGGGTGCTCGGCACCCACAGTTTATTTCTCATGGGTGCTCGAGCCCCCGAGCACCCACGGAGACGGCGCCACTGATTGATCTGAGATCTTTAGGTTCAATCAAGGCTCTGTCATATTTTTAGGGTACCGTACCCAAAGGGTAAAACGGGACCCTATTACTAAGAGTCCGCTGTCCGTTCGTCTATCAGTCCGTCTGTTCCACTCACTAGGCATTATTTCATGAACCGTGACAGACAGTTGAAATTATTGTCACAGATGATATATTTTTGTTGCCGCTATAATAACAAATACTAAAAACAAACAAACAAAATGTGTCCCTTCGTGCGCGAGTCCGACTCGCACTTGACGGTTTTTTAAATTACTTTTTCTGCTCATCATCTCTGGCAGCCATTTTGTTGCGTCGCCTGTTTACCTATATCCAAAGACAAAAGAAAATTTGAAGAGTTGTTAGGAGTCAATATGTTGGGATAACCTTGAGAAGCTCTTAGCGAAATTCGATTTTATACGACGACGGCAAAATGTTGGTTTTTTTTTGAAGATCAATGTCTTTTCATTTGTTAGTTGAAGACATACTAATTTACTTCAGTATCGTCTTGGGAATTTTGTATAATATTTAATCATTTAAAAAATACTTATCGACTGGCCTGTAGGTCTAGTGGTTAGTGACCCTGACTGCTATGCCGGAGGTCGTGGGTTCGATTCCCACCCAGGACAAACGTTTGTGTGATGAGCATAATCATTTGTTCTGTGTCTGGGTGTAATTTATCTATAATATGTATGTATTTAGAAATATATAAGTATGTTTATCAGTTGTCTAGTACCCATAACACAAGCTCTGCTTAGCTTGAGACTAGACGGTGTTGTGTGATAATTGTGGAATATTATATTATATTACTTATATTCGATACTTTTATATTCTTCTATTAGTAAACTATGATCAAGATCTCTTAATCAACCTTGATTATTGAACCAGTGTTGACTACATCAGATTTCATTTTGCCCTAATAATTAACCAAGCCGTTTGACTTTTTATACTTTTATGGATATACCTAGTTGTTTTGTAAACCATTTTAATCTACACTAAAATTATAAAGAGGCAAAGTATTTTTTAATGTGTTTTGTTTGTAGGAGATAATCTCTGAAAATACTGGTCCGATTGCGAAAACTTTTTCATCGATAGAAAGCTGCTTTATTCCGGTTTATTCCTATATCACAGGCTATAATTATTTTACGTATGCAAACGAAGCCGCAATCTTAAGTAGAAACAGCGGTAACCTTGCATTGTTCTCAAAATAATGGCAGATTTAACGAACCGTTCAATTCTCCCATCAGTATCTCGTATCTGAGAGAGAGATGGAGGTACGCATTACATATAGCACTATCTCTTTTTCACAACGGATTCACAAAAGAGGTAGTCTACGATGTACTGCAAATCTATAATTATAAAAATGAATCGCTAAATGCGTTGCTAAGCGCAAATCTCGAGAACAGCTGCACCGATTTCGCTAACTCTTTTTTTGTTGTGTTTGTTATGGTGAGAAGGTTCAGAAAAAAAAAGGGTAGTGTAGGGTAGAGTAGGGTAGAGTAAGGTATAGTAGGGTAGAATAGGGTAGAGTAAAATATAGTAGGCTGGAGTAGGGTACTGAGGGAGCGAAGCCGCGGGAAAAAGCTACTTAATATAATTATTTAAAAAAATGTAAAAAAAGACGTGTGGCACTCGGGGACTGCCGCGGTTTAGCTATTGCATAGCATTTTTATCAACTTATGCAATTATAATTATTTATTTATTTTATTTATGCAGTATTTTTTTTCCTTTGTTTTTTTTTCTTTGATATTAATTGAAATTACACTTTCACACATTGAATTGAATTTTGATTGATTGTTCACTCATTTGTTTTCTTATCGGTCACCACGCTCAAAAAACAAATGAGTGGGTGTTAGGTTATTTTCGTTACGGAATTTCTGGATTCGGTCTCCACGCTCAAGGCCCGCGATAGAAGCTATGCAATAGCTTAAAAAATGTTTTTATGTATATTTCCAATGACACGTCATAGTAGGAATCTCAAATCTCAATAACAACTTGTCTGTTGTGATACTTTTTAAAGTTTTATAAGTAAAACCGGTATTCTTAGAATACTGACCTGTGGTATCGGAAAGCGGACGTATCTCGTGAACACGACTAGTTAACTCATTTGACCTAGTTCAAGAAATACCATTCATGTGTGTGGAATGACGTTTGTTAGTTTTTTTTAGTATGTACTAGCTTTTGATTCTATTTCTGTTAATAAAATTATTATTAATAAAATAGAATTGTTTATTTCTGAGTACATGGTATAGTATATGTAGACCCCAAGCGAAAGCTGGCGTTCGCTCTCTCATTTAGACTTGCATGTTGGTGTAGTGGTTAGTGGCCCTGACTGCTATGCCGGAGGTCGTGGGTTCGATTCCCACCCAGGATAAATGTTTGTGTGATGAGCACGTTCATTGGTTCTGTGTCTGGATGTAATCTATCTATATATATATAAAAGGAGAAAGTGACTGACTGACATATCAACGCACAGCGTAAGCTATTAGGACTAGGAGCGTGAAATTTTGATGAGCATGATCATTTGTTCTGTATCTGGGTGTAATTTATCTATAACATGTATTTATTTAGAAATATATAAGTATGTTTATCAGTTGTCAAGTACTCATAACACAAACTCTGCTTAGCTTGAGACTAGACGGAGTTGTGTGATAGTTATGGAATGTATTATATTATATTATTGTCTTGTCTTCTTATTGTGTCTCTAAATAATTACGGTATTTGAAAGGTTAATATTAAACGGCATTATATATACTGCCTTTTCCAGTGTAGAAATATTAACCTTTTAAAGACGGTCAATTTGAGACACAATAGTAAGACAATAACTTGGGGTTTTATGAATATGAGTATCTAATTTTCAAATTCATACAATTATAGTTCAAACAATATATAATAAGTAAAATTAAAAATGAAAAAAATAATAATAATAGTGGCAGTTTTAAATGAAATTTATTTATAAATTATATATTTAATTATAACCAGAAGCGCCATGAGGTCTTAACGCGATCCATTTGAAACCTAAACTGCTATACATTTAAGTAGCGTTACCAGGCGTCTGGGTAAAGTCGGACACGGTAAGGCTTTTTAGTTGTGGCCGTTACCGAGGAGTAGGCTTCAGAAAGTCACTGTTTTATGGCACTTTTCGGGCGCTTGGGCCTTAATTCATTAAACCCCAAGCCAACGCCGGCGTTCGCTCACCCATTGTCTTTCTATTGTGTCTCTAATATTATGTACGGCATTTGAAAGGTTAATTAGACTTTTTAAAGACCATTTCATTTAGAATTTTTGTCATTTGATTTCTGTCTTACCTCGTCTGGCCACAAGCAGAATGGACAAGCAATTAGTCAAGCAATTGTAATTATATTATATTTATACTGTCTTTTACATTAGAATTTAAAAAGATTTTATGAATTTTACTGTTATATTAAAAAGTCCGGCTAAATAAGATGGTCTGTCCTTGTGGTGGCATGTCTGGCTTTGTGGTTTCATAACTTGGCAACCCCAGCGTATAGCTATAACAATTTATAGGGTGTATACTGTATGTGTAATTGTATACTGTATAGCTCGCTCTCACGCTTGACATTTTAACAAATCATGGCAAGGCCCTTGGTCAAAAGTTTACCTATTACCTACATATGTATATGTTAATACTTTAAAACGGAATTCTGTTCGTAGACAGGGGTCTACCAACATAGTGGTCGGTCGACCTTGACTGTCTGACGATGGAATGAATTAGTTAGTAAACAAGTTTCTCTATAGTTTAATATTTTGACCTTCCTTATAAACAGATCTAGTTATAGTCATGGTGATAAATATGATGTTTTTTAACTGTTTATGCAATAACTAGATTAAAAGATGGATGGATTGTGTGAAGAGTGATATACTGCCGTCGTAATGAAAACACAGTATCTTTACTTACTGTGTTCTCACTTTTTTTTTTATAATCGTAACGACGAGACTGAACTCTAAGCGGCAAAAGTTTCGGTTTATTTTTAACGCTTCTGGTTCTGACCCGAACCGAAAATTTTGCCGCTTAGAGTTTAGTCTCGTTGTTACGATAAAAAAAAAAGTGAGAACACAGTAAGCTAAGATACTGTGTTTTCTATTACGACTGCAGTATAGTCTGTCTAAAAAGTCATACGACTTTGGTAGTTCGAACAAAGTTAATAATTATAATCTTTTGCTTCATCAGATTTGTTTACCATAAACGGAATACGCTAGACAATTGACGTTATTATCCCTCAGAAATGTCAATAAAAATAAAGTACTTCTACTAAAATCATAAAAACTATTAAAATTCCCATGTGGTTTGACGTTTTAGATAGACACTATGAATGAAAAGGATGTTGGTAATACAGTGACGGGTGACAGGACAGAATGGAAGAAAAAAAAAACTTTTTATAAAAATAAATATAACAGACTTCAATGTTAGAAAACACTGAAAAGTATAAAATAACTTTAATTTCGGAAGTCGGTGTTTCTATAATAGTTTTGTCTCTTCGTTATTTAACATCGACGCATGTACAAAATTAATTTCTTTAAGAAAACGTCAGCTGAGCGAGTCCAATGACCTATAGGTAGTAGTCGGCATTGCGTACTAAATACACGGGATTAAAACGATCGAAATTTAGCGGTGTGTGTATATTAGTTGACCCGACGAACTTCGTACTGCCTAAATAGTCCTCGGATAACGCCATCTACAGGCATTACCAGAACCAGCATACTTCACTTCAAAATGACATTTTAATTATAGATAGCGTTGTATTTTATTTTATTTTCGTGATTTTTCCAGGTTTTCTCACTATTTAAATCTTCCCTGGACTATCACGAATATTTTAAGGCCAAAATGAGCCAAATCGGTTTAGCCATTCTCGAGTTTTGGCGGAGACTAACGTACAGCTATGATAGATGACACTACAAAATTGTTAAGGCCCTAGCGCCCGAAAAGTGCCATAAAACAGTGATTTTCCGAAGCCTACTCCTCGGTGACGACCAGGTTAATGTTTGAATAGCCCTCTACGGGGCGCCGGTGTGGGCGCCGTCGCTGAAATAGCAACCGGCGGCCATACTGACCGCCTGCCAGAGGGTCATGGCGATAAGGATGGTGCGGGGATACTGCACGGTCTCCCGCGAAGCGGCGAGCCTCCTGGCTGGCCTACCACCGTGGGATCTGGAGGCAACAGTCCTTGCACACATGTACGATATGCGCGTGGAGATGCAACGCCGGGGTGAAAGTCCGCTGCCGCGACAGGTCACGGCATGGCGGACAGAGCTCCGGCGGGATCTCATGGTGAAATGGCGTCAACGACTATCGCAACCCAGTGCTGGGCACGCCACAATCATGGCGGTAAGTCCCCTCTTTGAGGCGTGGCTGGAAAGACCTCACGGCGTCCTTACCTTCCGCATGACGATCTTTAGAAACATTTTTACACATAAAAATGGGTGGTTAAATATTCTTCAAAGTGAACATTGCATATGTAAAGCAATCAATATTTCGCAAAGAAAATGGATTTAAAGTAGAGCCGCGCGCTTTCCGGGCGCTGTTGGCCGCAAATAAATGCACAGATTTGCGTACTGCCGCCTAGTCGGGTGCGAGAGGTGCGTCCACATAATTTTGGCCAGATGGTTTAAGGGACTATAAGCCTTAAGAGTGTTTACCATTATCAAAAAACACTACTAACAGAGACCTAGACCATGACGTTTAAAGTAAGATTGTTTTAATATTGTTTCAGTGTGGGTAAGAGACAGAGCTATACGGGTTATCTAGCACCATCTCTTACCCACACCGAAACAAGATTAAAACAATCTTACTTTGAACGTCATGGTAACCCCGAGACAAGCAACATCATAATCAAGATTTAAAAAAATCGTTTATTGTTATTTTTTTTCGTCTATCGTACTGTGAATAGCTGTGCCTAGTCATTATTTTCAATGTCATAGTATGTGTAACCTTGATGATTTCCAGCGGATTTTGAAGCAATTATATTTTTTTTTATTTCGGTCAATGATAACTGTTCTCTCTGGTACGAACAAGGGGCCCAAGTCTGTTATTTTGATAAATTCGTCATTCCAGCACATCATCATTCCATTGTAATTTTTCTAAAAGTTCATAACCTGTTAATTCATAATGATCGATCACTGATCGGTCAATGGTCTCAAAAAATAAATAAATAGAACATTTACATTGACTAAAAAAAATAATATAAATACATATTATAAAGTGAAATAAATGATATTCTTATTAAAGGTTGAATACATCAAATAACCCCTTTCGCCCTGGATGGAGCGAGAGAGAACTCAGATTTTTACTGACTAAGACACACCTGTGTTCCTTCAGTTGCTCTTTGCGTTCCAGGGACACGGTAACTTTCAAACAATCTACAAAACTTAAACTTAAGGTTATTCTCGCTACCCTTGAAGCTAGATAAATAGCCTACCTAACTGATAGTTCTAACTAACTTAGTCACTCTAACTACAATACAACAAGCCATAAATACACACGTAACTTACAACTAACTTCACTATCAATATCAATTACTAGACACAATACCATATTAGCGCAGTTACCGTGATTTATATAAACCATAGAGCAACGAAAATGGCATTGTCAAAACTTTCCTTATAAACCAAGCGTGTCAATGAATTTGACAGCTTAGGTTAAATCCGACTAAGGCTGTGACAGCTGAGTAAACACGGCCTTGGCAAAAGGGCAACTGAAGGATAGGGTTTTAGCTAATTTCCCACTCTTAAAAAAATGGCTGTGTGTGACAGTCGGAATTTGTGTTCATAGGCAAGGTCCTTTCTAATAAACAAGACTGGTAAAATATTAAAAAATAACAACTTGCTAGGCCAAATGTTTTAGTTCAATAAAGCTTAAGTTATTTCTGAAGAAAATTTTGACAGTTGTCAAAATTGTGATTTTGTCTATGGTACATGTTGCTGTCATTCTTTGACAAATATCGCATTGTTATTTATATTACACAGGGCCTTCTCACTATAGAAATAAAATACTCACACACACATCACTGCTTACCATCAGGTGGGATCGCAGTCAAGCACTAGTTTATATCAGATAAAAAAAAACTTTTAATTTTTCGCTTATAAAAATATATATTTAAATAATTATTAGCTAAAGTACTTCTTGTACAGCCGTTCTCCCGTTTTGTATTTCTCAAAATGACGTGTCTTTACTCTGCCGGCGGCGGCATTCCGTACTCTATGGTACCAACTTGACGTACTCTAAATCCAAGTTAAGGCATGTGAAGCCTTTTGTAAAATGTGTCAATGTAGACCGCATGAGTCGCCTAGTTTATTATTATACTCGTAATAAATCAGTCTGTGCCTTATCAAGTGATGTAAGTACACCGTTGCATAATGTTGAACGCTTTGTTAGGTAAAATGGTGTGTTCGATGCATTACAGTGCACCTTGTTGCGTGAAACAAGATATCTACTATAATATGTCAGCAAAAAATTATTAAATTACGTCAGTGTTTTTTTGTTATTAAAGCACAGTTTAATTCATTAAACCCCAAGCGAAATTCCGGAACCCTAATTGCGGTATTCGAAAGGTTAAGTAAATTGCTCTGTGCCTCGTCATTATCATTTCTACTGAAAGACGTCCACTGTTGGACATAGGCCTTCTTCAAGCGTCGCCACAACGACGGGTCCTATCCGTCTCGAATCCATCGGACTCCCGCAACCTTCACTAGATCACCGGTCCACCTTAGGAGGCCTTTCAACGCTACACTGCGTTGCTCTGTATTTAAAAAACAAAAAATATTTATTTCAGACATACTTTAACTTAAGGCCTGGTTCTACTCATTTTAAACTTTTTTAAACCTCTGGAAATCCACAAATAAAAGAGAATACCCTGAAAAAATATTTTATCAAAACATGATATAAATTAGTTGGCTCGATAAAAAAATTCGCGAATCTGACCCTAACATACGATTTCAGACGAGATCACGGAAATATTGGAAAGTTACAAAAAATAATAAAGCTTGTTTTTTAAAAGGGCCTTGCAAAAACAAAAATCTTGAATAGATATGTTTTTTAATAAAATTTAACCGCTGTTACGGGGCTGCGATATAGACATAAACCCTGAACTCCGCCCGTTCATACAAAATACTCAGTGACCATAACCGGCTCTTAAGGGCCAAGCGCCCGAAAAGTGCCATAAAACAGTGATTTTCTGAGGCCTACTCCTCCGTAACGGCTAGGTCAATTGGTTTGAAAAAAATATATGTTTATTATAGATTCATGAACAATAATATCAACATTTGATTTTTTCATGCAATTAATGCTTTTGTCAAAAAAAAATATTTAGCAATTTTGCAACTTTTCGCAACTTTTCCCTACTCCTTCGAAACGGCTTGGACCTTTAGAAACATTTTTACACATAAAAATTGGTGGTTAAATATTCTTCAAAGTGAACATTGCATATGTAAATCAATCAATATCTCGCAGAGAAAATGGATTTAAAGCGCTTTCCGGGCGCTGCTGGCCGCAAATAAATGCACAGATTTGCGTACTGCCGCCTAGGCGAGTGCGAGAGTTGCGTTCACATAATTTCGGCCAGATGGTTCAAGGGACTATACGCCTTAAGTTTTAATGAATATCTGCATATGTAGGGGAGTTTTTTTACTACTGGGGATTGCCCAAAGACGTTAGTCATAGGTCAAGCAACTGTCTTGTCAAGAATCACGTCTACTTATTTATTATTCATATAAATTATTCGAAGTAGGTAAAGAACACAGATATTTTTCTAAGAATCGTTTGTAGAATTTTATTTGCGTGATTTAGGTTTTAAATTAACATTGTAAGTTATGGTAATAGTGATGCTACCGTTAAACTCCCAAACGTGTTTCGAATGTTATGCTATTTATTTTACGATTGGAAAAAATACATTGTGTACTTTATCTCATCTACGTAAATACTACTTTATAAATGAATCTATATATCCTTTGATCATGTCATTACCTGAGAAACGCGACAAAATTTCGCTAATAATTTTTTGTGTTATTGTCAGAAGTGTTAAAAAAAAGAAAAAATATATAAAATTGCCCGAACATTAAAAAAAAAACAAATTTAAATTTTTTTTGTTTCATATAGGCCTATTCTATTCTATTCTATTTTTTATTAATGGCAAATAGAGCCGATGTCGACTATTCTGCCAATGTCAAAAGTAAATTGGATTGGCAAGAGTGTTTAATAATAACACAAGGAACCAGAAAGTTAAAACAATAGTAACTGTATGTATGCATAAAAATCTTCGATTGATACAGTTGGACTCGTTGGGTTAGTACTGAACTGAAACACTTGGGCACTTTTTAATGTCAGAAACTAGTACATGATTCCAATTGGTCGTTTTCTATATAATATAAATGTAGAAGAATCGGCAAAAAACTTAATGACTGCTATTTAACGTTTACTCATTTAACTGTTCGCACGTTTGACAGTATAATCATAGCCAAGACAGGACGTGTCTGTCGCGTCAGCTAATTTTTAAATAAAAAATGATAATTGTTACTTTTTGAATTATAATTTTTTGATGACTGCAACTTTCACACATTCTTATTTTCTGTTTTGTTTTGTTACAGGTACGTACAATTCCAGAGAAACAACACCACAAAAAAGTTAAGAAATAAAGAAGGAAAACTGTATTTATTTTACACAGAGAAGACATGCTTAGAAGTGCCACTGTAAGTAGAATTAAGAGACGTTTGGTACTAAAATTGCGTTCCCCGTTCTTAATTTTATATTTGATATTTATTAATAACTAGCTTTTGCCCGCGCGGCTTCGCTCCCGCTCTTCCCTACTTCAGCCTACTATACCCTACTCTACCCTACCCTACTCTATCCTACTCTACCCTACTCTACCCTACCCTACTCTACTCTACCCTACTCTACCCTACTCTACCCTACTCTACCCTACCCTACTCTACCCTACCCTACTCTACTCTACCCTACTCTACTCTACTGTACCCAAAAAAAAAAAAAAAAAAGTATCTTATGTCCGTCTCCTGACTCTAAGCTACCTCCCTACCAATTTTCACCCAAATCTGTTCTGCCGTTATTAAGTTATAAGTGGTGTAACTAACACGATACTAATATATATATAGATGTATTAATTAAAATAAAGTAAATGTCTATACGTATTACGTATTTAAACTGTAGGAAATTTAATTTAAAACAGAAACTTCCTGTCTGAGGTACAGAATTGTTTTTTTTTTTTCTATCGGATATTATAAGACTTCTGTCACTATAACAAGGACCAACAGTCTCTTTTACTGACTAAACCCCACCTGTTGTATTGTAGTTGCCCTTTGCGATTTAGGACCACGTATTTCCTTTTCAAATGCAAAAGGTAATAGCAACACAAATAGATTTTAGTCAGTAACAGCACAAAATAGATAGGTACAGAATTCAATCTACATACAAAGCTCCACTCAGAGCGGAAGAAATTATTCAATAAATTCCCATATTAAAAAAAGTGCACCGTCTAAAGTCGAACGGGCTATAAACAAGTGCATACAAAATTTACCCGATAAGGAGTATGCCCAGTAAGAAGTCGCGTGTTACAAGATAATGTATCTTGGAGCAATTTACTAGAACATTATACGCTAGCGCACAAAATAATTGATGTCAACGGATGCTCTCTAAGGTAACTTGAGGTATATAATGGTAACTCGAGGTGAGTTGTAGTTAACTTAGCACAGTTTATGGTCTTAATTTGGTTTAATGTTTGGATAAAAGTTAGGTTAAAGTGGTTTGTTTTATTAGGCTCATATAGGTTACCATTTGACGTCGTAAAACAAAATTAAGGAAAAAATGTGACTGAGCCATTTAGTATCTTGGTTTAAACAACGTTTTTAGTGACTTTTTTTTTAAATGATATAAACCAATGCCTGACTGTGATCCCAACTGATGGTAAGCAGTGATGCAATCGTTGATGGTGTGGCGCACTAGTTTATTAAGAGCCTATTAACTCTAGCCTTAAAGATACCTTAATTATTATATTATTATTTTGTCTATACTTTCCTACTGCTGGGAAGAAAGGCCTTTTCTTTTCTTGGTGGACAAGGATATCCTCATGGATGTTCTCCGTTTTGGAGTAGGTGGAGGGGTCTGTCAGACTCTTACGGACTAAAAACAACCCTGCTGTTCCCTCGTACACTTGTGTCGGGGACTGCAGGTGCAGTGTGACTTCCACTACCCCGGACTAGTGGTGACCTGATCCCTGTGGGTGTCCTCCCATATTGGTGACAGGCTTGCCTACTTTCTTTCCATCTAAAGCCGGTTCCGCTGCGCCGTGTTTTCGTGTTTGCTAACAGAATTACACTGTTTGCTAACCGAATAGGAGCGTGGCCAAACAGTTTTTGTTAGCCGAGACGAATCGGTAACATGTTTTAATAACATGTTTTGTTAGAATGTTCGCGCAGCGGATCCGGCTTTAGTGAGGCGGTTTCCTCGCTGTTTTCCTTCACCGTGTTGAGAGCACAGGTGGTGAAATAAAGTATACAAAGTTTTAAGGTTTATAATATTTGTTTGAATTGCCCTTTATCGAAGACAGAGTATGAGGTATAAGGGCTAAATCACACCAAGACTAGTCGCCGCGACCAACAAAATGTATACAGCTCTATAGAGATAGGTTTACCCACCTGGTGTCTGTTTGGTTGCGCAACCAATTTGGTGGCGCGACCAGCTCGGACATGTGGCGACTCTGGTATCTGTATGGTTTCATGTTTGGTAGCTAATAGTAGTATATACATATTTCACCCGGACACCATGGGCCATATAGATAGACCTAACAATTCCATTTATTCATTAATTAATTAAAATTAAATCCAGTTCTATCCCCTTCAGAATTCCAATAAATTCTTCCGGCCTCCGTTGATTAAAAGATAAGTATTGAAATTACACTGACCTGTTGCTAAGCGATTAATCTGTCCAATCTCTATAAATCTCTGTCGATAAGGGCGTTTATTTGTTGTTATCTAGTCATAAATACGTCACCGAGAGGCATGTGGTCGAAATGGAAAATGTTTTCGCTTTGGTTTTTGCGATAGTGTTATAAAACTGCGTAAATAAAAAATAAAAAACTGGTCAAGTGCCAGTTGTACTCGTTCATCAAGGGTCTCGTACAAACTTACCTACCCAAGCAGCAAAACCTTATCCTAAAGCAGCCCATAGAACGTTTTTCAAGAACTGATTGGTGTTGCTGAACGGTTCTATAAAAGACCAAACAACGTTTATAAAACCCGGATTGGGCGCAGTTATATCGTTATTCGCTGATATAGCAGTTCTATAGTAGCATCGGCGTACCACTTTCGTTCTATAAAATTGATATAACAGTGAGATATATATGTCACCAAACGGTGTGGATTATTTGCGAAATAAGCTTTACTTATTTATAGTACAATTTTACTGCTTGGGTAGTTCCATTCCCGGATCGAATTTCGACCATTAGTGGTCAAACGTGAGCCTAACAGATTTGTCTTCAAAAATGAGGTTCGTGACCTCGACGACTAAAGAGTGGAATTCCCTGCCGGAGTCCAAGTTTCCAGAGAGTTACAAACTGGGTTCTATAAGACAAGACTGAATAGGTTACTTCTAGGTGACCTTGATCCACTGTCGACCTCGTCATCGCTTACCACCAAGTGGTCAGATGCGGGCCTATCAATAACGAAAAAAAAAAAAATCTTCGCGATGTGGATGACATCGCAGGCTCTCTAGTGTGGGACTTTAACCTGACCAACGCAACGGACTCTTGGATCTTTTCCCATATCCATCGCTTTTGACTGGCCTGATGGTCTAGTAGTTAGTGGCCCTGACTGCTGTGCCGGAGGTCGTGGGTTCGATTCCCACGCAGGATATAATTATGTTTGAGTGATGAACACGAGTTCATTTGTTCTGTGTCCTGGGTGTAATTTATGTAAATATGTACGTACTTAGAAATATTTCAGTATGTTTATCAGTTGTCTAGTCATAACCCAAGCTCTGCTTAGCTTGGGACTAGACGGCGTTGTGTGATAGTTGTGGAATATTATTGTATTACCTAGTTTTACCCGTCAGTAATAGCTTTTCCAGATTATCACCCCGTTTTCTAGTAATGAAGCCAAAGTATTCAAAGCTTGCTTGGCGCAATGGTTAATTTAGTAGACACGTACAGCAAAACAGCTCAAAAGTTTCTCGGAATTGCTAAAAGATGCGTAATAACAGGAATATATGTTACACTCTTCAAAATCACGGCTCTGAGCTGTTCTTTGGAAGGTATATTATCTGAAGAATTGTCGAAGTTAGCTTAAAGTACCTTACATTACATATGTACCTCTTACATATAAACTTCTGAGTATATTATTCGTATGAAAATAACGTTTAATTTTTTTTGAGGTTAGAAATCATAAAGAAAGAAAGAAAAGAAAATATGTTTATTTGGCACACAATGAACAAAACAAGTATTGAAAAATTCAAAATCAAATGAAATTCTCCCGCTTTAGGGTAGAGCGAGAGAGTATGGCATACTTTTACTGCCTTACTGGACCCCTTCAGTTCTGCTGTCATCTCTTTAAGGTGCGCGTGGAACCCCAAACGCCGGTGGACCCCCCGGAGGACACGGCGGAGCCTACGGTGGAGGTGTACCCCGAGTGAATCGCGGGGATTTTCTGTAAAGGAAACCCATGGTCGTAGATTGCGAAGGGCAACTGAAGTTTGGTTTTAGTCAGTAAAGTCTGAAACCCTCTCTCTCCATCCAAGAGCGTGAGAAGTAATTAGACCATTTCCCACCTTAATAAAAGGGGTCAAAAGTGCAGTTGCGCTCTACCGAAGCTTGAAGAAATACTAGTCTTTGTACAGAAGTTCAATGGCCTCCAATTAGTTATTTAATGCTTTAAATTCTATGCTACAAATTAAATCAGTCATGAATCATTACGCCTCTTCCTTCTACAAAGTAATTTTAGACAGTTTAGCAATGGTGTCCACCATTACTAAAGTGTCTAAAATTTTTAGAAAACCGCATTTTTGACCCCTGACTAAACAGTCTATACAAGGTGTAAGGGACAGCCCTCCACAAACTTTAAGGGCTTGCTTAGTAGACGAAACTGAACAACCTTCCACAAAATTTTTTTTTAGGAAACGAAAAAAAAAATCCGCCTCACAATAGAAAATTATACACTTTATTGGACAGTTTGTATGGAGAGGCCGATTCTTTTTTTCGTTTCCTGAAAAAAAATTTTATGGAAGGTTGTCCAGTTTCGTCTACTGAGCAAGCCCTCAAAGTTTGTGGAGGGCTGTCCCTTACACCTTGTATAGTGATAATAATATTCCACAACTATCACACAATGCCGTTTAGTCTCATCAAGCTAAGCAGACCTTGTGTTATCAGTAGGTACTAGAAAACTGATAAACTTACTTATATATTTCTAAATACATACATATTATAGATAAATTACACCTAGACACAGAACACTTGATCGTGCTCATCACACAAACTTTCGTCCTTGGTGGGAATTGAATTCACGATCTCCGGCATAGCAGTCAGGGCTACTTATCACTAGACCTACAGACCAGTCTAAAAAAATATTTAAATCAAAATCATCTTGAAAGCAAAACTAACTAGGTTTTGTAAGGTTCAAATTATCAAATAACTTCTCCCACTCTGGGTGTGGTGAGAGGGAGTGTCAGACCCTTTTTGACTAAACCCGGGTTCCTTCAGTTGCCCTTTCTGTTCGAGCATGACGCA
Organism: Mythimna ferrago; assembly: GCA_910589285.2. Taxonomy (NCBI): domain Eukaryota; kingdom Metazoa; phylum Arthropoda; class Insecta; order Lepidoptera; family Noctuidae; genus Mythimna; species Mythimna ferrago. Next base: position 7,056,646 of record OU342693.1, read on the forward strand.
GATCCTCATCTGACATGGTATGTTCGGGAGGTTTCTGCTCATGATTCAGGCAGAAGAAACGCCCGGGTATCACCACTGTGCAGACCACCCAGAGGACACGGTGGAGCACAACGTAGAGGTGTGTCAAGACCCAGCGAGTCCCGTCAATGGAAATAGCTAATTTCGCATTTATAAGGATTACACGAGTACAGTTACATAACATGGAATACCGGTTCAAAATACTAACGAATTGGCTTCAAATAATTACTGTTGTTTGTAACACACTGCGTTGTTAGTAGGTGAATGTTAACCCCAATACCGACTATTAGTTCATGTTAGTACCAACTGTGGACTGACAACGGAAGAAAATCAGAAGGCCTACTCTGCATTTCTTCTTCCGGGTGTACCAAAGCGAATCAAATTACAGTAATTACCGATAAAATGTACCTAAAATGTACTATTCAGTACCTAGGTCTAAAATATCTGTGCCTCCTATAAAATTAAATTATTTCAAAATTAAGGTACGCCCGCCATATTGACGTCAAGATGGCGGATGTTCTGTAAAATTTTATTATTTATCCATTAAGTACTTTTTTTTTTGATGGGAAAAATCATCCTATGACAACCCCCGCTCTTGGGCGGAGCGGGAGATAGTGTCAGACTCTTACTGACTAAAAAACCCATCCCGTTCCTTCAAGCCTTCATACCGGGGCTCGAGCGCTCTTTCGGATAACCCTGGCCCCAGTAGGCTTCGACCCGGCTGGGCCCCTGCTGTTGCTGACAACTCCTTGAGGCGCGCGGGAACAGCGCGCGCCGTCGACGACCTGGGCTTGGTCCGGACAGTTACCGGACGGCCGGACAGCGAGCTACCCATTGCTCACTGTCCGCAAGCCCGCGCCTTCGGTGGCCGGAAATCGGGATCGGAATCCCGGCAGCGGCGAGAGCGCCGTTGCCTGATGCGGTCGGCCTCCTCCTTAACGAGCATTACTGGTTCGCAGAAGTCGGCGACCGCCTGCCACTCCTCCTCGCTCCGGACCATGGCCTTGACCAATGCCCGGCGCGAGAGGTCTCCGCCGCCGATATCCATTATGTACTCGTAAAATATATTTACACCAAAAAAATGTACCTAAAAAGATCCTCAAGTACAAAAGGCCACACACTTAATCAGTTGGATAGTTCCTGAGAAATAAAACAATCGTTTCTCCTTTACCATCTAGGCCTTCTGCAGTTAAACATTCAATGTTATTGAGGACGCTGACTTCCTGTCAGTACCCCACGGGTATTATCTTTAAAGTTTACTGCTTTTGTATGTTACGTTAACTGGCTTATCATAGTTTTACTACAGTGGAATTGTCGCTCGCTTGATTAACCTTAGTGATAAAATTCTTAAAGGATTTTATATAAATCTGTCAACAGTCCGCTCTGTTCGTCAAGTACTGCAAGTTCAGGTATGCAGTCCAGTTAGTGAAACCAACCCTAATAAAAATAAACTAGATACTTTTCTTACTTCAATCGTAATACACTTAAAGAGTGGAATTCCCTGACAGAATCAGTGTTTACTGGTAGGTAGCTACAACCTGGGGATCTTTAAGTCATAGGCGAATAGGGTAAATTTAATTCTAGGCAAGCATGCTTCGTCGTCGCATTGTCTGACGACCACATCATCGCTTACTGTCTGGTAAGATAGTAGTCAAACGCGAGCATACCAAGAATACATTTTTTTTTTTTCATATCAGAGAAAAGGCGCTCCTGAGCAAAGGGCTCCTCGCAAAAGACGCAAGAAGTGGAGGAAGTCACTTTTTCCATCTTTCGCGGGCCCTCGCTTCCTGTTTCCAGCTCTGGTGAAATCTATCCAATTCGTCCCGCTATTTCGTTTGTGGTCTGCCTAGACCCTGTCTCACTGTTTCAACCAGCGCTCCACTTGTTTCTTAGGTTGGCAGTATAGCTTCTCTTGCTGAGCTCGGGCCTATAAGACTTTTATTGAAATTAAATCCCACCCGTGTTCCTTGGCGGCCGCCTCCTTCTGCAAAGCAGTAAGTAATGCGAAGGAGGCGGCCACGCGTGAGGAAACGGACGTCCTCATGCCCCTGCCGCTAAGATCCCGACCCCGATTTCCAGAACTCCAGCCACCGTAGGTAGTTATAGGCTTGCGGACGACGATCATTGAGTCGCTCGCCGTCCGGCCATCCAGTAACGATCCAATCCGAGCCCGAGTCGTCGACGCCGCGTAATGTTCCACGCGCGTCTCAAAGAGTTGTCAGCAAAACCGTAGGAGCTTAGCCGGGCCAATACCTACTGAGGGCATGGGTTGATTTCCGAAAAGGAAACCCGGGTGCCAGGGGCCTGGATCGCATAGCAAAGAAGAAACATAGGTTTTAGACATTAAAAGTCTGGCACGCCCTGCTCCGCCACTTAGCGGGAGTAATTATTAGATGATTTCCGATCTTAAAAAAATCCATATTCCTTTACTGGCTCTTTGCGTTCTAGGGTCGCAGTCACAATCCCATAGCGCTGGCAGAGACCAGCTCTGTACTATTATCCTTTCTTATATCTATGGTACTATTAGACGTATAATATCGAGTCATTAAATTCCATTGTCCTTAAGCGTGAAGGAGTAACACGATATCTACCTTATTTAGCGCCATTTGACACGTACCACCTACTAAGGTTGACTAACGCATTCTGTGTCATTAACACTAGTAGTTTTGTGTTAAGTCAAAAGTGAGTAGGTTATTTCTAGGCAAGCGTGCTCCATTGTCGGCCACATTATCGCTTACCATCAGCCCCCCTAGCCAAGTTACAACCGTTTCGCTTGCGTCGAACGCTTCGAGTTGGCCGCATCGCCGAATCTTTTGTTCTCACCACGTGACTGAGCGTTGAGATGACGTCATTCCCGTACATTTGAAGCTATCTACAAGCGTTAACGATTGCATATTTGCTACATGGCTAGGGGTACAGGTTAGATAGTGGTCTACCGTGAACCTAACAGTAATACTCGTAAAATTAGATTTTTTTGAACTGTATGTGGTGTCAAAAAGAAGACGGCCTACTATTCTTAGATGAGTTATTGAAGATTCGGACACAATGTATTCGGACACCACTTTTATTGTAGCTTTTTAATACAATACGGTCAACGTAACTTGGCGAGTCCGAAGTCCGAACATAGGCCCTGCGTATCTCTCTCTCACGTCGTTTTTAATTGACGATGAGAGAGGTACGTGGAGTCTATGTTCAGGCTCGCCAAGATCCGTCGGGCGTACTGTACAGTTAGATAAAAACCGGCCAAGTGCGAGTCGGACTCGCCCATGAAGGGTTCCGTAGCAGCAAGTAACATAATATAAAAGCTCTTGTAATGTGTTTTAACTTTGATCGATGTTTTAATAATAGTGTATTTTTTTCGATTTATGACGCATTAAAAAAAAAACTACTTACTAGATTTCGTTCAAACCAATTTTCGTTGGCAGTTTTTATAGTAATGTACATCATATATTTTTTTTAGTTTTATCATTCTCTTATTTTAGAAGTTAGAGGGGGGGGACACACATTTTACCACTTTGGAAGTGTCTCTCGCGCAAACTATTCAGTTTAGAAAAAAATGATATTAGAAACCTCAGTATCATTTTTGAAGACCTATCCATAGATACCCCATACGCATGGGTTTGATGAAAAAAAAATTTTTGAGTTTCAGTTCTAAGTATGGGGACCCCCAAAATTTATAGCTTTTTTTCTATTTTTGTGTGAAAATCTTAATGCGGTTCACAGAATACATCTACTTACAAAGTTTCAACAGTATAGCTCTTATAGTTTCGGAAAAAAGTGGCTGTGACATACGGACGGACAGACGGACAGACAGACAGACAGACAGACAGACAGACAGACAGACAGACAGACAGACAGACATGACGAATCTATAAGGGTTCCGTTTTTTGCCATTTGGCTACGGAACCCTAAAAAAGGTTTAAATGTGCCAATACTGTGTCCAAACATATTGTGTCCGAATCGTCAGCCAGCCTCTTAGATTGTAAAATTACTTTTTCCTCAAGTAATCGATTAAGGCATGCCTGTTGAATTAGAAAGTCAACATTTACCGTAACATAATCAGTTAAAATCTTAAACCTGTGGTTAGGAACAAGACTAAGATGTCTTTTCTTTAACTACTAGCTTTTATAGTATATATACATGAAATATAGCCTATGCCACTCAGGAATAAAGCAGGTTTCTATCGGTGGAAAAATTTTCGCAATCGGACCTGCCCCCCTAGCCAAGTTACAACCGTTTCGCTTGCGCCGAACGTTTCGAGTTGACTTTGCCGCCAATTCTTTTGTTCTGACCACGTGACAGATCGTTAAGACAACGTCATTCCCGTACATTTGAAGCTTTCTACAAGCGTTAACTATTGCAGATTAGCAACTTGGCTAGGGGTACAGTACTTTCAGAGATTACCTTCTACACAATATTAGCTAGTATTAAATCAAATTTTTGAAAAAAATAATTTTATTTAACATTATCTGTGCGTCACTGCAGGGTGCCAGCTGAAAATCAGCGTTGGGTGTTTTACGCCCAGCAATTGCTGAGTTGGTGACCCTTTCGGTTCGGGCACATTCAATGCAACTGTATTGTATTTCTGTACTCTTTTTTTTATTATTAATTTATGTTGTGTTATATTGTGTTGCTTGCACCGAATAAACTATTCTATTCTATTCTAAATAAAACAAATTTAGAGGAGTCAAGCGATTGTCGATAAAAATGAAGAACGTCCTATGTATTTTCCTTGGTATTGGCAAAAAACATTACAAATGCATTATTTATGCAGCAACAACTGGCCGCGATGACTCATAGCCTCCGGTGACAGTTCTGTCGCAGTTTTTGCGATAAAAAGAGAAATCTGTCACACTGCGGTGGCTATAATCTGTTATTCAGTGTTTATAGCAAAAAATATTGCTGCTATTTTAACTACAATAAATATAGAGAAGGCTAACTTCTGTAAGCGGTTCCTATTTATACGACTATTTATTCCGAACTCACTAGCCATTTATAAGCCACTCGCTTTTGCTCGCGGCTTCGCCCGCAGTCACTCAGGAATAAAGCAGCTTTCTTTTGGTGAAAAAAATTTCATAAACGGACCAGAGATTATTTCCTACAAACAAAAGAAAAAACATAAAAAATTAGTGTAGATTAAGGCATTGTTCAGATTAAACGTATTATCGGCCGCTGACTGTGAGCGCGCGTTACGCAGTTTGTCGCTTTTTTAGGGTTCCGTACTTCAAAAGGAAAAAATGTAACCCTTATCACTTTGTTGTCTGTCCGTCCGTCTGTCTGTATGTCTGTCTGTCAAGACCCTTTATCCTGAGAACGCGTGGAGGCATCGAGCTGAAATTAAAACCATAAACTCAGGTCTGCGGTCCCTTCAAGCTGTGAAAAAATCAAACTTCTAAGTTAACGAATAAAAAAGATACGGCCTTTTATGTCATAAAAAAACGTATATTTTGATACTCTCTGAGATCGAAATTCATAGGGTACTTCCCGTTGACCCAGAATCCTGAAATTTGGCACAAAAAAGTTCTTATAGCACAGTTATAGGAATAAATCTGAAAACAGTAAATTTGTTGTTACCTACGTCACAAAAAATAAATTTGCAATTCAGAAAAATCTTCGAGACTCAATTCGGGAATTGTAGTTTGCCCGGAACCCTCAGTGCCCAGTTTTTTTTTTGTTGATTGATTTGAGCTTGACCGCTATCTCACCTGACGGAAAGTGACGATGCGGTCGACGATGGTGTGTGCTAAACTAGAAGTAACACAGACTCCGGCAGGGAATAGCCTTAGCTGTACGCAGAATTAATGTGTTCCTAATACGCTTTGTACGTATGGGTGGGATGTCCACCATGTACCGGTGGCGCAACGCCTTATGTCTTGTGGTCTAATGATGGAACGGATTTGGCGGAATTAAATTATGCAATTATTTCACGCTCTGAAATGTAAACGATAGAAAATGGACAGGCTAGCAAATAGGCGACGATGCTCAAGCCTTTGGAGTTACTTATTTATATACATATATAAAAATCAAGGCCACTTTTCGTTGTAATTTTATAAATGAAGAACGGGCTCACCTATCCAAACCAAATGTTTAGGCTTTGTTCGGACTATTTAGTAGATGGTTTATGTGAAGTTTGGTAGGGTAGAGTAGGGTAGAGTAAGAGTAGTGTAAAGTAATGTAGCGTAGGGTAGAGAAGGATAAGGTAGGGTAGAGTAAGAGTACTGTAGAGTAATGTAGACTAGGGTAGAATAGGGTAAAGTACGGTGGAGTAGGGAAGATCGGGAGCGAAGCCGCGCGGGAAAAAGCTAGTAAAAATATAAATATATCTTTACGGGTTACCTTAGCCTCCAGTTTCAAATATCCAAATTAATAAGCAACTTTTAAATTGGATAGGTTCCAAACCAAATGTTTAGGCTTTGTTCGGACTATTTAGTAGATGGTTTATGTGAAGTTTGGTAGGGTAGAGTAGGGTAGAGTAAGAGTAGTGTAAAGTAATGTAGCGTAGGGTAGAGAAGGATAAGGTAGGGTAGAGTAAGAGTACTGTAGAGTAATGTAGACTAGGGTAGAATAGGGTAAAGTAGGGTGGAGTAGGGAAGATCGGGAGCGAAGCCGCGCGGGAAAAAGCTAGTAAAAATATAAATATATCTTTACGGGTTACCTTAGCCTCCAGTTTCAAATATCCAAATTAATAAGCAACTTTTAAATATTCTTGCTTCGTAATCCTCATATCTTCAAACAATGGTCTAGTGTTCCAGGCTTGGTTTATTTAGCTCAAGTCAGCGTCAGATACACAATGAAGTACGTTGAAAGTTCCGAGAAAGTTACAGTACTATTTTCGACTGATAAGGGAGATAAGACGGAGTGCTGTTCAACGCGTTCGTTTGTTGTAAGTTTTGTAACTTACCTACTACGAATTAATTTGTAAAATACGCTTTGGATTAAGTCACCGGCATCTTTTAAGTTCGAGTATTTTTTTTAAATATATTTTATTATTGACTAGTTGTTGCCAGTAGCTTCGCCCTTCTGATAATAGAAAAATATCCTTAGTGCTATTCCAAGACATGGAAAAATGGAATGGAATGGAATATTGTTCAGATTTGTAAATACAACACTCCAATTAGTATAACTCGTCTAAACCAGAAACAGTTCATCACCATCAGTATTTAATTATATAATCACCGTCAAGATCTAAGTACCTATATTTTCAAAATTTAATTTATAATGCATTTGACATTACACCGTTTAACCGCACATAAGTTGGTACTTTTATTTCAAACACCTACTCCTGGTTTTTTCCGAAACAAATATCATACAGTCATACCTACCTCTTCAGCATTTTCAGCGTGAAGGAGTAACAAACATACACACAAACGCTCGCCTTTTTAGGGTTCCGTAACCAAATGGCAAAAAACGGAACTCTTATAGATTCGTCATGTCTGTCTGTCTGCCTGTCTGTCCGTCCGTATGTCACAGCCACTTTTTTTCGAAACTATAAGAGCTATACTGATGAAACTTAGTGAGTAAATGTATTCTGTAAACCGCATTAAGATTGTCACACAAAAATAGAAAAAAAAACTATAAATTTTCGGGGCCCCCATACATAGAACTGAAACTTAAAAATTTTTTTTCATCAAAACCATTCGTGTACGGTATCTATGGATAGGTCTTCAAAAATGATATTGAGGTTTCTAACATCATTTTTTTCTAAACTGAATAGTTTGCGCGAGAGACGCTTCCAAAGTGGTAAAATGTGTCCCCCCCCCTTTAACTTCTAAATTAAGGGAATGATAAAACTAAAAAAAAATATATGATGTACATTACCATGCAAACCGCCAACGAAAATTGGTTTGAACGAGATCTAGTAAGTAGTTTAATACGTCATAAATCGAAAAAAAATACAATATTATTAAAACATCAATCAAAGTTACAACTAACTACAAGAACTTTTATATTATGTTACTTGCTGCTACGGAACCCTTCATGGGCGAGTCCGACTCGCACTTGGCCGGTTTTTAAAATAAGTTTGATTAGAACAGCAGAAGTCATTCAATGATTTCCACCTCAAAAAAAAGTGAAACTGGCTATGAAAAAAAAAACTAATAACTATTACATATACATGACCAATATCCTCCTGCGGTCTCTGTATTTAGTTTCTAAACTATTAGTTTTATTGACATCTGTACATCTTTGACAGTTTTTACGGATACTCAGAAGCTTAGAAGTTTGACACAGGACCTGTCTTGCCGAAGGATATCGTGTTACCAAATTTCTGGCTTTAAAAAAAAGCGTTTATTTCAGGCAACCAATAGCACCCATACAGTAACCACAAACCAGAACATACACGTAAAGAAATACATAATATTATCGGACATAGTCGGAAACATCATGATACAGCAATGTCCGATATAAGGGCAATCCAATCTCCCGGCAATCATCGCCAGAACTGAATTGGAACTACCACCTGCATCACTGCACCCTGCGCACCAAGGACGCGTACCGCTTGTGCATAGTGGTATGAAAACCACCTGATATACTCAAGAACTTCTGGACGAATTTTTACTTAGGGTGAATTGCACCATTTAACTATAACGATAACCAGCCATGAAACGGCCGCCTATTGGTCAATTCGACGATTTGACAACTGTTAACGGCTTTGTTATCGTTACAGTTAAATGGTGCAACTCACCCTTTTAGTCTATAGGTAAAAACCGCATGAAAATTGAGGAGGAAGGTTCAGGTGCATAATTATTTGTAACACCCGTGCGAAGCTGGGTCGGATCGCTAGCTAATAATAAAAATGTGTTATAGGCCAGAAATACGAGGCAACTTTGAGCAATTACAAAACTCAATGTTTACCGTTTTACGGGTGAACTATAAAATTCTCATTTCTGTAAATAAACGTCCGAAATCATTAATTTTAATAACTAGAAAACTGAAGGAGACTTCAGTCCATAACATGGAGGAATGCAGCCATAACTTTCTGCATGATTGCCGGTTTTGCTCCATGACCTATTTATTCCATAATGCATTTATTAGTCCGGTTGCAGTTCCAATTTAATGAAGTGTAGCTGATTGAGTAGTTATAGATTCATGGTGAATGTTTTTTATGCACGTTGAACTTGCTTTTAGAAAGATAAAAAAAAGAAAGGAAATTAATTTATTTGATATAGCACAAGGCCCAAACGCAATGATCTACAATAACACGTATCAAATATAAAAGACACAAAAAAAAAAAATTAAATGGACACAAACCTCGTACCCACCTAGGCGGCAGTAAGAGTATCTGTGCATTCAATTGCGGTCAGCTGCGCCCGGATAGAGGCTCCATTTGCTGACCTTTAAATCCATTTTGTTAGCGAAATATTGATTCATTTACATTATGCTATGTTCACTTTGAAGAATATTTAACCACCAATTTTTACGTGTAAAAATGTTTGTAAAGTTCCAAGCCGAAGGAGTAGGGAACAATCGCGAAATATTGTTTTTTAGACAAAAGTATTAATCGCACGAAAAAATCAATAGTTGATAATGTGGTTCATGAATCTATAATAAACATATTTTTTTCAAACCTATTAATCCAGCCGTTACCGAGGAGTAGGCTCCAGAAAGTCACTGTTTATGGTACTGCTCGGGAGCTTGGGCCTTAAGTGTTTTTTCAGTTATTATTCTTTGAGTTATTGATATTCAAAATAGAGTTTAATTGCAGGTGGTTGTGAAGTACGGACAGCTTAGCAGGTGACTGATAAGCAAAAACAGTAAAACGAAGTAATAAAAAAAAAACAATTGCTCACTCCAATATCAAATCGAATTTTAAACTTCGAGTTTACCGATAACCCTTCCCATAAAATGGTAATATTTCATCCTGGCAAACTAATTTCTGGAAATTTTTGGACATGGCCAAAAATTTGGGGCCAGAACAACGTTAAATGACACATACTGGACATCACCTGTTTTTCCCGTAATATGGGCGAAACACATTGTCGGGCGATGGGCCATTATTTATAGTAGCCAGCTAAGCTTGGTGGGCCATGACACGACATATATTACCTACATGGTACGCCTGCAAACAGTAATAAAACATTCATGCTGATATGTGTAAATATTCACTAAGCGGATATGGTCTTGGCCTGAATAAAAATAGACTAGGGATTTTGGTTATGAAGTTTTCCTAGGTATATGAATAAGTGGCTGATATGATGATGATGAATAATTGAACAATGAATTGAAGAGTTGAAACCAGTGGTAGACCAAGACCTAGCTTTTAGCTTCCAAATTTAAGCTTAGATTTAGGTCTGCAACTACATTTACGATTGTAAATCTGTCTGTTAGTTTTGGATTACAGCGCACTAAAGATATATCTCAAGAGACCGGTTTTTTTTTAATGTTTTTTTTTTTGAGTTGGGAAATAATCAAGTACTTATCTTCTTCCGCTCCAGGCTGATCGAGAGGGAGTGTCATACTTTTATTGACTAAAACCTACTCGTGTTTCTTATACTTACTCTTCGACATAGGTGTTCAGCGACAAATTTAAATATTTCAAGAACTATGATAATCTACAAAAAAAAAGACCAGCGGGGTTACCATGTCGTTCTATGTGGGTAAGAGATGGCGCTAGACAACCTGTATAACTCTATCTCTTACCCACATTGGAACAAGATTAAAACAATCTTACTTTAAACGTCATGGTCTAGTTCGATCATTACATTAATAGTATGGATTTTAAAATTGGTTTCTTCGCAGACCCCCATTTATTTTGCCCATGTATGTAAATGTATAAAACCGTTACTGACTGACTGATCAACACACGGATTAAAACACTGAACAGATTTCTCTGAAATTTGGAACACAGATAGATATCCCGGGAATAAGTTACCTTGGGACAATTTACTAATTTCGCGCGGGCGAAGCCACTGACAAAAGCTAGTAAGGCTGACATCAGACAGACTGCGTGCGGTTGCTGCGAAGCAGTCCGTCTGATGGTAGCCTAATAAATAATAAACAATCCTGATTGGCCCGAAGTTCAGATTCGAGTGAGTTACCCAAATAATTACGCGGGAAGTCTTTAGCTTTGCTAATTCAAAAAGTAAAGTTGTTTCCTTGTTTATCTAAGAAGGAAAGAAAACTTTCAAAGTTGATTTTGAACCTTATCTTCTAAAACCACAATTTATGGAGATTTAGAAAAGGTACCATTAATAGATTTGGCTATGGTTTTGTTTTCATCATCATCATCATTTCAGCCGATACACGTCTACTGTTGGACATAGGCCTCCCCCAAGTGTCGCCACAATGATCGATCCTGTGTGTCCCGCATACATCGGATTCCCGCAACCTTCACCAGGTCATCGGTCCACCTTGTATGAGGCCTTCTAACGCTGCGTTTTCTGGTACTCGGTTTGTTTTACTATTTTTATTAAAATACTAGCTACTGCCAGCGATTTCTCCCGAGTGAACGTAGAGAATATATGCCTATATCACTGAATGATAAAGCAGCATTCTACTGATGATATTATTTTTAAAATTGGTCCATAAAAAAAAGTAAAAATCTTTCAAATGATTTTTTTTTGTCTGATATAAACCAGTGCTTGACTGCGATGCCACCTGATGGTAAGCAGTGATGCAAACGTTGATGGTGAGACGCGCTAGTTTATTAAGAGCCTATGCCTAACTTCGGTCTGATCAAGATTGTTTGATTATATATACCTATTTCTATACTTAGACAACATGTCATATTGTTTTTCTTACAAAATACCTTGTTTAACTTTAAATTTTTCCCCCAAGTTTACATGTTTTCAACAATAAGTACCTTTTATTATACCTTTTGGTTGTTTATTATGGTTTTTCTAAAACTTTAGGGATAGTCCGATGTATGGAGAGGTACTGGAACTTTTTCCATTTGCGGCCAGACTATCGGTTCGGGTCCGTCCGTCCAAGTTTCTCTAATCTGTAAAACATTCCCTTTTAGTTCTGATATGTTGTAACAAAGTGCCCACAAAAGAATTTATTTAATAGAGTGCTGGTCGCTACGGAATGTAAAACCACAAAATAGATAGGTACGAAAGACAATATCATGTATGTACTTCACTTTTTATACCTACGCTCGGTGGACGCACACTAATGAGCGTTTGTGCCGGAACAGTTCGACGAGTGGTCCGAGACGTGATCGAGATATCGTGTCCGTGAGCGGTGTCTATGTGTGCGTTCCTCGAGCGCGCTTTGTATGTAGATTGACTTCTGTATCTATCTATTTTGTGGTAGAACACTGAAAATAATGTTACAAAAGCTGGGTTCGTGCTTATCTGCCACAGGAATTCCCAAGTGATTCTGTATGTGTATGAAAACGCTTTGTTTAAGTGTCTAGATCCAGCGAGGGAGTACTGTGATAGGTACGTGAGTTTCGGCAAATGTTTTACAAGTAATTGCAAAAAAATGGAATCAATAAAAATGTTGACCTATTTTTTCTTAACTAGCTGACCTTACAGACGTCGTTCTGTTAAAAGGCTATTGTAATTGACAGCTAACCCTAATATTAACAGGTAGGAATAGTTTAAATGTAATAAAGAAAAATGTGTTGTTAACGGTTCCAATTTTCTCTTTATATACATCTCGAGACTTCAATAAATAGTTAAAAATAAAAATACATCCGAAATCGTCCAGTTATTTTCGAATTTTGCACTCAGCGAGACATTAGCCATTTATTTTTATTTGTATACTTTTGTCAATTAGCATTTGTATCTTAATAGATATTAGTTCGTCGTGTCGTAGATAAAAAAAAATGGACGGCTCCCTTAAGTATAATGTTTATTGTCGTCCTTGTGCTCAGGAATTGCTTGTCACTTGTCTGTAATTCACTCAGTAAAGGGCACGTTTACTCTCGTTTCCCCAGTTTAAGCACTTTTAGGGCTGTGTCAGGCTCATTCCATTACGATGCAAGTGTATTTTCTACCGCCAACGACGCCTAATGACCATTATCAAACCCTTGCATATCAGATAAATATTGTTTAAAAGCCTCTCTAGAGATCCACGAGTTTTGCTAAAGGAAACTCCTGTTAAAATTTTCGTGTTTCCAAGTTTGGCTTGATAAAATTGTTTTTTTTTTTTTTTAACAGCGAGGGGTTCAGTTCTTTTGGCCAGTTGTGTACGTTTTGTTTTAAAAGAGTTTGTGTAATCCAGCTCTTTGGTTTTCGCTTTGAAAATAATTAAAACAGTGTTTAACAGAATCCATGCATGCGTAATTGTATTGAAAAAAAAAAGACCAAACATCCCGTATTTATAAACCTTTTTATTTAGTCCTGGTTTCAAGAATAACCTTTTATAGAAGCTACAATATTTGGCCAATTTAGAAATTTCTTGTGTTCATGTTTGTTCAATATTTAATATGAACCAACAAATTACACTAATAAGGAATGTTTTTTTCGAAATACAGTATCAAAATTGTTTTACAAATAAAGCAGCAATTAGCATTTCAAATATCGGTATGAAGAAGAATGTGGGCGTGGTGGGCATCTCGCTATCTCTTTTGTACACGCGTATCCTAATGGCGGTGACGTCACATTTCAGTGTGTGCGTCCTTTTTCTATTATTTGACAATTTCCCCTTTCACTAGATTTCAAAGGTTTCTAACTTATTGAATTTTAAACAGATTTGAAAAATTATTTCTATTTTCGATTTATTGTAATCTATTATTATTTTTCTATAGTCATGATTTTATACATATAATAAAAAAAATAGTCAACTACCTTATCGCCTTGAATCGAATTATACTAAAATAGTATAGGAGCATACTAGCACAAAAAAAACTTGATCTCACGACACGGTATCTTGGGTTCTAAGGCTACTTCATTGCACTAAATGTTGTTTAGTCTTAAAAATATTCTTGGGCAATTTCTTACAGACAACCTTTGGATCCTCCCCTAGAGAGGAGGCCTAAGTCCCAGCAGTGGGAACATTAAAAAGGCTGATGAAGGACTGAAAGAAAGGAGATAGATTTAGGGTTGTCAGTGTACAAATATCAGAAATAATAAATACTAATAACACTAATACATAATACAATATTAAAATAAAAAAAGACGTGTGGCACTCGGGGACTGCCGCGGTAAAGCTATTGCATAGCATTTTTATCAACTTATGCAATTATAATTATTTATTTATTTTATTTATGCAGAAATTTTTCCTTTGTTTTTTTTTTTCTTTGATATTAATTGATGTTACACTTTCACACATTGAATTGAATTTTGATTGATTGTTCACTCATTTGTTTTCTTATCGGTCACCACGCTCAAAAAACAAATGAGTGGTGTTAGGTTATTTTCGTTACGGAATTTCTGGATTCGATCTCCACGCTCGAGGCCCGCGATAGAAGCTATGCAATAGCTTAAAAAAGAAAAACAAATATAAGTCTAGTTGAGCTAGGAGAAGAAAAAAAAATCAAAATGAAAGGTAATGCTCCTTTACCATTTTTTTAAACGTTGGTAGCGTTTGAGCACGCCTCACATCTAAGGGTAACGCATTCCACAAACGAGCAGCATTTTAAATGTTGTGCTTACCGTACCGTGTAATATACGTTGTCTCTCTCTTCTCTCTCTCTCTTGTTTTATAAGTGTCTTTTATATTATAAGTATTTAGTTTGTAGTGAACCCTACAGTTGATGTCAAAATCAAATATTTAAAACAGATAGCGATGTAGAATGCAATATTCAAAGAGGCAATATTGAAGATAGCAAACATTATACCAGAGGGACTGACGAATAATGAGGGTCGAAAATGCCCCAAGGAAAGGCTTTTTCACGCCCTGACGCGTTTATGGGTTTATCCCATTAAAATTTAATTCATTTCTTACTCTTTTATGTTTAGATTATTAGTTTTAAATGGCAAAGATCTCCTCTCCCTTTGTGTTTGTCTATGCTTAACTTTGGGGAAATATCGGTTGATTAAAATTAAAAAAAAAAGCGGATACATGGCGTGTGCTGCGATAAAAAAAAGAACTTAATTTTATTTAAGTGTTAAAAAAAAAGAAATAGGTACATTTAACGTAATCGGTCTTTTAATGTTCCCACTGCTGGGACTCAGGCCTCCTCTCTCGGAGAGGGAATGGGTCGTAATCCACCACGCGAGCCCAGTACCGGTTGGTGAATGTCACAAATCTTCGAATTTTTGGTTCTAGGACACTCCGGTTTCCTCACGATGTTTTCCTTCACCGTTTTGAGAGCAGGGGTGATGAAATACATTACACAAAGTAATGTGCTTGACTGGGCATAAACCCTCGACCTGCAACTCGTAAGTCGGGGCAGTTTATTTGCATTAATCAATAAGCCAAGTGTACTTTTCTGTTAGGTACAGTAGTGCTTATTTTAGCCCGTCAAAGTTGAAATGGCCAATAATAATAATAATATTCCACAACTATCACACAACGTCGTCTAGTCTCAAGCTAAGCAGAGCTTGTGTTATGAGTACTAGACAACTGATAAACTTACTTATATATTTCTAAATACATACAAATTATGGATAAATTACACCCAGACACAGAACAAATGATCGTGTGCTCATCACACAAATATTTGTCCTGGGTGGGAATCGAACTCACGACCTCCGGCATAGCAGTCAGGGCTACTAACCACTAGACCAACAGGCCAGTCAAAATAACTGCAGCATTTGCCCTATAATTTTCACACGTGCAAAGCCGGCGCGGATCACTATTTAATACTAATTACAATGAATGTGGGAAAACAATGCGGTGTGCAATCAGTGATGCATAATGTTTGCATGTTATTCTTCAAACGTTCTGCTTCAGTGGAATGATAATAAAACTACGAGTATAATATTGTTCAGAGACAAGTTGCTGATGATTCGGACACAGTGTCCGAATTGAAAATGTGTCAATTCGGACACTGTGTATTTCAATATTTTTCATTGTTTAGTACAGTCAGATAAAAAGATTTAAAATATAATATAGGAGACAAAAAGCGTTACCGAAACTATTTTAGACTGAGTTTAAGGCGGCCACTCTGAGTAAAAATTACTTTACATTATATTATACGGCGTTGTGTGATAGTTGTGGAATATTATTATATATTATTTTAACTTTTTTTTATCGACCTGTATTAAACAGCTTTAATCAATTTGATGGAGTCTGAATCGTCAGTAAAAAAATATCTATACATATAAATAAAATTGGAGTGTCTACCTGTAATATTGAAATAACTGCTTTTTACTACATGTAAATGAATATATTTACGGTACATACAAAATATTTTTTTTTACAATTTTTGTCTGTCTGTTTGTCCGGGCTAATCTCTGAAATGGCTGGACCGATTTTGACGAGAATTTTTTGGCAGGTAGCTGATGTAATAAGGAGTAACATAGGCTTTTATTTTAGAAAAAATAAATTTAAAATCCTGTAGTCCACGCGAACGAAGTCGCGGGCACACCTAGTTGAAAATAAAATGTGTCTATTCGGACACTGTGTCCGAATATATTGTGTCCGAATCGTCAGCAACTCAGAGAGACAACCGATTTATTGACTTAGCTGATGTTATCAATCCTCATAGCAAATAAATGTAAAGTTGCTTCATCGATATATTTTACACTACTCGCCTCTGATTTAGTTGGTCGAAACCAATATTTTATTTTTGTTCAAATGTTAGTTGCGTATCAATTTCCTATGGTGTTTCGAGTATATTCGTTTACTTGTGTTGGTTGAGGATGTTCGTTTAGTAATGTTACATTTTAAGGCCCAAGCGCCCGAAAAGTGCCTTAAAACAGTGACTTTCTGGAGCCTACTCCTCGGTAACGGCCAGGTTAATAAGTTTGAAAAAAATATATGTTTATTATAGATTCATGAACAACATTATCAACATTTGATTTTTTCGTGCGATTAATACTTTTGTCTAAAAAAAATATTACATACAACAAAGTCACATTCGCAACTTTTCCCTACTCCTTCGAAACGGCTTGGATCTTTAGAAACGTTTTTACACATAAAAATTGGTAGTTAAATATTCTTTAAAGTGAACATAGCATATGTAAATCAATCAATATTTCGCAAAGAAAATGGGTTTAAAAGCCATCGGGGCTCTGTCCGGGCGCAGCTGGCTGCAAACAAATGCACAGATAGTCGTACTGTCGCCTGGACGGGTACGAAAGTTGTGACCATTTAATTTCGGCCAGATGGTTCAAGGTAGTGATGTGCCGAGTCGCTGTTTTGGTGACTCGAGTCAACTCTAGTCAGTTTATGCGGTATTCGAGTCATGACTCGATTCTACCATTCGAGCCCAGTACTCGAGTTCTTTGTGTTGAATTCGAATATTGACTCGAGTCCAGGACCCGAGTCTAGGATTCGAGTCCAGGACTCGAGTCCGGGATTCGAATCCTGAACTCGAATCCATGACTCGAGTCTAGAAATTCAAATCCAGAACTCGAGAAAAGGAAAAAAAACAGCATGTATATTACATACGTACATATTTGTGTTTAGGATAATGATACAGCGATAAATACTGTGCTTTGTACTTTTAACACCAATTCTCGTTCACCACTTTTTATTATCTTAGGCATAATTTAACTTTTTTAGGGGAAAAAAGTCCTGAGAAAGGGAAATCTCAATAAACACTGCGTGTCGCTATTTTCTCGATTTTCCTCCTTTGACATTTAGACTTTCAGGGGAGCCAACATTACGCAGAAGGGAATTTACTAATGATGAAACGCACTTTAATCGTAAATGTATGAGTTTGACGACGTCACAAAAAAAACCTTTTTTTTGCGATTTGGAAAAATCGAAAAAAAAAGAAAACAGTTCAATTCCCGAATTGTATCTTTGTAATACAATTCGGGAATTGAACTGTTTTCATGGCTAAGTTTGGACGGACCCACATGCGCGAGTCCGACTAGCACTTGCCCTGTTTTTTCTTATATTATTAGGCGTTACTTCACAAATTCAATTTTATTCATTTCATAAGTAATCACAGATCGAGTACGAGTGAGTCACCTTAACTCGAACTCAAGTGCTAAAATAGAGTCGAGTCGCTGGACAAGCGTTTTATAATTGAGTCAGCGAGTTCAGAATCGAGTCTTCCTGACTTGAGTCCTTTTTTTATGGTGGGAAAAATCAACCAATGACAACCAATGACCCTCGCTCTTGGGCGGGGCGGGAGATAGTGTCAGACTCTTGCTGACTAAAAGACCACCCCGTTACTTCTAGCCTTCATACCGGGGCTCGAGTTCCCTTTCGGATAACCCTAGCCCTTGAGTCCTGGAACTGAGTCATTCGTGCTCGAGTCCTGGAATCGAGTCATGCGTGCTCGAGTCCTGGAATCGAGTCATGCGTACTCGAGCCCTGGAATCGAGTCTTACGTACTCGAGTCTTGTGTACTCGAATCCTGGAATCGAGTCTTGCGTACTCGAATTATTTTTGACTCGAGTACGGAATCGAGTGTGGTGTACTCGAGTCAAAATAAATTGGTACTCGAGTAAGCGAGTCTAAAGAAGGAATCGAGTCAGACTCGAGTCAAGCCGTACTCGGCACATCACTAGTTCAAGGGACTATAAGCCTTAAGGTGTTTTTAATATCGTGCGGATTTTATCAAGCATGCGGGATTGCCCTGCACGCGTCTTTGGACAGTAGGCCATAGTTTTGTATGTAAGCTTCATATTAGGTATACACCTAGCGTAAAATAACTACGAAACAGTTGTTGGAGCGGCATCATCGTGCCTATGTCGTAACTGCTTCGTTGACAGAAGCCCTAATCACAAAATAGATAGGTACAGAAGACAATCTACATACAAACCGTGCTAGAGCAACACACACATAGACACCGCTCTCGTACAATTCGGCGCCACGCTGACCGTAGCGCGATCGCCTAGCGCAGGTATAAAAAGTGAAGTACACACATGAGATTGACTTCTGTACCTATCTATTTTGTGCCCTAATCGCCAATCCGCCACAAATCTTCACAACAACATAGAACCACCTTTCTCAGCACACTACCGTCTCACTTAGTAAGGTGTCGTTTAAGCAACCCCACACACCTTGTGTTTCCATTTGCCGTCACATTAAGTACATTGCCGTTTCTTACGAGGAAGATATAGCTGACAGTGCTGTCCCTGAGGAATCCCGTATCTTGGAAGACGTCCTAACTGCTTCATCTTTTTCTCTGGAATAAAGGTTATCGGCTGTAGGTTACCTTACGAGATAGCCGTTATCGCAAAGGATTTCTGAATAGACGAAAAAAAGATGATAAAGATTCCCAAAGGTGTTAATGTAGCAAGAAGGTCATGAATTTTTGAAGCAAATTCTTCAGCAAGAATCAAATCTTTATTTTTATTAAACATCGGGTTCATAAAATATAGCCTGTGTCACTCAGGAATAACGCAGCTTTCTATCAGTGAAAAAAACTTAGCAATCGGACCAGTACTTCCAGAGATTACCTCCTACAAATAAAAAACAAACTTTATCTCTATATGAAATTAGTATATAGGGTGACTGGCAATTAGTGTACGATACTTAAACACGTGATTGTGCTCAAGATAACAAACAATTTTAATAGGGGAGCAAAGCCGAAATCGCGAAAAAAATATCAGCTGTTCAGTACATTAGGCAAATATAAATGTACTGAACAGCTGATATTTTTTCGCGATTTCAGGTTTGTTCCCATAGTAAAAGTTGTTGGTTATCATGAGCACAATCACGTGTTTAAGTATCGTACACTAATTACCAGTCACCCTATATATGTAGACTACAGTTACTTTGTTAACCGTTAGATAGAATACGGATATAACACATCATACTTAATGTTTTTTTTTGTAGTATTTGGCTGCCTTCTTTGCAAGCCTTGCTGAGATAGTTGATACTGCAAAAAAAATCTCAACACCATTTTAGTGAGAACGCGCCTGTTTTAATGATTCCACAAATTGTCCAGTTGTGCAGACACTTGAGATACGAAAGTACACCAATTTTACATCGCAATATCCACTACGAATCAATTTAAAAAATAAAAATAAAATAAAAAATCCACTGAACTTCACTTGAAAAAGTCGCGCCAAATTATACGAGCATTATTTTTTGTAAAGGGATATTTTGAAATGTCTAAGTCTCCTGAGACAGTGATTTTAAAAAAGGAACACAGTTATATTTTTTTTTTCGAAATGCAGATGGCGTTTCTATTTTGACAGTTTTTTTCTTTTGACGTTTGGAGCCGGAAATTGAGATTGAGTTATTTATAAAGAAGTCAGATTCTTCTTTTAACTTACTAATGGTTAGATAGGTACTTCCTACCGAATACCGTTTAAAATTTCATGCAAGTTGTTCGGTAAACACCAACCCACATTTCTCACGCCAGTCACAATGAACGCGCAATTCATCTCACAACTACTAGTTGCGCAACAAATTCTCAAAATGACCATCTAATTTTTTTCTAATAAACCTAATGCGTATTTATCAGGGTACAATCGATACGGCCTCGCGTCCGCATTCAACACATTACAATCAATCACAATTTAATGTAGACCTTTTCGGCCCCTATTGGTCGGTTTAAAGCGTCCAGTCTCATTAGAGCCCGCGTATTGATGTTCTTTTGTTTAATTGAGGACAAAATAGGGACCTTTTTACTCTAGCTGGGCAGAAGTAGTGATAAGGTGGACTCATTTTCTATTCGGAATGCGGCCATTATGATTATGTGTCATAGCTATCAGAGATCCTAATGAGTTTTTTGTAGATGTGATGACCCTAATCAAAGGGTGTCGTTACACCTTTATGTAATGTTATCTTAGGGTAGTTTGTTTGGCTTTCAGTAGGTCAACTGTTACTGGATTAAGTGTAGGTATTAGTTTATTTAGCTAATGTCGGAGCTTCCATTAGCGGATTAGCTTACTCTGTAGTGTTAACGATCTTGGATATTTTTTCGTCTTTATTGAACTTCGTTTGTAATCTTTTCAATGAATTTATTTCACAATCCAATTTTAAATTCCAGAAGCAAAGGGGTAACCTTTGCTTCTGGGATTTAAAATTGGATTGTGTCATTTTAATAATTTCGTATAGAACTAAAGGATCTTAGCTTTATGTTCTAGTTCTCGCACTTAGTCCTTAGTTGACCATTACCTATGCATACGTCATGGCGGCTTTCAATTCAAACATCAAACTAAAAGAGTCATCATCATCATCATCTTCCTAACCTTTTCTCAGTTAGTTTAAAGCAGCCTTCCAGTCTAATCTGATACAGCTGATCCGTGGACCGTCTGCCCATCAGAAATCAGAAACGTTTATTTGAAATAGACCAATTACAGGCAATTTAGAATTGTCAAAACGTCGGTAAGTGCAGCTAAATAAATAAGCAGACATACACCTAGACCATGACGTTTAAA
The DNA here is from genome assembly GCA_910589285.2 of Mythimna ferrago. NCBI lineage: Eukaryota > Metazoa > Arthropoda > Insecta > Lepidoptera > Noctuidae > Mythimna > Mythimna ferrago. The sequence continues at coordinate 7,078,008 of OU342693.1, forward strand.
GTAAGATTGTTTTTATCTTGTTTCAGTGTGGGTAAGAGACAGAGCTATACAGGTTGTCTAGCGCCATCTTTTACCTACACACTGGGATTTGCACCTAGACTCTAGGTGCAAGTCCCAGTCACTGGTCAACAAGACACAGAACTAAAGGATTGAGTAACATTAAACAGTAAGGCAAAGTTTTATCAAACTTTCGCGACCACTGTATTTTTAAAACAAGAACAAAGGAACTAGTAGATTCTGAACAAAACAATGTTCTCTCCTAGTTTTCCTATGTTACGATAGCACAAGTAGTGTAAGGTCTGACCGGGTAAATTTTTTACAATCCGAATTTACCTTTACTCGGCAGTTAGGCGAGGGATGCAGGGGTAGAACGAGAGCGTTGAATAAAACAGTGGAGTAAGCAACAAGCTTTAACTATAGTGTTGCCTTGCTCGAGAAAAATAGAGATTTTTTGTTCTGAAAAATTCGACAGATTTTTTTGGTGGCTTATAAACATAATTAGGGTGTTTTTTGTGAGGCATATTAAATCTACGTATTTTCATTTTTGGATGTACATATTGTTTTATTTGCTGTTTTAGCAGAGCTAAGTTGCTGTAAAAAGACAATCCTGTTACAGAGTCAATACCATCAATCGAAAAATCAATAAATATATATCTCAATAATCCATCACAAATAAAACTCATACAGTCGCAGAATACCCGATCATATGGCAACCCTCTAACTTCGCTGGTACATTTATACGCTTAGGTTGCTTTTCTTTCTTAACGCAGTTTGTTTCGGTGTTTTCCCCAAGGTTGTCAGCTACAAAAATATATGAAACCTTTCGTGAAGAAAATAGAATGTAAGTATTACTTTATTTAGGAAACTTTGTTTGTTTTGACACTTTTAACGCTAAGATTTTTGTTGTTGGCTGATTTATTTTGTATTTGAAATGACAGTTACATTTTTTTTCCAATATATTATTCAGGATATTTATTTGTAAAAAAAACTATACCTATACATAAAAAGACACTTACCTTAAATACTGTGCTGTGTGAAATTTTTTGCATTTTGCAGGTTAGTGTTAATTTGTAAGATAATTAAAATATGTTTAAGTAGCTGCCGTAACACGTAATTATAATCATTAAAATAATCAATACCACTCTTTTAGTTCGCCTAACCCTATCGAATTGCTATTTCATAGAGAGTCACTCAGTATGGTTATCCACGTTGCATGGCAATGCTAATTGGTTTCAATGAATATTGAAACTGTCATCATCATCATCAACTAAATTAACAACATAACTTCATCTTCCTTAGAAACGATTCCCTTTCACAAGATGCCTTCAATTTGTAGTATTCCATCTTGTATTATTCACAAACATAAATCATTCATAAAATCTTACTCAATCTAACATGAATAAGTAATTTTCATCTTGGACTGTTCACATTGCTTATTCAATTTTCATATTATCTTTATTTTGTATCCTAAAAATTTCTTCAGCAATATTTATTTACGTCTTATCTTCAAGACTACTTGAAGGTTTAACAGTCTCATCAATTTCATGTTTAAGACAATGTATGCAGGGAGGGTAATATTTTATCTCCTACTTAACCCATAGTAACTATATGTTTGTATGTGGGTTCTTTAACGATATGCCAGGTAAGTGCTTTCAGATTATATTCAGGTTTTAGGACTTGAGATACCTGTGCGAATTCATCACGTAGCATCATTTATGCTACGTGATGAATTCGCAACACAATTCACACTATTTCTGTATCTTCAACATTAACATTATCATCATTATTATCACAAAGCTTTAGACCCGATTTAAAAATATTAAGGGGTCGTTGCTGCAGACTCTAAAAACAGAATTATTAAAACCATTCCATAGAAATCACACACCACCTGGCTACTCAAAATTGTTGATAATACTATAGTTGTGTATTTTGTCCCTTTCCTTCCCATTCCTATGGATAAGGAGGGTTTCTCTGTTATAATCGAAATAGTTGTCGCGTTTTAATCCCTCTTTATGTCGGTAATCGCATTTATATGAGGGTACAGGTTTAATATAAAATGAATTCATGCGTTTTTTTGTAAATAGGTATTTATAGAGTATACATTCATTTTGGAGGTACTTTGTTATCGAACTTTAAATCTTTAAGTATCTTTATCTATCATATAAAATTTTCAGCGCTCAATAACGCATACAAAAAAAATTGAAATTGATCTGTTCTTATTATTATTAGTTGCCGATCCTTCGTCGGCAACCTCACAAACCATCTTAGCTTCGCTAATCTTTAAATCTACAGGCTTAAAGAAATCCCCATCACCTAATAATTAGGTAATATGCTTTCAAAACCCTGCAGCATATTCAAATTTTATTAGCACACTTATTTACAGAATCGAAATTAATTTGACGATAAAATGTTCAACTGAATCGTTAGTCCAATATTGGATTCTTGCACGCCCCTCTGGTAATTCGACTGACCCCACATTTTCATCGAAATCCCCTAATTTACACTTTGGTAACGGCAGCCCTAGAATTTTGGGAATGCCGCGTTTTGCACACATTCTCTTTCTTACTGTGTGATTCAAAGTCGAAAAGTAATTGGAACTTGAAATATTTAATAGCTCAGCTCGTATATTCTGCTACTTTATTTACGGATTTGCTACAAAAGGCGTTGTTTTCTTTCTCAGTCTTATTTAAAGTCAAAAATGTACGAGTATTTTCTTCCCAATAGCCTTTGTTGTTAAAATCGTTTAAAATACTTTTACCAATAAGACTGCCTTTTGTTATTTTATCATTTTATTCACTAACTATTTTCTAGTCTATTCTAGTATTCTTATGTAAAAGTCTGTCTTCTGAATTACAAAAAAAATCAAGAGTACAACTACTACAATCGATATTTTCCTTCAGTTCAATTTTATTACTAAATATAGCATTTGACTCAACAGAAGTCAAACTCAAAATAAAAAGCAATTCAATTCCAATACATATGGGGTTCATAAAATCAGATCCGAAATTAAATATTAATGGATCGAAATCGGGAGGGAAATGTGGAAAGTAATAAGAGGCAAATATTAACGTATCCAATTTATGGTAGGGCGTATGGGAGCAGATTATTTATTCAGAAGAATTTCGTGGCTCCTCACCTTAAATGTAGATTAAGTTGGTGCTCCAAGGCCACGTCTATGGCGGTAACTAGAGGTAGATAGAGTGGCAGATATGCAGCTGCTGTTGCTTAAAGATATCTGCAGTCAGGGGCAGTCAGAACCACAGAGCGTCGATTACAGTTTTAGGGAGCTGTTTAAAGTAGATGTACGGGCGTTACGATCACTTGGTAGCTAGACCGCTAACCCACCGGGGGTTATCTAAACAACTTTATTTTTAGTATATGCAAATCCTAAAAACCCTGTCTAGTATTTTTAAGTAAAGAATCTATGTAGATACATAATTTCAAAACTGTATTATGAAAAATCACAAAGTTAAAAGCCAGTTATGGTACCTGGTTGACGACATAAATACATGGTCACCGGGCCACCTGGGCGACTGAGGGGTTGTTATGCTTCCGCACCCAGCTGTGCGCTGGTCTAATGCCTGCTATGACCTGTGTTGTATTTAGTGACGGTAGTGTTCAACTTGTGATCTTTTTTAAATATTTTTAGAAAAAATATGTCATGGTGTATAAATTATGGTAATCGATTCAGTTACTGATTCTGAACAAATTGTATTCAGGTTTCGGATATATTAAAAATAATGTTGTACATTATCGAAGCTCTTTTGACGATTTGCCTCATCAACTTTCATTTCAGTACTTCCCCTTAGTCTGTTAGTCTTATCGGGTGTCATACTCACTCACACGCATCATTATCTGCTGTGAATGCAAACAACGCCTCTGGTTTCATTATGTTTGTTTGACACCTTACTCGGGTATAAACACGCTCCCTTGAAACCCTCGTAAGCTTATCACCCTAGTGGAAACTCAGGTCTGCCAACTTATTGTACTGAATAATGTCTTGCACATCTGTTAAAAGTTCACTCAGTAACCGGACGGTTTTTGCTGATAGGTTGAGGGGTGAGTGGATCATTAATGTTTTCTTCTTCGTTTTTATTGCTGACATTAACTTCTTTCATTCTTTATTGGGAAAAATCTTCCCAATAGCTATTTTGATATTCAATATTTTAAGTGTTAGTTATGACATCACCTAATTGTTCTTTATTGTCATTTTTTTTTTGTTTCTTATTAGACTTCTTTATTGTCTCGTGTCTGACCGATATTTTACCTATTAATAACCTGGTGGTCGTCGATAGAGCAGGCTTACCTAGATGTAACCAATTCACTTCTGACTTATATAGCTATCATGAAGCCCAGACTTCGACAGGCCTCTCTTTAACTATTAGTAAAATTAAAGATTTTTTTAAAGTTTTTATATTTGTAATTATTTTCTGAAACCAAACATGTGGCCACTTTCTGACTTGAGAATTTGGAGTTAATATTATGTCAAACCCTAATTTGATGCCAAAAGGTTGAAAGGTTTTCAAGGAGTTCAAGAAAGACTTCGGAATTCTTTATTCAGAAATCACCGGATAACATCTAAGTATTATTGACTTACTTTTATACCAATCTAGACTTGAATCTTTAGAACTTAATCATTCCCCAATATTGAAGGAAGGCCCAACTTTATATTTACAAAAGAAAAAGATAGAAGTCTGAAAGTTAGGAAAGTAAATCTGGAACGATCAGTTAAATGAAGGCTGTTACTGAAGTAAGTAAGTTAAGTCTATAAATAAGTTGGAGGAGGTGGTCGTTTCATCAAAATACTTCTGAGAACGTCGATGATAAATTTATGTGTAGGCAGGTGAAACTTTTGGTACGGTCTTGCTTAGTCTTTTTATTTTATGTTCTGGTTTAAAGGCTACATGTGTAAACATAAGCATATAAAGCATAATCAGCCTTTAATGTTCCCATTGCTGCGACTCTAGGAAAGGAAATGGGCCGTAATCCACCACGCGGGCCCAGTGCGGGTTGGTGAATGTCACACGTTTTCGAATTTTTGGTTCTAAGACATGGCGGTGTCCTCGCGATGTTTTCCTTCACCGTTTTGAGAGCAGCACGTGTGTAATTACATAATATCTTTTAATACTGTTGGCTGACGATGGTCCAAAGACCAAGATGTGCCATGTCGAGATGAGCTTCTTCGACGTCGAAAAATCGTGCTCAATGGAAAATGAAGACAAGGAGGGCCGACCCCAAATGATCATACAATCCCCGTGTAAAACCTCCGGCAGCAGGCGCCTAGACATTCTAGATTGAGCAGAAGCTGAAGCTGAGGGTAGCCCCTGTCCACTAAAGTTTGGGAACCAGACGTCGGAAGTGCTTTGCCGTTAAACGTAACTATTGGTGATTAATTGTGTTCATGCCGGGTACTCGACCGTCGAGTCCAACTCTGATTTGTTTTTTCTTTCTTAAACAATATTGCACAAAAACAATAAAAAGAGAATGTTACTCGTATTTTGAGTGTGTGTAAATTAAATGTCATGATTTAGATGTTTTTTTTTGATGATGATGATGATGCCATCTAGCCGATTTTGGCCACAGCGACCGCATTCTTTGGTTACTCATAGTGGTTGTGAGCTCAGATCTGCTACTCTTTTATTTCTGTTTACTGTTGAGATGACAAATGAATGGAAATCCTTATAAAACCAAATATAGAAGACTCCACACCCAAAGCCGGTGCAAAAAAGAGACATTTAAAATTATCCTCCATTACGTCCAACTCCATAAATCTTTAAACTTTAAGAAGTTTTGAAACGAGAAACGTAAGCGAAAGTAGATATGCATTGGCCGCTATATCCACAGTCAACTCCGGTACAACCGGTCAAGCTGTTAAGAAATCTTACTGTCTCCGCACACGGGCTTCAAAAAAACTCCGCTTCAAGCTTCATTTTGAGGCGGCCTTTTTTTGTGGTTCGTGTGCAGCGGTGCCGCCACAAAAAAACCCTTGACGCGGCTTCAAGCTGCACCGGACACAAGAGGTGTAGCGCGCTTCAGCTGTTTTTTGCGGCTGCTTCGAGTTTTTTTTCGTGGCCGCTCCTAGCGTTTTTTTGTGGCGGCGTTTTTTTGAGGCCCGTGTGCGGGGACAGTTAAACTTGGTTACCATAAACATGATTTTATGGAGCCGTTTGACAACTGGCACAAAAATGTGGTGACACCATAAATACTGGTGAACACCTTTGTATCAGAAATCGTATCTGGTTTTGAAAATCTTGATTGTGGCAATTGTTATGCCACAATGCACGAAGGGTGAAAAATTTTTGTGGTGAGTAATATAGGAAAAGGGGACGTTGTTGCGTATAATAACATAAAGCATTATCAGCTTTATAATGTTACCACTGCTGGGACTCCGACCATCTATATGGATATCCCACCCATTTGTACAAAGCGTTTTGGAAACACATTCATTATGCGTACAGCTAAGGAGTGGAATTCCCTGCCGGAATCTGTCTTTCCTAATAACTACAACCTAGGGGTCTTTAAGTCCAGAGTGAATAGACTTCTAGGCAAGCGTGCTCCATCGTCGGCAACATCCTCACTTAGCATCAGGTGAGATAGTGTTCAAACGGGAGCCTATCAATAAAAAAAAAATAAAAAAATCTCTTTGATCGCCGTAATCCACCACTCGCAGAACAGATGGTCAATGAGGCCGAAAGGTTTTGGAGTGACGACCGCGCACCGTAATGCCTTGATCACACGTACCGGGTAAACGGGCGAGACAGTGCTCTCGGCCGAGTACTCGGTACGTGTAAACACAGCGCCGAGTGCTCGGCCTACCACTTACCTCTACAACTCGCTTACATCACTCTCTCGGCCGAGCAACATTTTACTGTCTTGCCCTATTACTCAAGGCATAAGACGCGTTTGGAGGCCTCCCACAAGACCGATGACCTGGTAAGGGTCGCGGGAATCCGATGAATGCAAGACGTATAGGACAAGTCGTTGTGGCGACATTTAGGGAAAGACTGTGTCCAGCAGAGGAAATCTTTTGCTGAAAATGATGATGATGATGATAATGAATCCACCACGCGGGCTCAGTGCGAGTTGGTGGATGTTACATATCTTCGAATTTTTGGTTCTAGGACATGCCGGTTTCTTCATGGTGTTTTCCTTCACTCTTTTTAATAACAGTGATAATGAAATGAATATCTAACATTTACCTATTTTTTTTTTTGGGTGGAAAAATCATCCGACGACATCTCCCGCTCTTGGGCAGAGTGGGAGATAGTGTCAAACTGTTATTATCTAAAAACCCACTCCTGTTCCTTCGTTGCCATTCGTACCGGGCCCAAATCTCCCTTTCAGAAACAAATCCTTGGCCCACGTAGACTTCGACCCTGCTGGACCCCTACAGTTTGCTGACAACTCCTTGAGGCACCATTTACTGTGTGTTTCATAATATTACGAAACAGAAACTCATAATAAATATATTATAGGCTAGGCTTAGTGTAGATCGTGGGGGCGATCGGCGGCGGAGACCTCTCGCGCCGGGCCTTGGTTGAGGCCATGGTCCGGAGCGAGGAGGAGTGGCAGGCGGTCGCTGACTTCTGCGAAGCAGTAATGCTCGCAAAGGAGGAGGCCGAACGCATCAGGCAACGGCGTTCTCGCCGCCGCCGCCGCCGCCGGGATTCTGATCCCGATTTCCGGCCACCGTAGGCGCGGGCTTGCGGACAGTGAGCAATGGGTAGCTCGCTGTCCGGCCGTCCGGTAACTGTCCGGACCAAGCCCAAGTCGTCGACGGCGTGCACTGTTCCCGCGCGCCTCAAGGAGTTGTCAGCAACAGCAGGGACCCAGCCGGGTCGAAGCCTACTGGGGCCAGGGTTATCCGAAAGGGCGCTCGAGCCCCGGTATGAAGGCTAGAAGGAACGGGGTGGGTCTTTTAATCAGTAAGAGTCTGACACTATCTTCCGCTCCACCCAAGAGCGGGGGTTGTCATTGGATGATTTTTTTCCCACTATAAAAAAAAGGCTTAGTATAGATAGATAAGGAAATTAGCATCTAGGTTTAAGATACCTAGGTACTTGAAATTCTAAACTAAAATATTTTTTTTACAAAAGTAGAAACTGATTAGTTTTAACGTTTCATTACTATCATTGCAAATTACTTTTAAAACTCTGAACTCTGTACTGTAAATTGTAACTCTGAATGATATTAAAAATGTAAAAAACTTGTTCGCTTCAGGATATTCAGATTCAGTTCATTAAAATAATGAAAGCTGAAAAGGTCTTTTGATAAAATGTAGGACGGATAAGTTAAATATGCATCCGCTAGAGGTTTTCTTTTTGTTGAAATATATGAATGAAAGTACACACTATTTTCCAGTAATAAGGTAGGTAGGTTTTTCTGTTTACCATTTTTTTTTATTGGCGTGCGGGACCAGTACGCGCCGTCCACGACTTGGGCTCGGTCCGGACAGTTACCGGACGGTCGAACAGCGAGCTACCCACTGCTCGCCGTCAGCAAGCTTTATGTTTAAAAGCCCCCCAAAGACTGTCAGTTTACCAAAGGGTTAGGCTGAGGGGGTCCTTGGGCAATAACCGCAGCTGGAACGCAAAAGGCAACTGAAGGATCACAGGTCAGTAAAAGTAAAATACCTTTCGCTCCACCAAGAGCTGGGGGAAATTCTTAATGACTTCCCACCTCAAACAGGGCTAAGTAGTCTCATATTGTAGTATGAAATGAAATGTGGGTTCATTTAATCCATTTACATTTTGCCCCAACCGAGAATCGAACCTCGGGACCACATGCTCAGCATTACCGACGGCGAGCAATGGGTAGTTCACAGTCCGACCGTTCGGTAATTGTCCGGACCGAGTTCAAGTCGTCGACGGCTCGCACTGTTCCCGCGCGCCTCAAGGAGTTGTCGGCAACCGTAGGGGCCCTGTTTGGGTTGAAGCCTACCGGGGCCAGGGTTAGTTTTGAAAAATAGCTGGAGCCCCGGTATGAAAGGCAAGAAAGAATGGAGTGGGTTTTTTAGTCAGTAAGAGTGTGACACTATCTATTTCCCGTTCCGCCCAAGTGCGTTGTACATCATTTTGATGATATGTACCCACCGAAAAAAAAAAAGACGTGTGGCACTCGGGGACTGCCGCGGTAAAGCTATTGCATAGCATTTTTATCAACTTATGCAATTATACTTATTAATTTATTTTATTTATGCAGTATTTTTTTTCCTTTGTTTTTTTTTTCTTTGATATTAATTGAAGTTACACTTTCACACATTGAATTGAATTTTGATTGATTGTTCACTCATTTGTTTTCTTATCGGTCACCATGCTCAAAAAACAAATGAGTGGGGGTGTTAGGTTATTTTCGTTACGGAATTTCTGGATTCGGTCTCCACGCTCAAGGCCCGCGATAGAAGCTATGCAATAGCTTAAAAAAACCATTGGTTAATGTTGCAACAACAAGGCTTGCGAGGCAGTATTTATTTACGTTCAGAGGACAAGACTGATCTCTATTCCTTACGCTTAAAGAGTCCTCGACGGCTTATGGCTAATAGGATACTGATAAAACCGATTAGAAAGTCGTTTACCTTATAAATAATCGATACTTACATCTTTCCTGACGTACCTACATAGTTACAACATACTCGTAGATATCGGTTCTTGCATTACATTGCTTCTTTATATAAAATACTAGCTTTTGTCCGCGACTTCGCTCGCGTACATATAATATAGCCTATGTCACTCGGGAATAAATTAGCTTTCTATCGGAGCAAAATTTTTAGCAATCGGACCAGTACTTCCAGAGATTGGGCATGCCATAATCATGGCGGTAAGTCCCCTCTTTGAGGCGTGGCTGGAAAGACCTCACGGCATCCTTACCTTCCGCATGACGCAGGTCCTCACCGGACATGGTTCGTTCGGGAGGTTCCTGTTCCAAATTAAAGCGGAAGTGACGCCCGGGTGTCGCCATTGTGCGGAATGCCCGGAGGACACGGTGGAGCACACAGTCGAGGTGTGCCCCGCTTGGGTGGAGCATCGCCGTGCCCTCGTGGGGGCGATCGGCGGCGGAGACCTCTCGCGCCGGGCCTTGGTCGAGGCCATGGTCCGGAGCGAGGAGGAGTGGCAGGCGGTCGCCGACTTCTGCGAAGCAGTAATGCTCGCAAAGGAGGAGGCCGAACGCATCAGGCAACGGCGTTATCGCCGCCGCCGCCGGCGCCGGGATACTGATCCCGATTTCCGGCCACCGTAGGCGCGGGCTTGCGGACAGTAAGCAATGGGTAGCTCACTGTCCGGCCGTCCGGTAACTGTCCGGACCAAGCCCAAGTCGTCGACGGCGCGCGGTTCCCGCGCGCCTCAAGGAGTTGTCAGCAACAGCAGGGACCCAGCCGGGTCGAAGCCTACTGGGGCCAGGGTTATCCGAAAGGGCGCTCGAGCCCCGGTATGAAGGCTTGAAGGAACGGGATGGGTTTTTTAGTCAGTAAGAGTCTGACATTATCTCCCGCTCCGCCCAAGAGCGGGGGTTGTCATAGGATGATTTTTCCCATCGGAAAAAAAAAAAAGTACTCCAGAGATTATCTCCTACAAACAAAAAAACATAAAAACAAACTTTACCTCTTTATTAGTGTAGATAGAATCTGGCAAAAGATCTAGAACTAATAGCATATGCTTAGCATAATCAGTCTTTTAATATTTCCACTTCTGGGACTCAGGCCTCCTCTCTAGCAGTGGGAATGGGCCGTAATCCACCACGCGGGCCCAGTGCGGGTTGCTAAATGTCACATGTCTTCGTATTTTTGGTTTCCTTACGATGTTTTCCTTCAACGTTTTGAGAGCAATGATGATAAAAATTAATACTTCCTGATTTTTATCAATATCCAAAAAACAAGGCCGGTCTTCTGGAACCCTGTGCTTGGAGAATTTTCTTAACGGTTACAGTGCATGCGGCTAACCTAACTTGCCCAATTTATATTTGCGTACTAAACTACTTACACTGAATGTTACTAAGGTTAGACAAAAATACTGACATCGTGGGGGTTATCGGCAGCGGCGAACTATCCCGTCGGGCCCTAGTTACAGATCATGGTCTGGAGCGAGAAGCAATGGCAGGCGGTTGCTTCCTTCTGCGAATGCTAGCGAAGGGGCGCATAAGAGAACGGACATATTACCACTCTAACCGCCTAGACCCCGACCCCGACTATCAGCCACCGTAGGCATAGGCTGGCAGACAAAGAGCAATAGGCAGATCCCCGTCCGGCCGACAAATAATCATCCGGACTGAGCCCGAATCGTAGGCGACGCGCAGCGCTTTACGCGCGCCTCGAAGAGATGTCAGCAACCGTAGGGACCCAACAGAGTGGAAGCCTTCTGGTGTCATTGGTTAGCTTCCGAAAGGGAGCCAGAGGGCAAAGAAGGAACATAAGTGTTGTTTTAGTCAGTAAAAGTCTACCACGCTTTTTTTTTTTTGGTGGGGCAAATCACTCGGAGCGGGAGATAGTGTCAGACTCTTACTGACTAAAAAACCCACCCCGTTCCTTCAAGCCTTCAAACCGGGGCTCGAGTTTCCATTCGGATAATCCTGGTTCAAGTAGACTTCGACCCTGCTGGGCCCATTCGGTTGCTGACAACTCCTTGAGGCGCGCGTGGAACACTACGCGACGTCGACTTGGGCTCCATCCGGACAATTACCGGACGGCCGGACAGCGAGCTACCCATTGCTCACTGTCCGCAGGCCCGCGCTTACGGTGGAAGTCTACCACGCTAGAAGTCATTGGATGATTTTCCAACTTAAAAAAATACTGATAAAAACTGCCAACATGTAAATAATTTTCAAGAGATAAGCGAACCCCTTCGCCAGGGGTAGTACAAGAACGATACAAATAAAAATTAATATTTATCTCGAAATACAGAGAAACTTTTTGATTTATTATTACGGAGTTCGTTTCATGACCTGGTTGTCTGCTGGTGTTTTTGTATAGAGGGCATATTTTATCTGCATGGAAGTTCATTTATAATATAAATATCTTTCATTTGACAGCTGATTAATAAAGTGGCTTCAGATTGACGATGAATTTATTATTTTGTCAGCCCATTATTTTAATGCTTTAAGAGCAACTCGAGGTACATTTCTATACAACCGCTCTTACGTGGTTATGATGTTATTACATATCTTTCTCCAGATATTTTGGATACACAGCCATCTTGTGGATGTTATACAGGTTTCTATGGAAATCAAAACATACAAGTATAAAACTAATCTTTGTAAAGGCCTCTGAAAATATGATATTTTATGTGACTAGTCCTCCATAATATATAATAATTGTATAAGAAGCACATATGGAGCTTCTATGGAGAAGCCATGCACATTTAATCGAGATTCTAAATGACGAAAAAAAAACACGTATTTCCTGGAACAAGTTTTGTAAATTTTCAGGCGTTTTCTCCTTCTTTCGCATTGCCTCTTCATCAAATATCGCGTTGGATTGCGTTAGATGAAGCAACTAGCTTTTAAACCATTTTTTTTTATGGTGGCAAAAATCATCCAATGACAAACCCCGCTCTTGGGTGGAGCGGGAGATAGTGTCAGACTCTTACTGACTAAAAGCCCACCCCGTTCCTTCTAGCCGTCATACCGGGGCTCGAGTTCCCTTTCGGATAACCCTGGCCACAGTAGGCTTCGACACGAATCCGAACAGTGCGCGCCGTCGACGACTTGGGCTCGGTCCGGACAGTTACTGGCCGATTGGACAGCGACCTACCCATTGCTCATTGTCCGCAAGCCCGCGCCTACGGTGGCCGGAAATCAGAATTGGAATCCCGGCGGCGGCGGCGAGAGCGCCGTAGCCTGATACGGTCGGTCTCCTCCTTTGCGAGCATTACTACTTCGCAGAAGTCGGCGACCGCCTGCCACTCCTTCTCGCTCCGGACTATGGCCTGAACCAAGGCCCGGCGCGAGAGGTCTCCGCCGCCGATCGCCCCCACGAGGGCACGGCGATGCTCCGCCAAAGCAGGGCACACCTCGACTGTGTGCTCCACCGTGTCCTCCGGGCATTCCGCACAATGGTGACACCCGGGCGTCTCTTCCGCACGAATCCGGTGCAGGAACCTCCCGAACGTGCCATGTCCGGTGAGGACCTGCGTCATACGGCAGGTAAGGACGCCGTGAGATCCTTCCAGCCACGCCTCAAAGAGGGGACTTACACGTCTACGCTGACTGGAAATCGGGGTCAGGATCCCGGCGGCACAGAGGTCAGGGCCGTTCCCTCACGCGTGCGGCCGCCTCCTTTGCTAGCATTACTGCTTTGCAGAAGGATGCGACTGCCTGCCATTCCTTCTCGCTTCGTACTGTACTTCTCTCATAGTCAACATTAATAATCTGTAATTCAAATGGAAAATATAAATCCTTTCTAGTCACATACACATGACTATTTATATCACCAATGAATCAGGTTCGTTAACTTTAAACTATTTACTTTACTTTTCGTTAAACTCAATATTGATTCATCGAAATTGGAAGTTTGATTGCTGTTTGCGAGATTTCACAATGTTTTGTACTATTAATTACATCTGTTAATTAAATAATTTACAATGAAAATTAATGAGTGCGGTGTCAAAAACATTATTAAGTATATTTACTAATACTAATAATGTTACTGTTTTAATATTAACTTCTGCTAGCGACTTCGCCCGCGTAAAAGCATAATAATACATTTTGGTACAACAGAATTCACCTGAACCGCAGGAGAGGGTGTTATGGAGCCGAATGCTTTAGTAATTTTCCACGTGTACCAAACGACGTTTTTCAATACCCTCACGAAGAATTAAATAAACGCTGGTTGACTAGCGACTCGTGGAGGCTGCTTGGTGCTAAACATGATACATGTAATAAAGTTTCGGAGGCGAACTGGCACACTTTTTCGCACTAGTGCGAAAAACAGCAAATTGCCTATGACTTTTACTGACTAAAACCAACCTGTGTTCCTTCAGTTACCCTTTGCGTTCTATGGCCAAGGTAACTGTTTCGAAGTCTTAGGTAGTTACCTACCTTGACTAAAAATACGACTAAGTAAATGAAAGCGTAAACAGTCTTCATCAATAAATTTTAATACTTTTTCTTCTAACCATTTATCACTATCTATAAACATTAATCCGGTGGCAAGAAAAAGATACGAGTAATCTTAAGTCTCAGTGACTTATTGCAGTCTGTATCGAAGTGAAAACTTATCAAGAACGACACAACTTAGAGATTACATCGCAAGAAGATCGACACTTACCTACAGCAGCAATCGTTCCACTCAGTCGTAAAAGTGTTACTGGATGGCTCTGGGAGACGGGGAATTTGAGGAACTTGCGGATAAGGGGAAATGAATACCATGCCATGCAATTGACAACCAAAAATCTGTCAGCTTCAAGCTTTTATATTTAAAATGGAGCCACATTGTATGTGATGTAACGATCACCATTCAAGTAGTTTAGAATGTACAGAAAGAACCCCGATGTTTTTCGGATTCAAACAGTTTTATTTTGGAAAAAACTGCTTAGTTTTATTTTACACGCCGATAGATAAAATAAGAGTGATATAAAAGATTTTTTTTTGAAGTGAGAATGACCACACTCAAATGAGTTGTTCTACTCTAGGGTAGACCGAGAGGGCATGTCAGACGTTTTCTGACCAAAAACACTATGTCCTTCAATTGGCTTTGGTATTCTAGGACCAAAGTTTCCTTTCCAGAAATTACCCGTGTCCCTAGCGGAGCGATACAAAAGATTTACGAGTTATCCCGATCATGTAACTTCGTAGTTGTGTCGTGGTGTTTCTCCGGACGGTTTCACTGACACTAATAATCTCCGAAGGCGACTCGATCTGTGACATTTGTCATCAGTGAGTGAGTGTATGTCTTCGAGACCTGTTCTACCACTTTCACGTTCGCATTTACGGGTTAATTCGAAACCTATATGCCTACTTACGGGTTACGTAAGTTGTAAGAATCAGTGTGATATATAAGACCCGATGCTGAAATTAAATTCAGGGTTTTGCATAATTGAATTGCAGTTGTTATAAATGTTAATGAGATGTTTCTTAATTAAGAGATTGAATTTTAATTCATGACGTTTATTTTCGGTCGTTGCGTATCTTTTTGAAAAAAAAAAAAATGTTTTTCTTTCTTCTTTTTTATAACCGGAACCAACGACCTTACGTAGATGCTTTCTGAGGGTGACAGTAACAAATTGAAAAAATCATCAATTCCCATTGCACAATCATCTTTTACTAAATTGAATTTAGTACCTTAATTTAACGTATCGGAAGACACAGCGTTGGAAGGCCTTTCAAAAGTTGGACCGATGACTTGGTGAGGGTCGCGGGAATCCGATGGATGCGTGACGAACAGGACCGGTCGTAATGGCAAGGCCTATATCCAACAGTGGACGTCTTTCGGCTGCAGATGATGATTATACCTATTCCTGTAAAAATAGAAATCGATTAAAGGTTCTAGTACATCTGAAACAGAAACATAGAAACCTGAAACAATTAATTCTGATGTTAAGGGTTATATTTCACCGGGACACCATGGCAGCGCGACCAGTTGCACCGGCATGGTGTCTCGGTGAAATGTAGCCCTAAGGCGCGGGCCAGACAGAAGAGACATAAGACGTAGACGGGGCGCGAACATTTGTCTCTACCGCGTCCCTTTCATACAAAATGTATAGAAACGTCGCGACGCAAAACATACAGAAGAGACAGGGCGCGGGCGCAGCGCTTTTACGTCTGCGCCCTTTGTTCAAAACACACAGGAGAGACGGGGCGCGGACGCGGCGGAGACGAGGACGGGATGTGGCGGGGGCGAAGACGGGGCGCGGGGTGGTATGCCAGCCGCGCCGCGCCGGGCGAGCGGTCTCACTCTCTCGTCTCACTCAATCAGACTGTTGAATGCTGACTGCGCGACTGCGTCGCGTCTCCGCCCCGTCTCTTCTATATAATTTAAAAAGTCGCGTCCGCGTCTCGTCTCCTCCCCGTCCGCGACGCGTCCTAGTCTTACGTCTCTTCTGTGTGGCCCGCGCCTAAGCTATCAAACTAGACACCATACAGACACCAGAGTCGCCACACGTCCTAGCCGGTCGCGCCACCAAATTGGTTGCGCAACCAAACGGACACCAGGTGAGTAACTCTCTATAGAGCTGTATACATTAATTGGTAGCGGCGACTGGTCGTGTCGCCATCGTGTCTCAGTGAAATATAGCCCTAACTGCTTTCCTGAAATATGCAGTAACGATGTTATTTCATGTTTCACTATTTATAAGTTTTAAGGCATTCCTGAGTTTAACGACTGGTTGCATTGTAAAGTCAGATTTATGAGAGGAAATATCTTTGACTGATTTAAGTTCAGCCGTGAAAAGGCTGCGAATAGAATGAAATTCGTACTTGACGGAAATATTGTTTGAAGGATCTCCTGCACTGCTGGCCAAGTCTAAAGGACCCAGTTTTATATAGTTTGGGAATCATTAAATGACTCCTCTCTCTCTGGGTGGAGTAAGTAGTGTCAGACTTTTACTTACTAAAAACCACGTGTGTTCCTTCAGTTGCCTTTTGCTTTAGCGTCATCATAACTCACTAACTTAAAGACACAAGGTACCTACCTAAAATGTGAAGATCTCTGAATTAGAGAGTTATGTTAATGGTCTTAATGAGTTTAAATTGTCTACATACGTACAAATCATTATCCCAAATACTGTTATTTTTAACTTTCTATCCGATACTTACTGAACGTATAAAAAAATAATTTCGTGGGTCTGGCATTCAGAAATCAGAAACTTGTGAAAAGTGAAGCTTAGCATAGATCTCTAAATAGAAGAACGTACAAGAAACTCCATGGACACTCTTTTAAATAATGAATGTGTTACAAAAATCTTGGTTACCTTAATCAACTGAACTTTGACAAAAAAGGTAGGTAATATAGAGGAAAGAAACCGCGTTACATGGGTTGAATTAAGTTAAAAAGTTAGCATAGTCGGCCTTATAATGTTCCCGCTGTTGGGATTCAGGCCTCCTCTCCAGGAGAGGGAATGGGCCGTAATCCACCGCGCGGGCGCAGTGCTGTTTGGTGGATGTCACATGTCTTCGAATTTTTGGTTCTAGGAAATGCCGGTTTCCTCACGATGTTTTCCTTCACCGTATTGAGAGCAGTGGTTGCTGAAATAAATTACACAAAGTAATGCGCCTGGCTGGGTTAGAACTTGTGACCTGCAACTCGTAAGTCGGGGGCCGTTACCAATCCGCCACCACTGCTCTCAGTTAAGAAGTTATATAACACAAAGACAAAAATAGTCCCCACCAACATATTTTACGTCTGAATTCCTAAAATAAACGATTCCCACTTAACCTTAACTCCAACAAAACTCAATCACGCGACGAAGCGACGAGCGACAATAACACACCAAGTTTCGCTCCCAATTGCACCCCGTCAGATTTACACCCCCATTCTAATATACATGGTGTTGTAATAAATGGGTGCGCTGCGATCTACGCTCCTCGCCCTACTAACTCATTAATGGCTGCCTGAGTTTATGAATGGCTAAAGTTGCCATTTTCCCGCGTTTGCGCAAATTTTATGGCAATGACGCCTCCCGGGGTAATGTCGCCGTGACGTACGGTTTACTTTTTTGCGTTTGTGTTTTGTTTTTTTTGGGAATTCTCCTTTATTTTGGTTGGAAGTTGCCTTGTTTTTGTGACAGATGTTTTGTTGAATTTGAGATAAAGTGTAGCATCACAAATAGTTAAAGTATGTATAGTAATGTTATAAAGAGATTTCTTCGCAATGAATTTACTAAAAATTGCGGGACCGATAAATTCTTTCAGCAATAGCATGCAACTTTATCACTGAGTGACTTAAGCTATATTTTGTCCACTCTCACGTGAAGCCACTGGCTGAAGCTAGTGCCTATTATTTAGATAACTCTAACATGGTGTCTTGAAACAGTGACGTTCGATCAGCGGTAACAACTGTCAAAAAGTTAGAATTGATTGGTTGTTGTTGAGTTTGATTGTTGTTAAATTGTGTTGATTGATTGTTGTTGTTTGAGTTGATTGTTTTTTGTTTGATTGTTGTTATTGTTGTTTTTTATTTAGATTGTTGTTGTGTTGAATTGTTGTTGTTAGATTGAATTGAAGTTAGGATTGAGTTGTTAGAGTTGAATTGTTATTGTTGAATTGATTGTTGAGTTTGAATTGTTGATTGTTGTTGATTGATTGATTGAGTTTGAATTGTTGTTGTTGAATTTGGCCAAAATGTTTTGCGAAATTGTCAGTACCTAGTCCATATCAGTCATCATCGCTTCACATACCGCTTCACACCATTGGACATAGGCGTTGCCACAACCTCACCAGGCAATCGGTCCACCTAGTGGGTGGCCTTCCTACGCTGCGTCTACCCTTACGCGGTCGCCACTCCAGAACCTTTCAGCCCCATCGCCCATCTGTTCTGCGAGCAATGTGCTTTGCCCACTGCCACAGTAATCTTCGGATTAAGCTTGAGGCATATCAATCACAAGTGTCACAAAGGTTACAAGGTGGACCGATGACCTGGTGAAGGTTGCGGGAAACCGATGGATGCGAGACGCACAGGAAAGTTCGTTGTGGCGACGCTTGAGGGAGCCCTATGTCCAACAGTGGACGTATATCGGCTTTGGATTTTTAAACAATCCTTTTCTTTAATAGAAGATCACTTCCTAGGCTCTAAACTTAGTAGAGCGAAGAGGTCCTACAGTTTTTGTTCAGGCCTTGTAATTTTTAACTTTATTGGTACTTACCTAATATATTGGGTCATTTGCTTCTGTAGACCATTTAAAATTCTCGGAACATTAAATAGCCAAAAGTTTGTGAACATTTATGAGGGAAGATTATTGAGTTCGCGAAACAGGACTCAAAGTTATAAGTGGTGGGTTACCTAATTGACCTTTTTTAGGGATCTGTACCCGAAGGGTGCCAACGAGACCCTATTACTAAGCCTCCGCTGTCTAACTATCCGTCCACCTGTTTGTCTGTCCGTCCGTCTCTCAGCGAACTGTTCTAATAAACCGTAACAGAGATAAAAGGTCTTTTTTTTATCTGACATAAACTAGTAGTGAAAACTAAGGTTACTGACACAGCACGAAGGATTGCCAATCTTAAGTGGCAATGGGCAGGGCACATTGCTTGCAGAACAGATGGCCGTTGGGGGCGAAAGGTTCTGGAGTGGCGACCGTTGACCTGGTAAAGGTTGCGGGAATCCGATGGTTGCGAGCCGCACAGGATCGTTCATTGTGGCGACACTTGGGGGAGGCCTATGTCTAACAGTGGACGTATATCCGCTGAAATGATGATGATGATGATAAACTAGTGGTTGACTGCGATCCCACCTGATAGTAAGCAGTGATGTAATCGTTGATAGTGAGGCACTAATTTATTAAGAACCTTGAAGATACAAAAATTATAATCGGACATGAAGACCGCAGCAGGAAATTGTTCCAGTTAAAAATTAAATAAGGTTCCCATACAATAAAGCAAAGCAAGTTGTAAGTCACTACAGCCACCCAGTCATCCCTTATGTAAAGTAGTATGAAGTGTTAATAAAAGCTGCTAAAGCACTTGAAAACGACTTCTTAAACAAAACTAAACAATACATTGGCAGAGTACATTGCTCCAAATACGCTTCAAGCGCTGGTTTCGCAACAATTCTGTTAGACACTGTGGTATCACAGTTTCGTTTCGCATTCCATAAAGGTCGACTTACAGAATATGTCATGGACGATGAGACACACATACACATAAAACATCATTGTATACAACATTAGTTTGTCTGTAACACGTTTCTAGTATTTTTTATGTAAAGAATCTATGTACAAAATTTCATATTACAAAACGTAATATAATACCCGCTATGCACTTCTAGTACATGTGTTGTACTTAGTGTCGGTGGTATCCAATTTGTGACCTCTTTAAATATTTTTGGGAATAAATATAACATGGTGTAAAAATTATTGGAATCGATTCAGTTACGAAATTAATTTTTTTAAGAAAACGTCAGCTGAGCGAGTTCAATGACCTGTAGATAGTTTGTACGCAACGCCGACTACTAACTACAGGTCATTGAACCCGCTCAGCTGACGTTTTCTTAAAGAAATTATTTTCGTACATGCGTAAATTAATACGAGTTTTGAAAAAAAGGTACTTTATTTTTTAATTTTATCTTTACTAATCGATAGTGTTTCATGTACCGGAAAACCCGTAACACGTGTCTAGTACTTTTATGTACAAATTTTCATAACTGTATCATAAAAAATCACAGAGTTATAAGCTTGTTATGTCAGCAAAAATACATAGTCACCGAGCCATCTAGGCGACTGAGGGATTGTTTTGCACTTGCATCCGTTTGATGGCTCCTAATACCCGCTATGAACTTCAAGTACGTGTGTTGTACTTAGCGTCGGTGGTGTCCAATTTGTGACCTTTTTAAATATTTTTGGGAATAAATATAACATGGTGTAAAAACTATTGGAATCTATGTATTCAGTTACTGATTCTGACCTAACTATATTCAGGTTTCGCTTCATCATCATCATCATCATTTCAGCCTATAGACGTTCACTGTTGGACATAGGCCTCCCCCAAGCGTCGCCACAACGAACGATCATGTGCGTCCCGCATCCATCGGATTCCCGACACCTTCACCAGGTCGTCAGTCCACCTGGTTTCGCTTATACAAAAAAATATTTTGTATACAGACACTAAATAATTAAGTTCTGGTACATAGTTCGAATGTTAAAGGTGAAAATCGTGAGTAGATTCACGTTTGCTGAACAAAAAAATGTACAGTCAGACGTCAAATTTTAATTAATTATATATATTATAATTTATTTTGTTTTTAATTGACAGTATGCATAATATTTAACAGTGATCTGTCTGTCTGTCTCCCGTATGACTAACTCGCACTTGGGTGCGGTTCTTGTACTTCATTCTACTCCATCTACTGTCTGGTTTACGGTCAAATAATGTAGTCAAGTCGAAGCATTTATTTCTCCCGTCAACTGACTACTTTATTCTATTCTACCTAACTCTACCTCACTCTACCCTTCTCTACCACACTTTATTCTACTCTACTCTACTTTACCCTACTCTACAGTGTATTAATTTAATATACCATTAAACACATCAACCGGTCGTCTTCAAAATTTCAAACTGTCAAATTTTCAACCAAAACGTTATGTTGTCTACGGTGGAGTACCACCGTAATCAACATAACGTTTAGCTGTCAGTTGCGTTTTGTTATACCACGTTTTATATCATGTTCCACGGGAACGGGATAAAAAGTAGACTATGTCCGTCTCCTGGTTCGCTAGCTCCCCACTAATTTTCAGCCAAATCGGTTCAGCCCTTCTTGAGTTATAAATAGTGTAACTAGCACGACTTTCATAAATATATATAAACCATTTTCAGACACTTTATAATTGTAAAGATGTCAGTCAGTCAGAAAAGAGTAGGGTAGAATCAGCCAACATCTATTTTTCATACCCCTAGACTAAGAAATTACTTAAAAATTATTTATATGGCAAAACAACGTTTGCCGGGTCAGCTAGTCATGTTATATAAATCTCGGTTACATGTTTTTTGTCGCTACTATTATGTGACAACAATGTAAATAAAGTAAAAGCAAAACATATACTAAATATCGAAATTAAAATAAACCACTGGCAGCTAAGATATGACAAGTCTCAACTGACAGCGCCCGTTCACGGACATGACGCGTATATCAGCACCAGTCAGCTCAACCATTTTGAAGATAACCGAATGTCTCAACCGAATCCAACCCACGAAAGACTGTCAGTGAGACAGTCGCTTACTCAAAGCATGACAATGTATTACTACAAGCTTTTGTTACATAAGCCAACGGCCATGAACTATGACATCAAGACGTGACATGCTCAATGATCTGTTAACTCTTATGTGCATGACATATCACGTTACTATAGAGACTGCCACCAGTATTTCTTTAGCAGTGCATAAAGTTTTGATAAATAATTAGAAATGATCAGAATCCCCACCGATGAATTCTGTTGAAGCGAATGTTTTACAAATATACAACGAATTTTTAGTACATGAATAAAGTTTGTTCAGAATCAGCAAACTGAATCGATTCTAATAATTTTTACACCATGTTTTTCTCAAAAATATTTTTTAAAAGTCACAAGTTGGACACCACCGACACTTAGTACAAAACACATCATGGCCGACCGTCCGGTAACTGTCCGGACCAAGTCCAAGTCGTCGATGGCGCGCGCTGTTCCCGCGCGCCTCAAGGAGTTGTCAGCAACAGCAGGGGCCCAGCCGGGTCGAAGCCTACTGGGGTCAGGGTTATCCGAAAGGGCACTCGAGCCCCGGTATGAAGGCTTGAAGGAACGGGATGGGTTTTTTAGTCAGTAAGAGTCTGACACTATCTCCCGCTCCGCCCAAGAGCGGGGGTTGTCATAGGATGATTTTTCCCATCGGAAAAAAAAAGGTGATAGCAGGCATTAGAAGCCAGCGCTCAGCTGGGTGTGGAAGCAAAGCAACCCGGGTGGCCCGGTGGCCATATATTTATGTCATGAACCAGGTACCAGGTGCTGACAAAACAATAAGTCATTAAGGGAGACGGAAAAATCCTTACAGCAAGAAGATTCTTGTGACTATCAGCAAATTCCACTGACATTCTTGCTTCCACTGCAAAGGAACATGAGCTTGAAGATACCGCATATCTCAAAGGTCATATTACTTGGATATGTCACGGACGGGTGAATTAAACGATTGCTCTTTGCTTCGGCCTTGTTCGAAGATATAATTGTAAATGTGAACTTTGATTCATCGGAGCATTGTTCTCTGATAATCTAGTATTGATTTGTAAATAATATACATCGTTGTGGTTTGATACTATCATCATCATCACCATCATCAACCGACATCTACTTCTCTACATAAGTCTCCACTAAGTGTCGCCACAATGGACGGTCCTGTGCGTCTCGTATCCATCAGATTTCTGTGACTCTTACCAGCTTGATGATGTCATGTGTTGGTGGTTGTCAGGTTGATGGGTCAACCTTACGGGAGGCCTTTCATCACTGCGTCTTTTTTACATGGTCGCCACTTACGAACCTTTCGGCCCTCGATCGAGTATTTGCTCTGCGAGTAATGTACCCTTCCACTTAAATTTGGCGGTATTTCGGGCTATACTGGTAACCTAACTTCTTGGTTAGTTTAGGTAATCTTTACCGACATAGCTCATGCGGACAAGCAAATCATCTCCTACAGGAGAGATGCCTTGCACGTTAGCAGTTGCTAGGCGATTCCTCTAAACACTGTAGCTGCGAGCTTGCGGACGATGAGCAACGGGTAGTTTGCCGTCCAATAAGGCTAATCTCTGAGGTCTGGTCTCTCTCTCTAAGGTCTGAGCAGATGGAGCGGTGTGTTTGATGTCAAGTGAGTGATGGGATCCGCTAGAGCGGTTTCAGGGCTACGAGATTATTCTAAGAGAGTTGCGACCCTAGAACATAAAGATAACTGAAGGAACACAGGTAGATTTTAGTCTGTAAAACTCTGGCACACTCTTTCGTTCCATACAGATCGTGAGAAAATATTTGATGGCTCCCACTCTGTACCTACAACAACTCTGTGATACTCTGTATACCTACTCAAAATCCAGGTTTTCTTATACTCTTCATTCAGTTATTAACTATTTTCCTAAAGTCCCAAAAGAAAAATTTACAATTATCAAGCCAAAAGACTAACAATTTCTTCAAATTATTCAATTCTTCTAAGAAATAGTCTATAAATCTGAACCAGGACTGCAACATAAATAACTCGGGCACTTGGTTTAATTTCGTTTCCTCCTTCGTTTACATCTTAGGAATTGTCTCTGGGTGTTGACGAGTAACCCAACTCTTAGGACACTTCTACCCAGGATATCATAAACTCAAAACGATACTCGTTAGTTTGATATCTCCTGCTGCTTTGATGTTGGCTCTGCGAATGATGCCGCTATTATAAGCAGCAATGTATGTTGCATTGTTGCGATAGTGACGTGATTTCGACCGCATTCGTGGTTACGTAATTGTGTGAAATATAGGGCATTTCTTAACCTGCATGTGTGTTAGTTTTTGCTGTTAGCGTCTCGTAGTTTTGATGCAATAAGTTTTTTTGCTGTGCCGATGTTAATAGAGCTATTCTCACGGAAAACAGTGATTCGATAGTATATTATTGTTTGGATAAATAGCTTAAGATAGCCCTTCTCGATACGTCTTTTAGATTGTCTACGTGATCATGATTTAAAAGCTTGTTCCATCCAACGCAATGTTTGATAAAGAGTTAGTTAGTTAGCCCATTTATGTCCCACTGCTGGGCGAAGGCCTCCTTCTCCCTTTTCCACACACATCTGTCTTCGGCCATTGCGGGCCAGTCCCTCCGGTAATTATCATTGATAAAGAGGTAACGCGAAAAAAGGGAACGCCTGAATGCTCTGTTGGCAGTCGGTAATTCCGTCACTCACTCTAAACAAAAAAAAAAAACTGGTTCCAAAAGCTACGTGTTTTCATAAAAACTTATTAAAAAAAGACGTGTGGCACTCGGGGACTGCCGCGGTAAAGCTATTGCATAGCATTTTTATCAACTTATGCAATTATAATTATTTATTTATTTTATTTATGCAGTATTTTTAATCCTATGTTTTTTTTTCTTTGATATTATTGAAGTTACACTTTCACACATTGAATTGAATTTTGATTGATTGTTCACTCATTTGTTTTCTTATCGGTCACCACGCTCAAAAAAACAAATGAGTGGGGGGGTGTTAGGTTATTTTCGTTACGGAATTTCTGGATTAGGTCTCCACGCTCAAGGCCCGCGGTAGAAGCTATGCAATAGCTTACAAAAAAATTATTAACCATCTCGATTAAATATCCAAGGTTTCTATAAGTATTACATTGATTATAAACATGTAGCTGATTTTTAGAGGTCTTTATTGGATTAGTTTTACACACATTTAGTTTTTTATTTCAATAGAAACCTGGAAAATATCTACAAGATATCTGTGTTTCCGAAATATGTATATAGAAGAAAAAAGGTAATAACGTCATAATCACGTAAGTCACGCACGGTTGTATGAAAATCTCGGGTTAGGCGCTCTAAAAATCAAAATACAGAATTTAAAAAATGACGCATGACTGAACTGAATTGAACCAATATCTGATTCAAATATCAATAATAAAATAATAAATAATATTGCAACTCCGGCCAAAATGAATCGCGAATTTCCACAACATAACTTTAACAATCGCATAAGAATCGATACTACATCAACCCGATGAAAAGGGCAAAGCAATTTGCATCTGAATAAATTAATACGATATTGCAAAATGGTGCCATATTCTAGAGGGTGAAATAATTATATTCACAGCACGGATACGCCGCAAATGGCAAAAGATTACCTACCACAGTTTGAATGTCGGGTCGATTTGGAAAAATCCCATCAAATCAGGAAGTGGTGTGTCTTTCAACTGGGGTAGTATCGAGCTCCTCAATTTATTCGGTTAGCACTCTTGGGACTAGTTTCAAGAGAGTGTGATAGTGTAAATGTATTGGAGATTTGATGAATAGTTTGTCTTGTCTTTGTTGTTGTCTTTATATGGTGACATTCTTGTAGGAGAACATATAATTTTAAAAATTACATTATAAAAGCTTTTTATTTTTTCGGTGTCATCCCGATGACATCGCTCGCCCAGAGCTCGATAGTGTTAGACTCTTACTGACTAAAAAAAAACCTACCACGTTGCCTTTCGTAACAGGGCCGAGCCTCCCTTTCGGAACTGGACGCTAAGCCCCAGTAGGCTTCGACCCTGCTGGGCCCCTACGATTGCTGACAACTCCTTGAGGCACGCGGGACATTATAAAAGTGAAATTTCAATCCAGTAATCCTATACGCCCGGAGCACCGCTCGGTGGGGCTTCTAGTTCTGGGGTTAAAATAAGAATAACAACAAAATCTAAAAATAGAGCTTCTTAGCCTAACCAAGCTATCCGTGTCAGGATGCCCTAAAATTCCGAGCTCGCTTCGCTCGCTCTAGGGCGCAGGCCCGCGGGTTTGGCCTAGGCTAGAAACTAGCTCACCCTAAAATGGAGTTTGGCCGGTAACATATGCATGTGCGTGTGTGTGTACGTTTGTCACTCTTTCACACTCAAACGACTCAACAGATTTATACTAAACTAGCTGTGCCCGCGACTCCGTTTGCGTGGACTACAGGATTTTGAATTTATTTTTTCTAAAATAAGAGTAGCCTATGTTACTCCTTATTACATTAGCTACCTGCCAAAAAAAGTCCCGTCAAAATCGGTCCAGCCATTTCAGAGATTGGCCCGGACAAACAGACAGACAGACTGACAAAAAATGTAAAAAATGTTATTTACCGTATTGGTGTATGTACCGTATACATATTCATATGCATGTAGTAAAAAGCAGTTATTTCAATATTACAAACAGACACTCCAATTTTATTTATATGTATAGATGTATAAATTTGGCCCACAGTTAGACCATGTCCTGGAATAGCACATAGGTTACTTTTATCCCAGAAATATGTTCCATTGTGATAGTTTTCTATTTTCACGCAAGCAAAGCCGCTATCAAAAGCTAGTATTACAGAGAGTCATGTCATTACACTGTCACAAGTAACTCTACTCGTACCGATAAACAAACAAACGAGCGCCATAAAATGTGAAAAAATATACAGAGCCAAATTAAATTGCCAAAAATATGGAACGAAATAAAAATTGCATTTATATTGAACGCGGCCAGTACGCTTCAACGGCGGCAATCGTTTTGCATTCACGCGAATGTATGTATTTCGTTAACTACTGAACCAATTATGTTTCTATGAATAGTTAAAAAAAATAATTAATTGAAATCTATGAGTTTTGTTTCGGCAATATTTCTTGCTCTTTTTGTAACCGTGTTTGTCTGTCAATACATTTCTAATTTCTAAATAATTGATAGTTTCGCGTGTATAGTGTTGATCTCTTAGTAAGATAAGTGCCTTCTCTTAATTAGGTATAATAATAAAAAAATAAATTAATTATAATTCTTTATTTTCAGCCCTTTAGGCCCAGATAAACGAACACTCACAAAATAATCTTAAATAGGTATAATAAAAAATCTAAACAAGAAAAAAAAATATACCTACAAATAAGTACTTCCATCCCTTGAAAAATTGCCAATAGTGAGTGATACCTCCTCTTTCCCCTTTTTAGGGTTCCGTAGCCAATTAAGGCAAAAAACGGAACCCTTATGGATTCGTCATGTCTGTCTGTCTGTCTGTCCGTCCGTATGTCACAGCCGCTTTGGTTAGTAGATGTATTTGTGAACCGCTTTAAGATTTTCACACAAAAATAGGAAAAAAAAAACAATAAATTTTGGGGGCTTCCCCATCCTTACTACTTAGAATTATTATTGGAACTCAACATTTTTTTTTTTTCATCAAACCCATACGTGTGAGGTATTTATGGATAGGTCTTTAAAAATGATATGGAGGTTTCTAATATATATTTTTTTTTAACTTAAGAGTTTGCGAGAGACACTTCTAAAATAAAAGAATGGTAAAACTAAAAAAAAAGATATGATGTACATGGCATGTAAACCGCCAACGAAAATTGGTTTGAACGAGATGTAGTAAACAGTTTTTTTTAATACGTCATAAATCTAAAAAAATACACTAGATATTATTAAAACGTTGATCAAAGTTACAACGAATTACAAGAACTTTTATTTTATGTTACTTGCTGCTACGAAACCCTTCATGGGCGAGTCTGATTTGCACTTGGCCGGTTTATATAAATAATCTGTTATACATAATCGTTATTTTTAAGCTACCATTACTTTGGCAAAGAAACGTCGTGACAACTTTTTCTTTCTCCAAAAAAAAATTAATTACTTAATCACAAATTCTTATGAAGGTATTATTAATTGCCAATTGGTATACGCAGGTATATTACGAAACAAAGAATTACATAAACAAAATAACCTCGAACGCGACAGTCTCATACTTTTTCTCATTATTGACATTAAACCTTACGTCAACTTTGCCGTCATGGGAATTTCTCGTCCGTGGTCAATACGACCGGTTCCAAGTGCCTGTAGAAAGGGACAGGGGTCACTTTCCCATGAATCGATGGGTTTTTGCTGGAGTTTTATGGCCATATGAGATTCTTGCTATGGTATCTTTTTCTTAACAATGTCGGGATTGGCGTGGGATCGTGAGATATGGAAAGATGAACGTTGAGCGGCAGTGAACGGGTTTCTGATCGTGTTTGAATTTAAAAAGGGTTGATCTGTACAACTTAGTTTTGCTTCGAATATTATACAAAGGTATTTGATTTTTCCAAGCTAGTTGATTGATTTTGGATCGTGAATACTTCTATGCCATCAAAAACATAACTTGTAAAAAAACCAAGGCTCGCAATTCAGTTCTTCTACCGAAAAAAGTTGTGAGATCAATGTAATATCAAGTCGGTTAATTTATTCAGTCCCTACTTGAGGGACCTTTTGCAACATCTTATAGTGAAATCATCATATTAATATTTTATAGGTTTTAATATTACAAATCTTTGATTATTTCAATAAATAAAAGGTGTAAGGGACAGCCCTCCACAAACTTTAAGGGCTCGCTCAGTAGACGAAACTGAACCACCTTCCACAAAATTTTTTTCAGGAAACGAAAAAAAAAAATCAGCCTCACCATACAAAATGATAAATTTTTCATTTCCTGAAAAAAAAAAATTGTGGAATGTTGTTCAGTTTCGTCTACTGAGCAAGCCCTTAAAGTTTGTGGATGGCTGTCTCTTACACCTTGTATATTGACTTGGGAATCGGACTAAACAATCTAATTCGACTATGACAAACTTTCTGTTCTGCACTTGTATCAAAATGTAATTTACTTTTTTCACCTACCACACAGTGTTGTCTTTTTAAACCAAAGGTTGACTGGTAGAGTATGCCTTGTTGCATTTAGTCTACCTATGTACTACTACTGTAAATGAAGAGTGACTGAGTAATAAAGGAGGACTTTTATGAGGCATTTATTGCACATCACACATTTAAAAAAAATGTGGTGTCAGACAAACGGACGTACAGTGAAGTTTTATCAATAAGGTCATGTTTTTACCCTTTAGGTACGAAAGCCTAAAAAAAATTCAAAGCACAAATCATTAAAAATAAACTTTCGCCTTAAAACACTCTGGTTATCCGCTAATGCCAGATAAGTCAATTTCTAATATGATTGGTTGAATGAATTTTCAACAAATTCATCAATCATCACCATCAGCCTTTTTAATGTTCCCACTGCTAGGACACAGGCCTCCTGTCTTGGAGAGGAAATAGACCCTAATCCATCACGCGGGCCCAGTGAGGGTTGGTGAATGTCACATGTCTTCGAATTTTTGGTTCTAGGCCATGCCGGTTTCCTCACGATGTTTTCCTTCACCGTTTTGAGAGCGATGAAATAAATTAGACAAAGTAATGCGCCTGGCTGGGTCACAAATTAGTTTTTGAAAAATTCATTCAACCAATCACTCAATACTCCTTGGCTTTCGTTTAATTTTTGTCGCGTTTATAAATTTCTTTGCTGAAACTGAGGTTCGGTGCCATAGTAATAGTAGTGCTTTTCATTACTTTAAGTAGCCAATTTTATATTTAAGTGGATTGCTGTAGGCTGAATTGATTGGAGTGGGCAATTTATAGCTAAGTGAAAATAGGAGGTTTATGGTCAATATATTTACTAAGACTTTTTTTGGGTTTACTGTAGGAGAATGTTAGGTATAGACATTAAAGGTAGAACTACACTGCGCACACGTTTACCACGTACGCCGATCTGGGCGCGTCGGTCTCCATACATTTTAGATGGAAACTGGACTTGCTGAGCTACACTAGATCCACGCCACGCGATGTCGTTCTACGTACAAATCAGGCGTGTTCCATGTGAGCGTCGGTCCAATGTAGTTCTAGCTTTACTTGTTTCAATTGGTAATATCATCATGGGAGACGATGGTATAACCTATTGTTTGATTTGATTGAATTCACATCGTCTCCCGTCTTTTCTCAACAAGCTTGGGGCTGGATTCCAGTCTTACTGGATGCGGCTGAATACCCGTGTTTTACATGGAACGACTTCCTATCAGACCTCCATAACCCAGTTACTGAGCAACACAAAACGGCCCAGATTCCTAGCATCTGACTATCTGTAACGACTGTTAAAGATCTACGAATGAATGAACCTTAAAGTGCTATACATGCAGCCATTTCTCTTTCAATAGGTACAATTGCCGGCACGGATCTTGAGGGCTTGCTTCAAGTTGCGCAGAAGTCAAATATTCGGTCTCTTTAATGGTGCGAAGTGAGACGTGGTGGCGGTGAGTGTCAGTGATTGGCTCGCCGCGCCATCGCGTCATAGACGTCACTCATTATTCGTTCCCTGCTCTTGCTGTATGTATCTAAAAACGACGATGATTGGCTCGCCAATGTATGGAATGCGCAAAGCGATCCCCACTCTGACGCCGAGCGCTCAAGATCCGTGACGGTAATTGTAGATAATTATATACAACATTGGTTTTAGTACATGCGAAACCCGAAACACGTGTCTAGTATTTTTATGTAAAGAATCTATGTACAAAATTTCATAACTGTATCATGAAAAATCACAAAGTTATACGCTTGATATGTCAGCAAAAATACATAGTCACCGGGCCATCCAGGCGACTGCTGATAGGCTCTTATGCACTTGCACCCGTATGTTGGCTGGCGCCTAATATCCGCTAGGTCATAGCTAGTGTTGCCAGGCGTCCTGATTTGCGCGGGATATCCCGATTTTTAGGGGTCTGAGGCCGCGTCCCGATTTGAACCTGATCGGGACGCTAAATGTCCCGATAAATCAAAAGATATATTAAAGCCATCATTATTGCTATAAATTAACCTGTATCGCTTTTGCGTCACTATGTCAGTGCGTTCAAAATGACACACGGCGCTTCACTGAAGGGGCCTAGTAGGGCCGATGCCTGCTAGGGCTGCGGGAACGTTTCAAATAGTGACAGTGGCCCTGGAACGCACAGTGGGACAGAAGAAGCCTGGGTTTTAGTTAGTAAAAGTCTGATACAGTGCGAGAGAAGTCATTTGATGATTTCCCACCTGAAAAAAAAACTTTATTAAAAAAATGTCCCGATCTAAAACCCTAAATCCCGATTTGTTTTACCAACTGTCCCGATTTTTATCCAATCGGACCTGGCAACACTAGTCATAGCGGACATTAGGCCGAGACCGAGACCTGTGTCGTATTTAATGTCGTTGGTGTCCAATTTATGACCTTTTTAAATACATATTTTTGGGAAAAAAGATAACATGATGACTTTCATAAGTACACATAAACGAAAAATAATGTTGTATACATACTTATGGAAGTACTTAAGTATAGTCTGTCTAATAAGTCAACCGACTTGAGAATTTTGTATAATATTTAACCATTTAAAAATACAAATATTCGGTACTTTTTATAAGTTTCTTCTGTTAGTAAACAATGACCTCTATCTCTTAATCAACCTTGATTATTGAACCCGTGTTGACTACATCAGATTTCATTAAATCCTAATAATTACCCAAGTCGTTTAACTTATTAGACAGACTATATGCCATATATAAATTATTATTAGCTCATAGTATCTAATTGGTATAAGTGCCTTTGTAGGATATAATCATAACATAACACTTACCTAATGTAGGTACGTAAGATTAGTATTATTTATATTATACTATATTAAATCATAACCAAACACGCTTTTGATGCGAAATTTCAATTCGAATTACACGCCTATACAATTTAGAACCATTATAAATATTTCAATACATGTCCTTTATGTATTGAAAAAGTAATTTTCTAAGGCCGTACTATGTTTTTTGCGTAATAAAGATTATGACACACGTGTGGTTTAGATTATAGATACAGATAAAAAAGATATAAAAACATTGCCATAGTAATTTCACCAATAGTGGTTTAGTTGTCAGCTATTTAACGACATGGGTTGTGTGGAAGAGTACCCCGGGGCTTTGAAACATAGGCGAAGAAGGAACAGGTGTGAGTTTTAGTCAGTAAAAGTCTGACACGCTGTCCTGCTCCGCCCAAGTGCGGGAGAAGTCATTGGACGATTTCCCAACTAAAAAAAAACAGCTAAGTGACCATGCGGAGCAGTGGTGGCCGAGTGGTAATGGTTCGAACCCAGCCAGGCTTTGAGTAATTTATTTCATCACCACTGCTCTCAAAACGGTGAAGAAAAACATCGTGAGAAAACCGGGATGTCCTAGAACCAAAAATTCGAAGACATGTACATTCACCAACCCGCACTGGACCCGCGTGGTGAATTACGGCCCATTCCCTCTCCTAGAGAGGAGGCCTGAGTCCCAGCAGTGGGAACATTAAAAAGGCTGATGGTGATGATGATGAAGCGACCATACTTATAGCTTATTTGACGCCTATCTATACAAGGTGCTACATACCTCTTTCTCTGTATCTTATAAATTGATTTCTTCGTATTTTTTAGTTTCTTTTTTATGTCATTTTCAAGTAAGTTATCATGGGCACAATTACGTATCGTACACTAATTACCAGTCACCCTATATATAAACGGGGATTGACATATCATCAAATGTTAATGTTTAAACGATCTGGGCAATTTTAGTTGGCCATATCATTAAATGATTAATTCTGAGATCTAGCTCCAGACATATACCCACTACATGTGCAACGTATATGCAACAGATGTATCGGTATATGCAAATACATGTTTCAAGTATATGCCTTCAGGCGACGTCAGTATACATGTTAATGAGTGACCAGACGGACTTGTCTAGGGTTGTCAATAGTGTTGCCAGGTCCATTTGGATAAAAATCGGGACAGATGGTAAAACAAATCGGGATTTAGAGTTTTATATCGGGACAAATATTTTATTTTTTAGTAAAGATTTTTTTTTTTGGTAGAAAATCATCCAATGACTCCTCCGCTCTGGGGTGGAACGAAAGGGCGGGTCAAACTTTTACTGAGTAAAACCCAGACTTCTTCAGTCGTTCTTTGAGTTTCAGGGTTTTTGATTTATCGGGACATTTAACGT
Source organism: Mythimna ferrago (assembly GCA_910589285.2). Lineage (NCBI taxonomy): Eukaryota > Metazoa > Arthropoda > Insecta > Lepidoptera > Noctuidae > Mythimna > Mythimna ferrago. The sequence continues at coordinate 7,111,188 of OU342693.1, forward strand.
CCCGATCAGGTGCAAATCGGGACGCGTCCCCAGACCCCTAAAAATCGGGACATCCCGCGCAAATCGGGACGCCTGGCAACACTAGTTGTCAATGTCAGAATTATAATAATAATAATTATTTATTTATCAATTGCTTCTATGAGCACCAAAGTGTAGGTATAGCAAGCCAACAATCTATGAACTAAAAGATTTTTTTTTCATTACTCTTTTTTATTTATTACGACAATATTTACTAATTAAATATTAAAAAGTAGCATCCATCTTCCAGTAAAGAACACAAAAAAAATCCAATTTGGTGCAGTCAGTCGTTTCGGTGATTCATTTTGATTGATAGGCGCATTAAATAATTTTTTAGTCTAAGTTTTGGAGGTAGAGTTAAAAGCTTAAGTTTTTTTTTTTATTGTAAAATATCATCATTCTTCGACTAATTTTATCTAACTTTTAATTCAATACTAAAGATTTAATAATTAGATGTAGATTTTTATATATATAAGATATCTTCTTCAACAGATATAGTTTTAGACAGGTTGCTTCTGTAGAGTGCTACACCACTTCTGACTCCGACCGACCGTACTTTTCGTCGCAATTCCTTCAGTCGTTTCAATGTCAATTTTCAATTTCAATCCTAACTTTCAAACATTTTTACACTCGCAATTTCGGTAGGCTAGACAAGTATTGTTAAAGATATTTTCTAAATAGAAAACCTTGAGAAAAAGTACTCTCTTTGCAATTAGGAATAATAAATTTTAAAGTATCAATATCGAAACAGTAAAATATAATATTTTCTTCTAATGAGTCTCAGAAGTCTAACAAATAAAGACCCCCAAAGTTTTAGACATCTAGACTATTTATCAAACTACGGTAAATAAACTCAAATGACTGATTGCTTTGTATAAAGGAAACATTTCTCTAGAACTGGGTCACTTTATTTAAAACTTTATTAAGTTAATCGACGTGTTATTTAGGCATCTAGAATAACCAAACTATATACTCCTTACAAAATAAAATCGAAAGAAAAAATAAGAATAAAATTACGTTTAGTCGTGCCTCACATAATCGTGTAAACTAATAATACTCAATGAATGATAAGTTATAAAATAAATAAAGAAGTAAAATACAAGAGTTTTTTTTTTATAGGTATAAACTAGTGCTTGACTGCGATCCCACCTGATGGTAAGCAGTGATGCAATCGTTGATGGTGAGGCGCACTAGTTTATTAAGAGCCTATTCACTCTTGCCTTAAAGACACCTAAATTATAATCAGACGGGAAGACCGCAGCAGGCAAATTGTTCCAGTCCCTCGATGTAAGCGGTATAAACGACGAGGCGAAACGCTTGGTCCGGACCGTAGAGGTTTCAACAACATTAGGGTGGATACTCGCCGTTCGTCGGCTTGTGCGATGGTAGAAGTGAGATGGTGATAGAAAGTAAATAAAGAAGTAGAATAGAATAATACCTTATAGTAGAATTAGACTTTAGAATTTAAACAAACCTTTTTTACAGTCCGTTCAACCAATTTTGACCTTTATTGCGTTGTTTGAATAACAAGTGGCAACTGCAGTAAATAGTTGGTATTAATAATAATAATAATAACCTGGCAACACTCTAGTAACAAGTCACATATTTTTTCTATTCCATTTTAAATTTGTAAAACTCGCTATTTATCCAAAACAGTGAAACAATTTTTACTTTATAAGAAGCCTTAATAATTTTACAATAAGAAAACCTATTCAAACAAAGCAAACAAATAACATAATCGATGAAAATAGAAGAATAAGAAAAAACACCAAATGACGTCTGTCATAAACGACGTACATCAACAACAAACTGAAAAAATGGAATGAATCGAAAGAAATATGTTAACTAGAGCAGCTGCACGACGCGCACGACATCCACCCCCGGGCTCGTCGCTCAGCTCCGCCTCGCCGCCGCCGGACCCCGGATCACCAGTGTCACCGGTGGCTGCAGTTGCGTCGAGCTCGAGCGACGAGTATTTGTCCCCGCCGACGTCGCCAACACCTGTACGCCGGCCGGGGAGAGGCCGGCCACCGAAGAGCATGGGACCTAGGGGCCAACCGGCCCCGAGCCGGGTCCCCGCTGTCGGTGGTTGTGTGCAGCGCATGAGATGGACTCCGTCAATGAACGAGAACGTCATGCGCGCATATTACGGGTCTACAGAGGGGGGAACTAACCTCACTGCGTACCGTGAAAGGATGCTGACTCTTTTTCAGGACCTGGAACCAACCGTGAACGTCTCGGCTCAACGATTGTCGGATCAGGTGCGGGTTATCCAACGCAACCACAGGTTGGACGACGCTGCACTTGATCGGCTGCGCTCAGAGATACTGAGCAACCAAATCGTCTCGACATCTACACAAACACAGACCGCGGCAGCGCCGACTACTAACGCAATCTCGCCGCGGTCCGACCATAATAATGATGATGCAGATGATAGGGTTGTTACAGTAAGTAGCCAGTGCAACGAAAGATTGAGGAGCGCACTGGAGGATGCGTTGTGCGAGTACATGTCGACTCCGACTGAGCTTAGGCCTCGTTTGCCACGGTTACCCATGCACAAAAAAAATAGGGCGCTGGTGTGTGCTTTGGACTCGTTGCTCAAAAATATTTTTGAGAGTAGCGAGAACCTTGTTGATACGCACTCAATCTTGTATTGTGGGGCTGTTGCGGCATGTCGTTTAGCCAACATTAAGTTTCCAAACATAGATGGAACTATTCGACCGAAGTCTGCTGTACCAGCCTGGCAATGCAGGATTGAGAGGCGTATCGATGAGGCCAGGGTACTCATCGGCAAACTACACTGCTTCAGGGAGGGTAATACACGACCACGAGTGATGCGCTTTGTGAGACGGGCGTTTTTGGGGACAGGTATTAGTCCTCAAGGATACATGTCTCGTGTCACAGAGCGCATCGACTTCCTGAAGCAGAAAGTTTGTGCATGGGCGAGCCGCATACGGCGGTATAAGCGGCGAGTTGACCGGTACTCGCAGAATCGCATGTTCCAGAGCGATGAGAGGTGGGTGTACAGAGCTTGGGAGCGGCCTGAACACAGTGTGATTGGCGAGTGCCGCCCGGATGATTTTGCCACGATTACATTCTGGCGAAACATTTGGTCGGTGCCTGTCAGTCACGCTGAAGGTGGCTGGATGCGTGACGTCGAGCGCGTGTGTGAAGCTATACCAGAAATGGAAAAAGTTACCATCACCCCAGAGGATGTAGCCAAAGCAGTTCGTCCGTTACCGAACTGGAAATCACCGGGACCGGACGGACTGCAAAATTTCTGGCTGAAATGGTATAGCAGCTCACACGCGCCCCTGGCGTCGCAATTCCAGTCAATCTTAGAGTCTGGGCCGCTACCAGAATATCTGACAACTGGCGTTACCCACCTGCTCCATAAGACAGGTAACCCCGTGGATCCCAAGAACTATAGACCAATTACATGTTTGTCAACGGTCTATAAACTTCTTACATCCATCCTGAGAGCAAAAATTAATATACACATAGAAAATAATCAGATTATTTCTCCCTCTCAGAATGGATGTAGGAATGGGTCCCGGGGTACTAAGGAGCTACTCCTCATAGACATGGCCATAAGCCAACAGACTCGTCGATCCCGCAAGGATCTGTCGACATGTTGGATAGATTACAAGAAGGCCTATGACTCTGTTCCTCATACGTGGCTCATGAGGGTGCTGGAGTTATACAAAATAGATACAACTTTACGCACCTTTCTTGAGTCATGTATGAGGCAATGGAAGACGGTCCTTCGCTATCCAGGGTGTCGACCGATCCAGGGGAATGATGAGCCTATTTGGATTAAACGGGGAATATTTCAGGGCGACAGTCTGAGTCCGCTTTGGTTTTGCTTAGCCCTGAATCCTCTTAGCACATTGCTGGAGGATTCAGGACTAGGCTATCGGTTGAGAAGAGGTGGTCAGGTCATATCTCACCTTCTTTACATGGATGACCTGAAACTCTTTGCCTCCAGCAATTTGCAACTGATGGAGCTACTCAAGGTAACTGAAACTTTCAGTAGCGCCATCAGGATGGAATTTGGTGTGGACAAATGTGCAGGCATGCATGTAAAGCGAGGGGAGATTATGGAATCCGAGGGAATTCAACTCCCGGATTCCATACACCTTAGATCCCTTTCCTCGACCGAAACTTATAAGTATTTGGGTATGTCAGAAGCTTTAGGCATTAACAATGCTGACATGAAGCAATCGCTGAAGGAGCGCTTCTTTGGCCGCCTGAAGAAGGTATTAAATAGCCTTCTGTCGGGCGGAAATAAGGTGCGCGCCTTCAACGGTTGGGTCATGCCGGTTTTAATGTACTCTTTTGGCATACTCAAATGGACTCAGACCGAACTTGACGCCCTGGATAGGCGAGTCCGTACATTGCTGACGGCAAATCGGATGCATCACCCACGATCCTCGGTGATGAGACTGTACATCCCGCGGAAGTGTGGAGGTCGAGGCTTTTTAAATGCAAAGACCCTGCACAACCGCGAGGTGTGCAGCCTCAGAGAATATTTTCTTAAAACCGATGTGGGTATGCACCGAGATGTGGTCGCAGTGGACAAGGGACTCACCCCGTTATCCATGGCTAAAGAGGACTGGCATAAACCTGTAATAATGACTACTGATAACCGCAAGGAAATATGGAAAGGCAAGGAGCTCCACGGGCGCTTTTTCCGGGCTCTTCACGAGCCTGATGTAGATTTCTTGGCGTCCGTGGCCTGGTTACGTTTCAGTGACCTCTTTGGGGAAACTGAAGGTTTTGTCTGTGCGATTATGGACGAAGTTATCCTAACGAACAACTACCGGAGATATATAATGAAGGACGGGACGGTGGACGTGTGTCGGGCATGCCACCGTCCGGGTGAGTCTATCAGACATATTATCTCTGGTTGTTCTCGTTTGGCTAACGGTGAGTATTTGCACAGACATAACCAAGTAGCCAGGATTATTCACCAGCAACTTGCTTTGAAGTACAACCTAGTGGATTTAGAGGTACCGTATTACAAGTATGTGCCCGACCCAGTTCTCGAAAATGACCATGTCACTTTGTACTGGGATCGGTCTATCATTACTGACCGGACTATTGTAGCCAATAAGCCGGATATAGTGGTGATAGACCGATTAGCGCGCCGTGCAATGATAGTTGATATCACCATCCCACATGACGAGAATCTCGTGAAAGCTGAGAAAGAGAAACAAATGAAATATCTCGACTTAGCACACGAGGTTGTCGACATGTGGAACGTGGACTCGGCTGTCATTGTGCCGATTGTCGTGACCGCCAATGGTCTTATTGCCAAAAGCTTCGACGACCATCTGTCGAAGCTGTCGTTGCGCGGTTGGATCAAGGGCCAGATACAGAAGGCAGTACTCCTCGATACGGCCCGCATTGTGAGGAAGTTCCTGTCTCTGGAGCCCTAACCACCGGTAGCTTGGACCCTGCTCCCGACATCGGTGGACTACTGTTTTTTATATTTTTAAATGTTTTTTTTTATATATTTATTTGTTATGAAAAATATTTAAAAATATCAAAAATATGTATTATAAGAGAAATAAAGGAGATAATAATAAAAATAAAATAATAATAATTTTTATATGTAAAAAAAAATGAATAAAAAGAATAATAATATATTTTTTTTTTAATATCCTTTTTATAAGAAATATTTAAAAATATAATTAATATGTATAAAAATAAATAAATGAAATAATAATAATATAACAATAATTTATTTTCACCATAAGCCTTCCATTACAAAATTCAATTATATTTATACAAGAGCTTATAATAATTAAATGTATGTTTTAACACCCTGACTCCTAAACTAGGTGTATGTCCCTGTGGCTTAGGAGTCAAAAAAAAAGTATTGAAACCACTTTGTGTTAAGTTGGTGGAATATATACAGTGTTAGTGTTTTAGATTTGGGTTTCTGCGTTTCTGAATATCATATAGGTAATTCATAGTGGTCAAACGCGAGCCTATCAATAATAAAAAAAAAATCTATAGAGAGTAAAGTATGATTTTGCACGAAATGAAATTAGCTTCAGAATAACATTTATTAGTAGAACACACGACTAAAATGTCAACAGCAATGAAGCACAGTTTAAGAGCGAAGTGACTGTTATTACTTTGGAAATTAATTTTAACCAAAGTGCGCTACAAGTATCTACTCGAGTCGCGGTTAAACTAGGTGACAGCCCTACTACACCTACGTACGATAATGAAATGAAAGGGTCGATGCTCTAAAAGCCATATTCATGCATATTTTTGTATCTATTATATATTAGTGGCTCTCAAACTTTTTTAATCGGGGACCTCGTTGGTTTCTTTGTTTTTATCATCATTATCATCGGTTTCTTTCTTGTTAGCAAGAACCAAAAGTCCAGAAGAAAACTTAATTATGTGTTAATAATAAATTCAAAAAGTTTTAAGCCAAAAGATACACACACTGCACTTTCATTGGCACACACTTCACACACTTTCACTGTTGTTCGTTCACCACAACGGCTGGTCCTGTGCGTCTTGCATCTTCGGATTCTTGTGGCCCTCACCAGGTCATCAGTTCAGCTTGTGGGTGGTCTTTTAACTCTGCAACTTGGTACGCGGTTGTTCTGCGAGCAATGTGCCCGGCCCACGGCCATTTAAATTAGACGGATTTTCAGGCTATGCCAGTAACTTTTTTGTGTGCAAAAAGCTGTAGCACAACTATTCTTTACACTATAAAGTTTGGTACTTTATAGTGAATTAGTTTTGCCCGCATCTTCGCCCGTGTACATAAAATATAGCCTATGTCACTTAAAAATAAAGCAGCTTTCCATCGGTGAAAAAATTTTAGCAATCTGACCAGTACTTTCACAGATTACCTCCTGCAAACAAAATAAACAAACATTACCGCTTGATAATTAAAAAAAAATATATCTATTGGTGCGGAATCAGGAATACTTCTTTACATAGACGTAGAAAACATAATATTTGTAATAGAAACTTAAAATCAGGTCGGTTCAATATCACATTTTAGTTTGAATTTTTTAGTTCTTTCGCGGTCCATATAGGCCTTGAGGATCATCCGTGGTTCGGAGGCTACGGTTTAAGAACCACTGAAATGTATAGTTTTTTGTATAACATGAGCAATTATACACGTTACTCGTAACAATGATTTATTATTGATTGGTGGTGGTACAAAAAGGAATTGACGTCATCATGAGGTTTGAAACAATTCGAACTCCATTATACGGACATAAAAGCCTAGATTTTTTATTAATAGCCATATCGTTGATATATTAGTGATCGATTTCGTCTGTGTGTGGTATGAACATCATCTAGTTTTTTTGGTAATTTAGAAAATTTAAGTTTAATAGGTAGGTAGTAGAGCGCAAACCAAACGCCCAAAGTCCGCACTCTGGGCCAGCCAAGCAAGCAATGGGACGAAGTGTAGGTACCATCAAAGACACTTTCGCATGACCACCGCTAAGTTTATTTTTGCTTGCACTCAAAACGAAAATTTCAAAGGGTTTGGTTTGGCGTCGCGCCACGGGATTTAAGCGAATTTTTTTTTAAGTGATCGGGCAGAAATGACCGCGATGGTACTTCGTTCCAAAGCTCAGATCGCATAAATCGAACTAAAATGGAACTGTGCAGATAATATTTGCTGTATGTCGCAATAAAATTGGGTGAAGGCACTGACTTGATCGAATTTAAGTTTATCGAACTTATTTAAAAAAAAGTTTTTATACTTAGTTTTTAAATAAGTTTTTATTATGATCATCTAATAAGTTTTTTTTATTATGATCTTTAAATTAAGTATTACAATTTTTAAATAATTTTTTAAACCAATATTTTAAAAATTAGACGCATTTAGTGATACCAGGTTTTGCAGGCCTTAACGTGAATCCACGAGATTACTAAAACAAAGAAAGTACAGGCTTCATCAAATTAACGAAATGAACGAGTGAGCTGAAGCGCGCGCTTCAATTAATTCTCTAGTAGCCATTACTAAGTGATTGGCTGTTAGTACTGTTAGACAGTGAGCACACTACCTGCAGACAAAGCAGTCTAAAGCAGATGTAACCGCATCTTTATATGATTCTTCTGTACATCTGTTTGTCACCTAACTCCTCCTAAAAGACTTGATAGATTTGGATGAAATCTTGTGTGTATATTTGAATCGGTCCCTTCTTCTTCCTGCCCTTATCCCATATTACTTGGGGTCGGCGCAACACGTTTTCTTCTTCCATTCTGTCCTGTCACCCGTCGAATGGGTCCCTTGATGGTTTGAAAATAAAATTGAACTCGGTACGACGTACATGGTATTGTAAAAGAAGTTTCAATTTTTGTCTGACGAAAACCCAGCTTTCGGGCAGGACAACGTCGGCTGAGACTGCTAACACATTATAAGTATATACTTTTAAAAATCTCATCACATAGAACCGTAGACTGAACGAGAAAAACCTTGAGAGCTTGTTGTAGTCACAGAGTATTTTGTAGGCACTGGCCCGGACCTTGTTTCGACTTCGCGGGCCCATTACAATGGTTTTATTTTTATAAAAAAAAAAACACAGTAACTATTCAAAGATTTTTGTTTTCACCAAATAGTTTTAAGAAAAACAAGATATATTATTTTATGTAACTTTCAAATATTTCCGTGACGTAATCCCATAGATAGGTTTGTTTTTTTAACACGTTTTAAATCGTAAGTTAGGGTCATATTTGTGATTTTTTTTATCGAGCCAACTAATTTATATCTGTTTGATTTTTACCTAGCGTTTGGCCATATGGTCAATTTTAATAAAATTATGTTTCACGGTGATCTCTTTTATATTTGTGGATTTCCAGAAGTTAAAAAGTTCAATATTCGAACTTTTTTTTTTATGGTGGGAAAAAATCATGCATTGACATCCCCCGCCCTTGGGCGGAGCGGGAGATAGTGTCAGACTCTTACTGACTAAAAGACCCACCCCGTTCCTTCTAGCCTTCATACCGGGGCTCGAGCGCCCTTTCGGATAACCCTGGCCCCAGTAGGCTTCGACCCGGCTGGGTCCCTGCTGTTGCTGATAACTCCTTGAGGCGCGCGGGAACAGTGCGCGCCGTCGACGACTTGGGCTTGGTCCGGACAGTTATCGGACGGCCGGACAGTGAGCTACCCATTGCTCACTGTCCGCAAGCCCGCGTCTACGTTGGCCGGAAATCGGGATTAGAATCCCGGCGACGGCGGCGGCGATAACGCCGTTGCCTGGTGCGTTCGGCCTCCTCCTTTGCGAGCATTACTGCTTCGCAGAAGTCGGCGACCGCCTGCCACTCCTCCTCGCTCCGGACCATGGCCTCAACCAAGGCCCGGCGCGAGAAGTCTCCGCCGCCGATCGCCGCCACGAGGGCACGGCGATGCTCCGCCCAAGCAGGGCACAATATTCGAACCTGGCCTTAAATGAATGACGCAGGTCTGTACACAGCCTTACGCAGGAACCACGAGCTGTACAGGGAATTAAAGGGCTCGTTACAGCTTAAAATATTTAAGTAGATGGAATTGTCAAGTGTGGCAGTGTTAATTTAGGTCTCACTAACCTCCAGGGGTTTGGGATAATATGTTTCGAATTCCTAATAGCGTATGTAACGGATATTTATTGAGTGTGTTACAGTTTCCATTATGGGAAAACTATTTCATTCCAACTAGGGATCTTTAAGTCAAGAGTGAATGGGTTACTTCTAGGCAAGTCTGCTCTATCGTCGACCACATCATCGCTTTCCATCAACGTCAAGCGCGCGCCTGTCGACAGTAAAAAAAAAAATAATTTTGAAAGAATTTTATTGAAGAAGTTACCAAATCTCAGATTTTTTTTGATGTCTTACGAAAATTACGGTGTTTTTCTTTGTTTTCTTTTTTCGGTGTGGATATACATATCCTCTTTGATGTACACCGTCCTAGCGTGGAATGAGTGGTCTGTCAGACTTATACTGATTCAAACTACCCCACACTTGCGTCGGAGGCTGCGGATGTTACTTCCGCTACCCCGGACTTCAATACAATCGTAAAAAATATTTAATAAGAAAATGGTAAATTGAAAATATTAATCAATCAATGAGCCCAAGACTTCCTGGCTTCTGACTACCCATAACAACTGTCAAAGATCGACAAATAACAGCTGGGAGCAATGACTTGACATGCGAGCCCCGGAAAGGCATGGAGAAATCTCGATATGTAAAGATGGGCACCCATCCAGAGATCGGCCTTCGCAAGTGTTGCTTGACCTTAGAGAGTCTGCTCGTAAAAAAAAAAAACTAAAGCTGAAAACTCCCAGAAATAAAAGTACAAAACTCATTATGACAAAATGCTATAAATCCGATAATAAAATAAAACCGAAATCAATCATTCCTTTTGTACAAACAAAGCCTTTAGCATTACAATAAAAATAATTGGAGTCAAAATAAAATCCATTATTAAATTATTTTGTTTTCATTTCAGGTAAGGAAATCTCCGGTAAACAAGGCGGTATTTTGTGCTGTGAGTAATAAAATAAAGGTAAATGTTTTATTTGCCAAGTTTTACGGCTTGCTGTTGGAGCTGTTACAAGGATGTAAACTCGGCTCTTTACAGGTAAAGTAATGAAAATGATGTACTTAGATACTGAAAAAAAGATTCAACCATAAAAATATAACGGACTTCCGGAAATAAAAATTAACATTGCAAAAAATATCTTCAATTTTGGAGTCGAGGTTAAAAAACGAAGAAACTAATCTTTTACTACGTTTAGTTGTGGGGTACTGAAACTAAAAAAGTTGTTGTAATAGTTGTCCTGAAAGTAAGTTGGATTACGTAATATAACGAAAATCATACCTGTTCGGTGAGCAAACTGAAGTTAAGTACAGAAGGATTTATATGAAAGCTCTCAATCAGTGGCGCACCTAGGTAGGTCTCTGCAAACACAATTTGTTTGGATTTCCATGGAGTTTCTTGTAGGTACGTTTTTTTTTTTTAAACATACAATTTAGCTTCACTTTTTTCTTTTACTAATCGACATTTACCAATACAGAAGTGCATATAAATGGTGTATTTCAAATAAGTAAACTTTTTTGATTTCTGTTCAAATTGTTATAAAATTAACTAAAGACCCGAAAAGAAATCTATAGTACCTACTCGTTTATAAAGTAATTTCATTGTAAAAGTGGTGTTTGTCAATGATAAAAGGATTATCATGAATATTCCAGTGGCTTCGGGGAAGTCGAATTTAAATAACATTTTCTTTGAATTAATTGTGTTATCTAATGAATAACCGGTACTGAATTAGCTATACCTGTACTGAATGACTAAATTATTACTTTTATTTTACAATAATTCTGATTTTTTTGTATTTCTTGATACATAGCTACAACCTAGAGGTTTTTAAGTCAAGAATTAATACGTTACTTCTAAACAAGCCTGCCGCATTTAGTAAAAATTTACACTAATAACATAAAGAGGTAGTTTTTTTTGTGCTATGTTTTTTTACAGTACTTACTGGTCTGATTGCGAAAATTTTATCACCAATAGAAAACTTTATCACTGAGTAACATAGGCCTATATTTTCTATTTTTGAGCGGGCGACGCTGCCGGCAAAAGTTAGTTACAAATATAGCTTTGACTTTGATTAACTAGAGCGAGTCATTAGTATAGAAAAAAAAACCAAAAAAGAAACAGTTTTAAAACATTAAAGTAAGTCCAATTAAATATATTCGTGTCGTGATTACGCGTTCGTAATAAATCGTGGTCTCCATTGTACGATCGTCCGAATAAGAACATTATCACATTCGTCACGGCGTCAATGCCATAGGCCAGATGGCATACCTTGATACTCAGACGTACTCACCTATTTACGTAGATGTTAGAAGGTGATCCAGCTGGATACGGCATTATAAGCTGCAGCTGTGTTAGAACAGTTAGAAGTACCTTAAAATAGAGCTTTGTCGAATATTTGAGTAATAAGAAAGAAAGTATCTATATCGTAAAATTTTGTACTTATTAAATCTTAATTTATTGTAGAATTAGCTAGCCCGCCGAACTTCGTACCGCCTCATATAGTCAAGTGATATATCAAGTTACACCTAACTTGAATGTATAAAAGTTATCTACATCGCTTGCGTGCATTTTATGTGATGCGTGCACAACAAAAAACTTCTACAGATTAAATATAAGTGTAGTATTTACAATTATAATAAAATACTGAAACAAGAAAAACAAAATTGCTCAACTGAGTTAAACTATATAAACACTAAAAGCTCAATTCCTAACTAAAATATTACGTCAAAAAATTTCTCCGCATCGCTGTCGACTGGATGACCAGTGATTTAACATTTAGTTGACTATCTAACCTCTGTCTATATCTCAATTGGTGGGCAAAGACCCCCTCCCTTTTAAGTTTGAAGTCTGTCTTCGACTATTGCGGGTCAATCCCAGTACACCATGAACTACCTGCTTATCTTTTCTCCTACTCTGTCAAACCCATTTTGGCTGGATAGGCCCAAGTATACCATAATCTGGTGTTATTTAACATGAATTGTTTTTAGAGGCAAGCGTCTCAACAGAATTCACTGTCATAAAATAAAACCATATATAAATATCTTCTTATTCGACTGTAGCTTAATCCCGAAAAATACAACATCCTGGGGATCTTAAAGTCAAAAGTGAATAAGTTACTTCTAGGCAAGCGTGCTCCATCGTCGACCGCATTATAATCGCTTTCCATCAGGCGAGATAGCGTCAAACGCGAACCTATCGAAATTATAAAAAAATAATAGGCTAGGCGAAATCGCTAAACAAAGCTAGTTTATTTTCGTTCCATAATATAGGTGCTAAACCTTTAAAATACAGTTTACAATACTGACACGCACCTACTTCATTAGATATAAGTATATACTAGTATTTATGACTAGGTATTTTATTAATATACCTTGGCAATGTTCCATTTTATACGAAGCTGTTAAATGTAGTCAATATGCAAGGAATATAAAATTCACATGAAATCTGTTTATTTTTAATAATTTTTATTAGAACATCAATTTAAAAAATAATTAAAAGAATTGTTTTATCGACGAACATAAAATACCTACTCATATTCATATCAATCATAAATATTGTTTTTCGTTAGTTTTCGGCTGCCGAGGATTTTTTTCTTTAATGTATGTTTTCTCACACTAAAAATAAACTCATGTATGTGTGTGCGTTCACAAACATGTAAACTCACAAACAGAAAACACCCAGACCCGGAACACCTAACTGCAGGCCATACAACTGTTCCATATGGGAATCAAACCCATGACACGTAGCTCAGCACTCTCAGCAGCCAATCGCTCAACCACTAGCATAGCGTAGTCGGCCTTAGAATGTTCCCACTATTGGGACTCAGGCTTCCTCTCTAGAAGAGGGAATGGGCTGTAAGCCACCACGCGGGCCCAGTGCGGGTTAGTGGTTTTTTTTTAAATTCTATAATCTGTGTTTACTGATAGCTACAACTTAGGACTCTTCAAGTCAAGGGTGAATAGGTTTCTTCTAGGCAAGCGTGCTTCATCGTCGACCACATCATCGCTTACCATCAGGTGAGATGGTGGTCAAACGCAAGCCTATCATTAATTAAAAAAAAAAAATATCTATACTAGTGCTTGACTGCGATCCCACCTGACGGTAAGCAGTAATGCATCTCTGATGGTGAGGCGCACTAGTTTATTAAGAGCCTATTCACTCTACCCTTGAAGACACCCAAATTATAATCGGACGGGAAGACAACAGCTGGCAAATTGTTCCAGAATGTCTTATGTCTTCGAATTTTTGATCCTAGGACATGCCACCAACCACTGCGTCAACCATACTGTCGAAATGCAGTGCTGTGGCTGTGTCTCGCACACAAATCCAGGCATTACGGAATGTCATGGCTGTTTTAAATGGAGATAGCGTATAGTTTTTAGAGTTCTGTATACGAAGGGTAACCTACGGAACCCCTAACACTTAGCCTCTGCTGTTCGTCTGTACGTCTGTCCCTCCGTCAGCCCCTCTGCCAGCGGGCCGTATCTCATGTATGAGTCATAATGTAGACCAAAGATTCCCCCCAACTGCAATGGTAAAAGGTTAGGAAAATATGATATAAACAGTTGAGACGTGTTTCGTATGCGAGTCAAACTCGCACTTGACCAGTTTGTGTTTTTATTTTTCTTTTTTCACTTTCACAAGCACAAATGAATTCTTTTTCTTTTATTTAAAAAAAAAAAATATAGTCAATAAAAAGCCACATCCATTGTTTCTCCCTCTATCAATAAAAGTCGCTCTCCGTCGGTTCGTGCCGAAGTAATCACAAGCAATTGTTATTATAAACATAATACGTACGTAGGTACTTATTTTATATATTGGTACTCGTATCGTGAGGTGAATGAACTCCGAATCTATCTTATAATTTATAATCGAAGCAGAGCGTTCGTGGCTTGCCAAGTAAAACAATGTATGTTGGTATATAGTATAGAGATATATACGTAGGTATTAATTGTATTAGTTTTAACTACCGCGTTAATTTCGTGATCACAAGCGCGATTGCTGCTCCTAAGTTCGATTCCCAAAAATTCCGAAAAAAAAACCCGCAACCTAATGAATGTGAAGCAGATGTAAGCCACTGGACCATCACGACACTTACAAAACAGGGTCATTATCACTGAATATATGTCTATAAATACACCATTATTAACCTATCAGCAATCAAGTTGTTATCGCGAATGACAGCTGATAGACTGATAACACAATCGATAGTCTATACTAACGTTCATCGAACTTAAACAGAGGACTGAGTTAATTGATATGAGTTATCTGTTAATAACTGGAGATATGGGAGCAGTAGCACAAAATAGATAGGTACAGAAGACAATCTCATGGATGTACATCACTTTTTATACTACGCTCGGTGGACGCACACTAAAATGAGCGTTTGAGCCGGAACTGTTCGACGAGCCGTCCGAGACGCGACCGAGACATCGTGTCTGTGTGCGGTGTCTATGTGTGCGTCGCTCGAGCGCGCTTTGTATGTAGATTGACTTCTTTACCTATCTATTTTGTGGCAGTAGTGTAGGTAGGCGTGGGCGAAATGGGCCCTCGCCCACCATCTCGCACACAAAAGGGCCTCGCGTTTGCAAGGGCTCTTTAAAGACGAGGGTTTTGTTTTATAATCTACTGGCTTTCGCCTACGTCGCCTACGTACATAAAATATAGCCAATGTCACTTAGGAATAAAGCATCTTTCAATCGGTGCAAAAATTTTAGCAATCGGACCAGTACTTCCAGAGATTACCTCCTACAAAAAAAATAATAAAAAAAACCGGCCAAGTGCGAGTCGGACTCGCCCATGAAGGGTTCCGTAGCAGCAAGTAACATAATATAAAAGTTCTTGTAATGTGTTGTAACTTTGATCGATGTTTTAATAATAGTGTATTTTTTTTCGATTTATGACGCATTAAAAAAAAACTACTTACTAGATTTCGTTCAAACCAATTTTCGTTGGCAGTTTTTATAGTAATGTACATCATATATTTTTTTTAGTTTTATCATTCTCTTATTTTAGAAGTTAGAGGGGGGGGACACACATTTTACCACTTTGGAAGTGTCTCTCGCGCAAACTATTCAGTTTAGAAAAAAATGATATTAGAAACCTAAGCATCATTTTTGAAGACCTATCCATAGATACCCCACACGTATGGGTTTGACGAAAAAAAAATTTTTGAGTTTCAGTTCTAAGTATGGGGACCCCCAAAATTTATTGCTTTTTTTCTATTTTTGTGTGAAAATCTTAATGCGGTTCACAGAATACATCTACTTACAAAGTTTCAACAGTATAGCTCTTATAGTTTCGGAAAAAAGTGGCTGTGACATACGGACGGACAGACGGACAGACAGACAGACAGACATGACGAATCTATAAGGGTTCCGTTTTTTGCCATTTGGCTACGGAACCCTAAAAACAACAAACTTTGCCTCTTTATTATATTACTAGCTTTTGCCCGCAGCTTCGCCTACATACATAAAATACAGCCTATGTCACTCAGGAATAAAGCAGCATCGGTGAAAAAATTTTAGCAATCGGACCAGTTCTTCTAGAGATTACCTCCTACAAACAGAAAAACAAACTTTACCTCTTTATAATATTAGTGTAGATAGGTTTGCGCTTGACCACCCGATGGTAAGCGACGATGTGGTCGCACACTGGGTTGTGACAGTGGCTGTCTTGTTTTTAAATTTATAAAAGAGAAAGGCCTCGCTGATGCGCCTTTGCCCACGTCTACATTAGTTTACGTTACGCCTCTGTATGGGAGGATGAAATAAAAATAATTGCGGGAAGCGGCTGGACCACAGAACACAGGAATCATTCTACATTCTTCTGTTCTGTGGGCTGGACGACTTAAACTGATGAAAATTTTTTGGAGGAGGCTATGTACTCAAAATTGAGATCCATGAATTAAGAAAAGAAAAACAATAAATCAAGAATCTAAGCGTGTTAGATATTAAGTTAAATGTATACTTATTTAAAAAAAAAACATTATATTCATCGAATAAATAACTAAGTGTCCCCGCGTATTTTATATTTAAGTTTTAACTATGTCAAACAAATTGATTTTCAATTCCTTTGTCTTAACAAAGTAACTCACCACACGGAACTTTACAGTAAAACGTCCTAAATATGCACTTGTACACTTATTGGTGCCAAGTGATAACTAAATATTCTATTTATATTGTTAGAAAGCTTTTGCAATAAATCAGTTCGTGTGCTCATTATGACAGAATTCATTTAAGAGTCATTACCTACTTCACATAAGTCTTGTTAGTTTATATACCTGTACCCCTAGCCAAGTTGCTAATCTGCAATAGTTAACGCTTGTAGAAAGCTTTAAATGTACGGGAATGACGTCGTCTTAACGCTCAGTCACGTGGTTAGAACAAAAGAATTGGCAGCAAGGTCAACTCGAAGCGTTCGGCGCAAGCGAAACTGTTGTAACTTGGCTAGAGGGGCAGACCATTTAGAAAGTTTCGCGAAAAAAAGTTTTTATATATAAGGCACTGGTCATAATTATTTTGAAAACTAGGTCATTTATAGGTAAAAATACCATTGTTCGAATAGAAAGATCAAAATTCCAAAATAAAAATAATGCATTCCTAAATCCTAATCCCACTCAAGGGGCCTCATTAAGCTCAGTTTTCTATATAAACAGTCCAATACAGCCAAACCTTTTATTGTAATAGCGTGATTTTATCGCCCACTACACCATTTGTGTTTACGATAATACGATCATGTGTATAAATACCTCATAATAATATTATATTACTAGTTTTATTATTATACGTATAAGATTAATTTATTCAGGAGTTTACTACCTATTTCTTGGTATGTTCATATTATTGAAGTAGGTAGGTAGTACAGTACTACTCGTTGGTCCTGGCTCCTGGCTGTCATTTGCAGATCTTTGACAGTCGTTAAGGGCCTACTACACCACTCGATATTCAAACAGTCTTAGTCGATGTCGCGTCGTGTCATGGGTCAGACTGTCTTACTATGAATGAAAAATAAGACGAGTCTGAATATCGTGTGCTGAATAACGCGTAGTGTAATAGGCCCTTTACGAATAGGTAGTTAGAAAAGAAAGAAAGAAAAAGATTTTACTTTTTAGACTGAGTTACTGGTCACCAGTCTTGCCGGAGGGTATCTTACTGTTAACCATTTACACCCAGTAAGTAGTATGGAGGTCAGATAAGCGGTTAACATGCAGTGACTGTCATCTGCTGAGATAAACCCTGTTTGCCTGGAAACCGACCTAAACAGAATTAAGAAGAGACTAGGCAGACTGTAAAGTATTGAAAGTTCCAAGTCGCTGTCTATCAATTTGTAGTTAGAAAGTTTTATATATGTCAGGGTCATTACTTTATTTTATTTATTAACTTCACAGTAATAAAAAGTATCTTCAATTGAAATGAAAGTGAAAGAAAAGAACAAAACTACAGAATATAGATCAAACCACGACTTTTGTGAAGATTGTTCTCGATTCTCTTGACTTTAGCCTCGGTTTTTTGTGCAGCGGGTCTTGACAATGACATGTCAAAATGTCAGGCGAGCGAGTGAGAAAAAGGGATGAAGCTATACATCTTATATAGCTTCATCCCTTTAACAGTTCAGTTTAGGTCGTGAAATGAATCGCATTAAGAACTCATTATAGGCCTCCAGCTCCCCGTCCGACCGTTCGATAACCGTCCGGACCGAGCCCAAGTCGTCGACAGCGCGTAGTGTTCCACGCGCGCCTCAAGGATCAGTCAGCAAACCTTAGGGGCCCAGCAGGGTCGAAGCCTTCTGGGGCCATGGGTTCGCTTCTGAAACAAAAATCCGGTCCTGGAATGAAAAGCAACGAAGGAACTAGGAGTGGGTTTTCGTCAGTAAAAGTCTGACACAAAGCTTGAAAAAAAAAAGATAGGTCCTCCGACTTTGTTCCCGTGTTTCGTCTCAGTGTAATCGGCTAGGAAGCGCCGCGCACCGTACTCATCTAGTTTAAACTGGTGAAAAAGTTCACGCGTAAAAGTTTACACTTTTACCGTGTAGTATAAAATTTACAAAATACGTATAATTTATCTTAGTCTATAGTTTTAAGTAATTTTGACCGTTGAAAATGCGTGACGTATATAATTAGCATATTAAAACAAAATATCTCTAAATCATGCTACAGCGGTTATCGACCACACCAATTAATCAATTAAAGAATTATTCACAAACAATCAAACGCACGAACAGAAAAGTTATTTGCTGACATAAGAATAAACATAACAAGAATCGATCACGTAATGACGTAACTAGGGTTGCCAATTGATTTTTGATCACATTTTTTTTGTAAGAAAAAAAATATTTTTAGCAACAAAAAAAAATTTTATTCAGCAACTTATGTTAACATAAAATAATAAGAAGGAAACTAAATAATAGTTACAAAGGTGATGCTTATTTTTATAGAAATCATACCTGCAAAAAAAAAGTACTTTTCAAAATTTTATTTATTTGTTTGTTTCGTCTTTGAAGATTATGTTTTAATGTGTACAATAGATAACATTATGCTTATATTTTTGGATGCTCTCTTTATCTCCCAATTTCAATTTAAAGAAAATAAGTAATTCACCTGTAACTCAATTTTAATTGTTTTGATTTGAAACAGAAGAGATGTTGTGTTTCAACTGTAACGTCTAGTGTATAGATTGAAAATTGAGTATTTTTATAAATATTTTTTTTTTTGCAATAGTATTAAGTATATTTACCAAAAATATAGTAAGATACGCAGTGGCAACCTAAAGTGATCAATGACTCTGGGGAAGAAAAATCTCGGGTCTCTTTTTTTGACGTAAGTAATTATTAAATAACTTCTGCTCTAGTTTGAACGGAAAAGAGTCTCAGACTGTTTTAACGACTAAAAAGGGGAGCATTTTTAGTCGTTAAAACAGTCTGAGACTCTTCCGAGCTTAGCGGCCCTTTTCTTCGGTATCTGCGCCATGCTTGTGAAGATACTTTATTTTAAAGTTATAAAGTATAGTTGGCAACCCTACACATACCGGTTCGATGTAATTTCAGTACGGCTTTCACTTCAGCGCACGCGCCGATGTCAATGTCACTGACTTTGCAGTATAGCTTATGTTAGACACAATTGGCTATGCTTGTTTTCAGATAGCAATGAGCTTCATTGTAAAATAAATTGATATGATTTTTAGTTGACATTGAATTGAAAATGGTTCTGAACAAAATAAATAGCTTTATCACCGTGTATTGTATCTACCTGTATTGCTGTCACGATTTTGTTATTCGGTATTATTCGTCCTGGATAGTTCCGTCTCTCTCACACACTATTAACATGTCAGCTCTGGATATTTTTTATTGTCACCATCATTTCTGCCGAAAGACGTCCACTGTTGAACATAGGCCTCCCCCAAGCGTCGCCATAACGAACAGTCCTGTGCATCTCGCATCCATCAGATTCTCGCGACCCTCACCAAGTGATCGGTCCACTTTGTGGGAGACCTTTATTGTTCAAATTTAGTAAAAAAAGTATTGTTAGTTTATAAATTAACGAGCTTTTTTTAAAGTAAAACAATTTAAAAAATAAAAGCACGTGCTAATAAAAGTAAAAAAAATATATATTGATTTTGGAGGTGACACTTTTCATTCAATTTATCGTCTAGAGAGACTATGCTATGCAGTAGCATAGTCTCTCTCTCACACTATAAACATGTCGGCTTTACTGAACTCTGGACTCATTTTCAGTTTAAAAAAAAAATAAGTATAGGAATGAACGTGCTTCTCAAAATAAAAACTAATTTAACTACTAAAAACACCGTGTGCTAATAAAAGTAAAAAACATTTATCATTTATTTTAAAGCCACATTGTGCATCTATCATGCATGACTAAAAAAAAAAAAAATGGCGTAGCACCGGTCCGTACAATTTCAGTACACAGGTACCGCTTTCACTAAGATCTTGCGCATGCGCAGACGCCGCTGCCGGTGTCACTATCACTGATTACTTCGTGATATCGCTTATATCTCAGTCGAGTTTCTATTGCTAATCGCTTATTTGATTAAGTTGCCTACTTACAAGTACTGACAACAAAAGAGATTAGTGTTTGGGGGTTTAACTTGTAGCAATAAGACGAATGGATTGTATGAAGAATGTATAGAGAGTGAATGATAGTGTGATGGTTGACTGGAGGAAATGAAAGAAAAAAAAGTGTTATGCTGAGTCCAAATATCTTGGAACAAAGGCAGGAAGATGTTGATAACGGAAAGCTAATTTGTTACTACTTTCAGTCCTTGTTGTGCATGTGTTGAATAGAAAAGTTAGAACCAACCTACAAAAAATCTTGTTGATAAAAAACCTCGAAATCATAGTATTTTTCAAACAGGTAGGTATATGGAGCCCATTCCATACGTAAATCTATATAATCTAAATCACAACATCGATACAAATTATTGCAAACGATCTTTATTTAAGGAGAGAAAATCCCTTTCCAAGTTTCTTTCGTTTCACTAATTTTAAAAACATACAAGCATGATGATGGTCAAAAAAGTGAATTAAGTAGCAATGGTAAGATTTTATGTTTGCTTGTGTACCTAATTCTTTTCTTGACTGTACCTACTTACCGTATCATTGTGGTGATTTGTGTACCTAATGATAGTTTCTCCTTGATTTGAATGTAATGAGGTTTCTGATATTTATGGGAAAAGATTGTGTTTGTATACAATGGGTTTATCTCCACTAATGGACAGGGATATTATAGACTAGACACGCGCTCTTTTTCATTATTCTTTATAGTTTGAGTTAGATAACAAACTATCCTATCTTTTGAGCTATGTACAATTGACGGCACGGATCTTGAGCGCTAGCTTCAAGTTGCGCAGAAGTCAAATATTTGGTCTCTAGTGGTGCGAAGTCAGATGCGAGGGCGGGGAGTGTCAGTGATTGGCTCGCCGCGCCATCGCATCATAGACGTCACTCATGATTCGTTCGCTGCGCTTGCTGCATGTATCTAATAACGACGACGATTGGCTCGCCAATGTATGGAATGCGCAAAGTGATCCCCACTTTGACGCCGAGCGCTCAAGATCCGTGACGGTAATTGTATGCTGCGGGTTTGTTAGAAAATGTTACCGCGGCACTGGAACACAAAAGGCAACTGAAGAAACACTGGGTTTAGTCAGTAAAAGTCTGAGACTCTTCTTTCCTCCTGGAGAGAAAAAATATTTATTACTAGCTTTTGCTCGCAGCTTTACCCACGTACATAAAATATAGCCTAAGTCACTCAGGAATAAAGCAGCTTTATATCGATAAAAAAAAAACAACAACACAAAACAAAAAAACAACCTCTATAAAATATTAGTAGGTACCTATAGATATTTATAATATTAGTGTGATAGCAGAAATATTTCAATTACAACTTTTTTCTGCGCGTTCTTCACACAAATACAGCAAATTTACAAGATATTATACATACCTATATATTATATCATTTGAAATATCACAAAAAATACCGTCAAACCAAAGTTAGTATTTTGAATAAGGAAGTAATCTGTAGTCAGAAATATCGTTTTCCATTTTGGGATGGGACCGTCAAAATCTCACAATTTATTACGTATGAATAAAATTCATAAGTGGTAAATCACTTCTCTCCGCGAGTGTACACGTAGTGACGCATACAGCATACCTGTAAGACATAATTTGACGTACATAATATAATATGGAAGTTCGTTCAAAAATGCATTTTTTAAATTTTTAAACGAACCTATTTTTTGCATTTTTGAACGAACGACCAGGTGTCATTGCAAATGTTGTTTTCGTTTTCTCTATGTCATTAGGCTGGATGGCAGTCGAAATTCTAATGCATTCTGGTAATGTAAATGTCGAAATTGTATTTATGGTAGCGACAATGTCATTTTGTGACATTTTAGTCACCATGTTCTAAGCAAAAACTGCTATTTTTATTATCTAATTCGGAAATGTATTTCCTAAGTATTTATTTTATCAATAAATAAAGCCATGAGCATATTATGATTTTTCATTTTTGATTTCGATTGACCAAGATTTATATTAGTACCAACATTAAAAGTTCAATTCAGCCAAAAGTCACGAAGTCAAGCCAGCAAAAAAAAAACCTAGCCATGATTATTTATTTTCGTAAAAAATCTAGTCAATTCAGTTTCCAATTATAACGATTTTTTTGCAGTACTTAAACTGTCCATAATTTTGATTTGATAAAACTAAGTCAATTATTTCGTTGGTAACTTATGCAGACACTTAATAATTTCATCAACAATTTTCTCGCCGTTGTTCTTTAACACACCTGCAAAGACATTCTTAAAAAAAAAAACAACTGCAAAAACCTTTTACTTCTTCCTCCAATACGGACAAACACACGAAGATTTTTTATCATAAAAGCGGGTAAACAGTGTGGAATTACGTCAATTTCCTTAACGTAGCTCAGCGGAAATGTACCGATATGGGAGCCGAGTTAACACGGCTTTCCTCTCAGACGGAGCGCTGGCCACTCGTTTGTGAAACTATGGCGGGAAAAGAAAAAAGAAAACTGTCAGAGAAAATTTTGTCATTATTTTTAGCTTCACAATAAGATTGCGTGAAAAGTGGCTGTCTTGGAGTTTGGATAAAGTTTTTGTGGTCGGTTCCCTTTGGTTTTGC
This sequence comes from Mythimna ferrago, assembly GCA_910589285.2. NCBI lineage: Eukaryota > Metazoa > Arthropoda > Insecta > Lepidoptera > Noctuidae > Mythimna > Mythimna ferrago. Next base: position 7,134,427 of record OU342693.1, read on the forward strand.
CATTAGTACTGTTAAGTAAGTGATTATTAAAATTTAAATTGCCTGATTAGAAGATCTTTGGTAATTGTTACGCATAGTCAGGGGTCTATAATATGACATCAGTCTCGCCAAGACGATGCATTTAATATGTATTTTATTATTATAAGCTCCTAATTTCAATGATTTTTTTGTGCACACCTACCACAGTGTTGTCTTTTTTTAATCCAAAGAGTGACTGGAATGCCTTGTGGCATTAAGTCCGCTTATGCACCACTACTGTTCATGAAGGTTAAATAAATCATAATATGTGTTGTGTTACTGTATTACTGGGTTGTTGACGTCAAATAGGTAATCGCTCCATGTATTTAAAAAAAAGAAATGTTGCCCCACATTTGAAACTACTGGTGTATCGTGGGTGTGCTCACAAAAATGTAAACTTACACATAGCTGTAAGGCCATACAAGTATTTGTTCCATGCAGGAATCGTTATATGCAACACAGCAGTTTATCGCTTAATCAACCCTTTTTTTAATCAATCAAAAAAATCAGGTTGTATAGTTACAGCCACTACTAATAAGTAATAAAATATGATTATCGTTATTATTCGAATCCGTCAAAACATAAAGAGGTCATGAGGTAACCAGCCGTACCCATAAAATTAAAGCAAACAGAATTAGACAAGTGGAAATTAAAAACTGGACATGACAGAAGTACGCACGCAATGTAGCTCTTTTTTTAATTAATTTACAGACCTACTGCTAACACAACCTACCCTTTGCCATTAACTCATCGAATGCCGTAATTAGAGACACAATAGAGAAAGACAATTGCTTACGTCGAACTTTGTAACTTAAGACATTCAAAAGGCTAATAATTATGTCATTTACCATATAGGTACATTTAATTTGCCATAATATAGGGTGATTATTGAGACAAGCCAGTAATTGTAGATAGGACCGCAATCAAGCACTAGTTTATTACAATTAAAAAAAAAAAAAAAAAAAAACAGATTTCTCAACCGTTGTAGTTACTTACAGGAAAATGTTAAAAATACTTAAAAATTTGGAAAAAAAATACTATCTGCAAAAAAAGCTGAAATACTTTTTTATGCCTATTGATCCTGTTTCATATAGAGATCAATAGATTCTGTGGGACCATTTAAGGTATGAGTGCTAGAAATAAAAGAAATCGCCATAAACTTTTTCTTTGCGACTGTATTTTTTTTTTTTCTAAAATCTGTAAATGCTATTCAGAATAAGTATCATATGGATGGTCTCTATGAAAGATTTTCTGAAACAAAAAATAAAGATAGCTGTCCTTACTGCTCCGTTTCAAAAATCTAATTTGGAACGCAAAGAGAAACTGAAGGACACCAGTGGGGTTTAGTCAGAAAAATCCTTACAGGCCCTCTCGCCACCCTAGAGCGGGAGAAGCAATTTAATGATTTCCCACCTCGAAAAAAAAAGTAGGAAGTCGGTACTCAATATTTTAACACCCAAGTTGAAATTCCACGCGTCCGTATTCCGTACAATACGTACCGTGTGGCTTGTAAATAATTCATGAGGACTCAAAAGGAGTTAAATCCACGTGTATCAGTAGTTCCAGTACACCCGTTTCATATTCATGACGTTGCACCAATGTGGGCAAGTGGGTGACCCAGGGAGTGTGAAGGATTTTAATTTTTGAGTAGACTTTGACACCGTGGTGTACCCGTGATAGTGTAATGTAAACAAACAGTAACCAGTTGCGTAGCTAAACGAGGTCGAAGTGGGCCCTCGCCCATGGTTTATACTGTGCCCATGGCCTCGCACTCAAAGGGGCCTCACGTGAGCTAGGCCTCTTTAACGACGAAGGTTTTTTTTTATCATTTACTAGCTTTTGCCCGCGGCTTCGCTCACGTACATAAAATATAGCCTTCTTCTTCTTCTTCCTGCCCTTATCCCATATTACTTCGGGTCGGCGCAACATGTTTTTTTCTTCTATTCTGTCCTGTAACATAAAATATAGCCTATGTCACTCATTTAAAATAGATAAAAAAAAAACTTTACCTCTTTACAATATTAGATTAAAATTGTAGGTAAGTTCGCGTTTGACTACTATTTCACCTGATGGTAAGCGACCATGTAGCCGAACACTGGCTTGCGACAGTCGCTGTCTTGTTATCGAATTTACAAAAGAAAAGGCCCACGTCTAAATTAGTCCAACTACGCCTCTGACAGTAGCTATTTGGATTTAACTGCTTCTATGTTGGTCGTTTATGGAGCGTGGAATGTGGCAACATGTTTTTCCCTTCCAATCTTCCCCCGTCAACCGCTTATTGGAAGACACAGTTAATGCATGTAATGTCAACATTCAATGACACTGCTTATGTCAAAATCAACTAACAGTATCATCTGTCATTCATTCTTTATGTTTATGTAGTTTGACAGGCCTGTTGGTCTAGTGGTTAGTGACCCTGACTGCTATGCCGGAGGTCGTGGGTTCGATTCCCACCCAGGACAAATGTTTGTGTGATGAGCTCAATCATTTGTTCTGTGTCTGGGTGTAATTTATATATAATATGTATATATTTAGAAATCTATAAGTATGTTTATCAGTTGTCTAGTACCCATAACACAAGCTCTGCTTAGCTTGGGACTAGACGTCACTGTGTGATAGTTGTGGAATGTTATTATTATTATTTATTTTTTTATTATATACCGTAACAAGTCATATTATGTATATGTTCATATTCTGATGGACTATATCAACCGGCCTGACTATAGAATCATCAGACATTTCATATTCATAACGTTTCACCAATGTGGGCGAGTAGGTGACCCTGGGAGTGTGAAGGATGTTAATTTTTTAGTGGACTTTGACACCTTGGTGGTGAATGTAAACAAACAGTCGAGGTATTTGAGTTAACTGCAGTTTTACGTTGGTCGTTCGTGGAGCGTGGAGTTATGCGCATTGTATTAGTTGGGGCAACACGTTTTTTCTTTTCCAGACTGGAAGCCCTGTTATCCTCTTATTGAAAATAACATTTAGTTTAAAATAAAATAAAGTTTATTTCGATGGCAACATTTATTCATGTAATGTCAACATTCAATGACACTGCTTATGTCAAAGTCAACTGTCAGTGTCATCTGTCATTCATCTTTTAATTCTTTATTGTTTATACTCGTATAAACAACTTATGACAATATGAGAGTTTATGAGCATAGGCGAGCTTAACTCAATGAGGAATGTCAAATTTTACCACCTATGATCATTTTGTAGCCCTTCATGAGTGCCACGGTAACTCTCTCGAACAATCCCCAAGCCTGGCAGGTTTGCACTTCTGACTGACTTCTCCCGCTCTAGGACGGAGCAAGATGGCGTGTCAGACTTTTATTGACGAAAACCTACTCCTATGTACCTTCTCTGCCTTCATTCCAGGACCCCGGGGATCTCTTACACACAACCCATGGCCCCAGTAGGTTTCGACCTGCTGGGTCCCTACGGGTTTGCTGATATCTCCTTGAAGCGCGCGTGGAACACTACGCACCGTCGTCGATACGGGCTCGGTCCGGACGGTTAACGGACGGCTGGACGGCGAGTTACCCGTTGTTCGCCGTCCGTAAGCCCACGCCTACGGTGATGTCAACTGGTTTGACTATAGAATCAACGATAAGTGGTACTAATACACGTTATAAGTAGAGGCGTTGGTTTTATGGTGCATTGGAAGTTATTATTTTATTTGTTTAAACAGTGTGAATGAGAAATGACGTAAACTAGATTATGTCATGCATTGAGCCATCGTTTAGGTTTTCTGCTTGTAGAATAGGGAAACATAACGTTTGTAGTATTAGGCATCTACGAATAATAAAAAAATATATAAAGTTTTTTTAAAAATTCGTACTGCGATATTACAGAAAATACAAAATATGAAGTTGGTATCTTTAAATAATAAAGGACATTGCCAATCTTTGTATGGGAGTTGGGCCAAATGCAGCCCAAGAATGCACACATAGTGCATTTTGTTCCTCAGACCAACACCAATCAGTAAATTGAAGCGCTCCAAAATCTGTCCCAGGAGTCAAGAAAAGAAAATTTTGTTGGGTATTGCCATTGATATACAAAAAACCCGGTATTGCCAATCTTTGTATCGGAGTTGGGCCAAGTGCTGCCCAGAATGCACACATAGTGCATTTTGTTCCTCAGGCCAAAACCAATCAGTAAATTGAAGCGCTCCAAAATCTGTCCCAGGACTCTGTTTTTTTGGGAATTATTTATTTTCGAATAGTACGTTACTAATTTTAGCGTCATTGATTACTGGAATTATTTATTTTCGAAAAGTATGTTACTAATTATTTTTAGCGTAATTGATTACTGACTATGTTATATAATTAGTATTCTTCAAAACGTCTTGCGAACACATTTATTGTGCGTACAGCCAAGGAGTGGAATTCCCTGCCGGAATCTGTGTTTCCTGATAGCTACAACTTAGGAGTCTTTAAGTCGAGAGTGAATAGGTTTCTTCTAGGCAAGCGTGCTTCATCGTCGACCACATCATCGCTTACCATCAGGTGAGATAGTGGTCAAACGCAAGCCTATCATTAATAAAAAGTAAAAATAAAATCTTTTCTTTCGATTCGTTCGGCGCGTTCGGCTCGGATAGTGTGCGATCACCTTTAATGATAATGATTAAAACATCTCATCTAAGAGATTAATTATACACATAGATACTAAAGAGACCTTTACCACTGGGATTTCATTCCGTTTATTTTTCCTACATTTGAGGATTTCCTACCCAAGTGGGAATTTGTTTTATGGATTAAAAACCTTTGCTTGTCCCATATAAGCTTACGAGCGTTGAATAGTGATTATTCAATGAATATTTAAAATCACTTACTGGGAACTGGGTCCAAGTGTTGATCTGTTTTTAGGGTTCCGTAGCCAAATGGCAAAAAACGGAACCCTTATATATTCGTCATGTCTGTCTGTCTGTCTGTCTGTCCGTCCGTCCGTCCGTATGTCACAGCCACTTTTTTCCGAAACTATAAGAGCTATACTGTTGAAAATTAGTAAGTAGATGTATTCTGTGAACCGCTTTAAGATTTTTACACAAAAATAGAAAAAGAGCAATAAATTTTGGGGGTCCCCATACTTAGAACTGAAACTAAAAAATTTTTTTTTCATCAAACCCATACGTGTGGGGTATCTATGGATAGGTCTTCAAAAATGATATTAAGGTTTCTACTATCATTTTTTTCTAAATTGAATAGTTTACGCGAGAGACACTTCCAAAGTGGTAAAATGTGTGTCCCCCCCCTCTAACTTCTAAAATAAGAGAATGATAAAACTAAAAAAAATATATGATGTACATTACTATGTAAACTACCAACGAAAATTGGTTTGAACGAGATCTAGTAAGTTGTTTTTTTTTAATACGTCATAAATCTAAAAAAAAACACTATTATTAAAACATCGATCCAAGTTACAACGAACTACAAGAACTTTTATATTATGTTACTTGCTGCTACGGAACCCTCCATGGGCGAGTCCGACTCGCACTTGGCCGGTTTTTATTTTTATTTTGTGTTTATGCTACCTGCATACTGCGCTGGGTGTATTCCCCTAAGAGATCTGAGATGTACCGTTTTACACCCTCATTTAACTTGCAATGAAATTTAGTTCGGGTTAGTATTTGATTTTATAGTTTGCAGGAACATAAAAAAGGCTGATAGGGAAACAAATAAGTAGATGCCCACTATTTTGATAAGAGACTTGTTACGTAATTTGGTTCCATTGATTTTGACGAGGAAGTAATCAGGAAAAAGCCAGTGGCAGTTATTTCGATAAGGGCTAGTCAGAAAAAAATTTGGTACCACTTTTTTGACTATGAAGAATTTAGAGAAAAATTCTAAGGACAGATGGAGAATTATTTTTTTTCTGTCGAGGTACTGGAGTGGAAAACTTGAAGGGGAATCTTCCAGTTTCAGTATTTTGAGTCGTCGTAGCAGTGATGATGCTCATTATGTACTCTACTAGCTCCAGCTAGCGGCTTCGCCCGTGTGAAGATAGAAAATCATTCCAACGGAGCTTACTCCCGGTATAAAAGTACCTACCCTATGTACTATTCCCGTGTACCAAATTTCATCTAAATCCGACAGTTCGAGAGTGAAGAAGTAACAAACATACACACACACACAACACACAAAATCTCGCCTTTATAATAGTAGTGTGTGTAGTTATTGCTACTTAGTTAAGAAAGAAAGAAAACTATTTTATTTGGCATACACACTCGTAGATACACACAATGTGACACAATGTAGTAACAACATGAAGACTCTAATAAATTATAATATGTAAAAAAAGAGACAACTAACAATGTGTGTCTCACGGCGGCGCCAAATAGGTCCAGGGGGCCTAGACAACGTTACATTTTCATCAACGATAACGAAATTCGATATCTCCGAAATGTATGAAACTGACATAAGCTTTCGAACTGTCACGTGATCGATCGCTAATTGCTAGACAATGTTACACTGCGTTACGAAACGACAGCGAACTTCGATCAACATAAACGATATTCTCATACAATGTTTAGACAAGTGGCACTTTCGACATTCGAATTCGCTGAGATTTCGAAATTCTCTTTCGACAGCTAAGCGAAGTCTTGGACCCTGTAGAAAAGCAAATCAACATGGCCGCTTTTAGTCAGCTGGTGGTGTTATTTGTATCAAGTGTGCTTGTTTCTTGTCTTTTGTTGTTGTTTTCTAATAAAAATGCATACATTGCAATTACTACGGGCGGCTTTCTATCAGAAAAGATACAATTACTGGCAAAAAATGGAAAGAGTGGAAAATATGGCAGAGTTATTATTCATGGAGAATTTTCGATTGAACAAGAGCCTTTGCCAAGAGCTTTGTAACGATTTGCGTGTTCGCACTTCAACACAACATACAACAAAACTTTTCAAAGTACAATAGATTTGATGTTACCTATCAAAAATGGAAATTTGGAAAATTAAGCAATAGTTGAAAAGTTAACGAATAATAATGATTAACACACATATGGCTGTTCAATTTCTACCTTTTTCCATTTTTCTGACGTTTTATTAACCAATCCAGTTTAATATTGTTACCAACTCACGCTACTGACGCAGGACGCTCAAATTTCAATCGCCCTTGAGGTCCGCTAGACGCAAGGATCACGTCATTGTTTACATTGAGCATATTCAAGTGATATGAATTGTATCAAGTTCATGGTCACGTAGCGTTTTTTCGAATCAACACTTCGTTCCGACTTCGACTTAGCGATATGTTGGTCGATGTGACATTGTCTACCATTTTATAGTCGACATCGCTAAGGCGAAATCGAACTTCGAAGCGACTTCGACACGGAGCGAATGCCTCTTGTCTAGGCCCCCAGTTCAGCAATAATGCCAGACAACTACATAGTAGTTGCCAGACGCTGGTTTTCAACAGAACGTTATTTCGAGAACCTTAGTTCAAATATAGTTTATCTGTTTATATTGTTACGTTCGTGGGTCATCAAATGCCGATTTACTAAGAGACAACTTTATTCACCCCAAACAATAACAAATGAGTCCAGTCAATAATAATCCGAATCGCAATTAACACTAGACTACCGTTACACTATCGCTCAGGTCGTTAGATAAAATCACTTCACACTCTTAGGTAGTTCGCTCTTGATCGCAGTCGAAATCACAACTGACTCGCTTCCGGCCGGGGCTCGTATTTATATGCGGAGCCAAGAAAATTCTAGATACCGACGTCCCGCGATCGATCCAGAATTCCAGAACCATTGAATCGCTTCTCGAAGTCATAAATCATTTTTATTGCTCGTGGTAATAAGAGTCATTTTCATGCGAATTTCGACTCTATTGTTAACGTCGGAGAGTACCATTTCCCATAAATACCTAACTACTACTTGTAAGTACTTTGTGGATGTTTCGAGATTTTTCTAAGCCTGACTACGCACAACCATTCTAGATCTTTCGAACAGCAATGCGTTTTAATTATTAAGAGATTTATGGCGTGTTCACGTTTAATGGCGTAACAATATATTAATCGTAACTTCATTTATGTTTGAGTACATAATCTAATCAGTTAGATCAGTTAGTAACAAGAGCGCTTGGAGTAGATTTAAGCAGTATAGTCTGTCTAAAAAGTCAAACGACTTGAGAATTTTGTATAATATTTAATAATTTAAAAAATACTTTTATTCGATACTTTTTATAAGATTCTTCTATTAGTAAACACTGATCAAGATCTCTTTATCAACTTTGATTATTGAACCAGTGTTGACTACATCAGATTGCATTTTACTTTAAGGCTTATAGTCCCTTGAACCATCTGGCCGAAATTAAATGGACGCAACTCTCGCACTCGCCTAGGCGGCAGTACGCAAATCTGTGCATTTATTTGCGGCCAGCAGCGCCCGGAAACAGGGCCGGTTTATGCATGTCGGGGCCCCTAGGCAATGCACGTCTCGGGGCCCCCCTACCCTCTTCTAACTTCTTAATATATTTTGTGTCTAACACAAATTTATTCATAATTACGTTGTTTTTAGGGTTCCGTAGTCAACTAGGAACCCTTATAGTTTCGCCAAGTCTGTCGGTCTGTCCGTCCGTCCGCGAATAATCTCAGTGACACTTAGCACTAGAAAGCTGGTAGTATCCGACCGAATGTTCGGTTTAGATCGAGTTTCGGCAAAAAAAAATCGAGTTTCGGTTTAGTTTCAGTTTCGGTGGCAAACTTGCCGAAACTACGACCGAAACCGAAACTGCACTCGGGAGTTCTCGTGCTGTGATCGGTCATGTTCAGCGCGTTAAATTCATTCCAAGGGCAAAGCAACGAAGACATTTTGCCGTGTCCACGCGCCTAATCATGTCGTCACTGGCCTGTGTTTGCAGTACGTTTTACCTACTCCCAAACTAAAATCGAGTGCAGTAAAATTCATGATAGTCAACGAATATAAATACCTGATATAAAAATGCATTAAAAAAAAAATAGGGACTGGTTAGTAATGTTATTTTATTTTTCCCTCAAAACATGATCCTTGTAAGGAAGTTTCGGTTTTGGTTTCGGTTTCGGTCGAAACCGAGACTGTTGCCGAAATTCGGTTTCGTTTTCGGTTTCGGTTGAAAAACCAGTTTCGGTCGGAAACTAGAAATTTGGTACCAATATGTATATTAATCACGCCGACCAAGTAGTAAAATAAAAAGTGAAAAAAAATATTTTATTAAGTTATACCCCCTACACGTAAAGTGATTAAATTTTTTATTTCAACACTAACGTGTGATATATTGTTAGATAGGTATTTAAAAATAAATAGGGGTTCACTCAAATCATTTTTGATAATGTCAATATTTTCGGAAATAATAGATCCAAAATTAAAAAAAAAAATGTGTGTGTGTCCCGCTCCAACTTTTGAACCATAAGTTTAGAAAATATGAAAAAAATCTCAAAAGTAGAAGAAAATTATTTTGAACTTGATGGGTTGAAAAGTTGTACAAAATAATTTCTGACCTAAGTTTATAATTTAACCGTATATGCAAGCATTTTTTTAACTTAGGTTACATATTTTATTATTTTGAACGTATCTTCTTTCAAATAAAAAAAAAAGAATTATTAAAATCGGTTCACGCAATCCAAGATTACCACTGAAAACTCAACCTACATAACCCGCTAATGAAAGATTGTGTTTTATTAACTCTATTTGTTGACCGCTTTTCGCATAATCCAATGCTAGGATTGCTAGTTAAATGTCATGTCATCAAAATTACAAATCATTTTTTTTACTGTTTATGAAACAGTCTATTTTTTTTCCTGAGCGCGGGGCCCCTGAACCTGGCGGGGCCCCTAGGCAGTTGCCTACATTGCCTAATGGATAAAACGGCCCTGCCCGGAAAGCGCGCGGCTTGCCTTTAAATCCATTTTTTTTTTGCGAAATATTGATTGATTTACATATTATGCTATGTTAACTTTGAAGAATATTTATCCACCAATTTTTATGTGTAAAAATGTTTCTAAAGATCCCAGCCGTTTCGAAGGAGTAGGAAAAAAGTTGCGAAATTGCTAAATATTTTTTTTAGACAAAAGTATTAATAGCACGAAAAAATCAAATGTTGCTAATGTTGTTCATGAATCTATAATAAAAATATTTTTTTTTTTCAAACCTATAAACCTAGCCGTTACCGATGAGTAGTAAGGCTTCAGAAAGTCACTGTTTTATGACACTTTTCGGGCGCTTGGGCCTTAATAATTACCCAAGTCGTTTCACTTATTAGACAGAATATCAAACATGCTTCAAGCTTTGTTTGTGAGAACGGGCTGGGATGCAAATATTTTGAATTTGGAACTTTTAATTAGTCATCGCTGGCTGGTGCAATATCATATTTTATTCTAGGATTTACAGTTCATCACGGATCTTGAACACTTGCGCAGAAGTCAAATATTCGGTCTCTTTAGTGGTGCGAAGTGCGACGCGGGGGCGGGGAGTGTCAGTCGCGCGTCATAGACGTCACTCCTCATTCGTTCACCGCGATGCTGCATGTATCTAACAACGAAGACGATTGGGTCGCCAATGTATGGAATGCGCAAAGCGATCCCCACTCTGACGCCGAGCGTTCAAGATCCGTGATGGCAACTGTATATGCAACCAACAGCATAGCACACCAATAACACATGCGCACATTACAGCTAGGTGAATTGCACTCCTAAATAAAATACCAAAGAAAATATACGGGTCAACGGAACGTTTGAGAATCTTATCACGTGCCGACGCCGCCATTTGGGAAATGTCAGTTGCATAAAGGGCGGGAAAGTGGCTGTACAATAAGAACTTATGTTGATAGGCTAACGTTCATTAATATCGAGCTTTGTTTTGAGAAATATTTAGATTTGCAGGGTTTTTTATAAGGAAAAAGCATTAATAAACAAGCTATCCCTTGTAATTTTATCCGCATTTTGGTTACTGCTCCGCTTCCATAGCTCATAGCGTAATGTTACATAGCCTACTTCCTCGATCCTCCTCCTCGAGTCGTATTCCTCATTACTGAGGGTCGTGAAGCTATCCGAAAGGGAGCTCGAGCCCCAGTATGAAGGCCAGAAGGAACGGGGTGGGTCTTTTAGTCAGTAAGAGTCTGACACTATCTCCCGCTCCGCCCAAGAGCGGGGGTCATTGGATGATTTTTTCCCATCATAAAAAAGGGGTCGTGAAGTTCCCGCTGGATTAGCTTCTTATTGATGGAATCTCGCCATCTGTGACGGTTCTTAGCGTCATGATAAACGGAAAATGAGCTTCCTCGATAAACGGGCACAAAACAACATTAAAATAGTTTTTCAGTTCCTGAGATTAGCGCGTTCAAACAAATTAACTCTTCAGTTTCATTGCTGACTTACAATAAGTTATCGTTTCAACGAAAGTCGTGCACTGTTAGACATAGCCTGACATAGGCACACATTATTGACACTGTTGACATCTCTACGGTCCGGACTAAGCGTTTCGCCCCGTCGTTTATGCCACGTACATCAAAGGACTGGAACAATTTGCCTGCTGCTGTCTTCCTGTCCCATTATAATTTAAGTGTCTTCAAGGCTACAGTGAATAGGTTTTTAATAAACTAGTGCGCTTCACCATCAACAACTGCATCACTGTTTACCATCAGGTGCACTTTAAAAAAATTGGCCTCCTCGAAATGTCGCCACGATAACTGGATCTGTGCTCTGCCTCCCTAGCCAAGTTACAACCGTTTCGCTTGCGCCGAACGCTTCGAGTTGACCTTGCCGCCAATTCTTTTGTTCTGACCACGTGACTGAGCGTTAAGACGACGTCATTCCCTTACATTTGTAGCTTTCTACAAGCGTTAACTATTGCAGATTAGCAACTTGGCTAGGGGGGCTGGTTTTAGAAAACCGACAAACCCCAAATACTATGATGAGGGAAGAGAAAATCATTGATACGAAACGAAGAAGAAAAAAAAGAAGGTGAGATAGTAGCCAAATACGTGCCTATCGATTACAAAAAAGGTATCATTAGTCAGTTCTATAATCCATTAAACTCCATCGCTTCATTTGATAAAGATGTCCCTAACAGAAATCTCAAACAGCTATACACATCTCATAACCACACAAACTTAATCACTATGCTTATTGTTTTAATTAGCTCGCTTCGTTACACGCTCTTAGATTACGCCTGTGGGCCGTGGTTGCCTGGTGGCACAAAATAGATAAGTACAGAAGTCAATCTCATGTATGTACTTCACTTTTTAGGGTTCCGTAGTCAACTAGGAACCCTTATAGTTTCGCCATGTCCGTCTGTCTGTCTGTCCTCGCTTAATATCTGTGACCGTTAGCACTAGAAAGCTGAAATTTGGTACCAATATGTATATCAATCACGCCGACAAAGTGGTAAAATAAAAATTGGATAAAAATGTTTTATTAGGGTAGCCTCCCTATATGTAAAGTGGGAAGTGATTTTTTTTTTAATTTCAACCCTAACGTGTGATATATTGTTGGATAGGTATTTAAAAATGAATAGGGGTTCACTAAAATCATTTTTTGATAATGTCAATAATTTCGGAAATAATCGCTCCAAAAGTAAAAAACAATGTGTCCCCCCCTCTAACTTTTGAACCATAAGTTTAGAAAATATGAAAAAAATCTGAAAAGTAGAACTTTATAAGGACTTTCTAGGAAAACCATTTTGAACTTGATGGAAAGAACAGTTTTTGTACATAAAGACAAAAAGGTTCTACAAAATAATTTCTGGACTAAGTTTGTAGTATAATCGTAGCAAGCATTTTTTTAAACTCATAAGTGGGTACACTTATTGTGACGGACGGGAAACTACGGAACCCTACACTGAGCGTGGCCCGACACGCTCTTGGCCGGTTTTTATACCTACGCTAGGCGATCGCACACACGTCAGCGCATTGCGCCGAATTGTATGAGCGCGACGGGCGATTGAGCCGAGATATCGTGTCCGTGAGCGGTGTCTACGTGTGCGTTGCGCGAGCACGCTTTGTATGTAGATGGTCTTCTGTAGCTGTCTATTTTGTGCTGGTGGGCTCACTAAGTGGGTCACCGGCCGCAACGCGGTGTACTCACTAACTTGCATTGTTTATGGCCCCAGGGAGGAGCTAGGGAGTGCAGTTGTAATAATTATACGGTCGTAAGTAGATCTTCGTTTTTCTCAAAGGATTTGATAGCAATTACATCAGAAATACTTAATACTTAGGTACTTATTTGTTGGCGCGGTTTAAGAGCGCTTTCACACTAGCGTTTGTCCGGCGTAGGCGTTAGATAAACGTATGCGCAGCGCAGACGTCGCGTTGTTGCGGCGTTTCCTCTGGAGTCAATTGAACGCCGCAACAACGCTACGCCTGCGCCGCGTTGTCGCGGCGTATGCACTGCGTATACGTTTATCGAACGCCTACACTGGACAAACGCTAGTGTTTAGGCCCTCTAAAGGGAATGCGTGAGTGATATCCGCAGGAGAACCAAAGTTACCGACATAGCACGAAGAATCGCCAAAGTTAAGTGGCAAAGGGCAGGGCACATTGTCGTATAAGTTTGGCGATTCTTAAAACAGAGTCGCAGAACAAGTGGCCGTTGGGGCCGAAAGGTTCTGGTAGTTACCGGAAGAGGCAGCGACCATAATGTGCACCAATGACTTGTTGAGGGTTGCGGGAATCTGATGGATGCGAGGCGCACAAGATCGGTCGTTTTGACGATGCTTGAGGAAGACCTGTGCCCAGCAGTGGACGTCTTTCGGCTGAAATGATGATGATGATGATGATGATGATGAGGTGAAAGACTGCAAAACTATTTTAAATTTGGCTCTCGCGTGGGTGTAGATTTGACGTGCCGTGATGGAAAAATAGTTAGAAGAGACTCATCACTTAAATGTAGGTTACATTTTATAAGATCAAATGAATGAAAAAAGGTTTGCACAGTAATAAGATAGTCCTGGGCACGGTAGCACACACGCTGGCACAGCACAAGCACCAAATTTCACACGATTTCCGATTTTTGAATGTCGAACGCAACACTTGACAGATCAATCAAAACGCTATTGAATTTGCGGGTGTTGACGGAACATCATTCCATAATTGAATAAGTGGGCAGCTCCGTCCCTCTCGCTCGAAAGGTATATGCAGGAAAAAGATGGATATAGGGATTGCAACTAGCCCAAAAATGATTTTAGCAACCGTAGGGGCCTAGCAGGGTCGAAGGCTACTGGGGTCAAGGGTCTATTCCTGAAAGGAAGGCTCAGCCTCCATAAGAAAGGCAACAAAGGAACGGGGTGGGTTTTTAGTCAGTAAAAGTCTGACACTATCTCCCGCTCCGCCCAGGGGCGGGGGATGTCATCTGGATGATTTTTACCCATTGAACAAAAAAAGTTGATGATAGACCATTTAAAAAATAGGCATTTTTTTATTCTAACAAATAAACAAAATGTGTATCTTTTTTAGCGCAGTACACACAAGTTATAAATACTATGTATGTATGTTATATTATTTATTCTGTGTAAAACTAGGCTCAAGGCTCCTCAGAGGTCACCATGTAAATCGATTCAGCGTAACGTGACGAAACAGACATCCACACGCCCCAGAAGACCGCAAACGAGCAACGGGTAGATCGCAGTCCACGCATCCAATAAGGACCGACCTCGACTAGCCGACAACACGTACTATTCCACGCGCGCCTCAAAGAGATTTCGGCAGAATCGTAAGGGCCCACTAGGGCCAGTACCCGCTAGGGCCAAGGGGAATTTCCTAAAAAGGAAACCTGTTGTCCTAGAACACAAAAGATTACTAAAGCTCCGTCGCCGACTTCTGCGAAGCAGTAATGCTCGCAAAGGAGGAGGCCGACCGCATCAGGCAAACGGCGCTCTCGCCGCCGCCGGGATTCCGATCCCGATTTCCGATTACGGACGGTGAGCAATGGGTAGCTCGCTATCCGACAGTCCGGTAACTGTCCGGACCGAGCCCAACTCGTTGACGGCGCGCACTGTTCCCGCGCGCCTCAAGGAGTTGTCAGCAACAGCAGGGGCCCGGTTGGGTCGAAGCCTACTGGGGCCAGGGTTAGTTTCGAAAGATAGCTCGTGCCCCGGTATGAAGGCTTGAAGGAACGGGGTGGGTTTTTAGTCAGTAAGAGTCTGACGTCCAAGAGCGGGGGTTGTCATTAAATGTTTTTCCACCATAAAAAAAAACACGTCCTCGCTCCGCTCCACCCTAGAGCAAAGTCATAGGACGATTTCTCACCTCATAAACAGTGATAGGAATAGGTAGTGCCTATTTGCCTAAACTTCGAAGAACAGAGACAAGAAACGGAGACTTCCTTAGGACTAAATTTTTTCCGGGACATCTGTCCCGAAATTTTAAGACAACACATAAATACATTTAAAAAATTGTTATTTGGAATAAGTAATTGGTCTATATTTACCTAAAGTTTGCGACTAGATATATCATAATAAATAACATACACAGTCGTTGCAACCATAAAATTTTCTGAATTTTTTTTGGAGAACATTTTGTAAATGACTTGTTGATCGTAATACACAATGAATCACAATGTTTGAATAAGAAGCCGTACACGTTTCGAAGTAAATATCTTCTTTCTAGCTCACTCTCGGCTACGTTTAATGAGATTTCTAAAGTTCAAGTGTAAAAAAGGCATTTTGTCTTTAAAATAATAAAATGGTAATTTTTTATCATTTTAGCATTCTCTTTAGTAGAAAGAATTTATCATTAAAAAAAGGTATTTAAAATAAATAAATAATTCATTTATTTGCCAGAATGTAGGTATACAAAGTGGTATGATCTTAATATTAATGAGGTCCCTTTACATTCTACCATTATACATGATGTGCAAATATTTAGTTACAAATGAAAATACAAATACCTTTTTTTCTTTCATCTTAATGAAATATATTTCTAAAGTATATTTAAAAATGTGCATGATATTAAAATAATTGCATAATAATGGTATCACATTTTACGGCAGCGCGTTTCGTTATCTATTCTTAGAAATTACAAAAAGTAACCGCCATAGTCGCATACCTGTGCGGCGCGCGGAGGGTCTACATACCCCCTCACCCCCTATTACCTACCGCCCCGCGTGCGCGCAGGTTACCTTCACTTCAATCCTGTACTTCGGTTTGTTAAGTGCGCATCTTCCTGTATTGTTTCTGTGAATATTGTTTTTCACCCTCGCTCGTTTTTTGGTTCATTGGATCTTCTTAATACGACTACTTTGGCTTGAATTTATGGATTACGATTTGCTGCAATAACATTGTTCCTGTCTGTCTACATCAAATAATACGGTAAGTCAACATTTATTACTTTTTAATGTTTTGGCTAAAGTTATTTATTTTATTTCTTGTAGGGAAACAAACAGTAAGTTAGATATAAAGAAGAACATAAATGTATATATTATTTTATCTTAAACTAGCAATTTGACAGTCTAGATTGATATGCAATTGTATGAACTTGATATTTTTTAGTGGAATTTTTAAGATAATTATTGTGTATGTAACTTTTGGTTCAAATATAAAAGTGAACTTCAATACTACCAAGCATAGTAATGTTATATCTTTGGTGTCATAAAGAATTGCTAAGGTGGACGAATTCTATCAAAATATATTATTTTTCTGGCCGGTTCTTTTAATATTTGAACCAAAAAGGAATATGTCTTTTGCGCATTGACTAAAATGCGAAAAAAAATTTCAATAACAGTGATGTTACGCGTGTTCATATTTTCTAACCGTTTTTCTTTATTAGAGCGTAAAATGAAAGAATAAAATCTTTAAATCGATACAATCGATGCACCTAGCTGGAATGCGCGCACCTCTCCCGCTTTCCTTTCCACCTCCCTGTATCTATAAAGGTTCGTTATTCTTTTTGAGGCATGGAAAACTTAAAATTTTATTTTATTTTAGGTACTTGTCATCGTATATCTTTTTGGAGACCAGTAAGATTGGAGATGGCGAACAAGCCTAAGAAAGCAACAGTACAAAGTTGGATTGAACTTCATCCTGAATTATATTACGACCCGGCCAGTAATTTGATTTACTGTTATAAATGCGAGAGCAGTATAACAGCTAAACTTAGTAGTGTCAAGAGGCACGTTAAAGGTCCGAAACACAAAGGGACAAGTAAAAAACCAAATGAAGAATTTTGTTTGGACCTAGTACAATTTCTCATATTATGTAATATACCTTGGATTCAAGTAAACAACCCCGCTTTCAAAAAATTCTTCCATAAATATATTTGCTGCAATTGTACAAATCGACAAAAGCTTCCTGAGCAATCATTGCTGAGAAAAGTTTATTCAGATAAGATTTTTAAAACTAAAATTGACTCGATTTATGAACAAGTTGCAAATCAAAAGCTGTGAGTATCTTTAGACGAGACAACTGATTTTTTAGGCAGATACATGGTACATTTACTTGTAAAACCTTTAAATGCGATCACACAAAAACCATTTTTAGTTGCTTGCAAAGTACTAGAAATTGTTAATGGGAGCACAATTGCCCAATTTGTAATAGACTGCTTTGAAAATATGTGGCGCGATTTGTATGAATCCAAAGTAGGAGACGTTGCTGTATTATGCACTGATAGTGTAGCATATATGCTAAAAGCGGGATGTGTGCTGAAAAATTATTTGCCCAACATGATACACGTCACTTGCTTAGCACATGCACTGAATCTCGTGGCAGAAAAAATACGATACGAATACTCAGATGTAGATGAATTAATTTCAAACGTAAAAAAAAATATTTTTAAAATCACCTAATAGAGTGCGCTTGTTAAAAAACACCTTTCCCTACATGCCGCTTCCTCCAGAACCCGTTATTACAAGATGGGGTACTTGGTTGGAGGCAGTGTCATATTATGCAAAATATTATGATCAAATTAAAACAATTGTAAATCTTTTAAGAAGTTCCGACGCGCTATCTATTAGGTGTGGCAAAAATGTTCTTTAAAAGGAAAACTTGAAATCGGACTTGGACTACATTGAGGAATATTTTAAAGATATACAAATTGGATTAAAGAAATTACAAAAATCGAATTTAACTCTAACGGAATCTTTTGAAATATTTGATCACGTGAGAACTGTGCTTAGCTGGTGTTCATCTGAGCTTATAAAAAATAAACTCGTAAATGTCATGGACAGAAATCCCGGTTTAGATAAAATTAGAGACATATGTGAAGCGATAACAGCAGGAAGGGATGAGCGATCATACCATATGTACGCGCCTTTAACCTCAGTTGATGTTGAAAGGTCATTTTCAACTTATAAATGGATTCTTAACATAAAAAGAAATCGCCTGACAGTTGAAAATATAGAAAAAAATATGGTTGTGTATTTTAACTTAGATGACTCATCTGACAAAGAAAATTTCGGTTCTGATACTGAACTTGACGAATCGAATCACGATGATTAAATTAAAATCGTTCTTTATTTTGTATGGTATTTGTATTACAAATAAAGATTTTCAAATTCTTAGCAATTTTTGATGCATCAAGTTTTTTATCAAAATCGAACAGTTAGTAGTTCACTATTAAAACTGATTGTCCTAAATGCTATACTTCAAAGGTTAATTTGTACTTTGATTTGAGTAAAAATTGCATCCCTCAACGTCAGTAAAATAAATATGACATAGATATTTAAAGATAGATAAACATAAATTTGTTTCTTAAATTTTTCCTTCTGTACATTTTGTTTCATGGTTTCCAATTACGTCATATTTTAAAATAATATAAATATACATATATTTGTCACAACAATATTCTATGTGTTTTATTTTTCCTTTAGAGCCCATTAATTATTTAATTAACCTAGAGCGATATCGACCGGCGATTTTCGAGCATTTTTTCTTTCGTTTTTTTTTTTGCATAGAAATCTCCTAAAAATCGCCAGACAATATCGGTGGTGTGAAAGGACCCTTACGTTTTTTTTTTTAACTAGTTAATGCCCGCGGCTTTTCCAGCGTTTACTATTGTTTTTGTATCCCATGGGAACTATACTTTTTTTTAATAGGAAGTAGCATATGTGCTATTCCACACATTAATCTATATCACTACCAAAATCAGCATTTTCAGTGGAATTGAGTAATGGACATCCATACAAACTATCACATTTATAGACAAACTTTAGATAAATATAGACGAATTACTTATACCAAATAACACATTTTTTTAAATGTATTTAAATGTTGTCTCGAAATTTCGAGACAGATGTGCCGGAAATAATTTAGTCCTAAGGAAGTCTCCGTTTCTTGTCTCTGTTCTTCGAAGTTTAGGCTAATAGGCACTACCTATTCCTATCACTGCTCATAAAGGAGGACGGGCCAACAAACAAAGTCCTCAATACCAATAATGTAAAATGTCCGTCAAAAACACACTAATTTCAATTTAATTATATTGCTTTAACCTTTTATTGAACACAGTTTAATTAGGCAACATTTTCAAACACCGATATCGGAATATTTGATTTTCATTTGCCATTCCCTGTGGACGTCAAATTATTGTCCCAATAAATTATTAAATGAAGTTATTATTAGTAAATCCATTAAAATCTGGTCTCACGGGATTGTCATGTTTCAGCAGGAACAACGGACAAAATGTCAAATTTAGCTATCGCTAAACGCAATAATGTTCGACCATTCACAATAGGTGCCTAACTAGTACCTATGTTCATCTTTTTTATTGAATTAAACTAGATCTTCCCGTCTGATGATAATTTAGATGTCTTCAAAACTCGAGTGATTAGGCTATTAATAAACTATTAGTTACACCTAACCATCAACGATTGCATCACTGCTTACCATCAGGTGGGATCTTAGTTAAGCATTAGTGCAAAGTAATGCGGCAGCCTGGGTTAGAACCCGCAACGTACGCCTCATAAGGGTCGCCGTACACGGGCCACGGGCCACAACCACTAAACACCACCACCGGCCATATTTCTCATAGTCCATAGACAATATACTTTATTATATATTATAATTAGTTACGTAGGTTTATATTGTGCACTAGATCCTACCTTCAAATATGTTCTCTTTCTGTTACTCAAAGGTTAGCTGAAGGTAAACTCATTGCTGAGTTAAGCTCGCCTTTGTACGTAAACTGTTTGTATCTCTACATGTTATGTAATGTCTTTGTGTACAATAAAGAATTAAGAATTTGTACGGATTCGCTGCATACTGTTGACGCCGGTGGCCGCCACTCGCTACAAATCGCCGCTGCTCGCCACTCGCGCTTTTAAACTTCGTCTGAATCCATCATGATCGCTAATTACTGCTGCTAATCGCACATTTAAACCTTCTTCGTCAGAATCCGTTATGATACATGTCATATTAAAAAAAAAGCAGCAGCCACTGGCTACAAGTGACTGCCGCGCGCTTCAGCTTCCTTTGGGCCGCTTCTAGCTTCTCGCGGCGTTTGTGGTTGTGGCGTGTGGTCCATGTACGGCAACCCTAAGTCGGGGCTGTTGTTACCACTGGACTGCCACTGCTCCAAATGTGGAATGTTTATTTCAAAACGTTTAATTTAAAGCTAACTACCACAAAGCGAAGAGAATTTAATTTAGTTTTGCGTTGTTTCATTTGGTTTATACGGGTATGCTGAAATTCGTGTCATCGTGTGTATGTAAGTTGGACGGATTTAACGATAAAATATGCTCATACATGTTGTGCTTCATGGCATGTTTTCAACCGACTTCTTACTTAGATGTATTTTGTATTATGAAGTGGTTGTGTCGTATTTATTCAATAGTGTACTATGAAAGTTTAGCGAATTATGTTCACGATGAGATGTATTTCGCTTCAATTTTTTTTTTTATTAATTGACATTGTTCATATTTTAACCAGGTTTTTCTTAGTGCATAATATACCTACGATAATTTAAAAGAGTAATATGGAGTTTTTCCAAGTTCTTCTCCATAGAAAGTACGCTTTGGGGTGTGTAGCTTTACCTTTCTGAGTGACTTCTTGACAATTCCAAGGTGCCTGTAAATGGTTTATTTAAAACTAGCTTTTGCTCCCGTACATAAAATATAGCCTATGTCACTTAGGAATAAAGCAGCTTTCTATCAGTGAAAAATCGGACCAGTACTTTTAGAGATTACCTCCTACAAACAAACTTGACCTCTTTATTATATTAGTTTGAGTTTACTGTCCTAGACATTAACTTATTTCTCCCTTCTTCTTGCCAGTTCTGGTGGAATCTATCAAGTTCGTCGCGCCATCTCCTTCGTGGTGTACCTTGACCCCGACGCGCTGTTTCAGGGCACCCTTTCTCCCTTATTAATTTTTTATTTGTTTTAATACTTACACTTGTTATATTAATCTCTACTGCTATATAAAAAAATCTTGTTCAAACAATGCATGAACTTACACACCGAATTTTCGTTCCCAATATGAGTTGATCTTTCAAAGTTCGGCGAGCTTACACACTAAAAGGTCAGCTTATACCAGAAATATGTAGCTTGACGTCGTGCATACAATAATCCTACCCCAGTGGTACAACCGGCTCGTTCTAGCCAAAACAAATACGTGATTTGGGTCCCAATTTTGTCCATGAATTGCTGACCGGAACACTGTGATCACTAAGAACTCTTTGTTTTGCCAAAACCCTTCCTTGGTTTACAAATGGGTTTATTTTAGGTTTTGGATCTTGTAGTAGATTCAGGGTCTTGGGGGCCTATTGTTTTGAAAGGCATTGAAGTGTATTATGGGTTTAGGTCGGATCTGACGATGTTCGTCTTGGGTATGAACGGGTGTCGGCAGTTGGGACTGCCTTAGGTGCGTCGCATTGTTTTATTTTTTCATAGTTTTGATACTTTTAACAAGCACATTTTCTAAATAGATAAGTACTTTTCATACACAAACATGAGAGGTGTAGCCATCGATATCCGTGGGTGTAGCCAATATTATTTTGTATTAATTTTTATTAGTTTTAATAAGTTTTGCCATCGACACACTAAGAAGAGGTTTAAAATACAAACGACAACAAAATACACAAAAAAAAATGAATAAATAAAAATAAAAAACAAGAGATACTCGTAGGTATATTATGACATTTAGGTATAATCTGCAAAAAAATATATGTTATGACATTTCTACCTAATCTGCTAAAAATAAAAAAATAAAATACATTTTTGTACGTGATTGTCCCTAAAACAAAACATAAATGTTCATTTGTACCTCACAGACACTACTAACTAAAGCAAAATGATAAAATAATTACAAATGATAATAAAAAAATATAAAAAATCAGTGTAAGGCCGTATAGACATAATAATGCTAGGATATTCAAAGGAGATTAATGTTCGTAAATTACGCGAACGAAGTCGCGGGTAAAGTGAAACCTAGTTAGTTATAGACTTAACTAGCTTCTAGTTCAGGCCGCCTAACATTTTCCCTGAACTCGACTTTAAAATAAAACTTTAATAGCCTAACTTTCCCAATTACTGGGACTCCGTTTTAATGGCAACCCTGGGATAGATGATGAAAAACTTTTTATAAAAAATGTATGTGTAACATGCATATTATGTAACTTTTTTGGTCGCTTTAATTTCAGAGGAAGAAAGTCCTTAAGGAACACCAAAAAGGCACTAATAATTTTCAAAAGTTCTAATACACCGCACTGAATTACCTACACAAAAAAAAAGAATGAAGAACCTAAATAGATGTGCCACAGTTTCATTGCAAAATATCTGCAAACCTATCTTTAATTTCGAGAAAGATAAACAAATAGCTCGGTTTAGCTGATTTTGAGAGATATTTTTAATAGAACTTTTTTTTATGAGTATACAAGATGTAAGGGACAGCCTTCCACAAACTTTAACGACCTTCCACAATTTTTTTTTTTCAGGAAACGAAAAAAAAAATCCGCCTCACCATAGAAAATTATAAACATGCTTGGAAAGTTCGTATGGAGAGGCCGAATTTTATTTTCGTTTCCTGAAAAAAATTTTTGTGGAAGGTTGTTCAGTTCCGTCTACTGAGCAAGCCCTTAAAGTTTGTGGAGGGCTGTCCCTTACACTTTGTATTTTGTTAAGCGCAAAACTAGTAAATGACTGGATAAATTTGAATGAACTTTTGATTAAACTGATTGTTGAAGTCTCAAGGGGGTTTTTAAAAACACGTTTTTATTAGTTTTTGTATTTAACCGTTAGAAATACTTTATTTCTAACGGTTAAATACAAAAACTATTGACAGAACAACGTGTTAGGAGTTAGCTAGTAAAACATATAACTTTAGTTTTTGCTTTTTCATACATTTTATTCGTAGCCAGGCTTTACTGAGTTTTTATGCTAAAATTTATTTTATGCGAATCGGTCCCAAAAGTTTGGGATTCAGCTAACATAGTACTGTTATAAAACTTTACAGACGCACATTTACCAAAATATTGACACAGTATCGGATTACGTCGAACTAACAACCAACTAACTGAACTTTTGTGAATAATATTGCTGTGTGAATCAACAATTTCACCACTTTTAACCGAAATTCTGTTGAAACTATGTAACTGTTTCAAAGACAAATAGACCGTGTCGTTTTATGACGAACCTACAAGCGAAAATATACAATTTTATACCCGAATACAGCAAAGCCAAAGGAGGGTTATGATTTTGACAGGCTATGTATGTATGTGAGTATGTTCATCTGTTCTCTCATAGCTCCTAATCTAATAACCGAAACTCGACATATAAGGTATCGTTAGAACCGTCTTAATCGTCTGCTGAACATAGGCTACGTGATGTGTCACAAAACTTGATATGGTGCCCTCTAGCGGGCAAAAAGTAACGCATTAAAAATAAAAATGAAGATAAATACGCCGTGTTTGGTATCGTTTAAAAGGGCTTCACATGCATATTTCTAAAATAATGCTCAAATTTAAAGGGACGCAATCTAGCGGACAAAAAGTCATTTTTTTTTAAATAAAAAATGGAAATCGTGGAAATTGCAGACACAATAGAAAGACAATAGGAGCGCGAACGCCGGCGTTCGCTTGGGGGTTTAATGAATTAAATACTAAATTTTTGTTAAAAAAAATGTTACACGACGTATTGTGTTTGATATTATTTGAAAGAGCTTCCCACGTACTTTTCAAAAAATGTTATCAAAATTCAATATGGTGCCTTCTAGTGGACAAAAAGTTTCGTGTTAAAAAATAAGGTAATAAATACGTCGTATTTGGTATCATTTGAAACGGCTAAATAGTATAAAAGCACAGTTATTTAACACCAAAAGTGTTTAAATAGAAAAATAGAAAAAACTAAAACCCGACTACGACCAAAAAACGACGCTGAAAAAGTATGAAACAAGATTTTCAGGATGCTGAAATAAATAAAGTCACTGTAAAAAAAGAACAGAACAAAACGAAAACCCGTAGTCACACTTAATAAAGTGTCGGTTGGTACCATAGATACAAGAAAGGATGGATTTATGGTTGGTACCTATAACGTGTGACTACGGGTTTTCGTTTTGTTCTGTTCTTTTTTTACAGTGACTTTGTTTATTTCATTAAGTAATATAAACTAGTGTTTGTCTGCAATCCCATCTGATGGTAAGCAGTGATGTAATCGTTGATGGTGAGGCGCACTAGTTTATAGAGCTAGTTTACTCTAGCCTTGAAGTCACCTAAATTATAATTGGACAGGAAAAGTGCAGCAGGCAAATTTCATCACCACTGTCTCAAAACGGTGAAAGTAAAGCTCGCCTTTGTTTAAGAACTGTCTGTATCTCTATATACGTTTTACGTTTTTGTGTAAAACATAAGAAATTAAGAATTCTTTTTCGATTTTGAACATCTCAAAATACAGGGAAACTTCATATTGATTTCATATTAGCCAAATAACAAAATTTGTTTGTTATTTGGCTAATAAGAAATCAATATAAAGTTTCCTCAATAATCACGTACCTATATCAATAAAGCAAAATTAATAAAGAATCAATCGTCGCCAAAGCTATGCGCTAACTTAATATGTACAAGACGCGCGCAGCAAAAACTAGAGCAAGACGTGATCACCGCCTTTATTGCTTTTCATATCATGAGGATTTATTATATCAAGTCGTATTAATATATGACAAGGTTATTTATTATTTGTATTGTTAATAAAACATTATGGTAGAGATGTATAGTGCGTTAGGGTAAGATCGGCATTGGGGTAAGAACGTAGAAATATAAATTATACCACTTATTTAGCTTTATTTTTAATGCTAGTCAATACCATGCCGCGTCATTATGTTCCACTTTGCCCAGCAATGTGGCTGGCATTAAAACTAAAGCTAAATAAGTGGTATATTGATTTATACGTTCTTACCCCTATGCCGCCGATCTTACCCCAACCTACCTTATAAGTTTACTAGTTTCTGGCAGAGACTACGCGTGAATAGGTTTCTCCATACAAAATTTGGACCACCGTTTTAGCATATTGTGGGTGGCCGAGTGGTGACGGCCCCGACTTACGGGTTGTTGATCGCGGGTTCAAACCCAGGCAGGCGCAACACTTTGTGTACTTTATTTAATCACCACTGCTCTCAAAACGGTGAAGGAAAACATCGTGAGGAAACCGGCATTTTCTAGAACCGAAAATTCGCAGACATGTGACATCCACCAACCCGCACTGGGCCCGCGTGGTGGATTACGGCTCATTCCCTCTTCTAGAGAGGAGGTCTTAGTCCCACCGGTGGGAACATTAAAAAGGCTAATGATGATGATGATGACATATTTGCATATTATTATTAACTAATTGCAAATTTCAACGCAATCGTTGAAATTTGGTACGTTCAGTGGTTTGAACTGTGTATTGATAGGTCAATCAGTTGATTTGTGGAAGGTAGTTCAGTTTCATGGACTGAGCAAGTAAAGTTTGCGAAGACTCATCGTCCCTTGCACCTGGTATAGATTGATTAAGAACTAATTATGGAATGTGTATAAACCAGTAGGTGTAAATGTAATTAATTTGAGTTAAACGACATTGGTCAAGTCTGATATTCCTTGTATGAAGTATTTATTTACTGTTCCTGCCTTGTGAGATTTTCTATTTTATTTTTTCTAATTATGTTTTTTTTTTATATTGTTTCAGGTAAGATTGGATCTACATTTAAGAACACATTGAAAAATTCATTAAATGATGAACAGTTAGGTTGGTAGAGTTTTTTTTTTATTAGCATTTTCGTAGCGATTGTAGAAACATTTTTAATTTTATTATTATTGACTAGCTTGTCACTCAGGAATAAAGCAGCTTTCTACCGGTGAAAAAATTTCAGCAATCGGACTAGTAGGTACTTTGAGAGATTACCATGTATTGGCCATATGTATCAGTCGAAGAATTTTGAAGAAAACATTCAGATGACTTGAGAACCTCTTCCTATTTTTGAAGTTGAATAAAACATTTTATTATTTAAACGAACTTCGTTTCCTACTTTACCTCTTCAAATTCTCATCATGTCACCAATGTTTCTTTAATGTTTTTCCTTTTATTGTTCAATTCCGAGTCGATTATATTTTAATGCTGGACTCCCAAGTAACACCTGTTAGGAATATCGATAACTACACAATGAACACTGAATTGTATCACAAGATCCTAGCTGTTGATAGTCATATTGAAATCGGTTAAGTGCGAGTCAGAAGATAGATCAGGTTCCGTAGGTTTAAAGAAGCTCAACTACGACATCATTGGATTAAATATGTTCGCTGTTGTTCATATTATGGAGAGGTCTCCTGGGAGGCTAAATAAATGTTGGATGGATTTGTGTGGTGAGTACCAACGTCGTGAGGACCAAAATGAAAGAAAAGGGTGTCAGTGATAACGTGACAGCAGTTATCAGGACCGGATGAAAATAAAATCTTGATATGGCGCCGACCCCAAGTACCATGAGGATAAGGGGAGGAAGAAGAAGATGACGATGATTTTGATCATAGACAGAACATTTTGATGGATATTGGATAGTCAATCAAGTGTCTGCACGATAAGTTTGAATTAAACAATCTTGCCAAATGGAGTTGTGAATTTTATTGAAGACTGACTCGATAACAGTTTCTGCCAACTGCAAGAATATTAGAAAAATGTCACAATGCGGGACATAAGCATGCATGTCCCGATGGTATATTTAATAATAAAAAAACCTGCGGTTATGCGGGTCGTCCGGCGTATATCCGGACACCTAACAACACTAATTACCAATAGCCACAGAACCCTAAAATCCATATCTAAGTCTAAAACAGAGACACTACTACGAGCTTTAACGTGATTCATTTGATAACCTAAACTCAACTGTTAAAGGGATGGATAGAGCATATACTTAGCTCCATCCCTCTTTCTTGCTCGCAAGCCAAGAGTGGGTCCATCCGCACTATGCGGGTAGCCGTGCGGTTGAAGAACCGTTGCGATTTGCGGTTATATCGAGCCTATATCACTCAATGGCGGACAGCCGCAGGCATGTGGGTATAGCAACCATCCGGCTGGCCGTTACTAGGGCCGCAGCCTTCCGAGCGACCGGAGCGGTCTGCGGGTAGCCGCATCGTAGTGCGCATCGAAATGAATATTACATACATAATTGTGCTTGCGGTCAGCCGCACAGCTACCCGCATAGTGCGTATGGACCCTAACATTTTAACACATGCCTGATAAATAAAAAAAACTGGGCCTGACATTGTAAGTTCCAAGTTTTGTTTATATCAAATTTCGTCGCGGTGGTATGTTAAAGAAAAATCAGTAGTTTTGTGGGTCGTCTCGCATAAACCAGACTCTCTGACAACCCTAATTATATCCCTAACCACGGAACCCTAAAATTTCGTCGCGGTGGCATATTAAAGAAAATCACTAGTTTTGTGGGTCGTCCCGCATAAACCAGACCGCCTGGTAACCCTAATTATATCCCTAACCACGGAACCCTAAAGTCCATCGTCGTATAAAACAGTGTTGTCTTATATCAAAATTATGTAAATGACATAACAATGGATGTCCCTATGTGTTACGAGGTCTGACTAGGAATGTGTTACTATTAACACATAATGGACCGATTATATGCAGTTGCATTGTTACAACATTCGCCTGAATGCATTTGAATTATTTTATGAATGGTCATGTGCATTTTTTCATTGATATCAATGTTCTTGCTATGGAATTTAATAGTTTCCGGGTGGATTTGGATGATAGTTTGATCATTGAACCATTATAGGCACAAGTTTCTCAAGAAAAGATGGATAGATTTTGTGAGGAGTGATATCTATATATATATAAAAGAAAGTCAGTTAGTTACACAACTTATAACTCAAGAACGGCTGAACCGATTTGGCTGAAAATTGGTGGGGAGGTAGCTAAGAACCAGGAGAAGGACATAGGATACTTTTTTGTTTTTTTTTAGGGTAGTGTAGAGTAGAGTAGGGTAGGGTAGAGTAGGGTAGAGTAGGGTAGGGTAGAGTAGGGTAGAGTAGAGTAGGGTAGGGTAGGGTAGAGTAGAGTAGGGTAGAGTAGGGTATAGTAGGCTGAAGTAGGGAAGAGCGGGAGCGAAGCCGCGGGCAAAAGCTAGTTAAAGATAAAGGAGTTAGTGATAGTGTGACGGGTGGCAGGACAGAATAGAAAAAAACGTGTTGTGCCGACCCCAAATAAAATGGGACAAGGGTAGGAAGATGACAATAGGCACAAGTCTCTTTTTTGATGACTTCGAACGTTTTAGGAGCAAAATGTAGAAGCCCAGCAGAGCCTATGCCTGCTAAGGCCATGAGGCAAAGTATGAAAGGGATACTCATAGTCCATAGAATACAAATGGCAACTGAAAAACATAGGTGTGGTTTTAGTCAGTAAGTCTGATATCCTGTTCCTGTTATAGGGTTAACGGGAGAAGTCATTAATTAGATAATTTCCTACATCAAATATAAAAAAAGCCTTGGAAGTTTCCATCTTACAAGGGTTTTATACATCACTAATTTTTAATTAGTACAATACGTAAAAGGCTTATTAGAAAATATCTTCTTATTATTTAAATAAAGTTTCAATAAATAATATTCTTAAACTACAAAGTTATTAGCGTTTGTTTATATCCCAAAATGACACCCAATTTATGGAAATACGAGTATTGTACACTTGTACAGGCTATTGATAGTATTTACTAGTAGCAATTGTTATGAATGGTTGATTCAATTGTGAATTTACCAATTATAGATAATTTTAATATTTCGTTTTTTTTTTTTTACTTTTGACTACATTAATGTGATCAGTAGAGCCCTATTTTTTTTGTACTAATTATAAAATAACTATCCAAAATTGGGGTGTAGATATACACCGCTAAATTTTAATCGTTCGAGTTCGAATTCAATGATCTGTAGGTAGTTTGTACGCAACGCCAACTATTACCTCTAAAGGTAATAGTTGGCGTTGCGTACAACCAACACCACCACCAACACCAACGTGACCTAAGTCATTGAACTCGCTCAGCTGACGTTTTCTTCAAGAAATTAATTTCGTACATGCGTAAATTAATATTAGTTTTGAAAAAATGGTATTTTATTTTTTAATTTTATCTTAACAAATCGATAGTGTTTCATGTACCGGATCGACCCTCCACGGCATTAAAACGATTAAAATTTAACGGTGTATATAGGCATCTGATTTAAGTATCTGTTTTCATGCTGATGAGTTAGGGAAAATATTACTTTTACCGTAAGCTGGTAAGCCTAAAAAACGAAGAGCTAAGTAGATTTAATTATGTTTTTAACAAAGAAAAATGTACCGTTAACTAACCTAGCACGACTAGAGTATATTGAAAAATAAATCTTATTATTATGCAGCAAAGGCTAAAATATTCATTGGATTTATAAATTATGCTAAATTATTTTAATGATAGCCTAACAAAACGCCTACGTGTTATTACTATTATATTGGCCTAGGCGGCCTTAACCTAGATATTGAATTTCGGCCCAGTCAATGACAGCCCGAATTTAAAACTGGTTATCAAATTTTTGCTGTTAAAACTGATATGTTTGACCTGTTTAGCTCACACAAAACAAGATTTTCTATTACCTACAAAAGCAATATAAAAATTATAGAATGGGGTCTTCCCGTCCGAGTTGAAGTTAGGTGTGTTCAACGCTAAAGTGAATAAGCTCTTAATAAACTAGTGCGCCTCACCACCAACGATTACATCACTGCTTACCATCAGGTGGGATTGCAGTCAAGCACTATTTTATATCTAATTTAAAAATATATATAATTATATAAAGTTCGGAACAGTCGCGTACAAAATGCTTATCGAAATTAATTTCAATTGAATTAGAGTCACGTTTGTTCACGTTTTATTTTAAGTAATAACAAATTGATTGATAAATAACGTACAAAAAGAGATAGGTCATGAACTATGAAACAAGAACAGACGAGCTAGCTAGTAAAATAAATTAAGCAATTTAACAATTATTAGTTTATTTTTTTTATTGTTACTAACATAATGTTGTATCTAATTGTTATTGTCACAGATATGAATGATCCGTGTTCACAGAAATAAATAACAATCATTAGAAGTAATTTAGGTATTTGACAAAAACAAGTGCATATTCACTTTTTACAAAAAAAAAAAGACGTGTGGCACTCGGGGACTGCCGCGGTAAAGCTATTGCATAGCATTTTTATCAACTTATGCAATTATAATTATTTATTTATTTTATTTATGCAGTATTTTTTTCCTTTGTTTTTTTTGTGTACGAATGTTGGTGTGCATTACAGTTAAAGAAAGAAAGAAAGAAAGAAAAGTATTTATTTTGGCGCAAAAGCTGTTTGGAACAAGTCAAAATGATTTATCAAGCTTTCGGGGGAGCAAATCTGAGAAACTGATACTTGAAGTGAATCAATGTCATTCAATATGTTATCCATGACCATCACTATTACTTACGTATAAAGATACAAACGCAAAAGATAAAGGCATACAAAGTTTCCTAGTCAGATGTTAGATTGAGATCGCAGTTTGTACAAATCACTGTCAGTATCTATACGATGCGATGCGGCGCCCACTTTCTGGCGGAGGAAAATCTTCCCATGAGTAGTCCAGCAAAACTGGTAAGTAGCTATTCTGCTTACAAAACTCCCTAGCCAGGTAAAACAGTCTTCTTGCCTTTTGGGTAAGACATTCAGTGAGATATATTGGTTGAGGGCGACCGTCGAGTTCTAAATGAGATGTATTTAATTTTGTGGCTTTTATTTGCCTGATTATGTTTTTTCACGGAAGTTAAAGTCCGTTCTTTTAATACTACTGATGAAAAGTCCACTATGATTGGTCTACTTCCACCTTTGTCAGCATTTAGGCGTAAGACATCTCTAATGTGAGCTTCATTAACAGCTACTTTGGTTGCCAGTCCTACCCTTGACACAATCTTCAGTAAATCCTCCTTTGTTTCCCTTTTTTAGACAGGAATATTCCTAATCTCAATGCTGGTTTGCTTTTGAGACCTCTCAAGGCTTTCCACTTTCAGCTCAAGTGTTTGTATGAAGGCTAAATGTGTACGTCTCTCAGTTTCCATGAAAATAAGTTTGTCTTTCATTCATAATGTTTTTCCATGAATTTTATAGATTTTTCGATTTCGCTGTTATGTTTCTGGATCCCATTAATACTTTCCTGTATGGAGTTCTGTTGTAATTTAAAAATTTCAAGGGTTTTCTTGGTGTCTGATAACGTTACAGTCAGTTCGTGGTCAAAAGAACGCTTACGAGGCCGATTTCTGGCGTGAACCTGACTTGAGCTCTCGTTATCGGTATCAGTGGCTGGTGCTGGACTATGGTTAGTATCCATCTTGGAATTGCCCTTAGAAGTATATGGATTAGTTCTTTTCAGTGACATAGCAAATAGTCAAAAGCAAACACAGTACCCCAAAGTTAAACAATTGGCCAAAAACTTGATAAAAAAAATGCAAAAAGATTGGCGGGACTGTGGATTCGAACTCAGGTCGCCTTGCTTCTGTATCGGACAAGTTTCTAAGTCGGCTATTTGTACTTTGTAATGACTTACGAAATTAAGGATCTATCTTTACTAATTCTGCCACGCTCAAAAAACAAATGAGTTATAATAAATGTGTTAGGTTATTTTCGTTACGGAATTTCTGGATTCGATCTCCACGCTCAAGGCCCGCGATAGAAGCTATGCAATAGCTTAAAAATGATTTAAAAAAATACTGGCCATCATTTTTTCTGCGTTTGATTTATTTAACTCACCTTAATATTAAATAAACAAAAAAACTCGTCAACAAAGCTTCGATAAAAAAAAAAACTCCATGTCTTCAAAAATAATTTTCACCTTAAAAGACAGCGTCTCGAGATACGACAAAAAAAAAACATCTCAGAAATTGAATAAGACCTATTTCATGTCATCGCTTGATGCCCTTCAAGGCTTATCACATCCAATTACGAGTGTCAAGATGTCACTCCACTTGATTCGGATTAGCCAGTTACTCCAGTTAGCCACTTCACATGATAACTGGCCAAGGTTGGGACAGCTAAAGAAGTACTTGGAAAATTACCATAATGTAAAGTCTAAAATTACTTTAGAGGAGATTAAAGACTGTTTAAGTTTCTTAATTTTAACTTCTAAACTGTTGAGCTACTGTCTACATTTAATGGAAGTAATTGAAGCAAGATTAGAACGGGTAAATTGTGGTCTTTTAATAGGTATATCTCATTTGTTGGAATTTTTTTCATCAGTAATTCAATTAAATTGAGACATATCACAGGGAGTATCAGTTTTACTGACTAAAACCATTTTTATTTGCCTTTTGCATTCCCAGGCCACGGTAATTTCAAATAATGCCGTAGACCTTTTTTTGAAGATGGGAAATCATCAAATGACTGTCCTCGTTCTAGGGTGGAGCCAGAGGGCGTGTTAGACTTTTACTGACTAAAAACCCTTTGCGTTCGAGTGCCACGGTATCTACTTATTTCAAATGTTCCTATAGCCTTAGCGAGCATTGGCTTTACTGGGCCTCTAAATCGCGCAGCACTGACATCACTAACTCGCATGACAGTTATCAATGATATGGTCTACGATGGAACATGCCTAGAAGTAACCTATTCACTTTTGACTTAAAAACTCAATTTAGCAGTGATCAGGAAACACAGACTTTGCTACGCTTCCTTATTTCTCGTTCCTAAAACGAATTCTGACTAAACAATACTAATAATATACGAATTACGTCAGATGCCGCGGCTTAACGACGGACAATTAAATCTTTGTTTAATGTATTAACCGTCTGGCTGTAACGGTTCTTTGAAAGTAGGCGAAAGTCGCGAATAATAAAATTAATTATAGGATTTAAGCATGCAATTTATTATAATGATTGTTTTCTCACGTATGTGTGTTCATATGCCGTTAGTATTTCGTCACTTTTTATTGTAGATTGGCAGAGTAGGTATATTCATGTTCATGATCACGATCAATCTTTCCAACTAATCTTGTATCAATATTCCAAACCAAAATAGTTACTAACAGTATTTTTTAGCTTTTTTAGGGTTCCGTACCTCAAAAGAAAAAAACCAAACCCTTATAGGATCACTTTTTTGTCCTTTCGTCTGTCTGTCTATCAGGACCCTTTATCTCGAGAACGCGTGGAGGTATCGAGTTGAAATTAAACCCAAATACTCAGGTCTGCAGTCCCTTGAAGCTGTGAAGAAAATCAAACTTCTAAGTTAACGAATAAAAAAGATACGGCTGTTTATGTCGCAAAAAACATATATTTCGATATTCTCGAAGAACGAAATCCATAGGGTACTTTCCGTTGACCCAGAATTCTGAAATTTAGCACAAAGCAAGGTCTTATAGCACAGTTAAAGGAATAAATCTTTTTAGGTACCTATTCGGAAAAATGTTCGACTCCATTCGGGAATTGTAGTTTGCACGGAGGAACCCTGAGTGCGCGAGTCCGAGGCGCACTTGCCCAGTTTTTTGTATTTAAGAATAATCATCATCTCGCTAACCTTTTCCCAATAAGCTTGGGGTCGGCTTCCAAATGGGCAGTCTAACCAAATGCAGCTGAACATCCATATTTTACACGTGTCTTTCAGACCTGCACAACCCAGTTGCTGGGCAACACGATACTCCTTGCATAGACTGGTAGTCAGACTTTCTGGCGTCAGACTGCCTGTAACAACTGTCAAGGAACTACGAATAACAACCTGGACTATCGGCTTTACGTCCTTTCCGAGACACGGGTTGGCAGTAAAGTCCTAGATAGTAAGTTTATCTAGGACTTTACTGACAACCCACGCCGAGAAGCACGAATGAATTGAAAAATTCAGTTCCAGTAGATATCAATACATCTGCGAGATGCATATTGATTGCCAAGGGTTATGAGATTGTTTCCAACCCTGGAAAGCAAAGGGCAACTGAAGGATCACGGATGAATTTTAGTCAGTAAAAGTTACTCCTTTCCACTTTACCAAAAGTGGGAGAAGTTATTTTGAAACCTTTTAATACAAAAAAAACCTTCCACCTATTCATGTTCATCCATTTCTTGTTTACCACATTTTTTACATGACTTCATTTGCTAGTTATACTCATGTAGGTAAAAGACTTTCCCACGGAAATTACGTCTTAAAATAATTACGAAAACAGGAAATATGTACAGAAAATAAATCATGCGAATCTTTATATTTCACAACAGCTGCCATTTATTTAGTTTCCGTAGTCGTTAATTATTGTATTAATTAATTATGTAACACTAATATTAACAAAGGATCAACAGTAAGTACAAGAAACGGAAAAAATTTAAACACTGATAAGTTTTTTTGTCTTTTTTTTTTTGCAAACTACACATTAGAAAATATGTGTGCACAAACATGTAAACTCACGTACAAGATACTAAGACCTAGAATAAGTGAAAAAAATCAAAGAAATGAAATCATAAAAGCATTTGTTCCGTACAATAATCAAATCCGCAACAAGAAGCGGAGCAGCCTCTCACTCAACCACTGCAGCATCATGACGTAATTATGCAATTTAAAGGTTTTCCTTAAAAAAAGCTGATCAATTTTATACTCCATAAAAAAATACTTTCAATGTTGACTACTGAACACCTATACAAAACCACTCACCATAAGAAACAAGAAAAAAAAATAGAAACATTTTTGCCATTAATATTTCCACAGCAAATCATTCATAAATAATAATTAATTACATAGAGCTCATCTAACCGTGACAGATGGCAAAAAGTTAACGAACGATTCATAATTTTTTATAACACTTTTGTGTTCGACTGCTCTTGAGGGTGTTCCATATTTGGGCCTCTTTGAATCATGCGATCTCAATACAACTGGCTAGTGTTTTGTTATAATGTTGGCACAGTGTGTTAAGGGGAGGACACAACAGAATGATGAATGATGTAGCTATAGATCAGCTATATTTGAGTGTATGGAAATAGTAGCTACATCTGTTGTAAAATAAAGACAGATTGTATTAATAGGGTTGCAAATATAAAAAAGTAGTGCACTATTTTTATTTTTCGTTTATAAATTTGAACGTTTGAAGTGTATTATTTGAAGTTTTTTTTAGGTGGGAAATTATCAAATGACTTCTCTCACCCCAGAGCGGACCGAGAGGGCGTATCACACTAATTATAATAATAATATTTTATTGAAATCACTTGAATACAAACATCAATGTCGCCCTGGCTCTTGTACTAGGATATCCTGTATCACAAGAGCCAGACCTCTCACTATGCAGGGATTATAATCAGTAGTGACAAGATAGACAAAAATAAAAAATTAAAGATGGCATGCACAATATTCATAACAATAACAAAATAGAGTGTGTGTAGGGAGTTGGGGTGTGTAATTGTGTAGTCAGCGGTTCTCAAACTTCTTTTCCAACGGAACCCTATTGGAAGGCAAAATATTTGACGGAGCCTTTAAATAAAAAAAAAGTTTACGGGCAATGTTTACTTTGAATGAGTTACAGTAAAATCTAATTCGAGGTATGACGCTCCTTTTTATTTTTTAACAATTAAAACAAAAATTCAATACTGAGATTAGGATCTCAGTATTGAATACCAGTATTGCCACGACCTCTTAAGGCGATCCATTTGACGATCTCAACTGAACTATTAAAGTGATGGCGGTATATAGGGTGTATAGCACCATCCCTCTGTCTCGCTCGCACGTCAGACAATTTAACACGTCATGGTAAGACCGTAGGTCTTTATACTTTCTTCCAAATTATAATTTGTATTTACACGGAGCCTTGAAAAAGGCTTTGCCTTGGGTTCCGCGGAGCACACTTTGAGTATGGCTAGTGTAGGTGATTGAGTGTCAAAATTTATGTTACAGTTCCAATTAAAATTTCTATTTCTTCGTAGTTAAAAGTGTCTAACCACTGTGTTAATATTTTTTTGAATTGGAAGTTGTTTAAGAGTTTAAGATGTTTCATCCCCTTTCCTTGCCCGATTATGTTGTAAAGTCGTGGAGCGTTGAAGTGATATTGCTTGTTAGCGAAAACGCTCTTCGACCTATCCACTGGACATTTATCAATCCGCCTGGACGAGATTGGCAAGCCAGGGACAACATACCGGTGATATTTGCGCAGGCATTCAAAAATAAAGATCTTTCGGACACTATGTACCTTCTCTGCCTTGCGTTCCAGGACTCCAAGTTTACCTTTCGGAAGCGAATCCATGGCATAGGTGTCAATCTCTCAGCGTCAGTTCACGCCCAGGCGTGGTCTATTACCATTATAGTCTATTACCGAACGGCCGGACAGCGAGCTACCCATTGCTCGTCGTCCGCAAGCCCGCGCCTACGGTATTATTTTGACTTGATTTATAGTGATTGTAAAGTCTATGAAAATATAAAAAAGCAGCTTGATGTGGTAAAGTATGCAATGTCTAGGATCTAGGTTAGACATGCAGTGTCTTTATGACTGTACTAGCTTTTGCCCCCGGCTTCGCCCGCTTACATAAAATTTTGCCTATGTCACTCAGGAATAAAGCAGCTTTCTATCAGTGAAGACATTTTGGCAATCGGACCAGTACTTCCTGCAAACAAAAAACATAAAAACAATACAGATATGTAAATAATTATGTATAGTGTAGAAGTGTTATAATACAGTTTTGTGTTCGTGCGTTTTTGTCATAATTTATGTATGTTATTGTAAACCAAACCATTGTTTTAAAAGAAACTAAAGCTAAGCCGTGGCGCTGCTTTACAATAATAATAACAACACTAATCCCTTATAAATTGACCTTCTATAAATGACGTAATGCACAGCCGCAAATGTTTTACTGGCTTCTACTGGCTTCCATATTTAGAAGTCTAGGTACAAACCACTAAACTAAATACTAGTAAATAATGACTCCGTGTTTACGCAGGCAATCAATACCTAAGTTATGCCTATTTTTTAGAATTTTATGCTGTCATTTTTATGACAAATTTTTCCGTGTAAATATTATAACTACCATGATGATAAAATAACAATACAAGTTTACCACACGTTTTTTATATTATTAGCTGCACGAAATGATTGTGTTCTGTCAACAGTTAAGGCCTATAGTCCCTTGAACCATCTGGCCAAAATAATGTGGACGCACCTCTCGCACCCGCCTAGGCGGCAGTACGCAAATCTGTGCATTTATTTGCGGCCAACAGCGCCCGGAAAACGCGCGGCTGACCTTTAAATCCATTTTCTTTGCGAAATATTGATTGATTTACATGTGCAATGTTCACTTTGAAGAATATTTAACCATCCATTTTTATGTGCAACAATGTTTCTAAAGATCCAAGCCGTTTCGAAGGAGTAGGGAAAAGTTGCGAAATTGCTAAATATTTTTTTTAGACAAAAGTATTAATAGCACGAAAAAATCAAATGTTGATAATGTTGTTCATGAATCTATAATAAACATTTTTTTTTAAACCTATTAACCTGGCATTTACCGAGGAAGTAGGCTTCAGAAAGTCACTGTTTTATGGCACTTTTCGGGCGCTAGAGCCTTAATAGATGGGAAAAGAAAAGTTGTTGTTTTTGCCCGACTACTAACATCAAAAACATTAAGCGAGTAATCCAACGTGAACCTAATAATAATACTTAAATGTATTTGATCCAATAACATCCAATTAACACACAAGAGCGAAACAATCTCGGGTTGTAAGGTAGGAACATAGTTAATATAGCCTGTGAGTTAACAGAATCTTGTGTAAGTACAAAATTGTTTTGTTTTAGTCTGTGCATATTTAAGTTTCAATCTCAACTAAATTAAATTTGGACCCCAATCTAAGTAAACAATGCCTGTATTTTTTAAGTCCATTGATTCCTCCTAAATCAAACTTAGTATTGATATTATTTCTTAAAAATAATAAATAACTGAATCCCTTCTCAATTTTTCTTTTTGTTTTTTATATTCAAATAATTCAATGGAATATTTCATTTATTATTTATTCATTAGGACAGTCAATCAGAAAAAGGGAATCCAAAAAACATTATAAACATTTATACACCCAAAATGTCAGCAAAATAAATGGGGGCAAAAGAATAATTCAATGAGCTCTTTATCGTTCAAATCATCGCTCGCCATCGCCAGTGTGTTCAAACCTTTACAATGACATAGACAATTCAAAGTTTGCTTTAAGTTTTAGCACGTGGCCCACTCGCGTGGGTCCCAACAACGTCTGTTCATAATCCGACTACAACGTGGGTCCCATACAACGACCGTTTGTGTTTGTCATCACAGACTTATTAACATGACAGTATTTTATTTGATTATCTCGTTATGGTTTTGATGTGATGTTGGTTGTTTTAATTATGGGACTGAAATTAGGTGTCACTGTGAAAGAAACCAGCTTCCGATGAGTGTGGAAGTGACGTGTACGGTGTAAGTAACAAAAAAGGGTTTTTACGCTTCTTATCCTGTTTGCCAGATCTTAGAAATGGCATCTCCCGCTCCGCCCAAGGACGGGGAATGTCATCTAGATGACTTATTTGCCGAAAAAAAAATAACTCTACGTGTACGTAACTTCTTCTTCTTCCTGCCCTTGTCCCATTTTATTTGGGGTCGGCGCAACACGTTTTTTTCTTCCATTCTGTCCTGTCACTCGTCACGCTATCACTAACTCTCTTTTCTTTCATATCACTTCTCACACAATCCATCCATCTTTTCTTTGGCCTCCCTCTCCCTCTCCATCCATCCACATGTAAATTCATAACTCTTTTAGCAACATGCTTTTCATCTCTCCTCTTTACATGACCATACCAAGACAAACGATTTCCTTTCAACCTTTCAGTCACTGGCGCCACTTTCAAACTTCCCCTAATATACTCATTTCTCACTTTATCCATTCTCGTCACACCACATAATATCCATCTTAACATTCTCATCTCCGCTACATGCAATCTTTTTTCATCCGTCTTTTTCTTAGCCCAACATTCTGATCCATACAGTATGACAGGCCTTATCACGGACTTGTAGATTTTACCCTTCAGCTTGAGGGGCATCCGTGGGTCACAAGTTGTTCCCGTGACCTGTCGCCATTTCATCCATCCTGCGTTGATCCGTGTACTACTACGTGTACGTAACAAAAAAGTGATTTAATACTAAAGAAAATACCGGTACGAATCTTGAGTGCTCGTCGAAAGAGTCAGGAATAGGATCAATTTGCGCATCGTACACATCGTCGAGCCAATCACTGTAACTATATAGATGTACTCCCGGGTCCCGCGTCTCACTTCATACCACTAAAGAGCCCCAATACTTCACTTCTCATTCAAGTCTGCGCGATTTCAAGTTCAAGTCAGCACTCAAGATCCGTGCCGGTATTTGTATCTTTAAAGACTGACCTTTTTTTTTAAATGGGAACTCATATGATTGCTTCTTCCGCTCTATGTTGGAGCGGACGTATCAGACTTTTACTAACTAAAACGCACCTATGTTCCTTCTTTGCCAGGATTCCAGGATCCCGGGTTTTCCTTTAAGGCTTATAGTTCCTTGAACCATCTGACCGAAATTATGTGGACGCAACTTTCCCACTCGCCTAGGCGGCAGTATGCAAATCTGTGCATTTATTTGCGGCCAGCAGCGCCCGGAAAGCGCTTTAAATCCATTTTCTTTGCAAAATATTGATTGATTTACATAATATGCAATGTTCACTTTGAAGAATATTTAACCACCAATTTTTATGTGTAAAAATGTGTGTAAAGGTCCAAGCCGTTTCGAAGGAGTAGGGAAAAGTTGCAAAAAGTTGCGAAATTGATAAATATTTTTTTTAGACAAAAGTATTGTTACATACGTGGGTAATCAAATGCCGATTTACTGACGAGAGAACTTTATTTACCACAAACAATAACAAATTAGTCCAGTCAACAATAATCCGAATCGCAATTAACACTAGAGTACCGTTACACTATCGCTTAGGTCGTTGAGTAAAATCACTTCGAGTACTAGGGTAGTTCGCTCTTGATCGCAGTCGAAATCACAACTGACTCGCTTCCGGCCGGGGGCACGTATTTATATGCGGAGCCAAGAAAATTCTAGATACCGACGTCCCCGGATCTATCCAGAATTCCAGAACAATTGAATCGCTTCTCGAAGTCATAAATCATTTTTATTGCTCGTGGTAATAAGAGTCACTTTCATGCGAATTTCGACTCTATTGTTAAAGACGGAAAGTACCATTTCCCTTATCAGTAAGATGAATACCTATTACTAGTGGTACTGGCTGTGTGGATGTTTCGAGATTTTTCTAAGTTTGTTTACGCACAACCATTCTAGACCTTTCGAACAGCAATGCGTTTTAATTATTACGTGCTACTCTTTATTTTCTCGGAGATATGGCGTGTTCACGTTTAATGGCGTAACAGTGCCCCCCTCTTAGTCATGCTCGTCCCGAGCATTATTAGATCCGTGATACGGCGCCAATCTATCCACATGGACAACCTTGGGTTTCCCTCTTAGCCCTTTCTTGATGCGGTAGGTCACGTCATTAATCCTTTTTAACACGGTGTAAGGTCCCTCCCATCGAGCTTGGAGTTTCGGCGACTTCCCTTTCCGTCGAAGCGGGTTGTGAAGCCAGACCAGTGTACCTTCCTCAAATCCCTTGGCATTGGCATTACGGTCGTATCTAGTTTTCATTTTTACGCTGGTGTTCATGCTATTCTCACGAACTCGTTTATGCACTTCGTCCAATTGATCTTGAAGGTCACTTACGTAGTCCGTAACTGGCTTAGTCTTGTCAGGTGGCACGCCAGTTATGGCATCGACTGGAAGTCTCATCTCCCTGCCGAAATTCACTCTTGCTGGGGTATGTCCCGTGCTATCATGCACTGCCGATCGGTAAGACATCAGAAATAGTGGAATATACCGGTCCCAGTCCTTCTGATGGTCATCGACAACCTTAGCCAGGTGATTCTCCAGGGTTTGGTTAAACCTTTCCACCATTCCGTCCGACTGAGGGTGCGCAGGTGTTGTGCGTGTCTTATAAATTCCCAGAAGAGTACACATTTCCTGGAACAGCGCAGATTCGAAGTTACGGCCTTGATCGGAATGGATTTCCAAAGGTGCGCCATACCGACATACTACTTCTTCGACCACCTTCTTCCCCACTGTCGTCGCTTCCTGATTGGGTATGGCGAAGACTTCGGGCCACTTTGTGAAATAGTCCTGGATCACCACTATGTACTTGTTTCCGTCATTTGTAACTGGAAAAGGTCCAGCGACGTCGATAGCGATGCGTTCCCATGGGGCTCCCACATTGTACAGCTGAAGCCTGCCCCTGCTCCTAGTCTGTGGTCCTTTCACAGATGCGCACGCTGTACATTTCCGACACCATTGCTCTATGTCATCTCTACAATTGAGCCAGTAATACCGCTGTCTCACTTTCAGTAGAGTTTTCTTGATGCCCAGGTGTCCTCCAGAAGCACCATCGTGTATTTCCTGTAGCAGGGGGACTACTTCACATCGTGGTACTATAACTTGTGTGGTCACCTCCTTGCCATCGTTCGATTCCCATTTCCTACAAAGCACATCATTTTCTAGGACTAAACTGTCCCACTGTGCCCAGTAGCTCTTTGTAACGGGACTATGTGACGATACTTCACTCCACTGGGGCCTTGTTCCGCTACGCTTCCAGTCCAGTATAGGTCGAATATCGTCATCTTCTTCCTGGGACTTCTTGAAGTTGCCTTCAGCCCTAATTAAATTAACGCGTTCTCGGGCTTCATTCTGCTGGCAGTGTCTGCAGTCCTCGTTACATGGACGTCGCGACAGGGCGTCAGCATTGTTATGCCCTTTTCCACTACGATGTTCTGTTACAAAGTTAAATTCCTGCAGCTGCTCGAGCCATCTTGCAACTTGGCCCTCAGGGTTTTTAAATTGTAGAAGCCATTTCAATGCAGCGTGATCCGTCCTCAACGTAAATTGTCTTCCTATGAGGTACTTGTGGAAATGCTGCAAGGTTTTAACCACAGCCAGCAGTTCTCGTCGAGTCACGCAGTAGTTTCTTTCTGGCTTTGAAAGTGCCTTACTGAAGTAAGCGATTACGACCTGTCTGTCACCTTGCACCTGTGACAACACTCCACCAATTCCCGTATTGCTGGCATCGGTATCAACGACAAATCTTCCGTCTCTGCTCGGGTACCCCAGTATAGGCGCTTCACATAACCGTTCTTTTAGCTCGTTGAATGCTGACTCACAGTCGTCGTTCCAGATAAAATCTCGTTTATCCTCAGTCAGCTGATGTAGAGGTTTTGCAATGTCCGAAAAATTCTTGACAAACCGCCTGTAGTATGTGCACAACCCTAGAAATGCACGTACTTCCGTTTTGTTCTTTGGAACCGGCCACTGTTGGACTGCCTTTATCTTCTCAGGGTCGGTTCTCACCCCGTCGGCGGAAATAACATGTCCTAGGTAGCTGACCTCCTTCTTGAACAGGGCACACTTCTTTGGGCTTAGTTTTAAGTTAGCCCCTCGTATCCTGGTGAACACTTTCTCCATATTCCTCAGGTTTTCCTTAAATGTGCGACCCATTATAATGACGTCATCCAAATATACCAGACAGACGTCACCAAGAAGGCCCACCATGACTCTCTCCATGAGGCGTTCAAACGTCGCTGGAGCGTTGCATAACCCAAAAGGCATGACGTTAAATTGCCACAGGCCGCTGCCAATACCCGTACTGAACGCTGTCTTTTCTTTATCTTTCTCGCTGATTTCCACTTGCCAGTAGCCACTTTTCAAATCAATGGTCGAAAACCACTTCATGCCACTGAGCATATCCAGCGTATCGTCTATCCTTGGTAAGGGAT
The DNA here is from genome assembly GCA_910589285.2 of Mythimna ferrago. Lineage (NCBI taxonomy): Eukaryota > Metazoa > Arthropoda > Insecta > Lepidoptera > Noctuidae > Mythimna > Mythimna ferrago. The sequence goes on from OU342693.1 coordinate 7,177,675, forward strand.
AACTGTCCTTCTTTGTTACATTATTCAGCATTCTGTAGTCCACACAGAATCTTGTGCTGCCGTCCTTCTTCTTCACCAGAACGACTGGAGAAGACCATGGACTCGTAGAAGGCTCAATTATTCCGCTATCAGCCATGTCCTTCACCATTTCTGCTACCTCAGATTCCTTAGCCCAGGGTATGCGGCGCGGTCTCTGTTTAATTGGTCTCGCATCACCTGTATCTATCTCATGCTTGAAGAGACCTGTTCTCCCGCAGTCTTTTCCCGTTGCAAAGATATCTCGAAACCGTAGCAGAAATTCCTTGGCTTGCTGTAGTTCCGAAGTCGATAAGTTGCTCTTAGAATTTTCCAGAAGTTGCTGGATGTGATCAGTTTCGACTTTGGTCGTGTCTTGCTTTGCTGGAGATTTATTGATTTGACGGAGATACTGAACTTCTTCACATCTCCCAACAACACTGTTTTTCTTCAGTTGGACCTCTTCTTTCCCAAGGTTCACAATCCTGACCTTGGATTTCCCTGTCGTCATAACTAATGTCCTCGCGGTGATGATCTCCGGGTGCCGGCTAGTATCCTCTACCAAAACACATCTTGATTGCCTGATTTTCTTGGGAAACTTTACTTCGACTAAGGTTTCTGTTCTCGGAGCCAGTGTAGTATTCTTTAAACAGTAGAGGTTGCATGAGTTAATTCCTCGCAGGAAGACTTCTTGATCTGGGAATTTCAATACTCCCCTGTCGATATCTAAAATACATCGGTTATTCCGCAAGAAGTCGAGACCCAGTATGCAATCGTCGGTAATATTCGCAATTAACGCAGGATGGATATACTCTTGATCACCGATTTTGATCTCAATTTCTGTATCACCGAGGACGGAGACTGGCTGGCCGGTTGCTGTCTGAAGTCGGCAGGATGGAGACTCTCTTTGCCACAAGATGGTGCGTTTCAGCAACTCAGGTCTTATAACAGTCCGTGACGCCCCCGTGTCAATGGTAAAATTGCAAGCCCGATGATTCAGCGTCCCTTCGATGATCAAACTATTTCCGTTGTGAACTTGATTGATGGTGATGGTTGGGGCCTTCAGTTGACCAGCCAGCACCCGCCCCGCGGCCCTGGCGACATTTAGTTTAACGACTCCTCGTTAACTTGAGTTCCGGAGTCCACACTCCCCCTCTTCCTCTTGGGGCAATCGGTACGAATGTGCCCTTTTTCTCCGCACCCGTAACACGTCGGAATATAGCGGGACTTTGCCGAAGAAGCAGCTACCACTTCTCGTTGACGTGGTTGCACTGACGGCGAGACCACCACTTCCCGAACTCTGTGCGTGCGTGAATCTTGTCGTACGGCTTCCACTTCCAGAGCGTGAGCCATCGCACTCTTTAGAGTTTGGTGGTGTCCGAGTCGCACCGTAGCCCTGACTTCAGGATCCCGTAGACCGTCGATGAAAGCTTGCACCAGATTTACTTCCACCATCTCTGGTGTCATCGACATGTAAGCACGCCGGACCAGCCGTTCAACCTCGACTCCCCATTGCTGGAGGCTCTCGTTCGACCTCTGCGTTCTCTCGCGAAGCTGCGCGCGGAAAACGTGCTCGAGGTGCTTGTCTCCATAGCGAGTGTCTAATCCCTCCATGAGACGCTCCAACGTCCTGCTGTTCGGAGGAAGGTTCTCTAGGACCAGCAGAGCGTCCCCTCGTAGAGCCAAAGTTAATGCCGCAAAAGACTGCTTATCATCCCAGCGATTTGTTTCGATCAATGTCTCGAATTGGTACTTAAATGCCGTCCAGGAAGACGTGCCATCAAAACGTGGCACATCAAATTTTGCGGCGGCTGCACAGGGAGTGTGCGATGGTGAGCCGACAACAACGGGTTCGCGTGCTTCGAGCTTGACAATTTTTTTGTTGATGTCCAGCAGGCGATCTTCGTGGCCATCAATCCTTGTTTCGAGGCTATCAGCTCGAGCGGAAACCTCCTTGACCTCTAAGGTGAGATTCTTTACCTTCTCGCCCAACGTGACGAGGCCTTGGTCGATTTTATCGAGGATCAAGTTCTGCTTAGCCTCCTGATCGCGGCGAGCGGCTTCCTGTTCGCGGCGAGCGGCTTCCTGTTCGCGGCGAGCTTCTTCTTGGTTAGCCGCGATTAGATCCTGGAGCTTACGCTGGTTAGCCTCCATACTAGCTTGCATGGCGGCCAACAACGCAGCGAGGCTCATTTCCGAGGCTTGTCCCGTTGGCGCCTCAGCAGCTGCTGTTGCTCCCATACCAGCCTGATCTTCCGCCTCCATACGATGACGCGTAGCATCCATCTCCATTTGCCTCCTTGTTCGTGGTCGCTGTTCGTCGTCCCTCTGTGGTAATGGCATTTCACTTCTGACACCAGTTGTTACATACGTGGGTAATCAAATGCCGATTTACTGACGAGAGAACTTTATTTACCACAAACAATAACAAATTAGTCCAGTCAACAATAATCCGAATCGCAATTAACACTAGAGTACCGTTACACTATCGCTTAGGTCGTTGAGTAAAATCACTTCGAGTACTAGGGTAGTTCGCTCTTGATCGCAGTCGAAATCACAACTGACTCGCTTCCGGCCGGGGGCACGTATTTATATGCGGAGCCAAGAAAATTCTAGATACCGACGTCCCCGGATCTATCCAGAATTCCAGAACAATTGAATCGCTTCTCGAAGTCATAAATCATTTTTATTGCTCGTGGTAATAAGAGTCACTTTCATGCGAATTTCGACTCTATTGTTAAAGACGGAAAGTACCATTTCCCTTATCAGTAAGATGAATACCTATTACTAGTGGTACTGGCTGTGTGGATGTTTCGAGATTTTTCTAAGTTTGTTTACGCACAACCATTCTAGACCTTTCGAACAGCAATGCGTTTTAATTATTACGTGCTACTCTTTATTTTCTCGGAGATATGGCGTGTTCACGTTTAATGGCGTAACAGTATTAATAGCAAGAAAAAATCAAATGTTGATAATGTTGTTCATGAATCTTTAATAAACATAATTTTTTTTCAAACCTATTAACCTGGCCGTTACCGAGGAGTAGGCTTCAGAAAGTCACTGTTTTATGGCAATTTTCGGGCGCTTGGGCCTTAAGAAGCGATTCCATGGTCCCAGTAGGCTGCTGAGTCGGCCATTTCCTTCGCTAGCATTACTTCCTCGCAGAAGGAAGCGTCCGCCTGCCATTCCTCCTCGCTCCGGACCATGGCCCAGGGCTCGGCGCGGCTTTAGGTCCCCTGTATTCTACTTGGCAAACCTTTTCTGTTAGGTTCTCGTAGGTACTAAAAATTTTAGCACTCACTCCCATTTAGGGAGTCATTTGTCACTTGGAGGAAGCCTGGTGTATTTTAAAATAAGCATTTGCAAGATAATTATAATTATTATCTTGCTGTTTTTTATCAATGTTGACTCATTAGAAACAAGAAGTTCTAGAACTGATGAATGAACCATTTGCATAGCGTGGGAGATGCACTAGAATTTGCGTCTACGCATGCTTTAATATTCAGATAGTCTAAATACATAACTGAAAAGGTCAGACATAGAATATAATAACATTAATGAAACTAAAAAAAACCAGTTGTAGCGACATCTATTGGCGCAGCAAATGAACTAAACTATAAATCCTGCATCACGCAATAAAAGTTCTCCGCGCGATTTGAACATATTTATATTTTCGGGCAGCTGCCCAAACCGGACATAACACCCGCCTGCGGGGTTACCATGTCGTTCAAATAAGATTTTTTTTTAATTGATATAAACTAGTGCTTGACTGCGATCCCACCTGATGGTAAGTAGCGATGCAATCTTTGATGGTGAGGCGCACTAGTTTATTAAGAGCCTATTCACTCTAGCCTTGATGACACCCAAATTATAATCGGACGGGAAGACCGCAGCAGGCAAACTGTTCCAGTCCTTCGATGTACGCGGTATAAACGACGAGGCGAAACGCTTCGTCCGGACCGTAGAGGTTTCAACAACGTAAGGGTGAATATAAGTCGGGTTGATAGTTTCATTCTCATTCCAGTGTGGGTTAGAGACAGAGCTATACAGGTTGTCTAGCGCCATCTCTTACCCACACTGAAATAAGAATAAAACAATCTTACTTTAAACGTCATGGTCTAGGTTCTGGTCGGAGGATCCTCCCTTTTCAATGGAGGTTTGCGGGACTTTAGGGTCCCTACACTGGAGCCACCGGCCACAACCACCGACATATTTCCTGTGGATTCGCCGCACGCGGTTGACGCCGGTGGTCGCTACATGCTACAAATCGCCGCTGCTCGCTTTTTGTGGCCCGAACCGCTCACTAAACACCGTCACACGCCACTCGCGTATTTAAACCTTCTTCATCATAGTCGCGGGGTTAAAAAACGTAGAAACCACCGACCACAAGTGGCTTTTGCGCGCTTCAGCTTCCTTTGTAGCCGCTTCTAGCTTCTCGTGGCGGCGTTTGTGGCTGTGGCATGTGGCTCGTGTGTGGCGACACTTTCACTCTGTTCTGCATACCTCCAAACAGTATTAATATAACAGTACAACCAAGACCAAGGACCACTACTACTACTACTTGGTTGGTGTACTGGGAGTACATTATTAACAGTATTTATTTCTAACCATACTTTCCTCGACAAACAATTAAACTTAAGTTACGCAATAATCATGATTTTTATCTTTTATCTTACACAGTACATGACATACTTACAAATGAGTAAATGTTACCACTAACTGCCACATAAAAGATTACTCAATACAACATTTTTGTATTATATTTTTCCTCATTCTTTTATTAAACATCATATACATCATACATTTAGGGATGTACACGCAGTAGTTATGTAGGAACCGAATTTGGAAACGGAGTTTTTAATTTTGTTCTATCGGACCGAAACCGGTTTCGAAATTGGAATCGGAACCGGGGGCCGCAATTGGAGGTGGAGGCAGAAGCGTTCAATCAATCGGAAGTTCCGAATATTTTTTTATTATTATTTTGCATAAGAAGTAACCTATTCACTCTTGACTTGAAGACCCCTAGGTTTGAAGACTCATTATTTGTATGCATAATGAACGTGTTCTCTAAAAACTTTATGCGTATGGGTTGTCACCATGTAGGAGGTACCGATAGCGCAACGCCGTACGGTCTAGTGGTTCGATGATATTTTTTTAGGTGTCCCATCTAAATATCATCTTCTTTGGCGAAGCGGGAGTCTGACTTTTTCTGACCAAAAATCCTCTCCTGTTCCTTTTTTGCCATTTTTCCAAGGCCCCAGCGATCTCAGGACCCATGGCATCAGTAGGCTTAGACCCTGCTGCCCCTGCGGTAGCTGACAACTCCTTGAGACGCGCGTGGAACACTATGCGCTGTCGACGACTTGGGCTCTGTCCCAACGGTTATCGGACGGTTGGACAGCGAGCTACCCATTGCTTGCTGTCCGCAAGCCCGTGCCTACGGTGGACGAAAATCGGGATCAGAAAGTCGGGGCGCGAGGGCCATTGCCTCGAGCGTGCGGCCGCCTCCTTTGCTAGCATTACTGCTTCGCAGAAGGATTCGACCGCTTTCCACTCCACCTCGCTCCAGACCATGGCCTAATGGTTCGATGATGGATCGGACTTGGCGGAATTAACTTTCGGAATCGAAACCGAAGCTCCGTAACATCCCTGATACATAATTATACTGGTTTGCGTATACAATGCGTTATTTGGGCGGTTTCCAAACGGTTATGTATTCCACTTGACCTGTAACTGATGCGGGGTCTCAACAGCTTTTGTTGTGATGGAAATGATATTGTAATGAGGAAGAAATGGCTTTTTGATGGAAGGCCGGTTATTTATTTATTTTGTAGCTAAGGAATTTTTTTACAATGCTTCTAAAAGAACATTCTTCTGATATAAAAGTATCCTATGTCCTGACAGCGCGAGAGAAGAACTTCTGGAAGGACCTGATGAGGCCTTTGTCAGGAGTAGTGGGACAGCAATGGCTAGCAAAAAAATGTCCTGTCTTAGACCGCAGAGTACTCATGTGTAAAGTTGCATCTAAATCTATTTTGCCTTTTGATCGTGAAGGCGTAACAAACAAACAAACAGACATACATACAAACTTTTTACCCTCCTACCTCCACCCCCCATTTTGTCTTTTGGTAATTTACACGGCAGATCAACGTTTGCCGAGTGAGCTAGTAGGTACCTAACCTATAAAAAAAAAGTGAGCAAATAGTGCCGCGAGCAAATATTGATTTTATAAAATAAATAATAATATTGTTCACAAGAGTTACGTGGCCCTGGAACGTAAAAGGGCGATTGAAAATACACAGATGGGTTTAAGTCAGTAAAAGAAAGGTCTAACACTCCCTCTAATTCTTCCCAGAGCTTGAAAAGTTCTTTTTTTACAACTATCACACAATGCCATCTAATCCCAAGCCAAGCAAAGCTTATGTTATGAGTATGAACTAGACAACTGATAAACATACTTATATAGGTACATATTTCTATATAGATAACTTAAACCCAGACAGAGCAAATGATCGTGCTCATCACACAAACATTTATCCTAGGTAGGCATCGAATCCACGGCCTCCGGCATAGCAGTCAGGGCCGCTAACCACTAGACCAACAGGCCAGTTATTTGATGATATCCCAGTCCAAAAAAATGAAGAGCAAGTAATTACAGCTAACTAATAACACACGCAGAAAAGATATCACATTTATTCGTAACTATAATATAGTCCTGACTAGACAGAGAAATCTAATTTGATGTGCACGAACATACCTTTCGTTGTAGTAATTCATATTTATAATCAACACGCAGGCGTTAATTATTTTATTTTCGAATGTATTCTTATTACTTATTTAAACTTTATTTACCTAGTACATAGGCGTAGGCTTCTAGCCGGACTCAATGCAACAAGGCATTCTAGACCAGTCTACCTTTGGTTTAAAAAGACTACACTGTGGTAGTTTTGTATAATATATAAATTATATTTGAAATAGAATATTACAATAATGAAATACATATATTTATTCTTCTTATCTTAAATGTGCTAAAACAATAAAATAAATAAATATAACAATATATTATTATTATATGTATAGATATTTATTTATTAAATAAATTAATAAACACTATCAAAACTTACGAAAAAACCTAATATATTTATTATGTAACAGTTCCGAATTATTTCTAATAAAAAAATTTAATACTTTAGGAAGTAAATATTCATGTCAAAAGTAAATGTCAAATCGTAATACAAAAAAATCATCAAGTCTATCTAATAAGTCAACCGACTTGGGAATTTTGTATAATATTAAATCATCTAGAAAATACTTATATTCGATACTTTTCATAGGGTCCTTCTGTTAGTAAACAATGATCTCTATCTCTTAATCAACCTTGATTATTTAACCCGTGTTGACTACATCAGATTTCATTAAATCCTAATAATTACCCAAGTCGTTTTACTTATTAGACAGACTTATAAAATGTATAATAAACTAAATAGTAAAATAGACACGGTAGATGTAACACAAACGCACTAACTAAATCCAAACACAGCTCCTTCTACAAGCTGGCCACCTACTAAATCAATAAAAACAGCTATAAATAAACATGTCAACATCACAAAGGAGCCAGTTATCTTGTGAGAGGACCTCATTGCTACATCACACCCACGTCTCTGCGACAAAGACCGTTATTGTATTGACCAAGGATTTACCTCTGTTTGTGTAGCCTTGAAGATAGGCGGTCTATGTCACCGTCAAATTGTAAATACCGTTACATTACAATCGAACTCGCAAGATTGTAAACTGTCGAAAGATGGTGTGCCGTGACATACTGCTTCTGCTACAAGGGAGAGATGGAAATAACCAACGCAAAAATAGCAAGGCAGACGTGAAATCTGATGATTCAGATTTTAAGCATAACAATCTGATTTTATGTTTTTTAGGGTTCTGTACATCATTCGGTAAAAATAAAACCGTTAATTTATTTATTTATTTAATTAATCTTCATGCAACACAAAGTATATAGGCGGATTTAATGCCTTAATGTTAACCATTTTGTTATCTGTCTGTCGAGACCCCTTTTTCTCAAGAACGTATATTAAGCTGAGTGAGTATTAGCTACCACTTTTTTTTGGTACCCCTTGGTGATAAAATCAAACTTCTAAGTCTACGCAATCAATAGATAATATGCCCGTTTATTCGCCAAAAATAGCGAATATTTTAATATTTACATGAAAATCAAAAACCTATAGGGTACGTACCGTTGATCTAGATTCCTGAAAGGCAAGAAGCTAAGTCTTATAGCATAAGTTAAAGAAACAGTCCGAAAATCATTTGAAGTAACGTTACAAAATAATTACTTCTACGATTTGAAAAAATCTTTAAGATTCGATTCTGGAACCGAACATTTACGGAACCCTCGGTGCACGAGTCCGACTCGCACCTGACCGGTTTTTTTTAAAGAAAATAATTTTAATTGTGTACAGGGTTCATGTTCGGTCAAAGCGTCATCCTGTTTCTAGACATTAATTTTGTGGGCAGAATTTTTATCCTATCACACATAAAGGCGAAAATTTGTTTGTATGTATGTTTGTTGCTCCTTCACACTCGAACTTAGATTTAGAAAGGTAAACGGGTAGACACAGAACAGATGAAAGAGGTTAGAATGCGGCGCAGGCGTGCCACAAGGTAGGGCAATGCTCATAGTTCAACTACCAATAGCAAACTTGCGATCTAAGTGTGCGTGGTCTGTTAAGGCCGCTGCATACGTGACAGGCTTTTTCACGGACGGCATGGAACGGGAAATTTTGGAAATATCGTTTCATGCAAAATGTATATGGAAGCGCAAATGTCACGGAGACACGGACGGGACGGGAACGTTAACATTAGTACCCTAGGTTGACTGGTAGAGAATGCCTAAGGCATTAAGTCCGCCTATGTACTTTGTGTTGCATGAAGATTAAATAAATAAATAAATAACTACTACTACTACTAGTGCGCCTCACCATCAACGATTGCATCACTGCTTACCATCAGGCGGGATCGCAGTCAAGTACTAGTTTATAACAGATAAAAAAAACAAAAAAAATTAGTATGAAACAAAATTTCCCGTTCCGTCCTGTCCGTGAAAAAACCCGTCACACGTACATACTATAGAGTACGTAGGTACTATAGGGAACATTACCTCGGGATAATTTTCTTTTTTTACGCGGGCTTAGGCGCTGGCCAGTAGTGTTATAAAAGCGGAAGTTTTCATGTATGTGTGTGTTTGTTACTCTTTTACGCACAAACGGATGAACAGATTTAGACGAAATTTAACACAAATGTAGACTAAGGGCGGGTTTCTGAACTGAGCATTTTGAGTTAAGAACGTCTTAAACCCTACTTAAATGCTAAATTTTGACAGGTTTTCAGGGTAAAGCAGAGTTTGAGAAATACTCAACTGCAAATGCTTAAATCAGAAATCGGGGGTATATCTTAGAATAGCACTTAGAGTACTTTATATCGTGGGGGTAAATATCATGGCATAGTTTACCATTTCCATTTTCATACGGTGCTAAAGGTTCCAAATTAGTGGAATCGGTGAAGTTTAATAGCAAGTACATGTGGCAAACAAGACCATAATAAGCCTGCCTGCTTATTGTCATGGTGTATTGTTGTAAATATTAAAAAAAAAATATCTTTCTTATTAATATTTTATTTCTCCCGACAACAATCCCCAAATCCCAGCTACTTATTTGATTTTTTTTCCAGATATTTTGAAATTCTGATCTGGCAACCCTAGTACCTGCGGCCGCCTTTAGATTGCAATGATTTATTGTTTCACCAATAGATATTAGTCACCTCACCATTATAGTTTTTTTTTTTTTTTTAAGAAATTATGTCATCTAAGAACACCTGCATATCGACGGGTCCCAAGAATAAAATCGTATTTAAAAAAAAATGAATTATCAATTGAGGTTTTAAAGTTCTGTGAAATAAGTCATAAAATGCCTAGTGTCTTATTTTTCAATAAGATTTTGTTCTTGGGACCCGTCGATATATTATGTAGATATTAACCCAATTTTCTTGAAAAACATTTTTCACGAAGATAACCTTCAAAAGGCAACCGGATTTTGGAGCCCCTTGCTCCTGCTTATGTACGATTATGTCATAATCGGCCTTTTTTAATGTTCCCACAGCTGGGATTCAGGCATTCTCTCTAGGAGAGGGAATGGGCCGTAATCGTGGATGTCACATGTCTTCGAATTTCCTCATGATGTTTTCTTTCACCGTTTTGAGAGCTGTGGTGATGATATAAATTACCTACACAAAGCAATGCGCACGGCTGGACCTGTGACTACAACTCGTGAGTATAAGTAGGTACCTACCCATTGTTACTGGGTCATCACTGCTCCATAGGCTTTTTTTTAAGGTGGGAACGAAATCATCTTCCGCTCTAGGGTGGAACGCGAGACTCAGGTTCACTTTTGTAGACTAAAACTACACCTGTGTTCCTTGAGTTACCCCTTGCATTCTAGGACCATGCGTAACCTTTTTAGAAGTCGTCCATTGACTGCTCTATGGGGTACGTATCCTAAACTAATCGTCTATGACATCATTCAATCATCGATCACTAAGTGATTTTTAAATTAAACTAAATACCGTAAAACGTAAACAAAACTCAAAATTACTATCAGCAACAAATGCCAATGAGCAATACAAATTCACAAATTCCTGGAACTAACTGAAACTGTGTCGCTAATCATCGCTCAAGAATGTCGCAGTCGGACGGACAGACGGTGGTTCATATTAAACGGTATTTATTTATATTGACATTGTGTTGTTGTATAGATGAGGTGTCTACTGTTAGGAATGAGCCAATGGTTTAGTAGTTTAAACACTCGTAAAATATTTATGTCACTAATTCGTGAAAAGCGAAAGTAACTCGGTCTGTCTGTATGTCACGTTTTTTTTTATGGTGGGAAAAAAATCATCCAATGACATCCCCCGTTCTTGGGCGGAGCGGGAGATAGTGTCAGACTCTTACTGACTAAAAGATCCACCCCGTTCCTTCTAGCCTTCATATCGGGGCTCGAGCGCCCTTTCGGATAATCCTGGCCCCAGTAGGCTTCGACCCGGCTGGGTCCCTGCTGTTGCTGACAACTCCTTGAGGCGCGCGTGAACAGTGCGCGCCGTCGACGACTTGGGCTTGGTCCGGACAGTTACCGGACGGTCGAACAGCGAGCTACCCATTGCTCACTGTCCGCAAGCCCGCGCCTACGATGGCCGGAAATCGGGATCAGAATCCGGCGAATATTCCAATATATTATTATATCCGGCCAATATCGGCGGCGGCTGCAGCGGCGAGAACGCCGTTGCCTGATGCGTTCGGCCTCCTCCTTTGATGTCACGTTTTAAGAGAACGGATGTCGGATGAATCTTGGTACAAGTGTAGACTTATGGTCCTGGAATAAGACATAAGAATATTTTTATCTCGTATGATTTTTGAGTTTTACACGGTCGTCGAAGCCCATGGAAAATATAGTTGATTACCACCAATAACTGCTTGCGTCAGATTGGTCCAACGAGTTTTTGCGCCCTATTCGCCAGAGTCGTGTCTTTGTGACTGAGTACTCGCATCTCGTTTAGCTGTTCAATCCCATAGGTAGGTGACAGAAGAGCTAACGAGATACAGTTCGGTGATAATGATTTGAGTAAACATGGTAAAAAATATGTAAAGAAGATGAATAAACGAAATGATAAGAAACATAGTACATGATTTTTTTGTTTATTTGCCCTGTACATGATTCAACGGTGAATCTATACACATAAATAAAATTGGAGTTTCTGTTTGTAATATTGAAATAACTGCTTTTTACTAGGTACATGCATTTGAATATATATACGGTACATACACCAAAATAACATTTTTTACAATTTTTGTCTGTGTGCCTGTCTGTTTGTCCGGGCTAATCTCTGAAATGGCTGGACCGATTTTGACGGGATTTTTTTTGGCAGGTTGGTAGCTGATGTAATAAGGAGTAACATAGGCTACTTTTATTTTAGAAAAAATAAATTCAAAATCCTGTAGTCCACACGAACGAAGTCGCGGGCACAGCTAGTTAAAAAATAAAAATAATATCTCGGAAAGAATTTCGATCAAACTTTAGTGCACGAAAGAATTTATCAAAACAATACACCAAATATTCCTTCACTGCTTGCTTGAACCAATTCGAAGAAGCAATATGTTCAGAATGGAATGCACTTGGTTGCATAAGGTGCAACGTTTCTAGCGAACGTAAACAAAACCGGGCAACAGAGGCGTAACGTGGACTAATTTGGACGTGGGCGAAATCGCATCAACGAGGCCTTTTTCTTTCAAAAATTCGAAAACGTGTCAGCGACTGTCGCAACACTCACTACCCTGTATTTTACCACGTCGTCGCTCATCCTTATGGTAAACCAGGCATACATGCCCCAGTCGATAAAGAGCCCCACTTGCAAAACTAAGACACGCCTTTAAGGTTCTAGGTGAAATAGTGGTCAAACGCGAGCTTATCTACATTAATATACTAAAGAGGTAAAGTTTGTTTATTTTTGTTTGTACGAGGTAATCTCTAGAAGTACTGGTCCGATTGCTAAATTTTTTTCACCGATAGAAAGCTGCTTTATTCCTGGGTGGCATAGGCTATATTTTATGTATACGGACGAAGTCGCAGGCCAAAGCTAGTAAATTATATAAAAAAAACTCTCGTTCTTAGTTCATGAAACCCCAAGCGAACGCCGACATTCGTGCATCTATTCATTCGTCTCTATCTATTTATTCGTCTTACTATTGTGTCTCAAATTGACGGCATCTGAAAGGTTAAAGAGCCCTCGCGTACGTAAGGCCCTTTTGGTCGCGGGGCCGTGAGCGAGGGCCCAGATCGCCCACGTCTATCTACGCTACTGCTGGGCAATATGATACACGGGTTTGTTGTCCCGTACTTTGGTCAAACATGTTCATACACAGTGTTGAATAACAATGGGTACTGTTACACTGTCTTTGTTTAACAATTTTGGTTGGTAGTGTTAGAACGACTTTAGGAGTGTATTATGTCGCTTCTGTATGAAATACAAGCTTCTGCTAACGGTTTCGCCCGTGTAGAATGAATATTTCATCATTATTATCGACGATGCGGTTGGCGCAGTGGTTAAGTGATTGGCTGCTGCGTTGAGTGTTGTCGGTTCGATTCCCGTATGAGACAAATATTTGTAAGGCCTACAGATAATAGTTCCGCGACAAGACACCTTGTGTGTATAGTATGTGACTTTACAGGATACAGGAGTAATTCCTAGTGAACAATAACTATTTTTTTTAGGCTTTACCCCCAAGCCTAAAAAAAAAGTTATTGTTAAACTTAATGTCAGCTGAAAGACGTCCACTGTCAGACACAGGCCTCCCCCAAATGGCGCCACAGCGACCGATCCTGTTCCTGAATATATGTTATAGCCTATATGTTATTCTGATGCATACAGAAGCTATACATAGTACTTACTGCTAAACAAAAGTACAACATTTACCTTGACTGTTGTAGACATGGATTACATAATTTAATCTCGAAAAAGAACTATAATACAACAGTCTTAAGGCTTCAACCAAGGGTTCATGAATACTAAGCTAAAAGAAAAGTACTGTCAGCTGCATTTTTCTCGCAATTCTACGAGAAAACTAGACCGTAATGGTCTTGGAACCCAACGGACTAAATGGGAGGTGATAATCGTAGAAATAAGGAAAGTGTTAGCAAGTACCAAGTACTAGATACTGGTACCATTTAGGAAAATGAAACTTGTAGTTTGTTCCTGAGGTAAGATAAGATAAGATAAGATAATTTATTAACATAAAAAACATGTACAAATGCAGTGAGGCCCTGACTCCTGTGCTAGGTGGAACACCTGTGTTACAGGAATCAGTGTCTTCTCCCAATAATTTAGTGCAAAAAATCCATTAAAAATTGAAGAAATACATTATCTTACAGAGAGGTAATAAGATACCCTATTTATCTGGGCTTGAGACAAAATGTAAACAAAGAAAACAAAGTATGACGATCGTGTATGGAGTATTACTCTCATCTTTGGGACGGATCTGCCCGATACCAGCTTGATGCATTTGAGGCAATTGAGAGGCGAGCCAGAAGGATAATTGGCGATGATACACTCGTCAAGTCGAGGCTTCAAAGTCTTGAACATCGACGAGTTGCTAGCCTGTCGGTTTTCTACCGGTTGCATTTCGGGGAGTGTGCGTCGGAATTGCCTAACCTAATTCCGCCTAGCCCGTTCCATCATCGGACTACTAGACGTACGGCGATGCGCCACCGGTACATGGTGGATATCCCTTTTACACGGGAAAAACATTTTGGGAATACATTAATTGTGCGGGAGCTTAGGATTGGAATTCCTTGCCGGAGTCTGTGTTTCCTGATAGCTACAACCCGGGAATCTTTAAGACGAGAGTGAATAGGTTTCTTATAAGTAAGTGCGTTCCATCGTCGACCGCATCGTCGCTTTCAATCAGGTGAGATAGCGGTCAAGCGTGAACCTATAAATAAAATTGGAGTGTCTGTTTGTAATATTGAAATAACTGATTTTTACTACATGCATATGAATATATATGTCACTCTTACTGACTAAAAAACCTATCCCGTTCCTTCAAGCCTTCATACCGGGGCTCGAGCGCCCTTTCGGATAACCCTGGCCCCAGTAGGCTTCGACCCGGCTGGGCCCCTACTGTTGCTGACAACTCCTTGAGGCGCGCGGATCTCTGAAATGGCTGGACCGATTTTGACGGGACTTTTTTGGCAGATAGCTGATGTAATAAGGAGTAACATAGGCTACTTTTATTTTAGAAAAAATAAATTCAAAATCCTGTAGTCCACGCGAACGAAGTCGCGGGCACAGCTAGTCAACAATAAAAAAAAGGTAGGTACTTCGGCCAAGTTTCATCGACGTGTTTGAATACATTATTATCAGTTTACTGTTGAATGCATTATCTTTGCACGATTTTTCTTCGGTGAAGATAAAGTGCAAGCGTTGCTTGGTCCAGGTTCAATCATGTTTTTAAGCAACCCTTTTTATGGTTTGTTTACCTTTTGTCTCACGGCTCCCTGAATAGGGTGTATCTCCTACTGCTCTGTCCCTCTCATACTTCTGATTTTGTTCATTCTTCCTTTCACATACAGTCCATACTTCGGTGGAACGCGCTTCCTCTCGACATCAGGACGGCCACCAGTCAGTATGCATTTAAGCGAAAGTTGCGGCATTACTTTCAGAACAAATAGCGGAGTCGTTTCAAAACCCCCCTTCTTCTACTTTATATAAATATAAATGTAGGTATATATTATATTAAATATATGTGTATGTCTATTTTATTTATATATATATACATTTGTACCCTTATTTTTCTTTTTTTGTGCACCTGCCATGTTTTCTCTTCACCACCCTAGGTTGACTGGTAGAGAATGCCTAAGGCATTAAGTCCGCCTTTGTACCTGTGTGTTGCATGAAGTTTTAATAAATAAATAAATAACTGCTGTCAACGACTTTGCCTGCGTGATACTAGACAATTATCACAAGGGAACATGCTCCTGAGATAATAAGTATCCTAATTGCTGTTCCAGGACATAGTCGTTATTCATCGATTTGTTCAGCCGTTTGAGCGTATATAAGTAACAAACACACACACACTTTCGCCCTTCTCATATTACTATGATACAGACAGGACACCTTGTTAAGAGGTGAAACTTTTTGACGCAACTGAAATACGTGGTATTATTATTTAGAAGATAAGGGACTATGCATCACCCATAGTGTAGGGGATGTAGTCACTGCGACCTAAAAGATCTATTGTGACTCGCCACCTTGTTAGAGTAACTCTTTTAGCCCGGAGGCTTCCAAGAAATTTAGAATACTCCTAGCTTTTAGAGTTTTAATCTCCTCCGGGCGAATAATGTGTCGGCCCAGATGGACACTGCGTTTGTGGACAAGGGGCCCGCATTCACACAAGAGGTGCTTAGGCGTCTCCCTCTCCTGATTGCAGTACCGGCAAACATCAGTGTCACTCAGTTTCATGTGAAATTGGTGCCTGTTTAGTTTGCAGTGGCCGGTTAAGGCGCGGGCTATCGCACAGATGTTCGTCCTGCTAAGCTCAAGAAGCTCGGCAGTTCGTTTTTGTGAGTAGCCTTCTATGAGAGATTTGGCGTGTAGCAGACCTGGTTGTACCAACCAGTGCTTTTTTGAATCGCCAAATAAGTTGCCCTTAAGGGTCTGCATGGCCTGGTTTTTTGAGATACCACAGAAGGGTTCTGGACCTATCTGATGACCTTGAGCCCCAGCCCGTGCAAGTTCATCGGCTTTTTCGTTGCCGTTGATTCCAGAATGACCTGGTACCCATCTCAGAATAACTTTATTCCTTTGCCCCAGGTCATTCAGTTTGTTAACGCAGTCTTTTACCAGTTTCGAATTTAAAGTATTCGAGTTCAAGGCGTTAAGAGCTGCCTGGCTATCTGAGTAAATCAGAATTAATTGATTTATGTAGTTTCGTTGACGGTTGGCCTCCACACATTCTATAATGGCGTATACCTCCGCTTGGAATATGGTAGCATGTTTACCCAGATTCAAGCTTTTGCTGAATTTTGGGCTAATGCCAAATATTCCACATCCTACATTCTCACCCATTTTGGACCCGTCTGTAAACCAGATCAGGCTTCCAGCCTTGCAAGTGATGAGGTTGTTTGACCAATCCTCTCTGCTCGGCAGTTCCACTGTGTAATTCCTTGTGAAATTACACTGTGGAAGCATGACGTCTGTTGTCATAGCTAGTTGATCGTGTTCAAGTACTGATTCGTGTAGCGATCTCAGTACTTGAGAGCGCCAGTTTGCTTTGCCAGTGCTGTTTGTTCTGTACATGCTTGCCTTCGCCTCCTTCGCAATGAATAGATGAAGTGGCGGTAGGTTAAGCAGGGCATTTAGAGCAGCTCCTGGGGTTGTGGACATGGCCCCTGTTGATATGAGGCATGCAAGTCTCTGCAAACCATTAAGTTTGTTAATGACTGTCACTTGAGTTGTTTTCCTCCACCATACTACGCAGGCATACGTTATTATCGGCCTGACTATGGCGGTGTACAACCACAGGGCGATTTTAGGGTTTAAGCCCCATTTCTTCCCTGCTAAGCGACAGCATATTCCTAAAGCTATTTTAGCCTTTTGGATCACATTGTTAATGTGAGTGTTCCAGGTCAGTCTCTGGTCGATAGTTACGCCCAGGTACTTGACTTCGCTGGAGAATGGTATGAGAGTCCCCTTTACAGTGGGCGTTACAAGTTTGTCCAACTTACGCTTCCTAGTAAAGGGGACTATTGTTGTTTTACTCGGGTTAACCGATAAATTGTTTTCTGTGCACCATGTGTTAATAATGTTCAGAGATCTTTGTAGTATAGATGATACCGTGCTGTGACAGGGGCCGACAACACAAGCCACCACATCGTCAGCATAGCTATGTACATCTAAGTCTCTTGTAGAGGCTTCAACCAGCAATTGGTCAACAACGAGTAGCCATAGAAGTGGCGATAAAACGCCTCCTTGTGGGCACCCTTTAGTTGTTTTGAAGCTCTTTGTAGTTCCGTGTAAGGTAACACTGATAGTTCTGTTGAGGAGCATGAATTCGATCCAACGAGTAGTTGTTTCGTCAATCCCTTTCGCCTTCATTCCCTTGGAAAGGGCGTCTATGGTGACGTTGTCGAAAGCTCCTTCAATATCAAGGAAAGCACATAGGGCTATCTGTTTATCTTCCAAAGCCCTTTCGATCCTGTCTGTTAGTTCTAACAGAGCAGTTTCTGTAGATTTTCCTTTTTGGTAAGCATGTTGCTTCGGATGCAGAGGGTTATCCCTTAATGGTCCATCCCTGATGCATTCGTCAATAACCTTTTCCATACTCTTGAGTAGGAAGGAGGTAAGGCTTATTGGTCTGAAGGACTTTGGTTGAGAGTAGTCCTTCTTACCGGCCTTTGGGATAAAACAGACTTGAACCATAGTCCATTTCTCTGGTATATATCCCCAGGCAAAGCTTGCTCTGAAGATTTTGATTAAAATAGGGATGAGTATAATCTTCCCTTGCTGCAGAAGAGCTGGGAAGACATCGTCATCCCCTGCAGATTTAATTGGCTTGAATGAGTCTATAGCCCATTCTACCTTGTTCGGTCTAAAATACCTCGCCGCTCTTCTCCAGTCTTCATTTGAAGGCCTGGTGAGGCGGATATGAGGAGTATTTTGTACGATGTTATCTGGTGCTATCACCGAGCCAGGGAAGTGTGTAGACGCCAGAAGTTTCAGGGTTTCTTCCGCTGATGCAGTGAAGGCACCGTCTGGTTTCTTTAAGAATCCCAGTTGATTTGTAGGCGATTTGGATAAGACTTTGTGGATTCTGGCTCCTTGAGGGACTTTATTAATCTCCTCGCAGAACTTCCTCCATGACAGTCTTTTCGCCTTTCGGATTTCTTTATTATAGGTAGTTAAAGCTTTCCGATACCGATCCCAGTCGTCAGTCGATTTAGCCTTATTAAACAACCTACGTGATTCTTCCCTTAAAACATCGAGCTTTTTGTTCCACCACGTCACTTTTCTATCCCTCACAGTTCTTAGAGGGCAGCTCTCTTCGTAAGAGGCTGTAATGGCTTCCGTAACTTGAGCAACAGCATAATTCAATGTTTCAGGGGAGCGTATGGTTTTAGGGAAGTCTTGGAGTCTATCTTGGAGCTTTATTCTGTACAAGTCCCAGTCCGTGGCTTTTGCATCCCTAAAAGTGATGGTTTCGCAAATGTTGGATGTATTCAGTGCGAATTTAATTAGTCGATGATCAGACATAGATGGTTCATCACTGACATGCCAATTGGTTATCAGCCTGGCAGTGTGAATAGTAGCGAGAGTTACATCAAGAACTTCCTTCCTCGATCTAGTTACAAAGGTCGGTTTACATCCCTCATTAACTATTTGGAGGCGGTTAGTTAGTACAAAATCATGAAGCAACTCACCTCTGTCGTTGATGTCAGTGCTGCCCCAGTTGGTATGGTGGGCGTTGGCGTCACACCCAATGAGAAGCTCGGCATTGTTGGCATAGGCGTACTCGACTACCTTTGCAAGCTCCTCGGATGGGTCGGTTTTCGTCCCGTCCAGGTATGCCGAGCACACGATGAGGCGTCCATTTCCGCTCTTGACATTAACATAAGCTGCAATCAGGTCATCGCTGCACAGGCCTGGTATGCATAAGAAATCAATATTATTATTGAAAAGTATACACGCTCTTGGTTTGACTCCTCCGATATGGTGTACGACCTTACCTGCAGAGCCCAGTCCAGACACCGTGTTAGTATTAGCCAGCCACGGTTCCTGAATAAGAGCAATGTGAAGGTTCTTCTGTGTGAAGTGTTTTTCCAGAACAGCCGTGGCTGCTCTGGCATGGTGCAGGTTGATCTGCACCACTTGTGTGTTTGTTTGTGTCTGTGTTATGGTGTGTTTGTGTTGTGTTAGTGTTGTGTGTTTGTGTCGGTGGGTGGGTTAAGTGGCGTTATTCGACCCGCTTGGCTTCGGGGCTGTAGGGCAGCCCTGAGGTTTGGCCGGTCGGCTCTCCACTCCCGATCGATTGGGACGTGTAGCCCTTTTCGTCGGTGGTGCTCCGAGGGGGCGGTTCCTGACGCCCTGGCCTCCAGGTTTCGGCTTGGCGTTTTGCCGCTTTGCCGTTTTACCAGAGACCTGGACGCTCGGCCCCGCCCTAGGAGCGTGTTGAGCAGGTGGCAGAATCCCTGCGCTAGATTGGCTAGTTCCTGCCACCTGCTCAGCCCTCGCCGGCGTATTATCGCCGCGAATGCGAATCCAGACTTTGCGAAAGCCTAGTTGCGGCCTGCAGTCTAGCTTGCGCAAGGCTTCTACAGAGGCATCATCGATAGAGAGGGCGGTCGTGATTCCGTCCCTTTCTTTCTTGACGCTCAGCACCTTCCACAAGCCAGTCTGCAGGTCGTTTTGTTTTTCCAGGAGATTGAGGGCATCTCTTGGAGTTTTCAGGACATCTTCTGTCTTGAAGTGGAGGATCCCAACCTTAGCTTTTGGCAAGTCCTTCTCGTTAATGAACGAGAGTTCCGCCTCTGGCCACGGCTTTAGTGTCCCCACTTTTTCTTCAAGCCATTTCAGGCTGTAGTCGTTTTTAATTACGACTTGCAGCCATCCCGGTTTGAAAGTGCAGCCCTCAATTCGAATTTTGAATTCGGGGGCTTTGGGCATAGGGGCGTTAAGAATCGCCCTCAATAAGTCCTTGTAAAGGAGCCCCAATTGCGCGTCCGACATGGGCTCCTTGTTACGGATTCCCACCCGGATGTTAATTAGGGCATCCTTAAAAGACATAGCGCTTGTCTCAGGCGGTGGTCCGACCTGAGTTGCGGACGTCTCATCAGGGATCATTGGAGTTGACCCTGACTTTTCGTCCACACGCGTAGTCTTTTTGGCATGATCTTTTGGCGACTCGTCCTCGGATCGAGATCGTTTTACCGGCCTCTTCCCCGAGGACATATCAGCCATTAGACCAGTCGAAGGAGTGCGCGCACTCGCCAACCGCTCCGTGACCAGCTTGTAGGCCTCAATGGGGTCCATACCGCCAGCCTTGAGGCGCCGCAGGCGCTTACGCGCTGCTCCTGGCAACCGTCGTTTCCTGGGACTGAGGTCAGTTTCCGACGGCACTTCCGAGTCCATCTCAGTAGGCCTCGTGCCATCGTTTGCTGACTCCAGGTCAGGAGGGTTGAGTTCGGTGTCCAAGGTGACTTGGGAGTCTCCCTCAGAACCGAGCAAGAGAGCAGTCAGATCGGGAATTGACCCAGTAAGACTACTCGAGAGTTCCGGACGTTCGTCATCGTCCAGAGATGGAGTATTTTTTTTTAAAGAGTTTAAATCCATACAGTTCCCACGGGAAGCTAGGGAAATAAACAGTCCACCTGGGCAGAGCCCCGCTTGCCCAGGTAAGGCGAAATTACTACTCCAGGATTGCCATCTCCCTGGAGAGACACCGATAGGAACCAAGCTCCCCCTTGGCCACGCATCCCTCGGCTCGGTACGTATGACACCTTGGATTGGGTTTTGCCGATTATTCGCCACCGCTGTAAGTGATTCCCCTACCTATGCCATAAGTAATGACACACGTAAGAGAGCCACCTACAGCGGCGCCCAGGATGCACCGTCCCCCCCACTGTTCTTCCCAGCGAATGCCTACATACAGCCGCATATAAAATGCAGATGCATACATGCATGAACTGGGACGAACAGCAAGAGAGCACACGTGGAGGTTATCTAGCACGCATCCCGAAATACGTGGTAACTTTGAAAATTTATGAATTGAATTCATTGTGAACTATATTAAACTTGGACACGCAACCGATACCTGTTGCTTCTAGTCGCTTGTACGACTAACCAGTAATAAATTAAGAAATTATTTAAAGGTAGCCCTACACGCTAGGATGTACCTGACAGGTTTGCTTGCACAGTTGAGTTTTCCAGGTAAACCGGTGCGTGGCTTGCGGACAGTGAGCAATGGGTAGCTCGCTGTCTGGCCGTCCGGTAACTGTCCGGACCAAGCCCAAGTCGTCGACGGCGCGCACTTTTCCCGCACGCCTCAAGGAGTTGTCAGCAACAGCAGGGACCCAGCCGGGTCGAAGCCTACTGGGGCCAAAGTTATCCGAAAGGGAGCTCGAGCCCCGGTATGAAGGCTAGAAGGAACGGGGTGGGTCTTGTAGTCAGTAAGAGTGTGACACTATCTCCCGCTCCGCCGAAGAGCGGGGGTTGTCATTGCATGATTTTTTCCCGCCATAAAAAAAAAAGGTAAACCGGTGCGTGTATGTTGCATAACTGTGCAGGTTTCCATACAAGCTTACCCGACAGGTATAACTATGCATGTGCAAATAAATAAATAAAATTATCCATCTTATCTTGGAAAAAAAAACTCAGTTCGTTTTGTCGATTTCACCAACGAACGTTTGAGGACACACAATATAGAAGAGCAAGTAGCTTGCATGTTTGAGCTTCTTAATAACTAGGAAACAGGCTTATAATTTTAACGATATTAACACTATTAGAAGAACTGCAGACTATTTAGTCAGTTAACCTCTCGTATGCCGTAATTAGAGACACAATTAAAAAGCCATTGTGTCTCGCGTAGATCTGCGTTCCGGCAGACAACGGGTTAAGTTTGTTTTTTTTAGTCTTGAGCATTGACGCCGAGTCGCTAGCCTGTCGGTTTTCTATCGTTTACATTTTGGGTAGTGTGAATTGGAATTGTACATTTTAATTCCGCAAAGGCCGTTCCATTCTTGGACCACTAAACATTGCGCCATCGGTACTTGGTTGACATCCCACCCATGCGTACAAAGCATTTTAGGGACACATTCATTATACGTACAGCTAAGGGGTGGAGTCCCCTGCCTATAACCTAGGGGTCTTTAAGTCAAGAGTGAATAGGTTACTTCTAGGCAAGCGTGCTCCAGCGTTGACCATATTATTGCGTATATGGCATTTCATGGTTTCAGGCATGCTCCGTCATCGCTACAGGTGAGATAGTGGTCAAAGCGAGTCTATACATATGCACTAAAAAAAAGCACCTATATAATTCCTACGCCCACCCAAGCCCTAACAGCAATATTACAAGCAATAAAAATAATGAAACAATAAACAAGAATTAGAGAGCAACCAGAGGTCAAGCTGAGGTCCTGGTGAAAATCACAGCTCTGTCCATTGACGCCAATTTATTGTTCTCCATAAATAAAGGCCAGCCACTATATCAATTAATGTTAATTTAGATAGTTCTCGGCCTGTGGTTTTGGACGAGTCCTGGGTTCTGACGTTTGTTGCTTGAGTTGTGGGTCTTTGGAGGACTGTGAATTATTAGCTTAGATTACATCCCACTAAAAACATAAATGTGAAAAAACTAGCCAGGTTCGATATTATGTGTCTAGCTGTGCCTGCGACTAGGTTCGCGTGGACTACAGGATTTTGAATTTATTTTTTCTAAAATAAAAGTAGCCTATGTTACTCCTTATTACATCAGCTACCTGCCATAACAAGTCCCGTCAAAATCGGTCCAGCCATTTCAGAGATTAGCCCGGACAAACAGACAGACTGACAAAAATGTTATTTTGGTGTATGTACCGTATATATATTCATACGCATGTAGTAAAAAGCAGTTTTATATATTACACAACAGACACTCCAATTTTATTTATATGTATAGGTGTATAGATTGTAGACTTCACTGACAAAAGAATTGAGATCTAAATGAGTGTCATGTTCTGTAGACATTTATAATTTATAAGAACTACAATCTCAACATTTGAGCTGGTTCATTTTCACCAGCAAAACTATTTATAGATATTTAGAAGGATAGAACTTCACAATATAAACAAAAATAAACAAACTAGTGAAGTCTATTGTTGAGGTTCTAAATCTAATCTTGATAAATCTTTAAAGAACTTGGCACGCTACCGAATGTTTAGAAGATTTAGATAAGGTTGAATAAAACCTTGGCTGAAACTCTGAACATTTAAAACGCAACAAAATAACAATTACCTTAATTCAAAAAGGTTATATAGAAAAAAAATATCTTTTTCATTACTCATACTCTTAAAGTAGGTCTGAAGTTGCCTGAGGAGCGGGCTGAAAGTGATACTTTTCATCCCTAGGGAGTTTTACTTTACAACTGACAGGTGTCAAATTATTAAAAAAAAAAACTAGTTCTATCTTCACATTTCTATTGAACCATGTTCCAATTTTCCATACAGCCAGTCAATCACAGCGCGATATAAAATTGAAATAACTTAAAGACAAGTATTAATTAAATAATGTTATATTTTAAGTGATTTATTTGTTCAAATATTTCTTTAAAATACTTTATTTTTAAAAGATTACAATTAATTTCTAACTTTCATTAATGAGGATGAATAGCAGGCCGGCCACAGAAAAAAAAAAAACAAAATGGCGGGAAAGTGGCAATCAGTCGTTGGTTTTTTCGAGTTTTGTTTACATTTCCGTACAACAGAGATTTGTATTAACACGTTATGTTTATCAGATTAAAATAGTGATTTAACGCCTAATTTCATAAGAGAAGAGGCTAAAGCAGTACTGGAATACCTTTTACCGTCTAAATCAGAAGAAAGATACCTACTTAAAATCATAGGTACGACGACTCAGGTTTTACAAAATTTTTATTTTATTTTTAGTTTCCTCGTATTCGTAATGAAAAGCACAGTGTTTACCTCGGGGTGAAAGTAACCCATTTAACCCCTCGAATTAGCGACCTCGCTTCGCTCGCCCGCCAACTCCTTCTCGGGACGAAATGAGTTACTTTCACCCCTAGTGTAACAATGTACTATTCATTACTCATGCTCTGAAAGTAGGTCTGAAGTTGCCTGAGGAGCGGGCTGAAAGTGATACTTTTCATCCCTAGGGAGTTTTACTTTACAACTGACAGCTGTCAAATTATTTTAAAAAAAAACTAGTTCTATCTTCACATTTCTATTGAACCATGTTCCAATTTTCCATACAGCCAGTCAAACACAGCGCGATATAAAATTGAAATAACTTTAAGATATGTATTAATTAAATAACGTTATATTTTAAGTGATTTATTTGTTCAACTATTTCTTTAAAATACTTTATTTTTAAAAGATTACAATTAATTTCTAATTTTTCATTAATGAGGCTGAATAGCTGGCCAGCCGCAGAAAAAAACAACAAAATGGCGGGAAAGTGGCAATCAGTCGTTGGTTTTTTCGAGTATTAACACGTTATGTTTATCAGATTAAAATAGTGATTTAACGTATAATTTCATAAGAGAAGAGGCTAAAGCAGTAGCGGAATACCTTTTACCGCCTAAATCAGAAGAAAGATACCTACTTAAAATCATAGGTACGACGACTCAGGTTTTACAAACTTTTTATTTTATTTTTAGTTTCCTCGTATTCGTAATGAAAAGCACAGTGTTTACCTCGGGGTGAAAGTAACCCATTTAACCCCTCGAATTAGCGACCTCGCTTCGCTCGGCCGCCAAATCCTTCTCGGGACGAAATGAGTTACTTTCACCCCTAGTGTAACAATGTACTATTGTTATGCTGTACAAGATTTACTTATCTTCCTCAATAATCTATGAATATACCGCATCTATTAAAACATTTATGCTTAACTATAGTCAAGTAGATGTACTCACAGCATTATCTTCCATATAATTCGGCATTTTGAACTTTTATAGTCTGTCTAAAAAGTCAAACGACTTGGGAATTTTGTGTAATATTTAATCATTTAAAAAATTATTATATTCGATACTTTTTACAAGGTTCTTCTATTCTTCTTCTTCTTCCTGCCCTCGTCCCATTTTATTTGGGGTCGGCGCAACACGTTTTTTTCTTCCATTCTGTCCTGTCACTCGTCACGCTATCACTAACTCTCTTTTCTTTCATATCACTTCTCACACAATCCATCCAAGGTTCTTCTATTAGTAAACAATAATCAAGATCTCTTAATCAACCTTAACTATTGAACCAGCGTTGACTACGTAAGATTTTATTTTGCCCTAATAATTACCAAGTCGTTAGACAGACTATACTTGTGTAGTTCCAAACAACGATTACCCAATTCGTTCAACATCAAAAGGCATTATTCTACTAACTTCAGGTTCTCGTAAGTATTTATCGTAATCTCTTTTACCTTTGATCGAATGAAGGTCTAACTAATAGATCAACAGTGTCTGCTTGCCATGGTCCGGAGCGAGGAGGAGTGGCAGGCGGTCGCCGACTTTAGATTTTTTTAGCAGTAATGCTCGCAAAGGAGGAGGCCGAACGCATCAGGCAATGGCGTTATCGCCGCCGCCGCCGCCGCCGGGATTCTGATCCTGATTTCCGGCCACCGTAGGCGCGGGCTTGCGGGCAGTGAGCAACGGGTAGCTCACTGTCCGGCCGTCCGGTAACTGTCCGGACCAAGCCCAAGTCGTCGACGGCGCGCACTGTTCCCGCGCGCCTCAAGGAGTTGTCAGCAACAGCAGGGACCCAGCCGGGTCGAAGCCTACTGGGGCCAGGGTTATCCGAAAGGGCGCTCGAGCCCCGGTATGAAGGCTAGAAGGAACGGGGTGGGTCTTTTAGTCAGTAAGAGTCTGACACTATCTTCCGCTCCGCCCAAGAGCGGGGGATGTCAATGCATGATTTTTTCCCACCATAAAAAAGAAAAAAAAAAAAATACAGTGTCTGCTTGAAGCCGAAGAAGATTACCTATTCGGCTATCGCCAGAATCTACGGCCAGGTTTAACACAATAATTCACAGATTTTTTTTTTATGTTAACATACGAGATGCTTTAAATTACTTTGTCACTTGTCAAACAACAACACTATAACCGCGTGTCGCCTTTTTATCGTGCTCTGAACATTGGAGTCCTCCAAGTTCTCCAAGTGCCCATACACCTGCACTTTGGAGGACTTAGTAAGTGTCACCGATGCTACACTGGGCCCAAACAATTTAAGAAGTTTTCCATCGACTCGAAAAGAAGAAGAATTACGTTCGCGCGCGTTCGTGACAGTTCGTTTAACTTCGGCTCTAGCACGCAAAGGATGACTGAAGGAATACTGGTAGGTTTTAGTCAGTAATAGTCTGACACGCTTTTTCGCTCCAACCAGGACAGGAGAGAATTTATTCTTCTTCTTCCTGCCCTTGTCCCATCTTATTTGGGGTCGGCGCAATACGTTTTTTTCTTCCATTCTACCCTGTCACTCGTCATGCTATCACTAACTTCCTTGAGAATTTATTGAATTATTTAAATAGAAAAAACATACGTTGCCTCACACTAGGAATTACTCCTGTATCGTGGGTACATTCACAAACCTATTAACTTACATACACAAGGTAACCAGAACCGGAATACCTACCCGTAGGCACAGTAGATAAATATAGGTCATTCAAATATTTGTTCCATGCGGGGATCGAACCCGCGACACTCATCGCAGCAACCGATTGCTCTATCACTGTGCCAAACTTGCCGTCAAACATACCAATATAAAAATTAACTTCAGTATTTTTGACAGCAAATGACTAAAACCGAAGTTAAAGATTCTAGTGGATACTAAACCACCCAGTTCCATTTACTTTGGAGCTCGATTTGGGTCAGAACCTAATTACTAGCGACCGTTCTAATATCACCAAATGTTTTGTCCGTCCGTTTGTCAGGCCGGTACCAAATAAATCTTCGGCTCACCTTCTTCAAGTGTCCGAGTAATCCTGTTATGTTCAGTAAATTGATTCACGACGTCCTTGCTTGTCGTATTGTTTTCTGTTAGGTGTTTGAAGGGCTCTGGGTTTCAACTGGCTTTTTTAAAAGAAAAAGTGAATGTTCTATTTTTTATAAAGAGGAAACATTTGTATTTTTGTATGTAAAGAATAAATTCAAAAACTACTGTGCCGATTTCAAAAATTCTTACACCATTGGAAAGCTACATTCACCCTGAGTAACATAGGTTATATTTATTGCCCGTGCGAAGCCGGGACGGGCCGCTAGTCTTTTGTAAAGATATTTCACAATTTGCAAAAAACTTTCTGTTTTCATACGACTTCAGAACAAGTAGGAGGTTCTCAAAAGGAAACCCGTGGTCTTAGAACGCAAAGGGCAACTGGGCAACTGAAGGACACAGATGTGGTTTTACTGAGTAAAAATCTCACACGCCCAATAAGGTCATTGGATGATTTCCTACCTTAAAAAAACCGACTTCAAGGAATATTTCTTGAGAAAAAAAAAAGAAAAGCTTTTTTTAGAAACACCGATTTCCAAAATTAAAATTATTTTGCAGTTTTTAATGTTTTTTACAACGATGTCGATTGCTTTTTTTTTATGACTGTACTTCACTTCCGTACGGCTGCTCAAACTTTATGAATCGCAAGTTCGATCGTATATACAAAGATTACTGCTCTCACCATTGGGACGGATCTGTCATACACCAGCTTGATGCGCTTAAATCAATTGAGAAACCGAGTCAAGAGAATCATTGGTAATGCACTTATCGTGTCAAAGCTTCAAAGTCTTGAGCATCGACACCGTGTTTTCTACCGGTTGCGTTTCGGTTCCGTGTGCGTTTGAATTGCAGAACTTAATTCCATCAAGCCCGTACCATCATCGGACCACGTACGGCGATGCGCCACCGGTACATGGTGGACATCCCACTCATAATATAAACACAAAACGTTTTGGGAACACGTTAATCATGCGTACAGCTAAGGAGTGGAATTTCCTGCAGGAGTCTGTGTTTCCTGATAGCTACAATCTAGAGGTATTTAAGTCAAGTGTGAATAGGTTACCTCAAGGCAAGCGTGCTCCATCGTTGATCATATTATTGCGTACATGACAATTCATGGTATCAGGCATCAGTTGAGATCGTAGTCAGGCGCGAGTCTACCAATAATTAAAAAAAAAGTTTTTTTTTTTAATTATTTATTTTATAAATTATGTACACACAAATATACAGAAGAAGATATCATATTTAAAAAAAAATGTACACAGGTACCTACTGCTTCTTTCAAAAAGAAATTTCTGCCAGTAAACCTGCGAAAGGAGAGATTAGAAGAAATGTAGACAGTGGTGTGCAGAAATAAGAAAAAAAAAAGAGTTTGTAAAATCTTAAATTAAACTAATAAATATTTGTCGAAGCAGTTAGTTTTCTAATTTTTTATACACACATTACACACTATGTCTACATTTCGTACTCAACTCTTCTTTCGCAGGTCTGCTGGAAGAAATTTCGTTTGAAATAAGCAGCACTTTTGTACCTACTCTTTTTCTTCTTTTACATTTTAAGTGTTTACTAAATTAATAAACAAACAAGTACTACATGTTGAGGTTATTAGGTTACCAAAGAGAAACAATATTTTAAGGATTTCAATAATAACTGTTTATTATCCTTTTCTTTATATTGGAAGGTGTGTTTCAGTAATATCACGTGAGACGTGTGCTCCTAAGCAAGGCTAGTAGAATACAGTAACTATAACCATACTAGGGATTTCAGTCAAGTGGTTACGGGGCGTTGTCCATTAAATATAATATTTATTGCTTAGAAAGAGAAAGACCATAGTGTTGAAGCAGGATGGATTTGTTTTTGTTATATTCCAACACGCCCCCCTCAAAAATAAATCCCTTTTTCTTTAATCGCAATATAATATCTATTACATAATATCTACTATATCAAACACCTTTATACAACAATAAAAACACACACCTTCCTTCTTTCTGGGAATACAATATCATCATGGTCCAACATTCGTTGCGCAGGATTAGGGAAAACCCAGTAAAACCTAATCAGACCAATCAATCGTTTCACTTATTATTGAAACTATGAATCTTATTCGTCTACTTATCATAACCAAGCTCTTATTATTAACATAATATAATAACATATCCTCGTGCACACTGCATCTATTTACAACGTCACCCCGAATTTCATTCATATCTAGGTGTAACGCACCGTTGGAAATTTCACAGGATACCAGCTATCTGGTTAACTTGTAGAAACAAAATATTTTAGTAACATATTTCTCAACCTGATACTTAATATCTATGTGTGTTTGTTTGTAGCTGGTACACGGGCTGGTAGGATTATTCGCTATGCTTTTGCATCCATTATTATTATTATCATCTAAAACAAAACAGCATTTGCTACAGTAATGAATATAAATAATACTTAATATGTAATCATTTTCACCAAATACTTTAATCACAGTATCTTTAACTGTTTTACATTACACCGTATTCTGCTTTACTACTGTGTACTATCTTGCCATTGTTAGCTGCCAATTTATTTGATAGAAAATTGTACATTGCTTAAATAATTTAAACAATTAACCCACAGTACATTTTATATTTATTCATCATTACCACTTTAGTCACAATCAACAAACACCCACCTATATATTTTATTAAACTTGTGATTTATAGTTCCTTTAAAATATTTTAAGACAAAGGGTCTTGTATCTAATTGTAACCATTACAAATAGTCTTTTTGTTTGCATATCAACTCGAGATGTAAACAGTAAACTAAGATTAGGCTCTATTGCATGGCATGATTCAGCATCAAGCACCTCATAGGATTTCGTCAAGGGGCTCTTATAATTTCTCATGAGCTCAACGTTTTGTTATCAACATATTCAACTTTCAAGGAGTGTATGGGCAGATTTATTGCCCCTAAAGCATTCCTCAAGCTAAACATTTCAAGAACTGTTATTTATTTACATTTCCTAATCCAAAGTAATTTTGTTTTCTGACCTATTTTATTTTTTTCACAGAAAACATTTTATAAATTTTATGTCAACGATTTAATAAAAAATTTTGATTGGGTGTGTTTTACTCAACTGCTAGGTTACACATTATAACATAGTTGTTAAAATGCAATAACACAGACTTAAACTAAAAAAAAACTTTTTCTTTATCACATAACATAAACAACACGCCTTTATTACCCAAAGGATCAGGCATAGGTGCACCTATAGTACACCCACATTTCATCAGTTATGTTTAATTCCCTTACGTATTTATTTACTTATATGTACTTTATTGTACACCAATATAATAGATTACAAACCTTATAATAGTGAGCAAACCTATTGCCATCAACAAGGCACCAGACTTCGTGCATTATCATCTCCCTAGCCTTTTCAGTCTGTTTTGGGGTTGGCTACTGATCTGACTAGATGCGTCTGAATACCAGTATTTTACATGGAGCGACTTACTAGACCTCTACAATCCAGTAACTAGGCAACTACAACCAATCATCGTTCATGACCAGCATTAAAATTTAAATGCACTGGTCCACTGATGAGTATAGAAATACCTTTTTGTATAAGCTCACCGAAACATTAGGAACCAATAATATACAGATTACATACATCCATATAATGACTTCATTAATATATAAACCACTATTTGTCAGTCAAAATACCATTAGCTATATTCATATACTAAAATTTCTTCATCCAGGTTCCTCAAAATTATGCTTTTGACATTTAAGCATGTCAACCAAGACATTACATTGATATGCAAAAGTTTAACTAAAACTTTGCTATTCTTTCAACTGATACAAAGGTTTCATTAATATTTATCTGATTATTACCACGAGCCACTAAACTCGTTTTACGACTTATTTTCAACTGTACCTTTTTTACAATCAATGACTTTTCTTTATTTACAATCAATTTGATTTAATCAAATTAATATTTCTTTTATCTCTCTTTAGAACTATATTTCCAGGTATCATTTTCAATCTGTACTTAATTGAATCAATTATTTCATTGAAAACATTCTTCATTTAAATGCTTATCATACCAGCATTTAATTCTATTTTTTTTTTTTTATGGTCCAGCACATAAAAGTAATAACATATTATCAAAAATACTGTTGCCATCGTATTCATTATACGAAACAGAAAATTAAGTTTTTTTTTTGCATCCTACACTTCGTCTCTAACTATGTGATGTTTCTCGATCTTAAAATAAAGTTAACTTATTTCCATGTGATATGACAATCTCGAGCTCTCCACTGTTTCCCAAACAGATTCATTTGCAATTACGCCAGGTATTGTATTATATGTTTGTTTGCTTAAAAACTGATTGATTCTTATCAGATCCACACACCTCTTTCCAGACGGGTGTACCAAGTCAGAGTTATCAAGTTATGCTATTTATAGCTCATAACCCATTTAGGCTCAAGTCTCACTGGCCTATTTGATAAGAACTTAATCTCATCCATTTTACATCTCTGACTCCCACAAACATTTTGGTTTACCACATCCCACACTTTATAACAATTAAATTTGATTCATCATCAACGAAATTCCCTTTGACAACCTCTTTGCCAAATTTCGTTTTTAGACTTTTACTACCTTAGTAAACAGTAGAATCAAAAACTTTAAAATATACGGTTTTGGCTTATTATTATGCCATAACTAATCAGGTATATTTTTTTTTTTTAATCTCAGTGCTCCCCAGAACAATTCAACTTCAGAACGATTTGTCTTATTTAGACTCGTTTTATCATCGACATTGTTCATCATACACATCATACGTTCGACCATACCATTTACAGCCAGTGTATGCGGCACTGTTTAGGGATGACCATGCAATACCTTCCCGAGCTCAACTCTTCCATTTAATTGGATATAATTTCCCTTTCATTATCACAACATAAAGTTAACAATTCTCAGACCAAAATGAACTTCACATTTTGCAACGTAATCCCGACACTTAACAAAAACTTTTGATATATCCTCAAAATCACAACATAGTTTTAAACTTCAATAGACGAGAAAAAAAAACTGTTAGGACCGCAAAACATCTGTGTGCACTTGAGATTAAACGACATCTCGTTTCAAACTTTGTTTTGTTTTCAATTTATCAAATAACAGACAAGTTTTTGCCACTTGACATACAATGTACCGTTAGGTCTATATTATCAATTATACAATTATCAGACAATAGTTTCAATCATTTAATCTATTCTGATATGCAATTATTTCATTCCATAATAATTCATAATTATTACTATTTGTGACTTTATATAACGAGCATTTGCTATTTAAAGCATTTTCAAGCACTAATCAGTAATCAGTGACCGCTCAGTAGATTGTTCAAAGACTTACCCTTATTGTCGGCTTACCATCGTTGAACATATTGACCCCGCCGTTTTTACCAAAAACGACAGTCATTCCCGATTCCTGCTTTTTCTTCGCCGACGACGTTCATTTTACTGGTCACCTGGTAATTCCCTTTCTTCATCGCTTGTATAGCCGCACCAATATAGCAACTGAATCTTTTCTTGGCTCCTCATGCTCATTGAAGTTTAGTTTAAATTTTTCTTTATTTTCAAATGATTTGCTCCAGATTACCAAACAAAAATAAATTCGTTTGCCCATCATATCACGGCCCGCCATAACAGCAAATCCAGAAGTTCTTGAGTAGTTTGGTTTTGAAGTAACCAACTATACCGTTTTATTGTTTGCTCCATTGTTTTCACTAGGTAGCGCTTTTGTAATTCTTCAAATCTTCCTTTTTGCCAGAGATAACATTTCGTGGGTTCCAAATTGTTTTTTATTGATTTTTGTTTTTGTCGATGCTCTCTTGAATTGTTTGAAGGTGTGACTTGTGTTGTCTTCAGTCAGTATCTCGATTGCGGTGACAATGCTGCTCCGGACTCAATTGGTAGAGTTATGTTTGGTAGATCACTTTATCGGATTCTAATTGTGCACCTGCAGCCATAGGTTCAGTAACGATTTATCAAATTCTTGAAAATATTTGGTTAGTATGGTGTTCCTAACCAATTTCAAATTCAGCAACCTTTTACTAAAAGACAGCTTCGTCGCCACACAATGTTCTTTACTCACTTGGTACTTGTTTCTTCCAGAACTTCAATTTCGACAACGTTCAGTAGGTAATTCACTTGATAATTTTTGAATTCGAAATGTCCACACACTGTATTTATCACCATCAGATTGTTTAATGTCCCATTTGTTTAATTTGATGCACAAATCGTTTTTTTTTTTATTATTTAATGTTCGTTTATTTTCTCTTTATATTATTTGCACTTTGGTTTAGCGCTCTGGGCCCATAACCTGTTGAGGTTATTAGGTTACCAAAGAGAAACAATATTTTAAGGATTTCAATAATAACTGTTTATTATCCTTTTCTTTATATTGGAAGGTGTGTTTCAGTAATATCACGTGAGACGTGTGCTCCTAAGCAAGGCTAGTAGAATACAGTAACTATAACCATACTAGGGATTTCAGTCAAGTGGTTACGGGGCGTTGTCCATTAAATATAATATTTATTGCTTAGAAAGAGAAAGACCATAGTGTTGAAGCAGGATGGATTTGTTTTTGTTATATTCCAACACTACATACATCAAAAGAACAAATTAGATAGAAGATAGGTACAGAAGACAATCTCATGTATGTACTTCACTTTTTATGTCTACGCTCGGTGAACGCACACTAATGAGTGTTTGAGCCGGAACTGTTCGACGAGTGGTCCGAGACGCTCTGAGATATCGTGTCCGTGAGCGTTGTCTATGTGTGCGTTGCTCGAGCGCGCTTTGTGTGTAGATTTACTTCTGTACCTATCTAATTTGTGTCAAAAGGCTCATAGGTTATTTAAATTCTATAACTACGATCCTTATGTACACTTTACCTCATTAAATAGATACGTTTGCTAATGAGTTTCCATTTTATCTTTCCAGGTACGTTGGCTGCATTCATTCGGAGGTTTGTTTTTACGGCGACAGTGGTTGATATACCAGTGACATGCGACTCATGGGACTGCGTTAGGGTTGCCAACTTCTTTTTTGAAGATTTAGAGTACACCACGGTGTACTCTAAGTCTTTTAACTTACTTTCCAATTTATGACTGATAAGACATTATACATTTCAGCAAAATACTGGAATGGCAGAATTTCAAAATCGCAAATAAAATGTACTTTTATTATTTACTAGCTTTTGCCCGCAGCTTCGCCCGCATACATAAAATATAGCCTATGTCACTCAGGAATAAAGCAGCTTTCTATTGGTGAAAAAAAATTAACAATCGGACCAGTACTTCCAGAGATTACCTCCTACAAACAAAAAAACAAAAAACAAACTTTACCACTTTATTATATTAGTGTAGATTTATTGTGCACCTACCACAGTGTGGTCTTCTTTAACTTAACTGGTAGAGAATGCCTTGTTGAATTAAATCCGCCTATGTACTACTACTACTGTGCATGAATTTTAAATAAACAAAATAAGAAAAGTATTGTAGCGCAATCTATTGCGTTTGTAGATAATAAAAGCCTCCTCCGGTATATTAGAATACGGTTGCCAACCCTACACTGCCTATGAGTAGTTTGTTGCTGCCTTCAAACAAATGCTGTTTACTTCCTACATTGCTAAGTAAGTCATTGTTGATACTTTCTTCTTCTGGAGATAGATCATTGTCTATATGTAGTGTGATTCAATTTAAGCAGTAATTAATGCTTCCTTAATCTCTTTTAAAATCTAGATTAAAACTACTAATTACATGGTAATTCAGTTACCTACGTCAGTGTAAAAAAGTAAGTTTGTAAGAAAAAGTACTCAGAGTTGTTACAAGCTGATTGTAATCGTGAGAAGGTCTGTATGTACCATTGTCTTCAGTTAGTTATATAATAATTATATAGTAGGTACAGTCAGCCTTTGAAGGTTATGTACAAACTCTGATCGTTAGGAGTTTAGTTTTATTAGTTAAAGGTCAATTGGTTAATTATAAAATATTTTGCATTAAACAGCAAATAACACTAACAAGATCTTTTTCTGTAAACAAGAACGTGCAAGAAACTCCATGGACACTCTTTTAAATCATATTTTTATAAGGTTCGATTCCCACCCAGGACAAATGTTTGTATGATGAGCATGATCACTTGGTCTGTGTCTGGGTGTAATTTATCTATAATATGTATGGATTTAGAAATATATAAGTATGTTTATCATTTGTCTAGTACTCATAACACAAGCTCTGCTTTGCTTGAGACTAGACGGCGTTGTGTGATAGTTGTGGAATATTATATTATATTATGAGTTACATAAATCTTGGTTACATAATTATATTTCGTCGCTTCTAATTAAAAAAAAAACAGGGATAATTTTAATTTGGTCTATAGATGTAAAATAAATTGGTTTAGTAATTAATAGGCCAGCAGCTCGTAGACTTGTACCGTTCCTAGGGCTCAGTAATTTGTCAAAAGTTTATTACCAAACAAGGTATATAATCGTGTTACTAAAGCGGGTTAATGACCGCAGTTAATAAACTGTCCAGCAAGAAATGATGTAGGTTAGATCTTAGAAAATAAATAACACTAGTGTTCTAAAATGAGTAAGGGACTAGTTAATTTATGTCAGGGAATTTAATGGACTCAACCACAGAACAGATGAGAGAGGTTAGAATTGGCTTGTGGGCGGGGCAGGCGACCAGGAGGAGTGCCGCAAAGTAGGGCAATGCTCATAGTTCAACTACCAATAGCAAACTCGCAATCTAAGACACGGGCCTTAGGTCACTCAAAACTCAAGTGTTACTTAAAACTGGTTTCAAACAATCAAATGTCTTGAGTCTAGTTTTAAGTAATGCTTGAGTTTTGAGTGACGTTCTGTAATATGGGCCTAAGTGTGCGTGGTCAGTTAGTTGCGTACTGCGCGTTCGTATTGTTTTATTGCCTGTAGTGGAGTTAAAGGATGTGAGATAAGCGGCGACACTGGTTGTAGTACAAATTGGAAAGTATTTTCTAATCTCTATCATCTTTTTTGTGGATTCAACCGTATAACGTAAGGACCCAGCAGGGCCGATGCCTGCTAGGACCATGTAATTGGTTCTGAAAAGGATATGGTCATGGTCCAGGAACGCAAAGGGCAACTGAAGGAACATAGATGTGGTTACAGTCAACAAAAGTCTGACACGTCATGACACCCTAGAGTCTGGGGCCAGGGTTAATTCGAAAGATAGCTCAAGCCCCGGTAAGAAGGCAACGAAGGAACGGCGTGGACTTTTAGTCAGTAAGAGTCTGACACTATCTCCCGCTCCACCCAAGAGCGGGGGTTGTTATTGGATGATTTTTCCCACCATAAAAAAAAACACTCTAGAGTGGGAGGGGTCATAAGATGGCACACAAAATAGTCTTAAATGGTTAATTTTGAAATCATCTTTTTTAATTTTAAATATAGACAATCTGTTCATGAAAATTTGATTCAGAGTGAGGTTAAGCAAGGCAGTTTTCCCCTTACGTTGTTGAAACCTCTACGGTCCGGACTAAGCGTTTCGCCTCGTCATTTATACCGCGTACTTCGAAGGACTGGAACAGTTTGCCTGCTGCGGTCTTTCCGTCTGATTATAATTTGGGTGTCTTCAAGGCTAGAGTGAATAAGCTCTTAATAAACTAGTGCGCCTCACCATCAACGATTGCATCACTGCTTACCATCAGGCGGGATCGCAGTCAAGTACTAGTTTATAATAGATAAAAAAAAAAAAAAAAAAAAACTGATAATCGCATTACAACGACGATTCCGGGTCACGGTGACCGCGGGCTTGTACAAGTCGAGCAATAGGAGGCTCGCCGTCCATTAAAAACTGAGCCCGAGTTGTCGTCGACGCGTAGTGTTCCTTGCGCTCCTCAAAGAGGCAAAACAGTAATGGCCAACGCTCGTTATGGCCACGAGGTATTGCTGAAAAGGAATCCTGTGGTCCTAGAAAGCAAATGATGACTGAAGGATACATGTGTGGTTATAGTTAGACACTCCCTAGCCACAAAATAGATAGGTACAGAAGATAATCTCATGTATGTACTGCACTTTTTTTACCTGCACTCGGTGGACGCACACTAATGAGCGTTTGAGCCGGAACTGTTCGATCGACGAGTGGTCCGAGACGCTCCGAGATATCGTGTCCGTGAGCGTTGTCTATGTGTGCGTTGCTCGAGCGCGCTTTGTATGTAGATTGAATTCTGTACCTATCTCTCTCGCTTCACTCTAGAGCGCGAGATGTCACTGGATGATTTCCTTCCTTAGTAAAAAAGGTATAATTTCTAAAGCGTCGATCACTTCTTTACCGGGAGAATTTTTTTCTAAACTTATATAGCGACTAGCTTTTACCAGCGGCTTCGCCCGCGTACCTAGAATATATAGGTTATGTCACTCAGAAATAAAGCAGCTTTCTATCGGTGAAAAAATTTTAGCAATCGTACAAGTACTTTTAGAGATTACCTCCTTCAAATAAGAAAAAACAAACTTTAATACATACTATTAGTGTAATCTTCAAAGCCTTGAGCACAGGCGTAAGGTAGTCAGCCTTTCGGTGTTTTACAGGTTGCATTTTGGAGACTGTGCGCAGGAATTGCATGACTTGATTCCGCCATCTCAATTCTACCATCGGACAACCCGACGTACGGCGAGTATCCAACCTTACATTGTTGAAACATCTACGGTCCGGACTAAGCGTTTTGCCTCGTCATTTATACCGCGTATATCGAAGGACTGTCAACAATGTGCCTGCTGCGGTTTCCCATCCGATTATAATTTGGGTGTCTTCAAGGCTAGAGTGAATAGGCTCTTAATAGAGCGCCTCACCATCAACGATTGCATCACTGCTTATCTTCAGGTAGGATCGCAGTTAAGCACTAGTTTATATCAGATAAAAAAGTGGTTTATGTCCTAGATAGCTTGTCTCGTAGAAAATTTTAATCTTCAAAATGTCTCATATTTTTGGTGAAATAGCGTTTTCGGGCCAACAAACGTAATATCTTATAGTGCAGGCGACGTTTCAAATAAAAAGCTTCTCCTCAAAGCGAACGCAAACAGAGTTTTAAGAGACAAACTGTGCCAAATTTTGGAAACGTGGATCTTATGCCAAAAACTAGGAAAAACTGGACAATGCTGTAGATATACTGTATGCAGTTTCTTTAAAGTTTTTCCTACTTAAAAACTAGCACACATTCATCAAACGGTAGTCATAATAATGTAAAATAAGTAGATGCTAGAGCGTTCGTCAATTATTTAAATGTGTAATAGGGGATCATCCCACCTATACGCACAAAACGTTTTCGGAACATATTCATCGTGCGTACAGCTAAGGACTGGAATTCTTTGCCGGAGTCTGTGTTTCCTTATTTCAGCTACAAACGGGGACTTTAAAGTCTTCTTCTTCTCTTAAATCGATGGTTTTCCTGTCCCTTTTGGGCGCAGTAGCTTGCCACGTTTATAGCGTCGTTTTTGGCGTCATTTAGGTCCTCCAAAGTACAGGTGTAGGGACACTTTGGGCACTCCAACAAGTGGGCCATCGTCTGGTCAGAAGCAGCGCACTCGCACTGGGTGTCGGATGCTATAATCCCTCACTTTGCCAGATTGTGTTTGCAAAGGCCCATTTGCGTGCATAGTCTATTGATCGCTTTCCATAAAGGCCGTTGCAAATCGCGTCCGAGTGGCAGATGTTCCTGGGGTTGAACGAAGTCGGACGGTGGTGGGTGGTGTTTCTCCCACAACTTATATCTCGCCATGGATGGTCGGTCCCAAATGGCCTGTGTACATCGAAGAAAACTCTTCCGACTTTAAGTTTAGAATAAATAGGTTACTTCTAGGCAAACGTATGCCATCGACGAACTCATCATCGATTAATATCAGGTAAGATAGTGGATATCATCAACAATTGCATCACTGCTTACCATCAGGTGAGATCGCATCGCTGTTTACCATCAGGTGGGATCGCAGTCAAGCACTAGTTTATATCTATTAAAAAAAGCAATTAGGCTTAATGTTATATTTATTACATAACAATCAAGACAGTTCCGTCACATGAACTCACATCGTTTACGTATTCAGAAACGTTTATTTCAAATAGACCAGTTACAGGCACTTTTAAATTGTCAAACTTTCGGTTAGTCAAAAAAATGTGAAGCTGATTTGCACATTCCAAAGCGTAGACACTCTTTTAAATCATATTATGAGTTACATAAATCTTGATTACATGTTTTTTGTCGCTTTTATTATTGCACATTAGATTGAGGAAATTATTTCATTCATAATCTTTGTGTTATGTTACTCAACGAAGTAATTAAAATAAAACAGAACAGGGTAACATCAACAGAGTTTTAAATAAGATCATGTTGTGCTTGTAAACAAGCGTGTACTGTGGAATTTTCTATGAAACCGTCGTACATAAATTACCACCTTTTATAAACATAATCAGCCTTAAGATATTCCCACTGCTGGGACTCTCTCTCGCTTTTCTCTAAGAGAGGAAATGGGTCCTAATCCAGGACGCAGACCCAGTGCGGATTGATGGATGTCACATGTTTTTTTTTAATTAACGGTTCTAGGATATGACGGTTTCCTCACGATTCATCGTTTTAAAAAAATTGGAAAAACAATTTTTTTTTTAAACGTTAAAAGTTATTGGAAAGCTTTTGTTGAAAGTTTCGGACAGACTTTTACGAACCAAAACCTACGTGGTCTGTGTTCCTTCAGATGTCTTCTCTGTTCATTGGATACGGAGATTCTTTTGATCAATCCCGCAACACACGAAACCTACAGTCAAAATAAAATAGTACCTACAATTTGATCCAATAGTGCCAAATCTGCCCCGATTCAAAGGCGAATCATCATTCAAATAAAATCCCTAAAGGTGGGTCTACATAAGAGGAGCCGAGCACAAGTGAAGCATAAATTCGTATAGTGTGGACGGACTTCATCATCATTATCATCATCATTTCAGCCGAAGGACGTCCACTGCTGGACATAGGCTCACCAAGTCTTGCGATAACGACCGGTCCTGTACATCTCGCATCCATCGAATTCCCAAGACCCTCACCATCGGCCATCGGCCCACCTTGTGGGAAGCCTTCCTACGCTGCGTCTTCTGGTACGTGGTCGCCACTCTATAATATTTCGTCCCCATCGACCATTTAGACCGACTTATAAGCCTCGAGCGTTTGGTTTGTGCTTGTCGGTTTTTTACCATCACAAAGGGTTTCGCATCACGTTCGAGGACAGTGATCGTTGGAGGCCCGTTATACGTCCACACTTGATCCCGTGAGTAGAGCGGCTCGGTTTGTACTTGGCTCGTTCTCAGCTTCTCTAGCGTAGACCCGCCTTAAAGCTAAAACTACACTGCGCACACGTGTGACACATACGCCGATCTGGGTGCGTGTTTCTCCATACATTTTATATGGAAACCAGACTTGTAGAGCTACACTTGATCCACGCCACGCGACGTCTTTCTGCGTACAAATCAGGCGTGGTCCACATGTGCGTCGGTCTAATGTACTTCTAGCTTTATACTCTGTTCTGAACGAAGGCGATTCGTTTTGATTGAATGAACTGAGTATGCAACGGAAGAACGTTTACGGGGGATGAATAAGTCATGGCGTTTCATATTTTGCAAAGAATTTGGTTAGGTTGATACAGGAAAATAGTATATTTTGATAGACAAGGCTAGCAACCGAGGTGGAATTCACCCGAGCCGTAGGCGAGGGTGTTATGGAGCTGAGTGCTGCAGTGACTTTTCAAGTGTTTCAAACAACGTTTTTCAATACTTTTTTATTTATTTATTGGCCAATGATTTTTCATAATATTTTTTTTTTGCCTCCCACAAGATGGACTGATCACCTGACACGACACTGATCACGGGAATCCGAAAGATGCCGATATGAAATTGGAGTACATAAAAATGAAAAAAAGACGTGTGGCACTCGGGGATTGCCGCAGTAAAGCTATTGCATAGCATTTTTATCAACTTATGCAATTATAATTATTTATTTATTTTATTTATGCAGTATTTTTTTCCTTTGTTTTTTTTTTTCTTGGATATTAATTGAAGTAACACTTTCACACATTGAATTGAATTTTGATTGATTGTTCACTCATTTGTTTTCTTATCGGTCACCACGCTCAAAAACAAATGAGTGGGGGGTGTTAGGTTATTTTCGTTACAGAATTTCTGGATTCGGTCTCCACGCTCAAGGCCCGCGATAGAAGCTATGCAATAGCTTAAAAAAATTATCGCCAAATATCCACTGATTTTTACTAAGGCACTTACAATTTGTTTTGGCAATAAGCCAGATAACGCCAAAAAATTAGGTCCTAAACACTCACTACGAAACTGCGATATCTAAATAAAGACAGTTTTCTCCTTATCAGTTTTACAGCCAACACAAGATTCTGTAGGCACCTCCAACTGAGATTTACTCAAGAAGATCCCCAATCTGAGCACCTAAGCGTTCCTATCTTAAAACTGTTTAGGCTGTATACTGAGCATTCCTGTGCCTCATTCTGAGATAAAACTGATATAAAAATAAACGAGGACGTCAACGTATTTCCTAAAACTTGGAATCAGGATTATCTCAAGTTCTTGCTTCGTCTTTGAATGCAAAAATGTTAGGAGAATTTGTATTGAAATCGGTTTCTGTTTAGCGTTTGTGTGGTTCTGTATTTGTCAATAGGGATTTGTTTTGTCATTACTATTCAAGTGCGAAGTATGGTTAGCATGCTAAATCGTCAACCACATCATCGCTTATTATCTAGTGATTTTATGCTTAAACGCAAGCTTATCAATAATAATAAAAAAACAGACCACTAATTATTTTGCCGCTGGACGACACATTTAGGGTGAGTTGCACCATTTAACTATAACGATAACCAAACCATAACCAGCCGTGAAACGGCCGCCTATTGGTCAATTCGACGATTTGACAACTGTTAACGGCTTTGTTATCGTTATAGTTAAATGGTGCAACTCACCCTTACATAAAGTAAATCTGTAGAAGTTTTTAGTTATGTGCGCATCACGTAAAATGTACGAAATCGATAGGTAAGTATAGATAATTGTGTGTAACTTGATATATTACTTAGGCTTGGTTTCATCTCAATCGGTTGACTATATCAA
The DNA here is from genome assembly GCA_910589285.2 of Mythimna ferrago. Classification (NCBI taxonomy): domain Eukaryota; kingdom Metazoa; phylum Arthropoda; class Insecta; order Lepidoptera; family Noctuidae; genus Mythimna; species Mythimna ferrago. The sequence goes on from OU342693.1 coordinate 7,220,167, forward strand.
CAACATTCGTTGACTGTTGGACGGTATGAAGCTCGCCGGGTCAGCTAATACTAACTAAATTTCAAAATCCTCCATAGCGGTATTAGAGTTCTCTACTCTACAACAGTCTAAAATCAATTGTCGTGCAGTTGCCCGGACCAGATACAACCCCAATTTCGTAGGAGAATCCTCCCTTTTCAACGGAAGTACCACCGGTATATGGTGGATATCCCACCTACACACACGCACAAAACGTTTTGGGAACACATACATTGTGCGTGCAGCTAGGGAGTGGAATTCCTTGCCGGAGTCTGTGTTTCCTGATAGCTACAACCCCGGAATCTTTAAGTCGAGAGTGAATAGGTTTCTTCTAGGTAAGCGCGTTCCATCGTCGAACGCATCGTCGCTTTCCATCAGGTGAGATAGCGGTCAAGCGCGAACCTATCAACAATAAAAAAAAAAGGATTTTACTTTACTTGACTCATTTTTTAACCACCACTCTATTCATATAGTTACTCCAAAGAGGAAGAAGCTAACAATACTACCAACCCTGATAATTTTACACGTGCCACTGCGCCTTGGCAGACACGTGTTTAACACAGGTACTCTTGAGCTGCGGAACCACGTCCATAACTATTTATTGACAGGATCTTCCTGTTCAGCTTTATAAAGTTACATTTTTATACTTTTATGTTGCTGCCTTGCCTTGTGCGGTTTAGGGTTCCTTGGAGAGAAGTTGTGATCGTTTATCTGATATTATGTTTTTTTAGTTTAGTAAAATATATTTTAGGATTTTCTTCCGTAAAGTTTGCCATGTTATGTTTCTGCATCATGTCGCCTGATAAAAAATAACCTTCGATTAACAATGGACTAGTTTTTCTCTATATTAGCTTCAAATATCAGTTCAAAATTATTTATAGTTTTAATTTTGTCGGTCAGTTTTTGAAACTGAGATCGGTACATTGTTAGTCGAAGCCTAAAACCAAACATTAAGTTCATCATTGTAGGTACAGTGTTTATTACTGGTGCATAAAATTTTGATAAAAATAAAAATTAAATTTGCAAAACTTGAAGATCGGTGGTGGTGGTTATTAGTTTGAGAGCAGTGGTGGCCTAGTGGTAATGTCTCCGACTTACGAGTTGTAGGTCGCGGGTTCAAATCCAGCCATGCGCATTACTTTGTGTAATTTATTTCATCACCACTGCTTTCAAAACGGTGAAGGAAAACATCGTGAGGAAACCGGCATGTCCTAGAACCAAAAATTCAAAGACATTCACCAACCTGCACTGGACTCGCGTGGTGGATTACGGCCCCTCTCCTAGAGAGGAGGACTGAGTCATGAGTCCCAGCAGTAGGAACAAACCTTACAATCGTGGAAATTACAGACACAATAGAAAGACAATAGGTGCGCGAACGCCGGCGTTCGCTTGGGGTTTAATGAATTAAAAAGGCTGATTATTATCTAACTAGATTGCATAAGCATAACAGATGCTTATGCAATCTAGTTAGATTGCAAGTTTAATTTTTCTTTTCTCTAAACTAGACTCTTAATCATAAACTAAGAATTTTGTGATAGACAATAGGTACATTTTGCACCTACTTTCTAAACTTATTTTGAATATGTTTAGTGTATGTTGATTTATCATCAATTTAATCTGATAAAATACGCATGTCTAGTTCAGACTAATTCATAGCACTAGAGTATCTGATACCCAATTTATATCCATCAACACAAAAACCCCGTCTAAAACATACAGAACCACAAAAAAAAAATCGTCCGTACCAGGATATTTATAGCACGTGCAATATAAACAGTCCTTGTGCCCCGGCCCGTCACGGACCGGGAACGTGCCGGACGGCGAGCATCCGGCGCCGGCACGGCTTATCGGTCCTCCAGCGGTTCTGTAATACTAACCCCTTCCCGATAGCTGGCTTCCGATACGGCCTCGTAAAAAAGTAACGGGTTGAATGGTGCTTCGGCGAACTATATTTGGAAAGAAATCTAAATGAGGGCTCCGGTTTGTAAATAATATTTTGTTTTGGTTGTAGCATGGATAGATTTTTTCTTTATATAAGTATTGTGTAGTAGACGTCAGTGGACCGATTACAATATACAAATTATTAGAAAAAAGACGTGTGGCACTCGGGGACTGCCGCGGTAAAGCTATTGCATAGCATTTTTATCAACTTATGCAATTATAATTATTTATTTATTTTATTTATGCAGTATTTTTTTCCTTTGTTTTTTTTTCTTTGATATTAATTGAAGTTACACTTTCACACATTGAATTGAATTTTGATTGATTGTTCACTCATTTGTTTTCTTATCGGTCACCACGCTCACAAAACAAATGAGTGGGGGGTGTTAGGTTATTTTCGTTACGGAATTTCTGGATTCGGTCTCCACGCTCAAGGCCCGCGATAGAAGCTATGCAATAGCTTAAAAAAAAACTTTTGACTTTGATTCTAAGTCCTTTATGCCATGTCTTCATGCGAGTCAAATTTTCGTTGTTTTCCTTTAGCACGATGATGTAAAACAATCCAATCAACAGTACAGTAAGAATTTTATAAAAAAGTTAAGTAGAAATAAATATAAAATTGATATAATTAACTATTATGCAAAGAAGAGCGTTGGAAACTTTTTTTCTTCTTTATGGGCAGTAGTTTATAAAAGGTTGGGAAACTAGGTAGGCACATGAGATACAAAACAACTTATACCAATTTTACATCACATTATCCACAAGTAATCAATTTGCGAATAAATAAAACAGTCACTGAATTTCACTAGAAATCACGAAAAACTCATGAATAGATTTTATTGTGTTTTCATAACAGAGTAAAAACTCTACTCAGAATAATGTTGCCAGGTTTAATGCAAAAAATACCAGACTTATTTTCATAAAACACTTCAGGAGTCTCACGTCAACGGTTTTTAGCAGGGCTTTATCCAAAATAAAAATATACTCAAGACCTTGAATATTTTGCTCCAAGAAAAACACCATACATTTATTTTAAGCTATTGCATAGCTTCTATCGCGGGTCTTGAGCGTGGAGACCGAATCCAGAAATTCCGTAACTAAAATAACCTAACACTCATTTGTTTTTTGAGCGTGGTGACCGATAAGAAAACAAATGAGTGAACAATCAATCAAAATTCAATTCAATGTGTGAAAGTGTAACTTCAATTAATGTCAAAGAAAAAAAAAAACAAAGGAAAAAAAATAGTGCATAAATAAAATAAATAAATAATTATAATTGCATAAGTTGATAAAAATGCTATCAATAGCTTTACCGCGGCAGTCCCCGAGTGCCACACGTCTTTTTTTTAAGTGTGACATTTTACAATGACTTCTCCGGATGTCAGAGAAAGGCAGAGGTGGTGTCAGACTTTTACTGACTAAAACCCACCCCTATGTTCCTTCTTTGCCTTGCGGTCCAGGACCTCGGAGTTACCTTTCGGATAACCCATGGCTCCAGTAGGCTTCGGACCTGCTGGGCTCCTACGGTTTTGCGGACATCTCTTTGAGGTGCGCTTGGAACACTTCGCGTTGTCGACGATTCGGGTTCGGTCCAGACAGCGAGTTAGCCATTGCTCGCCGTCTGCAAGCCCATGCCTACGCTGGAACACACCTTACATTTTTTTTGTAGGTGAGAAAATCATTCAGTGACATCTCCGCGCCCTTGGGCGGAGCGGGATATAGTGTCAGACTTTTACTGACCAAAAACCCACTCCTGTTCCTTCGTTGCCTTTCGTACCGAGGCCCGAACCTACCTTTCAGAACAGACCCTTGGCCCCAGTAGCCTTCGACCCTGCTGGACCCCTACGGTTTACTGACACCTCCTTGAGGGCACGTGGAGCAATACGCGCCGTCGACGTCTTGGGCACGGTTACCGGATGACCGAACGGTGAGCTACCTATTGCTTGATGTCTGCAAGCCTAAGCCTACGGTGGAAAACACCATACATACCCAAATAAAGTGAAATTCTCAGCATTAACTCTCATAAGAGTCAATCTTTCACAATTTCCTGTACTACACAGTAATTCCATTACGACACCCGGCCTACATACAAACAATGAGACCAATTTCGCACGTTTCAAATAAAGAATGATTACATGTCGCGCCGGTGACTCAGACACAAATTTGATTGTAGTACACCGCGCGCATTGTATGCTAATCAATGCAATACATTAGAATTCGCTAGAGATTCGTGATTATGTGTTTTTAATAGTTGGGTCGATTTTTTAGGTAATGGTTGGATTGATTTCGCAAATGAGCTATGGATGTTACGTGTTGTGATTTGCGTTTTTTATTGTACTTTAATTTGTGGCGACGATTGGTTGTGCAAATTGATGCCGTAATGTGGTAGAGTCTGTCTAATAAGTCAACCGACTTGTGTAATTATTAGAGTAAAATGAAATCTGATGTAGACAACGCTGGTTCATTAATCAATGTTGATTAGGAAATAAAAATCATTGTTTACTACTAGAAGAACCTTTTAAAAAGTATTGAATATAAGTATTTTTTAAATAATTAAATATTAAACAAAATTCCCAAGTCGGTTGACTTTTTAGACAGACTATATATATCTTTGCTTTTATTTTGCTTCTTAGTAAAAAAAAATACCGCCTAGTTGCTAGCCAGTCGGTTACAATTCGAAGAAAGTGCGTTGGACTTTTTTTTTTTCATTGAGATAAACTAGTGCTTGACTGCGATCCCACCTGATGGTAAGTAGCGATGCAATCTTTGATGGTGAGGCGCACTAGTTTATTAAGAGCCTATTCACTCTAGCCTTGAATACACCCAAATTATAATTGGACGGGAAGACCGCAGCAGGCGTTGGACTTACACAATTTAATTCCACCAAGCCCATTCCAACATCCACATTGAGTAAGAGCAGTGGTGGCCGAGTGGTAACTGCCCCGACTTACGAGTTGTAGGTCGAGGGTTCAAACCCAGCCAGATGCATTACTTTGTGTAATTTAATTCATCACCACTGCTTTCAAAACAGTGAAGGAAAACATCGTGAGGAAACCGGCATGTCCTAGAACCAAAAATTCGAAGACATGTGATATCCACCAACCCGCACTGGGCCCGTGTGGTGGATTACAGCCCATTCCCTCTCCGACAGAGGAGGCCTGAGTTCCAACAGTGGGAACATTATAAGGCCGACTATAGCTATAGTATTCCAACATCGAATGACAAGACTTTCGGCGATGTGCCAACGGTACATGGTGAACATCCAACCCATACGCACAAAACGCTTGGGTACACGTTCATCTCATATGCATCATCATAGCTTACCATCAGGTTCAATGAGATAGTGGTCAAATCCGAGCCTAACAAAATAAAAACAGTCTTCACTTGCAGAAGATTTCGACAAAATGCTTATCCTTACATCCTAAAATACTTGTATTATAATACAAAGTAATATTCCGCACCCACGTTATAGACTATGAACGCGATAAACTCAAAAACTATTAAACAGATTTTCTTGCCGTATTCGCCAATAGATAGAATGATTCATGAGGAAGGTTTAAATGTACAAACAGTCGAGAATTTCAAAGATTGCAACACCTGTGTGAAGGTGTGTCAGGGTGCTGATTCACCAAAAAAATGAGGCAGTTTTTAGCTAGTCATTGTTATATTTATCAAATGAAAAGAATTTTCTGACTTACCGTAGGTAAAGACTGTCAAAGATGATGACAATGCCGGGACCAACAGCTTCACGTGTGTTCCGAGGCATGGAGGAAACTCAGTATGCAATGGACGGTCACCCATCTTTGGACCTCGTCAAGCGTATCTTAACATCGAAGATCGACCCGTACGACTATTTTTCTTTAGCCACATCTCTTGTTCCCGCCATCTCCATAATCACCACCTTTCTATCCAGTAGATACCATTTGAAACGAAACGCATAAAAATCTCGATTACCAATAAAAATCTACCATTTGTGAGGAACTCGATTAGCCTTTACACAATCTACTAGGTTTAAGGGTTCGTTTCCAATGATGCGGAGCGGTGTAGAGTGGAGAACAGACCGGCGGACCGTTAATTGTCCAATCATAGTGTTCGAAATGGATGACAGGAATCGACATTTCGGATGCGATTTGCAGTGGACTATATGGAAAGCGATCAATAGACTGCGCACCCAAGTAGGCCGTTGCAAACACAACCTGGCAAAAGGGGGTAGACTCCTTCTACACCCAGTGCGAGTGCAGTGCTCCTGGCCAGACTTTGGTCCACTTATGAGTGAATCTCCCTACATAATATGCACTCTGGAGAACCTAAAAAAAACGCCACTGACGCCGCTATAGACGTGGCAACCTCCTGGGTCCAAACATTTTTGAGGGGAAAAAAAAATCATCGATTTGAGAAGAAAAGTGTTTTAAATCTCCAATCTCCACAAGACTGCCTGTCCAACGGAGCGGAGAAACGGAGAAATATTAAATAATAGCTGATTGCACAAAATCGTCGCTTCTCTTCAGTAGACAGGGAGTATGAACTAGTTTAAAAATTCATACAAAACCGAGAAGTAGAGCGGGGAAGCAAAGAGGGGAAGCGAAGAGGAGAAACGAGTGTGGACAAAATTATACCTAGCTAAAACAGTCTGCAACTCCGCTCCGCATAACTTTCTCACTCCGCTCACACAGTCCGCAACTCCACTCCGCATTACTCCTTTGCTCCGCTCTGCTGCCGTGTTCCGCTCCGGTGTACAGGCAGCCTAAGTGAGGAGGAGTGGAGCTGAACGAGCTTTCACATAAAACAAATAAACACGTAGCCCCGAGCTAGACAGAACGGAGTCAAGCGGACCGTCCGCTCAACTCCATTCTGCCTCGCTCAGCTGCAATTCAAACACTTGTCACTTTTTACTGTTTTTTTTTCCCTCCGCTCCACCCAGCACCGCGCTTCAATGAAAACGCAGCCTTACAATCCATACATAGCAATTCAAAAACTTTCCTCCACTGTTCCAATTATTACTTCAGCCCAAAAAGGCCCGTAATTGCCTATAAACAGACAGATAGAGCAAATAATTGCCTATACTCAAGTTGGAACAACGAGTTCGTTCATTACCATTTACAAACGATCATTGTGTCTCAGTAATGCAATATCCAGTCGAGTCTCGTGGATGCCGTCCGTTTCAAAAAGCTAATAATGAGTTTTTAGTCGAACGATGTCGGGGACGAATACTGAGGACGCTATTATAGAGTACCTGGCTGTTCTTCGCGTTTTCAATCGTTTGATCTGAAGATCTTTTAGTGAAGACCAATATTTGAGATCAGTGGAACAGTTTCGTTATTAGGTATCTAGCTTTATGTTTTCGATTTAGTTTTCGTATGGTCTCTGAGCTAAAAATAGTTACTAAAGTAGACAATAATGTCACGTATTACAAAAATATGGAATAACACAATTGCGGTGGTAAACTCCCCTCATTGAGGAGTGGCTAGAGAGACACCATAATGTTCTCACTTTCCTCCTGATCAGGTTCACACTGGGCATGGCCAGAAAAAAACACTCCAGTGGTGTCGCCACTACTCGCCACTGCGCCAATCGCTAGAAGTCTGCCCCACTTACGTCCGCCTGAAGACTATCGCTAATAACGGTCTCTCGCATCCGGCCGTGGTCCGGACCATAGTCCGGAGCGAGGTGTAATGGGAAGCAGCAACCTTCTTTGCAAAGCATCACTGCTGCAACCGTAAGAGAGAGACGAGACGCCCCAGCTGCCACAAGAGACGCTCCGTAGCCACGGGCATGCAGAAGACAAGCAAAGCGATGGGTCCGGCCGTCCATTAAAGACCAAGCACGAGTCGGCGGCGGTTATGGTCTTAGCGCACTTCTAAGAGACGTCAGCAAAACAGAAGGGGCCCAGTAGGGCCAATGCCCTTTAAGGATATGGAAACGTTGGGGGACTATGTTAGGATTAGGATAGGCTAATCTTAACTCATGTAAGTAAATCCTTAGTAGTATTTACAAGCTTGATGCTATTTTCGGCACGAAAGAGTAATTACTGTTGCCTTAATTTACTGATTAAAACAAATGAACAAGGAAAAAAGCATTAACTTACATAATTAACTAAATCTATATTTATTAAAAACGTATTCTATTTAATTGATCTGGGAGTTCGAGAGTTCAAGAAAGGTTTCAAAATGAGTGTTAAAGATAAAGAAAAAGAATTATTTGTTCCCTTGCTCTCTTTTTAATCTATCCTTTTTTATGCTCCTGCCATGTTTTCTCTTCACCACTCTTGGTTGACTGGTAGAGAACGCCAGGCATTAAGTCCGCATTCGTACCTTTGTGTTGCATGCAGTTTTAATCTATACATCTACACAAATAAATAAAATTGCAGTGTCTTTTTGTAATATTGAAATAACTGCTTTTTACTACATGCATACGAATATATACACGGTACATATACCAAAATAACATTTTTTACAATTTTTGTCAGTCTGTCTGTCTGTCTGTTTGTCCGGGCTAATCTCTGAATTGGCTGGACCGATTTTGACGGGACTTTTTTTGACAGGTAGCTGATGTAATAAGGAGTAACAAAGGCTACTTTTATTTTAGAAAAAATAAGTCCACGCGAACAAAGTCGCGGGCACAGCTAGTAAATAAATAAAGAAGGTGATTCTGTTACATTGTTTGCATCCATCAACGTTCAATTTGCCTATTTATCATTTAAAAGGAGTTTGAAATCCTACTTCAATATTTTCTTTTCATTTCCGTATCGTCTTTTCAGTTTTGTATTTTCCTCTGTGCCTCGGAAGGAAAGTTTTTTTTTTTTTAGTGAGAAAACATCAAATGACTTCTCCCGCGAGAAGGCGTATTAGATTTTTGGGACTAAAACCTTGTGTTCTTCAGTTGCCTTTTGTGTTCCTAGGGCCACGATAACTTTTGCCACAAAATCCCATGGCTCTAGTGCTTTTTTTTATGGTGGGAAAAATCATCCAATGACTCTTACTGACTAAAAGCCCACCCCGTTCCTTCTAACCTTCATACCGGGGCTCGAGTTCCCTTTCGGATAACCCTGGCCCCAGTAGGCTTCGACCCGGCTGGGCCCCTGCTGTTGCTGACAACTCTTTGAGGCGCGCGGGAACAGTGCGCGCCGTCGACGGCTTGGTCCGGACAGTTACCGGACGGCCGGACAGCGAGCTACCCATTGTTCACTGTCTGCAAGCCCGCGCCTACGATGGCCGGAATTCCGCCGTTGCCTGATGCGCTCAGCCTCCTCTTTTGCGAGCATTACTGCTTCGCAGAAGTCGGCGACCGCCTGCCACACGATGCTCCGCCCAGGCAGGGCACACCTCGACTGTGTGCTCCACCGTGTCCGCCGGGCATTCCGCACAATGGCGACACCCGGGCGTCACTTCCGCTTTAATCCGGAACAGGAACCTCCTGAACGTGTCATATGGCTCTAGTGCTGCTGCTGTACCTTAACGGCTTCAACTGACATCTCTGTGGAACATTACGCGCTATCCAAGACTCTTACCAGACAGCCGGACGACGAGCTATCTATTACTCGTCGTCCGCAAATCCGTTAGAAGCTAGGAAATCTGTCACCAACTACTGGGTTGTGGAGGTCAAATAAGCAATAGCATCATGTCAAATGCTGATATCCAACTGCATCAAGTGAGTAAGACTAGAAGCTAACATCAACGAACTGGAGATAAGGCTCAGACAGTTGTCACTGTTGTATTTTTAATTACAAATCTCCTGTTTTTCGTAACACTTTATTTAAATCCTTTGTTTCCTGTTTTAGGTTTATCAAAAGGGAAAAGAAGGATTACTTTCTTAATGTATACTAGCTGTCCGCCCGTGACTTCGTCCGCGTGTACTTCGGTTATCGCACTCTAAACGTGTTTTCCCGTAGGAATAAGATGTTTTTCCGGGATAAAAAGTAGCCTATGTTCTTTTCCATGTCAAAGGCTATATGCATGCCAAATTTCATCCCAATCCGTTCAGCCGTTTTTGCGTGATTAAGTAACAAACATCCAAACATCCACACTTTCACATTTATAATATTAGTTAGGATTTACGTTAGTTTTGACTATATAAATAAAGACACCGTGTTGGCTAGCAACTCGACGTCGATGATTCGGTTGGTTTTCTACTAGTTGCTTTGCATCACACTCCTAGTGTGTTCCATTATCGGATTACCAGACATACGGCGTTCAAAACGTTTTGGGAACATATTCATTCTGTGTACAGCTGAGGAGTGAAATTCCCTGCCGGAGTCTGTGTTTCCTGATAACTACCACTTGAGGGTCAATGGAGAATAAACATATCTGGTGGGTCTTAGATACTTTTAGGCAAGTGTGCTCCATCGTCTTCCATTGCATTCCACCAGGATAGTGGTCTATCCAGTAGCCCGATTCACGTAATGAAAACCGTAACGATTTAGTCGTTCAAACCATTTCCGTATTCACATCCATCAATCGAGTTTGAACGACACTGATTTTAAAGTCGTTTGAAATTCGTCGATTTAAAAAAAAAACTGTTGCATAATCCTGGTAGAATACTTATTAATGTAACTGGAAATAAGTCGTTAGACCATGAATACCGCTTTTGGATAGGACTTCGATCGAACGACTATAAAACTTCAACGATATTTGGCTTGTTTGATTTTACGTGAATCAGGCAACTGAGCCTATCAATAACAGAAAAAAAGGAAAACGTTTTCTATTGTCTACATAAATCAAAAGACGCATACATTACTTGAATTGAATTCTGTAACTTCGATCCTTAAGGGCTAAGCGCCCGAAAAGTACCATAAAACAGTGACTTTCTGTAGCCTACTCCTCTGTAACGGCGAGGTTAATAGGTTTGAAAAAAATTTATGTTTATTAAAGATTCATGTACAACATTATCAACATTTGATTTTTTCGTGCTATTAATACTTTTGTCTAAAAAACATATTTAGCAATTTCGCAACTTTTCCCTACTCCTTCGAAACGGCTTGGACCTTTAGAAACATTTTTAAACATAAAAATTGGTGGTTAAATATTCTTCAAAGTGAACATTGTATATGTAAATCAATCAATATCTCGCAGAGAAAATGGATTTAAAGCGCTTTCCGGGCGCTGCTGGCCGCAAATAAATGCACAGATTTGCGTACCGCCGAGGCGAGTGAGAGAGTTGCGTCCACATAATTTCGGTCAGATGGTTCAAGGGACTATACGCCTTAAGTACACTTTGCTTCATTAAATAAATACGTTTGCTAATGTGTTTCCATTTTATCTTTGCAGGTACGTTGGCTGTACTCATTTGAAGGTTTGTTTTTACGGCGACAGTGGGATATGCGAGTCTTATATTATTTATTTCTTTCGATATTGGTTACTCTTTCTGCAAGCGTGCTCCATCACCGACCACATAGACATTTTCAGATGTCAAGTGTGACCCAAAAAAAAAAATGAAAAGTAAGCTACATATACTAGCTTTTGCCCGCAGCTTCGCCCGCGTACATAAAATATAGCCTATGTCACTCAGGAATAAAGCAGCTTTCTATCGGTGAAAAAATTTTAGCAATCGGACCAGTACTTCCAGAGATTACCTCCTGCAAACAAAAAAACAAACTTTATCTTTTTATTATATTAGTTTAGAATAGAATAGAATAAACTTTATTGTACACCAGAATAGTAACAATTTCACAGAAACCTAAAAACCGGCCAAGTGCGAGTTGGACTCGCCCATGAAGGGTTCCGTAGCAGCAAGTAACATAATATAAAAGTTCTTGTAATGTGTTGTAACTTTGATCGATGTTTTAATAATAGTGTATTTTTTTCGATTTATGACTCATTAAAAAAAAACTACTTACTAGATTTCGTTCAAACCAATTTTCGTTGGCAGTTTTTATAGTAATGTACATCATATATTTTTTTTAGTTTTATCATTCTCTTATTTTAGAAGTTAGAGGGGGGGGGACACACATTTTACCACTTTGGAAGTGTCTCTCGCGCAAACTATTCAGTTTAGAAAAAAATGATTTTAGAAACCTCAGTATCATTTTTGAAGACCTATTCATAGATACCCCACCCCACACGCATGGGTTTGATGAAAAAAAAATTTTTGAGTTTCAGTTCTAAGTATGGGGACCCCCAAAACTTATTGCTTTTTTTCTATTTTTGTGTGAAAATCTTAATGCGGTTCACATAATACATCTACTTACAAAGTTTCAACAGTATAGCTCTTATAGTTTCGGAAAAAAGTGGCTGTGACATACGGACGGACAGACAGACAGACATGACGAATCTATAAGGGTTCCGTTTTTTGCCATTTGGCTACGGAACCCTAAAAATAGAATACCTTCATTATTTAATTTCTATTTGTTCTTTTCTATAGTAAAGAAAAACTCGGATCACGTATCAAAACAAACAAATCAGGATACAAAGATGTCGCATAAAGATCGTAAATAAATCTAACAAGAATAAAACATCCGATAACAAAAACCGATAATCCGCAAAGGTTTTAAGAATAGTGTCGAATATCCATAAAGTCGGCCATTTTCTGGATAATAACAAAAGCGGGGCAATTTATCATTATATTTCTGTAGACATCGGCATATAGGCCACACAGCGGGCTTAGCTGGGATGTAAAAATGATTTAGTGTCTATCTGCCTCATACAACGGTATGAGAAGAAAAGGCATTATTTTGCAATCTCACTCCTGATCGGTAAAAGATTATCTGATCGAAATCGATCGTTGATTTCTAACGTAATGTCGAACTTTTTCAGGAAGAATGTCGTAAGCGACAATTGGCGTTTTGTGCAGGAATGGAATTTCCCTTCCATAATTAAAAATTATGAATGAAAATATTTATTTTTTGGAGATTTTATGAGCTGGTACCTAACTAAGACCAGGTAAAGTCTTTATTTTCTTTGAATATATGTTGTTACTTTGATACCTTTTTTTTTAATTGATATAAACTAGTGCTTGACTGAGATCCCATCTGATGGTAAGCAGTGATGCAATCGTTGACAGCGAGGCGCAAGAGCCTATTCACTCTTAGTAAACTTATTTATTCTTCTTATTATACCATTATAATGCGGGTGTAACACATTCTGATTTTGTAGTTCTTTATTTGGCAGCAAATGAATCGAGTCAGCCTTCGCGGCAACTTCTCTGTGGTACCTAATCAATACTGCAATAAAACTCTCAGCTCCATTTTACCAAGATTTCGCTTCTTTCAAAGATTCCACATATTTTCCAGTTGTGAAGACGCTTGAGCTACAAAACCACACCAATTTAAATCACAGTGTCCACGAGAAATCAATTTATGAATAATTAAAACAACCACTGATTGATGGCACATTCGACAAAATCTCGTCATAAAACCCATTTATGAAAATATTAACAGCAACTATTGTACGAGTATTAGATCAGTAGTTATATGAATAACTAGCTTTTGCCCGCGGCTTCGCCCGCTTACGTAAAATAAGTACAGTCTACGTCATTCAGGAATAAAGCAGCTTTCTATAGGTATGTGAAAAAATTTAGCAATCAGACCAGTACTTTCGGAGATTACCTCCTTTTAAAAAAAAACTTTACTCCTTCATAATATTAGTATAGAAAAGAAATATTTTTGTATAGAATGATGTTATAGTAAATAATTTTTAATTATGGAAGAGAAAACCCATTTCTGCAAAAAACGCAAACTGTCGCTTACGATATTCTTCCTAAAACGGATCCATGTGATCGAATATAATGGTTTGCCGGAAGGCTTTTGGATGATAGACCATATTTTTTGTAGGAGGCTGTTAAGATCGGGAATACTTACGTTGATTATTATTTGTGTGGTTTATGAACGATGTTATTGTAGACTTATTTATTAACATATAATGCGCCTGTCTGTGTTTGAACCCGCGTCAGGCCAGAACTCGTAAGTCATGGCTTTTACCACTGGCCCACTACTACTCACTAGGTCACCACTGCTCAAAGGGCAACTAAAGGACAATCGTGTGGTTTTAGTCAGTAAAAGTCTAACAGACCCTCTCGCTCCACCTTAAAGTGGGATAGAAGACAGTGGATGATTTCCCATCTCAGAAAATAAAAGAAATTCAGAAAGAAAAGAAATAAAGTTTGAGGAAATTAGACTTTTGTTCAAACATGAACTTATAAAGCTACGAGTATTTGAAAGCTTTTAATATAGGTACTAAAACCAAATTGAACAGAAACAGCGGTGTTTACTCGTAATAAACAGTACTGTTAAAACTTTGGCAGGAGGTAACCTGATGCATTTGAAGTTTCACCGCATCCAAACTTTTCCACTCTTCACTCTCGGGCATCGTTAAATGCCAAAGCAGAAAAGTATTTTATAAATGTACAGATAATTGTGAGTACCTAGTTCTCTTTAATTTTTTTATTTTCGTAGTTTAGATTTTTTTTTAATTATCCAATGACATCCGCCATGCCATCCCCCGTTCTTGGGCGGAGCGGGAGATGGTTTCAGACTTTTACTGACCAAAAGCCTACTTCTGTTCCTTCTTTGCCATTATTCCAGGGCCCTGGGACCCATTACTCATGCCCCAGTAGGCTTCGAACCTACCGGGCCCCTACGGTTGCTGACTTGTGCTCGGTTCGGACGGTTACCGGACTGTCGGACGGTGAGCTACCCATTGCTCGCCGTCCGCAAGCCCGCGCCTACGGTGGCCGGAAATCGGGATCGGAATCCCGGCGGCTGGGGCGCGTGCGACCGCGTCCTTTGCTAGCATTACTACTTAACTTTACTATTGGAATTAGGTGATGAAAATCAAAAAGAGATAATTTATAAAACAATTTCTTTTATCTTCAGCCTGCTTACAAAGGTTAACTAGTCCTACCCATTTTACTAAATGTAGGATATTTTTTGTCCTAACGACCAATAAAATGAAACCTAAATTAGAACTTAAGTAATTTATGGCAAGAAAAGGTCTTAAGTATAAAGAATTCTTATCCCAAGATATTTTTTGTACCAGGTCTAAGCTGCTAGCGGATCTTAAGACAAAATGTTGAAATCTACAGTGTAACGCGGCTAAGGATTAGTTCACACCGAGACGCGACGCGACGCTTGGGACACATTTTAGTGTCTAAACAGACGGACCGCATTTCAACTGCAAATTGCAGTTTAAGTGCAGTTTGAATGCAGTTGACACGACTGCAATAGAACTGAAACACGACAGCAATAGAACTGCAAACCAAACGTGCGGTCCGATTGCAGTCGTGTGAACTGCACTATTCGTGGGAGGACGGAGCGTGCGGGCGGGTTGGTATGATGCAGTTCGGATGCAGTCTGTTTAGAGCCCTAAAAGAGCGACTCAAAATATAACTTTTTTTACTGCACGAAAAGTTACACATGGTGTGACGTATTCTGAAATCTCACTGTGAAATGTGTATCTTTTCGATTAGTAAATAAAGTTATATTTTGAGTCGCTCTTTTAAAATGTGCGCGTAGCTTCGCGTCTCGGTGTGAACTGACCCTAAAGAATATGATCTTCGATCAATTAAAGCTGGTTATTCTAAGGATTTATTTTAGCAAAATGTAATAAACAACAAAATGACGCTAAAATCAAATCAAATCTTTTTCTGAAAACCGCATCAAAATTGTTTATAAATCGAACCAGTAATTCGAAATTCAAATGTTGGTATGAGGAAGAGTGCGCGTAGTACGAACATCTTGCTGTCTCTTTTCAACGAACGAAACCTAATGGCCGTGACGTCACATTGCAGTATGTGCATCCTTTTTATGTTACTTGACAGTTTCCACTTCTATCAGATTTGAAAGGTTTCTAACTTCCTTAATTTTGAACGGATTTTTTTTTTTTTTCTACTAGCGATTTTGAATAAAACTACAGCTTTATAATACTAGTAATTAAATAAATAAGTCCTTACCCAGTTGTTTGTCTAAAATGATTTCTGTTACGAGGATTTAGTTTAAAAGATACAGAAAGAATAAAACGTGTAATATCTACGCTTTAGGTTTATAAGAAGTTATACCAATACTTTTTTGTTAAGATTCAGCACACACAATACTAAAAGTAAACTCACCAAATCAAGAAATAAACAGAAACAACTTGAAAAGAACAAATAAAGAAAAGCAGCAAAATAATAATAAAATAAAAATTCGCGGAGAAGCAGAAAAGGGCGTAAAATTTCACCTCTATACAACTCACATGTGGCCTTTCTGTACCGACACAATATTCTTTATAGACTAGTAAAGCGAACTTGGTTCGAAGGTTCCGTATCTAATTTGAAATCACTTGAACGTGGAAGTGAATTATCTTCAAGGAGAGTAGCGCTGTCGGTAGGACTAATGCATGTGATCAAAGTGTCGTTAAAAGTCATCGTCAAGACAATAAATTACTGTGTTACTGCCACGTCTTCCGTGACCGAAATGAAGATAAGTTTCCTTTCTTCAAGCTTACATTTATGTGATATGTGCTAAGGAGTTGGTACTGACTGTCGGTTTGACAGCATAACGACTGTCAGACCGACAGTCAGTACCAACTCCTTATATATATATATATAGATAGTCAGAAACCACTAAACCTAAAACTATTTTTGCCAAGGGGTACCTATCCTGTTAATCAGTAACATCTCAGACTCAAATCTACATGGTTCTCATATGATTTGAACATTACATATTTGCTGTATGGACTTTAAAGAGACTTTTACCCCATAGTTGGTTGCGATGTTTCTTCTCAGGGTATTAAGTTAGGGAACACTGCCATCTAGTTTAAATAGACGTAAAAATTTACTTGTAAAAGAGTTTTTTAATTATTTTTTTTGCAAAATAAACATCATTTATCATTTTATAATTGGTTATGCTGTTGTTCCATAAACATAACTAGTATTCAGCTGCTTCTGTTTAGACTAGAAGCCGATCAAAACAAAGTTAAGAGTAGGCTGGGTATATTGATAATATCGTGCAACAATTCGCAATAAACAGTGCTGTAGATTTCTCATTACTCATAACAGAGCTTGGAAATGGAAATCTCGACATTCCCTATTTTTCATAAAATATGCAAGGCAGGCCGCAATATTCTGAATGCAGGAAGCCTGGCTTCGGAAACAATATACCTTGTGCAATATATCTTACGGGGAAGGAAAATAAAACGTTGGCATTAAAATCATATTGGGTATAGTTACGGGCCCCTAAATTTGTGGTCTCGGTTCACATTTCGCCAATATTTTTTTATTTGAAGAACAATTTGTGAGTCTGATACGTGTTACATTACATTTATGGCTGTTTTATTATATTTTGTGCTTGAGCAGTTTAGTAATTGTCGATACTTTAGGAATTTGGGCAGTTTGGGGTATTTTTTGTTGTGTCGTTAGTTCTTTTAGTATGTAATGGTATTGGAGTTATTATACGTATTTCCCAGAACCCAGTAGAGTTGTGAAAGTCAGATAAGCAGTCGCTCCATGAGATATTTTGGTATTCAGTTGCGTCTGGCTTGGAAACTGTCCCCAACATTGTTGAAAAGACTGGGTAGATTGGTTTGTACGGATGGCGTTCTTTATGAAATAAAAATTACTGGTTTCACATATAAACTACCGGTCTTCCAAGATGATTTAATGTTGATATAAATTTATTTTAGAAAATAACAAAATAAATGTACTGTAAAGTTACAACGTGGATTTTTTTAAAGAGATACCGTGATCCTGGATCGCAAAACTTAAACAAAAAAAACCGGCCAAGTGCGAGTCGGACTCGCCCATGGAGGGTTCCGTAGCAGCAAGTAACATAATATAAAAGTTCTTGTAGTTCATTGTAACTTTGATTGATGTTTTAATAATAGTGTATTTTTTTAGATTTATGACGTATTAAAAAAAAACTACTTACTAGATCTCGTTCAAACCAATTTTCGTTGGTAGTTTACATGATAATGTACATCATATATTTTTTTTAGTTTTATCATTCTCTTATTTTAGAAGTTACAGGGGGGGGGGGGCACACATTTTACCAATTTGGAAGTGTCTCTCGCGTAAACTATTCAATTTAGAAAAAAATGATATTAGAAACCTCAATATCATTTTTGAAGACCTATCCATAGACACCCCACACGTATGGGTTTGATGAAAAAAAAAATTTGAGTTTCAGTTCTAAGTATGGGGACCCTCAAAATGTATTGCTCTTTTTCTATTTTTGTGTGAAAATCTTAAAGCGGTTCACAGAATAATAATAATAATAATTCTTTATTGACATAATTTACAATTTGTATTATAGGATTCCCTAACGCCTGCGCTAGTAGAAACTGTGTTGCAGGTGTTAGTGTCTTCCCTACAATAAAGTGACATTAATTTTACGTCAAACAGAGTGTGTTAGTTAATTGAAAAAGAAAAAGAAACAAAACAAAAAAAATATATATATATAAAACAATTAAATTAAAAGTGGACAAACATGCTGCTATGAGTGTGTCTGTGAGTGAGTGTGTATATTAGTGTGTTTATTTAGGTGAGTGTGTTTATGCATGCGTGGGCGTGTAATATATAAATGTGTAGAATACATCTACTTAGGTACTAAGTTTCAACAGTATAGCTCTTATAGTTTCGGAAAAAAGAGGCTGTGACATACGGACGGACAGACAGACAGACAGACATGACGAATCTATAAGGGTTCCGTTTTTTGCCATTTGGCTACGGAACCCTAAAAAAACGATGTTATTGTGAATAAAACAGTCCAACTAAATAATGCTGTGATGATTCCACCAACTTCTTAGTCATCATCATCAACATTTCAGCTGAAAGACGTCCACTGTTGGACATAGGCCTCCCCCAAGTGTCGGCACAATGAACGGTCCTGTGCGTCTTGCATCCATCGGATTCCCGTAACCCTTACCAAGTCATCGGTCCACCTTGTAGGAGGTGCAATTGTTACCCAAATCCACTTCTTGATAATAAATAAATAATAATATCCGACCTCAATTGATATGAGATAAAGGGCAGGAAGAAGAAGAAGAATATCCAAAATGTTTTAATAAATCACATAAAAAACATTCAAGTCAGCTTACCTTGTAAAATATGAACACATTTTGTTTTAAAAAGAACATAAACGTCGAAGCTCTAAAACTTTCCGAAATAAAGTGCTTACAAAAATGAAGTTGCTGCACTGTGTAAAATTACTGCTTTTATACGCAAATTCACTTAAAATATGGCAGCTGTAATGAATTCCTTCTTGCAAAATCTTGTCTTATAACTTAAAAGAGATATATTCGGGTTGAAAATTCTAGAGATTTATGTTGGAGAGTTGCAAGTAATAAAATAATCTTGGCATCGCAACAGCTGCTTTTGTACCCGTCAATCATTCTCTTTAGAAGTTTTCTGTCTAAACAAATACAGCATAACCGCTAGAGAACTTAGGTTGCCGATATAGGTCGAATAATAACCAGGCCAGGGCACATTGCTCGCAGAACAGATGGTCGTTGGAGCCGAAAGATTCTGGAGTAGCAAGGCGGAAAGACAGCTCGAGCCCCGGTATGAAGGCTAGAAGGAACGGGGTGGGTCTTTTAGTCAGTAAAAGTCTGACACTATCCCCCGCTCCGCGCAAGAGCGGGGATTGTTATTGGATGATTTTTTCTCACCATAAAAAAAGAAATAGGCGGTAAGGTCGCTTTTGGGAAACGCTGCTTTGAAAGGCCTCCCATAGGTTGACCGATAACTTGGTGAGAGTCGCGGGAATCTGATGGTTGGAGACGCAAAAGACCGGTCTTTGTGGGCAAGCGATGATATGGTCAACGAGAGAGCACTCTAGAAGTAGGTACTACTAGCCTATTCACTTTTGACTTTAAGTGTTTTTACACCTAGGTTGTAGCTGTTAAGAAACACAGACTCCACAGGTAATTCCACTCCTTATGTAATGACATAATGAAGTTTATAACAGCCTAAAGCTACCAATTCACTGGGATTTCGCAAATCTTTATGGAAATTGGCAAAACCCTATGGCACCCATGGATACTCTCATTTTGAACCCCTCTGGATATTATGGGTTATTTGATAGCAAAGGTTTTTGTATCAATTGAATAAGCAATTTTATGGGATCCTGAAACAGGAAGGAAGAATTTCTTGACCAAAAACTTTCTCTTTTATCCTCATGATGATTTCGTTATCTTTATCAATGTGATTGTATTTTGTAATCCTAAAACAAAGATTGTTTCTTTTCGCGTCGATTGTCTACCAACTCAAATACTCAAATATTCGAAATCAGAAACACTTTTTTTCAAATCGACCAATTACGGGCACTTTTGAATAGTCAAAATGTCGGTCAGTCAAAACAAAGTGAAGCTAAATTGCATGTTCCAAAGCGTAGATCACTATGGAGAAGAACGTGCTAGGAACTCCATGGCCAGTCTGTTAAATGATATATTGAGTTACATACATCCTGGTTACGAGTATGTGAGCTTAATGTATATAAATAATGAAAATAAAACTAATTAAAAAATAGAAATTAAAGTAAGCAGAAATAATGGCAGCTAAGAGATTTAGCTGCTTAGACGGCTCCATCATTGACTTCTTCTATAGCCAAATACATCTGGCAAGAGCCGGTGGTAATGTGCACGTTGGCCTGAATAAAAAGCGCTTCATATTATAATATGAAGAGGTAAGACAGAGCTTAGTTCCTAATATGGTACAGCTAGAAAAAATAATTAACTTTGAAAAAATGTTTATAATTTCGACAAGTAAAAAGAATTCAAAAGAGCATTTTCGAAACTTTTGTTCGTAGTTCTTTTTTATTGTGTCAGATAGGTAGGTACCCATATTAAATGCAATACGTATTCTGTTCGCAAAAAAAGTCCCGTACCACGTTCCTTGAGACCCGAGACGCGCCTACGCCGTCATTCGAACCGTGTTACATTTTATGTGCCCCTGTAACCTACTTCAATGGGGCATACGACAATATAAATATTTTAATAACTTTAACATTGTATGGTGCCAGATGTGGGTTCAATAATGTCGGCACAATGCAACGTTGTTTTATTCATGTATTGTGTTTTGACTGCTAAGGAGGCCGATTTTTGTGCACTAAAGTGTACACTGATGCTTGAATGAATGTCTACATTGTAGTACAGAATACTGGGTTAATGCAAGTCGCGCACTGAGGGTTCCGTATAAACTTACCTATGTAAACAGTTTAATTCCCGAATTGAGTTACAAAGATTTTTCAGTTTCAGGAAAAAAAAAATTGTGACGTACTATTTAAACGGGAAGTACCGTATAAATTTTGATCCCCTTGAGTGTTACAAAATTCACGTTTTTTGCGACATAAACGGCCATAACTTTTTTTTACGCTAACTTATATATTGTAAGCTTCAAGAGACCGCAGACCTGAGTGTTATATGGCTTTAATTTCAACTCGATACCTCTAATAGTTCTCGAGATAAAGGGTCTTGTAGAAGCAAAAAAGAAATAATGTAACGAAGATTCATGTAAATCAATACGATTTAAAAGAGTATCCATGGAGTTTTTGCACGTTCTTCTCCATAGAGACCTACTTTTTTTTTTTTTTTTTTTTTTTCAATGGGAAAAATCATTTTATGACAACCCCCGCTCTTGGGCGGAGCGGGAGATAGTGTCAGACTCTTACTGACTAAAAAACCCATCCCGTTCCTTCAAGCCTTCATATGGAACGTGCAATTTAGCTTCACTTGTTTGACTGACCGACATTTTGACAATTCAAAAGTGCCTGTAACTGGTCTATTTGAAATAAACGTTTCTGATTTCTTGAAACAGACAGACATACGGACAACAAAGTGATCCTAAAAGGGTTCCATATTTTTTCCTTTTGAGATACAGAACCTTAAAAATGGGCTGACTGACACTAGTTACAGGAGGAGGCCGATTTTCGTGCACTAAAGTGTAAACTATACACGCTTGAATGAAACGTTGTAATGAAAAAATGGGTTGATAGTACAAGATTTGGTTTAGAAATAGACTTAAAGTTTCTAAATAACCGTAAAAACAAACAACGAAATCACTCGTGTATTCCAAAGGTTAAACTTTGGAATGAGGGCGAACTACGCTTTATTCTTAAAATAGTAAGATTTTTTTGAGATGGAAAATAATCATATGACTTCTCTCGCTCTAGAGTGGAGCGAGAGTTTCAGACTTTTACTGACTAAAACTCAATATATGTTCCTTCGTTGGCTCTTTACATTCCAGAGCTACGACAACTCTTTCAAACGTTTCCGCAGCTCTATCTTTTGGACTACAGAAGATGAAGTAACGGTCCGTAATAAAATAGAAACTAGGATGTAACCATAATTTTGTAAATATTTTCTGATTTCAAAGAGTATCCATGGAGTTTCTTGCACGTTCTTCTCCATAGAGATCTACACTTTGCCAATAGCTTCACCGTTTTTTGGTACTGACCGACCTTGACCATTCAAAAGTGTATTTAAATACCTAGTTCAATCGAAATAAATAATGCTTTGAGTTTGAATTTAATAAGAAGAAATGACGATCCGTAAAGGTATCAACGTTAGAGGACTCACTGCTTACTAACAGGCGGGACCTCAGTCAAGCACTAGTTTATATCAATTAAAAAAAAGCGCCATGCACGAGCAGAGCACGGACCGAGCTCAAATTCGTTTAGTGTCGCTCGTTCTCGGCTCCTCTAGAAGCAACCCACACTACAAGAATTTGACCTTGGCTCATGCTTCGCTCGTGCTATGCTCCTCTAGTGTAAACCTTTTTTTTATTATTGATAGGCTCTCGTTTGACCACCATCTCACCTGATGGTAAGCGATGATGTGGTCGACGATGGAGCACGCTTGCCTAGAAGTAACCTACCTTCAAATATAGAACCCAAACAGAGTTCATGAACCTGTGACAAACTTGGAACAATACTCAAACCTAATTACCCTTGTATCTCGCGCTTCACCGTTTTATTATCTGACATATCCTATGCATCCTCAACATTTCAACGTCGTATAAATGCGTCATTTACGACAATTATATCACTGTTATGTTTCATAATGGTGGCAGGAAGTGTCGCATGGCATCGAGCACATTAAGTCGACACTTAATGAGTATGATGACACTGGAGAGCTTAATGACGAGATGGTGTCTTGTATTGTCAACGGCTGCTGTAATGCTGATCGTAAAACCAAAGCTTAGACGAATTTAGATGTTAGTATAAGATGATATGAATAAGTGTCCGACAGTAGTAGAGGAATTTTTATTCTATTTTATTTGAATGAAAAAGTACTTAATCTTAACTTTATTAGAAATCGCAAATAGAAAGATTTTTTTTTAAAGTAATTACTTATTTTTAGTTTATACGGAACCTGAAACACCTGTCTAGTAGCTATTTTTGTGTTTTACATTTCAAAACTGTATTATAAAAATTACAAAGTTATTATCCAGTTATGGTACCTGGTTGGCGGCATAAATACATGGTCGTCAGGCTACCCGGGTGACTGAGGGACCGCATCCAGGGCCTCAAGTCTGCTATTGCAATAGTGTCAGAATGGTCTATCATTGATTTCATAATTGTTGCTAATGACAAGTTTTGGTAATCTACTAATACGAGTATAATGGCGTCACTATGACTTTCCGATGGTTAACCACTGACACTCCATTGAAAGAAATGACATAGAATGGTAATCTCGTACATGATGACAAATTAATATTTGACGTATTCGGTAATCTGCAAAAATTTTGACAGTTCCTTTGATCAGTGACCTACCATTACGACGTCATTGCGCAATTAGTGCTTTTAATAAGCTCGATATTGTCATTCTACCACAATTCTAATACAAGACCATTGACCGATCAATGATCGATCATTATGAATTAGCAGATTACAAACTTTTAGCAAAATCACAATAGGATCGTGTTGGAATGACGAATATATAAAAATAGCAGACTTGGGCCCCAGCTGTGCCGCTCATTAAATTATCTCTTATTTATTATTATTATTATTTAGAAGATAAGGGGCTATGCATCACCCATAGTGTAGGGGATGTAGTCACTGCGACCTAAAAGATCTATTGTGACTCGCCACCTTGTTAGAGTAACTCTTTTAGCCCGGAGGCTTCCAAGAAATTTAGAATACTCCTAGCTTTTAGAGTAATAAATTATCTCTTAGCAAAACAACTTGATTACGTAAACCCTTCATTCAAGCACTACATAAGATAGCAGTTGGTAGTTTGTCACACTCAAATGTCTCGCTAATGGTCTTGATTAAAAATAGTGACCATAAAGTTTCTTGCACGTTCTTCTCCATAGAGATGTAAGCGTCGAAATGTGGAATTAGCTTATTTTTTGTGACTGATTACATATTATCAACTAGCTTTTGCCCGCGGCTTCACCCGCGTGCATAAAATATAGCCTATGTCACTCAGGAATAAAGCAGCTTTCTATCGGTGAAATAATTTTAGTAATCGGACCAGTACTTTCAGAGATTACCTCCTACAAACAAAAAAAGAAAACAAACTTTATGTCTTTATAATATTCTATGTATAGATGAATCTAGATGAATCGGACCAGTACTTTCAGAGATTAGGTACCTCCAACAAACAAAAAACAAACTACCCCTTTATTATATTAGTGTACTCGTAGATTATAAAGTGCGTGTAAATGATTTGATTAGCATAGCATTATCAGCCTTTTACTACAGACACTCCCATCGAAGCTACTCTAAGAGAGTGAATGGGCCATAATCCACCACGTAGGTCCAGGTGGGTGCCAGTTTCCACAGGATGTTTTCCATTACTGTTCTGAGAGTGGTGAAGATAAATAACACAATGTAATGCGCCTGCTTGGTTTTGAACTCACGACCTACAACTCATAAGTCGACGCCGTTACCAATGGGCCACTGTTTATATAATTTAATTCAAATATTATATACTAGCTGTCCGCCCGCGACTTCGTCCGCGTGTACTTCGGTTATCGCACTCTAAACGTGTTTTCCCGTAGGAATAAGACGTTTTTCCGGGATAAAAAGTAGCCTATGTTCTTTTCCATGTCAAAGGCTATATGCATGCCAAATTTCATCCAAATCCGTTCAGCCGTTTTTGCGTGATTAAGTAACAAACATCCAAACATCCACACTTTCAAATTTATAATATTATATAGGTATATATTTAGGATACGTTGAATTTGAACTGATATAAAGCAACACACTAGTTACTAAACCTATTTATTTTACCAACAAAACTATCACAGCCGCAAACTATTTGAAATCGTTATCAACAATGATTAATAATTTAATGCAGATTGGTTCATAGCGATATCGTCTACACAGGACGTTATTCAGAGCGAGGTGCTACGAGTTTAATTAATATATTATACAGTTGATACGCCTATTTCTGTGTTGAATGATAGGAATAGAAAGCAGACAGAGTTATGTAACTGGATGAGTGGTGATTAACATAACATACGAGCATCAACCTTATATAAATAACAAGCCGAACATAAAATGCCTAAAAGAGTTTCTGGTCCATGAAAAAACTATTTAAAGGCACTTTGCCTATGTCACTTAAGCGGAAGCTAATGGATATGTGTATTCTCCCCATCCTGACCTATGGTGCACAGACTTAGTCTTTGACTAACATCCAAAAGTCTAAACTTAAGGTTTGCCAACTTGCTATGGAGCGCAGCATACTAAGTGTTAAAATAACGGATCGCGTTCGAAACACTACACTACGCTCCAAAACGCAAATCATTGACGTGGTTCAGAAGGCTGCCCAACTTAAGTGGGACTGGGCTGGACATGTCTGCCGCATACAGATCGAGCGGTGGGCCAGTAAAACGCAAAATTGGTGCCCTGAAATCGCACGATCGTGTCAGACCAAGAAGATGACGGAACGACTTAAATGTCTTCCTGGGAATTGGAAAGAAGTGGCTCAAAACCGGGAAATGTACCCAGAAAACTGGTAGCATTGCCACGTTGTATGGCAATGCTAACTCTTTCGGTAAAAAACGAGCCAGCCTTGATAACCTTATAATGTAATGTTCCCATTGCTAGAACTCAGGCCTCTTCTCTAAGAGAGGTTCTGTAACAGAGATATTTGTAATACATAACATGATTGAAAGAGGGTCTATGGAGTCCCTTGCACATTCTTCTCAATAGAGATCTACGCTTTGGAATGTGCAATTAGCATCAATTTTCTGAATGACTGACTTCTTGACATTTCAAGTGCCTGTAAATGGTTTATTTGAAATAAAATGTTTTGAATCTTTGAGGGAATGAGCAATCCATCACCATGGCTTAGTACGGGGTTGGTGGATATCAAGTGTTCGATTTTTTTTTTTGTTCTAGGGCATGTCGGCTTCCTTACAATGTTTTTCTTCACCATTTTGAGAGCAGTAGGGATGAAATAAATTACCCAAAGTAATACACGTACGTCTGGCTGGGTTAGATTGTACCCATCACTCATAAGAGTGGGTTGTTACCACTGGTCTTCTAAATAGTAATTAATTAATAAGAATGAAGAACATTGACATGTGTTGCTGATATGTCACAGAGTGAATCTTTTATAATTTGACTAAGCCTAAGCACTTCTAATTCACTGCAATACCGACATTAAATAACTAAAACCTAATAGTGATCACACGGAAGTTCACAAAGTAGAAACGGACGCAACGCAACAGTTGCATCTCAAACGTCGGAAGCAATCGATTGGCTGCGCCCGGGGAATGCTGTGGACATTTGAACGTTTGAACAGAACTGGGCCCACATGTGGAACTTTTGAACAGGACTCGACCCACATGTGGGACAGTCGGGCGACCGGAGCGAGATCAAATAGCCCGTATGACAGGTGACGAGACAGAAATTCCGGTGACCACCTCTATTACGGACGAATTTGCTGAATGCAAACCGATTACGAACTACTATGTACAGTTTTTGATCGGTTTTCTTTGAGTGAATGTGAAGTTGTGGTTGTGAAATTGATTCATAGTGGATGTTATGATGTAAAATTGGTGTACTTTTGTATCTCAACTGGACAATGTGTATGCTTTGGTAGAATCATTGAAACAGGCGCGATCTCTGTAAAATGGTACTGAGAATTTTATTGTAGTATTAATGATTTTTTGTTAGTGTGTAGTTAATGATTAAATGCTATTATTCTATGAAAGACTTCTTCGACGATAAATCACTTTTAAAATACAATTTGCCTGGGTCATGATGCGTTTTGTATACTTAGATACATGATGAACTTTTTTTTTACTGATATTTGTAACTGCAACAAATATTTAGAAATGTAATAATTTTACAATGTATTCTGATTAATGTTGACATACATGTAAATTCACTATTATGTACCTACATTTTATTGTACGCTCTAAGGGTAGGGCATAGCTGTTCGCAAAATATTCAATTATTACCATCTGTATTATGTACAATTACCTATGATCCACAATAAAGATTATTTGATTTAATTTGATTTGAATGAATGAATGCCTTTGCAAACAAAAGTCAGCCTTCTCAGCAGAAGACTGAAGGCTTTGACAGATTTTAGAATAAATAAAGTAAAACCATTAATAATGTTTACATGCCTATTCTAATAACTGTTAAACCATAGATTTATAAGATATGTGTTAAACTAAATATTTTTTTTTAACCTCACACTGGTTTAACTAGTGTAGCTGTGCGAAGCCAAAACAAAAAAAAATACTACAGACGATATACATAGGTCCTAATTGCTCTCTCGAACTCTTGTGCAAAATTTAATGCTCTTCTATATATCTATCTAGCGGTTTCGTTCGTGGGTGGTCTGTCAGTAATTAAACCATTTAGAATAAGTAGACTAGAACGAGAAATAACTAAGTATTTCATTGGACTTTATATTTCTTAAATGTTTTTCACAATAAAGACCTCGATTGCGGACGTGCAAGCTTCGTTCTTTTAAGTAACTGGCACTTTGACAGCTCATAAGTGCCTGTGACTATAGTTTTAGAAATCTGCAAGAGGTAAAGTTTGTTTTTTTTTGTTTGTAAGTACGAGGTAATCTCTGAAAACACTGGTCCAATTGCTAAAATTTTTTCACCGGTATAAAGCTGCTTTGTTCCTGAATAACATAGGCTTAGATAGGCCAGCTATTTTATGTACGCAGGTGAAGCCGCGGGGAAAAGCTAGTAATTAATATTTAAGATAGAAATGTAATTTTTAGGTATTGCTATTGCAATTTATATTAGTTTGAGTAATTTCATTTTTAGTAGGCGTTCATTAATGGGTCTGTAGTCGTTTGGGCCCGCTCGGTTTGGGTCCGCGGGATCAATCGACACAGTCCCATTTTGAAGGTGTCGATTGGACCCACCGCCCAATTTTATTATAAGTACAGTCATGAAAGAAAGTCAAATCTTTTAGTTTTAAATGATTACTACATTAGTTGTGTACTTAAAGTGAGGCTGTGGTTAAAATATAGTGATATTTTACGTGAAAAATCTATTATAAATTAGTGTACATAAAACTTCATACTACCTATAGGTATATTTTTTTTGCTTTCAGTAGTAATAATATGAAAGTTTGCCATCTACTTCACAAGAATTCCCATCAATGTATTTTGGTATAGTATTGTTGATTGTTATATTTGATTAATACTATTTACTACGTTAATTTATATAACTTTATTTATGAACGTTCTTTTATCTGCCTATGATTAATACCGTATATATGTTCCATATAATTTAAAAAGATTTTAGAATTTGATTGAGAATAAACTTTTAAATCTAACTAAATTGCGTTTTATTATATTTTGACTTACCACTTTTGCACTTGACTGTATCCACCAGTAGCATTAAACAATGGATTTTTTTTTTAAATTTGTATATGGGCCCAATCGACCACCAAAAATAAATAAAATAAATTGTGTGGTCGTTTGGGCCCGCGGGACCAACATCGTGCGGGCCCAAACGACTACAGACCCCATTAATAACCCGCGAAATTAAAATTTATAAAAAAAAACACGTGTGGCACTCGGGGACTGCCGCGGTAAAGCTATTGCATAGCATTTTTATCAACTTATACAATTATAATTATTTATTTATTTTATTTATGCAGTATTTTTTTTCCTTTGTTTTTTTTTCTTTAATATTAATTGAAGTTACACTTTCACACATTGAATTGAATTTTGATTGATTGTTCACTCATTTGTTTTCTTATCGGTCACCACCACAGAACATAGGAATCATTCAGTAGATCCTCTGTTCTGTGGTCACCACGCTCAAAAAACAAATGAGTGGGGGGTGTTAGGTTATTTTCGTTACGGAATTTCTGGATTCGGTCTTTACGCTCAAGGCCCGCGATAGAAGACAATAGCTTAAAAACAAAAATCATCAGATCAGAGTCTGGTTCTGTATTCATTAAAATATGATTTTTCACTACATACTTAGGTACATCATACTATCCTTGTTATAATTTTCTTCTTTCAATTAAGCTGAAACTAGTTTGAACTAAGTTACAGCTCTAACATTGGTAAATACTGTCAACTCATTAACAAGTGGATTGACGTCAACGGTTCTATCATCCGATAAGGATATTTACTATGTTAATTACACTCGTATCGGAACTATCGATATCCGTATAGAATACCAAAAGATCCACTCGGCACAGAGTTTGGTAGGCAAGTTACATATATAAACCAAAACATCCTTTAACTTACAATTCGCTGGTAATCTTCAGATGCAAGAAAAAATTAATATAAGGAAATAAATAATACAAATTCATAATCGATTTTATTTTATAAAAGAAAGAAAAGTATTTATTTTAGCGCACAAAACATAGTAGACAACAAAAACTTAAGACAAACACAAATCAAAAAAAAAAAATTAAGTAAAGTAAAAAAGTAAAAGTACTTAGGTGTCATCAGCTACTTATTTTTTCTAGATTTTATTTTAAAATAACATACATTATAAGTTTTGTAATGTTTAATTTTTTAGGTACCTATATACAAATTCATATGAAAAAGGAAGGAAAGAAATCTAAGAAACAAGAGAAATTAATATAAAGAATGAAAGAATTGATTATGATGAACCAGAGAAAGAAATGATGACCTATATAGAACGAAAAAAATACGAACCAACAAAATTAATAAAAGCAACCGTTTGAATAAGGAGATTAGGTATAAGACCAGAAACGATGAATGCTTTAATTGATAGATGATAGATAATATTATTTCACACAATGGAATAACTAGAACTAAGTAACAGATTAACTAACAGAGAAGTATGAGAATAGACACTGTGATATTCAGACTAGGCAAAATAATGATGATGATGTAGCGACATCTATGGCGCCACATAAGAACTACGAAGAAAATACGAAATCCTGCATCGCGCAATCAAAGTTCTCCGCGCGATTTGAACATATACGACAGCCCGAAATCATCTATGGGGCAGTCGCCCACCAGACTATAACACCTGTCTGGTTGGAGGATCCTCCCTTTTCAATAGAGGCATGCGGGACTTTACTCTCTGTTCCGCATACCTCCAAACTGGTGACCCCGACGTGACAATCATATAGGTACTCGTAATTCGTTATCATATCATATTTCTATTGTTTTTTCTTTTTATTATTGACTAGCTTTTACCCGCAGCTTCGCTCACGTACATAGAATATAGCCTATGTCACTCAGAAATAAAGCAGCTTTCTATCGGTGAAATAATTTTAGCAATCGGACCAGTACTTTCAGAGATTACCACACACATGATAGAAGCAACAAGTAATATGTAACCAAGCATTATATGTAACACATAATATGATTTAAAAGAGTGTCCATGGAGTTTCTTGCACGTTCTTCTCCATAGAGACCTACTCTTTGGAACGTGCAATTTAGCTTCACTTTTCTTGGACTGACCGACATTTGACTATTCAAAAGTGCCTGTAAATGGTCTATTTGAAATAAATGCTTTGATTTGATTACCTCCTACTAACGAAAAAACATAAAAACAAACTTTACATCTAATGACATCTCCCGCTCTTGGGCGGAGCGGGAGATAGTGTCAGACTTTTACTGACTAAAAACCCACTCCTGTTCCTTCTTGCCTTCTTCCTTTCTTTCTTTCTTTCATATTATATACATAGTATAGTTGTAGACTAGTGATCCGCCCCGACTTTGCATAGGTACAAATTATGCACAAAAACCTTCCCCGTTTATTGCTCTTTCTGATAATGAAAACCGTATCAAAATCCGACCACTATCTCACCTGACGATGTGGTCGACGATGGAGCACGCTTGCCTAGAAGTAACCTATTCACTCTTGACATAAAAATCTACTGGTTGTTGCTATCAGCAACATTAACATTTCAATAAGAACAGAATTTTGAATTAAAAAAAGCTTTACAAATTCCATCAGTCAAGCTACTTGCATAAATTTTTTCTAAAAACTTTTAAGTAAGTGTAATGTACCACGCCACCTCGACAACACAAAAAATGTAATTGTATGAAGAATTGTCAATGTCAATCTGTATTTTTTACCGACAGACAATGTTATTATACCATAGAACTCGGAGATGATTCAGCGGCCGCTACTAGATACGGTAGTATCAGCATCAGGATCAATGGGTCCTCCGAAAAGAAACCCCGGAACTCAGGGCAAAGAAGGAACGTGGGTGTAGGTTTTAGCCAGTAAAAGTCTGCCCTCTCGCTCTACCCTAAAGCGGGAAAAACGGATTTTACGAAACTCCACCCCCCCCCCCCCCCCCCCCAAAGGGATCCACTGTAGGCGCGGGCTTGCGGACAGTGAGCAATGGGTAGCTCGCTGTCCGTCGGTAACTGTCCGGACCGAGCCCAAGTAGTCGACGGCGCGCACTGTTCCCGCGCGCCTCAAGGAGTTGTCAGCAACAGCAGGGGCCCAGCCGGGTCGAAGCCTACTGGGGCCAGGGTTATCCGAAAGGGCTTGAAGGAACGGGGTGGGTTTTTTAGTCAGTAAGAGTCTGACATTATCTCCCGCTCCGCTCAAGAGCGGGGGTTGTCATTGGATGTCTTACCCATAAAAAAAAAAATAGCCCAGGCAACCGTACAATCCTGCAACTTTAGCAGGATTAGCTATTTCTAGGCAAGCGTGTTTCATTAATTCCAATTACTGAATAAATATCAAATATCTTGTCTCGCACATTCCAAGTGTCAGACTTTTACTGACTATCGTTTCAGGGCAATACGCCAATAGCAATGCGCCATTCCTAGCTCTGTATTGTATTGTATTATATTAGCTTCAGCCAATGGCTTCTCGTGCGAGAAAGTAGAAAAATAGATAAGTCATTCAGTACTAAACTAACATTCTACTGGTGATAGAATCGGTCCAGTAGTTAAAAAAAAAAAATCTTATCTAATAATATAGCTTTATGCTTTCTACCTGCTGAATTGATTGTGAAAATTGAAAACAATTTTTTAATCGTTCTTAATAAAAATCAATTCTTGGAAAAAATAGATTCATCATTTATCTGAAGATTTATCATAACGTTTAATGTAATAATATTATTATAACAATTTTAAAACGCAAAATGAACCCAACGAATTAGAAGATTTAGCATTTGGCAAAGCGTAGGAGCCCAGCAGGGTCAAAGCCTACTGGGGCCAAGGGTTTGCTTCTGAAAGGAAAACCCGGCCCTAGAATGAAAGGCAACGAAGGAACTAGGACTGGGTTTTAGTCAGTAAAAGTCTGACACACCCTCTCGCTCCACCCAAGGGCGAGAGATGTCATTAAGATGATTTTCCCACCAAAAAAAAGGGAACTGCCCCCCTAGCCAAGTTACAACCGTTTCGCTTGCGTCGAACGCTTCGAGTTGGCCGCGTCGCCGATTCTTTTGTTCTGACCACATGACTGAGCGTTGAAATGGCGTCATTCCTGTACATTTGAAGCTTTCTACTAGCGTTAACTATTGCTAACGCTAGTAGAAAGTAGTTGGTTGGTTTAGTAACTTGGCTCAACTCGGTACTAGTTCCAGAGATTATTTCCTACAAACAAACTTTACCTCTTTGTGATATTTTTATAAACGTAAAAGATACAACAAAACATTTTAAAGTTACACCAAGCAAAAACTGTCGTCTCAATTTGTTCCCGTAAATGCCTCTTGCCTCGTCAACAACTATGAAAGTAGATTAAAAGCCCTGATAATTATGTGTACCAAGTTTTTCGAAACGGCCCACTCATTAGGCGTAATTTGACTTAAATAAGGCATCTCTCTCATAAATTTAGATGAGCGAGTCCGGGCGTGTATAATTAGTTTGTGTTTTGATAAGAGGCCTTTACACAGAACAGATGAAAGAGGTTAGAATGACCTTGGGGGCGGGGCCGGCGTGCTACAATGTAGGGCAATGCTCATAGTTCAACTACTAATAGCAAACTTGCGATCTAAGTGTGCGTGGTCTGTTATAATTGCCGTCACGGATCTTGAACGCTGGCTTCAAGTTGTGCAGAAGTCAAATATTCGGTCTCTTCAGTGGTGCGAACTGAGACACGTAGGCGGGGAGTGTCAGTGATTGGCTCGCCGCGCCATCGCGTCATAGAAGTCACTCCTGATTCGTTCCCTGCGTTGCTGCATGTATCTAACAAAGAAGACGATTGGCTCGCCAATGTATGGAATGCGCAAAGCGATCCCAACTCTGACGCCGAGCGCTCAAGATCCGTTTCGGCAATTGTAGTTGCGTAATGCGCGTTCGTATTGGTTTATTGCCTGTAGTGAAATTAAAGGGTGTGAGACAATCGGTGACTCTCGTAGTTACTTACCGGAAAGTAATTCCTTTGTAACCTCCTTCATCTTTTCTGTAGGCCTTTACATTTGCGTTGATTTTAGTGCACTGAACTGTTTGACCAAAAACTTTTTATTGCTACTATTTTCTAGTTTAAATATTGCCTTTCTATAGTGGTTAAAAACAAGTCCATTTAATTTTTTGTTCGTCTTTCGAGATTCTTGGGTTAAAATGGGTTAATATTAGCTTTTTGCTTGCTTGCCGCATACGGCAAAGTAGGGCTGTGACGCTTTCGTTGGTTGTAATAATAATTCTTTATTTACAGGCTACTAAGGCCCTTAGACACTATACATAACATACTCTTAAAAATTAATTTATTGAACCTCCGTGAATGTGACCGTGGCATCACCGCGGGCCCTAACAGAATACCAGCGCTGCGTTATTTATCTTTTTAAATATCGCAGCATAATTATGCTGAGTTAGGCGCCCTTTTGGCCTTGCACAGATTTTAAAGTTTTTTTTATTTTTATTTTATCGAATTCTGCTGTATGTGTGAGGTACGAATAAAAGCTTTTCTTTCTTTAAAAATAATAAACTAATACATTTTAATATAATATTGGAAACTAATTCGGAACTGGAGTTTTTTTTTGGTTTGCGGGACCAGAATTGGAACCGAAATCGGAGGCGGAGGCGGAGCCGGGGCCAGAAATGGCAAATGAAACACTAGAAACTAAAACTAATAAAAAAAGACGTGTGGCACTCGGGAACTGCCGCGGTAAAGCTATTGCATAGCATTTTTATCAACTTATGCAATTATAATTATTTATTTATTTTATTTATGCAGTATTTTTTTTCCTTTGTTTTTTTTTCTTTGATATTAATTGAAGTTACACTTTCACACATTGAATTGAATTTTGATTGATTGTTCACTCATTTGTTTTCTTATCAGTAACCACGCTCAAAAAACAAATGAGTGGGGAGTGTTAGGTTATTTTCGTTACGGAATTTCTGGATTCGGTCTCCACGCTCAAGGCCCGCGATAGAAGCTATGCAATAGCTTAAAAACTCGGATAAATGAAGGGCGAATTTACAACATTCCAAATATGAAACGAAACAACAAGTGAAAGAGTAATCGACAGAAGACATGGACGGACAAAGTTTCCCCGCACGACAAGTTTAAACTTGTACGTCCTCCGACAAAAATTCCGAAAAGTTCCGATTAAAATCAATCGGAACCGAAATCAGAATCGAAGGTGCAAAATCGGGAAGTTCCGAAGTTCTAAAATCGAAATCAAACCTCCGTATCATTGACTCCACTGTATGTTCGCGGTATTGTTATTGCTAAAACGATTTTACGATCCGGAGGGTTTTAAGTCAAGACTGAATAGGTAGTGACATCATCGCTTACCATCAGGTGGTATAATGGTCAAGTGCTAGCCTGTCAAAATGATTAGAAAAGACGTTCATTCAAATACTACACCGGACTATATGAGTACTACAGATTACAAAGTTGAAACTACTATTTTAGAAAAATCCGTTAACATTTTTGTTTTATTGGTGGTAAGTCAGAGAGCAGTAGTTTGTAGGTCGTGGGTTCAAACCCTGTCAGGCGCATTACTTTGTGTAATTTATTTTATTACCACTGGTCGCAAAACGGTGAAGGAAAACATCGTGAGGAAACCGGTATGTCCTAGAACCAAAAATTCGAAGACATGTGACATCCACCAACCCGCACTGGGCCCGCGCGGTGGATTACGGCCCAATTCCTCTCCTAGAGAGGAGGCCTGAGTCCCAGCAGTGGGAACATTAAAAAGGCTGATGATGATGATGATGGATGGTGGTGCCAAGTCAAACAAATTTATTTATTAAAACTTCATGCAACAATAAGGTACAAAGGCGGACTTAATGCCTTAGGCATTCTCTACCAGTCAAACAAGGGTGGTGAAGAGAAAACAAATCACATTTAGCCAAGAATAATGTGTAGGCCGCTTAATAAAACCGTGCCAAAATTAGGGACAGTGGGTGCTTAGAAAAATCAGACTAATGAGCCGAGACCACCGGCGTAAAGGTGAAGTAGACCTGAATTGTCTTCGTTAGTTCCTTGTATGTTGAGAACGGTTCTCAAGTGTCTTGCAGCATTACTAGGTCAAAGGCCCTACTATGAACTCTTAACGCGATCTATTTAACGACCTAAACTGAACTGTTAAAGAAATGTAGCTGTGCCTATAGGGTTTTATTAGTTTAAGAGCTGTTTTTTTTTTAGGCGATAAAATCATCTAATGACATCCCCCGCTCTTGGGC
This sequence comes from Mythimna ferrago, assembly GCA_910589285.2. Lineage (NCBI taxonomy): Eukaryota > Metazoa > Arthropoda > Insecta > Lepidoptera > Noctuidae > Mythimna > Mythimna ferrago. The sequence goes on from OU342693.1 coordinate 7,256,052, forward strand.
GGTGCGGGAGATAGTGTCAGATTTTTACTGACTAAAAGCCCACTCCGGTTCCTTCACATCACCCATGGCCCCAGTAGGCTTCGACCCTGTAGATCCTTACGTTTTGCTTTCCTTGAGGCGCGCGTCCGGACGGTTTCCAGACGGTGAGACGGCGAGCTACCTATTGCTCGCCGTCCGCAAGCCCGCGCCTACGGTGGCCGGAAATCGGGATCGGGATCCCGGCGGCTGGGGCGTGAGGGCCGTTCCCTCGCGCTTGTATATGCAGCCTCCATTATTACTGCTTCGTTGAAGGAGGCGACCGCTTGCCACTCCTCCTCACTTCGGACCATGGCCTGTACCAACCATGGCTTGTACCATTCCCGCTCGCACGCTTGACATTTTAACACGTAATGTCATGCATAGTAAGATGCCTGCACTTCTACCAGAATGTTTAGTGGTTTGAAGTCTGTGGCTAACTGGGCTTAGAGGGGATTAAAAATCGGTCCATTGAACCGAAATCTGCACTGAGAATAGGACGGATGGAATGCCTTTGATTTTGAGTAACGAGTCTCCGGTTAGATTTGTAAAGGATCGTAAAGCAAAATAGACGGTCTATATGAAGGTTTGAATTGTGATCGAGTGCAATGAATCTAATTGGAAATGTATGCTTGAATAAAATATTTGTTATCTAACCAGTTCAACAATAAATACGTACATACAAAAATAGAGTAATTCTGGAAACAATATTAAACAAAGCAATCGAGTCTTGGAAAGAGAGATCTTTCTCTCTTTCCAAGACGATTTTCTGACGAGCGTCGAGCGTGATGAACTTCGACATCATGTTCAAATCCATGTCGAACTTCTCTTTCTTATTAGTAGCTTTGAAGCTGTATAGAGTTGTTGTAATAAAAATAAAGAAAAACATATTTGTTTATTAGAACAATTTTTTTTTTAATTTAGCAAATAAAAAAAAATGTATACCATCTCCCTAGTACCCGATACTTTGGTTGGCACCAACAGTACATGAGAATTAAAAGTTTTGTTATTTCTTTTTACTATTTTTTTTTTGTCAGTGTATGTTTGCTTGTGCGAAGTTCCCGCGAATATTTATTTTTTTTATCTATCTATCTATACATACATACAAATAAAATATAATAGGATATACAAATTTCTTATATTATTAATGGCTTGCCAACAGTGTGGTAATTAGAGACACAATAGAAAGACAATAGGTGCGCGAACGCCCGGTTCGCTTGGGGTTTAATGAATTAAGTTCACCCGCGTCAAAGTATGTATTATGCCAAGGAAACATAAGAACATACATATTCTTTGTCCTAATCCAGGGCCATGGTCTACCATGCCAAGTTCCAACAAAATCCAATTCCTTCCTATAGTCTTTATAAAATTAGTGTGATGTCACAGCTTACAGTTACTACAAAGTACCTGATGCAGAAAAATATTGTTTTGAGAGAGATTTCTATAAGTAGGAAGAATACGTTTATCTGACCATTTCATGAAAACAGTCTAATCCACAGTGGCAAAAAAACATTTGAGTTTAACATCCGATTACACGTTGTGCTAAAAAAAAAATTCTGTTAAAAACTGGCCAAGTACATGTCGCACCACGCACATAATAGGGTTCCGTAGTTACTCGTTCGAAATTAAGGGCGAAATAAATTTGTTAGGGAAAATAATTTTATACCTTACATAAGACCCGGTTATTCGTCAACTGCAAATGTAAGTTAGTACTCGCAAAAACCGAATTAATAGTCGAAAGTCGTTGATTTGTGGTTCTACATCACAAACTAATGATTTTGGGACTTATTTTTGCCAAATTTCAAGATTCTAGGTTAATGGAAAGTATTGTATTTATTTTGATTTATTTACGAGTGTCCGCCTAGCGGTTTTGCCCAGGTTAAACTGCAAAATAAATATATAGCCTGTCACTCAGTAATACGATAATATTTTAATGCTGAAAGAATTTTTAAAATAAGCGCAGAGGTTCGGTAGTCTTTGGGTTTATTCAATACAAACAAAAATGTTAATCTTTCATCTGATTAATATAAATAAATAAATGACTGTATCTTATGATTGCATTAACTTTGAAGTTTGATTTTTTACAACATTACAATTATTGCAAGCTTGAGTATTTAATACTTACACTTACTTGGGACAATGAAAAAATCTTGACAGAGAGATAAACAGACAAACGGACAACGGAGCAGTCCTTTCGCCTCAAAATGAAAATGGAACTATAATGGAGCACCTCATTGGAGTCCCTTTTTTCTTTTTGAGGTGCGGAACCCTAAAAACGAAGGGACGTCCATTTTCTTTTCTCTTTTTTCAACCATAAAGTATTTTAAACTTTACGATGGGCCGGGCATTATAGGAAGTAGCCGGTGGCACAGGTTCACTGAGATTATCTCTGGTTAAATTGTGCCATAACCATAAATATATTTTTTTTCGCGTTCTACGGAGGGTTTTTCCTTATGCATACTTTTTACAATATTTGGGGTTGAAGAGAAAAATCTTTGAGAAATTATATTTTGGGGCCGCTCTTGGAAAGGCATTCGATTTCAAAGAATTATTTTGGTCAATTTTCCTCTTAAATTGCTTGCCTTAAATCTTTGCATATGTAAGTCTAACCTGTTTGCCGTTTTGTATAGCTATTAGATATTTACCTAAATAAAATATTGAGGTACTGATGGCCATTTTTACAAGCTTTTATTTAGTTTCACCTGTTCCGATGTTTGTTTGTCTGTAATCAAATCTTGATCCACTTCCCGGCTACTGGGGCGCAGCGTAATGTCAAAGGTTCTCGCTATTATTTATTTTCTTTGTAAAACACACGATAGATACAATTTTTTTTCGATACTTACATTTACTTGAAAATCCGTTCTTATCTGTACTTACCGCTTTTAGGCACGCAATTTACTGTTTCTCGCACTAGTGCAGAAAAGTGAGCGCACTCGCCCCGCCACAGTTTTATTATATTTATCGTATCAAGCTGGGCGCTAAACGATTGTCATGAGTCGCACATCAACCCCTACGAGTCGCGCGTCAACCCCCGTTTATTTATATTCATGTTGAAAAACGTTGTTTGAAATACGTGGAAAATCATTGCAACCCTTGTCTCCATTACACCCTCGCCTATGGCTTCTGCGAATTTTCCATTATCAAAATGTAGTATTTCCATACGTAACAGATTCTATGTTACAAATTAAATCAATCATGAACAATTAACAATCTAAGTATACAATTGTAAAAAGCATACATAACAATGTACAAAGGTGGACTTAATGCCACAGGCATTATCTACCGGTCGACCTTATGGTGCTGAAACATAACATGGCAGGTGCAACTTAATAACCCAGAGAGAGACAAAAATACAATAGTACAGTTGCCATCACGGATCTTGAACGCTCGGCGTCAGAGTGGGGATCGCTTTGCGCATTCCATACATTGGCGAGCCAATCGTCTTCGTTGTTAGATACATGCAGCAACGTAGTGAACGAATGAGGAGTGACGTCTATGACGCGATGGCGCATGGCGCGGCGAGCCAATCACTGACACTCCCCGCCCCCGCGTCTCACTTCGCACCACTAAAGAGATCGAATATTTGTCTACTGCGCAAGTGTTCAAGATCCGTGATGGCAACTGTAAATATATACTTAGATACATACAAATAAACCATGTTGTTATGAAAAAAAAAAATAGGTAAAAACAAATCCAACCAACCAGTTCTGTGATGATTCTATCAACTTCTTGCGAATATAGGTACTCACGTGGTTCACCTTACAGAAAAATCAGCTGGTCGCTATCCTGATATTTAGAGGGAGCGCATTCCACATAGATATCGCCTGGACAAAAAAGGAGGAGTGGATATGGCCAGAGCAGTGTGAGGTACATCGTAGAAGACGATTATTTGTAGACCGATGAACAACACAAGTTACTTGCACTTGTGTGATGAACAGCGGTCGGAATTAGGTAGAGTTATTCATGTACCTACTTACACTGATTTCATACAACGAAAGAATAAAGTGAATATGTCCAATATCCCGAGATTAATTTTAAAGAGCAGATTTTTTTTAATGACACTATCAGAAATATAGCAGAAAAAGTTCTTCCTTCATTAATGACGAGGAGTTGACGTAGAGATATCTTATTCAATGAAAAATACAAATAAAAATTGTACGTCAATTAGGTGTATCTTTGTTTTATTTGTCTTATCTATCTCTGAGGTTTTTATTATTATTTATTTGTAATATTGTTGGCCACACGGAATTTTTCATTAGAAATCCCGGGAAGAACCATATTAATATCAACATTTCGATGCAAGTACATGAATAACTCTACCTAATTCCGACCTCTGGTGATGAATGACTCTACCTAATTCCGGTCTCTGGTCATGAACCATTGACGCTCTTCCATGTACAATTTAAGTATACATTAGTTTACCTAAATATAAAAATACACAGTAATAAATATCCCCCGACTTCGCTTACTCAGCGCCTTGCACCTGCACTTAACATCGTCTTCCATCAGCGACTATAAAACAATGAGTGCGCCTGTATGGGTAGCATTAGTGTTAATGGGCTTATGACGTCACCCTTCCTTCCCGTCTGGACACACCTTATTGTGGACGGTGAGGCACGGTAGCTCAAAGTTAGAAAAACAATACGGCTTGATGGTCTTTATAAAAATGTTAAAAGCATGGAATTGTGGAATTCCCTGCCGGGGTCTGTGTTTCCTGATTGCTACAACCTAGGGGTCTTTAAGTCAAGAGTGAATAGGTTACTTCTAGGCAAGCGTGCTCCATCGTCGGCCACATCATCACTTACCATCAGGTGAGATAGTGGTCAAACGCGAGCCTATCAATAATAAAAAATAAAAAAAAAATAAAAAAAATTGTGTGGTTAATTTGGCCCATTTTATTTAAAAGTTTACCCTGGGTTAGTTCACAAACATGTAAACTGGCATACCTATATCTACCAGACCCAGATCATCTATCAGTAGGCCAAACTTACTTTTTGTTCTGAGCGGGAATGCTGTTCTCGAACAACGCGCCTTCATTACCATTGCCGTCATTATTTAAAAAAAAACACATCGTTCTGTCTCTGGCAATTTTATTGATTGATAGAAGAAAAAGATCATTTAAATCTACGCGCCAAATACGTTTATTGATTGGTTTTTAAACTAGTTTAAAAAAACCGGCCAAGTGCGAGTCGGACTCGCCCATGGAGGGTTCCGTAGCAGCAAGTAACATAATATAAAAGTTCTTGTAGTTCGTTGTAACTTTTATCGATGTTTTAATAATAGTGTATTTTTTTAGATTTATGACGTATTAAAAAAAAACTACATACTAGATCTCGTTCAAACCAATTTTCGTTGGTAGTTTGCATGGCAATGTACATCATATATTTTTTTTAGTCTTATCATTTTCTTATTTTATAAGTTACAGGGGGGGGGGACACATTTTACCACTTTGGAAGTGTCTCTTGCGTAAACTATTCAATTTAGAAAAAAATGATATTAGAAACCTCAATATCATTTTTGAAGACCTATCCATAGATACCCCACCCCACACGTATGGATTTGACGAAAAAAAAAATTTTGAGTTTCAGTTCTAAGTTAATCTTAATGCGGTTCACAGAATATATCTACTTACCAAGTTTCAACAGTATAGCTCTTATAGTTTCGGAAAAAAGTGGCTGTGACATACGGACGGACAGACAGACAGACAGACAGACAGACAGACCGACAGACAGACAGACAGACAGCCATGACGTATCTAGAAGGGTTCCGTTTTTTGCCATTTGGCTACGGAACCCTAAAAAGGAACAGCTCTTGTTTGAAAATGGAATGCTGGAACGTTAACGCGTTCAATTGTTTCTTGGCTTTATTCGAGGTTTCAAATAAACATTACTTACACTTTCTTTCGAGGTGGTCGATTTCCTTGTTTTTATTTTGTTAAAAAAATTATACTGTATCTACACAAATGTTAGAAAAAAGTTTATTTTTTTTATTTGTATGTTTTTTTGTTTGTAGAAGGTAATCTCTGAAAGTACTGGTCCAATTTTTTAATTTTTTTTGGCGAGGCTGATTTTCTTTTCGTTTCCTGAAAAAAAGGCTTGTGAAAGGTTGTTCAGTTTCGTCTACTGAGCAATCCCTTAAAGTTTGTGGACGGCTGTCCCTTACAACCTGTATGCTTCACAAAAAATGTTTGGGGGAGGTTTTTGTCCTGTAGTGGGATAGTGAGTGTAAATAAATAAATCCTAACTAATATTATAAATGTGAAAGTGTGGATGTTTGGATGTTTGTTACTTAATCACGCAAAAACGGCTGAACGAATTTGGATGAAATTTGGCATGCATATAGCCTTTGACATGGAAAAGAACATAGGCTACTTTTTATCCCGGAAAAACATCTTATTCCTGCAGGAGTACACGCGGACGAAGTCGCAGGCGGACAGCTAGTACAATATAAACAGACAGGAAAATTCAATTTAATTGAATCTCTAGCTTTATATTTGGTATTTTATTCAAAGAATACGCTTTCATATGTTTTATTCCCTTAGCGTAATATAAAATATCTGCCTTACTACAAAATAAACTCGTCTAGACAACAGAACTAGCCCTTTGAGAACCACTGGCGTAGACTGTAGACACATTAAACATGTTACCAGCGGCTTGGCGGCTTGGCAAAGGGTTCGCTTTGTTCTTACCTTGTGGAGTTGTGACACAATGCATCGTTGTCTACTATCGATGGGGCACAGATAAGCGAATAGAATGGAAAGTTATTTGGTAGTTGATTTTGATTGAGTCATCTCAAATGAAATATTATGAACAGGAATTATTTTGTTTGCTTGAGGAGACTGGAAATATTTTTTCATTTTTTAGGGTTCCGTACCTCAAAAGGAAAAAAAGGAACCCTAATAGGCTCACTTTGTTGTCCATCCGTCGATCTGTCTGTCTGTCTGTCTGTCAAGAACCTTTATCTCGAGAACGCGTGGAGGTATCGAGTTGAAATTGAAACCATATACTCAGGTCTACGGTCCTTTCAAGTTGTGAAAAAATCAAACTTGTAAGTGAACGAATAAAAAAGATACGGCCGTTTATGTCGCAAAAAAACGTATATTTTGATACTCTCAAAGATCGAAATTCATAGGATACTTCCCGTTGACCCAGAATCCTGAAATTTGGCACCAAGCAAGGTCTTAAAGGTATAGGAAAAAATCTGAAAACAGTCAATTTGTTGTTACCAGCGCGTCACAAGAAAAAAAATTGCAGTTCGGAAAAATCTTCGAGACTCCATTCGGGATTGTAGTTTGCACGGAACCCTCAGTGCGCAAGTCCGACTCGCACTTGCCCAGTTTTTTTTTTCTAATAATTAAATTAGAGTATTTCTCGTTGACCTAGGATCCTGAAATTTTACATGAAGTAAAGTTTAAATATATGACTAAAAAAAGTTTAAATGTAAATCAGAAATATATATACAATAACATAATATAAAACTCGTAAAAAAAGTAAAGTTTTGTTATACGAGTAAAACAAGTATCTGAAAAAATCTGAAAACTGTAAATTTGTAGTTACGTCACAAAAAAAGTTGTGATTTGGAAAAATCTTCAAACTCAATTCGGGAATTTAACTGTTTTCATAAGAAAGTTTGTACGGAACCCTAAGTGCACGAGTCCGACTCGCACTTGCCTGGTTCTTTCATTATTATTACGATTTGGAAATTTTAATTTTGTATGTAATACTCGACTTGACTACACGTTTGGAATAAAATTACCAAATATTCGTGTGAATACCATGAGCCTCCTCAAATGAGAATGACCTAATTAGGGTCTGTGTGATATTGTTTAGAATTAAGGGTTCTTCTGGCTTCTGAGGTTAACTGCTAAAGGCAAAAACGACCCTTCTTGGTGAAAAATATTCCTAATTGGGAGGGTCCGCTCAAAACTCGCGCCATTTTTGCCAATTAAAAAGGTCTACGGGCAAGGACATTTTTTTTGTACTATGTATTGGCTCGCCTTTGACCACTATCTCACCAGAAGGAAAGCGATGATGTGGCCGACGATGGAGCCCGCTTGCCTAGAAGAAACCTTTTTTTCTAGGTGGAAAAATCGTTCACTAACATCCCCCGCTCTTGGGCGGAACGTGAGATAGTGTCAGGCTTTTACTGACTAAAAACCCATTCGTGTTCTTTCGTTGTCTTTCGAACCGGGACCGAATCTTCCTTTCAGAACCAAGAAGTAACCTAATCACTCTTGCCTTAAAGACCCCTAAGTTGTACAGCTGCCACCACGGATATTGAACGCTCGGCGTCAGAGTGGGGATCGCTTTGCGCATTCCATACATTGGCGAGCCAATCGTCGTCGTTGTTAGATACATGCTGCAAGCGCAATGAACGAATCACGAGTGTCGTCTATGACGCGATGCGCAGCGAGCTACACACTGACGCTCCCCGCCCCCGCGTCTCACGTCGCACCACCTGATGAGACCTGATTTTTGACTTCTGCGCAACTTGAAGCCAGCGTTCAATATCCGTGGTGGCAGCTGTAGCTAGATATCAGGAAACATAAACTCCGGCAGGGAATTCCACTCCTTAGATGTACGCATAATGAATGATTATCCACTTATTATTTTCTTGTTTCTATGGCTAGTTTAGAATTCAATCCATCTAAGATTGTTTTTTATCTTTTCTTACGAATATTTTTGTTTGTTTCAGGTAAGATTATGTTTGGAGTTCTCTGGAAAACGAAGGTCATCTTCAAAAAACTCGACGTCCATTGGTAGAGGAAATCTACGCAATCTTCTTATTATAATATAATTGGGAATAATGAGAAGCAGGAAGGTCTGTTAGATATTTTAATTTTACAAACTCGAATCAGAAATGAAGATATCCGCAGTAGAACCAAGGTAGCCGACATAGCTCGAAGAATCGCTAAACTTAAGTGGCAATGGTCAGGGCACATTACTCGCAGAACAAATGGCCGTTGAGGCCGAAAGGTTCTGGAGTGGCGACCGCATACCGGAAGACGCAGCGTTGGAAGGCCTCCTACAAGGTGGACCGATAACCTGGTGAAGGTTGCAGGAATCCGATGGTTGCGGGACGCACAGGATCGTTCATTGTGGCGACTCTTGGGGGAGGCCTATGTCCAACAGTGGACGTCTAACAGCTGAAATGATGATGATGATGATGACAAACTCGTTCCATCATCGGACCACAAGACGTACGGTGGCGTACCGGTGGCTTATAACGGTACATGGTGTCGGTTTATTGTCCCAGACACACGCCCCAAGACGTCGACGTTGCGTGTTGTTCCACACGCGCCTCAAGGAGTTGTCAACAAACCGTAGGGGCCCAGCAGGGTCGAAGCCTACTGTGGCCAAGAATCTGTTTCTGAAAGGAAGATTCGGCCCTTGTACAAATGGCAACGAAGGAACAGGAGTGGGTTTTTATTCAGTAAAAGTCTGACACTATCTCCCGCTCCGCCCAAGAGCGGTAGATGTTATTGGATGATTTACCCACCTAAAAAAATAAAATCCAACATACACGTACAATAGAATACTTGTATCAAGGAACAAGACCGAGGTGGAATTCGCCCGAGCCGTAGGCGAGGGTTGGGCAGACCTGAGTATTTGATATTAATTTTGGCTTACACTCCACGCGTTCTTAAGAAAAATGACAGACGACACTATACAGGGACTGACAGATAACAAAGTGATCTTATAAGGTTTCCGTTTTTAGTGACTGAGGTAAGTACAGTCCCCCTAGCCTAGTTACAGCCTTTTCTATACTATTCTCTTGTGTCAAACGCCTCGAGTTGGTCACGCCTCCGATTCTTTTGTTCTTACGTCATCTCAACGCTCAATCACTTGGTCAGAACAAAGGAATCGGAGGCGTGACCAACTCGAGGCGTTCGACACATGAGAATAGAACAGTAACTTGGCTAGGGGGGCAGAACTCTAAAACCTGCTAACCAACAATAAATGGACTGATAACGTAGGCGTTTCATATACGTCACGTCTTGTACCCATCTATCAACATATATCCAAGTTAAGGGTCTGTAAAATCCGACAATATTGTTAAGAGGGTGAAGATAAATTGCCCAAGTACCATTACAGGTATCTTTAGATTTCTTTCCTTTCTCTAACGACATTTATTTTGTCGTTCGATAGCAGTTAATACTGTTGTTAGTACTTCTTTCAGAGAGTAAAGGCGGGTTTCTGAATTGAGTATTCTGAGTTATGAATGTCTCAAACCATACTTAAATCCTAAATTTTGACAGGTTTTCAGGGCAAAGTAGACTTTGATTAATACTCAACTTCAAATGCTTTAAACAGAAATCGGGGGTAACTCTTTAGATACAAGTTTGATTACTGAAATAATATTTGGTGGCACTTGCTTTGGTAGCACGAAAATGTAAATTAAATCATTTTCAGTACACTTATTCGAAACCCTGGTCCTATTTGATACACGTGCAAAAATGTAGGTATCTACTATTTTCAGTGCCTTAATAAATCTAATATCATAAAGGCAAAACTTCCTACAAGGTGGACCGACGACTTGGTGAGGGTTGCGAGAATCCGATAGATGCGAGACGTATAGGACCGGTCGTTGTGTCGACACTTAGGGGAGGCCTATGCCCAACAGTGGACTTAGGTATATTATGTAGGTACTTTTTTCCTGGGAGTATTCTATTTAATCACGGGTGAGGCGTCGGCCTCATGGTGGTAGGTCCCTTCTTTGAAGAATAGCTGGAGAGGCATCACGGCGCTATATCAATAGGTTAGAAGACGCTGCGCACTGTCTTGCGGATGACGCCATCTGACCGTCCGGTAACCATCTTGACCGAGCCCAAGTCATCGACTGCACGTAGTGTTTCACGAGCAACTCAAAGAGATATCAGCAAAACTGGCAACTGAAGGACACAGGCATGGTTTTATTCAATAAAAGTCTGACACGCTCTTTCGCTCTGCCCTAGAGCAGGTGACGTCATTGAATGATTTCCCACCTCAAAAAACAATTAGGTATATTTTGTATTTATTTACGATTAAATAAAAAAAAATCTAAAACGACTTCTGGAAACTTTAACGCGTGCGTTAATTTTAAAAGGTTCTTTACGTCATAATTAATATGAGTAACTACAGGTTTTTCAATTAGTACGTTTTCCTCGTAACATTCCTTAAGTGCCCGGGGGCAATAAACATTTCTTTTTATTTGTATACGGACTAGGAACACGCAACCCTAGTACAGAAAAAAAGGGGGAAAATGCGAAATTAATTAACATACCTTCTGCGTACTGCCCAGAGGGATAAATTATAAAGTGATTGTCACTAATTAGATATCAAAGGGAGGTGGAGGCGTCCGGTGGCGCGACCTCTCGTGCCTAGCCCTGGTTCAGGCCATGGTGTGGAGCGAGAGGGAATCGATGTTTGTCTGGACAAAGGAGCATGAATGAGCAGTAGCATCATCCCCCACTGTTGGACATAGGCCTCCGCAAGTGTCACCACAACGAACTGTGCTTCTCGCATCTTATTTTTAAGTTATTGGGTCATTTGGCTCCCTTCAAAATGGTTGAGCTGAGTGGGGCTGATGCACGCGTCATGCTCGTGAACGGGCGCCGTCAGTTGAGACTGGTCATCTCTTAGCTGCCAGTGACTTATTCAATTTCTATATTTATTGTTATCATTATTATTTAATTTTTATTACTTATTTTCATTGTGTTCACATAATAGAAGCAAAAAAGAAATATGTAACGAAGATTCATGTAAATCAACACGATTTAAAAGAGTGACCATGGAGTTTCTTGCACGTTCTTCTCCATAGAGGCCTACTCTTTGGAACGTGCAATTTAGCTTCACTTGTTTGACTGACCGACATTTTGACAATTCAATACTGCCTGTAACTGGTCTATTTGAAATAAACGTTTCTGATTTCTGATTTCTGCATCCAACAGATTTCTGCGACTCTCCCCATGTTATCAATCCACCTTGTGAGAGACTTTCCAACGCTGCGTCTTCCGTTACGAGATCGCCGTTCCAGAACCTTTCGGTCCCAAAGACCATCTGTTCTACGAGCAATGTGCCCTGTCCACTACCATTTAAGTTTTTGTTTTATGAAAAAATAGGTTAGAGGAACTAAAAATTTGTATTTTGATGACCTTTGGAGCATCTATCTCCCCTTAACCTTTTAGCCACTTACGTCGCGTCGGACGACGAATACCTATATCCGACGAACACTCTCGCATTTATTCCACTAGGGTCGCACATCCACGACTAAATACTCCATCTTATCAGCTCTTCTGTCACCTGTGGGGATTGAGAGCTAAACGAAATGGAGTACTCGACTCATAACGATATTCTGGAGGCAATTACATATAATAAGCCTTAACGTAAAGAGGTACGTACTAGCAATGTCCTCCAGTGAATGTGGTGGAACACACGACCCTGGCGAATAGGACACTGAAAAGTGAAAACACTCGTCGAACCAATCTAAAGTAGTTAAGGCTTATAGTCCCTTGAACATCTGGCAGAAACCATCTAGCCGAAATTAAATGGACACAACTCTCGTACCCGCCTAGGCGACAGTACGACTATCTGTGCATTTGTTTGCGGCCAGCTGCGCCCGGAGTGAGCCTCGCTGACTTTTAAATCCATTTTCTTTGCGAAATATTGATTGATTTACATATGCACTTTGAGGAATATTTAACCACCAATTTTTATGTGTAAAAATGTTTCTAAAGATCCAAGCCGTTTCGAATGAGTAGGGAAAAGTTGCAAAATTGCTAAATATTTTTTTTAGACAAAAGTATTAATCGCACAAAAAAATGCTGTTCATGAATGTGTAATAAACATATATTTTTTCAAACCTATTAACCTGGACGTTACCCAGGAGTAGGCTTCAGAAAGTCACTGTTTTATGGCACTTCTCGGGCGCTTGGGCCTTAAAGGGTAAATCGACGATAAACTATTCAACGGTCAAACTTACATCATCAAAAATTCCCTTAGTTAACGCTTTGACCACGAATTGACCCGACTCGAGTCAGGTCAGCAGTGCGTGCGACCACGCCTAGATTGTGAGGCTTCTTTATCAGCGGTCACCGCTCACCCCTAGCCCGGACGCGATAGGTCAGGGGCGGTCAGCCTCATGCTGGCGTTTGAAAGGGTTTTCGTGTTCTAATTACCCGTCTATCATAGTGCGTGACATTGGGAACATTGCTGTGAGTTACTCATGAAATCCTTCAATTAATTACGGGTCATTTGATTTGGAGGCATACACCGTAGAGGCGACTGCTATTAATAGCGGTTATAAACCATAAAAGAAAAAACGTACGAACCTGTAAACAAAACTTTAATAAACCCATGTCCAGCAGTATAAACTTCAATCCACCTGGAGCGGCTTAAGAGCCGTCTCAATTCATCTGACTTAAATACATGTTTCCTTTAAACACCTTTATTTGCATAAACCTTAAAAGTAAGCTTCTCTAGCCAGTCTGCTCGTTAATAAGAACAATAGCACATACTTCGATATCACAGTATTTCGCAAAAGATCTCATTTATCGATCTCAGCAAGTCATGTCTAAAATACATGCCACAATATTGGTGTCAGCAGTGCCGTAACTATAGTTTTTTATACACCCGGTGCGAGCTTCTGTATGGCCCTTGAAAAAGATTAATAACTAACAATAAAGAGGGAGCGAAGTAAACACGAATATTTTAACATCCTGCGTAGCATCGTGCGTGTGTTAGTTTTTTTTTACTAATCATACGCACAAAATATGAATAAGTCTATAGACTTTTAAAGATTTTTTTTTTCATAAATAAGGATGCAAGGGTGAGAAAAACGGGCTCGAAGATATCTAGCTACCCTGCCTGCCTACCTCGCCTAAGACAGATTCAATTGTATTGTAGTAGGTATTAAGCTATAAGGCAGCAGGCTAGAAGAGAACAGGTTGTACCGAAAATACTAGGTACTCACTACCTAATTGGCATTCCTGGCAGAGTATTTGTACACCCTTAGTAGGTACATGATAAATAATAGTTATTGTATGTAATGTATGCTACTTACTACCAAGCATAATACAAAACTCGGCTCTTGTTTGATCATCGATTCATAGTACAAAATATGGTTCTTGTTTGATCATCTTCTCCGCCCCAGGGCTTGCGCCCAGTGCCTAGGCACTGCTGGCACCGCCCTAGTTACGGCACTGGGTGTCAGTGGAACAAACAAAACCCTTCTTGTGAGAGATTCAACTAGTTGATTAAGACAATAGGCCGGGTGATAATACTCCCACGAACACAATGTGGGGCAGTTCAGTATTTTATAAATAGTTGCATTCTTACATTCATTACCTATTAGTGTTACGTAAGCTGTGTCTTGGAAAGTAGTACTTACTGAAGTACTGTTATGCAACTTATCTTTAAATTGTTTAACTAGCAGGCCAAAGTTTAAAAGAGTGTCCATGGAGTTTCTTGCACGTTCTTCTCCATAGAGACCTACTCTTTGGAACGTGCAATTTAGCTTCACTTGTTTGACTGACCGACATTTTGACAATTCAAAAGAGCCTGTAACTGGTCTATTTGAAATAAACGTTTCTGATTTCTGATTTCTGGCCCGGCAGACGTTGTTCTACCCGAAAACTGGGTTTCTGTCAGAAAAAAAAATTGAAAACCCGATTGCAGCGCCAACTACCGGGTGGTGGTGGAACCGCTAGTTTTATATATAATATACATCTGTCGTAGCTGTGCAGTAGAATTGGCTATTTAATGATATGGCCTAGGTTAGATTTGAGATGTTCATTTCATGAAGTAGCTGACTATTCCGCGATTGGACAACTACATCGGGCTTTTTGAGCAGGCTTAGCCAAGTTGATAATCTAAAATCGTTAACGTTAGTATAAAACTAATCAAATGTATGGAAATAACATAATAAAAAGATACTCTTGGTCCTAGAACGTAAAGGCAACTGAAGGAACATATGTGGTTTTAGTCCGTAGAAGTCTGACACGCCCTCTCACTTTACTCAGAGAAGTTATTTCATGATTTTCCACCTACAAAAAGGGCTATACTCATATCTTCATCATAAGCCTATTTTTACATGAACTGAAAATGTGAGAATATCCATACCTTACCTAAATGTAGGAAAAATTTTGTTATTAGACCTAAGATATATTTTCTTGTGTGCGTGTGTAGAAGTTATAAAGTAGCTCAAATTATTAGGGTCTCCTATATTTTTTCTGAATTTTCCCTGGTCACATATTTATATGTGATAAATATTAATATCCCTAGATGCTAGTTTATCTAGGCTCTAGGATAAATACTGTTACTTCGCTACAATATTTATTAAATGCTTTTACTCGCGGCTTCGCCCGCGTACATAACATATAGCCGATGTCACTCAGGAATAAAGCAGCTTCTCTGTCTTTCTTCTTCTTCTTCTTCCTGCCCTTATCCCATATTACTTGAGGTCGGCGCAACACGTTTTCTTCTTCCATTCTGTCCTGTCACCCGTCAAACTATCACTAACTCCCTTTTCTTTCATATCACTTCTCACACAATCCATCCATCTTTTTTTCGGCCTTCCTCTCCCTCTCCATCCATCTACATGTATACTCAGAACTCTTTTAGTAATATGCGCTTCATCCCTCCGCTTAACATGACCATACCAAGACAACCGATTACCTTTCAACTTTTCAGTCACTGGCGCCACTTTCAAACTTCCTCTAATATACTCATTTCTCACTTTATCCATTCTCGTCACACCACACATCCATCTCAACATTCTCATCTCCGCTACATGCAATCTTTTTTCATCCTTCTTTTTCACAGCCCAACATTCTGATCCATACAGTATGACGGACTTGTAAATTTTACCCTTCAACTTGAGGGGCATGCGTGAGTCACAAGTTGTTCCCGTGACCTGTCGCCATTTCATCCATCCTGCGTTGATCCGACGTGTATCGGTGAAAAAATTTTAGCAATTGGACCAGTACTTTCAGAGATTACCTCAAACTTTAAAAACAAACTTTACTGTGGACTAGGTCCTGATAGCCCAGTGGTCAAGGAACTGATCTCCCATGTTTGAGGAGCCGGGCATGTACTAATGCAATATGTTTTTTTCAATCCATATAAACTTTTCTAAGTTTATCTAAGATATTGCTGAAACCCAGTGCTTCGGAAGGCACGTAAAGCCGATGGTGTTTAGGTATTGATAACCTCGCGTTTGACCACCATCTCACCTGATGGTAAGCGATGATGTGAAGAAGTAACAAACACAACTTCACACCTACACACCCACATCCTGTCACCTTTAAAATATTAGTGTGATATAGTGTGAAGAATAGATTAACCAACCTTGAACGTAACTAAAATTTGCACTCATTATTTTTAATAAATTTTTTCTTTAACGCCAGTCACGGTAGTTAATCTGAGTAATTCATACAAACATGTCGTGATTTCGTGTCATTATGCTGGAGTGGCCATAATGCCATTTATGCCAATGAGAGACACGCGAAACAAAATAGAGTGAAAACTCAACGATTGTGAGAACGGCTTGCTGTGGCTAGGGTTGCCAGTGTCCGGATGAAGTCGAAGTCGGACATAGTGAGGCTTTTTTGGTGCTTGGACGGCAAATAAGTCGATCGCTCTTAGATGCCAGTGCCTTGCGTATTCATCCCCTAAAAGATGTACGCTTTAGAATGTGCAATCAGCATTATTTTTCTAACTGATTAACTTCTTGACTATTCAAAAGTTTGATTCCTGGACCTATTTCCTGAGAGGTGCATAAGAATTTATTTGTACTATTTTCTCTAGGTAATAGGAAAAAGTAAAATTACAAAGCATATTTTTTTTTCCTTACTTTCTTTTTTTTTTTTAAAAAAAAGTTGATCTACACTACAAGTTACTCCTGTATCGTGGTTGAGTTAATTCACATCACATACACAAGACACCCAGACCAAGAACTCCTACCTGTAGTCCATACAAATTGTTCCTTACAAATTATATTCAGCACTGCAGAGCTTGAAATGATGTATCTGAAATACAGAATTAACATACAATTCTGCCTATAGTAGTCTTTTCTAAAAAGCGTTGGGGTCAACTGTCAGTCAGTCGGATGCAGCAAAACAGCAGCAGCTGTCGAGCGAGTCCAATGACCTGTAATTAGTTTGTACGCAACGCTGACTACTACCTACAGATCATTGGACTCGCTCAGCTGACGTTTTCTTCAAGAAATTAATTCGTACATGCGTAAATTAATACGAGTTTTGAAAAAAAGGTACTTCATTTTTTAATTTTATCTTTACAAATCGATAGTGTTTCATGTACCGGATCGACCCTCCACGGGATTAAAACGATTAAAATTTAGCGGTGTATATCAGTGTTTTAGATTGAGCGACTGGTTTATCTGACATCTAAGGCAAATTGCGTTACTGATTCGGTTAAAGTCTCGCTTCTTTACCCAAACGAACAGCGAAACAAGATGGTTTGTTGGACTTTGTTTTTAGGATCTGACAACCCTATCCGAGGCTGTAACAGCGATTGAGAGGCTGATAACATTTTGGTAGCACTAAAGTTTAGGTCGGTTCTAGTGCTACTAAAATTAGCACTTACTGTAATGAAATTATAACAAGCACTCTGTTCAAAATTATCCTCAATTGTTATTAGATTGATTGCAAAGAATTTATTATCTTTAATCAAATTTCCATTTTCCACTTCTATCAAGATCGGAGACTCTACACTCGAAGTGGTGGACGATCAGGTTTACCTGGGACATACGGTCCAGTTCGATACATCTAATTTCGAGAAAGAGGTCAACCGTCGAATCCGACTCGGCTGGGTAGGCTGCGCGGTATTGACTCGTCTAACATACCACAGTATCTCAAGACGAAAGTCTATGACCGGTGATATGATTCTGAAACGTGGTAGCTCACAATTGGCCTCATCAAAAGGTTTCAAGTCACCCAAAATTCAATGGAAAAGGCTATGCTTGGAGTTTTCTTGCGTGATCGCATCAGGAATGAAGATATCCGCAGGAAAACCAAGGTTACCGACATAGCACGAAGAATTGCCAAACTGAAGTGGCAATGGGCAGGGCATATTATTCTCAGAACAGACAGTCGATGGGGCTGAAAGATTCTGGACTGGTGACCGCGTACCGAAAGACGCAGCATTGGTAGACCTCGCAAAATGTGGACCCATAACCTGGTGAGGTTCGCGGGAATCCGATGGATGAGAATCGCACAGGACCGGTCGTTCTGGCGACACTTGAGAAAGGCCTATGTCCAGCTGTGGACGTCTTTAGGCTGAAATGATGATGATGATGATATATTTGAAATAGAATTCTGGACAAGCGTGATTTCACGATGATTAAATTTTATCTATTTAGACATCAATTACAAATGGAACTTACAACAGCATACACGCTTCGTTCACTACCCATGAATTAAAAACGCCAAGTTCCATACAGGATCCCGTCCTTTTCAAATACCAGCTCAATTGGTCAAAGCCCAGACCTTTCGGCCTAGGATAGGCAATACCCGGGAGACACATTTACTTGTTAGCCTTAGCCTAAAGGCATTCCGGTAACAACCGACGACGGGGGCTTTGAAAACCTTTCAACAAGTCTTATTGATACATTGCTTGTAGATATCATACTCGTACATACGACATATTACAGTATCTTTTTTGAGATGGAAAATCATCAAATGACTCCCGCTCTAAAGTGGAGCGAGAGGGCGTGTTAAACGGTTACTAACTACAACCCACCTGTGTCCTTTAGTTGCCTTTTGCTTTCTAGGGTCACGGTAACTCTTTTAAAAATTCCCGTGGCATATTACAATGCTCATGTTGTTACAACAAGGGATCTTTAAGTCAAGAGTGAATAGGTTACTTCTAGGCAAGCATGCTCCATCGTCGACCACATCATCTCTTACCATTAGGTAAGATGGTGGTCAAACGCAAACCTATCAATAATACAAAAAAAAAACTTGGCATAGCAGTAGCTCTTGGTAAATACTCTTATCAAGTTTTTTTTTTAAATGCTCTGTAGATACCGTGCTCGAACTGTCATAGAGTGAATAGGGTCTTAATAAACTAGTGTGCCTCATCGTCAACTGCTTACCATCAGGTGGGATCGCAGTCAAGCATTGGTTTATTAAATATCATTTAAAAAAAATACTGAGCACTGTGTAATTTCAATTTGAAACAGTTTTTTTGAACACAAAGGCACCTTTTTGAACAAGTACAAAATACCGATAAATATTCCCATCGCAAATTCTTTTAATGAACCTCTACAGACGTATGTGGGTTACGTTAACGAAAAATCATTTGAAAAAACCTTCGTATCGTGTAGCAATCAAAAGAATCGTGGGTACATAAAGCTGGGTGTAGACTGCTGTAACGTAACATGCAATGAAATAATTTGCCGTCCACATTGTAGCAATGTATCATGTAATGTAACAGAATTCCCCTAGTGGGGACGCCTTGCGCGCGCGAAATGTGCACACTACGAGCGCGAATAGAGCATTTCAACCAACGACCTTACAGCCACTAAGTACACGCCTCATGCTCTAACTAGCGCACTAAAATAATTCTG
The DNA here is from genome assembly GCA_910589285.2 of Mythimna ferrago. Lineage (NCBI taxonomy): Eukaryota > Metazoa > Arthropoda > Insecta > Lepidoptera > Noctuidae > Mythimna > Mythimna ferrago. Next base: position 7,275,633 of record OU342693.1, read on the forward strand.
TCAACTAACCGAGGTACGGGAAAGTGGGGTATTGCGTTCTGATTGGTCGTGACTATTTGGAAATTATTCTGTGGCGACCTATATCAGATCTATAAGTTATATGTGTTGACAGATATGCGTTGCCTGTTATTAGACGTCTACGTCGGCTAGGTCATTGATTTCAACCATAATTTCAACTAAGTGAATAGATACGTGCTCGGTTCGTGCGAGCGCTGCGTCCACACTTACGAAATGCTCCTTTCATGTTACATTGCATGTTACGTTACAGTCTGTACCCAGCCTTACATGTTCTCGTCGATCCTCACATTCATAACGAAACCAATAGACAAATACATTTTCATTTCCGCTTTTTCCTGAAAGATATATCTTATTTTTGCATTGGTATATTTTTATATGGCGAACGACTGATATGATTGAGTATGTCTAGTTTATTAAATCAGTGAGACAAAATATTAGGTCTATCTTTATTTATAGTGTTGATTTATGTTGTCTAAAATATATTGGATAGAAAATATAGTAAAGTTATTTTTTTTTAATTCCCAGTGTGAATCAAGATTTTTATCATATTTCGGGGAGGTAATTCGTTTTTGTTTTTTGTTAGCATTTTTAAATCTTAACGCTCAGTAAGTATACTTATCGGTTCTCGTCATGGTCGATGGTGAATTCAACGTGATTTTAAGAGATCAGACAGACAAACAATTTTGCTTTTTCATAATTTTGTATTATGCAGTTACACTAATCTTAGATAGCTTCTTTCCGCTCCTAGGCAGGAGGCCTGAGTCTCAGAAGAAACACTATGAAGCTGAGTATTTATTTATTTAAACTTCATGTATAGTGTACATAGGTGGACACTGGACATAATGCAATAAGGCATTCTCTACCAGTCTACCTATTTCACAGAGGCTTACATGGGCACTTATAAAACGTCAGAAGCTGGTGCACAAACTAGTGAAGAATTTAGTATCATTAAATTAAGTTATTTATAGAACTATACACTTATAAGTTACTTTAGTCTGTTTGACAGTTTGTTAGTTTGTTTGTTGAGAGTTTTTGTTTAGTTTTGACAGGCCTGTTGGTCTAGTGGTTAGTGACGCTGACTGCTATGCCGGAGGTCGTGGGTTCGATTCCCACCCAGGACAAATGTTTGTGTGATGAGCACGATCATTTGTTCTGTGTCTGGGTGTAATTTATCTATATATATGTATGTATTTAGAAATATATAAGTATGTTTATCAGTTGTCTAGTACCCATAACACAAGCTCTGCTTAGCTTGGGACTAGACGGCGCTGTGTGATAGTTGTGGAATATTATTATTATTATTTATTATTACTTATAAATGCTAATCATAGTCCAGTACAATGAATCGGTACTCTACATTTCATGAGCCGATGATGAGCATCAAACTTTCCACGTCCCGATGTATTTAATGGAGTGTGAAACTATTTGGCATCCAAGTATGCGTTTGCGCCATTACTCGCTCGATATAACAGCGCCCTAACTCTCGTCTTTAAATAGATATATCTTGTTAAATTCTAACATCAAAATGTTGTATATAAAATCAGTTGTTTTTGTAACTATGCACTTCTGTGCATAGTTCATGCGTCCGATAGCAGACATTTTTACAAGCTTTTATTTAGTTTCACCTGTCCCGATGTTTGTCTGTAATCAATTCTTGCAAATTAAATTTGATCCACTTCCCGGTTACCGATTGAGCTGAAATTTTGCATGCATGTGTAAATCAGATGACAATGTAAAATTATTATGACATGGAGCTGATCTGATGATGGAACCGGAAGGTGGCTATAGGAGCTTGGTAGTTAAACTTCAAAAAATCTTCGTTTCAGTCAAAAATGGCCATTACTCTACATAAACCTACCCCAAACATATACACAACATCTACATTATGAAATTTAGCCATCATCAATATCATGACCTTATTTTCTGGTAACTCTTAATATAGCCCGATTATGCTGGATATAGAGCCTCCTTTTTTATTCCGGATGGGCCCACTCTTGACCTGAATCTCAACTATGCTTGCAGGAAATCGAACTCAACACTCATACCATAAGTGGTGAAGTGTATTTGAAATTCTAAAATGCTCATCTATTTCTGATGCTCAGTACAACAACAGAACATTCACCCCTGGAAAACATGGAGGATCTATATCTACTATATAAAAATAAGTCGGGTTTTCCTTCCTGACGCTATAACTCCAGAACGCACGAACCGATTTCCACGGTTTTGCATTCGTTGGAAAGGTCTCGGGCTCCGTGACGTTTATTAGAGTAGAGTAGGGTAGAGTAGGGTAGAGTAGGGTAGAGTAGAGTAGAGTAGGGTAGAGTAGGGTAGAGTAGGGTACGGTAGAGTAGGGTGGAGTAGAGTAGAGTAGGGTATAGTAGGGTAGAGTAGGGTATAGTAGGCTGAAGTAGGGAAGAGCGGGAGCGAAGCCGCGCGGGCAAAAGCTAGTATGTATATATAAAAGGAGAAACTGACTGACTGACATATCAACGCACAGCCGAAACTACTGGGCCTAGGAGCGTGAAATTCTGCACAAGGTTTCCTTTTATGACGTAGGCGAGAACTAAGAGAAGATTCTCCAAAATTCAGCTCCAAAGGTAAAGGAAAAGTGGTCTAAAGTTTGTATTCATGAAACCTACATTCACGCAGGCAAAGCTGCTGGCAGAAGCTAGTATATTAACAAATATCAAAATATATAAAATTCTGAAAGGACGCTTTGCCCGCGAGTTCGTTTTCGAGAATGTTTTATAAGTACTTATAATGTTTTAATGTTTATCCTGTCCACATTATGAGGTGTACAATAAAGTATATAATAAACTAGCTTGAGCCCACAGCTTTGCCCGCGTACATAAAATAAAGCCTATGTCACTCAGGAATAAAGCAGCTGTCGGTGAAAAAAATTTGGCAATCGGACCAATAATTTCAGCGATTACCTCCTACAAACAAAAAAACAAACTTTACCTCTACTTATATAATATTAGAGTAGAAGTGTAGATAAATAAAAGTGCTACTATTTATAAATTCCAGAACTTTATCCAGTATCCTTTTAGGACTAAGTCTGTTGTAATAGCTGAGAGAAAAAATAACAAAGAAAACATATTCCAGTACTGAGAACTCAGTGTTTTCGTGGCTTAGATTTGTTATGTAAGTGGCAATAAGTCGTTGACCTTAGGATTCATCTCGCGTACAAGTCACATGCGGGCTTGTCATTACAATATTGATCGGAGCGTAGGGATGGCAGATTTTATCTGAATGCATGGAACTTTAGTGGGTAGTTCTGTGTTGAGTGCGCAATTTCCTGTGTGGGGCTGTGGGTATTGAGTTGAAGATCTGATAGTCCTTTATAGGAATTGGTTTTAGTTGTATTGTGTTATGTTATGTTCAGAAATATATGGGAAAGCCTTAAAACAGCGGAAGATAGGTGACTTGCTTCTAGCGCGTGGACCGCTGAAATCAGGCCCCCATGGCTTAATTTCAGTTAGTCACATAAACGGGCGTGTTACGTAAAAATATTTTTTTTATTTATTTAAGTGGGATTATTTAAAAGCTATCAATATACCTTCGTGTGCTTTTATGCGTTGTATAAATTATACAAATACAAAAAACCAATCGCGTGGAATCATATTTCACTCGTGCATGTAGTTGTGCACATAGTCCAGGTTTTCTGATTGCATTGTTAAAGCGTAACGTAGCTTTCCTTATAATATATATCAAAGGGGAAAACTATAGGTAGTTTATAAGGCTCCTTTAAGTTTGTTTGTAGCTTTTGACTTCGGCAATTTTGATTTTGTTGCCTTTGTAGACCTTCATCACGGTATTACAGTTTTCCACGCAATTAAAACATAAATTATACTACAGTAAGAAATCAACTATCGATTAGTTGCCCGGACCAGACACAACCCCCGCCTGGTCGGAGTATCCTCCCATTTCAATGGAGGTTTGCGGGACTTTAGACTGCATACCTTTAAAACTTTCACAAATATTTTGTCATTCCAATTTTTACTCTTTAACATCTCTATAACCGCATGCTGTGGTGGCCACTAGGCTGGTGGCTGGTACCACTGGGTAACAGCCTCGGCTTACGAGTAAAAACCCACATCGTGACAGACCGTAAAAAAACCGGCATATCCTAGAACCAAAACTTCGAAGAAATGTGACATTCACCACCCCGTACTGAGCCCGCGGTATGAATTTATGGCCATTCAAATTCCTAAAAAGAAGGGCTGAGCCCCAGAAGTAGGAACGTTATGCGTATGCACTGAAACATATTTCCATATACATTTGCGGCACCTGATAATAAAATCCAATCTTCTAACAACATTTTAACGTATGTACTTTGAAAGGAAATCGAGAAATCTTATATCAAATCGAAAATCATATTCCAACCGAGGAATCCCTTCGCCAACCCTATGAATATCGCTTCCAATACGCGTGGGAGATATAAAATTTTAACAGACCGCTTTGGGACGGTTCCTGAAGCGACTGCACGGCAAATATGTTGGAATAACACAGGTTCACATCTGATATCGATCTCTTGGACTGGGTGAGATTGAGAGGCAATTCGTATTCTAGTATTACCATTCATTTTAGTATACTACGCGTAGGTACTAAAAGACACAATGTAGGTCCCACAAGTCGGACTGGTGACTCGAGAGTTCAGAAAAGTTAATAATCCAGATTGGCCTGTTGGTTTAGTGGTTAGTGGCCCGGGTTTCATTCCCACCCAGGACAAAGTTTGTGTGATGAGCACGATCATTTGTTCTTGGTCTAGGTGTAATTTATCTATAATATGTGTGTATTTAGAAATATAGAAGTATGTTTATTTATTTGTTTAAACTTCATGTACGATAGTGGTACATAGACGGACTTAATGCAACAAGGCATTCCCTACCAGTCAACCTTTGGGTTAAAAAAGACAACAAATCAATTCGTTCAATTCGTTTATCAATGTCTAGTACTCATAACATAAGCTCTGCTTAGCTTGAGACTTCTTTATTAGAAAACTTTAAATGTATAGGAATGACATCTCAACGTTAAGGCTTATAATCCCTTGAACCATCCGGCCAAAATTATGTGGACGCATCTCTCGCACCCGCCTAGGCGACAGTACGCAAATCTGTGCATTTATTTGCGGCCAACAGCACCCGGAAAGCACGCGGCTGACCTTTAAATCCATTTTCTTTGCGAAATATTGATTGATTTACATGTGCAATGTTCACTTTGAAGAATATTTAACCACCATTTTTTATGTGTAAACATGTTTCTAAAGATCCAAGCCGTTTCGAAGTAGTAGGGAAAAGTTGCGAAATTGCTAAATATTTTTTTTAGACAAAAGTATCTATTAATAGCACGAAAAAATCAAATGTTGATAATGTTGTTCATGAATCTATAATAAACATAATTTTTTTTCAAACCTATTAACCTGGCCGTTACCGAGGAGTAGGCTTCAGAAAGTCACTGTTTTATGGCACTTTTCGGGCGCTTGGGCCTTAAGTCACGTGGTCAGAACAAAGGAATTGGAGACGTTACCGACTGTGGAAAGAGATTCCAAACAAAACGGTCGTAAATTGGCTAGGCCTGCTGGTGAGGGTCGCGGGTGTCCGATGGATGCGAGACGCACAGGACCGGTCGTTGTGGCGATACTTGGGGGAGGCCTATGTCCAACAGTGGACGTCTTCCTTTCTTTCGGCTGAAATGATGATGATTTTAGTGTAACTACTTTTGGTCTAGTGTAGGTTTCAGCTTTAAAGAATGTTAGTTGGAAAGAATGGAAGCAAGCCTTTGCCCAACAGTGGGACAATAATGGGCTAACTGTAGTAACAATTTATGTCCACATAATAATAAAAGAAAATAAGAAGGAAACAGAAGAATAGATAAAGTTAATAATTGTTCATTGTTAATTTTTGTGTTTTAATACTGTTTGTCCAATAGCCTGATTCACGTAAAATCAAACAAGCCAAATATCGTTGAAGTTTTATAGTCGTTAGATCGGAGTCCTATCCAAAAGCGGTATTCACGTGTTCCTTAATCGGGATTGGATAAAACGACAACTCAACTGGCTCGAAACTAAACGATCTATCGACGACTTATTTCCAGTTACATTATCATGTATTCTACCAGGATAATGTAATACAGATTTTTTTTTTAATCGTCTCTTCGACCAAACGACTTTGAAATCGGTGTCGTTCAAACTTGATTGATGGATGTGAAAACGGAAACGGTCTAAACGACTAAGTCGCAACGATATCGTTACGGTTTTAATTACGTGAATCGGGCTACTGATCTGGGTAGACTTTTCTTTTAAATTCCCACATTTATTAACGTTAAAAAACTTCTTACTTTGAATGGAACGTGGAACTATAGAATATAATATGTATTACTGATTAATTAGTACAAGACAATTAGTGTATTAGGCTCTTGTCAACTGTGTCTTAATTGAGAGAGATTGATTGTATTAGTTGTTAATTAAACGCTAATTGTAATTAGGTTGAGACGAATTGTTCTCCGTAGCCGGACCTGGCAGGTATCGCACTTGGAAATGAAAAGGCTTCGGTGTTCTTGATTATTAATTTATACTGTATGAAGCACTTTGTATTACTTACTAGCTTTTGCCCGCGGTTTCGCCCGCGTACATAAAATATAGCCTATGTCACTATAAAGCAGCTTTCTATCAATGAAAGAATTTTAGCAATCGGATCAGTACTTTCAGAGACTACCTCCTACAAAAAAAAAAAAACTTTATCTCTTTATTACATTAGTAGTATATGTATTTTCGCTTGGCGGTTAGACAGCCGTAACTTTCCTGACTTAAAACAATCTATATTTCTTTCTATCAAAATATGAATAACTGTACTAGGAATACACCACATATTTTTAATTAGTACAAATTTTAACAGGCTTATTAGAAAAGATCTTGTCATTATTTAAGTTAAGTTTCAATAAATAATGTTCATAAACAACAAAGTTATGGGCGTTTGTTTATATCCCAAAATGTCACTCAGTTTATGGACATATTAAGCAGGCTATTGATTATGAATGAATGGCGATAAAAATGGAAAAACAGTGCGCGTAGTATTTTCTACTGGCAATTGTCATGAATGATTGTTTCAATTGTGGATTTACCATATCATCATCATCTTTCTGCCCTTATCCCGTTTTATTTGGGGTCGGCGCAACATGTTTTTTTCTTCCATTCTGTCCTGTCACTCGTCACGCTGTCGCTAACTAACTTTTCTTTCATATCACTTCTCACACAATCCATCCATCTTTTCTTTGGCCTCCCTCTCCCTCTTCATCCATTGTAAATTCATAACTCTTTGGCTATTTTTAATTACCTTTTTTTATATAAAAAAAATAATAATTTATTATTATTACGTATCCACCTACATTGTGCTCACATATTAGAAGCGACAAGAAATATGTAACCAAGATCTATGTAACTCATAATATGTTTTAAAAAGAGTGTCCATGGAGTTTCTTGCACGTTCTTCTCCATAGAGATCTACGCTTTGGAACGTGCAATTTAGCTTCACTTTTCTTGGACTGACCGACATTTGACTGTTCAAAAGTGCCTGCATGCAAATGGTCTATTTGAAATAAATGATTTTGACTTTGACTTGTTCAAAATTTCACGCTCCTAATCCCAATAGTTAAATTGTGATTAGGAGCGTGAACACGCGTTACGTCAGTCAGTCAGTTTCTCCTTTTAAATTTTTGAAGATTACTTTTTTAAATATTTCTTTGTTTACTTATAATTTTGTAAATAGAAACAGAGATTGTATTTTATGTTAAGTATAATCAGAGAGGAAATTCTCGTAATTTTAAGAAACGTCCGCATTCGTATCGCAATCGCAAACTGTCAAAAACACCTCTAACTGTCTTACAATTTGACAGGTTTGTGACATTGATTGTCGTTGAGATTATATTGCGATTTAAGGTACGGGCAAAAATCTTTTATTTTTTGCATTTTGTAGGTCAATGTCGTTTTCTATGGTAATTAAAATATGATTTACGACCGTAACACGTATGTATTATAAACTAGCTTTTGCCCGCGGCTTCGCCCGCATACCTACATGAAATATAGCCTATGTCACTCAGGAATAAAGCAGCTTTCTATCGGTGAAAAAATTTTAGCAATCGAAGCAGTAAGTACTTTAAGGGGTTACAAATAAAAAAAAACATAAAAACAAACTTTATCACTTTATAATATACTAGCTTTTTCCCGCAGCTTCGCCCGCGTACCTAAAATAAAGCCTATGTCACTCAGAAATTAAGCTGCTTTCTACTGGTGGAAAAATTTTAGCAATCGGACCAGTATTTCCAGAGGTTACCTCCTACAAACAAAAAAAAAAACTTTACCTCTTTATTATATTAGTGTAGATAAAATAAGTAAACTACAATATCGCATTAGGATTAAAAATATTTGCAAAGCTTAGAATAGTTTTTTTAAATATTACGAAAACGAACTCTCCTGTAAAAATGCACTTTTTTGACTTAAAACTTTGAAGGATGTATCGAGGTGCGAAGGAAGGATGTATCTAAATTACAAAAGATCACCAACTAATACTACCGAAAACAAACAAAAACAAGTAACACTGTCAAATACGAGAATTTCCCTTCTGAAATTCCAAAGACAGGTAAAGGTCCTCTGATTTCGGCAAAATACAATTGTAAAATTCCAAGCACAACCCGCTTATAAACTTGTGTACTTACACCGTAAAAGAAAACTGTACCATTCATATTCCAAATATTCCGATTCGAAACTAACCCGGTGCCTCTCAAATGAAAATAAAGTCCCCCAATTTTATATTGGGTTATCTGTGGAATATTCGTGTGTTTTACGAGTACACAAAGTTTCATTTTTAATGCAAAAACCATCCAATGGTTAGTGATATTTATGTTGTAAATAGGACAGATATAACAATTTTTTTACATTAACCTCTCGAATGCCGTAATTAGAGACACAATTAAAAAGCCATTGTGTCTCGCGTAGATCTGCGTTCCGGCAGTCAACGGGTTAATTACACTGTTATACTCTGTCTAAAAAGTCAAACGTTTTAAAAAATCTGTTATGTATATTACATACAATACCTTTTGTAAAATTGTATTAGTAAAGAATAATCATCTTTTCGCAACCTTGATTGTTAAACCAGTGTTGACTATACCAGATTTCATGAATTTGATTATTTCATTAGATTACCCTAGTCGTTTTTAGACATACCTCTACACGTAATTTTTTTCAAAAATTTAAACTAGATGAGGCCGTACCGGAAGACGTTGCGTTGGCAGGCCTCCTACAACGTGGACCAATGACCAGGGTAAGGATTGCGGGACGATGGATGCGAGACGCACAGGACCGTTAATTGTGGCGACACTTGGGGGAAGCCTATGTCCAACAGTGGACGTCTTTCGGATGAAATGATGACGACGATGAAGCCGGCGTTTCCTATCTGTCTACTCTGAGAAGAAACACCGAAACAAACTCAGAGGTTTGACCATATGGACACCTGAAATCTTTTATTTCATGTAATGGTCAAATCATATGAGAGTCATGCAGATTAGTATCTGCGTTGGTCTTATTAAGGAACGAACCATATACAACCATGTACAATTGCCATCACGGATCTTGAGCGCTCGGCGTCAGAGTGGGGATCGCTTTGCGCATTCCATACATTGGCGAGCCAATCGTCTTCGTTGTTAGATACATGCAGCAAAGCAGGGAACGAATGAGGAGTGACGTCTACGACGCGATGGCGCGTCGAGCCAATCACTGACACTCCCCGTCCCCGCTTCTCACTTCGCACCACTAAAGAGACCGAATATTTGACTTCTGCGCAACTGCTCAAGATCCGTGATGGCAACTGTACAAAATGCGCAAAATCTCAAACACCCCAAACGATTTTTAATTGAATTGACCTAATTCTGAGAGAAAAAAGTCTTTTAAGAAAATGTAAAGGTTTTATGTGCTGTTTTATTTTGTACTATTAAGTATTATCCTACATACAAGAAAATTTAAATTGGACGACAACCATTTGTGTTTGTTTGGTTGGTTTTGAGCACGTAGTGGCTTGACCTAAATTTAATAAATAGACAGGGTAACATTATAAAGAAGATTTTTTGAAAAAAGTCACCTCCTAAAAGTGGTTCAATTGATTTTACTCGTTAATCTGATCAAACCATTTTCAGGTTTTGCGCATATAACGTTAAACTTTGTAGATTTGATTTTATTTTTGTGTAGCTCAACTTAAGACTGATATGGAGCTCAACGATAACAAACAAAGGTCATTTGCATGGTCATGCGAATTTCCTTTTTTTTTTTAGCAAATAAATAAAATGTATTTTTTAGCGTAGTAGCACACACAGGCTATCTACTACTAAATTATACAACCTTATTTTCTATACGAAACCTGAAACATGTGTCTAGTATTTTATGTATATTGTATATTACAGTTACAAGCTTGTTATATCAGCTTACAGCACACGTAGTTACTAGGCCATCCAAGCGACTGAGGGGTTGTTTTGGATTTGCAACCAGCTGTTTGCTGGCTCCTAAAACCCGCTATGACCTTTCGTGACCTGTGTTATACTTAGTGTCGGTGGTATCCAACTTTTGACCTTTTTAATTATTTGTGGGAAAAAATGTAACATGGTGTAAAAACTATTGGAATCCATTCAGTTTCTGATTCTGAACAAACTGTATTCAGTTTTCGCTTAAAATAAAAATATATTTTATATTTTTTTTTCTCTTTATTGCCTATAGTAATCTGAAAACATTTGAAAAATTCTTATAGAATCTTCTGATTTGACATAATAAAGGGCCCATCGTTGGCAGACGACATAAATGTCACAGTGTATAAATGTGAATTTTCTATGCGCATGTGTGCGTGCTCAAGGCGAAAAGCTATGGCTGTAATATTCATTCATTAGTGCCGGCCATCCGTCTTACTTATAGTGTTGGCCGTGCATTATCGATGTTATCGATGGATGATTTTATTGCAATTATGACATTCATTTTTGGTGGTTTGTAAATTGTTTATGTTAGAATTATTTAGGAAAGTACCTACTGTTTTCTTTTCAATGGTCGTTTGAGTTTTTTTTTTATTCGTTAAATAAAAAATCGGTGTAGAATTAAAGATGATTTAACACAGAAATTTAACTGCGTTTGGCTTTAATTTCGAGATATAATAATATCATCTTCTTCATTACTATATTTTGATTATATTCTGGACACGTATTTAATAATTAATTACAGATTTTTACCAAATTAAACGTAAAATGCTCGCGCGATAAGCAATTTGCCGCCGCACAAAACTTAGAATTAAAAATCAGTTAATATCGTGGTCATCAGTGAACTAATTGTATTCAAACTTTCAATACAAGTGGGTGAAATATAGGAGACTAGCTACTGAGTTACGTTACGCTACATATTCAATGATCTTGCGTAGTTTCGTAAATAATTACGTATTATTTCTGAGGGCGGAAAAATGCTGCATTATATATTGCAGAGTGCTAAACATAATCACTACAAAAGCTTTAATGTTGCCAATAAAACTTTGAACTACAATACTCATCTACATTTCAAATAAACAGTCAAAGAATAATAGCCGAACAGCACCTAAAATCCAATCAACTTATTAATTACTTAACTTTAAAACTTTCTGACTTTAAACTCAATTTCTAAAGCAAAAAGGAATATAAATGGAACGTTCCATTTTACCTGATTTACAGCTGCGGTTGAGACGATGGAATGTTTTCGTTCGTTAGCGGACTCAAGTACCTAGTGCACTGGGTCATGCGGACTATGTCCTAGTTCGCACTACTGAAATAACTTTGGGGTTTGTGATTTTGTTATGGAAAAAATTAGAGGGTTTGAGTTGGAAATGTTTTAATGGAAAGCTTTTGATTTAATGGATACGCAGGAGTACTCTTACCTTTATTTAATACTAGCTTTTGCCCGCGGCTTCGCCCGCAAACATAAAATATAGCCTATGGCACTCAGGAATAAAGTAGCTTTCTGTCAGTGAGAAAATTTTTGCAATCTGACCAGTAGCTTGATTCACGTAAAATCAAACAAGCCAAATATCGTTGAAGTTTTATAGTCGTTCGATCGAAGTCCTATCCAATAGCGGTATTCACGATCTATCGACTTATTTCTAGTCACATTAATAAGTATTCTACCAGGATAATGTAATACAGATTTTTTTTTTAAATCGACGAATTTTAAACGACTTTAAAATCGGTGTCGTTCAAACTCGATTGATAGATGTGAATATGGAAATGGTCTAAACGACTATAAACGAGAATCGGGCTACTGTACTTTCAAAGATTACTTACTACAAACAAAAAAACAAGCATTATAATATTAGTGTAGATGGCATCTATCAGCGGCTTCTCTCATATGGGATTATTACTTCTTCCATTATAAATTTTAGTCTTTGTGTTGTTCTGATGTATAAGCAAGACTACTATGTAGTTTTATCAAAATCCGTGTTGCTGTTTTCGAAGTGGCAACAAACATACATACTTATTTTTTTTAATAATACAAGGTGCAGTTTTAAAACTGCACAATATTTCAGGAGGTTGTAATAAAACTCATAAATAATCATATAAAAAAACGATACCTGGTCAATAATTAGTAATACTTGTTATTTAATTTTTTAATTACACTAAACTAAATCGATTGATCGATGGCCGCGGGGGCGTGGCTAGGGTGTGGCGTGCGGGATGATGATTGGATGATACATTATTTATGAAACTATCGTTGCGAGTTAGTGTGTGTGAAAACGCCCTTTTTTGTTCCGTGTTTGTGTGTGTGAAAAAAAGCGCGGTTATAAAAAAAAAAAAAATTACCTACTTATTTTATTATTGATTCGGGTCGAGAATCACTAACATAATTACCTCCTGAAATATTTTGCAGCTTCAAAACGACACCTTGTATTAGTGTGTTAATTTCTGAATGTTATGGGATGATTTTACGTAACTATTGTGTTTTATGACTATAAGCATTTAAAAAAAATGCCGTAAGGAAGAAATGTAGGTTAAAGTTTAATTAGTTGATGTAGGTAAAGTTAACAAAGTAGCTTTCTCTGTACTTATGTAGGTGTTATTTTACCATTTAAATTTTATGTACAAAGGACTTAATAACTACTCAGTAATCAGCGCACACAGTTACACACAACACAATACAATTACGAAATTACAAGCTTTACACCTTTCCATATAATTGCGTCGTAACAACATTTACATGACAATGCGTACTAACGAAGCAATCGATAAATAACTGGATTGTGCACATCACTACTCGCCCCAGTCATCTCGTCGAATATAATCTCACCTTTTATTCCTATCGCACGACAAGAATGCGTAAACAAAAATTTCAGCTATTCCAACAATTCTCGGAATTGGGCCGGGAATACGGGATCATTTGGGGGCATTTCGGGATGACCTTGCACGTCCCTAATAGACCATTACCTAGGACATTCCAGTCACAAAATAGATAGGTACAGAAGTCAATCTCATGTATGTACTTCACTTTTTATACCTACAGTAGGCACAACGGATCTTGAGCGCTCGGCGTCAGAGTGGGGATCGCTTTGTGCATTCCATACATTGGCGAGTCAATCGTCGTGTTAGATACATGCAGCAACGCAGGGAACGAATGAGGAGTGACGTCTATGACGCGATGGCGCGGCGAGCCAATCACTGACACTCCCCGCCCCCGCGTCTCACTTCGCACCGCTAAAGAGACCGAATATTTGACTTCTGCGCAACCGCTCAAGATCCGTTGTGCCTACTTTACGCTAGGCGATCGCGCTAGGGTCAGCGCATTACGCCGAACTGTACGAGTGTGACCGGGCGATTGAGCCGAGATCTCGTGTCCGTGAGCGGTGTCTATGTGTGCGTTGCTCGAGCGCGTTTTGTTTGTTGATTGTCTTCTGTACCTCTCTATTTTGTGCCATTACCCAGGCCATTCCAGTCGACCTGAGCCGTGAACTAGATTATACTGGTATAACACGTGTAATAACTACGTTATGTTAGTGCCAAATAGTCATGTTTTGCAAGATTTTATCGTGTGAGAAGATTTTGGCTTCAGCTTTACCGTTATTATTATATTGATCGCTTAGAATAGTAATACATACAAAGTAAGCTTTATTTTTTGCCAATTGGTTTTCTTTTACCGCCGAAGTGAAATGTCAGTTTATGAGGGTTCATTTTAACACGTACTGTCTGTATTTTCTGTGTTTTTATTTACATCCAAAGCTCTGTAAGTACTGCATTCAATTCACTGTACTACGTATTGGAGTATTTTACGGCTCACCAACAATTTGACTCGCATACCTATATTCGCACCACAAAACTGTTCTGATCAACCGGCGAATGGCGACTGTACTGTATGATAGATGTCAAATGTACGAGTACATCATGACACAAGCACTCAAGTGCTTGTAGTATATTGGCTGAAAAAAAGTGAGATGAAAGTAGGGTTACCGCCGGAAAGCCGGAAAGTTAGGTTATATGACAGGCGTTTGCCGCATTTGATAGGCATTTTAAGGTTTAGACAGGCGTGCGGCCGGCATTGGTCTGAGACAGGCATTTATAAATTTCGCGCCGCGAAACTGTATCTTGTGAAGATTTTTACGTTTATGTATTAGAAAAGAAAGAACTTTTAAAAAAAATAATGTCCTCTGACAAATATCAGTAATAAATATTCTTCTTCATTATTACTACTTATTACCTACAGCTTTTTGCTTTAGTCAGGCATTTTTCTGAAAATTCAGGCATTTTAGGTACCAAAGCTAGGCATCCCTCTATTTACATATGGTAACCCTAGATGAAAGTGAAGTGTTGGTAGACTGAAATCCACCATTCTATTAGAATATCCAAGAAAAAATAGGAGGTAGACCCCCCTACCTAAGAAAATTGCCTACATCCTATTTTTAGACCTACCAAAATGTCAAAAAAAAAACATAAAAATCAAGCTGTTACGGAGGTGTTCAATAACAAACACAGGCACGATTTTAATAGAGAAGATTATTTTCTCGTTTTTTTTCGTGTTGGGAAATCATCTTCTCTCGCTCTAGGTGGGGCGAGAGGGCGTGTCCTGTCTGTTACTGACTAAAATCCACCTGTTTTCTATCATTGCCTTTTGCGTTGCAGTACATTGACAACTCTTTCAAAAATTCCCGCTACCGTAACAGACATTGGCCCTGTATATTTCATACTAGCTTTTGTACATAAAATATAGCCTACTAGCTTTTACCCGCGGCTTCGCCCGCGTGGCATTAGGTACTTAAAGAATCGGGATAAAAGGTAGCCTATGTTCTTCTCCATGTCAAAGGCTATATGCATGCCAAATTTCATCCAAATCCGTTTAGCCGTTTTTGCATGATTAAGTAACAAATATCCAAACATCCAAACTTTCACATTTATAATATTACATAGTTAGGATAGGATGTCACTCGGGAATAAAGTAGCTTTATGTCGGTGAAAAAATTTTAGCAATCGGACCAAGTACTCTCAGAGATCAAGTACCTCCTACAAACAAAAAAACAAACTTTACCTCTTTATTTAGTGTAGATATTTGCCCTCAAAAACCGCTTGTTATTATTTTGTGTAGTTATTTGTTGTGTTGCCATTCAAATAAATCGTGTCGTCATTAGCGGGCCGCTAATGAGGAGGAAGCCGGGTCGTCTGAAATATGACATGCTTTCAAAATGTAACACCACGGAGGAATGCTCGCCAATTGTGCCCTTTCTGTAGTCATTAACAGGGAATTATGAAAGGTTTTAATTTCGTCGATATGTTTATACTTAGACACTAAATATGTTGTGATTATGACCAAAGATACTAGAATTATTAGACAATAGAAAAGTTATTACGAATTAGTATGATTTTTAACCAAGTTCGTTTTATAACCTAAGAATTAACTGCTTAAAATTTAATCTGTGTGTGATTAAAAGAATAAAGTAATTATTAAGACTAAAATTAACGTTAAATTTATTAAGATTTCATTTTCTGTTTGATATTGATTTTTACAATAAAAAATGCTCCTCTTAGAAAAGAAAAATATAAAAAAAAATGTTTTTTAAAAATCTCGATGTCCAGGGAATTCCCGGGAGTTTAATTGTGTCTCGTGTGTCGGGACTTTGAAATTGTCGGGAATACCAAACCCTAGTTATAGGCTGTCAAAAAGTAATATTATTAAATATAACAAAAACAAAATATTTATAAATATAGGTAGATATTATAGATAAATTACACCCAGACACAGAACAAATAAATGATCGTGCTTATCACACAAATACATATTTGTCTGGGGTGGGAATCGAACCCACGACTTCCGGCTTAGCAGTCAGGGCCACTAACCACTAGACCAACAGGCCAGTTGAATGATAAGTAAGTCCCTTATTAACTTTTGTCAACGGCTTCAACCGCGTAAAAGTAAGTAGAATATATTATATGCCTTCGTCACTCTGTGATAGAGTAGCTAGTTTCTATGGGTAGACATTTTTTAAAATCGGTTTTGTAGTTTTTGAGTTAATTCATTACGTGCAAAACAAATATTAGTTTATACAATTCTATTTTTTTTTTTTATATATTTTTCCATACTAGTAATTACTCCCATAACGTGAGTGCGTTCACAAACGTATAAACTCACACACACAAGACACTTAGGAGGTTATCACACTGCCACGCATCCCGCAGCGTAGTGCGTGAATGCGTGTCTTAACGTTGCTTGTAAGTGTCTCCGTTTGTATAGAAAACACGCACAGTCCAACAAACTGAAACTCATCCACGCGCGTTCATGCAGATCACGCTCCTACATGCGGAGCGACACGCATGGTATACCACACTGAGTCTCGTAGTACCGTGCGTGATTTTGTATGAATTGAGTGCGTGCCTGCCTGAATTTACAAGACGCACCTACTCGCGTGAGTGCGTAAAAAACCCACACGATGATGCAGATCTGCGCTACCGCAAGTACGTGCGTAGGTGCGTTTTTACGCGCTACGCTGCGTGGTGCGTAGCAGTGTGATAATCGCCTTAGACCCGGAACAACCATCTCTATGCAAATATATTATGTTACTTACGTAAGTTACGTTCGAGAATCGAACCCTAAATAATTATTACCAACAGAAAGCGTTGAACACAATCGTTTTATAAACAGTTTTAGTTATAGTAAAGTGGTTTTTGAAAGGTTCTAAAAAAACAGACTATGAATGTAACGGACACAATTTTAGCGATAAAACGAACGAAAAATAGGCGTGTCTAATTTTGGCACGGGACAGTGTAAAATGTACCCCTAGCCAAGTTGCTAATCTGCAATAGTTAACGCTTGTAGAAAGCTTCAAATGTACGGGAATGAAGTCGCCTCAACGCTCAGTCACGTGTTCAGAACAAAAGAATTGGCGGCAAGGTCAACTCGTAGCTTTCGACGCAAGCGAAACGTTTGTAACTTGGCTGGGCTTGGGGGGCTGCAGTGAACTCTATGATGAAGGTTCAATTATGTGGAGCGTGTCTTTATAAGAGTTTGATTCATTAAACCCCAAGCGTTCGCTCTCTCATTGTCTTTCTATTGTGGTTTTCGAAAGGAAGGTAGAATTACACCACAAAATAGATAGGGTACAGAAGTCAATCTACATACAAAGCGCGCTCAAGCAACACACACATAGACACCGCTCACGGACTCGATAACTCGGTCGCGTCTCGGACCACTCGTCGAACAGTTCCGGCTCAAACGCTCATTAGTGTGCGTCCACGAGCGTAGATATAAAAAGTGAAGTACATACATAAGATTGTCTTCTGTACCTATCTATTTTGTGACTACACTGTGCACACGGTGTCGATCTGGGCGCGTCGGTCTCTGTACATTTTATAATAATATGGAACCTAGACTTGTAGAGCCACACTTGATACACGCCACGCGACGTCGTTCTGGTATAAATCAGCCGTGTTACACGTGAGCTTCAGTCTAATGTAGTTCTAGCTTTAGTACTTTTCACATGTTGGCATAATAATCGAAAAACATTTTTATATTGGTAATAGGGAATATGAATGTATTTATTTTTATGTGCTAAATAAAATACTTATTTAGAATAAAAATTAAAAAAAAAAAAATTATCAATGACGAATTTATAAAGCTTAAAGCTGATAATTTGAAAGATAATTTGAGTATAGACTCTGACGTCAAAGTCCATCTCGCCCATAGAAAACGGCGTTTTTGCGAGAGAGGTATGTATATTTATGAAAAATTATATTTTATATCTCACATAATAATACATACATATTTTCACAGTTAGTATTCTGTTTTTGTATATTTATTGCTGAACTGGTTAGATAATAAATATGTGTTTCACACATATTCCAGCTACACACTCCCGGGATAACAGGAATTCTATGAGATATTCTAGGACATGGTCTAACAGTGTATAAAATTTTGTCAAGATCCGTTCAGCTGTTTAAGCGTTTTTTGATATAAACTAGTGCTTGAATGCGAACACATCTGATGATAAGCAGTGATGCAATCATTGCCGCGGTAAAGCACACTAGTTTATTAAGAGTTTAAGAGCCCTTGAAGACACCCAAATTATAATCTCACGGAAAGACCGCAGCAGGTAAATTGTTTCAGTCCTTTGATGTACGAGGTATAAACGACGAGACTAAACGCTTAGTCCGAACCGTAGAGGTGTCAATACTGTAAGGGTGGACACTCGTTGTACGTCTGGTTGTCCGATGGTAGAATGGCGATGACGAAATCAAATCATTACACGAACACACTCTCCAAAATGCATCCTATAAAATATCAAAGGGCTAAGCTACCCTACGACTGTACTCCATGTAGTGTAGGTGTGCATAGCATAGCATAGTCGGCCTTATAATGTTCCCACTGTTGGGACTCAGGCCTCCTCTCTAAGAGAGGGAATGGGCCATTATCTACCACGAGGGCCCAGTGCGGATTGGTGGATGTACTCGTAACGTGTCTTCGAATTTTTTGGTTCTAGGACATGCCGTTCTTCTCCATAGGAAACGACCAATTTGGAACCATGCACTAGCTTCAGACGTTTTATAAGTGCCCATGTAGGCCTATGTGAAATAAAAATATTTTTGAATTTTGCCGGTTTCCTCACGATGTTTTCCTTCACCGTTTTGAGAGCAGTGGTATAAATTACACAAAGTTTTTTTTTTTTATCTGTTTTAGACTAGTACTTGACTGCGATCCCGCCTGATGGTAAGCAGTGATGCAATCGTTGATGGTGAGGCGCACTAGTTTATTAAGAGCCTATTCACTCTAGCCTTGAAGACACCCAAATTATAATCAGACGGGAAGACCGCAGCAGGCAAACTGTTCCAGTCCTTTGATGTACGCGGTATAAATGACGAGGCGAAACGCTTAGTCCGGACCGTAGGTGTTTCAACAACGTAAGGGTGGATACCTGCCGTGCGTCGGCTTGTCCGATGGTAGAATTGAGATGGCGGAATCAAGTCATGCAATTCCTGCGCACACTCTCCAAAATGCAATTTGTAAAACACCGAAAGGCTGGCTACCCTACGCCTGTGCTCAAGGCTTTGAAGATTGGACTTGACTAAATCTGGATCCCCAATCAGCCTCTTCGCACGCCTTTCCATCGAGTCCAAAGTGCCAGGTGGCACTTTGCAGCACCAGCCCATATGTGGCTGCAGTACTCCACACACGATCGGACCTGTGCTGTGTATAACACTAAAAGCTGTCCCGATGTGAAGTACCGCCGGACTTTTGCAAGAACGCCTAGTTTCCTAGCAGCTACTTTGGCTTTGGACTCAATGAACCGCCCAAAATTGAGGCCGGAGGAAATTTCGACACCCAAGAGCTGAAGGCGGTCGGTACAATCCAATGATACATTCTGAAAAGTAGGAGCCGAGGTGAACGGGCTCCTTTTGGCGGTGAACAGACACGCCTGTGTTTTGGCGGCGTTGAATCCCACCAGATTGGTTTTGCCCCACTTGGAGACTGCCTGAAGTGAGATATTCGTACGCTCTACCATAGCCTCTCGTTCAGACCGGATTTGCTCTTTACTAGCCCGAGCACCTGGCAGGTATCTCTCCACAACTGTGCTATCATCTGCATACCCATAAATACCGGGCATCAGCAGATCATTAATATGCAGCAGAAAAAGAGTTGCAGAGAGAACTGACCCCTGAGGAACTCCGGCATTAGTCGTCATGGGCTCTGATGAGTATCCATCGACAACAACTCGAAGAAACCGTTCTCTCAGGATGTCTTTTATCCAGTTAATCAGACCAGGGGAGATGCCGTATGCTGGAAGCTTACTCAAGAGGCTAGCATGCCATACCCTGTCGAACGCCTTCGAGACGTCTAAAGAGACAGCAATTGCTTCCCCGTTCTTCTCGAGGGCCTCGCCCCACAAGTGGGTGGCTTACACTAGAAGGTCCCCAGTAGATCGATTTCGGCGAAACCCGTACTGTCGGTCACTGAGGAGATCGTTACCTTCTAGGTATGCCATGAGGCGCGAGTTCAATACACGCTCCATAATCTTGCAGAGTATGGAGGTTACCGAAATCGGCCGATAGTCGGCAGGATCGGCACGACTGCCCTTTTTGGGCACGGGTTGCACGTTGGCAAGCTTCCAGGACTTGGGCACTATTCCAGTCCTAAACGAGAGGCGATACAAGCGTGTCAATACAGGAGACAACTCGGGCGCACAAGCCTTGAGAACAATCGCTGGTATACCATCGGGTCCACTAGCTTTATTCACGTCTAGACGACACAGTGCTCTCAGAACTTCTTTGTTCCTTATGCGAACCTCGGGCATCGAAGTGTCGCAATGAGGTAGAGTCGGTGGAGTAATGCGCCTGGCTGGGTTTGAACCCGCGACCTACAACTCGTAAGTCGGGGCCGTTACCACTCTGCCACCACTGTAACTGGTGTAGGTGTGCAAGTATATGAAATTCGTGTTACTGAAAATTCAAACTATAATAACGTAGTTAATACAGGAAATATTGTAACAAGGGTAGTTATAAATAAGCAGAATAACACAGATGTTTAGTCAGATATATTGGCAAGAGATGTATGCGCGTGCGCCGGTTAAAAGCCGGATATGTCAATAGGAAGCTTTGTTATTCGTTACAGAGTTTATGTTACACAGGAAATATTGTAATTATTTTTCGGAACATTTGTATTTGAAAATTACCCATACTTTTTAATATCTTGATACAATGTTTGTGATATTTTTGACAGAATGTATTTTTACTGGCTTATTTTTTATGTTTGGTATTGGAGTATGTAAAGGAGATACATTTTCAAAAATTTCGGTCGTGGTATAATCCCGCCGTAGTACCAATAGATTTAAGTTTGTTTAAAAGTATTTATTTATTTTGGTGTACCTACAATATTTATTCTATTTCATTATATTTCTAATAAAAAATATAACATGGTGTAAAAACTTTTGCAATCCATTCTGTTACTAATTCTGAACAAAATATTCAGGTTTCTCTTAAACTAAAAATAATGTTGTATATCTATATGCATAATTATACCGTAGGCGCGGGCTTGCGGACAGAGAGCAATGGGTAGCTCGCTGTCCGGCCGTCCGGTAACCGTCCGGACCAAGCCCAAGTCGGCGACGGCGCGCGCTGTTCCCGCGCGCCTCAAGGAGTTGTCAGCAACAGCAGGGGCTCAGCCGGGTCGAAGCCTACTGGGGCCAGGGTAATCCGAAAGGGCGCTCGAGCCCCGGTATGAAGGCTTGAAGGAACGGGATGGGTTTTTTAGTCAGTAAGAGTCTGACACTATCTCCCGCTCCGCCCAAGAGCGGGGGTTGTCATAAGATGACTTTTCCCATCGAAAAAAAAAAAAAGCATAATTATACCTACTGCTGAATAAATGTTAAGATGGATGTGTGGTGTGGCGAGAATGGATAATGTGAGAAATGAGTACATTAGGGGATGTTTGAAAGTGGCGCCAGTGACTGAAAAGTTGAAAGGGAATCGTTTGTCTTGGTTTGGTCATGTGATAAGGAGAAACGCATGTTGCTAAAAAAGTTATGAGTTTACATGTGGATGGATGGAGGGGAAGAGGGAGGCCAAAGAAAAGATGAATGGATTGTGTGAGAAACGATATGAAAGAAAAGGGATTTAGTGATAGCGTGACCAGTGACAGGACAGAATGGAAGAAGAAAACGTGTTGCGCCGACCCCAAATAAAACGGGACTAGGGCAGGAAGATGATGATACGAACTGCTGATTGGCAAATATACTATATTTGATCATGTCGACATGAGCTATTCTAAAGTTTTCTTGTCGATACGAGTGGACAAATTACAAACCATCAAAGAAAGAAAGAAAACATGTTTATTGATAAATCTATACATATAAATAAAATTGGAGTGCCTGCTCGTAGGTAATATTGAACCACATGCATATGAATATATATAAGGTACATACTCCAAAATAACATTTTTTATAATTTTTGTCTGTCTGTCTGTTTGTTCCGGCTAATCTCTGAAATAGCTGGACCGATTTTGACGGGTCTTTTATTGGCAGGTAGCTGATGTAATAAGGAGTAACTTAGGCTACATTTATTTCAGAAAAAAAAAATTCAAAATCCTGTAGTCCACGCGAACGAAGTCGCAGGCACAGCTAGTCTTTTCTTAAATTGATGCAAATGATGATGTTTTGCGTCTAAAACTAGTTCAGGTGTGCAATTATACCTAATTTTCATTTCGATTCCAGCCAAGTCTCGCTTATAAATAGATCAGCTCAAGTTTCGTGGGTGGCGTTGATGTGAGTCAGGAAACTGTGACTAAGGACGATGGGCAGCAGCACCCACCTCTGTCTAGCGAGATATTTCATTACTACGAGAATATTACTAACTCCAGAAAATATACTTTGCTTAGTAATTTATGCGGAACGCTGTGATAGAACTGAGTGTCAGCGTGACGGATTACAGGGTTTTTTGATTTGGGAAATCATCCAATGACTTTTCTCGCTCTAGCGCATACTTTGCCCTTTGTGTTCCAGGACCACGGTATCCCTTTTTAGGGTTCCGGGAACCCTTATAGTTAGTCAAGTGCAACCCAATTTTCAAATCTCTGTCCATTCAAGATTGCCTGGAAGAAATCGCCCAGTGCGATAAGGCCGCCAATTGTGTTTTTTGTTATATGGTTTCTTTTTGTTAATTTATAATCTTGATGTGCAATAAAATATATAAATAAATAGTTTCGTTATATCTGTTTGTCTGTCCGTCCGTCCGCGGATAATCTCACTGACCGTTAGCACTGGAAAGCTGAAATTTGGTGCCAATGGACGGATTGCATGGACGGACGGGAAACTACGGAACCCTTCACTGAGCGTGGCCCGACACGCTCTTGGCCGGTTTTTGCGCATGGCCTTAGCGGATATCGACCCTATTGGGCACCTACGGTTTCGCTGACTTTTTTTGAGACTCGAACACTAACTGGGACTTGGTGTTTTTCAAAAATATTTTTCATTTCAGTTTTATTTCATTTCTTTCAAAACTGTCATTATCCTTGAGATCCTAACCACTCCCACGATATAATACAACAAGAAAATAATACAAAACATAATGGTTACATCATTAACGTCCATACGTCACAATCACAACATTCTTCCCATGAACGAAGACTATAAATAAACGAGATTCTTGCGTAGGTACATTATAACTCTGCATGGGAAACTGCACCGCTTCCTGTAACGTCAGAGAATCGAACCCACGTCCAACACGATGCACGTGCGGACTTGCGACGCCTAATTAAGATATATGGCACTAAACTGGATGCGAGTAATCCAGCGTAATTTACGTCACGAAAAATTAGTCACCGAAATGACGTTGTGTTCGGTTTCGTATGCTGTTGTTTATTTTCATTGTCGACGAAAAATGAGTCTGACTGTGCCCATTAGGGCCCAAGCGCCCGAAAAGTGCCATGAAACAGTGACTTTCTGAAGCCTACTCCTCGGTAACGGCCAGGTTAATAGGTTTGAAAAAAATATATGTTTATTATAGATTCATGAACAACATTAGCAACATTTGATTTTTTCGTGCTATTAATACTTTTGTCTAAAAAAAATATTTAGCAATTTAGCAAGTTTTCGCAACTTTTCCCTACTCCTTCGAAACGGCTTGGATCTTTAGAAACATTTTTACACATAAAAATTGGTGGTTAAATATTCTTCAAAGTGAACATTGCATATGTAAATCAATCAATATTTCGCAAAGAAAATGGATTTAAAGGTCAGCCGCGCGCTTTCCGGGCGCTGTTGGCCGCAAATAAATCCGAGAGGAGCGTCCACATAATTTTGGCCAGATGTTTCAAGGGACTATAAACCTTAAACGGTATAATTTATTGACTGATTTATTTGCACAAATTATTATGCCAAATAGCGGCGACTATAGAGACCAAAATAAATCGAAAGAACCATTTGACTAATTCACACATTATATCGAATACAACTCTATGCACGACATTCATCATCATCATCATCCTGTCAGCCGAAAGACGTCCACTGTTGGACATAGGCCTTCCCCAAGTCTCGCATCCATCGCTTTCCCGCAACCTTTACCAGGTCATCGGTCCACCTTGTAGGAAGCCTTCCAATGCTGCGTCTTCCGGTAAGCGGTCGCCACTCAAGAACCTTTCGGCCCCAAGGGCTATCTGTTCTGCGTACAATGTTCTCCTGCGGATACCTTCATTCCTGATTGGATCACGCAAGGAAACACCGAGCAAAGCCCTTTTCGTTGCCCTTAGGGTGACTTAAAGCCTTGTGATGAGACCCGTTTTGTGCGACCACGTTTCAAAGCCATATGTCATCACTGGCAACATGCACTAGTCGTAGATTTTCGTCTTGAGACACTACACGGCATTTTTTACCTAAAATCGAATGTTACGTAATTTCAGCCACTCATTCTGAGCAACAAAAATTACTCTACGATTTCATCGTCTGGCGTTAACAAGAATGAATAATAATAATATAATATTCCACACAACTATCACACAACACCGTCTAGTCCCAAGCTAAGCAGAGCTTGTGTTATGGGTACCAGACAACTGATAAACATACATATATATATTCTAAATACATACATATTATAGATAAATTACACCCAGACACAGAACAAATGATCATTTTCATCACACAAACATTTGTCCTGGGTGGGAATCGAACCCACGACCTCCGGCATAGCAGCCAGGGTAACTAACCACTAGACCAACAGGCCAGTCAAAAGTCAGAATTAAAATTGGATGAAGACCACCTTTTTTTTTTATGGTGGGAAAAAATCATGCATTGACATCCCCCGCCCTTGGGCGGAGCGGGAGATAGTGTCAGACTCTTACTGACTAAAAGACCCACCCCGTTCCTTCTAGCCTTCATACCGGGGCTCGAGCGCCCTTTCGGATAACCCTGGCCCCAGTAGGCTTCGACCCGGCTGGGTCCCTGCTGTTGCTGACAACTCCTTGAGGCGCGCGGGAACAGTGCGCGCCGTCGACGACTTGGGCTTGGTCCGGACAGTTACCGGACGGCCGGACAGTGAGCTAGGATGAAGACTACCTGAGACACTAATCTTGGTTCATCTCGCGTACGTCAAAGGACTGGAACAATTTGCCTCACCATCAGAGATTGCATCACTGCTTACCATCAGGTGGGATCGCAGTCAAACACTAGATTTTACCAATTAAAAAAAAAAACAAAATAGTCAAATGACCATAACATGTTTATTGTATGGATTTTAAAAGTGACTTTGACCCTGAGTTTCGGTGTTTCTTCTCAGGGTAGTCAGCTAGGAAACACCAGCCTCATCTCTGACTGAAAAAAAAATTTACGTGTAGAAGTGTTTTTTTAAAACCTATTTGCAAAATAAATATCATTTATCAATGTTCTCATCGTTCATGTTTATTCAGAAAGACTTCAAAGAATTAGCAGGCTTCCAAAATGACATTTCTTTGTTTATGAAATCATTCTCTGTCCTCAAAAAGGGTTCATTAGGATTGTGACAAAGACACCAATTTTCTTAGTGAAGTTTTAAAAATAAATGAAGTTGTTATTTCATGTCCAATTTGTTGAATCTTTGTTGTTTTTTTTTTCACGTTTCGTGACTGTAGCTAAAACATAATAAAGTCGACTTGATACATGGATTTCGGGAAGATTTTTATGGTAGGAGATGGACTTGGAAAAGGTCGTTGTTTTACTTATAATTTCTTGTAATTTATTATTCTTTTTTAATGCTTTGTAAGCCAAGACCAATAAGGCACACACACAACACAATGGTTAGATATTTTAATACGTCTATCAAATCGACATTTTGAAAGCTGTCAATCCGCCATTTTTGTTATTAACATAAAAGCTATCTGACTTAAAAAAATTGGTCCTTAGGCAGTTCAATTGGGGCTACGGTATTGTTCAAAAAATTTTCGGCTGCCCTGGAATGCAATGGGAAACTGATGAAACACAGGTTGGTTCTAGTTCGTAAAAGACTGACTCTCCCTCAACCCAGAGCAGGAGAATTAAAAGCTATTTGATGATATCCTACCTAAAATGATCTAAGAAAAGGTAGCTTAACTTAAGCTATCAGATAACTTTTTCACTTATTCCAAAATCCAAGCATGAATTGCATAACTCGTTAATCACATTGTTCGCAACAAAACCATATAAAACAAAAGTCATGGGAAGTGATAATGGGCAGATAACAGAGATAACACCTCTGGGAGCTATATTTAACAGAAACGTTAAGATCGAGCCGCAAATGATAAGAGTTAACAAAAGATTAACTTTCACTTCTTGTCCAACTTGTAGCAGATTCGGCCTACTTTCTTATAACTGAAAGTAAAATTAATTTATCATTTTCCTTATCTATTCCTTATTACCCTTTTTCTTAATAGTTACTAAAGGAAGTCTTTCAGTCATCTCGACTTCAGGTTTTCATTCATAAAAGCCATCTAAACTTCTAACTCTCTTCAGGAACTCGGTCTTTACTTCAGTCCTCAAAACACCGAAGTTCTAAACGAGAATACAGCACAATGAAACCTATTGTTCAAAGTTGGATTGGGAGAAAATGATCCATAAACCACATCGGATCTTAAGGTGCATTTCCACTAAAGATGAGCTGGGCGGGGACAGGCGTAGCGTGGAATTTTGACGTGGGCAAAGGCACATCAGCAAGACCTTTATCTTTCATATTCAAAAACAAAACAGCAACTGTCGCAACCCATTGTTCGACCGCATCTTTGCTTACTATAAAGTGCCTAACAATTATAAAAACCCTCGTTCCTCGTTCTAGAGTCCTCTTTTTTGCAAGGCTCCTTTTGATGCAAGGCCACGCCCATTCGCCCACGAATAAGAAGAGCAGTGGCAAGTCTTGTCCATTGAAGTGGAGTGTAGTTGAGCTACCATCCGCTTCGTGCCCTTCGCTTGGCACCACAACCTACTAGACTCCTGTCGGACCCATGTCAGTCGTGCGAGCAAAAAAGGGGGATAGAGCAAATAGCTCCACCCTTTTAACAGTTTAGTTTAGGTTGTAAAAAGGATCGCGGTAAGAACTCGTTACCACGAGCAGCCCAGTAGCAAGGCCGCGTGTTCATATCCTGCTCTACTTAGTCTGCTTTCACTTTGGAGATATCGTAAAATGAGATTGGCCAATTCACGACACGCTCCTGTTCACTGCGCCCTGCTCCGCGTCACTGAAAACGCACCCTAAATCTAAACTTATGAAACTACCATTCAGAATCGATAGTAAAAATGACACAATAAACTTGAGAACAAATGACAGTCCTGTCCAATACACTTAACTTTATCGTTGCAAGAAACTACATCATCATGAAAGGAATCCAGATTGTTATTTCTAAGAGATTCAGCACTCACGTATATTAAAACAAAGAAAAAACCCAAACAAGCATCTTCCTCAAGCCATGAGCGGTGTTGCCGTCAAAAAAATGAAAAAAAGCAATAAATAAAAGTGATTTCGTAACGGAAATGCGTAGTTGTGTGTGACGGTTGTCACTGGGCGATCGTGTCTGTGTCGTGGTGACATCAGTTAGGGAAGACAGATTCGTCTTTAAGATGGATCGGGGACCGTTCACATGGTGATGTTCTTACAGCTCGTAGGAAATATTATTTGGATTTGATCGAATTATTTACACGCACGGGTAGATTAATGGACGAAATGTGAAGCAGGTATATCAGTATGAATGAAATATACCGTGACATAGGTACGATATATATAATTCAAGATAAAGTACTGCATGAATGACGTACTGTGATGTGAATGTGGAATGATGAAAGCTTATGTATAAATAATTAAATAGGTCGAGAAACATATAAACTTACACCTAATCAACAACTAAATTAGCTCAAATCATATATTACATAATTCTGTTTTTTTTTCTTATTTTTGAGATTTGAAATCTTCAAATGACTTCTTTCGCTTTGGTGAAGTGAAATGGTATCAGACTTTTATTGACTAAAACCCACCTTTATTTCTCCAGTTGCTTTTGCGTTCCAGGGCTGCGGTAACTCTTATGAACAATCCTACAACACATAATTATGAACACTTAAGAAAACATTCCTCACTGATATAAGTACCACGAATCAAAGCCATAAACGTAAACAAACATACGGAGTTGGATGCACTATACATTGTTTTAATTGGTCCACTGGCCTCTTTACTCTAATGAAACAAGTGTCAAACAATCTGTGTACATACATCTATTTCACAAATACTAGATCAACGACGATCACACAAAACGTTACATCACCGACCAGCTCATCTATTTCTGATCGCGGCCTCAGATGCTATTACCTGAGCCTGCCTACATAATGTGACGACAACTCATTTACTCTCATCTTAAGTATAACAGGCATTTCGTTTTACTTCCTCAATAAAAATGGTACGAAATTGGGCACCTTGAGCAGATGGAATCGGTTCCCAATTTTCTGCAACATCAATTTGTTCTTTAGGGCTCTGTTCGAGATTATATCCATTGTCAAATAAAATATTCGTAATAAAAACAATGTTAAATTTTACTTCTTCATTTTGCATCTTTACGCAGTCAAAACACCTCATACTTTTGGCCTATGGGGTATTAATATGTTTTCAGTTGCAATAATTTGTAAAAGTTTTACGCGCAGTTCCTTAAATGGCCCTTACTTCGATTTGATTGCTCTCTGCGGCTTCTTAATTATCCCGACAAGGTATAAATCGGTCCCCAACGCTGTCCTATTTTTAATGGAGTGTATCTGATGCGGTTCTCCCGTACAGCCCCGCCATTTTTCAGGCTTAATTAAATAGTGTCTGCTCCAATGGAGTTGTTGGGTTAATTTGTTTAGACGTCAGCCCAAAGTGACGGATACGGAATGAGATTCTAAAAATAACCAATCATTGTTGGACCGAATTAATTTGGGAGAGTCCCATCTATTACAAAATTAAAAAGGGTTTTAAATAGCTGTTACTGAAAAGGAATTCTGAATATTTAAGACAACCACTTAGACAGAGTCGTTTGCAGCTAACGTTGCCAGCATTGATCACATTCTCGACGATATTGTGTTGTTCGTGATGCATTTTATAGCGAGTAAAAAGAAGACAACCGATGCTTCGACGCAGCGTATTTTTGGCACAAGAATCGCATGTTTTGGACGACTGCGGCTTTGGGGGATCGTTTAGCAATACGCCAGGGTAACAAAAAGCTGCGTCGTTTGCGCGTTTTGGTCATATACATTCAAAGTAAGTGCTGGCAACAAAACATTTGTGATACCAAATGGATTCCAAACGCTGTATGTAATGTGAAATGTTTCGCAGAGTTTGCTTACTTCTGAAGGCATTATGAGAAAATGTGAACCTTAAATTGAAAAGGCAACTTCAGCTTAAACTGTCATGTCTGAAAGCCAATGTCTATTTTCAAATTGATTTGAAAGGTTATTGCTATTTCGATATCATAAAAGGAAACATCAATTTTGACAGCAGATTTACTGATCAAAGGCCATCAGGCTTCCAGAAATCAGACATAAGTCTATTCATCGGAATACCCATCATTTACTGTTCTTCTTCAATCGTTCAGAACTATTTTGGTCGGATGTTCGCAGTCGTATATTTGCAGTCTGTCCTATAAATCTCCTCGAAGTCTTTACGATCCCAAGATTGATACTTATAGGAACAATTCCAACTAAACATAAGTTTTGCATTTGTTTTACTGTTCAATGTCCTCATATCTGCGTGCATAAAAACATATGTTTCGCAGATGTGGAAAAACTGTTTCAATATTGAACTTATCACTTGTAAATGCTCAAACTCGAACACATTTTTTAGGAACATCGTTAGTCCATTCATTCAGTTTGTAAATATTAATCATAACTAACACTCAATGAAATATGGCGGCTCAATCTAAATTAAGATAACCTGCTATTCAGTTTTGATTTCACAACCTAATGCGCTTTGAATAACAGATCAAATTATAAACGTTGCTGCAGATACATCAATGGTTCGACACGTAAACAAATTATCGTTAGTCTGTTTTCATGATATCCGCTGTTCTCAAATAGTTGTCTGCTAGCAGTGACCTCGTCTATATCTCAAACGTGTTAGAGCAACTACACTGAATAGTGTTTCAAAATCAACATCGTGCACTTGACTCAGCCGAGTTATATTTGGATCTCCCTTCGGAGCTTTCTACACTTCATTTGCTCCCACCTTTTGCAGTTACTGAACTTATTTTGCATTACCCTTTATCTATATAGGAGCATTAGCTTTAAATATTTTGCCAAACTACTGTATTTTCAAATTCAGATAGCGCTTGATCAAGAAATTACGTGTCTATCTCTAGTTCCTCCAGGTAGATATTTATATCTTTATTGCGTTCCAAATATTTTTATTGACACGTTAAAATGTCTCACGAATGTTTTTTTTTTGTATGAGGTCTCTGATCTTTGGCCGAAATACAAAGGAAAGGCAAATTAACATTTAAGCCTAGTAATCATAATAATTTTCTCTCAGTTCTTGTTATCTCTGAAACCTAATGAGCAACTGTCGACATCTGAGCTCGTTATCAATAACATTTGAATAAAATTAATATAAAGTGAGTCATTCAGAGCTAATGACACTTCCTACACGTCTATTTTCATAACATTAGTCCAAAACATCACAAGATTCCTTTCGACACGAGAATTGCATCTGAAAAAAAAAATGTTATGAGTTTATTAATAGCTAGATTTGTGGAGCATCGGGCGCCTGTGTTATTATAGCGAAGAAATATAGGATAAGACGCGGATCTATCTGTAGTTGGCCGAAATTATCGCGAGGCGACGCGCGCGTCGGCGTCGTTGGCGAGTCGCACGCGCAGCGTCCGCGGTGCGCCCGCGCACCCGAATCTACAAAATAGTTATTTGTTTGTGTCTTCCGTTGTGATATAACATATACAAGTTTTCGTGTGTACCATAATAATAGTGTTATATTAAAGCTCTTGTAATATTTACACAGTGTGATTTATTTAAGATTTGCAACACAGTCCGGACGAAAATACGATATTACGTGTGGTCGGAGTGTTAGTTTAAGCAATATTTTAGTTCTAATTAAGAAACTAATGATGATGCTCAAAGACTGAAATATATGGTGGAACACGTTGGAAGTTTTCAGTGCAATAAATTAATAACGCTTAGTATGATATAATATGTAGGTTTATAATAAAGTGCTAGTGTAATATTGTGTTAAAACGTACGGTAGGACCGTCGTGCCAAAAGTACGATAGTGGGTGTGAATATTTGTAAACGTTCTTTAAATAAGTGTTTTTATTATAATAAAAATATGGTCGCCATGGTCGAAGTCGCCGAGAGGAGAAACAATGACTACTTTAGATCGTTTTTACCCGTAAGTTTATTTTCATCTTACTGTCCTTGTCCCGTGTGATTTGGGGTCGGCACAAGTTTTTTTTATATGTCCTGTTACACGTCACGCTATCACAAACTCCCTGTTCTTTCATATAACCCCTCATACATTCATCTTTTCTTTGACCTCCCTGTCCTTTTCCATCCATCCACATTTATATTCCAAGATAAAGTTCTCATAAGCTGAAAACTTTAATTAGTAAATCACTCGAACAGTAAGTAATTTAAACAATAAAAAGTATGAAACCGATTTAAACGTTCTACCACCCCGTTTTTACCCGGCTGACCAAGAAAAGGGGTAATGATTTTTCAGTCTAATAGAATAAACCTCATTTGCTGCTGAACTCATTCTTTTTTCAAACTGGCCTTAAAATTCTTCTACCACGGTCAGTATTCGAAAGTGATTAGGAGTAACCCTGGCTTCATAAGCTAGTTTTTGTTAGGTGTCGAATATGAATCAAGTGGGCGACCTTTCAGTAATATTAGCTAACTCACTTCAACTGAGAAAAATGGATATTCGACTAGGGTCCTGTTTCAGTATCCGGATAGATGCCAAAAAAAAAACTCATTTACATAATATGAACTACTACACTGCCCGATTTACGTGGCTACTCATGACCGTGAAAATTAAACAAAGAAAACACTAATAGAACCGGTGCTGAAGCATTGTTTTTACGATAGGAAATTAGCAAATTACTTCTCCAGTCTTGGGTGGAGCGAGAGAGTATCAGGCTTTCACTAACTAAGATATGTTCCTTCAGTTGCGTTTTAGGGCCACGGTAACTCTTTCAATCAATCCATCAGCTTTGGATGCCGAAGTATGAATTCTGTAGGTACATAGCATAGCATAGTCGGCTTTATAATGTTCCCACTATTGGGACTCAGACCTCTGGGAGAGGGAATGGGCCGTAATCCACCACGCGGGCCCAGTGCGGGTTGGTGGATGTCACATGTCTTTGAATTTTTGGTTCTAGGACATGCCGGTTTCCTCACGATGTTTTCCTACCGTTTTGAAAGCAGTAGTGATGAAATAAATTACAATACTGCTCTCCATTGGTACATAACTGCACTAAAATGTTTAAAATTGGCCACTAAAACATCTTTCTGGTCTATCAACGTTAAGACCAAATTATTATTCATATTCACGATTAGTTTTATTTGTATAACATACTCAAAAGCAGTGAATAAAGATCTAACATTAAAGTTCATAGTTCGGTAGGTTATGCCAAGAAGTTTACAAATAATATCGTTGCGTGCGAAGAGAAAAAGTACAATATTAATCATGCGAGAGATAAACTCAAATTATAATATGAATGATGAATTGATGATAAATAAATCAAATCAAAAATTATAAATGTCATAAATACGGAGTAATTTCAATTACTTAATGCGTAAATTTAAATATATATGTATAAATACCTAATGTTTTTTACTGTATCCTAATTCACATCCTACATGTCTTCTCATATAACATATGGCAATATTGTAGAAACAATATTTTTTTTTAAAGAGTAACCGCGGACATTCTTGCCGATTCTTCTCCATAGGAAACCACCAATTGGAGCCGTGCGCTAGATTCTGACGTTTTATATATAAGTGTTCAAGAAGGCCTATTTCATGATGATGATGATGATGATGATGAGGCCTATCTACACTAATATAATAATGAGGCAAAGTTTGTTTTTTTGTTTGTAGGAGGAAATCTCTGAAAGTACTGATCCGATCGTGTAATTTTTTTCACCGATAGAAAGCTGCTGTGCATTATTCCTAAGTGACATTTAAGTAGGCTATATTTTATGTATGCGGGCGAAGCCACGGGCAAAATCTAGTGTGAAATAAAATTATTTAGAGTTACGCACCCAAAAAATTTGATATTACGTAGATGGTGAGATAATCCAAGATACTATGTTGCCATAACACATTTAGGAGGTAACAATAACAACAAAATATATAAACGTGACATATAACTTACGCAAAAGATAACCAGCTGAAACGCTGTTTTGTTTTCATTATCCGCAGCTAATTAATGAGCTTTGACGTACAATAAACAGATTCCAAACATTGGGTTTTGGGTAATGCTGAATCAAGCTAGGAGTACATTAGACCGACCGCACACGTGTAAAACTAGAACTACACTGCGCACACGTGTGCCACACACGCCGATGTAGGCGCACACGTGTGAACAGCGTAGTTACCTTCAGTGATGCTTTTAGTATTGGTTTCCTGGGGCCTTACCACGACGTTTTAAAAAGACAAGCCTGCGAGCGAGAAAGAGGAACGGAGCTACACCCTAGTCCGGAGCGAGGAGGAGTGGCAGGCGGTCGCCTTCTACTGCAAAGCAGTAATGCTAGCAAAGATGGCAACAGCACGTCCCTCACGCCCCAGCCGTCGGGATACCGCCGCCGCCGTCGCTGGGATTCTGATCCCGATTTCCGGCCAACGTAGACGCGGGCTTGCGGACAGTGAGCAATGGGTAGCTCACTGTCCGGCCGCCCAGTAACTGTCCAGACCAAGCCCAAGTCGTCGACGGCGCGCACTGTTCCCGCGCGCCTCAAGGAGTTGTCAGCAACAGCAGGGACCCAGCCGGGTCGAAGCCTACTGGGTCCAGGGTTATCCGAAAGGGCGCTCGAGCCCCGGTATGAAGGCTAGAAGGAACGGGGTGGGTCTTTTAGTCAGTAAGAGTCTGACACTATCTCCCGCTCCGCCCAAGGGCGGGGGATGTCAATGCATGATTTTTTCCCACCATAAAAAAAAAAGCCGTACAGTAGGCGCGGGCTTGCGGCCGGCGAGCAATGGGTAACTTGCCGTCCGACCGTCCGGTAACCGTCCGGATCGAGCCCAAATCGTCGACGGCGCGTACTGTTCCACGCGCTCCTTAAGGAGATGTCAGCAAAACGTAAGAGCCCCGTAAGGTCGAAGCCTACTGCGGCCATGGGTATGAAAGGCAGCGAAGAAACTAGGGGTGAATTTTAGTCAGTAAAAGTCAGAAACGCTCAAGGGCGGGAGAAGTCTCTGGATGATTTCTCACTTAAAAAACATAGTGTAAGTCCGAAGTATTAGTTATTAGTACCTAAGTTAAAATTAAAGTTCCTGTTCTTTACCAGACATAGGTCTCTTCTAGTATAGAGAAGGCACGGTCTCTAGTTCGATTTCTGCACAGAACAAATATTTGTAGGGCCTATAGATAGCTACTGCGGGTCATGGAGTCTTGTGTATAATGACTTTACATGTTTGTGAACGCACTCACAACTCAGAAGTTATTCCACAAAAACATTTTAAAAAACGAAAAATTTATGTTGAAACTGTTGAATTTCATATTGTATTTTGTTTTTATTTCACATTCTTGTTTAAATAACTTCGCAGAACTGGACTTCCGTGATATATGTTTAAAAACTATGAAGACTGATTGTTTACCAGTGCAGATTTATCACTCTCCTTGGTCGAAATTACTGTGATCTTTAACCGAAGATAAAATAATTAAAACTACTAAAACATTTCCGTTATCAGGTCTACAAACAATACAAATTCATAATACTCGTAATATTTTTACGTTTGACACCATGCCAAAGCGTTGTCCTTGGCAAATTATACTTCTAGACAGCAGGGCTAGTACCTATTTTCGAGTGAACTTTCGTGAGTACATTCTGTGTAGGTACACGATAATATTTTTTTATTAACCTCACAATTACTCTCAAGGTTTATATTTAAGTGCGGATTTTTTTATAAAAAGTCGTGAAACTGGAACAATGGAAGCCATTGAATAAAGTTTTAAATTACAACATCCTCCTGTGTCTACTTCAACCGTAACATAAAAGTAATTTAGTTTTTCTCTCATTTCAGGCTGTCAACTCCCCACCGGTCCCTCACCGAGAAATATCGGCGCCAGCGGCGACGTACCGTCCCTACACAGAAGAATATGCCACCGTCCAGCGCCGTGTCGAGCGGCCCGCACAACCAGAAGAAACTGAACGAAAGAAAGACAAAAAATGGTCCATTGGAAAACTATTCAGACGAAAAAAGAAAGAAGACGAAAGCGAAGAGTCTTCAGAAAGCGATGAAGGAGTCAGCACTCGCTCGTCATCGAAAAGAAAGTCAAAGAAAAAAAAGAAGACTCCGGCAATCAATAATTTTGACCACATAGTAATAAGAGATTCTAGAAGGGCACAGAGTCTAGCGAAACCTAACCTTAGAGATATTACTGATGACGGTGTGCTTTCCGATCCATCGGCCGGCTTCATTAACTATCGTGCTAAAACTCAAGAATTGTACGGAGCTTCTAAAGAATCCCTAAGCTTAAGAGAAGACAATTCAAACAGATCCTTAGGTCCATCTTTGGAAACACCATCTAGGAAAACAAGAAAAGGCAGATTGAAAGCCAGAGTCGAAGCACTAAGAAATAGCATGAAGGGAGAATCAAGCAGCGAAGAAGAATCACTCAAGTCATCAAATTCATCATTGATGATTCGATTTAGAAGTGAAGATTCATTAATGCGTTCACGTGACAGCTCATTGAACAAAAGGTCAAGAAGTGCTAGAAATGAGAGATACATCAAAAGGTTATCTCGCGATGAAGAAAACCAATTGAATAAAGAAGCAGAGTTATTACAGCAAGGCTACACGAAAGCTGAAGTTGAAATGTTGACAAGAACGCCGACGAGTCAAAGTAGTGGTTATGGAACCTGCAAACGCGACCAAACACAGAACATCAAAACGGAACAATTATACGCCAATGACGTTAACCGTCGTCCTATGAAATCTGAATCAATATCATCATTTCCTTCGACGCAAAGTTACCCATCATCCATCAACTTTAACGCAAAAGTTAACAACGAACATATTAACTATTCCATACCTACTAGTAACATTAACAGAGAAATGCTTTATGTTAATAATAACCGAGAAAGAAGTGTCAGTAACCAGTATGAGAACCCAGAGAATGTCATGTGTGTTAAGTTTCCTTTGGGAAATGTGACAAATGTTAAGAGAGAGGAGAAAGCACCTCCTGTGCCACCCCCGCGTGATATGCAACGAAAAGTCGCAACTCCTATTTCAATGTACTATGAAAATAACCCCATGGTAGCAGATAGATTAGCAAATACACAGCAAAATGTAATGCACGGTGTACCTAACAACGACTTTGAACGAGTAATGAGACGAAGCCAAGAAAGGTCACTAAGTCAAAGTTTCAACGGATTGCGACGGCCTATATCAAACTCCGAAGACCACATTGCAATGCAAAACAATGAATACATACAGAACTTCCAGATAAGGAATGAACAACCTCGGAGACCAGCTTCAGTATCAGCAGAACCAAATCATTATGGACTCTACGCTAACTCACCACCTTGGAGAAAATCCATAGGTCCTACAAATATTATTAAACCAGAACCAGTGCAATTAAAACATGATTATCTCTATTATGCGGATCAAAGCCCCAGATCCCGGAGACCTATAAGCGTTAAAACTAGTCAAAATGGTTTTGAAAATCAATACTTAAGTGACTCACAAGCATCTCAAAACGTCGCTGAGAGTGTGTATCGTCGACCACGAAATGCATCTGAGTTTTGGAAAAAAATTGATGACGCAGAAAGACAAAGACGGCAACAAAATATATACGCAAACTCAAGAAGCAGTAGTGACTTTTCAAACTGTACGCAAATGAACAGAGTAGCTCCGTATTTAGAACAAAATAAAGTGGGGCAAGAAAATACAGACATTCAAAATAAAAACAAAACTCCTTTTAAAAGTTCTACTGTTGACACAACCGACGGTGCTAAAGTTTGGAAGGCGACGACAGAGTACAAGCGGTCTGTTACAGTTGACCCACCAAAAACTGTTACATCACCGACTTCAAAAACACACGTTAGACATAAATCTGATACGTATGTTCCCAGTATTTATCACATGCCGTCTGACGATGAAAAGAGTTCAGAGAGAAGAAAATCTACGAACCTTGACGATGCTCTCAATGAATTAGAAGCCATCTACAATAGCTTAGGTTTAGGTGACGAAGATTTATTAGATAGAGCTGAACGTCGGGAGTTAATGACGCCGAAGTTTAACGACCATTTCAATGACTGGAATGGAAACGATGACGAGATCCAACTACGAAGTCAGCCAACGACACCTTTGAGACGTGTGCAAAGAAGGTCGACATTACCTGACAAATTGCAAGATGATATGGCATTTAGACGGATGAATTCCTTAACAAAAGAGAAACCTAATTATAAAGATGCACAATCGCAAATAAGTTACATGTTAGCTTCACCTGTTTATGTTCCCTATGCGTCAGATGATGACAGGCAGTCCGAACGCAATGAGCCAGATATAGTGTATGACGACGTTGTTTACAGAAATATAAAACAGACTAACAGTCGGTTAAAAACCATAGATCCTCAACCGCCATTTGGCATACCGATAGGGCCAGTGTCACCAGCTCCTCAGAGTGATTATCTTCACGCAACACCGGAAAATAAAGGCCGATCACGATTTATTCCAAGGAGATCACCGGACCTTGTCTCTGATGATTTAGCGTACAGAAGTTTGAGGAAGGACAATAGGCATTCCTCACATTTTAATGGTGAAGACTATACTGGTCTTATAAATAACAATCATTCTTACAATGAGTATCCTTACACTAAAGACTCTGCCGCTAATCTTAAAAAGAAGAGAGCTGTGAGATCTCTGTCCGCTAACATTTTCACCATGATACAAAAAGAAATCGATGATGCGTTGAACATGAGTAAAATGGCTACGTTACAAAAAACTCACAGTAACAGTGACGTCATGAAACGGCTGCGTAACACATTTGAAAATAACGACAACGAGCAGGAGCACTACCCTCGTAACAAGGTAAAGCAAAGACACAACACTGTCAGTCTATTTGTCAATAACACCCATGCACCCACCCATCATTTCGCAAAAGACGATTCATTCATTCATAGTGATGATAAGCACCTTGCTAAGCCACCATCTTGTGATAAGTCCAAAAGCTCATCACCATCAAACAGATCTCCCCAAGCTTCGAAACGTTCATCAAAAGATGAGTTTCAACAGGTCCTTAGCATGCTGGCGCAAGAAGCCATGGATACAAGCAACAAGTTAGGAGTAGCATTAGCAGAACTGGATAAAAATAGGAACAATAATGAGAAGAAATCTGACGTCCAGAGTCGAATTTCTGACAGTCGACAAAGTTTTTTGAACGGTTTGACATGTAAATCTTCAGAAGATCCTCCAGAAGTTAAGCATGTTAGTGTTCGGTCTGAAGTAGTAAATGAACCGAAAGATGACAAACCAGTGACAAGCGTTCATGGAGGTAATGAAGATTCTAAAGGAAAGAAGACTGAAGATAGTCTATTAGCCATATCGGACCAGTTACACAAAGTTGAAGATCAACTCAAGCATAGTTTCGAAAAAGAACTTAACTTTGAAGATGAAAGTGTGAAACTTTCAAATTATATTGCAAAAGCTGAAGAACAATTGAAGGCTCAAGAAACCACGGTTGTGATACCAGAGAGTAATTTGATACCTGACGTTGTCCCATTGACTGTAAAAGAAGATGCGATCAAAATAGAGACAGTTAGTGAAAAAGAAAATAATAAGAATAATATAGAACTCAAACCACCAGTTATCAATTCGCTAAATCCATTCATAAACACTGACGATAAAATAAAGGAAATAAATGAAATCAACGCCTTCAAAGAGTTAAAAGACGGGATATCTGATTTAATCGCTGGTATTTGTCAAGTGAATGAAAAGTTATTTACACAAAATAGTAGACCAAAATTGGAAAGTTCTAATACTAATACAGATAAGATGACTGGAATAACAGAAGCCACTGAAAAGCTGAACCAAGTTTCACAAAATATTTATAGTCAAGAAGTTCCTAATAGGGCTTCTGTAAATCTATCAATATACGAAGACGATTTAGAAGCTAAGAATGCTGCTGATTCAACAGAATATAATTCTTCTGAAGAATTGGCGACGATATTTAAATTAGACAGTAACGCCAAATCGCGGACTGTGAACGAAAGCCAGAACGGCACCGAAAATAAAATTCGCGATGAGTTAAGTTCGCCCAAATTGGTTCAGACTATGAATCAGCACCTGCGAAGGTTGTCTGTGGACCAGACAGATGATTGTACTCCTAGTCAAAGCAACTCACTGCCAACGAACGTAGTTCCGTGGAGAGCTAAAAGGCAAACTCACAATTCACAAAAAGAAAATAGAGGTACGTTGGCCATTCTCATGCACGGCGTATGGTGTTCACTTTAACCATTTTGCATCCAGCTTTTTGTTGTTCATTTTGTGTTCACAAACCTTTTGTTTTTTAGTTGCCTGTACTAACTTGTTTTTTTATTGTATGCCTTGTTTTTGTTGTTTCGACAGACGATAACACGCAGTCGAAGCGCGATTGGCACGACTCTGGCACGTTGATGTTAGCTTGTACCTACACGTTGATGTTCTCCCAACACCTGGCAGATTTGGATTGGCTGACGCTGCTCGGTTTGCTCCTGGCAATGATCACAATTATCGCTATGCTAATAATATAACAATAAGTAACAATGTAACCACAAAATTCCTTGGTAGAGATGCACCGATTTGTAGACTGTTATTGAAACCGTAGAATTAAGTAGATGTTCTTGTTTGAAAGGTGGGTGATGTTTATTGATATTGCACTATTTTTGATGTCTTTGGAGGTTTAAAGCATGTTACCATAAATACTTACTTAGAACGCATAGAATGTTTTGTTTAAAATTTATGTTCGACTATACAAATCACCGATTGTTTCGGAAGTAAATAAATTACTTATTCTTCTTATTATTCAAAATTGGTCTGTACATTTGTGCATCTCTAAGCAAAGCGCATTTAAGGGCTTCTTAAATATACATCGATCATTTATTTTTAAATATAAGTAGTTAGTTCATGACATAGTTATTAAACGAGTACATAAAGGAAATTGGATTATTATCTTTTTCTAAACCATTATTATTTTTAGAAATTTTAGCTGTGATTTTCATTTTACCTTTTACTTATCAATTTAAGCGTAATTTAACGTTTTGTATGTAAATCTTATAACTTTTATTATTTTTGTGCCAAAATCATCGATCAAAAAGTTGTTTTAAATGTTTTGAAAATTATTATTGGATTGTTTGTTTGAAATCGCATGAGTTTCAGTTGTATATTTTAAGTATTTGCATGATTTTTGTGTATTATAATTCTGTGCTTACAAATATGGAATTTAGTCGATAAAATAAATGTATTTTTTGGTATTTAAGTAGAAGTTAGTGTTAATCACAAGAGCACTTCTTAATTTACATACTTGTCTTATCTAATGTGTGTCTAATATTATATGGCCTATTTTTACTAGTTCACATAGATGTAAAATGCAACAAGATTTAATTATTTTTTTAAATTGAATACTTACATAAAATCAGCAACCAATATTATAAAGAAGAAATATTTTTTTGCTGTGTACATTTTGACAGATATAGCTACTAATTTTATAGACACTTTATTGGCACCGATACACAGAGAGAGTCCTATCTTTGCTCTGTAGTAAGCCGAGCTTACATTCAGTACAGCAAGCATATCATTATCAAATCATAACATTCTAAACAGCTACGTAATATATTCATAACTTTGTGACCAAACTCAGTGGGAAATTGAGTTGAACACAAAAAAAAAACAATTATGAATTAGCTAATACATACTTAGGTAATGAAAGTCTTGGACAAGTAATGCAAGTATATGAAAAAATGCTGTAAATAGGTACCTAATGTAATGAAAATTGGCACGA
This sequence comes from Mythimna ferrago, assembly GCA_910589285.2. Classification (NCBI taxonomy): domain Eukaryota; kingdom Metazoa; phylum Arthropoda; class Insecta; order Lepidoptera; family Noctuidae; genus Mythimna; species Mythimna ferrago. Next base: position 7,317,327 of record OU342693.1, read on the forward strand.
GAATGCGAACTAAAACAAAACACTCCGTTCAAAACAGAGTCAGTAAAGAACCTAACGCTCAATTTATTTTCTAGGTGAACATTGATTGCCCGCAGTGATCCACTGGGTGACTCCGGTCTCCCGCGTACTTCGACGATATTTTTAAGCTATTCTTAATTTTACCTAAGCCATTTTCTGTATTTTATCCTGTACCTAGTTATATGACATTTAAACTTTACTATGTTTATGTAGAGGCTTCCAGATACATTTAAAGAGAGCGTTATTTATATGAAAAAAAAAAAGAGTTATAATTTAAATAAAATGTTTCAGTTTATATTGTTGTGTTTTTTTTTACTTACCTTTGGGCGTTGTTGTAATACAAAGTGCAATCGTCGCGTTCATTTGTTTCTACGGTAAACTAGATTGTGTCGTTTCGCCAACAGATGGCGTTTTCTGGTTAAATTAATAAAATTAAAATGATAGTCGTATATTTGCGCGATGATCGCATTCTATTAGGACAACGTCACGCTGATCCATTGCTGCTTGCCTTCATCCAAGTTTCTTCAGATAAGAAGGCTCACTTGACAGAAATCACTAAATAACTGCAACCTACGTTCACCGCTTATACCTTCGATTTTTTTTTGTCTATGACGACAAAAAGCGATAAAATCCTATTAAAACAAAATGAGTAAAATAAAATGTTTCCCTGCGGAAGTATGACTGTTGGAGCTTTACAATAAGATAAATCGATTGTTTTGACTTTTCATAAAACAGATAAGCGCCTTGTACAGCTTTGGGTTTAAAAGCTTCATTATTTTTTGACATAGGTACATACAGACAGATCAAAATAGATGACATTACTTTTGAGATAGTAAGGGGCCACGTACCTGAAGACGTAGCGTTGGAAGGCCTCCTAAAAGGTAGACCAATGACCTGGTTAGGGTTGTGGGAATCCGATGGATGCGAGACGCACCTGGGACTGTTAATTGTGACGACACTTGGGGGAGGCCTATGTCCAACAGTGGACGCTGAAAGCAGCTGAAATGATGATGATGAAGGGACATTCCTAATGCCTAAACCACATCAATTTTCCCTTACACACTGGCGTCGAGTATTTGTGACTTCGCATCGGTTGCTTGCTGATTATTATTGCTGGCTTGCCGTCCGAGGGTCATTTCCCGTAGTAAGTATGTAGAGATGGGCGCGTGGAACACATCTTGGGGTTCTAATTGAAGGATGATCACCCCTCTTTCTAGAATCCAATATCATCAGACAGACCTTCTTTACCTAATAAGAACTATAATGAAAGAATATTATATAAGTGCCTACCTAGTAAATACGCCAAATGTCGGCCCCCTTAGCGATTTTCTGACTGCGGATCGCTCTAGCACCGTCAGTTTCCAACGAAAGATAGCTTCTGATGCGGTTTTGGATAGTTTGATCTATTCATTAATCTATTTCATGTTTATAGGCATAAGATCGACATTTCTACTAAAAGAAAAAAGTAATAAGGTTTTGATACGTCGAGAACAGAAAAACCCTAAAGTCGGCCATTCACAGCCCATGGTCGGTCGCGTTTTTCCCAAATGTCGGCCGGGTATAGGGTGTTTTAAAATAAGACAGTGACAAATATTATTAACATGATTTATTTTGGCAGAATTCTAATATAATTACATATTACACATCTAAGTATATATTTGTAATTGTATTTGTTAAATAGTAAAATATTTTTTATTTCCCCTAACAAAAAATTCGTAACCGCATAATTTTCTTTGATTGGGCCTTAGCCTTCACGGAATCAAAGAAAAATATGAAAAGATCTCTCTGCCTTATCATTGTAGAACCTACTTTAAATTAAAAGCATTAAGTGAAAACTAACTTAGTCTCAAAGGCAGTTTTTACAATAAAGATTCACGACCAAACATTTATATTTTTTAAGCTAATAAGAAGGGTTTAATAGATAGCAAGTCCCGAACCATAAAACTACCATAAATATGTCTTCAATACTGTCAACTCCTACATTTAAACTTAACTTCTTTACAATATTAATAAACTATAGAAACAAATATTTCATTTTGAGAAAATAACTTTGTTAAATAAATTAAAAATGTCTAACCAATCAATGAAAAAACATACTTAACTCATCGAATGCCGTAATTAGAGACACAATAGAAAGACAATTGCTTATGTCGAACAGTGTAACTTAAGACATTCAAAAGGTTAAAAGTATTTTTTCATCAGCCTGTATAGTGGCGCTTGAATTTGAGGCTGGTCGACATTACGATCTTTAATATTTCTAATGTCGGCCCTTATTCCTTGTACTTACCTTATTTCTCGAGATTCGACTAATATCACCCCGGCCGTTATTTGGCGATTAAACGTAAAATAGATTTATTTGTCTGTAAGCTTTGCAAATTCTATTGTTAAGCCAACGGAAATGGTACAATTGGAATTTATAAAACAGACTGCATTTACTTTAAGTCGGCCACGGCCGAGAATCCGGTTTTAAATCAAAACTGTTACCCTAATGGCGGCCTCCTATTTTGCCCTGAAAAATATACGCAAAACGTTGAAAAAACTATGTTAAAATATAGTAAAAATAACCCTTTAGTGGTAATAAAGCTTAAAACAATAATAAGTAAATGTCTTATCGTTGTAATATCAATCCCCGAAATGTGAGTATTCACTTCAAGTAAGCTACTTTACATACGAAATTGACGCTTCAACGACGCAATCGCTACTGACGCTCAGTATGAGAAGAGCAAGTGACGGAATCGGATAGTAACGGTTTGTACGTATAGAGTATGAACTAAGTTTGCAATTCGAGAAGCAAAATTGACACTTAATTACATTTTGAATGAATGCAAGTTGAAAATGTACAGACGGCCGAAGTTTGGGGGGAGGCCGACGTTTGGCGTATTTACCCTAAGTGCCTACCTACTTATCACGACGACACAAATGAGCCCGATGGGTTTACCGTGGAATAAAGTACATTGATTGGATTGGTTGCCTGGAAGAGATCGCGGAATGCGATAAGGGCGCCCATTGTACGTGTTTTAGATACAAGTTTTTTTTTGGTTTTATGTTTGTATGTACAATAAAGCATATAATAAATAAATAAATTGACGTTTTCCTAATATCTCTGCGTAGGTACACGAAAAACAAACAATGAACTGCTTTTCAATAATAGATCATGTAAAGGATAACGATACATATCGATTCAAGACAGCCTTATGTCTTTTTTCCGTTTTTTAAATTAAGAATGTCAACAAATGTAGAAGGGTCAATGACCATTATTCCACGTTTATCTAGCGCCTGCCTTAGTTAGCTAATGGCTAACTAAGAGATCTATCATCCTTCTTTCAGATCTCTATTGTCAAACACTTGTTCCAGGTAGGTACAAGAATAGCTGTACCTGTACGATTCAAAAGAATCCAAACACTTTTTCATTTTTCAGAGATTACAAACAACGGACGAAGATTTATTGATGTTATATCAGCACCACGCTAGTTTTAGGTGTGTAAACAATCTCAGAAAAATAATAAGTAACAATAAAAAGTCGTTTCCCTACTGATACTGGACAAATTAAAAATTAATTGACAGTGTTAGCGCCACCTATTTTTAAGAAACTAAAACTAGGAGCGCCATCTGTTTTCATTTTGATTGAAATACAGTTAGTTCCACGTTTTAATTGTTTTCTTATGTAATAATAGATGGCGTAGTAAGAAGCTTCCCATTGTTGTTTGTCAGTCGTTAACCATAGATGGCACTGTCTACACCAGGTCAACTAAACTAAAAAGGTCGACTAAAAAGAACACTATACTTAATACGAAAAGCTAAAGTTAAATACAATTGTTTGATGAGTCAAACTACAATATTATGTACAATTATTTATTATCGAAATGTATTCATTTTATAAACATAATAATTTTAACGAAACTGATCTGTGCCTAACCGGTATCGTGGACTCAAGAAAGAACGAAAAAAAAATCCCAACTGTCATTAATGTCAGATTTTTCGCAAGAGTGTATCGTATGCGTGTTGTGAATATTATTTTGCAAAAAGCCTTTTATTATTTTTGATTAAAATTGTTATAAGTAGTTTGTGGAATTAAGCTATTGCGAAATTTTAGTCTTTAGTGTTTTACTCTTGTTATATGGTGCCGTTGCACGTGTAAATTCCTACGAACGCTGGACGGCAACCTACTTTGTTCCTGTTGACCTGTGTCCGCACTGTGATTGTTTTAAAAGGTAACGGTCTCTTTATTTATATTGTTTTCTATAAAAAACTATCATAAACACTCTCCTAGAAGTTTATCTAACTCATATTGTTTACGTAAGTGATTTTTTCCAGTAAAGTTTGTTGTTTTTCTTTAATGTTTTCGTCTGTTTTCCAACGGTTTCGTCGTGTTATCTTTAGTAATTTTGTTTTATTATTATGATATTGGTGACACTTGGAAATCCACGACGTTATCGTGGTGCAAAATCTTTCCGTTTCATTTAGTTTAGTCGAGAATTTTCATTAGGTTTCATTCATTTGCAAGTTATGATTAGTCATTCTCTATGAGTTGTTTATTTGTTTTAACACAAATAACTGTCCAGCATGGCTAGGAATGGCGGTAAAGTATTCGATCTACAAGCAAATGTTTTAGTAACTAAGTATTGAACATTTTTGGTATTTTATCTATTATCCTTAGTGAAGTAATTAAAATAAAGTAGGAAGTAACTTAATCATGGGCTACTTGGAGATTAAGTGATCTCTATTTATATAGAAGTGATGTAATGAGATGTCAATGAATTATTCATGACTACTACAAATAAGTAGGTAATAAGTTGTCATTTATCATAGTAGTGCACAATATTATGTAAGTACCTAATTATTAGTCTAGCCTACCCACCTAGGTATGTAGGTAGGTAGGCTAGAATTCCTAAAACTTACCTGAATATTTTTACAATTACCTAGTTTGAAAAAATTGTTTTGAAAACTCGGTAATTAACTTCACTAAACATATTAGAATAAAAAATTAACCTACAATACTGAAAAACACACAAACAAATGTCACAATCAACAAGGTCAGTTTTGATTGGTTGGATGAGGAAATGATAAATCTTGACCGCCACTACTTTGGACACGGGACCCTGTTCTATATTTAGAACAAAATTGACCGCTGCTATATGTAGATCCTATTGCACAAGCTTTGGTTCAAGGAAATCCTCGTGTCCCTTCCTGAATTATGGTTGGCCGAGAGCTATTCTGGTGTGTCTTTATTTTTAGTCTTAAATTGTAAGTAATATGTAAAATACATAGGGTTTGCCAGTTAACTTTTAATAGAATAGAGAGTAACATACACACAATAACGTTTATATCAAATATACTACATAATATTTAATTCATTAAACCCCAAGCGAATGCCGGCGTTCGCTCATCTATTGTCTTACTGTGTCTCAAATTGACAGTATCTGAAAGGTTAAATAATTACAATAACATTGGAAAGGCTAAATTTATATGTGTGTGTGTTTGTTTCTCCTGCATGCTCAAGCAGCTGAAAGTCCTGGAATTTACTGGGGCCAGGGTCTAGTTACTGGGGCCAGGTTCTGGTTCTGAAAAGGAGGCTCGGCCCCGGTATGAAAGGCAATGAAATAACGGGGTGGGGTTTTTAGTCAGTAAAACATAAAAAAAAAGCCCAGGAATAACATATATTAATATAATATTTGATACTGAAATAATCAAAGATATGGCCTGTACCAAAACACTTGGGGTGTTAAAGAAACTCAAATAATAAATGATTCATCATCCTGGGAGTGCCCTTTGGATAATATCTTAATGATATAGAATCAATAATAAGTTATTTGATAAGTAAAAAAAACTTAACAGCAAACAACTCACTTTGCTTTCTGATAGCATACCATACAAATAACACAGTAAATAGAAAGAAAAATAATTTACTTGGCACAATACATCATCCATCATTTCACCCGATAGACGTCCACTGTTGGACATAGGCTTCCCCCGAGTGTCGCCACAATGCACGATCCTGTGCGTCCCCCATCCATCGGATTCCCGCAACCTTCAACAGGTCATTGATCCACCTTGTAGGCCTTCCAATGCTGCGTTTTCCGGTACGCGGTCGCCACTCTAGAACCTTTCGGCCCCAGCGGCCATCCATTCTACGAGCAATGTGCCCTGCCCATTGCCACTTAAATTTGGCGATTCTTCGTGCTATGTCGGCAACCTTGGTTCTCCTGCGGATATCTTCATTTCTGACTCGACTACGCAAGGAAACTCTGAGCATAGCCCTTTCCTTCGCTCTTTGGGTGACTTTAAACATTCAAATTATGTTACAATAATCTTCCATTTAGAATCCAAAACAAAACATGTTCACTGAAACAATAACTTATTACTTTGGTGTATGACAGCTAAGTGAGTTAGGTTTGGCTCAAAACTTTCCAGATATTCAGGACCTAATACAAGTTACATAAGCCACTTTAGGGCTTAGTATGCTGTCTAATATTATTAGCATTTTTCCAAAATGCTTAAAACATAAATATAAATATATATATATTTTTACAGTATCAGTTAATCATCATAATTATACAAGTATTTATAAGCATCATTATCATCCTCTTTCTGCCCTTGTTCCGTTTTATTTGGTGTTAGCGCAACACGTTTAGCTTGCTATTCTGTCTTCTGTCCTAAATTTTCACCAACTCCCTTTTCTTTTATATCACTTCTCACACAATCCGTTCATCTTTTCTTTGGCCGCCCGCTTTCTCCCCATCCAACCACATATGCTCATAACTCTTTTAGTAACATGCATTAATTTCTCCTCTTTACATGACCATCTATGTCTATGTCTGAATATGGTTTTCGCACTTAGACCTATGCGGAGCATTGTACGTGGGCTATAGCGGTAATAACCTTAGGTGGGCTTATTTCAACCAGCGCACCTCTCTCCAGAAACAGATTAGGCCTTTCTGGTTCCTCAGGGCAACTGTAAGGGAATTCGGGGATCCTAAGGTTAGTTTACGTATTTCAGTAACACCTGTGCAGTTTAGGAGCACATGCGCAATTGTCTCCTCCTCTTCCAAGCAAGCTCTGCACAGGGGACTGTCTGTGATGCCTATTATGTGGCTTATTTAGTGTGCAGTATACGGTGATGGTCCCGGTCACCAGGCGCAGGTCGCCTCTGTTTAGTCTTATGAGTTTTTTAGTGAGGGCTTTATTGGTGTGTGGCATGGCCTCCTTGGCATACATGATCTTACCAAGACAAACAAATCCCTTCCAACTTTTTAGTCACTGGCACCACTTTCAAACAACTATCCTACTTATTAACATACAGTACTCTAATATTTATTACTTTAGGTGTTTCCAACATAGATATTAGAAAAAAAGTCCATCCAGACTTTGAAACATCTTCCTCTTCAGGAAAGTTCTATAATGTTATCCCAAGTAGGGTTGCCTATAAAGTTACGTTATTATAAAGTATAGTACTTTAGAATAACGTAACTTATTTTATTTTTGGTAAATATACTTTATATTTTTGCATAAAAAAAAAGACGTGTGGCACTTGGGGACTGCCTCGGTAAAGCTATTGCATAGCATTTTTTATCAGCTTATGCAATAGACCTCGCCAACAGCTGCTTAACCCCACCCATCCAAAACCAGACCTCGCCAACAGCTGCTTAACCCCACCCATCCAAAACCAGACCTCGCCAACAGCTGCTTAACCCCACCCATCCAAAACTAGACCTCGCCAACAGCTGCTTAACCCCACCCATCCAAAACCAGATCTCGCTAACAGCTGCTTAACCCCACCCATCCAAAATGAGACCTTGCCAACAGCTGCTTATCCCCACCCATCCAATACCAGACCTCGCCAACAGCTGCTTAACCTCTTTCATCCAAAACCAGACCTCGCCAACAGCTGCTTAACCTCTTCCATAAAAAACCAGACCTCGCCAACAGCTGCTTAACCCCACCCATCTTAAACCATTCCTCGCCAACAGCTGCTTAACCCCACCCATCCAAAACCAGAACTCACCAACAGCTGCTTAACCCCATCCATCTAAAACCAGACCTCGCTAACAGCTGCTTAGCCCCACCCATTTAAAGCCAGACCTCGCCAACAGCTGCTTAACCCCACCCATCCAAAACCAGACCTCACCAACAGCTGCTTAACCCCATCCAGCTAAAACCAGACCTCGCCAACAGCTGCTTAACCCCACCCATCCAATACCAGACCTCGCTAACAGCTGCTTAACCCCACCCATCCAAAATGAGACCTTGCCAACAGCTGCTTATCCCCACCCATCCAATACCAGACCTCGCCAACAGCTGCTTAACCTCTTCCATCCAAAACCAGACCTCGCCAACAACTGCTTAACCTCTTCCATCAAAAACCAGACCTCGCTAACAGCTGCTTAACCCCATCCATCCAAAGCGCCGACAGCTGCTTTCACTCATTTGTTTTTTTATCGGTCACCACGCTCAAAAAACAAATGAGTGGGGGGTGTTAGGTTATTTTCGTTACGGAATTTCTGGATTCGGTCTCCACGCTCAAGGCCCGCGATAGAAGCTATGCAATAGCTTAAAAGTATATGAAAATGCTCTATTTTCAGTATTTACTGTGATGCTTAAAATAAAACACTAAGTAATATGTATAATTACTGAACTATTTTTTGATGCTTCTTGAAACACGTAAACGTTTATAAAATTGTAGGGGTACTTAATGAAAAATTGTTAGTGTGTTTTCTAGAAGCATAATAAAACGTTGTCTTCAATAGAACAAACAAATAAATAGATAAATTTAAAAATCGAAATCTCTCAAATACTTTATTTTTCAGTACTAAAAATTGTTACATTATTTTTCTTCAAAAACAGTTGGCAACCCTAATCCCAAGGTGTGTACAAACACATTCTATTGTACTACAATCCTCCCAAAGACTAACAAAGTCCTAGTTATATTTATTAAAGAATTCAAGTGAATGATAAACTGATGATAGAATGTGTCTAATCTATTTTTATTTATTTATTTATCAAACTTATACTATCTTTACAGGCAGACCTAATGCGACAGTACAGCCAAAAATAACTATTTAAACATAATTTGTTCTAACCCTACTTAATTACAAAGCATATAACTGCTAGTGCCACTCTGTTAAATTCACTCAAAGTACAAATGAATAGGTCTGACTTATCGTGTATGAGATTAAGAGTGCGAAGTGCGCGCGTCAGAGGCGACTCTTTGAGCAGGTTTGTTCTCGCCCTCGGCACCACCAGCAGTGGTGGCCGAATCCGGCGCCAAACATATCTGTCAGGGACACATAAACACAACAACTCCAACAAAGCTGCGTTATCCAGTTTTCCTCTTATTACTTTAAAAATATAAAGTACAAGAGCAAATTCCCTTCTTACTCTATCTGTCATTGTCTGCCACTTCTGTATGAGGAAAAAGGTCTCTGACTTCATAAGAAATACTTGAGATCACCCTCATGATTGATAAGAGGCTAATCTTATCATAGTCTATTTTCTAGACTACGAGTATACTATCAATACTAGTAATGCATTGTTGTAGGTTCAAAGAACTCGGAAACAGTGGGCTATTGAAAAACATTAAATTCCTTGTGAATATTTTTTTTAATGACATATGCTTGGCTGCGATCCCATCTAATGGTAAGCAGTGATACAATCGTTGATGGTGAAGCGCACTAGTTTATTAAGAGCCTATTCACTCTAGCCTTAAAGATACCTAAAATATAATCGGACGGAAAGACCGCAGCAGGCAAATTGTTCCAGTCCTTTGATGTACGCCGTACGCGGTATAAATGACAACGCGAAACGCTTAGTCCGGACAGCCCTGGCTGGAGGCTTTGATTATAGATCAAGGCCGCCACAGGCAAGTCTGGTTAAGCAGCCGACAACCTCCTAGGTTGACCTGCGAGAGGCCACACAAAAAAAAAAAAAAAACTTAGTCCGGACAGTAGAGGTGTCAACAACGTGAGAGTGGACGCTCGCCGTACGCCGATGGTAGAAAGGCATTCAGGCCGCTTGTAGAATTTAATTCCTCTTTTAATCTATAGTGTAATTTAAAATCTGTCTAAAAAGTCAAACGGTTTGGGAATTTTGTAAAATATTTAATCATTTAAAAAATACTTATATTCGATACTTTTTATAAAGTTCTTCTATTAGTACACAATGATCAAGATCTCTTAATCAACCTTGATTATTGAACCAGCGTTGACTACATCAGATTTCATTTTCTCTAATAATTACCCAAGTCGTTTGACTTATTAGACAGACTAGCATAGATCAGTATTTTTAATTGTGTGGCTGTATAATATAGTAGTTAATATCGATAAACATTCTATGATTTATTACTTACTATCTCATATTACTTATTAGTGAATTTTACTGGACTACTAAATATTTCTTATCTAATTACTCAGTCGCTCTAGTAGTCATCATTTTTTGTTTATAATAATAATATTATCTACTGGATCATTAAACAATTCCCTTAATTGTCTATTTTGTTGTGCTAATTAATCCGATAATTGGTCAAGATTAATAACGAAGAATCTCAAAGACAAAAAGAAACTTTATCAAACACGAAAATAACAACAATACACAATTACAAAATAAAAGATTTCACCGTGAACATAACCAAAAAGCTTGTATTGTTATGTTATAAATAGCCACAAAAATTCACGCAACACAAGATGAGATTTCCTTCCTTCCGTCATCATAAGTGCTTTAAATAAAACAAAAGGCATGAGGTAACTTAAAAAATGGAGATTTCCAAATAACATTTAAGGCGTATGGTTCCTTCAACATCTGGGCGGAATTAAAATTAAATGCACACAACGCGCCTGCATAGAGCCCCGCTGACCTTCAACACTATTTTCTATTCAAAATATTGATTGATTTACATAGGATATGTACATTTTGAAGATTATTTAACCAGCATTTTTTGTGTAAATACATTTCTAAAGAGCAAAACCGTTTGGAAGGAGTAGGGAAAACAAGCGGAAAAAAAATACCTACATGTTGTTAATTTTTTTTTTTTTGTTTGACAGATGTATTAGTCATACGAAAAAATCATTATGATGATAATGTTATTATAAAATGAATCTATAGCAAATATATTATGTATATTTTTCAAATCTATTAACCCAGCCGATACCAAGGAGTAGGCTTCAGAAAGTCACTGTTTTACGACACTGAGTGGGAGAAGGGGTCTTAAATTTAATTTGTAATCGTGAGGAAAATGTCCGTCTTCGTTTAATGCTAACTTTCTTATAAAAATGCTAATTGTTCGTTGAACTTGACCTAGACTCGGCCTTGTTAGGTTTTTACTACCTACTGTTGTTTGTAAGATAGTAAAATAATATTAGTATGGAGGTCGTGTGTCGCGGCTTCGATTCTCGCACGAATTAAGGCTTATAGTCTCTTGAACCATTTGACCGAAATTATGTAGACGCAACTCTCGCACTCGCCTAGGCGGCAGTACGTAAATCTGTGCATTTATTTGCGGCCAGCAGCGCCCGGAAAGCGCTTTAAATCCATTTTCTTTGCAAAATATTGATTGATTTACATATGCAATGTTCACTTTGAAGAATATTTAATCAACAATTTTTATGTGTAAAAATGTTTGTAAAGGTCCAAGCCGTTTCGAAGGAGAAGGTAAAATTTGCGAAAAGTTGCGAAATTGCTAAATATTTTTTTTAGACAAAAGTATAAATAGCACGAAAAAATCAAATGTTGATAATGTTGTTCATGAATCTTTAATAAACATATATTTTTTTCAAACCTATTAACCTGGTCGTTACCGAGGAGTAGGCTTCAGAAAGTCACTGTTTTATGGCACTTTTCGGGCGCTTGGGCCTTAAATACATGGCCTCCAGATAGCTATCTCTGTTCTTTTTTTTATTTTAGTAGGTGTGAACTCATGTAATGCCTTCTACCACTCGTGCGCTCACAGCGTGGAGCGAGAGAGCGTGTCAGACTTACAGACTAAAACCCACTTATGTTCCTTCAGTTGCCCTTTGCGTTCCTCAGAGTTTCCTCCAGAGACTCAGGGTTTCCTTTTCAGGAATTCCCCATGGCCCCAGCGAGTACTTATTCTGGGTGTGAGTGTCTTGGGTATTTCGACGTTATTTTATCGAGTTTACATGAGTGTGTGAAAGATATAGCAGTAATTTCTAGTGTGGGGCAATGTTTTATAGAAAAAAAGAAAAGTACCAAGGTACGGCCTTTACTTGATATACTAAGCAAAAAAGTTTAAGTTTTTGGAACCGATAACGTCACGGACGGACGGGATGGTCGTGCCGAATCATATGACTTCACTTGCGTTTATTTTGTGACACTTCATTATAATTTATGCTTAGAAACCGGGCGTAAGGTCAAGCCAATATAATAATAACCTATCAACATAGTATTTGCATAGTAATGGCTCTGATTGATGATGACGTCATAAAAACGCGTGCACAATAAAAAAGTATAAACGTATAGCCACAAACCACAGGAATTCTTGACAGCTCAGGCTCATTCCGTAGTTTTATTACTGAGGCTTTGTCATTCGGAAGGAAAATTACGCTACCGGTACATACAAACCACAGTACACATGAATAGGGCCTGCCTTGGTACAGGCCATGGTTCAGAGCGAGGAATATTTATACTGACAATTCGATGCACACCGTTTACCCTTATCTTAACAGCACTAAGTACCTGGCAGTGTCAATATTCTACAAAAATAATGACACCAACAGCAGCAACTGCTCTTGAACGCAGTTTAGATGGCCCTGGACCGTAAAGGACAACCTATTCAGGTTGCTTTACATTCCAATCGTTCACTTACGGATGGGTTTTAGTCTGTAAAGCTAGAACTACATTAGACCGACCCACATGTGGACCACGCCTGATTTGTACGTAGAACGACGTCGCGTGGCGTGGATGAAGTGTAGCTCTACAAGTCTAGTTACCATAAAATAAAATGTATGGAGATCTACGCGCCCAGATCGGTATGTGTGGCACACGTGTGCAGTGTTCTACTTTAAGGCTTATAGTCCCTCAAACCATCTGGCCAAAATTATGTGGACGCACCTCTTGCACCCGCCTTGGCGGCAGTTCGCAAATCTGTGCATTTATTTGCGGCCAACAGCGCCCGGAAAGCGCGCAGCTGATCTTTAAATCCATTCTTTGCGAAATATTGATTGATTTACATATGCAATGTTCACTTTGAAGAATATTTAACCACCAATTTGTACGTGTAAAAATGTTTCTAAAGATCCAAGCCGTTTTGAAGGAGTAGGGAAAAGTTGCGAAAAGTTGCAAAATTGCTAAATATTTTTTTTAGACAAAAGTATCCTTGGTAACGGCCAGGTTAATTAATGGGTTTGAAAAAAATATATTTTTCAAACCTATTAACTTGGCCGTTACCGAGGAGTAGGCTTCAGAAAGTCTCTGTTTTATGACACTTTTCGGGCGCTTGGGCCTTAAGCTTGATGGCTCAGCGCCACTCAGAGGAGTGATTTGATGGTTTCCCAAGTAAATCAAAAAATGTGCTGAAACCCTTCAAATTCGTTGGTAAAATCAGTCCCTAAGTATCTATAGATTGGAGAATAGAACACTGCACTCATCAAGCTTCTCGGCCAAGATGTCATACAATAATCAGTCAAGAAACTATTATTTACAACACATTTTTTTTTTATTAATATGAAAAAAACACAGCTATACAAACAGATCGAGAATAGTAAATTAATAAGTAAGTCAGATTAAATACAGAAAAATAATATACTTAAGTAAGCTTATAAGAATATAGAAACAAAGATACTAACTAAAAAACTAATCCCACCAAAAACATACCTGTTAAAAAGGGGGCCAAGTTTCTATCGGCTAATTGTTTGCCTAAAAAGGGTTGAAATCCTTTTTTAGGCAAACTGGTAAACATTTGCCATTCCCAAGACTCGCCACCACACCCAGTCCTCCGCCTTTCGCATCCAGCCACTACTCGCCACCGTATTCACGCCAACGGTCCATCCGGCCGAAATTCACTTTACCATACACCCAACTTGAAATATGGTATAGTTGTGAAAATACGTAGGTAGGTACTTGGTTAAAAATATCTAAAATTATAAAACTTCTAAATTTGAACTTGGCAGGTTTTCGTGCTGTACGTAACACTTGATTAATTATATAATTAAATTTATTATATATATATAATTAAATTAACCGTGCAGTCTGTTGCTGGAATTTGGCCTGCGCACTGCCGTGCGCTTAGATAGGTACTTAATTAACTTAACTCATAGCATTGTGTAGAACGAGATGAAAAAAAAATCGGTTAAGCTACGAATCCAAACGCGACCGTGTTGTCACTAGATGGCGTTAAACTCATATTTTTTTAAATTGTTGTCATAGTGTATGGGAGCTTGACTTAATCATTTAAGCAAAGGCAATGATATTTGCTAAAATCGGACATTATACTTAATAGAATCTAGTCGAATTATTGCCTCAAAATCTACACATTTCTATGTGTTCATTTCTCTAACTGTTGTACTTAAGTAGGTACATCGCTATACTTAATCATTGTTATATTAACATTTTTTCTCCATATAAACGAGGTAGTCAAGATAGCGAAGGCCTTATCTAATAATCGGTTTTGTTCTGACGATGACTGTATACTCGGATGCATGCGACCGTTGCGAGAATCCGCCTCCTTGGCGAAGAAACCGTTGTAATGCAGCTGCATTAGCTGTTCCACCAGAATATCGGTGTTTTTAATAACATCATACTAATGTAATAAATGAGAATTGTATTGTTATGGATTCATGTTGGGACCATTGACGCAGTTACTGGGTACATTATCGTTCCCTTTAATCGTCAGTAAAGGCATTTGGGTCAGTTAGCTTTCGAAAGCCTTATTTACTTTATGAAGGATTTTTATCGCCTTGGGTTAAGTTTAAGTCCCTCCGAAACAGGTTTTCGCAACCACAACCGCCAATCCCGAGTTGACCAATTAAGGATCTTTGTGACTGGTCAGGATGTTTTCTTTAAAAAGCAATTTACTTGTAATGTGCCTACTTTGGATGCTTTCGCCGAAGTTTTGTCATTTGTAAGCCAAATTTTAGGGGAGTTTCACTCGAGGCCATGTGTCCCGAATGAATGTCGTTTCGTCTAAGAAAGGAAAAATAATGCTGATCAAAATGGATTCAGAAGGCCACGATTGCTTAGCGAAATTGCTTCTATAATTATAATTGACATACTAAAACGCAGTCCGTTTTAATGTGTCTGAAAATATCTCGTATCTCCCAGTCCAAATTAGCACTCAGCTGATAGTGTCATCTACAAAGAAATGCCTAGATTATGTTTCGATTGTCCCTGACGTCTTTTATAACAGGCATTAAGACCCGCTATTGTTAGCTTTTGTTCTAAAAACGTCACAGAAACTGATTTCATCTAAGTTTAGTCTTGCGGTCCGGGATCTCCAGACATAGAAATGTCAATGCCACGTACGTAGCTAACTGGAGCACTTTGCGGATTGGAGATTAAAGGGATATCCAACTATAATTTGTCGAATTGAAGCTGGCTTGGAACATCTGTCGCAACTTTTCCAGAGCAAAAGACATTACGTGCAAGTTCTAGCTTCATTAATTTCCTTTTGTATTTTTTCCTGACACTGAATGGAGCGGCTCGCTTCCTTATTGCCTCTTGCACTAAGATAAAAACTGTAGTACTAAAAATAACAGATTAAATCGGGTTGATTTATTTTCCAGCGAAGAATTCAACTAACGCGGTTACATTTTAATTGTGCATTTACTGTTTATGTAAATTAGAGCACCGCAGTTAGCCAATGTCCTTAAATAATCTGTTTGGGATAAATAAATGCATACGTGAACCCGTATTCCAAGAATAATCACACATGTAATGTGTTGTTTCGCCATGCGCTCACGGCCAAACTTTCAGATAATGCAACAATACTGCCTTAAAATCAGAAC
Source organism: Mythimna ferrago (assembly GCA_910589285.2). Classification (NCBI taxonomy): domain Eukaryota; kingdom Metazoa; phylum Arthropoda; class Insecta; order Lepidoptera; family Noctuidae; genus Mythimna; species Mythimna ferrago. Next base: position 7,333,295 of record OU342693.1, read on the forward strand.
ATATACAATTAAGTCAAACAACATCATAAGCCTTCTGTAATTACACCTCATTGGTAATTCACGATACTTAAATTGGCTAACGCAATAGTCGATAGATAGGTATATCGATATGCATGCAGTGTTGTGGTCAGTGCAACGATCGCAATGATCGACAGACCGTAAACTCAACGTGTAGGCAATAATAGCTGTTTCCGTTCGAACGTTGCGTTTTCTTATGTTCTGAGCTGGAGAAATCATGTGCGGTTTGTTTGTTATGGTAATTGCATCATTAACTGACATATGACCTTTGCAAAAGCTGTAACTAAATCTATAACCAGTCCGAATTAGCGTTTCTTCTATACACTTTTATGTCTAGATTTGATTGTCACACAAATGTGAGACATATCTCTTCGAAACACCTGAAATACACGAAGCTTATGTTGATGCCAATGTCCTCACAGTAATTCTCAGAAGTCTACAAACCCAGTAACGGAAAAAAGCATTAGGATACAGCTAGCTAGTAATTTATTTCTGTGCATACGACATAGAAACTTACATATTCGATAATATCTGTAGTGTCTACCAGTTATCACGCCAGTCTGGTTGCCAGTCATTTGAGGGATACATGTTACTCGGCTTCTGATTGGTGATGGGCTAATAAAACCTGCCACCTTGCCTTATCGTGGTCTTTGAACTCAGCACGCTAGGTTAGCGAAAGTGATATGACATGTCTCACTGTCAAGTTCTGCCAGACAGTTTTACAGTGATCCGGAACGAACGAAAATGTTATCGCCATGGACTCTGTTACTCGGCATAATCTGCTAAATATAGTATTATTGTTTTGAAGGTGAAGTAAATACGCGATAAATATCTCATGTCAATGGACAACCTTGACTTATTATTGACTACCTGTGGAATGGTGATCTCACTGTTATGAATAGCTATTCATAATGTTTTTATCATGTGTCCTAGCTAGCAATTGACTTCCCATTTTCAGGGTTTCGACAAAGGCAATTGTCTTCTCTATAGGGTTCCAAATCTTTCTTTCTTCAGTGACGACTTTAGATAAACTGTCAAGAATTCTAAGCGAAGCATTGTTGTTACGAGTACTTTGCCAATAACTTAGTCTACCATGTCATTGATTGTTTTCATATGTGCATGATTAACCAAACTATATGCTTCTATTTAGTTAGCTATTACTGACGGTAAATTACTCTTCTTTTGCATTTTGTTCTTCGATATTTTTTTAGTATCTAACTTTTTCTACTTATAAAAAATTCATAAAGATTTCATTCGATGCTAATTTACTCTCAATATTTGTACTTTACTAAATACATTCAACATGATGCAGTTGTTAAGTTTCGCTATGGTTAGAAGATCAATGTACGTGATAAATGACTTTGTCTATTTATATTTATGTTTCTCTGCGTAACTGTCGCTCACCACAAATTGGTGAAATTTCATCTAACGGTAGAAACTGCTTGGCGTTTAGCTTGCTGCTATTAAATTGAATTTCTGCTTGATAACTAACACTTAAATGATACCACTTGCGTACAGCCTCATGACTTACGGATAAGAGAGTGAATAATGTACCTAGCGTCTTATCTCTGGATGGTTTTCACTCTTGTGAATAGAATTTATTGATAGATTTTGGCCTCGATCCATGTTAATAAACTGGTCGGTATCACCACTTAGTGGCGTTGAAACTTGCTTCTTCGTCTCCTATTTATGCACTAATCGCTCGAAACTGGCGTCTGTGATCCGTGTCCAGTCGGCACGCTACGCAGATTACTGATGGCTTTAAAACCCTAGACTGTAATGTTTCTTTATTAAAGTATTTGTTTCGATACAGCTACGATTCGTCCATATAACGTTTTTGTTGCTACGAGAAATATTGTATTGTTTCTGTAATTGCGGCACTCAATAAAAGTGGGCTAGAAGGTCAAGTGGATCTTTAAAGGAAATAAACTGTAAGTTTGATAAAACGTTGAGTAAATGTTTGGAGGTATCAAATGAAGACTGTGTCGTTTCGTCTCGAGTGGTGAGTCAACAGTTCTGGGATGGCGGCGGCGGACGGCGCGAAGTGTGGAGTTATCCCAGAGACCGAAGTTGGCCACGTAATTGGCTCGTCGGAAGTTTACTAAAAAGTTGAACGCGAAATGAATCGTTATATGAAGAGTGTTCTTTCCGAACGCTTTCTATACTTAGATTACTTTGAAGAGGACTTTGTTGGTTTATTTTTATTGCGAATCGTACGGGATACGAATTTTGAATCAGACTCGTCAGAAGCAGTGCTGAAATGTTATAAATAAATACTCGTGCAATAAAAACTTATATTCACGAGGTCCGTTTCTACTTTCATGTAAGGGTAAATGAGTGTGAATATAAGATGAGAATGCAATTAACTCACGTAGTAAACGACACGACATAACAATCAACTAACTAACAGAATTTCCGTTTATTGTTAGAAAGAGGGCCCGTTGTTAGAAAGTAGAGAATTCTCAAGGGCCCTCCAGACGTAATAGAACAAATTGTCGCGTACCCTCCGGGGAGATTTAGCTAGTTTCACACAATTTTCTACCAATACTAATAAAGGAAGTAGAAATTTCCAGAAAGACGGGACGAGCTCGGTCGGACCAGTTCGAGATAAAAAAGAAACTGAATAATTTTACATGTGATTGAAAAACCAAAACGAATAGGTATTGCAGAAATTGCTTTGCTCAGTTTTTAAAAAGAAAGTAAATCTATGTTAGTGTTGTCAATTTATACACTATTTATCACTAGCACTTTAAGGCGGGAATTCCGTTCATAGACAAATTACTTGCAAACGGCATTTTAGAAAGTGAATCACTGAGGAAGATGACACTTGTCTTGATAGGATAAATGAATATACAAAAATTGTGAAGTTAATTACAGATCTGATTATAAATTAATCTAAGGACGAAAGTCCTAAGTTGATAGTAAAGATTATTTTGTTGCCCATCAAATTCAGTGTCCACAAATTGTCTAAGAATACTAATGAGTTCCTCTGTGATTTCATCTTGGTTATTTTCATTATTAACGATAGGTAATATTAAATAGCCTTCTCGTTGGTGGAAAATCATCTAATAGCTCCTCTTGTTCTTGAGCGAGAGAGCCTGTTAGAGTTTTACTGACTAAAACACCTGTGTTCCTTCAGTTACCCTGGTAACAAAGGTTGCCCGAAAAAAACCGACTTTTTTTAATTTTTATTTTTGGTGTATAATCCTAACTAATATTATAAATGTGAAAGTGTGGATGTTTGGATGTTTGTTACTTAATCACGCAAAAACGGCTGAACGGATTTGGATGAAATTTGGCATGCATATAGCCTTTGACATGGAAAAGAACATAGGCTACTTTTTATCCCGGAAAAACATCTTATTCCTACGGGACAATACGTTTAGAGTGCGATAACCGAAGTACTCGTACACGCGGACGAAGTCGCGGGCGGACAGCTAGTAAAGAATATATCTATCTATCCATCTTATCCTTTGCGTTATAGGACAGTTGTAAGTCTTTCAAACAATCTCGCAGTCCAAATCCCGATATCAAATAGTCCAGCAACATTATGTCACAATCTAAAAACAAATTAAACATGACATCAACAAAAAAAAAATCTATTTCCAGTACAGATATCAAGTATTGATCGATAATTTGTTCTCATTGATAAAAATGGATTTGATTGATTAGCTATCATTATAAGAGTTTTATTTTTATTTATTCTCATTGTCACTGCCCACACGACTAAAAACCTGTCCAATATGATAATCAATTTGAGTTGAATGAATTTCTACATGTTTATTGGCCAGATGTTGGCAACACACTTTCTCCTTATGTGTGTTGCCATCCTCATTTTCTTCTTGATGTTATGATATCCCAGAGAGCTCTACATATTATAGTTAATGTGGTAGCGCTTCGCTAGGCCTATTACATTACACATGTGACGTTAAAGTGGTTTACTTTTTCGCTCAAAGTAGATTATTACGTCATACTATCATAACAGTAAAATAGAGATGACTATTCTCAGGAGATACCTATGAATATGAACTGAGATAAAAGTGTTTGGATAATATCTTCAGAACGATTCGTCAAAAGGGGAGCAGACTTATGCATATGAATGTAACAGTATACTGGGAGAATTTTTGAGGAAGCTTTGAAACGCTAAAAGAAATACAGTAAACATTGTTACCACTATCCAAGCTAGGATCAAAAGCCTGAACAGCTGGCTCTTTTGTATCCAGTCTCTTGGAGACTGAATACAAAAGAGAGAAGACAAATCAATGTGGCATGATTAAATGGCATTAGTTTTACAAGTCTCTCAAATAAATTTGAGTTAAGAAACGGGATCTGTAATCATAATTAGTAAATCGAGGCAAAACATCTAACTGATGACCACTGGCGTATGAAATAATCCGACGTAAATTAACGGTTGTAAGACTTGTACAGACACTGCAATAACATGGCATTAACACTTTTATCATTTATGCGATGCAAAAGTGTTTTATCTTTGAGTATCAGTAACAGATGTATCCCCTAGTTGACTTACTTGATAAGGAGTTGATATAGTATTCGGTTTTTTCTTTAATCCCCTTTCCAGATTTGGTACGGCAACTTTTTCCTTTTATCTTTCGTAAGCCGAGTGCATTTTACTTTTGTGAAATAAATATTCTCTGAGAACAACAAAGTTTTATCTTTTAAAAGCAAGAGTATCTGATGAAATTCGAAATTTAAAACCTTGATTTAAAAATGTATTCACATTTTTGCGCATATTGATGTTTTCATCGTCTTTAAATGGGTGGTGTGTCATTTTTTGCGTGTGAGTGTAGAATGCATCTTTTATCGCGGTTTTCTTCGAAGGCATCGGTGTCCAGCAGAACCGGCTTCCGCATGACGTGTGCCGTGCGACTAATGGACCGCTTCGTGCCAGTAACGCTCCTCGCGTCGCGGTAACAGGTGCGCTCAACCTCCTGCATCGGTCTGCCTCCCTGGTACTCTGACGAGAGAACCATTACCTGAATACGAACTTTGTGTCTGTGTTGTGTGTTGAATAGTGATTATTTTTCTTGTTTCTTTACTCAAAAGGTATAGTTTACTTTGTTTACAACTTTAAATTTATCATTAATTTATATTTATTTAATAATTATGGATGATCAAGTTGGTTAACCTTATGTAACTGATCAATTGCTGACCCAATAGGTACAGTCTGCTCTTCAAGAGAAAGTTTGCTGAAGTTATATTTTGCTCCCTCTTCGTTGATATGTTTTATTGGAAAAAATGAGTTGTGTTTGTTTGATAACTTCGAAATTAGCTTAAAGGAGCCTTCACTAGTACTTGTTTCTGTTGGTTGATTGAAATAACTTTGGTATCTAGGCATTTCGCAATTCAGTTAGCTGCAAAGTTAGAAGTTTTCAATTTATTAGAAGTCTAGTTGTTTGCACGTTGTGAAGGCCATGTGTGTATATTGTGTATTATGTTATTTAAATGGCAAACATTCCATGTTATCTCCTAAAGTAAACAGTTGGGAATATTCCTTGCTTACTAATCTATAATTCATTTATAAGAATTTCTTCTTAATTTACGTAAACTTAAAAGGATCTGTCTCTAAAGTCTTATCAGTCAGTTTATTTTCATCTTCTTTATCAGTTACATCTACGTATTCAAAAGAATAAATATTCATATTAAGAGCCTTAAATCAACAGTTTTGTATCAAGTGACGGCCTTAAAGGTTACAGAGAAAAAAAAGCAAACACGACCAAAAGTGAGATGTCGCGTTGTTACTTAAATAGCAGAGTCGTTGAACCTGATTATTGCTTGATGAATGCATTAAATAAACTGTAATATTTATTACATACTGTACGAGGGCAACTTTGTTTGGATTGAATAAAATTAACTTAATAAATTCGTACGCAACCTTATTTTTAGTATTTATAAGAAACCTGAAACATCTGTCTAGTATTTTTATGTAGATAATCTATGTACAAAATTTCATAACTGTATCATGAAAAATCACAAAGTTACATCAGCTTGTTATGTCAGCTAAAATACATAATCAGCGGGCCATCCAGGTGACTGTGGGGTTGTTTAGCACTTGCACCCAGCTGTTTGCTAGCACCTAATGCCCGCTATGACTTTCCGAGACCTGTGTTGTACTTAGTGTCGGTGGTGTCCAACTTTGTGACCTTATTAAATATTTTTGGGAAAAAGTATACTTAACGTGGTGTAAAAACTATTGGAATCCAGTTATTTATTCTGAACAAACCATATTCGTGTTTCGCATATACTAACAATTATGTTGTATAAAGAACAGGTAAAAAATGGTAACTGTAAGATCCATTCAGAAATTTTTGAGATGATTTTGCAAACAAACAAAAAACAAATGAGGTCATTACCATGATTCTCAGTCAGCATTAAAAATCTTAGAATACACATAACATTTGCTTCAATACCTATTATTTCTAGTACAAGAAGACTGAATGAGTCAGATCTAAGATAAGGCACGGAAAAAGATTTCTTTTAAGTATTCTTAAAGCCATTAAAGAAATCAATTAATACTATATGGAAATCAAATAAGGTACGACTACTTACTGCGATCTCTCTACTTTGCGTTCCATGCAGCCCCATAGGGAATATAAGCATAATGTCGTAAAAGCCACCTTCTATTACCTCGCCTCGACTCTCTCGCCATATTAGCGTAAATGTAGTATGCGATGTAAGTGCCATGCTACTAGTCTAGCGATAAAGGGGTGTGAAAAATTATATCAGTTAGCTATCATACTGTTGGAATGGGCTTTTTGACTTTAAATTCACTTGGGAATGCGAAAGATATAGAATGGAGTTGCTTGTCGAGATCTATATCGTGGTTTAAAGTAGATTTTAGATAAGAAATGCTATTGATTTTTAGTAAACATGGGGTTTTCCCTAAACCGACGACCTGTAGTAAATGGTACGTACACATCGAGCCACGGCAATAAACATGTATCTGTAATGCCATAAACAAGGCTGGTACTATTTTATTCCGATACAGAATTTATAGCGGAGGTAATATGTCAATGTGACAACCCTTCGCAAGAGACACACAGAAACAAAAAAAAAAAACATTGTACTTGACACAAAAAAATATTAAATCTAAAAATATTATGTGTGAAATAAACAATAAAAATTGTGCGAGGTCAAAAAGACGCGTAACTCAACATGTTGCGATATTTAAAATTAATAAATAACGCAGCCGCACTGGGATTCTGCTAAGGCCCGCTGTGAACCACACAAAACGTTGTAATACTATCTTAAAAACAAAATGAAAATTTATAAAATAAAAGAAAATAGACTAAACGATAAGACGAAAATTTATATCAATATGTGTATGTTTAAATATCAGACAAATATTTAAATAAAAGTGTCAGATTCGCTAAAGAATAGTTACTGGATGACCTGACCTTTCATATAGATTTCGATAACATTAAACAATATTCAAAAGCAATAAATAGGAGCTATGGCTTCCCTTGCAAAGGCAAGAGAAATACTCGATGACTACCAATAATAATAATAATTATATTTATCGAAATAATTATAATGAATTGCCAGTATAATGGACGATTAATAGTGACTTCCTCATGCCAGTATCGAAGTAGATCAAGTAAAAATTACTCGTTGTGCGAAATCAGGTTAATGATAATTTACGTTTGATAGTTAGTTTAATAGGCAATCATGTTGAGCCTTAGGTTGTTATTAATATTCAATGCATTAAATAATATGTTTATGGTTATATCGTGTGTTGCTAGCGGGTTAAAAATGGCTTCGCTATAGCCGATTGAGACATCTTGTTATAAAGCTTTTCTACCAACGGAGTCGTTGAATTTTTTCTTCTTACGAGATATATATTTTACAGTACCTATTCCTTATGAAATTTAGCTTGATATTCTATGAATGCCAATTCAAAGATTTTCATTAAACTGTTCTTGAATAAGAACTTGTTAAAGCATTAGATAATTCTTTTTTTTTTTTTCATTCTGTAGCCAATGGAATATAATATGGCGTCTATAATCTGTACCATCTTCCTTTGTGTCGATAGTTTTAAACAAATTGACTACCTTGATGAATCACATTTACTAAGTATTGAATGTGAATGTAAAACAACGATTCTCTAGTAAAAGATTTTCGGGAGGCCAGCTACATCATCTACTCCGAAACCACTGTCATCTTCCAAGATAGTTTCATATAGCTCCTCGTTCATAGATGAATTTACGTAGCTAACATGACCTACCTACCTAACACTGCATCTTCTAAATAATTGTCAACCGTACAAAATCTAAATATACCAATGATTCGGGTGGTGCTGAATCATAATGCTGTTTTGAATACATTGTGCTCCACACCGGCTGTTTTGCTCGAATTGTTAAATTAGGATGGCATTCATTAATGTAATTTTTGTCGTTATAATGTTTCAATTCTAGGTTGTCACTTGCATACTGAAATATTGTATTATTTGCACTGTTGAAAAGAGACTTATTAAATGGTGGTCTGATGGAGCAAGGAGGAATGGCAAGCGGTCGCCTCCTTGTGCGAAGCAGTAATGCTACCGAAGGAGGCGGCCGCTCGCGTGGCGGAACAGACTTCCTCGCAGCCGCCGGGATCCCAAACCCGATTTCCAGCCACCGTAGGCGTGGGTTTGCGGACGGCGAGCAATGTGTAGCTCGCTGTTCGGCCGGTTACCGTCCGGACCGAATATGTACAAGTCGTCGACGGCACGTGCTATTCCGAAGTGTTGCAAAGTAGGAACATAGGAGTAAGTTTTTGTCAGTAAAAGTCTGAGCTGAAGAAGTCACCCTAAAAAAAATCATATCTATTGATCCTACACTAACTTTATTGCTACCTAGTTGGATAAACCCAATTTTAGGAACATTTTCATCTTGTTATGCGGTAACTACACTTAACTTTCCAATTTAAAGTTTTCAGCAGTATAGAGATGTTTTTACAAAAATACTGCCGCAACTAGATACTTCAAATGTGGCTCGTATTAGGTAGATGTTATGTGGTCGGTGCTTACAAGATGGAAACCAGCCAAAAACTGCATCCACGAAGATAAAGTTATTAGTTTTGGGGACAGAATTTTGTTTTCTACTCATTTTAGGGAGATACAGCACGTTCATCTTACGTAACAGTTTGATTTTGTCCTTTCCAAGGGGATATGAAGTTTTGCCAATGTCGCAGAACAGTGAAAACTGGTCTTTAAATGTAGACTGCCGAATTTTTAGACCTTGAAGAAGACTTGAAGCCTTATGCAACTCTAGGTCTCCGAATTAAGGCGTATCTGGTTTTGGAGACAGCATTACATGTTGCATAAAAGAAGCATGATTGGGACAGAAAACCACTGATGGATAATTCAATTTAGGCTATTCACATTTCGCCACTCAATCTATGCATTGTCTTATTTGAAAGATTATAATAGACATCTCTTAACAATTCAAATAAATTGTATCGCTTCGTAAATTCGTTTGAAAGAAGTAATTTTCATATTCAATAACAAACCAGATTTTCATTTGTATCAGAATTACCATTTCAAAGCTTTGATTTAGTCCTACTTTGACTAACAAGGCCTACGTGACTTCAATACAGGGTTAAGCCGTTTTCTTCTTTTGATTCGTATCTATTGTTCAAAATATGCGTTTTTCAATCAATTTCAGTTGCTACGGTATTATGTAACAATCATTATTGATCATGTCCGGTTATATGTTTTATTTATTGACCGAATAACAGTACTTTATGTGAGTTGTTAAAAGAATAAAGTCTAACAAATATCCCACTTGTATGTCCATATGATATCTTCTATCACTTACTTATTTGTTATGCCAAACATTTAATAGAAAACTACTTAATTAGTCTTATCGTGTTTAATTCTTCTTCATTTTATCGGATCTACGCCATTCCATTTTATCAATAATTTTTAATCGATTGTAGCTTCGATGCCTAATAAAGCCAAAGGCTGTGCCATTCAATGCCGTGTGCCAAAAAAAGTCGTGCCCACCACTTACTGTAAGTTACCGTATAAATTAAACGAGATCTTCCAAGGCAAGACTGGCTTTCGATAAAATCCGGTCCAACTTTACTTTTATTTGTGGTTGCTGATGTCCACGACCCAGGCTTATTACACCCGTATTCGACACTCGGGAATAACTAGCTGTACTGAAGTTGACCGCTTTTACAACAAGCGAAACGAGACATTTCTCCTGTCTGCTATTTGCAAAACAAATTCTCTGATGCAATTTAAATTTAGTTGCAAAGAAATTAAAAATGCTCTGCTGAAAACAAAAGTCATGTGCAGTTTTATTTATGTGTCTAATTCTGAAAATAGTTTCTAGTCTACTGGAAACTTTCTATGATTTCTGAAATGCTAACTTTTTGTAATGTCTTTCATAAATATCTCTTTGTCTTGTTAATAGATTTTAAAGACTACATTTTTGGTGGGACGAGTTCATTGTTCCCATTATGTTTTTCGCAAATATTTCATTCATTCTTTAAATGGTTGTATGTTATTAAAAACATAAGTATTATGGCGTCGGTTACAGTTGATTTAGAGCGTAAACATTCGACACCGAACAAAACGGGATAAGATCTTAAACGACTTGTATTACTTTGATCAGCATGATGTTTGGCGCATGTCGCGAAACGAATCTATGTTGCAACGTGCGCAGCATGTTGGCTGTCTTATGCTCTCCAATCTAGGTAATGGTCCTGTTTTCTCCAACTAAAAAGTCGAGCAACAAGTTGCCATGAGTCATCGGTTTGGTTTGCTTAACAACCGCGGTTTCAGCTACGTGATCCACTGACTATGCTTATGATTTACATTTCTATAAGATATACGATCTGAGAGAATATTGCGTTGTCTGATACTACCATCTCTTCGGAGCATCGTCGCAATATTAAAGCGAAATTCAAGCTTCTAGAAATAGAAGTCCGTTGCGTGAAGTCTTAGGAGATTATTGTTGAAATTTATATCATAATCTTTGAACAAAGAAAGCAATGGCGTTACATAAACTTGTTGTTTTTTGTTATAAACGGAAGAAGAAAGTCCGTGGAGTGGCTAGCTTGCGGCCGTCTTAACTTTTATGAAACGTGCAAATATTGACGAGAAGCATTATCGCTTGTGGCGTGTCACGTCAGCGGCATGTAGTCATGTCTCAGTTTTAAATGGAACACTGATAACAGGTGACACACAAATCTATACAGCTGTGACTTATAAATCTGGTAAACAAAGACTTTTTGTTTTCTTTTTTACTTCAGTCTACTTAAGTTTCTTCAGGCATGCTAAAAGATAATCTTTTGTGCCTTTGCTTTGTATTATACATTTTAAAATTCTCTACACGCGAGTCTACAGACAGAAGCTAATGCGAAAGACAAATAAGCGTCAATTATGAATGAGAAAGATTGATTTCGCTTTTCAATAGATCACGTGCGTCTTTATTTACTCTCAATATTTACTTTGATCACGTGACGTTTTCATCTTTATGACTAGTAATGTAATTCTTATGTAACTGGGTTTGCTTAAATTTTATTTGGTATGTAGCCTTTACATCTTATTTCAGCTGTATGTATTCGAGCTTAACGTTCGGTATTGATGTTTTTTTCCGAACGTTCGTGGTATGAATAAGAATTTATTTCATCAACCGCTGTTGGTACCTACATAAGCTTTTTAATCTGTAGGCTTCTTTCTCGTTTAAGTAAAATCGAGGTACTTTAATGCGAACCGTTACTGCCTAAAGATTTATGTTAATATGATTATGTGAACGTTACGACAGTATCTTTTTGACTTTACTCTTTATCGTTAAGTGATTTGACTTTAATGAGATGGAATAAATGTCTTATGATTGATAGTGACGGTTATTTTTCCGGGTGGTCGTCGGCTGAAGATATTGAGCCTTTCTCTTCCCGTAGATATCGCGTATTACGGAAACATTCACATTTATATTGATGACATCATCCGTTAGTTTCTGATTTCTTCTTTCATCCGGATCAGTTATTGAGTCTTTGCACATTAAAGATTCCCTCGGTTATTCTTCCATATAAATGTAGTACGATAACTTCATTGTTTGACGGTGTAATTTAAACAAAAAAAAATATCAATTTGTTTTGTCGTTATCTAAGTAGGTATGTGTGAAAGCAAAACAGTAAAAAAAAAATACAACAATTTTAAAGTTATGTGCGTTGAAATTTCCATATTTCGATATTAATTTGTGCATATTTAGGCGCAAATAAATAATTATAGACTATGTATATGGCAAAATAATTTTCATACAGGGACAGATTATTTATTCGAAAATTCAATCAATTTCACCTTGTACGGATAAATCCAACAGACTTTTAATAATGTCTAGACTCTCAAAGGTCTGTTCATAAAATTTATCGCGCTCATTTCGTTATAAATCATTGTAAACGTTATAATATAACTCATATCATTTCTAGCTTCTTATTGGTCACCAAAGCATTTCTAGTCTATAATTCTGTCGTACATGATGTTGGATGAAATAGCATGCATTTTATCGTTGTCTATCGATAAGTTCGAGTTGCCGACTAGTGGAACCTTAAGATCAAATATTTATCCTATCTATATTTCGTATGTATGTACATATATGTGTATCTATTTTAGTATTAAGTATCAATTAAGTTTTGTTTACTTTTTTATTTGCACTAAGTGCAACTCCATTTTCTGTCCAGGGAATCTCTGTCCATTCTAGGTTAGCTTAACATAGTCGGCCTTATAATGTTCCCACTGCTGGGGCTCAGGCCTCCTCTCTAGGAGAGGGAATGGACCGTAACCCACTACGCGGGCCCAGTTGGTGGATGTCACATGTCTTCGAATTTTTGGTTCTATGACATGCCCGTTTATGCATTCTAGGTTGCCTGGAAGAAATCGCCTGGTGCGATAAGGCTATTTTTTTACTATATGATTTCCTTTTGTACATTTATAGTCTTGGTGTGCAATAAAATAAAGTATATTATATAAATAAATATAATTATTTTATTGTTAGTGTCGAATACTAATGCAGGCACTAGGTTCATTATTTCTGAAGATTGTATCTGTTACATTGCAGTCGAAGGTTTTTATCCAATTTCGCTAATGTAGCAGACAAGAGTGCTTTTTGTTACTTATTGTTGAAAGCTGTGAATTTGTTCAATAATTGTTTTGCTTCGGTTTAACAGAAGTAAGATAAAGTTTTTGCTAGAAAAGATTTCGATGCACCACAGTTTTAACTTTAGTGCTCAAGTTTTTGGATCTAACTAGGTGGAAGTTTTAAACCATTTTATGACTTCGTGTGTTGGATATTGTCCAAAAGAATGTTTCCGTTGGCTTTTTGATTTTTCATCATATTATTTCGGAGATTTCATCAAATGGATGGATGGAGAGGGAGACTAAAGTAAAGATAGATGGATTGTGTGAAGAAGTAATATAAAAGAACCATGGAGTTATTGATAGCATGACGTTTGACAGGACAGATGGAAGAATAAAAAGTGTTGTACCGACCCCAAATAATATGGGTCAAGGGCGGGAAGATGCAGTAAAATATACTAGAATATACATATAGGTAAGTCGTCACCCAGGAAGGCCTAAAAATGCTGGCCAGCCTGGAGACGCTTGCGAAAGATTGGCTGCAAAAGGTAAAACACAGGAATGAGTGAAAGACCATGTAGAAAACCTTTGCCCAGCTGTGAGATTTTAACCGTAGGGGGACAGCAGTGTCGAAGCCTACTGGGGCCATGAGTTGTGCGAAATTGAACCCCGGGACCCTGGAACAGGTTTAGTCAGTAATAGTCTGACACGCCCTTCCGCTCCGCCCAAGGGTGGGAGATGTCATTAGATGATTTCTCACTAAAAAATAAACCCTTATCAATATACCTATACGACACAATGATTTATGAAAAAAATTCAGGTGGAAACCTTACAGAATATGGCTTGTAATGTCAAGAAAGCAATATTTCTTCTCCAATTTATAAAGAAACATCATTATACAAATCATTGGTTCCGTATCAGTTTTCTGCCCTATTAAACATGTAAGTTTTTTTTTTTTCAAATCTTATGCATTGATGTCATCTTCGTTCAGTGGTCTAGTAATGCGCATCCGCGTGTTTGTTGCCCATTAACCATCTTCATAATGCACTCTTGAGCCGTGTGAATCAGACTGTGAGAACTGCACGCCATATTGATGTACGGGGTTACACTGGTAAAACAGGAATTTTCGCAATTATTTTTACTGTACTGTTACTTGTTCTAAGGTGTGTGAGCCTTTTTTTGTCGTTTTTGACTTAGCTGAAACTATAATAACATATCGTCTTTTAAGTAAGGCGCTTGGTGCGTAAAATCTTAGTAGGATACAACGTTGTTTTGTTATCAGAAGATTCATGATTTCGTTCATTTGAGCAAAAAACTATAATTTTAACGTTTCTCGTATGACACTATTTAATTTAATTTTATTATTTGTTTTTGTAGCGGTAATAGAACCTACACACTCTGAAAAATTCAACTTTCTACCTCTTATGGTTTACAAGATACAGCCCACTGATAGACGGACGGACAGCGGATGCTTAGTAAAAGAATCCCATTATCACCCTTCAACCTCCTACGGAACCGTGAAACTTGTTTTTAAAGGTTTTCTTAGTAAACTTAACAGGGATCACTTATGACCTTTCTGTAAATCGATGGGAGTTTCCTACGCTATCGTAATTTGGGGTACGGGATTTTTCGAAAGAATTACCGTGACTCTGAAACAAAAAGAGTATCTTAAGGAACACAAATGGTTTTCAGTCAGTAAAAGTCTGAAACTCACTTTCGCTCTACCCAGAGCGAGAGAAGTTATTTGATGATTCCCACCTCAATAAATACACTACTACACTACACTATCATAAACTAGTTCCAACGAAATAAAATCAATATGAATCAACCTGTTTCTAATTCGAGAAACGTCTAAGATTTTGATGGATTGATTGAATGTTATCTAATAATGTTAAGCCAAAGATAAAAGCAACATTTTCGATACGAGGTTTCTTAGAAATTGAAATGAATTCTGCGGCCTTGAAAGTTGAAAAACAGGGCAACAGGGCTTTGGCTCTGACACAGATCCAATCCATTAGCATCGATTTAGAAAAGACTTTCTTCTTTGAAAACTGAAGCGCACGGATGCGTCTCGAAGTTATTCAGATCATTCGGAAGCGAACGGGTTCATTGGTATTCAACAGAGTTGCATCCTTTCGCATCCGTCAGCACTTCTAAACTAAGTGACAAAGCTTCCGACGTTAGCCGGACGTTTACGAACGAGATCGGCTGCATTCGTGATTCCGGTCTTCGGAAAGTATCCCATTGGTAATTGGGTTTCTAACATCTTTCGCGAACTTTACATGACTTCTAAGAAAAGCGTTAAAATGAGAGTTTTATATGTCCACATCTAAACTGCATACGTGAGACGCCTGAAAATGAGCATAGTTTGAGTGCCTAGTGCGAGTTTTCTATATTTTAACATAAAGACACATTTATAACTTTCGGCACTCCGATTGGTTCGCTCCAAGTTTTTAACAAATCAGAGACCCGTAACGTAAAAAATTCTAACTAAAGCGTCAGTGCGTTGAGTGCGAGTTGTTTTAACGTTACTGTGATCAAAACGTATACCGCGTTTGGCTCTCTGATTGGTTAAGAGCTTGGAGTGAGCCTATCAGAGCGTCATACGTCATAAACGTATCGATTGCGTTAATTCAAAACAAACTCTCTCTAGGCACTCTCATGGTGTGTCCAGACTTGGCGAATGTGTCGTTCACGAGCCGCTTGCGAACGGCGGGTTGCCAGATCTGGACGTACCATCAGATCAGCTCATACTATCCAAGTAAAGGGATGTACCCATGTTCCATCTAAGTCATGTGGATAAACTATCACGCTAGTATAATGTAGACACCAGTGACGACCGAGTAAACAACGTTTGATATTATTATGTAGCAGTCTATGATGGATGCTTGCGCAGTTCTTGATTGGCCTGAATAACCGAGCTTTGTACTAGAACAGCGTCACAGCTTATGATTAAGCTTTGTAAGATTGCTATGCTGGTACGCTTGGTACAAATATTTGTTTGAGAGTCTTGTGTATGTGGAGTTGTATGTTTGTCCACGCAGCTACAGAAGTAGTGTGATTCGCAGTGTGGGGCAACATTTAAAAATATATTTAAAAAGTTAAGTTACCGTGACTCTGGAACGCATAGGCCAATTAAAAGAACACAGGTGGAATTCAGTCTAATACTCCGATCTGGTGAGGGTAGGAATCCGATGGATTAGGGTCGCGGCAAAGGGCCGTTCATTGTGGCGACCCTTTGGGAGGCCATGTCCATCAGAGGACGTCTCTCAGCTAATAATGATGATGTTTTTGAGTAACATACGTCGCTTTGCTATTCGATGTTTGCTTATTTCCGTTTGCTTCCACTTTCCAGAATGCCTTCATTTCATATTCAGCAGGAAAAACAATGTTTAATCATACGGTCTCATCTGACGTAAGATATTTTCGCCATTTCTGCTCCACGTGGTCGGAATACTCCAGACTCCACTTATTACAGATATTGTAGCCGACAGATGTTGCTTGTCGTTCACCTATAAAACCTTCCCGAACTTTCTTCGAGTTATGAAGCCATAATGCTAAGACTTTAAAGGCTCTCCCCGGGGGTTGTACCGCTCTGCAGGTTTGTATAAGACAGTTTCTGTCAAACTTTTACGTTACGCCTTCTTTACGTGGTTTTAAAATTTCGCTTTGTAAATTTTAAACAGTTCTACCGAGTTTGGAGTGTTCTTTGGTGTCTCATCTATTTTTGTTTATTTTAAAAATCGATCAGGAGACATTTCCTGGTGTTTGAATTTTCATAATTACGTTTGACCTCTGTTCAGAACAATGGTCACACGTTGGAGTCCCCCAAGTGCCCGTAAACCTGCACTTTGGAGGACTTAATTAGTGCCACCGATGCTGCAGTGAACATAACTCACCTTCTGCCAAACAATTTACGAGATTTACCATCGACTCGAAAATAAGAAGTTAAAAATACTCTTAATCTGCGATTTGATTACCGTTCTTTACTTCTAAACAAATATTTGCATTTACCTCACATTTCACCCCTCTTCCACCCGTTGTCTCCCCAAATATCCAGTCGGGGGGGAGGTCGTTTGCTTTAAAAACCGCTGTGTTTAAAATAAAGATACGGTAATACGCTCCATAGTTTGGAAGCTGTCTAGACTGCGGAATAGCTCTCGGCAGGAGTATTAGTTCTGCTTAATACTGCAGAGCTTAACCTCTGCTAGCCATGTAGACATTGGGGATTTGCTGATGCATGCTCCAGTAGCTTAGTGTCACGTATTTAGAACCCTTGCTTGTTTAAGATTAGGTTTTGTGTTCTAAGCTTCTTAAAGTGCTTCTTTGAAGGAATGTATAAATACATTGTTTTTGAACTTGAGTTGTTTTAAAGCAGAACTAAAGTGTGCACACGTGTGCCACGTACGCCGAGATCTCTTCGTATTTTATATGGAAAGTAGACTTGTAAAGCTACGCTAGATCCACGCCACGCGACGACGTTCTATGTACAAATCAGGAGTGGTGCCCGTGTGCATTGGTCTAATGTAGTTAGTTCTAGCTTTACTCTTTCATAATTATGTGTGATAATGTTATCTACAAGCACTCGATTGATGTCATGTATTGTTTGAAGTGTTTTTGCCCAATCGCAATTTTTATTTGCGGTCTTCCCGTCCGATTATAATTTAGGTGTCATCAAGGTTAGAGTGAATAGGCTCTTAATAAACTACTGCGTCTCGCCATCAACGATTGTATCACTTATTTGCTTACCATCAGGGAGGATCGCAGTCAAACACTAGATTATATTATTAAAAAAATCCGTATTTAATATTTTGATCGCCACAGTCATGTACATGACAAAGCAAAATGTGTCCAGCACGCCACGGTCATGTCTACATGATAGACTTAAACAATCATAAATCTAAGAAAGTATTGTTTTTGTTATTGTTAAAGGCTGAAATCGCCAATTTGCTCGTTGGCGCCTACGTAACGTAATTTTGCTTTTTTGACGTGGCGGTAGGAAGGTAGATTAATTTCGTAATTCTTCAGTATATCGTCACAATTAACTCAAACTTTATTTGCTTCAAAATCATTTCTAAATATCCAAGATATGTTACATGACAAGAACCATACCGCCATAAGCGTTCTATCATAAAATTCCTAGCCACAATACAATTTTACGAGTGATAACAGCACATTAGTTCGTGCGATTTTGTTTACGACTCAAGTTAAAGCACAATGTCAATGTCAATTACAGTTTATCGTGTAGACACTGCCATGCCGCTTCTAAGCCTGTCCGAGGTCGTGACTGGAAACATAGACTCGCTCAAAGGCTACACCTGTACCAAACCATCAAAGGAAAATAACCTTTAATCTGTCAGTTCCAAGATCGAAATTCCCATGAAAGGAAGCGAATAAAAATGACTCATCAGTACAGTCACGAGCAGCAATAAGTTATCATTTAAAAAATGAGATTAAAGGGTCTGTTTTATGTTACAATAAAAGCTTAACGACATGTAGACAGGCGGTGCTTTACGAAAAGTATTTTTTGTTTGCGATTGTACTTTCTTTTATGTACTTACCTTAATATTTTTTGTAGAGTGTTTTCGTTCGAAATAAGCCCGGATTTACTTAGAGCTAAAGCCCTACCATGATACTGACGGATAGCTGTTCTTTCTCTAAATCAGTCTTACTTCAAGAAACACAACAACTACTACACAACAACTAGTTCTGTATAAATGAAGCATCTTCGTACGGTACGTTGCGACGGTAGAAAGACAAAATGATCTAAGCGACATTGAATAAACTTAACAAAAGTGAACTTAAAACTTTAACTTTAAATCATTTTGTAAAGTTTACTCAATGTCGCTTAGAACATTTTGCCTTTCCACCGTTGAATGGAAGTTTAAATATGTTTATTATAGCAGAAGTCTTTTTTAGGGTTCCGTAGCCAAATGGCAAAAAACGGAACCCTTATAGATTCGTCATGTCTGTCTGTCTGTCTGTCCGTCCGTATGTCACAGCCACTTTTTTCCGAAACTATAAAAGCTATACTGTTGAAACTTAGTAAGTAGATGTATTCTGTGAACCGCTTTAAGATTTTCACACAAAAATAGAAAAAGAGCAATAAATTTTGGGGGTCCCCATACTTAGAACTGAAACACAAAAAAATTTTTTTCATCAAATCCATACGTGTGGGGTATCTATGGATAGGTCTTCAAAAATGATATTGAGGTTTCTAATATCATTTTTTTCTAAGTTGAATAGTTTACGCGAGAGACACTTCCAAAGTGGTAAAATGTGTGTCCCCCCCCCCCCTCTAACTTCTAAAATAAGAGAATGTAAAACTAAAAAAAATATATAATGTACATTACTATGTAAACTACCAACGAAAATTGGTTTGAACGAGATCTAGTAAGTAGTTTTTTTTTAATACGTCATAAATCTAAAAAATACACTAGTATTAAAACATCGATCAAAGTTACAACGAACTACAAGAACTTTTATATTATGTTACTTGCTGCTACGGAACCCTCCATGGGCGAGTCCGATTCGCACTTGGCCGGTTTTTTTTTAATGAATTCTGTATTCCATACAGAAGCCCTACCATGAGCGCCTAACGCGATCCATTTGGCGACATAAGCTGAACTGTCAAAGGGACGGAGCCATATAGGGCGTATAGCTCCATCCCTCTTTTTCGCACGCCTGACATTTTAACAGATCATGGTAAGACTCCTGGTTATGATTGATATTACATGTAAAAATAGGTTTTTAGTTAAGCAGCGCTTTTAGTTCCATACAGATTGTTTGCATAAGGTGGATTACAAACCCGCTGTATAATTACTTTGTTACTTACCATTAATTTTAAGCTCCTATTTTTTTTTTTTGTTGTACAATAAAGAATTGATATATCTATCTATCTGAGTAGGGTGAAAGGCCATATAATAGTCGCGAATGCTTCAATGCACACACCACGTAGATCAGGTCAGATTAATCAGATCTGACTTCCTTAAACTTTTTATTATTATATTTAGCTTATACTGTCCCATAGCTGGGAAAAGGCCACCCTCCATTTCTGCCATCGTTCCCGGCTTTTTGCCACTTCTTATCAATTCCTAAGGAAGACATCTAAGTCGTCTCACCATCTCCTTGTTGATCTGCCGCGACCCCGTCGTGAGATTCCAGGGCACCAACTTTGTGATTTACTGGCTTACCGCTCGATAGGCATGGGGCAGACATATCTAGCTCAGTCCCACTTAAGCTGGGCTAATTCTGAGCCACGACAATGATCTGCGTTTTGGAGCGCAGTGTAGTGTTTCGAACGCGATCCGTTATTTAAACACCTAGTATGCTGCGCTCCATAGCACGTTGGCAAACTTTAAGTTTGGACCTTTGGATGTTAGTCAAAGACCAAGTCTATGCACCATAGGTCAGGATGGGAAGAATACACATGTCCATTAGTTTACAGTTAAGTGACATACCTACGCAAGGTGCCTCTAAATGGTTCTTTCATGGACCAGTAGCTCTTCCAGGCATTTTCTGTTCGTCATGTTATTTCCTTGTCTTGCCTTGCCTGGAAGGAAACCACTTGGCCCAAGTAGAGATATTCCTGAACACATTCTCCCCACCCAAATATCTATGTTGCTTTTAGACCTATTGGTAATGATCTTGGTCTTCGATGTTCATCTTGAGTCCAACCTCAAAGCTTGCGTCGCTGAGGTCTTGTTACATTTGCTCTAGTCCAGTGGCTGAGGGAAAAAACAGGACAATGTCATCCGCGAAGCGTAGATTGGTTAATCACGCTTCGCCAATGGCAATACCTTTCTCTTCTCATTTGTCTGTCCTTAAACTAATTTTATTAAAATATCTATCTGGTTAGTTTCTTATTAGACATGACAGAGAAGATTTCAAATATGTTTATTGTTTAATGTATAATTTGAAACTAAGATATCTTGTTCCGATCTTATCGAGATTCAACAATATCGGAATTAATTAAATGTAAGCTTTCATTCCTCGATGTTCAAGAAAACCGTGAAGCATTAGCTTGCTTATCAATATTTTACTATTTATTTACATCGTACAGACCGTATAATATTGTACTTAAATAGTAAAACAGCAATTTAATTCATGGTTATTCAGAAATAAAGTTGTCTTGTCTGCAAACCAAGGCGATGGTCGATAATAATACCGATAGGTTATTATTTCAATACACTAATATTATAAAGGCAAAAGTTTGTGTGTTTGTTCGTCTTCAGCCGAAAGACGTGTACTGTTGGACATAGACCTGTGAATGAACGGTCCTGTGCGTCTTGCATCCATCGGATCCTCGTGACCCTCACCAGGTTATGGGTTCTGTCACAGTATTTGTTCTGCAATTCCTCCGAAACGGCTGGGCCGACTTTAATGAAGATTGTTGTGTATATTTAGCAGGTCTAAGAATAGATCGTTGGCTGTTTTGTACCGTTCTTCCCCCACCCTATATTTTTGTCTTGGATAATTTAAATGGCAGAACAGCGAGTTTCCTGATTTAGGTAGTATTTTGATAAATACTTTTTAATAATGAAGGAGAAAACATGACTGCTAAAAAAAAAAAACAAATTGTCGCTTATGTTTTTCTCAAAAGGCTTTATATGTTGGTCGAGGTGAGAAGCGAAGACCTGAATTCAATCCGTTCTCCCAGTTAGAGAATGCACTGTTTTAAATGTCAAAATCTATAACGTGGGTGGTTGAGGCCTCGAAGAGAGTTAGATCTGATACTATCAGTTATAAACATAGCCCAGTTAACTTGACCCTCATAAATATGATCCTGTTTGTGGCTTTTGAAACACATTCGCCCCAAAATAGGATCAACTGAGGGTCAAGTTATGACTGGTCTACAATTAATGACAGCTTCTAAATATGAGGTTGACTCACCTGCTGGTTTGACTAGGAGCATTAAGGTAGAATTACACTGCGCACACGCGGGCCACTTAAATCCATCTGGACGCGTCATCGGTCTTAATACATTTTATATAGAAACTAGACTTAAAGATCTAGGTATATTAGATCCACGCCACACGACGTTGTTCTACGTACGGATCAGGCGTGGTTCACATGTCATCATTATTATCACCATCAACCTTTTTAATGTTTCCACTGCTGGGACTCAGGCCTCCTCTCTAGGAAAGGGAATGTGCCGTAATCCACCACGCGGGCCCAGTGCGGGTTGGTGAATGTCACATGTCTTCGAATTTTTCCACGTGTGCGTCGGTCTAATGTAATTCTAGCATTATCAGACTAATATTATAAAGGCGAAAGTTCGTATGTATGTAGGCATGTTTCTTACTCCTTCACGATAAAACGGCTGAACGGATTTGGATGAAGTTTGGCTCTCAAATTGAATTTGTTAGTTACAACTTTTTGTCGTTAGACTGTGTCCCTTGGGATAATTTTCTACTTTGACGCAGAAGAAACCGCTGGCATTCTCTAGTTTTATCATAAATGTTTTTTATAGCCTCTGACACTTAAAATTATATGATAGATTTATCCGCGAACATACTTTCGTTATCCTGATATGAAGATGACTTTCTCAAGACATGTTTGCTTTCCCTTATTATCTTTAAGTTATTTTATACCAACTTTTTAATGCCTAAAATACCGTCAAAATATCAAGTTTCTATAATTAGACAATGGCTATGCGTTGGTGTCAATCATTTATTCAGTCAATCACCTTTTCTTCTTTGAATATCAAATTATATTTTGTTGAGGCGTTTTTTGCTGCTTTTAAATAGCATAAATATTCATCAGTAGGTAGGTAAACTAATATTTTGGGTGGCTTACGTCATAAATGTTTGGATATGTGGTCTGTTGTCGGTCAGATTTAGCTGTTTCCAAATGCGAACCGATTTTAATTAATCACACATTAAAATGTATGTAACCACAACATATTTCGAACAGTGTGTAGTTGCCAATTATTGTGAGAGAATACACGGAAAACATTGCTTATTAAAATTTAATAGAAGCACATTTTTTTTTATAATGGATATATAGGCTCGCGTTTGACCACAATCTCACCTAATGGTAAGCGATGATGTGGCCGACGATGGAGCACGCTTGCCTAGAAGCAATCTATTCACTCTTGACTTAAAGACCCCTAGGTTATAGCTATCAGGAAACACAGACTCCGGCAGGGAATTCCATTCCTTAGCTGTACGCATAATGAATGTACTCCCAAAACGCTTTATACGTATAGGTTTTTTTTAGGTACATAGTTAAATTATTTTACGTTCACAGCTACTTTTCGAAAAGCTACCTTATGTTGAACCCAAGACGTCGACGTCGCGTACTGTAAGCGTGCTCCATCGTCGACCACACAACATACCTACCTACCATCAGGTGAAATACTGGTCAAGCGCGAGACTACCAGTCATAAAAAAAATAGATATTACATGCCTATTATACCTAAAGCTTCGGCAACATTTTGCTTACTTAGAGTAAGTTGCGAATAGCATTAAATTTTGTTGTAATAATTAACACATAACTCACGTACCTACATGCTGACGGGCCTCTCACGAAATAAATAACTCCTTTCAAATCAGGGTTTCATTCAGCTTCATTTAGCAAACCGCAGTCTAATCAACTGTAATTAGATGTCAAATACATGTCATATCACAGCGCTGCGGTATATTAAGGCGCAGTGCCATTGCTGCGGGCAGGCACGCTACGCACGTGTAAGCGTAGGTACTAAAGCTCATGGCCACGTAACTTTCAGCCCTCAAATGTCGCATGATATACCGCTTAGATTCATAAGAGACAGAGCTGGAAATGACAGCCAAACACCGTATGTTAAGCAGTAAGTTGAAAATATTTAGTTTTTCATGTGTTTGGTATATAGTATAAGTAGGCGCTCGAGGGGTTGAAAAGATGTGTGGCTAGCAGATGAAACGAAAACACGCATGGACTGCTGATTCATTGCCTACAAATCCCTATGCAAAATACGGCGTATAACAAGGTCTCGTCGGTTGTTAAACGTGTGTCGCACTTGGTGCAGTAGAAAGGCAGACACGTAACCAGACGCAGCTGTGTAACATAGCTTATGCATACACATCCAATGCTGTAATGGAATCAGACCCTTAGACCGAGTCTGCAGATACTGTTGTTCAACCATACTCGCTATTAGGTTAATTAACAGTGGTTAGGGGTTATGTTAACGATTACCTACTCAGTTAAGGGGGATGCTCAAAGAGAGCCCGCGAAATTGAAATCTTAAGTTTTTACATTTTGATGATGATACTTGATATTAAAATCTTTCTAGAACATAGAAAGCTAAGTACGCTCTCTCGCATTGAATTAAAGTAACAACAATATAATTAAGAGTAAACTTCACTTATTTTTGAGAAGTTCAAGACCGCCCATTGTACGAGTACCTACTCTTATTTTTAATAATGTTTGTCCTGTACTTATTTTTTTTATGTGTAGGTATATAAAAACCGTTACTTTATGAGTAATGAATATCTAATGATGATAGACGAATCACAACTTGGTACTTTTGCAATAGCAACAGTAATGATCGCACAAGGCCGTTGCAGTTTATAAACAATCGAAAAAGAGTTCGTTCTCAAAACACGGATTCTAAGATATCTGGCACTGGCCATCTTTTGTATCGAGGAAAGAGATACCTAGCCCTGTAACACTCACGTCAGTGTACTTTCAGTACAAATGTTTTCACCTTTCTTGACAATGGAACAAAGCCTGTACCTAAGTCCGTTCACAAGAACTGAACCAATAAATCAAACATCATTGTTTGTCTTCTACGTTTTGCCCCCGACCTTACATCTGCTCTTATTACTCACGCCAATTACGATAACAATTCCTTATAAATATAGTGACTTATGAATTCTATTTTCTATTTCCAGGTCACCACGACGCGAGCCTTAGTCTGTATTCATCACTGCCAACTATTCCGCCCTATAGCGCGCTTAATGCCGCCATGCTAGACAAGATTTATAGTAATTATAATAAGGAAGCTCAAGGGTTTAGAAAATTCGAGAGGTACTGGCGCACCTGACGTCGACGGGAGCGCAAGGAGGCCGACATGAGTCAGTCGCAAGACGAGGCCCGCGCGGCCAGGATACAGAAGTATAAGGAGGAAAGGAGAAAACAGCTGACGGCTAGAACAGCGACGCTATTTTCTGCGAACGTCACTGAGAGGTGAGCATTCTATGCTTTGATTTCTGCAGTTCAAATATAAATGGAGTAGGTGCTATTAAATACTTTCGTGGACGTTTTAATTTGCTAAAATTATTATGTTATTAATTCCAGGCGCCCGAAAAGATCACCAGAACTGACGCCTCCAGACGACGTTGCTGCTCATCTTAAGTCTTCCTCGGAGCTAAATCTTAACACAGCTTCAACTTCAGTGCCTATTAGAACAACGCGTACTTCACGTCTAAGAGCTGCCGCCGCAAATCTTTCCGATTCCTCGCCGTCACCAAGAAAATCGACTAGAAGCTCATCAGTACAATCCTTACTCGAAGACGCTAAAACTAAATCACCTAAAAATTCCAAGTTACTAGATAGAGATAAAAGATCGAACAGAAGACAAAGCAATGAAAAAGAAAATTTTAAAAGTACGTCTTCGACACGCTTCGATAAGGAAATTGGTGCTATTAAGACGAAAACTAAACATTCCAATAAAAGTAATTTAGAAAAAGACAAAAATAATTTTATAGTGACTAGTCCTAAAGGAAGGAATATTGACGAGAAGCGCAGTTCTAAATTAGATGAAAGTAGAAACAAGAATTCCATAATCGAAGAAAATAAATCGAATAGTGAGATATACGAAAGAAAACACGAAAAACCATTGCGAGTCAATAGCGAAGAATTTTTTAACGATATTGCAAACGAAAAAGACATGTCTAATAGTATAGATGACGAGAAAATCGACGATTTATTTAATGATCTTGTAGTTGATGTTGAACACCAGAATGGTATTGAAATTAAGATTAATGATCAGATTCTGGATGGTGATGGGCTCAAATATAGTCACAATAGTTGTATTCCTGCCGTTGATAAAGCAATAGAGGTTAATAATGTTGATTATGTAAAAGATAGTGTAGTGCCAAAAGTGAAAGAGGATGTAGGAGGCTTATTAGGCGCTGTGTGCGTGCGCAAAGTGGAAAGGTTCAGTGAATTGCTCAGCAACTTGTGTTCGCCTTGCGAGGCGGATATTTTGTTCGAAGACATCTTAGTCGAAAATGGGATTGATGGTGACAATGATCTGGTAAGTTGAACTCCGTACATTAGTAACGCGTCTCTAGCGATATAATTTTATTATGTAGAATGTAAGCATATGATTTAGATTAGGAATTTTCATGAAAATTATGCATAGTTCATTGCAATGACAGTGATGTTATGTGAAACGTACCAAAATCTAATGTAACAATAAGCGGATATTGATTTTAAATATTCACGTGTACCGTCTTTCTTTCATACTTGATTCTATGCGAATATATCTGTTTTAAAAAATCTTGCAACGTAATTTTCATTATTTTTCCATGACCAGTAGCCGGTATTTCTAATCGAGCCATTGTTTTAATTCACAGCAAATGTAATTCATTACAATTGAGTTTTCAATAACAATATAATATTACTCATTTCACACTTATTATTTGCGGTTTTTATAATAACATTACTCAATGCCATGTACATTCATCATCGTAATATACTTGAGGCCTCGACATGTACAAAATTTAATACATCGATATTTAAATGACGCACTTTGTGTTAGATTGATCGCGTGCGAAATTGTCTTCATTCATCAATTGTTGTCAGTCATCAACTCATCACTTATCAATGCTATATCTAAAAGGTCCATTGCCTTTTGGCCGTCATAAGTTTTATACAATAATATACGTCATACTCTTTTGCTCTCGTCTATTGTGGAAGTTCTTTTCATTATTGTATGTCATTGTCCTCTTGCATTTGACTTCTCCGATTTGTTTTGGCTCTGCAAAGAATGTCTACTTCTTTCACATCTTAGCAGTTACTTGCTTTCTGAACTATACTATGTGTTAAGCTAATTTGAACAGTCAGTTTGCTTTCTCCATTCATAAATTTGAAGGTCTCGCATGTACAAAAGTAGTCAACGCCCTGTTTTGGCGTGTCTCAAATAGGCCTGTCTATCTTCACAAAAATTACGTTCCAAAACATTATTTTTAGTTTTTGTGAAACCTGAATACTTTTGTTCAGAATCAGTAACTGAATAGATTCCAATAGATTTTACACCATGTTATATTTTTTTTTTCAAAAATATTTTAAAAGGTTACAAGTTGGACACCACTGACACTAAGCACAACACAGGTCATAGCGTGTCACGGGCTTGCGGACAGTGAGCAATGGGTAGTTCGCTGTCCGGCCGTCCGGTAACTGTCCGGACTAAGTCCAAGTCGTCGATGGCGCGCACTGTTCCCGCACCCAGTCGGTTCGAAGCCTACTGGGGTCAGGGTTATCCGAAAGGGAACTCGAGCCCCGGTATGTAGGCTAAAAGGAACGGGGTGGGCTTTTAGTCAGTAAGAGTCTGGCACTATCTCCCGCTCCGCCCAAGAGCGGGGGTTGTCATTGGATGATTTTTCCCACCATAAAAAAAGGTCACAGAGTATCAGGAACCAGCAAAAAGCTAGATACAAATGCAAAACAACCCCTCAGTCGCATGGATGGCCCGGTGACTATGTATTTTTGCTGACAAAACAAGCTTATAACTTTGTGATTTTCCACGATACGGTTTTGAAGTTTTATACATAGAGATTCTTTACATATAAAAATACTAAATACTAGACAGGTGTTTTATGTTTCGCATATACTATAAATAAGGTGGTGTATATAACATTTATATTTGTATAATTATAGTTTCATTAAAGTAATGCTGAAAAACAAATCCACTGTACTTATCAAAATCCACAATGAAAAAGCTTCTACACACAGATGAAAAATTTCGTTCTAATGCCGAATTAGTTTTCTGAAACTTTTATCGTCTAGTCTGCGAACGTCTGCTAGTTTCTAATCCTAATTAATATTATTCTTTTACAGTAGTACAGATACTTTCTCCACTAACAAGTTTATCTAGATTCTACTCAGTTGATTGCTTATCAGACTCTTTGACTAACTTTATTAGAGTTTCGCTGGTAACATTCCTACAGTTCATTTTATCTTACTGCTCCATTGATTCTGTACAAGTTTATTTTATCTTGTAGTTCTTTTGTTGAGATTGCTGTTTTCTTGAATATACAAATTGACTTCAATTAGTTTAACTTTCTTTGTAATTCTAAGACGTTACTCATTAACACTTTTCGTTGGTATTATGTTTTTTGCTTGTATGAACTGTCTTAGTTGTTCTCTTGTAATTTCTTAGAGTAATGGTCTATTTATAAGCTTGTGTCTCTAGAGTAGTATTCGTTTTAATTGATATAAAGTAGCGCTTGACTGCAATCCCACCTGATGGTAAGCAGTGATGCAATCGTTGATGGTGAGGCGCACTAATTTATTAAGAGCCTATTCACTCTTGCCATGAAGACACCTAAATTATAATCGGACGGGAAGATTCTGGAAAAATGTCCGGTCTTCTTCTTCTTCTTCTTTTCGAATCGATGGTAAATTCATTAAATTGTGTCCCAGTAGGAGGTCACGTCACGCCATATTACTAAAAGAGTTCTGAGTATACATGTAGATGGATGGAGAGGGAGAGGAAGGCCGAAGAAAAGATGGATGGATTGTGTGAGAATTGATATGAAAGAAAAGGGAGTTAGTGATAGTTTGACGGGTGACCGGACAGAATGGAAGAAGAAAACGTGTTGCGCCGACCCCAAGTAATATGGGATAAGGGCAGGAAGAAGAAGAAGAAGGAGATCACGTCATGGATAATGTCGGTTGGCTTCGTTAATGCAAGTCATTCACTATCGAATTTTAGGAACTTTTGGCTACAGTAAAACCATGTAGCTCCTCCTCCTTGCGTCGTATTCCTCAGTGCTGTGGGTCGTGACTTCCCTGCTTCATCACTTTAACCTTTATTCTTCCATTTGTTTCTCTCTATGGCGGTGTGAAGGGCATTGTACATCGTAGAGTCAAGAGCGGTGCGGATCTGGTCGGACCAACGCGACGTCTTTTCCCATCCACTTTACCTGTCACAATGCCAGCCCCATCGTAACCTAATACAAGTAAAGCTACCTTGAAGCTTATCAACTATTAGGGCTCTAAAACCTGTTTTATCTTTCAATTACTTATTCCTTTTATTGTTCACCTCATTAAGTCATACGAGTAGTTACTCATTTATTATTTTTACTTTATAGTTTAATATCTTTTCACATGTCCATCGATTTAGTTGTAAGCTTAGGTTAGGCATATTGTGTTTTAATTACTTACTTAAATAAATGTTAGGGTTGAAATATAACTAAGTACTACGTTACAAAAGCTAACACATTACTGTTAAAAAACACGTTCAGTCTAGACAGGGCCAATTATAAAAACAGAACCAGCAATTTAAATAAATAACATACTATTTAATTAAAGAAAACCGCACCCACAGAGCTATCATGTATACAAATATGGCCATAAAACAAACACACATTTGTATCTCTAGGCTATGGGAATGTTCGAAAGAGTTACCGCTTTCCTGGAACGCAATGGGCAACAGAAGTTATACTGGTGGGTTTTAATCAGTATAAATCACCCACCGTCTTGCTTCACCCAGAGCGGGAGTAGATATTTGATGTTTTCCCACTTCTGAACAAAACAAGGCGCGTAGTAGGTACACCTGATAGGTTTGCCTGTACAATTGAGTTATACAGGTAAACTGGAGCGTGTATTTTGCACAACCGTGCAGGTTTCCATACAAGCTGACAGGTATAACTGTGCTTGTCAGGTATATACTAGCGTTGGAGGAGATGAAAACTCTAAAAGCTAGGAGTATTCTAGATTTCCTGGAAGTCTCCGGGCTAAAAGAGTTACTCTAAACAAGGTGGCGAGTCACAATAGATCCTTTAGGTCGCAGTGACTACATCCCCTACACTACGGGAGATGCATAGCCCTTTATCTTCAAATAATAATAATATCCTAGCGTGTATGGCTACATTAATGTCTTGATCTCTCTTGGTGCGAGACAGTAAAATGTTGCTCGGCCGAGACCGTGATGTAAGCAAGTTGTAGAGGTAAGTGGTAGGCCGAGCACTTGGCGCTATGTTTACACGTACCGAGTACTCGGCCGAGAGCACTGTCTCGCCCGTTTACTCGGTAGGGGTCCAGCAGGGCCGATGTCTGCTAGGGCTACGGGAAAACTTCTGAAAACGATACTTGTGGGCCTAGAACGCAAAAGGCAACTGAAGGAACATAGATGTGGTTTTAATCAGGAAAAGACTGTCACGCCCTCTCGCTTCACCCTAGAGCGACAGAAGTCATATGATAATTTATCACATCAAAAAAAAAAGTCTAAAGAAAAAGAACCACCTTTGCCTCTAGAATTCTCGGTTATCAACTGGATAATCTTACTGTGTGGAATCGTGACTATCTCATTCATTCTTTCTTGGTTCGTTCTCGTTAAACCCAAGGTTCTGTCGGCCATTCTTATGTAATTACCTTATTTACTCAAAAGCCTGTTTTTTTCTTTCATAATTTCTGTAATATGTCCGTAACTTTCCTTATAGTCTGAAATTACAATTTTTTTGTCTTGAACGTTTTTGGTATGTTAATTTCGATTTGATGTCGATATATGTTAATTTAAGTTTGTTTTCCTTTTTTAATAAATTCGCTTTTTAAGTAATTGACGCGTTTTTTTTTATTCGCTCTATACCTTCTATATCTCAAAATATAAGTGTTTTTTTGGTGGGTAAAAAACATCCAAATGACATCCCCCGTCCTTAGGCGGAGCGGGAGATAGTGTCAGACTCTTAATGACTAAAAAACCCACCCCGATCCTTCGTTGCCTTTCAAAAAGGGGCCGAGCGTCGCTTTCTGAACTAGACACTTGGCCCCGGTAGGCTTCGACCCTGTTGGGTCTCTCCAGTTGCTGACAACACCTTGAGGCGCGCGGGAACAGTGCGCGCCGTCCACGACAAAAAATATAAGGGTTAAGTAAAGACTTTTGATGTATGCTAGAACTATGGAAATGAAGTATCAGAAATTTGATTTAGACTTCGATTTCAATATCAAAGGATTTTGCATACATATACAGCACCTCCATATCCTCTGACAAGATCAAAGAACGAATCTCAATATATATGATTCAATCATTCTAGCTAGACCAGTCGAAGTCCTCGATCGAACAAGATATATTTTGTTCATTAAAGCAGAGAAATCAGTTCTAGGAAAACTTTACCTACACTATCATTAAAACACTAACTTCTGCCAGTGGGTTCGCCCGTGTGAAATTAGAGAGTATATAGCCTATATCTTTCAGTGATAAAGTAGCAATCCCGTGGTGAAAGATTTTTTTTTAATCGGGCCAGTAGTTTTTGATTTTATTCTTTACAAACAAAACATTAAAATCTAAATTAAGAGAGGTTTCAATGATTGATTTCCTCTTTATAATATTAGTATTATCATCGTAATTAAAGCCGAAAGACGTCCACTGTTGGACATAGACCTCCCCAATTGTCGCCTCAACGAATGGTCCTGTGCTTCTCATATTCATCTCACATTCCCGCGACTTTCACTAGGACATAGGTCCACCTTGTGGGAAGCTTTCCAACGCTGCGTCTTCCGGTGCGGTTGCCACTCCAGAATCTTTCGGCCCCATCGACTGTGTTCTACGAGCAATGTGCCCTACCCACTCCCACTAAAGTTTGTCGATTCTTCGGGTTATTTTGGAGACTTTGGTTCTCTTACGGATCTTCATTCCTGATGCGATCACGCAAGAAAACTTCAAGCATAACCCAAATATCAATATAGACAACAAGATGCCAAAATTCCTCAAAAGGCGTCGAGGTGTGTGTGTGTTCCATCACAAAACTGTAAATTATATAATATTTACGGACGAGCCGGCCGGCTACTCTCTTCTTCGTCTTGATGGTACGGTAAAATTCACAGCATTGGTTTCGAACCCGCTACTCTGCTCCACTCTCATGTATAAGAGGTGGGTACCTTAACCACTACTGGGCCATTACGACACCAGCCCATGATGGATATCGACTCCAGAATAAAAATACGAGTAGATGATGAATGGACTTCGTTCGGAGGAAGACGAGACGGCAGTTCATTTGTTTGTAAGCTGCCCAGTGGTCGCTGGATAATTCATGAACCCAGACAACCTCTGCGAAATGGTCAGTAATGGTCAAGGCGCTGCTGGCCTACCTTGAGAAGCTGGGCTGGACTGAATGACTCATTTGCCCCACCCGTGCGCAAAATAAGCGATTTATACGTGGAGTAGCGGATACCAACCCGAATTACAAATTAAAAAAAGACGTGTGGCACTCGGGGACTGCCGCGGTAAAGCTATTGCATAGCATTTTTATCAACTTATGCAATTATAATTATTTATTTATTTTATTTATGCAGTACTTTTTTTCCTTTGTTTTTTTTTCTTTGATATTAATTGAAGTTACACTTTCACACATTGAATTGAATTTTGATTGATTGTTCACTCATTTGTTTTCTTATCGGTCACCACGCTCAAAAAACAAATGAGTGGGGGGTGTTAGGTTATTTTCGTTACGGAATTTCTGGATTCGGTCTCCACGCTCAAGGCCCGCGATAGAAGCTATGCAATAGCTTAAAAAAAGACCGGCCAAATGCGAATTAGACTCGCGTCCGTCCTGAAAACGGCAAAAAAAATCACGTTGTGTGTAAGCTCCACTTAAATATTTATTTTATTCTGTTTTTAGTATTTGTTGTTATAGCGTCAACAGAAATACCTCATCTGTGAAAATTTCAACTGTTTTACTATCTCTGATTATAAAATACAGCCTGGTGACAGATGGACAGACAGACAGACAGACGAACGGACACCGGAGTCTTAGTAATAGGCTTCAATTTTAACCTTTGGGTAAGGAACCCTAAAAATGGTCTTCGTTCTTCCCCGCTTACTCGCTCAGCTCAAATAGACGGCCAGCCTTACTTCGGAATCGGGTCAAGTACCCATGATTGCTGCATATGGCGTTGTCGTGAAATTACATGTAAATTTATCGAAGCTTCATTTTAGCACCATGTATGGGTGACGGGACCTAGATACTGGGGCTTTTGAGAAAACCGGTGCATGCTTGAGCCGTGGGACTTGACTATGACATTCTCATTGTTTGAAGTAAATAGGTGAATTGCTGATTTGTTTGTGAACCAGATTTTTTTGTATTAAACCGTTATGGAACATTTTGTGGCTTTGTTTATGTATAGGTAAGTTATATTAAGTCCAAATCTTGTACCTACCTACTGTTATGCTTTTTCTTCTTTTCGTGACGATGTATTCAAACTATTTTTTTTCTGACCAATATTTGTCAACCTGATAGCTCTTGTTAGCTCTGTTATTGGCAGCGTATAAATACTGAGAAGTGCAGGATGGGCAGCATAACAAGTGACGCATCTCCACACTAGCACTGTGTTAGAAATGGGTCCAGGAAGCCCCAAGATTGTTTTTACAGCGGCCAACCTGGGTCCGCAGTCGGTTAAGAGTCGGTTAAGTGAGTAGAGTGTTGGAGAGCAGTGGTGGCCGTGTGGTAATGACCTCGACTTACGAGTTGCAGGTCGCGGGATCAAACCCATCCAGGCGTATTACTTTGTGTAATTTATTTCATCACCACTGCTCTCAAAACTGTGAAGGAAAACATCGTGAGTAAACCGGCATGTCCTAGAACCAAAAATTCGAAGACATGTGACATCCACCAACCCGCACTGGGCCCGCGTGGTGGATTACGGCCCGTTCCTTCTCCTAAAGATGAGGCCTGAGTCCCAGCAGTGGGAACATTATAAGGCTGACTATGTCTACTATGTATGAGGTGTTATGCTTAGCTAGTTAGCGTGCTCTATCGTCGACCACCTCATCACTTACCAACAGTGAGATCGGTGAGATAGCGGTCAAACGCGAGCCTATCCATAAATAAAAAGTTTACTTTCGTTGATCAAGGTTGTCTATTTATAAACACAATTACAACTTTTGATGTATTTATAAAACTATGTCACTGTTTCAAAGTTTTTAACTTTTTCTCTAATTTTGTCTTCAAAAGTTCGCAAAGTTACTTTCGAGTTACATCATAACTTCTGCATTGTGTCATACCAAAGTTTGTTTTCTTTTGTAAAAAGTTACACAAAGACATACTGTTAAATTACGAAAGATGTCCAATTGATGTAATATTTTTTAAATGCTTTCTGGCTCGGTTATTGTTTACTGAAACTTTTTTAGTAGCTTGGCCAACAAGTATATGTTGACATGTCATCACCATTGTTCGAAACTCGGCCACCTTCATTCAGAATCCCATATCTTCTTAAAGTATTTCCATGGAATAAAGATTTTTTTGAGGTATTGTAATTTCATTACGTGACCTCCCACGCTACCGAATGCACCATCGACCTTATACGGTGACTTTCGACCGGCTTATAAAAAGTTGTGTCGCTAAAATTCATATGTCTTATTTCATTTAATAATAGGGACGATTTTAACGTGCGACATAAATAAAGAAGTGTCTTAATAAGCTGGTTGAGTGAAACATCACCAATTTTGGTAGCGCCTACAGTGTTAATCGATTGTATTGTGTTGTCTGCAACGAGTCCGGCTGACATGCCGCCGACCTCGTCACCTCATTGCGAGATCAATTCTTATTTGGTTACGATGCTGAAGATTACGGCCTCTTACTTGCGAATTTGAAACGATATGTTTATAATAATATTCCACAACTTTCTCATGACGCCATCTAGTCCCACACTAAGCAGAGCTTGCGGTATGAGTACTAGACAACTGATAAACATACATTTATTTAAACGAAAAGATTTGATTTTTGTTTATTTGTATGTTACGATTTAACTCAAAAACTACTTGACAGATTTCAAAAATTCTTTCACTATAAGAAAGCTACATCTTCACTGAATAACATAGGCTATTTATTTTCTACGAAGCGGACGAAGCCGCTGGCTGAAGCTAGTTATAAATTAGGTACACCCAGACACAACAAATGATCGTGCTCATCACACAAACATTTACCCTGGGTGGGATTCGAACCCACAACCTCTGGCATAGCAGTCAGGGTCTGACCACTAGACCTACAGGCCTACTCCATTCCTCTATTGAGCTGATCGCCTGCAGCTAATTTCAAATGACAGCAGCTTTAAATGTCATTTAAATTAATTAGCGACGCATTGATTTTATAGCTTTTAGCGACGTACTTCATACTCGATTAACTATATACCACTGAAGACATGCACTTATCTAATTGACATTCAGTGCCTTCTTAATGGTGACAGGGTTAATGAACTAAGAGAAAATATATAGTACTAGTGTGACCCAGGGATGCCCCACAACTTACAAGGGTAAAATCTGTACAGATTTTTGATAAGACCAGGGGCCTTACCGTAACGTGTTTAATCGTTAGGCGAGATAGCGAGAAACAGGGATGGAGCTACCCTATATCGCTCCATCTCTTTAACAAATGGATCGCTTTAAGACCTCGCGGTAGAGCCTCTGTAATACTGAGTGGATCAGAATGTTGGGCTGTGAAAAAGACAGATTAAAAAATTACTAAGGTAGGCGTCAAATAAAGGTGGAATAACGGCAATTGACCCTCCTACATTTATTAACATTCTTAATTTAAAAAACGGAATTAAAGACAAAGCTGTCTTGAATCGAAATCTATCGTGATCCTTTATCTTTTCTGAAAAACAGTTCATTGATGGTATTTCGGATAACTTCGATATATTGGAGATATTAGGAAAAAGTTTGTGTACTTTATTTTAAGTTTATCTGGCATCTTGTAAAGCTAGTGAACAAGTAACAAACACGTAATTATACGAGTAATACATACAAACCTTTGCCTTTCTAATATTAAAACGTGATAGTGTGTTATTAAACTTCAAATGCTTCTGAGTTCGTCTATGAAGGTTTGTGCCCCTAGTTCTGTCTACAAATTGTCCATTCCGAGTTCACCGAATCCTCTGCATTGCATGCCTTTACAGGTAGCTAAGGAACTCTACA
The DNA here is from genome assembly GCA_910589285.2 of Mythimna ferrago. Taxonomy (NCBI): domain Eukaryota; kingdom Metazoa; phylum Arthropoda; class Insecta; order Lepidoptera; family Noctuidae; genus Mythimna; species Mythimna ferrago. Next base: position 7,369,513 of record OU342693.1, read on the forward strand.
ACCGCTCAGCGAATTACCTAGTACTAATCCGCCTGTACTCTTGTTGATCGCAAGACAGAGTGCATGATATATTGCCGTGTGAGATGTCAAAGGCGTCGTGGTCTGTTGTGGATTATGACTGATATGTTGATGTTGAAAAGAAGAGCAGGTAAACCGGTGGAAAGATTGGTAGAATATTGTAAGTGACAGGGATAAATAGAAGAAACTTGTGCAGGCAATCATCGTGAAGGGGCCCAATTAATTTAGATACGAAAAATAAAAGCTACTAACAAATTAGAAACAATATAAATATAGATGGGAATTAGAGGCTCTTTTTGTATTTATTGATAATTATGCTGATTTTGTTAAGAGTTAGTTTGTTTTTTTGTTTGTAGGAGGTAGGTAATGACTGAAAGTACTGGTCCGATTACAAATTTCCACCGATAGAAAGCTGCTTTATTCCTGAGTGACATAGGCTATTTTATGTAGGTGTACGCAGACGAAACTGCGGGCAAAAACTAGTACTTATAAATTGTATTAGCGTATTTTAAAGCTGCGTGAGGATGCGTCGAAATTGGACTGGGAACGCCTGGGAACAGCAATAACCGTAGACGATAAATTGCGCATATTTAATGAAACGGTCCTAGCTCTTTATGATAAACATGCGCCTGTAAAGAGGGTTAAAGTTAGGCGTCCTCCTGCTCCTTGGATGACGACAGAGGTTCGTGTTGCAATGAAGTCTCGGGATAAAGCATTTAGAAAATACAGAAGGGATCGCTGTGACCAAAATAAGAACCTCTTCAAAACTGCGAGAAATCGGTGTAATCAGGTGATACGAAACGCCAAACGCCGCCACATTCTTGATAACATTTCATCTTCTTCTCCTGCCGATATCTGGAAATTCTTAGGAACTCTTGGTGTCGGTAAGGCACGTCATGTGGATTTCCCAAAAACAATTGGTCTGGATGATATCAACCGTCATTTCTCAACAACCAGTCATTTGAACTCTCAAATGTTGTCCCAGACGGTGGATTTCATTTCTGGCCTACCAAGTCCAATCATAGAGCCATTTTACTTTTCTCCCGTCGCCTTGGATGAAATTAAAAAGATTATCCTGTCTATTAAATCTAAGGCCGTGGGCCATGATAACATCAGTCGTCATATGGTCACCCTGATCCTTGAATTTCTCCTTTCACCCATTGCCCACATTATTAACTTTTCTCTCGATTCTGGTCAATTCCCATCCCTGTGGCGTATGGCTTATGTCCGTCCACTTCCTAAAATTTCAAATCCCTCCCTACCGAGTCATTTTCGTCCAATTTCCATTCTTCCGTTCCTTTCTAAAGTGCTCGAGGCGTGCGTGCACAAGCAGTTTTCGGGGTTTGTTCACCGACACAACCTCGTGAGCTCATTCCAGTCTGGATTCAGACCTGGCCACAGTACAGCCTCCGCTCTTCTTAAAGTGACTGGCGACATTAGAGAAGCAATGGAGGACACAATGGTTACTGTGTTGGTATTAATAGATTTCTCCAATGCCTTTAACGCCGTCAGTCACGACATACTCCTATCTATCCTTTCCCATCTTATGGTTTCTTCCGAGGCGCTGGAATGGTTCTCTTCTTATCTTCGGGGACGTCAGCAGTCGGTTCGCGTTGATGAGAGCTCATCAAGTTGGCATGACCTGGATGCTGGTGTTCCACAAGGCGGTATTCTTTCTCCATTATTATTCTCCATCTTCATAAATTTTATAACACTCTGTCTTCGGTGTGCGTATCATCTTTATGCCGATGATCTTCAATTGTATGCAGTTGCGCGGGTGGAAAGTTTGTCAGACGCTATAGAGGATGTGAATCGTGATTTGAGTGCTATTAGTGACTGGTCTGATAGGTTTGGCGTGTCTGTAAACCCCTCAAAATGTCAGGCCATTGTCATTGGTAGTGCACGCATGATGAGTAGAGTGGCGGTTGGTTCTCTACCTCCTATTATTTACAAGGGTGCCGTCATTCCCATCAGCCCTACGGTAAAGGACCTCGGTTTACACCTTGACTCGACGCTTAGCTGGCAAAGTCAGGTCTCTAGTGTCTGTCAAAGGGTCAATGGGACTTTGCGGTATCTGTATCGTCTGAGAAACTTTCTGCCTGCAAAGACGAAGACAATGCTTGTGCAGACTTTAATTTTCCCTATAGTCGACTATGGTGATGTGTGCTACTATGACCTGAACGCAGTCTTGCTGGATAAGCTTGATAGGCTCCTGAACAACTGCATCAGGTTCATATTTAACCTGAGGAAATATGACCATGTTTCAAGCTTTAGATCGGAGCTCAAATGGTTGCCTATTCGCCAAAGAAGAAGTCTGCGAGCTTTGACAACTCTTTTTTCTTTGCTCAACTCTCTTACCCCTCCTTCTTATCTTATATCTCACTTCCAATATCTCTGTTCTTCACACGCCAAGAATCTGCGTTCTTCTAACAATCTCCTACTGCTTTGTCCTTCTCATACTTCTGATGTTGTTCATTCCTCCTTCTATATTCAGTCTATCCTTCTATGGAATTCGCTACCTCTTGATATCAGAACGGCCACGAGTCAGTATGCATTTAAGCGGAAGTTGCGGAATTACTTTCTGAACAAATAGCAGAATCATCTCAAAACTCCTTTTCTTTGTGTGTATATATATATATAGTATATATTTGTATGTATGTATTGCTATATATTTTATTAAATATGCTTTTGTATATGTATGTTTAGTTTTAGCTTTATATATAATTCTATAATTGTTTTAAATAATATTTTCTTTTTTTTATGCACCTGCCATTTTGTCTCTGCACTACCCTAGGTTGACTGGTAGAGAATGCCTAAGGCATTAAGTCCGCCTTTGTATCTTTTGTTGCATGAAGATTAAATAAATAAATAAATAAATATTTGAATTGGATATCATTAATTTGAATTTACATTTTTTTGTGATGGGAAATTTAGATGATTAAAAAATAATTTCTCTCCCGGTCTTGGTGGCGCGAGTGTCAAACTTTTACTGACTAAAACTCACCTGTTCTTTCAGTTGCCCATTGGGAAAAAGTTAGAGATATGATGAGTGGTTATAAAATAACGCATTCCCACATTTATCACGAAAACTGTCACTGCAAATATTTTAATCAAATTCTGCGTTTGTGAGTTGCGTGATTTTATTTCTATTCGCTTCGCTAGACATGTTGGCAGCTTGTCTTTAATTGATGTATCGTTATTTCGCACTGATTCGATCGCCCCCTTAGCTGTTTGCTAAGAAATAGTCTTTCTACCTAGACGACGTATTCATGAGTTTTGATCTAGTTTAGGTGCATGACTCAGTGGTCTAGTCCTTGCGCGCTATTTTCTATCATCATTTCATCCGAAATACGTCCATTGTTGGACATAGGCCTCACCCTAGTGTCGCTACAACGAACGGTCCTGAGCGTCTCGTATCCTTTAGATTCCTCTGATCCTAACCAGGTCATCGCTCCATTTTATAGGAGGCCTTCCCAAGGCTACGTCTTCAGAAACGTTTCGGCCTCAAAGAGAGTTTTGAGAGCAATGTGCCCTGCCCACTGCCACTTAAGCTTGGCAATTTTCTATGTACATATCTGTTTAATCCTCACTATTCAGCATATCATGTATAAAAAATATAGATTAAAAAAACTAAACACGCTTTCATAGCATATCAAACTAAAAACGGTAAAATAATTTTCAATATAGGTAGAACATATTAATAATGAACGAAAAATATTAATATCATTGTGAAAAAAGCGTGGGGTGCTCAATTTACGAAAAAAATGGCACAAAGCGCCCCACGCTTTTTTCACACAATGAAAATTATTTTACACTTTTTAGTTTAATATGCTATGAAAGCGTGTTTTTTTAGTTTTTTAATCTATAATTTTATTTTTCACTAAAAAAAAACGGATTATTGTATTGTCATCAGTCTTTGATGGGTGTGCAAAGTTTGAAGAAAATCTGATCGCCCAAAGTTGGTCAAAATCGTGCTCAAAGGCGTTGGTTACAAACATACAGGTGAAGCTAATATAAGCGTGTTAAAAAAAAAAATGATCTGAACATGCACTTCAGCACCACAGCTCTTGGGTTCCAAATACTTCTTAGAGTTACTCTGACCTTCATTTTGAATCATATATCCAAAATTAACACGGGCTTAAGTAGTTCATCACTCAGGCTTAATTCCCGTTACACACAGAAGGTAATAAATGTTCATATATTTTTGATACGATCCATCGCACATGGGTTTTGCTGAAAGGTAATTAATTGCAGTTTATCTCTGACGTTAATCCCTCACATTCGTACCATTATATCTCAATTTTCATATATTATGCTTTCGACCGTAGCTCACCTCAAATATTCATGATCGATACTAGTACCAACTCTATCACAATTGCTCAAAGGCACTCTTTCACAGATAAAATTTATTGCGATTACTTCGCTTTTCGTAAAACCTTCGTGCATTTCGACTAACAAAAGGTTTCATGAGACATTTAGTAAAATCTTATGAATACAAGATTATACTTGAATTTGGTAGAAGATAAAAATTGTTCGCTTTATCTCCGTTTTGCGTTGGTCCTCATTTATTTTCTAATAGAAATGTAACAACTAGAATATTATTGTGTCATTCTCATTACTTATGCAAGAGATTTTTTCTAATCTTACACGTCTTGTGAATGAATGTGTTACGCACTTTTACTTTTTAATCTCTCTTGAGTCTTGTTTAGGTAATCACTATAATGATGAGTTCTGAATTAAATTAACGTTGTTGTTCTTCTGTTGTTGTGTAAACGTTTTTGGTCCCTTTGTTACTGAATCGTTGGTTTCTTCTCTAACTTCTGTTAATGTATCTTCTGAAATTATATTCTATTCTATTAAAACATCAGGATCATTATCTCCGTAAGCTTTTTCCCAATTAGCTTGGGGTCGACTTCCAGTCTAACCGGAACCCGTTATTACACGGGTTCCGGTTATAGAGCGACTGCCTAAAAAAATAATGTAATTAAACTAATGTAATTGTTCTTCTGTTGTGTGTTCTGTTGTATTGTAGTCGGTTTTTGGTTCTTTTCTTCTTAATCGTCTGTTTCTTCTCTAATATCAGAATCATCGTCATCATCCTCCCTGCTTTTTCCCAATTAGCTTGGATTCGGCTTCTAGTCTAACTGGAAATCGTGTTTTACATGGAGCGACTGCCTATTAGATCTCCACAACCCAGTCACTGGGTGACACTATACTCCTTGACTGATGGTCAGGCTTACTGGCCTCTGACCACTTGTAACGACTGTCAAAGATCTATAAATGACCATCGGGACCAACGGCTTTACGTGCTTATCGAAGAACGAGGTATCAGTAGTGTCCTAGATACACTTACAAAGGATATGTAGATATGTTTCGGTTTCATGTTAGTCATTATCTTGCTTCTTAATATTAGTCAGTTCTGTTTTATTTTACAGAAACTCTACGCCAGTTTCCGCCCTGCAGTTTCTCAAACATTTTTACAATGTTACAGTCAGCTCATCTGTTATTCTTATTAAGTAGCTGAGATCACTCTAATATAAATACTACGATTTTGTATTAGTTGTAGCGTTGAATCATTGTTATTTGTGTTGATGATCATTAACGCGTAGGCGTGAAAAATATGGACCTATGTCAATACTATAGTGAAGCTATTGATATGTCTCGAAATATGTGAAGGTATTACCAAATTCCAAAGTAATAAATCTTTGCACATCTGTTAGATTTTGCATCCGGCTATCAATCTGACTAATACAAACTATGGTGTCTTAAACAACCTCATATGATAACGTGAAAGTCGTACCGGATATTTGATATTTTAACTTTGAGGATTAGAGAGTGCTAGTATACATCTGCACGAGAGTAGACAAGACCGTGACAGGCTAGGCACTGGCAGATCATCATCTACCTCATTTTTTAGGTGGTTAAGTACTATGTTAAAGACGGTTCCTGAACCTAATCTCTTCATTGTTATGGAGCGATCCTTCGGTTAGCATCCCCTACCAAAACCCAAAATGCGTCACGTCATCGATCGAACGTATGCTACCAGCAGAACCTGGTCAACATACTGGTGACGTTTATACTAAAACAATTGTAGCTGAATACTTGTCACGTCTAAGCTTGTGCCTAAAATAGAATTACAGCTGCACTGGTCTGTCTTCGGGATTGAGCATCGATGGATGACCATTTTAACATACTGAGATTCCTTCGTGTCTCAGAACGCAAGCTGTTGACCCCGACTGTCTTTTATTATACATCTTTGATAGTCACAAGGATTGTCAGAAGCTTAGAATTCTGACACCAGTATTACCAAGGGTTACCGTATCATTCAATTACTAGGTTGTGGATGTCAGATAAGCAGTCCTATCATTTAAAATACTGGTATTCAACAGCATCCTGTTAGACTGGAAACCAACGGTATGTCGCGAAAAGATTGGGCAGAAGAATTGGTTACATGTAAGGAGTTCTAACGTCTGTCTAACGATGTTTGATAATTTAAAAAAAAAAAATCCTACCGACCGACTTTGGATCACGATGGCCAATCTCAACAGAGAATAGCTTTATACGCAGGAGATATTATATTGCACAAGTGTGTGCACCAACACGGGTGCGCTCTGTGTTCCTTTATTCTCATAGTCCGATGGGATGGCAATCTGACACGATTGGAGAGAGGTCAAGCTCAGAACCAACGGCTTCACGTACTTTTTGAGGTACGGGGCGTGTCACACCACTTCCAAACTCCTGGCTGCTACAGAGTAATTCCTAACGGAAAACCCTAATAGCACTTTTGGGGAATCAGACCCCATGCTCAGCACGTCCATTAAATCAGTACCAGCCACAGTTATCCTCTTATTAAAATTTCTTGTAAAGGTTTGCTGTAAGAATACCCAATTTTTTTTTACATCGGCTATCTTACTATTTATATTTTGTAAAAGTTATGTACAATAAAGTATATAAGTATTAGAAACATATATAAGTAAATGCACGATCCGGTTTCCGTGCAGGTATCTTCGTTTCTTTTCACTCGTACTAGGAAGTATTATGTTGATTGCACGCCATATTAGAATAATTAGCAGGAGCGTGTATCAAGTTTAGTGACATTATCACGAGCTACGGTTAACAGCTAACTTGGAAATTTAATTAACATGATGTAGGACACGATTACATTGCAATAAATTCTCCATTTGCAAATTTAATAGGGTACTAACTGCCTGCTGTCACGAAGTCATATCACGTTCAATCAGTCAGCTGCCTTCAAGTTCTTTAATATAAACATAGCCATGCTATTTCTTCGAAACTGTAGGGCCGAAGCCTACTGGGGTCATGGGTAGACTTCCAAAAGGGAAACTCTTGATCCGGAACGCAAAAGCAAAGAAGAAACATAGGGTTTTAGTCAGTAAAAATGACACACTTTCCTGCTCTGCCCTAGAACGAGAGAAGTCATTGGATGATTTCGCGCCATCCCCTTTCTTGGAGTTGAGGACATGGTTCGTTCGGGAGTTTCCTGCACCGGATTCGTGCGGAAGTGACGCCCGGGTGTCGCCACTGTGCGGAATGCCCGGAGGACACGGTGGAGCACACAGTCGAGGTGTGCCCTGCTTGGGCGGAGCATCGCCGTGCCCTCGTGGGGGCGATCGGCGGCGGAGACCTCTCGCGCCGGGCCTTGGTTGAGGCCATGGTCCGGAGCGAGGAGGAGTGGCAGGCGGTCGCCGACTTCTGCGAAGCAGTAATGCTCGCAAAGGAGGAGGCCGAACGCATCAGACAACGGCGTTATCGCCGCCGCCGCCGCGGCCAGGATTCTGATCCCGATTTCCGGCCACCGTAGGCGCGGGCTTGCGGACAGTGAGCAATGGGTAGCTCGCTGTCCGGCCGTCCGGTAACTGTCCGGGCCAAGCCCAAGGCGTCGACGGCGCGCACTGTTCCCGCGCGCCTCAAGGAGTTGTCAGCAACAGCAGGGACCCAGCCGGGTCGAAGCCTACTGGGGCCAGGGTTATCCGAAAGGGCGCTCGAGCCCCGGTATGAAGGCTAGAAGGAACGGGGTGGGTCTTTTAGTCAGTAAGAGTCTGACACTATCTCCCGCTCCACCCAAGGATAGGGGATGTCAATGCATGATTTTTAAGGCCTTTACTGTCCAGACAAAACCGTAAACATTATTTGTTCATCGACTCATTGCAGACTAATTGTTAGCGACTTGTTACCTTGCTAAATAATTACGTACTTAATTTTCCATTCTAGCCGAGGTTCTAAATCAGAACTCGACAAAATCAATACTCATCTATTACTTACGAAATCGATGCTCCCACGCAGAAGGTAAAGACTTCGATATTTGCCGTTGTAGGCCATATATTCGTTGCAATAAAGTAAATTGTGGGGAAAGTGCCAATAAAATCATTGCGATAGGCATCCAGATTACTGAATGGGAATACCCGGTGATGCTACGTAAGCAGTATAGAATAATTTACGCAAATCCTGTGTTTGTGCTAAACTTATCTTATCTAGAGACTGTTTGGTCAGTGTTGATTTAATTAGCGAAATAATTGCACCAAATAATTTTCTTATCTCTAGTGTCTCTCAAATACTCCATCTTGAAAAAGGACTTAGTTATATTCTGACTAGTAATTTTAGAATGGAAACCAGGTGTTCATATTGAAGTACAGAGGCCATACGCCACCATATTATGAATGGTCGTACTCAAACTGAAGTGAAAGAAGTGGCGCGGGCGCCGTTCTTGAGTCCATATCGCAGTTGCGAACCCACTTCGCGCGTGTTTACGCGCATCGGCGTCTGCGCATGTCTCTATTGTCGTTTGTATCGTGATTAATGTGCGATTTTATTTTCTACTCTGTTTTGTGTAATACATGTTACATAGTGATTTGATTCGTTGACGAAACAGTGATTGAAAGTTACTACAGTTATTCCGTGTGGAGTTTTTTTTATTGAAATAATGATGTAGAGATGTGCTTGATGATTTCTATTCAATATATTGCTCATAATCTCCGATCATGTTATGAAAATTTACTACCCTCATCTCTAATTTACCCGTTTCTAATTTTAAACGTGTGTAAACTATTATAGTTTCAGTTAACGTTTCCGTTTAATAAGACGGCATTGAATTAACCGATAACTAAATACGGGCATTGTTGTCGGAAGTAGGAGCTAATCAGTAACCTCGCGATATAGCACCTTGTATGGAGAATTAAGTGTGGCGTCGCGTCGTGATCTTCCTGTCGCGTCGTTAATGTTGATGCAAGGAAATCAAATTAATGTGTATAGAATGGAGGTGTTGATTTTGTGTTTGTAGTCGTACCCATGTCTCTTCCTAACTTAAAAGTTGATTAGGGATGTGTAAATTTCACTTTAGTAGAGGATATTCTCTTTTTTATTTTATTATTAACAGGCTCGCGTTTGACCACTATCTCACCTGATGGTAAGCGATGATGTGGCCGACGATGGAGCACGCTTGCCTAGAAGTAATCTGTTCACTCTTGAATTAAAGACCCCTAGGTTGTACCTATCAGGAAACAGACCCCGGCAGGGAATTCTTTATAACGTATTGGTTGACAATAATTGTTTTTTCGGTGGAAAACTCATCAAATAAGTCCTGCCGCTCTGGGTAGAGCGAAAGGAAGTGTCAGATTATTTCCTAGACTAAAACCCATTAGTGTTCCTTCAGTTGCCCTTTGCGTTACAGGGCAACGGTAACCGTTTTGAACAATTCCGCAGTCCTGAAGCAAAAGATGTTTAGCAGTCGTTCTTACAGTACCTATACGCAAGAAAGGACACCATATTTTCATATTTATTTACTTGTGATCTCCAACAAAAAGTATCCAAAGATACTCACAGAGATACATAGGTACGATTGTTCTACGTATATTTTTATCTTCTCTGTCAATTTCGTTTTATCATCATCATCATCATCAACCACACACAAGGGTATGTTCCATATTACCTGAGGTCGGTGCAACACGTTTTTTTCTTCCATTCTGTCCTGTCACTTTATCACTATACCTTTTCTTTCATATCACTCCTCACACAATCCATCCATCTGTCCACATTTATTGTGCGTACAGCCAAGGAGTGGAATTCCCTGCCGGAATCTGTGTTTCCTGATAGCTACAACTTTGGAGTCTTTAAGTCGAGAGTGAATAGGTTTCTTCTAGGCAAGCGTGCTTCATCGTCAACCACATCATCGCTTACCATCAGGTGAGATGGAAGTCAAACGCAAGCTTATCATTAATAAAAATAAAAAAAAACTTTTTTTTGGCCTCTCTCGCCCTCCAGAAATCTACATTATTATTCTCATAACTGTTAATTTCGATTTATATGTAACACTAACTTTTGCTGCAGCTTCGCCTGCGTACATAAAATATAGCCTATGTCACTCAGGAATAAAGCAGCTTTCTATCGGTGAAAAAATTTTAACAATCGGATCAGTATTTTCAGAGATTAGCCTACAAACAAAATAAAAATCAAACTACCTTTTTATAATATTGTAGATATTCAATATTTCTTTATGATCAAAGCTAGGTCTCGCTCAGTAAAGGAACGTGCCTCAATTTATGAATGCAATAAGGTCAATGTGGGCTGTAGTGGTATATTCTTCTGCCCACTTGATTCTATTGGAGCTAACATCAAGTCTTCCTATACCCAATAACCAAAATAGGTTCTTTTTGCCTGCGTGTTCGCTCGTCGGGCCTATTGCATATGACCCGTGTATATTTTTTTTTCTGGATAACAATAACAAGTTACCTTTTTTACATTGCTTTTAGCTATACATATTGTAGATTTTTGTCTGTAAGAGTTTTTAGTCATTTTGAGGGGTGTGCCCACCTCGTATTTACAGAAGATTCACGGTAGCGATGGTACATCATATCAGGGGAGCTGATTAAGAATTATTATATCTGGAGGCACGGCAGTGCCCCTGCCAAGGCGACCAAAATAGCGGCACAGCCGTACCAACCTTTTCATGAAACCGTTCAGGCTATTTTCGACCGCCTATAACTTCGTTATGTACAAAAGTAGAAGCCTGAATGTTCAGTAATTAATATTACTTTGTTTGAAATTCAAAGCATAAATATTATCTACTAGAAAAAAAGTTTAAAAATTAAGTTATTGATCATATTTAATCACTCGTTTTTCTATTCACAAATCGATTCTTTCACACTATGCAAAAGTACACGAGCGCAGCCACTGACAAAAACTACTATTTCATAAAACCTACAAGTAATTAATTACACCTACCTAAGTATCTGGAATATCCTGTCACAGTCCCATAACTTCAGTTGCTAATTATGTTAGTAATTTATTATGACAGCTAATTACTGAAAAGACTATACCACCCCATTCGTCATTCCATTTAATGCTTCATTGGAACATAAAATTAAGGCAATCGTAAGTAACTACGGTGTTATGTGTCGATTCATTTTCATAAATACATAAGTGCATTATGCGTAAAACATACGAGTAAAAATTACTCAACATTTAATTATAAGTTCCGTAAAACTATACCATAATGAGAGAGCAGTGGTGGAATGGCTTCGACTTACGAGTGGTAGGTCATATGTATATAAACTAAGAAGAGTATAATATACTAGCTTTTGCCCGCGGCTTCACCTGCGTACATGAAATACATATAGCCTCTGTCACTCAGTAATAAAGCAGCTTTCTTTCAGCAATCGGATCATTATTTTCAGAGATTACCCCTACAAACAAAAAAACAAAGTATAGACGAATTGAAAAGATCACATTGGTAATTGCCCGGTTTTGAACCAGTAACTTCATGCATGAGAGGCGGTTGCCTTAGCCATTGGGCCATCATGACCGTATCAAGTAATGGATTCAATCAGGTCTTAATCTGTCAACCGCTGGACATGGGTCCCTCAAGTTAAGCACCCTTCGTCATCTTATGGCCATCAACTAAGTAGATCCGCACTTAGGTAATCGTTTTGATTAAAATCAAGCACACCAAGCAATACAAGTATGTGTATACAATAAAGTATATAATAAATACATGGATGTACAATAAAGTATATAATAAATAAATAAATAATAATTTCTAATAAAGTAGGACTAGTGTCACTTGCATCTTTCATTACTGTTCCGCTTTCGTGGCTCGTAGCGCGATTTTATGTAGCCTAATCATGAACTTGGCTATCCCATCCAGATTTTCCCATCCGACTCGACCGAAAAAATCTCTTTCGCTTTATTATACCCACAAGCGGAGCAGTAGTGGCCGAGTGGTAACAGCCCCGACTTTCGAGTTGTAGGTCGCGGGTTCAAACCCAGCCAGGCGCATTACTTTGTGTAATTTATCTCATCACCGCTGTTCTCTAAACGGTGAAGGGAAACGTAAGGAAACCAGCATGTCCTAGAACTAAAAATTCGAAGTCATGTGACATCCACCAACACGCACTGGGCCTGCGTTGTGGATTGCGACCCATTCCCTCTCCTAGAGAGGAGGCCTGAGTCCCAACAGTGGGAACACTATAAGGCCAAATATGCTATACTTACCCATAAAGTATGTAGTTTTCCAATGTACGAAGATGCTTCATTTTATAGACAGCTACTTTTAGGTTTATTAATGTAAGACTAACAAAAGAACAGCTATCCGTCAATCAGTTTCAAAACTTTTGTAGTAGGTACCTGATTTAATAAATTTAATCCAACTTGGATTATTTGTAAAAATAGCAGTCATGTAAATAGAAATAATTTAAAAGTAAAAGAAGACCTTATTTGCGGATTTTCTCTCCCAGTAAAGGTAAGTAAACTAAAAATAAACGATTAAAAAAACTATAATATTTTTTTCTCTAGGAAATCATCAATGACTTATCCCGCTCTAGTTGGAGCTAGAGGAAATTTCAGACTTTCACTGACTAAAAGACACCTGTGTCCTTCAATTGCCCTTTGCGAGGCCACCTGCTTAATCCATTATACCCCAAGCGAACGCCGGCATTCGCGCACCTATTGTCTTTCTATTGTGTCTGTAATTTCCACGATTGAAAGGTATAGAGTTTTGAGTCCATCAGAAACCAATACATCTATTGAATACACAATCATAAGTGCTCAATTCTCAGTTCAAACTTAAAGTAATACTTGATATCTAAGTTTAGTATTACAAATTTGCATAGCGCAGATAGTTCGTTGGCTTAAGTTACGTAGATCAGACAATCTATCTCGTCGTTGAAGGTTGTCCTGCCACAAACCGAGATCTAAGCCGTTTCGAAACATCTACTTTGCGAGCTTACATTGTTCTCTGATTTAGAACTATTTATAGTTTGTGTTATATACATATGTCTTTAAATTAAGTGTTTATTTGTATACCTGCTTCTGACAGCAGCTTCGCTCGCATGAAATTGGGCTTTTCTTATGGTGGGAAAAATCATCCAACGACAACCCCGCTCTTTGGCGGAGCGGGAGATAGTGTCAGACTATTACTGACTAAACGACCTACCCTGTTCCTTCTAGCCTTTATACCGGGGCTCGAGTTATGAAATTGGGCTTCTTCATGTAAACTTTGGATCCACCTCGTTTCATTCCCTTAATTTTGGAAAATCCTCTCTTAGTTCTCGTGAAAACCTTGTGCAAAATTTCATACTGTTAGTCCCAGTAGTTTTGGCTGTGCATTAATATGTCAGAAAGTCAGTTTCTCCTTTTATATTTTAGATTCATCTACCGCCATAATTTGGCGGCATCAAGGTTGAGAAGTTTGACTAGTAAAAAATTCCTTAGGCATGAAGTCCACCTCTGCACTTTCGTGTTCATGAAGAATCAAATATTTAGCTTATTATAATTTGGTGACTATTTATTACTTAAACACTTTCGGTAAAAAAAAATGGGGCAGATATTTTAACCCTTCAAAGAGTTGGAAATATCATGAATGATGCTTGTTTCTCTAAAAAGGTTAAATGAGAGTTTCGTATGACCTCTTTTGTTGTGCAAACTACTATCTTGTGTATCTGTGAAGCCCACATCCTCCCACTATTTAAAGTGGTACTCCTAATTGGCCTTTTTTGCCTTTTCTAGACTACAGTTAGTCTTTTCACTCTCTTGGTCATTATTTTTTTTTAACGTCTCTCTGTGAACGTCTTACTGTAACTTAGCAACTATTTGCGAGTCTTCTTTAACGTCTTTCTTGATTTTATCTACAAAAAGCGCCGCATTTATTATATTCAAATTGTTGATATATTATCTTTTTTTTTAGAATTGAGGAGGTAGATCATCCAATGACTTCTCCAGCTCTAGGGTAGAGCGTGAGGGCGTGTCAGACTTTACTGACTAAAATTCGCCTTTTAGTTACCCACTGCGTTTCAGGACCACGCTATCTTTGTCCAAAAGTTCCTGTGGTCCTAGCGGGCATCGGCTTGCTTTTTCGACCGACTTTTGAGGCGCGCGTGGTACGCTATGCACCGCCATTCGGGCTTAGTCCTTACCAGACAGCCGGACGAGGACCTACCCATTACTTGTCGTAATGTGTAGCTACCTATTAATGTCGCAAGCCCGCGCCTGAGAAACTGTAGAAACTGTTAACATCTAATCGTGTATTTAGTTATGTTCAATCTTCATTTTGACTGTACAATATTCTTTTTACCTTGGAAGTTAATATTATCAAACTTTCAAAGGACGGATGACCTAGAAACTGGCTTCGTGTTTTGATTGATCGTCCTTGACAAGAGCGTCTGGTACTTTGTCCAAACTTCAGTGGTAATTTAGTTAACATAACATTCTACTGGCAAATAAGCGCTTGTAACTTTGTCCTAACATTATTCGGTCCTTCCAAAATAGTGTATGACTTTGTCAATATTAGGTTCAACTTTTGTTTGGCGACCCTGGTATACTCGCACTTGGAGTTTGTTTTTTTACTTGGTTTTTATGTCATTTCTATTCTTGTAATCTATTTAGAAGGTTTTGTATGTCGTTTTTGCTTAAAGTCTTGTTAGAGTAAGATCCCAGGACCGCCAGACATCACGTATTTTCTGACAAACGAAATGTGGACGATTAAGTACTATTAGTATGTACTAAGAACGCATGCCTACCTGCTAGCTTGCTTAGACGGCCAATTTTCAGGTATCAGGTAATCAAGGTACATAAAATTATTACTTACCTCACGTAAATTCTCAAAGCTGATTTTTACGTATTTTATAGGCAATATCTTTAAAATCAAGTCGCCAATACTCGCAGACACATTCCGTCGGCCATATTGCTTAACAGACGCTTTAAAGCTCCCAAAAAAATGATGTAACTTCACGTATTTTCTCAAAGCTGATTTTTACGTATTTTTTAGGCAATATCTTTAAAATCAAGTCGCCAATACTCCCAGACACATTCCGTCGGCCATATTGCTTAACAGACGCTTTAATGCTCAAGCATGAGAATTTACGTGAAGTTATGTCATTTTTTTGGGAGCTTTAGGATCTTGGACTATGTGTTCTTGGATTAACCACAAAATAGATAGGTACAGAAGACAATCTCATGTATGTACTTCACTTTTTATACCTACGCTCGGTGGACGCACACTAATGAGCGTTTGAGCCGGAATTGTTCGACGAGTGATCCGAGACGCGACCGAGACATCGTGTCTGTGAGCGGTGTCTTTGTGTGCGTTGCTCGAGCGCGCTTTGTATGTAGATTGATTTCTGTACCTATCTATTTTGCGGATTAACCTTTCGAATACAGTAATTAGAGACAATTGTGTCTCTCATTGTCTTTCTATTTTGAAGACCTAAACTGAACTGCTAAAGGGATGGAGCTATAAAGGTTCCAACCCTCTTTCTCACTCGCACGCCTGATATTTAAACACGTCATGATGATAAGGCGGGTGTTCTTCATCATCATTTCAGCCGAAAGACGTCCACTGTTGGACATAGGCCTCCCCCAAGCGTCGCCACAACGACCAGTCCTGTGCGTTGTCGGCGGGTGTTCTTAGTTCTCTTAAATCATATGAATCTTTTTTTTTATCAGCCATTACTGTCCCATTGCTGGGCAAAGTCCTCCCCAAAGTCCTTCCAGACATTCTTCTCTCGCGCCGTCTCTAACCATATGAATCTATCGTATACAAATTTTGCTTCAGTTGTTGATATTTTACTCAATTAGAAGCTGTTCCTGGAATCTGCCATAGCTTTCAATTAAATACCTAAGTAAATATAATTAAGATAAGTTCTTGGAATTTCTATCCAACGCCTAAATAATCCAAATTATTTTAACTAAAAGCTTGGTTTATCCCGCAGCCCAGATTAACGGCTTTCATTGCCACAGTAAAGCAACACCAACAAACATTACCGAAAATCCACTAATTACACAAGTTCTTTCCATGTTTCCGTATTAACTTGGTTGGAGAGGCAGTACGGGGAACCTTTTCCTAAGGGCTTCTTCACACGTACTACAATCACACCACGTGGCCGGGCGTATATTTCGTATTGAAAATGAATAGGACTAATTACACGTACGATATTTTGTAGTCTTTATTGACCGTGTGTATGATACCGACCACATCGCAACCACCACCGACACTGCGAACTAGGCCGACCATAACAAAGTTTCCTCTTCAAATTCCATGAGTTTGGTCAGTCAACACGTGTTTCCGCTATGAAAACCGGAGTCGAACTGTGTCTGCACACCACGTAACCGCATCGCAACTACTACATTTTGTCGGTACCACAACGCAACTACAAAAAGCTGCAGCGACACTATTCACACGTAACTACTGCTTGACAGCATTTTGTCGTTGCGGCGTGGTGTGGTTTTGGACGTGTGAGGAAGCCCTAAAAGGACCATTCTATGAAGTTTCTATAAATGCTTGCTGTTTATCTACTATTGTTTTTCGAGTTCTTTTCAGGTTATTGTATTTAGTTGCCAAAGTTTTAGATTGTACTTAACCTAATCTAACTTGTTTATATTGTCTCACTGCTAGGCAAAGGCCTCTCTCTTTTCCACACAATTCTGTAGTAGTATGGGTCAGTTCTTCTGGTAAACTGCAATGCATACTGATGCTTTTAGGGTTCGGTACCCGAAGGGTAAAACGGAACCCTGTTAAACTCCGCTGTCCGTATGTCTGTCTGTCCGACTCGACTCGCATTTGCCCGGTTTTTTTCTCTAAATTGTGACAGAAAATTACAGACGAAAATTATTCGGCTGACATTCATTCGATTTTTAAAATCAAAACTGCTCACACTTTACAGTTTAAACCGGTTAACTGTGTAAAGTTTTTGACATGTGCGATAATAAGCTTTCATTTTACATATTATATTTGACAAGCAATCCACAGCGATTTCTGCAAATTAACCAAATGGAGCATTTAAATTTATCAAACACGAAGTACGAATATTTTATTTTTTCAACTGTCCGTTCGTTGGAGGATGATTGAAGAACACGGGAGATGATACAGATGTTTGGCTTGATGGGAATTATGACGATAAAAAAAATATAACACATAGATCTACAGATATTTTCTTAGGGGTGCCAACTAAAAACTAGTGGTGGGTGTCTGACGCCCAGCAAATACTGAGGTGGTCTTTTTCGGGCACGCTTGGCGCATTCTGTATTTTTGTTCTTTTTTACTTTTTATTGTAACCGTTGTGCTGTGTCTGTCTCGATTTTTTTTCTATTCTATTTCCAATTCGACAACTAAATAAAAGATCGAATACTAAGCATTCAGAACCAATCCTTGTATTATAAGCTAGCTTTGCCAGCGACTTCGTTCGCGTGGACTACAGGATTTTTAATTTAATTTTTCTAAAATAAAAGTAGCATAAGTTACTCCTTATTACATCAGATATCTGCCAAAAAACGTCCTGTCGAAATCGGTCCAGCCATTTCAAAGATTAGCCGGAACAAACAGACAGACAAACAAAAATTTAAAAAAAAATTGTTATTTTGGTGTATGTAGGTATTTATATTATATTCATATACATGTAGTAAAAAGCGGTTATTTCAATATTAAAAACAGACACTCCAATTTTATTTATATGAATAGATTATATTAGTGTAGATGTAGATTTCACGCCCTCTATTGCCTAAAACTTGCAGTCAAAGCAAAGCAGAACCAACCGTCTTATTATAAACTAACACTCCAGTTGACAGAACAATCGAATCGACGTCTTGCCAAGTTAAGTAAGACACTTGAAGCACTAAGTTCAAGTTTCCAATCAAACTGCATGCACCTTTCTAGTCAAACATAGAAGCTTTCTATCAAGCCGACCTAACAAGAAACCTATAATGAACCGTCGCTTCCCAGCTGCTACTTCGACTGAAATTCGATGGCACTTGGAAGATATAAAATGGATATAAGTCCTAAGATCATATGTCGTGGTCCTCGAAACTCTAACTAGCAGGTGCCCGCGTTTTACTACTCGAATAAGTAACTCCTTATAACTACAACCACAAAATAGATAGGTACAGAAGACAATCTCACGTATGTACTTCACTTTTTATAACTACACTCGGTAGACGCACACTAATGAGCGTTTGAGCCGGAATTGTTCGACGAGTGATCCGAGACGCGACCGAGACATCGTGTCTGTGAGCGGTGTCTTTTTGTGCGTTGCTCGAGCGCGCTTTGTATGTAGATTGACTTCTGTACCTATATATTTTGTGCTACAACTATCAATCAGTGAAAGTCTGTTCAAAATAGGTCCAGAAGTTTCAGAGATTAGCTGGAACAAACAGACACAAAAAAACACGATCAGTAAAAAAGTATGGGCTGATATAATCCTAACTGTCCAAACTTCCTTATTAATATCTATTATTATTTTGTAATATATTCTAAATGCCAATGTTAGTTTGCTTGTTACCTTTGCACGCCTAAATTATTGTGAACTAATCATCATATACCTGTAATTATTTCGTTTTTAAATGAAAATATGTAAGTACATAATACCATTTGTGGGTCTTATAACCTAAACAAAGCCATTAAAACCGCATGCAAAAGCTAGTAAAATAGTAAAAAAATATAAATTAATGTTCTAAATAACTTATGTATGTATTAGGTACTTACTTGAAGACTTTAGTTTATCGATTTTACTAAGACACCTACTGCATTCTGCCCAGCGAACGGGATCGCATGCAGAATGCTGTCTGAGTGGGCCTACCGACAGAGCAAGTTAGCCTCCAGTAATACAATTGTCATATCCTGGGTGGGGCAGTCGTCCTAGCTAGTTTTTTTTTTATTATTGATAAGCTCGCGTTTGACCACCATCTCACCTGATGGTAAGCGATGATGTGGTCGACGATGGAACACGCCTAGAAGTAACCTATTCACTCTTGACTTAAATACCCTTAAGTTGTAGCTATCAGGAAACACAGATTCCGGCAAGGAATTCAATTCCTGGGCTGTACGCAAAACGCTTTGTGCGTATGGGTGGGATCCGTGGGATGTCTACCATGTACCAGTGGCAACGCCGTAGGTACCTCTTGTGGTCTGATGACCTAGTTAGGCTATCTCTCTGTAATTAATGTCTAAAATGTGGATGGAAGCCTTTGTTACCCAATTCTAGATGTAGGACAGGTTAATGCTCGTTTTCACTATCTCTAAGCGAAACCTGAATTAATATTAAAAAAAAAATAACGCTGTCGAATTTTCAACTTTCTTCGCTAAACCGAACGTTGAAAATCCAACAGCACGCTTGGATTTAGGGAATTCAACTGTTGTGCGTATTCTTGTCTCGCGAATACTTAGTACTTAGGTACTAACTCAAAAACTAAGAGCGAAACCTCGAAAAGGATTTTATGGCATCATTAGAAAGAGTTATGAGCAATATCTGTTGGATTTAAGGTGAAATCGTACTTTAGTTGAATCGTGAAGTGAATAAGTGAATTGGACTCTTAATTCTATGTGAAACATAAAGTTAAAGAGCCGTCCAGATATTCAATATGAGGATTTATTTCAAGGAGTATAAGGTTAATAAGATGGTGAGTTGTTTTTTTTATTTATTTAAACTTCATTTAGAGTTAGTGGTACTTGGTACATAGGCGGACTTAATGCAACAAGGCATTCTTTACCAGTCAGCCTTTGGGTTAAAAAAAATATAGTTTAAAAAAACTAAAAAAACACGTTTTCATAGCATATCAAACTAAAAAGTGTAAAATAATTTTCATTATAGGTAGAAAATAATAATAATGAACGAAAAATATTAATATCATTGTGAAAAAAGCGTGGGCTGCTCGATTTACGAAAAATATGACACAAAGCGCTCTACGCTTTTTCACAATGATATTAATATTTTTCGTTCATCATTATTATTTTCTACGTTTGTAGAAAATAATACCCTCTCCTATAGGGGAGGCCCGAGTCCCAGCAGTGGGAACATTATAAAGCAGATTATACTAAATGCGTCTGGGTATATTAATGTTATTTTAATGTGAATACCATAAGTCAGCGACCTTGTTCGAAAATCGCTCTTTAGTTACTTTGGATCCTTGGGGTATCCCAAAAGAGGTTTAGACTAAATTGTTGTTGACGGCTCCTTAATTTAATCAATTCGACAAGCGCAAATCTTGTTAGACTCGGACTCAACTATAATTCTAGCTAAATGAAGAATTTTAGACAGGATTCAAGGAGAATTTACACTTTGTTCAAGATGCTGAGGTTAGATGATCTCAGTATGCAAATGTTACGGGTTCTGCACATCGACTGAGGTGTGGAGTTTACCGGATTTCCATTTTCGCTGCATATTGAACTGTTTTCAGATCCTTGAAGTTTATAGCTTTTGTTATTATTAGAATATTATAAGATCTGAGTTATTTAGCAGAGTGGGCAGATTAACAAACACAGCACAGCTTGTATCACAGGCGTATATTTTTTTGACATTTACACAATCAACAAGAACCTTAGCAACGCTTATCTCATCGACATGATGTTGCATTGCTATAAGGAGGTCTTATCTCCATCACGCACCCTCAATGCATCATCATGTATAAATACATAGTGTACCTTTAACATTCTTACATGTGTACGCACCCTTAACACTGTAATTTATTGCTGCACCTTTAAATGTGCATATAAAATACATTAAGTCTATCAAAAACAAAATTAGCCATTATAAACAAAAACAATATCAACAGAACTAAGAACAAAACATTTTTACCAACAACTAACCTAGGTCTAGATTACCAGATATTATAAGATCTGGGTTATTTAGCAGAGTGGGCAGATTAACAAACACAGCACAGCTTGTATCACAGGCGTATATTTTACTGACATTTACACAATCGACAAGAACCTTAGCAACGCTTATCTCATCGACATGATGTTGCATTGCTATAAGGAGGTCTTATCTCCATCAGTTATGTTAGCGCACAGTTACTGAAAACTTATTTGTATTAAGTTAAAGAGTTCCTAGTGTTTACTAAGTATTCTGAATACCCATGCTCGTGTAAGCGTGGGCTTGCGGACGGCGAGCAATGGGTAGCTCGCCGTCCGGCCGTACAGTAATCGTCCGGACCGAGCCTGCGTCGACGATGGTGCTCAGTGTTCCACGCGCGCCTCAAGGAGACGTCAGCAAAACCGTAAGGGCCCAGCAGGGTCGAATACTGGGGCCATGATTATCTGTGCAATTCCGATCAGCTGCGCCCGGATAGAGCCCCGCTGACCTTTAAATCCATTTTCTTTGTGGAATATTGATTGATTTTGCATAATTATGCGATGTTCACTTTGAAGAATATTTAACCAATTTTTATGAATAAAAATGTTTCTAAAGATCCAAGCCGTTTCGAAGGAGTTAGGAAAAGTTGCGAAAATGCTAAATATTTTTTTTTAGACAAATGTATTAATCGCATGAAAAAAACAATATTTGATAAAGTTGTTCATAAATCTATAATAAAAATAATTATATTTTTTTCAAACCTATTAACCTGGCCATTATTGAGGAGTAGGCTTCAGAAAGTCACTGATTTATGGCACTACTAGGGCTTTTGGGCCTTAACGTAATAGCAACTGGCTCACACTGCACAGATCTTTAAAAACAATTCGAATTAATTTCATTTCTATACTCATAATGAAGTATGCTAATAATATTATTATCACTATTAAATTAAGGTCTTTTATCTTCATTAAATTACACGAAGGCTGTTCAAATTAGTAAGTAGTGCTTCATTAAACTTGAGATTATGTAAATAATTAATATTGTACGTATTCGCAGTTTAAACTCTCGAGGTCGAGGGCATTACAAGTTCGGTGTTAAATTTTCTTTCTAGATAACCTTGGCGCAGAATCTTGTATAAATTTTCCAAGAAATGTATAGGAGAAAGTCTTCTTCTTCTGGGTAGACCTTTTCCCCTTATTTGGGGTCGGCCCTTCTTGTCTTCGTTTCCCATTGAGCACGATTTTGTGCCAAGTCGGTGTTGAGATGAGCTTCTTTTAGGTTTCTTTGGACCGTCGTCAACCAAGTGGAGTCGGCGGTCTTCCACGCGTGCGCTTCGTCGTAGGCATTTCAAGGGTAAGCTTCACTATATGATCATGAAATATATCTATAGGAGAAAGTATCAGAGCAATATTTATTTTCCTGTTTAGGGGCGTGCGGAACAGGGTTTAAGCCCTACCTATCAGTTGAAAAGGGAGGATGCTCCAACTAGACGGATGTCTGGTCCAGGCAACTGCCCGATAGTTGATTTCGCGTTATTATACAGTATTCTTTATTGTACGCCGCAAAAAAAAAAAACAAGACAAACATTATTTTATAACAAAAACAAGTGTAGGTACAATGTGCGATCTTATCGCACAAGGCAATTTTTTGCAGACAACCTAAGTTGTGTGTTCTAATATCTTGATGTAGGATTTTTTAGTACCTATGTTGTATCATAGATGTCGCTACACTTCCATAGAAATATTTCTTGCACCATTTGAACGAAATTGATACAAAAATTCATATTTTTTTATTAACACTTTTATATGGATTCATTGCGGTCTGAAATAAATGTTATAATCTATAATATAAAAATGAATCGCAAAATGTGTTGGTAAGCGCATAACTCAACAACGCCTGGACCGATTTCGCTAATTTTTTTTTGTTGTGTTCGTTATTATGAGGAGAAGGTTCTTATGGAAAAAAAAATGAAAATTAGGGTAGTGTAGGGTAGAGTAGGGTAGTGTAGGGTAGTGTAGGGTAGAGTAAGGTAGAAGAGGGTAGTGTAGGGTAGAGTAGAGTAGGGTAGGGTAGAGTAGGGTAGAGTAGGGTAGAGTAGGGTAGAGTAGGGTAGAGTAGGGTAGAGTAGGGTAGAGTAAGGTAGAGGAGGGTAGAGTAGGGTAGAGTAGAGTAGGGTAGGGTAGAGTAGGGTAGGGTAGAGTAGAGTAGGGTAGAGTAGGGTAGAGTAGAGTAGAGTAGGGTAGGGTAGAGTAGGGTAGAGGAGGGTAGAGTAGGGTATAGTAGGCTGAAGTAGGGAAGAGCGGGAGCGAAGCCGCGCGGGCAAAAGCTAGTTAAAAATAAATCTTTTATATACGCAATGTACAGATTGTGGTTTTATGTACCAATTAATACAATAACTGAACTCGCTGAAATATGTGAAGTATGAAGCCCATAAATAATGCGTTAACAACTAGAAACATACGACTTAATGTACCATAAAGTAATATTATGCACTTATCATTAACTTGCACAGCATGACTGTTATAATGTGCAGTTCGTTATTACACGAGATCCTTTAACCAACGGTTCACAAAATCACGGTCATGCAATGAACTAGATTGAAAACAACGAAAGAAAGAAAAAATATTTATTTGACGACAGTCACCAGGATCACACAACAGAAAAAAAAAAAAAACAAGGAAATAAAAACAACATCATTGTGTGTGCCTCACGGCCGCGCCAAAAAGTTCATTTCAGCAATGTTGCCGGACAGAAAAATACTGTCTGACGCTGGTCTTCCAATGAACCTTTAGTGATAAGTGACGGAGCAAACAAGCTCTAAGGACTCGTCGCATTATGCATGGGATCACAGATTCACAGCATTATGCTGAGCGTTCGACCGTTTTGCGTGGATGTGACGCATATTTCCCCTATAGAATGATTATAATTGTATAGCTTATTTTTGATTGCTTTATTTCCCGTTCGTCTTTTAGATTATTCAAAAATAAGGGACACGTATTTTTTTATTTGTAAATTAAACCAAAAATGACAAAGATATAGTCCATTAAAGTTACGTGTAACGTCACGCCGTGCTGCATTTTTCGCACGGGGTGGCGTCACACGTAACTTTAATGGGCTATAATGTTTGTTATACCTAAATTGTTTTTCTTTCTACTTATTAATATTTCTCTAAAAGAGACTGTAAAGACACCTGCCGCCTTGCTGGTAGATTAGTCCTTTAAGGCTCATTGCATATTGATAGACTAAGTAAAAAAAAACGTAGGACCGTAATGACCCCTACTGGTAGTGACTGCGAACCCAAACAGGCCGCTGCAAGTACGATTTAGCAAAGTGGTTATAGATTTTTATGCGATCTACTGGGCCCAACAGCATTTACCGTCGAAAAGGAGATTTTGCAGTGCTGCTTCTTGATAACTAGGAACCCTGGGTAGCGTCCTTTTGAGGCATACGAAGGGTCGCAGCCGACTCGCAGAAGCCCCATCAGACGCTTGTGTTTGGTCAGCAGTACTTAACATATTTTTCTATTGTTTCAGCGCTCTAATGGCCCGGAGTGTACTCCTCCGTGCCGGCGAGCGCAGCCATCACCACGGACCACCAGCACGCCCAAGCGTACTCTTGCGCAGCCTACTGTCAACAATGATGCTGCTGGTGAGTACTTTAGTTTTTAAAATACTTAGTTATTTTCCTATAAATATTTGAATTTTAATGAGTTGACAGAAGAGGAAGATAGCTTAATGTCGTACAAATATTGGTGTTAATTTAGGTATCTACTAAGGTGATTCGATGAAAACGATAAGGTTTTTAAGCGTCCATTTAAATGTGAAAGCTACGAATACGGCCAAATATCAAAACAACTAACTTTCATGTTTAGAAACAGCTCTAAACGCGACACACCAAAAGGCATTACGATTTACATGTACGCACATAATATACATTGTGAAATACACGGCGATTAACTGGCAACATGTAGACGCATTAACAGCATAGAATTCACGCGAATATTGTCACCATTCGTTTCGCACTTCATTTTGTTTCGTTTCGACAAAATGGTACTCTTGACAGTACGACCTAAAAGATTTCGTAAGTTATCACCGAGTTTAAAATTCTTTCGTGACAAATCAGTGCCGTGGCGACATTTAATTCTCCCAGTTTAAACTCCCACAGAAATCATTACGGCCTTCATTTGTTTTAATACCACAATTAGAAAATCTCGTAATTTTTTATTTTCATGTCAATGTGGGTGTTATGGACCCTCAGTTGTTCAGTTTAGGGTTGAGATTAAACGGGCGTTTTGCTGCTCATTTGCAATAACCGTTGGATTTGATGCGTGTTAAATGCAGTTTAGCAGGTTATGCCGGAGCTTAACCCTTCATTTGATTTAGCAGGCGAGGTACAGTTGCTGTTTATGATAAGGAATTTATGTTGATGTATTTCTCTTGTGGGAAGGATGAGACATAGGTACAATTATATAATAATAACCTACAACTATCACACAATGCCGTCTAGTCCCAAGCTAAGCAGAGCTTGTGTTACGAGTACTAGACAACTGATAGACAGACATACTTATATATTTCTAAATACATACATATTATAGATAAATTACAACAAATGATCATATTCATCATACAAACATGTCCTGGGTGGGAATTGAACCCACGACCTCCGGCAAGCAATCAGGGCCACTAACCACTAGACCAATAGGCCAGTCAAAAGCGACTTGGTGTGAATTTTTTAGATATCTCGAATCGAAATCGTCATAGGTACCCATTTGGGCACAATTAATATTATCAATTCTAATTGTTCTATTTGAGGCAGATGCTCCACTCACGTCTCTCACCAGGTACAATGACATCACAATAACAATGCGTTTCGACCTGTCAAAGATACGCCCTCAGTCTATTTCTGCGTACTACCGTCCGGCCGTGACCGCAGTCACGTTGACACGCCAAACACCGGCACACGCAGGGTTGCAAGACCCAAATGTACCATGAACCCCATTTTAGCCCGGGACATGTTGATGTCCCAAACACGTCCCTGTATTCCGAGCCATAAATGAATCGGGCCGATTTGCAAATTTTATTATACGGAATTTGTACCCTGAATTTAAAGCGGGCGGATTAAACGAATTGTTTAAAGTTTCAAGTATTTAACAAAAGATCGTATAACTGCTATGCGGATCCTCTGTTATATTTCAGATTTGTTGAATATCTTTAAAATATTTAAACAATTAGAGCAGTGGTGGCCGAGTGGTAACGGCCCCGACTTACGAGTTGTAGGTCGCGGGTTCAAACCCAACCAGGCGCATCACTTTGTGTAATTTATTTCATCACCACTGCTGTCAAAACGGTGAAGGAAAACATCGTGAGGAAACCGGCATGTCCTAGAGCCAAAAATTCGAAGATATGTGACATTCACCAACCCTCACTGGGCCCGCGTGGTGGATTACAACCCATTCTCTCTTCTCCTAGAGAAGAGGCCTGAGTCCTAGCAGTGGGAACATTAAAAAGGTTGATCATTCTATTTAAAAAAATCTTAGACATAAATTGCTCGTAATTTTCCGTGTACCATGGACGTCAATTTGTCTTTTTGCATGCTTGTTATCTTTCCTAGATGGCTGGATAAGGCAGCCCTATTGTTACCGTGATTATTGGCACGCGTTACCTGAACGTACCCTTGTACCCTTTGCATTTGAATTCGAACCTTACACAGACGTAATATTCTGCAAATACATTTGGTTCTTCGTATAGATTTGCTGACGGAAAGTATTCGTCGGTTTTCACTTCCAGCGTTTCTAGATTCAAGAATTAGATGTTTAGTTATAAACCGTAGAGGCCCAGCAGGGTCAAAGCCTACTGGGGCCAAGGGTTTGCTTCTGAGTCAGAAGTGGGTTTTTAGTCAGTAAAAGTCTGTCACTATCTCCCGCTCCGCCCAAGTCATTGGATGATTTTCCCATCTACAAATAAAAAAGATGTTTAGTTATGGATTTTAAGTATCGTGTTCGTGATTATGTGTTGGTAATTGGTGATTGAAGAAGCGGTATCTCGAAAATTACATTCCGGATAGAATTTATAAAATACCTATGTTATGCTCTCTTTTGCGTTTATTGCAATAATTGAGTAGGTTTAATTAACCGCCGTTCTGTTGGTTACTATCAAGAAATTGTCTATTAATTTTTATTTATATAATTATACAGTCGAGCGCTAAAGAATGAAAAGAAAATGATATTTCTTAATGATAACAGAAGTACTCGGAAAGTTGTATCGTGTCACTAAGATGAGTCGATCGATTAATTGGATAGAAATTTAAACTGCGTGTCTATCAATTTCGCTACGTTCAACGTATCAATTAGAGCCATGGATTGCCGACTGAGTTGAGGTTTTTTACCCTGAAGTGAAAGGAAAACTCGTATTAAATAATATACGATTTGTAGACGTGTTTCCAGATAGTTCAATGTACAGTCACGACTCATGAGCAATATTTTATAAACATTGTCACATTTTAAATATAACATTAGTTTAGTATATATATGCCAAACACGAAACACGTGTCTAGTATTTTTATGTAAAGAATCCATGTACAAAAATTCATATCATAAAAATCACAAAGTTATAAGCTTGTCAACAAAAATCCATAGCCGGGCTATCCAGGTGACTTAGGGGTTGTTTTGCACTTGCACCCGGCTGTTTGGAGGCGTCTAATGCCCGCTATGTCCTGCTGTGCGTGTACTTAGTGTCGGAGGTGTCCAACTTGTAATCTTTTTAAATATTTTTGGGAAAAATAATAATTATAACATGGTATAAAAACTATTGGATTCCATTCAGTCACTGATTCTGAGCGAACTATATTCAGAAGTAAGTCTACGATAGATGATTGCATCTTTGCTTACCATCAGATGGGATCGCAATCAAGCACTAGTTTATATGAATTCAAAAAAAAAATGTTTCTAAATTACCTAACCATCATGAGAGCAGAGGTGACCGAGTGGTAACGGCCCCAACTTACGAGGTTCAAGTCGTGGGTACAAACCCAGCCAGGCACATTACGTTGTGTAAGTAATCTATTTTATCACCATTGCTCTCAAAACTATGAAGGAAAACATCGCGAGGAAACCGGCATGTCCTAGAACAAAAAATTTGAAGACACGTGACATTCACCAACCCGCACTGGACCCGCGTGGTGGATTACGGCCCATTCCTTCTCATAGAGGGGAGGCCTGAGTCCCAGCAATGGGAACAATAAATTATTCTGAATATTATCATTATGCTAACCATCAAATAGTTAATTTAGAACCAATTGTCGTACACATATTTCTTGAATAGTAAAAGTTAAGATAGACAGAAAATGTGACAATCATGTATAAATCTTATTGCTCGTGACTCTACAGCAACGTTAGCCACTCTCAAAGCAAAGAATTCCATGTCCGTGTCCATATTTTATCCATCGAAGAAGTTGGTGTCGTCAATTTATTATTTAAATGAGCTCAATTTATAGGCCACAGGTAGAGCTAGTGCGTTGACGTGCAGCTTCGAGTCTGGAGCCGTACGTGTGAGCCCACCTAACCATGAATTATTTAGAAGCACTGGAGCAGCAATATTATATGCTGGTCTCTAGCTTGCCAGCTTTATGGAGCAAACTTGTTTGTCTTCGAACTACGATCGTTCCAAGTTTATGCATTAGTTCACAACGGGAATAAGAGCTAAGACGCCACTAAATACTAAACGTTCCGGTGGAGTAACTAATGTTTAATTAAGGAAACATCGCCAAGTGCTTTGGCTTTATCGTATACATCGATCGTGGTCCATAGATGTAAACAAATTGAATTAACCATGCCGTCCAAGAATATTTCTAGCATGTCAAAGCAATTTAGTTTTCCAAATATGGTATACACAAATCTACATATTGCCTTGACACGAAATGGGAATTGAGTGTTTGAAAATAACCTTCTGGACGAACCGGTTTCTACCGATGAAGATGTTTTTGTTAAAGAGGGTGCAAATAGGTACTACATTTTCACAGCATAAGCATAATCTGCCTTATAATGTTGCCATTGCTGAGACTCAGGCCTCCTCTCTGAGAGAGGTCCCAGTGCGGTTTAGTGGATGACACACATCTTCAATTTTTTTGGTTCTAGGATAGATTTCCTCACGATTTTTTCCTTAACTGTTTTGAGAGCAATTACAACTAGCAAGTCGCGGGGCCGTTACCAATGGGTCACCACTGCTCCCTTTTAATCTCTCACTGCTAACTTTTGCAGACTTGAGAAATAATTTTAATCGCGAAAAAGACCTTGATACAGATCAAAGATAAACTAAAGCAGGAAAAAAACATCTCAAAAGGCTTACAGAGCCTCTTCCCTAATTAGAATAAGACAAAAGTTATAGCATTTTTACAGCAGCAGTAACCAGTCATATTTAACTGAACATTTTTGCGTCGGAAGCATTTCAAAGAGTAGGTAATATAAAATGGGTATATTTTGGCCATAAAATGTGTCCGTCGAGTGTCCTTTTACGAGTGTAATTTTATAGCAGTCCAAAGACATAACGTGGTCTGGATGTATCATGGTATTAAATATTATCTTCGGCTTTTCGGAAAAGTTTTTGTGTTGGATATCTTACCATAAGTTTGTAAACAGAGGAAATAAGGTATTTTATCTATGGTCTTAGCGTTGTGTGGCGCGGCGAGCGGGGTGGCATCAGTAAGTGGAGAGTTTTCGCTATGAGCGGCGTCTCGTGGCATGCTTTAAACATTTTCTTACCTCGCCGCTCCGCGCTTAGCTACCCCTCACAGTGGCAAGATCTTGAACGGGCCGTAAATCCTGACTCATCAAGACCCAGCCATGACCCTTGAATCTGAAACCCTGAAATTATGCACAAACGTTTCTTTTATGATTTATGTAAAGAATAAGTTTAAACAACATTCACGCGGGCGAAGTCGGTGGCAAAAGTTAGAAATAATATCTATAAATAGTAACGGACCAACATGTTTGTTCTGAGTGAGGTTCCATTAGCATCCTGCGGATACGGAACCCTAAAAAAGGATTCCTTAAACTAGAACCAGATCTTTATGGGGATTCACATATAAACGATAGTCCATAATACGGTAAACGTATGTCATTGAAGTTACGAGGAAAGCAGTAAACCATTATGCTAAGTAGTCATAAAACCAACCACTACAGATCAGCAAAATGCCATCTGTTGTAAAAATTATCAGCTCTATCTAACGTAAAACTGTAGCAGTTAAAAACCTGGTGGAAACGTTAAAACTGAAAACTAATTGACTGAAAACACTTAAAATACCGTCGAAGCTGGCGGATTTTACGAACTATAGATTGTGTACTGGGGCCACAGGGGCGTCGCAAAATAAATGCGAGCAAAATCGAACAAGACCTGGTCAGGCGTACAAAGTGGGCCAAGGTCGGGACCTCACCTGACTGGTCCTTCATAACAGAATGGTGCATACAGAATAAAATGAACGAATGTTTTATTCTAGGACTAGCTTCTACCAGTGGCTTCGTCCACGTGAAAATAGGTTTCTCCATACAAACTTGGAACCCTCATTTCCTCTCCCTATGAGGTGATGTTTAGAAAAACCGTTCTTTGTGCTCGCCAACATTATAAAAGGAAACCTTGTGCCCTATATACTACACAACACTACTACAAAATATCCTAGTCCCAGTAGTTTCGGCTGTGCGTTGATATGTTAGTCGAGTGTATTGTGTGATAAAGTTGCTGGAGGGTCAGAAGACTGTCTGTAAAATTAACTAGCAGCTACATGATGATCGATCACTCCACAACGACAAAAACGGGACACGGGTTGTGGTAGATCCTTCCAGAGTTGTGGGATTTTTCGAAAGAGTTACCGTGGGTCTTGAACAAAAATGCCAACTATGGGAACACATGTGGGTTTTAGTCAGTAAAAAGCCTGACTCTCCTTGTCGCTCCATCCAGAGCATGAGGAGTCATTTGGTGTTTTCTCATTGGAAAAAAGTTACTGGATAGTTATGGTCCTGGAACTTACTTGTATGATGGGTCTTGTTCTTCGTCCTCAATAAAAAAGAATATGACAGGAGTTGAGACGTAGATGGTAAAACTGGTGTCATATCGTCATCATCATCACTGGAATGACGTCCATTGCTCGGCTAAGCATCCACTAATTATCGGTCTTAGGCATCTCGCATCCATCGGATTCTCGCGACCCTTACCAAGTCGTCGGTCCTTCTTATCGGAGGACTTCCTGCGTCTTCCGGTACGTGGTCGCTACTTCAAAACCTTCATCGCGGCGTCATAAAAGTCCTAACATGCTGAAAACATTGCTATAAACAATGATATCAGAGCCTGCCAACTACGTGCATTAGTCCTCCATCACAATGATGATAAGGCCATCCCTTGTTCAGCTGTCAACGCACAAAAGCTGCTGATGTAAAAGGTTCTGTCCGGGGGGTTGTCAAGATCCAAACGTTTGACACATGAATAGACACAACAGGTAACAGTGGCCTTTAAACTGGGTCAATGTCGCCTCGTCCTTCAGATGCATACACGTAACAAAACAGACGGTAACCACAAGGATAATGTTTGTGGATTACGATGACATTTATTTTCATATATAGAAGCTCATTACATTCTAGCAAGCGAGGTCAGCTTACTGCAAGGCTTTATAGAATTACCTAGTCGTTTGCTCTTTTAAGGACTTCTGGATTTTTTTGTGAGATTTTATTTAATGACTGCACGCCCCACCAAAGAGCGTTAGAGACTACTGGTTTCTTTTTCAGAAATTCGCCGTGTCCCTAGCGGGGAAATCTCTATAAGAAGTGCGTGGAATACTACACGCCATCGTCGGCAGTTAGGGCTCGATCTGGTCAGTTACCAGACGACCGGGCGCCGAGCTGAAACTACTATGAAATTATGAAATTTAAAACTTCCCAACGCGTCTGTCATTCTGTTCACAAAAAACTCAAAAACTGAACGAATTTTTATGCACTTTTCACCAATAGACAGAGTGATTAATGTGGAAAATTTAAGTGTATGAAGAAAAGACAAGAATTTCAATGATTCATAATACCTGCGTGAAGCTGAGACGGGTCGCTAGTCTAAACTCAGGAAAGGTTGTCTTAAGATAACACCATAGTTGTATAAAACAATATCTGAATTACTGAGAAGCCAACGTTCGTGTTATCAGGCCTCAGCTGTACGTGGGTGGAGAATAATGGAGATATGATGTAGGTCCTTAGTCCATAGGCAAACTGTCCATCAGCACCTACGCATGACATTTACCGGGAAGATCGGTTTAGTTTAGTTAGCCTAACCACCCTCAGTTGTAGTCACTAACCCCGTTATTGCAGGATATAATATATTCTCTATGATAAAGGATTTTAAAGTTCAAATGTACTTGAAATAAATACAGAAAGGTGCTCCCTAATGCCTTAATTATCCTAGAGAACAAAATTTACCCCAACATAAGGCGTAAAGCTGTCAAATTGTCCAACAATATCCCGCGTCACGTGACCGCGTCGTATAATATTGGGGGGTGTTATTTTTAATGAAAATAAACAGTTTAGAATAGAAACGTGGTTTTATTCTTGATCAAAGACACGGAACAACTTGACCGATAGGCTTATGTTTATGGTAAGTATCTATGGACTAGAGATGTACTCATAGTAATATGAATCGGTAAACTAGGGTTCAATTTTCTAATTTCAACACTCTCACCAAATTTGAACCCTTTCATTTAAATACATATTTAATTCTAGAACATAAATAACAATCTGAACTCTGTTCCAAAAATATAGATTTAAAACACAACCAAGTTAACAAACTCTGACCAAAGTTAATATTAAGTTTTATACAGTACTAACGAACAATATTAATTTTCTTAACACCAATTTTAGACCTAAGATATTGGTATTTATCTCTAGGCAGAGCCTTAGTAAATATATCAGCATATTGTTCCTTAGTAGAAACATATTTTAATTCTATTTGTTTTTCACAATATTTTTCTTTGATGAAATTATACTTGACATCAATATGCTTACAACGTTTGTGATAGTCCACATTTTTAATTAAACAGATTGCACTTTGATTGTCAATATTTAAACATATAAAATCCTGATTAAATTCACCAATGTCCAGTAATAATCTTTTTAACCACAAAGCTTCTTTTGTCGCAGAACAAGCAGCCATAAATTCCGCTTCCGTGGTGGATAAAGCAACACTGTGCTGACGTTGTGTTGCCCATGTTATGGCAGCTCCATTTTTAATGAACACATACCCAGTTAATGACTTTCTAGTGGTAGTGTCTTTAGCATAATCTGCATCACTGTAAGCTTCAATTTTATTTTGCTGAGAAGATGTATAACACAGACCATAGTCTTTGGTTTCCTTTAAATATTTAATTATCTTCTTGACGACATTCCAATGAGTGTGATCAAAACAATTGAGATATCGACTCACCAGACTAACTCCATACATGATGTCAGGTCTGCTTACCACAGCCAGATGCATGAGTGACCCAACTGCCTCCCGGTATGGAATATTCTTATCCACAAACTCAGTGCTCTTCTCCAGTGTGGTATGTGGGTCTACTGGAATATTATTAGAATTAGCATCTTGCATATTATATTTAAACAATATTCTCTCAATATATTTTGACTGATGAATAAAGACACATCCTTCAGATTTTTCAATTTGTAATCCAACAAAGTTCTTTGGATCACATTGCTTTATTTCATAATTTTGCTTTAATTCATGCATTACTGTATTTAGTGTATCTTTTGACTTTGAAAGTAGAAGTCCATCATCAACATACAGCAATAAATAAACTTTGTTGTTGTTTACATTTCCAACATACAAACACCTATCTGCATGACTATTGTTGAAACCAAATTTCTTCAGTGAGGTGTCAAACTTTTGGTTCCAACACCGTGGTGCTTGTTTGAGACCATAAAGAGAACGATTGAGTTTACATACCATATTTGAATTAGCATCTAAACCTTGAGGCGGTGTCATATAAATGTCTTCTTTAACATCACCATATAGGAATGCAGTTTTGACATCAAACTGAACAATATTCAAATTATGTTGTGCTGCCTCTGAAAGTAAAACTCGTACTGAATCATATCTCACTGTTGGAGAGTATATTTCTTTATAATCAATGCCTTGTTTTTGACTACATCCTTTGGCACATAATCTTGACTTATAGAGCGGACCAGATGGCTCATCTTTTATTCTGAAGACCCATTTGCAGCCAATCACCCGCACTCCTTCAGGTTTCTTAATTAATTGCCAAGTTTTATTCTTTGCATGTGCCTGTAGTTCTTCCTCAATAGATTGCCTCCATTTGGTAGCATTCACATTTTCGTTAGATATTGCTTCATCATATGTTTGTGGGGCATTTTCTTGTCCCGCAATTTCTTCTGTACACATATAGGTATTTCCTTGCATTTTACACAATCTTGCCTTAGATCTTGTAGTTACATTTGACATGAATTCTGTGTGATCTATATTTATCCCTGGTTCATATAAAGATCCTTCATCTGAGTAGAAGTCATCACTGGACTCATCTTTAGTATCTTCAATACTTTGAGATAAATTCTGCAAAGTTGTGTCAGTTGTAGAAATATCTTCACAGGTATTTGGGGCTGACTCTGATAATGGTACCATAGCATAATTTCTTTTCACTGAGCTTTCTAGAAAAATCACATCTCTGCTTATAGTGATTTTTCTTGTTTTGGGATCTAAGAGCCTGTACCCTTTGGTTTGTTCACTGTACCCAATAAATATCATTTTGTTTGCCTTAGAGTCCCACTTCTTAGATTTTTCTTTTGGAACATGTACCATTGCTTCACAGCCAAAGATTTTCATATGAGTGATATCTGGCTTTTTACCGCTCCACATCTCTTCTGGTGTTAAAAAGGCTAAAGCTCTTGTTGGACATCTATTAGTGATGTAAGCTGCAGTTGACACAGCTTCTGCCCAATAATGCTTTTGGAGTTTTGCATTTAAGAGCATACATCTAGCTCTTTCTAACAATGTGCGATTCATCCTTTCCGCTAAGCCGTTTTGTTGTGGCGTGTACGGAGTGGAGGTTTGATGTACAATTCCAGATTTCTTGAGAAAAGCTTGAAACTCATTGCTTAAATACTCAGTCCCATTATCTGTGCGGAGAGTTTTTATAGTCAAATCAAGTTGATTTTCAACCAGGACTTTAAAGTCATGAAATTTTTGAAATACTTCTGATCTTCTTTTGATTAAGTATACGAATACTTTCCGGGTGAAATCATCGATGAAAGTAATAAAGTAGCGAGCTCCTCCAAGAGACGGTGTCTCCATTGGACCACAGACATCAGAGTGAATAAGTTCTAGCTTTGCTTGTGCTCGGGAACCTTCTGAAGGGAATGGTAATCTTGTTTGCTTTCCTTCCAAACAGGAGATGCATATCACTTTGTCTGTATTTTCTATTTTAACTCCTGCACTTTCTGATAATTTATTTAAATCTTCAAAATTTAAATGTGCCATTCTCTGATGCCATAAATACGAATCATTCTCTGTAGAAGCAGATATGTATGCTGGAATACTGTGTGTAACTAGCCTGTACATATTGTTTATCATTTTAGCAGCTGCAACTTGCTTGTTTATTTTATTCAGGATTTTACAGCCTTGTTTATCAAATTGCACTTGACAGCCACTATTTATTATTTGACTGACAGAAAGAAGGTTGGTAGCTAACTCAGGAACATAGAGAACATTCTGTACCTTGATAGTTTCCAACTGACCTTGCATGTTGACAACATTAAGATTTACTTTTCCACAGGCCTTCACAACTAGCTTCTTGTCATTAGCTGCTCTTATTGTGGAAATTGGAGGTATAATTTCATCGTAGAGTAAATCACGGTTCATTGTCATATGCATTGACGCTCCAGAATCAATGTACCAATTATTGTCGTTGTTTATTGTTGCAGAAAACACGGCGACATAACTAGAATCAGTGTTCTCATTAGACTTCTGTTCCTTTTTCTTATTACGGCAATTTTTACTTATGTGCCCATATTTATTGCACACATAGCACCTTGGACCTTTACCAGTTTTGTTTTTATCTTGAGCTTGTTTGACAAATTGATTCCCCTTGCCTTTAACATACAATGCACTAGACTCAGAGTTTCTCACATCTTGCAGAAGCTTAGTCTTCACGGAATCAGCTGTTATTGTCACTCCGGAGCTTTCAAGTGCCATGATCATTGGTTGATACATTTCTGGCAAACCGGCAAGTAATAAAGTCCCAAGCCACTCGTCATTGACTTCAAAACCAATGTTCCGTAGCTTATGAGCAGTGGTCATGATCTTGTTAACATAATCTTCTATGTTCAGACAATTTTCAAGCGTTGTATTGATCAGATCTCTCAACAGACCAACTCGGCGTGTCAAACCTGTGTCATCGAAAGCTTTGGCCAAATTATTCCAAACCTCTTTAGCTGTTTTCGCTTCTTGAATATGTACGTAGTTGATAGGATGTACTAATAAAATAATTTTCGACTTTGCTTTTGTGTCAAGTTTGGAATCAATTTCTTCATCGGGTTTCGCGGTGACACAACTCCATAATTCCTCATGTTCGAGGTAAGTTTGCACTGCAAATCTCCACGTAGGATAGTTTTCTCTTCCAGTCAGCTTTTCAATCAGTGCCATCGTACTGTTTGACGACATTTTTGCTGATGAAGTTTATTGAAAACGAGTTGAGTTTTGAGGTTATACCGAACTACTTTCCTTTTGTTTTGATTTAACAAATAAACTGTTTATTTTTACTTTTAAGCAAGAAAATAAGGTGGGCTGGGCCCATAACCTGTTATTTTTAATGAAAATAAACAGTTTAGAATAGAAACGTGGTTTTATTCTTGATCAAAGACACGGAACAACTTGACCGATAGGCTTATGTTTATGGTAAGTATCTATGGACTAGAGATGTACTCATAGTAATATGAATCGGTAAACTAGGGTTCAATTTTCTAATTTCAACAGGGGGCAAGGTTATCCCCGAACTCCCTCAAAAAACCTGAGAGGCCTAATCTGTTGAGAGGTGGGCTGGTTGGAATAAACCCACCAAAGGTTAAGGCCGCCATTGCCCTTGTACAATGGTCCGCATAGGACTAAGTGCGGAAACCATACCTGAACATGGTTCCCGCACTTAGTCCTATGCGTCCTATGTGTCCTGTTCTGTGTTTTGTCTGAACATACTCGTAATATAACATTGGGGGGCAATTTGCGGGACGTTGCACGTCATGTTTGGGAACATTTGTCACTTAATGTATCTGAGGCTTTACTTATTGAGCTGATAAGGGCTGCGGGAATATTCCAATGAATCACGCACGAGCCACCCTGTAACGCAAATGGCTACTGAAGAGACACGGCTTAGTTTAAGTTTGCCATCGTGCTGAAAGGATTTGCCAATCGACCGAAGACGATTGCTCAAAGTGCGCCGGACGTAGCAGTAGTTCGGAAGGTACGTCGCTCGGGGAGGTCTTTTCATGCATGAAGTCAATAAAAAGCTTAGTCTCACACTCGCTTCACAGAAATCGAGACAAATTTTCTTTTCCACCCCCCAAAAGTAAAGCCAAGCTTCAAATTGCTTCTTCCAAAATGTATCTGTATAGGACAAGAATGGCAATTACATCTGACGGGATTCAGTGTCGATTGTTCAGAAACCACTGGACACAATTACACTGGTTTTCGGAAAACGTCATGTAGTTTCATTAAATTTGACCGAAGTGGCTAGCCGACCGTTTCTACCAATTTTGTAAAAAAATTCCAGTGCCTTCTATCTATTTGTCATTTCAAATAGCGTGACTACTTACCGTGAGTGATGTGAATGTTTACATGTGATAATTTAGTGTTTAGTTAAAAAGTGCGAAATACAATTTGCTTAAACTTCTTTTTGTTTTTTTAAAAAAGAAAGACGTAGGAACCTAGATAAATATTGTCTATAACCAAATATCATCATAATATGTTGGAAATATGCTCCAACTGCAAATGAGCGTGGTATTACGTTTGTATGGAAATTCATCCTCCGCCGGCCCCTTAACTTGTACTTTTTTGTTACGTAAAATGAACGTCCAAAAAAAGACACCAAGATGGACATACTTACCTAATAGACGAGGGCAGAAAGACTGCCAGGCTCAAATGGGATTGGGGCATTTACGTCAACTACATGCACAGAGACCGCTGATCAAGTGTCGCAGAAAAATTGTTATTAGAATGAAACCCTCGAGGATGTCATATTTTTAGTTTTTTACATTTTAGATAAAAACACCACCATATGGATTACGTCCTAATTTCACACGATAGTATCTGGTAATCTGTGCCACCATCAATCACGATTCATGATGAACCTCGTGAAAACACACAAGTGTCTTTACGAAAAAATCGTAAGTAGAATTTGATGTTTTTACAATAATAACATGAAATATGTTTACCTATAATTTAGATGCTTTGGAAAATGCATACAATTCCCAAACCTATAAATAAGCTGTATAATAAAATTTTACAGAGCATAGTGTTTTTCTTTTGTTTCTAAAGGCTTATTTTGCCTTTAGAAGCCGCCTTATATGCCACACGAGTGCAAGTTTGAACGTTATTAGTACTTAGAAAAATAAGAAACGTATTCTATATAGACTTTTATTTATGTGTACGACACTTGATTGATATACGGACTTCTGCGCTTCTACTCTAGATTTATGGGATTAGAATTTTCTGCAACCATCTGTATTCTTTACCAATACCTGTCACCCTTCAATACAATTGTTTACGGGCATCTTCTGTGCTCCTCCATCGCTTACCATCAGGAGTGATCGAGATCAAGAGTGGGCTTATCAGAATCTTTTTTAAATACTTGTGTGTTATCTTTGACAGTCATTACTTCTGGTCAGAATTCAGGAAACGAGTGAATAAGTTACTTCTATCCTAGGCCTATGTCCAACAGTGGACGTGTATCGGCTGAAATGATGATGATGATGATGAAGTGTGCTCCATTATAGACCACATCATCGCTTACCATCAGGTGAGATAGTGGTCAAACGCGAGCCTATAATAATAAAATTTTAAAAAATGCTATGTTATCCCTAAAAAAGTTTGATATTATAAATCTAGAGCTACTTTAGACCGACCCACACGTGTAACACGCCTCATTTGTACGTAGAACGACGTAGCGTGGCGTGGATCTAGTGTAGCTCTACAAGTCTAGTATCAGTTTGCAGTGTAGTTCTACCTTAAATGTCGAAGATTATACAAGTGTGCTTACTAAGCCGGTTAAGAAATTAGCAAGACACGTCTGTGACCTTTACGTGACTGAATAAAGGAATAGGACCAACCGTTTCACCCCAACAGAAGAAGAATATTCCCAAGAGGAAGTCCAACTTTATACT
Organism: Mythimna ferrago; assembly: GCA_910589285.2. Classification (NCBI taxonomy): domain Eukaryota; kingdom Metazoa; phylum Arthropoda; class Insecta; order Lepidoptera; family Noctuidae; genus Mythimna; species Mythimna ferrago. The sequence continues at coordinate 7,409,005 of OU342693.1, forward strand.
GTCATAATTATATACTGAAGCATTTGTTAATACTTATCAGCTGTCCATTAATGCACATAGACTTCCTTCAAGACTATTGAATTGAACGATTGTAGTTAAATTGTCATACTAGTTCCTATATTGCAGTTGAATATCGCGATATTCAAAAACAGAAAATGACAGGACGATGTTTTCTAACAAATTCTTTTGCAAAAACACACGCCATGTCCTCATTAAGAAAACTAATTAAATAGTTATTTAGCAACACGAATAAAGTTTATCACTACGATCTATTGTTTCGTTTGTAGACGTCGCAAAACAACACATAAACAAAGGTTTTTACAAAGCAATATAAATTTAGTACACTTCGCTCACAAAGCCTGGAGCACAGGCGTAGGGTAGCCAGCCTTTCGGTATTTTACAGGATGCATTTTGTAGCGTGTACGTGACTTGATTCCGCGATCAACCTACATCGGACAATTCAACGTATGGCGAGTGTCCACCCTTACATTGTTAACACATCCACGGTCCTGACTAAGCGTTTCGCCTCGTCGTTTATACCGAAGCATACAAATAATTTGCCTGCTGCAGTTTTCCCGTCTAATTATAATTTAGGTGTCTTCAAGGATAGAGTGAATAGACTCTTAATAAATTAGTGCGCTTCATCATTAACAGTTGCATCATTGCTTACCGTTTTTACCACTGACACCTTTTCTTGTGGTGGGGAATCACCAAATAACTTCGCCCGCTATTGATGGTGCGAGAGGGAGTGTCGGAAATTTACTGATTAAACCCACCAGTGTTTCTTTAGTTGCCCTTAGCGTTCCAGGGCCACGGTGACTCTTTCGAACAATCCTGCATCCCAGGCAGATATCGGGGACTCTGAATTATTCTCTACTAGTTACTGCCAGTGGCTTCACTCGCGTTGCAGTAGAAAATTATCCCAAAGGAACATAATTCTGGAATAAAAAGAACATGGTCTACCCGTGTGCCAATTTTCATCGAAATCCGTTCAGCGGTTCAAGCGTGAAGAAATAACAAACATAAACACACATACACTCAGAATGGCCGGGATCCCGATCCCGATTTCCGGCCTCTGCAGGCGCGGGCTTGTGGGTGGCGAGAAATGAGTAGCTCATAGCTCACCGTCCGACCGTCCGATAACCGTCCGGGCCGAGCCCAAGTCGTCGACAGCGCGTAGTACGCGCGCCTCATGGAGATATCAGCAAACCCTAGAGGCCCAGCAGGGTCGAAGCCTACTGGAGCCATGGGTTCGCATCTGAAAGGACAACCCGGTCCTGGAATGCAAATGCAACAAAGGAGTGCTTTTTAGTCATTAAGAGTCTGACACGCTCACCCGCCTCGCCCAAGGACGGGGAATGTCATTGAATTATTTCCCGTATAAAACAAAAACATACCTACACTCCGAAACTACTTTTTATAATATTTGTGTGATGTAAACTAAATTGTCTAGTTCATAATACTGATCTTAAGAACAAGTTTACCCTGTAGATAATAGAATATTAAAGTTCGAAGTATACCTTGGCTTCATGGTTATTAACTTAAGTACCATACGAAGTAACTTCTCATAGGAAACTGCAATGGGTTTTGTCTAGCACCGTTATGCGAGACTTGAGTGAGCCGTTTACTTACATTGTAGTGTACTTGACTTGCTAACACTAAGTATAGATTACCTGTTATGAAATTTAACGGAATAAACTTTGTATATCTATGGAAAATTATGTTTTTATTCTACTAGCTTTTTCCGTGGTTTTGCTCATCAATAAGCTTAAGCATAATCAGCATTATAACCTTCCACGTACAATGGTCCGCATAGGACTAAATGCGGAAACCATAATCAAACAGAACTGAACCTTCCCACTTCTGGGACTCAGGCCTCCTCTCTAAGAGAGGAAATGGGCCGTAATCCACTACGCAGACCTAGTGTGGGTTCGTGAATGTCGCAAGTCTTCGAATTTTTTATTCTAGGACACGCCGATTTTCTCACGATGTTTTCCTTCACCGCTTTGAGAGTATTCGTATAAATTACACAAAATGGCCACCACTGCTCGTCAATATTTTAACTCAATCAGTACTTCCGGAGATTTCGTTCAACAAACAGTATCTTTTTATTAGTTTAGATTCAAAATACGTAGCCCTTAAAATGTCATATCATCGGTGAAGTGTCAAAAATTCCTAAATGTAGAATCGCAAAGATGTTTAATTTCCTGAGAAGTTACAAGTCCCTGAATATATTTATTTATTGAGAAAACGATAAATTATTCTTGAATTATTAATGCTATTGAAATATGTTTTATAGTGATGATCCATTAATCACGTTCTAGACTTCGAAACCATCCAATCGGTGTGCCCTAAAAACCAGTTTTCATCTCATCAAAAAGGCAACAATGCGAAGATGTTTTTAGGTCATTTATTTATTTATTATCTAAATGCTTTATATGCACACAAAAGTACAGAGGCATTTTCTACCAGTCAACCTTTGGGTGATACAGAGAAAAATAGTGGTAGGTTCAATAAAAGAGAAAAATGGCAAACAATGCCTTCAAACAATGCCATTAAAACAATGCATTTAAAAAAGTGTTTTTATTCTAACAAAAGCTTATATGCTGCTAGTCTTTTATAAAAGGCACATTTTTCAATAATAACTTTCAATTCTTGACCGAGCAGGCCTTTTGCAGAGAATCTATTGACCGCAACTCAAGGCCTTCCAAAGGTATTTGTATCATTATCCGAACATCAAAAGATCACCCTGGGGCCTTACCATGACATGTTAAAATGTCAGTCGTGCGAGTGAAAAAGAGGGATCGAGCTATACACCATAAATTTTTAATTAGTACAAATACTTAAAGGACTTATTAAAAAAGTCTTGTTAGTATATTAGTAAAGTCTCAATAAATAATATTCAAAAACAGAAAAGTTATTAGCGTTTGTTTTTATCCCAAAATATCGCTCAATTTATGGACATATTGTACAGGCAATTGATTTGAATGAATAAATGACGATCGAAATGATAAACACTGCGCGTAGTATTTTTTAGTAGCTATTGTTATGAATGATTCTGTTATGAATTTACCAATTAGACAAATTTTCGTGGACAATTTTGTGATTTCTTTTTTTTTTTTTACTTTTGATTACAAGAATATGATCAGGAATGGGTACGGCTTTACGGACAGAGCCCCTTTTTTTGTTCCGATTAAAAATAGGGGTTTATAGCTACATCCCTTTAACAGTTCAGTTTAGATCGTGTTAAGAGCTCGTGGTAGGGTCTCTGATCGTAACTGACGGATATTACTTCCTACGGATTACGTACCGTAGATCGGTGGTCCAATCAATGGATTTTGGCTGCCTGGCTTACGCTTCAGTAGGCCAAAAGCGATTCCGTAATAGAATGTACATAACCAAGTTAAACGTTGTAAACGATAGGTCGGTGTTGTAGCATAATATGTTGTTCCGTTCTGCCAATTCGTTTGGTTCCTTTACTCGTTTTATGTATCAGAAAGATACATAAAACGAATAATAAATATATTTAATATAAAGGGAACGAGAGTTTATTTCTGGGCCGAAATGTAATAAGTTGAGGTGTGGCTTAAAAGTAAGTTTAAGTCATGAATGAATAAGGTTATCGATTACCGTAATCGATAAACATTTTATTTTTAAAAAGCATTTTTTTTAATCTATGGAATTAAGATAGTTTTTTATAAGCTGTCAGTGCCAAACTGACAGCTTATAAAAAACTATCTTAATTCCCAATATATATGTTCTTAGGAATATAAATAATTCCATTGCTTCTCAAGTTACTAAAATAGCTTTCGACAGAACGATGTCTGTCGGGTCAACTAGTAATAATACAATAAATATACACTACCTAATACCTATATCTTCATAATTATTTTGACTGCTTGGTCTTCTTTTCATGTCTCGAAAAGTTAGTTTCTGCCTTCGTTTTACATCTTTTAAGACCTTATTTTTCTTCTCCATTGTTCTCATAATACTGCCATCACATATGTAAATAGAAGTTCCAGAAACGCAAAATTTTGACCGATTTCACAACGACTGAGCTTCGAATAGGGTTGCCACAAAGGTAACTACAATATTATTCTGTTATTTTACAAGTCCAGGAGTCCGAAGTGAGGTGCGGCAAAAGGCATGCAAAATAGGTTTTACTGAATGAAAAGCATCGCTTGCCTTTGACTCTCAAAGAGATGGACGTGGGTGTAGAAATTAAGTTAAATTCTTACTAACAAGTATTCCTACCTTGAATTACAGTTGTAGTTTTTAGATATTCAAAGACTTAATTTGCGTTTAAAAAGGAGCCTGTTCTGACTTCAAAGTAGCCTTTAGTCGCTTTGGCTTTTATTTTCTTCTAAAGTTGTGTTTGTTAAAATAGCAGCCCTAAGTCACCGCAAGGCCGAAGAGGTAGTCAAGACCTTTTATGTTTTTAGATCAGAAAGTCAACTGTTCGTGAATCATTCGGGCCTAAACTTTATAGTTACAAGTACAGTCTGTCTAAAAAGTCAAACGACTTGGATAATTATTAGGGTAAAACGAAATCTGATGTAGGTAGTCGACAATGGTTCAATAATAAAGGTTGATTAAGAGATCTTGATCATTGTTTTGTTGTTGAAGAACTTTATAAAAAGTATCGGATAGAAGTATTTTTTAAATGATTTATTATTATTAAAGGACTTTTGAACAATAAAAAATGTAAAAGATTTACGTTAAAATATACCTATTTCAGTCTCTTTGATGATATTCTTATTACAAAAGTAGGATACATTTGCAAAGATATAACAGTGTCATAAGTAAGTTTGAAGTAAGAAAAGATGGATGGATTGTGTGAGAAGCGATATGAAAGAAAAGGGAGTTAGTGATAGTCTGACCAGTGACAGGACAGAATGGAAGAAAAAAACGTGTTGCGCCGACCCCAAATAAAACGGGCTAGGGCAGGAAGATGATGATGATGAAGTAAGTTTGAAGTAATAACATAAATGTGAAATTGTAAGAGAAATCTGATTCTAAATATTCTACTCCGCTTATTGATTCATCATCACTAGCCATATTACGATCAACATCTGTTGTGGAACTATCACCATCTCAAGAAACAAGTGAATGACAACTAAAATTCGCGTTGCCATCAACAGATTTTTTATATCCTTGAAAAATTCCCAAGTTGTTTGATTGTTTAGACAGACTATACCTTCATGTGACTATTTATGTGTGCGTACGTGTATTTAGGAAATTATACCTATGATTTATATTCCTTCGTGAGTTCGTGGTGTGTCCTAGCTATGAGTCAGTACTATCAGCTGTAATAAGTACTGTTTATAAACCTATGTCTCTTTAAATGTAACTATTCATCACAGAAAGGTCATAAGCAAGGAGTGTTTTGTCTATTAATAACGTAGATATAAATCATTATTTATTTGCTCCTTTGATACTAATTTTAGAAGTAGTTTAATGCAAGCCCGACTTAAAATATCGAGTGTCTTCACGTGGGGGCTTTAAATTTTAAAGCTTAACATGATCTTCTAAAAATATGCTTTATAAACGTGATATTTTGTTTACAACATACATACATTAGTTTCTATAATAATTTAGGGTTTAGACTTGTATACTTGACTTAGTTATATTCATAGCTGATCCAGTTATTTAAGAAACTATATTTTACTAACACGCGAAAGTTAGATTTGTAACGCTAAGGTCAAATTGTAACAGATTATTTAATCCCCTAACTGTGCCTTAACCGATCAAGATATCACTAAGTACTCGACTATTATGTGTTTTAGTTAATTCCCCTTGAGACCCTAATTGATGAAATGGCAGAAAAATATGGCCATGATCCTATAAAAAATACCTATAGGTAAATGTTATACGTCTACACTAATATTATAAATAGGTAAAGTTTGTTTTTAAGCTATTGCATAGCTTCTATCGCGGGCCTTGAGCGTGGAGACCGAATCCAGAAATTCCGTAACGAAAATAACCTAACACCCCCCACTCATTTGTTTTTTGAGCGTGGTGACCGATAAGAAAACAAATGAGTGAACAATCAATCAAAATTCAATTCAATGTGTGAAAGTGTAACTTCAATTAATATCAAAGAAAAAAAAACAAAGGAAAAAAAAAAATACTGCATAAATAAAATAAATAAATAATTATAATTGCATAAGTTGATAAAAATGCTATGCAATAGCTTTACCGCGGCAGTCCCCGAGTGCCACACGTCTTTTTTTTGTTTGTAGGAGATAATCTCTGAAAGTACTGCTCCGATTTCTAAAATTTTTTCACCGATAGATAGCTGCTGTATTCCTTAGCAACATAGGCTGTATTTTATGTGCGCGGGCAAAGCCGCGGACAAAAGCTAGTCTTTTATAAAACACAATTACATCACGTACACCAATAATACCTATTTTATCGAAATACAGAATGACTGTTGGGAATGATATTTCTTTTCTAACACGCTATATTAACAGAAAAATATATTTCCTTCGTAAAATTTTAGGAGCGTTTTTATTTTCATTATATTTCTTTCGCCCCAAAGAGAATGAACAATGCATAACAACGACTGTGTTCCCCAAAGAGTTATGCCGGAAAACATACTACTGTTTTAAACTTGGACCTTGCTGGCTTTTTCCACAGAAAAATATTTTAAGCTGTCCTGCTCTTTATATCGTTGTCTGAAATAATAAGAAGTGCAGTCAGAAAATTTGTTCGAAAAATAATTGTATTAATTTCATTTAAATGAGAAAAAGGTTTAGCCTCTTATGGGTTTATTTTATTACTTAGGCATGGGATGTACTTATCTATTAGGGTGTTTTTAATATAGTGCGGAATACATCACGCATGCGGAATTGCTCCGCATGCTGAAAATTTCACAATGCAAAAAAAACGCTTTCCGCGTGCGCGTATGTTACGAATTAGAATGAATAATTGTATGAAATGGACATTTGCGGGGATTACGCGTGCGGGGCAATCCCGCTTGCGGTTTCAAAACCACACGATATTAAAAACACCCTTACTAGTCCAAGTAAACCCTTTTATTAAGTGACATAGGGACGCCAGCGAAGCCGCTGATAGAAGCTAGTAATAAATAAATATATAATGTAGAAGTAGGTACTATCTATATCTGAAACTGTTTCCTGTAGCTAGCTGAAAAACAACATCCTAAAGAATAAATCCATACTACTTTATTCCCTACGTATCTACTGAAAGATCTCATTCGTTCAAATGACCTTACTGCCAAAGACTGAGGACTAAATTACAATTACTGAAAGGTCCTTTGTTCATCAATTAACAGGAATAATTGAATTTACGTTGAAATAGAAGATTTTCTCACCATCTAATGGGAAATAAACCACAAGTCTGAAATTGAAGCTCGGCAGCCGTTCCAACTAATTAAATCACGGACAAGAGATTCGAAAAGAAATACATTCCGATTTGTTCTACAACAAGTGTCGCCGCTTATCTCCCACCCTTTAACTCCACTACAGGCAATAAACCAATAGAAACGCGCATTATGCAACTAACAGACCACGCTCACTTAGATCGCAAGTTTGCTTGGTAGTTGAACTATGAGCGGTGGCCTACTTTATGGCACCCCTGCCCCGCCCACAAGGCCATTCTAACCGCTTCCATGATCTGTGGATTAAATAAACGAGTAGGTACGTCAAAATAGCTTTTAAAATACAAATCTAATGTTTATTGTATGAATGTATGCATAATTTTATACGCACGTGTTGAACTTTCAACACTAGTCTGTCATTTGAAAGTTTAATATTTTACCATTATACAATTCATCTCAAAGTTTGATTTAGTGAGAACACAGAGATGATCTGTGGGTTGCAGATTCATGATTTTTTTTCACCTTCTTCTCAAATCGATGGTTTTCTTTTACCACAAAGTATTTTGCTTCAGTAGATGGCCACGTTTATAGCTAAGTGGTATTTTAGTGTCCCCCAAAATTCATTTGAGTGCTCAAAGTGTACTTAGCTTCATCCCTTATTTTCGCTCGCAGGACTGACATGTCGTGTATGGAGTATTGCTCTCATCTTTGGGACGGATCTGCCCAATACTAGCTAGATACACTTGAGGCAATTGATAGGCGAGCCAGAAGGATAATTGGCAATGATGCACTCGTCCAGTTGAGGCTTCAAAAGTCTTGAGCATCGACGCCGAGTTGCTAGCCTGTCGGTTTTCTACCGGTTGCATTTCGGGGAGTGTGCTTCGGAATTGTATAACCTAATTCCGCCTAGCCCGTTCCATCATCGGACCACCAGAGGTACGGCGATTTGCCACCGGTATATGGTGGACATCCCACCTACACGCACAAAACGTTTTGGGAACACATTCTCTCTCAGTCTTGTGCGTACAGCTAATGAGTGGAATTCCTTGCCGGAGTCTGTGTTTCCTGATGGCTACAACCCGGGAATCTTTAAGTCAAGAGTGAATAGATTTCTTCTAGGTAAGCGCGTTCCATTGTCGACCGCATCGTCGCTTTCGATCAGGTGAGATAGCGGTCAAGCGCGAACCTATTAACAATAATAAAAAAAAAACGACTGACATTTTAACACGTTATGGCAAGTCCCCAGTTTCGCGTTGACTCTTTCAAACAATACTGGCAAGTGTGTTTTTAAATTCATCAGATTTATAATGCGTAATATTTGCTTGAAACAATCATGTATTTCCGAACAGCAGGAACCGGCGACGCGGTAGGCCCAGAAGGAGATGGCGTGACGATTTGGACTCCTACCTTAAGGATTGGCCAGAAGTGGCTAAGGACAGAGAAGAGTGGAATAACAGAAGGGAGGCCTTTGCCCTGCAGTGGGACACAATGGGCTCATAATAATAAATAATAATAATCATGTATTTAGTATGATTTCGTCCTATATTCTCACATCACAAACAACAATCTCACGTGTCAAATTAATATCAGGAAAGTTTTACACTCATATCACATGTAAATAGGTCGGTTCACTATTTCCAATTCAAGTTTCGAATGTTCCAGTATTGAAACAATGAACTTCGTCAAATTGAAACCGAATAAACGATAACTTATACAGAGAAGTGGAGTTATTAAAAACTGTTTTGTTTTGTTATAAAAGTATTAACTTTACATTGCTCTATTGTCATCATCGTTTCAGCCGAAAGACGTCCACTGTTGGACATAGGCCTCCCCCAAGCGTCGCCACAATGATCGATCCCGCGCATCCCGCATCCATCGGATTCCCGCAACCTTCACCAGGTCATCGGTCCATCTTGTAGGAGGCCTTCCGACGCACATAGGCAGTGTAATTAGCCAATCTTGAGCGTAATGCGGAGAATAGAACTGCCAGCTTTATTACCAAGTCTGGGATGGATAAAAAAAAAAAAACCGGCCAAGTGCGAGTCGGACTCGCCCATGAAGGGTTCCGTAGCAGCAAGTAACATAATATAAAAGTTCTTGTAATGTGTTGTAACTTTGATCGATGTTTTAATAATAGTGTATTTTTTTGATTTATGACGCATTAAAAAAAAACTACTTACTAGATTTCGTTCAAACCAATTTTCGTTGGCAGTTTTTATAGTAATGTACATCATATATTTTTTTTAGTTTTATCATTCTCTTATTTTAGAAGTTACAGGGGGGGGGACACACATTTTACCACTTTGGAAGTGTCTCTCGCGCAAACTATTCAGTTTAGAAAAAAATGATAATAGAAACCTCAGTATCATTTTTGAAGACCTATCCATAGATACCCCACACGTATGGGTTTGACGAAAAAAAAATTTTTGAGTTTCAGTTCTAAGTATGGGGGCCCCCAAAATTTATTGCTTTTTTTCTATTTTTGTGTGAAAATCTTAATGCGGTTCACAGAATACATCTACTTACAAAGTTTCAACAGTATAGCTCTTATAGTTTCGGAAAAAAGTGGCTGTGACATACGGACGGACAGACAGACAGACAGACAGACAGACAGACAGACAGACAGACAGACATGACGAATCTATAAGGGTTCCGTTTTTTGCCATTTGGCTACGGAACCCTAAAAACAAATGAAGGCTTAAGGGTTTTCATCAAGAAATTGAAAGAGTTCCTAAATTAAAGATGAATAAACTAGTGCGCCTCACCATCAACGACTGCATCACTGCTTACGATCAGGTGGGATCCCCCAAGTGTCGCCATAATGGCCGGTCCTGTACGCCTCGCATCCATCGGATTCTCGCGACCCTCACCACCGACCAGAGGTCATCGGTGCACCTTCTGGCTTTCCAACGCCACCCTATTTCGCCGCCACGTCCTATTTTAGTAGCATTAAAAATCCGCTTCGTGTATCTCCTTTGGTTTTCCTGCACCTGTTAACACTAATTTACATAGTTCATTGACATGCGATCTTGAACCACAACTTAAAACAAGTCTAGAATATCTCAACTACTTTTTTCTTCATTTCTCTGCTTGGGAGGTTGGTTTTATTTTAGTTATCATTTACGAGAGTATTGTACCCATCGACAAGTCGACATATGTTCGGGTAGAGAGGCGCGTGCGCGGGCGCAGGTCAGTCGACGCGGTTCGTTTGTTGCGCGCGCTTATCTGATCCATTCTGATCGATGATTGGATCACGACGTGTTTAGTATGTGAGATAATTGCAGCATGTGAAGCGAGGCATTCTTGTGTTTCTATTTACGATTTATTCGTTAGAAAAATATTTTAGAAAAAAATTCTTGAAACTATTGTATCGTTTATTTTAAAGTTGAAAGTGGTTTATAAAAAGACGATCGTTAATCATTACAGTGTCGAACTTTTCCAAAAACAACGACAAATTAAATTGTGTAATTTCGCCGGTTATTTGGATCTCGACTCCCGCGCATGTGCCAAGCGTCCGAGGCGCATTTCTTTAGTGTCGACCGATGACACCGTGCCGTGCGTCTACCCCACAGAGTTTTTTATACTTTTTGGTCTAAAATACGAAGAGTTACCTTCAGTCGCATATAGATAGATTTGGAAGTGATCTTTTTCGGTTTGTTTCTCCGCGTTTTGTTTGTCAACACGATGGAAAAGTTACTAGTGCAAGACGGTCCTATAGTGTTATCCTGGATTGTTTTTTTGGTGCTCATCTGTCGATGTTACTATCAGATTAGTGCGATCACTGCTATAGGTAAGTTTTTACTTTCTGTACAAACGTTACTGGGTTTTCACTCTGTGACTCATTTACACTTCGGAAACATTATTTTTTTCTTTGAAAACATGATCGATGGTCACTTGTGTGAGTGGTGTATTGTGTAATGTAATTAACTGAAAAATAACGTATTCTAGGAAAAAGCAATTACATTAACTAGCGGGGTGGTAAAGTAGTTTGCAGTTGAAAGAATAATTTACATACATAAATAAGTTATATGTTCTTTAGAGATTCTGATAAGTTTAGTTTTGAATTTTCATCAAGAAAATGGAATAGACTTCATTATTTTTTTTTCTTATAGGTAGGTAGGTTAACTTTCGTAGTGTACTGCAGTTTGTTTTTCTATTAGGCCCTGTGGCATTCCCGATACCGGTGGGCTACTATTCTTATATTTTTAAATGTTTTGCACATATAGCTGAATAAACGAAATAATAATAATATTCCACAACTATCACACAACGCCGTCTAGTCCCAAGCTAAACAGAGCTTGTGTTAAGAGTACTAGACACTGATAAACGTAGGTACTTATATATTTCTAAATACATACATATTATAGATAAATTACACTCAGACACAACACAAATGATCGTGCTCATCACACAAAGATTTGTCCTGGGTGGGAATCGAACGCACGATCTCCGGCATAGCAGTCAGGGTCACTAACCACTAGACCAACAGGCCTGTTAAATGTATAATAATTGCACTAAACGCTTTTTTGTTTATTATTGATAAGCGCGCGTTTAACTGCTGTTCTCACCTGATGGTAAAATATGATGTAGTTAATGATGGAGCTCTTGCCAGCAAATAAAAAGCCCCCAGGTTATAACTATCAGGAAACACAGAGTCCGGCAGGGATTCCCACTCCTTAGCTGATTTAACTTAAAATAGAAGCCAAACAAATTAAAGACGAAACTAATTATGTTCAGACACTGTATTACTTTTAAAATGAACCTTGAATTAATCTCAGCGGTACCTATAAATTAAAACGTAATCAACCCCTGTGACATTTTGTACAGACTGTGCTGCCATCTATCACGGCTTTATACCAAAACGCGTTTGACAGTTTCTCTTTTTATGTCCCCGTCGTATTTTCGCCATCTGTTTATTTGTTAGAGAATAAAATATATATATATAGCTCTCATTTCACTGGCCATTTATGTCCATCTGAACTTTGAAATAAGTATACCAGGAAAAACGCAAATTGAGCGAAAAACCGCCCGTTAACAATGTAAGTTTGCAAGAAAAGATTTTTTTACTTGGCTTATTTACATTGTTCTAAATCTGACATAATAGTAATTATATAGTAGCGACAAGAGTGAGTAGGCTCTTAATAAACTAGTGCGCCTCACCATCAGAGATTGCATCACTGCTTACGATCAGGTGGGATCGCAGTCAAGCACTAGTAAATATCAATTAAAAAAAAAGAAACGAGTAACTGATATATTTGTAATACATAACATGATTTAAAAACGAGTGTTCCTTGGAGTTTCTTGCACATTCTTCTCCATAGAGATATACGCTGGAGTCTGTGTTTCCTGATAGCTACAACTTAGGGGTCTTTAAGTCAAGAGTGAATAGGTTACTTCTAGGCAAGCGTGCTCCAGCGTCGACCACATCATCGCTTATCATCGAGCCTATCAATAATAATAATAAAGAATAAAAAAAATACGCTTTGGAATTTGCAATTAGCATATTTTTTCTAACAATTGTTTTTTTTTTTTAATAAAGGTAATAGTAGTAGTAAATAGTCTTAATGCTTAACTCTTGATTCTAATAAGTTATTCTTTTAAAGAATTTTGCCCTGCACCAGGAGTTACTCCTATATCGTGAGTGCGTTCACAAATGTGTAAACTCACATACAAAACACGCAGAAACTGGAGCAACTAACTGTAGGCCATAAAAATATTTACAAATTCTTTGTCTGCTGGAAAGCTAAATATAAGTATACGCTATCGTAGTTTTTTTCATTTTGGTAAAATACATAGAGTTCGTGTAGAATAACTTAGGAGTGAAGCCCCGGGAATAAACTAGTTTTTATACAGAGATAAAGGAACTCCACAATATTACCGATGGGACGGGATTGTGTGACATATTTGCAACAATTAAGCACTTGAGTTGTTTTTTTTTTAACAAATATGTTATACCTATAACATTTTTCCTTAGAAAACTGCAAATTAAAAACTTTTTCAAGATTTTCTCGAAACCTATGAGCCTCGGTTTCCTGGGGAGCTGGTATTGTTTTACTATCACATCTTGCCGGGAATACGTCGAGATACCAATAACCCTATACATATAATGTAGCAGTAATAAATGATATTCATTTTGCAAATAAGTACATTTTATAAAAAAAAAATTACACATAAATTTTTTCGTCAATTTAAACTAGATGAGGCCGGTGTTTCCTAGGTAGACTACCCTGAGAAGAAACACCGAAACAAATTCAGGGGTCAAAGTGGTTTCCAACCTGTGTTCCGCGGACCACCGGTGATCCGGAAAGGCCGAAATATGGTCCACGAAAAGCGAAAAAAGTCTAAACATTCCAACTGAAAGAATATTTTTTTAAGTTTTTTTTTTTTTCTAAAAAAATCAAAATTTGAAATGTTGTAAATAATTATGTCACATAAGACTACATGGTCTCTTATTAAACGTCAGAATCTAGTGGCTTCTGGTCACTGAAACAAAAGTACAGGAATAAATAAATAAATTTAAAAAAAGACGTGTGGCACTCGGGGACTGCCGCGGTAAAGCTATTGCATAGCATTTTTATCAACTTATGCAATTATAATTATTTATTTATTTTATTTATGCAGTATTATATATTTTCCTTTGTTTTTTTTTTCTTTGATATTAATTGAAGTTACACTTTCACACATTCACCATGCTCAAAAAACAAATGAGTGGGGGGGTGTTAGGTTATTTTCGTTACGGAATTTCTGGATTCGGTCTCCACGCTCAAGGCCCGCGATAGAAGCTATGCAATAGCTTTAAAAAGACGGTTGATAACCACTGCCATAAACCTAACAGCGTTACAAGTACATAACATTTACATTTCTCTCAATTAATTATTCAATACAAGCCCCCAAATCAATCCTATTCGAATATGTTTAATGTTATTCGTTCCACCAGCCGAACAAGAAACGAATATCAATTTCGAACTAATCGAATGATTTGAATTAAATGTTGCATCGATTTAATTGAATCTGGCACAATCGCGTGTCAACTAGTCGACACGGGTAAAGCGGGCTATGCATAGGGAGCTCCCTTTCTTTTTTACTGACAATCACTTCTCATCTCAAAAAATAATGTCGTTTTTACGCTTGAAATTATTAAATTTCTCAATTTTTTTGGACATAAAATAAATATTATTAATTTTGCCATCGATACGCTAAGAAGCAGTTAATATTATTCTTAGGTTTTCTTCAATCAAACCTAATACAAATAAAATAGAAGTGTCTGTTTGTAATAAGTATCATTTTTTTCAGATGTAAGTATAGCATACTAGCTTTCGCCCGCGGTTTCACCCGCGTACCTAGATAAAATTTAACCCATGTCACTCAGGAATAAAGCTGCTTTCTATCGGTTAAAAAAATTTAGCAATCGGACCAGCACTTACAGAGATTACCTCTTACAAAAAAAAAAAGCTAACTTTACCTTTTTATAATATTAGTGTACAAGTGTAGATAGGTAAAAGTATATTCGATACTATGTATAACAAAAACGTAATTTTGTAAAAACGTATTATCTCACAGCCTATGATTAATGTTATGAATAAGTAACTGAGGCTATTTCACTTCTTTTATTTGCGTGACTGTTTGATCGAAATACATTCTGTCGCACTTTACTAATCGATTGTTGGTAAAATAAATAAACATCCCATAAATCGATTTATCATTAGAAGTCGAACACGAGTAACTAAACTAATAAACAGTTCTGAGAAGATGTAGCTGTAGATAAATTCGTTCGGTGAATAGATAGCTTTATATATTGTGCTTCGAATATCGATACCAACTGGAAATCGATATGTCTGTGTTTGTGTTAGCAAATGTCCGAGGGATACACTGAAACTGGTTTAGACAGACTGTGTTACCTTGGAAAGTTTTATGGAAACTATTTTCATGGCTGAGTTGGTATCATGATCAGTAAGCAGCATTTTCCATCGTATAGGTGTAGGGAATTCCAAGTTAAATAAAAACTTCTAAATAAATAAAAGTTTTGTAACAAAGACGGCTCGCATCCATCGTATTTTCGCGACCCTTACCAGGCCGTTTATCCACCTTGACGGATCTTGGACGCAGCGTTGGAAGGCCTCCCAGGTCTATCAACGTTGCGTCCAAGAACGGTCTTCTTGGCGACACTGGTGACAGGCCTATGACTAGCAGTAGATTTGTTTCGGATGTAATGATATTGACGACGAATAAAAAAGTTGGTCACACTCATTTAAATTGGAAAGGGAGGTACATACTTTCAATTGAAGTCATTTGGAAGATCAATTTCTGTTACTTAATCAACTGTAGTTGCAATAGACTCAATTTTCCAGTGATTAATTTTTTTAATGCAAAAACTAATTATCGATTGCGTACGTCACACTAATTTACTACTTCACTGAACTTTCTTGAAAATTACCGTTGATGTTTTCCAATATTAACGTAAGCACAACACCCAGTGTTTACCGCTTTCCCCATAAATTAGAGCGGAATGACGATTTAAAGTTTAACATAAATAATATTAATTATTTATATCAGCGATGCATAACACGCGCATATGCCTAACTATCTGTATTGTTTTATGGCTGTCGTTTGGTTTAAAACTGGAACGGGTTAATCAGTGCAAGCATGACATAGAATAGAAATAGAATGACCGCCTGATGTCCTAATTATTATAATATGTCACGTTATTAACAAGGTTTTTTTGTCTATTCGATTTTTGACAGGAAGCGGTAAATCTAAAATGTAATGGCGGTTTACGACTAACACCAGCAATCTGGCTAGATTTTTTCCAACTAGGTTGGAGTCGTTTTCCTGTCTAGCAGGATGCAGCTGGAAAAATTTTTAAACCTCACCCCCACACACCCACCACCCTATTTATTTTAAGTTCCTAAAGTTATTTTAATTTTTGGTGTATAATATATCTATCTATTATATATTGAATGTGGCGATGAAATTACTGCAATTACTAGGTTCTGGATATTCACAACTCAATATTTGTGTATTACAAAACTTCTAACAAGATTAATGCACACCCTTATAGGTACACCACAATAAGAAAATTAAGTTAAGTACAATCATAATTCAAACCCTAAAACTTTACTTAAAAGCACTTATGTAGTATTTTTTCGTCCTAATTGTAACGCTTCGGTTTTGGTATCAAAGCAAGCACACACAACACGCCAGTGACGCAATCAAGATTTGTCAAAAAATTATCAAAAAAATAGGTAATATTTTTAGCCTAAAATAATGCTTGATTATTTTTCGAAACACTGTTCCGCAAAGAGCGTCTGAAGGAACACAAATGAGTTTTAGTCAATAAATGTCTGTCACTTTCTCTCGCCCCAACCACTACGGGAAGGATTATATAATGACTACTCACTAAAAAAGACTTTCAGTCTTTTGACTACCCGCAGCGACTGCTGATAATACTCGTATCTACAAAAAAGTTAACTAAGTTAACTAGTTATTTAATTAGCACAAAATATGCGAAATATGATTATGCAACTTTGTGAATAGCAAGCTTTAACCGGGTTACATTTTAACACATTTCGGTCGCTCGGTAACAGTCGTCCACTGGACTTCCGTGTCAACGGATTTAATTTAAATTATAGAATGAGAGTATACTGAAGTTATAACTTTGAATTCATTTTTGATAGGATAGTGTAAAAATATTATATTTTTATATAACAGGTTCAAGATGAGATCGCAGTCAAGCACTGGTTCAGACCATTAAAAAGAAGAAGATGAAAAGGGATGACAGAAATAGATAGGTAACGTGATCGCATAGACAGTAGCGCCAACTTAAACGTATTACCTATTTATTATGTTAGCATAGATAAATAAAACCTTTCTCGAAAACTTACCTACCGCGTTTAGGCACGTAATTTACTATATACCGCACTAGTGCGGAAAAGTGCGCTAGGTCGTTGCCACCCCAATTTATTGTTTTTATCGTATCAGCCTGGGCGCTAAGCGAACACTGCGAATCGCCATTCAACCCCCGTCTAATTACTTCTTCGAAAGTGTATTGATAATGTCGTTTTTTACACGTGGAAGTTGCTCACACACGGCTCCATAACACCCTCGCCTGCAGCTCGGGCGAATTCTGCCTCGATCGCAATGACAGATTTTCTCCACTTGTATAAAAATTTACTATAATAATAGTAAATGTTGAAATAATACAATTTATTAGTGCTAGACAAATAGAAAAACGTTCAGTCTGTCATTGTAATTTGTCATTATTATATCTTAAATAAATCAAGATTAATTTGTATCGTGGGTCGTCGATCTGTATCATTAATTGTCACCTCTGTCTATGTACAGACAAGCGACAATAACGATGTACGAAATGACGATACAATTTTAATCGGTCGTTTCGGACAAATTTTATTTTACTCACAAAAAATTTAAAAACAAACGGAGTAAAACGACGACTGCATGTTACTGCCCAACTTAGCTAAATGTTTTTGTGACAGTAACGGCCCGTTCACGCTGTGAGCGGTAGCTAAGCACGGGGCGGCGAGCGGGTAAGAAAAAGAGTATTGTTACGCCATTAAACGTGAACCCGCCATATCTCCGAGAATATAGAGAGTAGCACGTAATAATTAAAACGCATTGCTGTTCGAAAGGTCTAGAATGGTTGTGCGTACCCAGACTTAGAAAAATCTCGAAACATCCACAAAGTACTTATAAGTAGTAGTTAGGTATTTATAGGAAATGGTACTCTCCGACGTTAACAATAGAGTCGAAATTCGCATGAAAGTGACTCTTATTACCACGAGTAATAAAAATGATTTATGACTTCGAGAAGCGATTCAATTGTTCTGGAATTCTGGATCGTTCGTGGGAAGTCGGTATCTAGAATTTTCTTGGCTCCGCATATAAATACGAGCCCCCGGCCGGAAGCGAGTCAGTTGTGATTTCGACTGCGATCAAGAGCGACCTACCCTAGTACTCGAAGTGATTTTACTCAACGACCTAAGCGATAGTGTAACGGTACTCTAGTGTTAATTGCGATTCGGATTATTGTTGACTGGACTAATTTGTTATTGTTTGTGGTAAATAAAGTTGTCTCTAGTAAATCGGCATTTGATTACCCCACGTACGTAACAGTATGAAAATGTTTGAAGCACGCCACGAGACTCTGCTCACGACCTTGCCGCTGTGAGCGGTAGCTAAGCACGGGGCGGCGAGCGGTAACAGCAAAAGTTCCTATGAAAATGATAGAAACAAGCATGAGACTCCGCTCCTAGCGCCGCGCGCCCGCTTACTGTTGTCGCCCCGCTTTCCGCGTCGCTCGCTGCTAACACCTAAGTCGTGAACAGATCGTTAGGTTCACCATACCACTAGCAACGGGTAAACTTTAACCGTCAAGCTTAGGTACTATCTTTCTAATGCCAGCCGAGTGCGTTCAACCAACACAAACAAATTCTTTCAAGCAAAAATATCACTCCAATCCCGAAAGTTCTCGAAAGTTCCCGAACTCCTTCGTAGTATTTCACACTCGCACAAAGACGTACTAAAGAACAGTGCTTAGGCTATCAAAAGAGTAAGTTTGCACAAGTTGTTGTGCCAGGACGCCAGACGTCTCGACGTTCCTATACTGCAGAATGTAGGTGACCTGCTTTCCGCCACCGCTGCACCCGACTCGAATGACGAAATTGCATACTTTGACGTGGTATACCTACTTAGCTGATGTATTTAGGTGCCTGAAGAAACTGCATGAAGATTAAGTAAATATACTCGAAGGAACACTCAAGGATAAACGAAAACATACGTGATACTTCCTAAGGGCATTTCTTTTGTGTAAGCTTTTTCCTGAAATACGAAATTATTACCACGAAAGCTCTCATCTTTGTCGAAAAAATACGGCCGTTTCGTTTTGATTTCACGATGTCTAGAGCTTGATAAAAGTTCAGACGTTTTTACACGTGGTTGTTTCTCAAGGACCGACAAAATACAGTTTGACACAATTATTTATTTGTTTTGTTTCTCATACTCAGTAAGTACATTAGACTACTACTAGCACTGCTACTTGTATTATATATAGACTAGGTACTAGTTCTGCCAGCGGCTTCGTCCACGTGAATGTTAGTTATAGTCGAAGTCAAAGCCAGATAAAAAGTAGCCATGTCCAATTATCCATCCTCGGAGTTTCAAGCTTTCTTCGTATTAAATTTCATCAAAACTCCTTAAGTAGTTGAACTGTGACAGCGTAACAAACAGACAGACAGAATTACTTCCCCATTATAATATTAAGCATGGATAATAATGGAATATGTCTAGAACTAATTTCTGTCTTCAGTACAGTGTTCTCCCATTCCACTTATCCTTTGTACTTGACGTACCCATTAGTTGCTTCAATAGAGGCCATGCCATGTCGAAAAAGGACGAAATATCCTTTCTATTATATTTTTACCAAACACAATGGAATTGGATGAACGGTGCGTAGGATTGACGTAAGATACAATAGTGTTATTGGAGAAGGCGAAGTAATGGGTGACTGGCGCCTAATTAACAGGCAATTGCCCGTCATTTGCTCGGCAACGAGAGTGTTCGATTAATTACACCTAGTTTACCTTTCTGAGGTAATTGACCGGTGGTCTGACCGTAGCATCATATTACTACCAATATTTTCATGTAGATAAAGATGTTAGTATCTATTTTCTCTTAAGGATTCTCACCGGACAACATAGATTTTATTATTATCGCAGCTAGAATAGATATTTTTAGAAGTATTACATTGGTAACATTGTTAACGATCCGGACTAGGCACGTGTTCATCGAAGAACTGGAGCAGTTTGCCTGCTGCTGTCTTCCCATCCGATTACATTTTGGATGTCTTCAAAGCTAGAGTGAATAGAATCTTAATATACTAGTGCGCTCCACCATCAGCCATAGCATCACTGCTTACTATCTGGTGGGATCGCAGTCAAGCACTAGTTCATATCATTAAAAAAAATATCTGCCTATACGTACATAAATGTTCTTTTACTTCTTTTCTGTTTCTTGTATAAGTGTGTTATATATATATATATATAAACCGTACAGTAAATTAAATAAACAATTCACAATGCTAGTATTGTAAAATAGATTTTTATCTAGAAAACCAATTGGAATATGTGCGCCGGCGCTGCCGTCCCAATACCAGCTCCAGTGAATTCTGCTAGTCTTTTGTGCGGTAGAACTTCAATGTTGAGCAATTTTTAGGGTTCCGTTCCCAAAGGAAATAAAAACTGGGCAAGTGCGAGTCGGACTCGCACACTGAGGGTTCCGTGCAAACTACAATTCCCGAATGAAGTCTCGAAGATTTTTCCAAATTGCAAAAAAGTGTTTTTTTTTGTGACGTAGGTAGCAACAAATTTACTGTTTTCAGATTTATTCCTATACCTGTGCTATAAGACCTTGCTTTGTATCAAATTTCAGGATTCTGGGTCAACGGAAAATACCCTATGAATTTCGATCTTTGAGAGTATCAAAATATACGTTTTTTTGTAGCATAAACTGCCGTATCTCTTTTATTCGTTAACTTAGAATTTTGTTTTTTTTTTCGCAGCTCGGAAGGGACCGCAGACCTGAGTATATGGTTTTAATTTCAACTCGATACCTCCACGCGTTCTCGAGATAATGGTTCTTGACAGACATACAGACAGACGGACGGACCACAAAGTGCTCCGTTTTTTCCTTTTGAAGTACGGAACCCTAAAAACGGGACTATATTGCTATCACTCCGCTGTTCTTCTGTCTGCCACCAGACTGTATCTCATGAACTGTGAGAGCTAGACCGTTGAAATTTTCACAGATGATGTAGGTACTTCTGACCCCAAATAAAATGGCACAAGGGCAGGAAGAAGAAGATGTAGGTACTTCTGTTGCCGCTATAGCAAAATATACTAAAAACAGAATAAAATAAATATTTAAGATGGGCTTCAATACAAGAAATGTTTTTTTTTTGCTGTTTTATTCCCACGGAGACGGTATCCAACCCTTCCCAGCGCGAGTCCAACTCGTACTTCGCCGGCTTTTCTGTACAATTTCAACCATTCATTTGTTATGATATGTAATGCTCCACAGTTCTACAATTTCTCAACGATTTTCCAATTAGTGTTGTAATGTTTTATACGTCTACCATTAATTCTGTTCACATTTAACTGATGTTCGCTATAAAATCGTGGCTCGGATCGTATTTAACCCGGTCGAGTCAATAATGCAGTAGGAGTAACTACCGGTATCAGGTAGCCAAATGGCTCGCTAAAAATACTGGCTGCATTCGCTGTGCATGTACTGTCGCTGACAAAATATATACTCATTCAGAATTTATTTTGCACTGTTGTTTTTTTTTTTTAGCAGTTTATAAAATTCGTATGTTTACACGAAAAACGTTGCGTAAAGGTAATTTATATGAGGTTGTTCATTCAATTCAGAACAAAGACGATAACTTTTATATTTTGCAACTAAGTATCGAAGTACAAACATAATTCGAACAGCTATCTAGTGAAGCAATTAACCTACAGATAAAAGAAGCAATCTATTTTCGTTTTCCACAGTAAACAGACGTTAAAAAAACTTTTAATTAAGCTTTTATTGACTGATCCTAAAATCGTGGTCTATGGTACGCATTTCTAGGAAAATTCCGTAGAGTAATAGTGTTTGTTTTGCTAATTGAACCACAGATTCTAAATTACCAATTTTATTTGGCTTTAACTACGAAGTTAGCAGATCACCAAATCTCAAATCTTTGTTAGATATGTACCTACTATTTAAATGTACATATGAGTATACATGTGGTAAATATAAAAAAAAATGAAAACAAAAAAAAATATGGATACACACACGCAGGGTAGGTACAGTCAAATTTTAAATAGTAGGAAAAAGAATAAGCTCTTAAATAATATTTGAGTTTTAAGAACAACGATTAGGATTACATGTGAAAATGGCTTTGAATTCATGTAATTCTGTCTTAAAATTATTATTAGTGTTTTGTTACTCCAATTAGGGTGTAGCTAGCACAACAGCTCACATTAGTAACTGTAATCCAGCCTTACTGGGCATATTCCTCATCCTTTTGTCTATATGACCTAGTTATCTAGTAAACTCAACGCAAACTACCGCGCTTAGAGCGTTAATGATGTTATGTAACGTCGTAAAACGTTTTGTGCATGAGTGTACGTGTTGTGTGCACTTACCTACCCACGTGGACGGTACACCACAGAGTTAAAAACGCACACAGAAGAAATATTTTCTTAAAACAAAAAAAAAAAAAAAACAACTAGCGGCCCGCTCCAGCTTCGCACATGTGTTACAAATCAATGAAATTTACGACTTTTATATACTATAATACGTATGTTTTATACATCTAAACATTTCTCATAAATTACTCCGTCTACTATTAAAACCATATGAAAATCTGTTTTATAGTTAGCTATACAATAGCTAGGTACTACTTATTCTGTGACCATAGCTTAGATACGTAATTTCACTCATAGAAATTAACTAACACTCTGGTTTTGTATGGAACATTTTGCCAATACCGTATCTAGACGTGGCCTTTGGTCCAGCTTCTCCATACTCTATGCCCTTTTTTATGAGATGTACCTAATCATATGATTTTTCACGCTTTGGATAGAGCGAGAACGAGTCTTTCTTCGGTTGCCCTTTGCATTCCTGTCCTGACAAGCTCGAACTGGTCGGCAGGCACCTGAACCTACTCTGTGGTCTACCTGTACTCTATGGGCACGTGTTCTCAATAGAAACCATTTTGAATGATCCTTTGACCAATTCAATTAGTACTGAGCTAGCTTTCCGCGTGACCTTTTACATTTAATTCATTATTTCAACCTGATAATCAATTAGCATTTTATTGGTTTTATTGATTGTTTATATTCACGTTTAGTTTTAATTTTTTTAGGGTCCAGTTTTCAATCGTTATATAACTTTTATCGGAGGAATAAAATTATTGTTTTGTAGGGCTTTCATATATTGTTACATAAGAAAGAAAAAGGAGATAGTGATAGCGTGATGGGTAATAGGACAAAATTGTAGAAAAAAAACTGTGTTGTGCTGACCCTCAAAAACATGGAACAACGTCAGGAAGATGAAGATGATAGAAAAGACCTTTTTAATTCGAAGAATCAATATTCCAGGTTGATAGGTAGACTGTTATGTATGTACTAGCTTTTGCCCGCACGGCTTCGCTCCCGCTCTTCCCTACTTCAGCCTACTATACCCTACTCTACCCTACCCTACTCTACTCTACCCTACTCTACCCTACACTACGCTAATTTTCATTTTTTTTTTCCATAAGAACCTTCTCCTCATAATAACGAACACAACAAAAAAAAAAATTAGCGAAATCGGTCCAGGCGTTGTTGAGTTATGCGCTTACCAACACATTTTGCGATTCATTTTTATATTATAGATAGGTAGTTATACACCACTAATTTTTAATTAGTACAAATACTTACAGGGCTTATTAGAAAAGCCCTTGTTATTATTTAAGTAAAGTCTCAATAAATAATATTCATAAACAGCAAAGTTATTAGCGTTTGTGTTTATCCCAAAATGTCTCTCAATTTATGGAAATATTGTGCAAGCTATTGATTATGAATGAATAATGTAGGTGTAGCTAAATATATCGCATAGTAAGGACAACTGTCTAAATACATCAGTGCGAATCATTCTGTCTTTCTATTCACACCTCCGTAGCTTCCTACCTAACATAGACCTACCAACCTGGAATTTAGAATTTAACTTGACTGTTGAAAAAGCTCTAATTTAGAACAGAAACTAGAGGGAAGAGTTGTTTCAAGCACTACAGTTAGTGCTTGGAGAATGTTTCAGAAAAAGCTTATTCAGAAAATATACCAGCTCCGATATTTCATTCAGAAATTCGTCTATAAACTGAAGTTGTTTGTTTAAGTTGTAATAACTTTTTAAGGTTTGGATTATAAACATTCAGTTTATTAAGTAAACTCTTATACACGTCATAAAAAATGAACTAAACTTTTATTGCGGTTCATTAAAAGTTTAATTTCATTTGCTAGTTGACGTTACTTTTATAAGTTAAAGAGCAAAATCGATGTCTTACCCAAATTTGTAAGTACGTCTATCATCATCATCATCATCATCATCATTTCAGCCGAAAGACGTTCACTGCTGGACATAGGCCTCCCCCAAGCGTCGCCCCGAGTACCTACGTAATTATTTTTTTTTAAATATCAAGAGTATTCTAAATTTTAATCTACAAAATATTGTCACCATTACAAATTTATTAAATTCGTCAAATCGCAGCTTTTCGAAGCTAGTAGATGATTTATTTACATTCAGAAACCGTACACCTTGAACTATTCTCGACTCACAATACAAAAATAAACCTTACGTGCATAATGATAGTGTTCACTGAAAAGGAGTTCAACATCCGTCTTATTATTTTCCGATTAGCTGTGACGTCAGAGCCCATTGGTGCGGCCTTCGCGGCCGGTCAATGCCCCCCGCCTGCCGCGACGTAGGTACCGTTAGCAATGCAAATGGATTGGCATTTGTGTACATTTCGTATCGATAAAATGTGTATCATTTTATCGATAAGGATAATGACGTCACACATTGTTATATAATATAATATTCCACAACTATCACTCAAGGCCGTCTAGTCCCAAGCTAAGCAGAGCTTGTGTTATGTAGGCAACTGATAAACTTACTATTTCTTGTATTAAGAAATAGTAAGTTTATCAGTTGCCTAACATATTATAGATAAATTGTACCCAGACACAGAACAAATGATCGTGCTCATCACACAAACATTTTGTCCTGGGTGGGAATCGAACCCACGGCCTCCGGCATAGCCGTCAAGGCCACTAACCACTAGACCAACAGGCCAGTCAAAATGATAAAAGATTATGAATGTATCCTCTTGATAATAATAAAGGCTGCTATTAATCTGAAAACGATGAACGAAAGTAGGTTATCGTGCTTTTTGTATTGCAATGAGATGCGATGTTATAATGAACTTTTGGGAGGTTATGAAGAAATTTTATTACGTATTTTATTAAGTCACACTTAATAAAATATATACCATTGCATCGTTTAGCTATTATGTATCTATTTATGTTACATTGATTATTTTTTTTCGATGGGAAAAATCATCCAATGACAACTCCCGCTCTTGGGCCGAGCGGGAGATATTGTCAGACTATTACTGACTAAAAAACCCATCCCGTTCCTTCAAGCCTTCATACCGGGGCTCGAGCGCCCTTTCGGATAACCCTGGCCCCAGTAGGCTTCGACCCGGCTGGGCCCCTGCTGTTGCTGAAAACTCCTTGAGGCGCGCGGGAACAGTGCGCGCCGTCGACGACTTGGGCTTGGTCCGGACAGTTACCGGACGGCCGGACAGTGAGCTACCCATTACTCACTGTCCGCAAGCCCGCGCCTACGGTGGCTGGAAATCGGGATCGGAATCCCGGCGGCGGCGAAAGCGCCGTTGCCTGATGCGGTCGGCCTCTTCGTTAGCGAGCATTACTGCTTCGCAGAAGTATGTTACATTGCTTCCTATAAGAGTTGAAGTTGGTAGATAGAAACGAAATATTAAAAATAATAGTCAGCCTTTTAATGTTCCCACTGCTGGGACTCAGGCCTCTAGGAGAAGGAATGGACCGTAATCCACCACGCGGGTCTAGTGCGAGTTGGTGAATGTCACAAGTCTCTGAATAGTTGGTTCTAGGACATGTCGGTTTCCTCACGATGTTTTCCTTCACCGTTTTGAGAGCAATAAGAAAAGATATAATATAGAAATAGTAAAAATATGTGTTGAAAATGTCAATACCTATTTAGATTGCAATCTGGCTGACAACGTAATTCTAATGAAAGTCTATTTCGTTTTTTTTTTTACATAGAACGTAACTTGCACATAAATCTTAAGTTCATTTTAAGTTATACTGAAGTATAATGGAATGAGGACCACTAGACTGTACATAACTTCATAAACTTTACTAATGAACTTCTCACTTTTAAATCTAAGCTGAGGAGAAAAGTTAAAGTTTATAAAAGCGTCTAGTATCTTTTATGGCAATTCAGAGTTACTTCATTATGTGGGTAATATGGAGCTATTCTGTAATAATCTGTTTTCATAAAAATCATAAATCAAAAGTCAAAACCTAGTTTTAAGATTGCGTCTTTATCGCG
Organism: Mythimna ferrago; assembly: GCA_910589285.2. Classification (NCBI taxonomy): domain Eukaryota; kingdom Metazoa; phylum Arthropoda; class Insecta; order Lepidoptera; family Noctuidae; genus Mythimna; species Mythimna ferrago. The sequence goes on from OU342693.1 coordinate 7,435,541, forward strand.
TAAATAAACTGTTTTTCTTTCTTTTTTTCTTTTTCTTTAAAACAAAAGGTTGTACGTAACAGGAATAAACCATGCATGAAGTCTAATTTCACGCGCATTTAACTACATAGAAATAACATAAACATCCCAAAAATAGTACCTAACAGCGCAAAATAAATTATAATTAAATTGACCTTCAAAAAGCGCGCGTTTTTGCAGTTAGTACGCGATTCAACAATAAAAGTTTATTCAACAAAAGATCGTGAAGTCTATGGTTTATATCAGGGGTGGCCAACTTGATTCGACCCACGATCTACTGTTTACTGACTAAACTTTGTGAGATCCACCTATTATTAAAAATCAATTTAACAATGGATAAAAGACCCGAGTGAGGTGTAAAATTTTAACCGGGTTGTGTCCACAAAAAACAACTAACAACATAAAAACTCCGTCGGATTATGCTGAAAAATAGTTTTCTTTTGACAAACAAGAAGTTACGGGGCGATAATATGAATGTAGTGTGTCGATATAGCCAAGTATTTGCCGCCTTGCGCCATAGTCGGTCAAAAAATAAATGCACTGGTTTTAGTGTGGTAAAAATCCCACACGCCCTTTGAAGGTTTCCCCTAAAAAAGGTGCTGTTTGCAAAGATTGATTGGGTGAACAACCGAGAACGACCGGTTGGCCGGCCCTGGTCTATGGCGTCATAGGTCATTGAATAATCAAACTGCGCCTCTAAAGATATTTTCGTTGTCTTTGTTCATATTCCATTGTTTATTAGACTTTCGTTTGAAGTACTATTTTTCACGCTAACAAATAAAGTAAATATTGGATCAGAAATATGAAAGGACCTGCAATTTAAACAAGAAATGTGTCTACTTATATTTTTCTCTTTACACAAATCCAACCACACTTTCATTGCTGAAATGGCTTAAATTAACTACCATCTTAGGTAACCAGTTTCATCTCTGGTAGAGCAACACACCTGGCTAAATCCATTACTCGATTCGCCTGGAGGACACGGTGGAGCAGACGATGGCAGTCTACGCTTAGGCGAAGTTGTGGAGACAACCGGCAGGGGTGGCCTCTCGCGTCCTGCCCTGGTCTAGATCATGGTACGTAGTGAGACAGACTGGGAAACGGTCACCTCTTCCTGCCCTTATCCCGTTTTATTTGGGGTCGGCGCAACACGTTTTTTTCTTCCATTCACGTCACCGGTCACCTCCATCTACGAAGCAGTAATTGGAGCGAAGAGGTGGCAGAGAGCATGAAGAGGAAACACTCCTAGAGTCGTGTGAGACGGTTCTAGAGTTGGCGACTCCCGGCCACCGTAAGCGTGGACTTACAGATGGCTGATAATGCGGGTAGCTCGCCAGCCGATAAAGACCAGGCTTAGGTCGACGTCCATACCGCCGAAGTCTGTCACAGTTGCGATATTGAACACAGCGGGTTTTTGAGTCTGAAATGAAATCATCAGATATCCCCCCCCATATCTGATGACTTTCCACCTAAATAAACTGAAAATTCATTCATAAAATTGAAGACGATCAACACAGCGGTCACATTATCCTGCTGCGTTCTTACCGTCCGATTATAATTTAGGTATCTTCAAGGCTAGAGTGAACAGGCTCTTAATAAACTAGTGCGCCTCACCATCAACGATTGCATCACTGATTACCATCAGGTGGGATCGCAGTCAACCACTAATAAATATTTTCTTCATTTTAATTTCTAAGTAGAACAATTTACTCGAATTATTCCAACAAAGAGTTAAGAGCGAAATATTCTCATGATTATATGGGGTTTAGATCTGGCTGGGGACCAAACCTTCAATAAATAACACGACAAAATAATCCTACATTTTGCACAGTACATAATGTTCTTGTTATATCAACAGAAAGCCGTATGAGTTATGTTCTGTTATTTATTTGTATTTCTCAAAGGGATTTGTTGAAGGAGAATAACAAACTTAGATTATTTCCCTTTTGTTTCATAAGTTTATAGGGAACTTTTGAAATTTAATATCGATGAGTGTGTTGTATTTTGTGCCAAATTTATAGTTAGGTAGTCCCATCAAAAGGCTCTTCTGCGTCTCGCATCCATCGGATTCTCGCAACCTTTACCACTTACCAGGTCATCGGTCCACCTTGTAGGTAAACTTCTAACGTTGCGTCTTCCTGTACGCGGTCGCCTCTCCAGAACCTTTCGAGCCCCAACGGCCATCTGTTCTGCGAGCAATGTGTCCTGCTCGTTGCCACTTAAGTTTGGCGATTCTTCGTGCTATGTCGGCAACTTTAGTTCTGCGGATATCTTCATTTATGATTCGATCACGCAAGGAAACTCCGAGCATAGCCCTTTCCATTGTCCTTTGGGTGACTTTAAGCCTTCTGATGACGCCCATTGTGAGAGACCACGTTTCGCTAAAGTTAAAGATGATTGTGAAAGTTTAAAAATACAGCTCCAATTATAGAGCCTAAATTTAAAGGACAAAATATATCGAATATAAGTATTTACCCATATTAAGATTATATCGAATATCTACGTATTTACCCATTATTAAGATTACACCGAAGTGTCGACTAAATAACTTCGTACCTTCGCTTAATGACCCAGGTTCGATCACGTACATTCAACTAAACTTGTTTGAGATTTCATTAGCAGTAGAGATGAACCGATCAGTCAGCGACAGGTCGGGAAAGCCGACTGTCCGGCAACGACTAGTCGACTAGGTAGTCACTAAATGAGTCAAAAAAAAAAATCTGTAAATATATCGTTAGCACCACTTCTTACAATATTTTTGATTTGTCTGTTTGTAACGTTCAAAATAATATTGTATTTTCTACTAAAGGATTATGAAAGTGCATTCGATGCCTCAAAATTGCATTTTTTTAATGTTTTTGACGATTTCGATGAGCTTTTACTCACGGATAGTTCACTGACTGATGTTACGAGAAGCAACTTAGGCTACTCTTCATTTTTCCGCGGGAATGGGATTCCAAACTACGGAATACGTCTTCGAAACGACTAAACACAATTTGACGGCAATTTTTATGAGATGTAGCTAAATATATCCTTTTTACCTTTCTATCTACCTTTTATTTCCCGCTGAAACAGGACTTAATTCTGGGGGGTGGATATTCCTGAAATGTGTACATTTATTTACACAATTGGCCCAAAAAATTAGAATATTCTTAAAGTCCACGCGAACAAACAAAGTTAAGGGTAAAAGGAAAGGATTTACAAGAAAGTTTTATCCTAATAACTAAGTCGAGAAAACCAATTATCTGGCCATATTTACTATCGCCATCTGAAAACCGACTAGTCGTCAAGTCGACTAGTTGGCCAAGTTCATATTCGGTACATCTCTAATTAGCAGGCATCAGGATGTAGTGTACAATTATCAACAGTAGTGGTGGGATGGGAGCGTGTATGAATGCTAATGGTACAGTTACATTCACGACTGGTTCGTTTGTAACATAAGATTTCATATTCGTTTAGTTGTGTCTTGGTTAAATGTCAGTGTCGAACGTTTTGTAATGTTTTTATTTAGCCTTCACTGTCTCAGCATTTCAGCTGATAGATGTCCACTGTTGGACATAGGCTTCCGCCACAATGAACGATGCTGTGCGTCCCGCATCCATCGGATTCCCGCAACCTTCACCAGGTCATCAACCTTCACTGTCTTATTTCGGTGTAATAACCTCAAGTTCTTCCAGGTATACTTTTCCTGAGTTATCTCGAACAAGCCCTTTGCGAAAGATGTCTTGTCAACTCTCGTTAACTTTAAAACTTAATCTTATGATTTCTTGTTACACTGAGATTGGCAGAATGTCGAGATTATTTATTTTTTATTTAATTGTTAATACATTGTAGATATTTTTATTTTTTATTTTATGTGCATCGTGTTGATGTATATAAATGAAGACTAAAATACATACAGTGGGTGGCCTCATCGCATTGTACCTATACCATTACCTCAGAAATAATTAAAACCTTCAACTTACAAAGATACGAGCGAGCATTTATTTATTAAAAAAAAAAAAAATTAGTCCACAGTACAGGATCAAAACACTTATAGTCTAAAATCTTAAAGACTTATTTTAATGTGAATAACCTACAAAAAACTTAATTAGCCTATTCTGTGTCCCACTATGGGGCGAAGGCCTCCCCCTTCTACCAAACCTCGCTGTAGAATTAAAACAAAATAAAATTCTTGGATGCGTCGATCAAGACACTAAGATATCTTATAACTATAGTGTCTCAATATTTTCATTACGTAGGATAAAGGAAAAATGATTCCAACTACCCAAATAACCGGCGTAACTGAAATCTTGTTTGTCAGTTCGTTATGTAGGAAACAACATCATATCAAATGCTCCATTTATACCACCAGTTTAAATTAAAGGATTATTCTTGTCACAGACCCACTGCGATATTTCAGTCGCCGCGCTGCGGGCGAACTGTGTTACTGAAACTTATATGAACTGTGGGATTGTTTGAAGGAGTTACTGCGACCCTGAAACGCAAAGGGCAACATGGGTGGGTTTTAGTCAGTAAAAGTCTGTCACTTTCACTCCAACCAGAGCGGGGGCTAGATACAAACTAGGGGTTTTTAAGTCAAGAGTGAATAGGTTACTTCTAGTCAAGCGTGCTCCAAGACGCACAGGATCGTTTACTGTGGCGACACTTGGGGAGGCCTATGTCCAACAGTGGACGTATATCAGCTGAAATGATGATGATGAAGCGTACACCATCGTCGACCACAATATTGCTTACCCATCAGGTGAAATAATCGGTCAAAATTGACCAAGAAATCGGTGATCTACCTACATAAAAAAAAACAGGTGCAGCCGAACTTAGAACTTCCTTATTTTTAAAGTCGGTTAAAACTTTACACACAGTTTATTTTGAAATAGCTTTTGCTTGCGGCTTCGTCCACGTACATAAAATATAGCCTATGTCATCCAGGAATAAAGCAGCATTCTATCGGTGAAAAAAATTTAGCTATCGGACCAAGTACTTTCAGAGATAACCTCCTACAAACAAAAAAATAAATAAAAAAACAATCTTTACCCTTTTATTAAATTAGAGTAGATGTTTGAACACGGGTTTTACCAAAATACCCGACTATACTGGCTAATCCGTCCAGCTTTTCGGTTTTAAGACCTGGCAACCCTAGTTGTAGGTATTTATATAGAAGAATTTGTGCTGTGTCTCACCCCCTTACTGCAAGTGTGAATATTTTAAATTGCCACCTGTCTGAGCTGATGTAGTGACGCGTGGGATTGGCTAACAAAATTGGCTAAAAGTCGGACTGCATTTATACTGTGGAGCATTTTAGTTTTTGAGTTTCTTTTATCTGATATAAACTAGTGCTTGACTGCGATCTCACCTGATGGTAAGCATGATGCATCCATGATGCATGATGTGATGCTATCGTTGATGGTTAGGCGCAGTTACAAAAACTTCAAAATGTTTGGACATATCATCCGCAATATAGGGTAGAATGGATCTCGTGGACGTTCTCCAACACGGTGGACGAACCTCATCAAAACGGTGTCACACTGCAGCGTAAGAAGGCTCCCAAGCTGCCAAACACAGAGCAGCGTCCTATAGCGAGAGAGGCGGTGGTGCGGGACTCGACCGAGACATGACCACGACCACTCTGTTAAGAGTGCACGACTGAGAATAGGGTAAAATAGAGGGCCAACGTTCTCGCGGTCGATTATCTAACAGACGGACAGACCTCATCAAATTATCTTCAAAGCGTTCCCTCATTGAATGCACAGGCAATGCCACGAATAGAGAGAGATGGAGAAGTCTCGCAAAAGCCGCAACCAAGCTGCCAGACGATCCATGACCACAACCACTCCGCCAGGAGTGGACTACTGAGAAGAGAAGAAGTTACAAAAGCTCGCCTGCTTATAAAAGGTTACTTACGGCACTTTATAAAGTTCAGTTATTGAATAACACAATACCTATTGATATAACTGGTTCTCAAAGTTTTGAGTTTCTAGAAGCCTATGCTATGACGGCGAAAGACTGGCTGACATTTGCAGATCATCGACAGATACACGAGATAATGATATGCACACACGTGGTAGTCTTTAATCGATATCTTTTAACTTAAGAGATTTAATTACACCTATATTTAAACTCCTTATTGATACGAATAGCAACGTGTCACGTTCAAGACACTTTGAAACGTTCTTCGGCGGATTTACGCTCATTAAGAATTGTGACGTAAGTAACCTAAATTGTTTCAGAAGTTGCTTAGAGGCTGCAAAACGGGGCCATCTTAATAAATCAACGTAAACGTCTCTGCGTTATTTAAGATAACTTAGCTAACTTTGTTCTTGAAATAAAGCTTATCAATTTATTTAAAATTCGTATTAATTATTCACATACTTTGCCAACGTATGTATAGAAGGCCCTCTGTAGGCTCGGGCTTGCGGTCGACGAGTAATAGGTAGCTTGCCGTCCGGCCGTCCGATAATCGTCCGGAACGAGCCTGAGTTGTCGACCGTGAATACTGTTCCACGCGCGCTTCAAAGAATTGTCAGTAAAACTGTAGGAGCCCATCAGGACCGAAGCCTAATAGGGCCATGAGTTGGATTCCAAAAGGGAAACCCCGTGGTTCTGGAACGCAAGGCAAATAAGGAAAATAAGGGTGGGTTAGTCAGTCAGTAGTCAGTAAAAGTCTGACACGTTCTCCCGCTTTGCCCTAGAGCGGGAGCAGTCATTGGATGATTTCCCATTTAAACATTTTTTTTTTTCTTGGAATAAACATGGGTATAGTCTGAATAATATATAATATGCCTTCTACAATTTTTAGTGTAGAAGGCAGATTTATTCTAAGGTTGTTTTAATTAAAATTTCGATTGATTTATGAAGACAATATGAGCATCCATTTTTGTTTTATTCACACTGAAGGGGTTGGTAAACTGCGTATAAATAATGACGCAGACTTTATGCGGTCCTGGAAAATGAGAATGAATATTTATAGGTTATATTATAAGAAAATACAGAATGATGTTCTAGTAGGTATGGCTTTTTCCACAGATACTGCTAAAGACAATAGTATTTTTGTGTTACAAATACATATTTGTAACATAAATATTTGTGTGTTTCCTGATGGCTACAACCCGGAAATCTTTAAGTCAAGAGTGAATAGGTAACTTCTAGATAAGCGCACTCCATCGTCGACCGCATCGTCGCTTTCCATCTGGTGAGATAGCGGTCAAGCGCGAACCTATCAACAATAAAAAAAAATCATGATAGTTCTCTAGCGAGAGAAGTCATACAAAAAGTGGCCTACCGAGTTATGTAGGTACACCGGTAGGCCACTTATTTTGAGTTCCTATTCTTACTTTTTTTTTATCCACTTCTCCGATCTCATTTATTTTTTAGTTCAAACTAATGACACGACTATCGATAATAGGCTAGTGGCCGTAAAAAATGTAATTAGTCCGTCTTTTAGATTATTCAAAAATAAGGGACACGTATTTTTTTATTTGTAAATTAAACCAAAAATGACAAAGTTACATTAAAGTTACGTGTGACGTCACGCCGTGCTGCATTTTTTCCCACGGGGTGACGTCACACGTAACTTTAATGGGCTATATCTTTGTTATGTTTTGTTTAATCGAAAAAAGAAAAAATACATATCCAATATTTTTTTATAATCTAAAATACGGACTAAATAATATGTAATTATTTTGACCCTGGACACTACCCTTGCCCAATTAGTACCCTAGCTTCGAATAAGACAAGGTCTACTTCGAGGAATATTCCTAACCAAAATGTCTATAATTGAAGGCTGCTTGAGGTAACTACAATTACACTGACATCCAATGTAACATGACGGTTACCTGCTCATTTATTCACGAAACTTGCTACTCAGTCGTTACTGAAGGGAATTTTAGATACATCTTCATTAAGCTAAAGTTGAACTACCTGTAGTTATAACACAGTTTCGAAACACTCAGAACCTCTCACGTCTTATTTTTCGAGCTAAACACAAAAATATTTATTGCCATCAAAAACATAACTTGTAGAAAAACCAAGGCATGCAACTCAGTTCTTCTACCGTAAGAAGTAGTGAGATCAATGTAATCCCAAGTCGGTTAATTTATTCAGTTCGTACTTAAGGGATCTTGCTGACCTAGATTGACTAGGCAATCACAAAATTAAGAAACTTTTGTAAATTTCAGTTATAATTTACTGGTACAAATTGAATGAAATGATTAAATATGTCGTGTTTATATTTACAATGCCTGTTTTGGTACTGAAAATTACTAAAAATAAAAGCCTTATTTTTAAATACAACTAAGTTATAGGAGATCGAAAATGACCTGAACTGCTTCGAGAAAAGAATGTTACGGTCGTGCCACTTTTTTGCTTGCCTTAGTGGGGGCACTGCCATGCCCCCTAAAATCAAGATGTTCCATTTCAATAAGCGTGGAAATAGTTCAAACAATAAAGAAGATGGGGAAAAAACTTTCATGACCATTATTTTAAATACAGCAATAAAACATTGTTAGCTTTGACTGGAGTAATAATAACTAGAAAAGAACGTAATGGAGTTATTTTAATTAATGGAAATCCTGGAAGAATGTGTTAAAAGGAGTTGCAGTCGCAAGATACCTCTTTGAGTCTAGACTGAAAGCGTTCAAAGGGGAAGGCCTTTACGTTAATATTTAATTAATCTAGGAATTCCGACTGCTTCGTCTGTGCGGAAATTAGTTGTCGCTACACTTGGCGTTTTTAAATTATGCGCTAAGGTAAAAAAGCTTATGCAGCCGGCTGTATTTTATTTTGCGTTGTCCCCTATTATTTAATTTGACTAATGTTCTTAAAAAATAATAGATAGGTATTCAATATTTTATTCATTTAATCTTCATGCACTTAAAGGTATAAAGGTCGACTTAATATTTTAGGCATTTTGTATCAGTAAACCAGCCTAGGTTGGTGGCATAAAAAGAATAGGTATTATTAAGAAAACAATGATTACAAATGTTTATATAATTCATACAAAAATACATAATATATTTATGCATATATGTTAAGTAAAGGATAGGGGTTTTTGGGGTCCAATCTGTATCATAAATAAATGTGTGTGTTTTTGTACATGTCAACTATATAAAAGACTATTTCAATTTTCAGTTTTAAGTGCCATAAAATATCTTCTGTTGTTTCTTAATAAACAACACTACAGATTGAATATCATTTACACTAATATTAAAAAGAGATAAAGTTTGTTTTTGTTTGTAGGAGGTAATCTCTGAAAGCACTGGTTCGATTGCTAAAATCTTTTCACCAAAAAAAAGCTGCTTTATTCCTGAGTGACATAGGCTATAGTTTTATGTACGTGGGCAAAAAGCCGTGGGCAAAAGCTAGTATTTTATAAATAACGTAACCTAGTCTAATTAAAATTTGAACCTGTACAATGACACGGTCGGCGAAATTCGAAACAATTCCAATATAAAAATTGTATCGAAAAGTTTTATAGAGGGCCTCTACAGAATATAGAAACACACACACACAGATTGTAAAAATAAAAGCATAAAATTTTTACGGTGCGCTACGGGATATTGCGTGTCCCGTCATAATTGGTAATGAGAATGACAGGCTGACGAACTGTGTGGAATTGCGAATGGTATTGATTATACTTTAAATGTGAACTAGCTTCCTCCCGCGGCTTCGACAACGTATAAAAATATTATCATCCAAAATTCAAATGTTTTTATTTCACATAGGCCTACATGGGCACTTATAAAACGTTAGAAGCTAGTGCACGGTTCCAATTTGGTCATTTCCTATAGAGAAAAACCGGCAAGAAACTCCGTAGTTACTCTTTTAAAAAGATGTTGTTCTTACAGTATATAGATATTATGTAAGGACAGTGTAGACCAGTCAATAGTACGAGTATACTCAAAAGTACAAAAAAAAATAATCATAAAAGCGAGTATTTATAAGCCGAAGGAAATATTGCTATGTTTTGCAAGAGAAAAATTATATGTCTTAATCCAGGTCATGCTTCCCGTGTCCCAAGACTAAGACAAAATCGTTCAGCGGTTTAAGCAAGAAAAGATAACAACAGACAGATAAGGTTCCCAACTTTCGCATATGGCACGAATAAACAGATACAAATTTATTTATTGGCAAATATAAATTCACAATAGTTGCGTAAAATATTGCTACAATTAATTCATTAAATAAACGAAATAATTAATTAACAACATAAGATAAAAATAAGTTATCTTTGAAAATCATCATTCCATTGTGCACAAGTAATAATGTAATTATACGAGTATAACATCACTCACTTAAGTTTGTAAGTAAAATTTTATTTTATTTTAATTAACGTGACAAAGTGTACGAAAAACGCATCTGTCACATTCTCTATACAGTAAAAAATAAAGAAGAACATACCGAATTTAAACACTTCGAAGCATAGTCCAATCAAGTACAGCTATACATAATTGCATTGCCAGGCGAATAAGAAAACATTTTAATGATCCATTAATATTTAAAATGCAGCAGCTTATCGAAAATTTTAAAATAAACCAAATTGTCTGCAAAGTCAGACTGTCTACTATTTTTCTGGTAATAAGTAATCATGTCAAGTGATTCATGAAATGCGTGGTGATTTTTGTGCAAACGAACGTGAAATCGATAAGAATACATATATAAAATCTAGTTTAAAACACGCACTAGATATCGATATCGACTTCGTGGCGACTCTTCACGTTGAAAAATAAATCGTTTCTGATAGTATCGAAGATAAGAGAAAATAGGCTGCCAAGACAAGTTATAGGTCACGTGGAATAAATAAACAAAAGGACAGAACAATTTAACTCTAATAACACAAATAACATGTTCGTCCATTTTGAATGGAAACTGCGAAATGGCCGTCCATTGTCAGCCAATAACTAACAAGGTTCTTGTTTTAGGATGGGACACGGCCGTCAACAATGTTATCTTGCCACGTGCTATTTTTAGCCCACTATAGATAATATCACGGCCGTCTTCGGCTTTCTGCGTATTATATTGGATGAAAGTGTTAAGGGGCGGGCCTGAATCGGCTTTGTGTTCCCCCATCAGATTGGACGCGCCTGTAAAGGTTTCTTGCTGAAATAATTGGTCAGAGTTGAAGGTCGGACCGGATAACATCTCGACGTAAACCATTCTTATTCCACACTGTAATTTACGACCTTTTCCGCTGTCCGATTTGTCTGTCCCAGGTCAGTATTACTCAAGGCTTTTCGACTCTCGACTAATCCTTCTATCTGATCCATTTTCCCATTATCACTCGCTCGTATACCTAACTCAAATTTACAACTGGAATTCCTCTGTATTTCCATTATTAGGGCTAATAAATTGCCCCTAGGTTGAATTGCGTGTACGGTCGAGTGCGGCCGTTTCTATTCCGAAGCAACAGAGCGGTTGTGCATTCTGCATTGCCCGCGCCCTTGGGCTACGAACTAAGAATCGTGTCCATAATGGCCTTGGCAACTATTATGATCTACGCTGTTCCCAAGTCCCAACCATGGAAACACTGAACACTTTAACCTAGAATTCCCTCTCCAGAGAACAGCCCGGGCCATTCCTTTGTTTATCTAACTTCCTGAGATGCTAATGGGTATACGTTTCGCGGCCAAAAATGCAGGCTATTTCCTGTGAAAATATCTCTCTTTTAATAATAACTCAGAGAAGTTTTGTTTTAGTCTCTGCAGTGGGAATTTGAGTGCATACAAAGCTAAAAGGCAAGGATAATAATGTACTCTAAAAAGCTTAAGCTACTTTATAATGTTGTCGCCTTGAATTTGATCCATTTAAGTGCTACGAAAAAGCTTCGTCGCTTTTCTTCCTTTGAAGTCCTTTCCGAACTTTCTTCTGTAAATAAGGCAGTCTTTTTATTTGCGTATTTAGCAATAATTTTTTATGTGAAACGATCTAAACGACCGCACCCGTTGACATAGTTACAGCATCTGGCAGGACTGGATGCTGCTCACCTCGTTACAACGTTGTCACATTTTGATTTTATTGTGTTCGCCTTGTGGAAATTGGATTCGCATTGCAGTTGTGCATTGTCGATAATGGGGGCAAGTACGAACGTAAATCGTGGCACAAATGTAACTCGACTTAGAAATGAAATGGAAGTACATTCTATCAAGTTGGAATTTTTCCCTGTTGTGAATGCAATGGTGGACATAATAATGATGGATGAAAGGATGTGAGTGTTGAATGTTATCCCACGTCACGTCTGATACCGCATCAATTAACTGTGGCTGAGTCGCACCTCTTGGTCGCACCTGATGGCTTTGCACTCGAACGACACGAGTCCGCCAAGCCAGTAGTCAGCCGACCGCGCTCGGAGCAACACGCCCTTCGTCCTCGAGCGCGTCATTGTAAACGCGACCCTTACTCTTTAAAATATTTTTAGTTCACGGAAATCGCTTGTCGTCCAGTTTCCAGTGTTGTTCCAATTCGAGAGTGCACAAAGGAAGTTTATATTACATGAGAATCGAACGTTTACGTCGATGGGATGTAGTGTTTACAGTTATACCATAAGGTAAGTTTGTTTATATGTCGATCAGCTGTGAAACATAGAACGGTTCTCGAGTGTGTTTATGATACTGTCATATCTGAGCCGCTGCTAATCAAATATTTGATGAGGTTAAAGTGTTTTAGTGACTAGTGATTGTTAAATGGTTCGGTTACACGTGTGTTTTGAATGCATTTCGAGTGTGTGACGTGTTTATACAGTAAAAACAGGAAGTTATTGCAGACGAACGTTATCTTACGTCAGTTAGTGGATAAGTTACAACTGGCTTGAATTCTATCGGTGCGATTGCCGGTTGTAAATTGTAATTAAAGTAACTGTTCGGAGAAGAGCTCGAACACAATAATTTTAATTAACAGTTACATGTTATCTATACCTGTTTCTTAATTATCTTGTTAATTATCATTATGTTTATTTATATTGTATAAGTGTTAGTGCATGTCTATGCAAATTGCTGCAGTCATGCAGTGAAGTATTTTGTTATTGTTAGTGTATTCTTCTATGACCATTCATTCAGTGTCGCGTGCCTTGATTGCTTACGAATTCATAGAATGAACAATGTTGCTATTTCAATAATATTTACATTAAACTCCGACGTCCTTCATGACAAACATCAGAATAGCTGAAACTGTGATATTAGGGATTTCTTGGATTTTAGATCAGTTATTGGCGTATATCTCTTATCTGCTATCTTCAATTGATATCAGTAGTTGATAAAACCAATCACATATGATCACGCACACAGTCGCACAAGTATCATAATTGTACTATAGGATTATATCATAGCCGTAATAAGGAACTTATTACCTCTAGGAAATGGTTTCGAAAGGGAGATGGTATCGTTCTGGATTCTGATCTCGTTAAGAACAAAGCCTGTGTAAGTGTTCCCACATTATAGTCTATGATTGAACTGATAACCTATAACTCTACGTAATCTATGGTTGAACTGGTTGCGGGTTCGTTAAACACTCTTTTTTTTTTAATTATCTGTGGCATCGCTCCGCTGCACGGCCCGGTGAATAGACCAAACCCGTTTTTAGATTGTTTTCGTCGGTTTTATCCAGTCGAAGTTTGTTGAGAATTAAAATAAGGTTTTTATTTTAACCAAATAATTTGCCTACTTATTTGATTTTGAGAACAAAACAACTGTATGAAAACACTATCACCACTACACTATGTGTGTACAAGTTGTATGTATTTATATGTACTGGACAACTATCACCTATTTATTTATTTGTTATTTACCACTTATTACACCTATATATAATATGTGTGTAAGGTAAATAACCTAACACTGGCTACTAAATAAATAATCTAACTTTTCCACTTTACACTCTCAATAAGGTTCAGTTGAAAACCAGCGTCAAGCAACTACCACATATATTATAGTATAGTATTTTTGCTGAAATGGACCTGTGTGGTGCAGACACGAGACACAATATTAGTTTTTTTTTATCGTGAGTGTTTACATCTATATTGTGTGTATCTGTGGACCTACGTGTGCCAAATAAAATATTTTTCTCTCTTCTTTCTAACTTTTTTACTTATGTACACATACAAATAAAACTAAAATTCATATTCCTTCACAGTAGTCAAATATTATTTGATATTTCCCTCAACTACCTAAAGCTGTTCAAGATACGATATCTTTCATATTTCAATCAAAATATTGCGGAATCGTATGAAAGGTTGAGTGTACGAAAAATATCATATGCCGGAGTCCCAACATCTGTATTTCGTTGAGCCGGGCTAGTGTGAGTGCGAGATGGGATTAGAATTTATTTATACAGCATGTATCTTTTCATATTTTTATCTGATGGATTGGCTTTGGATGTTATTGATAGATATGATGCCAGGTTGGGGTTAAGTGAGGAACTAGCTTTATATGTTTAAAATTGAATGGATGATTTGGTTAAGACCAATTTACAAAAACTGGAGCACAGGCGTAGTGTAACCAGCCTTTGGGTATTCTATAGGATGCAATTTGGACAGTGTACGTGGGAATAAAATGAGATAATTCCGCCATCACCTTTCTACCACCGGACAACCCGACGTATCGTCATCTGTTGACACCTTTACGGTCCGGGCTAAGTGATTTTCCTGCTGCATTCTCTCCCGATTATAATTTCATCTGTAATTTGCTGAGCCGGACTTGTGTGAGTGCGAGATAGGATTAGAATTTATTTATACAACATGTATCTTTTCATATTTTTATCTGATTGATTGGCTTTGGACGTTATTGATAGATATGATGCAAGTGTTAAGTGAAGAACTAGCTTAATACGTTTTTATTGAATGGATAATTTTGGTTAAAACCAATCTACCAACCCTGGAGCACAGGCGTAGGGTAACCATCCTTTCGGTATTTACAGGGTGTAATTTGGACAGTGAGCAGTGTACGTGGGAATAACATGAGATGATTCCGCCATCACCTTTCTACGGTCCGGACTAAGCGATTTTACTACTGCTGTCTTCTCGTCCGATGATAATTTCATCTGTATTTTGCTGAGCCGGGCTTGTGTGAGTGCGTCATGGGATTAGAATTTATTTATACAACATGTATCTTTTCATATTTTTATCTGATTGATTGGCTTTGGACGTTATTGATAGATATGATGCAAGGCTGGGGTTAAGTGAAGGACTAACTTAGTTTTTGTTTAAGTTTATTGAATGGAATCGTAAAAATATGTTATTTACAATAGACTCGTAGTCACTAGCGTATCGACTCGTCCCAGATTCACGTGGGTGTTAAACATTTTTGAAATTATCGGTTTTATATGCATGTATTGTATACTTAAACTTTCCTCATGAAACAGTCTATTGGTGAAAAAAAAGCCATCTGAAATTCCATTCTGTAATTTTTTTAGTTTATTACCTACGAACAGACAGACAGACGAGGTCTGTTGAGGGTCTATATTTTGATATTTACCAGCTACTACCAGCTGCTTCGCCTATGCGAAAGTTGAAAATTGTCTCATGGAAACATATTTGCGGGATACAAGTCTATCATATGTATATGTCAGGACATGGTCTACCGGTGTGCCAAATTTCATCCAAATCCATTCAGCCGTTCGAGCGTGAAGAAGTAACAAACAAACTTTTCGCCTTTATAATTTTTGTAATGTATCCTGCAGACAAGCTGAACTCCGAAAAAAATATGTTGTTAATGATGTTCAAAACTGCAGCAAAAATTCACAAAAGAATTTATTAATGACTAGTCAGAATGTTCTTGAGTTTATGTTCAGAAACTTACTCTGTTAACTTAGTAGTTCCTTACAGTCTCTAGCGTAAATTATAAGTTAGATTATAAAACTGTTTACTTTAAGATTGAAGTTAGTCGCACTGGGGGAATTGCTATCTTTACCTATTATAAATTAACATGAATATTAAACCCCTGAGCGAACGCCGACGTTCGCTCTCTCATTGTATTTCTATTGTGTCTCTAATTGTGGTATTCGAAAGTTTAAGGGGACCTTGATTGAAGTCTTTAGAAGTATTTTTTTTTTTTATAGCCATTACTGTCCCACTGCTGGGCAAAGACCTCCCCCAAGTCCTTCCAGACATTCTTCTCTCGCGCCGTCTCTAACCAGTTCTCGTGATACGCGTCTAGATCATCTCGCCACCTCTTTAGAAGTATACACCGCTAAATTTTAATCGTTTTAATCCCGTGGAGGGTCGGCCCGGTACATGAAACACTATCGATTTGTAAAGATAAAATTTAAAAATAAAGTAGGTACCTTTTTTTCAAAACTCGTATTAATTTACGCATGTACGAAATTAATTTATTTAAGAAAACGTCAGCTGAGCGAGTTCAATGACCTGTAGGTAGTTCTTCTCTCGCGCCGTCTCTAACCAGTTCTCGTGATACGCGTCTAGATCATCTCGCCACCTCTTTAGAAGTATACACCGCTAAATTTTAATCGTTTTAATCCCGTGGAGGGTCGATCCGGTACATGAAACACTATCGATTTGTAAAGATAAAATTAAAAAAATAAAGTACCCTTTTTTCAAAACTCGTATTAATTTACGCATGTACGAAATTAATTTCTTTAAGAAAACGTCAGCTGAGCGAGTTCAATGACCTGTAGGTAGTTTGTACGCAACGCCGACTAAAATTTAACGGTATATAAAAATTATCAAGTCAAAATTGAATAGTAACCTATTCAATTTTGACTTGATAATTTTAGGTCGACAACATCATCGTTTACCATCAAGTGAGTGGTCAAACGCGAAGCTATCATTACATAATGCATTATAATACAACAAAATCCCCCACCGTGTATATCTGTCTGTAAGTATGCGATTAATTAAAAAATTACTGAACTGATTTTCATGTGGTTTTCTCTAATAGGTAGAAAGAGAGAGAGGAGGGGAGGGGGGAGTGATTCATGAGAAAATTGTAGGTGTATAATACTTGCATGTTTTAGTAGAGAAAAGCCAAATATTCCAAATATTTCTAACATCCAAGCTATTGAGTTCAACCCAGTAGTAGGTTAAACTCGCTAATGTACATCATCTGTACTTTTATTACTTAACTGTTTGTATAAATTGTGTGTGTGTACAATAAAGAATAAGAATAAGGATCCAATATGCTGAAATAGGGGCCCATTTGGCTTTGCACAGGTCCATTTTTTTATTGTTTTTATTTTTTTTTTATTTTAGGTGATTTATATATTAGTTTACATTTTAATTGTTCTGTACCAGTCAGAAATACATGTTTTTCTTTCTTCTTCTTTCCTACTTCTTTTTATCCGTGCGAAACTGGGTTATTTCGCTAGTTAGATTATATGGTGTAGGTTGTGTTCAAAATGGCAAGGCCAGGAATTCTTGTGTTCGCATCCAATTGCATTGATAACAGAATTTATTAGATAATGCTTGAGAAGATACTGTACTGGGTTTTGTATTGCAATTTTATGGTGTCTTTTACGATTCTAAGTGTGCAGTTTATTATTAGCTTTTAACATAAGAAGTTGAATGGAAATTCTTTAGAATAGTACCTATGTGTTTACACCCTTTTTTTATGGTGGGAAAAATCATCCAATGACAACCCCCGCTCTTGGGCGGAGCGGGAGATAGTGTCAGACTCTTACTGACTAAAAGACCCACCCCGTTCCTTCTAGCCTTCATACCGGGGCTCGAGCTGCCTTTCGAAACTAACCCTGGCCCCAGTAGAACCTGTACACCTGATTTTTGATTTAAGCATTTGAAGATAGATAGATATATGCTTTATTGTACACCAAAAATAAAAATTACAATAGGAACTCAAAATTAATAGGGTGGCGAAATCGACGATCTTATCGTTAAAAGCGATTGAAGTTGAGTATTTCTCACACTCTCGCTTGAAAACCGAACATTTGGCTTTAAAGTAAGGTTTGAGACGTCCTTAACTAAACATACTCAATTCAGAAAACCACCTTTAGTATCTGAATTTAAGCACGTGTCCAAATCTACTACGATGGTAAAGTTAACAGGTTTTTATGCAAAAGTAGAATTTACTCATTCAAATTCTTAGTCATTCGTAAGAGAGAGATGTGATATGAAATAACTAGCTCCTGCCAGCGACTTCACCCGCGTTACAGTAGTTTTCTCCACAATAACTTTGGACCTCGTTTCATCCCCTTAACCTTTCGAACATCGTAATCAGAGGCACAATAGAAAGATAATGAGAGAACGAATCCCAGTGTTCGCTTGGAGTGTGGTGAATCTTTACTAATATTATAAAAGCGAAAGTGAGTTAGTTTGTTTGTTACGTTTTCCGATTTTGATGAATTTTTGTATAGAGATAGTTGGGACCCTGGAGACGGACATAGGCGAATTTTTTTTATAAAATAAAGTGAGGAAAGGGGGAGAAAGAGGGAAGGTCTTTAATCTATGTACGCGGGCGAAGCCGCGGTCAAAAGCTAGTTTTGTTATAAAAGGACATCTTTAAAAAATGTCACGCTCCTGGTCCCAGTAGTTTCGGCTGTGCTTTGATAATTATGTCAGTGAGTCAGTTTCTTCTTTTGTATAGGTAGTTATGTATACACCACTAATTTTTAATTAGTACAAATACTTAAAGGGCTTATTAGAAAAGCCCTTGTTATTATTTAAGTAAAGTCTCAATAAATAATATTCATAAACAGCTTAGTTATTAGCGTTTGTGTTTATCCCAACATGTCTCTCAATTTATGGAGTTATTGTGCAGGCGATTATGGCGCTTATGGAGATTATGAATAAATGACGATTAAAATGGAAAAACACTTCCCGCAATATTTTCTACTAGCAATTGTTATGTATGATTGAATCTATGATGAATTTACCTTTTCGTGGTCAATTTTAGGATTTCGGTTTTTTCTACTTTTGAATACAAAAATATGTCAGTAACGGGTACAGATACAGCCCCATTTTTTTGTGTACTAATTAAAAAGTAGTGGTGTATAGATGTAATAAATGCGGTAATAACGAGAAAATCAAATAATAATTTTGCCAATATATCCGCTTGCCAATGGCTTAAGAAAATTTCAGCAATACTCAAACAATCTGAACATCTTGGCAAGTGTACTCAAGTAACACATCGATCTAATTAGTCAATAGATAATTATTTATACCTATCAAGTGATGTAACATAATTACTTGTGATTAAATCAGTACTTAACTCGTTACTAGATAATATATTAGGCACATATAAAATTGACGTTTATTACGTTACGGTTGGGGTTTTATGTTTGGGTTGCTTTGAACTGGATTCTAATTTCACGCGAAGGTTGCTGTTGGTTGAACCTAGTTATCCATCCCCTGTTTGTTATAGGTAAGAAATCATCACATAGGTTCTCCCAATCTGGACGGTGCGTGCAGTATTGTCAGACTTTTACAGACTAAAATTCACCTTTGTTCCTTCACTTGCTTTTTGCGTTTCAGGGCCACGGTAACTCTTTCAAACAATAACCCTAGCAATCCATATTAGTCCCTGGTTTATAATATTAAACTGACTAACATTTATACCAACACATCGAACGTGTGCATCGAAAGAGAATTCATATTCAAATAAGCTTTTATAGTTTCCTAAGAGAACGTTGAGAGTTGCCACGTAATTTATTCCCGATGTATTTTTATTTTATTTAAGACAACATTAACATATTCCAAAGTTAAAAGATAAAAGCGACTATCGGATGCACGCTTATGGATTTATCTATAACGAAACAAAATTGAGAAAGCTTTAGATTTCTTTGTTCCATTTAAGATGGTTCGTTTGATAGATTGATGTTAATTAATTTTATTTACTTGACTATTTAGTGCTTCGTTTTATTTCAAAGCTGAGATATAATGTTGCCATTACATTGCTTTTATGGCTTTCGAAATTGTATCGTTTAAATTAAAGTGTTGCTATCAAATTAATAATAACATAACACTGGTTTCAAACTAAAATAGGTAATATAAAATGTCATAAATACTATATCACGGGCACATGAGGCTAAAATAAACGAAATGTTTATCATACTAATATTATAAATTCGAAAATTTGTTTGCACACGTGTGTTCTTGTTGAATAACAGTGGTGGCTGAGTGGTAATGTCCCCGATTTATCGTACGATTCCTTTTGTATTTATTACCTTAACATATCACTTTTTTGTAATAATAATGTTGTTATAATTGCTAGCTGCCAGCAGTTTCGCGTGATAATGGAATCCCAAGGGAACATACAGTTGCCATCACGGATCATGAACACTTGCGCAGAAGTCAAATATTCGGTCTCTTTAGTGGTACGAAGTGCGACGCGGGGGCGCGGGGAGTGTCAGTGATTGGCTGGCCGCGCCATCGCGTCATAGACGTCACTCCTGATTCGTTCACTGCGTTGCAGCATGTATCTAACAACGAAGACGATTGGCTCGCCAATGTATGGAATGCGCAAAGCGATCCCCACTCTGACGCCGAGCGTTCAAGATCCGTGATGGCAACTGTACTTACAACGGGATAAAAAAAAATATCGAATGTGATACTATAGGAAATGGTCTCCCCGTGTACCAAGTTTCATCGAAATCCGTTCAGCCGTTCGAGCGTGAAGTAGTAACAAACATACAAAGATACCTCACAAACCTTGCGCCTTTATAATTTTAGTATGATATCTACATCGACTTACGAGAGTCGCGGGTTCAAACCCAGCCAGGCGCATTACTTTGCGTAATTTATTTCATCACCACTGCTCTCTAAACGGTGAAGGAAAACATCGTGAGGAAACCAATGTTCTTCTTTCACGCAGACGAAGCTGCTGGCAGTAGCCAATTTGAAATATATTCTTTTTTATTCTTTAAACTAGTATCTGAAATATATTCTTTTTTCGATATCACAAATAACTTATATCCATTAGGGACTCTCCTCAGATATAAAAACAAAGAACTTACCTCAATGTTATAACTTTAATTCTGGATTTGTCATATACATTATAAAGAGGTAAAGTTTTTTTGTTTGTAGGAGGCTGAAAGTACTGTAGTCCGATTCACGTAATCAAAACCGTAACGATATCGTAGCGATTTAGTCGTTTAGACCATTTCTGTATTTACATCCATCAATCGAGTTTGAACGACACCGATTTTAAAGTCGTATGGTCGCAGAGTCGATTTAAAAAAAAGAACTGTATTTCATTATCCTGGTATTATTAATGTCTGGAAATAAGTGTTTGATAAATCGAAACTAAATCAAGCCAGTGGAGTGGTCGTTCTATCCAATCCCGATTAAGGAACACGTGAATACCGATTTTGGATAGGACTTCGATCGAACGACTATAAAACTTCAATGAAATTTGGCTTGTTTGATTTTACGTGAATCAGGCTACCTGGTGCGATTGGTAAAATTTTTTCACCAATAGAAAGCTGCTTTACTCCTGAGTGACAGGCTATATTTTATAGACGCTGATGAAATCGCGGGCACAAGCTAGTTCGTAATATTTTATCAACTCTGTTTTGTGTGGAGTGGCCCAATAAACTCATAACCAAGTTATGGTCTAAGTGTTATTATTTTACACCTTGGTTTGCCTGTGTAACCTGAAAATAAAACGATAAAACACGTACCTACCTTACCTACAGATGAAATAAAATGGTCACAGTATTGAGGTCAGAAGGAATATTTATAAATAATATTTATTTTTGCAAATTGGTTATGAATAACACTTTTATACGACAATTTATACTAGACTAGCGGTCCCGGTAGACTTGGTCCATAAAAAGAAGGCCGGTGTTTACTGTCTACCCTGAGAAGAAACAATCAGAAACGAACTCAGAGATTAAAGTCCACACAACGCCATCTAGTCTCAAGCTAAGCACAGCTTGTGTTATGAGTACTAGACAACTGATAAATATACTTATATATTTCTAAATACATACATACTATAGATAAATTACACCCAGACACAGAACAAATGATCATGCTCATCACACAAAGATTTGTCCTGGGTGGGAATCGAACCCACGACCTCCGGCATAGCAGTCAGGGTCACTAACCACTAGTTTGGCTTCCATCGAGAACGGACGTGTGCAATCCGCGAGCGCGTGCTCTACTTTAGAGTAATTTGCTGGCGTCGCAAAAACGCTGTCATCACGGAAGAGCGAATCGATTTATCAAGGCCTCCGCGATGACCTTGTTACTAATTATAGTGTAAATAAGTGCAATTTAATAATTATCTTATAGATGAAGTTTTAACATAGCTTACAATGAGTGCATCAACGGTTAAAATTAAAACTGATTTGGAAAGGCAGTTATATGACTGTTATCTCCGAGAAAAATCAGCGAGAGAAAAGCTGGAAGTCCTTGTTAATGACTTAAAGGTTCAGGTACAAAGCCTCCAGCAACAACTTGGAAACCTCCACCAAGAAAATCAATGCTCCAAGGGTCAAAGTAGTGAGTCTACTAAGGACCTGGCTAAGAGCAACATTAAATTTGCTCAATCCGAAAAAGAAAACGTCGAGTACTGTACTGACGAGGATGAACTCGCTAAAGAAACTGAGTGGATTAGGGCCAAAAGCAGGAAGAAAAGGAAGCTAAACAACTCTCTTTCTCCTCAACAACAACCTGGATCGAGCGCCCAACAACAAAAAGATGCGAAAGAGCCGCCAGTTAAAAAAGTGCCTCCACCGCCGCCAATCATTATAGAGGGAGTCAAGAACTATCAAACGTTCTACGACTCGCTGATTGAAACGCAACCAGCTGAATCATTTACCGCCAAAATGATGAATGGAGATTGTGTGAAACTCAACGCCAAATCAGAAGACTCTTATAGAGCGATTGCCAAATTTTTGACTGAAAAAAGCTTCCACTGGCACTCGTATGAAAATAAACAGGCTAGACCAATAAGAGTTGTGGTTAAAAAATTACATTCTTCTTGTCAGCCTGATCGCATTAAAGATGACCTTATAACACAAGGCCTTAAAATAGAAAAAGTTGACTACAAATTGAGCTGGAAGAGTAAAGAACCACTCAATATGTTCATTTTATCCTTCCATAATGACGAAGATGTCAACAAAATCTACGGCATTAAATATATATTAGGGTGCAAAATTGAAATACACCCGCTCAAAAATCCAAAACTGATTCCTCAATGTAAGAGATGCCAAGCATATGGGCATACTCATAAATACTGCAAAAGGGAGCCAAGGTGTGTGAAATGTACTGGAAAGCATCTTACAGCTGACTGTACAAAATCCCCGCAAGACAAGCCAAAATGCGTCCACTGTGGTCTACCCCACCCTGCAAACTACAGAGGGTGTGAAGTAGCTAAAGAGATGCAACTCATAAAAAACAAAAATATTAAGAAGAAACTTGATGTGACTACTTCCCAACAGTCTTCTCTGATAAGACAAGAGAAACAAGTACAGAAAACAATCGTTCAAGCAACTCCAAAACCCACACAAGGAACTAACACTTGTTCTTATGCTCAAGTTACAAAGCGAGGCTCTTCGAACCTGGAGGATAAAATTAATCAGATACTGAAGTGTATAACTACATTTGACAAGAGATTAGAAAAGCTAGAATCCAGCACCAAAACAGCTGTTTCAAATAATCAAAAATGAACAACACCCTTAAAATAATGGCATGGAACTCCAATGGGCTCCTCAAACATCAGAATGAGTTACAGGCGGTCCTAGATACAGAAAATATAGACGTGTGTTTGATATCTGAAACGCACTTCACTAAACAATCTTTTGTCAAATTTAGAGGATATATGGTGTATAACTCGCTCCACCCTGACAACTCCGCTAGAGGAGGTAGCGCTATTATAATCAAAGAAAATATTAATCATTACGAGCAGTGCAAGTATGAAGAGCTAGATATCCAAGCTGTGGTAATATCTGTTAAAACCAAATTTTGTCACGTGTCTATAGCTGCTATATATTGTCCTCCAAGGCACATGATAAGAAAAGAGCGGTATTTACATTTCTTTGAAATGTTAGGTCCAAGATTTATACTAGGCGGTGATTTTAATGCAAAGCACACGCAGTGGGGATCAAGACTTACAACAGCAAAAGGAAGGCAGCTTTTAAGTGCAGTTAAAGAAATGAATTGTGAAGTTATGAGTTCAGGGAAACCAACATACTGGCCCACTGACCTCCAGAAAATACCAGATCTTATAGACTTTTTCATATGTAAAAACATATCCGCCAATTACGTCGCTTTGGAGGAAGGTTTTCATATGAACTCTGACCACTCCCCGATAATACTAAGACTCAGTCAGAAAATTCTATTAAAAGTAGGCCAGACATCTCTAGTTAATAAGTCAACAGATTGGGTAAGTTTTGCACTTGATCTAGATAATATTATCGACCTAAGAACTCCGATAAAAACGCAAGATCAGCTTGACTCAGAAGTAAACAAATATGTAGTTGATATCCAACAATGTGCCTGGAACAACACACCACAAATAAAACACAAATATAAGGGCTATATTTATCCTAAAGAAATTGTGGATTTACTGTCTGAGAAAAGAAAACAGAGAAAGCAGTGGCAGCAAACAAGGTGTCCGCGGGAAAAAACATTATTAAATAATCTAACTAAGCGATTAAAGAGAAAAATTCTACAATTCGAGGATGAATGTCTAAATACCAACCTTCTGCAGTTAACCAATGACATATCAACGGATTACTCTCTTTGGAAAGCGACAAGGAACTTAAAAAGGCCAATTAAACAAATACCACCTATTAGAGATACCGACGGAAAATGGGCTGTAAGTAATAACCAAAAAGCGCTGAGGTTTGCTCAGCACTTACAAAATACTTTTCAACCCAATGATAACTGTACAGATATATTTGAGTGTGAAAAAATTGTTCAAAACCAAGAAATTAAGCTTGTGACTCCTAAAGAAGTTATGAGAGCAATTCAAAATAATATCAGCTCAAAAAAGTCACCGGGCTACGACCTCATAACAGGTGAAGTTCTTAAACACCTCCCGCGAAAAGCCATAGTAAAGCTGACCAAAATAATCAATGCTGCGTTTATTCTAAAACACGTACCTGAGCTGTGGAAGGTGGCTGAAGTAATTATGATTGCGAAGCCTGGGAAACCACCCCATGAAGCGTCATCATATAGACCTATTTCCTTGTTGCCAGTGTTATCAAAACTATTTGAAAAACTATTACTGAAACGGTTAAAGCCAATTATAGAAGAAAAAGACCTTATCCCAAATCATCAATTTGGTTTCAGAGAAAATCACTCTACAATAGACCAGGTACATAGAATAACAAATATTATTGAAAAAACGCTGGAAAATAGGGAAGTCTGCGCCACCGTGTTCTTGGATGTCGCGCAAGCTTTTGACAAAGTTTGGCATGAGGGCCTAATATTCAAACTCAGATGTATGTTACCCCCAGAATTTGCAGATATTCTGGAGTCATATTTAACTAATAGAATGTTTAGAATAAGGCAAGAAGATGCATATTCCGAGCTTAAAACTATAAAAGCTGGGGTACCCCAAGGAAGCGTGCTAGGCCCAATCCTTTACTTATTGTACACATGTGACATCCCAGAGCTAGAAAACAACACTATTGCGACTTTTGCTGATGACACTGCTATTATGGCTACAGGATCAAATCATAGAGAAGCAGTAGAAAAAGTTCAAATAGCAGTGAATAAAATTTATGACTGGACACAAAAATGGAAGATCAAGCTGAATGAGTCAAAATCAATTCACGTTGACTTCACAAACAAACGGTGCAACTACCACCCAATCTACATAAACGGTACGCAAGTGCCTTATGCTAATACAGCCAAATATCTTGGCATAACTCTCGACGCCAAGCTGCGATGGAAAGCTCATGTCAAAAAGAAAAGACAGGAACTCGACATACGCTATAAAAGCATGTATTGGTTACTCGGAAAGAAATCCTGTTTATCAATACACAATAAGATATCTATTTACAAGCATATTTTGATGCCAATTTGGACGTATGGTATCCAACTCTGGGGCTGTACTAAACGGAGCAACATCAAAATAATACAACAGTTCCAAAATAAAGTACTCAGGGATGCTGTAAAAGCACCTTGGTACATCAGAAATGACGACCTCCACCGTGACCTTAAAATGGAACTCGTCACCACCATCATTCAAAAATTTGCTGAAGCCCACGAACACAGACTTCACCGACACGTGAATGTTGAGGCTATACAGCTGTTAGACAATACGGACCTAGTGCGTAGACTAAAGAGAACTAAACCTTTTGAGTTAGTGTAGTGTTTAAAGTTAGTGTATAATAGTGATCAATGCTGTGCTATGCATATTACACATGAACAAAGTGTTTTTATCAATATCAGACTCTAAGAAAGTGCTATGGACTTCTATAAGTGCTAAAGGACGCTATTCTTAGTTTAAGCAAAACCGTATAAAAATAAGTTAGAGTTAAATTACTTATTAGTCTTTTAGGCTAGATTGTAATCAATTATTAAGAAATTTATTCTTAATAATAAGGAAAAAAAAAAAAAAAAAAAAAAAAAAAAAAAACTAACCACTAGACCAACAGGCCTGTCAAAAAAGTTCATACCTACGTAGTTTCCAAATCATATAAGGAGCAAGCAGGTTAATATCTAAAGTGGCCTTTTGAGGCCTTTCCTCGAAGGGCCACCACCTATATCCCAGGTTTGAGTGGATTTGTCCAAACAGTGTAATAGATTATTATGTATTGTTTTTTTTATTATTGATAGGTAGGCTCGCGTTTGACCACTATCTCGTCTGATGATAAACCATGATGTAGCTGACGATGGAGCACGCTTGCCTAGAAAGTAACTTAATTCACTTTTGACTTAAAGACCCCAAGGTTGTAGCTATCAGGAAACACAGACTCTGGGAGAAAAAAAAATCGAGATTTAATGAGCTCAACAATTTTACGAATAACACTAAAGTAAGGACATTTGGGTAGGCCGCGTAAAGTACTCAGACTGCCAGACAATCAATAAATCAACCCCTATCATAACGACCTACATAGTCCTCGCATTCACAATACGTTTTGAGAATTATGCAGCCTAGTGTCTGAGATAGTCTTTTGTGGAAAAATTCGCGCAGATTTAAGAGGAGCCATCCAGTCAGTGTAATCATTTGTCAGTATTCGTGTAGCTCAACACAGGACTACGAAGGAGCACAAAGACTCGACGAACAATAGCGAAGAAAGAACATTTGAGTAGATCCGCGTAAAATACTCAAACTATAAGATAAACGTTAAACTTACTTACGTTAAAAAAAAACCCCTAAGGGGATGAAAAGGGGGACGCGAACGAAGCCGCTGGCAGAAGCTAGATCACAGTAAAAATGATGATAAAATAAAAATAAATAGATTCACAAAGTAAATATTCATGTCAAAGTTAATTTATCAAATGTGACATTGTAAAGTAATAGTATTCATCAGTGTCAAAGTGATTGAAACAAAAAATAATTAAATAGGTGTTAGAAAAATTTACAACCATTATAGTGCATACTCGTATTACTGGAACAGCTCAGTTTGAATTTATAAAAAACAAAAAAAAAAATTAAACAGATTTGTGTCTCTAATTACGGTATTCGAAAGATGGATGGATTTTGATGAGACTCATAGGACCGGTCGTCATGGCGACACTTGGGGAAGACCTATGTCCAACTGTGGACGTCTTTCGGCTGAAATAATGGATGGACTGTGTGAGAATTGACATGAAAAAAAGAGTTATTGGTAGCGTGCTTAGTGACGGGACAGAATGGAAAAAAAAGTGTTGTGTCGAACCCAAATCAAACGAAACAAGGGCAGGAAGATGATGATGATGATTCTGAGTATTTGTTAGAATGTTAATAAATAAGTTGTTAGATATTATTTTTTTAGACATCATAATTCTGATCTACTTATTAGTTTTGTTGAAGTAACCTATTACATACCGGGTCAAATTAATAACCTAGAAAAACTTCGCAGACATAATCAATATCTTTATCTAATGAGTATAAAACAAAAATTAAACTTTTAATTACAAGCTATGACAGTACCAGTGGGGCCAATTTTACTTGTAATTAAAAGTAGTAAGTACTGTAGTTGGCTGTTTAAACTTGTAATTATTTGTAAATATTTTTAATTTTGAAGCTAGAACTACACTAGACCGAGGCACACGTAGACCACGCGATGTAGTATTACCTACTAAACTTATTGATTTTAGCTATACTTTTTTTTCAGATACACTTTGCGTTCTAGGATCACAGGTTTCCTTTTTAAATATTCCCCATGGCCCTAGCAGGCGTTGGCCTTGCTGGGCCCCTATGGTGTTGGTATCATCTCTTTAGAGCCGCGCCTGGTGCGGTCCTTACCGGACAGGCAAACAGAGAGCTACCCATTGTTCATCGTCTGCAAACCCGCGCCTAGGGTGGTCGGGAATTATCCTGCGACTCCCGACGTTCTGGGCGTCTCTTGTCGCTGCGGCTGGGGCATGAGGATGTCCATTCCCTTACTTTTACGTACTCCTTCGATAGCATTACCTACTGCTTCGCAGGAGGCGCACCCCGTTCCCTCTCGCTTCTTTATACTCGCCAATATATCTATCTACAACAAAGAATAGGTTTAATTTCTCTCAAAACCTAAATCCGCTGAACAAGCAGTCATTCTTAGCCTTTCATTAAAGCTTCCATCTTTCCGAACCGTCGTCGGATGTTAGTTAACGATCCCTTTAATTTTAACGCTTAATTAAACGACAATTTAGTTTTATCACGACTCCTAATGGTTCTAACATGGTGCGGAGGAAGTTCATGCCTATTGCGGTAGGTTATGGACGATGGTTGATCGCTAAATAATTAATGAAAACTAACCTCGATTATGCTGTTAGGTGCACGTTGTATTGAATGCGGAGCGAGGACAGGTCAGCAATCGAGGAGCTGGTCTTTTTTTATGCTAGAGTCATTTAGTCTGTGAAACTTATTGTGTGTAAACTTTTTTTTTAAAGCGGAAAATCATCTGGTGACTTATCCCGCTTTAGGGTAGGCGAGAAGGCGTGTCAGACTTTAAAGTACTTATACCACACCTATGTTCCTTCAGTTACCTTTGGCGTTCTAAGAACACCATCACAAAATATAGGCTCAGGACCATTACATCCTTCTTTTTTTGTTTATTTATTTAATCTTCATGCAAAACAAAGTACATGGGTGGACTTAATGCCTTAGGGATTCTCTGCCAGTCAACCTAGCGTGGTGAAGAGACAATATGGTTTTTTTTTTATTATTACTGGTCCTTCGGTACCACCACAAAATAGATAGGTACAGAAGACAATCTCATGTATGTACTTCACTTTTTATACCTACGCTCGGTGGACGCACACTAATGAGCGTTTGAGCCGGAACTGTTCGACGAGCGGGCCGAGGCGCTCCGAGATATCGTGTCCGTGAGCGGTGTCTATGTGTGCGTTGCTCGAGCGCGCTTTGTATGTAGATTGACTTCTGTACTTATCTATTTTGTGGTACCGCTGAGAAAACTTTCCAGACACAGACGTCGGTACTTATTCCTTTGCACTCAAACGGAACCCTTTTCACATTATGTATATATGGAGAATGTGTACGTGTGTGACTTTATTTAAAGTTTATTGGACATGGACATGTACATATACACTAGCGTCTGCCCGTGACTTTGCCCGTGTGTAAGTCAACAATCATCGTAAGGGCACATACTCTTGGGCCATGGATACGGTCATCCGTGGGTACTGTGAATGTGAAACCCGGAGCTCTGGGACGAAGACAAAGAAGGAACAGGAGTGGGTTTTTAGTCAGTAAAAATCTGATACAAAAGAACGAGAAATGCCATTACCTAAAAAAAGGGAGAAAAAAACGCGATAAAAAGGCGTGATCTCCCGTGTGCCAATTTTTATTTTGTTGTGTTTTGCCGTGTGATAGTGAAGGAGTAATAAACATACGTACACACATAAATATGTACAAACTAACTAAAGCCGGAATGAAAGTCGGCAATTATCTCAAGGGCACATAGGTAGTTTCGGGAAAAAAGTCGTATGGTCTACCCGTGTGGCAATTTTTATCGCCATAAGTTTAGCCGTTTGAGAGTGAAGGAGTTACAAACACATACACTCATTTTTTTTTTTTATATTTTCCACGTTTTGGGCTGTTAGCTGGCTTATCGTAATCCTTTGAAGTTAGTTAATAGTATTGCACCATGAGTGCGGTTCACCACAACGGTTCAATAGGTTAAGAAGGATTTGAACCCGACCTCTTAATTGCCAGTTGACACATTACCCACTGCTGGAAGCAGACGTCTATAATTTAACATGCAGGCATAATACAATTGAGAGAATACAATTGAGATTGAGAGCAGTGGTGGTCGAGTGGTAACGGCCCCGACTTACGAGTTGTAGGTCGCGGGTTCGAACCCAGCCAGACGCATTACTTTGTGTAATTTATTTCATCACCACTGCTCTCAAAACGGTGAAGGAAAACATCGTGAGGAAACCGGCATGTCCTAGAACCAAAAGTTCGATGACATGTGACATTCACCAATCCGCACTGGGCCCGCGTGGTGGATTACGGCCCGTTCCCTTTCCTAGAAAGGAGGCTTGAGTCCCACCAGTGGGAACATTAAAAAGGCTGGTGATGATGATGATGATAATACAATTGGGCTACAGGATTATTCGAAAGAGTTAAGTTTGCTAGAACTACATTAGACCGACCCACACGTATACACGCCTTATTTGTACGTAGAACGACGTCGCGTGGCGTGGATCAAGTGTAGCCCTACAAGTCTAGTTTCCTTATAAAATGTATGGAGACCGACGCGTCCAGATCGGCGCATGTGAGCAGTGTAGTTCTACTTTTGTCTTTACGCTGGAACGTGAAGGGCAATTGAAGAAACACTGGTTTGTTTTACTCAGTAAGACTGGCTCTCCCTCTCGCTCCATCTAGAGCGGGAAGAGTCATTTGATGAAATCCCACTGAAAAAAGGCACATAGTTATGTCTATTCAAACAAAATTTTCTATTTTAGGTACATTTGATTAAATAAACTGATGAATAGTAAGTAAGTAAACTTGACGCATAAAAAGATGTAGAAATTGGCAATTTCAAGTACAACTCTAAAATCTTGTCCGCTATCGTTAGTAATCAGCTGGTATCTTTGAAATCAAACCATAGTTTTATCGTCATAAAGATTAGATTTTTTTTTTATATCTACTTCACTTCTTTTTTCCATTTCTGTTCTCGTTAGTTCTGCGTACAGCTAAGAAGTAGAAATCTCTGCTTGAGTCTGGGTTTTTTTTTTAATGGATAAGTTCGCGTTTGACCACAATCTCACTTGATGGTAAGCGATGATGTGGCCGACGATGGAACACGCTTGCCTAGAGAATTGGGTTTCCTGATAGCTGCTACAACGTAGGGTCCTAGGAGTTTTTAAGTCTAGAGAGAACAGACTTCCAAGCAAGCGAGCTCCACCGTCGACCACAACATCACCTACGAACCGGTGAGATAGTGGTCAAGCGCAAACCTATAGCATAGCATAGTCGGCCTTATAATGTTCTTAATGTTGGGACTCAGGCCTCCTCTGTAGGAGAGGGAAGGGCCGTAATGCATCACGCGGGCCCAGTGCGGGTTGGTGAATGTCACATGTCTTCGAATTTTTGTTAATAGGACATGCCGGTTTCCTCACGATGTTTTCCTTCACCGTTTTGAGAGCAGTGGTGATGAAATAAAATACACAAAGTAATGCCTGGCAGGGTTTGAACCCGCGACCTACAAATCGTAAGTCGGGGCCGTTACCACTCGGCCACCACTGCTCTCTGTAAGCGCACGCCTATCAATTATATAAAAAAAAAAAAACTTAATTACAGTCTGTAAAAATTGTACCAAGTACCAACAAACAAATAAATAACGAATTCCGTGCACGTTACATCAAATTTGTATTCAAGGTCCTTTTTACATTGTCATCTAGATAAAATGTTTACAATTTCATTAGTGTATTAAAATGTAGCCGAATAACTAAGTACGCTTGGATAGGTTCTTCTAGTCTCTGTAATAATAAAGGCATATTTGTTTATGGAACTGGAGTAAACAGATATTACAGCGTCCTTGATAATTTGTTTGTATCTACAAGTTTTAATAAAAACGGAGGAAAAACAGCGAATTTCAATTTTGTTGATTACGGATCTAGATAAGACTTATCATATTGTATGGATCAGAATGTTGGGCTATGAAAAAGACTGATGAAAAAAGATTGCGTGTAGCGGAGATGAGAATGTTGAGACGGATGTGTGGTGTGACGAGAATGGATAAAGTGAGAAATGAGTATTTTAGAAGAAAGTGTCGCCAGTGACTGAAAAGTTGAAGGGGAATTGTTTGTCTTGGTATGGTCATGTAAAGAGGAGGGATGAAACGCATGTCACTAAAATAGTGATGAGTATGGATGGATGGAGAAGGAGAGGCCAAAGTAAAGATGCATGGATTGTGTGAAGAGTGATATGAAAGAAAAGGAAGTTAGTGATAGCGTGACAGGGCAGAATGGAAGAAAAAAACGTGTTGCGCCGACCTCAAATAACGGAACAAGGGCAGGAAGATTGGGCACGCCACAATCATGGCGGTAAGTCCCCTCTTTGAGGCGTGGCTGGAAAGACCTCACGGCGTCCTTACCTTCCGCATGACACAGGTACTCACCGGACATGGTTCGTTCGGGAGATTCCTGCACTCGATTCATGCGGAAGTGACGCCCGGGTGTCGCCACTGTGCGGAACGCCCGGAGGACACGGTGGAGCACACAGTCGAGGTGTGCCCTGCTTGGGCGGAGCATCGCCGTGCCCTCGTGGGGGCGATCGGCGGCGGAGACCTCTCGCGCCGGGCCCTGGTTGAGGCCATGGTCCGGAGCGAGGAGGAGTGGCAGGCGGTCGCCGACTTCTGCGAAGCAGTAATGCTCGCAAAGGAGGAGGCCGAACGCATCAGGCAACGGCGTTATCGCCGCCGCCGTCGCCGGGATTCTGATCCCGATTTCCGGCCAACGTAGACGCGGGCTTGCGGACAGTGAGCAATGGGTAGCTCGCTGTCCGGCCGTCCGGTAACTGTCCGGACCAAGCCCAAGTTGTCGACGGCGCGCGCTGTTCCCGCGCGCCTCAAGGAGTTGTCAGCAACAGCAGGGACCCAGCCGGGTCGAAGCCTACTGGGGCCAGGGTTATCCGAAAGGGCGCTCGAGCCCCGGTATGAAGGCTAGAAGGAACGGGGTGGGTCTTTTAGTCAGTAAGAGTCTGACACTATCTCCCGCTCCGCCCAAGGGCGGGGGATGTCAATGCATGATTTTTTCCCACCATAAAAAAAAAAAAAAAAAAAAAAAGGGCAGGAAGATGATGACGGATCTAGATACCTATGTACTTATCTACTGTAGTATAGCCCACTTTAACGATAATACAATATGAAAAATCTTTGTATGTTGAAATCAATATCTAAATTCAATGTGACGAGTGTTATCTTGAGGTAATACAAAAATAAGATGACATTCTTGTTCTTGAAAAACCATGACCAAATTCTTACTTGACATAAATACCAGACGATAAGCCGTTAACATACACCTTGAAAACATTTGAATCTAAAAATACTAACTTATACGTATAACTTCTTCTTTTATTATTGTTAAACTTCTATTAAAAAGTAACTTCCGTCAGCGATAAGACCGTTATTGTACTTATACGAGTAGATTTAAGTTAGTGTAAAAGTTTTGTTACTATATTGGTGTAGGTACAATGAAGTTTTTAATCCATTCAAAATTAAATAAGTTAGAATCCTTTCACATCTGGTGGAAGGGGAAACTGCCAAGTAACAGAAAACAGAAAAGGATGCAGATACTAGAATGTGACGTCATCCTCACTACGTTACGCGTGTAGAAATGAGATAGCGAGAGGTTCCTCACTCACAACCAGTCTTCTTTATACAAATATTTGGAATGGTAATTGCTGCTTCATTTTATGACCAATTTTGATGCGGTTTAATTTTAGTGTTATTTATTGAAAACATCGTGAGGAAACCGGATGTCCTAGAACAAAATATTCGAAGACATGTGACATTTACCAACCTGCACTGGGCCCGCGTGGCGGATTACGGCCCATTGCCTCTCCTAGAGAGTAGGCCCGAGTCCCAGCAGTAGGAACATTTAAAGGCTGATTATGCTTTGCTATGCTTTTAGTAAGAAATATTGTACAAAAATAAACATCCACTACCACCCAATTCAAACAACACAAAGTAAACAAACAGTTAATTTTAGTATAATCACGTCGTTATCGGGTTGTATGACTATTACAACACCGTGTATTGGTTGCGTATCTCTGTCTAGATCATTATTAATAAGTAATGCTTACGATAAGACATCATAGTGTTATCATAATGAGTTGCTAATCCATATGTTTACAATAGTTTGACTGGTCTGTTGGTAACCACTAGACCAAGCAGTCAGCTGCTATGCCGGAGGTCGTGGGTTGGTTACGCACCCAAGACATGTTTCTGTGACGAGCACGATCATTTTTTCTGTGCCGGGGTGTAATTTATTTCTCTTACCTTCCAACACGATCGCATATTCAACATTGCCGTGGTAACTTGGGCTGCAGAATTGTTCGAAAAAATTACCGTGTGTGACTCTCCCTCTCGACCCATCCAGAGTGGGAGAAGTAATTTGATGATTTCCCACTTCAAGAAAAAGCAAAATGAAATACTTACTGATATTCAGCAAAAGCAATTCTTAGTGTAAAGTGTGGTGCCGCGGCAGCCCGAGTCGTTGACAGTGTGTCCTAGAAAGCAAAGGGCAACTGAATGACATAAGTGTGGTTTTAGTCATTAAAAGTCTGACACGCCCTAGTGCTCCCCCCCCCCCCCCCCCTATAGCGGGAGTAGTCAATGGGAGATATTCTAAAAAAATCTTGAAGTGTGGTGACCCGCAAAGGATTCGCCCGGCCGATGTACCTACTGTCGGCTAGACATCTCGGTGACGGGACGACATGCTAAAAGGGTGATATGTACCTACTTGAATTAATTGATTGTAAGCTAGCATTCTAGAGAAAATTATCAATTGAATGCGTCTGACGTTGAATTTAAGATTGATTTTGAAGTAATCTGATATATTGGGTGAAGCCATTCTACTAAGCTAGTAATTACATTCCACTTTCGATTTCAAAGGATTCATTTTAATTAACATTTTCTTTACCTATATACCTCATTCATATTCTTATTTGTAGAAGATTTAAAGTCTTAGAATTCAGCTTACTGTTCAATTTATTTCTTGAGATTATCAAAGAACAACTATTAGTTACATATATCGTAATTTGAGGCAGTAATTAAAGATAGCTTTTTAGTTGTAGGTACCAAACCTTAGGGCCCTCGCCCACGGCGCTTAGCGCGTTTCCATCGATACAGTCGCGATGCTGTAGCGCGTCGGAATTTTTTTTATAGCGCTTGCAAATGCGACTAACGCACGTTTGTAGCGATGTCATCGCGCGCTTACGAAACGCGCGACAGTATCGCTACAAAAAGTCGTGGGCAGGGACCTTCGACTACTCAAGGGTTTTTAAGGGTCTGGTTTTAATTGTTATGACTTACCAAAATTTTTTCATCGAACAATGAATTAGGTTTTTGTTTTGTGGGAGGTCTGACGGTAACGCAGCGGACATCGGCAGTTCCTTCCTTATCTTCATTCCAGGGCCTTGGGGTTCTCTTCCGTAGAACCCTTGGTTCCAGTAGGCTTCGATCGTGCTTGGCCCTTACGGTTTGCTGACATAACTTTAAGGAGCCCGTGGAACACTACGCGCTGTCGACGACTTGGGCTCGGTCCGGATTGCAGTTTTACTGCGGGTATTTTCGCGTAATCCCAATGATCATAATGTTTTTCGCGTAATCACAATGATCATAATGTTTTTCGCGTAATCACAATGATCATAATATTTTTCGCGTAATCTTATAGACCACATTCTTTCCTTTGTCTACTATTGTATGCCTCTGCTGGTTAAAGGATCATATAGGAATGATTGCTGATTTTGTTCTTGATTTACGTCGGCATGGTATTTTCCAGTCGGATTTTCAGTGTTCTAGAAACTGTAGATGTGTCTTCTTTCTATAATCAGCAATTAATAATTAGTCTGGTGATGGCCTGAAACACAGGTTTTTGTTAACCTTACTCAGGCAAGTCGCTACAAGTTGTAATGACAGTAGGTACTAACTTGTACCACCATTAATAAGTAATTATAAACATGTGAAAATTAAACTAGTTTTTATATAATTAGGTAATTAAGCTAATCTTTTTAGAAATTAGTACTACTAAGTATTCATATGTTTTTGTTATTTATTTCTTTGTAAAAGTATTTAAATAAATTATAACTATTATTAATTGTGAGCATTATCGCAATATCGAATATAGAGTTGGAGCAAGTTGCGATAATTACTGAACGAGCCAAAAAGACTCAGTGAATTTTCTATCGCGTATTCGTCGAATCGACGAAGGTTTACAGTCTAGGGTTAAGCTTCCCATTCACAACTGTTAATTTATTCTGAATAGTCTTATCTACTTGTGTTTCTGACCTTATCTAGCGTCATTGAAATTTTCAATAGGGTCTTAAGCGTAGTTCCCATGTAATTTAACACTGGTTCACAATTCTTCCAAGGTCATTTTATTGTTCGTTATAATGTATTTCTGCCTCGTTACCGTTGCATTATTACCATCTCATTATTACAGCACGATTATACATTGTTTTATGTTTGACAATTCTCTTCAGAACTTTGAGAGCTTAAATCTTAGTTCTTACAATATTTGACAGACAATATTAACTTTCGCCTAAAGATAAATTGGTGTACCTAAGGGTAAAGTTTTTCATTTACTTGGTCAAAGGCACACTGCCTTGCTGGTCAATGACTGTCTGAACCGAAACATTGAGCACCTATGTATAAGAATCTTCAAAGAGTATTAAAATCCATTTGCTTAGGTTGGCAACGTGGACCTTTTTGTAGTGTTGCCAACGTTCCACTGTTTACCTGCTTTACATTTCAAAATCATTTGTGGTTTACCCTTGTCTCCTGTTGGGAGATAAATTAGAAATGTAATATAGGTGTCGTATATACTGGACCAACGATATGGCTGGGCAGAGCAGTAGTCGAGTTCAAACCCACTTAGGCATATTATTATGAGCCCGTTGTATCTCATTGCAGGGCAAAGGTCTCCCTTTCGTTATTCCACTCTTTTCTGTCCTTGGCCACTTCTGGCCAATCTTCAGTCATGCCATCTCTTTCTGTGCCTAACGCGTCGCCGGCTCCTGCTGTTCGGAATCCAGTCAGTAGTTGCTTACTCCCAATTTTGTTGCGTCATGCGGCAGATGTGAATCCAGGCGTTTAACCCACACTTTGTGCAACTGATTTCATCACCACTGCTCTCAAAACGGTGAAGGAAAACATCATGAGAAAACCTTCTAGAACCAAAAAATCGAAGACATGTGACATCCATTTTTCCGCACTGGGCTCGCGTTGTGTATTACATTTACGGCCCATTCCTTCTCATCGAGAGGAGGCCTGAGTCCCAGCAGTGGAAACATAAGTCTGACTGTTATGTTACATCGCTGGGCTATTATATGTTATATGTTTGATACAATAAACACGAGCCATATCATAAAACGACTATAGAAAAACAATGATGTGTATTGTAACGTCAGGATAAATATTTATTTGGGACTTGATATTATTTAAATTTCTTCGAGATATTTCTTTTCAGAGACATTTTTGCAAGTTTTTTATTTCTATTGCAATCGACTTCGGGAGCGGTCGTGTGGAAATTTCTTTTTATTCAACCCTCGGTTTCAGATTTTGTTCTGACATTATCTGTCAGCTTTGTAATTTTAATTCGTGACAGTATTCTCTCTCCTTTCATAAGTTAGAAATATCTGTGAAATGTATAAATAAAATTATTTTTGTTAAAACTACGCTTCTTTACATAAGCTTTACAATTTTCATTTATTGCAGGGTTTAACTATAAGTAAAATGGCTGTATTTTAATCATTTAAAACGTTCAAAATGACTTTCAAGAAGTATTTAAAACTATTTCAGTAAACCCTAAAACTTTGAACAACCTTTTAATTTCCCTCGATCTTTTAAGTGGGGCATTTTATCAATAGTTACAATTTATTACTCTAACTGTTACTGTAATAATTTGGTCAAATTTTTTAAAACAGTATAAAATTCATCGTATATTTCACAACTATCACAACACAACGCCGTCTAGTCCCAAGCTAAACAGAGCTGGTGTTATGATTACTAGACAACTGATAAACATACTTATATATTTCTAAATACATACATATTACTTATAGATAAATTACACCCAGACACAGAACAAATGATCTTGACAGTGCTCATCACACAAACATTTGTCCTGGGTGGGAATCGAACCCACGACCTCCGGCATAACAGTCAGGACCACTAAACACTAGACCAACAGGCCAGTCAAATGCTTCCAATGTATACGGCTCATATTTTTACTGCTCTTTTCCGAAACCAAACTAATGGGTATTGCAGGCCAAAATTCATTTTTCCATTGTACGAAATATTTCGACTACAAAAAAAATACTGCTTGCTTTGAACACGCTCCGTGTTTTCGTCTAGTCCATGCTTATTCGTGCTCTAGTGCAACACACTATAATTTTTATCCACATCTGTATTTGCACAGTCTGTTTGTTTGACAACGTCACTACCACATTCGAAAAGGACTCTTATTTAGTAAATATTTGAACTCATAATTGAAAAGCAACGGCAAGTGCTTTGTTTTACAATGTAATAACATGCCTTATTATTTTCTACATTAATAGAATTAATGTTATGTACTACCAGCTGTAGTAGTTGTTTATGTCGGAAAATAAACGTGATTTAAAAACAAGTAGGTACATAATGAATTTAAATTAATAATCTTTGTAAGTATACATTGGTAATTAAAACAGATAATCCTCATAAAATCTGTATTTTAATCGTATTTGCGGCATAATAATGTAAGACTTGGCTTATTGATTTTGTCATAAATTAATCCTGTTTGATATGACATCATCATCACAGGCGCATAAAAGCGATTAAGCTATGCAAATCTGTTGACATTGATTTATTGACTACCCATATCTGCAACATGTAACTAATACACACCAGCTTTAATATCATTTCTCGACCTGCACTTTTTACAACTTTTGGCATCGTAACCTTAAAGGGCCATGGACACATTAGACACGATGACAATAAAATTTCAGTTGTAAGTAAGTATAATACCCAATAAGGAACTTAAGTTACAAAGATAATTCAAGCATTAGCATATCATAGCATAATCAGCCGTTTGATGTTCCCACTGCTGGGACTCAGGTCTCCTCTCGAGGAGAGGGAATGGGCCGTAATCCACACGCGGGCCCAGTGCGGGTTGGCTTTCCTCACGAATTCAAGCACTCATATTTTACTTAAATGCACTTATGTAGCGTTTTTTTAAGATTTTCTCTATCATAATGGTAGGCAAATCATATAGGAATAGATGCACTATTGGTAGTGCATCGTCATGAACACACAAACACGCTTCATCGAGAATTTTTCAAAATAAGTTATTTTTTATCTTAGAATAATTCTCGATTATTTTAGAAAAAAAAACTCTTTTAAAAATAGCTGAAATCGGCCTACTGAATAGGCCGATTCTGAACAAACTACTTTTTAGGATGTTTTGCGTTTATTGTTACATGTTGTACTAGATCATGCGTTCAATTTGTAGGAAATTTATCCAAGAACGTAAATATCCAAACTTGTTCATAGAAAAGTAGTCTGTAAGTATCGAAAAATAAGGCTTATAATGAAGTGGGTGAGAGCGAACGCCGGCGTTCGCTTGGGGTTTGACGGAATGGCGCGATGACATTACGCGCGAACGCCGGCGTTCGCCACTTTATGATATGGCCAGATCAAATCGTTTTAAACATTAAAGTTTAATAATGTTTCAATCTTCGTTTGGCCTACTTTCTTTAGACCTTTTTATAATCATTGAAATCCTACATGAAGGATATGACCAGACGATATACCTATGTATATCGTTATGTAAACATAAATCTAAGCTACAGTTGCCATCACGGATCTTGAGCGGTTGCGCAGAAGTCAAATATTCGGTCTCTTTAGTGGTGCGAAGTGCGCCGCGCCATCGCGTCATAGACTTCACTTCTAATTCGTTTCCTGCGTTGCTGCATGTATCTAACAACAAAGACGATTGGCTCGCCAATGTATGGAATGCGCAAAGCGATCCCCACTCTGACGCCGAGCGCTCAAGATCCGTTTTGGCAACTGTACGACATGTAAACTCGTCTTTTTCCCTTGGGGCTACTAGAAACTACAGAACGCTACCATTCATCTGGTTTCCTTGCGTCATTCTCCTTTCGCTTCGTTTACTTTCATTCCTTCATCTAGTCATCCACGTAATTTATGAGTTAATTAAAAATAATTAAAATCAGCACTAATAATTGCGTTCTTAATTCGAATTATTTCTCAAATGGGTCATGCGGTTGGTTGGTAACTAGCTGGAAAGGCCACGTCTTTAGTAGTAATTTACTAATATTAGACTGCGTTCTCATGAGAGCAATGCTGTACGAGTGTCGTGTGCGCGGAAAAATACTTCGACTAACTAACTAACAAGAATCCTTTGGGAGAGTGGCGGTTAGTAAAGTATAATATACTAGCTTTTGCCCGCGACTCCGCATACATAAAATAGACACTCAGGAAGCCTATGACACTCAGGAATAAAGCAGCTATCTATCGGTGAAAAAATTTTAGCAATTGGACCAGTACTTCCAGAGATTACCTCCTACAAACAAAAAAAAAGACGTGTGGCACTCGGGGACTGCCGCGGTAAAGCTATTGCATAGCATTTTTATCAACTTATGCAATTATAATTATTTATTTATTTTATTTATGCAGTATTTTTTTTTCCTTTGTTTTTTTTTCTTTGATATTAATTGAAGTTACACTTTCACACATTGAATTGAATTTTGATTGATTGTTCACTCATTTGTTTTCTTATCGGTCACTACGCTCAAAAAACAAATGAGTGGGGGGTGTTAGGTTATTTTCGTTACGGAATTTCTGGATTCGGTCTCCACGCTCAAGGCCCGCGATAGAAATATGCAATAGCTTAAAAAAAACTTTACCTCTTTATTATATTAGTGTAGATAGAGTTCTGTATGGTCGCCACAGACGGGCCACCGGCCACAACCACAAAACGCCGCACACGGTTGACGCCGGTGGCTGTCATACGCTACAAATCGCCGCTGTTTGTTTCTTGTGGCCCGACCTG
This sequence comes from Mythimna ferrago, assembly GCA_910589285.2. Classification (NCBI taxonomy): domain Eukaryota; kingdom Metazoa; phylum Arthropoda; class Insecta; order Lepidoptera; family Noctuidae; genus Mythimna; species Mythimna ferrago. Next base: position 7,476,840 of record OU342693.1, read on the forward strand.
GCCACTAAGCGCCGATACAAAACGCCATCACACGCCACTCGCGCATTTAAACCTTCTTCGTCTGAGTCCATTATGATACTAGGCGTATAGGTTAGAAAAAGTAGCAGCCATCGGCCACAAGTGGCTTTTGTGGCCGCTTCTAGCTTCTCGTGGCGGGAGTTTGTGGCCGTCACCTATGTGCGGCGTCACGTAGTCTACACGGGAATTTACACGTGCACATGTTGCACGTGTTGTTTTGATCAACTGTAAAAATTAATTTGTATTTGATAATATTTCGCAAAGCAACGGTTCAAAAGCAATTATCAATGCGATTGTAACTTTAGAAACGTCAAATATTGACTTAGTTAAAGGTCTCTTAAAATGGTCTAATGATTCCCCATACGCTCGTGTAAATTGAGTTAATGTTTATTATTCATTTCGATTACATGTAATGAGGAGTCCACTTCTATTTTGACTTTGTTTTAACTACGCAGTTAGGATGAAATCCCAAGGGTTTCGTTTTTGTTATTGTGAAAACAGTTATCAATGCGATTATAACTTTAGTAACAACAAATATTGACTCATTTAAAAGTCGCTTAAAATGGTCTAATGATTCCCCACACGCTCTTATAAATTTATTTAATGTGTAGCATAACTGTAATACTTTATTTAGTTACTTTAGCTTACCATCAGGTGGGATCGTGGTGGCCAAGCACTGGTTTATATCATTAAAAAAAAAAAACTAATTAATATATGGCGCCAAGAACTCTTCCACATCGTTGTCAAATGGTAATGTTTAGCATTTCTCTCGATTACATGCATGCACTACATGTATAAGGAGTCCATCTCTATTTTTTTTTTCACTATACAGATAGGACGAAATCCTAAGAGATTCGTTTTTGCCATTGCGCTAGAGAACCCCAAAAACTTGACCACAAATGTCTTATAAGTAGGAGCGGCGGCGCGTAAAATTATTTGTCGTACCAAAGTGTCGTAACTCGTAAATAATGACTCGGATGTGGGCGGGATTAAGTTCCACATGAATTTTCTCCCACTCCGGAAAATTCTCGCAGTAACATCCATTAAGCTTGATGTAACGAGGAATATGAACGCAAAGCCAGCCTTAATTAGAAATTACAGTCGTATTTATTACTAGCTTTTATCAGTGGCTCCGCCCGCGTGGAAGTAAGTTTCTCCATACTACTACTAGGAGGAGTGGAATTCTCTGCCTCTTTCTTGATAGCTCCATCCTAGGGTCTTTAAGTCAAGAGTGAATAGGGTACTTCTAGGCAAGCGTGCTTCATCGTTGAACACATCGTTGCTTCCAATCAGGTGAGATAGTGGTCAAACGCGAGTGCAGAGACCTATAAGTAGCAAAAATGCTAGCTATGCAAAAGGCAATGTTCCCGGGAAAATCAGTTTGGCGGCCAATCGATGGCCGCCGTCGTAGTTAGAATATGTGTTCACTTGTCTAGTGTAAGAAAGTTATGTACTCGGATTTTATATTAGACTTTATATACAGACTCCAGAATTTCATTTATTCTCCTTCACACATAAGTAAAATATTCAACAGCCAATCCATAAAAAAAAAAGACGTGTGGCACTCGGGGACTGCAGCGGTAAAGCTATTGCATAGCATTTTTATCAACTTATGCAATTATAATTATTTATTTATTTTATTTATGCAGTATTTTTTTTCCTTTGTTTTTTTTTTCTTCGATTTTAATTGAAGTTACACTTTCCACATTGAATTGAATTTTGATTGATTGTTCACTCATTTGTTTTCTTATCGGTCACCACGCTCAAAAAACAAATGAGTGGGGGGTGTTAGGTTATTTTCGTTACGGAATTTCTGGATTCGGTCTCCAGGCTCAAGGCCCGCGATAGAACCTATACAATAGCTTAAAAAAATTACTAATTTAGGACTAAACAATGCGTTTCATCCGTCTAGGGGTGAATTTTGAAAATCCTCTTTTAGTGTTCATCTACATCATAGAATGAATCCTTGTGCAAAATGTTACGTTCCTAGCCCCAGTAGTTTCTCAATTCTTTATTGCATTCCACAATGTAGGCTTAAGTGGTAAACATTTGTCAAAAGAAACAATCGTGGACTCTGCGGAGAAGAGGAGTTATCATTTAGGGATCTTATAATCTAACCTAAACTAAATACATTTTTATAAAATAATTAATTAATACGGTAGTTACAAGGGTCAAAATAATTACATTTTATTTAGTCCGTATTTCAGATTATAAAAAAATATTGGACACGTATTTTTTTCTTTTTTCGATTAAACAAAAAATAACAAAGATATAGCCCATTAAAGTTACGTGTAACGTCACCCCGTGCGAAAAAATACAGCACGGCGCGGCGGCGTGACGTTACACGTAACTTTAATGGGCTATATCTTTATTTTTTTTTTGTTTAATTTACAAATAAAAAAATACGTGTCCCTTATTTTTGAATAATCTAAAAGACGGACTAATTACATTTTTTTTACGGCAACTAGCCTATTCATAATAATAGTTTCGGCTGTGCGTTGATAGGTCAGACAGTCAGTTTCTCCTTTTATATATACATAGATACTTTTATATTCATTTTAATTTAGTTATTCTCTCTGCATCTGCCTTTAGTCAGCTTGTATTTTATTTATTAGAAGCGGACGTTTCTTTTTCGTCAGAACAATTTATTAAAAACTTGGCGTCATATTCTAGAGAACACGATATTTTTTGGCTTCACTGCGTGAGGAGAAAAATCATATGATGGATTGATGTGAAGCGGGAATAAGGATCACGCCACCACCGGCGTTAATATTATATGTATACGTCGCACACGGTAGACGCCGGTGGCCGCCACACGTTACAATCGCCGCTGCTCGCTTTTTATGGCTCGAACGCCACTAAACGCCGCCGCTTGCCATTCGCGCATTTAAACCTTCTTCGTCAGAGTCCATTATGATACTGTGGCCATGAATTAAAAAAAACTGGGCAAGTGCGAGTCGGACTCGCGCACTGAGGGTTTCATGCAAACTACAATTCCCGATTGGAGTCTCGGAAGATTTTTCCGAATTGCATTTTTTTTTGTGACCTAGGTAACAAACTGTTTTCAGATTTTTTCCTGAACCTTCGCTATAAGACCTTGCTTTGTGCCCAATTTCAGGTTTCTGGGTCAATGGGAAGTACCCTACATATGAATTTCGATCTCTGAGGGTATCAAAGATAATATACGTTTTTTTGCGACATAAACGTCCGTATCTTCTTTATTCGTTAACTTAGATGTTTGATTTTTTCACAGCTTGAAGGGACCACAGACCTGAGTACATTATATGGTTTTAATTTCAACTCGATACCTCCATGCGTTCTCGAGATAAAGGGTCTTGACAGACAGACAGACAGACAGACAGACAGACGGACAACAAAGTGATCCTCTAAGGGTTCCGTTTTTTCCTTACGAGGTACGGAACCCTAAAAAGTAGCAGCCACCGGCCACAAGTGGCTTGTGGCCGCTTCTAGCTTCTCTTGGCGGCGTTTGTGGCTGTGTGGTTCATGTGCGGCGACACTAACAGGGTTCGTGCGGTCGTAGACCTACGGGCATCCTTAACTGTATTATGAAGAAAATAAAGTAAACTTGCTCAGTTGACACTGACACTAGTCCAGTATAACAGCCAAGAAATTTATCTTTTGAGCCAGTCATGTCTTTCGGTGACAACTCGAGTAATTAAAATCAAATTCAACCATCTCTAAAATTCACTTTATCTTCAACGAAACTCGTAACAAACTGCAAAACTTTAAAACGAAGTAATTAAATCAAAATCAAATTAATAATTAAAATGATTCGATCAAGTCGCAAATAGCTAAGTTTGTAACATTTTTGCAATATTACGTTGAGGTGAATGGCCGTCTGTGCGGGCTACGAACTTGTGACCCCGCGTCATTGTAGCCATTATTTTTACCCGTGAACTGGGCCGCCTTCCTCAGTATCTCTTCTTAGTTTTCACTCTAAAATCATAGTTGCACCTTCGGTTTGATAGAAACATAATGTTATATTGACAAATAAATAAAATAATAAATAAATTTCTTTATTTGGAACAAGAAACACATTCAGAAAAAATCAAATTGAAACGATGATAACTGCAGTAGTAAAAAACTGTGTCGCGGTTATCAACGCCCATCTCCAGGTAAGGAAATACATTGCTCCAGATACATTATAAGCAAAATTATCATTAGTTAATAAATCAACTATAGAAGACAACTCAATCTATGGTAAGTAAAGTTAAATGTATTTGTGTGAATAGAAGAGTGATTGTACTAGTATGTAAGTGTGCTTGTGTAATTTGTGTAAAGTTATATGTGTGTGCATGTGTGTGTGTGTGTGTGTGTGTGTGTGTAAGGAATTGTGTGAGATTACACTACCACAAGTTCCTCTGTTTCGTCATAATTTAATAATAATTGTTTTAGCCAGCTATTTAATTTAATTTTGAGTTTTTTTCTAGTTAACGAGTAGATATTTATTTTCTTATTTATTTTGTTATACAATTTGGAACTAATGAAATATATATATAAATGAGTATCAATTAGCGGTTATATAGAAACCTAATGTTGTATCGACAATTCCGTATTAATATTACCTATTATGGTTAGGTTAGTTTAATTAGATATAAGTAATTGAATAGTAACTGCACGGTCGCATTTTGTTGAGGCCTGTTAGTAGTTGTATAAGGATTTTTTTTTTTTGTAATGTTATAACTTATAAAGCAGTGCTTGAGTGCGATCCCATCTGATGGTAAGCAGTGATGCGATCGTTGATGGTGAGGCGCACTAGTTTGTTAAGGGGCACTCTAGCCTTGAAGACACCTAAATTATATTTGGACGGGAAGACCGCAGCAGGCAAAATTTTTCAGTCCTGTCCAGTATAAACGACGAGGCGAAATGCTAAACAAAAAAAAATTTTTTTTTTTTTCAATAAAAACTATTCGTTCTTGGTAAATTAAATTGACAGATAAGTCAAGTTTTTCTAACATTGACAGTTAAATTCCTGTCTGTCCCGTTATTTTGATTTGAAGTTGAGCTATTAATTAAATCTCAATATCTATTAAAATTTTATTATAAGAGCAAGTTTTTACAATGTGGAATTTAATAGCTGAATTCTTGACAGCTTTGATAGACCGTAATAAAGATGGATCTAATCAAAATCTAATTTATTTAATGGATCCATCACCAGAGCGCGCGATGTGATCATTTCACCAGTTTATAATAGTTTGCACACGTAACTCCACTCCAGATCGATTAAATTGATTCCAGGAAGAACAGAACTAACAGAATTAGTTAACCGCCCAACTAACTTCTCCAGTTAAGAGAAACTATAAAGTTTTAAATGAAATCTGACTCATTAATAAAATAATTTTAATGTTGCTTTTGGGTACACTATTGACTGGTCGACACATCTACACTGATCTTACATAATGTTTATTATTATTTTAATACGGAAATATTGTGACAACGACCACTTTTTTTAAAAGAGCAACCATGGAGTTTCTTGCTGGTTCTTGTCTACCAACCAACGACCAATTTGGAACCGTGCACTGGCTTCTGACGTTTTATACGTGCCCATGTAGGCCTATGTGAAATAAATAAAATATTTTAATTTGAATTATTTCAAAATATTTGAATTTTATTCAATGGTAGAAAATACAGAACAGATGAGAGGTTAGAATGGCTTTGTCTTACCAATAGCAAACTTGTGATCTAAGTGTGCGTGGTCTGCCGGGCCTTGGTACAGGCCATGGTCCGGAGCGAGGAGGAGTAGCAAGTGGTCGCCTCCTTCTGCAAAGCAGTAATGCTAGCAAAGGAGGAGGCCGACCGCATCAAGCAACGGCGGCGCTCACAGCGCCCCAGCCGCCGCCGGGATTCCGATCCCGATTTTCGGCCACCATAGGCGCGGGCTTGCGGATGGCGAGCAATGGGTAGCTTGCTGTCGGACCGTCCGGTAACTGTCCGGACCGAACCCAAGTCGTCGACGGCGCGCACTGTTCCCGCGCGCCTCAAGGAGCTGTCAGCAACAGCAGGGGCCCAGCCGGGTCGAAGCCTACTGGGGCCAGGGTTATCCGAAAGGGAAGCTCGGTCCCGGTACGAAAGGCACGAAGGAACGGGGTGGGCTTTTATTCAGTAAGAGTCTGACACTATCGCCCAAGGGCGGGGATTGTCATTGGATGATTTTTCCCACCATAAAAAAAAAAGGTATGCGTGGTCTGTTAGTTGCGTAATGCTCTTTCGTATTGGTTTATTGCCTGTAGTGGAGTTAAAGCGTGTGAGATAAGCGGCAACACTCATTGTAGTACAAATCGGAAAGTATTTCTTATTTATTTACTTTTCTTACTTTCATCTTTTCTGTGGTAGAAAACCTTCAGTCAGTTTCTTAATTGCATTTTAGCGATTCATCATTAACAGAAATGCAGTGAAGCCTTGACCCGCATCACATAAAAGCGAATGGCGCCTTTTACTGCATGGAAATAAATGGAATAATTCTTAATTAATTTTATTGTGGAACTTAATCTGCCATTACGGAGGTATTGCTTCAGCGTCATGTCGGCCTAAAGGTTTATGGGCTGAAAGTTTATAGGTGTCTGCATGGATCCCGAACTTTAATGTTCTTGATGATTTTATTGCTATGTAAGCACCGGGAAATAAGCTGTGTAAGTACTTTATATATTTATATATGGGTGATAAACATTATCATGTTTTTCGGTAGATTAACGCACGCCTCCGTCAATGTAATTAATCTTCGTACGCTGAAAACTCGAGCGGTAGTTTGCATCCTCAGAAAATGACAACACATTATTATATAGGGCTTCACAATCTAGTTTTAAACTCAGTTTAAATTCAGTTATTTATCAGAAACATATTTCGTAAATTCGATAACAAAAATAAGAAACAATCGTAAAATCATTTCAAAACCCGTGATATTTATATTAAATACTTGATCAGTGATCTTTAATTACTATGATCTATAAATTCAAATAACAACTCGATAAAATCTAGAATTCATTAAATACTTAAGTAAAATATGATTAAACATTTTAGCTACATTGTTTGCTTTTCATTTTGCAGTTTGCTTGGCAGTGCTTTAATAATAAAAACGAGTAGATAGTTATTAGTTTATGTTTGTCTACCCAAAATGGAAAATATACATCTAGAACTCTCCTAAAAAAACATAGTGTTATCCACAGCAAAAATAATAGCTATTCTCAATACAACAGTGAACGGACAGAATTGATAGACGACGCCATATTTTGCGGAATACAGTATTGGACACAACACGATACTACCATATACCACGATAAAGGTTCTCAAAGATTTACTACGAACATTTTTGTAACACCAGTCCAGTTTTAGTGCGGTACACCCGAAGTTCGTACAATATTAAGGTCTCCAGATAGTACATGTACTTCAAAATCGGACATGCTTCTAGACAACAATCGACATTTCATTTCTCTGAAGATTTCAACGATATACTTTTCATTGTGACTGTAAAAATAAAAGAGCTACTCTCAAAGTTAGAGATCAAATTGAATTTTCAAGATTGATCAGTCAGACAGTCACGTTTGGGTATTATTCCTTTGTAAATACAATTGTTTAGCTACATACTCTAAAGATTTATTAGAAATTGCTTGTTTGTTTTGCCAACACATGGCAAAGTTTACTAAACGGTTTTGGTGTAACAATCAATTTGGCAACCAAAGGTGCCATGTTGTTGTGTTAAGGAACCATCGTTTGTCTTGTCTCGGCAGCCCCTTCCAAGTCCATTGCAATAAGTAAAGCACACAGTGGTTTACGTGCATCCATTCCTGTTTACGACAATTTTATTGTTCTCCCTTTTCTTAACGTTTGTGTAGCTTTTCCTATGTGGAACATGTTTATGAGATTCTATTCAACGTACTAACACTCAGTGCAATTTATGGCTTGTGAATATCGAGCACTCTCTTTTATCCGGAGCGGGCTGAAATGAGCTAGGCTATCTTTTGAATAGATATCTTTCTGAATCCCACGTCAACCTCGATCATTGCTTCGCTTCAGCCTTTAACGATGTCATCGTCCCTTTCAGATATCTGCCTATCAGTGTCCCAAATTCTTTCAAAAACTCGAGAAGCGTTTTTCATCGAATAACTATTAGTTTAGAATATTTTGCTACACTTTCTAGTTTTCTTATCACTCTAAGACCAGACGCCTTAATACCCTAGTTGAGGCAACTAGTAAAACGAGGTTGAACTTTGTCAGCAGTCTAGTTTATTGCTGCTGGTGTATTTCAGTCCTTTACTTTTAATTTAATTTACTTTTTTTCCTATCCAGCGGCATTTCGAAAGAACGTTTCATCAGAGAAAACGCATTGTTTTTAATTAAAACTTTTATGCCCTTATAAATTTCACTCATAAATAACAAATTATTATCAGTTCAGTACACACTAATAATTTACAACATCATAAATCTGACGTAATAATTGCCCAGATCTAGATAGTTGGAATGCTGCCAGAAACGCATAGAAAAGATATCTTAGAAACTTGTTCGAACGAAAGTATCTATAAATCGAGACTGTTTTACTTTTCAATTATTTCTGGACAAAAATTTATGAGTTTAAATTCGATTCCAATCAAAACAAGCCCGGTGGAATTACTTGGAAACGTATCTAAAATGGTAGTTGTAAACTGTGCTACAGCAAACTGTTCTTTCCTTGCTTTGTGAAATGATTTGACTTGGAGCCAAGTGACTTGATTATCACCGGTGCTAACCATTGTATTCACATTTATGATAAGCTGTCTGGCACACAGGTTCTTGTAAATGTATGTCATAAACACGTTCTATATTAATTTGATAATCAACCTACACTAAGATAAACAGAATGAGTTGATAATATTTTGATTAATTTCTGATTTAATAAAGTACAAGTCATGGTTTGTGATATCAAAATGCAATTTTATCTAAATTATATAATAATAATAATGTATAAAATCCCTTGAAAGCTTTTAGGTACGTTTTAATTGTATTTTTGCAATAATAAGTATATCATATATCCCTTTGGTTTTCTGAGCAAACTTGAAGTTTCATGTGGGACAGACCTCGTTTAACCTTTCAGATACAGCTAATTTGAGACACAATAGTAAGACAATAGATGCGCGAACGCTGGCGTTCGCTTGGGGTTTAATGATTGCTTTGACTTTGTGTCAAAGACACAAAGTCAAAGCAGACCCAAACAACAAAAATCATCATCATATCAGCAGCCAGCCGTCTGTCCCAAATGTTGTCACAAAGACCGGGTCCTGTGCGTGGTACATCCATCGGTCCACCTTGTAGGAAGTTCTTTCAACGCTGCGTCTTTCGGTACGCGATCTCGACTCCAGAATCTGTCGACCCCACCGACCATCTGTTCTACAAGCCCTGCCCGGTTGGTAACATTGGTTCTCCTGAATGTTTTCGTTTCTGATTCAATCACGCAAGGAAACTTCAAACATAGTCTTCTCCTATTGCCCTTTGGGTGACTTAAAGCCTTCCGTTTAGGCAAAAAATCACAAAGCAAAAAAGTTAGTACATATTTGTAAAAAAAAAACGCAAGCAGCTAAGACACGTTTAAAATTTTCTGTACGTTTAAAGACACTCACAAACTGACTGAACTGACTGACTGTTACTGTCGATTTCACTTCAAGTATATACACTCATTTTTATATAGTTGAAGTGAAATCGACAGAAGTGATGCACTTGCACTTTTATCGTTGAACGGTTTTACAGTCTCACTAAGGTCTGAGTATATTGATAGTAGATTCAAGCAGTGGTGGCCGAGTGATAATAGCTCCGACTTACGAGTTGCAGGTCTGGTTTTAATATTTATAGATAGTCACGATTTCCATCTATGGTCGGTAAGTATTCGTCTTTCTGTACGAACTTACTGTTGGAGTATATCAAAAATAAATCTATCCCAATTTAACACAATGAAAGAAGAAAGACAATACGTTTATTTGGCACCCAAAATTTATTATAGTATGGAATCTTAAACATAAAATATATCTACATTGTATGTCCCACGGCTGCGCCAAATAGGTCCAGTTCAGCATGATGCCAGGTCACTACGTAGCAGTTGCTTGACGCTGGTTTTCAACTGAACCTTGATATGAGTCTATGGATGTTAATCAGTTGTCAATGGCGTTTCTCTTTCTAAGCAATTAATATTATTAATGGACAGAGTGGTGTCACCACTTGAATGAAATCCCTCGTATGGTTATAATAACTATATTCCACTAGCCTTGCTCAGCACACGTCTCACGTAATGTTACTGAAGCACACCTTTCAATAGAAAGAACAGGATAATAAACAGTTAATATTGAAATCCATAAAACTATGTTTTTCTTGGGTGTTCATTAACCCCAACACTTAGGAAGTTACAACCGATGTTCCTTACCTGACTGAAATGTAATTTCCCTTAGCTGACTGAAATGTAATTTATTTTAATATAATGATTTAGTTCAATTTAAATTTTATACTTATTCTTTTCTTAGAAATAATTTTGTTTTTAATTTGGATAATATGTTTAAAAATGTTAGTATCTAAAATGAGTTTATTCTTACTGAATCAACACGCTTTCTTAAACATTGATTCAACGAAACTGTCTTCTACTTCTACCGGTTCTGGTGCTACGTTATTTGCAGTCATTTCAAAAAGTTTTTCATCGTCGTCACCACTTATTTATGTTGATATCGACTTTCTAAAATAAAAAATAAAGTTTATATGTGGTGTAATACTGAAGTGTAGATTCGTGGGCACTGTCGATCCGTCCCACAGAACAACTAGACGTCATTCATAACTTGTGCCTGCTTACTGATAATTTAGTTGTTTAATTCATAAACGACAAAAGTCTATAACCAAGGTATGTTGCTAGTGATGACATACGATTCCGAAACGTGGTCGCTCACAATGTGCTTCCTCAGAAGGCTTTAAGTTACCCAAAGGGCAATGAAAAGGGCTATGCTCGGAGTTACCTTGCGTGATCGAATCGGTAATGAAGATATCCGCAAGAGAACCAAGGTTACCGATATAGTATGAAGAATCGCCAAACTTAAGTTGCAATGGGCAGGGCACATTGCTCGCAGAATAGATGGCCGTTGGGGCTGAAAGGTTCTGGAGTAGCGACCGCGTACCGGAAGACGTAGCGTTAAAGGGCTTTTACAAGGTGGACCGATGACCTGGTGAAGGTTGCGGGAATCCGATGGATGCGGAACACACAGGATCGTTCATTGTGGCGACACTTGGGCGAGGCCTATGTCCAACAGTGGACGTAAATCGGCTGAAATGTAAATCATAAACAGTTGTAAATCCGAACCATACTATCCGGACCAAAAATAATCTCAAACTGACCAGTACTACACTATCTTCTCTCCCAACAAATTACCGCGAAGCGTGAGTCGGGGTCAAGGTATATTGCAATGTATATTGACGCGGCAACTCCGGCAGGCGACCTCAAACTCACCCCTGTTGACTCATTGTGGTTATTTACTTTACTTACACACAAATCAGTGTTGTTATTACACAAATCTACCTGTATTGATTTAGGATAGCGTTTCATTTTGTATCGGCGTTTATTTAATGAGTAATTTTTGGTTTATTTATCTATGTACAGGCTGTGTTGTCCCAATCAGAATTGGGACCTCACCAAAAAATCTAAAAATAATATAATTCTTCTAACTTCGATCACTCATATATCTTTCCACCATGTGTACTAGTTCCACTTTGTCCTTTAGTTTAAGGGGACTACAGGAGCTAATCGCGAGTTTTATAAAGCGTACAAGTACCTATGAGATCCAATGCATTAAACGCCTCTAAAAATTACTTTTATCGGTTAAAAACTGGACGAATATACATACAATCATTCTGATTGTTAGACAGATTATAACAAGCAACGTTTTACCGTTAGTGTTTTAATTTTATATTGCAATATATTATTAGTCTATTACTCTAGCCTTGAAGACATCGAAATTACAATAAGATGGGAAATCGCTAAAATGCTGTATATTATTACCAAGTATTGTATCTTTCCGCATCTATTTATTTTGTAACTATGCAGTCTGAAAGTGACAGCCCTTTAGATGTTGTAGTCCTCTTAAGTGGTCTTTGGTAAGCCTTGAATCTACGAATGGTGAGATTGATATTTATAATCTTTTATAAAGTCTATGTAAAGACAGCGAGGCAGGTATCAATTTCAGTCGTGACATGTCGATGTTTATCCATCACTTTGTGTTTTATTTTATTTTCTCTTGAAGCGAAATGTTATTTTTATTCAACCCAGTGCTGAAATATCGTTCAAAGGGCAACATATTCATAGATTACAATCGATAGTCAGGCCGTGGTCTCACGGAGCTCGACGCGTGTGATTTCTTTACGAAACAGCGCCAGTGTTCGACCCCCTTTTCCTAATCTGTCATTCAGAAGTCGAAATACGATTTTGTATTCGTATTTTTCGAATACACAGTCGTATACATGCCAAATAACCTAAATGGGATGTCATCCTATATCATGAATGAGATTAGACGAGCTGTCTGGAGTACATTAATTCAGTATCCTTCATTGTTTATCTGTATTGTGACTGCTTCGAGTCTATCACGGGTTTTGATATAGGTACGTGCGGTTGCTGAAATTAGTAGTATTTAGTTCAAACTAATTACGTAGCATAGCATGGCGTAATCAGCCTTTAATGTTCCCACTGCTGGGACTCAGGCCTCCTCTCTCTTGGAGAGGGGAATGGGCAGTAATCCACCATGAGGGCCCAGAGCGGGTTGGTGAATGTCGCACACAGTAGCTCGGCGCGAAAACCCTGTATGAAAGGTAAGAAGGAACGGGGTGGATATTTTAGTCAGTAAGAGTCTGACACTATCTCCCGCTCCGCCCAAGGGCGGGGGAAGTCATTTGGATGATTTTTACCCACCAAAAAAGTCTTCGAATTTTTGGTTCTAGGACATGCCGGTTTCCTCACGATGTTTTCCTTCACCGTTTAACTAATTACGTAATATTCTGAAACATCTGTGTTCTCTTTAGTGATGATATTATTTATGTTTCGAACTTTCGAGTATAATAATCATTGGGGTTACAGCGCGGCGGGCGGCTTCAGTTTGACATGACCTGTAAACTGCGGGGCCACGTTATTTAAATGGGTGAACGTAAAATGTACCTTACCGTTTTTTAACGATAAAGCTTAATAATAGTAGAACTAAACGATGTGGATGATTATAAAGGTTTTTTATTTTTCGATTTTTAAACACTTTGTACTCTTTGACAAAAAATTAATAAGATGCGAAGAAATAAGAAGCATTTTAGCGATTTACTAAAAGTCTACAGATTTGATTATTATAAAACGATAACGACGACGACGTTTGGACTCGTCGTTTATACATAGGTGTACCATCCAAGGGCTGGAACAATTTTCCTACTGCGGTCTTCCCGTCCAATTATAATTTATGTGTCTTCAAGACTAGAGTTAATAGGCTACTTTCAATCGTGGAAATTACAGACACAATAGAAAGACAATAGGTGCGCGAACGCCGGCGTTCGCTTGGGGTTTAATGAATTAATAAACTAATATGATTCACCATCATCGATTGTATCACTGCTTACCATCAGGTGTGACCGCAGTTTATGTTTATGTAAGTAAAAAATAAAAATATTATATGTCCCGCCTAAAGAGCATTGACTTAGTTGGCCTTAGATTTATGAAGATAACACAAAAAACATTAATCACACTTTCTTAATTTCCTCAAATCCCTTTTTCGCGTAATTTTCGGACGCGCCATAACTATTTCAGTGTAAATAATTTGACTTAATTGGGGCTCAAGTCACCTTTATATATACAAATAATATTAATGTACCGTCGACATGCGAGCATTGTTATTCGTTACATCATTATTTTTTCAACACGTTTTTATTTAACCTCCTATTATTGTTACACGTGTGTTCTATATGTATGGAATTATATGAAGTCCCTAATCGGTGAAAAGATACTTAAGGCGTATAGTCCCTTGAACCATCTGGCCGAAATTATGTGAACGCAACTCTCGCACTCGCCTAGCCGGCAGTACGCAAATCTGTGCATTTATTTGCGGCCAGCAGCGCCCGGAAAGCGCTTTAAATCCATTTTCTCTGCGAGATATTGATTGATTTACATATGCAATGTTCACTTTGAAGAATATTTAACCACCAATTTTTATGTGTAAAAATGTTTCTACAGGTCCAAGCCGTTTCGAAGGAGTAGGGAAAAGTTGCGAAAAGTTGCGAAATTGCTAAATATTTTTTTTGACAAAAGTATTAATTGCACGAAAAAATCAAATGTTGATATTATTGTTCATGAATCTATAATAAACATATATTTTTTTCAAATCAATTGACCTAGCGGTTACGGAGGAGTAGGCCTTAGAAAATCACTGTTTTAGGGCACTTTTCGGGCGCTTGGCCCTTAATTGAAAGGTGCAAAAAAGAATGATCATATTTTTGTTAATTGAATCCTAGTAGACATTGTAAAGTAAAATTGGTGTAGTTTTTTATCTCAAGTGTCAGCACAGCTGGACAATATGTGGAATAATTTAAACATGCGCAATCTCTGTAAAATGGAGCTGGGAATTAAGTGTAGAATTTAGTATAGTCGTCTTAGTGTCTGACTACGTCAGCGAAGCTTGCCGAGAAAGTCGACTCGATACATTTGCTGCTAAATACTTACTGCAAAAACATTAGAATGTTTTGCACCCGTATTCTAATGTAACTCAAAAAAAATCCATGACGAATCGTTATGGTCTTAAGACCTTAGCCTGCCTAAATGGGGCATAGAAAAAAAAAGTAGGATATAATGTTTCTGGTTTTTTATTTGAAACTGCAGGTGTGTCTTGTAATAGTAGTTTATGTGACTAGGGGATAAAGCAGTGTCTTTAAGTCGCGGGCGGCATGTTGAATTCCGAACGAAACGAAGGTTGCAGATTTTAATCCCGAACGATAGTGAGGGATTTATAAAATTAACTCCCGAGCATTGCGAGGGAGTTAATAAAGAAACCTGAGTGAAGTGAGGAATTTAAGCCGCCCAAGACAAAGACAGCTTTATCCCCGTGTTGCATACTCTACTTTTTACACCATCTGTGAGATAATTAAAAGACAATTTGGTCGACCAAATCATATATTAGAGAAATATAAGTATTATTTATTTACAAGTTCATCAAACAATCAAAATTCACTACAAGATTCTATAGTTTCAATTTTCTATAATGCTCCCGTGTCGTCAGTACGCACGTTTTATTCTATTTTCTTTTTTTTTTTGTTAGTGGCCAGTTTGAATCATAGTGATTACATACTCTTTGGTTTGAATTTCGAGTCAACTTGTTCGATGCGCCTACATTTTAATTCACAATGTTGACGATTCTTGATGCTCCAAATTCAAATCTCATTATTCCCTAGGGATCGGCCATACTGCATTATCTCCCTAGGGATAGAATGACTTGCTTTAAGTAAGGTTTGTATGACCTATAAAACGACATTATCGAGCAGGTGGTGTAAAAAATATTTTTAGGCCCAAGAAGTTTTAGCTATTTAAGTTTTTTACTGAAAAACTACAGTTATAAACTAGTGAAGAGCGATATGTTATTCACAGAACTGAATACCTATACATATTCATGACACATTCTACATTATCACAAGACAATTGATCAATGACGTACTTACATTGGTATTGTCGATGTGAAAACAAAATATCAACATACATATCATTTAGATAATATAAGTTATATTGTGGGAGGCGTGGCCATTGAACCCTGGCCCTCGAAGGACTGGAACAATTTGCCTGCTGCGGTCTTCCCGTCCGATTATAGTTTGGGTGTCTTCAAGGCTAGAGTGAATAGGCTCTTAATAAACTAGTGCGCCTCACCATCAACAATTGCATCACTGCTTACCATCAGGTGGGATCGCAGTCAAGCACTGTTTTATATCTGACTAGCGGCCCGTCGGCTTGGCACGGGCAATAAATATAGTCTGTGTTACTCAGGGTGAATGTAGCACAGTAGTTTTTGAGTTCATTCATTACAAACATACACACAAAAATACAAATTTTCCCTCTTTAGAATATGTATTAGTGTAGATTGCTCATAAACTTTTTGACATCTCCATGTTACGCGCCTTTTGGATACATTTTAAATATCTAATTCCTTAATTAAAACCAACGTAACTGAAGATTTCGCTTGAGAAACTATGAAAGCCAATCCTAATCTTCATTTAAACTTCAAGCAGACATTTAATTAGAATTTATATTTGTAATTACCTTACGACAGCAAAACGTACAGTACGCCCTGATATTAACTTGGCAAATAAAATTATCCTATTAACATTACGTTTCTAACTAGCTTTTTCCTGCGATTTCGCTTTCGAAATCTCACATATACTTACCGTGCATTTCCCCGTTATAAAAATAGTAAATTAATTTTTGTAATTGAATATATTTCAGATATTTTATTTTGAGCATAAACAATTTAAAAAATAATTAATTTTACAAAGAATCGATTTTATAAACAATTTTACAGATAAATCCAATTTTACAAACAACCAATTTTGCAGTCAACTTTTTATCAAACAATTTGAGAGACGAATACCATTTTAAAAACATTAATAAGTACTACAAACCTATATTACTTTTGCATAACATATAAACATCTATCCTTATTTACCTTTAACATGTAGTTAATCAGCTAGATAGGTATCAAATAATTTTGATTAGGTACATTTTAGAAGCTGCTGTTAGCTAACAGTCCCATAGTTTTGAATGCCTCAACAACTTGTTAATTTCATAACAACGGCTATCCTTTGATCAGGTTGTGGTAATAATACATCAAAGATAGGCCTATAGCTATATGTTAAGGTTGACTAGCAATTAGTGAACACCATAATGAATAGGATTGGACATCCATAACGTTGCTTTGAATCAATTCGAGTCTGTTTTGTTTGAGGTACCTACTCGTATTTATGGAATGCACCTTTATATCAACGTAATCCAAATTCTAATTTCTGGAGTGTGAAATTTTAAACTCGACTTTAATGCACTTACCGAAGTGCTGTTAAAGATGAACGCGGATTAATCTCGTAAAACATTTAACCCTTTTACAGCCTATGTCGGATATACCTGGCAAACACTCTCTTTTATTCCGCCAGGAGAGTACATCCACGACGAAATACTCCCATCTCGTCAGCTCTTCTGTCACCTATGGAGATTGGAGTGCCCAGACGCAAACATTCGACCCTGGACGCGAAAACACTCGTTAGACCAATCCGATGTGGGTGGGGTGGTCTGGGTTCCAGAGCAAAGAACCTCGCTAACTATACGAGCTAAGCATCCAGAAGTATCACTTTCTGAATCAAGCCCTTGATCCAGCCTCCTAAGATGTTGGTCGATGCCCGTGGCTATTAACCCATTGGCTGACACGACTATCAGTACAATGACCACTGAGTCAGTTTTTTTTAAATTTATCATCATCATCATCATTTCAGCCGATAGACGTCCATTGTTGGACAAATGCCTCCCCCAAGTGTCGCCAATGAACGATCCTGTGCGTCTCGCATCCATCGGATTCCCCCAAACTTCACCAGGTCATCGGCCTACCTTGCAAGTCCAGGAGGCCTTCCAACGCTGCGTCTTCCGGTACGCGGGTACCACTTCAGAACCTTTCAGCCCCAACGGCAATCTATTCTGCGAGCAATGTGCCCTGCCGATTGCCACTCAAGATTGGCGATACTTTGTTGTTTTTTTTTGTATTATTAAAGACTAAAGTTGAAAACAATCTTTAGCTACACATTAAAAATATGACCCACAAAACAGTTTCAATGATCATTACGTAGCTTCGTAGTACGAGCTTTATGAACTTTTTCTTACTCAAGAATAATGTGACGTGCTGAGTTTGTACTTGTTCATAAATTATTTCAAACACTGCTTTATTTAGGTCAAATTGTATAGAAGATGAATGGATAATGAAACGGCTATAAAAGGGCTATAAATAGACGTCATCAAGAATTGTACCAGTAACTTCCTACTTGTAAATTGCAATTTTCTTTTACTCTGTAATCTATTTTGTAACTTTTTCGAAATTAAAATTCCCCCATTGTTACCGTTCTCGTATTTACTCTTTATAAGCGAAGCAATGCCTTGGTGGTAAAGTAGTAACGGTAATAGTAACGTAATAGTAACCCGCCTTACCGGTTGTTGGTCCTAGGTTCAAATCCAGGCAGGTGCTTTTTTTCCTAGCCATTACTGTCCCACTTCTGGGCAAAGCCCTCCCCCAAATCCTTCCAGACATTCTTCTCAAGCGCTTTACTTATTGTAGTTTATTTTATCACTATAACTCAAAACGGTAGAAGAAAATATCTTGCCGAAACCGGCATGTCCTAGAACCAAAACTTCGGTGACATGTAACAACTAACATCCATCAACCCGTAAAGGCCCGCGCAGTGGATTCCGGTCCATTCCCTCTCCTAGAGAGGAGACCTGAGTCTTAATAGAACTTCATAAGGCTGATTATGCTGAGCGAAGTAGTAACTTTTTAAAAGCCAAAGCTATTTAAAAGTGGGCGTGTGTAACTGGAGCGAAAGATTTCAAGAAGTAAACTTTTCTTTTTCATGAAAATTGGGGCAATCTAGAGTTATGGGAGTTGGAGGAATGCTCACGTTTTCTGGTTTCGTAAAGTTATAATAAATGTGTCAGTCTGAGACGATATAATTTGCCTCGTAACGATGTTAATGGCTCCGATGCAGATTTTGGGATTTAATTGGATCGCTTACGTCAATCAGTTCACTAATTGCATTGTATTCTGTGGTCACGATCCTTTTGGCGACCTAAACTGAACTGTTAATAGGGTGTATACAACATTATTTTTAGTTTCTTTCATATCACGCTTCACACAATCCAATTAAACTCAACTGCATATGCACTAAGAAAAATAAGGCAATGGACAGATATAACCACAGCTAGGTTAGTTTAATGCGAAATATGAGTAGAGTAATTTTGTTCAGAATCACAACTGAATGGATTCCAATAGTTTTTACACCATTTTATATTTTTTACCAAAAATATTTAAAAAAGTCATGAGTTGGACACCACCGACTTTAAGTACAACACGGGTCATAACGAGTATTAAGCGCCAGCGAACAGCTGGATGCAAGTGCAAAACTATCAGTCGCCTGGATGGCCCAGTGACTATGTATTTTTGCGCTGACATAACAAGCTTAATTTTGTGATTTTTCATGATACAGTTATATGAAATTTTGTACATAGTTTCTTTACATAAAAATACTAGATGCGTGTTTCGGATTTCGCATATATTTAAACTAATGTTGTATAGCTCCGTCCCTCTTTCTCGCTCGCACGTTTTATATTTTAAAACGTCATGGTAAGGCCCTGGCGTGCTATTCTCTAAGAAAACAGTCTTGATTGCAACGCTGGCCGCAGCGACGAAATCCAAATAGGTACATTGGATTAACAATCTAATGGACCAAGACATTGGATTGTTAATTCATTTTACTGCGCTCTCGACTCGTCACTGCGGCCAGCACTGCGCTCAAGGCGGTTTTCTTAGACAATAGCACTGCAAGTCGACGATTGTAATTCGTAAAACTTCAAAATGAATGGTTTATATTACTTTCATAGATAGCAAAGCAAATAGGTATGTTGCCCGTATTTATGTGATCGATATTTTCAATTACATAAGTACATGAACTCATGTCATTTTCCCTATGGGCTCGCGGAAACTACGAAATGTAAATGTAAATATGTGATGCTCGAAATCCTTGAATATTTCCATTTCGTGTTTCTTTCATCTACGGTAATATAATTTCATGATTAATTTTTTTGTAATTAAGTTACTGAGATTTTTCTTTTTTTTTGCGAGAAATTCACTTTATTGAAGGTTGAGTTATGGGCATTAAAGTTTTATTATAACACTCTTCCTAATGAGCTTTCGTCATATTTTCTTGTGAAACAATAAATTTCTGCTGAAATATTCCTGGAATAACTTTCAGAGATTACGTCATTTTCTAAGAACAAAAAAAAAAGAAATATTTCGAAGCGAAACCTACTTTTTAATTTTTCAAAATAATTTTGTTACAAAAAAGCTTTCAGAATTTACATTAAACTAAGGTTAGGTACGAAAAGTAAAAGATAAGGTGAATTTGCAGATTCACCCACAATATTAAGCTCACTTAGGTCGAGAAACAGGCATTTTCTTATCCCGTCTAGATGACTGTTCTGGGGTTTATACCTATCTACTTTGTTACTGACCCACATCCCAACGGAAAAATATTGTAGGCTTCTACCATTAATATTGATAAAGTAAATAACAAACACTTGTATCCTGGTTCCTTTTATTTATCAGTTTTACTAACTCTATGAACATTTTTATTTTGCCGCAGTCTTTCTTTCCCATTATAATTTGGGTGTGTTAAGAGCCTATTCACTTTAGAGAGGTCTCACATGATGATGATGATGATGATGTATAAGGATTGCCTTGACCTAGACTCTTCTCGCGCCGGGCCTTGTTTGAGGCCATGGTCCGGAGCGAGGAGTGGCAGGCGGGCGCCGACTTCTGCGAAGCAGTAATGCTCGCAAAGGAGGAGGCCGACCGCATCAGGCAACGGCGCCCTCACCGCCGCCGGGATTCCGATCCCGATTTCCAGCCACCGTAGGCGCGGGCTTGCGGACAGAGCAATGGGTAGCTTGCTGTCCGACCGTCCGGTAACTGTCCGGACCAAGCCCAAGTCGTCGATGGCGCGCACTGTTCCCGCGCGCCTCAAGGAGTTGTCAGCAACAGTAGGGGCCCAGCCGGTTCGAAGCCTACTGGGGGGGTTATCCGAAAGGGAACTCGAGCCTCGGTATGAAGGCTTGAAGGAACGGGGTGGATTTTTTAGTCATTAATATTCTGACACTATCTCCCGCTCCGCCCAAGAGCGGGCGTTGTCATTGGATGATTTTCCCCACCAAAAAAAAAACCTAGCCTGACAATTTTCCAATAGATCTTAGTTCAAGTAATGATTTTATTTACCTATAACTTGTAAGCTTTTCCATAAAGATATATTAGATATTATCGATGAGTGAATTTCTTCAAACTTCGAATAATACTTAGCAACGCCGGCTTGGCTACATTGTTAATATTCAAAAGAGCGAAAAAATACGGCCTTCAATATCCGAATAGCATTGTTAAAGAACGATTGGCCAATCAGAACGCTCGATACCCGAATATGTATCTTGAATTGAAACTACTGAAAAGGCTGAATATAAATATGTAAACAAACTATTTGATTTCTGTGATGTGTAAATTTTCTTGGTATGTAGAAAATGTATCTGTATACGGTTTTCTTCTTTGAAAATGTATCTGTAGGTAAGATGTAATTTACTTTCAAGCGAGGGAGCTTTGACTTGTACTGGGTTATTTGTATAACACTTACAACCTTTCAAGACTCTTACTAACACGCCAAACAAAACCATTTTTTACTATGACTTTTATAAATTTATCATATTTTAGTTCATCAGGTTTTCATATAAAAATAAAAATATTTAAATTGTACGTTCTAAATATTACGAAGTCTATGCGAAGCAAGCGATAGTACAATAGCGGAGGAGCGGAGATACTTGATGCGCTTGCGTTGCGTCCCTCAGACGGTATACATAGCAAAATACAGAGAACAACGAAATCTTGACGGTTTATTTTTGGTAAATGTATTATGTCATAAAGAGTCGTAAAACAAAAGTTGTTGTTTGTGATATTAGCTATACAGTCCTGCAAGTTTGTTAGTGCTGTACGAATAACCCTGTATAACCAGTAATTAGGTTTTCTCGATTATTCAACAAAAAGGAGTATTTATCTTCGATTCGGAATGGAGACAGGCAAATCTAGTATTGTTCCTGTCGTAAAATACCTGAAGTAAATACATAATGATAATAATGCCTGGTCCCCACATGGCCCGACAGAACTGGGTTTTTGGGTTCCGTACCCAAAGAGTAAAAACGGGACCTTATTACTAAGACTTCGCTGTCTGTCCGTCTATCTGTCACCAGGCTGTATCTCAAGAACCGCAATAGCTAGACAGACAGTTGAAATTTTCACAAAGTATGTATTTCTGTTTCTAGCGGAACAACAAATACTAAAAATAAAATAAATACAAACAAACACGAGTTTTTTGCCGAATTTACTTAAGGGGAAGCATCTCGACATACATTTTCACTGTTTTTCATACAGCCGCTCTTACGCGATTATGACTTCATCACACATTTTTCATTAGATATTTTGGAAACACAGTATCTTGTGGATATTATCTAGGCTTCTATGAAAATCAATTTACAAATTTGTGTAAAACTAATCCAGTTAAGACCTCTGAAAATTTGCTATTTTGCATGAACTTTGACACTTCATAATTTACTCAAAAATGAAAAAAGTAAAAAAGTACAACATACAAGCCTAGCATATTTTATCAAAATTCTAAATAATGACAATGTTTTTCAAAAACTTTTAAGGGTTTAAGGACGTATTCACCTATTTCGACAAATATCACGGTTTTTCGGGAACCATTATGATGCTCTAGGAATCATAATTATGAGTATATCTTGGTATCAAATAAAAGACAATATATTTATCTCCAGGATGGCATAAAAAAAAATATTACGGTCTCATATAAAATTTTCATATAAATACGATTTTACCAACGCACTAATACAAGAAAATTACGAAACACAGGGTCTGAGTAGGAACCCGTAACTTAAATCCAGTAAATATTTTTACTTTAAAAAACATACAATAATACAGCTTATATAGTCTTCAACACCTATAGCTAATTATTTTGAACCTACATAAATAACTTTATGATTTATGACCAAAATAAAACCACTCTCAATATTTCTTCATACATTTTTCATTGAACGCGCGATGTCTAGCGTCTGTCCGCGCTCAGAAGCGCTTGTGAACGGATGTCCGTATCGCTCTCTTACAAAAAATAAATACGTCTAAAATATGTGCCGACTTGTATACTGCGACTGCAAAGACGTGCTACTTTTTCGGACCGAAATAAAAGTACAAATATCATACTTATTTTTAAAATTGTTATTATGGAGTAATAATGGACTTACTGATACAGAATGAGTTTTATTCTAAAACAAAGACCAGAAATGGCCAACGGAACTTCATACTTACATAGATATCACAATGTAGATAGTTAAGCGACTATGACAATAAAAATAAATAAATGGTTCTGAATAGTTATGTTAAAAATGGTACCGTCGAAGTGACCTGATGATGATGATGGAGCCGGAAGATAGTCACCGGAACTCCGTAATTAATCAATGTATCCTAGCCGTGTTTGGGCTTATTAGAATTGTCATGAAATGCCCTTTGACTATAAGGTACTATCGAAGTGACCTGATGATGATGGAGCCGGAAGATAGGCACCGCAACTCCGTAGTTAATCAATGTATCCTAGCCGTGTTTGGGCTTATTAGAATTGTCATGAGATGCACTTTGGCTATAAGGTACTATCAAACTGATCTGATGATAATGATGATGAAGCTAGAAGATAGGCACCGGGACTCCGTAATTAATCAATGTATCCTACCCGTGTTTGGGCTATTTAGAATTATCATGAGATGCGCCGCACTTTGGCTATAAGGTACTATCAAACTGATCTGATGATGATGGATAACCCTATAGTAATCCAATCGGGCGTTGAATTTTGTCATGAACCTTGAAACTCGATAAAAATAATTTGTTCGAGCTTAGAATATAGGTTATAATGACACGTATGTATAGTACAAAATAAAACAATATCTTTTTTGGAACGAAGTTCCTTATCGCGCGTTGTGAAAGGGGGCTAGACGGAAAAAATTGTACCGACACTTTTACTGTCAAAATATAAATCCAAGATGGCGGCTGCAAGAAATTCGACTTTTTCGTCATGGGTGTCGTTTTCATGGTTTTCGAGGGTGTTGAAACCGATAGTACTGTCAAAATATAAATCCAAGATGGCGGCTGCAAAAAATTATTAAATTTTTCGTCATGGGTGTCGTTTTCATGGTTTTCAAGGGTGTTGAAACCGATAGTATTGTCAAAATGTAAATCCAAGATGGCGGCTGCAAGTAATTATCAACTTTTTCGTCATGGGTGTCGTTTTCATGGTTTTCGAGGGTGTTGAAACCGATAGTACTGTCAAAATATAAATCCAAGATGGCGGCTGCAAAAAATTATTAAATTTTTCGTCATGGGTGTCGTTTTCATGGTTTTCAAGGGTGTTGAAACCGATAGTATTGTCAAAATGTAAATCCAAAATGGCGGCTGCAAGTAATTATCAACTTTTTCGTCATGAGTGTCGTTTTCGTGGTTTTCGAGGGTGTTGAAACCGATGGTACTGTCAAAATGTAAAACTAAGATAGCGGCTGCAAGAAATTATTAACTTTTCCGTCATGGGTGTCGTTTTCATGGTTTTCGAGGGTGTTGAAACCGATGGTACTGTCAAAATATAAATCCAAGATGGCGGCTGCAAGAAATTATCAAATTTTTCGTCATGGGTGTCGTTTTCATGGTTTTCGAGGGTGTTGAAACCGATGGTACTGTCAAAATGTAAATCCATGATGGCGGCTGCAAGAAATTATCAACTTTTTCGTCATGGGTGTCGTTTTCATGGTTTTCGAGGGTGTTGAAACCGATAGTACTGTCAAAATGTAAATCCAAGATGGCGGCTGCAAGAAATTGTTAACTGTTCCGTCATGGGTGTCGTTTTCATGGTTTTCAAGGGTGTTGAAACCGATGGTACTGTCAAAGTATAAATCCAAGATAGCGGCTGCAAGAAATTATTAACTTTTCCGTCATGGGTGTCGTTTTCATGGTTTTCGAGGGTGTTGAAACCGATGGTACTGTCAAAATATAAATCCAAGATAACGGCTGCAAGAAATTATCAAATTTTTCGTCATGGGTGTCGTTTTCATGGTTTTCAAGGGTGTTGAAACCGATAGTACTGTCAAAATGTAAATCCATGATGGCGGTTGCAAGAAATTATTAACTTTTCCGTCATGGGTGTCGTTTTCATGGTTTTCGAGGGTGTTGAAACCGATAGTACTGTCAACATATAAATCCAAGATGGCGGCTGCAAGTAATTATCAACTTTTTCGTCATGGGTGACGTTTTCATGGTTTTCAAGGGTGTTGAAACCGATAGTATTGTCAAAATGTAAATCCAAGATGGCGGCTGCAAGTAATTATCAACTTTTTCGTCATGGGTGTCGTTTTCGTGGTTTTCGAGGGTGTTGAAACCGATTGTACTGTCAAAATGTAAATCTAAGATGGCGGCTGCAATAAATTATCAATTTTTTCGATATGGGTGTCTTTTTCATGGCTTTCGAGGTTGTTGAAGCCGATAGTGCTGTCAAAATGTATATCTAAGATGGCGGCTGTCAGAAATTATGAACTTTTTCGTCATGAGTTTCGTTTTCATGGTTTCGATGATGTTGAAATAGTGCTGTCAAAATGTACATAAAATAGGATAGTATTTTTTAGTTATCTTGTATTGGCTAGACGGAAAAAATCTCATGAAAAGTTGTAACGATACTTTTTGCTATAGTAAGCTATTGTAAGCCGTGCGGCGTGCGCATGTTTCTCTGTCTGTCTCTTTCTCTCTTATAGACAGCAAGCCAGAACGGAACTTCGTTCCATCCGGATGTCCCTTGACACCTCAGTAGTTTTTTTATATTGCTAAATATCTGACAGACAAATCGAAGCAAGTAATAGGAGCTGTACCCTATTCGCGGATTAGACATATAAAGAAAGTTTTTTTACTGTCAGTTCAACCGATTTCAACTTCTATTTCGTAGGCATAAGGATGGCATTAAAAGCAAAAAACTAATTACAATACCAACTATTTGCTGCAGCCACCATTTGTCATGCTACCAACGTAATGAAAGTCAAAATCGGTTGAACGGACAGTAGTAATAGGTTTTTTTTTTTATATAATGTATAGGCTCGCGTTTGACCACAATCTCACTTGATGGTAAGCGATGATGTGGCCGACGATAGAGCACGCTTGCCTATATCTTCGAGTACCAAGATAAATTAGGACACTTTTCACTACATATTATAAAACAAAGTCCCCCGCTGAGTCTGTCTGTCTGTCTGTTCGCGATAAACTCAAAATTTACTGCACCGATTTTCAAGCAGTTTTCACCACTCGATAGCGTGATTCTTGAGGAAGCTTTTAGTATATAATTTGTTAAGTTTTTGTATGTATTTTTGTGTACATTAACGTTATTTGTTGAAGATGTCGGGAAAAAATAAGCCGTCTGGGAGCTTTTAACGCAAACGCTGCCTAAACCCTTTGAGATATAACAAAATAATGTATCGTGGAATTGTGTATCTTATATAGGTCTACAGAAAAGTCCGCGGTGGCATATGTCTATCTCTTAAGGTTAACATAATATATCCATTTTACTACTTTTAAAAATTGGCATTCATGAAGCATTTATTGGAAAGCTATTTACATAATTACGGTATTAATTCTTATCAAAATAAGTTACTTCGCGTTCAAGACTATATCAGTATCTGTAAATTACTTTTTGAATCATTTAAATCGGACGTACCATTAGAAAGCTTTCATAAATTTAATAATTCTCAAAATTAAATTCACGAGTTCACAAGTTCCGCTCTTCAGTAGCTACGCATGACGCGGTCACTGATCCTCCCCCCGCGCTGTTTTGCCTACTGTTTCTTTAGCTAATAAGCCGAACGACAATAACGCACGACTGATGACTGTGTTTTCTTTTGGAAGTTGTTGAAAAGTTATAATTGCATTTTTGTTTTGTGTTTGTTTTCCTATCTAACACAACACCAACAATGGTAGTATATGTGAATTAAGGTAGTAAGAACTACGCTGCTCACGCGTGTAAAATGGAGGTCCAAAATTTATGGGAAATAACATTAGGTTACGCCACGCGGGCGAAGCCGCGGGCAAAAGCTAGTGTATTTATAAATCATTTTTTCATGTTACCATTTTGATATACAAGGAATTAAAGTTGCCACAATATCATGATATCAAATTAACGATGATTTATTCATCTCCCAGTTACATGCTTTAAAATTATTCAGTCCCATACAATCTTTTCACACAAATACAATACAGAAATTGGCTATGCTACAAATAGGGTCTGGATAGTACACATAACTGCTAAATCCGTTGTATATTTTACCTTATAATTAAAAAAAAAAACTTTTTCCAAAAAAGATATAACCGATTTCACTAGTCGGTGTTAAATAAGGAACAAACAATATCGAGAAACACCGACTTCCGAAATTAAAATTATTTTGATGGTTTTAGTGTTTTTTTTAGTGAAGTCGGTTATATTTTTTTTGGAATATTTTTTTATTTCACACTTTTTAGTTGTAATACACTTATTTACAGCCAGAGTACCTTTTTCTCATGACAATTCCAATTAACTCAAACCCTGCTAGGATAAATTCATTGTTTTATTATGAAGCTTCCGTGTCTACCTTGCGGCTCCATCATCATCATCAGATCAGTTTGATAGTACCTTATAGCCAAAGTGCGGCGCATCTCATGATAATTCTAAATAGCCCAAATACGGGTAGGATACATTGATTAATTACGGATCCCCGGTGCCTATCTTCTAGCTTCATCATCATTATCATCAGATCAGTTTGATAGTACCTTATTGCCAAAGAGCATCTCATGACAATTCTAATAAACCCAAACACGGCTAGGATACATTGATTAATTACGGCGTTCCGGTGCCTATCTTCCGGCTCGCATAACTATGTTCATTGTGATATCTGTGTGAGTATGAACTTCCACTGGCCATTTCTGGTCTTCTTCACCAGTTCCACTTCATCAAATGTAATTTTTTGAGTGTAAATGCTTAAGTCTTTGATGAAAATACCAAAAGAACTATACTGTTGCTTATGATATTTGAGGAGTTCCCTTGAATTCGCCAAGATTCCATCATCAGATCCCGACTTGGTGACTATGGGACCATTTGGGAAGTATACACTTTCCAACAAAAAAAGAATTTTTCAAATCGGTCGGCAAGCAACGAAGTTATGCGCGAACATACATAAAAAAAAAACTACTGAGGTGTCAAGGGACACCCGGATGGAACGAAGTTCCGTTTTGGCTTGCTTTCTATAAGAGAGAGAGAGAGACAGACAGAGAAACATGCGCACGCCGCACGGCTTACAATTGCTTACTATAGCAAAAAGTATCGTTACAACTTTTCGTGAGAATTTTTTCCGTCTAGCCAATACAAGATAACTAAAAAATACTATCCCATTTTATGTACATTTTGACAGCACTATTTCAACATCTTCGAAACCATAAAAACGACACTCATGACGAAAAAGTTGATAATTTCTGACAACCGCCATCTTAGATTTACATTTTCACAGTACAATCGGTTTCAACACCCTCGAAAACCACGAAAACGACACCCATGACGAAAAAGTTGATAATTTCTTGCAGCCGCCATCTTGGATTTATATTTTGACAGTACTATCGGTTTCAACACCCTCGAAAACCATGAAAACGACACCCATGACGGAAAAGTTATTAATTTCTTGCAGCCGCCATCTTGTATTTACATTTTGACAGTACTATCGGTTTCCGCGCCCTCGAAAACCATAAAAACGACACCCATGACGAAAAAGTTGATAATTTCTTGCAGCCGCCATTTTGGAATTATATTTTGACAGTACCATCGGTTTCAACACCCTCGAAAACCATGAAAACGACACTCATGACGGAAAATTTGATAATTTCTTGCAGCCGCCATTTTGGATTTATATTTTGACAGTACCATCGGTTTCAATACCCTCGAAAATCATGAAAACGACACCCATGACGAAAAATTTGATCATTTCTTGCAGCCGCCGTCTTGGATTTATATTTTGACAGTACCATCGGTTTCAACACCCTCGAAAACCATGAAAACGACACCCATGACGAAAAATTTGATAATTTCTTGCAGCCGCCATCTTGGATTTATATTTTGACAGTACCATCGGTTTCAACACCCTCGAAAACCATGAAAACGACACCCATGACGAAAAAGTTGATAATTTCTTGCAGCCGCCATCTTGGATTTATATTTTGACAGTAAAAGTGTCGGTACAATTTTTCGTGAGAATTTTTTCCGTCTAGCCCCTTTCATAACGCGCGATAAGGAACTTCGTTCCAAAAATCAAACATCCGAATTAAGAACCTCCTCCTTTTTTAGAAGTCGGTTAAAAATAATAATAATAATATTCATAGTTTTAACTGTATTTTACGATTAGATCGAATATTAAATTGGAAATACCTACTTGCTTCAGACATCGTACGAGTATTTATTGAGTTTGAAGATTTAATTCATGTCGGAGAGGGGTTGTGCGTTGTACCTAATTGTCTGATAAAATTAATCTCAAATACCCATTTGATTTTGATAATATTTTTAAAGAAATAAGCCTGGGAAATAATCGTAGGTTTACAAAGAAATTGGTCGTTATTACCCGTAACGATAGGGGAACTACTTATTTTTGCTATAAGAGTAGTACTCAAAACTGGATAAGCAGGCAATTACATATTGCCATATAGTAATACTAAAAATCAAACAAGCTTGACTCAATTAATACTTACTAAGAAAAATAAAATAATACCTCAAATATCAAGACATGTTCGGTTAAGGTATAAAATTGAGCGAACAATGGGCTCTATATGTGCGTGCGCGTAAGGTCGATGTATTGCGACCAAGATACCTAAATTCGAGCGAGTGAATCTTGCTCACGCGTCCTTAAAAAAAACACGTATTTCCTGGAACAAGTTTTGTAAAATTTTCGAGTAAATCACGGAATTACTGAATGCCAACAGAGTATTCAGGTATTACCACTCTTTTTTCACGTTGCCTTTTCGTCAAACATCACGTTGGATTGCGTTACATAAAGCAACAAGCTTTTAAACCATGCTCGATGTTTACGATAGGCGAGTGGAAAAGCGGAAAAGCAGCCTCTTAAGGACGGTACGGAACTCTTCGTGCGCGAGTCCAAATCGCACTTGGCCAGTTTTGTTTGTTTTAGTTAGTGATAAGTGATCTTTTGTAAGTTATTGTTACCGAGTCTTTTCGGGCAGAATAAATGTGTTTTCTTTCTTTATTTATTTATGTGGGTTTGTAACTCGTAAGTTAGTTTTTATGGACTAAAACTATTGAGAGTCATGTCACCGGTTTTTAGATTGATTGATTGATGAATTTCACATTCTTTTTGCGAAGACTTCTGTTTTATAAACCTGATTAAATAGGAGGTACTTGCTGTAACTATTACATTACGGTAATATTATAAAGGCGAAAGTTTGTATGTGTGTATGTTTGTTACTCCTTCACGCTTAAACGTCTGAATGGATTTGGATGAAATTTTGACGTGTGTGAACTCCATGTCCTGGAATAGAACATAGGATACTTGTTATCCCAGGAGTATGTATCCCTTGAGATAATTTTCTTGGGTGATTTTTATTTTCGCGGTGGGATAATCATCTAATGACATCCCCCGCTCTTGGGCGGAGCGGCAGATAGTGTCAGACTTTTACTGACTAAAAACCTACTCCTGTTCCTTCGTTGCCTTTCATACCGGGGCTGAGCTATCTTTCGAACTAACCCTGGCCCCAGTAGGCTTCGACCCAGCTGGGCCCCTGCTGTTGCTGACAGCTCCTTGAGGCGCACGGGAACAGTACGCGCCGTCGACGACTTGGGCTCGGTCCGGACAGTTACCGGACGGTCGGACAGCGAGCTACCCATTGCTCGCCGTCCGCAAGCCCGCGCCTACGGTGGCCGGAAATCGGGATCGGAATCCCGGCGGCGGCGAGAGCGCCGTTGCCTGATGCGGTCGCCCTCCGCCTTTGCGAGTATTACTGCTTCGAAGACCCGGAGCGAGAGATAGCCGTCGTCGATCGCCCTCACGAAGGCACGGCGATGCTCTGCCCAAGCGGGGCACACCTCTACTGCGTGCTCCACCGTGTCCTCCGGGCGTTCCGCACAGTGGCGACACACGGCCGTTTCGACGCGGGTGATGCCACTTTCAAAAGTTAGCGACAAAAGATATTAATTTTTCAAATAGATTTTAAAACACTTTTACACGTAATTTTTTTTGTTAATTTAAACATGAGCCCGATGTTTCCTAGCTGATTACACTGCGAAGAAACACTGAAACAAATTCAGGGGTTCAAAGTCTCTTTTAAAGTTCATACAGCAAACATGTAATAGTCAAATCATATGAAAACCATGCAGATTAGTGATTCATTATCATATTGATGAAATAAAGTAGCAATCAAAAGAAAAGCTTTCAATTACTCGTAGGTACTGGTCAGGATCAATAAGCATTTCAATTTTATAATAATTTTTTCGTAATGGTTCCTTATATTACTCTGAATATAATGCGTAATACTAATAACGTTGATGATTCAACCGTCATATCTCGGATGTAACATAAAATATTTTATTACGTTTCTTGTGAATGAATCAAATAAATGACATTTATTTTATTATTTACGACACTCTTCCGAAATTCTCGTCTTGTATACACATGTTTGGAATATAAAAGTAATTTGTTTACCGGCTTTTTTTTATAATTGACTAGCTTTTGCCCACAGCTTCGCTCGCGTACATAAAATATAGCCTATGTCACTCAGAAATGAAGGAGCTTTCTTACGGTGGAAAAAATTTAGTAATCGGACCAGTACTTCCAGAGATGACCTCCTACAAACAAAAAAAATATAGTTTAAAAAAAACTAAAAAAAATACGCTTTCATAGCATATCAAACTAAAAAATGTAAAATAATTTTCAATATAGGTAGAAAGTAATAATAATGAACGAAAAATATTAATATCATTGTGAAAAAAGCGTGGGGCGCTTTGTGCCATATTTTTCGTAAATCGAGCCCCACGCTTTTTTCACAATGATATTAATATTTTTCGTTCATTATTATTATTTTCTACCTATATTGAAAATTATTTTACACTTTTTAGTTTGATATGCTATGAAAGCGTGTTTTTTTTTAGTTTTTTTAAACTATATTTTTATTTTTCACTAAAAAAAAACGGATTATTGTGTTGTCATCCGTCTTTGATGGGTGTGCAAAGTTTGAAGAAAATCTGACCGCCCAAAGTTGGTCAAAATCGAGCTCAAAGGCGTTGGTTACAAACATACAGGTGAAGCTAATATAAGCGTGTTAAAAACAAACTGTACCTCTTTATTATATTAGTATAGATAGATAGGCTCGCGTTTGACCACCATCTCACCTGATGGTAAGCGATGATGTGGTCGACGATGGAGCACGCTTGCCTAGAAGTAACCTATTCACTCTTGACTTAAAGACTTTACAGACTTATTTTTTTTTTATATTGATAGGCTCGCGTTTGACCACCATCTCACCTGATGGTGAGCGATGTGGTCGACGGTGGAGTACGCTTGCCTAGAAGTAACCTATTCACTCTTGATTTAAAGACTAAACAGAGCTTGTTTTTCAAAATGGTAGACCTTTCTCTCATTATTATTTATCAACTAATGGAAGGGTTAAAATATTAGTTGAACTTTCTCTGTTGTTTAGTAGTTGTACTAAAACTTTAGATTAAAACTTTAACGGGTAAACTTAGGCATTAGGCCTATTTGCATTTAATAATTCCAACTCATTTAGACGTGAAGACCATTAAATCGACTTGCCATCACTGAATCAACTTTCCGCATACTAAGCTTGGAAAAGTAATTAATGGAAAAGAGCCATAATTTCAGCCGACAGACGTCCACTGTTGGACATAGGCCTTACCCAAGTGTCGCCACAACGAACGGTCCTGTGCGTCTCACATCCATCACATACCCGTGACTCTCACCAGGTTATCGGTCCACCTCTTGGAAGGCCTTTCAACGATGCGTCTTCCAGTGCACGGTCGCCACTCTAGAACCTTTCAGCGCCATCAACCATCTGTTCTACGAGCAATGTGCCTTGTCAGCGACCTTAGTTTTCCTACAGATATCTTCATTCCTAATACGATCACGCATGGAAACTTCTAGCAAAGCCCTTTGCATTCCAATGGCAATGGAACATCACACATACCTTTAATTAAATAATTGTGAAAGTGAATACTATGTTGATAATACTATGTTGATTGTGAATGTGAGGACTACGTTGATTACTTTTTTTTTCTCGTAACCGTATGTCTGGCAATTTGAGTATTTTCTGCGGCCTACCCAAATGTCCTTTCCTTGGTATTGTTCGTCAAGTCGATGAGCTCCTTAGTAGTCCTGAGTTGAGCTTTGCGAATACTGACAAATGCTTGCACTGACTGGACGGGTTCACTCAAATCCGTATGGTTCTTTCTTCAAAAGACCATCTCAGACTAATCTGCATGGTTCTCATGTGATTTGACCATTACATATTTACTGTATGGACCTTAAAAGAGACTTTGACCCCTGATTTTGTTTCGGTGTTTCTTCTCTGGGTATTCAGCTAGGAAACACCGGACTCATCTAGCTAAAACAGACGAAGAAAAAAATGACGTGTAAAAGTGTTTTTTTTTTTAAACCTATTTGCAAAATAAATATCATTTATCATAATCCTATACAATTATTTAAATAACATATTAGAACAAAAGCCCGCTACACGTGGCGAAGCTTATCACGCGGTCGCCGGCCGAACGTGGACGATCCATTACACATATTAACTAGGCGTATATGTTTTTATTATGTAGTTAATTTTTACTTTAAACGAGGAGAAAGTCGGTTGTTCAGAACTCTGACATGATAATTTTTAACCGACTTCGAAAAGGAGGAGGTTCTATGTTCGGCTGAATGTATGTTCACCTATATCTCGGTCAATTGTGGACCGATTTTGAAAATTCTTTTTTATTGAAAGGTTATGCTTCCAAGTTGGTCCCATGGAAATATTGTTATGATCTGATCATGAACTTCGAAGATATGGAACAGAACTCCTCATAGAATTACAGCAGAACTTTTGTTACAAGTTGTTTTGTTTATACTTGTAGTCGATGACCGACTGTCAGAAAAGGGGGGGGGGATGTATCGAACTGATCTGATGATGAAGCCAGAAGGAAAAAAAATAAATTAAGTAATCTAACCAGGTTTGGGATTATTAGAACCGTTATGAGATGCACTGTGGCTATAATTTATTTAAGTTTGTCTGAGGGGTACTTTTTAGTGGTGGTACCATAACTAAAATGTTAAATAATTTTTTTTTTTTTACAAAATAAATATAACCGACTTCAATGTTAAAAAACACTGAAAAGTATAAAATAACTTTAATTTCGGAAGTCGGTGTACAATAACGAAGAGACAAAACTATTTATTAAAGGGACTGTCAACGAAAGAGCCTAGCCCAGTTGTCTCCCTACTTAGGAGTTGTAGATCGTTGGGTAGATATATGATAAAAGGTGGTGTTGTGGTTTCAGAGATTGTCATTTTATTTATTTGGCCCACCATCAATTGAGTACATACTACATATACAAAGATTTGATGTACTAGCTTTTCCCCGCTGCTTCTCCCGCGTACATAAAATATAGCCTATGTCACTTAGGAACAAAGCAGCTTCCTATCCGGAAAAAAAAAAATTGCCATCGGATCAGTACTTTCTGAGATTACCTTTTACAAACAAAAAAAACAAACTTAGTCTTTATAATATTACTAGCTTTTGCCCGCGGCTTCGCTCGCGTACTTAAAATTTAATAGACTATGTCACTCAGGAATAAAGCAGCTTTCTAACGGGGCTAAAATCTTTGAAATCGGACCAGAACTTTCAGAGATTACCTCCTACAAACAAAAAAAAAACAAACTTTACCTCTTTATTATATTAGGGTAGATTATTATATACACCGTTCAATTTTAATCGTTTTAATCCCGTGGAGGGTCGATCCGGTAGGTGCACTATCGATTTGTAAAGATAAAATTAAAAAATAAAGTACTTTTTTTTCAAAACTCGTATTAATTTACGCATGTACGAAATTAATTTCTTTAAGAAAACGTCAGCTGAGCGAGTTCAATGACTCGTAGGTAGTAGTTGGCGTTACGTACAAACTACCTACAGGTCATTGAACTCGCTCAGCTGAGTTAGGAAAACCCAGGTTACTATGTTCTCTCGTTTTGGTTTTTTATTTTCAAATTTTCACGCTCTGGTTGGTGCAAAACGGAGTGACACAGTTACTGACTAAAACCATCCGTGTTCCTTCACGTTGACTCTTTCCAACAATCCCGTAAACCTGGCAGGTATATTGGAAAGAATTGGAGTATTAGATCCTTAAATTAAGGTTCTCAATCTCATTCACGACTCTCATTTATTTTTTTAAAGATTTTCCTCTTCCTAGAGTTGTCTTTTCCTACAAAATGCAGGCTTTTTTTTGCTTATGTTAATTTTATTGCATCTGTAAATTTATTTTCATCTCATTTTTCTTCAGTTATTTGAACAATAAATTGAAGCGTTTCAGTGTGTCTCTGTTACAGACAATATATGTAGAAAAGGCTTCGTAGAATAGACCGGTGCATTTATCTTTTACAATTAGCTTTGGAAATCGGACTAAATGAGTATCGGAAATGCAATTTAGAATGCGATTTACTACACAAAGAGCAATAAGAGTTCTAGTAGCTTCAATACGAGCTCAATTAAAGCTTAATCACTACAGTTAAGCTGTAAGTACTTCGGATCCTACTAATATAAATCTATACTTAAATTGAAGGCGAGTAATGGGTAGCTCGCCGTCCGACCGTCCGGTAACCGACCGAACCGAGCCCAAGTCGTCGACGGCGTGTACTGTTCCACGCGCGCTTCGAGGAGATGTCAGCAAACCGTAGGGGCCCAGCAGGGTCGAAGCTTATTGAGGCCAAGGGTTTATTTCTTATAGGAAAACTCGGTCCTGGTATGAAAGGCAACGAAGGGACTTTAGTCAGTAAAAGTCTGACACACCCTCCCGCTCCGCCCAAGAGCGAGAGATGTCATTAAGTAGATGATTTTCCCCACCTAAAAAAATCTACTCGTCATCATTATCATCATCATCATCCAGCCCTTGTCGCGTCTTATTTGGGGTCTACGCAACACGTTTTATTTTCTTCCATTCTGTCCTATCACCCGTCACGCTATCACTAACTCCCTTTTCTTTCATATCACTTCTCACACAGTCTATCCATCTTTTCCTTGGCCTCCCTCTCCTTCCATCCACCACATGTTTACTCATAACTCTTTTAGTAACAAGTATTTCATCACTCCTCTTTACACTTTCATACCCTACTGTATTTCCACATTAAAATTAAAATTATAAATGTTTAAGTCTGTATATCGCTTCGTCTGTACGAGTAAGTTTTTTTGTTACTTTTCATGCATTAGGGTATACTTTTAGGTTACTTTTTATACCGGTAATAAGTTCTTTTAAGGTAATAAAACATTTGCCGCGCGTGCGAAGTCTTCCCGAGGCATGTAGAATATACCTGCGTTGCTATAATAGAATCAGGCTTATGTTATGGAGTAAAAACCATAATTTATCATCACCTAGTTCCCCCACAGGCAGAGGCGTAGCGTGGACTAATTTCGAAGTGGGCGCCGTCACATCAGCGAGGCTTTTTTGTTTCATAAAGAAATTCGAAATCGAGACAGCGACTATCGCAACCCAGTATTCGACCACATCGTCGCTCACCATCTGGTGAAATAGTGGTTAAATGCGAGCCTATGAACTATAAAAAAACCCTCGTTCTTAGGGCTATATTTCACCGAGACACCGTGGCGGCGCGACCAGTCGGCGCTACCAGCAGAATGTATTCCTACAGCTCTACAGAGAGTTACTCACCTGATGTCCGTTTGGTTTCGCAACCAATTTGCTGGCGCGACCAGCAGGAACGTGTGGCGAATCTGGTGTCTGGATGGTATCTAGTTTGGTAGCATATGGCTATATTTCACCGGGACATCATGGTTGCGCAAGTGGTCGCGCCGCTATGTTGTCCCGGTGAAATATAGCCCTTAAAGAGCCCTCGTTCAAGTCCGAGGCCCCTCGGGGTGCGAGGTCGTGGGCGAGGACCCCCTTCGGCCACGCCTATCTACGCTACTACCCACAGGCTCTCACGACTTGCGTGGAATATAGAATACATCTTTTTTTCGAAGATTACCATGGAAAATACATTATTGTTTCTCAATACATAAATCAGTTTATTATATTTTGAGTACAATGAACTGATAGTGTATTACTAACCCAGTTGATAGTTATGTTTGTGAAGTGGGGTGCTGCATAACCTACCTACTTGAATGTTCGGTGCTGACCAGAGTTTGATAACATAATGATGTTGTGATTCGAGTGGTATTGACAGTAAGCGGAACAATTGGATTTGTAAAACAACTGTTAGTTTCTACAATGATGATAAAACAGGCTGTATGGTCAACAAAAATTGGTGCTCCTTGTACGGGAATGTGTAGAGTTACCGTGGCCATGGAACGCAAGGGGCAACTGAAGAAATACAAATGGGTTTTCGTCAGTAAAAGTTTGATTGTGTCTATATCTGTCTATCCGGTACATGGTGGATATCCCACCTACACGCACAAAACGTTTTGGGAACACATTCATTGTGCGTGCAGCTAGGGAGTGGAATTCCTTGCCGGAGTCTGTGTTTCCTGATAGTTACAACCCGGAAATCTTTGAGTCGAGAGTGAATAGGTTACTTTTAGGTAAGCGCGTTCCATCGTCGACCTCATCGTCGCTTTCCATCAGGTGAGATGGCGGTCAAGCGCGAACCTATCAACAATAAAAAAAAGAAATCTCCACCCAGAGCGGAAGAAATTATTTCATGAAATCCCATTTAAAAAAAACTCGTACGCGCCTCAAGGAGCTGTCAGCAACAGTAGGGGTCCAGCTGGGTCGAAGCCTACTGGGGCCAGCGTTAATTCGAAAAATAGTTCAAGCCCCGGTACGAAAGGCAACGAAAGAACAGGAGTGGGTTTTTAGTCAGTAAAAGTCTGACACCATCTCCCACTTGGCCAAAGAAGGGGGCGATGTCATTAGATGATTTTACCACAACGAAAAAAAAGGGTAGAAACTTCATCGTAAACTTAACCAAAGGTATCATAATCCGTTCTGGGAAAATTGATCTCGTTAAAATAAACACGTTACAAAACAAAAGGCTGCGCCCTTTTCATACAAACAAGTATCGGATGCTTGATTAGATTTCTACTAAATAGACCGAAAAAGAAACTTTATAGTCATCCCGAGAACAAAGTTGTGATTAATTAGGACTCTGTAATCTGTATGTTCTACATTTTTGGTTCTTTACCGAAAGGGAAAAACGGAACCTTATTACTACGACTACGCTAGTACGCTATCAGTCTGTTACCAGCATCGATATTACATGGATGTATACGCACTAGCTTAGGCGTGCCGCACACTCACTTCAATCGACTCAGGTGTAATGTAGACCGTACAGTGTACATCTTGATCGTTACACTATGTTGAACGAAACGCGCCACACGTGGCACTTACCACGAAAGTCATGGCGCTTAAGACATTTAGGTCGCGAAAAAAGGTTCCTCTAAAAGCTATCTTAGCGCTATATTTTGACAAATAGTTTCCATGAACGTGCTTGTCTATCATTATAATATAAGTCCATGGTTACCAGGCCATGAACCATGGGATTCACATGAACTGTGTTAGCTAGACAATTGAAATTTTCACAGATGATGTATTTTCGTTACCGCTATAACATCATAATAAAATAAATATATTTTTTTTTTATTTCTTCCTTCCGTTCTCAGTTTAAATGGCTGCCTATCCGTCAGAGGAGATCCCTCAGATCCCTCTGCACGCTCTTCATCATAATGAACGATCCTTGTGCTCCTGATTATTTAAAACAATATTTTAAAGTGTTGGGCAGTTCTCATAATCTTAACCTTCGTGCATCCAAAAACATGCTTCTTCATATTCCTTCTCACCGTACTCGCTTTGTCCAATTCTTACGCTGTTTCCACCATAAAACTCTGGAATGTGCTTCCCCTTGACATCAAAAAAGCTGAAAGTAAATTATCTTTCAAACGTAAAATTCGGAACTACTACTTGAAGTCCTCTCAACCTTAGTTCGGTCTTCGTTCAGTATTGTTATTAAGTTCTCATAGTGATTTCATATTTTTCATAGTATTTATTAGTTTATTATTTTAGCATATATATGTATTTTATTATTATAAATAACTTATTTTATATTTTTCCATTTGAACTATTTGTTATTATGTATTTGTTTATTGTGCAAACCTACCACAGTGTTGTCTTTTTTAACCCAAAGGTTGGCTGGTAGAGAATGCCTTGTGGCATTAAGTCCGCCTATGTACCACTATTGTACATGAAGTTTAAATAAATAAATAAATAAAATATTTAAGGAGGCTCCCATACAGTAAACGTGTATTTTTGCCGTTTTATGTTACGGACGCTACGGAATCGTTCGTGCGCGAGTTCGACTCGCACTCGGTCGGTGTTTGCTTTATAAGTAATAATTACTTAGGCGTGTTCTAAAATTTGCTTATACCGTGACCTGGTTAAGTGAGCCCTTTTTTATGTGGGAAATTATCAAATTTCATTTTTCCGCCCTGGGTGGAGAGCGAGGGCGTGTCAGACTTTTATTGACTAAAACCCACAGTATTTCTTTAGTTGCCCTTTATTTGTGAGGGCTGTGGTAACTCTTTCGAACTATCAGCAGCACTGATAGGCCTCGCTCAAATTGTCAGATTATTGAAAAACACACTTTTCTGCATGTACTTAACTTGTCTTAATCTGACGCGCTCGAGTTTTTCCGAGGATTAATTTTTTTTTACTAATCTGACGGGCTGCCCCTCAACGCACCGCACTATATTAAGGGTTCATATGTGGTAGAGGTACATTACAGAGTGCAAGGTTTGCCCCCATAATTATGATTTTCTGATGCGCTCGAATTTCGCGCAAAATCTCCATCTGGCCACCCCTACTATTATTATTTTTTCCTTTCGTGTTACATTATAGTTCGGATAGTGTAATTATGAAAGGTTTTCTGAATAATAAATAGTGTAAATGTAAATATCTGTTCTCTAACTGCATGGAACTCTAATGTACCACAAAGAGAATGCAGAAAATTGTTTGTTTGCTCTAAAATATGTAAGAAGCGGGGCCATAAATCCTTTGGAGATTTCAAACATGCTTTAGTTGAAGATGAAAATATGCGAATGGTGAGCTTATGTGTTATTTATTTGTAAAAGATTTTCACGCAATGTACTTAATTTTAAATTAATTATGTTTTCATGAAATATTTACATTTTAAAAACACTTAACTATGATTACAGTAAAAAAAAGTCCTACGCTTATTACAATTAAATTAAATCAAACTAAAATATGCTGTCAAAAAACTATTCCACATCACTGTCGTGTCGACTGGTAATGTGCCCAAAAGATTGGCGGTATTGCCACGCTGTATGGCAATGCTTATCCTTATAATATTTTTGCTGTTATTTGAAGAAACTTTTTTACACTTTTTTTTTAAAAGAACAGTTAGTTGTTTATTTAAGAGTTTCGGCAGATAGATTTATGTGAAAGCTGTTCCTAATACAAATCTCTTTGACAAAACAACAAATATACAAAAAAAAAAACCACACATCTTTAACTACCTACTATTTTTTTTTGGCGTGCTTAGTTTCAAAGTTTCAGCCTGAAAGTTTTATGTATGCGCATATAAATTCACTTCCAGTGCAATTAGGTGGGTACTGGCGCCAGCTAATACATTACCGTGAAAGTACTACCCTATGACGTCACGACTAACTAGGAATTAGGACGGTATGTGGGACAATAATCGCGTGACCCGGTTAGCGCGGGAAGTATTTGAAAAAGGAATATAATGTAGAATGTAGCTCTATGGTAGTACTCCTAAGAAATATCGTTGGTTTTCATTTTTTGGCGGGACTTCTGCGAGTGAAGTTTAGTGGTTGTTTTAATTATTCGCAATTGATTCCTAGTGGATATTGGTGTAGTTTTATATCTTAAGGGGATGGGATGCATCTCGACATACATTTTCACTGTTTTTCATACAACCGCTCTTACGCGATTATGACGTCATTACACATTTTTCTTTAGATATTTTGGAAACACAGTATCTTGTGGATATTATCTAGGCTTCTATGAAAATCAATTTATTAAATATGTGTAAAACTAATCCAGTTAAGACCTCTGAAAATCTGCTATTTTGCATGAACTTTGACGCTTCATAATTTACTCAAAAATGAAAAATGTCAAACAAGTACAACATACAAGCCTAGCAAATTTTATCAAGATTCTAAATAATGACAATGTTTTTCAAAAATTTTTAAGGGTTTCAAAAAAAAAAAAAGTTTTTTTAAATTTTCGAGTAAATCACGGAATTACTGAATGCCATGAGAGTATTCAGGTATCATCACTCTTTTTTCACGTTGCCTTTTCGTCAAACATCACGTTGGATTGCGTTAGATAAAGCAACAAGCTTTAAAACCATGCTCGATGTTTACGATAGGCGAGTGGAAAAGCAGCATCTTAAGTGTATAAGCAACTAGACAATATGTGGAGTCATCGAAACAAACGCGATTGCCATAAAATGGTGCTTAGAATTTAATTGTAGTATTGATTGACTACCGCGAAACTTGCCAAGAAGGTTGACTTGATACATTTGCTAAGTACCAAATAAAAAACATTATTACCATATTCTAATAGTAAACAAATTAACTTTACTATTCATGCGAAGACGTGGCTTATATGACTTAGTATCTGAGCCAAAAACATTTCATAAAAAAATATATTTGGCTTCCTTTCCGTAACTGGCCGAATGCGCAGCAAGTATTTAAAAAACGAACGTTTGTTATGTGTATTCCGGAGGAGTTCCGATCTATCCTTTCGTGACGGGCCGTAGGAAACCGATGACATTTCGTGCTTACAAGAAAAATGCGTGATATTGTGTGCATGCTATGCAGCTAATATTTCGATAATTTTCCTTAGTAGCCGAATACTCTATTTGTTTTTTTTAATAACTCCGGAATAGGTAATGATAACACGAAGCAGGTACCATGAATTCGTAAAGAAGGGACAAAGAAATGACTCAAATATTCGGAAAGAAAGGACAAAAAATGACTCAATTCTTATACACAGATGCTTTTAAGAATGAAATATTTCTCATCGTATTTAAATGCTTTACAGTAATCAGTGTTGATGTTTTCTCAGAAATATATACAATAAAAAAAAGCTTTCAAATTAATTCCGACGTAACGTCAAATTGACGACTTGCGATGACTCAAAACTTCGGTATTGTACACCACATAAAAGAAGTAAACGCCATATTACAAGGTTCGTTCCACATTAGTAAAGTACTTATCCGCTTGGTTCACAAATCAATGCGATGGTGCAAAATAAAACTATTTACACTTAGTAATAACTTCTGACCCGATGTTTTTAGGGTTCCGTACCCAAAGGGTAAAATGGGACCCTATTACTAATACTCCGCTGTCCGTTCGCCTGTCTGTCCGTCAGGTTGTATCTCATGAACGGTGATAGTTAGTTGAAATTTTCACAGATGATGTATTTCTGTTGCCGCTAAAACATCAAATACTAAAAAATATAATAAAATAAATATTTAATTCATTAAACCCTAAGAGAACGCAGGCGTTTGCGCTGTCATTGTCTTTCTATTGTGTCTCTAATTGACTGTATTTGAAAGAGGGCTCCCCATACAACAAACGTGATTTTTTTTTTTGCCCGTTTTTGCTACGAACGGTACGGAACCTTTCGTGCGCGAGTTCCACTCGCACTTGGCAGTTTTTTTTTCTTAATTTATATAAACTAGTGGTTCACTGCGATCCCACCTGATGGTAAGCATAAGTATTGATTCATTGATGCAAACTTTGATGGTAGCCTATTTATGTGTGGTTTCTGAGAAGTCAAAAATCTTTTTTTTTTTATTATTATTGATGGCTCGCGTTTGACCACTATCCCATCTTACACAATAACAAAAACTAATGGTTTGCCTATCCATCATTAACAGTTACTAGTTGTTTCTGAAACTTAATATTTTATGTAAAATCGACCTCGTGATTGTTTTACCAAATTTGAAAACAATTTTCCGTAAATTGAAACTTCAATTTGGTTGCCACATAGACAAATAGGCCTTGTTGTTATATGACGAGGGCTCGATGGAACGATTGGTGCTGTAGGGGAAATTCGAGGGCAAAAGTTCACGTGGACGCTCTCCAAAACGGTGGACGAACCTCATCAAATCGGTGACGCACAGCAGCGTTTACGAAAAATCTCAAGAACACATTGCTGCATGGCGTCATATCGCATGAGAGGCGGTGGTGCGGGACTCGAGCGAGACATGACCACGACCACTCAATCAAGAGTGCAGGACTTAGAAGAGTTATATGATAAAGGTATTTAGGTAAAGGTATTTACTGTTTTACGAATCGTAAAGTCGTGGGCACCAGTTAGTCATCAATAAATTACTTCTTAAAAAATTACCAAGTGAGTACATATTTGAGAATCTATCTACTTATATGACGTACAATTTTACGAGTAACAGTCGTATAACAGTGATGTGGTTACTACACAAACAATTTGAAAACTTATAAAATATTTACAGCGGAATAAACGGTTTCGTTTTCCATTCTTCATTCCAATCGTTGTTATTGATTTATTAGTCTGTTAACCTTTGCGGTGGTTTCAGCGAGCTTTACCATGACGTATTAAAATATCAGGAGTGCGAGCGAGAAAGAGGGAGCTAGAGGGTGTCGAGCTCCATCCTTAACAGTTCAGTTCAGGTCGTCAAATGGATCGCGATAAGAGCTCGTGGTAGGGTCAAAGGGGCCTTAACATGGTATAATAAAATGTCATGCTGGAGGAGCAGTGGTGGCAGAGTGGTAATGGCCCCGACTTACGAGTTGTAGGCGCATTACTTTGTGTAATTTATTTCATCACCACTGCTTTCAAAACGGTGAAGGAAAACATCGTGAGGAAACCGGCATGTCCTGTAACCAAAAATTCGAAGACATGAATGAGACATTCACCAACCCGCACTGGGCCCGCGTGGTGGATTACGGCCCATACTCTCGGTCGGTCTGCACTCATGATCTGGCAGCTCAAGTACAGAGATCTTTGTAAACTTCAGTTTCTAGTTTCGTTTATTAATCAGACAACACTCGGCTGATGTCGTAAACCTAAGCTGAGCTTGAGCTCGAACTTAAGCTTGAGCTTGTGAATCTCGTTTATTAATACGATCAAGACCTCACGCTTGGTGTCAAGTACGAGATCTTGGGCTGAGGAACGTTTATTAATACGGGCCCTAGAGAGGAGGCCTGAGTCTCAACAGCGGGTACATTAAAAATACTGATGGATGGATGAATTAAAATGTCAGGCGTGTAAACGAGAATGGGATGGAGCTAAACACCCTTTATGGCTCCATTCTTTTAACAGTTCAGCTTAAGTCTTAAAATGGATCGCGTTAAAAGCTCGTGGTAATGTCTATGAGCTTAGTTTTACTGCATTTGTTTACTCGATCTTTTTATGTGGGAGCAGTATAATTTTGCATTAAATCCTCCCGGAGTTAAAG
Source organism: Mythimna ferrago (assembly GCA_910589285.2). Classification (NCBI taxonomy): domain Eukaryota; kingdom Metazoa; phylum Arthropoda; class Insecta; order Lepidoptera; family Noctuidae; genus Mythimna; species Mythimna ferrago. Next base: position 7,521,475 of record OU342693.1, read on the forward strand.
TCTGGAACGCTTTTAAAGACTCCTGTACCCCTAGCCAAGTTGCTAATCTGCAATAGTTAACGCTTGTAGAAAGCTTCAAATGTACGGGAATGACGTCGTCTTAACGCTCAGTCACGTGGTCAGAACAAAAGAATTGGCGGCAAGGTCAACTCGAAGCGTTCGGCGCAAGCGATACGGTTGTAACTTGGCTAGGGGTACTGTTTCCTCTAGCTTTTGTCTTCTAAATTGTTAGCGTGGACACCAAAGGAAATACAGTTTTAAGAGTTCCGATAATAACAGTTTATTGTCTATAATTTCCTTTATAAACTGGAAGATGTGTTTCTTTTATATTACGTGAGACGTGTCAACACAAGCAAGCGCTTACAATACAGTAACATTAAAAACTAGGAATTTCAATCGAATAGTGACAGCGTTGGAAGGCCTCCTACAAGGTGGACCGATGACCTGGTGAAGGTTGCGGGAATCCGATGGATGCGGGACGCACAGGATCGTGCATTGTGGCGACTCTTGGGGGAGGCAACAGTGGACGTCTGTTGGCTGAAATGATAATGATGATGATGAGTGACAAGGGATCATTAAAAATAGCATTTATATGTCGGTACAACATAAATATGTGAGGTGTAGGATAGATGTATTTATGTAATTTATTTCATCACTGTCCTAGAATTAAAAATTTGAAGTCATGTGACATTCACCGACCCGCACTTGGGTGGTGGATTACGTTACGGCCCATTCGCTCTCCCAGAGAGGCAGCCTGTGTCCCAGCAGTTGGTAGGTACATTATAAGGCAGATTTATGTATCAGGCCTTTATGGAAATGAAAGGGACGTTTTGATTGTGGTAGCAGCATCACGTTGGTGGGAAACTGTAAACAATGATGCATTAACATGTTGCTGAGCTAACTGCAAAAATAATTAATTAACTTAACTACCAACACTACACAACACAACACTACAACAACACACACAATACACAACACAACAACAACAATACCAACAATACTACAACTATTACTTAACTTTTGGGAATATGACCTTAAATTTCAGTCAAAACAATGACATCATAGAAAAAATATCAGATACATAATATTTGAGGTTAAACGTTAAGTGGTTCATGCTAAAATAAGAAGATATCAGGTATCAACTAATGGACTGACCAAGATAAGCTGACAGTTCTAATAATGATGGACAAAGCTCTTAATACGTATTACGGCGATCTTCCAATCTCGGTTAATGCGGGTAATAAGGTTCGCTTCAATAGATACGGTCGCAACCGATATTAGGTCCGTTCATCGATAGAGGGTGCCTTATTATTAACCAATAAAGAATCTGAGATACGTTGAGAATTCCCAGGATATAAATATCACATTTCTTTACTAACGACAAAGCATTTATTGTATGTAGTTAGATAACAGTTGGGGCCGAAAGGTTCTGGAATGGCGACTACGTACCGGAAAACGTAGCGTTGGAAGGCCTCCTACAAGGTGGACCGATGACCTGGTAAGGGTTGCGGGAATCCGATGTATGCGAGACGCACAGGACCGCTCATTGTGGCGACACTTGAGGGAGGCCTATGTCCAACAGTGGACGTCTTTCGGCTGAAATGATGATGATGATGATGATGAAGATATAACATTTGATTTATTCATGTACCGTAGTGGTACATGGCGGACTTAATGCAACAAGGCATTCTCTGCCAGTCAACCTTTGGGTTAAAAAAGACAACACTGTGATATGTTTGCACAATAAACAACAGACACTTCAAATGGAAAATTATATAATATAATAGTTTAAAACACTAAAAAAACACGCTTTTAGCACGCACTAAAGTTAATACCCATATCATGGTGCATTTCAAATAGCCAATCTGCCATCTTGGACGTCCGCCATATTGGATTTGAGTCATGACTATTTTTTTTTTCGTATTCTTGACAGCAAACCCTTTCATTTGATACCCATATCATGGGGGTGGATTTCAAACAGCCAGTCCGTCATTTTGGGGAGGCCGCCATATTGGATTTGTAATGACGTTTCTTAGCTAGTCATGTATTGTCATCAGAACTCAGAGCGTGTGCAAAATTTTATCCTAATCGAAGACCGGGAAGTGGGTCAAATTAAGATTCCAAGATTTTCTTACATACATAGTTAGATACAAGTGAAGCTAATAAAAGCTTCTTAAAAATAAGTTATTCATATTATGATCTAAGTTCCGTAGAAGAAAACTTCCCTCATCTGTTATTGGATTATGATAAATATTATATGCTAGTAGATAAAGCGTTTATTGAGACATTCCGAATAGGTTGCCTAGCTAAATCTAGTGCCAATGATGTCAAACAATATTTGTTGTTACATTTTTGACACCAATTACTCCTCATTTGTTATTTGGGAAAGTCGAGCATCAGCTGAAAGAATGTACCCCAAGGAACTGAAAAATTAAGGGTTGCCTCCTTTTTTTTTTGGTGCAACTAGGAGCGTTGCCTCGCATAAAGAGGTGAGTCAAAAATGGCCATAATTTACCCTCATCTGTTATTTAATCGTTATTTTATTATGTTAATTAGTGTTTTTTAGTCTAATAGAAGCTATTAGTAACGACAGAACTCAATTTGTAAGTATTTCAAAAAAGTCGAAAATATAAAATGTTCGCGATGGTTTAATATCATTGGCATCAGATTTAGTTAGGCAACCTATTGGGAATGTCTTAATAAACGCTTTATCTAGCACATATTATTTATCATAATCTAATAACAGATTAGGGAACAGATACTACAGACAAAGTATTTAATGTATGTAGATATCATTTTACATAATACATATACAAGCCATTTAGTTACCATCTATTAACTAAACAGCAATTGTTTTGAGATAGAAAATGTGGATTCCAAGACATTCAAGAGCTATTATTCTGCTGATTAAAGAGATAATCGCGTTTCAGCAGCGTTCAGGATATTTATTCGATTCCTAAATCATCCCGCATCTGACAGAATGGTGTCGGGTTGAAGCCAAGTGCCTACTTCGTGCGAATTCGCAGCCGTTCGCGAGGCTTTACCACCTAATGTTCAAAAGGAATAAAATCGTTTGTTTGTATTTTTTGTTATAGGTTCTCAAACAGAACTGATATGATTCGGGAAATTCCTAAAAAACAGCTATCCTTGAGAGCTTTAAACGAATTCTATCCCGGATCAATGTATGTGTTTACTGCACACACCGTGCAGACCTACTACAGTGTTCATCATCCGCAATGAAAGCTCTTTAGAACGTTTGGTGGTACAGGGTAGAGTAGGGGGCCAACGTTCTCGCGGTCGATCACCTAACAGATGGACAGACCTCATCAAATCATCTTCTAAGTGTTCCCTCATTGAATGCACACGCAATGCCACGAATAGAGAGAGATGGAGAAGTCTCGCAATAACCGCAACCAAACTACCAGACGATCCATGACCACGACCACTCCGCCAGGGACTTAAATACACCTTCATAAAGGTTACAGAATTATAAGTGTTACATGTTGAATTGGTAACAGAATCAAATATGTAACACTTATTTATGTGTTTTCAATGTGTTAACCCAAAACACTTACAAAAGTGTAACCCTAACATATCTGTAACAGATATAAAAGTGTTAACAGTGTTAATAAGTGTAACAGGCCAAAGTTACAATTTACTAAAACTATACTAAAACTGATTATTTCAGTTACACATATTAACACTTATTAACACATATAAACAGGTTACAGTTTGATTCGGTAGCACTCCTTAACACATATAAAATTTATTGTATCTGTTACATTTAAAAGTGTTTTTCTGTTAAAACTGTTTTAAAAAAACAGTGTTAAAACACATTATTACGGTTACAGTTTGAGTCCCTGCACTCCGCCAAAAGTGTACGACTAAGAAGAAGAAACCTTGACTGCTAGAGGATGCCTTGTTGCGTTAAGTCCGCTTGTGTACCACTAATGCATCATCAGCCTTCTCCTAAATAGCTTGGGATCGGCTTCCAGTCTGGCTAGATGCGATTGAATACCTACCTGTGTTTTACATAGAGTTTCTGCCAATTAGACCTCGTTACACTGTGGTCTATATGCTACAATAAATAAATAACATTTAAAGGCAAATTAAGCATCACATTAATTCTGTATTAGTCAACGGGAGTGAACCTGCTGATAAAAAGGTAGTTTTCAAGTGTATTGTGCTTTTACTAGCTTATAGTTTTCTGATTAATCCCTGACTCAGTATAGACGTAATGTTATTCCTTGGAAAGCACCTGTTTTCAACACATAAGTGCTAGTACCTAGTACTATCAGTATTGTGTACACTAATATGTAATGTCCTCGACTGTAGTGAGTGGTGTAGTAACATAGCATGACGCTCAGAAATCATACGAATACTTAGATACAGTACCTACTTGATATTCAAGAAACAGTACAATAAGGAGTATATCTATCTCTCTATCGATTGTGACTATAGTTTTGAAATAAATAGTATTAAGAGCGCACTTTTTTTTTTTTGTCTGTTATAAACTAGTACTTGACTGCGATCCCGCCTGATGGTAAGCAGTGATGCAATCGTTGATGGTGTGGCTCACTAGTTTATTAAGAGCCTATTCACTCTAGCCTTAAAGACACCCAAATTATAATCAGACGGGAAGGCTGCAGCAGGCAAACTGTTCCAGTCCTTTGATGTACGCGGTATAAATGACGAGGCGAAACGCTTAGTCCGGACCGTAGGTGTTTCACTTCCTGACTAGTCTTGTTATTTTATCTAACGCAATGGTTGATAAAAAAGCAACGCGAAAAAAGAAATAACGCTTGAAAGCTCTCTTGGTATGCAGTAATTACGTAAAAGTTGTTCCGTTTGAAAAAACTAAACAAGTATAGAAAAAAAACGAAAAAGTTTGGAAAAAAATTTCGCTATTCAGAATCTTGATTAAACGTTCAAGATTTCGAAAAAAAATAATTTTTTTTTAATTTTTTTGTCTTTTTAAAATTATGAGTAGCTACATTATGAAGGATCAAAATTCACGACACTGCAGGCAGATTGCCAGAGGTGTTTACTGGATCAGTTTCACACTGATTTCAATAGAATAATAACCACATGAGAGCGGTCGTATGAAAATTTATCTTTGGTTGGGCGCTCTTAAGTAGAAATCTTTCCAGAAAAGAGTATTTCATGAACTAATGTACTAAATGTAGGTATCATATGATAGTATCCAATATATCCGATGAATCAAGACATGATAGGTGCTCTATTTTATTGGATTAATCCGTCGTTACTAGTTTTTGTTATTTATGCTTACATATTTATCGTAAGATTCATTTTATATCACTTTAACGTGTCATTTTATTTTTGTCCCTATTCTGTTTTGTTTGGGAAAACTTAATGAAAAAAAAAACCGTGTGGCACTCGGGGACTGCCGCGGTAATGCATAGCATTTTTATCAACTTATGCAATTATAATTATTTATTAATTTTATTTATGCAGTATTTTTTTCCTTTGTTTTTTTTTCTTTGATATTAATTGGAGTCACACTTTTACACATTGAATAGAATTTTGATTGATTGTTCACTCATTTGTTTTCTTATCGGTCATCACGCTCAAAAAACAAATGAGTGGGGGGTGTTGGGTTATTTTCGTTACGGAATTTCTGGATTCGGTCTCCACGCTCAAGGCCCGCGATAGAAGCTATGCAATAGCTTAAAAACATTCGCTTAGGTTCTAATCATATTTTATTTTGTTATAACCGTCGCGCAATCTATCAATATTTTTTAATAATAAAATAAAATCTTATTAAATGAGTAGTTCCCATCATCATCAGACCAGCTACATGGTTGTCTGCAAAGTTACTTAAGTATCCCAAGTTTACCTGGCAATTCAAAGGCATCAAGTGATTGAAATACGGAGCACTAATTTGTAATCAGACACACATACAAAGTAAGTTAATAAAAAGCTTTATAACAACTGAACAGTTCTGTAAAAAAAAACAGTAACTTAAAATCCACTTTAAACTTATCAACACTTTTTCATAGCATTTCACGATTCTTCGCAATTACAATATCGAACGCCACAGTGAAACGTATAAACGATATCCAGTGTCTACATCAAAGGATTAATCAAACATTTTTATTCCGCTCTGCAATCGCAATATGGCTAGAAGAACTTTTCCAATTTCAGCACGCCGCACTCGTACGGTGCATTTCATAAAAAATACATGCATTCTATCTCGTGAGCTTGCTACGATATACACACCACGTTCTTCTATAGTTAGCATTATGGAATTTAATGCGGGATCACTCGCTTAGATATTCCTTTTATTTAAAGTGGCTTTTAGTTGAAGTGAAAAAAATAAGTTTTTTTTTTTGAGGTTTGAAATCATCTTGTAACTTCTCCTGTACCTAGATTCCATCAGTTCTTTTGTGTCAAGACCATGAGTAGGTATATCCTTTTCAGAACTATCCCTAGCAGGCATCGGCCCTGCCGTAAGTCGCTCTTAGTGGAAGTGAAAAATTTGGTCTGCGGGATTTTTCAAAAGAGTTGCCGTCGCAAAGGCCAATTGAAGGAACACAGATGAACACACCCAGAGCGGTAGAAGATTTTTGGTGATTTCCAACCCTAAAAAAAGGGGTTTGAGAAATAAGTTTGTTCTTATTTTCACTGCAAGTCTTTTCGATTACTCAATAAACATAATATTGTCATTGACATAATAAATTGAAAGTTTGTGTGTGATGGTGTGTGGGTGTGTTTGTGACTTCTTCATGCTTGAACGGCTGAATGGATTTGGATGAAATATGGCACACCTATAGACCATGTCCTTGTACATACGATATTATACATTTTTATCCCGGGTGTGTTTTTTTGGGACAATTTTTTACTTTCACGCTGGCAGCAGCTAGCATTTTTATAAAGCTGACATATTTGAACAGCACAAAGGATTTTTCATATACGATAAACTGTATACACATACTTATATTGTGGACAAATACCACATCGACCACAGCCTTCGGCATTTCGTAGCTGATTGGACGCCGTTCGGCCTGGCCTGAGCTTTATAGGAAATTACCTGTTGGCTTTCCCGGCTTAGTCTGCGAATGTACAGGATTATGGCTACGGTACGAGATTTCAGAAGCTTTAAAAAATAAGATACCCTTTTGTTCGGCTTTTACGTAAATAGATTAAACTAAAAGGACGTTGTTAAACACGTTTACCCAAAAAGAAAATGTAAACATGCTATTTATATTTATAAAAGGGGAATATTTAAAGCCGATTAGCTTATTACTTTACCAAAAGTATGTATGTTTAATAATTCAGGTTTTTTAACCCAGAATAATTTCGTAAATACGCAGCATCACTTATTCACACTTCGATAGCAATTCACTGCGGTCGAGTCTACATTTTGGAAATGTGGAAATAAATATTATAAGTATATACGTGTTTGAATCACCGCAGAATTCATACCATTCGTATCTGCTGAATCTCAATCCGTTTATCATATGAACTGATAGGTATAGCGTTTCATCACGCTATTCTCTTTCGTAATTCCAGTACCAGTCTGTATAAAATGTAACACGAAACACAATTTAGATCTTCAATTTTACATAATGGAATTATCTGCAATACAATGCGGCGTGCGTTACCTACTTACAGTAACAATGGCTGCGTCCGCCATATCGCGCGAAACGACACACGAATCGACGCTTGCGCACAGTCAGTGAACCTCCGTAGAACAATGCACACGTGCGGGTCAACAGCTTCCTCTTCCGTCCAAACTCGTTGACCGTGATCAATTTTCTGTACTTTATAAGTAGATACAATATTATTATAGTTTCTTATATGTGATTTTCTATTTGTTGCAGGAAGCGTCGCAAAACCTAGAACTCGACGACCTCTTGAAGCACCACACCCCAAGACTGAAAGCTCACTGCCGTCTTCCAAAATATCTCCTAAAACTACTTTAAACTTATCTTTTGGAATCAAATCGACTCCGCTTAAGTCTTCACCTTCCAATTCCACTCCTCAAAAGACTTATGACAGGCGTCGAAGTCCCGAATCAGGTTCCAAACCTAGTTGCATACCTCTTTCCAAGAAACCCACTGATAGAAATTTACGGACATCTTCTTCACCGGTTAAGCAGGACTTAACTCGAGATACAATATCTAGCAGATCGAAAGCTGAAGTACCTAGAAGTAGAACAACTCGAAAAAGTCCAGAAAAAGCCAAGAGTGACACAGAAAACAATCGTATCGATCGAAGACATCGAGCTCAAAAAGATAGTGAAAGTCTTAGCGAAAAATATCATTATTCAAAGAAAAGACTGACTAGTTTAGAAAATAATTCTCCAAGAAAATCGAATGAAATTAAAAACGTTTCGCCTAAAAATCTTTTGAATGTTACTTCCCGAGCAAGTCAAGAACCAAATGTAAATGCTTGTGGACTAGAAAATTCTAAGGTTACGAAGATGTCGACGCTTCATGAAACTGTCAGACCGCATAGTTCTAGACTTTCCCAGGAGATGGACAGCTTAGCTGCGTTGACTAAACAGACATTAGATAGGGTTAACAAATTGTCGAATAACTTAACTAGTAATAAGATAAATTTAGACACATCTGAGCCTCGTTTCGACTCCATATTCGCACCGAAATCCGAACTTAAACATACCAATCATGCATATAATTATGGTTTAATTAACGAAAGGCCGGTACATAACAGAGGAGTTACAGAGAGGTTAAGAGATATAGACACGGCAGCTCAGAGACTGATTGATTTTGAAAAGCAAAGTGCAATGTTTTCTGATCTCAATAACGATACGTCTAGTCAAAGTCGCCGTCTTGATACTTCGTCAACGTCCTGTAGTCATACGCCCGTGTCTATCTTAAAACGTAAATCTATTCATGAAGACAGTGCTGCATCTAATACCACTAATCAAGCTATTGCATCTCCGCCGGTTACATTTTCACCTAGCGTTATCGAGCCGCGAAATGGTCGATCTGACAGCAAACAGCGCCAAGGCATTTTAAAGAAACGCAGAAGCTTGGACGAGTCACAAGTAGCTCGAAGGAGATCTTGTAGCCCAGAAGTATCCTTCGCTGAAGATGGCTCTTTAGAAACAAACAAATCCATTTTGAAAAATAGACGATCATCCCTGGAAGATGTTGTTAGGAATAGATCGCCTGATGGTCAAATTCAAGGGATACTGAAAAGGAAAATGAGCAGAGAAGAAGAACAACATCATACTGATGACTTATCTCAAAGCTCACCAGAACCCCATGGAATACTGAAGCGAAAGTCTAATTCTAGTTCTAGCAGCAGCACTGCCTCATCTCACGTTTCTATTGCTCAAGCTGTGTTATTAGCAGCAGCGGGTGGTGCGGAAATAGTAGACGACGATAAAGAAACTGTAAGACCAATACTGAAGAAAAAGAGTTTTTCAGAAGAACGACCATGTCTAGAAGATATCTTATCTGACACACCCAAACCCATACTTAAGAAAAAATCGACCGAATTTGATGATTACGATTTCGACCTGCCTAAAAAACCGATCCTTAAGTCATCGAAAAAGTTGTCTGGAGACGAAGGACATGCTTCTAGTTTCGATTTGAGCGAAGACGACCGAAGCTCCCGAAGGCCTTCACTCCTACGCTCCAGGACATCTGACCATTCGGGATCGGAATGTGAAGCAGCAGTAAGACCTATTTTAAAGCAGAGAGGTTCGAGTTTGACGAGGGAACGCAGCCAATCGCCGCGCCCACGGCTCTCTTTTTGCGCGGACAACGATGCGAACATTATTAGTGTGACGAATTTCAGTTGCGACGCGAACGACTTGTCGGCGGCTGGACCGCGACGAGTGTTGAATCTCGCGCCCGCGCCCGCCCCCAACCCGGAAGAGTTGCCGAGTGCAGTGCTCCGACGGCGTAATCTTCGCCCGAAGACGAACCCTCGCTCGAAGAGCCTCGCGTGTGACGTGAACGATGAGTTACTATCTATACTGAACAACCGCCGTTTAAAGGTTGATGAGAACTGTGAAAACGGATTTTGTGAACCCTGGAATCGTTCACTGAACAACGCAGTGGGAGACGATAGCAAGCCTAAATCGTTTCCATCAATTGCCTCGAGAATCAAGTCCATGGAACAAGCGCTGACTAAAGATCTCCTGTCACCTAGAGAGCAGCCCTCCACTTCTAGGGCAAAGACTCGTGACAAGGAACGCTATAAAACCCAGCCCATCACTGTGGAAGAGATGCGGTCGATAACATCGAGGTAAAACTTTGTTTATTTTTACTATTTTAGCACTCGTAAGTTTTAAATGTGGAATGTAATTAGATCACACGAGATTCAAAGTCATTGCATTTGTTGCGATTCGTCGCGATATATATGCACTAGTAGCGTGCTTAGTTTGTTGATGATCACATTTTAAATATCAGAATGTTTTCGTGTGTCTTATAAATGATGAATGTTCTTCTTGTTTATACTGGAAAGTATTTCGTTCTACTGAACTGACATCCTTAAATATGACTTTCTTTGCAAAGGTGATTGTGCTGCCGGTGTTCAAATCTAAAAGTTGGCGCGTCGCCATTATTTTGATGGGTGCGCGCCCACGCCACACGTGGGCTGCTCAGCTAATGTTTTGTTCCAAACACTATACATTTCACTGACCAGGTGGTTAGTCATCATAAAATGTTTTTATTTTCTTGTTCATGTTTGCACTATCATTTCCTACTTCTGCAATTGGAAGTAATCACTTTATTTATATAGGTTAATCGAACACGTGGTTTCGAGCTTGTATTTGAGTAAATAAAGAATGTTTATTTTAGTTCAGACTGCAGACTGTTTCAATATTTGTCGAAGCTTTACCAAAGCGCATATTCGAAGTAAGAACTTAATTTAAATTCAAGCAAATCCTCTCTTAGGTTTCTCTATTAATCGAGTTCAAGCCTTTGAAGGTTAATCCTTTAGCTCTAATGAGAATTCTAGACGATGTTCTCGTAATTAACTGCTTTATGAAAACCTTACACAAACTTTGTGTTAATTTGTGTTGTTCGTCGTTCTGACATCATCTACGTTGCCTCAGTTTACTGTTTGATTCACGTTCGCTGTAGACATCGTAAGAATTAAATTTGGACTGTGCAGATACGTTAAATTGTTTTCGTACCTCGACTTCCTGTGCACGGATTCCACACAGCAATGCATCGTTTAATTTGGGATTGTCCGCTCAAGGAATTGTAAGTAAACCGTTACTTTGTCTAAACATTAGTCATAACTAGGTCGCGAGAACGCTAGGACTGACTAGGCCAGACAGGAATATATTTTATTATGTCTTCTACAGTCAGCTCAAAAATCAATCAAAATATTCATATGGTTTTCTTTCGCATTATCAATGTAGAAAATTGATTTCTCAACTAGCTCCTTTCAGGAACTGATGGAGATTTTGTAGCCATGAACACAATGAAATGGTTTACAATAACATGAATGTTTGTGTTGTTTGCTTTGTAAAACACATTTCCAAACATCCTTCACGCAAAATAAATGTCAAGATGATATTTGAAAAGAAACATCTTCAAAAAGACTGCATGAAAATGGTTCATTGTCATTGAAATCTATTGAAATTTTGGAAGTACCTTGTCTTATATTATATTCCCTTGATTGTTGTTGACAAAACATCTTTTTATAGCGTTGGCATTATCTACTTCACAAATGCTACCGCATTATTCATCCCGCGACTTGGCGTTCTCTTGAAGAACTATAATAAGAATAAATCCAAATATGTCATTAGCCGTTGCTAACTGATAGCCTTCATCATCTGTTGCGTTGGATCAACAGTTGTTTCAACCAAGTGACTATGATTTTCTTTCCGATTTCATTAATTCATTGTAATTATTGTTGGTTCGACATGGTGCTGTAACATTCACCGAGCGGGCGCTGTCTTGATGACGGAAATAAGCGCTCCAGTCGTTAGTGGGTCAAGCACTATTTCTGGCTGTGTTGTGCTTCAAAGCACGCATCAAGAGTTTTATGAGCGACCCGGCTGTGCGCCCGCTCCAGCGCCCTTAATGCCATCCATTGAAATGCAGCTATCGTCTGATGTGATCTACATTTTAAACTGCACTCTTATTGAAAATTTCAGCATTCTTTCACACAGCAATCTGTTCCATATTCTACCTATATTATGATTCGAAGTAGAACACTAAATATCATATAGTAAATTAGAAGTAAATAGTGTAGTACTATCCGACAAACTATAAAAACAACTCATAGAAAATTATGACCGTCGGCAGCCCAGCAGTAAATCGCATTGAGATCGAACCTCGATCGATAACATTCAGATCGAGAACAGACATTTATATTTAGATTATATTGCCGATGGTGTCAAACTTCCCTAAAACGATAGATCGGCGACGCCGATCCAATCACTCACGCCATAATTCATCGAAATTTATGAAGGCGAGCTGAAACAGCGACCGTCTCTTTCTTATGTACGGGTGTGTTCTACTTTAAAACGTTTCTTTTCTCATTTCGCAGTTTGGAGCCGGGCCAAGCGCGTTTCCAAGCGTTCGGCCCCGCGGGCTGTAGTTTTCCGAGCCGACCCGTCGAGTCCGGTGTTGCTCCCTCTACCAGGGGCCCTTATCCCCTACCGGGGGAACCCGAACGAGATCCCTTCGTAGACTTCGCGCAGGCTTTGGACTCGCCACCGTACGGCGTGAGCTCGTTCACTGCCAAGTCTCCGACAGCTGGCAATTGTTTGTCGGACGGTGGCAGTACCAAGGACGACAGTTACGGCGAAGCCACATTTCTAGACTTCGAAAACATCGACGTGAACGCTGCAAGAAAACAGTCGACGTTGGATGAAATAGAACAAGAAGTGAACAAAGTCCGCGTCGCGCTGGACGAGGACAGTCGCGCGCTGGAGGAGGACGAGCGCCAGCAAGCCGAGGCCGACAACTGGAGCCTGAATGTGTCTTGTGACAGCGGAGTGTACAACCGCGCTTCCTCCAGAGACTCCGGACCACATTCCGGTGAGTGTTTCTCTGATATTCACTAATGACGTTGGGCAATTGGTTAGTTTATTAGACTCGTAAACTTATTTTTGTCGAAACGGGCGTGCAGACTTATAATGTAAAACATCGTTAGGCTTATTTAGTGCGTCCAAGAGACAACTGTCAGTGTCATAAAGTGAGCATGTGAAAGCGATCGGTTGTGTCCGGCGCGCCGGCGTTAACTTGCGGTTTGTTTACGTTGTGTTTGGTAAAATTAGATTTACCGAATGCGCCGCTATTCGTATTAGGTCGGTTTTGAAAATAAACACAGTATAACCTTGCAGATGTCTCTCGGCCCACTTATTTGGGTCAATGTAATGCACGTGTTCTTTGTCAAACGTCATTGCATTACTTGAAGGTAGATTAATCGGTTATTAAGCGATTTGTGTCGTTTTTTTACGGAATTCGTGGTTGGCATTGAACTAGTGAAAAACGTTCGAACAGGTACAAATGCACACTTTCGATTTGCGGGCGTGGTATTTCTCCTCAATAAATAAAACTGTTTCAACATTCCAGGCGAGGAGCTTGGCTTGATCGAGAGCCAGGAGATAAGAGAGAATCACGCGACGAACAGCAGTAGTAACGAGTGGTCTTCTTCATCTATCGAACGTGGTCTTCTCGCCATGGACCGTGAGAGGAAGTCCACTGAGAACGAGGCTCCTAGGAGTCCCGAAGATGCAGGAAGTGACGACGAGGGGAGGGAACCAACTGGGTTCGCGCTCGGTCTCGTCAAGTCGAACAGTGTGGTCGCGCGCGCCAGCATGTGGCAACAACTGCAACAACAAGCTAAAGGTAATATTTACACGCGTCAACCTTTATAACTACATCATCGTAAAACAGATGTTCTTAAAGAAAACTTGGTGTACACTTTATATTCATAACCACCGAACGTAACATGGATATCGGTAACGCATTTATAGATATCCGTTTTATAGATCCAATATATCCAGATGATTCGAGACTTCGTGAGTCACATTTAATAGTGTATGTCTAACCTTGTCCTGTAATAATATTGTGCAATGTTCGTTTCAGGAACTCCGAAACCTTTGCTTCGTCACAGTCGCTCCAAGTTAAAGGAGGGACCTTCAGTGGCGGACAGGTTCAAGAGTCAGCCGATATCCTTCCCCGCGCCCGATGTCACTCCGAGCGAGCCCTCCGACGAGGCCCTCCCGGTCCCTCAGTCCAAGAGCACTGCCAACGTGCTAGACAGAGACGAAGATGGTAAGTCTCCACATATTCCATCTTATATTCACACAAATCCAATAGATTTTTACTTTGAGTTCGTTTAATTTTCGAAATATAATTTATTAAAGTAAACAAACCGTTTAAAGGCATGTAAAATTTGCATTTCATTCAAGAACCGCTTCCTGTCTTATGTATCGTCGGCTTTTGTTTCTTTTTTGCATGTCCTCGACTACTCTACTATGTGTATGTCCCGGGCTCTATCGTAAACACACAACTGCACAATGTTATGTAAATACGCACAATCTCACCGGTGGCAGCTAAGTTAGACGAAGACGATCCGGCGAAGATGTCTCTGTCGGAGAAGATGAAGATGTTTAACTCGAAGCTGACGCACAAACCGCCGGTCAGCGGGGCGGCGCGGGCGAGGGAGGAGCGCGCCGCTAGAGCCGGCCGCCTGCGCACCATGCCCGTGCTCGCCAGCCAGCTGCAAGAGGCCATGGAGCAGAACGAACGCCTCACCAAGTCCCTCACGCACGAGGACGTACCCCGTAATAATGATTTTCAATTGAAAATGGAGCTGTTCCGCTCGGCCAGCGCCAAGAACACGTCTTTAGAGTATATTATGAGGCAGAACGCAAAGTTTAGGAGCTTAGGTCTGATTTGTTCATTATTATGAGTTTGATTTTGTCGTTCGCTTGGAATTTTCGCTACTCTGGGTTCGAATGGTACTAATCACACTGTAGCCGTAAGTTTTGTTTATGATGTGCATTTTTAACTCGCACGATGTATTTGCACGTTCTATTGTATTTATATTTTAACAATTTAGGTTGATTATCAGGTGTTGTGTAGTTTGGTATAGTTTAACCGTTATTTGGTCGAGTTATTTTATTGTTTTTATATGACTGATTACTGTTTTTGCGGAGTTATTTTGTCAGAGACACGTAATGTTACGAAGCTTGAGTAATAATTACATTTGAGTGCATGCACCGTTGAGCGTGATCCGAATAATCCGCCATTTTCACTGAGATATTGTCTTAAATCATAATATTTAACAGACCACAGTGTTTTATATTTTGAGCTGAATAATCCAGTTAGTCATTGGTTTGCTCGATGTTACTCATAAATATTATTATACTGTAGATATATTTCACACGATGATTTTGTTTTTAAGATGGTGTTTTCTTACGTCAGATATCTGTCAAAATCCAAAAGGTCGCTCTGTGAGGTCGCGACATAGATTCGTAGGCGTGGACGGAATATCAAGATGTATTTTAGTTTTTTCTTTTTGTATAATGTTACATTGTTTTTCACATTATTTATTGCCAAACGTTTCTGTGATGTGTTTCGAGATCTTCAAAGATTTATAATTAAAAGTTGAAGATAAGAAAACATCAGAGCGGTTATTATTCTTTTAAAATGTGAATAGCCTAAGATTCGATTGTAAAAGATATCGTAAAATATCTTCTAAATTTTAGACGTACCGTAATGTCAGGTTACTATTTCCCTGAGGTACAACTACGGCCAAGATTGATAGCCAATAGAAACGTAGTAAACACAGTGTCCTGCGTTCTTATTGGTTGATAAGGGTCAAGGTTATACTAGGGCCGAAGTCACCCGACTTTACCATCTTAAACTTAAAAGAAATCTTTCTATATTAATTTTATTAGCACAAAACACGTTAATTGTAAACTACCGTCCTTTGCCTCAACTAATGGGCTTCACTAATCAACTATATAACTGGTAAAACCATCGCTATCCTACGGGTGCTTTGTATATACGGGACCACACTCTCACCTATGCCGTTCCTAAGTCAAATGTTATTTTTCAGACCTTGACGATGATTCTCCTACTGACCGAGCCCAGAGGATGATTACTCCCGAAGTTAGGGGTATCCTGAAGTCCGGGTCCACTGTAGTGCCTCCGAGACCCAAGACCCTGGCTAAAGGAGAAAGCTCAGAGGTTTGTATAGTTAGTATACAGTTTGTTTAGTATTTTATTTTATACTTTAAGGCGATTTTAATGTTTTTATTTCCTGAGGTATAGATAACTGCATCAATCGGATATCCCTCTCACAGTAATATTTTAGAAAAAGGAGTAACTAGTTGATGACGCTGTCTGTACAAGAGCGTAGGTGGTGCGAGAAAAAGAGTGTTAGACTTTTGTGGTCCTTCAGTTGCTCTTTGCATTCTAGGGCCACGGTAAAGGCCTTTATACATTATAGAGAATAAAATGCTCCCCAAAATGACGTATAACGCTGTCAAATTGTCTAACAACATATATCACGTAACCAGAATACGTTGTAAAATGTTGGGACGCAAGTAGCGGGACACTGGGCAATGGACATTTAGGTGCTAATAGTCTCAAAAGACATTTTTATATTGATACTTGTCGAATATTGATTTTTACAAACGCATCACGGTTGAGGACAAAATAAAAAAATAAAAATTGACCCACCATGTCGTGAGCCACATAAGATAACTTACATCTTTTAAACTAATATTAAAAAGAGGTAAAATTTGTCTTTTTGTTTGTAGGAAGTAATCTCTGAAAGTACAGTACCCCTAGCCAAGTTGCTAATCTGCAATAGTTAACGCTTGTAGAAAGCTTTAAATGTACGGGAATGACGTCGTCTCAACGCTCAGCCACGTGGTCAGAACAAAAGAATTGGCGGCAAGGTCAACTCGAAGTTGTAACTTGGCTAGATTGGCTGGTCCGATTGCGAAAATTTTTTCACTGATAGAAAGTTTGCTTTATTTCTGAGTGACATAGGCTATGTTTTAAGTAGGTACGCGGGCGAAGTTGCGGGCAAAAGCTAGTTATTTATAACACAAATCAAACCACTATAAGGTGAAAAAGAATCAACCAAAGGAACAAATGCATGATTTTAGTTTCAATCCATTTTCTTTATCTTTCTAGACGATCTATATTCACAAGCGGTGCAAAATACGTTTTGATCTGTTCTAGATCTTAAGGTTAGTTTTCAATACTCGTATTGTTAGTACTAGGCGTAATATGTAATAAAGAACAAAACTCTTGGAGAAATGTAGTCACGTATATTCGTAGTCTTCATTATCACTGTTCACGTATTATACAGAGTCAAACTTATTATTTATTATTATACATTATCTTTGTAAATAAAAGTGAAATACCACTCACTGATTAATCACGAAATCTCAAAAACTATAACACCTACAAACTTAAAATTTGGCTGGTAGATTCCTTATAAGGTGTACATACGGATTTTTCGAAATTCACCCCCCAAGGGGATAGAACAGGGGTCCAAAGTTTATATGGAAAAAATGACTTTCACGTGGGTGGAGCCGCTAGCAGAAGCTAGTTGTATATACAACACGATACATAAGAAAGAAAAAACAATATAGATATCTAAAACACATAATGGGCAGCCTTCTTTGATCTCTTCCAGGCAACAAAATCAAAAATATTTATTTCAAATAGACCATTTACAGGCACTTTTGAATAGTCAAATGTCGGTCAATCCAAAAATAGTTAAGCTAAATTGCACGTTCTAAAGTGTAGATCTCTATGGAGAAGAACGTGCAAGAAACTCCCTGGACACTCACACGATACATAAAAAAAATATCTAAAATACATACAATGGGCGGGCTTTCGCGATCTCTTCCAGGCAACCTATACTAAATTACCTAGCAAAACTTGACCGACATATCTAGAAAGTACCTAATACAATCCGTTATTTCAGTGAAGTTTCATCAACTAATGTAATTTTTCCCCCTATATTCGTCCATCTGTTTCTTTCTTTTTTCTTTCCTAACCATTACTGTCCCAGTGCTGGGAAAAGGCCTCCCCGAGTCCTTCCAGACATTCTTCTCTCGCGCCGTCACGAACTAGTTCTCGTGGTACGCATCTAGATCATCTCGCCGCCTCTTTCTAGGGCGGCCACGAAGGCGTTTTCCCTCTGCAGGAACCCACTGCTTGGCGACACTTGCCCAGCGGTCAGTGTTCAAGCGACTGACGTGACCCGCCCGATCCCATATGAGCCTGGCAGCCAAGTCCATGAGTTTACAATCTTTATCTTCTCATTTTAAACCCATTAAGTACCGATAGCATCATAAATATAATCCAGCTAGACCATTATTGATGTTACTACAAAAATAAATAAGTACTTTAGCAATAGTTTATAAAAATAGCCCAGTAGTAAAATGTGGTGTAGTGTGTAATGCTTCTGGTATGCATCAATTACTATTCTGGCTCAAATATGTGTTATTATATGCTCAATGTAATGATATTGAACGGTGCCAATGTTTGACATGTCTTGATATGTTTATTTATGTGTAGGACATCCGTTTCTTGAGATAGGTTAGTTATTTATAACATGAATTCGATTGTTGCACTCTCAACTCTAGACACGCCAGTAATGAAAGCCGCCCTTTAGTTTTTGATTGAGTTGGGAAATTATCAAATAACTTCAGTAGCTTTCAAAGTCAAAGTCAAAAGTTTTTTATTTCACATAGGCCTACATGGGCACTTATAAAACGTCAGAAGCTAGTGCACGGTTCGAAATTGGTCGTTTCCTATGGAGAAGAACCGGCAAGAAACTCCATGGTTACTCTTTTAAAAAAATGGTTGTACTTACAATATTTGGGTGGAGCGCAAGGGAGTGTGAGTCTTCAACTGATTAAAACCCTCCCGTGTTCTTTCAGTTACTTTTCGCGTTCCAGGGCAAGGGTAACCCTTTCGAATAACCCTGCAGGCCGTTTCTGCAACGCCTACAGGCATTGTGTGTGTCAAATATATTGGCACAATTTACGTTTTGTGATAGGAGATAGACTAGTTGTAAACTAGCTCGTTTTATAGAAGTAAACTTAGTTCAATATTCATTGAACCCGATACAAAGTAATACAATATCACTAACCAAAGTTGTTCTTATTCCAGGGCCTAAAAGACGAGGGCATCGACAGCTCCTCAGACGAAGACTCAGTCTCAGCCTCCAGCGTGTCATCATCTGAGAAGAGCTGCTCCTCATCCGACAGTTCCGATGAGCTCCCACTTCCAGACCCTAAACCCCGAAGGTTCCAGCGCAAACCCAACAAGCTGAAAGCATCCCGAACAGAATCCGACATACCTCGCCACGTAGAACCATTCCCCTGCAAAATCAAACTACCAGGAGCGAATGAGTTGAAGGAACGTCTAACACAAGCGAAGAACCCAGACGTGAAAATCCCGATGCTCGGAAAACTTGGTCGAAAACCTTCGGAAGAGGTAAAAAAAGAAGAAGACCAAACCAGATATAGAAGATTCGTTAAGAAGATGGATGAGCCTATACAACTGGCGAAATTACGAAGGCCTGCGGAGAAAGTCACGCCTCCAGTTCAAGAAGTGCCTCCTCCTCAAATCCTGAAGATTTCTGCGCTGAATCAGGCGGCGAAAGCTAAGTTCTTCGGCTTAGATCCGGGAAAGAAGGAGAAGACCATTGATGAATTGGCTGCTGCCGTCAGAAAATACATTCCACCAGTAAGTGTTACTTACTTTTAACTTAGGCCTACTGTTCACAAATATGTGGCTTCATAGACTCGTATTCGTCATTTTACGCTCGGTGTATAGTTGGACAAAGTTCCAAAGTTTTTAGAATTCTGTTTTTGCCAACCGCACTGAACCCTAAAAATTTGTCAATTTTATGAAAATATCAGTATCACTGGCCTGTTGTACAAAGCGAAATATTTAAACTGTTATTGACAACTTTCACGAGAGCACTTAGGTCATGTACTATCGCGGTCATTTCTGCCTGATCACTTAAAAAAGAATTCGCTTGAATCCTCCGGCGCGGCGCCAAACCAAACCCTTTGAAGTTTTTCGAGTGCAAGCAAAAATGGACTAAGCGATGGTCAGGCGGAAGTGTCTTTGATTGTACATAGACTCAACATTTTCCTGAGACGAACAAACCGTACTCTTGAATCTATTATAACAGTACTAAATAAAATATTGTCTTCTGTTATAGGTGAGCAAGTCAATATCGATACACACGATGGAGGTGCCAGGATCCGGCAGCGACGGAGAAAGCAGCGGCGGTCGTGAGGTGCGACAGATTAACAGCAGAGTTAGACACAGGTTAGTTCCCTCTCATATTCGTTTAGATTAGAGATATGACAGAACTAGACCGTGCAGAGGTTTGGCACGAGCTCTTTACGTGACCCCGCGCACGCGCGTGCTACTTTTTATCATTTTACTCTTCGGGAGTGAGTAAGATTAGGTTCACGGTCGTTTGGGAACTTTACTTTTACTTTTGATGCCACTTACTACGCCATTTACATGGCACTATATGTTTCAGAATTTCTCAGAATTTGAATCCATCATCACCACTAACTCAAGCATCGACTTTAGAATTGTGTATTTTAAGTTGATATTTAAATTACCATTTGTTTTAAAAAGGCCTTTCAAAATATGAGTTGCAATAGAATTTGTTCTTTGTGTTGTATGAGATATAAGTTTTTTGCTACAAAATTTGCTTATCCAAATCTCCCATTTTGAATTAAAACGTAATTAGTCACCTTAGCTGTTCCAGCAAGAGTGTTTTCAGAACGTAACAATAGTCTAGCCAATGTCGAATCACGATATCCTATCAAGCAAAAGACTGTTTTTTTTTTTAAATTGATATAAACTAATGCTTGACTGCGATCCCACATGATGGTAAAGACTAAGTTAGACCTATGGAGCGCCCTCTGGTGGTACGAAATAATACCTTTACTGTTATAACGCCATCTATTTCATCTCTTAAGAACTAACTACCCTACATCGCGGCGCTCACCACGATAAGAACAAATACGATCGTCCGAAATCTCCTTTGCCTGCTGCAATCTTCCCGTCCTATTATAATTTAGGTGTCGTCAGGGCCAGAGTGATTAGGCTGTTAAAAAACTAGTGCGCTTCACCATCAATGATTGCTTCACTGCTTACCATCAGGTGGGATCGCAGTCAAGTGCTGGTTTATATCATACGATTAGACGGAACGCTCTTCTGGTCGGAAGACCCTTCCTTTTCAATGGAGGTTCACGCGACTTTACACACTGTTCCGCATTATGTACAAATAAGGCTACTGTGTCATTGCCACATTCTCCCTTTAATAATAATTTTCAAGACACTTTCTCGGAAAGTGACTCTTATTGCACTGCACTTAGGTATATAACGAGACATGTTACCAAACTGTGGCTTTTTTCCTAATATACTAGTTTTACTGTTGTTTTTTTTTATAAGTGTATTGAAAAACGTCGTATGATACACGTGAGTAATTAAGACCCTCGCCACCACTCGAGTCTAAACGCCGCCTCCACGGTAATCATCACGGTCCCTTGCTGCCCTCCCCTAGCGACGACCTAAGCTGAGGTCCGTACCCTACCGGGGTTGCTCATAGCGTGAAGTCGCTTATTTTTTAAGTTAGTTAAGTAAAGCCTGGCTGAAGGCTTTGATTCTAGAATTAAGGCCCCCACAGGCAAGCCAGTTAAGCAGCCGAAAACCTCCAAGGTTGACCTGCAAGAGGCCACACATAAAAAAATTTGCCACAGTTTACAACAAACATTCGTTTCTTTTTTTTTGCGGCATAATTGGTATCATAATACTTGAGATTAAGGACAGATGTCGCCACTGTCTTAGCTCGTGAATTACATAAGAATACACCATGTTGACAATAGAATTGCTTGTATCTTCACAATTACTAGTGAAGTACCTATCTATTGTAGGTCAGAATCCCTCGGCGTTTCATAAAGTTTTTGTAGAGTTAATTATGTTTTTTTGCCTTCAAGGTAACGTTCCGGGAATTTTTTTTATATCAATAACAAATTAATTTATTGCTTGTTATGTCGTTGGAATATTATTTAGATTAAGATTATATGAATATCACGCTTGTATTAGGTGTATTTTGAGTTTCTTACTAGGAGTCAAGGAGTGACCAGACAGTAACAAAGCTAGCTTTCCAACCAAGGTCACCTTGGTCTAGGTATGTGTTTGGTTTGTGTTGTGGTTACATGGATATAAACCACGCGTCAACACGTTCGGTGGTTAAGAAAACGTGCCTGTTAACCAAGGGTTGTCTACATGGATTGAAACTAGCAAGGTAACCTTGGTTGGGATGTTGCTTTGCAACTATTTGGTCACCCTTTAAGTGACATAGTGGCTATACGATTGTCATTAATTATAATCGTTTATTCAAGGCAAAATACCTATATGATCTACTAATGTATAAAAATTTCGTGTCACAGTGCAGTTATCGAACTTTTCCGAAACGGCTTGGACGATTTTTAAGAATGTTTTTGAGTATATTTGATAGGTCTAAGAATAGGTCCTAGGCTGTTTTTTTACCCTCCTATCCAAAACGCTGATTTTCTTTTTAATTACTTACATAGCCCTTAATCTATCTCCTTTCTCTTAGTCCATCCAAAGGTTGTCTGTAAGAGATCGCCCTGTGCGATAAGACCGCCCATTGTGCACTTATTCTTTTAAATGTTTGTCCTGTATTTTTGTTTATTTGGTGTACAATAAAGATTATAATAAATAAATAAATAGCAGACCAACATTTGCCGTGCCACCTATAAAGAAATAAAATAAAATTGTAAAACACATAAAATATGCAGAAAGTTTAACTCAATGTTACGTCGTATCATAGTAATCAAAGTGTTTCACATTTGTAACTGAGAATACTCTAGCATAATTAATTACAAAGGCATTAACAACGCAAGTTTTTATTGCGACTAGATATCACAATTATGCAAATTCTCCTAATACGATAAAAATCACCGTATGTCTCTTGTATTCTCATATCAAAAGCACTAGAAGTTATACATAATTATATCATACGATACATCACATCTGTAATACAAATGCCTGTGTAGATAGTCTATAGTAGACCTACCAGACTGAATCATAGTGAAACAAAATGTTACCACGAAACAGGTAAGTACAGAAGGTCCAGGAGAAAGCTTTATACATAAGTGAAACTAGCTGTGCCCGCGACTTCGTTCGCGTGGATTTTGAATTTATTTTTTCTAAAATAAAAGTAGCATATGTTACTCCTTATTACATCAGCTACCTGCCAAAAAAAGTCCCGTCAAAATCGGTCCAGACATTTTAGAGATTAGCCCGGACAAACAGACAGACAGACAAAAATTGAAAAAAATGATATTTTGGTGTAAGTACCGTATATATATTCATATGTATGTAGTAAAAAGCAGTTATTTCAATATTACAAACAGACACTCCAATTTTATTTATATGTATAGATAAAGTTTCTTTAAACCTATATTTTTTCATACTCACAGTACGCGAAGTGTCATTGAAAAATTTCACTCATTGTACGGAACGGACCTTCTGTGCCTGTACCTAAATGACGTTACTCAAAAAATGAGGTTACAAACATTTGTACTACTTGACGTAAAAATGAGTTATTAGACAACTTAACACATAGGTACACGTGTGGTTTTACGTAATTAATTTTATTAAAATGATGCATTATTTAAAATGAGGTTTGTGCCATCTGTTGCGTATCAAGGTCGTTGGATTTTGCAAAGTAAAAATATACAGTGAAATGTGTGGAAATGTTTTCGTTATCAGCTGTTGATTGCGAAGATTTTAAAGATACTTCGTATTATATAACTCGTGTTGTAATTCAAAAGCTGCGTTTCCATAACGGTTATGGTCCTGATTAATGAGCCACAGGTTATTGTGGCGACCGCGTACCGGAAAACGCTGCGTTGGAAGGTCTCCTACAATTTTGACCCATGACCTGGTGAAGGTTGCGTGAATTCGATGGATGCGGGACGCACAGGATCGTTCATTGTGGCGACACTTGGGGGAGGCTTATGTCCAACAGTGAACGTCTGTCGGCAGAAATGATGATGATGATGAGGTCATTATCAACCCCACCCTGCGTCATTACATAAACTCTATAGGTATAAAAGGAAAAACTGACTGGACTGACACATCAACGTACAGTCAAAACTACGGCGACTAGGAACGTGAAATTTTACACAATGCATCCCTTAATTTATTTAATCTTCATGCAATACAAAGTACATAGGCGGACTTAATGCCTTAGGCATTCTCTGCCAGTCAATCTGGGGTGGTGCAGAGACAATAATGGTAGGTGAATAAAAAGAAAATTTTATATATTTGTATTACATTCATTCAATATTCATTGATTTAGGCGAGTTTCTAAGGTGTTTTGTAAATTCATCTTTTAAGGAGATGAACAGGCAAGACGCAGATTAAAGATATTCGGTCTGGACTCCTTTTATGCGTCTTGCGACACATAGTGTCTTGGAGTAAGTAATCGTAAGTATATTTATTAAACAAAAATGTGACCTTTCTCGGAATGTCCTGCTTCCAATGTCCTAAGCGGCTTCGTTTTAATTAATTTGATCGATTCTTTCTAGTCTAGATATTTTGTATACCTATAGTCTGTAAGTCTTTAATTGGGAATTTCTAAATACGGGACTTGACCACTGTTTAGAAAGGTTATCAAGCTTCGATAAATTTATAATGAACATGAAAAACCCAATTGCTATCTGATAAAACAATATTGCGTAAATAAAGTTGTAATAAATGTAAATATAAATAACTAGAATGTTGTTGCCCCTTATAATTCATAGGCAATATGTGAAGATTTGATCTGTGGCGGTATGTTGTCGGCGGCGGTGTGTTTGAATCGCCGTTGCAAATAGTGTTAAATATCAGATTGAAAATTAATAACAATAATGCTTTCTATCTTCAAGTCACAGGTGGTCAGACGCCAGAAATTCTGACCATTAGTCTATGCAAGGCTTATCATGTTGCTCAGTAACTGGGTTGTGGAGGTCTGATAAGCAGTCGCTCCACGTAAAGTGCGGGGTATTCTGCAACATCCGGTTAAACTGGAAACCGCCCTAAGGTAGTTGGGAAAAAGTTAGGAATATTACGATAATTACTTACTATCTTCAAGTTTCGATAATGATCGACCATATATTTATATGGCCTCTTAAAATAAAAAGTAACACGAAAGAAGAACATCATAACTATTTACTAACATATTTTATTTGTATCTTCGCAAACTCCTATAAAACTATTCGTAGGAATATAAATTATTATTTATTATGTAAACATCGAACTGTATTGATATAGTATTTCAATCTCACATGTGGCTGGGCTCTTCTCGGATTTTAATGCGTTTTGTAATTAGTTCCATAATTCCATTTAAATCTAACGCAACATAGTACATTAAAACAGTGAGTATTAATGAGACAAGGTCTTGTTCAGTCAGGGCTTAAAGTATCTACAGTTGCACTCTAACAATGTTAAACTGTCTAAAATTCGTTTGTAGTAAAAGTTCAATGGTTCACAAATAGTTTATTCATGCTTTAAATTCTATGCTACAAATTAAATCAGTGATGGACCATTGATCCTCTTCTATGTACAAATAAATTTTAGCATTGGTAGAGTGCAACTGTGCACTTTTGACCCCCGACTGTACAGTACATAACAAAGATAAGAACTGACCTATAGCTTCCTATTTGATATCTTTCACAAAAAAGTATGAACAGATGATAGGTAGATTCTAGGCTATCGATTTGCTATCAAATCAAAGAAAATTGGCGAAACTTTTCTTCAGTCTGAATGATTTTAGGTATAGAGAGGTAATTTTTGCAGCTTACATTTTGATTAAAACCGTTTCGTCTGTAAACTAATATTACCCATTATTCAACATTTCTCAAAATAGTGATTTACATCTCTGCTTAACAGTATATTCCCTTCCTTGTAGTTCTTCGAAATCGAGTACATTCATTCAGCCACAGGGTTTGTGACACTTACACATACAACGAATACACTCTTGATTCCGTCTTTAAATACTCGCCACATTTTTTATGCGCCCGCATTTGCGCTCTATATCTTCTAAATACCCCCGTACTACGACAACCGGTTCGATTCCGGCTTAGGTGAAGCCGCTTTGATGAGCTTGAGCCCTCATATGCTATCATTTATATGCTTAGGCTTTGCTAGGGTCGTTATCCTGGGGCAGTGTAGTACCTTCATACCATGTAGTTAGGGTATGATGACAGGGATTACCAGTACCTAAGCAACGTATGTAATTTGTAGACTTAGATTTTATCCATATTTGTAGATAATGTGGTGCTTGATGATAGGATGTTGGAAGGTTTTTGATAGGGTTAACTGTACTGTAAATTGAGTATCGTATTAAATTATTTTCTGTTCGCTATAGTAGTCGTGTATTTTATTAGATTTGTTGTATGGGAATCTAGTTATATTAGTATTTTTTTTTTTTAATTTTTAAAAAATAACGTTACTCCACCCTAGAAGTTACTCCTGTATCTTGAGTGCGTTCACAAAAATATAAACTCACATACATAAGATACCTAGAACAACTATCTGTAGATTATACAAATATTTGTTCCGTGCGGATATCGAACTAGTCAATCGCTCCTAACATAGCATAAGCATAATAGATCAGCCTTTCAATGTTCCCACTGCTGAGACTCAGGCGTCCTTTCTAGAAAAGGGAATGGGCTGTAATGCACGCGGGCCCAGTGCGGGTTGGCGAATGTTCACTTCGAATTTTTGGTTCTAGGACATGCCGGTTTCCTCATGATGTTTTCCTTCACCGTTTTGAAAGCAGTGGTAATGAAACAAATTACACAAAGTAATGCACATGGCTGAGTTAGAACCCGCGACCTACAATCCGTAAGTTGGGGTCATAACCAATTGGCCACCACTGCTCGACTCAGAAAAAAAAAACCCTCAAAACAAAATGAACCTGTTACGAGAAATGTTCAGTCAACTCACAAATTAAGCATGATTAAACATAATTTATTGGTGACTTGCTATAACAAACTCCACGTGGAAATTGACATGCCCACGTAATAGGAAACCCACAGTCAAACCCACCATTATCAGAACCCACTCATCCAGCAGCTGATCGATAATCATAACAGTCACTTCACCAGTTCGGGTTAAGGAAAGTTGTCAATTACAAGATCGGCGTAGTCCAGCGCAGTCGGGAAATCGTGTGTAACAGCGCATAAAATTAATGTGACTTACTAACATTTTCTAAGCTGACAAATAACGATTTCACTTTTCTTTTGTTTTTTTACTTGACGTAACTTAGCTGAGATTTGTCGCGTGAAATTTGGAGATTCTGTTCGGATGTTGGCCCTTCATAACGTATTATAAAAACTAGGTCAGCCACTGCGTCGGTCTGTCTGTATGAACGCGATCAACTCAAAAACTACTGAACTGATTTTCATGTAGTTTTCACTAATAAACAAAATGATTCATGAAGAAAGTTTAGGTGTATCATCATTATCATTTCTAGCATTTGAATTCGCATTACTCGTATAGAAATCATTTCTTACATACACATATACATATATAACGATAAGCTTGTCTAATAAATGTGATTGTTAGAATATGGGATTCCTTTAATTTATTTTGCTCTAAGGACTGATTTATAATGATCCATTAAACCGAATATATTCAGCATTTCAACCGAACGATTCGGCCGAATACGAATACCTTAAATTTCTGCCGAATACGCCGGATACCGAATATAAAACGAACATTCGGCGCATCTCTTATTTATACTCATTCAACTCAGGTTTTGTTAATCACGTTCCTAATTTTCCCCGCTGCATTGCGCGGGCCCAAAGCTTTCCATGGAAAGCGCTTTATGCTCGTTTGGTTTTAGATATTGTCAAGCCGATGTAAGCGCTTCACTGGTTCGATAAACGGATAGAAAATTATCTAAGTAGCTATTCTGTGTGGCAATTATTACGTCTTTAATTTGAGTTAAACCGATATATGGCTTGGATTTCCATTGGTGTTGCGTAATGCGTTCAATGCACCATAAATTCAAAATAAACATGTTTTGTTGCAATTTTTTGCCAGAATTAATCTGAAGTACTTCATAGTTTTTCGCATCCATCGGATTCCCGCGATACACACCAGGTTATCGGTCCACCTTGTAGGAGGACAGCCAATACTGCGTCTTCACCACGCGATTGCCACTCCAGAACCTTTCGGTCCCATCAACCATCTGTTCTGCGTGCAGAGTGTTGTTCGAGACGCACAGCACTGGTCGTTGTGACGACACTTGGGGGAGGCCTGTGTACAGCAGTGGACGTCTTTCGGTTGAATAATGATGATGACCTAGTTTTAGTACAATTCTACTTTTGTTGTACCCGGAGTTCCCCACGTCTCGGGGTAATACCGTAATCACTCATTGATCTACTAAAGTTAGGTACATCGTTGTTAATAATATAACACAAATCATTACACGAATAACGTTATTTCCAAATCAATTTCGGTATTGCCACTGTTATCTCACTGCTAACATAAATATTTTAAACGACTGGGTACATAATTGCATGAAACCCACAGTCTAGTAAAAAGCGTACATTTAACAATTTAATAACAAAGTAAGTATAACGGCTACCGTACATTTATTATCAGTTACCACGAAACGCTAGGCGTAATCGGTTTATTACCAAAAATGGGCATTGTCTAACACACGTTCGTGCTACACGCCAATTCAACACGTATCTCGTTGTAATAAAGTTCAGTTTTCAAAGTGTTGGGTGCCGGCCGAGTGGCACAGTTGCTTCCTTACGAAATGGCTAGGAAGTCGACTCGAACCAGCCATGTATGGTGAAACAGATCGACTCAAGTACAGGTTGACTTTACCTTCATGCTTATAGTGTTGATTCAGGATGGTATTCCCTTCAAATTGTTGGGGATAAAGATAGAACTATATAAGACAGACGCACACGTATTACATGCCTGATTTGTACGTTCTGCGACGTCGGGTGGCGTGTATCAAGTGTAGCTCTACAAGTCTAGTTTCCATATAAAATGTATGGAGACCGACGCGCCCAGATCGGCTTAGCAGTGTAGTTCTACCTTTAATTTGCTCGAGGACCTTTTTTTTTATTATGGTGGGAAAAAATCATCCAATGACAACCCCCGCTCTTGGGCGGAGCGGGAGATAGTGTCAGGCTCTTACTGACTAAAAGACCCATGTGTTCGAGGACCTAGTAAAGTAGGATTATAGAAGTATTTATTCATTGTAGGTCTTATAAACACACGGTTTTTGGAAAGATCTCTAGATCTACGTAGAAAAAGTGACATTCATCTCTTGTCTCGTGTGAACTGACAATCGTTATCGCTGGTCGATGGTTCATTATTTGTTATGATGTTCCCTATTTTTTAAATATGTTTACAAAGTTTATATAATTATTAATATAAATTAAGGGGCCGGCGACGGATGAATTTCCATACAAACGTAATACCACGCTCATTTGCAGTTGGAGCATATTTCCAACATATTATGATGATATTCGGTTATAGACAATATTTATCCAGGTTCCTACGTCTTTCTTTTAAAAAAAAACAAAATGAAATTTATGCAAATTGTATTTCGCACTTTTTACAGCGTAAATGGCAAAACATGCCATTTGGCTTTTCCTATATTAAAAATAACAATATTTCTAATATTCTCGACGTAGGAACCTAGATAAATATTGTCTATAACCAAATATCATCATAATATGTTGGAAATATGCTCCAACTGCAAATGAGCGTGGTATTACGTTTGTATGGAAATTCATCCGTCGCGCGCCCCTTAAGGTTTTTTTTTTCTGGTTAGTGTATTTTATTTTAGTAATTCTATACACCGTTTTATTTTTAGACACAGTTGTATGTTTGTGCCAATTTCGGGATATTCAACATTCTGTGAGTTTGTCTGTGGCATCACAGTGGGTGCTAGCAGAATGCCAGCACTGCGTTATTTATTGTTTTAAAAAATCGCACCATATACACTGAGATATGCGCCTTTTCAGCCTCCCAAAGTTTTTTTTAAATATACTTCATTATTTAATATAGGCATATTTTTATCTTTTAGTACATTCTTGTGCAAGACACAAAATAACATTGTTGTCTTTTCTCTTTATTTCTTTTTGCTAGAATTTCATTATTTTCTTGGGATTTACTTTAATGGCTGATTCCATCCTTATCTATAGTATATTCATTATAGAAAATCGCTTTTCAGTCTCTTACAAAGGTTTAGTAAAAACAACATTCAATGATATGATATTTCACGTTATTTCCTTTTACAAAAATCTCAGCAAAAGCTCGGTATCGTTGCGTGATTGCGCCCATTTAGTTTCCCGTATGTTACGTGGAATCGATTACCAGTCGTCATTAGCGAACCATGAGCTTCTGAGTTACGAGTGCTCAGCAGTCGAATCCTTCGAGGAATCACATTAGGGAACTTAAGTAAAGATTGAATAATTTAGAGGCAATCACGATAATGATTAAGATTGACTGCGCGGTTAACTTTTCTACCATAGGTATTGTTACGTTAACACCAGCAGGGTAGCAATCGAACAAAATTACAATAGTAATTTTTTTGAATAAATGTCACATAATAGATACCGTTTTATTTTTGAGTTGGGCAAACATTTGATAACTTCTTCCGCTCTAGGGAGCAGCGAGAGGGCTTGTCAGACTTTCGTTCACTAAAACCACACCTGTGTCCTTTAGTTCCCCTTTATGTTCTAAGACCGCGAGTTTCCTTTCAGAAATGTCTAGCTAAGACATTAACCTGTCGATTCGGAGATGCTGAAGATGCCGTTTTCTGTTGAAGTGATGGTCATGAATTAATTCAAGTGCTTTCGTCTTCGTGCCGCTGGCATGACAATACCAATATTTCTGGTCCACTTCGATCACTGCAAAGGTCAATCTGCCACACATTTCCGCATTTTTTTGTGGGAAATCTGGACCTCTCCCACACCGGGCGTCGCGAGAGGGAGTGTAAGACTTTTACTGTCTAAAACCCAGCCGTGTTCCTTTAGATGCCCTTTGTGTTCCACGGTAACTCTTCCGAACAATCCCGCAGCCTGTTCTGTTCTAAATACCCAATAAATAAACATTTGTGTCTACGTCATCAAGACTAGATTCTTTTCTTCTTTCGACCATAAAAGTAACAGTCATTACAGTACGCAACACATTATCTCGGATGCGCACATACATAATACTTGGTACTCCAGCATCCGGCCTCCCAATTACCTCACATTTGTCTGCGGTCTTTGCACATTATTTACTGCATCAGAACACATTGTTAGGGTAAGCCCGCACTACGATATTTATTCGTTGCGATTTTTGAAGAGGGATATAAGATCTCAAACGAATCAGAAGGAACTTTCTGCAGTTAATTGAATCATATTTAATACATATGTCGAAATACGTCTGATTATAGGACTAAACACGAACAAATATACAAATCAAATCATCGGACCATTGAGTATGGCGTACCACAGGGCAGCGTGTTGGCCCCGCTTTTGTTTATTATATACATAAACCATTTGCCAAAAGTGACTAATTACTATACTACTTATTTTGAACGTATTTATAAAATTGAAGTCAAAGTCGATTGTAAGTCGACTGACCGCTACGTTTGCGATTTTATCCGTAATGCGCGGATCTCGGTACCTATCGCTTCATAGGGTACAAAATGGCTACTATATGTAAGATTTCGCATCTGCTATTGAAAATTACAAACGACTTATTTTCGCAGTGTGCGGCTTTTAGAGTATTTCTGTTGTTCTCACACGTACGATATTTTTTCGGAACGATATTTTATCGTGGTGTGCGTTAGGCCTTAGCTCTGAATATAAGTTAGATGGTTAGATAGTGTAGAACGGCATACATTTGTAATGTACAAGTAAACATTTGAGTCTTGTCGTGTGCCAAATGTTTTCTTTTGATGTTTCCTAATGAACCTTGTTATTATATACTTGTTTGATACTGATGGGTTGTTAAAAACATCTAAAATCTGCCCCGAAATGTTTTCTTTTTCGTAGACTTGCTGTTTTGCAGAAGGGTCTACTGACTTGTCTGGCAGTGTTATGTTTTGGGTATCTCATAGAGGCTATAGGTAATTTTTTTTTAATATAGACAGCACGGCTGGCCCAGTTTTCGAGCGATTAGCTCCTCCGCTGCGTGTCGTACAGACAGTTGTTCCATTTATGAACGCACCTACAGGAGTTATTCCTTGTTTGGAGCAATATTTCTGAAAAAAGTAAATATATGTGTGGAATACAAGGGTACTAACCCCCTATTACAGAGATTCTAAAATTAACTACACCTCCCTTATAGTCGTATCTACACTTGCGGTTTCAGTGTACATAACTTTTTTTTTTTTTTTTTTTTTAATTTGTATAAACTAGTGCTTGACTGCGATAACTTACTATGACTATAATGTAATTTGGGTCTACTACACATTCTCGTACAATTACACCTGAAATAAAAACATGACGTTATGTTTATTGTTTATACATGTTTCATAGTAGTTATCTACATCACGTAATCATTAGGTAAGTTCCACATCATACAGAAACAAACAGAACTGATCATCAACTTAAAAACAGAAGCGTAGAATTTACGATGTGTTTCGATCCAGCGGGACCACACGAGCTAGATCGAAAAAAGTAGTGGCTTTGCTTTGTTCACGAATTTGCTCACAAGATCCAAGCCCTTGGAGTTAATTCATGAATCGAGAGGTACATTGGTACTAGTTACGATTAGTATCTATAATTTTTCAGAGTGTTATAGAACCGAGGGCGCTGGATGGATCGTTGATTCTCTTTTTTTCGCGTTCGATTTACGTACCCAAGACGACCAGACCAGACGAGTGGAAAAGCCCTTTTTCACTCGTCTTTCGTCAACGCCGAGTATGGTTTAAAAGCTTGTTGCTTTATCTAACGTAATCCAATGCGATGTTTGATGTAGAAGCAACGCGAAAAAAAGAGAATGCCTGAAAACACTGTTGGCATTCGGTAATTCCGTGATATACTCGATTATTTCACAAAACTTGTTCCAGGAAATACGTGTTTTTTTGTAAACAATAAGTTTTTGAGAAAAAAAAAATCATTATTTAGAATCTATATTAAACGTACAAGGCTTCTATTGATGTACTTTTTATATTTTTAATATGTGAGTAAATTATGGATGGCCAAAGTTCACGTAAAATAGCAAATTTTCAGAGGTCTTTATTAGATTAGTTTTACACAAATTCATGTTTTGATTTCTATAGAAGACTAGATAATATCCACAAGTTATCTGTGTATCCAAAATATCTGGAGAAAGATGTGTAATAACATCATAATCACTTAAGAGCGGTTGTATGAAATACACTTTTCTCGAGTTGGCCGCTCTTTATTGTAATTTCTATCAATATCAAAAATAGTTGAGGTACATTGGATCTTGTCAGTAAATTCGAGAGGTACATTGAACAAACAAAGCAATGCTACTAGATTTTTCGATATAGCTCGAGTGGGCCTGCTGGATCGAAACACATGAATCTACGCATCAACTTTAAGTGCAGCATAAATCTTGTGCCACAGATAAAACAGAACTCAAGTAGGTCAAGTATGCTCCTTGCTGAACAATAAGCATCTGCGCATGCGCATCCAATGTTTTGCAACAAATCACCGGTTAGTGCCGGAGTACTGACTGTTGTTTGTACTTCGCAGTTGCAGATACAGATGCGAATGTTTGGACTTTGTATTTGTATGGGATTGTAACTGAGGATGCGGCTGAGTTTGCAGGAATTGGAAGGTTTTTTTTTGGAAATCTGATCAGTAAAAAAAAAATTTAAATCTTTTGGGTCGCTACGAGATAAGTTGAATAAGTGAGCGTAACTGTAGACCACGTACCTACCGGAAGACGTAGCGTTAAAAGGTCTCCCGCAAGGTGGACTGATGACCTGTTGAGGGTCGTCGGAAGAAGGATGCGAGACGCACAGGACCGGTCGTTATGGCGACACTTGGGGAAGCCTATGTCCAACAAAAGACGTCATTTGACTGAAATGATGATGATGAGATTTCTCCACCTCCTCGAGTCGTATTCCTCAATATTGATGGTCGTGGAGTTCCCGCTGGATTAGCGGACCTGATCTGCCCATCTTTTTAGCTTCGGCCTCTTGGTCGTTTGCATAGAAAGAACCATGTCAGTTACGATGAGCTGTTCAAGGTTGTGCCCATTTTTCTTGGCTATAATGAGGTTAAATGTGCCAATATCATCACCCGGAAATCTAACCAACATAAAAACAATAATCGATAACAGATCCCCAAGTCACTTTCCTCCAATCATCGTCTAATGACTAAACTAATGCCAGTTCATCCATCAAGTCTATAATTTACTTCCTATGTATGATAAATCTTGGTTTTCTAAGCCCACAAACAATTAGCGGCGATCGCGGCCATCTTGAGTCAATCATAATCTCTTCGGTGGGCGACATGAGCGACGGCTTTCACTCCTGCGCATACATTAACTTGGTGTCGTTAGGGCGTGCAGTTGCTATGGTGGAAGGTGTGGGACGTGCAAAGTTGGTGTGGTCTTCCGCTCAGTATTTTGATTGGTTTGGTAAAAAAATATAAGTATCGAGAGCGCCCTGTGCGATAAGACCGCCCATTGTACACTTATTTTGAATAATGTTTGTCCTGTATCTTTTTTGTTGATGTGGTGTACAATAAAGAATATAAAAAATAAATAAATAAGTTGATTATAAAATTTAGCATGTTTGTAGTGACGTCATAATTGGATCAACAATAACTGCCTGCTGCGGTCTTCTCTTTCGATTATAATTAGGTATATTCAAGGCTTGAGCGAATAGGCTCTTAATAAACTAGCCACCATCAACCATTGCATCACTGGTTAGCATCAGATAGGATCACAGTGAAGCGCTGGTTTATACGGTTAGAAAAAAAACCATACCTATAGAAAAATCTGGGTGTCCACTGTCCAGTAAGAACTGAGCCCAGTCTGTTGCGTTTTGTTCCACGTGCGCCTCAAAGAGTTTCCAGCAAAAATCTGGAATATCCGCTAGGGCCATAGGGGAGCGCCAAGGGTAACTGAAAGAACATACTTAGGTGTCTTTTAGTCAGTGAAACTTTGATATGCCTTCTCGCTACACTCTCAAGCGGGAGAAGTCATTAAAATGATTTCCAACCTCCCAAAATAAATACCTATAGAAAAAAAGATCTGACTCAATTACTCAGACTGAAAGTAAACCCATATCCCAAACCTGTGTCCAGAAAGATGAATAAGGCGGACAAAGCCGCTGTGTGTTACAATCATATTTCTATTGTTAAATTCTACACTTTACCAAAATACCCAAAATTTTGCGGCAACCCTAATGTGGTTTACCGCCTTGATAATCTCAAGATAATATAGACTTCATGAGTCATACTTAACAAGAAGCGGTAGCCTTTCCCAGAGACGGATTGGTCAGGTTTCTCTTCTTTGTTCAACCCTAATGGCCCCTGCAATTGTCTCCCCATTTTTAGGGTTCCGTACCCAAAGGGTAAAAACGGGACCCTATTACTAAGACTTCACTGTCTGTCTGTCACCAGGCTGTAGGTATCTCAAGAACCGCGATAGCTAGACAGTTGAAATTTACTAAAACAAATACTAAAACCAAATTAAAATAAATATTTAAGGGTTAGTTAAATATTATTCCCATACAACAGACGCGATTTTTTTTTTTGCCGAATTTTCCTAAGGACGGTACGGAACCCTTCGTGCGCGAGTCCAACTCGCACTTGGCCAGTTTTTTGTTAGAACACGTCATTTGTCAAATATGTGAGTTATTTCTCGCTATCTGTCATAATCAAGCGTATTGTAATATTCGGGCATTGTTACTTTACTAACTAGTTCAGTGTGCCAGAACCTCATTTTTTTTGTTACAATTACGAAACTAACGTCTTAAGCTAACGTGTTTAATTGGAGTAATTGCCTGAAAACCGAGATTTCGCGATGTGGTCGGTTTGCAACGATGTGGACTGATTTTTGATGATTTCCTTCTTACTTTTGTACTGATGTTTCTTCAACTGTATCATCATCATCATCAACATCATTTCAGCCGATATACGACCACTGTTGGACATAGGCCTCCCCCAAGTGTCGCCACAAAGAACAAACACTACACTACTGTGGTACAAATTAATAGCATTGTTCAAAATTTTAATTTACCACCCACAGCGTTTCCACTTCTTTTCATTCAAAAGTCACTTTCCAATCAAGTCGATCTCCAAAAAAAAACCCTAGTAGTTCAATATTCCCTACGAATTGTGACAGACAATAGTGAGTACATTTTGTTACAAGTGCAGAAAGTTTGTTATTGCGACTGAGGTGGAATCCACGAGCCGTAGGCGAGTGTGTTATGGAGCCGAGGACTGTAGTGATATATTTGCACGTGTATCAAACAAATTTTTTCAATACACTTACGAAGAAAAGAATAAACGGGGCTTGACTAGTGACTTTTTGGGGATCGACGCGCTCCCAGCCTGATACGATAAAATAATGTACCTAGGTAACAAAATTGTGACGGGGAGAGCACGCGCTCTTTTCTGCACTAGTGCGTAAAACAGTTATTACATGCCTAAAAGCGGTGGGATTAGAGCGGATTTTAGAGTAAGTGTATTGAAAAAGTAGTAACAATTTGCCACCCAGTACCCGGTATACACGCACCTACATGCAATTTATTCATTGCACAATAGCTGACAACAATGGCCGTGACGGCCGAGTGCTGCGCGCGAGTGCCCCACAAACCTAGCTCCGAACAGCGCATGCGCGAACAAGCGTGCGCTACCTATTATAGCTACGACTCTCGCTTGCAATTAAACTTTTTTTCATCGAAACATGTTTTGGGTGCACGAAAAACAAATTGCTCTAGAAAAAAAAACTTAGTATCTACGTAATTTGATTTAACCGTGAAAGAGAAATTGTTACAATTTTTCGCGGTCCTCCCTTTATCGATTTGTTAATTGAGCCGAAAAAGCGAAAGTTACTTTAACATCATTATTACACCTGTCAATTCGAATTGATTGATTCTGGCTTCTGTATCTATTAAGTAGGCATTTGTAGTCATAGTAGTAGTTAAAATATCATTGATAGTAGTCATAATTCTAAACATAAATTGTTAATTTTATATCCTGACGACACACGCAAAATGAGATGCAAATAAATCATAAAATAATAAAAGCAAATGTTTTCTAATCGAAAGCTCGTGATCGCATCAAAGCTATAAAAAACAGTAGATGTAGAATCTAATCAATTTCGTATATACCTACTTTCAGTGCAAATTAAAATGATCACCTTTTTCTTCTATATTTTTTTTTTTAGCAGACGATTTTGCGAATTTTATGCACACAAAATGTTAGAACAAAATTAAATATGACGAAAATTAATTTCATAATAGTATCATTGTGTGTCTTAGGGTTATGCCAAATAAATTAGTAGTTTCAAAATATCGGAATACAACAAAGTCGACGGCGCGCATTGTTCCCGCGCGCCTCAAGGAGTTATCAGCAACAGCAGGGAACCACCTGGGTCGAAGCCTAATGGGGCCAGGTTTAGTTTCGAAAGATAGCTCAATCCCGGTACGAAAGGCAACGAAGGAACAGGTGTGGGTTTTTAGTCAGTAAAAGTCTTACACTCTCTCCCGCTCCGCCCAAGAGCGGGGATCTCATTAAATGATATTCCCACCGAAAAAAAAAATACAACAAAGTCTGATGCTGGTTTTCAAGTGAATCTTATGTTGAGGATACGATAGCAAACCAGCTTTATTTAGTGTGTGGCAAATAAATCAATATTATTAATTTGTGACTTCTTTACATAGTCGCTTTGCGCAATAGTCGCAGCTGTCACTGCTACAAGTTGCTTTCCGCGATTTTTTAGGAACATAGAAGAGGAAGGTTTAAGTATCTATATACCTTACTATCCGCTGCCAGAGGTTTCATTCGCGTGAAAGTCGAAAATTGCCCCAAAGGAACATACTTTTGAGATAAAAGTACCTATTCCACCTGCTATTCCACGACCTGGTCTACCCGTATGCCAAATTTAATTCAAATCCTTTCAGCCGTTTAAGCGTGAAGAGGTAACAAACATACAAAGATACAAACACACTCACAAACTTTCGCTTTTATAATAGTATGATGCCCGAGCTAAACCGGGGCGTATCACTACTGATAGATAATAAATTATAGGTGTTTAGTTTTGGGACTTCGCAACACAGATTCTAAAAGTCAAGTAGGTATAAGCACCGTACCATGTATATTATCTACACATGTTTATGCAAATAAATAAATCTGAATCTGAATCCAAATTCTACTAGAAATTTATTTAATTTCTAGCTATATCTACAGCTGATGC
The DNA here is from genome assembly GCA_910589285.2 of Mythimna ferrago. Lineage (NCBI taxonomy): Eukaryota > Metazoa > Arthropoda > Insecta > Lepidoptera > Noctuidae > Mythimna > Mythimna ferrago. The sequence continues at coordinate 7,559,901 of OU342693.1, forward strand.
AGTCTTCAAACTTGTTTCTCGTTTATTCTCTCCGTGTAAACTTATAAGTGAGTGTGATCTCCAACGGAAATATCATTTAGCAAGTCTAAAGGGAAAGGTTTTATTATTGTCAGTCTGGCCAGAAGCTTAAAATTAACACAAACCGACCGTGACTCAACGGCTTTATCGCAGATTGAGATAACTCCTATATTAATACTACGTACTTCGCAGTTTTTTGTTGGTACACGATTTTTTATGATACTGCGATGACATCATACTATATGTTCGGTAAGAATGAATATAGTTCGCTCGTAACAGTCAACGTTTTATAGCAAACAAAATTGCAAGAAATATTCTATTGTTTATGGTTTGTTTTCAAGATCTTGGACAAGGTTAATGTTTATTGGGGTATTCAAAGATCTTTGTTCGTCTTCACACTTGGAATTAGCTCTCATCAGCAACAAAAGCATGTATAATTTGCTTACGCACATAATATGTTGGTGGTTAAGCTTAAAAAACACGTCAAAGCGATAAACATTTCGGTCTTATAGTTCAATGCTCATGAACTAAGTCAAATGCGAAGACAGTATTCTATTGACCTGCATGCACAAAACCTCTTGGTAAAATTGAAATAAGTTCCCGAAAACGGTTTTTATTAATTTTCGTTGTTAAGTTGAATTAGTACCCCCGATTTCTGATTTAAGCATTTGAAGTTGTGTATTTCTCAAACTCACAAACAAAATTTGGCATTTATGCAGGGTTTGAGATGTGCTAAACTCAAAATACTCAATTCAGAAACCTGCCCTTAGGGCCGGGTACTTGAGTATTTTGAGTTAAGAACGGGTGAAACCCTGCTTAAGTGTCAAATTTTGACAGGTTTTTTAGACAGAAGTAGAACGAAGGATATGTGCTACTTTTTATCTGGCGTCGACTACGATTTAGCATCCGTAATAACCGACATTTCCGACAATTAAGTCGAGGCAAAAGCTAGTAGGAATAAATGATGAAATTAAAAAGTTATGTTATCGTCTATGGGATAATTCCATTGTTGATTGAAAAGAAGAGTGTCCCTTATACATGAAATAATGTCTGTTTCAATTGAACTAAGCACATTATAACTAACACTTGTTAGACTTTGCCATATACGTAACGTGTCGTATACCTACATGGGACTTGTAGCTTCGGTCTCTTCCGTTATGACCTTAATTATTTGTAGGAAATAAATTACATAATCCAACTGTTGCTATAAATTTTCCTATAGAAATAAAACGCGTGGGCTGTACACTAAGACAAAAAAAATGTTTAATTAGCTTAGATCGCATTAATCTAGGATATACCTATACGTTATGACTACATACCAGTTCATATTACACAAATCAGTTATTCCAAGCCACTGAAATATTACAAAATCGCTTCTCGTATCTAACTAGGAAACATAACACAGTACAAACTGAATTTATAATAGTACTGTGGTAGTAATAGTACAGTTGGTTTACATTAAACTTTTGCAATTTTGATGTAACACGGTAGCACCAGACTGCACCTGATGCATGTTTTATTCGAATGCAGTCAGAGGGTTGCCTAATGGCTACCGCACTCCCAAAGTACTCCTGTCTAGTATAGCCAGACATCGCGATATTCACTGCACTTTAATTATCCCCTTTTCACTACTAAAAGTCCTCGTAAACCTACAGTTTTTAAGGTTTAATCCCCCAGACAAATCTATCGATTCAGACGCGGTCATAAACTCAAAATCCTAAAGCTCACCCACCCTGAGTCTAGACTCGGTCTAGACGAACCTTATTGAATATACAACGGCACCCATGACATTCGTTCCGCGTATCCCGTTTAGTTTGTCTCCGAAATCACGTTCGGTGAACACTCGAAAACTTCATTTGTATCCGCAGTCGTACCGCAGACGTCTTGCATGTGCTGAAAGCTAATTTCCTCGTCTAGACTGCTTTCAGTCAAGTTATGGCTAGAATACCACTTTTCCTATGGAAATTCTGAAAGTGATACTGATAACTTCTACAAGCTAACTTTTGTCTTACACAACGGAGCTTTTTCATCTAATGACAAAACCATGTCGGATGCTCTTTACATTTTTTGCACTTCCGTCCGAAGAATCGATGCGTCAAAACCAATAAGAAAACGTCAATCAACCGTATCTACAGTTACGTCACATTCGATAATACCAACTAGTGGAACTAAGCGTGATTTTTATTTTCCGCATCATAAGTGTCGTAAATGTCGTAATTAGAAACAACACTTTCGATTTCGACAGAATTGTGTGAAACGTTAATGGTGATCCAGTGCGCATTTCTTACGTTGTAGTGCGCAATACTACTCGTATATTTCGGATGTAGGTTAATGAACAAGATAGTAGTCACGGTTGATGGGATACCCGCACGTCATGCGCTTTGATTCTCGAATTAGGACTTTAACGACTTATATTGATTTATGTAATTATTGTTTCAGGTATGTTCCTCCAATTCCTTCAAGCATATCAAGTAAGTTAGAACGAGTTATTTCCTTTGTTTCATCTTGGGAATGTTGACGTGTTTCGAAATTCTCTGGCATTCTAAACAACAGTGTACCATTTTGAATGTTTACTGCAGCCAGTGTATCTTCGAGAGTCATTGATTCCGGAACATCGATAAAAACTGGATCGTGATGCCCGTCTCGCTCTTCTGGGTCGAGCTCACGCATTTTTCCCACGTTTCCGTCACTATAAGTCACGACCCTTTTTTTCTAAAGCGATATACTATTTAAGGAGATAAAATTTTTGTTTATGAGTAGTGCCGCCCGAGATTATTTTTTTACTTACGGTAAATGATTGGACTGAACTAATTTCTTCTAAACGGCACATAAAAGTAGTCACAGCTTTTAAAAAAAATGTAGGTTGTCGCATCATAAATAGAAATCAAACCTTCTTATAATTTTTATTTATTATCTGTCATGTCATCACAATTGTGTCTCTTCCTCAAAAGACCAATTAAGAATGGACTTAGATTTGGACTTCTGAGTTTATTTCGGTGTTTTTTCTCATATTAGTTAGATCGAAAACCCGGCCGGCCTTATACGCCTACCTCGTATAAAATTACGAAAATATATGTGTGTGTAAAAGTGTTATTTATTACCAATTTGCAAAATAAATATCATTTATCACCAATCAAACACCATCCGTGATGCAAAATAAAGGTTAAAGAGCAAAACCAGAGGTACTACCCATCCACGGCCCAATCAGTTAAAGATATTTCCAATAGCAGTAAATGTCGAAGCGTCGTGGTATTTAAAGTGCCATGTTTTGCAAGCGCACGTGTACCAGGCGACGTCGCTAAAGGTCAGCCGGTGAATAGGCACGCTCCGGCAGATGCTACGAGCACAATACACGTCTTATACAATAATAAAACATTCGAATAACAGGAAGAAAGAGACAAAATTCCAGACAAACTTGCAACTATTGAATGGAATACAGAGTCATCTGACGGACTCAATACAGAAACGGTCAACGTCACCCGTAAATTTATCAATGTAAATCGATAGACGTGTTAAAGTTGCGTTAAATGTGTAGAGATAATTATGTCGAAGCATTCTTAATATTGTTATCTCCAAATTGTGTGAAACTTATACTAAACATTCCGTTAATACTTAGAAATTCATAGCGGCAAATGTCTACAATTAGTATGTCAGTTATGTCTTCCTTTTGATCAGTGTTATCTTCTTGTGTTTGCTCTCAGCCATTGTATTTCACAGCTATCCCTACATCGATAGCCTCTGTAGCCAGGTCTTCATTGTTTATTCATTACAATAAGGCGCGTTTGTTTATTGCTAACGTTATATCAGAGGATCTAACTCCACTTGTTTTCATTGCTCACGATTGTTTGGTCACATGCATTCATTTTGGAATTCCACGCTTCGCATTTACCTACACGATTGTGTTAATGAAGTTTGTTGTTAATGTAGTTGCTATCACAAACAGTTCTGGTTTCATTTTTTTATAAACATTGCGTTGTGTCTGTGACTACGCAATTGTAGTGACACAACGGATTGCGTCTTGCTCGACGGAAGCTCGTGAGATTTGGGTATTGTTTGCATTGTCCCCTAAACCAACTTGTTCTGTAATTTTACGTTTTTGCCCGGTAGGTAGATACCTACTTTGACTCGTGTTTTGTTTAAGTACAAGTTAATTTTGAAGGTTATACAACCACTGCATTTTTTATTACTTCATTTCTTTTCTAAATGTATATTTATCGCCACTCTGATAAGTTAAACTAAATACATAATTTCTAAGAAGCAGGCATTAAAATTTAAGTGATAGTGATGAAAAGTAACATTTAACGTTATTTATCAAACTCGCTAACTATATGTTTAAATAATGATTAGCAGATTTAAAATTAAAATTCTCCACAGGAAATTGTAAATTGAGATCCGACTAATCCGTGTTTAAATTAATGGCATGGTGATTTTTTTTTATAAATGCTAAGTCCTAAAATATTTAAATCAAAGAACCTATAAGAAAGACTTATACGTACTTCGTACGTTCCTACATACGTACGTAAATATGTAATTAAGATTAAGACTTTATAAAATTAAAACGATCTCCCAAAGCAGAAAAATCATTCTGTTACGTTTGTACAACCACATGAGAAGATTTAAGGCGTGTTGTTTGTTTACATATCTTCGTAGTACGTCCATGTGTAGGTAACGGGCCGTTAAGATGCCGCGGGGCGCCTACACCGCAGGCTCCAACAGCGGTGGCGAGGCTGGCGGCAGGCCCGAGCCGAGCCTCGTAGTCAGTCGCGCGCGGCACTCTCGCACGCTCGCACACGCTCGGCGCCGGCTCCGCAAGCAACAGCTGATCGCGACCTCTGCGAACCACATAAACAAACATAATAACACAAACTATACTAAAGCACCAGCCCACGAACAAATCAAAAAGTGAGCTTTTAACAGAATCCAACTAAAAGACTGTGTGGCAACTGCAGCGCCTCGAAATCAGATCGATATCCCGAAAACGGTCCTGCGACCTCCTCCGATAGAGCTCAGCAATACTTCCGTGCAATAATAACCTGCAATATTAATGTTATTTATTATTATTATTAGAGACGTTTTATTCAGTGATCTCGTTGATAAATAAGAGACTGTGAAAACCGCAAGAGTTCATCTTACAAGTGCTGTGTCCGTGAGAATGGATTTCCTCCACTGACTTCGATATCAGGTGGTTTTGCTGCATCTTCCACATCATTGTTCAACCTGAGTGAGTACGTCGGATATTTACTTTGTCAGTTCCGTTTACTGCTACGTACTATTGTGCACTATATATTCAACGTCGCGTTATATCTACACATGTCTTGCATGTTCCTTATCAGTTTCTCAGTTTTCTTGTCATTACAAATGTTGGCATTAATTGGTTGATTAGCGATTATCCGTTCCAAGCATAGATTAGCAACGATTATCAAAATATTTGTATTAGCTATGGGTAAATTCGTTATGGGATACAGTCACTGACTAATCGATCTCCGATTTGTGCATCTATATTTTATGGAATACAAATATTTATACCATTTTAGTTTTATATGTCGAATTTCGTCCTCGACATAACATTATCAATAGATAGTGACGAGCTGCGATTTAATTGATTGATACGTAATCCGCTATAGATAAAAAAAGAATAGCATTGGCTTGAAGTTTTGCGCAATTTTCTGTCCCTTTCGCCAGTGTTATATTGTTATGTTGTGTGTGTGACTGCAGTGCACCCTTGGGCGGTCTCCGTCGCGTCCCGACTCCCGTCCCATTATTCCCGGGGTTGACTGTGAACTTGAGGGGTGCGTTACCCTCTAGCTGCCGGAACCGACGGCACTGCGCGGTCGTCCAACCCAATCACTGAAATGTATTCGTAAAAACAAATCGTTTGCGACGATGATCATATTGAAAGTGATCTAGAAAAATAATAATCGTTCATGTATTCATTCCATATGTATCTGTCATGTTTTTGTTGCTATAACTACTGAGATTAATTACTGTGCAACAAACGTAATCGACTGTTTTGCTTATTTGATAACCAATGTTTTTAAACTTATCAAAACACTACAACTATATTGTTTACAACAGATAAATATTTATGGGCAACTTGATAGGTTACCTTTTGCAACTTTCACTTGTGCCAATTTTCGCTTGAATTGAAACGTTCCGTAGCTAAAGCGAGTCCTTTAGTATCTCGTATCAAATTTGTCATGGTTGTATTGTTTTCGTCAGTCATTGTTTTATAATCTAAACAGCCGACACCCGACCTCGAACAAGATCAAGAACTTTCACTATCGACGTGAATTATGCATCAGGAACTGGCATTGTTAATACAAAAATGATCTCGAGCTTCTAGTCATTATTAGGATCAACCAGCTTAAAATCAAACGATGAAAGTTCATTAATAAATTCGAAATCTGCTTTGGCAATTTTTATATTTAGATGATAATGACATAGTTTTGTAGCTAAAACGATTTCGAATAAAATATGCAAGAATTTTTATATTGTTTAGATAACATTTATCTAGTTTTTCATTTAAAACTATTTTTGGAGAGACTAATCTCGAGAGAAAATCCAAATAAGCAACATTGCTTTCTATTACACCTTTTAAACATATGAATTACAATAGTAATTTTAACGCACAAAAAATCAATAGAATCGACGCGGCGCATCAATTGAGTGTTAATATATCAATATAAACTTAAATTGATTGTCATTCAGCGCACGTAGTCGCGTACGCTGGAGACTCTCTGTCTGGCGGAAAGCGGTCAGATGTGTCTCAGTTATCATCAAGTTTCACCTTCTTTTGTATTCCAGGAAGTGTTCTCAGGTGTGAAGAAAGCACATTTCCCGTACTTCGTTTATATCCGTATACATAATTCGCATCACATCGCTTCTCCTTTGACCCAAAAGGGTTGTCAAGTTTCCTTGAAACAGCTTATCAGCATTTTGTATGTCTAGTACCGTATGTAGCGTTTACGTTGATATAATTCCGGTTGAATGTTCGTGGGCGACTGACTGGTAACCCGTTGTTAAATCTCTAAATTCACGTTACTTGTCATACACGAATCGTGTGTCAACATCGGATTGGATATGGTATAGGTTTAATGCTCTTAAGGGAAAGGTTTTTGTTTCTAGGCTATTAATTAAGTACTTCTTTGGCAAACTAGTCTTGATGAGTCATATTTTTTGCATCAACTATAGGTCACCTGTTACCCACAATCGTTGCACAGTATTATATCGTGTTCTCTTGAGCGTGACCCCGTTTTTTCCTCCACTTTACAGGGCCTAATTAACTTTGGCCTTTATTATCATTGCACTCAAATTCAAAATCCATCAACATCGCAGTATATAATAATTGGATTTTGAATCATAAATGATTGCTGTTTGCTTTATTTCTTACCATTTATCTCTTATTGTTTAGCGTATTTTCAGGGTTGGTTGAATATTTTCTTTATTTTTGTTTACTTTTTAGTTTACATTTCTCACAATTATAATATTTTGTTGTAGGTACCGATTGAAGGTATATACCCTAGGTTTTCTACATGAATATTTATTGTTTGTTTAATGGGTTGAGACTGATTACTCGTCAAGTTATCTTTCTGCCAACAAACAACACTTCCAAATAATTTTAAATTAAAACATTAACCACGTTCGGCATTGGGAAACTTATCCATAACCAAGTTTGTAAATATTCTTTATTTGGGGTTATCCCACAGTTTATCATAATAACAGTAATATTTTGTGGTTGGGTCTCTTTGTTACCAGTAATAGTGCACGTAGCAGACTTAGTCACGTCGTCGTCCGCCATTTGCAGTCCGATTGTATTTATTAACCTTCGCGTGTCCCACCGCTAGCTGTCTTTTAGTTTCATCTTCATGTCTAATAAATTCACATCGACTGGTATAACTAAGAGATTCGTTCCACATTGTTAATCTGTCATCATTTGCTTTAATACTTTGTTAGATTCGTTTTTGCTATTTACTGCCGTTATTTAATCACGTATAGCAGATATTGGTTTAACAAAGTCTTCATTTAGTTCGAAATTGACATCTCACTTCTTAGTTTTTACCTCTGTATTATTTGCCTTGTAATGTTGTTAATGTTTGATGAGAGCGTGCAAAACATTGTCAAATACATTGTCCTTATTTCCAGACCTTTTCAGTTTCGTACGATGTATTACATCTTCAATGCTTTCTCTCGATCCAGACGTGACAAACATTGTAAAATAGAGGTCAGGTTCATTTCCTTTCATCTCGTGTATGTTGACTTTGTCATGTTCTGTTTTCTTGATATTTATCCATTTGATTTCCGCATTGATTACTTTCATGTCTGACATGCAGTTACTGAATGCATTGTTTGATGACCTGTTTCTATTTTCATCTTGCATTCCTTATTATAAATTAGGATTACTTCTTCATTTAAGTTCTCCACTCGAAACCTCCAAGTATCATCCTGAAGCGTCTTAGTCATCTCGAGTGGCATCCATTAATGGTTAGGTGTGGTCCAAATTTAGGATAATGAGCGCTGGTGTTATTGTCACGGCAATTAACTGCTAGGCCGGGGTTCGTTTCCGGGCAGACTATTTTCAGATCGTTGATTGATAGGTGCAGCCAACTGTATGAGGGCTCTTGTTTCTATTTCAGTTTTTGTCGAGTTCGTTACTCGAAGATTGAAGTTATGGAAACACAATTCAGCTGTTCGAAGTTCATTACTAAATAGTTTTTTTATAACTGGATGAGTGTTATTACGAGTATCTTGTTCAAATATTTATATATGTAGTACTCAGGATCTAATACACATAGCAATAGATCAACAGTTGATCGAAATCAAAGTACAGTCGATTAGTGATACATTAATTAGAAACCGCTAATATTCTCTGATTACTATATTCTGATCAATCGAACCTGTTAGAACATAATCAATCAACTGTGTTTGTTTTTGTCGTGTCGAGTAATTGGTGCGATAGCTGTGCCATTAAAATGTCGTTAATATGTGTGGATAGCTCGGAGAAATGGCTCGGCGCGCTGATGTGGCCACGCCCATGCTTCAAGCGCGCGCGCCTGTTAAATGTCGTAATAAATATCTAGATGCAGGGCTTCTGTACGACTGGTTTTTTCCCCAGCGTGTTATTTCGTGGGATTTCCGTTCCTTTAAAACTCATATTACTTATTTCATATTGATTTAGTAATTTAGGATGAAGTATCTACTAAATTTTAATACGGTTTCTTTATGATTTTCGTGAGTATGCTTTTATGGTTAAGCATTCTTTGGTTAAATCAATATAATTAAACTTTCCTTGCTTTAAATTACGAAAAAATGGCATGCTCTTCATGATGAAGATACAAGCAAACTAAATTAGTTTGATCTGCAAATGTCGATAAATCGAGGTTAATTGATCTACTATTGATTGCATCATTATTGATCCTTTACGTTGTCTCATATCCGTCATCAATATCAAATTGACGTGTAATATTTGAACAGCTTTTATGCAATTACTTGACTTCCATTATCTGGGTTACATATGAAAAAAATTGCAAATACGAAGATTTCGATTTAAGTCACGTTATTTTGAAGTCAACTCTCATCGCCATCATTTTAGCCGAAAGACATTCACTGGTGGACATAGGCTACCCCAAGTGACGCCACAATGAACGGTTCTGTGCGTCTTGCATTCATCTGTTTCTGGCAACCCTTGCCTAGTCATTGGTCCACCTTGGAAGCTGCGTCTACCGGTGTGCGGTCGCCATTCCAGAACCTTTCGGCTCTAACGGCCATCTGTTCTGCGAGGAATATACCCTGCCCAAGTCAACTCTGTTAGTAGGTACACAAATAGTGTATAATTGTATGCCTCCAACTATTGTTTAATGTTATACAAATTATTTTTAAATTCACGCGTTACTTTTGCTGTGTGGTACACTTGTACACATAATCTTTTTTTACGTCACAAGTTCACAACTGCCGAATTTAATGTTTCTTCAGTTCATAAACACATTTTTGTTTAAACTGACGCGAACTATTCGGGGTTAAGTTATTCATAACATATAGCGTGACTTAATTTTAATTGAAATATTTCTTTAAGCTTGATTAAGGACTTTTTAGGATTTCTAATGGTTCTAAGCGTTATGTGTGGAACTATTTGTAAATACTATAAGTACACTTATAGCCTATGAATGGCAAATAATTACGGCCTTGTCTGAAACCATGACACTTGCAATAAATCACTTTGCATCTACATAATTATGTCAGTCTAGTACAATTAGACGTATGTAGGTGCAATAAAATAAGGACTTGGGAGTGTTTTTAATATCATACGGACTTCATCAGCATGCGGGAAAAAACGCGTCCCGCGTGCGTATTCCACGCAGTACAATAAATACTTGTAAAGAGTCTGTCTAATAAGTTAAACGACTTGGGTAATTATTAGGATTTAATGAAATCTGATGTAGTCAACACGGGTTCAATAATCAAGGTTGATTAAGAGATAGAGATCATTGTTTACTAACAGACGAACCTTATGAAAAGTGTCGAATATAAGTATTTTTTAAATGATTAAATATTATACAAAATTCCCAAGTCGGTTGACTTATTAGACAGACTATAAAATGAGACATCTGCGGAGGTTACGCGTGTGTGTGTGGAATCCCAGATGCGTGATCAAAACCATGCGATATTAAAAACACCCTTAGTCGGTCTAGTACAATTATACGTATTTAGGTACAATAAAATAAGGACTTAGGCTAGGTAGGGTAGTTACACTATCCGGTATCAATCAATCAATCATTTTGTGAAATAGGTACTTCCTTTGTTTTCACAATTTCCATTTGCAACCAAAATGCCTACCGTATTTCACAAGAATAGGCGAAATGTTAAAAATAGTTGCATTTTAAACGAACAAATCTTCAAATGCAAGCCCGTAGAACCGTGTAACATGGTTACTCCATTATAACGGTGTATGTGTGAACGGGGTCAATTAGGGTCGTCCGTAATTAGTGTTTGTAGAACCGAATCCAGTAAGCGAACAATGTTACCATTTCGCTGATATTAGTGATGTGCCATCCATACGGGTTGAGTAACAATTGTGTTAGCGGTAACCATTTACCGCTGTGTTTCGCGATTGCAACCATGAAATTTGCAGTTTCCATTACATGTTGTTCTAACCGATGGAGCATTTCAAAAGTTTTATTGTCTTCAACTGTATGTATTAGGACCCTCGTTGCTGTCGCGCGTTTCGTAAGCGCGCGACTAACGCGCGTTAGTCGCATTTGCAAGCGCTATAGAAAAAGTGCCAACGCGCTACAGCATCGCTACAAAAAGTCGTCATGGGCGAGGGCCGTAAGACGCTTCTCGCTCCACCCTAGAGCAGGCATTTGATGATTTTCCACTTGAAAAGAAAAACTACATATAAGACAGTATACGACACACAAACGAATAATGGAACTCAATTAGAGCTGGGTAACTAGATAACCTGTCAAGGTTGGGCGATGACCGGTTAGTTGTCTGGCGGCGAGATGCCCTGACGACATTGTTCCATCGTGGGCAGAACCTGGATGTAACAAGCACAGAAACGTGAAGATCGGCACAAGAAAAGAGAGGCCCGTACTCAGCAGTTGGCGAAGTTGGGCTGTGGATGATGATGACGATGATGATAATTATGTATAAGACTAACTGCTGCTAGCGTCTTCATTAGCGCGATAGTAGAAAATTATCCCAAGGGAACATATCCCAAGGGTTAAAAAGTGTTCTATATGCTATTCCAGGACATGGTCTGCCCGTGTATCGAGTTCCATCGAAATCCATTCAGCCGGTCGAGCGTGAAGAAGTAACAAACACACATACGTATTCAGAAACTTTCGCTTTTATTATATTAGTGTGATATCCAAAGCAAAATATTGAGTTTCAGTTCATCAAAATCAGTCGTCAGTTGCTAGGTATCAAATATTTGTCTTAGTGAGACCGACTCCACCAATAAATTGTGCGCTTGTTAATCACATTTGCATATCTATGCAAATACATAATGCATATATTTGCCAAAAACATTAACTATTTGCTCTAACATTTATCACTGGACCAGTTGGACAGTATTTATGAACTTAACTGCGCAATAAGTCATAATTATGATAATTAATCGGTTATTATAATTAGTTGATGCAAGCGTGGTGCTGTCAAGTTGGAACATCGCTAATTAAGCCGACAGGTACAACTGCAACCGTACGTGTTCTGATAAGTAGTCTAGTGCTTTTTTATATTTAACTGAATTCTTTTACTAGAACTGAATTGTTTTTATTATAAGTGTATATCCGACTATTTATTTATTTAACAATTAATTTACAGACACATGTTAAAAAGATGAGTAGAAGGGAACAAATCTGTATGGGTATTTCCTCAAAAGACCATTGGACACTAATCTGCATGGTTCTCTCATGTGATTTGACCATTACATATTTGCTGTATGGACCTTAAAAGAGACTTTCACCCCTGAGTTAGTTTCGGTGTTTTTTCTCAAGGAGACACTGGCCTCGTTAAGCCGACGAAAAAAATTTTTAGTATAGGTACAAGAGTTTTTTAAAACCTATTCGCAAAATAAATATTATTTATAAGTAATAATAGGTACCAAGCGATGCTTATTTCTGAAGAAATCTTTTTCAGTGATAGCTTCTGCCAAAGTAGAGTTAAAAAAGTGAAGGAAAAATAAGTACAAGAAATAATTGACTTTGAAATAATAGATGCCTATAATATTATGTACCTACATAATGGTAAAAAATACCATAATAAAACATACTAATAATATTATAAGATAAATAATTTTACACACCTTTGTTGTTAAATAACAGTAGTTTCAATGATTGATTTCAATTGGCAAGTGCTTTCTATGAAATCTTTCAGAATAGATATCTGCACAACGATTCATTATTAAAAAAAAACAAATTCAATCATTTCCCAACCGAATGATCTATTTTTTACACATTTGTCTTTTCAATAGATTGTTGAAAAACGATCAGAAATATACAAAAGCAAAAAACATAATTCAATTTGCTTTGGCCACTAAATATTTTCACGCAAAGCCTCTTTTTACCGGATTCGCACAAATATATAGTACAAAAACCTTTCATAACAGTGGTTTGATTTTGCTACAAATTGCCGTTTTTATCGCTATTCCAAATGTGGAACATAAGAATGAGTCATGAACCAATGGCTGTTGATTTTCGATTTGTTTGCCAACACCTACCTACCTACATAGACACATTAATCAAGCGAGTTACTGACGATTCGGACACTATGTCCGAATCAACACATTTTTTTTTACTTATGATTCACCACCAAATTTATTGAAGCTATTTAGTACAGTCTGTTAAAAAAAATCTTAAAATATAATGTAAAGGAAGGACCATGGAACAAATTGGGCTCATTGTCCAACAGAGTTACGGCATATGCCATTGTAAAGGATTCGGTTTGTACTTAAATTGTTTCTGTTGGCACAACCTTCAATTCTATGGGAGAAAAAAAGATACGCACCTAAATAGGTTTTGTAGGAAAAAACAATTGGGCGCCAATTTCTTGGTCAATTGTTGACAGATTTTGAATTAAACGATATACTCCCGAATTGGTCCCATAGAAATATTGTCGTTATCTCATAATGAACATCAGTGATATGGAATGGAACTCTTCATAGCACCATAGCATCTTAATATTTATTGAAGTACAAGTCTATTCGAAATGATCCTATCTCTGTTGGTGGAAGAGCCTACGCTCCATATATTTTTGCCCTTGGTTCTTTATTGCCGCCTTAAATACAGCCTAAAATAGTTTTTATCTCATACTTTTTATCTGACTGTATTATATAGTATGTGTCCAAATCGTCAGTGAAAAAAATATTGAATTAAAAATGTGTCAATTCGGACACGGTGTCCAAACTGTCATAAGTCGATTTTAGATTATGTTTGCCAGCGTACCTACCTACATAGACACATTAATCAAACATTACAATGCTCTAAACAATAACTTCGTTAATGTCCCACGAGACTTGGTGGTAATTAAATCATTTTGTTGTAGCACTCATGATGAAATTCTATTGATGTGTGTCTCTATTATGATATCGTAATGAATGGCAACTGAACGAAGTCTCGTAATTAATGTTTAATTTTGTTGCTCACATTCATTCATCAGAACAGGAGTAACTCAAAGGGTTTTGTGAATGAAAGATTGATTTATAATAAATGAGCTATCTATAGTCGAAAGGAAAATAAAGTTATGGGCAAGTTGTGTTGCTGTGAGATTGAACGAGTTACCGTGAAACGCAAAGAGCAAGTAGGTAATAAATATAATAATTTATTGAAATTAATAAATATAGTATTTACACAAAAGACTATTTAATGTATTTTAAGTGCTAGTTTTGTTACACACAAGTTGAATTTTAATTTACCCAAATTAAGGTAGTAATTAATAAAGTATGTTTTTTGTTTGTAGGAGGTAATCTCTGAAAGTACTGGTCCGATTGCTAAAAATTTTTCACCGATAGAAAGTTTCTTTATCCCAGAGTGACATAGGCTATATTTTTATGTACGCAGGCGAAGCCGCGGGCAAAAGCTAGTAAATAATATTAGCAGGAAGTGGAACTTAATACTCTTTCCATTTTAATAGACACTCGCTAATAAGTAAGAGGTAAATCTCTGTTTTATGTTAGAAGGGTTTTATTACATCGGTTACTTAAACGTGCTTAAAACATGGAACGGTATTAATACAGCTCATAGTTATATACCGTTAATTTTATAGGCGATATCTGCATAAAACTCTGGTCTCTTAAAACCCTGTCTCATGGAAACCTACTCGGTTTTGCAGTTAATTGAGAAAACCTTATAAACGTAAAATCGAAACTTGAATGTAGCGACATCTGTTACACCACATAGGAACTCAAATTTTAAATCTTGCATCGAGAGATAGAGTTCTCTGCGCTATTAGAACAAAAATAACAGCCCGAAATGTACTATGGGAAAATTGCTCAGACCAGATACAACACCTGACTGGTCGGAGGATCCTTCCTTTTCAACGGAGGTATGCGGCAGTAAATACCCTGTTCCACATTTTTCTAAAGGAACACCAGACGACACAACAGTTAAGCCAGAAAAAGTAAATGACGAAAACTACGTAAATGATGAAGTACTACTTACTGCATTTCATCTTCGTCTCAACAATGCTAACCAAGTCCAAGCATCATGATGGCTTTATTATGACAGTTAGCATACAGATGCCAAATGTGATAATTGTCGTTTCATAATATAGCTAGCTACGTCTTGTATATCAACACGTACAACAACAGCAGTTGTATTACGACGCATATGCGTTAGTCACATCGTGATTTGCTCCAGAAGTGCAGTGTCTCTGATTAATTCTCGCATGCATCATGATATGCAGGCTTCTGAGAATTGACTTCGTGTAGTGATTGCTGGAATGGATTGTGGTATCAGTATATGGTCGAGCAGTTGATTGGGCAGTATATAGTGTATAGTTGTAGTCAGAGAGAGGCCTAAGGAATGATGGAGTGATGACTTAGAGGTTTTGACGAAAGATTGTCCTGAGGGTCTGGAGAACAGGGTTAGAGATGAGGAAGTTCTTTATAGTGAGATAATTTAAGTTGAAGAAGAAGTAAGTCAGTTTAAAACAAGAGTGAATAGCTTCTAATCAAGTATGCTCTGATACAATAGACAAACGCGAGCCTTATTTTACGATGTTATTATTATATTTAAACTTTACTCTCCCGCTACTGGACACAGGGCTCCCTCCATTCCTTCCATTTTTCCGACTGAGCTGAGTTTAACCACTTCATGCCGATTCCTAAGAAAGACATCTCCTTCTTGGTCTGCCGCAAAACGCGATTCTATCAATAACAAAAAGAAAACACAGAAAAATATGTAACCCTGTATAGAGGTAGATATAAAAACTAACATAGTTAAATTGGTTACTGTAATTTTCCAATATTCTCACATACATACGTGTACCATTGTGCCTATCTAGCCGGGGTCAGTGTGAATAAAAGAGTCGTGCCTTTTGTCTGTCCGTTTGTGTCCGCTTCCGTCGTGAAAGCGGCTTTCACTCAATAATATAGTGCAGTTATGAGTCTGACAGGTCAAAGGGTCCGTATTGTGGTCAACGTTTTATAGTTATTGGTGCTAGGAGCGTAGGAATCAGGTTCGAGAGTTGGATACGTGACATTTGACATTGGCATACAAAGTATTTTGCACGTTTTGCCTAAAATTGTCATTTATGCATGGTCGAAAAAGTAAACCTTAAGTTTGAATGTCATTATAAAACTGACAAGGTCTATTAGTCCATTTGGCAGTAAAACTTTCAAAGTTATAAAAGTTTCAACATAATGGAAATTATTGTACCAAGTGATAAACACTGACTTTATCTCTATAAGAATCATAAGGACTCAGTCTAAATTGATAACAAGTAACTCAGAGAAATTTTAAATATCATTCTGTAGGTAGTATTCTTCTTTCTACTTCGTGTTTGTAGCTGTAGTATTTTCTATTCTATCTTAAATAAAGTTAGTTTAATTTAAAATTTAAAATTTAGCTTATGTTTTGTTACTGCCATCAAAATGTTCATTATCGTTGTCCAATACTTTATAAAAATACTTTCAACCACTTGCAAAATTTTCACTTGACACGTTTTCGCTTTCTTTGCATATTACTAATGTTAACGGTCTATAAAGTTTACGCTGTACACTCAGTTGCAAACATAGATAAGTATTATCTGTCCATCGCATCGGACGTAGACAAGTAATTACTGTCATAAAGTCTAAGCATACATTATGTTGATTGATAAGAGATTCAATCTCTCTTCGACAAGGGAAAACTAAGTCTTGGAATACCGATTTATACTAACCAATAGGAAAATAGTAAAGAGTTACTTCAGACGCAGTATTTCCATTAGCTATTAAAAACAGACATAAAAATTTTAGCATCTAAACAGTTTTCGGATGGGTGTATAACTTTTAATATTGCATTCATCGAGCAAATAAATTGCTTCACGTAAGTGGGCCTTAAAAGTTTTCTTGATAGATTTATGTGCGTTAGATTTTCTATCTTATAGAATTTTCCGTAATATCGAAAATTTATGGCGTAATTTATGATATGAATATCAGTGAAACTTGAGAGTTTCCCATTGAAGCTGACTAAGCATATTAAAACTGTTGAAATTACATATCCTATTTAGTTTCACTTGGCTTTCATATGTATATTCATATATGTGATGGTGGAACAATCCCCGGTTTAAGCATTTGAAGTTGAGTATTTCTCAAAATTTACTTTAGCCTGTCAAAATTTAACATTAAAATAAGGTCTGAGACGTGCTTAACTCAAAATAGTCACTTCAGAAACCCGCCGAAAGTCATATACTATACAATGTCAAATATATTTTTAACACCCTCTACTTTCTTATTCACAACCAACTTACACTTTCATGACTACGCTGACTCATTATCATTTGACACCGATTCAGTGTTGTCTACTTAATGATTCATGTTATCTAATACATGATATTGTTTGTGTTCTTGCTTATTACCTAATTCAATGTGTATCTGTATGTATGTTATGTCGTAATCAGAGCGAGAAGCTACTGTAGCGTAGTGTGGAAAACAATATAAGCCTGTCACCCTCGTTTGTGAACTAACTTAATTGAAGTAGAGTTAGCAGATTATTAGATATTGATACTAATATATCTTACGATACAGAGACCTGTAGTAACTACTAGTCATAATACGGAAACCGGAAAACCATAGAAGAAGTCGATGGATAGCCTAGAACTGCCAATAATGATATGGCTAGAATAGAAGATAGAGAACCAACAGCTGATAGAAATGCAGCAAAGAAACTTCTACTCCAAATACAAGGAAGATAAAAAGGAGTTGTGATTTTAATTTTAATATACTTATTACTACTTGACAGACAACAATGAAGTTAAGTATGTAGAAAAAGTAAAAAGCGGCGCAAATTGCCGGCAAACAAAGAAAAGTAACGCACTGAAGTATACTTTTTTATGCTCGTCTGGCAAATGAAGACAAAGACTTGGCTGCTCGTCTGATCCAAACCTCTGTTGTTGAAGGTAGCAACATCCTGCATATTCATATCTTGGGCACATCGTACCAAGACATAATCATTCATCTACAATGTCAATAATGTACACATGATTTAATTGAATACAACGATGATGTCATGCAATAATCATAAAAAAATGCATCATTAGTCTGCATAGCGCATATAAAAATACATACTTAAATGTTGAATAGGAATTCTGAGATATGTAATATATTCTATTAAGGATCTGAGCACACTGAAGATATGGCAATTGGCAAGCGTATGTTAATATGTTGAAATAATATTCCTGTCGGCAGTTTTATTAAATAGCTTTGCAGGTTCCATGGTTATTTCTAATGCTTGGCTTATCCATGTTTTTAGTGCATTAAGCGATCGGTGAACCAATGTTAATTGGTTTGATATTGCAGTAAGTGCATGTACATTAGAATTACCAGCTGCTTCTTTAAATTCAGTGACTTGGTGTCTGGTCAACTTGTCTTACTTATCATGATGAGGCGTCAAAGAACCCCTTCGAACGAACGAACGAACGATGAACGTATTTTCTTTCTTTCTTGCTTTTCCTTCGTATCGCTGTCGACTGGAAGTTTATCCAAAAGACTGGAGAAACTGCCACGTTTTATCGCAAAGCTTAATCTTAAGGTCCTTTGGAATATTTAAATAAGTTCTTTTTTTTTAGTAATTTGTGTATTTCTCTGTAAAAAATAAGTACTATTTTTTTATAATTATGATCTTTGCAGTTAGACCGCAAATGTCCTTCAGAATGCGGAATTGAAAAAGAATTGTATTACAATTTTGGTGTAAAGTACATTTTATTATCTATCTATTTAAGTGTTTCTTTCTACTGTATTTAATTAAGACACAGGCGTATGAATGTTGATGGTTAACTTCCGCTGCCTCTATAATATTTGCATTATTCTTACATACAAACTAACTGTTATCATATATTATCAGAGTATGAGAATAATTATAACGTTAACATTGTTTAAAAAGTAAACATTCTTTAAAAGCCTACTTTATCCTAAATGGGAAAATTTTCTTTCTTTAATCTTTATTTTTTTTTATGCGGTGTTTTCATTGTTCAAACAATATTGCTTCCCGTTAAAACGAGGTACGGTAACCCGAACCGTAAGTCGGTCAAAGAGGACGAAGTGTTAACTGGAAACGCCCGTATTACAGTGTCTTTACTCATACGCACTCGTTAAGAGAGCCCTTCCGAACTATCCATCGTCAAAGTGAACATGGTTTAAAAGCTTGTTATTTCATCTAACAATCCAAAATAAAGAGGCAACGCGAATAAAGACAAATATCCTTGAATACTCTGTTGGCATTCGATAATTCCGTCATTTACTCGAATATATCACAAAACTTGTTCCAGGAAATACGTGTTTTTATAAAACCATGATATTTTTGTTTTTTTTTTCGAATTTGGATTAAATGCGCAAGGTTTCTATATTTTCTTAACTTTATTTTTTTTTAATTTATTAGTATGCACATTATGGAGGGCCAAATTTCAAGCAAAATAGTAGGTTTTCAGAGGTCTTTTCTGGATTAGTTTCACACTTATGTTTTGATTTAAATAGAAACCTATGTATATAATATCCATAAGATATCTGTGTTTCCAAAATATCTGGAGAAAGATGGAAATGTAAAAAATAATGGAAATGTCTCGGGTTGGTCACTCTTAATGGGAATTAGCGAGGCACCGTTTCAGCTGAGTGACTGATACTTTGTTATGATCAGTTTGTGTGTGTGGAACAATTTGTTTTTTTTTGCTATACATATTTCATTTTAACAAGGCAATTGCGGTCATTGCTCTTTTATCAATATTCCTTCTCTCCTTGGTCCTTTGTTATGAACCTAAACAATAAAAAATGTATCAATTTCATAATAAATAAATAAGTATCACAGTAAATGTCAATTTAGGATGTTAGCTGGCTTTACTACCGTTTGTTTGTCAATGACCTCTTTCGCCATGCCAAATCGCAACAACCATAGTAATTGCTACTGGCATACTTCTATAGTTAAATACTTAAAGCGGTTCTGTATGTTTAATTCAATACTATGTTTAGATTACACGGTTTAAAAATCTAAGTAATAACGATAGACGTCTAATCGTGCTGCGTAAATAATGTATATGCATTTATCTTCAGTTGTACACTGATAAGAAATCGCATTTCGTGGAAGCACGATACTTAAAAGCAGTTTATACCAAAATAAAAAAGGCAATACAAGTTTGAAACTAGATTTATTGTCACGAACTGTATTTGTATTTTACCACCACTTCACCTCCACCTGATGGAAAGTGATGATGTGGCCGACATTGGAGCACGCTTGCCTAGAAGCAACCTAATCACTCTTTGACTTAAAAACCCCTATGTTATAGCTATCAGGAAACACAGACTCGGGCAGGGAATTCCACTCTCAAGCTGTACTGTGAACGTGTTCCCAAAACGCTAAACCAACTAGCTTCTGCCCGCGGCTTCGCCCGCGTGGAAGTCGGTTTCTCTATACAATCTTTGAACTCTAATTCATCCCCTTAGGGTGTGATTTTTGGAAAATCCTCTCTTAGTGCTTTTTTTTTTTTTCGATGGGAAAAATCATCTTATGACAACCCCCGCTCTTGGGCGGAGCGGGAGATAGTGTCAGACTCTTACTGACTAAAAAACCCATCCCGTTCCTTCAAGCCTTCATACCGGGGCTCGAGCGCCCTTTCGGATAACCCTGGCCCCAGTAGGCTTCGACCCGGCTGGGCCCCTGCTGTTGCTGACAACTCCTTGAGGCTCGCGGGAACAGTGCGCGCCGTCGACGACTTGGGCTTGGTCCGGACAGTTACCGGACGGCCGGACAGCGAGCCACCCACTGCTCACCGTCCGCAAGCCCGTGCCTACGGTGGCCGGAAATCGGCGTAGTTTCGATTGAGTGTTGATATGTCAGTCAGTCATTTTTCTACTACTTATCACCCACTAAATCTGCATCCTAAGAAAGACAAGCCGGTAAAGTATTTTCAAAGACGGACTTAAACTCTTCAAGAAGCTCCTTTACCACACGCCTATCGTCAACATCGAACATGGTTTAAAAGCTTGTTGCTTCATCTAACGCAATCCAACGCGATATTTGATTAAGAGGCAATGTAAAAAAGAGAGATAACGCCTGAAAACTCTCTTGGCATTCGGTGATTCCGTGATTTACTGAAATATTTCACAAAACTCCAGTTCCAGGAAATGAGTGGTTTTTTTACACTCTTGAAAGATTTTCAGAAAAATTTACGTTATTTAAAATCTTGATTAAATTTGCAAGGAAAGAAAGAAAGAAAGAGAGATTTTTAAGTACATTATGAAGAGTCGAAATGTTTTGATTTCTGTAGAAGTCTAGATAATATCCACAAGGTAGCTGTGTATCCAAAATATTTAGAGAAAGATGTCCAATAACATCATAATCATTAATACGGTTTGTGTGAAAATGTACCTAGAAAAGGATTATCACCTTCAGCACTCTGAAAAGAAACGCAAGATGTATTTAATACTTATCTTCATATACTTTATCTAAAACATCTATAAACAAAAGTCAAACTAAGTACGCTTTCAAATAAAACATGTCATTAAATACGATCGCTAACCCTACCGCGACGGCAGGTTGTCGTGCCTGATTGGTTAAGGCGTATAGTCCCTTGAACCATCTGACCGAAATTATGTGAACGCAACTCTCGCACTCGCCTAGGCGGCAGTACGCAAATCTGTGCATTTATTTGTGGCCAGCAGCGCCTGGAAAGCGCTTTAAATCCATTTTCTCTGCGAGATATTGATTGATTTACATATGCAATGTTCACTTTGAATAATATTTAACCACCAATTTTTATGTGTAAAAATGTTTCTAAAGGTCCAAGCCGTTTCGAAGGAGTAGGGAAAAGTTGCGAAAAGTTGCGAAATTGCTAAATATTTTTTTTTGACAAAAGTATTAATTGCACGAAAAAATCAAATGTTGATATTATTGTTCATGAATCTATAATAAACATATATTTTTTCCAAACCAATTGACCTAGCCGTTACGGAGGAGTAGGCCTCAGAAAATCACTGTTTTATGGCACTTTTCGGGCGCTTGGCCCTTAAGTAACAGGTCCCGACTGTGGGTGGCGGATGTGCCACTAACGGGTTAACTTGCAACCAAACGTTATTGTGTGCATACATTTACTGTTGCTCCAGTGTAAAAGAACAATATCTGGCCGTAAATATGGAACGGTGTAAGAAAAATTGTATCTACATTTTGATACCAGTGGAGAAAATTTGTTATTATCTATGATCGAGGAGGAATCCGCCCGAGCTGCAGGTGAGGGTATTGTGGAGCCGAGTGCTGTAGTGACTTTCCACGCGTGCCAAACGAAAATATAAATAAACAGGGGTTGACGCGCGACTCGTGGAGGTCGCTTAGCGCCCAGCCTGATACGATAAATACAATAAATTAAGATAAGGACGAGCTAGCGCACTTTTCCGCACTAGTGCGGAAAACAGCTAATTTCTTGCCTAAAAGCGATAAATAAGAGCGAGTTTTCGAGTGTGTTACGCATAGGTTTTGTACATTTAGTATTGCCTAGTGTAATAAGTAGATGCAATATCTGACCGTAAATATGGAACAATTTCAGAAAAAGTTAGGTTAGGGTCATAGGGAAAGGTTCTGGAATGGCGACCACGTACCGGAAACTGAATGCTGCGTGCATTGGAAGTTCTACCTCAAGGTGGACGATGACCTGGTGAGGGTAGCGGGAATCTGATGGATGCGAGACGCACTGGCCCGGTCATTATGACGATACTTGGGGGAGGCCTATGTCCAACAGTGGACGTCTTTCAGCTGAAATGATGATGATGATGATGATCATGATGATGATGATGAGGGCCGTCTCTGTTAGGCGTTGCCTTTAGTTTGGTACTCGACATGTTGGCAGTTCCTCTTTAAAACACGATAGATCATATACGCCCAGACATTGTGTATTTTGCATACAATGCAGGTACTGTTGCTTCAATATTAATTAATAAGCACAGGGAAAACGTAAAGGATAATGATTATAAAGGTTGAATGATCGGCATGTCTACTCTATGTCCGTTCTGTATTATCTTGTCACACTATCGCACTTGTAAAGGTAAAATTTTGTAAGTATAGTCTGTCTAAAAACTTTGTGTAATATTTAATCATTTAAAAAAATACTTATATTCGATACTTTTTACAAGGTTCTTCTATTAGTAAACAATGATCAAGATCTCTTACCAACCTTAGTTATTGAACCAGTGTTGACTACATCAGATTTCATTTTGCCCTAATCATTACCGAAGTCGTTTGAATTTTTAGACAGACTCTATGTTTGTCTATGTTTCCACAAATTACAATTACATTTAAATATATCTTATCTTATCTGTTTTAAGTGCTTATGTTTTTCTGCAAAATAACATATTGAATGCTTGAAGTGCAATTTGTGGAGATAGACATTTTTCATTAATTTTTTATTTTTTAAGCTATTGCATAGCTTCTATCGCGGGCCTTGAGCGTGGAGACCGAATCCAGAAATTCCGTAACGAAAATAACCTAACACCCCCCACTCATTTGTTTTTTGAGCGTGGTGACCGATAAGAAAACAAATGAGTTAAAGCAGCTGTCGGCGTTTTGGATGGGTGGGGTTAAGCAGCTGTTAGCGAGGTCTGTGTTTGGATGGGTGGGGTTAAGCAGCTGTCGGCGTTTTGGATGGGTGGGGTTAAGCAGCTGTTAGCGAGGTCTGGTTTTAGATGGATGGGGTTAAGCAGCTGTTGGTGAGGTCTGGTTTTGGATGGGTGGGGTTAAGCAGCTGTTGACAAGGTCTGGTTTTAGATGGGTGTGGTTAAGCAGCTGTTGGTGACGTCTGTGTTTGGATGGGTGGGGTTAAGCAGCTGTCGGCGTTTTGGATGGGTGGGGTTAAGCAGCTGTTAGCGATGTCTGGTTTTTGATGGAAGTGGTTAAGCAGCTGTTGGCGAGGTCTGGTTTTGGATGGAAGAGGTTAAGCAGCTGTTGGCGAGGTCTGGTATTGGATGGGTGGGGATAAGCAGCTGTTGGCAAGGTTTCATTTTGGATGGGTGGGGTTAAGCAGCTGTTAGCGAGGTCTGGTTTTGGATGGGTGGGGTTAAGCAGCTGTTGGCGAGGTCTAGTTTTGGATGGGTGGGGTTAAGCAGCTGTTCGTGAGGTCTGGTTTTGGATGGGTGGGGTTAAGCAGCTGTTGGCGAGGTCTGGTTTTGGATGGGTGGGGTTAAGCAGCTGTTGGCGAGGTCTATTGCATAAGTTGATAAAAAATGATCAATGATCAATCATTGAGTGAGGTGCCAATTTAATGACGAATGAGCATGCAGTAATATGTTATTTCATTGTGTGTAGTACATAAAGACGTACCAAGCAAAATTTCGCAATCAATTATTTAATCAATTAAACTTTCTCTTTTCCATCTTAAAGGTTAAAAGCTAATAATACTTTGACAAACAAGAATCACTGAAGCTAATTGATTCTCATTACGAATCACAAAGGAATTTTTTCTACTGTCTCGAATGTGACATTGAATCAAAGGTCGCGCCGTGATACACTCGCACTTGACCGTTCACGAAACGTTAGGTCAGTGATTATGACCTAACGTTTCGTGAACGGTCTGATGTGATCAATGTATCGTAATATAGAAATATGACAACTGATGTGATCAATGTATCGTAATATAGAAATATGCAGAAAGATAATTCTTTCACACAATGCTGCGGAGATTCTTCTTGCTATATATCTTCCGGATGCTCATCACATGTTTTATTTTTAGGTGAACGATAGGTAGTGTCAGACTTTTACTGACTAATAATAATTATTTATTTATTTAAAAACAACTTTTGGTCCACATTATATGTTCTAGGTATCCCTTATTTATTATTACTATATTAGTTCAGAATCTCAATAATATTACACAGTTTTTGTATTCTTCCCATAAAATTACATAATTATTTAAAATCCCTAATACCTACTCGTGTTCCTTCAGTTGCCTTTTCCAGGGCTGCGCTAACTCTTTCCAACAAACACTCAGATGCTTGTCATTCTACAGTATTGTCGTCTACACAGTCGTGAAAAGCGTATGAGTTAATAAATCAACATTGGCTTCCTTGTTCTACTTCTCATATGTGCTATTCTTCCTTGGTGGACATAGGCCTTCCCGAAGTGTAGCCACACTGAACGATCCTGTGCGCCTCCCATCCTCGGATTCCCGCGACCCTCACTAGATCATCGGTCCACCTTGTCGGAGGCCTTCCAACGCTGCGTCTTCCGGTGCTTGGTCACCACTTTAGAACTTTTTGGCCCCATCGACCATCTGTTCTGCGAGCAATGTGCCCTTCTCATTGCCACTTAAGTTTAGCGACCCTTCGAACTATATCGGCAATTGGTTCTCTGGCTGATATCTTCATTTCTGCAATCAGAAATAAAATCTCTGCCTCCTATTTACAAGTCATTAGAAATCTCGCTAGCCATTGTAAATTAATAGCTGCCAAGTAGAAAACCATTGTATTTTCAATAGAGAAAATACACTTTGTTGCACAACTCGAATGTTGCATTCTACTTTAGTTGCATACTAGTCCCTTTTTCATCTTTCTCATATCACATCCATCTAAACAAAGTATTGCGGTTATGACGACTAAAATCAAGATCATTCTGTCCGTTGTAAGCTCAAGGCCTTCTGTCTATACTTTCATATTGTGTACCTCCACCGTGATTCATCATGAGAACTTTAGTTTCTTTCATCTTGAACCGGTACTCGCCAAGGAAAATACGATCGTAATATTTATGAGGCTGACTCACATCGACTTAGATTCTATTGATAGACAAGCACGGTCATGGAAACTTTAGTCAAAATACTGAAAAGTTAAAAGTTCGCTGCAGCGCTACATTGGCATTATATCGTCTAACAGAACTATTCAAACCATATAGCGCTAAGATAGCTTATAAAGGATACTTTTTTCGCGACCATGTCTTAAGCGTCATGAATTTCGTGGCACTTACGCGTTTCGTGCAACATAGTGTAATGTTCAAGGTATACGGACTACATTACACTTGCCCCCCTAGCCAAGTTACAACCAGTTTGTTTCGAATTCCGTTCTCTAATCGGTAACGCCTCGGTGACAACAATTGTAGAAAACGATAAGTTGGTAGCCATGTTGACGCGCCTGAGTCGGCCGCTCGTTCTACAATGTAGCGTTTGTCTAACAAAGGAAGTAGCGTTAAACATTGTAGAAACGATTTTGAACGATGTGAACTTGGCTACGAATTGTCTATTCGTTTGTTCTGACCGAATCTGGCTTTACGTTGAGATGACGTCATTCCCATACTTTTCATCACTTTTCGACAGCGTTAACGATTGCAGTATAACAACTTGGCTAAGCGTGCTGAGCCGACTGAAGTGGGTGTTCAGAAAGCCTAATCTACTGACTCACTTGTGTTTGTTATGCTAAAATTTTGCGAAATAAAAGATAGTGATAGCGTGGTGGTGTGATCACATTCGGGTTTTATCACTTATCAAACAATGCTAATTGTGATAATGACAATGAATATTTTTAGAGAATATACCTATTTTAAACTGTTATCTGTTGTTTTTACTAATTTTAATCCATAATAACACTGATTGAAAACAAAAATACGATAGGTTTGTGCTATGATAATATCAACATCCGTTAATTTTTTTTAAATTATGTAATGACTTCTTTCGCTCTAGTCTCCACGCATGACGTAAGACTTAAAACCACACCTGTATCTTTCAGTTGCCCTTAGCGTTCCAAGACCACAGGTTTCATTTTCAGAAATTCCCCGTGGTCCTAACGAGCATCGACCTTGCTGGACGCTTACTGTTTTACTGACATCTGTGAGAGGCCGGCATGGAACAACTACGCGACATCGACGATTTGGCCCTTACTGGACGACTGGACGGCGAGGTACTCAATACTCGTTATCCGCAAGCCCGCGCCTATAGTAGCTGCGGATTGCCCTGCAACTCCTGACGCCCGAGGCGACTTCTGTCGCGCGACATTCGTTGGGTTATGATATAAAAATATAACTACTACGTTAGATTGCATGATTGCGAATCTCAATAAAATTCAATCATTCCTGTTCATTGAAAACAGAAATAAAATTTACAAGTTATTAGAAATCTCGTTAGCCATCGTAAATTAATAGCTGCTTCATAGAAACTGCGATTCGATGCAATATATTACCGGCAAACAGATAAACTGAACATAAATATGGGAATCTTGTTAACTGATGATGGAGGGCCGTGTGTGGATGTAATCTGTTGGGGGCTCGGCACCTGCAGCTTGCAGGAATTGATTGCCTTGCCTAGCGTGAGTCATCGACCGAGAGGATTTTTATTTTTGTATTAGAGATTGTTTACGGATTTGATCTTGAAATTAAAACGACTTGATAGAGCCATTTTTTGTCCGTCTACGTTTAGAATGTTATGATTAAAACAGATTTAACTATGGATAGGTTTTTTTTGTGGTGGGTAAAAATCATCCAAATGACATCCCCCGCCCTTGGTCGAAACCTCCCGTTCCAGTCTGTGTCAGACTCTTACTGACTAAAAACCTACCCCGTTCCTTCTTGCCTTTCATACCGTGGTCGAGCTTCCCTTTCGGGGCTAACCCTGGCCTCGGGCTTCGACCCAGCTGGGCCCCTGCTGTTCTTGACAACTATGGATAGGTTCATGTTTGACCACTATATCACTTGATAATAAGCTATAATGTGGCCGACTATGGAGCACGCTTGCCTAGAAGTAAACTATTCACTCTTGACTGGAAGATCCCTAGGTTGTAGCTATCAGGAAACACAGATTCCGGAGTAGAATTTCATTCCAGCCTTTTTTTGTTTTGATATGGAAATTAACAAATAGGTTCTCCTGCTCTGGTTGGAGTGAGAGGGAGTGTCAGACTACTACTAGGTGTTCCTTCAATTGCCTTTGAGTTCCTGGGGTCCATTAACTCTTTCCAATAATCCCGCAAATGGTACGTAGCTCAGTGATGATAGTAGTGTTGTAGTATGGTGATTGCAGATTCTATTTAACATTATTACTGGTGAAGAGCTTTACTGGTGATAGTAGTAATAGATTGCCTATCCGCTGTTATCATATATCTTGGGATATAGACGCTTCTATTTGAGATTTCTTTTCAACTTGGGTCTTATTTAACGTTGCACGTCCATGAAGTAATAATTTTGCCACTTTTACTCATTTGCGTTTGCGATTTGCTTCTAAGGTGTGGTGTTTACGCTTTACGATTGACTGGTTGATTGATAGCTTTTGAATATAATCCATGCAAGTAAGATGTTCAATAGTAGTACTGTTAGGATTTACGATTAGACACGAAATCGAAATAATTACGTTGGTTATGGTGATTGAGTGTACGTCTCAGCTTCCATTTCAAAAGCTATCCGGTTACTAATTGGAAGTATTCATCTGCACTAATATAATAAAGAGGTGAAATTTTTTTTTGTTTGTAGGAGGTAATCTCTGAAAATACTGGTCCGATTGCTAAAATTTTTTCACCGATAGAAAGCTGCTTTATTCCTGAGTGACATAGGCTATATTTTGTGTACGCGGGTGAAGCCCCGGGCAAAAGCTATCTACAGTAATATAATAAAGAGGTAAAGTTTGTTTTTTGTCTTTTTAATAAATATTTTTGTAGGAGGTTATCTCTGAAAGTACTGGTCCGATTGCAAATTTTTTTTCACCGAAAGAAAGCTGCTTTATTCCTGAGTGACTGAGCGTATATTTTATGTACGCGGGCGTAGCCTCGAGCAAAAGCTAGTGGTTTTATAAACAAAGTGGCCTCCTCAAATCACTAAACAAACTAAGCTACTCGTAGCATTTGCTTGTGATAACATCATAAACCACGGACGCCCCAACTCGTGAGGCACGTCGAGGCTGCGACAATCTAAGTTTATTTCAAGTCCGAGCGGATTTCACAACGAACCGTCAAGATTCCGCTATATCTATACCCTATAAACACAAGGACTGTTCAACATTCATCGTCTACTTGCTTCAACCAGTGGCTTCGCTTGCGTGAAAATCGTTAATTAAAACAATCTGGCCAAATGGGTCTTCCTCGACCTATCTCTAACGCAGTGCCAGTGTGGAGCCTCACCTCAGGACATGCGACACCTGCTATGCTACCCATCCTGCATAACCACCTGCAGTTTTCAGGATCTCTACGAGGCCTACAATAGAGCTGTACAGGTAGCCAAATATTGGTCAGAAAAATATAATTTGAGAGCATTGTCGTGTAGCGACATTTATAACGCCACTAAGGAACTAAAATTCAAAATCCTGCATCGCGATATCAGAGTTGTCTTCGCGATTAGAATATACACAAGAAGCCGATATCAACTAACGGTCAGTTGCCCGGACGATACACAATACCCGTCTGGTCGGATGATCCTCCCTTTTTAACGGAGCTTTATTTTTTTCACTCTGTTCCGCATACCTGTAAAATATCGTCCCAGAATATAAAAACATCCTTTGTCTATGTAGTATCATCGTTTGAGCGAGTTACGGTGGCCTTAGAACTCGAAAGTATAAATGAAAGATCTTAGGTGGATTTTAGGTACTAAAAATCTGGCATGCCCTCTCGCTTCACCCTTGAGCGTAAGAAGTCATTTGATCATTACATTTCCCACCTTAAAAAGGGTAACGGACAGACAGAGTTCCTTTCGCATTTATAACATCAGTTACTATTAAGCCATCTGTTAATTTAGGTCCCGTAGGTGGCTCATAGAATTGCTAATAGTTGAAAGGTGAGTTATGAAACCGCGTGGGAGCTGAACAGGTTGTAATTACGCAACCTAACCCTTCTATAACGATAGGGTTGCCATCCGTCCGGATTTGTTCTAGTTTAAAGGGCGTCCGAGGAGCGTCCGGGCCAGGTTTCATTATTTTGTAGTCCGGGTATAAAATTTTCACACGCGGTCGGAAGCGTCAGACAGAGTCGCGCAAACGAATGCCGCGATTAACTAACAAGCTAGATATATATTAATTAAGTACTTATATAAGTTATTGTTTTATAATAGAGTATAACTACCTAATTATTTGTGTTTTATTTCAAGAATTAAACACATTAAGATTTTTTTAAATGTTGTCAGAAAATTCTGGCTACTAACTCAAAATGTAGGAGATGCTAGTTATATTTCGTTTTTTGTTTTACAATCTACACTAATATTATAAAGAGGTAAAATTCGTATTTTTTCTTTAAAGGAGGTAATCTCTGAAATTGTCTACTGGACCGATTCCTAAATTTTTTTTACTGGTTAAAAGCTGCTATTCTTGAGTGACATAGGCTATATATTATGTAAGTACGTGGGCTAAACCGCGGGCAAAAGGTAGTAAATAATTAATCACAATTTGAATATTTTTTTTTAACTTCTCATTATAGTTATGTCCTTGTTTTGACATCAAAAATCCGGGGTTTTTACGCTTCTTGTCCGAATTTCCAGATCTTAGAGATGGCAACCCTATGCCTATAGGACTGGTACTCAAGTACCTGTACATGTTCGCACCATTTCATAACCCACGACACATTGGTATTCCAACGTACCGCATTATCCGAAAGAATGTTTAATAAGTGTTTAAGAGAAAGCGTACGTAATCTGTCTCCTAATCAGTCTTTCAGTATTTTAATTGGACCCCACCAATGAGCGATTCGTTATGCACATGTAATAGATTAAAGAAATGTGTACATATTATGAGTTGGTTGACTTTCAATGCATATGCAATTAGAGAGTAGTTTTTCGGATGTTGGAAATCATCAATTAACTGCTTTCGCTTTGGAAGGAGCGTTAGTGCTGTACTGACTAAAATGAGTAGGTTTTAGTCAGTATAGCACTAACGCTCCTTTTGCCTTCAGTTGTCCTTTGTGTTCTAGTGACTCTTTTGAAAAATCTCGCAGCTCTGAATGAGAGTAATTGATTATTGCCTGGTTGCTTCTGTAGCTACAAGCATTACTGCTGTCTATATGCTCTTAGATTTGGTTCCTGTATCGGGCAAATGTGTTTGGAGTTAGTATCAGCCATTAGTCTTATGTTCATTTGACGGCAATTGAGTCGCTCTTTTTCATGGGACTTAAAAATAACTGAACTAAACGAAATATGGGTCAATTGTGAGTACCCATTTACCTACTGAGGCTGTGGAATCGTTCGAAAGAGTTACCCGAGCTACTGAAGCCCCAGGTGAGGAACACAGGTTGGTTTTAGTTCGTAAATCTGACACTCTCTCTCGCTTCGTCCCGAGCAAGACCCTTATTTGATGTTACGAGTATTCCACATAAATTTAACCTCAAAAAGAAAAAAAACGGAACCCTTATAGGAGCACTTCGTTGACCGTCCGTCTGTCTGTCTGTCAAGACCCTATATCTCGAGAACGCGTGGAGGTATCGAGTTGAAATTAAAACCATATACTCAAGCCTGGGGTTTCTTCAAGTTGTAAAAAATCAAACTTCTAAGTTAAAGAATAAAAAAGATACGGCCGTTTGAAACTCTCAAAGATCGAAATTCATAGAGTACTTTCCGTTGACCCAGAATCCTGAAATTTGGCACAAAGCAAGGTCTTATAGCACAGGTATAGGAAAAAATCTGAAAACAGTTAATTTATTGTTACATTTAAAGGCCACAAAAAAAAAATTGCCATTCGGAAAAATCTTCGAGACTCCATTCGGGAATTTTAGTTTGCACGGAACCCTCAGTGCGCGAGTCCGACTCGCACTTGCCCAGTTTTTTTCTTTTTAAATCATACCTTAATTGACATACTCTAAGTGCTAGTCAGTGTTCCAATGTTTAGAGTCGCGGTCAAAGCCTTTACAAGCGTGACAGACGGAGGCCTAGTTTCCGTTAGTTATTATGCATATTAGATAATGCTGTATTACTTGTATTCGTGACCGAGTGGGCGAACAGTGACCAGAATCGCTTATTTACCACCTGTTACTGTCAACTAGTAATAATAGATAAAATACATTATTTACTGATATATTTTAAGCTATTGCATAGCTTCTATCGCGGGCCTTGAGCGTGGAGACCGAATCCAGAAATTCCGTAACGAAAATAACCCAACACCCCCCATTCATTTGTTTTTTGAGCGTGGTGACCGATAAGAAAACAAATGAGTGAACAATCAATCAAAATTCAATTCAATGTGTGAAAGTGTAACTTCAATTAATATCAAAGAAAAAAAAACAAAGGAAAAAAATACTGCACAAATAAAATAAATAAATAATTATAATTGCATAAGTTGATAAAAATGCTATGCAATAGCTTTACCGCGGCAGTCCCCGAGTGCCACACGTCTTTTTGTTATTTATTTACAAGTCATATTATATGTATAAATATAAGGCTTTTTTTATATAGGTGGGAAATTATACAATCAATTCTTAATGGTAGCGTGAAAGGGCGTGTCAAACTTAATCACATCTATGTCCTTTAGCTGCTCTGGGACCGTGAGTGACCGGACGGTAAGCTACTTACTGCTCTTCGTTCGCAAGCCTATGGTAGGTCTAGGTTAGGTGATAGTTCGGGTTGGGGGTCTCGAAATAAAAGTCTAACAATATCTTTAAGTGGCAATAAAGGGAGAATGCGCTTTTTGAGCATCAAATATCTTTTGGAAAAATTGCCCAAAGCAATGGTATCATAGCTGCATTGAATGATCATTGCTGATTCTTTAGCCAAAAATAGGTAAGACACCTGGTTATGTGTACTCCGAGGAATTTCTGAGACAAATGGGTTCCTAAAAAAACGTGGTCATGTGGAGAGCCGCCCAAACGTTTCGTGATGTCCTAGATTGGCACTGGTAGTTCGGCGTTTCAACCCCATTCGCCTTGAACTATATCACTACTCTTAGAAATAAATAGATATAAAATGGACCATGAGCCATTAGCGAATGATGACGCAACTCCTCAATCAATGAGGCAATTAAGGATACGCTGTTCTGTTAGAAGTACTTAGTGCTTTTAGCTAAGGGCTAGCAATCAGTATGAACCGGCACGATCGTTGAACCTAGATCTGTATTGTTTGGGATTTAAACAGCCTATAAACCATACGCGCCTTTGAAGGAAATTAAACTTAATTGCTCATATTAATCGACGTCTCTAGGTTAAGAATGATTTCGAAAATTGCATGACGCGATGTCGTTTTGCAAACTCGTTAATATTCTGATTTTCTGAAGGCTATACTAATCTGGAATCATCTAAGAACTTGTAAATTAACTGTTAACCCTTTGACTGCTAACGTCGGATATACAAAAAAAAAAAACATTCCGTCAGCGTCGTAGCTCATCCACGATCAAATACTACATCTCGTCAGCTCTTCTGTCACCGATAGGGATTGAAGAGTTAAACGAGATGAAGTACCCAGTCGGAAATATATTCTTATGGGAAATAAAGATATCTCTAACCTCAAATACACGACCCTGGAACAGTATGTAATTAGGCGTGGGGATGTGGGCCCTTGCCCATGTCTCGCACTTAAAGGGGACTCGCGTGTGCGAGGGCTCTAAAGATAAAAAATTTGTTTTATAATTTATAGGTTCGCCCTTGACCACTATTTCACTCGATGATGCAACGATGTGGTCGAACAATAGGTTGCGACAGTTGTCTCGTTTTCGAATTTGTAAAACACTAGCTTTTGCCCGCGGCTTCGCCCGCATACAAATATAGCCTATGCCACTCAGGAATAAAGCAGCTTTCTATAGGTGAAAGAATTTTAGCGATCGGACCAGTACTCCCAGAGATTACCTCCTACAAACAAAACACAAACTGTACCTCTATATTATATTAGTGTAGTAAAACGCATCGCTGATGCACCTTCGCCCACGTCTGAATTAGTTCACGCTACGCCTCTGCCCTGGAAAATAGGATGCGAAAACATGCGTCGGACCAGTCCGTCGCAGACAGAGGGTTAAATTTATTATTCAATACTTGAGATATCACTGCGAACTAATGTTATAATAGGCTTCAGTTGTACGTAATGCTTGCATCGTTACTTGCAGCGATTCAAGGCCGCGTTCTCAATACGTGTACTTACTTACTTATCGGTAGATTATTAATGCTTTGTGCATCTGAACGCTATATGCCATAGTCAGGCAAATGGATTCTCTTATTTATGCCTAACCTCGCTATGGAAATGACTGCTTACCGGTGGCGTAGCTGACCAACGACTTTGGGACAAAAAAATAAATTTGGGCCCCTTATTTTTACGTCAGAAATCTTCAAATGACTTCTCCTGCTCAGGGTGAAGTGGGTGGTAGTGTCAGACTTTTACAGATTAAAACGAAGTACCTACCATGATTGAAGTTGTGTTGCAATCTATTTTATTTAGAATTCGAAGGTGAACGAAAATGTTTGCTAGTTGATTAACTGATTTCGGGGGCCCCATCTTAGGGGCCTTTAGCTAGGGGGCCCCAAGACACCGGCCCTACTAGCCCTTCAGTAGATACGCCAGTGGTGCTTACAACGACTAATAGACCAACTAATTTAACTCCAAACTGGATTTTGAAGATAACAGTTCCGATTCGATAAGGTTTTTAACGAGAATCAATAAGTAATCGATAGTAATTTGAATATTTTTTCTTATCAATAAATCAGATAAACTTTTCCTTGATTACATTTTAACTGCAACTGGTTTCCGATTCCCATATTGATAATTAAGTTGTAAAATAAATATCGAATTAATTTTACCGTTACTTTCCAATATGACACAATTGTTAGCGTCAATTGGCCGAAACGTGGACTCGATTTCCCGTCGGCCTCTGTGCTGATAGCCAATCGGGAGGCCTGCTAATCCACTTTGTGGTAGCATGGTGCACGGTCCGCTTGCGGCTATGGGAAAATGGCCGGAAAATGATCGGAATCGCATCGGAGCCTGCGGTCGACCGTGCACGGAAATTGCCGCGAGGCAGACAAAACCAGACGGTTGATGAACTAATTATATATTGCGATAGTTGGACCATTGATTACAGGATGTTTTATGTTCATTTTAATCTCTTTTTAGGAATTGTCTACGACACATTCGTTCAAGAAGCGTATTTATATTGTTCATTCAATAAATATTCATACATTCGTTCTCGTGAATCTGATATAAACTAGTGCTTGCCTGCGATCCCACCTGATGGTAAGCAGTGGTGCAATCGTTGATGGTGAGGCGCACTAGTTTATTAAGAGCCTATTCACTCTAGCCTTGAAGACACCCAAATTACAATCGCTCGGGAAGACCGCAGCAGGCAAATTGTTCCAGTCCTTCAATGTACGCGGTATAAATGACTATATTTAATTTATAAATAACAGGAAAAATACAATAACTTGTACAAAAATAAAAACACGCGCTTCACCCTCAACGATTGCATCACTGCTTACCATCAGGTGGGATCGCAGTCAAGCACTAGTTTATATCAGACAAAAAAAAATTGTTTCTGCGTCTAAAATCAGTTATCTCTAAGTAGGTATCACTTTGAATAGCTAAATAGTTGTGATCAGATTGAATTGTACACCTGCGCGAAGTTACCGTCTCATATTATTTATTGTTATGAAACATACGTAATATTAGATATGTTTGTAATAAAAAGTTTCCCTATTTACATCGCTCCAATAAAAATATATTGAGCAAGATATTTTCTACAGCTAAGCTACTCCGATTTCTGTTCGAAGTCACGTAATAACTTCGTTAAAATAGTAATAACTGTCTTAACCTTGCTAAGAAGACAAAATAATGTCGAAATCAAATAAGAAAAAAATCATTTCCTAGAATCGGTGTAACCGCAAGAATCACGTAGACAACCGAATTATGTTTTGTCTTTTTTTGTAAAACGTAATTTGATAGTCCACTTCACAAACTGAGGTAATTGTCTAACCGCAAGACGATGATAATTTGATATTGAATTACAATACCATTACTACTCTGACATTGATTATATAAAAATAAAACTATGCACGCACATATTGTTTCTTCTTTAGATAAAATGTTGTAGTTTAATCGCAGAATAGAACCGAATAAACTTGTTAGTGACATCTATTGGCCAAAGATGTATACCGGTCGCGCGTTGGGCAGTCTTAATATTGTTAAAAACCCACAGATGGAGTTGGTCAATTACGTCACTTTCTTATAAGTCGCAAATTAGATTCTCCGCGATCTGGTTAGGTGTCTGGAAAACAATCTTGTCGACGAGAATTAAATAGAATTAATAGAGAATAAATATAGAACAAATAGTGATCCAATAGTTCTTCAAAACTATTGTACACCAAAAAAGTAACACAATTTATACAATTGAGAGAGAAAGAGAAGAAAAAGAGATATATAGTTTATATCTTCTGCTAAACGAAATAGACTTTGATTTTACCTTACTTTATTAGTAGGCTACATGTTATTCGCTTCAAGACGAAATGTTATAGATTGATTCAGCGAACTCCGTATTTAAATCTGCAGAATCGCTCTTGCGAATCTTATATGAACTATAAGCAATTTTAAATAAAGCGACAAAGAAATAAAATATAATACGCAAGCTTTGCATAAATTCGAGGAAAACTGTGAGATCAAAAGTTACTTTCCTGAAAAACATTGGACACGTATTTTTTATATGTCCCGTAAACAAAAAATTTAAACGTCACACAAAATTTCTACGCTATACGTAGAAATTTTGCGTGACGTCACAGCATTTTAATTTAGAAGTGACGTCATTTTTATTTAAGACTTTAACATTGATGCGCTTTGGTCATTTAATTATGGCACAAAATATGTGTTTAATATTTTGCGTTAATCTAATTAACATTAACAAATTAACAATAAATTAAATTAATTCATGCTCTTTTAAACAAAATAACGTCTATTTCTCTCTACTACGTAATCACACTATTCCTAGAAGCAAAAGGTTAGATAACTTTAGCCTAGGCCAAGACAAACAATGTGCCTCAACAATTTCTGCGTGACTTCCTACGGAGATTGCCCGACTAAGGTCAATACGGTATTAGGAGTGAGCTAGCCGAGCAATAAGGTCGATTAACTCAAGATGTTTAGATTTTTCCTTAGTACCTATTCTGAATCTTGTTAACACCAAATATAGGAAAGAAATAATCAAATGAAAACGAAGATGATTCGAAATCCTTAGTGTTATATTTTTTGCTCGTTAACTATACACAAAATTGGTTTTATTGTAGAGCCAATTGACTGTCTTTATTATTCCAGCAGGTCTTCCACAAGGTAGATCGATGACCTGGTGTGGGTTGCGGGAATCCGATGGATGCGAGACGCACTGGGCCATTCATTGTGGCGTCACTTGGTAGAAGCCTATGTCTAATGATGGATGGATTTTGGCTGAAATAATGATGATGATTAATATGTATGCATTTATATAACTGAGGACCCTGAGGTCTTGGAAATTTGGAAGTCGTACGAAGAGTCGAAGCCAAATCGCAGAAGCAGTTTAGATAATTTTAATGGAACATGATACCAACCGACAATAATTATACTAGTGCATCCAAAGGACAACCCCCGGTTGGTGAAAAATTGTTGCAACCTATGGATTATTATTATTATTTCACTGTGGGATTGTACCTTCTTTTACTTTATGATAAAGACGAAATATTGTAGTTGCAGAAACTCCAAAATACTAGAACAATAAATCGTACCGATATTTCCCTGTAGTACTCAAACCTGTTACTACAAATAACATCAATACCGATTCTTCCATTACACTAGCCATGTAACAATGTGACACTCCACTTACGCCAACATTTCTCCTGACTGAAATTACATACTGTGAAGGTATCGTTAGTCAGCGTATCTCGTGGGTGTCGTTTACTCAGTTGCAAGCATCAACGTTTGGCTTCATCGTGAAACCTGCACGGTGCAACGAAGGAAGTGCCTTTGTTGACTAGGCGGTTGCTCATGTCGAGTTGAAAAATTGCACCGTTTTTTTTCATGTTGCAGGTCTGTTATATGGAACTGGCTTTTATTTTCTTGCTGGTATTCGTTTGTTTTAACCTCGTAGATCGAGAATTGTTAGGAGGTTGTTCTAGTATTTCTCACCCTTTAGATCTATGTTTTTAATTCTTCGCAAATATTATTTATGTTATAAGATACCATTTTTCAACTGTATTGAGAATTTTCAATGGTAGTCTACCGTAACAGTCGTTTCGTAGATATAAATCATATTGAAGATACAATTACTAAGTTATTTAAAGTTAATATCAGAAATAAACTAATTTATGACTAACTACTTGCGGATATCAATAATATACCTTATAGTTTTCCTGTTTTGATGGTAGGAATGTAGGCTAAGTAATGATAATAATGTTTTATTCGTTTTCAAGCAAAACTTACCACAGGTATCTGGATTAACTTCCCAATTTTTCGGTCAGTCCTTTGAGGTCATGCTTTAGTTATGTTAGTAATGATAGAAATGACCAATTGTTTCATAAAAAACGTAGGGTGAACAAATTCGTTGCTACCTATTTCAATCAGTCGATACTATACAAAATTCGACGTGTAAACTTAGTTGAAATAGACTTGGAGTCAACTGTCATTCCAATTGATGATGTTATTATTGTGAAATTTTTACAGAATAGCACTATAGTACTTACTAGAGTGATCATTCTCATCTATATTAATATTATAAAAAGGAAAGAATTAATTTTTATTTTTGTGTGTAATGAATACACCAAAAAACTAATGGAACAACAAAAAAAAATTGACCTGTAGAATCTGCAGAATGCTAATTTATCACTAAGTGACAACAATATAATTATATTTTCTACTTTCATGCGGGTGAAGCTGCTAGCGAAAGCTAGTTAGAAATAAAGATGTTCTTGTTAATCCAGGCGGTAATGGCCATACTAAAAATTTCTGTATGTAATCTAGCCTGAATTATGATGGGTTGCATACCAAGCCTCATATAAATTAAAATCTCTCACGCATCATACCGTTTTGAATGCGGAACACGGAAGGTAACTCACACCCTGTTATAATTAATGCGTGTGCGATGTTCAGTACTGATGTTCACTCGTTTTTGTTGCAGGTACGTATCCATTGGCATGGCGGCAGTGACTTGTTCCTCCGATCTCAGGTACAGTATAAACGAAACAATTTTTTAAAATATTCTTCCCAACTTAAATTTCTTCTTACAAAAATACACAGCATTCAAGTCTTTAGTTTATCCGCCTTGAATTCTAAGTAAAACTTTTACGCTAGGCAGAATATCTCAAGTTTTATTCAGAAGAAGTTTATTAAAAATGAATTTGTTTTTCTTTTTCCCGACGTCTCGAGTCTACAGCATTCGTGATCACGAACTTAGTAGTTTTTTTACAAGCACTTTGAACGCCGGGCAAATCGTAATTAAGTTCGAGTAAGAAATATTTATACGAATGGTGTTCGTATAATTTGGTTAGGAAATAAATTCCAATGCTAAAAACAAGTCGGAAATGCGTTACGATCGAAGGGTTCCACAAGGGACGACATTCAGTCCTATCTTAAATCCGTCTTTCGAAGTAGAACGTTTTAAGTAAAATTAACGTAATAGCTTGAAACATTAGTTTTGTCTATTAGAACGTTTGTTTACAAACCGGTTCGTGGACCCAAAACGTGTCTAGTTACGTCACGTCATTAACATACGGCATACATGCCTATGATAATGTTCTCGTTGGGCCTTTTGAAGTCGGTTCAGTGCAGGTATCGTCTTCATTATGTATTCTTTACGAACAATATTTAGTAGTTCGTGTGTTATGCTGTGGGTTCATTATATTTTTTATGGATGGCACTAGTTTTGAAGCTTTGTACTATCGGAATGCAATAGTGTGTATTAAGGGATCATTGTAACAAGTAAAGGTCTTAAGAGTCGGAAAGTTTGTTCTTTATTGTTCTTATCCGTAAAATTTTATTCTTCTTCTTCTTAATCGTGCACTCTTGACAGAGTGGTTAGGGTCATGTCTCGGTCGAGTCTTATGTCACCGCCTCTCTCGCTTTGGATGCCATGCGACTCTATGTTTGGCGGCTTGTCATTAATGCTGCAGTTTGTCAAAATTGTCAATCAATCTGATTCTAATTAATAGTTTTTCACTTAATGGAAATTCTATATACTTAGTTACATTAATATTATCTGCTATCGACACCGTTTTTAAACTTTTTACTCTTAGTCGGCTTTTAGTTTAACTGAACCACTGAAACACTGTTTTGAACGTGCTCTTAATTATAACGAAATGAAACTAATTTATTTGATTGCGGCCATTTTGTTGTTTATTATCGAGTCAAACCTCAGTGGAGCTTTCATTAATATCCGATTGCGATCTAACGTATTGGTCTAATGGCTGATAAAACAGCCTTTGAGTTGGCTTCTTTGGACTCTGATTGCGTTACGGCTCATTGAAAATCAATTTTGTTAGATTTCTCGTTTGCTCTCATTAATTGTCAATTTATCATGGCTTGTGGATTTCTGTTTGACTGAAGTATGATAGGTCAGTGAAGGCTTTTCACCTTTTTGTTAAAGAAAAACGGTTTACTGTTCTACAAAAGGAATTATTGAAACTGTGAAGGTTTAAAAGTAACTCGCGAAAGCTCCTTTAAACTTAAGGAATATGCTTAGGCCATCATGTACTTTTCCGTACTGTACCGTAATGTTTCGAGTAGAACTTTATCGTAACATTTTGCGGGCTTGCGGACGACGAGCAATGGGTAGCTCACTGTCTAGCTATCCGGTGAGAACCGAACCCAAGACGATGACGTGAAGTGTTCCACGCGCTTCAAAGAAAATAATCATAACATTTTAATTTCACTAGGATGTTGCCTATACCTCATATATCATCCATTTCATAAAATAATATTGCCAATATTGAGCACAAGTTGCGACATAAGGCCATGCCGCCCCCTGTAAGTAGGAAAGTACCTACCGACGTGTATTTCACGTGAGGCAGGATGAAAAAACCGCACGAACCGTTTCCTTTACACGCATGTAGGTAAATATCCTGCAATATACGTAAATATCGTGCCTTATTGCGCATATTAGCATTCTTTGATCTGACGCAATATCTTAGCTAAAATCGAAAGACTTTAAGTATTAAAATTATTCGAAACTATAAGACATAGTTCAAAAGAAACGTAGTAAGTGCAGTTCCTAGTGTTTACATAAGGTTATGCTGGGTTACCATGACGTTTAAAGTAAGAATGTTTTATTCTTATTCCAGTGTGGGTAAGAGACAGCTATACAGGTTGTCTAGCGCCATCTCTTACCCACACTGGAATAAGAATGTAACAATCTTACTTTAAACATCATGGTAACCTACTTGATCTCTGCACCACCCTAAGGTCGACTAGTAGAAAATGCCTAAGGCATTAATTCTGCTTTTGTACAGTGTTTCATTAGTGCATAAAGATTTAATAAATAAAAGGTTAAGGCAGAGCAAAACTGTTTAGAACTGTAGTTGATATGTGAAGCAAATGTTTTGGTTCTTCTGTAGACATTCTAAACAATTGAATTCTCAAGACTATAGGTAAGGTAGTATTCAAAACATATCAAACAACAAACCGGTCGCCCCATCTATACGCACAAATGGTTTTGGGAACATATACGTTATGTGTACAGCTAAAGAGTCGAATTCCCTGCTGTGGAGCCTTATGTTTCCTGATAGTTACAACTTGGGGTCTTTAAGTCAAGAGTGAATAGGTTACTTCTAGGCAAACATGTTTTAACATCGACCCTACATCATCGCTTACCATCTGAGTAGCTCTAAAAAAATAGATACCTATCTATACATTTGGAGGTAAGCGGAACAGAGGGTAAAGTACACCTCCGATGAAAAGGGTGGATCCTCCGACCAGACAGGTGTTTTGGTCTGGTGGGCAACTACCCGATAGATGATTTCGGGATGTCGTATATATTCAAATCGCGCGGAGAACTTTGATTTCACGATGCAGGATTAGTTCTTATGCGCCATAGATGTCGCTACATACATTTTGTCTTCTCTTTCAATCTTCTGCAATTTTACAAGCTTTTATTTAGTTTCACCTGTCCCGATGTTTGTCTGTCATCAAATCTTGTAAATTAAATTTGACCCACTTCCCGGTTACCGATTGAGCTGAAATTTTGTGTGCATGTGTAAATCAGATGACAATACAAAATTATTGTGACAAGGAGCTGATCTGATGATGGAACTGAAAGGTGGCTATAGGAACTTGGTAGTTGAACGACAGAATCCTATCGAGTTTGGGCTCGTATGATTCATCTTGACGAGCATTAATTATATAGGTATACCGAGCTATAAAAGCTTGCTATGAAAAAAATATTTTCATTAAAATCTTGTTTCTTTCTACACTAAATACAAAACTAAGCTATTGTCTAGTCATATTACAAAAAGCAGTGTAATCTACGCTTGTCCCTAATTTCCCCTCCATGACATAATGTTATGTATTACATGATGTAGTGTAACCGTGTTGTTTTAATGGCTGCATATAATTTCGCCGCGGCTGTGTACATCCGGTGTGGCGGGTACAATTTTATCTCGAAGCATCCGGACGCCGGTGGCGGCAGTTGTGTGTGCGATATTGTTTACGTAGTTTTCCTATGTCGCTTTTCACTAGAATTGATTGTTTTTTTTGTATGTGTTTTAACTGATTTGTTGTAGCTTGGCTTTTAACCTTTTGAATACAGTA
This sequence comes from Mythimna ferrago, assembly GCA_910589285.2. Lineage (NCBI taxonomy): Eukaryota > Metazoa > Arthropoda > Insecta > Lepidoptera > Noctuidae > Mythimna > Mythimna ferrago. The sequence goes on from OU342693.1 coordinate 7,602,692, forward strand.
ATTAAAGACACAATAGAAAGATAATGAGAGAGCGAGCGCCGGCGTTCGCTTGGGGTTTAATGTATTCAAAGAATAAATTAAACTTTATTGTACACCTTAAAAGTAACTTAATTTATGCAAAAACTAATTAGTTATTATGAAACTAACTGACTTGAAAAAAATTGTTCTGAAATTAAGTTCTTATATCAAAAAAAAAGGCGGGTGGGGGGCAGGGAGGTAAAAATAACCTACGACCTATTCTCAGACCTAACAAATATACACAAAAAAATCATGAGATACGGTTCATCCATTTTAGTAGAGTTCGATAACAAACACTGTGACTCAATTATTATTATTATTATTATAAGCCCATTGTGTCCCACTGCAGGACAAAGGCCTGTGACTCAAGATTTTTATTTTTATATGTTAGAAAAAAGGAAAAGCTAAAATTTTTAGCTTGGCTTTATAAGTAAATGCAAAATTAACGTAACTATACGATATCACAGGAAATTCAAATATCTTTTCATAATAAATTGGATGAAAAAGGGTGGCTATAAACTTCAGTGTTGTTAAAATTCGCAAAATCTCTTTGCATGCACTACAAAAGAGCCGAGCCATTAGCACAACCCATCTGTACGTATTCATATAATGGGGTACTCCATAATACATAATGTACACAACATAGTACAAAATGTTTTATTATGAAAACACGTTTTAATTAACGGACTTTGAATAAAGCTTACCTGACCACTAAACTCACATATTTACGTGAAAACAACGGAGCATGAGGCACAGAATAAATATTTTCAGAAGCCCCACTCTGCCCACAATTAAATTTTCAATATCGAATTAGATAAACATAACCAAAACACACAACAGAACTAAAGTATCACCAAGAAGTGGTTTTGTATTCTTTTGGTTTGTAGTTAACTATCATGGTGACTGTTATCAGCCTTTGACTGTCGCTACAATAAAACTGGCACAAACTAGTCGCAAATTCAAAAAGTGCAGTCATATCACTTCGCGTTCGTTCGGCAGTGACTGATTGCACTGTTGTAACTAACTAGAACAGAAAAACACAAGCAGTTTGCATTTGTAGGCCTTGATGTGTTATGAAATTAATATCATAAGCATACTTTTCTCTGATTGATTTCTTCTGATTTCTCTCACACTTTTTTAGTTGGGATTTTGTCCCTTACTCATTCGACATACTACAGATATGAGCAATGGCCAGCATCTACTATTAGCGTTCTGAAACAAAGTTCGGTTTAGATTTCCTAGATGAGTTAGCCTTCTGAACATTATCTATTCATAGACAGCACAAAATGTAATCTTGCAGCAGAGTGCGGTGCATCTGGGCGTGTGCTTCCGGTCCGGTGCGCGGCAAATCAACTTATCCATGTGACATGCTTACATGCTATCAATCTCGTTTGTGCTAAAATAATTTACGAAATTGATGGCGAATTTACGAGGAAAATTAGGATGCACTTTGTAACTACATAATCCTTTAACAGTTCAGTTTAGCTCATAGTGGGGTCTTAGTTTTTGCGTTAGTATGGTCCAGCTTATCGGTTCCTTGATTTATCCATTTATTCTCACATCGAAAGGCATTCTTTGTTTCCATTAATTTTTAGGCAAGCGTGTTCCATCGTCGGCCACAGCATCGTTTACCATCAGGTGAGATAGTGGTCAAACGCGAGCCTATCAATAATAATAATAAAAAAAAACAGCTCTGAAAATGTTGTGGGTGTATATTTGTTAGTTAATATTTGGACAAAACTGTTTATGACTAATCTACTGCTGTTTGTTTTCCCAAATATAATTGGTACTTATTATTAAAAAAAAATACTGTATCTTCCCATGCATTCTAATTCGACTAAAGTAATTTTAACACAAACTTGTCGATATGATTTTGGCTGTTACTGTTTACGCAAATTAGAACACAATATGACCCGTCAGGTATCATTAGCTTGGTTAAACCCGGATTATCACACGTTACGCACCATTTATTGAGTTATTTTGTGCCTACGTGCAGTTGGAAACATAGGAATAGCGGATTTTTGTTTAAAACCGCAACTATTAATGTATATAACGGATTTGAATTAGCCACAATGTTAGTTTATTATAGTTTATTATAATTTCAAGGCTTTTTAATATGCCCTGACGAATTAAATACATTATAAATATTTATTTTAAGAAGTGGCTACAGTACATTACCTGACACTTCATTTTTTCTTCTTCTTTCTCAATAGTATATTCGATATTAATTGGTGTTGTATTTATGTTGTTGTACACTAACAGCCCTAAATCTATTTCCTTTCGTTCAGTCCATCTAAATGTTTTCTGTAAGAGATGGTCCTGTGTTAATAATTATGAGGTGTACAATAAAGTACTTATATTAAAAAAAAATGTGTCTAGAAATGGTTTTATCATACACAAAAACCTTACACTCTTATCTGTATTGTACTCGTGGCTAGCCGTAAATCTAATTACTTTTCCGTCTCGTTGTAAATAATAAACCCCCAAGCATTGGCTTGATAGTTGTATCTGGAAGCGCTAATAAATAATAAACCAAGCGTAAAACTCGACGCGAATTTAATTTTACGCACAGAAGACAGATGTATCCGCGGAGAGCACTAATCATCATCAATCATGTCCTGAGATGCTCTGAGATGCTTTATGAACTTGTAATCAGGGTTCGTTTACGCAAACATTAATTAAAACGCAAACCAAAACAACCACAATCTATAAAACATGACATGAAACACAAAAAACGCAGCGTCTTTTCGCCGTAGAACATTTTGCTACACGACTGGCTAGATGGCTGTAGCAAGGCTCATCCCATTCATCCATCTTTTAAACGTCCTTCACTTTAGTAATTACTCGAAAAAAATCTCCGCTAATAACTCACAACGTTTTCTATAGCCTTCATGCATATAGGTACCTAAGCATACATAGCTTTGAGATACGGAACCACGAAGTCTGAAGGTTTTTAATCTTGAATTTCTCCCCCATGGCGAGCCAAGATGAGACGGGTGTCTTCATACAACTCTAGAAATGTATTCATACTATTCAAATGAGCATTTGTAAGCATTTCGCGTATAAGATGCTTGCTTTTTGCGTATTTCGCACCCATGTGTTGTTTCAGGGTAGTGTTTAGCAGTTATATGGTAATGGTGCTGAGTTTGACGCTTTCTGTCTTTATTTAGGTCATTTAGCGGACATTTGTAATGGTGGTTATTAGGTATACAATAATTTTAATAAAAAAATAAACACTAGGTAAAGTTATTTAAGAAAACATAAAATCATGCTGTAATCCAATTACCATTATTTCATTATCAATGACCCCTGAAATACATTATAACACCGAATAAAACATATCTACATTCATAAACCACGCGCGCCTACCAAAAATCTTATAGCAACGTAACTCGTTTCCTAATCAACGGAGCGCTGACCGTCAGGCGCATCACTCATTAGTCTCGCAACTGTCAGTCCTACGCATTATTTGTACTAACGAGACGACACATAACTGAATACAGTATTGTTTGTTATGTTTGTGTTGATATTATCTCTCTTTGTGTTATTGTATATACTGTTTTATTATTATTATGAGTATATGTAAGTAATTATGCTGTGTAGTCATGCGGACGCTATGCTGCTAAGCCGAGTACTACGATGCTGTTCCATTCAAACTATTATAACACGACTGGTGCCAAGTTTTGCTCTTACAGCGCTTTAAGCGAACTTTGCCAGCGCTGCATATTTCACAAAGTGTATTCAGAGTTCAGAGTCATCGTCTACACATGTTTCACGCTTGTCATAAAGCGCTGCAAAGCTTGTTTGCATAGTCTCACAACACCAAACCTATAGGGAAATAAATTGCAGACATTTTTACTCTCAGCATTTTTCCCCTGGCTGCCTCAATTTTGTAATTTACTAAAATGTATGTACTCTAGCTAGATAAGTACTAAATGTTTCCTTGTTTTCTCGTATTGTATTACAATGTAATCATAGCAAAGCTTTGTGACGGCTGCTGGTCTCATAAAGTTCATATTTTTTTCCCGCAGTGCACAAAGAACGGGGAGCTTTTAAGATTTTCTCTACCCCTTAGTCTAGACGGGCTGGGGGGGTACAATGAAGGTTTACATTCAGCCGAGCCCGCATTTTCCCGCGTCTTATTATTTTTCCGAAATAAAATGTTTTTGTTCCGGTCTTTTGCTGTTCCTTTTTTGGCTGTTTCGGCTGATTTACGGTCTTGTTTTATTTTATTGAAATCCGTGAAAATATACGACTGCATTTCTGGATTCCTTTGAAGTAAGGTATTCCTGGTGAAGGTTGCGGAATCCGATGCATGCGAGACGCACAGGATCGTTCATCGGTGGTCCAACTGTGGACGTATATCGGCTTAAATGATGATAATGATGTCTGGATTTAAAACTTGTAATGGCCGGCCTTTTATTACTTCAACTTAGCCTAAGATTTTTAACTTTGATAAGTTCTCGTAGTTATTCAAGATACCTACTGATTTTCTTGATTGCTCAAGTATCCATAAAAAGGCATTTAAATGGTATAATCACGACCATAGATGTACACCCACTCTTGAAATGAGGCATTAATTGATGCTATGTATTTGGTAAAACAACGTTTTAGCATTTAACTGTGCTAAATTGAATTGTTGTATCCACTGTCTTTACTAAATTGCGACTTGGTACTGAAGAATAAATCGGTTGATCTCAGGAATTCTGTGGAGTATGAGAAGATATTTAGTTTCTTTACTTAGGTTATGAGGTGAATTTTTAGTGCGAATTAAAGAAATGAGACTGCAATTAGTCAAACAGTCGATTACACAGTTTGCAACGACTGCATTTATAACTGATGGGTAGTTTATTTTTACTGTTCATAGGCTCGTATTTGACCAATAGCTCACCTGATGGAAGTCGACAATTTTGTCAATGATGAAGCACGCATGCTTAGAAGTAATCTATTCAATTTTGACCTTAAGATTCCCAAATTGTAGCTATCAGAAAACAGACTCAGACAGGGAATTCCACTTCTAAGCTGTATAGGTACGTCTGGTGGTCTGATAATGGCACGGGCTTGGCGGTATTAAGTTATGCCATTCCGATGCTTACTGCCAGAAGTGCAAGCGGTAGAAAATGACAGGTTAGCAATTAGGCGTCGATGCTCAAGACTTTAAAATTACGACTCGACGAGTGTACTATTACCGATATATGTATAGTATCATAAATTACTTTTCTCTATATCATCTTAAACCCACTTACTAGAAAATAAATCGATCTAACGAGAAACCTATCTATTCCGAAGACGTAACTAATCGCTGTGAATTTCAACACATGTGCCGGAAAGTTAAGAGCTCTCGAGATAAAGTGCAGCTTTCTAAATCATTGGCTAGCGTAGGGAGAGGTGCTGAGGAGCGAACGCGACTAGGTACCTAGTAATTATTGCGCTTTGCTCTGACGTACTGACTTATGCACTGTAATGAAGGGATAGTGTAAGTGTAGTATTTAAGTCAAGTGTGAATAAGTTACTTCTAGGTAAGTGTGCTCCATCATCTATCACGTCATCGCTTACCATCAGGTGAGATAGTGGTCAAACGCGAGCCTATAAGTAATAAAAAACTGGTCAATTACGAGTCGGACTGGCATACGAAGGGTTCCGTACTAGAATATTAAAATCAAGCAAAATTAACTTAATTATTTGTTGCTGTATCTGTGTATTCCAGTTGTTGCTGACTTAGATACGGAACTCTAAAAAATGTTACGGACAATCTATTTTATGGCACGCACTATCTACATAGGTACATACGTATACCATAGATATTACAGAATAGTGTAACATTTCCATGACTATCGGAAGCACATAAATACACGTGACGTCATACACTGTCAACTGGGACGCGGCTCCTTCCGCTTCCTGTGCTCGATGAAAACGTCATTTACATATTCAGGAGACATTTTCTAACTGAAATGTCGATGTCTACGGGGAGTTTAGGCTTGAATTTATCGAGAACTAATGATTCACCCTGGTTCCGTATGAGTGCAAATCTTCTATTTACAAATATGAAAGTCTTGAGTTAGATACTTATGCCCCTATCAAACGATGTATTACGTGAAGTTTTAAAGACTTTATGAAAGATTCTTGTTTCTTTGGATTCTTGAAACTTCCCACGAAATCGAATCAAAATGAATAATAAACACTGTCATTATTAGTTTTTGCAAAACTACTCTCAAAAGCCCGATTTAACCTTTCGTATGCCGTAATTAGAGACACAATTAAAAAGTTATTGTGTCTCGCGTGGATCCACGTTCCGGACACACAAAGGGTTAAAGAGTGTTATTTTCAATGGAAACATTTTCGCGAACGAAGTCGCTGGAAAGTGCTAGTTTTATACATAAACGTTATTCGTCTATTGGCCTTTCTATTATTCGAAACTGCATCAAAATCCATTGCGTGTTTTAGAAGGATTAAGCGCATAAGCCGACAGACGCGGAAAGCAACTTTGTTTCAAGTATCAAAAGGGGTTGTAAAAACCTCTTTTGTTCTTCGAAAACAACAAGAAAAGCTAGCTGCTGTAATGTGTATAGGAACAGCCACGATCACACGCGTCAGTTCGCTCTGATATCCCGCGCAACAATGGCGCCGAGATGAAAGGACATCTCTATACCGTGGTGCTGCTTACAAAGCTTTGTTATCAGTAGCATTCATTCAGCCAACCAGATCCATATTACGTTGTAGTGATGGAGGTGACTAGACCCTTTGAGGCTCTACCACGAGCTCCTAAACACGATCCTTTTTACGACCGAAACTGAACTGTTACAGAGATGGAGATATATAGGACGTATAGCTCCATCCCTCATGTTCGCTCGCACGCTTGACGATTTAACACGTCATGGTAAGGCTCCAGATCTATATCACGTTGTAATGAAGGAGGTGAGTGGACCCTCAGTTTTGGTGTTTGACAAGCGGATGGGACGCTTCCGGGCTTAACTGTCAGAAACTCAGAACTTTTCGGACTGAGGTCTATGGAATTGGGGTTGACAGTTGATGTAACAAAAGGTAGTTGTAGACTGAAAGGTACGGCTGATTTTGCTAGGGCTGCGGGAATGTTGGAGCGTGTTTATCGTGGCCTCAAAGGGTGTTTAATCAGCTAAAGCGGCTCGCCGTCACTCCACCCCAGAACGAGAAGTCTTCGGATGATATCCCACCTCAACAAAAGATACGACTAGTTAGAATGTGAGCATTTTCAGACACTGATGTGTGTTACGGTCGCTAATGAGACTGAGGCTGATGACCAGGTATAACCAAATCGGCCTTCTGGTGGTCAGGATATCCTTTAAAAAGCCGTGGGTTCTGGCTATATGGCTCGCTGCTCGAAATTTTAGGAGGTGACGATGACGTCACGATATGGTAACTGCACGAAGACTGCGCTGACGTTCATTGTCGAGGTTCACCAGTTTAGAGGTAGCGGAACACGGTGCAAACCTCCATTGAAAAGAGAGGATCCTCCGACCAGACGGGAGATATCCCTGATCCAGGCAACTGCCCAATAGATGATTTCAGACTGTTTTTTAAGTTCAGAGCGCGCGGAGAACTCTAATTGCGCGATGCAGGATTTAATAATATTTTTTTTTAGTTTTTATGTGGAACCTTAGATTTCGTTACACTACGATAATATTACCTCCAGCTCTTTAATCAAGAACATGATCCTCTTTCAATGCATTCCCTACATATGTATGTTTCCACCCCTATCTTCACCCTATTTCCATAACAAGCAGTCTATTTACGGATAGTGGTATTTCGTGGGGGCTATTTTGGTGGTAGTTAATCACTTGGGGGAACAAACAACGTATCGGGAGTTTCCGAACCATAAACCATGGGTAAATTATCTTACCTTAATTCGATGTGTTTAGTAGATCCTTAGGTAGCTAAGAAACTGCAGGAATTTTGGAAAGAATTACTTGGTTCCTGGAAAGCTAAAGGCAACTGTAGGAGACAGGTGGGATTTAGTCAGTCGGAGTCTAAAGCTAGAACTACATTAGACCAACGCACACGTGTATCACGCCTGATTTGTACGTAGATCGACGTCGCGTGGCGTGGATCAAGTGTAGCTCTACAAGTTTAGTTGCCATATAAAATGTATGGAGACCGACGCGCTCAGATCGGCGTGTGTGGCACACGTGTGAGCAGTGCAGTTTACCTTGACACATCCTCTCGATGTCGGAGAAGTCAAATGATGGTTTCCATTTACAAAAAAAAAAGATAGGCAAGGGAATCACTAATATTTCAAAGGCAAAAGTTTGTACGTTGTGTGTTTGTCACTGTTTCACGCTCAAACGCCTGATCGGATTTGGCAAAAGGATAAACCAAGTCCAAGAATAGCACATAGGATACTTTTTACCTCGAAAAAGTATATACTACTTTTGGGTTAATTTTCGCGTTGGCAAAAGCCTAGCTTTACAATAAACAAATAAAACAGAAATAAATATTAACGTGGAAATAACGTCAATTGTTGTGTTTACTATTTTTATTAATAACTCTACCTATTATTAAACTAAAATAAATCAGTCAAATGTGGCTATGTAATTAATTACGTAAGACTTAGTCGTAACAATTCTTCATGTGCACTAAAATGATTTTATTTCATGAACAGGATTTTTTTTTGTTTATAAATTTTATAATACCTACGAGTATATTGTTTTATAGTCTGTCGTATGATTTTGATAACGATTTTTTGTTGGTGATGATAATGCCTTCTAGGCGATTTCGGCTACAGTGAGGTTTCCTGGCTCCGCATATGAGCTCAGATATGCTGCTCTGTTATATGCCGTCATGTGATTCGCTTATCCAACTTTGGCCGAAAGACTCCCGAGGCCAGAGAGGACGTATCAGAACACCATGATAAATAATAATTGCTGTTTTTTTTTCAAGGTGGCAAATCATCCAATTACTTCTCCAGCTCTACGTGAAGCAGGAAGGCGAGTCTGCTTTACACTGACTAAAACCACACCTGTGTCCTTCATTTTCCCTTTGTGTTTTAAGACCACGGGTTTCCTTTTCAGAAAAATTCCCGCGGCCTAATGGCTATCGCTACGTTTTGATCATATCTCTTTCAGGGGCGCATGGAACACTACGCGCTGTCGACGACTTGGGCTTGGTTTGGACGATCGAGCTACCTGTCGCTCGTCGTCCGCAAGCCCGCGACTACCCAGGCTGGTAGTCGGGGTCGGGGTCACAGTGGTTGGGGCGTGAAGATCTCCGTTCTCTCAAGCGTGCAGCTATCTTCTTCGCTAATATTTCTGCTTCACAAAAGAAGGCGAACGCCTAAGGGCAGGCGGTTCCTTCTCTTCCTCGCACCGTACCATAGCCTGAGCCAAGGCCTGGCGCTAGAGGTCGCCGCCGCTGATCGCTTTCACGAGGACACGGAAGTGCTCCTCCCAAGTTTGGCACACCTCTACCGTATGCTCCCACCGTATCCTTAGCGTTTGGTTGTCTAGCTTTGAGGTCCTCGCGTTATTGATCTAATTCCAACCTTCTTTTAACCGCAGAGGCCCGCACGTGCCACTGCACACGACCTCTACATTCACACCGATTCTTTTATCATGCCCTCAGTTTTTTTTATTAAATCATTAACGCTGCCACCTTCTTATCGTATTTCCTAAAATCATATCGATTAATAATACGGTTTGTTTATCACATAATGGCATGATATCATTGTGTTATAGTCATCGATAAATTGTGTGGTTTTATTGCGCAACGCAAAGTCGTTCGTGGTTGCGTGATAGTTGCAATTGTTCGTGAGTTATGGCAGTCGCTTTGTGTTGCTTGTCAATTAGATATAAATCGCAGAGCGTAGGTACATATATGGACGAAATTGAGCTTTGACACAATGTCTATCCATATAAAATAATTGTTTTCTACGTTGACAGACATTTACCTATATTCATAATATGCATACGACAGCTGGAGAATGGTTTTTGCAGGTCGACAGTTGCTCCGGTTCGGAAATTCTTTGTTACTGCATATTGCAAGCAAGTTTACAAATGTTATTTTATAACTGTCGTATTTGTGTGTTGTTTTTGTCATGCCTTCTTTTTAGTCGTAGAATCCGGGCAGAGTGATCATGGAGTGTCTGGTAACTTGATAGCGGCTTTTGCGAGACTTCTCCATCTCGCGTGGCATTGCCTGTGCATTCAATGATGGGAACACTCTATGCCTAGTTATTTAATAAAGATGCTCGCAGAACAGATGGTCAACGGGTCTGAAAGGTTCCAGAGTAGAGACCACATTACGGAAGACACAGCATTAGAACCCCTCCCAAGAGAACCCATCACCTAGAGAGAGTCGATACGAGATGCACAGGATTGGTCTTTGTGGCGAAATTTTGGGAAGGGATATGTCCAGCAGTGGACATCTTTCGGCTGACGTGATGGTAGAAAGATTCTATTTTTCTGGTCAAGTTAATACAGTTCGAAATTGTTACAACAACTGGTAGCAATCGCTGTGATACATACGTACATGGCCCCGTTTCTATATCTTTTGATTCGGAAACTACATTGCAATTAAAAGTAGATAAACCTTATCTGTAGGTTTATTTTGTATTTACATTATTCAGTTTAATTGTTTTAATGTGCGTGGTTTAACGTTTGCATTTTGTTGATTTTAAAATAATTCAATGTGAACTGGATTTTGAAATTTTTGTGAAATGTGATTGTGTTCAAAATTATCACTGGTTTTGCAAAATAATGTCATTTAAAATTCTTTTAATCAAGTGTTCCCTCAGAACTAGAAAGCCCTTTGCCGAAATAGTTGCCTCCAATGAACAAAAAATCCGGATCATATTTTTTTTTAATTTGAAAAAAATATCAAATTAGTTTTTCCACTCTGGCTAGAATAAAAGGGACTGTCAGGCTTATACCGACAAAAACTCGCTCTTGTTCCTCCAGTTGCCCTTTGCGTTCCAAGACCGTAAATCTTTCAAACAATCCCGCTTTTTGTTTTCAATCATATCTAATGTGCTCAAATGGTTCTTTAATTAAATTATGTCACCAAAATTGATAAATATATCACTCTATAGTTACATTTATGCAACCTATTTAATTCCCTTAACTAAAGACACAGTCCTACAAATATCAACGTCTCAATTGATATTAATGACACTGTACACGACAAATACGACTAACCAACCATGCATAATATTTCTATAGCACAATTTATCATCATAATGTTTGTGGCGACCCATTTTTCTTGGCCTGTAGTGTAATACAAACTTCTCTTTAAATCCGGTTAAACATAAACTGGCGTTACAGTAAACTTTACTTCTACAGTTAAAGTAACCAACCAATACCAGTTGACCTGTCGTATTCTGAAGATTTCGGTTTGAATGGTCGAAAGATTCAGGCACAAAATAGATAAGTACAGAAGACAATCTCATGTGTATGTACTTCACTTTTTATACCTACGCTCGGTGGACGCACACTAATGAGCGTTTGAGCTGGAACTGTTCGACGAGCGGGCCGAGGCGCTCCGAGATATCGTGCCCGTGAGCGCTGTCTATGTGTGCGTTGCTCGAGCGCGCTTTGTATGTAGATTGACTTCTGTACCTGTCTATTTTGTGGTTCAGGTCAAGATACGATGGTTGTGTATGCTCTCTATTTAATTTACGAGTGGTAACGATGACACCCACAAATGGCGATTCGATTCAATTACATACTACACATGCTGTATTCAATGAATATGTTGTCACACGATTTTCGACTCTAGCAGTAAGTGAGATAGGATTTTTTCGACCCTTCATTGATAGAATCTGTATTGATCAACATTGAATGCTGTCTGTCTCTTTCAACTTTGACTACCCTGTTGGTCTAGTGGTTAGTGACCCTGACTGCTATGCCGGTGGTCGTGGCTTCGATTTCCATCCAGGACAATGTTTGTGTGATGAAAACATCATTTCACAAGAGTGTCCAATTGACAATAGAGTTTCTTGCACGTTCTTTTCCATAGAGATCTACGCTTTGGAACGTGCAATTTAGCTTAATTTTTTTTTAACAATTTAAAAGTGCCTGTAATTGGTCTATTTGAAATAAACCTTTCTGATTTCTGACTTTTTCTGTGTCTGTGTGTCATTTATGTATGTATGTAGAAATATAAAAGTATGTCTATCAGTTGTCTAGTACCTACTCATAACACAAGCTCTGCTTAGCTAGGGACTAGCCGACGTTGTTTGATAGTTGTGGGATATTATAATATTATTAACTTTTAATTCGATTCAAATTCCTTTGAATAAAAATATGAAATCGAATGTTCTCTTTACAAAATCCACACATTGGTTTTAATAATAAAATATGGTAGCAATAAAGCTTGGAACGTTAAAATGCAGGGAACGGCATAAATTCGCGACCGATAGTCGAGTCGAAATGCCATCGTCCGTCGGTTTCAGTATCACATTTTCCGCGAAGCTGCGGAAAAGCCGACGCTCGGAGGCCGTATTTCAGTCACGAGAGGCCTCCAGCCCGCCATAGCACTCACACAGACACACCATACATAAACCTCGTATAAATCATTTGCAAAAGCTCTGTGTGGGTTTTAGGTAAAGCTTGCTTCGTGCTACGATTTAATTGGTTTAGGCAATTAGTTGTTTAGGTTCTCTAAAACGTGGACCCTTTTATTGGATAAGTGTTTGCTGGGTATTTTGCATTCGGCTCGTCTGGAAAGTTTTTCACTATGCCCCTTTACCGTTATTCAGTCACCAAGAGTGAATAACTGTAAATTGATATAGTGTCCGATATTTGTATAATACTTACAATTATACCTATTATACAAAAGTGATGGTTTTCATGTGTGTCTGATATTTGTATAATACTTAGAATTATACAAAAAGTGATAGTTTTCATGTATGTTTCATGTTTTTCATTTTTAATTCACCACTAATTTTTAATTAGTACAAATACTTAAAGGGCTTATTTGAAAAGCCCTTGTTATTATTTAAGTAAAGTCTCAATAAATAATATTCATAAACAGCAAAGTTATTAGCGTTTCTGTTTATCCCAAAATGTCTTTCAATTTGTGAAAATATTGTGCAGGCTATTGATTATGAATGAATAAATGACGATTAAAATGGAAAAACACTGCCCGCAATATTTTCTACTAGCAATTGTTATGTATGATTAAGGCGTATAGTTCCTTGAACCATCTGGCCGAAATTATGTGAACGCAACTCTCGCACTCGCCTAGGCGGCAGTACGCAAATCTGTGCATTTATTTGCGGCCAGCAGCGCCCGGAAAGCGCTTTAAATCCATTTTCTCTGCGAGATATTGATTGATTTACATATGCAATGTTCACTTTGAAGAATATTTAACCACCAATTTTTATGTGTAAAAATGTTTCTAAAGGTCCAAGCCGTTTCGAAGGAGTAGGGAAAAGTTGCGAAAATTGCGAAATTGCTAAATATTTTTTTTTGACAAAAGTATTAATTGCACGAAAAAATCAAATGTTGATATTATTGTTCATGAATCTATAATAAACATATATTTTTTTCAAACCGATTGACCTTGCCGTTACGGAGGAGTAGGCCTCAGAAAATCACTGTTTTATGGCACTTTTCGGGCGCTTGGCCCTTAAATCTATGATGAATTTACCTTTTCGTGGTCAATATTAGAATTTCGGTTTTTTCTACTTTTGAATACAAAAATACGATCAGTAACGGGTACAGACACAGGCCCATTTTTTTGTGTACTAATTAAAAAGTAGGGGTGTATAAGTAATAATACAGTAGATGAGTGACACTCGCCAATCTCTAGAACTAGCTTCCGGATTGGAAAAATCTTTCTTTATTTCGACGATCTATTACCTAGACCATGACATTTAAAGTAAGATTGTTTTATTATTTATTCAGTGCGGGTAAAAGACAGAGCTATACAGGTTGTCTAGCGCCATCTCTTACCCACACGGAAACAAGATTAAAACATTTTGAATGTCATGGTAACCCCCCCAGATTCCTGACAAATAAAATACGCTATATACACTACAATCCACGGAAGCGAAGTAACCAAAGACGAGGGTAAAACCGCTGGGCTCAGCTAGTCTTTCATACTGACAAATTCTTTCATGAGGAATCAGTAGTATCTAGTAAAAAGAAAATACTGAGACACTTGGCCCCAACTAATGTACGATTCCTAGAACCAATTTATGACCACTTCCCTTCACTAACCAACATTCTTAAATAAAGAACACCCCTTATTTATTCGTACATATGTATCGTATTTCGAACCCTAACGGCGAGTAAGAACGACACAACAGGCGATGTCCTAACATTTCCCATCTATACACGTCTACTTGTATATACGTCCGGAAAACACGTCGCCATTGCACCGTTCCCTACGTAGGCTGGTCGCAAAATATCGATAGTTTCCATTCGATGTAGCTTTATCGGTATCTCAAAACCTAGCAGTTTTTGTTCCACTGATGAACAAAAGCTTCCTAAAGTCCTTCCCCGACATTTTTGTTCTTTAAGCTTCATCGAAAAAAAAAACTTTAGTTAGAGTCCGGAAAAAATATTGTACCCAATATGAATAGGTTCGCGTTTGACCAATATCTCACCTTATAGTAAGCGACGATGTGGCCGACGATGGAGTACGCTTACCTAGAAGTAACCTCACACTTGAAATGAAGACAGACAGAAATCCTAGGTTACAGCTATCAGGAAAAATAGACTCCAGCAGGGAATTCCACTCCCTTAGCTGAGCACACAACGAATATATTCCCAAAACGCTTTGTACGTATGGGTCGGATGTCTACCATGTATCGGTGGCGCAACGCCGTACGTCTGGTGGTCCGAGGATGGAACGACTTGGAATTAAATTGTACAATTCCAAACAACACTCTTCGAAATGTTCAAGGAGCTGTTAGCAACAGTAGGGACCCTGCCGGGTCGAAACCTACTGGGGCCAGGGTTATCCGAAAAGGAGCTCGAGCCCCGGTACGAAGGCTAGAAGGAACGGGGTGGGTCTTTTAGTCAGTAAGAGTCTGACACCATCTCCCGGTCCGCCCAAGAGCGGGGGTTGTCATTGGATGATTTTTTCCCACCATAAAACAAAAAAAAAACTCTTTTATATGTATATTGTTTAAAAAAAATACCTTTTTGAAATGTCGATACATTGGCCGACATCCCTATTTCTATGTCTGAGTGTAACCCGTACAGCTAGCTATGGGAAATTTACGTCAGGAAATTGATAGACACTATACCTATCTTCGATGTTCACCATGGTGGTCGAAATTCATTTAGCTACTGGCTGGGCTGTTAGTTCATGATAAATTACGAGTACTTAGTAGATTGAGACTGCACGTGGATGGTTATAAACGATTTGTGATGAGTTCGTTACTTATGTATGATTGAGCGAGTTTGAAAGTGATAAATTACTTGGAAAGTGGTGGCTGTTTTTTGAATGATGCTTTTAGTAGTGCTTGTCATTAATATGCATTTACATTACACACACGATTGTATTTATAGGTAACAACTGTAGTCGCATAATAGTCGCACTCAGTGCTGGGCCACACTGACAGCGCGGTTGCGGGTACGCGCGCGATTTGCTTGACCAGTAGCCCGATTCACGTAATGAAAACCGTAACGATATCGTAGCGATTTATTCGTTTAGACCATTTTCGTATTCACATCCATCAATCGAGTTGGAACGACACGGATTTTAAAGTCGTTTGAAATTCGACGATTTAAAAAAAAATCTGTATTACATTATCCTGGTAGAATACTTATTGATGTAACTGAAAATAAGTCGATAGATCGTGAATACCGCTTTTGGGTAGGACATCGATCGAACGACTATAAAACTTCAACGATATTTGACTTGTTTGATTTTACGTGAATCAGGCTACAGACTGTCAGCGCGGTACGGGGAGCGGCGCGGGTGCAGGGATACAGTTGCCGCTCATCGCCCGCGCACTCACTGTGATCACTTGTATGAACGACCTATGGTGTGAGTTGCCCGCGCGCGTCCCGCGTTTAACAACCCGCACCGTTTCTCGCGACACCCAAATGAAGTTCTTAAGTTTGAGATAGCCACGCCGCGCCCACCCTGCACTAGCGTTTCCAGTCTGGCCTAACACTCAGAGACACCACTATAAACAGATCACATACTTATCAGTGCAGCCAACATGCGTACATAATTTTATTGTGGTCAGTCTCAAGCAACGCCTTGGAGAACCGGCACAAGTTATACAGAGGACAACACATGTAGTATCACCCTCAGGAAATATCAATGATCAAAAAAAGATTTCCAAATCGCAGTAAGTATTTCTACTGCCTGAGTCACATTTTGACCAAAAAAACAGCTCAAAAGAAAAGTCAATAAAAATCTGATAACAACAGATCAACAACAACAACAGAGATAACATACACAAACATATTCGTAAATCAAGTCAACACGACAACGACACAAAAAAAAACAACGGGCAGAAAATATTCTTCTTCATTTTCCGATGAAGCTTTCTTGTTCCATAACTTGAAACATTACCATAGGCATTTGGCACATAATGTACAGTGACGTCACAGCATGCTTAACCAGTGTTCTTGCTAATGAGGCTCGCGTCTCCTCCCCTTTTGTTTATATGCACAATAGCGTCAGCAGAGGCGTAGCTGGACTGATTTAGATGTGGGCAAAGGTGCATCAGCGAGGCCTTTTTCTTTTATAAATTCGAAAACGACACAACGAATGTCGTAACCTAGTGTTCGATCACACTTTTTTTTGGTTGATGAGTTCGCGCTTGACCTCTATCTCACCTGATGGAAAGCGACGAAGCGGTCAACGATGGAACGCGCTTACCTAGAAGAAACATACTCACTCTTGACTTAAAATTCCCGGGTTGTAGCCATCAGGAAACACAGACTCCGGCAAGGAATTCCGCTCTTTAGCTATACGCACAATCATATTGTTCCCAAAACGTTTTGTGCGTGTAGGTGGAATGTCCACCATATACCGGTCATGCCATGTACATCGTCGCTCATCATCAGAAATGGTGGACAAACGTGAGCCTATCTACACTAATATTATAAAGAGGGAAACTTTGTATTTTTGTGTGTATGATTGTAATGAATAAACTTAAAAACTACTGTGTCGATTTTAAAAATTGTTTCACCATTGGAAAGCTACATTCATCCTGAGTAACATAGGGATATTGCCCGTGCGAAGCCGGGATGAGTCGCTAGTAAATTATAAAACAAAACCTTCGTTGTTAAAGAGCTCTCATACACGCGGGGCCTTTGTGAGTGCGAAGGCCATAGGTGAGGCTCATATCGCCCACGCCTAACTACGCTACTGAGCTTCAGGCTCAAAACGGCTGCACAGCCGGCAGACAAAGTTTCGCTGTTGAATATCCTGTGCTACGCTTCCACCTTGTTAGTAACTGTACTATGTTGTTTTGAGAGGCTTTCGATAGTTTTCGAAGTATTGGCAGTTATAGTTTCGTGTTGGACAAAGCGGCTTGCTTGGAGCTATTCATGTTTAGAACTTAAAGTTTAAAATGTTTGAAAGTGTTGTAGTTATTTCTTCAAAGGGATCGATTTAGTTTCTGCTTCGTTCCGGTTTTTTATTTATGTTGACTGGCCTACCACTGTCCTCTCATCATCTTCATCATTAGCCTTTTTAATGTTCCCACTGCTGGGACGCAGGCTTCGAATTTTTGGTTCTAGGACATGAAGGTTTCCTCACGATGTTTTCCTTCACCGTTTTGAGACCCAACAGAGTAATCGTGTAGTTTCTGGCCCGTTCTTCTCCATAGGAAACGACCTTGTAAATGAACTAAGATTAGATCAAAATTTGCATAATTAGACGTAGTATTACTTTCCAAATGCTAGTTTACCGTTTGCGCAATCGTTTTCTTCGGGTTTCCCAGTTTAATACACACTTCCCCTCTATTTATTACCACTATTACCGTTAGAAATTGGACACGCATAGACTTCTTACTAATCACCTGGTCTATACTATACCCTTACTCTTTGCTTGCATCCTTATTACTGTTTTGCAAATTACTGTTAGCATAAAAGCACTTCGTTAGCACTACACAGGTGTTGAAATTAATTTGTGCACTCTATAAAATGCAACGTATGGCGCTTCCTTTAGTGAAGCACTAAAAATTACAATTAATTAAGTGGTGTGCATCGCAAACGCCGTAAACTTATTGTCTTAGGCTCTGTACACACGTTCAAACGATTCACCAGTGCCGGCTGTCAGGCAGCGCATGCCTTCAAAATTAACTGTGTAACTTACTGCACTCATCCAATATAGATCACTGACGTTGATGAAACAAACGCAGAGTTGTGGGACTGAGCTGTCCATGTCTGCCAAAGTATCCACTGTGCGAGGGCCTGATAGGCTGATACAGCCAAAGTATCGGGACGGACTATACCAGCCGAAGGTCCACATTAACCTTGGATCCAGAGTGATAGGGGAGGCTTTTGACCAGTACTGGTGCAACAGCACAGTAGGTTATTGTGCGTACAGCTTAGGAGTGGAATTCCCTGCTGGACTCTGTGTTTCCTGATAAGAGTGTATAGGTTACTTCTTGGCAAGCGTGCCCTATCGTCGGCCACATCATCGCTTACCATCAAATTAAATAGTGGTCAAACGCGACCCTATCCATAATAGCAAAAAAAGCCGAGGTGCTTATCAGTTCAGTGCCGGTCCGACAAACAGCGACTGTTAGCCTGAACGTGTGGATAGAGCCTTAGCTTGAACCTAGCATACCTACTGTCTACACAACCGCGCTGACTTTGAACTTTACTAGGGGTAACTCGAACCAATATTTATTGGAAAAAGCTCAAACTGTCGGCCATTGACTGGCGGCTGTGAATTTTTTACAAGTGCTGAAATAGCTCGGATATTTTGTTTTGCGCTAATGCAATATTTTTCAATTGCTTTTTCCGAATTTTATAGTATTGCAGTCCCTGTTATGTAAATATTGTATTCGTGATTCGCTAGGTACTTTTGATCGTACATTTTCGAATCCACTGTTTATTTATCAATGTTGCTATTGCCCCTTTATTATTTTAAGTTGTTACGATCTACGGTAAGGTTGTCTGGTAGATATCGCTGTTAGCGATAAGACCACCATTGTACCCATAGATTTTTTAGAAGTTTTATTATAAGTTATTATATTAACTATTTTGGTGTACAGTTTAATGTTTATATTTGTTTTATCGTTAATATTGTGTTCTTTGAAATTACGCGAGCAGTAGATCATTTAATTATAATGATTAAGCGTCGAACTCAATGAGCAGTAATTTTCTGAACGAGTTTCTCGATCGAGTTCCATTAGTAAAAAGCTTAGGCCTCGAACTTCGAAGGCAGAAAGCTCCCGCCCGCCCACCAGTCGCTCGACACACCGCGTAGGGCGCGCTCGCGTAGCCTTCTCGTACACGTGAACACATGTTAACGTGAATACACGTGAACGTGAACAAACGTTATCGTGAATTTATACGCCTTTGTTTCCTAACAACCGGTTTGTATTATTTCTAATTAATGCTTTAGTGCGCATGTTTTTATCACTGATTGGTATTTCATGTTAGTAAATTGTTTTCTGAGTTTCGATTTGAAGTTAATGAAAACTCCGGGAAATACCGTGTAGGTATTTTTTTTTTAATTAGGGAATTGTAACCGTTGGTTTTTCGGAAAACAATATTGTGTTTTCAGGTAGTTATTTTATATTTTATGTTGTTGTAACTTTTCACGATCGGCTGTTTTTAATAATAAAAAGTGTTAGGTAGTTCGTTCTGCAATACAGTTTTCATAAAAATTGAAAAGTCTTTTTTGTTTTTTAACAAAAATTGATATCCGAATATGATGGATGGGATTTTTGTTCGTGTTTGTCGTTGTTCAACAAAAATGCAATAATGGTTTTGTAGCGTGAGTTGGCTGAATAGTTTTTGTGTTTAAAAATTTGAGCTTTTCATTTTTAATGCAGTTTCAGGAATTTTATCGGTTGGGGCGATTTAGCATATCATTAAATTACAAACAGAGTTCTTCGGGTTATAAGAAGTTAAAATATTGTGCTAAAAAAGTTTACCTATTTTATTTCTTTTACTTATGTTGTCCCACTTCTGGGCAAAACTTTGCCCAGTAGCCCCTTATTCTTCCCTGTATTCTGCATTCTTCGGTAAATCTTCCGTAGTTATATCAACAAAATTGATTTTAAGTAATATTAGCTGACCCGGCGAACTTCGAAAAATGAATGAGGTGATTATTTTTAGCCAAAATTGTTGACCGAATGATTGAATGATGACGAAAGTATTTGACAGTTGCTGTCATATTGATTGGCGTTCTTATTTTTTTTTTTTTTTACGTGTTTTTTTTTCACTTAAAAAACGTGATCATCCAAGTTAGTCTAGCCGTTCTATAGTTGGCGTAACCAACACGACTTTATTTTTTTGTTTATAAATTATGTCCTTTTTTGTTGCACAGTCAGAGCTAAAAATTTTTATAGATGACCCGTGTAAAGAAAGCGAAGATATTATCAAACATAAAACCTTTTGGGGATGCTAGCGAATGTTGCGGTTTCATGATAGTAAAATATCAAAGTGGAGCAAAAAACTTGTGTCCGCGATGAAATCCAATAGATACGGATTGTCCGCATTTATAGTTTACGATCGCATGTAGATATGATATTAGATAAAAACTGAAAATCTTTGCAAAAGTATCTCTAAATGTTTTTATTGCTTTTGCTTTTATATTGACCTGTCTTTTGGTTCTCATTCTATGAGTCTACTTCATTCCTTGTAGTCGTGTTCAAGAGTTGAATTTAAAATTCACCATTTTTATTTCAACTAAAGTTTTTCTAAATCGGTGAATCATTTTGTGCAAGGGAATTATCGTCTTTACTTTTATTCAAGAAAAAATTATTGATAAATATTTGCTACAGAAAAAAATAACTCTAGTCCCATACTTATAATGAACTAGCTGATGTCCGCGACTTCTTCCGCGATAGCACAATGCCATTTAGTCACTATTTCAAGAAGTTTTTTTTTTGCGCAGAATTCTAATTATTTTTCTAAAATAAAAGTAGTCTAAGTTACTCCTTTTAACATCAGCGAGTCCAGTCATAATTGGTTGAACCGTTTCGAAGATTTGCCGGAACAAACAGACTGACAATAATAAAAAAAAATCGCAATATTTAAAAAAAAAAGCAAAGAGACGCTTCAGTTTTATTTTAAATTCATATGTATAGATCTATACATGCTATTTCATATTAATTAACCATATTGTTTACCTTTAAAAATAACAATACTCCAAAGAGGATAACGTCTGTGTCGACACATTATAATAAATTTCTGTTATCTGAACGCTAGTGAACGCGTCCAACAAGTGACATATTTTGTCCTGTCCTGCCATTCTGTCAGTATTCCTTCACGCGGACGAACTATCGTCCTCTAACATAAAAACTAAAAAAAAATATTCAACCTAAATACTGTAAAATCTTTTTCTAGTAGAATGTGATAAATTAGTGTATATATAAATATATTTTTACGTGTAAAGTTTGTGTGTACATCGCCAAAATGTTGACTTCTGTGCGCTCCAGCGCCTTCCAGGACAGGCTCTTCAATTTCAAGTCTATCAAAGAAAAGTTTGAACAGACCAGGTAATTTTGTGTTTAGTCTATTATTATTAATTCAACCTACAGGATAAACCTGCAGATTTTCTTCCTATCTCACAAGGACCGTGCATTTTATCGGAGTAAAAAGCAGTCTAGATCTCAAGTTTAACTCGATAATTATCATTGAAAGAATTTGGAAATTGAGATAGTACTTCCAAATATTATCTTTTACGAACGACGTTATTAAAAGTGCTTGACTGCAATCCCACCTGATGGTAAGCAGTGATGCGATCGTTGATGGTGAGGCGCATTAGTTTATTAAGAGTCTTGTAGACACCTAAATTATAATTGGACAAGAAGACCACAGCAGGCAAATTGTAATATTAGTACTTCTTGATAATATTAGTTTAATTTTAAAAATATATATATTTTTGGTTTTAAAATAACTTAATGAGAATGCCAGACTAATCGACGATAGCTAATAGGTATCTTATCTATTCTTAAACTTTTTTGTAGACTTAAGTTCATAAATATTTAGACTCGCATGTGTTTCTTTGTCTGAATATTAAAATCTCGTTTAATTTACATATTCAGTACAAACAACAGGAAATAATTTTCCTACATTGTTATTTTTAAATATTGAAACGAGAGGAAATATTGTAAAATAATTACATAACAATAATTAGTTGTTTGTTAATAGCAAATAAGCTTAGAAATTGTTAGTATCGTATTTCTTAAAAACTATGTCAGTAAATAAAAAATCTCTACTGATGGAAAAAATGAATGTATTGACCGGCACTGACTTAGCAGAAGGCAACCACGATGCATAATATAATATATTTGTCCATCAGCGTTTTTTGGATGCGGTTCGAACTAGACCGCGCCATTGAGTAAGTCGAATAGGTCTTCTTTCGAATCATATATCGCCGGAAAATTGCTTTTTTTTAATCTGATATAAATTAGTACTTGACTGCGATCCCACCTGATGGTAAGCAGTGATGCAATCGTTGATGATAAGGCGCACTAGTTTATTAAAAGCCGATCCGTATGTTTGTAATAAATCTATTTCTCGATATATTATGAGAAAATAGTTTTGTATATGTAGGGACATTATATATTCCCTAAAGTATACGATAAATCACATCCAAATTCATTAGTTTCAAACATAATTGTCTTATTAAAAAAAAAAGATCTCAAAAAGTTTACAATTTCTCGCGATATTTTACAATCGTATGTCGTTTGCAATTTTCCGGTGACACTCATCAGGCATGGGTATGCGCATAGGTATATGAATACATCTGGCGCGCTACTGTAACATGGCAATCCCAACCACATCCTAAAATAGTTTGTATGCTGAACGAACGCATCGTAATTTTATTTATGTAACCTTATTAAGTCACGCCACAGTTAAGCTAGAATTGTATTAGACCGACACACACGTGTCACACGCCTGATTTGTACGTAGAACCACGTCGCGTGGCGTGTATCAAGTGTAGCTCTACAAGTCTAGTTTCCATATAAAATGTATGGAGACCGACGCGCCCAGATCGGCGTTTGTGGCACACGTGTGAGCACTGTAGTTCTACCTTTATGTATACATGAAAAAGTTAAATGTGTCCAGCACGCCACTGTCACGACTACACGACAGACTTAAACGCTAATACATCTTATGCCATCAAAAACATAAATTGTAGAAAAACCAAGGCACGCAACTCTGTTCTTCTGCCGTAAAAAGTTGTGAGATCAATGTGATACCATGTCGATTAATTTATTCAGTCCGTACTTAAAGGTCTTTTAAGTAATGACCTAGATTGACTTGGCAATACCTTCGGTTGTACTTTCAGTTGCCTGGGGTTCATCCAGGCTTGCGGTTACTTTTTCAAACATTTCCGCAGCCTTGGCAGCTATTGTCCAATGTATTGTGTGTGTGTGTGTTAATGATTTTTTTTGTTAATGTTGCTGTTTGTTTGCAGGGTGGGCGGTGGTGTGCAGCGCAGCGCCACACATGCCGAAATGCCGCACAAAGGGGGAGGTACCATTGCCGAAAGGTAAATCAATCTTTCTTTTGTATATTTACTAGCTTCTACCCGCGACTTCGTCTGCGAGGACTTCAGAATTGGGTTCAAAAAGAATTTCCCTCGGGAACTAGTTAGGGAATCGGGATAAAAGGTAGCCTATGTTCTTTTCCATGTCAAAGGCTATATGCATGCCAAATTTCATCCAAATCCGTTCAGCCGTTTTTGCGTGATTAAGTAACAAACATCCAAACATCCACACTTTCACATTTATAATATTGGTTAGGATTATGGATAGGCTCGCATTTGGCCATTATCTCGTCAAATTCTTCTGCTTAGTGTGTCGATGGCAACACTGGTGATTGATTAGATTCCTTGCCTGGTTCAGTACGCGGCTACGGCAGTGCCGTCTAGTAATGCTGTCATTAGATCCCTACATGAATAGGTAACAGGGCACGTGATTCAGGATGGAAGGTAGGACATGGTCTGAGGAGAGATAATAATATAATATTAATAATAATAATATTCCACAACTATCACACAACTCTGTCTAGTCCCAAGCTAAGCAGAGCTTGTGTTATGGGTACTAGACAACTGATAAACATACTTATATATTTCTAAATACATACATATTATAAATAAATTACACCCAGACACAGAACAAAATGATCATGTTCATCACATAAACATTTGTCGTGGGTGGGAATCGAACCCACGACCTCTAGCATAGCAGTCAGGGCCACTAACCACTAGACCAACAGGCCAGTCAGAATTAGATCAATAACGCGAGGACTTCAAAGCTAGACAACCAAACGCTAAGGATACGGTGGGAGCAGGATGCCGCACAACAATGAAGAAACATCGAGAGATTGTCTTTGCTGCGCTCAACCTGTGTGCAGAGTCCGTTTAGAGACCGCGCAAACCACAAACTTTTAATCGGCCGATAGTTTGGTTGGTTGCTTAATCAGTATGAAGCTGTATGGAAGTGCGCACACAAAACGATTCAGAATCGGCCGGCAAAAAGTTTAGATTCACACTGATTAAGCAACCAACTAAACTATCGGCCGATCGAAAGTCTGCAGTTTGCGATGTCTCTTAGAGTTTTCCAGGTTGGCCATGGCAATTCGTGTCCAGTAGAGATGCTCTCCGACGGCTGCCGACGATGGAACACGCTTGACTAGAAGTAACCTATTCACTCGCCTACCTACCTAATCACTATTTGATTGTTTAATTCACACTCAGAAGGGACTGGTGATGGTGGCGCGTGTTGTGTCATTCAGTTCCCGTTCCGTTCCGTCATGTTCGTGAACGGACGCTGTCAGTTGATACTGGTCATCTCTTAATCGCCAGTGACTGATTTCAATTGCTATTTTTTAATTATTTTAAAACTAAATTTGTTCAGAACTTATATCAAAGGAAAAGATATAGATATTAGTAGTAAACTAGCTGAATACAGCGGCTTCACCCGCGTGACAGTACATAATTGTCCCTAGAGAAAATACACCCGGATAAAAAGTAACCTATATGCTATTACAAGAGATGGTCTACCCGTGTGCTTAAATTTCATTCGAATCTGATAAGGCGATGAGCGTGAAGAAATAATAAACAAACACAAACACACAAATTTTCGCCTTTATGTTATTACTGTGGTATTCAAGATTAAAAATACTTTGATCGGAAAAAACACACTACTAAATACTCTATTTGTAAATAAATTCAGGTTAATAAATATTATTTAATGAGATAATAATAACTCCAGGTACAGGAAAACCAAACCTAGATTCGACTATTTCTGCCAATGCTACGAAGTGGCTCTCGCAAAAGGCAACTAAAGAACACTATGAGTAACAAGATTTTAATGAAAATCATGTTTTCATGGCAAGCTTTTATAGCTCGGTATACCTATATAATTAATGCTCGTCAAGACGAATCATACGAGCCCAAACTCGACAGGGTTATGTCGTTTAACTACAAAGTTCCTATAACCACCTTCCAGTTGCATCATCAGATCAGCTTCACGTCATAATGATTTTGCATTGTCATCTGATTTACACGTACATGCAAAATTTCAGCCCAATCGGTAACCGGGAAGTGGGTGAAATTTAATTTACAAGATTTGATGACAGACAAACATCGGGACAGGTGAAACTAAATAAAAGCTTGTAAGAATCATTAAAAGAAGAAGCGAGAGGGTGTATCGGACACTCTCTCATTTCCATCCAGAGCCGGAGAAGTCATTAAATAATTTCCCACGTAGAAAAACAATATTTCCTTTCAAACTAATATATGAAAACCTCATGTTTGTTACCTAACATCTCCGAAACGGCTTGACCGATTTTTATCATCTTTTTGTGTTTATTTGGTGAGCTCAAGGAGTGGTAGGCTGTTTTTTCTTGCACTTAATATTATAATAAAGAGGTGAAGTTAGTTTTTTTTTGTTTGTAGGAGGTAATCTCTGAAAGTATTGGTTCGATTGCAAAAAATTTTTCACCGATAGAAAGCTGCTTTATTCTTGAGTGACATAGGGTATATTTTATGTACGCGGGCGAAACCGCGGGCAGAGCTAGTAATTTATATGGCAGAACAATATTTACCGGATCAGCCTAGTACCTATACATAAACCAACAATCACCGTATATGTCTAACAGGATAAATTTTATCACAACTGTGCCATAATTGCTTTAATCTGCACAAGTGCACATCCTCTCGTTCGTTGTGCTAACCGAATAGAATTAGATTTGATTAGAATACTTAGAAGACAGGAACTTTGTGATAAAGGCACAGCATAACACACAGTCCGTCAGGAAGAGTCGTCAGATGATCGACGGGGCTGAAAGGTTCTGGAAGGTTAGCGTACCAGAAGACTCAGCGGTGGAAGGTCTCTCACAAGGTGGACTGACGAACTGATGAGGGTCTTGGAAATCCAATGGATGCGAGACGCACAGGGCCGTTCGTTGTGACGACTATTAGGGGAGGCCTATGTGCAGTAGTGTACGTGTTTCGGCTGAAATGATAACGGTTACAGTGTTTTCTTAAAAAGTAGTAAAAAATTTATTTGCAATTGTAAAAGTGTTGTTGATTATCTTCATATCATACACGGTATCAAATCAAAAGTATCAATACTGTATTCACAAGTATAATCGGTAAAAAAATATACTGGTAATAAAAATATCGAAACAAAAGTATCGAATACATCACGTAAGCTGATGCCTCATATAAAAAAGTGCCTCTGCTAGTTTTATTTGGCCCATCGTACGCCATCCAAAGGTCCAGGATCCCAAAGACCTGAGATGCATTATAAAATTATACTTTTCTCCTACAAAATAGAATACTCGTAGTAAGTAGTCATGTAATTGATTGTCATTAATGATTAATCTGATAGCTACAACTTAGGAGTCTTTAAGTCGAGAGTGAATAGGTTTCTTCTAGGCAAGCGTGCTTCATCGTCGACCACATCATCGCTTACCATCAGGTGAGATAGTGGTCAAACGCAAGCCTATCATTAATAAAAAAAAAAAAAAAAAATCATTTACTTATCTACATTAAAAAAATATTTTTCACGTTGAACGGATTTGGATGAAAATTGGCACAAGTATCCTACATGGTATTTCAGAACATGGTCTACCCGTATGCCAAATTCATCTAAATCTGATCAGCCATTTGAGCGTGAAGGAGACCAAAGGAGGAGGCCGACCGCATCAGACAACGGCGCTCTCGCCGCCGCCGCCGGGATTCTGATCCCGATTTTCTTATCTCTATCCCGCGGGCTTACGGACAGTGAGCAATGGGTAGCTCGCTACCCGGCCGTCCGATAACTGTCCGGACCAAGCCCAAGTCGTCGACAGCGCGCACTGTTCCCGCGCCCCTCAAGGAGTTGTCAGCAACAGCAGGGGCCCAGCTGGGTCGAAGCCTACTGGGGCCAGGGTTATCCGAAAGGGAGCTCGAGCCCCGATATGAAGGCTAGAAGGAACGGGGTGGGCATTTAGTCAGTAAGAGTCTGACACTATCTCCCGCTCCGCCCAAGAGCGGGGGTTGTCATTGGATGATTTTTCCAACCATAAAAAATAAAAAACACGAACTTTCGTCTGTATGTTTAGTATAGTAGTCCAGCATCATTATAAAATCCTTCGTTCAAAACATAATAATTATAAAACCACTTAGTTTGCCCTACTAAATGTGACAGGGCAAAAACAATGTGTCTATGCTTGTGTGTCCCATATTATATTCAGTTACCTGTTTCCTCGAGCGTGTTGGAAATTTGGGATTCCGCGAACAGAATTGTTACGGAAAACCGTATGGAGAAATCATCGTCACCCATCCTCGTTATATCTGTGTATGTATGCATCAGATAGAATATGTTTTCAGATAGATAAGTCTATTGTCTATTAACTTCTAGAAAGAAAGAAAAAAAGAAAACATGTTTGTATTCTGCCTGAACAAAAATACAAAAACCAGGGCCTCAAGTCTGCTATTACAATAGTGTCAGAATGGTCTATCATTGATGTCATAATTGTCGATTTTGACAAGTTTGGTAATCTACTAATATAATGGCGTCATTATGACTTTCCAATGGTCAACCACTGACACTCCATTGAAAGAAGTGACATAGAATGGTAATCTCGTACATATTGACAAATGAATATTTTACGTTTGCGGTAATCTGCTAAAACTTTAACAGTTTATTTGATCAGTGTTTTACCATTAGAACGTTATTGTGCAGTTATTGGTTTTAATATGCTCAAAATTATCATTCTACCACAATTCTATTACAAGACCAGTGACCGATCAATGATCGATCATTATGAATTACCAGATTACAAACTTTTAGCAAAATGACAATGGGATCGTGTTGGAATGACGAATTTATAAAAATAGCAGACTTGGGGCCCAGTTTCCCTGTCAGGCCATGTGTGTATCGGGCATAACTGTGTTGCACCATATGACCATAGCTAACACAGTTGTCTAGGTTATCTGTTGCATTTTGACTACAAACATAAACAAAAATAAACGAAAAAACAATAATAAACGAAAAAAACAATAATAAACGAAAAAAACATAATTTTACCAATAAAATCTAAGAAGAATCTAACCTAGTAGTTAGTACCTAATTGCGTCGCATCTTACTAAATGTGTAGTCAGCTACCATGGACTGCCTCGATCTATGTAAGAGTTTTAGGGTACCTATTTAAAATCTTAAGTTTCTCTTCTCCATTATAAAGTCGGTGTTAAATAACGAAGACATAAAACTACAGTACAATTCACGAATGATGGCGGCCATGAAGTTTGCGCAGAAGGCTGCGCAGTAACGTGTTTTAGGAATCAAATGGCGACCGCGACGTGCGTGTGCGAGAAGAGTAGTATGGCCGCCATCATTCGTGAATTGTACTGTATCTATTATAGAAACATCGACTTTCGAAATTAAAGTTGTTTATACTTTTCAGTGTTTTTTTTACATTGAAGTCGGCTTAATTTTTTTTGTAAAAAGTTTTTGTATATAGACTAGCTTCTGCCAGCCGCTTCGCCCGCGTGAAAGTCGATTTCTCTATACAAACTTTGGATCCCCGTTTCATCCACTTACGAGGTGAATTTCGGAAAATCCTTTCTTAGCTGAAGGGGGTGTAGAACCCTATAAGGAACTTATCTGCCTAATTTTAAGTTTGTTGGTGATAAAGTTTCTGAGATTACGTGATTAATCATTGAGAAGTATTTCGCTTTTATATTTACAGTTCTACACTATTATTATAAAGAGGTAAAGTTTGTTTTTTGTTCGTAGGAGGTAATCGCTGGGAGTACTGACCCGGTTTCTAAAATTTTTTCAACGATGGAAAGCTGTTTTATTCCTGAGGCTATATTTTTGTAGGTACGCGGGCGAAGCCGCGGGCAAAAGCTAGTATTATATAGATTTGTTTTTTTACGGAAAACAATCAAATGGTCGTTATTTTAACAATTTGTGTAGACTAGTATCTACACAGTGTAATATATATTATCAAGTAATGCGTGCGCCTCTTACCGACTAATTAAAGTTAATGACTTTGAGATAACGGGCTTCCATAGGTCACTGCCTCACTGGCCATCGTTGGCCCTTTAGACAATCAATATTTGATTGTTAGGGAACGCAATGTTATCTGTCTTATTGTATACTACAAGGTGTCCGCGACTTCGTCCGTGTCAAGCTTAAATGCAACTAGAAAATAATTCTTTGCATGTTGGGAGGTATAAGGAACAGAGAGTAAAGTCCCACATACCTCCGAAGAAAAGGGAGAATCCTCTAAACAGACAGGTGTTATGTCTAGTGGGCAACTGCCCGGCAGATGATTTCGGGCTGTTCTGTGTTCAAATCGCCCGGAGAACTTTAATTGCGAGATGCAAGATTAGTTCTTATGTGACGCCATAGATGTCGTTGACTTGCGATTAATTATTTTTTTATTGATTTAATTTATTGGCCTGCTGTTTTAGTGGTTAGTGGCCCTGACTGCTATGCCGGAGGTCGTGGGTTCAATTCCCACCCAGGACAAATGTTTGTGTGATGAGCACAATCATTTGTTGTGTTTGGATGTAATTTATTTATAATATGTATGTATTTAGTAATATATAAGTATGTTTATCAGTTGTCTAGTAGTCTGTGTTTCCTGATAGCTATAACCTAGGGGTCTTTAAGTCAAGAGTGAATAGATTGCTTCTAGGCAAGCGTGCTCTATCGTCGGCCACATCATCGCTTACCATCAGGTGAGATTGTGGTCAAACGCGAGCCTATCCATTATAAAAAAAAAAAACAGCGTAAATACTCGTGTTCCTAAATTGGCACGGCGAGCAATAATGGGTCAAAATTGCCAATTACTTTCGGAAAATATGTTATGTATTATTTATTTATTCATTGCACACAATATTCACGTAGTTACAGACAAGTTTTACCTTAATGGGTAAATGACCCCGTTAGGGCGATACAAATTTACATAAAGTTAACAGATTTAGCGTGTTATTAATATTATTACCATGCGGATTTGCTCCGCATGCGTAACCTTCGAGTATTTATCATAATGCCCCCGAATAAGCATCCCGCATGCGTGATGAAATCCGCATGATATTAAAAAACACCCTATATAGCACAAATACAATAATAGTATACATTATGACCAAACGTATGAGTAGGTTACTTCTAGGCATGCTCCACCGTTGACCACATCATCAGGTGTGACAGTGGTCAAGCGCCAGCCTATCATCAATAATAATGAAAAGAAAACAATCAACGAAGGAGAAGGAGTATGTATGGATCGTAGCAGCTGGCATTCTATGGTTTTTTTTTTTTTATATTTTGAGGTGGGAATTTCTCCAATGACTTCTACCACTCTGGAGTAGAACGTGAGGCCGTATCAGACTTTTACTGGTTGAAGTCAACCAATGCCGCTTTTTTTTTGGTATGTAAAAATCATCCAAAAGACAGCCCTCGCCCTTGGGCGGAGCGGGAGATAGTGTCAGACTCTTACTGACTAAAAAACCCACTCCCTTTCTTCTTGCCTTTCGTACCAGGGCCGAGCTTCCCTTTCGGATAACCCTGGCCCCAGTAGGCTTCGATCCGGCTGGGCCCTTGCTGTTGCTGACAACTCCTTGAGGCGCGCGGGAACAGCGCGCGCCTTTGACGACTTGGGCTCGGTCCGGACAGTTACCGGACGATCGGACAGCGAGCTACTGATTGCTCGCCGTCCGCAAGCCCGCCCCTACGATGGAACCTATGCCCCTTACGTAGGTCCACGGTCACTCTATCAAATGTCTAGCAGTAAGTGAAAGTACAAATCAATACGATGACTGATTGCATTTTACGACAATTTATTATCCTTTTATTTTGTACACCTGCCATGTTGTCTCTACCACCCTTGGTTGACTGGTAGAGAATGCCAAGGCATTAAGTTCACCTTTCTACGTTTGTTGTAAAACATAAAGTTTTAATAAATAAGTTACGTACCTACAAACGAAAGAAAAAAAAAACTACGAAAGTCGGTTTCTCCATACAAACTTTGGACCCCCCATTTCATCCCCTTAGTGGGTGAAATTCGGAAAACCCGTACTTAGCGGATGTCTACATCCTATAAGGAACCTACCAGCCAAATTTTAAGTTTGTAGGTGTTATAGTTTCTGAGACTTTGCGATTAATCAGTGAGTGGTATTTCGCTTTTATTATATACTAGCTTTTGCCCGCGCGGCTTCGTTCCCGCTCTTCCCTACTCCACCCTACAATACCCTACTCTACCCTACTCTACCCTACTCTACAATACTCTACACTACTCTACCCACCCTACTCTACCCTACCAAACTTTACATAAACCATCTACTAAATAGTCCGAACAAAGCCTAAACATTTGGTTTGGATGGGTGAGCCCGTTCTTGAGTTATAAAATTACAACGAAAAGTGGCATTGGTTTTT
The DNA here is from genome assembly GCA_910589285.2 of Mythimna ferrago. Classification (NCBI taxonomy): domain Eukaryota; kingdom Metazoa; phylum Arthropoda; class Insecta; order Lepidoptera; family Noctuidae; genus Mythimna; species Mythimna ferrago. The sequence continues at coordinate 7,634,724 of OU342693.1, forward strand.
ATATATATAGACTAGCGGCCCGCCCTGGCTTCGCACGGGCAATAAATACGAGTATAGTCTATGTTACTTAGGGCGAATGTTGCTTTCCAATGGTGAAAGAATTTTTGAAATCGTCACAGTAGTTTCTGAGTTTATTCATTACAAACATACACACAAAAATACAAAGTTTCCCTCTTTGTAATATTAGTGTAGAAAATAATCATTCCTCTCGCTCCATTGTGTCTTAATACGTATTATGTCAGCCATAGAAGCCATTGATAGAATCCTTTGAAAGCCCTAACAAAGAGTTATTACAGTCCTCTATAGAATTCTGTACAGGTTGCAATGGATTATATTCTCACTCCGATTGTGTATGAAATAAGGTCAACACAGTAGGTTAATTACCTTTTATTTGTTTGTGACTAAATAAGATAATCCTTTGTGCCTATTGTATTGTACCAACAGTATTTGTGTGCGACGTGACGGTAATCTATAAGCGTTAAAATATTATTTACTTAATGTAGGTAAAGGACGATAAGAAATTAGAACTAGGGTATTTCTTTTAGGGTTCCGTACCTCAAAAGGAAAAAACGGAATCCTTATAGGATCATTAGATCATTTGTTGTCCATATGTCTGTTTGTCTGTCTGTCTGTCAGTCAAAACCTTTTATCTCAGGAACGCGTGGAGGTATTGAGTTAAAATTAAAAACACACTCAGGTCTGCGGTCCCTTGAAGCTGTAAAAAAAATAAACTTCATAGTTAATAAAAAAAAAAGTTACGGCCGTTTATGTCGCAAGTAATGTGTATTTCGACACTCTCAAGGGAACCAAAATTCATACGACACTTTCTCGTTGACCCCAGAATCCTGAAATTTGGCATAAAGCAAGGACTTATGGCAAAGGTCTAGGAATAAATCTGAAAACAGTTAAGTTGTTTCGTAGGTAACTTTGCACGGAACCCTCAGTGCGCGAGTCCGACTCGTAGGTACTTGCCCAGTTTTTTTTTTTTTGTAACACTGAGTAGGACTAATAAGAAAGGCTGATTTGTTGTTTACACCTATTATTGTGCTAACAGTGTCATTGTTTTATTTACAGGCTGGCAGCTCTTCAGGCGGCGGGTGCAAATGACTGGCGGGCGCGCGTTTGTCGCCTGAGCCCCGAGAGGGAAGACTCCAAAGCCATCGAGCGGGTCAAGAATAGGATAAATGTTAGTAGATACCCCTTTTTTTATTAGAAACTTAACACGACAATCACCAACAACAACAGCGATTGCATCACTGCTTACCACCAGATGGGATCGCAGTAAAGCTCTGGTTTTTATATCATTTAAGGGCCAAGCGCCCGAAAAGTGCCATAAAACAGTGATTTTCTGAGGCCTACTCCTCCGTAACGGCTTGGTCAATTGGTTTGAAAAAAATATATGTTTATTATAGATAGATTTTTTCGTGTAATTAATACTTTTGTCAAAAAAAAAAATTTAGCAATTTCGCAACTTTTCGCAACTTTTCCCTACTCCTTCGAAACGGCTTGGACCTTTATAAACATTTTTACACATAAAAATTGGTGGTTAAATATTCTTCAAAGTGAACATTGCATATGTAAATCAATCAATATCTCGCAGAGAAAATGGATTTAAAGCGCTTTCCGGGCGCTGCTGGCCGCAAATAAATGCACAGATTTGCGTACTGCCGCCTAGGCGAGTGCGAGAGTTGCGTTCACATAATTTCGGTCAGATGGTTCAAGGGACTATACGCCTTAAAAGAAAAACTTCTACCGAGAAAATCTTTTACTTCGTCGGTTATAGGTCGGTTGCGGACGCTAAGTCAGATAAAAAGTAGCCTAAAAGGGCTTTAGGCTAAAGCACTTCTTTGAAGTTCAATTTCACTCCGTACCTCTCAAATTACATCAAAATCGGTTCAGTAGTTTTGCTGTGAGTGCCTAACAATAGAGTTATTTTCACGTTTATATTATTAGTATGAATATAAACTTTAGGCTTCGCTAAGTGAGCGATTAGGTGGAAATATCTGCGAGGATCTGAGCATTTACCGCCATTTTATTATCGTGTGCTATATTTTATTATAAGCACTAATACGACGTTGTTAAGTATAAATTAAACTGACCTTACGCTTATTTTTTTGGTATTTTATCTACCGTTAATATTGGAGAAGAGGTATTATATACATGTTTGTAGATATTAAATACTTATTTTGAGGCACCACCAATTTGATATCAGGCTGTTCTTTCAACATCAGAACCTACGTTTGATTCTAGCTCCATAAAACCACATGCTACACCTTCAAGATCTGTATACGACTTCCCACCCCATCATGCTAAATAGACACTAAAGCAAGCAACTTTCCTCACTGATAAAAGAGGACCTCTTCAAAAAGATTCACATTTCCATACACCAATGTACCTGCTTGCAATCTCTCAACCTTCCCATCTATTTAAAGCCTACGTCTAGGGGCAACTGGCTTAGGGCTTGAACACACTAGCAGTTTGTGAGCGGCTGCGCGGCGGAAGCGGGTGCGCAACGAATACGTTGCGGGTGCGCAACGAATACGTTACGGGCGCGTGACGAACACGCTGCGCACTTGTAGCGAATTTGTTGCGGACGCGTAACGAGATCCGGCAACAAAATGCAGGTCTCCGGCATCTTCGAAGTAACACAACCAATGATGAAATCCATTTTGTTACTGAGTGTATAGCATAGCATAATCGACTTAATAATGTTCCCACTGTTGCGACTCAGGCCTCTTTAGGAGAGGGAATGGGCCGTAATCCACCACGCGGGCCAGTGCGGTTTGGTAGGTGTCACATGTCTTCGAATTTTTGGTTCTAGGACATGCCGGTTTCCTTACGATGGTCACTGAGTGTATTTATTGTACGTCGTTAACTTGTTACAAACACGAGTTGAAAACGTTGCAAATTTCCAAGCGTCAGCGACGTTCTTCGTTGTGTAGCTGCGGCGTGTTCGCGACGCAACTGCTCGCAAACCGCTAGTGTGGTAACGCCCTTAATATTCAAGGGCCCTAGAACCGCGCTAACCTTGCAGGCTTGCATAGGCATCGCTTTGACGGGCCCCCTTTAATAAGCAGAACCCTTCAAGACAGCCCTTCGCATCTATTGTGATACTGTAGCACCCAGTCTGTTGCCATGTGAGTTGGGTAGACTGTGTTTTTGAGCGAAAATGTAACGTAATCGAATGTCGTAAGATTCAGAATATATATATAGGTGTTGTTGATAAGGAATTGGCGTTTATGTTAATCCAGTCTGAAGTGATGTGCCTTTAATGCGTGTTTTTGTGAATTTTAACATGGCTGCTTTTATTTGCAATTAAGTGCGTTATTGTGATCGATACTTTGGGGGCATTTACTTGGTCTGAGGGTACGTTTGAAAGAGTTCTCGTGATCCTAGAATACAAAGGGCCCCGGTACCAAAGGTAAAGATGGAACAGGGGTAGGTTTTTAGTCAGTAAGTCTGACATTATCTCCTGCTCCGCCCAAGAGCAGGAGAGATGTCATTGGATGATTTTCCCACCTAAGAAGTCCTATATGCGAGTCATTATGATGATTTTTCAACTGAATTAAAAAACTTTTTACAAAAAAAATATATAATCGACTTCAATGTTAAAAAACACTGAAAAGTATAAAATAACTTTAATTTCGGAAGTCGATGTTTCTATAATAGTTTTGTCTCTTCGTTATTTCGACGAATTTCATGATCAGATCATAACAATATTTCTATGGGACCAACTTGGAAGCATAACCTTTCAAACAAATAAATAATTCTCATCTCTTCTGATCTTTCCTTTCGCAGGTCTGCTGAAAGAAATTTCTTCATGAAATAAGCAGTACCTTTGTACATAATTTATAATAATGTTGTATCTTCTTCTTTATACTGTGTGTACATAAATTATAAAATAAATAAATAATTTTCAAAATCGGTCCACAATTGACTGAGATATCGGTGAAAAAAAAACATACATTCAGCCGAACATAGAACCTCCTCCTTTTCGAAGTCGGTTAAAAAAAACATTATCTTGTGTATTAATTGCTTTACAAGAGAACATTCACAATGATATCTCATATGCCATGCAAGATTAAATGATTCAGAGTGCTTTAAGCGATTTTAAAATTGTTGATTGGACACTGTAGCATTTTCTACCTGAAAATTCTGATGTAATTAAAGTACTGTTTTGCTAAAGTTACTTTTCATGGTAGGTTATCTTACATTACGTATTACTCACATTATAAATTCACTATGACATAAATAAAAAGTTAAAATGTCAACAAAATACTTAATTTGTTTTTATTATTATTTCGTTTGTTCATTTGTGAATTTATAGGCTCCCATTTGACCACTATCTCACCTGATGGTAAGCTGATGTAAAAGTGAAATAAAAAAATAATGTAAGCAATTACTAAAGCTCAGTGAATTTCCATTAGTTTATTCGTGTCACTATCAAACAAATATGGTAGTAAAGTCAGTATCGATTTTAGAAGCATTGTCAAGGTCGGGCATAGTGTAAGCCAGAGATATCTCCTACACACTGCACCAAATTGTAAGCATTGGTGAAAACCAGGCACGGTTTAAAAAGTTTTGATTGTACTCCTAAAGGCTGGAGGGAGAGGAAAACCAAAGAAAAGATAATAATAATAATATTCCACAACTATCACACAACGCTGTCTAGTCTCAAGCTAAGAAGAGCTTGTGTTATGAGTACTAGACAACTGATAAACTTACCTAAATATTTCTAAATACATACATATTATAGATAAATTACACCCAGACACAGAACAAATGATCGTGCTCATCACACAAACATTTGTCCTGGGTGGGAATCGAACCCACGACCTCCGGCATAGCAGTCAGGGCTACTAACCACTAGACCAACAGGCTAGTCAAAAGACGATACAGGCTAGATGGATGGAGTTAGTGATAGTGTGACGGACGATAGGACAGAATGAAAGAAAAAAACGTGTGGCGCCGACCCCAAGTAATATGAGACAAGGGTAGGAAGAAGAACTACTCCTTAAGATGAATTCTCCAGGGTAACCTGTAAAATTCAAATTTTCGACACTGATATGAAAATTTGAATTTCGCGGTGGCCATTTTCTCATTAGATGGACTCAACATGTTTTAGTTTTTTTTGGTTTTTCACTCAAAATCCACCAAATTCTGACTGTTCCTGTAGTATAACTACAGAAATTCTAAACCTTTATACTGGCTGACAATTCCCTTTATTTTTTTTATTAGCCATTGTTATCCCAGTGTTGGTCAGAGCCTTTTCCAAAACTGTACCAGGTATTCTTCAGCTCCAACTCGAACCAGTCTAGGTGGTACGTGCCTGCCTGCTTCAGGAGACCAGTCTTGGAGAGGGTGAAAATACTCATGAATCAGATAAACTTTTATTCTGAAATTAAAGTTGAAAAGAAGAAAAACTGTATAAGCATTGTCTTTTGTTTCTATGACCTAAAACATCTTTGAAGAAGTTGATAACACTCATTGGTACGCTAACTACTTTTTGTTTTAGTTGGGAAATCATCCAATGACTTCTCCCGCTACAGGGCGGAGCGGAAGGCGTATCGGATTTTTACTGACTAAAATCCACTCCTATGTTTTTTCTTTTCATTGCGTTCTATTAACCCTGGTTTCTCATTCAGAAGCTAACTGGTAGGCAACGTGCTACGTCTCACCCTCTGAAATACCGTGGGACCCAGCTGGGTCGAAGCCTACTGGGGCTGGGGTCTGTTTCCGAAAGGGAGGCTCGGCCTGAAAGGCAAGAAGGAACAGGGTGGGTTTTTTAGTCAGTAAGTGTCTGACACTATCTCCCGCTCCGCCCAAGGGCGGGGGATGTCATTTGCATGACTTTTACTCACCAAAAAAAAAACACCCTCTGATATACATCCATTACACCCTGTATACGATTTAGTAATTAATATTTGTACAATTTAACCCACATAAAACTCGACATTTCCGGTGTGTTACAGCCAATTAATTTTCATAATTAAGGCGCGGCATTTCGAAATTATTATTATGTACAAATATTTTTTTGCGTTGCTTTTGTGTATTACTTGCTCTAATATTATTTAACTAGCTATTGCCGGCGGTTTCGCCCGCGTGATAGTAAAAAAATATCCCAAGCGAACATACTCCCGGGATAAAAAGTATCCTATGTGGTATTCCAGGACATGGTCTACCCGCGTATCAAGTTTCATCGAAATCCATTCAGAAGCTTCTAATATTATTTAACTAGCTATTGCCGGCGGTTTCGCCCGCGTGATAGTAAAAAAATATCCCAAGCGAACATACTCCCGGGATAAAAAGTATCCTATGTGGTATTCCAGGACATGGTCTACCCGCGTATCAAGTTTCATCGAAATCCATTCAGAAGCTTCTAATATTATTTAACTAGCTATTGCCGGCGGTTTCGCCCGCGTGATAGTAAAAAAATATCCCAAGCGAACATACTCCCGGGATAAAAAGTATCCTATGTGGTATTCCAGGACATGGTCTACCCGCGTATCAAGTTTCATCGAAATCCATTCAGAAGCTTTTGCGTGAAAGAGTATACTTAAATACAAAGTTTCGCGTTTATAATGTTTGTAGGATTTGTATATGTGTAGTAGTTGTTCCTAACCTGCTCAATTTGTGACAGTAAAGCGGAAAATTATTATGGAATGTCTATAAAAAAATATGTGTGTATAACTTGATATATAGTGATATAATAAAACTGTCATGAACAACTTTTATTATTATGCAATCGACGTTGACTTGACATTATTCTGTTCTTATTAAATTCCCAGAATTTTTAAAAGTTCACTTTATAACATCATAAAGATTTTATTTTATTTTTTATTTGCTTTTTATCTTTGAACAAAAGCTTCCGTTTACTAAATTACCACTAATAAGTGTTACTGACCTCTTACCAATGTCACGCATGTTTTAAAACCCCGCCTCGTGAAATTTTCACTAAAATCGCGTGACACCCATATTGCCTCACGCAAAACCTTGCCTTAACTAAAACTTGTTCATACCATTCTCGACCGTATCTTGCGACTATTAAAGACGTTTTTCAAACGCACAAGCTTAACAAACTTAACTCAAACATGCTCACACAATTCTCGACCTAATTTTAGGCCTGTTAAGGACGTTATCAAACGCAGGGTGGTCGCAGTTTCCGCTTCCAACAAAAGGTATGTTGACAGGTCACGGTACGGTTTTCTAGAAAAATAAAACGTTAACCTAAATCTCCCCTTATTTGACTGGCTATCCGTCACGTTACATTGACGTCTTAATTGGAAATTGACTGATTTATGATGTTAAGAAGATCAAGTCGCAAAGCTTTTAAAAGCCTTGTCTAAATATCTTATCAGGGTTGGTAGTCGATTTGCAAAAGATTTACCCTTAAAAAGGAATATGTCCAGTTCGGTTTTAATTTACTACGGCTGGTATAAGAGGGGGCGTTTAAGAGGGTTCCTGGTAATGACAGGTTGATTTGTGTGACAGAATTTACGTTAGGAATTACTGCAGTAATTTTAAGAGTGGGTTTCCGATCCAGCGATTTCAAAGCTTACTTTTGGTTGGTTGTAACGTGGTAGTGATATGATTTATTTCATCACGACTGCTTTCAACGGTGAAAGAAAACGTTGTGAGGAAATCGGCATGTCCTAGAACAAAAACAAATCGAAGACATGTGTCATCAACCACCAACCCGTATTTGGGCCTGCGTAGTAGATTACAGCTCATCAACTCTTGTAGAAAATATTCCTGAGTCCCAGCTACCTGGGAACATTATAAGGCTGAGTATGCAGGTACTAGCTTGTTTTGACGTGGGAAGTCTCAAAATTTTTGGTAGACACTTATAACAAATTGTTAGCTTCTAAATCATACTTTTGGGGTTTGAAGAACATTTTTAAATCAGGGTTAAACGTTACTTAGAAACTACTTTTACACAGATATTTATATTAACCATAGAACCATAGATTGCTCCTATATTAAATTATTAATTTTGAAAATTATCCCAAGGGAAAATACTCACGGTTAAAAGGATCCTATGTGCTACTTCAAGACATGGTCTACCTGTTTGACAAATTTCATCCAAATCCGTTCATTCGCTTTAGCGTAAAAGAGTAACAAACATACACAAATACACACAAATTTCGCATTTATAGCATTAGTGTGATTTCCCTCACCGAAACGAGCATTAACGAAACATGAGTCGTCCTAAATCAATACCACGATGGCTGAACGTTCCAATATTGTCCTATTCCCGGACAAATAGAATTTCCTATTTGACGGCGCTTTTCCATTTCCCGATAAAGCATAAATAATGTCTGACTACACATTCACAGCGACGAATCTAACGTTGTGGGTGAATAGAATATTTGTGTATATTGAACCCGTAAAATGATTTTGTGTAATGTCCTTTACGTATAAAATTGATAATGAAGAGTGACAAAATGGTTATGAAATGGAAACTTATTTTTTTTTTTGAAGTGGTTAGCAAATAACTTCTCCCGGTTTGGGAGTCCCGGCGTGTCAGACTTTTACTGACTAAATCACACCTGTGTTCCTTTAGTTGCCATTTGCGTTCCAGGGTTACAGTAACTTTTGAACATTCCCACTGTCATAGCAGGAGAAAACGAACACTTGAGGCGTGTTTGGTGAATTTAGGGAGTTCTTTTTATTACGTGAGTACGATTAGATAGGTAAGCAATTTTTTTTTTTTAATAATAATGTATCTAAACTAGTGCTTGACTGCGATCCCACCTGATGGTAAGCAGTGATGTAATCGTTGAAGCTGAGGAACTCTAGTTTTTTACATGGTAGGCGTACAAATATTTTACAAAGGTTTTAAACCTCGTATATACAATTATACATAAATTTCCAACTAGCTTTTACCCGCAGCTTGGCTCGCGTACATAAAATATAGCCAATGTCACTCAGCAATAAATGAGCTCAGTGAAAAAATTTTAGCAATCGGACGAGTTCTTCCAGAGATTACCTCCTACAAACAAAAAAAAAACAAACTTTGTCTCTTTTTATATTAGTGTAGATATATTAGTTTCCAATACCCTTTAAATTGTATTTTTATTTTTCAAAAAATAACACACGTTTTGTACATTCTATCATTTAAAACAAAAAAAAAACTGGGTTCAGCAATCGCTCAACAATTTTCGTTTCCGCGTCGAAATTCGCTAAATGGAAAAGCATTTTTCTCATGAAAACTGCGCTGTCATCATGGCGCCCCTATTTTCCGGCCAGCCGCTTCCCATTCGTTACTAATAGTAGTAATAAAATCTACTGCCCGTGTTTATGTAGTCCATGAACCCGGGGTAATATGCTCACTAACTCTGTATGAGGGGTACTTAACACCGTTAAGGACATAGCATTGTTAGTATTTCTGACTTTATTTTTTTGGTTTTGAGGTGGGAAATGATCAAATATCTTCTACCGGTCTGGATGGAGCGAGAGGGCGTGTCAGACTTTAAAAGAAAGAAAGAAAGAAAAAACGTTTATTCCTACAAAAGATATAAAAAAAAAAGATAACTTTAAAATCTGTGCAAGGCCAAAAAGGCACCTAACTCAGCATATGCTGCGATATTTAAAAAGATAAATAACGCAGCGCTGGTATTCTACTTACTGACTAAAACCTGTGTTTTTCAGTTGCCTTTTACGTTCGATCATTAGACGTACGGCGTTTCGCCATCGGTACATGGTCGACATCCCATCCATACATACAAAGCGTTTTGGGAACACATTCATTATGCGTACAGCTAAAGAGTGGAATTCCTTGCCGGGGTCTGTGTTTCCTGATTGCTACAACCTAGGGGTCTTTAAGTCAAGAGTGAATAGGTTACAATTGCCGCCACGTATCTTGAGCGCTGGCTTCAAGTTGCGCAGAAGTCAAATATTCGGTCTCTTTAGTGGTGCGAAGTGAGACGCGGGGGCGGGGAGTGTCAGTGATTGGGTCGCCGCGCCATCGCGTCATAGACATCACTCATGATTCGCTCCCTGCGCTGCTGCATGTATGTAACAACGACGACGATTGGCTCGCCAATGTATGGAATGCGCAAAGCGATCCCCACTCTAACGCTGAGCGCTCAAGATCCGTTTTGGCAATTGTATTTCTAGGCTAGCGTGCTCCGTCGTCGGCCACATTATCACTTACCATCAGGTGAGATAGTGGTCAAACGCGAGCCTATCAATAATGATAATAAGTAAATAAAAAAAGAATCCCGACATCCCTTTCAGACAACCTAAAATTATCTAGCTTGTCTGAAAGGGATGCCATGTAACCTATCGGTTATCTGCGTTCTTTCAGCTGCCCTTTGCGTTCCAAAGTCACGGTAACTCTCCTTGATCATTCTCGCAGCCCTGGTGTTTCTGACCTATAGATTGTAACATTTAAATGGTGTTCAAAAATTATTTTTTTTTAATTATATGTTTTGAGCTAGTGCACTATAATTACTAAAACTAAGGTTATTTAAAAAATTGGAGCTTGTCGTTGACCTTACACTTTCTTGAGCCTTGTCCTCACAGTGGCACAAGTCACGATATGTTTTTTCACGACTTGTGCTGGTAACATTAATTTATTCCGTTCCAAATTTTGGTCAATTTGTTGTTTTTTGGAACATAAAAGCGGAGTTTTGTGCCGAAACAACTTAAGTGTCAATCATAATATAAAGGTCAAGGCCTAATATTTTTTTTTTTTTATAAACTAGTACTTGACTGCGATCCCACCTGATGGTAAGCAGTGAATAGCTTTGTTTTTGAAGTCCGTTAAACATAAATCTGTTGTTTTTTTTTTTCGAAATCATATTTGGGGCAAAAATAACGTACCTAATTACATTTATAGAAATTTTATTGGATATGCTAAAGGTCATAATTTTTAGACAAATTATACCTTATTGAATTTATTTTTCAAATCATGATTTTTAATGATATAAACTACTGCTTGACTGCGATCCCATTTGATTGTAAGTAGTGATGCAATCGTTGTAGGTAAAGTGCACTAATTTATTAAGAGCCTATTCACTCTAACCTTGAATTGCAATATTTTAATAGATATCTTTGATTGCATCTCCAGTAAAAAGAATTAAAAGTGTAATGACGTCATTATTGTATCAAATAAGCTATATAAGTGTCTTAAGTTAGTGCATGACTAAAATCAATTCACAGTGTTAGAACTGCAAAGTATTTATCGCTATAACAAATTGGCATTGGCATTTAAATTCACAAGCCAAAGTCAATGTTTCTGATGCTATGTAAATAGTGTTTCCATAACCTTTATGAAGTCTTCAGGGCCGTCAGGGGTGATTACCGTGTCATCCTCATCAGTTCCTGAATTAAGGTCACCAAGCAAAGTTGACGCTATTTTCGGCTAAACGACATTACTATTTATAGTTCGAGCTTCAAATATCGCCCTGACCTTTCTGGGTTTTGTTTCAAGCAAACCCATCGTTATGTGCCGGCTTTGTGCAAAAAGTGATAAAGGTTATCACTTTTTGCACAAAGCCTGTATTATACACAGGAATTTGTTTTTTTTTTATTGGCTCACGTTTGACCGCTATCTCACATGATGGTAAGCGATGATGTGGTCGACGATGGTGCACGCTTGCCTAGAAGTAACCTATCTCTGGCAGGGAATTCCACTCCTTAGCTGTACGTATATAATAAACGTGTTCCCAAAACGCTTTGTACGTATGGATGGGATGTCTACCATGTACCGGTGCATCTTAATCGTGCTTTTATTGATTAGTATATGGCTGATGGATGCTTCGACTACAGCGCCAATATTATCCCCCTGCAGAGGGAGGGCGGCTTAATGGGTTTTGTTTCAAATTAAAGATTTTTCTAAATTCCATTTTCTCGTTGTACTGGTGAAATTTCGTTGGCTTGTTCCGATTCTAAAAATAAATTGAAATTGCTCGTGTAATTTCTCGCTAGAATTGAGCTTCTTAATTCCAATAATATTTTCCACGAATCCTGTTGTGCTGTAAAATTTATCCTGTATTTACTGGAGCGACAAATTGAATTTATCCCGCACCGTAGCATGTTTTATTAGATCACGTGTCAGCGCCATCTAGGTTTGACAGCGGAAATTAAATGTGCGCTAGTGGCGCCGCCAGCGGCAGTCTTGGTAATCTCGTTATAAAGCACGGGAAAACATTTTCCGTGTATTCTGTAATTAATGTTTAATACGACATACGGTGTTAAAATATTTCTGGACCAGCACAGATTAATAATAATATCATTTAGTTTTGTATTTTCATAGAGCCTGATTAGATAAAATATCATCATCGACACAGCGACATTATAAATATTTGTATGGCCTACAGAGAGAGTTTATATATTTAGGTGTGGGGAAACAGTTTTGTTTTAAGAAAAAAAAGGAGATCATATCAACAAACTTTTTCAATGATTTTCGCACTAATGACCAAAACTTAATGATATACATTGACATTTAATTGAACATAAACATATTCCTGCATTCTAGGTCGCATTTGCGTGCATAATTGAAAGGGTATCGCGTCCTCACTTCCATAAATGGCACATTGTAACAGTCGACATAACCCTGCCTTATAGGGCGGTATTAGAAGGAGGTCGCACTTCGTGCGTCCCAGGTGGCTATATTTATGTATATTAACGCTAACAAACAAATAGTAACAATGAACTTTACAATAAATGTTTAAAATTTGATTATTTTGCTTTTTTGAGACACATCTCGTATCTCCGAAACTACACGTAGGATTAAAAAAATAAGTACGCGGTTGTAATCCTGGCACCCAATATACTAAAAATCATTTAAAGTTTTGGCGGCACCAAAATCACTGTTGACCTGTTTAATTGTACGGAATTAGATGAAAACATCTTTCATTTTAAGTATGAACAAGGAGTAATTAAAAAATACACAAAGTTTTTAAAACAATTATGTTGCTTGGTCTTGAACAAATGATCTTTTTAGAATACAATCCTAAGTGACCACTCCTTATATGTACATATACTTATATCTTTATTTAATAACCTGGAGGTCGAAAAGAGCGATTTACGTGCATCTTAAGTGCTTTTTTATGTATTTTTAAGTTATAAGTAAAACTCAAACTCAAAAAATATTTTATTTCACATACGCCTAAATGGGCACTTATAAAAAGTAAGAAGCTAGTGCGCGGCTCCAGTTGATCGTTTCCTATGGAGAAGAAACGGCAAGAAACTCCATGGTTACTCTTTAATTAAAAAACAATATTGGACTAACCTGTTGGGCTAGTTTTTAGTAGTCCTGACTGCTATGCCGGAGGTTGTGGGTTCCATTCCACCCAGGACAAATGTTTGTGTAATGAGCATGATCATTTGTTTTGTGTCTGGGTGTAATTTATCTTTATTAGGTATGTATTTAGAATTAATAAGTAGGTATGTTTAACAGTTGTCAAGTATTCATAACACAAGCTCTGCTTAGCTTGAGGCTAGACGGCGTTGTGTGACAATTGTGGAATATAAAAAAAAATCTAAAATATTATAATATAAACGGATTTATCGAGGAAATTTTAATGGTTAGGTATTATTTCTACTCTTTCCGTTCCACAAATTATTATTTAGGCATGTATTACTGTTCGCTATATTTGTCATTATTTATTGGGTACCTATTTTCTGTAACCATGTTTTTTTTATGGTGGGAAAAAATCATCCAATGACAACCCCCGCTCTTGGGCGGAGCGGGAGATAGTGTCAGACTCTTACTGACTAAGAGACCCACCTCGTTCCTTCTAGCCCTCTTACCGGGGCTCGAGCTGTCTTTCGAAACTAACCCTGGTCCCAGTAGGCTTCGACCCGGCTGGGTCCCTACTGTTGCTGACAACTCCTTGAGGCGCGCGGGAACAGTGCGCGCCGTCGACGACTTGGGCTTGGTCCGGACAGTTACCGGACGGCTGGACAGCGAGCTACCCATTGCTCACTGTCCGCAAGCCCTCTGTAACCATGATTAAAAATAAAAATATCAGTTTATTGAAAAGCATTCGTAAATATTCTTAATTTTAAGACAAGTACCCGATAGGGTTTATAAAAAAATATTGACCTTCCATACAAAGTTTTGTAGAATAGAATAAAATAAACTTTATTGTACTTACACCAAAAAGTATAACACAACTTATTATTTGCCAAAACATACGTTGTACGACCAAAACATTATTTTAATAAAACTTAGTAGAACCCATAAGTACCGGCCACCGTTATGCGTAGGCTTGCGGACGGCGAGCAATGAGTAGCTCGCCGTCCGGCCGTCCAGAAACCATCTTGGCCAGAGTCGCCAACGGTACGTAGTGTTCCACGCGCGCCTCTGCAAAATCGTAGGGGCACAGCAGGACTAAAGCCTACTGGGGCCATGGGTTGATTTCTGAAAGAGAAACCCATGGTCCTGGGACCAAAATAGTAACTGAAGGAACATAAGTGTGGTTTTAGCCAGTAAAAGTCTGACACGCCCTTTCGCTCCATCCTAGAGCGGGAGAAGTCATTAGATGCAATTTAGCTTCACTTTTTTTGACTGACCGACATTTTGACAGTTCAAAAGTGCCTGTAATTGGTCTATTTGAAATAAACGTTTCTGATTTCTGAATATTTCCCACTTCAAAAAAAAAGTAGTACCTAGTACAGTAAATATTTGCATTCCTATTTCCGTTATATTATAAATATATAAGATCGCACACCAATGATCAATGCTTGGCCGCAAGCTGTAATCCTACCCGCGTCGGTTACCGGCCCTGCGCATGCGCGGTCGTGATGCAACGCGGTCGGCGCGTGCGCAGCCTGGACCCACTGCGATTGTTTAAGTACTGTATTACAGTATTTAGTTTCCAAAGATATAAATAAACCTACGTACCTATTTTTTTTTTTTTTGAAAAAAATACTTACATTATTGTAACATGCTAATTACTCAAAGGTTGATTGGTAGACTGTACATAATCTATTTAATAGAAATTTCGCTTATTTATTACACGGTTTTAAAGTTGATATTTATTTTTAGAACCGTCAGGTATTGATAAACAATACAAGAAAATTGGGATAACGAAAAAAGCCCAAAATAACCGATCCGATTACAATGTAGGTCTCTTCAAGGCAAGAGTGAATAGGCTCTCAGTAAACTAGTGCGCTTCACTATCAGAGACTGCATCACTGCGTGCCATCAAGTGGGATCGCAATCAAGCATCATTAAAGAAAAAACCTGTCTCAATATTGTGTAAGAAAAATTGTCTCTAAGTACCTATGTAGAAATAATGTCAAATGGAAACAAAGACTGAGACTTTAAATTATTGTATTTGATAAATTATATATTATTAACGCTGTATCTATTAATATTAATTGAATACGTGTCTGTGGTATTTGTTGTATGCATATTATGCTTTGCCGTTGGAAATGTTTGCATTTAGATTAGGTTAATATTTACTTAGATCGATGATTGAAATGCAGATCTTAATGCAAGCATAATGCTTGATCCGCAAATGTAAATTCGAGAATTTTCTTCCTAGATTAGGTTAATTGATCCTTTCAAGAGTTGATTTCCAATTCATCACAAGACGTTCGTTATTTATCACAAAATCTCGGGGCATTAGAAGATTCTTAACTATTCTTTGAACTGAAGAAATATTCTCTATCTCTGTTCAGTTATTGTGGACAAATTTAAATATTATCTAGATCTAAATATTTCGCTTGGCAAACTACCCATTGAAATCCATCAACACACGTTACATCAGCTACAAAAGTGTCCTCTACGTGTTAATAAACTGCATCACATTTTAAATTAATGGCATCACTAAGACATACCTAATATGTAGTATCTGAGTCATCAGTACCTCCCATATTACCTTTTTTGTTCGAAATATAAAGACGTATAAGTTACAGATATGAATTCCGGTTAAAATTTCTGTATCCAAGTATAGAATGCACATTCTTTGTAACTTCGTATTCCAAAAACTCATATTGTATTTCAAGTTATTTTAGATTCTAGATTTGTTAACTTTGTCTTTATATTTTATTTAAAAAAAATATATGTGTAATTTGATATTTAAAAAAATATGCCGTAATTTCAAGGCACGCAGAGTTTAGTAATGATCACCTTTAATTGCTCGAAACATGGCCATGTTATGAAAATTGTTGCCCCGATTTCAATGAACATACACTAACTGCATATTTGAATATTTATTTAATTAAAGAAACATCTAAAGAACATCTGTCAGTATTCGCTTTATAGTTTTGTGTTACACTCATTAGTCAAACAGTGCCAACGAAACTGTTATGAAAGTGCTCTACATAAGTTTTGGCGTTAGTAGCTAAATCTAATTATAAATTTTGGCCACTGCAAAGTTATGATGAACCCAATGACGGCGGCGCGACTAAAATATGCTTTTTAGAGCAGAAAATCGTAAATTGTGAGTACGTGAAGGGATAATTAATTGTAATGTAAGCAAAAATGCACTAAAAGTTTCAATTACTGATGCACAAACTGTAAACAATAAGAAGAAAAGAGCATGGAGCCGAGGATAAAACCCTGTGGCACGCCAATAAAGACATACAATTAATGGATAATATATGAAGAAATATTCTAACTATCAACATATTATGCTAATCAAGTTGTTACTGAAGTTACGAATACGCATTAAAGTTATTAAACAGAGCTCTTGTGTGAATACAAAACAGTAAAGCTTTGTTTAAATAATATGTACTTTTCAAGCCAAAACTGTTATTTCTCACGAAATTTGACTCCCGTGTCGATTTGCTTTGTACACAATCTCACACATATGTAACAAAATATCATTAGAAAGTGTCGTATTAATCGGATACATTGAAGACTCTACTGTATTTCGAGTAATCTGGGATTATAAAATATATCATAATAATGTATAATGATTTGTGGCGGCAAAAATATTTCATGAACTTCAGTTACTTCGTTATTTATACCCGAGGTTGACTCATATTCGTATATCAACTCCAAAAGCCTTGTGAATAATTTCCGGGAAACTTACCGGATCGTTGAGCAAACAAAAAGCGAATCTTAACTTCCATGTACCAAAAAGCGGTATTTGCATTGCACATGCGTCGACAATGACCCGGCTGGCTGACTGGTAGGCGAGACGTACTGGCACCGTCAGTTGTTTTGGACAAGTCGGCCTATGTGCGCGCGCGCTGCCGTCGACGTCTTCCACGGATTTTTGCGTTCAAAATTCGCGACCAGACGCGCCAAAATATTTGAAACAGTGCCTTTGCAATTGTGTATCACGTTCAATAGGATAGATTTAAAATACTTGCGCAGTTCCATGTGATTAAAATTTATTTTTAATTATTGCATCCTTATTTTTTATCAAATTCAATTTGTTTATCTCGCTGCATATAAATTTCAATAAGGTTTAGATAGAGGGAATCATTTCTTCCGATGTGTTGGTGTTGTTAATTAAAACAAATAGCAATTTGGACAATTTAATATCGAGGTGAATTTTGTTAATATAGCGCGAACAACGCGCTCTTTATTATCGTTTGCTCTATCTATCGGACTTATCTTTGCTATCTTTGGTTTCAACCTTGTAATCTGTTATAGGTTAACGTAACGCTGTTTATAGAAATTCGTATCTCATTACGTGTACTTTCTTGTGCAGTGCTAATCAGGAGACAGTCTTTGTAATTTAAATCTTTATTCATAACGACACTTTCGCCCCTTAACCTGCGTTTCTATTACTGTTAAGCTATAATTATTCTTTGTTCGCAAAAGGCATGTAAACATTCAAATTCTCTACGTCTTTGTAATTTGTATTCAATGCGAGTCAAAGATTTCAATTTGGCCGCATATTTGTGTGTCGTTCGTTTGTTGATAGTATAATTGTGATGGATTCGTCCTATATTGCCTACACCATTGCGTTTATTGACGTTTATTAAGCCATCGTTGACAGGATTGACGTATTATTACAATTTCACTTCGAACTAAAATATGACTTATTACATCTTCCTGTTTGCTACACAATGTTCACATCATCTATTTGCCTGTTACCATCCTCAAAGTTAGATTAATTTAAATATATTCTGTGAATTAGCGTGCGCAGTTTTTGTTGGGTTTCCACATTAGGTTGGGGCAAGTTAGCTTATTTGGTGCAAGCTCGGCGTCGACAACGTTATTGCGTACTTTGAGGTGGTTAGATGGAATCTTGTCTGTCGCAGCCTAGTTTTAAACAACTTTGTTTTTCCTGTTTTGTGTAATTGGTTAGTAATAGGAAAATCGGTTTAAATCGTAAACTCCAATGGTTATTGCTGTTATTATCAACCATTCCACAAAGGACATAATAGAATAGCTGTTTACAAGTATAGTTCTGATTAAACAGCTGGTACCATTTGTATTGTAATCTATTTGACTCCTACGTCCACATGCGGTGAAGATGTCGTCGCTTGTTTTCTAATTGTTTCTTTTGTGTCGATCTCCTTATGTTAATGTAAGGTTAAATCGTTTACATATTTGGGTGTGGTGTTACCTTGGGTCAAGGTTTCCCTCAATTTGATGGTACAGGCTACGACGCACCTATATTATAGACATTTTTCATTAAATATGTATGCGTCATTGTTGCTGCTACTGGTCGTATACAATGTTTACACACACTCTAGGACCTGCGCATGAGTCACACGTGCCGTGTCCGCTGCCAGATGATAATGACGACTGATCTTAGTGATCAGTTCGATTCTGACCGTCACAGTACGCGCATTGTTTACCCAGTTTATTCATGTTTATTTATTTTTTGTAAACCTTCTAATCTTATGCCACAGTGACTTCATAGTGAATTAGCCAAGTGTTATTGAACGATATGTATTGTCCGCTGCCAGTGAAAACAATGTGTTGCTCTTGTGTGTGAAACGTTATTGCTCAATTGACTCCTCATTTCAAATGGAGCGCGAAGTCTTCAAGGATTTTTAGTGGCGCTATCAATATCGCATATCGATCTCATTCTAGTCAGTGAAGTGATTGAAAAATAATTAACAATGTTGCTCGAAACGGTCATTGGACTTGGAGTTTTTATTTATATATTATGGAAATATTTGTTGCCATCAAAACATGAACAAATTCAGTATGAGAAACCAGAAGTAAACCAAATAACAAGCTTTGAAAAGGAATTAGATAATACTGTGAACAAAGTTGATTCCGCAATTGAAAGTTTTGAAACGAAACGACAAATATTTGATTCTATTAAAAGTGATCGTCAACACGAAATTCAAAATAATGTATCTATCAAAACTGAAGAATTAATAACACCGAGCATTTTGCTCAAGCAACGCCATGAAAAATTACTTGGTGACAAATTGGCCAGACGTGAGAGCCCGCCAAAAGAAAGACTTGCGGAATTTCTAGAGAAAACTATTTTGAGCGACGACAAAATACAATCGATTATACAAAACTTGTCTCTAGATAAAACTGAATTACTCATACACGATGAACCAGCAAAAGTGCTTTATTCCACTTCTGAAGTAATAGAACCTCTTGCTAAACAGGAAGGATGCACTATAAGTGAGAAGGCTGTGGAGCTACAAAATACCATAGATGCTGTAGCAGATAGAATAAAACGATTTAATGGAAATAATATCATAAAAGATAGCGAACAACCTTCCAACGAGGTCGTTGAAAATAAAACAGATGAAGACAAACCTGTTTTAAAGCGTCTTCAAAAGCAGCCAGGATTTCCACAGGGTCTTAACTTCGGTTCGGTTATTGGAGAGCTGAAGAATAAAACGAAGAATGCTAGCAATGGAGGCCTTAAACCCGTTTTTAAGAAATTCGATGTTGACTCCGTGGACAATGTTCAGGCAGGTTTCTTTTTTACGCAGTTCAAAAAACTATGCTAGTTTTATAATACCAGGGTTACCGGATACATACAACTTGATTGCCAAAATTAATCAATTCTATTACTGTTTGCATCCGTTAACTTCTTTCAATGACTTTTCGTCGAAACGATGTGCAAAACATCGTTTTTACCAAATTATATTAATAATTTATTACTATTAGATTTCCTTTTTACTTTTGACATCGCTACTGCCAGTCTTCGATCGAAACATCCAGTTATTAAAACTCGTAATAATTAACGTATCTGATTATAATTAGCAGATTTCGTCCTAAGTATTAAAAACGACTTGCCAAAGGTTTTGCACAACCTATGGTGTCGAGAGACATTTACACACGATGTTATGCAAGATAGCGTGACAATAAATTATCAGTCCGTGAATGTGGATCAAATGCAACATAATTATATAGATGTTTACGCAAAAAAGGGGTTTTTCGATATACAATAGAAGGAAGATGCCATAATAATAACGTTTCGCACTTTTTTCTCTGCATTAATCTAATGTCTTCATCAAACTCGAAGATAACAATGTTTTTTGTTCTACAATTTGCTATTTTTATAATAGCTATGTATCAGCGAATAAAATAAAGGCACAAAAATATAAAGAACTTTGATTAATATTTCAAAAGCTAAAGTTGATTGTGAAGAAGGGTCTTTGTATGTTGATAATTCAATGTGTTCTTGTTTGTTTCAGGAATCTCTCAATTCGGTAGACGACAAAAAGAAAAGCATCGATGACAACAATGAGATCACAACAACAAACATTTTAGCAGATAGAAGAAACAAATTAGAAACTGCTGCACAAGTAAGTCACTAAACCACACAATTTTTTAACTAAAATAAACTATACACAGTTCTCATATCGATTGATAGAAGTGAAACGCTGAAACAATACGTGACTATTTAAAACAAACAATCTGTGTTACTACAAAGTACTAAATAAATGATGTGAGAAAACCCACACATTCATATAAAATCTATAACATGCCTGATGCCCTAAGAAAGGCAATAGGTCACTTGCAAACCACCACATGAGACAGGCATTACGAATATACGGACAGTTCATAAATAATACAAAAGAATTCAAGAATTTTTATCGCTCCATTATGCCCAACAACTCGTTTTGTGGTGTTTCAATGGTCAGTATCTGCGCTGCGTGTCACAGGTTCGGTACTCGCACGAAGCAAATATTTGTATGGCATACCGATAGTCGTTCCTGGGGTCTTACCATGGCGTGTTAAAATGTCAGTCGTGCGAGTGAGAAAGAGGGATGGAGCTATATGCCCTTTAAGTTCTGTTTAGGTCGTCAAAAGGAACGCATTAAGAGTTCGTAGTAATGCCTAGTCTGGGTAGTTTGTGCATGTAAATTTAAATGTTTGTAAACGCACCCACGATAAAGGAGAAATTCCTAGTACAGGACAACGTTTAAAATACATATTGTTATATCCTGCCGCATGATAAAAGTCGTAGCCCTTGTCAATATATTTATGTTTAAACATTTAATACTTTTAATTTCAGTGCGGTTCGTTCTTACAACTTCATATTTATTACTCTCTTCCTCTTGACATTCTCTTTGTAGGTCATAAAGCGATGGTCTTACGTTTTTTGCACATGTACGATTGCATTACACGTCGCGATTGCACGATCTTTACCAGTTACCGCGTATTTTTTGTCGTCAACTGCCATCTCCCTGTCTATCATTACACCACAAGATTTATTTATTTGCTCATCAGGTGAAACGCATAAATCAACTTTCGTTGAACTTATAAATGCTAAAGTTCAGACCTTGTTTGCTGTTTAAACAATCAATGTTGCGCAAAATCGCGTTTAAGAGCCGGTTGCATTCATAGAGTATTTTATGAGTACTGGCTACGTCGACTTCGCGGCCCGTAACAGTGATTTTATTTTTGACTTGATTTGACTTTTGTTTTTGCCAGACCCTTTTTTAAAAGACAAGCTTTATTGTTTTATGTAACTTTCAAATATTTCCGTGACGTAATCTTGTAGAAATAACGTTTGAAATCATAAGTTCGCGTCAGATTCGAGATTTTTTTTGTCGAGGCAACTAATTTACATCATATTTTGATTTTTACCCAGCAGTTGATCATATGGTCAATTTTAATAAAATAATTTTTCATCGTTTATATTTGTGGATTTCCAGAGGTTCAAAAAAGTTTAAAGTAAGTGCAACCGCGCCTTAACGTTCGTTCAGCGATTCAGTTGATATATGGAATGCGGTTCGCAACAATTGCTTGACCTCTGGGGCCTTTCCAATGCGAGCATTTATGTAAAACAAAACATTTATAATTGTGTTAATAAATGTATCCTTTGCCTGCTAAGGATATTTAAAGATCAAGGGCTTAATGGTGTTTGGAGTGGGTAATGCCAGATTGTTAAACGTCAATGATGCAGTACATAAATACGTGAAGTGCGAATATTCGGAATTATGAGTAACTGACCACAGTGATTCATTATCAATAATGTTTGCAGTAGTCACTGGGCACATTTAATTCTAATTGGTGACATATTGCGGTTCTTTGGAGTTATTCTTTTGTTTAATTTAACGTTATAAGTTTTTATTAAGTGACCATAAACCCAAATATGATTTATTGGGTATTTTATGCGACTTTAAGTAGTTTCCGTTTAGTACCTCTTTTAATAGGTTGTAGCACATGGTTTAAGGGTGCACTAGTTAGTGCTTCAAACTTGTTGATGGACGTGGTTAAAATGCATGCTATCTCATCCAACATCATATTAAAAACACTGCGATGAGCATTATAAACAAGTGCACGTACGAATAAATACTCCAGATGTATTATAACGTAAAGAGCGCTTGAAATTGTATGAACAGACCTTTGGGCGTATAGATATTATGAAAAACCTGTTGAATTTATTGCCCGAATCCGAATAAAATTGTTCTAGTTTTTAAACAAAAAGTTAACTTTGTACGATGGCAAATTTGTTAATTTGCCATTGTCATACTCCATAAGCTATGTATTAACCCTTATAGATGCGCAAATTAGCGTCAAATTATGGAAGTTTCGGCGCATATAACTTCATATTTCTACTATTTTGCTTCCATACTAAATAATGAATTATGAAGATACAATTCGGTATCATTTTTAGTTTTGAAATTACACCGTCAAACGACAGACTAGGGTGCCCTTAAGATACCTACTACAATGTTATGATAACAACTATTCGATCTAGTCATAAACAAATGACAATCAAATACAGCGGGACAATCAAATACACTTTTGGCAATGCCGGAAGGGCGCTGTCTGTTGCTATGTCCGCTAACCTATGACCAATTCATTCACGACAAATTGCATAAACCCTTCAAACATCGCATGAACCGCGTATGTACATAAGAGATAGCGCTATACACCACATTTTTTTAATTAGTACACATACTTAAAGGGCTTATTAGCCCTTGTTATTTTATAAGTAAAATCTCAATAAATAATAATCATAAACAGCAAAGTTATTAGCGTTGGTTTATGTCCCAAAATGTCACTCAATTTATGGAAATATTATGCAGGCTATTGATTAATGAATGACTAAGTGACAATTATTAAGGAAAAACACTGCCCGCAGTATTTTCTACTAGCAATTGTTATGTTTGATTGATTCTGTGATGAATTTACCTTTTCGTGGTCAATTTTAGGATTTCGGTTTTTTCTACTTTTGACTACAAAAATATGATCAGCGACGGGTACAGATAGAGCTCCATTTTTTTGAGTACTAATTAAAAATTAGGGGTGTATATGCCAGCTGCACACCGTAGTGGGTTTATAAGCAGTAGGTACAAATTACCTTGCTTATTTGCGTTTGGTTTAAGGAGGTAGGCGACAGACAGACGGACAGACAGCGGGGTCTTATTAAGGGAGTAGTCCGCGGTGTAATGCTAGTAAATGTTAATCAAACAAAATTTAATATTTAAAATATACGATACAAATAGATAAAAATATAGAACTAAACAATAAAAATAAGCCTACAAATTTATATATAAATAATATGTACACCTACATATAATTATTGCAGTTTCGTGTCTAGCCTCGTACTCTCGGACTTACCACAATCGTCTCGTTGTTTCAGGGATGGCGCAAGCGGGTACCACAGACGGACGCCTCTCTATTCACGGTCGCTGGTCGGTTAGAGAGGGACAAAGTGGTGTCAGCGACGCCCCCTCTCACTCCACCACCGACTGCCACCGCACCTGTAATCGCCTCGCCCGGGATACCTCCGCCTAATACATTTAAGTAAGAAGGTTTTTTTTTTAGGACCACTTGCAAAACAGCCGCCCTACCCAAGTTACAACCGTTTCTCTGAACGCCTCGAGTTGGCCACGCCCCCAATTCTTTTGTTCTGACCACGTGACTGAACGTTGAGACGACGTCATTCCCTTACATTTGAAGTTTTCTACTACCGTTAACGATTGCAGATTATCAACTTGGCTAGGGGTACCGATTACACAGAACGAAATCAAAATATAGTTGTGTTTCTGTCAATTATTTGAAGATGACAAAAATTAAGTTTGTGCTAACCGGATCCAATTCGACGGTACGGTTGTCTCAGTGGTTGCGCTGCGTATCGCCGGTTCGATTCCCGAACGTAACAAATATTTGTATGACCTACTGACAGTTGCTCTGAGTCTACGTGTCTTGTGTATATGAGTTTACATGTTTGTGAACGCACCCACAATAAAGGAGTAACTCTGTGAGGAACAAAGCTTTAGAAAAAAAAACATGGTGCAAGTAAAGAAGCAAAAACTAAATCTCTTGAAATACTCGTGGAAACTTCAGATTTAGACTAGACGCCATTCTAGAAAGCTGGTCTCAGCTTTTGGGTAACTGCCAAGCCGGTCAGTCAAACACAGTAGTTTATATATTTGAAGTGGATTTGTAGAGTTTTCAAGAGTAGCAGAGACGAAGCTATAAGCCCAGTTTGCCAACTGGCTTAAAATTTTACCGCGGGGCTTTTTCCATAAGCCTCTTCTGTATCGACACAAGTGTATCCTACTACTAATATTATAAACGCGACAGTTTGTATGTATGAATGTATGGATGTTTGTTAATCTTTCACGCAAAAACTACTGAATGATTACGGATTTCAATTAGACTTGGTATACGGGTAGATCATATGCTGTACTAGCATATAGGATACTTTTATCTTGGAAGTACGTTCCCTTAGGGTGTTTTTAATATCGTGCGGATTCATCCCATGTAAGAAATTGACATTTGCGGGGGTTACGCGTGCGGAGCAGGCTCGCATGCGTGATCAAAACCGCAGGGTATTAAAAACACCATTAGGATGATCATCTACATAACGCGGGCAGTAGTTAGTTGATATTAAAAATCAGATATACCAACAAATCGACCTCAACATACAAATCTACCTTTATAACATTACAACATAACCCTATCTCGTCAGGTCTCGGAAGCAAGCCTCCCCCACGAACGGATTCGCTTCGGGCCCGCTTCGGTCAGCTTCGTGCGCCGTCGTGAGCTCAGCCGCCGTTGACACCAAGCCTAAGAACAACAGAATTGACAGGGAATCCTTCAAACGAAGCCACTCTGTCAGTGAAAGTATCAGCAGGGTTGATGAGAGTGAGTATTTTTGGTGTATTTTTTTTTAAGGGCCTGTTTGGAATTGGTAATTTGCTTCATCGTTATCATCCTCCTGACCTTGTTCCATGTTACATGGGGTCAGTGTAACACGGATTCTTCCGTTCTTATCAATGAATAACAATATTATTATTGGAATAATTACGGCGACTATGTAATCTGTCAAATCGTCAGACGTCCATCACGGGCGAAATGGCAGAGCTCTGTCTCAGAGTGTTTTTAATATCGTGCGGATTTTGATATTTTAAATATTCCATCATGCACCATTAGGCATACTCACATTAGGCACACAAACAAAAACGAGTTATCCTGTGGTTTTCACTCGCATTACAACAAAATTCTTTCTTTTCTCCTATTCCATATTAGAGAACTAATAACTTGACCGCTAACTATCGATTAATATGTAATAACTAGGTTTTGTCCGCGGCTTCGCTCGCGTTAAATTCGGGGTAACACGGTTCCCCTTTCTGTGGGCAGTTAGTGAACTCCCCTTAGTGAACTCCACTGCAGGTGACGTAACCTACGACAAACTTATTATTTGCGGTTGGTACAGTAATCGGGTCTAGAGATCGAACCGCAAAATTAAGTTGGTTTTTTATTGTATATACTTTTCCGGGATAAAAAGTACCCAGTGTGGTGCCCAGCATATTAAAGAATAATTATACCAAGTTTCATCGTAATCGAACCGGTAGTTTTTGCGTGATGCCTGAACAAACAGACAGACAGACAAAAATTTTTTTAATCACATTTTTGGGTTCGGTGTCGGTCTAGTAACACCCCCTGCCATTTATTTTTTTTATATTTTCAATGTACATGAATTTTCACTTCTACAGATTTATTATAAGTATAGATAATAATAGTAGTTTATGTGACTAGGGGATAAAGCAGTGTCTTAAAGTCGCGGGCGGCATGTTGAATTCCGAACGAAACGAAGGTTATTGATTTTAATCCCGAACGATAGTGAGGGATTTATAAAATTAACTCCCGAGCATTGCGAGGGTGTTAATAAAGAAACCTGAGTGAAGTGAGGAATTCAAGCCGCCCAAGACAAAGACAGCTTTATCCCCGTATTGCATACTCTACTTTTTACACCATCTGTGAGATAATTAAAAGACCATTTAGTCGACCAAATCATAATTAAGTATATTAGAGAATTATATTTACAAGTTCTTCAAACAAACAAAATTCACTTCTCCGAGATTCTATAGTTTCAATTTTCTATAACGCTCCCGTCAGTAAGCACGTTTTATTCTATTTTCTTTTTTTTTGTTAGTGGCCAGTTTGAATTTCGAGTCAACATGTTCGATGCACGTACATTTCAATTCAAAAATTTACGATTTTTGATGTTCCACATTCAAATCTAATTATTCCCTAGGGATCGGCCATACTGCATTATCTCCCTAGGGATAGAATGACTTGCTTTAAGTGAGGTTTGTATGACGTATAAAACGACATTATCGAGCAGGTGGTGTAAAACAATATTTAGTACAGACCATGCATCATCTATAAGAACATTAACCTTTTACCACATACGTCGGATATATCTGACAAACACACTAGCGTATATTCGACCAGGGTCGTACATCCACGACCAAATACTCCATCTCGTCAGCTCTTCTGTCCTCTATGGGGATTGTAGAGCTGAACGAGATGGAGTAACCAGTCGCACACACGACCCTGGTGAATAGGACGCGGAAACACTCGTCGACAAATAAGACGGAAGCGGTTAAAGGGTTAAATAACATCAAAGACATATTTGAAAGTCACAGCATAGAAAGAAAGAAAGAAGAAAGAAAATATGTTTATTCCGCCTTTATATAGACGCACAAATAACAAAACTCAATAACAACATACAAAAGAAAGTACAAAATATAAAAGCCAGTCCCTTGTCAGGCCATGTGTGTAACGAGCTTAACAATATTACATCTTGTACCATAAACAACGGAGTTGTCTAGATTATCTGTTGCATTTTGACGCCGGCCATAACAGGGACAAACATAAACAAAATTAACCTAAGAAAGAGTAACTAAAACTAAAAGAAAATCATAATTATATACTAATACAATCTAAAATTATAAGTTGTGCGTCATAGCTGTTTTTTATTATGAGTCAACTATACCCTATTCGCGTTAAGATTAGTCATTTAAAGAAACCTAATTTATTGTCTGTTCAAACGATTTTAACTTCTATTTCGTAAGCATAAGAATGGATCGCTAAGGAGGAGGTCGATCGCTAAGGAGGAGGCCGACCGCATCAGGCAACGGCGCTCTCGCCGCCGCCGGGATTCCGATCCCGATTTCCAGCCACCGTAGGCGCGGGCTTGCGGACAGTGAGCAATGGGTAGCTCGCTGTCCGGTCGTCCGGTAACTGTCCGGACCAAGCCCAAGTCGTCGACGGCGCGCGCTGTTCCCACGCGCCTCAAGGAGTTGTCAGCAACAGCAGGGGCCCAGCCGGGTCGAAGCCTACTGGGGCCAGGGTTATCCGAAAGGGTGATCGAGGCTTGAAGGAACGGGATGGGTTTTTAGTCAGTAAGAGTCTGACACTATCTCCCGCTCCGCCCAAGAGCGGGGGTTGTCAAAGGATGATTTTTCCCATCGAAAAAAAAAGGCATAAGAATGGAATTAAAAGCAAAAACGTGGTTACAATACCAACTATTTGCTGCAGCTACCATTTGTCATGCCACCAACGTAATAAAAGTCAAAATCGCTTGAAAGGACAGTAATAAAAGGTTTTCATAAATGTCTAATGTTATTTTGAACAAAGTATATAAATATTTAAATTCCGCTAAGTCGTCATTTATTTATCAATAGTCAGGCCAAAAGTTATCACCATTACATAGAGAATATGTTAGGTCAATTGCAGGGGACTTCTACAATTAATTATAATTTTGTTTACAAATATTAGTCAAGCGTTATCAGAATGATACTGATTACATTCCGATAGGCACTTGTAATATACGATGCAGTAATAAATTTTATCAATTCAATATATTTATCAATTTCTAATAAATGTTGGAAATTATCACGCTTATCAGTTTTACACGGACTTTAAGTGTTTTATAATTAAAGGATACAACTAATTCTATAGATGATCCCGATACTTGAAAGATATCGCCCCTATTTCTTTATTACTTTTAAAACCATTTTATAACCGTAATATCGTTCTCGCGGGACTGAACCTCCTAACTTTTTAATCTATAATATGTATGTATCTTATCTATAATATGTATGTATTTAGAATTATATACGTACCTACGTTTAGCAGTTGTACTCATAACACAAGCTCTGCTTAGTTTGAGACTAGACGGCGTTGCGTGATAGTTGTGGAATATTATATTATACTAGCTTTTGCCCGTGGCTTCGCCCGCGTACATAAAAGACCTTCCCTCTTTCTCCCCCTTTTCTCACTTTTTTTATAAAAACAATTAGCCTATGTCCGTCTCCAGGGTCCCAACTATCTCTGTACCAAAATTCATTAAAATCGGTTTTGCCATTTAGGCGTAAAGACGTAACAAACAAACAAACAAACTCACTTTCGCTTTTATAATATTAGTAAGGATTAAATAATAATAATAATACTAATATTATAAAGCTGTAAAGTTTTTTTTTGTTTAATTTAATGCGCTAATCTCAAAAACTACTGGTTCAAATCGAATATTAATTTATTTTTGTACAATATTTTACACTAAAAAGAAATCTTTGCTTATCTGAAAACAGTATCTATTTAATGTGCACATAACCTAGTGGTGGTGACGTCATATTTCAGTTTGTCCATTTTTTTCTGTTACTTGATAGTTTTCCCTTGCTTGGATAGGGTTATCTTATTGCGCTTATTACCGAGTTCCTATGGCCATCTTCCGGTTCCATCATCAGACCCTGCGCACCATGTAGCACCAAATTACTCGTCAAGACGTATCAATATCGAGTCCAAACTCGATGGGGTTGTGTCGTTTGACTATCGAGTTCCTATGGTCACCTTCCTGTTCCATCATCAGATCAGCTCCATGTCGATAATATTTTTGGATTGTCATCTGATTTACACAAGCATGCAAAATTTCAGCTCAATCGGTAACCGGAAAGTGGATCTGCAATATTTTATTACACGCAAGCAAACATCAGGGCAGGTGAAACTAAATAAAAGCTTGTAATGAGTCAAAAGCCTAATATTATATCCAGGTCCTAAAACTAACTCCATAATTCATCTTCCACAGACGATGAAACATCAGGCGCCGAACGAACAGGCCAGCCGGTGCGGGTGCCTCGAGCTGACGACGAAACCTTCCAGGCGTTCTTCACGCCCGCTATTCAGCAGGAGAGGCTGGCTGACACTGAGGGAGTCGATGTGGACCTCGATGCCATTGATAGCGGCTCTAGACAGATGTAAGTGATCTTTGATAATTTTTTCTTTCAAGACTTCTTAGTTAAAATGACAAAAAGTGGTATCTAGAAAGAGGCCCCTTCAAAGGTGAATGAATTTTTAGAAATCAATAAATATTTTGCCGAAAAAGTTAGGTATTACGAAACAGTACATTTTGATACAAATGGAGAAAGTTCATCTTAGCAACCGAAGCGGAATTCGCCCGAGCCGCAGGCGAGAGTGTTCTGGAGCTGAGTGAGAGCTGACTTTTTTCAATACACTTATGCAGATATATATAAATAAACGAGAGTAGACGCGCGACTTGTGAGGGTTGCTTAGCGCCCAATCTGATACGATCAATTTAATGAATTGTGGCGGGAATGACTCGCGCACTTTTCCGCATCAGTGCGGAAAACAGCAAATTGCGTGCCTTAAAGAGGTAGCAATAAGACCGGCTTTTCGAGTAAGTGTATTGAAAAAATATAACTATCCGGTACTAGCTTACTGCTAGACAAAGGAATTTTTTGCATTATTCCTGGTTCTACATCACTTTCTACTAAGAAAACGTTCAAGTAGTATATTCGCAAAAATATGTTAAAAATTGAAGCCAAATCTGTATCAATCAACTGGTCATTCACCCTAATTGTTGAGTTTGACTCATTTGACGGAAATGTTGGCAAGGCACCAAAATAAACATTGTTTAGTTATGACACATAGGTAAAATGAAGCAAATGACCTATCGGGACGACATGCGATACCATTTTTTGGTCGGAAATCATCTATGACGACTCAAAGAAACTAAAATTCGAAGTCCTACATCGCGATATTATAGTTCTCTACGCGATTAGAACATATACCAACAGTCCGAAATCAATTATCGGACAGTTTCCCGGACCAGACACAAATATAAGTCTGGTCGGTCATCCTCTCTTTTCTACAGAGGTATGTGAGCCTTTACACTCGGTTCTCCCTACCTCTAAACCTTCTCCAGTTCTGAGTGGTGCGCGAGGAAGTGTCATACCTTTACAGCCTGAAACCCATCCACTTTACTTCACACAAAGAATTACTCCTGTATCGTAGGTGAATTCACAAAAATGTAAACTTACTTAAACAAGACATTTAGACCCGGAACAACTATCAGTCGGTTATGATTATTTTAGCCTATACTGTCCCACTACTGAGCAAAGGCCTCTCTCCATTCCTTCCACTGTTCCCGGCACTGAGCCCCTTTTTGCCAATTCCTAAGGAAGACGAGAAATGTTGCAAGATACTGCATAAGTGCATTAGAGGAGACGCTAGAATCTTAGCAACACCGTAGGGTGCTTCAGGTGCTTCTAGCTTCAAGTAGGCATTAACGACCTTACCGCTGTGAGCGGTAGATAAGCACGCGGCGGCTGGCGGTAAGATAAAATATTTGAAGCATGCCACAAGACGCCGCACATAGCGAACTAGCGTGGGGCGGCGAGCGGGAAGATGAAAAGTATGAAAATGTTTGAAGTATGCCACGAGACGCCGCTCATAGCGAAAACGGGCGCGCTTAGTGGTGTCGCCCAGCTCACTGCGCCGCGCGCCTCTAGAAGTGGCTGTCGTGTGTGGCCCTTGTGTGGCCAGGGCCTCAAGTCTGCTATTACAATAGTGTCAAAATGGTTCATCATTGACTTCATAATTGTTGATTTTGACAAGTTTTAGTAATCTACTAATATAATGGCGTCATTATGACTTTCCAATGGTCAACCACTGACACTCCATTGGAAGTAGCGGCATATAATGGTAGTCTCGTACAAATGAATGTCTGACGTATGCGGTAATTTGCAAAAAATTTGACAGTTCCTTTTATCAGTGACCTACCACTAGAACGTCATTGTGCAGTCATTGCTTTTAATAAGCACGATATTGTCATTCTAACACAACTCTATCACGAGACCATTGACCGATCAGTGGTTGACCATAATGAATTAGCTGATTACGAACTTTTAGCAAAATGTCAATGGAATCGTGTTGGAATGACGACTTTATAAAAATAGCAGACTTGGGCCCCAGGCCTTCTTTAAGTTGTTCATGTATTAAAGTTATGTGTTGTCCCCCAGGTTGGCAGGCGAGTGGTCCCGGCGCGCGCGCGTGGGGCGGCGGCACGCGGCGTCGCGCAACCCGCTGCGGGCGCTGGCGGCGCGCACCGACCTCCGGGACGAGTACGTGCCTCCGCCGCCCACCCTCAAACAGAACTATGTTATTGACAAGTGTGAGTATCAGCTAGCATAATCTACCTTATAATGTTCCTACTGCTGTGACTCGAAGCTCCTCTCTAGGAGAGGGAATGGGTCCTAATCCACCAAGCAGGCAATTTTGTAGGGAATGATGGTATATTAAATTTTAACAACTAAGAGATCTAGCTAATGTTTCGTGTGTGCGAGTATAGCTGAATAAAATGGTAGACTTGACCAGCAGGACACAAATACTCCCAAACATTGATTATTTAAATCATCGTGCGTGTTATTTTATCACACTCGATGTTGAATGATGAATTCTTATCCCAGGACTGCTCCTGGGATAAGAATCGGGATAAGTCGGGATATTTTTCTGCTATCATGCGGGTGAAGCTGCTGACTGTAGCTAATATATAATAAACTAGCGATAGCGGTCCGTCCCGGCTTCGCACGGGCAGTAAATATAGCCTAATATGTTACTCAGGGTGAATGTAGCTTTCCAATGATGAAAGAATTTTTGAAATCGGCACAATAGTTTTTGAGTTTATTCATTACAAACATACACACAAAAATATAAATTTTCCCTGTTTATAATACTAGTGTAGATAGCGAAAATAACTTCCTCCCAACTGTGTGTGCGAGGATAACAACCTTCACTGAATACAATGGTATCACCTCTAGTGTATAATCTATATCTGGAGTGCGTACGATCGATAAGATCCTAGTACCACTTCGAGCTACGTTTACTCTGCACTATTAGTTTAGTTACATTTCTTACAATAGACAAGCAACTTTTATGTTGACCAATTAACATTTATTTAGATTTTTAATGTAAAAACATATTGTGTTTTACGCGTCACGAAATCACAAGTATTGGATACTATGAATTGAAATTGAGACCTTATGAAGACGTATTGATAGTAGACTCAGTCTTATGTTTATTTTCAAGTTAGTGAAATAGTTTAATTTTTGAATTTATTATCGTTTCACTTTCTTATCTTTACAGCATAATGTCTTCTCCCAGACATAACTGTCAGACTTCTTATTTTTTTCATAATACTAAATTATTATAACCAGGCCATATTATCCCACTTCTGGACAAAGGCCTCCCGCCATTTTTTCCAACGATCACGGTTCCTTACTTTCGCATTCCAATTCTTATGGAAGCCATCCAGGTCGTCCCGCCATCTCCTTCGTTGTCTGCCACGGCCCCGCTTCGCTATGTCCGGGCATCAATCCTAGGCCCACAGTTCATTAGACACGCGGCAGACATGTCCTGCTCAGTCCCATTCGAGTTCGGCAGCCTTTTGACTTATGAATGATTTGAGTTTTTGAGCACAGTGTCGTGTTTCGAATATGGTCTGTTAATTTAACACGCTAATTTTTATTTTTCAGTGGCGAATAATGGCGGCCTCGCAGCGGAAGCGCTGGCCGCTCTCGCCAGCAAGGAGGACTTCGCCAGCGTGGCGCTGCGCAGCGCCGCCGCCGCCCCCGCCGCGCACGGCACCAAGCCCACCATGCTGCTGCACGTCAAGGGCCGCCGGAGGGTGCAGGTGAGACCCACCTTCTTAAATAACTCGGCTAATTTAAAATAGATGAAGTCCTTGATGTACTGGTCCCCTCGAGATCAACTACGGCAAAAGTGTGGTCACGTTTGCAGATCAAACTTGGTCAGAGATCTTGATCAGACCTTTGTCCTGAAATGGACTATTAAGAAGGCTGGCAAAATAAACTAGAACTGCCTCTCAACTTCATTTGCGTATACCAAAAAAAAAACCTAAAGTGTGCTGTTTGTGAAGAATACACTCGAATTGTAAAATCTTTGGGAGCTGTCTGAATCTTTCTGTTAATGACAAAGAATGTCTGTTGTTGTTAAAATCTCAAACTACCTTCATTTTCTCAACGGAACTAAGACGTCTACAATATTACCTGACCTCTTGCCATTAATTCCGACACACAATGACCGTTCTTGGGCGTCTCGCAACCATTGAATTCTTGCGACCTTCACCAGGTCGTCGGTCCACCTTATGGAAGGCCTGTCAACGCTGTGTCTTTCAGTACGCGGTCGTCACTACAGAATCTTTCACCCCCATTGGCCATCTATTCTGCGACCGATGTACCGTGCGCACTGCCACTTAGTTTGGTGATTCTTCAGGCTATGTGGGAATTTCAATGGCAGTTTACTATATCTATGTCATCATTTGTTCTCAGACGCGACTGGTGGAGCCTGTCCACACTAGCGTGAACCGCGGCGACTGCTTCATCCTGATCACGTCAGACCAGCTGTTCCTGTACATAGGACTGTATGCCAACGTTATTGAGAAGTAAGTACATCATGTTTAGTTGCAGGAAAATTGTTACTAACAAGTGAATATGTAAAGGACAACAATATACTGGCTTTTTATGAAAACCACAACATAGATAGGTACAGAAGACAATGTCATGTATGTAGTTCACTTTTTATACCTACGCTCGGCGGTCACACTAGGGTCGGCGCTGTCTGTGTTTCTCTTTTGTGTCAGAACTGTGCAAGAAATGAGCGCTGAAATTACTCTGTTTTTTAAATTGTTTCATGTATTTTCGTGTATTTGTAATGGTTTACATGTAAATGTATAGTAGTGAGTGGTTGAAAAGAGCCTTTTTCATCCAGTTTTAGTTTTTGTTGTGGTTTTTTTTTTAATATTTAATTTTCATTTGTTTCCATAGATGCACTACTTACAGCGTATCATGGCCTTGTAGCATCTGTATTAAGATACGGTATTATTTTCTGGGGCAACTCAACAAATAGAGAAACTGCTTTTAAAGCGCAAAAGCGTTCTATCAGAGCCATGTTCAAACTTCATGTTACAGACAGCTGTGAACCATTTTTCAAAAAATATAAAATTCTGACACTACCGTCTTTGTATATTTATGAGACTGCTTTATTTGTCAAATTAAACTCACACCTGTTTCCTAACTTATCAGATACTGTGAAACGTAATAGGCGAAAAGATATGTTACGCGGACGTAAAGCTAAAACAGCACTAATGAGAAAAAGTATATTCTGCATAGCCCCACAAGTGTTTAACAAAATTCCAAAATCGATTAAAGACTTAAATTTAAATTTGTTTAAAAAGGAACTTAAAGACTTGTTGTGTAAAAAATGTTATTATAATTTAAACGACTATTTGAATGATACTTTGACATAATAATTAAATTGTAATTTTATAAATTTTGACATCTCTCTCTAATAATTTCATACATTTTGACATCTCTCTCTCTAATAATTTTATAGATTTTGACATTCTCTCTCTAATAATAATTTGACATTGAATATTACTTTGAATTTAATCCACACTAAATTTTTAGATGACATGCCATATATTGTAAATTTTATTCGTACTAACTCAATGCTAACATAATATTTTATTTTTTTTATTAAACATATTTATGATTGTGATTATGTATGTACCTACCAAATATTTGCACGCCACACGTGGCAGAATGTGATGAGACTACTAATTTATTTCAAGACCATAATTAAGTATCATATTCTTTCTAAATAAATGATTTGATTTGATTCTTCAACTCTGGGTAATATGAAATAAAAATATATTTTTGGAATTGCCTCTTTGAGCTCTGTTTTGACACTCCATGTCGAAGAGTACCTGCGCAAATGTCGGGAATCACAGTGCTATAACTAATATGTTACATTTTCTTTTTTCAGAAACCGTAGCACAGACATCGCTCTCCACATTCAGAACACAAAAGACTTGGGTTGCAAAAACTCGACCGGGATTATCAAAATAGACGAACAAATCAAAAACTTCAGCAACAAACACTGGAATCAATTCTGGTCCATTCTCGGTGTCACCGAAGGCATTGAGAACTATCGGCCTATTGAGACAGGACACGCTGATGAAGATGAGATCTTCGAGTCTTGCATCCTTCAAACCAACATGTGCTATGAAGTCATGGACGACGAACTGGTGCCTATCAAGGAGTACTGGGGACAAGTACCAAAAATCGCGATGCTCAATCAAACCAAAGTTATCGTATTTGATTTTGGGTCAGAAATGTATATTTGGTACGGAAAAAATGTACCGCTTGAAACTAGACGTCGTGCCGCACAGCTAGCGCAAGAAATGTTCGATGAAGGATACAACTATGAGGAGTGTCATATCAACCCTCTAAACGCAGCAATGTACCAGGGAGCCAGGGAAGCGACAGAACCACCGATCAAAGCCTCCACCAGTCGACCAGAATGGGCCATCCTCTCAAAAATCACACAACACATGGAAACCATTCTCTTCAAAGAGAAATTCCTAGACTGGCCCGACTACTCACGAGTCATCAAAGTCAAGTCACCCGAAAATAAATCAAACAGTATCGAAATCAACCCATGTGACGCCGAGGAGATGTGGTCGAACGAGTACCAGGATCCAGATCTCATTTTAGAAGGATCCCATGTCGGTCGCGGCACACATTACTACGATAAGGTCAACATGAGACACTACGACATCAAAACAAAGTCGGTCTGCAAATGGGTGATACAGGAATACGATTACCAGAAAGTGGATGATGAGAACGAAATTGGGGAGTTCTTCTCCGCTGATAGTTATATTATTCGATGGGAGTACCAGATCACAATGACTGGTCGAGAACTGAACGGGAAACCATCGAAACACAACGTTACTGGTAGAGATAGGTGTGCGTACTTCTGTTGGCAAGGGCGAGACGCTAGCTCTAACGAGAAAGGCGCCGCGGCTCTACTGACCGTCGAGTTGGACAGGGAAAGAGGCCCTCAAGTTCGTGTAGCCCAAGGCAACGAACCTCCAGCCTTTTTGAACCAGTTCCAAGGTAACCTAGTCATACACCAAGGGAAGAAAGACACGGACAAAAGTCGATACAGACTCTTTGTTACTCGCGGCAATCTGTCTAACGAAGCGTACCTACTTCAAGTGCCTTGCTCAGTCCGTCAGCTTAGAAGCCGAGGTTCTCTGCTCCTTGTCGACACTGAGAAGGGATGTCTATACATCTGGCACGGGGCGCGGAGCATGAAGCATACTAAGGACATTGCTATCGAGCTGGCGAACAAGCTGATTGCCAGGAAGTCTAAGTATTTGTTTGGAGATAATGTATCTGACGTGAAGATCACTGAAGTCCGAGAAGGGGAGGAGCCGAAGGAGGTGTTGGAGGCGCTGGGCGTGGCCAACAAGCAGCACTACACGTCGGTGCTGGGGGGCGGCTGCGCGGCGGCCCCGGGCGGCTCGCGCGCGGCCCCGGGCGGCTCGACGCCGCGCCTGTTCCACTTCAGCGACCTGGGGGGCCACTTCGAGGCCAACGAGGTGTTGTCGCCGCTGCGCCACGAGCATCTAGCGACACCCTTTCCTTTTGATCAAAAGGAGTTGTATTCGGCTTCGCAACCAGGTAAGACATAAAGAACTCGTATTTCTTGTGTATTTCGTATTATACGCTCCTTTTTAGGCTTCCGAAGGTTCAAATCAAACGACGATGACAATACCAATACTGGTACAGGCTCAATTATGTGTTCTCCAATTCTACTGGATCGATTAAGTTGGAATTTAAATGGTGGTCTTTATGACATTAAATATTTTGAATAGGATAAATAAATAAATAAATTTGGAATGTGGCCTCTTTTGGGGTCCAAATCCAAATGTTCTCATTTAAGGTTGTTAAATTCTCAGATTCCTATGGCAGCGTAAACTCTAAATGTTTTGAAGATTGATGGCAATACGCTGGTCTAGTCTCTGTAAAGGAGGAGGCAGATTCGTATCTTAATTCTTCACATGCATTTCTCTTCACATACTTGAAACCATCATAATTATATTTACCGGTTATATTTGTTTGAATTCCCAGCTCTGTTCCTATTGGACGACGGCTTGTGCGTGTGGCTGTGGCACGGCTGGTGGCCGCGCGGGGAGGACGGGGAACTCGAACCTGCCGAGAGGAACGCCGGTATGTACTGCATTACACTTGCGCTTGCGTGCTTGCTACATTATTGATTTTTTTTTCTGTCTTGGATACTAAGTCCTTTAAGCCATGTCTTCGTAATAATAGTTAATTTGTTTACTATTAGAATAAGGATGTACATATTCTAATGTTATTGTAGTATTTGGCAGCAAATGTATCAAGTCAGTCTTAACGGTAAACTACTAACTTAACACTACACTAGAATTCTCAGTTCAATTTACCTGAGATCGCAACTGTTTCAATGATTCCATATATTATCCAGTTACGCAGACACTTATGATACATAATTCATAATCATTTATTTGCTAATATGGGTTAATTACATAAAGTTGTTAAAAAAATATGGCACAGTCGATCCATATCGACGGGTCCCAAGAACAAAATCTTATTGAAAAATAAGACACTAGGTATTTTATGACTTATTTCACAGAACTTTAAAACCTCAATTGATAATTCATTTTTTTTTAAATACGATTTTATTCTTGGGATCCGTCGATATTACACCTTAAGGCATGCAAATCACAACATTTCAACAACAATTTTACATTACAATATCCACTACGAATCAATTTGAAATTTCACCTGAAGAAATCTCGCCAAAAACTCCTAAACAACTTCGAATAGGGTGGGATAGGGACTTTAGGCTAACCTATGATGATATTCAATGTCGTTTCATCTTAGAAGATTATAATCCTGTATAGAGCTCAATTCTCTCCGTTTTAACCATTGATTCCCCCCCCCCTCAGGAGTGGGCGCGTTCGCAGCGCGCTGGCAAGCCATGCGCGTGGCGGCGCTGCGCACGTGCGACGCGTACTGGCGCGCCTCGCGTGACGTCACGCCGCCCGACGTGCGCCTCGTGGCCGCCGGCCTCGAGCCGCAGGCCTTCATCGACCTCTTCGACACCTGGACCGACCATGACCACGCTGCAGATGCTAATATCAACGTGAGTCCACTTTGTTAATGATGAAGGGGGTTTATAGGCTAAAAACACTAAAAAATATGGGTTAGAGCTCATACACACGAGTGGCATGATGCCAAAGGCAGAAGTAACTGCAACTGTCGACCTCTTAGATTAAATACCTATAGATAAAGCCACCGCGTGGCCGCACATGAGACTGCACTATAACACTAAAATGAGGTTATTACGTAAACTTTTCCTGAAATATAACCACTGAAATCCACTAAATACTTAACTATAGGAGTCTATGTCATACATATACTAAAACTATTACTTTAATTGCCAAAATTATTCTAAAGACATAAAAATTGGTAGTGTTTGGCTCTCTTTTCAAAGTGAGCCAAGCAAAAAAGCGGCACGACGAATGAGACAGAGAATGTTATGTTTTGTCTCAATTTTCTTACTTGTTTCGTATATACGCTTCTCACTTCCACACTTCCCTACAGTCTCATGGCTATATCTAGAGGTATATAATCTAAGGTCGACCTATAGTGACACGTGACACACACGACGGCTGCCGCTGATCTTCAAAGTTGGAATGTCGACGACCGCCATCGACACGTCAACATCTGTTACCTCTGCCTTTGGCATGATATCGCTCGTGTGTGTGAGCTTCTTACGGTGAATGTTCCAGGGTAGCCCACACTTTATTGAATTACAACCATACAATAAGGTTAGACGAACTGAGAGATTTGTACTGATGATTTTAATGGTTATAGTTCAGTAAATAAACAAGTGTTACGGCCATCAATCATATTTTAATCAACATATAAATTGATACTAATAGTAGTAGTCTGTCTAATAAGTCAACCGACTTGGGAATTTTGTATAATATTAAATCATTTAAAAAATACTTATATTCGATACTTTTTATAAGGTTCTTCTGTTAGTAAACAATGATCTCTATCTCTTAATCAACCTTGATTATTGAACCCGTGTTGACTACATCAGATTTCATTAAATCCTAATAATTACCCAAGTCGTTTAACTTATTAGACAGACTCTAACGTCTAAATTCAAAAAACTTAAAAAATAATAATTTCGCAGGCTACCCTGTCGCTTTCATCTTAATAACCCTTTCTTACATTTGGTCTGACATCACTGGATAAATGTCGGTAAACAGGCTGGCAAGAATGAGCATTTCGATGTGCTCACCAATTAGGTTTCCCAATCGATTGATTGTCTGCTTTTCTTGACACCTCGCAAAATCTTTAAGGTGGGGGCAATGTTATATACAAATTGGGGCAAAATGGTGCTATGGAAAATATTTATAATGTATCTTACTGTATAAATTGATTGGAACACTATCTTTTTTTTACTGATATAAATCAGTGCTAGACTGTGGTCCCATCAGATGGTAAGCAGTGATGCAATCGTTGATGGTGAGGCGCACTAGTTTATTAAGAGCCTATAAAGTGGGCTTCACGTTGCGTCGTGAACTAAAGGTTATCTGGGGATTTGGTTGCCTGACAAACGAGCTACTATACAAGGTGCAGTTTTAAAACTGCACAGTATTTCAGGAGGTTGTAATAAAACTCATAAATAATCATGTAAAAAAACGATACCTGGTCAATAATCAGAAATACTTGTTATTTAATTTTTTAATTACACTAAACTAAATCGATTGATCGATGGCCGCGGGGGAGTGGCTAGGGTGTGGCGTGCGGGATGATGATTGGATGATACATTATTTATGAAACTATCGTTGCGAGTTAGTGTGTGT
Source organism: Mythimna ferrago (assembly GCA_910589285.2). NCBI lineage: Eukaryota > Metazoa > Arthropoda > Insecta > Lepidoptera > Noctuidae > Mythimna > Mythimna ferrago. Next base: position 7,675,409 of record OU342693.1, read on the forward strand.
GAAAACGCCCTTTATTGTTCCGTGTTTGTGTGTGTGAAAGAAAGCGCGGTTATAAAAAAAAAAAAATTACCTACTTATTTTATTATTGATTCGGTCGGAGAATCACTAACATAATTACCTCCTGAAATATTTTGCAGCTTCAAAACGACACCTTGTATAAAAATGCCTATCTGCTTGCCACTTTGCACTGTCCATACCGCACTGACGCACTGTCGTGGTCCTCGCTAGCACGGCTACAAGGCGGGCGACTGGGTGCCGGGCGCGCAGGAGCTGTCGCGCCTCACGCACGTGGCGGCTGTGCTCCCGCTCGCCGCGCTGCAGCGCCGCCCGCTGCCCGACCACGTGGACCCGCACCACCTCGAGAGGCACCTCGCGTCGCCTGACTTCCTGGTACGTCACACGGAAACATCGTCATCATCATTTCAGCCGAAGGACGTCCACTGTCGGACATAGGCCTCTCGCAGGTGTCCGTGCGTCTCGCATCCATCGCATTCCTGCGAGTCACCAGGTCATCGGTCCACTTTGTGGGAACTAAAATAACTTTATCATAAATCAGAACTTCATTTTTTTTTTTCTAAATTAATTAATTTTGAAACTTTTGAAATCTGGTGAATCTACAAACTGTCAAGTAACAGAAAAATAATGCTCAAACTTAAATGTGACGTCGCCGCCATTAGGTTACGCGCACAAAAGAAATGGTGAGATATTCTTTGGTATTGTTCGTCATGTCGTTGAGCTCCTTAGTAGTCCACCCGAATGTGTGTGGTTCTTTCTTCAAAAGACCACCTAAGACACTAATCTGCATGGTTCTCGATTTGATCATCACATGTTTACTGTATGGACCCCTGAGTTGGTTTCGGTGTCTCTTCTCAGGGTAGTCAGCTAGGAAACACCAGCCTTATCTAGTTTAAACTGACGATAAAAAAAAATAGACTAGTAAAAGTGTTTTTTAAATCCTATTTGCAAAATAAATATTATTTATCATGAAACTGGCGCTCACCGTGCTTACTGAGCGATTACAAATATTGTAATGGCGTCTCAGAGCATTGCGCCGAAAAAACTATTTCACAGTCTGTGCTAAAATCATTCACTTTGCATTCGATGGGCAAAGAGCTTCATACTTTAAAGCTGGAGATATATTTAAAGGAATATATATACACCGTTAAATTTTAATCGTTTTAATCCCGTGGAGGGTCGATCCGGTACATGAAAAACTATCGATTAGTAAAGATAAAATTAAAAAATAAAGTACCTTTTTTTCAAAACTCGCATTAATTTACTCATGTACGAAATTAATTTCTTTAAGAAAACGTCAGATGAGCGAGTTCAATGAACTGCAGATAATAGTCGGCGTTGCGTACAAACTACCTACAGGTCATTGAACTCGCTCAGCTGACGTTTTCTTAAAGAAATTAATTTCGTACGTGCATAAATTAATACGAGTTTTGAAAAAAGGTACTTTATTTTTTAATTTTATCTCTACAAATCGATAGTGTTTCATGTACCGGATCGACCCTCCACGGGATTAAAACGATTAAAATTTAGCGGTGTATAGATAATAGCATTGGAATTGTTTCCCACAGAAAGATAATTAGTTTCAGATCAACTTCAAGTGAGAAAAATGTATTTAACTCACAAATGAGCTAAAAATTAATTGAAATACAATGTAAATAAAATATATATGTACATGCACTATAAATTTTATGCACGGAAGTGGGAATTTCGGTGAAGGCTGTCAACTTTGCCATATCAATGTGAAAATAGGCCTTTATTAATACGAAGGAATTCCAAGGTGTTACTGGTTGCGTATAAATGTTTATAGAGTAATTTGTTTCGTGTTTTAGGAGGCTTTCGGCATGACCAAAGAAGAGTTTTCAGTTCTGCCAGCATGGAAGCAGACCAACATGAAGAAGGACGTCGGTCTGTTCTGACGAGACCGACTGCCGCGCCCCCTACAATACATATTATACACATTTTGTACAACCGCAGCTCTTTCGTACTTTTTTACTGAACGATGTCGTCAAAGGATTTGATACAATTAATTGTTAAGAGCACGCTTATATTCTATAGTAAAATAAAATAAAAAATAAACGTTTGTACTAACGGTATGTATGTACCTAACGATGTATTCGCGCTCGTGATATTTTCATGTAACCGCCGTAGAGGATAGGGTAGTAGTGAACTGAAGGATTTGGACGATGGAATTGTTTACGAAGTTGATAACGTTAGCCAAATCCACGCGAACATAACTAAATGTTTGTATATAGTCGTTTTATTTGATTATTTATTTCTTACGTACTATTTTTGTCTCTTTTGTATTAAATTGATATTTTAACTGCAATCCTAATGATTTAATTGATGTTTAGATAGTTTTTAGACTTTTTTTATGTAACAATTTACGCGTGGATATGGCTAACAGACTATAGTAATACTGGTGATATTTTTCGATTCGACTGTAAGGCACGGCCGGGTAGTGCGTCCCGAATTGCGTAGTTTTGCGAATGCCAAGTAATGTTTATATCAATCGACGCACTCCCCTGCGGTGTCCTTCGTGGAGCGTATTAGTAAGTGTCTGGTCAAAGTATGGTTATTTGTTACAAACCGCTAGATTTACACAAGTACTTTACTACTATTGTATTCGCTTTAGGGGTAGGCTTATATACTTCTGTGGCGGTTGGAATTGTATGCTGATCTTAAATATGTGATATTGTTCATTTGCGTTAACCTTGTAATGTTAACAGCGCTCTAAGAAGCCGAGTGTTGTTGAAAATTGTTCGTAAGTAATTCCAATGCCACAGAACAAATATTATGTATATTTTAACACATCACATATCTTATCTACTCATTGCATCTTTTATACTGTGCGTTAGGTGGACCATGATAAAAGTTTTAATATATTATCATACGGTATTCCGTTCTGTGTGGCTTGGCTGAGGCTGCTGTACTCGAACGCACTTTGACTTATATTAAGGATATTTGTAAAGGACATTTTGTTGCTAACAGGACCATTTGACTTTATAAATTATTTAGTGGGGTTCGTGTGGCGTATGTGCCAAACCAGCGGCGCTCACACACGCCCAGTCTATTTGTACTTTAATTTTGAAGCTGTTGGTATGTTATGTACAATTTTAGAAGTTTATTTTTATATTCTAGCTTATTGCTTCTAATGTGGAACGTACCACTGTCTGGTTCGCGAAGGAGAAATTGCCAGTATTGTAAGAATTTTACTGCCAATGAGTAGAGTAATTCTAACAAAACAGTCATATTTTAGTTAACTAAATACCAATTTAAAATCTTATGTCCTAAATGCATTTACGGCCGCCATTATCGTAGGCCTACGGTGACATGAACATCTCAAATCCAATTTTTAATATTTTGCTTTGGTTGTGTTACTTATACCTAAATAATTATTGTATTTGAGGATTATTTTGTACTATAATAAATGATGTAATAAATTCTTTAAATTGATTTTGGTATTTTATTGATACTGACTCCCTTTATACCTATTTATAAGATTAACTTTGATACCCCTTAATCTGTATTTTGAGGGTATTTTGAAAACGAGCCGCCTGCGAACTGCGCACGTGCATTTCGTGTTCATACGAAGCGCGCGCGGCGCAGAGGCTTCGTATGAACGCGAGTGGCGAGACTTATCATTCGTTTTTCAAAACTACCTTCTGAATACAGCAAGGGGTGTCAAAGTTTTTTTATGAAAATATTCCCGTGATCTGGTCACACCATAAGGTAGTTTCGAGCGCTGCCATAATATGTTGTCGGTAGATGGCGTTGAACTCAACATTTTTAGCATAGATGAGAATAAGTACAAGTACATTTTTAGTTTTTGAAGTCACTAGCCAATAATTTGGCCAAGTTCTATCATAGAATGTCCGATTTTAGGGATTTTAGTATGTCCGATTTTAGTATTTCCTTGCCTTAATAATGCTCCCATAAACTAGAAACAAAATAAAAACGTTGAGTTTAACGAAATCTGTGAGAACATGATCAGGTACGAGCTCGTAGCATTTATATTGCACGACTTAATTGACTCGTTGGTCTCGTGGACGCGAGCGCGACTGCTTAGAGTGAGGTACTGGATTCGATTCCCGGGTAGGGCGAAGGTGTTATTGGGTTTTTCTTTTTTTCCATTAGGTAGCAGCCCATAGTTTGGAAGTTGATGGTGAGATACCCCCGTGCCTCCGACAGTATGTAAAGCCGTTGGTCCTGCGCTTGATCTCTCTTCAGTCGTGCCTGATTGCCTTAACATCGGACTGTGAGAGTAAAGGAAGAGACAGTGCACTTATATACTTAACCTTATTTTTAATTTTAGTACAGCTGCCACCACGGATATTGAACGCTGGCTTCAAGTTGCGCAGAAGTCAAAAATCGGGTCTCTTTAGGTGGTGCGTCGTGAGACGCGGGGGCGGGGAACGTCAGTGATTGGCTCGCTGCGCATCGCGTCATAGACGACACTCGTGATTCGTTCATTGCGCTTGCAGCATGTATCTAACAACGACGACGATTGGCTCGCGAATGTATGAAATGCGCAAAGCGATCCCCACTCTGACGCCGAGCGTTCAACATCCGTGGTGGCAGCTGTATAAACGAAACCTGAAACACCTGTCTAGTATTTCTCTGTAAAGAATCTATGTACAAACAAAACTGTATTATAAAAAAGTCAGTAATCGTACCTGGTTGGCGACATAAAGACACGGTCACCCGACCACCCGGACGACTGAGAGGTTCTGTTTCCGCACCCAGCTATGCGCTGGCACCTAATGCCCGCTATGACCTGCCGTGACCTGTTTTGTACTTAGTGTCGGTGGTGTACAACTTGTGACCTTTTTTAAATATTTTTGAGAAACAACAAACAACATTACAACAACAACAGTATAACATGGTGTAAAAATTATTGGAATCGATTCAGTTACTTCTTAGCGTATCGATGGATGGCAAAATTAGTTAAATTCCTTGCCTGGCCCAGAATTCGGCCACGGCAATGCCGTCCGCTGATACTGTCATTAGGTCCCTACGTGAGCAGGTGACAGGGCAAGTGATGCAGGACGGAAGGTGGTACATGGTCTGCGGAGAGACGCCGCACAAACACTGAATATCGGAACCATCCGAGAACCCCCACCTGTGGAGATTGTCTGATTCTGAACAACTGTATTTAGGTTTCGCATAATTAGTCATAGTCATAGTCATTTATTCAATAACAAGAATCTTGTATCTGAATCACATAATTAATAAATAGATTAAACATTTTCAATTCAATAATAATTCAGCAATTCAATTCAATAGTAATACAACAATACAATTCAATAATAGTAATAATTCAACAAATCTAATTCAATAAAACAATAATTAAACAAATCAAATTAAATAATAATAATTCAACAAATCAATTCAATAAAGTAATAATACAAATACTAATAATCATTAAAGGACATTTATAATTCATCAACAGAATATAGACACCTATTCAACAGGAAATCCTTAAGCCGGGTTTTAAAAGTATTAGTGTAGATAGTGCTTTTTATATCTAGAGGTAGCTTATTAAACAACTTGACTGATTGATATTGTGGACTGTGTTCCACAATATTGAAATGCGGTTGTATTTTATTATACTTAATATCTTTTCTACGTGTACCTTCCCTAATTTGCCGCTGTTCTGTAGTCTCATATTCGTGGATGTACTTGGCTAGGTTACTCAAGAGAACGAAGACATAAATGCTCGGCACTGTAAGGATTCCTAGATTCCTAAAATGCTGTCGACAACTTTCAGTTTGTGGTATTCGTACCATGGTCCGGATTGAGCGTTTTTGTAACACGAAGGCTCTATTACTATTATAGTTATAGCTATTACCCCAAAGAAGTACACTATATCTAATTTTTGCTTCTACTAACGCGAAATAAACCAATTTCAGTTGTTCTATACTGATTTGACTTCTTAAGGCTCTCAGAGCATAACATGCAGATGATATCGACGCATCAATTCCGGTTTCCAATTAAGTCTTTCGTCTATATGAATACCTAAAAATTTCACTTCATTTACGAGTTCAATTTTCTCATTGTTCAAAGTTACATCTAAATCGTCCTTATTACGGGCTGTGGTTCTAAATAACATAATCTTGGTCTTTGAAGTATTGATTAGTAATTTATTTACAGTAAACCACACATGGAAGGCTTGTAATGCAACATTAATTAAATTAGTGAGTTTAGTTATGTCATTATCTGCAACTATGGCATTTGTGTCGTCAGCAAAAATTACTATCTCAAGGTCTGGTAGAATTGAATTTATATAATTAATCAAATCATTTATAAATATAATAAATAGAATAGGTCCAAGTATAGATCCCTGTGGGACTCCAGAGGTCAAGTTTACGATCCGTGATCTATGAGATTTTTTATAGCCATTTTGAATTTTGTCAATTTCTACAAACATTTTCCTATTTTTTAAATATGAACAGAACAGTTGCAAGGCCTTATCTCTTATACCATAATGACTCATCTTTGTGAGAAGCAATTTATGATCTATTGTGTCAAATGCGGAGCTTAGGTCTAGAAAAATCCCTGCAACTTTCATTTTAAGATTAATTTTTCTTGTCACAACGTCCATTAAAGTATATATGGCATCTGAAGTGCCTACACCTTTTTGATAACCAAACTGTCTTTTGTTTAAAATTTTATTAACACGTAAGTGAGTTAGAAGTCGCTTTTTAATAACGTTTTCAAATATTTTTGACAGCACAGGTAATTATATAAATGTGTCTTCCGTACTTGGCTAATATTGTTGAGGTTGGCCACAGTGATCAAAATTCTGTTGGGAGGGTTATTGCACGAGTCATACAAGCCACAGGAAGCTCGAGTTTGACTTTAAAGGCCCATTTAGATATCTTCCATATCCATTTTTTTCGTCTCTAACATACGATAAACGTAAGAATATAGAAAAAAAGTTTCTTCGTCTAAAAATTAACATCTATGTACGAGTTTCTCGCCTCTGACATACGATAACTACATTGGCCTTAAAAAGCGGCTATAATCTTCTTTTATATAATTTTTATTGTCTTTCAAATTGTTAATTGAATTATAACGTTGGGTACGTTAAAAGCCAATTCTTCTTAAATTCTTCTTAATGTGCATTCACTCCTTCCTACTCCTACACACACCATCTTAAGATTTGAATAAAGCTTGAACACCGTGTCATGATGAAATGAGCTAAGCTTATAGTTGATAAATAAAACAAAGGCAGTCAATAAATAATATCATATATCAACAACAGTAATATTTACAAAATTGCACAAAGTGATTCTAAAGTTAAATTAAAACTAATTATTTCTAAGTTACTCTAAGAGTTTCTTCAAGACGCATTTTTCAATGCTTCCGAAGTCTCTTAGTTCAATACTCTGAACACATTTTTGAAGAACTTCTTTGCCCTAGATTCTAAGGAATCATCTACTTCTACGTCTGCTTCGTCATCGATTTCTACTTCTACGTCATTTTCATCATCGGCTTGTTCATCGTCATCTTCTTCTTGGCTTCTGCTTGATTCTTCGACATCAGCCTCTTCGTTATCAGCACCTTCGTCATCAGCCTCTTCGTCATTTGCCTCACTGTCATTTTCCTCGTCATCATCTTCTACTTCTTGTCTTTTCCTGGGTTCAATTTCACTTTCGGATTCTTCTTCATCGTCGTCTCCGACATCATCTTCATCTTCTTCCGCCTGGCGTTTCACACGTTTAACTTCATTTTCAGATTCTTCTTCATTTTCTTCTACGTCGACCTCTTCTTGTCTCTTCTTAGCATCTTCGACCTCTTCCTCTTCATTAGCTTCCTCCTCTTCGCCAGCCTCCTCTTGCCTCTTTTTTGTCTCCTCCACCTCACCCTCTATTTCTACTTCATCCTCTATTTCTACCTCTTCTTGACGCTTCTTAACTTCTTCATCATTATCAGTCTGTTCATCATCATCAGTCTGTTCATCATCCTCAGCCTCTTCTTGACGCTTCTTTTTAGCTTCTTCTTCATCATCAGTCTGTTCGTCATCCTCAGTCTCTTCCTGACGTTTCTTCTTTGCCTCTTCATTTTCCTCGTCGGCTTCAGCTTCTTCTTCTTCTTCTTGCCTCATTAGTCTCTTAGCTTTTTCCAATATATCTTCTTCTGCCTCTTCAAGGATTTCCTCCTGAACCCTGCGGTTTTCTTCTAAATACTCTCCTTCAAGCTCTTCGACATCTTCATCTTCTTCTTGTTTTAACTTTTTAGCCTCTTCAACACCCTCTACCTCATCATTATCTTCTGCTTCAGTTTCCTCCTGTTTGATGCCTTTGAATGCTTTTACATATTTCCTGATTGCGTCTTCCTGCCATTCTTCGCCGGAGCCTTCAACGACTTCCTGGGTTAGTTCAGCTTCTTGTTCTTGTTGTAGTTCATCTTCTGGGTCTGCTTCTTCTTCTTCTTCTTCTGACTCCTGTTCAGGTTCAGGTTCGGGCTCCGGTTCTGGTTCTGGTTCCGGTTCTGGTTCCGGTTCTGGTTCAGGCTCGGGCTCAGGGACAGCACAATAGCCGGGTGGGCTGGACCAGTCACATACCTGTAAAATAATTAATAAATATTCGATTTAAATTTGCTTTTTGTTTAGTTTTACTTTTGTTTTTTGTTTGTTGAATTTGAATATATCCGACAATAGGATTACACGTTTATTCCGCCAGGGTCGCACATCCACGACCAAATACACCATTTCGTCAGCTCTTCTGTCACCTATGGGAATTGAAGAGCTAAACGAGATGGTACTCTATCTCGTTTAGCGCCGCCATCACACGACCCTGGCGAAATAGGACACGAAAACTCTCGTCGAACAGATCCGACGCCAGCGGTTAAAGCGTTAAAGCTGTTTGAGAATTTCAAGAGAAATGCGTTTTTATTTACTTCTTATATATTAAATATCTGAATATGTTGTTTTTTATTGACCAATCCTAACTAATATTATAAATGTGACGCAAAATCGGCTGAACGGATTTGGATGAAATTTGGCATGCATATAGCCTTTGACATGGAAAAGAACTTAGGCTACCTGTTATCCCGATTCGATAAGTACCTAATGCCACGCGGGCAAAGCCGCGGGCAAAAGCTAGTAACTCATAAGTGGATAAACGGATTCAGATGAAACAGCTCATAGGTGGAATTAGGCTAACAGGAAAAATTTTAATATTTGTTCCCTAACTTCACAGTACGTTTCCAGAAACAATATTCATTCTAAACGTTGAAGTTACGTTTTTATTATAACCCAGAATGATTTCTTGAAATTTTTTAACATCCAAGATCACTCATCGTTTGCTCACGTGATGTGCCTCATGTTGTTTATCGATAACCAATCGGCACATGACAAAATGATAAATAAAAATTGACAAACTACTGTACTCTTGTTGAGATAATAGATAAAATTGCAAAATACTAACAAAATGTACGTGACTCATTTTGAATTCATAACCTTGGATAATTTAGTACATCAGAATTTAAGGAAAATACAGTTTTTATTTTCAGATACCTATTTAATCGTAAGAAAAGATCAGGATGCCTAGTGTAAGTTTGTTTTACGTGAACGCGATCGACAAGTTTAAGACGTTCGACGCTCCGATTGGTTCTTTCCAAGTACTTAACCAATCAGAGAGCCAAATAAGGTAAACGTTTCGATCGATAAAAACAACTCGCACTTAAAGTTGCCAGGTCCTGAAACTGAAAAGCCGGACAAACTATCCTATTTAGCCGGACATTTGGTCAAAAAAGTTGTAATTTTTTTTAACAATATAATTCATAAAATCTTTTTAAATTCTAATTAAAAAAAAACATAGTAAAACTAAGTGATATGATTGCTAGACTAATTGCATGTCCGCACCGTTTAAGCTAGCGATACAATGTAAGGCAAAACTCACAATGACAATTTTAAACAAAAGCCAAAAGTGGTCTTTGGCCGGACACGCAACTAAAAAGCCTGACCATGTCCGGCTTTACCCGAATGCCTGGTAACACCAATCGCCTTCAGTGCACTGATGATTGCAAATGGCACTTCGGGATTTAAAATCAAATCTACTTATCTATATATTTATATAAAAATTAATCTCTATTTCCTAGGTCACGCCATCACGCGTGAACGGCTGGACCGATTTCGCTAATTCTTTTTTTCTTGTGTTCGTTATTGTGAGAAGGTTCGTTATTGTGAGAAAAAAAAAATGAAAATTAGGGTAGTGTAGGGTAGAGTAGAGTAAGGTAGTGTAGGGTAGAGTAAGGTAGAGTAGGGTAGATTAGAGTAGGGTAGAGTAGAGTAGGTTAGAGTAGGGTTTAGTAGGGTGGGGCAGGGAAGAGCGGGAGCGCAACCACGCGGACAAAAGCTAGTACTAGTATATTTGTTTGAAGTACGTGTTTTGTAGGAACTACTGGTTCAAATTGAAAAATCAAAACTAAAAGCAGCAAAGTCCTCACCTGTTCCTGCTCATTAAACCACGTATCAGCAGGACACTGCATCAGGTAGGAGTTGCCGGCATAGCACTGGTAGTAGAAGAAGCAGGACTCGACGCTGGCAATCCTTAGGAAGTTCTCCTGGCCACGGCACAGAGTCTCCGGGTTCTGTCTCAAGGGTATTGAGAGCCCCGAGCTGCTGGCCACCGCCGCCGCGCAACATAAAAGCCAGAGAGCTGCTGTGGAAAAAATAACAAAAAATTATTAAGACCGCCTATTGTTGTATTTTTTTGTATTTGTATTTTGGACTGGTGAGTGTCAAGAACTTCGCGTCTAAAGCGCGTATTTTGCGTACGGATGTGACGAATGAGTAATTCGTCACATCCGTCACCCTAGATCCTCAAGAAAAGCCAGTAGCGCCTTGTGTTATTGACCATTTCACGGCGGTCACTTTGCCCTGTATCCAGTAACAACTGGGCACCTTACTAGCAGATGAGTTGCCGCTGTTATCAATCTTTAACCATTTGATCACCATCATCATCTTTCAGCCCAAAGACGTCCACTGTTGGACATAAGCCTCCCCCGAGCGTCGCCACAACGGCCGGTCCTGTGCGTCACGCGTCCATCATTCCTGCGACCCTGACCAGGTCATCGATCCACCTTTTTGTGGGAAGCCTTCCAACGCTACATCTCCCGGTACATGGCAAGCGAAAAAGAGAGCCTGGAAGAACTTATTTTATTTATTTAGTTTATTTATTTATTTATTTATAACTTTATTGCACACCCTAGCTTATTATAGGATAAACATTTACAAAAGATTAGGTGTATGTACAAAAGGAAAAACACATGATCATGATGATGATGAGTGATGGTGCCGCCGTGAGACACACATTGTTAGTTGTTTTTTTTTTTATAATACAAGGTGTAAGGGACAGCCCTCCACAAACTTTAAGGGTTTGCTCAGAAGACGAAACTGAACAACCATACACAAAATTTTTTTTCAGGAAACGAAAAAAAAAAATCGGCCTCGCCATACAAATTGTACAATCAAGTTTATCATTTTGTATGGTGAAGCTGATTTTTTTTTCGTTTCCTGAAAAAAAATTTTGTGGAAGGTGGTTCAGTTTCGTCTACGGAGCAAGCCCTTAAAGTTTGTGGAGGGCTGTCCCTTACACCTTGTATATCTAGGGTGACTGGTAATTAGTGACCGATACTTAAACATGTTATTGTACTCATGATCACAAACAAGTTTCCCAAAGAAACTTTTTTTATACTCATTAGTTTTATCACAATAACAAAACAACTGTTCGCGCAAATTCGCGCGCGCACTTACGACCTCTCAGCTATTAGCCGCGTAACGCCGTTGTCTGATGTACCTTAGCTACAATAGTGCTAGTGCACCCGCGTCGCTTGCAAACATGCCGGTGTATGTAAGCAGTGCTTGTACGTAATCGAACCTACATGTTCCGGTTAAATAATATAAGTTAAATTATGAGTATACAAAAGAAGTTTCTTTGGGAAAGTTGTCTGTAATAATGAGTACAATCACGTGTATAATTATCGGTCACTAATTTTCAGTCACCCTGTATAATAATTTATTAGTGTCTACATGTTGTTACTACATTGTGTGTATCTACGAGTGTGTATGTCAATTAAAATAGATTTCTTTCTTCTTTCTTTCTTATTTAAAAATTTCCTTGTTTATTAACAAGATAAAACGTGTCCTGTAACGTTTTTATTTTAGGTTAGAAATCATCCAATGAATTCTCCCGCTCTTGAGAGGAGCGAGTAGTATGTAGTTTCCTGACCGTAGGCGTAGATTTGCGGACGGCGAGCAATGGGTACCTAGCCGTCCGCCCGTCCATTCGGTAACCGCGTCCGGATCGAACTTGAGTCGTCGACGGCGCCTATAGTGTTCCACCCGCACCTCAAAGAGATGTCTGCAAAACCGTAGGGGCTTAGCAGGTCCGAAGCCTGCTGGGGACATAATATGGAACGAAGGCAAACAATGAACAGGAGTAGGTTTTAGTCAGTAAGAGCCCGGCACCGGGTCCTCTCGCTCCATCTAAGAGCGGAAGAAGTTATTAAATGATTTCCCACTTATAAAACTGGGCAAGTGCGAGTCGTACTCGCGCACTGAGGGTTCCGTGCAAACTACAATTCCCGAATGGAGTCTTGAAGATTTTTCCGAATTGCAATTTTTTTTTGTGACGTAGGTAACAACTTTACAGTTTTCAGATTTTTTCCCATTCCTGTGCTATAAGACCTTGCTTTGTGCCAAATTTCAGAATTCTGGGTCAACGGGAAGTACCCTATGAATTTCGATCTTTGAGAGTATCAAAATATACGTTTCTTTGCGACATAAACGGTCGTATCTTTTTTATTCGTTAACTTAGAAGTCTAATTTTCTTCAGCTTGAAGGGACCGCATACCTGAGTATATGGTTTTAATTTCAACTCGATACCTCTACGCGTTCTCGAGTTAAAGGGTCTTGACAGACAGACAGACAGACGGACGGACAACAAAGTGATCCTATAAGGGTTCCGTTTTTTCCTTTTGAGGTCCGGAACCCTAAAAAGGACAATCAGCCCTGGATCACGGTCCCACTGCTGGGACATAGACTTCCTTTCATTTAGAGGGAGTGGACTACAGTAATACATGACGCCGTCCCAGTAAAGATTGGTAAACGACCGAACCCTAGTCGTCGATGCACGCCTCAAGATGTCAGCAAACCGTAGGGTTCCAGCAGGGTCGAAGCCTACTGGGGCCGAAGGTTTGCTTCTGAAAGGAAGACTCGGCAATGGAACAGAAGTGAGTTTTTAGTCAGTAAAAATCTGACACACCCTCGCGCTCCGCCCAATAGCGTGGGAAGTCATTGGATGAATTTATCACCGAAAAAAAAGTATAGATTGATTGGTGACTCATGTCTTCGTATTTTTGGTACTAAGACGTTCTTCTTTTTTATCGACAATTGATCAGTACAAAAAAGTGTGATGTAGGTGTATTCAGTCCACTCTGTCAAACAAATTAAAAAAAAGGAAAATATCCAATAAATAAAAATATAAATATAGCCAATTAAAAGCCCTTTAATAATAGTACTTATTGTACTAATAGGTAAACTTAAAATAAAAGAGAATTGGGAAACTTAAAAATATCAATAATAAATACGATATCTACAATCTACATTACTTAACAAGAGGATAAGCGATTGTTGGTAAAAAAGAAGAACGACACTACTTAGATTAATGCCTCACATTTTTCCGTAGTGTTTTCAACTTTTCTAAGTACACACAGTTTCAATGAAGGCATTTCTATTCTGATCCAATGTCATCCTACTCTGATTGATTAGATCTGCATAATTCTATCACTAGCTTGTACCAATCTTAACTTTAGCCTACGTGTTGTTGAGGACCAGTCAATTTAATCTGACTACAATCTCCATAGTAAAATTGTAGCTATATTTGCTTATTGTTGAGTTTCATTTCAGTAACATTTCAGTTTGAATTTGAATTCAAAATTGGTTTTAATTTAACTCATCATCCAACAAAATGTCTATCCAGCCGGAGATAATTGGAGATTTGTTTGAACTTTAAAATAGCAATTGAAACTTTGTATACTTTTTTAAATAATTAGACCGCAATATTTTGATGAAAGTTTACGTTATATTCTTTGATTCTAATCAATAAACCGTTAAACAACACTAATGACTCATTCCTGCGTTGCAGAAGGAGGTGACCACCTTCCATTCCCTTTCATTTCGTACCAGGACCGGACATGATCGGTCTTCGCCGATATTGCCTCCACAAGAACTCGGCGGTGCTCCGCCCAAGTGAGACCGACCGCCAGTGTATGGTCCACCCTGTGCTTCATATAGTTAACAGCTAACTAATTGATTTAATATAATTATAGTACGACCGCTCTGAACTTTGAATAATAATTGCTTGCTCAGTAATTCGTTATGGTAAATACGTATTGCGTATTTTATCAAGTACGCGCATTATTATAATTCGGAACGCTAATTACAGAGCAGTAACGACACATTTTTTTTTAATGATTTTTTTTTTCAGTGATGATTGAAATTATAATCATTTTTACCCACAATTATAAACTTTTGTATTCCTACCTACTTACCGACAGCCAAAAAAGTAGCATAGTTTAAGTTTCAAATCGCAAGCTTTGTAAAGACATTTTACGTAGGTATGTTCTGTCGAAATTGTAGCTTGTTTTTTTTGTTTTTATAATACATATAATAAATAAAGGTAGTCATCAGTATATTATGTCACCGCAAAATTTCAGTCTCCGTATGAATATCTATAAAAAAAATCTTTATATTTCTTGGTATATGAAACAATCGTTTTGTGTTTTTTCTTATAAGTACAACATCAATTCATTCATTAGATCCAAAGTCATCAATTTCAAACATAACCGTCTCATAATTAGAAAAAATAGTTAACAATTTCCCTCGCTATTTTACAATCTAACGGCGTTTACAATTTTCCGGTGAGATTGGTATTCTTATAAAAATCACTTCCAACAAAATAGAAAAATATAACTTACTGTTCATTTTGATCGCACTGTCTTGCTACTGTTGCGATCCGGTACTAAAGTAAGATAAACTAGCTAAAGCCTTCAATTTTATCGAGAGCATCATATCAGTGGCTGTGATAACGTCAGCCGATACGAGATGCAGACACGAGATATCGTCCATCACAGTTATCCGCGGTAAAAGTGGAGTGCTCTCGCAGCGACTGACGACTAAATAGTTCAGACTAGTTGTCTATTGAAATGAAACAATGCAGTTTTATTATTTGTAGGATAACTATTATTAGAAACTACTTATCCAACGATATTGTTTAATGATAACACATTTAGCTGTATAATCAATCCCATCAAAAACATAAATGTGAAATGAGAGCCAAGTTCAATATTATGATATGCCTTGGTTGCTGACTTCAATGACAAAAGTGAGATCTTAATGGGTGCCAAGTTCAATGGTCAGTCCTGAAATTTATTTATAACAACATAAAATATCATTTCTTCTTACAACTTTGCATAATATATGGTAGCCTAAGGTCTGACTTGGCTAGTTCTCATATACGAATTATTATGTTCGATGGCTAGTTTTTACCAGTAAGCCAAATTTTCGAAATAATAAAATAAGAACCGATAAGTAACAGGTTTAGAACTTGCGAAGGTTCACCTAATTACCTATCTGCATGCCAAATTTGAACTTTCTAGGTCATCTGGAACTGGGTTAGAGTTTTGTTTTGTTTTGTCAGTCAGTGATAAAAATTACGATTTTTGGACGTTAATATCTTAATAACCGTTTGAGATGTGTTTATGAAATTTAGAGCACATATGTATCTCGTAAGTTTCAATATATGAGCTAAATTTGACACGTTTATGTAAAATAGTTTTTGTTATGAGGGGGTCAGTGGCTCCAAATGGTTCGTGTAATATTGCACACGGTGCTGCTCGTCAGTTCTGTTAAGCACTTGAACTTGGCTTGACACGCTACCGCGTGTCTAGATGAATGGGTGCTTAGGTACTAAAAGGTAACTTATAAAAAATGGGTCACGATTTTTTAGGCAATTTAAGAGGTGAATTCGAATGAAGTTCTGTGGCGGTTTTAATTTTATCCACAAATTGATTTATATTAGATAATAATAATAATATTCCACAACTATCACACAACGCTGTCTAGTCCCAAGCTAAGCAGAGCTTGTGTTATGGGTACTAGACAACTAATAAACATACTTATATATTTCTAAATACATACATATTATAGATAAATTACACCCAGACACAGAACAAATGATTATGCTCATCACACAAACATTTGACCTGGGTGGGAATCGAACCCACAACCACCGGCATAGCAGTCAGGGTCACTAACCACTAGACCAACAGGCCAGTCAAAATGTCAGATATGTTCATATGTGATGTAAAATTGATGTTGTTTTATATTGTAAGTATCTATACAACTAGACATGCAGTATCGCAATATACGAAAGATATGCAATATCGGTGAAATGGATCTGAGAATTTTATTGTAACACTTCCTTAGTGAAGCTTACCGAGAAAGCTGACTCAATACATTTACTGTCTAAATATTACAAAAATATTAGCATCCGCGTAAATTGAAGGACTGGAACAATTTATCTGCTGCGATCTTCTTGTCGAATTATAATTTTGGTGTCTTAAAGAGAGTAAATAGGCTCTTAATTTAGTGCGCCTCACCTCAACGATTGCATCGCTGCTTACCATCAGGTGGGATCGGAGTTAAGCACTGGTTTATATCAAATAAAAAAATATATTTGCGCATTCTTATGGAAAATAAAGTGGCTTTCACTCCAAAACTAAAATATCCAAAACTAAACATTTTCTAAACTTCGCTAAATGCAGAAATCATGCGAAGCCAAAGAAAAAAAAACTACTCTTAGGATACAATAAAAGCTGACCCAAGTTTGAAAATTATTTCACCAGTAGAACGCTACAGTTGCCATCATGGATCTTGAACACTTGCGCAGAAGTCAAATACTCGGTCTCTTTAGTGGTGCGAAGTGCTACGGGGGGGCGGGGAGTGTCGGTGATTGACTGGCCGCACCAACGCGTCATAGACGTCACTCCTCGTTCGTTCACTGCGTTGCTGCATGTATCTAACAACGAAGACGATTGGCTGGCCAATGTATGGAATGCGCAAAGCGATCCCCACTCTGACGCCGAGCGTTCAAGATTCCTGATGGCAACGGTACTTCCGATGGATGCAAGACGTATAGGATCGTTCATTGTGGTGACTCTTAGGGGAGGCCTATGTCCAACAGTGGACGTCTATCGGCTGAAATGATGATGACGATGATGAGAATGCTACTATATCATTCAAGCTAAGCCAATGGCATGAGCTTGTTTATAATAGTACTTCAGGCTAGAGATGCCAACTTTTTTAACAAGAAATAAAGTATTTTTCTATCTGAGAAGAATTTTAAATAGTATTTTAGAAAAATGAACAGAATTTTTTATTAAAAATTTTAAATACATATTTTTACAGTTTTTAGCCTATCTTATTAATTTACAGTATTTTTTAAAAACTTCACATGCTCCATCACAATTAAAATAAACGAGGAGCTCATTCGATTCGTTCTCTATTATTGTGATCTGTTTTTCTTTCTTTCTTTAAAGCTTCTAACTCCCGTTTTCTGATTTCATATGAGTATTTCTCAAACTCTAGCTAGCCTGAAAACCTGTCAAAATTTAGCTCCTAAGTATGGTTTGAGACATAACTCAAAATACTCAGTTCAGAAACCCGCCCTAAGTCTAACACAAGTAATGAGTATAGTGTTAAGCATTTTGATGCTAAAACAGTATTTTGTATACTTTATTTTTGTTCACACTGCGCTCGCGTGGTGGATTATGGCTCATTCACTTTCCTAGAGAGGAGGCCTGAGTCCCAGCAGTGGGAACATTAAAAAGGCTGATAATGATGATGATTTTTGTTCAACAGTAAAAAGTATAATGTAGTGAAAAACAGTATAATACTGTTTTTTAGGATTCCGTAGTCAACTAGGAACCCTTATAGTTTTGCCATGTCTGTCTGTCCATCCTCGCTTAATCTCTGTGACGATTA
The DNA here is from genome assembly GCA_910589285.2 of Mythimna ferrago. Taxonomy (NCBI): domain Eukaryota; kingdom Metazoa; phylum Arthropoda; class Insecta; order Lepidoptera; family Noctuidae; genus Mythimna; species Mythimna ferrago. The sequence continues at coordinate 7,693,476 of OU342693.1, forward strand.
GCACTAGTTACAAGTATAGTTGGCAACCCTACTTCAGGCTGAATATTTTCTGAATCTGACGTCATCCCATTTCAATTTTATTTCTTCGCATATAGGTTAAGCAAGCTACATTTAAAAGAAAAAACCGCCCCACTTTCTCATGGTAAAAAGGCTATGCAAAAGTAGTTCAGCAATGTTGATCTTGGTTATCCAATATTGTTTCTCCAACAACATGCGAGGAAACTCTAATAAACTCCATATTATCTTTTCATTTTCTTGTTTCGCCCCATCAGCGCCTTTGAACCGTATTCGGCTTCAGCAGCGTTATTTTTTAAATTGGCGAGGAATGCTGAATATGTTCGAGGGATATAATGTTACTGTAAAAACTTGAACTATGGTAAATCATAGAATTTACCAAATATTTGTAGTAGGTAAAAGTCAGAACAGTTTTGTGATTTTTATTTATTTCGAGTATTTACTACCATTAATTTGGTAGAGTCTGTCTAAAAAGTCAAACGACTTCAGTAATTATTAGGATTTAAATAAATCTGATGTAGTCAAAGCTGGTATAATGAAGGTTGATGTAGTCAAAGCTGGTATAATGAAGGTTAATGATCATTGTTTACTAACAGAAGAACCTTATAAAAAGTATTGAATATAAAGTATTTTTTAAATGATTAAATATTATACAAAATTCCCAAGTCGTTTAACTTTTTAGATAGACTATAAATCGTAAGATTTACTTTAAATTCACGGTAAATGCCGTTAAAAAAATAAGCACAAAGATTTTTTAATGAAAATCATCATCACAATTTTAAAAACTTGAACTATGGTAAAAGTAAAAATTTTAAAAACTTGAACTATGGTAAATCATAGAATTTACCAAATATTTGTAGTAGGTAAAAGTCAGAACAGTTTTGTGATTTTTATTTATTTCGAGTATTTACTACCATTAATTTGGTAGAGTCTGTCTAAAAAGTCAAACGACTTCAGTAATTATTAGGATTTAAATAAATCTGATGTAGTCAAAGCTGGTATAATGAAGGTTGATTAAGAGTTAATGATCATTGTTTACTAACAGAAGAACCTTATAAAAAGTATTGAATATAAAGTATTTTTTAAATGATTAAATATTATACAAAATTCCCAAGTCGTTTAACTTTTTAGATAGACTATAAATCGTAAGATTTACTTTAAATTCACGGTAAATGCCGTTAAAAAAATAAGCACAAAGATTTTTTATGAAAATCATCATCACAATTTTACTGATCAAAACCACAGCTATGTCTTTTGCTTTCTAAGACCCTTCTAGAAATTAACCCATGGCTCCAGTGAGCACCGGATATGCTAGGCCCCTGCGGTTTAGCTGACATCTCTTTGAGGTGCTGTCGAACATTTGGTCTTGGTCCGGACAGTTACCGGACAACCGGACGGGGAGTTAAGGCCGCCTTAGCCTTCTAACTTAACCTATCCGAGTCGGATTGCTCTGGATCGGGGGACTAAACGTTTCGCCTCGTCGTTTATACCGCGTACGTCGAGGGACTGGAACAATCTGCCTGCTCCGGTCTTCCCGTCCGATTGTAATTTGAGTGTCTTCAAGGTAAGAGTGAATAAGCTCATAAAGTAGTGCGCCTCACTACAGAGATTGCATCACTGCTTACCATCAGGTGGGATCGCAGTCAAGCACTAGTTTATATCTATTAAAAAAAAAAAAACATAATGATACATCCATAGTTTTGGACAATCCCGCAGGTAAAGTGCGAGTCAACTGATATCATAAAAAAAATGGACATTAATACACACACACTTAGGGCTGGTGTATCCTAAGTCTGATAATTTTTATTTGAGGAATAAATATGTTTGACAGTTTTTCTTCCAAAAATACGACAACGATCTTTACGTAAGAGTTAATGCGACAAAGAAAAAGTCGCACATTAAAATAAATCGCGACAGTGAAACCCAACTCTAACACAGCAGCGTCTACACAATCTAAAATGTAGCCGTGTAAGATGTGTGATGTCCACATGACCTTGCGGCTCTGTCACGCGAATACAAACACAATCATTTGATGACAATTTGCTTGTATTTCTTTGAATTGGTCTTTAAGGTTGAGCAATTGTTATGGAAACATGCTAGGAGCAGTGATGGCCGAGTGGTAACGGCCCCGAAAAAGAGAGTTGAGAGTTGTAGGTCGCGGGTTCAAACTCAGCCAGGTGCATTACTTTGTGTAATTTATTTCACCGCCAATGCTCTCAAAACAGTGAAGGAAAACATCGTGAGGAAACCGCGCGGCATGTCCTAGAACCAAAAATTCAAAGACATGTGACATGCACCAACCCGCACCGGGCCTGCGTGGTGGATTACGGCCATGGTCCGGATTACGGCCACGGTTGAGGCCATGGTCCGGAGCGTGGAGGAGTGGCAGGCGGTCGCCGACTTCTGCGAAGCAGTAATGCTCGCAAAGGAGGAGGCCGAACGCATCAGGCAACGGCGTTATCGCCGCCGCCGCCTCCGGGATTCTGATCCCGATTTCCGACCAACGTAGGCGCGGGCTTGCGGACAGTGAGCAATGGGTAGCTCACTGTCCGGCCGTCCGGTAACTGTCCGGACCAAGCCCAAGTCGTCGACGGCGCGCACTGTTCCCGCGCGCCTCAAGGAGTTGTCAGCAACAGCAGGGACCCAGCCGGGTCGAAGCCTACTGGGGCCAGGGTTATCCGAAAGGGCGCTCGAGCCCCGGTATGAAGGCTAGAAGGAACGGGGTGGGTCTTTTAGTCAGTAAGAGTCTGACACTATCTCCCGCTCCGCTCAGGCCTGAGTCCCAGCAGTGGGAACATTAAAAGGCTGGTTATACTTATGCTATGGAAACATATTTGGTAAACTTTAATTTGTAATCATTAATATCTTCTCTACATATAAAAGAGAAACTGACTGACTGAAATATCAACGCAAGCCGAAACAACTGGGACTAGAAACGTGAAATTTTGCACAAGGCATCTTATTTTGACGTAAGCGAGTACTTAGAGAAGATTTTTCAAAATTCACCACCTAAGTGTCTAAACAGACGGACTGCATTTCAACTGCAATATAACTGCAAATTGCAGTTTAAGTGCAGTTTGAATGCAGTTGACACGTTGATATCCGGGTCCAAAGTTTGTATGGAGAAACCCACTTTCTATGCTAATGTAATATTGCTTGCAACAGGCTCTGGTTCTGGCCAGAGTTCTGAGCGAGAGAGAATGGGAGGGCAACCTCCTTCTGCGAAGCAGTTATGCTAGCGAAAGAGAGAATGGGTGGGAGGTAAGGGAACGGACATTCTCACGCCTCAGACGGTGCGACAGAAGACGTCGGGAATCGTAAGACGTTCTTCGGCTGCCGTAGCTGCGGGCTTGCAGACGATGAGCAAGGGGTAGCTCGCCGTCTAGTCGTTCGGTAAGGACCGTGCCCGTCATCGATGACGAGTAGTGCACCTCAAAGAGCTAGGGCTACGAGGAATTTCATAAAGAGAAACCGAGGTCCTAGAACGCAAAAGACAACTGAAGCCAAACCATTGGATGATTTCCAACATCAAAAAAAAAACATAAAAATTGTAGCATTTATCTTGTTTTGTTGTATTTAATTTATTAAACCCCAAGCGAACGCGCGTTTGCTCTCTCATTGTCTTTCTATTGTGTCTCATCTTTCAATCGTGGAAATTACAGACACAATAGAAAGACAATAGGTGCGCGAACGCCGGCGTTCGCTTGGGGTTTAATGAATTAATACGATATTCGAAAGGTTAAGAAGTTTGGTGCATGTTAGGGTCTAAACATACGAACTGCATTTCAACTGCAATCGAACTGCGAACCAAACGTGCAGTCCGATTGCAGTTGTGTGAACTGCACACCGACTGCATCCGAACTGCACCATACCCACCTGCCCGCACGCTCCGCCCTCTCACGCATGGTGCAGTTCGCATGCAGTCGGTGTGCAGTTTACACGACTGCAATCAGACTGCACGTTGGGTTTGCAGTTCTATTGCAGTCGTGTTTGCAGTTCTATTGCAGTCGTCTTTGCAGTTCTATTGCAGTCGTGTCAACTGCATTCAAACTGCACTTAAACTGCAATTTGCGGTTGGATTGCAGTTGAAATGCGGTCCGTCTGTTTAGACCCTTAGACGAAAGTAGTCATTTTGTTCACAATTTATATGGCAGTCGTTTGACAATACGTATACGAGACAGTTAACCTTTTCAACACGAATTCATAATACATTTCACGTCTGGAAACATATGAAGTCAAATATTTGATATCAAGTCGTGTCCTTTTGTGCATTTTTGATATATCTCGAGCACATACTATGTTTTATATTAAACTAACTACTGCTAGCGCAATAGTAGAAAATTACCCCAATTTGTTTAGCTTTGAAAATCGAGCAATTTTCTCCACCCAGAAGCGGGAGAAGTCATTTGATGGTTTACTAATACCACATAATAATAATATGTAAATTGTATTATTATTATGTTTACATAACACAACCTCACTTAGTTCCGAACTAAGCAAAGCTTCTGCTATGAACAATAGACAACTGATAAACACACTTTATGCGTTTCTGAATACATATCTAAAATGATAAAGTACACCCAGAGACAGAATAAATGATAGTGCTCACCAAATAAACATTTGTCTTGGGTGGGAATCGAACCCACCATCTCCGGCATCGCATTCAGGGCCTACCTACTAGACCAGTCATAAGAAAAGCCTAATGTATAATTAAACGTCTGTTTAGTAAGGTTTTTTTTTGCATTCAATTTAATATTCCCCGACATTCCTATAGTGATTTTTCCGTAAGATACACTTACATTTATCAACAAAAGACTGTTTATCTGGCTGTCCGTCAATCAGGCGTTCAGTTTTGATAAAGTTGTAGAGGCTATCTCCATTTACTAAACAAACAGTTCTACTAACGTACTTGTTAATACTTTAATAATTAATTCAGTAGCAATGGGCAGTAGAGAACTTTGCTCAATCTCGAGCTGAGTTAAATTAACCAAGTCTAGAATATTTGCCGGATATTTAACTTTATACAGCACAAATTTTTAATTAGTACAAATACTTAAAATGCTTATTAGAAAAGGTCTTGTTGTTATTTAAGTAAAGTCTCAATAAATAATATTCATAAACAGCAAAGTTATTAGCGTTTGTTTATACATTCAGTCAAAAAAGTATCGGGAATAGATGATTTGTTTATGGTTCCATTGGCACAACTTTTTTCCATTTTGGCGCGGAGTTTGAATTGCATCTGTTATTTATATTAAATACAGTGTTGTTTTTAGTTATATCATATCTAGTGTGTATTGCGATTTTCATAATGGACAAAAACATCGAACAAAGAGTTTGTCTTAAATTTTGCATCGCCAATGGAATTTCGTGATCGGAGTCACTGAAAATGTTACAGAAGGCTTACGGTGAATCGACTTTATCAAAAACACGTGCTTATGAGTGGTACAAAGCATTCAAAAGCGGTCGAGATGTGATGGAAGATTTGCCTCGCTCTGGTAGGCCATAAACCTCTGCAACTGAAGTTAACATCGCAAAAGTGAAGGAAATAATGTCTGAAAATCCTCATTCAAGTTTGAGAGAGATAGCCGCCGAACTTTCTGTATCTCACGAGTCGACCCATACCTTTTTAACTAATCATTTGGGTAAGGGAAACATGTTGCCGCTCGGCTAGTCCCAAAAGACCTGAATTTTCTCCAAAAACTCAATTGCATGAGAGTCGCTGAGGACATGCTAGAACGAGTCAATTCCGCACCAACATTCATGAAACGCATTGTTAATGGCGACGAGACGTGGGTTTACTAGTTTGACATGCAAACAAGTCAACAAGCTTCGGAGTGGCGCCTTCCAACTGAACCAAAACCGAAAAAACCACGCCAAAGTCGATCAAAAGTCAAAGTCATGTTGACTGTTTTCTTTGACTATCGTGGTGTTGTGCACTCGGGATTCTTACCGGAAGGTCAAACGGTAAATAAAGAATATTATTTGAGCGTTATGTGGCATTTAAGAGAGCAAATTCGACGAAAATGGCCAGATTTGTGGAAAGAAAATTCTTGGATTTTGCACCACGATAATGCGCCTTCGCAAAAGGCCATGATTTGAACGAATTTTTGACCAATCATTCAACAAATACCATCGAGCAGCCACCATATTCGCCAGATATGGCTCCAGCCGACTTCTATCTTTTTCCTAAACTCAAGTTACCACTTCGTGGCACCCGTTTTCGATCAGTACAAAACATAAAGGAGAATTCGCGGCGAGAACTGAACTCAATTTCGGAAACAGAGCGTTTAAAAAATGTTTTGATGATTGGATTATTCGTTGGCGTAAGTGTATCGTTTCTGAAGGGGCATACTTTGAAAGTGATAAAATAAATTTGGATGAATAACAAAAATTTTGTGTATTATTGATCTTTTCCCGGTACGTTCTTGACAGAGTAGTATCTCAAAATGTCACTCAATTTATGGAATATTGTACAGGCCATTGATTGTGAATGAATGAATGGCGATCAAATGATAAATGGAAAAACACTGTGTGTAGTATTTTCTAGAAGCAATTGTAATGAATGATGGATTCAATTATCAATTTCGATTTCTGAATTTTAATTAATAATATAGTATTTTATTATGAATTGAAGAGGTAAGTGGAGAAAGGTACTAACTACTATTACGATTCTCTGGTAATATTTCTGCTGTTAGCACATTTTAAATCTGAAATGTATAATTGATTGACAGTTAAAACCTTTAATATGTAACAAATTAAAATTGGGGTGTTGTGTGAAATCCATGGATCGATTTACCATCAGTTAAAACCTATGTTCATGCAAACAAGTAAATTTTTTTGATTTTGTTAGATAACACATTTGTCCACTTAACCCTTCAATTTACTCATTATGACTTTTCGTGGATAATTTTGGGATTTTTTTTTGTTTTTGACTACACAAATATAATCAGTAAAGGGTACCTACAGATAGAGCCTTGGGTTTTTTAACCTCTGGGTGAAAAACACACTACAACTGATAAGGGCCAAATAACATAAAACTCTATGTTAATCACAGATTTCTACTGTCACAAATCGACGTTGTGAAGCCATTCATTTACAAGATATGTCAGGATACAATACTCCGGGGACTGGACCCAAGTTGTCCTGTGTCCATGTCAAATAAAATGTCAATATCAGAAGTGATACACTCCACGGATTTTATTGATATCTCTGAGTGACGGATACTACTTAGTTTTGAAAGCAATGAGACATTCGGGAATAGTTAGAGAGAAGGTTATGGCCATCCAATGTAACACAAGAAAAAAAATACAGTAATCCAATTCAAGGCAGTGTTTGGTGCAGTGGTCGAGTGATTGGTTGCTGCACTGCGTATCGTGGGTTCGATTGCCGCACGGAACAAATATTTGTATGGTCTTTAAATATTTGTTCCGAGTCTGAGTATCTTGTGTATGCGAGTTTACATGTTTGTGAACGCTCCTCACGATACAGGAGTAATTAAGAAGTGCTTTACTTCCTCATAAGCATAATCGGCCTTCCCCACCGGCCATCCATCCCCATCCCATTGGCCCATCGGCCTATTCCCACTGTTCACAGGTCTCTCTAGGAGAGGGGATGGGCCAAAATCTACCACGCGGACCTCAGTGCGGGTGGATATCACATGTCCTCTAATTTATTATTCTAGGACATGCTGGTTTCCTCACTATGTTTTCCTTCACCGTTTTGGGGGCAGTAGCGCTCAGCGCTTGGCTGAATTTGAACTAGCGACCTTCAGTTCGTGTGTTACTACAGCCACGAGTGGCCCACGCCTCCTATTCCTTTGTTCTGACCAAGTGACTGAGCGTTGAGATGACGACAGAACAAAGGAATTGGAGGGGTGGCCGACTCGAGGCGATCGACGAAAGAGAATCTAAACGAAACGGTCGTAACTTGGCTAGGTCTGCTGGGCTACTACTGTTCTATGTCACTGTTGCCGAATTCGAAATTACTTGAAATTCTTTAAAAAAAAATAAAGATTTCCTCAACAAAAATAAAGCTTATAAGAAATGGTTCGAATTAAGTGGACTGTTTCCGAAAACGGAAGGATTTATAGTTAGCCATTCAGGACCAAGTCATTAACCCTAGAAGCCTAATCAATTTGAGTATACAAATGTATATACGTCTCAGAGGCGTATACAAATGGTACTTATTTATGTCCTATTTTTGAAGGCAATTTATGGTTAGTGTATAAACTAAAACAGATACTATTAAAATAGCTTTATTTTATTAATGAAAACTCTACTCATATACAACATTATTTTTAGTAGGTATATGCGAAACACACACACCACAGGTCACGATGGGTCATAGTGGGCTTTAGGATCCAGCAAACAACCCCTCAGTCGCCTGGATGGCCCGGTGACTATGTATTTTTGCTGACATAAAAAGCTTATAACTTTGTGCTTTTTCATGATACAGCTATGAAATTTTGTATATAGATTCTTTAAATAAAAATATCAGTACCATAACTAATCTTGTATAGATACTTATCATACTTATGCGAAAGACATCATGCGTCTTTGAAACTACTTCGGTACAGATATTTGGCCGTTGTGTTAAGGCTTATAGTCCCTTGAACCATCTGGCCGAAATTGTGTGGACGCACCTCTCGCACCCGCCTAGGCGGCAATACGCAAATCTGTGCATATAATTGCGGCCAACAGCGCCCGGAAAGCGCGCGGCTGACCTTTAAATCCATTTCCTTTGCGAAATATTGATTGATTTACATATGCTATGTTCACTTTGAAGAATATTTGACCACCAATTTTTATGTGTAAGAATGTTTCTAAAGATCTAAGCCATTTCGAAGGAGTAGGGAAAAGTTGCGAAATTGCTATATATTTTTTTAGACAAAAGTATTAATAGCACGAATAAATCAAATGTTGACAATGTTGTTCATGAATCTATAATAAACAGATATTTTTTTTCAAACCTATTAACCTGGCCGTTACCGAGGAGTAGGCTTCAGAAAGTCACTGTTTTGTGGCACTTTTCGGGCGCTTGGGCCTTAACCGTAGATTGCTTCTTTATCAAATTATTCGTCCGCGCATGCGTGAAACGAGAAAATTATCCCAAAGGAACATGATCCTGGTCAAGAATAACCTACCTATATTCCAGGACATGGTCACCAGGACAAAGTTTCATCAAAATCCATTCAGCCGTTCGAGCGTGAAAAACTAACAAAAATACACACACTGACATATTTTCGCTTTTATAATATTATGTTACGGCCACACTACCGTGATATCCCAATAATTACTGCCATAACTTCAATGACGTCTAGGTGTAACCACGATTTATGGCCATAATTTCACAATGCCAATCAATATGGCAAATGGCGGTAGACAATAGCTCCGGCGGCGGTCTTTTTTCGCACATCAAAGAAGATTACCGCAGTAGTTATTGCGTTTATGGCCACACTACCGTTTGTCCAGTGTGCAACATGAGCTCAATGACGACGCACGTATCGACCGACATGAAGTGATCAAATGAAAAAGCGCTCAAATTTTTGGAATTATTCCAATGTTCCTTTAATAAATGAGGAAGTGGAAAAAATCCTCACTTTTCCACTTTTAAATTTTTCTTACTAGTACATACATTACCCACAGCTGCAGCTTCAACCTCCATCTTGGAAAAATGATATTTTTACCGCCTAATTTATTGACATATCTAGGTGAATTCTTGTGTAACCATACCACTTCACGCAGTAATTTAAACGGTAATTAAATGCTATAATTATTGCGGTAACAACCTGGTAAACGGTAAGATAGTGTGGCCGTAACATTACAGTGATATTAGAAACGGATGTTGGCCACACAGCTGCAAGGCTAAAGTGGAACTAAAATGATCACAGGAGCAATGTGTGATGATATCACACTGGTTCGAGGTGGCTTAAGAAAAGAAAACCTGGAAGAAGGTCGGGGAGGTCGTTGCCCAGCAGTGGGACAGTATAGACTAATAAAATAAAAAAATAAGAAAATATATTCGATATAAAAGGTGTAAGGGACAGCCCTCCACAAACTTTAAGGGCATACTCAGTAGACGAAACTGAACAACTTTCGACAAAATTTTTTTTCAGGAAACGAAAAAAAGAAAATCAGCCTCATCATACAAAATGATAAACTTGATTGGACAATTTGTATGGTGAGGCCATTTTTTTTTCGTTTTCTGAAAAAAAATTTTGTGGAAGGTTGTTCAGTTTCGTCTACTGAGCAAGCCCTTAAAGTTTGTGGAGGGCTGTCCCTTACACCTTGTACAACAGAAAAGAAATGCAATAAAAAAATAATTGTTTGTTGTTCCGGCTTATCTCCGAAACGGTTGGATTGTTTTTGACAGAATTTTTATTGATAGACAGCTGATATCATAAAAAGTAAATTAGGTAACATTTATTTTAGAAAAAAAAAACCGAACTAAAATTGAAACCAAAAGGCATTGTTATGTTACGTTTTATTTCGTCGGCGCAGCGAGTGGCGAGTTGATCGCGCTGGCTGTGCGACATGCATAGGTGCGCTTGCCTAGCGACACAGTGTAGTGTAAATGCAATAGGTACTTAAGGGGCCGGCGACGGATGAATTTCCATACAAACGTAATACCACGCTCATTTGCAGTTGGAGCATATTTCTAACATATTATGATGATATTTGGTTATAGACAATATTTATCTAGGTTCCTACGTCGAGAATATTAGAAATATTGTTATTTTTAATACAGGACAAGCCAAATGGCATCTTTTGCCATTTGGCTTGTCTTGCTTGCAACGCTGTAAAAAAGTGCGAAATACCATTCGCTTAAATTTCTTTTTGCTTTTTTAAAAAAGAAAGACGTAGGAACCTAAATAAATATTGTCTATAACCGAATATCATCATAATATGTTGGAAATATGCTCCAACTGCAAATGAGCGTGGTATTACGTTTGTATGGAAATTCATCCGTCGCCGGCCCTTTAACAAATAATAAAACAGTACATTGAAAATGCTTTTAAAGACAAGAGGATCCGTTATCCCCGACCATTTCTATTTAGTTGAGGAATTCATACAACTTGTGAACTTAGAACTTTCAATTCTCATTTCTATTAGACATAACTTCACGTAAATAGCTAGAGACCTAACTGTAATTAGGTAATCCACTCATTTCTGAATATTAACCTAGTTTCTAAACAACCTTTTCTAAGATTTATGAGGCTTAATGTTGAAGTTTTAGTTCACAGATTTTCGGATTTTGTAAGTATTCAGGTAAATACAACAGTTAGGTAACAGATCATAACTTAGCGAGTATTTTATTTTCTACTAGCGACCCGTTCCAGCTTCGAACGTACATCACCATTCATCATCATTTCAGTCGCAAGATTTATTTATTTATTTTAATTTACAAGCTTATACAACATTACAGTCTAAACTAATGCGTTGTACAGAAACAAGAAATAAAAAGAAGAAAACATATACATTACCACTAATATAAAATAAAATATCCCACAAAACCAAATAAGACAACGTTTACTTATTTTTCATACATCCTCTCACAAAACCTCAGACATTCACGACACTCATCTATCCATCTCCCGGCAAAAAAGTCACACTCTGGTGTTAGAGTCAGAAGAGCATTAAGTACAGAAAGCGCACGAACGAGTGGCGAGTTAGCTCTTGACACTGTCTGTGATAAAGGATCAGCTAACAATCGGTGTGTTCGCGGCCTGAGGTGTTGTTTAGGTACAGGAGGAACAAACAACCTGTCCACGATGTCCACTGCTGGAAATAGGCCTCCCCCAAGTGTCGCCACAATCAACGGTCAGGTGCGTCTCGCATCCATTGCATTCCCGCGACTCTCACCAGGTCTCCAATCCACCTTCTGAGAGTCCTTGTGCGTGGTCATCTCTCCAGAACCTTTCGGCCTCATCGACCATCTGTTCTACGAGCAACACGATATGTCGGCGACCTTGGTTCCCCTGCGGATATCTTTATTCCTGATGCGATCACGCAAGGAAACTTCGAGCATAGGCCTTTCCATGACCCGTTGGTTGTTAAGGCCCACTGTAAGCAACCACGTTTCAGGGTTTTACAATTTTTTTTTAATTCTCCGCTTTTGTCTTTATGCATGTAGTAACTCTCTCTTCTTAGTCGTACACTCTTGACAGAGTGGTCGTGGTCATGTCTCGGTCGAGTCCCGCACCACCGCCTGTCTCGCGATACGACGCCATGCAGCTCTGTGTTTGGCGGCTTGGGAGACTTAATTTACGCAGTAGTGTGTCACGGTTCTGATAAGGTCCGTCCATCGTTGGAGAGTGTCCACGAGATCTTTTGCCTTCGACTTTCCCTTGCACCACCAAACGTTCCATCGAGTCCTCATTACGGGTGATATGCCCGAACTTGAGGATTCATATTTGCATAGACAACGATGCGCATGTATTATACACCACAAGAAAACAAAATTACTTCCCTTTTCAATTGACATAATATTAGTATATATTTCTTTTATTATATAATATGTTATTTATGGTTTATATTGTGCCCTAAAATGTGCCACTCAAAGGTTTGCTGGAAGAAAACTTATTATTGAGTTAAGCTCGGCTTTATACATGAATTGTTATATCTCTGTGTTACCGTAGGGGCCCAGCAGGGTTGAAGCCTACTGGAGCCAAAAATTTGTTCCTGAAAAAAAGATTCGGCCCCGGTACGAAAGGCGACGAAGGAATAGGAGTGGGTTTTTAGTCAGTAAAAGTCTGACACTATCTCTTGCTTCGCTCAAGAGCAAGGGATGTCATTGGATGATTTTCCCACGTAAAAAAAAATCTCTGCGTTATTATTACGTTTTAGTGTAACGTTTTTTCTTTCTTTTAATAAATAATTAAACCATCCTCATTAAGGGGCCGGCGGAGGATGAATTTCCATACAAACGTAATACCATGCTCATTTGCAGTTGGAGCATATTTCCAACATATTATGATGATATTCGGTTGTAGACAATATTTATCTAGGTTTCTACGTCGAGAATATTAGAAATATTGTTATTTTTAATACAGAAAAATCCAAATATCATGTTTTGCCATTTACGCTGTAAAAAAGTGCAAAATACAATTCACTTAAATTTCTTTTTGTTTTTTTTTTAAAAGAAAAACGTAGGAACCTAGATAAATATTGTCTATAACCGAATATCATCATAATATGTTGGAAATATGCTCCAACTGCAAATGAGCGTGGTATTACGTTTGTATGGAAATTCATCCTCCGCCGGCCCCTTAATCATTCTGTCTATTAGTGAAAACTGCATGAAAATTTGTTCAATATTTTTTGAGTTTATCGCGTTCAAACAGACAGAGTGACGCGGTGGGGGACTTTGTTATTTATAATTAACTAGTTCTTGCCCGCAGCTTCGCCCGCGTACATAAAATAGTTTATGTCACTTAGGAATAAAGCAGCTTTCTAGCGGTGAAAAAATTTTAGCATTCGATTCGGACCAATACTTCCAGACATTACGTCATACAAACAAAAAAAAAATACATAAAAAAATAAAAACATCTTTATAATATAGCTTTTGCTCGCGGCTTCGCCCGCGTACATAAAATATAGCCTATGTCACTCAGGAATAAAACAGCTTTCCGCCGGTGAAAAAATTTTAGCAATCGGACCAGTACTTTCAGAGATAATGTATAATGATATGTACTTTCCTACAAACAAATAAACATAAAAACAAAAAAAAACTAACTTTACGTCTTTATTATATTAGTGTAGATAGTGGATAGTAGTGGATATACGTAAGGATAATAAAAGAAAAACATTACAAAATTAGAGTAGGTTTCTATTCAAGCTGTGGGATTGGTTGAAAGAGTTACCGCGGCCCTGGACCGTAAAGGGCAACTGAAAGGACACAGGGCGATTTCAGTCAGTAAAAGACGAACAGAGAATTTAAAAAAAAAACTAAAGTATCATCTCAATATTGTGAAATGAAAGAAAAGAGAGTTAGTGATAGTGTGACAGGTGACAGGACAGAATGGAAAAAACCGGCCAAGTGCGAGTCGGACTCGCCCATGGAGGGTTCCGTAGCAGCAAGTAACATAATATAAAAGTTCTTGTAGTTCGTTGTAACTTTGATCGATGTTTTAATAATAGTGTATTTTTTTAGATTTATGACGTATTAAAAAAAAAACTACTTACTAGATCTCGTTCAAAGCAATTTTCGTTGGTAGTTTACATAGTAATGTACATCATATATTTTTTTAGTTTTATCATTCTCTTATTTTAGAAGTTACAGGGGGGGGGGGGCACATTTTACCACTTTGGAAGTGTCTCTCGCGCAAACTATTCAATTTAGAAAAAACTGTTATTAGAAACCTCAATATCATTTTTGAAGACCTATCCATAGATACCCCACACGTATGGGTTTGATGAAAAAAAAATTTTTGAGTTTCAGTTCTAAGTATACCCCCAAAATATATTGCTCTTTTTCTATTTTTGTGTGTAAATCTTAAAGCGGTTTACAGAATACATCTACTTACTAAGTTTCAACAGTATAGCTCTTATAGTTTCGGAAAAAAGTGGCTGTGACATACGGACGGACAGACAGACAGACAGACATGACGAATCTATAAGGGTTCCGTTTTTTGCCATTTGGCTACGGAACCCCAAAAACGTGTTGCCCCGACCCCAAATAACACAGTACAAGGCCAGGAAGATAGTAAACATTTACGGTTTTCAGATTTATTCCTAAACTTATGCTTTAAGACCTTGTTTTTTGTAAAAATTTTAAATTCTGGGTGAACGCAAAATACCCTATGAATTTTGTTTTCCTCGTGAGTGTCAAAATGTACGTTTTTTGCCACATAAACCGAAGTATCTTTTTTTTTCGTAAACTTACAAGTTTGATTTTTTTTTTCAGTTTCACGAGTCCACAGACCTGAGTATATGGTTTTAATTTCAACTCGATACCTAAACGCATTCCCGATATAAAGGGTCTTGACAGACAGACAGACGGACGGACATTAAAGTGATCCTTAGATGTTTATTTAGCACACAATGAATAATCAAGTATTGAAACTTAAAGTTAAAAATAAAAACAACAACAAAAATGTGTGTCTAGGCTGCGCCAAATAGGTTTAGTTCAGCATAATGCCAGACAACTACGTAGCAGTCGCTTGATGGTTACACTGATGAGTCCGATTTACATGCGCAGTTAAGCCAATTAATTGGTTCCAAATAATTAAAATCGCTATATGAAACATAAATTATTTAATGTCCACTTTTTTCGCTCTGTAGCTCAATCCAACTTCCCCATACCGCGTATGCTAACGATGCTCAACGCGCTCGTGGAAACCAACCTTTTTTTTTGGGAAAAATCCTCCAATGACAACCCCCGCTCTTGGGCGGAGCGGGAGATAGTGTCAGACTCTTACTGACTAAAAGCCCACCCCGTTTCTTCTAGCCTTCATATCGGGGCTCGAGTTCCCTTTCGGATAACCTTGGCCCCAGTAGGCTTCGACCCGGCTGGGCCCCTGCTGTTGCTGACAACTCCTTGAGGCGCGCGGGAACAGTGCGCGCCGTCGACGACTTGGGCTTGGTCCGGTCAGTTACCGGACGGCCGGACAGCGAGCTACCCATTGCTCACTGTCCGCAAGCCCGCGCCTACAGAGGTCGGAAATCGAGATCGGAATCCCGGCGGCGGCGGCGAGAAGTGGAAACCAACCCTGGATTGCATATATTTGCTGCTGAATAGAAGACGATATTATTAGAATGTTTACGATTCTGTGAGAAGACAGAGTGAAAGATTTAACGCAATTTAGTGTTAATGGCTATTTTGCTGTACTAATTATATAAAAGTCCTACAATTTCGAAACATAGAAATAAATCGCACTAGTTACCTTCAGAAAACGTAACATTTATTGAGAAATTACCAAGAAACTCGTAATAAAAACAAAACTCCCCCTACTTACAATGTTTTTAAGCAGCCGTATAAAATCGAATCGGAAATTGTGTGAAACTTGCTCCACGACCGGTCGTTGAGTTTCATTTTTTTAAAAGTTGAGCTTTTGTTTCGAAAGGCTTTTGTTGTATTTTTTATTTATTGGTTTGTTTACCACGTTGTAGCTACACGTGAAATGTTTTTTACAAGCTTTTATTTAGTTTCACCTGTCCCGATGTTTGTCTGTAATCAAACCTTGCAAATTAAATTTGACCCACTTCCCGGTTACCGATTGAGCTGAAATTTTGCATGCATGTGTAAATCAGATGAAGTGAGTTAAGTCGAGAGTGAATAGGTTTCTTCTAGGTAAGCGCGTTCCATCGTCGACCGCTTCGTCGCTTTCCATCAGGTGAGATAGCGGTCAAGCGCGAACCTATCAACAATTAAAAACAAAAAAAGGTGACAATGCAAAACCATTATGACATGACATGGAGCTGATCTGATGATGGAACCTGAAGGTGGCTATAGGAACTTGGTAGTTAAACGACACAACCCCATCGAGTTTGGGCTCGTATATTCGTATATAAGTATACCGAGCTATAAAAGCTTGTTATGAAAAAATGATTTTCATTAAAAGCTTGTTATCAAAATAATTTTGGTCCGACTCCTTAGGGCGTTTTCAATTTATGCGTTTTTTGACGGCCCGCTGCGGTACCGATGCGGTGCGTTAGTCGTACTGCTCACGGACAATCGTATTTTTCATACAAAGCGCGCGGTGCGGCAACCGTGCGGCAAGCGGTTTACAACAGGATAGCAACGTCACAAGTACCACGTGTTCAATTCGGTGTTGAATAGTGCAGTACGGTTCCAACAGCCATGTAGGAATAATGTAAATACTTGATTATTTAATAAACTTATTATTATAATTACTGTCTTACAAACGCACGGCAGCCAGATACGCTTTCAATTTAGGTGCTTGTTGTCGGACTGCTAACGTACTGCAACCAGCCGGCGGGCGGAGGGACTGTAAACGTGCGGCAGAGCGGCTCGACGTCTAAATTGAAAGCGTCCTTAGTCTAGTGCAAGGATCACGAACATTTATTGGAGAATTTGGCAATAAAAATATAAGCTAACTAATTAGCTCATTATCAGCTGGGCAAAGTCCTCCCTCTACCTTTTCCACACACGTTTGTTTTCAGCCATTACGAACTAATCCCTGGGGTAAACCCCTTCGCATGCCCCAGGCATCAGGAGTAGCAGGACGACTAGGCTACCGAAGGCGCGTGTTTACGGACTGTGATCTACCCATGGCTCGCCTTCCGATAAGGAGCGAGCTCGGGTTGACGGCGAGTTGTGTTCCACGCGTACTTGAAAAAGATGTCAGCAAAATTGAAGGGCAGTTAGGTCCGACGTCTGCCGGGGCTGCAGATTTTTCGAAGGAGTCACCGCAACCCCTGTAAGAAAGGACATCTGAAGGAATACTGCGGCTATTAGTCAGTAAAAGTCTCACTCTCCACCCAGCGCGGGAGAAGTTATTTGATGATTCCCCATTTAAAAAATCTCCCTCTGATAAGAGTCGAATTTGTCTATTCCTACATCTTCGTCTGAGTCTACCGCGATAGCGCTCAGCGTTTAATGGGAAGCCCCTCACATTCCATGACCAGTGTTAAATATTCACATGGACATTTAATGCCTAGTCTAGTTGTGGATCTTATGCAAGTAACATGAACAAGCAAACATACCAGACAGTTAGAAATTCGGGTTATATGATCTGTATTCACTCATCCTCCCAGAAGTAGGATCTAGTATATGGAGTTGAATAATACAGTCGGATTTCGGCTTAGAGATTAGTGGCATATAGTAGGTAAGCACAGAAAGTCAACTTGGTAGTAGCCGAAATAAATAAACGTTGTATGCCTGTTGGCAGGGCTGCGGATGTTCAAAAGAATTACTGTGGCCCTAGAACGCAAAGGAACACAGGTGGGTTTACTCAGTAAAAGTCTGACATGGGCTCTCATTCCACCCAGAACGGAGAAGTTATTTGATAATTCCCAATCCAAAGAAAAAAAGCCTGGCAATCATTTTGGTTCTGTGTGTGGTTAGTGTTCTACTATCACATGTGTGCATGAGAAGGAAAAAGGCGAATAGACTCATTGAAACTTTTAAATGTACCGACTACTGAAGACGTATTATGTTTGTTTGAATGCGCTTATCTCTAGAAAAACTGTTTATAATTGAAAAAATATGTTAAATCAAATCAAATCAAATCAAATCAAAACATTTATTTCAAATAGACCATTTACAGGCACTTTTGAATAGTCAAATGTCGGTCAGTCCAAGAAAAGTGAAGCTAAATTGCACGTTCCAAAGAGTAGGTCTCTATGGAGAAGAACGTGCAAGAAACTCCATGGACACTCTTTTAAATCATATTATGTGTTACATATAATACTTGGTTACATATTACTTGTTGCTTCTATCATGTGAGCACAATGTCGATAATGAAATAAAAAATGTAAAATAATTAAAAGATAGAAACTGAATTAAGCCACTGGCAGCTAAGAGATGACCAGTCCCATCTGACGGCACCCGTTCACGAGCATGACGCGTGCATCAGCCCCACTCAGCTCAACCATTTTGAAGGGAACTGAACGACCCAATAACACGTGCCACCAACAGCGAGACATTTGAGTGAGCATGACAAAAGTAGTTAGTTAGTATTGGACTACGACCTCATGCTATGACCAATAAGAACGGAGCAGTAATCAAGGTCACGATGAAACCGCGGGAGACAGCTGACTAACTGAGAAACCACAACTTATGATAAAATCTAAATCGCAATATAAACAGCAAGCGAAAAAGACAGCATCATTTTGGAATTCTTAACAATTGAAATGTTACTGGCCACAGTCTACCTAAAATTTCCGGGTTACGGAAGTAGTCAAATGTTGATTGTTTGCCTAGCTGTTTAATTATATGATTGAAAATCATTCAGGCCGAAATTGAACGGCGAAGTTTATACAAAAGACTAGGATGTTAAGGGGCCGGCGGAGGATGAATTTCCATACAAACGTAATACCACGCTCATTTGCAGTTGGAGCATATTTCCAACATATTATGATGATATTTGGTTATAGACAATATTTATCTAGGTTCCTACGTCTTTCTTTTTTAAAAAAACAAAAAGAAATTTAAGCAAATTGTATTTCGCACTTTTTTATAGCGTAAATAGCAAAACATGCCATTTGGCTTTTCTTGTATTAAAAATAACAATATTTCTAATATTCTCGACGTAGGAACCTAGATAAATATTGTCTTTAACCGAAAATCATCATAATATGTTGGATATATGCTCCAACTGCAAATGAGCGTGGTATTACGTTTGTATGGAAATTCATCCTCCGCCGGCCCCTAAACTGAAAGGTTGATTATGCTAGTTGGTTGCGACATATGCATTTAGTCGATCTTCTGAACCTGTCTATTTTATGTCACAAGCCTGACAATTCACACACAGGTACATTTGAATAATGATTTTTGATGAAACATTAATGATACGGCAGTATTTCATTAATTATTTGATTGCAAACCTCTGGCTGTACCGGTGTTATGTGTGATTGTGTGCAGTCCCAGTTCACATAACAGTTTCTTATACCTAACATGTGTTAGCTTGTTGAAAGTTCATGTTTGATTCAGACAACAATAAGAGAATAGAGAAGAAGAATAGATTTAGATTGAAAAATGTTACGTTAAGGGTACTGGACGTAGACGTAGGGACCCAGCAGGTCCGAAGCCTACTGGGTCCATGGGCTAACTTCTTAAAAGGAAACCTATGGTTCTGGGAACGCAAATGGCAACTGAAGGAACATAGATGAGGTTTTAGTCAGTAAAAGCTTGACATGCCCCCGCTCCGTCTCTCTCCACCTTAGAGAGGGAAAGTCATTCGATGATTTCCTTCCTCTGGGAAATAAAAGCTTTATAGTCGTTATCACAAAGTTGTATGAGGTTCTTCCTGATCCGGAGAATAATGCTTGAGGAAATTTTTTTAGGTAGGAAATCATCCTTCTCGCGCTCTAGGGTGGAGCGAGAGAGCGTATCAACTTTTACTGACTAAAACCAGTAGGCTTCGACCCTGCTGGGACCATACGGTAAACTTGAGGATATGCGTTAGCGTTAACCTTTCCTCCAAACAGTTTGATTTTCAAATTAATTTGTGAATTAAACTTTGACCTACGAGAACTTTTTAAGGTACCTATAATTAAACTTCCAAGTCACCTTTTAGAACAAGATGTATTTTACGAAGTTCGTAGGAAAACAGTTAATTTCCATCGTCGTTTACGTAATACCGGTAGAAAGAACAGTGTACCTTTCGAAATTATTTCAAATCCTATAAATTTTACTCGAGAACTCTTCGTTTGTGTTCATTATGCGTCCCTAAAGTCTTTATAGTACCGTACTTCACTCTGACTTTTACTTTTCGAATAAAAATTCTTAAATTCTTGATACTTTTTAATAAAAGTACGTTTATATGATTCGTTCCGTTTTAATACCACTTATCTAATACCGCTGGTATTTGTTTGAACCCGTGTTAATTGTCTATTCCGAATGGATACCATTGCTCCAACTAATAGGTACTACAAGAAATTCAAGGATCTAAAGTACAGTCAGCCAAAATGGTTTGTAAAGGATCTTTGATTGAAATAAAATCCAAAAAAACGTATTTATTTAACAAATGTCTAGTTTAATAATAAATTGTGTTCTGCAAGCCTGCTCTAAATAACAACAAGCCACCATTTTTTTTTATGCAAGTCAAGGTTTCTGTTTTCCCCCAAGGTGTTAAGAGTTGATTATAGCTTCCTCAGACATATCAAAAAAACTTTTTATAAAAAAAATATAACCGACTTCACTAAAAAAACACTAAAACGATCAAAATAATTTTAATTTCGGAAGTCGGTGTTTTTCGTTATTGTTTGTTTCTTATTTAACACCGACTTCCGAAATTAAAATTATTTTGATCGTTTTAGTGTTTTATTAGTGAAGTCGGTTATATTTTTTTTTATAAAAAGTTTTTTATTTCATACTTTTTAGTTGCAACACACTTACAGCCAGAGTACTTTTTTCTCATGTCAATTCCAATTAACTCCAACCCTGCTAGAATACATCATTTTTATATGAAGTTCCCGTGTCTACCTTCCACCTTCCGGCTCCATCATCAGATCACTTCGATAGTACCTTATAGCCAAAGTGCATCTTATGACATTTCTAATAAGCCCAAACACGGGTAGGATACATTGATTAATTACGGAGTTCCGGTGCCTATCTTCCAGCTCCATCACTATCATCAGGTTACTTCGATGATACCACTTTCAACATTACTATTCAGAACTATTCATTTATTTGTGTTGTCATAGTCGCTTAACTACACTTGACAGCAAAAAAATCGCACATGGCTTGTAATTTCGTTTAATACTGTTTTTTCTTAAATCTAAAGATATTCAGTACAAATTATTTAGCAAAATTAAAGCATACAAGGTTAGCTTTATAAAAAAATAAAATTAAGATCAGTGACCTTCACGTAACTCACAAAAACCAGCGGTATACCCAATTCTCCAAATTCACCCATTTGCATTTCACTACTTGCACCTTTACCTAGAGGTACAAAAAGGGTGCTGTTATGGAGTTTTAATCAGTTTCCGTCGACGTAATAACGTCTCTGTTGGAAGCAGACGAATTTACTGGAAAAATATGGATACCACGCCTGCAGAAGCCGTTCAAGTTATTGCTTTGCCCAAAGCAGGCCATCATCAAAATGAAGTCGCTCGACAGCTAAATTTTAGCCACTTCCCCATTCGTCTCGTATACCAGAGGTTTTAAAAGATCTGTGGGTATATTTGGCGACCAGGATCTGGCTGGTGGCGCATAGGATCAGGGCGTGATTATCGCTTTTCTGTAACAAGTACTTTGAGAAATCGACTATTGAACGCGATTAAAATGACACAAAAGCTTCAAAAAGTTTGCAATGTTAGTACGAATCAGTGGACGATTAGGAAAAGACTGGGTAAAGCAGGTTTGACTGCACATCACTCAGTAAATGGTACCAAAATGACCACAGCTTACCGACAAGCCTGGCTATAATTTGCCACGGAATGCTAAAATTGGATGTATACCTAATGCAGGCTGTTGCGTTTTCTGATAAGTGCAGAATGACTTACATGACCATAATGGACGCTTCAAGGTCTACAGAAGGTCATCAGGGTAATTTTAACAATGCTGCATATGCGAACTAGTGACTTTAGGAGGCGATTTAGGGTGGCATAATGTTGGTCACTAAAACTGATATTGTGTTCATCTCTGGGCCAATACTGACCTGACAACAAGAGGGTTGACGGCTTTATGATACATCAAAAAAGTGCTCGAAGAATATGTGAAGCCGTTAATGTGGCTTTTGGTAGATTTTTTTTCCTTAACCCTAGATAGATAACCATATTTCACTGTACACTAAAGATAACCATACGTCGACTCGACGTGCGAATATTTGAGTGAGTATATATTGGATTATGTGTATAATAGGTTTATAAATGTGATATTATATATTATGTACTATAATTGTATTGTGAGTAAATGAAAAACATTAGAGTTTATTTATATATTTATTAGAAAAAAAATTAAAGAACAGAACAAGGCACTTCTTACTTTACCAATCTTAAGCATTTCGGAAATTCTCCGTCAGTCGTGTAACTTACTATGTATACTTTTTAAAAATAACTTTTTACAATCTCTATAATATAAAAAACCTAAGAAAATAATACTTTTTATCCATTTTAGCCTCAAAGGTACTTAGAACAGGCGCTGGACTTGTGCTTTTCACAAATGAGATTTTTGCAGCGGCCAGATATTGTTTTTGTCATCCTTCTAATTTTTGATGGAAAAAAGGCATAATATTTTCTTTCCTTTGCCTCAGGTATACCTTCACGTTGTGTGGAACGTTCGGCTTGTCTTTTTGGCAATATATGACAAAAAAAATCTTATAGATTCGTCTGCAAAGTAAGCATTTGCTACCTTGTCTAAATTCATGGGGTCATCAAGGTATTGCCAAGTTTCTTCATAAGTTTCATCGTGTCCACATAATATAAGGTCCTTACATATGAAATTGGCGTTTGGTATAGGAAGAATGTAATTTTTTGATTTTGTAAAAAAAAATATTTAGTCAAAGTATGCACCGTTGTTATCTATGCCCTTTTGCCCATCTCATAGGTAGTTCATTGATCCCTTTACTAAATAAACAATGGAGGCGAGAATCAATAAACTCTTTGAAGGCGGTTTGGACTGCCGCATCGGAGTTGAATTTTTTTCTTGTAAGAAGTTGTCCAAATTCCAGAAAAAATAGTAATCTTTTTGAGCAACGTCCGGGGAGTACGGTGGATGTCGCAGACATTCCAATTGTAGACAAAACGCTAATTTCATATGTAAGGACCTAATAGTAGCCACTTGTTCTACCTTTAGTAGCTGCACAATGATGGTCGTGTTTTGCTCTTAGAATTTGTCACTGGCATGATAGTACAACTCAGCATACTTGGCGAAGCATTTTGAGGAGTTTCAGGATCATTTCCAGAAACATCTTCAATATCGAATGTTTATCGTATGGGTATGGGTATGGGTTGGGGTCCACTAGGAGAACACTCACTTTAGTCTTCGGTATCACTCTGTACTTTATCTTCTAATAAATTGTCTTCAGTTTCACTGTCCGACCCCTGAATCTCTTCATGGCTCCTTTCATGCAACAACTGACTGATTTCTGAACCGTCTGTATGATTTCGTGACGTCATTATGCCATTTCTATTGTGACTATAACAAGTAAAAAAACAAATAAAAAAAACATGTATATTTATTCTCAAAAAAGAAAGTAACACATTTTCCCAATAGTCTAGAAACTGACACTAAAGATAACCATACGTCATTTCGACGTACGGCAGATAAATATCGACGAAAGTATTGCACTTACCCGAGTGTTGAGGGTGTGTTCTGCAAGCTCCGATAGCCGACTGAGTTGGCAGGAATGGGCAATTTAGTGATGCAAAAAACAAACGAGTTACAACATTTTTTCAAATTCGAATACGTCGTTTCGACGTAGGTTATCTATCTAGGGTTAATGCAGAACAATAGCAGATCGCGTGTCCCTAGAACAATTTGCGACTACATGTAAGATGTTAGAATCATTGCGATAGAGAAGCCAGCTCGCAGTTCTGATCTTAATCCAATTGAGTATATCTGGAATGACCTTCGTGCAAAAACCCTGGCTCTGCACGCCTCCAAGAGCTTCAATTTGTCATTGAAGAGGAGTGGGACGTTATACCGTAAGATTTCATGGTAAAATTAATACGGTCGATGAAAAATCGATTAACAGCTGCAAATAAGGCTAAAGGAGAGAATACACTTTATTAACAAACAGGATGACCAACAATTTTAAGTTTGACTCTCCTAAGTGAAATTTGGTAATTTTACCCATATGTTTGATTTTGTGCTCTAAAACCTTTCAAGGATATTTTTTTACACTGTACTTCATATCATTAGAAAGGTAATTAAATATGCTGAGCACGAGATCAGCTCATCATAGCCTGCAAGACGCTCCGTGGCACAGTTGACGCGCCTGATTTACTTACTGTGCTGGCACGTTTCTTTGTCCCGGACAATTACTGCCGCGGCAAGAAGCACAGAATATTTGCTGTGCCTCATTGTCACACTGTTGCCCGTGCTCAGTCTCCAATACCTCGCACTTTGGCTGCACTAAATGATCTCTTGGATTCTTTTCCAACAAACGATCTGTTTGCGGATGAATGGAAGATGATTTTATTGGGATGTCAGAAGTACTGTGAGAGGAATTGATGTACGTGTTGTTTAAATGTTTATACTTTTACTCTTTGTTTAGTTACTGTAATTGGTTGTTTAACCGTTGTAATTTTATAACTCTAGAACGGGGTGAGCCCGTTCTAGAGTTATAAAATTACAACGAAAAGTGGCATTGATTTTTATATACATATAGGTAAAATTGTTGTAAATTTTATTGATTTTATAATCTTTTTTTTAATATTTTTATTTTCTATAACTAGCGAACTATTCTCTACTATAATACGAATTTATTATCTTCCAATGTTCTCCTATGATTTGACCATTAATACCTACATGTTTGCTGAATGGGCTCTAAAAAAGACTGACCCCTGGGTTTGTTCGGTGTTTTTTCTCAGGGTAGCTAGGAAACACCGACCTTACACGATTAGATTTATTTATTTATTTATTCATTTGTGTATACACAAAAACACTAAAAAATTAAATTAACAAACACAGAAAGAGGAGTATAGTTAACGGCACAGATGTTGAGCGCTGGCTTCAAGTTGCGCAGAAGTCAAATATTCGGTCTCTTTAGTGGTGCGGAGTGAGACGCGGGGGCGGGGAGTGTCAGTGACTGGCTCGCCGCGCCATCGTGTCATAGTTGTCACTCGTGATTCGTTCCCTGCGTTTGCTGCATGTATCTAGCAACGACGACGATTGGCTCGCCAATGTATGAAATGCGCAAAGCGATCCCCACTCTGGCGCCGAGCGCTCAAGATCCGTGCCGATAACTATACAAAGGTACTGCTTATTTCATCTGAAATTTCTTCCAGCAGACCACTGAACACTTTTACTTAGAGTTTTTTGCAGTATGATTGAGTATGACATCTCTTCTGGTTGTCTAAATATTTTATTATTTAATACTGGAAACTTATTTATTATTTTATCATTTACCACACATTAACATATAATAAAGGTTTTTACACTAATAAATAAATATAAAAGCTAATTTTCATCCGTAAGTACACTTAATAAGGTTCAGTTGAAAACCAGCGTCTGACACTGGTTTTCAACTGAACCTTATTAACTACAACGTAGGTGGACCACGTAGTTGTCTGGCATTTTTGCTGAACTAGACCTATTTGGCGCAGCCGTGAGGCGCATTATGTTAGTTTTCTTTATTCTTAAGTTTCAACGTGTTTTTTCTACACTGTTTGTGTGCCAAATAAAATATTTCTTTCTTTCTATAAATTGACGAACAAAACCTATTTGCAAAATAAATATAATTTATTACAACTACGGGCTCGTGAAGTGCGTTTAATCAAATTACTTAAAATTCAAAGGACAAGAGTTACTGGTTTATTTTGTCAGTTACTATTGTTTACCCAGCAACCCTTTGAAGTTTGTTGTTTGTGGCAACCCTAACATCATTGGAGATGAACTTCTTCGTTTCTACTTCGCTATGTGGGCTGTTAAATAAACTAGGAATAATTTTACAATGGGTCCGTTTTGTCTAAGTAAATGAAAAACACGAAATTCAAAGTTTTGGTTTTTGTAAACAAAATAGATACTTAGTTATAACTTGTCTGTAAATACTTAATATCATAATTATTTATATTATTTTAATCAAATTAATTACAATTATGTCTTGTTTCATAAATGTATTGAATTCAAAATTAGGATTACCTAAACCAATTTGATTGTTATTGAAACTAATGAAATAAAAAAAGACACAACTGACTTCAAAGTAAAAAAAAAAACACTAAAGAAGTCCAAAATAACTTTAATTTCGGAATTTACACTGAAGTTTGTTTTATATAGATGAAAAAAAGATTTTTTTTTTACACTTTTTAGTTGTGACCATACATATGATTGTAATCTTATCACTACATATTTTTATTTTCTATGAAACTTAATAAAGCATGATTATTATAGTATTAATATAAAGCACTGTTTGTTTGAATGCACTCCACTTCCTTCGCTAGTATTACTGCTTCGCAGGAGGCGATCGCCTTCCAATTCTCTTCGCAGTAGACCATGGTCTGAACCATGGCTCGGCGCGAGAGATCGCTGCCGCGATCGCCCCTACGAGGACACGGCGGTTCTTTGTCCAAGCGGGGCACATCTTTACCGTAAGCTCTACTGTGTCCTCCGAGAAGTCCACACATTGGTGACACTTGGGCGATTCTTCCGCACGAATCTGGTGCAAGAAGCTCCCGAACTTACCATGTCCGGTGAGGACCTGCGTCATGCGGAGGTGAGGACGCCGCGATGTCTTTCCAGCCACTCCTTTAGGACGGGGCTTACAGACATGAATGGCCATGATTATGACGCACCCAAATAGCTCAATCACTGTACCAACGTGTGCCATCTAAATTTAGACATGTGCTCTTATATTTAATAATTTATAAATAAACCATCAAGTATACAAGGTGTAAGGGACAGCCCTCCACAAACTTTAAGAGCTTGCTCAGTAGACGATACTGAACAACATTCCACAAAAATTTTTTTCAGGAAACGAAAAAAAAATTCGGCCTCCTCCATACAAACTGTCTAATCAAGTTTACAATTTTGTATGGTGAGGCGGACTTTTTTTTTCGTTTCCTGAAAAAATTTTTTGTGGAATGTTGTTCAGTATCGTCTACTGAGCAAGCCCTTAAAGTTTGTGGAGGGCTGTCCCTTACACCTTGTATAATAAACGTTTCCGTAGTTAGTAGAACTTCATCGCCTGACAGTTCGCACTGAAGCTGTAGAACTCCGTGTTCTTTGTCATCGACACCCTTTGTGACGACTTTTGAGATAAACTTGCAAGCGCCTTCGACGTCTGGTCGATATGAACTAACGAACAGAGTTCAGTTAAGGTTTATATATTGAACTAGCTTTTGCCAGCGGTTAGTCCCGTTTGAAACTATAAAATTATCCCAATAGAACATACTGCGGGGACAAAAATGTCTCCTGTCTTTTAATTTTACAAATATAGGCGCTTAACAAACTACTGCTATTCACCATCAATGATTGCATCACTGCTTACCGTTAGGTGGGATCGTAGTCAAGCCCTAGTATATATTATTAAAAAAAAAGAAATCACATTTTTCTTTTGATGGGTGAAATCATCTAGATGACATCCCCCGCCCTTTGGCAGAGCGGGAAATAGTGACAGACTTTTACTGACTAAAAATCCACCCCGTTCTTTCATTGCCTTTCATACCGGGCCCGAGCCTAAAAGATATAACAGTAAACCGTTTAAAAAAAGGCCAATTTAATAGATAAGGACCTAATATTTAAATCCTATTTAATAAAGGTGACAAGTGAAATTTTAACTACGTTTAACCGATATTAATTACTCTTTTGAACTCTAAAAAAGTATTTTTGATCGCCCACTAATTAAAAGTTGGACTCTTTTGTTAATAAAAAAGAGTTAACGGAAGCGAAAAGATGAAGCGAAATTAAATTCACCGGCCATCATAATGAACCGTTTGGTATTCCGTTGCGTGAAAAAAGAATTAAAAAAAAAAAGCGTTCTTAATTCAAAAAACCACCGGATTCTATTAAAAATGCAATGTAGGAACAAGAGGATATTATGTTATCTGTACCGAACCAACCTTATTTTTTAAAGTTTGTTTATTGTATGGCTTATTTTACTAGAGATTGTGCAGCAGTTTGTTAACTTTTAAATGTTACCTAAACCTTTGAAAGAGTTTTGACAAAATTTTAAAAATTTAAACGATAAGTGCTGTTTAGGCGTTTAAATTGTTATTTTTTTTTAAAGTCTTATTTTTTTTTATTATTGATAGTCTCGGGTTTGACCACTATCTCACCTGATGGTAAGTGATGATGTGGCCGACGATGGAGCACGCTTGCCTTGAAGTAACCTATTCACTCTTGACTTAATGACCCCTAAGTTGTAGCTATCAGGAAACACAGACCCCGGTAGGGAATTTCACTCCTTAGCTGTACTCTGAGCTGTATTTATAACTAATACAGCAGGGTCTAGTCACTCTGAAGTCGATGTTCAAAATATTTCTCATACAAAAAATACGCAATATGCATCTAAGCTCAGAGCAGTTAAGATACTGGTACTGTAATTTTAAAAGCATTAAAAAAAAGCTCAGAATTAGATGTGACACGCTTAAAAAAATGCAAGTAATTTAATCAGCACTAGTGCATACCTTTGAAATCGCATTCCTGTTATGTTCAATTCACTTAAGAGGCAGTATCAATGTGCAGTGTGTCGGTGCTAAGCGTCGCTAGTCGCTCGTAAACGTTTGAGGTAATAGAGACACGGAGTAAGAAGCGCATGGAGTAACATTTTGAAAACTGGTAATATATTACTTACTAACGTGTGTATTTAATTTATCTGCGTGCATTGTCAATCGCACGTGCTATAGGAATATACCTAAACAAGTTACTCAAATACGTGGAGGCGATTGGTGACGCCGAACTCTAAAAGTAAAGTGTGAAGGAAAAGTAATCCTCACACCCTAGCCACCATAAGAATCGCCCAGGGCGTCGTGAGTCATAAGGTGATGCCCAGCCACCGTAGTTTCAGGTTTGCGAACGGTAGGTAATAGGTAGCTCGCTGTCTGATATAGATCAGGCCCGATTCGGTTCGGCACGCCACAATCATGGCGGTAAGTCCCCTCTTTGAGGCGTGGCTGGAAAGACCTCACGGCGTCCTTACCTTCCGCATGACGCAGGTACTCACCGGACATGGTTCGTTCGGGAGTTTCCTGCACGGGATTCATGCGGAAGTGACGCCCGGGTGTCGCCACTGTGCGGAACGCCCGGAGGACACGGTGGAGCACACAGTTGAGGTGTGCCCTGCTTGGGCGGAGCATCGCCGTGCCCTCGTGGGAGCGATCGGCGGCGGAGACCTCTCGCGCCGGGCCTTGGTTGAGGCCATGGTCCGGAGCGAGGAGGAGTGGCAGGCGGTCGCCGACTTCTGCGAAGCAGTAATGCTCGCAAAGGAGGAGGCCGAACGCATCAGGCAACGGCGTTATCGCCGCCGCCGCCGCCGCCGCCGCCGGGATTCTGATCCCGATTTCCGGCCACCGTAGGCGCGGGCTTGCGGACAGTGAGCAATGGGTAGCTTGCTGTTCGGCCGTCCGGTAACTGTCCGGACCAAGCCCAAGTCGTCGACGGCGCGCACTGTTCCCGCGCGCCTCAAGGAGTTGTCAGCAACAGCAGGGACCCAGCCGGGTCGAAGCCTACTGGAGCCAGGGTTATCCGAAAAGGCGCTCGAGCTCCGGTATGAAGGCTAGAAGGAACGGGGTGGGTCTTTTAGTCAGTAAGAGTCTGACACTATCTCCCGCTCCGCCCAAGAGCGGGGGATGTGCATGATTTTTTCCCACCATAAAAAAAAAGGCCCGATTCGGTGTGGAGGGGCGTTGTGTCCCACGCGCACTTCAACGAGCTCTCAGTATAGGTGGCAAGGTCCGCTAGATTTGATTCCTGTCAGGACTACGGGAGAGTGGCCGAGATCAATTAACGGAACACTGGTGAATTTTCGTTAGTAAAAGTCTACACCCTCTCGCTCTACTCAGACTGGGTGGGGTTATTTGATGAATTCACACCTCTAAAAAAATCTATCTTTCACTATATATAGAGTGTATGAAGTGATTGAGTGCATTTATCCGGTTATTTATTGGTAAAATGATGATCTTCAAATTATAATAACAATGTCCGATTCTAATTTAGGTACTAAACAGCCGTAAAGTTAGTTGGCCCACTAACTTTCCTTGAAAGGCGTACAAAAGATAAAACGGACATTAACTTCATCTATCAAACAAACCAAAACCAAACCTATCACTCCATTCATTATTCATCCGTGTCCAATCATCTAATTACATTGCGGAGGCGCCCACAAGCCGCTCTACGACTGCATTAGACATTTAACCGAGCTGTTCAAATTAAGTGCTAATAGTTCTAATTTAACTGAACAGTTTAAGGAACGCTTGAAACTAGATTTTGATTTCTATATTTAAGCAGATGGTTAGGCATTGTGTTATAGTTAAAAAGCATTGTGTCCTGCTGATGATTATTTATCTATAATATGTATGTATTTAGAAATATATAAGTATGTTTATCAGTTGTCTAGTACCTATAACACAAGCTCTGCTTAGCTGGGGACTAGACGGAGTTATGTGATAGTTGTAGAATATATTATTATTATTTCGTTTATTTAGCTATATGTACATTTAATTATATTTTTAAATATTCAATATAAAAAAAAACATTAAAAAATATAAAAAATAGTATCCCACCGGTATCGGGAACAGGGTCGAAGCTACCGGTGGTTAGGGCTCCAGAGAAAGG
This sequence comes from Mythimna ferrago, assembly GCA_910589285.2. NCBI lineage: Eukaryota > Metazoa > Arthropoda > Insecta > Lepidoptera > Noctuidae > Mythimna > Mythimna ferrago. The sequence goes on from OU342693.1 coordinate 7,724,550, forward strand.
AACCTCCTGACTACACGAGCCGTGTCCAGCAATACTGCTTCCTGAATCAAGCCCTTGATCCAGTCGCCTAACGAGAGCCTCCTAAGGTGCTGGTCGAGGCTCTTGGTTATTAAGCCATTGGCTGAAATTATTATTATTATTATTATTTGATGGATCGAAATTTGAAGTAGACGCTAGGATTTCTGTGGCTGCGGGCTTGCGGACGATGAGCAATGGGTAGCTCGCACTCCGCTCGTCCTATAAGGGCCGAGCTTGAGTCGTCGACGGCGCATAGTGTTTCACGCTCGCTTCAAAGAGATGTCAGCAAAACCAATGATCCAGCAAGGGCGAGGCACCTTAAGGCCTTGGAAAAAGGAACAAAAAGGATATTCGTGGCCCTAAAACGCAAATGACAGTGTGATTTTAGTCAGTAAAAGTCTGACACGTAATTCTATAGCGGGGGAAATCATCAGATGATTTCCAATCTCAAAAATATGGACTTCTGTGGAATTGTTCGAAAGAGTCAGTTTGGAACTGTTCGAAAGAGACACTTTGGCCTGGAACGCAAAGGGCAACTGAAGGAAAACGGGTGGGTTTTGGTTAAGTATTAAACCTTTTTTGCACTTGTTATGTCTGACACTCCCTCTCTTTCCACAAGGAGCGGGACGTTTTGCAACTTCAAAAAAAAATACTAGGGCTTCCTGCACTTTACTTTTTTTACTTCAAAATGTTTGCATACGATTTATATTTGGCTTGCGCAAGTATGATCACATATCCGATTTTCGTACAAAACTCAAGTGGCTTCCAATACGTCTTCGCCGGAACGTACACATCTTGTCTCTGCTATACAGTGTTCTGTTCAATCCTAAAACCCCCGCTTATCTTAAAGAACGTTTCAAGTTCCTTCATGACACACATACTAGATATCTTAGGTCATCGGAAAACTTGAGGTTGGAGATGCCAAGTCACTCCACCAACTTTTATGATAAGTCGTTTGCAGTTCAGGCTGTGCGGCTGTGGAATGCTCTGCCCGTGTCGGTAAGGCAAGCTCAAACAAACACTCACAACTTTTAAAAATGAGGTTACAAATCACTACCTTTCCTCCTGAATGTTAAATTGTCATTAAGTACAGTATTTCTCTGCTTTTATAATTATATTTATATATATATACGTATATATTACATTGTTTGTAATATATTTATTATTTATTATATTCTTAATAATAATATATGTAATCTATGTGTTCTTAATTATAATATATGTAATTTTGCTAGTTTATGTATTGTATATATGTAAATAGTACACCACGAACTACCTGCGTATCTTTTTCTCCTTCTCTGTCAAATCCATCCAAAGGTTGTCTTTAAAAAATCGCTTTTAGCGATAAGACCACCCATTGTGGCACCCTATTAATTTTAAGTTTCTTATTAACTGCTTTATTTTTGGTGTACAATAAAGAATTTATCTATCTATCTATCTATCAATACTGTAGTTTTTTCTGTGTCGTTTTTTATGACACCCATGTAAGATAGAAGTTTGTTACAAACCAAAATCTTAGACCTATTTTTTGTAAGATTAAAGTGTATTTTAGTAACTGAATGTAGAGGAAACTGATTCGTATAGCCATACTATTTCATTGTCGCTGTTCATACAAGTAATCTCGGGAAATACCTCTCGATATTTTTCATACCGCCGTCAATATTCGAATATCGTCTACCTATTTCTGAATAAGCCTTAAGTCGTCTTTTGGGAAAGGCCAATTTTTACCGGGAATTACCAATAAGTAGTCTTTTACGTAAACATAGTCACAATCTGTGACGCTTACACATGAGTTTCACTGTGTAAAGGCGGGTACAGACTGCAGTAAGATAACATGAAAGGCCTTTTCTGACAGTATCTCCCGCTCCGCAAAAGAGCGGGGAATGTCATTGGATGATTTTTCCTTAAAAAAAAATGTGGGGCCATAGATTAAAATACCTATAAATAGCCACCTCGTTGCCGCAAATATAACAGCACTACAGAACTTTAATGAGGTTATTACGTAAACATTTTCATAAATATGACCACTGAAATACCTACAATAAAAACTTAACTATTGGTGTGTAGTTCTCGTACCTACACTAATACTCTCCCCAAGAAACTTTCCCTCTCCTAGAGAGGACGTTTGAGTCCCAGCAGTGGGAACATTAAAAAGTCTGATGATGATGATGATGATGACACTATAACTATCACATAAATTGCCGAAATTATTCTAAAAACGTAAAAATTTACTCGAGCCGGCCTCTCTGTGACAGTGACAGGCCTTTGTTTGGGTAACGTTTCAAAGTGTGCCAAGCAAAAACCGGCACGTCGAATGAGACAGAGCATCTTGTGTTTTGTCTCAACTTTCTTACTTGTTTCGTATACAGGGTGTAAGGGACAGCCCTCCACAAACTTTAAGGGCTTGCTCAGTAGACGAAACTGAACAACTTTCCACAAGATCTTTTTTAAGGAAACGAAAAAAAAATCAACCTCACACAAAATCAAAAACTTGATTGGGCATTTTGTATGGAGAGTTCGATTTTTCTTCTCACTTCCGCAATTCCTTACAGTCTCATGACTACATCTGTGGGTACTTAAACTAAGGTGGACAGCGAGCATATACCTACTCACATAGTAGAAATGCTCTAAAACTTTTCCATTTAACTACGTTTTCTATCTGAAAAAACTCACACTCGAGGTACTTGTTCGTGTGTGTAGAATACACGGTTCGCGCGCGCAAGGTGTCCACATTATGGGAATTCTGTTACATTGCATGATACACTGCGACGATGTGGACAGCAAATTCTTTCATGGCTTGTTACATTGCATGTTACGTTACAGCAGTCTGTACGCGGCTTTAAGTATCTTGGATTTAGTTTGTCTGACGCGAAGATAAAATGTCTAGTTTTTTTTGCAATCTGACAGTGGATCTAGGTTTCTCGGACAGGTATCTGTCTTCAATAGTTTTGTTATGCTACTGGAATCTTGCACTTTGTTGTGTTATCAATTTAATGCAGGTAAGACAGATGATAACATACAGTGACATGAAAACGTTCGTTGTTTTTAGGGTTCCGTATCCAAATGGTAAAAACAGGCCCCTATTGCTCACTATTATCACTTGCTGTCCGTCTGTCTGTCACCACGCTACATCTCATGAACCGTGATAGCTAGACAGTTGAAATTTTCACAGATGATTTATTTTTGTTACCGCTATAACAGTAAATATACTAAAAAAAGAATGAAATACATATTTAAGTGTTGGCTTCGATACAGCAAACGTTCTTTTTTGGCGCTTTTTGCTAATGAGGGTAAGGAACTTTTGAAGTTTTAATCTATTGAAGATAAAAAAAATGTATTTTTTTAATGATAAACATTTATTATGTATATGATAATTTATTTACACTATCTATAATATAAAAATGAATCGCAAAATGTGTTGGTAAGCGCATAACTCAACAACGCCTGGACCGATTTCGCTAATTTTTTTTTTGTTGTGTTCTTTATTATGAGGAGAAGGTTCTTATGGAAAAAAAAATGAAAATTAGGGTAGTGTAGGGTAGAGTAGGGTAGTGTAGGGTAGTGTAGGGTAGTGTAGGGTAGAGTAAGGTAGAGGAGGGTAGAGTAGGGTAGAGTAGAGTAGGGTAGAGTAGGGTAGAGTAGGGTAGAGTAAGGTAGAGGAGGGTAGAGTAGTGTAGAGTAGGGTAGGGTAGAGGAGTGTAGAGTAGTGTAGAGTAGGGTAGGGTAGAGTAGGGTAGAGTAGGGTAGAATAGGGTAGAGTAGAGTAGAGTAGGGTAGAGTAGAGTAGGGTAGAGTAGAGTAGAGTAGAGTAGGGTAGAGTAGGGTATAGTAGGCTGAAGTAGGGAAGAGCGGGAGCGAAGCCGCGCGGGTACAGCTAGTAATCTAATAAAGATGTTTGTTTTTTTGTTTGTAGGAAAAATTTCTAGGAATAGGAATAGTTATAATAAAGGAATAGGAATAATTTCTGAAAGTACTGGTCCGATTGCGAAAATTTTTTCACCGATAGAAAGCTGCATTTTTCCTGAGTGACATAGGCAATATTTTATGTACGCGGGCTAAGTCGCGGGCAAAAGCTAGTTTATTAAAAATATTACATTTATTTGACATTATTTGCTATGATATGATATTTCATTGTATGGACTCAGACTTATTTACTAAAAGATATTTGTGCACCAATTTCATTGGCAGGACAAGCACAACTAAAATGTCTATATTAGACCTTTAATGTAATGCCTATGTTCACAAATAAGATTGATTGGTTGATTGAAACCATTTAAAACTTGAGAATAAAATGGAAAAAAATCAAATCATTCAGTGTTTGACTACTAAACCCGCTTCGTAGATTACTACCAATGAAAGTAGCAGCCAGGAAAAGTTCGCTTCGGTTATACGCAGGTAGTAGGAATAGACATAGATATTTATATGCTAAATCTGAATGATATCCACGAACACCTCTATTTTCATACTGGCTCATTTCACTACTTATGAATTTTGATCCAATACATTTCAGGATCTGGAAATTCCTATTTGTCTATTTTTAGCAACTTTCGTTTAGTGTTAGTTAGATTTGGAAGGCTTGTTGAAATCAGAAACTTTTATTTTCAAATCTAGATACGCGGTAGCGTGTTAAGCCAAGTTCAAGTAACAGAACTGGCGATATATCGTAGCCTAAGGTCTGACTTGGCTAGTTTTCATATTCGAATTATATTATAGTTTTCGCAAGTTCTAATCCTTATTTTATTATTTCGAAAATTTGGCTTGCTGGTAGAAACTAGCCATCGAAAGGCAACGGCGTTATCGCCGCCGCCGCCGCCGCCGGGATTCTGATCCCGATTTCTGGCCACCGTAGGCGCGGGCTTGCGGACAGTGAGCAATGGGTAGCTCACTGTCCGGCCGTCCGGTAACTGTCCGGACCAAGCCCAAGTCGTCGACGGCGCGCACTGTTCCCGCGCGCCTCAAGGAGTTGTCAGCAACAGCAGGGACCCAGCCGGGTCGAAGCCTACTGGGGCCAGGGTTATCCGAAAGGGCGCTCGAGCCCCGGTATGAAGGCTAGAAGGAACGGGGTGAGTCTTTTAGTCAGTAAGAGTCTGACACTATCTCCCGCTCCGCCCAAGAGCGGGGAATGTCATTGGATGATTTTTTCCCACCATAAAAAAAAAAAACATAATAATTTGTATATGAGAACTAGCCAAGTCAGACCTTAGGCTACAATATATTATCCTAAGTTATAAGAAGAAATGATATTTTATGTTGTTATAAATAAATTTCAGGACTGACCATTGAACTTGGCTCTCATTTCACATTTATGTTTTTGATGGGATTAACCATTACAGACACTTTCGAATTATCAAAATGTCGGTCAGTCAAAAAAAAATGAACGTTTCAAAGTGTAGATCTCTGGAGAAGAACGTGCAATAGATTCTATGGCCACTCTACCAATATTAGATCAATTTGTGGCAATCTCGAAAATTCCGTGACTAGCCAAGTACACAAATTTATATATAAATAATATGTACACCTGCATATAATTATTGCAGTTTTGTGTCTTGCCTCATACTGAGGACTTACTACGATCTTCTTTTTGTTTCAGGGATGGCGCAAGCGGATACCACAGACGGACGCCTCTCTATTCACGGTCGCTGGTCGGTTAGAGAGGGACAAAGTGGTGTCAGCGACGCCCCCTCTCACTCCGCCACCAACTGCCACCGCACCTGTAATCGCCTCTCCCGGGATACCTCCGCCTAATACATTTAAGTAAGACTGTAAGAAGGTTTTTTTTTAGGACCACTTGCAAAACAGCCCCCCTAGCCAAGTTACAACCGTTTCGCTTGCGTCGAACGCTTCGAGTTGACCTTGCCACCAATTCTTTTGTTCTGACCACGTGACTGAGTGATAAGACGACGTCATTCCCGTACATTTGAAGCTTTCTACAAGCGTTAACTATTGCAGATTAGCAACTTGGCTAGGGGTACAGTCTCGGGATTTTGGAGTCTAATACTGGTCCGGATCTCAGGCATTAGTTTTCTTAAATTACAACTCATCATAAAAATATTTTTGTTTTCTATATACAGTATCTTTTTGGTTGCATAATATCAGTTCAAGTGCACCAAATTCTGAGAGTTAGTAGATTATACAGTAGCGACGACAGATAATACTTTTCGAGATTTATCTGAATCTAGATCTTTACATGTTCTTTATATAATACCTACACCACACCTGTTCCACGTGCTTTGAACATTCACGATAAGCTACTTAGTGTGACTTAGCAACAGTGATAAGTAGCTGGACACACAATTCCTAGAATAACTGAATTTTACCAGTTAAAACTGATCGATATCATAGAAAGGTTCTATGGTTTTTTGTTTTATTTAATTTTTTTCACTTGAGATAATGGTCAAACGCGAGTCTATCAATAATTTAAACCAAAAAAAAATATGGCACAGTAAGTGCAGCTACTTTAATCGGTGTAGCTTAAAAATGATTTGCACCTAATGATAACCAGTGCTTCATCAGCCGTCAAATCTATGGTAAAGCGAAATAAGGGTTGTACCAATTTAGCAATGGTTAAAATGACGTCACGAATAACGATAGCATTTAACGCTGAAATTCGAGCGGTTAAGAGGTTGGTTTTGCATAACTAAAACTACTCCTGTGTCTTTTAGGGTGAGTTGCACCATTTAACTATAACGATAACAAAGCCGTTAACAGTTGTCAAATCGTCGAATTGACCAATAGGAGGCCGTTTCACGGCTGGTTATGGTTTGGTTATCGTTTTAATTAAATGGTGCAACTCACCGTTAGTTGCGTTCTAAGACCACGGGTTTCCTTTTCAGAAATTCCTGGTAGTCCTAGAGGCATGCGGTTAAGTTGTAAGTTACAGTTAAAGCTGAATACAAACAATGACGTTTTATTATGAAACTTTAACGTTTAACTATGGTCTTTGTCAATGTTACTGTTAAAATTTACTTTGATAGAAACTGGAATGTACGTGGGTATTCTTGGTGCAACCCACACAAAGGAAATTTAAAATACTTAAACAAAACACAGTCTGTTTTACTGATTGTCATTTGTTTTTGTAAATCTGTGACCTATATGTATTTACTAGCTTTTGCTCGCAGTTTCGCTCCCGCTCTACCCTACTTCACCCTACTATACCTTACTCTACCCTAGTCTACCCTACTCTACCTTAATCTACCCTACTCTACCCTAGTTTACCCTACTCTACTCTACTTTACCTTACTCTACCCTACTCTACCCTAATTTTCATTTTTTCCCTATGAACCTTCTCCTCACAATAACGAACAAAAATAAAAAAAAATAAGCGAAATCGGTTCAGCTGTTCTCGAGATTTGCGCTTAACACATTTAACGATTCATTTTTATATAATAGATGATAGCTGGAGGACTTATAGCTGATAAAAAAAACTGGCCAAGTGCAAGCTGGACTCGCGCACGAAGGGCTCCGTACCCGTACCGTCCTTAGTAAAATTCGGCAAAAAAATCGCGTTTGTTGTATAGGAGCCCCCTTAAATATTTATTTTATATGGTTTTCAGTTTTTGTTGTTATAGCGGCAACAGAAATACGTAATGTTTACTGTATTACTATTATTTTTTTATTTTTTTTTAAATATATTTATTTATCTCAGGACCCTGAGGTCCTGGACCTTTGGAAGGCATACAAGGAGCCGAAACCCCTTTTAGATGCTTTTAATGGGACGTGGTAACAACCGGTGATTATCCCTGTATGCGCTATGCTAGTGCATCCAAGAACAACCCCCGGTTGAAGGGAAACTATTGCAACATGTGAAAAACTAATATAAGGCAGGCTATGGTTTTTGGAGTCTTAAGTGGACTGGTTACCAGGAACTATGTTAAGATTATGGCCCCTGCCTGAACAATGTTTGTAATTTCCATCGATAAAATTATTATTATTACTATTTGTGAAAATTTCAACTGTCTTATAGCTTATAGCTATCGCGGTTCTTGAGATACAGCCTGGTGACAGACAGACGGACGGACAGACAGCGAAGTCTTAGTACCGTTTTTACCCTTTGGGTACGGAGCCCGAAAAAACTGATGAAAAGAAAAACAATCATAGACATCTTATTACATTATATTTTTACTATTACACTAACTTCTGCCAGCGACTTCGCCTGTGTGAAAGTAGGTTTTTCAATACAAACATTTGACCTCATTTCATCCCCTTAGTAAGGTGAGTTTTGGAAGATTCTTTCTTATTCTTTGTATGTTAAAAAAATGAATGAACCCGAATCACGTGTCTAGTATTTTTATGTAATGAATCTATGTGCAAAATTTCATAACTGTATCATGAAAAATCATAAAGTTATAAGCTTGCTATGTTACCTGGTTGTCTCCACAACACACACACACACACACATGATCACCAAGCCATTCAAGCGACTGAGGGGTTGTTTTACTCCCACACCCAACCGTTCTCTGGCACCTAATGTCTGCTATGACCTGCTGTGACCTGTGTTGTACGTAGTGTGGGTGGTGTCCAACTAGTAACCTTTTTAAAATATTTTTGGGAAAAAACATAACATGGTGTAAAACTTACTGGGGCCCAAGTCTGCTATTTTTTACAAATTCGTCATTCCAACACGATCACATTGTCATTTTGGTAAAAGTTCATAATCTGCTAATTTACGAGTATAATAATCGATCATTGATCGGTCAGTGGTATCGTAATAGAGTTGTGGTAGAATGATAATATCGAGCATATTAAAACCAATAACTGCACAGTAACGTTCTAATGGTAGAACGCTGATCAAATAAACTGTCAAAATTTTAGCAGTAATCTGACGAGCGAAACCAACAAATGAATATTTGACGTATGCGGTACTCCGCATACGTCAAATATTCATTTGTCAATATGTACGAGATTACTATTCTATGCCGTTTCTTTCAATGGAGTGTCAGTGGTTGACCATTGGAAAGTCATAATGACGCCATTATATTATTAGATTATCAAACTTGTCAAAATTGACAATTGTGACATCAATGATAAACCATTCAGACACTATTGTAATAGCAGACTTGAGGCGCTGGAATCGAATCAAACTGAATTTTAACAAACTAATTCAGGCTTCGCTTATACTAAAAATAATGTTGAATTATAATTACGTCGACGATCTTGGTAATACCGAAAATTTTTTGTTTTCAATCTACGTGTGTTGTGAAAAGCCTCTGATATATTGTGTTAAGAAAATAAAAAGTTAAGACCGTGCGATGTCGACGAGTGTCCTTTAATTGAGCCATTTGTATCTATCGGGGACGTCGTGTGCGCTGACACTGTAGGAACACATGTCGGCAGTGTTGTGGGGAAGGGCTGCCTCTGACGAAACGAACAAACTTTAAAAAAAAAATAATGAAACTAATATTATTTCTCTAATTTCAGATCTGTCAGCGATAAAACCGCCAATAGGCTAGTTGCTGTAAAAAAGTGTAATTAGTCCGTCTTTTAGATTATTCAAAAATAAGGGACACTTTTTTTTTTATTTTGTAAATTAAACCAAAAATAACAAAGATATAGCCCATTAAAGTTACGTGTAACGTCACGCCGTGCTGCATTTTTTCGCACGGGGTGACGTCACACGTTACATTAATGGGCTATATCTTTGTTATTTTTTGTTTAATCGAAAAAAGGAAAAATACGTGTCCAATATTTTTTTATAATCTAAAAGACGGACTAAATAAAATGTAATTATTTTGATCCTGGAAACTACCCTATTGTACCCATAGAGTTAAGTTTGTGTAAAAGTTTTGTTACTATTTTAATTTATTTTTTCAATGTTGCCTCACAATAGTGGGTGCGTTCACAAACATGTAAACTCATATACACATGACGCCCAGACCCGGAACACCTATCTGTCAGGCCATACAGCTATTTGTTCCTATAATCTACACTTATAATAAAAAGGTAAAGTTTGTTTTTATATTTTTTTGTTTGTAGGAGGTAATCTCTGAAAGTACTGGTCCGATTGCTAAAATTTTTTTACCTATAGAAAGCTGTTTTATTCCTGAGTGACATTTATAGGCTATATTATGTGTACGCGAGTGAAGCCGCGGCCAAAAGCTAGTTGCATATATTATAGTTAGGTACCATATTCTTTAAATACTTCTGCCAGCGGCTTCGCCCGTGTGGACAAAGTTTGAACCCCTGTTTGAACTCCTGTTTGAACTCCTGTTTGAACCCCTTAGGGGTGAACGTTTGCTGAAGCCTCTGGTAGAAACTAGAAGTTATATAGGCCCACAATGTCTATTGTTATAAATTTATTTTAAACTTCATAAATCGGCATTTCCAAAAATTTTGGTAGTGTTATTTTACTAATGTGATCCCTCGTAGGAAATCCTCCACCTATCGCGTTGTTTGTTAAACAATTCCATATGGTTGTACCTATGTGTTAAGCTGCTGAACGCTTTCCAGTAATCCACGAATGCAATTAAGAGTGGTTTGTGAAACTCTAAACTTATCCGTGAGTTGTTCTGATTCAGATATATTTATTTGCCATCAAAGCAGGTACAGATATAAGATATTACATGACATAGGAAAGGGTTTCTGTTACATTTTACCTTACGGCATACAATTCGTAAAAAAATAGATTTAAAATTCATTATCATTTTTTTTATGGTGGGTAAATCATCAATGACAACCCTTGCTTTTGGGCGGAGCGAGAGATAGTGTCAGACTCTTACTGACTAAAAACCCACCTCGTTTCTTCAAGCCTTCATACCGGGGCTCGAGCTGTCTTTCGAAACTAACCTTGACTCCGGTAGGCTTCGACCCATCTGAGCCCCTGCTAAATTCGTTATCATCATTTCAGGCGAAAGATGTCCACTGTTGGACATAGGCCTCCCCCAAGTGTACGTCTTCCGATGCGCGGTCACCTCCAGAACCATTCGGCCCCAACGACCAAAATAAATATAAACTTTTTACTAACATGTCCTTTTAATAGACAAAGAAATAGTGTATTGCACATAAATAAATATTACCATTAAAATTAATTGCTTTTTTTTTTGTTGATGTTATTATAATTAAGAGTCTTACTCTTTTAACCGCTCTTACGTGGTTATGATGTTATTACACATCTTTCTCCAGATATTTTGGATACACAGCTATCATGTGGATATTATCTAGGCATGTGTAGAAATAAAACATTTTGTGTAAAACGAATCTTGTAAAGACCTTTGAAAATTTAATCTTTTATGTGAAATTTGGCCCTCCATAATGTAATATTATTTCAAATATAAAAAAAAGTTCATCAATCACATTTAATCTAAATTCTGAATGATGACATTTTTCTGAAAAACTTTTAAGTGTTTAAAAAAAACACATGTTTCCTGGAAGAAGTTTTGTGAAATATTCTAGTAAATTACCGAATGCCAACAGAGTTTTCAGGCGTTATCTCTCTTAATTTGCATTGCCACTTCATCAAACATCGCGTTAGATGAAGTAACAAGCTATTAAACCATACTCGATGTTGACGATAGGCGAGTGGAAAAGAATACTCATAAGAAATATCTTATGAACTATCTAAAAATCTATTTATTATGATATACATAATATACAAGGTGTAAGGGACAGCCCTCCACAAACTTTAAGGGCTTGCTCAGTAGACGAAACTGAACAATCTACCATAATTTTTTTTTTCAGGAAACGAAAAAAAAAATCCGCCTCACCATACAAAATTATTAACTTGATTGGACAGTTTGTATGGAGAGGCTGAATTTTTTTTTCGTTTCCTGAAAATTTTTTTTATGGTTGGTTGTTCAGTTTCCTCTACTGAGCAAGCCCTTAAAGTTTGTGGAGGGCTGTCCCTTACACCTTGTATATATTATCTAAATAATTCTATGACATGTTTGTGGTCTATTTTAAGTAATGAAGGCTGAAAGTCTGCTTGCCTACAATATACCAACATGATATCAAACTAGATGTGTCTATACAAAAATTGAGCCATTAAATTATGACCACCATCAATTGACACTAGTTATACCATTAAGCAGTGATGTAACATCCATTGTCTTTTACTTCGGCATCTACCATTAAAATAATAGTCGTGTCACAGCTGTCTTTGATAAAATCTCTAGGTATTTTTTTTTGACAGTCTTATTAGCAATCAACAAATCTGTTAGATTTAGAACATGGAATAATTCGTATCATATAATTTTTTTTGGTTATATATTTTTTAACCTCATCTATTCACCATTATTTCAGCCAAAAGACGTCTACTGTTAGACTTAGGCTTCCCCATCTGTCGCCAAAACGAACTGTCCTGTGCTACGCAATCTCGCATCCATCGCATTCAAATTCAATTCAAAATATTTTTATTTCACATAGGCCTACATGGGCACTTATAAAACGTCAGAAGCTAGTGCACGGTTCGAAATTGGTCGTTTCCTATGAAGAAGAACCGGCAAGAAACTCCATGGTTACTCGTTTGAAAAAGTGGTTGTTGATACAATATTTTCATATTACAGTAATAATATCTATATATTATGTAAGAACAGTGTAGATTAGTCAATATACCCAAAAGCACAAAAAAACGAAATCATAATAAATTCCCGTGATTCTAACTAGGTTATCGGTCTATGTTGTGGGAGACCTACCAACCAACGTTCAGTATTCCTGTAGGTATGCAGTTGCACTCTAGAACCTTTCCTATTTTTTTTACGAGTTCTGAATTTTTTTTTTGGATGATGGTATTCATTAAAACTTCTCCCGGCCTAGGTGGACCGAAAGGAAGTGTTAGACTTTTACCGACTAAAAAACCCACTTTTGTTCCTTCAGTTGTCTTTTGCATTCCAGGGCCATGGCAACTCTTTCGTTAAATTTTTTTTGATGATGGAATTCATTAAAACTTCTCCCGGCCTAGGTGGACCAAAAGGAAGTGTTAGACTTTTACCGACTAAAAACCCACTTTTGTTCCTTGAGTTGTCTTTTGCATTCCAGGGCCATGGTAACTCTTTCGTTAAATTAGCAGGCCTGTTACGAAATACGACAACATTTCCATTAAAATATCAGTCGCTTATCAATAGATAAAAACTGGTATCAATAACATGATAATGATCTGTAGCGTCTGAGCACTGATTTGAGTTTTGAAGATAGGTAAAAAAATATTTTAAGTCGTTTTTTTAGGTGAGAAATCATCCAATGACATCTCTCGCTCTAGGCCGGTGCGGGAGGGATATCAGACTTTTACTGACAAAAACCCATTTCTAGGTTCCTTCTTTGCCTTGTGTTCCAGGACTCTGGGTTTCCCTTCCGGAAGCCAACCCATGGTCCCAGTTATAGATGTGCCATTTCCGGCAATATTGCCCGAAGTGGGAATTTTTCCGGCAATATTGCCACCAATATTCATACTTCGGGCAATATTTCCGGCAATATTGCCACCAATATACATACTTCGGGCAATATTTCCGGCAATATTGCCACCAATATTCATACATCGGGCAATATTGCCACCAATATTCACACATCGGCAATATTGCCACCAATATTCATACTTCGGGCAATATTGCCACCAATATTAACATACTTCGGGCAATATTTCCGGCAATATTGCCACCAATATACATACTTCGGGCAATATTTCCGGCAATATTGCCACCAATATTCATACATCGGGCAATATTGCCACCAATATTCAAACATCGGGCAATATTGCCACCAATATTCATACTTTGGGCAATATTGCCACCAATATTAACATACTTCGGGCAATATTTCCGGCAATATTGCCACCAATATTCATACTTCGGGCAATATTGCCGGCAATATTCCCACTTCTAGGCAATATTGCCAGCAACGGCACATCTCTAGTCCAAGTAGGCTTTGGCCCTGCTGACACTTGCAGTATTTCATTAACACCAGCATTGAATAAACAGCCAGTAATTTGTCCCCTGCTGGGAAAAATGCTTACCCTCCATGAGACGGACTGGGTTATTATTAACCATGCGGGCCCAGTTCAAGAAAGTATATGTTCGTGAGTACACACTCACGAACATATACTTTCTCGCTTTTTTTTTTTCTTACTTTTTTTATTTCTTCAAGCTTAAATAGCTATATGTATTTGAATAAAATTTGGTAAGTATTATTTTATTTTTATTAAGATTAGCACATAGAACCTAAAAAAAAAAAATTAAATGTTCACGACTTAAAAATAAAGTGCACATTGAGAACCCGTATTGATGTCAGTAGATGTGCTATAATAATAATAAAAAACATTTTATTTCAGGTATCAGTGATCCATAGAAAAAAATACACAAAATAATCATAAACAATAATAAACTAATTCATATTATAAAAACAAAACTTATTTAACTATTATTGTACACGTAATGTAGTCGGCGTCATGATGCACTGCGTGGTGTCGCGTAACCGTCCTCGGAAACGTCGATATACGACACCTATCGGCCAGAAGTCCTCTTTTAAGGCCCAAGCGCCCGAAAAGTGCCCTAATAGTCCAGTCAAATTTGACCAAATAATAGGGGTTAGGTTACAATAATTCGTTATAAAACAGTGACTTTCTGAAGCCTACACCTCGATAACGGCCAGGTTAATAGGTTTGAAAAAATATATGTTTATTATGGATTCCTGAACAACATTATCAACATTTGATTTTTTTGTGCGATTAATACTTTTTTTCTACAGAAAAATATAAATTAGCAATTTCGCAACTTTTCCCTACTCCTTCGAAACGGCTTGGAAACATTTTTACACATAAAAATTGGTGGTTAAATATTCTTTAAAGTGAACATAGCATAATTATGTAAAACAATCAATATTTCGCAAAGAAAATGGATTTGAAGGTCAGCCGCGCACTATCCGGGCGCAGCTAGCCGCAATTAAATGCACAGATATGCGTACTGCCGTCTAGGCTTACGAGAGTTGTGTCTATTTAATTTCGGCCAGATGGTTCAAGGGACAATAAGCCTTCAGAAGGTAGCTGTTGAGTTGTAATTCGTACTACGAACGACTTGAAGTTGATCGATTTATTAACTTTAGATTTCTGATAAATCATTTTTGTTTTGGAGTTATATATCTGTAGCAACCCTACGCGAGGGGTACAAGAGGCTGTAGGACATGGCTTGTGCAGCTAATAACATACACTATTGGAGAGCCTGAAATAGCTTGCATTATCAACACAGTTGCGCTCATGCTGAAAACAAAAACTGTGCGGAAAAAACCTAAACTTGGTTACTTAGATACTTATACAGAAAGAGCAAACAGATCAGGATAACGTATTTAAGTTTATTGATGTAATAACGTATGTTTGTTACTTATTGTCATACTTGAACGGCTGAACGAATTTTGGATAAAATTACACGAGTAGGTCATGTCTTTTTTTTGGGTTCCAGTCATCCAATGACATCTCTCGCCCTTGGGCGGAGCGGACTAAAACCCATTCCTAGTTCCTTCGTTGCCTTCCTTTCCAGGACCGGGTTTTGCTTTCAGAAGCGAACCCATGGCCCCAGTAGGCTTCGACTCTGCTGGGCCCCTTCGGTTTACTGACATCTCCTTGAGGCGCGCGTGGAACACAGTGGTAATACTCGGGCGATTCTTCCACACGAATCCGGTGCAGGAACCTCCCGAACCGACCATGTCCGGTGGGAACCTGCGTCATGCGGAAGGCGAGGACACCTTGAGGTGTTTCTAGACACGCCTCAAAGAGGGGACTTACCGCCATAATTATGGCGAACCCAGCACTGGGTTGCGACAGAGTAGATCATGTCTCTGTAATTGAGAGCAGTGGTGGCGGAGTGGTAATGGCTCCGACTTACGAGTTGTAGGTCGCGGGTTCAAACCCTGCCAGGCGCATTACTTTGTGCAATTTATTTAATTACCAATGCTCTCAAAACGGTGAAGGAAAACATCGTGAGGAAACCGGCATATCCTAGAACCAAAAATTCGAAGACATGTGACATTCACCAACCCGCACTGGGCCCGCGTGGTGGATTACGGCCCATTGCCTCTCCTAGAGAGGAGGCCTGAGTCCCAGCAGTGGAAATATTAAAAAAAAAGGCTGATAATGATTTTTTTATATGGTGGGAAAAAATCATCCAATGACAACCCCCGCTCTTGGGCGGAGCGGGAGATAGTGTCAGACTCTTACTGACTAAAAGACCGATCCCGTTCCTTCTAGCCTTCATACCGGGGCTCGAGTTGTCTTTCGAAACTAACCCTGGCCCAGGTAGGCTTCGACCCAGCTGGGTCCCTGCTGAAAGTAAGCACATGGAAGAATTTTTTGTATTTTTTTTTAATTAAGTTTTTACTTTCCCACAGCTGTGCAAAAGCCTCTCACAAATCCTTCCATGTATTCTTCTCTAGAGCCACCTTGAACCATCTCTTGCGATAGGTGGCTAGGTGGTCCCGCCACCTCCTCACAGGTCGACCTCGGCGGAAGTTAAATAAAAATAAAACGATAATGGAAAGGACTATGCTCGGAGTTTCCTTGCGTGATCGAATCAGAAATGAAGATATCCCAGGAGAACCAAGGTTGCCGACGAAGAATTGACAAACTTAAGTGGCAATGGGCAGGGCACATTGCTCGCAGAACGGATGGCCGTTGGGGTCGAAGGGTTTTAGAGTGGCGACCGCGTACCTGAAGACACAGCGCGGAAGGCCACAGGTGGACTGGTGACCTAGTGAAGGTTGCGATAATCCGATAGATGCGAGATGCACAGGATCGTGCATTGTGGCGACACTTGGGGGAGGCCTATGTCCAACAGTGGACGTCTATCGGCTGAAATGATGATGATAAAAACGATAATAACTTATGACCTTTTTTTTAAATAAAATATATCTGTTTATTTCTATATTTGTACTCTAGATTTGGTTAAGTCCAACCTTCAAAACCTTGAGCACAGGCGTAGGGTAGCCAGCCTTTCGGTGTTTTACAGGATGCATTTTGGAGAATGTGCGCACGAATTACATGACTTGATTCCGCCATCGCAATTCTACTATCGGACCACCCGATGTACGGCGAATATTCACCCTTACGTTGTTGAAACCTCTACGGTCCGGACTAAGCATTTCGCCTCGTCATTTATACCGCGTACGTCAAAGGACTGGAACAGTTTGCCTGCTGCGGTCTTCCCATCCGATTATAATTTGGGTGTCTTCAAGGCTAGAGTGAATAGGCTCTTAATAAACTAGTGCGCCTAACCATCAAAGATTGCATCGCTACTTACCATCAGGTGGGATCGCAGTCAAGCACTAGTTTATCTCAATTAAAAAAAATAAAACAATTAAAATTTATAGAAGCTTTATATTAAAGATCGGAATAAAAGCTACCAGTTCATTTTATTTTCATTACCTCAGAAAATCATTTCTATTTTAAAAACGATACCTGTATCGGAGTGTTTCAATTCCAACCATACCGAAAGTCTGACAGGACTGGTATTTTCAATTAACACAAAAACAAAGTTAGACGGATGTGGGCAGGTTGTTAGTTCATTACTGGGTATCTTAATTATGGTTCCTGGGAAACGAATTGGAAACTCGTGTATACAAGTCCGGGGGTGAGAATCAATATATGTAATTAGTGCCTGTAGTACCTTTTTTAGGTGTAAAAATCATCCAATGACATCCCTCACTCTTGGGCGGAGCGGGAGATAGTGTTTTACTGACTAAAAACACACTCCTGTTCCTTCGTTGCCTTTCGTTCCGGCGCCGAATCTTCTTTTCAGAAACAGATCTTTGGCCCCAGTAGGCTTCGACCCTGCTGGACCCCTACGGTTTGCTGACAACTCCTTGAGGTGCGTCCTTCTTTGCTAGTATTACTGTTTCGCAGAAGGAGGCATGCCTGCAATACCTGCCCTGGCTTCGCATGCCTTCATTCATCATCATCATCATCAACATTTCAGCCGAAAGACGTCCACTGTTGGACATAGGCCTCCCCCAAGTGTCGCCACAATGAGCGGTCCTGTGCGTCTCGCATCCATCGGATCCACGTACCGGAAGACGTAGCGTTAAAAGGCCTCCTACAAGGTGGACCGATGACCTGATAAGGGTTGCGGGAATCCGATGGGAATCCGATGCCTTCATTATTTCAGCGGCATGACGTCCACTATTGGCCTTCTCTAAGTGTCGGCACAACGATCGATCGTGTGAGTTTTGCATCCATCGGATTCGTGGCACAGCGACACTCACCAGGTTGCCGGTTCACTTTGTCGGAAGGCTTCCAACACTGCGTCTCTCAGTACGTGGTCGCCTTTCCAAAACCTATTGGCCTCATCGTCCATCTGCATTTACGAGCAATGTACTAATGAGGGGGCACTTAAGAGGCTGCTTTTCCACTCGTCTATCGTAAACATCGAGCATGGTTTAAAAGCTTGTTGTTTCATCTAACGCAATCCAACGTGATGTTTGACGAAAAAGCAACGTGAAAAAAGAGTGATAATACCTGAATACTCTGTTGGCATTCAGTAATTCCGTGATTTACTCGAAAATTTTACAAAACTTGTTCCAGGAAATACGTGTTTTTTTTAAATCCTTAAAAAATTTTGAAAAACATTGTCATTATTTAGAATCTTGATAAAATTTGCTAGGCTTGTATGTTGTACTGTTTTGACTTACTTGAGTAAATTATAAAGTGTCAAAGTTCATGCAAAATAGCAGATTTTCAGAGGTCTTAACTGGATTAGTTTTACACAAATTTATAAATTGATTTACATAGAAGCCTAGATAATATCAACAAGATTCTGTGTTTCCAAAATATCTAATGAAAAATGTGTAATGACGTCATAATCGCGTAAGAGCGGTTGTATGAAAAACAGTGAAAATGGATGTTGTGATGCATCCCCTTAAGATTGGCAATTCTTCGGGATATGTCAGTAACGTTGGCTCTCCAAGAATAGACGTCTTCAATGCCCTTTGGGTGACTTTAATTCATTAAAACCTAAGCGAACGCCGCCGTTGGCTTTCTCATTGTCTGTCTATTGAGTCTCTAATTACGATATTCGAAAGGTTAAGCCTTCTGATAACGCCCATAATGAGCAACCACGTCAAAGCTATATCACTTCCACACGCTCTGATCACTAGTACTTCCAGCCTGATGGACTTTCGGTATCGTGCGGTTAACAGTACTTAATTCATTTATTTATCTGTAGCCTGATGATTAGGTATTGATAGGTTGACAGGTCTGGCGGAATTGTTTTTATTTTTTCAAAAAAAAAAAAATTAAAATAGTATGCTGTAATTAGAGACACAATTAAAAAGTTATTGTGTCCCGCGTAGATCCTCGTTCCGGCCATACAACGGGTTAATTGCTGTAAAATAGGTTATCTTAATTTTAACTGCCTGGTAAAACAGACTGTAAATAGCTATATTTCGTTGTAAGTACTTAACTTACAATAGGTACCTAAATTTTGTCCAAAAAACTATCAAACTCAGGTCAACTGCTGTTATTGGCTAAAATAAAAAAGACAACCAATCAAATCACTTTCGGAAGCCGTGTGTAAGTGGCTCGTGGGCCGTGGCTAAAGCGACTCGAGCAGTTCTCTGTCGGAAGTCACATGACATAAAACTGTAATGGTCTTAAACGCTACAGCAATAAAAGGAGGCTAAGTTTTTCTAATCTACACTAATATTATAAAGAGGTAAAGTTTGTTTTTTTATATGTATTTTTTGTTTGTAGGAAGTAATCTAAAAAGCACTGGTCCGATTGCGAAATTTTTTTCACCGATAGAAAGCTGTTTTATTCCTGAGTGACAAAAGCTATATTCTATGTATGCGGGCGAAGCAACGGGCAAAAGCTAGTGTTAGAATAAACGCCAAGTAGCTTCTTTAGCTAGTAAATTATTTTATTTTAGGTTAGTTTTCACATTGACTAATGTAGGAATTCCTGCCAGGGCTGATTTTAAGGTGCATGATGTGAAGTCTCACATCACGTTCAAGAGACCCTTGTGCTTGTCAAAAAGCCGACAATTGACGGGTGCCCGTTGCGGGCGCACTCTCAACGCAGCGTCGGCCCTAAGTCAGTATAAGTTGAGTCTACATACCTAACGTTTTTCTATGTACTTGCTCTTTTAAATGAGAAAGGTTCAAATATTATGTTCGAAGAAAAGTTTGCTCATTATTTTATGAAGCGAAGTATTATATTCTCGATACCCTACGAGTATAAGTAGTTAAAATCTAATTATTTATTTGTTGGAATAATTATGTTGAATTCACATTCTAAATTATTTTTATCGATACCTGCGTGGTATAAGTTTTCAGAAAACTTACATTGATGGTATGAAATTGAAAAGAGCAGCTGCGGCCTCGTGTCGATGTGTTAGGGGCCTACAGTACAGCTCGTTATATATGCGGCAGACAGGTCCTGCCTAGTACCATTTAAGTTGAGCAGCCTTTTGAGCCACATCAGCGATTATGTTTTTTGGAGTGCAGTGTCGTGTTTAGAACGTTATCTGTTGATTTAACACATTCTAGTAGTATGTGTATAGTTGTAGGTCGCGGGTTCGAACCCAGCCAGGCGCATTACTTTGTGTAATTTATTTCATCACCACTGCTCTCAAAATGGTGAAGGAAAACATTGAGGAAACCGGCATGTCCTAGAACCAAAAATTCGAAGACATGTGACATTCACCAACACGCACTGGGCCCGCGTGGTGGATTACGGCCCATTCCCTCTCCTAGAGAGGAGGCTTGAATCCCAACAGTGGGAACATTAAAAAGGCTGGTGATGATGATGATGATGATATTTTGAACTTTTGGATGCTTAGTCAAAGTTCTATAAAACAAAGCCGTGTAATCGTCTATTAAATGCTCTATCATTCTTTTAATTTCATTATTTATAGACTATTTTTTTTAGCTATTGCATAGCTTCTATCGCGGGTCTTGAGCGTGGAGACCGAATCCAGAAATTCCGTAACGAAAATAACCTAACACCGGGGGGTGTTAGGTTATTTTCCCCACTCATTTGTTTTTTGAGCGTGGTGACCGATAAGAAAACAAATGAGTGAACAATCAATCAAAATTCAATTCAATGTGTGAAAGTGTAACTTCAATTAATATCAAAGAAAAAAAAAGAAAGGAAAAAAATACTGCATAAATAAAATAAATAAATAATTATAATTGCATAAGTTGATAAAAATGCTATGCAATAGCTTTATCACGGCAGTCCCCGAGTGCCACACATCTTTTTTTTCCTCTTTTGTGACATTATTTTTTGCAATGTTTTTTTTATGTACCACAGCCATCTTAACTTCATTAGTAATTTATTATTGTATACATCTCATTTATTGGTTATTTTTATTTTTGTATGACTTTTATGACTCCGCGGATTCACAGATCAATGTATTTATTGTGCGCTAGCTTCTGACGTTTTATAAGTGCCCAATTGCTCATGTAAGCCTGTGTGAAGTAAATAATTTTAAGTTTTAAGTTTGAAAGAAAAAAAGAACTTCCGAATTACAATCGAGGTATTAACCCTCTGCAGCATCTATCCAGGTGTTACCCTACCTGTACTTATTTTTCCACTCCTAAAGGTTAAAAGGTAACTTATCAGTCAAGCAAGTATTCGTCAACACTTCAGTAACAACTGTTGTTTGATGTATCTGTTCACCGCTTCGATGGCGCCTAAATGTGTGTAATTTCGACGCCATTGCTGTTAGGGAGTGTGCACACGTGATTGCATATCTTATTGTGTTTAGTTTCTATCGCAGTGTTTGGTCTAGTGTGATACTAGCTTTGAATATTGGTACTATGGAAAATTTGTCTGATAGGTAATTATAGTCTAAGAAATTATTAAAAGTTCATTACGTATCAATCACGTGGGCTTGCGGACGGCGAGCAATAGGTAGCTCGGTCGTCCGGTAACCGTCTGAACCGAGTCGTTGACAGCGCTTAGTTTTTTTTTTTTTTTTGTGGGGAAAACCATCCAATGACAACACCCGCTCTTCGACACGGTGGATCGATGTCAGCAAAACCGAAGGGGTCCTGGAGCAGGGCCGACGCCTACTGGGGTCGGGGTCCTGGAACGCACTGTACAGGTTGCCAAATATTGGTCAGACAAAATCTTGTTTAAGAACAAAAAGAAAATAAAAACTGAGCAAGTGCGAGTCGGACTCGCGCACTGAGGGTTCCGTGCAAATTACAGTCTTCGAATGGAGTCTCAAAGATTTTTCCGAATTGCGATTTTTTTTTGAGACCTAGGTAACAATAAATTTACTGTTTTTAGATTTTTTACTAGACCTGTGCTATAAGACCTTGCTTTGTGCCTTTCAGGATCCTGGGTCAACGGGAAGTACCCTATGAATTTCGATCTTTGAGAATATCAAAATATACGTTTTTTTGCGACTTAAACGGCCGTATCTTTTTTATTCGAAGTTTTATTTTTTCACAGCTTCAAGGGACCGCAGACCTGAGTATATAGTTTTAATTTCAACTCGATACCTCCACGCGTTCTCGAAATAAAGGGTCTTGACAGACAGACAGACAGACAGACGGACGGACAACAAAGTGATCCTATAAGGGTTCCGTTTTTTCCTTTTGAGGTACGGAACCCTAAAAAGAAGTCTACACAGTAGGTAATTAAACAAATACACACAGATTAATTATTTAGCTTACCTAACGGAACTATGTTGTATGTAATTAATGATCAACTAATTCTTCGATGTTTGACAATGTCTCACTACAAATTATATGAGTACGTTTACGAAACGTACACAATTATTATTCGAGACTAGATTTTGCCCGCGGCTTCGCTCGCGTTTAATTCGGGGTAACACGGTTCCCCTTTCTGTGGGGGGTTAGTGAACGCCCCTTAGTGAACTCCACTGCGGGTGACGTAACCTACGACAAACTTATTATTTGCAGTTGGTAAAGTAATTGGGTCTAGGGATCGAACCGCAAAATTAAGTTTGTTTTTTATTGTATATACTTTTCGGGGATAAAAAGTGTGGTGCTCAGGATATTAAAAAATTATACCAAGTTTCATCTTAATCGAACCGGTAGTTTTTGCGTGATGCTCGAACAAACAGACAGACAAAAAATTTTTTAATCACATTTTTGGGTTCGGTGTCGGTCTAGTGACACTTATTGTGTACCATTGTGTACCATAGTATTATTGTGCCATTTATTTTTTTGATATTTTCAATGTACAGAATTTTTACTTCTACAGATTTATTGTAAGTCTAGATATTATCTTTTGTTTATGTTGTCGCAGAATGTGTATAATCATGCATGCTACAGAATGCTTAAAACTTTTAGGCAATGTTTGAAATATTTTGTTGTTTATACATTGCCTAGCCATTGTATGCAAAGCCTAATGTTCAGCCAACAATGTGCTGACGACGGTTATCTTACGAGTAACACGTGCGAGTTAGACAGTAGCTCGCGTCCATGTCACTTAAACATTTTTTGTTTTCACTTGCCTGCTCGCCCGGCACCGACTTGTACATGGCAGCAGCTCAGCCGTCGCTCGCATCGTTTGGATGCGTTCGACAGTAGCTCGCAAGTGCCAGCTGGACAGAGAGTGGACATCGCGACGCAATAAACTCGCTAGAAGATTGGACAATTACTTTTATTGTGAAAACAGCTAAGGCGAGCCGAGCTACTGGTATACGAGTAGCCTGCGTACTGTCTAGCCAGTAGGTTGCATTGTGTAAACCAGCCATCAAGTGATCTCCCATTCAGTATGTATAAATACACTTATGTATATTTTAACGAAATACATTCTGTTATTCCTTCATTTTAAATTTAACTTAGACATTTTTGTATATCAGCCTAATTCAAAAATAATAAGAACCCCGTGCTAGATCAGCTCAGAAAGTCCATTTTATTTTAGAAAGTTATTAATTTTCAAGAGCAAAAGCAATATCTGAAAATATTACACGTTAAAAAAATAAACGATGAATTACATATATTATGCATTGCCTAGATTTGCCGGGCATTGTATTTAATATCTAGGCATTCTGTACAATGCCTGAATTGTTTACGTTGCCAGTAACTATGCACAACTTGAAGCGCTGCCACAGCTCTGAAAGGAAACAGAGCGTGAAGAATGAAGATACCCCACTAGTGTGCTCTTATTTGTTACCTTGCATCATTGAAGACGGACACAATGTCTTTCCGTTCTCTCCTATCGATAGTGAGCGTCTTTATTTAGTGGTTGTTGCTTTTGTACTTCATCTTAACTTTAAAGATGTAGTATTTTTAACCGACTGGCCCTGAAGATGGGTAAGGTTTTTAATGGTTTGTATGTTTGTTACTTCTTTGGCACGCCCTGTAACCTTAAGTGGTCGAGGATTTTTACAAATGTAGCAACAAAATGGCGGTTTTCGGTTAGGAAAAAGACATCGTATTTTTTCGTGATAAATGTGATAATATAGTCTTATGAGATATCAAAATAAAGAGTTCAAGGAAACGATTCTAAACACACCTTTAAATTTTGATCGTTATAATCCCGTGGAGGGTCGATCCGGTACATGGAACACTATCGATTTGTAACGATAAAATTAAAAAATAAAGTAAGCACTTTTTTTAAACTCGAATTAATTTATGCATGTACGAAATTAATTTCTTTAAGAAAACGTCAGCTGAGCGAGTCCAATGACCTTTAGGTAGTTAGTACGCAACGCCGTTTTGACAACGAATACTTAAATACGCAAAAAGAATACTCGCAATAAATTCCATCATATTACTTAACGCGCCAAAAAAAAAATGTAGGTACCTATGTATTTTTTAAAAACAGATTATTTAATACATTATTAATTTATCGTTTCTTTCAGTTTCGTTTTAAGTTATATTCTAGGGTATTTCACAATTGTCAAAATGGACCTATTTTTTAACGCATTTACGTATGAAAATTACCTCACTTTCAACAACGAGCTAAGCTAAACTAACTTCGCTTAGCTCTGGGTCTTCAAGCGGTATTACTTGCCAGTTCTGAGTAGGTAGTACTTAAAATATATTAAATACGCTCTTGTTTCATCAAAGTTCTTGGTAAATACCTAAGGATCTACCCACAAGAGTTTTGTTGAAACAATGAAACGGTCTTGAAGTATCTCACTTCGTTATAGATATCCACGTATTTATGAGTTCAAATAAAAATGTTATGACCGTTTAAAAGCAAGCACATGTACTAACGAGTATTTATTCCATTTTAATGTTTAGTAGCTCTTTAATTATTTAAATTACAGCTTGTCTGAACGGTATTTATAACGATGTGCCTTTTAAATGTACAAATTATACCAATTTGGCATCAGACGTCCAATTTACATATTTTTCGCTTTGTAGAGATGTACCTCATTTTACTCCTGACGAATGGATGATAAGTTAATGGCAGATTTTTGGTAGTTACGGTTATTAGGAAAGTAATAAGCCGAGAGAGGATTGGTGTTGATAAAGATAGCAGATTAGTAAGTGCATAAAGACGCTTGAAAGGCAAAAATTAGTAAGCGACACGGTGATTTAAAGTTAAAAATTTTGAAAAAAAAAGTTAAAAAAACCGGCCAAGAGCGTGTCCGGCCACCCTCAATGTAGGGTTCCGTAGTTTTCCGTCCGTCATAATAAGTGTACCAATTAATGAGTTTAAAAAAATGCTTGCTTATACGATTATACTACAAACTTAGTCCAGAAATTATTTTGTACAACCTTTTTGTCTTTTTTGTACAAAAACTGTTCTTTCCATCAAGTTCAAAATAATTTTCGTAGAAAGTCCTAATAAAGTTCTACTTTTCAGATTTTTTTCATATTTTCTAAACTTATGGTTCAAAAGTTAGACGAGGGGACATTGTTTTTTACTTTTGGAGCGATTATTTCCGAAATTATTGACATTATCAAAAAATGATTTTAGTAAACCCCTATTCATTTTTAAATACCTATCCAACAATATATCACACGTTAGGGTTGAAATTAAAAAAAAAATAACTTCCCACTTTACATATAGGGGGGCTACCCTAATAAAACATTTTTTTCCAATTTTTATTTTACCACTTTGTCGGCGTGATTGATATACATATTGGTACCAAATTTCAGCTTTCTAGTGCTAACGGTCACAGAGATTAAGCGAGGACAGACAGACAGACAGACGGACAGACAGACATGGCGAAACTATAAGGGTTCCTAGTTGACTACGGAACCCTAAAAATGACGAAATAATCGGATTTAGATATTATTAACATTACGGTAATAGTATCTTATTGCGGCTTTTTTAACTAACAGTTATTTAACTCACTCTCCTCAATGTCGCTTGGTAATGTTTGCCTTTCTAAAACTAAAACTACACACTTATGCAGTACTATACACAACTAAGACAAACTCTAAACTTACCTGTAGAAATGATATACTATAATATTTGCATTATTTATGCAAATAGTTTACCTATATTTCTCTTAAATAACATATATAAATATAATAGAACTACCAGGAGCATAACTCAAATTAAAATATTATTATTGCATTTATATTGTAATATTGTCATCCTCATGGAATCAAAATGCTGTGGCGTACTAGGTGAAAATGACAAAATGAAAGTATTTTACATTAAAATTCGATAACACACAAAATAATTTAAATAACTTGGATGCTATAACCGTATCTGAATCGTCGACTTGTGACCTAGAAAATTGTTCACCCTCAAATTTTCCACCAAATCAATCGCTTAAAATCATTACCCAAAATATAAGAAGCATAACTAAAAACTTAACAGGATTCATGACCACACTGGCTAGGACAAAACTTGAATGGGACATAATTACACTAACAGAGTGCTGGCTTCCTACTACTCACAATATACCAGAATTGACAAACTATAACCTTTTCCAAACCGGAAACAATCGTACTCAAAATGAAGGTGTAGTCGTCTATGTGCACAAAAAACTGCAACCCACTGTGGAGGAACCGCCTATATTGGATGCCAATTGCCTCCAAGTAATAATTGACAAAACTACTGTCCTCCTAGCGATATACCGCCCACCAGGTTACAAAGACCTAAGTAATTTCTTAAATTCTCTCAACATTGTCTTAAATGGATTATCGCAGTACAATAACATAATTCTAACAGGGGACATAAATATTAATATAAATGAGCAGTCTCATGATTCCATTAAAAACACATAAATCTAAACTTACTGGCTTCACACGGCATGCTGCCCGCTCACACGATACCAACACGGCAAAATGCATGTTTAGATCATGTTATACTAAAAACTCGGTTACCCGCTTCAACTCGGGTAGCGCATTCTGCGCTGACGGATCATGAGACGGTTACATTATTCTTATCAAAACGTATGCCTAAATTAAGTGTCAAAAAGTATTCTGTCCGTATAAATTATGAACAATTAGATGCAGACTTAAAACTGCTAGATTTTAGTGAGGTTTACACTAAAAATCCTCATATAGCAGGGGAAACAATAATTCGGTTACTAAGGCACGCAATAGATGTAAACTCAAAGACTGTTCAACTTCCTAATCGTAAACAAATAATAAAGCCATGGATAACGCCTGGTTTACTTCGGTGTATTCGACATCGGGACGTATTGCATAGAAAGTTTAAACAGGCGCCTAATAACGAGATTCTAAAAATTTCATTTACACGTTACAGAAACTATTGTAATAAGTTGCTAAGGAAAGTCAAAATAGAATTTGAACAAAATGAAATAAAAAAAGCTGGTAAAAACAATAAACAATTATGGTCTGCTTTAAATGGTATTACGGGTCGATCGACAAAGAAAGTCAATGCCTCTTCACACTTATTGGCCTCATTGGGCTCGCCACAAGACTCCATAAACTATGTAAACGACTTCTTTGCTACAGTAGGTGAAAAACTTGCTAAGAATATAAAGAATAACCCAACATCTATAGCTAGTGTGCTTCGTCCAAAAACGTCGAAATCTATGAGTATGTTACCAACAGATGAGGAGGAAGTAAAACAAATCCTAGAATCACTTCGTAATAACTGTAGTGCGGGGTGGGATGGAATTTCTGGGGACCTACTGAAAAAGTATGCCACTATAATTGTGCCTCCTCTGACATATATATGTAATCTTGCCATCTCCACAGGAAAGTTTCCTAATGTGTTTAAGAAAGCAGTAGTCCATCCGATCTACAAGAGTGGGGACAGAGACTGTGTCGATAATTATAGGCCAATAGCTGTGCTCACAGCATTTTCTAAAATATTAGAACGGATAATGAACAAACGACTAATGAATTACTTAGAAAATAATAACCTAATTGCACCGACTCAGTTTGGATTTCGTGCTGCCAAATCAACCTCTGATGCGGTACATGATCTCACAGATTTTATAGTCACAAAAATGGATAGTGGGGATAAAGTTTTAGGTATATTTTTAGATCTTGCGAAGGCTTTCGACACAGTTTGTGTTCCAATTCTTGTAGATAAGATGGAAAGCTTGGGAATCAGAGGACTACCGCTGGCTCTATTTAAAGATTATCTGAATGAGCGTACCCAAATAGTCAAAATAGATGAATTCAGCAGTGAAGAGCAACCAATTACCTATGGAACTCCCCAAGGTTCTGTCCTTGGACCTACACTCTTCCTCATCTACATCAACGACCTAGGTGCGCTCAATCTTACTAATGGGAAAATAGTTAGTTTCGCTGACGATACTGCAATTTTGTTCAGCGCAGGGTCGTGGGATCAAGTTTACCAACTTGCACAATCCGGGTTTAACACAGTTTACAGGTGGCTACAGGGAAATCTATTGACCCTTAATACGGCCAAAACGAAATACATGACATTCTGCCTAAAAACAAATGGACCAACTAATGCTATTGTGGCTCACACTTGTATGGATGCACCTACGGGTAGTTGTCACTGTGTAACTCTGTCTAAGACAGAAAAAGTAAAGTATCTTGGGATAACAATCGATAATAAACTGAGATTTCAAGAGCACATTAACATCCTTAGTAATAGATTGCGTAAGCTCATATATGTATTTAAAACCCTAAGACACGTTGTCGATAAAGATATCTTGAAATCAGTGTACTTTGCCCTGGCTCAGTCCATAATAAGTTACTGCATCACTACCTGGGGAGGAGCACCGAAAACTACCCTACTGGAACTAGAGAGATCTCAAAGGGCTATCCTGAAGGTGGCTTCCTTTCGTCCGTATCGATTTCCCACTGAACAATTATACAAGGAGAGCAAAGTTCTCACAGTCCGACAACTATTCATACTGCACACCATAATGAAACAACACTCTCTTTTAATGTATGACCCGTCGCTGTCTAGTGGGAAGAGGCGATGTAATCCAGCGAAACGTATTCACCCACATTTAAATACGACCTTTGCTAGACGCTTTTTTATGCATTTGGGTAGTCATCTCTATAACAAAACTCACAAACTGCTAAACATTTATAATCTCAAAAAACAAGAATGCAAAAAGAAGCTAACTGAATGGTTATTAAAACTAAACTATGACGATACCGAACATATGCTGGTTTAGTCTAATCATATGTAGGTAACTAAAAATATAACCACACACACACACACACACATACACTTACACTACACAACGCATATTCTGTACTAACACTACCTTTTTACTAAAAATAAAACTAATTATTGTCTTCTTAGAAAGTTGTAGAGTATCTTACTACTACGTTGTCAGCGCGTTTAGTGCAAAATCTAAGTCTTGTAAAAGTTAAGGGGTGGGAACCTGGTGTCCTGAAACACAGGCCCAGAGCCTAGCTTAGGCATTAATAATTATATATAATATATTAATATAATAATATTAATTATATATAATATATTAATAATTATATATAATATTATATTATTTATTATATTAGGTATATGAATAATTGATTGATTGATTAATTGCAGATGATTTATCTATCTTGTTTTTTTTGTATACTCATTAATATGTTTGATAATTACTGTATATTGTAGTGAGAAAAATAAAGCATATTATTATTATTATTATTATTATTTCTATATATAATATAAAATAAAAACATAAAATACACTCCTCCATATCGCTGTCATCTAGGAACGTGCCCAGAAGATTGGTACCATTCCAGCGTTGAATGGCAGTGCTTACTCTTTGAGCGAAGAACGCCTCAGCCTTACTGGTCACGCAGTGCCGATTAGTCACTGTGAAGTCACCTTGCAAAGGAGCGCACTTGGACCCCATGACCCAATCGTTTCTACCCCAAATGGCTCAAAACTATAATATCAATAAGGTTAATTGTGCCGTTTGGGGGTCTCAGCTGCCGCAGTGGCTGCACCAGCAAAGCCTGCCTTAATACTAAGTAGGTATTATTATTATTATCCCATATTATATTAATTACCCTAATCCCGATACCGGTGGGTTACTGTGTTTTTTATATTTTTAAATGTTTTATTTCTTCTTCTTCCTGCCCTTATCCCATATTACTTGGGGTCGGCGCGTACCACATAATAGGTACTTATAATCCTTACCAATTTTCATGCAGAAATTAAGTTAGATTTTTAGCACTGAATATCTTTTTCATAATCTACTCTTTACACAGTTATAAAAAGGAAAAGTACTGTAGTGATTCTCTTTCACCGCTAGATACCTTTTTATGAGTTTTAGTACTAATGGCACATTGTAAATAAGGCAAACACAAATTCTCTCAGCTTTTAGGTAAGCTGTTAGTTGATAAGCACTGGTGATTTTTGATAATAAGGCAAAAGATTAAGTTCGTTGGAATAAACCTTACATACTGGAAGACGTAGCGCTGGAAGGCCTCCTACAAGGCCCGATGACTTGGTAAGGGTTGCGGGAATCCGATGGATGCGAGACGCACAGGACCGTTCATTGTGGCGACACTTGGGGGAGGCCTATGTCCAACAGTGGACGTCTTTCGGCTGAAATGATGATGATGATGATCAAACCTTACATTTGTATGAAACTTCAGCGAGGCGCGATGTCCGTGTTTAAACATCGAAGACGTTCTACAGTAGCGTGGGAGCCCCACCAGCAAACAACGGAGTATTCGGAGTGCGTCAATTCTAACTCAAAAAAATAAGCGAATGTATCAGGACTCCTAACGCGACAAGCTTATCTTGCCAACCCGTTACCTAAGATTAATTAACACATTTATACTAATTAAATGAGGTCTTTAACTCTTTAAACACAGGTGTCAAGATTATATGAGGTTTCTTCAAATTGCTTTAAGAGATGAAAAACGTAAATGACGCATAATTTTGCAGAAACATTTCATATTTTATAGTAGACTAGTGTCCCGGCAGACTTTGTCCTACCCGATAACTGATCAAAAAAAAATTGCTGCGCCACCTACCGGGTTCAACTTTATCAAGCGCAAGTTCGATCGTGTATGGAGTATTGCTCTCATCTTTGGGATCTTTTTTTTTTTATGGTGGGAAATATCATGCATTGACATCCCCCGCCCTTGGGCGGAGCGGGAGATAGTGTCAGACTCTTACTGACTAAAAGACTCACCCCGTTCCTTCTAGCCTTTCGGATAACCCTGGCCCCAGTAGGCTTCGACCCGGCTGGGTCCCTGCTGTTGCTGACAACTCCTTGAGGCGCGCGGGAACAGTGCGCGCCGTCGACGACTTGGGCTTGGTCCGGACAGTTACCGGACAGCCGGACAGTGAGCTACCCATTGCTCACTGTCCGCAAGCCCGCGCCTACGTTGGCCAGAAATCGGGATCAGAATCCCGGCGGCGGCGGCGGCGGCGATAACGCCGTTGCCTGCGTTCGGCCTCCTCCTTTGCGAGCATTACTGCTTCGCAGAAGTCGGCGACCGCCTGCCACTCCTCCTCACTCCGGACCATGGCCTCAACCAAGGCCCGGCGCGAGAGGTCTCCGCCGCATCTTTGGGATCTGCCCGATACCAGCTTGATGCGCTTGAGGCAATTGAGAGGCGAGAGGGATAATTGGCGATGATATACTCGTCGAGTTGATTCTTTAAAGTCTTTAGCATCGATGCCGAGTTGCCAGCCTGTCGGTTTTCTATCGGTTGCATTTCGGGGAGTGTGTGTCGGAATTGCATGACCTAATTCCGCCTAGCCCGTTCCATCATCGGACTACCAGAAGTACGGCGATGCGCCACCGGTACATGGTGGACATTCCATCTACACGAACAAAATGTTTTAGGAACACATTGATTGTGCGTGCAGCTAAGGAGTGGAATTCCTTGCCGGAGTCTGTGTTTCCTGATAATTACAACCCGTAAGTCGAGAGTGAATAGGTTTCTTTTAGGTAAGCGCGTTCCATCGTCGACCGCATCGTCGCTTTCCATCAGGTGAGGTGACGGTCAAGCGCGATACTATCAAAAAAAAAAAAAAAAATATCAACCAGGGATAAATAAAAAATCCACTCAAACACAAAATTTAACTCAAATCGGTCAAGCTGTTTACAAGGATTTATGTGACAAACATAGATACAGAATAATTATATTTGTAAAGATAATCAGAACAATTAACTGTTTGACTAATTGACTAACAACAGTAGTAGTAAATTCAACACAGTACCTCATTCTTTGACAGTTTTATGACGTCAATATATCACCGTATGTATATGGATGTCAATTTGATAAAAAATGATATAGAGTCTGTCTAAAAAGTCAACTGACTTAGGTAATTATTATTAGAGTAAAATGAAATCTGATGTAGTCAACACTAGTTCAATAATCAAGGTGGATTAAGAGATCTTGATCATTGTTTATTAATAGAAGAACCTTATAAAAAGCATCGAATATAAATATTTTTTAAATGATTAAATATTATACAAAATTCCCGAGTCGTTTGACTTTTTAGACAGACTATACTAAGAGTGTACCTCCAATACAGTTGACTAAACTAAAACGTTTAAAACCTTTTATTTCTCTATTACTTAGTTTACAAATGGATTGTCTATGTGTGATTGACTGACACTATCGTCGGACGATCGTAAATCGATTGTGGCTACTTTTTGTAGGTAGAGTGACGCCTCGTGGTGCAAAGTTGAGGGTAGTGCCCTCAACTTTGCACCACGAGGCCACGTGGTAGATCACCAATGAGATGGACAGATAAGATCAAGGCAGCAACTAACTGTCCCCGCACACGGCCCACAAAAAAACGTCGCTTCAAGCTTCTTTATGAGGCGGCCTTTTTGTGTGGCTCGTGTGCGGCGGTGACGCCACAAAAAACGCTTGAAGCGGCTTCAAGCTTCTCCGGACACAAGGCGTCGCACGTTTCAGCTGTTTTTTGCGGCCGCTTCTAGTTTTTTTTGTGGCCGCTTCTAGCTTTTTTTGTGGCCGCTTCTAGCGTTTTTTTGTGGCGGCGTTTTTTTGAGGCCCGTGTGCGAGGATGCTTAGAGTTTGGCTTATGAATGTTCCCGGAAAGCTGCAGTCCACGATGAATGGCGTCGTATTACCAAGATAAAAGAAAATACAAACATGCCAATATGTAGCAAACATAAAAGTCAAAAAAAAAAAATACCGGAACGCCAAGCCTTTGGTCAAAATTCATCCACTTTTCTTCACTCTAAAGTTTTCTTACCAACAATTTACATTTAAATCGGGTACCCGATCTTTCAGACATGCGAACAAGTATTTTATACAAAATTTGAAGCACCCTATGGCCTGAAGCACTTTGTAAATGAACTTGATGACATCTCGTTGCATAAATAACGAAATATTTACAAGAAAGTTTCTGAGTTAATATACTTATTTACATCTAGTTATGGTAACCGTAATTAATTTGCCTCTTTCTAAATGGGCAAAACTGTGTAATGAGCAATGTAAATACTCGTTGAAAAAACCTTAAACCACAAAATAGATAGGTACAGAAGTCAATCTACATACAAAGCGCGCTCGAGCAACGCACACATAGACACCGCTCACGGACACGATATCTCGAAGCGCCTCGGCCCGCTTGTCGAACCGTTCCGGCTCAAACGGTCATTAGTGTGCGTCCACCGAGCGTAGGTATAAAAAGTGAAGTGCATACATGAGATTGTCTTCTGTACCTCTCTATTTTGTGCTCAAAATGTTCTCGGATTTCTGTTTTGTGAGTTCAATGTTAGCTTTTTATTTTTTAAATTAAGCTTGTGGTGCGCAAGGGTGTGTCAGACTTTTACTGACTAAAACCCACTCCTATGTTCCTTCCTTGCCTTCGTTCCAGGGCCCCGGAGTTCTCTTTCACACAACTCATGACCCCAGTAGGCTTCCTGGGTGCCGCCACTGTGCGGAACGCCCGGAGGACGCGGTGGAGTACACAGTCGAGGTGTGCCCTGCCTGGGCGGAGCATCGCCGTGCCCTCGTGGGGGCGATCGGCAGTGGAGACCTCTCGCGCTGGGCCTTGGTTCAGCCCATGGTTCGGAGCGAGGAGGAGTGGCAGGCGGTCGCCGATTTCTGCGAAACAGTAATGCTAGCTGAGGAGGAGGCCGACCGCATCAGGCAACGTCGCTCTCACCGCGCGGGCTTGCGGACGGCGAGCAATGGGTAGCTCGCTGTCCGACCATCCGGTAACGTTGACGTCAACTCGTCGACGGCGCGCACTGTTCCCGCGCGCCTCAAGGAGTTGACAGCAACAGCAGGAGCCTAGCTGGGTCGAAGCCTACTGGGGCCAGGGTTAGTTTCGAAAGAGTAGCTCGAGCCCCGGTATGAAGGCATGAAGGAACCGTGTAAGAGTCTGACACTATCTTCCACTCCGCCAGAAAAAAAAAACCCAGTAGGCTTCGAACCTGCTGGGCCCCTAAGAACCGATGGTCGATGGAGACGAAAGGTTCTGAAGTGGCGACCACGTACCGGATGACGCAGTGTTGGAAGGTCACTCACTAGGTGGACTGATGACCTGGTGAGGGTCGCGGGAATCTGATGAATGTGAGATGCACAGGACCGGTCATTGGGGCACTTGGGGGAGATCTGAAATGATGATGATGTTGAACCGGCATTGTATTTGTAAACATGATATCGGTGTAAGTGTCGACACTGATCAGGACCCACATAGGAGCCCAGTAGAACCGATGTCTGACAAGAGCCACGGAGCAATGTATGAAAAGGATACTAGTTATCCTATAACACCAAAGGCAAGTGAAGGAAAATATGTGTGATGTTAGTCAATAAATGTCTGACACGACTTCTCGCCCCACCCAAGAACGGGAGAAATCATTAGATGATTTCCTACCTTAAATAAAAAGACCCAAAAAAAAAGGAAAAGTATGCTCGGCAAGCCGTAACCACAAAATATATAGATACAGAAGTCAATCTACATACAAAGCGCCCTCGATCAACGCACACATAGACACCACTCACCGGCTCACGGACACGATATCTCGGAGCGCCTCGGCCAGCTCGTCGAACAGTTCCGGCTCAAACGCTTATTAGGGTGCGTCCACCGAACGTAGGTATAAAAAGTGAAGTACATACATGAGATTGTCTTCTGTACCTATTTATTTTGTGTCGTAACACCCTAAAACATAAATATTAAAGAACACCAAGTTCTCTATAAAGTTCCGTTTTTAAAAGAGTTGTGAGATCCAACTGAGTTCTCAAAAAGTTCTCTAAATCATAAAGATAGAATAAATTTTATTGTACAACAAAAAAGTAAAACCACTGAGAAAGGTGCTCACAAAGATGTTCTTAAAATAAGTTAAGAACGTCGTATATTGCAGGAACTATATAGGTATTTGTGGAACTTCGAGAGAACTTGGCATTCTTGCCTACTTATTTTGGGTGGGATAAATATTACAGCAAATTCAGAAATTTTTCGTTTGGTAAACTTAAACTCTAACAGGCTCATCTCAGGGCCAAGCAGTCCACTAACAAAACCAGCCTTGTGTATAATTTCGATCAACATCGAAGTGTTCTCACAGAATAAAGCAGAAATCTCGGAATTAGCTCGCAAGACACCCTGTGACATCTAATGTGTTCAAGAAACTCATCAGGATCCTTTACAAAGCAGGACTTACATTCCTGGACTGTGTGTATCAGCGGACGGCATTGCCATGGCCGAATTCTGGGCCAGGCAACGAATTTAACTAGTTTATCCATCGATTCTTTCGATTCGCTAAGAAGAAAAAGAGATTTTTTTTAACATAACCTTCTTTTTTTTGGGTTGTATCTGGAAATACAGACTACGGCAAGAAATTTCACTCCTTAGCTGTAGTACGCATAATGAATGTGTTTTGTGCGTATATATGGGATGTCCACCTTCGTGGCGCATCACCGTACGCCCAGTGGTCCGATGATAGAACGGGCTTGGTGGAATTAGGTTATGTAATTCCGACGCACACTACACTACAAGCAACCGGTAGAAAACCGACAGGCTAGCAACTACGCGTCGATGCCAATGATCCTCTTGGCTCGCCTCTCAATTGCCTCAAAAACATCCTTTTTTAAATTAAGTTTTAATTTTTTTAATTTGTTAGTAATATTGATGTTTGATTTATTGTTTTTTTAAGGTATTAGAGTCATCTCTAAACAAGTTGTTGGTGTGCTTAATTAATAAATAATAATATACTAATAAATTAAAGTTATGACAGCATATAGGTACATAGTTCAGTTCCCCTGCACTAGTGGCTTTCCCAAACCTTTTAGAGAAACATGAATTCTCTATTTGGTTAACGGAGTCTTAATAATTTAATTTGAGAGTGTTGCGTTACTGTTGCCATAGTTTTTTAAAATAAACAGGTCTTTTTTTCCATGTGGATAGAGGCGTAATAAGTTTTCCTTATTTTCGTTACTAGGTGACAGTGGTGGTCAAAGGCGAGCCCATGCACACTAATAGTAAAAGTAAGAAAAAAAAAAGTAAAAGTTATTTTTTTTTGTTTGTTTAAATTTTTTCACCGATAGAAAGCTGCTTTAATCCTTAGTGACATAGGCTATATTTTATATGTACAGGTCAAACCCACGAAGTCACGGGCAAAAGCTAGCCAGTATTAAAAAAAATTATAAACGGGTTGAGATATTTTTAAGCTATTGCATAGCTTCTATCGCGGGCCTTGAGCGTGGAGACCGAATGCAGAAATTCCGTAACGAAAATAACCTAACACCCCCCACTCATTTGTTTTTTGAGCGTGGTGACCGATAAGAAAACAAATGAGTGAACAATCAATCAAAATTCAATTCAACGTGTGAAAGTGTAACTTCAATTAATATCAAAGAAAAAAAAAACAAAGGAAAAAAAATACTGCATAAATAAAATAAATAAATAATTATAATTGCATAAGTTGATAAAAATGCTATGCAATAGCTTTACCGCGGCAGTCCCCGAGTGCCACATGTCTTTTTTTTTAATAAATAGAATTTTCGGATTTCTATCGATGTTAGTATGTAACATAATATATTTCACGCTAACTTTTTTCAGCGGGTTCGCCTCTGTGAATATGGCATTCCACAAGAAACGTATATTTTTTCGAGATGAAAAGTAGCTCATGGCACTTGGCAATAGTGTAGTGCTTTCTCCTAAAGAAATCGTTAAAAAAAGAGAGAAAAAAAAATGATACCGAGATGGAGAGAATTAATATAGGTAACAATTAAATTGTTAAATATCGAGGACTAATGCTTTCAAATGCAGGTAACTGAAAAGTTACAATGTAGGTAGAACGAAACGAGAAAAGTGAAGTTCGATTCGGAATTCGAATGTTGAAAACGTTGAAAAAGTTTTACTACTGTGTTTTAGTGCATTGTTAAAAGTTAAATTCGTTTAGATATGTGTATTTATCTGCCATTTTCCTGCTATTTTTGCTACTGCCTTTCTCGCTGCCTTGTCATGACCATTTTCCGGTTCGTTTTCCATAACTGAAAATTTCAAAGACCTGTGGATATCAGAGGATGTCTTTTGGTTGAAAAGAACATGATTAGCTCGGGCTTACTTCGAATTACTTGGACTTTTACATGATTGCCATTCAGCTTTTGTATTTTAAGCATATCTGGTGCCGGATTAAAAAAGCGTAGGGCCTGCAACAAATTTTAGCAAAAGCTCCCCAAATCTTTATAAATAATGATGTTTTTAATATCGTGCGGATTTCATTACCAGAAAAGTTCACGCAGCATGAGACACTGCTGGCCGAGATCGCGCCCCAAGTCCCATGTGCGTATTATAAATACTTGTGTGAAAAAGAAATTTGCGGGGTTACACGAGCGGGGCAACCCCGCGTGACCAAAACTGCACGATATTTAAAACACCCTTAAAACTCATTAACCTAATATATTTTCCAAACAGGCCCCGCGGCTCTTAGGTAGCAATGCGTACATAGGTAAGTTACCTGCATTATCATGGTCATGTCATTGGTTAGAGTTCATACAGCACAGGTATCTTGACTAAGAGCTAGGTACTTTTGCGGAGACGTCTCGAGGTGCGTTGTGCGTTTTTCACTGTCTACAGAGAAGCGGCGCGTGCAGCGACGTCATATGTTCGTATGACGCAGGCAACGCCGCGGGCCCCGCTGCGGGTGTCGCTACGTTTTACGGGGACCGGAAAATGGCAGGAATACATCAGACATCGCTTGCGACGTGGCGGTGCCGCGAAGCGAACGCATGTAAAATTGCCGCGCCATCGAACGCAATGCGCGACACTCCGCGTCTCCGCAAAAGAGGCCCATCTAAGCGGGACGCATACCATTTGCTACTCTTGCTATGTGACTAATCCGGCACTGGGCGCACCCTTGTCTAGCCTGTCAGGGCGTACAGGTGTCGAAATATGGTATGTAATGATTTTCTCCTCTCTTGAATTCTTTCACAGAATTTACTAGTCAATATTACTGTTAAGGACAAAGCAAGAATGTCGAACTAAAAACTAGTCCGTCTCAGGTACGTGTCACTTCTCGTTAAAGTTTGAAGACTGCTTTGTAAGGCGATCGCTTAGAAATGTACACCACGTCGCGATCGCGACCACTCGCCGTATATTGTACGAACGAACTACTTGAATAGGTAGGTACTATATACATCTCCCGCCCTTGGGCGGGGCGGGAGGACATGTCGGACTTTTACTGATTAAAACCAACTCCTAGTTCCTACGTTGCCTTTCATTCCAAAAGCCCAGCAGGGTCGAAGCCATCTAAGGCCAAGGGTTCGCGCCCCAGAAGGCTTCGACCATGCTGGACCCCTACGATTTGCTGATATCTCCTTGAGGCAGGTAGGTACAGGTACAAGGACAGATTTTAGTAGCTCTACGACCCTTTACAACCCGTCCAGAGAGCCTAGTGTGAGTTTTCTAATGTAACCGACGTACAAAACGTACGTCGTCGTACGTTCGTTTAATGTAAACTTTAGCTTATAAAAATTCTTATGAAAAAAAGACTTTTCTATGTCTCACTTTTTAACTGTACTGCTCTTAAGCAAGACCTAAATGAATCTTTGGTCAACTGGAACCACTTGAAATGGACCCGCGAGATCACTCGCCTTTCACACTCCGTGATTGTACTTTGTAATTTATTTATTTATTTACAATTTACTTATACAACATTACAGTCTCAACTAATGCGTTGTATAGAAACAAGATATAAAAAAAGAAAGCAAAAAAAAAAGAAGAAAACATATACATTACCACTAATATAAAATAAAATATCCCACAAAACCAATTATGGCAACGTTTAGGTACTTATTTTTCATCCATCCTCTCACAAAACCTCAAACATTCACGACACACATCTATCCGTCTCCCAGCAAACAAGTCACACTCTGGTGTTAGAGTCAGAAGAGGATTAAGTCCAGAAAGCGCACGAACGAGTGGCGAGTTAGCTCTTGTAATGTAATTGGACAGTGGGGTCCAGTCATAACTTACAAAATATGATTGAGTGAAGTGAGCCCACGGGTCTATTTCGAATGGGACCAGTTGACCACAAAATCAGTAAAGTAGATACTCGTACTTTCTGCTACTTCATTATTATCATTTCAGCCAAAGGATGTCTATTACTCCCTCAGAGATAAATTTAAAGAAATAAATGTAATGACTGTGCCTTCACAGTATATTTACGAGAATATTATGTATGCCCATAAAAATATAGACATGTTTAAAAAATACAGTGATATTCATAATTTTAATACAAGAAACAAACATAAATTTGTAGTTTCTGCAACCAGGCTCAAAAAAATAGGGGGCTCATTTAGATGCCAATGTATACACTTCTATAATAAACTTCCTAGTCATATTCAACAACTAAGCCTTAATAAGTTCAAATCATTTGTAAAACGTAAACTTTGTCAAAAGGCTTTTTACACTGTAAAAGACTATATTCAGGACGAAAAGGCTTGGGATTGACCTGCTCCAGTACCTACTACAACTGTTGTCATTTTTATTTTCCTTCTTTTGTATTTTTTAATTATTTTTATTTTCAAATGTGCTTTTTCTTTTTACCTATTTTATTTATTTTTTTACAATTTGACATTGGAGATTATTTTTATTTTACAAAATGACATGTATACATTTTAAGTACTTAAAGTATTTTTTTTTTTTCTTTGACATACCTAAATATTTACTTTTCTAAATATTTTGTAAATTATCAATTTGCTTATATTATTGTAAATGTGAGGACTATGTTGATTGCTTTTTCTTTTCTTTTCAGTAATTTTAACGTATGTCTGGCAATTTGAGTGTTTTCTGCGGCCTACCCAAATATCCTTTCTTTGGTATTGTTCGTCAAGTCGTAGAGCTCCTTAGTAGTCCTAAGTTGAGCTTTTCGAATACTGACAAATGCTTACACTGATTGGACAGGTCCACTCAAATCTGTATGGTTCTTTCTTCAAAAGACCATCTCAGACAAATCTGCATGGTTCTCATGTGATTTGACCATTACATATTTACTGTATGGACTTTAAAAGAGACCTTGACCCCTGAGTTTGTTTCGGTGTTTCTTCTCAGGGTAGTCAGATAGGAAACACCGGCCTCATCTAGCATAAAACGACGAAAAAAAAAATTGTCGTGTAAAAGTGTTTTTTAAACCTATTTACAAAATAAATATCATTTATCATTTATCATTTATTGTTGGGCATAGGCGACAAGTGTCGTCACAACGAGCGGTCCTGTGCGACATCTGTCGCCAAAAAGTGGCGGTGGGCAGGGTACATAATATTGCTCGCAGAACAAAATATGTTTATGAAACAATGTTATGATTGGCGAAAGGTTCTTTATTAATTGTTACTTTTTAATTGCTTTGTCTTTTAGTTTCCCGTTTTAGTATTTTATTGCTAAAATGGAGAAAGTCATGAAAAGACTTCAAAAGGATTCTTTCCGTTGCAACTTCTCAGAACTTTTCTCGAGCAATATTTGAAACGGAAATGCTAAATATGATTTCGAAATAGACTTGTTATAATGAAATATTTCAGTGAGAGTTCTCCATTATGAATTCCGTTGTTTTATTTTGTAGATATGACTTTTACTGCGGCTTCGCTCACGTGTTATATTCCATATGAATAGAACATAAGATGTTCTATTCATGGCATGAAAAACGGGTTATGATGACTGGTCTATGTATAAGTAATCAAGCCCTGAATGACAAGTGACAGAATTTTCGAAATCGCTTCAGGACCTAGGTGCTTACAGAGATTGTCGAAACATTTGGAGTTTCTTGCAAATTTTTCTCCGAGATTACGTTTTTGAATGGCTATAGGCTTAATTTTTTTACTGTTTATTAGAAATGAATGCTTTGATTTGATTTTATTTGATACCTAGAAACATCCAAATAAAGAATTTTACCTTATTGTTTTTAATATGAAGTATAATTATAATTGTACTAGCTTCTGCCAGCGGTTTTGCCCACGTAAAAGTCGGTTTCTCCATACAAGGGGTTAGGTAGTAGTCGGCGTTGCGTACAAACTACGTACAGGTAATGACCTGGACTCGCTCAGCTGATGTTTTCTTAAAGAAATTAATTTCGTATATGCGTAAATTATTACGAGTTTTGAAAAAAAGGTACTTTATTTTTTAAATTTATCTTTACAAATCGATAGTGTTTCATGTACCGGATCGACCCTCCACGGGATTAAAACGATCAAAATTTAACGGTGTATACCAAACTGCCACACTGTAACACACTGTTGTTTTTTTTAACCATAAGGTTGACAGTGAGAGAATGCCTTGTTGCATTAAGTCCGCCTATGTACTACTACTGTACTTACATGAAGTTTATATAAACAAATAAATAAAGAAGATAGGTATAATTTTTTTTTTATAACTTCACAATTTCAGTATTAGAACTCAGTTTGGTGAAACTATCCAAAAAATAGGACATGAGTATGACACCAGAACAAAATTATTCTCTTCATTTTTCCGCTCACCTATTTAATTTTTCAACGCGCAAGATATCTCAATATAGCTTGAAGAACAACGGGGAAAAGGTGCATAGTGAGTGCATATGGGGACAGACAGGGAACAAAGAACAAGACTCATTGTTTAACAACAATGGCACAAGTCCATTACCTGCCAGTTATTTGTGCCGTATTTGTCGCGAATCAGTGTAGGCGACACACTGTGCTGTTTGCAACTTTACTTTTTGTTCCTGACACTTTAGCCTCGATTCGAGAGCCTGTTGTGCGCTTTTTGAACTTAGTGAGCGTAATTTTCAGACAGTTTTGCTGTGTTTTATTTTATTTAGGGTTCCGTACCTCAATAGGAAAAACAGAACTCTTAGAGGATCACAATGGGCCTCATCAGAAGGCTTAAGGTCACCCAAAGAGCAATGGAAAGGGCTATGCTCAGGGTTTCCTTGCGTGATCGAATCAGGAATGAAGATATCTGCAGAAGAACTAAGGTTGCCGACATAGCACGAAGAATTGCCAAACTTAAGTGGCAATGGGCAGGGCACATTGCTCGCAGAACAGATGGCCGTTGGGGCCGAAAGGTTCTGGAGTGGCGACCGCATACTGGAAGACGCAGCGTTGGAAGGCCTCCTACAAGGTGGACCGATGACTTGGTGAAGGTTGCGGGAAACCGATGGATGCGAGACGCGCAGGAACATTCGTTGTGGCGACACTTGGAGGAGGCCTATATCCAAAAGTGGACGTATTTCGGCTGAAATGATGATGATGATGATGATAGGATCACATTGTTGTCCGTCTGTGTGTCTGTCAAGACCCTTTATCTTTGAAACGCGTGCAGGTATCGAGTTGAAATTAAAACCATTTACTTAAATACTATGTATGTGCTATGTATGATGGTGATGTGATTTAACTTGGTTGATTCTAATTTTAAAACTGTAATTTTAATTGTGACTGATTTGATTATTTTTTATATTTGTATATGAGTCAATGTTACTTGTAATAAATAAATTATTATTATTATTATTAAATCTGCAGTCTCTTGAAGCTGTAAAAAAATCAAACTAAAGAAAAAAAAAGATACGGCCGTTTATGTCACAAAAAACGTGATGTTCGACACTCTCTAGGGAATCAAAATTCGTAGGGCACTTCTCGTTGACCTAGAATCCTGAAATTTGGCATGAAGCTTGGTCTCATAGCACAAGTATAGGAAAAAATCTGAAAACTGTGAGTTTGTTGTTACGTCACAACAATTTTTTTTTGCGATTCGGAAATATCTTTCTCCGCCGTCCGCCCGTTCAATAAGGAGCGAGTGTTTTACGCGCGCCTCAAAAAGATGTTAGCAAACCGTAGGGGCCCAGCAGCGCCGATGTTCGCTAGGGCCCCGTGGAATTTCTCAAAAAGAAACCCGTAGTACTAGGTCACAAAGAGCAACTGAAGTTACATAGATGGGTTTTAAGTCCGAAGTCTGAGACACCCTCCCGCCCCAACCAAGAGCGAGGGAGGTGGGAAGTCATTAGATGATTTCCTCCCAAAAAAAAATGGACAGATTATGATTTTAAATTACCTACATTAGAAAATTTGTATACGCGCTTATTCCTGTAAAATAAAAAGAGGAAAAAAAGGTCAGGCACAAGATTTGTGAGTTCAGAAATAAATAAATGTTCTTAAAAGCTTTCGAGATTAATCCGTTGAGTTGTCTTTCGGGCAATTTACCAGTAAACGTCATGGTTCCTTCTTACCTTTTAAATGAAATTAAATTCGTTAATGGAAATGTTACGAGTTTGAATCGAGTTTTATTAATATGGAAAACAAGAGTGTATGTATATATAGGTATGTGTTCATGTGTGTGCGCTTGTTACTCCTTCATGCTCATACAACCGAACGAATTTGGATACAATTTGGCATACGGTTAGACCATGCCCTGGAAGAACACACTGGATAATTTTTATCCCGGGAGTAGGTTTCCTTGGGATCATTTTCTACTTTAATGCAGGTAAAGTCACTAACAAGACCAGATTGAATTGTATGTGCAAGAAAACTATCCAATTTCAGTACTTCCCTATTGTAAATCAATGCAACTAAAAATTTTCCAATGAGAAGAGAAAAATACAAAGCGTTTGAAAGCTACTACTTGCTAAAGATGACATGACCTACATACGCCACTAGGTTCGTTACTGTCCTAGGACAATACAGACCCTGTGGGCGTAAACCTCTCTGGACCACTTTGAAATAGAATCGACTTTAACGTCAGTGCAGTGTCTATTGCGTCATCGTTG
Source organism: Mythimna ferrago (assembly GCA_910589285.2). Taxonomy (NCBI): domain Eukaryota; kingdom Metazoa; phylum Arthropoda; class Insecta; order Lepidoptera; family Noctuidae; genus Mythimna; species Mythimna ferrago. The sequence continues at coordinate 7,769,006 of OU342693.1, forward strand.
TTGTCACGGGTATTCTTGACTTGAGTGTAAATGTATTGGGTTTTTTCTAAAGTTAGAGGTTAAAGATGGGCTGCAGAATAGTTTGTAGTTTGTTAGAAGAGGTAAAGAGGTTGGATGGATGAGGAAGGATGATGTATTTCTGTTGCCGTTATATCAAACAAATACTAGTAAAAAACTTTTTACAAAAAAAAATACAACCGACTTCAATGTAAAAAAACACTGAAAAGTACAAAATAACTTTAATTTCGGAAGTCGGTGTTGCTATAAGAGTTTTGTCTCTTCGACTTCCGAAATTAAAGTTATTTTGTACTTTTCAGTGTTTTTTTTTTGCATTGAAGTCGGTTATATTTTTTTTTGTTATAAGTTTTTTATTTTACACTTTTTAGTTGTGGTAGTGGTAGTTATGGTACCACCACTAAAAAGTACTTCTCAGCCAAACTTAAATACCTTATAGCCAGAGAGCATCTCATAACGATTCTAATAATCCCAAACACGGTTAGATTACATTAATTTACCTGCTGGCTTCATCATCAGATCAGTCCGAAACATCCCCTCCCCCTTTTCCTTCAGCCAGTCATCGTACACATATAAACAAAGCAATTTTACTTGTTACGACAGTTCTGCTGTCATCCTATGAGGAGTTCTGTGAAGTTCATGACCAGGTCATAACAATATTTCAATGGGACCAACTTGGAAGCATAACCATTGAATCAAAAAAATAATTTTCAATTCGGTCCACAATTGGCCGAGATATCGGTGAACATACATAAAAAAAAACATACATTCAGCTGAACATAGAACCTCCTCCTTTTCGAAGTCGGTTAAAAACAAAATAAAATAAATATTTCAATGGGGTTCCCATACAACAAACGCGATTTTTCGCCGCTACAGACGATACGGGTCTCGTACTATGCTGGTTTCTTTTTAGTTAAGACATCAACAATTTCTTCCACTCTTGGATGGAGCGAAAACCGTGTCAGACTTCTACTGAAAAAAACCACACCTGTGTCCTTCAGTTGCACCGTGCGTTCCAGAACCACGGGTTTACTTTTCAAAAATTGGTCCACGCGAAACCCGCGGCGAGAAGATTAAGGTGTACACATGATTACTAAAGTTTAGAAAAACCGAGAATTGCAAAGATTTCCAAAAGCAGTGCGAAGCTGGGGCGTATCGCTAGTATTACTTACATTACTTTATTAAAGTGATTACGTCGGAAATTCAAGAAGCTTTTACTTCCTATTCCTGTCTCGAGTTGGGTGAAACTAGTACGATATCGATCAGGTAGATACGTATTTAGTTTAATGCGTTAATCACTACACAGTACCTGCCTAAAAGGGACTTCAATTAATTAATATCCACAGATGTGATGTGTATCAATGTTAAGATGGTCCTTTACTCGTCTATCGGCACATCGAGCATGGTTTAAAAGCTTGTTCATCTAACGCAATCCAACGCGATGTTTGATGAAGAGGCAATGCAAAAAAATACAGATAACGCCTGAAAACTCTGTTGGCATTCGGTAATTTAGTGATTTACACGATTTCTTTTTAACCGACTTCGAAAAGGAGGAGGTTCTATGTTCGGCTGAATGTATGGTTTTTTTTTTTTTTTTTTTTATGTATGTTCACCGATATCTCGGTCAATTGTTTTTTTATTGAAAGGTTATGCTACCAAGTTGGTCTTATAGAAATATTGTTATGATCTGATTATGAACTTCGAAGATATGGCACAGAACTCTTCATAGGATCACAGCAGAATTGTTGTGACAAGTAAAATTGCTTTGTTTATCTAACCGTGTTTGGGATTATTAGAAACGTTATGAGATGCACTCTGGTTATAAGACATTTAAGTTTGGCTGAGGGGTACTTTTTAGTGGTGGTACCATAACTAAAGTGTAAAATTAAAAAAAACTTTTTACAAAAAAAAAAATAAACCGACTTCAATGTAAAACAAACACTGAAAAGTACAAAATAACTTTAATTTCGGAAGTCGGTGTTAAATAACGAAGAGACAAAACTATATTAAAGAAACACCGACTTCCGAAATTAAAGTTATTTTGTACTTTTGAATCTCGATTAATTAAATGTGCAAGGTTTCTATTGATGTACTTTTTTATATTTTTACTAAATAAATAGGTAAGTACATTATGGAAGCCCAAACTTACTAATTTAAACGTAAAATAGCAGATTTTCATAGAATAGTTTCGCCTCAAAGAAATGTCAGCAAACCGTAGAGGCCCAGCAGGGCCGATGGCCACAATTTATGAAAGGGTAACCGAGGTTCTGGAACTCAAAGAGCAACTGAAGGTCATAGGTGTAGTCATAGGTGTAGTTTAGTCAGTAAAAGTCTGACTCGCCCTTCCGCCTCACCCTAAAGCGGGAGAAGTCATTGGATGGTTTCTCAACCCAAAAAGGTCACTAATTATACTATATTATGTTACATTATATATTAAACTAGCTGTGCCCGCGACTTCGTTCGCGTGGACCACAGGATTTCGAATTTATTTTTTCTAAAATAAAAGTAGCCTATAGTTACTCCTTATTACATCAGCTAACTGCCAAAAAAAGTCCCGTCAAAATCGGTCCAGCCATTTCAGAGATTAGCCTGGACAAACAGACAGACAGACAGACAAAAATTGTAAAAAATGTTATTTTGGTGTATGTACCGTATATATATTCATATGCATGTAGTAAAAAGCAGTTATTTCAATATTACAAACAGACACTCCAATTTTATTTATAAGTCATGACTTAACATGCGACAATCGAGTCAGTCGAGTGCGTCAAATATCCGGCATGTTACACTCGACATTGCTTCAGTGTGGTTAACCTTACACGTCTTAATTAATGGATAAACACGTTGCGAAAATCTAGAGTTTTCGCATCAATCATTTACTTTATTATGTACTAAGTTTTGCTCGCGGCTTCACTCGCATACATAAAATAAAATATGTCACTCAGGAATAAAACAGCTTTCTATTGGTGATAAATTTTTAGCAATCGGACCAGTAGCCTGATTCACGTAATCAAAACCGTAACGATATCGCAGCGATTTAGTCGTTTAGACCATTTCCGTATTCACATACATCAATCGAGTTTGAACGACACCGACTTTAAAGTCGTTTGGTGGAAGAGTCGATTTAAAAAAAAATATCTGTATTTCATTATCCTGGTAGAATACTTATTAATTTAACTGGAAACAAGTCGTTGATAGATCGTTTAGTTTCGAACCAGTTGAGTTGTCGTTCCATCAAATCACAATTCAGGAACACGTGATTCATACCGCTTTTGGATAGGACTTCGATCGAACGACTATAAAACTTCAACGATATTTGGCTTGTTTGATTTAACGTGAATCAGGCTACTGTACTTCCAGAGATTACCTACTACAAAAAAAAAAATGAAAACAAAAAAAAAACAAACATAATTAAGTACTTCTTCATTATATTAGTGTTGATTCGTTTAAATATCTCGGTATACATATGTTTGACTACTGTGCCAGTGACCCGTTGGAAGCCAATAAGTTGTACATCGGAAAAAAAAATCTTAATACCAAAATTCAACCTAATGCGCAAAATGTGAGTCATCTCCGCCCAACCCTTCGAGGAAAATTGGTAAGAGGTTATAGTGTTAACACACGCTCGAATTTGGTGCGACGGATTTGATCCGTTCGTACCGTTCGTATCGTTTCGACCCGGGAATCGAGCCCGAGAAGTCAAAAATCAACTTCGAACTATGTAAAAACATTTTTTTTTAGTTAGCCTGTTCTGTCTCACTCCTAGGCAAAGGCCTCTTTCCACTTTTTCCATCTTTCGCTCGCCCCGTTGTGGTGTCTGTCTAGTTCGTCGAAACAACTTCTTCGTGGTCTGCCCCGACCCCATCGCATTGTTTCAGGGTTAATTTTGTAAAAACATTGATAGATGATATTCTCAAAATCGATATTTTAGTGCGCCATATTTGCTTACTAAACCAGTACCCCTAGCCAAGTTAATAATCTGCAATTGTTAACGCTAGTAGAAAACTTCAAATGTACGGGAATGACGTCATCTCAACGCTCAGTCACGTGGTCAGAACAAAAGATTCGGGGCTTGACCAACTAGAGGCGTTCGACGCGAACGAAACGATTGTAACTTGGCTATGGGGTCAGATGCAGGATCTGTTTAGCGTGCTTTAAGAGGCACATCGTATATGACACTGACTTCCAAACCCCAAGTTGCTACAGAGTTTGTTTGCTAAACCAGACTATCTATATCTGTTCTATACTTATAATAAATCTGTAGAAGTGAATATTCTGTACATTGAAAATATCAATAAAATAAATGGCAGGGGGTGTTACTAGACCGACACCGAACCCAAAAATGTGATTTAAAAATTTTTTGTCTGTCTGTCTGTTTGTTCAGGCATCACGCAAAAACTACTGGTTCGATTACTATGAAACTTGGTATAATTATTCTTTAATATCCTGGGCACCACACTAGGTACTTTTTATCCCGGAAAAGTATATACCTACAATAAAAAAACAAACTTAATTTTGCGGTTCGATCTCTAGACCCGATAACTGTACCAACCGCAAATAATAAGTTTATCGTAGGGAGTGGAGTTCGCTAAGGGGAGTTCACTAACCCCCCACAGAAAGGGGAACCGTGTTACCCCGAATTTAACGCGAGCAAAGCCGTGGGCAAAAGCTAGTATAGAATATAATCACATAACATTTGAAATACGCCAGCTGCTGAGATTACGTCCATCTTGTTACCATCAAATGCGGGTAGTTGTTGCGATTACAATCGAAGCGTCGTGTCGTGAGTGGTCGCAACTGTACATGTTTCCTGTCGAAAATGTCGGATGGACTAATCCGTCTTAGGAAGGACTGGTTTGGCTCGTATCCTTACATATGAGTGTACAACGTTGATGTATCGTAACTACCAGTTTTGTAAACTTTGAATTTGTCGTCTAGACGGTGAGTTTGTGATACTAAGTAATATTATAAATGCGTAAGTGGCTGTCTGTCTGTCTGTATGTCTGTTCTTTTACTATCTTTGACTACCTTTCTGATTCTGATGTTTGGTACAAAGATAGACAATAGCTTGAGAAAGGACATAGACTTTAAATAAATTATCACGCTATTTACTACTACGCACCTACTATTTAACATGGAGGATTAGTAATATTGCATTTTATCGGTATTATATCCGTATTAGACATTTGCCGCGAGTTCGATCCTCTGCTACAGTTAATATTGTTTTTAATTATTTCATCTTTTTTTTTGTAGCTATACGTCGAATATAATAATAAAACCGCTTTTTGCATTCGAGATTGTTTTTGCCTTCATGCAGCTAGCATGAACATTTACCATGACCGTGATGATTTTGACTTGATTTTCTACGTCTTTAGTATTCCAATTTTTAGTGCATTCTAAGTTTTTTTTTTTCGTGGTGGGTAAATCATCTAATGACATTCCCCACTCTTGGGCGGAGCGGGAGATAGTGTCAGACTTTTACTGACTAAAAACCCACTCCTGTTCCTTCTTTGCCTTTCGTACCGGGGCTAGAGCTATCTTTCGAATTAACCCTGGCCCCTGTAGGCTTCGACCCAGCTGGAAACCGGAATCGGAATCCCGGCGGCGGCTGCGGCGCTGTGAGTGCAGGCTGCAGCCGTTGCCTGATGCGGTCGGCCTCCTCCTTCGCTAGCATTACTGCTTCGCAGAAGTCGGCGACCGCCTAACTGCACTCTACTAAGGTTTAACTTCTGAGGCCTTACCATGACCGTGATGATTTTGACTCGACTTTCTACGTCTTTAATATTCCGATTTTTTAGTTAATTCTAAGTGAGCTGGTAACAACAAGATAATACGTTCTAAACATTTTTCTATGAATTTCCGTCAAATTTCAATATTGCCGCCATTGCCAGCCAACGTGTTAAATGAATTTATATCCACGGAATCATGATTGGAAAAAATAAAAATAAAGTGAGAACTTGAAATACGGAAAACCATAACCTGAAGTGATGAATGCTTTTTAATATGAGGACATTGCTCATGTGGGTGTGATGGTCTGTTTTCTTAAACACAAATTAAAACTTGTAGACACGTCATGTTGGCTTGGGTCAGTCGCAAGGTGAGAGTCAGAATGTCGGGAGTACCTCAGCGAAATAAATTATAGGAATTACCGTTAAAATGTACCTGAAATGTACTATTCAGTACCTTGCCTAAAATACCTGTACCTTCTTCAGAATTAAATTATTTCAAAATTAAGATACATATGGAGCACCTGCCTATCAGACCTCCATAACCCAGACATAGATATATATAGACACAATACTTCTTTGACAGAAAAACCGGGACTGACGGCTTTACGTGCTTTTCGAGATACGGGGTGTCAGGAGAACCTACTTTTAGCATTAAAATATGACAATGAACTGTGGCTAGGTGCCCTTTGTGAGGGCTACGGTAGCTCTTTCCGAAGAATCCGCAGCCCTGGCAGACATTGTGAGGATAGCGGCATATCCTGGAACCAAAAATTCGAAGACATGTGACTTTACTAATCCGCACTGGGCCCTCTCTCTGGGTGGTGCTCTCTGGGTGGATGACAGCCCGTTCCCTCTCCAACGGAAGCCTGAGACAGAGCAGCGGGAATATTATAAAACGATTATGTTTATGCAACCCTGGCAGTAACTGCTGTACATAAGCTTCAGCCTTACTCACAGGCGGTCATGAATTGAATTCAATCGTGCTAACGTCGGCCATTTTATAAATAACTAGCTTTTGCCCGCGGCTTTGCCTGAAAATAAATTAAAAAAAATATAACCTATGTCACTCAAAACTAATGCAGTTTTATATCGGTGAAAAAATTTTAGCAATCGGACTAGTTTTTTCAGAGATTACCTCCTACAAACAAAAAAAAAACTAACTTTACCTAAAACAAAAAGTCAAGTACTCATTACATCACAAGGAAATCCTCAATTACAATAATAATCACCACTGAAAAGAAAAATTCGTCCCACATTAAAGTAGTCTGAACGAGAACAATATGACCATTGAACCATTTGTTAATCGGAAGTAAGACTTATCTTTATCAAAAATAGCGTTCAAAATTCTATGACAGAAAGTTAGTTTAGTTCAGTGGTTTTCAATCTGTTTCGATCGGGAACCACTTCAGTGTTTTTTTATTTTTAATTATGATAATAAAAAAAAAACATGTATTCTCAATTCAAAAGTAGGTACCTACAATAAGTAGCACACCTATTCTTTAAATTCAAACATAATGAGCATTATTACAGATTACAGACAATACAATAACATAATAACACACACAATATTTCTGATAGAAAGTCGACGCGATATCGATGCGTGGTGCGGATCCGTTTCACGCACGGAACAAATATTTATATGGCCAGGTACAGATAGTTATTTCGGGTCTAAGTGTCTTGTATTATGAGGGTGTGTCAGACTTTTACTGACTAAAATTCACTCCTATGTACCTTCTATGCTATGTTTCCGGATCACAGGTTTCCCTTTCGGAAGCGAACCCGTTGCACGGTGGTCCCAGATAATTATGTAGGCAAGTGGTATAGGAGTAATTTTGTAGCGTGAAGGTAACTTATCTCAAAACAAAAAACTCGTCAGTGTTACTTTTTCAATTGGAACTGGAATTCAAATTGGAACGTTTGAAATTTTTAGTCCTTTTCTCTATTTTATCCCTTGCGCACCACCAGTGGTCCCCTAAACAGTTTGAGAACCACAATTCTAGTGGGTTCAAAAAGCTGACGTGAAAAGTTCTTGTATCGTGATACTTTGGTAATACAACTTTGTAAGGTGATACCTCTGTGCTAGCTATATTAAACCTTTGAGCACCTAACCTCGATCCTCACCTAAGTGTTTTCTTGTAAGTATCACAGATGATATTGGCAAAAAAGAATAGATTTTAGTAGGATACCCAGAAGTTTTTGACCCTTTTGACATTTTTTATTACATGTGTCAAAAGGGTCAAAAACTTTTCTGCGTCTTTCTTTTCTTTTAAGTTTATTTATACAAAACCTTTTACAAAAAAAATATATCTGACTTCAATGTTAAAAACACTGAAAAGTATAAAATAACTTTAATTTCGGAAGTCGGTGTTTCTATAATAGTTTTGTCTCTTCGTTATTTAACACCGACTTCCGAAATTAAAGTTATTTTATACTTTTCAGTGTTTTTTAACATTGAAGTCGGTTATATTTTTTTTTGTAAAAAGTTTTTTTTTATTTTACACTTTTTAGTTATGGTACCACCACTAAAAGGTACCCCTCAGACAAACTTAAATAACTTATAGCCACAGTGCATCTCATAAAGATTCTAATAATCCCAAACACGGTTAGATTACATTAATTTATTTTTTTTCCTTCTGGCTTCATCATCAGATCAGTTCGATAGCTACATCCCCTTTTCTGACAGTCAGTCATCGACTACACGTATAAACAAAGGAACTTTACTTTTAACCACAGTTCTGCTGTGATTTTATGAGGAGTTCTGTTCTATATCTTCGAAGTTCATGATCAGATCATAGCAATATTTCTATGGGACCAACTTGGCATAACCTTTCGATCAAAAAAAGAATTTTCAAAATCGGTCCACAATTGACCGAGATATCGGAGAACACACATAAAAAAAAAGTAAAAAAAAAAATACATTCAGTCGAACATAGAACCTCCTCCTTTTCGAAGTCGATTAAAAATAAACATTTGTAATGTTTGTTGTTGTCTGTCAAATTATGGTAATAGTGGTTCAATTGCAATTCCAAAATGGGTTCATGGTTTTTTATTAAGGTTGGAATTCAGCCAATGACCTCTACCGCTCTAGGGCGGAGCGCGGGTAGTTAGACTTTTACTGTACTAAAACCACACCTTTTTTAATTATATAAACCTGTGCTTGACTGCGATCCCATCTGATGGTAAGCAGTGAGGCAATCGTTGATGGTGAGGCGTTTATTAAGAGCCTATTCACTCTAGTCTCGAAGACACCTAAATTACCTATGAACCTTCAGTTGCCCTTTACTTTCTAGGCATACGGCTTACCTTTTAAGAAGTAAAATGAGCATGGCTTTTTTTTTGGTGGGGAAAATCATTCAATGACAACCCCCGCTTTTGGGCGGAGCGGGAGATAATGTCAGACTGTTACTGACTAAAAAACCCGCCCCGTTCCTTCAAGCCTTCATACCGGGGTTCGAGTTCCCTTTCGGATAACCCTGGCCCCAGTAGGCTTCGACCCAGCTGGGCCCCTGCTGTTGCTGACAACTCCTTGAGGCGCGCGGGAACAGTGCGCGTTGTCGACGACTTGGGGTTGGTCCGGACAGCTACCGGACGGCCGATCCGGACAGTTACCGGACGGCCGAGTCTCATCGGCCCTGCTGGGCCCTGGTTTTGCTGACGTCTCTTTGAGCCGTGCGTAGAACACTACCTGTCATTGACGACAGGGGTTCGGTCTGGACGGTTACCTGGCGGCTGGACAGCGAGGCTACCCACTGGTTCTCGGTTCGGTGGCTGGTAGTTGGAGTCGAAGTCTCGGCGGCTGGGGCGTGAGTATATCGAAATAGGTTCATGGTAGTATTTACTTTAAGGTATGGTTCCATCTCGTTCCACCCAGATCGAAAGCAGTCAGTTGATTGTTTTACGCCACAAAAAAGAATCAGCTGGGAAAGTTTAGGTGAATTGCCTTGTTCTTTCTTCACTAGAAATGTATCAATGTGATTGGGATTTCTGATCCCTATTAATCTTCAAGCCTTAAGTCTTGACTAATTAATTATATACAATAAGTCACCAAACGGACCAAAATAATTATATTACTTATTTTCTTTTCTCTCTCAAAGTTTCCACAAAGTGGGTACCTAAAAACCTGAGGTCGACCTGGAAAGAGGTGGCGAGATGAGTTGGACGCTGGAAAGAGGTGGCTCGAGAACAGAATATCTGGAAGAAGTTATGGGAAGCCTTTGCCCAAGAGTGAGAAAGTATAGGAGAAATAAAAGAAAAATCTTTTCTAGAAAGTCTGGAATCAAAGCAAGGTGGTCGTCCTTAAGTACCTAGGTTTTTTTTCTGTAAATATATAATTTTAACCAGGTATTTGGAATGAATCATCACAGAAAGAAAAAAAACTACAAAAAATACGGTAAACACCCGTCCCTATAGGTATCTGTTGCATTTTTTGTTGTTGTGTGTCATCGAGTTATGCAGGAAAAATGTGGGTACTAAGCACTCAGAATTGACTGTGATTTTCTTCTTGATACACTAATAAACCAAATACTATACCAGAATAACTAGTTAGTTCATTATAAAATTAAAATATCATTCTCTTTTTGAAATTAATATAAAACTTCCAAATGAGCGATGCATCGGGCGTTCGAATTTCGAAAGTACAAAAAATGTTTGGTTTTCGCTTCTATACGTTTTTTTTTAACCGACTTCGAAAAGGAGGAGGTTCTATGTTCGGTGGAATGTATGTTTTTTTTTTGTATTTATAAATAGGTACGTAAGTAGTGATGTACTCAAAACCCGTAATGACCCGACGAGCACATACAAAACACTTGCACAACCTCAATCACTAAACACTATAATAGAATCCAATTTAGTGTCACTAGAACCGCGATACACAAACGTGCCTCGTAAAACAAACTACATACATACGAGGCGGATTAAAGCTAAATACTTCCGTATATTCAGCCAGTAAACGGGTACCCGGTTAGCTGCAGGCCGCTGTTCCAACGGGTACCCGTTTATTTGCCTCTGTTGGGCCGTGAACCGAAACAACTAAAATCGTGAGTCATAGCTACGTGTCGTGTAAATTATGCGCATAAATAAAATAAAAAGCAGCGATCCAGGTATTCTTTTTACAATATTGGTCGGGTAAAAACTATGGTGTTTTTTTGCTAGTGTGTAATTTTTTTGGGAACCGATATTGGTGGCTAAAAAGACTCAATACGAGTAGTGTTGCACCATAGAAAAGTAAACAATACTTCGTTTCTGAAACAAAACTAGTTGTATTGTTTACTCAAAATGAAGATGTTTATGATAGTGATTCTTTCCTAGAAATGAGTAAGTTTAAGAGCGGCTAAATCGAGGTAGGTACATTTCCATATAACAGCTCTTACGTGATTATGATGTTAATACACATCTTTCTCTAGTTATTTTGAATACACAGCTATCTTGTGGATATTGTCCATGGCTTCTATAGAAATCAAAACATAATATTTGTGAAAAAATAATCTAGTAAAGACCTCTGAATATTTGCTATTTTACGTGAACGGATTTGCAGAACAATGTCAGTACAAAATTTAAGTCATATTCTTGGATGAAAATAAAATGTAATGAACAATTTAAGTGTGCAATCATCGTGTTTCTGGCCGAACCCTTCGCAACTCATGCCAGCCATACACGGTCAAACCTATCGTCCAATCAGTATGACGCTACCGATTGGATCAAACAGATTTGACCGAGTATGGGCCCTCCATAATGTATACATATATTAAAAATATAAAAAGTACTTCCATAGAAGCCTTGTACATTTAATCGAGATTCTGAATAACTCAATTTTTCTGAAAACATTTTTAAAAGGGTTTAAAAAAAAAATCAGGTGTTTAAAGTTTAGATGGAAAAACCAAGATTCACAGGCGAAACTACTGGCTTAAGCTAGTTTTTGCATATTGCAACTCAATGTCGGATAGTACGGTGAGAAAAATTATATTTGCGGTAACGACATGTGTGTATTTCACAACTTTACTCATTCAAACCAACTAACCAACTCATCATAACTCTCTAAGTCAGAGATAAGGTAAAACGTCAAGTTGTTTTTTATTTAGGTATATAAATGACACATTTTAGCTTTTCTCTAAGTTAGAGAGTTATGTTAAAGGTTTTAATGATAAAAAAATAAATAAATACTAATCTACCTACTTGAATGTTTTTATTTTGTTTTTAGATGGGAAAATCATCCAATGGCATCTCCCGCTCTTGGGCGGAGCGGGAGATAGTGTCAGACTTTTATTGACAAAAAACCCACTCCTGTTCCTTCGTTGCCTTTCGTACCGGGGCTGAATTTTCCTTCGACCGCGCTTGCCCCTACGGTTTGTTGACAACTCCTTTAGGCGCGCGTGGAACAATACGCGCCGTCGACGTCTTGGGCTCGGCCCGGACGATTACTGAACGGTCGAATGGCGAGCTACTCATTGCTCGCCGTCCGCAAGCCCGCGCTTACGGTGGCCGGAAATCGGGATCAGAATCCCGGCGGTGGATGGGGCGTGAGCGCCGTTGCCTCACGCGTGCGGCCTCCTCCTTTGCTAGCATCACTGCTTCGCAGAAGGAGGCAACCACCTGCCACTCCTCCTCGCTCCGGACCATAGCCAGTACTAAGGCCCGGCGCGAGAGATCGCTGCCGCCGTTCGCCCCCCACGAGGACACGGTGGTGCTCTGCCCAAACGGGGCACACCTCAACTGTATGCTCCAGCGTGTCCTCTGGGCGATCCACGCAATGGTGACACCTGGGCATCATTACCACACGAATCCAATGGAGGAACCTCCCGAACTTGCATATTATAGTAGAAAAAAGTGTGGAATTTCAAAGATTTTTGCTAACACCCGTGTGAATCTGGGGCTGGTCGCTAGTCTTGAATCAATAACAATAAGTAAGAAACTGGAATATTGAACTAACTCGGGTTTACTACAAAGTAATCCCATTAATGAACGTGAAACTTTTCAATTAATATATGTAACTAGCCTCACTAGTTCAGCCTCCGACTGTTTGCAAACCAATCTTCATTTCAATTTAAACTCTAGTATGATTACTCCCTGACCAACTATTTGGTTCAATGTTTACATCCGACCCAAAAGCTTGATTGGAAATAATAATAATAAGTTTATTAATAATCAAGTACATTATACATGGCTGTTAGAACGATGGTCCCCAAACTAGACGTTATAAATGTTATAATAGATACATAATGGTTTTTAATTATTTGCAACGTATACACCACTATTTTTTAATTAGTACAAATACTTAAAGGGCTTATTAGAAAAGCCCTTGTTATTTTATAAGTAAAATCTCAATAAATAATATTCATAAACAGCAAAGTTATTAGCGTTGGTTTATGTCCCAAAATGTCACTCAGTGTTTGGAAATATTGTGCAGGCTATTGAGTAATGAATGAATAAGTGACAATTATTAAGGGAAAACACTACCCGCAGTATTTTCTACTAGCAATTGTTATGTTTGATTGATTCTATGATGAATTTACCTTTTCGTGGTCAATTTTAGGATTTCGGTTTTTTCTACTTTTGACTACAAAAATATGATCAGTGACGGGTACAGATAGAGCCCCATTTTTTTTGTACTAATTAAAAAGTATGGGTGTATAGGTAATTATTTGCTCGTAAGTCAGTGCCGTTACCACTCGGCCATAACTGCTCTCTAAGAAACAGACATATTTGGCCAAAAACAAAATCATCTCGATAACGTCAGCTTTCAAATTAAAAACCACATCAAAATCGATTCATTCGCTTAGGAGCTATGATGCCACGGACAGACACACAGACACCCAGACACTTTAAACTTATAACCAAAAGCTTATAACAGCCCTCTTTTTCGTCGGGGGTTAAAAAAAACAATAAAAAACAAGTGATTTGATATTTATTTCTAGAGAGTGAGCAATTTTTGCGGACCTCTACATTTTAGGTCTGACCCATATAGGGGATAGTGGGCTAATCCATAAAAATTACGTTTGAGATAGACGACCCGCCGAGAAACAGGACATTTATCCCGCATATGGTTTGATCGCACCTTGGCTTCATAGGCTATCGCTCTGGGCATAATCACGGCGGTAAGACCCCTCTTTGAGGAGTGGCTGGAGCAGCAATACGGCGTCCTCACCTTCCGCATGACACAGGTGCACACCGGACATGGCAAGTTCAGGAGGTTTCTGCATCGAATTCAGATGGAAACCCGGAGGACACGGTGGAGGTGTGCCACGATTGGGCGGAGAATCCACGAGGACACGGCGTAGTCAACTTAGTGGTAGTTGGAGAGTTTCTCTATAGATTAATAGGGTGCAATTCATCCGCAGAACTAAAGTAATTACAATTGGGGCATCCATGCCGGTTGCCCTACCCATAACGTACGGAATGATGGCTAACACAGCGTTAAGCGCGCGCGCGCGGTCCCATACAAAAGTGCTCCGTCGCGGTTAGTGGTGGTTAATATAACGTATAGCGTCAAAATATATCACGCTATTTGTACATAGTGCAAAGCGTTTGCTAAATTGACTCTGCATTCGCGCTATAATATAACGTCTTGTTCCACAAAACGCCAACAGCAGCAGGGCCAAAATGGGACAGCAACATAGCGCGATAGCGCAGTCCGTAGCACGTTGCCGAATAAAATGATAACGTCTCCGCGTTCGGACTACTGTCGAGTTTTGTTATAACATGTTATAATCATAGCGTATAAAATAGCGCGCTATAAAAATATATTCAATAGTCTATAGCGCGTCTATAGTTTATAGCGGAATTGAACATCACTAGTCGCGGTGTCTCACGCGGGCACCCGTCTCAGGGAGCCGCGTCCTGCGCCCGTTCTATATCGACACGACTACATACACACCATTAAACTAATCGACGTAAACGAAACACGCGCGACGTCACACGACGGGTGTCCACTTAACGCTAGTTTTGGCCCCGACAGGTAAGGGGAAGCGATCTCCTACTGAGGCGATAGCTGCCCAGTGTCTTGTAACTCGTCCCCCAACAGTCTACAATAAATTCACGTAACACGGAAAATGTTGTTGGATAATTTGACAGCGTTTCGCGTCATTTAGGGGACATTTTATCCCCTTATGCATATAAGGCTTTAATCAAACACAAGCCAAATTTGCATGTTTATGCTGAACGAACGAAAAAAATAGTGTATACGAGTAGGTACATATACTGCAGACATTGCAGTAGCTACTTATAACTTTTGCATCAATCATCATATACGTACATCTTTCCTTAAAAACTATACCGTTTAGAAAAAAAATACTAGTTTCAATTTGCATATTATTATTAGCATGTATTATGTTAGTCTTTAGTGTCTCTTTCGGGCAAATAAAATGTTTTTCTTTTTTTCTTTCTTTCTATATTGTCCCACTGCTTGGCAAAGGCTTCCCTCCACTCCTTCCAACGATCACGGTTCCTCGCTTTCTCATTCCAATTCTTAAGGAAGCCATCCAGGTCGTTCCGCCATCTCCTTCGTGGTCTGCCTCGAACCCGCTTTGCTGTGTCCGGGCACCAATCCTGTGTTTTACCTGCCCACAGCTCACATGACGGCAGACATGTCCTGCCCAAGTTCCATTTAAGTTGGGCAGCCTTTTGAGCTACATCAACGATTTGCATTTTTGAGCGCAGCAGTGTTGTGTTTCGAACATGATCTGATAATTTAACACCTAGTATGCTGCGCTCCATTGCACGCTGGCAAACCTTGAGCTTGGACTTTTGGATGTTAGTCAAAGACCAAGTCTGTGCAACATAAGTCAGAATGGGGAGAATACACATGTCCATCAGCTTACGCTTCAGTGACATGGGCAAATTGCCCTTAAATCTCAACCAACCAACCAACTTCAAAACTCAACCTCAATTTAAATATATTATACAATAAAGAAGAAGATCCTTGGTCTTCCAAAGTAACTCTCTGTCTGTTACACCTATACGACTAAAACGCAGAACCAATCTTGATGAATTTTGGTATAAAAATAGATATGATTTTGGAGAAGAAAGTAAGCTACTCAAAGTACTAATGCTGAGCAGACGAAGTCACGGGCACCAGTTGGTCAAACATATAGTCAAATCGACTACGTTCTGTTTGCGTGACCGCTTCCCCTCCACTTGTCCCTGGACAGCGAGTCGCTCTATGGAGTGTTCGTTGCGACGATTTCTCATTCTCACCCAAAAAAAAATAATTCTGTGGATAACTCAAAAATTGTGGTTACACATCGTCTTTATAATGCAAACATAGCAATTAATATTCATGTAAAGTTCATACTGAACATTAGGTTCGTTTGTTTCGACACTTTAATTTATGAGGGCATAACAATTAGTTACCAACTTATTTTAACACTTTCAAACGTTTTGTTTACTGCCTAATTAGGATAAAATAAGTAGGACTCTTTATGTACTTAAGTTACGAGTATATTATTCTTTTAATTTTAATTCTATAATTATTGTACACAAAAACATAACATAATAATTATATGGAGATACAGATAGTTCATGTACAAAGGCGAGTTAACTCAGCAATGAGTCTTTTCCCAGCAAACCTTAAGAAAAATACCACAATAAAATGATGAAATTAATACCTAGAAAATGATGTGTACTAGAATTTTCGAAGATCACTGAAACCGTCCTTACTATACTTTTAATTATGTACTTGCTCCGAGCGTCTTTATTTTTTTTTTATCTGTCTACTGTCTCTTGTTCTGCTCTTATATTATCTGTGAAAACTTGTAATTGGCCTTCTTTCAATATTTTTCAACTATCTGTATCTAAGCTGTAGGTTTTCCGAAAATAATAAAATAAAATAATAATAAACCTTTGAGTTATAGGTACAAAAGTAGGATCCAGTGAATAATATAAAGCTACATAACTAAGTCTAATATATAATTATACTTATACACACTATTTATGCTAATATTATGAAAGGAAGTGCTCTATTATTTGCCTTACTAGGACTCTGCTCTCTAGTGCTCTATTTTGCTTTGATAACGTTTGTACCAGTTCTCCTTAGTCTGAGTCTAGAACATCGTTATATTATTTAGTATTAATAAATAGAGCATGGACCGATAATATTTTTTTTTTCCACAACTATCACACAACGCCGTCTAGTCCCAAGCTAAGCGGAGCTTGTGTTATGGGTACTAGACAACTGATAAACATGCTTATTTATTTCTAAATACATACTTATTATAGATAAATTACACCCAGACACAGAACAAATGATTATGCTCATCACACAAGCATTTGTCCTGGGTGGGAATCGAACCCACGACCTCCGGCATAGCAGTCAGGGTCACTAACCACTAGACCAACAGGCCAGTCGAATACCATCATTCATTCATTACCATAATACCATCACGGTACTAATATACACACGGTACGCACGGCACGGTAATAATATCATACAGTATTCCAACTTCATACAAACGGATGAAACGCGAGCTATATATCTACGCGCCTCGATCTCGCGGTGCGCTCGTGGTGCAGACGCGCGTGTGACCGATGTATGTAGAAGGTGGACCGATGAACTAGTGAGGGTCGCAGGAATTCGACGCATGTGAGGCGCACAGATCCGGTTGTTATGGTGTCACTTGGGAGAGACCTATGTCCAACAGTGGACGTCTTTTTGGTTGGAATGATGATAATGAACAGTATAAAAGCACACAAACAATATCTTTTTTTTTTTAATGATACAAACTAGTGTTTGACTGCGATCCCACCTGATGGTAAGCAGTGATGCAATCGTTGATGGTGAGGCGTACTAGTTTATTAAGAGCCTATTCACTCTAGCCTTGAAGACACTTAAATTATAATTGGACGGGAAGACCTCAGCAGGCAAAGTGTTCCGTCCATGTACGTGGTATAAACGACGAAGCCAAACGCTCTACTAATATTTCATCATTGTCGTAGGCTTGTAGACGACAAGTAATAGGTAGCTCCTCGTCTAAACGTCCGGTAAGAACCGAGTCTGGGTCGTCGATGGCGCAGTTTGTTCCCCGCACGCCGTAATGAGATGGTAGCAAAACCATAGGAGCCCAGGGTCCAGTCACCAGGGTCGATACCCGACTGAGCCACGAGAAATTTCTGAAAGGGATACTCGTAGTCCTGGAACGCAAAAGGCAACTGAAGAAATCAAGTGAGTTTTAGTCAGTAAAAGTCTGACACGCTAGAGCTCCGCCCCACCCTAGAGCGAGATAAGTTTCACATCATCATCATCATATCAGCTGAAAGACGTCCGCTGTTGGACATAGGCCTCCCCCAAGTGTCGCCACAATGACCGGTCCTGTGCGTCACGCTTCCATCGGATTTCCGCGACCCTGACCAGGTCATCGGTCCACCTTGTCGGAGTTCTTCCAACACTGCGTCTTCCGGTACGTGGACTCCACTCGATAACCTGCGTCCACATCGACCATCTATTCTGCGTGCAATGTGCCCTGCCCATACCTACTCAAACCTACCTACTCAAAAAAATGTATTTTGGTAACACTCGTCTATCATTACATTAACGCTTCCAATACATGTAATACATGTTAACTATTGACGACAAAGGTCAGCTTTTTCCGTTAACCCGACAATTGACAAAAATGTGTGGTCCATCCATTTCAGCGCCTCATGGACACCCATACGTCAGAGGGGACACGACACGGAACGCCACTCTTGTCTCAAATAGTTCTGATCTAACGGTCACCCTACACGACTTCTCTCTTGTCGGGACTACAGTAAAATTGGTGTTTATTTGTTCCACTTACTTTATGAGAGAAGTTTTTAGTTATTTGAAGTCTGTCTTTCCGAGATTTAGGTAGACGACAAACAGTGAATAGAAACGCAGGGATAATTACTTAGTAGGCAATTAAATTTTGATTAAGATTTCCACTTTGTCATGTACTTGCTTATTTATATCATTGACTAGCTTTTACCGCGTACGCGAACATAAAATATAGCCTATGTCACTCAGGAATAAAGCAGCTTTCTAGGGGTGAAAAAAATTTAGGAATTGGACCCGTACTTTTAGAGATTACCTCCTACAAACATAATTTATGTACGCGGGCGAAGCCGCAGACAAAAGCTAGTAATACATGTAGTAACGTGAAGATCTACAAAATTTTGGTTCTATGTTTCTGTTTACCTCATTTGACTGTATACTGGCTTTATCCTGTGGATTCAATACCTAATTAAATCCCAAGATTTAATCGTGATGTTGCTGATTCTGTGATTTTTGAGGAGGATTATCAACAGTATAACAATTATTATAACGTCACGGAATTTACTTTCGCCGATTCCTTAAGAGACGAACGTCATCATGTGAATTCATTTCCCCGATAAAGTAGGGACACCTTGTTTGGCAAATTAAGTTTAAATTTTCGAAAGTTTTTGAACATAATTAGTGGTAATGTATATGTTTTCTTCTTTTTTTTTTCTTGTTTCTGTACAACGTATTAGTTTAGTTAGACTGTAATGTTGTACACTCGAGAGCAAAAAAATCGCACATCATAATTCTTTTTGTTAAGGCAGTTTTTGTCACGAATGTGAATAGTAACTGAAAACATGTCGTACATTAATTGAAAGCCTATTTAATTACCTTTCTAATTATTTGAAATAAAGTGTAAAAAAATATTCTTGAAAGGTTTTAGAGCATAAAATCCAACAAATGGGAAAAATTACCAAAATTCATTTAAGATAGAATGAGAGTCACACTTAAAATTCTTGGTCATCCTGTTTGTCAATAAAGTGTATTCCCTCCCTTAGCCTTATTTACAGCTGTAACTCGATTTTTCATTAACCGTATTCATTTTACCATGAAATCTTAGGGTATAACGTCCCACTTCTCGTCAATGACAAATTGAAGCTCTTGAAGGCGTGGAGAGCCAGGCTTTTTGCACTAAGTCTTCTTTCACGGTCATTCCAGATATGCTCAATTGGATTTAGATCAGAACTACGAGCTGGCCTCTCTATCGCAATGATTCCAACGTCTTACATGTAGTCGCAAACTGTCCTAGCGATATTCGATCTGGTGTTGTTCTGCATTAAGGAAAAAAAAATCTACCATAAGCCACACAAGTAGCTTCACACATTCTTCGAGCACTTTTTTGATGTATCATAAAGCCATCAACCCCCTCGATATCAGGCCAGTAATGGCCCAGTGATGAATAAAACGTTAGTTTTAGTGTCCAACATTATGCCACCCCAATTCGCTTCCAAAACCCACTTGTTCGCTTATGCAACATTGTTAAAATTACCCTGATGACCTTCTGTAGACCCTACAGCATCCATCATGGTCATCTTAGTTATTCTGCACTTATCAGGAAACACAACAGCCTGCCATTAGGCATACATCCAATTTAAGTATTTCGTGACAAATTATTGCTGGGCTATGAGCTGTGGTCAATTTGGTACCATTTGCTGAGTGACGTGTAGTCAGGCCTGCTTCACCCAGTCTTTTCCTAATCGTCCGCTGATTTATACTGACATTACGAACTTCTTGAAGCTTTTGTATCAGTTCAATCGTGTTCAATAGCGGATTTCTCAAAGTACTTGTTACAGAAAAGCGATAATCACGCCCTGATCATATGCGCCACCGGCCATATCCTGGTCGCCAAATATACCCACGGGTTTCTTAAAACTTCTGGTATACCAGATGAACAGGGAAGCAGCTAAAATATAGCTGTCGAGCGATTTCATTTTGATTAGGTCCTGTTTTGGGTAAGGCAATAACTTGAACGGCTTCTGCGGGCGTGGTATCCTATTAGGTCATATTTAGGTGCTAGTTAAGTACATCATAAACATCAACTTTAGTTCTATGACTTTTAAAATTTTATCATATTTTGGTTTATCTAATTTTCACACAAAAAACTTATTACAAAAAAAAAAATAGCTGACTTCACTAAAAACAACACGTTCAAGTTTCAAGTTCGGAAGTCGGTGTTTCTCGATATTGTTTGTTCCTTATTTAACACCGACTTCCGAAATTAAAATTAATTTGATGGTTTTAGTGTTGTTTTTAGTGAAGTCGGTTATTTTTTTTTTTTTGTAAAACGTTTTTTATTTCACACTTTTTAGTTGCAATACACTTACAGCCAGATTACCTTTTTCTCATGACAAAAGTTGGTTAAAAATTAAAAATATTTAAATTGAACGTTCTAAATATTACGAAGTCTATGCGAAGCAAGCGATAGTAAAATAGTGGAGGGTAGATGAACATGAACTTGACCTATTTACGGGTGACCCTCACTAGTGGGCCGGACGCTTCGATGCGCCTGCGTCGCGTCATACGTGTTCTTGTAGCGAAATTTGGCAGTGCGGACGTAATTATCTTTACATGATGTGTACCAATATTCTAATGTCGAGTACACGGAAATGGTGCGATTGCTTGCTAGATGTGATGACAATGTTTCGGAAGCGTGCTTACTATTATTACGAGAACAGTGCGCGGGAGCCGTAAGTAGATACAGAGTTGAAATGTGTTAGATAGAACAACAAAATCTTGAAGGTGTGTTTTCTGGTAAATGTGTTATGTTTTGTAAAAAGTCATAGAACAAAAGTTGTTGTTTATGATGTTAGTAATACAGTCCTACAAGGTTGTTAGTGTGTTACAAATAACCCTGTATAGATTAAGATTGTATAGAGAGATTTAGAATAGGTATTTCGAAAATTAGAGCAGTAGTGGCCAAGTGGTAGCGGCCCCGACTTACGAGTTGTAGGCCGCGGGTTCAAAACCAGCCAGGCGCATTAGGTACTCGCAAAGGAGGAGGCCGAACGCATCAGACAACGGCGTTATAGCCGCCGCCGTCGCCGGGATTCTGATCCCGATTTCCGGCCAACGTAGACGCGGGCTTGCGGACAGTGAGCAATGGGTAGCTCGCTGTCCGGCCGTCCGGTAACTGTCCGGACCAAGCCCAAGTCGTCGACGGCGCGCACTGTTCCCGCGCGCCTCAAGGAGTTGTCAGCAACAGCAGGGACCCAGCCGGGTCGAAGCCTACTGGGGCCAGGGTTATCCGAAAGGGCGCTCGAGCCCCGGTATGAAGGCTAGAAGGAACGGGGTGGGTTGGGTTGTACTTGTTGTAATTTATGTTCTAGATCCAAAAATTCGAAGACATGTGACATTTACTAACCCGCACTGGGCCCGCGTGGTGTATTACTCCCTGAACACTCCTTCTCTTAGAAAGGAGGCCTGAGTCCCAGCTGTGGGAATATTAAAAGGCAAGATTTTTTTTTTATTTGATGGTCTTCTTCTTCTTCCTTCCCTTATCCCATATTACTTGGGGTCGGCGCAACACGTTTTCTTCTTCCATTCTGTCCTGTCACCCGTCAAACTATCACTAACTCCCTTTTCTTTCATATCACTTCTCACACAATCCATCCATCTTTTTATTTGATGATAATATATTGAATTATTTTTATGTCAGAAGAAGTTCAAGACAACTACTGCGAAGCCGGTAGGCGTGTTTAATATTGTAGATATCCAATAAATTTTCTAAACTCAATAAACAAAAGTTTGTAAATACCTTCCACCCTCAACAATAGCTACGTGGGAGTCTTTTGATGTAATATCAAAAGTAAATAAATTACTTCTAAGCAAATGTTACCCATCGTCAACGACATTATCGCTTACCATCAAAGGTGGGATATTGGTCAAGCGCGAGCCTATCACAAAAAATTAAAAAAAAAACTTGATGTAGGTAGGCCAATTCTACATTATTTGGCGTGTTTTCCAATATACACTACTAATTTTGATTAGTACAAATACTTAAAGGGTTAGGTTAGGTTAGGTTAGATATTAAAAAGTCTTGTTATTAATTAAGTAAAGTCTCAATAAATAATATTCATAAACAGCAAAGTTATTAGCGTTTGTTTATATCCCAAAATGTCACTCAATTTATGGACATATTGTACAGATTGAATGAAAAACAATGGAAAATCACTGCGCGTAGTATTTTCTATGAGCGTTTATTATGATTAATTCACAGGCCTACATTTTTTTTTTCATGAAAAAGTGTTTCGAGTTTGATAGGTACCATGCACAAAATGAGGTGTGCTAATTACGAATCTGTACTTGGTTTTTTCCAGCACGTCAGGTTTTCAGGATAGGTGTGTCTGAAATTATTCATAAAAACTGCCAAATATACTGAGAAAATATTTACAGAGACTATATTTAATAGAAAATTACAATGCAAAATTCAGTTGTCCATAAAAAAAAAACGGCAAAGTACGAGTCGGACTCACGCGCTGAGGGTTCCGTACAAACATACCTATGAAAACAGTTCAATTCTCGAAACGAGTTACGAAGATTTATCCGAATCGCGGAATTTTTTTTTTTTTTGTGACGTAACTACAAATTTACAGTTTTCTGATTTTTTCCTATACTCGTACTATGAGACCTTGCTTCATGCCAAATTTTAGGATTCTAGGTCAACAGAAAGTAACCCTATGAATTTTTATTCCCTTGAAAGTGTCAAAGTATACGTTTTTGGAGACATGTAGTGCCGTATATTTTTTTACGTTTTCTCAGAGGTTTGATTATTTCAAAGCTTCAAGGGATCGCAGACTTAGGTATATGGTTTTAATTTTAACTCAATACCTTCACGCGTTCTCGAGATAAAAGGTCTTGACAGGCAGACAGATAGACAGACAGACAAACAGACGGACAACGAAGTGGTCCTAAAAGGGTTCCGTATTTTAGTAGTACGGAACCCTAAAAAAACAATGCAGTATAATCTATGTTAGACAATCGTTGGTTTTTATTTTTTAATAAAATGGATTTCTTTTTTCCTGATAACTGTGTTTTATAGTTTTCTTTTTGTGGATTTTTGTGAGCGAGTTCGAATGAAATAAACAAAATATTTATCATACTAAAATATTTTCTGTTGCTGTATCAAGTATTTTAAAGAGATAGTTTTAATGCAATTTAGGAAATATCAATAAGGTACTTCTTAGCTCTAGTACAAAATTTTTTGAGGTTTTTTTTTTAATTTTGTGGAAAATCTTGGCTGCTAGCCTAGCTAGCTTGGGTGATAGGCTCAAACCAAATTCTTATTCAGAATCAGTGTACCCGTATTAGCTAAAGACACTTATCAAATTCAAAACACCAAAAATCATGTCGGCCTGTGTTCAATTATGAATTGGCAATTTTGGGACATCGTTTTTTTTTTTTTACTTTTGACTACACAAATATGATCAGCAGTAAAAAGCAAAAGGGTAACAGATAGAGCCTTTTTTTTTTGGACTAATTAAAAAATAATATTGTATGTATATTTATCTTAAGACCAATTTTTATTACTCTTATAAAACACTTATTAACTATAAGTGTGGAATTGAGCGCACTTTATAAAAGTATTTACCCTTATAGTGGTTGTATTATGGTTTCATCAAGTGTATTTTTTATCTTATATTAATCATGATAATGTTGTTGTAAGAACAAATACACTTACAAGTGTCTTTCATTGAACAAAAACTCTTTGAGTGGTCTCACTAATGCCGTTATAGTAGTAATTCCCCTTTTATCGGTCTCTGTGATCTCATTGTAAGTGTTTTATCACATCTGTCGATCATGCCTTCATGCCTGCCCATTTCAGCCGATATACGTCCCCTGTTGGACATAGGCCTCCCCAAGTGTTGCGACAACGAAAATTCCTGCGCGTCTCGCATCCATCGGTTACCCGCAACCTTCACCAAGTCATCGGTCCACCTTGTAGGAGGCCTTCCAACGCTGCGTCTTCCAGTACGCGGTCGCCACTCCAGAACTTTTCGGCCCCAACGGTCATCTGTTATGCGAGCAATGTGCCCTGGCTAGACAACAATAATAAAAACTAAATCCTGTGGTAAACAGATCGGTGAATACCTATTAGTGTATTTAATTTATTCCTAAACTTTCTATATCGTAGGTAGTCCGGCGAACTTTCACCCACATTGTTGCTGGTCAAAGGTTAATTAGATAATACTTACTTGTACGATATAACAATATGATATTTATAATATATATCTATTTTATTCATAACGCTGATTTTAGTGCGGAAATCAAGTTTTTTTTTTTATCCTATCTCCCGAGCAGTGCTATAAAACAGTGACTTTCTGAAGCCTTCTCCTTTTAACAGCTAAGGCAATAAATTTGAAAACTGTACGTTTATTATAGACTAGCTTTTGCCTGCGGCTTCGCCCGCATACATAAAATATTGCCTATGTCACTCAGGAATAAAGTAAGTTTTAGTATAAAGCAACTTTATCAGTAAAAAAATTAGCAATATTTAAATATAGCATACTAGCTTTTGCCTGCGGCTTTGCGGGCAAAAGCTACCCCTATATATATATATATATGTAGCCTATATATATAGGCTATAGCTTATTTATGTCACTCAGGAATAAAGCAAGTTTCTATCGGTGTAAAAATTTTAGTGAATGGATCAGTGCTTTCAGAGATTACCTTCTACAAGCAAAAAAACAAACTTTACCTCTTTATAATATTAGTGTACTCGTAGATTATGAATAAACTTCGCGAGTTTGTCAGTTTGCACGTCGCTGGTGGTGGCATTTGTACAGTTTTACGCTAGATAAATTAAATAACACTAATATGACCTTTTTTGATAATCTAATCCATCTTTTTCTTGGGAAAAGGCTTCCTCGTCTAGTTAGATTTTGCGGGCATTTCACTGAAAAATTCTATAATATGTTCTGAAACATTAAAATAGAAAAGAAAGCTTCTTTAGATTTCGATCAGTCAAAAAAAAATTAGTAATTGGAAAAGTACTTCCAGAGATTACCTCCTACAAACAAAAAACAAACTTTACCTCTTTATAATATTGGTGTAGATGTTAAATATACTTTAAATTGGTTTCAATACAGAATTTCATGAATTGAATTGAACACTGTTCTGCAGTATGAACGAGCCTAACCACCTTATTTTTAAAAGAGACCATTGCTGGGCAGTTATCGCGATTAATTTCCAGTTAGCACCAAGTTTTTTTCTTTGTTAATTTACCTAGAAAAGACTGTCCGAATGGTACCTATGTACCTACATGCCAATTTGTTCGTTGTTAGGAGGTTTTCAATTCGGTTATGTTTTTTTAGAGTTACGTACCCAAAGGGTAGAAACGGGGCCCTATTGCTATCACTCCGCCATCCGTTTGTCGGTCCCAGGCTGTATTTTAAGAACCGTGATAGCACAAAATAGATAGGTACAGAAGACAATTTCATGTATGTACTTCACTATACCTACGCTCGGTGGACGCACACTAATGAGCGTTTGAGCCGGAACTGTTCGACGAGTGATCCGAGACGCGACCGAGACATCGTAGACCAGGGTAGAAGCCTTTAAAAATAATAAAAAGTGAAAAAAAATAATAGTAGGATGAAACCCATTAGAAAAGGAGGAGAATATTATAAAAATGAAAGGAAAAATAATTTACGGGCGATCTGAGGTCGGGAAGGGGATGGGGGTGAGTTTTTAAGGGTAAAAAACGGTTTTTCTCGATTTTCGGCAAAACTAAAAGTCCTATGGAAAAAAGCCAAATGGCAAAGTTGTAGGTAATAAAAAGATCTAAAACTTTTGCATTTACACTTTTTTCACATAACCTCAAAATTTATGTGAAAAATTCAAAAAACCAAGTTTTTGGTTTTTTATTTTTATCTTTTTAAAAAATAAAAATTTTTTCACGAAATTTGGTGAAAACTTACCTTTTTATGTCCCAAATACGCTGTAATTTATTTGATTAGAAATATTTATTTTTTCACCTTATTTTGAATTAATATCGAAAAAGCACCCTAATTTTCAATCGAAAAATCACCCGTCAAAATATCAGCTTTTTTCAAAAAGTTGGTATGTTTTCTGTTCGTTGAAATCTCTACTTTCCGATGGTAAAAAAAATATAAATGTTACCATAGTAAATCTTCTCAGAAAATGCAAAAAATCGAAAAAAACTCGAATTTGAAAAATTTTTTTCAATTATTATATACAATTTTGAGCTATTTATTAAAATTTACACTTTAATTACTCGAAAAACGTAAGATTACATGTTACATTGATAAAAAAAAAATTGCAAATCAAAATATACTACTATAATTAACAAACAAATAAGTTAATAAAATTAATATTCAATAAGACATCTACAATATTTGGAGAAAGTAGTCGAATCTTCTTTAAATTATATGCGTAGATGCCTATTTATAACTATCTTTAGATAACTTATATACCTGAGTGACCTACGAAAAATTTTAGCCCATCAAAAGGTATTTCATAGAGAAGTGGGGAAGGGGCTAGGCGGGTCTGGGTCTTACTTCGTACATACCTACTATTTCTTAGCAGCTGTAACAACCGTTAGCCTAGCCAGTACCTATTCGAAATACAGTACAGTATACAACATCGTTTATAAAAATACACGTGCATGCTGAGTTTCTTTAATATAATTGTGACAAGTTTACTTAAAAAAAAACTAACAAGATTAAAAAATAATAATCTCCTTTATTTTGCACAAACAAATTTAGTTACTCCCATGAAAAAAAAAATTCAAAATACATAAAAAATATATCAAAAATCTATAATAAATATATATAAAACATTTATCGTAAATATATTTTTAATAACTAACTTTTGGCCGATTTGCATATATATTTTATACATTTCAAATATATTTTAGATACATTCAAAATATATCTTAAAAGACATAAAAAACATAGCTAAGAATATAAAATATATATATATATATATATATATATATTTATTATAGATTTTTAATATATTTTTATGTATTTTGAATATTTTTTTTTCATGGGAGTAACTAAATTTGTTTGTGCAAAATAAAAGAGATTATTATTTTTTAATCTTGTTAGTTTTTTTTTTAAGTAAACTTGTCACAATTATATTAAAGAAACTCAGCATGCACGTGTATTTTTATAAACGATGTTGTATACTGTACTGTATTTCGAATAGGTACTGGCTAGGCTAACGGTTGTTACAGCTGCTAAGAAATAGTAGGTATGTACGTAGTAAGACCCAGACCCGCCTAGCCCCTTCCCCACTTCTCTATGAAATACCTTTTGATGGGCTAAAATTTTTCGTAGGTCACTCAGGTATATAAGTTATCTAAAAATAGTTATAAATAGGCATCTACGCATATAATTTAAAGAAGATTCGACTACTTTCTCCAAATATTGTAGATGTCTTATTGAATATTAATTTTATTAACTTATTTGTTTGTTAATTATAGTAGTATATTTTGATTTGAAATTTTTTTTTTTATCAATGTAATATGTAATCTTACGTTTTTCGAGTAATTAAAGTGTAAATTTTAATAAATAGCTCAAAATTGTATATAATAATTGAAAAAAATTTTTCGAATTCGAGTTTTTTTCGATTTTCTGCATTTTCTGAGAAGATTTACTATGGTAACATTTATATTTTTTTTATCATCGGAAAGTAGAGATTTCAACGAACAGAAAACATACCAACTTTTTGAAAAAAGCTGATATTTTGACGGGTGATTTTTCGATTGAAAATTAGGGTGCTTTTTCGATATTAATTCAAAATAAGGTGAAAAAATAAATATTTCTAATCAAATAAATTACAGCGTATTTGGGACATAAAAAGGTAAGTTTTCACCAAATTTCGTGAAAAAAAATTTATTTTTTAAAAAGATAAAAATAAAAAACCAAAAACTTGGTTTTTTGAATTTTCCACATAAATTTTGAGGTTATGTGAAAAAAGTGTAAATGTAAAAGTTTTAGATCTTTTTATTACCTACAACTTTGCCATTTGACTTTTTTCCATAGGACTTTTAGTTTTGCCGGAAATCGAGAAAAACCGTTTTTTACCCTTAAAAACTCACCCCCATCCCCTTCCCGACCTCAGATCGCCCGTAAATTATTTTTCCTTTCATTTCTATAATATTCTCCTCCTTTTCTAATGGGTTTCATCCTACTATTATTTTTTTTGGTTTTAAAAATTATCGACCCTGGTCTATCGTGTCCGTGAGCGGTGTCTATATGTGCGTTACTCGAGCGCGCTTTGTATGTAGATTGACTTCTGTACCTATCTATTTTGTGGTGATAGCTAGACAGTTGAAAATTTTACAGAATGATGATATATTTCAGATGACGCTAGGAACTATATATCTAGAGAAAATCGGTTAATGTAAAGTACTGTGTATATTTAAGAGCAAAAACTTTAATTTCGGAATTCTGAGTTAATAACGAAGAAACTATATTAGAATTATACTTTTAATTTGATTTCTAAAATTTAAGTTATTATAATATTAATTACTTTGTTCTTAATAGAAGAAAAATCTAAAAAGGATGTTTTTCTTTCTGAATTAAAAATTTTAAAAAGGTAAATTTCTCATGTTTAAATTGTTTATTGGACACAGAACTTTAGAAAGAATTTTAATTAGAATATCTGATGGACACCGACGAGCCTACAGCGGTTAAAACTTCATTCGCGCAAAAATATTTTCCATTCCGTGGAAGCGAATTGTTCAATAAATTATTATCATCATTATCATCATCAGCCCTTTTAATGTTCCCACTGCTCGGACTCAGGCTTCCTCTCTAGGAGAGGGAATGGGCAGTAAATCCGTAACCTACCTCGCGGGACCAGTGCAGGTTGGTAGATGTCACATATCTTAGAATTTTTGGTTCCAAGACATGCCGGTTTCCTCACGATGTTTTCCTTTACCATTTTAAATAAATAAATTGTATATAAAATTATAAATACATATAGCCAACTGTCGTTAAAATGAATATAAAAATAAATTGATTAAATTACTTTAGCAAAATAGTAGCTAGTATTATCTGTATGTATCTATTAACTTGTATACTCTCTTATATTCTTTATTGTACATAACTTTACAAAGTATAAATAGTAAGACAGCCGATGTACACAGGCGAGCTTAACCCAAAATTGGGATTTCTTACAGCAAACCTTAATATTAGATAGAAAATTTATAATAGGAGGATAACTTAACCAAATGCACAACAAAAACTAAGTTAACATAGATGAATTGAATCTTATTTTAAAATATAACAATAAGGTGCCTCACCGACATGCCAGCCAAACCGTAGGGGCCCAGCAGGGCCGAAGCCTACTGGGGCCATGGGTTCACTTCTTAAATGAAAACCTGGGGTCCTGAAACGCAAGGCAAAGAATTTAAGATAGATAGATAAAACATTTATTTGATGCAACACCGAAAATCAACACACAATACACATAAAAATACAAACATAAAATTGAGTACATAAATTAACAAAAAAATAAATAAATAGAAAATGTAAACCATCACAGATATCAATGTTACGAGTGCTTATATTGAATTACAATCATAAAAGAAAAAAAAACATTAAAAAATTAAACATAAAAACATAGGTAGCTTTTTAAATGTTTTGTTTGGCAAATAAACAAAAAACCGGCCAAGTGCGAGTCGGAATCGCCCATGAAGGGTTCCGTAGCAGCAAGTAACATAATATAAAAGTTCTTGTAGTTCGTTGTAACTTTCATCGATGTTTTAACAATAGTGTATTTTTTTAGATTTATGACGTATTAAAAAAAACTACTTACTAGATCTCGTTCAAACCAATTTTCGTTGATGGTTTGCATGGTAATGTACATCATATATTTTTTATAGTTTTATCATTCTCTTATTTTAGAAGTTAGAGGGGGACACACACATTTTACCACTTCAGAAGTGTCTCTCGCGCAAACTATTCAGTTTAGAAAAAAATGATATTAGAAACCTCAGTATCATTTTTGAAGACCTATCCATAGATACCCCACACGTATGGGTTTGACGAAAAAAAAATTTTTGGATTTCAGTTCTAAGTATGGGGACCCCCAAAATTTATTGCTTTTACTCTATTTTTGTGTGAAAATCTTAATGCGGTTCACAGAATACATCTACTTACTAAGTTTCAACAGTATAGCTCTTATGGTTTCGGAAAAAAGGGCCTGTAACATACGGACGGACAGACAGACAGACAGACAGACATGACGAATCTATAAGGGTTCCGTTTTTTGTTATTTGGCTACGGAACCCTAAAACCTGCAGAGTGCAGTGCGTTTAAGGTACACACCCACTCCGGTTTTAGTCATTTAAAGTCTGATACGTTCTCCTGCTCCGCCTTAGAATAGGAGAAGTAATTAGATGACTTCTAACCTAAAAAGAAAGAAAGAAAAAGCATTTATTTGCGGCAAACATGGCGCACACCTTAAAATAAAACAAAATAACAAAGTTGACAAAAGTAGCACTTAATTAGGTTATGCGTCACATCCGCGCAAAACGGCTGGTGCTCAGCAAAATGCTGGGGCTCGTGTAAGACAGAGCCACAGCGCTGATTTTCAGCACCAGCCGCCGTCGACGGTGAGACGTTGATCGGCCAGCAAGGATTTTAGGAACTTACATATATGAAAACCGTTATACCTAGTCAAAATTTTAATTTACAGTCGCGGCGAAACAGTCCAGTGTGCCCTCTCTTAAACTTTCTTACTCAGTTTGCTGGCGATTTCTTAATGATTAATGACGAGCACATAACAAAGAACCACTTAATTATTAATGAAAGAGGTATATCTCTCTCCCCTGATTTTCCCCCTGTTTATAACTCCAATATCTATTGTATATAAGACATATTGCTGATGCCTACAAGATTTTTATGTTGGCCCCTTAAAACTTTCATTGACCGTTATGTAGGGCAAAAGTTATAACAATGTTGTAACTCGCTTTCCATCAGGTGAGATAGCGGTCAAGCGTGAACCTATCGATAGTAAAAAAATGCCTTTTAAATATGGCTATACCTAATATTTTTTTTTAGGTGGGACATGATCCAAAGAAGAGATGGATGAATTGTGTGAGGAGTGATATGAAAGAAAAGGGAGTTAGTGATAGCGTGAAGGGGACAGAATGGAAGAAAGAAAGGAGTTGCGCCGACCCCGAGTATTTAAAAAAAAAACAAATATTTTTATTTCACATATACAGGATGTGGCGTAAATAGTGGTCCAACGTTAACGAGTCGATATACCATATTTTCAGCTATCATATACCACAATTTAAAACCACTTTTTAACATAGGTCTCAGAATAAAAGTGATCTTTATATTTTTTTTTGAAAAACAACACCTTGTGATACTAATTTGGCTCTAATTTCAACAGAAATATTTTTTTTCCTATTTTGTTCTTTGTATATTACTGCTGAATACATGTGCTATAATACGCAAATAACTGTTTTACTGTAAACTTAAAAATATTAAAGAATAAATTGTTTATTTCAATTTTTAACTATAATCTTCAGATGATCAATAGATTTTGGGCGCGAATGGTGTAAAATAAATGTACTACACTGTCGGTGCCCATTATTGAAAAAATATGTCCATTAAATGCAGATTCTAATGTGGTATAAAAAAAACTAATACCATGGTTAAAAAAAAGTTATTGAGATTTAATATTTACTTATAAAACGTCAGAAGCTAGTGGTTGTTTCCTACTTCCTTTTATAAAAAAAGTGGTTGTTGTTACGATATTTCTATGTTACAGTAATAATAATATTATGTAAGAACAGTAGTAGTAAGTAATATGGGATAAGGGCAGGAAGAAGAAGAGATGGGACACCATCCAACGACATCTTCCGCACTCGGGCCGGGTTGGGAGGTCATGACAGACTTTTACTGATTAAAATCAATTCTTAGTTAATTCGTTGCCTTTCATACCAGGGTCGGGTTTTCCTTTCAGAAGCGAACCCACGGTCCCAGTAGGATACGACCCTGCTGGGCCCGTATGGTTTGCTGACATCTCCTTGGGGCACGCGTGGAACACTATGTGCCGTCGGTGACTTAGGCTCGTTCCGGTTGGTTACCGTCCGATAACCGTCTGTAACGAGCCTAAGCCGCTACCCTTTGCTCGCCATCTGCAAGCCCACGCCTGCGGTGGTTATACCTACTCTAAGTTTTGTTTTACGAATCATGGGCAGCTAGCCCTGCTACCACCTTGCTTTGCTGGCAAACAACCATGGCGTAACATAATGTAATAGATAAAAAAAAAAGACATTTTACTGAAATTTTCGGAATCTTAACTATAATAATGTAAGTACAACGTGAGTTTGACAGTTTGCACGCCACAGGTGAAGGCATTAGTGCAGTTTTACGCTAGTTACATTCATCATCATCATCATCATGTCAGCCGAAAGACGTCCTCTGTTGGACATAGGCCTCCCCCAAGTGTCGCCACAATGAACGGTCCTGTGCGTCTCGCATCCATCGGATTCCCGCAACCCTTACCAGGTCATCGGTCCACCTTGTAGGACCCCTTCCAACGCTAAGTCTTCCAGTACGTGGTCGCCATTCCAGAACCTTTCGACCCCAACAACATTAAATTACACTAATGCGGCCTTTTTTGATAACCTAATCCTAATCCATATTTTTCTTGGGCAAAGGCCTCCTTCTACTCTTTATGAACCCATGCTCCGACCACACAGTTAAATTTTCAGTAAAATGCCGAAAAATACTGGCTGCTGTTTTAATAGAGAAAAAATGGAATAGAATAAACTTTATTGTACTCCCAAAAAGTAACACAACTAAAAAACTTTTAAAACAAAACTATATTTTTAAAAAAGGAATTCAAATGTTACTTCAATAAAAGAGGACAGAAGCCATTATTTGATTTCGTTTTCTTCTACTGTCTCAAATGGCTGCGAAACAAAAATATGTTACAAATTGTTGAATTTTGAACACGTTTATTCGTTCTGTTTTCTAGAAAGCTTGACAAATATTGAGATTGTGTGTGCATCGAACAATTGTTGGAAAATAAACGGCTCCTATGTTTTAGTATCATAAATTCAAAACTTCAAGCAATCATTGTCAGCAGTAAATAAGTAATTACGCGCTAGTGGTTGTAGGTGGGTTTCCCACTACATTATATGTATGAATTGAACTTTAAGGCTGAATTGTACTATTTAACTATAACCATAACAAAGCCGTTAACAGTTGTCAAATCGTCGAATTGACCAATAGGCGGCCGTTTCACGGCTGACTATGGTAAATGATGCAACTCACCCTAAATCAGGTAGGCAGGTTTAAAAGAACGTGTATATTATGTCGTTGAACAACAAGCAAACAATGACAACCCCCGCTCTTGGGCGGAGCGGGAGATAGTGTCAGACTCTTACTGACTACAAAACCCACCCCGTTCCTTCAAGCCTTCATAACGGGGCTCGAGATCCCTTTCGGATAACCCTGGCCCCAGTAGGCTTTGACCAGGCTGGGCCCCTGCTGTTGCTGACAACTCCTTGAGGCTCGCGGGAACAGTGCGCGCCGTCGACGACTTGGACTTGGTCCGGACAGTTACCGGACAGTCGGACACCGAGCTACCCATTGCTCACTGTCCGCAAGCCCGCGCCTACAGTGGCTGGAAATCGGGATCGGAATCCCGGCGGCGGCGAGAGCGCCGTTGCCTGATGCAGTCGGCCTCCTCTTTAGCGAGCATTACTGCTTCGCAGAAGTCGGCGACCGCCTGCCACTCCTCCTCGCTCCGGACCATGGCTTCAACCATGGCCCGGCGCGAGAGGTCTCCGCCGCCGATCGCCCCCACGAGGGCCTGGGGATGCTCCGCCCAAGCAGGGCACACCTCGACTGTGTGCTCCACCATGTCCTCCGAGCGTTCCACACAGTGGCGACACCCGGGAAGACATGTGACATTCACCAACCCGTACTGGGCCCGCGTGGTGGATTACGGCCCATTCCCTCCTCTAGAGAGGAGGCCTGAGTCCCAGCAATGGGAACATTAAAAAGGCTGATGATGATGATGATGAAAACAGGCGAATAAGTCCAACTTTCTTATTTTACAAAAAAATAATAAAAAAATCTAAAGTAACTTTAATTTCGGAAGCCCGTATCCCAGGTTTTGTTGATACCAACTTTATTTTGACATTCAGTCGGAATAAGAATCTCCACTTTTTGAAGTCGTTTAAAAAGAGTGGTTGTATTGTGATGAAAACACGCCAATCTTGAATAGCCTTGCGAGATCACAGTAATGTGATAGGTACCGAAGATCACATGACCTATTTATTTATTTATATGCATACGCTTTAATGTACAACAAGATTTAAAGGAAACCTATTATTTTCCATTTTGATCGCCATTTATTTATTCATAATCCTGCAATATTTCCATAAATTGAGTGACTTTTGGGATATACAAGGTGCAGTTTTAAAGGTGCAAAAAAATTCAGGATGTAATTATGTTAGTGATTCTCGACCCGAATCAATAATAAAATGAGTAGGTATTTTTTTAAATTTTTTTTCTTATATATGGAAATCGGTATGTGTGAACTACCTTTTTTTTAAACTCTGCTAGTCTGATACCTCCCTTATAACCACGCTTTCACACACCCAAACGCACCATTATTTAAACCGCGCTTTCACACACATACACGCAACGTAAAGCACCAATAATCTCCCGCACGACACACCCTAGCCACGCCCCCGCGCCATCGATCAATCGATCAAGTTTAGTGTAACTGATGTCGCCGACGTGTGCATACACGCGCTTGCAATATTCGCCCACAGCGCCTTCGGTTAACGTTTGCGGTATCTAGTGATGAAAGATGACAGACCAATACTCCAATGTGGAGTTGGTGGAGATAGTTCGCTTGTATGCTATCAGTGGAAACATCGTAACGTCCATCTCAAAGGGTAATACTGGCTGCTACGCAAAGACTCCGCGAGTTTCGACGATTCGGCGTTCCCCGGCTTGCTGAAGGTCGCGGCAACGAAGGCCTGCTTGTCGCCTTGCAGGAAAATATCCTGGAATACTTCAAGCGAGAGCCACGGGCCAGCACGCGGGATGCTGGTCTACGGTTTGGTTTCCTCACTACGGTCGGCAAGTACGTTACGTGAAAAGGTGATCACTAGTGATTAGTGCTTTCGACACTTTAAAACGAATGTGTTTGTGCTACGAAATTAAAAGAAAATCAGCAACGTCGTGCTAGACTGCTGTCTGTTTGAACAACACCTCCAGGTAACATAAGTACCTGCTTAGGTATTTATTTTATTTTATTAGTAAGTACATAAAAAGTCATTTGTAAATACGTTGTTAGCCGAATCAATTTGATTAGTGTAAATAAGTTGATTTAAAAATTTTAACTACGGTAAAAATACCTACCTAACAGGCAAGATAAATCACTTAAAAACCTACCTATCTACGTAACTAGCACAAATTATCTTGAAGTGTTTTTTATCGGTCCTCAGCCCATTAAAAAGTACGAAGGGAAATTTCACATCCACCAATTTAATCTACAAATAAAAACGAAATTATTACGGAAAACTGACCTTGAGAATGACATTACCTACAGACTGCGTCTGGTAGGTACGTTCATGTACCACTGCGTATCTAAATCTCGCGCGCGCGCGCTCCATGATACCTACGGACGGAGGCACGGACGCCTCATAAGGTTTATTGATCTCGGCCTAACATTTTATTCATCAGCTGATACGTAAGTACCTATCGACGCGACGTCAACGTGACTTAAAAGATTTTCACATTGTGATGATGCTTAAAAGCGAGTAATTAAATAGCGAAATTTAAGACATTAATGTACATTATGATCATCGAATTCGATCTACATCTAAGGTTAAATTATTCATTTCGTAAAATAAGTGGGCGGAGCCTCGTACAGGTTGATGCACTCACACACACAGTGACACGGCGTGCTATAAATCGCAACGGGTGATTCTGTATTTTTTTAAGAAGTTTATTTAGAGAGTTATTCTGAAAAACGGTTAAAATTAAAAAATAAAAATAACAAGTTTTACTGATTATTGACCAGGTATCTTATTTTTATATGATTATTTATGAGTTTTATTACAACCTCCTGAAATATTGTGCAGTTTTAAAACTGCACCTTGTATATTAATGCTAATAACTTTGCTGTTTATGAATATTATTTATTGAGACTTTACTTATATAATAACAAGATCTTTTCTAATGAGCCCTTTAAGTATTTTTACGAATTAAAAATTAACTAAAACAAATATGTACTAACAAAGGATAACTAAGTACATCCACACACATATACATTACTTAATATTCGTACCTCGTACCACAAAATAGATGGGTACAGAAGACAATCTAAATACAAAGCGCGCTCGAGCAACGCACACATAGACACCGCTCACGGACACGAAATCTCGGCTCAATCGCCCGGTCGCACTTGTACAATTCGGCGCAACGCGCTGACCTTAGCGCGATGGCGTAGCGTATATTAAAAGTGAAGTACATACATGAGATTAACTTCTGTACCTATCTATTTTGTGCCTGTACCTCGTACGCTCATACCTCGCCACCGACGTACCTCAGCAAACCACTTCCTTTGTAAAAGAGTTTTAATAATCAAACACTTTTTCCTAGATTTCTGGATAACAACAAGCTACCTAATTTAAAAAATGTTTTTACGTTCCGTTCCCTCAAGTTTAAATGGAGGCAGTCGGTTTGTTTTATTAAACATTGTCACTGGCTTCTGGCCAGATTTGACACAAATTAGAGATATATAGGTACAGAAGTCAATCTACATACCGTAGTCTTAATGCAAAAACCAACTAAATGCATCAACATTTTTGCATCATTATATTATGTTATCATATTCGATCAAATCTGCAGATTATTTACTTTTTGCCGAATATATCTTTGTAAATAAGTAACGTGGCTAATAACAACTTTTACCAGTAGATTCGCCTTGACGAGACGAATCGATAGGTAGCTATATTTAACATAATTTCGGTAAAAAATTGCAGATAGTTGGTTTTTGCAATAAGGATACGACACAAAGTGCGCTTGAGGAACGCACACATAGACACCGCTCACAGGCACGATATCCCGGATCAGTTAGAATCAATGCGAGTGTCATCCGCTTGAGACACGCGTCTGTGAACTATTTTGTACACTGTTGTTTTTTAAGCTACTAGTTGTTTCAGAGATATGTAAGTATTTGCTTGTATGTATTTAGTTGACTCGTTTTAACCTAGTACAGAACAGTTAGGTAGGTAAGTAAGCGAATGGCCCACGGCCTAGTGCCCGTGAATTATTTCACAAAAAAGTTCACAAACGCGTGTCTCAAGCGTATGCATACGCGCTCGCAATGAGCTGAATTAAGTCGAGATATCATGTCCGTGAGCAATGTCTATGTTTACGTTACTAGAGCGCGCTTTGTATGTAGATTGACTTCTGTACCTATCCATTTTGTGACCGTGCCGAGAAAGCGACGATGACTTTGTGGTCATACATGAGATATAACTTCTGTACCTATTTTCTGCTTTTACTGACTAAAGCCTACCTGTGTTCCTTCAGTTTCCTTTGTGTCTTAAGGTCGCGGTAACTCTTTCGAACGAACCCGCAGACCTGGTTAGTTAACTATCCAATGAATTAATTAACTAATTAAGACTAGTTGGTGAGTTAACATTTATTTAGTTAACACGTCATAACAAGCTATGTAATTACATCTGTATACATACATAGTTCGTTATCATGTCCCATATAATCCCGAGGGTCATTACCAGGGAATTAATTAAAACCTTCCATTTTGTGACGATATTACCACAAAATAGATAGGTACAGAAGTCAATCTCATGTATGTACTTCACTTTTTATACCTACGCTAGGCGTCTCAAAAAGGCTAGAAGGGCCACAAAACAAAAGCTAGAAGCGGTCACAAAAAAAAAGCTGAAGCGCGCGACAGCTTGAAGTCAGGGAAGCTTGAAGCGGCTTCTAGCTTTTTTTGTGGCGGCACCGGCGCACACGAGCCACAAAAAATAGGCCGACACAAAAAAAACCTAGAAGCGGCTTTTTGGCGGCCCGTGTGCTGGTACACTAAGTGCGACCGCGCGATTGAGCCGAGATATCGCGTCCGTGAGTAGTGTCTATGTGTGCGTTGCTCGAGCGCGCTTTGTATGTAGATTGACTTCTGTACCCATCTATTTTGTGACATTACTTCGGTGTATGGAAGAGATCATTAACGCAGATTAGTCTTTGGTGTGAACTATTTTGAATTAATTAAAATTGCTTGTGTCCGTTAGGACATTTCTTTTTTGTGGAAAATTATATAAAAACAGATATTGTTTCTTTTTTTTTGCGCGAAATCCCAAAAAGAATCGCCTTGTCAAGAATACGCGAAATTTTAAAGTAAATAATTAAACCCGTATCCCAAAATCATTCAAATCCGTTCGAGCGTGAAGAAGTAACCAACATTAGTATGCTTAAAAGTATTTTTAGTATTGAATAGTATGTTAGTACCATCGCGGTCATTTCTGTCTGAACACTTAAAAAAAAATCGGTTTAATCCTGCCACGCGGCGCCACACCAAACCCTTTAAAAATTTTGTTTCGAGTTCAAGCAAAAATGAACTTAGCGGTGGTCAGGCGGAAGTGTCTTTTGTGGTCCATACACACTCACAAACTTTTGTTTTTATAATATTAGAAATCATCATCATCATCATTTCAGCCGATATACGTCCACTGTTGGACATAAGCCTCCCCCAAGCGTTGCCACAACGAACGCTCCTGTGCGTCTCGCTTTCATCGGTTTCCCACAACCTTCACCAGGTCATCGGCCCACCTTGTAGGAGGCCTTCCAACGCTGCGTCTTCCGGTACGCGGTCGCCACTCCAGAACCTTTCGGCCCCAACGGCCATCTGTTCTGCGAGCAATGTGCCCTGCCCATTGCCACTTAAGTTTGGCAATTCTTCGTGCTATGTCCGGCATCCTTAGTTTTCCTGCGGATATCTTCATTTTTTATTCGATCACGCAAGGAAAAGGAACTAAACGGACTTGCGATGAACCATTTCTAGGCACGCTTTTGAGACAGAACCTCGCTTCTTCTTCTTTTCCGCGCTTGTTTCTTCTTGCTTTTTCTCATTGCGAGCGCGTGGATCCGCTTGAGACACACGTCTCAGAACTTTTTTGTGAAATAATGGAGCAAAAGAAAGTTATAGTGTGTTTGTCTTTAGTCTGTTTAGAGGACGTCCACTATATGTATTAGAAATAATAATAATAATATTCCACAACTATACACAACGCCAAATATGTCAATTAAATTAAAATTGTCCACCATACGGAGGACGATTACGTGTGACATAGATAATTTCGTATTCCTCTCAAAGACCCTTTTAACATTTCGTATCAGTGATTAAAGAAACAATTAAAAAGCCATTGTGTCTCGGTGGTTGTTCGCCCATCCAACGGGTTAATTGATTCTCATATTATGGGGTGCATAAAAATAGGTTACGTGCCATTTTTCCGCCGTCGACGACTTGAGCTCGGTCCGGCTTATTACCAGACGATCGGATAGTGAGCTACGCAATGCTCGCCGTCCGCAAGCCTGCGTCTACGGTGGCCGGAAATCAGGATCGGAATTCCGGCGGCTGCTGAGGCTTGTGCGCCGTTGCCCCACGCGGTCAGCCTCCTCCTTTGCTAACAGTAGTACAGGATATTGTACTAAATCCCCGTGCAAAAGATCGCCGCAGCCGATCGCCCAGACAAAGACACGGCGATGCTCTGCCCAAGCGGGGCATACTTCTACCGTGTCCTCCGAGCGGTCCATACAGTGGCGAGTTGGCGACACCCCTAATTTACCGTGTCCGGTGAGAACCTGCGTCATGCGGAAGGTGAGGACGCCGGGAAGTCTCTCCAGCCACGCCTCAAAGAGGGGACTTACTGCCATAATTCATCATCTTCCTGCCTTAGTCCCATTTATTTGGGGTTGGCCCAACACGTTTTTTTCCTCCATTCTGTCCTGTCACTCGTCACGCTATCACTAACTCCCTTTTCTTTCATATCGCTTCTCACACAATCCATCCATCTTTTTTTAGTCTCCCTCTCCCTCTCCATCCATCCACATGTAAACTCATAACTTTTTTAGCAGCATGCGTTTCGTCCCTCCTTTTCACATGACCATACCAAGACAAACGATTCCTTTTCAACTTTTCAGTCACTGGCGCCACTTTCAAACTTCCCCTAATATAGTCTTACTGCCATAATTGTGGCGTGCCAATTCCTGTTCTAGGGTGGCCTGAGAGAGCCTGTCAGACTTTTACTTACTAATACCCACTATTTGCCCCTCACCCACGGCGACTTTATGTAGCGATGCTGTCGAGCGTTTCGTAAGCGTGTGACAGCTTCGCTACCAACGCGCATTAGTCGCATTTGCTAGCGCTATAGAAAAGATGCCAACGCGCTGTTAACGCACTACAGCATCGCAACTTTATCGATGTGAATGCGCTACAAAAAGTCACCGTGGCCGGGCCTTAGCCAAGCATGCATTATAATTTATTATCTAAACTAAACATGTCTGCAAAATTTCAACTCAATCGGTTAGTGACAAAATTCATTTACAAGATTTAACGCAAACAAATATACCTACATAAAAACATAGCAAGTTAAATAAAAGCTTGCAAAAACTTGCCTTAAGTATTTCTTAACTTTATAAATTCTACATTTGTAAGGCTTCGGAAAACATTTTTGTTGACCAATAGAAAGTTACCGATCGCCATGGCCAAAGTAAAAGCTTGCGAAACTCTACAAGTTACCTTTCGTAACCATTTTTCATGAAAGTAAATCTTTTCCCTTTACAAGTACCTTGATAAATCGGAAATTGAATAAAGGATTCTGATTTCGATAACGCTGGCTAGCGTTGGGGCATTATAGTAATCTTTTTCATCGGTCTTTTTATGTATTTTATAAACAGTAATGTTGAAATCTAAGGCTAAAAATATCGACTAAGAAACAGATTTTACGTTTTGAGAACTAGGTTTCTTGAATTTTTTTTTACAATTTTTTATTTTATGTTTTATTCAAGATTTACAGAAATGGTTTCATAAGTTATTTAATTTTATAACAATGGAACATTGCGTTAAAAATAAAATAAACATTGCTAGTAAAATAGTGTTAGTCAAAGAAGAAAAACAAAAAAAAAAACTACTAGATACGAAATTCTAATAATCAACGATATTATGAATCGATGAAAATAGAATATTTAACCCTTTGTGTGTCCGGAACGTGGATCCACGCGAGATACAATAACTTTTTAATTGTGACTCTAATTACATACGAGAGGTTAATAACTTAATAAAAAATAAACACGTCATAAAAAAACATAAATCTCACATCACATAAATCACACCACCTACCACAGTGATCTCTTTTTAACCCAAAGGTTGACTGGGAGAGAATGCCTTGTTGCATTAAGTCCGCCTATGTACCACTACTGTACATGAAGTTTAAATAAATAAATAAATAAATAAATCTTTTGCCAAATTGCAGCATAGTTTGTCGGCAGTGATCTCGTTGGATAGATTTTCTTTAGAAACTAATAGACAAAGACAAAAATAACATTATAGTAGACTAGCTTTTGCCCGCAGTTTAGAACGCGTACATATAATGTCTATGTTACTCAGAAATAACTGGAATTCCCTGCCGGAGTCTGTGTTTCCTGATAGCTATAACCTAGGGGTCTTTAAGTCAAGAGTGAATAGATTGCTTCTAGGCAAGCGTGCTCCATCGTCGGCCACATCATCGCTTACCATCAGGTAAGATAGTAGTCAAACGCGAGCCTATCCATTATAAAAAAAAAAAAAAAAAAAATAAAGCAGCTTTATATCAGGGAAAACATTTTAGCAATCGGACCAGTACTTTTAGAGATTACTTCCTACAAACGAAAAAAAAAACAAACTTTACCTCTTTATAATATTGGTGAAGAAAAGTGGATTTTTTACGTAAATGATACTAACCATCAATGTTGCCAGAACTGCATGCAATATAAAACATCAAAACGGTCATCACTTGTCTGCCCTTCTCTCGTACCAGTTGGTAATCAAAACATTCCAATAAGCAAGATAAATAAGCAGAAAGTTCGAGCATGGCTATCCTATCAAAATATTATCTCGCATCTCTATACACCCGGTAGTAGTTAAAAAAGAAAGAAAAAATATAGATTTGGACCATCAAATCCAACCATACAGTTAACAAAACAATAATAAAATAAAAATTGGCAATGATTAAAAAAAAATTTGGGAAATCATTTCATTCAGGAGCGAGACTCACCTACGTTCCGTCAGTTGTCCTTTGCGTTCTAGAACCATGGGTTTCCTTTGCAGAAATTCCCCACAGGGTTCCTTAGGGTTTTACTGTCGTCTCTTTGAGGCACGTGTGGTATGGTACAGTATGTGCCATCAACGTCGTTAAGTTCGGTCCTTACGTCCAGCGAAATATACTTACAAACAATGCCGAAGCCCTGGGTAAGTAGCTGTTAAGCGACTGTTAGGCGGTACGAAGTTCGCCGCGTCAGCTAGTGTTTAAATACCTATACAGATAGATTAGGTTACTTAATAAAACTAAGAAACTATAGCTACATTTTGTTTACTTTGTTATTATTAAAATCTGTAATATGTATCCACAACAATGTATCTAAAAGCAGCCATGTTTTAACAGCAGGTGCTGGTCTACCCACATTATAAGTTAATTATCTACTTACAAGGGTAAATTATGAGCTGTGGCCCATTTTACACCACCTGTGTCCGACATCTACCCTTATCTGCCGGAGATAGTTTTTGGGTAAAATCATAATATTTTCAACCTAACCTAATGAGTGACATTGACTTATAAGGCTATGATCACACTGCCACGCATCACGCTGCATGTTGCGTGTCAGCGCGTGAGTGCATTTTTCTCCGCATGTAGGCGCTGAGATGGATGTGTGGTGTGACGAGAGTGGATAAAGTGAGAAAAAAGTATATTAGAGGAAGTTTGAAAGTGGCGCCAGTGACTGAACATTTGAAAGGTAATCGGTTGTCTTGGTATATATAGCTTGGTGTATATGGTCATGTGAAGAGGAGAGATGAAGCACATATTACTAAAAGAGTTCTGAGTATATATGTAGATGGATGGAGAAGGAGAGGAAGGCTGAAGAAAAGATGGATAGATTGTGTGAGGAGTGATATGAAAGAAAAGGGAGTTAGTGATAGTTTGACGGATGACAGGACAAAATTGAAGAAAAAAACATTTTGCGCCGACCCCAAGTAATATGGGATAAGGGCAGGAAGAAGAAGAAGTAGGCGCGTGATCTGCATGAACGCGCGTGGATGCGTTTTCGATGTGTTGGACTGTGCGTATTTTCTATACAAACGGAGATACTTACCAGCAACTTTGAGACACACATTCACGCGTCACGCTGCGTGGTGCG
This sequence comes from Mythimna ferrago, assembly GCA_910589285.2. Lineage (NCBI taxonomy): Eukaryota > Metazoa > Arthropoda > Insecta > Lepidoptera > Noctuidae > Mythimna > Mythimna ferrago. Next base: position 7,812,949 of record OU342693.1, read on the forward strand.
TGACAGTGTGATAACCGCCTAACTACGATAAGTGCTTGCCTACTTTTTGGACGCCCACGTTTGTTCGTGTTTTAGCGTTTATTCGTTGATGTGACCGACACCCTTGTGATTGTTGAAGGGCTTGGGTTAAATAAAAGTACGTTTATTATAGATTACACTGTCAGGCAGAACTAGTTTTTTAGCAAGTAATGTTTTTTTAAGCGAATTTTGAGGACGTGTGAAAAAGTCACATTGGTGGGTGGGTGATTTTTACCCACCTATGTTTTTTTTTATAATTATTATTGATAGGCTCGCGTTTGACCACCATCTCACCTGATGGCAAGCGGTTTCTTGCGAACATTCGGATGACGAGCAAGGGGTAGCTCTCCGTCCTTTCGTCCTATAAAGACCTAGTCCGAGTCGTCTACCGCACGCAGTATTCCACGCGCGCTTTAAAACGATGTTTGTTAGCAAGCCATAGGATCCCACTGCTAGGGCATGGGAACGGTTCTAAAAAGGATACTCGTCAACTCAAAGGCAACTTAAGGACAACACGTTTAAGTCAGTAAAAGTCTGACACGCCCACACGCCCCGCCCTAAATCGGGAGAAGACAAAATCTCACCTTGAAAAAAAACCTCTACATTAAAATAACAAGACCGGATATACACAAGCCTTTCAAATTTTGAGGATTCTTAGCTTGCATTATTCATACAAACCTACACCGGGAAGGTAATATTTGACCTTTTAATATGACACCTTTGATGACACTACCGAAACACTGACTTATTCATAGTCGCACACCACACGCTACGTTCAGCCCTTTGGGTGCCTATAAATACGGACATAGCGAGGGCAGCCCATAATAAGGTAAACCTATAAATACACAATTCTATACCGCTTTTTAATTGTACTGCAATTGTAAATTGTAAAGATTTCTATCATAAAGAAAAACGTTTAGTAATGATGAGACTTACGGCGTGTTGTTGAAACCTCTACGGTCCGGACCAAGCGTTTCGCCTCGTCGTTTATACCGCGTACATCGAGGGACTGGAACAATTAGCCTGCGGCGATCTTCCCATCTGAATATAATTTAGGTAGACACCTAAATTATATTCAGACGGGAAGATCGCCGCAGGCGCACTAGTTTAGTAAGAGCCTAATCACTCTTGCCTTATAGACATAAGGCAAGAGTGATTAGGCTCTTACTAAACTAGTGCGCCTCACCATCAACGATTGCATCACTGCTTACCATCAGGTGGGATCGCAGTCAAGCACCAGTTTATATCAATTTAAAAAAAAAAGGCGGCCACCGTGACGCGGATTTACGGAAGACAATCAATGGGTATAGTACCAGTAAGTCCGGGACGAATCATTTGATGACTCTTCCCCTCAAAAAAAAAATGCGTGTAGGCAATTTTATTTATTTATTTATTATACGCTTTATTGTACATCATTACACATACAAAAAGGAAACTAAAACTAAAACACATACATACAATGGGCGGCCTTATCGCATTCCGCGATCTCTTCCAGGCAACCTGGAATGGACAGTAATTGCCTGGACAAGAAATGGGGCTGTCGTTGGTGTGAGAAACTAGAGTTACACATATATATAATAATATATACACAGATATATACATATGCTTTTTTTTTTTTTTTTGCTTTTTTAGGATGTTACATAGTATATTTTATTAGATTTCCTGATGGCTACAAACTTGGAGTCTATCAGTCAAGAGTAATAAGTTAATTCTAACTCGGCTACTTTTAATCTGCCTTCTATTCCGACTTCGCGGCCGGTATAAACGATATTCATGCAAAGACGCGGGCAAAAGCGAGTAAAGAATAAAAATAAGAATTCTGATCAAGTAGGAAGCAAGTACCTAACTATATTTAACTGCAGTAATCACAACATTCTCATGATACAACATAATATTCTATCCCCACAATATTAATATAGTCATCACCTTCTACATTAAAAGTATAATTTACCGTCAAATAGGCGAGGTAAGCAGCGTCGTAATTCTCATTATGAGCTCGTAAAGGTCTCATAATTAAGGTGATCCTGTTGATCCTCCGTATATTTGTTATTAACTAACGTATCGGAGCGTCCTTTTGGTTCGGCATTATTACTTCCAAAATAAATAATGTGATGTTCAGTTTTGTGTGAAGAGATACATGGCACACAGAAATATATTAGGTACTAGTTGTCATCGCAAACGTTGTCCTGTCTTAGGGCTTGTATATAAAACTGCGAATTGGCGTGATGCGAATTCGCATCACAGAAAACTGCGACACGAATTGCAGCGATGCGATTTTGTGCGGCAAGCTATCTCCCTTTCACGATGTGGGCGACCATACCTTCGTACGGAAAAGTATTATATAAACTAGGCCATAACATGCATCGTAAAAAGAAGTGCTCACTTCTGTCATTGTTAAGAAGAAACAGGAAAAAGAAACTGATTGAACTTGAAAAAAAACTGCGAATCAATTCGCAAGTGCTTTCGATGCGACTCTGCATTGCAGGTACCTGTGATGCGATTTGCTGTGATGCGACACGACGCTGCATCGCAGAAAGTTGCGATGCGAATTGCTGCGATGCGAGTTGCTGCGATGCGATTTCATACAGCAAAACATCGGTTCAGATGACCGTAAAATGTCCGATGCGAAATAATTCGCACGTGCTTGAGATGTGTCATGCTCGTAGATTTTTACAATGCGACGCCGCATCGTAGTTTTGTGTTTGGGCCCTCAGCTATGAACTGTGAAACGCGCGAAGGCTAAATAGACGTAGTTTTCAGAAATTTTCCAATTTTCTGCGCAATTTTCTTCTTTTTACTTTCTGTAAGGACCTTCCACGAAGTATTAGAAAACTTCAACAAAAACAAGATGAATGTAATCGGTATTGTCAATCTCAAATGATAGCGTGTAATCAAGGAAAGTAGGGATTTATTTTTAAACATATTGCTTGTAGTGTAAGAGCTAGCGCGCACTGGTAACTTTTGTCACGGTGACTTGTTTGTCACTGTCGCGTCGCCTTTCCAAAGTGTGGGTAGCTCGCTGTCCGGCCGTCCGGTAACTGTCCGGACTAAGCCCAAGTCGTCGACGGCGCGCGCTGTTCCCACGCGCCTCAAGGAGTTGTCAGCAACAGCAGGGGCCCAGCCGGGTCGAAGCCTACTGGGGCCAGAGTTATCCGAAAGGGCGCTCGAGCCCCGGTATGAAGGCTTGAAGTAACGGGATGGGTTTTTTAGTCAGTAAGAGTCTCCCGCTCCGCCCAAGAGCGGGGGTTGCCATTGGATGATTTTTCCCATCGAAAAAAAAAAGAGTGCGCACACGAAGCGAGACAGTGACAGACAGCGCTATAAGACCTTGCTTTATGCCAAATTTCAGGATTCTGGGTCAACGGGAATTAATTATTCATTTTGATTTCCTCGAGAATGTCCTAATGTACGTTTTTTTGCCATAGAAACTAAAGTATCTTTTTTTTTGTTAACTTATAAGTTTGATTTTATGAACCTTCAAGAGTCCGCAGACTTGAGCACATAGTTTTAATTTTAACTCGTTACCTCCACGCGTTCCCGAGATAAAGGGTCTTGACAGACAGACAAACAAACAGAAAGACGGACGGATGGAACGGACCTTTGCTCTATGGAACGGACGGACAACAAAGTGATCCTATAAGGGTCTAAACAGACGGACCGCATTTCAACTGCAATCCAACTGCAAATTGCAGTTTAAGTGCAGTTTGAATGCAGTTGACTGCAATAGAACTGCAAACACGACTGCAATAGAACTGCAAACCAAACACCATGCGCGGGAGGGCGGAGCGTGTGGGCGGAAACTGCAAACCAAACGATGCAGTTCGAATGCAGTCGGTGTGCAGTTCACACGACTGCAATCGGACTGCACGTTTGTTTTGCAGTTCTATTGCAGTCGTGTTTGCAGTTCTATTGCAGTCGTGTCAACTGCATTCAAACTGCAATTTGCAGTTGGATTGCAGTTAAAATGCAGTCCGTCAGTTTAGACCCTAAGGGTTCCGTTTTTTCCATTTAAGGTACGGAACTCCAAAAAGCGGAGAGAATCCTGAGTATAGGGTATACTCAGGATTCTCTCCGCTTTGGAGTACTTCCGTACTTTGGAGTGACAGGCTACTACGTAAAAAGTTCTATAAATAATATAGGTATAATATGTGTTATAAACTTCGAGAACATCCAAAGATATTTATTCTGAATACCTACTCTTTCAACTTATCATACAGGTTCCGTTTTCCATTTCTACTTCACGAATGCTTACGTTTAGCGTAGATGGTGACGCTATATTGCGCGCGCCAATGTCGGTAGTCAGAATGTAAATGGCGAACGACCGGCGACGAGTGACAATTTTGTCACCAGTGCGCGCACCTCTATGAAAAGCCAACGGCCCGGTGACAGTTTGGGCTTGTTCGCCGGTCGGCGGACAAAAATGTCACCCAGTTGTCACGACGTAACGTGCGCGCTCCTCCATTCATATCCATAGACTTGATAAGAGTGACGAAAAAGTCATGGTGACAAAAGCTACCAGTGTGCGCGTAGCGCACACTAGTGGCTTTTGGTTTAACAGTTTTTAAGATAAATATAAGCTATATATGATATATACCTACCCTTAACATATAAGTATATCGTCTTTTTTCAGAAGTGTAAGTGTATTTTTTTAGAGTGCGCCATTTTAAATAACATACATAAAATATGTTAAAATATTTTCATATATACCACCACTAAAAAGTAACCCTCAGCCATACTTAAATACTTTATAGCCAGAGTGCATCTCATAACGATTCTAACAATCCCAAACACGGTCAGAATACATTAATGTACCTTCCGGCTCCATCATCAGATCAGCTGGATACATCCCCTCCCTCTTTTCTTTCAGCCAGTCATCGACTACTCGTTTAAACAAAGCAATTTTACTTGTTACGACAGTTCTGCTGTAATCCTATGAGGAGTTCTGTTCGATATATTCGAAGTTCATGATCAGATCATAACAATATTTCTATGGGACCAATTTGGAAGCAGAACATATCAATAAAAAAAAAATCCAAATCGGTCCACAATTGACCGAGATATTGGTGAATACACATTAAAAAAAAAATCCCTATCTCAAAAACTACTGAACCGATTTTGATGAAACTTGCAGTATCCCTAAGTTGAACAATACCTAGTACAACAAAAAAAGAATTACTTAAATTGGACGTGTATTTTCGGAGATATGCGAACACAAACATAAAAACATACATACATACACTTTTGAATATATATAAGGTATATTGTTGAGGATTTTCGAAATAAACCACAAATTGTTTCTCTGAAAACAAAGAAACGACATTTAAAGTTCACTAATATCGCCTCCTCAATTATATCCCTTTAATTATCTCTCTACAAGTTTTTATAACAATAAAATGCACAAAATAATCTAAACATCATCTGTCATTGAATGATACGTCACCCCGTATTCACAGCTTAAAAATTAAATTAATGAAATGTCATTTCCAAGGAGGTCATTTCATTACATCTCCCCCCCCATAGGAACAAAAATTCTAAATAATATAATACAAACAATGCACCTGCAAGTTATCTTTATACCTATTCGTTTTCTTCTACTTCATCTTCTGCCGTAACAGGTTGTAATTTTGTTATGTGGAATAAAGTTGATTCTGTTTTTCTGTTGCCAGTGTCAATCTTATAAATGGAGTTCGATATTTTCTCTATTATCTTGAAAGGGCCTATTTTAATTCGTCTAATTTTTTCCTGTTCAGTCTATTTCCATTTTCTACATATACACTGTCTCCTATCTCGAACTCTTGTATTTTCCTATTTCTATCAAATATTTTCTTGTTGTACTTGTGAGATTTTATTGTATTCTCTAATGCTAATCTTCTATCAGCAATCCACTTGTCTTCCTTTTCTATTGTTTTAATTTCATTTGGTAATATACTGACATTTGTACCATCCAGTAAATATTTTGGTGCAAAACCTGTAACAGAATGGTCTGTTTCATTATATTTCTGTACACATTCTCTTGCTACTGTTGTCCATGTTCTCTTATTATTTTTCTCATTTATTTTACATCTTATTTTATTTACTATTGTTTGGTTTAATCTTTCGTTCAAGCCGTTCGAAAATGGCGTATTCACAGCTGTAAATATTAGCTTGATGTTATTCTCCTGCAAATAATGTTTAAATTCTTTTGAATTGATGCCTGGATATTGGTCTGTCAGAATTATTCCAATCTCATCTGTCTCGAGTACTTTCTTTGTTAGTTTTATAAAGTCACTTGCGTTCTGTGTTTTTGAAGTCACAATAAACGCATATCTTGTGTAGTGGTCTACTAAAAGGTGTAAGTATTTTTTTGTTGACCTAGATCCTCCAAAGCCACCTATAGTATCCATTGACATTATCTCAAATGGTTTTGTTGCTGGTCCCAGTTGTGACATTAACCCAAATTTTCCTTGACATCTTGATTTATTTTTTATGCATATTTCGCATGTTTTACAAATATTTATGATATTTTTTGTTAGGTTTTTAGCTGTATATAGTGGACTTATTTTTTTCTGTAATTGTCTGATTCCAATATGGCATAAATCTTCATGCACCTTTTTTATAATTTTTTTACTAAATTCTTCTGTGAGTATAATCTTTTCTAGTTTCTTTATTTTTTTATAATAGATTTTATTTTTATGTAGTAGATTTTGTTTCTTTTCTTTTATTGTTTCATTTTTTTCTTGGTCTTCAACTATATCTTTTATTTGTATTAAATTAACTATTTTTAATAGTTCCTCCTTGTTATCTTCTGATTCTAATACAGGGTTTCGGCTCAAACAGTCTGCTTCTATATTTTCTTTACCAGGTATATATTTTACTGTAAAGTCATATTGAGATAGGTAATATGTGAGGTCACCCAATTCTTCATCTGTCCTGCATTTAATATTCATGTTCTCTAGAGGTTTGTGGTCTGAGTATATAGTGAAATGTTTTCCAATTAGCCAGTGTTGCCAGTATTTAACTGCTTCTTTCATAGCAATACATTCCAAATATATGGCCTTTTTTCGTTTTTGAGATTCGTTTAGTTTTTTTGAAAAATATGCCACCGGTTTGTCTTTACCGTCTAGTTGAGTCTGTTTTAATATTGCCCCGATACCCTCTAAAGATGCATCTGTAAAGATTTTTATTGGTAAGTCTTTGTCGAATATTTCCAACACAGGTTGAGAACATAAATATCTTTTTATTTGATTAAATGATTCTTCACACTTCTCTGACCACACAAACTTTTCATTTTTTCTTAATAAATTATGTAATGGGTCTAAAATAATTGCACTTCTTGGTATGTATTCATGGTAGAAGTTAATTTTTCCCAAAAATTGTCTGATATTCTTTTGTGTCTTAGGAGTTGGAAAATGTCTTATCGAGATCAAATTGTCTTTTAGTGGTCTTACCGAATTGTTCTGAATTACATGGCCGAGGTACTTTACTGAGTCTGAAGCAAAGTTACATTTCGTAAACTTCAATCTAAAGCCTTCTTGTATTATTGCCTCTAATACATTTCTTATGTGTTTTATATGTTAATATAGTTTACGGAGTATCCTGTGAGATTGTGCTTTCTTAGAATATTGCTTAAAATTCTCTGGAAAATTGCTGGTGATGTTTTCAAACCAAAGGGAAGGCAGGTCCACTGGAAGTGGCCATCTTGTGTGACAAATCCTGTTTTATATCTATCTTCCACCCGTAATGGTATCGCCCAGAATGCTGAGTTTATATCCAGTGTAGTAAAATACTTACAATTTCTAGTTTTAACAATCAAATCATCTATTAACGGAAAAGGTTGAGCTTGTGGAACAACAATTTTATTTAGTTCCCTGAAATCTATACACAAGCGGGATTTCCTATTTTCACCCTTTTTTAATGCCAATGTCACTGGAGCAGCGAAAGGACTGTAGGATTCTTCTATTAAATTATTCTTTAGTAACATGGATATTTGCTCTTCAATTTCTAATTTATCTTCTATTGTACATCTGTATGGTCTTTTACTACAGTATCTATTTACTAGTAAATCTATGTGAGCTTCATAATCTCTAACTGTTCCTATATCATACTTGTCCTTTGCAAAAATTGTTTTATATTCCTTTATTATTTTCTCGATCTCAATTTTCTTTTCATTATCTAAATGGTCTGTCATACTTACAAACTCTTCTGTTTCTATGTGTTCATTAAAATTTATTGCTAATATTTTTATATTCTTTTCTTCATTTCTGTTATCTTTAGACATTTCATCTATTTTATTTGTTCTTATCTTTTGTTCTATCCGCAAGTCCTCGTTTTGGGTTAGTTTGAATTTCTTTATCATATCCAATCCGATTATAAAATCATCAAAATATTCATTTTCTATTATGTATACATCCACTTCTTCTTCTAAATCAAATATTTTTATTTTTATTGTTATCAAGCCATCTGTTTTTTTCACACCATTAACCGTTTTCATATAATTATGCTATATTCTCATTGTCCTTTTTTTCTTTTATTTTAATCAGTCTTGAATTTATTAAAGAGATCTGTGAGCCTGAATCATAAATTCCGCTCACTTCTAGTTTATTTTCTAATAAGAGCTTGATTTTGATTAATGGTGTACTTACTCGTTTTTTTTCTCAGTATTTATATCTACTTCAATAATAGAGTTGTTATTTACATTTCTGGGTTTAAAAACTTTTTCAGATTCATTTTTATTTTTCTTGAACCAACATGACTCTTCCGGATGATATCTAATTCCTTTGTCCAAAGATTCACAAGTGTTACATGGCTTCTTCTCATTAGTTTTATTTTTATAAAGGAATGTACGACTCTTTATTGTACTTGAGTTTTTCTTGTACATCATACCTTCATATTTTCTTATCTCATTGAACAAATCAGTAGTGTCATTGAGTTCATCTCTGTTTAACCTATTTAAGATAAACCCAGGTAAACCTGTTGCAATAAGATCTATCATTGTTTTGGAGTCTATCGATTTGTTTATGTCTAGCATAAGCCTTTCTTTTCTAATAGCGTAATCAATTAGTAGTCCTTCTTTATATCTAAATGCGAGAGTATATGTAACTATGTCCCATCCTCGGTTTTTAAAAGTTTCTAAAAATTTGTCTTTCCATTCATTCCATTCAGCCTTTATTGTTAGTTTTATGGCCATCGAGCTATACCAATCCAAACAAGATTTTTCTAAAAATAATCTCAATATATCTATTATTGTTTCATCTTTTGATATATTAAAGCGCTCACACTTCTTTTCAAAATTCTCAATCCATTGCATTGCATTAGGGTTCTTGCTTGTTGAAATATGTTTTAGGTTATGTTGATTTTCTTTCTTTGTAGTAGTTTCTATTAATTTTTCCAAGATATGTTGCAAATTGTCGTTTTTGTCTATAGGTTGTTTTGTGCTCATTTCTTCTAAATATTGATCTAAAAATTGCATATTACCTTCCTCATCTCTATATGTTTTCTTAAGATCTTCATCCAATTTTATCCATATTTTTCTACTTTGATGCCTTTTCTTTATACTATTTTTTATTTTTGAGAAAGTATTCATTTTGACAATATATGTATGATGAATCACCGGCTTCAGCTCATCAGGTAAAACATAACATTTTCCTTCTTCTGTAGATATTGAGGTTATGGCTAATACATTTGATTTGCCATCATTTGAAGCTATCATCGTAAACTCAAATTGCAGCCGGTCCATCTTCTTTTAGTTAACAAAAATGTCGTTTTATAAGGTATATTGTTGAGGATTTTCGAAATAAACCACAAATTGTTTCTCTGAAAACAAAGAAACGACACTTAAAGTTCACTAATATCGCCTCCTCAATTATATCCCTTTAATTATCTCTCTACAAGTTTTTATAACAATAAAATGCACAAAATAATCTAAACATCATCTGTCATTGAATGATACGTCACCCCGTATTCACAGCTTAAAAATTAAATTAATGAAATGTCATTTCCAAGGAGGTCATTTCATTACATATATACTAACATATACGAAAACTGGGCAGTTCTGGAAATATTACATACATACGGGTCGAATTGATAACCTCCTTTTTTTGAAGTCGGTTAAAAATAATGTTGTATAAATAATGTGATACTGGAGAATCGGAAATCAGTAGGTCAAATCACTCTATGAATACGACGAAATTGGTATATTTTTGCCGTAACTAAGCTAAACAGTCCAAGGTTTGTTTTCAAGGAGGATCTTTTATCTAATTTAAGAAGTAGAAATATTTTTAAAGTCCTCTTCACCGTATCCGGTGACAGCGACGACTCACGATAATTTGTTTTTTTTTTCGTACGCTCTTTGATGGATTACAAAATTAAATTTTAGATAAGTAGTTACTACAAAACTTTTAGGAATTTGGCTATTAAGTTCACGTTAACTTCACTAATCTCGCCTTTCCAGCTCCTTTAATACTCGAAAAAGTAGTAAATTGGAAACGTTTACCATTTAATAGGATACCGATAGGCTCTAAACAGTTATTTGTAACGTTGCTAAATCACTAAAGGGATGACAATAAAATTGAAAATTATTTTTTACTTTTTGAACTAAAATATAAGGTAATAAAAAAATAAAATATAAGGTATAAGGTAATATATATAAGGTTTGAACCAACCAATGATTAAGATGGTGCAATCAAACATACGAGTAGTCTTGTGTCAACACCAAATAAATCTAACCTCTCTCCCGAATCAGATTGCGTACGAAAAGCGATTCCAATCTGTTCAATGACAGGGGAAAAGCACAAAGCTCTAGTGCCGCAATTTGCCTGGCAATAAGAACTTGAAACTAACAACACACTAGTCACACAAACCAAAGCTACAGTCGGACGTGGACAGGCTAACTGTCAAAAGAGATGGACTGATTATGCGGTCACAGATTTAAATAACTCTGGGAGCTGGCTTACAGATCTCTAATCAGTGCCTGTAATTGCTAAAATTATTATGTGGTACTATCTAACAACCCAAATTGACAAGCAATTTTACCATGAGCGTTAATCTTTGATTAGGGATTTACAATTCGGTGCAATCGGACTAACGGAATTAGTGACGAGAAAATTTTAATCTGTAATTGTTGTGTAGATAAATAATATAGTTTAATAAATAAAAAATATCCACAACAATCACACAAAGTCATCTAGTCCCAAACTAAGTTGAGTTTGTGCTATGAGTACTAGGCAATTGATAATAGTAGATTATGTGACTAGGGGATAAAGCAGTGTCTTTAAGTCGCGAGCGGCATGTTGAATTCCGAACGCAAACGAAGGTTGCTGATTTTAATCCCGAATGTTAGTGAGGGATTTATATAATTAACTCCCGAACATTGCGTCAACATTGTGAATTAAAATGTCCGTGCATCGAAGAAGTTAGAAATTGTTAATAATTAATAATTCTATTTTCTTTTCAATGCAAATCTGTGCATTGAAAAGAAAATAGAATTATAAAACGTGCCTACTGAAGGGAGCGTTACAGAAAATTAGAAAAAAAAAAAAAAAAAAAAAAAAAAAAAAAAAAGTAGTGAATTTTGTTTGTTTGGTGAACTTGTAAATATAATACTTATATTTCTCTAATGTATGATTTGGTCAAATTGTCTTTTAATTATCTCACAGATGGCGTAAAAAATAGAGTATGCAACACGGTGATAAAGCTGGCTTTGTCTTGGGCGGCTTGAATTCCTCACTTCACTCAGGTTTCTTTAATTCAAAATAAGGTGAAAAAATAAATATTTCTAATCAAATAAATTACAGCGTATTTGGGACATAAAAAGGTAAGTTTTCACCAAATTTCGTGAAAAAAAATTTATTTTTTAAAAAGATAAAAATAAAAAACCAAAAACTTGGTTTTTTGAATTTTCCACATAAATTTTGAGGTTATGTGAAAAAAGTGTAAATGTAAAAGTTTTAGATCTTTTTATTACCTACAACTTTGCCATTTGACTTTTTTCCATAGGACTTTTAGTTTTGCCGGAAATCGAGAAAAACCGTTTTTTACCCTTAAAAACTCACCCCCATCCCCTTCCCGACCTCAGATCGCCCGTAAATTATTTTTCCTTTCATTTCTATAATATTCTCCTCCTTTTCTAATGGGTTTCATCCTACTATTATTTTTTTGGTTTTAAAAATTATCGACCCTGGTCTATCGTGTCCGTGAGCGGTGTCTATATGTGCGTTACTCGAGCGCGCTTTGTATGTAGATTGACTTCTGTACCTATCTATTTTGTGGTGATAGCTAGACAGTTGAAAATTTTACAGAATGATGATATATTTCAGATGACGCTAGGAACTATATATCTAGAGAAAATCGGTTAATGTAAAGTACTGTGTATATTTAAGAGCAAAAACTTTAATTTCGGAATTCTGAGTTAATAACGAAGAAACTATATTAGAATTATACTTTTAATTTGATTTCTAAAATTTAAGTTATTATAATATTAATTACTTTGTTCTTAATAGAAGAAAAATCTAAAAAGGATGTTTTTCTTTCTGAATTAAAAATTTTAAAAAGGTAAATTTCTCATGTTTAAATTGTTTATTGGACACAGAACTTTAGAAAGAATTTTAATTAGAATATCTGATGGACACCGACGAGCCTACAGCGGTTAAAACTTCATTCGCGCAAAAATATTTTCCATTCCGTGGAAGCGAATTGTTCAATAAATTATTATCATCATTATCATCATCAGCCCTTTTAATGTTCCCACTGCTCGGACTCAGGCTTCCTCTCTAGGAGAGGGAATGGGCAGTAAATCCGTAACCTACCTCGCGGGACCAGTGCAGGTTGGTAGATGTCACATATCTTAGAATTTTTGGTTCCAAGACATGCCGGTTTCCTCACGATGTTTTCCTTTACCATTTTAAATAAATAAATTGTATATAAAATTATAAATACATATAGCCAACTGTCGTTAAAATGAATATAAAAATAAATTGATTAAATTACTTTAGCAAAATAGTAGCTAGTATTATCTGTATGTATCTATTAACTTGTATACTCTCTTATATTCTTTATTGTACATAACTTTACAAAGTATAAATAGTAAGACAGCCGATGTACACAGGCGAGCTTAACCCAAAATTGGGATTTCTTACAGCAAACCTTAATATTAGATAGAAAATTTATAATAGGAGGATAACTTAACCAAATGCACAACAAAAACTAAGTTAACATAGATGAATTGAATCTTATTTTAAAATATAACAATAAGGTGCCTCACCGACATGCCAGCCAAACCGTAGGGGCCCAGCAGGGCCGAAGCCTACTGGGGCCATGGGTTCACTTCTTAAATGAAAACCTGGGGTCCTGAAACGCAAGGCAAAGAATTTAAGATAGATAGATAAAACATTTATTTGATGCAACACCGAAAATCAACACACAATACACATAAAAATACAAACATAAAATTGAGTACATAAATTAACAAAAAAATAAATAAATAGAAAATGTAAACCATCACAGATATCAATGTTACGAGTGCTTATATTGAATTACAATCATAAAAGAAAAAAAAACATTAAAAAATTAAACATAAAAACATAGGTAGCTTTTTAAATGTTTTGTTTGGCAAATAAACAAAAAACCGGCCAAGTGCGAGTCGGAATCGCCCATGAAGGGTTCCGTAGCAGCAAGTAACATAATATAAAAGTTCTTGTAGTTCGTTGTAACTTTCATCGATGTTTTAACAATAGTGTATTTTTTTAGATTTATGACGTATTAAAAAAAACTACTTACTAGATCTCGTTCAAACCAATTTTCGTTGATGGTTTGCATGGTAATGTACATCATATATTTTTTATAGTTTTATCATTCTCTTATTTTAGAAGTTAGAGGGGGACACACACATTTTACCACTTCAGAAGTGTCTCTCGCGCAAACTATTCAGTTTAGAAAAAAATGATATTAGAAACCTCAGTATCATTTTTGAAGACCTATCCATAGATACCCCACACGTATGGGTTTGACGAAAAAAAAATTTTTGGATTTCAGTTCTAAGTATGGGGACCCCCAAAATTTATTGCTTTTACTCTATTTTTGTGTGAAAATCTTAATGCGGTTCACAGAATACATCTACTTACTAAGTTTCAACAGTATAGCTCTTATGGTTTCGGAAAAAAGGGCCTGTAACATACGGACGGACAGACAGACAGACAGACAGACATGACGAATCTATAAGGGTTCCGTTTTTTGTTATTTGGCTACGGAACCCTAAAACCTGCAGAGTGCAGTGCGTTTAAGGTACACACCCACTCCGGTTTTAGTCATTTAAAGTCTGATACGTTCTCCTGCTCCGCCTTAGAATAGGAGAAGTAATTAGATGACTTCTAACCTAAAAAGAAAGAAAGAAAAAGCATTTATTTGCGGCAAACATGGCGCACACCTTAAAATAAAACAAAATAACAAAGTTGACAAAAGTAGCACTTAATTAGGTTATGCGTCACATCCGCGCAAAACGGCTGGTGCTCAGCAAAATGCTGGGGCTCGTGTAAGACAGAGCCACAGCGCTGATTTTCAGCACCAGCCGCCGTCGACGGTGAGACGTTGATCGGCCAGCAAGGATTTTAGGAACTTACATATATGAAAACCGTTATACCTAGTCAAAATTTTAATTTACAGTCGCGGCGAAACAGTCCAGTGTGCCCTCTCTTAAACTTTCTTACTCAGTTTGCTGGCGATTTCTTAATGATTAGTGACGAGCACATAACAAAGAACCACTTAATTATTAATGAAAGAGGTATATCTTTCTCCTCTGATTCACCCCCTGTTTATAACTCCAATATCTATTGTATATAAGACATATTGCTGATGCCTTCAAGATTTTTATGTTGGCCCCTTAAAACTTTCATTGACCGTTATGTAGGGCAAAAAGTTATAACAATGTTGTAACTCGCTTTCCATTAGGTGAGATAGCGGTCAAGCGCGAACCTATCGATAATAAAAAATGCCCTTTAAACATGGCTATACCTAATATTTTATTTTAGGTGGGACATCATCCAAAGAAGAGATGGGTGGATTGTGTGAGGAGTGATATGAAAGAAAAGGGAGTTAGTGATAGTGTGGTGGGTGACAGGACAGAATGGAAGAAAGAAACGTACTTGCGCCGACACCAAGTAAAATTAAAAAAAAAAAACAAAGTTCAAATATTTTTATTTCACTTAAGGTCCAAGCGCCCGAAAAGTGCCATAAAACAGTGACTTTCTGAAGCCTACTCCTCGGTAACGGCCAGGTTAATAGGTTTAAAAAAAATATATGTTTATTAAAGATTCATGAACGACATTATCAACATTAGATTTTTTCTTGCTATTAATACTTTTGTCTAAAAAAAATATTTAGCAATTTCGCAACTTTTTGCAACTTTTCCCTACTCCTTCGAAACGGCTTGGACCTTTGCAAACATTTTTACACATAAAAATTGGTGGTTAAATATTCTTCAAAGTGAACATTGCATATATAAATCAATCAATATTTCGCAAAGGAAATGGATTTAAAGCGTTTTCCGGGCGCTGCTGGCCGCAAATAAATGCACAGATTTGCGTACTGCCGCCTAGGCGAGTGCGAGAGTTGCGTCCACATAATTTCGGTCAAATGATTCGAGGAACTATAAGCCTTAAAGGCCACGCACTTATAAAACGTCAGAAGCTAGTGCACGGTTCCAAATTAGTAATTTTCTATGGAGAAGAACCAGCAAGAAACTCCATGGTTACTCTTTTAAAAAAATTGGTTGTTGTTACAATATTTCCATATTACAGTAATAACAGATATTATGTAAGAACAGTAGTAGTAATTAATATGGGATAAGGGCAGGAAGAAGAAGAGGTGGGTCATCATCCAACGACATCATCCGCACTCTTCATGCCAGACTTTTACTGATTAAAACCAACTCTTAATTAATTTATTGCCTTTCATACCAGGGCCGGGTTTCCCTTTCAGAAGCGAACCCATGGCCCAGCAGGATACGACCCTGCTGGGCCCGTATGGTTTGCTGCTGACATTTCCTTGGGGCTCGCGTGGAACACTACGTGCTGTCGGCGACTTAGGCTCGTTCCGGATGGTTACCGTCCGATAACTGTCCGTAACCTAAGCCGCCGTCCGGTCGGACGGTCAGCTACCCTTTGCTCGCCATCTGCAAGCCCGCGCCTGCGGTGATTATACCTACTCTAGGTTTTGCTTTACGTACCGTGTGCAGCTAGCTCTGCTACCACCTTGCTTTGCTGGCAAACAACCATGACATAACATGGTATAATAGTTAAAAAAAGACTACATTTTACTGCAATCCGAATCTTAACTATATATGTACCTACCGCACTACACTTCCTACACTACACTCTACCCAAACTTCTGTTTATACATATGTATAGGTTAGTTACCTAAAACTATTGTTGTACTGTACCTTCCTAATATGGATTGAGAGAGACTGGACTCCACAACACAGGGAATCCTAGTGTGGGGTTCAGGGCTTGATCTAAGATTGTAATGTACCTAAACGAGACAGTAAATATTTTTTTTTTTTTTTTATGTATAACCTCCGTGAGTTTGAAAGTTTGCGCGCCGCAGGCGGTGGCATTAGTGCAACTTTACGCTAGTTACATTGTGGCCATTTTTGATAACCTAATCCATCTTTTTCTTGGGAAAAGGCCTCCTTCTACCCTTTACGAACCCATGGTCCGACCGTCTAGTTAGGTTTTCGGTAAAATGCCAAAAAATACTGGCTGCTTTTTTAATAGAGAAAAATAGAATAGAATAAACTTTATTGTACACCCAAAAAGTAACACAACTAAAAAACTTTTAAAACAAAACTATATTTTTAAAAAAGGAATTCAAATGTTACCTCAATAAAAGAGGACAGATGCCACTATTTGATTTTGTTTTCTTCTTCTGTCTCAAATGGGTGCGAAACAAAAATATGTTACAAATTGTTGAATTTTGAACACGTTTATTCGTTTTGTTTTCTAAGAAGCTTGACAAATATTGAGATTGTGTGTGCACCGAACTATTGTTGGAAAATAAACGGCTACTATGTTTTAGTATCATAAATTCAAAACTTCAAGCAGTCATTGTCAGCAGTACATAAGTAATTACGCGCTAGTGGTTGTAGGTGGGTTTCCCACTACATTATATGTATGAATTGAACTTTAAATCAGGTAGGCAGGTTTAAAAGAACGTGTATATTATGTCGTTAAACAACAAGCAAACAATGACAACCCCCGCTTCTGGGGCCCGCGTGGTGGATTATGGCCCATTCCCTCTTCTAGAGAGGAGGCCTGAGTCCCAGCAATGGGAACATTAAAAAGGCTGATGATGATGATGATGATGACAATAGGCGAATAAGTCCAACTTTCTTATTTTACAAAAAAAAAAAAACTTTAATTTCGGAAGCCCGTATTCCAGGTTTTGTTGATAGTTACTAACTTTATTTTGACATTCAGTCGGAATAAGAATCTCCACTTTTTGAAGTCGTTTAACCTTTCAATCGTGGAAATTACAGACACAATAGAAAGACAATAGGTGCGCGAACACCGGTGTTCGCTTGGGGTTTAATGAATTAAAAAGAGTGGTTCTATTGTGATGAAAACACGCCAATCTTGAATAGCTTTGCGAGATCACAGTAATGTGAAAGGTACCGAAGAAGATCACATGACTTATTTACTTATTTATATGCATACGCTTTAATGTACAACAAGATAAAAGGAAACCTATTATTTTCCAATTTGATCGCCATTTCATAATCCATTCCATATTCATAATCCTGCAATATTTCCATAAATTGAGCGACTTTTGGGATATATACTAACGCTAATAAGTTTGCTGTCCATGAATATTATTTATTGAGACTTTACAAGATCTTTTCTAATAAACCCTTTAAGAATTTTTACTAATTAAAAATTAATTAAAACAAATATTTACTAACATAGGATGTACTGAGTACATCCACACACGTATACATTACTTAATATTCGTACCTCGTACCATAAAATAGATGGGTACAGAAGACAATCTAAATACAAAGCGCGCTCGAGCAACGCACACATAGACACCGCTCACGGACACGATATCTCGGCTCAATCACCCGGTCGCACTTGTACAATTCGGCGCAACGCGCTGACCTTAGCGCGATGGCGTAGCGTATATTAAAAGTTAAGTACATACATGAGATTAACTTCTGTACCTATCTATTTTGTGCCTGTACCTCGTACGCTCATACCTCGCCACCGACGTACCTCGGCGAACCACTTCCTTTGTAAAAGAGTTTTAATAATCAAACACTTTTTCCTAGATTTCTGGATAACAACACGCTACCTAATTTTAAAAATGTTTTTACGTTCCGTTCCCTCAAGTTTAAGTGGAGGCAGTCGGTTTGTTTTATTAAACAGTGAATTCACTGGCTTCTGGCCAGATTTGACACAAATGAGAGATATATAAGTACAGAAGTCAATGTACATACCGTAGTCTTAATGCAAAAACCAACTAAATGCACCAACATTTTTGCATCATTATATTATACTATTATTTTATTCGATCAAATCTGTAGATTATTTACTTTTTGCCGAATATATCTTTGTAAATAAGTAACGTAGCTAATAACAATTTTTACCAGTAGATTCGCCCTGACGAGACGAATCGATAGCTATATTTAACATAATTTCGGTAAAAAATTGCAGATAGTTGCTTTTTGCAATAAGGATACGACACAAAGTGCGCTCGAGGAACGCACACATAGACATCGCTCACAGGCACGATATCTCGGATCGGTTAGGATCAATGTGAGTGTCATCCGCTTGAGACATGCGTCTGTGAACTATTTTGTACACTGTTGTTTTTTAAGCTACTAGTTGTTTCAGAGATATAAGTATTTGCTTATATGTACTTAGATGACTTGTTTTAACCTAGTACAGAACAGTTAGGTAGGTAAGTAAGCGAATGGCCCACGGCCTAGTGCCCGTGAATTATTTCACAAAAAAGTTCACAAACGCGTGTCTCAAGCGGATGCATACGCGCTCGCAATGAGCTGAATTGAGTCGAGATATCGTGTCCGTGAGCAGTGTCTATGTGTGCGTTACTAGAGCGCGCTTTGTATGTAGATTGACTTCTGTACCTATCCATTTTGTGACCGTGCCGAGAAAGCGACCATGACTTTATGGTCATACATGAGATTTATAACTTCTGTAGGGACCTATGTTCTACCTGTGTTCCTTCAGTTACCCTTTATGTCCTAAGGTCGCGGTAACTCTTTTGAACAATCCCGCAGACCTCGTTAATTAACTACCCAATGAATTAATTAACTAATTAAGACTAGTTGGTGAGTTAACATTTATTTAGTTAACACGTCATAACAAGCTATGTAATTACATCTGTATACATACATAGTTCGTTATCATGTCCCATATAATCCCGAGGGTCATTACCAAGGAATTAATTAAAACCTTCCATTTTGTGACGATATTACCACAAAATAGATAGGTACAGAAGCCAATCTCATGTATGTACTTCACTTTTGACGTGACAACGTCTTATAATTTGATAAAGCCGGCTGCACGCACGAAAAAACATGACTCATGCGGCGTTACCTCGCTCTGAGGCGTTCCATGTAAGGCTTGAAGTGCAAGCAAGAGCGCGGAACGAGCGACAAAGAAGCACAATCGGCCTTTGCGTTCGGCAGCGTTCGACATCCGTCTCTCTCCTACTTGAGTGAGCGATGCGTCTGCGTGGACAGCTGCTATACTATAGTACATTTACATGTTTTGATCGAGTATCAAGTGCAGTGAAAAGTGAATGTGGTGTCAATTGTTTATAGCAACGATAATTACAGCGATAAAGGCAATGATTCTTTCGATATTAATTATATATTCAGTGATATATTGTCGAATATTCGTGCTTTCATCATTAAAATGAATAGCATCGGTCCGCTAGTGCAGCGATTGTAGGTTATGCTATAATTGACAAAATTAAAACAATAAGTTAACAGAACTATTTCACGATGAGTAAAAAATCGATGGCTTTACTATTCAATCGAAATAATTATCGAACGTAGCTATGATTTAAAAAAAATTAAACATAAATATTAAATCTTCCACATATCACAACAACGTGTCTGAAATGACAGGTTGGACCAGCCATCCGTCAAAGGGAACATTTTGTCCTATATCAAACACATTGAGGCGGGCTTTTTAAAAACTAGATTTACGAAAATTTTAATGTTTCCAAATTTTAAATTTTAAATGTAAGATTTATAAACAATAATTTAATCATTGTTTATTCTTATAATGAATTATTTAAAATTATTACTTTTTTATAACAAATTACAATTAAATTTGCAAAAATAATTAAGTAACTAATTGAAAAAATTTAATTATATTATTAAAATAATAAAATCAAAATTTAAATTTTAACAATTGAGTAGAAATTTAAACAATAAATTTTATTCAAGTATTTTGTTGTATTTTTATTTTTTTAATTTAAAATGATTTTCTGAATGAAGAATTTTATGAAATTTTTTTTTAAATTGTTTCGAACGACGATTTATTTTGCAGAACCGCTTACAATCCCACCATGGAAAAAAAATTTGGTTGTCTGTAAAGTCGGTTTACTGACGATAGTTGAACGTGACAACGTCTTAAGAAAATACTGATGGAATGGTAGCATTTTTCAAAAGAAAATTTTAATTTTATTTGTTTAATAGATTTGTATGTATATAGAGAAGGAGGTAATTGGAAATCACAACGAAATTGATCAAGTTAGATTTATTTGTACGCATAAATATAATTACGTCAATTTTTTTTTTTACAATTTAATAGTTTTTACAAGTATAAATGTGCGTTGAGCAATTGTTATACAACTTTTAAACATGAATAATATTCGACAATATATCACTGAATATATAATTAATATCGAAAGAATCATTGCCTTTATCGCTGTAATTATCGTTGCTATAAACAATTGACACCACATTCACTTTTCACTGCACTTGATACTCGATCAAAACATGTAAATGTACTATAGTATAGCAGCTGTCCACATATAGTGTAGACGCATTGCTCACTCAAGTAGGAGAGAGACGGATGTCGAACGCTGCCGAACGCAAAGGCCGATTGTGCTTCTTTGTCGCTCGTTCCGCGCTCTCGCTTGCACTTCAAGCCTTATATGGAACGCCTCAGAGCGAGGTAACGCCGCATGACATGAGTCATGTTTTTTCGTGTGATTTATTGTCGAATATTATTCATGTTTAAAAGTTGTATAACAATTGCTCAACGCACATTTATACTTGTAAAAACCGGCCAAAAGCGTGTCGGGCCACGCTCAGTGTAGGGTTCCGTAGTTTCCCGTCCGTCACAATAAGTGTACCCACTTATGAGTTTAAAAAAATGCTTGCATATACGATTATACTACAAACTTAGTCCAGAAATTATTTTGTAGAACCTTTTTGTCTTTTTGTACAAAAACTGTTCTTTTCATCAAGTTCAAAATAATTTTCCTAGAAAGTCCTTATAAAGTTCTACTTTACAGATTTTTTTCATATTTTCTAAACTTATGGTTCAAAAGTTAGAGGGGGGGGACACATTGTTTTTTACTTTTGGAGCGATTATTTCCGAAATTATTGACATTATCAAAAAATGATTTTAGTAAACCCCTATTCATTTTTAAATACCTATCCAACGATATATCACACGTTAGGGTTGAAATTAAAAAAAAAATCACTTCCCACTTTACATATAGGGGGGCTACCCTAATAAAACATTTTTTTCCAATTTTTATTTTACCACTTTGTCGGCGTGATTGATATACATATTGGTACCAAATTTCAGCTTTCTAGTGCTAACGGTCACAGAGATTAAGCAAGGACGGACAGACAGACAGACGGACAGACAGACATGGCGAAACTATAAGGGTTCCTAGTTGACTACGGAACCCTAAAAACTATTAAATTGTAAAAAAAAAAATTGACATAATTATATTTATGCGTACAAATAAATCTAACTGGATCAATTTCATTGTGATTTCCAATTACCTCCTTCTCTTTAAACATACAAATCTATTAAACAAATGAAATTAAAATTTTCTTTTGAAAAATGCTACCATTCCATCAGTACTTAACACGTTGTCGCGTTCAACTATCGTCAGTAAACCGACTTTACAGACAACCAATTTTTTTATACCTACGCAAGGCGATCGCGTTACGGTCAGCGTGTTGCGCCGAATTGTATAGTGTCCCCGCAATCGGGCCACAAAAAAAAAAAGCCGCCACACACAAAGGCTAGAAGCGGCCACAAAAAAAGCTAGAAGCGGTTACAAAAAAAGCTGAAGTGCGCGACAGTTTGAAGTCAGGGAAGCTTGAAGCGGCTTCTAGCTTTTTTTTGTGGCGGCACCGGCGCACACGAGCCACAAAAAATGGGCCGACACAAAAAAAAGCTAGAAGCGGCTTTTTGGTGGCCCGTTTGCTGGAACACTAAGTGCGACCACGCGATTGAGCCGAGATATCGCGTCCGTGAGCAGTGTCTGTGTGCGTTGCTCGAGCGCGCTTTGTATGTAGATTGACTTCTGTACCTATCTATTTTGTGACATTACTTCGGTGTCTATGGAAGAGATCATTAACGCAGATTAGTCGTTGGTGTGAACTATTTTGAATTAATTAAAATTGCTTGTGTCCGTTAGGACGTTTCTTTTTTGTGGAAAATTATATAAAAACAGATATTGTTTCTTTTTTTTGCGCGAAATCCCAAAAAGAATCGCCTTGTCAAGAATACGCGAAATTTTAAAGTAAATAATTATACCCGTATCCCAAATTCATTCAAATGCGTTCGAGCGTGAAGAAGTAACCAACATTAGTATGCTTAAAAGTATTTTTAGTATTGAATAGTATGTTATTACCATCGCGGTCATTTCTGTCTGAACACTTAAAAAAATTTTCGGTTTAAACCTGCCACGCGCCGCCAAACCAAACCCTCTAAAAATTTTGTTTCGAGTTCAAGCAAAAATGAACTTAGCGGTGGTCAGGCGGAAGTGTCTTTGGTGGTGTATACACACTCACAAACTTTCGCTTTTATAATATTAGAAATCATCATCATCATCATTTCAGCCGATATAAGGCCTTCCAACGCTGCGTCTTCCGGTACGCGGTCGCCACTCCAGAACCTTTCGGCCCAAACGGCCATCTGTTCTGCGAGCAATGTGCCCTGCCCATTGCCACTTAAGTTTGGCAATTCTTCGTGCTATGTCAGGCATCCTTAGTTTTCCTGCGGATATCTTCATTTTTTATTCGATCACGCAAGGAAAAGGAACTAAACGGACTTGCGATGAACCATTTCTAGGCACGCTTTTGAGACAGAACCTCGATTCTTCTTCTTTTCCGCGCTTGTTTCTTCTTGCTTTTTCTCATTGCGAGCGCGTGGATCCGCTTGAAACACGCGTCTCAGAAGTTTTTTGTGAAATAATGGAGCAAAAGAAAGTTATAGTGTGTTTGTCTTTAGTCTGTTTAGAGGACGTCCACTATATTAGAAATAATAATAATAATATTCCACAACTATCACACAACGCCAAATATGTCAATTCGATTAAAATTGTCCACCATACGGACGACGATTACGTGTGACATAGATAATTTCGTATTCCTCTCAAAGACCCTTTTAACATTTCGTATCAGTGATTAAAGAAACAATTAAAAAGCCATTGTGTCTCGGTGGTTGTTCGCCCATCCAACGGGTTAATTGATTCTCATATTATGGGGTGCATAAAAATAAGTTACGTGCCATTTTTCCGCCGTCGACGACTTGAGCTCGGTCCGGCTTATTACCAGACGATCGGATAGTGAGCTACCCAATGCTCGCCATCCGCAAGCCTGCGTCTACGGTGGCCGGAAATCAGGATCAGAATCCCGACGGCAGCTGAGGCTTGTGCGCCGTTGCCTCACGCGGTCGGCCTCCTCCTTTGCTAACATATCCTGTACTAAATCCCCGTGCAAAAGATCGCCGCCGCCGATCGCCCAGACAAAGACACGGCGATGCTCTGCCCAAGCGGGGCATACTTCTACCGTGTCCTCCGGGCTGTCCATACAGTGGCGAGTTGGCGACACCGCTAATTTACCGTGTCCGGTGAGAACCTGCGTCATGCGGAAGGTGAGGACGCCGGGAAGTCTTTCCAGCCACGCCTCAAAGAGGGTCATAATTCATCATCTTCCTGCCTTAGTCCCGTTTTATTTGGGGTTGGCCCAACACGTTTTTTTCCTCCATTCTGTCCTGTCACTCGTCACGCTATCACTAACTCCCTTTTCTTTCATATCGCTTCTCACACAATCCATCCATCTTTTCTTTGGCCTCCCTCTCCTCCTCCATCCATCCACATGTAAACTCATAACTTTTTTAGCAGCATGCGTTTCGTCCCTCCTTTTCACATGACCATACCAAGACAAACGATTCCTTTTCAACTTTTCAGTCACTGGCGTCACTTTCAAACTTCTCCCAATATACTCTTACTGCCATAATTGTGGCGTGCCAATTCCTGTTCTAGGGTGGCCTGAGAGAGCCTGTCAGACTTTTACTTACTAATACCCACCATTTGCCCTATGCGTTCATATTTAGGTTTAAATACATTATTTGATAGAGTATTTTTATAGCGAGGCTGTCGAGCGTTTCGTAAGCGTGTGACAGCTTCGCTACCAACTCGCATTAGTCGCATTTGCTAGCGCTATAGAAAAGATGCCAACGCGCTGTTAACGCACTACAGCATCGCAACTTTATCGATGTGAATGCGCTACAAAAAGTTACCGTGGCCGGGCCAAGCATGCATTATAATTTATTATCTAAACTAAACGTGTCTGCAAAATTTCAACTCATTCGGTTAGTGACAAAATTCATTTCGCAAACAAATATACCTACATAAAAACATAGCAAGTTAAATAAAAGCTTGCAAAAACTTGCCTTAAGTATTTCTTAACTTTATAAATTCTACATTTGTAAGGCTTCGGAAAACATTTTTGTTGACCAATAGAAAGTTACCGATCGCCATGGCCAAAGTAAAAGCTTGCGAAACTCTACAAGTTACCTTTCGTAACCATTTTTCATGAAAGTAAATCTTTTCCCTTTACAAGTACCTTGATAAATCGGAAATTGAATAAAGGATTCTGATTTCGATAACGCTGGCTAGCGTTGGGGCATTATAGTAATCTTTTTCATCAGTCTTTTTATGTATTTTATAAACAGTAATGTTGAAATTTAAGACTAAAAATATTGACTAAGAAACAGATTTTACGTTTTGAGAACTAGGTTTCTTGAATTTTTTTTACAATTTTTTATTTTATGTTTTATTCAAGATTTACAGAAATGGTTTCATAAGTTATTTAATTTCATAACAATGGAACATTGCGTTAAAAATAAAATAAACATTGCTAGTAAAATAGTGTTAGTCAAAGAAGAAAAACAAAAAAAAAACTACTACGAAATTCTAATAATCAACGATATTGTGAATAATTATACGATGAAAATAGAATATTTAACCCTTTGTGTGTCCGGAACGTGGATCCACGCGAGACACAATAACTTTTTAATTGTGTCTCTAATTACGGCATACGAGAGGTTAATAACTTACTATAAAATAAACACGTCATAAAAAAACATAAATATCACATCATAAATCTTTTGCCAAATTGCAGCATAGTTTGTCGGCAGTGATCTCGTTGGATAGATTTTCTTTAGAAACTAATAGACAAAGACAAAAATAACATTATACTAGTTTTTGCCCGCAGCTTAGCACGCGTATAATGTCTATGTTACTCAGAAATAAAACAGCTTTCTATCAGGGAAAACATTTTAGCAATCGGACCAGTACTTTCAGAGATTACTTCCTACAAACGAAAAAAAAAACAAACTTTACCTCTTTATAATACTGGTGAAGAAAAGTGGATTATTTATGTAAATGATACTAACCATCAATGTTGCCAGAACTGCATGCAATATAAAACATCAAAACGATCATCACTTTTCTGCCCTTCTCTCGTACCGGTTGGTAATCAAAACATTCCAATAAGCAAGATAAATAAGCAGAAAGTTCGAGCATGGCTATCCTATCAAAATATTATCTGGCATCTCTATACACCCGGTAGTAGTTAAAAAAGAAAGAAAAAATATAGATTTGGACCATCAAATCCAACCATACAGTTAACAAAACAATAATAAAATAAAAATTGGCAATGATTAAAAAAATTTTTGGGAAATCATTTCATTCAGGAGCGAGACTCACCTACGTTCCGTCAGTTGTCCTTTGCGTTCTAGAACCATGGGTTTCCTTTGTAGAAATTCCCCACATGGTTCCTTAGGGTTTTACTGTCGTCTCTTTGAGGCACGTGTGGTATGGTACAGTATGTGCCATCAACGACGTTAAGTTCGGTCCTTACGTCCAGCGAAATATACCACTTACAAACAATGCCGAAGCCCTGGGTAAGTAGCTGTTAGGCGACTGTTAGGCGATACGAAGTTCGCCGCGTCAGCTAGTGTTTAAATACCTATATGGATAGATTAGGTTACTTAATAAAACTAAGAAACTATAGCTACATTTTGTTTACTTTGTTATTATTAAAATCTGTAATATGTATCCACAACAATGTATCTAAAAGCAGCCATGTTTTAACAGCAGGTGCTGGTCTACCCACATTATAAGTTAATTATCTACTTACAAGGGTAAATTATGAGCTGTGGCCCATTTTACACCACCTGTGTCCGACATCTACGCTTATCTGCCGGAGATAGTTTTTGGGTAAAATCATAATATTTTCAACCTAACTTAATGAGTGACATTGACTTATAAGGCTATGATCACACTGCCACGCATCACGCTGCATGTTGTGTGTCAACGCACCTACGCGTGTACTTGCGAAAGTGCAAATCTGCATCATTGTGCGGGTTTTTTACGCACTCACGCGCGTAGGCACGTTTTGTAAATTCACGCAGGCACGCACACATTTCATACAAAATCACGCACGGCACTACAAGACTCAGTATGCCATACTTTGCGTCTCGCCCCGCAACCACGCGCGTGAGTGCATTTTTCTCCGCATGTAGGCGCGTGATCTGCATAAACTCGCGTGGATGCATTTTCGGTGTGTTGGATTGTGCGTGTTTTCTGTACAAACGGAGATACTTACCAGCAACTTTAAGACACGCATTCACGCGCCACGCTGCGTGGTGCGTGACAGTGTGATAACCGCCTAACTACGATAAGTGCTTGCCCATTTTTGGACGCCCACGTTTGTTCGTGTTTTAGCGTTTATTCGTTGATGTGACCGACACCCTTGTGATTGTTGAAGGGCTTGGGTTAAATAAAGGAACGTTTATTATAGATTACACTGTCAGGCAGAACTAGTTTTTTAGCAAGTAATGTTTTTTTAAGCGAATTTTGAGGACGTGTGAAAAAGTCACATTGGTGGGTGGGTGATTTTTACCCACCTATGTTTTTTTTTTATAATTGTTATTGATAGGCTCGCGTTTGACCACCATCTCAACATGCGGACGACGAGCAATGGGAGCTCTCCGTCCTTTCGTCCTATAAAGACCTAGTCCGAGTCTATGTCTACCGCACGCAGTATTCTACGCGCGCTTTAAAACGATGTTTGTAAGCAAGCCATAGGATCCCAGTAGGGCTGATGCCTGCTAGAGCCATGGAAACGGTTCTAAAAAGGATACTCGTCAACGCAAAGGCAACTTAAGGACAACACGTTTAAGTCAGTAAAAGTCTGACACGCCCACACGCCCCGCCCTAGATCGGGAGAAGACGAAATCTCACCTTGAAAAAAAAATACCTCTATATTAAAATAACAAGACCAATACACAACTACACAAGCCTTTCAAACGGATTCTTAGCTTGCATTATTCATACAAACCTACACCGGGAAGGTAATATTTGACCTTTTAATATGACACCTTTGATGACACTACCGAAACACTGACTTATTCATAGTCGCACACCACACGCTACGTCCAGCCCTTTGGGTGCCTATAAATACGAACATACCGAGAGCAGCCCATAATAATGTAAACCTATAAATACACAATTTTATACCGCTCTTTAATTTATTGTACTGCATTTGTAAATTGTAAAGATTTCTATCATAAGGAAAAACGTTTAGTAATGATGAGACTTGCGTGTTGTTGAAACCTCTACGGTCCGGACCAAGCGTTTCGCCTCGTCGTTTATACCGCGTACATCGAGGGACTGGAACAATTTGCCTGCGGCGATTTTCCCGTCTGATTATAATTTAGGTGTCTATAAGGCAAGAGTGAATAGGCTCTTACTAAACTAGTGCGCCTCACCATCAACGATTGCATGACTGCTTACCATCAGGTGGGATCGCAGTCAAGCACCAGTTTATATCAATTAAAAAAAAAAAGGCGGCCACCGTGACGCGGATTTACGGAAGACAATCAATGGGTATAGTAAGTGACCAGTAAGTCCGGGAGGAATCATTGATGACTGTACCCCTCAAAAAAAAAATGCGTGTAGGCAATTTTAGGATGTTACATAGTACCTATATTAATTTAGATTTCCTGATAGCTACAAAATTGGAGTCTATCAGTAAAGAGTAATAAGTTAATTCTAACTGGCTACTTTTAATCTGGCTTATATTCCGACTTCGCGGCCGGTATAAACGATATTCATGCAAAGACGCGGGCAAAAGCGAGTAAGGAATAAAAATAAGAATTCTATATTGAAACATTCTGATCAAGTAGGAAGCAAGTACCTAACTATATTTAACTTCAGTAATCACAACATTCTCATGATACAACATAATATTCTATCCCCATGATATTAATATAGTCATCACCTTCTACATTAAAAGTATAATTTACCGTCAAATAGGCGAGGTAAGCAGCGTCGTAATTCTCATTATGAGCTCGTAAAGGTCTCATAATTAAGGTGATCCTGTTGATCCTCCGTATATTTGTTATTAACTAACGTATCGGAGCGGCCTTTCGGTTCGGCATTATTACTTCCAAAATAAATAATGTGATGTTCAGTTTTGTGTGAAGAGATACATGCCACACAGAAATATATTAGGAACTAGTTGTCATCGCAAACGTTGTCCTGTCTTAGGGCTTGTATATAAAACTGCGAATCGGCGTGATGCGAATTCGCATCACAGAAAACTGCGACACGAATTGCAGCGATGCGATTTTGTGCGGCAAGCTATCTCCCTTTCACGATGTGGGCGACCATACCTTCGTACGGAAAAGTATTTTGTAAACTAGGTCACAACATGCATCATAAAAAGAAGTGCTCACTTCTGTCATAGCTAAGAAGAAACAGGAAAAAGAAACTGATTGAACTTGAAAAAATTGCGTATCAATTCGCAAGTGCTTGCGATGCGTCGCGTCGCTCGCAGATTTTTACGATGCGACGTCGCATCGTAGTTTTGTGTACAAGCCCATAGTGCTTTCACACAAAACTGCGACGTGTTGTGATACGACTCTGCATTGCAGGAACCTGTGATGCGATTTGCTGTGATGCGACACGACGCTACATCGCAGAAAGTTAAGATGCGAATTGCTGCGATGCGATTTCATGCGGCAAAACATCGGTTCAGAAGACCGTAAAATGTCCGATGCGAAATAATTCGCACGTGCTTGAGATGTGTCATGCTCGTAGATTTTTACAATGCGACGCCGCATCGCAGTTTTGTGTTTGGGCCCTCAGCTATGAACTGTGAAACGCGCGAAGGTTAAATAGACGTAGTTTTCAGAAATTTTCCAATGTTCTGCGCAATTTTCTTCTTTTTACTTTCTGTAAGGACCTTCCACGAAGTATTAGAAAACTTCAACAAAAACAAGATGAATGTAATCGCTATTGTCAATCTCAAATGATAGCGTGTAATCAAGGAAAGTAGGGATTTATTTTTAAACATATAGCTTTTAGTATAAGAGCTAGCGCGCACTGGTGACTTTTGTCACGGTGACTTGTTTGTCACTGTTGCGTCGCCAGTCCAAAGTGGAGTGCGCACACGAAGAGAGACAGTGACAAAACTTTTTTGTAATCGAAGAACTCATGAGATTCAGTAGAAAAAAACTCTGTGAACTCATGAGATTCAGGAGCAAAAAACTGGGCAAGTGCGAGTCGAACTCGCGCCATGAGGGTTCCGTACAAACTTACTTATGTAAATAGTTCAATTCCGGAATGGAGTCTCGGAACATTTTTCCGAATCACAAAAAAAATTGTGATGTAACAACAGATTTATTCCTATACTTGTGCTATAAGACCTTGCTTTATGCCAAATTTCAGGATTCTGGGTCAACGGGAATTAATTATGCATTTTGATTCCCTCGAGAATGTCCTAATGTACGTTTTTTGCCATATAAACTGAAGTATCTTTTTTCTTGTTAACTTATAAGTTTGATTTTTTGAACCTTCAAGAGCCCGCAGACTTGAGTACATAGTTTTAACTCGATACCTCCACGCGTTCCCGAGATAAAGGGTCTTGACAGACAGACAAACAAACAGAAAGACGGACGGATGGAATGGACCTTTGCTCTATGGAACGGACGGACAACAAAGTGATCCTATAATGGTCTAAACAGACGGACCGCATTTCAACTGCAATCCAACTGCGAATTGCAGTTTAAGTGCAGTTTGAATGCAGTTGACTGCAATAGAACTGCAAACACGACTGCAATAGAACTGCAAACCAAACACCATGCGCGGGAGGGCGGAGCGTGTGGGCGGAAACTGCAAACCAAACGATGCAGTTCGGATGCAGTCGGTGTGCAGTTCACACGACTGCAATCGGACCGCACGTTTGTTTTGCAGTTCTATTGCAGTCGGGTTTGCAGTTCTATTGCAGTCGTATCAACTGCATTCAAACTGCAATTTGCAGTTGGATTGCAGTTAAAATGCAGTCCGTCAGTTTAGACCCTAAGGGTTCCGTTTTTTCCATTTAAGGTACGGAACCCTGAAAAGCGAAGAGAATCCTGAGTATATCCTCTTTGGAGTGACAGGCTACTACGTAAAAAGTTCTATAAATAATATAGGTGTAATATGTATATAAACTTCGAGAACATCCAAAGATATTTTTTCTGAATACCTACTCTTTCAACTTATCATACAGGTTCCGTTTTCCATTTCTACTTCACGAATGCTTACGTTTGGCGTAGCTGGTGACGCAATATTGCGCGCGCCAATGTCGGTAGTCAGAATGTAAATGGCGAACGACCGGCGACGAGTGACAATTTTGTCGCCAGTGCGCGCACCTCTATGGAAAACCAACGGCCCGGTGACAGTTTCGTCACGTTCGCCGGTCGGTGGACAAAAATGTCACCCAGTTGTCACGACGTAACGTGCGCGCACCTCCATACATATCCATAGACTTAATAAGAGTGACGAAAAAGTCACGGTGACAGTTTTTACAAACAGTTTTTAAGATAAATATAAGCTATATATAATATATACCTACCCTTAACATATAAGTATATCGTCTCTTTTCAGAAATGTAAGTGAAATGCGTATTTTTTTAGAGTGCTCCACTTTAATTCATTAAAAACCCCAAGCGAACGCCGGCGTCCGCGCACCTATTGTCTTTCTATTGTGTCTGTAATTTCCACGATTGAAAGGTTTTAAATAACATACATAAAATATGTTAAAATATTTTCATATATACTTACCACCACTAAAGAGTAATCCTCAGCCATACTTAAATACTTTATAGCCAGAGTGCATCTCATAACGATTCTAACAATCCCAAACACGGTCAGATTACATTAATGTACCTTCCGGCTCCATCATCAGATCAGCTGGATACATCCCCTCCCTCTTTTCTTTCAGTCAGTCATCGACTACTCGTTTAAACAAAGCAATTTTACTTGTTACGACAGTTCTGCTGTAATCCTATGAGGAGTTCTGTTCCATATCTTCGAAGTTCATGATCAGATCATAACAATATTTCTATGGGACCAATTTGGAAGCAGAACCTATCAATAAAAAAAAAATCCGAATCGGTCCACAATTGACCGAGATATTGGTGAACATACAAGGGATATGCGAACACAAACATAAAAACATACATACATACACTTTTGAATATATACTAACATATACGAAAACTGGGCAGTTCTGGAAATATTACATACATACGGGTCGAATTGATAACCTCCTTTTTTTGAAGTCGGTTAAAAATAATGTTGTATAAATAATGTGATACTGGAGAATCGGAAATCAGTAGGTCAAATCACTCTATGAATACGACGAAATTGGTATATTTTTGCCGTAACTAAGCTAAACAGTCCAAGGTTTGTTTTCAAGGAGGGTCTTTTATCTAATTTAAGTAGTAGAAATATTTTTAAAGTCCTCTTCACCGTATCCGGTGACAGCGACGACTCACGATAATTTGTTTTTTTTTTCGTACGCTCTTTGATGGCTTACAAAATTAAATTTTAGATAAGTAGTTACTACAAAACTCTTAGGAATTTATCTATTAAGTTCACGTTAACTTCACTAATCTCGCCTTTCCAGCTCCTTCAATACTCGAAAAAGTAGTAAATTGGAAACGTTTACCGTTTAATAGGACACCGATAGGCTCTAAATAGTTATTTGTAACGTTGCTAAATCACTAAAGGAATAACAATAAAATTGAAAATTAATTTTTACTTTTTACAACAAAAATATAAAACTAAGGTTTAGTGATTAAGATGGTGCAATCAAACATAGTCTTGTGTCAACACCAAATGAATCTAACCTCTCTCCCGAATCAGATTGCGCACGAAAAGCGATTCCAATCTGTTCAATGACAGGGGAAAAGCACAACGCTCTAGTGCCGCAATTTGCCTGGCAATAAGAACTTGAAACTAACAACACACTAGTCACACAAACCAAAGCTATTTCAACAGTCGGACGTGGACAGGCTAACTGTCATCAGAGATGGACTGATTATGCGGTCACAGACTTAAATAAGAGGGGAACTCTGGGAGCTGGCTTACAGACCTCTAATCAGTGCCTGTAATTGCCAAAATTATTATGTGGTACTATCTAACAACCCAAATTGACAAGCAATTTTACCGTGAGCGTTAATCTTTGATTAGGGATTTACAATTCGGTGCAATCGGACTAACGGAATTAGTGACGAGAAAATTTTAATCTGGAATTGTTATGTAGATAAATAATATAGTTTAATAAATAAAAAATATCCACAACAATCACACAAAGCCATATAGTCCCAAACTAAGTAGAGTTTGTGCTATGAGTACTAGGCAATTGATAGTAGTAGATTATATGACTAGGGGATAAAGCAGTGTCTTTAAGTCGCGAGCGGCATGTTGAATTCCAAACGCAGACGAAGGTTGCTGATTTTAATCCCGAACGTCAGTGAGGGATTTATATAATTAACTCCCAAGCATTGCGAGGGAGTTAATATAGAAACCTGAGTGAAGTGAGGAATTCAAGCCGCCCAAGACAAAGACAGCTTTATCACCGTGTTGCATACTCTATTTTTTACACCATCTGTGAGATAATTAAAAGACAATTTGACCAAATCAATCAATCAATTCTATTTTCTTTCTTTAGTTTGTGGCCAGTTTGAATTTCGAGTGAACTTGTTCGATGCACGTACATTTTAATTCACAATGTTGACGATTTTTGATGTTCCAAATTCAAATCTCATTATTCCCTAGGGATCGCCCATACTGTATTATTTCCCTAGGGATAGAATGACTAGCTTTAAGTGATGTATGACGTATAAAACGACATTATTGAGCAGGTGGTGTAAAAACATACTTAATTATATATTTAAATACATAAATAAATATTACACATAGCCACTGAACAAAAACGATCGTGCTCATTACACAAACATAATTTGTTTTGAGTGGAAATCAAACCCACAGCCTCCGGCATAGCAGTCAGGGGGACTAACCAACAGGCCGGTAAATATTCAATGTCATTCGTTTTTGTGGGATATTTTTCGAGAGAAGTTCAGTGGGTGTTTCAATTATTCGTATTTGCACATTAATTCCTAGTCGATTGATTGTGATGTAAACTTTGTGTCCTTTTATATCATAAGCGTCTACACAGCTTTTATTTTATGGTGGGAAAATCATCAATGACAACCCCCGCTCTTGGGCGGAGCGGGAGATAGTGTCAGACTCTTACTGACAAAAAACCCACCCCGTTCCTTCAAGCGTTCATGCCGGGGCTTGAGCTGTCTTTCGAAACTAAACTTGGCCCCGGTAGGCTCCGACCTAGCTGGGCTGGGTATTGATGCTGACATCTCCTTGAGGCGCGCGGGAACAGTGCGCGCCGTCGACTACTTGGGCTCGGTCCGGACAGTTACCGGACGGTCGGACAGCGAGCTACCCATTGCTCACTGTCCGCAAGCCCGCGCCTACGTGGGGCGTCTACACAGCTTGACAATACCTATGTGTAAACATTGAAACAGGTGCGATTTCGGTAAAATGGAGTGGAGAATTGTGTTGTACTGTTGACAACCTCAGCGAAGCTTGCTGAGAAGATCATCAACATCATTTCAGCCGAAAGACGTCCATTGTTGGACATAGGCCTCCCCCAAGCGTCGCCGCAACGACCGATCCTGTGCGTCTCGCATCCACCGCATTCCCGCGACTCTCACCAGATCATCGGTACACCTTGTGGTAGGCTGTCCAACGTTGCGTTTTCCAGTACACGGTTGCCACTCGAGAACCTTTCGGCCCCATCGACCAACCGTTCTACGATCCGTACTCGATATACTACTCTGTCAAAAAAGTACCGGGAAAAGATCATAAATATTAGAATAATATGTTACATTCACATTATAATGGAGAACACAGTAATTGTCTTCTGTATCAAAAACTAGTATGTACCTGCTTATTAAAACTAGACTCTGGTTGATGCAGAAACCGTGCCAAGTCAAGAGAGAATAAAATACTAATGTTCAAGATATAATGAACTAGCGGCCCGTCCCGACTTCGCACGGGCAATAAATATAGCCTATGTTACTCAGGGTGAATGTAGCTTTCCAATGGTGTAAGAATTTTTGAAATCGGCACAGTAGTTTTTGAGTTTATTCGTTACATACAAAAATACAAATCTTTCCTCTTCATAATATTAATATACCTAGATTAGTAATGCCTTGGGGAATATAATTTTGAAATAACAAACTAGGTTCTTATCGACAAAATTGATTCACAAAATTTGTCATCTACTACAATTTGGACTATCATATAAAATTACAGGCTGTAATTAATAAATATTAATAAAAACTAAGAAGTCTGAAGTGAACGATTTTTTGTTTTTGGGTAATTTAATAGTTTTATTGTTTTTTTTCGGAAAACACTAGTAAATTGACTTAGTAGTCAAAGAGATACTGTAGTGTTTAAACGCAAAGGTAAAATCTAACACGCTCTCTCGCTCTACCCTAGAGCAGGAGAAGGGAGATTTTTTGTATAAATTGCTTACATTACGAAATCTGCACTAACATTATGAAGTTGGTTATTTTTTGTTTATACGAGATAATCTCTAAAAGTACTGGTCCGATTTCTAAAGTCTTTTCATCGATAGAAAGCTGCTTTATTCAAGAGTGACATGGGCTATATTTTATGTACGCGGGTGAAGCCACGGGCAAAAGCTAGTTATTAATAAAACATAGACCTACGCATCCTTACACAAGGATGCGTAGGTTATGTTTACAATGTCTGAACAGAAAAATCTTTTCAGGAATATTTTATAAGTTGGGGCCTACATCGTTGTAATAACTGAGATTGGTAAATTCCATTTACGAAGATACATAGCAGTTAATTAAAATTATGAAAGAATTTTATTTAAAAAAAAAATATGTACAAGGAAAAGCAAGTTACGGACACGATGCCTGCGGCGGGCTCCGTAAATAATTCGACATTCCATTCTGTTCATTTAATACGTATTAGCGGATACCCGGCGTGTGTTGGGTACTGCGCAATTTTTAGGGTTCTGTACCTCAAAAGGAAAAATTGGAACCCTTATAGAGGATCACTTCACGATAACCTGGTCAGGGTCACGGGAATCCGATGAATGCGTGACGCACAGGACCGGTCGTTGTGGCGACACTTGAGGGAGGCCTAGTTCCAACAGTGGACGTCTTTCGGCTGATATGATATTTGTTGTCCGTCTGTCTGTCAAGACCCTTTATCTCAGGAACTCATTTAAGTATCGAGTTGAAATTAAAACTACATATAGTCAAGTCTACGGTCCCTAGATTTTGATTATATTAACGAAAAAAAAAACCGGCCAAGAACGTGTCGGGCCACGCTCAGTGTAGGGTTCTGCAGTTTTCCGTCCGTCACAATAAGTGTCGCCACTTAAGTTATTTAAATACAACTACAATTTCCCACTATACCAAATATTCTTATTAATAACAATGAATGACAGACAACGAGCAAGAACAAATACCACCAATGCCAATGAGAGACAACGTCCCGTATCCTAGAACCAAAAATTCGAAGACATGTGACCCGCACTGTGCCCGCGTGGTGGTTTACGGCCCATTCTCTCTCAAAGAAAGGAGGTCTGAGTCCCAGCAGTGAGAAAATTAAAAAGGCTGATGATGATTATGATGATGAACCGTCCCAACCCCATCAACTCAGGAGAAATCTTAACAGCACGAGGTAGCCCAAAGTATAGCGCCATCTCTCGGGAAATTGGGTTACTAATTTATACAAAGATCTAGACGGGTTATGTATGTTGGGTGATAATTTTGGATTGCGTGAACCGATTTTAATAATTCTTTTTTTATTTGAAAGAAGATACGTTCACGGTAATAAAATAAGTTTAAAAGAATGCTTGCATATACGGTTAAATTACAAACTTAGTTCAGAAATTATTTTGTAAAACTTTTCAAAAACTGTTCAACCCAACAACTTTCCTAGAAAGTTTTTATAAAGATCTATTCTATTTATTTGAGATTTTTTAACTATAAGTGGTAAAACTATTCATTTTTAAATACTTACCTATCTAACAAAATATCACATGTTAGGGTTAAAATAAAATAAAAAAATTAGTAAAACATTTTTTTCCACTTTTTATATTACCATTTTGTCGGCGTGATAGATATACATACATATTGGTACCAAATTTCAGCTTTCTAGTTCAAACGGTCACAGAGATTATCCGCGGAGGGACGGACAGACAGACAGACATGGCGAAACTATAAGTTGACTACGGATCCCTAAAAAGATACGGCAGAAAACGTATATTTCGTCACTCTCAAGGGAATCAAAATTCATAGGGTAATTCTTGACGACCTAGAACCCTGAAATTTGGCATTAAGCAAGATCTTATATATCTTGTAATACCCGGTTATACTTGGTACTTGTGTGCGGGAATAAATCTGCAAAACATAAATTTGTAATTACGTCACGAAAAAAAAACACATCTTTCGATTCGGGAATTGAACTATTTACATAAGTTAGTTTATATCGAACCCTCAGTGTGCGAGCCCGACTCGCACTTGCCCAGTTTTTTTTAATTCATCGTTTTAGTTAATGATTCCGTTTATGTCAAATAAATGTATTTCTTTTTATCATCGCCACAACGAACGTTTCTGCGCTTATCACATATATCCATTAAGCTAGGACTACATTAGACCGAAGCACACGTGGACCGACCGACGTCGCGTGGCGTGGATCTAGTGTAGCTCTACAAGTCTAGTTTCCATATAAAATGTATCGATACCGACGTGCCCAGATTGGCGTGTGTAGCACACGTGTGCATAGGGTAGTTCTAGCATTAGAATCCTTTGACCTATACATGTGGTCATCGGTGTACTGACGCTTATTTGTTTAGTAGGTTAGTAGTATTTAAGTCAAGAGTTAATCCCTCGAGTGCTGATTGTACATCATCTGTAGCTGTACATAGTTTACTTCTAGGCAAGCGTGCTCCATCGTCGACGTCATAGTCGTTTTCTATGAGGTGAGATAGTGGTCAAGCGCGAGTCTAGCAATATTAAAAAAAAAAAAACTGGGCAAGTGCGAGTCGCGCACTAAGGGGTTCCGTGCAAATTATAATTCCAGAATGGAGTCTCGAAAATTTTTCCGAATAGCAATTTTTTTTTTGTGACGTAGGTAACAACAAATTCACTGTTTTCAGATTTTTTCTTAAACCTGTGCTGTAAGACCTTGCTTTCTGCCAAATTTCAGGATTCTGGGTCAACGGGAAGTACCCTATGATTTACGATCTTTGAGAGTATCAAAATATACGTTTTTTAGCGACATAAACGGCCGTTTTTTTTTATTCCTCATAACTTGAAGGGACCGCAGACTTGAGTATATGGTTTTAATTTCAACTCGATACCTCCACGCGTTCTCGAGATAAAGGGTCTTGACAGACAGACGGACTAGCGGACATCCGTCCGTCTGTCCGTCTGTCTGTCAAGACTACAAGTGGGACTACAAAGTGATCTCACGCACGAAGGGCTACACAATTTATTTTATTCTTTTTTTAGTATTTGATGTTATAGCGGCAACATAAATACATCACCTGTGATTGTAACTATCTAGTTATGTTGGTACATAAGATACACATAATAACCACAAAAGTTTATAGAAGCAAATTCAAAATTTCCACTTCACCACGTCAACTACAAATTGTCCAGACAATACTTAAAGATTTAAGGTTTAGTGATTTAATATTCCAAAATATCTTCAGCTTAAAGGGTAACAAGCAACAAAGGTAATAAAGTACAATTGCTTTGATGTCAAAGTCGGGATCACACGATGACAACCAATCCACAAAATAAATAGATACAGAAGATAATCTACACACAAACCTCGCTTGAGCAACGCACACATAGACACCGCTCACGGACACGATATCTCGGATAAATTGAACTCATTGCGTGCGCGCATGCATCCGCTTGAGACACGCGTCTGTGAACTTTTTTGTGAAGTACCTAATGAAGCAAAAAAAAAGTTATAACTGTTTAGAGGACGGTTGCTAAATTATCGTTTTTTAAGCTACCAGTTACGACGTAATTACGTAGGTATTTGCTTGTACTTTGATAGTTTGTTTTGACACAGTTAGGTAGGTAGATAAGGGCATGATTTTTTGGCCATGTAATATTTTTACAATATAAATTAGGTCTTGTCACCGCGACCGAGCGCGCTCAAATAGACAGCACAGACCCTAGCGCGATACCTGCTGAGCGTAGGTATGAAAAGTGAAGTACATATATGATTGACTTCTGTACCTATCTATTTTGTGACCAATCATTCTAACCGTTTCAACTAAAGTCTACAAATCGCTAGGACTTGACACCTTCTAGCTCTCAAACATTACTTTGTTAGTAATTGTGAGATAAACAGTAAGCCAAGAATCTTATAATAACATCAGAAATCAGAAATATTTATTTCAAATAGACCAATTACAGGCACTTTTGAATTGTCAAAACGTCGGTCAGTCAAAAAAGAGAAACTAAATTGCACGTTCCAAAGCGTAGATCTATATGGAGAAGAACGTGCAAGAAACTCCATGGCCACTCTTTTAAATCATATTATGAGTTACATAAACCTTGGTTACATATTTCTTGTCACTTCTAATATGTGAGCAAAAACGTTGATAAGTACCTAGTAATAATAAAAATAAAAAACTAATTAAATAGAAATTGAACTAAGCCAGCAAGCTAATAGATGACCAGTCTCAATTGACGACACACATTCACGATCATGACGCGTGCATCAGCCCCACTCAGCTCAACCATTTTGAAGGGAACTGAATGACCCAGTAACACGTGCCACCTTCAGCGAGACATTTGAGTGAGCATGACACTCTCAACTGCCATGCTCATTTATGTCAAAGAAGTCCAATAATTACCTAAAAACTATAAATAGCTCCATATTGGTACTCAAAAAAAATAAAAAATAATATAATCTTTTATAATATTTTCAAATTACATCACTAAGAAATCAGAAATCTATTTTTGACAATAACTTCTTCGGAATAATGAAAATAGTCTGTAGTTTAATTCAGCTGAAACCCTATACTAGACAATGCCATTGTACGGAGTCAAGCAAAAAAAAAATCCGATGAATGGACAACCTCCTCCTTCTTTGAAGTCGGTTAAAAATAGACGTTCCATCACATTACGTCCAATTTCCTGTTTCTATTCAAGGTAATAATCGTTCAAACTTAATTAACTTAACCATTTTTACTCCGGCACTAATGTCGTCCTATTTTTCCTCAAAAAAACCATCCTTTGACTGTTTACTTTTTTTTTTAACTAAGCCCAAGTTACTAATAATGATTTAATTTGTCGTGAAAACGAGTAAAACTTTTTCTATAACTTATTAGCCGAATTGTAGTCGATATTATTTATGAAATCATCATCTTTCTGCCTCCGCAATTTGGCATTTTGCAATGCCATTTTGCAACATGTTTTCATTTGTGCAATTTAACATCTTTCATCCTGTCCTATCACCCTCTCATTCTATCACTAACTCTCTTTTTTTTTCATGTCACTTCTCACATAATCCATCCATCTTTTTTTGGCCTCTTTTTCCTCCATCCATCCATCCACATATATACTCATAATTCTTTTAAAAACATGCGTTTAATCCCTCCTCTTCACATGCCCATACTAAGACAAACGATATTATCACTGACAGACGATATTATGACAGGCCTGTTGGTCTAACGGTTTTTAGCCCAGACTGCTACGCCGGGATCGTGGGTTCGATTCCCACCCAGGACAAATGTTTGTGTGATGAGCACGTTCATTAGTTCTGTGTCTGGATGTAATCTATCTATATGTCGCAGAGAAATGACGATATCAGGGATTTCACGAAATCCCTAGGGATATCACGAAATCCCGGTAGATGTCGAATATTCTTGTTTATTACGTCTTCTTACTAAAAGTACTAGTGCCCATGCGGGTACTAGAGTAAGCGAGAGAAATGCATGGCTCGATTTTTATTCGGCAGTATCCGCATTTCTGTCATTTTACTAGATTTAGTTTAGTGAAACGACGTATCACTGACGATAAATTGGTGTTTTGTCATATTACTAGATACTTTTAGTAAGAAGACGTAATAAATAAGAATATTCGACATCTACCGGGATTTCGTGATATCCCTAGGGATTTCGCGAAATTCCTGATATCGTCATTTCCCTGCGACATATATATATATATAAAAGGAGAAACTGACTGACTGACATATCAATGCACGGCCTAAGCTATTAGGACTAGGAGCGTGAAATTTTGCAAATAGCTTCCTTTAACGACGTAGACGAGCACTACCTTTCGAATGTCTTAAGTTACACAGTCCGACATAAGGTAATTGTCTTTCTATTGTGTCTCTAATTACGACATTCAAAGAGTTAAAGGATTTTTTGTGTTGATGATTCAAAATTCAGTCCCAAAAAGGGTGAAACAGTGATCTAAAGTTTGAATGGAAAAACCCACTATCACGCGGGTGAAGCCTCAGTTTAAGCTCAGAATAAACTAGTATATATATAAAGACTAGCTTTTGCCCACGGCGGGATAAAAGGTAGCCTATGTTCTTTTCCATGTCAAAGGCTATATGCATTCCAAATTTCATCCAAATCCGTTCAGCCGTTTTTGTGTGATTAAGTAACAAACATCCAAACATCCACACTTTAACATTTATAATATTAGTTGGGATGTTCCAAATATAATTTGTAATTTTTGTTTCAGTACTTACAAACGTATATATTTCATGCTAGAATCTTGTATGTAATGTAATAAATGATGAATGGATAATTTAAACAGGAAAATAAAGACGAGATTATTAATGTATATGATTTCTTTTTAATGCATGAAATAGATTAATTGTCAAGGAATGTTCCAGACCTAGCTTGTATTTTTTTTAATTTTGGGTATGAATGAGTATATTATTATTACTAAGTCAAGTTAAGTAAGTTATCATAAAATGAATAAAACGGGTCGAAATGGAAACAAATACAGATTAATAGGTAATTAAATTATGATTAGATTCTTAAAATAATAAATATATGTTTTTATTTAACCTTTCAGATACCATCAATTTGAGACACAATAGTAAGACAATAGATGCGCGAACAGCGGCGTTCGCTTGGGCTTTAATGAATTAATTTTGACAGCCATGTGAGTAAAAATTACTGAAAACTAAAACTTTCTCAGAGAGGTAAATTACTAAAAATTAATAAAAAATTCTGTTTATTTTCAGTCTTACCAAAGACTCTAAAGACCAGAGCTACCAAAAACAAACTAGAACTTACTTTGATAACTTACAAAGACGCCCCGAGCTATTGAAAACTATATCAAAAATGCTAATAGAATGGCACTGTAGCCGAAGAAATTCTAAAGCTCTGATTGGCTGTTAATTTAATTAATAATTTTACGAAGATAGTAGCATATTTCAGAGAATTTTACCGACTACCGAGCAAACCTATAATTGTGTTATGGGTTTCAGCGCGAAAACTCAACAGCGAGGCAGCAACTCCACTCAATTTGATATTGACGCACCTTTGAAAAGTTACGTATCTGTATCGGAAAATAAACAACATTTGAGATACGCTTACTACAATCTATATATATAAAAGGAGACACGGATTGACTGACATGTCAACACACAGTCGAAACTACTGGGAATAGGAACGTGAACTTTGCACAAGGCTTCTTATTATGATGTAGGTGAACAATAAGAAGGCATTTTTTTTAAGAGGAGAGTCCTTAAGAAACACCTCACACAGTTTTCAAAATTTCTAAAAATACACCGCACTGAATTACACAAAAAAATAATAATAAAGAACCAAAATGGATACCAAAAGCACAAAATAGATAGGTACAGAAGTCAATCTACATACAAAGCGCGCTCGAGCAACGCACACATAGACGTCGCTCACGGACACGATATCTCGGAGCGTCTCGGACCACTCGTCGAACAGTTCCGGCTTAAACGCTCATTAGTGTGCGTCCACCGAGCGTAGCTATAAAAAGTGAAGTACATACATGAGATTGTCTTCTGTACCTATCTATTTTGTGCCAACAGTTTCACCGCAAGATATTTGCGAATCTCTCCTTAATTTAAAATTTAGTGAATCCTGCAAATAAATTCTTTATTAAAATTAAATAAGGAACTTAAAATTAATAGGGTGTCACATTGGGCGGTCTTATCGCTAAAAGCGATTTTTTACAGACAACCTTTGGATGGATTTGACAGAGAAGGAGAAAAAAGATATGCAGATGTTCGTGATGTATTATTTACATTATATACAATACATAAACTAATAAATTACTTACTTAATATTATATAGAATAATCAGCCTAAGGACTATTGCTGAGACTCCGGCCTTCTATAAAGGAGATAGAATCATCAAATATGCTTTCAATTCTAGCAAACAAAGCCACGAGCAAAGCGTTAGTATTTCACCCTTAAAATAACAAGAATGCTAATTTATTTATTTATGATATTTGAAAATGGGATGCGACATAAAGCACCCTATTTTCAAATATCATAAGTAAATAAATTTTGCACTGCTATCGACCAGCCCCA
Source organism: Mythimna ferrago (assembly GCA_910589285.2). Classification (NCBI taxonomy): domain Eukaryota; kingdom Metazoa; phylum Arthropoda; class Insecta; order Lepidoptera; family Noctuidae; genus Mythimna; species Mythimna ferrago. The sequence continues at coordinate 7,856,463 of OU342693.1, forward strand.
GCTGTGCGGGAAACCAATTACACTCAGCAAAATGGACTAAATAAATTTGTAGTTCCTACTTGCTGGCAACTTCACATCATCTGGGACGGACGTACTATCACTTGCAAAAGTCCATAAGAATTCTTAAAACTTATTCGTTTGACGTTTAGTTTGACTTACGACCTTTTATTTTCAAGTTTCGCCAACAAATGATTGAAATTCACAATTTCATCAACTTATCTTAAGTCAAGATGGCCCAGTGGTATAGGCACACAGATTGAAGCGCAAATCAGTGTGCCGCAAGTTCAAATCCCACGCAATTATTGACTTTTTGTAAGTTCTTACCCGATTGGAAGTTATGTATTTGCATTACAATATTAAATTATTCTTTAACTTGTTCACACATTTCTTGGAGTTAGAAAGGTAGATCACAAAAAAACTAAATAAAGAATTAGATTTCTGCGAGGTAGACATGAGTTTTAACTTAACCGAAATGAACTGTCGTTTGGTTGTAGTTGTTGGTTAGTGACGTGAGGTTGACAGTATTGTAATATTCGCAAAATGCAGGCTAATATTAGTATTGAAGTGAGGGCGACTATCATTGGGCTGCATAAAAGTGGTCTTAATAAAACACAAATATCTGAAGAAACCGGATTGAATGTGAGTATAATAGCTATTAATGAATTGTAACTTTATTACAAATTAATCTTCTAATTAAAACGTATGCCATTTATGAATCCATTCATCGTATCTTTATGAGGTTTAAAAGAGAAATACGTAAATCGTTGGGTTTATTGGATTGGTTATTGGATTAATAAATGCAGTTTTATTTTAAAATTATATTCAATAATTATGATTATTAACATTTTATATAATGAAAATGAAGTGAAGTAGGTATAGCTGCCTAATATATATTTTTTTTTATTTTAGAAAAATACTGTAAATCTTTGGCTAAAAAGATATGAGGAAGAAGGTAGCCTTGCTAGTCGAAAGAGAAGTGGGAGACCGAAGCTTATTAGCGAGGCGCAGCGACGACATATGGTGGACGTATACGAAACGAATGGTTTCGCACCAACGAGACATTTTGCGGAATTATATGACACCTCGATGGATACTGTTCGCCGTGCACTTCACGCTGAAGGCGTGCATCACAGAAAACCTGCTAAAAAGCCGTACTTGACAGAGAGGCACAAACAAGAACGATTACGTTTCGCACTAAATATTTAATGTTAACTAAACTAAATGGCCTACCATTTTATTTTAACATATCTGTGATTATTCGTTAACAAACACTGTATTATATTGTGTTTACTTTCGTTTAAAACAGCTATATCTTTTAACTTGTGCCATCGCCTCACCTTAAGAATGCAGTGAACTCGCTATCAATTTTGTTGACAATAATCATGAGTCTATTTCGTTTTTTATTCTTCTACCCGCACTGTTTTAACATAATACTATAATTCAATTTATTTTTCTCATCTAATTGACGATTATCTTGTGAGAACTAAAGTTCTTTTAACAGAAATTGAGGTTTGGTTTCAATCTTCTTTTCGTCAAGAAAATGAACAATTAAGCTATGACCTCAATACATTCATTGTGACGTTACACAAAAATAAAATGTTTACAAAGTCCAAATCATATATCACTTTTCAATAAATAACTGGATATAAACAATTACCTATATTTTATTTTATTAAAATTTGAATATCCGTTCATTGTTACGTTATTCATATTATGAATGGTCTAAGTGGGTATACTTCCAACAAACAATCTTAGGCGTAACATAGATAACGGTTACAAGATAACTTTTTGTCTAGGTAACAATTCGACGTCACAATTCTCATAAATCTTTAATTTGTAAATATAAAGAATAAACATTTTTATTAAACACGTCTTTTTATTTCCACCTTATAACATCGAAAAGATGTAACAACTAAATAATTGCAAATTACGAATGTGATTCTTCTTGTGGTTAATAGATCACATTCGTAATTTGCAACTATTTAGTGCAAAAAATGCAATAGTATTTTTCATAGAAATATAAAAAAACAACTATATCAATATAGATTGGGAATTTTCAAAGTAAGAAATAACTGCAACGGACCGACCATGATTTGAACTCGGGTTACGTGATTTGCGAATCCAACACTTAGTTCACACGGCTACCAGCACATGACGTATTTGCGCGAATCAATGCTATGGTAAGAACAGAAAAATAATAATGTTTTTAAGCTCAGTGCGACGACAGTTCCTTAGTGTGTGTTATCTGTGGAATGTGGATACTCATACATGCGCACACATACGCACGGAAGTACCGCGCTCGCTCGGTTCGTAGCAATGTAATCTTTAGCGTTCCTATGGACTTTTGCGGCCTTACTGTACGTGTTTGGGGCTATAGCAACGATGATGGGGAACATTAATCATTTATTTCTTTCTTTCTTTGGAAAAACATACAGATATACAAAAATACCTTAATTCATAAAAAATAAGTTCATTTTCATCAGCAGACAGCATAGAATTTTAGTAACAATATTCTTTTCCTATGTTAATACGGTAGGCACATGTTTGCGGACGAAGAACAGTGGGTAGCTCGTCGTCCGGCCGTCCGGTAACCGTCCGGACTGAGTCCTCGTCAACGGCGCGTAGTGTTCCATGGACGCCTTAAGGCGTATAGTCCCTTGAACCATCTGACCGAAATTATGTGAACGCAACTCTCGCACTCGCCTAGGCGGCAGTACGCAAATCTGTGCATTTATTTGCGGCCAGCAGCGCCCGGAAAGCGCTTTAAATCCATTTTCTCTGCGAGATATTGATTGATTTACTTATGCAATGTTCACTTTGAAGAATATTTAACCACCAATTTTACATTCTTTAAAACATTTATTAAACATAATTAATCAAACGATTCTACATAAACAAACAAACTTAAACTATTTATACTAAAACCTAAATAAATACCTAACGTATATAAATAAAACACAAAAACATAAAGTGCACTTAGGCGTCGAAGTACTCCTCCACATCGCTGTCATCCGGGACATCACCACCAATTTTTATGTGTAAAAATGTTTCTAAAGGTCCAAGCCGTTTCGAAGGAGTAGGGAAAAGTTGTGAAAAGTTGCGAAATTGCTAAATATTTTTTTTTGACAAAAGTATTAATTGCACGAAAAAATCAAATGTTGATATTATTGTTCATGAATCTATAATAAACATATATTTTTTTTCAAACAAATTGACCTAGCCGTTACGGAGGAGTAGGCCTCAGAAAGTCACTGTTTTATGGCACTTTTCGGGCGCTTGGCCCTTAAAGAGATGTCAAGCTAATTATTGACCTACTTTTCTAAAATATTTAAAAAACATTTTTTGTCTCTTGACTCCTGGGACAGATTCTGGAGCACTTCACTTTACTGATTGGAATAGGCGTGACTAACAAAATGCACTATGTGTGCCTTCTGGGCAGTACTTAGTCCAACTCCCATACAAAGATTGGCAATACCCTCTAGTTGGTTTTTTTTTGGATTATAGTATTTCGAATTTTTTATATGATAGTGTAAATAGATATATAAGCCAGATTCTTCTTCTTCTTCCTGCCCTTGTCACGTTTTATTTGGGGTCGGCGCAACACGTTTTTTTCTTCCATTCTACCCTGTCACTCGTCACGCTATCACTTCACACCCTTTTCTTTATATAACTTCTCACACAATCCATCCATCTTTTCTTTGGCCTTCCGCATTAACTTGTAAACTATAACTTAATTATAATATTTCTGCCTTCTAGGGTCCCGCCTCAGCTTTGCACAGTATGTTACAAATCTTTAAAATTCACCGCTTTTCGTTATTACAATAAGCATGTTTTATACACTTACACCTTCCTCACTATTGGTGAATACCGCATTAATGTTCAGTAATGTTTGAGTCCTTGAGGAACTGAGTTTTATAACAATGTAATACATTAGCATTTCATCCATGCACGAATAGGCTGTTAGTAAGCTTAGTAACCAATCTTTAAAATGATTTAGTTTTATGCTACGTACTTTTTCCGTAGCATTAGTTCGTAGACTCGTAGCAGTGTGTGCTACGCCGTAGCTCGGCGCGTGGCCTAGCAAAGACCACGTGCCACCTAATTATTATCGATTTCTTTTTTTACTTTCTACTAAGGTTTATAAAATTATTAGCTGCTGCATGCGGCTTCGCCTCTGAAAGTAGATAATTGTCCAATTTATTTCAGAACTGAATAAGGGTGCTGGTTTTAATACCTACCTGTTTTTATTATTTTTTGAAGTGAAACCAACAAAAAACTGGTTTTATAAATAATAATAATAATAATAATGTTTTATTGACATAAAGAGGTTGATACATCGTTTGAAACCCTGGCTCCTGAGCTAGGTGGCACCTGTGTTACAGGAGTCAGTGTCTTCACTCGTTTGTGGAACATTAACATTTTATGCAACAAAATTAAAACTAAAATGTAATTAAACAATTTTAAAGCGCAAACTTGCTCTCGTGTGATAGGTGCATGAGTCCATGTGTTGTGTATGTATGTGTATGTGTGATGTTGTGTGTGTGATATGATGCATGCGTGTTTCTCTGTGTGACTGTGCTTGGTGGTTGTGCTTTTGAGTTAAATCAGATGTTATCTACCTTATAATTTATTAATATTAACTTTGAAATTTTTATTGGATGAAAAAAGTTAGATATTTATTAACAATTATTAGTATCCACATCCATGGGCGATTCTTTGTGCTATGTCGGCAACCTTGGTTCTCCTGCGGATATCTTCATTTCTGATTCGATCACGCAAGGAAACTCCGAGCATAGCCCTTTCCATTGCTCTCAAAGAATCGCCAAACTTAAGTGGCAATGGGCAGGGCACATTGCTCGCAGAACAGACGGCCGTTGGGGCCGAAAGGTTCTGGAGTGGCGACCGCGTACCGGAAAACGCAGCGTTGGAAGGCCTCCTACAAGGTGGACTGACGACCTGGTGAAGGTAGCGGGAATCCGATGGATGCGGGACGCACATGATCGTTCGTTGTGGCGACGCTTGGGGGAGGCCTATGTCCAGCAGTGGACGTCTGTCGGCTGAAATGATGATGATGATGATGATGACATCCATGGGACACGACCAATTGGAGCCGTAGGCTAGTTTCTGACGTTTTGGTGTAGGCCTAAATAAAATAAAACAGTTTTTGATTTTATATCACACTATCAATTTAAAGGAATAAGTTTGTTTGAATGTGTGTGTACGTAGCTATGGGTACAGATATATAGGTAAAGACAAACTGAACACACGTACGCCACGTACACGATGCAACGTCGTCGGAGAGTTGGTGTGCACCTTCTCAAAAGTAAACAAAAAAAGAACTTTTTTTGCAATTCGGAAAATCTTCTAAGTTAATTCGGGAACTAAACTGTTTTCTTCATAGGTAAGTTTGTACGGAACCCTCAATTCGAGAGCCCGACTCGCACTTGGTCGGTTTTTAGGGTTCCGTACCTCAAAAGGAAAAAACGGAACCTTTATCCTCACTTTGATGTCCGTCTGTCTGTCTGTCTGTCAAGACCCTTTATCTCGAGAACGCGTGGATATATCGAGTTGAAATTAAAACCATATACGTAGGTTTGCGGCTCCTTCAAGCTGTAAAAAAATCAAACCTCTAAATTAACGAATAAAAAAGATAAGGCCGTTTATGTCGCAAAAAACGTATATTTTATATACTCTCAAAGATCACAGGTATAGAGAAAAATCTGAAAACACTTTTGTTGTTACCTACGTCACAAAAAAAATATTTTTGCAATTCGGAAAAATCTCCGAAACTCCATTCGGGAATTGTAGTTTGCACGGAACCCTCAGTGCGCGAGTCCGACTCGCACTTGGCCGGTTTTTTCTTATACGCAAGCAACGTCAGTGACATAACCCATCACGTAATAAAACTAACAAATCACTGTATCCTCATAACACACTTATCTCGTAAAAGAATCCTTAAAATTTTAAAACTCAAAAAGCTTTCCTACTGTCCATTCCCTGTGCTGTGGTTTTATGTTCATGCATGTGTTTATACGTCGTGTGGCCACCTCAGTTTTAATGATTTACGAGATAATGATGAGTCGGCACTAATGCAAGCTCTTCAACGTACTGTGACAGTGTGTTTCTCGCAGACGATGGGTTGTGAGAACGAGAAACTTAAGAACTCTCTGTGTAGTGTGTATTGTGTGTAGCTTTGTGGGAAGTCTACGTTATTGTAGGGTTAAGATGAAAGTACTTATGTAAAAAAATATCTGTTCACTTGTTGAAACCTACACTATTGTCTGTCTTGTTTTATTTTATCAATGTTTTCACTGTTGGACACAGGCCTCCCCCAAGCGTCGCCACAACGACTGGTCCTGTGCGTCACGCGTCCATCGGATTTCCATGACCCTGACCAGGTCATCGGTCCACCTTGTTGGAGACCTTCCAACGCTGCGTCTTCCGGTACGTGGTCGACACTCCAGAACCTTTTGTCCCCATCGACCAAGTTTTTTAGGTAAACCGGAATAACGATCTACAGGCCATACAAATATTTGATTAGTGCGGTGATCGAACACACATACACGGACATGCATACGCGGTGATTCGTTCGGTGACATGTTGGCCCGCCACTGCGCTAATAATGCCTTCTAAACTTTAGTTGAGGGCCACAGACTTTTATTACCTCAGAAAAGTCCTGTAGATCCCCAATCCGCCTGTTTGTTTGGCCAGTAAACCTTGTTATTCAAATCTATACATATAATAAATCTGCAAAAGTTTTTCGCGCATCACGTAAAATGTACGAAATTGCTGTAAATAATTTTGACACGTTTAAGTTAATATAATAATAATAATAATATTCCACAACTATCACACAACGCCGTCTAGTCTCAAGCTAAGCAGAGCTTGTGTTATGAGTACTAGACGACTGATAAACATACTTATATATTTCTAAATATATACATATTATAGATAAATTACACCCAGACATAGAACAAATGATCGTGCTCATCACACAAACATTTGTCCTGGGTGGGAATCGAACCCACGACCTCCGGCATAGCAGTCAGTGTCACTAACCACTAGACCAGGCCTGTCGAGAAATTATGTGTAGCTTGATATATACTTATGTTTCGTCGCAATCGGTTGTCTACCTCGTATATCGAAAGATATTTTACATTCATTGACTGTTAGGCTGTACGAAGTTCACTGGGTCAGCTAGAAAATAATAATGTATTCTAATGTCATAGTCTTGTAGCCAATCATATTATTTCATATACCTAGTTTGTGTCCTGATTCAGTTAAAGTTGTGCCCGTACCTGATCGAGGAACACCTAATTTAGTTACTTGCGCAAGTTGCCCAAACTTGCTGAGAAGCCCGGAACTCCGTAAGTTAGGTAACTCCCTTCGTTATTGTTTGCATTGTGGGCACTACAAGTGGAATAATTTTGTTAATTTCGATGTATTATGTGACTGGTTTAATATTGTTCGATAGTTAATATTTGTATTGGAAACGCGTAGATGATTTCAGTGGCGTAACGAGCTCCAAAGAAAGGGCCGTGTGTTTGCGAGGTTCAAGCGCAAGATGGCGAACTATTTGAAATTTGGTTGTTGCAGGTGGATAACCAGTCGTGTAGAAAGACAGGTCATAACGACTCGTCTCTAGGAAAGTTTACACAAAAGCTGGATCCTCAGCACAGCTCAGCGCACATAATGGAACGGTTTTACAAAGCACAAACATCTGGCACTCGAATTTCGAATTTTCTTGAGTGAAAGTGACGCACAGATCAGTCATTAGAACGCCATTGAATGTGCGGTGTATCACCAAATATTCATTCGTTCAAATACTTACGCGGAGACAATAAGTGGTACCTAGATAGATCCGTCTATCTTGATCACACAAGTGCAATAAGTAAGTGCAGGAAAGGGATGGGTTTCAGAAAAACAAAAATCAACCGAAAATTAAATAAAACAAACGCGAAAAGAGACGGCATAACCACACTGTATCAAAAAATATTTAAGGTTTTTTTTTTCCTTTTTACATAGTAGATCCTATTAGGGAGTTGCATTAGACCAGATTGGAGATAGCTCATGGATAACAATAGTGTTACGAATTTTTACATCTGTAGGCCTGGGCCCTTTATTATTGGCACGGCTGATACGGTGGTAACTACGCCCCTGATATATGGGATATTAATTTGGAAACAATTATTGGCTTTCTTGAGCCACTTGATTACAAATCAATCGTAAATACCAAAGACTGCACTGGCCTGTTGGTCTAGTGGTCAGTGGTCTTGACTGCTATGTCGGAGGTTTTGATTCCCACCCAGGACAAATGTTTGTGTGATGAGTACGAATATTTGTTCTGTTGTGTGTATTTAATATATAATATGTATTTATATCTCTCTCTAGTATGTTTATCAGTTGTCTAGTACTCATAACACAAGCTCTGCTTAGCTTTGGACTAGATGGCTTTTTTTTTTCATTTGGGACGTTTATGTCGTCGAGTCGACTATGACATCTCTCCCCTTGGGTGGAGCGGGCGGCCTGTCAGACTTTTACTGACTAAAAACCCTACCTCTGTTCCTTCTTTGCCATTGTTCCAGGGCCCCGAGGATCTCTTTCACATCACCCGTGGCCCCAGAAGGCTTCGAACCTTCTGGGCCCCTGCGGTTGCTGACAACTCTTTGAGGCGCGCGTGGAACACTACGTGCCGTCGACGACTTGGGCTCAGTCCAGACGGTTACCGGACGGTCGGACGGCGAGCTACCCATTGCTCACCGACCGCAAGCCTGCACCTACGGTGGCTGGAAATCAAGATCGGAATTCCGGCGGCTGGGGCGCGAGGGCCTCGCGCTTGCTACCGCCTTCTTTTCTAGCATTACTGCTTCGCAGAAATGCTAGAATGCCAATCCTCCTCGCTGCCATGGCCTGTACCCGTAAGGCCCGACGCGAGAGATCGCTCGAATTACCGTCATAATTATAGCGTGCCCAGCACTGGGTTGCGACAGTCGCTGGCGTCATTCCACCATGAGATCTCGCTTGAACCCTGTCCGCTAGATGGCGTTGTGTGATAATTGTGGAATATTATTATTGTTATTACCTATATGATATTACCGTCCTCGATAATAAGATTTCTTAAAAACTGGTTTTTAGTATACCTACCCTAGACGAAGATGACATACAGACGACCAGTAGCCCGATTCACGTAATGAAAACCGTAACGATATCGTAGCGATTTAGTCGTTTAGACCATATTCGTATTCACATCCATCAGTCGAGTTTGAACGACACCGATTTTATAGTCGTTTGAAATTCGTCGATTTAAAAAAACATCTGTATTACAATATCCTGGTCGAATACTTATTAATGTAACTGGAAATAAGTCGATAGATCGTGAATACCGCTTTTGGATAGGACTTCGATCGAACGACTATAAAACTTCAATGATATTTGGCTTGTTTGATTTTACGTGAATTAGGCCACTGGGCATCAAGTCTGCTATTACAATAGTGTCAGAATGGCCTATCATTGATGTCATAGTTGTCGATTTTGGCAAGTTTGGTAATCTACTAATATAATGGCGTCATTATGACTTTCCAATGGTCAACCACTGACACTCCATTGAAAGAAGTGGCATAGAATAGTAATCTCGTACATATTGACAAATGCATATTTGATGTATGCGGTAATCTGCTAAAACTTTGACAGTTTATTTGATCAGTGTTTTAACATTAGAACGTTACTGTGCAGTTATTGTTTTAATAAGCTCGATATTATCATTCTACCACAATTCTATTACGTTACCACTGACCGATCAATGATCGATCATTATGAATTAGCAGATTACGAACTTTTAGCAAAATGACAATGTGATCGTGTTGGAATGACGAATTTATAAAAATAACAGACTTGGGCCCCTGGTCGGCGCATTGGCTGAGCGATTGGGTGATGTCTTGGATTCCAGAAATCATCTAATCTCAAATCTTATCTTATATAGACACAAGCCAATTGCACCCAACAGATATTTGTATAGCCAACAGACAGTTGTTTCGGATGTGGGTGTTTATGTATGTTGGTTTATATGTTTGTAGACGCACCCACGCTTTAGAAATCGCCTCAAGGAGTTGTCAGCAACCGTAGGGGCCCAGCAGGCTGCAGGGTCGATGCCTACTGGGGCCAAGAGTCTGCTTCTGAAAGGAAGACTCGGCCCCGGTGTGAAAGGCAACGAAGGAACGGGGTGAGTTTTTTAGTCAGTAAAAGTCTGACACTATCTTCCGCTCCCTCCAAGGGCGGGGGATGTCATTTGGATGATTTTTGGTTCCAGGTATTTTAACCTTTTTGGATCACTTTCAAACACTTTCCCTCCCACGATATTAATTACTGAACTTAATAAATAAAAGCAGCAAATTAAAAAGCGTCGTTTGAATCCAATTACTTAACATTAATAATACTCTGCAGTACGAAGCAAAGCAAAAGCGAGTAGTTTTAAATAACTGCATATAAATTCATCTGTGGTCGTTATTAACTTTGAATTGCTCCGGTTGTATGACGGGCTTCTATATTAACATTTCGAACTTTTTATAAGTCAATGGTATTTTTAACTTTTCGCTATAAGATATAGTCATCATCATCATTTCAGCTGACAGACGTCCACTGTTGGATATAAGCCTCCCCAAGTGTCGCCACAATTAATAGTCCTGTGCTTCCCGCGTCCATCGGATTCCCGCAACCTTTACCAGGTCATCGGTCCACCTTGTAGGAGGCCTTCCAACATCGCGTCTTCCGGTACGCGGTCGGAAAAATAAGATATAGTAATCGGCAGAAAAAATCGGGATCGGGAGAAATAGTATTCGGCTGCAACATATACATTACTATTATAGTAATGTCGCTGTGATGTAATGCGGCTATCTCACTTTCAGCTGGATTGTGGTGGTGATACGTTCTACAAAGCGGCGATCAATGTTTAGCTGTATTATCAGTGACTATAAATGATGAAAAACCGATCCAAAAAAAGCTTGCATAACGCTATCCAAGCTTTTTTTGGAACGGAAATTTTATTGGAATGTCTGTTTGTAATTTTTGTCTCTCTGTCTGTCTCTGTCTGTTCTGGCTAATCTCCAAAATTACTGCACCGCTTGTCACGGGACTTTTACAGATGATGCAGTTATAAGGAGTAACATTCGCTATTTTTATTTTAGAAAAGGATTTAGAGAACTACGCAAAAAAAAGAGCTTCTTGAAATTGTTGAAACGGTTGTTGTTGGTTGAAGTAGCGGGCACTAGGTAGTAAAAATGGCTGTATAAATAAGGAAACACATATCTAAAAGGACACAGGTGTGTTTTCCATATACTGAGCAATTTTTTTGGAGTTCGTGACTAAAATAATATCATAAGTTTAATACATAGATGTTTCATTATTTTATAGATTTACATAAGGAAGGTACTTGTCTATTTATAATATAGCATGCAAACATTAGAGTCTATTGAACCAACACAGAAAATTAATAAAAATGTAATCTCAATAATCTATACATATAACAAATCAGTAGAAGTTTTTAGTTGTGCGCGCATAACGTAAAATATACGTAATCGATATAGATAACTTTTCTACATTGAAATTGTGCGTACCTTGATATATTAGTTAGGTTTTATTTCAGCGCAATTGATTAATTACATCGAAAGATATGGTTAAGCGGTACGAAGTTCGCTGGGGGGGGGACATACATTTTACTACTTTGGAAGTGTCTCTCGCGCAAAATATTCAATTTAGAAAAAAATGAAATTAGAAACCTCAATATCATTTTTGAAGACCTATCCATAAATACCCCACACGTATGGGTTTGATGAAATTTTTTTTTTTGGGTTTCAGTTCTAAGTATGGGGACCCCCAAAATTTATTGCTATTTTCTATTTTTGTGTGAAAATCTTAATGCGGTTTACAGAATACATCTACTTACTAAGTTTCAACAGTATAGCTCCTATAGTTTCGGAAAAAAAGTGGCTGTGACATACGGACGGACAGACAGACAGACAGACAGACATGACGAATCTATAAGGGTTCCGTTTTTTGCCATTTGGCTACGGAATCCTAAAAAGACCCATCATTGCCGATTATATCAAAAGCATTATTACAGCAAAATTATGTAGGTACCTAAATATATACATTAACTATACAGGGTTATTTGTAAAACACTAGCAAACTCTCAGGGCCTTTTCTTTTTTTTTTTTTTTTTCGATGGGAAAAATCATCTTATGACAACCCCCGCTCTTGGGCGGAGCGGGAGATAGTGTCAGACTCTTACTGACTAAAAAACCCATCCCGTTCCTTCAAGCCTTCATACCGGGGCTCGAGCGCCCTTTCGGATTACCCTGGCCCCAGTAGGCTTCGACCCGGCTGGGCCCCTGCTGTTGCTGACAACTCCTTGAGACGCGCGGGAACAGCGCGCGCCGTCGACGACTTGGGCTTGGTCCGGACGGTTACCGGACGGCCGGACAGCGAGCTACCCATTGCTCACTGTCCGCAAGCCCGCGCCTACGGTGGCCGGAAATCGGGATCGGAATCCCGGCGGCGGCGGCGAGAGCGCCGTTGCCTGGTGCGGTCGGCCTCCTCCTTAGCGAGCATTACTGCTTCGCAGAAGTCGGCGACCGCCTGCCACTCCTCCTCGCTCCGGACCATGGCCTCGACCAAGGCCCGGCGCGAGAGGTCTCCGCCGCCGATCACCCCCACGAGGGCACGGCGATGCTCCGCCCAAGCAGGGCACACCGCGATTGTGTGCTCCACCGTGTCCTCCGGGCGTTCCGCACAGTGGCGACACCCGGGCGTCACTTCCGCTTTAATTCGGAACAGGAACCTCCCGAACTTGCCATTTCCGGTGAGGACCTGTGTCATGCGGAAGGTAAGGACGCCGTGAGGTCTTTCCAGCCACGCCTCAAAGAGGGGACTTATCGCCATAATTGTGGCGTGCCCATGACGGGGTTGCGATAGTCGCTGACGCCATTCCACCATGAGATCCCGCCGGAGCTCTGTCCGCCATGCCGTGACCTGTCGCGGCAGAGGACTTTCACCCCGGCGTTGCATCTCCACGCGCATGTCGTGCATGTGTGCAAGGACTGTTGCCTCCAGATCCCACGGTGGTAGGCCAGCCAGAAGGCTCGCCGCTTCGCAGGAAATCGTGCGGTATCCCCGCACCATCCGAATTGCCATGACCCTCTGGCAGGCGTTCAGAATGGCCGCCGGTCGCTTACGCAGCGACGGCGCCCACACCGGCGCCCCGTAGAGGGCCATGGACCGAACGATCCCCGCGTAGAGCCTCCGGCAGGAGGCGTCTGGACCCCCAAGGTTGGGCAGGAGCCGCTTGAGAGCGGCCCCAGTCCGGTTGAGTTTGGGAGCCAGACGTCGGAAATGCTCCACGAAATTCCACCGGCTGTCGAGGACGAGTCCCAGGTACTTCATCGTCGACCCGACACCGATGTGAACTCCTCCTACCGTTAGTTGGGAACTCAATGGCGGCGCGTTCCGAGGGCGGCGACCGTGAAAACACATCGCCTCGGATTTGTGAAGCGCCACCTTGAGTCCCAACTCCTGGATCCTATCAACGACCATCGCAACCCCGTGTGTCGCTAGAGCGACCGCCGCCTGGTACGACTCTCCCTGCGCTAGAACCAGCGTGTCGTCTGCGTAGCAGACCACGCTGACCCCGTCAGGGAGGTCGCCTCGCAGCACGTAATCGTACCCGATGTTCCACAAGGGTGGCCCTAGTACCGACCCCTGCGGAACACCGCACGACATCTCCCGACGTTTCCAGTCTCCCTGGTGACCGGGGTAGACAATATACCTGTCCGACAGGTAGGCCTGGACTACTCGACAGAGGTATTCGGGCACCCGGTGGTACCGGAGTGCCCTCCGGATCGTACTCCAGGGCAGGGAATTTGAAAGCGTTGGCAATGTCCAAGGACACTGCCACGACATACCTACCCTGGGACACCGCATCCCCCGTCGTGAGGGCTCGCACGCGCATGATGGCGTCCACCGTCGAGCGCATCCTGCGAAAGCCGAACTGTCCGTCCGAAAGGTCCGGCCCCACCCGTGAAAGGCACGCGACGAGGCGGCTCGCAATCACTCTTTCAAAGAGCTTGCCCACCTCGTCGAGCAGCACAATGGGCCGGTACGCGGACGGAGAGTCCGCAGGGCGCCCTGGCTTCGCGATGAGGACCAGTTTCCCCGTCTTCCAGCGAAGTGGGAACTGGCCCCTCTCCAAGCATGCGCTGAAGAGCCCTCTCAGTCGAGGCCCGAGAGCCTCCATGGCCAGGACTCAGGCTTTCCCAGGCAAGCCATCGGGTCCTGGGGCGGCGTTCTTGGCACTCAGCCTTTGCACCGCCACTCTCATCTCTGCCTCGGTCACCTCTGGAGCATTATCGTCGTCGTCGCTATTGCGGTCCGCGTCAGACACCGCTGGCGGAGGCGGAGCCATAGGCGGGGGGGAGTGTTCCCCTCGCGCAGGGAACAGAGCGCTTACCACACCCTCCACGAGTTGGGGCCGGAGACTCTGAGTCAGCGGGGGAGCCCAGGGGCGCAGTTTCTCCCGTACCAATTTGTACGGGCGCCCCCACGGGTCCGCGTTCAGAGACCCCAGCCACACGTCGCGGGCCTCGAGTTTGGCCCGCTTAATCTCCGCTCGGAGGGTGTGTTTTGCCTCTCTGTAACCTTCGTACAGCTCCGCCTCTCTGGCCTCCGCATCCGGCGGGCGGATGCGGCGCCTGCAGTATCTGGCGTACCGGCGTCGCGCATGATTGCACGTGTTGCGCAGTGCAGCGATCTCCGGCGACCACCAGTACACCTGGCGCTTAGCACGTCCTGGACGGACTCGGGGCATTGCCGCATCGCAAATTTGCGACATGGCCTCCCGGAACCACTCCGCCTCGACGTCGATGTCGACAGGCCTGTCCGGTGCTTGCACCCAGGCCTGTACCGTCGCGGCTTCCAGGAGGAGCTCCCGGTCCATCTGCTTAAGCGCCCACCGCGGACCGCAAGGGCTCTGTCGGACCGGCGCGGCCGAGGTTTCGGCGGAGACGTCCAACCGGATATACCGGTGGTCGGAGTACGTCTCCACCTCCTCCATAACGCGCCAGTCGACGACACGCGGCGAAAACTCTCAGGGCCTCAAGTCTGCTATTACAATAGTGTCAGAATGGTCTATCATTGATGTCATAATTGTCGATTTTGATGATTTTGGTAATCTACTAATATAATGGCGTCATTATGCCTTTCCAATGGTCAACCACTGACACTCCATTGAAAGAAGTAACATAGAATGGTAATCTCGTACATATTGACAAATGAATATTTGACATATGCGGTAGTCTGCAAAATTTTTGATAGTTCCTTAGATCATTGACCTACTATTACGACGGCATTGCGCAATTAGTGCTTCTAATAAGCTCGATATTGTCATTCTACCACAATTCTATTACAAGACCATTGGCCGATCATTATGAATTAGCAGATTACAAACTTTTAGCAAAATGACAATGGGATCGTGTTGGAATGACGAATTTATAAAAATAGCAGACTTGGGGCCCTGGGCCCCAAGTCTGCTATTACAATAGTGTCAGAATGGTCTGTCATTGATGTCATAATTGTCGATTTTGACAAGTTTGGTAATCTACTAATATAATGGCGTCATTATGACTTGCCAATGGTCAACCACTGACACTCCATTGAAAGAAGTAACATAGAATGGTAATCTCGTACATATTGACAAATGAATATTTGACATATGCGGTAGTCTGCAAAATTTTTGATAGTTCCTTAGATCAGTGACCTACTATTACGACGGCATTGCGCAATTAGTGCTTCTAATAAGCTCGATATTGTCATTCTACCACAATTCTATTACAAGACCATTGGCCGATCATTATGAATTAGCAGATTACAAACTTTTAGCAAAATGACAATGGGATCGTGTTGGAATGACGAATTTATAAAAATAGCAGACTTGGGGCCCTGGACTGTGGTACTAACATCATAAACAACAACTTTTGTTCTATGACTTTTAAAAATATACCATATTTTAGTTGATCAGATTTTTGTAAGTGAATTAAACGTTTTAAATATTTCGATGTCTATGCAAAGCAAGCGATAGTACAATAGAGGCGGGAAACGGGGGGTAGCGGGGGTGCTTGATGCGCTTACGTCAAGTCATACAAACGTAGGTAGGTATAGCGAAATACAGAGTTGAAATGTGTTAGAACCACGAAATCTTGAAGGTTTGTTTTTGGTAAATGAATTTGTGTTTTGTAAAAAGTCACAGAACAATAGTTTTTGTTTATGATGTTAGTAATACCACAGATTACTGAATAGTTACTAATACAGTCCTGCACGGTTGTTAGTGTTTTACAAATAAATATCAAGCTATTATAAATGTTACGTAAAAACATACAGTCCGCTTTAGTATCAATGTGGGCAGGATGTGCTATTGTTAAAATGATTTAAGACTTTATAGTCCCTTGAACATCTGGACACAATACTTACGTTTTGCTGAAAATCACGAAAATCTCATTTTTGTGACATTTGACCCCTAATATTTTTTTTCCAGGTGTCGGATTGATGAGGATTTTTTAGATTTCATGTATGATGATGTTGTGAACAATCCTACTAATTTTCAGCTGGGTGCGAATTATTGTAACCTAACCCCTATTATTTGGTCTAATTTGACTGGACTATATTTTTTTATTTCTTTATTTATTTACAACTTACTTATACAACATTACAGTCTAAAATGCGTTGTACAGAAACAAGAAATAAAAGAAGAAAGTAAAAAAAAGAAGAAAACATACATTACCACTAAAATAAAATAAAATATCCCACAAAACCAAATAAGACAACGTTTAGGTACTTATTTTTCATCCATCCTCTCACAAAACCTCAGACATTCACGACACACATCTATCCATCTCCCAGCAAACAAGTCACACTCTGGTGTTAGAGTCAGAAGAGCATTAAGCACAGAAAGAGCACGAACGAGTGGTGAGTTAGCTCTTGACCTCCGCATCTTTTGGCAGCATATAATTTTAAAATTAGGGAAGGCTTAAGCCAACCCAGGATTAAGAATAACGGGGTGGAGCATGTTGGCAAAGATACGGCAAAGGCTTTTTCTAACTTCTTCGCAAGCGTTTTTTGCCCGATATTCCCCTTCCAGATTACAAAAACCAAAATAATACCTTTCACAACAAAGATTCAAACCATGAGCATATTGAAAAAATAGAACTACAAGATTTAGAATCAGCTATCAATAAACTAAAACCAAATACTGCTGTAGGTCCAGACAACATTCCTGCATACGTTTTGAAGGGTTGTAAAGAACACATTATTACACCCGTACTTTACATATTTAATTTAGCACTCTCCACAGGTTCACAAGGGGAATATATGTATGCTTTTTTCATTCTAAAGAATATTAAACCACCAATTTTTATGTGTATAAATATTTCTAAAGATCACAGTGTGAGATTTTCACACACATAAAAAAATAGTATACGTCAGAAAAGAGAGCATCCAATTGCAGCGCCACCTACCGTGTCCAATTGTATTTTAAAACCATTTGAAGAGCCACTTATCACATACAAAATTTCATCCAAATCTATTATATGTTTTAGGTGACAAATACACATTTCATCACCACTGCTCTCAAAACAGTGAAGGAAAACATCGTGAGGAAAAGGGCATGTCCTAAAACCAAAAATTCGAAGACATGTGACACACCAACACGCACTGGGCCCGCGTGGTGGATTACGGCCCATTCCCTCTCCTAGAGAGGACGCCTGAGTCCCAACAGTGGGAACATTAAAAAGGCTGGTGATGATGATAATGATGATGACAAATACACGTATGAAAGAATTATATATAGATACATGGTGTAAGGGACAGATCTCCGCAAACTTTTGGGGCTTGCTCAGTAGACAAAACTGAACAACCTTTCACAAGATTTTTTTTTTTCAGGAAACGATAAAAAAAATTGGCCTCTCCATACCAACTGTCCAATCAAGTTTATAAATGATAAATGATCTTTATTTTGCGAGTAGGTTTTATAAAAACACTTTTACACGTCAATTTTTTTTTTTCGTCAATTAATGCTAGATGAGGCCGGTGTTTCCTAGCTGACTACCCTGAGAAGAAACACCGAAACAAACTCAGGGGAATATAATTTTGTGTTGAGAGGTCGATTTTTTTTACAACCTGTATAAAGACGCGTATCATAATGGAAAAATGTGGAGACTTTCAAGATTTCTATCGTCCGGGCGGGTTGCTATTAAATAATAAAGTAATTACCTTTGTTTTGTCTTGAAATATTTAGTTTTGTTTATTTTACCTTAAGATTTTTCTCTAAATAACTTTACCTAAAAAACAGTAAATTATATCTCCGCATAATAATGTAATTAGTTTTCTAAGATACGGGAGAGGGCTCTGGTTCCTGTAACACAGGTATTTCTCCTGGCATGGGAACCAAGGACTTCATTTTATTGTACCTATTTTTTATGCCAATAAAGATTATATAAATATATAATTATTATTAAAGAATTTATACATATATGAAGGTGTGTTTATTTCCAAATTCTTTAATATACATACACGTGGCAGATTCTGTTTACACAAGTGTCATCATTTATCCTTATCCTCCCTCCACTTGGCTTTCACGAACAGCGTGGGATGCGAGTGTTTATTTTCTTTCTTTCAAAGACCAAAATCAGCCGCGAAAGTTTCTAATTATTTTTTTATGAAAAATGCTTTGAGAGCAGTTAGTAATACTTTGTCTTCTGATAAAAAGTTTTTTTGGTTGATAAAAAAAACTTAAAATACTATGAGTAATGCGGGAACGTTTGAAAAAGTTACCGCAGCCTTAGAACGTAAAGAGTATTTATAGAACATAGCATTCCCCTAGGCCTATCGCAAAAACCAACTATCTGCAATTTTTTACCCAAATTAAGTTAAATATAGCTATCAATTCGTCTCATCAAGACGAATCTACAGGTAAAACCAGTTATTAGCTACGACACTTATTTACATTTTTGATCGAATATAATAATAATAATAATAAATAATTCTACTAATATTATAAACGCGAAAGTTTTTATTTATGGATATTTGTTAGTCTTTCACGCAAAAACTACTGAATGGATGTCGATGGTGCATGGGTAGACCATGTCCTGGAATAGGATAGAATATACTAGAATAAACTTAATAACGTATAGGATTCTTTTTATCCCGGGAGGATGATCCTCTTGGGATAATTTTCTATTATCACGCGGGTAAAGCCGCTGAAAGCAGCTATAATATTATAATACAAAAATGTTGGTGCAATTAGTTGGTTTTTAATCGACTTCGAAAAGGAGGAGTTCACCGATATCTCGGTCAACTGTGGACCGATTTTGGAAATATTTTTTTTTATTTAAAGGTTATGCGTCCAAGTTGGTCCCATATAAATATTGTTATGATCTGATCATGAACTGTCGTAACAAGTAAAATTGCTCGGTTTATAGACTTCAATGTAAAAAAAAACACTGAAAAGTACAAAATAACTTTAATTTCGGAAGTCGGTGGTTGCGGAACGATGAGACAAAACTATCTATTATAGAAACATCGACTTCCAAAATTAAAGTTATTTTGTACTTTTCAGTATTTTTTTACGTTGAAGTCGGTTTAATTTTTTTTTTTGCATTAAGAGTACTATAGATGGGCTTTAGTCGGAAGAAGTTTGATACGCCCTCTCGCTCCACCATAAGCGGGAGAAGACATTTGATGACCTCCTCATACCTCATAAAAGATTATATAGTACCTTATTCAACATAATTATAATGTACTTTGAAATAATATTAGATATGACGTATTTCTTTAAATCTCGGGGTAAATAACATTTACCTTAATGTGGATAGATATTTTTGGAGTAAGTTGAATAGGTACCTACATTTAAAATAGGTAGGTAAGGTACATACTAGTGTAAATTTATAAGAACTTGACTGAAAATTTGGAAGTAATCCTTGAAAAATCCATGTTCTTTTGATATCCAATCTTCCTCGGAAACCTTTTGAACGGAACACATTATTTTAATTATTTCCTTCCTTTAAGTTACTTACTCACTTGCTTTTTGATTCAATAGGGTAGGGGTAGGTTAGGGTGCGGTGGATGTGGGACGCACAGGACCGTTCATTGTGGCGACACCTGGGGGAGTCCTGTGTCCTACAGTGGACGTCCTTCGGCTGAAATGATGATGATGAGGGTTACATGAAGAACTATGGTCCTTTCCATGACTGGATAATATTTGTGGGATTTACACTTTTTTTGAGGTGGGCTTCATGACTCCCGAGAGATTTTGCCACGAGCTCCAGATCAAGTGGCAAGTGAAACTCTGTTGCGGCGAGAAGTTGCGTTAGAGCGATCAGACCTTCGGCAGGATCTCATGGCGGTATGGATGCAGACAGTCGCAACCTAGTGGTGAGCATACCACAGTCGCGGCAGTAAGTCTAGCTACTGCCACCGGCTTCGCCCACCTGGTAGTAGAAAATCATCCCAACGAAACATACTACCAGGATAAAAAGTATTCTATGTGCGATTTCAGGCCATGGTCTACCAGTATACCAAGTTTTATCGAAATCTATTCAGTAGTTTTTGCTTGAAAGAGTAACAAACATCCATATATACAAACTTTCGCGTTCATAATATTAGTCTCCTGCTTGAGGATTGGCTGGAGAGGCACCACGGCATCCACACTTTCCGCCAGACGCAGGTCCTTACCGAACACAGTTGAATAAGGAGGTTCCTGTAGACATGGTGGAGTATGAAGTCAGCTCTACTTGGACAGACCACCACCCTGTCTTCTTGGAGGCGATCAGCAGCGGCCACTGCTCGCAGCCGACCTTGGTCCAGAAGGTATAAAGCGAAAGAGAATAGGGAGCTGTTATCGCCGTCTGTGAAGCAGTAATGAGAGTAAAGGAGGTGGTGGAAAGCGTGGGACGCAGACATTCCTCACGCCCCCGCTCGGCTACCGCTTTCTGTTTAAGGTGAGAAAAAATCTAACGACTTCTCCCGTTCTATGACAGTGAAGGAGGGGCGTGTTAGACTTTTACTGACTAAAACCACACTTATGTTCTTTCAGATGCCCTTTGCGTTACCAGATCATGGGTTTCTCTTTCAGAAGTCAACCCATGGCGCGCTCGGTCCCAACGGTTTATCGGACTGCCGAACTGCAAGCTACCCATTGTTCGTCGTCCGCAAGCCCACGCCTACGTGTGTACTTACACTTAGTATAGATATTTATTTCACTCTTCACAAAAGAGAGGCACCTACCACACTTGTAAATATGGGTTACATCACGCGGAATTTTTAAAAGAGATAACACTAGTGGTTTTTTGTTAGTAAAATTCTAACACGGCCACTCGCTCCACCCTAGATCAAGAGAAGGCATTTGCTGATCTCACTCCTCAAAAACAACACATAAAAGTATTTCAACCATGACATAATAAGGTGAAAATGGTGTTTATTTAATTAATGTTTAGGGGGCTATAAAAGAGGCAAAATATTTTTCAAGGGGCCTTCAATTTATATTGTTAATTAACTTTTAACATTCAATGATATTGAACGTGAACTCATAAAAACAGGGTGTGCTTTTATGAGACCACTTTTACCCGACTTGACTAAAAAAGACATTTTCAATTCGTTTGTTTTGTTTCTTTTAGTACTTCTTCACTACTGTTTTTAATTGATAGGCTTTCGTTTGACCGCCATCTCATCTTAACTCTTTAACCTTTCGTATGCCGTAATTAGAGACAAAATTAAAAAGTTATTGTGTCCCGCGTGGATCCGCGTTCCGGCCATACAACGGGTTAAGGCTTATAGTCCCTTGAACCATCTGGCCAAAATTATGTGGACGCACCTCTCGCACCCGCCTAGGCGGCAGTACGCAAATCTGTGCATTTATTTGCGGCCAACAGCGCCCGAAAAGCGCGGGGCTGACCTTTAAATCCATTTTCTTTGCGAAAAATTGATTGATTTACATATGCAATTTTCACTTTGAAGAATATTTAACCACCAATTTTTATATGTAAAAATGTTTCTAAAGATCCAAGCCGTTTCGAAGGAGTAGGGAAAAGTTGCGGAATTGCTAAATATTTCTTTTAGACAAAAGTATTAATAGCACGAAAAAATCAAATGTTGATAATGTTGTTCATGAATCTATAATAAACAGATTTTTTTTTTAAACCTATTAACTCGTTACCGAGGAGTAGGCTTCAGAAAGTCACTGTTTTATGGCACTTTTCGGGCGCTTGGGTTAAGGTAAAACTACACTGCTCACACGTGTGCCACACACGCCGATCTGGACGCGTCGGTCTCCATACATTTTATATGGAAACTATACTTGTAGAGCTACACTTGATCCACGCCACCTGACGTCGTTCTATGTAACTACAAATCAGGCGTGTTACACGTGTGCGTCAGTGTAATGTAGTTCTAACTTTTTTTTTTTTTACACAAAAAACCTAATTAATATAAAATACATGATTTGACAATTCATGTACAAAGGCGAGCTTAACAATGAGTATTCTGCTAGCAAAACTTTTGAATGATAGAGAAAGATCACATTTGAGGGTAGAATACAGTGTACAATATAAACCTACAGAAATAAGAATATAGGGTGACTGGTAATTAGAGACTGATACTTAAACACGTACATCATAATTACGTCCGTCATAATTACAAAAAACTTTCCCAAAGAAAATTTTTTTTACTCATTCGTTTTATCACATTATTGTGATTTTACTCAAAACGCGGCTAACAGTTGATGGCGTGAATTTCAAACAGCTGTTTTGTTATTGTGATAAAACCAATAAAAAGAAAGAAAAACTTTTTATTTGCTGAAAAATGTGCAGACCTACAATTACCGGCACGGATCTTGAGCGCTGGCTTCAAGTTGCGCAGAAGTAAAATATTCGGTCTCTTTAGTGATGCGAAGTGAGACGCGGGGATGGGGAGTGTCAGTGATTGGCTCGCCGCGCCATCGTGTCATAGACGTCACTCGTGATTCGTTCCCTGCGCTTGCTGCATGTATCTAACAACGACAACGATTGGCTCGCCAATGTATGGAATGCGCAAAGCGATCCCCACTCTGACGCCGAGCGCTCAAGATCCGTGCCGATAATTGTAAGACTAGTAGTCTTAGGTTTGCCAAATTTAATCAAACATTTTCCATGACAAAAAAAAAGTATTATAAAAAAGTTTCTTTGGGAAAGTTGTTTGTAGTCATGAGTACAATCACGTGTTTAAGTACCGGTCACTAATTACCAGTCACCCTATATATTATATTTAGAAATTCAATTTCTTTGTTCTGCGCATAATATTCAGTCCTTAAATAATTGTCTTTAACGATGGTGACACAGCTGTGGTTATCCAGTTCTCACGTATATGCAGTATGCCCGATTGCAACTCGTCGGCAAAAACCACGAACTTCCCTAATAACTTTTCTATAAAAGTTATTACAATAACGATAATAAAAACTCTTTATTTCCCACACATATGCCATCATCATTTCATCCGAAAGACGTCTACTAATAGACACAGCCCTCCTCCAAATGTCACCACAACGAACGCTTCTGTGCGTCTCGCGTCCATCGGATTCCCGCAACAGTCACCAGATCATCTGTCTACCATTTGAGAGGCCTATTGCGGACAGTGAGCAATGGGTAGCTCGCTGTCCAGCCGTCCGGTAACCGTCCGGACCAAGCCCAAGTCGTCGACGGCGTGCGCTGTTCCCGCGCGCCTCAAGGAGTTGTCAGCAACAGCAGGGGCCCAGCCGGGTCGAAGCCTACTGGGGCCAGGGTAATCCGAAAGGGCGCTCGAGCCCCGGTATGAAGGCTTGAAGGAACGGGTTTTTTAGTCAGTAAGAGTCTGACACTCTCCCGCTCCGCCCAAGAGCGGGGGTTGTCATAAGATGATTTTTCCCATCGAAAAAAAAAAAAAAAAAAAAAGAGGCCTAGAATCTTTCGGCCCCATCGACCATCTCTTCTACGAGCAATATGTCCTGCCCAATGCTACTTAAGTTTTAACAGTTAAAATTATCAAAATTCTTCTTCTTCCTGCCCTTGTCCCTTCTTATTTGTGGTCGGCGCAATATGTTTTTTTCTTCCATTCTACCCTGTCACCCGTCATGCTATCACTAACTTCCTTTTCTTTCATATCGCTCTTCACGCAATCCATCCATCTTTTCTTTGGCCTCCCTCTCCCTCTCCACCCATCCACATGTTTTTTTTTTTTTTTTTTTTTTTTTTTCGATGGGAAAAATCATCTTATGACAACCCCCGCTCTTGGGCGGAGCGGGAGATAGTGTTAGACTCTTACTGACTAAAAAACCCATCCCGTTCCTTCAAGCCTTCATACCGGGGCTCGAGCGCCCTTTCGGATTACCCTGGCCCCAGTAGGCTTCGACCCGGCTGGGCCCCTGCTGTTGCTGACAACTCCTTGAGGCGCGCGGGAACAGCGCGCGCCGTCGACGACTTGGGCTTGGTCCGGACGGTTACCGGACGGCCGGACAGCGAGCTACCCATTGCTCACTGTCCGCAAGCCCGCGCCTACGGTGGCCGGAAATCGGGATCGGAATCCCGGCGGCGGCGAGAGCGCCGTTGCCTGATGCGGTCGGCCTCCTCCTTAGCGAGCATTACTGCTTCGCAGAAGTCGGCGACCGCCTGCCACTCCTCCTCGCTCCGGACCATGGCCTCGACCAAGGCCCGGCGCGAGAGGTCTCCGCCGCCGATCACCCCCACGAGGGCACGGCGATGCTCCGCCCAAGCAGGGCACACCGCGATTGTGACCCATCCACATGTCATAACTCTTTTGGTAACATGCATTTCATCCCTCCTCTTTACATGACCATACCAAGACAAACGATTCCCCTTCAGCTTGTCAGTCACTGACGCCACTTTCAAACTTCCTCTAATAAACTCATTTCTCACTTTATCTAATCTCGTCACACCACACATCCATCACAACATTTTCATCTCTGCTACATGCAATCTTTTTTCATCCGTCTTAATCTAGTTAAAATTATCTAAATAATTTTAATTATTGTGTCATTCAGTACTGATTTCTTGGATAGATAGATACCCCTGTTTGAGTATAGGCCTCCTGCACTTTTCTCTATCTTTACCTTGCATAGTCCACTCATTCCTGGCTGTAGTGGTGACGTCATCACTCGTAGGTCGTAGGTCGTCCTTGCCGCCTTTTCCTGCTAGGCCCTTCCCATCTCGTTATTTCTGCTGTCCATCTACACTTCTACCCTAATAATATTATAAAGAGGAAAAGTTTTTTTTTGTTTGTGCGATTGCGAAAATTTTTTCACTATCGGACCTGATAGAAAGATGCTTTATTCTTGAGTGACATAGACTATATTTTATGTACACGAGAAAAAGCTCGTCATTTATATAATTGCAACGTGCTACATTACATGGCTTGTTGCCATTTTAAAAGCAGATACTTTTATATAAGTTAGTATTTCATTTTTATTGACAGGTTTGCGTTTGACTACTATCTCTCAAATGGTAAGCATCGATGTGGTCGACGATGGAACACGCTTGCCTTGATGTAACGTATTCACTCTTGACTTAAGAATCTCCAGGAATATTAATTTCAGATAACAGACTCAGGCAGGGAATTCAGTTCCTTAGCTGTATGTACAATGATTGTGTTTCCAAAACGTGAGTGACTTTCCAAAATGTATATTTTATGTGTGTGAGTTTCTATTAGTCGGACTTTTGGTTGGCCTTGAGATTCGGAAAAAAAAAAAACAAAATTTTTGATACCCGATATATTTATTTTATTTCAACCATAACGTCGACAGTGGTAGTTAACAACGAACTAATCAAATGATGGGTATCCAAACATTCAGTTTTCGAATATTTTACCGCCTAAAAATATTTTTATTATATTCATTACAATATAAATTACATGTATGTATGTAGAGTAACTAATTCAGGACAGACTCTACAGATTCTTCCTATAATTTCATCTATGAAATTGACATGAATAGGATACGGTATGACCCAGCCTAAGTTATCGTAGAACATACATTAATAGATCGTTAGATTTGCCTTTCCCCTTATATAAATTGAAAATCACATTTAAAACGAGACGATATTGAAAACATGTATTCGGAGAGTTTAAATAATGTCTAAGATTAAAATACATTTTTAGTCTTGTACCTCTTCAATTACTCTGTTCTTACAACACCGTGATTGGTAACTGTTTTGTTTTGTTTTAGATAATTTATTACTTCCTTATAGGACTTGGTTTATGTCAAACTATTTTATCATAATATCTGACTCTACCAAGACAGTCCCAGAAAGTAAATAACTATTTAATTGGTTTCGTGTATCATTTCTAAATGCGGCACAGTCAAGAAAGGAAATTTTTTAGTTACAATAACGAATATTAATCTACATTTTTAGATATAAAGAGTATCTCTATGGACAGACAATTCTTATGCCATCGACATTATAATTTAAATTATTTACAACAATCGTAAAATCCAAACAACAGTACCATTCTTAAAATTATCTTTTATCAGAACTGAATTAATTTATTTTTTTTTTTCAATTTTTGAATTGCGAAGGTAATAAATTTATCACAGTAACGTTACAAAGTTCTGTAACTGAATAATAATAAATAGACTATACAAGTATATGTAATATATTATAATATATAAATATTTTGCATGCAGTAACAGATTTTCAAATAATAGGTCTCTCCAGTTATAAGTTAACTAAATGTGTGTTTAAACGACGTTCCTTAGTAGTTCCTCCGATGTCAGCATGCCGTCCTGTGAACAAACAGATGGGTTAAAATTGATGAAAAGAAAGGATCGATTGAAAGAGTTACCGCATGGAAAGCCCATGGTCCTGGAACGCAAAGGGCGAAGAAAGAACATAGGTGGGTTTTACTCAGTAAAAGTCTGACTCCCTTTTGCTCCACCCAGAGCATATGAATAATTAAAGTCAGTCTAATAAGTCAACCGACTTGGGAATTTTGTATAATATTTAATCATTTAA
This sequence comes from Mythimna ferrago, assembly GCA_910589285.2. Lineage (NCBI taxonomy): Eukaryota > Metazoa > Arthropoda > Insecta > Lepidoptera > Noctuidae > Mythimna > Mythimna ferrago. The sequence goes on from OU342693.1 coordinate 7,883,531, forward strand.
AAAATACTTATATTCGGTACTTTTTATAAGGTTCTTCTGTTAGTAAACAGTGATCTCTATCTCTTAATCAACCTTGATTATTGAACCCGTGTTGACTACATCAGATTTAATTAAATCTTAATAATTACCCAAGTCGTTTAACTTATTAGACAGACTCTATATGAATTTATTATGTGATTAATTACACTAGTTTACACGGTTTCATACTGGGACGTGATAGAATATTTCTGTTGACACTTTTAGCTTTCAGGAAGGTAAGTTAACACATAATATATATACATTTTCTTTCAGGGTAAAAAAAAAGTTAAAATTTGTAAACTTTGTTTTTATGCTAATATTAGCATAACACTATGCTTATGCTAATATTAGCATAAGCATAATTAATCAGCCTTACCATATTCCCACTTCTGGGATTCATGTCTCAATAAAAGGAATGGAACGTAATCTACCTCGCAGGCCCACAACAGAAGAAGTAATTCAATGATTTCCTACTCCAAAAAAAATACAAAAAGGTTACATAAAATCCTGTTAGGTACATAGTTTCTACTTTAGAACAATTTCCAAACGAAATCAGAAGTGGTTAAAAAGGTTTCGTAAGTACCTACACTTCAGTAACTTCAAGTTGAAGCATGTCGATATCCAACAATGTCGTAACAGGCAGAATTCTGATTACAATGTTAATTAAAATCATTTGGGAAATTACATAAAATTCGACACGGCGATGGGCAAAGTTTTTAAAATTCGTTAGTTACACAGACCCAGTAGGTAACATTTTGGTAAGGTTTGGAGTATAAAGACCTGTTTATATACTACTGTTCTTCCGAAAAACACGTTTTATTAACGTTTAACTTAGCTTTTAAAAACATGTCAAGGTATTTAAGAAATTTATCCAGTAAGGACGCGAGCCTCAAAGAGATGTCAGCAAAACCTCTGACAACTGGGAATTTCTGAAAAAGAAACATGTGGTCCTAGAACACAAAGGGCAACTAAAAAACACAGGTGAGATTTTAGTCAGCAAAAGCGTGACACCCTTCCGCTCCACCACTTGAGCGGGAGAATCATATATACCGCGTACGTCGAAGGACTGGAACAGTTTGCCAGCTGCGGTCTTCCCGTCCGATTATGATTTGGGTGTCTTCAAGGCTAGAGTGAATAGGCTCTTAATAAACTAGTGATCGCCATCAGAGATTGTATCTCTGCTTACCATTAGGGTAAACTAGTGAGCCTCACCATCAAATATTGCATCACTGCTTTCCATCAGGTGGGATCGCAGTCAAGCACGAGTTTATATCAATAAAAAATATTCATTGGATGATTTTCCACATCAAAAAAAAAAAGAAAATCTATCTCTATTTTCAACCACATAACTTCGTAAGATAACAAGTATGAATAGAAAAGGGATAACTACTGAGCTGACAACTACATTTTTTATTGAGGTCAAAAACGTTCCACTGTGGGTTTTTTTTTTCGATGGGAAAAATCATCTTATGACAACCCCCGCTCTTGGGCGGAGCGGGAGATAGTGTCAGACTCTTACTGACTAAAAACCCATCCCGTTCCTTCAAGCCTTCATACCGGGGCTCGAGCGCCCTTTCGGACAACCGTGGCCCCTGTAGGCTTCGACCCGGCTGGGCCCCTGCTGTTGCTGACAACTCCTTGAGGCGCGCGGCGTCGACGACTTGGGCTTGGTCCGGACAGTTACCGGACGGCCGGACAGCGAGCTACCCATTGCTCACTGTCCGCAAGCCCGCGCCTACGGTGGCTGGAAATCGGGATCGGAATCCCGGCGGCGGCGAGAGCGCCGTTGCCTGGTGCGGTCGGCCTCCTCCTTAGCGAGCATTACTACTTCGCAGAAGTCGGCGACCGCCTGCCACTCCTCCTCGCTCCGGACCATGGCCTCGGGAACCCACCTGTGTTATTACAGTTGTTCTATGCATTCTAGGGTCACAGTAACTCTTTTGAACAATCCAGCAGCCCTAGCAGGCATCAACTCTGGTCCCCGTCCATTTTCCTTTAAGACATGTGGAACGCAACGAGCCGTCAACTCGGGTTCGGACTTTAACAGACGGCGAACTTACAAATCACCCTGCGACTACCGATGCTCGGCACGTGAGCTGACACCTACATGGTATTAGAAAATCCGGAAGACAATTATGATAACAACTACATTTAGCTACAGTCAAGTGCAGGTACAAAGTAAATGTCACTGTTCACTTTCCCAATTTGATTCCAGTCACCGATGTTCGACGTCCCCACAATGGCCTGTAGTGGACGAAACCACAGACTAACTAGCAGCTACATTCCTAGCATTTGCATAGTACCTTCTAGGAATTTAGGCGAATAGACGACTAATAATCACGTAGGTACACACCTAGGTAAAGTGCATTTTAATCCGGCAGTAAACCAGTTCACATGGACTTATTTACTTTAGGAAACTCGCTGCGCATAATAATTTCACCTCACTAAGTTAGGTGTGTTACTTTAATAAGTTTGATGACTTAAGTTTTGGATTTGAGAACTAATTTCGGGTGTCTGGTTTCACACACTGCCGTCTGGCGCCGCTGTAGCGGAGCGATCTGGAGCGTATAATAAGATTAAAAGTATGCAAATGTTTGAAGCACGCTACGAGACGCCGCTCATAGCATCGAGCGGACGCTTACCGGCGCCGCCCCGCTCGCCGCTCCAGGCCGCAATATAGGCACTTTGTTCGACGATACAACTTTTCGTCCAGCTGTTACCCTACGTCTAGGTGCTTCTTGCTGTTCTCCTCATCGCTGCCACTGTGGCAAAGTTGTCAATAGCCTCGGTCACCACGGCCTGTCATGCAGTCGAAGCGCGGGGCATCATCCGACGAGCCCTTGTCACCGTCGGCATTTCGGCTGTTTTGGAACCTCATGGCCTGGCACGCGACGATGTTAAGAGACCAGACGGTATGTTTTTATTTCCGTGGAAGATGAGTAGGCCTCGAGTGTTTGACGCTACCTGTGTCAACACTCTTGCGCCATTCCATCTTCCTAGCTTGTCGTGCTGTGCTGGTAGTGCCGCTGCGGCTCGTCGACAGTTATATTTTTGAGCCGTTTGGGGCTGAAACTCTTGGGCCGTGGGGTCCGAGTGCTCATACACTTTTTAAAAAATTATCCAAACGCTTAGTTAATACTTCGCGTGGCTTTTACCTCGGTTAGAGATTAAGCATTACCATACAACGTGGCAATGACGCTAGTCTTTTGGGCATACTTCCAGTCGGCAGTGAAGCGGAGGATTTTGATTTTTTCGATGCCATATTCTAACTAGTAGTTATTATTCTGTTAACTAAGTTGCAATCTATGCTAAAAGTGTCATGCGTCGTTTTATTTGAGACTAAAAACGCTCAAAGCAGGGTTTTTTAGAATATTAAGAAAAATATTTCCATGAATGACTCTCTCTTTTCTTCTACAAATTAAACGGACTATATCGACGGTTGAAAGGCAAAATAATCTAAGCGACATTGAGTAAACTTTACAAAAGAGTGATTTAAAGTTAAAATTTTGAGTTCACATTTGTTAAATGTATTCAATGTCGCTTAGATCATTTTGCCTTTCAACCGTCGATATGTTCTTTTTTATTCAATGAAAACCGTCTATTACTCCAAAAGGTTCGAACCCTTAATAATAGAAATTGAATTCATTGAAACATTACACCCAATTCATCATCCCTGTGGTAATTTATAACATCACACATTTTCATAAAATATTCTTCATTACCTCCTACATTTTGTAACATCCTCGAATATTCATAATTTATTCCTTCCTTACAAAAGCTCGCGTTTTGGGTAAAATGAGTGTTTTATTAACATTATGACGGTTAAAAGGTTTTATTAATATCAATTTGTGAACCCGTATACGTGGTGCTATTTTGATCGTTGAGCAAAATCTACGGCATGTTTTAACCTTTCGAAAACCGTAATAAAAGACACAATAGAAAGACAATGGAGAGCGAACGTCGGCGTTTGCTTGGGGTTTAATAAATTTAAACAAGTTTTTAATGAATTTTTTTTTTCTAGCACTGTATAATACTTATATAATTAATACTCGTAAAGACGAATCATACGAGCCCAAACTCGATGGGGTCGTGTCGTTTAATAACCAAGCTCCTATAGCCACCTTCCGGTTCCATCATCAGATCAGCTCCATGTCACAATAATTTTTTGTTGTCATCTGATTTACACATGTAAGCAAAATTTCAGCTCAATCAGTAACCCGGAAGTGGATCAAATTTAATTTGCAAGATTTGATGACAGACAAACATTGGGACATGTGGAACTAAATAAAAGCTTGTAATATGTTTAAATTGTGTTAAAGATAGCCACACTATCAGTACTAACAGTGTTAAACCTCGAAAATTATGTGGGATTAGAGCACTTGATTCTTTGCGAGGCATAAGGTTACTAGACCGAGTTGAGTAGCATAATCAACCTTGTAATATTCCCACTGCTGGACTCAGACCTCGTTTCTAGGAGAGGGAGTCACCCGTATTCCACCACTTAAGCCCGGTGTAGATTGGTGGATGTCACATATCTTAGAAGTTTTGATTCTAGGACATGCCGGTTTCCTTACGACATTTCTCTTCAATGTTTTGAGAGTTGTGGTGATTCATCACCTCCTTCTTGCTTCTTACTCCTCAATGCTGAGGGTCATGACCTCCCTGCTGCATCACTTTCATTCGAATGATATTCCTCCATCTGTTTCTGTCTCTGGCGGTGTGAAGGGCTTTGTACAGCGTAGAGTCAAGAGGGGTGTCTGGTCAGACCAACATATTCATCACCACAGTTCTCAAAACAGTGAAGAAAAATTATACAAAGTAATGCTATATATATCATATATTTCATTATTTACTTTGTTTAATTGATAAGCATTAAGTCCGTCTTTGTACCTTTGTGTTGCATGAAGGTTTAATAAATAAATAAATAAATAATGAAATAATAAAAAAATGCTATTTTGGACATGTCTTTATATACATAGAGACCGTCGAAATGATCGTGCTCATCACACAAACATTCGTCTTGGTTGAGAATCAAACCCACGACCTTCATAAAAGCCGTCAGGGCACTAACTACCAGACCAACAGGCTAGTAAAACAACAAGTATTTAGTAACATAGTTTCTTTCTTTTAGAATAAATAATAGACAAAGAATTGCTAGACTATTAAGATGGCTGCAGTAGTGTAGTGTGTAATTACGGTAGCCTTAATGAGTATTGTGTCATAAAGATAATGTTTTACTGCAAGTGTATACAAAGACTCATAATCTATCCTGAAACTACCATTTTGTGGGTAAAACTACATTACATTATATTGTCTGGTTTGACGATAACAGTACTATGGAAACGTTCTGTACTATGAATATTGTTGACTTGTCAGATTAAGAGTGTATTCTTTTTTTAAATGTAAATCATAATCATATATTTATTGCAATAAATGGGTAAAAATATACCATTGATGTTTTGTTTTTAAATGAATAAGCAAATAATGAAAGTACAAAATAAAAAAAAAATATATCAGCCTTGTCAGTCATAGAACTAAGAAAAATTTATTATAATATTAAAATGTCAATATTAAATTAAAAAATCAATAAAAAATTAAATGTCAAAATAAAATAAGAAATTCAATGATAAACAAAATATAAATTAAATTCTAAACTTGTAAACTAGTGCATGGTAAGCAGTAATTTTGTTTGACCAAAAATCAACTTCAAATTCTTAATTCAGAAACTGGACAAGAATAGAATAGAAAATCTTTTATTTGGGACAGACACAACACAACGGTTACAAACACAAAGTAAAAAAAAAGTACAGAACGCGCCGAGCGTGCCTGTACCGAAAGGATGACCAACTCAGCATTTCCTGGGCATCAGATACCCACGGCTGGTTTTCAATTGGCACCCCGCAGTGACGCATGGATGAGGGTAAATATAATAAATATATCACTATAATATCATAAATAATATATCATTATAATGTAGATAAAATATCTAAGACTTGCTTCTGCCAGCGGCTTCGCTGACTGTTCGCTGATAATTACAATATTTTTAAGAAAAGGTGATGAAAACTGAAAAGTTAGAGGGATGATGATGAACAGTTACCTGATTGAGGTCGATGAACTTGTGAACGACGGATCGCGCGAAGTCTGGGTTGTTCAGCATCTCGTTTACGAACCAGTCCAAGGGAATGCTGTTGAAGAAAAACCACACCTTATTAACACGTTCGGACTTAAGGTTGCCAAATGTCCAGGATATTCGGGATTGTCCCAGAATTTTGCGGCTTGTCCCGTGTCCAGTAATTCGATCTATTATTGTCTTGGATTCCGAAGTAAAAAATTATTTAATCAACGAACCACAAGAGGAGTTTTAATTTTAAATCTGACTTATTTAGTCCATAAAATAGTACATTATAATGTAAATACTTGTTGATCGCCTACAATAAAAACAAAATTCTCAACTTTATATCTTTTATATTATTGTGATTTTCTTTTTAATTTTATCTGGACTAATAAAAGTACAAATTAGAAAAATAAAATCAGATCTGTCAACCCTATTCGGACCAGCAATGTCTTATGACGTCAAAATACAATTTGTAGTTAAGGCTCTAACTTCCAAGCAGTGCCATAAAACAGTGAGTTCGCTTGTTTTCCCTACTCCTTTCAAACGGCTTGGATTACACAAAAAAATGCTAGTTAAGTGTTCTTCAGAATATACATAGCATATGTAAATCAATTAATATTTCGCAAAGAAAATGGTTTTAAGAGTCAGCGGGGCTCAATGCAGATGCAAGCGGCAGTACGAGTTTGTATGCACTACTTGTACTCCAGCTAGATGTTCAAGGGACTATTCGCCTTAATACTCGTAGTTTGTCTGCAAGCGCAACCGACCGGGATCGGTCTTGATCGTAGATTCGTCTCGGATCGTAGATACGACCGAATGAGGTCATTACCACCATCATCATTTCAGCCAATAGACGTCCACCGTTGGACATAGGCTTACCCCAAGTGTCACCACAATGACCGATCCTGTGCTTGCCGCGTCCACCGGATTTCCGCAACCTTCACCAGATCATCGGTCCACCTTGTAGAAGGCCTTCTAACGCTGCGTTTTCCGGTACGCGGTCGCCGCTCCAGAACCTTTCGGCCCCAACGGCCATCTGTTCTGCGAGCAATGTGCCCTGCCTATTGCCACTTAAGTTTGGCGATTCTTCGTGCTATGTAAGCAACCTTGGTTCTCCTGCGTACCGAATGAGGTTACAGTCCGAGAAATGTTTTAAATTTTAAACTTTCCAACTGAAAGATAGCATTATTAGGAGATGACTATGTTTCTATCAACTATGTATTATAATATTTTTTTATGAAAAAATAAGTTACATTTTCTTTTGTATTACCAGCTTGCAACAAAGAAACCAAAATGGTTCTTCTAAAAAGAAGTAGATAACTACTGGCCTAAGTCGAAAACCCCACCAGCCATTTATATGGTTTGGCTATAGAAATAAACCTAGTTTTATGCATAAGTTAGAATGTTAAACCTATAGCCTCACAACATTATGGAGCCAAATATGTACGAGTACAAATAAAATGGCTTTTCTTTTTCACAAAAATGGCGGAAAATGACACAGCGATCTTGAGTTAACTTTTTGATCGTAACCCTAAATAATGTTCAAAGACGATTTATTATCATTGAGCCGTATGTTAAGTCTCGTGTCCCCATGTATAGGGATCCTGTTACTTATTTTGTAATATAGGAAATAACTGATAGAGTATGTAAACTGGGTCATTCTGATGATTGTCTCTTTTATCTAGTCAAGCGGTCTCTTTTTGATCTCTGAATTTATCACACTAATATTATAAAGGTGAAAGTTTGTGAATGTGTGTGTGTGTGTTACTTCTTCACGCTCAAACGGCTGAATTAATTTGGATGAAACTTGACTTAAAATAAACTCAAAAACTACGGATTAATTTTTTTTAAATTTTTATCCACTAAAATGCTATTTTACATATATTTTCTTCTTTCACGCGGACAAAACCGCTGACAGAAGCATGTTCGTAATATTTTTGAACAGCAATGTTTTCTAAACCATCGTAGTATTTTGAATCAGTCTGCATGAACATATTTCCTGAATTAGTCATCGTTGGCAATTGCTCGCATTTAATCAGTTCAGGTTCAAATAAATTAAATGACAATTCAAACCAAAGCGAAAAAAAAAATAAAAATTGAATGAATAATCTAAAACCAATCGCAACACATGAATTGCTGTTATAACGCACTGGTCGTAGCAATTGCTACGGTTTGTAGGCTACGGTCTACGAAGGCCTACGAAGCGTAGCTAATAGATGCTAAACTCGTAGCACAAGGATTCTACACTTCTACACTAACATAATAAAGAGGTAAAGTTTGTTTTTTTTTTGTTTGTAGGAAGTAATCTCTGGAAGTACTGGTCCGATTGCTAAAATTCTTTCACCGATAGAAAGCTGCTTTATTCCTGAGTGACGAAGGCTATAGTTTATGTACGCGGGCGAAGCTGCGGGCAAAAGCTACATTACAATAATACAAAATCACGATCGACATTGATGGCTCAACTAATGAACAAATCTATTCATTATTTACCTATTCGTTTTATTAAAATTAAATTATACCAACGCTTAAACTAATATCAGATAGTCATTATTTTGTAATACATGCAATCAATTTTGACATTTACGTTTTAATGTGATGATATTAATATTGAGTTATTTTTCGATCATTGGAACAGTAAAATTAACAATAAAAGCTAAGTGGTTTTATGTATTATTATAATGACTGTTCGATATCAAATAACTTTATAACTTTGTTTCTATAATGTTTATGATGTGCTTATACAAGCGAATAGGCCCTCAGCGTAACGGAATAATAGAAAGGTGGCTCGGATTATAGATCGGATCTGTTAAATGCCAAGGCTTATCTGTGAAACGGAATGGCGGCCTCAGAACGGCTGTGATTTGTTTGTTCGCCCTCTCTTTGTCCCACCACGGACTTAAACAACATGGATAGAGAAGAATGGACTGAGCAATTTTTCTTTTACTGGGATATTACTGTCCACTTTACCATGCCGCACATGCATGCATGCAGCCATGAGACAAATTGTCTCACGGCTGCGCCAAATAGGTCAAGTTCCAGCAAAAACGCCAGGCAACTACATGTAAATAATGTGTTAAAGTAATATTAATGAACGTCACGAAAAAAACTACATCATAATGTGGCTCAATATCAATTCGAAAAAATAACAATTAGGTACTGGCTACACGATCGCACTTTTCAGTCACCATTATGACGAGTTACCACTATGATGAATCCGCCATCATAATTCCGCTGTAAAAAGAGATATACAAGGTGTAAGGGACATTCCTCCACAAACTTTAAGGGCTTGCTCAGTAGACGAAACTGAACAACCTACAATAAAAAAATTTTTCAGGAAACGAAAAAAAAAATCTGCCCCATTTCACTCTTTCACAGCAAAATCATGATGGTATTGGCACGGAGTGGGGGCTTTTAATAAACAAGTTATTTGTAAAACACTGGCTCACAGGAGTATATTATGAACATTATAAACAAATAGTTTTGTTCTATGACTTTTAAAAATGTATCATATTTTAATTCATCAGATTTTCAAACAAAAATAAAAATTAACTACAAAGTTATATATAGTTATATTACGAAGTCTATGCGAAGTAAGCCACAACACAATAGCAGAGGGGAGCTTGGATGAGGCGGCTGGGGTCCTTGATGCGCTTGCATCGCATCATACAGACGTAGGTAAGTAAAGCAAAATATAGAGTTGAAATGTGTTAGATAGATCAACGTAATCTTGAAGGTTTGTTTTTGGTAAACGAATTATGTTTTGTAAAAAGTCATAGAACAAAAGTTGTTGTTTATGGTGTTAGTAATACAGTTCTGAAAGATGTTAGTGTTTTAAAAATTACCTTGTATACTTTAAAGCAATTTAACTTATCACATACACAACTAAAAACTATAATTACAGTAAATTAAAAATAAATAAATAATAATAATACCAAAGGTCCAGGACCTCATGGTCCTGAGATAAATAAATGTGTAATAATAATAATAATAATAAGTTAAATTGTAATCTACACTTTATGTTATGAAATAATCGAAAAACAGCAGTATTTTAATGAATTTAGTTTGTATAACCTTGTATACTTCAAAATCAGATCGCTCACTCCATTCTTCCATTAAAGTCTATGAATAAACCTCACCTTGTGCCTTTTCAGGTCAAAAAGTTTGAATCTCTGACCAGTACTTTATTTTTATTTCGGTTTTCTAGGGTAATTGGAGAACCTTAAGATTATTTTTAAAGAAGGTACATTTTTCATGTAACCCTTGAGGCATGTGATTTAGAAGTCCGATTTTGGCTTAAAATTGTACACAAATCTGAGATTATTCAAATGAGTTTTGGCCCAGGAACTCAGAAGACAATAGGATCGCAGGTGGGTTTTAGTCTGTAAAATAATAATAATATTCCACAATAATAATATTCCACAACTATCACACAACGCCGTCTAGTCCCAAGCTAAGCAGAGCTTGTGTTATGGGTACTAGACAACTGATAAACTTACTTATATATTTCTAAATACATACATATTATAGATAAATTACACCCAGACACAGGACAAATGATTATGTACATCACACAAACATTTGTCCTGGGTGGGAATCGAACTCACGACCTCCGGCATAGCAGTCAGGGTCACTAACCACTAGACCAACAGGTCAGTCTGAAATTAAAGTCTGACATTTCCTCTTGTTCTGCTAAAAAGTATTTGACCACGAGTCTGCTGTCCTCTATCTCGTTTGATGGATAGCGTTGAATGGATAAGGTCTATCATGGATCGAGCGTGCTATTTTTTTTCGATGGAAAAAAATCATCTTATGACAACCCCCGCTCTTGGGCGGAGCGGGAGATAGTGTCAGACTCTTACTGACTAAAAAACCCATCCCGTTCCTTCAAGCTTTCATACCGGGGCTCGAGCGCCCTTTCGGATAACCCTGGCCCCAGTAGGCTTCGACCCGGCTGGGCCCCTGCTGTTGCTGACAACTCCTTGAGGCGCGCGGGAACAGCGCGCGCCGTCGACGACTTGGGCTTGGTCCGGACAGTTACCGGACGGCCGGACAGCGAGCTACCCATTGCTCACTGTTCGCAAGCCCGCGCCTACGGCGGCTGGAAATCGGGATCGGAATCCCGGCAGCGGCCAGAGCGCCGTTGCCTAATGCGGTCGGCCTCCTCCTTAGCGAGCATTACTGCTTCGCAGAAATCGGCGACCGCCTGACACTCCTCCTCGCTCCAGACCATGGCCTCGACCAAGGCCCGGCGGGATCGAGCGTGCTCAGAAGATGCCATTTTACGCTTGTTTTACGCTTGGTTTATAGGTGATGGGAGCAGAAAAACTCTAACCCCCGATTTTTTATTGAAGCATTTAAAGTTGAGTATTTCTCAAACTTTGCTTTATCCTGAAAACCTGTCAAAATTTAGCATTCAAGTATAGTTTGACAATTTAGGAACCCGCCGTAAAACTAATTCTGGGACATGCCGTAAATAAAAATAAGAATCAAGTACCTATTAACTTCTACTCTCACATAAATTACACTAATATTATTAAGGCCAAAGTTTGCAAGTCTACACGCTTATGTTTGTTACTCCTTCACGCTAAAACGGCTGAACGAATTTGGATACAATTTGGAAAACCATGTGCTGGAATAACACACAAAGTATTTTTTATCCCGAAAGTATGTTCTTTTGTGATATTTTTCAACTTTCACGCAAGCGCACCCGCTCGCGGAAGCTAGTCGGGTATATTATATAAATGATACAAAATTAAATACTTGCATCTCAAAAGATACACATCTTATAGATGCATCTTCAAGCTAAAAGGTGGTCGTAACCGAACGATTTGTTACTTGTACCGTGAACTACCACAAATTGGACTGAAGGAAATGTCGGTATCGGCGAAGCGTCGTGTCTCCTAGCCACAGACGATGAGAGATTTCTAATATATGTTACCTCACACTAGGAATTTCTCTTGTATCGTGGATGCGTTCACAAACATGTAATTACAAATACACAAGACACCCAGGCCATTCAAATATTTGTTCCGTGCGGGAAACGAACCCGCGATACACAGAGTGGCAGTCAATCGCTAAACCGCCACACCGCTACACCAACAGTGCCATCAAAATTAATACATGTACAGAAAAAAAAAAGCAAGGATCATAACCGAATTGTGGGTTAAGCTTACCTGTCTACATCAGCTGTCCTATTTTTCTTTATTGTTTTATCAAAGTTGTGTATACAATAAAGAATATGAACCGAAATGTACATTAAAATAGGTTTCATGAGTCATCATACTCATCTGATGATTATGAACAGTCCCATGACTGTTCATCATCTTATCATCAGTTCATCAGACCATTCTGATGATCGTTAAATGTAAAGCCGAACAATTTTAATGGCAGTTTTTTTTTTGTTGGGAAAATCATCCAAGGACATCCCTCGCTCTTGGGCGGAGCGGAAGATAGTGTCAGACTTTTACTGACTAAAAACCCACCCCGTTCTTTCTTGCCTTTTACACCAGGGCCGAGCCTCCCTTTCGGAAACAGACCCTAGCCCCTGTAGGCTTCGACCCTGCTGGGCCCCTACGGTTTGTTGACAACTCCTTGTGGCGCGTGTAAAACGATACGCGCCGTCGATGTCTTAGGCTCGGTCCGGTCGGTTATCGGACTTAATGGCATAGTTAGCGCAGTGATTGAAAGATTGACTGGTGTGCTGTTTATGACGGTTTCGCTTCCCGCACAGAACAAATATTTGTATGGCATGCTGTTAGCTGTTCCGAGTTCCGGTGTCTTGTGTGTTTGAGTATGGACCTACGATACAGAACTAATTCAAAGAGTGGGGCGCAGTTATTTAAAAGATAAAAAATTTCGCTACTTAATTCGATCCTTGGTCAAAGTTAAATAAAATATACCATTGCTTAGGCCACTAAAAAGCACCTCTTAAGACAAAGTAAAATAAAAGAAATTCTAGTTATCCAGGGATACTAAAAGATAGCTTCATATTTATTACTTGTCTACTAAGCTAATATTGAACAACTGGGCGTACTTATGAAACGCTTACTTCCCCATCGGGAGTAATAGTTGCCTGTAGGCAAAGGGGAATAAATTATTAAAAAAACCCAGTCAAGTGCGAGTCGGACTAGCGCGCTGTTTCTGATAAATATTCCATCAACCATCATCCAACAATGTTCAATTACGTTGATAAATACTATGAACTGATATTATCTTATGACACGAACATTACGTGTGCGTACGAATAATTTCATTACTTACTATTCATTTTCTGGTCAGTAATTACTCATTTTTGGAGCATGTCGACAGAACTGTTAATTTTCATCTACAAGATACCTATCTGTGTATCATCAGGTTTTGGTTATGGTAGGAGTTTTTTTCAGTTGGTAAAAATCATCCAAATGGCTTCTCCCGCCCTTAGGCGGAGAGGGAGATAGTGTCAGACTCTTACTGACTAAAACACCCACCCCGTTCCTTCTTGCCTTTTCCTACCCTCCCTTATGGTAGGTGGTGAGAGGGAAAAGGAAGCAGTCACTTCCTTATATGAAGTGGAGTTCGAGGTGGCTGGACCCGTAAAGGATATCTTCATGCCCCAGTCGCCTAAGAATTGAGAGTAATAGGGCAATTTCCAGCCACAAAAGACGTGGGCTTGCGAACGGCAAGCAATGGGTAGTTCGCTTTCGGGCCTTCCGGTAAGGACCATGCCCGAGTCGACGCGCGTCTTCCAAAGATATCAGCAAAACTGAAGGGACCCAGTCGAACCGATGCCCGTTAGAGCTGCGGGCAATTGACGGAACAGAGGTGAGTTTATTATTATTTAGTCAGTAAAAGGCTGACACGACCTCTTACTCGGCCCAGACCGGGAGAAGTTTTTTGATGACTACCCACTTAATAAAAAATACCTATAGTTTGGCAGCTTTTCAACCAACATTAGTGATAAAATCGTGAAAGTATGTCTGTATGTTTATTGCTACTTAATGAGGAAAGGGCAGAACACGGGTAATACACGGGTAGACTATGTCCTGGAATTGCCCCTGGAATATTTTTAGTTTATCTCAGGAGTTTGTTTCCTTGGGATAATTCCCTGCTTTCATGCGGGCGAAACCACTGGCAGAAGCTATTATTATTATAACGATGTATAATCAAAACTTTGTAGGATTCGGAACAATACATTCTTGTCCGAACCCACACAGTAGCCACTTTTAATCTCTCTTTTTATTCGACATTTCCCCGCCTACATTCTTTTATACATTCTCAGAATTATGACCAGGAAAGTAAAGATTTTAATTCAAAAGAAAATAACAATTTACGTGGGTAGAATACAAAATCGCTATAACACGTTGACAGCGGCAATAATTTTTATATATTATTGTATTATTTTCATTCCTGCTGTACGGGGCGTTTAAGACCTTGTTTGTCAAGCATCATTATGGTGGTTAGGGGTCTATTAGACCCCGTATCGTTTAAGAAACTAAACGTATGTTTGTTAAGTGTTGTACGAGGTCAAAATGACCTCGTACTAAAGTAGATACACCACTGCTTTTTTAAATAAATTTTCATCTCTTTCCTTAGCTAAACCAAATTGAAGTTACGGCCAGAGAACGGTAGAAAAGACTATGTTTTTCTTAACCGCACCACAAGAAATTTTTGTCCCTGATAACTATTACCGGACAAGACGGCATAAATTAGTCAATATCTCCTTTCATTCATCAGCGAATAGATCTTGTCTGGGACTGGATTCAAGGAGAGTGTTGAGTGCGATTAACATTCGCGGAATACGTACGTGGCACTACAAATAATTATTTGTCCAGTCCCAGACTAGATCTATTCGCTGATGAATAGAAGGAGATATTGACTGAATGTCTAGCGATATGCGAGAAAACTGAATGAAAGATTTAGTTATATTATCTAAAAAGTGTTTTACTTAATTTGTACCTCTTGTAATCAGTGTAGTTGGCATTTTGTCGTTCTGGTTAAATAAATAAGAAAGACACATACGAGGTGCATTAGACCTCGTACCGCACTCACCGTGTTGAAAATTTCGCACAGAATTCAGTCATTTTACAGATTAGCCCAATTGGTTACCGAGAGATCTCTATGTAAATGGCTTATTTCAATACAATTCGTTCTGTAAATATTGTCAAGTAAAATTCTTGGGCCCACAACCGATTAAATAGGAATATCATTCCTATTATTTATTTATAACTTCATCTAAGGTTTTGTTAGCTTACCACATTTACTTTTACGATATTGTATTTGTGTACATTTGACCACTGTATGTCGTATTTTATTATTAATAAAGGTCCACCAACAACTTGTTTACAAAATATTCTACATTTAATGTTCAAAGGGTAATCCGGTGTAAACAAAAAAGCTGTCATATGATTCACAGATAGTGATTATTCCAAACTGACTTTTTATTCAAATTAGGCTGCAGAGAATTACTTACTATCAGCTGGTATTGCAGTCAAGCACTAGTTTATGTCATTTAAAAAAAAAGGATTTCAACTTTTGGAATGTCAAAGTTCATAAAGACAATACCCAAAAACGGCTGCCCTTAAAAAATAGCGCTGATAATATCAAACATGTATCTTATCAATGAAAATATCTTTTAAATATAAAACAACATGAAGTGGCATTATCGTACAAACACCGTGACCCACAAAAAGGTAAACAAAGCTAAAGGTGGCCCTAAATAAAGGTAAACACGCCATTGTTTACTAAACAAAATTAACATCAAGACTTGACATTAAAATCTGTTGTAAAATTCAAAGCGATCTATAAATATCCACTTAGGACTGGCATATTAAAATCCGCAAGTTTTTTTATAAAGAAAACTAAAGCCCGACAAATCTAAAACGTACCGTTTGACAGTTCTACACTTTGTTGACTAAAAATTGTATAATGTTGTGATAAAATAGAAAATAGCTTCAGAATTCAATGGTTTTACGGAAAAGATAAAAGAAATATTGTTAGTTACGCCTATACAAAGTCATTTTACAGAAAAGTGTAAGTTAGCGGTACTTCTTAGATTTGTTGTAATATAGAACATTTCTTGATTAAAAGCCTGATGGATTTTGAAATTTTTTTTTGGCTTCGCTCTTTAACAGTTTGTGGATTTATTTAATGTCGAGTTTCGAAAATATTTAGTTTTAACAGAATATTGTCACTGCTTTCTATTATAATGCAGATCATGCACTGTAACGATTTTGCTTTATTTGGCAGCAAATGTAATCGAGTCAACCTTCCTAGCAAGCTTCAATGAGGTAGTCATGTTCTACAATAAAATTCTCTATTTCATTTTACGATGTCATATGCCAGTGATGACATATGGCTCCGAAACGTGGTCGCTCACAATGGGCCTCATCAGAAGGCTTAAAGTCACCCAAAGAGCAATGGAAAGAGCTATGCTCGGGGTTTCCTTGCGTGATCTAATAAAAAATGAAGATTTCCGCAGCAAAACTAAGGTTGCCGACATAGCACAAAGAATTGCCAAACTTAAGTGGCAATGGGCAGGGCACATTGCTCGCAGAACAGATGGCCGTTGGGGCCGAAAGGTTCTGGAGTGGCGACCGCGTACCGGAAGACGCAGCGTTGGAAGGCCTCCTACAAGGTGGACCGATGACCTGGTGAAGGTAGCGGGAAACCGATGGATGCGGGACGCACAGGAACGTTCGATGTGGCGACGCTTGGGGGAGGCCTATGTCCAACAGTGGACGTGTATCGGCTGAAATGATGATGATGGTTCTTATTTCAATGATTCTATTGATTGCCTAGTTGTGTAAACACTTGAGATACAAAACTACACACATCACAATATCCACTGGTATATTCAACACACACAGTAACAATATATAATGACATGAACAGATACAATATTTGTACAAACACTGATCATTGGAAATAAAATGAACATTTGACTCCTAAACTAAATAAAATAAATACTTGTATCTCAGGAGCCAGTTCCTCCTTGGAGATGATCAAAAATAGGATGTTTGGTACAATTACTACAGCCTTTATATAGACATGTAACAGTATAAAGGGATGGTTATGCGATGATTGTTAATAATGATTCACTAATTGATGTATCAGTAATTTACGAATAATTAAAAGTGCCACTGAACCTTACTCGGGAAAAACCTGCTAAAAACTCTCACAATGACTGATATAGCCGCCATAGGCGACATAACAAGATGTAAAAGTTTTTAATTAAGCCATGTTTTAACCTTTTAATAGCCTACGTCCAATATATCCGACGAACACTCGTTTTTATTCCGCCAGGTTCGCACATCCACGACCAAATCTACATCTCGTCAGGGCCTCAAGTCTGCTATTATAATAGTGTCAGAATGGCTATCATTGATTTCATAATTGTTGATTTTGACAAGTTTTGGTAATCTACTAATATAATGGCGTCATCATGACTTTCCGATGGTCAACCAATGACACTCCATTGAAAGAAATGGCATAGAATGCTAATCTCGTACATATTGACAAATGAATATCTGACGTATACGGTAATCTGCAAACATTTTGACAGTTTCTTCGATCAGTGACCTACCACTACGACGTCATTGTGCAGCTGTGCTTTTAATAAGCTCGGTATTGTCATTCTACCACAATTCTATTACAAGACCATTGACCGATCAATGATCGATCATTATGAATTAGCAGATTACAAAGTTTAAGCAAAATGACAATGGGATCGTGTTGGAATGACGAATTTATAAATATAGCAGACTTGGGCCCCAGCTCTTCTGTCACCTATGGGTTATTGAAGAGTTAAGTACCTACCCAGTCACAAATACACGACTCTGGCGAATAAAACACAGAAACAATCGTCAGACCAATCCGACGCAAGCTAATACTAGGAAACATTTGCGGATAAAAAAAAACCGCCAAAAAAAAATCCGTTGGGCTTCATTCTATTCTTTTTTCAAATCGAGATTCTCACTGGAGCGTTCCAAAATACGGATATATTTAAAGTCAATCTGCCGATTCATAATAACTGGTTACCTCCATAATCTAATAAATTGTATTGAGAGAAATTAATCTCGTTTCGCTAATGCTAATTACGTAGATTCATAATTGGTTTTCGGGACAATGAATCGATGTTGCAATCGGTAATAAATTCTGGTTTCGTAAGGTTTCTAAATTGCGTTTACAGCTGTAAATGTTGCTTTAGGAAATATAAATTTAATTTAGCGCATTTTGAAATGAGTTGTCATTATAAGAATTATTGTTTACTGAAATTAGTTTATTTGTGAGTGAAATTTGATTTCTAGTATATTGTTATTATTTTCTTTTTTTTTCCTCGAGTTTTCAATCACAAAATCAGTTCGAAAAGATATAAGAGATTATAATGAACTAACTGTTGCCAGTGGCTTCGACTGCGTTATAGTAAAAAATGATCCCAAGTGCACATACTCCCTGTATAATAAATACCATATGTATTATTCCAGGAAACGGTTTACCCGTATGCCATATTTCATCTAAATCGGTTCAGCCGTTAGAGCGTGAATAAGTGACAAACACACGCTCACAAACTTTCGCCTTTATGAGATTAGTGTAATTAGTGATATACCTATATCACATACTACCTTTTGCCCGCAGCTACATAAAATATATTTATGCTGGCGAAGTAATAGCCTATGTCACTCAGGATTAAAACAGCTTTCTATCAGTACTTAGAGATACCTCCCACAAACAAAAAAAAACACAAAAACAAAAAAAATAATTCTATCTACCTCTTTACACTCATAATATTACTGTAGATATTTAACAGATATTTATTATATCTGTCTGTATTATCAGTCAGTTGTAAACCGTAATTTTATTTTCACCAAAACATTCCCTTAAAATTTTCAACCATCAAAGAGATAGTCTTTCAAGAATTGATTATTGGATTAATGGGATTGATTATATAATCTACATAATTGAAGAAACCAGCACACGTTAAAGCTTTTAACAATTTCCTAGTACACGTAGAAACTTCGCTCTAATACCATTTACGGGCTTAGCTTGCTGTGTGAATAGATAGCAAAATTCTCAGAACAACTTGAACCCAGCTTCCAATTTCTACCTTCTCTTATATTGCCTACATATTTTCTTTCTCCAAGACACGGTGTTAATACGAAACCTCTTTTTGTTTAATATAAATAGAACTCGATATGGTTCCAGTTCTATTTTCATTCGTTCAGTTGTCAACCGTTCAGCTTTCATTCGGTCTTTATTTGAATTTAGAATGAAGTTTTGAATGAGATATTTTGAGGTGTATCAACTTGCGTAAAATAAGAAAAAGTTTTATATTGAATTTGTGTTCGGTTCACTTTTATTACGAATAGTTTGATTATAGGTAGTTGTTCCAAAAGGTATCGAAATTAGGTTTGAATAGCAAATGGTAATAATCAAAAATCTACTAATATTATAAATGCGAAAGTTTGTATGTGTATGTTTGTTTCTCTTTTACAAAGTAAAATAAATAAATCTTAATAATCAGATTGTAGTCAGAATTTATTTATTTTACTGCTGAATCTCAACTGAAATATTTCATTACAATCATATGACATAATCATTACGGATCACATTACGGGATAAAACATGGCGTTCCCTGTTATCATTTATTTGTATTTATTTCGTATTTGGCCGGTCCCAGTAGGTAATGAGATCTTGTTAGCGGGTCCAATTCTTTTCTTTTATACAGTAAATATTTCGATACTAGAGTCCGAATGGCATAAAGTTAGTCAATTTATTGACTTACTAGCTTCTGCCAGCGGCTCCGCCCTCGTAATAGTAAGTTTTTCCATACATCCTCTCTTAGGGGTACCCTACTTAAAATCGAATGATGTTAGCTCGAAAACGTTAGCTCGACAGTACCTACTTGAAATCGATAACTTATGAGCGCAACAGTCTCGATGCATCAAAATCTCGAAAATCATAAGGTCGAATCATCGGCAGCTCGAAAGGCCATGAAACATCATTTCTCGACCGACCATCTAATCGATTTGCAGAATAGTTTTAAATTCTAGTGCTTGTCTACGTCATAAAAAGACTTTGTGCAAAATTTCACACTCCTAGTCTCAGTATAGCTTTGGCAGTGGGTTGATATGTCAGTCAGTCAGTTTCTCTGTTTATAATAGTTTTGAGTTTTGTGTATTTTAATACAAACTACCTATTTACTCGTGAATGTAAATGGACTATAATTTTTCTGTTCAGCCCCCCTAGCCAAGTTACAACCGTATCGTGTCGAATTCCGTTCTCCGATCGGTAACGCTTCGGTGTCAGCAATTGTAGAAAACGATAAGTGGGTAGCCATGTTGACGCACCTGCGTCGGCCGCTCGTTCTACAATGTAGCATTTGTTTATCAAAGGATGTAGCGTTAAACGTTGTAGAAATTCATTCTATCATTTTGAACGATGTAAACTTGGCTACAAATTTTCTATTCGTTTGTTCCGACTACGCGACTTTACGTTGAGATGACGTCATTCCCATACGTTTCATCACTTTTCTACAGCGTAAACGATTGCAGAATAACAACTTGGCTTAGCGTGCAGGCTAGATAAATTAAAAGTTAAATAGAACAATAAATTAGATACATGGAACGTATCGTGTTTACCGGCAGTAAACTATGGCAAATCAAATACTTAAAACAGTAAAATGCATTGTCCACACGATTTTATAAATAAATAGTATCAAATAAACAAGTGGCAACGTTTCCAAAAGCTAAAATAGAACTTTCCTTAACCAGCCTGAATTTTCCACATAATAAATAGCCTGGAGTTGAGCCATGACAGCTTATGTCAGAAATTAGCCATTAATACAAAAGATAGCATAATAATCAGCTTTATAATGTTCCCATCGCTGGACTCAGGCCTCCTCTCTATACGAGGCAATAGACCACACGGGCGCAATGCAAATTGCCGCATGTCTTCAAAATTTTATTTTTGACACGCGGTGTGTCGCGTTGTTAAATTGCATTACCGTGTTGAGAGCAGTGGTGATGAAATAAATTACAAAAAGTAACAGCTGCTTAAGTTTGCATCCGTGACACGCGACTTATAAGTCATTGCACTGGGCTACCACTACTACATCAACATAGCATAGCACATTATGATGAATAAGTGGTAGGTAGTACGTCACGACCGGAAATAGATCGAGTGCTGTACACTCTACACTTTACCCCACCTGGGAATCGATTCAAGGTCCAACAGTCACGCTTGCAACTGTGTTAGCCATAAAAATACACTGTTATTGTACTGTTACCTTTCCAAAGTCTTCTCATCATTAGCTTCCTGCCCTTCCCTCTCAGGGGCAGCCTCCAGCATCTCCCAGAAGTTGTCCAGACCGTACACTGCTGAAAACAAAGCCACATTAACACCCCGAATAAAATATCTGACTCACACAATCACTTCACAAGCAAACACAATCGAAATTAGTAAATATTTCTTTCGATTATTCACAATAATTATCTCATTTCAGTAGATTCAGTAGTCTTAACAACACAGCATCCTTATTGTATTCACGAAAATACACTCAAGCACATAACGAGTTTTGACAGCAAAACAGTCCAGTAATTACTGGACTTACTCACTTAATAAGGAGAGCAAAATACCTGTTGTTCTTTACAAACCGCACAAAACACTCACGTACGTAATAAGCAACATTAACACTCTCAGGTCAACAATAAAAGCTCACAAATACAAAGCTAGTAAATCTCAGTAAATGAGACCTCTCAGTAATGATAGGAGACAAAGCACATTCGTGTCCCTATCAGCATCATACACGCGCAGAAATGCGGCACTGACCGACATCATGAATAAAAGGAACATATTTCCGTTTCGTATGGAGCTAAGAAAATAGGAAATCTAAAAAAAAATGACCGCACTTGTTATACTAACGATGCCGTGTTTTTGCGCTCACAAATTCACATGATATCACCCTTGAATGCCAACAGAAGCATAAACATATACATATACCCCATTATTCTTAATTCATGCGAAAACTGAATATAGTTTGTTCAGAATGGATTTCAATTGTTTTTACACCATGTTATGTTTTTCCCCAAAAATATTTAAAAAGGTCACAAGTTGGACACCACCGACACTAAGTACAACACAGGTCACAGCAGGTCATAGCGGCCATTAGGCGCCAGCAAACAGCTGGGTGCAAGTGCAAAATAACATCAGTCGCCTGGATGGCCCGATGACTATGTATTCTTGCTGAAATAACAAGGTTATAACTTTGTGATTTTTCATGATACAGTTATGAAATTTTGTACATAGATTCTTAATATAAAAATACTAGATAAGTATTCGGATTTCGCATTTACTAAAAGTAATGTTGTATAGAGTGCGTTGTTTATTTCAATGTTTTCACTTGTGTCAAAGTTTTCATGTTTTAATAAGCGAATATGGCGTGTTTATGTTGACCAGTTCGCCATCTGCCCGTCCCCTAAGGCAATTCGGTCGATACAAAAATATATACTGGTCGTATAAATAACATTTTTGCGGCTTTAAGCCGGTTTCTCACAGACGACACCCAAAAGTCACCGTAAGTGTGTGATTTCTTTAATATTTGATCTGAGATTATCTCAGATTAATACCTCGATCGTTCTTTGGCATAGGGTCCCTTTTCCCGTAACCACGTGCGATAAGCACGTTTGAGTTGGGCCTAAAGGTTCCCCTGGTCACTCTAATTTCTTCCTCTGTTAAAATGCCAAGTCACGGTGGTGAATTATTTTTGATCACCGATAGAAAGCGATTAGAAGCGTTAAATCTCTTTTATTTACTGCAAGCATCTATTTTTGTACAAAATCCTTTCTTTTTAGACATCCACAATGTTATTTTTTTTTATTGTAAGCCTGTAAAGCTCTTTTAGCGTTGCGTTTTTGAGAGGCTTGCCATAATATTTTACCTTCATCATTAACTTCATCATTACCAGTCCTTTTGCCAAAGTCATGGGCGATCAAGAGATTGCTCTTGGGGTTAAACCTCCTGATGGCGTGGGGTACGTAGCTGTCCTGGTCTGCTGATGTATGACGGGAGTAAGACAATGTAGGACATGTTAGTACGTGTATATGTGTAATTAGTATAGCAAGTAACAAAACAGAAGCCTGACACCAATCTACGTGGTGCAGAATTCCTTTTGTTATGACGGAACAAGCTTAACGGACAACATTCTTCAATCACAAGTACCGTTTGAAAGTATTCAACTTTGATGATTTAGTAAAATTTTAAATTGTTTTAGTTCGAAAATTCATCTAAAGTTGAAAACTTGCATCTTTATTCAGAGAGAAACGAAAAATTCCAAAAATATAATCTGTTATAATCTGTCTAAAAAGTCAAACCACTTGGGAATTTTGTATAATATTTAATCGTTTTAAAAGTACTTATATTCGATACTTTTTATAAAGTTCTTCTATTAGTAAACAATGATCAAGATCTCTTAATCGACCTTGATTATTGAAACAGTGTTGATTACATCAGATTTCATTTTATCTAATAATTACCCAAGCCGTTTGACATTTTAGACAGACTATATTATAATGTGTTATTGTACGCAGACTTCACTTTGTTTTGATGGAAAATGCAGTTTATTTGAGCTTGATACCACACGAAGTACTATTCGTGACTTCTCTCTGAGTAAAGGATTTACGAGTCAGTTCCACGCAGCACAACCACAAGTACGTAATACCGAGCAGTAACAAGGTTTCTATCCTCTCACAAACACCTGCGAAGCATCACTTTGGAAAGGGCCTGTCCAAAGGTTCCATTTCCAAATGGATTTCAGCTTTTATTTCCTCACACACGGTTGGACTGTGTTAAGTCTGTTACACTGTCCTTCGACGTAATGTTTGCCATTCAGAGCGATGCGAGGCTGGCAAGTTAATCAGGATCGTATTAGTACCTTCGCCGTCGAATTCTGGCGCTCTTTTACCGAAATCTCTTGCGATCCCAACAGTGGGGCTCTTAAACGTGGGCGTGCCGCGGTGCGAGCGGGTCGTCGGCGCTTGGTGCGCTACGTCCCCTTCAGGAATAATGTTACTATTCTTAGCTTCATTACCGTTGACTGTTTGTCGAAAAGGACAGGTTCGGGCGCACTGGGGCGCCCGCAACCGTCCCTCAAAGTAAACTTATTTACCCTTCAATAACAAATAATATCATCATATATATTGTCTGTTTGAATGGCACAATTTCATTGTCAAAAGATTATGGTAATTTCAAATATCGCGACTGAGGAACTTTACATATCGAACAATGTAGAGTTGAGGAAACTTGCTGTACGATTGTCACGTTATTTGAATATCAATAAAAGCTAATGTTAAGGTAAGAAAATTGTGTTCCTAATAAATTATTCTGTACGAATTATGCGCTCCATTAGCCATCAACAGGCGCAACTTATAAGTTGGCAGGCTAAGAAGATGGATGCCCGCTATTGTGTTCAACTCACATACATCACTCGACCAAATGTTCAAAATTACTTCACAAAATGCATCATAATTTTATTTGTAGTATACAAAACTTTCTGATGGATATGTTATCCTGGCAAAAGTTTGAGTGGAAATAGAATAATCGAGAGGATTATGTGTTCAATCAATCTGACTAGTAGCCGTCTCCTAACTATGTTGCAGTCACCTTCCAATCAAAGCGAATGCTTTTTTTTTATTATTCAAAGGCTCGCATTTGACCACTATGTGACCTGATGGTAAGCCGATGATGATGTGGCCAACGATGGAGCACGCTTGCCTAGAAATAAGGTTACTTCTAGGTTTTCGCTTTTGACTTAAAGAATATCGAAGCCAAGACTCCTTTAAATACTTTCACATAGTTTCGAATTACGCCACCCACGCCCTTTTAGAAAATTCACTTTGTATACGGGTCCGCCCAATCGGAAAATTGACATACAAACTACAGTACACATATTGATGAATTTTGTAACATTGATTACTTTTCCATTAATGACACAGCGGGTAACTTAGGAAACGTCATTAATCTTTTATAATTCGACTGATAGATAAATACGTTTTACTACATAACAATATTGTAGTGAGTTTTCAAAACACATCACATAATATCTAACCAAGGAGATAGAGAAGTAAAAATAAGTTTGTAAAACATAAATATCAAAATGAGGAATCTTACATTATTTACTTAAACTTTATGTACAGTAGTGATACATAAATTTTAAGTAGGTATATAATGCAACAAGGCATTGTCTACTAGTCACCATTTTGTCTCTAACAGTCAACTATTTAAAAAAAATACCACACTGTAGTACTGGTGTGCAACAATAAGTAAATAATATAAATTTTGATGAACTGTGGATACAAAAGGAGACTGAAGGAATACAGGCGGGTTTTAGTCAGTAAAAGTCTGTCATACCCTTTCACTCCACTCAGGGCAGATGGGAAAACTTATTTGATGAATTCCAAAAATAAAAAAAGTATAATTAAGATTAGGTTTACAGCCGAGAGGAGGTTTAGGGGATACTTTCGGTTTCTTTGTCGTTTTGAACTACGTTCTCAACAAATCAAAGAAGTTCATGACTCGAATAATAACAGTTGAGCAGTCGATCTTTAATTTTACAAACTTGAATGGTACTATTTACTGTAAAATTGTAATGTATCACCGTTTATTTTCCCAAATAAATAAATAAATCTGCCGTGGTCGATGTATAGATGGGTGACGATCATAACATACTACGTATAATACTGATATATAGCTTGATCCTGTTCGACTTGAAGCCAACCCCAACATGATTGGAGAAAGGTTAGGCAGATTGATTGATACTGATACTGATATAGGCCTACATTTGCAGCAAATGGGTATACGCGGGGCGCTAACTGAAAACCAGCGCTGGCTGTCTTACGCCCAGCAATTGCTAACACGGCAAACCTTTCGACTCGGGCAAGCTCAGCGCAACTGTATTGTATTTCTGTACTATATTTTTTTATTATTTTGTGTTTTTGCTGTTGTATTGTATTGCCGGTGTCGAATAAAATCTATTCTATTCTATTTGGTCTACCTACGGCAATTTTTAAGAAAATTAAAAAAGTGACTACGTGTGTGTATCTACACATATTATGAGGTGCATAAAATATCAATGACATTGCGATAATATAAATTGTGCATACCAAACGTCTATTTACAAAAACCTGAAATAAATGTGCATTAAACATACAACAAAATTAGTGCGGGGAAAAGTTTGAGCTTAATTGGAGAGCGTGATAAGGGATTAGAACATTACATACACGCTAGAGTATACCTGACAAGTTGGCCTGTACAGGTGAGTTGTGCAGGTAAACCGGAGATACAAGCATACCTGACAGGTATAAGGTATACCGTAACGTGTATGCCTACATTTAAAACAGAAAACTAATTGAACAATAAGAACTGCAAAAGTAAATATTTAAATAATGGAAAAACTTTTAAAAAACAAATTACATTTTTTTTTTCAACTTTGCCCATACTTCAATTATTGGTAAGATTAAAATAATTTTTAATTAGATGTCGTGGACAGCAGGCTTATTTAATCAAAAAACTAGAACAGAGACTAATTCAGAGCTAATTCAAACCACACATTTCAGGATCTTAGTTAGCCCTCTGGACTCCGGATCGCTTCGGCTCAGTGACCCACATGAGAATGACAGTAAATGATTATTACAATTAATTTTGTTGGAGACGGCTATGCTTGGAGTTACCTCGCATGAGCGTTTCACCAAGGTTACCGATATAGTTCGAAGAATCACCAAACTTAAGTGGCAGTCGGCAGTACACATTTCTCGCAAAACAGGCAAGGCATTGGTCAATGGAGCCTAATGATTTTGGAGAGGCAACCGCGTGCAGGAAAACGCAGTGTTGGCCTTCCAAAAGTGGACCGATGATTTGGTGAGGGTTGTGAGAATCTGATGGATACGAGACGCATTGGACCAAACACAATGATTGCACCTGGACACATCAAGACGTGATGGCAAAGTTCAAACTTTGCCCATATAGTCCCTTATAGTGTGAAATGAGTATTGATTCCACACATCACTACTGGTGAAGTTGGGTAGGTAAAGATTTTGTGTTCCAGGCTATACCAGTGCTGTGGGATTATTTAAAAGAGTCACTATGGCCCTAGAACGAAAAGGGCAACTGAAGGAACACTGGTGGGTTTTAGGCTATAACGACATCGGTGTCACACTATAGGAATTATCCTGCATCACGGTATTAGAGTTCTCCACAAGATTAGGACAAATACAACAGCCCGAAATCAACTATCAGGCAGTCGCTCGGACCAGACACAACATCAATCTGGTCAGGATCTTCTCTTTTCAACAGAAGTTTGCGGGACAACAATACCTCTAAAGGTCAGTAGTAAAAGTCTGGCTGCCCCCGTCTCTCATCACTCAGGGCGGGAGAAGTCACCTATTCGATAAGTTTTTTGAATCTGTGTGTATGACTCAAAACCTGGTAAAAAACACTGAGCCCAAACTTTCCGTAGCCCAAAACGCTCAGACTCAGTCACCCTAGTCAACTCACGACCGTTTCGTTTCTCTTGTGTTGAACGCCTCGAGTACGTCACGCCTTCGATTCCTTTGTTCTTACGTCATTTCAATGTTCAGTCACGTGGTTCGAACAAAGGAATCGGAGGCGTGGCCTGCTCGAGGCATTCTAGGCAGGACCGAAACAAAACGGTTGTAACTTGGCTAGGGTGGCAGAACTATCAGTCCCAAAAACCAAACTCACGCTCGGCCCTGGTGTGTGGCCTGTCCCGCTTGCCGAAGCCCCTGGCGGTCATCATCTCGACGTTCTTGAAGCCGCGGGTGGGGCGCTGCTGCTTCGTGCGCGTGAGCCTGCCCTCGGGCGCCGCGGCGACTACGCAGAGGCAAGCCGCCGCTGCCACCGCTACTGCCAGGTGCATTGAGAAATTCATTGCTGGGGACAAAGAGAAAGTGTGGTTAGTGTTTGAAAATAATAAACATAATTATATAAAGTGGCGAACCCCCTTTTCTTTCAGTCACTCATCGCTTACACGTATAAACCGAGCAATTTTACTTGTTACGACAGTTCTGCTGTGATCCTATGTGGAGTTCTGTTCCATATCTTCGAAGTTCATGATCAGATCATAACAATATTTATATGGGATCAATTTGGAAGCAAAACCTTTCAATTAAAATAATAATTTTAAAAATCGGCCCACAATTGACCGAGATATCGGTGAACATACATAAAAAAAAAACATACATTCAGCCGAACATAGAACCTCCTCCTTTTCGAAGCCGGTTAAAAAAGTTTATCATTCCATTGTGTCATTTAATTAAGACTAATTAAACTCATTCGTTCGTTCTTTATCCGTCTAAATTGTCTAATTTGTCATAAAAGACGCAAACTTCATATTGTAGGCTATACAAACATTGTTTCATGCGGAAATCAAACCCGCAACGTAGCCAATCGCTCAATCAACCGTGTCGCCAATTTTGTTTTTAGTGTGTGGAAGTATTATTAAGTTAAGAAAATGGTATTTGTTAGAATCGTGCATTACACTTTATTGAACTTACAATAATTAGTCAAACTATTTTTCCATAATCCACATAGTTTTGACTGTTCATGTAGTATTTAGTGCAGTAATGGTATTTTTCAATACACTTGCTCAAAATATGAATTGCACCTCTCCCCCGCCATATTTTTATTACATTTATCGTATCAGAATGGGCGCGAGTCGTCCACACGAGGAAATGAAAAAAAAAAAATATGGGCGCGCCTATGAAAACAGATTTTTACCTCCACAAAAGTTTACTAGTTTTACAGTTATTTTCTTCACAAGTATATTGAAAAACGTCGTATGATACACGTGATTAATTAATGATTACCGTTCTCGGCTCTCTTAAGACCCTCGCCATGGCTCGGGTCTAAATACCGCCTCGACGGTAATCACTAACATTACACACTTATATCATAATATACTACGAGTATTAGCTGTCACCTTAAAAAACATAAAAACTCCGTCGTTCCATACACCATTTCAAAGTGCATCCATTCCACAGTTGTTCGAAACACATCTCAGTACTGAAAAATCCCACGTCATTCGATAGTTAATAGGTACCTAATACTTCATCTACTGCAGAAATAAAGTGTCATCTAACGATGAAAGCCTTCACGACTCATTCAAAAGCCGTAAAACATGACTGATGGTAATGGATCCCTCTAGTACCTACCACGAGTACCTTCTAGACTAGAATAGGGATGTAACTACCCGCAACGACTTATGCCTTGATCACACGTACCGAGTCAATGGGCGAGACGGGGCTCTCGACTAGGGTGTTGTTTTTTTTTTGATAATATGGTAGTTAACTTATCTTAGTTTAAGGCCAGACTCTGGCAGGAAGGCAGAGTTGTGGGCGAAAAATATAATATAATAATAAAGAGGTAAAGTTTATTTTTTTTGTGTTTATCATTTTTTGTTTGTAGGAGGTAATCTCTGAAAGTACTGGTCCGATTGCTAAAATTTTTTAACCGACAGAAAGCTGCTCTATTCCTGAGTGACATAGGCTAGATTATGTACGCAGGCGAAGCCGCGGGAAAAAGCTAGTTTATAATAAAATTAGTAAGTTTAGTCGATTGTCCATTTCTGAACTGGACACTCATAATGTGAATGAAGGCTAGCGGCATAGTTTTAAGAAGAAATATAATTTAATTTGAAACGAGAAGGTGCTAGGCTGTTCAAAGGTGAAAATTGTTATTAAAATAGAATTTAAAAGTTGATAAAAAGTGTTTCTTTCTGCCATCCTACGAACTCTTCCATCCCACAACTTTGGCTTAATTAGAAATATAATTATTACTTATCCGAACGAAGCTACGAGACGGTAACTCGGCTCTCGTTCTACATACTAGGCCGAGTATCCACCTTTCCCCTTCCCCGCACTGTCTCGCTCGCTCACTCGGCAGGTCTAAACGTGCACTGTCACTCCACTCGGCCACATAATTGTCACTTTGTATATTTTCTAATTATCTTTTTACAGTCCATCGTGTCTGAATTGTAGTCCTCAATAGAACTGAACTGACTGTGCCAGTTTCAAAACATGCGTGAGCAGCTACTCCCTTACATTACTGTCTCGGCCGAAAAACATTTTACTGTCCCGTTTATTCGGTACGTGTGATCAAGGCATTAGCATTCTGCCGTCTACTATCCTGTTACATTTGAAAGCGACAGAAAGACGCAAAAACAAGATGTCCTGTCAGAAACAAAAAACAAACGAATTTGGTTGTACGCAAGCCTTTTTATACAAGACTATTACGATCAAAAAAGGAAGATTTTTTTCACAATTCCATTTTACAGGGCACGTTTTTGTGTTTATTTTCTTTTGTTCAATATTTTGAATTTTTTTTTTTACAATATTTTGACTTTTTCTAGAAAAAAACATCATTTTTGGTTATTAAATGAAGCTGCAATCAGTATTTCAAATATTGGTAAGGGCATGGTGGGGATTTCTCGCTATGTCTTCAGACTGTACCAAATGGCGGTGACGTCACATTACAGTATGTGCATCCCCCCTTCCACCAGATTTGAAAGGTTTCCAACTAACTAAATATTGAACGGATTTGATTTCTTTATTTCTATTTGCGATTTTGAAAATATTACTTGATCCAAATAATAAAAAACAGTGTGTCATTACTCACTTTATTTTTGTGAGTTGGGAAATCATCTAGTGACTTCCTCCACTCTAGGGTGGAGTGGGAGATTATGGCCCATAGGGTTTTAGTCAGTTCAAGTCTAACATGTTGGACTTAAAGTCACTTTTAATTTTTTTGTTCTATGTTCCTTCAATAAAACGTCTGACACGCCCTCACCTTCCACCCTAGAGCGGGAGAAGTCGTTTAATGATTTAGCACTTCAAAGAAAAGCCTGTTAACAAGCTTTTTTAACTTTATTAAAAGAAAAGCTCAAAATATAAATAAACCGTTTTCCTCATTCGTTAATATTCCTCCATTTCACCTCTGTAGTGTCAGCGTTAATAGGTTTATTCTTTATCTTCTAGTGATCAAACACAAAACAGTTAATTTGTTTATTTTTCTTTTAAAAGGGTTAGCAATTACTAATTTTATCCGAATATTCCATTAACTAGCTTCTGCCAACGATTTCGCTTATGTGATTATTACCTTCTGCAAATTATGAATTACTAGCTTTTGCCCGCAACTTCGCTCACATACATAAAATATAGCCTATATCTCTCGGCAATAAAGCAGCTTCCTATCGGTAAAAAAATTTTAACAATCAGACCAGTACTTCCAGAGATTACCTCCTACAAACAAAAAAACATAAGAACAAAATTTACCTCTTTATAATATTATATATAAGTGTAGATAGTTTAGATATCCAGTATGCTGTCCTGATTTACAAACTATATTACTGTAATGTTTTATCAAAATCCGTTTAACCGCTTGAGAGTCAAGGAGTACCTAACAAACAAACACACTCAAACATTCACCTTTGTAATTAGTCATGGGACCGAGTGCATGTCACTTTTTCAAATATATTTCTTACCGACTGATCTACACTTTATGTAACCAGAGGGCTGGCTCGTTTTTTTCAAAAAACTTGCATTCAAAGTGGCAATGTTGCCAGTCTTCTAGGCACGTTCCCGAATGACAGCGATGTAGAGGAATACTTCGACGCCTTAGTGTATTGTATTGTATTGATTTGTATGCCTATGTCATGGCCAGATCTTAAGGATATTCAGCGCAGCGATATTCAGCGCAGTGTAATAGCACTGCGCTGAATATCGCGTGCGCGTGCCCGACTCGCACTTCGCCTTTTATTAAAAAGCCAAATAAATTATCATTATTGTACGTATTGATTATTAAATAACAGATATATCAGAAACAGTCCGTTAAGCAGGATATATTAAAGTGCACAGTAGTATATAGTACGAGTATATGTATATGTCTGTATAAGTGTAAGCAACATTATTCTTGCTGCACATAAACGATCTGCTTAAGCCCGGTACCTTTGGGTATGCAGACGACAGCACTGTTGCTGAGAGTTACATATCCAGCGCGCGAGCTAGTGGGTCACAGATCCAGTCTCTTCGAGAGGCTATGGTTGAGCGCTTGAACTTGTCCTTGGAGGCAGTCTCCGAATGGGGCGATGCCAATTTGGTCAGGTTCAACGCTGCAAAAACCCAGGCGTGTCTATTTTCCGCTAAAAGGAGCCAATTCAGTCCTGCTCCAACTTTCCGGGGTGTAACCGTGCCGATAACAGACCATCTTGACCTTCTTGGTGTGACGCTGACATCAACACTCAACTTTGGGCCATACATCGAAGCAAAGGCTCAACTGGCTGCAAAAAAGCTGGGAGTACTCGCAAAAGTCAGACAATACTTCACGCCGGAACAGCTGCTCAAACTTTATCAAGCGCAAGTTCGATCGTGTATGGAGTATTGCTCTCATCTTTGGGACGGATCTGCCCGATACCAGCTTGATGCACTTGAGGCAATTGAGAGGCGAGCCAGAAGGATAATTGGCGATGATACACTCGTCGAGTCGAGGCTTCAAAGTCTTGAGCATCGACGCAGAGTTGCTAGCCTGTCGGTTTTCTACCGGTTGCATTTCGGGGAGTGTGCGTCGGAATTGCATAACCTAATTCCGCCTAGCCCGTTTCATCATCGGACTACCAGACGTACGGCTATGCGCCACCGGTATATGGTGGATATCCCACCAACACGCACAAAACGTTTTGGGAACACATTCATTGTGCGTGCGGCTAGGGAGTGGAATTCCTTGCCGGAGTCTGTGTTTCCTGATAGCTACAACCCGGGAATCTTTAAGTCGAGAGTGAATAGGTTTCTTTTAGGTAAGCGCGTTCCATCGTCGACCGCATCGTCGCTTTCCATCAGGTGAGATAGCGGTCAAGCGCGAACCTATTGTAATGATTTTTAAAGAAAATATTCATAAATCGTTCAACTTCCAATGATAAGCGATAGATGGCGCTAGTAGTTACATGAACTTTAGACATTCGTTGTAGATATTAAGTAATAATTTATAATATTAGACTTTATGGATTTGTTTTGTATAAATATATCATAATTGTTAAAATGAAATATTTACTTGCAGTTAATTATTAGATAAACTCTAATGTATATTAGTTAGTCAATTGATGTTACGTACTCTTTACTTTGCTCTGATTGGTCGGTTAGTCGACCGAGTGTTTGTGAAAGTTTGTGGTAGGGAAACACTGAGTTTGTTACTGTCATTGTGGACAGAGTCAGTCTGCTTTGAGTCGTTGAACAGAAAACATGTCCGACTAATCTGTGTATTTGTAAATGATTGTTAATAGAACGATAAGTATGAAATTGTGTTGATCAAAGTGAATAAAATATTTATACAATTTATCCTGAAGTGTTTGATTTATCACATTTCAGAAGTGGGATATGCCTACAAATATGTGCAGTGATAACAGGAAGAGGTTATGTGTGCCTAAATTGAAGATAAATGAGTTGGAGAAATATATTTTTGTCTTTCCAAGTGTACTAGTGTGATTTTAGACAAGAGGTTATGTGTGCCTAAATTGAAGCTAAGTGAGCTCGAGATTTATTTATTTTTTTTGCCAAGTGTGCCAAGTATTTTAGACCAGTATCATACTCACCCAAATTTCTTACTGATGGTGACAGGCTCGTGTATTGAATCATTCGATTCCCTTCAAATGTGTAACTGAGTGGTACAGATATGCGCGTCATGTTCGTAATCGAACGTTGACAAGACTAAACACCTCTCAAATGCTGGTGATTCATTTTAGTTTCTATATTTCAAATTGGGTTGCTTTTCCTTTATTTAATTTCAACGAATTCGTATAGTGATAGATTAAAAAAAAAAACAGTTTATATGTAAAATTTTCCTATTTCCCAAAGCGATAATTGTCATTGTTGCCTCGGATTACTTTGTGTGGCACGATAATTTCCCTTTCGTTTCAACGCATAGTTGTAAAAACATGTTGTACCCCTTATTAGTATGTCACAATAATGATAAATGATATATAATTAATGATAAATGATCAGTGATCAGTGATAAGTGACCAGTGATTAGTGACCAGTGATTAGTGACCAGTGATTAGTGACCAGTGATTAGTGACCAGTGATTAGTGACCAGTGATTAGTGACCAGTGATTAGTGACCAGTGATTAGTGACCAGTGATTAGTGACCAGTGATTAGTGACCAGTGATTAGTGACCAGTGATTAGTGACCAGTGATTAGTGACCAGTGATTAGTGACCAGTGGTTAGTGACCAGTGATTAGTGATCAGTGATTAGTAATCAGTGATTAGTAATCAGTGATAAGTGATCAGTGATAAGCGATCAGTGATAAGCGATCAGTGATAGGTGGTCAGTGATCAGTGATAAATGATAAATTTATTTATTTATAAATGTTAAACGATAAACGATAAATGATAAATAGTAAATGATAAATGATGATAAATGATAAATTTATTTATTTATAAATGTTAAACGATAAAAGATAAATGATAGATGATAGATGATAAATGATAAGTCTTAAATGATAAATGATATTTATTTTGTACTGTTGTTTTATGAACTAAATTTCCACCTATGACAAACAATAAATGAATTTGAGAGAACAAAGTTAAAACTGAGTTTGTATATGTATAACACGATTTTAAAGGCTGTAAATGGAATTTCTTCTCCATAGAGATCTACACTTTGGAATATGTAATTACCGTCAATTTGCTGACTTACTGACTTCTTGGCAATTTAAGAATCTGTAAATGGTTTATTTGAAATGTTTTGAATTGATTTCAGTGCTTTGATGAGGCCAAGAGTGTCTTTGATGAGGCCAAGCGTGCCTTTGATGAGGCCAAACGTGACTTTGATGAGGCCCAACGTGCCTTTAATGAAGCCAAGTGTACCTTTGATGAAGCCAAGCGTGCCTTTGATGAAGCCAAGCGTGCCTTTGATGAAGCCAAGTGTGCCTTTGATGAAGCCAAGCGTGCCTTTGATGAAGCTAAGCGTGCCTTTGATGAAGCCAAGCGTGCTTTTGATGAAGCTAAGCGTGCCTTTGACGAAGCCAAGTGAGCCTTAATAAGACCAAGCGAGCCTTAATGAGGGATGAGGCAAGCATGCCTTTGATAAAGCTAAGCGAGCCCATTTGAGGCCAAGTGGGCCATTTGAGGCCAAGTGAGCCATTTGAGGCCAAGTGGGCCATTTGAGGCCAAGTGGGCCATTTGAGGCCAAGTGGGCCATTTGAGGCCAAGTGGGCCATCTGAGGCCAAGTGGGCCATTTGATTTGGCCAGATGAGCCAATTAAGATTCGGGTTAAGTGTGCCCGGTGCAGATGAAATTACCCTCAAGAGCGTAAGTAATGTATGAATTTACCTATTAATGTGATTTTAGTCTGACTACGTTGGCTTAATGCAGATGTAAATGAATTGAATAATTTATTAAGTTTATTCATATCATATTTGAACTGTTTATTGGATGAGATTTGAACATTCTGTTATAGTTTTTGAAGATATTATAGGTATAGATAAATTGAATTGAAAGTATAATTTAACACTGGGATTTGATTCTTAAAAAAGAGTTTCAAATGAACGATACAAGTACTATTCCCTGTAAATGTTTTAACCACTGATTTTTTTATTTTTGAGGACTTGGATTCCGACAGAACTACAGAAGGAAAAATTGCCAGTCTTATTGAACAAATAGATAGTTCCTGGTTCAAACA
This sequence comes from Mythimna ferrago, assembly GCA_910589285.2. Lineage (NCBI taxonomy): Eukaryota > Metazoa > Arthropoda > Insecta > Lepidoptera > Noctuidae > Mythimna > Mythimna ferrago. Next base: position 7,919,379 of record OU342693.1, read on the forward strand.
GTACAGACTTGAAGAAAAATGATGCAAAGAGACGATTTGGAAGGAATAAGACACCACCACGATGCAAGAAGCGAAGAGGTACCCCACGTTGGTCTAAGAGAGTGGTTGAATGATTTTCAAGGAGGAAAGCGTTACAAGTATCGAGGTTTGAACATATCCATTGGAACTTTGTGATACGGGAGTTCTATCACTTCTGTAAATTTTGAGAGTATTTAAGTTTGATTAGAAAGAGTAATTATTATTGATTTGTATTAAGCAAGTAGGATCAGAAACTGACTATACAATTTGTCTCAAAAACTTGCTAGTCTTACCAAGAGAAAATAGAAAATTTACGAAACCTTGCCAAGTTTTGTAAGTTAGCATTTAGTGACGAAGTGGTAAACTAAACTAAAATGATTTTATCTAATGAGCAGAATTATGGTCGGTTTCAAGCAGAAATGTTAGCTAGTAAGAATTAAGGTGTAACTTATGTCAATATTATTACGACAAATTAATGCTTATATACGGATAACATATAAGTAAAAGAGCTGCAGATAGAAATTTAAACACACGGGATTAATGATAAATCTATTAGGAATTGAGCCAAACCATTAAATTGTAGACGAGGAAATGGATTTATTACACGTTTTCAATTCCTGTAACGTGTGCATACTGTAGCAGAGACTGATTCTATAGATAGAGAACACAATGATATTTATTTTACAAGTAGGATAAAATATATACTATTACATGACCATAACTAGTTCTCGTCGTCCAGACTGAAATCGAAGCCGGTTCCTAAGATGATTACGATACAATGAATGATTTAAATAGAGCTAAATATTACATCGTTATTTATTCGGTTAAGGGGAAGATGGATTGAAAATCCATACACTAGAGTAGAGGACCAATTTCAAGGTTTCAAATAAAAATAAAGTTTGACGAACAGTGCGATCCGAACTTCATTATTAGAACTTTTACTTGGTACGAAATCACGCACATATTCTGCTAATATTATTTGAGAGATAATATTAGTACAATTAAGCCCTTAGCCTCTAGCTGAAGGATCACTTTTATTCTAAATTCTTAAGTTTCTGTTTTATATTATGCTTTCAAATAATGAAAGTAATGAACTCTGACTAAACGAGTCGCCACACAACATGTAGCAACATGGTGGCTACAGATTTGTGAGTTTCATTTAACCACTGAGAGTGTAAGATCTAGGACGCGTATGTCGATACCTTAAGTCGTAATATCATGTTTTCCACAGAAATTAAGACGAATACTGTTTCTGTTTATAGTATTGAGACGAGAATTGATCTAAATATCAAATTTTCGAATACTTTGACTAGAGACACAATAGAAACAAAATGAGAGAGCAAGCGCCAGCATTTGCTTAGGATTAAATGAATAAGATCTAGATTTCAAATTCTTATAGCTGAACCCGATGAAAAACCTAATGACATGAAGTGAATTCAGTGCGCGTAAATAATGAAGAATACTTTCGTTTTTGTTCGCTGATCAATTTTACTTTATGCTTACAGTCTCACATAATTAACATTGACCAATGGTTTTGAGTACCTAATTGAGTGTTGGTTATAAAACATATTTGACAGTAGTTTATTAACTTGAATAATACTGCAATCATGGATTTCTTTTAGATACCCTACTATCAAGAGCTTTTGCGATAGTCATGGTATTGACCTTGTTTTTAACGCTGTATCTTGTTTAGGGTTGAGCGCGGTTTTGCTAAAATGTATAACCACTATTTTAAATCCCCTAGCAAAATAAAATGATTCCTATGACGAACACCAAGGAAACATATGCCTATGGCGTGTTATTAATTCTGTTAAATGTCCCACTAGACAGACTGCCACAAAACTACCAGGATCAGAGTGCCTTTAAATGATAAACATTACGAAGTAAAATACGTTAAAAAGTTTAAGATATGAAGTGAGCGCCAATATCTGGGTTAGACTAGCAAAAAGATACTTTCGTTATCAGTAAAATCCTTGATACAGCCTACAGCATAAGTGGTTTAATAAAGATTAGTAGATCTGATTGCAATTATGAGGGTAAAATTGAATTTGCCTCATTTTAAAATCCATAGATCCATTGAAAAAAACAAAGTTTTAAGTATAAAATTACTGTAATTACCGATTTTGGCAAACTGAGGAATAACATTTAGAAGCATACTTTCCTCCGACCTTATATAAACTCGGATATAGAGAAAAGCCTTTGACAAAAAAAAAACTCTATTCTTCGTGTGATGAGAATGTTATAAACATATGACGTGACGATAAAGCAAATAATCAAGACTAAGCCGAATGTAATGATTATGAATGTAAGACTCACTTCCTTGTAGAACTGGAATTAAGTTTCATAATTTTAATGAAAATATCCTATCATTTTAATTGTAATCGTGCGTCAGGAGATCGCACGATGTCGGATGGCCGAATGTAATGATTTTTAAAGAAAATATTCATAAATCGTTCAACTTCCAATGATAAGCGATAGATGGCGCTAGTAGTTACATGAACTTTAGACATTCGTTGTAGATATTAAGTAATAATTTATAATATTAGACTTTATGGATTTGTTTTGTATAAATATATCATAATTGTTAAAATGAAATATTTACTTGCAGTTAATTATTAGATAAACTCTAATGTATATTAGTTAGTCAATTGATGTTACGTACTCTTTACTTTGCTCTGATTGGTCGGTTAGTCGACCGAGTGTTTGTGAAAGTTTGTGGTAGGGAAACACTGAGTTTGTTACTGTCATTGTGGACAGAGTCAGTCTGCTTTGAGTCGTTGAACAGAAAACATGTCCGACTAATCTGTGTATTTGTAAATGATTGTTAATAGAACGATAAGTATGAAATTGTGTTGATCAAAGTGAATAAAATATTTATACAATTTATCCTGAAGTGTTTGATTTATCACACTATCAACAATAAAAAAAAAAAAAAAAAGCAAGATTGCCCTTTTTTTAAGGTGGAAAATCATGCTATGACTTCTCTCGCTCTTCCGTGCCAAACTTACTGACTAAAATCCACTCCTGCACCCCTAGCCAAGTTGTAAATCTGCAATCGTTAACGCTAGTCGAAAACTAACCAAATATACGGGAATGACATCGATCATCTTAACGCAAACGAATAGAAAATTCGTAACCAAGTTCATCGTTTAAAATGATAGGCTGAATTGTTATCGTTTCTACAATGTTCAACGCTACATCCTTTGTTACACAAGCACTACATTGTAGAACGAGCGGCCGACACAGGCGCGTCAACATCGGTACCAACTTATCGATTTCTACAATTGCTGACACCGAGGTGTTACTGATTGGAGAACGGAATTCGACTCAAAATGGTTGTAACTTGGCTAGGGGGGCTGTTCCTTCTTTTCCTTTGTTTCAGGGCCCTGGGGTTCACTTTCACTTAACCCATGGCCCCAGTAGGCTTCCACCCTGGTGGACCCCTACGGTTTGCTTACATCTCCTTGAGGCGAACAAGGAACACATTTCAATTCTAAGTTATCAATTATGCTCAACAGTTGATATTTTACGTACCCTACATAGCTTGGAAGTTTAGTTTTAGACTTGGAACTGTCAAAGTATTTTTTCCACAACTCCATCTAGTCCCTGAATAAGCAAAGCGTGTGGTATGATTACTAGACAACTGATGAACACACTTATAAGTATATCTAAATATATGCATATTGTATAGATATATTACATCCAGACACAGAACAAATGATCTTATTCATCACACAAACATGTAACAATAATATACTCGTAACACTATGTTATATAATCTCTGTTTTCACCGATTGTACGTTAGGAATTTCAATACTGATTGTTAGAGATGCTGAGAGGTGCGAAATTTTCAGTGGTTTTCAAACTGCAGTGTAATGAAATAGTTGGGATCTAAAGCTCTAGCTTCTGAACTAATGTCAGCCACTATTGGGGCACTATCGAGATATTGAAGTGGGTCAATCTGGCCCACAGTGGGCCATCATTGTACAACTGACAATTGTATTACTTTTGAAAGCACAGTTGGCGCAGTGATTGAGCGATTGGCTGCTGCGCTGCGGATGCGGGTTTGATTCCTGCGCGGAACACAGAACAGTGGTGGCCAAGTGGTAACGGCCCCGACTTACGAGTTATAGGTCGCGGGTTCAAAACCAGCCAGGCGCATTACTTTGTATAATTTATTTCATCACCACTGCTCTCAAAACATCGAGAGGAAACCGGCGTGTCCTAAAACCAAAAGAAGACATTCACCAACCCACACTGGGGTCGTAAGGTGTATTACGGCCCATTCCCTCTCCTAGAGAGGTGTGAGTCCCAGCAGTGGGAATATTAAAAGGCTGATTATGACGGAACAGATATTTGAATGGCCTACAGTAGGTGCTCCGGGTCTGAGTGTCTCTTATGTATCTGAGTTTACATGTTTGTAAAAACACTCACGATACAGAAATAATTCCTAGTATGAGAACACGATTGTATTAAAAAAAAACAATACGTGGTTACGTTTTGTGCTTGAATTAAAATAAAATAAGCTCTGTTAAATACATTTCTGCTGAGTTGTGTTTCTTAGTACTTAGTGAGATCTTCAGGCGAAGAGTCGTTGGACTTTGTTCAGTTCAGAAAGGGTAAGGTAAACAAAAATGGCGGCTTTTCAATTAAGTGATAAAACAATGAAATTTTATGAACATCTTGAATTTATATCTTTATGTATTAAAGGAGATACTGACTAACTGACGTGTGAACGCACAGCCGCAACTATTGGTTCTAGGAACATGAAATGTTGCACAAGGTTTTATTTTATAACGTAGGCGTGCACTATATCTTCTTCTTCTTCCTGCCCATGTCTCATCTTATTTGGGGTCGGCGCAATACGTTTTTTTCTTCCATTCTACCCTGTCACTCGTCATGCTATCACTAACTTCCTTTTCTTTCATATCATTCTTCACGCAATCCATCCATCTTTTCTTTGGCCTTCCTCTCCCTCTCCACCCATCCACATAGTATACATGTGGATGGGTGGAGAGCATAACTCTTTTGGTAACATGCATTTCATCCCTCCTCTTTACATGACCATACCAAGACAAACGATTTCCCTTCAGCTTGTCAGTCACAGGCGTGCACTATATAAGAGAACAAATTTCAAAATTCACCCCCAAAGGGTTGAAAGGGGGGTCCAAAGTTTGTATAGAGAAGCTTACTTTCAAAGCAAAGCCGTTGGCAGACCCTGAATTATAGGAACTGTGAGTTGTGAGGAAAGATGGTGGCAACCTTGAAAGGCTCATTGTGACCGGTAAAGTGGATGGGAAACGGCCTCGCGGGTGCAGCCCAATACGTTGGTCCGACCAGATCTGCACCGCTCTTGACTCTACGATGTACAATGCCCTTCACACCGCCAGAGACAGAAACAGATGGAAGAATAGGCTCTTAATAAACTAGTGCGCCTCACCATCAACGATTGCATCACTGCTTACCATCAGGCGGGATCGCAGTCAAGTACTAGTTTATAACAGATAAAAAAAAAAAAAAGAATATAATAAAAGTTAAAGTGATGAAGCAGGGAGGTCATGACCCTCAGCATTGAGGAATACAACGCAAGGAGGAGAAAGAGTTGTATATGTAGGGTCTATGTGTACTATGTAATGCTATATATTATCATCTTCCTCCCCTTGTCCCATATTACTTGGGGTCGACGCAATACCTTTTTTTCCATTCTATCCTGGCATACTATCACTCTCTTTTTTCATAACACTTCACACAATTCATCTATCAAAGTCAAAGTCATTTTTTTTATTTCACATTGGCCTACATGGGTACTTGTAAAACGTCGGAAGCTAGAGCACGGTTCGAAATTGGTCATTTCCTATGGAGAAGAACCGGCAAGAAACTCCATGGTTACTCTTTTAAAAAAATGGTTGTACTTACAATATTTCCATATTACAGTATTAATAGGTATTATTTAAGAACAGTGTAAACCGGTCTATATTGTACTCAAAAGCACAATAAAAATAATCATTTAAAAAAAGTGAGTCAAAATATGAAGTAATCTAAGAATCTAATTATCTTTTCTTTAGCCTCCCTTTCCCTCTCCACTCTAGGTTTAATTTATTTTTTGTATTTTCTCTAGCTAGGTTTTTTATACCCAATAAAATAAAAAAAATAAAACACATGTGTATGTGTGTAAAATGTTCAATATCAGATAGGTGCAACACACGTAAGCACAAAAATCAGACAGCAATCCCAAAACAGTCTGGCATAAATAAAACAACGCTAAACGTCAATTAACCAAATGACCGAAGTCCAACGGTTGAGCCTGACAATGGCATGAACGCTGCACAATGCTAATTTGAGTGTTCAGGAGCAGCAGACGGCACGTAATCGCTAATGAGATACCTAGACAGTATATTGTACACTTCATGAAAATATTTATTTATTATGTACTCTACTAGCTGTGCCCGCGACTTCGTTCGCGTAGTTTTTTTCTAAAATAACAGTAGCCTATGTTACTCCTTATTATATCAGCTACCTGCCAAAAAAAGTCCCGTCAAAATCGGTCCAGCCATTTCAGAGATTAGCCTAGACAAACAGACAGACAGACAAAAATTGTAAAAAATGTAATTTTGGTTTATGTACCGTATATATATTCATATGCATGTAGTAAAAAGCAGTTATTTCAATATTACAAACAGACACTCCAATTTTATTTATATGTATAGATGTATAGATTGTACACCTTATAATGTGGAGGACAGGATAAACATTTCCAAAAACTAATTGTATAATGGGCGGTCTTATAGCACAGGGTAATCTCTTAAAGCGAAAGAACCTTTATACGGGAACTACATTGGACCGACACACAGGTGTAACACGCCTGATTTGTACGTAGAGTCGCATCGCGTGGCGTGGGTCTAATGTAGCTCTGCAAGTTTTGTTGCCATATAATATATATGAAATCCAACGCGCCCAGATTACGTAGTCCACGTGTGCCCAATGTAGTTCCACCTTAATTCCTTCCTGAAATAGATAGGTACTGACATTCTAATCAAAAACTGATCATAAGAAGCATCAGCACCAAACCACGTACACATCGCTCTCTAATTACGTGCCCAATCTCGCACTACAATCCAATCAGATTGCAACATGTGTACCTAACAGGGTTCAGGTAATTTCGCCACACAGTGCACTGTTGGCCGGACTTCGCCGTGTCACCGGCAGTCCGGCATGGACAGAAGCCCTAATCCCGAGCTAATCTAACGGTATATCCGGAACTAAATCGCATTATATTGCCGGGCCGTTTAACTTGTAGTGTCACTGTTTTATATTTATAGTTCACCCTGAGTGCGGACAGGGGTAATTGTTGGAAACTTTTTATTATACTCGTACTTATTTTGATTGTGTAGACTAGTCAATATTGTACAAAAAAAGTTTTTTTTTTATCTGATATAAACTAGTGCTTGACTGCGATTCCACCTGATGGTAAGTTGTGACGCAATCGTTGATGGTGAAGCGCACTAGTTTATTAACTCATCGAATGCCGTAATTAGAGACACAATAGAAAGACAATTGCTTATGTCGAACTGTGTAACTTAAGACATTCAAAAGGTTAAGGGCCAAGCGCCCGAAAAGTGCCATAAAACAGTGATTTTCTGAGGCCTACTCCTCCGTAACGGCTAGGTCAATTGGTTTGAAAAAAATATGTTTATTATAGATTCATGAACAATAATATCAACATTTGATTTTTTCGTGCAATTAATACTTTTGTAAAAAAAAAAAATAGCAATTTCGCAACTTTTCGCAACTTTTCCCTACTCCTTCGAAACGGCTTGGACCTTTAGAAACATTTTTAAACTTAAAAATTGGTGGTTAAATATTCTTCAAAGTGAACATTGCATATGTAAATCAATCAATATCTCGCAGAGAAAATGGATTTAAAGCGCTTTCCGGGCGCCGCTGGCCGCAAATAAATGCACAGATTTGCGTACTGCCGCCTAGGCGAGTGCGAGAGTTGCGTTCACATAATTTCGGTCAGATGGTTCACGGGACTATACGCCTTAAGAGCCTATTCACTCTAGCCTTGAAGACACCCAAATTATAATCAGACGGGAAGACGGCAGCAGACAAATTGTTCGCTCCTTCTGTTCCTTCTTCTTCTTATACATATATTGACTGGTCTACACTGTTCTTACACAATAATATATCAATAGTGTAATATGGAAATATTGTAATGTGAACCATTTAAAAAAAAGTAACCATGGTGTTTCTTGCCAGTTCTTCTCCATAGGAAACGACCAATTGGAACCGTGCACTAGCTTTTGACGTTTTATAAGTGCCCAGTAGTAAAACGTTTTAAATTTTGAATTTTTTTTAACGTTGCTTATATGTGTTAAAGAAAATATTAATGGCAATTAGAACCAACTGTAATAGATGAAAATTTGTATTTTTTTTTTTTTTTTTAATTTGTATAAACTAGTGCTTGACTGCGATCCCACCTGATGGTAAGCAGTGATGCAATCGTTGATGGTGAGGCGCACTAGTTTATTAAGAGCCTATTCACTCTTGCCTTAAAGACACCTAAATTATAATCAGACGGGAAGACCGCAGCAGGCAAATTGAACTTAAATTATTTCAATTATTCCTGAGATAAGGGAGACTTCGTGAAGCCATTGGGACTTAATCAAAACCTTCAAGCTCAAACAACTGAACAGATTAAGATGAAAAAGAGCACGCGGGAAGACTATGTTCTGGAATAAGATAGTCTCCGTATCTTTGTGGTCTGGTTTCCGCACCTAAGTGCGGAAACCAGACCACAAAGATACGGAGACTAATCCTTAGCGGATCATTGTGCGTAAGTCGTCGACGGCGCGCACTGTTCCCGCGCGCCTCAAGGAGTTGTCAGCAACAGCAGGGACCCAGCCGGGTCGAAACCTACTGGGGCCAGGGTTATCCGAAAGGGCGCTCGAGCCCCGGTATGAAGGCTAGAAGGAACGGGGTGGGTCTTTTAGTCAGTAAGAGTCTGACACTATCTCCCGCTCCGCCCAAGGGCGGGGGATGTCAATGAATGATTTTTTCCCACCATAAAAAAAAAAGGACCATTGTGCGTGGGCCTTTGATGGCGGCCTTTGGCGGATTTACTTCAACCAGCCAGCCTTACTCCAGAAGCAGATGAGTCTCTTCAGTTTGCTCAGGGCGTCCATGAGAAAATTTAGTGCTCCCAAGGTTCGCGTTCTTATCTCGCTGACGACTGTGCACTCGAGGAGCACATGCATGACAGTTTCTTTTGACTCCATACATCCTCTGCACAGAGGACTATCTGTGATTTTTCTTGTGAAGAAGTTTGTTCAGGGAGCAGTGCCGCCGAAGAATTGCCCAACTTTACCTTTCGACTGTCGAGTGAGCACCATTGGCTCACTTTAGAAAAAAAGGTATCTGTATTTCATTGAACTAATTGGTTCAATCTGGTGAAAGCAGTGGCCATGGCACATTCCTCTCAAAACAAATGACCTGGTGAGGTTCGTGGAAGCTCGATGGATACGAAACGCACAGGACCATTTCTTGTGGCGACACATGCAGGAGGCCTATGTCCATGACGACAGCTGAAATTGATAACGATGATGATGATGATGACAAGGGTCTGGAGTGGCTACTGCGCACCGGAAGATGCAACGTTGGAAGACCCCCCATAAGGTGGACCGATAACCTGGTATAAGCCACGAAAATAAATAAAAGAATGATTGAATGTCAATATATCGATATGAAATGATAAAAAAAGTGTAATTACTTTTTATCTCAATTCTCGTTAAAATCACAGTACCGATACAGCTTGCATTCGATTAAAAGTAAATTGACTTTTTCTCAATCAGGTTCATCTTTTCAAAAAATATAAAATGAAATGCTTTTACAGTAAAATAACAGCATCAACTCAATATCAGATGGGAAACTTATTATGAAGTATTTTCCAGGGTGATTAAAACAGTGAGGCTATATTTCCAGAAAGTAAATGAAGATGGATGAATGCTTAATAGTCCACTACTATTGAATTCATTACAGAAGTATCTACTTATACAAAAAAAATATGTTTATGAACGACGAAAAAACTAATAATAAGCACTGTTTCTACCAAGTTTCTCATGTGTCTTTTACGAGAATAAATTTCTTTAAACATAAAGGTCACAGCTAAGAGAACCTAAGACATTAAAACCTGAAGTCTCAGACTAGCTGCGGAAGGCTTTGAGGCGTTGCTGGAAAGACCTCACGGCGTCCTTACCTTCCGTATGACGCAGGTCCTCACCGGACATGGTTCGTTCGGGAGGTTCCTGCACCGGATTCGTGCTGAAGTGACGCCCGGGTGTCGCCACCGTGCGGAATGCCCGGAGGACACGGTGGAGCACACAGTCGAGGTGTGCCCCGCTTGGGCGGAGCATCGCCGTGCCCTCGTGGGGGCGATCGGCGGCGGAGACCTCTCGCTCCGGACCTTGGTTGAGGCCATGGTCCGGAGCGAGGATTAGTGGCAGGCGGTCGCCGACTTCTGCGAAGCAGTAATGCTCGCAAAGGAGGAGGCCGAACGCATCAGGCAACGGCGTCCCCGCCGCCGCCGCCGGGATTCTGATCCCGATTTCCGGCCACCGTAGGCGCGGGCTTGCGGACAGTGAGCAATGGGTAGCTCGCTGTCCGGCCTTCCGGAACTGTCCGGACCAAGCCCAAGTCGTCGACGGCGCGGACTGTTCCCGCGCGCCTCAAGGAGTTGTCAGCAATAGCAGGGACCCAGCCGGGTCGAAGCCTACTGGGGCCAGGGTTATCCGAAAGGGAGCTCGAGCCCCGGTATGAAGGCAGGAACTAAAATAAGAAGGAAGGAACGGGGTGAGTCTTTTAGTTAGTAAGAGTCTGACACTATCTCTCGCTCCGCCCAAGAGCGGGGGATGTCATTGGATTATTATTTCACACCATAAAAAAAAAAGCTGCGGAAGGCAGATGACCACTGTTGTGGAGCAGTTTAGGAAAGTTCCATGTAAAGCAATTGGCTACGATATGCTGCGGTGATATACAGCTGAAGTATTCTCTGTAAGATGCATCTACAGGACTACTGGAACAGTTACTTTACTCGTATTAAATAGAATACAAAAAATATTAGAAAAAAAAATACAAACAAAAAAGACGCACAAGATCAGTCATTGTGGCGACGCTTGGGGGAAGCTTATGTCTAGCTGTGGACGTCTCTCGGCCGAAATGATGATGATAATGATACAAAAAAAAAGAAAATATTATTAAAATATTACCTACTACGAGTACTACCAACGGCTTTACCCGCGGTAAAGTAGACACTTGGGGTTATAAAAAATACCCTACGACCTATTGTCAGACCTACCAAATATACACAAAAAAAAAATAGAGATTGGTCAAGCCGTTTTGGAAGATTTCGATTACAAACACCGTGACGGTGACTATTTATTTTTGCGGACATAACCAGCTTATAACTTAGTGATTTTTCATAATACGGTTATGAAATTTTTAACATAGATTTAAAAGGGTATAGCCGGACAAGTATGACGAGTCGACCCCCAAATAAAAACCTGTTTCGAAAGTTCGAAACTTATGTTTTAATATAGGATTGATGAGTAAACACAATTAATGTCAATATTTCGGGCGGCTTCCACTTTGGCCTTGAGATATGGGAAATAATACCTGTACGCATGACTATTATTAAAAGTAATACAGTGAAACCTGGTTAAGTGAGACATCAAGGGACCTGCAATGTCGTTTCACTTATAGAGGTATTCCACTTACCCAGTGTCTCAGATATACAGGTATAAATAAATATCTGTCTCTTACAGAGGGTTCCATTAATAGAGGTGAGAATACAGGTTATTTCAGTTATACAGGTGCGATCATTAAATAAAATAACGTGTTATGTATGTTACTTACGTACTTGGAATTACGTGTGGAATTTGTGGGTAGAATAAGAATGAGTAAACAAACAATGTTATCTCAGTTACAGAGGTTTATGCATATAAAATTTACTCGCTGTCTCAGTTATAGAGGTAACTATGATGATAAATCGAAAGAACAAATCCCAGATATAGAGGCTTACCTCGTCCCACTAACAGAGGTAATTCAGTGCCAAAGTGTTGGGACCTCAGCATGAGTTCCAGTTATGGAGGTTTCTCACTTATCCAGGTCCCACTTAAACAAGTTTCACTGTATATCTCAAAAACTAATTAAACTAAACGAATGATACCAATGCAACCTTCGCACGCCGACGAAAAATTCCACCACTGGGGATCCAGAATATGGATCCAGTCCATGATATTCGTTTGTGCGTCGATGTTTGACATACCTGTATATCAATGGTTCATAGTGAATACCTCGTAATTACGAAATACGTAACTTTACGTACGCTCAGGAACCACAAAAACCAAATTAGATCTTTATTATACACTTATTTCTCTTGTTTTTCAATTTTTTCGACACGTTTTGAAGCGTCATTTTAACAAATAATGTTAAGGTCCCGGAAACCTTTATAAAACAACTTAGTTCACTGCCAGATCACGAAGGAGTTTATTAGTGTGCAATTAACGCCGGTTAGCGGGACAGGGGCGATAAAATCAGAAGCATTGAACGATTAGTGCGGTACTACGATGTATCGATGTTGTTACAATGAACGAGGGAGTAATGTACTGTTGTAGTGAGTGATAGCGTTAAATATTTTAAGCCTTTTTTTAATATTTGTAGTTAAATTAATATCGAAATGGGCCTGTTCCGCAGTGAAGGTGTTATACCTTTCGAATACCGTTATTAAAGACAATGAGAGAGCGAACACGCCGGCGTTCGCTTGGGGTTTAATTAAGTAAATCTTTTGAAATAATTTTGTTTAAAACATTATTTTTAGTATATTACTAAACCCGAAACACGTGTCTAGTATTTTTATGTAAAGAATCCCAAATTTAATTCAGTAGCAATATTGACTGATAAAAAATTTCATTGACTTGAACTACGTATGTCTTCAGGACTTATATCAGTTTGATACTCCTTTTCCCTCTTAAACCGCGATCTACACGTATCTAGTAAAATTCCCAGGAAGACTAACGACTTTTGTTTTTTTTTAATTTGTTTTCTAACTTTGCAATTGGGTAAAAGATAACTTTGTTCCGGAAACCGTTTTAATTTATTTTTAGTTGTTGTCTTTTTCTTCGTTCGGCTAAGCTCTTGCGGTTTGAATATTTTATTATGGATTTTGGAAGGGTAGAGTTTTAATTTAATACATTGATATATAGATATACCTACACATTATTTTTAGTATATACGAAACCCGAAACACGTGTCTAGTATTTTTATGTAAACAATCTATGTACAAAATTTCATAACTGTATCATGAAAAATCACAAAGTTATAAGCTCGTTATGTTACTTGGTTGTCTGCACAAATACTTAGTTACCGAGCCATCCGGGCGACTGAGGGGTTGGTTTGCTCCTGCATCCAGCTGTGCACTGACGCCTATTGCCCGCTTGTCGTGACCTTCATTGTCGGTTGTGTCCAATTTGTGACCGTTTTAAAATATTTTTATCTCACTTGATGGAAAGCCATGATGTGTTTAATAAGTAACCATATTATATCACATGTTTTCGATTTGTTTTTAATCTAAAACAAGCCGGTTTCCTCACGGTGTTTTTTTTACCGTTGTTCTGTCTTCTCACCACTTCACATTTGTTCTGTCTTAATTTCTAGAATTGTTATCTAGGGTTCCTTGGTATTGTACTAAGTTACACTCTGTTAACGCCACATGAATATAGATGATCCTCTAACTACTATCCAATGAGGTTCCCGCCCTCAATATCAATACTAATGGCGCTAACTTTCAAACTTTTTACGTTATTTCCTTTAATTTACTTGAATGCTACGTCTTTATTTAACATGATTTATTTGTCTTCAATTTAGTTTTAAGTTGACAGAAATATTTTTTGAATGAATTCAGAAGTTAGGCAAAAATAAAAATATTTTATTTCACATAGGCCTACATAAGCATTTATAAAACGTCAGAAGCTAGTGCACGGTTCCAAATTGGTCGTTTCCTATGGAGAAGAACCGGCAAGAAACTCCATGGTTATTCTTTTAACAACCATCTTCCACAATTTTTTTTTTCGTTTCCTGAAAAAAAATGTTGTGGAAGGTTGTTCAGTTTCGTCTACTGAGCAAGCCCTTAAAGTTTGTGGAGGGTTGTCCCTTACACCTTGTATATTAGTAGGTACGTGCCACGGTAACTGATTCATGGGTATTTGAAGTAAATATGGTATACCAGTAGGTATGCAATATAACAGAAAGTTTTGTCAGTAACTCGGTTATATGCCGAATATTACTAATTTATCGTCGGAATTTGATATTTGACGTACTAAACATTAAGTTTGATTGTATGTCCCGGTTAACCAACAGAATTTAGGTAGGAACTGTTTGTCGGAGATAAAGGGATTTTGAAATCAGAGCTGTTTAATATGGTACATAATTTATCTAATATAGTCCTAGAATCGTCATTAACTTATCTCTAAGGCAACCTACGTTATACCCAGCCGGGTCGAAGCCTACTGGGGCCAGGGTTATCCGAAAGGGAGCTCGAGCCCCGGTATGAAGGCTAGAAGGAACGGGGTGGGTCTTTTAGTCAGTAAGAGTCTGACACTATCTCCCGCTCCCTCCAAGAGCGGGGGTTGTCATTGGATGATTTTTTCCCACCATAAAAAAAAGGCAACCTACGTTATGATACTAATCTACACTTACAATATAATAAAGAGGTAAAGTTTGTGTTTTTGTTTGTAGGAGGTAATCTCTGAAAGTACTTTTCCAATTGCTAAAATTTTTTCACCGATAGAAAGCTCCTTTATTCCTGAGTGATATAGGCTATTTTTATGTACGCGGGCGAAACCGCGGGCAAAAGCTAGTCTGTACATGCAAGAAATCTGTAGAAGTTTTTAGTAGTGCGCGCATAAAGCAAAATGTACGAAATCGATATAGATAACTTTTATACAATAAAATTGTGTGTAACTTGATTTATTACTTAGGGTTTGTTTCACCGTAATCGTTTGACTATATCGAAAGATGTACTAACTGCATTCATTGACTGTTAGACGGTACGAAGTTCGCTGGGTCAGCTAGTATTTAAATCTATACATATAAAAGGCGATGCTGACCGACATATCTTCGCACAGCCAAAACTACTGGGACTAGGAGCGTGAAATTTTCTAAAATTCGCCTCCTAAAGGGATGAAACGGGGGTTTGAAGTTTGTACGGAGAAGTCTACTGGGCGAAGCTACTGGCAGTAGCTAGTCTACATATACACCGTTAAATTTTGATCGTTTTAATCCCAGCGAGTCCAATGACTTGTAGGTAGTAGTCGGCGTTGCGTACTAACTACCTACAGGTCATTAGATTCGCTCAGCTGACGTTTTCTTAAAGAAATTAATTTCGTACATGCGTTAATTAATACGAGTTTAAAAAAAAAAGTACTTTATTTTTTTATTTTATCGTTACAAATCGATAGTGTTACATGTACCGGATCGACCCTCCACGGGAACGATCAAAATTTAACGGTGTATAAAAAGGCGAAACTAACTGACTGACATATCAATGCACTACTTTGCTATTGAGATTATGAGCGTGAAATTCTGCACAAACATTCTTTTAAAACCTACGTCATAAAAGAGTAGAGATTTTTTTTTTCGTTTCCTGAAAAAAAATGTTGTGGAAGGTTGTTCAGTT
This sequence comes from Mythimna ferrago, assembly GCA_910589285.2. Classification (NCBI taxonomy): domain Eukaryota; kingdom Metazoa; phylum Arthropoda; class Insecta; order Lepidoptera; family Noctuidae; genus Mythimna; species Mythimna ferrago. The sequence goes on from OU342693.1 coordinate 7,935,127, forward strand.
TCGTCAACTGAGCAAGCCCTTAAAGTTTGTGGAGGGCTGTCCCTTACACCTTTTATTTACCTATTTCTACGGATTTTTTTTTGCGTGAGAATTCATTATATGACCTTTTCCGCTCTGACTTTTACTGAATATTTTTTTTTTTTTTTATAAAATTCCACAACTATCACACAACGTCGTCTAGTCCCAAGCTGAGCAGAGCTTGTGTTATGAGTCCTAGACAACTGATAAACATACTTATATATTTCTAAATACATACATATTATATATAAATTACACCCAGACACAGAACAAATGATCATGTTCATCACATAAACATTTGTCCTGGGTGGGGATTGAACCCACGACCTCCGGCGTAGCAGTCACGGCCACTAACTACTACACCAACAGGCCTGTCTGTGAATAAAACTCATCTATGTTCCTTCAGTTCCCTTTTGCGCTCCAGAGCACCGGTAACTCTATCGAACATTATCGCAGCGCAAGAGTCTGCCTGAGTATGAAAAAATTATTTAGTTGATTTAAGCAAGTTTAAAGTTAGTAAACGGTCTTTAATTAGCCAATAAAAATATTTCATTTTAAGCCTCTTCAGTATCGACCAAAAATAGTTTTCATTTTTATTTCAAGAACCTACGAAGTTTTTACTGACATGTACATTTGAAATGTTTCATTAGCTTTTGCCAGCGGCTTCATCCGCAAAAACAAAATATTAGACCCTCTTTTCAGCCCCTTTATTAGTCAAAATTTCAGCGTTCTAAGTCCAATGGTTTAGGTTGGGCATTGATGAGTTAATAGTGAGTGAGTCAAGACTTTGCCTTTTATATAAACTGATTTGCAATAGACACATACACCAGATGCCTTACCTACTACGAGCTCTTAACGCGATCCATTTAACGACCTAAACTGAACTATTATAGGAATGGAGCTTTGAAGGGTGTATATAGGGTGACTGGTAATTAGTGACCGATACTGATACACGTTATTGTACTCATGATTACAAACAACTTTCCTGAACTTTTTTGTTATATTTTTAGTTTTATCACAATAACAAAACAGCTTTTCGCGTAAATTCGCGTGCGCGCGTCCGCGACCTCTCAGCTGTTAGCCGCGTAACGCCGTTTTCTCATGTACCTTACCTACGATAGAGAGAGGTAGTGAACCAGCGCCACTTGCAAACCCATCGGTGTATGTAATCAGTGTAGGTACCCGGTAGGTACCTACACTGATACATGTTCTGGTTAAATAATAAAAGTTAAATAAAGGGTTTAAAAAAAAGTTTCTTAGGGAAAGTGCTCTGTAATCATGAGTACAATCACGTGTATAATTATCGGTCACTAATTACCAGTCACCCTATTTATACCCTCTTTCTCGCTCGCACGACTGACTTTTTAACACGTCATGATAAATCCCCTGTAGAAAAGAAACTGAGCAAGTGCGAGTCGGATTCGCACACTGAGGGTTCCGTGCAAACTACAATTCCTTAGTGAAGTCTCGAAGATTTTTCCGAATTCCAATTTTTTTTTTGTAACGTAGGTATTAACAAATTTACTGTTTTCAGATTTATTCCTATACCTGTGCTAAGCCCTTGCTTTGTGCTAAATTTCAGGATTCTGGGTCAACTGGAAGTACCCTATGAATTTCGATATTTGAGAGTATCAAAATATACTTTTTTTGCGACATAAATGGCCGTATCTTTTTTATTCCTTAACTTAGAAGCTTGATTTTTTCACAGCTTGAAGGGACCGCAGATTTGACTATATGGTTTTAATTTCAACTCGATACCTCCACGCGTTCTTAATATAAAGGGTCTTAACCGACAGACAGACGGACGGATGGACGGACAACAAAATGATCCTATAACCCTAAAAAACCAAAAAGTTCCCTGTTCGTTTTAAAGTAGAACTACATTGGGCACACATGTGCCACGTACGTTGATCTAGGCGCGTCGGTCTCCATTCATTTTATATAGCAACTAGACTTGTCGAGCTACATTAGATCCACGCCACGCGACGCCACTCTACTTACAAATCAGGCATGACCCACGTGTGTGTCGATCTAATGTAATTTCCGCTCTAGGGCCTGTCTGCACAGCGATAATTCACCGCGCGGATTTATTTCCGCGCCGCACCGCGTCAAATCTGCAAGAAATCACAGAAATTTTTATCGCGCGTTTTTTTTATCGCCTGTCCTGAAACTTCCATAAGATTCAATGTGTTACAGAATAACGAAAAAAAAAACGGTGAAAAACCGCTGTGCGGACAGGCCCTTAGTCGTGGGCAACTAAATCCACACTGAATATCAATTATATGGTCAGTGAACATCCCAAGAGGCTCTTGGAACAAATAAAGAGAATTTCCGACAACGAATTGTTTCCCTAAGTCCAATAGGGAATAGACAACAGCATTTTATTTATCTTCTCGCGCAAATTACGAGGAACCAGTAAATGTTAGAAATTGTCGGTCAATAAGGGAATTTACCATATCTATCTGATTTAAGAATCCTCTTCCGTATTGACTGGCCTGTTGATTTAGTGGTTAGGGCTCTGACTGCTATGCCGGTGGTCGTCGGTATGATCCCACCCGAGATCTGGGGCCAGGGTCAAGTCTGGGGACAAGGCCTAGTTCCGAAAGGCCCCGGTACGAAAGGCAAGAAGGAACGGGGTGGGTTTTATAGTCAATAAGAATCTGACACTATCTCCCGCTCCGCCCAACGGCGGGGGATGTCACTTGGATAATTCTTAAACAATAAAAAAAATCCCACTCAAGATAAATGTTTCTGTGATGAGCACAATCTTAAATTTATTGTGTCTGGTTGTATTTTATTTACAATTTATGTTTGACTTTAGAAATATATGTTTATCAGTCGTTTAGCACAAGCTCTGCTTAATTTGGAACTAGATGACATTGTGTGAAAGTTGTGGAATAGTATTTTTATAGTAGTAGCTATATAGTATTGTTTATCGTCTTAGTTATAATATATAATACAGTTTTAAAACGTTGTTGCTGAGGCAAAATTATCCTGAATACTGTAGTCTCAAAATTACTACCATTAATTAGCCAGAAAAAAATCAGTAGGGAAACTCGAGCAAATTACGAGGAACCAGAAAAACGTTACAAATTGACGGTCAACAGGGGAAATTACTGTATCTTTTTGTTGGCAAATCTTTTTTTGCTGTCAAGGTTTTGATGTGGTACTCTTTGGTCTTTAATCGTAACCTAGAAGGTGAATTTTTCTAAGTTTTTTTTTTTCATTTCTTTTTCTTTTTCATTGAAATCCCTCAAACGCTCTGCATCACAAAGCGAAAGCGATTTGGAAAGGGCTCCAACTTATACAAATAGTTCTTTAGTTTATCCATTACAAAAATACAAAACTTATCTCTTTACAATATTAAGTATAGATTACCATTTTTTTTTTTTTGAGGTGGGTACAATAATTTGTATAAATTCTTTGTACATAGAACGACGTCGCGTGGCTTGGATCTAGTGTAGCTCTACAAGTCTAGTTGCCATATAAAATGTATGGAGACCGACGCGTCCAGATCGGCGGTGAGTCACACATGTGCACAGTGTAGCTACCTTTAATAACCGTTTTGGGTTTTTAGGGCTATATTATTTCACCGGGACACCAGAGTCGCCACGTCGTTTGGTTGCACCACCAAATTGTTGTGCAACCAAACGGACACCAGGGCCTCAAGTCTGCTATTACAATAGTGTCAAAATGGTCTATCATTGATTTCGTAATTGTTGATTTTGTTACTTAAGTTTTGGTAATCTGCTAATATAATGGCATCATTATGTTTCTCCGATGGTCAACCACTGACACTCCATTGAAAGAAATGGCATAGAATGGTAATCTCGTACATAATGACAAATGAATATCTGTCGTATGCGGTAATTTGCAAAAATTTTGACAGTTCGTTTGAGACGTCATTGCGCAATTAGTGCTTTTAATAAGCTCGGTATTGTCATTCTACCACAATTCTATTACAAGACCATTGACCGATCAATGATCGATCATTATGAATTAGCAGATTACAAACTTTTAGCAAAATGACAATGGGATGGTGTTGGAATGACGAATTTATAAAAATAGCAGACTTAGGCCCCAGGTGAGTAACTAACTCTTTATAGAGCTGTATACATTTTGTTGGTAAAGGCGACAGGTCGCGCCGCCGTGGTGTCTTGGTGAAATATATAGCCTTATGATCTTACTTAATTAAGTACTTAAATAATTATTCTGCTAATTCTAGAGCTATTAGTTTCATACCTAGTAACGGTAACAAATATTATATCATCGCAAATTAACGTGACAAATTGTCAAACAATCATTAGCTGCTGTGATTGGTTGGGTTGAACAAATTTCACCCAATCGCATCGCTTGATTCGCGATTAACTGTGACGTGCTGAAGCCGAGTGTCAATGTTTTAGTATAAGGCGCTGCGCAAATGTAGACATTTTTAGTTACCGACACCGAACACTTTTTGATCGTCAGTCATGAGTATGTGTTAAGTGAAAGAAACTGAACACAAAAAATGTTTTCGTATGCGCTGGGAGTGGGTGATTTCATACTGGTTCTATAGAAATCAAATATTCATCGGTAGCTTGAATCTGACACAAGACACACGTTTGCGCCCTGCCTAAGATCTTTGTGGTTCATAAAACATTAACGGTTTATATTCAGGACAACGGTAATTAACGATGACAGACACTGCCAAAGATAATGGATTTTCTAACAGGATTTATTCGAATGAAGTTTAGTGGCTGTTTCAATTATTCGCAAATTGATTCTTAAGGTGAAGATTGACTTGTAACATTTTGGTGTAATGTATCGCGTTCGTGTAACAGAAACCAAAGACTGACTTGTAACGATAGTTTGTAATGTATCATTCGCGGCGAGCGCCGCGTGCTTCACGCAACTGTCGGTTTTTTAGCGAATCCCTTTGAGTGTTACTTTACAAGTCAGTGCACGTCGCTTCGTGGCGAGAGCAAGTCTCTACGTCTGACATTAAATGGTAAAATGAAGTTGAGGATGTTAATTATTGTACCTGGCCCGGAAAAAGTAGTTCTGCCTGTTCTACTTCTGTTTATAAATTATCAAAGAAAAAACCGGGGAGTGGTGTACGGGGGTAAAAAGTTGCTGACGACCTGACGTGATAACCGAGTAACATAGGCTATATAATTATTTTTCAATACACTTACTCGACAACCCGCTGTCATCCCGACGCTTTTAGGCTCGCCTGTTTTCCACACCAGAGCAGAAAAGTGCGCGTGCTCTGCCCGCCACAATTTTATTATCTTCATTTTGTAAGTGTAATGAAAAAAGTCGTTTGATACACGTCCTTTGTCACTGCAGCCCTCGGCTCCGTAATATACTCGCCTACGGCTCGTGCGAATTCCGCCTCGGTCGCCATAACAAACTTTCTGCACTTGTACTATTCTATTTTCACGCGGGCGAAGCCGCTGGCAAAAGCTAGTACTTTATAAGCGACTAGCTTTTGCTTCGCCCGTGTACGTAAAAATATGGTTTAGGTCACTCAGGAAAAGCAGTTTTCTATCGATGCTAAAAGTTTTACAATCGAACCAGCACTTTCAGAAATTACCTCCTACAAACCAAAAAAAAACATAAAAACAAAATTTACCTCTTTATTAAATTAGTGTAAATACAGCATACACAGAAGTATACTATCTATATGGTTACTAATATGGAAATATCAACATGAGGATCACTTGTTCAAAGCAACCCTTACGTATTAATAGAATATTAAAACGTTGTCGCCAAGCTAAAATTATCTGGGACACTGCAGGCCCAAAATAAACCACCTTTCATTCGCAAAAGAAAAACCGACAGGCATACTTTCACTGATTTGATTTATTTTCTGAGTGTATCCTACAATCGATGAAGGAGAAAGTCTTAAGAGGGCCCAACCTGAAATACATTTCCATACAACCGCTTTTACGAGATTATGACGTCATCTTTCTCTAGATATTTTGGGAAAACAGATATCTTGTGGATATTATCTAGGTAAATCTGCTAATCCTGCAGAGATCTCTGAAAATCTGCATTATGCATGAACTTTGGCCCTTCATAAGGTTGTAAGAAACATAGCGTATTTGATCGAGATTCTGAACGATGAAACTCTTATAAGTTTTTTTATCAAACATTGCATTGGATGAAACAACAAAATTTTAAACCATGCTGGCGTTGACGATAAACCTATTGGGAAGGGCCCCCTTAAGGAGTCTTTCAATAACTTTATTTATAGACTTTTTTATATGATACACATGTGGATGTTGTTGAAATCTGAGGCACGTCTTGCTCTCTCGAAAATGTACTATCATTCCTGCAAGCGGCGACAGCCCATTCCAGACCTTGCCGCTGTAAGCGGGAGCTAAGCATGGGCGGCGGGCGCAAAAACACAAGTATGAAAAGGTTTGAAGCATGCCAGGAGACGCCGCGCATAGCGAAAACGCGTGCGGTACCAATGCCGCCCCGTTCGCTACGCCGCACTGAGGGTTCCGTAAAAACTTACTTAAGAAAACAGTTCATTTCCCCTCGATTCGAGAATTGATATCTCGAAGATTTTTCGAATCGCAAAAAGTTCTTTTTTTAAAACGCTTTTATTAGCTGCACCTGTATGTTTTCAAATGTAATGTAATATCAATTTTTTTTCTCTACTTGTGCTATCTGGGTTAACAGGAAGTACCCTATTAATTTCAATTTCCTCGAGAGTGTCGAAATGTACGTTTTTTTGCGACATAAACAGCCGTTTCTTTTTTTTTTTTAACGTTTGATTTTTTCAATGCTTCAAGGGAACGCAAACCTGAGTATATGGAACCTACCGATATCTCCACGCGTTTCCGAGATAAAGGACTTTGACAGCAAGACGGACGGACAGACGGACAACAAAGTGATCCTATAAGGTTTCCGTTTTTCCTTTGAAGGTACGGAACTCTAAAAATAAATAAAAATAGTTCCGTGTTTATTTCAGTAGGTTGTTCGTATGATATCCTTGTGTTCTGCGTCTACAACTGAAGTAGAAGCCGTACTACAGACAATGGCGTAGTTTCTATATGACAATAGAAAGTTACGACATCGCGCGGCTGGCTCACTATCTTCCTCATTATGTGACATCTACTCACGTTTGCAAGATGGTTTTCATTAGTCATAATACACCATGTTGCGAACTGTTTCCAAAGAATGTATCTATTCCTAAATATACATCAGTTAAGGTTTCTCCCGCTCTGGGTGAAGTGAGATCCCCGTCAGACTTTTACAAACTGAACTGTCAAGCACTAGGCTTTATACTTACGAAGGATTTATACATGAAAATACAAGGTATAATGACGTGGAGTAAGATGCTGCTCCCCTTCAATTTTGCAGAATGTATTAGTATAAATTAAGTTAAAACTAATAATAAAATATGAACTCTACTAACTAAAGTCTACTAAGTTAACTACTTAAACAAATAAATCAAGTTAAAACTTAGCTTAATTAAAAACTCCTTACTTAAACTGTTTATAAATAAAACAATGTTAACATAATACTTTTTCTTTTACTTATGAAATCATACAATAAATTTCTCTCGCTGTGGGTGGAGAAAGAGAAATTTAGTGTCAGACTTTTATTGACTAAAACTAACAGTATTCCTTAAGTTACCCTTTTTGCGAGGGCTACGGTAATTCCTTCGAAAAGTCCACAGCCATGGTAGGCCTTGGCTCTAGCAGACTATATCAATTTTACTGAAATCTCTTTGGGGCGCGCGCGGAAAATAACGCGCTGTCGACCTGAGCTTAGTCCTTATCATAACCGGAAGTATTATTAATATTAACTTTTCCCCCTTTTTTATGGTGGGAAAAATCATCCAATGACAACCCCCGGTCTTGGGCGGAGCGGGAGATAGATTCAGACTCTTACTGACTAAAAGCCCACCCCGTTCCTTCTAGCCTTCATACCGGGGCTCGAGCTGTCTTTCGAAACTAACCCTGGCCCACATAGGCTTCGACCCGGATGGGCCCCTGCTGTTGATTACAACTCCTTGAGGCGCTCGGGAACAGTGCGCGCCTTCGAAGACTTGGGCTCGGTCCAGACAGTTACCGGGCGGTCGGACAGCGAGGTAACCATAGCTCGCCGTCCGCAAGCCCGCGTCTACGGTGGCCGGAAATCGGGTTCGGAATCCCGGCGGCGGCGAGAGCGCCGTTGCCTAATGCGGTCGGCCTACTCCTTAAATTTTCCCCCTGGAGCGAGAGGATCCACCTATGTTCCTTCAGTTATGTACCTTTTGCGTTCCATTGTCGCGGTAACTCTGTAGCGATATCTATTGCGCCACATATGAACTAAAATACAAAATCCTGCATCGCGCGTTTAGAATTCTCCACGCGATTCTAACATATACAAAAGTCCGATATCATCCCCCGAGCAGTTGCCTAGATCAGACAAAACATACGTCTGGTCGGAGGATCCTCTCTGTTCAATGGAGGTTTGCGAGACACACTTCCATAATTCTTTCAAACAAGCCAGCTGCCTTGTATCAGGCATTACGTAAACAAAATCGTAAACATAGTAAATACTATTAGCTAAATCAATCGACAAACAACCCTTGAGCCTTACCCTACCACAAATTATTGAGGATGCAAAACTAATCATCTTACCAAATGGGTAACAACTAACCAATTACTTTAAAATCCTCTAACCCAAATATTTCGTCACTAAAGGAAAATTGATTACGTGAATATACCCATAATTACCCTAACTGGGCCACATGGGACATTTCCTACTGTTTTTGACAAGTATGAACATGCAACCCTGTCCCTAAAATTGACAAGCTACAGACAACTCCCTGTTTCAAACATGTACTGTAATTACAAATTAGAAAACTTAATTAACCAATAGTAAAGTAACGTGTTAATTTTATTACTGTAATTTATGAGTTTGTGTTAAAACGCTATACATATATGTATAGTCTTTATAAAGAATATATACATACTAGGTTTTTCCCGCGACTTCGTCCGCGTACATAAAATATAGCATATGTCACTCAAGAGCAAAACAACTTTCTGTTGGTGAAAAAATTTTAGCAATCGAAAGAAGAAAGAAAGAAAAAGTGTTTATTCACGTCAAACATGACGCATACCATAACAAAATAAAAACAATATCGACTAAAAGTAGCACGTAAGATATGCGTCACATCCGCGCAAAACGGCCAGCGCTCAGCAAAATGCTGGGGCTCATAAAAAACAGAGCCACAGCGCTGATTTTCAGCACCAGCCGTCGTCGACGATGAGACGCCGATCGGTCAGCAATGATTGCAATCAATTAAAAAATAAACAAATTAAAACTTAAAATAACAATAGAAAAAATAAACAAATTAAAACTTAAAATAACAATAGATCCAACAGTAACCTTAATTATACAATACAATAAAGAACACAAATTGACTAACAAACAAGAACTAGTCGATTATTTTGATCGATCAATAGAAATTGTCATTGCGCAGTCACATAGTCACATCAATATATATATATACATAGTCAATCGGACCAGTACTTCCAGATATTACCTCCTACAAACAAAAACACATAAAACAAACTTTACCTCTTTATTATATTAGTTTAGATACATGTGGATGGATGGAGAGGGAAGCCAAAAAAATATGAATGATGAAAAAAATATGGATGAATTGTGTGAGGTGTGCTATAAAAGAAAACTGGGCAATTGCAAGTCGAACTCGCGCCCTGAGGATTCCGTACAAGCTTACCTATGTAAAGAGTTCAATTCCTGATTGGAGTCTCGAAGTTCTTTTACAAATCGCAAAAAAAAAATTGTGACGTAAGAACAAATTTTCTGTTTACTTACATATTTATTACTTGTGTTGTAAGACCTTGATTTTTGCAAAATTCCAGAATTCTGGGTTAACGGAAACTACGCTAGAATTTTGGTCCCCTGAAGTGTCTAAATACACCCCTACTTTTTAATTAATACAAAAAATAATGGGGCTTTATGTACCCGTCACTGATCATATTTTTGTAGTCAAAAGTAGAAAAAACCGAAATCCTAAAATTGACCACAAAAAGGTAAATTCATCATAGAATCAATCAAACACAACAATTGCTAGTAGAAAATACTGCGGGCAGTGTTTTTCCTTAATAATTGTCACTTATTCATTCATTAATCAATAGCCTGCACAATATTTCCATACATTGAGTGACATTTTGGGACATAAACCAACGCTAATAAAAAAAAAAAAAAAAACTTTTTATTTCAGACACTTAGTCCATATTAGGCATTAAATTATCCATTACATTTCCACTATTAATTTATTATTTTAGTATAGGTTTCCTTTATTAATTTAGTATAGGTAAGTATTTCAATTCATTTTTAAGTATTAGTTATGTCATCATTACATTACATTGATTAATCATATTATGTTATGTATTAATTTATATTTTCAGTTATTATATATTAACTACTAATATTAATAACTTTGCTGTTTATGAATATTATTTATTGAGATTTTACTTATAAAATAACAAGAGCTTTTCTAATAAGCCCTTTAAGTATTTGTACTAATTAAAAAATAGTGGTGTATATATTTTTGCGACATAAACGGCCATATCTTTTTATTCGTTAACTTAGAAGTTTGATGTTTGTCACAGCTTTAAGGGACTGTAGACTTAAAGTACAGGGTTTTAATTTCAACTCGATAACTTTACGCGTTCCAAGGGTCTTGACAGACAGACAGACGGACTGTTGGACAACAAAGTGGTCCTATAAGGATTCCATTTTTTCCTTTTGAGGTACAGAACCCTAAAAAAGTGATAGCGTGACGGGTGACAGGACAGAATGGAAGAAAAAAAAACGTGTTGTGCCGACCCCAAACAAAACGGGACGAGGGTAGGAAGACGAAGATGCGAAGATGTTGTGTAGTCTTTAGGTTGAAATATATGGTTTTTTTTTGAGGTGGGTAAGCATCCAATGTCTTCGGGCAAAGCGAGACTGACAGATGTTGGACTTTTATTGACTAAAGCCCACTCCTATGTTTCTACTTTTCCTTGCGTTCCAGGACTTCGAGTTTTTCTTTCAGAAGCGAACCCATGGCCCCAGGGGACTTAGCCCTGCTGGCCTACAGTTTTGCAGACATCTTTTTGAGGCGCTCATGGAACACTATGCGATATCGAGTTCCGCTCTAGGGTGGCGAGTGAGTGCGTTTCAAACTTTTACTAACCAAAACCACACCTGTATCTTTCTTGGTTGCCCTTTGGATTCTAGGATCATGAGAATTTCCAATTCAGAAACCAGAGGCTAGTGAATTATATGGATGGAACTGAGGCAAAATGGCTTGGAACTATGCTTCCTACGCATTGTGTAGGTTCGATTCACACATGTAACCATTAAGATTAAAAAGAGATAATGTAGTGGGGGCAATGTTAAATGGCATTGGTAGATAATGTTTATTTAAAAACGTAGGTAGATAGGTAATCTAAATGTAGATGGTGATATATTGGATCGTAGGGGTTCCGTTTCAAGGTAGGTTTCCCCTTCGAGTTACTGCGGCCCTGGTACGTAAAGGGCAACTAAAGGAACACAGGTGGATTATAGTCAATAAAAGTCTGACACTTCCTTTCACGTCACCCTGAGCGGGAAAAGTCATTTATGGATTTCTCACCCTCAGTAAAAGGTGTTCTCTTTACTAATATATTAAAAATGATATTTTTAGATAGTCGTTGCTTTGGTTTACAACAATAAAAAATATTCGAACACAAACGCGCTTTGAAATCATCACAGTACAAAACCAAGCTAGAAAACTGGCCTAATGCGATTCGGACTCGCACACGAAAGGTTCCGTACTAGAGTATTAAAATCAAGCAAAAAAAAAAAAAATTGCGACATATTTTATTGGTATTTTTATGTTTCTTGTATTGGTATTTTTATGTTTCCTTCTTGTATGTATAACGTATAACTTTATTTTAATTTTATTATTTGTTAATACACATTTTGTGAAATTACAGCCCGTTGACAGACAAACGGATGGACGACCCGACAGCGAAAGCTTAATAATAAGGTCGTTACACCTGTAAAATCTGTTTGTAATAGGTACAGAACATAATAAATTGAAACGAGTGTCCATGGAAGTTCTTGGAAACTCTTCTCCATATAGATTTACGCTTTTTAAATGGTTTATTCGAAATAAATATCTTGATTCTTTGGTCTCGTTTACACCCTTCAAATACGGAACCCCAGATAAGCAAGAGTGTTAAAATTTGAAAAACTTACAGTTTACTTTAATTTTCTATTTTAAATTAAAGTAACATCTAAGTTTTTAAAATTTTGACAGAAATACCTAGCATTTTTAATTGTAAATTTAAGCTGCTTTACTGTTCTTCGAAGACGGTATTGTCTCGAGAGGTCACGTCGCCTTATAAAGCGCTGAACGCGACGAATCCGTTACAATCCTGTTAAAACTTTGGACATTTGTCTCATTTTGAATAATACAGGTTCTTTAGTCGGGTGTAATCATTAATCTTCTTGTGTTAAAAAGGCTTTCTTGGTTACTGACGTTATTAATTTTAGGTGGTATGTACCAACATCTCTGCGTATCCCTTTTGTGCTATTATGTTTGTTAGCTTAGAACTCCGTCATTTATGAACCGATTTGGAAATAGTAGATTATGTGACTAGGGGATAAAGTATTGGCTTTAAGTCGTGGACGGCATGTTGAGTTCCGAACGAAACGAAGAGTAAGGGATTTTTACGTATAATCAACGAACCCAAGCACTGCGAGGGAGTTAATATAGTAGAAACCTGATATAGTGGAAACAAGTGAAGTGAGGAATTCAAGCAGCTCCAGATAAAAACAGCAATATCCCCGTGTTGAATACTCAAATCAAACTGCCCTGTTAGTCTAGTGGTTAGTAACCCTGACTGCTATGGCGGAGTCGTGGGTTCGATTCCCACCCAGGACAAATGTTTGTGTGATGAGCATAATCATTTGTTCTGTGTCTGGGTGTAATTTATCTATAATATGTATGTATTTAGAAATATATATGTATGTTTATCAGTTGTCTAGTACCCATAACACAAGCTCTGCTTAGCTTGGGACTAGACGGCGTTGTGTGATAGTTATGGAAAAAAAAAATCTCATTATTCCCTAGGAAACGCCTATACTATATTAGACTCCTAGGGACAGAATGACTTGCTTTAGGTGATGGCTGTATGACATATAAAAGGGGACTATCAAACAAGTGGTATAAAAAAAAAATTGTTAAAATCCATTCGAGATGATGAGATTTATGAGAAATTGAGGAACTCAAATATTATAGACGTTTGAGTATAGTCTTGAGCTTGAAAAAAATATCAAAATCAATTTCCTCATTTTTTTAATTAAAAAGAACTTGTAAAATTTAAATATTAAAAATATTATTCTAATGCCTGAATAAAACTTCTTAAGTCTTATATTAAAGTTATTTTGCAACTTTCTATATTTTATTTTGGGAGTCAGTTGTATCTTTAGTCAAAAGTTTTTTTAAAGAAAATAACCTACACAGAATTAAGAATTCAATTTTACAGGCTACCTCGTCAAAATCTAGATAGACATTTTCAGCGAAGAGTGAAAATAAAAGACGTTCTTTGAATAAGAAATTCTTCAAACGGTGTCTCTAAAATATTTGAGCAGGCATCACGAACCGTAGGCAGAAGTTAGTATTTTTATAAAACTTATATTAATTCTTATTTAATGTTACCTTAACATTAATTAATTTAAATCTAAAACTACGTTCTTTTCAAATTTTAATTATTATTTTTATCACATTATAAAGTAAATGAACGCAATTAGTAGCTGACATATTTCAAAACGGCTGCTGTGCCTTTTTGTTATAAATTTTTATTAAAATCTTCAAATCACTGTCTTTAAATTGTATCATATATTGTATTCTTATATTTACGCTACTAAATTATATTTTTACAGGAACAGGGTTAATTCCTTACAGAATGACTTTTAATTTATTGTCTTTCTGGTAGTAAAACTCACTACACCCTTTATTTACGTACATTTTTGTATCAAGCACAAACAACAAGCATTTGTCCTGCCCGACACGATCCTTTTTAAAGATGCTGTAAAAAGTCAACTGTCACTTAAATTCTGAGGTTTAGCGATACCATAAAATTGAAGCATTGTACACAAGAACCTTCGTTTGACCTCATGAACCATTTTATTTATTGGTACGAAAGTTACATAATTCATTTTTGCAGCAATCTTTACGGTATGAAATAAGTTAAAGAAAATATTTTTCTAAGTTCTCAGATTACGAGTACCAGCTTCTACCAACGGCTACGCTCGTTTGATAGTAAAAAAATGCCCCAAAAGAACATAAATATTCCCGGGTTTTTTTTTTTATGGTGGGGAAAATCCTCCAATGACAACCCCCGCTCTTGGGCGGAGCGGGAGATAGTGTCAGACTCTTACTGAGTAAAAAACCCACCCCGTTCCTTCAAGCCTTCATACCGGGGCTCAAGTTCCCTTTCGGATAACCCGGGCCCCAGTAGGCTTCGACCCGGCTGGGCCCCTGCTGTTGCTGACAACTCCTTGAGGCGCGCGGGAACAGTGCGCGCCGTCGACGACTTGGGCTCGGTCGGACAGCAAGCTACCCATTGCTCACTGTCCGTAAGCCCGATATTCCCGGGATCAAAGGTGTCCCATGCTATTCCAGGACATGGTCTACACTTGTGCCAAATTACACCCAAATCCATTCAGTCGTTCGAGCGTGAACATGTAATAAATATACATTCACAAACTTTCACCTTTATAATATTAGTCTGTTAAAGTTGACTAAACTGTCTTCGCTAATGAGATCCTTGAGGGATCTTAAACATTACGAAGATATAATAATTATAATTATTATGTAGCCTACAGACACACCTAATATCTTATTAGATAACTTTACAGAGTTTATCATTTTCTCAGAATCTGGTTTCACATTCGAATACCTCGTCTCACCAAAATTGAATGGAACGAAGTTAATCCCAAACTATTTGTCAAAAGGTATGCAAAATGCTCAGACACCCACATGCGTCTTAAGCCACATCAATCGACTTAAATAAAGTGGTCAAAAGAATAAAGTCCAAGGGTCAAATATAACATTCAAATCTTATTGAATCGTCGTCGCTCCGTCGAGTGTGCAAAATTTAAACGATTTACGATCATACAGAATTCAATCACTAAAGGGATGGGATATTTCGTGATCCCGCTGATTATCTGGAGGGGATAACTGAATAATAAGGTCCCTAAATCCCCAGCTTATTACTTTTCATATTCGCGTAAGGGGAAACGGCAAAAATTATACAATAGCAAGAATACGGAAGTGATATTTTGGATTTTTTTTGGATCGGTTTATATTTCAGAACTCGGAAACGTTTGTTTCAAACTAGCTTTTGCCCGCGGTTTCGCCCGCCATAGCCTATGTCACTCAGGAATAAAGCAGCATCCTATCGGTGAAAAAATTCTAGCAATCGGACCAGTATTTTCAGAGATTACCTCCTACAAAAAAAAAAACAAACTTTACCTCTTTGTTATATTAGTGTAGTTTTATATAGACCGACATTTTGACAGTTTAAAAGTTCTTGCCAAAATGTTAGTCAGTCAATTTAAAATGAAGCTAAATTGCACGTTCCAAAGCATAGATATCAATGGAGAAGAACGTGCAAGGAACTCCGTTATGTTACATAGTTTTGCGCACAAATACACGGTCACCGGCCATCCGAACGACTGGGGGGTGGTTTTGATGCCGCACACACTGTGCGCTGGCGCTTAATCCCCGCTATGACAAGTGTTGTGGTCGCAAGCATCAAGGTGTCGGTGGTGTCCAACTTGCGACCTTTTTAATAGTAGTTTATGTGACTAGGGGATAAAGCAGTGTCTTTAAGTCGCGGGCGGCATGTTGAATTCCGAACGAAACGAAGGTTGCTGATTTTAATCCCGAACGATAGTGAGGGATTTATAAAATTAACTCCCAAGCATTGCGAGGGAGTTAATAAAGAAACCTGAGTGAAGTGAGAAATTTAAGCCGCCCAAGACAAAGACAGCTTTATCCCCGTGTTGCATACTCTACTTTTTACACCATCTGTGAGATAATTAAAAGACAATTTGGTCGACCAAATCATATATTAGAGAAATATAAGTATTATATTTACAAGTTCATCAAACAAACAAAATTCACTACTCCAAGATTCTATAGTTTCAATTTTCTATAATGCTCCCGTGTCGTCAGTACGCACGTTTTATTCTATTTTCTTTTTTTTGTTAGTGGCCAGTTTGAATCATAGTGATTACATACTCTTTGGTTTGAATTTCGAGTCAACTTGTTCGATGCGCCTTCATTTTAATTCACAATGTTGACGATTCTTGATGCTCCAAATTCAAATCTCATTATTCCCTAGGGATCGGCCATTCTGCATTATCTACTTAAACATAATTATAATGACTTGCTTTAAGTGAGGTTTGTATGACGTGTTTAAAAACGACATTATCGAGCAGGTGGTGTAAAAAATATTTTTGACAAAAAATGTAACGTGGTGTAAAAAATATTGGAATTGATTCAGTCACTGATTCTGAAAACATTACATTGAAGTTTCGCATATAATCAAAATAATGTTGTATTACGTTATACGTTTAAATAATACGCAAAGGATAATTTAACGAAACCATCACATTAAATGATGGACATCAAATATAGTAATCAGAACACGTATTCCATCAAATCGCAGTAAGAATATAAGTCTCAAACCAAATGTCTCATGAATTAAAAGACTCACTTAACTAAACGATATCAGCCCTTATTTTCTACACAAACATTTGCAAAATTAAACCTCACACTAAAATATTATAAATTTTAGGTCAAACCTACTTACCCATCCCTCTATTGCTTAAATAAATCACGAACAAAAATATAGAATATTTTAATAACATTATAAGTGTTTTAAATCATATATAAATATTGTATGTTTGTGAAAGGAATTTATAATTATTATACTAGCAACTGCCAAAGGCTTCGCTCAAAACAACTAGGCTAGTAGAGCTACACTTGATCCACGCCACGGTGATGTCGTTCTACGTACAAAATCAGGCCGTCGTCGGTCTAATGTAGTTCTAGATTTACGCACACACACACTTACTAACTTTCGCTTTTATAATATTGTGAGATGATAGCTATCATAAAAGATAAAAACCAAATAACAAAAAATATCTATATCTATATATATATCTTAATTTGACAAAAAATTTTAGGATTAGGTTTTCTTAAATTATGCGAGACTAGACGTAAGTCTCGAGTGGGTCTCTTCAAATAAGTTACTTATAATTTTATTTACATGTGAAGACACCCGTCTTCACGTAAAAATGTACGAGTAAAAAAGAGATTATGACACAATTCTGCCTCTTAGTTCAATACAGCCAGTTAGTTGTAATACAGCCAAAGGAACTTAAGATCAATGAATACAAAAAGCAAATGTGACCGCCCAAAGGACATGGTGGAGTGTATGGAGGAAGTCTGCCCAGTTTGGGTTTAGCGTCCTCATGGAGGCAACCTCTCGAGCTCGGCCCTGGCTCAGAGCGAGATGAGGTCGGAAGCGCTTCTTCTGCGAAGCAGTAATACAAGTAAAAGAGATGGCCGCAACCGTGAGAGAACGGACATCTGGCGCCACAGAAGACGCTCCGAGCGTCAGGAGTCGCAAAGCGATTAGCTGCCAGCGTAGGTGCGAGCTAGTGGACGATGAGTAATGGATAGCTCGTCGTCCAGTCGTCCGGTAAGGACCATGCCCAGCAAGACGAGGTTACAACGGCGGGTAGTGTTTTACGCGCGCCTCAATATGTCAGCAAAACCGGGCCCAGTAGGGCTGATCCCCACCAAATTTAAAAAGAGTTACCTACCGTGGTCTTGCAACGCAAAGAACAACTGAAAGACATTTATGGGTTGTAGACATCCCTACCAGTACCAAACAACTTCGGTATGCTACTAAAAAAATCCAGATTGAATAACCCAATAACTCTGTTGATGCTTTTTTTATTTTAGTACCTTGCCCGATAGATGGCGTTAAGGTTGATTTATAAGTCGATATGATCCGTTACCGGCGTTTGTATCAGTATCAGATGTAACTCAAATAAAAGTTCTACCAGTTCTACTTAGATCAGGACACAATAGTGGTTTTATTTTCAACCTTATTAGTGTTCTCAAATAGTTCAACATTACCAACTTGGTAATAAACCAACTCTTAGCTTGACTAGAATTTCAGTCACATATTTTTTTTTGACCGTTTAGAAGGGAGTCATTTTTAAATGCGAACAATTACTAGCTCCTGAGATTCGAGGTCAAAATAATCCGTCTTAATTTGTCTGAGAAAATTCTAATAACATGAAGTGGTTAGCGATATTTTCGCACCATTACCCTCACAAGGCTTCTAGTATTCCCCGCGGTAATATCTACGAAGTAATTAATTATTATAATTAGAAAGGAACCGTAAATTTATGGTTACCTACGCCCACAAAAATACAGGGTGCGACTCCCGTGCCATAGGGAATTGATTCTAAACAAATACCTATATGTTATAGAGTTTCAGGTTAATTTAGTATTTTTGGGAATACCTAAAATGTTGGAATACTTAATAAATTATTAAAAATGTTGCCTCTACCTCAAAGATTAATTTTCTGGTCTGGCGGACCGGTGGAGAACATACATAATTATAATATAAGTATAGCAAATTACAAAAAAAGTAAAAAATCTAAGTACTTATAATACTTAGATATTTTCCTTTTTTTGTAATTTTGATAATAAAAAAAAAGAATTGTAAAAATTTATTATTTTTTGCATTCTTATTTTATTTTATTTTAATCTAGATTTTTATATATTTCTATGCTCAAAACTCTAATGAAATGTATTTGCGATTGAACTGTGTCTGATAGCAAATGATTTATATTTTATTTTTTTATCTAGATGCCCTTTTAAAGAAGAACTGATGAAATACGCTCTACAATACCTCCCACAAATATGATATCAACTTGCCATCAATATGATATGAATTTACCATAAACCGAACATTTGGCCTGCGATATTTTTCTCAAATGCGCTTAACCCACGAACCTCTTACATTCGCATGCGTGGCAAAGTAGAAGAAATAGCTGAACGACTCCCTTGACACTTAAAGTGGTACAATCTCGACTATCTCTAAGTAAACTTACACATTTGTACTCGTTAAACTGATAAGATGATGTCTTTACTGAACTTTATAGAGTTATGGACCTACTTACGACTTCAGAAAACTTTGAAATTGTCAGGCATCTCTTTTGCAAACCCAATTGAAAACCGACTTCTAAAGGGTTAATTTTAGTCATTGGAATTTTTGAAGGAAAGAAAGAAAGAAAGAAAAAACTATTTTATTTGACATACACACTCGTAGATACACACAATGTAGTAACAACATGTAGACACTAATAAATTATTATATGTAAAAAAAGAGACAACGAAGGCGTGAAACTACTCGTATATAGTATGTTTATGCTTTTCATACTTACATTCCCTAAAATGTTACTACTTAATGAAATGAAAGTTACACTGCACTATATGCTGTTACATGATAATATATACTGATAACGATTTTTGTTTGGTTGTAATGAATAAACTCAAAAACTACGGAACCAATTTTTAAAATTCTTTTACTAATAGAATGCTACTTTATATCACTGAGGATCATAAATAATACTTTTCTATTTTCACGGGTACGAAGCCTCTGGCAAAAGCTATTCTTAAATATACTTATTTTTTTTTCACTGAAGAATAATTTTAAAGATTTTGAGAATGCAACATTGAAGGTTATGAATGCACCAGTACCTACCCACAGTTATTGCAGATTGCTACAGAATTATTCAAAAGAGTTACGCGGCTCTGAAACGCAAAGCATTAAACGCATTTAAATGTATGTGTAAGGTACAAATAAACGTTTTTCTTTCTTTTCTTTCAAAAGGCAACTGAAGGAACACGAGTACTGACAGTCCCTCTATCTGCACTAAGAGTGGCAGAAATTATTTGATAATATTAATTTCCCAACCATAAAAATGTTACTGATCCAAAAGTTAAAGCTACATTTTGACATTTTTATTTAAATACCTACCTCGAAGTTTATCTACAGTTAATCTAATGATACCTTTACCGCGCCTCAAGGCGTTGTCAGCAACAGCAGGGACCCAGCCGGGTCGAAGCCTACTGGGGCCAGGGTTATCCGAAAGGGAGCTCGAGCCCCGGTATGAAGGCTAGAAGGAACGGGGTGGGTCTTTTAGTCTGACACTATCTCCCGCTCCGCCCAAGAGCGGGGGATGTCATTTTTAAAACACTGGCAACCTCTCAGAACTATGTTACTAACATAATAAACAACAACTTTTTTGTATGACTTAAAAATGTAAGTATCATATTTTAGTTTATCAGTTATTCATTTATGTTTGTAAAAGATACCGACCTAATTAGAATCTCTACTTTGGTAGCTACTAGATTATCCAAGCCGCGTCAAAAAGCCAGACATTATACATTATTAATATTAATATCATTATTGACATTTCAAAATGAGAAACTAATCTTTGAGCAACGTCTTTGATTGGCTACCGTGTAAGCAGACATGTCAGAGGGTTGGCAGTTATCGTGAACTGTGGTACTGTATGTCATATGTCAAAATCACTGTGACAACCTCCTTCATCTTATGTTATTAATCCATTAATACACTGAACACTGTAATTGCTTTCAAGCAGGTACCCATTTACTAAATAAATTTAGAGCACAACGGTGGCCCGAGTTGTACCATCAAAGACACTTGACCACCGCTAAGATCATTTTTGCTTGCTCTCGAAACGGAAACTTCAAAGCGTTTGGTTTGACGCTGCGCATTTTATCTTTACAAATCGATAGTGTTTCATGTACCGGACCGACCCTCCACGAGATTAAAACGATCAAAATTTAACGGTGTATATGTATATCATACTTTTATCGTTATTATATATATGTTATAGTTAATTACCTAACATCGATTTAGGTAAAAAGATCTAATTGTAAACATTTTTAGATATTTTTTTAAAACAGTTTTTTCGTTAAAAGCCATGTTAAGATTGTTTACATTAGTTAACTACCTAAATAGATGGAGTATAGAATAAATTGAAGACATGAGGTATCCACTAATCCGCACCGGTACTCCTTGGCGAGGAAAAAGGGAATTCCCTGTTTCTAAATACGACCTTAGTCCTAGCAGTGGAAACATTATCAACCAATCAATCAATCCAATTTTTATTTTCAAACTAGTATCCATACAATATTAATAAAAATACATTTAAAAAAAAAATATTAAGAATGAATCTTAGTACGTATTTTGGTTGATTATTTTAATTTGCTATGCTACCTATTTATTAATTTATTCATGTATGAGAACTATTGGAATGTTCCAATGAAAACAGAAATCAAAACCAAACCCACATTTCATGAGTTGTTGACTTTACAGTCGATTGGTAATCTAAATTGGGTAGGCACAAATTGCAAGCCTTTGGTCAAAACAAATCATCTAACTGACTGCTACAGTGAATAGGGCTCTTAATAAACTAGTGCGCTTCATCATCAACGATTGCATCACTGCTTATCATCAGGTGGGATCGAAGTCAGGCACTAGTTTATATAATTAAAAAAAACCGGGCACGCGCGAATCAGACCCGCGTACTAAGGGTTCCGTACAAACATACTTATAGTCCAAATCTCGAATTTAGGTTACGATGATTTTTCCAAATCGCAAAAATAGGATTTTTTATGATACAGTTTTCAGATTTTTTCCTATACTTATGCTATGTGAAAAAAAAAACCTTACTTCATGCCAAATTTCAGGATTCTAGGTCAACGAGAAGTACCCTATGAATTTGGATTCCCTTCAGTGTCGTAACATATGTTTTTTTTGTAACATAAACGGCCGTATCTTTTTTTTTTCGTTAAATCAGAAGTTTGTTTTTTTTCACAGCTTTAAGGAAGCGCAGACCTGAGTATATAGTTTTAATTTCAACTCGATACGATACTTAGTTTAGTTATGTTATCTCATAAATATGTTTGCCAGCTTGGTTTTAAATCAACGGACTTCAAAACTACAAACTATATTATCTACTGAGTACTGCTTAATAAGCCAGCTCTGTTTCCGATTTGATTGGCTAGGATATTCTCTCTGTTAAAAATTAAACCACACGGCTCTATCAATTTCAAAATAAATTAATGCAACAAAAAAAAATAGGAATTTCATTACGGAAATATTATTTGTGGATCGAGCCAATGATTTGGGACAAAATATGGAAAAGTAACGTCAGGAATTCTGATTTCTTGCTTATTTTAATTATCCTTATTATGATTATCTTTTAATATTAAAGATCATGTATTACTTATTTATTTTTGGGAGATATAAAAATAGACGTAATTACGAGTAGTCAGAAAAAAAATCCAAGGTTTTGTGTTCTTTCACTGTAACTAAAGTTAAATGTTCCTTTAACAATTTTTTTCTAGTAACTATTAACCGAGTCGTTATCTCAGTTTTGTCGCAAAACTAACCAACACAAAGTTTACTTTTCGATTTAAACGCGGCGACTAACTCGAGAGCGATTAAGTTGCTCATGGAACTTGAATAACTGGGTTTGTTTACGGTCAGTGGTGTCTAACCTTTTTAGACTTGGGACCCCTTTGATTTTTTTTTATTATGTGTAGGCTCGCGTTTGACCACTATCTCACGCTCGCCTAGAAGGAACCAGTACCCCTAGCTAAGTTTCTAATCTACAATAGTTAACGCTTGTAGAAAGCTTCAAATGTACGGGAATGACGTTGTCTCAACGCTCAGTCACGTGGTCAGAACAAAAAAATTGGCGGCGCCGCCAACTCGAAGCGTTCGACGCAAGCGAAATGGTTGTAACTTGGCTAGGGGGGCTGAATAGGTTACTTCTAGTGAATCCCTCTTGACTAAAAAAGCCCTAGCTAGATTGTGGCTATCAATTTCACTACTTAGCTGTATGCACAATAAATGTGTTCTCAAAATGTATCTCTTTAACAGCAGAATTACAATGTCTTTGACACGTCAGCCTCGACTCAGAACCAACGGTTTAGATCATAAATATGAATCAGTAACCATTGGGCGGCTCCTAAAATAACCGGAATGTTATAAGCAGCACATTCCTTTGTACCACGACCAAGTTACTTCAATCTACGGTTTCTCTTTGACTAATTAAGGCATTCAATTAAACCTCTGCGGCTCTGAATCTTCAAGTAATACAATCATAAACTGTTTGAACAAACATTTTCTTACACCAATATTAAGTTACCATCAAATTCACTGTTGACCAAAGATATTCTCGTTACGGAAAGTGAAAACTATTATCATGTAAATTGAGGTGTAAAAGCGAAAAAACATAGAAATATTATACCCTTCTTGGCTAAAAGATTATTGAATAGTACATTTCGATAAAATCGAGAAAGTTACGAAAAACGACCGAGGCCAAATTCGCCCGAGCTGCCGGAGAGGGTGTTGTGAAGCTGGAAGTTGCAGTGACAAATTTCCACGTGTATCAAACGATGTTTTTAATACACTTACGAAGACAGAAATAAACGGTCCTGTCAATCCAGGCGACTTGCAAGGGTCGCTTAGCGCCCAGCCAGAGACGATTAATACAATAAATTACGGCGAAGGAAGCTCGCGCTTTTTTATACACTAGTGTGGAAAACAGTAAACTGCGTGCCTAAAAGCGGTAGGAACAGTGTCTTGAAAATGTGTTACCGCAAAGGGCTACTGAAGGAACACAGGTGGGTTTTAGTCAGTAAAAACTTGACAATCCTCGTTCCACCCAGAGCGCAAGAAGTTATTTGATTTTAAATTTCTTAGCCAAAAAAGAACTCTTTGTAGTAAGTTATCCATCCCCATGAAAAAAAAATACCAATTTATCTCAAAAAAATTAGGAAACGATATTATCTAGAAAAACCAGGACATTAATAGTTGTATGTGAACCACTAGTGTAAACTGTAGGCTACGGTTTAGTTTTAAAGTAAATGACAAGGGTATCTAATAAATTATGATCGAAATTCTTACTTAATCTGTTTAGGGCCACTAAACATATTTCTCATCCCAACAAGTTAATAGATTATACACAATATTATGTGGTCCTCAAATGGCCAGAGGATGTAATCCGCTAAAAGCCTCACTATCGCGTTATTTACATTTGAGCTTTGTGATTAGGGTTCTCACACCAATGAGAAATTAGGCCGTATTTAAAAGGATTAACCATGATATTTCGAATATCCAAAACTGTTATTCATGTTTAGGTATTACATAACTTATGTTGGTACAAGTCTATATACTTTTCTAGGGTTCCATACCTCAAAAGGAAAAAAAAGGAAACCCTTATAGGATCACTTTGTTGTCCGTCCGTCTGTCTGTCTGTCTGACAAGACCCTATCTCAAGAATGCGTGGAGGTATCGAGTTGAATTTAAAACCATATACTCAGATCTGCAGTCCCTTCAAGCTGTGTAAAAATCAAACTTTTAAGTTAAGGAATAAAAAAGATACGGCCATTTATGTCGCAAAAAAACCTATATTTACTCTATACTCTCAAAGATCGAAATTCATAAGGTACTTCCCGTTAACCCAGAATCCTGAAATTTGGCACAAAGCAAGGTCTTATAGCACAGGTATAGGAAAAAATCTGAAAATAGTAAATTGGTTTTTAACTATGCACAAAAAAAATGCAATTCGGAAAAATCTTCGAGACTCTATTCGGGAACTGTAGTTTGCACGGAACCCTTAGTGCGCGAGTCCGACTCGCACTTGCCCAGTTTTTTTTATTATTATGGATAGACTGGCGTTTGACCACTATCTCACCTGATGGTAAGCGATGATATGGCCGACGATGGAACACGCTTGCCTAGAAGCAATTTATTCACTCTTGACTTGAACACACAGGAAACAGATTCCGGCAGGGAAATCCACTCCTTAACTGTACGCATAATGAATGTGTTCCCAAAACGCTTTGTACGTATAGGTAGGATGTCCACCATGTACCGGTGGCGCAACGTCGTACGTCTTGTGGTCCGATGATGGAACGGACTTGGCGGAATTAAATTGTGTAACTCCAGTGCACACTCACCCAAATGCAAACGATAGAACACCGACAGGCTAGCAACTCGGCGTCGCGTCGCTGCTCAAGACTTTTGAGTTTTGATTTGATAAGTGCATCATTGCCTATGATCTTCTTGGCACGCTTTTCAATCGACTCCAGTGCATCAAGCTGGTATTTGGTATTCATAGTCATAGTCATAGTCATAGTAATTTATTGGTAAGGGATTCTTACAAGTCAAATGCAGATTCTTACATTATATCTACTTAGTCAACAAGTGAAGAAGAGTGAAGTGAGTGAAGTCATTTGTTGGAACATACAAAACTAGAGCACAACTATCGAATCCAACTCGGCTGGGCAGCGTTCGAGAAGCTGCGCGATCTTACATACGACAGTGTCTCAAGACGAAACTCTAGGACCAGTGCGCGTTGCCAGTGATGACATATGGTTCTGAAGCGTGGGCACTTACAATTGGCCTCATCAGAAGGCTTAAAGTCATCCAAAGAGCAATGGAATACACTAATGAAGAAATATAAACCAGCGACTCGTGGAGCTCAATTAACGGCCAGACTGATACGACAAATGTAGATAATAAAAATTGTGGCGGGTCTAGCAAACGAACTTTTTCGCACTAGTGTGAAAAACAGTAAATTGTGTGCCTAAAAGAGATGGGGTGAGCGAGTTTTCGAATAAGTGTAAACTTATAAGTTGCTCAGAACGAACGTTTTTCGCATTTACCTACCTATATAGGGTGACTGGTAATTAGTGTACGATACTTAAACACGTGATTGTGCTCATGATAACAAACAACTTTTACTATGGGAACAAACCTGAAATCGCGAAATAAAATCAGCTGTTCAGTACATTAGGCAAACATGATATATTTTTCGCTATTTCGGCTTTTCTCCCATAATAAAAATTGTTTGTTATCATGAGCACAATCACGTGTTTAAGTATCGTACACAAATTGCCAGTCACCCTATATGTTTCCAACATGTAAACACGAAATTAAATCGAGTTCACTTATTCAGAAAAGGTATCCAAGTAATACACTATTAACGCTACATGCTTCGCGCTTCTTAATGAAGATACACGAATTTACGTAACAGTTCAGGATTACACTAAGAACTGGTAAACCGCTTACTCCAAATTATAGGGAATCTTAAGGACATAAAATGTAAATCAATGATTATTTTATGATTGATCTCGGGTCTCGACCACAGAGCTCTAATGATCTCCGGAGCCCAACCTTTAAGGTGTCAAATGTTCAACAGTCTGTTCATTACGTAATAATGAACGCTCAAGCTTGCCATTCATTATATATTTGTGCGCAAACGCCATGTCATTCCCCTGTTAATTGAAATCTCTCGCCTCCAAACAATATGCTCTGTTGAATGAGCTGAGCTTGCGATTTTTGATGGAGCTACAGTTATTTTGTATCGTGTTCTAAATTCAAATTGATTATTTGGCATTATGGTGTTTATTTTTTTTTTAATTTGAAATTAGAACAAGGGGAACTGTCATTAGGTAAATGCATGGAATAACTGAAT
Source organism: Mythimna ferrago (assembly GCA_910589285.2). Taxonomy (NCBI): domain Eukaryota; kingdom Metazoa; phylum Arthropoda; class Insecta; order Lepidoptera; family Noctuidae; genus Mythimna; species Mythimna ferrago. Next base: position 7,961,815 of record OU342693.1, read on the forward strand.
TACTAATGTGTTGTGATGTTATTTATTCGCCGATAGAGGTTTTGTTTATTTAAGTATTTAAACATATACAGTGGTGGTACATAGGTGGACTTAATGCAACAAGGCATTTTCTACCAATTATTATTTGGGTTGAAAAAAACAACACTGTGGTAGGTTTGCAAAATAGGTGAATAAATCTACACAAATTTTTTAAAAAGGTAGTTTGATTTTTGTTTGTAGGAGGTAATCTCTGGAAGTACTGGTCCGATTGCAAAATTTTTTTCACTCATAGAAAGTTGCTTTATTCCTGAGTGACAAAAAATATAGCCTTATTTTATGTATGCTGGCAAAGCCACGGGCAAAATCTAGTATTATAAAGAAAGTATTTATTTTGGTGCACAAAACATTGTAGAGAACAAAAACTTAAGACAAACAAAAAAAAAACTAAAATTGTATATGTCTTTTTTTTTTTTTTTCGATGGGACACGTTTGCGTATTAGACATTTTAATCAGAATAAGGTATGATTAAATTGAGTTGCAAACAAAAATTAAAGTATAAATTGAGCTACAAAGAGTTACTTCTAAACTCTCAACAATATCAGGAGAAAAGATTAATAGCATCTTAAGGTATACCTTTACAAGACGTATTGTACAGGTATGAAATATGAGGCCTGACCTGTCGAAACGGAGCGGCTATTGTGTCATTTCTCACCGTCACCGTAGAACGGCAAAGTTGAAACACAATACCTTTAACCTAAGGGTCTCAATTAGGTCAGGTTAATACGTGGTTACACTTTTTTTTTTATTGTTGAAAGGTTCGCGCTTGACCGCTATGCTACCTCACCTGATGGAAAGCGGCGATGTGCCTTTTAACTCATTGAATGCCGTAATTAGAGACACAATAGAAAGACAATTGCTTATGTCGAACTGTGTAACTTAAGACCTTCAAAAGGTTAAACGGTTTTCAAAATTATTCATAACTAGGTTTTGCCCATAGCTTCGCTCGCGTACATAAAATATAGCCTATGTCAGTCTAGATTATAGCAGCTTTCTATCGGTGAAAAAATTTTAGCAATCGGACCAGTACTTTCAGAGATCACCTTTTTTTGTATAATGCATGCAATATTAACAATATAAATGTTGCTGTGCCTTTCCGGGGTCCATGTTTGAGACAATATAATATATTATGTAACAACTATTCACAACATAAGTGCAAATCCATACATATAAATAAAATTGGAGTGTCTGTTTGTAATATTGAAATAACTGCTTTTTACTACATGCATATGAATATATATACGGTACATACACCAAAATAACATTTTTAAAATTCTTGTCTGTCTGTCTGTTTGTCTGGGCTAATCTCTGAAATGGCTGGAGCGATTTTGACGGGACTTTTTTTGGCAGGTAGCTGATGTAATAAGGAGTAACATAGGCTATTTTTATTTTAGAAAAAAATAAATTCAAAATCCTGTAGTCCACGCGAACGAAGTCGCGGGCACAGCTAGTAAATAAATAAATAAGACCTACAAACAAAAAAAACAAACTTTACCTCTTTATAATATCAAATGTAGACAATACAACATCGTGGTAGAGCAGGCAATTGGAAGGAAAATGAAAACTTCCGGAAAAACGTTTTCCGAATGTTAGGTAAAGGGGGCTTGCCACAACATGTTAAAATGTCAGGCGTGTGACCGAGAAACAGGGATGAAGCTGTAGGTACATATACACCCACACTTTTATAATTAGAAAAAAAAATGAGGCTCTATCCGTACCCATTACTGATCACATTTTTGTGAACGAAATCTCAAAATTGTCCACAAGAATTCATTAGTTCTAAATTCATAATTGAATCAATCATTAATAACAATTGCTATTACAAAATACTATGCGCATTGTTTTTTTATTTGAGTTGTCATTCATAACAATCAATAGCCTGTATAATATTTCCATAAATTGAGTGACATTTTGGGATATAACCAAACGCTCATAACTTTGCTGTTTATGAATATTATTTATTGAGACTTTACTTAAATAACAACAAGACCTTTTCTATTAAGCTCTTTTTAAATATTTGTCATCATCATCATCATCAGCCTTTTTTAATATTCCCACTGCTGGGACTCAGGCCTCCTCTCTAGGTGAGGGAATGGGCCGTAATCCACCACGCGGGCCCAGTGCAGGTTGGTGAATGTCACATGTCTTCGAATTTTTGGCTCTAGGACATGCTGGTTTTGAGAGCAGTGGTAATGAAATAAATTACAAAAAGTAATGCGCCTGGCAGGGTTTGAATCCGTGACCAACAACTTGAAAATCGGAGCCATTACCACTCGGCCATCACTGCTCTCAAATAATATTTGTACTAATTAAAAATAGCGGTGTATAACTCTATCCCTTTAAACTTTTAAATTGTAAAACGGATCGCGTTAAGACTTCGTGGTAGGGCTTCATGTCTAACACAGACCTACAAATACGCAGCTACAGTCAACCCTTTAATAATGTACCCTAAATCCTTCATTGAAGCAAAACATCCCCAAAATACATTTTTTTTTGCTTACAACCACAATCTCGGCTTATCCGAAAACGGGAAAATGAAGCTTTGGCATCCGATTTTTTAATTTAATGAACCACAAACAATTTGTGAGTTTTTTTTTTTTATGCCTACGCATTTTAAATAGGTGGGCGCTGTTCCATGCTTTGAACAAAATCTTGTTATGAGTAACTAACTCTTATTTTCCTAATGTTATTTACTTATTTAAACTTCTTGTACAGTGGTGGTACCTATGCGGATTTAATGCCACAACCTTTGAGTTAAAAAAAACAACACTGTGGTAGGTGTGCCCAATAAATAAATAACAGATATAGAAAGTAGTGTAATTAAATTAAGTTACAGTTGCCATCACGGATCTTGAACACTTGCGCAGAAGTCAAATATTCGGTCCCTTTAGTGGTGCGAAGTGCGACGTGGGGGCGGGGAGTGTCAGTGATTGGCTGGCCGCGCCATAGCGTCATAGACGTCACTCCTGATTCGTTCACTGCGTTGCAGCATGTATCTAACAACGAAGACGATTGGCTCGCCAATGTATGGAATGCGCAAAGCGATCCCCACTCTGACGCCGAGCGTTCAATATCCGTGAGCAGCTGTACTTACAATAATAAAATGCGTATATAAGCTAATACAATAAACTAATAGATATTATGATAAAGATGAAATCATTATAATTAAGAGAACTTAAAATATATCAATTATGACGAAGACCAAACTAAGGTTGAGATCACTTCAAGTAGTAGTTCCAAATGTTACGCTTAAAGGAAAATTTATTTTCAGTGTTTCGTTTTACGTACTATATTTTGTTAAGATATTTTATATCAAGGTGGACCGATGACCTGGTAAGGGTTGTGGGAATCTGATGGATGCGAGACGCACAGGACCGTTCATTGTGGCGACACTTGGGGGAGGCCTATGTATGTGTTATGATGATGATGATATTTTATATCTAGTGTTGCGAATAGTATAAGGGCCTAAGCACTCTTGATTGAGGTAGGTAGATGATGATTTTTTGGATACGTGTGTTACACTTACATTTTGTTAAGTATGTAGGTACTTTAATGACAATAGAATCAGTGGAAACTAAAAAGCTGAGTTAACTTTAAGGGTCTAAACAGATGGACTGCATTTCAACTGCAATCCAATACTGCAAATTGCAGTTTAATGCAGTTGACACGATTGCAATAGAACTGCAAACACGACTGCAATAGAACTAAAACTAAATCAAACGTGCGGTCCGATTGCAGTCGTGTGAACTGCACACCGACTGCATCCGAACTGCACCATGCGCGGGAGGGCGGAGCGTGCGGGCGGGTGGGTATGATGCAGTTCGGATGCAGTCGGTGTGCAATTCACACGACTGCAATCGGACCGCACGTTTGATTTGCAGTTCTATTGCAGTCGTCTTTGCAGTTGTATTGCAGTCGTGTCAACTGCATTCAAACTGCACTTAAGCTGCAATTTGCAGTTGGATTGCAGTTGAAATGCAGTCCGTCTGTTTAGACCCTAAGGAGTGGAAACCTCGATCGGTCGGAGTCTGTATTTCTTGATAGTTGCCTCAGGTTGCAGGACTATGAATAGGTTACTTCTAGGCAAGCGTGCTCCATCGTCGACCACATCATCGCTTACCATCAGATGAGATAGAGGTCAAGCGCGAGCCTGTCTACACTAATATAATTATCTAAACTAATTTGTTTTTTTTTTTTTGTAGGAGGTAATCTCTGGAAGTACTGTACCGATTGCTAAAATTTTTTCACCGATAGAAAGCTGCTTTATTCCTGAGTGACATAGGCTATATATTATGCACGCGGGCGAAGCTGCGGGCAAAAACTAGACAATAATAAAAAAAGATTATGTTATCTTTTAGCAGGAACATAACGTGAATGTTACAACATTAAAACTAATAAAAGCAAGGATTTAATAAAGAAAATTGTTTAGAGAAAACGTGATTTCCTTCCTTAATCGGAAAGAAAAACAAACATGAAAAATGAATGCAACAGTTTTCCTTTAATATGAATTTCATTATTTCACGATTCATGGTATAAAACATAGTTATAAAGTTAACAAAAGGATTCTTAATTAAAACTTTGAAGTTGCTGTACGTACTTGTTTGGTAAAGTTCCTCGACCACGACGGAAATGGACGACGTAGATCCTTAGGGTTTGCCCAGAGTCAGGAACAGTAGAAGGAATGGAAAGAGACCTTTGACCAGCAGTGGGATAGTACAGGTAAAGATATAATTTTCATGCCGCTACTGCTAAAGGAGACGTGGAGCCACAGGGCATTTCCCGGTCACCGTAGGTGCGGGCGGACGACGAGCATTGGGTAGCTCACCGGTGTCAGCTTATTGCCGAGAGATAAAAGTTGTTTGAAAGAGTAATCGCGGCTTCAGTAAAATTCTGGCACTCCTTTCGCCCTACCCATTTTGGACGGAATTATACGATGGTTTTTGGTTTTTATGTTTTTTTGTTTGTGTTCTATAGCTTGAAAGCTGCCTTATTCCTGAGTGACATAGGCTATATTTTATAAAGCTAGTGCTATCCCGCGCGCCTCAAGGAGTTGTCAGCAACAGCAGGGACCCAGCCGGGTCGAAGCCTACTGGGGCCAGGGTTATCCGATAGGGCGCTCGAGCCCCGGTATGAAGGCTAGAAGGAACGGGGTGGGTCTTTTAGTCAGTAAGAGTCTGACAATATCTCCCGCTCCGCCCAAGAGCGGGGGATGTCATTGGATGATTTTTTAACACCAAAAAAAAAAGAAAGAATAATAAATTATAGTTGGTTAGCATAACTAAATCTTGATTGCGCATATATCGCTTGTCTTTAGATAGGAAATCATCAAATAAAATTTCTTGCTTTGGGTAGAACTCTTGGTGCGCGATTCTGATTCGCACTTGAATAGTTTTTTTAATCATTGTTGGAGCTTCAAAATCCTCATAGGTGCCCGCGTTACTTGTTAATAAATATCAGTTGTCATCCAACAATAGGTAATCCCAAAATAAAATTAATACAGTGATACATGACCTTTTATTATTCGAAATTTTCATTCGGTCCACACAAAATCTGTTTAAAAATAAACAGCTTTTGTTTATTTTTCATCCAATAATTCAGCCAGTGATGATGTGCACCGCAACACGGCGTGACATCAGGATGCAAATGACATTTCTACACCGAAATTGTGGAAATAGCAATTTTGTACCCAAATATGCGTTGCTAATACAACATAATTTTTAGATATGCGAAGCCTGAATATATTTTGTTCAGAATCAGCAACTGAATGGATTCCAATAGTTTTTACACCATGATATATTTTTTCCCAAAAATATTGTAAAAGGTCACAAGATGGACACCGCTGACACTAATAACAACACAGGTCACGGCAGATTATAGCGGGCATTAGGTGCCAGCAAACAGCTGGGTGCAAGTGCAAAACAACCTCAGTCGCCTGGATGGCCTGGTGACTATTTATTATAGATAGATAGATTGATTGATTCTTTATTGTACACCAAAAATAAAAATTACATGAGAAACTTAAAATTAATAGGGTGTCACAATGGGCGGTCTTATCGCTAAAAGCGATTTTTTACAGACAACCTTTTTTTTTTCGATGGGAAAAATCATCCAATGACAATGACTCTTACTGACTAAAAAACCCTTCCCGTTCCTTCAAGCCTTCATACCGGGGCTCGAGCGCCCTTTCGGATAACCCTGGCCTCAGTAGGCTTCGACCCGGCTGGGCCCCTGCTGTTGCTGATAACTCCTTGAGACGCGCGGGAACAGCGCGCGCCGTCGACGACTTGGGCTTGGTCCGGACAGTTACCGGACGGCCAGACAGCGAGCTACCCATTGCTCACTGTCCGCAAGCCCGCGCCTACGGTGGCTGGAAATCGGGATCGGAATCCCGGCGGCGGCGAGAGCGCCGTTGCCTGACGCGGTCGGCCTCCTCCTTAGCGAGCATTACTGCTTCGCAGAAGTCGGCGACCGCCTGCCACTCCTCCTCGCTCCGGACCATGGCCTTGACCAAGGCTCGGCGCGAGAGGTCTCCGCCGCCGATCACCCCTACGAGGTCACGGCGATGCTCCGCCCAAGCAGGGCACACCGCGATTGTGTGCTCCACCGTGTCCTCCGGGCGTTCCGCACAGTGGCGACACCCGGGCGTCACTTCCGCTTTAATTCGGAAACAGACAACCTTTCTTGCTGACATAATAAGTTTACGAGTATATAACTTTGTAATTTTTCATGATACAGTTATGAAAAAACATACATTCTTTACATAAAAACACTAGACACAAGTTTCTGGTTTCTCAATACTAATGTTGTATAACGATAGAATTGATACTCAAATTTGTAACGATTGAAGAACTTTTCTAAAACAAACCGATCGTATTATTCCAACCTTTTTGTTCTCAAACTTTGGTAAATCAGAAAATAACAATGGAAATTTATCAACTACCTAAATCTAGCGTGGATATGAAAACAAATAGGGATCTAGGTATATATCTAGTATAGACAAAAATAATGTACTCATAATAATACGTAAACCTATGTTCGATTAATAAACTAGGTCGAATAGCTTAAATTTTGGTGTTTCTAAGAAATATCTACAAAGTTAACCCATATGTACCATCTTTTTCCAGTGGCCTTGCCCACACGAAAGTACGATATATTGTTCTCTAAGACATGATCCAAATTGCAGCAAAATCTGTTCAGCCGTTTGAGCGTCAAGGACTAACAAACATACGCACATTTAAACTATTGGCTTTATAATATATTGATATTGTATTACAGGAAAAAAATATTACGTAAAGCACTAGTGATATTGACTACAATTGAAATCCGCACGAGTGAGTTTTTTTTATGAACCTACATCCCACAGGCGCTTTACCTCGTATTAATATAATATCACATTTCATAATTTCATGAGTATTTAAATTAATAGATTTTCAAGTAGCTACGTTTAAGTAAAATAAGTAAATTAACGCTAAGTTCAAATTAAGTAAATTTTATATTAAGTTCCCTTTCTCATCCGGTACCTGCTCAGTTGTCACGAGGGCGAGCTCCACAAGCACACAGGATATTCAAAGTACATGAGACGCTACTAGATGGTGAGCTACCTACTGCTCGCCGTTCACAAACCTGCTTTACAGTAGCTGGGAATAACCCTGTGGTTCCCGGATTCTTTGGTACCACTGAGTATCAGATTTTTAGATTTTCTTTTCATCATGTCCCATCAGCCAAAAGACTTCGACTGATGGACACAGGCCGCCCCCAAGCGTTGCCACATCAAAGAGTAATCACTTACTACGAAGCACTTCTCGGTATTAAAGCAAAGTATAAAAAATAACGTTATTTTTATGCGCCGATAACAAAAATTCACAAACTTTTTGTTATTTTTTCATAAATAGTTTACAAATTCTGGTTAAATCTATAAGCTTACAAATTGGTATACTCGTAGGTGAATTGATTTACTGCGAAATACATTTATAAGAATTTCTCAGTATTTGACCTGGGCATTTATTATTTCGTGTAAAAATGTCAATCGTGCGATATAGCTCCATCTCTTCAGCAGTTCAGTTTAGGTCTTTAGATGGATCGTGTTCAGAGCTCGTGGTCCAGATTCAGAGGCCCTAGCCTCTAAAGAAAAACTGAATGGATTTTTAAACAATAAACTAAAGGAGGAGGGTTGATAACAGGCATTTTTTGCCCATCACACACTGAAAAAATAGTTTCCGTTTCTGTCTATTTTTAAATGTAACAGTGACATTTACGTGATCTACATTTGTCTATATTTAATATTATAAAGAGGTAAAGTTTGTTTTTTTTTTTTTGTTGGAGGTAAAGTTTGAAAGTACTGGTCCGATTTCAAAATTTTTTTTACCAATAGAAATCTGTATTATTCCTGATTGACATAGGCTATATTTTATGTGCGCGGGTAAAGCCACGATCAAACGCTAGTAAATCAAAGCAAGTTTATGCGCAATAATTACGTAATCCGAAATAATTCATATCTGTGATAGATACCAGTATAATATTATTCCTATAATGATTGGTTCGTTTGACCACCATCTTACCTGATAGGTGATGGTGCGGTCGACGATGAAGCACGCTTGCCTAGAAGCAACTTATTAAAGAACTCTTGACTTAAAGAACCCCAAATTGTAACTATCAGGGAACACTGACTCCAGCAGGGAATTCCCATATCCATATCTGTTTTATTTCTAATACCTATATAACATCCGTATTTAAAAGGTACAGTTAAATACCTACTTCAACAGTTCAAGTAGGTAGGTACCTACTTCAAAAGGTCTCTACACCTATTTTCAATGGACGAAAACGGCTTCCGTATTATAATTTCCCTTTCCATCAATATATAGCCACCTAGGAGGGAAACCACCTCGTATTATTGTGCACACCTTTAAGGCATGGGTGAAGAAGGTATGAAGCACTTAATGGCAGTCCCTACGAATTTCAGAACGGTTTTTATAACGTTTTTTATTGCGTATGACAGCAAGGTACGTGACTATTACAGGAAGAAAAAAAACTGGCCACAGTGCAAGGCGGACGAGCGCATGGAGGGTTCCGTACCGTCCGTAGCAACGAAGCCTACTAGGGCCTTAGGTTAGACCCTGGAACTAAGGCAAAGAAAGAACAGAAGTGAGTTTTAGTCAATAAAAGTCTGACACGCCTCGCTCCGCCCAAGGGCGGGAAATGTCATTGGCTGATTTTCCAGCTAAAAAAATTTATTATTATTATTAGATTAAAATATTATTTTATTCTGTTTTTTTGTATTTGTTGTTATAGCGGCAACAGAAATACATCATATTGTGAAAATTTCAACTCTCTAGCTATCAGGGTTTAAGAGATACAGCCTGATGACAGACGGATGGCGACTTGCGGCCTGGCGACAAGAAATATGTAACCAAGATTTATGTAACTATAATATGATTTAAAAGAGTGTCCGTCGAGTTTCTTACACGTTCTTTTCCATAGAGATCTACGCTTTGGAACGTGCAATTTAACTTCACTTTTTTTTTTTACTGTTCGAACTATTAACCATCCAATAGTGCCAGTAATTGATTTATTTGAAATAAACGTTTCTGATTTGTGATGGACAGCGGAGTCTTAGTACTAGCGTCCCGTTTTACCCTTTGGGTCATCATCATCATCATCATCATCAGCCTTTTTAATGTTCTGCTGGGACTCAGGCCTCCTCTCTAGGAGGAAATGGGCTGCAATCCACCACGCGGGCTCAGTGCGGGTTGGTGAATGTCACTTGTCTTTGAATTTTTGGTTCTAGGACATGCCGGTTTCCTCACGATGTTTTTTCTTCAACGTTTTGAGAGCAGTGGTGATGAAATAAATTACACAAAATAATGCGCCTGGCTGGGTTCGAACCCGTGGCCTACAATTCGTAAGTCGGGGCCATTAGCAGTCGGCCACACCCTTTGGCTACGGAACCCAAAAAATGACATCATGTTCATTTGAAACGAGATTAATACAGTTATTTGAGCAATATACGTTCGCCATTAAGGCTTGGGAACCTGTACAAGCTTTATGCAGTAATCCGGTCGAGGTAATAAGTTTAGAGGTACATACATGGAAGCTTTGATACAGGCGGCGAGGCGATTAGTTTACGATGCCAATAAAGTTCTTTTCGAGCCGCCATTTTGTATTGCATGTTTTTTTCGAGACCAGGGAATGGCCGTTCAGCCTATGGATAAACTGAGAATTAATTAACATTAGCTTTTTATATTAGAAGTTTTGTCTCCAAATACGCAATATTTTATGTGTTACAGAAATACTGTTTGATGAAAAAAAAAAAACGCAATTATCGCTGAATAATATTTTTTTTATATATATATTTAAAGGTTATGATTATAATTTAATATATAGATACATAATTGTTTTTATAGTTACCGGGTCTTCATTTGAATAGAAGAAAATACTTGCAAAAAAATATTTATTTTTGAGAAAAAATTGAGGAAACTCCACCCTAAGACGACCCACTGACTAAATAAAGGCTTTGAAAGCTTTTTTCTGTGCGATTTTTACTTATCCCAATCTGTTTCTTTCCCCCTGTTATATTGGAAATACAAACATCCTGTGATTATAATCTAGATATTTTTTAATTAAAACATTTTATTTAAAAGTAATCCAGATAAGCACTCTGAAAATCTGCTATTTTCGATGAACCAAATAAAAACATGCTTTTGGCCTTTCATAATGTACACATAAAAAAAAAGTAAAAAGGTATATTTATAGAAACCTTGCGCATTTAATCCAAAGTCTGAATGACAAAATTCTTTTCCAAAAACTCTGAAGATTTTTAATTTAACACGTATTTCCCGGAACAAGTTTTGTGAAAAATTCGAGTGAATGACGGAATTATTGAATGCCAACAGAGCGTTCATGCGTTATCTTTCTTTTTAGCGTTACCTCTTTATCAAACATGCATTGGATGAAAAAACAAGCTTTTAAATCATGCTTACATTGACCATAGACGGATTGGGAAAGGCCCCCTTAATAACTGCTAGCGACCCGCCGCCGCAGATGTAATTAATAAAAAAAAAGAAATGCGCTTAGGGCACTTAAACCGGAATGCATTGTTTCAGATACTAAATGCCATTTAGGCTTGCTTATAACAATCAACAATCGCCACGCGTAACATTCGAAAAAAGAGATACTTTTTAATTTTTACAATCCAGTGACACTCTTGTAGAAACCTTCCAAATTCATTCTTTTACGGTATTTGAATTTAAAAAGGCCACAATGACGTTCGAAAACGCGTGAAGTTTGAGTAGGTACTTCTCTAGTGCGGATGCGAGAATACGAGTGGCTCTCGATTTTTTTTTTTACTCTTTGTCGTTCGGTGACATTTCAAAAACAATATGGCGGATTTCATAACATAAGCTCGCGAAAAATAATGCGTACAGAAAATGTAAATATGTGAAACAATAGGAATATATCTAAGCAGATGACATTGCCTGCCGAAACAATAATATGATTTCGTATCAACCCGAATATTTTTTTTGTTATTCTGACAAAACAATTTATCACTCATTGGATTACTCGAAAAAACTCAATAAAAATCCTCTTATTTTCTAGAGGTGAAATTGAGTAAAGTGTAACAATAAAATAAGCCTTTTGTCAATTTATTACAAATAATAAATTGCGAATAATTCGACAGAATTTTTAGTTCGTTATTGTTCTTGTTAAGAATTGTGTTATTTGTCAATTTCCCATATAACATTATTTCATTTTGGCTGTTAGTAAAAATTACTATAGTAATACAGGAACTAACTAACATCATTAGAAATATTCTACCTAGTCGTTTCAATGTTAGTTCCTAATAGTTCCACAGAAAATCGACGAGAGATGCCGTAGTCTTGTCGAACTAAGTCTCAATTCTCGTTACGTTCCTAATTTGCTTGTCTTTAAAACTTTCTTTTCCTTCGTATGGCATGCAGTCCTCGTTCAGTTTGCAAACTTAATTCCTGAACATGTTTCTCAGAATAATTACAAATTATATTATCAGTAAAACAATAAGTGTCACTATTATAAGTCCTTTTTTATTCAAACTTTTTATATAAATATCATCTTCCGTCTTTTTTCTGTTGCCACTGGTCACAAAGCTACAAAAAAAATTGCTAAAGCCATTAGCTTAAAAAAAAAAACATTTTCGTTTTACTTCTTTTTTCACAAATGGCTGAAGCTTAACTTTTTTAACATTAGGTAGCCATTCGTATGTTGATTATTACTATAGAACCAAAAAGTTTTAGATGTATGAAGATCCGTATACTTAAGATTATTTAAATATCATTACTTTATATTGTTTTCAGAGTTTGCTTAAGCCACATAAGTTTGTATTTTATCGCATTTTTATACAATTGTACGAATTTGAATGTAGTTCTAAAGGCTTCTTTACATATTTTTTTAGTAGCCTTTTATATTTAGTGGTCTAACCACCGACTGCCATATGATAAAATGAAACTAGGTTTATGGTTTCAAGAAGAATTGGGAATATTGGAAAAACCAACCTACAAGCTCGGAAATGTGAAAGCCGCGCTACAAAATCATGGTACAAGTAAATCCAAAGCGGAATCTTCGGGTTATCCTAAAATGTTTACCTCAATTCAGGCTTATTCTATTATGGTAAGGTAAGGCGCAGTTGTCCCCATGTTTTTTCTCGTGAATTCTTCATGACAGCGCCGACCGACGGTCGGATTTCTGTCACTTATAATTCCCTTTTCATTGCCTGCCATTTATTTTTAAAAACTTTAATGCCTCCCTCAGTGGAATTTTATTGTTTTCTGTTTTTATTGTAATGGTATTTTAACGTATTTTATTGCCAGAAAACATGGTAATAAAATGTTTTACTATCTGTATTGTACTCTTTTTTCCTAATAAAAGTCATAGCTATATATCTTTCATATCACTATGATAATTTTTAAATGTGATCTAACTACTATTGACCACTATATATTGTCCGCTATATACACAATAGCGGACAAGCGTATTATACCAAAAAGGAAGAGAAAATTATTTCCTGAAAAAACAAAACTCAACCAACCGATGATCGGCAATTTCATCAAGGAATTTTAATAAAGGGTCAATTAATTAGCAGTTCAATTTAAAAGAATACACACTTATATCAGTTTACTGAGTGCAAATTAAACAGACAGAGTTTAATGAGCAATCCTTTGACGCAATCCGAATTCTACTGATATTGACTTAGCAACGGATGCCTTTAAGCCATTTGAACGCTGGTTAGTATTGATTAAGCGGAAGTTTATCTTGCAAATATTACTGAGAATTAACAATTCCGTACTAAATATACTAGAAATTCAGCCAGCATATCCGTATTGCTGGGCAAAGGCATCTCTTTTCGTCTTCTTTATTTAGGCATTCCATAAACCATGTTGTTCTTTTTTTAAATTCCCATTTTTAATGTTGGTAAGCCTCTTATTTATTTATTTTTTTATTGGCTAATGCTTTCGCGAAGCCAGAAGAATAAGATTTAATTTTTCGAAATTCGAATATAAGGATTTTTGTTTTTTTTTTTTCATTCCTGCTTTTAATGTTGGTAAGCTCCATCTTTTTTCACTGACTAAGGTTTTTGCGAAGCAAGAAAAATGATTCCATTTATGAAAATTTACTTTTTGCGGAATTGTTTTACGGAAAGTTCAGTGCTATTTTAATTATTCGCAAATTGATTCAAAATGGACATTGTGATGTAGTTTTATATATTGTAGACAACTGAACAATCAATCAATCAAATCAATCAAAAATATTTTATTTCACATAGGCCTACATGGGCACTTATAAAACGTCAGAAGCTAGTGCACTGTGCGGAATCATTTCAACTGGCGTGATCTAGGTAAAATGAAGCTAAGAATATTTTTGAGTAGGTATCTTAGTGAAGTTTGCCGAAAAAGCTGACTTGATACATTTGCTGCAAAAACATTAGCGTATGTAGCATGCATATAAAAAACTAAATACTTTTTAAACGTAACACTTCAGTTGTACTCCAATAACAGCCACTATGTCCAACCTTACATTAAAACAGGATATTTATGTTTTGATGAACTCTGGCACCCACCGTATGATTTAACTTGTTGCGATTTTTTTTAGCAGCGTTAGTAACATACCAATATAATCACGATAATATAATAAAGTTGAAAGTTTGCATATGTGTGTATATTTTTTACTTCTTCACACTCAGACGGCTGAATGAAATACACACGGGTAGAGCATACCCACTTTTTATCCCGGGCGTAGATTGCCTTGGTGTAATTTTCAACTATTTTTTATTTTATTATTGATAGGCTCGCGTTTATCCACTATTTTAACTGATGGTAAGCGGTAACGTGGCCAACGACGCCTAAAAGTTACCTAATCACTGTTAACTTAAAGACCCCTAGGTTGTAGCTATCGGGAAACACAGACTTCGGCAGGGAATTCCAATCCTTAACTGTTCGCATATAATGAACCTGTTCGTTAAACTATCACACGAACGAAGCCGTTGGCAGAAGTTTATGTTTGTATTATCAATAAGTATTACAAATTGCAATTAATCAAAAACCATAGATACTTCCTAATATATTTTTTTTAATTATGCATTTGATTGCGAACCTATCAACCTATCTGCTAGTAACCAGTGATGTAATCATTGACAGCTAATCGCACTAGTATAATGAGAGTCTATTATTACAAAGTAATCATGGAGTTCTAATATTTAGTCCTTAGATTAGTTGTTATGTTTTTAACATGTTTTAGTATATTTGTAAGATTATTATTTGTCTATATGCCCTCATAATAAAGTTATTATGTGTAAGTTTAGATGTATTTTATTCAATCACCTTCTTCCTTCAACGACTGAAAGAATGAAACACGAGTAAACCATAGGCTGGCTAAGGACTTAGTATTTTTCCCCATTATATTTTCCCGTCGGATAATTTTCAGCTTACGCACGAGTGCAACCGCTAGCACAAGCTAGTCCTCCGATATTTCACAGTTGTTTCAACAGGAAAGTTATTTATATTCATGAATATTTCCACAGCCTGCAGGCTTCCACGCTAGCCAATGAATTCAAAGTAAGTAATGTAGATGTTCAAACTAAGTCATGTGTGACTTACAAGTTGCAAGCGGTTGGTGAACGTGGGGTATTATGTTTGATTCTCAGTTCGAGTAAGTGTTGTTGGCATAATTTGCAAGTGTTCAGAACGTGAGGAACTTAGTTTGATTCTTCCTTAGTTCTTTTAAAAGTTCAGATATTTTTTTTTAGTAATAGGGGTGTTTGTGCAAGCAAATCTATACTATAGTTTACACATTATATGTTTACAGCATGGTCAGCCTTATAATGTTCCCACTGCTGGGACTCAGGCCAGGGGAGGGAATGGGCCGTAGTCCACCACACACAAATTTCGGTTCTAGGACATGCCGGTTGCCTCACGATATTTTCCTTCATCATTTCTAGAGTGGTAGTAATGAAATAAAATACACAAATTAATGCGCCTGGCTGGGTTTGAACCCGCGAACTCGTAAGTCGGAGCCGTTACCACTCGGCTATTACTGCTCTAGGGTATAAATAGCGGAAACTACCACTCGGATTAAAAAAATCTTTCTTTAAGGGTTAACAAGGTTCATGACGAATAGTATAGGCTATAATTATAACATCACGCAACGATCCACGGAAGAGGAGCAGCAACCAAAGACTCGGGTAAAGCCGTAGGAGATAGTTAGTCGATACCATAATATTATAGAGAGGAAAGATTAATATTTTTGTTTGTAATAGATAGCTTTTGCCCGCGGCTTCACCCGCACACATAAAATATAGCCTTTATCATTAGCGGATTAAAGCAGCTTTCTATCCGTGAAAATTTTCGCAATCGGACCAGTACTTTCCGAGAATATAATCAAAAAAACGATGGACCGATGACCTGGTAAGATGGATACGGGACGCACAGGATTGTTCATTGTGGCGACACTTGGGGGAGCCTATATCCAACAATGGACGTCTATAGGCTGAAATGATGATGATGATGAACAAAAAAAACAAATTTTACCTCTTTATGTGTAGATAAACTCAAAAACTACTGGATCGATTTTAAAAGTTCTTTCTCCAAGAATGCTACTTTATCACTGAGTGATATAGGCATATATTTTACTATCACGCAGGCAAAACTACTGGCAGATGATAGTGTTACAATGAATGGAAAATTATGGAAAGATAGATCTATATAAAGATAGAAGAGACATTACATCATCATCTAAAAGAAAAGAAATTTAGAGTAATAAAATTACGCACGCATTAAAAATATTTATACATTTTTTTCGATCATCTTTTAGTTCGCGATATTAAACATGTTAGTATCTAATAGTCTAAGTAAAGGTTGAGTCTTTAATAAAGAAAATAGCTATGCCAGCTTTTGACATATTATAGAGCTATTTGGTTTTTGTGTAATATTAAAGTTTTTGTTTGTCATTTTTAATTTATTTTACAACTGGGTAAGGCAAATGCCGACCGTAGGTCAAACGTATTTTAGGTGTAATGGAATAAAATTACGTAAACGATGATGAATAGATTAATTTGTATGTAAAATATAGCTTTATTTTAGGGTATAATGAATAATGATATTATCGTAGTTTTTTTTTATGATTTGTTGTTCATAACTTCTCACTTATTTATGATTAGCTGACCCGGTGAAATGCGTACCGCCGAACAGTCAACGAATGTAATATTTTGGATATAGCCAGCCGATTGCGATAAAACAAAGCCTAAGTAATAGATCAAGTTACACACAATTTTAATGTATGATTATCTACATCAATATCACATTTACATTTACATTTTTTATTTATTTATTTTTTATTTTTTGTACATTTTACGTGATGCACGCACAACTAAAAACTTCTGCAGATTTATAATAATGTATAAATTGTGCGGTATGTCAAAGATGTTAACCAAATAGAATTTAATGTGATTAATATCTGCAACTTTAATAGATGGGAAGATGATCGCAAAAAAATTGCTAGCCCACAATGGCAACAAAATAATAGACCAAGACCGTAAGTACATGAAAGCTTTGGAAAAGGTTTATTACTGAAGGGATTTTCAGTAATATAAGTGTATACCTACATAAAATTTAAATACTTTCATGAATATGTGCCCACTGTAAAAAAAGTTATGAATAACAATTAACGCAAATATGTTTAATTTCAAATTCTTTTTATCTAAACATGTTCGGTTTTCTGATGTTTTCATTCTGTTCTGTTTTGGTTTTTATTCTTTTTCTATAATTGAATTTTATTATCTGTTAAAGCGTATAAAATAGTACATGTAGTGCTCTTCTTTATGATGGGGCACTTAGATTCAAGATAGAATTTTCCTTTACATGTTAGTGTACTAATTGTTGAAGATTCAAATAAAATAAATAATTAAATATAATTTAAACACATAGATTTAATTTAGTATATAGGTAGGTAGGAAAAAAATTAAGTATATTGGTTGATTAAATCGTTTTATTTTTATTTATGTAAACTGTGAAACGGCAGTTTTATTTAATTTATTTATTACTGCAACTATTTTATTTTTACATGGTTTTCTTTTGATTTCTATCACGATTAGTGCTTGTTATCTCAGTGTAGATTTTATTGAGTAGTTTTATTTTCATTTTATGCTCAGAGCTATCGAGCTATGTAGATCTTATCACATAGGTCAGTAAGCATCCGTGCACCGCTTTACCCACAGACAATTACTTATAAATAACTTGCCACTTGATCGTTATATTATTGTTAAACATTTTTAAACGAATTTTGGAAAATTGTGTGAGGTTTTTTACTACTTAGAGATTAAAATCAAGGTTTTACTGGTATTTGTTTACTCTGCGTAATATATAGATTTAATTAGAATTAATTTGTTCCATTAATTTCGTTGTACAATTTAAAAAAAAATACGGTTGGAAAATGAAACGAAATTTTCTTGCATTTTCTCCTAGTAAACGATAATTTTACATGAAAAATACTTACGAAAATCCCTAAAAAATAGATTCTAATAAAATTAACACTTAATGCTTACCCTAAATCAGCCCTAAGAAAGTTTCAAGAGCCACTGAAAAACTTACCTGCAAGTTTATGTTGTCCGAAACTGTTCGAGTAGTGCACTGTTACACTGGTGGAGAAGGCGCGTGTTGCGCGCTGGGAACGTTGTACACAAATGGCCACAGAACCTCGCACCTCCCGGTTATATACCCAAGACCCAGTAGGGGTAATGCCGAAAGCGTAGCGGTTGGTGCTACGCTGCTACGCCGCGCCCCGCGTAGGCGTGCGTAGGCCCCGGCCTACGGTATGCTACGAGTACCATAATAATTATACGGTTAATTATTGACTTATAATAATTAAATGCATTGTACCAATAAATTTAAACTTAAATTTAATTACAACTAGTAAAAGAGAATTGTTTTTTTTTTTTGTACGATTCTATGTCAAACTGAATGGGATCTTTGGAACAAGTTTTGGAACCAAAATAAATCAGTTTATTGTCAAGATTTAAAGGTCATAAGAAACTTTGTTTTTATTTGATTAGCGACAAAATTAGGCTGAAAAGCGTTGTTTATCCGATCATGTAACTTGGCCGTTAAATTCGTCGAACACAATGAAATTAAACGGTTTCAAATAAAAGTTTAGCGCTCAAAAGACGCGAGTAGATAACTTTTTTATTGTTTTTCTTTTGATACTTGAAACTGTTTCATTATTATAATTGATTACTATCGTTATTAAATAATTTATTAGGTTGCTAATGCTAGACGAAGCCTTGCTAGATAAATTAATTAAACTTAGCGTTAGAAATATGAAATTTGCATCGCAGATAATTTTTTTTACTTGGAAAATCGTCTAATGACTTCTCCCGCTTTAGTGCGGAGCGAGAAGACGTGTCAGACTTTTACTGACTAAAACCACACCTATATTCCTTCAATTGCCCTTTGCGTTCCAGGACTATGGAGTAACCCTTTCAGAAGTCGACCTATGACCCAAGTAGGCTTCGGACCTGCAGGGCTCCTACAGTTTTGCTGACATCTCTTTAAGGTGAGCGTGGAATACTTCGCGTCATCGATGACTCGGGCTGAGCCCGGACGGTTACGGGACGCCCGAACGGCGAGCTACCCATAGCTCGTCGTTAGTAATAATAAAACAACCTTACAACTATGTTAGTGACAGAAATACATTTAAAAATATAATACCACACACAATGAATCATTGTTTCAGCATTCCAGCTGAGATACTGGAGCAATGATTCACTATGCAGCAGTCCAGCCTGTCCGCAATCATGCTCAGGATGCCGCTAGGACTGGCTCGCACCCCACGCACCAGCGAAGCACATCTTTTACGCATTTCCGCAAACATATCTGATGCGCTACAGAAGCGAGGCAGCCCCATCAACACCCTGAAAGCAATATTATGTTGCACGCGAAGAGCACTGTACGATTTTTGCGTAAAACGTGTCCACAGGCTACAGGTATACCTAAGTATATTAATTAATTGTTATTTATCTATCTTGCTACTACTAACTAAACTTCTTTTAAAAATGGACTAGCTCTTGCGATGGACTTTTGTGATACAGGTTATCCTAGTACAAGAGCCAGGGCTTCACTGATATTTCTGTCTAAAGTGTCATCATTAAAAGTAGGTACCATCGCGGTCATTTCCCCCTTTCTAAGTTTTCGTTTCGAATACAAATGAACTTAGCGGTGGGCAAGCTGAAGTGTCTTTGATGGTACAGTTTAATTTTTGATAAAATTGGAGAATGTTTATCATTGCAACCGAGGTGGAATTCGCCCGAGCCGTAGGCGAAGGTGTTATTGAGCCGTACCTTTCCACGTGTATACCACGACATCTTTCAATACTCTACGAAGATATAAATAAACGGGGGTTGACGTGGGACTCGTGGGAGTCGATGTGCGCTTAGCCTGGTACAATAAATTAATGTAATCAATTGTGGCGGGGCTGAGCTCGTGCACTTTTCCGCACTAGTTCCATTCCGTTTTAGTAAGTGTATTGAACATTATCTTATTAGTCTTCTAAGCTAGAGTGAATAGGCTCTCAACGATAACATCATTGCTTACCATCAGGTGGGATCGGAGTCAAGTAGATACTAGTTTAAATGTATTAAAACCATCTTTATACTATAAGTTAAGAGAACATTTATTTCTTTTCTATTATCCCGAAATGTTTTGAGGATTGTATTTTATCTGATAGAAGCAAACAGAATCCTGCGTTATCTTATATTATGGCCAATGTCAGAAGCATCTGTAAGTTCTTTTTTACGAGTGTCGTAGGACTGTTCAACAGCCATTCCGGTTTTACAGGGTGTCGCAGTTAACTGAATAACAACTCCAGCTGCATTCATGTTATTGTTAACAGAAACAACTTGAAAACATATAATGTGATATACTTTTTATATTTACTTATTAATAATACCACCACCACCTGTGTCAAGACAAGAAGATGGTTTTAAAAGTTTATCTGTCTGTTGTGTGTTTGTCTGTGTGTATAATAAATGATAATAAAATTCTTTATTGACATTTTTGCATTATCTAATTGAAGTTTCCCGGCTTGGATGGGTTTTTAGTCAGTAAGAGTCTGACACTATCTCCCGCTCCGCCCAAGAGCGGGGGTTGTCATTGGATGATTTTTCCCATCGAAAAAAAAAACAGCTTCTACTAGCTATGAACGGAATTACAGGAGCCAGAACCCTACCATATGGTTACAATTTTCATGAAATTCAACAAATTCATGAAATTCGTTTGAAATCATGAGATTGTCTTCTAGTCATAGATTTTTGTACTTCCCGGCTGAATTATCTTTGTTGAAATCGTGGAAGATGCAAATGGTTGTGCAGGCTGGACACGAAAAGAAGTGACGCAGTTTTTTATGAAGGGGACTAATCATCAAATAACTTCTCTCGCTTTGGGTGGAGCAAGAAGGAAATGTCAGACTTTGACTGACTAAAACTCACCTCTGTTCTTTTAGTTGCATTTTGCGCTGTCCAAGTGACTCATAACTTGACTGTCTAATATTGAAATCTATCACTACTTTGTTGTCTGTATAACAGCATAATCAGCCTTTTTAATTTACCCACTGCTGGGACTCAGGCCTCCTCTCTAGGAGAGCGAATGGGCCGTAATCCATTACGCGGGCCCAGCGCGGGTTGGTGAATGTCACAAGTCTTCGATTTTTTGGTTCTAGAGCTTTTTGGGTTGGTGTCCTCACGATAGAATAGAATTGAATAAACTTTATTGTACACCAAAAAGTAACACAACTTATACATAAACTACACACACGATGTTACAACACGATGTTTTCCTTCACCGTTTTGAGAGCGGTGGTGATGATAGTAGTTTATGTGACTAGGGGATAAAGCAGTGTCTTTAAGTCGCGGGCGGCATGTTGAATTCCGAACGAAACGAAGGTTGCTGATTTTAATCCCGAACGATAGTGAGGGATTTATAAAATTAACTCCCGAGCATTGCGAGGGAGTTAATAAAGAAACCTGAGTGAAGTGAGGAATTTAAGCCGCCCAAGACAAAGACAGCTTTATCCCCGTGTTGCATACTCTATTTTTTACACCATCTGTGAGATAATTAAAAGACAATTTGGTCGACCAAATCATATATTAGAGAAATATAAGTATTATATTTACAAGTTCATCAAACAAACAAAATTCACTACTCCATGATTCTAGTTTCAATTTTCTATAATGCTCCCGTGTCGTCAGTACGCACGTTTTATTCTATTTTCTTTTTTTTTGTTAGTGGCCAGTTTGAATCATAGTGATTACATACTCTTTGGTTTGAATTTCGAGTCAACTTGTTCGATGCGCCTATATTTAATTCACAATGTTGACGATTCTTGATGCTCCAAATACAAATCTCATTATTCCCTAGGGATCGGCCATACTGCATTATCTCCCTAGGTATATAATGACTTGCTTTAAGTGAGGTTTGTATGACGTGTAAAACGACATTATCGAGCAGGTGGTGTAAAAAGTAAATTACACAAAGTAATGCGCCTGGGCCCCAAGTCTGCTATTTTTATAAATTCGTCATTCCAACACGATCCCATTGTCATTTTGCTAAAAGTTTGTAATCTGCTAATTCATAATAATCGATCATTGATCGGTCAATGGTCTTGTAATAGAATTGCGGTAGAATGATAATTTCGAGCATATTAAAACCAATAACTGCACAATAACGTTCTAATGGTCAAACACTGATCAAATAAACTGTCAAAGTTTTAGCAGATTACCGCAAATGTCAAATATTCATTTGTCAATATGTACGAGATTACCATTTTAACCCACTTTTTTCAATGGAGTGTCAGTGGTTGACCATTGGAAAGTCATAATGACGCCATTATATTAGTAGATTACCAAACTTGTCAAAATCGACAATTATGACATCAATGATAGACCATTCTGACACTATTGTAATAGCAGACTTGAGGCCCTGGTTAGGTTTGAACCCGCGACCTACAACACGTAAGTCGGGGCCATTACTCAGCACCACTGCTCACTTTGTTGGCTGGCTTTTAAAATTCGGCCTCAACAATACCCAGGAAGAAAAAAATAGTAACTCGTTTTGATAGAAAAGGTGCCGTATCTTGACTGGTTTACCTTTCCATACTATAAGCGGCTTTGGTAGTATTGTCAACACTTGCTGTTTGCTTTTATTCCCGGAAAGAAAGGCAGACCTGTGGGTGTTACAAAAGGTGACTTAGGAATTATTTCAAGAATGGTCAAGAACTATTAATACTAATACAACTTACTCATCTATATAAACTAGCGGTCTCGACGGACGTAGTTGTTTTGCCCCAAAGATGCCTTTTCGTCAAAAAAAAATTGAGCCCAATTGCAGCGCCATCTACCAGGTCAAATTGTATTTTCAAACCATCCAAAAACCCATTCAAATATTTTCAAGAAGTTTCATCTGAACCGGTCAAGCTGCTGAAGTATGTGACAAAAACATGTTTAGAAGAATTATATTATATTAAAATTGTTGTATTAGGTACTTGTATTAATAGTTTTGCCAAACTCTTGAAATAATTCCTAGAACGAATAAATGCAATACTGTTCAGACCTGTCATTACCACCATCATCATAATTCCAGCTGCAAGACGTCTACTGTTAGACATAGGACATAGGGTTGGGTTCCCCCAAGTGTCGCCATAACGACCTGCCCTGTGCGTCTCGCTTCCACCGGATAGCCGCGAGCCTCCCAGAATTCAAACGTAAATAGTAAATATTTAAAGGTAAGATTAAAACAGGAACCAAAACACAGTTTGGTATCGGAATACGTAAGTCCCTAGTAACGATGGTAAGGTCAACATGGTTGGGACCAGGTGTCGCGCGTTCGACAGTGTGGTAACCGCCTTACCGGAGACTGACAGTTTTGACTATAGGCTGGCTATACACCTACGACATGTAGCTAATAATTTTTGTACAAGCTATGTTACCTTTTGGTACAATATAGTTTATTCTATATAACTAGATTAAGATTTATCGGGGAATAAATCTGAAAACTGTATATTTGTAGTCACGTACTACAAATTTACAGTTTTCCAATTTTTTCCTATACTTGTACTATGAAACCTTGCTTCATGACAAATTTCAGGATTTTAAGTCAACGGCAGTATCCTATGAATTTTGTTTTTTTTGAGTGTTGAAATACACGTTTTTTTTTACATAAACGACCGAATCTTTTTTTTCGTTAACTCAGAAATTTGATTTTTTCACATCTTTGAGAAACCTGACCTGAACTCGATACTTTACGCGTTTCTGAGATAAAGGATGTTGACAGACAGACATACAGATGGACATCGAAGTGATCCTATAAGGGTTCCGCTTATTCCTTTTGAGGTACGGAACCCTAAAAAGTAAACTGGAATTAATTAATTTATTTAAACTTCATATCACAGGCAGACTTGATGCAACAAAGCATTCTCTACCAGTCAACTGGTAAAAAACACTGTGGTAAGTGTGCACAATAAATAAATAATAGATATTATTATAAATGCTTATTAAGTTTCAAGTGGCTTATAATAACAAAGTATACCTAAAACCATTTCGTAGCTGCTACGCGATCATAATACACACTCTTGTTTAGGTATCACCGTAGCTAATTAAGTCCAACATAAATAAATCATTAAATTTTGAATCATGATCATCTAGACACTGATAAAATAGCTTACACCTGAAAAAACAGTGGAAATAAACTCATAAACTGGATTTTTTTAGCCAAATCAATTCGTCTGCTACGCAATCGTAGCACATATTGCTACGACGTAGCACTTACTGTGGCTACGGTTCTACGCGTAGCTATTTCAAGATTGATTTACGCCCTAGTGTTCAAAATACATTTTATGAAAATCCTTCCTTTCCGACTTTTTTCATAAAATGCTAAATAAATCCCACTGTCAATTTCACAAAACAAAATCTAGCCGTTACTATCCCACCGCTGGGCAAAGGCCTCAATTCCTTCCGGATATTGTTATCCTGCGATCATGTTGAGTCCTCGTGGTTGGTGTTGTGTTTATAATAATAATAATTTTTAATTAGGACCAGTATACCTATTGCCATTTTCACATAAAAATATCAAGACGCCAATAAAACAATGAAAGAGAATAAAATAAAATCACAATAAAATAAAATCAAACACATAAATATCAAAATCAATAAAACAAAGTTAATAAATTAAAATCAAATTAAACATAATGGAAATCAAGACAGAAAGAAAGAAAAGACATTTATTTAACATATAGACACACACAATGATGATACAAGTGATATAGAAACCCATATCACCCTTCATAGCGTCTTCGTGGGCCAACAGCTCATCTAGTCGTTTTCAATACGAAAATCGATTTTCTGTGTCATCGAAAAATACTTACTGGCCCAAGTAGATAAACTCATCGACACAATTACACAAAAACCGCTTGAAATCTCGTAGATCGAAGCGGGCTCATTACATAAGTGCAAGTAAGTGATTACCACACAGTAACTGTCCACTATAGCCACAGAATAATGAGCAAATGGATGAAGAACTTACTACATTGAAAAAAAGATGCAATTTAAATGCTTACTATTATAATTTTTAGATTCTAAGACTATGTACTAAGTAAAATAGGTTAACTTAAAAAAAATATCACCCTATACCGAAGTGCCTAAAGAACAACGTGTTACGGGGCCGGCGACGGATAAATTTCCATACAAACGTAATACCACGCTCATTTGCAGTTGGAGCATATTTCCAACATATTATGATGATATTCGGTTATAGACAATATTTATCTAGGTTCCTACGTCGTACACATTAAAACAATATCGCTGGATGAAGAAAATTACAGATGACCAACAGCAGTTCTTGAGCTACACACAGATTATATCTCGATTAAAATAGGTGCAGTTAAAATAACTAGATGACGGAATCAATTTAAATAATATTAATGGTTTTTATGAAAATGGTACCATCGAAGTGATCTGATGATAAAGCCGGAGGGTAGACGTTCAAATTTCGTAATTAAGCAATATTCCCTAGTCGTGTTTGACCATATTAGAATAATCATGAGACCTCCAGACCAGAAAGTACCATTGAACTGATCAGATGATGAATCCAAAATGTCACCAAAACTCCGAATTCAATTAATTTATCTTAGCCGTGTATCGGATTTTTAGACTTATCATAAGATGCAATCTGCTGCCGTGTCCCAAGAGAGATGGAAATTAAAGAAGAAACATACGACTGGGTTTAGTCAGCAAAAGTCTAAAACGTCCTCTCGCTCCACACTAGAGCGAGAGATATGATGATGATGATTAGAGGATTTCCTACCTAAAAAATATAAAAATAAAGTTAAGCAAGAAATGTCTGACCTACTGTTTTGTTACCCTCTGCTGGGCTCAATGTTCTTTAATATTCTTCCACTGTACTTTGACTGATGTCTCTTCGAAAAATCAGCAAGTACGAGTCAAGGTCGTTGTTCCAGCTTCTAGGTCTAACCTCGATCACAGTTTCATGACACCATAATGTTCATCATTAATTCATAATGATGAACATTATGGTGTCATGAAAGGACAAGTCCTTTCGTCTAAAAACATCGATTGGAATCCTGTAAAAAATAAGCTTTTCCTAATTTCGCATTTTCTAATATTTATTTACACCTGTGGAATGTTACTCCGGCTGAGTACACAGTACGGTATGCTATCGTCATCAACCGCGTCTAATCACATTTCGTACGTTCACCTTTACAATTCAATCAGGAGGAACCATTGAAAAAACGTGTAAATATATCTGAGCACTCCATTTAAATTGACACTCCATGATTAAAACCCATATACCGGATGACGAGTTTCTCTTAATCACTATTGAAATGTCCCTACTTCTTTTATTACAGTTAGTAGTTAGTAAAATGATCTAATCACATTTCTTAGTGAGTGATCTAGTAGGTACATCCTAACTTATAATAAAATTGACATACTTTGCATGCCCTCACTAGAATATAATGGATTCCGCGTGTTAAAATTCGTGTAATTTAAAACTTTAAATTTGGTGATTTTTCGTGTATTTCTTTTCACTTCAAACTTCAAAAAAATTTGCATTTTTTGGCTACTTTTACGGCCTGGTCACGACTACGATCGTGGCGCGGTGAGCGGGGCGGTAACGGTAAGCAGGCGCGTTTTTGTTATGAGAGGCGTCTCGTGATATGATTTCAACATTTTTATACTTTTGATCTTACCGCTCGCCATCCTTCGCTTGGCTACCGCTCACACCGATTTGGTTGTGAACGGGCCGTTAGACTCGTCACAGCAAAGGAGTAAGGCCGGTATGGATAACATATTAATTATAAAAAAAACCTGGTTAATTACGATGTTTCTCTACTACTATTATTGTAACATTAAAACTCAAACACTCATTTTTTTTCTCAGCATTCCGATGAGATCGAAGTACCTACTCGTATATATTTTTATCTCCTAAATATAGACATACGTCTTTAAGATAAAAATACATACCGTACAGTCAATCAAAACACTACGAATTCCAAATTCCTAACACTACACGCATGTCATGTCAATAGAATAAAACACATCATGTTTTAGGAAGAATCGTGCCAAAAATCGTAAATGGATAGACGGCCTAACGTATTCCGCCCCATGTCTCAATGTAGGTAGACTTATCTTTGATTTCTCTCGGGTGACTGGGAACGCCTGTGCCATATCACCCACCCCACTACTTGCACCATTATGTATTATTCCCAATAAGGGAATTCTCACTTTGTTTGCGTTCTATGTGGTTAATATTTAATTTGCTTTCAGGAAATAGTACTGTCGGTTAAATATGTTGGTTGAATTTTTATTTTATACTAGCTTTTGCTCGCAGCTTCGCCCGCATAAATAAAATATAGCCTATGTCAGTCGGGAATATAGCAGCTCTCTATCGGTGAAAAAATTTTCGCCATCGGACTAGTACTTCCAGAGATTACCTCCTACAAACAAAAAAAAAACGAACTTTACCTCTATATTATATTAGTGCCATCATCATCATTAGATTATTATTTTTTTATACTAGCTTAAAGAGAGGCTTCACTTGCATGTTCATTGAAAATTAGCTAACAGAAAGTTACTACTAAATACTAGATAAAAAAAACTATGCTGTTGTTTATCATGGCCTACCTGTTTTACAAATTTCATGCTAATGGCATTAGATGTTGAGTCATTGTAGAAAATTTCACAAGTGTTTTATTAACAACTAGCTTTTGACCACGGTGTCACCCGCGTACATAAAAAATAGCCTACGTCACTCAGGAATAAAGTAACTTTCTATAGGTGAAAAATTTTCAGCAATCGGACCAGTACTTTCAGAGATTACCTCCTACAAACAAACTTTACCTCTTGATAATATTATATATATTAGTGTAGATTATTAAATACCGGTATTGCCATTTAATAATGCTAACATTTGTAATATATAGGAAATGAGGAACTGAGGTTTGCTTTCATGTTTATCAATATTGCAATAATATAGAAACCAATATTCAACATTTCTTGGAAATATTTGTTCCGATACTATATTAGAATTCTCAGAATTGAAG
Source organism: Mythimna ferrago (assembly GCA_910589285.2). Classification (NCBI taxonomy): domain Eukaryota; kingdom Metazoa; phylum Arthropoda; class Insecta; order Lepidoptera; family Noctuidae; genus Mythimna; species Mythimna ferrago. Next base: position 7,989,976 of record OU342693.1, read on the forward strand.
ATCGCATTCTTAATAAATAAGTATTATATAAATGCCATAATTCTCGATTTCTGAATTCAATATTTAACCTTTTAACCTCATTGCCCGAGACATCATCTCTGGTTAACAGAATTGGATCATAAAGTGTATGACAAACAGTAATCTTAATTAAAAAAATGTTCATACTAAAAGAAAAAACTTTTTATATTAAAAAAATATTGTCAAATAAATTGAATGTTGCAATAATAAATTGTTAGCAAACATTTTACAGCTTTCTGATTCTGGTTTCTTGGTAGTTTGTGTGTTTTTATTGCTCATAATTCAAGCTTTGAAAATTATATGGCAATATAATTTGATACCTATTATTTTAATGTTAGTGCAGTACTCACCAATAGGATGGATGGATGGAGAGGGAAGCCAAAGAATAGATGGATAGATTATGTGGAGAGTGATATGAAAGAAAAGGCAGTTAGTGATAGTGTGACAAGTGACAGGACAGGATGGAAGAAAAAAAACGTGTTGCGCCGACCCCAAGTAATATGGGATAAGGGCAGGAAGAAGAAGAAGAATATTAGTATAGTACTCACCACTATGAATACAAATAAAATATTGTTATACAACCTGAATCGTTTAGTTTTTTTGTTTTTTCATTGACAATGCCTGGTTTCAAGCAGCATTATTTTGCATTGGAGAAGAAGTCAATTGGACTCCAATATATACGCTTTTTGTGACGATACCGTTACAGTGTTTTTCTATTATTTGTATGTACGAATAATTTAAATATATTTGTGTTTTAGATTATTTATTAGAATAGAATAGAACAGAATAGAATAAACTTTATTGTACACCAAAATAGTATCAATTTCACAGAAACTTACATCTATACGTAGGTATTAATAGTATTACATGTATGTATTGTTAATATGTATGTCTTTTACAACAATTTGTCTCTGCATCACTGCATCACTGGTAGAGTCCGCCATTTGTGTGCATATAAAAACACGGAATCAATTGGCAATTTAACTTCAGTTTTACGTGTTGTCATCATTATTTGTTTTTCCAACTTTCCATGAATGTATGTATAGAGCAAGCAGTACACGTGGGAAACTCGGTGCAACTCACCTTTCAAACTATGAGTTATTTTCGACATAAACCTCTAAGTCAAACAAAAACCAGTTCCAAATCCGATAGCTCTCTAAAAATGTGGGTAGTTCTAAAAATACTTTTTGATAATACCTGACATTACCTTTACGGCTGCTAACTATTAACGAAGTCCTTAGAATAAATTATGAAAATCACCGAAATATCAACCAAGTATTGTCATTAATCACTTTGGTTGATAATACCTTTTTAATGGACATTCGTATTATAAAGAACTTAATTTTAAACTGACAATAATGTGGTAGCTTATTTATAAAATCATAAATTTACATAATTATACTACCGCTTGGCTTATAATGCGCCAGTGAGACATAGCGCTTACTGGTGACTTTTGTCATGATAATCGTAATTTTTTTGCCCATTTTTACCCAAATGTCACGTCTTCAAGTGCGCGCACAACATTTTAGGTTCATAATCACAGTGACTTTTAAGCTATTGCATAGCTTCTATTTTTTTTTTTTTTTTTTTTTTTTTTTTATGGTGGGAAAAAATCATGCATTGACATCCCCCGCCCTTGGGCGGAGCGGGAGATAGTGTCAGACTCTTACTGACTAAAAGACCCACCCCGTTCCTTCTAGCCTTCATACCGGGGCTCGAGCGCCCTTTCGGATAACCCTGGCCCCAGTAGGCTTCGACCCGGCTGGGTCCCTGCTGTTGCTGACAACTCCTTGAGGCGCGCGGGAACAGTGCGCGCCGTCGACGACTTGGGCTTGGTCCGGACAGTTACCGGACGGCCGGACAGTGAGCTACCCATTGCTCACCGTCCGCAAGCCCGCGTCTACGTTGGCCGGAAATCGGGATCAGAATCCCGGCGACGGCGGCGGCGATAACGCCGTTGCCTGATGCGTTCGGCCTCCTCCTTTGCGAGCATTACTGCTTCGCAGAAGTCGGCGACCGCCTGCCACTCCTCCTCGCTCCGGACCATGGCCTCAACCATGGCCCGGCGCGAGAGGTCTCCGCCGCCGATCGCCCCCACGAGGGCACGGCGATGCTCCGCCCAAGCAGGGCACACCTCGACTGTGTGCTCCACCGTGTCCTCCGGGCGTTCCGCACAGTGGCGACACCCGGGCGTCACTTCCGCATGAATCGAGTGCAGGAATCTCCCGAACGAACCATGTCCGGTGAGTACCTGTGTCATGCGGAAGGTAAGGACGCCGTGAGGTCTTTCCAGCCACGCCTCAAAGAGGGGACTTACCGCCATGAGCATAGCTTCTATCGCGGGCCTTGAGCGTGGAGACCGAATCCAGAAATTCCGTAACGAAAATAACCTAACACCCCCCACTCATTTGTTTTTTGAGCGTGGTGACCGATAAGAAAACAAATGAGTGAACAATCAATCAAATTTCAATTCAATGTGTGAAAGTGTAACTTCAATTAATATCAAAGAAAAAAAAACAAAGGAAAAAAAATACTACATAAATAAAATAAATAAATAATTATAATTGCATAAGTTGATAAAAATGCTATGCAATAGCTTTACCGCGGCAGTCCCCGAGTGCCACACGTCTTTTTTTGTCAAAAGTCACGGTGACAAAGTCACCAGTGCGCGCTAAGTCTAACGGAAAAATTGAAAAGGAATCGTTTGTCTTGGTACGGACTAAAAGAAGAAAGGAGTGAGACAAGGCGGAAACGTAGAAAAAGCCGTGAATGGTAAAGTGACAATTGATAGGGTAGAATGGAAGAACACAGTGTGTTGCTTGAAAAAAAAATGATAAAAATAAAAAAGTAGACTTTTAGTCTGTATTATAACTCGCCGCATGCTCTCAACACATAAAGTGACTAAAAGATACCTCTACTGACTATAAAAAAGAACCCACAGCATGAACCCACCCTGACATTTCAGTCAAGTCATCACCTCGTAATTTCTAGAACACAGATCGGGTATCTCCAGAATCTTTCCGCGAACCTCTGGCACATGTCAGATAATTGATTACTGGTCCCATACCCTCAAACTGACGTCTAATTGTCCCCTTGTCCCCATTGATGGATAACAGATTGTTACCAGTGGCGTAACTAGGACTAAAAGCCACGGGGCAAAAAAGTGGGGCCTCTTTTTTACATAGCAAACTGCCAAATAACCTCGCCTGCTCTGGGTGGAGTGGGAAAATCTGACTTTTACTGAATAAAACGCATTGCTATGATAAAAGCAGTGTTGAAACCAATATCCCATGCCTATTTTATTTTTTTTAGATTTCGAAGATGGGAGAAGAGAATTTCTCGATAGTTCTTTGCTTACTCGTATATCGTTTCTGACACATGATTAATTGCACAATAGTTTCGTCATTATTGTACCCAAATTTGGTTGTCTAGAATAATATATAATGTTTAGAATAGTCGCTCTCCGAGCTTGGTCTATATCAACTGTGTACAATTCTAATATTCAATATAATATATTTATAATATCGGAAGCACCCTTCCTGAGTTTCAATTCTACACAACACACCAAAATCTTTAAGATACCTTGGCAAAGTTCAATAAGAGGTCTGCTAAAAAGGTTTTGGGGCCCCTGGGCTTGGGGGCCCCGTGGGAACAACCCCGCCTAGCCCATTGATAGTTACGCCAATGATTGTTACCAATATGACAGATTGGTATTGCTTTGCTCGACAAAATCTTCCCGAAGTAGGCACGTTTTCTAATTAGGTGAGTAGGTACACATTTTAGTATTCATACGTTTATTAGTATTAATTAATTATAGTAGCTTTCAGGCGTTTAGTTGCTCATTAATCGTGATTGAAGAGCTAATATTTTTTTTGTTATAGGGAAACCGTCAAAGGATACTTAAACTTTTGGGTAAAGGTCAGTGTGAGTAAGATTCTTATATCACTAAAACCCTGTGTCCCTTGAGCCTCGCTGTGCACGAAAGCATGTAAATATTGAAACACCTAAAACCTATCTGTTTCTCACCTAATCCTCTGAAATACATTCTCCTGGCACTAAGATCATAATTTGAACTGTTAAGCACACTCGGAAATGTAAACATAGCTTGAAAGTGAAAAAAAACTACTTTAGATTTCTGGAGAACTTCAGCCACCATCACAGATTGCATCACTGCTTACCACCAGGTGGTTACCAATTAAAAAATAGTTGATTAGTAAAATATTTACTATTATTCAAGAGCTTTTTATTGGGCAATAATATTTAACTAAAGAAGCTACTTGTTACCTATCTTCAAATACGAAAAAAACATACTTTAACTTCTCAAGTTCGCATTTAAATCTTGGGCCAGATCTATTGACGCTGTGAGCATATATGAGCATCTGAAAGCCAACCGTGATATCGATACAATAACCAGAAATTTTATTGAAATCCCAAAGCTTGATGCTAGTGATGTGCAGCAATAAATGAGATAATATAAGCAAGATGATATCTTCACTAATATAATAAAGAGGTAAAGTTTGTTTTTTTGTTTTTATGTTTTTTTATTTGTAGGAGGTAATCTCTGAAAGTACTAGTCCGATTGCTAAAATTTTTCACCGAGAGAAAGCTGCTTTATTCCTAAGTGACATAGGCTATATTTTATATTCAGCATAATAAACTCCTATCTTAAAAGTAATATGTTCAGAATAGAATACTGAATTGATTTCAGCTCATTTTAGAACAGGTTATAGTCAGTTTAAAAAAACACTAATACGTAACGGCGAGTTTGTATAATTATTAATCCTTTTAAGCTCAAACAGCCGAACAGATTTGGATGAGATTTTGACACACGAACGAGTCTGAAAGTAAAGAAATACGATACTCTTTTATTCCGGGAATGTGTTCCCTGGGATAATTTTTTCCTGTTTTCATGCGGGTGAAACTCCTGGCAGAGGCTAGTTCATTTATATATCTTTTTTATTTAATTTATTCTGGCAATAAATATCTTAGCAAAAATACCTTTGTGCTGCATGGATTTGTAATAAGTATATAATATTCCAGGAAAATATCAAAGTTAAAAAACTAATTGAAACTCATGTAATGCATTTATATATAGAGCGTAAATAAGAGCAGTGGACCATTCAAATTGAAAAAAAAAATCACTTTTGTCGCATCACTAACTCCCAGTCCGCCAAATTTTCAAAGAGAACAACTCAACCGACGTTTGCATTGAAAATCCAACCATATGAAAATGGGGCAAGATACTATTTTATTTGTCTCGGGTCAAGAGAACTAAATTACATGCACTTTCCATTGTATTGTTGGTTATGGAATACATCGCGAACGCGAGTTTGTATTGTGTAGCAAATAAAAATTGTCTATGCGCTGCAGTCACTCCTCAATATAGGGAAATGAAAAGCTTTAATGTAAAACAAGTCTAGAAACTGCTACCCAGTATTGAGATTCATATCGTAGGTACTCGTATTGTTTATGGTATTTTTGCCACAATTCTGCGAGTATTTTCAAGATGATATAAGGTGGTCCACGGGGAATTTCTGACAAGGAAACCCGTGGTCCCAGAACGCAAAGGGCAACTGAAGGACACAGGTATGGTTTTAGTCAGTAAAAGTCTGACACGCCCACCCACCCTAGAACCATTTTATGATAAAACCAAAAAGAGGGTTACCTACCCATTTCCTTTGTAGGTTTACCTCTACCGATTACAGCAACTTGTTAGAACGTAGGTACCTAAGTAGGTAGTGGTATGATTTGTTTATGACTATTCTAACAGGTGTTGTTGTCGCACAGGACGATCATTTTTCTTTTCAATTTGCACGGTTTGTGCATTTAGCTAGTGTTGTGGCTGTCTTGCAGCTTACAACCTTCAGATGGTGTTTTTTTTTTTTGAGATGGTTTACGGTGAAACCGTGCATTTTAACCTCTTTTCCCTAATCTATATTAGTCAAACATTTAGTTCACGATTAGCGGTCATCGCGTGTACTCATCAATCCTTTGTATTTCCAAACCATTGGTCCCATTAATATATCTATTTAATTTAACTATATTAGCAGCAGTATAATTTCAACATAATCCTAGCTTCTACAGATGGCACGAAAGAAAGGAGAAAGGTATGGTATGGATTGTAGATATAGTACATTTTAATACAAGTGGAGAATAGAAAGTTTGTCATCACGATCGAGGTGGAGGCGAAGGTGTTATGAAGCCGAGTGCTGCAGTTACAAACCACTAGTATCAAACATTTTTCCATACATTTACGAAGAAATAAATAAATGGGGATTGACCGAAGACTTGTGGCGGTCGCTTAGCGCCTACGGCGGGCGAACTGGCGCAGTTTTCCGCACTCATGCAGAAAACCTTAAATTGCATGGTTATGAATGATAGGCGGTTAGCGGTTAACGAGTAGGAGTATTTAAAAATAATTTTAAAAGTATTTCGATAGACAATTGTCAAAAAAACAAAATCAAATACCAAGTAATATGACTGGATGGTCATATTACTTGATATTGATTTTGTTTTTTCGCACCTGATGGTAAATCAGGTGAAATAATGGACAAGCGAGAAGCTACCAAAAAAATAATGATAGATACTGTGAGTCTGTAATTGTGTCCAATTTTTTCTTAATTTATCAACACGACCGTTGTTCCCCCACATTTGTTCGTGAACCTATATCGATTAAATCATCAAAAAGGGCGGCTATTGTCTATGTCCACATACCGAACCAGTTTAAAAGTCTAGAGATATTTATTATTAAATCAAATTACAGCAAATGCTCGAATACCAATGCCTTGATTTACATTTTGTTGTGTTGTTTCCGCTATTTCATATTCACTTACAGACTTCAAGAGCCATATGGGCTTTTGAATGTAGATATTTTTTTAAGTTTTTCTTTAGCCTTGTTTTTGAGGTGGCAAATCATCAAATAACTTCTCTCTTGATTGAGCGAGGAGGTGGATATCTATAATAACTAAAACCCATCTGAGTTCCTTCAGTTTCCCTTTGCGTTCTAGGACCACTCTTTTTCGAACCATCCCGCAGAAGTTTACCTTTTTTCTGTCTTCTGAATTATATATGCAACAAAATATTATATGTGTTACGCTCAAAGACCGAAACTACTCAATGAAAGGACAAATAACTCACGACGGAGTTGTGCATGTGTTCTTTCAAATGACCACATTCCAAAGTACGCGTCGTGGCACTTAAACACACGGCCATGACGCGCTATGACAATGAATAAAAGTTCTGAACCCTAACTGATGCAACCAATTCAAAAGTTGTATTTAATATTATTTAGATGCGTATCCCGGACGTTTAGAAGGCGTACAAAGGGCCAAAGCCAACTTGCAGAGCCCCGTTAGGTACTCTCGATGGCACTATACAAATGCGCAATATGCAAAAGCACCTATGGATAACCCATGGCTAGTTTGGAACTATGAATTATGGTGGTGAGAAAACTAAGGGAGGCCTATTGACCCATCCCTCTGCTAAAAATATGAAATAAAATAATAAATAGTTCATAAAACATGTTTATTTCGCGATGTGGTTGTCAGGACGCGTCATGGCTTGTCTTCATTGCCACAACGCGTCATGGACGTTATTTTAAGTGCCACTCTGCCTAACTTGGTGAGCTTTTATCATTCATTGATATAGAGATTAGAGATTGTATCGTTCATTGAGCGATTTTGTTCTCTAAGTATAACATAATATTATTTATGTAGTAAAACATCAAAGCTTCAACAGTTTAGCCTTGAAAACGGATCGACAGTCAAACAATTAAAAGGGATACCATTTATATTTTTTTACGTAAGTAGAAACAAAATGGGTACCTACTTTGTATTGTATCGAATTTATCTACGTCAATATTGTGTCATTTATTAGGTGTTAATTATGTTATTAGTCTAGACTAAAAGAATAATTGTGTTAATGTGTTTGTGTGGGCAATTATTTAGTACTTACAAAGTTACTATTTTAAGTACACACGCAGTTAGCAACACAATTAGGTGTTATTTTTAATGTAGAACTCTAGATCAATTAAAAACAACTGAACCTAAAAATGGGCCTTTGACGGAACCTAAATATGTAACCATGATATTAAGTAACATAAACATGACTGAGTGTCCATGGAGTTTCTTGCACGTTCTTCTCCAGAGATATATGTCACAAAATAGATAGGTAGATACAGAAGTCAATCTACATACAAAACGCGCTCGAGCAACGTACACATATACACCGCTCACGGACACGATATCTCGGAGCGCCTCGGCCCACTCGTCGAACAGTTCCGGCCCGGCTCAAACGCTCATTAGTGTGCGTCCACCGAGCGTAGGTATAAAAAGTGAAGTACATACATGTGATTGTCTTCTGTAAAATTTGATAGTATTTCAATCCTCGTTTAGGCTACTTTCTTTAGACCTTTTATTATCATTGAAATCATACATCAATGATATGGCCAAACGAGGATTGCCATTTATGGTATATATACCTAACTAGCCAGTTTTTGATGGCCATATCTTGAAGTGATCAATTCAAAGATCTAGCGATGACAGTAACACACGCTCGAACTTGGTTTAACGGACCAGTTTTACGCTGTGTTACTACTATGGCCACAAGAGCACGTAATCACATCACAACTACAACTTACATGTAGGTATTATTTACCTACCCGCCTTCGGAAGAAGAAATACCTATAACTGTTCGCATTAAAATACAATTAAGGTTGCCAGATGTGTCCAGGAGTTCCGGTATTGTTACGGAATTTTACGTCTTGTCCTGTATCCAGTAATTCGATCTATTGTCCCAGATTCTGAAAAATTTAATAATTCAAAAGAAATTACAATAAATGACACGACTAGACGGCAGGCAGATAAGTAAAATCAACGAACCACAAGGAGAGGTTTATTTTTACCCGACTACGGCAAAGCCAAAGGAGGGTTATGATTTTGTTTGTTTTATTTTAAACCTTTGTCTGTAAGTGAACTCAGGTGAAACAAACAGAAATGCTTTGTTGCAGAGAAAATTAGTCAGTTTCTGTTTAATTAAAATACCCTGTCAGTCAGTTCATCCTGTTAGTTTTATACTTTCATACGAAATCAAAGAGATAAGAAATTGGCTTCGGGCTACCAAAGATGGCGTCTAGACTTGAAAGGTTGGAAAAAAGTAGATGTTTAGGGTTCCGTACCACATAAGAAAAAAACTAAATCCTTATAGGGTCACTTTGTTGTCTATCTGTCTGTCAAGACGATTTATCTTGGGAACGTGTGGAGGTATTGAGTTGAAATTTAATATATACTCAGGTCTGCGGTCCTGAGAAAAAATCAATCTTCCGAATTAACGGAAAATGATGAACGGCCGTTTATGTCACAAAAAATGTATATTTCGACACCCTCAAGGGAATCAAAATTCATAGGGTACTTCCCGTTGACCTACAATCCTGAAAAGTGGCACGAAGCTAGGTCTCTTAGCATATATGGGAAAAATCTGAATATTTCAAATTTGTAGTTACATCACAAAAAAAAAAGTGACAAAAGTAAGTTTTTTTTTTCAGGAAAATCTTGGACTAGATCGGATTTTACTACTTACACATTTTATGTGAATAGGTCTCTGTAGTGGGTTATAGTTTACCGATGTGTGTCCTGTACCATGAGTTTAAAGCAATAGTATTTGTCGATACTCGATACTGACTACGTAAATATTTAGTATGGCAAATTTTGGTTCCGTAAGTGACCGCTAGAGGCGCTGTAAAATTCGCCATACAAAATATTTACGTAGTCGGTATCGAGTATCGACAAATACTATTGCTTTAAACTCATGGTAGAGGTACTGATCATACATAGGTAAACGCCAGCTAGGCGTGGGCGAAATGGACCCTCGCCCACGGAACGACGGTATTTTTATAATTGACAGGTTCGTATTTGACCACTATTTCACATGGTGATAATACCTTGATCACACGTACCAAGTAAACGGGCGAGACAATGCTCTCGTCCAAATACTCGGTACGTATAGAACCAAGCGCCGAGTGCTCGGCCGAGCGCTTTATCTCTACAATTCGCTTATATCACGGTTTCAGCCGAGCAACATTTTACTGTCTCGCACTTTTACTCGGTACGTGTGCTCAAGGCATAAGTGACGATGTGATCGAACACTGGGTTGCGACAGTCGCTGTCTCGTTTTCAAATTTATGAAAGAAATAATAATAATAATAATAAGTGGACAAGGGACTCACCCCGCTCTCCTTGGCTAACGAGAACTGGCGCAAACCTGTAGTGCTTGACACTAACGATCGCAAGGAAGTATGGCAGAGTAAGGAACTGCACGGACGCTTTTTCCAGGCCCTTCATGGGCCCGATGTAGACCAACTAGCGTCCGTAGCCTGGTTGCGCGTCGGTTACCTCTTTGGGGAAACCGAAGGTTTTGTCTGTGCAATTATGGACGAAGTTATCATGACGAAGAACTACCGCAGATTTATTGTGAAGGACGGTACGGTTGACATCTGTCGGGCATGTCACCGTCCGGATGAGTCAATCCGCCACATTATTTCAGGTTGTTCTCGTCTAGCTAACGGGGAATACTTGCATAGACACAACCTTGTAGCCAGGATTATCCATCAGCAACTTGCTCTGAAGTACTCTCTTGTGGAATCGGAGGTGCCGTACTACAGGTATGTGCCCGACCCAGTTCTCGATAATGGCGATATCACAATGTACTGGGATCGGTCCATCATCACTGACAGGACTATTGTAGCCAATAAACCTGCTATAGTGGTGGTGGACCGAAGCGAGAGGCGTGCAATGATTGTTGACATATCCGTTCCGCATGACGAGAACCTCGTGAAAGCTGAGAAAGATAAACAAATCAAGTATATCGACTTGGCTCGCGAGGTTGTCGACATGTGGGATGTAGACTCAGCGATCATTGTACCGATAGTCGTGTCGGGTAATGGCTTAATAGCCAAGAGCTTTGACCAACATCTGAGGAGGCTCGCGTTAGGTAGCTGGATCAAGGGCTTGATTCAGAAAGCGGTACTCCTGGACACGGCTCGTATTGTTAGGAGGTTCCTTTCTCTGGAGCCCTGACCGCCGGTAGCTTGGACCCTGTTCCCGATACCGGTGGGCAACTATTTTTTTATATTTTTAAATGTTTATTTTATGTCGAAATTTTTAAAAATGTAATTTATATGTTATATTTATGAATAAATGAGAATAATAATAAATTATTATATTTTTAAATGTTTTTTTTTATATATATACCTATTTGTTATAAAAAAATATTTAAAAATATCAAAAATATGTAATAAAAGAAAAATAAAGGAGATAATAATAAATGAAATGTTTAAAAATGTAATTTATAATATGTAATATTGATGAATAAAGAAAATAATATAATAATAATAATATATCATTTATTCCTCTCAAAAAGGTACATTTTAACACAAGTATTATTTATACATTTTGCCTAAGACTAAAACCTTTGTGAGAGCTGGAGTCTGAACTAGGTTAGAAAAAGGCTGATGTGTCTTCACCGACGTCTAAATTAGTCTAAACTACGCCTCTGACCATCTTTCATAGAAATTATTACATGAAAATAATAAGCCTAATGTGTCACGTAGCATTTGAATTAGGTCTAAGCAAACATCCAATATTTGTGGAGATTAGAGTGCCGCCAATAGAAACGTTTTATTTCGTCGCAGTCAGGTGGGACGCGCTGGCCGAATCACGTACACACGATGGCCCACGATTTAGTCGCGTCTTGTTTAGTGATAATGGATTTTGTCAAAGAATTTATGGGTATCAATTTTTCTCCTACTTACCTATTGAAACTAGAAGCGCGGGCATTCTATTTTTGAACCACTCCTATGTTCGTTCTGCGCTATTTTTGTCATGCGTAGAATCATAAAGTACACCAAAATATATTTAAAGTGTAATACATAATAAAAATATTGTATTATCAATTTATCAGTTTCGTTATTTACCACCTCTCATTGCTGTAGCAAAAATAAAATGACCAAAATTGAAATTTATAGTCTGCGTTTCTACTGTTTAGTCATTGACAGAATGACCTTTTTTTAGGTGGTAAATCATCCAATTGCCTTGCGTTCCGGAACCAGGGTTTACCTTTTAGAAGCGAACCGAAGTGGCCCCAGTAAGCTTCGACCCTGCTGGGCCCGTACTATTTTGCTGACATCTCTTCGGGGCGCGATCGAGTGGAGCTACGTGCTGTCGACGACTCGGGCTCGGACCAGATGGTTAACGGACGAACCCATGGCCTCAATTAGGGAATGCAATCCCGCATCAAAATCGCAATCCCGCGCGCCCGTGGGATTAATGTCAGCAATCGTTTGCGGGATTGGAATTTTTAATTTCTTTTTTGTTTTATGTAGTATCTAATAAACATAAACCGGTCAAGTGCGAGACGAACTTGCTTATCGAAGGTTTCATATAAAACCTATCCATGTAAATAGTTCGATTACCGAATTGAGTTTCTAAGAATTTCCGAATCGTAAAATAAAAATATGTTCATATAAAATCAAAAACGTGCGGGATCCCGCATGTCACGCCCTTCCCTTACGCGTGCGGCCGTTCCCTTCGCTAGCAGTACTGCTTCGCAGAAGGACACATCCACCTGCCATTCCTCCTTGTTCCAAACCATGGCTTGTACCAGGGTCCGGTACGAGAGGTCGTTGCCGCCGATTGCCCCCACGAGAACACGGTTCCTCGGGCACGGTGTCCTCTGACAGAACGATCAAATAGGATCTTCAAAGAGAAGTTTGTAATAAAGTTTTTTAAAGCCAAATCTTTATCTCTGAACACAATAGGTAACTAACCTAACTAGGTTACCGTGCAGGGGTAGATGGTGTGATGTTTTTCCGGGATAAAATGCAACCTATGTTCTTTTCCATATCAAAGGCTATATGCATGCCAAATTTCATCCAAATCCGTTCAGCTGTTTTTGCGTGATTAAGTAACAAACATCCACACTTTCACATTTATAATATTAGTTAGGATATTTTGTCTGAATTAAAAGATATTTTTTTTATCTTGTAGGTATATCTAGGAAGCTCTGTGGACGAATACAACGATGGGTTCGTGGAAGCTGTCCATACGGTCGGGTCTAAACTCTTTAAGACTCGTACAAATAAGAGCAAGAGGGTCACCGATCAAACTCTCCAGCTTATAAAGGAGAGGCGTGAGATGATTCTGCAGTCTTCAGACGATTCATATATGTGTACGAAGCGGCAGCTCAATAAACGGATCTCTAAGTCCTTGAAACGCGATCTCCGTCACTATAATACGGGAAAAATTAAAGACGCGATTGAGCGAAATAAGGGCTCCAAGGTGTTTGCAAGAGATCTGTCTATTGGGCAGAGCCAGCTCACGAAACTGAAGACCGAAGATGGCAGAGTCATATCCGCCAAACCAGAGCTTCTAGGAGCAATCGAGGCTTTCTATGGACAGTTGTACACGTCAATCACTAAATCCACTGCAAATCTAGCAAACGACCCAAGAGCTAGATTGAGCCGACACTATACCGAAGATATCCCGGACGTCAGCCTGTACGAGATTAGGATGGCTCTGAAGCAGCTTAATAACAATAAGGCGCCGGGTGACGACAGAATTACGACCGAACTTCTGAAGGCGGGTGGAAAACCGATCCTTAAGGCCCTTCAGAAGCTGTTTGATTCCGTCATACTCGAGTGGAAGCGTGGTGGTACTGTTCTTTAAGAAGGGCGACAAGGCCCTACTCAAGAATTATAGGCCCATCTCACATCTGAGCCATGTCTACAAGCTGTTTTCCAGAGTCATCACGAATCGTCTCGCGCGCAGGTTCGACGACTTCCAGCCTCCCGAACAAGCCGGATTCCGAAAAGGCTTCAGCACCGTGGACCACATACATACGCTACGACAGGTTATACAGAAGATCGAGGAGTATAATCTGCCTCTCTGCCTAGCGTTTGTGGACTACGAGAAAGCCTTTGATTCGATCGAGACTTGGGCTGTACTGCAGTCTCTCCAACGGTGCCAGATTGACTATCGGTACATCGAGGTGCTGAAGTGTTTGTACGAAAACGCCACTATGTCAGTCCGACTTCAGGACCAGACCTCGAAACCTATCCTCCTGCAGCGAGGTGTGAGGCAGGGAGACGTCATCTCTCCGAAACTGTTCACGGCCGCAATGGAGGATGTCTTCAAGGTTCTGGACTGGAGTTGACTAGGCATTAATGTCAATGGCGAGTACATCACTCACCTTCGGTTTGCCGACGACATAGTAGTCATGGCTGAGACTACAGAAGAGCCCAGTACAATGCTCAATGACCTCAGTAGAGCTTCCGAAAGAGTGGGTCTTAAAATGAACATGGACAAAACTAAAGTCATGATAAATAACCATGTAGCACCCACTCCTATCAAGATCGGAGACTCCATACTCGAAGTTGTGGACGATTACGTCTACCTCGGGCAGACAGTCCAGTTGGGTAGATCTAATTTCGAGAAAGAGGTCAACCGTCGAATCCGACTCGGCTGGGCAGCGTTCGGGAAGCTACGCGGTATCTTCTCATCCAACATACCACAGTGTCTCAAGACGAAAGTCTATGACCACTGTGTGTTGCCAGTGATGACATATGGATCCGAAACGTGGTCGCTCACAATGGGCCTCATCAAAAGGCTTAAAGTCACCCAAAGAGCAATGGAAAGGGCTATTCTCGGAGTTTCCTTGCGTGACCGAATCAGAAATGAAGATATCCGCAGGAGAACCAAGGCTGCCGATATAGCACAAAGAATCGCCAAACTTAAGTGGCAATGGGCAGTGCACATTGCTCGCAGAACAGATGGCCGTTGGGGCTGAAACGTTCTGGAGTGGCGTGCGCGTACCGGAAAACGCAGCGTTGGAAGGCCTCCTACAAGGTGGATTGACGACCTGGTGAAGGTAGTGGGAATCCGATGGATGCGGGACGCACATGATCGTTCGTTGTGGCGACGCTTGGGGGAGGCCTGTGTCCAGCGGTGGACGTCTGTCGGCTGAAATGATGATGATGATGATGATATCAATACATTTCTGGAAGCCTTTTTTGAACACATTTATTGTGCGTACAACCATGGAGTGGAATTCCCTGCCGGAGTCTGTGTTTCCTGATAGCTACAACTTAGGGGTCTTTAAGTCAAGAGTGAATAGGTTTAGTTAGTTAGGTACCCTATAAATAGATAATAAAAAAAAATGTCATAAAATATCGTCTGAACATTAAGAATATCTTCTTACTAAAAATATACTTTTTAGATCGTGACTTTTTCGTAGGTAAATATTTGGATTTTAGTTTTTGAACTTAACTTTTTATTTGAATTATTTTCCACACTACATTTTTGGTATTTATTTAATAAAATAAAACTCGTTATTCAACGGCAATTTTGAACAATCCTTTTATTTTAGACATACTCGAATCAAATAATAATGTAAATAGTTTGTTACTGGAAACTTGCAAAAAGTAACTCCGTAAATATAAAACAAAGCACATACAGCGCCATCTGTTGTAGAATAGCAGCTTTTTTTTTTCATTTTTTAATTATTTTGAACTAGCTTTTGCCCGCGACTTCGCCCGCGTACATAATATGCAGCCTATGTCACTCAGGCAGTGCAGAGCAGTGGTGGCCGAGTGAGCAGTGGTGGCCGAGTGATAATGGCCCCGACTTACGAGCTGTAGGTCGCGGGTTCGAACCCAGCCAGGCGCTTGACTTTGTGTAATTTATTTCATCACCACTGCTCTCAAAACGGTGAAAGGTGAGGAAACCGGCATGTCCTAGAACCAAAAATTCGAAGACATGTGACATTCACCAACCCGCACTGGGCCCGCTTGGTGGATTACGGCTCATTCCCTCTCTTAGAGAGAAGGCCTGAGTCCCAGCAGTGGGAATTAAAAAGGCTGATGATGATGATGTCACTCAGGAATAAAGCAGCTTTTTCAGTGAAAACATTTTAGCAATCGGACGAGTACTTCCAGAGATTACCTACCACCTACAAACAAAAAAACAAACTTTACCTCTTTTTAATATTGGTTTGTTGTGTTTAGGTTTCCATATCTATGCAAATCAAAGAAATACAAGTAGGTATAGAAATCCTTTCCTTTTTTTTAATTGATGATAGGTTCGCGCTTGACCGCCATCTCATCTGATGGAAAGCGACGATGCGGTCGACGATGCGGTCGACGATGTAACGCGCTTACTACGCGTTCCAAATGAGAGTAGGACCCATTCCTATGTTTTGACGTCTCGTCGTACTTTCAAATCGAAGAAATTTTGGCAAAATTGAAGAACTCAGAGATGAGTAAAATTGAAGAACTGGATTCTGATAACTTTTTTCGTTCACAGTTCATAAATTAAATTTTTCGTAAATTAATTAATGTTTAAAAATTTCTTTTTGCTCGATTTGACAGTAAATCGTGACGTCACAACATGGCGGGCGATCCTATTCTCATTTGGAACGCATTGTACCTAGAAGAAACCTAATTAATCTCGACTTAGATTCTTTTTACTAAACACTCCGCCGCAGCCGCACCGCAACGTCAAGTATAAACCGTCATCGCTAACGCCATCTACCCGCCATTCAAGACAACTAGTGTAACAAAGCTACTCATCTATTAAAATATACCGCAATCCTATCATTAATCTTTTTTGTTGGTAATTATATAGGTATATTTTTTATCAACATATACACCAAATAGGTATACCAATTGTTTTTAATGTAATAACAAACCACACTATTAATAACAACATCACAAACTAGAAAATATTTAGGTACGATTAAATAAAACCATGACCACACTTCACCTAAAAAAATCTCGCCAAAACCTCTCACGCAAGCCTCTTGCAAAACTAATAAATTATCAGATATTGAGTTTTATTAAAATTCAAAATCGGTTCTATAATGTAACTGTGAAAGCGTAAAAGACCGAACGAATAACTTTCACAATTTTATTATTGAATAGGTATGGATTTAATTTCTCCACAAATGAATTACTTTTTTAAAATATTTATTTATATTATCTATATAGAGATTTAAAATTGATCGCACGAATGCACGAATAAACTCTTAAGCGGCTGTGGACATCAAAAATTACTATTGTCTATGATTTATAATGGCGCACATCCGAACAAGTGCGACAACCCTACGGACAAATACGTTTTTTGTCTCTGGTAGTAGTTTATGGCTTAAATACTAAAATTTGATTGGCTACCAAATGGCTAGTTAAAAATGGCGCGCGTTTTGTCACATCCTGTTATGTGTAGGGAGAGTGCATGGCCTCGCCGTTGATCCCGTTCTAAGATATTTTTCTTCAACGCCGCTGCTGTATATAAAATATTGACGGTGTTAAATTTCGTGATGGTGTTCTTTAAAAGGCCATGGATTTGATGAAAACGGTAAGGATATCATATTTGCAGTACATTTACATAAACATTTGTTTGGCTTTTGTTTCTTGTTTTGGTGATATTGAAACTGGCCATTACATTAGAAAAAATATCTCTTTCCAGACATTGTATGCACGTGGGAGGTAAGTGCCAATAGTTTTTGATAAATAGATAGTGTCCAGTTTCGGGTTTACGCAATAATAATCACCAATATGTTGATTTGTCAATACTCTGATGGCACCCGGCAACTGAGCGTTGTTACGCCATCTTATAGTCCTCCAAATGTTTCGCATATTTTGCAGCTTTACGTTAATACAAGAGAAAATTAAACGCTGAAATTTATACTTTAGTCGAAAGGAATTCCAATGGAAGTCAATTCGACAGTTATTGGTTCAGTAATAGGTATGTCATTTTCACTTTTGCATTTCATTTCATGACTTGAAAAACCACATGTGCTATGGATTTGTTGTTGTTTAGTCGGTACGGAAGCTATTGCATATTATAATCTTTGCATGGTAGATAGTTGTTTAGTGTTTAATGTACTTATTGCTTGATAAGATGAGGTTTTGTATATTCAATGACTGAAGTCCCAAATCATATAACCTAAAAATTTGACAAGCCGTAGTGAAGTCCAACGTTCAAACGGGTTGTCATTTCTGTACATTCCGCAACGAAACTCAAGGTTACCTTTTCTTTTAAAAAAATGCCATATAGCCAATCAAGTTAATGCAATGAGTTTCTTCAGAATGTAACTGTTTACTTCACACCATATTACCAGATAAACTTTCTTGTCAAATGATTTACTTGTTGTGAATTTCAACTGACAGATCTACTTTGTATTAATTAGTCAAGTAAAACCAATTAGAGTCCGTAACCTGTATTTGACTGTGCAATGAAATAAAACTGTTTCATGTTTAATTTTATAATATAGCAGTAGTTATATAACCTATGAATGATATGTAGATGTCTACGGTTATTTTATTCATAAATTTACAACCTGTTTAAACATTGTAGTTTCAGACAATTCAAAAGTAGATTGTCATCATTAGAGAGTGGTTCAGTTATGGTGGTTTTTGACATTTATTTGTTAATATAATTATCAATAAAGGTATGTGTAAAAGATTCACACACTAGTCATTCGGTGAAATTTAAAAATATTGTGCTATAAGACAATAATATAATCAGTTTACATAATACAACAATTTCAATCTTGTGTGTAAATCTTATTAACCTTTCAATCGTGGTAATTAGAGACACAAGAGAAAGACAATAGGTGTGCGAATGCCGGCGTTTTCTTGGGGTTTAATGAATTAAAATGGCACAGCTCTTCATTAACTTTAAGAAACTACAAAACAGGCAATGCAAGATAGTAAAGCTCATTTAAAATAAAACACCTTTACTAATTGGGTAGGTATTTCATTATTTTAATTTTAAAGCATCCCAGTAATTTTTGTAGAAAAAGTATTTTATTTATTAAAATTTATTGTAGATTGCATGATTTAAATATCAAAAACTTATCTATTGTCTATGATTATTTTAGTCTGTAATGGACTTTATTGATGATAATTTAGAATTTTCTTATTAAAAAAAATACTGGTGGTGGTTGCCAACAGTGCTGGATTAGCCAAGAAGTAATAGTAGCAAAGATTATAATAACAAATGATTTGTTATTAAAATCTTTGCTACTATTATATGCTAATATTATCAGGTATCTTGCCCATACATATGCACTATCAATGTAAAATAATTATGTATGTGCTCTGTGCGTTTTGGGGGCTTGGCAAAAACAAGTCTGAAAATCATATGAAATCTAATTTAATAGATTGTCTATAAACATATAGTAAGCAACTGCCTATGGAGCCAGTGACGGCACTTAAAGGCCCTATAATAAAAATAACTTTAAAAAGTTTTAATTTGTAAGATTTAATGAGTCTCTTGGTAGAATTGACTGTAGGCCCCACATTGGCTTAATCCCGCACTGAATAATAATATGTTTTTACGTAGCACTGTAGTTTTGGGAGTAACAAGTCTCGTCAAAATATTGTCTTGTTTGGTGATGGTATATTTGATAGCTTTCATGAAAATAGTTGATGAATTCTTTGATGGTGTGATATTAGATTCCTACTTATGCTTTAAACATGCATGTTCTTAATACAACATTCTTTATTATAATAATATTGTAAGACTTCTTATTATGGTTCCAAAAGTTTAATACAAGCAAAACATGTTGCAAAATAAGGTATGCCTTTGGCAGCAAATGAGTTTTCCACATGTAAATGTTTCTGATGAAGAAATACAAAAAACTCAATAACAAATGATATGCTTAAATATTCAATGTTGTGTTAACAAAAAGAAACTTATTTTCTACTGTTATATTTGTTTTACTATTGTTAGCAATGAGACCAACTCATTTGCAGAATGTAGCTCCAGAATGGTCATTAGTGAGTTGAATGTAATGTTGATTTATGAACTAATTTAGTAGCTAAGCAAGCATGACAATTAGCTTTGTAGTCTACCTATTCAATCATGGCTTCATCATATTTCTTTTAATTATTTTGATTTATCAAAATATTATGCAATTGCCTCCAATGACTTATTTAAATTCTTTTAATGTATCCATAAAAAATAATTAAAACGAAATGAAAGTCGTTTTTTAATAATATTGTATTAAATAAAGCTACATGCCCTAATTACTTATCTATAAGCATAAATGCATTTTTAATGGGCATATATTAAATGTGCACTAGTGTATAGAAATTAGGCTAATCCACTTATAATTTATTCAGTTACTTTCTATCCATTATATTTATCCATGAAAGTATATTTGGATTGGTCAAAATTTCTACACTTCACACTGGCTTTCTGGGTTGTAATTTAGTGTAGCAATATTTGTTGTCAGCACTAGGGCAAAAATAAAATGGAAACCTGCACCAAGTCGGACATTTAAAAAGTAGTAAGGTGAGGCTAAGATAACAAAACATCAGTAATAAGCCTAAATCCTTTAATCTAATTAAAATATGGGACCCAACATACAATAATAATATCTGTAGGATCGTATTTTACAATGGTGTGTTCTTATAAAATAAAAATCTTGATGTGGTAGGTGCCTACAGCCGCCTCAATGCCATTGTTGATTATTGAATAATGGATATGAGAACTCAAATGTTGGAAATGATCAAGTGTCAATTCTTTAAAGTAGTAGGTACTGGTAGCACAAGTATTAATATATTTATGAAGACTGATGCATTATGTTTAAATATACATTGATTGTTCAAAGTTGTAGACTACAAAATTAATATAAATATGGTGTCCAAAGTAAATTTTCCATTATGCCTTTAACTGTTTGCGTTGGATTGGTCCAACAAGTCTTTTCATTTCGTATTCGCCAGGGTTGTGTGTTGACGTCTGAGTACTCCATGTCGTTTAGTTTTTCAATCCCCATAGGTGACAGAAGAGCTGACAAGATGGAATATTTGGTCGTGGATGTGCGACCCTGGTGGAATGAACGCGAGAGTTTGTCGGATATAACCGACGTTGGCGGTTAAAAGGCTCTTATTGTAATAATACACACATGAATGTGAAATGTAGAAAAAAAAAAGCGCGCCAACATTTATCTTCACCTAAAGGTGCGTGCAGACATCGCGAGGCGTGCGTGGTGGTTTGCGTGCTCAGCTCGAGCATGTGTCGTTCGGGACGCACGCATAAATGTACAATGCGTTCCAAATGAGAATAGGATCGCCCGCCATGTTGTGACGTCACGATTTACGAGACGTCAAAACATAGGAATCGGTCCTATTCTCATTTGGAACGCGTAGTACCGTCGTATGCATCAGGTTGAGGCATGCGTGACGAACCATTCGCGACGCACGCCTCGCGATGTTTGTACTCGGCTTAAAAGTCATCGATCGACGACAGCGCTTTCGAGCGCATGAGCGACAATCTAGCTGTATTGCCTGTTTGTAATGATCATGATTTTCAGATGTTTATTTCAAAACATACCTTTCTGTAATATGTGGTTTCTTACTGTAAACACTAACTCAATGTACATGATTAGGGTAAGTTTTTCAATCCTCAGATAATTTTTATCTAAAGAAGATTGATGACAGTTTGTCCAATCACAAATTCATTCTTCAGATAAAAATTTTGTAAAGATTGAAAAATTCACCCTCAATGTGTTAACAGCATAAATACTTTATGGGAGGTCTCTATCCATACTATACATAAATTCAGAATCATAGATGAATCAACATTCATTGCCACTTGATCAATCATCTTCTCCAACAAGAGTTGAAATTGATTTATTACTGACCAATTGTTTTCATATAGTTTTTTTTAGTTTGGTTGCAATCAATAATCTAAGATGCTGAATTTTACTTCGAATTATTTTTAATGTTAGTTCAATATTAAAAGCCTTTTTCTATTCTAAAATAGTAAATTATCAAATTACAAAACTGACAACAATCTTGGTTATTTTATTACATGTGAGGGCCATTTCAGGATACTGCTTCCTACCTGTTCAAATGAAATATATTGGTTAGGTGGTACAAGTTATGTCTTATGATTATCATTAAATAAATCAATATGCACACAAAACAGTGTTTTATGTAATGTAAAACAAAACTTCAAAATAAAGTGGAATGAAAAAGCACAATCATATTTTTAATTTTGGTAATTTTGCCGAATACTAATGAAATGTAAAGTAATTTCAGATCTCTGGGATCTGAAATGATTTGGTCAAACTCTGGAGAAATGTGTAATCCTGGTTCTTTACTGTATACATGTAATAAAATGGTGACATGGCGACGGACCAGAAGTTCTTCAACACGGCCTACATAGTATGGAAAGTGACCTACCTTTACTATTTAATTTGTAGTTGTTAGAACTTGTATTTGTTGTATGTATAAAATATTTCATAACTGGAATTGGATGTGGCGTCAAAGAAATGTTTCAAGTTCTGAATTAATATCTATGGCGTGTTTCAGGACTATGAGTTCCTAGACTTATCTGATGTGAAGGAAGCGGAATTGAACAGACTGCAGTGCGCCCTCTACGAGCGGATACCTGACATCTCGGCGAACGCACTCGCCGGAGGCTGGAACGAACCTGTTATAGGTGAAGATTCCTCTCTAATAATTTATTTTACTTTGACTGATGACTGCGCAAGTAGACCAACAGTGATATTCGTTTGAGAAAGTTAAATAATGTATACTGTGGGGACTATAGATCCGTCATCGTGTTCATCGAGCACGGCGGGCGCCGGGACCGTGTCGAGCAGCGTGGACAGCCTGTCGGGCGGCGAGTGCGAGATGGCGCCCCACTCGCCGGCGCGCGCCGCCCCGCACGCCGCGCCGCCGCCCTACGCGCAGCCGCCGCCCGCCTACCCGCCGCCGCACCACCACCAGTGGCCCGTGGCGCCGCCCAACGTGTACGTAAGCCAGGTCACCGCCAACGTCAACGTGCACGGCTACATGGGCCAGTACTACCAGCCGCAGCCGCAGTACCCGGCCGCGCCCGCCGAGCGCGCCGCACGCACGCAGCGCCGCGACCGGCGCGGCAAGCGGCCCGCGTCGCCGCCGCCGCAGCCGCCGCCCTACTACCTGCAGTACCCGCAGTACTACCCCGCCGCGCAGGCGCAGGGCGCGCCGCTCTACCACCTGCCCGTCTACCAGCCGCTCGTCTACGGGCCCTACGCCTACCCGCCCTACTACCCTGACTACCCCATGCCCGTGGAGGGCGAGCCCGACAAGGGTCCCGAAGACTACCCGCAAGAAGTAGTTATGGAGCAGGAGGCCGTGGACGCGTACTACGCCAGTGCACATTACGCCGCGCCGCCATATGGCCCACCAGTGGAGGCCGGCGTTGAGTACATGCCGCCCATGTACCTGCCACCCCCACCTCACCCGCCGCCCGTACCCATGCAGCCACAGCCACCGCCACAGACCACGCCTCATCAGTTCAACGTTCACGCCAAGAACTTTGTGCAGGGACAGAGTCAGAACAAGACCTACACACCTCAAGACAAAAGTCAGGAACAAAAACCCATGCCTCCACCGCCGACAGCTTCAGCATCGGCTGGATCCGTCGAGTCGCTGCCTATGAAGGACCTGAAAATCGGAAAAGGTCCTGGCAGTCCAAAACAATCAGACAGAATGCCTGATACTGCCCAAGCGAAACTTTCCCCAGTAGAAAAAGTTGCAACTACGCCAAAGACTGAGGTCACAAAAACATCGTGGAACGCTACAGAAACAAAACCTGAGGCCTCGATTGCTGCGCAATCTCCGGCAAACAAATCGTTCCCACCACCGTCAGTGCCCCCTACCAATCAGATTTCTACAAATAAGATTCAACCGGCGGTTCCGAAACCGACTAAGGGTCCAGCGGCGCCGTTCTCGGGTGGTAAACAGCCGGCCAAGTCTGTCGTCCCTCAGACCGTGGTCCCCGTACAACAAGCCGCATCCACCCCTAAGGCACCTTTCGGTAGCAGACAAAAGCGTGACGGACCTACCAACCGCTCCCCGTCCAACGAAACTAATGAGAATTCTGATAGGGCCGCACCTGCAGTCGAGCACGTGAAACGTGAACCTCCGCTGCCGCCCAGCAAGGCACCGATGCCGATCTCGATCACATTGCACGCGGCGGGGCCACCACTCATCGTGACAAATAAGGCACCGTTCGGTCATTCGCGCAAGGGAGCCGTTGCGCCCGAGCCTCCTCCGGTGCCTCAACCGCCCCCTCCCGCGCCCACCGCGTCGGACTTCCCGCCGCCCCCCACGCCGCGCAACCGTGGCGAGCCCGTGCCGCCGCCCCCGCAGCCGCCGCAGCCGCAGCCTGCCCCCGGCAAGTCGTGGGCCAGCCTGTTCTCCAACAAGAGCAGCGGCGCAGCCGCGCCCGCCCCCGTGCCCGCACCGGTGCCTGCCCCCGCGGCGCCGGCGCCCGAGGAGCCGCCCAGTCCCACGACAGCGGCGCCTCCTGTGCCCCCCAATATTCAAAAGCCGGTCGCTAAAGTGCCGCCCTTCGATGCATCGCCATCGCAGGCGACCACTGTCGACAAGAGTTCCCCGACGCCGCGCAATGCTCCGCCGGCGGTTCTGTCGTACTCTGAGAAGACATCAGTCAACGCTACGGCAGGAGGAGCGCGTGCGGTGCCGGTGGCCGAGCCGCGCGACGTGCCGGTGAACAAGGAGCCCAGCCCTGCCGTGCCCGTGCAGCCCTCGCCCTTCAGCGATGATCCAAACTCATATAGGATGGGAGGTAAGTTCCTATCGAGATAAAGGCTTTAAAGATATAAGTAGCAATGTAAAAGAAACATCAATAATTACATAAATATGTTAAATAAGAGCTATAGTTATTGACAAAGAAACATAATTTTTTGAATTGTTATTCAGAATTCCTGTCAAAGTACCAGTTGGACAACCGCCCAGTTTCGCTGCTCCCTCGGGGTCTCACTAACCGCTCTAACTATTGCTACGTGAACGCCATCCTACAGGCGTTGATCGCCTGCCCACCTTTCTACAACATGTTGAAGGCACTGCCGTATCAGACACGCCGTGGGAAATCCAGCACGCCTGTTATTGATTCCTTGTAAGTATTTATGGTATTAGTGACTTGTGTTTTATTATAATCAATTTGTAACAGTTTTCTTTGGTTAAGTTTACATTATACTGTTTCCTTTGATTTTAAATTAGTATAACGTTTATATTTCCGAAAATAAAAAAAGTTTCAGATACCTCCAGGGTATCTGAAACTTCCTTCGAGTAACTTTAATTTTACACTTTGGATGTAATTCGACGTACATTTTCATTGTTTTTCTTACTAATGATGAAACGAATATTCGCATATTTTTTGACATTCGCATTCGCAAAAAACATACGAATGTGTGGCTAATGTTTCTGACAAACAAAAAAAAATAATATTTTGTTTGATTGGATACAGAAAGACAAAACAACTTATATGATTATATATTTACTTTAATATTTTTCTATCAACCAACTTTATTTCACATTTGCAGTATTGACATACAGTGAAATAACATGTTAACCTTCACAACAAATCTTTTCGAACTGAATTTTGGTGACGCGCGGCCCCCTATTTCTCCAAATGGGTGCGTGACGATATTCGTATCCATCAGATGAACGTTCGTATGGTTCTGCGGAACCTTGACGTGAATAATGCCAGTCGTCCCGACGGCATACTAGAAGTTGTTCTTAAAACTTGTGCTCTTGAATTGTCGCCAATCTTGACCCGCCTATTTCGCCTCTCATGTAAGACTGAAAAAGTGCCGATGGCTTGGAAGCAAGCTAACGTTCAGACTGTACCCAAGAAGGGCAGTCGAGCTGACCTGGTAAACTACTGATCCGTCTCCATTACGTCCATACTCTGTGAGAGTATGGAACTGCTGCTTAACAGAAAACTTCTGGCACATCTAGAAGCTAACGACATCCTCAGTACCCGGCAATACGGTTTTTGCCGAAGTCGGTTTACTGGGGACCTTCTAGCGTATGCCTGCCATTCACATCTGGAGCGAGGTCATTGAGAAGCATGGGGAAGCGCTTGCCGTCTCCCTTGATATCTTGAAGGCTTTTGATAGGGTCTAAGTTGGCACGACAGCCTTATTCCTAAGCTTCCTTCCTTCGGTCTAACAACTAGTCTGTGTGATTGTGTCGTAAACTTCTTAAGGGATCAATCCATTCGAGTGGTTATTGACGGCTGCTCGTCGGGTCAAATGGATATTAATGCCGGGGTCCCTCTGGGGTCGGTACTCTCGGCAACACTGCTCTTGCTGCACATAAATAACCTACATAAACGTGGTACTTTTAGGTATACAGACGATAGCACTGTTGTTGCGAGTAACATGCCCGACACGCGAGCTAGTGGGTCTCAGATTCAGTCTCTCCGAGATCTCTCTCAGACACAGTCAGACAATCTCAGATGGGGTGGGGCGATGCCAATCTGGTCAAATTCAATGGCACTAAAATCCACGCGAGTCTTTTTTCCGCTAAAGGTAGCGCAATTTCGGCTTCTACATCGACGCAAAAGCTGAACTGCCTGCCTGCCTGAGGGTGAGACGGTATTTCACGCCGGAATAGCTGCTCGACCTCTATCAAGCGCAAGTTCGATCGTGTATAGAGTAATGCTCTCACCTTTGGGATGGGTCTAAGTGCATTGGAATTGCAGAATTTAATTCCGCCAAGTCCGTTCCATCATCGGACTAAAAGACGTACGGCGTTGCGACACTGGTACATGGTGGACATTCCACAGCTAAGGAGCGGAATTCCCTGCCGGAGTCTGTGTTTTCTGAAAAACTTTTTGTGCTAAACTTCATTTAACCAGTCTGTTACGGCTCTGTTATCTTCGGTTTAAACTTGGCTGACACGAAATGTGAAACCAGTATGACATTTTGTGCGCACTTTGTTTAAAAGTCTATATTCGCATTCGCGAATATTGAATTTGAATATTCGCATACGCGAATGTGAGAAATCAGACATTCGTTATTTATTTATTTAAACTTCATGTACAATAGTGGTACATAGGCGGACTTAATGCCACAAGGCATTCTCTACCAGTCAACCTTTGGGTTAAAAAAGACAAGATTGTGGTAGGTTTGCACAATAAACAAATACATAATAACAAATAGTTCAAATGGAAAAATATAAAATAAGTCGTTACATCGCTAGAGCTTTTAAACCATTCTCGATGTTGACGATAGGCGAGTGGAAAAGGAGCCTCTTAAACTGTGTTCCTTTTGAGACTATTAGACGAACGAATATTACAAGTAAACGGACATTATGTAGGTAGTGTAAGGTGCAGAGTAGGCGTTAGAGGGATTATTAACGCTGGTGTGGTATGTGCAGGGTGGAGTTGTGCTACGAGTTCAGTCCGCTGGCGCCTGCGGCTCGTGCCGCCCGCGGTGCTTGTGCGGGGGGCGCGCCCGCCGTGCCGGCCGGGCCCCCGCTGGAGGGCGGCGCGGGGCAGCGCGTGCTGCGGGCGCTGCGGCCCTTCCCCGGCTCGCAGGAGGGCCGGCAGGAGGACGCCGAGGAGTTCCTGGGTTGTCTGCTCAACTCGCTCAATGATGAGATGCTCGAGGTGAGTCCCACTCAGTACGTGCCGGCCGGGCCCCCGCTGGAGGGCGGCGCGGGGCAGCGCGTGCTGCGGGCGCTGCGGCCCTTCCCCGGCTCGCAGGAGGGCCGGCAGGAGGACGCCGAGGAGTTCCTGGGTTGTCTGCTCAACTCGCTCAATGATGAGATGCTCGAGGTGAGTCCCACTCAGTACGTGCCGGCCGGGCCCCCGCTGGAGGGCGGCGCGGGGCAGCGCGTGCTGCGGGCGCTGCGGCCCTTCCCCGGCTCGCAGGAGGGCCGGCAGGAGGACGCCGAGGAGTTCCTGGGTTGTCTGCTCAACTCGCTCAATGATGAGATGCTCGAGGTGAGTCCCACTCAGTACGTGCCGGCCGGGCCCCCGCTGGAGGGCGGCGCGGGGCAGCGCGTGCTGCGGGCGCTGCGGCCCTTCCCCGGCTCGCAGGAGGGCCGGCAGGAGGACGCCGAGGAGTTCCTGGGCTGTCTGCTCAACTCGCTCAATGATGAGATGCTCGAGGTGAGTCCCACTCAGTACGTGCCGGCCGGGCCCCCGCTGGAGGGCGGCGCGGGGCAGCGCGTGCTGCGGGCGCTGCGGCCCTTCCCCGGCTCGCAGGAGGGCCGGCAGGAGGACGCCGAGGAGTTCCTGGGCTGTCTGCTCAACTCGCTCAATGATGAGATGCTCGAGGTGAGTCCCACTCAGTACGTGCCGGCCGGGCCCCCGCTGGAGGGCGGCGCGGGGCAGCGCGTGCTGCGGGCGCTGCGGCCCTTCCCCGGCTCGCAGGAGGGCCGGCAGGAGGACGCCGAGGAGTTCCTGGGCTGTCTGCTCAACTCGCTCAATGATGAGATGCTCGAGGTGAGTCCCACTCAGTACGTGCCGGCCGGGCCCCCGCTGGAGGGCGGCGCGGGGCAGCGCGTGCTGCGGGCGCTGCGGCCCTTCCCCGGCTCGCAGGAGGGCCGGCAGGAGGACGCCGAGGAGTTCCTGGGCTGTCTGCTCAACTCGCTCAATGATGAGATGCTCGAGGTGAATCCCACTCAGTAACAGTTGTTCCTAAAGATATCCCTACTATGACTTCGACCGACTAACCGATTAGTCAGTTGTAAAGAGCTTGCTTAGTCAAAAAACCCGCTTTCGGTCGGAAGAATCCGTCAATTTCCGTGACGCTTCATTTACAATTGATCCGCGTGCAGGCATAATTTGTTTTATTTCACAGTGTTCCTTGATTTTTACTTTTGCATTAATCAGAGCAGTGTTTTTGTATAAAAATTTAAGACAATGACATTGTTTCATTAAATTTTTAGTTAAATGAAACAATGTCTCAAATGAATAACCATATCAACTATCATCTAGGTTCTGTAATCATGAATTGATTCTATATACATTTTATATTGAGAAATGTACAAAATTTCTGTAGCAGTCTGATTTTCAGCTCTTTTTGCTGAATAATCACCGACTGCCAAAAAACCTAGATACTCGGCTATAAAGATTAGTCTTTACATTTGTAAATTGTGCAGTTTCTCATATTCAAAAACAAGCAGTCATGACATTTTTTGAATAAGGTACCAACATTTAAAAAATAAACCAACAATAACAAAACCAATGTATCAATTTGTTATTCTCATGTCTGCCTTAGGCGATTATCATGCTGCATGTTGCCTGTCAACGCGCCTACGCGCGTGCAAATCTGCATCGTCGTGCGTGTTTTTTACGCACTCGCGCGTAGGTGCGTTTTGTAAATTCACGCAAACTTTGACTCATTTCATAAAAAATCACTCACGACACTACGAGACTGTGTGTCATATACCTCGCGTCCCGCCCCGCATTCAAGCACGTGTGTGCATGTTTCTCTTCGCATGTACGCGCGTAATCTGCATGAACAGGCGTGGATGCATTTTCGATATGTTGGACTATGTGTGTTTTCTATACAAACGGACATACTTATAAGCAACGTTAAAACACGCATTCACGCGCTACGCTGCGTGGTGCGTGGCAGTGTGATAATCGCCTAATACTTGAAGAATACCGATATATCGTTATGTTTATATTTCCAGCTGATAAAGCTAGTCGAGCCGGAAGAGGCCCTTGCGCCGACGGCGGCGGAGCTGGCGCTGGCAGCGGCCGAGGACGACGAGTGGAAGGTGATGGGGCCGCGCAACCGTGGCGCCGTGGAGCGCCGCTGGGCCGCGCGCCGCACGCCCGTGGCCGACATCTTCCGCGGCCGCACGAGGCTGCGCCTGCACAAGGCGGCGCACCACGACGTTACCGACGCCGTGCAGCCTTTCTTCACCTTGCAGCTTGATATTGAGGTCAGTCAAACACTCATTTAATTACTGGGGACTGGTTCCTGAATTAACCACTTGCGACGAGTGCTTTCGTGTCCTATTCGCTAGAGTCGTGTGCTTACGATTGGGTACTTGTTGTGTATGCTGTATCCATAGCGAGTGCGCGCGCATGACATGTTATGAAACATGGCGTTTTGGATTGAGAAATAAAACTAGCTAGCGAGCAAGACGGTGGTTTTAATTACGACGCACCTACACTCCAGTACTCCATCTCGTTTAGCTCTTCAATCTCCATAATTATGTGACAAGAACTGACGAGATGGAATATTTGTGCATGGGTGTGCGACCCGACCGGAATATACGCGAGTGTAGCAGTGAAGTTAAAATCGCGTCAGCCCTTTTTTGTCACAGTAACAGACTTCCTAAAGTAGAATTAAAAAAATACTCAACATAACATTTTTCATTCCGAAATTGTGAACCCACAAGTTTCGCAATAATAAGAAGCACTGGTACACCACCATACTACTTATTTTTGTTCGGAAACAGACATAATAAATTACAAAACCTAAAATATCTATTTTGCACCTGGTTACGCCAAATAACCCAGAAAATAAATCGTTTTTAAACTTACCATGATGGTACTTTATTTTTCGTCTCCGAGAGTGATAAAATAATCACTGCAATGTTGACAGCATTGACTGAGTAAATTTTGTCAACAAATTCAACTGTACAACATACTAGTAACTGTCACTAAGACTCAAAATATTATTCCAGCGTGCGAACAGTGTAAAAGACGCGTTGGAGTTGCTGGCCGGGAAGGACACTCTAGAAGGCGTCAGCGATGCGTGGCAGCAACTGTCGCTAGAACAGTTGCCGGTGGTGTTACTGTTGCACCTGAAGTGCTTCCAGCTCGACGCCGACGGACACACCGCCAAGATCGTCAAGAATATTGACTTCTCGATTGACTTGAAAATCGATCCAAGTATGTATTTTTCTGTTTTTATCAACTGACAGAAACTTATGGTCATGATCAATGTATACAATGATGTACTTATTTTTCGTCTCTGAATGACATTACAATGTCTAAAACCTGTGGTAAACATTAACTGAGTTAACTAAAAAATATTAATTAAAAATATTTGTTTTTCGTGACAGCACTAATAACATCATTATTATTACTTTTGCAGAAATAATGTCTTCTAAGCTGAAGTATACGTCGAAGCAACGCGTGTACAAACTGTTCGCTGTGGTGTACCACGAGGGCGTGGAAGCGGTGAAGGGACACTACCTCACTGACACTTTCCATGGACAAGTGGGCTGGATACGGTAAGATGCTCTTTAGAAGAAAATAGTACATAATAACAATAGTATTCAATATGAATCTCACTATGATGTCATTATTTTTCGTCTCCAATCGTGATCAAAATCACGGCAAGTGTGGACAAACCTAACTGAGACAATTGTCGCGCCATAATTGCAAGTCAGGGTGATGCAATAAATTTTGCTAAACTGTGTGTTGTACGCTGCAGGTACGACGACTCTACGGTGACGCAGGTGAGCGACGCGGCGGTGCTGAAGCCCAAGCCGCCGCGCATGCCGTACCTGCTGATGTACCGGCGCCACGACACGCTGCCGCCGCACCGCAAGGCGGAGTGAGGCGCGCCGCGGCACGTGCCGCTGGACGTGCAGCTGCACGTGTCGCGCGTGCCGTGCCGCCGCGCCGCGCGCGCCGCGTCGTGGTGCTTGGGCGGCGCGGCGCCGCACCGCCTGCTGCAGCGCCGCACGCTGCACGCGCCGTCGCACCTGCTGCAGCGCCACCAGCCGCCGCACACGCTGCGCGTCTACCTGTGCCCCGTGCACTACTCCCGCTGGATATTATCTACGCTCACGGACCCTGACTAGATCTGACTCTTTCTTCATTTTGTTGTTTAAAAGTACAAAATAAGGTTCCGTTCGACGAACACGGTCAAGTGGTGGCGCTGTAGTATAGTCGAGACTGAACCCGCGATTGAACGATTATAAAACTAATTCTAATAGTTTACGAGTACGGTTGATGTAAATAGTATTTAGTACGACCGGAGAGAGGAGGCTGTACGCGAGCGCGACGGTGTCTTCAGAAGCACGTTTTCGCTCGGTAACACTACGCTACTTACGCGATTTATGATGTGCCTCCTCTTTTCTTAGTGTCTATTTGTAACTTTTCTCCTCGACAATATGGAATTGTGGTGTTAATAAATTATAAAAAATGTAAAAAAACATTGTAGGATATCTGCTATCGAATTCATGATACATATTATTTCTGTTCAGTTCGAACATTAAATTGATGTAATCAGCTGTTAGATAGTACAAAGCCGTTAAAAGATGTGATATTAGTCCCAAGTATACCAGTGCCTATGGATAAAATACAGAAGTATTTATAAGTGTAGATGCTGGTATTTTGCGACTGGCAAAAGAGTACGCGAAGGAAAAATATGTAACTTGAATTATAAATTTAGTTTAGGATTAAGCAATAAATTAAGGGATCGTGGAGTATTAACGCTGGCAATGTTAATGGTATCGGTGCTTAGACGGACTGACTGTGGCAGTGAGAGTGATATGTGCCCTATGATTCTTGTGATAACGGAGTGCTTGAGGACGATTACAGCAGATTGTTTATTTGTACACACTATTGTATAGATATTGTTATAACAATATAAGTGTTAAATATAAATAGATTATATTATTATCTCGCCGTTGGCATGTTGTGGGGAATGTCTGTTTTTAATATTATTCAAATTCATTGAGGTCTATTTTTATTCTGTTTGAAAATTTTGGGAATTATGGTTGGCACTCTTGATACCGTGACACAATGGTTTAACTTTGTCGGCCTGGATGGGCGGTCAGAGTGCGAGCCTTATTTTACAATCGAACTAGCTGACTGTTGGATTTGTTAAAATTTACGAATTAATTGTTCTATCAATATTAACATTCAAAATGTGACTCGAGACTCGAAAGTGTGTGAGATAGCAACAAGTGCTATGATTATGTTAGTGTCCACTAGTATTTAAATATCTGAATTGATTTTTGTATGTTAATAAAGTGAATTGCTTTAGAGTTGACTAGCTAGTTTGATATTACAATTTTATTAATAGCTACGCTATCCATTTATTATTGTAAATTGATATGAAGCATTTTGATCTCACTCATATTGTTGTTGTTTGGGAATTATTACGAGTTCGGATGTAAATTTCCTTAAAATGATGAAGGCAATACATCATGCCTTATTAGGTATTTGAATGCTAATATTACGAAATTGACCAAAAAGTATGGATATTATTTGAAATTGCTGCTATTCTAGCTTTTCTACTATAGTGTTATGAAAATCATAATAATATAAAAAAGCCAACACTATATTAGGTGTGTAAAATGATATCTTTAAATGCACTTCAGTTGTGTCCAAATTATAATGAAGGAGTATTTAATCTTATAATTAGTCAATTTAACTATTATTATAATGAAAACGAAATAGGTTTAGTTTTGTATGATAGTTTCTAAACAGAGTTATATACTAACTTGCTAAGCTTTTTATATGTATAACTTGGTTGTTGTTAATTCGTTTATTTTGGATTGTGGGTAGGTATTAGTGTAGTTAGCGGTTACTGAAGGTAGTTAGTGGACGCGAGTGCTGCGAGCGACGGGCTTTGTCGCGCAGTAGGCTCTGTGCGGGGCGGTCGTGATGATGTACTCTATGCAGCTCCAATAAGCACATGAAATAGACCAGTGAACGTTTTTTCAAATGTTCCTGTATTTAAAACACATCAAGTGCCTATAACTTTTTTAATTTACAATATTAGGAGCAATGCTTCATTGTTTTATGTTTACCTGTGCCTGAGTAATCTCTTTTATCAAAGATTAGTATTATTATTTTGCAAAAATGTAAATTATTAAAAAAAAAGAGATAGCAGCAGATGTATTCAGCCATCTCATAATAAAGCGCAACTCTCGAATGCATTCGCACGACCGTCCTTCTGTAATTTATCGCGTATTAGCACACGGCACCTATTCTAAATGATATTAATGCAGCTGCTTGCAATTGTACATAACGATTACATTAAATGTTCAATAAGAATAACACGAATTTATTCATCTATTTCTAATAGAAATAATCAGTAGCCCATCTCTCTGACCCGCTCTAGCGCAGGTCTACAAAACCCACGGCATTTTTTTCTTGCACAAGTTAATATTATTATGTATTAGTTTTTAAAAATCTGTTCCTCTCGTTTTAGCAATATTTATTTATCTTGTGTGAAGTATTGCTGGAGTTAGTGCGTGTTACTGTGTTTGTATGTTTTTGTTCAGTTGGGTGCGAACTAGAAATAATGTTACAACAGTACATTGACACTTAAGTTTACGTTGGACGCATCATTGTAGAGTTTTTTTGTTAGATTATATTCATTTAGCCATTAGCTAGTGATACCTGTACATACTACAAGGCTTATAATGTTAGATTGGTGTATTACATATAATAAGCCTTAACGTAAAAAGGTACGTACTAGCAATGTCCTCCAGTGAATGTGGTGGAATCTTATATGCGTAAGACTGAGCGCAGGGTCCCCGAATGTCTGTTATTTATGTTTTTATTAGGATGTGAACACGAGCACACATAGCTAGTAAGATTTTATAGTAACAAACGCTGCCTTTTAGTTAAGTATATGTGTTGCGTATTTATTGAATTAATACTAACTTAATCTAATTGGAGTAAAACCTCGTGTGATGTCGCATCTCAGTTGAGCACATAACGGATTCAGGTTGGTTGCGTATACAATAGAAAGATGTTCAACTCAAGTTATTGATATTGATGCACGATCATGACGTACGTAGGCGTACTGTAGGTAGCGGTTCTCTAGTTACTGCAACATGTAGTTGGCTGTGACATAGCTGTTGGTTAGTGTGCCAAACGCCAGTAGCCACATTTATGTAAATCTTGACATCAATCACAAAAATCGCAAACTTAATACATCGTTACTATGGTATACTAATCAGTATAGATGATAGAATGTAAAATTGTTGCATTATGTATATTAGTTTGAAGAGTTTAATCAATTAGTGAATGTTCCTGATGATAGTTTGTAATTAAATATCAGATCAAAATAGTTGTGAGCGAAATCGAACTACTTTTTAACTAGTTTTATTTACAGCAGAGAGCAGCTTATTTTATGTTTTTTTCTTTGTTCTCGAAATGATGAAAGCTAAAACGCCAATAACCTTTGAAATGGTAGCATGAATCACTCCCATAGATTCATGGATTGTACAGAGCTCATTGAGTATGACATGCTAGTGTACCTCAAACTTGTTTGACAGTAATAATAAATCTTTTCTCTTAAGATGTAAGATTTGTGTATAGTTTTCTCAGTCATAAAAGCTGCATTCATACAAATACAAGGGCTTATCTCAGTGTTACAGATAGTTTAGTATCTAACAAATTACACATAATTGTATTGAAGTAAAAATGCTATGTACCCACACTGATTATATGAGAACAAAATGTTTGAGGAGTCTTGACCACCTTGAGACCCCACACATATCTACTAACTGGTGATAAACACTGAGTTAATACCGATGAGTAAGCTACTGAAAATACACACTTCCCAGCCGGCCTGGTGCCGTCTTATCACACTACAAAATGTGTCAAATGACGAGCTAACAGCTTATAGCTCAATCACACAGAACCAACTTTGCTTTAGATTCCTTTTGTGGAAATGCAAGGATCTCAAGACCCTCTGCCCCTCTGTATGGTAGAGAGTATTTCGCGTTTTCAATAACATCCAATAAAAAAAGATTTATTATTATACTGTCCAAGCTAATTCCAACTAACCTGACATGACCATCCAACTCTGATAGTGTATGATTGAAGACTCGTATAGCCGCTCTGTAAACCTCAACTCGGTTTTAGCCTCACTTCTTTCTTCAGGGATTAATAATAGTTTATCAAGTACACCACAAACTAAAATAAGTAGTATGTTAAAAAATAAAAAACTGGCCAAGTGCGAGTCGGACTTGCACACGAAGGGTGCAACATTAAAATCGAGCTAAATATGGCCGACAAAATAACGTTTCTTGTATAGGAATGAAACCTTTCGTTTTTAACTTTAATGTTATTATTAGTTGTTATAGTGGCAATAGAAATACACATTTTGTGAAAATTTCAACTCTACCTCTTACAATTTATGAGATTATATCGCTGACAGACGGACGGACAGCGAACGCGTACGAATTGAGTCCCGTTGGCACCTTTCGGGCACGGAATCCTAAAAAAGTTAACGTACTACTTATTTAAAAGCCTATTTAATTTGATCATAAGATGATTTGTAAATATTATGAATATACATTTTTGTCATTATCAATAAAAAATTGTAACCATAAAATAGATCCAATCTGTTTGTAACTTTGAGAACGCGAATACTTAAGACTTCCATAAAAACCAATTACAAGGCCTAGAATTTGTAAGGTTATATCCAGTGTCACGTGTATGCCGTCAAAAATAGTCTATGAATCAAATTATTTGTAAAATAGAATAGATTTATATTAAATGGATTGATGAGAAATCCACTACGGCGGGCCGAGGTCATAACAATTATTTATAAGTTATTCTTGCATGTTTTAAATTATATTGTCCCGAACCAGCTGTATTCCTGTTTTTAACTATTTTAATCTCATGTTTACGGCTTT
Source organism: Mythimna ferrago (assembly GCA_910589285.2). Classification (NCBI taxonomy): domain Eukaryota; kingdom Metazoa; phylum Arthropoda; class Insecta; order Lepidoptera; family Noctuidae; genus Mythimna; species Mythimna ferrago. The sequence continues at coordinate 8,026,442 of OU342693.1, forward strand.
AGGTGTGCGACCCAGGCCGAGCCGGCCTGTCTCAGAATTTGTAAATATCAATTAGTGATGAGTAAATTCGAAAGTTATGTCCAAATAGCGCGAATCAAAATTTTACTGAAACCAAATATTTTTTTGTTATAAATATTCCTCCTACGTATTGTAAAAAAGTGTTATTTTGTTTTGCAAACTACTCATCTAGTCCCCATCAGATTTTATCTTTAGGTGCAAATCATATTATATTTATTGAAGAATGTAATATCGTTACCGTTGCTATAAATGATTTACTTGCTGTACATTCTTATTTTGACACAAAACAGTAGTCTTTAAAACGAATACGATAGAAACAGTACTTTACAATGAACACTTTGGCGGTCTATCTACTTAGATTGTAAACTTTTAAAAGATGTATGTAGCAATGCTTATCATTATTATTTTTATATGAGAAGTTCATTATTTAAGTTACGGTTAATTTTAGAAATAAGATCCAAGGCTGTATTAATAGAAGGAGTGTTTTTTCCCCAATCAAGCGAAGCTGATTTAACGTTTTTATTTAACCAACAACTGAATTAAATATTGTGTAAAAAATACTCCTGTTGGTCATAATAGATAATGTTCACTTTAAAAAAAAAAAGACAAAAAAAATGCCAATATTTAAACACCGTGCATTATTTATTATGATCAGCTTTCTAAGTTGTTATGTGGATATGTGTGTATGACTAATTATAAAATAATCCTTTATTTTGGTAACAAATTGGTGTTATGAAAAATTTTGTGAATAAAATAAGATGTCATTCTGATTTCAATGTTTTATTTTATCATTCGAAGTAACAACGAAAATTATAAACGATTTTTATTTGAAAACATTTATTTTTCGTCTCGCACGATATTCTGAAAGTAATAAAAACAAATTGTTATTTACATACATCATAATACACATGCGCCTGCGCAGACAAGGGACTTGTCTGTAGACGATAAAAATCCCTGTATCTTGAATAGAACGTCCGCCGAGAACTTGCCACAGACTCAAACACGGTGTGCGAATATTTGTTGCTCGGAAAGTCACGAAGCCCACTATGAAATCATTCATAGATCTGTTCAACGCGGGCTAAAGTTCGCTGTGTGTTGGCTGTGTGCGTTGTTGCACTATCTGCGCCTAGATACGTTACGGGACCAGACCCCCTAGCCAAGTTACAACCGTTTCGAGTTGACCTTGCCGCCAATTCTTTTGTTCTGAGCACGTGACAGCGTTAAGACGACGTCATTTCCGTACATTTGAAGCTTAATTAGCAACTTGGCTAGGGATACGGACTAGACAAGCCTTCGGTTGTTCGGGGGACGTTTCGTACGCGGTACTTTTAATTAGCATTATTGAATACAGTTGCGAGTGATCTATTTTGAAAAATGGAGATACATTAACCTCTCGTATGCCGTAATTAGAGATCGAGAGAGATAGATCTACGCGAGACACAATGGCTTTTTAATTGTGTCTCAATTAAAAAGCCATTGTGTCTCGCGTAGATCTGCGTTCGTACAACGGGTTAAGGGACAAAATGACGCAACACTCATGTCCCGCATCACGTGAATGCGTTGTAAATAGTTGGGGGGCAAGTTACGGGACGCATGACTTACTCTGACTCTGCACTTGAAGATCCCATAGAGAAGCATGATGGTAGCGATGGGCAGTATGGCGACGGCAATCAGCAACCAGCCCGCTAGCGCTTCGCTCATCGCCCAAGTGCTGCCCGAGCCCAGTGCGAATATACTCTAAAAAACGGTGGGTTAGTGGGTTTGTTATAGACTAGTTTAGTGGATCTCTACAGAAGAATAAACATTGTTGTGATGCGGTGAGTATTAAATCACACCGAGATGGCAGCGGCCCGCAGCGAAACGGCGAGCAGTTTCCCCAGCAGCTCCCAATTTACCGCTACTATGTTAAACATCGACTGCGGCGATTGGAGAGGCCTATGTCCAGTGTAAACTTCTGCTGAAAAGATGGTGATACTTACCATCATAATACCCGGCGACACTGCCCAACAGACCCTCATGAAGACACTGGGGTACTCTCCCACTGCGAAGAACACATCTTCGCAGAATGTGGTTTGTCCGTACACGTAGGTGATAACCGTGGCCATCACAGCTGCAATCGGTACCCGGGGCTTCGTTGCCGGCCAGTTCATTAGGAAGTTTTGTATGTATAAACCACCCTGCAATGTTTGAAGGTAGGTTGGTTATGTATAGGTTTTAGGTATATCTCGAAGTCAGGTGACAGGAAGCAAAGTATATCTGCATAGTAATATCTATAGTCACATATTTAAACTCATACGAGTCACGTCTATTTTGTATATCTTATAACTTTTAACAGTAAGGGCGTCTTTGACTACTGCACAGTTGTCAGCGAATATAGGTACCTTGCAATCTTTCTTATCTTATTCATCAATTCCAGCAACAGAGGTGTGCCCAACGGTACATTTAATGACAGATAATGATCAGTGACGTAGCCGGGTAACCGAAGGCCCTGGGGCATAAAAAAGTGGGGCCCCTTTTTTACGTGGGAAATCATAAAATAATTAACTTATGTAGGTAGGTATTTCTTGATAAATACAAGCTGGGAGTCTTTAAATCAACAGTGAATAGGTTACTTCTAGGCAAGCGTGCTCCATCGTCGACCACATCATCGCTCACCATCAAGTGAGATAGTGGTCAAACGATCAGTCTGTCAACAATAAAAACTAAAAACACTTTGCGCTTTGGTAGCTACGCCAGATCATGATCCTGTTCGCCTGTTGACAGACAGACGAACAGCGAAGTGATAGCAATAGAATATAGTGCGTTGGGGTAAGATCGGCATTGGGGTAAGAACGTATAAATATAAATTATACCACTTATTTGGCTTTATTTTTAATGCTTGTTATATTGCGTGCCACGTCATTATGTTCCACCTTGCCCAGCAATGTGGCTGGCATTAAAAATAAAGCTAAATAAGTGGTATATTGATTTATACGTTCTTACCCCAATGCCGATCTTCCCCCAACCCACCTTACGGTCCCGTTTTTACCCTTTGGGTAGATACGGAACCCTAAAAAAAGGTGATGGTTTTCAGTTCATCCATAAATCTGCGAGACTGCAGTCACTTACCCAATAAATTAATTCATACCAGCGGCGAGTGTTGGCAATTGAAATAGTGCTCTCATCAATACGTTTGAAAATGGACAAACATACAATTGGAGACCCGTCAATTTATTTCAATTGATTGTTGTTGATATTATATTCGCTCGGATGCGACTGATGCAGTCCGCTATGGCGGGCAGGACGGACGTACTAAGTAGGTAGTAATGGCCACATGGATTTTAAAGGTCATGGTCGCTTAACTAAATAGCCGAAAACGATTGAAGGTAAACCATTCTATTAGTTTTTCTATAATAATTCAAAGTATAGTTATCGGCACGAATATTGAGCGCTCGGCGTCAGAGTGGGGATCGCTTCGCGCATTCCATACATTGGCGAGCCAATCGTCGTCGTTGTTCGATACATGCAGCAAGCGCTAGGAACGAATCACGAGTGACGTCTGTGACACGATGGCACGAAGAGCCAATCACTGACATTTGCCGCCCCTGCGTCTTACGTCGCACCACTAAAGAGACCGAATATTTGACTTCTGCGCAACTTGAAGCCAACGCTCAATATTCGTGCCGATAACTATAAGGCTCATCTAAAAATATCAAATAATGTTGTTGATAATGAAACCAGGAAATATAACGCCTGCCTTGCCAAATGGTATTGTGTTACCCAGTTCAGTAACTGGGTACTGGGTTCACAAACCAGTGTTTGTGGAGGCGTTTCAAGCGGTACGGCATCAGTAAGCGGGCGCCGGGTGGGTACTATATGCGGCGTCTCGTGGCGTGCTTCAACGTTTTCAAACTTTTTTTTTCGCTCGCTGCCCCGCGCTTAGCTCCCGCTCACAGCAGCAAGTCATCATCATTTCAGCCGATAGATGTCCACTGTTGGACATAGGCCTCCCCCAAGTATCGCCACAATGAATGATCCTGTGCGTCCATCGGTTTCCCGCAACCTTCACCAGGTCATAGGTCCACCTTCTAGGAAGTCTTCCAACGCTGCGTCTTCCGGAACGCGGTGGCCACTCCAGAACTTTTCGGCCCCAACGGCAATCTGTTCTGCGAGCAACAGCGGCAAGTCAGTTTATAGTTTTCCATATAGTGTAAGTGTTTTGTTACCTGTGTGCAGAGAGTGAGGACTCCTATTAGACAGAACAGGACACATATTAATATGAGGAAGGCCCAACTGATTTTTCTTATTGATCGTCCGGTGAATGACGACATCACTGTTTGCACCAACAGCCCCTGAAATCAACACAAGAGTAAAGTATAGGTGGATTCAAACTTATTGGCGTCCGTAAAGTTCGCTTGTCACTGCGCAGTAACCCACACCTCACCCCGCTGTCACATGAATTTGCTATTACAACTCGAGAAATATACCAAACCGCCATTAGGTTTGATTGTACCTGTACCTACGTGGTATACTATAATTTTACAAGAACGCTCATCTTTACAGAGCAGTGGTGGCCGAATGGTAACGGCCCCGACTTACGAGTTGTAGGTCGCAAGTTCAAACCCAGCCAGGCGCATTACTTTGTGTAATTTATTTCATCACCACTGCTCTCAAAATGGTGAAGGAAAACATCGTGAGGAAACCGGTATATCCTAGAACCAAAAAATTCGAAGACACGTGACATCTACCAACGCGGACTGGGATTTCGGCCCATTCCCTCTTCTAGAGAGGAGGCCTGAGTCCCAACAGTGGGAACATTATAAGCCCGACTATGCTATGCTCATCTTTAATGGTTAAGGCCTCTCATGCATGAGGTTGCGGATTCGAAATCGAGCAAGAAGGCATCAATGAAATTAATCATAATTTTTCTAAATTTATCTCGGACATTACGATCACGGAAAGCACGTAAATCACGCGACCTGCCCCCTAGCCAAGTTACAACCGTTTCTATTCTTTTTTCTTGTGTCGAACGCCTCGAGTTGGCCACGCCTCCGATTCTTTGGTTCTGACGTCATCGTAACGCTCAGTCAGTCGTGGTCGCGGGTCGCGGTCGCTAAGAACCGTTTACCTTTAGCGTTTGGCGGTAACACTAACAGAAAAATCATTTGTATAAATCTTCTGAACAACTTACCGCAGTAGTAAGCGACAACACGAAAAATGTGAAGAATAAAAGAGCAGACCAGAACTGACTGCCAGGTATCCGAGCCACGTAGTCAGACCATAAGATTACTGATGAGGAAGAGCCTGCAATCGTTAATGAAACAGTTTATTAGTTAGCAGGTACGTAACGTACCCTTGCCTGCCAGGGCTTGCGTTCTTAGGCCGCGGTATCTCAAGCCACAAAATAGAAGGTACAGAAGAAGTCAATCTACATACAAAGCGCGCTCGAACAACGCACACATAGACACCGCTCACGGACACGATATCTCGGAGCGCCTCGGCCCGCTCGCTGAACAGTTCCGGCTCAAACGCTCATTAGTGTGCGTCCGCCGAGCGTAGGTATAAAAAGTGAAGTACATACATGAGATTGTCTTCTGTACCTATCTATTTTGTGGCTTGAGATACCGCGGCCTAAGAACGCAAAGGGGAACTGAAGGAACACAGGTGAGTTTTTAGAGGTATACGGAACAGGATATACCTAAACTCCCAAAACATACCGCCATTGAAAAAAGACGATCCTCTGCAATGACCGGTGTTGTGTCTAGTCCGGACAACTGCCCTATAGTTGATTTCGGACTGTTGTTTATGTTCTAATCACGCGGAGAACTCTGATGCTGCAATGTAGGTAGGCATTTGAATTTTTAGATCTTGGCGTCATAGATGTCTGTCTGTATCACCGTTAAATTTTAATCGTTTTAATCCCGTGGAGGGTCGATCCGGTACATGAAACACTATCGATTTGTAAAGATAAAATTAAAAAATAAAGTACCTTTTTTTCAAAACTCGTATTAATTTACGCATGTACGAAATTAATTTCTTTAAGAAAACGTCAGCTGAGCGAGTTCAATGACCTATAGATAGTTTGTACGCAACGCCAACTACTAACTACTGGTTATTGAACCCGCTCAGCTGACGTTTTCTTAAAGAAATTAATTTCGTACGTGCGTAAATTAATACGAGTTTTGAAAAAAAGGTACTTTATTTTTTGATTTTATCTTTACAAATCGATAGTGTTTCATGTACCGGATCGACCCTCCACGGGATTAAAACGATTAAAATTTAGCGGTGTATAATTCTAGATTTATATTTTAATAGTCAGTAAAAGTCTGACAATTGCTCTCACTCCACCCGCAGCGGGAGGAGTTATTCGATGATTTTCCTCCAACAAAAAGTTATCCTTTCTTTACTCGAGCTAACCTTAGGTAGGCAGACTAATGCCTTCCACCTCTAAACACCTTTTTGTCATTAATCAGGTAAGTAGGCTAAATTCTCATTTCTCTTATTCTCTTTTAAAGGAAAACCCTATTGCGGATATTGCATATTCAACTAAATAAATAAAAATGTACACACACTACACACACACAATTATTTCTTTAAGATTTTTGAAGTCTCAGTGTAATGTGCGTCGAGAGCGTGGTGTAGCGGGGGTATCACAGCATAACAGCGTCATGTCGTTTGCTGTCGCCTACTTGGACCATGGGTTGGCTTCCGAAAGTTAAAAACCCCCGATTTTTGACTTTCGGAAGCCTGGAACGCAAAGTAAAGAAGAAACGTAGGAGTCGGTATTAGTCAATAAAAGTCTGATACCATTATTTTTTATGGTGGGAAAAAATGATCCAATGACAACCCCCGCTCTTGGGCGGAGCGGGAGATAGTGTCAGACTCTTACCGACTAGAAGACCCACCCCTTTCCTTCTAGCTTTCATACCGGGGCTCGAGCTGTCTTTCGAAAGTAACCCTGGCCCCAGTAGGCTTCGACCCAGCTGGGTCCCTGCTGTTGCTGACAACTCCTTGAGGCACGCGGGAACAGTGCGCGTCATCGACGACTTGGGCTTGGTCCGGACCGGACGGCTTCGCAGAAGTCGGCGACCGCCTGCCACTCCTCCTCGCTCCGGACCATGGCCTCAACCAAGGCCCGGCGCGAGAGGTCTCCGCGGCCGAAAAGTCTGATACCTACGCTCTCCCGCTGCGCCTTAGATCGAGAAAAGTTATTGATTGATTTACTATTTAAAAAAAAATGTCGTTTGTCGTCACGGTTTTCGAGCCTATTTTACTGTCAAGGCGCCCCAAAAGATCTTTCATATCAGAATTAGTATGAGAAAATTGAATTTTCCCTTACCTGGCCAAATATTAGTGTTATTATCGTAGTCCATCGATAGCGCTCCGTGTGTCGCTCCTAGAACCAAAGCGGCCGTCATACAGCTACTCTTGGAGACGGCGAAGGCAAGCATTGCCGTGGTGCCCAGCCTGTGCTGAGACTTGGGACAGTAAGAGCCGAGCATGACCAGCGAACCTTGGCAGACCGTCATCTCGATCAACGCGTATTCCATGGCCTCACGCCACATCTGAAACACATGAAAATTTGAAGAGTAGACTGCTCTGATTTCTTAGATTTGAAACGGGTTTAAGAGTTTCATCGTAGGTTGGAGATGAAGAGAATCAAGGTTACTGAAATAGCCAGAATAGTCAAACTCAAGTAGCAGAGAGCAATTTCGACGTACTGCACAACTCAACATGGCGACTTTCTTTCCTAACCTCGACTTGCCGGTTAATAGTCAACATACAGTAATTCCACAACTTTTATTTGATCGAGAACGGTTTATGTGCCTTGGCCTGGACCTGTAGTTGATCAAATAAAATATCTTGCCATTTATTGCACTTAAACGTTTATTAAGAAGAGTAATTTTCAAAAAGCTAGCCTCGTTAGCAACCTAATAATACTGTTACGCCGTTAAACTAGAACACGCCATATCATCGATGAAATAATGAGAATCATCAAATAATTAAAACGCATTGCTGTTCCAAAGGTCTAGAATGAAAGTACGTGCCCATGCCTAGCAAGTTCTCGAAACATCCACCACAAGTAGCTACCACTATTATTTTTTGAATAATAATAGTAGGTAGGTACGTAGGTGGATAAAGGAATTCGCACCTTCCGCATTTGACAATAGAGTCGAAATTCGCGTGAAAGTGAGGGAGGTACATATATGTTTACAATAAAAAAAATGATTTATGGCCCCGCGATGCGACCCTATTTTTCTAGATTGGTCTTGAGACGTCGGTATCTAAAATTTTCCTTGCTTCGCATATATATACGAGCGCCGACCGGAAGTGAGTCAGGTTTGATTTCGACTGCGAACAAGAGCGAACTACCTAAGTGATTTGATCTAACGACCTATAGCGATAGCGTAACGGAATTCTAGTGTTAATTGTGATTTGGATTATTTTTGACTGGACAGTTATTGTTTGTGGTGAATAAAGTTCTCTGCTAGTAAACCGGCATTTATTACTCACGAACGTAACAATACAATTAGTTTGTCCTACCAACATAAATTAAATTATATTGCCATTTTACAAAATTATCATAGATATCAATACAGAGCAAGCTATTCACCTGTGAACTCTCAATCAGCACGGACCAATCGCAGTCGTTGAACATCCGGCCGGAACCCTTCAGCTGTACCGCGCCAACCGCTACGCAGACCAGCACGAAATACGCCATCACATCTTTGAACATCACCAGCTAAACAACAAGACTACATTAGCCACTGGTACCTCGACCCTGACTTCCAGCCACCGTAGGCGTGAGCTTGCAGACGACAAGCAATGGGTAGCCCACCGTAAGGCCGTCCGACAACTGATCGGACCCGAGTCGAAGTGTCGCGCGCGCCTAAAAGTGTTAAACAAACAGTAGGGGCCCAGCAGGGCCGTATCCTACTGGTACCATGGATTGATTTCCTAAAGAGAAACCTGTGGTTCTGGAACGTACCTAAAGGGCAAAGAAGGAAATAGGTGTGGTTTTAGTCAGTAAGTCCGCGACACACCCTTTCGTTCCAACCTTCAGTCATAAGGTGAAGAGTGTAAAACTACAAATTGAATAGAATGTCATCTAACAGCTGAACTAGTCAGCTCACGGGTATTTGATTACCAAAATCCTGAATGGTAGTTCTCCAACTGAATAATCCTGTAATGATTTTTAAAGAAAATATTCATAAATCGTTCAACTTCCAATGATAAGCGATAGATGGCGCTAGTAGTTACATGAACTTTAGACATTCGTTGTAGATATAAAGTAATAATTTATAATATTAGACTTTATGGATTTGTTTTGTATAAATATATCATAATTGTTAAAATGAAATATTTACTTGCAGTTAATTATTAGATAAACTCTAATGTATATTAGTTAGTCAATTGATGTTACGTACTCTTTACTTTGCTCTGATTGGTCGGTTAGTCGACCGAGTGTTTGTGAAAGTTTGTGGTAGGGAAACACTGAGTTTGTTACTGTCATTGTGGACAGAGTCAGTCTGCTTTGAGTCGTTGAACAGAAAACATGTCCGACTAATCTGTGTATTTGTAAATGATTGTTAATAGAACGATAAGTATGAAATTGTGTTGATCAAAGTGAATAAAATATTTATACAATTTATCCTGAAGTGTTTGATTTATCACATTTCAGAAGTGGGATATGCCTACAAATATGTGCAGTGATAACAGGAAGAGGTTATGTGTGCCTAAATTGAAGATAAATGAGTTCGAGAAATATATTTTTGTCTTTCCAAGTGTACTAGTGTGATTTTAGACAAGAGGTTATGTGTGCCTAAATTGAAGCTAAGTGAGCTCGAGATATTTTTTTTTTGTCACCAAAGTGTGCAAGTGTTACTTTAAGCCAAGAAGTTGTGTGCCTAAATTGAAGCTAAATGAGCTCGAGATTTTTTTTATTCTTTTTCCCATGTGTGCTAGTGTTACTTCAGACAAGAGGTTATGTGTGCCTAAATTGAAGCTAAGTGAGCTCGAGATTTATTTATTTTTTTAGCCAAGTGTGCCAAGTATTTTAGATCAGTATCATACTCACCCAAATTTCTTACTGATGGTGACAGGCTCGTGTATTGAATCATTCGATTCCCTTCAAATGTGTGAACTGAGTGGTACAGATATGCGCGTCATGTTCGTAATCGAACGTTGACAAGACTAAACAACTCTTAAATGCTGGTGATTCATTTCAGTTTCTATATTTCAAATTGGGTTGCTTTTCCTTTATTTAATTTCATCGAATTCGTACAGTAATAGATTAAAAAAAAAAAAAACAGTATATATGTAAAATTTTCCTATTTCCCAAAGCGATAATTGTCATTGTTGCCTCGGATTACTTTGTGTGGCACGATAATTTCCCTTTCGTTTCGACGCATAGTTGTAAAAACATGTTGTACCCCTTATTAGTATGTCATAATAATGATAAATGATATATAATTAATGATAAATGATCAGTGATCAGTGATAAGTGATAAGTGATAAGTGATAAGTAATTAGTGATAAGTGATCAGTGATAAGTGACCAGTGATTAGTGACCAGTGATTAGTGACCAGTGATTATTGACTAGTGATTAGTGACCAGTGATTAGTGACCAGTGATTAGTGACCAGTGATTAGTGACCAGTGATTAGTGACCAGTGATTAGTGACCAGTGATTAGTGACCAGTGATTAGTGACCAGTGATTAGTGACCAGTGATTAGTGACCAGTGATTAGTGACCAGTGATTAGTGACCAGTGATTAGTGATCAGTGATTAGTGATTAGTGATTAGTGATTAGTGATTAGTGATTAGTGATCAGTGATAAGTGATCAGTGATAAGCGATCAGTGATAGGTGGTCAGTGATCAGTGATAAATGATAAATTTATTTATTTATAAATGTTAAACGATAAACGATAAATGATAAATAGTAAATGATAAATGATGATAAATGATAAATTTATTTATTTATAAATGTTAAACGATAAAAGATAAATGATAGATGATAAATGATAAGTCTTAAATGATAAATGATATTTATTTTGTACTGTTGTTTTATGAACTAAATTTCCACGTATGACAAACAATAAATGAATTTGAGAGAACAAAGTTAAAACTGAGTTTGTATATGTATAACACGATTTAAAAGGCTGTAAATGGAATTTCTTCTCCATAGAGATCTACACTTTGGAATATGTAATTACCGTCAATTTGCTGACTTACTGACTTCTTGGCAATTTAAGAGTCTGTAAATGGTTCATTTGAAATGTTTTGAATTGATTTCAGTGCTTTGATGAGGCCAAGAGTGTCTTTGATGAGGCCAAGCGTGCCTTTGATGGGGCCAAACGTGACTTTGATGAGGCCCAACGTGCCTTTAATGAAGCCAAGTGTACCTTTGATGAAGCCAAGCGTGCCTTTGATGAAGCCAAGCGTGCCTTTGATGAAGCCAAGTGTGCCTTTGATGTAGCCATGCGTGCCTTTGATGAAGCCAAGCATGCCTTTGATGAAGCTAAGCGTGCCTTTGATGAAGCCAAGCGTGCTTTTGATGAAGCTAAGCGTGCCTTTGACGAAGCCAAGTGAGCCTTAATAAGACCAAGCGAGCCTTAATGAGGGATGAGGCAAGCATGCCTTTGATAAAGCTAAGCGAGCCCATTTGAGGCCATGTGGGCCATTTGAGGCCATGTGGGCCATTTGAGGCCATGTGGGCCATTTGAGGCCAAGTGCGCCATTTGAGGCCAAGTGGGCCATTTGAGGCCAAGTGGGCCATTTGAGGCCAAGTGGGCCATTTGAGGCCAAGTGGGCCATTTGGAGCAAAGTGGGCCATTTGAGGCCAAGTGGGCCATTTGAGGCCATGTGGGCCATTTGAGGCCATGTGTGCCATTTGAGGCCATGTGGGCCATTTGAGGCCAAGTGGGCCGTTTGAGGCCAAGTGGGCCATCTGAGGCCAAGTGGGCCATTTGATTTGGCCAGATGAGCCAATTAAGATTCGGGTTAAGTGTGCCCGGTGCAGATGAAATTATCCTCAAGAGCGTAAGTAACGTATGAATTTACCTATTAATGTGATTTTAGTCTGACTACGTTGGCTTAATGCAGATTTAAATGAATTGAATAATTTGTTAAGTTTATTCATATCATATTTGAACTGTTTATTGGATGAGATTTGAACATTCTGTTATAGTTTTTGAAGATATTATAGGTATAGATAAATTGATTTGAAAGTATAATTTAACACTGGGATTTGATTCTTAAAAAAAGTTTCAAATGAACGATACAAGTACTATTTCCTGTAAATGTTTTAACCACTGATTTTTTTATTTTTGAGGACTTGGATTCCGACAAAACTACAGAAGGAAAAATTGCCAGTCTTATTGAACAAATAGATAGTTCCTGGTTCAAACAGGACAGACTTGAAGAAAAATGATGCAAAGAGACGATTTGGAAGGAATAAGACACCACCACGATGCAAGAAGCGAAGAGGTACCCCACGTTGGTCTAAGAGAGTGGTTGAATGATTTTCAAGGAGGAAAGCGTTACAAGTATCGAGGTTTGAACATATCCATTGGAACTTTGTGATACGGGAGTTCTATCACTTCTGTAAATTTTGAGAGTATTTAAGTTTGATTAGAAAGAGTAATTATAATTGATTTGTATTAAGCAAGTAGGATCAGAAACTGACTATACAATTTGTCTCAAAAACTTGGTAGTCTTACCAAGAGAAAATAGAAAATTTACGAAACCTTGCCAAGTTTTGTAAGTTAGCATTTAGTGACGAAGTGGTAAACTAAACTAAAATGATTTTATCTAATGAGCAGAATTATGGTCGGTTTCAAGCAGAAATGTTAGCTAGTAAGAATTAAGGTGTAACTTATGTGAATATTATTACGACAAATTAATGCTTATATACGGATAACATATAAGTAAAAGAGCTGCAGAAAGAAATTTAAACACACGGGATTAATGATAAATCTATTAGGAATTGAGCCAAACCATTAAATTGTAGACGAGGAAATGGATTTATTACACGTTTTCAATTCCTGTGACGAGTGCATACTGTAGCGGAGACTGATTCCATAGATAGAGAACACAATGATATTTATTTTACAAGCAGGATAAAATGTATACATGACCATAACTAGTTCTCGTCGTCCAGACTGAAATCGAAGCCGGTTCCTAAGATGATTATGATACAATGAATGATTTAAATAGAGCTAAATATTACATCGTTATTTATTCGGTTAAAGGGAAGATGGATTGAAAATCTATACACTAGAGTAGAGGACTAATTTCAAGGTTTCAAATAAAAATAAAGTTTGACGAACAGTGCGATCCGAACTTCATTATTAGAACCTTTACTTGGTACGAAATCACGCACATATGCTGCTAATATTATTTGAGAGATAATATTAGTACAATTAAGCCCTTAGCCTCTAGCTGAAGGATCACTTTTATTCTAAATGCTTAAGTTTCTGTTTTATATTATGCTTTCAAATAATGAAAGTAATGAACTCTGACTAAACGAGTCGCCACACAACATGTAGCAACATGGTGGCTACAGATTTGTGAGTTTCATTTAACCACTGAGAGTGTAAGATCTAGGACGCGTATGTCGATACCTTAAGTCGTAATATCATATTTTCCACAGAAATTAAGACGAATACTGTTTCTGTTTATAGTATTGAGACGAGAATTGATCTAAATATCAAATTTTCGAATACTTTGACTAGAGACACAATAGAAACAAAATGAGAGAGCAAGCGCCAGCATTTGCTTAGGATTAAATGAATAAGATCTAGATTTCAAATTCTTATAGCTGAACCCGATGAAAAACCTAATAACATGAAGTGAATTCAGTGCGCGTAAATAATGAAGAATACTTTCGAACAAAAAGCTGATCAATTTTACTTTATGCTTACAGTCTCACATAATTAACATTGACCAATGGTTTTGAGTACCTAATTGAGTGTTGGTTATAAAACATATTTGACAGTAGTTTATTAACTTGAATAATACTGCAATCATGGATTTCTTTTAGATACCCTACTATCAAGAGCTTTTGCGATAGTCATGGTATTACCTTGTTTTAACGCTGTATCTTGTTTAGGGTTGAGCGCGGTTTTGCTAAAATGTATAACCACTATTTTAAATCCCCTAGCAAAATAAAATGATTCCTATGACGAACACCAAGGAAACATATGCCTATGGTGTGTTATTAATTCTGTTAAATGTCCCACTAGACAGACTGCCACAAAACTACCAGGATCAGAGTGCCTTTAAATGATAAACATTACGAAGTAAAATACGTTAAAAAGTTTAAGATATGAAGTGAGCGCCAATATCTGGGTTAGACTAGCAAAAAGATACTTTCGTTATCAGTAAAATCCTTGATACAGCCTACAGCATAAGTGGTTTAATAAAGATTAGTAGATCTGATTGTAATTATGAGGGTAAAATTGAATTTGCCTCATTTTAAAATCCATAGATCCATTGAAAAAAAAACAAAGTTTTAAGTATAAAGTTACTGTAATTACCAATTTTGGGCAAACTGAGGAATAACATTTAGAAGCATACTTTCTTCCGACCTTATATATACTCGGATATAGAGAAAAGCCTTTGACAAAAAAAAAAAACTCTATTCTTCGTGTGATGAGAATGTTATAAACATATGACGTGACGATAAAGCAAATAATCAAGACTAAGCCGAATGTAATGATTATGAATGTAAGACTCAGTTCCTTGTAGAACTGGAATTAAGTTTCATAATTTTAATGAAAATATCCTATCATTTTAATTGTAATCGTGCGTCAGGAGATCGCACGATGTCGGATGGCCGAATGTAATGATTTTTAAAGAAAATATTCATAAATCGTTCAACTTCCAATGATAAGCGATAGATGGCGCTAGTAGTTACATGAACTTTAGACATTCGTTGTAGATATAAAGTAATAATTTATAATATTAGACTTTATGGATTTGTTTTGTATAAATATATCATAATTGTTAAAATGAAATATTTACTTGCAGTTAATTATTAGATAAACTCTAATGTATATTAGTTAGTCAATTGATGTTACGTACTCTTTACTTTGCTCTGATTGGTCGGTTAGTCGACCGAGTGTTTGTGAAAGTTTGTGGTAGGGAAACACTGAGTTTGTTACTGTCATTGTGGACAGAGTCAGTCTGCTTTGAGTCGTTGAACAGAAAACATGTCCGACTAATCTGTGTATTTGTAAATGATTGTTAATAGAACGATAAGTATGAAATTGTGTTGATCAAAGTGAATAAAATATTTATACAATTTATCCTGAAGTGTTTGATTTATCACAATCCTAATATTTAAAGTAAGCAAGTCATTGAGGTCCCGTAGTTCTGAGTTGAGCTATACGAATACAACGAATACAGGAATACTGATAAATTCTTGCACTGACTGGACAGGTCTTTCCTTACAAGACCAACTCGGACACTAATCTGCATGGTTCTTATATGATTTGACAATTACTTGTTTGTTGTATGGACTTTAAAATAGACTTTGATCTCGTGAGTTTCATTGATGTTTTTTCTCAGGGTAGTCAGCTAGGAAACAACAGCTTTATCTAATTTAAATTGGCTTGTAATAGTACATTATGATATAAGTGTGTAATGTTAGTGATTACCGACGAGGCGGTATTTAGACCCGAGCCGTGGCGAGGGTCTTAAGAGAGCCGAGAACGGTAATCATTTTACACACGTGTATCATACGACGTTTTTCAATACACTTGTGAAGAAAATAACTATATAATAAATAACTATAAAACTAGTAATCTTTTGTGGCGGTAAAAATCTGTTTTCATATGCGCGCCCAGATTTTTTTTAAATTACCTTTCAATACACTCACTGAGATGAATAAACGGGGGTTGACCGGCGACTCGTGGGGGACGACCTACGCCCATCCTGATACGATACATCATGTAATGCGGCGGGGGAGAGGTTGAACAATAAGATTTTAACTACATTATAGCACTAGTGCGTAATGGTAATCAAAATGTCACAGTTTGGTAACAAGGGCCATTGTGTACCTAAGTGCAGTGCAATAAGAGTAACTTTCTGAGCAAGTGTATTGAAAAAGATTTTTTTTAAACCTATTTTGCAATGCAGAGCAATATTTTTGCCTCCTCTAAATAAATACACTACAGAGATTGTATGAAGAATCTCTAACCAAGATGTAGAACTAACTTTCGAGTAGCTATATATCCTCTTAATGACGATGAAGTAGATGAGAATCCAGCAGATGATGTAGTAGACCGTCAGCTCCCACACCACGGTGCCGAGTCCACCCTCCAGGCCGTCGCGCTTCAGATCCAACACGAAATTACTGGAACATCATATCAGCTGGATAAAGACTACCTACTACTTGGTACACTGATATGAAAACTACTTAGGCCCCTCGCTCGCGGCGACTTTTTGTAGCGATTCTGTCGCGCGATTTGTATACGCGCGACAGCTTCGCTAAACGCGCGTTGGCGAAACGAACGCGCTACAGCATTACGACTATCGACCGACCGCGTCTCACGACCTCGGGGAGTTGGAGGGGCCTTACTGCCAATTTAATCGCTCGAGAAAGTAAAGCAGAGGCCTTAGTGCGAGTTATGTTTACGTTAACGCAATAGAAACATTTAACGTGTTTGGCAAACAGATTGGTTAAGAGCCTTTTTTTTATGGTGTGAAAAAAATCATCCAATGACATCCCCCGCTCTTGGGCGGAGCGGGAGATAGTGTCAGACTCTTACTGACTAAAAGACCCACCCCGTTCTTTCTAGCCTTCATACCGGGGCTCGAGCTCCCTTTCGGATAACCCTGGCCCCAGTAGGCTTCGACCCAGCTGGGTCCCTGCTGTTGCTGACAACTCCTTGAGGCGCGCGGGAACACTGCGCGCCGTCGACGACTTGGGCTTGGTCCGGACAGTTACCGGACGGCCGGACAGCGAGCTACCCATTGCTCACTATCCGCAAGCCCGCGCCTACGGTGGCCGGAAATCGGGATCAGAATCCCGGCGGCGGCGGCGGCGAGAACGCCGTTGCCTGATGGCATTACTGCTTCGCAGAAGTCGGCGACCGCCTGCCACTCCTCCTCGCTCCGGACCATGGCCTCAACCAAGGCCCGGCGTGAGAGATCTCCGCCGCCGATCGCCCCCACGAGGGCACGGCGATGCTCCGCCCAGGCAGGGCACACCTCGACTGTGTGCTCCACCGTGTCCTCCGGGCATTCCGCACAGTGGCGACACCCGGGCATCACTTCCGCACGACTCCGGTGCAGGAACCTCCCGAACGAACCATGTCCGGTGAGGACCTGCGCCATACGGAAGTTAAGGACGCCGTGAGGTCTTTCCAGCCACGCCTCAAAGAGGGGACTTACCGATTGGTTAAGAGCCTGCAGCAGGCCAATCGGAGCGTCATGAACGTGTAGATAGCGTTAACGGTAAACGAATTTGCACTATACACTGAGAACAGTTAGGCCGAACGTTGTTTAACGCGGGCGCCCGCGCAGTCTCATACAAAATTGCTCCATCCGGGTAACCGCGCGGGTATCCGTTGCGGGCAGCCGCGTGATTACGAATTCCATAGTTGAACTTCTTTAAAATATTCTCGTACAGTGTCCGTTCAGCGTTCTTGATGAAAATGGTGACTTTAATTAAATAATCCATTCCTAAAGTAACCGCCCGACTAAACAGTTCGAAACAAGTCACTTATAATGCTTAAAGTATTAGTACTTATGATGGCATCAGAATCTATGATAGAAATAAAATAAATTCCATCAACTGCAGACTGACAGGGGTCAACTTTTTACCCAACTGCGACAAATGGACGGTCATGTTCGTTGTGTCATTAGAGTATGGCTAGAGGCAAAACTTAATAGTGTGTTTCTACTAACAAAAAGAACGATTGCGGGGGCGTCTCACTCCCAACAGGCAGCGGTCGATGCCTGGCTGCGCAAGGGGGCTGCGCCTCGGCCGCACAGTGCAGCCAGGGCAAGAATGTGTGGACGGAGTGCACCGTCATGGCCAGGCACCACGCGCCCGCCGCGCCGGCTGCGAGCGCGCTGAACACGCACGTTGTAAGCATCGCGAAACCTATGCCTGGGGAGAAGGCGTGCTATGATAGATGAAGAGCTGAACGGTGCTCCAAATGACAGAATGTTTAGCACTGGCCGTTGGCCACGAATATCGACGCGTGTGTCAATTCCATTTTTAAATTTTCGACAACCTCCATTGCCAATAGAATGCCGCTTTGACTAACTAGAGGCACACGTCTATTGGTGGTTATTTTTATGTAAAGCGATTAGTAGTATTTTGGCGTCCATCATAGAATTTCGATCGGTAGACTGTGGTGGTAGGATGTGTCCTGGGATGGGCACGGTCCACTTGTCCAGAAATGAAGACTCGTGCATTTCGATACGTATCCAGAATCAGGGGCCAGTCTCTGTTTTCTTTATTGGTAAAGCAAGTATTTGTACGTTTAGGAACAAGCAAAATTCATTTATTCCTGACAGTACTCTAAGGTCTAAATCCCCTCTTTAAGGTAGGCGTAACTATAAAAGCCTTGGTTTTGCCTTTACAATAGCTTGATCTTATTCGAATGAATGATAAATTCTAATCATCTCAAACTATATTTTACAACAGGTTCTTTGACAACCTACCTCTCGCCATAGGCGCTAAATCCCAGCATTTAAGCACGCTCTTCTTCGTGACCACTCCTAAGGCGAGCTCCAGATAGAACAGAGGATACCCGACCACTATGCTGAAGACATTGTACAGGAACAGGAACGGCAGCAGTTTGCGGAAGTCGTAGAGGTACGGATGCCACCAGACTTGAAAGATCCCGATGCAGGATGAGACCACCAGCTGTCGGTAACTTATGTTGTTTGTCCATCGGTCGAATACCTGGTGTGGATAAATCAAAGTGAATTAATAAAAATGGATATAAATAGGTACAGCGTCATTTCAGCCGAAGGACGTCCACTGTTGGACATAGGCCTCCCCCATGTGTGGTCACAGCGAACGGTCCTCTGCGTCTCGCATCCACCGCATTTCCGCGACTCTCACCAGGTCATCGTTCCATCCTGTGAAAGGCCTTCCAACGCTGCATTTTCCAGTACAAGGTCGCCACTCTAGAACTTTTCGGCCCCATCTGCCCATCATCCCACTGTCACTAAGTTTGGCGATTTTTCAAGCTATGTTGGCGACCTTGGTTCTTCTGCGAATATCTTCATTATAAGTACAACGCCGTCGAAAAATTCCAACGCATTCTTGACCTCCAGAATCAATTGTACTATTAGATCCATCATAGTAGACACACGACTGTACACAGACAGACACAAATATAGGCTCTGGTTTTACTTTATTCAACACACATATTATTTGCTTACTGTGTATACTAAACAGTGAGTAATCAAAAAAGTAATTAAACCATACATTACCAGTGGACCTTCAGTAGACACAGTATCAACAGACTCGGTCAAAGTTTTGGCACGAGTGCTCTGAAATTAACAAAAACTTATTGTTTATCATTATTTCTAATTTAAAAATAAATATTAAGTTACAAAATGTACTCACCACGCTTTCAGTCATTTTCAAAACGAAAGTATATTTAAATAACTAATATTATCGAAAATATTTCAGATGCCATGGAAATAAACTTGTCAAAATATACATCAATGTTGACACCGGAATGTTGCTTTGGCATCAAGAAGTATTTATATCTACACTAATATATTAAAGAGGTAAAGTTTTTTTTTTTTGTTTGTAGGAGGTACCTAATCTCTGGAAGTACCTACTGGTCCGATTGCTAAAATGTTTTCACCGATAGAAAGTTGTTTTATTCCTGAGTGGGACCGGATAGACTATATTTTATATACGCAGACGAAGTCGCAGGCAAAAGCTAGTTTATAATAAATTCAGGGAGATTTATACATATTTGACAAAAATAAACTCCTCAATACATAATATAAAGTCAAGTCAATATAAAGTCCACGACCATCGAATCATGTTTAGTTTTCATTCCATAGGCCTATTGTTGCCTACCTGGTCTACCTGGGGCGTAGTAGCGCGGTGTGGGAGGGGAGACACCAAAACTAAAATAAAACCCTCCTGCGCAACTATGGGTAGTTCCTAAGGGAACTCCGTGGTCCTGGAATGCAAAGACAGGGCGTGTCAGACTTTTACTGACTTCTTCCTCTCCGCCTTAGAGTGGGAGAAGTTATTAGATGGGTTTCCCATTAAAAAAAAAACTGCGCTAGCCTCAGGCACTGTCTTAATTGTGTCATTGTGTCAGTGACTATTTAATTATTCCCCATCGCCAGTTGGTTCCATATTTAGTCATTAGTATCTAGTAGTCAATGAGTATTCGAACGAAAAAAATTGTACATTTCGACGCCCCGCGGGTAGCAAAAAATAGTTTTTCGATTACCGACTTTATTACTGGACAATAAGTCGGTAATCGAAAAAAAAAACACTTTTTTTGCGATTACCGGGACGGACGTCGATTTGTAGTTTTCGAGAAATCGATTGTAGGATTGGGCGAGGTAATAGTTTTTTTTGGTAGGGGTATAGGCTCAATGAAACACCAAGATTGTTAATATAACAAATTCTATAATTCATTTAAGTCTATAATATCTAGCTATACATAGTGGATTCGTGGTAGCTAAATAAATTAACAAATCGCATCAAATTACGCTACTATTTGGTTTACATAACCGAAGTTAACGAAATAATCATATTTTACGTGAAATTTTACAACCAAAAGCACATAAATAAACAAACATCGTTTTGTGTTACAGAATTATTTTTCATTGACCAGTCAAAAGATTTTATCTAGAACCGAACGTAAAAATAGTATTTTTAAGATAAATCATGTATGCAAACGTGCAAACGAATATTTTGGCTAGTCATAGAAAAGGTACATTTCTTAATTTGGATTTCAATTTACAAAGAAATAAACGTAAATAATTCAGAACAAATTATATTATTGCTAGTAGAAAAATCAAGTATTTGTTTAGCAATATAATACAGTCAATATTGATTCCTATCTAATGGAAACGTTGGAGTATTAAAATAGAGTTGGTGTGTAGCATAAGATTTATCCATCGGAGATAAACGTATGGTATACACATTGTATAAACGTATTCGATCCGTAGTATACAGGGTTATTAATTGTAGAACACTTGCAGGACTGTATTAGATCACGGATCTTGAACACTTGCGCAGAAGTCAAATATTCGGTCTTTTTAGTGGTGCGAAGTGCGACGCGAGGGCGGGGCGTGTCAGTGATTGGCTGGCCGCGCCATCGCGTCATAGACGTCACTCCTCATTCGTTCACTGCGTTGCTGCACGTATCTAACAACGAAGACGATTGGCTCGCCAACGTATGGAATGCGCAAAGCGATCCCCACTCTGACGCCGAGCGTTCAAGATCCGTGATGGCAACTGTACTAACATTATAAACAACAACTTTTGTTCTATGACTTTTTACAAGATATAATATAATACATTTACCAAAAACAAACTTTCAAGATTTCGTTGTTCTAACACATTTCAATTCTGTATTTTGCTATAACTCTACCTAAGTCTGTATGACGCGACGACGCAAGCACCTCCGCAGCCCGATCCCTGCACCAAGACTTCGTAATATTTAGAACGTCCAATTTAAATATTCTTATTTTTGTATGAAATTCTGATGAACTAAAATATGATAAATTTTTAAGTCACAGAACGAAAGTTGTAGTTTATGATGTTACTAGTGTTTATAAATAACCCTGTATAGAGCGGCTATATTTGACTGTACAATAAGGATAGATGCCTTATGTACCTATCGTCTTAAAGGCCTACTGTCCACGGACGAGTAGCCTTAACTGTCCGGCTAAACTGAAGGCGAGATCGCGCCAACAGAGGGCGCCTTATGGACATTTTACCGAACACACAAGGATCGCTCTCTAATATGTCGACAATCAATTCAAAACATCCTGAATAATTATTCACATTGCACAGAATGGCAATCAGAAATTATAGGATATCTACAAATGTAGACTAAGTCTAAATCTTACAAAATCAGAAAATAACAAACGATTAAAACTTGGGTATTGGATTATACGGCTCAATTTATGGCTTGGTGTTACTAAAATATTGCAAGTTTTGAGTCGCAAAGTTTTAGTAACTAAAATTTAATCAATGAGTTTTGCATGACACATGAGAAATACTTGGCTCCGCGACGAAATTTTCGTCAAGTGTAGCGCCTGCCCACGTTTTTCAGTTTTACCGACCGATGGTCCGCGACGGTGTGACGGATCTTTCGCGCAGTGTGCCCGCTATTTGTAATTTATATGCAATATAAACCATATACAACATGTATTGGCGTTTCGTAGCGGCTATTCCGCGACGGAGCGCCAGTGCACGTTATTAAATAAATTAGATCTTCCGCGTGTCCTCTATTTGTAATTAATGTGAAATAACATGTATTGGCGTTCCGTTGCGGATTTTCCACGACGGAATTTCCGTCAAGTGTAGTTTTGCCTAAAGTGTGTCAAGTTCCAGTGATAACCCCGACTTACGAGTTGTGGGTCGCGGGTTCAAACCTAGCCAGGTACATAACTTTGTGTAATTTATTACATTACCACTGCTCTTAAAACGGTGAAGGAAAACATCGTGAGGAAACCGACATGTCCTAGAACCAAAAATTCGAAGAACGCACGGTTGAGTTCAGTTATGTCATGCAAATCAATGCAATGAGTATGGTAAATACTGGCGTAGTTTATACATAACCTTTCGGATTCAGGAACAAAAAAAGATCAAAACTGCTAGCTGCTATGAATAAATACGTGAGCAGACAATCGCATCGATATTTCTTTCCAGAAACCGGTTGTAGGTTCAACAATTCAAATCATAAGAATAACATAAATACACTACCAATTTTTCATACACAAGATATATCTAGAATCGATTAGGTACACTTTTAATCGATTTATTCGATTCTCAATAACATACCAATACAGGTCGCGCGGTGAATCAAGATCGCTCGGTGAAAGTAGTGGGGGCAATCGGCGCATGTGTACAATTGCGCACAGAAATTCTTAGTATGTTAGGATTTTATTTTTAATTTCGTATGTTTGAACCTTAGTAACATAACTTATAATAACACTAGTTATTGCTTGTAATTTATCTTGTAAGTAGGTAAACTCAGAAAAAAATAAATAAAAAAAATAAAAATAATAATAAAAAAAAATATTTCGTTAGTTTCTTTCTTAACGTAACAATTCACGTCGTAAACCATTTTTCTGGCTAGCCGTTTTAAAACCTTATTTTTAACCATTTTTTTTTACGACTACGTATTACTAATACGATAACACAAGCTGTACGCAATAGTACCCAAGTACAACAGTATCCAATGAGACGCGAGAACGCAACGCGGGAATTGAAGAGCGACTCTATCTACCAATGACGTGTCGCCGACGGCGCACACCCGCCCGCACGTCGCCAGATAGACCTTAGAATTGAATACTGCGCATGCCCCTTCCACTTTTGCCGAGCGATCTTGATTCACCGCGCGACCTGTACCTACGCTGTATGCGAATGACAAGGCGATTATTCGCGAAAAATAAGGCAAACTTCTATTATAATTAAATTATAAGAAGTGTATGATAATGCATTAACTTATTATTTATTTTATTACCTATACAATAATGTAACTAATGTCACGTACTATACAAGTCGGGATTATACGCTAGAGAAAAAATAAACACGGACTTTTCCTATTTAAAATCAGTACTTTCTCAATTTTAGTCTCTTTTTAAGGTTCCGTAGGTACCTCAAAAGGAAAAAACGGAAACCTTATAGGATCACTTTGTTGTCTGTTTTAATATAAGCACGAACCTCGATGGGTATTTCGTCAATTATAATATTGTCAATCATCAAAAAACTAGCTATCTATATTTGCTGGTCATTGCGCACAATGGCTGGGTAAACACATAACCATACACTTCAGTATGTAATTGTATTTCACAAGCGCGCCATTACAATTTGAACCTTATGTCAACGTCACAATGCGCACTAGTGATTTGCGAGGAGTATATCTTACTATTTCAGAATTACAAAATAACTTGTCGACGATGCGTCAGCTACTTCGAATCCCAACTGAAATTACTTGCTTTTACTTTGAAATACACTTACAGACATTACAGTAAAAATGTGTCCAATTTTCCGAGCAATTGCTCCACACACAATAAAAAAAATACATTGAACTTATTGCATACGAACCTACGTTGTTCGGCTGACATTTCGAACGTTTTTACTTATGTACCTAAAAGGTATCATGCGACATTTAAGTGGTCAATACCTGGCAAGTTTCTAGGAGAAAATACATTTGTGATGGTAAAATACTTTTGTTTTGCTACTTTCAAACAATCAACTGAGTCCAAGTAGACTGTCCACTGCTTTCAATAATGATTTTATTTAAAAAAAAGTGCAGTTCTTTTTTCAAATAAAATCTGTATTAAAAAAAAATGACAGTTGGGCCACTATGGCACTCATGACCTTATACTCTGTTCAAAATAACATTAGAAATTTATGAAAACCTTAAATTAACTGCCCGTTCAACCGATTTTGACTTTTATTACGTTGGTGGCGTGACAAATGGCGGCTGCAGTAGATAGTTGGCATTGTAACCACTTTTTTACTTTTAATGGCATCCTTATACCTAAGAAATAGAAATTAAAATCGGTTGAACAGACAATAAAAAGGTTTCTTTAAATTTCTAATCTTAACGCGAATAGGGTATAGAGTCAGAGTGGCCTAATTGTATTTTTTTCGATACTGATTTTATTTGTAAAAAAAAGAACAGTATTTTTCAGAGCATCAGTATTGAAAAATTTACAGTTAAGCAACTCAAACTCCTAAAGGTAAATTCTTCAATACAACCCATGAGAACCACTAATGGCCTCAAATTACGTCACAACACACTGTTCGTCGTCTTTCGGTTCGTCCTCTCTGCTTTTCCGAGCCTTTGGTCCATCAATTTATACATACACTATATTACCAATCAGTTGTTAGAGATTCCATTTTTTTTTTTTACCAACAAGAATTTTCTCCCTTAATTCTCTTAGTCACTAAAGAGGCACCATGTCTATTACTATCATTTTATTTTACAGCTATCTCCAGATCAAATCTCTTTGGCTGTGTCATAGTTCAAGTAATTTTATGATCACACTAGTTACCGCCTGCGGCTCCAAGACCGTGAACTTGAAAAAGTTGTTTAGATGTGGTGCTAAAGTACTTTCCATTTATACAAAATTACTTTTTTTATCTTTTAACTGTGTTATGTTCTATCCCTATTAAACTACTTCTGGGTTAGAAAGATAAAAAAAAAAACATTCAATTCGGTCAAGCCGTTTTACGACTAACAAATATTATTTGATTTTTATATAAAAGGTAGAAGATTGAAAGAATTATTGATAGCTGGTAAATAAAGCAGCTAGACAAGAAAAACCTTTTTGACACACCACTGAACATGAAGTACTAAACAAAAATGAAGAAGTCTTTATACATAATTTACTAAACAAATTCTTAAAAGGAATTACGCCAACAGCGAATAACAAAAAATAATCTACGACTCATCCAATCATTTCTTACATTGAGCAATTCGATATTATTGCCTAAATAATACTTTACACTCCTACTTTATTTACTACTCCATAATCAACAGAGATTTCAAATGAAGATAGCCAGGATAGTGAAAAAAATAAATAAATCGATGAACGGAAGACAACAGAGCAGTCTTTACAGAAAGCCTTAGCTATAGCAGGGGTGGTCAACTTGATTCGACTATCTATTGATGGTCCATACATCGATCTATTGATTAATACCTAGTCTCTGTGAGATCTAGTATAACAAAATCAAATTAATGATAAGCATAGAATAGCCAGCAAGCTCAAAAATTTAAGGACAACGCTTCGAAAAGTTTCAATATGATAAACTTTCATATCATGAATAGTAAAAATACTGATTAAATCAATCCAATGTGTTTTTCCTATTTTTCACAAACAAATAATTATACATATGCATGTAGTACAGCCGATAATAGGTAGCTATCTGCCGATTCGCGCCTTAGTCCTCTTGACTTGAAATTGAATACACTACTTCTTGTCAAGATCGACTGGATTATCATATGAGATCAACCGGTTGACCACCCCTGGTCTATAGTAAAGTAATTTCGGAAATAGGCATAAGATAGTCCCGCTTAGAGCAAAATCGATATTTATTGCAGGTGGTATTGCTCTAAAAAATCCACTATACAATTTGTAAGTCACGGAACATGCAACAGGAACGAACAATTTGACTTTGATGCCCATTTACAGCCTACGTCAGATATATCGGACAAACATTCGCGTTTATTGCGCCTTGGTTGCACATCCACGACCATGACGTTCAAAGATTGTTTTTATTCCAGTGTGGGTAAGAGGCAGAGCTATACAGGTTGTCTAACGCCATCTCCCATAACACACCAAATATTCCATCACGTCAACTTTTCTGTCAACTATGGGGATTGAAGAGCTGCCCCCCTAGCCAAGTTACAACCGTATCGTGTCGAATTCCGTTCTCCAATCGTTAACGCTTCGGTGTCAGCAATTGTAGAAAACGATAAGTGGGTAGCCGTGTTGACGCGCCTGAGTCGGCCGCTCGTTCTACAATGTAGCGTTTGTTTATCAAATGATGTAGCGTTAAACGTTGTAGAAATTCATTCTATCATTTTGAACGATGTGACCTTGGCTACGAATTTTCTATTCGTTTGATACGACCCCGTGAATTAACGTTAAGATGATGTCATTCCCATACATTTGATTACTTTTCGACTAGCGTTAACGATTGCAGATTATCAACTTGGCTAGGGGTGCTGAACCGAGATGCGAACTGGTCACGAAAATAGTTGTCGTATGAATCCGATGCAGGTGGACAAAAATAAATATGTAAGTGTGTAAGTGCATTTCCCTGGTCGTGCGGTGCGAGGCGTGGGTCCTCACAAGCTGAACAGGTCGCCGGCAGACGGCAAGGGCGCCAGGCCGCCGGTCACGTCGGGCAGGCGGGACACGTCCGGGAGGTTCTCTATGTGCGACTTCACTTCTGCTTTCACCGCGTATATCTTTTGCAGTTTTATGTTGTATTCCTGGAATGAAGGTAGATTGCTGGTTAATATAAAAAAAAAAAACACAACTTCCGACGAATTCGCCTGTTTTTTTTTTATCACACACTGTTTTGCAGAGTAATAAAAACACATGAATAACTGCCTGCACCTTCCACGATTTATGGCCAACGACAGAGCTGCCTAAATATTGGTCGGACCAGATTTGTGTCAAATTGACAGGAAAGAAGATCAATAAATAATATACACAATAATGAAAAACAAACGAGATATAACAATCCTAACTAATATTATAAATGTGAAAGTGTGGATGTTTGTTACTTAATCACGCAAAAACGGCTGAACGGATTTGGATGAAATTTGGCATGCATTTAGCCTTTGACATGGAAAAGAACATAGGCTACCTTTTATCCCGATTCCTTAAGTACCTAATGCCACGCGGGCGAAGCAGCGGGTTTTTACCCGCAGCTAGTTATAAATAAATATGTCTGTCTCTCTCGTCAATACACCGGTATCTATGGTGGTCGTATGTGCATAATGAACTTTAACGTCAAAGATTACGTCGTAGGTATATCTCTTTTTTATGACCAGCTTTGTGGCTTTATAACTTCGTTGTTGGAGATATTTTAATTCCTTCATATTTGTTACTAGCTTTAGTCCGCGACTTCGCCTGCGTACATAAAATATAGGAATAAAAAAGCTTTCTATCGGTGGAAAAAAAATAAGCAATAAGACCAGTACTTCCAAAGATTACCTCCTACAAAAAAAAAAAACTTATAACAAGTATAGATTATTATCTTAGTGTAGATTTAACAAATAAGAGTTATATAATTTAAGAAATATAAAATTGCCCTAATAATAAATCTCACAATTTGGTCTGTCTTTGTCATTTATATCCAGTGTAAGTGGACGATCCGTAACGCTCTCGACTCCAAGGTATACAAGGCCCTTCACACCGCCAGAAACAGGAATGTATGGAGGAACACCATAAAGATGAGAGTGATGAAGCAAGGAGGTCACGACCCTCAGCATTAAGGAATACGACGCAAGGAGGAGGTAAGTGGACGTAGAGCTTACATGACGTGATTTAGAAAACAATTGACTACCATGATTAGGATGGTTCCTTACCTCTAGTCTAGCCTCAGCCTGCTTAGCCAGTTCCCGTTGCGCCTGCGCAAAGTCCCGCAGCATGGCAGCCACCTTACGTCTCTTCTCCAACTCCTCGCTAAGCCTCAGGTTGTACTCAGCTAGCAATTCCACGGCTGAGTTCACCACAGCACTTAGACTTAGTGCCGACTCCTTATCTAGAAGAAGATGGTTCTATTATTGTAAAGTGGACTATATTAATTTTGATAGATATTCTGTGTTTTGCAAATTAGTTTTCAATCATGTTAAATGTGTTTCTTGGAAAAATAACTTTAAAACTGATATAAAGTTCAGTTAACGACAGAACATTCAAAGATTTTTGATGTTATTTAAAAAGTATCGTTAATTCTGAAATCTCCTTTATTTACACTAACATAGAGTTGATATTACCATTGATGATTGATAAGATATCAATTTGGAGTACATTTAGGTGTATGTGGCGTTTCTATTTTTTACAAAAGTGAACTTTACAGCCCTAAAAATTAAGTTTGTTTTAGAATTACTTGTGTTATTGTAACTTGTATGAACAGGAAACTATATTGTGTTTGCAGTTTAGCTAATCTAAGGTATTACAATATTACTAATGTTGGAATCCTTTCTAAGAATAAGTCATTGTGTGCTACTATTAAATACAAAACATTACATTATGAACCAATTGTCTTTTTCACATTGAAATTTGTCTCACGTATTTGCATTGACTGTGTTTTCATACAAGATATTTATATGTATTTTTACACAGCGCAGATTCTATTTTGAACACTAAAATGATACAGATGAGCAGAGAGAATATATTTCTTTGAATCAAAATTCAGACATACTCCAAAATTCATTTGAAAATTCTGAAGAAGCCTTTTCACAAACTGCATTTGTAAGAAATATCAATTAATGTGTAATTTACACATTTGATCTAACGAATTTGGGCATATCAGTGAATAAGTGAAATACACAGAGCATATCAGCAATATTCTTTATTTATTTTAATCATAAATCAGTTTACAATGGTATTTATCTACTAGTATCACATATCACAATATTTAGGCAGTCCATTTATATGTTTAGATAATCACAGTCAATGCTTACAAATAATTTGATAAGAAATTAAATAACTTAGAAACTATGAAAACAAACCATGAAAAACCAATTTTTAGGAATTTTCTTGAAAGTTTTAATCGTATCTAAGCATAGACTTTCAAGCCAAGAAAAATGAAATAAATGAACAAAAATATCAACATTTATTTTTGTTTTTCATGGTTTCTAAAAATGGGACATAGACAAGTACTTTGACCCTTCTCATGTGTTCTGGCTATCAATTAATCTGAGTGAATAACTCACAAATTTTCTAGTTTCTCACATTGCCAGTACGATTCTGATGTGGACGTCAGTTACCGAACCGCCAAAGCATATGAAAAGGAGTACAGTCTTGTTACACAATACATTACGTTGATTCGATGATAGGGGGGCATTTTACCTTCTAACTTAGACAATAATTGCACTTCGGACACTTCAGGCGGGAGAGACGCGATCCTCTCCCGCACCGCCTCGTCGCTCGACGCACTGGCCTCTAAGTCTAGCAGCGCCTGCAAAATAAAATGACCTTGTTAATACTGCTTCCGGATAGCCGCATGTTAGGAATCTTTTTATGAAAATTAATCCATTAACAAGTTAATAAATTGCTTTTAATTGACTATTAATGCCATAAAATTATTATTCGTGTATGTTTATCGCTGTGTAATCATCTTTAAACGCATATTTATTATATGAGCTTTTATAGCTATTTTAGATAATTCAATACCTCTTTGAATTAGTTAGTTATTCATTAGACCAGAACGATCTACATACGTGCCTATGTGACTATTATTTGAATAAGAGCAGTGTAGTTCTACCTCAATTGTGGCATTTTCACAATTGAGGTAGAACTACACTGCGCACACGTGTGCCACGTAGTACGCCGATCTGGGCGCGTCGGTCTCCATACATTTTATATGGAAACTAGACTTGGAGAGTTACACTAGATTCAAGCCACGCGGCGCCACGCGACGTCGTTCTACAGTACAATTCACGAATGATGGCGGCCGTGAAGTTTGCGCAGAAGGCTGCGCAGTAACGTGTTTTAGGAACCAAATGGCGACGTGCGTGTGCGAGAAGAGTGTAGTATGCGCGAACGTTCGCAAAGGCTAACTTCACGGCCGCCATTATTCGTGAATTGTACTGTACGTACAAATCAGGCGTGGTCCACGTGTGCGTCGGTTTAATGTAGTTCTAGCTTGATTGTCATGTCGTTTTAATTAGCTGTTTTCATAATCTCGATGATGTAAATAAAAAAGAGGTTCAACACCGTTTTAAATGAGACGTCCACGGTTGACATGCCACTTTATCGGCAGGCCTTTCACAAGGGGTCCAGGACCATTACATGTGAGACTTATTCCGTGTTTCTCGCATTCAGGGCGGACTCCCGTGACCTTCATGATATTTTTTTTTGTCTGAACACGTGGATCGCTACTTTTTTGGTCGTTTATCGCATTTCCAATGCGCAACTGCAACGATGCGGGATTGTTTTGATAATATATCGTTATTAACTCGGGACTGTAACGATATAAACGACAAAGTCAATAGGCGTTTACATGTAGTACAACGCACGAGAGCACTGAAATAGTAGCGCGACAGCATCGCGATTTTATCGCTGCAAAGTAATCGTGGGCGATTTCCCTTATTTAACAAAAAAAAACTACACAAAATCAATCAATTCAAAATTGACCTCCATGAATTAACCTTTTTCGACAAACACTCTTGCGGTCATTCCGCCAGGACCGCACATCCACGACCAAATACTCCATATCGTCAGTTCATCTGTCGTCTATGGGGGTAACACACCACCCTGGCGAATAGGACACTGAAACTCTCGTCGGACCAATCCGACGCAAGCGGTTAAGGCCCAAGCGCCCGAAAAGTGCTTTAAAACAGTGACGGAGTTTACTCCTCGGTAACGGCCAGGTTAATAGGTTTGAAAAAAATATATGTTTATTATAGATTCATGAACCACATTTGATTTTTTCTTGTGCGATTAAGGACGTATTCACCTATTTCGACAAATATCACGGTTTTTCGGGAACCATTATGATGCTCTAGGAATCATAATTATGAGTATATCTTGGTATCAAATAAAAGACAATATATTTATCTCCAGGATGGCATAAAAAAAATATTACGGTCTCATATAAAATTTTCATATAAATACGATTTTACCAACGCACTAATACAAGAAAATTACGAAACACAGGGTCTGAGTAGGAACCCGTAACTTAAATCCAGTAAACATTTTTACTTTAAAAAACATAAAATAATACAGCTTATATAGTCTTCAACACCTATAGCTAATTATTTTGAACCTACATAAATAACTTTATGATTTATGACCAAAATAAAACCACTCTCAATATTTCTTCATACATTTTTCATTGAACGCGCGATGTCTAGCGTCAGTCCGCGCTCAGAAGCGCTTGTGAACGGATGTCCGTATCGCTCGCTTACAAAAAATAAATACGTCTAAAATGTGTGCCGACTTGTATACTGCGACTGCAAAGACGTGCTACTTTTTCGGACCGAAATAAAAGTACAAATATCATACTTATTTTTAAAATTGTTATTATGGAGTAATAATGGACTCACTGATACAGAATGCGTTTTATTCTAAAACAAAGACCAGAAATGGCCAACGGAACTTCATACTTACATAGATATCACAATGTAAGATAGTTAAGCGACTATGACAAAAATAAATAAATGGTCCGTCATGGGTGTCGTTTTCATGGTTTTCGAGGGTGTTGAAACCGATAGTACTGTCAAAATATAAATCCAAGATGGCGGCTGCAAGAAATTATCAAATTTTTCATCATGGGTGTCGTTTTCATGGTTTTCAAGGGTGTTGAAACCGATAGTACTGTCAAAATGTAAATCCAAGATGGCGGTTGCAAGAAATTATTAACTTTTCCGTCATGGGTGTCGTTTTCATGGTTTTCGAGGGTGTTGAAACCGATTGTACTGTCAAAATGTAAATCTAAGATGGCGGCTGTCAGAAATTATCAACTTATTCGTTATGAGTGTCGTTTTCATGGTTTCGAAGATGTTGAAATAGTGCTGTCAAAATGTACATAAAATAGGATAGTATTTTTTAGTTATCTTGTATTGGCTAGACGGAAAAAATTCTCACAAAAAGTTGTAACGATACTTTTTGCTATAGTAAGCTATTGTAAGCCGTGCGGCGTGCGCATGTTTCTCTGTCTGTCTCTCTCTCTCTCTCTTATAGAAAGCAAGCCAGAACGGAACTTCGTTCCATCCGGGTGTCCCTTGACACCTCAGTAGTTTTTTTATATTGCTAAATATCTGACAGACAAATCGAAGCAAGTAATAGGAGCTGTACCCTATTCGCGGATTAGACATATAAAGAAAGTTTTTTTACTGTCAGTTCAACCGATTTCAACTTCTATTTCGTAGGCATAAGGATGGCATTAAAAGCAAAAAACTAATTACAATACCAACTATTTGCTGCAGCCACCATTTGTCATGCTACCAACGTAATGAAAGTCAAAATCGGTTGAACGGACAGTAGTAATAGGTTTTTTTTTTATATAATGTATAGGCTCGCGTTTGACCACAA
Organism: Mythimna ferrago; assembly: GCA_910589285.2. NCBI lineage: Eukaryota > Metazoa > Arthropoda > Insecta > Lepidoptera > Noctuidae > Mythimna > Mythimna ferrago. The sequence continues at coordinate 8,059,407 of OU342693.1, forward strand.
TCTCACCTGATGGTAAGCGATGATGTGGCCGACAATAGAGCACGCTTGCCTATATCTTCGAGTACCAAGATAAATTAGGACACTTTTCACTACATATTATAAAACAAAGTCCCCCGCCGAGTCTGTCTGTCTGTCTGTTCGCAATAAACTCAAAATTTACTGCACCGATTTTCAAGCAGTTTTCACCACTCGATAGCGTGATTCTTGAGGAATCTTTTAGTATATAATTTGTTAAGTTTTTGTATGTATTTTTGTGTACATTAACGTTATTTGTTGAAGATGTCGGGAAAAAATAAGCCGTCTGGGAGCTTTTAACGCAAACGCTGCCTAAACCCTTTGAGATATAACAAACTAATGTATCGTGGAATTGTGTATCTTATATAGGTCTACAGAAAAGTCCGCGGTGGCATATGTCTATCTCTTAAGGTTAACATAATATATCCATTTTACTACTTTTAAAAATTGGCATTCATGAAGCATTTATTGGAAAGCTATTTACATAATTACGGTATTAATTCTTATCAAAATAAGTTACTTCGCGTTCAAGACTATATCAGTATCTGTAAATTACTTTTTGAATCATTTAAATCGGACGTACTATTAGAAAGCTTTCATAAATTTAATAATTCTCAAAATTAAATTCACGAGTTCCGCTCTTCAGTAGCTACGCATGACGCGGTCACTGATCCTCCCCCCGCGCTGTTTTGCCTACTGTTTCTTTAGCTAATAAGCCGAACGACAATAACGCACGACTGATGACTGTGTTTTCTTTTGGAAGTTGTTGAAAAGTTATAATTGCATTTTTGTTTTGTGTTTGTTTTCTTAACTAACACAAAACCAACAATGGTAGTATATGTGAATTAAGGTAGTAAGAACTACGCTGCTCACGCGTGTAAAATGGAGGTCCAAAATTTATGGGAAATAACATTAGGTTACGCCACGCGGGCGAAGCCGCGGGCAAAAGCTAGTGTATTTATAAATCAATTTTTCCTGTTACCATTTTGATATACAAGGAATTAAAGTTGCCACAATATCATGATATCAAATTAACGATGATTTATTCATCTCCCAGTTACATGCTTTAAAATTATTCAGTCCCATACAATCTTTTCACACAAATACAATACAGAAATTGGCTATGCTACAAATAGGGTCTGGATAGTACACATAACTGCTAAATCCGTTGTATATTTTACCTTATAATTAAAAAAAAAAAACTTTTTCCAAAAAAGATATAACCGATTTCACTAGTCGGTGTTAAATAAGGAACAAACAATATCGAGAAACACCGACTTCCGAAATTAAAATTATTTTGATGGTTTTAGTGTTTTTTTTAGTGAAGTCGGTTATATTTTTTTTCACACTTTTTAGTTGTAATACACTTATTTACAGCCAGAGTACCTTTTTCTCATGACAATTCCCATTAACTCAAACCCTGCTAGGATAAATTCATTGTTTTATTATGAAGCTTCCGTGTCTACCTTGCGGCTCCATCATCATCATCAGATCAGTTTGATAGTACCTTATAGCCAAAGTGCGGCGCATCTCATGATAATTCTAAATAGCCCAAACACGGGTAGGATACATTGATTAATTACGGAGCCCCGGTGCCTATCTTCTAGCTTCATCATCATTATCATCAGATCAGTTTGATAGTACCTTATTGCCAAAGTGCATCTCATGACAATTCTAATAAACCCAAACACGGCTAGGATACATTGATTAATTACGGCGTTCCGGTGCCTATCTTCCGGCTCGCATAACTATGTTCATTGTGATATCTGTGTGAGTATGAACTTCCACTGGCCATTTCTGGTCTTCTTCACCAGTTCCACTTCATCAAATGTAATTTTTTGAGTGAAAGTAAGTCTTTGATGAAAATACCAAAAGAACTATACGGTTGCTTATGATATTTGAGGAGTTCCCTTGAATTCGCCAAGATTCCATCATCAGATCCCGACTTGGTGACTATGGGACCATTTGGAAAGTATACACTTTCCAACAAAAAAAGAATTTTTCAAATCGGTCGGCAAGCAACGAAGTTATGCGCGAACATACATAAAAAAAAAACTACTGAGGTGTCAAGGGACACCCGGATGGAACGAAGTTCCGTTTTGGCTTGCTTTCTATAAGAGAGAGAGAGAGAGAGACAGACAGAGAAACATGCGCACGCCGCACGGCTTACAATAGCTTACTATAGCAAAAAGTATCGTTACAACATTCGTGAGAATTTTTTCCGTCTAGCCAATACAAGATAACTAAAAAATACTATCCCATTTTATGTACATTTTGACAGCACTATTTCAACATCATTGAAACCATGAAAACGACACTCATAACGAATAAGTTGATAATTTCTGACAGCCGCCATCTTAGATTTACATTTTGACAGCACTATCGGCTTCAACAACCTCGAAAACCATGAAAAAGACACCCATATCGAAAAAGTTGATAATTTATTGCAGCCGCCACCTTATTTTTACATTTTCACAGTACAATCGGTTTCAACACCCTCGAAAACCACGAAAACGACACCCATGACGAAAAAGTTGATAATTTCTTGCAGCCGCCATCTTGGATTTACATTTTGACAGTACTATCGGTTTCAACACCCTTGAAAACCATGAAAACGACACCCATGACGAAAAATTTAATAATTTTTTGCAGGCGCCATCTTGGATTTATATTTTGACAGTACTATCGGTTTCAACACCCTCGAAAACCATGAAAACGACACCCATGACGGAAAATTTGAAAATTTCTTGCAGCCGCCATCTTGGATTTATATTTTGACAGTACTATCGGTTTCAACACCCTCGAAAACCATGAAAACGACACCCATGACGAAATTTTTTTTTTTTTGCAGCCGCCATCTTGAATTTATATTTTGACAGTACTATCGGTTTCAACACCCTCGAAAACCATGAAAACGACACCCATGACGGAAAAGTTGATAATTTCTTGCAGCCGCCATCTTGGATTTCCATTAATAGATAAAGATTTAGTTTCCAAGCCAAAAACATTAAAAAAAATTAGTGAAGGAATATTAAAGAAGGAAAAAAAAGAAAAAAAAAGAAAAAAGTGTCGGTACAACTTTTCGTGAGAATTTTTTCCGTCTAGCCCCCTTTCACAACGCGCGATAAGGAACTTCGTTCCAAAAATCAAACATCCGAATTAAGAACCTCCTCCTTTTTTAGAAGTCGGTTAAAAATACATAAGTATTCATAGTTTTAACTGTATTTTACGATTAGATCGAATATTAAATTGGAAATACCTACTTGCTTCAGACATCGTACGAGTATTTATTGAGTTTGAAGATTTAATTCATGTCGGAGAGGGGTTGTGCGTTGTACCTAATTGTCTGATAAAATTAATCTCAAATACCAATTTGATTTTGTTAAATATAATATTTTTAAAGAAATAAGCCTGGGAAATAATCGTAGGTTTACAAAGAAATTGGTCGTTATTACCCGTAACGATATGGCAACTACTTATTTTTGCTATAAGAGTAGTACTCAAAACTGGATAAGCAGACAATTACATATTGCCATATAGTAATACTGATACTAAAAATCAAACAAGCTTGACTCAATTAATACTTACTAAGAAAAATAAAATAATACCTCAAATATCAAGACATGTTCGGTTAAATTATAAAATTGAGCGAACAATGGGCTCTATGTGTGCGTGCGCGTAAGGTCGATGTATTGCGACCAAGATACCTAAATTCGAGCGAGTGAATCTTGCTCACGCGTCCTTAATACTTTTGTCCAAAAAAAATATTACATACAACATCACATTCGCAACTTTTCCCTACTCCATCAAAATGGCTTGGATCTTTAGAAACATTTTTATACATAAAAAATTGGCAGTTAAATATTCTTCAAAGTGAACATTGCATATGTAAATCAATCAATATTTCGCAAAGAAAATGGATTTCAAAGTCAGCGGGGCTCTGTCCGGGCGCAGCTGGCCGCAAACAAATGCACAGATAGTCGTACTGCAGCCTAGACGAGTACGAAAGTAGTGACCATTTAATTTCGGCCATCTGGCCGAAATTAAATGGTCATTAAATGGTTCAAGGGACTATAAGCCTTAAAGGGTTAAGAAGTCATTTACCTTGATAAGTTCTTCAGGCTCGGGCGGATCGCCAGGCGGCGTCTTAGGACTGAGGGTGGTGTGCGTCTCCAGATGACCGTCTACCTCCACGGTCTCACTGCGTCGCCGCTCCTGCTTTGCTCGGGGTTCGGTCTTCGCCTTTTTCTCCGGTTCCTTGCTGACGATCTCCACGTCGACCGACTTGCGCTTCTTACCCACTTTCTTCGGAGGAATAGCGTCGTTAGGATCCACTGGAAGGTAAAAATAATGAATAAGAACCTCCTTGCACGAATTTTTATAGTCTTTAAATTGACGTTGGAAGGCCTTCTACAGGGTGGACCGATGGTGGGGAGGGTTGCGGGAATCCGATTGATACGAGACGCACAGGACGGGTCATTATGGCGACACTTGGGGCCTATGTCCAACAGTGGACGTCTTTAGGCTGATATGATGATGAGGCTTTAAATAAGCTTACATTTAAATATTTATTATTCAGTAATAAGCTGACTCAGTATATTTATTACAGTTGACCCTCAGTATTCTGAAAAACATTTTTCAAGTTGTGCAGCTTTGTGGGACTATGGAGTACGAACTTTTTTGAAAAAGAGTACCTTGTAATCTGTCAAAACATGGTAATATCAAATCCATACATTTGTGTCTACTACATACTATATGCACACTTGGGGACACTTGAGGGAGACCTATGTCCAACAGTGGACGTATATAGGCTGAAATGATGATGATGACATACTATACAATAGATATTACGCGCACTTGTAGAAATAAAACTAATGGTATTGTTGTCAATCAAGATTAGATAGGGGCGGGTGGTTGAAGGTCAATTGTATTATTTTAAGTACATATATTAGGTAACTATAATTACAGTAATAAGAATAACTAAACTTAAAATAACAAATTGATTTATTTTTCTTCATATTCAAGTTACATAATAATATTTCTTCCACTTATTCTGTGTGAAAAAGTACAATTTGTCAAGCTGATAAAATTCTTATTACATACATACATAGTTTAGCACCATAGTGCTTAATGATGAAACAATCACTGTTATGAAACAATAGTACCAGTATAGAGAAATGAAAACACAGGCTGTGTATGTATTAGGCATTACTTTATAAAACATACCACTTGAGGTCATATGACATATAGTGTGTTTTATAATAAATAAATAATAATAATTTATTTATAAATTTGACAGCATAGGCCTATGTCATAGTAAAAGCCTTTGTGACAAATTCCATATTTTTACTAAAATCATTAAACAAATGGAGAGAAAGATGTGATGTAAGGAGAATTAACAAGTGGGTGTGTCATGATGAGGCATGTTAAGACCCCTGCCCCACCCTAATACCCGACTTAAAGGTGACTTCAAGTTATCATAAAATTTTTTAGATTTCAGCAGAAGCGAAAAAATGTAATCTATTCTTATTACTAATTGTTTCTTTATATACTTTTGGCCCACTCATCTATCTAGCAGTATGCTAGTAATGTTCTGTGGACGTGGTATGTTATGATGCTGGCATGGTCATCAAGTGCGCCCAAAAGGGTCAAAACAAAAATTGAAAATATACTCACCAGCCTCCTTAAATTCCTGTATCTTCTGCGAGTCATACACCCCCCTCTCCTCCCAGATAGTGAGTATCCTGTGCAGCGAGTGTTTAGTCTTTGTATTGATACCAGTCTTGGCCATATGCTTGAACGACTCCACTAGAACTTCTCCAAATTCTTTTCCATACTCTGGACCTTTCTTTTTACTGTTCTGTATTACGTCATTAGCAAGATACATGAATGTAAGTTGCTTGCTGTCTTTAGCTGTAAAAAAATAAGTACAGTAACATAAAAAAAACAGCATAAACAACATATTTTAGATGTTGCTGGATTTGCGCGTTATAGTAGTGCTTTCAGAAAATTGTAGTATGTAAATTATTCATCCATTATGTGCTAAAGGTGTGCATCATTGCTATGCCGAGTATTTGCCAGCCCCAAGACCATTCTTAGAACACTGGCTCACACTTGGGTTCTTAGGCCAGTATATACGGTTGCATATCGTCAAATAGACGTTCCAGTAGTAGGTTTGGTGTGCCTCACCCTGTTTAGAATAAGAATCTATTTCTTTTCCTTTACTTTAATGCTAGTTCTAAGTTTAATTTCAGTCTGAAATATATCTTTTATTATTATAAATACAAGTATTTTGCATTCTTATTATATTGATAATTTTTTGATGACAACTCACAATAAGAGTTTCTAATAAGAATGACATAAAACAACAATTAAAAAAACACAATTTTTTTGGTTGATTTAACAGTTATTGCTATAATAATAATGTAGCAAGCAGCCATTTTAAATGATCCAAAAGCCCGTGGCAAGCAGCCGGACCGTGCGTCTGAAATCATAAAGTTTTGGATGACCCAGCTTGGTTTCATAATAAGTTCCCAATAATTTGTTTTTATATAATTTTCTGTATAATTTTTTATAAGTCACTGTATTTTTAAATTAGTAGAAGTTTATTGGATTAAAATATAAGTCCGAAAGAATTTTAACCTCTCAATCGTGGAAATTACAGACATATATATAATAGTGCATAGATTTGTGATGCCCCTGGGACAGCACTGCAACTCCTTGGGGCATTTTGGACGCACTGTTTGAGAATTCCTATACTAGAAACTCAAGAATGCGAGATGTTCATTTTGTTATCAGTGCACAACATACAAAATGATGTGATAGGTGTTTTTATGCATGACCAACGAATCAAAATAAAGATTTATACAACAATAACAATATTATAGGACTGAATATAGAAATAAAATACATAAACATCTATAAAACAATTAGAATAATCTATGGTAGCAAAATTAAAACAAACAAAAGCGAGACATTTTGTCCATTAAAAAATGTCAGTAAAAACCGTTGTCGACAGAAGCATTTCTTGTCTCTCAACATTTATACGTTAAATAAATATTTCAACGTACATTTATAAATTAAGCTGTACGTAAGAAAAATAATATTGTAGGTTACCTTTTAGTATTTCTTTGAACCAGGTTCTAACAACTATTGCATGGTGTTTTCTGTGATGAATTAGCCACAAGGACAGTGTTTGAATACTTTGCTGACTCGAATTTAATTCTTGCAGTTTACGAACTAACGCGTTTTCCGTAAACCCAGCCATGGTTTAGGAGAATACTAAATAAACGCCACGGACCACCACAACACCACACTTCATTTGACGTTTACTAACGCCATATTGATTTGATAAAAAATAACTTGTCTCTGACTGCGTTCCATTTCACGCTCTGATTCAAATAGACGATTGAAAAATTCTACCTAGATTATTGATTCTTCGTTTATTCATATTCCATTTTTGCATTGTGTCCGATTTATATCCAAAAAAAAAACAAATTAATCACAATTTCACTAGCTTTCGCACTGCTATTATTCAACCATTCAGCCAATGCCAATTTTTTTTTTATGGTAGGAAATCATTTAATGACTTTTCCGGTTCTATGGCGGAGCGTGAGGACTTGTCAGACTTTTACTGACTAAAATCACGCCTATGTTCCTTCAGTAGCTCGTTTGCGCTTGAAGACCACGAGTTTCCCTTTCAGAGGTAAACTCATGGCCCCAGTAGCCTTAGGCCCTGCTGGGCTCTTACGGTTTTAATGCATCTTTTTGAGGTGTGCGTGGAACACTACTCATGAATAAATAACTATCTTTATCTATATGTATTTGTTAATTTAAAAGGCATGCATCATCACACACGAAGGTGCACTTAATGAGTAGGTAGACTTGTATCTTTTGGTCGTATCTTATGGGTGTGACTGCTGACCACAGGGTCCTTTCCAGGGTGAGGGTGGCCCATTTGCTAAATCAATCGAAGTGCTTTTCTTACAGTTTATTAGCAGCAGCCTGGTTACTATATAGATTGCCTCTACAATTTGAAAAATATTGTTTCACTAACTATTTATCTTCTACCAGCAGCTTACAGACCTATAACCACAGTAAAAAATCTCCATGCCAATATTCATTAAAAATGTGTAAAGTTTGGTCGTGAAAACGTAACAAACAGATAGACAGACAGTAGGTATTATCTACTTTTGCATTTATACCTAATACTACATAAGTGTATGGCATTATCTAGTGACAGACTCATTTTGAATGGGAGAGCAATTTTTATTCATTGCATTTTTTTTTTTTTCGATGGGAAAAATCATCCTATGACAACCCCCGCTCTTGGGCGGAGCGGGAGATAGTGTCAGACTCTCACTGAACCCATCCCGTTCCTTCTAGCCTTCATACCGGGGCTCGAATGCCCTTTCGGATAACCCTGGCCCCAGTAGGCTTCGACCCGGCTGCCCCCCCTGCTGTTGCTAAAAACTCCTTGAGGCGCGCATGAACAGCGCGCGCCGTCGACGACTTGGGCTTGATCCGGACTGTTACCGGACGGCCGGACAGCGAGCTACCCATTGCTCACTGTCCGCAAGCCCGCGCCTACGGTGGCTGGAAATCGGGTTCGGAATCCCGGCGACGGCGAGAGCGCCGTTGCCTGATGCGGTCGGCCTCCTCCTTAGCGAGCATTACTGCTTCGCAGAAGTCGGCGACCGCCTGCCACTCCTCCTCGCTCCGGACCATGGCCTCGACCAAGGCCGGCGCAAGTTGTCTCCGCCGCCGATCACCCCCATGAGGGCACGGCGATGCTCCTTTAATCATTGCCTCACATTTGTAATTTAATTAACTCTATTTTAATAACATGCATAATCCCCATGTTTATGTTAGTTCTGTCATTGTTAGCTAAGGCAAGATAAAGCTAGGGTCAGTGAAAATGAAAGAATGGAGTGCCTTTGAGTTACAGTGAAACGCTACCGGCTCATCATAATTAAACTCAGTCGGGCCTGGTCTGGCCATAAATACTGTTACAATTAAAAATAATTATTATCTACATTTGAATTTGGAATCATTCATTGTAGATATTTTCTAATTTTCACGCTCATTACTCATAGGCTTCGTCCCCACTATGCCGGACCGGTAAATCTACCGGCAGCCGGATGCCGGAACAGAGTGGTCACATTACACCGGATCCCGGACAGTCAAATACTCATCACCTAAGTAGAATTTGGACCTGTGCGCACAATGGACGACGAAATATTGTTATGTTGTGGTGGTATCTTAATAGAAGGCAAAATAAAAGAAAACATAGGGTACATTCTATTTATAGACTTCTTCGGTCTTATTCCACAGAACAGGTCTCTCTTGGACAATCGTATTAAAGTTTCTACTTGATATTCCATGTGGTCCATGACACGTCTACATATATCGAAAATGCGAGCCGAATGACGTGAAGGGGGCGCGGGCGGGGCGAGGGGAGCACGGGCGGGACGAGGGGAGCACGTGCAGGGCGAGCGATCCGGCACAAACTCGTTCACATTACTCTGGTCCGGTATTTCTACCGGAACTTCGCAGTGGCGAAACGCTCAGTAAAAATACCGGATCCGGCAAAAAATGTCGGATTCGGAATAATGTGAACAGCCTCATACAAATTGTACAGGCACTAGCCCTTCCGGCAGTTTGAAGTTGCCTGAAGAGCGGATTGAAAGTTATATCTATAAAGTCATTGACTTAGACAAGCCCTTTCATGGAAACTATTTGTCAAAATATTGAAAAGTTAAAACGAAAATCTGCTGCAGCGCTTACATTAGCATTATTTAATTTATCAGAACTATTAAAATATGAAGCGCTGATAGCTTTTAGAGGATACTTTTTTCGTGACCAAAACGTCTTAAGCGCCATGAATTTCGTAGTACTTAGGTACGCGTTTAGTTCAACATAGTGTAATGACATGTTATCCATACAGATTTTTATACCGCAGAAGTGACACAGTTTTTTGCCTACAATACTTCATTACAATAAAACTCTATTTCAAAATTTTACTAATAGTCCACGTTGGTGTAAATTCAGAAAACTACGTCTACTACTTTAATAAATAAGTGAGTTCAAAATCGTGTAAAATAATGAAACCATTTATTGTAATCATCATTCTAAAGAACATCTATCTTTAGGATGGTGATGATGGTCAGGACTACGCTGCTAATATTTAACAAAACAAACAACAAATATAACTATAGCATAATCAGCTTTTTAATGTTTCCACTGCTGGGACTCAAGCCTTCTCTATATGAGAGGGAATGGGCCGTAAACCACGACGCTGGCCCAGTGCGGGTTGATGAATGTCACATGTCTTCGAAATATGCCGGTTTCCTCACGATGTTTTCCTTTACCGTTTTGAGAGCAGTGGAAATGAAATAAATTACATAAAAAACTAAAAGTTTTTTTAAATCTATTTTCAACTTAATTTTTCGGGGCGAATCGAAAATTGATTTGGAGTCAGAAATTTGCACTTGGTTTAATGATGTAGGGGAAAGCTATAAATGTTTGAAGGCACATTCTGAAGGAATAGCATCACTGCAAGGAATAGCCGACTCATTGGAAAACTTTTTCCAGCTTTAGTATCATCAGTTTGAAAGTGTGCAGAGCAGATAAACGGATATTTTGTAGGAAGCCACGTGTTTTCTCGTCTATCCTCTTGAAAATATTTTATAAATTTTTCTCTTTTAGGCTGACCAGAGTGAACAAACTTGAAATATAATTATAGTTTATGAAGGACGAAATGATCACTTAGTGATGTATCACTTATATTACATTAAATACACACATCATTACATTAAATACATAACATATGACTACAAATTCAACTGAACCTAATTTTTATTTGAATACTAATCTATGTATACATATTACCATGAATAAATATATATTATTATTAATATCTAGTTAGGTACGTAATACCTCAGTGCTTACGAATGACAGAATGCTTAACCACAAAACTTAGCGATGAAAACGATTTGCTCTATAATTTGCTGGCATTTCTTGCTGAGTTTTTACAGTATCAAAAAACAGACGTACTCATAATTATTGAATTTTACGGAATTCATTGGTACCTACCTATTAATTTATACAAAAAAGAAAAAATGATAAATAAAATATTAAAAAAAAAAAAAAACGGAATAAAACATCATGCAAAGTTCGTGTTCATTAAAGCAGTTGTAGGTAAAAACCTGGTTTTTGTGGGACGGAACATCTGCATGTTTTAGTATAAGATTGTAAAATCGAAAAGCTTTTAAATAAAATAATGTAATTTCTAACATACTATTACGATACTTGAAGCTATTAAATTGCTTGAATAATCAATTATTTTACTTTCATGACTACTGAATTATTGTTTATGTCCCAAATTCACTTTCTTTTGAATTTATAAGCGCCGCTCTCACACTGTATGAACGTCAAAATTGCACTAAAGTCATCAATGTCAATTTGCCTAGAATTCAGTGCAACGGATTCGTTTGAAGTGAGTGTTCAGCACGCCTAATCTAGTACGTAGTACATATATATCGATGTATAAAGTAGAAGAAAAGGTGGTAATGTGGCCCCTGCAGATATCTTGGCCCCTTCACGTATTTACAATTTAGAAATACGCTATCTAGTATAAAATACATAGACTGCGGAGCTCTTGTGATAGCTGTCGAATAAAACCAATAAAATCCGTGAGATGGTGTTACGTTAATTTTTTATTTGAAACTATCGAAACACGCTACTTTCAAACTTTTGATATGGCTCTGCATTTTGTTCATTTTTTCTAGACAAACCGAGTTTTAGGTTCGATGATTTTAAAATTGTGTTTGACTAACGTTTTTCTACTAGATTTTAAAGGTGCTTGTACAAAAACATAAAATTAATATATATATTTTCGCTTAGTTACATATTCTTTAATATTTGTAATGTGACCCCCTCACATTGTTCATATTATGGTCCCCGGGGGCCATATAAAATATATGACCGATATCTAAATGTATGAGTTACTGCTGAATGTATGAGAGTCTATATAACCAAAAATAACTATGAAAGTGACGTTGTTATGAGCACTGACTCTGAATATGACGAGCAAGTCAATTCAGACAGGATTCCTGAAAGTTTAGATACTAGCCGCTTATTTGGTGATACAAGTTATTCTAGCAATTGATATTATACAGAAAAGTGGATTCAGTGCCTTAGTTGCAATTTATGGGCTCATACAGCCTGTGCTGGCCCTGAAGGCGATTTTTATATTGATGATTTATGACTTAAAGTTTAAATAAAAGTTCAATATATTTAATATGGCCCCCAGGGTGCCATATAACCCTCACTTGATGTCACGGTGCCAAATTTCTCAATTTATTGTAAACATTTTTTTTTGTTTATTCTATGGTACTTTCTACATATAGGTATGCATAGCGTGATAGGTAAGGAACACCGTAACGTACTCACTTGATTCATAAGTCTAGTATTTTTTATAAGAGGCTTCAAAAACAATGTAGGGGGCCACATTACCACCTTTTCCTCTAATATATATATCATATATCTTTATGGAGATTTGCTTTCAACCACAGTGTACTTTGTAACATTGCTTTCAACTGATAGCTGTCAAATTCTATACAGCTACAAAATTACAGCGCGATGTATAATTGAAATAATATAAAGATAGGTAAGTATTAATTGAAAAATACTTTTTTTTTAATGCCTTTAATTGCAATTATTAACATAGATTTGGCAGAAATATTTACCATTTTTTCAATGAAGAAAAATAATGACTGAAAAGCCTACTGGCCACAGAAAAAAAAAAAAAAATTAGGAGAGAAAGCGGCTATCCGATCTTTATTTGTTTTTTCGATTTTATTAAATCTCTGACAGAAGAGATTTGTAATAACATGATAAGTTCATCAGATTTAGATATGGATTTAACGCCAGATTCATAAGAGAAGAGACTAAAGCAATACCTTTTTCTGAACCCTTTTATTGCCTAAATCATAAAAAAGATACCTAAAATCATACGAAGACTCAGGTTTTTATTTTTACTTTCCTTGTATGTATAATGAAAAGCAGTGTTTGCCTCGGGTAAAAGCCTTATTTAGTCCCTCGAACTATTGGCGACCTCGCAAAATTCCTTTTCGGGACTAAATAAGTTACTTTACGGGTAACAATGCACTATTTCAATACAATTACTCTTATCCCACCACGTTTAGGCACGCAATTGATTGTTTCCCGCACCAGAGCAGAAAAGCGCGCATGGTGAGCAAGCGCGCTTTAATTTTATGACATTTATTATCATATCAGGCGTTTATTATCACTGGCCTTTAATTAATTGATAATTTAAAAACGAAAAGGGGGTCAGTGGGTCATCTTAGGGTCTTTTTAATGTCGTGCGGGATCCCGCCGCAAGCGTAACTTCCGAAAAATTTCCATTTCATACTTGACAAGTATAGTACCTAATAAGTGAAATAAGCGCGCGGAACGTGTTTTTTGCATTTTGAAATTTTCTTCATGCGGAGCAAATCCGCATGCGTGATTAAATCCGCATAATATTAAAAACACCCTTAGCGCTCCTAAGGGTGTTTTTAATATTATGCGGATTTAATAAGGGTGGTAAAATAAAAACAACTTCTAAAGTGAGTTAACAGAAAAAGTTTTATTTAGTGACGAGATGTTTTTGCCACTGAAAATGTTTAAACGAGCAGAACGACCAAGTTTATGCTCAAAGCTCTATAGAAGCTTCTCACTCAATTAGTAAGCAGAGTACAACGTGGACATTATGACTTCAGTGATGGTTTGTTATGGTCATGTTCGTTTATAGAGTCTGTCTAAAAAGTCAAACGACTTGTGTAATTATTAGGGTAAAATGAAATCTGATATAGGTAGTCAACACTGGTTCAATAATCAAGGTTGATTAAGAGATCTTGATCATAGTTTATTAATAGAAGAACCTTATAAAAAGTATCGAATATAAGTATTTTTTAAATGATTAAATATTTTAAGTACAAAGTTCCCAAGTCGGTGGCTTTTTAAACTGACTATACCAATTATTCAGCAGAGATACAACATGAAAATTATCTGATTTCAGAGACGGTTTGATGGTGTTCGTTCATACCAAGTAGTTATACTGCTTTCAGCAAGACCCAGAAACGGGTCATAAAGCTCGATCCACCCAGGGTGACCCAAGCGTGGTTGGAAACGAACGTCTCGGACATCATTATAGCTGGAGACTGGCCGTCATTTAGTCCCGATCTTAATTCACTGGATTATGATTTATGGTCAGTTTTAGAGTATATAATTATGACATGCTCTAAACGTCATGGTAATTTGGAGTCCCTAAAACAATGCATAAGATTGGCAGTGAACATTTTTCTAATGGAAAGAGTGCTTGTTTCTCTTGATAACTGGCCCCAACGTTTAAAATACTGTATTAAAACCAATGGAGCAGCTCATTTTGAATGAGCTTCATATTTTTTTATTATTTTAAATGTATCTTCCGACATATAAACTACTTAATATTACAGTAAGTAATTAATGCTTTATGTAATAGAAAAAAGATTTTTCTGTGTAACAGTATTTATATATGACAAATACTTATGTATACTATGAATAAAACGAGACATTTCTACTACTACATACCTCTTCTTGAATTTATTTCTTTCGTAAAATGGCAATGATGCATATTATGCATACATTAAGGTGGATTTCTAGTCAAGAATATAATAAGTAGGTAGGTCTTATTATTAGATAAGAAACAATTCAACATTTAAAAAATAATAATTGAAGTTATATTATAAGCCTATGTATGGGTCCACATAACTACCCATTAGACCTATCAATCAGTACCGTACTTATATTTACTTTAAGACTTAACTTAACATTAGGTTGCAAACGAAAATAAGCAATCTACTTCTTATTCACATCGCTACGATATGCGCGTAAAAAAAATGTAAGCACAAGTTTTTTGCGCGCTCCAATTTCTACACGCACAATCTAAGTACGTCTGCATACTCCAAATACCTAAACGTTTGTAATCACTTGTTTATAGAGTGATAGCAGACAGCGGGCGGTCTGTGCCATCGACCGGTCCGACGCTCCACGGCGGACATGCGTTCTTCTTTCTCTATACACCTGCGCCGGCGCAGCCTCCGCTCAGTTTAGCTGCCATAGGCTGAGCCGCACGCTCCCTCCTCCGCGATCGACGAAATTCCAAATCCGCGCGAAAAACATATCGAGTTTGTAAATCTTCAATTTCAAATTGATAAGGAAATAACAATTTAACTTGTTTAAATTCAAATATATTGTGGTGTTCTCTGCCCGTTTAAATTAAAGTTTGTTGTTTTGGAGATTTAAATTTATTAAAAATGAATTACTTTTTCGGTAATAACGTGCCTATCGTGCTAATGTTATCTTTGGTGTTTCTGGCGAATGCACAAAGAAGAGATGTTGGTAAGTAATAATCATCTTTCATTTAGAAATTAAAAAGAAAGAAAGCTGCGTGTTCATTATTATTATACTTACTAACAGTGATACTGTTTAGTAATATATTGCTAAAGGTATTCAAAAATATTTTTAGTATTTATTTCAATAAAATAACAACACCACGTTTTCCTCTTACAAGTTGGTCAAATAAGAAAAAAATCGCTAATAATTCGCTTGCCATTCAAGAACGGACAATGACCGCCAATTTTAGTCAAAAGACTAAACTATTCATATTATTGAAATGTACGATCGCATTCAAATCACAGAATATAAAGTTTCTTATTATTATGTAGCTTACAGACTATATTTAATTCTAGTAAATGGTAATGAGGATACCACAGATGTATTTAAATTATAGCACAACCTTGTAATGCCAATTTTGGAGAATCTAAGTATCGTGATGCTCTCTGCCATTTGATTTCATTGCGAATAAATTATTTAACTTTGAAGCTCATATCTACAAAGAATTTGTAGGTAATGATGCTTCAGTTTTTTCAGTTTAATTTTTTTTTAATTATTCCTATAAACATTAAGGCTAAACCCAGCCTAGGCGCGGAAGTTCTCTGCTAGGGATGCAGGATTACCTGGCCCAGGAATAGAAAGAACTTCTGAAAAAACACAGTTGGGTTTATCAATAAAATAATAAATAAATCACTTATTTTCAGGCATCTTGTTTGTTCTATGTCTGGGTGTAATTTATCTATAATATGTATGTATTTAGAAATATATAAATACTCGTATGTTTATCAGTTGTCTAGTACCCATAACACAAGCTCTGCTTAGCTTGGGACTAGACGACGTTGTGTGATAGTTGTGGATTATTATTATTATTATATATTGGTCCATAGATATACCTTAATATACCTTACAGACTAACATATATAAAGTTTAATGGTTAATAAAAAAACAAAAAAATCGGATACTCCCTCTCGTATCATCCAGAGTAGGAGGAGTTATCTGAAGATAACCCACAATACCCACCATCTCAAAAAAAGGCCTTGGTACTATTTTTTCAACCCTTAAATTAGAATTTGGATGTGACACTCCCGATAGTAACGTAGGAATCGATTAAGGCGTATAGTCCCTTGAACCATCTGACCGAAATTATGTGAACGCAACTCTCGCACTCGCCTAGGCGGCAGTACGCAAATCTGTGCATTTATTTGCGGCCAGCAGCGCCCGGAAAGCGCTTTAAATCCATTTTCTCTGCGAGATATTGATTGATTTACATATGCAATGTTCACTTTGAAGGATATTTAACCACCAATCTTTATGTGTAAAAATGTTTCTAAAGGTCCAAGCCGTTTCGAAGGAGTAGGGAAAAGTTGCGAAAAGTTGCGAAATTGCTAAATTTTTTTTTTTGACAAAAGTATTAATTGCACGAAAAAATCAAATGTTGATATTATTGTTCATGAATCTATAATAAACATATATTTTTTTCAAACCAATTGACCTAGCCGTTACGGAGGAGTAGGCCTCAGAAAATCACTGTTTTATGGCACTTTTCGAGCGCTTGGCCCTTAATTAGTGATCTAATATTATAGTCTCTCATTCGTCGCATAATATTGAAGCCATATACTTTAGTAGAGGCCATATTAGGTAGCTATACCTATTTGATTTAAACGATACATCTATTTACGTCCATTAGGTATTGTAAGATTCAAATTAAGTAATAGAGATAAACGAATAAAATTAAATGTATAATAAACACTGAATATCTCTTCAGATTTACATAAAACGAGTGTCGTGGGTACTTTTAGGTAATATTAATATTTATAGTATCTTCTTAATATTCATAATATACATGAATTTTTATTCATCCTGTTTTCAATAATTTTATACGTAGGTTTTATAATAGGGTCGTGAGGCTTTTTGGACTGGGATCACGGTTCCAAATTCCACCTATATTTTTTTTTTGTAGTAGTAGTGTTTTGGGACCACGACGAAAAAAGGCAAAGTACAGTTACCATAAAAACTGTATTTATTTTACTTGCGGTCCCAAAATAATGCTCAAAAAATTTTTTTTTATAGGGGACCGCTCCAAAAAGTCCCGCGCTCCCTAGATATAATTAAAAGTATTCTTACCCAAACATTAATGTAAAGCAGGTAATCAAGATGTTTTCATTCGTTCAGCCAATCAATTAATACCGCTAATAACAGAAACATTTTTAATTATCATGTAGAACACTAAACGGCCATAAATTGAACTTTAAAGACCAAAAAGTCCTTCAATTGTCGATTTAAAATAACCGAAAAATAAGAAACATAACGCCCTACTTAACCCAAACAACCAGCTTTTAATTATTTAAATAATTTTATTAAAACCTTGATTGTTACACTAGTTAAGTTATTGGAACCAGTTATACGCACTAGTGACGTAACAAGAACCATGATTATACATAAGAATGTATAAATAAAGCATTTCGGTATGACAGTGGTCGGAATCGGCATGGCGGTACCACTTTTACTTTTCATGACACAGCTGTGGGTGTGATTTCTCTTTCGGAAGCAAGCTATTGACCACCAGATACGAAGCTATAATATGATTACGTCTCAGTTCTGATATTTGCATTTATAATTTTGCTAGTATAAAAGGCAAATACAAATCCTAGCAGGATACAAAGATGGTTGTAAATATGCTTAGTTTCGTTGGTTTCTACTGTAATAAAAGATGAGATATGTGAAATAAGCAATAAACAAACAAACATAGGTAGCTGTATAGCTACTTAAAGTAATAAAAAAGAAATAAACGAAGCGCCCAAATTGCATAAAAAACCTAAAACATATAATCAAAAGAGAGAGCGCGTTTGTGTCTTTTGAAGGAGAATTTTCATAAAACGAGTAGCTTTATGTAATTTTGAAATAGGCACGTACGTTATGTTACAATCAAAGATTTATTATTATGTAAAAAATATTTTATTGATGCCAACATAATCGCGTAAATAACATAATTATTTTATAACTTTTTGTAATAGTTTCTTCTAACAACGCTCTCAATCACGCTAACGCAATAAAAAAGTATCTTTTAACATATAGTAGGTAACTGAAAAAATCGTAGCGTCGATTAAAAAATAGATCTAGATTGTAAACTCAAAACTGAAATAAATAAGTATCTTCCTATTCATAGGTATTTGCTCTAAATTCGTCTGTATGACATGAATAATTCGAAGATAAGAATCATATCTATAATCGCACGCTTAATCATAAAGGAACCTAACTCAAAAAGAGAATTATTGAATTTTAAAACATAGGTTAAACCAGGCGTACGTGCCCCAGTCGGTAACGTGCTTCATTTGCAAAATTTAAACTTGCATTGTAAATAACATAAACTACACAACGCAAGTTAAACTTCCGTTGTTTACTTTACATCGCCGTCATACTTGTAAACTAACCAGATCGAGTTAAGCTCCAAATTTTAAAGCGTGTCTTAGTTTTGCAAGTGAAGCATATTACCGACTGGGACATGAATGCCTGGTTTACCATAAATGTTTCAATAATAAGGTTTAATTTTCAAAACCGTATTTTTTGAGTTAGGCCTCTTTTAGATTAAGTGTGCGAATATGTGCCTAAGTGCATATTTTCATTATTATTAGGTTTAAATTTTTAATATTTGGCGATGATCATACATAACCGGTACTTTTTATTGAGACACTAGCTCTTTCCCGCGGCTTCGCCCGCATACATAAAATATAGCCTATGTCACTCAAGAATAAAGCAGCTTTCTAACGATGAAAAAAATTTCGCAATCGGACCAGTAGATCCAGAGATTACCCTCTACATACAAACTTACAAATTTTACCTCTTTATAATATTAGTTGAGACATAAAAAAGTGCGTCTGTTCTTTAAATGGGTGTATGACAAATTCCTTAAAATTTCAAAATTTCTGGGTAGGTAGAAACTGACAATAAAATAGTGTTGCAAAGGAATTTGAGAGTTATCAGAGCATAGTTTATTTGATTGTTTTGACCGTACTGTGTTTCTGTAACTAAACCACGATGTATGTTTAAGGAGGAAAAGGTATTTGTATATTTTCGTTTGTAATAAATAATCACAAAAACTGCTGGATCGATTTTAGAAATTGTTTGACCAGTAGAATACTACTTTATCACTGAGTGCCATAGGCTATAAATATTGTCTACTTTCACACAAGCAACATATTTATTCTAAATCATCAGCATATTGTTAATTTGTTTGATTGTAGGTATATTATGTTATATCGTAACTCCAAGGCTAATAATTTTTTTTAGTTTTGTTGTCAACAATTCAGGTAGGTACCTATTTGTTTGAGTTTTTGATTTTTGAAGGAGTGTTAAACTTTTTCTGACTAAACCCACCATTTTCCTTCAGTTGCTTTTTGCATTCCAGGGTCGATGTGATAATTTCGAACAATACCGAAGCTCTGGCAGGCAATATCTAACTGTTACGACATTTCGCGACCCCAGATATTATTTATCTTTGAAGAATTTAATGAAATATATATAATTAGTTAGCTATAAAAACATTGCACCTTGTTGACTTACATATTTGATCCTATATTTACATATTTTCAATTGAAATAGTGCCTTCGCAATAACTTTAAATCTGCATATGTGTAGGCTGATTGCTGTTCCTACTTCATAGCGAAATGCAAACCAGTTTTGACACTTGCCTAATATTGGTTCTATTAATTATTACGCACTAATTTTATGCAAATATGCACGTGTACCATTGCTTCAGTCAGCCGATGCAGGTTTGGTACAATTTTATGAGCATAGAAAAAATTTATAACATCCTTCAATTGCCCACTCGCTTCCTAAATAAGAATTTTAGACGTTTAATAATAATTTGTTTATATTATGTAATATTATGATACGAATTTAAATTTGCTTAAATATTAGGTCTATCAATTATTACGCACAAATTTTATGCAAATATGCACGTGTACCATTGCCGCATCATTCATCGCAGTCAGCCGATGCAGGTTTGATACAATTTTATGAGCTCGGAAAGAATTTATAACATTCTTCGACTGCCCACTATCTTCCTTTTTAGAAGTTTAATAACTTGTTTAACCTACTAATATTATAATCGCAAAAGTTTGTATGTATGAGTGTGTAAGTGTATGAATGTTTATAATTCTTTTACGCAAATTTCGATGAAACTTGGTACACGGATAGACCATGTCGTGGAATAGCACTTAGAATATATTTTGCCCAAGGTGTGCCTATGTTCCTTGGGAATAATTTGCTACTATGACGCGAGCGAAGTCGCGTTAATTAATTAATGCATGGCAGCAGCTTGTATTAAATAGTATTTTGATAGTTATTTAATTTTTTCTTCTTATTCTTGGTTGTTTTTGGACTGAATATAGTCTTTTATTAAAATTTGTTCCTTAAATCGCACAAATATGAGTCGCAGATTATATATGTATGATCGCGTGTCTTAAATTATCTGTTTATTTTTTAAATTTTTCATCGTAGCGTATTTTCATCTTGTAGTGACACTTAAGGAAGGCCTTTGGCAGTAGACGTCTTACGACTAAAATGGTGATGGTGTAAATATTTTCTTTTATTACCGTCGGCCTATTCTGGCAAAACATCGAATTTGGCGAAATTCTAATATAAAGTCACTACTTACTGCTTCCCATTTAATGAACCCTTGGTCACAAGTAGGTAGCTAATAAGAATTTTGATAATACCTAACTATAAAAAAGTTCTGCACAAAAAAAGTTTCCACATGGCCAGGACTTACCGGTTCCTTACACGGATATAGTAATTATAAAAGATTTGGTTACAACTCCTGTCATGCTTGACCATCTTTATATAAAAAAAACGTATTTAAAACCCGTTCGATGAATCAAAGCCACATTAATAATTAAGTAGTAGGTATGGCTACGAGTCTCTAGATATAACTCGTAGATATATAAATAAGTATCTATCTTCGTAATTAGCATCAAAATTATAGATTCGACAAAGTCTACGTCAATATAGCAAAATATTGTTGAGGAAAAAGAATATTAGCTAACAAAGCATCAAAAATTGTTATTTAGGACCTTAATGTTACATAAGTCTACAAATTAATAAATTAATATGAATATGAGAATCGTAAGCTTCAAAATATCGCAACCTTAAAACAATTTTAGGGGTCAAATATTAAAGCGTAATCTTAAAAAACTGTGTAATTAAATTGTATTGTTTAGTACCTAAACTTTTTTGTTAATTAATATTTTATCGTTTTTGCATAAAATAGAATTTTAATGACCACATCGACTGATTAATTAAATATACTAGTCACGATTTACGACAAGTGACGATCACATACGATTAGACATGGAATTAGTAAGTCCTGCAACGTATTGTTTAAAAATTTAAATCTAAATCTAATTGGTTGTGTGAACCTTATTCGAAACACATAATCGTCGTGTTCATTACACAATTAAAATACTTAAAATAACTACAAAATATTCGGACCGTAGGTCCCTAAATATATGGTGTGGTTTGATTGTAGCGACAAATGACGATCATATGCGATTACGTATGGAATTAGTAAATAATGTAACGTTTTATTTAGAATTCTAAATCTAAATCTAATTGGTTGTGTGATCCTTATTCAGAGCATATACTAGTCGTGTTCATTACACATCTAAAATATTTAAAACAATAATAAAATATCCGAACTGTAGTGCCTGTCTAATAAGTGAAACGACTTGGGTAATTATTAGGATTTAGTGAAATCTGATGTAGTCAACACGAGTTCAATAATCAAGGTTGATTAAGAGATAGAGATCATTGTTTACTAACAGAAGAACCTTATGAAAAGTATCGAATATAAGTATTTTTTAAATGATTAAAAATTATACAAAATTCCCAAGTCGGTTGACTTATTAGACAGACTATAGGTATCTAAATAGATGGTGTTGTTTTACTGTAGACAAATGAATCAACAATGTTTTTTAATAAAAAAAATGAATATGACAAATCGCATGCTAAAGAGAAACCTGGCTCAAAAACGAGGTATTTGAAAATAGAATCTTAAAACATAACATTTAAGATTTAATTTTCAAACATTTGTTTTAAGTTTTGTAAAATATAGATAATTTTTTTAGATTATTATAAAATTTAATTTTTAAATCAGATCTTTTTTTGAGTTAGGTCTTATATGATTAAGCGTGAGAAATATGCCTTGAATATTAAAGTTGACATAATTAATATCGTTATTATTTATATTTTTTTAACTTTTATCAATCAAGAATAAACAATTATGGAAGATGTGCGTCCCAGGTGCGTAGAGTGCGAGCCAATTTCTGTGGCATCCTGGGCATAATTTCTGATAGACTGGACTGCCAGTATCTCAGTTGAAGCTATGATTATGTTATTGTCATTAACATAGTTGCATAAGAGTTTATTGTTACTAACACAACCTCATTGTTACTAACACAACCTCATTGTTACTAACACAACCTCATTGTTACTAACACAACCTCATTGATATGAATCTCATTGTTCAATCAAGGCATAGCTGCTGCTCAAAAATAAGAAACCAGAGCGATTTGTTCCTTTTCATCTCTTTCAAGAAGATTTATTTGTCAGCTAAAGCTTACGCAATACATTATAAGAACAAGTCAAGGATACAAAATTACAAAAATAATAACTTCTTACTAAAACACCATCAATCATAAACAACTGTATATCAATATAGTTTAGGTATAATTTGTAACGGGGATGATCAACATTAATCATGGCGTCTCACGGCTGCGCAGGCGCCTTAAATTGCTATCATTATCATTGTACTCGTCTAATGAGTGTTAGTACAATGTGTAACCTTATAATTACGTCACAAAAAATAGGACATCGCTTTGTCGAGTAGTTAAAGTCCTATAATTTATATTGAATGCTATTAATTTAATAATAAATTAATTAAGACACTTAAGCATCGAAATACTTCTATTAACAAAGAAATTCTAAAAAAAATCCCGGAAAAAATTCATGATGATAGTGAAATAGATATTTTATGGTAGCGATATATTTTTGATTTTTCAATCACTTTTAAAAAAACATGTATATTATGAAATTAAAAAACCCAAAACAAAAAAAATAAATAATACAAAAAATATATTAAATTTAAGGAGCACAAAATAAAAAGTTAATTGGAACACAATTATAATATAATTCCAAGTTCATCCGAAGTTATCACATAGTGATTCACTTCAAAACGGCAACATGAAAGATAAATAATATTGATAGTTGCCTGGTGCTAACATCTCCCTATCCCTTTTCCTCTTAATTTTGTTTTCTGCTAGTTTTTTAATAGGAAGCAAAATACTTCTTCGAAATCACTAATCAATTCACAAATAAGTAAAATAAATCTAACTGCAATGTACTGTCTCCGTCTCGATACACACGTAACACGTAGTCATAGTTATCCTTTGGCTATTCCAAACAAAGTCAGTTGTAATTTCTCATGAAACTCCCTGGTTAACCTTTGATCACGGTATCTGATATTACGCGTAAGATAATATACAGTAGGTATACACGATTAATTGTATCCTCTCTATAGGCCCGAACAACTTGTATAGTCCACACTTCTACAGTCTATAGCGAAGGCTCATATTCTAATGATCTTAGCTGACTTTTAGCTGCGTATTTTTTGTGGCGTAGTCTCCGTAGCTCATACTATTATTCGTAGTCGGTAGTTCGTAGCTGGTACCTCGTAGACGACAGTTCGTAGCATATTTTTCGTAGTGGACTCTCCGTAGCGCATCCTACGTAGAAAAATCAGGCGTAATATCTGTGGTTTAATTTTAGAAGTTGAAACTCTGTAGCTGAGAGTTGGTTGCTTACTTTTTGCTGCGTAATTACTTTCTTCTTATCGTCTCCGTAGCCGAGTCTTCGTATGACGCTTTATCTGAAGTCGTAGAATTGTTTCAGTAGCGATTTTTTCGTCGCAATTTAGCTGTCGTGGAGTTATATTTAATTTCTATGGCATAACGAACTTTCTCGATTATCTAATGTCTATGGCGTAAGGAATTTTGTATTTTTCGTCCGCTTGGTATTTTCTATTCCATCAAACATATATCACTATCGAAATGGACGATTTGTTAAATTTACAGATACCGTTCAAATTAAAACAGCTGCGATTCATTCGGGATGTCACATTTATAGTCACATAAAGTACCTAATTGCGGAGTATAATTACTTTTGAAGATATAAAGTAGTATGCAGTGAACTGGATTGTCCAGTTCGTCTCGTTCAGATGACCCGGCGTCCTTCAGATGTTCTGACTGCAACTGACCTACCTCATACTTTGTAAAATACATTATTTATTAGCTTTATAATAATAAAGCGAGAACTACACTAGACCGACGCACACGTGGACCATGCCTGATTTGTACGAGCGGCGTGTTGCGTGGTGTGGATCTAATGTAGCTCTGCAAGTCTAGTTGCCATATAAATCGTATGGAGACTGACACGCCCAGATCGACGTACGTGACTCACGTATGCGCAATGTAGTTTTACCTTAAATGTATTGTTTTTTTGTGAGAATAATTACGGTTTTAGTTTTTGTCATTGAAATGCAGAAATGTCGCTCTGTTTTTATTAGGATTAAAAATAAATGCCGTAAAAATAGAATTTATGGGATACCTACTGATAAAAAACATACTAAGTAACTGATTGATTTTCCTTTTTTATATTCATTTTTTAAAAACACTGGAAATAGTTAGAATAATTAATACACTATATAGCCAGTGGAAACCAAAATTATGTACCGGCAAAACATATAATTACCAAATTATGTAGATACTTCGTATTATTTAATAATAATTAGGTGTCGCCAAGCTATAAAACGGGTTAAAAAATAACTAGTTTTTTGTTATATTAAAATAGAACTACATTGACTCCATGTCCTCTAAACTGATATGACCTTGTAGTATGAAAGTATCAATGACGAATTAATTAAAGCTACTTATAATTTTTGGCAGTTCATTTTGAACAGGTTAGGTTGTCGTGATGGTCCAATGGTTAACGGGTGCCTTAACCATTGGGCCATCACGACAACCAAACCTCTCATGCATGAAGTTGCGCGTTCAACACCAGGCAATTATCAATGTGAATTTTTCAATTTACATACACCCCTACTTTTTAATTAGTACAAAAAAAAATGGAGCTCTATCTGTACCCGTCACTGATCATATTTTTATAGTCAAAAGTAGAAAAAACCGAAATCCTAAAATTGACCACGAAAAGGTAAATTCATCATAGAATCAATCAAACATAACAATAGCTAGTAGAAAATACTGCGGGCAGTGTTTTTGTCACTTATTCATTCATTAATCAATAGCCTGCACAATATTTCCATAAATTGAGTGACATTTTTGGACATAAACCAACGCTAATATCTTTGCTGTTTATGAATATTATTTATTGAGATTTTACTTATAAAATAACAAGGGCTTTTCTAATCAGCCCTTTAAGTATTTGTACTAATTAAAAAATAGTGGTGTATAATTGTGTAGTTTTCTAAGTTTATCTAAGATATTATATACACCCTGTTCCTTAAAAAGCATGAAAACAGTTGGTCACGGTTGTCATTTTTAGATCTTTGACTGTCTACCAGTCATCATAAGTCTATCGAAACAGTATCGTGTTGCCAGTAACTGGGTTGTAGTGGTCTGGCAGGCATTCCGCTTATAAAACCGCATCTGGTTAGACTTCAAGCCGACCCCAAGCTATTTGGAAAAAGGCTAGGGAGATGATGAATTTTGAACAGGTTTGATCATCCCTTTTTTCATTTGGGCTGAGAAATCATCAGCTGCTGGTGGAGCGACAGGGAGTGTCATACTTTGTTCCTTTGTCCCTTTTGCAAAGGGCAATTGAAGGATCCAGGGTTGGGACGACTTTCGAATAATTCCATAGCCATTCTCATCTCTTTGTCTTTGGGTATATTCTACAAGTTTCAAGTAATTATTAATTTACGTATTGCAGAATGATAAATAAAAGGTACCTAACGACATAATGAAAGATCTCCATATTTTCGTTATTGTATGATAGAGGTCAAACGCATAGGTCAAACGCGAGCCTATGCGTTTGACCTCTATCTCATCTGATGGTAAATGATGATGTGGTCGACGACGGAGAACACTTGCCTTCTTAACTTGAAGTAAACTATTCGTTCTTGATAAAATTCTTGATAAAAAGACCCCTAGGTTACAGCTTTCATAAACACAAACCCTGGCAAAGAATTTCACTTGTTACCTGTACCTGTATCTGTATCAAAGAATTTCACTTGTTACCTGTACCTGTATCTGTATCAAAGAATTTCACTTGTTACCTGTACCTACCTACGTATAATGAATGGGTTCCCAAACCATTTTGTTCAAAGTTCCAAATTGGCTTTGTATCATTCTAAGTCGGTAAAAGAAAGTACCATGGACGTTTTTCTAAAAACCTACGATTAATTCGTCACGTCAACTCAACCGTTTTCACAGTTCGTCATCAATCTTTTTCCATCACCTGTGTTACCGCTTACCTAATGTCTCATACTTCCCATGCACATTAGTGACGTCATACCGTGTTAGACCTACATATCTATATATATATAGAAGGAGAAAATGACTGACTGACATATCAATGGACAGCTGATATAGTATCTAGTCTCAACCTAGTAGGGTCTGAACTTGTTAAAAAAAAATAAAAGGCCCTTTTTACATTTGAAAAAGAAAAGAAAGAAAGAAAAACATTTTATTTGCCGAAAAGGCCAAAAAGTATTTACAAATTATACATTTGACGAAAAGAATGCGCCATTTCCGAGCAAAACGGCCGAACGCTCAGCATAATGTCGAGAACACAACGCAAAAAAGCGACGAGTCTTCAATTAGCGCCACGGATCTTGAGCGCTGGCTTCAAGTTGCGCAGAAGTCAAATATTCGGTCTCTTTAGTGGTGCGAAGTGGGACGCAGGGGCGGGGAGTGTCAGTGATTGGCTCGCCGCGCCATCGTGTCATAGACGTCACTCGTGATTCGTTCCCTGCGTTCCTAACAAAGACGACGATTGGCTCGCCCCCACTCTGACGCCGAGCGCTCAAGATCCATGCCGGTAATTGTACGGTGCTGGTTTTCAGCGTGGGCCGATAACAGTGTCGACAAAGACCCAGGATTTGAGAAAAACCCTAGAATGTAACGAACGAAACTGAAAGAAAAAAATAATAAAGCTAGGGGTCCGGTGTAGCAGTAGCTATTTTAGTAGTAGCTAAGCTACAGTACATCGGACAAGCCGTTAGGTAGTCAAAATACACAAGTCAAAAAGGTTCTTTTATTTTTGACAACTAAGAACGTGAAATTTTGTACAAGGTATCTTTTTACGACGTAGACAAGCATTAATAGAGGATTTTCCAAAATTAATTTCCAGGAGGGATGAAACGGGGTTCTAAAGTTTGTATGAAAAAAACGTACTTTATTTATTTATTTTATTTATTTATTTATTTATCTTTATTGTACACCAAATAAACATAAATACGGGACAAACATTTAAAAGAATAAGTGCACAATGGGCGGTCTTATCGCACAGGGCGATCTCTTACAGACAACCTTTGGATGGACTGAAAGAAAGGACATAGATTTATGGTTGTCAGTGTACAAACATCAGATATAATACCAACAAGATACCTACATTAACACAAATACATATGTACATACAATACAAAAAAATATACTAATAAATATCAAATATATAGTTTAAACTAGGATAAGAAAAATATATCAAAGAGAAAGGTAATGTTTCTTCACCATTTTTTTAAATGTTGGTAGCGTTTGAGCACGCCTTTTTATGAGAACGAAGCCGCTGACAGGCACTAGTTGTGTTAAATAACATGAACATCGAATACAATGCGTGGTCCGCTGACGGTCGGTGTCATGGACTCGCTTCGTATAATTCCGTGACCGATCGGGTACACATCCGTAAAATGACACTTTCGAAGGTCCGCGCCCACTGGCTGACAGCGAAAAAGTTCTCAAGTAAACACTGTGTTATGCAAGGATGAGTCTTGGCCTTTTTGATAATGTGGGTAATACCTATGTTACGGAGTGGGCTTTACGCTTTCTTGTTTATGCAGTTTGTGCTGAACATCTATCTTATCATCGTCTTTATTTATCTTGTTTGTGCTGACCCACAAATATACACTCTTCTTTTTCTCTTTTTCTTTCTCGTCTTTCCGCGGCTGGGAGGACAGTAAATGTCTGATTGATTTAGGCCATCTACGTAAATACAGGCCGGTGTTTTTTCTCAGGGTAGTCAGCTAGGAAACACCGGCCTCATCTGGTTTAAATTGACGTGTAAGGGTGAGTTGCACCATTTAACTATAACGATAACCAAACCATAACCTGCCGTGAAACGGCCGCCTATTGGTCAATTCGACGATTTGACAACTGTTAACGGCTTTGTTATCGTTATAGTTAAATGGTGCAACTCACCCTTAGTGTTTTATAAAATCTATTTGTAAAATAAATATCATGTATCATTATCATTTAACTTTTCCTAATTCTTTATTGTACAACAAAGTATCTTACACATGTACAACAAAGCATTTTTTGTGTAAGTCATCCAATTACACAAAAAATTCAAGCTTGATTTTTGGTTGAAATTAAAGAGCAACATTCATAATCCTTTTTCTCGAATAATTTATTGAGTCTCATTGTCGCCTAAAGCCCGAGTAGTATTTTAGCAATGTCTTACATTGTACTTATTGAGACGTTCTTTAATTTCACCAAGTGGCTACAACAGTACTACTACACAGAACGTCCAATATTTCGTAAAATACGCCAAGTGAGCACAAATCAAAGATTATGTTGTTATAAATCGGTAAGAGTAATGTTTATGTTCTGTGTTCATGGTGAAATATGGCGGGCTTCAACGAATATAGCGAGGAAATAAAAGACAATACTGCTGTTGTTTGGGGCTTTTACGTTAACATCTACTCAAGTCGACTGGCCTGATCTAGTGTTTAGTGGCCCTGACTACTATGTCGGAGGCAGTGGGTTCGATTCCCACCCAGGACAAATGTTTGTGTGTTGAGCACGATCATTTGTTCTGTGTCTGGGTGTAATTTATATGTATGTATTTAGAAATATATAAGTATGTTTATTTGTCTAGGACTTATAACACAAGCTCTGCTTAGCTTGGGGCTAGACGGCGTTGTGTGACAGTTGTAGAATATGTTATATTATTATATACTAGCGGCCCGTCCCGGCTTTGCACGGGCAATAAATATAGCATATGTTACTCAGGGTGAATGTAGCTTTCCACAGTAGTTTTTGAGTTTATTTGTTACATACAAAAATACAAATTTTTCCTCTATAAAATATTAGTATAGATAAATTAAAGACCCCTAAGTTGTAGCTATCATGTTTGGCGAGAATAGCAGAATAACTCATGTGTGTAAAAATACTCTACCAAACAGAGTGGTAGACTAGTTTTTTTAGCCACCGACGGCGACATGATTAAGGGCTATAATCGGTGTTGCCTTGCGTGATCGAATCAGAAATGAAGATATCCGCAGGAGAACCCAGGTTGCCGACATAGCACAAAGAATCACCAAACTTAAGTGGCAATGGGCAGAGCACATTGCTCGCAGAAAAATGGCTGTTAGAAGTGGCAACCTCGTACCGGAAGACGCAGCGTTGGAAAGCCTTCTACAAGGTGGACCGATGACCTGGTGAAGGTTGCGGGAATCCGATGGATGCGGGACACACAGGATCGTTCATTGTGGCGACACCTGGGGGAGGCCTACGTGGCCAGTGAACGTCTATCGGCTGAAATGATGCGATAGTGGCCCCACGACTTTGAATGGGAGTCACCGGGCGATCCTTGGCTACCGTACGAATAAGCCTTTTTGATATCTGTACTAATAATATAAAGAGAAAAGATAGGACCGATTACATAAATGATATCAATAGTAGAATGCTACTTTTTTACCACTGAATGTCATAAGTATATATTTTTTACGAAGCCGAATTTAGTGTATCATGTTTCAGAACACAAGTTTAACATTACAATTTGGCCCAATTAAAAGAAGTAAAAAACTTTATGCAAAATCGACGGAACAAATGTACCTTTGTAAAACTGCTCGTAGAATTATCTATACGAGAAAAAGCTATTGTGTTATCTTCCATCGCCGTGGGGTTAACTGACAGTGGCGTATTTAGGCGTGGGTGACGTGGGTTCTAGTCCACGGCCTCACACCCAAAGGGGCCTCCCGCAAGTCTCCTTAAGAACTTCTCGCTTCTTTAAGAACGAGGGTTCTTTTATTATAGATCGGTTCACTTTAGACCATTTCTTTGGTAAGCAGTGATGTGGTCGAACCCTAGGTTGCTTCAGTAGATGTCTTGTTTCCGAATTTATAAAAGACTAGCTTTTGCCAACGGCTTCGCCCGAGTACATAAAATATAGCCTATGTCACTAAGGAATAAAGCAACTTTCTATCGGTGAAATATTTTAGCAATCGGACCAGTACTTTCAGAGACTGCCTCCTACAAACAAAAAAACAAACTTTACCTCTTTCTTTTTTTAATGGACAGGCTCGCGTTTGACCACTATCTCACCTAATGGTAAGCAATGATGTGGCCGACGATGGAACACGCTTGCATAGAAGCAATATATTCACTCACCTCTTTATTATATTGGTGTAGAGAGGCTTACTTTTGACCACTTTTTCCACTTTGTCTTTCTTGTTTTTTTAACCGACGATGTGTTCGACCGCTAGGTTGCTTCAGTGGCTGTCTCGTTTCTGAATTTATAAAAGAAAAAGGCCTCGCTAATGTCCCTTTGCCCACGTCTAAACCTGTCCACGCTACGCCTCTGTTAACTGGGGTCCTGCAATAAACTTGTTCCTGTCTTTTTATCCTTGTTCGCGAAGCGAAGCGAAACTGTGTGGACAAAGGATAATGGAGAAATAAAAATTTCGACGCGAGTAATAAAAATGTGCAGCATGGTTTAGGGGAAATGCTGTGTTCATATATAGCCATGCCAAGCTGAAATTGTTTGCGAGGACGTTTGAAAGTGTGAGCGTGGCAATTTTTCTTTTAATACGTAAATTATACGTACATGTTTTTTGTTATTTATTTAGGTAAACCAATAATTATATACACTAACATTTCTGATTTAATGTAATAACTTCTTGCTCCACTATGGAGCGAGGGAAGTCATTTGATGATTTCTTGACTTGCGGTCATTGATAAATGATATTTATTTTGTAAATAGGTAATTTTTTTTTCGTCAAATTAAACTAGATGAGGCCGGGGTTTCCTAGCTGACTACCCTGGGAAGAAACACAAAAAAAAACATACATTCAGCCGAACATAGAACCTCCTCCTTTTCGAGGTCGGTTAAAAACAAACTCAGGGGTCGAAGTCTCTTTTAAAGTCCATACAGTAATATGTAATGGTAAAATCACATGAGAACGTAATTTATTAATGGAACTAACACACAGTAACTTACCTGAAATAAAACTAACGTAAGCATCATAATAGTTGCAAAAGAATAAAAAAGATAACTTTATAAATTTGTTGCAATTAAAAAATACTTTTATATTATTTGCACATAATATACATGTAATTATTTCAGTTTAAAGATTCCGATCTCCAAACAGCAGAATGATATTGCATATTAACAGTAAAAATATGCATGATGTATGTATTCAGAGCATATAAACTCAGAGGTGTTAATTACATAAGGTTTTTGCTCTTGTGAAAGTTACGTACATTATTTTAATGAGTCTTTAATTTTATTATTAGGATGATAATGCACCTTCTTATTTTAGATGTAATTTTGAAGTTAAAAGCAATTTGTATTTAGAGAAAGGACTGTCGTACCGTCTCTAGAGAGATACTCTTCTTTTATTTTTCTAGAAGATGAAGAGTTGTGGTTTCCGCGGAGAAATGTGTCCATCTTTTGCAACTATGTAAAGCACATGACTAGCTAGGTGAGGCTTTTCAGGGCTATGGGTATGTTAGAAAGAGTTACCGGGCCCTGGAATGCAAAGGGCATTAGAAAGAACACAGGTGGGTTTTGGTCAAAGCCTGACACTTCCTCTCACTCCACTCAGAGTGGGAGAAATTATAATTTCCCACGTCAAAGCCAAGTTGTTTGGAATGACGGAAGGCCAGGCCGGTTTGTACGTGGAACACTTGCATGTGATTGGTAAAACTCATTCGTACAGTTTTACATGGTATTCCTTGTACAAACTGGCCTGCAAAGCAAAACTATGTATGGTAAAGCTTATGCGTGTGACAGCCTCATAAGGTATCAATTAAGTCCGCCATTATACTATGGTGGAGCGTGTGAGTGTGGTTGGCCCATAAGGTATTAATTAAGTCCGCTATTATACTGCGGTGAAGCTTGTGAGTGTGGTAGGCCCATAAGGTATTAATTAAGTCTGCCACTGTACTGTGGTGAAGCTTGTGAGTGTGGTAGGCTTTTAGGCATTATTTAAGTCCACCATTGTACTGTGGTGTAGTTTTGTGCGTGTGGTAGGCCCATAAGGTATTAATTAAGTCCGCCATTGTACTGTGGTGAAGCTTAGTGAGTGTGGTAGGCCCATAAGGTATTAATTCAGTCTGCCACTGTACTGTGGTGAAGCTTGTGAGTGTGGTAGGTCCATAAGGTATTAATTCAGTCTGCCACTGTACTGTGGTGAAGCTTGTGAGTGTGGTAGGCCCATAAGGTATTAATTCAGTCTGCCACTGTACTGTGGTGAAGCTTGTGAGTGTGGTAGGCCCATAAGGTATTAATTAAGTCTGCCACTGTACTGTGGTGAAGCTTGTGAGTGTGGTAGGCCCATAAGGTATTAATTAAGTCTGCCACTGTACTGTGGTGAAGCTTGTGAGTGTGGTAGGCCCATAAGGTATTAATTAAGTCTGCCACTGTACTATGGTGAAACTTGTGAGTGTGGTAGGCCCATAAGGTATTAATTAAGTCCGCCATTATACTATTGTGAAGCGTGTGAGTGTGGTAGGTATTAATTAAGTCCGCCATTATACTGCGGTGAAGCTTGTGAGTGTGGTAGGCCCATACGGTATTAATTAAGTCCACCATTGTACTGTGGTGAATCTTATGAGTGTGGAAGGCTTATTAGGCATTATTTAAGTACGCCATTGTACTGTGGTGAAGCTCGTGAGTGTGGTAGTCCCACAAGGCAGTATGTAAGTCCGCCATTGTTCATTATTTTCTTCTTGTGCTCATCAAATAATAGGCTAGTTGCCGTAAAAAATGTAATTAGTCCGTCTTTTAGGTTATTCAAAAATAAGGGACACGTATTTTTTTATTTGTAAATTAAACCAAAAATGACAAAGATATAGGCCATGAAAGTTACGTGTAACGTCACGCCGTGCTACATTTTTTCGCAAGGGGTGACGTCACACGTAACTTTAATGGGCTATATCTTTGTTATTTTTTGTTTAATCGAAAAAAGAAAAAAATACGTGTCCAATATTTTTTTATAATCTAAAATACGGGCTAAATAAAATCTAATTATTTTGACCCTGGAAACTACCCTATTGTACACGTGATAGGTCACGAGTCACGTGTACAATTTTTTTCGTCATATTAAATTAGTGTGATACGCGGGTTTCAGTGTAGTCAATCGAGTTTTATATTTAAAATATTCGCATTCTTTCCATACTAATGTCCACGCTACGTTTTTAAACTAGTTGTGGAAAATGAGATGATGTTTATTAACATAATACGATACGATCGTATTTTTTTTATAGAATAATCGAGATCTCCGGTAACGGCTCCGACTTACGAGTTCTAGGTCGGGTTCAAACCTAGCCAGGCACATAACTTTGTGTAATTTATTTCATCACCACTGCTCTCAAAACGCTGAAGGAAAATATCGTGAGGAAACCGGCATGTCCTAGAACCAAAAATTCGAAGACATGTGACATTCACCGTACTGGGCCCGCGTGGTGGACGGCCCGTTCCCTCTCCTAGAGAGGAGGCCTGAGTCCCAGCAGTGGCTAATCGAGATCTCTAAAGAAAATTCTAAACATATCACTGCAAAGTAATCCTAGATATGTTTAAAAAAAGTTTGTGGTTGTATAATATATCTCACTCACTTATATTATAGTATTAGTATAAGATAATATTCCACTTTCCCGTGGCCAATCCTGCTGGTGATAGCTTGTCTATATTGTATATCAAAATGAATCCCTATTTCCTTGGTCACGCCATCACGCGTGAACGGCTGGACCGATTTCGCTAATTCTTTTTTTGTTGTGTTTGTTATTGTGAGGAGAATGTTCTTATGGAAAAAAAAATTAGGGTAGGGTAGGGTAGAGTAGGGTATAGTAGGGTGGAGTAGGGAAGAGCAGGAGCGAAGCTGCGCGGGCAAAAGCTAGTATTCAATAATTTCCACCTCTTACTAAATTTATACTGGTTAACTCAGCCAACTGCTTCCCATCAGGTGGGATCGCAGTTAAGCAATAGTTTACATCATTATAAAAAAAGTTCGTTTTGCCTCATAAATTAAAGAAAGAAATAGGGGTTGCTGATAAGAGGGTAAATAACAGCCTACGACTTATTCTCAGACCTATACCAAATATTCACAAAAAAAAAACGTAAAAAACGGTAAAGTCGTTTCTGAGGATTTCGATAACAAACACTGTGACACAAGATTTTTATATATAAGATTACGAAGCCGAAAAGTTTGTTTGTTTGATCGCGCTTATCTTAGGAACTACTGGTTCGAATGAAAGAAACATGTTTTAATATTCTATAGCCCATTTATCGAGGAAGGCTATAGACTATAGAATATCACGATACGACCAATAGAAACGAAGCAGTAACTAAAGACGGGGGAGACCGCGGGGAAAAGAATACGCACCGTACAAAAACAAAACTTAAAAATATGTAAAAGTTTTATAATTGATTATTACAAACTTTCAATTTCTATGTTCTTTCTATGCCAAGAATCTGCGCTCTTCCAACAATGTTCCACTGCTTTGTCCTTCTCATACTTCAGATTTTGTCCATTCTTCCTTTCATATATTTATTTATTTATTTATTTAATCTTCATGCAACAAAAAGTACATAGGCGGACTTAATGCCTTAGGCATTCTCTACCAGTCAACCTATTCTACTGCTTTGTCCTTCTCATACTTCAGATTTTGTCCATTCTTCCTTTCATATACAGTCCATACTTCTGTGGAATGCGCTTCCTCTTGACATCAGGACGGCCACCAGTCGGTATGCATATAAGCGGAGGTTGCGGCTTCATTTTCAACACAAATGAAGTAGCGGAGTAGTCTCAAAAATCCTTTCATTTACCTTACATAAATTATATATATTTGTATATATGTAGGTTTATATTATATTGAATATATTTGTATGTTTATTATATATATTTGTACACTTGTTAACCTATTATTTTTTTATCACTATCACCTGCCATGTTTTCTCTTCACCACCCTAGGTTGACTGGTAGAGAATGCCTAAGGCATTAAGTCCGCCTTTGTACCTTTGTATTGCATAAATAAATTACATTACTTTTATATTTAAACATTTTAATATTTTTTTTTTTACATGGAATCATTTATAAATTATGTGTTTTCAATTATTTAGTTATTAATTTATTGGTTGAATAGTTATTTAAATTTAAATAATGAAATTATTTTAAGAGATTGTTAATGACTAAATGTGTACCTACTGCATGTTAAACATGTAAAATCTAAATATTTGTACGGCTGAATATAGTGAAACCCCACTAAATATTAAGAACTTGTTAGTTACCTATATTCTTGCAAATAAATATAATTATCATTCATTCAAGACTCGTCTACAATCTAATAAAGCTACAGCACAACAATTTTCACAGCAACATCATAACTAACTCAGTTAATTTAAAAATAACAAACCAGAGATCAAATAACTACTCTTTTCTAGTTTTCAGACTTAACAGATGTGCATGAAAAGCTAAAGTACCCGCGGGAAATTAGAATAACTGGCAGAACAGCCGTTGTGGGCTGGTTATTAATATTTATTTTGACATTTCATAAAAGCAACTCAAATGTAGTTCCGCCATTTTATGCTCGCGAATAACGAGTGGTTTTCTGGTATATTTTACTTTGTACATGTAAACATGGCTGCGTGTTAATTCTGATGTTATGTTTATTTATGAACATTCTGATATTTGCATTTTCTGTGTTGCCATTAGTTTTATTTTGGGGTTGTAGGTACAGTGTCCATCACGGATCTTGAACGCTCGGCGTCAGAGTGGGGATCGCTTTGCGCATTCCATACATTGGCGAGCCAATCGTCTTTGTTGTTAGATCAGCAACGCAAATGAGGTGTGACGTCTATGACGCGATGGAGCGGCCAGCCAATCACTGACACTCCCCGCCCCCGCGTCGCACTTCGGACCACTAAAGAGACCGAATATTTGACTTCTGCGCAAGTGTTCAAGATCCGTGATGGCAACTGTAGGTACTGTGTAAGCACACTATAAGAGTGAAAGTAATGACGTATGTGTGCGTGTGTGTGGTGTATGTTTGTTACTCCTTCACGGCTGAATATGATACACAAGTGTAGTAGAGGGCAATAGAGTGTATAGCTCCATCCCTCTTTATCGCTCGCACGCCTGACATTTTCAACAGCAGGGGCCCAGCCGGGTCGAAGCCTACACAGGGTTATCCGAAAAGGAACTCGAGCTCCGGTATGAAGGCTAGAAGGAACGGGGTGGGTTTTTAGTCAGTAAGAGTCTGACACTATCTCCCGCTCCGCCCAAGAGCAGGGGTGGTTATTGGATGATTTTTCCCACCATAAAAAAAAACGCCTGACATTTTAACATGTCATGGTAAGGCCCTTGGTCCTGGAATAAGATGGAGGATACTTTTTATCAGTAGTTACTATGAGATAATTTTTGTATTTCACGTAGGCTTAGCCGCTAAAGCCCCAGTAAGAAATGTAACCCCCTGTTTCTGAAATGAGAATTCGAAAACAGGGGGTAACAAATTAAGAACGTATCCACCTCTAATTTTATTTCATCATTCAGAAACGGGAGAAAAATAGCCATTACTAAGTATTTTTTAAATTTTCTAAATTCCGATTAGCTGTCTAGGCTACTGACAGGCTTGAATAAAATAAATTGGAGTCATAGTAAATGGTAGTGTCACGCGTAAGTAATATTTTCTTACAGTGAGTGCAAGCTTGGCAAGGCAAACCTACTCCTGTGGTTTTTGGAACCTAGCCAGGTACTCCACGACTACTTAGGTACTACACGAGTAAGTACGTACAATACGTCAGATGACCCACATCGCACTTCTTATAAAATTCGGTTTATAAATTACGGAGTCCGAAGACGAACATACAAAACAAAAAGACAACCGAATTGACAGACACTCCTAGGTTTTGAAGTTGATGAAAAAATCTCAATTTCTTTAAGGTCATGGTGGACATATCTCATCCATACGCACAAAACGTTTTGGGAACATATTCATTGCAAGTACTACAGCTGAAGAGTGGAATTCCCTGATGGAGTCTGTGTTTCCTTACGGCTATTTTGAGTCAGCTAGTGTATAGATAGATAAAAAGAGAAGGCTTAACGCACTGTTATCAACGCCTAAGTTAAACCCTTGGGCTCATAAAATTATTTTTTTTTCACAGATGACGTTTTCAGAGGGAAGTGAAGTGGCGGGCATAAGCTAGATTGCATTAAAGATTGAATTTAATTAAAATAAAGGGTGTGTACTATCTACAGTACACTTCTGTCTAAAGGTAGAAAGAACTACACTGCTCACACGTGTGCCACACACGCCGATCTGGGCGCGTCGGTCTCCATACATTTTATATGGAAACTAGACTTGTAGAGCTACACTTGATACACGCCACGCAACGTCGTTCTACGTACAAAGTAGGCGTGTTACAATTACTGTCACGGATCTTGAGCGCTCGGCGTCAGAGTAGGGATCGCTTTGCGCATTCCATACATTGGCGAGCCAATCGTCGTCGTTGTTAGATACATGCTGCAAGCGCAGGGAACGAATCATGAGTGTCGTCTATGAATGCGATGGCGCGGCGAACC
Organism: Mythimna ferrago; assembly: GCA_910589285.2. Classification (NCBI taxonomy): domain Eukaryota; kingdom Metazoa; phylum Arthropoda; class Insecta; order Lepidoptera; family Noctuidae; genus Mythimna; species Mythimna ferrago. The sequence continues at coordinate 8,097,946 of OU342693.1, forward strand.
AATCTGCAAGTTTGCATGCCAATGTGATGGCAAAATATGGAGGACTCTGTTATAAAAAACACCTGTGTACTATACCCATGTTTGCAAATAAAATAAATTATTATTATTATTATTAATCACTGACACTCCCCGCCCCCGCGTCTCACTTCGCACCACTAAAGAGACCGAATATTTGACTTCTGCGCAACTTGAAGCCAGCGCTCTAGATCCGTTTCGGCAATTGTACACGTGGGTCTAGTATAGTTCTAGCTTTACACGTGTCCGTCGGATAATGTAATAAAATAATTTAAGCTACAACTTAATTCTTTCGGGGAATGTAGGCGTGATGTTATGTTAAATTATTCTTTAAGTTAGTCGTGGTTTGAGCAATGCCAAAAATTTCGAATTGTGTCGGCACATAACGCAATATTGTATCGTCATCTAAACGATGGTTCGCGTGCTACTTGCACCTTGGTAATGGATTTAATTTAAGGGTCTGGAAGCTTGAAATACTTATGGCCGTCAAAACTTAATGTGTAGGTAATTTATATATTATGGGCTACGGCATTGTTCCAAAGAGTCACCCTAAAACGCAAAGGGCAACTGAAAGAACACAGGTTTTAGTCAGTAAAACTCTGATATAGTTATCGGCACGAATATTGAGCGCTCGGCGTCAGAGTGGGGATCGCTTTGCGCTTTCCATACATTGGCGAGCCAATCGTCGTCGTTGTTAGATACATGCAGCTAGCGCAGGTAATGAATCACGAGTGACGTCTATGACACGATGGCGCGGCGAGTCAATCACCGACATTCCCCGCCCCCGCGTCTCAAGTCGCACCACTAAAGTGACCGAATATTTGACTTCTGCGCAACTTGAAGCCAGCGCTCAATATTCGTGCCGATAACTATACTCCCTTTCGATCTAACTAGAGCGAGAGAGAGAAAATTCCTCAAAATCAAAAACAAAAAGGCGAGACAATTAGAATTTTTGAAACTGACAATAAGCTTATGTTACGCCCTGATGGATGTTGGCGGTTCAAATCCAGCTAGGCTCTTGCCAGTTCTAGCCGAATCTGTGTATTTTGTCGCGCCATTTCCTTCGTGGTCTGCCGCGACCCCGTCGCACTGTTTCAAGTCACGAACTTTGTGTAATTTACGTTTTCACCACTGTTTTCAAAACGTAGAACGAAAACATGACGAGGAAACAGGCACGCTCTAGAACAAAAACATCGAAGTAGCATGCTAGATAACGGTACATTCCTTCTTCTAGAATGGAGGCTTAAGTCACAGCAGTGGGAATATTATAAAGCTAAATATGCTATGCTAAGTATAAGCATAATTGACCCTGTAATGTTCCCACAACTGGAATTCAGGCCTTCTCTCTAGGAGAGGGAATGGGCCATAATCCACCGCGGGCATAGTTCGGGTTGGTGGATGTCAAGTGCCTCCGAATTTTTGGTTCTAGGCCATGCTGGTTTCCTCGCTATGTTATTCTTCACCGTTTTAAGAGCAGTTGCGTTAAAATAAATTACACAAAGTAATACTTCTGACTGAGTTTGAACCAGCGTCCTACGACTTGTAAGTCGGAGTAGTTATCATTGGACTGCCACTGCTCTAGATATCATCATCATTATAGCCAACAGACATCTACTGTTGGACACAGGCTTCCCCCAAGTGTTGCCACAATGAACGATCCTAAGCGTCCCGCATCCATCTGATTCCCGCAACCTTCACCAGGTCATCGGTCCACCTTGTAGGAAGCCTTCCACCGCAGCGTCTTCTGGTACGCGACGCCACTCCAAAAACAACACGGCCCCAACGGCCATCTGTTCTGCGAGCAATGTGCCCTGCCAATTGCCACTTAAGTTTGGCGATTCTTCGTGCTATGTCGGAAACCTTGGTTCTCTGCGTTTCTGATTCGCACGGATACTATTTCGCAATGTCCACACCTCAGCGTCCGGCCCATTAGAAATAGCAGCCAACAGTTCTATAATAACTGTTTTACAAGAACGAAGGTAGCAGTTGTAACTGTAATTACTACTGTTTCTCTCTTACGTGCCTCTAATTAGGTAAATCAATGATTTACGTGTCGACATTTCGTTGTTAATTGACAGCTTTATTTTATTTTCAAAACTCTTTCACAAAAGTACAATGTGTTACATCATTGTGTGTTCTGGGCAAAAGAAGATATAGCAAGTATCCATCCTTACGTTGTTGAATTGAAACCTCTTCAGTCCGGATTAAGCATTTCACCTCATCGTTTATACCGCGTACATCGAATGACTGGAACAATTTGCCTGCTGCGGTTTTCCCATTCGATTATACTTTAGGTGTATTTAGGTGTCTTCAAGGCTAGAGTGAATAGGCTCTTAATAAACTAGTGCGCCTCACCATCAACGATTGCATCTTTGGTTACCATCAGGTGGCATCACAGTCAAGCACTATTTTATATTATTTATATTAAAAAGTGTCTTAATCACATATTATTATGTGCATATTTATTCGGGTTAGTGTTCAGCACCTGCTAAACAGGCTCTTAGTTCAATGCTCTATAGAGAGTTTTGATTATAGGCCTCCTGACTGAATTTCAATCATGGTGATTGCCAGGTACGCAGGCTGTATTAAAGTACACAAACGTGTGTGGTGTATACACCCCTACTTTTTAATTAGTACAAAAAAAATGGGGCTCTATCTGTACCCGTCACTGATCATATTTTTGTAGTCAAAAGTAGAAAAAACCGAAATCCTAAAATTGACCACGAAAAGGTAAATTCATCATAGAATTAATCAAACATAACAATTGCTAGTAGAAAATACTGCGGGCAGTGTTTTTCCTTATTGCCTGCAGAATATTTCCATAAATTGAGTGACATTTTGGAACATAAACCAACGCTAATAAGTTTGCTGTTTATGAATATGATTTATTGAGATTTTACTTATAAAATAACAAGGGCTTTTCTAATAAGCCCTTTAAGTATTTGTACTAATTAAAAAATAGTGGTGTATATAACATTGAATTCTATTTTTAACATTTACAAAACAATAGAATAAATTATGTATTACAAAAAATATTAGAATAAATTATAACAACAGAATATAATGCTCTCCCGCTCCGCTTTAAAGCGGGAGAAGTCATTAGCTGATTTCCCACCTCATCCTAGAACACTTTAAGGACATACGATAGCAGTGCTAGATCCCTCATTTCCAACTAATGTACCCCACCATGCCTAAAATAAAAATGGTTGGATACATCAAGAGATAGAGAGAGTATTATCCATAAAGTCTTAGGTAAAAGTATAGTAGGTACTCCAAAAATGGGAGTGGCTATTTAACTGTCCTTCAAACTTCAGTATACTATAATAAAAAAAATGTTATTTGCTATTTAGTTTTATTGATTCGTATTTTTTTAGTTACTTTTTGTTAGCCTGTTCTGTGCCACTTCTGGGCAGAGGCCTCCAATTCTTTCCATCTGTCGAGTCGAGGGTCCACGCTTCGGTCTTCCAGTTGTACTGAAATCAGCCCCTAGCCAAGTTACCACCGTTTCTCTTGCGACGAACGCCTCGAGTTGTCACGCCTCCGATTCTTTTGTTCTGACCACGTGACTGAGCGTTGAGATGACGTCACTCCCGTACATTTGAAGTTTTTTACTAGCGTTAACGATTGCAGATTATCAACTTGGCTAGGCGGACTGTTTAGTTCGTTCCGTCATCTCCTTCATGGCCTGTCGCACTGGGTCGTTGTCAACACTTCAAAAAACTAATAAAAAAAATTTAGTCATCAAAATAAACTGGCCAGCCAACCAACCTTTCTAATGATATATTACCAATTTAACAACAACTCATCCTAACCCATAATCATATCATTTAATGGTGAACTAACCCACCATCAACTATCGACCTTCACCTGCTGAACTTCCATTTATTATGAAACAAACCAAACCACACGTTAAGTTAATTAATTATTGATACTTAGAAAAACATTTCACTAATATATATAACTAGCTTCTGCCTGCGGCTTCACCCGCGTGAAAGTAGGTTTTTCTATACAAACTTCCAACCCCCGTTTTACCCCCTTAGGGGGGAGTTCTTTGCGGATGTCTACCCCTTATAAGGAACCTATCTGCCAAATAAGTTTGTAGGTGTTATAGTATTTGTGATTTCGTGATTAATCAGTGGTATTTCATTTTTATATGTATAGAAGATAGATAAAGGCGACAATTTGTATATAATAAATGTTTGACTGAACGGATTTTAATGAAACTGTACCTTGACAAAGCTTGGTTAAATTTGTTTTGAAAACCACCACCAACCACTATTTAGTGTGTGCGCCTCGCCATCAACGGTTGCATGACTGCTTGCCATCAGGTGGGATCGCAGTCAAGCACTATCTATACTATAATTTACTTTATACATTATATTTACAATATACCTAATAAAGAGACAAAGTTTGTTTTTATGTTTTTTTGTTTGTAGGAAGTAATCTCTGGAATTACTGTTCCGATTGCTAAAATTTTTTCATGTATAGAAAGCTGCCTTATTCCTGAGTAACATAGATTAAGTAAATTTTATCAACGAAGACAAAGTCGCGGGCAAAAGCTAGTAGTTTATATTAAAAATAAAATAAAAACACAAATATATCCTCATTTGCAAGAAAATATATTTTGTAAACATAGATACCTAACAAGTTAAATAAAAGCTGTAAAAAAATATACAACTAAATTAGGTACAAAATACCTAACAGCCAACACCCACCTTTCTAACGATGACGTATATATAGACCAGGATTTTTTTTTAGTATTATTGATAAGCTCGCGTTTAACTACTATCTCACACGATGGTAAGCGATAATGTGGTCGACGATGGAGCACGCTTACCTAGAAGTAACCTATTCACTCCTGACTTAAACAGTCCTAGGTTGTAGCTATCAGGGAACATAGAGCACGTACAATACCTAAATGTATTGCAGTAACCACAACTCATCCCTCATCCATCATTCAATGGTCAAGTCAAGCATCGACAACTACCGTCGACCTTCACCTCATGACCTTCCATTCATTACAAAACAACTTTAATACACAAGCTAGTTCCCGCTTAATATTGATAAAACTGACATTGCGATTTAACCAGTTCTATGCTGGAACGCAGATCTACGCGGGACACAATGCCTTTTTAATTGTCTCTAATTATGGCATTCGAAAGGTTAAAACGACTTTGAGCTTTCTTTTTTACTAACAGTGGCGGTTTAGCCACGCAGCAAGAGTAGCAAATGATACGGGACCCGCGCATTGGGGTTTCCCTACACGGCAATATTGCCGGCAACGGCACATCTCTACACTTAACTAACTCATAATATGTTTTTCGCATTAGGTACAACTCCAAGATATTCAACACGTAGACTCTATGTGTGGCTGTTTTGATTGATACATCAATCAATTTGCGAATAATTACACACACACTCTATTAGGTATACAGAAACTTGAAATACAAAACAATAGTTTTGAGATTTGAGATACTAAACTATAGTTTTGTATCTCAAGTGTCTACACAACTGGGCAATATTGTGAAACATTAACCTGTGTGATCTTGGTAAAATGGTGCTGAGAATTTTATTCTAGTTTTGACTATGAGGTAGTCAAGTCAACACTAGAATTTTCTAAGCAAATCTCAAAGCTTACCAAGAAAGCTGACTCGCTACACTTGCTGCCAAAAACTGCAGAATCAGCGGCTTTAGAATGTTTTAAAATAGCTTTATTCTGTTTTAAAAACGAAGTACTTTCTAATCTTGACACTGTTAGATTGTCTTGCCACAACAAAAATAAAACAAAGTTATTTGTTTTCAAAATAGTGGTATAGAAGTCATTGTAGAACAACCTGCCAATCATCTACTATTCTAACAAGCTATTACTAAGGACAGCCACACACGATCCAGTTTACCATATTTGCAGCCGATGTCATACATACTTGACCGCTCATACAGCTTGCTTGTCACGTATACTTACTAGCTTCACACGGTCAAGTTTACCGGAAGCTTCAAGCACGCTGCCAACTTGCCAGTAAACTGGTTTGTGTGTGGCATCCATTAACTAACTACGCATCCTAACCCATAGTTTTACCATTGAATGGTCAACTAACCCACCACGGTTGACCTTCACCCGCTGACCTTCTTCCATTCATTACAAAACTGCTTCAGAACATAATAACAGTCGTCAATCATACGATATTGCACTTATATTGTAACATCTGTACCTAGATTACATCTAGAATGCTAAGGACACGGATAAATCAATTTAATTTGACTTTTCACGCAAACAAAGTGGGTTAATCGGTTGATGGTATCGGTGATCGTCTTTCACTTTTAAATTGCTGTATAGAGCGCCGCCCATTTTGAGTTATGTATGGGTGGGTGTTTAGAGGTGTGGTTTGTAGAGGAAATGGTTTTGAAAAACACAAATTGAATATCCAAAATATATAGAATACGGAATCACTGCACTGGCCACCACTAAGGTCTTTTTAACAAGCTTTTCTTTAGTTTTACCTGTCCCGATATTTGTTCGTCTGTAATCAAATCTTGCAAATTTAATTTGATCTACTTCCTGGTTACCAATTGAGCTGAAATTTTGCATGCGTGTGTAAATCACATGACAACGCCGAATTATTATAACATGGAGCTGATCTGATGATGGAACCGGAAGGTGGCCATAGGAACTCTGATAACCCTGTCGTATTTGAGCTTTTTGGAATGGCCTAGGTGAGTGATTAATTATATAAGTAGATATATACTGTGCTATAAAAACTTGCTATGAAAAAAATATTTTATTGAAAACTTGTTACATAGCATGGTTAGGATAACAGCGGAACGAAAATATGCATCTTTAAGATGAGAGAAAAGGACAGGTAGCTACATTGTTGGATTCATCTGACAGCTGTCACCCGCACCATGCTATAGCAATTGTAGTGTAGATGCGTTGAATATAAGTCTCAGCTGTAATGCTTAATTTAGAAACTAGTGACGCGCCCCAACAAAAAACCGGAGAATTTCTCAGATTTCGAACACCCGCGGCTAGAAATCTAGCAAATTCTCGGATTTTTTTCTACTATAATATGCATCTATTATGACACCTAAACCTGCCTCATGAATCACTGGCTATTGATGTCAAAGCTATGATTAAACTGAAATAAATTCCACCAACTTTATCAGACTGTTTAAAGTGACTTGTTTCTTTTTTTTTTTTTTTTTTTGTCGTTTTTTGCGGTCGTTTTTTGATACCGTCAACTTGTTATTGTAAACTAGCTAGCTCGGCGAACTTCGTACCGCATTGTAGTCACCGAATGACTTAATGATTGACCGAACGATGGAATGATTGAAAAATTTGACAGTTGCTGTCATTTTTCGATGAATTTAGATATTTTTCTAGATATATTTTTTTTTACGTTTTTTTGATACTTTACTTAGTTATTCTGCTAATCGCGACGAAGATGAGTCCAAGAGTTTGTGGTCAACTGAGCCCGTTTGAAATGAGCCCGCGGGATCACACGACCCAGTCCCATTTTTAATGGGTCGATTGGACCCACTGCCCAATTTTATTATAAGTACTTATAATAAAATTGTCCGTCCGGTCAGTGACTGTACAGTCATGGAGTAAAGTTGAATATTTTAGTTTTATTTTTATGACCTGAAATCATCTATTTCATCTATCCTACAATTATATAATATTATTTTTATTGCTAACTTTGTTTTATATCTATAGATGTACCTATGTAAAGTCATATGAAACCATAAAGACTAAGGCCATATTTCTACAATATTTGATCAGTAAATATTGTAAGTAAAACGCAGAATACTGGGCCATAATAAATACAGTATCCAACAATGCAAAAAAAAAAACCAAGCGTCATGATCCGTGAATTACGACCATTGTAAACGTTTTAAATCGACGGGAAAATAAAATTCAAACAATGTTTCCAATTGTTCTCTTCAATGGCGTTTTGCGAATGAAAAGAAATATGGAGTTCAGCCGAGGTCCTCCGATACGCATAAATATTAAAATGGTGGGATTGTGAATAACTGGGTTACAGTGACTGGTTCAATGTAGGTTACCTGTGATATAAAGGGCAATATTAATTGAGCTCTGGAATATGAGTACCTATGGTATAATATTGTACTTATACGCTTTTACCAAATTCCGTGACTATTTTTTATTTTTTTATTAGACATCGTCGCAGTACTTCTTTTTCAAACTCGTAGGTATATGGAATACTGCTTATTTTTGGGATGGGTCCTCCAATTATCAGCTTGATGCCCTGGAGTCAATAAATTGAGAAGTGAGCCGAGAGGATCATCGGTGATGATGCTCGGGCCCTGTCTAGTCAAAACTCCAAAGCCTTGAGAATCGACGCCAAGTTGCTGGCCTGTTTTTTTCTGGGAAAGTGCTTTGGAATTGCACAACTTAATTCCACCAGGTCCGTTCCATCATCGGACCACTAGAAGTACGGCGTTGTGCCACATAAGTACAAAGCGTTTTGGGAAAACAGTCTGAAAAAAAAAATTTATGTGACATAATCGGGTGAAAAAAGTGTAGACGGCTGTAACTTAAGGGGTCTTTAAGTCCAGAGTTAATAGGTTTATAATATGTAAGCGTGCTCCATCGTCGGCCACATCATCGCTTACCATCAGGAGGGATTTTGGATAGATGCAAGCCTATCAATAATAATATTAGAAAAATAAGTTTTGTTTAACTTATTATTGGTCCATCTTAATTTAATGCAATATATACTATGACTCGTAGGTATATGGAATACTGCTCATTTTTGGGATGGGTCCTCCAATTATCAGCTTGATGCCCTGGAGTCAATTGAGAAGTGACCCGAGAGGGTCATCGGTGATGATCGACAACTCATTGAAAGAACTTTACCATTTCAAAAATGTGTGCGATATGGGATTTGGTATATGTGGAATCCTGGAGGACCGCTTGCCTGAAGCTGAGGAAGCGAGCGTACATGACCCACCGCCGCGCCACGCCCCTCCTATGATGACTACCACTTCACTGCGCTCATTATTAAAAGTAGCCGATTTTGAATGAACAGTGCTCCATTGGTATAATTGCTGTAAGGCGTTCCGATGCGAGGATAAACAAATAAACAAACAAATAAACAAATATACCACCTTACTCAAAGTTTATACAAAATTGGTGTTAAACAATTAGTCTTGTCTTGACATAGGTAAATTTTGAAAGTTAAATAATAATTATAATCTTTCATAACACTTTTTGTCGGTTTCAAGTCGCGTTGTGTACACATCGATGTTTTTTAATGCAACAATTAAAAGTTTATAGTATTTGCTAACAAACGAAAGGGCGATAATTATTGAGATTTATTGTCTTTGTACTTTTATGTTTACGATCACCTACCGATACAATAGATGTGGTAATTCGTTACACAATAAGAATATTAATTTACGGCATGTTATAATGGGAACTGGTAAGTCGGGGCCATTACCACTCAGCCACCACTGCTCTGCACTGTTGTAGGTCGCGGGTTCAAACCCAGCCAGGCACATTACTTTGTGTAATTTATTTCATCACCACTGCTCTCAAAATGGTGAAGGAAAACATTGTGAGGAAACCGGCTTGTCCTAGAACCAAAAAATTCGAAGACATGTGACATCCACCGACCCGCACTGAGCCCGTGTGGTGGATTACAGTCCATTCCCTTTTCTAGAGAGGAGGCCCGAGACCCAACAGTGGGAACATTATAAGGCGACTATGCTATAATGGGAACACTGCAACATAATGTTTTACAAAAATATTTTAATACATTAAAAATCCGCATCTAATACTGATTCACCTTTAAATTATCTCGCTCCTTGTTTCTAATTCAGCTAATTACGATCGCAAAATTTTGGTGCTAATTTGTCTGTTTACGGTGTGTCTATGACAGCTACTAATTTCACGAATTAATTATGATATCGGATCGATTTTGAAACACTATACTTACTGCGCTCCAAAACCAAAATAGTTGATGTGGCTCAAAAGGCTGCCAAACTGAAAAGGGACTGGTTAGGACACGTCGACAACTGTGGGCTAAAGTAGCTCAAAGTTGGTGCCCTGAAACAGTGCGTCGGGGTCGCGAGAACGCAAAGGAGATGGCGCGACGAACGAGACAGACTCCACCAGAACTGGCAAGAAGAAGCCAGAGCGCGCGAAAGATGGAAGCAGTGGAGGGAGGCTTTTGCCTAGGAGTGGGACAGAACAGGATAACAAAAAAAAAATTATGACATGTATCTATTTGATTCTTTTTCGAGCGTTCATGTAACTCACATACACAAGACACCCAGACCCGGAAGAACTCTGTGTATTTTATTGTTATGTCACGCACGGCTGTTCACCTGTAGTCCCTACCTCCAAGCTTACAGCGAGGTAACACCGTGTGTGGCTGCAATTTTAATGTCAATAAGTCAATTGCACACGCAGTGTTTAAATGGCATCAGTAAACGATTAAATAAAATATATTATCAAAAAGCTATATATTTCTTGGAGACAATTACAAAAAATATACTTGCAAAATCTTACACAGAAAATAAATTGTACTATTGTACTTACTACTTATTAAATTGGTAGCTCCTCTAGAGATTTCCATGTGTTTCTATTGGTTGCATTCAGTGATCACCAGCTACCAGGGTTATGTCATCTGTCCACCGGACAGCTAGTCTGCCTCTCTTCCTAAAGCATGCTGGACCGACCTAAGATGTCAATTTTTACGTCCATTTATTTGTCTGTCAGCCACGTTATGTGACCGACTCAGCGGCACTTTAATATTTTACAGTGACATACAGCATCACCAACCTTAGTCTTTTTTGTACAACAGTGTTATTAGGTACTCTTTGGATGTTTTTCGAGTTTAATCAGTAGGATATAATTATACAAATTTTGAGTTTAATACGCTTCTATCACCACCGCTACCACCCGCCGCTCGCCGCGTTATCGCTTCTTCGCTTTGGCATGATCTAATTTTGTTTTTCGATCTCATCATCAGCATCATTTCAGCCGAAAGCTAGACGTCCACTGTTAGGCCTCCCCAAGTGTCGCTATAACGACTATTCCTGTATCTTAGTAAATTAAATTACCATGCCAAAAAAATACATTATGCGAAAAATAAATCTTATGAAACGAATAACAAATTAAGTAATAAGTATCAGACACAAATCTCGGAAACAGTGCGTTACAATTTAACGATTGCGTAAATGTTTTACTTTTTAAAAAGTGCGGCTAACGTGAACTAGATGTGCGGATTAGCGATTGCGACAGAACGCATAACACACGCGGGCTTTACTTTAAATGACTGTAAGGCATATGGACGCATACAAAAAGTTGTAAAATAAGTAAGACTGCAATGAGTTTGTTAATACATTTTAACCCACTTCATTATAGCGAGAATTACCAATTTAAATACAATTGGTACGATTAGTAAATCCGGCGGCATGCCCGTTCTATCACAAAAAAAAACAACACCTAAGACTACGTTTACAGCGTTTTATAAGTGCCCATCACTTATGAAACGTCAGAAGCTAGTGCACGGTTCCAAATTGATCATTTCCTATGGAGAAGAACCGGCAAGAAACACCCTGCCTACTTTTAAAAAAAATGTTGTCCTTGCAATATTTCCATATTACAGTATTAGTAGATATTATGTAAGGACAGTGTAGACCAGTCAATATTAATAAAAAAATTAATCATAATAAAAAGTGGGACGTAATAGGAAGTAATCATTGGACCACCAGACGTATCTGTGGTGATGCGCCACCAGTCTTTGGTAAACATCCTTTATATGAGTGTACGCAGAAAACCGTTTCAGGAACGCATTCATTGTGCGTACAGCTAATTAGTGGAATTCTCTGCCTGAATCTGTGTTTCCTAATAGCTACAATCTTTCGTCTCGTCCTCGTTTTAAGTCAAGATTGAAAAGATTATTAATAAGCAATCGTGCTTCATCGTCGACAACATTACCTCATGATAAGATAGTAATAAAATAAAATAGTAATCGCGAACCTATCAGAAATAAAAAAATATTAATGTATCCATCAATTAAAATTCTAACGCGGCCTTTTGGTACAGTAAAACTAAAAAAGTCTTGAAGGCATTGGTAACCAGGTCCTATATCATTATGACATTAGATAAAAACTACGTGTCTATGCCCTGTTGACCACTATTGATATTAAAGTCAAAGTCTTATTTTCTTATTCTTGACGATCGGATCTGCTCTGTACCTATGTAGGTAGATCAATTAGGCGGGTATCTATCTGTACTCTGTATACTTACCTACTAATTGAATTTTTGTTAAATTTTCTATCAGCACTATTAAAAATATTAGATTTTACGCGAAATATAATTATGCATAATGTGCGAATTTTTAGATCATCGAAGCCTAATACTGTACTCAGTGAACTTTAAAGCCAAATGATAAAATTATATTACTAGCACTAATTAACTTTGCAACGTACCAATCTTAAAAAAAGTGTGTCAACATTTCTACATATTAATATCCATGTAATCAAATATAGGACATATCACCAGGTTAGGGCAAGCCACTGCTTTAAATGTTTATTTGAAAAATTGAACCGTATTCGTACTGGGTACGTAGGCACCATAGAGCATATAATCGATAGACGCCATCATGCCAATATTATAATGGCGAAAGTATATAGGTATGCATGACTGTATGTTTGTTACTCCTTCAGGTTCAAACGACTGAACGGATTTAGGTTAAATCTGGTATACGGAAAATACGCTTACGTGAAATAGAGCATCGGATACCTTTTATCCCGAGAGTAAGTTCTCTTGTAACAATTTTTGTTTACCAATTGGGCAAAGATGTAGACAGAAACAACTTAGTTACTATTAAAATAATCATGCCCTTGCAATTTAGCTGAGCATTATTTCTGACTATCTGTGGCTGTCACAGCCAGTGATGTTACAAACCGTCAATTTCTATAAGTCAAAACTTGTACTCAGAGCAAGCACATTAGCAATAGCCATAGCGCGGGTTTGTGAACTGATTGTTTTGAGTAAAGAACATGTCAAACCCTACTTTGAAGCCAAAATTTTGTCAGGTTTTGAAAGCTCGAGTCTGAAAAATTATCAACTTCAAACACGTAATTCAAAAATCGGTCATTAGTCAGAATTTACAGGAGTTGTAAATTTTCATAAGCAAACGGTGGCAAGCATTGACTCGCCAGTTTATGGAATGTTTGACAACGCCACCTGTAACAGTAGCCGCTGGAGTGTTTCCGAACTCTGTGGTAGTATTAATCAGGTTGTTTACTTGCCGTCACAGTCGCAGCAGAAATATAGTCACAGCTATAATCTACGCTAGTCTATACTAATATTATAAGTAGGTAAAGTTTGTAATTTTGTTATTTTGTTTGTAGGAAGTTATCTCTTGAACTATTGAACCGACCATGAAAATTTCTTCACCAGTAAAAAGTTACGTTCTTTCTGAGTGGTACTAAGTAAAAATGTTTGACGCCCAGCTATGTGGGCGCGGTTCAGCTAGTACATAATACTAGCTTCTGCCAGCGGCTTCACCCGTTCGGAAGTAGGAAATATGAAAGAATTTTCAAAATCGGTCCAGTATTGTCTGAGTTTATTCATTACAAATAAAAATAAAAATCTTTCCTCTTTATAATATTAGTTTAAACACCAGCTAATAAATACTATCTTATACTTTATAATATTAGCATAGATAAAAGTTAATAAACAGGTTACATTATATATCACCACGCTCAAAAAACAAATGAGAACACCCTTCGTGTTAGGTTATTTTCGTTACGGAATTTCTGGATTCGGTCTCCACGCTCAAGGGCCGCGATAGAAGCTATGCAATAGCTTAAAACTTTTTATAAAAAAAATATAACCGACTTCACTAAAAAAACACTAAAACGATCAAAATAATTTTAATTTCGGAAGTCGGTGTTAAATAAGGAACAAACAATAACGAAAAACACCGACTACCGAAATTAAAATTATTTTGATCGTTTTAGTGTTTTTTTAGTGAAGTTGGTTATATTTTTTTTTTTAAGTTTTGTCTATAGTAATAAGGGATTGTCCAAGAAAGCTTATGAAGTAATCTCTCGTCCAAGAGACAAGACATAGACTTGTAATACAGGGTAATCCTAAATCAGCCAAGTATGCTAAAAGCTGCCTCGTGATATGTGTGTACGCATTTACAACAAACTCCCGAAAGAATTAAAGTGTATAAATAATGCAAATTCATTTGAGTAATTAAACCCCAAGCGAACGCCGCTGTCGCTTCTCTCATTGTCTTTCTATTTCTCTAATTACGGTATTCGAAAGGTTAAAAACAAGTTGTATTGATAGTGTTGTTGAGTTGTATTGATTGTTGTTGTTGTTGTGTTGTGTTGGCTGAATGAACATAATTTTTATGACATTAATGATTTCTTTGACATAAAATTATGACATTTTGACATTTGAATTACTTTAGTACTTATTGTTATTTTGACCTAAAATTTTTGCCTGCAATTGACACATATTCTTTGTAGCTAAATATGTGGATTGTATTTAAATAAGACTAACACTGTCTTATTTTATCATTATCAATTTACTTGTACTAAATTTAAATTTCAAAACATTGCAATCAATGTTTCAGTAATACAGCTACCTAAAGAGTGATTAAAAATATTAAAATCAATCAAAACAGTTGTAAATGCACTTTGATGAGAAGATTCGGATCAATTTGATCTTATAACCATTATTTTAAAGTTCAATACTATTGTAACATTTTATTGGGTCGTTAAAATAGATGAACATCTTTATCTAAGTATCTCTACTGACTGACTATTAAAGGTGCTCGCGTGATTTTTATTTCACAATAATCAAACTAATAATTTTATAGACAAAAGTTTATGAGTATGTATGTTTGTCACTTCTTCACGATTGAACGGCTGAATTGATTTGGATGTAGCACATGGGTAAACTATGACCTAGAATATTTAAAAAGAAAAGTCCATGGGATACTTTTCATCTTTTTATTCCGGGTGTATGTTCCTTTGTGATTGGATATTTTTAATTTTCAAGCGGGTAAAGCCGCTAGCAGCAGCTAGAGAACTCCGTGGTCTTGGAACGATGGCAAAGAAGGGACGTAGGAGTGGTTTTCATTCAGTAAAAGTCTGACACACCCTCGGAGGAAGAGAAGTCATGAGATGAATTCACACTTAAAAAGCTAGTGAAGGATATGAATATTCATTTTTCAAAGTTATATGTGTTCTTGTTCTTTGAGCCTATTGGCAATATTATGGTTTACGATGTGCTAACTAAAATTGAATATCTAAGGTCATATTTTTGAATACATTACCTATCTAATATCCACACAGAGTAGGCACAACTATTGTTTAATGATAGAATTGTCTTGTTGTATTGAAGAGTTTCATGAAATTAACCATTTCTTTATTTGTTTTCAGGTAAGTTCCAGAGTGATATATATATATCAATAGAAACCTATAAAAAAATACCACCGTTTATGATGGTGGGTTATCGAGATCTTAAAGTAGGTAACGGTGAGTAAAATTAGCGAGACTTCATAATTTGAGGGATATCAATTGCGATCTAGCAGAAAACATGAACCCACTTTCTCAAACATAAAGTGAAGGAACGTGTATCTTATATAAAGTAGACGGCAACACAGGCACAATAAAAGAAAGAAAGAAAAAAAAACATGTTTACTTTCTTTCATATAATGTAGAGGGCACCGTTGGTACAATGTATGAGTGATAGGCCGCTGCGCTTTATTTTACGGATTCCCGAACGGGGCTAATATTTGTTTCGCCAGTGATACTCCGGATGTCTGGAGTCACAGGTTGATTTCTGGCCACCATCGTGCGCGGGGGTTTACTGACGGCGAGCAATGGGTAGCTTGCCGTTCAGCCGGCCGGTAGGGACCAAGCCCGGGTCGATAGCCTCAAAGCGATGTTTTGTGCATTTAAGTTTGAATTTTTATAGGGCAAAAGGTTTAAAAAAAAAATTGATAGTCCGTCAATGTAACATCATTCAAATTGATAGAACTAGAACTTCTTAAAGCTACTGTGCCTAAAACAATTGCAACGATTATATCACTGCTTACCATCAGGTGGGATCGCAGTCAAGCACTAGTTAATATCAAATTAAAAAAAAAAATAACTTAAAGAAAAAATACACAGAATTACATCTCTGAACTACAGCTCTATATCTTATGCAAATATTTATAATAAAGTAACGTCAGCATATAATTAATTAATAGACCATTAGCAATAGTTTAAGCGTATCTCAGTTTAGACTTGAACCACTTTCACAACGAGGCTGCAAGTACCTGCAAGTACGTAGCTATCTATCTAGGTAGTTACTTGCAGGAATTGCTCTAATTTATCATTATTAGGTAACTAGTCGACTGTTGAGATTCAATCTCACGCAGGGAGATCGGATCTTAACAGCCTACTATAGTGTCTTAGAATTGATCAATGTAAGACTGCCTATATGTATCATTTGGAAAGCAGGCAGAACCAACTCAAAACATTTTAAATAATAAAATAAAAAATACGAAAAATAAAAGAAATAAAACCAATGAATAAATACTTTGGGAGAAATACGAATAATATTGAGCACCGTCACAGATATATATTATTTGATCTGTGAGCATGTATTTCCATATATGTATCTATATAATCGTAGACTAAAAAACGCTATACTAGATATTTCTGGTATCTATGCTACCTACTTCCAACCTCGCCCTCGCTTTTTTTATCCAATTTATTTAATTTTTAGTCATATCTTTGTATAAATGCATTACATATGGGACAAGACAGTGATTTATGTAATATAGCTTTATATCTAACTCAGAAGCTAAGGCATCCTTTGTGTTTATTTTTATGCCAATAAATCTAACTTAACATAATTTATTATTACAACGGTTCTTATAAAAGGGAATACGATGAAAAATTATTTTTATTAAAATTGACCAAATTGATTTATTTTAAATTGATTGATGATTTTTATCAGAACCATGATTTATATTAGTTAACTCGATAAAAAAATAATAACAATATAAAACCCTAACAATACATTACAATTTCAAACGTGTATATCCACGGGATTAAACACGGAAATATTTGAAAATTTCATAAAATAATAAATTTTGTTTTTCAAAGGGTCTGGCAAAAACAAAAATCTTGAATAGTTAGATATGTTTTTTTGACATAATATAAATTGACATAGACCGGAGCCAGTACCTACAAAATACTTTGTGACTGCAAGCTGCTCTTAAAACTTAATTTTATTTTAAATCAACACCTTATTTTATTGCCTACGTATGTTGGACAGCTCCGCGTCCGCAATAGATTTCAGAATTAAAACCTACTTATAAATGCAATACTGTCGCAAAACCTTAATCTTTTCTGATTTCCTTTCAAACAGGGCCTAAATCCATATTTTCTAATAACTACTTTAATCCCTAGCGGAAGACTGCTATAATGTTAATAACTTGCATAGTTATTTCGCAATACTTAAGTTGATATTTAAAGTGAGTAGTTTTATCACTTTTGGATTAGTTGTGATTAAGACTCACACCTCACTAGTAGTTGTTGCAAAGTCCGTTTGTATAAAAATCGGACAGATGGTGTAACAAATCGGGATTTAGGGTTTTAAATCGGGACAAATATAATTTATTTTTTAATAAAGACTTTTTTAGGTAGAAAATCATCCAATTACTTCTTCCGCTCAGGGGTGGAACGAGAGGGCGTGTCAAACTTACTGAGTAAAACTCAGACTTCTTCAATCGTTCTTTGCGTTCCGGGGTTTTTGATTTATCGAGACATTTAGCGTCCCGATCAGGTACAAATCGGGATGCGTCCCCAGACCCCTATATTTAAATTAAATCAGTGTACCATCGCGGTCATCATCACTTAAAAAAAAAATTCGCCTGAATCCTGCAGCGCGGCGCCAAACCAAACCCATCACACAAACATTTATCCTTCGTGGAATTCGAACCCACTACCTCCGCCATAGCCAGTCAGGGCCACTGACCACTAAACCAACAGGCTTGTCAAAAACAAGCTTTTAAAAAAGTCCACCATACTGGATTTAGAATCACGAACTGAATATATCTGCTCCTGCATAATTTCTGTTATTTATTCACAAGATTTGACATAAACTAACATGCAAACATTTTAAGCAAAATAAAACCTCTAAAAGGCAATCGGTAACAACTCTCATTTAGACGATTACATACCATTTACTGTTTCCTAGTTCACAAGTACGGAGCTATGTGCGATACCTCCAAAGATAACAGCTTTGGGTACCCGTTCCCGGTGACTGGACGATGACGTGGACCAAGCAAAATGCTTTAACCAACTGTCTACCACTATACAAACAAATTCAGACCCTAAAATGTGAGCCTAAAGCTTGAATTTCGCTTTTCAAGCTAAAAGTGTCGGTAAAATTATTATGCATCTGCGTGGAAACTACGGCTAAACGATTTACTTTACAATTTCGTGCATCAATTTCCAATTTGATATCGATTCCTGTTTTTATTTGTATGTGCAACCTTTGTCGTCCGGTTTTATGACGGCTGTTGTGCGATCTAGGCATCTGGTTTTAACTAGACGTGAAATTGACACTTTTGTAGATATGTGCTTTTCTTTTTTGGCTGCAGTGAAAGGGGTTACCTAATAGATGAAAATGTGTTTCTGTTTGATTTTTGGGTTGGCAGCTTTTGTGGAACGGATAAGATGAATTCAATGTTTTCTTTTGGTTTTTAAATTCGTTACAATTCTTTTGCAATTGCTACAAACTAAATATTTACATATTTAAGTACATAACTATAACTATATAGGTACCTTTTTAAACGTGAGAAAACATCAAATAACTTTTCCCGCTCTACATTCAAACTTTTACTGATTAAAACCTACCGATGTTCCTTTAGTTACCCTTAACGTTCCACTGATAATTAATTATACCCTAAAGGTATACATAATAATAAAAACACAAAATTATTAAAAAACAATCTAAAGCAGACGTCGAAAAACTCTTCCATACCCTTGTCGACTGGTAATGTACCTGGACTCTCCATGAGACTGGCGGCATTGACACACTGTATGGCAATGCTGATGGCCTTCTCTCCAAGCAAAAAGTTAGTCATTGGGTCAGAGTGGTCTTTATACAATTTAGACCTCTCGATCCAAGAGTTTAAGTATCAAATAGCTCAAAAATATAACTGCCAAGAAGGTTTCCTACTCCATGTTTCCACCATTCTCTTCTTCTCAGCTACAGCGTCAGCACCAGATCAGTAAGGAAGATAGGATGACGCAAGAGCCAAGAGCATAGACACAAATAGCATACCTAGGTACTTTAATACATACATACTTAAAAACCCTACCCATTCTCCATCTAAGTATATATAATTTGATTTATTTGGACTGGTTAAGATATTAATTATTAGGTCACTCGTCCCCTATTTTATGGTCATCAACTAACTTATTACTTAAGTTATTTCCTTGAATATAATCTCATATAATTCTTATATGCAATTATGTCAGATCATCATATAATCAATCATGTTTCGATGATTGATTTATTAATTTCCACGCACCATTACGATTTGCACAACAATTGATTTCGAATATAGGAAGATGAACTTTAGTAAAAACTAAGACACTATTATTCGTAACGAAACCAATCTTTGGTTCACTTTACGATTACACATACACATACTTACACATTTTTTTTTATTGTTTAACCACAATCTTACCTGATGATAAGCGATGATGTGGCCAACGATGGAGCACTTTTGTCTAGAAATAGCCTATTCACTCTTGACTTAAAAATACCTCTATGTTATAGCTATCGGGAAACACAGACTCCGACAGGGAATTCCACTTCTTAGCTGTACGTACAGTTCCCAAAATGCTTTGTACGTATGGATGGGATGTCTACCATGCCATACTATACATACATGTACAAGGCATATGCATAGACGTATTGGTACATTTACATTTTGATTCCCATGTTAAATTATAGAAATCGGCCATATATCCATTACTACGGTAACGAGGTGTCACCTGATAGAGATCAAGAGTCGTATCCCCCTTCCATTGACCATAAACTAAAACTAAATTAAAAGGGCATCCTCCGATCCCACACTAAACAGATCTAATCATCACGAATGTAAAATAAACTACATTTAATTATGAAGATTATTTGCAAAATTTTACTAAGATGGTACTACTTAAAAGCGAGGTATAAATAACAGTAAGTAGGTACTTTGTTAATAGCTACACGGGATGTTTATAATAATTATTATTAGTAATAAACTGACATTTCGTGCAAAGTTATCAGGAATAACTAATGGAATGTTAGGATACAACATGGATATAAAGTAAACCGAAGCAATTTACTGTAGTAGGAAGAAATTTAGATGCAGAGTTGTGTAAGACAGTAACTGGATTATTTTAAGATAAATGCTTGGACGTTTTTTTTTAATATTGAGCTATTAGTTAGTTAGTTAGTTAACCCATTTATGTCCCACTGCTGGGCGAAGGCCTCCCTCTCCCTTTTCCACACACGTCTGTCTTCGGCCATTGCGGGCCAGTTCCTCCGGTATTTATCGAGCTCATCTCTCCACCTTCGCCTTGGTCTGCCGCGATGTCACCTTGCGTTTAATGGGACCCAATCAGTGGTTCTTTAGCCCACAGCTTTGAGCTATTAATTAAGATAAATTTTATTATTCTAAATCGCAGCTCTCTACTCGAAAGATTTTTACGGTTTACTTTACTGAGCAAAACAGTAAAGTAAACCGTAAAAGTCTTTCGAGATTAACGGTTACTTTAGTCTAGTTTCGAACAAATGAATTGAGCAAAAAAAATTGTCTGCCATATTCAATTTATTGTAATAAAGTCGGAATTTTGAGAAATTGTCATTATAAGAAGTTGATATTCTAAGGAACTCGACATTGTGAGAAGTATGCGATTAAAAGATGATACGATTTTTTTCGTATTCTGCTCAACAAACTATTTTAATTGATACACATATTATATGGTTGCATAAAAATATAACTAGTTCGCCATTTTCAGGAATAAGCCATATTGGCTTTGGAATGACGAACTTAATATGTCTGCGCCTGCCTAATATCAGCTATTTAATTTTATTCACAAAATTTGACTTCAACTATCATACAAACCAACCTAAAGTTATAAAGCTAACCGAAGCAATTTATTGTAGTAGGAAGAAATTCAGACGCACAGTTGTGTAACACTGTAACTGGAGCGAACACTTCGGTGTGCACAATCTTCTAAAGTCCTAACTATAAATCGAAGACATTCTCCAAATCGTAACTATCTATTCTCAATTTCGGTATGTTCTCACGAGCCTTACCGGCTATGCCTATTATTGGCAACATTCTTTACTATGACGTAACACACGTACAGAATTGAGGAAACAGAGTCCTGATATTCAAATCCAAGACACTGAAGTCTTTTTGCATTTTTATAGGCACTGGAAAAACCGTTCTGACCGTCAATATCAATTTGTTTTGCTACGCTGAAGTATAATTACGAAATATATAATTAAATAGATTATTTAGAAAATAAATAAACAGGTTTTAATCAATATTAACAAAATGATTGGAATTTTTATGAGTGCGGTTTAAAACCCGGAAATGCTAAATGCTGAAATAGTTTACTCAATGCTCAAGCTGTTTTAACTTTTTGCTAGCATCTAGCTAGCAGTTTTGCCTGCTATTCCAGTCATTTTATAGGTTTATCCACGTTTGTGTGACCTTTGACCGTGAATATCTATTTGTGCAACTATTGAGAGGTCCTGCTTCTTATCTTTCATTCGTAGGTTGATCCGTTTTCTTAGCCTAAGGTGACAAGACAAGTCTTCTAGTAGTCTACAGTACAAACATTCACCAAAATCATACATATTTTTTACTTCGCACTTACAGGGGACTATGAATGAGAAAAGATGTCAGAAGACGCATGAGAATAATATAACTATGAAACTACAACTTTTTCTGACTTGTAAGCTCGTAAACCAGTAACTATTTTCTATTTCCTAGGCAATAGAAATCACGTAATGCGAACTAACTTCGATAATTTCTGTGGTAATGTTTGCGGCATAACATGCTATTACTTAATAGCGTGGACATAGCGTTTAAAATACGGTCAAGTCCAGGTGCACGTTGTGTCAGTTAAAATAGTAATAAATATTCCATAACTATCACACAATGCCGTCAAGTCTCAAACTAAGCAGAGCTTGTGTTATGAGTACTAGACAACTGATAAACATACTAATAAACACACATATAATAGATAAATTACACCCAGACACAGAAAAAATTATCGTGCTCACACAAGTTGTACGAGACCTAGATAACCATTTTTTCTTTCTCCTTTATTACTTACTTTTTCGCATGTTCTGATTTGTTTTGATAAATATTAAATGCTGATGCACATAGCTAACCTAATTCTTGTGTATTCGAAGAGCGTATAAGTGATAGCCGACGCCGCAAACAGTGCTTTTTCAATGAAGAAAACGCACTGTCGTCAGTGCACAGAGTATTTCTGCGGCCTATCCAAATGTCCTTTTCTTGGTATTGTTCGTCTCGTTGAGCTCCTTAGTAGCCCTAAGTTGAGCTAAACGAATACTGATAAATGCTTGCACTGACTGAACACTCAAATCTGTATGGTTATTTCCTTAAAAGACCATCTCAGACACTAATCTGTATGGTTGTCATATTATGATTTGACAAATACATGTTTGCTGTATGGACTATAAAAGAGATTCTGACCCCTGAGTTTGTTTCGGTGTTTCTTTTTAGGGTAGTCAGCTAGGAAACGCCGACCTCATCTAGTTAAACTGACAAAAAAATTGACTGACATGTAAAAGTGTTTTTGAAAAACCTATTTGCAAAATAAATATCATTTAGCAGACCAGACACACTCGAGACAAATTGTTGTGTTCATAGGCTTAAGTTTAACCTGATTAGGACGTCCATACCAGAAGCCAATGGGTGCGTTACCTTACGACATATCCTGTTGTTAACAAAGTTATTTGAACTAGTGTGTTAATTGAGCTAACAATGTTACACATTGGCGTACCACAATGCTCTAAGCTTACTTATAATGCGCTTCAGACTTCAAATAACCGTCTGGACCGAGCCCGCCCAAGACGTCGACGGTGCGTATCGTTCCACGCGCTCTTCAAGGAGTTAAACCGTAGGAGTACAGCAGTGAAGCCTACTGGGGCCAAGAGTCTGCTTCTGAAAGGAAGATTCAGCCCCGTTACGAAAGGCAACGAAGGAACAGGAGTGGGGTTTTAGTCAGTAAAAATCTGACACTATATCCCGATCCGCCCAAGGGCGCGGAGATGTCATTGGACGATTTTCCCACATAAAATAAAAAAAAAAAATTCCGAATATTTTACTACAAACGAATGCAAATTAATGCAGGAATGAATCTAAACATTTGATGATATATCGTAAAATTTGTAAGTAGGTTCGTCCACCATGCTAAATATAAAAAAAATGTTGAATAAAATTGTTTTCAAATTCATATCACCGGCAGGTTATTTTACGTATAATATGACGTCCTTCAATGACCTTGTGTTTAATCATTACAAAATAAATACTCATTAATTAATTACTTTTTTAATTATCTTCTACTTATACGCATGAATGGAACCCATAAAGAGTTTTTTTATATAATATATTATATAATTTGCATCAATGATAAATTGTGGATATCATAAAAATCATCACTCTAACGTTCTTAACTTGTTTATTTCTTCTTAAACCGCTAAGTATGTCGAATTAAATGAATTAATTAGTTTATCTCCTACTCTTTGTGGATTAGGTAATTTGTCATTTAACTGGTTCTCGGCATTGATTTACATCGCTACAATTAATTTGATTTTTGTAGTTTGAACTCTTCTAAAAAATTGTATATTTACGTTTAAAATGATATTATTTATCGGCGCAATATAGTTATTTTTTTCTTTAAATAATATAAACTAGTGCTTGACCGCGATCCCTCTTGATGGTAAGCAGTGACGCAATCGTTGATGGTGGGGCGCACTAGTTTATTTGGAGGATATTCACTTTATTATTATTATCATCTCGTTTATTTTTTTTCTAACATACATATTTCTTAAAATAACTTTATAAAAACATTTAAAAATATTGAAAAAAATATTATTACATCGTCGACGGCGCGCGCTGTTCCCGCGCGCCTCAAGGAGTTGTCAGCAACAGCAGGGGCCCGGCCGGGTCGAAGCCTACTGGGGCCAGGGCTATCCGAAAGGGCGCTCGAGCCCCGGTATGAAGACTTTTAGGAACGGGATGGGTTTTTTAGTCAGTAAGAGTCTGACACTATCTCCCGCTCCGCCCAAGAGCGGGGGTTGTCATTGGATGATTTTTCCCATCGAAAAAAAAAAAACTATTAGTAATTATTTTTATACAGAGTTCTATTTTCCGTAATGTTTAGGACCAAAGTTCAACAAAGTTAGTTAACCTGGAATAACGTCTTAAAGTTTAATTAAAATAGAGATAATAAAAGTTTTTAAAAACATAACCATAAAGTGAACATTTCCTTTGCCATAGATTTCAAATAGAATCACTGGCACAGCGGTTTTAGCAATCACACAGTTTTGCACGCGACACAATATGCGAGTGGTGTTGCAGATAAAATGTTACATGTTGTTTTATTTTGGACTACCGCCGTTTTCCATTTTCACGTTAGCTATTTTGTGCTTTTATGTATTGAAGCAGAATTAGAATCTATGGATTGATAAAAAAAAAAAACAAATTTACATAAAATTACGTGTCAAAGAAAAAACACATACAAGTCTCCGGAAACTTTTAGGGCATGCTCAGCAGACGAAACTGAACCACCCTCCGAAAAGATTATTTTTCCGGAAAAAAAATCTTGTGGAAGATTGTTCAGTTTCGTCTATTGAGCAAGCCCTTAAAGTTTGTGGAGGGCTGTCCCTTACACCTTCAGATTTTTATTTGCAAAAATAACAATCTTTATTTAATTCAACAAAATAACTAAGTACACAAATATGTATAATCTACCTGCCTACAAATGTAGAATAAATTGCAGTACCAACTGTCAAGCAAGTCTCTAACTTTAGTTCGTCTAACATTTGATCGCTTGGTCTAGTTACGACTAGCTATCGATCCGGCTCGAAGCACCAACCAGTGTAATGACTTTCCAGAAAATCCGAACGTCTAAAGTCGGTTGAGTCAAATTGGACTGCATTTAAACGAGAATAGATTACTCGGCATTGTCCTCTTTGTGTGCTCGGTACCGTTACCGATGTCGGATCACGGAGATTCACGATAGACATGTTAACGATGGCGTTTCCGTGAAGTTGACATTTTTAACGATGTTTTTTTTATAACTTTTCTGTGAGTCTTCTACTGAATGTGGCCCTAGTTTCGATTCCCAGGTCATGTGTAATTGCGTTTTTCCATTTAAAATTTCTCAGTAGCTGGCTGAAGTCGATGTTGACAATACGATTTTTTTTTTATTCTGGATTTTCTTTCGGGGATTTTGTCCAAATAAGGATATGTCAGTTCCATATCTAAATTATATTGTGACGATCGCATCTGTTTGGTACACAATTAGGTACGGTCAGCTGGACTATTTTTATATACTCGTAATCTATCAGAACTGACATTGATACCGGATCACAAAGATTCACGATAGTGATGCTTACGATATATGTTTTCGTGATACTGACATTTTCACGATGTTTTTGCCCAATTATAGTACATAATTAACAATGATAATATAAAAACGTTTTGGTGCCTTCGAGCTTATATTGTGTGTTATTGAATAAAATATCAATTAAAGTTATCTATAAATTTACATTAAATTGAATTGAATAAAATTTAATAGCTTTTAACTATAAAACTGTTTTTATCATGAAGTGGTATGTATGGTATTAAAAAGTAAACGTAACTGGTATGACTTTAAAATAAAAAAAAACACTATATTTTTAGTTTTCTTTTTACATAGTTTTACAAAAAAAGAATGTCAAATAAAACCCTACAAAAATAGGTAACTTAATTTAATTTAAAAATACACTATACTATACTGTATTTTAAAATTAACTATTTGACAAGTACCTAAGACCAACCAATGGACTATGATCTTTTAAATAAGCTTCTAAAATGCTTACAACGAATAAAACATAGTTTAGTACCTATTTTTTTTTTATTATGAATTGAAATGACAAAATACTTGATTATTAAGATTCTAATATAACAACAAACCATTTTTCGGGAAATCATTAAAAACCTGCTCCCGCTCGGGTGGAGTGAGAGGGAATTTCAGACATTTACTGACTTAAACCCACTTTGTTCCTTCAATGGCACTTGGCCTTTTAGGGCCACGGTAACTCTTTTGAACAATACGTACCGACACACACTCTTTGTATTTTGGCCTGCTGTCTACAACTCCACGTCCAAAGTAGGTACGTATTTTGCGTGATGATGATGATGCCATCTAGCCGATTTTGGCCACAGCGACCGAATTAATAATATAATATAATAATAATAATATAATAATATTCCACAACTATCACACAACGCCATCTAGTCTCAAGTTAAGCAGAGCTTGTGTTATAAGTACTAGACAACTGATAAACATACTTATATATTTCTAAATACATACATACTATAAATAAATTACACCCAGACACAGAATAAATGATTAAGCTCATCACACAAAGATTTGTCCTGGGTAGGAATCGAACCCACGACCTCCGGCATAGCAGTCAGGGTCACTAACCACTAGACCAACAGGCATTCTTTGGCTTCTCATAGTGGTTGTGAGCTCAGATTAGCTGCTCTTTTATACGGGTGGGAGACATGTGTCATTCGATCCACACCAGCTCCTCAATTAAAGCCAACAGCGCCTTACTGGTACTGACATCTTCACGGAAGGTATTTGTGTTCTCAAAGTACTTTTCCCTGTATCCAGCGACTACTGAGCAGCTTTGAAGCAGATGAGCTGGCTTCTCGTCCTTGTCCATGCAGGCTCTGCAGAGTATAGCACACTAACAAACCCTATTATTATTTTTTATTTTTTTATTGTTGATAGATTCGCGCTTGACCGCTATCTCACCTGATGGAAAGCGACGATACGGTCGACGATGGAACGCGCTTACCTAAAAGAAACCTATTCACTCTCGACTTAAAGATTCCCGGGTTGTAGCTATCAGGAAACACAGACTCCGGCAAGGAATTCCACTCCCTAGCCGCACGCACAATGAATGTGTTTCCAAAACGTTTTGTGCGTGTTGGTGGGATATCCACCATATACCGGTGGCGCATAGCCGTACGTCTGGTAGTCCGATGATGAAACGGGCTAGGCGGAATTAGGTTATGTAATTCCGACGCACAAATTCCCGAAATGCAACCGGTAGAAAACCGACAGGCTAGCAACTTTGCGTCGATGCTCAAGACTTTGAAGCCTCGAGTCGACGAGTGTATCATTGCCAATTATCCTTCTGGCTCGCCTCTCAATTGTCAAATTTTGTCAAAGACGGAGTTCTGAATAGTAGCATTCGTGATCAGGAACGAGCCTGCAAATTAGCCAATCACAGCACATTTGCACATACCATAACAATCTATTTCCCGCATTGCACTCTGCAGTTACTATTTAGTCACTACACCGCACAATATCCGCGGGATATAGCCAATGGTTAATAAACACTTATAAATAGCTACTTTCAAGTCATGCATTAATAGACTAAGTTTCGTCTCTGTACCTATTTAGATTAGCATACTCTTTTTAATAATAATAATAATAAAAAATCCTTCACAAAGGTTGATTTAACTAAGTAATTATAATCTTCTTATATATAAAATTCTCGTGTCACAATGTTCGTTCCCGTACTCCTCCGAAACGGCTTGACCGATTCTTATGAAATTTTGTGTGCATATTGAGTAGGTCTGAGAATCAGCCAACATCTATTTTTCATACCCCTTAGTGATAAGGGTTGTCCACCCTTAACATTTTTCTTTAATGGCAAAACAACGTTTGCCGGGTCAGCTAGTTATCTATATATATATAAAAGGAGAAACTGACTGACTGACATATCAACACATAGCCGGAACTACTGGGACTAAGAGCGTGTAATTTGGCACAAAATTTCCTTTTATGACGAAAAAAAAAAGCACTAAGAGAGGATTTTTTTTAAATTGACCCCCTATGGTGATGAAACAGGAGTTCAAAGTTTATACGGAATACCTAACGCAGGCGAAGCCACTGGCAGAAGCTAGTTACAAATAAGTAAGAAGCCCCTCAGCTGCGAGAAAATGGAGTACATATTAGGAAGACCCTGTGTTATGACTACTGTTATTAACTCTTTGAATGTCGTAATTAGAGACACAATAGAAAGACAATTACCTTATGTCGGACTGTGTAACTTAAGACATTCGAAAGGTTAAGTAGAACTTTATTTTCTGATAATACCACCATTAGGATTATTCGTAATATACTTGTGCAACTATTGAATCCGTGTATTGAATATTGTATGAATTCCACAACTGCAGATATCACATATAGATTTGCTCATAAATCTATCAAAGATGAGATATTGCTACAGTTTAAAGATATTATTATAACGTTTAGTACCTATACTTACTTACCTAACTTACTTCAAGTCCCATCCGCATTTGTTGTAATATAGAAAACATTGTAACACACCAAATAAATTAAATTAGCATTGCCGACCAACCATGAGTAAATAATTAAGCTAAGCATTATATTATGACGATGTTTGCATAATACTCTGGCGGTCATTTAATATTAAATCATTAAAATATAAAAACATTAGCATAATTTCTTGTTATCTACATGCTCTACTTTCTCTACACAATGGAAAACTCAAAAACCGTATCGACAGAGCCCCGAGTTGCGTAAGGGATGTTACACATCTACGTATTTGTATGTTTCGACAACGACGTCCGTGGATGCCCACATTACCCTCTAAGGCTCTGTCATCTGATACGAAATTCATGTTCATTGTTTCTCTGGTTTAAGCCAGCTTATCTGATATTTCATAACGTTCCATATTGTGTATGCACAGCCAAAGGTGCCCCATATTTCTTTATGAGACAAGACTTGTAAGTGTCCATTCGTTGACAATGTTACCACGCAGTATAGCCGCAGATTTAGAACCCCCAATGACTCATAATGCAAAACCTGTGATTTATGCGTTCAATTAATGATATACGAAATAATCGTAAAATTTTGACATCAACATTGAATGCAGTTTAAATGATAATGACCCACAACGAGTTTGCAAACTTGCATACATATGTGGGGCATATTTTGGTTAAAATTAAACGATCTGAAGTGTATATCAAAGACACCAAGGACAGTAAAAGTAGTGTCTTTTGACCTAGATTTTTAAGTTTGATCTTGAGGGTGGTAAAAGGATTGCAGAACCAATCCATTTAAGTAATATCTGTGATTATCTCCGACCGCTTGCTGTAAGGTAACCTCTACTTTTAATGAGATTTCTTTCACTAAAACTAACCAGGAGGCAGCTGGATTCGAAAGCTATATTTTGTAGTAGAAAAATAGAGATTATAAGAGCAATATTGATTATGGATTCTTTCAGTTTATAGAAACAGATATTTCAGATATAGCCGTAAAAATAAATTTTCTTTTTTTCTCCTTGTAAAGAATAGATCGAATAACTGTTTAATGCTTCGCTAAGTCATCAATAATCACAATAATATTTTAGACGTGAAATTTTTTAACTAAATGAGTTTGTATATGTTGTTACCCCTTCACGCTCAAACGGCTGAATGGATATGACTGCTATTTGGTATACGGATAGACCATATCCCGAAATACGATATAGAATACTTTTTATCCCGAGAGTATGTTCCGTCGAGAGTATGTATGTCGTACCTTATATTTCATCCAATACAATATTTGTAAGCCTGCGTTAACTCAATATCAATAACAAATAGTTTTACCTCTCACTACTGCACTGAGCTAGGCGCTTGCATCTTTAAGATCTTATTCATAAAAATGTCTAAACTATTTACTATCTGTTCAACAGATTCTTAATTCATGTTCTCTTTTAGAAGATAAACAATTCAGAGATTTTTATGAATAAGAGCTAGTTAAAAGAGTTTACCTAAAAAAACTGCAAAAAAAGCTACTTCTATCGTAATATCTGTAATACTATAACACTTGTGTGGTAACATAATTGCAGTAATACTCTTTATGAAGTCGACACGGTCGTTTTGAGACGTTCAAGTGCGCCTGCGACTTTCTCCGCCAAACCGGAATTCATTCACGCATTATTAAGATGTGATGGCTAATATATTATTTATACTTGGTATTACGTCCGGTACCGCAATAATTATTACTTTTTTTGCGATAGAGAGATGGGATCATACATCCTTGATACGGTTTGGGAGTAATGATTAATTACTGTTATTATACTATACTACTATATTACCGATATTCTATTTTTATACTCATAATTCTAATTTATTCACATTTAAGTAATTTAATTTGTTGACATTTTTAATTTGATTTATTTTAATTTTTCAGCTATATTTCAAAATAATAAATATATATTTTTTAATGTAAATAATTGAGAGCACATTCATACTAAAGCATGCTGAATATGAGGCGAAATATGAAGAAACATTATTGTTACTTTAAGACCCATACCTGCAACCATATTTCAAGCAAATAAATGACATTACCATGACGTGTCAAAACGTCAGTCGTGCAAGCGAGAAACAGTGATGGAGCTATACACGTATATAACTCCATCCCTTTATTAGTTTAGTTCTGGGTCGTAAAATGGATCGCGTGAAGAGCCCGTAATAGCACTGCAGGAGACCTTTTACGTATTCCGAGAAAGAGTGTCATTAGTTTAGTTCTTTGTTTTCTAAAAGTCTATACGGTCTACATTATTTTTTTTTGTAATTGAAGACTTACCTATGACCAATCTTGCAAACGGTTTCAATGATGTTGCGCGATACAAAAATTATCTAATTTTAACAGCAATTTCTAACGTGCAATCAAAACAAAAAACTGGAGTACTTAAATTAATTATGTGGTGAAATAGCCCAGCGCCAGTCTCGTCTCGACGGCACGGGCGTCTCCGTGTGCTTTCACTTGTCTCCACACGTCAATCAAGCGTTCTATCTCCGACATGATCTAATCTTGGCTCCGAAATGTGTGAACAACACTATTCTACAAGTCATATTGATGAGAACCTTGCTTGATAAAAAAACAAGATTTTGACATGCAAAAGAGTTGAAATCTAATGCCCTTCTTTAACGGCGAGCATGTATTTATTGGATAAGTATCAACTTATCTACTTAATAAATAAATATTTTTCCTTAATTATTATTAATATTAATTCTGTTAAACCCATTTTTAAAAGGCATTAATTTTCAAAAGCGTGTAACTATACTGATTTTTATGAAGTAAAAACTGTTAGATCTTACTAAAAGTTTTGAATAACATGATTTTCAAAAGAATGGAAATTATAGAAGTTTTTCAAACTACCGAAGACGATCACGTTATTGAAGACAAAAACTTAACAGATATCAACGTTTATTAAAAATTTTCACAACTCTATTAAAATATTTCAATAATCAAAAGCATTACTAACACTAAACAATACAACACCTGTACTCGGGTATTGTTTTGTTGGTATTTTATAATATGTTGACAAATTACATTCCATTATTATTTTCCATGAAGGCTTTCACCTGCTCTTGGTACATTCGGTGCTTCTCCTCTAATGTTTTTAGAGCGCTGGTCTGACGTAGTCCTCCCACGTTTACCATGAAGCTTATTTGTACTGGAGGAACTTCAGACTCCGACTCCGTATTAATACCCTTGCTTATAGAACTGGATTTTATCCTCTCCTTACATTTCTTCTGCAACTTAACTTCAGGATTGGTTTCGACCTTTTGTTTAGGTTCTGCCTTCTGATTTACATTTTCCTTCTTTGATGCTGATTGCTTTTGCCGTTGTTCCTTCTCTGCGTTTCTCTCTCTATTTCTTTGGACGTCAGCAGGTTTTGATTTACAATACGGGTTGTAGGCAGCTTTGGCGGTCTTCTCTTTGGTCGATTTATTCATTAAATAAGATGGACGTTCGTCTTCTTTGTTTTCTTTATTAGAACGTTCCTTTACAGGTTCTTTGGTTCGCTTGCCTGATGATAAACGTTCAATTTTTTTGTCGATTTGAGTTTGATACGTTTTTTTATATATCTTTAGACGATTCTCCATTCTTACTTTTTCCGAATATCTTTGTAAACTTCTGGCTCTTTCTAGTCTCGGTTTGATATGTTCCATATCTGGTCCCAAACCACCTAGTTTGACAGTTTGTATAGGTTCTACGGTCGCTCGTCTAGTATGGCGTCGGGAATTTGTTACTTCTGAAACACTTCTAAGATTTTCAGGGCTTGGATCACGAATCTCGGCAGGTTTATTTGTCAAATCTTCGGCAAATTCCAAATTCAATTCCTCTTCGCGGTCCTCTTCATACGAGTTATCCAAATAGCGATCTAAATCACGACATAGAAGTTTTTCATAATACATTTCGTTATAAGGCTCGCTGTTGTAAAACTCTGGTACAGTTTGGCTAGTGTCTTCGCCGATACTTTCTCTTTCAGTATCACCAAACTCTGGTGATATTGACCGTATTTCGTTCCTATCCTTCTTTAGATCTACATGGGGAGGCGCGAACTGCTTGCGAAACATCTCCAGATAAGTGGTATGTTTTGGTTTTCGCTCTTTTTCTTTATTAACTAGATATCCAGTAGATTGCAGCAGCTCTCTCTTCATTCTTTCATGTGCTTGATGTTTGTTACCTGAATTATTTTGCTTTCGTTTTTTGTCTTTTGGTACCTTTATGAGCACGTCTTTTTCATAAAAAGGCACAAGTATTGTAGCAACATTTTCATCCGAAACTCCTTTTGAAGATGGTTTTCGTTTAATATTTGATTCCAAGCTATCTAGTGATATATTACTGTCGGTAGTAGAGTTTTTATCCATTGCCCGGAATGTAAATTTTAGTCTTTTTCTTTTACTCATAAATAGATATGACGACTTGTCCATAATGTCAAAATGACAGCCTGTTTTGTTATTTTTTGTAAAAACTGCCAGTTTATACAAGTGTAAAAACTCCTTCGAATACATAAAGGTAGGCTTATGCATAAACAACTTGTGTCTTCGTTATTCGCGAAACGGTGAGTTAGCAATAAATAGTAGGGTAGTCAAAAGTTAGGACACGTAGTGGGGTTGGCTGCGGGCCAGATAGGAATAATGCGCAAATTGCTTTACGCCCTCGTCGGCAGTTGGGGGCGGCAGGCGGCGTAGCGTGCACACGCGTCCAGTACCGCTTGTCCACCTGTCAACACTATTCTACTACATTTAGCCTTTAGATTTCTATTTTAGATTCAAACTGTGTCGAAATTCCCATCGCATACTGGCAAAATGAAAATAGAGAGAACTGTAATTCAGCACCACACACAAATCCAATCTTGAAATAGATGTGGTACACCGAAACGCCCAGACTGTTAAAGGATTAGAAATGTGTAGTTAAAAGGAATAGGTATCTCCTCTTGCAATATCTGATATTGCTTAAAATCCTCCTTTTGAAATTTTGCCAAAGATTCTAGACATTCAGACAGGATTTTACGTCTTGCTATTACAGTGTTGTATTAATTTGTGTCTTGTTGACATATTTTGAGAGCGGAGCCTTGGAGCCGTTCCACATCTTATTTGATTGAATATATTATTTCGTATTTGAGTTGTAATCTCTCCTCATGTATTTTGTCTTGCCGTTTAGCTATCGGCAACTAACATCAACTTTCTCGCAGATAGCGGCTCCTTGATTAATTAGGAGTGCTTAAAATGATTTATCTATATACATTAATATCGACTATCTAAACATATATAACTACAGAACAAGTCGCATTTTGTGTCTGTATGACTAGGTAGCTTAGGTCTTCTAAACTTTACAATAGATTTTGATGCGATTTTCGCCATCAATTAATTACTATCTAGAGCAATTATAGAAGGTGCTTAAATGTAATCTGTAATCTATTAGATTTAAATGTATCTCTAAAATCTCGATGTTTTGACTGATAGCATTACACTCGAGGCACTAGTGCAGCATAAGCAAATCGTTACTAGACATAAATGCTTCTAGTTTGAGTTCTATTCTTTTCCCTGCTATTGTTCTAATTTCTACATAGTGTATAACGTATAATAATTACAGAATACACAATGGCAGCAAATTCCTGGCTGGCCCCGAGCCAATGTCCGACGTAGATAACGGATTGGGGGCAAGCTACCCGCGACCCGGCCGGATTTCCCCTCTTATTACCCACATTATACCTATTTTATGCATTTAGGTCCTTCTACAGTTGCATTTTGGTGTAAAATGCCATTAAATCGACTATGAGGTTTATGACGTGAAAATTCGTTGTCATAAACTGCTTTAGCATAACATAAATCCACTTTATTTGATTTGTCTTCCTGTTAGGATACCGGTTTTCTTACTGTGAGGTCGTTGTCATTCGTACATGTCCAGTGCAAGTTCATGGAGGTAACTCTTCGAATTTTTGGTTCTATCGAACTATTTTCTGAAACTATTTTGTATTCAATGTTTATATCACAAACTATAACGCGCTTAAGTGCCTGTATTATTTTTTTAAGTGAACTTACTGATATATTTCTAGCTAAGATTTGAACTGGTTGATTTTGAAAAAAAAACACAAACATCGATTCTCGTCTTTGAGTATTTTTCACTTTAAACCCATAATTTCGGATGTGGCTATTGACGCCCGTTTGGAAAATTCATTCTGTATGATAGGTGTAATATACCAGTATCTACCGATACTAATATTATTATTGTGACTGACAGCATCACACTAGTTCATGACTGACATGACAAGGGCTTTCTATTGTTCCCATGACATTCCACACGAATTCAATCTATTAATATTCAAGCAGTACATTTGATGGCGTGTGCCTGGTCCAATAATAATGGGCCCATTTCCTATTGATATGCGCAATGAGAAGATAGCTACTTGAAACTATTTGTTGAATTTTCTAACGGAATAAGCCTAGGTATCTACTATTTGTGACTGGCCTGTTGGTCTAGCGGATTGGCCCAGACTGCTATGCCGGAGGTCCTGGGTGCGATCCCCACCCAGAACAAATGTTTATGTAATGAGCATGATCATTTGTTCTGTGTCTGGGTGTACTTTAAATATAATATGTGTATAGTATGTTTATCAGCTGTCTAGTACTCATAACACAAGCTCTGCTTAGCTTGGGGCTAGACGGCCTTGTGTGATAGTTGTGGAATATTATATTATTATTATTTGTTTCAATAGAACTCAAGAAATTTTTTAGTTTAATTTTATGTCTAACATGCTGTTGGCAACGGTTTAACCTGTGTGAAATTAGAAAATGGTCCCAACGGAATGTACTCTAAAAATATTTTATGTCCTTTTCTAGAATAAATATGGTCTACCCGCATCCAAACCTGTTCAGCCGTTTCAGCGTTAAGAAGTAACAAACATACTCACAGACTTTTGCCTTTATGATATAAGTGTGATGTGATTATTGACAGGCTCGCGATTAACCACTATCTATCTTATCTGATGGAGTCGACGTTAGAACACGCTTGCCTAGAAGTAACCTTTTCACTCTTGACATAAATACCCCCAGGTTATAGAGTTGTCCGAATTTCTATTTTTTTCCCCCTCGATCGCCGATTGTACATACGTCTGTACAACTTTTTGAAAATTTTGGTTTCTATATTATATTATTCTATATTTATTATATTATTGGTTTTTCCTAGAAAAATCCAAAAAAAAAATTGTTAATTTATATATTTAATTTTTTTGGTGATTACGTAAACACGGCAATTTTCCGGGTCATTAAACCCTGGCGCTCGAGGGGTTAAACGAATGAAAATAGCTTTGGTGGCGACCTCGACATTGACTACAAAAAAATATTTCTGCCAAACTGTAAAGCAGTTTGGTAGCAGATTTTTATATCTATCTAATAATATTGATATTATCTAATAACTTCTCGCACTCCAGGACGGAGTGGGAGAGCATGTCAGACTTTTACTGACTGAAACACACTCCGATGTTCCTGCTTTGCCTTCGTTCCAAGAACTCGGGGTTCTCTTTCGCACAACCCATGGCCCTAGTAAGTTTGTTGGCAGATGTAGCTCCCTTAAACAAAATTCATCATTTTCTCAGCCGACAGACGTCTACTGTTGGACATAGGCCTCCCCTAATGCCACAATGCACGATCCAGTGCGTCCCGCATCCATCGGATTCCCGCAACCTTCACCAGGTCATCGGACCACCTTGTAGGAGGCCTTCCAACGCTGCATTTTCCGGTGCGCGGTCGCCACTCCAGAACTTTTCGGCCCCAACGGCCATCTGTTCTACGAGCAATGTGCCCTGCCCATTTAAGTTTTAAGTTTGGCGATTCTTCGTGCTATGTCGGCAATCTTGGTTCTCCTGCGGATGTCTTCATTTCTGACTCGATCACGCAAGGAAACTCCGAGCATAGCCCTTTCCATCGCTCTTTGGGTGACTTTAAGACTTAAAGTCAATTCTTCAGAAGACTTAGTCTTCTGATGAGGCCCATTGTGAGCGACCACGTTTCGGTCAACACTAAACAAAATTAATTTCGAGTAACATTTGTATTACTTCTTGCTTCTATCCTACTAGTTTGCAATCTTTTCAGAGCCTCAAAAGAAGAAACTCTCATTTACTAATAATGCTTCTTTGAAAATCTAATTTGCTCCAACAAATTCTGTATCATCAACTGCACATCGAACCATAAAATCTATTTTTGATTAGACTGCATATGGCATTATTTCAGTACAGTTCACGTTAATAACATTATCATGAGCAGATTGCATTCTAATGAACTTCGATTCTACATTATTGAACTGAATATGGGCCTCACACAGCTGTATTATCATTTAAATTGGTACCATGGGTTGTGGGGCACTTTGGACCGGGACCGCAGTCCCAACTTCCACCTATAAAAGTTGTATTTTTTTTTTGAGTAAGTAGTATTTTGGGAACACAAATAAAATACATACCTACAGGTTTTTTGGTAACTGTTCACTCTAATTAGAGACAATAGAAAGTCAATGAGAGGGGTAAAAAAAAGTTTCTTTGGGAAAGTGTTTTGTAATCATGAGTACAATAACGTGTATAAGTATCGGTCACTAGTTACCAGTCACATTATATAGGTGAAAGTTGGGACCGTGGTCCTGTTCCAAAGAGCTCCGCGACCTCGTCGACCTCGAAAAGCAAACCCCAACAGGCTTCGGCCCTGCTAGACCACAACGGTTTTGCTGATACCTTTTTAAGGCGCACGTGGAACAATACGCGCCGTCGACGACTTGGGCTCGGTCTGGACGGTTACCAGACGACCAAACGGCGAGCTACTCATTGATCGTCGTCCGCAAGCCCAGCGCCTACGATGATACCTCCTACCTAAAATTCTATTTCCCTTTCGTGTAATATAGGCGCCATATTTAGTGTATGTGTGTTAAATATGATACATTTATTATAACTGTATGATACGCCTATTAGTAAACGCAATGTGAACAAGTTCGTGAATCTCACTGATCAGGTGTTAAGGCCATCGGTAGCATATAATTGTCGTATCTGAGTCATGCCAAACATATTTAAAAGATACAAGCAACAAGGCATAGTGAACTTTATTCCCTTGTAATAAGGTCTATTGAGTTTTCTTCATCGTCAATACATTAGTGACAGCTTGTAATACCGTGATAGCATCAATGGCATTTAGAATTGGAACCGGAAAGATAATCTTGAGGGATCAAAGTATGGCGTAATTGTAAAGGTGAACGAGTCAAGTTTGGATATTCCTTCATAAAACTAACATAAAAGGAACTTTCAAGGACTTTTATGTTAGTTTAAGATCATCATCATCACCATATCAGCCGAAAGACGTCCACTGTTGGACGTAGGACCTCCCCCAAGCGTCGCCAGTAGGTAAAAACTGGATGACGAATAAATTTTCCTCTTTTTTATTTTAATTTCATCAAATCTTTTATGAACATGGACTAAGCGTTTCGCCTCGTTGTTTATACCAAGTACATCGAAGGACTGGAACAATTTGCCTGCTGCGGTCTTCCCGTTCGATTTACAATTTAAGGGTCTTCAAGGCTAGAGTGAATAGACTCAACGATTGTATTACTGCTTACCATCAGGTGGGATATATTAAAAAATATGTTATCAACATCATAGATAACAACGCTTGTCTATGGTTTGGGAAAGGTACCAATTTTTATAAACCTAGCCCCACACTAGGAATTATTCCGTATCATGGGTGCGTTTACAAACATGCTACTCGCTTATACAAGACACTCAAAACTGGAACAAATATCTGTAGATCACACAAACATTATCGCGTACCGGAAGACGTAGCGTTGGAAGGCCTCCTACAAGGTGGACCGATGACCTGGTAAGAATTGCGGGAATCCAATGTATGCGAGACGCACAGGACCGTTCATTTTGGCGACACTTGGGGGAGGCGTCCAACAGTGGACGTCTTTCGGTGGAAATGATGATGATAATGATTAAATGTGATGATGACACAAATATTTGACCCATTCGAGAATCGAAACAGCCTATCGTTCAACCACTGCGCTAATTGTGTTATCATCTTTAAATTGCTTATAGAAAAATTTATAGAGTCGATTGCCTTCAATCCTTTTCGGCAATTTAGTTTCGCATAGAATGCCTAAAATTCCAATAAACTAATAGCTAATATTCTACAAATTAAAGGCCTTGACATTTGTTTATGTTAGATGAAATGTTTTTTAGGTGGGACGTTGACGTTGTACGATTTTACTTTATGCTTCTTTTAACTAAGTTTGGGTGCAAGGAACAGGTTCAGTCCCCTTAGCTACATAAGTTACAACCGTTTCGCTTGCGTCGAACGCTTCGAGTTAACCTTGCCGCCAATTCTTTTGTTCTGACCACGTGACTGAGCGTTGAGACGACGTCATTCCCGTATATTTGAAGCTTTCTACAAGCGTTAACTATTGCAGATTAGAAACTTGGCTAGGGGTGCAGGATTGGATGCTAGGACTTAACTGTGCCGAAACGGAAAACCTTTTATCAAATGATCACACCACCCAATCTACATAAACGGTACGCAAGTGCCTTATGCTAATACAGCCAAATATCTTGGCATAACTCTCGACGCCAAGCTGCGATGGAAAGCTCATGTCAAAAAGAAAAGACAGGAACTCGACATACGCTATAAAACCATGTATTGGTTACTCGGAAAGAAATCCTGTTTATCAATACACAATAAGATAACTATTTACAAGCATATTTTGATGCCAATTTGGACGTATGGTATCCAACTCTGGGGCTGTACTAAACGGAGCAACATCAAAATAATACAACAGTTCCAAAATAAAGTACTCAGGGATGCTGTAAAAGCACCTTGGTACATCAGAAATGACGACCTCCACTGTGACCTCAAAATGGAACTCGTCACCACCATCATTCAAAAATTTGCTGAAGCCCACGAACACAGACTTCACCGACACGTGAATGTTGAGGCTATACAGCTGTTAGACAATACGGACCTAGTGCGTAGACTAAAGAGAACTAAACCTTTTGAGTTAGTGTAGTGTTTAAAGTTAGTGTATAATAGTGATCAATGCTGTGCTATGCATATTACACATGAACAAAGTGTTTTTATCAATATCAGACTCTAAGAAAGTGCTATGGACTTCTATAAGTGCTAAAGGACGCTATTCTTAGTTTAAGCAAAACCGTATAAAAATAAGTTAGAGTTAAATTACTTATTAGTCTTTTAGGCTAGATTGTACACACACACACACCCCTTACACACCCACACATACTATCACACGACTCATGCACAAAGACAATTGATCGTTTTTTCTTTTTTCTTCTTGTTACTTTTTATATTTACTTTGTATTTATTTTACTTTTTTCATTTAGTCATTTGCCTAATTGTGTATTTATAAGGTAAGGGAAGAGCGGAGTCTTCAACTACAGGCATTTTTATGTCTAAATGGAGACTCCTCGACATGCAATTCAACCCAAAATTATATGCAATAAAGTTTTATTTTATTTATTGTAATCAATTATTAAGAAATTTATTCTTAATAATAAGGAAAAAAAAAATGACCACAATTTTATTTTTGTATATGCGAAACCTAAATATAGTTTTTTTCAGAATCAGTAACTGAATGGATTCCAATAGTTTTTACACCATGTTACATTTTTTCCCAAAAATATTTAAAGAGGTTATAACCAACACTAAGCACAACACAGGTCACGAACGGTTATAGCTGGTATTAGGCGCCAGCAAACAGCTGGGTGTAAGTGCAAAACAACCCTCAGTCGCCTGGGTGGCTCGGTGACAATGTATTTTTGCTGACATAACAAGCTTATAACTTTGTGATTTTTCATGATACAGTTATGAAATTTTTTCTTTTCTTAAAAATACTAGACATGTGTTTCGGGGTAATCGAGTATTTATCCAATAAAAACGAGTATTTATTGAGTATTTATTCATTTTGAGTATTTAATCGGATAAAATCCCAACACTAGCCGCTAGTGTTGTATATATTCATTAACATCATATTTACACACTTATTCATACTCATCATAATATACTTACTTAAGTACATTTTGTTACCTTTGGTCTTTACTTTATGTACTAAATTATACAAAGGTTACACTTATTAGTTGTAATCTAGACTTACCTACTTAAAAATAAATCTATATTATCTGTCGGACTACTTTACTAAATTATACTGTTACCTTTGGATTTGTAATGTATACTTTCTTAAATAAATCAATATTATATTATTATCTGTCAAAAGAGACTGGATCCTGCGATGTCTGAATGTCCTAGTGCAGGATCCACTGTAACTTTGTAACACTTTATGTTAATAATTAAACTATTATTATTTACCTAGAAAACAGCAAAAGCCAAGTTAAGTTGACTCTATGGTATTGTTGGTGATATTGTTATGGTGTGTATTGTTGTTGTGGGTAGTTGTTGGTGTTGTTGTTGTTGTGGTGGTATTGTTATGGTATTGTTTGTGACATGATGAGTTTTTGGAAGTATTTCTTTCAGTGAAGTTCAGTGGCTGTTTGAATTATTCGCAAATTGAACCCTAGTGAATATTGTTATGTAAAATTGGTGTAGTTTTGTATCTCAAGTGTCTGCACGACTGGACAATATGTGGAATCATTGAAACAGACGCGATCTACACAGTGACCGGCCTACGCTGAAAACCAGCGCTGTGAGTTCAACGCATTTTGCGTGAGGCCGCAGCTTTATGCTGAGCGTTCGGCCGTTTTGCGCGGAGGAGACGCAAATATATTCCCTATCAATTGATGTTATGTTCTGTTACCTACTTTTAAGATTGCATCTTTAATGCGTAAATAAACTGTTTTTCTTTCTTTTCTTTCTTCTTTCATCTCGGTAAAATGAAACTGAGAATTTTATTGTAGAGTTGACTCACTCAAAGATGTATGCCGAGAATATCTGGTTAAAGATTTATTTCTCATAAAGAAATTTATGAGATTAAAATTTAAAACTGTGGTAAATCATTCATACTTCGACAATCGAACTTGCTATACTTACATAATAATATATGTTAGGTACTATCAATTAATGTACAGAAAAGGCAATTTAATATTGTCATACAAAAATTTGGTTTTTGGGTATTTCCGAAAACATTGTTATTATAAACTAATTGAAACTAGCTCGCTTGCAGAAAATAATATTGATTTGATAATACTACAAAAACATTAGAATGTGTACATCCTTTTTCTAATGATAAAAAAATAACTATTATTACTAAGACATGGCTTAGAGGACTTAGTATCCAAGCCAAAAACAGTAACAAAAAATATATATTCGAGATGACGTTATCTTGTTACCGAAGCTTCGAGCCTTTCCAAGCATACATTTCAGTATAATAAGTGTTTACATTTAATAAAAAATAAATGATTATGATTTATTAAAATTCTTTTGTACAAAGGTTATAAAATAATAAATCATAGCCTAATCATTCTTTTGTACAAAGGTTATAAAATAATAAATCATAGCCTAATCATTCTTTTGTACAAAGGTTATGAAATAATAAGTCATAGCCAACCGAAACTGCTTGACACGAACAAATAAATAAATCATTTTGTTTAGATCACAAATTAGTTTACTATAATCAATATTAGATATAGCTAAATAACTTTAAATTTACCTATCCACCTAATTTAAAAATATCTCGTGTCACGGTGTTTGAGGTAGCAGTCCTCCGAAACGACTTGACTGATTTTAATGTCTTTTTTAGGGTTCCATACCTCAAAAGGAAAAAACGGAACCCTTATAGGATCACTTTGTTGTCCGTCCGTCTGTCTGTCTGTCAAGACTCTTTATCTCAAGAACGCGTGGAGGTATCGAGTTGAAATTAACTATATACTAAGGTCTGCGGTCCCTTCAAGCTGTGAAAAAATCAAACTTCTAAGTTAACGAATAAAAAAGATACGGCCGTTTATGTCGCAAAAAACGTATATTTTGAAACTCTCAAAGATCGAAATTCATAGGGTACTTCCCGTTGACCCAGAATCCTAAAATTTGGCACAAAGCAAGGTCTTATAGCACCGGTGTAGGAAAAAATCTGAAAACAGTAAATTTGTTGTTACATACGTCACGAAAAAAAAAAAATTCAATTCGGAAAAATCTTCCGAATTGAAATTTTTTTTACAAATTTGAGCTTTGTAGTTTGCACGACACCCTCAGTATTTATCACCCTCCTACCTTCCAATTTTTTATTGAGATTTTAGAATTTTTTATTTAATTTATACATTTTACTAGTAATTATTATATTTTTTTACATGTAGCTATTTGTCTTAGGCACTTATTGTCAAACCAATCACAGTCCCATTTCGTGTCCTGTCAATTACTGATCGCAGAATGCGATAAAGCGTCAATTGTATGCGTTTTAGTTTCAAACAATAAAGTGTACCTATAATAAATATAATTTGTTTTAGGCTATTGCATAGCTTCTATCGCGGGCCTTGAGCGTGGAGACCGAATCCAGAAATTCCGTAACGAAAATAACCTAACACCCCTCACTCATTTGTTTTTTGAGCGTGAAAGAAAAAAAATACTGCATAAATAAAATAAATAAATAATTATAATTGCATAAGTTGATAAAAATGCTATGCAATAGCTTTACCGCGGCAGTCCCCGAGTGCCACACGTCTTTTTTTTTTTTTGTTTTTAGGAGGTAATCTCTAAAAGTACTGGTCCGATTGCTAAATAAATAGTTTATCGGGCAAAGTATTACGTTGTTATTTGTTGCATAGTTTTGAAATCTGTGAATTAGCTGGTCTCGATCTCTAGGTCAATTTTGATTAATAGCCAATAAACAGTCCTTGTGTGAAGAAAATGCATAGGCAAATGCCATATTTAATTGTATTAATATTAATTCATTAAACACCAAGCGAACGCCCGGCGTTCGCGCACCTATTGTCTTTCTATTGTGTCTGTAATTTCCACGATTGACAGGTTAAATTTAGGAATAGACCGTGAACTAGCGTATTAGTTGTGTTGGCAAAACTATCATTTGCTTTATGTATAATTATTTCGAAATAATGAGCCATCAATATTCTTTGTATATGTATTTTAATCTATGCCGCGTTCGACCACTATCTCACCTAATAGTACAGGATACGGTTAAGAACGACCTTCACCGGTTTGTTTAATGGATGAAACCTATTTTATGATAAATTTAGTATATTAAATAATATAACGCGGGTGGGTTGCCTGAGAAATTCCTGGCCAAACAATTTTTTTTTTTTTTTTGTAATATGCACCGGTGTGTTTAACGAATAAATTTAATACTAACCGAAAGAGTGAAGCCTTTAGAACATAAAAA
Organism: Mythimna ferrago; assembly: GCA_910589285.2. NCBI lineage: Eukaryota > Metazoa > Arthropoda > Insecta > Lepidoptera > Noctuidae > Mythimna > Mythimna ferrago. Next base: position 8,141,983 of record OU342693.1, read on the forward strand.
TGTTGGGTTGCCTATTTATTTCCTGGCATAGCTATGGGTTGCCAGGTATAAACAGGTATGCATAAACAGGTGTGTTTTTTTTATATACAACAAATTCCATATCAAAATAAACGCTGTTTCATTACGAATACGATGTTGTAGTGTTGTCTGCAAAAAAATCTGGTATGAATAACGGTTGTGCAGTTTTCTAAAAATAAAATAAATTTTCAATTTTTAATTAATAATAGTCTGGCCAGGAATTTCTTAGGCAACCCACCCGCGTTATATTATTTAATACACTAAATTTATAATAAAATACGTCTCATCCATTAAACAGACCGGTGAAGGTCGTTCTTAATCGGATCTTAGACTATAACGGTACGCTATGATGTGGCCGTCTTTGGAGAACACTACTCTTAAAATCTATTGTTAAGAACTTATTAGTCATTTGGTTTGTCCTTGGCTAGTGTTAATTTGGTTGTTCATTTTTAATCGCTTGCCTACTATTTTATCTGTATGCATGATAGCAGGAACTCGATCAAATCAATAATCAGGAATAAACTCTCAGAATTATTAGTAGTGTTTTGGGCCACTCACAGAGTAAGGTTCTGTAGTTTTTTCCTGAAAATCATAAAAATAGGTAGGACTGAAGGACAAACTTAAATTTTTTGTCAAAAAGTGTTTTTCCCGTCCATTGTTGTATGTCATTGACAAATATGCATCTGCAAATGTAAGTTTGTAATCACCGTTTTTCTTTTACGATATCCCAACAAATCGTTTTTCCAGTAATTGTACAGGAAGACCTTGCTTCTGGCCAAATGTCATGATTCTAGATCAATAGGAAGCACCCTATACTTTTTGATTCCCTGCGAGTGTAAAAATTAAACGGCCACACCGTTTAATTAGGGAATCGTGAATCTTGTAATGGTGTTGATTTAAATAAGTTTGTTTTTTCATAAGTTTAGTAAACGTGAACCTACGTTTCAATTAGTCAATGTCAATTTCAACATTCCGCAATCCTGAAAAAAGGATCAGATGAACAACAAAAAGATCCTATAAGACTTTCTTTTTATCCTTTGAGATACGGAACAAAAATATCTATTTAGACTATAATAGAATGTCGAACGAATCCATTTTAACAAGTAAAGATATCGGCAAGGTGACACAAATTAGGATGGGTTTACACCTCCTAATGTGGGCCAAGGCGCTATGAAATTGATGTCAATTTAGTTGACAATGGCTCGGCTCTACGTTCTCTGACTGCGCACATTTAAGTGACGTTAAACTTCGGCTACAATGTCTTGATGGCCGTAAGTGTTGCATTGTGCAGATTTTACTAATCATCATCTATCTTACATGACAGTTACAACAACGCGAATTTACCTACTAAGTGCAACGTTATTATTCGCTGAATACTAACCTGTGGAATCACTGCAGCGTTTGAACGGGAAGGCATTCTAGGATTACCGGATTCCCTCATAGATGTCCTGTACAAGCTGGAAGGCCTAATTGTCTTCTGATGGGTTGGATGGAATGAAGCTCGCCAAATGATGGCAGCCACGGCCCACATACAATAGTCCATCTTGGATCATGGACTGATTGCGAAAAAGCAGTTAATGTGTCTACCGACATTGAAAAAATGCAAGAGTTATACAGGGAAGGAACAGGTTTCTGCAAATTGTAAGGGCTTGCTTAGTAGACGATATAGAACAACCGAACCGAACCGAACCGGAGAAGCAGATTTTATTTTTCGTTTCCTGAAAAAAAGTCTTGTGAAAAATTGTTCAGTTTCGTCTACTGATCAAGCCGTTAAAGTTACACCCTTTCCCTTACACTCTTTATAGATAGGTACCTATTACGTACTTACATTTGTAGGGACATAGGAAACCTAATTTTAAACTCTAGTATATTTATGTTTATAAACAAGTGAAAAACTGAAAATAGATGATTGCGGAAAACTTTTTATATTTCAGCAAAAGCTATTTATGTATTTAGAACAGTTCCTAGAATTGTCTGGTCTAAAAGCGATCCAACTGCGAAAATAGCCCAACATATTGGAGTAACAATAACAACCTAATGAATATAGAGTTTCGATGTAAAAGCTGTAAAAATAACATAATAGATTGGTCACCGTAATTTGGCGCGCCCTGTGTCGTGTCAATGACCTTTCAAAGCGATTAATTTGGGAGACATGGTGAAAAAATGTTCCTCGTATCTCATTATTCTTTTTTTTATAGAAAATATATTCATAATTGTGAATGAACTCTAAAGTGGAATAAAAACAGCCACAGAACTAGTTTTTTTTTTAAATATATCTGTAACAATCAATTGTAGCCAAGGGGATTTAGTGTCTAATTCACTTACTCATGTCAACATAAATAGTAGTACCCAATATTTAAGTGGTAGGTAAGCATATACAAGTAAGTACCTACTCAAAATATGAATCAGGCAATAACAAACTTATAAATAAAAGTAACAGATTTGATCTCACCGGAAACATAATCAACCTGAAAATTAGGAATTTTGCACTGGCAACCCCGACGCCATTTTTTTTTTCTTTCGATGCGTTTATTGCAGCCGCTTTGGCGCGAACCGTGATGAATATGATTATTCAATACTTACGATACGATTGGTACGTATCTGACAGTTCAAGTTCGATAGTTACGCTGATCAAAGAAGTAAGGTACTTTGCGTAATCTATTGAGAAGGTTGCTACTTAGGTATGTTATTAGGGACAGTCCCTTCAACTGTGCCCTAAACAAGCGGAGTACAGAGGCGGTCCCGTGGTGGTCTTGTAAGGTGTCACCAGGCTTCTATCATGTGCTGAAGATGATCGCCGAGGTGGTTTTATTGACGCCAAAATTTCATACCCTCTGGTCTTTCCCTAAGAGTCCAGGTGCATTTTCAGGGCTCCTCCCAGAAAACATGATAAAAAGGTATTTACTTCTCCTTTAAAAAGTGTAGAAATATCTACAATTGTATACTTAAAATAAGTTATTATATTCGAAATATTAACAATTGTGTACCTAAAGTAAGTCATATTAAATTCAAAATATTAATTAATTTTTAGAATAAAATATAGTTTTCGAATTGGAATCGACGGACGCAGGTAAATGTACTGCAAAAGAATTTTAAAATAGGTTCGTTACCACTAAATCTAGGAATACACAAACAGATTTCGTATCAATATTTTTTTTTTCTGGTTTCTTACATGGATAAATAAGCCATTGTACTGCGGAGGAATTTAAAAATCGGGTCGTTGCCTCTAAATCTAGGGTTATATAAACAGATATTTTTAATTTTTTTTCTTATTTTTTCTGGTTTTTCATATACATACGAGTATAATAAATTAGCCATTGAACTGCGAAGGAATTTTAAAATAGGTTTGTTGCCTTTAAAATATGGAAAACGTATAAACAGGTGTCAATAATTTTTTTTTCTGTTAAGCTATTGCATAGCTTCTATCGCGGGCCTTGAGCGTGGAGACCGAATCCAGAAATTCCGTAACGAAAATAACCTAACACCCCCCACTCATTTGTTTTTTGAGCGTGGTGACCGATAAGAAAACAAATGAGTAAACAATCAATCCAAAATTCAATTCAATGTGTGAAAGTGTAACTTCAATTAATATCAAAGAAAAAAAAAACAAAGGAAAAAAATACTGCATAAATAAAATAAATAAATAATTATAATTGCATAAGTTGATAAAAATGCTATGCAATAGCTTTACCGTGGCAGTCCCCGAGTGCCACACGTCTTTTTTTTCTTACATGGATAGTAATAAATAAGCCATTGTACTGCGGAGGAATTAAAAAATCGGGTCGTTGCCTTTAAATCCAGGGTCATATAAACAGATATTTTTAATATTTTTCTTATTTTTCTGGTTTTTCATACACATATAATAAATTAGCCATTGAACTGCGAAGGAATTTTAAAATAGGTTCGTTGCCTCTAAAATAAGGAAAATGTATAAACAGGTGTCAATAAATATTTTTTTCTGGTATCTTACGCTGATAGTAATAAATTAGCCATTGTACTGCGAAGAAATTTTAAAATAGGGTCGTTGCCTCGAAATCGAGGATGATATAAACAGGTATCAATATTTTTTTTTTTCTGGTCTCTTAGATGGAAAAATTAGCCATCTCTTTTGGTATAAATTAGCCATCATGGTGCCATTGTACGGATCGTTGAACTATGTTAAAGCAACGACCCATCTAGCACCAAACGGTAATCCTAAACAAGTTGTCAAATCCTGAACTAATAAAAATATATTTTATGGGAATAAAAAAAAATAACATACAAATTAGTTAATGTCATTGCGGATTGTTGACCTATGTCAAGCCAACGACCTGTCTAGCACTAAACTGTATTCCCAATCAAGATGCAAAATTATCCTGGTCTCATATTTTATTTTTTAAAGCCAAGCAAAGGCAACTAATAACTTTACAGTAAAAGAGCAACACCTTTTCGTGACTTATTCTTTTTTTTATTTCAGTTAGTAAAAGCTACTATGGTCGAAATTCATATTTTCCGTGAAGCGTGCCAAGCTTACGTAACAATAATTGATCGATTACGTGCTAACCTGTGCAAAATCACGTTTGTCCGATAAGTTCCGGCAATTGGGCCCGATAAGACATTTGGTTCCGAGACAATAGGCCGATTATCTAGGCTGACTGCACTTGACCTAGATCCGGTTGCGATTGATACAAGCGTTTATTGGTATGGTAACACAGGCTGTAAGTCAGTAGCACAGATAAAAAAATTAAGCGCGGGACAAAAGCTTGTTCCAATTTTGAATACTCGTCGATGATTAGATTAAGCGATGAACTTTAGATGGCGTTATGCTTTTAAATTGCTTTTTTTCATTAGGCTCTACTATAAGTCACGGTCGTTTGCCTGACATTGGCGTCTAAAAAAATATACAAGCCTATGCCGAATAATAAATAAACGCTTTTGACTTGGCGGCGAATTGACTCCGGGGTTGTTAATCCTTTTAAATTAATAATTCATGATTATAGAAAAAAGAAAACGATCAAATATAAACTAAAATCAGATAAATAAGCATTACTAGATATTTTATTTCTTTTTCTGGTTTCTATCATGGATGAAAACAAATTACCCATTTCTTTCGGCATAAATTACCCATCATGGTGCCATTGGACGGATCGTTGACCTATCTATGTTAAAGCAACGACCCATCTAACACCGAACGGTATTCTTAAACGAGTTGTCAAATCCTGAACTAATAAAAAAATGTGTTTTATGGGAATAGAAAAAAGATACAGGTTAGTTAATGTCATTGCTCGATTTATTGAAAAGACTTGTATCAAAATAAATAAGGTTGATAACCGTTGGATTATTTCTATGCCTTATAAGCGTATCAATAGTTTATTGCCTATACAAATATTTGCATATTTATTGAGTTGTATCTACGAATAAATAACTTTAATATTTTATTGGCAGAACCAGCCTATACACATGTTGAGTTTAATTACCAATTTATAGCAAAAATTATACTTAATTAGATAACTATTTTTAGAGCATTCACAATTAAAAACGTTCATTATTTATTTATTTATTTATTCAACCAGAACGACAACATGCCAATTACACCGATTGTATTAGGTACAAATTATGTGAAACACATTAAAGAAAATATATAACTAAACCTCTCACTCAGTCTTCTCGCAAATCACCAGACATTCAGTCAGTATCTCCCTCCATTCATCAGCGAAAAGATCTAGTCCAGTGGATTCAAGGAGAGCGTTGAGTGCGATTAACTTTAGCGGAATGGGTGACATACGTCGCGCAACCATACTGCAACATGGCACCATAATAGTAGTTTATGTGACTAGGGGATAAAGCAGTGTCTTTAAGTCGCGGGCGGCATGTTGAATTCCGAACGAAACGAAGGTTGCTGATTTTAATCCCGAACGATAGTGAGGGATTTATAAAATTAACTCTCGAGCATTGCGAGGGAGTTAATAAAGAAACCTGAGTGAAGTGAGGAATTTAAGCTGCCCAAGACAAAAACAGCTTTATCCCCGTGTTGCATACTCTACTTTTTACACCATCTGTGAGATAATTATTCACTACTCCAAGATTCTATAGTTTCAATTTTCTATAATGCTCCCGTGTCGTCAGTACGCACGTTTTATTCTATTTTCTTTTTTTGTTAGTGGCCAGTTTGAATCATAGTGATTACATACTCTTTGGTTTGAATTTCGAGTCAACTTGTTCGATGCGCCTACATTTTAATTCACAATGTTGACGATTCTTGATGCTCCAAATTCAAATCTCATTATTCCCTAGGGATCGGCCATACTGCATTATCTCTCTAGGGATAGAATGACTTGCTTTAAGTGAGGTTTGTATGACGTATAAAACGACATTATCGAGCAGGTGGTGTAAAAATAAATTTATGCCGTCTTGCCCGGCAATAATTATCGGGGACAAAAATTTTACACAGCTCTCCATGTAAACTAGGCGAGTCAATGGTTCCGTGTATGATCTTGCAGGCAATTACAAGCTGATCAAAAACTCGTCTAACCTGGAGCGAAGTAAATCCCAAGCAACCTAACAGAAATCTGTTTCGAAACAAATAGGCGGATAATAACCAAACCTATGTTTGTAGAAATCCCTAAAAAATGCTTTTTGGACTTTTTTTTATCATAACAGTCACATCGTTTTTGAAGCACCTTTAAAATCGGTCAGTTTTCCTGCTTCAAAATACATTATTTTTTGACAATAAGGTGTGTTATCCTATGAAGTTGATCTTTATTACGAATAGAACATGGTTTATAGATTGTATAACAAGAAAAAATGTTGGGCAAATGAAAACCGACCTTAATGACTGCGAGCGAGTGTTGAAGAGTACTAAGGTAATGAACTACTGTGGCTGCGATCATTTACGATCTCTTGACACGAACAGACGGACAGCTGGACTTTTCTGCTTCTATCCCACATATACAACAGTGTCTACCTACCTACATTTATGATACTTAGCAGATAATGCCCTCACCGAAATGGGTCTAAATTTTAAGGTATAGCTACCTATTTTAATAGTGTATCTTTGCTCATTTGAAATTAGGTGTTCTTGTGGTTTTGACCATTAGAATTCGTACGATCAAAGAGAGGTAAGGGTGACTTCTCCCGTTTTAGGGTAAAGTGAGAGGGCGTGTCAGATTTTCACTGATTAAAACCCATCATCATCATCCATATTACTTGGGGTCGGTGCAAAACGTTTTTGTTCTAGTCGCCCGTCATGCTATCACTAAGCCCGTTTCTTCTTCACACATCTACAGAACCATCTTTTCTTTGGTCTCCCTCTGCGTCTCCATTCAGCCACATTTATACTCTTTGTTACTTGCTTTCCCAGGCATAGAAGAATCTCGTTATGTTAGTCACCCATCCACAAACTGACCTCGTTAAACGCTGCTTAACTTGGGACCCCGACCTTTGCAGCTACCTGCTTGCTTGAATAGCAGTACTTAATTATTGCAACATAATTGCTTATTAACCCTTTAATTGCTTGCGTCGGATTTTTCCGACTCGTGTTTTCGTGTTCTATTCGCCAGGATCGCGTGTACACGAGTCGGAAACGCGACTTCGACTGGAGTACCCAGTCGCAGTCTCTCATCATCAGTCAACTCGTTTAGCTCTTCAAACACCATAGGGTACAGAAGAGTTGACAAGATGGAGTAATTAGTCGTGGATGTGCGGCCGGCGGAATAAATGCGAGTGTTTGTCGCAAATATCTGACGTAGACTGTTAAAAGTCGTTGAGCTCCTTAGTAGTCCTGAGTTGAGCTACACGCATACTGACAAATGCTTGCACTGACTGGACAGGTCCACTTAGAACTGTGTGGTTCTTTCTTCAAAAGACCAACTCAGGTTCAATCTGCATGGTTCTCATATGATTTGACCATTACATGTTTTGCTGTATGGACTTTAAAAGAGACTTTGACCCCTGAGTTTGTTTCGGTGTTCCTTCTCAGGGTAGTCAGCTAGGAAACACCGGCCTCATCTAGCATTAAGTGACGAAAAAAAAAAATTACGTGTAAAAGTGTTTTTATAAAGCCTACTTGCAAAATAAAGATCATTTATCATTTAAAAGGTTAAATCATTAATTAAAGTGAAGATGTACCTATACATGTACAAACTACAAATTAATTAACAAAAAAAATGTTACAATAACAAATTGATCATAAAAAAATCATTTCCGAAATCATTTTCATTGACATTCAGAAATATAATTACAAGCATTGATCTTCAGATGTTCCGCATTTAAAATATGGTTGGCTTATTTTGGAATAAAAATAACGGCATAATAATATTTTATTTGATTGAATAATCGAATAATGTCTCAATTCGGTATCTTTAATAACATCTCCGTTCGTGTGTGGAGTACTGCAGTCACATATGGGCTGGTGCTGCAAAATGCCACCTGGCAGCTTTGGACTCGGTGGAAAGGCGTGCAAAGAGGCTAATTGGTGATCCAGATTTGGTTAAGTCCAACCTTCAAAGCCTTGAGCATAGGCGTAGGGTAGCCAGCCTTTCGGTGTTTTACAGGATGCATTTTGGAGAGTGTGCGCAGGAATTGCATGACTTGATTCCGCCATCGCAATTCTACCATCGGACAACCCGACGTACGGCGAATATTCACCCTTACGTTGTTGAAACCTCTACGGTCCGGACTAAGCGTTTCGCCTCGTCGTTTATACCGCGTACGTCGAAGGACTGGAACAGTCTGCCTGCTGCGGTCTTCCCGTCCGATTATAATTTGGGTGTCTTCAAGGCTAGAGTGAATAGGCTCTTAATAAACTAGTGCGCCTCACCATCAAAGATTGCATCGCTACTTACCATCAGGTGGGATCGCAGTCAAGCACTAGTTTATCTCAATTAAAAAAAAAAAAAAAAAAAAAAATCTTTTTTTGTAATGAAAATGCAATTTCCTTGACGCTGGCAATACAATATTTTGTCCATGTTTTTTTTTTTTTGAAGTCTCGACACTCGCTCGTCTCATGAATAAAATTATCATGTGTATCCCTTTATAGTATTTTTTATATCCTCAGCACATATTTGTAACAACGTTTTACGTAATATTTTTTAATTTATCGAGGTCATTTTTACAATAATCGTCTTCAAAAGTATTCACTACATGACTTTGCTGGTTAGTTTTTTTTGTGTGACCGCCGATCTCCATTTTTTTTTTAAACTTAAGATCTTGTTGGATGTTCCAAAGACATCTATGTTTAATTTTAATCAGGTGTCTCGGCATAATAATGATGATACAAAAATATTTTATTGCCTACTTGCTAAATATGCAAATAAATAAAAATTAATAGGTAATGCTCATATTTACGATCTGGATAAGAATAATTTAATAAAACCTTCTGCTAAATAGTAGATATTGTTAATTTGATGTTTTATAAAAAACACTATTACATATGAATAAAACTTTTAATGATTTAACCTGGTGAGGGTCGCGGGAATCCGATGGATGCAAGACGCACAGGACCGGCGACACTTGGGGGAGGCCTATGTCCAACAGTGGACGTCTTTCGGCTGAAGTGATGAAGATGATGAAAACTTTAAAATAGATTTTTTAATAAAACTTCTTTAAATCAAAACAAAAAATCAAGGAAATATAAGATTTTCGGGTAGATACGAACGCAGGGTATCTATAAACATTCAATCACCATCTTATGTCAAGGGTTATCGCTATAATTGAATGTTGAAGCAGTTCTGTTCATTCCACAGGGGGAGTGTAAGCGTGAAGGTAGTAGCAGGCTAGATACACCTAGATCGAGTAGGTGTCCCTTGAGATAATACGGAGGATGATAAATCACGAACATTCTTTGATTAGCCGCCTCTCGCTCTCCGCTCGATTGTTGGTGCAAACTTTGCTTTTGACTGGCCTGTGGGTCTATTTGTTAGTGGCCCTGACTGTTATGCCGGAGGTCGTGGGCTTGATTCCCACCCAGGACAAATGTTTGTGTGATAAACATGATCATTTGTTCTGTGTTTGGGTGTAATTTATCTACAATATGTATGTATTTAGAAATGTATAGAAGTATGTTTATCAGTTGACTGGTACCCATAACACAAGTTCTGCTTAGCTTGGGACTAGATGGCGTTGTGTTATAGTTGTGGGATATTATTATTAAACTAACTTGAGATAATGGGAAAACTATTCTTGTGTAGTAATTTCAAGCATTTTTTTTTACCTTTTTATAATAACGTTTAAATTACTTTATACATTTGGAAAATGCCAGAAACATCACATTAGTCAGTGATTTATTATCTTTTGACCTTAATGGAATCTTTACAAAATATATGTACATAAATGACTCAAATATTAACTGTTTAATAAATAATTACGTTGTGTGAGATGTACTTATGAAGATAAGTTTTTTTTTTACTAATGTTGTCTGCCCAAGTTAATAATAATTTATTCAATAAGGACTGGTTTTTTTTTGAAGAAAAAAATAATTAAATGTCATCAATAAATTATATGTAGGCACGGGAATCTATTTGTACTTTATTGTATAGTTTTATAATATACCTCTTAAAATTTATAATTTTTTTGACGTTAGATATCATCCAATGACTTCTCCCGTTCTAGGGTCCGATCTAAGGGGGAGGCGAGCCCGGCATTTGCCCAGAGCGGCAAAAAATTAGGGGCGGCAAAATTGCCATCCAACCTAGCCATTAGCCATCCACACCCAAGTTGGCAGGTTGAGAATTTTATGTGCCACCTTCCAACCTACTTCAAGTTGGATAGTGGAAATATTTAAGACTTAAGACTCATCATGACTTATATGGTTTTGTGTACGGAAAGAGTGGCGAAAATTATCGCGGCTAAATAGCTAGATCGGGTCCTGTTTAGGGTAGAGAGGGCGTGTCAAATTTTTACTAACTAAAACCCACCTGTGTCCTTCAGTTGCCTTTTGCGTTCTGGAGCCATGGCCATTCTTGCAAATGTTTCCGCGGAAAATCGATGATATTGATGAACTTTACTTAATTGATGGCATTCTTTTAGTAATTGATTTTAACGGTTACCTTGATATTAATCTGAATTAGTTATTTAATAGAGTCCATCTAACAGAATTTTGTTAACATATCATCAATTCGATTAAAAAATTTGTTTAAGTATCTAGGATACAATCAAAATCGTAATTAATTTTGACATCGATAAGGAATCGATACGTAATCTGAAAAAAGTTACGATCTAATTTAGAATCGCCTTCGTTTTATGAACTCTTACAACAGTTATACTTAACTATTAGCTAAATACAGTCACAAACAGAGATACATTAAATATAACAGTCTTCCCTTCCGATTATAATTTGGGTGTCTTCAAGGCAAGAGTGAATAGGCTCTTAATAAACTAGTGCGCCTCACCATCACCTATTGCATCACTGCTTACCATCAGGTGGGATCGCAATCAAGCACTAGTTTATATCAGCTAAAAAAAAAACTATTATGTTTAACAGAAATAGAGGTCGTGAGTATTTTGTCGTTAACTTTTGCTTTTAAACGCATTTTTGTTGTTTACTGTACTTGACTTGAAAAGCTAGTACGGATATCGGATTAAGGAAGTGTTAAATAAACAAAAGTGGTATTTAAATGTTATTTTACTGTTGAGAATGTACATAGGTGATTAGTGAAAGTGCTTAGTAATCACTTTACCTACTTACATCATTATAATCTATGTCATAATACTTACGGCACATACATACGTAGTAAGAAATATTCAGGAACTCTAGAATTGCTTTTTTTAGACATATTTTATATTTACAAAGAAGAAAAAATATTTTTTATGTGATCTTCATTGGGAGCTCAACGTGGTACTCGCAAAATGTACTGTGTAATGTGGCCTGGTAAGTCGAATACCGTGAGAGCAGTGGTGGTTGAGTGGTAATGGCTTCGACTTACGAGTTGTAAGTCGCGGGCTCAAACCCAGCCAGGCGGATTTCTTTGTGTAATTTCTTTCATTACCACTGCTCTAAAAACGGTGAAGGAAAACATCGTGAGGAAACTGACATGTCCTAGAACCAAAAATCCGAAGATATATGTGACATTCATCAACCCGCACTGGACCCGCGTGATGGTTTACCGCCCTTTCTCTCTTCTAGACAGGAAGCCTGAGTCCCAGGAGTGAGAACATTAAAAAAAGGTTGATGATGAAGTCGAATACAAGAGTTTGGGTTACGTCCGTAACTTTGGTTCTCCTGAAAATATCTTCATTTCTGATCCAATCACCGAAATCCCGAGTAAAGCTCTCTCCATTACCATTACCCTTTGGATGACTTTGTAGTCTTTCTTCGGTACCTAATGTAAATAAATAGGTATACAATGTATACCGTACACCTACTTTAGTTTTTATACCAACTCTGCAACTAAAAATGAAAGTAGCAAGCAGACTGGTAGGTACCTACCGACGTTTTCTATCAACAGGTTTTTTTTTGTTATTTGTAAGTTTTATTAGCTTCTGTACCAATAGGCAAAAAAGAAAAGTATCAAATATTAGTTTTAACCTTCATTAGGTCATTTCTAAGTGTTCAAGAATTAGGTATCATTTATATTTTTTTGTAAATAAACTAGAATTGGTAAAAGTAAAAAGACGGTAAAGTCGTTAGTTATGTTAATTATTTTGTTTTAATTACTAGGTTCTGTCAGTGGTTTTGTCCACGTGAATGTAGGGAATATTCTCCTCTCTCACTAAGTGATAAGGTAGCATGCCATTGGTGATTTTTTAAATTGATCTAGTGGTTTTAGAGACAGAGGTATGGATGAATGAAAAGGGAGTTAGTGATAGCGTGACGAGTGACAGGACAGAATGGAAGAAAAATACGTGTTGCGCCGACCCCAAGTAAAACGGGACAAGGGCAGGAAGAAGAAGAAGAGTTTTAGAGACAGAGATCACAACTATAATAAACAAAAAAAAAGTAGTGAAATCGTGCAGCTTTTCAAGCATGAAATGAAATGAGATAGGGATTCACTTTTATATAAAAATATTTGAAAAATAAACATAATTTAAAACATTATTGTTAGTTTATGCGAAACCTGAATATATAGTTTGTTCAGAATGACTAACTGAATGAATTCCAATAGTTTTTATACCATGCTGTATTTTTCACAAAAATATTTACAAAGTCATAAGTTGGATACCACCGACATTAAGTACAACACAGATCACGGCAGGCCATAACGAGTATTACGAGCCAGTAAACAGCTGGGTGCAAAACAACCCTTCAGTCGCCTGGATGGCTCGGTGACTATGTATTTTTACTGACATAACAAGCTCATTACTTTGTGATTTTTCATGATACTGTTATGACATTGCATAAAGATACTAGACATGTGTTTCGGGTTTCGCATATACTTAAAGTAATATTGTATATATCTAGTAAGTATCTAATAAATAATACGTGACCTTATATCTAGCCTTTTGCATTCTAGATTGCCTTTTTACTACGAAATCTTTTATTTGGTAGTTTTATTTGTTATACATCTATTATGCAATGAAAGATTTTATTTATTTATTTTATAATTTATGTACACACAAATATACAGAAAAAGATAACATTATTATAAAACTTTGTATAAAGGTAGTACTACTTATTTCACATAGAAATTTCTTCCAGCAGACTTGCGAAAGGAAATATTAGGAGAAAAGTAGACAGCAGTGTGCAGAAATAAGTAGAGTTAGTGAAATCTTAAATTAAACGAATAACTGATTTTATTTAAATGTAACAAAGTGCTCTATCGTGGGCTGCGGGAATATTCCAAATAGTTACCGCTGCTCTGGAGCAAAGTTAATGGCAATTGAAGGAACATAGCACAGAATCCCTATCATGAGCTCTTAACGCGATCCATTTTACAACCTAAACTGAGTTGTTAAAGGGATGAAGCTATATAAGGTGTATAGCTCCATCCCACTTTCTCGTTCGCACGCCTGATATCACGTCATGGTAAGGACCTAGGATGACTTTTAATCAGTAAAAGTCTGACGTAGTGTCCTACTGCGGTGGCTTACGTGACCTATTGCACGCGGGTGCAATGCGGCGATGAGCTGTCTCTGTGAAATTTAGCGCGAACTCTTGCGGTTTGGTGACTTGTTTTAAATAAATGGCGGCTGAAGCTGCGACTTCTCGAACACGTAGGATAGGGCCGCCGCAAAACTTGCATTTGTGTGAACCGCATCGGATAGCTTTGTGACCGCAATTGCGTTGAAGGGACTTAAAAACACCTTCATAAAGGTTACAGAATTATAAGTGTTACATATTGAATTAGTAACAGAATCAAATATGTAACACTTATTAATGTGTTTAAGTGTAACAGGTAAATGCAGCGATGCCAAAGTTACAATTTACAAAGCTACACTAAAACTGATTATTTCAGTTACACATATTAACCCTTATTAACACATATAAACAGGTTACAGTTTGATTCGGTTGCACTCCATAACACATATAAAAGGTTACAGTTTCATTCGGTAACATTATTGTATCTGTTACATTTAAAAGTGTTTTTCTGTTAAAACTGTTTTAAAAAACAGTGTTAAAACACTTTATTACGGTTACAGTTTGAGTCCCTGGTTGAATCACGTAATCGTGCACGTATTATGCACTCTTACACCACGCAGAATGGGAGAAGTTATTTAATGATTTTACAGCCCAACAGAGTTGGAGCTGAATGGGGTATACTCATGGTCCTGGAACGGAAAAGGTAACTAAAGGAACTTAGGTATGGTTTTAGTCAGTAAAAGTCTGACTCGGCTCTCACTCAAAGCTTAGTAAAAGATTCTTATCAGACTTGCCGTTACATTTCTTTCAAGTAACATTATTTAAGATACCAACATTGCACGATCTTAAAAGTGGAACACATTCGAAACAATGATCCATTAATAACCCTTAGTACCTTGAACCAATTTTGAAAAAAAAAAAAAACAATTGAAGGTGCAACATTTTTAATAACACCATCAATTAGCCATGTCCTTTGTACTTCCGTGCCCTATAATCAAATGTACTGAGCGCTTCCGTACATTGTAGGCTATGTATTGGCAAAACAATTGATAGGATGATACAGTCAACAGCACATTTTGTAGCTATTGGAGCACGCCAATTATTATTTATTATTTATTTATTACATTCTTTAAGTATTCAAATATTTTTACACGCCTAGGAAAACCAAAAACATTTGTTAAGAAAAAAAACCAGTTGAATGTTCAACATTTTTAATAACACCATCAATTAGCCATGTCCTTTGTACTTCCGTACCCTATAATTAAATGTACTGTGAGCTTCCGTACATTGTAGGCTATGTATTGGCAAAACAATTGATATGATGATGCAGTCAACAGCTCATTTTGTAGCCATTGAAGCATGCCAGTATTCAAATAATTCTAAACCTAGGAAAACCAAAAACATCTGTTGAGAAAAAAACTGGGCAAGTGCGAGTCGGACCCGCGCACGCAGGGTTCCATACCACCCATAGAAAAAAACTGGAAAAAATCGCGTTCGTTGTATGGGATGGGAGCTCCCTTTAAATCTTTATTTTATTTTGTTTTTAGTATTTGTTGTTATACCGGCAACAGAAATACATAATTTGTAAAATCTCAACTGTCTACCTGTCTCGGAGAACCGCGAATCTCATTCTCAAGAATGAAATACAGCCTGGTGTCAGACAGATGGACAGACGGACAGACAGCGAAGTCTTTGTAATAGGGTCCCGTTTTTACCTTTTGGGTACGGAACCCTAAAAAGTATTCAAATTAATAATATATGCGACAATACTAAAGAAAAGATGGATGGATTGTGTAAGAAGTGATGTGAAAGAAAAGGGAGTTAGTGATAGCGTGACGGGTGACAGAACAGAATGGCAGAAAAAACGTGTTGCACAGACCCCAAATAAAACGGGACAAGGGTAGGAAGATATGCGCACCTACTAAACACTAATATTAATCTTATATATAAAATTCTCGTGTCACAATGTTCGTTCCCGTACTTCTCCGAAGCGGCATGACCGATTCTCATGAAATTTTGTGAGCATATTGAGTAGGTTTGAGAATCAGCCAACATCTATTTTTCATACCCCTAGACTAAGAAATTACTTAAAAATTATTTATATGGCAAAACAACGTTTGCCGGGTCAGCTAGTGTAGATATAAAAAGAGAAGGCTTAAGGCGTATAGTCCCTTGAACCATCTGGCCGAAATTATGTGAACGCAACTCTCGCACGCGCCTAGGCGGCAGTACGCAAATCTGTGCATTTATTTGCGGCCAGCAGCGTCCGGAAAGGGCTTTAAATCCATTTTCTCTGCGAGATATTGATTGATTTACAAATGCAATGTTCACTTTGAAGAGTATTTAACCACCAATTTTTATGTGTAAAAATGTTTTTAAAGGTCCTAGCCGTTTCGAAGGAGTAGGGAAAAGTTGCGAAAAGTAGCGAAATTGCTAAATTTTTTTTTTTTGACAAAAGTATTAATTGCACGAAAAAATAAAATGTTGATATTATTGTTCATGAATCTATAATAAACATATATTTTTTTCAAACCAATTGACCTAGCCGTTACGGAGGAGTAGGCCTCAGAAAATCACTGTTTTATGGCACTTTTCGGGCGCTTGGCCCTTAACTAACTGAGTTATCAACCTAAAAAGCTGATTCTAATAGCACAGTTGGCGCAGTTGATGAGCGATTGATTGCTGCACCTGTCGTGGGTTGAATTCCCGTACAGAACAAACGTTTTTATGGCTTACAGATAGTTGTTCTGGGTGTTACATGTAAGTGAGTTTACATGTTTGTGAAAGTACCCACGATACAGGAGTAATTCTTAGAGTGGGGCGTGTGTGTGTTATTTTTAATGAAACAAAGATTTTTTGAAATTCGACGCTTAGAGTGCAGAAAAGGGGTTTCATTCATGCAAGCGAAACCAAGGGCATAAGCTAGTATTAAATACTTTTAAACAGCGTTGAGCAATTGCCATATTTTATATCGACGTTCAGTTTGCTATAAAACATTTGACAATAATTGTGCTTAGATACAATTGAAGCTATTGTCTCTTCAAATGTAGGTATAACACCTGAAATGCTTAGTTTATTTTGATGCCGACTGTATCCATTGTCTCAGAATGGATGGTCTAACAATGAAGATACTCGCAGTAAAAAGTTCGATTTGTGCCTAGCATGGTAGCTACTTTGTTTCTGATCTTGCATTGTTGTCCGATGATATCGGAGTGTATTGAAACGTTGAGAGAAAGCAAAAAGAAATCACTATTAATGGTAATAAAGATCGATATCGGGAGAACAATAAACTTTTTTTTTAAATGCTATCTATGTTCAATGGACATTCGTAACAATTATTTCTTTAATTTACGATAGAAAGGCAAAGGAATCTCGATATGCATTTTGCTTGTCAACACCTAAGCTACTGAAAGATTTGAAAGTTGACTGATGGTTATAAGTGATCTATGAACTTGCGGTTTTTTAAAACTAGGATGCTTCGACATGTTCTGTGATATTTGTCTTTGATATTTATCTTTGGATCGACTTAGAATAATTATAAGTTATTTTTTTTAATATATATATTTAAAGTACGTTAAGCTTTATTTGAAATGAGCTTTTTATTGATATCTTTGTGTTTTGCATTGTCTGTAATATTAAGAAAACATTAATTTACGTTTTGAAAGGGCATCATTACGGTCCATAATTTTCATATACAGCATGGAATTCATTCTCTTCTCATATGCATATCTATCTCATAAGCTATGTCTGTTCATAAACCCATCTGCTTATCTTCTTTCCAGCCTAATCAAGCCTAACCTTAATTATAAGTACTATTTTGTATTACTATGCCATTTTTCGGTCCCCTAGAAGGGAGAACCAGATAAAAATGACGTCGGTTTCTAAAATCCTGACCCCCATTTCTATTAACAGTCAAAAATTGGCTAAAGAACAAAAATTGGCAAAAAAACAGTCATTTTTATCTGCATTCTCGTTTCTTCACAGGCATTCAACAAGAACTGGAGAGACAAAACAAGATCACTCAGCAGATACTAGAGGCGTTTATCCAGAAAAAGCTGGGATTGAAGAGTAGCATGCCGAGAGCGCCAACCATCTTGGATATACTCCCCGTGAAGATGCCAACGCAGCAGACGAAACAGCCAGATACAGACGACTTAGAAGATATGGAGCAAGACAATCAGGAAGACATGGACAGCCAAGAGTTAACAGAAGACCATGAATTGAGGGAAGATGACAGTCTGCAAAGCGTGGAGAGCGAGCAAATCGATTCGATTTACAACACTGAAGGCAGGTATCACGATTCTCAATTGTGTTTGGCAATTTGATTTTACGTTCACAGTTTCTGAATGAATTGCATTATGCAAGTTGTAATCTGTAAGCTTGGATCATTTTTGCACCAATTCGTAACAATTTTTTGTTTAGTGTCTACACTAATATTATAAAAAGGTAAAATTTGTTATTTTCTTTGTAGGAGGTAATATCTGAAAGTACTGGTTCTACTGCTAAAATTCTCTTTCACCGAAAGAAAGCTGCTGTATTCCTGTGTGATATAGGCTATATTTTACAAACGCAGGCAAAGCCGCGGGCCAAAGCTAGTAATCTAATAACTTCTCTCATTCTGGGTGGAGCGTTGCGTTTGTGTTCCTTCAGTTGCTCAATAAGTTCTAGCACCGCGGTAACTCTTTCGACCAATCCCACCGAATTCATAACTATTACTGGTCCTTTTCTTATATATCAATTAGATTTACGATGTTATATTGATGGATGGGACCATCGGTAATACATGTCAATATTGACAAGCTATAACCTTATGGATTATGAACATTGGCACGTGAATTCTCAAGTGATGTAGGTACACTTGAAAATACACGTGCACTTGCTACTTAAGTAACCTCTAGGAAACACTAATGAGTATCTTCAAGAGGAAGATTCTATAGAAAGATTCAGTAATGAGTATCTTCAAGAGGAGGACTCTATAGAAGGGTTCTAGAAAACCAATTAAATTCATAGTCATGTCATGTCATTCATATACGTGCCATCACAATATTTCCAATGCTACCCAAACAGCAAGGTGATATTCCCACTAGCCCAAACTCTGAGCCAACATAGTACTCGTACATACTTCAGTGAGGTTGGTCAAACATTTGTCAATGCAGCAAACAATACGCAATGCGTGCGCAAATATGTCAAAGACACCGCGACCCAAATCATATGCCACGTTAGGTCAAACATTATGTCAAAGCTTGTTCAAATATTTGCGATGCGCTTGTGAGACTATTGCAAACCTACGCATGAGCTAATTAATTGCGTAAAGTGAACATACGACAATAGTTTCCTTAGAAAATATACTGAACCAACCTCTAATTTTAACAACTTTATGTTAATTTTATCACACGTTCCTGATTAGTATCAATAAATTTTTTTCATACTTGACTTTCACTTATTCAAGGTAAATCATGTGTTGAAAATGATAAAAATCTAGGGTTAGTCTTTTATTCGAAAGCTTTAAGTGTTAAATGCTGTTGCTACATTAAGCTTGTAAAAACTTTATGAAAGAAGTGAACTTTCCAAATCAACCGCTCTACATGGAGGTGCGTTGTTTTATAAAACATGCTAATCTAAATAAAACATTTTAATTGACATGTTTAGGGCGACCGTGTAGCACCGGTAAAGTGGAGCATGGAGTATTTGCTGAACTGGCAGGGTTCCTACCACCGGTGGCAACGTCAAATTAGACTAGTGATGAAACAAAATAATACGAGTAGTCAGTGGTCTAAATAATGTAAAATCATTTTAAGTAGATAAAACTACTCCCCAGATACTTAGTTAACACGATACCCCCTAGCATCTCTGTGATTACCTGTAACGACTGTCCAAGGTCGTCATAAGTAAAAATAATTTAAAAAATAAAAAAACCCGACTGCGTAAAAAATTACTTCAAATAAAAACTGAAAAGAAAAATAAACAAGTTCAGTCCACAGTTCAGCAACAGTCGGGACCCACATTAGATAGAATAATTTTAGTCTAGATTATTTTAATGGGTAAAGAAAATTACATACATACAAGATACGCGCGAAAAACATAACCCTTCTTGCAGTCGGGTAAAAATCTTTAAAATAAACCATTTCAGGCACCTTTGAATTGTTAAGAAATCAGTCAAAAAAATGACACTAATTGCATATTCCAAAACGTAGATATCTAAGTAGAAGAATTTGCAAGAAACTCCATGACTTTTAAATCATGTTAGATATTGTAAATATTTTGATTACATTTCTCAGAGTTTGTTTCTCAAAGTAAAAAAAAGTGTCTTATGTAGGTAATGTTGGTCACATATCTATAATAATAATAAATTATTTATTGCCCAAAGAAAAAGAAAATACATGACATGTAACGCATAATTTTGAGTTCTCTTTTACATATTTTGTGAATAATGTCCCCTATGCTAGGAAAGTCCTGAAAGATTTATAAGCCGACCTAGGTAGGTTTTGTGTAATCTGAAAGATTGACCCGCACAAGATCCTGTGTTTAAAACTATAGTCAAACGATATAATTAAATAATTATAGTGCACAAATTAACATATTAACTGTCAGTTAACTCTGTAGTTCAAGGTGCTATCGGTGCTGCGGTGGCGGATCGTGAGCCGACTACACCTGACCTTTGAACCACGGCAATCTGAAACTAAGTAAATTGTTTTTGTACCGTTCATTCAATCTAGTCCGTGTAAATTTTATCCAATTTGCAGTATAAGGGAAGATTTGGTGACATAAATGCCTCTTTTGTCATATCACATCACATCGCATCCCATCTCATCGCATCACATCTCATCACATTATATCACATCACACTAATATTATAAAAGCGAAAGTTTGTGTGTCACTCACAAACTGTCGCCTTGAGACGTTAAATATCGGATTTATAATATTTTTGGCTTAGTGGATTAATCTAGAAAATAATAAAAAAATACAAAGCGTCATTATCTTTTGTTGTCGAAAAAACAAGGAATGGAATGGAACCTCATAGACAATAACCACGAATTTGACATTTTAAAAGCGAATATAAAACTTTTACGGCAAAAAACGTACAAAATCAATTGAGACGCCATCGCGCCATTATATTTATTTTTACATACGGATTATCAGAAAATAAGAGTTCATGGTTTATAGGTCGCGGGCTGACATTTGCATCAAATTAGGTGTAGAAAAAAGAAACGAGCTTACATGTACACACACATATGAATTTATAAGTTAAGTATACTAGCGGTCACAACAGACATTGTCCTGTCCGGACGCTGGCAGTTCGACAGGAAAAAAAATTTAGAACCCGACAGTGCTACCTACCGGGTTCAATTTTATTTTTAAACCATCCAGGGAACCTACTCAAATATACACATAAATTCATTCAAATCAGTCAAGCCATTTAGGAAGAGTTATGAAACAAAGACACGTACAGAAAATTGATATATTAAGGGTATTCCTAAAAATTAAACATATGATTTCTACATAATCAAACTAGTAACACCAGTAATGAGTCTCAAAAAATGTGTTTTGTATACACCTATACGTAAGAGTATAGTACGTAGATTGTACATATTGATGGATAGAGAGTGAGAGAGCCAAAGAAAAGATGAATGGATTGTCTGCCCTAGCGAGACAGGTGACAGGGCAGAATGGAAGAAAAAAATATGTTGCGCCGACCCCAAGCAACAAGGAGCAAGGCAAGGAAGATGATGGTAATTGTAAAAAAAAATAAACAGGGTCAGTGTTGCCTTCTGGTAAAATTAGTAACTTTGTGTAATGCATTTAATCTATACTAAAATATCATAATAAAGGAAATTTTTATTGGAACTACCAGTCGGATTAGAAAACATATTTATGTTTATGATAGCTAGGTTCAAGACATATAATAAGTACAGCTGGCCTAGCCAAGTTACAATCGTCTCGTTTCGAATCTCTACAGTCGGTAACGCCTCCGATTTCTTTGTTTTGACTGTGTGACTTAGCGTTGATATACTTGGTTAAGTCCTCAGGCCATATCACAAAATTGAAGCAGAGCGGAGAAAGTGAGACCGCGGGGATACCTTGTTTGTATTATTTTTGGATGAACAGTATTCCTTAAATTTCGTACCCTCCTCCTCCACTGCTATAAACGTTAACTTCCACAAGAAATAATACTATATCCATTCGTTTATCATGGCCCACAAAAGATCTTCTCTTACCAATTAAAGTCCCGACTATACCTATTCAAGATCCCTGCCAACAATCTGGTCATGACCAGATATTTCACCCCGCAAGTTATCCTTGAAGAGTTCATTACTAAGGTTACAAGACCGGTCCAGCCGGGCTAAACGTCTCTGATCTGAACTGAAAATAAATAAAAATGGCAAAAAAACCCAAATTAGCGACGTGCTTAAGGCGTATAGTTCCTTGAATCATCTGGCCGAAATTATGTGAACGCAACTCTCGCACTCGCCTAGGCGGCAGTACGCAAATCTGTGCATTTATTTGCGGCCAGCAGCGCCCGGAAAGCGCTTTAAATCCATTTTCTCTGCGAGATATTGATTGATTTACATATGCAATGTTCACTTTGAAGAATATTTAACCACCAATTTTTATGTGTAAAAATGTTTCTAAAGGTCCAAGCCGTTTCGAAGGAGTAGGGAAAAGTTGCGAAAAGTTGCGAAATTGCTAAATATTTTTTTTTGACAAAAGTATTAATTGCACGAAAAAATCAAATGTTGATATTATTGTTCATGAATCTATAATAAACATATATTTTTTTCAAACCAATTGACCTAGCCGTTACCGAGGAGTAGGCCTCAGAAAATCACTGTTTTATGGCACTTTTCGGGCGCTTGGCCCTTAAGCTATAAAAAACAAAATAGTATCGTTTTAATCAGGAATCTTGGATACGATACTCATTATAATAAGACATTAATATGAAAATGAGAGTGGATATACAATCGACATTTCACTTGTCACCTTCAAAGGTCGTTGATACCAGATAATACTAATTTGACATTTAGTTTTGAATTTTAAAACAAAAAAAAAAACCTGAAGTTGGTACGCGGTAACACTAAAGAAAGAACTACATTAGAATGACGCACACATGTAACACGCCTGATTTGTACCTACATGACGATGTCGCGTGGCGTGGATCTAGTGTTGCTCTACAAGTCTAGTTTCCTTATAAAATGTATGGAGACCGACGTGCCTACATCAGCGTGTTTGTTACACGGGTGCGCAGTGTAATTCTACCTTGAATATTATAGATACTCAAGTTTTTAAAACCTCTAACAGAGTAAATATAATAACTTATCGGAAGTGATATTTTTGAGCCGTTTGGGATTGAAACACTGGGGCTATGGGGTCAGAGTGCTCATCCAGTTGTTGGGGATATCAGCAAATAGCTGGTCGACTGTTTGCGTGACCAGAGAGCTGGGATTTTCCTCGGTCAAAGAATCAGTATTCTATCCACCGTGGTAATGCTGCTAGCATTTTGGGTACTTTTCCCATTGACATCACTTTTGTTGTATGGGAACCCCACTGAAATATTTATTTTATTCTGCTTTTAGTATTTGTTATTATAGCGACAACCGAAGTCCATCATCTGTGGAAATTTCATCTGTCTAGCTATCAAAGTTTATGAGATACAGCCTGGTGACAGACGGACTGACAGACAGACGGACAGTCATCGGAGTCTTAGTAATCCCCATTACTAAGATTCCGTTGTCTGTTTTACCTCTTGGGTACGGAAACCTAAAAATCTGACCACAGTATTGACAAGGGGTTTGTGTTTCGTGTTACCCAGTTACTGGGTTATGGAGGTCGGATGGGTAGTCGATCCATGTAAAATACTGATATCCAGCTGCTTTCTATATAGGATAGCCAACATAGTTGGGAAAAGGCTAGGTAGACTTTTTTTCGGTGGGAAAATCATCTAATGACATCCCCCGCTCTTGGGCGGAGCGGGAGATAGTATAAGAATTTTACTGACTAAAAACCCACTCCTGTTCCTTCATTGCCTTTCGTACCGGGGCCGAGCTACCTTTCGTAGCTAACCCTGGCCCCAATAGGCTTCGACCCAGCTGGGCCTACTCCTTGAGGCGCGCGGGAACAGTGCGCGCCGTCGACGACTTAGGACGTTCGGACAGCGTGGTACCCATTGCTCGTCCGCAAGCCCGCGTCTACGATGGCCGGAAGGCTAGGTACACTTGACATTTGAATAATTTACTTAATAGTATAGTCTAGTACATAATTTTTAATGTTCGGTTTTTAATTATCGTTGTCAGCGATAAGACTACCATTGTACCCATAGCTTTAAATTAGTTTAAAAGTTTTGTACTATTTTGGTGTACAATAAAGTTTATTATATTTTATTCTGTTTCAACAAAACCTATAAGTTATAATAGAGAGATCGAAATATGTTTTGTTGTAACTAATAATGGATCATAAAAGTTTTGGTTTTATTATATGGTTTCACTTAATATGAACTTAATTCGATTATTAATAAAACTTTATGGCCGTCGTTATGTTTTTGCCATATTTTTTCTTCAAGTTTGAAATAACAATGTGTTTGATAGAAGAATAATTTGATTCACATGTTTATTTTATTATGCAACACAGAAGAAAAGGTTTGCAAATAAAATAACCTTTAATTCGAGTTAGTAACATCAATATGGTAAACAATAATTAAAACTTATTTTTGGGAGGTCATCAAAAACCTTCTACTTAGGGTGGAGCAATGACTATACAGCACTTTGACTGCTCATTTCTCTTTAGGGTGCAGCGAAATCCACCCACCTGTGTTCCTCTAGTTTCCTTTTGCGTTCGAGGGTCACGGTAACTATTTTAAACAATAAAAAGCACGGGTTTGGTGGAGGGGCCCGGGTCAGTAAAAATCTGACACTCCCTCTCTTTTCTCCCTGGAGCGAGAAAAGTTACTTAATGATTTAACTTCTCATCCGAACAAAAAAAACTCATAGACCCTACTACGAATTTCACACGATCCATTTTACGATCTAAACTGAACTGTTAAAGGAATGGCGCTATTGTCGGCTTTATCCCTTTTTTTTAATGATTCTCTAATCCACTTTTAACCATAGTTTAACATTTAGCTCACTAACTTTTATAAGTACCAACACCAAAATTTACCAACACTATCAATTTCTTGTTTTAAATGGGTCTGTCACTTATATCTGCAAGTCTGGGGAGTACCTGCAGATACACAAACAGTTTTTAAAAATCTCGCGGGTCGCATGATCTGTTTGTTTTCAAAATTGAGTCAGGCCGCAGAAACATGCTCAGGGGCCGCAAGTTACACATGGCAGCAGTAGAAATTCTGTACAAATGGCCCTGGCAACTTAAACAGGCTGAAGTTAAAAATGTATGACATACAGCGTTTTGTATTCTGGCACTACTCCCCTTCAGTGCTACACGACATCCATCTTGAAGCCAGTAGGCATAAAGTATTGCAATTTTAATGGTACACGTGCTGACGCGTCCGCCATTTTAAATGTAGACTAGTCACTGCTTCATACTTAAATATGTAGGTCTGCTTGGAAACACATTAATAAATAATAATTTTCAATACTCTTGCTCAGAAAGTGATTCTTATTGCACTGCGCTTAGGTACATAATTATGGCCCTTGTTACCAAACTGTGACATTTTGATTACCATTACGCACTAGTGCTATAATGTAGTTAAAACCTTATTGTTCAACCTCTCCCCCGCCACAATTTTAATACATTATCGTATCAGGATCGGCGCAGGTCGTCCCCCACGAGTCGCCGGTCAACCCCTGTTTATACATTTCAGTGAGTGTATTGGAAGGTAAATAAAAAAAAAAAATATGGGCGTGCATAAGAAAACAGATTTTTACCGCCACAAAAGTTTACTAGTTTTACAGTTATTTTCTTCACAAGTGTATTGAAAAACGTCGTATGATACACGTGAGTAATTAGTGATTACCGTCGAGGCGGTATTAAGACCCGAGCCATGGCGAGGGTGTGTGACGTGTCACTAACATTACACACTTAAATCATAATGTACTATTACATAATGTAATTTAACTCTTCCATAATACGTAATGAAATATAATTAGACTAGCTTCTGCCAGTGGCTTTGCTTGCGTGAAAGGAGGTTTCTCCACACAAACTTTGAACCCCCCTTTCATCCCCTTAAAGCGTATATTTTGAAAAATCTTCTCTTAGTGCTCGCCTACATCATAAAGGGATATATTGTGCAAAATTTCGTACTCCTAATCCCAGTAGTTTTGGCTGTGTGTTGATATGTCAGACAGTCAGTTTCTCCTTCTTAGGGTTCCGTAGCCAAATGGCAAAAAACGGAACCCTTATAGATTCGTCATGTCTGTCTGTCTGTCTGTCTGTCTGTCTGTCTGTCCGTCCGTATGTCACAGCCACTTTTTTCCGAAACTATAAGAGCTATACTGTTGAAACTTACTAAGTGTATGTATTCTATGAACCGCTTTAAGATTTTTATACAAAAATAGAAAAAAAGCAATAAATTTTGGGGGTCCCCATACTTAGAACTGAAACTCAAAAAAATTTTTTTCATCAAACCCATCCGTGTGGGGTATCTATAAATAGGTCTTCAAAAATGATATTTAGGTTTGTAACATCATTTTTTTCTAAATTGAATAGTTTACGCGAGAGACACTTCCAAAGTGGTAAAATGTGTGTCCCTCCCCCTCTAACTTCTAAAATAAGAGAATGATAAAACTAAAAAAATATATGATGTACATTACCATGTAAACTACCAACGAAAATTGGTTTGAACGAGATCTAATAAGTAGTTTTTTTTTAATACGTCATAAATCTAAAAAAAAATACACTATTATTAAAACATCGATCAAAGTTACAACGAACTACAAGAACTTTTATATTACGTTACTTGCTGCTGCGGAACCCTCCATGGGCGAGTCCGACTCGCACTTGGCCGGTTTTTTTAAATTATAGATTATGTCTTTGCGAAAGTAAATGCGTATTCATTTTCCGCTTGAAGATATCTAGAGAAGAGTGGTTGTGTCATTCTTAGCTTGCACATTGAATGTAACTTTTCATACTTAGGTACATACTTAGTTTGCGATTTCCACCCAAGTACTTATAAAAGTTATCATAGTTATACATACCTAACTAAACTCTTTACCTGCACGCAAGCTTACACCTATCTGTGATACACATCTAGAATCAAAAATAATCCTTTTTAAAGCCTATTTACGTTTATAAAATGTAACCTTACATTCCCAAAAACAGAAAAAAAATACACCAAAATTCATTCGCATGTACAAACAAATTGCAGAAAATGTAAATTTCCATTTCTCGCCACCTGAAACTTTATTTCCATGATGGCTGCTCGCACAGCGTCCGCGGATAACGCAATCACACGATAATCTCAACTCAATTTGCATCAGAGCAGCTCGCAGTTTGTGCTATTAACAGATAGCCATTTGATAAATATCGAGCTTTAAACACATTTACAGCTATTTTGAAATTTAACGTTTTCATTATTTAAAGCTAAGCTGTGGTGCCCCAGTGATAAGTCTCGACTTACGAGTTGTTGGTCGCGTTTCAAATCCAGCCTAGCGCATTACTTTGTGTAATTTTTTTTCATCATCACAGCTCTCGGTCAAGGGAAATATCGTGAGGAAACCGGCATGCCCTAGAACCGAAGACTTAAGGTATCCAACAAATCGCACTGGGGCCGCGTGGTGGATTACGGCTCATTCAATATCGGAGAGAGGAGGTCTGAGTCCCAGCAGTAAGAACATTATAGGGTTGAATGACTGATTTATTCAAAGAACAATTAGCATTGTATGCGAATATTAAATACTTAAAAAGTAGGGAAAAAAAATCATGAATATATCTTTTTCACCGTACCATGCAGGTTAAAGATGTCTGAAACCGATGTCTGGAAAAAAAATGCTGTTCTGATCAGCTACGTAGCAAGAGTATCAAACGATACGGGTTCCAGGTACTGAATGTACAAAAACAAGTCAAGATATCTGTTAATTTTTCTATAAAGATCATGGATGTAATTGCCATCGCAAACTGGCAAAAAAATAATTGAAATCGTTTTAATTATTTATCATTTACAAAGATTCAGGGGGGGCTTGTTAGAATTAGCTACAGGCCCCACGCTGGCTTAATCCGATACTGGCCAGCAGGATTATCCAATTATAAAAAAAAAACTATAACTCAAAGTGCCTAACCTGCTAGAAAATCCACTTCCATAGATCCAGGTTGACAATAATTTCTGGAGATGCAGAAGAAAAAATACTGGAACCATCTTTTGAAACCCCAGGCAAAGTTGTGAAATCGGCAAGAAATTTTGCCTCTATAAATTCAGGAAGCATTAACAGAGTAAGCTAGATTTACAAGCCTTTGTGACGTGGCTACAAGGCGATGGAAGGTGTCACTCTAAGGATGTTGCAGGCGGGTCTGTGATCTCGTCATAATCTCCGAGACGCGCCAATCTTGCTATTACTGACATCGTTGCGGTTGCAGATGTATGAAGCAAATATTTGGAGACATACTATTGATCATCTTTTAGATTTACGTTTGGTGTTTGCTCGTATCGTGGTAAAGTCAGAGTAGTTTCGCTCACGTGAAAATTGAAAATTAGGTAGGATAGCAAAGGAACATACTCCAAAAAATTATTAATTTTACTTCAACATAACACGACCAAAGGCCAACTAAAGACATATTTTTGATATAAAATACTAGCTTTTACCCGCGACTTCGCCCACGTGCATTAAATACAGCCTTTATTACTCAGGAATAAAGCAGCTTTCTATCAATGAAAAAATTTTAGCAATCGGACCAGTCCTACTTCCAGAGATTACCTCCTATATACAAAAAAACAAACTTTGCCTCTTTATTATATAAGTGTAGATGAACAACAAAACAATAATTTAAGATATAACTACAAAACTCCAGACAGACAGACAAGATATTCTTCCATTCATCTGCGAACACGTCACAATCAGGCTTAGAATCCTAAAGAGCGTTGATATGACTCCATGTCCTACACCAGGGTACATTCGACCAGTGTGACAAATTTTATCCCAGTCCATTCAGCCGTTTGAGCGAGAAGGACTAACAAAGTCTTGAGCACAGGCGAAGGGTAGCCAGCCTTTCGGTGTTTTACAGGATGCACTTTGGAGAGTGTGCGCAGGAATTACATGACTTGATTCCACCATCTTACTTCTACCATCGGACAAGCCAACGAACGGCGAGTATCCACCCAAATGTTGTTGAAACCTCTACCGTCCGGACCAAGCGTTTCGCCTCGTCGTTTATACCGCGTACATCGAGGGACTGGAACAATTTGCCTGCTGCGGTCTTCCCGTCTGATTATAATTTAGGTGTCTTTAAGGCAAGAGTGAATAGGCTCTTAATAAACTAGTGCGCCTCACCATCAACGATTGCATCACTGCTTACCATCAGGTGGGATCAAGCACAGTTTATACCAATTAAAAAAAAACATTACATATACAAACTGTCGTCATCATCATCATATCAGCCGAAAGACGTCCACTGTTGGACATAGGCCTCCCCCAAGCGTCGCCACAACGACCAGTCCTGTGCGTCACGCATCCATCGGATTCCAGCAATCCTGACCAGGTCATCGGTCCACCTTGTTGGAGGCCTTCCAACGCTGCGTCGTTATAATATTAGTGAGTTAAAAATAAAAATGCAATAATTTTGTAGTTCGCATGTAAATCGCTAATTAAAAACTAAATAGCTCAATTTAGGCAGTTTTTGGAAATGTCAATCAGTTGGACCTTAATATCTGATTAAAATGATGAAACTAAGTTTAGCTTAAATAGTTACATCGGCATTTCATCCAGTGAAGTATTGATGTGTCCTCGTACGGGTATTAATTTTTTAATTAAATTACTGCAAAAACAGTTTTTACGAAAAATTAATTTGTCATAACTGCACGTTTATGGCCGATTACACCTACTAATGGCATCTTCATTCATTTATATTATTGAGTAATTGATATTTAACCTTCACGTTAAGCATTTTTATGTGAAGTTTGATTGTGTTTATTAATTTTATGACTTAAAACTAATCTTCTCTCATTCTCTTTTTAAAGAATTTTTGTTCCGATTTTTTCTATCCGCAGAAAATTAAGTTTATAATAATTATGTCAATAATCTTTTAATGGTTTTTAATAAATATTTAAGCGGAGCTCCCATACAATAATAAACGTGATTATGCAATAAAGAAGCATCGAGACAGGTGAAACTAAGAAATAAAGGTTATAATAATAGTGTCTAAAATTGTTTGGTATTGAACCCTTCGTGCGTGAGTCCGACTCGCACTTGGCCGGTGTTTTTTAAAAAAAATTGTTCCTAATTTTTTCTATCCACAGAAACTTATAGTGATTTTACGTCTAAAATATAGTGAATAAATAGTGATAGTAAAATTGTAACTAAAAAGTGTAAAATAAAAAAATAATTTAAAAAATAAAAAACCCGACAAGCGTAAAAAAATACTTTAATAAAAACTGAAAAGAATAATAAACAAGTTCAGTCCACAGTTCAGCAACAGTCGGGACTCATTAAAATAATCTAGACTAAAATCATTCTATCTAATGTGGGTCCGGACTGTTGCTGAACTGTGGACTGAACTTGTTTGTTATTCTTTTCAGTTTTTATTTAAAGTATTTTTTTACGCAGTCGGGTTTTTTTATTTTTTAAATTATTTTTTTCAAAATATATCACGCTATATTCCATGTTTAATAGGATCAGAGATTTTATGTATGCATAAGTGTAAAAAGATAAATCAGAGACTTTTATTTATTTATTTAATCGTAGGAAAACCAGCAAATATAACAAGTGGATAACAATAGACAATTGAGCCAATTATAGGTTTTCACTGGTTGAAACAGAAAATGTAATAGAAAACTTAGGATCACTAACAAGCAAGATAAAAAAAGAATATTATTGTAATTACCTAGTGTGATATAATACTCATATGTAGATATGTGCCGTTGCCGGCAACATGGAAATAATAATACAAGTCAAAGTATTCTGTTGATACATTTGCTGCCAAATACTACACAAATATTGAAATGTGTACATCCATATTCTAATGGTAAACAAATGAACTATTCATACGAAGACATGGCTCAAAGGATTTGATATCCAAGCCAAGACATTAGCAAAAAAAACTCGCCAAGTGCGAGTTGGACTCGCCCAAGAAAGGTTCTGTAGCAGCAAGTAACATAATATAAAAGTTCTTGTAGTTCGTTGTAACTTTGATCGATGTTTTAATAATAGTGTATTTTTTTAGATTTATGACATTTAAAAAAAAACTACTTACTAGATCTCGTTCAAACCAATTTTCGTTGGCGGTTTGCATGGTAATGTACATCGCATATTTTTTTTAGTTTTCTTATTCTCTTATTTTAGAAGTTACAGGGGAGGAACACACATTTTACCAATTTGAAAGTGTCTCTCGCGCAAACTATTCAGTTTAGAAAAAAATGATATTAAAAACCTCAGTATCATTTTTGAAGACCCAACCCATACGTATCCATAAATACCCCACACGTATGGGACATGTGGGGTATTTATGGATACGTATGGGTTCGATGAAAAAAAAATTTTTGAGTTTCAGTTCTATGTATGGGGACCCTCAAAATTTATTGTTTTTTTTTTCTATTTTTGTGTAAAAATCTTAATGCGGTTTACAGAATACATCTACTCACTAAGTTTCATCAGCATAGCTCTTATAGTTTCGGAAAAAAGTGGCTGTGATATACGGACGGACAGACGGACAGACAGACAGACATGACGAATCTATAAGGGTTCCGTTTTTTGCCATTTGGCTACGGAACCCTAAAAAGTGGTAGGTATAGCCTATATCTCTTTTAAACTGTCAGTCTCTAAGCTAGGCAATTTTGGGTAATGAGTCCGTGAGATTGGGAGCAGTATGACGTATCATCTGGCATCGGTCACGAGGCGACCATCGCTCGCCATATACAGAGCAAAATACACCAAGTTTTTTACTCGGAATCGTGAACGCGCATCAATCACATTTTGTCTGACGTAAATGGCCGTCGACGGCTTTTTCTACTTTAGTTTTGATCTGAAATAAAGTTTTATCTATGATGGTAAACATTTTTATGAGTAAAAAAATGTCTCAGGCCTAGCGCAAAATTTTTGGGGTATGTTTATAATATGTTCTTGTTCAGACATTTTTAGACTGCAGTCTTTAAGAAAAAAATGTTTTGAAATTTCTCAAAACTCAATGTTTTATTGCAATCAATATTAGATAATTATATTGTATTAAATATTAACTATCTGTAGATCAATATAAACCCTGTCGGTATTAGTAGAAAGAAAGAGTCCCGTATAATTATGTATACGTATATTATGATATTATGTTTGTGTACAAGTAATTCCATTCCACACATAACCATATAATATATTTCATTATATTTCCATTTTGTATTTTTTAATTAATTTAGTTTTGGTTTCTTTCTCTGAGTAATTAAGTCATCATTCAATTAGGCTACCACCATTCTTCAAAACATTCCGTATCTAGTCCATAAGATGATATAAATTTTCAAATCCGGTTCCCAAACCGCAGCTGTGTTTTGATCTATAGAAAGCACCCATTCACCTTTGAATCCTTTCACATAAAAGTTACGCAGCGTCTCAAATTGTTATGTTCCTCTATAATTGTTATCTTCAATGGCCTGTGTCTACAAACAAACTTGAACTCACGCATCGGCACTGACTTTCAGTGCCCTTGCCTCGCTTGTTATTAATTACCCACTTCGCCTTCACGTTCGGGAAATAACAATCATTGTTTGTTAATAGCTTCCGAAAACAATTGCATGCGTGTGTACCGGGGATGTCGTGGAGCTACGTAACCGTAACCGATACTATCGGATATCCGATTAAAAAAAATCTATCCGTAATCGGATCCGCTATTAAAGATTCGGATATTTTCGGATAGAGGCGGGATTTAAAATGAATAAATACTTATAATTATTGATTGTAGTTACCTCAATCTAGTACCAAAATCTTTGGTCATAGATTGTTTATCATTTGATACTACAATGTAGTTTCAAATTTAAAAAAATACAAATAAAATCCAATTATTTCCTTATTGTATTTTAATCCTACAATTCCTTAACAATCTAAAACCCCTAACTGAAACTATCCGAAATTAATGGATAATCCGAAATAATGTATGAAATTATGTCGGATTATTCATTAACGTAACATCCGTAACGTTTAAACGTAAGTAAGTATCCGTTACCGATGACACAGCTGAATATGCCTTGCTAGGTTAAAGTTAAGTAGTATGATTAGAACCTTGCTTTTCCCAGCGGCTTCGCCAGTGTGCAAGTGGATAAATTAACCCACAGGAACATAGGATCTACATTCTTATTATATTTTAACCCTAACTATCTTCTCTTTACCTGTTCCAAATAGCCCTAATAACTTAAGCTGACGAGGTTTTAAAAATATTCACACTTATTATTAGAAGGAAGTGGGACGTAAATAAGTGATTTCATAATCATTATCATCAGCCTTTTTAATGTTACCACTGCTGGGATTCAGGCCTCTCTAGGAGAGGGAACGGGTCGTAATCCACCTCGCAGGCCCAGTGCGGCTTGGTGAATGTCACATGACTTCGAAATTTTGGTTCTATGACATGCCGGTTTCCTCACGTTTTCCTTCAGAGTAAGAGAAAGTGAATAAGTGATTTATATTGTCGTAATTAGACAAGAAGCTTATATGCATTAAGCCAGTATCAAGTTTAGATCCACATGGTGTCCACAAGGTAGACCGTCAACATGGTGCGAGTCGCGGAAAAGCGGTGGAGGCAAGACGCACAGGAACGGTCGTTGTGGCGCCGCTTGGGGGAGGCCTATGTCCAACAGTGGACGTCTTTCGGCTGAAATGATGATAACGAAGTTTACATAGTTATTAGTTTTTGATACAGCATACCTACAGTAATTTTGTTAACCTTTAGAATGGTAAACAAAATTACTGTTTGCTGAACTCATTCAAATACTTTTGCAGTAAATGTATCGAGACGGTCTTCTCGGCAATATTTGCTGTAGTAGGCAAAATTAATATAAAACTCTCAGCTCTATTTTACCGAGATCGCGCCTGTGTCAAAGATTCCACGTATTGTCCTGTTATGTAGATACTTAGTCAAATACATGACCACACATAACAATCTCCATTAGGAATCAAATTGCGAATAGTTAACAGCCACTGACAGTACTTCTTTCGAAAAATATCCGCAAATACTCTGTACGAATTTTTTTTTGTGGGTAAAAATCACATCCCCCGCTCTTGGGTGGAGCACGAAGGTGTGACTGACTTTTACTGACTAAAAAACCCACTCCGTTCTTTCTTGCCTTTCATGCCGGGGCCGAGCTAACTTTCGGAACTAACCCTGGCCCCAGTAGGCTTCGACCCAGTTGGGCCCCTGCTACTCTGTAAGTATTTATTTTATCGTGCACTTCAATGATATTTATACCACACACATAAATAATATGAACTACTTAGAGCTACTACATATAATGCATTTAGACGCACGCATTAGCATAGTTATTTTGATTTCAAGAAGTCAGTAGCGTAACTAGCTGTGGGCGAAGTGGCCCCTCGCTCACGGCCTCGCACCCAAAGGGCACTGTCGCATGCGAGGGCTTTTAATAAGGAGTTGGTTTTTTTATAACGGACTAGCTTTTGCCCGCGCCTCGCCCGCATACATAAAATATAGCCTATGTCGCTCAGAAATAAAGCAGCTTTATATCGGTGAAAAAATCGGACCAATACTTTCTCAGATTACCTCCTACAAACAAAAAAAAACAAACTTTACCTCTTTATAATATTAGTGTAGATAGTGTCAGATAAACTCACATTTAAGTACTATTTCACCTGCTTGTAATCGATGATGTGGTTAAACACTGGGTTGGATGATCGCTGTTTCTGTTTTCGAATTTATGGAAGATAGAGGCCTCGCTGAAACGCCTTCGCCTACATCTAAAATAGTCCACGCTACGCAGTAGTCCTAAATGAATGCACTGTTTTCAGTCACGTTTTCTAAGCAATCAAAAGTGATGAGAGGCTCTCTAGGTCATATCTCGCATTAATACAATCATTGAATTAAAAAGTAGCTATTAGCACCTGTTTGCTGTCTTACAAAGGCGAATAACAATGGTTTACAGTCAGTCAATTTGATTAGCCTACAACCCGTGCGCATTAACATGGCACCTGATGAATACGTTTGAAATATTGGGTGCATTGAATTTTATTTTAGTTTTTTGAATATCGACATTTATTTTACGCTGAGTAGTTTCTCACATGACATACATGACATACTTAGACTTTACGAATGAGCGATACTTTAAACGTGACAATACAAACTATTTTCGAGTATTCAATGTGGCACTTGTTTTCAAGCAAGGTGCCATGTTAATGCGCACACGTTGTATGCTCCTTGGGCTCTTGCATAGCAACTCGGTAAAATTTCATATTGTTTTGGATTAGTCTACGTGATATTTTGGTAAGCATACCATGATCACCCTTATAAAGTACTAAGGCTTTCTCTCTAGGAGAAGAAATGGGCCGTAATCCACCACGCCGGGTTATTGCGTGTTGGTGGATGTAACATGTCTTCGATTTGAATCTAACGGCTTCCTCTTGATGTTTTTCTACACCGTTTTGAGAGCTGTGGTGATCATGAAATTATCCAAAGTACAGTGCTTGCCTGGGTTTTATCCCACGACCTACAACTCGTAAGTTGGGGCCGTTACCACTGGACCATCACTGCTCCTTACTCTTTATAGCGCCTATCGAGCTAAAATAATGTTTCTTAGTTATTGTCCTAAGAGATGTAAACAGCTCAAAACAGTTCAAACTCTTTATATCCTTAAAAGAATTCACTACAGCCTACAAAGCACCGATTTTATCTCATAAAGAAATCAAGTAATCACGCAATTTTTGCACTCACTTTAACAATGCAATATAACTTAACTATCCACAGTTGAAAACTCAGTACGCTCAGTATTTCCTACTTTCTGATTACCCAGCTACCCTCGCATCCTACATTTCCTATTTCCTAAAGATACCGTATCAACGTGCCAAGTTTTCTACACTCAGCAACATTGAAAGAAGACGGCAGTGGAAAAGTGTAAAAAGGAGCATCGTTAGAGCTCACTGACCCATTTCTGTAGTGTCCCGTAGTTCGTACAGCCCTGTTTATTGCGGAGCTGTGCGAAGAATGAGCGCTCATTTACCAACTAGCTTAGCTCAGCTGACGAATTGTCACTTACCGTTTAATAAGCGTTCTATTCTTCCGTCAACAATAGTTTTTTCTATATTTTTTCAGAAGGAAATGGCAAAAGTTATGAATTTTGTGCTTTGAAATTGCTGAAGTAATGAGGACGGTTAGCTTACAAACTCTTTTTGTTACTTATCTAGGTTTCTTTTGGGATGTTGCAATAAATTAGGAAGGTGTTGCGGTGATTGTTGCCAAAGAGCGTCTGAAAATAAAAGTATGGTCAGCTATTGTTTATGACCTATTTCGATCTTATAACAATTCCTAAGCTAACTATGTATACCGTGGGAACAATGCCGTATAAAAGGTGTAACAGTACGTTGTGGTCATACTTTAAGAAAGTCTTAAAGGAAGCCTTAGTCAATTCCGGTCTTTCCGCACCAATTTATCGTCACTTGATCGTTCTCCAACATCAACCACAAGTTCGCTTTCCACCAGGTGGTCAAGCGCGAACATATGAACATTAATGAAAAAAATATGTTACACTCAGTATATGCAGCGTACTAGAATAGACCTATTAGACAACAGATAAGATGCATAGACAAAATAGCGGAACGAAATAGAGCAGACATAACGTTGCAACATTCCCTATAATACCTTGTTACACTCACAAACTTAGCACTTAGAAAGCCGATAACTGCCGCATAGGAACTCTAGGTACTATTGTAGTTATATAAAAGGGACATTCGTCCTATGTTCACTTTCTCAAACGAAGCCTTATTATGCTTGTTCACAAATCACGAAACAAGAGGAAGTAGAGGAATGTTTAATTGTATCGTAGGTACTGGCCATTTGGACAATAGGCTGCAAGAATATTCGAAAGAGTATATTAGTCAGTAAAAGTCTGACTCCTCCTCTCACTCAACACAGAGCGGGAGGAGTTATTTGATGACTTTCCACCTCAGAAGGTACTCGAACATTAATTCGGAAAACTGATCTCTTCCTTTGCGTATTAGTCAGCTATATTAACTTTTACTTTTAAAAAACTTTTCTAGGTAACTTTAGAAAATTACTAAATTTAAAAAGTACTAAATTCATTCAACCGATGCAATATCGGTTGAATGAGCTTAGGAAGCATTAATTCCAATAGTAAGGGTTTACTTAGTTTCAAAATCAGAGGTTAGATACATTAGGGGACAAAATGTCCCCCAACATGACGCGCAACGCTCAATCTTCTGTACATTGTCCCGCAACTTGCCCCCCATTTTACCACTTGACACAGATCTGCCAAAATGAAAAAAAATAAGAAAATAATTTCTCGAGCTACCTTTGAGAATCTCCCTCAACCATCTTCAAGAACCTTTAATAAACTTTAAATTGGAGTATGAAGTAAAAACCATGAAGGTTGCCACAAACGTGAGACCCCCATTATGTGAACAACAATCAGATCCGATACTTAAAACTATGAAAGTCAAAGTTCAAACTAAGTGGTGTAAAAAATTGCATTGTGAATGTTTTAACAGGCATAGCAATGAGTCATAATGTTACTAGATGCATGCTATAGATATGGGGAAGATTTATTTATTTATTAAAACTTTATGCACTAGTAAGGTATATCGTACAAAGGTGGAATTATTATGCTTTAGGCATTTTCTACCAGTCGACCTTAGAGTAGTGCAGAAACATAACATGGTAGATGCAAATCAAATCAAAGCATATAGATACTTCAAATAGACCATTTACAGGCACTTTTGAATAGTCAAATGTCAATCAGTCCACAAAAAGTGAAGCTAAATTGCATGTTCCAAAATGTAGACCTCTATGGAGAAGATCGTGTAAGAAAATCCAATAGGTGCAACTATAATTTTTAATTAATGGTAA
This sequence comes from Mythimna ferrago, assembly GCA_910589285.2. Lineage (NCBI taxonomy): Eukaryota > Metazoa > Arthropoda > Insecta > Lepidoptera > Noctuidae > Mythimna > Mythimna ferrago. The sequence goes on from OU342693.1 coordinate 8,180,156, forward strand.
ACAAATAGATAAGAAATACAATAATAAATAATTATAATATATTTAGATACATAGTATACAAATGCAGCCGAAGTGCGGGTCGCATAGCGCGACACGCGAATATCAACGACATCATCAGACGCGCTCTTGTCACCGTCGGCGTTCCAGCCGTATTGGAACCCCATGGCCTGGCACGCGACGATGGCAAGAGACCGGACGGCATGTCGTTATTTCCTTGGAAGATGGGAAGGCCTTTAGTATGGGACGCTACTTGTGTCGATACTCTTGCGCCTTCACATCTTCCTAGCTCGTCGTGTCGTGCTGGTTCTGCCGCTGCGGCTGCGGAGAACCTCAAGCGGTGGAAATTTAACAACCTTGTTGGAAGTTATATTTTCAAACCGTTTGGGGTTGGAGCTCTTGGATCGTGGGGTCCGAGTGCTCACAAGTTGTTTAAAGATCTGTCGAAACGTCTAGTTGACACTTCGTGTGACCCGAAGGCTGGCTTTTACCTTGGACAGAGGATAAGCATTGCCATACAGCGTGGCAATGCCGCCAGCCTTTTGGGCACATTACCAGTCGACAGCGATGTGGAAGAGTTTTTTGACGCCATATTTTAGTTAGTGTATTTTAGCGTACGGTTTTATTATTTATTTATTTTTTAATTTACTGTAATTATAGTTATTAAGTTGTTTATAAGTGTAGATAATTAATTAATTTATAATAGTGTGTACAGATTAAACTAATAATAGTATCTATACAAATTAACAATGTTATTGATAAATCAATCAATCAACGCTTAGTATCATCAATAAATTAGTGCGTCTCACCATCAACGATTGCATCACTGCTTACTATCAGGTGGGACCACAGTCAAGTACTAGTTTAAATCAATTAAAAAAAACGCTGTAATGAGGGAACTTCTTGCGAATGTGTTTACGTACTTTCATTTTAAAAGAAGAAGATATTAGAAGTTGAGCTCTAAATACTTATAGAGGTAGAAAAACCCTGTGCGAAGAGGACTGGGGGCATTCGTGCGGAAGTGACGCCCGGGTGTCGCCACTGTGCGGAATGCCCGGAGGACACGGTGGAGCACACAGTCGAGGTGTGCCCTGCTTGGACGGAGCATCGCTGTGCCCTCGTGGGGGCGATCGGCGGCGGAGACCTCTCGCGCCGGACCTTGGTTGAGGCCATGGTCCGGAGCGAGGAGGAGTGGCAGGCGGTCGCCGACTTCTGCGAAGCAGTAATGCTCGCAAAGGAGGAGGCCGAACGCATCAGGCAACGGCGTTATCGCCGCCGCCGCCGCCGCCGGATTCTGATCCCGATTTCCGGCCACCGTAGGGCGGGCTTGCGGACAGTGAGCAATGGGTAGCTCGCTGTCCGGCCGTCCGGTAACTGTCCGGACCAAGCCCAATTCGTCGACGGCGCGCACTGTCCCCGCGCGCCTCAAGGAGTTGTCAGCAACAGCAGGGACCCAGCCGGGTCGAAGCCTACTGGGGCCAGGGTTATCCGAAAGGGCGCTCGAGCCCCGGTATGAAGGCTAGAAGGAACGGGGTGGGTCTTTTAGTCAGTAAGAGTCTGACACTATCTCCCGCTCCGCCCAAGAGCGGGGGATGTCATTGTATGATTTTTTCCCACCATAAAAAAAAAGAGGACTGGGGGCCTTTCCATGACGTGTTAAAATGTTAGTCGTGCGAGAGAGAGAGAGGAATGGAGCTATATATGTACCTTATCTAGCTCTATCTAACAGTTTAGTTTAAATCGTAAAATAGATCGCATAAGAGTTCGTAGTAGAGCCTCGGTTCTTGAAACTAGATCCCCGTTTTTTGGGGTGGGAAGTCATCAAAATATGTAACTCTTTTGACTCTTGGTGAAGAGACAGAGAGTGTATGTTTTACTAACAAACTCCCACGTTTTCCTTCAGGTGCCCTTTGCGTTCCAGGGCCTTCTATCTTGCAACATCAGGGATGTACTCTCACTTTACTCGAAGTGGATGACGTAACCTAGCACACATTCCCATTACATAGTTTTGTTAAACTTGCGGTTTCTGCCCGACCTTATAACGCATGGACCTTGAACGATACACACATGATGCCATATTCTTGACACTCTTCAAATATCTAATGGCCTTTTAATTGCATAACTAATTCAATTAAAACCGGCTAAGTGCGAGTCGGACTCGCACTCGAAAGGTTCCGTACCACTCATAGTAAAAAATGGCAAAAAATAAATCGCGTTTGTAGTATGGGATAAATAAAATAAAAATAAATATTTAGGTCAAATGGGGCCACATTTAAAAAAGTATTTCATTATGTTATTTTATAGTATTTGTTTATAGAGCCGCAACAGAAAAACATCATCTGTGAAAATTTCAACATTCCATTTAGTTATCACGGTTCATGAGATACAGTCTGGTGAAAGACGGATGGACAGCGGCATCTTGGCAACGGGGTCCCGTTTTTACGCATTAGATACGGAATCCTAAAAATTACATGCCGGTAAATAATTTAGAACACGCAAATACTTAAATCTTTTGGAAATGATAATATTGCGATGGTAAATAAATTCTATAAATGGATAAATAATAAATCACTTTCGTATGAAGTAGAATATGCAAAACTATTAAAATTAATATCAATCGGTTCATTCCTGAAAATGATTTATTCGTAAAGGTCAGGCAATAATTTGACTACAGAAATATTGAAATTCTGTTTTCATATTTTGGAAGTTTCATATCAAAATAATTGCGAATTCCACGTATTTCAATATTACTTATATAACATAAAAACGCATTTAAGCGTTTACGTTTTACATTGCATTAATATCTGGAAAACTGTTAATGAGCAGAAGTAAAATTAATAACAATTTCTAGGAAACACAATGTTATTTTGTATACTGAGTTGAATATTTTGCAGAATTTTATGCTTTTGGCATTTTCCATTTTCAGAGCAATATTGAATGAAAAAGAGATGAAATTTTAAAGAAATAAAAATCGATACATTTAAGAAGTTACGTACGCAGTGGACGCCTTTCGGCTGAATGGAATCTTTTTTTATTGTTGATAGGACTGCGCTTGACCGCTATCTCATCATTCATCAGATCATCACATAATATTTGCAGGGGCCCAGCCGGGTCGAAGCCTACTGGGGCCTGGGTTATCTGAAAGGGAACTCGAGCCCCGGTACGAAGGCTAGAAGGAACGGGGTGGGCTTTCAGTCAGTAAGAGTCTGACACTATCTCCCGCTCCGCCCAAGAGCGGGGGTTGTCATTGGATGATTTTTCCCACCATAAACAAAAAATCACATGACATTTAAGAAGAACATTACAAATAAGAACAAATACTCTGGACAGGTTTTCTAGATATCATTCATTAACTGTGTAAATAAATGAAATACTGAAGACAATAGTGACTGGTCGTGGCTGCAATTATTTGTTGTTAGAAATTACAAAACGTTCCTCATCTTCTTCTAAGTTTAAAAATTATTGATCTGTGTTAGCCATTGCAATTCGGATTGTTGCGTTGACTGCAATTATTTTAAACTATGATTACTATTATAGCTCACTAGCTTCTACTCACTGGTAAGACCACTGTCTAGCCCGCGTAAATGTAGAAAATATATAGCCTATGTCACTCAGTGATAAAGTAGCATTCTACTGGTGACAAAATTTTGAAAATCGGTTTTGTAGTTATTGGGTATAATCGGTAGAATAGCAGTTATTGAGTTTATTCATTAAAAATCCTTACACATATTATAAAAGCGAAAGTGAGTTTGTTTGTTTATTACGTCTTCACGCCTAAGAGTCTGACACTATCTCCCGCTCCGCCCAAGAGCGGGGGTTGAAAAAAAAAAAAAAAAAACGCCTAAATGGCAAAACCGATTTTGATGAATTTTGGTACAGAGATAGTTGGGACCCTGGAGACGGGCATGGCAATTTTTTTAATAAAAAAAGTGAGAAAAGGGGGAGAAAGAGGGAAGGTCTTTTTTGTACGCGGGCGAAGCCGCGGGCAAAAGCTAGTAAACATATAAAAATACAAATCCTTCCTCTTTAATATTAATATAGAAGTATTAGACTAGCTTCTGTCAGCAGCTTCGTCCTCGTAAAAGCATGGAATTATTCCAAGGGAATACTCCCGGGGAAACATTATCGAAATTAATAGTTTCTGACTATGGTTGTGACTATGACAGCCTCAGACAGCTAGACTTTATACTAAGTCGAATAGTACGATTATATTATTGATTAGTAAAGAAGAAAGAAAAGAAAGAAAGAAAACTATTTTATTTCACATACACACTCGTAGATACACACAATGTAGTAACAACATGTAAGTAGACACTAATTGTGTATTTTATATAAAAAAGAATCAACTAACAATGTATGTCTCACGGCGGCGCCAAATAGGTCCAGTTCAGCAATAATGCCAGACAACTACATGGTAGTTGCCTGACGTTGGTTTTCAACTGAACCTTATTTCGAGTGTACGGTTGAAAATTGGTTGATATTTAAGTATTCAGTTATTAGTGTTAGGTGTAGGGTAAATAATTTACATATTATACAAGGTGTCGTTTTGAAGCTGCAAAATATTTCAGGAGGTAATTATGTTAGTGATTCTCGACCCGAATCAATAATAAAATAAGTAGGTAATTTTTTTTTTTATAACCGCGCTTTTTTTCACACACACAAACACGGAACAATAAAGGGCGTTTTCACACACACTAACTCGCAACGATAGTTTCATAAATAATGTATCATCCAATCATCATCCCGCACGCCACACCCTAGCCACGCCCCCGCGGCCATCGATCAATCGATTTAGTTTAGTGTAATTAAAAAATTAAATAACAAGTATTACTGATTATTGACCAGGTATCGTTTTTTTACATGATTATTTATGAGTTTTATTACAACCTCCTGAAATATTGTGCAGTTTTAAAACTGCACCTTGTATATGTTTATGTGTGGTAAATAAAGCAGCTTAGCCGACATGAAAGAAAAGAGTTATCCCAAAAGATAAAAAAAATATCCTATTCCAGGACGTGGTCTACTCGTGTGGAGTGAAGGAGTAACAAACATACACATTTTATACTTAAAAACATTTCCTTTATAATATTAGAGTAATATAAAATACTAGCTTTTGCCCGCAGCATCGCTCGCGTACATAAAATATAGCCTATGTCACTCAGAAACAAAGCAGCTTTCTATCGGTGAAAAAATTTTAGCAATCGGACCAGTACTTCCAGAGATTACAAAAAAAACAAACTTTACCTCTTTATTATATTAGTGTAGATTATATATCTAACACATTTCAATCATCTCAGCCGATACACGTCCACTGTTGGACATAGGCCTCCCCCAAGCATCGCCACATCGAACGTTCCTGTGCGTCCCGCATCCATCGGTTTCCCGCAATCTTCACCAGGTCGTCGGTCCACCTTGTAGGAGGCCTTCCAACACTGCGTCTTCCGGTACGCGGTCGCCACTCCAAAACCTTTCGGCCCCAACGGCCATCTGTTCTGCGAGCAATGTGCCCTGCCCATTGCCACTTAAGTTTGGCAATTCTTTGTGCTATGTCGGCAACCTTAGTTTTCCTGCGGATATCTTCATTTTTTATTCGATCACGCAAGGAAACCCCGAGCATAGCCCTTTCCATTGCTCTTTGGGTGACTTTGAGCCTTCTGATGAGGCCCATTGTGAGCGACCACGTTTCGGAGCCATATGTCATCACTGGCAACACGCACTGGTTAAAGACTTTCGTCTTGAGACACTGTGGTACTGCATTTCAAACAATGTTAATTTTGGATTTATTTTGTTCCAGGTAGGAGCAAAAAGTACGCGACCCCACCGTTTGAGGGGGAAGTGGACACGAGTGGTTACAATCGTAAGCTATACAATGATTCTCACTTTCCATACATTTCTATCTCCTTCTTTCACTGTTAACATTAAAGACTCAAATACATTAGGGGACAAACTGTCCCCTATCATGACGCCCAACGCTGTCAAATTGTCCCACAACATGTCATGCGTCACAAAAATGCATCGTAAAATGTTGGCGGGCAAGTTGTGGGACGCTAGGCAACGTTTTTTTATTATTTTTTCTGTACAAGGTATTTTATTGAGCGTCGCGCGTTATGTTGGGGGACATTCTGTCCCCAAATGTATTTGAGGTTTGAGTATTCTGCTTGTATGGCTTTCTTGTTTCACTCGATTTTTTTTTAAATCAATATTTAGTTACTTAATACTTGCAGTATTTTCAACCTAATATTTAAATTATACATTTGCATCGACTGTCTAATAGATACTGTCAATAAATAAACAACGTCTTTTCAATTGATTGACAGTATACAAAATTATTATTAAGACTAATATACATATTTGCCAATTCGTCTGCCTTGTTTTTTGATCGCGCGAGATTTTGTGGTGGGATATCATCAAATTACCTCTCCCGCTCTAGAGTGGAGCGAGAGAGCGTGTCAGACCTTTACTGATTAAAACCCACTTGTGTCCTTCAGTTGCTTTTTGCGTTCTATGGCCGAGGCCTTGGCCTCAAATGTTCCCGTAGCTCTAGCGGGTATTGCTTCTATGGGTTTGTTAACACCTCTTTAAGACGTGTGTAGAAAACTACTCGGGTTCGATCCTTCTTTCGGATCAACAAACATGAGGACAGCAAATTTGGTTTCCTCCAGGGGTGCTTCACAGTGGATACCATGTTGTGCGCGCGAGCCCTTACGACGAGAGATGCGGTGTCCCACAGCCAGGTCATCTTGGCAATATTTTGACATCACCAATGCCTTCAATACCCTATCCTAGAGTTGCAGTAGGGAAGCACTCCGATATCATCAGATGCTGACCTACCTCTGTCCTGTGGTCGAGGACGACATGAAAAACAGGGTCTTCACCTACCCCGGTTACTGAGGAGAGTGGAATCGGTGAAAAATAACGTGCGGTGTTCCAAAGGGATCGGTTTTGAGGCCAGTCTTATTTATTTATTTAATCTTCATGCAACTTAAGGCACAAAGGTAAAATTAACGCCTTAGGTATTCTCTACTAGTCAACCTAGCTTAACCTACCCTTGTGGGACATTGGTTACGATTACGTGCCGCGCGACGACCTCCTTAGAGGCGTCTGTGTAGTCTGCTACGCTAAAAAAATAATACCCACTTGTTATTTTTATTAAACAATACAAAATTCCTTGCACCTCTTAGTAACATTCTCCGTATGGACCTTTCGTCGAACAATAGCACTTTCGCATATTAAACCATCTGCATTTTCTCTTGGCTTATTGAAATTGGCTATTTATACGATTTGTATACGACTTGCTTGGAACAACAATGACGCGGCCGCTCTGAATCTTTCATTGTACTGTCAATACAGTTATTTATGGATAGGAACCTACATGGAACGAACCGCCCTGTTTCCGTTCGATTTGCAAGGCTGTGTTTTTTGCGAATGAATCTGATTAAATTACTCGATACTAGCTTTTGCCCGCGACTTCGCTCGCGTACATAAAATATGTCACCCAAAAATAAAGCAGCTTTCTATCGCTGAAAAAATTTTAGCAATCGGATCACTACTTCTAGAGAATACCTAATACAGTTATTTATGGATAGGAACCTACATGGAACGAACCGCCCTGATTCCGTTCGATTTGCAAGGCTGTGTTTTTTGCGAATGAATCTGATTAAATTACTCGATACTAGCTTTTGCCCGCGACTTTGCTCGCGTACATAAAATATGTCACATAAAAATAAAGCAACTTTCTATCGCTGAAAAAATTTTAGCAATCGGATCACTACTTCTAGAGATTACCTCCTACAAACAAAAAAGCAAACTTTAACTCTTTATTATATTAGTGTAGATGTAGATTGCAATATATTTCATCAATAATGTCTTTTTTTACTGTTAAGTAGTGCTTGACTACGATCCCACATGTGTGCTGAGTGCGAGTTGTTTTTACGTTAACGCGATCGAGACGTTCACCGCGTTTGGCTCTCTGATTGGTGGAAAAGCTTGGAGCGAGCCAATCGCGGCGCCGAATGTCATAAATGAGTCGATCGCGTTAACGTAAAACCAACTTGCACTAGGCACTCTGATGTTGAGCGACAATATGGTCGACGTTGGAAAACGCTCGCCTAGAAATAACCTATTAATTTTTTACTTAAGTTATGCTTAACTAAAGAGATTTAAAAGATATTCTTGTCCATCATCTCCTTAGCCTTTACTTAATTGGCTTGGCTTCAAATCTAACCGGACGCGGCTGAATACCTATATTTTACATGGAGCGACTGCTTATCAGACCTGCACAAGCCAGTTACGAAACATGATATTCTTGGATAGACTGATGGTTATACTTTGTGGGGTCTGACTGCCCAAAACGACTGTTAAAGATCTACGAATAACAACCATATAACTATATAACGGCTTTATGTGGTCTCTGAGGCACGGGGTGTCCTAGACAAACTTAGAAAAGTACATATGAATTGAAAAATTCACATTGGTATATGCCCGGTTTCGAATCCGCAACCTCCGTCATGAGAAGTGAGTGCTTTAACTAGAGATGTGCCATTGCCGGCAATATTGCCCGAAGTGGGAATTTTGCTGGCAATATTCAAACTTTAGGCATTATTGCCACCAATATTCCCACTTCGGGCAATATTTCCGGCAACGACACATATCTAGCCTTAACCGCAGGGTCATTTGGGCCAGGTTCTTACTCATAATCAATTAAATTCTATCATTAATTGATACTATATTATTTTGTTAACTTATTAATATCTTCATTAACAATGCTTTCGCAATAGAGGCATATATTCGACCATTCCGATGCATTTACTTCCGATTGAGGCTCACTGGGCTCAGCTTATGAAATATGCATGAAGCATACAACAAAATAATATGGTAATGAGTTTGAAATAAGCATCTAATGACGTTATAAGTTCATAGTAATAGTTTTAAAGGAAAAGTTTATTTTATTCTTTTTAGCGCATTTAGTTAAAGCTTGTTTTTACTTTTTTTTTTTACATTGTTGCGTGTGATTATATTGTTGACATTTCTAATCAAACTTATTTCCAATCTATTCTTAAACTTTTTAACATAAACCTTAAAGGTATCAAGTTATCTTGCCAGTTTGCAATTTAATTAATGTGTGACCTTTTTAGTCGCCACAAAATATACTATTATATGCATTTAATAAAAAAAAAATATTTTGATAACACAGACAGACAATTCAATTTTATTTGTAACTTTATATGTATAGAATAGGTACATAAAATAGAATTTTACTTTTAACTTTTATTTGGGACAGGCACAGCAAAATGGTTATAAATACAAAGGAAAAGAAAACACAATGCTGAATATGATGTGTACAAAATGTGCCGAACGTGCCCGTACCGAAAGGGTTACCACCTCATAAGACACACTTCTAACTTGTTTACAGAAAAATACTAGGTACTATGTTCAGAATATGAATTACAGCATAATCAGTCTTTTGATATTCCTAGTGATGGGACTCAGGCCTCCTCTCTAGAAGAGCAAACGGACCGGAACTTTTTAATGTTCCCACTGTTGGGCCTCCTCTCTAGGAGAGGGTATGAGCCGTAATCCACCACGCAGGCCCAGTGCGCGTTGGTGGACGTCACATGTCTTCGAATTTTTAGTTCTTGGACTTATCGGTTTTCTCACGATGTTTTCCTTCACCGGATTGAGAGCAGTGGTGATGAAATAAATTACTCAAAGTACCTGATGCGCCTGGCTGGGTTTGAGTCCATGAAATGAACTCGTTCGTCGGTACCGTTACTAAAGGGTTACCACTGCTCGCCTATCAATCAATACCAGGCATGCACATTATTCAGACTTTATGAGAACTTTTATGGTATCTGCACCTTCTAACGTCGTCTTTATAATTAGGTAATTAAAGTGTCTGATGACCAATGATGATGATATCAGAGTTAACAACGTTCTCATAGGTATAAGACTGATCTGGCCATATATCTGTCTAGATGTCTGGCCATATTTTAAAATCGCCATCAACCAGATGACTCATACAAATTGAATTCTAAATATTTGTATGAAAATGACATCAACGCTGAATATATTCAAATTCAGAATGCTATATTAACATTGGTAGTTATATATAGCTTTACTAATGTATCATCTGAACCGTCCAGTCTATATGACATTTAAACTAGCCGGTAACCAAGGCCGATACCAGCTTCATGCATTCTGCGCAAAATATCATATTGCCTATCCTCTGTCCAGCGACCCGGGACCGAATACTTTTTGTGTTACGACTGACGCATACAAAATTAAAGAGCTCTGCAAACCGGCAGGCTCTTTTGAAAAATTATGAATAATCAACGAAATTTTCTGGCACTCTCCCAAATGTTCGCGAATTATCCTTAGAGTGGGGCGTGGATTTATTAAAATTGTTTGCGCTTTAACAAGACTTGGCTGATGATATTAGGATGTATCTAGAACTGGGGTATTGTTCGAAAGAGAAACCGAGACCCTAGAACGCAAAGGGCAACTGAAGGAACACAGTGGGTTTTAGTCAGTAAAAACCTGATGCTCCCCACTCCCCGTTCCATCCAACGCAGGAAGAGTCAAGCTAAAACTATATACATTAGACCGAGGCACACGTGGATCACATCTGATTTATACGTAAAACGAAAACGCGTGACGTGGATCAAGTGTAGCTCTACAAGTCTAGTTTCCATTTATGTAAAATGTATGGAGACTGACGCGCCCAGATCGGCGTACGTGGCACACATGTGCATAGTGTAGTTCTACCTACCTTCATTGATAGTTTCACACGTAGAAAAAAGGTTATATCTACCTACTAATCAACGTTTTACTAAGTATCACATTTTTGTTTTAAACGAGGAAATTATTGGTGCAATCCAAACATACTAACTGCCTTTACTTAACCACAAAACAGCCTATTAAATAACAATAAACGAACCGCGCAAGAACCAAAATTTCATACAAATCTTACTCAACAACGTGGTTCGCGGTAATTATATTATCCGTGCTTGTAAAAGTCAAGGACGAGATGATCGGCACTCGAAACGTTGCTATTCGATTGAAATTCACATACCTGACCACTCACTGCGACTCGTTTGGCTTTTTACCATTCTTATTTTCAATTTATATGCATACAGGTTCTAAAAGTTCAATACATTGTCGGTATTTGGTGTGGGAAACACCGGCTGTCGTGCACCCCAGGAAACCATAGTAACGCCCTCGTTCGACATATCTACTCTATATTATGCTTACCAGCTGTTTTCATATCTATGTAATCGTTTAAAGCAAATTTTGAAACTGGAATTAGTTTCAACGAACTTCAATTTTAAGTGTGATCAATGTTCTACTGCTCGTCAACATGTATTTAGCTTTAACCCTTTCTGTAGATATCACAGATCTCGAAGTATGGTCTTGAGAAGATTCTCTTTGCAACAAACTGACTAGATGCCCAATTTAAATTCCTGAGAAGGTCATTTTATTTATTCATAAATAATGCTAGATGTAATTCCAAAACCGTATGGTAATAAAGATGACGTCTAATATCTACACGTAAATGTGATCGTAGGCTGTTATGCCAACTTCCCTAAACATACATAATCTGATTGACACAGTTTAGGCGTTCAAACTTTTTTGAATTTTAGTTTATAGTGATGTTCCACACGGTCGGTAGATTGAATAAGAATGAATGAATGACTTGAAAACTTTTGACTTGCTACGAGTCACGCGGAAGTGTCGTTAGGGTATGACTAGAATATGTAACTCATAGCGTGACAAGGCACGGTGTCGTGACACTTTTCGTGACACCGTGACGTCTCCACATGTTTACAATCGTGTTTTTTCACGGAAACTCTCTGTTTATGAATGTTTGTAAAAACTTGCTGTTCTAATTTTCATTTTGATGTTGTTTTGGTCTCTTTCATTCCTTTGCTGTTAGTAGTATCTCAAAGATAATTTTTAAAATAATAATTTTTGAACTGGTTTAACGACAGCGTCGCGCACATTTCAAAACTGCATAAGTATTCGAAGAATTCTGTTTCTTATTACGACATTTTATCTGAGCACGTTTTTTAATGTTGAATCTAGCTCAATGAAAACTTGGCTACAAGTATCTAACTCAAAAAGTGCATAGGTCATTGATATTTTAAGTAATATCCATTTGAGTGTTATCTATGTTTATTTTTTTTTGTACAATATTTTACACTAAACAAACACTGTAAATAAAATTGACTATATATAAAGCAGCATTAAATATTTCAACTATTGTTGTTGCTTGAGGAAGAGTGGCGGCGTAGTGGTAACATCTTGCTATCTCTTTTGCACACACGTAACCTAATGGCGGTGACGTCACATTTCAGTATGCGCATTCTATTTCTGATACTTGACAGTTTCCCCTTCCACCAGTTTTTTAAAGTTACTAACTTAATTAATTTTGAACGGATTTGAAAAATTCTTTCTATTTTCGATTATGGATAAAGTTTATTTTTAATACAAATAATGAAACAAAATCAATTTGATAAGGTCTTTACAAAACAATGCGTGCACGTACATATATAGTGGTTTATAAGTCGTATGAAGTCAAGCTTGAAGTACTTTGTGGCGACACTGTCTCGTGCCTTCCAACCTCCACCCATTTCTGTTTCTGGTCATTGAGGGGCTACCACGAGCTCTTAACGCGACATAAACTGAATTCTAAAAGAGATGGAGCTATATAGGGTGTATAGCACTATCCCTCTTTCTCACTTGCACGACTGACATTTCAACACGTCATGGTAAGATCCATGTTCTAGTTTAAAACCGTTGAAAGCTGTTTTCGTCTTCCTATGTTTTATATAGTCTATCCTATTCCATTTTCCATCTCTGGAGTTGGGACTACCTTATCATAACTTTACTCAATACCAACATACTTTCAATACCGTATCATATATAAGAGCTGCACATAGGTACGCTTCCACCTTCCGGAATCCCGACCCCGATTTCCAGCTACCGTGAGCTTGCGGCTGTTCGATAGCCGACCGTATCAAGCCCAACGTCGTCGACGGTGCGTAGTGTTCCACCCGCGTCTCAAGGAGATGTCAGCAAAACCGTAGAGGGCCCAGCAGGGTCGAAGTCTACTAGGGTCATGGGTGAGCTTCTAAAAGGAAACCCTGGGGTCCGAAACACAGGCAAAGAAGGAATACATGGGTTGGATTTTAGTCAGTAAAAGTCTGACACGCCCTCCCGCATCGCCCCAGAGTAGGAGAAGTAATTGGATGATTTCCCATCTAAAAAAATCACCTCCATCTTTGTTTCACAAAATAACACGTCAACAGCCTTTAAATACTGTATTATTTAAAATGAAGCCGACGATCAATTTCACGTTCACGCCTTCAAAAAAGACAGAAACAACACTTAATACCTTTAACAACTTGGACATTTATGTAGTTTATTCAACCGTCAGTAAAAGGTACAGTGTGCGCTATACGAACAATGAATAATTGGTTCGAAACACAGATCACGGAATACCGCGCCGCTGGCAGCAACTAACATAAAACACGTAAAATATATTATTTATTTAAAGTTGTACAACTTTAAAGAGGCGATCCAAGGCATCGCACAATGGAAACTTACAAACTAAAAAGAACATTTAATGAAACATTATCAAGTTAAAACCATAACATACCCATACACATTGAAAAAATAAAAACTTATGTTATGAACTAAATATGAAAATTACAGGTTACAAAGTAATCGCAGAAATGCAAAAGTGACTCGCACTCTATCTGTTTGTTTGTTACTTTTTCACGCCTAAATCACTGAATCAATTTTATTGAATTTTAGAAAAGGACATACTTAGGATTCTTTATGACCCTGGAGTACATTCGCCTGAGATAATTTTCGATTTTGAAAGGGGTGAAGCCGCTTGCAGAATTCAGTAATTTACCTACTTAGGCAATATTTGTGGCCGCGCAGTATGCACTGTGCACAATTATATTTGCGGAGCAGAGACCTTCAATCAATGAGTAAATAGTTTCACTTATTGACACGTTTAAAATATTGACATGCCGTCTCTAGGTGCACAGAGCTCTATGGTACAAACAATAAAGAACAAAAAGGTGTAGTATAAAATTCTCAGGTAGACGTACCGAGTCTAGGTCTTTACTGCTTTGGTCTAGACCTTGCCCTTTTTCGGTTAATGACTCTGTAATGCTGGTTTCTTTGGACGGATTTTTAATGGCGTCCAAAGTTTTTGTCGTCCTTTTTTTGATGAACAACTGTCGAGGGAAGGAAAAGGAAGTGGTGCTCATTTTGGGATCCTGTGTCTTTGTAGGTTCTAGTTTTTTTTACAAATAAATGCACGTTTACACAAAAAGCAACTATAATAATGCACATCCATATACTCGCACAGCCCAATTAGAAAATTAAGTTACAGTTTAATTAAACATGCTAAAATAATGTTTTTTAAAGATTTTTTTTTTTCCTTTTTCTTACATTATTATACTTTGTTAGTAATGTTAGTTTACGTGCTTAAAATAGGATTAGTATTGTTAAGTGTAAGGGCCGCCTATTGCGGTGAAAGCCTCCTCCAAACTGTACCAGGTGCCCCTATATCATCACTTCATCTTTTGAATGGCAACCCTTCTTTCTTTTTTGTATATTGGGTACAGAAATTAATTAATAATTAGTTAATTGACTGGCCTGTTGGTCTAGTGGTTAGTAGCCCTGACTGCTATGCCGGAGGTCGTGGGTTCGATTCCCACCCAGGACAAAATGTTTGTGTGATGAGCAATAATCATCTGTTCTGTGTCTGGGTGTAATTTATCAATAATATGTATGTATTTAGAAATATACAAGTATATTTATCAGTTGTCTAGTACTCATAACACAAGCTCTGCTTAGCTTGAGACTAGACGGCGTTGTGTGATAGTTGTGTGGAATATATATATATATATATATATATATATATATATAATTATAGGCAAATAATATAGAAATCGATTCATTACATTTTTAGTATCAGATTGGTATCTACGCACGCAAATACCAGGCTAGTGACGTAATCAAGATTTATCAAAATAGGTAAATATTTTTATTCCAAAAATAATTCTTGATTATTTTAAAAACAGTTGAAGTTGATTCAGTAGCTAATTGTGAACATACTTTTAGGGATTTGCGTTTATTTTGTTACACGTCATAGAGAATTTTAATGAAAAATCCGCTGAAAAAAACTAGTGTTTGTTTTCAATAAAGGCAACTGAAAGAACATACTGTGTGATTTTAGTCAGAAAAAGTCTGACACGCCCTGTCGCCCCAACGTAGAGCGGGATAAGTTATTACATGATTTCCCACCTAAAAACCAAATTCTTCAAGTCAGTTTATGTCTTCTGGTTTTAGCGTTTAAGATAGTTTGACTAGGCACACCAATAAGGCATTTTGTAACCGATCTAGACTGAAACGAGGAAGTAGAGTCATATTTCTAAAAATAAACTTCAACATCCAGTTAAAAACGTGAAAAAGATACCTAATACTGAGATATAGGCAGCCATTTTCGTGAATGTAACTTTAGAATTACATTCACGAATGAGGCAATAATACAACAGTGAATTTCAGAGGTCATTTTTCAGTTCATTTGTAAATAAACACCAAAAAGCAACTCAATTTTCACCCGTCGATTATATAGCTATCTACTATGCAGACAGCTTTTTCTACTCGACAAAAAAGCGAATATCTTGAAAGTACTTAAAAACATCGAAATTCGAATGGTTTAGATACAAAATTAATACGGACTGTTAGATACTATAATCTATTTAACCAATTCTTTATTTTTATATTTGTAATTTCTCTGTACATGTGTTTCTTCCTAAACAGCTTGACTGATTCGGATGAATTTTTCTATCTTAATTTAAGTGGATCTCTAGATGATTTAAAAATACAATAGGGTTTCCAGGGTCAAAATAATTAAATTTTATTTAGTCCGTTTTTTAGATTATAAAAAATATTGGACACGTATTTTTTCTTTTTTCGATTAACATAAAATAACAAAGATATAGCCCATTAAAGTTACGAGTGACGTCACCCCGTGCGAAAAAATGCTGCACGGCGTGACGTGACACGTAACTTTAATGGGCTATATCTTTGTTATTTTTGGTTTAATTTACAAATAAGAACGAAACATTTTAATTTACAAAGAAACGGACTAATTACATTTTTTACGGCAACTAGCCTATTGGACCAGGTAGATGACTCAGTAATTGGGTTCTAAAATTTTTATTCTGACGAATAGCCTTAATGCCTAAGGCATTAAGGCCGCCTATGTACTTTGTGTTGCATGAAGAATAAATAAATAAATAAATAGCCAGCTTTCAGTTAGAACGTCTACCGGGAGCGCTAGTTACTTAAGGCTTATAGTCCCTTGAACCATCTGGCTAAAATTATGTGGACGCACCTCTCGTACACGCCTAGGCGGCAGTACGCAAATCTGTGTATTTATTTGCGGCCAACAGCGCCCGGAAAGCGCTCGGCTGACCTTTAAATCCATTTTCTTTGCGAAATATTGATTGATTTACATAATTATGCAATGTTCACTTTGATGAATATTTAACTTATATATTGTATATATGTAATATTTCTGTGTTCGTGTTTGTCACCTAACTACTCCTAAAAGGCTTGACCGTTTGGATAAAACTTTGTGTGTGTATTTGAATTGATCCGTGGGTGATTTGAAAATGCAATTGAGATTGTGGGGCTGCAATTGGTTTCTAAAATTTTCATTCTAACGAAAAGCCAGCTTTCGGTTAGGATAACATTTGTCGCGGGACCGCTAATTACTTATATTTTTTTTTTCCCACAACTATCATACAACGTAGTCTAGTCCCAAACTAAGCGGAGCTTGTGTTATGAGTACTAGACAACTGATAAACATACTTATATATTTCTAAATATATACATATAATAGATAATTTACACCCAGACACAGAACAAATAATCGTGCTCAACACACAAACATTTGTCCTGGGCGGGAATCGAACCCACAACCTGCGGCATTGCAGTCAAGGCCACTGACCACTAGACCAACAGGACAGTCAAAGTTATAAAACAATTGTCAAACAGGTCACACCTATTTCCAAATGAATACAAACTTAACTGACCGCCACTTCAGCGCACCTTACATAACCATTCAAAAACAGAAACCTTCGAAAGGTCATTTGGAATGTGGCTTCACGGCTCTCGGGTCGTCTTCATTGGCGCGGTTTGCGCCATCATCGTTAGATCGTGCTTGACCACAAAAATGCGGCTTTCAATCCGAAGGTTGCATAAAGGCTCTGCGTTTATCATTGTTGGTTGGTTCAGTAGACCCGACTCGACCGCACAGTGCGCATGCGTCGAAGCGCCCGCGCATTCTCCGAACTAAGAGATCGTACATTCGAATCGTTCGTAATTTAGTCTCAACTTGCCAATGAGGTGTCAGTGTGTGCAAAAACGTGATTATTTTAACGTGTAAGATTTATCTAAAAAAAAAATTAATGGGAATTACTACGTCTTGTTAATTAACATACTCGTATTTTTTATCTATTTTCTCTTATAATATTTATGGCCTATACAAATAGTTGTAAAGCGAGTATTTAACGTTAATTATTTTAGGTTCGACCTTGACATTAAGTGGTGACATATGTTTATGGTTTTTTAATAATTTTATAAGTAGCAATTTTATAATGGAATAATTTTAATGCCTGTGATACAATGTTTTTCATTAGGTAACAACGATACTCATTTTCTGTGCTTAGAAACCGGTTATTATTTGGCAGAACTATTTTCTTAATTAAACTTTCTGTATGAATTAATTTGTACGGAAATAATACATTTTGATACAAGTGTAGAAAGTTTTTTCAGGCTGCAGTGACAAATTTGCACTTTTTTCAATACACTTATAATAATAATAATAATAAAGCTTTTATTTAACAATCTTACAAAACATATTTCTTATCTAATAAACAAAATTTCTAATATTGACACCAGTTTTGCGAAGATTGTCTTGTTACTTAGCATAGGCAAATTCATTCACACTTACGAAGAAATTAATAAACGGAGGTTGATCGGCGATTCGTGGGGGTCGACGCGCGCTCAGCCTGCTACGATAAATGTGATATAATTGTGGCGGGGAGAGCACGCGCACTTTTCGAAACTAGTGCGGAAAACAGGCTGTTGCGTGCTTAAAAGCAGTGGGATAAGAGCGGGTTTTCGAGTAAATATATTGAAAAAAACTTTGTTGCTTTAGAGAAGTGTAGGTAAATGAAGTACCTATTAAAATAATTTTCTTCACCGTATATAAGGTGTAATAAATCTGTGTCAGGTTAGTTTCTCTACGATTGGGAGCGAGTTGGGGGAAATGCTGATATCCTATGAAATCTAGCCGGACATCGGCGCCCGCTTCGCGTGATAAATTACCACGGGCATTTCGCAATTTCATTCCAAACACCTTGCAACGGAAATTTAATCAACATTGCACTTATATCCACGGACGAGGCTATATTTTAATGAAGCGAAAATATTGATGAAAATGAGACTTTTAATAAGAACGCGAGAATTGGAAGCTTTTGTTCCATTTTTTAAGCAATCTTCATTGCAATAATCGTTTTTTGTGGTTTTTTTTTTTATTATTATTTACTAGCTTTTGCCCGCGGCCTCGCCCGCATACGCAAAATATAGCCTATGTCATTAAGGAATAAAGCAGCTTTCTATCGGTGAAAAAAATTTTTCAATCGGACCAGTAGGTACTTTCAGAGATTACCTCCTACAAACAAAAATACATAAAAACAAAAAACTAATATTCATGTAGATTTAAACATCATATACAGTAACGGTACATAGGTGGACCTAACGCAACAAGGCATTCTCTACCAGTCCACCTTTGGGTTAAAAAAGACAACACTGTGATAGGTGTGCCTGTGTGCCTGTGCACAATAAATAAAATTAATAATTTTTTTTTTCGCTTTGACTGGAGCAAGATTAGTGTCAGACTTTTACTAACTAAAACCCACGTGTGTTTCTTCAATTGCCCTTTGTGTTCCAAAGCCGTGACTGACTCTTTGGAAGTACTTCATAGCCCTGTCAAACCTCAGCAGAATCCAAATTTAATTGTAATATTTCTAGTGTTGAATGCAATATCATTTCAATGACAGTAAACGGTTTTATGCCAGCCATACACGGTCAAACCTGTCGTCCAATCGGTATGATCAAACCAAAAGAATTGAAATTCGATAGAAACCCAATAAACTACTATGACTATGACTTTGAAGCTACATGTTTGATCAAACCTGTAGTTCGTCTATTGATTCGAATGGACCGCCCCATACACGGTCCAATCGGTATGATCCAATCGGTATGATCAAACCAAAAGAATTGAAATTCGATTGTGCCGTCAAACATGTTGGCCATACCGATCCACTCCCACACACGGTCAAATCTGTTTGATCAAACATGTAGGATCATACCGATTGGACGACAGGTTTGACCGTGTATGGCTGGCATTTGAGATACATTTTCTTTTGTGTTTGCGAGCTTTGTACTGTGTTGTTTCTGAAGAAAACTATGACAGTAAATTAATCACTTTACGCTTCTATAAGGTCACTTAGCTTGACGCCGATCTTACAAGAGATTTATTTCCATGTATATCTATTTAGTAACCAATGTTGTACCAACAGCCGTACAGGTCCTACATAACATCTGACATTTAGTCGAATAAATATTAAAATGAAACGCATTGCTGTCTGTAAAAGTTGTTTTAATTCATTTAAGACACATTCTCGTAATAAATATCACTTTTGATTTCAGTGGCATATGCTTGATAACTGGTTAGTAGCCAGAACCGAAAAAGCAAAACAAAAAGCGACCATTTGTGAACATGACATTTGATAATATAATTTGATTCAAAAAAGATTCAAGAACATAATGATATAAGATAGAACGCTGTATATGGCCGACGAGTTTTTTTAATATCTAATATTTAAATAGCCACCTACTTCCTACTAATGTTAGGTATATACGCGAAAGATTGTATGTATGGATGTTTGTTACTCTTTCACACAAAAACGTATGAATGGATTCTAATAAAATGTCTTATACATCAGAATAATACATAGGCTATAATTTATAAAGATACTAGCTGATGCCTGCAACTTCGTCTGTACTTAGTACTTCGAGTAGCTTATTTTCTTCTTCAAGATCCAGCTATCTATCTTTATACAAAAATAGTACTAATCCTGCACAGACATGATGTGGTGGCCGAGTGGTAACGAACCCGACTTAGGAGTAGTATGTCGCGGGTTCAAACCCTGCCCGCCGTATTACTTTGTGTATATTTCATCACCCCTGCTCTCAAGACGGTGAAGGAAAACATCATGACGAAACATGTGACATTCATTAACCCACACTGGGCTCGCGTGGTGGATTACGGCCTCCCTCGCTTAGAGGGAGGAGACCTGAGTCCCAGCAGTGGTAACATTAAAAGGCTGATTATGCTGCACAGACAAAGTTACGGGCATCAGCTAGCATACTAGCTATATAAATTTAATGATCCTGGTAGGAATTTGAACGCGAAAAAAAAAGAATGTGTACCTTTTATAGCTCTATCAACCTTTGAAAAATGTGACATTTCTACATCCGTGTTCTCCATTGTATTTTTCTGCATACTCTTGTCTTATGCAAGTGATATTCGCGTGCACTTTTTACTTGTTAAGGTCATACCTTTTACATTCTGTAGGGTGACTGTTACTACGTGCTGATTGTCACCAGCCGACGCTTACGTATTATGAAACTAAAGAATTCGTTTGTTTTGTCGGGTTAGTTGAGCGCGCTAATCTGAGGAACTACCTATACCTTTTTTTTTAATTATTATAAACTAGTGCTTGACTGCGATCCCACCTGATGACAAGCATTGATGAGTGCAGTCTGTGATGGTGAGGAGCACAAGTTTATGAACCTATTCACCCTTGCCTTGAACGCACTCAAATTCATACTAATTCGAACTGAATAATATAGGGTTAGGAGTTAAGGGTAATAGAAGCAGAGTAGTATAATAACCAAAGACGTACAGCTGGCCTCTGACACCAAAAAAGGGTTAGTTTAGTAGGTATGTGTGTGTATATTGCACATGTGCATTTTTTTCTATCTGCGTAAACTCTTCATACTCAGTGTCATAAAAATCATAGCATATGCCCACAAAAAGTCTGTAGTGCATGTCTGTCTGTAGTGTTGCCTTATTCTAAACAATTGGAACGTACACACACACAACCAAGACCAAGAGGCTTTCGTGAGATATAACCACTACGTCTATATATCTGTCTCCCTAAGCGCGTATTGTACTTTCATTATGACAAGGCCCTGCACTCGTCGATTCAAAGCTTCAAAGTCTTGAGCATCGGCTCCGAGTTGCTATCTTGTCCATATTCTACCAGTTGCATTTCTGAAAACGTTGGAATTGCATAACCTAATTACGCCAAGCCCATTCCACACACATCATAGGACTACCATACATACGGTGATTTGCCACTGGTGCGCACAAAACGTTTTGACAACACATTCGTTGTGCGTACAGCTAACGAGTGAAATTCTCTGCTGGAGTCTGTTTCTTATATCTTGTAAAAAATAAATAGGTTGCTTCTAAGCAAGTGTACATCGTCGCTTGCCCTGCGTTCAAATTTGGATTTAGACTTAACTCTAATGACGTCATGGGGTAAATACCCTCCCTGGCATTTTTGAAAGCGAACGTATAGTTCAACTCAATGTCAAGCATATGGCCGCTTACTCCAACCTACCTGCTCAGAGTTAGAGTTAGTTGGGTTAACTCTAGGGTAGCTACTCGAGTTATAAAAAAACGACCCTGGGTTGCAACTCACTCTACTCTGGTTATTTTTGAACGCAGGGCAGGCGAGATAGTTTTCAAACCCGAGTGTATTAAAAGCAAACAAAGCAAATTATAAATATTATAAACATGCTGACTGAACAAAAAGATTCACATAAGGCAACACAAGTTATGCAAAACTCAAGGAAATCAATTGAATAATATACAGCGTCCACCATACGTGTAGCGTGACATTTAAATACACTGAATTACAAATTAAACTAATATTACCAGTATTAAAATTTAACATTGATAACATTTGCCATTTTAAGTCAGTTTATTTATAGATGATGAACAAGGTAACCCAAGGAAATCACGTTTTACAATGAAACGTGATCGGTTAGTGTTCATCATCAGCCTTTTTAATGTTCCCACTGCTGGGACTTAGGCCTCCACTCTAGGAGAGGGAAAAGGCCGTAATCCACCACGCGGGCCCAGTACGGGTTGGTAAATGTCACATGACTTCGCATTTTTAGTTCTAGGACATGTCGGTTTCCTCACGATGTTTTCCTTCACCGTTTTGAGAGCAGTGGTGATGAAATAAATTACACAAAGTAATGCGTCTGGCTAGGTTCGAACCCACGACCTACAACTCGTGAGTCGGGGTCGTTACCACTCGGCCACCACTGCTCACTGCTGTTTGTGTTACCTGTAATATATTGGGTAAAGTGGGGTAGCTTTTGCCCTGGTTATAACTTTGAGACAAGCTTATTGAGGGGCAGATAAATGATTTTTGATGATTTTAAATGCAATATCACGTCTAAACGGCTAGTCTGCATGTTTTGAAAAAAAATATATGTTAAACTAGACTATTTACTTAATAATTTGATATACGAGTATTTACATTTTTTTCATAGAACTTGGTGTGATTTATTTTCAAAATTATGTCTAACACAGAAAAAAAAGTGAAGATAAGGCAAAAACCATTGTATTTTTATGAAACTTAAAATTGAGATTTTCTGAAAAGGAAACTCATGGTCTTAAAACGCAAAAGGCAACAAGGACACAAGTGTAATTTTAGTCAGTAAAAATCATCCGCTCCGTTGAAAAGTTTTAAAATTCATTTGCAAGATTTAACCTAAACACACTCGTACATTGCAAGATAATGAAAAGCTTGTAAAAATAAGTAAGTGGGTCTACAATACCTTGAGATGCTTACTTAAGACCTTGTATTGCACGAAATAACTTCACAAATTTTATTTTAAACACATAATACGCATAATTGTATTATTACTTAATGGCTTGCAATGCTTTTTGACTTGCACAATGCAATGAAAATATCGTGAACTGGCACACGCAAGAATGTGTTAGATTACCCTGATTTAATGTTGCATCGGATTTGAGTCATTTATCATCTCAGCTGGCAATCTGAGGCGTCGCAATGTTGCACGCAATCCCTAAATAAAGCCTAGGATACATTAAGGGGGCACCTTAATCACGGGCTTCGGTCAGGTAACCGGCCGGACCGAACTCAAGTCGTTGACAGCGCGTGTGTTTCTTTCGCGTCTTCAAAGAAAGGTCTGCGAAACTGTAGAGGCCCAGCAGGGCTGAAGCCTACTGGGGTCATGGGTCGACTCCTAAAAGAGGGACCCGTGGTCCTGGGACGCAATTTTTAACAGGTTTTTACTGTCATTAGAACCTATAGTCATTAGATGATTTCCTACCTTAAAAAAAGATTCATAAGGGGACAAAATGTTCCTCAACTTGACGCATAACGTTGTCAAATCGTCCAACAACACGTCAAGTCCCACGTCACATGAATGCGTTGGTTCTAAAATGTAGGGAGGCAAGTTGAGGGACACGGGGCAACGTTGTAACGTCACGTTTAATTGTTTATCAAGTCGTTGAACACCTTAGTAGTCCTAAGTTTGAGCTACACCACTAATGACAAATGCTTGAACTGACTGGGCAGGTCTACTCAAATCTGTGTGGTTCTTTCTTCAAAAGTCCAGAGACACTAATCTGCATGGTTCTCATATGATTTGACCATTACATGTTTACCTTATGGGCTTTAAAAGAGACTTTGACCCCTAAGTTTGTTTCGGTGTTTCTTGTCAGGAAACACCGGCCTTATCTATTTTGAACTGATAAAAAAAAATACATGTAAAAGTGTTTTTTTTTTAATCCTATTTGCAAAATAAATATCATTTATCATTTAGATTGAGCGTGGCACTTCATGTCGGGGGACAAAATGTCCCCTAGTGCATCCAAGGCTTGTCAGGCTCTGAAATTAATTTGATCGTATAAATTAATGACAGAGCCTGTGTCAGTAATTTACTCGTATATGTACAAAATAGAAGAAGTGTCAAATGTTGCAATACAAGGGTAACGCTTGTCAGATAACATACAATAATTATAGCTCAGTCTTTCGGTGAGGTTAGTGAAGCGATCAGGTTTTAGTACCTTCTTGCCCAACATTAAACAAAAGGTTAGGAAATCATCAAACCATGTTACAGATGGCACATTAGTTGAGCGCTGCGTGTCGCGGGTTCGATTCTCGCACGGAGCAAATATTTTTATAGCCTACAGATAGTGGTTCTCGGTCTGGGTGTCTTGTATTGTGTTAACATGTTTGTGATTGTGCACACGATACGGGAGTTATTCTTACTGTAGATTTTTTAAGTAAGAAGTCATCCAATGACTTCTTCCACTTTAGGGTGGAGTGGGAGGTTGTGTCAAACCTTTACTAACTAAAACCACACCTACATAAATGTTCTTTCTTTGCCCTTTGCCTTCCAGGACCATGGGTTTCCCCTTTCTGAAGTAAACCCATGGCCCCAGTAGGCTTTGGCACAGTTGACCCCTATGTCCTAATGTGGGTAACGACCTGAAATGTTATTGAACAATATTCACAAAAACATTTCTCTCATTCAGGAAAAACAAACTATATTTCTATTTTCAAATTACACGCATCTCGGATAAACAAGGTGGCATTCTAATAAAAATACACTCCGTATCATTAATATGGATCATCCCGCAATGGAAAATACACGAATATGGAAACAACCTTCCGCATAGGAAATGATCTAATCTAATGCAACATCATGCGTGTATCCTTCAAACTGTATAAAATAATATAAACATTATGCCATCCATAACGAATGAAGGAAGACCCAAATAATTTCCATGGCCTATCGGAAACTGTATCATTAATATATATAATTTATACATGGTCATTAATTATTTATTTATTTATTTATTTAACTATTTATGTACACACATGTAAATACAAGAAAAGAGGAAGGAAACAGAAAAAAATAGTACAAAGGTGATGCTTATTTCTAATGAAATCTCTTCCAGCATACCTGCGACAGGAAAGTTGAAGAAAAAAGAGAAGTAGACACCGTGTGTAAAAGTAAAAGGAAAATTAGTACACACAAAATACAAAGTTAAAAATGAAATAGTATAAAAAAATAATAATAATTAAAGATCTATACACTGCTATAATTATAAACATACACATAATAAAATAAATATCACACAAATACATACTAAATAATACCTAAAATAAAATAATACATATTAGTTTAATAGATGCAATTATGACGAAATAGAAAGATAGTGCTCTTTCACTCTTCTTTTAAAAACTGCAAGAGTTTGGCAGCCCCTGATGTCAGGCGGAAGTAGACATCTTGATTCACAAATAGGTACAACAAAACGTAGGATCTGACAGACGTCAAACGACATGTCATCACAAGATAAAAGTGACACAAAAATAAAACGAAAAATCTACCGGCAGGCATACAAAAAGCAAAGAAAAATAAAAAACAGTAAATTAGGAGAAACTATGGGTAGTTACAAAAGTGAATGTTAAAGTGTACCGACAGTACAAGATAGTAATAACCGGTAGGTAGCATGGGAACGAAAACTCAGCGGCGGGCTTTTCTCAAAACTTTTCCCTTTGGGGTTGCAGTTTTGGGCAAAGTAACCGCACCCGCAGGCGAAGTTGAAGCAGCAGGCCCGAGACCAGTAGATGCAGCGGCGCTGGCGGCAGTGGGAAATAGCGCGATCAAATTATGTAGCTCACCCATTGTCGCTATTTTACGGCGAGACTTATCAGGCGTCATGACAACAACCTTTCCCTCGGCAGACCAGCAGCTGTTGACGCCGAAGTGCTTGCGGGCGGCCATAAAAGCTTGATGCCGAGTTTTGGTTAGAAACTCCGATATGGTGATTCCGCTTCCTTTGAGTGAAGTTTTGGCATCCCATACCAGCCGACGATGCTCCATCACCTTAAAACGTACCAACACTGGTCTAGTCTTACCCCGAGAGGCTCCTAGTCTGTGGCACACATTTAAATTCTCCAGTTTAAAGTCCTCTATGTGTAACTGGTTCGTGATTATTTTGATCAATGTGTCACTCAACTTTTCACCGGGCCCTTCAGGAATACCGTGAAAAAGCAAAACTTTCCGTCTCATAGTGGTCTCGTGGCTGTCCAAGCTCAGTGACAATTGTTCAATTTGTGTCTTGAAGTGGGAAAAGGTTTTACATACAAAAGCTTTGAAGTCGGTGAAATCCTTTGACAGTGAAGCAAGGTCCGAGTGTGTGGCACCAGTTCCGCAAGTAGCTCTTTGCAGCTTATCTTCATACTCACGCATGCGTGAGCTAAACAGTTCCTCAAGTTCCGCCATACTTTGAACAAGCTTGTCGTCCATAATGCTGAAGATTTTGTTAACTGTTGTGGTTGAGATAGAGAAAAAGTAATAGGAAAAAACTAAGCGAAGGTGGGTTTAAAAGTTATTTAGCACATGTAAATAGAAGAAAATATTGAATAACTATTTTAATTAATTATTTAAATAAAGAGCAATAAAAGTATGTTTACTTGTCAAGCCTACCCACGTAGGAAAAAAGTTTTAAAAAGTTTTAAAAAGTTTAAGTTAAAAAATTAATTAGATAAGACACAAATTCCAAGATCACATTTTTGTTACATTTCGTAGGCTTAAGAGCGTCCTTTTCGAAGTACATTTTCATACAACCGCTTTTACGTGATTTTTTTATGTAAATACACATCTTTATCTAGTTATTTTGGATACACAGCTATTTTCATATATGTATTTATATATTAAAATATGAACAAGTACATTAATTTGAAGCCTTGCACATTTAAACGAGATTCTGAATGACGACAATTTTTCTGAAAATCTTTCAAAGGTTTAAAAAAAAACACGTATTTCCTGGAATAAATAAAATTGTGAAATATTCAATATTCGAGATATTACGTAATTACCGAACGCGAACAGAGTTTTTAGGCGTTATCTCTCTTTTTTTGCATTGCCTCTTCATCAAACATCGCGTTGGATTGCGTTAGATGAAGCAACAAGCTTTTAAGCCATGCTCGATGGTTATGGTGGCTGGTTGACGATAGGCGAGTGGAAAAAGACTAGAATATCCACTAGACCAGTAAAAAATATTCCGCATTTAAAACCTAGTGAAGCCTCGACTAATGCATGCAGTCTTTGAAAAACTGTGCTATGTATAATAATAATAATGAATAGAAACAATGTTATAGCATTACCCACACGCTGTTACCGTTAATTTCCTTTATTATTATTATCATCTCTATATATTTGTTTCAATACACATAAAAATTATAATTATTAAATACTAGTTATAGGTAAGTCTTTAAGCTCTCATTAAACGTCTACGTCACCTCATTTAGGCAAGCGAGTGTAACGAACGAAGCTAGTATATCAGGTACCTAGTCACTATAGACACGCAATCGTGTGCAAACGTTTGAAAAACAGTGTATAGACTAAAGTGCTCAACAATGGTGTGGCAAAGGAAAGCTCTGTGCGGCCTCGTCCTGGTTATGACCTGGATCGGGAATACGGCAACCGTCGGCTATCAGAACAACCAGATCGGAAATGGAATAAACAAACCAGGTAACGATAAAAAAAACTGATTACTTATCTTCAACCATAAAGATATATTTGCTTAAAAAAAATTCAGGACAGAAATGATTATACTTTGAAATCGATAACCAGAAATTCGTCAAATTTTTTTAGCGAAAATAAAGGTACATTTTGTGTAAAAATGAACTATTAGTCGATGGTTTAGTCCACTTTTCACCTAATAACTTTCTATGTAAGTCATGAAAATTTAAAATCTAACCTAATATTTAACTAACTTAAAATGTGTGATAAGTTCATTGAGCTCAAACTCAAAACTTTTTGTTTATTTTGAATATGTAACAAAAAAATTGAATTATCTTATGGCTTGCACATTCTAAAGCATAGATTTCTACGGAGAATAACGTTAAATGGACACTCTTTTGTTAAAATCATGTTGTGCATTAAAAATTACACAATTAAACAATTTACAAAAAAAACATAAACAATTTCAAATATATAAAATAAAATAAGTCACTGCCAGTTAAGAAATGACCAGTCTCAACTGGCAGCGAGCTTATTTTTTTAATCATTATTGTTTTTTTTTGACTCGATTTGTAGAAATTGTGTATAGCCTCATTTTAAACTGGCTACTGTAAATACTCGTAGTAACGATTAATATTTATCGAATTTAAGTGAAGAATGTCCATAAAAAGTTATAATGTTTTCGTAATATTCGATAACTTTGGTTGTCCGTGAAGTCTTTACCATTCAATTTTGGTATTTATCGGCATACCAACACGTGCGTGAAAGAACAATGCAAGTTATTCGTCATTGGGGACATCGCAGCATTCTTCTTTCGAATCAATAAAGAATTTGATTTGTGTCTTCTTTATACGAGCCAAAAGGCAAGAGACGCCGAACAATTTAAGTTCCATTGTTATAAAAACATAAGAATAATGAAAGTTAAAAATTAAGATGTGTGTTGTAATACTGTAGGTATCTTTTATGAACTTCGTAATGACTGAACTAAGGAAAGTCTTACCACACTGATGTTTTCTTAAAATCTATAAATATAAAAAAGGAGAAGTTATCTGACTGACATAAATATTAACGCACAGCCGAGACTACTGGGCCCAGGAACGTGAAAGGATTATTGCGAAGTCCCGAACAAAATTTTGTTGGCATATTTTTAGCGTATAGTGATGAAAAATATATTAGCGTAATACTTAGTATAGTAATAGTGATAGTTGATAATACTTAGTAAATTATCTCGCAACTATAATATTATGGTGATATAATTATGTAGACACTTAATAAAATTTTATTAATATCTTCGCCGTTGTTCTTTTCCACAAGGTTTTCTTTTACAACGTAGGCTAGCACTAAGAAAAGATTCCCTTAAGGGTTTTAAATGGGAGTCCAAAGTTTGTATGGAAAAACTTAATTTCATGCGGATGAAGCCCATAAAAAATTGTAATAAAACCGCGTCGCCACTAATTTTATAAGTACTAACATTGTCAAAATAGTTAGTTGGTTCCACAAATTCCCACACTAAAGGGGCTTGAGAGTTCTCTTGTTTAAAGAACTCTTGGAAAGCAAACTCTTGAAAATTACACATTTGACATTAACATTAACAAATATACTCTGTGTACTTGTGTTAATACTACGTCAATTGAAATCGACACAGATGTGTGAGTACAAGTTCGACCACAAATATTGACTGACAGGTTTGCATCACTTGACAGTCAATGCATAATTTTGTACTGTAATTCAGTTAAAAAACATAAACACTGAAGTGTCAAAAACTAACTAGGAGCACAAGTTCGACCACAAATATGGACTGCTTGCATCACTTGACAGTCCACACACAATTTTACACTGTAATTCAATAAAAAGACAAACACTGAAGTGTCAAAAATTGATCTCAGGGACGATTGCGGCCAGCAAGTACCAACTTAATGATCCTAATGTTTTTTTAAAAAGTTTTGAAATAAGAATTAGTTACATTGTTGACCTTTACGGTGCGTGTACGCAGCATTCTTCGTACAAATATGAATATGATAGATGTACTAAATGTTAAGCAAGATCATACAGGTGTAATTGGTGGTATGCAAGGCTGTATGTGGCCAACAAATAGAAATGATGGGTCAAGAGAGAATGTCGTTTGCAGAAGTGCAGATATTTGATTTTCAAACCTGTAGCGGATGTAAATTTAAACTAAGCTAGTTCATGCTTAGCTCGCACAGCTGTGGTAATTTTCGTATTCTGTGCTTAGGTAAGACTAGGTACGTAAAGTAAGCTATTGAAAAAGACATCATCTTTGTAAGTTTAGCTAACCTGAGGTTATGCTTGCAACTAGGTACTGCAAACTATCTTTGACACCTCTTGTCTATAAGAGTGTATTTTGTTTTAGAATTTAAGGTACACACAAAATCAAAGAATGCTTCTTCTAGCAAAAATATTTATTTCTTACGGGCATACCAAATTCTTATGTTAACAGTACTTACGCATTATTGTACAAAAATGTTGCATCTTCGAGTCGACTTACAGAGATTTTATGGCCTTATGTGTAATGTATACTGGAGATTAAAATTGTAAGATTGTTTAAACGAGGTACATCTCGAAAAGGTTACTTGTATTTTATATTTAACAGTAACGCAAGAAGCTACTGCATTCCCACATAGTTTAAATTATGAATGGACTTTACCTATGATTTGACACGTCATTCACGTACAATCTTTATAGACGTGTTTGTATTTCTTACTTAGTAAGGTGTACTAAATTTTATTTGTTTCTTAGTTAGTAATTTAGTTTTTTTCTCAACTACCTTCAATTTTTGGGTCTATTTACACATACATAAATAAAATATTTAACAAATTACAATATAAACCATTAGATATGCAAATAATAGCATGTACAAACGCATATAAAAATAGTTCATCCACGTTATGAATTAGTACAAAATTTTCAAAATACCTATTAAAAAAAAAAACAAATTTCCTAGATTCATAATGTTTACATAATATGTATTTGTATTTTATCTGTTAGGAAGACATCCATTGGATGATATAATCTAAAAAGAATATATATCTGCATACAACAGCTAGATCCTGAAAACGTTACACTGAACTCAGTTTGATAATAGTTTTTGCTCGAGTTTCTCTAAATCGTCGACTCTTTTGTGTGCAAAATAAAACGAGCGCAGTATCACAAACAAAATAACCGAAAAAACTAGAGTAAAAACTAACTACCAACGACCAGCGTACGAGGCAATTTATTACAAGTAGGCGATAAACAATAAGCATCTTATTTGAGGCTATCAAAACGAGCATTATAGTGCCTTTCCAAGCCAACCCAGCACTCCATGTGTCTAGTTGCGTGCTACACATCACCGAGCTATGTGATTACACTAGTCGTAACCATACTTCCATGGAAACTAATCATTACGTTACACAACACACGAAAGAGCCGCCTTCAACAAACAAATTCGTAACGAAATAATAACACAAATAATTCTCTTGAGGCTTTCTACCTTATTAGTCTTATGTTTGTATCATCATGAGCAGGCATAACACTCTCGCCGGATCCCACTTGCCGTCATTGTGTTATTACAACAAGTTTCCATAAACGGTCCCATTAACGATCCATTACATTGGGATTCGCGCAATTTCGTACGAACTATACACATTATTTTATTACACACGGCCTGTTCAAGAAGGTCGGATTACATCATAAAAACTCATCATCACCTTTGCGAAATCGATTCTTTTATTAATCGAAACATTAGTCAAATAAATTTTAGGCCCAAATCATTAATGTTAATTGGCAATCGTAAAGTTATTAGGGACGCCCCAGTAAACAGTCACCAAAAAATATTTGCAAGCTTGGCCTTTTTGATTTTTGTTACTTTCAAACTAAGTCCATCAATCAAAAAGTCCAAATTGCGTTCCGGATGATGCCTTTAATTAAGATCCATAATGATCTATTAATAAAAATGTGGACACAATTTAAATTTAGTCATTTATTTTAATCAAAAATATCTCATTTATCCAATTCGGTGAGTGACCTCTTCGAATTAAGTAATATTTTCTAAAAACGTTATGGTTCTGATGACCCAATTCGATTTGGCATATCTAACTAATTGCCAATGTTGATATACATCTGTCACAAAGCAGATTAGATTGATTGGATTCAAAAATAAATATTTTAATCCATTCCATCCATTTGATTGGAATTGGTTCATTTTGGCAGGCAAGGATGCGGATCCCATTTTTCAATTTTAATAATTAAATCACCCATTCAATTTGGATTGAGTTTCATCTTTTAAATTTTTTGATGTCAACTTTGATGAGATTACCTTTGGCCTTTGCAATCCGTACTTTGTGATTCATCATCTTTATGCCCTTGTTCATGTTTCTTAGGGCTTGTGCAATAAGTTTTTTTCTTCCATGTTTTCTGACTGCTTTTTCTTTCATATCACTCGTCACTTTATCTATCCATCTATCTTTTCTTGATCTCCTTCTACTTTTCCTCTCATCCGCATGTTCACTCTTAACTCTTTTAGTAACTTGCGTTTCATCCCTCCTCTTTTCTTTATTTTATCTCTTATTTTGTGACTCATTTATTAAGATTCTTTTCTTCTTGTTTGCAGAATGTTCGAGCTGTACCGACGATGAACTAGGTGTGACACGGTGGACGATGCCTCTACTGAAATCTGGAGAGAAGAAATATTATCTTGGAATATTCTTTAAGGTAAGAACAACTTTTCATTGACTTGATTTATAAGAGAATATGATTACAGGATACTTAGAAACACAATAATAACTAAACCTGATTTAAAACGTTAACCAACTGTACTAAACTAGCTTCTGCCAGCGGTTTCGCCCGCGTGAAAGTAGAATTCTCTAAACAAAAATTGGACGTTTCATCTCCTTAGGGAGATAATTTTGGAAAATCCTTCTTATTCTTTGTATGCATCATAAAAGGCAACTCTGTGCAAAATGTCAGTGTTCTAGGTCCAAAGGCTTAGGCAGGGTATTGATGATGATTGATGTAGTGAGTAAGTCAGGACTTTGCCTTTTATATGTACCGACAGATTCGCGTTTCGCCTCGTCGTTTATACCGAGTACAGTTGCCATAACGGATCTTGAGCGGTTGCGCAGAAGTCAAATATTCGGTCTCTTTAGTGGTGCGAAGTGAGACACGGGGGCGGGGAGTGTCAGTGATTGGCTCGACGCGCCATCGCGTCATAGACGTCACTCCTCATTCGTTCCCTGCGTTGCTGCATGTATCTAACAATGAAGACGATTGGCTGGCCAATGTATGGAATGCGCAAAGCGATCCCCACTCTGACGCCGAGCGTTCAAGATTCGTTGTGCCTACTGTACATCGAAAGACTAGAACAATTTGCCTGCTGCGGTCTTCCCGTTCGATTATAATTTGGCCTGGTCTTCAAGGCTAGAGTGAATGGGCTCTTAATAAACTAGTGCAGCTCACCATCAACGATTGTATCACTGCTTAAACTAAATACATAAAATATTGCTGTCAACTGAAAGTGTGTTCAAAACACTGGCCTTATTTCTATGAAAAGTAATCAGTCAGTAAATATCACAAATGACCAAACTATGATAAATAGACTAACAACAATATAAGGTATATTACTGAAATATAACAAAATTTGACACCGTCTAGACACACTTTGTTTTTTTTTCTGTCAATAAAAGCAACAAATAATACGCTTCAATCGTTGACAATACAGCATTTAAATACCCCTGTTACGTCTAACACTAAGAAATATGTTTCTAGCTGCTAAGTCTGACCTTAGTACAAAGCCTTCATGCCTGGTATCAGGTACACATTATCAGTACATTCGCGTAGGCTAACTAATATAACCGCATTGTTTAGATATCACTGATATTAAATTAGATTGGTCTTTTGATTTAATGAGCCAGCACAGCAGACACAATGAAATGTTAATTGAGCGACATATTGATTCGATTCCGTGCACAATATTAATAACGAAACAAAAGTCCAGCTTATCAATAGTCCTGCATTCTATGGCCAGACGGATATTTTGTCTGGTCTGGGCAATTGTTTCTTTCGGATTGTTGTATAATAATATGCTCAAATCACGCGGAGATCTTTAATACTGCGATGTAAGATTTGTGTAACGTTAAGTCTTGCATTCTTGTGTTGGATAGTTAGATGCTAGCTACTAGAAATATTAGAAGCTGTGCCTCCGAATCGATAAAAATTACAAACTTCATACAAATTTTCTTCCCCTATGATACACCCTTAGGAAAAGAATTTTCTGAAATTCTTCTCCGATGCTCACTTTGGTGATATATTTGATAGGTATAAGATAGACTTCGGCAGATTTCAAATTTAAAACCACCAATTTAGGCTGTGCTTTGTCTGTAGTGTATGAATGTACTTTATGATTTTTATCTAGCAAATATTTTTATTAAGTTTAAAGAAAGAGTCTTTAAGTGGCAGCTATGTATTTCAGTAACTTCTTCAAATTAGTGTTTCGTAAATATTTCTTAATGGAAAAACCTTTTTGTAGAACCGCTCGTTTGTTAGACAGTCACGTAGGATTTTATGGGTCCATATCGGAAACTGCTGCGTAGTTGGGATTAGTTATACTGAGATAAAAGGGGAATATATGTCTCTACCAATTCTCCGTAAAAAAGAACTAACATGCGTAACCTACCGGGCAATTGAGCATTAAGTAATATCTATAGTTATGGGAATGTTTGAAAGAGTAACCGTGGCCAAAGAACTCAAAGAGCAAATTAAGGAATACAGGTAATTACGTAGGTAGGTCTACATCAAACTTTGGACGTGTTACGGCTGAAATGATGATTATGATGATGATGATGACGTAGGTAGATCATGGAAAGAGGAAGGATGAAACGGATGCCACTATAAGAGTTATGAGTATACATGTGAATGAATGGAGAGGGAGAGGGAGGCCAAAGAAAAGATGTATTGCAACACATAATATGGGACATGGTCAGGGTATTATGGAACAAAGGCACTATCCTAAGCAGAAGAAACTATTTGATGATATCTCACCTCAAAAAAGGATTTACCTAAGGTAGATTTACCTAACAATTTTTCTGTAAATCATTTATCAAAAAAGGGTAATCCTTTCCAAAAAAAGACGAATCAAATTATACAGATTCTCAAAACACTGAATCATCTTTACAGATAAAAAACCCAACTTTTTAATTTCGAAATCAGAGAATGATTCGTTACCTCGTACCGGCCAAACTTTTTTTAGGCACGGAAGTTCATTGTTTACTTCTGTTAAGTATTATGTCACAGTTAGGGAAGTAGGAAACTGGACATTATAAACAGATCTAGACGGTGGTTTACTGTATAATTTGTTGTGCATTATTCTAGTAATACCCCATAATCAATGGCCTACATATATATTGATGCTGAATATTGATGACTCGCTCGTACTTTGATGAATGGATTCATGAATGAAAAGATGAGCGTTCAAGCCATGTGATCGGGGTATTAGAAGTAGGTTAATATGGTTCAATTTGAAAATACAGAGTGTTGAAAGTTTTATTACAAGGGTTGAAAGTATTATAACAGTGAATAGGTTGCTTCTAGGCAAGCGTGCTCTATCGTCAACCACGCCGTCGCTTTCCATCAGGCGATATAAAGGTCAAGCTCGAGCCTATCAAAAGAAAAAAATCTGCGGTTATTTATCGAGTTTTCTAACTATAATGTTGATAGTAAGCGAGAGAGAGATGATTCGAGGTGGCTGGAGGTAAGAGTACCTGGAAAAAGTTGTTTAAAGCCTTTGCCTAATAGCAGAAAAGCAAAAACAAAAAATATATATATTAAAATTGTAGCTTTTTTATATTTATTTCTTAGTGGTCAACAATAATGCTTATTAATGGGCACTTTTAACTTCTTGATATATTTATTTATTTAAACTTCAAGCACGGTAGTGGTAGTAAATACATAGAAGGACTTAATGCAATAAGTCCTTCTCTACCAGTCAGTCAACCTTTGGGATAAAAGACATCATTGTACCTAGTAGGCGAACACAATAAATAAATAACAGATTTTCAGATAGAATGAAGTAGGTATTTTTTTTTAAATTAAGAGGCCGTCGAATGTCACTCGCAACTGCAAGTTGACGCGTATTCAAAATTCGTTCGCGGAATATAGCTATCTCTGTTTGACAAAAACAAGTGACGGATTGACGCAGCTTTGTGTGTGTATGTGAGCGTCTTACAATTTATTGTTAGTAAAATGAGGTATTTTCATTATTTGCTTTATTTTTGCCGAATACTTCGGGAATTGTTTATGAATGTACGAACTAGTAATGCGTTTTTTGGAAATTTTATTACCGCGCCAATATCTCAACATATTATGATAACAATAGCAGAATTATGTCATACAAAGGTGGTCTTTTTTTACGGTGGGAAAATCATCTAATGACATCCCCCGCTCTTGGGTGGAGCGGGAGATAGTGTCACACTTTTACTAACTAAAAACCCACTCCTGTTCCTTCGTTGCCTTTCGTACCGGGGCTGAGCTACCTTTCGGAGCTAACCCTGGCCCCAGTAGGCTTCGACCCGGTTGGACCCCTTCTGTTGCTGACAACTCCTTGAGGCGCACGGGAACAGTTCGCGCAGTCGATGACTTGGGCTCGATCCGGACAGTTACCGGACGGTCGGACAGCGAGCTACCGATTGCTCGCCGTCCGCGAGCCCGCGCCTACGGTGGCCGGAAATCGGTATCGAAATCCCGGCAGCGGCTGTGAGCGCCGTTGCCTGATACGGTCGGCCTCTTCCTTTGCTAGCATTACTGCTTTGCAGAAGGAGGCGACTGCCTGCCACTGATCCTCCTCGCTCTGAACCATGGCTTGTACCAAAGTCTGGCACGAGGGATCGCCGCCGCCGATCACCTACACGAGGGCAAGGCGATGCTCCGCCTAAGCGGCACACCTCCATTGCGTGCTCCACCGTGTCCTCCGGGCGTTCCGCACAGTGGCAACACTCGGGCGTCACTTCTGTACGAATCCGGTACAGCCCGAACCTACTAAACTTACGTGACCGGTGAGAACCTGCGTCATGCGGAAGGTGAGGACGCCCGCGCCGTGAGGTCTTTCCAGCCATGTCTCCAAGAGGGGACTGACTGCCATAATTGTGGCGTGCCCAAGGTGGTCTTCTTGTGGTCAAATCAGAAAATGTTATGGAGGCGAGAGCTTTTTTTTTCATACGTGGGAAATTATTCAATGACTTCTGCCGCTCTTTTAATGTCAGACTTTTAGGGAAATAAAAATTGTTCTTTCGTTTCAAGGCCCCGATGTTCTCTTTCGCTCAACTCTTGGCCTCAGTAGACTTCGAACCTGCTGGGCCCCTACGGTTTTGCTGACATGTCCTCGAGACGCGAGTGGAACACTATGCAACATCGACGTCTCGAGCTCGGTACGGACGCTTACCGGACGGCCGGACGGAGAGATACAAATTGCTCGCCGTCCGCAATCCTGCGCCTACGGTGACTGGAAAAAGGGATCAGGATCTCGGTGGCTGGGGCGTGAGGAATGATGTTCCCTCATGTGTACGACTGTCTCCTTTGCTAGCATAACTGCTCCGTAGAAGGAGCCGACCACCTGCCATTCCTACACATTCCGGACCATGGCTTGTACCAGAGTCACTCCCACGAGGACACGGCGCGGCGGCAGTGCTCCTCCTGAGTGGAGCATACCATCGCCGTATGCTCCACCCTGTCCTCCGGGCGGTCTACACAATGTGACAGCCAGGCGTTTCTTCCGAACTTACCACGAGGTGAGGTGTCGTCATGCGGAAGGTGAAGATGTTTCCACGTCTATTCACCCACTCCTCAAAGATTGGATTTATCGCCATAATTATGGCTTGCCCCGAGATCCCGCCGGTACTCTGACCGCCTTCGTCAGTGGTTTTTTACCCCGGCGTTGCAACTCCATGCGCAAATTGTGCATGCGTGCAAGGACTGTTGCCTCTAGATCCCATGGTGGCAGACCAGCAAGGAGGCTCGTCGCTTCGCTGGAGAACGTGCGGTATCCCCGCACCATTTGGATGGCCATGATCCTCTGGGATGCGTTCAGCTTTGACCCCAGTCGCTTTCACAGCAATGGGGCCAACACCGGCGCTCCGTAATGGGCCATAGACCAAACAATGCTGCGTGGAGCCTCCGTCAAAGGGCTAAGGACCTGTATGTTGGGTAGGAGCCGCTTCAGGGCAGCCCCAGTCCGGTCCAGTTTGCAAGCCAGACGTCGGAAGTGTTCTTCGAAATTCCAACGGATGTCGAGGACAAGTCCCAAAAACATTCCGACCCATATCTTGGTACCGATCCCTGGGGAACACCGCACGACATCTCTCGGCGTTTCCATTCTCCACCGTGAGCGGGGCAGATAATGAACCTGTCCTTCAGGTTGGCCTCGATCACACGAATGAGGTAGACCGGCACCTGGTGATACCGGGGTCCAAATAGAGCGCTCCCTGCAAACTGGCCATCCGCAAGATCCGGCTCCACCCGTACCAGGTGCGTACGAGGAATAAAGAACAGCGAAGCGCACCCTCAGAGCGGAGATACGGCTGGCCAAACTGGAGGCCCGCGACGTGTAGCTGGGGACTCTGAACAGAGACCCGTGGGGACGACCCTACGAAATGGTGCGTAACAAGCTCCGTACCTGGGCTCCCCCGCTGACACAGAGTACCGGCCCCTGTTTATGAAGGGTGTGATGAACGCTTTATTCCTGTCAAAAGGGGAGCATTCTCATCCGCCCATGGCTCCGCCACTAGTTGTAGTGTAGTTTATATTTTTATGTCACCGTTTTTTGTAGCCATATTTGCATACTATGTGCTATGCGACCTCCTCAACCGGGTCAGCGTGGTCTATTATACAGACGACACGCTGATCCTAACGAAGGGAGAGTCGTACCAGGCGGCTGTCGAACTAGCGGAACGCAGGGTTGCAACACCCTCCAACCAGCCTTGGCCCCACCGACATCATGTCATATGGGCCGAATCGAAATGAGACGGCTGCGGACACAGTCCACCCATATAAATATGAGCGCGCTATCACCGCAGCCGCTTCTTGACTCCTTTACAAATTTCCTCGTCTTGTCCCCATGTTGCCTTTCTCCCCATTCTGGGGCGGCATACTAACGGTCCCCCTTCACGTGGGTAAGACAAACACATAGTACGGGTTCGCTGCCTGCTTACTCCTTAGTCTGTGCCATTCGTGTTCGAACTCTTTTGAGGCCATGAGATTGCAGTAGTAAGCCGGTCTCTCATTCAAGCAAGTGATCCCGTCCATCATCTACATATATATGTATAAAGGGGGCCTCGCCACAGAACGTGATCAAAATTTTCGTCCTCATCAATAGCACACGGTAACCTCACATAACCGCATATTATACAGTTTCTTCCAGAAATATCCATGTCCAGTCAGGATCTGCGAGACTTTGTAGTCCGGCTCGACCCAAAGTTGCCTTGAGCCTAACCGCCACGTCAGGGAGGAATCGATGAAGTTCCATCGCCTCTTCACGCAGTGTTGCAACAGTCATGAAGAGGATCCAGCAGTTGGGACTCGAGGTGACACTGCACAAGTCCGAGAGCATGTGTTTTCATGGCCCTCGGAACGAGCCACCCAGTTCCCCAAGTTTTCACCCAGTTTCCCAAATTACAATAAAACTTTACAAGTATCTGGGACTCGTCCTCGACAGCCAATGGTATTTTGAGGAGCACTTCCGACGTCTGGTTCCCAAACGTGTTACTTATTGTTTATTTTGTGTTGCGCCTTGTGCTGTACCAAATAAATTATTTTTCTTTCTTTCTTTCTTTCAAACTGGATTAGACTGGAGCACTCAAGCGGCTCCTGTCCAACCTGGGGTATCCAGACGCCTCCTGCTGGAGGCTCTACGCAGGCATCGTTCGGTCCATGGCCCTTTATGGAGCGCCGTAGCTGCGAAAGTGATCAGTTGCCAAGCTGAACGCATGCCAAGGAGTTTTAGCCATCCTAATGGTACAAAGACAAAGCACGGTTTCCTGCAATATACCCGCACGGTTTCCTGCAGGCCTGCTACCATGGAATGTGGAGGCAACAGTCCTTTGCACGCTTATGCATGATTTACACGTTGAGATGCAACCTCGGGGCGAAATTCCGCTGCCACGACAAGTCGCTGTATGGCAGACAGTTCCGGCAGGATCTCAGCGACTGTCGTTACGCAAATCCTCACCGGACAAGTACGGGAGGCTCCTGCGTCGGATTTAGGCGGAAGAAACGCCTGGTTATCACCATTGTGTGAACGGTCTGAAGCCAGGATCTCGACCCAGATTTCTAGCCACCCTGGGCTTGGAATCGCCGTCCAGCCATCCGGTAACCATCTGGACCGAACCCAAATCGTCAACGGCGCTTTTTTTTTACTCTTTTTTTTAAGGGGTTTTTGACGGCGCTTTTAGTCAGCTAAAGTCTGACATGTCCTCAAGAGTTCTGTATTCCTTTTATTAAACTTTAAATGCTTACGTACTATTTTATTTAAGTCAATAGTGTCAAAAATATTACAATAAAACTCGACCTATGAACGCAACTGAAGTAATGACAGCACGTACACAATGACACTGACATCCCGTTTGCCGCGATAGCACTAGTAACTC
The DNA here is from genome assembly GCA_910589285.2 of Mythimna ferrago. Lineage (NCBI taxonomy): Eukaryota > Metazoa > Arthropoda > Insecta > Lepidoptera > Noctuidae > Mythimna > Mythimna ferrago. Next base: position 8,220,529 of record OU342693.1, read on the forward strand.
TTGAAAATTTGCGATAAATTGGACGTGTTTCGTAATACCAAAAATGATGAATGAAAACTTAATGTTTTTCCAATTTGTTTTCTATCATTTGTAAATTGATAATATAATCTGTGTTCCTACATTGAGAATATTGGACATATTGTTATTTTTAATACAGGAAAAGCCAAATGAAAACATGCCATTTACGTTGTAAAAAAGTGCGAATTATAATTCGCTTTAATTTCGTTTTAAGCAAGTTTTTTTTAAAAAGAAAGATGTAGGAACCTAGATAAATATCGTCTATAACCGAATAACATCATAATATGTTGGAAATATGCTCCAATTGCAAATGAGCGTGGTATTACGTTTGTATGAAAAATTCATCTGTCGCCGTGCTCTTAAGTAATTCTGCATTGTTAAAATTAGGTTTATAACCTGATTCACGCTTAAACTTTACAGTTAATTAATTTATAAGCATCCTCAAAAGTTAATTACTATCACATTCACAAGCAAATTACCAGAATCGATTTGTCATCCGACGCGGATACCCGAAGGCTGCGCGTACGCACATTCGCGATGACGACGATGACGCAACACCGCGTGACGCGCTGATCGATCGCTAGCTTTCTCTTTCGCCAGGTGACACACCAGCTTTTAGCTATGGCTATTATGACGGAGTATTGATAATATTTAATTGAAATAGGCTCGTCGGAATGTTGGTTTCGTTTTTATTTGTTAACTGGCTTCTGCCATGGGTTTGCCTGCGTGAAAGTGGTTTTTTTTTCTAACGGGACATACATCTGAGGCCCTACTATGAGCTTTGAAAGCGACCCATTTGATGACCTAAGTAATGGAGATATATAGATAGGGTGTATAGCTCCTCCACTCTTTCTCTTTTTCTCTCTTTCTCCCTCTGACTTTTTAACACGTCTTGGTAAGGCTTCTGGACCTTCTTGGCGCAGTCATGAGACGTATTCTTGTTGTTGTTTTTATTTTATTTTGTAGGGATGGAGCTATACACCTTATATAGCTCTATTCTTGTTTATCGCATGCTTGACATATTAACATGTCATGGTAAGGCTTTTGGACCTTCTTGGCGCAGTCATGAAACATATTCTTGTTGTTGTTTTTATTTTATTTTTTAGGGATGGACCCTATGTAGCAACATCCTTGTTCATCGCATGCTTGACATATTAACGTGTCAAGATAAGGCTTTTGGAACTATTTGGCGTAGACTTGAGACATCTCACAACAGTTCAGCAACAGTTTAACAGTTCAGTTTAGGTCGTAAAATGGATCGCGTTAAGCTCGTGATAGGGCCTCAGTGTGGCATAACACCATAGTGAACATAGCAACTGCCTGAAGCTGGTTTAGGAGTAGGTCTAAAACCATATCTATTGCGTTTTGATATTTTTTTCTTCATTGTTTCCTCAAATCTAACAATATTGTCCGACCTCTAAAGAGAAAACCGGGCCAACGAATATAAACACAGACGCAAACGTGAAAATTTCTAGTTTTGTATGTTAGTAGAAAACGCATTAATACATAACCGCAGAATCCAGTGGGTCACTCGCGTCGACGTGATGTAACTGGCTGGTTTTATCTGAATAACTCGTTAACTAACACGTCAAGATATCTACAGCATCTCTGTGCCAATATCTTAGATTTTTACGTATTGCAAAGATATTTTTAAACCAACCAAGCCATTGCTTTTGGGTTCTTAGTGTTAGAGGGAGGCCAAAGAAAAGATGGATGGATTGTGTGAGAGGTGATAAGAATGAAAAGTGAGTTAGTGATAGCGTGACGGGTGACAGGACAGAATGGATGAAAAAAAATGTGTTGCGCCGACCTCAAATAAAACGGGACAAGGGCAGGAAGATGATGATGATGAGTGTGAGAGTTGAGTGATCTAAATGCCTTCCAAATTACGTCCTAAAATCAGTTATTTAAATACATGTACGCCTTTTTTTAAGGTGGAAAATCCCCCATTGAGTTCTCTCTCTCTAAGACAGAGCAGGAGGGGGAGTCAGACTTATACTAACTAAAACTACAGCTGGTTTCTTCTTTGCCTAGCTTTCTAGGATCCCGGGCCCCAATAGGCTTTTATTTACTTAGAACTTTCCTTTGGAGACGCAATGGGTAGTAATCCACCTCGTGGAATCAATGAAGGTTGGTGGATGGCACCTATCTTTGGATTTTTGGTTCTACGACATGCTGATTTTCTCACGATGTTTTTCTCCACCGTTTCGAAAGCAGTAGCGAAGAAATGAATTACACAAAGTAAAGTTCCTGGCTTTTTTTTATAAGTGGGAAGTCATCCAATGACTTCTTCCGCTCTGGGGCGAAGCGAGAGGACGTGTCAAACTTTTTCTTTCCCCGTTTTTTCTTTTCAGAAACGAACCCATGGCCTAAGTGGGCTGCTAGGGTTTTGAACCCACGACTTAAAACTCATAAGTCAGAACCTTTACCACTGGGCTGCTCCCTCCATTGTAGGTCTTTGTATTAGTTAACCGGTAGTCTAGTCGTTGGAGTAGTATGTAGTAGTCGCTAATTTCCCGGCGGTACTCGGTACTATAGCCGACTAGGGAGAGTTGCGTAGTCTTGCCACAACTTAAGACATTTAACATGTAATACTTACTTGGATGTGACATAAACTTGGTTTACACCACAGAAAACATGACTTAGGTGCTTCAAGTTATCTTGTAGATAGTAATTAGAGTTCTAATTTAGACTCGGTCATTAGAGAGATAAATAATTTGTGTGTTGAGGACACGTCGAGCGCTGCGTTGAAGAAAACATTTTTTATTTATTTGTAGGTCACTGTTTGACCTCTCACTTGATGGAAAGCAGTGACGTGGTCGACAATGGTGCACGCTTGCCTTAAAGTATCCTATTCACTCTCGACTTAAAGACCCCATACACAATTGATTGACGTGGATTAAAAAGTATAAACGTCAAACATAAATTAAATCAATCACATTGTACTCGTATAAGTTTTGCAAGATAAGATCACATAAATAATCCAGACGGTTCAAAATACGCGGATACAAAATGGACGGAAAAAATATTGCAATCGGAAAACCAGACAAAACTACGGCCTGGTAAAAAATACGTCGTCTCAATGACTCTTGTTTTTCTTTCCAACTTGCACATAATAAGAAAAACCTGACATACTTTTTCTACTTCCTCCGATCAATACAGAAACGGGAATAAAATAAGGTCCCAACAGACTATCCAGCTATATCGGGCTATATTTCATTCCGAGAGACTCAGAAAAAAGGGGGAAAAGAAATATCAGACGGTGCGATACTCATAAAAGTGGGATTATTACTGCAAAGACGAGCATTTTATTTTATAGTGATAGATGTTATGAGGAAGCTTTATTTGATGTTGGAAACAGGTGTGTTGATATTATTATTAACCGATGTAATAAATTTTGGGGGAAGTCACATATCTTCCAATGTTTGATGTTTTCCTGATACACTGGGCCCCCGTGGAGGCCTAAATCCTAGCAATGGGAACATTATAAGGCTCATTATGTTTATGTATACGTTAGAGACATCCTAATGTAACACACCACTTTTTTTTTTGTTGTGACTTCATCAAGTAAGTTTACCCGCTCTGGGTGGTGCGACAGGGATTGTTAGTCAGACTAAAATCCACCTGTATTCTTTCAATTAATATTCCAAAACTTTCACACAACGCCATCTAGTTCCAAACTAAGCTTATATATTTCTAAATACATACATATCTATATATTTAAAAATCAATGCTACTTTTCGTTGTAATTTTATAACTCAAGAACGGGCTCACCAATCCAAACCAAATGTTTAGGCTTTGTTCGGACTATTTAGTAGATGGTTCATGTGAAGTTTGGTAGGGTAGAGTAGGGTATAGTAGGGTAGAGTAGGGTAAAGTAGGGTAGAGTAGTGTAGAGTAGGATAGGGTAGGGTAGAGTAGTGTAGAGTAGGGTAGAGTAAGATAAGGTAGGGTATAGTAGGGTGGAGTAGGGAAGAGCGGGAGCGAAGCCGCGCGGGCAAAAGCTAGTAATTGATAAATTACACTCTGACACAAAACAAAAATGATCGTGTCACAAATATTTGAACTGGGTGGGAATCGAACCCACGACTTCCAGCATAGTAGTCCCTGACTGCTGACGAGTAACCACTATACTAACAGGCCAGACCGGCGGATTTTTAGACTGGCTCTAAATGGAAGTGCAAATATTGCCTATGTATTGTTTACTGTAGATCTGTTTATTGTGTATTTATCTGCTATGCAACGGTAAATATACGCTTTAAACCAGTCTAAGGACCATTAAGTTTTGCCCAGTTGTAAACAAAGTCAGACCAACAACAGTTAGTTACATTCATGTTCCGCTGTCCTATAAATAGCCCAGCGCTAGACTTTTACTTCGTAATTATACAGGGTGTCATGGAAATGTATAGTGATATTTTACATCCCGCTTCTGCCCAAAGAAACATCATATGCAATTCCAGAAAAGTCATATGCAATTTAAAAAAAAAACAGTAAAGGTATGATTCCGAACCACGCTGCACGCAGCAGTGCTGCCGCAGCAGTGCTGCCACTAAGGTGCTGCCCAGCAGTGCTGCCTGCCGCGCTGATTCCGAGCAACGCGGCAGTGTCGCTCTGTTCGTGGTGATGCGTTGTTGTGTATTCGTTAGTTTACTTTGAGTTGACAAGATGTCGATTGATGACCAACTTTTATTTATACTGTTGGAAGAGGAAGAAGATGACGATGATTTGTTGTTGCTTTATGTCAATAGTAAAAGAAAAGCAACAGACTCGTTTTATAAAAGCAGACAACGGGAAGGATGTTACAAGACGCTGATTAAAAACCATTTAATAAGTGATGAAGAAAAATTTACTATTTATTAATAGGTACTCTTGCTGCGGCGGCATACGCGTCACTACTGGTCTGTCGCGGCGGTAGGGCGACACTGACGCGCAGCAGTGCTGCCGCTACATTGCTGCCGCGACATTGCTGCCTAGCTCGGAATGTAATCTCATATAAGCCAATAGAAATTGTACGGGGACCAGTAGTGTCGCGGCAGCACTGCTGCGGCAGCACTGCTGCGTGCAGCGTGGTTCGGAATCGTACCTTAAGTCTTTCCAACGTTTCCGCAGCCCTAGCAGGCAGCGGCCCGTCTGGGCTCTTCCAATTTTGCTGACAACCTATAATGATAAATCGTCCAAAAAAATGTCCTTCCAGAAGCTCTTCTGGAAGGACTTTTAAAGTCCTGCTAGCAGGACTTTAATTTGTATGAAATTTGACGCTCGTCCTTCTGGCAGTACGCCGACTGCTGGCAGGACAACTCAGACGAATCACTAAATCAGGGGAAACAAACATTTTGAACTACCCACTTTTAATTATTTATTTATTTGAACGAAAAGTTATGTTGTTGTGTTTATAAATAACAGAAAGGTAAGGTAGGTAACATATATTTATTTTTATAATATATTGATATGTTTATATATACTTTTGGTTGGTACTCAATGTTGTAATTACGATTGTAGAATTCATTTTTTATTTTATAAAGTATTATACCATTCAATACTTTACCGCGGTTTCGTCTACGTGGACGCGGGAAAAAGTTATTGTGTTTCTTTCTATATATTTATTAATTATAATAATAATAATTCTTCTGTACTTGTGTTTCTCTCTAAACACTGTGTCTCCTTCTAAACAACCTGATCGTTTTGGTAGCAATCGGGTTCTCATTGTTTTTGCTTTAGATAAGTTGGCTAACAAAAATTAAACTCATGATTGATCATTTTACAGTTTTTAATAAACAGAAAAATAATAAAGAAAAAAAAAACATTAATCTGTAATTCCGTTTGTTACATGGTATGCGAAACAATTGCGCCCTGTTTGCGGAGCACAGAAGACGCATCGCGTTCTGCATAATTTACAGTAATAGCTGGCTTTCTGTTGTTTTTTGTGGTGTACAAAACGGTTTTGATAATAAAATGTCGGCCATAACATTAAGATGTTGCAAATGCATCACCAAATTGTTGACGACTCCAGGCGTTATTCGTTCCCGGCGCATCGTAGTGCGATGCTAGCGAACGCACGCGATCTCCACGTCTAAATATCGTAGCCATATCGCTCACACTAATGCTAGAATGATGCAACAAACACTCCTACAATCAGAAAGAGACTGACTACCTTCTTGTTTTTTTACAAATCTTGCCAGCAGGACCGTTCACGTAATATTCATTAAAAAAGGTACGTCCTACCGGAAGGACTGAAAGTCCTGCTAGCAGGACGCTGGACGATTTATCAATAAGCTTCTTCAATTGCCCTTTGCGAGGGCCTCAGTAACTGTCTCCGTCAATGTAGTCGACCTGGGCTTGGCCGTTATCGTAGAACCGGACGGCGATCTACCCCTTGCTCGTCGTCCCGTGCCTACAGTGTTCGGCAGACTCTTCAACTCTGGACACCCGGGGCTCTCTCTATAGCGTGGGACCAGCATTATTTATATCAACCTCCCCTTCTCAGGAAATACCGGCGTAAAATTAAAGATGTGTGAAAATGTATCTCGGATTGGACACTCTTAATGCAGAAGACAATCTCATGTATGTAATTCACTTTTTATACCTATGCTCGGTGGACGCACACTAATAACCGTTTGAGCCGGAACTGTTCGACGAGCGGGCCGAGGCGCTCCGAGATATCGTGTCCGTAAGCGGTGTCTATGTGTGCGTTGCTCGAGCGCGCTTTGTATGTAAATTGTCTTCTGTAACTTTTTTTCTACCAGTTGAAAATTAATAGGTTGATTTTGGATAAACTTGTAAGTTTTAATACAATAACAATATTGTTACGGTAATTCGTTTTTATTAGGTAACCATACAATAACGTGTTAACATTTTTATCTTTATTACGTATCGTTACAAAAATAACCAATTACTTTAGTAAGTAATCTAATACTACGTATCAATTAATTTAATTAGTGAATTGTGTTTTTATTTATTATAGGTCGTTACATGTGAACTTATTAGCTAAGTAGTTACTTATTAATAACTGATGTAACTGAAAATGACACCTTTATGAAAAATCATTTCTAAGTAAAAAAATTGTATGCTGTACATGGATGGATTGTGTGAGGAGTGATATGAAAGAAAAGGTAGTTAGTGATAGTTTGATGGGTGACAGGACAGAATGGAAGAAAAAAACTTGTTGCGCCGACCACAAGTAATATGGGATAAGGGCAGGAAGAAGAAGAAGAAGAAGAAGAAGAAGGTATGTTAACCCAGGTTGGCCTAATTGCAGTCAATTCTATTTTTAGTCAGTTTAGTTTGAACTTCAGCTACCTTTGTTAAATTATAATGCGTTTCTTTTAATATAAAAAAATACGAAACGTTCTTATCTATTATAGTATATTAATTATTTATTAATAACAGTAAAAATATTTTTGTTAACTGCATAGGTAATTGTGTTTTAATTCCAACGTGAATTGAATAACGAAGTAATTTTTATCAACTTTTTTTGTGTAACGAATCAATTGACTCGCTATCTTGAACACTAAAAACAGAATATTTGCTTCTTTTTTGGTGGAAGACTTAATTATACATGGAAGAACTGGAACAATTTGCCTGCTGCGGTCTTCCCGTCCGATTATAATTTAGTTGTCTTCAAGGCTAGAGTGAATAGGCTCTTAATAAACTAGTGCGCCTCACCATCAAATATTGCATCCATGCTTACCATCAGGTAGGATCGCAGTTAAGCACTAGTTTATATGAGATAAAAAAAAAAAACATGTAAATATTGTTTCAAATCACGAAAAAAAGCTGGCGCATTTTTAGCCAGCATAATTATGCTGTGATTTATACTGCAATTCCTATAGGATGGTGCGGCTTAAAGATGCATATTTTCGTCTACTCACCCATGCTATGTATGTATGCTATGTAAAAAAAAAAGCTTAGTCCACGTTTTCTATACCAACAAAATTGCGAAGACTGAATAATATGCGTAAATATGAAAAAGAATTTGGCACGTAATTTTTGATAAAAAAAAAACTAATTTAAATTACCTACATTCTAACTCAGTCCATTCTTCTGCCAGTTAAAACAAAAAACCTTTCAGAGTTCATGAATTTTCAGGAAACATTTCAGTTTTTAGGGTACCTAATGGCTCAATGGAGCGGATATAACGTGGCCCACTGCAAAATGTAGTGGAAACGCTGACTGACCACAGCTCTGGTAAACTACGTTGCAGACTGGACCATATATTACAAAAGATTTAGTGACGTTTTGTTAGGCTGAATTAGACTGTTAACTTGCCAAAACATAATACAAACGTACACAAATTGGGTATTTGCCTGTGATTGTAGAATACTTAACTTAACGTTAAATGCGCAAAACTTCAGATACCCCAAGTGATTTTTAATTCTATTAACCTAATTCTGAGAGCAAAAAGTCTTAAGTCAAAAGTTGTGTGCTGTTTTAGTTTGTTTAAAATGCGTGTATGCATTGAAATAAGCCTATTTGGCGAAGTCCGCGTAGATTATTAAAATTTTGAGCGTTTTGTTTATTGGTTATGTATCTAAGAATGTAAATAAGAAATTCTTCATAAAGTAGTCTGTAAATTTCGAAAATAAGCAACTTTTCCATTTTTCCCGTATTTATACCTATTTAAATGCTTGGGGTCTCAGACCTACTAACAAATAGACAAGGTAACATTTTAATGTTTTTTTTTTTAAAGGTTCAATTGATTCTACTCGTTATTCTGATCAAACTATTTTCAGGTTTTGTGCATTTAAAAATAATCACAGGCAAATATTCAACAAAACAACACTAAAAATAAATCTTATTATGAAAACAGACACATTGTTTTACCTACAGATAGGTAGTTGTTTTAGATCTGAGTGTCCGAGTGGAGCGCTCACAAACATGTAAACTGACATACACAAGACACCCCAGACCCGGAATAACTATCAGTTAGTTCATACAAATATTTGTCCCGTCCGGGAATCAAACCCGCGACACGCAGCGCAGCAGCTAATTGCTTAACCACTGCGCCAACTGTGGCAAGAAACTTAAAAACTTGTCTACGCTTAGTTTAGAAATATAGTGGCACGAATACCATTGAAGTGCGTCTAGGTGTCAAAGGCCTGTGAAAGTTGGTACCGCCTTAGGAAATGGATTTTCCCGTTGGCCGTGGGCGATGGCGGTACTAAAAGCTTGTATTGAGCATTTGTAATCACTATAAAGCTACTTTTATTACACCATTGGCAGTTTATTGAGCATCACCTTGCGGATCGGTACATAGTGGACATCCCACCCATATGCACCAACCATGTACGCGCCAGACCAAACCCTTTAAAGTTTTGGTTTCAAGTGCCAGCAAAAATGAAAATACCAGTGGTCAGGCGGAAGTGTCTTTAATGGTACAAAGAGTTTTGGCAATATTTAATTGTGCGTAAACCTAAGGAGTGGTATTCTCTGCCAGAGTCTTTGTTTCCTGATAGCTACAACCTAGGGGACTTTAAGTCAAGAGTGAATACGTTACTTCTAGGCAAGCGTGCTCCATCGTCAGCCATATTATCGCTTACCATCAGGTGAGATTATGATCAAACGAGAGCCTATTCAAAATAATAAAAAAACCGGCCAAGTGTGACTGAGGGTTTCGTATTTTACCTATGAAAACAGTTCAATTCCCGAATTAAGTTACAAAGATTTTTCCAAATCGCAAAAAAGTTTGTTTTTGTGATGTACCTAACTATAAAACTGTTTTCAAATTTTTATGCTTTACTGTGCTATGAGATCTTGCTTCATGCCAAATTTCAGGATTCTAGGTTAAAGGGATGCCCCCTATGAGTTTGGACTCCTTTGAGAATGTCGAAATATACTTTTTTTGCAACATAAACGGCCGTATCTTTTTTTCTGATTTTTTCACAGCTTCAAGGGGCCGCAGACCTGAGTATATGGTTTTAATTTCAACTCGATACCTCGACATGTTCGAGAGGTAAAGGTTCTTGACAAACAGACAGACAGACAACAAAGTGATCCTATAAGGGTTCTGTTTTTTCCTTTTGAGGCACGGAACTAAAAAGTCAATTCTTCTAGTAGGCATGGAATTTAGCTTAGTGTTCATTCAAGACCTTTATTGCAATGACGTGTCTACAACAGCTGAGAATTTCTACAAATGGAAATCTCCAGCATTACGACAAACAACAAATGTAAACATTCTTCTATTATGAAACAAACTCTATTATGTTTGGTTGCATCAACACAACCACAAAGTAAATTGGAATCAATTTGGTAAACCTGACTTCTCTATTTTCCTCAACCACGGTTTAATTTGGTAAACCAAAAAATTACGCATACAATTGCAAAGTTTTTTTAATTTAGTCACACTTAAAATTCTTTACGATGTGAATTGTACGTAACAATACATTAACTTTATGCAATAACAATTATTAGTAATGAAATACGTAATATATAACAAGTAATTATCAGGTTACAATATCACAAACAAAAACCGAATTTTTAAACAACAAAGTGACATCCTTAACTCATTACACGTCAGTGCAAAAAAATCGAATCACAAATCGAAAACGTAAAACCGGTGTTAAACATTTCAAATATAAATGAGCATGATTGCATAATAAGCGACACAGTGAGAGAGAGGAGTAAAGAATCTGAGGAGATTACTCGCGAGTCGCGTCACACCACACCACATTTTTATTAGCCGGTTGCAGACGTTGCCGACGACGCCCATTACAGTGTAATTTGCACCGACCGGCGACCGCTATAGGGTTGGCACACTTCCGCCGATCATCAAAATGAGGTATTTAAATTAAATATTGTGGAGACTTGTAATACAGCAATACTGTAGGTTGCCTACAGTATTGCTGTTTATGGACTTTAGACGATAGATACTATTCTATGTACATAATTAATTGGGCATATCTGAGTGTTAGCTGAATTGGTTCAAATTCTTGAGTGTTTAAATTCCAAAGCTAATTGAAAGAAAGTAAATAAAATGCATACACCTACGTATCCAGAAAAAAATAACAGTTTGGAAAACTTTAGGCATCCCTAATTTCGACTTTACAAGCGTAACCGGACCGGTTTATTACGACTTTCTCCGAAAACCTGACGACCGACCATCGACAATCGTATAATTAAACATTTACAATACCTACTAAATTTTGTAAACATTACGGAATTCAATAACGAAATAAGATGCTGTAATGTCTATAATTTCACCTTGACTCTTTTGGATTATCATACAGAATTAATTTGTCAAAGTGACTAATGACCATAATAGCGCTTAATAGTTAAATCAAAGTCTTTGAAAGTAGTATCACTCGCTAATCAATATGGCTGTTTTAATATGAGTAGCCTAGGTAGGTATACATATATCGATCAATGCCACAAAACGCAAATTGATTAATTTACGGCAATAATTAATTAAAACAGTGCAGGTTTTAATGAATTATTTCCGTAATTACACGAGTTACTTGCAAAATTTTAATTTCACGATTAGTCCTTTCTTTGATATCCTAACAACCTCGAAAAACAATTTCCTGCTTTCCTTAGATTTAAATGACTTTACCAGCGGCGTCCGCGTCATAGTTGCGAATTATCCCAAGGGAACATACTTCGGGATAAAAAATATTCTATGTTCAAAATTTTTTCGAACGTGTAACATTATACACACTAGGACAGGTAAAGAAAGCAATTCTCGTAGCATTGAAAATAAAGAAATGACTCAGAATTATAATGTGAAGAAAGCAATATTTCACACATCATCGTCGTCATTTCAGCCCATATACGCCCACTGTTGGACATATGCCTCCCCCAAGTGTCGCCACATTGAACGATCGTGTGCGTCCCGCATCCATTCGACCATCTTGTAGGAAGACTTACAACGCTGCGTTTTCCGGTATGCCGCGCCACCCCAGAACCTTTCGGCCCCAACGGCCATCTGTTCTGCGAGCAATGCGCTCTGCCCATTGCTACTTAAGTTTGGCGATTCTTCGTGCTATGTCGGCAACCTTAGTTCTGTCATTTCTTCGGTCCTGCTTTACTGTTTTTTAGTTAAATAGTCTCTATCTTATCAATAAATATCACAAAAGGTCAACATTGTTTACATCACGTGAATCACACTAATATTATACAGGCAAAAGTTTGAGTCTGTGTGTTTGTTACTTCTTCACGTCCAAACTCTTATCGGATTCGACTCCCAGCCACGGCCGTAGCTAGGGGGGGGGGGGGGCATTGTGGGGATACCCTACCTTGAAATCACAATGCTCTACCTCTCTCTCACTCACACGTGGATCTCTACATCCACATTGGAAGTTCAACCATCTTATTCACTTGCTCTTCATCATTGAGGATTTAATATCCATGATCCATGCTCATGCTCTGTCACAGATTTGTTTTGTCTACAAATAGGTTTGGCTTTTAGATCAGTCTGATCTAGAGACTGACCTAGAGGTCAGTGTTATATGTACATGGGGATTGATTCAGGAGCCCGTGATTCGAGGCATGATCATTTTTTTACTTCCGCCCTACCTGTAACCAATGCTACTTCAAATTCGACTCCAGCTACAGCCCTGCTCCCAGCTAAACCATGTTCAGGATTAACACATAGGATTTTATATGCGAATAGGAATTTTTATCCCGGGATAATATTCCCTTAGGACAACTCTATAATATCAAGCGGGCAAAGCCGCTAGCAGTGAAAGAAGCCGTTTGAAAGTAAATCTTGCTGGATTTAATATCAGCCAGTATAAAATTAAAGCCAGCAAGATTTACTTTCAACATTTTATTTCACAGATTAATTCTTTGAAGTCCAACAAGACAAAAAAATTCATTGCCGTCTACAGAATTTTTAAACGACTTTTTACAATACAGGAAACAAAGCACATTGACGTGTAACAAGTTCTTTCGAACATGTAACATTGCCCACACAATAGCATGACAGGTAACTGTCCTCGGCGCCATTTTGGAATAATGCAAACGTTGCAATTTTACTCAGAGGTTTTGAATTTCCGCCATTTTCCGCACGTAGGTCGAGTGTTTAATTTCCTTCGTTGCTCTGAAAGTAGTGATAATAAAATTAAGGTCTACGAACGAATGAGGTTGTTGACAAGTTGGAAATGTATTATAATAACTTTAAAGGTTTTGTATTTAGTTCTTAGTTGAGCACTGCTACGTAAGTTTAAGTAAATAATATTAAGACTGAGTTGTCCAAATTAGTCAGTGGTTCGTCTTAGGGGTGGACTATCCCCTCGAGCGCCGATTAGCAATTTAAATAGGTTACTAAGTTTTTATTTAAATTTTAAAGTCCTAATTAAATATCCAATGACACTTTTACCTGATTTGGGAATCGAAGTGCTTTACGACCACCACATCAACGCGAGGCAGCATTTCATTAACACACATCCGAAGTATATTTTTCAGAAATACAACAAAGTTACATAGATCCCACATATTCGTATGATGCAGTTAAACATATTCTACGATTTCCGATTTCCACGAAGCGACGGCTCTCTCTGGTGTAGCGTTCGCAACACAATTACTGTGGGATCCCGATAGCGATATCCTTGTGCTGGACTCGCTTCCAACTAACTTAATGACTGTCAAAGGCAGTCCGCATAAATGTGGAGTAGGGATGGCGATCCGAGATAGATTAATCGAAAAATCAATTTTAAAGATCAAGAAAATTAAAGAATCGATCTTATAATTTTATTATAAGTAGGTCAAGAAAATCGAATTTTAGAGCTTCTCGAAAATCGAATTTTAAAAGCTCTTAAACAGTGAATTGATTCTGTGAATAGATCTCAGGAAACTGAAATAAAGAATAATCGAAATTCGAATTTTCCAGATGGAAACCATATTATCATTTAAAAACTTTTGATGCACCTGTTTTCCTCGAATTACTTTTATGTAAATGTTGTACATTCTATTACTTAACAGTCATGAAACATAGCATATCGGGATAATCTGCACCATGCTCTTTAAGACTCACTACCTGCAGGGTAATCAACGGATCGATCTTTTAGAACTCAATTTATGACTGATCCGATTCTCTTGACTTTGATTCGAATCGATTTGAAATTCGATAATTTTTAGGAAAAATCCCCATTCCTAATGTCGAGCAGCTAACTAGGCAGTATTGTCGTGCATATGCTTATTTGCTTATGATGTAATTTTACATGGCTATAGTGATTTTGTCGAAGCGGTCATTGCTCTTTACCTAATACGAGTATTATCTCTTCGTGAGCACCCGAACCATGAACTATACATAGATTGAATCCATAGATTCAAGTTCATAGATTTGGACCATAGATTAAAGTTTGTTTATAAGTTGTGTTGCTTTTTTTTTGTACAGTAATGTTAATTTAATTCTATTCTACTGTAACTACATTTTTTTTAAACAAAAAATTATAGGGATCACGTTAGATGGTGATTCAAGATCGGTTTTTGTCTTGTCTTTTTTTTTCATTTTTTAAATTTAGAACGGCAACAAATGCTTTATACTCTTAGACCTAAACATTAAGAAGTATTGTTCATGCTCGTTTGAACTAAAATTTGGATTTTTTAAATTCCTGTTTCACTCGAATATTAATTTATATGAAAATCAATATTTTCAAAAGTAGGTATATGTATTTTACTTAGTAAAAATTAAATTAAATAAACTGATAATTTTGTGTTAAATACAAAATATTTATAAATCATCAGGTTAAATAATTTCAATTCTGCATAACTTAAGTATGAAAGTTTAAATCTAACATAATAAGTAATCTAGACTTTTGATTAATCTAGAGTTTGATCTTATTGTAACTGTTCTGCGCTTGTTCGGTAATATTTGGAATTCTCACATTTAGTCAAATTACTTGATTATGTAGGTTAATTCCGCTTTCCTAACAATTGGTTGTTAACATTATCTTCCGTGATTATAAAGTGTAGTTTTGTAAGAATTTAATCATGTATTATAATTGTTCCAACCTGGGAACTAATTTAATAATGTTTCTGTGCAATTGTGATAATTTTGGAATGTGATATAGTCCAGTTTTCACTGTACAACACCTCAATGAATGCTTGAAGTAAAAGTGTGTTGTTACATTTTCAAGGCTCGGCTCAGCGAGGCATTCATTTAGCTACATAATTAAAACTGGCTTAAATACGTAGTGATATGTGATAAAATATAATATTATTGCAATATAGACAGCTAAAGCCTATATGTAAATTCATATCCCGTTTTGAGATAAAAAATAAATGGGCAATTTAACTATACTCGACCACCAATGCTTTTTATGCTGAGAAGTGTCTATATTTTTATAGTTTTAGGTTTAGTTAGGTAACAAAATAATGTTAAATTGTCATACTATTATATTATCTTTATTTAGTACAAGCATCTACCAAAGAAATCCTAGGGATAGTTATTGCCGCGCGAAAGGCAATAACTGGAAACATATTTGGGGGATACGAAATATCCTCTGTCTTATTCCAACAGACACGTTTTACCCATATTAGTTCATCCATAGGAAACAAACAGACAGACAGACAGACGTGTATAGAAATCTTTACCAGCTGTAGTTGATGAATATCAGTATTCTCAAAGAGCTTTTTATTGTTATTTTTGAATTATTAAAAAATATTTTGATTCACGAATAAATCTGTCAACTATTCATGGTTTTCTCTTTACAAACATTGCTTCATAAGATATGATACAGTCATAATGTTGTAAAGTGCATCATCATCTAGCAAACGGATGGGCTGCATCACTCTACACTAAGTAGGTAGGTACTAATCCCCAATGCCAGAGAAAGTGGGTCTTGTTTCATAAGATCAATGACTGTTTATACAAATACATACACACTTGTAGTTATTATAATGTTTACACAAGTATTATATGTACAGACGAACAAAATATTAGGTATTACAGGCAAATGTATTGCTGTTTCCGCTATACCTACTGACAACGTACTTCGCAGTATTTAGGTTATTACGGAATGGAACCCTAGAGATGGTAAAAAGAATAGAGGAAGGCAAAGGAAGATGAAATAAAATGAATAGCTGGTACCAACTGGAGAAGAGTTGCTAGAGATAGAAGACAATGAAAGATGTTTAGAGGAGGCCTATGCCAAGACCAAGAACACACAGAACCAAGAGACATCCTGTAAAACATTACAGTATTCTAGACAGCAATCTTAAAAGTTCATGAGGCTTATTGATTGATCGATATGCTGACAATAATCATTTTCAGATAAAATTATTGTCTGTTAATTAATATTAATATGAAATAGAATAATCATTTTCGGCATACTCAAAACTTTATTAAAATTTAGTTTTAAGCATCAAATTAGTATTCTAGCAATGACCTAACCCTATGATTATGTCACTGCTAAGATGAGAATCTTTTTATCCTAACTAATATTATAAATGTGAAAGTGTGGATGTTTGGATGTTTGTTACTTAATCACGCAAAAACGGCTGAACGGATTTGAATGAAATTTGGCATGCATATAGCCTTTGACATGGAAAAGAACATAGGAACTTTTTATCCTGATTCCTTAAGTACCTCAAGCCACGCGGGCGAAGCCGCGGGCAAAGCTAGTATCTTTATAAATTTTTCATTGATATACTCGCGTTTGACCAATATTTCAACGCTTGCCTAGAAGTGAGCCCAACTGATGCTCCTATTGTTGTTAGTGTCGTACTAGTACCTGTACATTAATTTAATTGTTTGAGTGTACATGCATAACATTTGTACATACGCACCTGTGCTCATTGTTTTAGTCTTCGCATAACTAATTAATCTTGCTGATGCATTTCGTTAGCGTGACTCTTGATAGCCGTGAATCATACGAGGAGCTCATCTTTAATTATTTAGTATGTATGTATTGCAAAATTAAGATTTTGAATACTGACATAAAGAAGTAGTAGGTATTATTTAAACGGTGACTAATTTAACGTAACAATGAAAATTTTAAAAAATTATGTTTAGACTAGCTTCCGTCAGCGGCTTCGCCCTCGTCAAAGTAGCTTTCTCTATACAAACTTTAGACCCCGTTTCCTCCCCCAATAGGGTGAATTTTTAAAAATCCTCTTGTATTGCTCGTCTGCGTCATAAAAGGAAATTTTGTGGAAAATTTCACACTTCGAGTCCCAGTACAATTGCCGAAACGGATCTTGAGCGATCGGCGTTAGAGTGGGGATCGCTTTGCGCATTCCATACATTGGCAAGCCAATCGTTTTCGTTGTTAGATACATGCAGCAACGCAGGCAACAAATCACGAGTGACGTTTATGATACGATGTCGCGGCGAGCCAATCACTGACACTCCCCGCCCCCGCGTCTCACTTCACACCACTAGAGAGACCGAATATTTGACTTCTGCGCAACTTGAAGCCAGCGCTCAAGATCCGTTTCGGCAATTGTAGTTTTGGCTGTGCTTTGATATGTCAGTCAGTCAGCTTCTCCTTTTATATACATATAGATTAGCCAAAAAAAAAAAAAACTTGTGCAATCTTGTGCCGACAAAGCGGTTGCTGTCTATATAATTATGTACATACATAAAAGGAAAAACCGGTTAACTGACATATCAATGCACTGCCAAAAATACTAGGACTACGATCGTGAAATTTTCCACAAGGTGAGTATATAACGTTTGCGACTATTAAGAGAGGACTTTTCAAGATTTACCTCCTAAGAGGATGAAACAGGGGTCCAAAATTTATAAGGAGGACTACGATCGTGAAATTTTCCACAAGGTGAGTATATAACGTTTGCGACTATTAAGAGAGGACTTTTCAAGATTTACCTCCTAAGAGGATGAAACAGGGGTCCAAAATTTATAAGGAGGTTGTTCGCATACGTTCACGCGGGTGTAGCCGCTGACAGAAGCTTGTCATAAACACCGCTAAATTTTGATCGTTTTAATCCCGTGGAGGACCGATCCGGTACATGAAACACTATCGATTTGTAACGATTAAATAAAAAATAAAGTACCTTTTTTCAAAACTCGTATTAATTTACGCATGTACGAAATTAATTTCTTTAAGAATACGTCAGCTGAGCGAGTTCATTGACCTGTACGTAGTAGTCGGCGCCGCGTACAAACTACCTACAGGTCATTCGACTCTCTCAGCTGACGTTTTCTTAAAGAAATTAATTTCGTACATGCGTAAATTAATATAAGTTTCGAAAAAAGGTACTTTTTTTTTTAATTTTATTTACAAATCTATAGTGTTTCATGTACCGGATCGACCCTGCACGGGATTTACGATCAAAAATTAGCGGTGTATCTTCATAATGTATTGCACAATTAAGTTTTTGAATAGATAGAAGAGCAGTATTATATAAAAGGTGAAAATATATTTAAATTGGCTAGAATAAAAAAAAAACTAGATTTTGTGCGACCCATTGCTGACATAGTGGTCGTTGTAGTTTATACTAGCGTTGTCCTGCAGATTCTCTCCCATGACCTACTAGTACGAGATTCATAGAAGTAATCTCTTCTCTCATCTGTTATTCGATTATGATATGATTATGTGCTAGACAATGTGTTCATTAAGACGTTCCGAATAGGTTGCCTAGCTAAATCTGGTGCCAATGATGTTGAAACTAGCTAATTATCTAGCATATGATATTTATCATAATCAAATAACAGATGAAAGAAGAGATTTCTTCTATCGGATCTTAGATCATACCTTTCCTTCCAAACATGCTTCTCACCACCTCTTTCTAGGCCAGCCTCGTCGCCTTTTTCTCTCTGCTAGAACCCACTAGCGTGATGACATTTGCCCAGCGGTCATTGCGTTTGCGGCTGACGCATTTCAGCTTGGCAGCCTTTTTGCCTACGTCTATAATTATGCCAATTTAAGCACCTATATTTAAATGTTTAACTAGTTGAAAACACACCTATATTATGCGCAAAAAAAAACAAAAGTCATTCTCAAGAAACACGTATACGTCGCACATAATTATGATTAACACCTCATCCGGTTGTAGCCTACCTAATTGGAATCCTAAATATAAATGCCCAATAATTACACAACAAACCGATGTATTACAAACTAACTGCAAGATACTTTTCCTTTCGTCTTCGTAACTTTCGCCAATCACATTTTTTTTACCTACATAATTTATAGAGACGGTCTATAACATATGAGTAAAATCTTATAACTTCTTTTGACGTAACACCACAGTAATTAGCTATTAAAAACCGTCGCCCGAGGCGTCAATAAGTCAAAAATCGAATCAATATTGACTGAGATAATTAAAATAAATAGCTTAGCGGCTGAGTTTTTGGCGGCATTACTTCAAGTGAAGTTCAGTGGCTGCTTTAATGAGAGTGTTCAGGATAGAGATGTGCCGTTGCGGGCAATATTGCCATGAAGTGGGAATGTTGGTGGCAATATTGCCGGCAATATAGCCCGAAGTATGAGTATTGGTGGCAATATTGCCGGCCACAGCACATCTCTAGTTCAGAAACATTTATACCACCAGTTGGCGCCAGTTACCCATCAGGTTTTTTCCTTTGAAAACGTATACATGACGTAGACGTCAAACGTTTGACGTTGACGTTAATGTCTAACTAATGTCATTAGTAAGTATTTTGACTGGTGCCTGGACTTGAAGCCTCAGTACTGCCACCTAGTGGACGTCATTATAAAATACTTCTAGTGGAAATTGTGATGTAAAATTGGTGTAGTAGACAATATAATTATGGAATCAATGAAACAAGCATGATCTCGGTAAATTGAGCAAAGAATTTTATTATAGTGTAGACTACCTCAGTGAAGTTGGCTGAGAAGATTGACTTGATACATTTGCTGCTAATTACTACAAAAAACACTAGAATGCGAACAGCCATATTCTAAACAAATTAACTATTCATCTGAAGATTCGGCTTAAAGGATTTAGTATCTAAGCCAAAAACATTCTTTTTTGTTTTTTTTTGCACCTGCCATGTTTTCTCTTCACCACTCTTGGTTGACTGGTAGAGAATTTGTACCTTTGTTTTGCATGAAGTTTTAATAAATATATAAATAAACAAAAAAAAAATAGCTTACCGACTATTTTCTTCGGAATAAACGAATGAAGATCTAGGCTACATTTTGAATACAGAATAAGCTGTACCGAAGACTCGCTGCTGCAAATGGCACCTGTCCAGTCCAAAACGTGGTTCCTATTTCTATACGTGACTTCGACTACAGTCAATTTATAGCGCCGATATAAAACAGGTTGAAAACCGTCAAGTGAATAAAAGCAAAAAGTTTTACGAACGTTTTTGGCTCTACCAGAGGTTTTTAAGTTGAATATTTGTTTTCTGTATATTTTCGCTTCAATTAAAACTTTTTTTATGCTGTAGGTACTCTTTCTGTCTTTTTTACTTGTATCATCACGACGTTAGTTTGTTTATAAGGCAGTCTGTCGTTAAATCAGAATTGACTGTTACTGATTTAATCCTGATCATGTTACCGATCAAGCGACAGAGTTCAGGACACAATGGCTTAACGGCGTTATCGCCGCCGCCGCCGCCGCCGGGATTCTGATCCCGATTTTCGGCCAACGTAGGCGCGGGCTTGCGGACAGTGAGCAATGGGTAGCTCACTGTCCGGCCGTCCGGTAAATGTCCGGACCAAGCCCAAGTCGTCGACGGCGCGCACTGTTCCTGCGCGCCTCAAAGAGTTGTCAGCAACAGCAGGGACCCAGCCGGGTCGAAGCCTACTGGGGCCAGGGTTATCCGAAAGGGCGCTCGAGCCCCGGTATGAAGGCTAGAAGGAACGGGGTGGGTCTTTTAGTCAGTAAGAGTCTGACACTATCTCCCGCTCCGCCCAAGGGCGGGGGATGTTAATGCATGATTTTTCCCACCATAAAAAAAAGGACACAATGATAATTGTTGTCTAGGTATTTAATGTTTAAGGTATCATTGAAAGGGTAACATACAACTTTAGATACTAACCTCATCTGCGTAAGAAGCACTAGAAGACGATGTCAACCGATGTCCAATTAGACCATATTTCGTTCATCTTATTTAATTCTCATGAAGTCATAAAACACATTAAACTTTTTAAATATCCCTTTTTTGAGTTACGAAATCATCAAACAACTCTTCTTGCTCTGAAAGAGTCTCAATCTTTTACTAACTAAACCCCTCCTGTATTTCTTCAGTTGCATTCTAGGATCGCGGAAACTCTTTCGAACAATCCTTCAGCCTTCCCTAGTAGCTCCGAGAACCGCTTGACTTTACGTAGATGTTTTTGTCTTGTCTCAATCAAATTAATTTATGTTTAACCAAACGTGTACCTAACGTGTTGTCTAAAACCGCACAAACCTGCGTGTCGCCGGTCGGTTAACCACAGTTTTACCTTTTGTGCCGCTAACCTAGTAGTGTGCGGCTTCCGTACTGCGCATGCGATTAGTTTCAATGATTTCGGTCTAAAATTGCTTCGAATTTCACAAGTTCAACAATCCATTAAAATTATTGCATAAATACTTACTTTATCGGGTTTATTTGATAAGGAACCCAAGTTGGGTTTCCGAAAGCGTACAACTATAAAGAATAATAAAAACTGACGACTTTTAACGACAAACTCGTACCACTTGAATAGTAATGATTGACGATAAACTTAATACCGTAATTTATAGAGACACAATAACAAGACAATGAGAAAACGAACGCATTCGTTTGGGGTTTAATGAATTAAACGCCACCGCAGTGATATAGAAATTATTATTAGTTAGGTATGTGTCAATAAATATCAGAACCTGGACCTTTGGAAGGCGAACAAGGAGCCGAAACCAACTCTTAGAGACCCTTTTAAACGCTTTTAATGGAAAGGAATTATTATTATGAGCCCGTTGTGTCCACTGCAGAGCAAAGGCTTCCCTTCCGTTATGCCACTCTTTTCGATACTTAGCTAATTCTGGCCAATCCTTAAGGTAGAAGGCCAAAACGTCACGCCATCTCCTTCGTTATGGAAATATTTGTCATTACATCCTATGGAAAATTGCAGAATAGCGTGACTGCGTGCTACATTTTTTTCAATTTAGTTTTGGTCTTTAGGTTTAGAATCAAGCTTCAAAATACAGCTGATATCCTTTACACATACTAATTAATATACTATTCCCTTTTTTTGGAGAGTTGACTAATCATTAAATACATTCTCCCGCTCTGGGAGGAGCTAGAGGAAGTGTTAGACTAATTCTTACCCGTATTTCTTCAATAGCCTTTTGCATTTCAAGACGCTTAAGGAACATGGGTGGTCCGCAGTCATAATAGACTATTCCAAACAGTAGGTTAATAGAGTAGAGTGGTAGTATAGAGTGTCAGACTTTTGCCTACTGTCTGAAATCCACCCGAACCCGGCAAAGAGTTCCTACGGTCGTAGGATGCAACTGAAGGAATACAGTTGCCCTTTGAGTCTTTCGAACAATCCGAACAATCCAACAGCCGTACTAGACCATTCCAAACAGTAATTAAACTTGCTAAGCAGCATTTTCTCATGAAATCTCATCTGTTGTTTCAGGCGAACTGGTTCAAGGCGCAGCAGTACTGCCGGTTCCACGGCATGCACCTGGCTTCCATCTCATCACAACAGGAGAACGACAAACTGGAGACATACGTTAAAGACTCAGGTAACTATTTCAACTCATAATATACTTGAGACCCCACCACGGGCTCTTAACGCGATCCTCTTGACGACCTAGACTGAACTGTAAAAGAGATGGAGCTATGTGTATAACATCATCCCTCTTTCTCGCTCTCACTACTAACATTTTAACACATCATAGTAAGGCCCCTGATGAACTGCTAAGCATTTGATGAGGTCGATTTCTAGATGGGTGATCCTTTATAACATACCAAGACGTATCCGTGATTGTGTAGCGACATCTATATCGCCACATAGGAACTAAACTACAAAAATCTTGCATAGCGGAATCAGAGTTCTCCCCGCTATTAGAACATGGACATTGAACAACAGTCCAAAATCAGCAGACACAACACCCTCTGGTCTGGTTGTTGTACCCTCCGTTTTCAACGGAGGTTTGCGGGGTTTTACACCCATTTTCGTATACATCTAAACCTGAAAGCAAGTTAAAGTATGACTTTTAGATGGATGATTGTACCGCGTATAAAAAAATGATGTGAGAGGAAAAAAAGTGTTTGTTGTAAGTAGGTACGTCTAAAATCATGTACCAATAAAAAGTGATGATAGACGAAACCATTAATTATTTCCTGTCAATGTATTTCATAAAGGAAATACCATTTGTTTATTACTGCTCTAAATACCACCACGCTATGCTTTCCACCAGTTACTTCCGTTTTACATCCAAGGCAAAATGCTTACACAACTAATATTTCCTTTCGCTCATTTTCCAGGTTACGGCCGCGAGCACTTCTGGACATCAGGCACGGATTTGGCTGAGGAGGGCAGCTTCTTCTGGATGGCCAATGGCAGGCCCCTGACCTTCGTGAACTGGAACGCAGGAGAACCCAACA
This sequence comes from Mythimna ferrago, assembly GCA_910589285.2. Taxonomy (NCBI): domain Eukaryota; kingdom Metazoa; phylum Arthropoda; class Insecta; order Lepidoptera; family Noctuidae; genus Mythimna; species Mythimna ferrago. The sequence goes on from OU342693.1 coordinate 8,243,999, forward strand.
ACTTCCGCTACGAGAATGGCGAAGAAGAGAACTGCCTGGAACTCTGGAACAGAGACGACAAAGGTCTTAAGTGGAATGACTCTCCTTGCTCGTTTGAAACTTTCTTCATTTGTGAAGTGAGGTCAGATTGATGAGCTCCTCCGCTAGATGTCGTTAGTTGTTGTGTGATTGTATAGTAGTGTGCTAGATGTCGCCATGTGTTACATTACTGCTCGCAGCTGCGTCTGCGGTCTACGCTGATACTAAAACTGGACTCTGACCAACTGTTCCAACTGGGGATTTAAGTTCTCGAATCAACTGAGAATCAGCTGATCTCTTTTATTTCTAACTTACCTGTAACAAATAGTACTGAAAAATAAACAAGAAAAGTTGTTGTAATGAACAAACCAAATGATGTAGCGATGTATGAGTTTGTTCGTATGTTGAAACAAAATTCTGTTTGTTATTTTTTTTTAATAGATACAAAATCAAGGCGATTGGTAACTTGGATCAAAATTGTAATACCATGAAAAGCGTTCGGTCAGTATAGTTATGTAACGATAAGTTAATAATTGATTATTTATTTTTTTATTTACGATTTCAGTGAGGATTTTCTGAAATGCCGTGCACTGGGTGGCGGTACTGAGTCGTTAGGTCCAGGCAGAATGTCTGAACCTAATAATGATGTTTGACAGATGTCAAATCTGAATGTTGTTTGACATATGTTAAATTGACGTCTAGGTACGTCATATTGACTTCATATATTACTTTTTCTAATGGAGAAGTTTCCATTTTTTTAATGAATTAATTAAGTAAAATATAACAGAAATTCTTTTAAATATCTCAATAAATTAAATGTGACACTAAAGTTGCGCTTGTAACAATCTATTAATTCATTTCACGCGGCGCTCCAGTCTGTGACGTCACACAACCCTGTGTGCGTAAAATACTAAGAACAACTCGAGAGCTAACGCAACTTAGACACAATTGAACTTTTCAGTGATTTGTGGTGGGATGACGCCTTTTGACCTTATATGACATGTAAGGTCGAGTGAGAGGCCGAAATCATTTTGCGTTAAAATACTTAAAATTACATAATTAATTTCTGAGTAATTTCCCTATTGATGATTTTTTTTTAAATATTTTCACTTCTTTATGAGTTGTTAAAATGTGACTAAATCATGAAACTTCTCCATTAAAGGACCTCTTGCCAAAGCAGCGCCATCTAGTGCCGAAATTTTTCCTGAGAACCCTCACTGGGTCGTTTCGGTAAGGGTTAAAACTAAAGGAAACGCAATAGCTCTGGATACTTTAACTTCAGTTACTTTAAAAAACGATCACTGCCTAAATGATCTAATGATGAACCTCCGAGCGGTCGCTCAAAGGGACACATTGTGTCCATAGTCAAACATAGTGGGTAAATAAACTATAGTTACCGTAGGTATAAATGTATAAAATAGTTTAAGTACAGACAATAAAACTCTTATAAGTAAATCTCTGGTTTCTTATTAATACTACCTACCTTAAACCTTATTGTAAGATACACAACAACAACAACACAACAACAACAATACACAAATAATGCACAACAACAACTCAACAACAACAATACACAAACAACGCACAACAACAACTCAACTTGAATAATTTACCTGCAACAGTCTTCCCGTCCGATTATAATTTAGGTGTCTTCAAGGCTAGATGTGAATAGACTCTTAATAAAAACTAGTGCGAATCACCATCATCCATTATTCACTGCTTACCATCAAGTGGGACCGTAATCAAGCTTTAGTTTTAAATATTATTCAAAAAATTAAAAATAAATGGGTATGTAAAATACCTGGTAGGTATTGGATGCCGTATTCTATTGGCTACCTAAATATGAACATGAAATTAAGTAGAACTGTTTTATAATCCTGAAACGTAATTGATGCGACTCTTTCGAATGAAAGAGTTTAATCAGTGGCCCTGAAACGTAAAGGGTAACGGAAGGAACACAGATGAGTTTTAGTCAGAAAAAGTCTTATACTCCCTCTCAATCAGAGTGGAAATTTTTTTTTAATGATTTCTCACTTAAAAAAAAACATAATTAATGTACAATAACAGCGTAGTTGAGAGCAGTAGTGGCCGAGTGGTAATGGCTCCGACTTACGACTTGTAGGTCGCGGGTTCAAACCCTGTCAGGCGCATTACGTTGTGTAATTTATTTCATTACTACTGCTCTCAAAACGGTGAAGGAAAACGTGAGGAAACCGGCATGTCCTAGAACCAAAAATTCGAAGACATGTGACATCCACCAATTCGCACTGGGCCGGCGTGGTGGATTACGGCCCATTCCCTCTCCTAGAGAGGAGGCCTGAGTCCCAGCAGTGGGAACATTAAAAAGGCTGATGATGATGATGATGATGATGAACAGCGTAGTAAATGATGGGACTACGATTTTGCCACCGAGAGCAGCTTATTATTTAATATCGATGACAATTATTACCGACCAATACTATAACCTCCTCCTCCTCCTGCTCGAGTCGTATTCCTCATTACCAATACTATACAGTGTTATTTGTAAGACACTGGCAACTTCTCAGGACTATGTTACTAACATCATAAACAACAACTTTTGTTCTATGACTTTCAAAAATTTATCAAACATTAATCATCAGAATTTCATACAAAAAAAAAGACGTGTGGCACTCGGGGACTGCCGCGGTAAAGCTATTGCATAGCATTTTTATCAACTTATGCAATTATAATTATTTATTTATTTTATTTATGCAGTATTTTTTTCCTTTGTTTTTTTTTTGTGTACGAATGTTGGTGTGCATTACAGTTAAAGCTGTTTGGAACAAGTCAAAATGATTTATCAAGCTTTCGGGGGAGCAAATCTGAGAAACTGATACTTGAAGTGAATCAATGTCATTCAATATGTTATCCATGGCCATCACTATTACGTATAAAGATACAAACGCAAAAGATAAAGGCATACAAAGTTTCCTAGTCAGAGGTTAGATTGAGATCGCAGTTTGTACAAATCACTGTCAGTATCTATACGATGCGATGCGGCGCCCACTTTCTGACGGAGGAAAATCTTCCCATGAGTAGTCCAGCAAAACTGGTAGCTATTCTGCTTACAAAACTCCCTAGCCAGGTAAAACAGTCTTCTTGCCTTTTGGGTAAGACATTCAGTGAGATATATTGGTTGAGGGCGACCGTCGAGTTCCAAATGAGATGTATTTAATTTGTGGCTTTTATTTGCCTGATTATGTTTTTTCACGGAAGTTAAAGTCCGTTCTTTTAATACTACTGATGAAAAGTCCACTATGTTTGGTCTACTTCCACCTTTGTCAGCATTTAAGCGTAAGACATCTCTAATGTGAGCTTCATTAACAGCTACTTTGGTTGCCAGTCCTACCCTTGACACAATCTTCAGTAAATCCTCCTTTGTTTCCCTTTTTTAGACAGGAATATTCCTCATCTCAATGCTGGTTTGCTTTTGAGACCTCTCAAGGCTTTCCACTTTCAGCTCAAGTGTTTGTATGTAGGCTAAATGTGTACGTCTCTCAGTTTCCATGAAAATAAGTTTGTCTTTCATTTCCTCATAATGTTTTTCCATGAATTTTATAGATTTTTCGATTTCGCTGTTTTGTTTCTGGATCCCATTAATACTTTCCTGTATGGAGTTCTGTTGTAATTTAAAAGTTTCAAGGGTTTTCTTGGTGTCTGATAAGGTTACAGTCAGTTCGTGGTCAAAAGAACGCTTATGAGGCCGATTTCTGGCGTGAACCTGACTTGAGCTCTCGTTATCGGTATCAGTGGCTGGTGCTGGACTATGGTTAGTATCCATCTTGGAATTGCCCTTAGAAGTATATGGATTAGTTCTTTTCAGTGACATAGCAAATAGTCAAAAGCAAACACAGTACCCCAAAGTTAAACAATTGGCCAAAAACTTGATAAAAAAATGCAAAAAGGTTGGCGGGACTGGGGATTCGAACTCAGGTCGCCTTGCTTCTGTATCGGACAAGTTTCTATATCGGCTATTTGTACTTTGTAATGACTGACGAAATTAAGGATCTATCTTTACTAATTCTGCCACGCTCAAAAAACAAATGAGTGGGGGGTGTTAGGTTATTTTCGTTACGGAATTTCTGGATTCGATCTCCACGCTCAAGGCCCGCGATAGAAGCTATGCAATAGCTTAATAAAAATATTTAAATTAAATGTTCTAAATGTTACAAAGTCTAGGCGAAGCAATGTTAAAGTCTATGCTATTGTTAGTACAATAGTGGCGTTAGGCGTAGGTGGGTACAGCAAAATACAGAGTTGAAATGCGTTAGATAGAACAACGAAATCTTGAAGGTTTGTTTTGGTAAACGAATTATGTTTCGTAAAAAGTCATAGAACAAAAGTTGTTGTTTATGATGTTATTAATACAGTCTTGCAAGGTTGTTAGTGTTGTAGAAATAACCCTGTATAAGTGCATGTAAAACTGGAAACAACAGAACAACAAAAAATCCCGCAGTCGGTCGTTACTGGACAGCCGGAGATCGAGTTACACATTGCTGGTCATTTTCAATCCTGCACTTACGGTAGCCGGCGATTACTCTGTCACTCCCGACGTGTGGTCATCTTCATTCCCTCTCGGCTGTGACCATCTCCTTCGCTAGCATTAGGTACTGTTTCGCAGAAGGTGACTGCTTCCTATATCCTCTTGCTTCGAACCAGGGCCGGGAAACATCCTATTGATAGGTTCTCATACCAAATATAAATCAGCACCCCTAGAAAAGTTGATAATCTGCAATCGTTAACGCTAGTCGAAAAGTAATCAAATGTATGGGAATGACATCATCTCAACGTTAAGTCACATGGTCGGAACAAACGAATAGAAAATTCGTAGCCAAGTTCACATCGTTCAAAATGATAGAATGAATTTCTACAACGTTTAACGCTACATCCTCTGATAAGATATACAAACGCTACATTGTAGAACGAGCGGCCGACTCAGGCCCGTCAACATGGTTACCCACTAATCGTTTTCTACAATGACACCGAAGCGTTACCGCTTGGAGAACGGAATTCGACACGAGTCGGTTGTAACTTGGCTAGGGGGGGCAGAACTAAAAATTTAATCACTATATTCAAAGTTCTTTTAAAATGTACCTTTCGACTGCAAAACGATAAACTGACATTCGCTACCTGCCGGATATTTCATGACAATTTCATGCGTCTGCCGCCTCGCGGGTGGTGTGTGTAAACGAAAGGCCGAAGCTAGGGGGTGTTGGAGGTGCCGGGGGCGTCAGGGGGTGTCAGGGGGTGTTGGGGTTGAAGCACGTGCTCCCGGACTTATTAATAAGCAAGTCACGTGTCTCACGAAGCATTGCGACTTCAGTTCACGGCGCGGGCGGTACTTCGGAAATCACGGATAGGTATTTAGTATTTGTTGAAACAAGGGTTTGTATTGTTATATTGTTTACATTAAATATTTGACCCATTGTTTGGTAATAATTTGATGAGTCAGTTTGGGCTCCTGGAAAAGTAGCTGCTATAGCTCAAAATTATTAAGTAAAAATTTAATAAAAATCATAATAAAATAGAGATAGAATACACCTTAACACTATAAGAAAAATTAAAAACATTTCAGACGTATCACATACAATTAGAAAACTTAAATGCGGAGGGTAGGACATCTGGGGCCTTACCGTCATGGTAAAGGTGTTAAAATGTTAGTCGTGCGAGAAAGAGAGATAGAGTTATACACCTTATATAGCTCTATTCCTTTAGGTTACAGTTCAGTTTAGGTCGTAAAATGGATCGAGTTAAGAGCTCGTGGTAGGGCCTCTGAAACAAAAAAAATGGTCCAAAATAGTTACAGGGTGTCCTAGAGAAGGAAAAAGGTAGAAAGGCAGGCCCTGTTACAGATGGAGCGATGATTTGAAAGACACTGCGGTTGTGCTGTGGAGAAAATTGTATCACGACCGTGATCACTGGAGGAACCTAGGGGGCCTATGTGACAGCGAAACGATATGTGGCGATGTCTTAAATAAATTAATCTATATCTATACATCTATACATATAAATAAAATTGGAGTGTCTGTTTGTAATATTGAAATAACTGCTTTTTACTACAGACATATGAATACATATATATACGGTACATATACCAAAATATTTTTTTTTACAATTTTTGTCTGTCGGTCTGTCTGTTTGTCCGGGCTAATCTCTGAAATGGCTGAACTGATTTTGACGGGATGTTTTTTGGCAGGTAGCTGATGTAATAAGGAGTAACATAGGCTACTTTTATTTTAGAAAAAATAAATTCAAAATCCTGTAGTCCATGCGAACGAAGTCGCGGGCACAGCTAGTAATAAAATAATTATAAATGACTATCTGCTGCCAGCGGCTTCGCCCGTGATAGTAGTAAATGATCCTAAGGGAACATACTCCCAGGATAAAAAGTATCCTATATGCTATTACAAGACAAAGTCTACCTGTATACCAAGTTACAACGGAACCTATTCAGTAGTTTTTGCATGAAAGAGTAACAAACATACATACAAACTTTCGTGTTTATAATATTAAGTAGGATTGTTAATAATGGCTTTTATTATTAATAACTAAATGATGAAATCCGTTAAGTTACTCTAAGTAGCTTTATATGCTCGTATATAAAAATCGTCAATCAAACATTACAGAAACACATATCAAATCCTGATATCAATAAAATATAACGCCCACCTATTCACAAAGATAAGTGTGTATATCTCAGACTGAACGGAAGCCGCCCGCCCAGGCCGCCCTGGCATCCGCCCGCCCAACACTTGCAGTTTCTAACTAAATAACATGCTGTTATGCAACTACCAAGTGATGTAGTTATGAGGCTCTGTTTATTTATAGTTTACTTCATTTTCAGGGGAAATAGCGCAAAGGTTATAGTTTCTAGCATTTGGTTAGTGTACACAACATTGAATTATAAAAACCCTTGTATATCAATGGTACATAACGTTATTACCGTCAATTTGAGAAACGAGAGTAAGACAATAGGTGCGCAAACGCCGGCGTTCGCTTGGGGTTTAATGAAATAATATCCGAAACCTATGAATGTAGTATGTTTAGAATCTGTAACTGAATCAATTTCAATTACCCCACCAACTGTGTTCCCACGTTGTCGTCGTGGTGGGGCTTGCGTGTCTCAATGACCTTGAGGGCTATGCCGGTAGAGCTACTCATGCCGGAAGGCCTCAAGCGAGAGACCAGACCAAGAGGAACATACGGCGGAGTCCAGTCGGACCGCCCGGAGGGTGCGCTGTCCAGGAGCGCTGGCACCAACAGCTGTTGGCGCATTCTGGACAGCGATTTAGAAGAGATAGGGTTCGCCTCCGGTACGTGTCTGTTCAGCAGACATGACCAGGATGGCGAACGTGTAATGGGGACCCCACCCCATTTAAATAAAAAAGGCAAAGCTGTGTCCAGCACCATCATGAGCGCGACTGGTAAAAAAATGACTACCCCAGGAGGGTACCTGCTTGCAGGAGAATCCCTCCCTGAGCAGAGCTCGGGCTGCCCCACGTATTCTGGGGGGGGCAACCACCGCCTCGGGTCTCCGGACCCTTTACCGTCCTCCGTGGACGCACAGAGCCAGGGTGGCTCACATTTCGGCAGCGCGGAGTCCCTGGGACCAGTTCCCAGCACGTCCGCGACGCCGGTAGAGGCCGGCCGTAGATACGGCCTCAGGGAGGTGAGTGAGGACGCGGCGTCGGACTCTGATGCCGCGTCTTCACTCAACTCAGACGGGAAGGAGGATGATGTAGTGGAGGTAGAGGAGCCTTTCCATTTGATGGAGGTGGAAGTATCCGCCTCCAACAGAAGGAGGGCGTTCATGCGCTCCGCATCCGACGACGAGACGGGACCTGCCCGGAAAATCTCGTCCTCGGGGCGGGGCGCAGCCCGAAAAACGGGCAAAGGGAGAGGGCTCCCCACTGAGATCGCCAGTGAGGGACGCCAGGCCAGCGCCTCGGTGCCGAAGATTCCGGAGGATTTGCCTGAAGGAATGGATGAGGCGATGGCCAAATTCAGAGCGGTCGTGGCTGCCGCCATCACGAGCGTGGCCAACAAAAGGGAGAGGGTGGCCAAAAAGCGATCCATCGAGCTGGCCAACACCTCGATTGAGGAGGCGCTGGGGCTCGTCTTTGAGCCCTACGAGCGCACCCTCAGCGGGAGGTTTGGCCGGCTTGAGGCGGCCGTGGCCGCTCTCCAGGGCCCTCGTCCCGAAGGGAGTGACAGGCAGGAGCAGGGCCGATCTCAGCCTTCGCCCCAGGCGGAAGGCGGGGGAGGAGTTGTGTCCCTGCTGCGGCAGGAGCTGGCTGCCTTCAGGGAGCAGCAGCAGCAACAGCAGCAGCAGTTCCAGGGGCACATACAGCGCCAGCTCTCCGTCCTGGAGGGCATCGTCCTGCGCCCCCCTCTCGCGGCCTCCGGTCAGAAGAGGACGGCGTCGTATGCCGCTGTCGCCGCGGCCACGTCTACAGCACCGAAGGCAGGCCCGTCGGGGCAAGTCAGGCACGTGGTTGCGGCGCCGGAGTCTGTGAGGCCGGCCCCGGCGGCCAAGCAGCAGCAGCGGCAGGGGAAGCCTGCCCCTCCCCCGAAGGGCAGGGTGGCGGCTGCCACCAAGCCGGCGGGGCGTCCCGCCGCGGTGGCGACAAGGTCGCGCCTGCCGCCTCCTCCGCCCGAAGACCCCTCGGCTGGCGCCGAGTCGACGGAAGAAGGCGAGCAAGGCGGCTAGGGCGGCCAAAAAGCGCAAGCGGCGACAGGAGCGGAAGAAGCGGGCCATGGCCGCCAGACTTCGCGCCCCGACTTCCGCAGCTGTAGTGATCACACTACAGCCAGCTGCGGAAAAGAGGGGCGTGAACTATGACATGGTCATGGCAAAGGCGAAAGAGGCGGTGGTGGGCCACCTCGACGAATACGGAGCCTCAGGGGGCTTCCGTATGAGGCGCACCGCAACCGGAGCCCGTATCCTGGAGGTCCCAGGTGCGAACAGCGGACAAGCCGCTGACGCCCTGGCCGAAAGGATTAGGGCGTCCTTAGACGTCGAGGAGGCCCGAGTGTCCAGGCCCACCAAGTGCATCGACATGCGCATAATGGGTCTGGACGACTCCGTTAGGGTGGAGGAAGTGGTGGCCGCCATCGTCAGGGCGGGTGGGTGCACGACCGATCAGGTCCGGGCGGGCACCATCCGCGCTGACAGCACGGGCATGCGAGCCGTTACGGTGAGCTGCCCCGTGTCGGCGGCCAAGGCCATCACGACCGAGGGCCGAAGGCTATTGGTGGGTTGGGTTTCGGCCCAAGTCAAGATGCTGGAACCCAAACCTCTGCGGTGCTACCGCTGCCACGTGGGGCACCACGTGGGGGCCCACTGCGCCGCGGAGTTGGATCGAAGTGACCGCTGCCACCAGTGCGGACAGCCTGGTCACAAGGCCGTCGAATGCCGTGCAAAGCCGCACTGCTACGCATGTGCGGCTGCAGGCAAGCCGGCCGACCACCGGGCTGGGGGCAGGTCCTGCGACCCCCCCGCCAAGGCCAAGGGCAAGGTCAGGCCCATCCACCCTGACGTCCTCACCGCCGCAGCCACCACCTTGGCTGCCGCCGCTGTCGCCGCCGCTCCCGCCGCGGCAGTGCCCTCACAGGGGGCTCAGGAGGAGACTGTAATGGAATGTCAATAACGACACCATTACGTCTCCTCCAGGCGAACATCAACCACTGCGCCCCCGCTCAGGATCTGTTGCTCCAGAGCATGGCGCAGTGGTCGATCAATGTCGCCGTCGTCTCCGAGCCGTACTACGTCCATCCCCGCTGGGTTCAGGACCTAGACGGCTCGGTGACGCTAATTTCGTCGGCCGCCGCCGGTACCCCGCCCCTCGAGGCTGTTGCGAGGGGACGGGGTTGCGTGGCAGCACGGGTCGGGGACATTGCAGTGGTAGGCGTCTACCTGTCCCCGACCAGAACTCCCGACGAACTCCATGTCTCCCTTATGGAGCTAAGTGCCGTCGTCGCTGGGTTTGGTACCCTCCCCGTGGTCGTTTGCGGGGACTTCAACGCCTGGAATACGGCTTGGGGTTCCCGGCGCACGAACACACGGGGTCGGTTGGTGGAGGACTGGGCCTTGGAGCTGGGCCTGGTCGTCCTGAACCGGGGTTCTGTCCCCACGTTGGTGCGGAGGCGGGGTGAATCAGTGGTGGACCTCTCGTTCGCCAGCCCCGCTCTGTCGCCGCGTGTCGTCGACTGGCGCGTTATGGAGGAGGTGGAGACGTACTCCGACCACCGGTATATCCGGTTGGACGTCTCCGCCGAAACCTCGGCCGCGCCGGTCCGACAGAGCCCTTGCGGTCCGCGGTGGGCGCTTAAGCAGATGGACCGGGAGCTCCTCCTGGAAGCCGCGACGGTACAGGCCTGGGTGCAAGCACCGGACAGGCCTGTCGACATCGACGTCGAGGCGGAGTGGTTCCGGGAGGCCATGTCGCAAATTTGCGATGCGGCAATGCCCCGAGTCCGTCCAGGACGTGCTAAGCGCCAGGTGTACTGGTGGTCGCCGGAAATCGCTGCACTGCGCAACACGTGCAATCACGCGCGACGCCGGTACGCCAGATACTGCAGGCGCCGCATCCGCACGCCGGATGCGGAGGCCAGAGAGGCGGAGCTGTACGAAGGTTACAGAGAGGCAAAACACACCCTCCGAGCGGAGATTAAGCGGGCCAAACTCGAGGCCCGCGACGTGTGGCTGGGGTCTCTGAACGCGGACCCATGGGGGCGCCCGTACAAATTGATACGGGAGAAACTGCGCCCCTGGGCTCCCCCGCTGACTCAGAGTCTCCGGCCCCAACTCGTGGAGGGTGTGGTGAGCGCTCTGTTCCCTGCGCGAGGGGAACACTCCCCCCCGCCCATGGCTCCGCCTCCGCCAGCGCCAGCGGTGTCTGACGCGGACCGCAATAGCGACGACGACGATAATGCTCCAGAGGTGACCGAGGCAGAGATGAGAGTGGCGGTGCAAAGGCTGAGTGCCAAGAACGCCGCCCCAGGACCCGATGGCTTGCCTGGGAAAGCCTGGGTCCTGGCCATGGAGGCTCTCGGGCCTCGACTGAGAGGGCTCTTCAGCGCATGCTTGGAGAGGGGCCAGTTCCCACTTCGCTGGAAGACGGGGAAACTGGTCCTCATCGCGAAGCCAGGGCGCCCTGCGGACTCTCCGTCCGCGTACCGGACCATTGTGCTGCTCGACGAGGTGGGCAAGCTCTTTGAAAGAGTGATTGCGAGCCGCCTCGTCGCGCGCCTTTCACGGGTGGGGCCGGACCTTTCGGACGGACAGTTCGGCTTTCGCAGGATGCGCTCGACGGTGGACGCCATCATGCGCGTGCGAGCCCTCACGACGGGGGATGCGGTGTCCCAGGGTAGGCGTGTCGTGGCAGTGTCCTTGGACATTGCCAACGCTTTTAATTCCCTGCCCTGGAGTACGATCCGGAGGGCACTCCGGTACCACCGGGTGCCCGAATACCTCTGTCGAGTAGTCGAGGCCTACCTGTCGGACAGGTATATTGTCTACCCCGGTCACCAGGGAGACTGGAAACGTCGGGAGATGTCGTGCGGTGTTCCGCAGGGGTCGGTACTAGGGCCACCCTTGTGGAACATCGGGTACGATTACGTGCTGCGGGGCGACCTCCCTGACGGGGTCAGCGTGGTCTGCTACGCAGACGACACGCTGGTTCTAGCGCAGGGAGAGTCGTACCGGGCGGCGGCCGCTTTAGCGACACGCGGGGTTGCGATAGTCGTTGGTAGGATCCAGGAGTTGGGACTCGAGGTGGCGCTGCGCAAATCCGAGGCCATGTGTTTTCACGGTCGCGGCCGTCGGAACGCGCCACCGCCGGGTTCCCAACTAACGGTAGGAGGAGTTCGCATCGGCGTCGGGACATCGATGAGGTATCTGGGACTCATCCTCGACAGCCGATGGAATTTCGAGGAGCATTTCCGACGTCTGGCTCCCAAACTCAACCGGACTGGGGCCGCTCTCGGGCGGCTCCTGCTCAACCTTGGGGGTCCAGACGCCTCCTGCCGGAGGCTCTACGCGGGGATCGTTCGGTCCATGGCCCTCTACGGGGCGCCGGTGTAGGCGCTGTCGCTGCTAAAGCGACCGGCGGCCATTCTGAACGCCTGCCAGAGGGCCATGGCAATTCGGATGGTGCGGGGATACCGCACGATTTCCCGCGAAGCGGCGAGCCTTCTGGCTGGCCTACCACCGTGGGATCTGGATCTGCACACATGCACGACATGCGCGTGGAGATGCAACGCCGGGGTGAAAGTCCTCTGCCGCGACAGGTCACGGCATGGCGGACAGAGCTCCGGCGGGATCTCATGGTGGAATGGCGTCAGCGACTATCGCAACCCCGTCATGGGCACGCCACAATTATGGCGATAAGTCCCCTCTTTGAGGCGTGGCTGGAAAGACCTCACGGCGTCCTTACCTTCCGCATTACACAGGTCCTCTCCGGAAATGGCAAGTTCGGGAGGTTCCTGTTCCGAATTAAAGCGGAAGTGACGCCCGGGTGTCGCCACTGTGCGGAACGCCCGGAGGACACGGTGGAGCACACAATCGCGGTGTGCCCTGCTTGGGCGGAGCATCGCCGTGCCCTCGTGGGGGTGATCGGCGGCGGAGACCTCTCGCGCCGGGCCTTGGTCGAGGCCATGGTCCGGAGCGAGGAGGAGTGGCAGGCGGTCGCCGACTTCTGCGAAGCAGTAATGCTCGCTAAGGAGGAGGCCGACCGCATCAGGCAACGGCGCTCTCGCCGCCGCCGCCGGGATTCCGATCCCGATTTCCAGCCACCGTAGGCGCGGGCTTGCGGACAGTGAGCAATGGGTAGCTCGCTGTCCGGCCGTCCGGTAACCGTCCGGACCAAGCCCAAGTCGTCGACGGCGCGCGCTGTTCCCGCGCGCCTCAAGGAGTTGTCAGCAACAGCAGGGGCCCAGCCGGGTCGAAGCCTACCGGGGCCAGGGTAATCCGAAAGGGCGCTCGAGCCCCGGTATCGAAGGCTTGAAGGAACGGGATGGGTTTTTTAGTCAGTAAGAGTCTGACACTATCTCCCGCTCCGCCCAAGAGCGGGGGTTGTCATAAGATGATTTTTCCCATCGAAAAAAAAAAAAATAAAAAAAAATCAATTTCAATTATTTTTACATTATGTTATACTTTTTTCTCAAAAATATTTGAAAAAAGGTCACAAGTTCGACACCACTAACACTAAGTAAAACAAAGGTCACGGAAGATCATAGCGGACATTAAGCGCCAACGCACAGCTGTCAGTCGCCTGGATGGCTCAGTGAGTATTCTAGCGGACAACCAGTAGCCCGATTCACGTAATCAAAACCGTAACGATATCGTAGCGATTTAGTCGTTTAGACCATTTCCGTATTCACATCCATCAATCGAGTTTGAACGACACCTTTTCTAAAGTTGTTTGAAATTCGTCGATTAAAAAAAAATCTGTATTACATTATCCTGCTAGAATACTTATTAATGTAACTGGAAATAAGTGGATAGATCGTGAATATCGCTTTTGGATAGGACTTCGATCGAACGACTATAAAACTTCAACGATATTTGGCTTGTTTGATTTTACGTGAATCAGACTACAGGTAACACGACAAACTTACCTTATATAACTTTCTGATTTCTCATGATACAGTTATGAAATTTTGTACATAGATTCTTTACATGAAAATACTACATAATATGTGTATCGGGTTTCGCATCTACAAAAACTAATGTTGTATAATGTTAACAGCTTCCTTGCATCTCGTTAGTGTATGTAGGTAAGATAGACAGAGGTAAAAATATGTTCACACTGTTTATAGGAAGTAACTAAAAATATGTACATATAACTTATGAAATAACTATAATAATATAATATATAATATTTCACAACTATCACACAGCGCCGTCTAGTCCCAAGCTAAGCAGAGCTTGTGTTATGGGTACTAGACAACTGATAAACATACTTATATATTTCTAAAGACATACATATTATAGATAAATTACACCCAGACATAGAACAAATTATCGTGCTCATCACACAAACATTTGTCCTGGGTGGGAATCGAACCCACGACCTCCGGCATAGCAGTCAGGGTCACTAACCACTAGACCAACAGGCCTGTCAAAACTGTTCATTTAAGTATTTTTAAATTTATTTGCACACATATAAATAGAAGAAGATACATTATTATAAAAAACAGATTTGCGAAAAGAGAGATTAGAAGAAATGTAGACAATGGTGTGTAGAAATAAGAAAATAAGAGTTAATGAAATCTTAAATTAAAGTAACACATATAAATTAAAAAATATTTTTAATAAAAACTTAACTATTTAAAGACACCTTGTAACCTATCCTGTCTGGACCTAGCCCGAATCTTCTACAGCACGTAGTTTTCCGCGCGCACCTCAATGAGATGTCAGCAAAACCATAGGGGAGTAGGGCCGAGACCTTCTGGGACCATGGGTTGGCTTCCATAAGGGAAACCCGAAATCCTAAAATACAAAGCAATGAAGGAACATAGGAGTGGGTTTTAGTCAGTAAAAGTCTGACGTGCCCTCCCTCTCCGCCCTAGAGTTGAAGTCATCTGATGATTTCCCACCTTAAAACAAAAAGCCCTATAGAACTCTACACTATTATTATTGACTAGAGTCTGTCTAAAAAGTCAGAAGACTTGGGTAATTAGGACAAAATGAAATCTGATGTAGTCAACACTGGTTCAATAATCAAGGTTGATTAAGAGATCTTGATCATAGTTTACTAATAGAAGAACCTTATAAAAAGTATCGAACATAAGTATTTTTTCAATGATTGAATATTATACAAAATTCCCAAAAATTCAAAATATTAGAAAAAGTTCTCATTGGATCATCAAGTTTTCACGTCCTGAGGTTTATAAGGCTGTGGATTACACATCAGCCGAAATTGTTTCAATGAAAAACGAACCGATTCAACAATACAACCTTTCTTCCTAAATCCCCGTACGCACAATAAAGACGTTTACACTTTACGACTAGCCCAGCATCCGAAGAGCATCTAATCCTGTAAATTCACGGAACCATCCCTGGACTATCATTGCAGCCCATCGAGGTTCCTACTCATTTCCGCAGCCGGCAATCTGCCCCATAAGCCTGCGATACTACACCACACCAATTTAAACTTTAACCCTTTCGAATAAGGTTAAGTTTTTATTGTGCTTATAGGCCGTGAAGTTGCTGTTGCCATCAGCACATGATAAGTTTACTACCACGCAAGTTTAAACCGTAACTTGGTGCAATAAGGTATATTTTCCCATGTGGTTGGTAAGTTTGAAGTGGTTGGTTATACAGTTAAGCAAATTAAGACTTTATTACGTTGTCATAGGGATGTGTTTGTGAGGTGGGTTAAGGAAGTTTATTGCAGCGTAAGGCTGGCTACCTCGGGGGCATGTAGTTAGATTGAAGATATTAGTGTGGATATTTGTGTGTTTAGCCGTTTGTTATCATTCTTGAATGTCTGTTTGTTTGTTTCCTGGTTTATCTTTTTCGAGGGTTCTTCTAGGTTTATCGCTGCCATTCATATAAATATCTTAAAGGGCAGCGATATTGAAGGAATACTTGACTTTCTGATATATTTGCTGCAGGGCAAAATAACCCTCTGAACAAATAACAATCAGACTGATCTTTTGTTAGTGGAAATCTTGCTTATAAAAACATTCACCGTTTTCATTTGAAGATAGACGGACAGAATACTCTATATTATTTATGTAGATAAGTACAACACATTTAATAAGTTAATAATATATATTTTTCTATCATTTTTCCTGGTTTCACTACTTTATTCCATTTTTATTTCACACTGGTAGATAGCAGTTGTGGGCTATGCTAAAAAAACAAACACAATTTATTTGTTGGAAAAAATTGCATGTTTTTATTTTTTCTTCTCACATGATAGAAGCAACAAAATATTTTTATGCATATGAAAACAGATTTTTACCGCCACAAAAGTTTATTAGTTTTACAGTTATTTTCTTCACAAGTGTATTGAAAAACATCGTATGATACACGTGAATAATGATTACCGTTCTCGGCTCTCTTAAGACCCTCGCCATGGCTCGGGTGTAAATACCGTCTCGACGGTAATCACTAACATTACACACTTATAGCATAATGTACTATAACCAGAATTCTTGTAATAAATAAAATAACACTCTCTTAAATGTCCATGGACATTCTTGCAAGTTCTTCTCCATAGACGTCTAGTGTCTACGCTTTGGAATTTATATTTATAATTCCAATTCCAAATTCATTTTACAAAAATATATATATATATTTTTTTTTTATTGATATAAACTAGTGCTTTACTGCGATACCACCTGATGGTAAGCAGCGATGCAATCTTTGATGGTGAGGCGCACTAGTTTATTAAAAGCCTATTCACTCTAGCCTTGAAGACACCCAAATTATAGGTAATCGGACGGGAAGACCGCAGCAGGCAAACTGTTCCAGTCCTTCGACGTACGCGGTAATTTCTTGATAATTCCAAAGTACCTATAAATAGTAGATATATTTTGAAATAAATGCTTTGGTTGAATTTTAATGCATTGTTTAAATGGTCTAAAACCATACCTTTAAAATGTGGATTAAGCAAATGTGTCGAGTTAGCCTTTTCGGCAAGCTTCACTGAAGTACCGAGGAAGTCAATATATAGGTACTTCAGTAAAATTCTCAGCACCGTTTTACTGAGATCACACCTGATTCAATGATTCTGCACATTGTGCAAGACAGTTGAGACAGAAAACTACTCCAATTACATCATAAAAACTACTAGGAATCAATTTTACTCTTACAAATAATTAAAACAGCAACAGAACTACTCTCGTTAAAAGATCACTGAAGCCTCATATTCCCTTGTTCTCTACTTAGTTACCTCACCTTTCTATCTCTGACCCATAACTTAAAAAGACAGGTCAACTCAAGTGCACGCTGCCCAATAAGAACACTTTAACGTTCACGAGGGAAATCAGATAAAGTACGGCGTGATTGGCATGTTTATGTTACCCTTAATAAATATCACATGCGGCTTCTGACCACAGGGTGTGGACCACAGAGTTAGGAGCGCCGTTGCCGGCAGTTACAAATATAGAGAAGCCATTGCTAATAAATATTCGTGGCCTCGCAATTGCACTGCGGTAGAAAGAAGGAAAAGTGGACTACAAACCCTCGGAAGCTTGCCATCTACTTGGTCAGTAAACATAAGCTGTTCTAGGTTATACCTTTACCCCATATTTTTACATTTATCATGCTGTAATAACTGTAGTCAGGATGATCATGGTTTGTTCATTTATAAGAGTAAACCGTGACTGACATTTATGAGTGAAACACACTTGGTTCTAAGAGTGAGACACACTTGGTTCGAATAGAATGTTCCACAATTCCGTCACTACCAACCAATAGACACCGAAGCAGGTATTCCATAATCGAGCAATATATATATGATAGCTCACCGTACTGTTAGGACCCAACCGGGGTCAACGGTGCATTGTATTGTATTCAGAGAGAGATGTCAGAATTATTGACGGAGCTAGTTTTAAGGCTGATGCCTGCCTGAGCTGCGGATGAGAAACCGTGACTCTTGCAAAGGACAACTGGAGGAACACTCAGGGTTTCAGTCAGTAAAAGTCTGATACTCCCTCTTGCTCCTTCCAAAAAAGGAAAAGGTAGATGCTCTGTGATGGAGACGCATAAAGGTGGGTTTACGCTGCAGGAGCCGGCAAGAGCGAAACACGAGCCGAGCTCAAGTTCGTGCAGTCTGGACCGACTCTAGAGGAGCCGAGCACGAGCGACATTACACGAGTTTGAGCTCGGCTCGTACTCGTCCCACCTAAAGGAACTCTGTTCACGTAGGTAAAATCTTTATGTAATCTTTGGCAAGACGAACGGCCGCCAGAGTTAATTGGTCGCCCCTTTTGTTAGAGTATTTGTATGCGAGAGGGGTTCCTAACTAATTGAGGCGTCTAACACCGACTTGTGAAAATGTTTATTTACTTGTAGAATGAGATGGTACACCCGGCTTCTGTATTTCAGCTGCCGGTACATTTAAATAGCATTATTATATCCGAATATCCTGACAGCATTACATTTCTGTAAAATATCGTAGCTTGTGATGTTTTTTTTTTATGGTGGGAAAATCATCTAATGACAACCCTCGCTTTTGGGCGGAGCGGGAGATAGTGTCAGACTCTTACTGACTAAAACCCCACCCCGTTCCTTCGTACCTTCATACCGGGGCTCGAGCTACTCTTTCTAAACTAACTCTGGCCGCAGTAGGCTTCGACCCAGCTGGGCCCCTGCTGTTGCTGACCACTCACTCACACTGAGGCGCGCGGGGATAGTGCGCGCCATCGACGACTTGGGGCTCGGTCCGGACAGTTACCAGACGGTCGGATAGCTTGAGATGTTCTCAGTTAGTTATATATATGTTCGCATGTTGAAGTTAACAGGCTTCTTTTCCACTCCTCGTCAACATCGAGCACGGTTTAAAATCTTGTTACTTCATCTAACGCAATCCAACACGATGTTTGACGAAAAAAGAGAGATTACGCCTGAAAACTCTGTTAGCATTCGGTATTTCCATGATTTACAAAACTTGTTCTAGGAAATACGCGTGGAAACCTTATTTGACACCATACGGATAAGTGAGAAAGCTGATGCTTCAAAGGCTGTTGTTTTTTTTGTTTGTAACCGTAAAACATACTCTGTCTTTAGTGGTACCTAATTTGAAGAACTGAAGGATCTCTCTCCTATAAAACTAATTAGGTACCTTACATTTCGAATACCGTAATTAGAGACACAACAGAAAGACAATGAGATGAGAGCAAATTCGCTTGATGTTGAATTAAAAGTTCCTATCCCAGTAATTAGCCCTCTAACAATGCCAACAGGGATGGTCAAAATATCAAATGATATAGAAATTAACATTTCAAATTGATCATAATAACATTACTATCCAGTACCTACACTGACCCAGTGGATACACAATTCGAAATCACTGTCATCAATTATGTAGGATTCATGACAAGTTGATTGCATGTGCCTGCCAGTCAAACGAGTGACCTATTAATACAATATCTAGTTAATAACTTACTCCTATTATTATTACTTTGCTAGCAGACACCTGCGACTTCGTTCGCATCAAATTTATAAAATTCATAAAACAGCACAACACATTTCATCAGAATTTCAAGAAGATTTTATTGCTTGGAATCTTAATTCTTTTACTAAATTAAGCCTATGTTAAAAAGAATGAAAGTCTCGTCAGAATCAGTATAGCCATTTTGGAGATTAGCAGAAACAAACAGACGGACAGACTAATAAATTAAAAAGTGTACTTTTAGCATAGGTACAGGTCGCGCGGTGGTTTAAGATCGCTCGGCAAAAGTGGAAGGGGCATGCGCAGTATTCAATTCTAAGGTCTATTTGGTGACGTGCGGCGTGAGGGGGACAGGTGTGCGCCGACGGCGACACGTCATTGGTAGATCAGTCGCTCTTCAATTCCCGCGTTGCGTTCACGCGTCTCATTGGATACTGTTGTACTTGGGTACTGTTGCGTACAGCTTGTGTTATCGTATTAGTACGTAGTGGTAAAAAATATTATTATTAATGTTACTGATGACACTCCGACAGCGAAGAGAGTGATGATAATGAGTCCGAAATGTCTGACGACAACGTTGTGCACTTGTACCCTTAGGCTCGTGCTTCCACCCTCAACGTTCTACTTCAATATCCCAAGATGAATGAAAGGAAGGAATATCACCACTGTCGGATGATTAATTTTCCTACAATTTTATGTATTAAATATAGTAACTATTTACTTTTATTTTTTCTGAATAGGTTTTCTGAGTAGGTAACTACTTACAAGATAAATTACAAACTTTTCCTTTAGAACCAAAAATGACATGTGACATCCACCAACCCGAACTGGGCCCGCGTGGTGAATTACGGCCCATTCCTTCTCCTAGAGAGGAGGCCTGAGTCCCAACAGTGGGAACATTAAAAGGCTGATTATTATTATTGATTAAAGAGGCATGAAAATATATACACCCTATATGCGAGTGGCTCCATCCCTTTAACGGTTCAGTTTAGGCCGTTAAATGGATTGCTGTAAGAGCTCGTGGTAGACCCTGTGATTGATCAAGAGGAACACTGTCAAGTTAGAATCCCTGCACACGGGCCACAAAAAAAGCCGCTTCAAGATTCTTTTTGTAGCAGCCTTTTTTTGTGGCTCGTGTGCGGCGGTGCCGCAAGAAGCCGCTTCAAGCTTTTTCGGACACAAGCTGTCGCGCGTTTCAGCTTTTTTTTGGAACACTTTATATAAAAGAAGAAACTGACTGACAGACATATCAAAGCACAGCCGAAATAACTGAGCCCTGGAGCATAAAATTTTAGACAAGGTTTCTTTATGACGTAAGTGAGCACTAAGAGATGATTTTCTAAAATTCACCCCCTGAATTGCACAAAATGGGGGTCCAAAGTTTGTGTGGAGAAAGCTATTATCACGCGGGCGAAGCCGCTGGCAGAAGCCAGTTAAATATAAGCTTTCTAATATCTTATATCAGTGTTAAGGAAAAGAAAGACAGTTTCCTGCTCATCTTCATGCCTTCTTAATTTCCTTATTAGACATTACCGGACAGAGTTCTGTTAATGATAATAATGATTGTAGGCCACTGGAGGCTAAATTACGACAGTAAGGTACAATCGTCGAGATATTTTCGTCCTGACTATAGATATTCGAGATCTAACGCTTGGTACCCTTCGGCTGAATACTTCCCTTATCTAAGTATAGTTCTATACCTTGATATAATATTTATATTTATATTTATAAAGAGGAAAAGTTTGTTTTTTTATTTGTAGGACGTAATCTCTGAAAATACTGGACCGATTGCTACACTTTTTTCACCAATAGAAAGCCATTATTCCTGAGTGACATAGGCTATATTTTACGGGCAAAGCTGCGGTCAAAAGCTAGTAATATTTTAAAGAGGAAAGATTTATATTTTTGTTCAAGTAATCCAAAAACTTCTGGACCAATTTTAAAAATTTGTCACCCGAGTAGGTATGCTACTTTATCACTGAGTGACATAGACATACATTATATGTCTAACTTTTACCCGAGCGAAATCGCTGGAGCGGCAATAAAATAAATAGATGAATATGTATTCTTAGAATAGTCTTTATTCTTAGTTCTTTTGAGGAAAACTTCTTCCACTCCAACGAAAGAAAAACCCTCGATTTAACGTCATTTGCTAACAAGGTGTAATTGACAATTTCGTTGAGTCGAGTCGAGTAGAGGAATAACTTAAAATATATAATTAGTTTATTACTAATGCCGATAATGATATACAAAAGCCGAGTGTCATAGTGTTTCACATTATCGTACTCATTTTTTTATGTTTTTTTTTTTTTGTGTATTTTGTAGAGCTGAGCCTATTTATATTCCCATTCCCCATTTCTTTTCTTTAATAATTTATATAGCAGAACAACGTTTTCCGGGTTGCTAGTTTATTAAAAATAAATCTCCTTACAAACGAAAGTAACTCCTAGCAAACGCATTGCACCGAATAAACGAGTACGAATTTCAGAGTTCACTTACAGCTCAAAATTCAAATCAAAACCTTGCAGACAGATCGATCGCTCACACAGCGACTATCGTAATCCGTTTACTGTACACCTCTGTGGCACGATGACAGGAATGACCGACCCGGCCATTCACTCTGCCCACACTAATCCATCAATGGATGGAAAATGTGGACAAAGTTCCCTTTGGTGTGGTGAAGCTGTTGCAGCTTGTGACAGAATGTGGATAGAGCAAAAGTGGGATGATTTTATTAGTTTTTAATCGAGTTTGTCTACAACTAGCTTCTACCAGGGATTTCACCCGCTTAATAGAAAATATATACCTACTAGCGGTCTGCCGGGGCTTAACGTCTGTCGGGACTTCGGGACATAACCCTTGTCCTGCCTGAAATCTGACTTTTCGTCAGAGAAAATTGAGAACCATATTGGGGCACCACCTATAAGTGAGTTCAATTGTATTTTCGAACCATACAAGAACTCGCTCAAATATACATACAATTTTATGCAAATCTGTCAAGCCGTTTAAAATGAAATAGGAGACAAACATACATACAGAAGAATTATATATATGAAGATTTCACTCAATGATGAACTAATGTTTTACAGATCAAAGATTTTTTTTAAACCGATTCAGTAGTTTTTGAGTTTATTCGTAACAAATAAAACTACAAAAAAGCAAAATTTTCTCTTTAAAATAAATGGAAGTATAGATAATGTTTGAATGTTACTACGTGAATTATTGTGTTCTATGATAAGGTTAACTTATATTACCGCACGTCGCTTAATGTCTACCTACTAGTTTGTTAGTGGACGCCCTTTT
Organism: Mythimna ferrago; assembly: GCA_910589285.2. NCBI lineage: Eukaryota > Metazoa > Arthropoda > Insecta > Lepidoptera > Noctuidae > Mythimna > Mythimna ferrago. The sequence continues at coordinate 8,266,471 of OU342693.1, forward strand.
GAAGTAGTCCTTATACAAAAGTCTTAACGCGAAACTGGCCGACTTTTTCGACCACTTCGCTGTCCAACACAGAAACTCTCTCGTCCGCAGTTTTTTATCTGCTACAAACAAGAACCACTAAACTCGCGTAAAATACAGCACGAAAAACGTCCACCTAGATATAAAATATACATCAATCACCCAAACACAATTACGGCAAGAGGAAACAGAAAATAAAATTGGCAATATAAATAGATGTTACAAATTAATTGGACGTTTTCCGCCAATGTGGACGTTGGCGCTCGTTAAAAATCTCATCAGCAGCGGGACGAGCCATTTCACTCTCACGCCAATGGTTCGGCCCCTCATACCGACCATAAACACTTGTTCAACCAAAATAATGTTTGTTTTTAACGTAAACTTTATGCTTAGAGAAAAAAAATCCCTGTAATAATATCTTTTTTTAACTCATTTTTTTAGTGTTTTTTTTAAACTAGTGTTTTTTTTTTAGTGTATTTATTGAAATTATAAAATATAGGTGTTACTTTAAATTTAAAACTCGCCAAACTTTGACGTTTGAAGGCGAGAAGCGCTCTTTACCATAACAGTGCTACCTTTGTAGTTTGTACACACTTACTACCGTATAGTTAGAATTACATAATTAATATATTTACCAATGTTCACAATCGAGTACAATGTTCTTTAATTTTGTTTTAAGTTATTGTTTAATCAGTTTTACTTCTTTTCTCAATAAATCTATTTTGTTAAACACTTTAAGTACCAAATGCTTAGATGTTCTCTTACCATAATAATTTGTAGTCTGTGGTTGAACCAATTTATTATCTCTAACCATACGTTGTACTTATTTTTGACACTAACTTTATATTCATCATTATTATGAAATTCCAGACCTACCAAATAATCTATTTTTTTATCAATGGGTATAATATCTATATTCTATATAAATAAAATAATATATCTATATTAAATACGGTAAGGATTTTTTTGTTTTTAGTATATGCGAAACCTGAATATAGTGTGTTCAGAATCAGTAACTGAATCGATTCCAATCATTTTTACACCATGTTATATTTTTTTCCCAAAAATATTTAAAAGAGGTCACAATTTGGACACCACCGACAGTAAGTACAAAACAGGTCACGTCAGGTCATAGTGGGCATGAGGAGACAGCGCACAGGCTGGGTGCGGATGCAAAACAACCCTTCAGCCACCCGGATGGCCCGGTGACCATGTATTTATGTCGACAGCCACGTACCATAACTGGCTCATAACTTTGTGATTTTTCATAATATAGTTTTATTTTGTACATAAATTCTTTACATAAAAATACTAAACATAGACAGGTGTTTCATGTTTTACATATACTAAAAAATAAGGTAGTATGATCAGCCTTTTTAATGTTCCCAGTGCGGGGACTCAGGCCTCCTCTCTTAGGGAGGGAATGGGCCTTAATCCACCACGATAAGTACGGGTTGATGAATGTCACAAGTCTTCGTTCTAGGACATGCCGGTTTCCTGACGATGTTTTCCTTCATCATTTTGAGAGCAGTGGTGATAAAATAAATTATACAAACTAATGTGCCTGGCTGGATTTGAGCCGCGACCTACAACACGTAAGTCGGGGCCAGTACCACTCGGCCACCGCTGCTCACAAACCTTACACCTTACACAAATGATATGTTAAACGTTTGGAGCAAGCTTCTAAGAAAATAAAAAACTCCTAAAGGAATATGGTAAGCGCTCAATTTAAATATTCTTCGTTAGCGGTTAGAATGAATGGAACAATTACGTTCTCCATTCACCACTCTCGGTCTTCAGAGCTCGCGAATAAACTGGCGCGTTCCACGTATGAAATCATATTTTAATCTATGCATTCACAAAAGAGTTACTGTCAAGTACTTACAAAAGTGACTAATGACAGAGAAATGAGCCTACTCTATGAAAGGCTATAATTAGGAAGCATGCATTTACCGACTTTTTTTTAGTTTTTCTTCATTTATATCTGGATCTGAACAATGTCTGGTGCAATTTGCTAGAGCTGCCAACTTCAAAAGGAACAGTGTAACTTTGACATTTTACAGTCTATTATAAAATCGTGGCTGTAGTTCAGCAAAGATTTAGTAAATCTCCTCGACCGAAAACTGAGCTACGAAATAAAAAACGCTGTTACTTTGACTAGAGCTTTGAAACTTTTTCGTTATTTATACCTAGGTATGCAATTAGCATTGATGTAACGTGAGGTCTCGGAAACTCGGAAATGTCAAATTACTCTTTGTGGACATTTTGTTGTGATTTTATTACTATTTTGTTTTAGGGTTTTTAAGAATATTTTGTGCTAGCTTTTGCCCGCGGCTTCGCCCGCATACATGAATTAATCTAGTATGTCACTTAGGAATAAAGCAGCTTTCTATCGGTTAAAAAAATTTCGCAATCGGACCAGTACTTTCAGAGAAAAAAAAAATTCTTTGCCTTTTATAATATTAATGTAGCAGTGTAGACTACAACCGATTGACAATGGCAGATTAAGATATCTATGGTTCTACCGACAACTGCATATAGGAGTTTTTTTTTCTGTCGATACCTTTTTTTTTTTTTTTTTTTTTTTTTATGGTGGGAAAAAATCATGCATTGACATCCCCTGCCCTTGGGTGGAGCGGGAGATAGTGTCAGACTCTTACTGACTAAAAGACCCACCCCGTTCCTTCTAGCCTTCATACCGGGGCTCGAGCGCCCTTTCGGATAACCCTGGCCCCAGTAGGCTTCGACCCGGCTGGGTCCCTGCTGTTGCTGACAACTCCTTGAGGCGCGCGGGAACAGTGCGCGCCGTCGACGCCTTGGGCTTGGTCCGGACAGTTACCGGACGGCCGGACAGCGAGCTACCCATTGCTCACTGTCCGCAAGCCCGCGCCTACGGTGGCCGGAAATCGGGATCTGAATCCCGGCGGCGGCGGCGGCGGCGATAACGCCGTTGCCTGATGCGTTCGGCCTCCTCCTTTGCGAGCATTACTGCTTCGCAGAAGTCGGCGACCGCCTGCCACTCCTCCTCGCTCCGGACCATGGCCTCAACCAAGGCCCGGCGCGAGAGGTCTCCGCCGCCGATCGCCCCCACGAGGGCACGGCGATGCTCCGCCCAAGCAGGGCACACCTCGACTGTGTGCTCCACCGTGTCCTCCGGGCATTCCGCACAGTGGCGACACCCGGGCGTCACTTCCGCACGAATCCGTTGCAGGAAACTCCCGAACGAACCATGTCCGGTAAGGACCTGCGTCATGCGGAAGGTAAGGACGCCGTGAGGTCTTTCCAGCCACGCCTCAAAGAGGGGACTTACCGCCACGATTGTGGCGTGCCCAGCACTGGGTTGCGATAGTCGCTGACGCCATTTCACCATAAGATCCCGCCGGAGCTCTGTCCGCCATGCCGTGACCTGTCGCGGCAGCGGACTTTCACCCCGGCGTTGCATCTCCACGCGCATATCGTGCATGTGTGCAAGGACTGTTGCTTCCAGATCCCACGGTGGTAGGCCAGCCAGAAGGCTCGCCGCTTCGCGGGAGACCGTGCAGTATCCCCGCACCATCCTTATCGCCATGACCCTCTGGCAGGCGTTCAGTATGGCCGCCGGTTGCTTTTTCAGCGACGGCGCCCACACCGGCGCCCCGTAGAGGGCCATGGACCGAACGATCCCCGCGTAGAGCCTCCGGCAGGAGGCGTCTGGACCCCCAAGGTTGGGCAGGAGCCGCTTGAGCGCAGCCCCAGCCCGGTTGAGTTTGGGAGCCAGACGTCGGAAGTGCTCCACGAAATTCCACCGGCTGTCGAGGACGACTCCCAGGTACTTCATCGTCGACCCGACACCGATGTGAACTCCTCCTACCGTTAGTTGGGAACTCAATGGCGGCGCGTTCCGAGACTGGCGACCGTGGAAACACATTGCCTCGGATTTGTGAAGCGCCACCTCGAGTCCCAACTCCTGGATCCTGTCAACGACCATCGCAACCCCGCGTGTCGCTAGAGCGACCGCCGCCTGGTACGACTCTCCCTGCGCTAGAACCAGCGTGTCGTCTGCGTAGCAAACCACGCTGACCCCGTCAGGGAAGTCGCCGCGCAGCACGTAGTCGTACCCGATGTTCCACAAGGGTGGCCCTAGTACCGACCCCTGCGGAACACCGCACGACATCTCTCGACGTTTCCAGTCTCCCTGGTGACCGGGGTAGACTATAAACCTATCCGACAGATAGGCCTCGACCACTCGACAGAGGTATTCGGGCACCCGGTGGTACCGGAGTGCCCTCCGGATCGTACTCCAGGGCAGGGAGTTGAAGGCGTTGGCAATGTCCAAGGACACTGCCACGACACACCTGCCCCGGGACACCGCATCCCCCGTCGTGAGGGCTCGCACGCGCATGATGGCGTCCACCGTAGAGCGCATCCTGCGAAAGCCGAACTGTCCGTCCGAAAGGTCCGGCCCCACCCGTGTTAGGCGCCCGACGAGGCGGTTTGCAATGACTCTCTCAAAGAGCTTGCCCACCTCGTCGAGCAGCACAATGGGCCGGTACGCGGACGGAGAGTCCGCAGGGCGCCCTGGCTTCGCTATGAGGACCAGTTTCCCCGTCTTCCAGCAAAGTGGGAACTGGCCCCTCTCCATACATGCGCTGAAGAGCCCTCTCAGTCGAGGCCCGAGAGCCTCCATGGCCAGGACCCAGGCCTTTCCAGGCAAGCCGTCGGGTCCTGGGGCGGTGTTTTTGGCACTTAGCCTTCGCACCGCCACTCTCATCTCTACCTCGGTCACCTCTGGAGCATTGTCATCGTCGTCGCTGTTGCGGTCCGCGTCAGACACCGCTGGCGGTGAAGGCGGAGCCATGGGCGGGGGGGAGTGTTCCCCCCGCGCAGGGAACAGAGCGTTCACCGCACCCTCTACGATCTGGGGCCGGAGACTCTGAGTCAGTGGGGGAGCCCAGGGACGGAGCTTTTCCCGTACCATATTGTACGGGCGCCCCCATGGGTCCGCGTTCAGAGACCCCAGCCACACGTTGCGGGCCTCCAGTTTGGCCCGCTTGATCTCCGTTCGGAGGGTGCGTTTTGCCGCTCTGTATCCCTCATACAGCTCCGCCTCTCTGGCCTCCGCATCCGGCGGGCGGATGCGGCGCCTGCAGTGTCTGGCGTACCGGCGCCGCGCGTGACTGCATGCGTTGCGCAGTGCAGCAATCTCCGGCGACCACCAGCACACCTGGCGCTTAGCTCGCCCTGGACGGACTCGGGGCATTGCCGCGTCGCAGATTTGCGACATGGCCTCCCGGAACCACTCCGCCTCGACGTCTATGTCGACAGGCCTGTCCGGTGCTTGCACCCAGGCCTGTACCGTCGCGGCTTCCAGGAGGAGCTCCCGGTCCATCTGCTTAAGCGCCCACCGCGGACCGCAAGGGCTCTGTCGGACCGGCGCGGCCGAGGTTTCGGCGGAGACGTCCAACCGGATGTACCGGTGGTCGGAGTACGTCTCCACCTCCTCCATAACGCGCCAGTCGACGACACGCGGCGACAGAGCGGGGCTGGCGAACGAGATGTCCACCACTGATTCACCCCGCATCCGCACCAACGTGGGGACAGAACCCCGGTTCAGGACTACCAGGCCCAGCTCCAAAGCCCAGTCCTCCACCATCTGACCCCGTGGGTTCGTGTACCGGGAACCCCAAGCCGTATTCCAGGCGTTGAAGTCCCCGCAAACGACCACGGGGAGGGTGCCAAACCCAGCGACGACGACATTTAGCTCCATAAGGGAGACTTGGAGTTCGTCGAGAGATCTGTTCGGGGACAGGTAGACGCCTACCACTGCAATGTCCCCGAACCGTGCTGCCACGCAGCCCCGTCCCCTCGCAACAGCCTTCTGTCGATACCTATAATTTGTCTTCTGCGCATGCGTCACGTCGATGTTAAACTTTATCGCACTCTCACCGCACAAAGAATGGTTTTAATTCAAACTTTGCCTCCTTGCGAGTTAAAAACAACTTTTAAATATGCTTAGAGAAAAAAAATCTGTTTAGTAAGTAAGGATTTTTTTTCTTTATTTAGGCCCTTTAGCTATGATTTTTATAAAAGAGTGTCTTAGAGTTTCTTACACGTTCTTCTCCACAGATATCTACGTTTTGGAACGTGCAATAATTAGCTTTACTTTTTTTTTAATTGACCGACATTTTGACAATTAAAAAGTGCCTGTGATTGGTCTATTCAAATAGACCAATCACAGTACACAATAAACGCTTAAGATTAAAAAAAAATATTATTGTTATTATTTTTTGACACAATATGAGCATAAACAAAACAATATTTGGTGCCACAGGATACTTATAAATAAAAATGAATAATGCAAAGGAAAATAAAGTTCAATCAGATTAACAACCGACTCCAGAGAGGAAGTAACGCCTGTCTTTGAAGACTGACTGCAATTTATGTTGACTAATGAAGGTACTTTAAAATAAATATATACGAAGAACATTAAATACCTATCTTCTCTTGATAAATGTTTAATATCAAGAAACAAAGAATCAAGTTAATAAAATATACAATCAGGCTTGAAAATTTTTTCTCGGACAAAACATAAAATGTTATGAATTGAATTGATTTTTATTAGTAACAATTCGGATTACAAAAACATAAAAAGGCATCATGAACACAATGATTTTTAAAATTCATGAAAATACCTATTTTTAAAATTCATGAAAATACCTATTTTTAAAATTCATGAAAATACCTAAATGCCAAAAGCATTATATCTATTTGAAAATGATTAAATTATCTACATGATAGTTATGCGCCATCACGATCCATGGTGGACTTGCCACCCATACCTATGTACTAAATGTTTTAGGAACTTAATCTTTGTGCGTACAATTGGCACAACTAACGAGTGGAATTCCCTGCCGAAGTCTATGTTTTCAGATAACTACAACCTACGTATCTTTAAATTAAGAGTGAATAGGTTACTTTTAGGCAAGCGTGCCCCATGGTCGGCCGCATCGTCGCTTACCATCAGGTGAGATAACTACTTAGTGGCCAAGTGCGAGCCTATCAATATTAAAAAAACACCTCCAGAACTTTTATATTGTCATATTTTCAGTCCATTACTAATACTAACCAATAAAGTTCAAGTTTACCTATCAATCGAAGAACTTTAAGTCTACAAATTGCAGTCCCTTTTCTTTTTTGAAAATGATGACGTACGTACGTATAATAATGACGTACTTGCTTTTCCGATTTTCTTTAACGTGGCAGAATATTTGATTATCGACTCTACTTGCCATTAATAAAAAAAAATAGAATAAAAATACATATAGTAAGGAATATAAGATATCCTGCAATACAAAGATCAGTATCTACCTACTAATACAGCTAGAAAGCTTTTAAAGGTAAATTGCATGGCAGTAAGGTAAATTCATAATCCCTCTTTTTGCTTCTGCTACTGTCAGCAGCCTCTTATGCAGCTTGGTGTCGTTAGCGCCGCACTAAATGATACCTGCAGCCATATTCTGGAACAATGTAAACGTTTGTACTGAAATTCTATGAGGTTCCTTTAAGGGGATGCAATTCGACATACATTTTCACTGTTTTTCATACAACCAAAGGTATTTACGCGATTATGACGTCATTAGATATTTTTCATTAGATATGTTAGAAATATAGTATCTCGTGGATATTATGTAAGTTTCTATTGAAATCAATTTATAAATTTTTGTGAAACTAACCCAATAAAGACCTTTAAAAATCTGCTATTTTGTATAAACTTTGACACTTCATAATTTACTCAAAAATCAAAAAAAAACAAAAACAATGTAACAATAGAAGCCTTGCAATCAAAATTCTGAATGACGCCAAATTTTTCAAACGCGAGCAGCTGTTTTGTTATTATGATAAAATTAATGAGTATGAAAAAAATATGTTTCTTTGGGAAAATTGTTTGTAATCATGAGTACAATCACGTGTATAAGTATCGGTCACTAATTACCAGTCACCCTATATTTTCGCAAAGGAGGAGGCCGAACGCATCAATCAGGCAACGGCGTTTTCGCCGCCGCCGCCGCCGCCGGGATTCTGATCCCGATTTCCGGCCACCGTAGGCGCGGGCTTGCAGACAGTAAGCAATGGGTAGCTCGCTGTCCGGCCGTCCGGTAACTGTCCGGGCCAAGCCCAAGTCGTCGACGGCGCGCACTGTTCCCGCGCGCCTCAAGGAGTTGTCAGCAACAGCAGGGACCCAGCCGGGTCGAAGCCTACTGGGGCCAGGATTATCCAAAAAGGCGCTCGAGCCCCGGTGTGAAGGCTAGAAGGAACGGGGTGGGTCTTTTAGTTAGTAAGAGTCTGACACTATCTCCCGCTCCGCCCAAGAGCGGGGAATGTCATTGGATGATTTTTTCCCACCATAAAAAAGTCACCCTATATTTTATATTAATATTAACATCTGTAAGCCACCCAAATAAAAACAATATTTAACTCTCTTTCAATACTTATATTTAGAGTTTTTTTAAGTTAATTAGGTATTAAATTAGATAGATACACTCTTTATTAAATAACATACATAATAACAGGAAGTAAGCTAGTTAGTAGAAACTTAGCGTAAATTAGTGAAAAGTATTATTATCTTTTTTACAACCAATACATTTTCAGCAGAATCTACTTGATAGTTCAGGAATACGGCAGCCATTGCTCCCGTTCCATTTGTTCGGCGTGTGCCACATTTGGCACTCGCATGCTTTCTGCCCCTCAGAGGCCGAAGCCGAAAGCCGAGGCCGACTGCCGATGGACGAGTGCCGAGTGCCGATGTAATGAGTGATGTGAAACGTACAGCTCAAAGTAAAGTGCAGTGGTAAGAACTGTTTAGGTACTTCGAATGGAAAAATATCGAGGTCATTCTGATCTCCATTGCAAATTGCATTTTACGTTGGTATAATTAGAGTTCAATAGTAGCTAGCACTCTCCCTAGGCTAGTGTCTAAAATTTCTTACTAAGTAAAAGGTTAATGATTCAGTTGCTTCTATACTTTAGTAGATATTAATCTAGCTTTTGCCAATCGCTTCGATCTGATGAAAATAGAAAATTATATACCAAAGAAACTTACCCCTGAGATAATAAATAAAAATTTTATTCCACGACATTTTAATATCGTAACATTTTGAATTTTTATTCAATGACATTTCATTTAGTGACATTATTTAAAATCTTATTCAATAAAATTTCATTTAAACACAATTATAATTTAAGTAGGTTTTTAATAGATTTTTATATATCGTTTGCTTTAAGAATATCAAATTTTTATTGTATTATTAGATATTTAATTTCTTAACTAACTTATAATTATATGATACTAGCATATAAACAAAAGTTGTCTTTAAATAAATTATTATTTTATTCTTATAATTCCGGGATTAAAATGATAGCCTATTCCAAGTCATATTCTCCTGAGTACCATGACATGTATCGTTAGCCGTTTGAGCGTAAAGGAGTAACTAGCATATGTACACACAAATATATATATACGAACTTTTATCTATAACTAGCTTTTGCCCGCGCGGCTTCGCTCCCGCTCTTCCCTAGTCCACTCTACTCTACCCTTCTCTACCCTACCCTACCCTACTCTACCCTACTCTACCCTACTCCGCCCTACTCTACCCTACTCTACCCTACTCTGCCCTACTCTACCCTACCCCACTCTACCCTACTCCGCCCTACTCTACCCTACTCTACCCTACTCTACCTTACTCTATTCTACTCTATCCTACACTACCTTACCCTACCCTACCCTACTCTACCCTACTCTACCCTACTCTACCCTACTCTACCCTACCCCACTCTACCCTACTCCGCCCTACTCTACCCTACTCTACCCTACTCTACCCTACTCTACTCTACCCTACTCTACCCTACTCTACCCTACTCTACCCTACTCTACCCTACTCTACCCTACTCTACCCTACTCTACCCTACACTACCTTACTCTACCCTACTCTACCCTACACTACCTTACCCTACTCTACCCTAATTTTCATATTTTTTTCCATAAGAACATTCTCCTCACAATAACAAACACAACAAAAAAGAATTAGCGAAATCGGTCCAGCCGTTTACGCGTGATGCCGTGACCAAAGAAATAGGGATTCATTTTTATATATAGTATATATTAATGTGATCTATCGTAAGTACTCTACCTGTACTTGTTCTACAATGGAACTATAATTAGATGAATTACGAGTAGGAACTTTTTGCAAGTCATCAAACAGTACCAATGCGAAGTAAGTAATACAATTTTTCTTGAAAATTATCGTTTCATTTGTAAGTACTTTTATCGCTAAGTAAATAAGGTAGGGTGCGTTATGAATACTCGCAATCAAGGCGCGTATGTTTTTCCTATTTATATAGACTGAAGTTATACACATACACATAGGTAGTATGTATAATAATGTGTATGGAAACTACATATGTATGTGTGTGTGTGACCTTTTAGGTCACGGGTTCAAAGGGTTAGTTGTCTTCTTCTTCCTGCCCTTGTCCCATCTTATTTGGGGTCGGCGCAATTCGTTTTTTTCTTCCATTCTACCCTGTCACCCGTCATGCTATCACTAACTTTCTTTTCTTTCATATCGCTCTTCACGCAATCCATCCATCTTTTCTCTAGCCTCCCTCTCCCTCTCCACCCATCCACATGTATACTCATAACTCTTTTAGTAACATGCATTTCATCTCTCCTCTTTACATGACCATACCAAGACAAACGATTCCCCTTCAGCTTGTCAGTCACTAGCGCCACTTTCAAACTTTCCTTGATATACTCATTTCTCACTTTATCCAATCTCGTCACACCACACATCCATCTCAACATTCTCATCTCCGCTACGTGCAATCTTTTTTCATCCGTCTTTTTCACAGCCCAACATTCTGATCCATACAGTATTTTTTTTTTTTTTTTATGGTGGGAAAAAATCATGCATTGACATCCCCCGCCCTTGGGCGGAGCGGGAGATAGTGTCAGACTCTTACTGACTAAAAGACCCACCCCGTTCCTTCTAGCCTTCATACCGGGGCTCGAGCGCCCTTTCGGATAACCCTGGCCCCAGTAGGCTTCGACCCGGCTGGGTCCCTGCTGTTGCTGACAACTCCTTGAGGCGCGCGGGAACAGTGCGCGCCGTCGACGACTTGGGCTTGGTCCGGACAGTTACCGGACGGCCGGACAGTGAGCTACCCATTGCTCACTGTCCGCAAGCCCGCGTCTACGTTGGCCGGAAATCGGGATCAGAATCCCGGCGACGGCGGCGGCGATAACGCCGTTGCCTGATGCGTTCGGCCTCCTCCTTTGCGAGCATTACTGCTTCGCAGAAGTCGGCGACCGGCTGCCACTCCTCCTCGCTCCGGACCATGGCCTCAACCAAGGCCCGGCGCGAGAGGTCTCCGCCGCCGATCGCCCCCACGAGGGCACGGCATCCATACAGTATGACAGGTCGTTGATTTTACCTTTCAACTTGTGGGACATCCGTGGGTCACAAGTTATTCCAGTGACCTGTCGCCATTTCACATCAATCAAAGGATCAGTGGTAATGAAATAAATTACACAAAGTAATGCGCCTGGTAGCGTTTGAATCCGCGACCTACAACCCGTAAGTCGGAACCGTTACCACTATTATCCATTATCATAAGATAAACCTACCACTACCCAAACGTTGAGGCATTTTCCAGAAAAACGTTGTCCGAATTCCCACAAAACAAAACAACATCCCTAATGCACTTTTAAACAGCGGAAAAAGGAAACAGAAAAAAATCCAGATTACAACATTTATCTTGCAATTCATTTCTTCCCTTCACACATTTTTGATTTATGGCCATCCCAAGGAGTGCTACGGAAACTTGTCACGCCCATTCCTCGGGCTCCATCGCGCCCAAGAGGTTAGGATAAATGTTGTTTTTCCGCTAACACAAGTAGCTTCTCAAATATTTAAGTATTCCCGCGTGTGGGCTTATATTTCATGTGTCGCACTCTCACTACTCTCGATGGTATGTATCTGGCTGGTTGCATAGTACGAGTATTATCCTAAGTAGTGAGTGCCGTAAGTAGACTTTTAAACGCCCGGTGCTACGCTCCTAGAACTGCCCTCTTAAAAAAACTTTATTTAATAGTAATATTCTACAACGCTATCTAGTCCCAAACTAAGCAGAGCTTGTGGTATGAGTACTAGATAACTGATAAATATACTTATATGTATTTCTAAATATACACATTATACATGTTATAGATACAACAAGACAACAAGTGATCGTGTTCGTTATGCAAACATTAGTCTTAGGTGGGAATCGATCCCACAACCTCCGGCACTAGATCAACAAGCTAGTAAAATTTTTAATCTTACCCGGCTCGGAAAATAAAAAGATATAAAAACAAATACGTTTATAAACGATACTATAAACCACTATCCACCATTTATGTCTTGTGAATGCTGGAGCCCTGAGCATCTACAGAATCGGCAGGATTGCCGATAGTAGACTAGACTGTAGGGCACGTTTATAACCGTAGTGTGTACACGATAAATAATATAAGTATTTTATATACGCTAATAACCACCAAGCAATATCCAAAATTTGGCCCTGTGTACTTACCATGACGTGCTAAAATGTCAGTCGTGCCAGTAATAAAGAAGAATGAAGCTATGCATGCTATGTAGCTCCATATGTTTAACAGTTCAGTTTATGTCCTAAAATGGCGTTATTTCTTCGCCCCTCCAGGGTCTGAGCTCACTTACGGCAGGTACTGCGGTAGTTACGGCACTGAGTTGTACTCCTTCAGATTGGCCGTGGTACTGGAGGTGAATTCTGACGAGTATTAGAGCATAACGTTGAGGTCTCGTTAACCTGTTGTTGTGGCTTCAAGCCGTATCAAGATTGTGTGTGCGCGGCCAAAGCGAAACACTGATCTCGCAATGTATTCGTAAGAGTTTACTGTTTATGTTAATTCCGTTATTAACTTAATGTAATCATGGTAAATCAAATGTTAGGAATATTATGGATATAAAATCTCGGATTTAAATGCGGACATGGTTATAAGAATAAAAATAAACCGGTTTCGAATACGGATATGAAATTATTTTGTATTATCCGCAAGTTTCGGATATTACAATTATCAAATTGTAGAAGTAAAACATAAATATACTCCGTTTAAAATAACATTAGACATTTATGAGAATTTTTTAATACTGTCCGTTCAAGAGATTTTGACTTTTATTACGTTAGTGGCATGACAAATGGCGACTGCAGTAAATAATTGGTATTGTAACCATTATTTTGCTTAGAATGTCATCCTTATGCCTACAAAATAGAAGTTAAAATCCGTTGAACAGACAGTAAAAAAGGTTTCTTTAAATGTCTAATCTTAACGCGAATAAGGTATCATCATCATCATCATCATTTCAGCCGACAGACGTCCACTGCTGGACATAGGCCTCCCCCAAGCGTCGCCACAACGAACGATCATGTCCGTCCCGCATCCATCGGATTCCCGCTACCTTCACCAGGTCGTCAGTCCACCTTGTAGGAGGCCTTCCAACGCTGCGTTTTCCGGTACGCGGTCGCCACTCCAGAACCTTTCGGCCCCAACGGCCATCTGTTCTGCGAGCAATGTGCCCTGCCCATTGCCACTTAAGTTTGGCGATTCTTTGTGCTATGTCGGCAACCTTGGTTCTCCTGCGGATATCTTCATTTCTGATTCGATCACGCAAGGAAACTCCGAGCATAGCCCTTTCCATTGCTCTTTGGGTGACTTTAAGCTTTTTGATGAGGCCCATTGTGAGCGACCACGTTTCGGATCCATATGTCATCACTGGCAACATGATGAATAAGGTATAGCAAGACTTAACTTTTATTTCTAGTCTCGATTATCATTTGTTTGACCGGGCAAAACGAACAAAAACCGGTCGTAACCTATAATTCAGACTCTCCAAACTATCCGATACTTTCTTATCGGATATTATTTTTTTCGGATATGATATCCAGCCAGCCGCTCCGGATAGGGAGCTCCATAATATATCTGATATAAAGCATCAGCCTTACAATGTAGCCACTGCTGGGACACAGGCCTCTTATTTAGGATAGGAAATCGTGGAAGGTCGCTACTAAACTAAAAGTATCACTTTTTTTTTATTTACTTGAAGTCAACAGGATTATTAAAATAAAATTGCAAAGAATTTCATCAAAGAGTATCGTATTACAATAATATCCAGGTAAAGGCTTGTTGCATGACTCGTAAAGTATCCAGATCTCCATCTCACAAGACACGACACGTCCAAAACCAGAGACAAAACATTACATATTCTTAATTTCGTTAAGACATCTTCCGTGGGTAGTCCAAGGGTTAAGGCGACCTACAAAAAGATATACCTATAGACAATAAGTATGCCTACACCTTCAGCCCTACCAAACTGTTGCGTGGGACGCCTTAAGAGGCCGGCGAATGTCACTCGCAACTGCAAGTTGACGCGTATTCAAAATTCGTTCGTGGAATATAGCTATCTCTGTTTGACAAAAACAAGTGACGGAGTGCAGCTGTGTGTGTGTATGTGACGGTCTTACAATTTATTGTTAGTAAAATGAGGTATATTCATTATTTGCTTTATTTTTGCCGAATACTTCGGGAATCGTTTGTGAATGTACGAACTAGTAATGCGTTTTTTGGAAATTTTATTACCGCGCCAATATCTCAACATATTATGATAACAATAGCAGATATGTCATACAAAGGTGGTCTTTTTTACGGTGGGAAAATCATCTAATGACATTCCCCGCTCTTGGGTGGAGCGGGAGATAGTGTCAGACTTTTACTGACTAAAAACCCACTCCTGTTCCTTCGTTGCCTTTCGTACCGGGGCTGAGCTACCTTTCGGAGCTAACCCTGGCCCCAGTAGGCTTCGACCCGGTTGGACCCCTTCTGTTGCTGACAACTCCTTGAGGCGCACGGGAACAGTTCGCGCAGTCGATGACTTGGGCTCGATCCGGACAGTTACCGGACGGTCGGACAGCGAGCTACCGATTGCTCGCCGTCCGCAAGCCCGCGCCTACGGTGGCCGGAAATTGGGATCGGAATCCCGGCAGCGGCTGTGAGCGCCGTTGCCTGATACGGTCGGCCTCCTCCTTTGCTAGCATTACTGCTTTGCAGAAGGAGGCGACTGCCTGCCACTGATCCTCCTCGCTCCGAACCATGGCCTGTACCAGTCTGGCACGAGAGATCGCCGCCGCCGATCACCTCCACGAGGGCAAGGCGATGCTCTGCCTAAGCGGCACACCTCCACTGCGTGCTCCACCGTGTCCTCCGGGCGTTCCGCACAGTGGCGACACTCGGGCGTCACTTCCGTACGAATCCGGTACAGCCCGAACCTACCGAACTTACGTGTCCGGTGAGAACCTGCGTCATGCGGAAGGTGAGGACGCCCGCGCCGTGAGGTCTTTCCAGCCATGCCTCCAAGAGGGGACTTACTGCCATAATTGTGGCGTGCCCAAGGTGGTCTTCTTGTGGTCAAATCAGAAAATGTTATGGAGGCGAGAGCTTTTTTCATAGGTGGGAAATTATTCAATGACTTCTGCCGCTCTTTTAGTGTCAGACTTTTAGGGAAATGAAAACTGTTCTTTCGTTTCAAGGCCCCGATGTTCTCTTTCGCTCAACCCTTGGCCTCAGTAGACTTCGAACCTGCTGGGCCCCTACGGTTTTGCTGACATGTTCTCGAGATGCGAGTGGAACACTATGCAACATCGACGTCTCGAGCTCGGTACGGACGCTTACCGGACGGCCGGACGAAGGGATACAAATTGCTCGCCGTCCGCAACCCTGCGCCTACGGTGACTGGAAAAAGGGATCAGGATCCCGGTGGCTGGGGCGTGAGGAATGATGTTCCCTCACGTGTACGACTGTCTCCTTTGCTAGCATAACTGCTTCGTAGAAGGAGCCGACCACCTGCCATTCCTACACATTCCGGACCATGGCTTGTACCAGGGTCACTCCCACGAGTACACAGCGCGGCGGCAGTGCTCCGCCTGAGTGGAGCATACCATCGCCGTATGCTCCACCCTGTCCTCCGGGCGGTCTACACAATGATGACAGCCAGGCGTTTCTTCCGAACTTACCACGAGGTGAGGTGTCGTCATGCGGAAGGTGAGGATGTTTCCACGTCTATTTACCCACTCCTCAAAGATTGGATTTATCGCCATAATTATGGCTTGCCCCGAGATCCCGTCGGTACTCTGACCGCCTTCGTCAGTGGTTTTTTACCCCGGCGTTGCAACTCCATGCGCAAATTGTGCATGCGTGCAAGGACTGTTGCCTCTAGATCCCATGGTAGCAGACCAGCAAGGAGGCTCGTCGCTTCGCTGGAGAACGTGCGATATCCCCGCACCATTTGGATGGCCATGATCCTCTGGGATGCGTTCAGCTTTGCCCCCGGTCGCTTTCACAGCAATGGGGCCAACACCGGCGCTCCGTAATGAGCCATGGACCAAACAATGCTGCGTGGAGCCTCTGGCAAAGGGCTAAGGACCTCTATGTTGGATAGGAGCCGCTTCAGGGCAGCCCCAGTCCGGTCCAGTTTGGGAGCCAGACGTCCGAAGTGTTCTTCGAAATTCCAACGGCTGTCGAGGACAAGTACCAAAAACAGTCCGAACCATATCTTGGTACCGATCCTTGGGGAACACCGCACGACATCTCTCGGCGTTTCCATTCTCCACGGTGAGCGGGGCAGATAATGAACCTGTCCTTCAGGTAGGCCTCGATCACACGAATGGGGTAGACCGGCACCTGGTGATACCGGGGTCCAAATAGAGCGCTCCCTGCAAAAGCCAAACTGGCCATCCGCAAGATCCGGCTCCACCCGTACCAGGTGCGTACGAGGAATAAAGAACAGCGAAGCGCACCCTCAGAGCGGAGATACGGCTGACCAAACTGGAGGCCCGCGACGTGTAGCTGGGGACTCTGAACAGAGACCCGTGGGGACGACCCTACGAAATGGTGCGTACAACAAGCTCCGTACCTGGGCTCCCCCGTTGACACAGAGTACCGGCCCCTGTTTATGAAGGGTGTGATGAACGCTCTATTCCCGTCAAAAGGGGAGCATTCTCATCCGCCCATGGCTCCGCCACTAGTTGTAGTGTAGTTTATATTTTTATGTCATCGTTTTTTGTAGCCATATTTGCATACTATGTGCTATGTGACCTCCCCAACGGGGTCAGCGTGGTCTATTATACAGACGACACGCTGATCCTAACGAAGGGAGAGTCGTAACAGGCGGCGGTCGAACTAGCGGAACGCAGGGTTGCAACAACCTCCAACCAGCCTTGGCCCCACCGACATCATGTCATATGGGCCGAATCGAAATGAGACGGCTACCGCAGCCGCTTCTTGACTCCTTTACAAATTTCTTCGTCTTGTCCCCATGTTGCCTTTCTCCCCATCCTGTGGCGGCATACTAACGGTCCCCCCTCACGTGGGTAAGACAAACACACAGTACGGGTTCCCTGCTTGCTTACTCCTTGGTCTGTGCCATTTGTGTTCGAACTCTTTTGAGGCCATGAGATTGCAGTAGTAAGCCGGTCTCTCATCCAAGCGAGTGATCCCGTCCATCACATTTCGTCGCTGTTCGTCATAAGGGGGGCATCGCCACAGAACGTGATCAAAATTTTCGTCCTCATCACCGCAATAGCACACGCTAACCTCACATAACCGCATATCATACAGTTTCTTCCAGAAATATCCATGTCCAGTCAGGATCTGCAAGACTGTAGTCCGGCTCGACCCAAGTTGCCTTGAGCCTAACCGCCACGTCAGGGAGGAATCGATGAAGTTCCATCGCCTTCTCTTCCTGCTCCCATCTCCGCTGCCAATTAGCCACAGGCTCACTTGCAAGAACCCTGCTCCCTGTCCTGAACCGCAACGCAGAGTTGCAACAGTCGTGAAGAGGATCCAGCAGTTGGGACTCGAGGTGGCACTGCACAAGTCCGAGAGCATGTGTTTTCATGGCCCTCGGAACAAGCCACCGCCGGTTTCCCAAATTACAATAAAAGTTTACAAGTATCTGGGACTCGTCCTCGACAGTCGATGGTATTTTGAGGAGCACTTCCGACGTCTGGTTCCCAAACGTGTTACTTATTGTTTATTTTGTGTTGCGCCTTGTGCTGTACCAAATAAATTATTTTTCTTTCTTTCTTTCTTTCAAACTGGATTAGACTGAAGCACTCAAGCGGCTCCTGTCCAACCTGGGGTTTTCAGACGGCTCCTGCTGGAGGCTCTACGAAGGCATCGTTCGTTCCATGGCCCTTTATGGAGCGCCGTCGCTGCGAAAGTGATCAGTTGCCAAGCTGAACGCATGCCAGGGAGTTATAGCCATCCTAATGGTACAAAGACAAAGCACGGTTTCCTGCAATATACCTGCATGGTTTCCTGCAAGCTTGCTACCATGGAATGTGGAGGCAACAGTCCTTTGCACGCATAAGCATGATTTACACGTGGAGATGCAACCCTGGGGCGAAATTCCGCTGCCACGACAAGTCGCTGTAAGGCAGACAGTTCCGGCAGGATCTCAGCGACTGTCGTAACGCAAATACTCACCGGACATGGCAAGTACGGGAGGCTCCTGCGTCGGATTTAGGCGGAAGAAACGCCTGGTTATCACCATTGTGTGGACGGTCTGAAGGATACGGTGGAGCAAACGGTAGAGATGTACATATGTGCCCCGTTTAGGCGGAACACCGCCGCGTTCTCGTGGGGGCCATCGGTGGCAACGACCTCTCGCGCCGAGCCTTCTTTCTGCGAAACAGTAATGCTAGCGAAGAAGGCGGCCGCATGGACGAGGGAATACCCTGACGCCCCAGCAGCCAGGATCTCGACCCAGATTTCTAGCCACCCTGGGCTTGGAATCGCCGTCCAGCCATCCGGTAACCATCTGGACTGAACCCAAATCGTCAACGGCGCTTTTTTTTTACTCTTTTTTTTAAGGGGTTTTTGACGGCGCTTTTATTCAGCTAAAGTCTGACATGTCCTCAAGAGTTCTGTATTCCTTTTATTAAACTTTAAATGCTTACGTACTATTTTATTTATGTCAATAGTGTCAAAAATATTACAATAAAATTTATAACTCGACCTATGAACGCAACTGAAGTAATGACAGCACGCACACAATGACACTGACATCCCGCTTGCCGCGATAGCACTAGTAACTCTTGGAAATTTGCGATAAATTGGACGTGTTTCGTAATACCAAAAATGATGAATGAAAACTTAATGTTTTTCCAATTTGTTTTCTATCATTTGTAAATTGATAATATAATCTGTGTTCCTACATTGAGAATATTGGACATATTGTTATTTTTAATACAGGAAAAGCCAAATGAAAACATGCCATTTACGTTGTAAAAAAGTGCGAATTATAATTCGCTTTAATTTCGTTTTAGGCAAGTTTTTTTTAAAAAGAAAGATGTAGGAACCTAGATAAATATCGTCTATAACCGAATAACATCATAATATGTTGGAAATATACTCCAATTGCAAATGAGCGTGGTATTACGTTTGTATGAAAAATTCATCTGTCGCCGTGCTCTTAAGTATTATGTTCCACTTTTGTTGACAGTTTGACGTCAGCGGTGTTATCTTGCTAAATCTCAATAATTTTTATCAATGAGTGTTTTTTGCAAGAGGCCTCAAGGATGTTTAATGAACGAAGATTGTAAGTGTGTAGGCGCGTAACATGCGCGTATAGTCATTAGCTGTTCAGCTCTTTTATTGTGTAACGCCAGATACAATTTTTTTTTCTTAATGAGAAAACCATCCAATGACATCTCCGCGCCGCGGAGTGGAAGATAGTGTCAGACTTTTACTGACTAAATTCCCACTCCTGTTCCTTCGTCGTTCC
This sequence comes from Mythimna ferrago, assembly GCA_910589285.2. Taxonomy (NCBI): domain Eukaryota; kingdom Metazoa; phylum Arthropoda; class Insecta; order Lepidoptera; family Noctuidae; genus Mythimna; species Mythimna ferrago. The sequence continues at coordinate 8,286,375 of OU342693.1, forward strand.
TGTTCCTCCTTTCCTTTCGTACCGGGGCCGAGTCTACCTTTCAAAAGCAGACCCTTGGCCCCAGTAGGTTTCGACCCTGCTGGGCCCCTACGGTTTGCTGACATCTCCTTGAGGCGCGCGTGGAACAATACGCGCCGTCGACGTCGTGGGCTCGGTACGGACGTTACCGGACGGTCGGACGATTACTGGACGGTCGGATGGCTCGCCGTCCACAAGCCCGCGCCTACTGTGGCCGGAATTCATGGCGTGAGGACCGTTGCCTTACGCGTGCGGCCTGCTCCTTTGCTAGCATTACTGCTTCACAGAAAAAAACGGCCGCCTGCCACTCCTCGCTTCGGGCCATGGCCTGAAAGGCCCGGAGCGAGAGATCGTTGGCACCGAGCTCGGTGCTCTGCCCAAGCGGGGCACACCTCTACCGTATGCTGCACCGTGTCCTCCGGGCGGTCCACACAATGGTGACCCGAACTGACCGTGTCCGGTGAGAACCGGAAAAAAAAACTATAAAAATGTGTTTGAAGCATGCCATGAGATTCCGCTCATAGCGAAAACACGCGCGCTTTCTTAAGCACCGCTCGCCGCTGCGCGCACCTTTAATACCGAAGTTGTGCACGGATCGTAACAACAAACCTTTCTACAAAAATACTGCAAGTGTAAAAGTAGATAGCAGGACCTTCTCGTAAAAAACATAAATAAATAACTAAGGGTTAGAATTAGAACGTCCTCTTTCCAAGTCGGTTGCAACTAAAATACGGAAACAGTGGTAAAGCTCGTAAACCCAGTAAAATGTAACGTTAAGTTCGCTGATAGCTATATGGAGCACGTGATTTGCATTTAGATTCGTTTTGGAAATGCTGTGATGGCGTATGCAGCAGTAAATTGTGGGGCTGAGTTCAGAATCGTAGCGAGATTGAGTTGTGGTCTGATTTCATAAGTACTATGAGGTAAAGTTAGGCTGAATAGGTCTTTAGACGTATATCACGTCGTGGTCACCAGTTTAGAGGTATGCGGAACAGAGAGTAAAGTCCAGCAAACCTCCGTTGAAAAGGGTGGATCCTCAGGCCAGACGGGTGTTGTCTGGTGAGCAACTGCCCGATAGTTGATTTCGGGCTGTCGTATATATTCAAATCGCACGGAGAACTTTGATTGCGCGATGCAGGATTTCGTATTTTTGTAGTTCTTATGTGGTGCGATAGATGTCGCTACAAGACGAACTTAAATACATGGGTAAACCACCAAACTATCAACGAACTAATACAACGCGAACTAATTTTTGTTTCAGCTTTGATCCGCTATGACAACATGGTTGATGCAGTAGTTGGCCGATTGACTGCTGCGTTGCGTGTCGCAATTTCGATGCACGCATGGAACAAATATTTATATGGCCTTCCTTATAGGTGTTCTTGGTCTGGGTGTCTTGCGTATGTGAATTAACTTGTTTGTGAACACACCCACGATGCAGTAGTAATTCCTAGTATTGAAAAACAATTTTTTAAGAAAAGTTAAGAAAAAGATTGCAGAAAATTTTATTTTTTTCTGGTGACGTAACCACCAATTTACTGATTTCAGATTTATCCCTATATCTATGTTTAAAGAAAAATTTAAAGATTCTAAGTCAACGGGAAGTACCCTATGATTTTTGATTCCATGTGAGTATGAAAATATACGATTTTTGCAACATAAACGGCCATTTCTTTTTTTTTTTTTGTTAACTTAGAAGTTAATTTTTCCACAGCTTCAAGGGACCGTAGACCCGAGTAGGTATATGATTTAATTTCAACTCGATACTTCTACGCGTTCCTGAGATAAAGGGTTTTGACAGACAGACAGAGAGACGTACAACAAAATGATCCTATAAGGGTTCCGATTTTCTTTTCGACGTAGATCATGCATAGATATTCAGACCTCAATCCTGTGCAATTGACTGAAAAGCTGACCATTTATCCACTACCCCTGGCCAAACGGCTGGCCTATCGATCTACGAACCACCCAGCCTTGAATACAGGCATAAATATTCATACCCTAGGAGTAAAGGGCGTTGCGGTACAACTCCGTATGTTTGTTCTTTTGCGACTCCGCGACGCGGCGTGCAATATGCTGAGTGGGTAGTCGCGACTCGCGGCATCGCCTATTGTTAGGCTGAGCTTGTGAGGGTAGACGGGTATTGTCATAGACGAGCTTTCTTGCTTTGTGTTGTGTGTGAAACGTTATTAGGTCACAATGTGAATGTACTTGGCGGTTCGATAGCGAATTTTGATTTGATACTGTTGTTCAGGACTCCGGAATGCAAAGGGTAACTGAAAAAATACACCGCCCAGAACGAGAGGATCTGGGTAAATTTAACTTTTGTATAGCAATTCCTAACTCAGTCAGTGACATCGTGACATTAGTCGTGTCAGTGATGAACGTGGTCGCTCATAATGGGCCTCAGGTTAAGGCTTGAAATCTCCCAAAGGATGATGGAAAGGGCTATGCTCATAGTTGCTCATAGTTTCCTTGCGTGATCTCATCAGGAATGAAGAACCAAGTTGACCCGAAGAATCGCAAATCTTAAGTGGCACTGGTCAGTGCATATTGCTCGTAGAACAGACGGTCGATAGGGCTGAATGATTCAGGATTGATGACCGCGTACTGGAAGTCGCAGAGTTGAAAGCCTCCCACAAGGTGGATCGATGACCTGATGAGGGTTTTGGGAAACCGATAGATGCCGGACGCACAGGAACGATCGTTATGGTGACGTTTGGGGGAGGCATATATCCAATTGTGGACGTCTTTTGACTGAAATGATGGTAGTGTGATATCGAAAGGAGATCGCATGAGTTGTTTTTTTTATATAGCCAACGAACTGGCTTGTAAAATATACTTCGAAGGATTATGCTGTTCTAGAATAGGTTTGAAAATTTGTAGAAAAAGAATGTGTGTTGTTTTTTCAGTGTTGAAGTGATTTTCGTAAGCAGTGCTTGTGCGTTCAAATAAGTAAGAAATACAGCAGTGCGCCGCCGGCCCGTGTTTCATTATATAGAAAAATCCCTATACGAGCCTACCGACGAGCTGAGCTAGGTTACAGTAGTGATGATGAGATTGAATGCAGTATCTAACACATTTGCAGACTTACAACAACACAACAACCAATCTACCAATCTCCGTTCTAAGTAAATACTTATTAATTAAGTTCCCTATCAAATTAGGTGCACAGTAATAAACTGATGCACTGCAGCCAGGAAGCGATGCACCGCCAGACCCCTGGGACATCCTCGCCTCGTGATCGATGAGGATGTTGCAGTAGATGTATAGGTAGCTCATAATTGGCAACTTCAGACTAGCTTCTCGAGGGATATCTTTAAGGTTGCTCCAGTCGATGGCTCGTGCTTGATGATGAGAGTGAGATTAAAATGCATGCTATCTCATCCAAAACCTCGTGCGGTCATCAGCATCACTGTCATTCTTATTTATAAGGACAAGAGCGCAAAAATTTTATGAACAAACATTTGTGTGTCTTGATATTGTGTAAAACCTGTAGAATGTATCTGTTCAAAATTAAATGAATTAAATTGACCCCTGTGTGGAAACTATTTTACCATATTCATAGTTCATAAATCCATATTTTTATTTAGGTCTAAAAAAATATGGATGTTTCGACGCACATAACTTCAAAGTTTATATTTTTACTTCCACACAAGGCTAGATATAATGACGAAACATTGTTTTTTTTTTTTTGAAGTTACAGGTGTAATTCAAACAATGAATTTATTGCCAAACTAAATTTGTATGGAAGAATGATCGACTGGGGCACCCTTAATGCTCAAAGTTTAAAGTTATCAGGCTAGGCTGGGTTCGAAGCACTTTTTCAATTTTTAGTCCCAGAATTGTAGTAGCAGGCAGACCTTAAAAACATGTCAAATGATTTGTTATCTAATATTATCGGCTCATCTGGATCGATGACCTGGTCAGGGTAGCGGGAATCAAATGGATGCAAGATGCACAGGACCGGTCGTTATAGCGACACTAAGGCGAGGCAACAGTGGAAGTCTGGTACAGCTGAAATGATGATGATGATGATCAGCTCGTTTTTACCCAATTGCAACAGAAAGAAGGGTTTTTCGAGTGTATGTTGGACAACGCTCTCTACAGCTGTTTGCATTTTAGCTTGAATGAGAAGTGTCGTATTCGTCTTGGTTATGACACTGACACCGGTTACATCAAAATTATACAAATACCTCTTCTTCTGGGTAAAATTAAAACGACGGATTTTTAACGCCAAATTATATTTTGCATAAGCATGTAAGGTACCTATCAAAGTAAAAGGTTTTAAAAATATTCTTGTTCCTGCCTAATATACCTATTACTTGGGGTCGGCGCAACATGTTTTTTTCTTCCATTCTGTCCTGTCACCAGTCAAACTGTCACTAACTCCCTTTTCTTTCATATCACTCCTCACACAATCCATCCATCTTTTCTTTGGCCTTCCTCTCCCTCTCCATCCATCCACATGTATACTCAGAACTCTTTTAGTATTGTGCGTAATATGCGCTTCATCTCTCCTCTTCACATGTCCATACCAAGACAACCGATTACCTTTCAACTTTTCAGTCACTGGCGCCACTTTCAAACTTCCTCTAATATACTCATTTCTCACTTTATCCACTCTCGTCACACCACACGTCCATCTCAACATTCTCATCTCCGCTACATGCAATCTTTTTTCATCCTTCTTTTTCACAGCCCAACATTCTGATCCGTACAGTATGACAGGTCTTATGACGGACTTGTAAATTTTACCCTTCAACTCAAGAGTGGGTCGCATGTTGTTACCTGTCGCCATTTCATCCATCCTGCGTTGATCCGACGTGTTACGTCTCGGTCTACCTCACCATCTACCTCACCTCAGATGATTTCAAAAATATTAGGTACTCAGTAAAATGTAGGAAATAAAAAAAAATCGACTAAACAATCAATAATGCAGTGCTGATGGTGACAATTCAACGATTGAACTAATGGCTTGTTTTGAACTACTTAGTAGTTTTTTTGACACTATACTTATATTTTTTTTTAAATAACGCTTACTTAGAAGTAACCTAATCACGAGAAATTACTAAGTTACAAAAGTACATCTACTTAGTTATTATCATTTAGTAAACTTCAGAAATTGTATGATCTAAGGATTCCTGTAATCTTATTGACATTCAAGCACGGCCGGGCATCGTAATCTCATTGACATTTAATACCTGACTGTACACCTGACCAACGGTTCAGATATCAACGATACCTACATAACTATACACAGCACACAGCTGTAAAGGTTATGCCAATACATAACAACATTACAAGTAAATAGATATACTCGTACATAAGTAAACGCAATAATAAAGTAAGGAATTCGTCAATTCAATATTACTTCACGGGGATCCTGAAAAAGGTCCCGATTTTCCGAATAAAGACGCAATCAAAGTTATTGAAAGAACCCTCGCAGCCTGATCCGGCTGTAGGCGGCAAGGTGGCACTATTCTGCAATCCTTTCGAGCTGCCAACCAATCATTATCGACCTCCCCAATCTTGAACTGTGACCTTTTGCGACACCAACAATCCCCCAATTAAATTTCCATTCGTTCTCCGAATGTAATTTGCTCCTATTTCGAAATATTCTGAAACTCATGTTGACGTACATTCATCTGTAGGCGGATTATTTTTAGACTTCTATTCAGGAACGCTAATTATTATGCTGGATGTGTAATTTATTCAGCACGCAATGAATGTTAACGTGACTCATATCTAGATCAATAGTCTGGGAGTGGGCAATACAGAACATTTCTTCGCTTTTATTTTATCTGTTTCCTAACATATAATTTTATTAAATAGGAACCAGTGCTAAAATAAACTTGTCCAATGTTCGACAAAAATACTACGACACGTGGAGCTAAGCTTAAAATAATTGTGACCCGGCGTCGTAGTCGCAGGGAGCGATACCCGGTATCACGACTGTCTATAACATCGGCTTAGTCGGCCTCGTAAAATACCGAATCTCACTCAAATAAAGGTCGCCCCAAATCGCACCCCTGCAGGTATTATAAAATGGCGTCATCGGTATAGAATTATAGTCTTGTGATCGGCAGGTAGGAGAGTACGAGAAAGGTTAAGTCGGGGACGGGGGGTTGGCTGGCGGCCTCCCCATGACCTTTAGAGTCGCGCAGTCCCGCGGTCCCGCGGGAGAGTGATCGCGCCGCATTACCACGCGACACATCTGAAGCTCGTGGCATGGCCGGCTGGTGTTGGGCCCCGGTCCGGCCCGCACCTGTGTAGGTGGGCCCCGGCCGGCCGCCACTGCAGCCCGCACCGGCGACGCGGCGCGACGGCGCGTCTCGTACTCAACATGGCAGACACGCACCTCTAGGCACGTGCTAAGCCGATATCCGAAAATATCGCTAACGATGAATTTGAATCAGTTTCGATTAAAAGTCGCTTTAGATATTTTACACACATACTTTGTAGAGCAATGATCCTACAGTATGGTTTCAGGTTGAAGAAAATATGACAAAGCATAAAGACATGGTGACAGAAATACACGAAAAGCATGTGTAATATTAGTATTCGAAGTAGTAGGTTTTCAGATTCTACTACTGTACCTACATGTCTACACACTGACGCATTATGATATTATCTACGTAGTGATGACACTAAAAATAAATATTAAAGTGCTTGTTTACTGAAACTCTACCAAACGTGGGATAATAATAATGAGACAGAATTGCAGATATACACACGTAGTCCGTTATCCGCGGCGGCGGCATCGTCCCTGCCCTAGTCGTTACGTTCGGGACGAGCGCGGCGCATGCGCGCTGGCCGCTATTAAAAAATGAATTCCTGGTTCCCGCACTGTGAGCCGTACGTCGGTGTCAGCGGCTGCGTTAGGCCGCGCGCGCCCCGGACCCGCCCGACGTCGCCGAGCCGCAGCGCCGCCGCGCGAGTGCGCGGGTGTGGTCAGTGCAGTGCAGTGCGTGGGGCGCCGGGGCCCATGCGGTGAGGGGCCATGCGCCCTGCGGGCTGGTAGCGGCCGCGGCATGGCGCGCCGCGCCGCCCGCGCCCGCGCCTGCTCCTCACACAAACCATGAGCGACCTGCAGGCCACCTTCGAGTTCTCCGTGGAACTCTACAAGTTCTACAATGTCGACCTCTTTCAGAGAGGGTGAGCACTCCCCATAATAATTACTTAGTGGCACATACACCATAGTGATAACGCCGATAACAACTGGACTGATAACATGTGAAGTGCACGTTACATTAGAACGGAATAAGTTCATAGCAGTAGATAACATCAAATTGACCTGAATAAAGTCGGAACATTTGATGTGCAAAGACCATGGAATTAATAATGTTATTTGTGAATTTAATAATCTCGTAATCATAATATCATCAATCATCATGTTGAGATCAGGGTAGCATCCCCAACCATCAATGTGATAGCGATCACTATCTCGTTGACATTCGCGAGAGATGCCCTCTGATTGAGACGTACGCAGACAGAGATTATTGGTACATTTTCTTTCACCGCATTACCCCGGCCTTAGAGCGGGATAGTGCTATAAAGATATATCGACGAAACTCTGAGTTATGAAGACTGTCTACCTACGGCGCGGTGTCTACTAATCTAAAGAATGCTTTGCTTGTTGCGGGATTAGTGAAAAGGGCTTTTAAATTACCATACATTATCATAACAATAGAAGCACTGGTCGGTATATATAGAAAAGCGGTCGGTAGCCTAATCTCTCCCTCGAAACTAATCAAAAGGAGCAAAGAACTATGCGAAAATAACTACATAGCTACAATTTTCTGGCTTAACTAGGAATTATGTTAACTGGTAACACCAGAAGAGGTCTCTGGTGTCAGATCTCGTTACGTCCCGACATGTTACGGTACAGTAACATCAAGCTGTCACGTTATTTTCTCAACAAAACCTATGGACCATATGGGAATAAGTGTCGAGTATACAGTTATTTTTTATTTATACGATAAGCTAGGCTTGCTTGACGTCCTTTTCTCTGAACTGAACATTATAATCGTAAAAATGAAGTAATATAAAATAAGAAATAATAAATTACAAGGTAGTGCAGTACTTCAAAAAAATAAATTATGGTAAAGTATTGAAATTTTACTAGAATTATCATCGATATTCATTAACATAGGCCACCAACATCAATTCTGTTTGGCGTTGAACACATGGTTGATTAAAAAGTACTTCAGGTCAAACCACTTTATTAAATTGAACACAAAAGTACAATCAAAATAGTTGAAGCTCACAAATCAATAAAATTTAGGATTTACGATTCCATCAAAACAGTTAAAAAATAATGGTATATTATAGCAGTCATAAATGAAATATTAACAGCATGTAAACTCATTGACCGAAAACTGGATAATGAAGTTGATATATTAAGCCATTAAATTAAAATGATACCGTATTTACCTTAGTGTCCAAGCATTAAAATCAATCTTTCTTTTTTATTAATGGCGGACATCAATTTCAGTGCGAAATATGAAAGGGTTTTTAAAAATGTATTCGTAGACGTGCCTTGGGGCTGTCGCGCGCAATTATTATGATTGACGAATGCTAACTGCACGGCATCGTTGAAAACCCTTCAATTAATTTCGCCAGACTGAAGGGGAGAACTGACTCATGCCTTTTAATTGGTAATCACTGCTTTTAGTGTGCTTTCCCTGATTATAGGATTTGAACAGAATTTCTGATTGATTACTGCCTTGGTATTATTCATATCTTTTTCTCGTTCCTACCTTTTTCCAGTATTGTTAGTCACAATATCTATCATTATCTATTTTGACTGAACTCGCTTTTGCTTAAAATAGCCGCTAATCTCGTTCTGTTTTGTAGACTCTTTTTCAAATAGATATACATATATATATATCTATATCAGTTTAAGTCAAAACTGAATACTTCTGAAATTTTCCTTCATATTCTACAATATTGTAGTTTTCATTGACCTTATTCTCGTTTTCTGGTTCGATGTTGCTGCCATGGCTAAACATCAACAAATTTACTCTATCTTATATTTTATTCATCCATGACCTCAGTAAAGTCATTTTTAATACGATAGCTTTATGAAAGGCAGCTCGCGTGCAAACAGCAGCCATTTCTAAATTGTATCATTGCGTGTTTGAGTTGCGATGCTCGAAATATTTTTATAAGTCCTGAGCATTAAAACAAATATGTCTGCAATTCAGAGTAATCAAAAGTTTTTACCACTGATCTTAGTTTGACTGGCTTGTCCTTATTATGGTTTGTGGATTGCATAAAGTGTAGTTTAGTCGCTATAACCAAAATATTGAAAACTACGACTTGGGTAATTATTAGTATAAAATTAAATCTGATGTAATCAACACTGGTTCAGTAATCAAGGTTAATTATGAGAACTTGATCATTGTTTACTAAGGGTGAGTTGCACCATTTAACTATAACGATAACAAAACCGTTAACAGCTGTCAAATCGTCGAATTAATAGGCGGCCGTTTCACGGCTGGTTATGGTTTGGTTATCGTTATAGTTAAATGGAGCAACTCATCCTAACAGAAGAACCTTCTAAAAAGTATCGAATATACATACTCGTATTAAGTATTTTTAAATGATTACATATTAGACGAAATTCCCAAGTCGTTTGACTTTTTAGACAGACTACACCTTTGACCTATCCAATAGCAACCATGTTTTTAAGCTATTGCATAGCTTCTATCGCGGGCCTTGAGCGTGGAGACCGAATCCAGAAATTCCGTAACGAAAATAACCTAACACCCCCCACTCATTTGTTTTTTGAGCGTGGTGACCGATAAGAAAACAAATGAGTGAACAATCAATCAAAATTCAATTCAATGTGTGAAAGTGTAACTTCAATTAATATCAAAGAAAAAAAAAACAAAGGAAAAAAATACTGCATAAATAAAATAAATAAATAATTATAATTGCATAAGTTGATAAAAATGCTATGCAATAGCTTTACCGCGGCAGTCTCCGAGTGCCACACGTCTTTTTTTTTAGATTTATGACGGATTTAAAAAAAAAAACTACTAACAGGATCTTGTTTTTTTATTTGCATTATCGTAATCGTCTTTGTATGTACGGCCATAGATTGGTACCCTCTTTATAATATTAGTTTTGATTAACAACTTTCAATCACATATTACTTTACAATACTTGGCATATATCTAGCAATGATCTTCGCCAATAATCAAAATAATTTCAATACAAAACAATAGACAGCATATTTATGTAGGAGGAAATACGCAAACATAGAGTTTGTTAAACCCCGTCAGAATGCGTTTGGCAGCGAGTATGGTATGAAACTGTTATTTATGATCTGTGTTAAACTCTCGCGTTCTTAAATCAAAACAAACTCGGTTATATAACTAAAGAATTATCGCCTACAACTATAAAAAACTGAGTGCACTTTATGAATCTATGCCATCCATGTTGATCGATTGGGACGAAATTTTATTTCTAGGTATTAATGGTCGGTTTAAACCCAGCAGGTTTATCTTAATGTTTGGGACTTATAACTTCTGAATGCATCTTTGGCATTATGTAGGTAACAATAATATTTTGGGAACACAACATAAATTATAGCGTAGGTACTTACGTACGATTATATCGTTACCGGCAATCTGTATAGAATACCTGGGGCGTCCTGGCAATGAATGTAATATTATGATTATTATTGTCCATAACACACTTGACCTAGGTTATAATGTATATAACTCCTAAGGATTGTATAGAGTACCTGCCGGGCCATCGGCATTATCGGCCAAGTGTAAAATATAGATTATGGTATATATTTATTCATGTTAACCTACCTACCTATAATGATGGGCAAATAAAACATGGCCTATTACATAAAATCAATGTGTGTACAAGATGTGAGCACTGTGAGCTGGGAAGGAATTGATGTAATTTTAGGACACCCCAATACGGACAACTTAGGTTAGTGTTAATTTTTTTATAACCAGCCGGAACCCTGCTCTCGTCAATACCGGCTGCGCACGGCTGTTCGGTATTGTATAGAACACCTAGGCAAAGTATAAAATAAATAATAATATTTCATGCATTACCTAAATTGAAATTTTCTGCTAGAGTCTGTGTTTAAATCAATAATGAATAGATAACTTCCAAAAACAAAACCACATTATCGCTTATGATTTGTAACACCCATATGATGCTGGGGCAGGTGCTAGTCATCATCATCATCATCATCACCAGCCTTTTTAATGTTCCCACTGTTGGGACTCAAGCCTCCTCTCTAGGAGAGGGAATGGGCCGTAATCCACCACGCGGGCCCAGTGCGTGTTGGTGAATGTCACATGTCTTCGAATTTTTGGTTCTAGGACATGCCGGTTTCCTCACGAAAACGGTGAAGGTGCTAGTAAATAATAATAATTAATTAATTAATTTTAATATTAATAAATTACTTTATTTTTCAAGTTTGCACTCATAGAATGGTTAGGTTAGGTAATAAAAGAGAATTGAAAAATTATTGTCAATAGTAGGTCGATTCTGGATTAAGCTGAATATGATATAAACCCACCTTAACATTGAGACATAGAATTTTACCAAACACGCGTTTGGAAAAATTCAATGTTTCAACGTCATAAGCAAATACTACACGTAAAACAGCTTTACAATTTATTGTGAATCAAGAAATTTTTATGAACAAAATTGTAGAAATATTTTCGCAATAAGTTGTGGAATGATTCCACAGCGTTGATATGTTAGATTCGTTTTTCATAATAACTTTGTTAATTTGTATGTTTGTATCTAATTGTATATTATGTATTGTATTTTCTTTTTATACATTTTTTTGCCATTGAGCTGCTCTTACCATGTTAAGTTTCTGTACTACCCTAAAGTCGACTGATAAAATTTTTTTAAGGCATTAAGTCCGCCTTTGTAAAGATGTTTCTTAGGGCATAAAATTAAAAAAAATATATATGTATCTATGGTCCGCTGTTAAAAATAATAAAATCCATTAAAATAATTTGAAAAGAAAACAATCGTGTTTCTTACAAAATATTCCAACTCACACACGTCACAGGATTTAGTCCCAAGGTCGAAGTCTAAAATTAAATGTTTTTACCAGCTTTTACCACACAATGTTTACTCCCGTGACCCGATGTTTTACTATAAAACACGTTGCATACGCGGTACATAAACAGTTATAAAATAAATAGTCTAATAAACTTTGTAATGTATAGTGAAACAATAGACAATGTAGAAAGGTACTTCGATTCTAAAAATAGGTTACCGAGTGAATTAGATCAGATTATTGAACTTCAAGTCGTTTTGGACCGTCAATCATTTGTCAGTGACAAGTGCTATGTAGGTTAACTGAGGGACATAGGTAGGTTCTAGTCAGTAACAGTCTGAGTAGTCCTCTCGTTCCTCCCTAGAGCGAATGATTTCCCACCTCAATGTTTTTTTTTTTCAAATCCGGGCACATAATATCTTTTGAAGCTACAATTCTAAGTTAACTCAGAGAGCCAGAATGTCTGATCATCAGTCTATTCAAGGAGTATCGTGTTGACGCGTAACTAGGCTGTGACCGTTGTGGGGGTCTGATAGGCAGTCGCTCCATGTAAAACACGGGTATGTTAAGGGCTATATGTATACAATATTATTTTTAGTAAGTAGGTATTACACACCATGTTACATTTTTTTCCAAAAATATTTAAAGTACAACACAGGTCACGGCAGGTCATTGCAGGTATTAGACGCCAGCGCACAGCTGGGTGCGGAAGCAAAACAACCCCTCTGTCACCCGGATGGTCCGGTGACCATATATTTATGTGGACAACTAGCTAACATAACACGCCTATAACTTTGTGATTTTTTTCATGATGCAGTTATGATTCTTTACTAAAAAATATTAGACACGTGTTTCGGATTCCCTAAGGTTGTAGGTTCTAAAAGTGTAAACAGATTTACAAATGCAGCGCAAATGCCATGCGCCGAAGAACTGTATTCTGTTTGAACACATTAATTCACCACAACAAACTTCAAACGGGCTTACAAGCGGCTTAATGACCAACGTCAACAAATCAACGCTAGACACAAATTACTTTGCATTGATGAATAACTAAATTCATTCACAAAAGCCTTTTGAACGACACGAACGAAGGAGTTTTGCTAAACATTTACACCTATAGATAAGTGCTTACAGAATTGTAGAGAAAATTGTATGATGTTATTGAGGAGGATGTTGGGGGAGGCCTATGTCCAACAGTGGACGTATATCGGCTGAAATGATGATGATGATGATAACAAAAGACTAGAACATTTTGCCTGCTGCGGTCTTCCCGTCCGATTATAATTACAGTGTAGCCTTGAAGATACATAACCTTGCATCACTGCTTACCACCAGGTGGGATCGCAGTCAAGCACTCGTTTATATCAATTAAAAAAAAAGACGTGTGGCACTCGGGGACTGCCGCGGTAAAGCTATTGCATAGCATTTTTATCAACTTATGCAATTATAAGTATTTATGTATTTTATTTATGCAGTATTTTTTTTTTTCCTTTGTTTTTTTTCTTTGATATTAATTGAAGTTACACTGAATTTTGATTGATTGTTCACTCATTTGTTTTCTTATCGGTCACCACGCTCAAAAAACAAATGAGTGGGGGTGTTAGGTTATTTTCTTTACGGAATTTCTGGATTCGGTCTCCACGGTCAAGGCCCGCGATAGAAGCTATGCAATAGCTTAACAATTTCATCAACAACATATGAATAAACTAGCTATCTCCTGTTGTCTTTGGTCGTAACCTAATGTTACAGCCTATAGACTTCCTCGATAATGGGTTAACTGACACTAAAAAAAACAGTTCGAATCAGTAGTTTCCGGGATTTTTTTATTGTTATAAGCTTTTTTTTTTCGGAAAATCATCCAATGACAACCCCCGCTCTTGGGCGGAGCGGGAGATACTGTCAGACTCTTACTGACTAAAAACCCACCCCGTTCCATCAAGCCTTCATACCGGGGCTCGAGTTCCCTTTCGGATAACCCTGGCCCCAGTAGGCTTCGACCCGGCTGGGCCCCTGCTGTTGCTGACAGCTCCTTGAGGCGCGCGGGAACAGTGCGCGCCGTCGACGAATTGGGCTTGGTCCGTGACAGTTACCGGACGGCCGGACAGCGAGCTACCTATTGCTCACTGTCCGCAAGCCCGCGCCTACGGTGGCTGGAAATTGGGATCGGAATCCCGGCGGCGGCGAGAGCGCCGTTGCCCGCGTTTGACCACTATCTCACCAGATTAAAAACGAGGATGTGGTCGACGATAGATCATTGTTACCTAGAAGTAAACCTATCCAATTTAGATTTAAAGATTCCCGGGTTGTACCTATCAGGAAACACAGACTCCCGCAGAGGAGTCCACTCCTTAGCTGTACGCACAAATAATGTGTATGAATTGATGAATGATCCGCTTAAAACTCTTCAGCTTTACGTATGGTGTTATAATATAGATTAAGAACCAAGATAATGATATTGAAGGTGACAAAACAATGAAGTAGATATGTTTTTAATAACATGTAAAACACTTTACGACAAGCACATTAAACAACATTATTTTATCTTTTAAATTGCAAACGACATGACTCCTACGCATCACGGACGGTGGGTGACCCAGTTCTATATTTGTGGCGCGTGTCTCTCCAAGTGTCTCTGCCACAGAATAAATAGTATTACGACTATTAGCAATTTTACACGTTTTATAAGAATTTAAATGCTACAGCTTCTACTGCAGATATTGTGTACACAGACTTTCATCGATTGTGCAACAGCGAATCTTATTTATTTATCAGTTCATGTACACACTTATAAAAGAAAGGAAGACGGAAACAGAAAAATAGGTAGGTACATAGGTCATCTTAAAAATGTTTGGACATATCATCCGTAATGAATGCTCTTCAGGTTTTTGTGGTACTGAGTAGAGTAGAGGGCCAACGTTCTCGCGGTCGATCACCTACCAGATAGACAAACCTCACCAAGTCCTCTCTTAAGTGTTCCCTCATTGAATGCACACGCAATGTCACGAATAGAGAGAGAGATCATCTAGATTTAATTGACGAAAAAAAAAAATTGACGTGTAAAAGTGTTTTTATAAAACCTACTTGCAAAATAAAGATCATTTATCATTTCATTTATCATTATCATTTATCATTAGATGGAGAAGTTTCGCTAGGCCGCAACCTAACTACGACAAACGCGACCACTCCGCTAGGAGTGTACGATTGAAAAGAATAATTGTGTAGGTAGTGACTCTACAATCACTAATAACGTGCGCTTTAAGCTTACGTACAGCTCTATCCAACTATTTTGATTCTAGTAGTATTAGGTTTTTATTTCAGTGTTTTTTTTTTGGTGGGAAAATCATCAATTACAACCCCCGCTCTTGGGCGGAGCGGGAGATAGTCTCAGACTCTTACTGACTAAAAACCCACCCCGTTTCTTCAAGCATTCATACCGGGGCTCGAGTTGTCTTTCGAAACTAACCCTGGTCCCGGTAGGCTTCGACCCGGCTGGGCCCCTGCTGTCGCTGACAACTCCTTGAAGCGCGCGGTAACAGTGCGCGCCGTCGACGACTTGGGCTAGGTCCGGACATTTACCGGACGGTCGGACAACGAGCTACCCATTGCTCACTGTCCGCAAGCCCGCGCCTACGGTGGCTGGAAATCGGGATCGGAATCCCGGCGGCGGCGAGAGCGCCGTTGACTGATGCGGTCGGCCTCCTCCTTTGCGAGCATTACTGCTTCACAGAAGTCGGCGACCGCCTGCCGCTCCTCCTCGCTCCGGACCATGACCTCAACCAAGGCCTGGCGCAAGAGGTCTCCGCCACCGATCGCCCCCACGAGGGCACGGCGATGCTCCTCCCAAGCAGGGCACACCTCGACTGTGTGCTCCACCGTGTCCTCCGGGCGTTTCGCACAGTGGCGACACCCGGGCGTCATTTCCGCTTTAATCCGGTACAGGAACCCCCCGAACTTGCCATGTCCGGTGAGGACCTGCGTCATGCGGAAGGTAAGGATGCCGTGAGGTCTTTCCAGCCACGCCTCAAAGAGGGGACTTACCGCCATAATTGTGGCGTGCCTAGCACTGGGTTGCGATAGTCGCTGACTTCATTTCACCATGAGATCCCGCCGGAGCTCTGTCCGCCATGCTTATCAGTGTCGCCACAACAAACGGTCCTGTGTGTCTCGCATCCATCAGATTCCCGCGACCATCGATCCACCTTGTGGGAGGCTTTTCAGCGCTGCGTCTTCCGGCATGTGGTCATCACTCCAGAATCTTTCGTCCCTATCGACTTCTGTTTAAAAAATTATATTTTGTAATAAAAAAAATCCCTGAGATATTGCTTTTAGCCATGCGTACGACGCAAGATCGTCGCCCTCTACTGTGACGTCACTTTACAACGTCGCTCAGTGTGCGCTCCGTTTACGTCGAAAATTGTTTAAAATTTTGAATCCACATAGTAGAAAATTGTGTGTTAAAGAGTACCAAAGTGTTCATATACGTACAATTACCATACACTCGAAAAGTTGTATTTTAATGTTCTATTGGAACCTAAATGGGTCCGGATTTAAAACACTGGCTTCTGTAAGTTCGGGAGTTTCCTGTGTGGACCACCCGGAAGACACAATGGAGCATACGGTAGAGCTGTGCACGCTTGAGCAGAGCACCGCCGTGTCCTCGTAGGTGCGCTAGGCAGCATCGATCTCTCACGCCGGGCCTTGGTACAGGCCAAGGTCCGCAGAGAGGAGAGCAGGCGGTCGCCTCTTTCTGCGAAGCAGTAATGCTAGAAAACGAGGCGGCCGCACGAGCGAGGCCCTCGCGCCCCAGCCGCCGGGATTCCGATTTCGATTTCCGGCCATCATAGGCGCGGGCTTGCGGACGACGAGCAATGGGTAGTTCGCCGTTCAACGGTCCGGCAACCGTCCGGACCGAGCTCAGGTCGTCGACGGCGCGTAGTGTGCCACGCACGCCGGAAAGAGTTGTCAGCAACCATTGTCCTGCAGAGTCGAAACCTACTGGGGCCATGGGAGATGCGAAGGAGATCCGCAGAGCCCTGGAATAGTGGCAAAGCAGGAACAGGAACGGGTTTTTAAACAGTAAAAGTCTGACACTTTCTCCCGCTCCGCCCAAGAGCGCGGCTGTCATTAGATGATTTTCCCACCTAAAAAAAGCAAGCTTTTATATCGAGAAATTTACCTACATATGTATTAATAATCATCAAGACCATTTCAAAAAGCTCAAACACGATACGGTCATCTGAGTTCATCAGGTTCATCTCCATGTCATAAATAATAATTTTGCATTGTCACCTGATTTGCAAATGCATGCAAAACTTCAGATCAATCGGTAACCGGGAAGTGGATTCAATTTATTTTGCAAGATTTGATTACAGACAAACAAACAACGGGATAGGTGAAACTAAATAAAAATTTGTAACAAGTGCATTTCAAAATTCAAAATATTTTATTTCACAAAGGCCTACATGGGCACTTATAAAACGTCAGAAGCTAGTGCATGGTTCCAAATTGGTCGTTTCCTATGGAGAAGATCCGGCAAGAAACTCCATGGTTATTCTTTTAAAAAGGTGGTTGATGTTACAATATTAATAGATACATACTACGCGTTCCAAATGAGAATAGGGCCGATTCCTATGTTTTGACGTCTCGTCGTACTGTCAAAACAAAGAAATTTTGGCAAAATTGAAGAACTTAGAGATGAATAAAATTGAAGAACTGGATTCTGATTAAACTTTTTTCGTTCACAGTTCATAAACAAATTAAATTTTTCGTAAATTAATTAATGTTTAAAAATTTCTTTCCTCGATTTGACAGTAAATCGTGACGTCACAATATGGCGGGCGATCCTATTCTCATTTGGAACGCATTGTACATACTATGTAAGAACAGTGTAGATCAGGCAATATTGTACACAAAAGCACAATAAAAATAAAAATAAATCATAATAATAAAAAGTAATTCGTAATAAGAAGTAATCTGTCTGTGTTTCAAGAAATATACGCCATACGTTCAGTGATGACAATCTTCATTTCAGCTTCAAACTCTCCCTGCAACAGTAAACCAATAGCCAGTTTCGCCAAAACTTTACACTTCTATTAATCAAAATGTTAGTTGAATCAATTTCACTTTACCTTTCAGAACCAACCAGCTTCAAAACGAGTCTACCAAACTAACAGTTAAACTTTTGAATTACTAAATTAGATATTAAATGGTACCATTAACGCTTTCAGTTATCCAACTTTTGGATACTGGAAGTGTCTACAGTATGTAATGACTGTCAGAATCGGTCGGGTGAAGCACGCTCAGGCTCATATTTTATGCTACAAAGTGCATGTACAAATACACTCCATTTTTGTCTTCTACGTTTAATTACTGAGCATCGTGTTTTGAATGTTCTATTAACATCACCATTACGTTCAAGTTTTTTATTTTGACAGTACTTATAAAAAGAAAAATGTTTATGAGTGATGAGATGGATGGAGAGAAAGAAGGAGGCCACAGAAAAAAATGGATGGATTGTATGAGAAATGACATGAAAGAAAAAGGAGTTATTGATAGCATGACAGGTGATACTGTTCTATTATCCGTCATGCTGTCACTAACTTCTATCCTTTTTTAAGAAAAAAACGTGTTGTGCCGACCTCAAATAAAACGAGACAAGGACAGGAAGATGATGATGATTTATAGATCATTTTTTTTACAAGAAATAGGCATTATTAGCTTTAGATACATCGGTATATAAATTGATTGTTAGTTTAATGTTTCTGTGCTTAAAAAGAAAGAAGACGGAAAATTGTTAAGATATTTTTTTTTAATTTTAATTTTCAAGTTAATGAATCCTTGTTCTGACGCTCTTCGCAATCTACACTTAAAAAAAGTAATATGATAATAATAATAATAAAAAAAACCTGGCAACCCACTGACAACATAAGTCAAATATTTTCTAATCCCGTTTAAAAATTTAAATAAATTAAAGTTTTATCGGCAATTCAGACAAATTATATCCAAAGCAAAGCCCTCATCATAAAGAAACAAAGAAAACCTTCAACTAAAACAACAAACCACAAGAAATAGAATATTTTAAAGAAATAAAATACAAGCAGACAACATGACATATGTCAACGACGTGACACCAAATAAATTAATAGAAATGAACAAATGGGATGAAATGATAAACTGACGAATGTTGACAAGAACAGCTGCACGACGCGCACGACATCCACCCCCGGGCTCGTCGCTCAGCTCCGCCTCGCCGCCGCCGGACCCCGGATCACCAGTGTCACCGGCGGCTGCAGTTGCGTCGAGTTCGAGCGACGAGTATTTCTCCCCGCCGACGTCGCCAACACCTGTACGCCGGCCGGGGAGAGGCCGGCCACCGAAGAGCATGGGACCTAGGGGCCAACCGGCCCCGAGCCGGGTCCCCGCTGCCGGTGGTTGTGTGCAGCGCATGAGATGGACTCAGTCAATGAACGAGAACGTCATGCGCGCATATTACGGGTCTACAGAGGGGGGAACTAACCTCACTGCGTACCGTGAAAGGATGCTGTCTCTTTTTCAGGTCCTGGAACCAACCGTGAACGTCTCGGCTCAACGATTATCGGATCAGGTGCGGGTTATCCAACGCAACCACAGGTTGGACGACGCTGCACTTGATCGGCTGCGCTCAGAGATACTGAGCAACCAAATCGTCTCAACATCTACGCAAACACAGACCGCGGCAACGCCGACTACTAACGCAATCTCGCCGCGGTCCGACCATAATAATGATGATGCAGATGATAGGGTTGTCACAGTAAGTAGCCAGTGCAACGAAAGATTGAGGAGCGCACTGGAGGATGCGTTGTGCGAGTACATGTCGACTCCGACTGAGCTTAGGCCTCGTTTGCCGCGGTTACCCATGCACAAAAAAAATAGGGCGCTGGTGTGTGCTTTGGACTCGTTGCTCAAAAATATCTTTGAGAGTAGCGAGAACCTTGTTGATACGCACTCAATCTTGTATTGTGGGGCTGTTGCGGCATGTCGTTTAGCTAAAATTAAATTTCCAAATATAGATGGAACTATACGACCGAAGACTGCTGTACCAGCCTGGCAATGCAGGATTGAGAGGCGTATCGATGAGGCCAGAGTACTCATCGGCAAACTACACTGCTTCAGGGAGGGTAATACACGACCACGAGTGATGCGCTTTGTGAGACGGGCGTTTTTGGGGACAGGTATTAGTCCTCAAGGATACATGTCTCGTGTCACAGAGCGCATCGACTTCCTGAAGCAGAAAGTTTGTGCATGGGCGAGCCGCATTCGGCGGTATAAGCGGCGAGTTGACCGGTACTCGCAGAATCGCATGTTTCAGAGCGATGAGAGGTGGGTGTACAGAGCTTGGGAGCGGCCTGAACACAGTGTGATTGACGAGTGCCGCCCGGATGATTTGGCCACGATTACATTCTGGCGAAACATTTGGTCGGTACCTGTCAGTCACACTGAGGGTGGCTGGATGCGTGACGTCGAGCGCGTGTGTGACGCTATACCAGAAATGGAAAAAGTTACCATCACCCCAGAGGATGTAGCCAAAGCAGTTCGTCCGTTACCGAACTGGAAATCACCGGGACCGGACGGACTGCAAAATTTCTGGCTGAAATGGTATAGCAGCTCACACGCGCCCCTGGCGTCGCAATTCCAGTCAATCTTAGAGTCTGGCTCGCTACCAGAATATCTGACAACTGGCGTTACCCACCTGCTCCATAAGACAGGTAACCCCGTGGATCCCAAGAACTATAGACCTATTACATGTTTGTCAACGGTCTATAAACTTCTTACATCCATCCTGAGAGCAAAAATTAATATACACATAGAAAATAATCAGATTATTTCTCCCTCTCAGAATGGATGTAGGAATGGGTCCCGGGGTACTAAGGAGCTACTCCTCATAGACATGGCCATAAGCCAACAGACTCGTCGATCCCGCAAGGATCTGTCGACATGTTGGATAGATTACAAGAAGGCCTATGACTCTGTTCCACATACATGGCTCATGAGGGTGCTGGAGTTATACAAAATAGATATAACTTTACGCACCTTTCTTGAGTCATGTATGAGGCAATGGAAGACGGTCCTTCGCTATCCAGGATGTCGACCGATCCAGGGGAATGATGAGCCTATCTGGATTAAACGGGGAATATTTCAGGGCGACAGTCTGAGTCCGCTTTGGTTTTGCTTAGCCCTGAATCCTCTTAGCACATTGCTGGAGGATTCAGGACTAGGCTATCGGTTGAGAAGAGGTGGTCAGGTCATATCTCACCTTCTTTACATGGATGACCTGAAACTCTTTGCCCCCAGCAATTTGCAACTGATGGAGCTACTGAAGGTAACTGAAACTTTCAGTAGCGCCATCAGGATGGAATTTGGTGTGGACAAATGTGCAGGCATGCATGTAAAGCGAGGGGAGATTATGGAATCCGAGGGAATTCAACTCCCGGATTCCATACACCTTAGATCCCTTTCCTCGACCGAAACTTATAGGTATTTGGGTATGTCAGAAGCCTTAGGCATTAACAATGCTGACATGAAGCAATCGCTGAAGGAGCGCTTCTTTGGCCGCCTGAAGAAGGTATTAAATAGCCTTCTATCGGGTGGAAATAAGGTGCGCGCCTTCAACGGTTGGGTCATGCCGGTTTTAATGTACTCTTTTGGCATACTCAAATGGACTCAGACCGAACTTGACGCCCTGGATAGGCGAGTCCGTACATTGCTGACGGCAAATCGGATGCATCACCCACGATCCTCGGTGATGAGACTGTACATCCCGCGGAAGTGTGGAGGTCGAGGCTTTTTAAATGCGAAGACCCTGCACAACCGCGAGGTGTGCAGCCTCAGAGAATATTTCCTTAAAACCGATGTGGGTATGCACCGAGATGTGGTCGCAGTGGACAAGGGACTCACCCCGTTATCCATGGCTAAAGAGGACTGGCATAAACCTGTAATAATGACTACTGATAACCGCAAGGAAATATGGAAAGGCAAGGAGCTCCACGGGCGCTTTTTCCGGGCTCTTCACGAGCCTGATGTAGATTTCTTGGCGTCCGTGGCCTGGTTACGTTTCAGTGACCTCTTTGGGGAAACTGAAGGTTTTGTCTGTGCGATTATGGACGAAGTTATCTTAACGAACAACTACCGGAGATATATAATGAAGGACGGGACGGTTGACGTGTGTCGGGCATGCCACCGTCCGGGTGAGTCTATCAGACATATTATCTCTGGTTGTTCTCGTTTGGCTAACGGCGAGTATTTGCACAGACATAACCAAGTAGCCAGGATTATCCACCAGCAACTTGCTTTGAAGTACAACCTAGTGGATTTAGAGGTACCATATTACAAGTATGTGCCCGACCCAGTTCTCGAAAATGACCATGTCACTTTGTACTGGGATCGGTCTATCATTACTGACCGGACTATTGTAGCCAATAAGCCGGATATAGTGGTGATAGACCGATTAGCGCGCCGTGCAATGATAGTCGATATCACCATCCCGCATGACGAGAATCTCGTGAAAGCTGAAAAAGAGAAACAAATCAAATATCTCGACTTAGCACACGAGATTGTCGCCATGTGGAATGTGGACTCGGCTATCATTGTGCCGATTGTCGTAACCGCCAATGGTCTTATTGCCAAAAGCTTCGACGACCATCTGTCGAAGCTGTCGTTGCGCGGTTGGATCAAGGGCCAGATACAGAAGGCAGTACTCCTCGATACGGCTCGCATTGTGAGGAAGTTCCTGTCTCTGGAGCCCTAACCACCGGTAGCTTGGACCCTGCTCCCGACATCGGTGGACTACTGTTTTTATATTTTTAAATGTTTTTTTTTTATATATATATATTTGTTATAAAAAAATATTTAAAAATATCAAAATATGTATTATAAGAAAAATAAAGGAGATAATAATAATTTATTTAAAAGACAACTTTTGGTCCACATTGTATGTTAGTAACACTTATTTCTATGTTAGTTCAAAGTTTTATAGTTTCATCATTGCACACGAGTATTAAATCCAATTACACACTAGATCAAAATGTCATAAATTACAATTACAATGTCAGTTAAATATTAAAATGATCAAAACAAAAAATAAAGAGGTAAAGTTTGTTTTTTTTTATTTATAGGAGGTAACCTCTGAAAACACAGGTCCAATTGCTAAAATATTTTTACCAATTACATAGAAAGCTGATTTATTCCCGAGTGACATAGGCTATATTCTATGTACGCAGACGAAACCGTGGGAAAAAGCTAGTTCTTACTATCATTACCTCCATTCATAAACGAACTTCAAGTTTCAGAAAACGTGTTCTACGCAACTATCGATTCCTCTCGATCATTCGTTCAGAAGTTGGTCAACTGCATTAAGTCTATTGAAACAATGAATATTTTATTAGATAATTTTCTTAGCATAGCTTACTTATTTATTTTTTTATTTTTTTATTAGACCTACACCTATCATTACAGACGAATCCAATGCGATAGTGTGGTCAAAATTATTAATTACAATTTTAATTTCATAGTTATTAGGTAAATCCAATTCCACTTCAAACAAATAAATAACACTTTCAAATAAATAAATGACTAACTTGAATGACCTAATAACTATATGAATAACTTGTTACTGATGGTAAAAGAACTGTTGGAACTCCAACATTTAAATATTAAAAATATTTTTTTTGCATATCAACATTAGCTAGACTAACTGTCAGAAAACTTGTAAGTGTCAAACTAACGATACAAATAAAAACGTGCCTCCAATAGACGTGGGCAAAGTGTATGATGTAATCTTTGCGATTGGACATTAAAATGTTCCGGAACACTAATATGTATCATTTGGAACATCACTTAAAAAGACACAAACATAGACTTATACTCCTATGAATTGTGATATATTACGTCGCGTCATAGTCACACTGATAAAGAGAAATATTCGATGATAATAATTATGTACGTATCATTTAAAAGTGAAAATCGGCTAAAAATTTATAGACACAGACTGTTATGAATCGTCAGCTTTTACGTCGCGTCATATTCACTAACAGTTTTATTTCATTGAATTTTGATTTAAGAATAATTAAGTAGATATTTTTAGTCATTAATTATATGTACACTAATTACGATTTCAATTGAATTAAAAAAGACACACTTTAGGTAAAGTATGTTTCAGTGTTCCAATTGTTCCAAGTGATGCATTTAAAACATTACTGCTGTTCCAATATTTCGGAACACTAAAATGTATCAGAACAGTGAGTCGGTTCAGTAAAAAGTTACATACGCCTAGCCTCCAGTGTGTTTGCTCCTTCGAACACGTCTGTTATTATTTATTTAAATTTCGCTTTCTGCTATGTCGTCAACCGGCGTCTATAACTGTAAAGGAACGACATCGTTACCTCAACTTATGATGGTTTAAAATTGTCACCGAAAGTGATGATTAATGTCTTTGCCCTTCAATGGGGGCTCTGCCTCATAAGCCTTTGCCCTTTGGAGGACACTTACAGTCGGTACAGTCAAGGTTGTTTCGTTTTAATGTTAAAAGTTTGTTATGTTATACAATGCTTCTGTTGGTTTCCTGTCGTCAAAGAAACAATGGATGGCCTGAGGAAAATATTTTATGCCGAAAATGGGGTATAGTCTGTCTAATAAGTTAACCGACTTGGGAATTTTGTATAATATTTAATCATTTAAAAAATACTTAGGTATATTCGATACTTTTCATAAGGTTCTTCTGATAGTAAACAATGATCTCTATCTCTTAATCAACCTTGATTATTGAACCCGTGTTGACTACATCAGATTTCATTAAATCCTAATAATTACCCAAGTCGTTTAACTTATTAGGCCGACTCTACCTGAGATGACGAGTTCTTCTTTTTGAATCTATGGCTAAATATTTAGATTATTATCTGTGCCTAGTGACCAAGTGAATAGAGAACGTATGTAGATATTTTTTTAAAGCATGAGAGAATTCCTTTTCAATAAAAGCTTATAGAGCTTTTAGGCACGCAATTTACTGTTTACCGTGTGGTAGTACGAAAAAGCGCGTGAGCTCGCACGTTGACTTGATTTTATTTATCGTCTCAGGCTAGTCGCTCGCTGGGCGCTAAGCAACAGCTTAGCGCCCAGCCTACTGCGAGTCGCCGGTAACACCCACAAACCTGTTAATCCCCATTTATTTATTTTAGGGGTGGCACACTTGATTAGACCCAAGATCTCCTGTTTACTATTGAAACCCTGTGCGATCTACCAATTACATACTTATTGAAATCTTAAATGAAACAGCATAGGTAGTTCAGTACACAATCATGTAGTATTTTTTTTTATTAAGAGAGAAAACATAAATGTGAAAATTATTCTTAGTAACTAGGTACTTATTTACCTTTATATTAGTGTGAGAATTGCGTCTGAGCATCTTCCACTAGTTTAGAATAATATTTTTTGCCTTGCAACGACCCACTGGACTAACAGTCGCGATCGACCGGTCGATCGCGATCAACCTGTTAGCCACCCCTGATTTATTTCTTCGTAAGTTATTGAAAAACATCGTTTGATACATGTAGAATTTCACCTTTTTTTTTGGAAAAACGTAATTATTCTGAAGGTTCAAAAAACCAAAACATATAATATACAGTTAATACTTATTATTTTTAAGTAATACAACTACTATGTTAATTACATAAATAGGAACTACATTTAATAGGTAAATTCAATTCATTAGCAAGCCTTGAAATAATTGACGTTTCATTAGTCATACGAGCCATTTCGTTTAGGTTAGAAGCTGAAAGTTTACGTGATACAACAATTTATTTCGCCGTTGAACTGTCGTCGCAGGGGTAGGGGGAGTGGTGGCATAGCTTCCACTGCGGCACAAATTGATTCGGGTTCAGACCGACGCGACAGGTGTAAATGAATTGGGGTGTAAAAAAGTACCCGACTTTGTGGAACAGCACATGTAGGGAAAAGTTAGCGGCGGCCAGATGAATTGGTTAGGTCGTGCGCGAAAAAATGACGACAATTCGACTACGAATTTGGCAACAAAGTTACAGAAGTTAACGAGTTCCCAGTTTCGATATACGAATCTAAACTAGTAAACGTAACAGCACGACAACGTAGTAGTAACTAGTAAATTAAACTAGTGCGTCTCAGCATCAACGACTGCATCACTGCTTACCATCATCAGGTGGGATTGCAGTCAAGCACCAGTTTATACGAGTATTATTTAAAAAAAAAGGTTAAGTACTCTTACTAATGGGAGTTACCTACAAATATGCAAGTTTTAAAACTAGAACTACACTAGTACTACGCCGATCTAAACGCGTCGGTCTCCATACATTTTATATGGAAACTAGACAGTCTTGTAGAGCTACTCTTGATCCACGCCACGCGACGTCGTTCTACGTACTAATCAGGCGTGTTACATATGTACATCGATCTAATATAGTTCTAACTTTAGACAGATATTAAACTATCATCATTAAATTGGCACTGTTGGACATAAGCCTCCCATATGTTACGCCACTACGGACAGTCCTGTATAGTGTTGCCAGGTCCGTTTGGATAAAAATCGGGACAGATGGTAAAACATATCGGGATTTTGGGTTTTAGATCGGGACAAATACATTTTTTTAATAAGGTTTTTTTAGGGGAGAAATCTTCCAATGACTCCTTTCGCTCTGGAGTGAAACGAGAAGGCGTGTCAAACTTTTACTGTGTAAAGCTCAGACTTTTTCAGTCGCTCTCTGAGTTTCAGGGTTTTCGATTTATTGGGACAATTAGCGTCCCGATCAGGTGCAAATCGGGACATCACGCGCAAATCGGGACGCCTGGCAACACTAGTCCTGTACGTCTCGCATCCTTCGCATTCTCGCAACTTCCACCAGGTCATCGGTCCTCTGTATGAAGCCTTCCAATGCTGCGTCATCCAGTATGTATTCGCCACTCCAGAACCCTTCGGCCCCATCGACCATCTGTTCTCCGAGCAAAGCACGCGATATTAAATAGAATAACGGTTTAGTAGCTTTAACCAGCGGGTTTACTTGTGTAAAAGTAGCTAAAGATCCCAAAGGAACATGCTCCCTGGATGAAAAGTAGGTACCTGTGAGCCAAGTTTCATTCAAGTCCGTTAAAGAAGGAGGTCCGTGAAAGAGTAACCAAAATACCTACTTATAAAAAATTTCACCTTTAAACAATAGTGTTTTTTTTTATTGGGAGTTCATCTAATGAGAAGGCGTGTCGAACTTTTACTGACTAAACCCACAACTGTGTCCTTCAGTTGCCCTTTTGCGTTTTAACCATTCGAATTCCGTATTAAGAGACATAATAGAAAGACAATGAGGGAACTAACGCCGGCGCCGGCGTTCGCTTGGGGTTTAATAGGCTAGTTGCCGTAAAAAATGAAATTAGTCCGTCTTTTAGATTATTCAAAAATAAGGGACACGTATTTTTTTATTTGTAAATTAAACCAAAAATGACAAAGATATAGCCCATTAAAGTTACGTGTAACGTCACGCCGCGCCGTGCTGCATTTTTTCGCACGGAGGACGTCACACGATACTTTTAAGCTATTGCATAGCTTCTACCGCGGGCCTTGAGCGTGGAGACCGAATCCAGAAATTCCGTAACGAAAATAACCTAACACCCCCCCACTCATTTGTTTTTTGAGCGTGGTGACCGATAAGAAAACAAATGGATTAACAATCAATCAAAATTCAATTCAATGTGTGAAAGTGTAACTTAATATCAAAGAAAAAATAACAAAGGAAAAAAATACTGCATAAATAAAATAAATAAATAATTATAATTGCATAAGTTGATAAAAATGCTATGCAATAGCTTTACCGCGGCAGTCCCCGAGTGCCACACGTCTTTTTTTATTTATTTATTTATTTAACTATTTATGTACACACAAAAATAACAGAAAAAGATAATACATAAGAAACATTAGTACAAAGGTACTGCTTATTTCCAAAGAAATTTCTTCCAGCAGACCTGCGAAAGGAGAAATCAAAAAGAAATGTAGACAATAGTGTGTAAGAAGCAAAAGAAGAATGTGTGAAGTCTTAATCCAAAGTATCCTATAATTAAATATAAAAATAATATATAACTTCTACTATAAATATATATTAAATAATAAACAACATAATACATACAATACATACAATATATAAATAAATATCACAGTTGAGAGGAAAGATAGTGCTCTTTTACTCGATTTTTAAAAAGTGAGATTGATTTTAAATCTCGAATGCTAGGCGGAAGTGAGTTCCACAACCTCACGGCATGGACACAGAAAGAATAGGAGTAGTAACAGGATTTATGGGAAGGGGATTTAAGAAGGGATCTAAGGTGTGATCTGCACGGCGCGTCACTAGGACGAGCGTAGGAAAAACGATCACGTAGGTAGGAGGGGTAAGACGGGTTGTGTAAGATGTTAAAGAGAAGACATAAAATCCGAGTGTTCCTGCGAAGACGGATAGGGAGCCACTTGAGTTCCTTGCGAAGATGAGAGACATGACAGACCTTTTTAAAGGGCTATTACCTTTGTTATTTTTTGTTTAATCGAAAAAAGAAAAAATACGTGTCCAATATTTTTTTATAATCTAAAATACGGACTAAATTTAATTTAATTATTAATTTTGATCCTGAAAACTACTCCAGAAAATCCCCGCAACCCAAGCAAAAATTGACCCTGTTGAACCCCATGATATAATATTAGTGTGATTATACTAATAGCTAAAAGATTTTATCACGCTGCTCTGTAAGTTCCAGTTACACTCTATTACAAGTATGTTTTCAGTAGGTACTATAGGTATACCGGTCGGTACAACTCGTACAACATACCGGTGAAGTTTACTGTGTAGTCAGAACTACTTAGGCAGATTGCAGCTTCGTGTGCTAACCACTCTTGTCTTTGTTTTCCTATTCCCATTTTCTGACATGATACCCGTATTGTCTATGGGTAAAATACTTCGGTATGTAGAGGATAATTTTGTAATTAAAGATTTTGTTAATGCTTTTTGATATGTTAAAAGATGGAGACGGAAAGTATAACTAACTAAGCTCTATCCAAAATTAAATTAGGTATTATCTTGTATTTATTTGTATACAATATTTTATATTGAACTGAACAACAAATAATACTAAAAACTAAAAAGAACATTTTTTTCTGAAAATAGCTTCATTTATTATAAAAAAAACGAAATCTTGAAAGTTTGTTTGTGGTAAAAGAATTATATATTTTTTTAAGTCATAGAACAAAAATTGTTGTTTATGATGTTGATATAGTGCAAGGTTGTTAGTATTTTACAAATAATCCTGTATACTATTATTTACATCAGATAAAATTTACATATGTACACAAAAAAAAAACTTAAACTATTTATTACTATTATTATATTAGGCCACTTTGGGATAGAATATTTTATGCAGGTGGTCTGTATAATAAGTTAACCGACTTGGGTAATCATTAGGATTTAATGAAATCGGATGTAGTCAACACGGGTTCAATAATCAAGGTTGATTAAGAGATAGAGATCATTGTTTACAAACAGAAGAACCTTATGAAAAGTACCGAATATAAGTATTTTTTTTAAATGATTAAATATTTTTTTTTATTTATTTATAGCTTGACTGCACACCTTAGCTTAAATATTATACAAAATTCCCAAGTCGGTTGACTTATTAGACAGACTATAAGTACCTAAATCAAGAAAACCACACTGGAATAATTACCTCAAATTTTTACATAAAAAACTCAAAAAACCATTAAAATGCTGAACACCTTATACAAATTATAAGGCATAAAAATTCCACTTTCAGATCTAGGTTAAACTCATGCATATTAAAGGTCAAGTCATAAGTCAAGCCACTAAAAGCCGGCGTAAGTTAACAGCTACCTGTTCGGCAAACGACCGTAATGAAGCGTGATGGCCCCACTGAACTTAACATTATATGCTTGGCTACCTTTGAAGGCTCGGGAAAACCTTTGGAAAAAATAAGGACGAATTATGTTTTATGAGAGCCGTGGTGGCTGAGTGGTAACGGCCCCGACTTACGAGTCGGGTTCAAACCCAGCTAGGCGCATTACTTTGTGTAATTTATTTCATCACCACTGCTCTCAAAACGGTGAAAGAAACCAGCAAGTCCTAGAACCAAAAAATCAAAGACATGTGACATTCACCAACCCGCACTGTCCCCGCGTGGTGGATTACAGCCCAGTCCCTGTCTTAGAGAGGAGGCCTGAGTCTCAGCAGTGGGAACATTAAAAGGCTAATTAAACTATACTATGTGCTATGTTTTATGGAACACGGGCAGACGAAATTGTTTGAAACCGTTACCGCGAGTCTGGAACCCAAAGGGCAATTGTAAGTTGTAACAACAAAGATGGGTTTTAATCTGAAATGTAGTTTTATAAAGTTTACTGAATATCACTTAGGGTGAGTTGCACCATTTAACTATAACGATAACAAAGCCGTTAACAGTTGTCAAATCGTCGAATTGACCAATAGGCGGCCGTTTCACGGCTGGTTATGGTTTGGTTATCGTTATAGTTAAATGGTGCAACTCACCCTTAGTAATTTTTGCCTTTTAAGCGTTGATATCCTATCTTATAAATTGATGCATTATTAAAATAAAACATGATGGGACGCTTATCTCTGTGTGATTAAAGGTCTTTACCCTGTAATGGGACAATTACAGTCTGATATTAGGTGGTATAGTCGTATATCGTTTAATCTGAACGATATGATGGAAATAAGCGTATAATGAGATCAGCAGTTTAAGGCTATGGACGCGTAGCTTCATAGTCGCGTTCTTCGTCGACAGAGTTTCAGTTTTTTATGTTAGCTTCACGCAGGCGTACACCAAAGCGTAGATATAATGAGAAAACGCGTCTATTAAGATACGCGTCCGTGGATAGTAAGACGTACAACTTGCTCTTGTTACATTTTCATAATATTAACCCTTTTAACGCCACTGTCTGACATGTGAGATAAATAGGTTAAAATAAATTCAACTTTTATGACAACATACGCAATTAACGATATAAGTGGTGGTTCTATGGTAACCGATTTTTAGATCCTGGCGTTTAGTGAATATTTTTTATAAAAAATTGTAGCGTTATAAGGGATATATAGAGATATTATTTAGAAGGTATAAACTCCTATGGAGTTCAAAAACTCTAATTCTGAAGTCCTTACTTGACGAACTTATACTTTTATGAAAAACATTTGGAAGACTAAACGACTTCTCTAAACATTACTTAATTGATTCTTTCTCTCTCCTCAGACTTTACCAAGTGCGCGTGGGCCTCCGTGTGTCGCCGAAGGTCCCGGTACATATCGAGGCCTCCGTCTCGAGCGGCAACGGAGCCGCGCGCACTGGCCGCCCCGCCGCCAACGCGTCTCTCATCGGAGGCCTCGCCGCGTCGCGGGCCTTCCAGATCATGTACCGTAACGAGGAGGTTACGTTACGGGATATCGTGCATTTTAGAGCTCATCTCTTAGGTAAGAATTTTTTTTCTTAATTCTCTTCTTTCCAATAGTTACCGCCCGGCGGGAAATTTTTAAGATTGCCTTTGTCTTCTTGTCCTCATACTCATCCTAGACCTTACAGATCATTTATTGAAAAGAGTGATATATTTGGGAACAGGAGCGTTTTAAGGCTCATATTTGGGGTAAGAATGTGATGTTTCTATAATATTTTCGTTTAAGTATGTTAATAACGATCAAAGAACAATGAATGGTTGTATGTACCTTGATGTTTTCTAATGTCACTTCTGAAGAACCTAAAAAATTAACCGTGTATTGTTTTTCACAACAATTTTTTAACACGCTTAATAAAAGCGTGTTAAAAAATTGTTGTTCACTTCTTTAATCAACGCCTTTGAGCTTGATTTTGGTCAACTTTGAGCGACCAGATTTTATTTAATATTTATCCCCATTCGATGGCTATTCACTAAAAACTAAAAAACACGCTTTCATAGCATATCAAACTAGAAAGTGTAAAATAATTTACATATTAATATTTTTGTGAAACAAGCGCCCCGCTTTGTGTTATATAATTCGCAAATCGAGCACCCCACGCTTTTTTCACTATAATATTGATATTTTTCGTTTATTATTATTATTTTCTACCTATAGAAAATTATTTTACACTTTTTAGTTTGATATGCTATGAAAGCGTGTTTTTAGTTTTTTTTTTTTTTTAACTGTATTTATTTTATTTGAGGATCACTTAAACTTCGGTTCAGGATAAGTCTTTCTAATTTTAAAATTTTAAATCTCAATGAAAGTCGGTGAGTCAATGACCGCTATTTCGATGCTGAAATGAAACAACTGTAGCTGCCAATATTTAGCTTTCAAGCTAGATTAAATAACGATAGCTTGTTTGGTCTTACAGTACTCTTTTCAACGGATTTTATTTGGGACTAACTTTACCAGCGACTTTGCCTGCATGAGAATAGGTTTCTCCATTCAAACTTTGGAACCCCGTTTTATCCGTTTAGGGAAAGAATATAAAAAGTCTCGGAAAACCATTCTTATTGTTTGTATACATCGTAAAAGAAACCTTTGTGCAAAATTGCAGCGTTCTAGGTCCAAGGGTTTGGGCTTAGGTTTGAAGTCAGTAAATGAACCACGACTTTACCTGTAGGTATAATCAGATTAGCTACTGCTAGCGACTTCTTCCGAATGAAAGTATAGGTTTCTCCATATAAACTTTGGAATCCAATTTCATTCTCTTAGACAGCGTTTTTTTTTTTTGAAGGCACCTCTGTGCAAGGGTTTGGGCAGGGCAGTGAAAAGTCAATCAGTGAGTGAATATACAAATGTAAATGCACTGCATTGCACGATAGAGTATGCTGGTCAAAAATGGTGATTAATATGGTAACAAGAAGAATCAGATTCTAAATCGTAACAAATTAAAAACACATTCGTTTTTTAAAGCGGAAATTGAATTGTTACACATTTCGCAATGACAAGCATTTGGAACTCGTTTCGTGCTTTCTTTTAATAGAAAATCGTTCTGAAAGTCTGAACCGATTGTTTGCCAAGACTGTAAAGCTGCGTTTCCATTGACTTCACGCATCAACTGTGTCGCAACAAAAAGTGTGCTCAGTGATGTCGATGCATCTCTGCGATGTCGTTGTGGTGGTCACTTTCAACCGACTACAAAAGAGGAGGTTCTTAATTAGAGTGAATGTAGTTTTTTGTATTTTGTTCAGCAATGTCTTCGTCAATTGGTGCCTATCTGATTTTGATTACTCTTATTTTGTTTGGAAAAATATTACCCTGTGGTAGTTCTGTTTCAATTTGGTGAAAATCTACCGAAAAACTGCGGAAATAGACAATGAAACTCATAAATGACTGCATTATTTTTGTGTTACATATTGCTCTGCGGTATTTAGTGGTTTGCATTGGATTTTGAACTTCAAAGACACACCAGTGTAATTCTCAGATTCAAGAAAAACGGGTATAGTGATGAGAGGTCACGTTCATGTGACACAAATTAATGAAATCCATATACATAAAAGGAGAAACCCACTGACTGACATATCAATGCACAACTAAAACTACATGAACTAGGAGCGTGACATTTTGTACTAGATTTCCTTTTACTAAGAGACTTACACACACACATATTATTTTATAAGAGACTTCCTCTTGGTCTTTAAGTCAAGAGTGAATAGATTGCTTCTAGGCAAGCGTGTTCCATCGTCGACCACATCATTGCTTACCTTCAGGTGAGATAGTGGCCAAACGCGAGCCTATCCATAATAAAAAAAAAAACAAGAGGGAAATTTCCTTCTCTGTCTCAACGACCTTTCAGTCTTCACTAACCTTTTCTTCTTTGTTTAGTGGACAGCCGCAACCTCAAGGAGTCCCTAGAGCGAGCAGAGTGGAGCCTCGGCGTGGAGCTGTGGTGCAGCGAGGGTGCACAGTCTAGCACCCTGGCGCCCATGTCCTGTCGGGTGCTGAAGCTGCACTTCCAGCCCTCGCAGGGCCTCCACTATCACCTGCCGGTTCTATTCGACTACTTCCATCTGTCGTCAGTCTCCATCACCATTCATGCGAGCCTAGTTGCTTTACATCAGCCTTACATCAAGTAAGTATTGAAGAATTTATTTATTTGTGGGACAATAAACAGCTACAATATACATATTGAAAAGAAAAAAACAGTACAAAAGAGTTTACAATATTGCAGCCCACTGCATTATCCTCATATTGACGCATAAGATTGCCGGCAGTAAATGCCGCTGCATAAATAACAACCCTCTCGTTTCTTCTATAGCGACGAAATGACGCATGCATCACATCATTTTTGAGTTATAATATGTCTCTTTAAGATTAACTTAAAGAAGCACAACTCAAAAATGATGTAATTGAAAATTGAATTATAAGACATATCTATATTTTATAATTCAAATTTCAATTACATCATTTTTGAGTTGTGCCTCTTTAAGTTAATCTTAAAGAATTTTCAAATACCTCTCTTTACTTCCTACTTCTCTTCGTTTATACTTCTCTTGATGATTAAGCGTCCAGTGTGGTAATTGCTAGACCTCTGTATATCTGTATGAGTGAAAGGGCAGCATGTAGCAACATCTCTAAAATTCGAAATCCTGGATCACAGTATCTCCGCGCGACTAGACATATCATCTCTTTCAGCTGCAAATGGTGTAAAATCATTTTGGAGAAATGAACTTTTTGATGAACTCTTACATAGTTTTTCACACTCTATCAATTTATTTATTTAAAATTGCACCTTAATGCTAGCTCTCTAGCTAGCTAGCTCGCAAAATGTTTTCGTATTTTTGCATAATCCGAAAAGCGTGAGATTTGGAGTTGCGCCGTTCCGGTGCAAACAAAAAAATTTACAACAGTCCGAAATCAACTATCGGCAGTTGGCCTGACCAGACTCAAAACCTGTCTGGTTGAAGGATACTTACTCCCTTTTCAACGAAGGTTTGCGGGACTTTACTGACTTTACACTGTGCCCGCTTACCTCAAGAATTTCATTCTGCAGTTTGTAAACGACGTACGACTAATCGATACGTGTTTAACTTGCATGACCATCATTGCGAGTATGTTAACATTTATTTATAAAACTGTTACATTGGCGCTACAATCTTGTACAAACCTTCTCATCATCTAATTAATCATTGTTAAGAGCAAACTTAATAAGAATTTCTTGATTACAAAGGCTTAAAGAAAAATAAGCTATTTAGGTAACTCTAACGCATTTATATTTACGTTAAAGATTATGGTAAAACTAAGAATAGCGTCCTGGGGCCTTACCATGACGTGTTAAATTGTCAGTCGTGCTAGTGAAAAAGAGGGACGGAGCTACACATCCTATATACCTACTACTTTAAAGCTCGATCCCTTTAACAACTCAGTTTTGGTCGGCTATTGGGTCGCCTTAAAAGCTCGTGGCAGGGCATCTACGTCACTTTTACACAATTTAACAAACACAATGCACAATTTTTTTTACATAATTATATATCAGACTTATGTATATTATACTTAATTATATATTAGAATATATAAATCAATTTAACTTATTACATACACAACTAAAAATTATAATTACAGTAAATTAAAAAAAACCCTACGATAATTACAACTAACTAAAATATGGCGTCAAAAAACTCTTCCACGTCGCTGTCGACTGGTAATGTGCCCAAAAGGCATTAGAATTAGGATGAGTTGCACCATTTAACCAACAAACCAACCAACCAACCAACTATAACCATAACAAAGCCGTTAACAGTTGTCAAATCGTCGAATTCACCAATAGACGGCCGTTTCACGGCTGATTATGGTTTGGTTATCGTTATAGTTAAATGGTGCAACTCACCCTTAGTTATGTAGGTTTATATTGTGCACTAGATCCTACCCTCAAATGTGTTCTCTCTCCGTTGCTCAAAGGTTTGCTGGGAGAAAACTCATTGCTGAGCTAAGCTCTCCTTTTAACGTGAACTGTCTGTATCTCCCGTGGTATCTCCATATATTATGTAATGTCTTTGTGTACAATAAAGAATTAAGATTTTCTTAGAGTCTGGTAAGGATGAAAACATTTTGTTAATGTGTCTCTTATGCACAGAATCTCAAATCAAATCACTATAAATCTGAAAATGTTATACTTGTATGTAAAATCTAAGTAAATCAAGAAACCCACGCGTGCCGTGACTCTTGATTCTTTAATATCTGATCATTATCATCAAAAGATGTCCACTGTTAAACATAGGCCTCCCCCAAGTGTCACCACAATGAATGGTCCTTTATGTGCATCCATCGGATTCCTGCAACAGGTCAACGGTCCACCTTGTCCTTCCAATGGTGCGTCTTCCGGTACGCGGTCGCCACTCCAGAACCTTTGGATCACAATCATGTATTAATTAAAGTCACTTTACTACATCTTAAATCATTAATTACTATGTTTTATTGACGTGCCTTATACTTAACCAGAGGTCGTAAATTGCGATTATCTCGATAACATCAGTGTGAACAACATTGAACCTCTTCGACAGTAAAATGTTGGTCGGACACTAATTTATCGAACATTTAACACCTTTTAACTTTTTACGTCTTTCTTTTTTCACACCATCATATTGTATGCAACATTATTTTAAGTTTATGCTGAAAGGATTCCAATAGTTTTTACACCATGTTATATTTTTTCCCAAAAATATTTAAAAAGGTCACAAGTTTGACACCGCTGAAACTAAGTACAACACAGGTCACAGCAGGTCATAGCGGGCATTAAGTACCAGCAAACAGCTGGGTACAAGTGCAAAACCCCTCAGTCACCTAGATGGCCCGGTGACTATGTATTTTTACTGACGCAACAAGCATATAAGAGTAACTTTGTGATTTTTCGTGATCCAGATGAAATTTTGCGCGTTTCAAATTTCGCATATCCTAAAATAAGGTTGTAGACCTACTTTCTTTATTTTTAAAGCTAAAGGTTGAACTACGCTAGAGGAACCAAGCACAAACTGAACTCAATTTCGTGTAGTGTGGAGTATGGACTGACTCTAGAGGAGCCGAGCACGAACGACACTACACGAATCAAATTCGTGTAGTTCGTTTGTTCGGCTCGTGCTCGGCTCCACTCGGCTCTTCTAGCGTAGGCCTATGTAGTGAGAGAGAGAATTATGTATTTATGAGAATCACGTATGACCATTGACGTATCTAGGGATATTTTTGTAGTGTGAACTGACTCTAGACGAGCGAAGCACGAACGAAACTACACGAATCAAATTCGTGTAGTTCGTTTGTTCGGCTCGTGCCTCCACTCGGCTGTTTTAGCGTAGAAAGTGAGAGAGAGAATTATGTATATATAAAGGTAAAGATCTGCATGATCTGTCGTATCTTAGGATATTTTTCATGGGGGACCTGCAGAACTACCACGAGCTCTTAACGCGATCCATTGACCATGACCATCATCCATGACCTGTTAATGGGTGATGTATATAGGATTTATAGCTCTGTCCCTCTTTCTCGTTCGCACTACTGACGTTTTAACACGACATGATAATTCCCCTGTCCCCGAGATACCTGATTTTTGTGTAAAACTATCAGTATTTTGGTGTCCATCATAATCCAGCTCAATAGCTACCCTGAAATGCAGGTCTAACCTAGTTCAGGCAAAAATGCAATTGCGTGTAATTTTTTTCTATAATTTTTTATTTTACTTTAAATGTGCCACTTTTATAAATAAACGATATTTTATTCTATAATTTCGAATCAGTAGCCTAACATTCTGAAGAGGGCCCTAAACCCCACGGGGGTGGACAAAGTTGACTTGCCCTCCACCCTTCTATCTATGAACATGACCTATATTACCCACTGTCCTAAAAAAATCTATACAAGGTGCAGTTTTAAAACTGCACAATATTTCAGGAGGTTGTAATAAAACTCATAAATAATCATGTAAAAAAACGATACCTGGTCAATAATCAGTAATACTTGTTATTTAATTTTTTAATTACTCTAAACTAAATCGATTGATCGATGGCCGCGGGGGCGTGGCTAGGGTGTGGCGTGCGGGATGATGATTGGATGATACATTATTTATGAAACTATCGTTGCGAGTTAGTGTGTGTGAAAACGCCCTTTATTGTTCCGTGTTTGTGTGTGTGAAAAAAAGCGCGGTTATAAAAAAAAAAATTACCTACTTATTTTATTATTGATTCGGGTCGAGAATCACTAACATAATTACCTCCTGAAATATTTTGCAGCTTCAAAACGGCACCTTGTATAGGGAGACTGGTAATTAGTGACTGATCCTTATACACGTGATTGTACTCATGATTATAGTCTGTCTAGTAAGTTAAACGACTTGGAATTTTTTCAAGGAAATTAAAAATCTAATGTTGGCAACCGGAATTTTAGTTGTCATTCACTTGTTTTTTGAGATGATGATAGTTCTACAACAGATCTTGATCGTAGTATGGCTACTGATGATGAATCAGTAAGTGGAATAGAATATTAAGAATCAGATTTCCCGTACGATTCCAGATTTATTTTATTACTTAAGACACTATTATGTCTTTGCAAATGTATCCTACTTTTGTAATAAGAATATCATTAAAGAGACTGAAATAGGTACATTTTAAACGAAAATCTTTTGCATTTTTTAATGTTAAAAAGTTCCCAGATAGTATTAAATCATTTAAAAAAATACTTAAATTGGATACATTTTATAAGGTTCCATTATTAAACAATGACCAAAATCTCCTAATCAACCTTGATTTCTGAACCAGTGTTGACTACATCAGATTTCATTTTACCCTAAAAATTACCCAAGTCGTTTAAATTATTAGACAGACTATACAAACAAATTTCCCAAAGAATTTTTGGAACGAAGTTCCTTATCGCGCGTTGTGAAAGGGGGCTAGACGGAAAAAATTCTCACGAAAAATTGTACCGACACTTTTACTGTCAAAATGTAAATCCAAGATGGCGGCTGCAAGAAATTATCAACTTTTTCGTCATGAGTGTCGTTTTCATGGTTTTCGAGGTTGTTGAAACCGATGGTACTGTCAAAATATAAACCCAAGATGGCGGCTGCAAGAAATTATCAAATTTTTCGTCATGGGTGTCGTTTTCATGGTTTTCGAGGGTGTTGAAACCTATAGTACTGTCAAAATGTAAATCCAAGATGGCGGCTGAGAGAAATTATCAAATTTTTCGTCATGGGTATCGTTTTCATGGTTTTCGAGGGTGTTGAAACCGATGGTACTGTCAAAATAAAAATCCAAGATGGCGACTGCAAGAAATTATCAAATTTTTCGTCATGGGTGTCGTTTTCATGGTTTTCGAGGGTGTTGAAACCGACGGTACTGTCAAAATATAAATCCAAGATGGCGGCTGCAAGAAATTATCAAATTTTTCGTCATGGGTGTCGTTTTCATGGTTTTCGAGGGTGTTGAAACCGATAGTACTGCCAAAATGTAAATCCAAGATGGCAGCTGCAAGAAATTATTAACTTTTCCGTCATGGGTGTCGTTTTCATGGTTTTCGAAGGTGTTGAAACCGACAGTACTGTCAAAATATAAATCCAAGACGGTGGCTGCAAGAAATTATCAAAGTTTTCGATATGGGTGTCTTTTTCATGGTTTTCGAGGTTATTGAAGCCGATAGTGCTGTCAAAATGTAAATCCAAGATGGCGGCTGCAAGAAATTATTAACTTTTCCGTCATGGGTGTCGTTTTCATGGTTTTCGAGGGTGTTGAAACCGATGGTACTGTCAAAATATAAATCCAAGATGGCGACTGCAAGAAATTATCAAATTTTTCGTCATGGGTGTCGTTTTCATGGTTTTCGAGGGTGTTGAAACCGATAGTACTGCCAAAATGTAAATCCAAGATGGCGGCTGCAAGAAATTATCAAAGTTTTCGATATGGGTGTCTTTTTCATGGTTTTCGAGGTTATTGAAGCCGATAGTGCTGTCAAAATGTAAATCCAAGATGGCGGCTGCAAGAAATTATTAACTTTTCCGTCATGGGTGTCGTTTTCATGGTTTTCGAGGGT
Source organism: Mythimna ferrago (assembly GCA_910589285.2). Taxonomy (NCBI): domain Eukaryota; kingdom Metazoa; phylum Arthropoda; class Insecta; order Lepidoptera; family Noctuidae; genus Mythimna; species Mythimna ferrago. Next base: position 8,326,509 of record OU342693.1, read on the forward strand.
GTTGAAACCGATAACACTGTCAAAATATAAATCCAAGATGGCGGCTGCAAGAAATTATTAACTTTTACGTCATGGGTGTCGTTTTCACGATTTTCGAGGGTGTTGAAACCGATAGTACTGTCAAAATATAAATCCAAGATGGCGGCTGCAAGAAATTATCAAATTTTCCGTCATGGGTGTCGTTTTCATGTTTTTCGAGGGTGTTGAAACCGATAGTACCGTCAAAATATAAATCCAAGATGGCGGCTGCAAAAAATTATTAAATTTTTCGTCATGGGTGTCGTTTTCATGGTTTTCAAGGGTGTTGAAACCGATAGTATTGTCAAAATCTAAATCCAAGATGACGGCTGCAAGAAATTGTCAACTTTTTCGTCATGGGTGTCTTTTTCATGGTTTTGAGGTTGTTGAAGCCGATAGTGCTGTCAAAATGTAAATCTAAGATGGCGGCTGTCAGAAATTATCAACTTTTTCGTCATGAGTGTCGTTTTCATGGTTTCGAAGATGTTGAAATAGTACTTTCAAAATGTACATAAAATAGGATAGTATTTTTTAGTTATATTGTATTGGCTAGACGGAAAAAATTCTCACGAAAAGTTGTAACGACACTTTTTGCTATAGTACATAAGCTATTGTAAGCCGTGCGGCGTGCGCATGTTTCTCTGTCTGTCTCTCTCTCTCTCTCTTATAGAAAGCAAGCCAGAACGGAACTTCGTTCTATCCGGGTGTCCCTTGACACCTCAGTAGTTTTTTTTTTTATTCTCATAAGTTTTATCAAAATTACAAATCAGCTGTTCGCGCTAATTCAAGCGTGCGCGCCTGCGAACTCTCAGCTGTTAGCCGCGTAACGCCGTTGTCTCATGTACCTTAGCTACAATAGTGATAGTGCACCCTCGCCGCTTGCAAGCCCATCGGTGTATATAATCAGTGTAGGTACCGACATGTTCCGGTTAAATAATATAACTTTAATAATGAGTATAAAAAAAAATTTCTTTGGGAAAGTTGTCTGTAATCATGAGCACAATCACGTGTATAATTATCGGTCACTAATTACCGGTCACCCTATATAATTCCCTCTCTAAGAGTAGGATTATTTGTGACTTAGTTATTTCTTTACCACAGGTATTATCGTACTTATAAAACAGCGAATACGCTAACTACAAATATAATTATGCTAGATGTATCGGTCCTAACACAACTGGTTTCTTACATGTCTGTCCGCCTCTCAAGGAAAAGTATCATGCATTATGTGCAAAGCTGGTGAGTAACTTCCTTGAATTGTTCCTATTAATAAGGACCTCACACTTGGAAGTTGGAGTCACAAGCAAAAGATACCTACATTTAAACACACCTATTTGCCAATTGATTTCCTGGGCCAATAAAAAATACATTTAAAAGTTATTTTATAAAAGCTTAAAGAAATCTTCAAAAATAGAATAGAATAGAATACAATAAACTTTATTGTACACCAAAATAGTAACAATTTCACAGAAACCTAAACCTAAAAAAAAAAAAAAAAATGGTACCTACAGACAACTTATAGTTGGCATGTTTGCACATAGACTTAAAATTAAACATATTTTTTTTATTTATTAAACATATTGCAGGACAGTCGAAATGTCATGACCACTCCGAACTTTGTACAATTGGCTGCGCAGTAATTCTTTTTCTTAGAATCATAATGGCGAATGCGTATTGCGTATTTTGAGTATTCCTTGCGAGTCCGGAACGCCTAACTTCAGGGTGGCCAACATATTTTGACCATACAGTACCTAGTTATTTCGGTATTAAATATCTACAGATTTTTATCAGAAAAATTCTTTTACCACCATTAGACAGAGCAAAAGGGTGTTACCGCGTAAAAAATCTGCAATTTATTTATCTCATAGTGCTTTTTTCTCATTACTTCCAGCACTCCACGCTCAAGTAAACAATGGGGCAAATTGATGAAGAGTGCTGGATCCTTCAACACTTCAGGGAGCTTCGAGAATGTACTCTTCGGATCCACCGGCAAATGCGCTGGTGGCAACTCTAGCAAGATTGCGCATGCCAGGTTTGTACCTAACCAATAGCAGACATTTACAGGGTGATTGGTAATTTAAAGCGTTATTTGAATTTTTTTTTATGATATTAACTAGTGCTTGACAGATACTATCAGGTGGGATCGCACTCACCTAATGATAAGCAGTGATGAAACGTTGATGGTGAAGCGCATTCATTTTTTATGAGTCTTGAAACATTTTGTGTTAAATGAGACAGTTTACTCGAAATAAATATACCTATGCCACCCACACACATACGAATTACAGGAGACATCTTTCTTGTGTCACATCTTCCAAAAAAAAAATACAAAATTGACGTACAGAAAAAAAAATTGTCGTATCCGACATGGTAGTATTTTGATGGTATTTGACAATACGTTGCAGTTGCTATGAGATGGTGAAAGCTGAAACTTTCTTCTGTTTTACTGCCCTAATTGACCGTACCATAAAACGATCTCTGTATGTGTTTTTCCAGGCAAGTCCACGCCGAAGTATGCGGGATCCTGCTAGGTTCACTGGAGGGGCTACAGAGCGCTTTGGCAATGTGTGGCTCTCCTGGTGTCCTACTTACTCCTGAGGAGTCCTTGTCGAACTCTGTTGTTGGAGAAGTCGCGCAAAGAATAAAGGATCTTAGCGACTTCAGCAAGGTGAGTAGATAGACCTCAACGTTTTGACCGCCACAGTCAAGTATACACGACAAAACAAGAAGTGTCCAGCACGCCCATAGGCAACATGACAAATGATTTGAAGAAGAGTGGGCGACTGTAGCCTTCTTCTGCGCAGCAGTAATGTTAGCGAAGGAGGCGGTGGCACACGTGAAGTACCGGACATCCTCACGCCCTAGCCACCGGAACCAGCCGACAAAAGCGTGTCGCCGTCTGCACGTCCTATTAGGTCCGAGCCCGAGTCATCGACGGCGCGTAGCGTTTCACGCGTTCCTCAAAGATATGTCAGCAAACCGTAGGAGCCTTGTAGGGTCGATGCTTGCTAAGGTCATGCAGAAAAGTATGAAAAGGATACTCGTGGTCCTAGAACGCAAAAGCCAAATGAAGGAATGTAGGTGTGGTTTTAGTCAGTATAAGTCTGATTCACCCTTTCGCTCAACCCTACAGTAGGAGAAGTCATTAGAAGATTTTTCAACTTAAAAACAAATTTAAAGTAAACTTCCGTTACACATGTGCTAATACAGGCAAAAGTAGCATCATCATACATAACGGCCTGAAGTAAGTGCTTTTATTTTTACAGAACTTCCAGAAGTCAGAATGCGGCGAAGAAGAAGAATGGGCGATGAGTGCAGCACACGACATCGCGCGCCTGTGTGCTGAAGTGACGCTGAGGTGGCGAGCATTCCTCCATCACACATCAGACAGACCTCATGTGCATCATGCGCTTGCGGCCAGGCATCATGCACTGCGGTAATCACAACTTATTAACTGTAAAAAGTAGCACCAGCAGAACCACAGATAAACCGGTTTTAAAGAAATCATAAACGTTTATTTCACATTTACAGCTAAGCACCAGAAATTCACAAACCAATTCCCTTTCCAGCATAAAGCGCTTCGCCGAATGCTTCTTCGTGCTGGACAACCCTCGTCACTCGTTGGCCGGCTGCTACGACAGCAACTATCAGTCGTACCAGAGCGTGGGCGAGGTGGCGCGGAGGTCCCGCTACCTGGCATTGCTGCCTCCGCTGCCAGTGCACTGCATCGCGCTGGACGGAGACCCACATATCATGCCTATCATATTTGAAGACAGGTGACTGGAATAACTTAAACTCTAACAAATATACTACCACTACATTAGGTTCTTGAGTGGCTACCGCGCACCGAAAGACGCAGCCAGCGTTGAAAGGTCTCCCACAAGATGAACCGATGACTTAGTGAGAGTTGCAGGAATGAGATGGATGCAAGAGGATGACTTGGGGTACGCATATCCAACAGTGGACGTCCTTCGGCTGAAATGATGATGATGAACACATATTGAATTATACATCTGTGTATTGTGGTAGCCCTATCACGAATTTGCATTTTCACCATGAAGTGGCTTTTCTGGTTTTTACTAAACTTATGGCTTAGAAATATGAAAAGACTTCATTGCCAATAATGCTGCATTTATGGACATAATTGTAGCAAAACTAACTCGATAGTACTAAATTATGTAACTATTTTACTTTCAGGTATCAAGACACAGCAGAATTTGCTCGGCGTCGTTCATTTCTGAATTCCAGTGCAAGCAAATCTGGAAGCGGTAAGTTTAGTTACTACCTAGTATTTGCAAATACAATCATTTTGTGCACAAACACTTTGTACTAATCTGTGTGTGTGTCTTCACGCAGATCCCTTCCTATGTTCGGAGCCCCTTGGAGATGACTGTGCTTGTAGTGTTAGTTCACTTATGGACTCCAGAAGACCGTCATCTGAAGCATCCAGAGTCACCCTCACACTGCCCAAAACAATCATGGATGTTCTTGAACCAAAATTCAATGCACCTAAATCCAGTTCCAGTGTTGTTCAAGCAACTCTGACTTTAGCGCCCCAAAAATCTGCCCGTGGATCCCCCAAACGAGCTTTAGTGAAACAAAATGTAGTGGAACTACCTAAGGCACACAACAAACAACTCGAGCTTACGGGAAGAAATAGATACATCGTGCAAAATAATCTTATTAGCGAGATTCAACTACCACCAAACAACGCGTTCGCTTCATGCCCAATACAACAAGGACAACAAATGTCTCGATACTCCGCATCGACTTTGCTTGATCTCAATACAGCAAAAAGTGCTTCAAACGTTTCGCGTCTAGGTAAGGAGAAATCTGAACCAGGACTTGAAGTCTTTCGACAAAAACATGAGATCACGAGTGGGGTGAGCACCCTGCCTGCTCGGCACAGTAAGTCTCTGGATCAGTTGAGAGTATCTCAGCTAACACCGCTGAATACTACGCAAACATTAACAAAGAATGTGAGAAATGGTTCCAATTCTTCTGTTAATTATCCAAAACCATATCTACCGCCGCAACAAATCAAGCCTACAACATTGCCTAGAAGCGTCACAACTAGTGCTTATCCAACAAATACAACGACTCGATGCAGTTCCAAAGGGTCTGATGACTACAGGAGAAATATAAACGAGTTTAGAGAAAAATACAAAAATCCTTGTATTAAGAAAGTTCCACACGGGGTAAACAATGAAGTGTTCCACAATGTAGGATATAAGTACGATGGAGCGATGCAACCTAATCCTAACCAAGTGTACGGCTATACTTTCGGTAATCAGGGTAATCTGCAAGTAAACAATGTTATTCGTAATCCGTTAGAGTTTCAAAGAGGCTACAGTGTAAATTTACCCCGTCCTATGTTGCCTCCACGTAATTCTTACCCACCGGTTAGTGGTAAAACTCAAGTGACTGATCAAAATAACTTAGTTTCTAATAAACACGTACATAGATCTAATTCTACTCATGTGTTTCACCAAAAAGTGGAAAATCAACAAATTGACATTGAAGCTGCTCGGAATCAACTCAGACATGAGCTCAATTATTACCTGCAGAAAGGTGATTGGAGTTACGATTTTAATACAGGAAGTTTAATACAAAACTATCAAAAGAAATCTAGTAAAAGCAGCGATGACAGCGGATTCGTGATGACTTTAGATAGAAGCAGTGATGGAACATCAAAATCTACTTATTCAAAAACACCGCCATCTACTCCACATTCAACGATGCCATCTGTAAGGCATAAGAAAAGTAGATCCAAAGAGTCGAAACTAAACAATGGAGGAAAAGAAAATACTAAAATGAATTCAAGCAGAGATTCATTGAGCAGTCATCACTCTATTAAATCAAGAGATAGTAAATCAGATCGTCATACGTCAAAATCCGAACGAAGTACTCCAAAGTCTGATCGTGCAACACCGCGATCTGGGAAATCGACGCCGAAGTCCGGTGGCTTTACTCCTAAATCAGGTCTAGCGACACCGAAATCTGGCAGAGCTACTCCGAAATCTGGCGCGACGACACCGAAAAGCGGCAGGTCGAGTGGGAAACCAGAAAAGCGTTCAAAGCACAAACCATCAGAAAAGATGACTCAGTTAATGTCAGAAGCTGCATCGTCATCCAGCAACGAAAGTATTCCTTTTGAGCTGAGGAGATTAGAGTCTTCTACAAGTGTTCCTTACAGTCTCGACCATGGGCCAGAGTTGTTAAGACATTGTAGAAGCGCTGCATCGGTTTTAGATGAACCTAACTTAAATAATACTTTTGGCTCCGAATCTTTACCAAATTTAGCACCACCACCTGCATTCGAATCGCCACCACTTGATATAGCAGATAAAGATTTCAAAATTTTACCTCCTAAAAACTTTTCGAACAAGGAAGAGAAACGACGGAGAAGCACTTCCACGTCTAGTTTAAGTGAACAAAGTGGATGGGTGTCTAGCGGACGCAGTTCGGGCCCGTCTTCCCCAGATAATGCAAGTTGTCAATTAAACCAGAACTTCGTTCCTGGAAAATCAGCCATGCCTAAACCAACTAGTAATAAAAACTACGAAGAAACATCGGATTCTCGAAAACCCGAAAGTGAAACTATAAGTGACTTTAAAAGGACAGTCCTTAACGGAGATCAATTGAGAGAGCGGCTGTTAAAATTAGCCGTCAAAGTAGCTCAAACCACATCCAACGAGAAAATAGAATGTTGTGATAAGGAAGTGTGCGAGGAATGTACCATCTGTAGTGATTCTATATGCACAGACAGTCAGTGCGAATATAATAAACTGATGCACAGTAACGGTATAGACGCAGAATGCAATTCAGACACATGTACAGCAAGTTGTTTTCAACAAATAGCAGAAGCTAATGCAATAAAAGGAAATCAAAGACATAATTCCTTTAGTGCTGTGCAAGGGAAGACATATAGCTCTTCTTCTAAAAGTTTAAATGAGGGAACTGTGAAAAAATCACAGACAATCAGTGACAATTTACATCCTTACATAAGAAAAGAAATTCCGCAAAAGCAGCAGCCGGCACCCGCCAAGTCTCAATCACTAGATAAAACTAAATTGAAAGACAGAATACAATATACGGAAAAGTTAATCGCGGCTGAGATACGAAGTTTGACGGTAGATCGCTCCTGCACCAAAAATGGAAGCCATAAGAAAGATCGTTCATCTAGTGCTGCACAAAAATACTCGAATAAAGCTAAATCTGAAATAGATTTAGCGCATTTTATGGGAGATAATGACTACGAGCATTTACCTCCGCCACAACAGTTTAGAGACGCTCCCCCTCCACCGGACGAATTCAAGGTAATCACGTAACATCCATCGATTTAAAGAAACATCAAGTGGTTGGTTAAATACCATATTAATGGACTTGTATGTTATAGGATCCTCCAACGAAATCTCCAAAGTTGAGTAGACAGAGTAGCAAATCGTCTACACCGTCAAAAACACCACGGAAGCAGCCCCCACAGCCTTCCTCACTTCAGTTAGACAATCCTTTATATCACGTGTGTGAAGGTGGGTAACACCACGATCTTCTGTGTTATTCAATAATGCTTCTGCTACTAACACCATCGCTTGGCTTACAACAGGTATAATGGAGAGGCGAAAGCTGCGGCCGCATCAGTCAGTAACTACTGGCGGTGTGCCAACCGGTGGTACGCTTAATAAAAGTCAGAGCACCGGGGAATTGGCCAGCAGAAACGATACTGGTAACTAAGTTGTTTTACTAAAACATACACTACACAATGTTCAACAGAAAACACTTCTACTTCTAACCTTCTTGCTACTTTTATATCATCAATCTTGTTTTTAAACAAGGTACACTTGGCTTTAGAGCACTCGACGCCTGTAAAGCTCATAGGTCTACGGCCTGTTCCTAAGATTTATTACCAGTTTCTATATTTCCAGAACAAAGAGAAAGCAACCTCATCAGCATATTCGGACTGGCCGAATCTGAAAGGTTATTCGTGAAATGCAGAGAAGAGTTCAGGCAGAGCGTGAAGTACCCGGGTGCTATCTACTCTGACTTCCCGCCTGTCGAGAACTCACTGCCCTACTTCCATATCAGCGATGAGTATCGGATGTTTAATCCAGAAGGTAAGCAGGAAATGCTATGCGTTTTGTTAAGTTAGCGTTGCTCAAAGCATAAAAAACCGAATTTCTAAATCAAAGTTTCACGTAACCCTGGTGAATTCCCCAAAAGTTCATTTAGCATCTAGCAATCATTCTTTAGACCAGAAACTTTTTGCCCTGAAGTCTTGTCACTTTTGTTATTTTAAGCAATTACTTTTGCGTATGCTATTGCATTAATATAAGCTTCATAATAATTAATCTTTATCCCTATTTTTTGAGGTGAGAAATTTCTATGGTGGAGCAAGACTCAGGCTTTCACTGACTGTGCCCACCTAAGTTCCTTCATTTGTAATTTGCGTTCTAGGACCAACCAATCTCTGGTAGTGGGTGGGTGGTTTCCCTTTCCTATTTTCCCTTCCTTTCTTTTCTTTAAATCGGACAATTTTTAACCACAATTTTCTGAACACTGCAGGGCTCCACCTCATAATCTGCGTACACGGCTTGGACGGCAACGCGGCGGATCTGCGCCTCGTGAAGACATACCTAGAACTAGGTCTGCCCGGGGCCAGGCTAGACTTCCTCATGTCCGAGAGAAACCAAGGCGATACTTTCTCTGACTTCGACACGATGACAGATAGGTAAGCGGTCACATCCAAAATATGATTTGTTACAACTTCCTCATCTACATATATACAAAAGAAGTAACTGACTGACTGACATATACACACATCCGAAACTACTAGGAGAAGGAGCGTAAAATTTAGCACAAAACATCCTTTTATGACGTAGGCCAGCAATATGAGAGGATTTTCTAACATTGACCCCCCTAAGGGGATGAAACACGAGTCCAAAGTTGATACAAAAAACCTTCCTACATGCAAGCGAAGCCGCTGGCAGAAGCTAGTATATTATATAAAATGAAAAACTGACTGACTGACATATCAACGCACAGTCAAAGCTACTGGAATGAGAAGCATGAAATTTTGCACATGTTTCCTTATATGACTTAGGCGAGCACTAAGAAAGGACTTTTCAAAATTTACCTCCAAAGGGGATGAAACGAGGGTCTGAAAGTTGTATTGAAAAACTAACTTTCACGCAGGCGAAGCTGCTGGCAGAAATAGTCAGTATTGAAGTTATTGATTTTTTTTTTCTCAGTCAGCTAACCAGTTTGTAACCTAAATTAAATCACACGATTCATTATTGAGACCGCTTTGCGACTTGATTTATTGCAAACGTCAAATCTCAATTAATTAATATTCGTAAATCAATTTTAGGTAATTGTGTTTGTTTTTTTTTTTTGTTACCTAACTGCTTGATTTAGCAGCTATATCGAGCTGAATAATAATCTTTGAATATTATAAAACAAAGTGTTGTGAAATTTTGGACACGTCCTTATGTAAGGACCGTCGGTCTGTCTGTTTGTTCACAATAATCCCATAAACTACTGAACGCATTTTGATGCTGTTTCACCATTCATGAGAAAGGTTTAAATGTATTTTTTTAATTGTTATTGACTTCCCCTAATGGCAACCAAATGATGCACGCTTGCCTAGAAGTATCCTATTGACTTTAAACTTAAAAATTCTTAGGTTTTGTAGCTATCAGGCAACAGACTACGGCAGGGAATTCCAGAGTATACGTCTTTTAATTACCTAGTTCTTTCTTTTTCTTTTATTTTTGTTTACTAATTCTACGACTTAAATAACTTATTTTAAATAAAATATTTGTTTTTCCATATCTTTTAATGAGTTGTTTTTTCTTCTTTTAATTTATTAACTTATTCTTCTTTTTCAGAAACCACAAAACTTAAATGTCCTTTCAATGATTCCAGACTGGTGCAAGAGATCCTGAACCACATCCAGAACTCCAGCGATCCAGCTCGGATCAGTTTCGTGGGTCATTCTCTGGGCACGATCATCATCCGCTCAGCACTGGCGAGGCCGCAGATGAAGCCCTACTTGGCGAAACTCCACACATTCCTCTCACTAAGTGGACCTCATCTTGGCACGCTGTATAACTCTAGTGGATTAGTTAATGCTGGTAAGCTGAATTTTACTTTCTGTAAAAAAGATGTCAGCAAAATTGATGGGGCCAGTTCGGGCCAACTGCCAAGGCTACGGATTGTTCGCAGGAGCTACCCCTGAACTCAGCAGTAAGACACACAATTTTGTTTCCTTTGTTTTTTATTTAAGTTTTCTATGTATTTACTAGTTTTTTTCATAGTATCTCTGTGTGCTAAATAAAAGCGTTTTCTTTCTTTCATAAATAAATAAATTATTTTTGACTTTAAATCGGGCAGCTGTTGATAATATTAAATCGTTCTGTGTTAATATTTGTTTACTTTTAAAAACATGAAGCAAAACAACACTTAACCTACCATCGAAAGTATCACTATGTATGTCTACTTGCTAACGAAAACCCTTTCTCATTTCTAGGCATGTGGTTCATGCAGAAGTGGAAGAAGTCTGGCTCCTTACTGCAGCTCTCACTCCGCGACGCTTCAGACCCTCGGCGCTCCTTCCTGTACCGCCTGAGCGAACGAAGTCAGCTGCACCAGTTCAAACATATCCTGCTCTGTGGTTCGGGACAGGACCGATATGTCCCCTTACATTCTGCTAGACTGGAACTCTGCAAAGCCGCTGCTAAAGATACGTCACTCTTGGGACAAGCTTACAGAGAAATGGTTGGTATTTTGGTCTTCTGTAACAGTAGAACTGATACTTTGTAACATACAATAGTGTCCATTAATTGCAAGAGTCTCCACTCCATTATTTATTTATTTATTATAATCTTTATTGTACACCAAATAAACAAAAATTCAGGACAAACATTTAAAAGAATAAGTGCACAATGGCATTATGTGGGTGACTGAGTATAGACGACGCCACTGAGGTTGACCTGGGTAGGAAGAGATGGTGCGACAACGTAGACACCTTTGGCAAGGCTTGGTTCGAGATGACTGGAGAAAAGAATTCCAGGACTAAATGGACCTGGAGGCCAATGTCCAGTACCCAGTGGGATAGTACCTAAATAAAAAAATCGTTTCATCATCTAGCACTACTGGGCTTGGTTGGATTCCATAATGTTTAGTGAAATAATTTATCGTTAACTTTGATATTTCTGAACACAGAACACAGGAATCTCTGAAGAAGTGGTTGCTGCCTATAACATCTTAGATAATTTTGCAAAGAATATTTTTTTATATAACCAAAAATTTTCATCTCTTACGCCACCGATCACTGATCAGAATCAAAAATGAAAAGGCAGAATAACTAACGCCTAGCTTTTTCATCTTTGCAATTGCAATCTTAACAATCTTTACACGGCCACTTCAAAGAGGAGAGGCAAAATTTGGGCTCTTTTAGGACATCGTCTTAAAAGGGGCTAAATTTTGGTCCAACAGCTATATTTATTTCATACCATCGACACAAAGAAGACATAGAACCATCACTCAAACTACAACCTATGATTTCAGGTCCACAACATGGTATCACCACTAGCCGCGCGCGCGTCCACCGTGTCCGTGGTGCGCTACGACGTGCAGCACGCGCTGCCGCACACCGCCAGCGCGCTGGTCGGCCGCGCCGCGCACATCGCCGCCCTCGACTCCGACCTCTTCATCGAGAAGTTCCTGCTCGTCTCCGCACTTAAATATTTCCGATAGAACATATAGTACCATGGCCCATGGTGGATCGGGGTTTAGAAAAGGATTGGTACAGAAACCATAGAGTATCTCAGGGATCTTTTTGCGCTTGTATGACATTGATAGAGGATATTGTCGAAAATTTATCTCCCAACTTCACGAGTTAGTCTGGACTAACTCGTGAAGTTGGGAATAAAAGGAACTAATTGGATTGAATACGGGTTAGCAATTTAGTCGTATAGCCAACGCTGTGTCTCGGATTTTGGAATTCTCGTAGGAACTAGTATTGGCGTTAATTGTGAATGCGAACATGTGCCTAAAGATCTCTGTAGTCATTTATGAATCTGAGTCTATGAATGAAAATAACAACGAGGTTCTGCTAAGTCAAACTTTTTCTAAAACTCGATGTTTCATAACACCCACGTACTTACATATGTAAGGCTTAAAAATAAAACTGCGATACAACGTCGCATCGTGAAAATCTACGAGTTAGTACGACGCAACGCAAGAACCTTGTATGGTCACTTGAGCCGATGCTTTGCCGTATGACATCGCAGCAAATCGCATCGCATTTTTCTGCGATGCGGCGTCGTAACGTATCGCATTGCAGTTTTATGTAGGAGCCCTAAATCCAATCATAGCCGGAAATATCATGACGTGAATGATGCTTCCGGTATAAACTTCGACATGTTCAGTTCTAATGACTTTGACTTTCAATTCAAGTATTCTTCCTGAAACTTTTGAAATCTTCGAATTATCCACTACTCCAATACTTCTCTTAGCCACGACATCTACCTATGCGTTTTAAAATAGACGAACGACAGTCTATTACTGAGCAAATTGCTCATGGCTATCAGCCTATTCGATAGCCATATGACAGCTATGTGCAATTGTGCACTAAAGCCGATGGTTGCCATTTTTATCACTACTACTTTTGGAAATCTCTCCAATTTGATTAAAGCCTTTGCCACCGTCAATTGACATTGTACATCGCATCTGGAGATCCTAAAATTAAGACGTATCTTTGTATAAATTGAGGCACTTTCATCGTTTAAATAACTACCTACCTATAAGTCTGGATGAGCGGCAATGCCCGATGAAGAATGGAAATTTTGATGCATGAGAAGTATCGAATATTACATCGTTATTTTAAAGCACCTCTTCTGCGATCTTGTTTTGATTATAATAGTTTACCGTAACCGGTGAAATGAAGGTACTGGATTTTCTGCCCTAAAACCATAAATCATTTGAAAAAAATCTTTGTCATTGCATTTTTTCGCATTTGGTTGGCATTTTAATCTATTCTATCTAAATCATTGACTTTCTCTGCTACGTTAATGATAAAATGACATGTTTAACGTGCACAGTACGGCCCAAAATATCTTGTCCACTCTGAACTTTTAACAAGTGGTTGCGCAGTAATTCTTCTTCATAATTATGGCGAACGCGTATTGCGTATTTTTTCCAGTATGCGCAATAGTTCGGAACACCAACTTCAGAGTGGCCAAAATAATATTTTGACCGTATTTGAGTTATTTATATTGCTAAACTATATGCATTTCTCCAATTCTTTGCATTTTCTTCTACAGAATTACTTTAAAGAAGCTTGAGGAACGCTCAGTAGCGTTCCTCAAGCTTGTTGAAATATTGAAATATGTGCTAGCTGAGCCCAAAAATTTCAAAGTAATTCTGGTACTAAAAAATTGTGTACCTTTTTCCCTAGAGCGTCTGCATTAGGCACTACAGGATTGTCGAAATTTTAAATAGACTTGGTGACAGCGTGATAATTCGAATAGAATCCTAACGTAGAGTGATTTATGAACTGTGTTGAGGGTAACTGCAATCAACATTTTTAATTACTTAAGTAGATTTTAAGACGGATCTTTACACCAATTAATTAAGACTATAATTTTAGCGACTGTAGATAATATAGGTAGATGTTATTTGTATTATTGTTGTCTATGAACGGTATCATTCTTGAACACTAGAGTGCTTAATGCGAGTTTTACGTTAAAGCGATCGACACGTTTATGACGTTCGGCGCTCTGATTGGCCCGCTCCGAGCTCTTAACCAATCAGATAGTCAAACGCGGTAAACGTTTCGATCGCGTTAAAAGCAACTCGCACTCAGCGCATTTATTGTTTGCTGTGTAAGTACTCGTTGAATATTATGTATTTCATTGTGTTTGTGACGAATTGGTGTAGGCATCAGCTGCCATATCTAAGGGTAATGGAATACAAATATGATCTTAGTACGAGTACATGCACAGTACACAACTGTCAAATTTAAAAATCCTTGATTTTCCTCCACTTCTTGAAGACCCGTTGTATCGAACCTAGGCACGTTATTATTATCTATCTGGTATTGTAAATATGGGTCTGATCATGTGTATGTTCCAGAGTACTTTATTAACCCATAAATAAAATCAATTATTGCTGCACAAAGGGATATAAGGATAAATTATAATTAAGAGAAATACAGAGTTTTATCGGTCATCATTGTCGTGTTTATGTTTGTGGTGCAGGACGAATCAGCCAGCCCTAAGCCTTATCGTAAACATTAAAAATGGTAAAAAAAAAATATATAAACTAATCGTTAGAAGAAAGTTGTAAATTTTTAACGAATGTTAGACTGATCTTTAAAAATATACGGACTCATGCATATATTTAATAAGTTTCATAGATTATTATTATCTTTTCTTAATGATAGTAAACATTATTTGATAAAAGATAAATAACACAGTAATTTAATCTCGCTCTGTCCACTTCTCTGAATTAATCAGTAGGTAATGTTTTATACAGGGCTTGGATTAATTGATTTATTAAAATTATTCGGTAAATTGTGTACTTACTACTGAAGTAGTAGAAAATAGTAATACCTCATTATTGCTCATGGGCATGCTTGGAAATCAGGATGCTTAGTGCGAGTTTGTTTAACATTCACGCGATCGCCACGTTTATATGGCGCTCCGATTGGTCCGCTCCGAGCTCTTAACCAATCAGAAAGTCAAACGTGGTAAACATATCGATCGCGTTAACATAAATAGCAACTCACAATAAGGCTTCCGATCACCTAGTGCGTGTTTGTTTTACGTTAACGCGATCGACACGTTTATGACGTTCGGTGCTCCGATTGGCTCGAATCGCTTCAAGCTCTTAACCAATCAGAGAGCTAAACGCAGTAAGCGTTTCGATCGCGTTAACATAAATAGAAACTCGCACTAAGAACTCTAACGCCTAGTGCGTGTTTATTTTACATTAACGCGATCGACACGTTTATGACGTTCGGCGCTCCGATTGGCCCGCTCCAAGCTCTTAACCAATAAGCGAGTCAAACGCGGTAAACCTTTCGATCGTGTTAACATAAATAGCAACTCGCATTAGGGCCTCTGAGCGCCTAGTGCGTGTTTGTTTTACGTTAACGCAATCAACACGTTTATGACGTTCGGCGCTCCGATTGGCTCGCTCCGAGCTCTTAACCAATCAGAAAATCAAACGCGGTAAACGTTTCGATCGCGTTGACGTATTAAACAACTCACTCAACGGACAGGACAAAGTATCAGTTTCTGTGGAACTGGCGATTCAAAGTAGGGAAACTGTTGGGTTGTAGCGTTGCAACGTCCGTTTACTTTTAACACATTGACTACTTAGAATGAAATCGTTCAAATAAGCACACTATATCCCTCCCTCCTGACTTAATAGGGTTTCTTGATTTGAGCTTAGTTAAAAGTACCTTGGTGTCCTATTATACCCCTCCCACCTTTAAATTTGACTCGGGCTAGCATAGTATAGCCTGGCTTCGTCGTACCAAGCAATATTTTTTTTAAGTTTTGATTTGATTGCTATGCTAGAACTACACTGCACACGTGTGACACGTACGCTGATCTGGGCGCGTCGGTCTCCATCATAGATATCCATACATTTTATACGGCACGCCACGCGACGTCATTCTAGTACAGGATCAGGCGTGGGCCATGTGTGCGTCGGTCTAATCCGCGCTCAAGATCCGTTTCGGCAATTGTAGTTCTAGCTTTATTACGTTCCATTGAAACTGCCGTCTTTGTGTAAATGCCCTTCATTAAATATCTACATAGGTGTGTATCAAAAGATGGGAGGAATTTTGTAAATATTATAGAAAAGAATTTTATTTGTAAATCGTATGTTTAATGGCAACGTGTCGATGTTATACACTTATGATAATAAATAAATAATGCCTGAAATCTTATCTGACTTTTTTTTTGCTGAATGTTTTCTGCTTACTTGATACCTTTATACCTATGTACCTACTTCTTTATTAAGTAGGTACAAGAAATATCACTCTATCATACCTCATTAAGGACAAAAAAAACGCGCGCAAATTAACTAAGGTGAGAAAGAACGCAGTCCATAACAAAAAAAAAAACGGCAAAATCAATCACATTTTTTGTATGGGACGCCCTTGGGAGCCTTTGAGAATAAAAGGAGGTCGGAATTAGATCAAAAACTCGACGAACTCAAAGCTAGACCACCAACAGCAATAATTTATAATATCGTTAATGATGTTCTGACATGTCCACTCTGTGCTCGAAGTTTTTCGGTCAAAGTTTAATAAATTATGCAAGTTACATGAGGGCACTTAACAGAGCAGCAGATCTGAGCCCACAACCGCCATGAGGAGCCAAGGAATACGGTCGCTGTGGCCGAAATCGGCTAGATGGCATCATCATCATTATGCCCCCTAAAATATTTATTTTAGTTTGTTTTTTAGTATTTATTGCAGAAATACATCGTCTGTGCATATTTCAACTGTTTAACTATCACGATTTATGAGATACACATACAGCCAAGTGACAGACAGATAGGCACCAGAGTCGGTAATAGTCTCCCGTTTTACCTTTTGGATACACCCTAAAAATAAGTCTGCTGATGACTACGCGTTCCAAATGAGACTAAGACCGATTCCTATGTTTTGACGTTTCGTCGTACTGTCAAATCGAAGAAATTTTGGCAAAAGTAAAGGACTTAGAGATGAGTAAAATTGAAGAACTGGATTCTGATTAAACTTTTTTCGTTCACAGTTCATAAATAATTTTTTTTCGTAAATTAATTAATGTTTAAAAATTTATTTCCTCGATTGATGACAGTAAATCGTGATGTCACAACATGGCGCGTGATCCTATTCTCATTTGGAACGCATTGTACCTACCTATTCCAAGAACGTTATAATGTACGGTCGGCTGCAATAGTGGTTGGATAGTACAGAAAAAAAATCGTGTGAAGCGAGAAATGACGCCATCTAGCGTAAAATCAGATTGAAATGTTGTTATCGACAACTTTATATTATACTGCTACTAGGTGGCGTTGCTGCGCTTCAAATGCTTTTTTTTTGTAGTTCCTTTTTGTTTCTTTAAACATTGAAATAATTTATATTTTTTTATAAAGAGATGAAAATATTAAAATTGAATATCAATTTATAAATATCTGATTGTCTATGTATCAATTTCAAAACTTGAGAGGGTAGGTTGATTATGGATTTATAAATAATAATTAGTAGGTAGTATAAATAATACTTCGACCACAAAATTGTGACTAAGCTTAATTGATTGTAAGCTAAGTTCATTTTGATTACTTCGTTCGAGCTCCTTTCGTTCAATTTTATTTTTAATCAGGTGAATTTATCACAATGAGTATGAATTGTAATATAGACTTAGTAACAAGAGCTCAAATAATTGCTTTGCATAATCAAGGTAAAAATTTGTCAGAAATAGCCAGAGAGACCGGTGTAAACGTAAGTAATCTTATTTTACACTTTTTATATAACAAAAAAACTCCTTTATAATAATCATTATTTGCTATTATATATTTCTGTTTTATTGTTGCAGAGAAAAACAGTTGTTCTATGGGTACGACGATTTGAAAAAGAGTGTTCTTTGAAACACTGTCAAAGAACTGGTAGACAAAAACTTATAAACATGTTGCATCGTCAAACCATGGTAAGGGAGTACGAAGAAAATGGATTTTTGCCGACGAACCACTATGCTGGTTTATTTGACACAAGCGTCGATACTGTCCGTCGTGCTCTTCATAGTGAAGGGCTGCATTATCGGAGGCATGCTGTGAAACCTTTGCTTACGGAAAACCATAAAAGAGCAAGATTGCAGTTTGTTATGGATCACTTAAATTTTGATTGGAGTAATGTCATCTTTACTGATGAAAAAGCTTTTAAGTCCAGTGAACACGGTCGATTATGTTTGTGGCGTCGAGATAATACGCGATACACAAGTGATCACCTAGTGCCCAATAGGCAATCTGGCCATATAACGGTGAACATGTGGGGATGGATGAGTGCAGCCGATCCGGGAGAACTAGTGAGAATACCAAACCGAGCAAATAGTGCAAATTATATAGAAGTGCTGGAGGAGACAATGTTGCCCACAGTTCGAACTGGTTTGAACTGTGTATCCAAGCGAAGAATTGCAACAGATAACATTTGTGCAGGATAATTGTCCAATACCTACACCGTTCGCACAGTGTGCAGGCTTGGTTTCGTCAACATAATGACATTTGCGCTATTCCTTGGCCTGCTAGATCACCGGATTTAAATCCAATTGAAAATTTATGGGGTGTTATTGTTCAACGGTGGAATAATCAAAACGAGCGTACTCCAGATGCGTTAGAGGCTCATTGTTTACAAATATGGGAGAGTATTCGTGGATCAGATTTGTGTAAAAATTTGATTAATTCAATGCGTTCCCAAATGCAAGCTGTTATTTACCAAAATGGTGATTACACGAGATATTGATAAATGATTATTTAATTAATATTACATATTTACTCAGTGCGTACTGGAGACCTCGTTATGTGTGTTTTACTTAATACATGTATTTGAAATAATTTAAAAAAGTTATGAACACTTAAAGTTAAAACACAACATAATTTTGTTTTTTATGTTACCTACTAAACATTTGATATGTTGTTGTGAAAATTGGTAGGTTTTTTTAAATATCTTGCCTCTTGTTTGTTTTTGTTAAGGTTACATAAGCTTCAATCCTCTTTCCAATTTGGGAAACGAATATTTAAGCTATGGCCTCAATAAAAAATTACAAGTAATATTATAATCTTATTCGATAAACTGACTGTTGAATAGTAAACTGTAAGAAATAAACATCTATATTATTTTATTATTGCCTTTTTGTTTGATGAGCCTGTTTAGCTGCTTTTTTTCCTATTGTTGAGTAACTACCGACTTGAATATTAATAATAATATTCCACGACGGCGCCTAGTCCCAATCTAAGCAAAGCTTGTGTTACGAGTCCTAAACAACTGATAAACATACTTATATATTTCTAAAAACATAAATATTGCAGATAAATTACACCCAGATTCAGCAAATGATCGTGCTCAACACACAAACATTGTCCTGGTTGGGAATCGAACCCACAACCCCGACATTACAGTCAGGGCCACTAACCAATAGACCAACAGGCCAGTCATGTTATATTACAATTAAATATCCACTTGTCAGCTTCGATATAAATCCTACCGATTTTTTTTTGTTATTCATAACTTACAAAAAGCACAGAGGAACCAGAAATCTGACCCACCTGGCAGTAGAAGGTAGATAATATAAGACATCCTAAAAGTTAGACGAATTTGAACCTTCTGCAATTAGCAGAAGATAAGTGGTATTCAATTCGGGGCTAATTCAAATGAGTTTATCAAGGTGGTCAAATATTATAGAATACTATTATGACAATTTGATCTTCCTGTTACGTAATGCACTTGTTCATTTCAACATTATTCCATAAGTTGAAATAGTCTAATGGTTGTAACTGGAGACTTATGTGGACGTGGTCGTAAGTTCAAACCCGTCACGCTACTTTTAGTAGGTTTGTGTTTAGAATACTGAATTGTTTTTTTTTTTAATCAAATTAAAATGTATATTAAATTAAATTAATCAATTTAAATTAATATTTTAAAAATAAATAACAACATTAATGAAAAACAACTAAATATTACTTATATGTAATATTTACAATTTTACATACAAAGATAATTTAAGTATTCGTCTAATAGACGTAATTTAAATAACTATATATAAAGGTAAAACACATAAAAGAAGTGAAGATATTAAATTGCTTATGAAAGGATAGAATTATTTGAAGGTAATACAATTTTGAACATGACAAAAACAGTTTATTTATTTCAATAGTGCCAGTGGCGGATTAACCACGTAGCAAATGCTACGGGCTAAAAATTGTTTACATGACGTCACTGCAATTAGTGTCGACTGGTTTTTGCGTTATTAGAACGGTTCATTTTTATTTCTGTACCCTTAAATAAGTAACAATTGAATACCAGTTTTATGATGAATATGCCTAATTCTCTTGACTACCCACTTAATACAAGTCAAGCGAAATTATTCCAGATATGTTTGAAGAATGTCTAGTTAGTTGATTGTAGCTTACAATAACGTTTTGAAAATGTTTTAAATGGAAAGCAAAAAAATTTACAAGATTTGCGATTTAATCTCGTGCCTTACTGCGTCAAAGTCTTTACATAGACCACTAAGCCAACTTGTATAAAAATATCACATTAAGCTATCAGTAGTCTTACTGCAAAAGAAACAAAATTGCTTAATAAGTAGTTTTATATACCATTATTATATCCTTTTCAAAATGTTTATAAATAATACCTAACTAAAACACAAAAGCTGGAAAACAAAAAAAAAAGATTTGTATTATATGAGATTTGAACCAGCTATACATTCTTTATAAGTCGCTGTTGTTATTATAGAACCAAATGGACTCTACTGAACTGACTCGAAATTTAACGTTACTTGTTACGCTAGACGCAATATTCGTGCCCGCTTACAAACATTTGATAAGAATCACGAAATTAGTTATGCTTGTGTCTCATATTTTTTTATCAATCTACCCTCACATTCAGTTGTTGACGATAATGATGACGCATGTGTATATTTTCTGTCAAACTAAAAGTCAAGTTTATGGTTTGTGAGATTGCCTTGGTCGCCATTTAGCTGGGAAGAAACCAACGCCATCTAGTTACATTTTTGAAAACCTGAATTCTAACGTGCAAGGGAAAATAGACACTAAGGTACCCAGGCAATTTCACAGCTATCTGTACCTAGGTTTATTTTAATGGCAAGTAAATTAGTAAAATTGTACCTACCTGTTACGGCCTTCCCAAATAAGAAACATGTTATTTTGTACGCATAGCCCGTTGAATTATAAAAATTTGAATGAAATGTATACCTACCAATGGCTTAACCTACTTAAAAAAAAAAACTCCAATAGCCAATCCACCGGTCTAATACGGGTACCTACATATACGACACAAAGCGTTTGGGCAGAGCCATCTGGCGGTTAATGATCGCAATACTCGCAAGGCCCGTAGTCAGAGTTTCTTCATAACTAAACATAGACGGCGACACATCCGTAATGCCTAGCTATTTCCAAAGGATGTTGGGTTACATATGCCAGATAGTATAATATTTAATATCTTTGGGTTAGGCATCCAGGATCCAGTGGCTTCTAGTAAAACTGAATGCAGCTGAACACCATTAAGTATTTTATTCAAAGCCGATTTTGGAGGTCAGTAGGTATCCACCTATCTGTCCTCAAAAATTTATTTACCGGGTAGATCTCGTACAGAAGGGACATGAAATAACCACAGAGTAGAGAAAGAAGAAATAACTTTAATCACCTGGAATTTGCAGGCAGTACAATTGCCGAAACGGATCTTGAGCGCTCGGCGTCAGAGTGGGGATCGCTTTGCGCATTCCATACATTGGCGAGTCAATCGTTTGTTGTTTGTTGCAACGCAGGGAACGAATCAGGAGTGACGTCTATGACGCGATGGCGTGGCGAGCTAATTACTGACACTCCCCGCCCCCGCGTCTCACTTCACACCACTAAAGAGACCGAATATTTGACTTCTGCGCAACTTGAAGCCAGCGCTCAAGATCCGTGACGGCAATTGTACAAGCAAATTGTCAATTTTTAGGGTTCCGTACTCAAAAGTTAAAACGGGCCCTATTACTATGACTTCGTTGTCCGTCCGTCTGTCTGTTCGTCTGTCACCAGGTTGTATCTTATAAACCGTGATAGCTAGACAGTAGGTCGGTCTCCTGTACAATAAATGCGATTTTTTGTAGTGTTTTCTTACGGACGGTACGGAATCCTTTGTGCACGAGTCCGATTACGGGCCAGTTATTTTATATAGATAGTTAAATGGTTGATAATGGTTCAATAATCGAAAAAAAAAGCTAGGTGTACAGTTAGCAATTTATAAAAGACCGGTAAAAGGCCGCTTCTATTTTATTAGTTTCAAAGTCTGTGACAGCAATAAAATTTTCAAGTTGAATGATACCCTAATGTCACACACAATGCGACTGGAACGTGCCTATTCTTTAGCCATAGTCTGGGGTGTTGATGATTTTATAATATTGCGTATTTTTCATGATAATTCCACCCTGTAATAGGTATCTACTAAAAAATATAGTTTAAAAAAACACGCTTTCATAGCATATCAAACTAAAAAGTGTAAAATAATTTTCAATTTATGTAGAAAATAATAATAATGAACGAAAAATATTAATATCATTGTGAAAAAGCGTGGGGCGCTTTGTGCCATATTTTTCGTAAATCGAGCACCCCCCGCTTTTTTCACAATGATATTAATATTTTTCGTTCATTATTATTATTTTCTACCTATATTGAAAATTATTTTACACTTTTTAGTTTAATATGCTATGAAAGCGTGTTTTTTTAGTTTTTTTTTATCTATATATATTTTTATTTTTGACTAAAAAAAATACGGATTATGGTATTGTCATCAGTCTTTGATGGATGTGCAAAGTTTGAAGAAAATCTGACCGCTCAAAGTAGGCCAAAATCGAGCTCAAAGGCGTTGGTTACAAACATGGTACAGGTGAAGCTAATATAAGCGTGTTAAAAATACCGCGGTGTTGGTTTTTACCTGGTCACATTTTAGATTTGTTGAGCTAGTTCTATCTTAAGCCGCATTTACACATTCGTGAGAGTGACAAGTTCAAATTAATAAAATGTAAACGAGGTATTCGATTTATAA
The DNA here is from genome assembly GCA_910589285.2 of Mythimna ferrago. Classification (NCBI taxonomy): domain Eukaryota; kingdom Metazoa; phylum Arthropoda; class Insecta; order Lepidoptera; family Noctuidae; genus Mythimna; species Mythimna ferrago. The sequence goes on from OU342693.1 coordinate 8,349,355, forward strand.
GACTTGCTTAGCGACGTCGAATGCAATGCATCAGGATTCAGGAACAAATTGATGTAGAAAAAAAAAATGTTCGATCTAATTTAAAAATCGACTTTTGCTTTCACTTAGTTATTTTTTGTTATTTTTATTTATTTATTCATTAATATCCTACGGATAAACGTTTTATCCAAAGATTTTATATACCCTACACACGATTCTTGGTTTTATCTCAAGTTAAGTCAAATCATAATAAATATAATAAATAATTGTTATAAGAAACGAGTGATATATCTTATATTATGCTTTACTGTAATAGATAGTCAGCGAAAGAGTTGTGTTTTGAAGTTTAAACGGCACAATGAGCATAGCAAATGAAATTAAGCATAAGCAGCCTTGCGATAGTAAACCAAGAGTATTTTTATCTTTAGTAAAATTTATTACAGAAAATCGACTAGATTTCATAGTCGAATGTTTACTAAAATGGCTGATTGCTGTCAAGCACACCACTGACAGCGAATTATTAATTTATGGCAACACTTATTTTAATGACAGTTCGTCTGCTGCAGTCGTCGGTCTTGTGTTGCTCCGCTGTTTAATTTTACAATTATTTATATCAATTGGGCGTATTTTATTAATAAAAGTGAGAAAACCGCTATAATATTTCCGAATAATACTATTTAGGACTACAAAGTCTATGATTTAAGAACATTTAAGTGACATTTTAGAAACTGTTAATAGATATAGGCAATGCAGTGTTCGCTATCGAGTAGAATTTTGTAATAAATTGTGATTTATTTATTTAAAAATGGGGAAATTATTGAGTCTTCTGTCTCGGGACGATTCTAATTGTTGTTCGTCGCCGCGTTATGATATATTTCTGGATTTCGAGAACGCCGCGCCCACGGATACGGAGCGCGCCGTTTACGAGGAGGTCCAGAGGGTGTTGTTAGATTCGGAGAAAATACTTGAAGAAATACAGTGTTATAAGGGTGCGGGGAAAGAGATACGGGAGGCGATAGCGGACCCTTCGCGAATATCCCAGGAACGAGCGTGGCGCGCCGTGCGTCCGCTCGTCGACAAACTCCTGCGCTGCTACAACCACTCCCTCCAGCTACAGCGGGTGAGTTGATGATTCACTACATCATAACAAAGATTCACTCACCGTGGTCTTGTCTCTGATTCAGAGATATTCGTCCTATCAGAAATGTATTTATTTCAACTTTTTGAAGGTATCTCATAAACTATGTAATAAATGCAAACAATACTGTACAATTACGCTTTTAAGTAATCTATGCGTAATTGTATAAATTTTAAGGAAGTTTGAGTTTAAAATTATCATAATAACACACTATATCAAACTATTTTTATGCGGCTATTTCCCTCTTATACTCACAATTATTTACCTTATTTTTGTAGTGCTGTAGTATTTACAAGCCCTCTAATTCATTAAACCCCAAACGAACGCCGGCGTTCGCGCACCTATTGTCTTTCTATTTTGTCTGTAATTTCAACGATTGAAAGGTATTGTTTAAAAAAAAAATGCTATTATCTATAGTGTAATAGTCATACTACACAGTGTCATGTTATGTATCAAAGTACCAACAATAATAGTACCTATTACCTTGTAGAGCTGTTCATAATGCTTTATATAGAACACAACATAATAATTATTTATGTTTTGATTTGCATGTGTACCATTTAAATACATTATTTCTATGATGCAACAATGTTTTTTTTTTGTGTTATAAATAATAAAATATAAATAAGTTTTAACAGTTTTCTTGATTGCATTTGTCCGCTGGCTTCAGTTTTTTTCTAAAACAGGTATTTCGATGCCTCACATGAGTAAATTCGTTGCATTATTTTTTGAGTATAAATATAAATATTATTATTCCATAATACATCCAGCGTCTGCTATTGTGATTTAAAACAATTTATTGATTACATAATGCAACGAAATGGTTTAAAAGGGTTTCACAAATTACTAATATCATTAAAAATTACAAAAACAGCTCTACTAACACAATGCACTTTCTGTCTTACAACCTTATAGAAAAAAAGAAAGAAAGCAAAAACGTTTATTCATGCCTCACACAGTCATATAAACCACTGAAAAAAAAAGGTATAATCAGTGCGAGGCAATAAGGTACATAATGTTTAAAATTATTAATAATGCAGCAAAAAAGGCATTATGCATAAAAGGCATTGATTTCAGACATAAAAATAGAACACACACTCTGGTAAAGACAGGATGAAAGTTATTAACTACATATAAATCCCTAGATCCAGTCATTTCTAATTTCTGAAAATAGAATACACTTCCTAGGTATTTTTGTTTTGTTGCAGGTTCATAATTAAAAGTTTCCATATCTATACATCTAAATACATATAAATAAAATTGGAGTGTCTGTTTGTAATATTGATATAACTGTTTTTTACTACTTGCATATGAATATTATATACTGTACATACACCAAAATATAATTTTTTACAATTTTTGTCTGTCTGTCAATCTGTCTGTCTGTTTGTCTGGGCTAATCTCTGAAATGGCTGGACCGATTTTGACGGGACTTTTTTTAGCAGGTAGCTGATGTAATAAGGAGTAACATAGGCTAGGTACTTTTATTTTAGAAAAAATAAATTCAAAATCCTGTAGTTCACGCGAACGAAGTCACGGGCACAGCTAGTTTCTCATATTAACAGAACAAAAAGAGTTTTTTTTTACACTTAGGGTAAACATGAAATATCCAATACCAAGTATGGCTCCAAAAGTTCCACTTTTATATCATTAATTACCATTACACCAACATAACATTATACCTCACTATCTCTATTAAAGTAAACATTAAATATTTTACCAAGAAAGTGGTATACATTGTCATTTAGCATCCTGTATAGTACTCTGATAAGTGTGATAAGATAACATGATGTCATATTGATAAGTTCTCAGAGTGATAACACTGTAAGCAAATACAATACATTGTTTGTCAAGTGTTGATGGAATATTTAGAATATTCAGTTTATCTAAAAATTTATAATTATTTTTGTTAATCCTAAGATGAACCTAGTAGGTTGAGTAACAAAAAATTTCATGAAAAATCTGAGTACCAGAAAATTTCATAAAAATCAGAGTAACAGAGACATTTTCGTGAAAATCAGAGTAACACATTTCATGAAATCAGAATAAAAGAGAAAAATTTATGATAATCAGAATAACAGAAAATTTCATGAAAATCAGAGTAACAAAGAAAAATTTCATGAAAATCAGAATAACTGAGAAAACTTCATGAAAATCAGTATAACAGAATTTCATGAAAATCAGACAATGACTCAGTGTAGCAAAAACCAAAACTATTGTCTGATTTGATGACTAAAACAACATTTCCTTATTAAAATACAAAAGCACACAGTGCCCATTCAAATAACTTCCTACTCTATGCCTAGTGTAAAAAAGATTATTGTTACTTAACAGTAAAAAAACTTGAGGTTAATTAAGCATCAGTTGAGGGCAATCCATAGATACCCGGCCGAAAAAATAGGGCTGGCGCTTTTCGGTTATAATAATTTATACCGAAAAGCGCCAGCCCCATTTTTTCCAATCGCGAACTGCAATAGTTTTAATAGAAGTCAATACAAAACTACGTAATAACTACGGCAACCACGTACGATTAACAGGAATCCGACCTTAGCGACCGCTAGTTAGTAAAAACGAAAAGCCTACCCTTACGATATGATAATGAATTAAAATGTCACCCTAATGAGTTTCATATGGCCGGCGGGCGCGAACACATGATATTTATGAAAGTATAAATAGCTATAAATAATAAGGGAGGGTGTCCATTCCACCGTAAGTAAAATGTTTCACGCTGAACACGCGTGGTAAAGGTTACCACCCACCGCCATATTTGCATGCATTCTGCATTAGTTAGATTGAATCATCATCGTCTTCCTGCCCTTGTCCCGTTTTATTTGGGGTCGGCGTAACACGTTTTTTTCTTCCATTCTGTCCTGTCACTCGTCACGCTATCACTAACTCCCTTTTCTTTTATATCACTTCTCACACAATCCATCCATCTTTTCCTTGGCCTTCCTCTCCCTCTCCAGTCATCTACATTTACACTCATAAACTCTTTTAGCAACATACGTTTCATGACCATAACTAGACAAACGTTTCCATTTCGACTTTTCAGTCACTGGCGTCACTTTCAAACTTCCCCTAATATACTCATTTCTCACTTTATACACACATAGTTAGATTGAATACAGACAGTAAACATAACAAACACAAGGTTTCTAGATTTTATCAATAGATAAAAATCGGGAAGGTTGAATGTCGAATAACTTTAGATACCTACTAAACGGGTAACACTTTTTGAAAACTGGGTACGCCAAAATCATGGTGGTAAGAACTCTCTTTGAGGAGAGGCTGGAGAGGCATTACGGTGACCTAACCTTCCGCATGACGTAGGTCCTCACCGGGCATGAAAAATTCGGTCGGCTCCTTCTGCGAAGGATACGATCGACGAGGAGGTGACCTCACGCGTGAGGGAACGGACATCCTCACGGTCTAGCGGCGGCGACAGGAAACACCCTGGCCGTTGGAAGTCGCAGGATGACTACCTGCCAACGTAGGTGAGGGCTTACGGACGACGAGCGAAGGTTAGGTAACTGTCCGGCCGTCCGGTAAGGACCAAGCCCGGGTCGTTGACGGCCCGCCTCAAAGAGATGTCAGCAAAGGTGCCCAGCAGGACGGACGTCCGCTAGGGCTACGGAAAATTTCTGAAAAGGAAACCCATGGTACTAGAGCACTAACTAAAGGAACATAGGTGGGTTTTATTCAGTAAACGTCTGTTACACTCTCTCGCTCCACCCTAGAGCGGGAGAAGACATTATATGTACAATGCGTTACAAATGAGAATAGGATCGCTCGCCATGTTTTGACGTCACGATTTACTGTCAAATCAAAGAAATAAATTTTTAAACATTTTTATTAATTCACGAAAAATTTAATTTATTTATGAACTGTGAACGAAAAAAGTTTAATCAGAATTCAGTTCTTAAATTTTACTCATCTGTAAGTTATTCAATTTTGCCAAAATTTCTTCCATTTGACACTACGACGAGACGTCAAAACACAGGAATCGGTCCTATTCTCATTTGGAACGCGTAGTACCTATATTTATAAATGGCGTAAGGGACAGCCCTCCACAAACTTTAAGGGCTTGCTCAGTAGACGAAACTGAACAACCTTCCACAAGATTTTTTTTCAGGAAACGAAAAAAAATAGTTTAGTTTCGTCTACTGAGCAAGCCCTTAAATTTTGTGGAGGGCTGTCACTTACACCTTGTATAGTTCTAGTTTAAACTTTTGTATTACAAAACATCGATTAACAGAAGGGCTTTTTTAGAAAATGAACCTTCTGCAACCTCTTTATTTATAGCTTGGCTCTGATTGATACGAGAACACATTTCACCACTGCAATCATCGGATCGTTACACACTTGTTCTTTTTAATGCCTCATGAAACAACTCAACATGTAACAAGAAGTTATTTAACTCGTAACCTAATACAAATAATATACTTAACGTCATTAAAACTGACGTAACCAACAGTAATTTATTGTAACTTGTACAACATGCTGACCTGCTGGAAATCTTACGAATAGACATACTTATTAGTCATAGTACGTGCCTACCGCAAGTATAGATTCAATCGATTGACTCACATAATAGGGGAACCCTAAAGCTAGAACTACATTGCGTACACGTGTGTGTGACACACACGCCGACCTGGGCGCGTCAGTCTCCATATATTTTTTACTAGCTGTGCCCGCGACTTCGTTCGCGTGGACTACAGGATTTTGAATTTATTTTTTTCTAAAATAAAACTAGCCTATGTTACTCCTTATTACATCAGCTACCTGTCAAAAAAAGTCCCGTCAAAATCGGTCCAGCCATTTCAGAGATTAGCCCGGACAAACAGACAGACAGACAGACAAAAATTGTAAAAAATGTTATTTTGGTGTATGTACCGTATATATATTCATATGCATGTAGTAAAAAGCAGTTATTTCAATATTACAAACAGACACTCCAATTTTATTTATATGTATAGATGGAAACTAAACTTGTAGAGCTACACTTAATCTACGCCACGCGACGTCGTTCTACGTACAAATCAGGCGTGTTACACGTGTGGCGGTCTAATGTAGTTAGTTAGTTAGTTTCATAGAACTACTGCTTGGCGATTCATCTAAATATATGTATATGTACCTGCAAGCCTGCATGCTGGTTGGCTAATGGTTAGTGGGCCTGACTGCTGTGCCGGAGGTCGTGGGTTCAATAATTCCCGCCCAGGACAAATGTTTGTGTGATGAGCATAATCAACTGATCTACTTATGTCTGGGTGTAATTTATCTATATATGTATGTATGTATTTAGAAAAATAAGTATTTTTATCAGTTGTCTAGTAGGTACAATTGCCGTCACGGATCTTAAGCGCTGGCTTCAAGTTGCGCAGAAGTCAAATATTCGGTCTCTTTAGTGGTGCGCAGTGAGACGCGGGTGCGGGGTGTGTCAGTGATTGGCTCGCCGCGCCATCGCGTCTTAGACGTCACTCCTGATTCGCTCCCTACGTTGCTGTATGTATCTAACAACGAAGACGATTGGCTCGCCAATGTATGGAATGCGCAAAGCGATCCCCACTCTGACGCCGAGCGCACAAGATCCGTTTCGGCAATTGTACTCATAGCACAAGATCTGCTTGGTTTGGGAACTAGGTGGCGTTGTGTGATAACTAAGAATATTTATTTTTATCTCTTACACCAGTGGGCTTGCAAACGGCGATTAATGGGTAGCTCGCCGTCTGGCCGTCCGGCAACCGTACGGACCGAGTCCGACTTCCGAGTCGTCGATGCCGCGTAGTGTTCCACGCGCGGCTCCAACAGTACAAAACTGTAGGGTAGGGGCCCAGGAGGGTCGAAGCCTACGGCCAGTGGGTTTTAGTCAGTGAAAGACTGACACAAAAGAGCGGGAAAAGTCATTGGATAATTTCCCACATAAAAAAATTATCTTACACCAAAGATCATTCAGCCTTGAAAATCAATAAAAAAAATGGTGAGGACATATTCAGCTGGGGTTATTACTGGCCGGACATATGCGTCCGTTCAGTTGGGACTTGGGAGTCGATAAAATCGGTAGCGACGACTCCCAACACGCCTAACCGACCGGTTAGTATCTTTTCGGCTGCGATTGTACGTGTTTCCGGTACGTAGCGAAACACACAATAAAATTGGCTCCTTATTTGGTTTGTTACTCATACGATTTGACACAGTAGGTATAATACATCCATTCCTGTCACAGGAATTGATGTCTTGTAAATACGTAACTGATTTATGAAAAAAAAATGGACCAAGTACTATGTGTACTATGTCATAGTACTCGCACTTACAAAACCAATAATAATATCCGAACAAGAAATGTTTCGAAATAATACAACTCAAAATCAGAATATTTGTTTGTAAAACAGAGATGTTTACATAAAGATCTTAGATTTATTAAGAATGTTTTGTCGTGAAAGCGTACAAATATTGAAAAAAAAAAACATTAAAAATGTGATAAAAATTCTTACAAGTAAAAAACAAGAACTGTTTTAAATAAAGCTCAATATCTTTTTATATTATTATATAATTAAAACGAACACAACTCGAAGAATAATTGTGAAAAAAAACAGTTTTGGGACAGTTTCAAAGTCGGTTATTGAGTTATCATGAATATTTATGTTGCATAGAGTTTGTGCTGAAAATATTGACGCATTACAGCTGTTTCAGACGCTTCTACGCTGGGTAAAAAATGTTTTTTTTTTAATGGATATAAACTAGTGCTTGACTGCGATCCCACCTGACGTTAAGCAGTGATGCAATCGTAGATCATGGTGAAGCGCTATAGTTTATTAAGAGCTTATTCACTTTAGCCTTGAAGACACCTAGGTTATTGGAAAAACACGGAGTTCAGTAAAAATGTGTGGTTTTCCAATGCGAATGCATAGCTTCTAGCTTCTGTACGTACTTACTCACACTTCTATCATTATTATTGCATTCATACTAATAATATTATAAAGAGGAAAGATTTGTATTTTTGTATGTAACGAATACTTAAACTCAAAAACTACTGTGCCGATTTTAAAAATTCTTACTCCATTGGAAAGCTGATGCTGTTACTCAGGGTGAACGTTCACCCTGAGTAACATAGGCTATATTTATTGCCCGTGCGAAGCCGGGACGGGCCGCTAGTATATAATAAAGGCGAACGTTTGTGAATGTGTGTTTGTTACCTCTTCTCGCCCGAACGACTGAACAGATTTCAATGAAAGGTATACGAGTAAATGCTTTTATACCCCGGGAGCACCCGGGAGTATGTGCTCCATAGAAATATAAAGAACAGCTTATATCTATGATGTGCCCTAAGGGCAACTTTCTACATTCACACGGGCGAAGTCACTGGCAGCAACAAGGAGGTCATAATATTTCAGACGCAATTGTTTATGTAAATAACTTAGCTATTATAGTTTATACTTTTGTATGTTAAAACTAGAGTTGCGCCGAATTTTCGTTTTATATTCAGTATTCGGTATATTCGGCAGAATTTTGAGGTATTCGTATTCGGCCGAATCATTCGGTTGAAATGCCGAATATATTCGGTTTAATTCATTAAACCTCAAGCGAATGCCGGCTTCACGCTGTCATTGTATTTCTATTGTGTCTCTAATTGACGGTATCCGAAAGGTGAATCATTATAAATCAGCCTATAAAGCAAAATAAATTAAAGGAATCCCATATTCTAACCATCATATTTATTAGACAACTATCTTGTATTGTTTTCAGGCTTTTAATATCCCACTTTGTAAGAAATGATTTCTGTAATGTTTGTTGCACAATCGAAACCGATGATGACCACTGATCCAAAGAACCATATCAGAAAACACTGAACGCAAAATTATGGAACAGGGAACCGAATTATCCGGCAGTATATTCGGTTCGGTAAGAACTTAAACGAATATCATTCGGTTATTCGGTGTAACCACTATTCGGCGCATCTCTATTTAAAACATGATGTACACAGAACACAGACCAAATAACTACATTATTTGATCTGCAACCAGCCAGAGAATGAGATAAATAACAGCTCGATAATAAACATTTCAACGGGTCGGCTCTGGTACTGGTACAACGCAGCACCTATATCGGCCTCTGCGCATGTAGTAGCTTCTACTCGTATAATCCTGCTTCTGAATTAGACTCTTGAAATGAGGAAGTAAGGGGACGGTGAAATAAATTCTGTCATAGAACAACCAACATACATACACACTTACGTACATACGTACATTTCTCATCCAACTCTCCTACCGCAGGTCTGCTGGAAGATATTTTGCTGAAATAAGCAGCACCTTTTTACTGTTCTATCTGTATTTGTTCTTTTCTTTTAAGGCTTATAGTCCCTTGAACCATCTGGCCAAAATTATATGGACGCACCTCTCGCACCCGCCTAGGCGGCAGTACGCAAATCTGCGTTTTTTTTGTGCGGCCAACAGCGCCCGGAAAGCGCGCGGCTGACTTTTAAATCCATTTTCTTTGCGAAATATTGATTTATTTACATATGCTATATGTGTGCACTTTGAAGAATATTTAACCACCAATTTTTATGTATAAAAATGTTTCTAAAGATCCAAGCCGTTTCGAAGGAGTAGGGATAAGTTGCGAAAAGTTGCGAAATTGCAAAATATTTTTTTTTTTCAGAGAAAAGTAATAATAGCACGAAAAAATGAAATGTTGATAATGTTGTTCATGAATCTATAATAAACATATATTTTTTTCAAACCGAGTACTTACAAAAACTTGAAACCGAGGAGTAGGCTTCAGAAAGTCACTGTTTTATGGCACTTTTCGGGCGCTTGGGCCTTAATATTTGTGTGTACATAAATAAATAAATAAACCAATTTGAATCCACCTCCTTCCTATACTTTCATAGTCGTTCTTGTGGCTGAGATCCCAAAAAAAAACACGAATAGAGTGCAAAATAAATTCCATTTTGGAAGTCGGACTTTCTGATTCGACGACGACGACACGTTCTTAGTTTTTTTTTTTTTTTACACATATTTTTGTTTTTTAAACTTGATCTTTTCATTTCGCTTCTGAAAGGGAAACCCGGTCCTAGAATGAAAGGCAACGAAGAAACTGGGAGTGGGTTTTAATCAGTAAAAGTCTGACACGCCCTCCGGGAAGATGTCGTTGGATGATTTGATTACTCACCTAAAAAAAATCTTTTGTCTGATACTTATATGTAAAAATTTAATAAAATAAATCTATAAATATAAAAATGTTTCATAACGGACTCCTCTGAAACGGCTTTACTGATTTTTATGTTTTTTTTTTTTTTATAATTATTTGGTAGGTCTGAGAATAGGTACTTGGCAATATTTTACTCTCTTATCTCTACTTCTATACTACTACAAAGTAAATTTTGTTTTTATGTCTGTGAGAGGTAATCTCTACAACTGCTGGTCAGATTGCGAAAAATTTTCCTGAGTGACATAGTCTATATTTTATGTACGCGGGTAAAACCACGGGTAAAAGTTAGTATTTTTTATGGCAGAACAACGCCGGGTCAGCTAGTAATATATATTTTACGGTTGGTAAAGTAGTAAGTGCAGTAGAACCGAGCATAACCACAACGTCATACGCTTTTGCAACATTTATTACATCAATTCACGACAAAACTATTCCAATTTAAACTTGGAGTAACTTTAATTAATTGTGTCCCACAATATTACATATTCAAGAAAGGCAAACCACGGGCTGGGCAATTCTACTATAGCAACTGCAAAAGCTTTTACGAATAACCTAATAACCCTGAAATGTACGCTAAAAAATAGTTGATTAGCACTCCCGAGGTTATCGATGCCATTTCCTCTTCATAAATACATAAACATAGGTTTTATACCAACTAAATTTTGAAGGAAAATTACGAAATTACCTCCTAAAAGTTACACGGTCTGCATATTTTAAAACCTCATTTTAATTTCGAAATCTGCATTCAAAATCTAGGTCAAACTTAGAATAAACTATATTTTTGCGATCCAAATAATCATATTAATCATAGATAAGAATATCTTCCCGTAGTATATTAATTAGAGCAAGTGCTCGCCGTTCATTATCCAATTTACGTAATTATAATGACCTCTTCACTCGACTTTCTAGTGAAGTCTTTGTGTAATTTAAGTGCAGTTGAATTTTATAACTGCATAACAGATCTATAAAAAGTAAAAAACTTTGCCACACACCAGAAATGACTCCTGTATCCTATGTTTTGAGTGGCCTGTTGGTATAGTGGTTAGGGGCCCTGACTGCTATGCTGAAGGTCGTGGGTTCGATTCCCACCCAGGACAAATGTTTGTGTGATGAGCATGATCATTTGTTTTGTCTGGGTGTAATTTTTTTTCTATAATATGTATGTATTTAGAAATATATTTAAGTATGTTTATCAGTTGTCTAGTACTCATAACACAAACTCTGCTTGGCTTGGAACTAGACGGCGTTGTGTGATAGTTGTGGAATATCATATCATATGTATACCAGACAGATCTGTAAGTTATACAAATATTTAATACATTTTGGCCTGTCTAGTGGGTGTGTGTGTGTTTTTCCGAGTTATCTGGTTTTATTTGTGCTGCAAGTTATAATCTATACTTAGTTTTATTTTTTTGTTCTAGGTAAATGACATACACTAGTATAAATTCGATCCCACCTGATGGGAACTAATGGGAAGCAGTGATGCAAAAAAAACTATTTCATATTTAATGAAAAAAAAGGCAATACTCAGTCAGTTTTTAAAGTATTGTGGGTAGTTGACAAACAAAACAATTGAAACAATATTCAACTACCGTCACTTACTGATGCAAAAAAAAAACAAATTTACTATATAGAATGGTGCATACCTCAACCACCCCGACACCACACTCATTTCGTGTGTCAATCATCCAATCAGAACGGTCACAACTCACACGCGTCGCGTGAGAATGCGCGGCACACGATAACGCATGCTGCATCCTCTGAGGGCAATGGAACCATCAATTTATTTGCTTATTAGATCTTCTGATTTATAAATCATACGAGCTCGTAAATTTATATGAACATTGTTGTGCCTCGAACTTTAGTGCAACTGATTCCAATTTATGTTGCTGTATAAATTGGTACCTACTAAGTTATGTAAACCATGTTTTAGTATTATGAAAATAACACACTAACTGTCCATTTAGTATTTGTTTTATAATACCTAATGGTGCCCGAATAAAACAATGGCTTGAGTAATTAGCGTTTGTTTACAGTTATGTTATCAGTTCGGTGTTTGACACGGCTCTACAAACATTTGTGACGGGGTTCGCCTTTATTGAATACACTAAGATTCTGTTCGGTTTAGTGAGTGAGTGAGTGAGTTCTGTTTTTTCATATTTCCGCTTCTCGTGTTCCTGAAATCACTTGGTAGCCCGGTAACCATAAACAGAGAACTGTTTTTTTTTTTGTAATCTTCCATAAATCCCTTATTTTTACCATAAAGTACAATTAATAGCTAGAGAAAATAAATAAAATAAAAATAGTTTATCGATAAAGCAAGTTTATTTAGTAGGATACTAAACATGTCACCGGAAAATTACAGACTCCGTTATGATTAATATAAATATTTGATTATGATTTCTCGATAAATTTTGAAAAAAAAAGAAAACGTTTTGTACCTCTACGATAAATCACGTCCAAATTCATTAGTTTCCAAATAAAAGTGTCTTATTTAAAAATAAAAAAGTTTATAATTTCTCGAGATATTTTAGAATCTTACGGCAGCGTTTGCAATTTTGAGGTGACATATTATATCTACCGAATACTTAATTAATTAGTAATTATAATATATTTAGATAAATAAATTGAACAAAATTAAATGTTCACAGTTATATAATTACAGTTAACTAGGATCGATACAGGGTATTTATGTGAAACAAATGTACTATTAGTAAATACTGTTTTTCCTTCCTCCCGGCAAAAGTTTCATGTTTACGTACATAATGTTACTTACTGGATTGAATCAATCGAGTAAGTGATTAATTAATTAACTAGAGTCAAGTGTTGATAACCTAGCCTCTTTAAGAGATTGATATGGCTATAACTCAATTTATAATTATTATATTATGAATGCAAAGTTTTTTTTTAAATCTTTATTTAAAGAGTTTTTTCGCTAATGTGAATGTGACACTGTTGGTATGTAACAAATATAATAGTTACTTGAACAATAAAATAAAAAGAAGGAGGCCAAAGATGGATGGATTGTGTGAGAAGTGAAATGAAAGAAAAGGGAGTTAGAGATAGTGTGACGGGTGACAGGACAGAATGAAAAAAAAAACGTGTTGCGCCTACCCCAAGTAATATGGAATAAGGGCAGGAAGAAGAAGGACAGACTACTGCAGCTCTTGGCAGCCATTCAAGCAATGTTGCGCTGAGAAAAGTAGATAAAGCGAGATACAAAGCAACATTATCCGTCCACTCAGTGATCCATACAAATCTTAAAGGGTGACCAGATGGATGCAAAATAGCACAAACCAAGCACCAAGGTGGCATTGGTTTGTGTGTTGGTTTATGTTGCGTTATTTGGATGTGAACCACGCGCCAACACGTTCGGTGGTTGGGAAAACGCGAATCCCCACCAAGGGCGTTGAAGTTCATAGATTACAACCAAACACAAACCATGGTCACCTTGGTTTATGTGTTTGATTTGTGCTAGTTTGCATCCATCTAGTCACCCTATTATTCTAACACAAACAGCCATAGTTCTTGCAAAATGTAATTCTCCAGATTGCTATTTCAAACCGCAATGCGCGGTCCATTTTAGTCAGAACAATGACAACAAACGTCAAGGATCCGTGAGTAATAACAGAGGTACTATCAAGTTTTGGATGCACTACCATCTTCCTTCTCCCCCTTTATCGTACAGTTAGAAGGAGACAAAACAACGTTTTGTAGCTTGCATGACGTTGTATATTGTTGAATAGGGATCCTTATTAGGTGTGGTGCGGTCCGGCAAGCACGCTGCAGCATTTCGCAACACATGTCGCATAGCGAAATGAATCAAGCCTCTTTTTGGTATACTTTCGAGGCTGGGAAAGACTTTTGTTTATTAAAATATGTTTAATTAGCACTGTTTTGATTGCATTGCGGATCAGAATTGAGAGATAGATCAGTTTCGTTGTAAGCACCATACATCGTTTGACGTTCTCGCCGTCCGCACCGAGCCCAAGTCGTCGACGGCGCGTAATGTTCAACGCGCGCCTAAAGGAGATGTCAGAAAAACCTTAGGGATCCAGCAAGGTCGAAGCTAACTGGGGCCATGGGTAGTGCGAAAGAGAGAGAGGGTTTTAATCAGCAAAAGTCTGAAACGTCCTCCTGTCGTTAGATGATTTCCCTCTTAAAAAAACGTTAAAATGGCGTTGACATTACTATAGTAACTTTGGACAGGTGTGTTCGGGATCACAATATATTATTAGAACATCCAAGGACTCTGCAACAACCTACCTTTGAAAACCCTTTTATTGCGAGGCCATGGTGTGGCACTATTTATAGCTAAAGCAAGGCCACAAGGCGAAAGGAGCCATGCAAATTGATATCTCTCACGATGTGTTTTTGATGCGTGTTTCCAATTATTCCTTTTTGGACTACTTTACGTTTTTATGTTATTATCTGTGTCGGAGATAGGATATATTTATTGGGTTTTCAAAAAAACTTTTGTATATCGCTGCCTTTCAGTCCATAGGTACTTAAGTATATGACTTAGGCGACTTTATATCTGGCTTTGACTTCGACTTTCTGTTCACAATAACTAATATTTACGTGAAGGAAGTCACGAGCAAAGGCTAACATGAAATAAAAGAAATTTGGTCGAAATGCAGCAGAATCTACTTTCTGTTCTCATCATCATTATTATCCTTCTTGACCGGATCCCTATGATTTTGGGTTGACGCATCCTTATTCTTCAAATATCTTCTGTTCTTTCTATAGAAAGCTACTCAAAGTATGATATAAAAACTAGCTTCGGCATGATAAACACTCCATTTTTAAAAGGACCTCAAATATGCAAAGCCAGGTCCAACTAAAACCATTTTGCTAAGTAGCATACTTTTAAGTTGGTTAAGTAAAGAGTTTTGACGAGCTTTAAGCAACAATGGCACTTTGGTGTTTCCTCGAAGAAATTCTTTAAAAACGAGGATCATTATCATACACAAGTTTTGTTGGTTGTTTGCAAGAACATTTTTGTAAGTAATGACCGGTGTTTTTCCTTTTTAAATTTACATTTACTGGTACGTGTTTCTGTTTCGTCGGTTGCCAGCTGTTCTCACGTCTCCTGTACATCACTTATGTTTACTTACGTACAAACTGCATCGAAATGGGCAGGTGCAACACGTCTACAAATAGTTAAAGGCCTTTAATTGTTCGTCCAGCAGCTACCAACATGAAGGCATTTATAAAAAGTGCTTGTGCGCACTGACATTTATGCAAGCGCTGCAATTATCGTTAGTCATTCATAAGTGAATAAGACGGGTGGTATTCGATATCAATCTATTATACTTGATGCAGATTGCACCTGCGCTCGTTATTATAGCCCTACTAGCTTCTGCTAGCGGCTCCTGCCGCGTGAAAATAGAAAACTATCTGAGGTGATCCAAGCCAGTCCTTCTTGAGTTTTTTTGCATTTTGCAGGTTACTGTCAAGTTGTATGTTGATTAGAATATGATTGGCGGCATTACAGACATATTTATTTATAGAATTAAAATCGTCATTACTAACGGAATTAAAATCATCAACACTACAGTGTAGAATGACTTTTTCATGAAATTTAATCAACATACAACATTAAACAGACTTGCAAAATGCAAAAAACTTGCGACCCTGGCGCTTTCGCCTTAAGGGAACTTACTCCTGGGATATCTGAAGCTTTTGAGCGTAAAGAAGTAGCAAATATTCATGTACATACACACTTTTACCGTTATATGTATTAGTGTGATGATGATTTGGTCCAAAAAAATCTTGGCCATTTTATTTCATACAAATCGTTTCCAGAAAAGTCTGTTCGCGAAAGCTGCAAATAGATAAGATTTTCCGACGCCCATAACATTTATAAGAGCTCATTATTTCTTTTCAACTTTTCTTGTTTATCTTCTACCGCAAAGGAATGTCAACCAGATTTCTGTTCTGATAAACTTTTTTTAATTATTCTGAAAGTTAGTAAGAGCCTGTTCAACAGCAGTGTTGGAACAAATGGGGATAGTCATGATAGCGCATAAATTATGACATGTGCAGTTTCAGAGACGATGAACTGGATCTGAACTTTATTCTACCTATATAAAAATTGTTCACATTTCAGCGTCGTGTTATGAAAAGAACTTCAGTCTCAGTTTCAACAATAATTTATGCAGCACTCTGAAAGCATGTCCAACTTTGTGCAAAACCAATGTTTTGCACGCAAAGCACCGCACTGAACAAAGTTTGGTGCAAGTATTGGCACGTAAAGTGCAACCGTGTCGTTAATGTCGTATTGTTTGAATATAATGCCGACTGTGGGTGCAATGCATTTTATCGACACTAATGTGGGTGTTACAGAATGGAATTTCATAAATTTTACTATGTTATGTATTCGATGTATTGTGGGTCGGTGCCCACCTTAATGTCTATTACGATAATGCTTAATAAGGATTGAGTAATTATAATTACGCATACGCTAACTCAATTAAAGAGTTGTAAAAAAGGAAATGGCTGAGTTACTTAGTCGACGGTTGAAGTACCGCGTGGCATTATGAATTCTATCGGAGGAAAAACTTGCAACGTGTTTTATGAATACCAAGGTGTCCTAATAAACGTTATAAATGCTAATTGGACAGTAGCATGACGCACTAGGCATACATTCATCAGGTCTAACAGGAGCTGTCTACGACCACGAGACAGATGATCGTGATGTGGAACCAAAGTTAATGGTGCATGGAGGACGTTGCACTCGGATATAAAGAATGCATACTTTCTGTTTACAGTTTGTAATTTAACTAAGATTTTTCATTTAATAAATACATAAAAAGCTGAGAAAATTACATTGATAGGTATGCAGAAAGCATGAAATAGCGGTATGCTTGTTATCGGTAAAGTGCACAAAGAATCAAAACAATAACAATGAAGTTTGCGGGCATAAAAAATAATCTTCAAAGCTAAACCAAACAAGCAGTTCGTAAATTTCAAAGCTATTGAGACATGAACAGTGCAGCTTAAATGTTAGTAGGTGAATAGTTCGAACACGTAGTAAACAATAAGGAAACAGTTGTACTCCATAAATAGGAGAAATGACACACTCGGTTCGCTCTCGCCTTAACTTCTGACCATCTGGCAGAATTTATTGCTCAAATCTCGCAATTGGTCGGTAAATGGTGTTAATTTAATAACTGGCCTGATCCCGTGCGAGCACTTAATTGTACATCGCGTTTGTACAGCGATGTGAACAGTTAATATATGCAGTAGACCATCTTACTTAACACTATTACTGTACAGTATTGTAGGCGTTGCATCTTAAACGCCACATTAGCTTCGAACAGGTCATTTGCTATTCTATGCTTAAGTAGACTTTTAGTAAACCCTAGAAAGCACAGTGTTGTTACATCAACGTCTTTATTCTATAAATAGAATTCTCTTCCCATAGATCAAAAGCTTCTAGGATTGCAATATTTTTGTCAGCAATAATTTAAAAAAAAAACCTTGTTTAAATTAAAGAAGTGCAATTAAGGTGAAACGGGTAAAATTATTGAAAAGAAACCTTGTAATTATCTACTTATCTTGATTTATTCTCAGCATAACTTAAGTACGAAGTTTTTCTGTGCGATGTTTCTTTTTACGAAAACTTAATATTGTAATGTTGGCAATCAATTTCGAATACCAGCTGCTATTACTCTGTGGAACAGTGAATGAGCATTTCATTTTCTTCACATTTTTCAAATGTGAGATAACTTTTATTTGGAGTGTTTTCTGAATAAAAAGTAGCTAGATATCACTTGCGGTTTCTCTCAAATCTCATTATCATGTACTTGGAAGTATATGAGCGCTTCAAAAATTCTGCAATAAATATGAGCTTGATTTTATCTAAACTATAATTATGTAAAAATCATATAGAACGAATCAATAAGTCTCCAGTTAGTTTTCTAACAGATAACCGTCTTTTTCAATCTAAGTTTATATAGATGATGACATTCATGTGCCCTAAATCCAAACATCGGCAAAGTAATCTTATCTTTATTATATGCCACCGTATCTATGCCAATGACCAATTTGCTTGTCAGTTACAATAATTTCGCAGCGAGTCTAACCTTGACGGATATAAAGGATCATTTATGCTTCCCGCGACCGTGTCGATCTCCTTAGGACGCTTTAAAAATATCCATTTACAGTATTACATCATCTTCGACGAATCCCAGAATTATCCCGTCTGGTGGGATAATAAAAAAAAACTTACCCATCCTCTCCACACGTGATTCACCACGTTTTAATTTGTATGAATCACCAATTAATATATGCGTTTGCGCACCTACTTGTGAACTTCGTTCAGGAAGTCATCTTTTATTTACAAGTTATTTTTGTGATGACACGCCCTTTAACGATAAACATGTTTTGATTCAATTAAATGTATTGGTGATTTGTGGAGTGAATGTTTACTATTATCTCGACGTAATTTTGCATAAGTATTAATATTTGAACCTCTGTAAACAGTTGTAAATTCTCATTATTGTTGTGATCAGTTTGCCCTTTGCAATTACCCTCGAAGTAAGCTCCTTAAATATTCATCACTCTGTAAGCGAAATGCCGTAAAAGTTTCAGTAAGCTCTTTATGTGTAAATTATTAAAAATAACAATGTTAGCACAATAAGAAGGTTGAGGTCAGTCTAGTTTCAAGTGTTAATCTAAAAACATGTGACTCTGAAATAAATCCTCGAGTTATGCTTTATTCGCGTGACCGAAGGCTGAATGCAAAGTTGGCGGTCCTACCTCTACTTCATATATTTTAGTTTTCTCTTTTTTATTAACAACTGCGATTTGTATGTTTTAGACTTAACATGTCAGGGTAGGACACTAGCCTTTTAATTAATCAAATACCCGCTTGTCATTCATAGCGTGATGTCCAAGAATAAACTTTAATTACACATCAAAGTATCGGTCGGCAAGTTGATTATTCTTGACACATTATGCAGCATATTAAACTAAATGTACCTACGCACTACGAAGCGTTAAGAACAGACGGGAAACTATAAATCACTTCGCAGCTTTACATCATTGTAATTATTCTTGATTATAAAAACAACAAAGATGATGAGAGAAAAATAGAAAACATAACTTCTAAAGAAAGCGTATTCATAGTCATACACTAGTACATTAAACTAAAGTTAAAATATGTGAAGTATGAAATGTGAAATGCAGATAAGCTATTAGAGTGGGTCGCTTAGGAAACAGGAACAGAGGGCAAACGATAATATAATCGGCTAGTCGGCTACATTGGTTCCCGTACCAATTACCGACCGATGCAGACTGATCGGCTGAATTACGATCGCTTCCTGACATTGTTTAAAAACGGTTCACAAAGGCTCCGGTTTCGTTCATCATATCTCACGAGGCTTAACGCCTAGTTCTGCGATTTAACACAAATATTTTGATAGCGCTTAGATATCTGGTGTTCATTGACTGCAGTAATCTAACCGAATGATAGCATAACGTGTCCTGAGAAATCGATTCATTGGAGCGGGCTTGCTCTCGGTAACAGTAGTGATTTGGGTGTGTAACGCTTCAGCAATATTATACGGATTTAACCTATCTGATATATCATTCCCGAAATCGAATGGAACCATCTGTGCGAGTTAATCTTAAGATTGCTCTGAATATTACATTAATCTTAAGAAGTTACAAGGGGATCATCAGTTCTTCGCGAGAATAAAGAAACAGTACTTTAGTGGGCTCCCAAGGGATCTAACTTGGCACGAACATCTTGTAGTATCTGAATATAACATGGACTGCTTGCCATTCGTGTTTACTGTACGAAATAAAGCACGTAGGTTTTCCTCATTGTGCTTATTTGCTAGCTAGTAGCTATCACAACAATGGTCCCGGTCAATAAGCCTTTGTACGTTTTTCACTATTTTGCCTTGGTTATTTCGAAGTGAAAACAGCGCGCCGTTCGACTTTGCTTTTCTTTAGTTGTTTACGGGAGAAATGAAAAACATTTTCTTTTGATTTAAATGTCAACGCCTTATTTCAGCGTAGAATTTTAATTAAGAATTGTTTCGTTTATCTTCTTCTACTACGTTAGTGTTTAGTACAGTTTATATGTCTATCGCACTCTAGGCACTTACCAGAACCTTTGTAGTAAACTATTTTTCCTCAGTATTAACGAATTTTTATTTGTTGACAGGTAGTCCCACGATTGCTGGGTTCACTTGTGGGCGGTGCGATGAGTCCTACGCAGCACCTTGAACAACAGCAAGCCCTCGTCAAGCAGTTCGCAGAAATATTAGAATTCGTACTCAAATTCGATGAATATAAAGTAAGTAATCTTGAAAAGACGTTTGGCGGATGATGAGACTTCCAATCGCCTCTTTATTCTAGATAAAAGAATATGAGAGATAAAATTACGAGTGAAGTCATATCTAGGGTCCTATAACAATTGATAAATATAGAAATAGAAAAGAATATTGCTAAAACAATACCGATTGTTAAGTTCGTCGATGATCTCAACCATCTCAGCGCATAGGATCAGGTTCCTGGGTATCATAATTCAGAGTCCCTTTATTGGCTCTTACAACACCCACTACAAGATGAGTTGCCCATTCTTTGTTTCAAAACTCCGCGCTAATCTTCACACCAGCCTTTAGTATGTCGCATCAATTATGCATGTTAGCTGTAACCCACGCTTCGCCCGCTGCTATTACTATTATTTGATAAACCCTAGTTTCTGGGTTAAGTCATGATTTTGTATGTTAATCTGTTGTATGAACTCTACGTAATTTTGTTTGCTGTTACCTTGTTGCAGTTATTAGGTAACGCAATCAGCCTTTAAGCCCATTAGGATGGTAAATGCATTGTTGATTATCTAATGCAAAACGATCGTTTAATGTACCAAATGGCTTATTATGCATGATTGGTTAAGCTACTAATGTTATGCATAGCTGCAAAATAGGTCGGTAATCTCGAATGTCGAAACTCTTCAATGGGATAGAACCCGGCTTTGGATTCACAAACTTTTGTTCAAGTTTGTTTAATACAGCTTCAGTGGAATCCATGTTTTGCTTCTGTAAACTCAATTCTTTCTGTGTCGGATTAAAGTTGTGACTGAAGGCAACGCTTTGATCGCTTGAAACTTTTCCAAGTATTTCTTTAGAATGGCTTTGGTTTTAGTTTCAAGTTATGAGTGGCAGTTCGACTCTTTAAATTTGACAGCTAGCTTTTTCGAAAATAATAACTCATTACAAATAGTTACGATAAAATCGCAATTTGAATGTTGATTTAGTAGTTGATTGAAGCATTGACTAATTCGTACAGTCATCACTTTCGAATCGAAACGATTCTAGATCAACCCCGTGTGTTGAGAACTCCACTTAGCAACAAGACCTTATTGTTACTTGGATTATATTTCAAAACAGGAAGTTAATAACAATAAATACTGATTCCTTTCATTATGTAGATGATTAGGCACCATTGTTTCAGCGTTTGCTGTTATGTAGGACTTCGTTTTGTTATTGATTGATATTAATGAAATAAGTTCGTAGAATCAAAAGTTTAGTTTGTTTTGTTGTCTAGTAGGTAGTCTACCAGCAAAAGTACGTTGCGTAAAAAAACATGTGCACTACATTTGTGCATCTTATTTCAAACTAGCTGACCCGGTGAACTTCGTACCGCCTAACAGTCTATGAATGTAGAGTGTAGTATATCTTTCGATATAGTCAACGGATTGCGATGACACAAAGCCTAAATAATATTATATTAAGTTAAACACAATTTTAATGAATACAAATTATCTACGTCGATTTCGAAAATTTTACTTGATGCACAATTAAAAACTTCTACAGATTTATTGAATGTACAGATTCTCTAATAATTAACCTCTCGTATGCACACAATTAACAGACACAATTAAAAAGCCATTGTATCTCGCGTAGATGTGCGTTCGGCATACAACAGGTTAAATATTTGTTGTGTTCTAAAACTGAATGTATGTATTCGTAATTATTTGAAATTCTTACACATGCTGAACCATGTGTTCATTTGGAAGTTGAAACAGATGACATGACACATAATGACGTTACATGTTTCAGAAGAGGCACACAATACGGGGTTGCAATAAAAATAATCTAATGTTTGCTCACATCATTGTAAGTAGCCAATAACAAACAATAAGTCACAATGATATAAACAAAGCGACCAATCGTTCCCAGCGTATCTGATGCAGCACAATTAATTCAATTGCTGGGGCCCTTTTGACCCCAACCTTGCAGTGTCGTTGCTCCTAGTTCAGTGGCTGCCATCTACTCGCGAAACAATTGTTCTGTGTCTAGAATCAGAATTCACATTACCTATTTTGTTTTGTATGAGTAAACTGACTGACTAACATATTACGCACAGTAGTCGAAACTACTGGATCTAGGAGCGTCAAATTTTGCACAAGATTTCCTTTTATGACGTAGGCGAGCACTATGGGAGGATCCACCGTTGGCGCGGGCTTGCGGACAGTGAGCAATGGGTAGCTCGTTGTTCGGCCGTCCGGTAAATGTCCGGACCGAGCCCAAGTTGTCGACGGCGCGCACTGTTCCCGCGCGCCTCAAGGAGTTGTCAGCAACAGCATGGGCCCAGCCGGGCCGAAGCCTACTGGGACCAGGGTTATCCGAAAGGGAGCTCGAGCCCCGGTATGAAGGCTACTAGGAACGGGGTGGGTTTTTAGTCAGTAAGAGTCTGACACTATCTCCCGCTCCGCCCAAGAGCGGGGGTTGTCATTGGAGGATTTTCCCCACCATAGAAAAAAGCACTAAGGGAGGATTTTTCTAAAATGTAAGGGGATGAAATAGAGTGCATAGTTTGTATGAAGAAACCTTCGTAGGCGAAACTACTGGCAGAAGCTAGTTTTAAATATTGCGAAAACTAGAAAATAATTACCAAAGTTGTAGAAGTTAAAATTAATAGCTCTCTTAGAATAAATATAGGATCGTTATTACAAGAGTGTATTTCTGATGTAATTAAATGCTTTTGTTCAGATTTAGAACCATTCAAAAGCCCTGAAAACAAAGGACCACGAAAGCCATAGATGTCTTCATTGTGAACCAATCAAAGGACTCATTTTGCATGCTTGACTTTTGTGTTTTTACCAAACCATTAGCATAATTAGATGCTTATTTACTGTGGACAATTATTGCTGATTATAACAAGACATTTAGAAATTCTATAAAATTGTTTATCAATGTAAATGGTTTTCTGGGTGGTGGGAAATCGTCAATTAACTTTCTCCGCTCTGGGTGGAGCCCGTAAGAAAAGTCAGACTGTTAGTTATTGTTATATGTTCCTTCAGTTATGTGGTGACTCTTTGGAACAATCCTGCAGCTCCAAATTGTGAATTTTTAGTCAGGGTTTACCAACATTACCTACCATCAGATGTTAAACGTACCTTCCTATAAGTTTAATTTAGGTACAGTCACGAGGAAATAATGTATACATATTTGGCAAACCATTAGTGATTTAGTATCAACCTATTGTGAAAAATGAAACATGTGGACATCATTTCATAGTCATAGTAGTTTATTGGTAAGGGATTCTTACAAGTCAATACAGAATTTTTAAATTACATGTGGGTGGTTTCAATACACCATCATCTTCTTTTCCAACACCCTTAGAAAAAGAGATACATTTACTAAAGCCGATTCATCGTCATCTTCCAGCGCTTGTCCCGTGTTATTTGGGGTCGGCGCAACACGTTTTATTTCATCTATTCTGTCCTGTCTCCTGTCACGCTATCACTAACTTCATTTTCTTTCATATCACTTCTCACACAATAAATCATCATTACATCCAAAGGGTTCTTTGGCCTCCATCTCCCTGTCCATCCATCCATAAGTATACTCATAACTCTTTTAGTAACGTTCGTGTCATGCCTCCTCTTCATATGATCATACTAAGACAAACGATTCCCTTTCAACTTTTCAGTCACTGGCGCCACCTTTAAACTTCTTCTTATACACTAATTTCTCACTTTATCCGTTTTCATCACATTGCATATTCATCTCAACATTCTCTCTGAACTTGCAGTCTTTCTTTTTTTGTCTTTTTCACAGCTTAACATTCAGCAAGTCCACTTCACGCTTATAAATTGTGCTCATTCCAACAAATATTTCAGTGCATGACAACATCAATATCCTTATCTATAAGTAGTTTATACTAACTTGTATTAGTTGTTTAACTATCGCCATAATTAATCTCAATCAAAGCTATCTAAACGTTAGTCATCGAGTCGAAAAGGGAACAATTTGCGAAGGCATTGTATATAGAAAGTGAGGTGAGGCTTGGCTCGAGTCGCGACCTCGGTGACTCACGGGCTTGCATCCGATTTATTTACGTTACCTTCTTTGTCATTCGAAACAGATGACGATTTGGTAACAGTGTTCCAAGAAAATATAACAAGTTTTTAATGAAAATATTTTTTTCATAGCAAGCTTTTATAGCACGGTATAATACCTATATAATTAATACTCGTCAAGACGAATCAAACGAGTCCAAACTCGATGGGGATGTGTCGTTTAACTACCAAGCTCCTATAGCCACCTTCCGGTTCCATCATCAGATCAACGCCATCCCATAATAATTTTTCATTGTCATCTGATTTACACATGGATGCAAAATTTCAGCTCAATCGGTAACCGGGAAGTGGGTCAAATTCAAGTTGCAAGATTTGATTAGGTACAGAAAAACATCGGGACAGGTGAAACTAAATAAAAGCTTGTAAAAAAACGTTAATTCAAATTAACTTGTTGGTCTTCTAACGTTACGATTGCGAATTGAAATGAGGACTTGCAAAATTGATTTTTGCTTAATGTTGAAAAAGAAATTATTATCCACCTGTTTCTGTATCGTGTTTCTTTAGCTGTTGTGTTACTCTCTGACCTGTTTGTCGATATTTTGGAGTATTTAACCGTTGTTCTCGGCTGTCAATTGTAGATCTTTGACAGTCTTTACGAATATTCAATAGTGAAGAATTCTGACATCCAGTTTTTGGGTTTAGGCCCATGGTTCAACTAAAGGAACATAGGTGTGGTGTTAATCAGTAAAGTCTGACTCGCCCTCCTGCTGCGCACTAGAGCGAGAGAAGTTATTAGACGACTTCCCACCTTAAAAAAATGGTTTCTGGCTTGTGAAGGTCGCTCTTTATTATTTTAAGTTCTGTTTAGTGTCTATCCTGATGTGACTTTGCTCCAACTTGGCTCCAACAAAAAAATACTTAATAATTTAAAAAACTAGAATTTTCTTTTCCATTAATTGCTGTATTTTGGCTGGGTATCTTTTATGCGTGTACTTAAATTAAAATATTAAATATTATGAAACACGTTGAGTGTTTAAAAATCCGAGCTACAGTCAAATATACAAGACTAAAACATCGCTATTATTCTTTAGTTTATACGCTAACGATATTCAATACCTATCATTTCGTTTATCTTTCCAATAGACTGGAACGGCCTTGTCTATTGCCAGTAACATAAATAGATTACCTAAACTTTTACAATTTTAGAGTTACGTTCTAACAAACATCGCTTCTGGAAATCGGTCCAGTATTTCTAAGAACAGAATACATTTAAGCATAATCATTTCTATTCAGATTCTTGATGCCTTTTACGAGTACCTTTAGAAAAGACTTTCAGTTCAGAAAATAAGAAACCAATTTTACGTTATTGTTCTTCGAGTTACTTAAGTACTTAAATCATTTATACTAAAGTCTGCCAGTGAAATTATCTAAGGTAGCGAAGAAGAGGTAAGCGAAATTAAATTATACTTCTGGGATAAAAAGTACCTTATATGCTATTACAAGACATGGTCTATCCGCGTAGCATGTTTCATCGTAATCCGTTCATCCGTTAATGTGTGAAGAAGTAACAAACATACTCACAAACTTTCGCCTTTATAATTATTATATATTTAGCACATTCTGTCCCACTGCTGGGCTATGGTCTCCCTCCATTCCTTTCAATGTTCCTGGTTTTGAGCTATAGCATAGCATAGTCGGCCTTATAATGTTCCCTGTTTGGAATTCAGGCCGCCTCTGAACAAGTGGGCCGTAATCCACCAAGCGGGCCCAGTGGGGGTTGGTGAATGTCACATGTGTTCGAATTTTTGGTTCTAGGACATGTCGATTTCCTCACGATGTTTTCCTTCACCGTATTGAGAGCAGTGGTGATGAAATCAATTACACAAAGTAATTAGGTTTTTAGCCACGTCTTTCCAATTCTCAAGGAAGGCATCTAAGTCTACCTGCCATCTCCTTCTTGGTCTATTATTATTAGTGTGTAATATTATAAGGTGTGTGTGCGTGAAAAACTCAGATTACAAAAATTCTGTTACTGGCAGAAAACTATACTTTCGTTGTGTTTCATAGGCTACTTAAATCTCTGAAATATGCGCGGCTTTCATGGGATGAGCCGCGGAAAAAACCTTTGCTGATAGCAAAATACTCTTACCTACTTATAGTAATCGATACTTGGGTCGGAAAATGAATTCCTTCATCGGTTTCTTCGAGTAGTTCATAGTAGATATATTACTTGAGCCCGAGTAATTCATAGTAGATATTTTACTTGAGCCAGAATTATCCGTAAGTATTCTTTAGAATAGAATAGCCAGAATTATCCATGTTCTCAAGTCGTGGAGTCTTGTCAGGGCTTTACTAATAGCAAAATACTAAGTGTATTTTGCTACTTCTAGTAATCGATACTTGGGTCGGAAAATGAATACCTTCTTAAGTTTCTTCGAGTAATTCATCTATACTATTCTACACTACACTTATGTACTTAGTTTTTTTTTTCTTTGTAGGAGGTACTTAATCTCTGAAATTACTGGTCTAATTGCAAAAAATTTTTCACCGACAGAAAGCTGCTTTATTCTTGAGTGACGTAGGCTATATTTTGTGTATGCGAGCGTTGCCGCGGGCAAAAGCTAGTAGTGAATATTTTACTTGAGCCATAATTATCCGTATTCTCAAGTCGTGGAGTCGTGTCAGTACTGTTCAAACACTTTAACCCTCTCTGAGGCCATCGCCCTGAGCCCGTCTTTACGTAAGTCCTGTGCATAATTAACATGTAGCAGAAAAAAATGACTGCTATTCTATTCTCATCGGCGATTTCAATATGAGTAATATTGACTGGAATCAAGCAGTTAGCAGCGATGACACTCACACTCGCCCTGCTTTCTCAAAGATTAATTCTAAACTAAATCAGACGCTTCTAGACTTTATTCATATAAATAACCTTAAACAGTGTAATAATGTTTGTAATATTAAAAATAGAGTTCTGGACTTGGTTCTTGTAGACCTTTACGAATGTACGGTGACTGAAGCACCTGATAGTCTGACAAAGATCGATCCTTATCACCCTCCTCTTGAAATTTCCCTTAGCCTAAAAATAAAAAAATATTTAAAGCCGGAACCCAATATCAGATTAAACTTTAAAAAAGCTAACTACTCAGACATTAAATCAGAACTTGAAAATACCGACTGGCATGTATTACTCTCTGACACCGACGACCCCACTATAATGTTAGAACGTTTCTATACAGTACTCCATCAGATCATAGAGCGCTTTGTACCATCGACCTTAGTTAAATGTAATACACGACCACCATGGTATACAAAAAAGCTGGAAAGATTGTTGCGTGAAAAACAAAATCTTAGACGAAGATTTAACACATACAAAAATCCCATGGATAAAATATCCTTTCGTTGGTGTAGCAAGAGCTGTGACAGATTGGCAAAGGAATGTTACAATTCTTATTTAAAAAACTTAGAACAGAAAATTGTAACAAATCCTAAGTTTTTTTGGTCTTTCATAAAGTCTAAACGAGGCAGTGCAAATTCTTACCCGGCCTCAATGTCAAATGGTGTTACCAAAACTTATAATGGTAACGATATGTGCAATATGTTTGGAAACTACTTTTCTTCAGTATATAGTCCAGATAAATGTCCATGTAATGTGGTTCAAAATTCTCCTTTCTTTGAAAAACTGATTAACAACTCCGACAATTTTTCTTTGATCCAAATACCAAAAGATAAAATAGTCAATCAACTAAAAAAACTGGACATATCCAAAGGCCCCGGCAGTGATGAAATTCCACCTAGCTTCATCTCAACTTGCGCCGATCAACTGGCAACCCCCCTTTTCTTGATTTTTAATAAGTCACTTGAAGTTGGCATCTTCCCTAAACAATGGAAGCAAGCCAAAGTGGTTCCGATATATAAAACGGGTGCTGAGGATTTGGTTGATAACTATCGTCCTATATCTATCCTTCCGACATTTGCAAAGGTGTTTGAAGCAATAGTATGTCCTGATATTCAGAACTATTTTAAAAAGTATCTTTCTGAACACCAGCATGGCTTTACTGCTTCGCGTTCTACCTGTAGTAATCTAGTCACATTTGTTGAACAAATTGCAGTTTCACTTGACTCTAACCAGCAGGTTGACGCCGTATACACGGATTTTAGTAAGGCTTTTGACAAAGTTTCCCATGGGGTGCTCATCCAAAAGCTTGCTGCGTACGGTTTTGCTGGATCTCTTCTTAAATGGCTTCACTCCTACTTAACGGGTAGATCTTTTTATGTCGTCGCGAATGGTTACAAATCTGAAACCCTGATTATAGCCTCTGGGGTTCCGCAGGGTTCCCACCTCGGTCCTGTAATATTTGTTATCTTTGTAAACGACCTTCCCTATTGCTTCATTTATTCCACGCCATTTTTATTCGCCGATGATTTGAAAATAGTTCGCGTCATAAATTCTCAAGCCGATTCCAAATTACTCCAAGATGACTTAAACCGGCTAATAAACTGGTGCGAAGATAATAGTATGCATCTAAACGTAAAGAAGTGTTCTCAAATAACGTTTACACGGAAGCCACTTTTCATTAACTTTGATTACCATATGAACGGTACATGTCTCAATAAAGTTGATGTGATCAGAGACTTAGGGGTCCTTCTTGATCGTAAGTTTACGTTTATTCCCCACATGGATAATATTATCAAAAAAGCTTCAAAAACTCTTGGCTTTGTACTACGGAACGCAAAATGTTTTCGCAAGCCTCAAACCAAAATTTACCTCTATAATTGCCTCGTTCGTACCGTACTAGAGTATTGCTCAGTTGTGTGGCGCCCCCACTATGCAACACATAGTCTTAGGTTGGAGCGCATTCAGAAAAGATTTTTGAACCATCTGGCCTACTCGACGAAAATAGCCAAAAAGGTTCCAAGCTATGCAAAACGGTTACAGAAATTCAAAATGATTTCTCTCGAAGAACGCAGAGACAAAATCGATCTCATTTTTTTGTTTAAAGTTCTACACAGTAAAATAGATTGTCCTCAGTTGCTATATAAATTAAATTTTAACCTACCTCACAATTATCCGCGCCATCCAATCAAATTACTACGTCCCCCATTCCGAAAAACTATTTCAGGGTCTAACTCCCCAATCCCAAGACTTTGTAAGCTTCTTAATAACTGCGACGCAAGTTTGGATATTTTTTGCTCATCTATCCAGAAATTCAAGCGCCAAGTCCACCTAAAATGATTAACCACTAACCTATCTTTGTAATAAGGTAACTCAAAATGTTGTATCTCCATTTTAATTTGTAAAATCTTTTTATTATTGTTTTCTGCATGCTGTGTCTATCGTGATATATTGTACACTTGGTTTGTATAAGGGCAAGTAAATATTGAATGCAATGTGTAACAATTGTAGATAGGCCAATAAATAAATAAATAAATAAATAAATAAAACATCCTTAGGTAGAGCGATCACCTTTGGAACAATGATCGATCGGCTGGTAAGTACTGGTACCAGGGTGTTATGGAGTATCCGAAACCGGTATAAAAGTTTCAGATAGTTTCGGATAAAAGTGGAATCTAAATGACAGGTTATTGTTTATTCAGCCTGGCCAAACAAATAATAATAATTATATACTCAATTCGAAGTAACATTAGACATTCAAACAAACCTCTTTTACTGTCCGTTCCACCGATTTTAACTTTTAGGCTGTAGTTAATAGTTGGTATTGTAACTTTTTTGCTTTTAATACCATCCTTACGCCTACGGAATAAAAGTCAAAATCGGTTGAACAGACAGTAAAAAATGTTTTGTTTATATGTTTAATCTTATTTTGCATGAAATATAGACTAGATATAAACACTCAGAAGGTTACGTGTTCAAACCACGTCGGCGTTACCAGTTTGGTCCCGCAAACCGACTGCGACCAGACGGGTGTTATGTCTGATGGGCAACTGCCCGATAGATGATTTTCAGGCTAATCTATGTGTTTGAACTTTAGGATTAGTTCTTATGTGACGCCATAGATGTCGCTACACACTAAAACTTGCATTTTGTATTTTTTTTTTTTTTTTTAATTTCCGTAACCGAAACTATCCGAAACTAGCGGATAATCCGAAATAATTTCATTTCCATAACCGTATCCAGATCCGAAACATACAGATAAGTACATAACATTCCTACTCTACCTACCTTATCATGGATACGTACCATCAGTAACGATCATCATGGAATGTTTCACTATGTAATAGCAATTCGATAAGTATCACAAAGGTGATCAATAGATAGGGAATGTATAGGCATAAACATTCAATGGATATTGACAATGTTTTTAAATAATTTTACATCGTTTCTTGGACGTTTTCAATTTTCTTTTAAAAGGAGAAACTGACTGACTGACCGACATATCAACGCACAGCCAAAACTACTGGAACTAGGAGCGTCAAATTCTGCACAAGGTTTCTTTTTATGACGTAGACGAGCACTAAGAGAGGGATTTCCAAAATTCACCCCCCCTAAGGGGATGAAATGGGGGTCAAAGTTTTGTATGGAAAAACCTACTCTTGGGCAAATCCGCTGCTGGCAGAAGCTAGTGTTTTTTTTTAAATTAATATAAACTAGTGCTTGACTGCAATCCCACCTGGTGTAAACCTGTGATGAGTGTGTAGCTCATAAAGGTTTGAATCGACACCGTGATACTCGTAGATAAGTCCAATAATATTATTGTGGGACCTAACACGTTGTTGAAGCAAAGAGGCGATATTTATTTATTTACAATGTATTTGTGCAACATGCCTATACTAATGCGTTAATGCGTTGTAAAAAAAAAAAGAAGAAATAAAAACAAATACATTAGATACCAATAAAATAAAATACTTATCACACAAACCAAATAAAACAAGGTTTACTTATTTTTCATCCATCCTCTCACAAAACCTTAGACATTCACGACTCATCTATCCATCTCCCAGCGAACAGTGACTTGTTTGCTGGGAGATGGTCACAGTCTTGTGTTAGAGTCAAAAGAGCATTAAGCACAGAAAGCGCACAGTGGCGAGTTAGCTCTTGACGCTGTCTGCGATAAAGGACTAACAAACGGTATGTTCGCGGCCTGAGCTGTTGTTTAGGAACGGGAGGAACAAACAACCTCACCAGTTAAGCAACTAATTCAGGGCAATCAGATTCACCCCGAAGAAATCGACAAGCGAAGATGAGCAAAAAGTAATTGCGCCTTACTTCTAGAGAGTTAAATTTCAGCATTCCGAGCAAAAATTTTGTAGGATATTAAAATGGATACTATCCAAATAATTTCTTAAACATAAATTTATGGAATGTTTTTTGAAGTTTCTCCAGAAGCAAGACGTAAGAAGTCTCATAGGGATTCCAAATAATAGAAGCATACTCTAATTTACTCCTGACTAAAGCCATATAGACCGATATGCTCTCATTAGTGGGAATGGGCTCGCCCATTTTCATATTTAATTTCGGTTTGTTATCCAAAGCTTTATTTAAAAATATTACTGTGCAAAAAATAATAAGGAGCGTGTTAATCTGCTAGGCTTAATTCTGCCGGCTAATTGGATTACGAGGCAGCCTTGTATTAACAGAAATAGAAACATTGATTAGCCATGCTTAATCATTTTTGTTTGCCTGCCATATCGACCGTAGCGCGTTGAAATAGTAATTCTGGCCACTCACCATCATTCATTCCATTTGATCCGGTGGCTTGATCAAATAAATTAAAAACAAGAAATTGGTAACTGAGCTATTTGGAATATGTATTACTAGCTTTTGCCCGCGGCTTTGCGTACAAAGTGTAAAGGTGAAAATGGTACAAAATGCGAGAAGGTACAAAATGGTATAGAATGGCTGTATGTGCTATTCCAGGACATGTACCAAATTCTAGCCAAATCCGTTCAGCCGTTCGAGGACATTATCTATCCCTGAGCCAAATTTTGTTCAATCGTTTCGAGCTTGAAGAAGTTACATACATGCACCACTTTTCGCCTTCATAATATTAGTGTGATTTAAAAACTATAGAATTTTGCAAATTCGTCTCCATAGATATCTACGCTTTGGAATGTGCATTTAGCATCATTTTCTGACTGACTGAATTCTTTACAATTCAAAAGTGCCTGTAAATGGTTTATTTGAAATATATTTTTGATTTGATAACTGTTTATCCTATGTGCTATTGAGAGACATTTTGACATGTCCTTTCAAAGTTTCGCTCTGGATGGAGCGAGAGGGAGATGTAGACTTACTGACTAAAACCCATCCGTGTTCCTTCATTTGTCCTTTGCGTTCCAGAGGTCGCAGCGGCTCATTCAACAATTTTGCAGCCCTTCTTCTTAGCGTATCGATGGCAAAATTAGTTAAATTCCTTCCAGCCCTTGCAGGAAACTTTGTATAAACCTCTAGACCCAAATAGGATAATTAAATAGACCAAAAAGTATACATATTTAAAAGATTGCGAACTAATTTCTCTCCACTATTCTTCAAGGAAGCATAAGCATTCATCCATTAGCATATCCTCACCTCAAGCAATAAACATTTCTAATAAAGACTACCAATACAAATACTGACGAACAATGTATCGTTAAGAGATAATCTGACGACGAATAAATCGCAAGCGCACTCAGCTCCTTCGCGTGTGGTCTACTAAAAATAATCTACAATATGAACATGAAATTACTAGGTTCGAGTTGTAGCGAGGCTGATTGAGTGCCCGACGTTGAATGGGCGGCAATCCTAATTCATCTCCGGCCTCCGCCCTTCATGCTAGAAAGTATTTTCGCGTGCCCATTGTGTGCAAAAAGTACCATTATTAGGCTCATACCGAGTTTAATCATCATAATGTTAGCAGGTAGACATTTTTATTATTAAATGTGGGTGTCCCCATAGACTCCTATAAAGCCCATAATATTTTGGGTACCGCTGCAAAGCCCTGGGATGTCTCATTAATTTATTTATAAGAAGGGCCTTGCTAGCATGCACGGTCTGCATGACACAGTTTCGTTGATAAATTATGCATTTATGGATAACAATCCAGCGTATCCTACCAAAATTAACGACGATTCGACGCAACATTAACATTAAAAATAACGCCAAAAATAAAAATATCGATCTCTATTCTTTTTTCCAGCAAACCATTGAGTAATGGTTTGCTAGAAGAAAACTCAACTTTGAGTTAAGCTCGCCTGTACCTACATGAACTCTGATATGCACATATTTTGTAACTTATCATGGTGTACAATGAAGAATTAAGAAAGGTCGGACCCTGACCAGATTTATCTACAAGAAATCCTGATCAATGCTAATATAGTTTCCTTTTCTCCCCACAGATGAAAACACCAGCGATACAGAACGACTTCAGTTACTACAGACGAAGCGTGTCGAGAGGGGGGCTAATCAACGCAGAACTTCCGCCGGGAGAGGAACCCCACATAACGGCAGAAGTCGCCAACAGAATGTCACTCTTCTATGCGCAAGCCACGCCGATGCTCAAGGTCCTGTCAGAAGCCACCAGCCAGTTCGTTAACGATAACCAGCAAGACTTGGAGAATACGACGGAAACGCTCAGCACTATGGCCAAAGTTTGCCTGAGAATGTTGGAGAATCCGTAAGTACATGTTATAAAGATCTAATAATGTAAACGAAGAGGAACTGATCTCAATATGTTATCAACATGCCACGAGTCGAGTAATCACGATGCATGCACATGTTGCTACTACTCAGACATGAGATCTCGGTTTTCTTTTTTGCTATTCACTCAAAGTAAACGTGACGGGTGACCTACTCTCGTCGGGATCATTTCACGGCGAACATTTTCAAATAACTCCTAAAAGTTTTTTTATTACGAACGGCTGATTCCATAAAACAAAAAAAAAAAATTCACTACAGTAGCACATTTTTCCCGAAAACTCTAAAGTAAGATTTTGTGCCAACTCCTACATAACGACTCAATAAAATCGACCATAAATATGGATGCCTTCCGAAGCCATCAAAGTAGTGGATCATGAAATGGTGTCAACAAGATGTAGCTACAGGCTACAGCGTGTTTACACGGAACCAGTATCCAGTGCAATACATTCGCGCTGTGATCATCAAAAGCGCCCGTAATACTGCTCTCATTTCAGTTTCCAAACTAGACCGTTAAACCTACCTAGGCAGGGCGTATCTCAGGTTACACGTAAAAACCTGATGTTCAAACAAGACCCTTGTTCCCACGGAATACGGTGCACCTGTAAAACCGCTTTTAACTTCGAAAATCTATTTACGTCAACCGCTGCGTATCTGCGATAGGTTCAGACTTTATCGAAGTTAGTTCAGTAGATCAAAGTTGAACAAAGAAGTCCTAACTTATTTTCTGATATCTGTCCGAGTTTCTTTCGCTGGGGCAACAGCTGTGAAGTAAGATTAATCGATAGGAAGAACTTGTACCATCCTCGATAGTTATTTCAAACAAGGAGATTTATTATGCCTATTTCCTTGATTGTTCTGTCACGTTGATCTATTTATTTAAGAGCTTTCTTCAATACTTTTCCATTTATTTTCTAGTCAATTGATAAATGGGTCTTTGTGTCGAATAAACAGTAGCCGTTGACAGGTGTGTAATGTAAACAGTAGGACCGAATAACGTCACCGCAGTCACTCGGTCCTGTCCGCAGTCGGAGTTATCCTTGCAACAATAATAGGGTATTTATTACACGGAGGATCGTGTGTCGAGCCACGACATCGATACGCTCGAGCCACCGGCAGAACATAAGAACATAATAAATAAAGATAAATCAACTGTCACTTGTCACAACACGTGCCTTCGAGTGTGTTTGGTTTGCACCATCGTCTCGCCTCACACGTTCATATCTTAGCCACTTTAAGCGCCATCCTCATTATTGTTTACAGCAATTGATTTTGTACTTATCACGACACTTATTAACACAAAGTACCATCCTCTGTACAATTTGTGAGTCTGTGAACATCCAAACTCAGCTATAGTTACATTAAAAGTCTTCAGTTTCAAAGCTTCTGTTTTCCTTTCACAGAAATTAGGTCCAATCTAATAAATCGAGATATCCGATACTCTTCGAGTTTGATAAACGGCTGAATTGTTTATATAAACTACAAATATCTTATCTCCCCCGAGAGCTACTGATTGGACAGATATTACCGGGGAACTAATTTAGTTCCCTTCCCCTCGTCTGTTTAGGGTGGAAATCGGAAATGCGCTTGCAAGTTCCACGTAAAAGCAATTCCCTAGATTGGTTTCCACTTCCGAAGATTTTCTTTGCAAGCTATCAGGGAAGTGCTCCAAAATTAGTTAGACAATAAATCCATTGCGGGCCGCGGCAGTCATATACCACATGTTACTTGATAACAAAAACATATGTCTTGTTTATCATACATCGTATCACTGGATTAATTGCACATGCCGTGGTACGTTATAATATAACCATAATAGTATTGTTGCATCATTGTAAAACGAGGCGCCATTGAATGTCATGTTTTATTTCCCAATTACTTTCTCGAGGCCTCGTGTCGAGTGTGGTTTGTCCATAACTACCTCCTACGCTAACTCCACAAAAAGTTTTTTTTTCTTTTGTTTAGCTTACGGAGTGACTTGTTTACACAGTTCTAACACTTCAGACTAAACATTTGTAGAAGCTATTGCGTCTGTTGTAGCATTTGAGATATTTTTACGTACCTACAGTTTGGTTATTTCTTTTAAATTTTAACGCATGTTGACGGGAAAATGTACAAGTTTAATTAAACCACAGATAACGGTTTCCTCCCTTGCACTTCCTTATCAATACTCTGCTGCGTTCGCTCCGGTTGTCCGCGTAATTTCGTCCACTACCTCGCATCGATTGGACCCAAGTGACCGTTTCCGTGTTCTATGTGGCTGTGGTATTGCTCGAATATTACCAACATAATTGACAATACAGTACCTACTGGGTTTGTAAATACTTCATTAACCGCCTTTCATTGGCCGCCGAGTAAAAGCCTTTTGTTCTTCACACGTCGTTACAAAGCGAGGTAGGTAGGAAGTGAATGAATGCGGATATTTTTCAGAATAAGGGCGGTAGTTGCGGTTCGATGTGGCGACGCTTGGGGGAGGCCTATGTCCAACAGTGGACGTGTATCGGCTGAAATGATGATGATGATGATGAAGGGCGGTAGTTGAAATCATCGAACGATTATATGCATGCTACCTATTCTATCTAAGCCTAATATGATTGCAAATCTATAACAAAGCAACGGTCATGATGGTAATACAATAATCAGAGTAGCCCCGGCTCTTGTACTAAGATTTCCTGTATCACAAGAGGCAGACCTCTCAATATACAGGATACATAACAGAGAAGTACAATAGACAAGGTTAAAGGGCAATTACAGGATAACAGAACTAGCAAAAGGAGTCAATACCACGATGATTGAATCATAGAACAGGAAACTGACTGAAAAATATACGAGTAATATATCCATTCAGTTTGGGACAGAGGCGTCATTTCTTTCTGCTCAAACAAATACCTCATGACACATATAAACAATAAACTTGTAGTACCTAGCAATTAAAAGAACATCCTTAATTAAAGTTAATATTAATTGGTTGTTTAAAAATACTTAGAGGAATGATTCGCTACGCAATAAGACCAGAATTAGCAGTTCCTTCGTTGAAAGTGACAATGAAAACATGACGAGAATTACAATTAATGATTGTCGACACTTTTTGCGGTGACCGATTTGTCACTGATGCCATAAATTTAGCTGTATGGCTTGAAGTTGATTGGTGCTTAAATTCTAACCTTATTATTAAACACTATTATGGATGTAATGATTTCGAGGCCATCTTAGCATGCTTTACGCACTTACTGAAAGCTGACTTGTGCTGCCCTTTTCTTATGTAGAATGATTTTGTTCTTCATTTTCTAGGACCTAGACCATGCCGCTTAACTTTAAAGTATGATTGTTTTAATCTTGTGTCAGTGTGGGTAAGAGACATACCTATAAAGGTTGTCTAGCGCCATCTCTTACCCACACTGAAAAAAGATTTAAACAATCTTACTTTGAACGTCATGGTAACCCCGTCGGAGTTTTTTTTTTTAATATGTATGAGCACGTTATTAAAATTGCCAGTTTCATGGTTTTATTTTCTTTAATTTCTTCGGGAGGCGGTTGATTGATCTAAGGGCATCCGTTATTGCACTACTTGAATTTAGACTTGTGCACTCACGATTTTTCTCTTCTTTTAATGTCATAATATGTTTTATCAAGACTCCGAGATATTCTTGTTGTCTACATATTCGAATGATAATTTAATGTATGTACATATTTGATTACTCCTGTAAGGCATTCAGTTTGAATGACGGCGATATCACAACGGTGCTCGGTAGAGTTACTGACTCGATTTTAGAGGGCTGCGATAAAATCGCCTCTGTTACCGAGAAGTAACTTTAACCAATCATTTATATCTACATTTCTCTCAGCAACTAAATATTCAACAGGATAAATTCTCTTGATTTATGTGTTAATATTTAGAACTGCCTGACTCATAGCTCGATTAAATTCCAGGACGGGAACTAGATACAAAATTGAATATCGTTGATATTATTTCGGTTATTAGATCGCAAATTGGCGGCCATTAAATTGTTCGTTAGCAAAACGTCTGTCTTGAATCGCATTTATTTAAATATTAGCAGACGTAGCACTTCCGTCGTGGACAATATAAAGGTACGAGTAACATTTATACAGTTTAGTGAACATACCTGTCTGTGCGGTGCATACTGGATTTGCTGGGCCGTGGGCGGCGACCCAAATCCGAGCCCCCAGCCCGCCAGCCGTACGTAGCTTTATTGTGTCGTAAATTCAGTTTCTTCACTGTAAATAACACACGCGACCCAAAACAAACATGCACGGAACTTATTTATTTACTTGCAACCATATCAACATAAAAATATTTCGGAAATTAGGTCGTTACAGAATAAATCCTAACACAAATCGGTGTTTCTAGTCTAAAGCTACTAGTCTAGAACTACATTAGACTTACGCACACGTGTATCACGCCTGATTTGTACGTTGAACGACGTCGCGTGGCTTGGATCTAGTGTAGCTCTACAAGTCTAGTTTCCATATAAAATGTACGGAGACCGACGCGCCCAGATCGGCGTGTGTAGCACACGTGTGCGCAGTGCATTTCTAGCTAAAGTCATTTACCTACGTGAGACGAGGTCACAATATTAATTAAACCAATTTCCTAATTTTTATTAATAGAAGATTCATTATAAATCTCGTTAATTTTCCAGAAAACTCGTGGCCCAATTCAGTCGCGAAGAGACGTCACTGCTGGTTCTCCGCGTGATGGTGGGTCTGATCATCCTGTACGACTGGGTCCACCCGTCCGGTGCCTTCTGCCGCTCCTCGTCCGTCGACGTCAAGGGCTGCGTCAAGTTCCTCCAACAACAACCCCCCACGAAAGCGGAACCACTCCTGAACGCCCTTAGGTATACGACGAAGCATTTAAACCATCAAACGACGCCAAAAAATATCAGAACGCTGCTGGCTGCGTGAGGACAGCACTCGAGCCTTGCATGTTGCTGTGGGGAATGATGCGACAATAATTACCTGTGGGGATACCTCGTTGGCACGCGTTTATTTTGCTCTTTAGCGATACCTCTACATTGTATTACACTCACATCTATCTCTCATCGCCACATCTCATGCTCATGGACCATTATCGAAGCTGTTATAATGTATAGGTCTCCATTATAATATAAGGGTAACTATCACATACAATAACTCTGATGAGGCAGTCGCTCTAGTAACTCCTCAAAAAATATCCTAA
Organism: Mythimna ferrago; assembly: GCA_910589285.2. Classification (NCBI taxonomy): domain Eukaryota; kingdom Metazoa; phylum Arthropoda; class Insecta; order Lepidoptera; family Noctuidae; genus Mythimna; species Mythimna ferrago. The sequence goes on from OU342693.1 coordinate 8,388,839, forward strand.
TTTTTATCATATCACAATAGGATATGGTTGCGCCCTAAGTCATTGGATGAGAGAAAAACACGTGTCGTCTAGAAATGTTTATTATTGACTTTATTCCTACAGGTGAACGAAATTTGTAAAAACCTGTATTTTATTGTACCTCAACTAAATTAACACTTACTAATTTCAAGAGTGAATTTTTTCGGGGAAAATAAATTGTATGTATGTATGAAGAAAAATTATTATATCTACTCTAAATTACATTGTTCTTTTTCATAGTTAGCATGCTTTAAAAGCAAGTTTTTAGAAGAAATTGTATAGAGAAGCTATCCCTACACTCCCACATTCATGCAAGGTTTCATTAAACCCTCTTCGTCTCAACAGAAATGTAGCAGTAATGCTGTCAGTCGCAACTCGTAAGTTAGCTTTTATATAAACTATCATAGGAAGGCTTAGACACCTCTAATATGCAGTGGCGGATTAAGCTAGAGCGGGGCCTATAGCAAATTCGACCAGGGCGTAGGCCCAGTAGTAGGACCAGGCCTATTACGTAGGTACTATTATTCCCATTTTCAATAATCCAGTGAATTTTAAGGTTGGGAAAGATACGTGGAAATTACAAAATGAGGGAAATCTAAGAGATTGACTATCATATGCAATGAAATAATCAGCTGTATTCATTCGGATTTCAATATTAATGTATTTTGGCTAGATTTTTTTTGCGTTCAAGTGCTGGATCCCCGAACGCGCGAGACCCCTGAATGCTCGGGGCCTGTAGCATTTGCTACTCTTCCTACATGTCTAATCCGCCACTGCTAATATGTAACATAAAAAAAAGAAGTATTATTTACATTAATTCTACTATATAAAATAAAACTGCCTTGGATCATATTGATTGGTTACCACACAATTTACCTATTGTGCAATTTGTTCAAGAGTATCAATTGTTATTTGTTTAGATGAACATAAAATGATGTATCCTTTATCCACACCTAAGTATCACAAACGCAGAATTATTTTCATTTAAATTCGTTTTATTTATTATATTGAAGTTGTATAAAAATATTAGATAGGTAAGTAATTTCATATTTTAATTGATACTTAGGTGGAAAGGATATGGTTACTTCGATATACTCATCAAACGTTTCATCCCAGTGTTGGATGGTATTAATAGATATTGTAAATTTTTATATACTTAGCACAAATTTTATTGTTACGCACATCCCCTCACTGGGAGGTCATGATGCGTAGGTATTCGGTTCCAAAGATTTATTCAAATCGTTAATGACTACTTTTTCGCTCACTACTAATTCGTACGTCATATATTATTTTTTTAAAAGACTGAGATAGACACTCGCGAATATTTTATTGCATTTCTTGTTAATACAGTTCCAATTCTTTTAATTAAGAAACCAGAAATGTATAAGTCACGAAACTATGCCTTATTGATATAAAGATAAAGGCGTACCTATAGCGAATATGAATAATTTCAATGCCTTTTCTAAAATTATTATAAAATGTTAAGTATGTCGTGTTAACAATGTTGAATTTATGCATGCACCACTGCCTTGATGTTAACTAACATAATAATTTTAAATTGAATTTATAGGTATAATGTAATATGTTTCATTATTGATGTATATTAAACTCAAATGTAAGAATAACGATTAAGCATGTACTGTTTATTTACAAGTAATAAAAGTTTATAAGTATTTACATCATTCTCCCAATTCCGTGAAACCGTGGCTATACGGAATGCTGAATGAGATATACTATATTTTTTAATTATGTATATTTAAAGCCGCTGATTACGCTCAAAATCAATTTGTATGTTGATTTAATACTACTACGTAAATAGGATCTCTATTTGATCGATTGAAATTCGTGTTTCAATCTTGGGGATATCATAGCGCAGAAATAAATAGAATTTTGCTTTTGTTACGAATACTGACGATGATTTATGTATTTTGATTTAACCTTGTGTGTTCTGGTCTTAAGTGGGTCATTCGCTCTTAAAATTTATCGTCAGATGCTAAGTATTGTAATTCGTTAAAAAATTGTAAGCGGCCATCCATAAATTACGTTACACGAATTTATGATTTTTGAACCCCCTCCCGTCGTCCTTGGTACAGCTGCATCACTGCAGGCTGAGACAGACGAATGAATTTTCTGTTTGCGTTCCTCCGAAACGCTATGCAATGACATTAACGTGACACACAATTTGCATTTTTACAACTAGAAATTATTAAATTAAAACAGTATTACTATAATAATATTAAGTATTATTAAAAATTACAATAATAACATCACAGAGAGAGTTCGAAATATTTTACAGATTTTCTTTTTTAGTCAATAAAACCTCTTTTTAAAGATTTTAAAATGTGACGTCGCAAAACTTATGACTCCTCCCATCCCTAGTAACTTCGACGAACCCCCCCTCTCCCCTTGTGTGTGTGGCGTAATTCATGGATGCCCCTTACTGACACATTGGCAAGATAGTCTGACGGTAAATTGCATGGTGAATGGCAGGCCTTAGTGTTAAGTTTGCAAAAGATAATAATTTTGTTACCCTTTCACTATTTATATGTATTGGTAACATAGCTGTCGGTATATCACTAAGCACAAATACTTGTCTTACGTGTATAGTATCTTAGATATTAAATAAAATTATTAACTTAGGATGGTTAGTTACATTACATGCACTGTCAGCACAATACTTTACGATAGTTACATTAATATAGTATCCTTGTTGAATATATCTTGTAATTGCGACTGTTGCTTGCAAGGAATAGGATCGACTCAGGTGTGCACTCCGAATTGCATTTACTGTGAGGAATTGAAGGATTGAATAAATAATATCGTTCCCTAAATTAACACTGCCCAAATAAGTAAATTTTATACAATATTTTTTTAATAATTGATAAGTTTTCTAAAATTATTCCAAGATATTAATAATTCCAATCACTCCATGTGAGTCTAAGCATACTTTGAGCAAAGTTAGTAGTGTCTAGTTGGGCGGAACTAAAAGTATTGAATGCTTATGATTGTAGAAGGTTAAATTATAGAAAAAGGGCCTCTCTAGGCCGCTATGAATGTTTGTGAGTAGGACAAAGAAGCTGTAATAATACTATTTACGTTAAAAACAATTATTTACTTGCATTATTTACTCAGAATTTATTATAGCACAGGCATTTGTTAATACTTTAGCCAAATCTTTAGTAAATTCTTCTAGAAAAAGTTAAGAATGCATTACATAATTTGTACTAGTTATGAAGATTGTTGTATGTATTATTTGAACTGCAACATTTTGTTATTGTTTAAGGTGGTTTTGTATGATAGACCTATTTTTCTTAGTTATCATTTATTTATTGTATATAATAAACACACCAAAGTTATAAGTAATAAATAAACTTGGATAGATTCTTGTAGACTGTTGTTTTATTGTGTGTTGGCCCAGTTCAAACTCAAGCAGGCATGTGTAGTTCATCACTATTGCTCTCAAAATGGTAAACGAAAACATTCGAGGGAACCAGCTGTTCTAGAATATTCTGATCCCGATTTCCGGCCACCGTAGGCGCGGGTTTGCGGACAGTGAGCAATGGGTAGCTCACTATCCGGCCGTCCGGTAACTGTCCGGACCAAGCCCAAGTCGTCGACGGCGCGCACTGTTCCCGCGCGCCTCAAGGAGTTGTCAGCAACAGCACGGGGTGGGTCTTTTAGTCAGTAAGAGTCTGACACTATCTCCCCCGCTCCGCCCAAGAGCGGGGGATGTCAATGCATGATTTTTTCCCACCATAAAAAAAAGCTGTTCTAGAATAAAAAAATCGAAGGCTTGATTGAAATCTATCAAAGCAGTGTGGGCCCGCGTGGTAGATTGATCCTGGGAGGCCTACTTTTTTTTTAATTTTAAACTTTGGGGAAAATCATTAAATAACTTATCCCACTCTGGCTGAAGTGAGGGGGCTGTTAGACTTACTTCCACCAGTGTTCTTGCAATCAATCCCGAAGGCCTGGCAGGCATCAGTCCTTGTGGACCGCGCGCGCATGGAACAAGCAACACGCTGCCGAACGGAGCCTGATCTTTATCGAACGCCGATTCACCTGGATTTAGTGGCCAGGAACCACCTTGCGACTCAACGCCCGAGGCGTCTTCTGCGGCAGCTGGGGCGTAAAGTTTGCTTCTCCCTGACGATTTCTACCACCTTCTCCGCTCGTATTATCGTTTCACAGAAAAAGGTGACTGCTTCCCATGTTCTTTCGCTCCGTCCCATGGCCTAGACCAAGGTCAAAAGCTCACAACCAGTGCCAGATTAGTTTTATAGCAAGAGCAGCAAATACTCCGGGCCCCGCTTCGACGTACAGAAACAGGTCAGGGCGCCGATACCATAAACAACTGCCTATAGAGCTATCACTACCTGCGGCCTTTGCAAAAATAATTTGAAAGAGTTTTAATTCGTTTTCACTTTCTTTGCAAGGACCCCTTAGTAGAGCTACAGGCCCCGCGCTTGTTTAACCCGGCACTGCTTATACTCTGTTTAAAATTACCTTTTCTGTCCGTTCAACCGATTTTGACTTTATTACGTTGGTAGCATGTCAAATGGCGGTTGCAGTAAATAGTTGATACTGTAACTACTTTTTAGGGTTCCGTAGCCAAATGACAAAAAACGGAACCCTTATAGATTCGTCATGTCTGTCTGTTTGTTTGTCTGTCTCATGTCTGTCTGTCCGTCCGTATGTCACAATCACTTTTTTCCGAAACTATAAGAGCTATATCGTCCGTTTTTTAATTAAAGACTACGATTTGACAATACGAATGTTGCATGTTTTTTCCATTTCATAAATAGTGAGGTACCGCAACCGGTACTGACCAAAAATCGTAAAAATATTCGTAAAAATCGTAAAAATAATTTCATTTTAAATTTATGCAACTAATTATGGTCAGGTTTTGTATTTTTTATATTAAATAATATTATCTATACTTATAATAAATCTGTAGAAGTGAAAATTCTGTACATTGAAAATATCAAAAAAATAAATGGCAGGGGGTGTTACTAGACCGACACCGAACACAAAATGGTGATTAAATAAATTTTTGTCTGTCTGTCTGTTTGCACAGGCATCACGCGAAAACTACCGGTTCGATAACGATGAAACTTGGTATAATTATTCTTTAATATCCTATATACAATAAAAATCAATTTAATTTTGTGGTTCGATCCCTAGACCCGATTACTGTACGTTTGTCGTAGGTTTTTTTTTTCGATGGGAAAAATCATCCAATGACAACCCCCGCTCTTGGACGGAGCGGGAGATAGTGTCAGACTCTTACTGACTAAAAAACCCATCCCATTCCTTCAAGCCTTCATACCGGGGCTCGAGCGCCCTTTCGGATAACCCTGGCCCCAGTAGGCTTCGACCCGGTTGGGCCCCTGCTGTTATTGACAACTCCTTGAGGCGTGCGGGAACAGCGCGCGCCGTCGACGACTTGGGTTTGGTCCGGACAGTTACCAGACGACCGGACAGCGAGCTACCCATTGCTCACTGTCCGCAAGCCCACGCTTACGGTGGCTGGAAATAGGGATCGGAATCACGGCGGCGGCGAGAGCGCCGTTGCCTGATGCGGTTGGCTTAGCGAGCGTTACTGCTTCGCAGAAATCGGCGACCGCCTGCCACTCTTCCTCGCTCCGGACCATGGCCTCAACCAAGGCTCGGCGCGAGAGGTCTCCGCCGCCGATCGCCCCCACGAGGGCACGGCGATGCTCCGCCCAAGCAGGGCACATGGGACAGAGCTTTAATCGTTTAGCGTAGTTGTATTTTGACTTCTCCAATGACAGTCTTTTTATACACCGTTAAATTTTAATCGTTTTAATCCCGTGGAGGATCGATCCTTTACATGAAACACTATCGATTTGTAAAGATAAAAATTAAAAAATAAAGTACCTTTTTTCAAAACTCGTATTAATTTACGCATGTACGAAATTTTTAAGAATACGTCGGCTGAGCGAGTCCAATGACCTGTAGATAGTTTGTACGCAACGCTGACTACGAACCACCATGGACAGACACCAGAAACGACCTGTTGCGTTATAGGCGATTATCATACTGCCACGCAACACGCTGCATGTTGCGTGTCAAGGCACCTAAGTGCGTACTTGCGGGAGTGCAGATCTGCATCATCGTGCTGGTTTTTTACGCACTCGCCATTGCAGCGGGAGCCGCAAACAACCGCGCACACCGCGGCCGTAAAACGCTTCGTAAAATGTGCATGAATTTTTTTATATATATATCTTTAGTGTTCTACAGAACACAGACATGGGTTAAAACCGCTTCGTGAGTTCTTAGCCTAAGTAAAAGGCCGAGTGTTAAAAAATATGGTAATATTTTTAATTATTTTAGTTTTCTATTCATATTAGACTCTACTATAAATAAACACTACAGTATATTTGTCCAGTTTTCCATAAAGGTTCTATTGTTAAAAAAACCGGTATTAAAAATCGAATTTGGAGACATCACTTTTACTAAAAATCTGGCAACATATTTCTAGAATTTGACATTTGCACTTGTCAAATCATAGTCTTTAATGAAAAAATGAACTATACCTACTGTTGAAACTTTGTAAGTAGATGTATTCTGTGAACCGCATTAAGATTTTCACACAAAAATAGAAAAAGAGCAATAAATTTTGGGGGTCCCCATACCTACTTAGAACTGAAATTCAAAAATTTTTTTTTTCACTAAACCCATACGTGTATCTATGGATAGGTCTTCAAAAATGATATTGAGGTTTCTAATATCATTTTTTTCTAAACTGAATAGTTTGCGCGAGAGACACTTTCAAAGTGGTAAAATGTGTGTCCCCCCCCTCTAACTTCTAAAATAAGAAAATGATAAAACTAAAAAAAATATATAACTGCCAACGAAAATTGGTTTGAACGAGATCTAGTAAGTAGTTTATTTTTAATACGTCATAAATCTAAAAAAAATACACTATTATTAAAACATCGATCAAAGGTTTTTTTTTTTTAACTTTTATATTATGTTACTTGCTAGCAGCAAGGAACCCTTCATGGGCGAGTCCGTCTCGCACTTGGCCGGTTTTTTTTTGTTCCTAATGCCATCCTCATGCCTACGAAATAGAAGTAAAAATCGGTTGAACAGACAGTAAAAAAGGTTTCTTTACATTTCTAATCTTAACGTGAACAGGGTACCTCTAAATACAACAAAAAATATCATGTAAACAAAGAAACAATTTATTCTTAACTTAAAAAATATGTACAATGATGTGTTAGGTGTTGGCGGGGCGCGGCTTGAGGATGAGCTTGCCGGTGTCGTCACACGACATGTTGAAGTCGTTGAGCACGGAGCGCGTGCGAGCCGTGATGATGCTCGGCGCTACCACCTTTCTGTGCACTCCCATCATAAACAGCAACACTGAAAAAGAGATCAGCTGTTTATGTATGACATAATATCTCTGTGTAGGCACACAATAAGTTACTGAGGTATTTTTAGAGTTTCGTACCTCAAAAGGAAAAAACGGAACCCTTATAGGATCATTTTGTTCATCCATCCGTCTGTCTGTCATGGAGTTTCATGCACATTGTTCTCCATAGAGATTTAGCCTTTAGAATGTGCAATCAGCATCATTTTTAGGGTTCCGTACCTCTAAAGGAAAAAAACGGAATCCCTAGAGGACCACTTTGTTGTCTGCCTGTCTGTCAAAACCCTTTGTCTCGGGAACGCGTGGAGATATCGAGTTGTAATTAAAACTACATTGTATAATCAGGTCTGCGGTCCCTTGAAGCTATGAAAAAATGAAATTCTGAGTTAACGAAAAAAAAGATATTGTCGCAAAAAACGTGTATTTTGACAATTGAATCAAAATTCATAGGGTACTTTCCGTTAACCTACAATTCTGGGGCATGAAGCAAGGTCTCATAGCACAAGTATAAGAAGAAAATCTGAAAAACGGTATAGTTGAGTCACAAAAAAAAAACTTTACGATTTGAAAAATCTTGGTAGGTACCTCAATTCGAGAATTTAACTGTTTTCATACGTAAGTTTTTACGGAACCTTCAGTGCGCGAGTCCGACTCGCACTTTACCGGTTTTTTTTTTATTGACTTCTTGACTTGTCACTTCAAAAGTGCCTGTAAATGGTTTATATGAAATAAATGCTTTGATTCTTGGTTGTCGGTAGAAAAGAAGAATGACACATTTCATTTTGTTCATTTCAGGCATTTTTTGTATAGCTGATAGACATGCCCCTTTATCTTTATTCATATTGAAGAATAAGCACCTTTCATTCTTAGTCAAACTTTCAACTCTATTTTGATATCAGTAGATGCAAAATTTCAAGTATGATAATGCCTTACCTAAAAAAGTGGACGTAAATGCAAAAAAAGGATGATTCCAGAGAGACTGTGTTAGGGAGACAACTGGTGTGAGCGGGTCCATCAGCCAATGATATGCAGCTATCGCTGTGCATACTGACACCACCGTCAGCAGAACTGAAAAAAAAGTAAAATCAATACATTCAATTTATGGGTAGAATTGAACTGTATTATTTATCAACACAATGTAAGAACAGAAGAATCTCACGAATCCGATACTATTGAAAACCAGAGGGTGCTGGATTGTTGGATTTTATAGAAAAAATCTGTTTTGAGGTTAGATTGCTTGATGAAGACAGAGCCTGTATTGTATTGTAGATTATTGGATTTGTCAGTCTATTGAAGTTCTGGATTAGTGAGGTTCGACAGTATTTCTGTCCATTGTGTCTATGTAAGCCGGCAAAGCACAGGCTTCCAACATATCCTACATTTGGATAGAAAAATCTATTACTGATATTAAATCTGACTTTACAGACAAATTAATCTAAACTAATACAATAAAGTGGAAGAGTTTTTGTCTGCTTCAATGCAGTAGGTAATCTCTGGAACTACCAGTCTAATTGGAAAAAATCATTGTGTATGGGATAGCCAGATTTATGACAAACAGTATAGACTTTATATAATCATGCTACAACTCGCAGAGCCTAACCATAAGTAGCTAATATAATAATAATAATATTTCACTACTACCACACAGCGCCGTCTAGTCCCAAGCTAAGCAGAGCTTGTGTTATGGGTACTAGACAGCTGATAAACATACTTATATATTTCTAAATACATACATATTATAGATAAATTACACCCAGACACAGAACAAATGGTCGTGCTCATCACACAAACATTTGTCCTGGGTGGGAATCGAACCCACGACCTCCGGCATAGCAGTCAGGGTCACTAACCGCTAGACCAACAGGCCTGTCAAAGCTAGATGGCCAGTATTTTTTGAATACTGTAATTAGAGACACAATAGAAAGACAATGAGAGTAAATGCGAGCGTTCGCGCACCTATTGTCTTTCTATTGTGTCTGTAATTTCCACGATTGAAAGGTTAATGATGGTTTAGAACAGTTATTGCTATATTATTACTGACACATACTTCTCCATCTCATAGTAGCTGGTTGCAGACATCCTATGACCTCGGTTAGGCGTCGCTCAAACGCCTTCAAGTCTGAAATTAACAACAACTTTTGTTATAGCTAAGAATATAGATTCATTTGCTGCTTCATCATTCATCATCATCATTTCAGCCGAAAAACATCCACTGTTGGACATAGGCTTCCCCAAAACGTCGCCACAACGACCGGTTCGATGCGTCTCGTATTCATCGGAATGTTAGGCTTCCCACAAGGTGGACCGATGACCTGGTCAGATGCGAGACTTGCTGCTTAGCGTTTCAATAATTTCTAAAACCTTTAACTTTATTATAATAAAGTCTAAACACAAAGAGAGGCACTTGTACACACAGTACCTACTTTTTATAGTGACGGCGAGGCCCAAGGTGGCATCTCTTGTCACGAAAAGATTGCGTAAACTCTGCTCAAATACACCAAGCTTAGATAGCAGTCTATGAAAAGGAATTCTACTAAACCGAACTGCCGAATAAAAACAGATCAAGAGTATATCAGTGGTAACTTACCATCACAAGCCGTTTGTTCTAACGACATCTTGTTTTTCACACGTATTAACAATAAACAAAAACCTTATTGATATCTTTCTACATATTGAGAATACATAATGCTTTAGTTCAACGATGTTCGATTATTCTAAATAAATCTAATATTTCTAAGTCGGCAAATTACTGTTATTGAAGAACTGACACAACTGACAGTGACACTGACAGAAACGAAATGGCTGACATTGACATTTTGATTTAAAAAAACTACTTTATGAGAATGATGACTAGTCTTTTTAGTTTTTAGTCGATTAAGACGATTGTAAGGTATGGTTGAGGCATAGTGCCGAGATACAGACTAAGCAAAAGAATTTAACGAAGGCGCTGAAAAACTTGCCCACGTAGCAGTACGATTAAAGGAAAATAGACGTTGAAAACGCACCTGCGAATACTCATTCAACACCGACAACGACACAGCGGATATTCATATAAACACTTTTAGGAGTAGACGGAACAGGGAGTAAAGAAGTCCCACATCTCCACACCTCCGTTGAAAAGAGAGAATTTCTGATCAAATGGGTGTTGTGTCATATTTGCTATTTTAATAGAAGAAATATAACATTGAAAGAATACCCCCACCAAAAAAAAAAACCACCAAATAGGTAAACAAAATTAGGCCTAGGTACAAAGGCAAATGACCTAAAATTATACACACCAGGCACAAAATATGGCAAAAAAAATGTATTGTAGGTACGAAAGTGCTGAATTTTATAATAAACTAGCTTTTGCCCGCGCGGCTTCGCTCCCGCTCTTCCCTACTTCAGCCTACTATACCCTACTTTACCCTACTATACCCTACTCTACCCTACCCTACTCTACCCTACTATACCCTACTCTACCCTACCCTACCCTACTCTACCCTATTCTACTCTACCCTACTCTACCCTACTCTAACCTACCCTACTTTACCCTACTCTACCGTACTCTACAAACTTCACGGAGCCCAAGACCTTTCCAACGAATGCAAAACCGTGGAAATCGGTTCGTGCGTTCTGGAGTTATAGCGTCAGGAAGGAAAACCCGACTTATTTTTACATAGTAGATTACCAAATATGTACATAACATTAAAAATGCAAAGTCAATGTCAATATTAAAAATACCTAAAACTAAACATCGCTATTAAACAAGCATCGCTATTAATATGTTGCTTCCAGTTGTTCATACTCTGTGCAAGTTTAAGATTTAATGCAAGTATTTACCGATTACCCTACCTTTTTTGATTACTACTCTTTCAATAGTAGTTTTACTCAAAACTGTTACTGTACGCTACCAATGCTTTTTATATTAGTTTTTAAGTTTTCTCGTGTAAGTGATTTGTAATTCTTACTAAAGATAGCTCAAACCTCAAGTAAAATAAACGTACGTACGCGGTGACGAACTCATGTTGCTAACTAATTAGTTTAACATAATGAAAACATTGGTTTCAAGTAAGTGATCATATCTTTTTTGATAATTAAATACGCCCCTAAGGCTACCCACTGACCAATAACTTTAAACCTAACTATAGTTCCCGAAATATAAACCTAGAACTTTTGATGTATTTTATAAAATTTAACAATTAATTCAAATCTATGTTTTTTTTTTTTTAATTTAAATGCTTTTACAGCTGTGGTAACATGTCTTTCAAGAGGGTTTTAATTTTACAGTTCTCAAAAATATATGTAGATAACCCTAGGGTTGGGCTAGGATTATTCTACATTTTTATAATATTTTTGCAATAATAATATTGTTTTGCAAATTAATTCTGTTATTTATCTAAGCTGGTCTTAGCATAACTTTAAACCATAACTTGGCGTGCTTTTGAAAAACAAATTTTGGAAAAGGTTTTTTTTTTAATTTCGTTATGGCTGCGTGGTCGAAACGGACATGACAAAGCAAGTTTACGAAGTTTTTAACTTTCCAGTTGTGTATATTTTTGTAGAAGTCATATTTAGGTACATACAATTGGAGCTCATAAGGTAATATTTTGGTTCTTAATTTTTTGTAAAATTATCCTTATATTGTGGATTAACTGGAAGTAGTCTTGCGTTGTGTAAAAATCCTGATCCCCTATCAAAATGATGCAGAAGTCATTTAAAGTAAACGGTTCCTATGTTAAAAAATACTTATATTCGATACTTTATAGAAGGTTCTTCTAGTAGTAAACAATGATCAATATCTCATAATCAACCTTGATTATTGAACCAGCGTTGACTATATCAGATTTCATTTTACCCTAATACCTACATGTGTTCTAAATTTAAAGATATTTGAATTTCTTTTTTTTAATATTTAAGAGGCTGCTTTTTCTATCGTCAACATCGAGCATTGTTTAAAAGCTTGTTAAGTACTTCATCTAACGCAATCCAACGCGATGTTTGACGAAAAGGCAACGCGAAAAAAGGGAGATAATGCCTTAAAACTCTGTTAGCATTCGGTAATTCCGTGATGTACCTACTCGAATATTTTATAAAAATTGTTCCAGGAAATACGTGTTTTTTTTAAACCCTTAAAAGTTTTTGAAAAACATTGTCATTATTTAGAATCTTTATAAAATTTGCCAGGCTTGTATGTTGTACTTTTTTGACTTTTTTGATTTTTGAGTAAATTATGAAGTGTCATAGTTCATGTAAAATAGCAGATTTTCAGAGGTCTTAACTGGATTAGTTTTACATTTATAAATAGATTTCCATAGAAACCTAGATAATATCCACAAGATACTATGTTTCCAAAATATCTAATGAAAATGTGTAATAACGTCATAATCGCGTAAGAGCGGTTGTATGAAAAACAGTGAAAATGTATGTCGAGATGCCTATGTAGGATCTATAATGGTTTGATACCTTTGCTACTCCTTCAACCTGCAAAGGTAAAGCGCGGGAAAAAAGTCTAATAAATATTGTTTTATATTTTTTTGTGATATTAGTGGAAAAAATGTTAAATCTAAGATTTGAAGAATTTTTTTTAGATGGTACGCCGCCCGCGCCGCCAGATATTTTGATTAAGGTAAAAAATGCTTGCGATAGCCAGCTGCCATCTAAATAAAAACTGAAATGTATGGCAACTTTGGAAAAATTTCTTTAGTGCAAAATGAACAAAAATGCGTCGTAATTTTCAGAAAAAGTATTTCTTCATAAGTGTATTGAAAAACGTCGTATAAAACACGTGCAAAGTCACTGCAGTCCTAAGGTCTTTATCACATCGCCTACGGCTTGGGAAAATTCCGCCTGACAATGATAAACTTTCTGCACTGGTATCAAAATGTACTATTCTAAAACGGTTAAGGGTTTAAAAAAAACACGTATTTCTCTAGTTCTTACAGGTAAACTGTTTGTAGTACCCATACTGAATGTTTTTTATTCTTACAGGTTTCAATAGGAAGAGGCAATACGATAATACCAACAAGAATATTTAGGATTGGGCGCAAACGGGCCACCGACCACAGCTACTAGTGGCCGAAGCGCGGTACCGCCACATTTGTAAAATTACAAGAAGCGAGCGACAACCACCGGGTGTTCGGAAGCCGCTACATTTTTATAACCCGCTCCCGGTACGCCTCAAGGAGTTGTCAGCAACAGCAGGGGCCCAGCTGGGTCGAAGCCTACTGGGGCCAGGGTTAGTTTCGAAAGAGAAGGTCAGCGCTGGTATGAAGGCACGAAGGAGCGGGTGGGTTTTTAGTCAGTAAGAGTCTGACACTATCTCCCGCTCCGCCCAAGAGTGGGGGATGTCATTAGATGATTTTCCCACCGAAAAAACCGGAAGCGGGTATTTTACCCGCTCCCGGTTACTCTGTCTTACGATCGACTCCGATATGAAAAGTTAAAGGCATGGCATGGTGATGCGTGCGTTATTTAGAAATCTAACGGTTATCTGTGCGAGGGAGGGGTGGAGCATTGCGACAGTGGCGGGTGTCGGCGTTTTGTGAGACTCGTAGCGACCACAAGAGGCGAATCGCAGACACTGTGGTAACTAGTGGCCGCCCCCGGTTACACGTGTGCGGCGCGTATGTGTTAAGTCCCTGTCACTTGCCACCAGTGGCTGTGGTTGGTAACCCGTTTGCATCGAGCCTGGAAGTATTATACTAGTGCTAAGCGAAAATTTTTGCAAAGCATATCACATAGTCGGCCTTATATTGTTCCCACTGTTGGGACTCAGGCCTCCTCTCTAGGAGAGGGAATGGGCCGTAATCCAAAACGCGGGCCCAGTGCCGGTTGGTACATATCACATATCTTTGAATTTTTGGTTTTAGGACATGCCGGTTTCCTCACGATGTTTTCCTTCACCGTTTTGAGATTAGTGGTGATGAAATAAATTACACAAAGTAATGCGCCTTAGTATGAACCCGCGACCTACAACTCGTAAGTCGAGGCCGTTACCACTCGGCCACCACATTTAGAAAATTTTTGACGACATTAAAATACAATGCAAACCAATATAATAACACTGGTGGTTCATAAAAACAGAAATCTTAGTGCAAGAGCTAATGACATGGTTAGTACCTTGATATTATGTATACCTACTACTCAACTTCTGGGTTTTATTCAAAATTACAATGTCGGCTTATGCCTCTCTTATCTTTTCAGAGTTTTAGCGACGCATTGGCTCACTGGAAAGCGAAGCGTTTCCTGATTAGGCAGCAAAAAAAAAATTAAACCTAATTGGTGAACGACATTGTGCAGATGGTGGCTCAACGTTGCTCAGTACTGGAAAACATAATTAGGTAAACTTCATCTTTCTTTCTCAAAATCCAGACAATTGTAAATAGAGAGAAACGGAAGATATACTAATTTCTGTTTTTGTACAGAACCTGTGTTACAACAAGGTGCGTCGACGAGACCAAGATGTTTTTATTTGTAAGGGAAAATAATAAAAAAGGCAAGACTGGAAGTTCATAGGAACAGCATCCTGCCGGATTTCAGATTGAGATTCAGATGGTAGACGAATGATTCTTTCAATGCTGACACAGATGAAACATCCGCGACCGATCAAGAGACTCCCAAAAGGGTTAAATCGAAATGTAATGCTGGCCCCTATAAAAACACTGCAAAGGTTCTTCAGAACAGAAATCTTATTATAAGAGCTGATGACATGGTTAGTAAAGTATTCTCCCTCTACTATATTGTAATATTCAATCGTCTGTTTCTGTAAGTGTAGTAGTATTCCTACTGATTGTTTTATATTTTTGCAGGTACCAACGAAAAATATACACTACGCTACAAGAAAATTATTGACTACAGTTTTTACAAGCAGGTATTAACCTTGATATGTATGTTACTCAACTTCCTGTTATAATCAGAATAAGGATGTCGGCTTATCCCTTCTTTTATCTTTTCAGTTCTAGAAACGTATTCGCTCACTGGAAAGAACAAAGTTTTTTTTTGTAATTATGTATCTTATTTACTTAGTGCCTTAGTCCACTCAGATAGGTAAATTGACTTGCTCATCACTAAACAATTTACAATTTTCCGTTATTTTATCAAAAAATAAATTAGGGCTAATATACCCATCGAAGTCCGATTCCATCCAGTCCATTTGGGATAACACCTGTTGCTGAAATTACTATTGGAAGTATTGGAACTATTGTGACTGTATTCATTTTCCAAACTCGAGTAATTTCTGTATATTTCCTAATTTTTTCTGTGATAGTTTTTTGTATATTATTAGTGTTTGGGACTGCTACATCAATTATGTATGCATGTTTGTTTTCTTTATCAACAAGTGTTATGTCGGGTTTGTTGTTATATATAGTGTGATCTGTAATTATGGTGCGGTCGTAATAATATATTTTGTAAAATTAATTTTCTAATACCGCTCTTGGTGAATATTTATAATATGGTGGGTCTTGCGTGAGTTTAAGTTTTGTGACGAGATTTTGGTGTATGATGTTAACGAGTTGATTATGTCGGTGAGTATAATCGTTCTGTGTCAATGTCATACAAGTACCCGTGATAATTATGTTGTATTGTTTCAGGTTTTCTATGTCATTTTCTGCATAAATCATTCCTTACTGTACTATCTTTTATTATAAATTTTCTATAATTTTTGGTATTAATGACTTGTCTTGAATAAGCAATATAAAACCTTCTGTTTCAGAGAACAACCCACTTAGTTCTAGCCATTTGTTGGAAGCTTCTTTGTCTATATGCGATTGTTGTAAATCATTGGAATGTCTCCCTTTTGCTCACTATGCCTCCATTTTCTATTTATCTCTTCTATATGTTGCACATTATCTACTGTCTTAATATTACCATCATTAAGATAAGGTTCAATGGTGTATACTGTTTATCTATCTCTATAATTATTGCTTTATGTAAATTACTGGTACTTTTCTTTCGCCTCAAAAATTGTTTTAGATTTATTTTTTGTCTTTTGTGAAGATGTGTTTCGATCAATCATCTTCCTCCTCCTTTTTTGGGCAACATAACTCTGTCTATCGCAGATTTTGGGTGGCGTTATCTGTGTTGTGTCAGCATGGTTCTTGTTTTTACTTCGAGAGTTGAAAGAATGTGCCTCAAGGAACTAAAAATTATAGGTTTTTTTCTGTGTTAGATAGCCCGTGTATCGAGGAAGGTTATAGGCTACATTACATCGATCTCAAAGTCAAAGTCAAAATATTTTATTTCACGTAGGCCTACATGGGCACTTATAAAACTTCAGAAGCTAGTGCACGGTTCCAAATTGAAACTCCATGGTTACTCTTTTTTAAAAAAGTGGTTCATGTTACAATATTTATAGATATTATGTAAGAACAGTGTAGACTGCACAAAAAATACACAAAAAATCCTAATAAAAAAAAAGTAATTCTTAATAGGAAGTAATCTGAGAGTTCGTGGGGTTTACAGAGTTCTCACATTCACATTACAAAACAAAAAAGATGCTATATAAAAAAAAGCAAGAACAATATAAATAATTACAACCATCAATAAAATGTTAACAAAATAAATTATCAACAGGTTTAAGAAAGTTGAAGTCTTAAAAATTTTAAAAATATTGCAAAAGTCAAGTATAGTAGTATAGTAATATATTAAAAAAACCGGCCAAGAGCGTGTCGGGCCACGCTCAGTGTAGGGTTCCGTAGTTTCCCGTCCGTCACAATAAGTGTACCCACTTTTGAGTTTAAAAAAATGCTTGCATATACGATTATACTACAAACTTAGTCCAGAAATTATTTTGTAGAACCATTTTGTCTTTTTTGTACAAAAACTGTTCTTTCCACCAAGTTCAAAATGATTTTCCTAGAAAATCCTTATAAAGTTCTACTTTCCAGATTTTTTTCATATTTTCTAAACTTATGGTTCAAAAGTTAGAGAGGGGGGACACATTGTTTTTTACTTTTGGAGCGATTATTTCCGAAATTATTGACATTATCAAAAAATGATTTTAGTAAACCCCTATTCATTTTTAAATACCTATCCAACAATATGTCACACGCTAGGGCTGAAATTAAAAAAAAAAATTCTTCCCACTTTACATATAGGGGGGCTACCCTAATAAAACATTTTTTTCCAATTTTTATTTTACCACTTTGTCGGCGTGATTGATTGATTGATTTCGGAAATAATCGCTCCAAAAGTAAAAAACAATGTGTCCCCCCCCTCTAACTCGTCGTTTTTGCTGGATACATTGATGAAGCTTGTCTAGAAGATCAGCGTAGTATTCTCCATTAATTGTTTGACCTTTAGGAAGGTAATCTATTATCAAGATCCCATCTGCATCCCAAAAGACGGAAACCATCACTTTTCCAGCCGACTTTACAGCCATGGCTGTTTTTGGAGCCAGGCATCCCGATTGAGTCCACTGTTTTGATTGAATTTTTGATTCTTGTGTGTAATGATGAATCCATGTTTCATCTGCTGTTACAAATCGACGTAAAGAATTGGCCTTATTACTCTGAAAACGGTCAAGACATTCTTTTGAGTTTTACTCCCGAATCCTTTTTTGATCGTGCGTAAGCAATTGCGGCACCCAATGGGCCGATAACTTTTTCATATTTAATTCCTCACTTAGGATATGATGAACCGTTCTTTTAAGATACCAGTAGTGTCAGCTATTTCAGATAACTTCAATCGTCGATCTGCTAAAACCATATCATGTACTTTCACGACATGTTTTTTTTTGGACGTCCGAGGCGGGCTTCATCCTGGACACATATACGACCGCATTTAAACTCAGCCACCCAGTTTTTTACTGTGGCATAAGAAGGAGCACATTCACCCAAAACATTCTTTAACTCGTCATAGATATCTTTCCCCTTCATGCCCTTCATATGAAGAAACTTTATCACCACTCTTTGTTCAATGTTATCCATTTTAAAAACAGTTGACGAAATATATTTTCAAATGACAAAAAATCAATAAAATTTTCACGCCACCAAATTCAAATTTAGAACACAGCTGGCCAGGGATACGAGTTTAAAAATGACATATTTTTTTTTTTAATTTTAACTTTTTAAGTAGCAGTGGCTAGTTACTTATCATCCCGCCTACGTATAATAAAACTGTAGAAAAGTGGTTTTTGTACATGAGAAAAAAACAAAAAAAAATAGCTAGGGTTTTAAAGAACAACCAATAGTTCTATTGGTTCTATTGGTTATTCGAAAAATGCTGGAAATATGTTCATATTTCCAGCATTTTTCGAATTTTTGTCTGTTTGTCTGTTTAATTGTTCGGGCATCACATAAAATGTACGAAAGTAATATAGATAACTTATACACAAGGATTGAGAGTAACTTGAAGTAACATTTAGTTTTTGTTTCATTGCAATCGGTTCAGTCTATCAAAAGATATTTGATTTTAAAGTTTTCCAGAAGTAAAATTAACATAACAATAAATTGTGCGTAAATTGTAGTTAGACAGAAAAAAGAAAAACGCACACGGTCACTGGAAAGTCGCCGCTAGCGTGTCCTATTAAGCCAGCTAAAAAAAGAACATTCACTCGCTGGAAAGCCATCTCCAGCGATTTTTTTTAATCTGTTATAAACTAGTACTTGACTGCGATCCCGCCTAATGGTAAGCAGTGATGCAATCGTTGATGGTGAGGCACACTAGTTTATTAAGAGCCTATTCACTCTAGTCTTGAAGACACCTAAATTATAATCAGACGGGAAGACCGCAGCAGGCAAACTGTTTCAGTCCTTCGATGTACGCGGTATAAATGACGAAGCGAAACTCTTAGTCCGGACCGTAGATGTTTCAACAACGTAAGGGTGGATATTCGCCGTTCCGAAAGGCTGGCTACCCTACGCCTGTGCTCAAGGCTTTGAAGATTGGACTTAACCAAATCTGGATCACCAATCAGCCTCTTCGCACGCCTTTCCACCGAGTCCAAAGCTGCCAGATGGCACTTTGCAGCACCAGCCCATATGTGGCTGCAGTACTCCACACACGATCGGAACTGTGCTTTGTATAACATTAAAATCTGTCCCGGTGTGAAGTATAGCAGTTACTTTGGCTTTGGACTCAATTAACCGCCCAAAATTGAGGTCGGAGGAAATTTCGACACCCAAGAGCTGAAGGCGGTCGGTACAATCAAATGATACATTCTGAAAAGTAGGAGCCGAGGTGAACGGGCTCCTTTTGGCGGTGAACAAACCCGCCTGTGTTTTGGCGCTTTCTTCATAAGTTAGCTAAGAAAACATTCACTCACTGGAAGGCCATCTCTAGCGTTTTCTAATAAGTGAGCTAAGAAAACATTTACTTACTGGAAAGCCATCACCAGCATTTCCTAATAAGACAGTCAATAAAATGACGAAAAAGTCAGTTAAGAAAAATCATTATTTTTAAAGTAATAACTAAAGTTAATATCGGGCATCTGTATCATGAAACTTTTGTTTTGCAAATATTTGAAATCAATATTTATTGATTTAAAAAAAAGCCGTTCTTAATGGCATTGAAAAACTCAGACGGTAGCACCGTCTTTTTGGTCCAATATTTTTAAAAGATGCCTGGTTATTTATGAATGTTTCTTTTAAGATAATAACTACGCGGATAGCTTGCAAATGATTAAAGTTAGCATCAACAAATTAAATAATTAAAATTATTGAAATTAGGACCTTGATTTGTTCAATAAATTAGGGGATGTGATTAAAATTTATAGGCAAGACAATTAAAACCAAATTTAAATTAAAATCATTTATTATTCGTGTTTAACATGTTCGTTACGGTTTCTAACACAAGCACGGACCGGTCTTCTCTCTTCTGTTGTTATTTTAACTTTACCTCTAGTTTTAATCATTTAAAACGCTGAATTTATTATTTCAACCATTTTGTTGAAAGATGACTTTTCAGGCTGGTAAATATCCGGGCCCCAGATTATTCGGTAAGAAATGAGGTCCAGTCAGTGTTCTGCCAATTACTCCAGTCCATAAGTTGAACGAGAAATTCCTTTGACATCTGTAATAAAAAAAAAAATTGAGTTTTCATAAAATTAAAGTAAAAGGTTTATAGAGGTATTTCATACAAGCTCTACATAATTGTTTAGTTCCGGAATGCATTAAATATATTTTTAAATTATTATTTTCTGTTATTGACTTGCAATCTTAAGGATAGAATCAGTTCTTTGAACACTTATCAAAAAAAAAAAATTTGTAAATTAAGATATTCGAATGCAATTCTTACCTTATGTGTGTACCATTTTATTAAAAATTTAATTTAATCGGAGTCCGATTCCGGCGGGATGTTCTCCTTAAGAACCTTATTTTCTCTTTTACGCAACCTCTTACTTTCATCCGCGCACGTTATTGTAATACAGTGTCTGTAAAAAAAAAGAGTTGTATTATATCTTCCGTTACTCTTTATTTCCAATTTTCTTAGCTTTGAGAAAGGAAGGTGAAGTTTACCTCACTAGATTTTCTGCAACGCGGCAACGTTGAGCCACTGTTTTTATGATGTCGTTCACCACAGTTTCATTTAACTTTTTCTTCAGCGTCTTGTCTGGGAACGCTGGCGATGGCCTTCCCGTGAGGGAGTGTGTCGCTAAAACGCTGAGAAGATAAAATTACGCATAAGGTGACATTCTAATTTTGATTAAAACAGGAAGTTGAGTAACATATATATCAAGGTCAATACCTGCGCGTAAAAGCTGTTGTCAATAATTTTCTCGTAGCCCTAGTGTACGAACTCCAGTTTATACTTTGATATATTTTCGTTGGTATCATTGTATTTCCGCTTCCTATTGGTACCTGCAAAAATATAACACAATCAGTTACCTAAGTTCGAAAAATATTTGACCGAATTGCATTTCACCTAAAACTTTTCAACTACATAATTTATCGCTTCATTTTTTTTTTTCACCAAAGTCACGTCTGCCACTGTATCAGTTGACCTATATTATCAATTCGATTTTTTTCGTTACTCCGAGTTTCATTTGGTCGAAAACACCGATGTCATATTTAGTTAAAATAATATTTGTTCGAATTATTATGTTTCCGAACATTCATTATGCCACTGTTTTAATTGGCACCTAATGATTTAGTTGATTATGAACAAAAATGGTTTTAATTGGTTCCAGTAAGAAGCAAGCAAACAAGTATGCTTGCTTTAAGCATGCAGCATGGTTTTACTCCTCTGCGCCTACGCGGGCTTGAATTACACTCTAGGGGTAGGGCAGACAAGACTTAGTGATGTCGGTTTTGCAGCGATTCGTTTCTATCATTAAATTTTGTAGCACAACATATTGAATTTTTATGGCACTATTTTAATTTAATATTGAAAACGCGGCTAAGAATCCTTAGATTTATATATGTGCCCAAAATTTCGTAAAATGTTATTTCAACGTGGTGAAAATATGTCAAAAAAAAAAACATTTGGTCAATGAAAAAAGTTCAAAAGAGGCTTCAGCCAATACCAAGAAGTTATTTTGTAAATCGGTGAAATATAGATCGGTAAAATAATACTTATGACACATGATACTTCGATAATCTAAAAATACGTCAAATAATGCTTAGAGCAAAAAAGACGTCGGTCAATAGTTTTCGGTAAAAATTAAATTCGGAAAAATTTCGGAAAAATGATCGGTTCGCATCACAGTCAGTATGGGTACTACTAACACTTTAGTGAATTAGACGATTGAATAATATTTAGAGGGAAAAGTACTTACCATATCATCAGCTCTTTTCTTAAGATTTCTAGCTCGAACCTTCGACTTAACATTTTTGATGGCATGTGTATGGTCGGTCACGGAGGTTCCATCCACGTCTGGATTGGCAGAATCACTGACGTCCATACTCTGAAAAAAAAAAATATTATCGTGTTCTATATTCTGAATTTTCGTTCGAAGATTAGTAGTTACTAAGAACTTAGTTTACCATTTCTCGAGATTCTTCTTTGTTAGTCTCTTCGTGAACTTCCTCACCGACCGTTCCCATGACGTGTTCACGTGCTTCGATCTGCTCTCTCAGCTGTTTTATCGTCTCATCACGTTGTGCGATTGTCAGTTCCATCTCCTTTATTAAAGAACATTCGCTCTCAGTTTGTGTTGCCACACTTGCCACTACACGATAATTTGCAGTTTCAGCATTATATCGGTGCAGGATATGTTTTTTCGGAGCACGACTTATGCCAGCTACTGGGCTAGTTAATTGTTCCAAACAAGCCTGCGCCGCTGCATTGTCAGAACTTATTCCACACGCCGGCATTTTTGTAACTTCTTGTTTTTACTGAAATTTATAAAAACAATAAACACTTTTTTGAAAGCCTTCGGATCTAATCATGTTTTACAAAACACGCTTAAAACAAGAATGAAAAGGGCAGATTACGGTGAAGTTATAGAATCTAACTATAAACTATATATATACTTACGCGCTATTTGATTTCCTTCACAGCAGTTCACTCACGCAGCAAGTCAGCCAAAACAACCGATTGACTAGCGATGAGAGCAACAACCACACACAACTGGGAACCAAAGAGGACTGACGAAATTTTTGAAACTAACCTATTTATGTAGTGCGATAGTTCAATGGGTAAGGTTCACTCAGGTACCTCGTAAAAGTAAATCTCTTTCTATTACTTTGTTATCTACTACTATTTACATTCACACCTAAAATTCAACAAAAGCCCTCAATTGTAATCTCAAAAGAACAATGAGAGTAATTTAACTAATTTCCCACGCCTGGCGATCTTCAGCAGAAATTCCTTTATCAGGGTTTATCTTTGCCAATACCTTGTTGGTAACTTCCTGGAACTATTAAGTCCATATTTAAAAATTAACGGCATGAAATACTATGTGTGATTTCTAAAATATTTAAAAATAAGTTTGTGTACAATTTGCTGTTAGATTTAAGAATACTTATAGGTATGATGTGGCTAGATTAGGCTTGGCATTAAAATTGATCACTTTATACAACCATTTCATTAACAACGCAAGAAATACTGTAGCTTTGTGACGTAATTAAATTTCACTGCAATTATTTTCCTTCAGAAAATTACATATTACTTGCCATTGCCACATCATGATAAGTGATAAGTCATGATGTGGCCAGTGGGCAAAGTTAACTAATTGGTACCGCGCGCCAGCTTCTGACGATTTATAAGTGCCCATGTAGGCGTATGTAAGATAAATAATTTTGAGTTTGGATTTGAAATACGACCATTTTATGCAAAAAAGTTTTATTTTTTAAGATCTGGTCACATCATATTACAAGTATTATAATTTTTCCGCAAAAATTTCGCTAACATAAGACTTTAATTTTGATAAATACACACCTCGTTAAATCAGCATCCCAGTGATATTTAAAATACTTTCGTATCGTAATAATGCAAATAATGAAACACCTCTTTGAGTTTTGGTGAATTTATTTTAACCAAATCAAATATTTTAATCGCATAATATGGATAAATAGATGGTATATCAATGTTACATCACATGAGATAACAATAAGGATCGTTCTAGTAATCATTTCTTGTATAAGAAACGAAAAAGTCACTTCCGAATTCGCCCTAGTGAATTTAGTAAATATTATACTTATATAAAATTTAAGAAGAGAACAATGAGACATGTAAGGTAGCAACCGAGAGCGATGATTTTCAACTTTTCGGCTGGTCGAGTCAAAGCTTAGGAGCTTCTGGCATTTGCACATCGTAAAGGCTGCAAAGCTGGTATTTTTCCTCAGTCGAGACACAGGTCGGGAGTGTGACTCTTGTCAGGTATATTCTTGTTGGTATCATCACATTGCCATCTCTTATTAGTACCCGTACGAGTACTGACCAGTCAGAATGGGTATTACAAACAGTTCATCGAATTAAACAAAACAATGTGTCGAGAAAATGGTACTAACCATGTCAATAGTTTTTGTATTAAGATTTCTATTTATAAGAACTTTGGAACTGTTATTACCAGCATTTTTGGTTAAAATTTTACTGAAGCCTAGTATTCGATTACGGATGTTCTAATGCATTTCTGGTTCGGAAGAGTAATAATTGTAGTCATTTGTATAAAGTTAAAAAAAAATACATCAAGTTGATCTACATTCTTATTTTTAACGTAAAGGCTGAATGTGTAAAGATGTAATTAACAGTAATTAACAGTAACCAAGAACTAAGTATACCATTTCACGAGTCTACTTTATTAGACTAATCGTGATCATCACCACCGACTGTTTCCGTAAGGTGTGCATACGATACGATTATTTTAACTGTGTCATTAAATTGGGAGATAGTGAGCTCCATGCTTTTTATATGAGAAGGTTCAGATTCATCTTCGGCTTGTGTTGCCATATTACGAGTTTTTGTAGTGTTGAAATAATTTAAAAAAAACGAATGCTCTTAATTTCTTATATTGAACCAAAATCAATTGTATATCACTTCTTATTGTTTTGGCTGCTATTGGTGGATAAGGAACAAGGGTGCTACTGCACCGGCCGGGAAGTGCCAGCAAAATTTTTCCATACTTTTTGGATATTGCTGATAGTACATGCATACACAAACATGCGCCTTTATATTACATATTAGTACATATGGATAACAATGCTCGTCGTCCACTACTTTATCTAGGTCTACCTACACATTTCTCGGAAAAGCAACCCGTATCCGTATTGTTCTTAATTCCAATATTTGTCTTAAAAATCAGCATGAAACCTGGTGGTCCTTTGTATTTTGAACTTTTTGTTCTAGTTTCCTCAAATTGTATGTTTAAAATGCCAGTACTACTTTGCTAGTATTATTTTCTTTGTTTAAGAGAGTGTTTCTGCGAGGTGGTCCCATTTATGTCCATATGGATCAAAAAGCCAGTTATCGTATTTGAATGAAATGAATAATATTATTCCTGGAGTAAGTTTGAAAAGTATCTAGGCTCGATTCTCGAAATTGTAATACAATGGTCAGTCGGCGCACGTTGTGGCGAGTGCGCGTGTGTCAGCTGTCGTTTGGAAATTGTGTCGCTAAAATCTGTGATTGGTCAAGTTACTCATTTCGCAATTCCTTGTCACTCTTTAACTGTTCTAATCCGGACTTGACGCCCACTAGGCGGTCCTTGAAAGAGATAAATAGTTTTTTGACACTGCCGTCTCAAATTCGTTTCGAAAAGTAATTTGGATTGGTGAGTTTCGAACCCACGAACTCTCACGGTGGGGCATTCCAAGCCGCGCGCTTGACCGCCGCGCCACCGAGCAAGTGACAGTGAGCGACGAAATAACAGTGTGCTACGCGAGTCTGACGTCATCGAGGCCGCTACGATGGTGACTGCGTGCTACGGGCGAGCTACGAGAGCAGCTACGATTTTGTATCGGCTACGACAGCGAAGTGGTACACCGGAGAGAGGTATTTTGCGGCAAGTTTTTAACAATTGTCTAAACTTCAAATAGTTTAATTAGTATTTGCAAGTGACTCCAAAACACTTCGGCGGTGCATAATAATCTTACTTAATATCTACTTGTGATATGGCGGGCGTACAGCGCACCCCACCCCCAAAATTGCCTGGTCAGTGGCCAACTCAATCTGAACCGGACATAAATGCGGCCATTGGTATGAGTGAACATGTAACAAATAGAGGCAAGCGAGCAAGAAAAGAAAGTTCCCAAGAAACTGAGCCTGCTTTAAATAAACAGGAACTAACTGATCTGCTCAGTTTGTGGAGAAATGAGCAGGACACTCGTGTAGCTAAGATGCTGGAGTCACAAACAGCTCTCATACAAAAACTGATGGAGGACATAACTGAGATTAAAGCGCAAAATGCCGATATCAAAAAATCGAACACCGAGATTCGTAAAACAAATGCCGAAATTGAGAAGTCGATGCAATATTTTAACCAACAAATTGAAGAAATGCGAAAAGAAGTGGAAGACTTAAAGAAAGAGAAGAAAGAACAGAGAAACTACATAGAAATACTTGAAAATAAAATAAGAGATCTGCAGTATGCGACACGCTCATCATGTGTTGAAATAAGAAATATTCCCCAACTAGAAAATGAAACTACAACCGTACTATCATATACTATCTGCAATATTAGCAAGGTCGTTGGAACACCAGTATCTCAATCCGAAATCCGTGATGTGTACCGTCAGCCCGGAAAACCTAGCCAAACATCACGTCCTGTGGTGGTTGAGTTCTCAACGGTTAATACCAAGCAAAACCTACTTATGGCTATTCGGACTTACAACAAAACTAAAAATTCGAAGGAAGACAAACTAAACACGGAATTGATTGGTGTCCCGGGCAAACGCCAGGCTGTCTATGTCGAAGAGCGACTGTCCGCCAGTTCGAAGAAGCTGTTCTACCTGACGCGGCAATTCGCAAAGAATAATGAATATAGCTTCTGCTGGATCAGCAACGGAAATATTTTTCTCCGTAAGCAAGTTGGTGACAAGCAAATTCTAATTCACACAGAAAAATGTCTTCAAGACCTTATTATTAATGTACCTAAGCTAAATATCTGACTACAAAAATGCATTATCTTAAGTTTATACAAACAAAGATGTTCTTCAATAATTTTACAATTATTAGCTAACACTTAATAACATACACACACGTCTACCTTTTACAAAAAAACAATACACATCAATCCACTGTCCGCAATAACATTACAAACACTCCCATAATTACTCACACAAACACGTGCAAGCATTTAAAGGCTCCAACCCCACTAGTAAATATATTTTATTTAAAGCCCAAGGGGACTCTTATATCCCTTAACCCCCTACCGGTTTGCGGAAATTATTTTAAATGTTCAGATTTTTCTACTCTTAATGGCTAATCTAATCAACGTCAATAACGACCTTGACCAAATAACCCAGGGTCCATCCTTTGTTTGCAACCCAGAAGAATGTCTTAACTACATAGACACAGCTGGAAATAGTATAAATCTATTACACATAAACATTCGTAGTGTCGGCAAAAATTTTCCGCACCTTCAAGTACTGTTGAATTTATTAAATGTGGATATTGGTATTATTGTCCTAACAGAGTGCTGGCTCAGTAAAATCAACAATATACCAATATTGGACGGTTTTGACTCACACCACACGATCACAAACTGTAACCAAAATGACGGAATAATTATCTATACAAAATCAAGCTTGCAAACTACAGCGTGGGAGCCAGACTTTACGGGTGGAAATTGTCTAGTGTGTCACTTAGACAATAAATTATCAGTGGTAGCGATCTATCGCTCGCCTTCATTAAATTCAAGGGAAAACTTTGACAATTTCACAACAAGTCTAATTGATGTCTACGACAACATTAAATCTGTATGCCCTAACATCGCTCTTGTAGGTGACCTAAACATTGACATACAACCAAATAATATGAACGAACGAACTTTGGACTATCTCACACTAAATGCAAGTCATGGTTTGAGGCCAACACATTTATTCCCCACTCGAGATGAAAACTGTTTGGATCATATATTTTTAAAATCAAATCTAAATACAATTACATTAGTTTTAGAGGCACACATAACAGACCACAAACCACTACTGTTAAATATGAAAAATGCTAATCCTTCTCACAAATTATATTCAAAAACAACCCTAAACCACAAAGCTATTGTGGAGGAATTAGAAAAAGTGGATTTCACAGTAATATATGAGGTCGAAAACATTAATGCAGCAGTAAATAAATTCATTAGTATAATTAAATCAGTAATAACAAATCATTCAAAACAAGTTAAAATCCCAGAATCATTAAACCCTGGATAACCCCTGGTCTATTAAAATGCATAAAAAACAGAGATAGAATGCATATTAAATCAAAAAAATCTCCAGATAACATTATTCTTAAAACTACTTATTCACGTTATCGTAATTTCTGCAATAATTTATTAAGAAAACTAAATCCTATGAAGCCGGTCAACTAGAAAAAGCTTAAAACAACCCCAAAGCTTTATGGGAAACCATAAAGCAAATAACAAATACTCAAAAAACAAAACATAGCCCAGTGCAGCTACTTACATTACGAGACACCCCAAAATCTGCAATTAATGAGGTGGGCCAATTTTTTGCCAACATTGGCAAAAACTTGGCTACGAAAATAAATATTGACATTCCATCATTACCACTTACTTCACTTACGGACACCCAAAACTCCCCTGCAAACTCTCTGAGCATCCTGGAAGTAGACGAAGCAGAAGTGGAGTCCCTAATCCTACAACTACGCTCTGACAGTGCAGTGGGCTGGGACGACATCCCACCGCTAATTTTGAAAACCTGTCGACATGTACTGGTTCCACCAATTACATTTCTTTTTAATCGTTGCATACAGGAAGGTGTTTTTCCTAAGGCTTTTAAAAAAGCCGTGGTCCATCCAATTCACAAGGGAGGGAACAGAGACTGTGTGAATAACTACAGACCGATATCAGTCCTACCTGCACTCTCTAAAAATCCGGAAAAAATTCTCAATAACTCCTAACGAAAATTTCTCGATAAACACCATCTCATTGCTAATAACCAATACGGATTTTGGACAGGTTTATCTACAGAAGATGCAGTTCTAGATTTCACGCAGCAAGTTGCCTTAAATCTAGATAAAAAAATCGAAATGCCTGGGGATATTCCTTGACCTTTCGAAGGCTTTCGACACGGTCTCTGTTCCCAAACTCATCAAGAAGTTGGAAAATATTGGTGTGCGTGGAATGCCTCTACACATCTTTGAGGATTACTAACAGAATGGCTGCTGCTTAAGGACTACTCTTATACGGAGTCTTTACTTACCTATCTTGTGTAATACACCCACACCCACCACACAGACTCACACCCATACACACACCATTACTTGTACAGACACCCATACGAGGACTATAGTCATAAGTCACAATCCGAGGACCTCCTAGAAAACTAGGTTAGAGACGACTTACGACCTTATTAACAAGACGGATAGAAAGAGAAAACAATATTTGGGGTGACGAGACTATTTGTATAGCGCTATCTCAACATTTTTTAGTATGACTTTCTGTAAACGATGCGGGGACCTAAATACACTCGCAGATCCGCCTGGGTAGTACCACCCGAGGACCTGTGTGTGAGCCAAACGAGGACCTTAACCATGTGACCAGAGACGCCTATACGAGGACTTAATTTTTCACACTTTTTCTTATTACTTGCATGATGCGAGGACCTAGTACTAGAATATTCACGAACAATACGAGGACGTTATTCCAGGTAGGGCTTGTACTAAACGAGGACCTTTTCTGAATTTCCAATAGCCGTTTCTTACACACTTATAATTTTGCCATAATAATATTTGAGCTATATTATTAGATATTTAACCAGTTACACACACCAATTTCTCGATTTAAGTACTATCAGAGAACTTAGCATGATTTAACTGATAATATTTAAAATGAAAGGGAAGGTATTATTCCTGGGCACGCCACAATCATGGCGGTAAGTCCCCTCTTTGAGGCGTGGCTGGAAAGACCTCACGGCGTCCTTACCTTCCGCATGACGCAGGTACTCACCGGACATGGTTCGTTCGGGAGTTTCCTGCACGGGATTCATGCGGAGGTGACGCCCGGGTGTCGCCACTGTGCGGAACGCCCGGAGGACACGGTGGAGCACACAGTCGAGGTGTGCCCTGCTTGGGCGGAGCATCGCCGTGCCCTCGTGGGGGCGATCGGCGGCGGAGACCTCTCGCGCCGGGCCTTGGTTGAGGCCATGGTCCGGAGCGAGGAGGAGTGGCAGGCGGTCGCCGACTTCTGCGAAGCAGTAATGCTCGCAAAGGAGGAGGCCGAACGCATCAGGCAACGGCGTTATCGCCGCCGCCGTCGCCGGGATTCTGATCCCGATTTCCGGCCAACGTAGACGCGGGCTTGCGGACAGTGAGCAATGGGTAGCTCACTGTCCGGCCGTCCGGTAACTGTCCGGACCAAGCCCAAGTCGTCGACGGCGCGCACTGTTCCCGCGCGCCTCAAGGAGTTGTCAGCAACAGCAGGGACCCAGCCGGGTCGAAGCCTACTGGGGCCAGGGTTATCCGAAAGGGCGCTCGAGCCCCGGTATGAAGGCTAGAAGGAACGGGGTGGGTCTTTTAGTCAGTAAGAGTCTGACACTATCTCCCGCTCCGCCCAAGGGCGGGGGATGTCAATGCATGATTTTTTCCCACCATAAAAAAAAAAAAAAAAAAAAAAAAGGTATTATTCTAAGCACTACGTCTCGACTAATCAAATTGATTTAGACTTTTAGTTGTGTTAGAAACACGTGGACAGTTACAATTTGACAGCAATTGAAAGATTTTATAGTCGCAACTTTGGATCCACAATAATAATCTAAAGTAACAGGTAAGATAACTAGTTGACATTCATATTCAACTATTATTCTTACGCAATTATATTTAACAATTCTTACGCTGTTTCCACCATAAAACTCTGGAATATGCTTCCCCTTGACATCAAAAAAGCTGAAAGTAAATTATCCTTCAAACGTAAAATTCGGAACTACTACTTGAAGTCCTCTCAACCTTAGTTCGGTCTTCGTTCAGTATTGTTATTAAGTTCTCATAGTCATTTCATATTTTTCATAGTATTTATTAGTTTATTATTTTAGCATATATATGTATTTTATTATTATAAATTACTTATTTTATATTTTTCCATTTGAACTATTTGTTATTATGTATTTGTTTATTGTGCAAATCCACCACAGTGTTGTCTTTTTTAACCCAAAGGTTGACTGGTAGAGAATGCCTTGTGGCATTAAGTCCGCCTATGTACCACTATTGTACATGAAGTTTAAATAAATAAACAAATTATTCATTAATCTATCCGCTACGCGCTGTATGTAGATTGCTGACATTATATACCAATACACAGTTGTGTTAATGTCACAAAGCTGCAACTGAAATCATCTACATGTGACACAACTCTTTAACGGTCAAGTGTATTGTCTTCAAACTAAGCATGCTGTTTGTTAACATTGCATAGCATTACAGTTGAGTAAGTGAAATGAAGTTGCAGCTTGAATCATCTCCATGTAAGACTGCTCTTCAACAGTTACTTGTATCATCTTTTTTTTTGGTGGATATAAATCATTCAAATGGCATCGCCCGCTCTTGGGCGGAGCTGGAAATAGTGTCAGACTCTTATTGATTAAAAAATCCATCCCGTTCTTTCTTGCCTTTCATACAGGGGCCGAGCCTTCCTTTCAGAAGCAGACCCTTGGCCCTCTGGTCCCTTGCTGTTGCTGACCACTCCTTGAGGCGCGCGGGAACTCGGCCTCCTCCTTTGCTAGCATTACTGCTTTGCAGAAGGAGGCAACCGCCTGCCACTCCTCCTCGCTCCGGACCATGGCCTGTACCAAGGCCTAGCGCGAGGGATCGCCGCTACCGATCGCCCCCACCAAAATACGACTCGCTAGTTCTAGCAGCATGGGGGGTTGCGATAGTCGTTGATAGGATCCAGCAGTTGGGACTCGAGGTGGTACTGCACAAGTCCGAGGCTATGTGTTTCCACGGCCTTTGGAACGCGCCACCATCGGGTTCCCAATTAACGGTAAGAGGAGTTCACATCGGGGTCAGGTCAACGATAAAGCACCTGAGACTCGTCCTCGACAGCTAGTGGAATTTTGTGCAGCACTTTTGAGATCTGGCACTTAAACTGAAACGGACTGGCTCAAGCAGCTCTTGCCCAAACGGCCTGGGGAGTTCAGACGCTTACTGCCGAAGGCTTTACGCAGGAATCGTTCGGTCCATGGCCCTTCATGGGTCGCCAGTGTGGGCGCCGTCGATGCGTCAGCAACCGAGAGTCCAGCTGAACGCATGCCTGAGGGTCATGGCAATACAGATGGTACGGAGATACCGCATGGTTTCCCGAAGTGGCGAGCCTTCTTGCTGACCTGCCACCATGAGATCTGGAGGCAACAGTCCTTGCACGCATGAACAATTTGCGCGTGGAGATGCAACGCCGGCGCCGGGGCTAAAGTCCGCTGCCCCGACGTCGTGGCATGGTGAACAGAGTTTCGGCGGGATCTCATGATGGAATGGCGTCAGCGACTATCGCAACCCAGTACTCGGCAAGCCACAATTATGGCGGTAAGTCCCCTCTTTGAGGCGTGGCTGGAAAGACCTCACGGCGTCCTCACCTTCCACATGACGCAGGTTCTCACCGGACATGGTAAGTTCGGGAGGTACATACCTGCACCGGATTTGTGTGGAGCACACGGTAGAAGTGTGCCCTGCTTGGTCGGAGCATCGCTGTGTCCATGTGGCGATCGGCAGTGGCGATCTCTCGCGCCGGGCTTTGGTACAGGCCATGGTCCAGATCGAGAATGAGTGGCAGGCGGTCGCCTCCTTCTGCGAAGCAGTAATGCTAGTAAAGGAAGAGGTCGACCGCATGAGGCGCTCACGCCCCAGCCGCTGCCGGAATTTCGATCCCGATTCCGGCCACCGAAGGCGCGGGCTTGCGCACGGCGAGCTATGGGTAGCTCACTGTCCGACTGTCCGGTAACCGTCCGGACCAAACCCAAGTGGTCAACGGCGCGCACTGTTGAAGGTACGGGGTGGGTTTTTTAGTCAGTAAGAGTCTGACACTATCTCCCGCTCCGCCCAAGAGCAGGGGATGTCATCTAAATGATTTTTACCCGGCAAAAAAACGCTATTTATTTATAGTTTAAAAGTTTTTAAATTTTATTTATTTATTTATTTATTTTATTTATTTATTATTATAAGCACATACAATTGTTTTAACAGGTATACCTACCCAAGGCAACAAAAGTAGTCGCAAAATAGCCTAGCACTCAGAGATACCACCCACAAACTGATCAGATATCCATTACATGCATGCAACATATATACATAATGAACAGCCGATGTTCAGTCTCAATTAAAAACATAAAATACTCGGAAATTGTAATTTCCGAGTATTTTATGTTTTTAATTTTAAATTAACAAGCTTATTATTTTCAAAATTATGCTCGCCATGTGTTTGTTATCTCAAGGCACTCTTATTTACCTCAAGCAATTGAGAGAGTTTTGGCCTTCTTAGTATCGTTTAGACTTGTATTCAATCAGCTGATCGGAGTGGTCCCTCTTAACTGAAAGAGTTATGTTAATCATTGATATGTTTACTATTTTTATGTAATAAAATTGAGTATGGCAATTAATAAAAGGGCATAAAATGCGGATCAATTTATGCTTTCTACTTAAGATCAGCCAAATATCAAGGACGTCCGGGCCTTGGTTGAGGCCATGGTCCGGAGCGAGGAGGAGTGGCGGGCGGTTGCCGACTTCTGCGAAGCAGTAATGCTCGCAAAGGAGGAGGCCGAACGCATCAGGCAACGGCGTTATCGCCGCCGCCGCCGCCGCCGGGATTCTGATCCCGATTTCCGGCCACCGTGGCGCGGGCTTGCGGACAGTGAGCAATGGGTAGCTCACTGTCCAGCCGTCCGGTAACTGTCCGGACCAAGCCCAAGTCGTCGACGGCGCGCACTGTTCCCGCGCGCCTCAAGGAGTTGTCAGCAACAGCAGGAACCCAGCCGGGTCGAAGCCTACTGGGGCCAGGGTTATCCGAAAGGGCGCTCGAGCCCCGGTATGAAGGCTAGAAGGAACGGGGTGGGTCTTTTAGTCAGTAAGAGTCTGATACTATCTCCCGCTCTGCCCAAGAGCCCCCGATGTCAATGCATGATTTTTTCCCACCATAAAAAAAAAATCAAAGACGTAGTATCAATTCTTCATGCCAAAGGCTAGCTTAATTTTAAAACCGATTGAATTAAATAGACTTTTTTTAATAAATAATTAATTGCACTCAGAACAATGTTTCAGGACATCTAGCAATGTACAAGAACTCTTTGGTTAAATAAACTTAAATTCTAGAACTTAGTGTATTGTTTTTCAGTGCATGACATATTTTATTTATAAATGCTATTCTCAAAAACATAATTATATTGTGCATTCTCAAGTCTCGTACAGTACATTATGACATACTCTTACGTAAAAAAACCATCCGAAGTTTTACTCTCTCAGAACAGAAGTTTCGATACTTTTGAAATTTCAATAATCAATACACACGGAAAACCTATCCAAATGGGGACCTAAATACACTTGTCTGGAAAAGCTACCCATGTGGGGACTTACATACACACTGTCTGGAAAAGCTACCAATCCGAGGACATTTGTGTGAAGATTTACACATAAGTCTCCACAAGGTACTAAAAACATGACTGAAGTGTTAAAAGGGGTGTGTTAAAATTTTAAGTGGCGCCGCCTAGCGGTTACACACGATCGTGTGTGAAAATGAAATTTCGCAACCAAACCGAGGTCCACCAAGGTTGATATCAACTTTTCCTTATTAAGTATATAGAAAGGTTCAAAATCGAACGTAGAATACGATGAACTGGGTCGGGCCATCCGAGGACGTACGAAAAGGTCCTCGCATTGAAAAGGTC
The DNA here is from genome assembly GCA_910589285.2 of Mythimna ferrago. NCBI lineage: Eukaryota > Metazoa > Arthropoda > Insecta > Lepidoptera > Noctuidae > Mythimna > Mythimna ferrago. Next base: position 8,423,657 of record OU342693.1, read on the forward strand.
CTCAGATGTGCCTTGTGTATTCAAGCGTATGTCCTCGCATGGTACTTAAAACAAACACATACACACACTCACGCGCACACACCATACTAATCAACACATCAACACACTAACACACACACAATTTTTTACTCTTTGTGTACCATACAGTAGAATGACACAGTCCACTTGTGATAAGTTTTTGTCTAATTACTGTAACCTTAGACCGCAAACTACCTCTTTAAATACAGGTATACCCTAGCTTAAGAGGTAGAGTATTACTCTTGCACAGAACTCACAACATTAAATGTATGTACTTATCAAACTGTAAGTCAAACTCTGTATGTTTTTGGGTAAATAAAGATTTATTATTATTATTATTATTAATACTTTAAAAAATTATAAACAAAAAGGTTTACTCCTCAACCTAAATGTTTGGATTCATGATGTTCCTAGTTCTGACGTGACTCCCAGAACTAGGAACATCATGAATAAAAAATTATATATAAGTAGTCTGTCTAAAAAGTCAAACGTCTTGGGTAATTATTAGGGTAAAATGAAATCTGATGTAGTCAACACTGGTTCAATAAACAAGGTTGATTAAGACATCTTGATCATTATTTACTAATAGAAGAGCCTTTTAAAAAGTATCCAATATAAGTATTTTTTAAATGATTTTATATTCAAAAAAATCCCAAGTCGTTTGACTTTTTAGACAGACTATAGTTACCCTATATTAAAATAAATCTATAAATACTTAGTCTGACCACATATACTATTCCAATTTAAGAAAAATATTACATTCTTTGGAATCTATCATTCTTACATGAATATTGACTGCTTTATTATTTTCGCGCAAAATGGTGTTAAATATATCGATGCCTTAGTTCACAATTGCACTAACTACAAAATTTACATTTTTGAGGAGAGAGCTTTAAAGTTTTTTAAAGTTTAGACGAGAACAGTAGAAAATCCAAGTAAAATAACAAAAAAAATATGCATCTATTCATAAGACTAGTCCTTTTACTCCATCATATCTCAATATTGTAATATTAGTTTAAACGTTACCTTTTCAAAATGGCCAAATAAACATAAAACCCCCCATTTAATACATTTGTGCACTAAGATTGATTATGCTGACTGGCATTAAGTGAAAAACTCAAAAATATTTAACAGCTTTACCAGGCTGGTTCAAGGTCCAAGAAGAAGGATAATAATAGTTATGAATATTGCATTAAATAGACAAAATAATAAACCAGTGATCCATATTCTTAATGTTTATTTTTATTATAAAACACAAACAGTTTTTATCCACAATCAAATAAAATAAATTTCAAAGTCACAACAAAAAAATAAAAGGACTGAAGCCCAATTACAGGCCAATCTTTAGCTATTTCACAAAACAATTAGTTTCTGAATCATTAAAATAAGATTTTTTATAAGAAAATTAATAAAGTCAGTCTTCAGTTTCAGGTAACAATTATTAATTTTTACTAATTGGTAATTAAAAATTGAATCAAAACTTAAATTTCTTCAACAATGGACTCTTCATCTGGATCATCATCAGACGATTCAGTGTCATCACAATTATTGTTAACAATAGCCGCAGAAGTGGATGGAATATCTTTGTAATAGTGCTCATATTCTGGTGGTATAACCCCATCATTTAAAAGTGTTATCAGATCTTTCTTTTTAGTTTGTGAAACTGCAATCAGTGATTTATATGCTACTTTCAGAGGTTTCTTTAGTTTGCTTATACATATGTCTTTATTTTTCTTCATTGTTTTTGTCTTACAAATGTCTATTTCATTGAAATCTGGATCGGTCAAATCGTATTTGTAATAAATTGAAGTGGGGGATTCTTTCTGCAGCCGCAGCCACTTAATTTTCAGCCACTGTACTGGCTCATTTTTTGTATTTTTTGTTGTATTGGAATTCAAAGTTTTTTCGAATCCCTTCAAATCATAGAATTCCCCGTGTTTCATAATAATAACAACGTAGGGTTTCGGCTTGATTCTAGCAGACCCTATCACCAATGCATATTCACACAAAGTGAATATGCTTTTATGCTTTCGCGCTCTTTCAATACACGCGTGAATTGAATCCACTTCTAAATACGAATGCCCCGACTCCATGAATTTCAAATCGATCGTATTTAAGTGAGGTATGTTATTGACAGCGTATAAAGCCGCTAGAGTAACATATTTATTGCGGTTCTGACCACCACAAGTGTCAGAAAATGATGCGACATGAGTAAAAGTTTCGGGTAAACTACTAAGATATTTTAACAATATCGATCCGATTTCAGTAGAACCTTTTTTGCCATTACACTCGTCCCATAAATAGCAGTAGCCAGTGTTAGCATGACAATCTAGGATAGTAAAATTGTACATCGACAATTTACGTAAATAATAGATTTTGCAGTCTCCGGTAAATGATATTGTTTGGGATCCTTTGATGAAAATACATAATTTTAGTCTTTTCTAAGTTAATGTTTAGATTATTGTCGTTAAACCATGTTATAATTTTATTCAATGTCATATTTATTTCATTTCCATAAGTATTGGGATTATCACACTTAATCACTACAGTGCTGTCATCGGCGAAAAGAACCATGGGGTGATTTATATGCTCTGGAAGGTCATTTATATAAACCAAAAAAAGAGGGGGTCCTAGTACGCTACCCTGAGGAACGCCGTATTTAATTATTTCGCTCTCGGAACGATATTTTTTCTCGTAACCGGTCTTCAAATTATTCGTGAATAGTTACTTTACTCGTTGATAAGTCTTTTTTCTATCAAAGACAAGAATGTTTTCAAGAAATACAATTTTTTGTTTAAATTTGCACAGAACTATTTTCTTATCACTTAAGTTTAACCCAAACGTATTATATACATTTGCAATATCTGCTCATACTTTTTAGCAGTGCTACAAAGGATCAAGAAAGTTTGATGCCCAAGTGTGCACACTTGGGCATCAAACTTTCTTGATCCTTTTGTACTACCAACACATAATACACTCTTGTAGCACTGCTAAAAAGTATGAGCAGATATTGCAAATGTATATAATACGTTTGTGTTTTGAAATTTCCTGCAGTTGAGAAACTTAAAATCAGTTAAAGTATATCTTGATTGGTTTTACAAAAATAAAGACCATTAGTATAATACCACATTCATGGAACATTAAACGAACTCATTTAATACAATTGTGACCCACGGTTTTGGTAGAAAGAGACGGAATAACGGTATTTCGATGCGCGGAAACGAAAGAGCATGAAATTTAGTGTATTTGGCATTAAAAAAGTAAAAATTGAAAATTTTGTAGTTAGTGTAATTGTGAACTAAGGCATCGATATTAAAATCATAAATGGCGTGGGGTAACAAAAAATATTACCACAAGTAAAATGATAAAGTTTATGGGAAGCTTCTTTATAGCTTAAGAAGCTTCCCAATTAGTAAGCAGACTACATTGTAGACATTATCCGCCCTCAGAGTTGGTTTGTTAGGGTGAGCTATCAAAGAGTGCTTAGCTAAATAACGTGTTAAAACATTGGTACAAGTGGAACCGAATGTTTATATTAACTGTTTCTTCAAATATAAACGTTCGTTTCCAACCACGCCTGCGTAGATCGAGCTTTATGACCCAGTGCTGAGTCTCGCTGAAAGGGCCATTCTTGGTTAGGAACATGGCGTTGTTAAGAGGCTTTACCACCTTCTTGAGAATCGTGTGCATACGTACAATTTTTCGGTGGCCAGCACCACTTTCAGAAAAGGCTTAAGCAAAAATGTGTGATCCTGTACTTTGTATTTGGTCAATTAATAGGAAAGTTGATTACCGCCACAAGTGCCCACTTTCAGCGGTACTCAACGATTCTCTCAATCAACAGCACTTGAGATCTTCTTGGCTATCTACTAGTTTGTGTATGCGATTAATTATAGATATTCCTGTCAATATGAATAAAGAAATAGAGATAAAATATACTCTTCGTAGTTTTTTATTGTTCCGTACCTCAAAATCACTTTGTTTTCCATCTTCTTGTCTGTCAAGACCCTTTATCTCAGAAACGCTTGGAGGTATCGAGTTGAAACTAAAACCATATACACAGGTCTGCGATACCCCGAAGCTAAAAAAAAAAATGAAACTGCTAAAGTAACGAAAAAAAACGAAACGGCCGTTTATGAAAACGAATATTTCAACACTCTCAAGGGAAACAAAATTCATAGGGTTGTTGTGTAGTTCACATTCATCCCGTTGACTCTGAATCCTGAAAGGCATAAAACAAGGTCTTATAGCACAGATATAGGAATAAGTAAATGTGAAAACAGCAAAGTGGTTACGCCACAAATAAAAGCTTTTTTTGCTATTCGGAAAAATCTTGAGATTCCATACGGGATTTGAACTTATTATTAAGGCTAAGGGGAGAGAGCAGAGCTTCTAACCTAACCAGTGGCCTTGCCTGGTTATTGCATAGAATAGGTGCCTGAATTATAGAGATTGCCGATAGCATAATTATATAAATTACCTAGCGGCAAATCTATTTACCGAAGCATCTAAATCGAAGATACAGTTAAAATATGCAATATCTTCCAATATACTTATTTTCAATTACTGAGTCTTCTAAATGTTCCTGAAACTGAACCGAAGTCCTATAAGTGTTCCTACTAAATAATGTAGAAATTATGCATAAAAACTACTGCTTCTCCAAAAAAATGTCGACGTCGTTTAATTAAAATCTGATTGGATCCTAGTATACCCAGTCTTGCCATAAATAGTGTTACAAGAAACAATATGTTTTTTTTTCTATTGTATAAAAATATGACTGTAATGTGTAATGTACATTGATATAATAACATTAAAAATCGATGAATGGTGTATGCACCATACACATATTAACCCAAAGAACATCTGGACTTTGAGTTTATTTATACTAAAACATATAATAGTAAAGGAAAATAATAGGAGCAGAAAACAGAAAGTTCTTACTTTTTAACGTTTTGGCTGCTATTGGTGGATAAGGAACAAAGGCACTACTACACCGGCCGGGAAGTGCAAGCAAAAATTTCCCATACTTTTTGGATATTGCTGATAGTACATGCATACACACAAATATTCGCCCTCAAATTATTAGTACCTGTGGATCAAGACAATACTCGTAGTCCACTACTATACCTACCTAGGTCTACTAACACATTTCTCGGAAAAGCAACCCGTATCCTTATTGTTCTTAATTCCAATATTTGTCTTAAAAATCAGCATAAAGGACCTGGTGGTTCTTTGTATTTTCAACCTTTTGTTTCAGTTTCCTCAAATTGTAGTTTAGACTGCCAGGTACTTTGCCGGTATTATTTTCTTTGTTTAAGAGAGTGTTTCTACGAGGTGGTCCCATTTATGTCCGTATAGATTAAAGCTCCACTTTTCGTATCTTAATGAAATGAATAATTATTCCTATTTAGAAGTAAGATGGAAAAGTTTCTACACTAACACATATAACAGTCATGTTTTTTGTGCTAGTAATACTAGATATACGAGGAGCCAATCAGATCATAAATATACGATATCGACATTTAAAAAAAAAGCAGTACATAGTTTTCATACATAATTTCTACATTATAGGACTTCGGTTCAGTTACAGAAACATTTAGAAGAGTCGGTAATTGAGAATAGTAAATTGGAAGATAAAGCACATTTTAACTGGATCCTCGATTGAGAGGAAGAATCGACGGAGAGAAATAGCTCAAGTAGGTATTCTATACAATAACCAGGCAATGTATAGAATATCTGGGGCGTACAAGCAATACATTAAGTATTGTGAATTTTACTATCGTCCATTACCTAGGTAATGTACACAATTCTCGGATAACCCTTTTCCTACATAATATGTGTAAAAGATGACAGCAGAGAAAGAGTTGATATAATTTTAGGGCTCCCTGACACGGACTGCTTAGGTTAGTAAATATATAGTTCAAATCCCGTATGAAGTCTCAAGATTTTTACAAATAGCAAAAAAAGGATTTTTTGTAGTGTTACAACTTTACTGTTTTCAGTTTTATTCCTGTATCTGTGCTATAAGACCTTGTTTTTCAGAGTCAACAGGATGAATGTGACCTATACAATAACCCTATGAATTTTCGGAATTTAGTCGTTTTCTGTGACGTAAACGGCCGTTTTTTTTTTGGTTCAGAAGTTTGAATTTTGTTTTTCAGCTTCGATAGCTTGAAAGAAAGAAAGAAAGAAAAATATTTTATTTGGCATACACAGTCGTAGATACACACAATGTAGTAACAACATGTAGACACACATGTGTGTATGTGTGTTTGTTTTAAGTACCATGCGAGGACATACGCTTGAATACACAAGGCACATCTGAGGACCTTTTCAATGCGAGGACCTTTTCGTACGTCCTCGGATGGCCCGACCCAGTTCATCGTATTCTACGTTCGATTTTGAACCTTTCTATATACTTAATAAGGAAAAGTTGATATCAACCTTGGTGGACCTCGGTTTGGTTGCGAAATTTCATTTTCACACACGATCGTGTGTAACCGCTAGGCGGCGCCACTTAAAATTTTAACACACCCCTTTTAACACTTCAGTCATGTTTTTAGTACCTTGTGGAGACTTATGTGTAAATCTTCACACAAATGTCCTCGGATTGGTAGCTTTTCCAGACAGTGTGTATGTAAGTCCCCACATGGGTAGCTTTTCCAGACAAGTGTATTTAGGTCCCCATTTGGATAGGTTTTCCGTGTGTATTGATTATTGAAATTTCAAAAGTATCGAAACTTCTGTTCTGAGAGAGTAAAACTTCGGATGGTTTTTTTACGTAAGAGTATGTCATAATGTACTGTACGAGACTTGAGAATGCACAATATAATTATGTTTTTGAGAATAGCATTTATAAATAAAATATGTCATGCACTGAAAAACAATACACTAAGTTCTAGAATTTAAGTTTATTTAACCAAAGAGTTCTTGTACATTGCTAGATGTCCTGAAACATTGTTCTGAGTGCAATTAATTATTTATTAAAAAAAGTCTATTTAATTCAATCGGTTTTAAAATTAAGCTAGCCTTTGGCATGAAGAATTGATACTACGTCTTTGATTTTTTTTTTATGGTGGGAAAAAATCATGCATTGACATCGGGGGCTCTTGGGCAGAGCGGGAGATAGTATCAGACTCTTACTGACTAAAAGACCCACCCCGTTCCTTCTAGCCTTCATACCGGGGCTCGAGCGCCCTTTCGGATAACCCTGGCCCCAGTAGGCTTCGACCCGGCTGGGTTCCTGCTGTTGCTGACAACTCCTTGAGGCGCGCGGGAACAGTGCGCGCCGTCGACGACTTGGGCTTGGTCCGGACAGTTACCGGACGGCTGGACAGTGAGCTACCCATTGCTCACTGTCCGCAAGCCCGCGCCACGGTGGCCGGAAATCGGGATCAGAATCCCGGCGGCGGCGGCGGCGGCGATAACGCCGTTGCCTGATGCGTTCGGCCTCCTCCTTTGCGAGCATTACTGCTTCGCAGAAGTCGGCAACCGCCCGCCACTCCTCCTCGCTCCGGACCATGGCCTCAACCAAGGCCCGGACGTCCTTGATATTTGGCTGATCTTAAGTAGAAAGCATAAATTGATCCGCATTTTATGCCCTTTTATTAATTGCCATACTCAATTTTATTACATAAAAATAGTAAACATATCAATGATTAACATAACTCTTTCAGTTAAGAGGGACCACTCCGATCAGCTGATTGAATACAAGTCTAAACGATACTAAGAAGGCCAAAACTCTCTCAATTGCTTGAGGTAAATAAGAGTGCCTTGAGATAACAAACACATGGCGAGCATAATTTTGAAAATAATAAGCTTGTTAATTTAAAATTAAAAACATAAAATACTCGGAAATTACAATTTCCGAGTATTTTATGTTTTTAATTGAGACTGAACATCGGCTGTTCATTATGTATATATGTTGCATGCATGTAATGGATATCTGATCAGTTTGTGGGTGGTATCTCTGAGTGCTAGGCTATTTTGCGACTACTTTTGTTGCCTTGGGTAGGTATACCTGTTAAAACAATTGTATGTGCTTATAATAATAAATAAATAAAATAAATAAATAAATAAATAAAATTTAAAAACTTTTAAACTATAAATAAATAGCGTTTTTTTGCCGGGTAAAAATCATTTAGATGACATCCCCTGCTCTTGGGCGGAGCGGGAGATAGTGTCAGACTCTTACTGACTAAAAAACCCACCCCGTACCTTCAACAGTGCGCGCCGTTGACCACTTGGGTTTGGTCCGGACGGTTACCGGACAGTCGGACAGTGAGCTACCCATAGCTCGCCGTGCGCAAGCCCGCGCCTTCGGTGGCCGGAATCGGGATCGAAATTCCGGCAGCGGCTGGGGCGTGAGCGCCTCATGCGGTCGACCTCTTCCTTTACTAGCATTACTGCTTCGCAGAAGGAGGCGACCGCCTGCCACTCATTCTCGATCTGGACCATGGCCTGTACCAAAGCCCGGCGCGAGAGATCGCCACTGCCGATCGCCACATGGACACAGCGATGCTCCGACCAAGCAGGGCACACTTCTACCGTGTGCTCCACACAAATCCGGTGCAGGTATGTACCTCCCGAACTTACCATGTCCGGTGAGAACCTGCGTCATGTGGAAGGTGAGGACGCCGTGAGGTCTTTCCAGCCACGCCTCAAAGAGGGGACTTACCGCCATAATTGTGGCTTGCCGAGTACTGGGTTGCGATAGTCGCTGACGCCATTCCATCATGAGATCCCGCCGAAACTCTGTTCACCATGCCACGACGTCGGGGCAGCGGACTTTAGCCCCGGCGCCGGCGTTGCATCTCCACGCGCAAATTGTTCATGCGTGCAAGGACTGTTGCCTCCAGATCTCATGGTGGCAGGTCAGCAAGAAGGCTCGCCACTTCGGGAAACCATGCGGTATCTCCGTACCATCTGTATTGCCATGACCCTCAGGCATGCGTTCAGCTGGACTCTCGGTTGCTGACGCATCGACGGCGCCCACACTGGCGACCCATGAAGGGCCATGGACCGAACGATTCCTGCGTAAAGCCTTCGGCAGTAAGCGTCTGAACTCCCCAGGCCGTTTGGGCAAGAGCTGCTTGAGCCAGTCCGTTTCAGTTTAAGTGCCAGATCTCAAAAGTGCTGCACAAAATTCCACTAGCTGTCGAGGACGAGTCTCAGGTGCTTTATCGTTGACCTGACCCCGATGTGAACTCCTCTTACCGTTAATTGGGAACCCGATGGTGGCGCGTTCCAAAGGCCGTGGAAACACATAGCCTCGGACTTGTGCAGTACCACCTCGAGTCCCAACTGCTGGATCCTATCAACGACTATCGCAACCCCCCATGCTGCTAGAACTAGCGAGTCGTATTTTGGTGGGGGCGATCGGTAGCGGCGATCCCTCGCGCTAGGCCTTGGTACAGGCCATGGTCCGGAGCGAGGAGGAGTGGCAGGCGGTTGCCTCCTTCTGCAAAGCAGTAATGCTAGCAAAGGAGGAGGCCGAGTTCCCGCGCGCCTCAAGGAGTGGTCAGCAACAGCAAGGGACCAGAGGGCCAAGGGTCTGCTTCTGAAAGGAAGGCTCGGCCCCTGTATGAAAGGCAAGAAAGAACGGGATGGATTTTTTAATCAATAAGAGTCTGACACTATTTCCAGCTCCGCCCAAGAGCGGGCGATGCCATTTGAATGATTTATATCCACCAAAAAAAAAGATGATACAAGTAACTGTTGAAGAGCAGTCTTACATGGAGATGATTCAAGCTGCAACTTCATTTCACTTACTCAACTGTAATGCTATGCAATGTTAACAAACAGCATGCTTAGTTTGAAGACAATACACTTGACCGTTAAAGAGTTGTGTCACATGTAGATGATTTCAGTTGCAGCTTTGTGACATTAACACAACTGTGTATTGGTATATAATGTCAGCAATCTACATACAGCGCGTAGCGGATAGATTAATGAATAATTTGTTTATTTATTTAAACTTCATGTACAATAGTGGTACATAGGCGGACTTAATGCCACAAGGCATTCTCTACCAGTCAACCTTTGGGTTAAAAAAGACAACACTGTGGTGGATTTGCACAATAAACAAATACATAATAACAAATAGTTCAAATGGAAAAATATAAAATAAGTAATTTATAATAATAAAATACATATATATGCTAAAATAATAAACTAATAAATACTATGAAAAATATGAAATGACTATGAGAACTTAATAACAATACTGAACGAAGACCGAACTAAGGTTGAGAGGACTTCAAGTAGTAGTTCCGAATTTTACGTTTGAAGGATAATTTACTTTCAGCTTTTTTGATGTCAAGGGGAAGCATATTCCAGAGTTTTATGGTGGAAACAGCGTAAGAATTGTTAAATATAATTGCGTAAGAATAATAGTTGAATATGAATGTCAACTAGTTATCTTACCTGTTACTTTAGATTATTATTGTGGATCCAAAGTTGCGACTATAAAATCTTTCAATTGCTGTCAAATTGTAACTGTCCACGTGTTTCTAACACAACTAAAAGTCTAAATCAATTTGATTAGTCGAGACGTAGTGCTTAGAATAATACCTTTTTTTTTTTTTTTTTTTTTTTTATGGTGGGAAAAAATCATGCATTGACATCCCCCGCCCTTGGGCGGAGCGGGAGATAGTGTCAGACTCTTACTGACTAAAAGACCCACCCCGTTCCTTCTAGCCTTCATACCGGGGCTCGAGCGCCCTTTCGGATAACCCTGGCCCCAGTAGGCTTCGACCCGGCTGGGTCCCTGCTGTTGCTGACAACTCCTTGAGGCGCGCGGGAACAGTGCGCGCCGTCGACGACTTGGGCTTGGTCCGGACAGTTACCGGACGGCCGGACAGTGAGCTACCCATTGCTCACTGTCCGCAAGCCCGCGTCTACGTTGGCCGGAAATCGGGATCAGAATCCCGGCGACGGCGGCGGCGATAACGCCGTTGCCTGATGCGTTCGGCCTCCTCCTTTGCGAGCATTACTGCTTCGCAGAAGTCGGCGACCGCCTGCCACTCCTCCTCGCTCCGGACCATGGCCTCAACCAAGGCCCGGCGCGAGAGGTCTCCGCCGCCGATCGCCCCCACGAGGGCACGGCGATGCTCCGCCCAAGCAGGGCACACCTCGACTGTGTGCTCCACCGTGTCCTCCGGGCGTTCCGCACAGTGGCGACACCCGGGCGTCACCTCCGCATGAATCCCGTGCAGGAAACTCCCGAACGAACCATGTCCGGTGAGTACCTGCGTCATGCGGAAGGTAAGGACGCCGTGAGGTCTTTCCAGCCACGCCTCAAAGAGGGGACTTACCGCCATGATTGTGGCGTGCCCAGGAATAATACCTTCCCTTTCATTTTAAATATTATCAGTTAAATCATGCTAAGTTCTCTGATAGTACTTAAATCGAGAAATTGGTGTGTGTAACTGGTTAAATATCTAATAATATAGCTCAAATATTATTATGGCAAAATTATAAGTGTGTAAGAAACGGCTATTGGAAATTCAGAAAAGGTCCTCGTTTAGTACAAGCCCTACCTGGAATAACGTCCTCGTATTGTTCGTGAATATTCTAGTACTAGGTCCTCGCATCATGCAAGTAATAAGAAAAAGTGTGAAAAATTAAGTCCTCGTATAGGCGTCTCTGGTCACATGGTTAAGGTCCTCGTTTGGCTCACACACAGGTCCTCGGGTGGTACTACCCAGGCGGATCTGCGAGTGTATTTAGGTCCCCGCATCGTTTACAGAAAGTCATACTAAAAAATGTTGAGATAGCGCTATACAAATAGTCTCGTCACCCCAAATATTGTTTTCTCTTTCTATCCGTCTTGTTAATAAGGTCGTAAGTCGTCTCTAACCTAGTTTTCTAGGAGGTCCTCGGATTGTGACTTATGACTATAGTCCTCGTATGGGTGTCTGTACAAGTAATGGTGTGTGTGTGATGTTGTGCTTGCAGATCTGATTATATGATAATAATTTCAACTCGATTTAAGCGTTTCTGAGATAACGGGTCTTGACAGACTGGAAGACGGGCAACAAAGTGATCCTATAAGGGTTTTGTTTTTTTGTTTTTGAGGTATGGAACAATACAAACTACAAAGAATATATTTTATATCTATTTTTTTTATTAATGTTGATAGCAATATTTATAATTAATCGTAACATAAATCACTTGATATTTTATTTAATCCCAGATGATCTCAAGTGCTGTTCATTGAGAGAATCGTTGAATACCGCTGAAAGTGCACTTGTGGTGGTAATCAACGTTCCTAACGTTGACCAAATGCAAAGTAAAAGATCATACATTTTGGTTAGGCCTTTCCCGAAAGTGGAGCCCGCCACCAAACAAAAAAATGTTACGTATGGTTAGAACTAGTCATTTGGAGCAATAGTTAATATGGCACAAAAGTTCTAGGATTGTTCTCAGTCAAATTATACAAGTTTGAAAATTTGACATTTTTATACAAAGAGATCTCACCCAGCCATCTCCCGAACTTCTTCCACCGGGATATCCTCAGCGAATAGTAATTAGTAACCGCGAATAAACTGACAATTCTTCTGTTAGTGCTAGTTAAACCCCCATGGGCGGAAAGTGAGCTCTCCTTTTTTTATAATTATTTGCAATGACAAGTTCTGCTGAACTGTTTTGCATGTCACGTTCATGGATGATGTCAAGGAACCCGCGTGCATGCACGCTGTTGACTAAGAACCATTTGAACTGAACTTGTCCTTATCGACAAGGTGTGGCTACTTTTTTTTTTACGAAATTTTAATATTTTTTGGTGACAAAATGCAGTTGAATCCCAGTTTATGCTTTGAAATTTATTTCTTGGTATTGTTGGGGTTGGTGGAAATGAGTAGACTGTAGTTTGTGTGTGCTGGATATATTGCCGATATAATCAATATTCCCAAAATACAAACGATCCCGGACAAACAATGATTAATTTATATGCGTCCGAGAGGTGTCGTCCATCGCGGCCGGTGTCCGTAGAAGCGAGTGCCCGCGGTACGCCGGACAGCTGGTGTCGTCGCCCCGCCCGCGTCTCCGATTCCCGCTGCCAATGACGTATGTGATCCACGCCGCCTGCGCGTGCAGATCGCGTCATTGGACTGTTGGGCTCCATTCCCAACAGGTATTATTGTCTTTCTTTTTAATAATTTTGATTATTTGCAGTATCAGCATACATTATATCTGTGTAGTAGATACTTTTTTGGAGCATGACTTACACCTGCCACTGGGCCTGGTAACTGCTGAAAAGGAAATTTATTATAAATTTTTAATATTTTAATGGGAAAATTTGAATGATATTGTCTGTTTAAATTTCAATAGCTATTTATAGTCTTACCGAAGTGGCAACATCAGTTTTCTTCGAAGAATTAGTACCAGACGCTTGCAGGGGACTAGCGGCAGTAAGCTGTTTTTAAAATAAAGGAAATATCGATTAGGCATTGTACTACGAACCAACAAAATGCATTTTTCTTTCGATTGAACTTCAAGAACTTACCAGTACGTCGGATGCTGCCACACTTTCCACATCACGATTATTTGCAGTATCAGCATACATTATATCTGCGCAGTAGCTGCTTTTTTGGAGCATGACTTATACCAGCCACTGGGCCTGGTAACTGCTGAAAAGGAAATTTATTAAAAAATTTTAATATTTTAATGGGAAAATTCGAATGATATTGTCTGTTTAAATTTCAATAGCTATTTATAGTCTTACCGAAGTGGCAACATCAGTTTTCTTCGAAGAATTAGTACCAGACGCTTGCAGGGGACTAGCGGCAGTAAGCTGTTTTTAAAATAAAGGAAATATCGATTAGGCATTGTACTACGAACCAACAAAATGCATTTTTCTTTCGATTGAACTTCAAGAACTTACCGGTACGTCGGATGTTGCCACACTTTCCGCATCACGATTACATGCGGTATCAGCATTGTATCTGTGCAGTAGACGCTTTTTCGGAGCATGACTTATGCCAGCTACTGGACCTGTTAACTGGTCCAAACAAGCCTGCGCCGCTACATATCCTGCATTTTCAAAACTTATTCCACACGCTTCCGGCATTTTCTTAACTTCTTGTTTCTGAAATGTATAAAAACAATAAATTACTTTTTTTTCTAAATGTCGGCTCTAATCATGTTTAACAAAACACACTTAAAACAGGAATGAAAAAGGCACACTACGATGAAGTCATAGAATCTAAGTATCAATCTTACGCGCTATTTGATTTCCTTCACAGCAGTTCACTTACGCAGCAAGTCAGCCAAAACAATCGTTTGACTAGCGATGAGAGCAACAACCACACACAACTGGGAACCAAAGAGGACTGACGAAATTTTTGAAATTGACCTATTTATGTAGTGCGATAGTTCAATGGGTAAGGTTCACTCAGGTACCTCGTAAAAGTAAATCTCTTTCTATACTTTATTATCTACTACTATTTACATTCAAACTTGGATACCTGTGAAAGCTTTATTGTTCCAACAACTAAAATTCAACAAAAGCCCTCAATTGTAATGTCAAAAGAACAATGAGAGTAATTTAACTAATTTCCCACGCCTGACGATCTTCAGCAGAAATACCTTTATCAGGGGTTATCTTTGCCAATTCCTTGTTAGTAACTTTCTGGAACTATTAAGTCCTTATTTAAAAATCAACGACATAAAATACCATGGCTGCATTCTAAATTATTTAGAAATAATTTTGTGTACAGTTTACTATTAGATTTAAGAATATGTATAGGTGTGTTGTGGCTAGATATTACCATTGGCCTTAGAATTGATCACTTTCAACCATTTCATTAGGTACAACGCAGCTTTGTGTCGCAATTATATTTCACTGCACTTATTTTCCTTTAGAAAATTATATATTACTTGCCACATCATGATAAGTCATTGCCAGTGGGCAAGGTTCTTTAGCATGAAATCATCGGTCTACATTGTCCTCTAATTGTTGTTTCTACTATATTTTCAATTTACTATGCTAATAGACATATTTAAAATCATCAAATAATCATTTTTTAAAAAGAGTAACCCAGGAGTTTCTTGCCATTACTTCTTCATAGGCATGACCACTTGGTACAGCGCGCTAGCTTCGTATGATTTATAAGTGCTCGTGTAGATCTATGTAAAATAGCGTACTTTGTCATTTTTTTTTTATTATATTTATGTACATAGTTAGGTTTTAGTAGAAATAGTTTATTTAATATCTAAGTTTTTTATGTACATATGTATCTCGCTATTATATAAATAAATTAAATTTTTGTAAAATAAATAATTTTGAGTTTGGGTTTGAAATACGACCATTTCATGCAAAAAAGTTTTATTTTAAAATCTGGTCACATCATAATACAAGTATTATAATTTTCTCGCAAAAACTTCCCTAATATAAGACTTTAATTTTGATAAATACACACCGCATTAAACCAGCATCCCTGTGATTTTCAAATACGTTCGTGTCGTAATATTGCAAATAATGAAACACCTTTTTGAGCTTTGGTGAATTTATTTTTACCAAATCTAATATTTTAATCGCATAGTATGGATAAATAGATGGTATATTAATGTTACATTACATTAGATAACAATAAGGATCGTCACATTAATCATTTCTTGTGTAAGAAACGAAAAAGCCACTTTCGAATTCGCTCTAGTGAGTTTAGTAGATATTACACTTACATAAAATTTAATACGATTACTTAAAAAATATAAAAAAACCGGCCAAGAGCGTGTCGGACCACGCTCAGTATAGGGTTCCGTAGTTTCCTGTCCGTCACAATAAGTGTACCCACTAATGAGTTTTAAAAAAATGCTTGCATATACGATTATACTACAAACTTAGTCCAGAAATTATTTTGTACAACATTTTTGTCTTTTTTGTACAACCTTTTTGTCTTTTTTGTACAAAAACTGTTCTTTCCATCAAGTTCAAAATAATTTTCCTAGAAAGTCCTTATAAAGCTCTACTTTTCAGATTGTTTTCATATTTTCTAAACTTATGGTTCAAAAGTTAGAGGGGGGGACACATTGTTTTTTACTTTTGGAGCGATTATTTCCGAAATTATTGACATTATCAAAAAATGATTTTAGTATCACACGTTAGAGTTGAATTTAAAAAAAAAATCACTTCCCACTTTACATATAGGGGGGCTACCCTAATAAAACATTTTTTTCCAATTTTTATTTTACCACTTTGTCGACGTGATTGATATACATATTGGTACCAAATTTCAGCTTTCTAGTGCTAACGGTCACAGAGATTAAGCGAGGACAGACAGACAGACGGACAGACAGACATGGCGAAACTATAAGGGTTCCTAGTTGACTACAGAACCCTAAAACGAGACGTGTAAGGTAGCGACCAACTTTTGGCTGGTCGATTCAAAGCTTAGAAGCTTCGGGCATTTGGAAAACGTAAAGGTTGCAAAGCTGGTATTCCTCCACAGTCGAGACACAGGTCGGGAGTGAGACTCTTGTGAGGTATATTCTTATTAGTATCATCACATTGCCATCTCCTATTAGTACCCGTAGGAATACTGGACAGTCAGAATGGGTATTACAAACAGTTCATCAAATTAAACAAAACAATATGTCGAGAAAATGTACTAACTATGTCATCAGTTCTTGTATTAAGATTTCTGTTTATAAGAAACTTGGCAGTAGTTTTTGGTAAAAAATTTACGGAAGTCTAGATTTCGATTACGGATGTACTAATGCATTTCTGGATCGGAAGAATAATAATTGTAGTCATTCGTCTAAAGTTAAACAAAAACCATCATGGTGATCTACATTCTTATTTTTAATGTGAAGACTGAACTTGTTAAGATTAACAGTAACCAGGAACTTAGTATACCATTTCTCGAGTCTACTTTATTAGACTAATCGTGATCATCACCACTGACCGTTTCCGTAAGGTGTGCATACGATACGATTATTTTAACTGTCTCATTAAATTGGGAGATAGTGAGATCCATACTTATTATTTGAAAAGGTTCAGATTCATCCTCGGTTTGTGTTGCCAAATTACTAGTTTTTATATTGTTGAAATAATTTAAAAAAACTAATTCTCTTAATTTCTTACATTGAACCAATCAATTATATTATATTACTTTTTAACGTTTTGGCTGCTTTTGGTAAATAAGGAACAAAGGCACTACTGCACTGGCCGGAAAGTGCAAGCAAAAATTTTCCATAATTTTTGCATATTGCTGATCGTACATCAGCAATATCCAAAAGTGAGTGACACAGATGTTTGCTGGTACTGCAATCAGGAGAGGGAGACGCCTAAGCGACTTTTGTGTGAATGCGGGCCCCTTATCCACAAACGCAGTGTCCATCTGGGCCGACACATTATTCGCCCGGAGGAGATGAAAACTCTAAAAGCTAGGAGTATTCTAAATTTCCTGGAAGCCTTCAGGCTAAAAGAGTTACTATAACAAGGTGGCGAGTCACAACCGATCATTTAGGTCGCAGTGACTACATCCCCTACACTACGGGAGATGCATAGCCCCTTATCTTCAAAAATAATAATATCCAAAAAGTATGGAACATTTTATTGCATACGTTAGATTCATCATTATTTGTGACGTAATTTTATTATGAATTTTCATTTTTCACGAATATTGTTAGTTAGAATATAGTTAGTAGTATTTTATACGTTGATAAAAAATGTTGTTGTGTTTACGAATATGAAACGCTAAACTTGTTTATAGAAGTAAGGATGATAATTCTATAAATTATTATGTAATTATTAACGTTCTTTGTAATGTATCTTGGATTTTATATGTCTACTTTAATGTAAAAGTTGTTTAAATTGATAAACACTTATGACAGTCTGAGATTTGTAGGAGGTAGAAGAATATCTAACGTTTAAATGTCAACCCACAGGTTTGACACTTAAACGTCAGGTCTTTCCTATAAATATGATTAGTTCCCATTAAAGTTCTCTTACTTGCTGTTCAGCTCTAGACATTTTTCGACTACCTAAGTTCACGTAAGTTATTTAATAGCATATCTTAATATTATTGCTAATGGTTGTATTGATTCTGTGTAATGTGTCTGTAAAATACTATATCTGAGCTTACGGGGTTTTTGTTGGCCGCTCTTCACCTCGGAGACCTATATTCCGAACGAGCCAGTAGTTTATTCGATTAACTAACAAGTCTATTTCAAATAAATTCTTAGTCTTGTCTTTCTGTTCTTTTCTTCATAAAACCCATTCCTTACACACCACAGTCATAGAATCTTTGATACACAGTACATAATCGTTATCCATCTTGACATTTTAGTATGATATATGGGTAGATATAAATATACCTATATCAATATAGTTTCCCTTGTTTATTTCTAACACATACATACAAACATTCGCCTTCATATTACATAAATTAGTACCTGTGGATCAAGATAATGCTTGTCGTCCACTACTTTATCTAGGTCTACTTACACATTTCTCGGAAAAGCAACTCGTATCCGTATTGTTCTTATTTCCAATATTTGTCTTATAAATCAGCATAAAACTTTGTGGTCCTTTGTAGTTTCAACCTTTTATATCAGTTTCCTCAAATTGTGCGTTTAGACTGCCAGTATTACTTTGCTAGTATCATTTTCTTTGTTTAAGAGAGTGTTTCTGCGGTCTTATTTATGTCCTTATATATGTATGTATGTTAATGAAATTAATAAATATTCCTAGAGGAAGTTTGAAAAGTTTCTAGACTCGATTCTCGAATTTTTAATGTAATACTTAAAACATTATCATGAACAAAAAGGTTTACACCTCAAACTAAATGTTTGGATTAAGGAGTCACGTCAGAACTAGGAACATCATGAATCAAAAACTAATACACATAATTACCCTATATTAAATGTATAAGTACACCATCTGGCCATAAATACGATTGCAATTTAAGAAAAATGTTACATTCTAATTTGGAGTCTATCATTCTTACATGAAAATTGACTGCTTTCTTATTTTCGCGCAAAATGGTGTTAAATATATTAAAATCATAAATGGCGTGGGGTAATAAAATAATTTCCACAAGTAAAATGATAAAGTTTATGCTCAAAGCTAAAGCTATATAGCTATAGCTATATATAAGAAGCTTCCCAATTAGTAAGCAGACTACATTGTAAACATTATCCACCCTCAGAGATGGTTTGCTAGGGTAAACTATTAAAGAGTGCTGAGCTAAAAAAAAACTTGTCAAATTATTGGTAGGTACAAGTGTCAAGACACGATTCTCGGGAAGGTGGTAAAGCCTCTTCACAACGCCATGTTCCTAACCAAGAATGACCCTTTCAGCAAGACTCAGCACTGGGTCATAAAGCTCGATCTACCCAGGCGTGGTTGGAAACGAACGTTTATATTAACTATTTCTTTAGATGACTAATTCTTACAATATGTAATGGTGGCCGGCACCACTTTTAGAAAAGGCTTAAAAATGTGTGATCCTTTAAAGTTTACTTTATAATTATTTGGTCAATTAACAGGAACGTTGATTACCGCCACAAGTGTCCCCTTTCAGCGGTACTCAACGATTATCTCAATCAACAGCACTTGATTAAATAACAGCACTCAGCACATGATTTCTTGGATTAAATAAAATATTTACTAATTTATGATAAAAATCATTATAGTTATTCCTGTCAATATTAATAAAGAAATAGGTATATTTTTTATTGTTCCGTATCTCAAAAGAAAAAAAAACACCCTTATAGGATCACGTTGTTGTTCATCTTCCTGTCTGCCAAGACCCTTTATGTAAGAAACGCTTGGAGGTATCGAGTTGAAATTAAAACCATATACTCAGGACCGCGGTCCCCTGAAACTGATAAAGAATCAAACTTCTATGTCACAGAAATATACGTTTTCTGTGACATAAACGGCCGTTTATTTATATTGTTTCGACACTCTAAAGGGAAACAAAACTTATAGGGTTATTGTGTAGGTCACACTCATCCGAATCCTGAAAGGCATAAAATAAGGTCTTAAAGCATATATAGGAATAAATGTGAAAACGCAAAGTTGTTAAACACAAAAAAAAAACTTTTTTTGCTATTCGGATAAATCTTAAGATTCCATACGGATTTTGAACTATTGTTAAGGCTAAGGCGAGAGAGCGGTGCTTCTAACCTAACTTATCCGTGTCAGGGTGCCCTAAAATTACGTCAATTCCTTCCCTGCTCTCATCTTTTACACATATATTGATTTTATGTAGGAATAGATTTTTTTTATCCACGAATTGTATGCATTACCTAGGTAAAGTATGTAATGGACGATTATAATAGTCATAATACTTTAGATATATATTGCTTGGACGCCCCAGATATTCTAACCATTGCCTGGTTATTATATAGAATAGGTACCTTAATTATAGAGATTTCCGATAACATATATAGATTACCTAGCGGCAAATCTATTTACCGAAGCATCGCAATCGAGGATACAGTTAAAATGTGCTTTATCTTCCAATATACTTATTTTTAATTACCGACTATTCTAAATGTTCCTGTAAGCGAACCGAAGTCCTATAAGTGTTCCTACTAAATAATTAAGAAATTATGCATAAAAACTACTGCTTCTTTGCAAAAATGTCGATGTCGTTAACTATGATCTGATTGATCCTAGTATACCTACCTAGTCTTGCCATAAATAGTGTTACAAGAAACAATATGTTTTTTTTCTATTGCATAAAAATATTACTATATGTGTTTTAGTACAATGATATAACATTAAAAATCGATGAATGGTTTATGCGCCATCACACATATTAACCCAAAGAACGTCTGGACATTTGAGTTTATCTATACTAAAACTTATTATCATTTGTAAAGGAAAATAATAGGACCGGAAAACAGAAAGTTATTACTTTTTAACGTTTTGGTTGCTATTGGTGGATAAGTAACAAAGGCGCTACTGCACCGGCCGGGAAGTGCAAAAATTTCCCATACTTTTTGGATATTGCTTAGTACATGCATAGATACAAACATTCACCTTTATATTATTAGTACCTGTGGATCAAGACAATGCTCGTCGTGCAATACTTTATCTAAGTCTACTTGCACATTTCTCGGAAAAACAATATTTGTCTTATAATTCAGCATAAAACCTGGTGGTCCTTTGTATTTTACCTTTTTGTTTCAATTTCCTTAAATTGTGCGTTTAGACTGCCAGTACTACTTTGCTGGTATTATTTTCTTTGTTTAGGAGAGTGTTTCTACGAGGTGGTCCCATTGTCCGTATGGATTAAAAAGCGTATCGTATTTGAGCTATCTTTCGAATTAACCCTGGCCCCAGTAGGTTTCGACCCAGCTGGGCCCCTGCTGTTGCTGACAGCTCCTTGAGGCGCGCGTGAACAGTGCGCGCCGTCGACGACACCAAGCCCGCACCTACGGTCCCCGGCTGAATTTAATAGTTATTCCTAATTAGGAGTAAGTTTGAAAAGTTTCTAGGCTCAATTCTCGAAATTGTAATATAATACTTCAAAAAATTATGAAAAATTAATAGAGTGGTAAAATCAAAACAACTTCTTTAGTAGTACACATAGCGAACTCAAAAGAAATTACTATTGATTGATTGATTTTTAAAGGTCTTTATTTTCATAAAATTTGGAAAATGCATACAATAAGATCTTATTCTAATTGTTTACAACCTTAAATGTAATTGGTTTATAGGTTAACACTTACCTTTACAAACATTTCACATTGACATTGTGTTAGACAAGTTCATATCGAACAGAGTATTAAACTATGAGGCACAAAGAGGTCTTAGCACGGACTTATTTGCACTATAACTGCACTATTTAATTTACACGAAGTAATGCGACTCGATCGCAGAATAAATATGTTACTAACAGATTACATTAATTATTATATTAGTCTATCTAAATTGTGGGTAATTTGTTTTTATAATAGTTATGGTGGCCAGGTGAGGGTAGCCCGGTCGTTCCGGTGGTACGTTCATATTGTTATTGGGAAATAATAATGGTTCCGAAAAACAATTTAATCTCCAGCGTTCTGTGGCCGACTATTATTCTAATTAACTAGCGTTTTAATGAATTACCGACAAAAAACCCAAAATATTAACGAAAAAAAATATCCAATTTAACAACAAATAAGAGCATGTTCAAATTACATTTTCTCCTAAAAAAAAAATGGATCTTCGAATAACAAAACTAAACTTCCGAATAGAATACTGAACCTCCGACAAAATTACTAAGTTACCGACAACAGAGGTTTGGTCAAAATAATCATATTTTTACAACTTGCATGAACTGTTTTAATTTCTATTGTTGGTTATCAAATTTATTTTTTAGCTCTCAATAATGATGAAAATACCTCAACTGTTCGGCCCGCGCGATGGGGTTCGGATCTACTACGTAACTACATTTTCATAATAAACTGAGTTTTGTTTTATTTTTATCTTTCTTCTCGCTGACATTATAAAAGTTAGGAAATTTGTCGAATAATAATACAGTATAATATTCTAGAAAACCAAAGTCTACTTGGTTTTCGATTAAGGCATGAATACGTATCAAAATCCCGAAAGTTCATTATACCTATGGCTGAAATACAGACGTGCAAAACACCGAAATTCAAAATACCGAAAGGTTTAAATGCCGATAGTCGTTATATCCAAATACAAAATAATGATGTTCAAATTCCCGAAAGGCCGAAATCCCGAATAGACGAAACAACTTGAACGTAGCGGTTGGTCACAATTCTAACGTTACCTAACCTATTACACCCAGTTCAAAGTGCAATCAAAATACAATCTACCTGTGACTAGACTATAAGACAATGGTAAACACATTTTTACGAGAGATTGTGGCTGAAATAGGTTAGGTTAGGTTAGAATTGTGACCAAAAGCGCGCGAGCCGAGCGAGCGAAGCGAGCGGCGCCGCGGCAGCGGCCGGCGAGTGTTACTTCTCAAAATAAAACAAATCGGGACCTTAGGGCACCCCGACACGGACGAGTCGGGATTTTGAACTTCGGAATTTTAAACATTCGAACAAATGAACTTTCGGGATTTTAAACTTTCGACCATACGACCATTTGGCGTTTCAATTTTCGGGATTTCGTCCTTCGGTAATTTAAAATTCGGGATTTTTATACGTACCTACCCATGAATACGACTGTTTTAACTTTTTAACGCCTGAAATAGGTACCGATATCGAAGCATACCCGTGGTAAGTAAAATTCATGATATTTGATGCAATTAAAAGTTATTGTTACAAGTACATTTTTATATTTTTTATAAGTTTCTGTATAGCCACTCAGAATAATATTTTCAGTATAATGTGACAGTTAAAATAGCACCACAATCTATGAAATATGAAAGGTAATTTATGAATTAATAGTAGGCAAGTAAAGATAAAAATTACAAAGCAAAGTTTTCAGTAGAACGTAATTTATGCTGGTAGAAAAGTATTATAGCAATAGACACTCATGTTTATTTTTCGAAGATTTCAGTATCTCATTCGGTCGTTTCGTCATTTTTATTCGGACAAAAGTAGTCGGAAAGTTAGTATTTTAGGCAGTAGATTTAATATTTTGAGTAAGGTCATTCTTCTTTTTTTGTCGGAGCTTTTATTACTACCCATTGTTATTCACCTACGAAATAGTGATGTGGTAAACGATATCAATTATATGTTTTTAAATACGGCAAATTATTTGATCTTCTTTTACCTATGGATGAAACTAACGGATTATAGTGTTTGGGATTTTTAAATAAATAGAATTTACGCGCTGATTTTAAAATGAAATATTTTAGAAAGGGAAATTTAATTTGCTCATGCAGTCGTTTTAAGTTTGTTCGGAAAGCAGTGTTATATGAAGTTTTAATTGCCTTATTCTGAACAATTTACAATTTAATGTAGTTTTTGTCAGTCAGACAACTCCAGACTGGTGCAGCATATGTCAAACATAGTCTAACGAAGGTAGTATAAATACGTAATTTTGTAGTAGCGCTCAGCTTTGACTTTCTATTTAAAATAGGTTTTAGAGCATTTATAGCCTTCAGATCTTTTTTGCGAAGTGCATCAGTGTTTCAGGTCATTTTACTGTCTAAAACTATACCTAGATATTTTACTGAACGACACCATGGTATGGAAATTGGTTTAAAATTAATAAGCCTAGAAGGTACTATAGGTGCCCTAAGACGGCTGAGTCCGGCTGACCCACTATTTTGATAAGCTATTTTAATCATTATTTTGCTGTTATTAAAGATGAAAATCCTTTGTGCCAGCATTTCGATAAATCTCGCTATCCTAGTGTGAGGGTAGATTGATAAAAGAAAATGGCACGTCAGTGACAAAAGTTAACTTAGCTAATTCCATGAGTCTTAACAACTGCTTGTAAATGGGCCATAATATTGCGTCCAGCATTACAAGTAACGTTGAATTTCGATACCGTTTATAAGAATACATTTAGTCCAGTGGCAATATCAGCGACTTGGCACGCAGGTGTAACTGGGTCAAATCTCAGTTTAAACGTCTAACTTTTTGTTTTCCATCTTTTGTGTTTTAATTATATTTTTTTACTTTTTTTTTACGACAAAAGTCGAGAAATGGAGTTTGTATAGAAATGAAACAAAATATTGCAAGTAAATAAAATGTTTATTATTTCACTATATTTAATATATATATACAAGGTGTCGTTTTGAAGCTGCAAAATATTTCAGGAGGTAATTAAGTTAGTGATTCTCGACCCGAATCAATAATAAAATAAGTAGGTAATTTTTTTTTTTTATAACCGCGCTTTTTTTCACACACACAAACACGGAACAATAAAGGGCGTTTTCACACACACTAACTCGCATGATAGTTTCATAAATAATGTATCATCCAATCATCATCCCGCACGCCACACCCTAACACGCCCCCGCGGCCATCGATCAATCGATTTAGTTTAGTGTAATTAAAAAATTAAATAACAAGTATTACTGATTATTGACCAGGTATCGTTTTTTTACATGATTATTTATGAGTTTTATTACAACCTCCTGAAATATTGTGCAGTTTTAAAACTGCACCTTGTATATATATATATATATATATAAAGTAAGTAAATGGTCAACGTCAAAAATTAAAAAAACAGTTTTTTAATATTATAATCAAGCAGACACATGTAAAAACATTTATAAAGGGATATAATAATGGTATAAATAACTACTTATTAAGCAATTTTGTTTCTTATGCCCTTAGACTTAAAGTTTATTATTAGTATTTTAAAATGTAGTGACTAATGATAGCTTATTTTGGTATTCTTAAACAAGATAGTATGGCTTATTGATCTGTGTAAAGACTTTGACGCAATAAGGCACGAGTTCAATTTTCATACCCTGTATATTGTTTTGCTTTCCATTCAGAACTTTTTTATTATTTTAAATCATTCATTGTGCGTGCGGCTAGGGAGTGGAATTCCTTGCCGGAGTCTGTGTTTCCTGATAGCTTCAACCCGGGAATCTTTAAGTCGAGAGTGAATAGGTTTCTTTTAGGTAAGCGCGTTCCATCGTCGACCGCATCGTCGCTTTCCATCAGGTGAGATAGCGGTCAAGCGCGAACCTATCAAAAATAAAAATAAAAATAAAAAAAAGTAAAAATCTACTAAATATTCTTCGAACATATTTGGAATAATTTGGCCTGACTTGTAATAAGCGGGTAGTCAAGATAAATATGCGTATTCATCATAAAACTGGTATTCAAATGTTACTTAGATTAAGGGTAGAGGAATAAAAATGAACCGTTTTAGTAAAGCAAAAACCAGTCGACGCTCAATAGCAGTGACGTCGTGCAAACAATTTTTACGTTGCCTTACTAAATTGCGTAAAACAATATATTTATTTAGAATATTTTTATATACCCAGTTCTAAAATACAAAATAATCTATTTACATGAGGAGAATGTTGGTTTTCGGAGAGATTGATCGGAGACCTCTTAATATAGCAGTAGGTAAGTGTCTTTTTTTCCATATAATTTAAACTTCTTTTTTAAACTTACACATTTTTATGCTGTGACGTAATCAAACATCTTTTTAATTATACTACGTTTCTTTGTTTCAGAGAAATACAGTCAGATTGTGGTTTAAAACTACAACAAACAATACAAGTCAGGACGTAAAATTGAAATAACTGCTGGTCATCCGTCAAGTCCATTTTCCCCAACAATATCTGGATTTCTATCTGTGAAAAAAGATATGTTATTATACTGCCGCATGGAAGTGGTGGGTATAACTCTGGGTTACTTGTGTTGAATGTCTTCTGTGGAACCTGGTTATCTTGTAGAAATTGGCCCATTCAGTAATAAATATTATGTGACGTAATGTCATCAGTGCATGTAAGCAACAATGGATAATTATTTGCTTCTTGTAAGCTGCCACAATATCTTCTTGTCAGTGCTTATGTGTAGTGTATTGGTTAAATAAATCATAGTGATCTTAATTTGTTAGGAAGTGTTTTTAAAATAAATTAACTGATCTTTATTTCTTTCATAATCAAACTTAAAATGCTACATAAAACCTGTCAAGTAGTTAAAATGTCAAAATATTTAGTGGTATTTTCACTTTGATTTTTTGAGCAGATAGGACAGTTAATGCAGTGATGCTATTGTTATAAAATATAAATATTATATATTTCTAATCATGTAACATGTTGATTCACAGCATTAAACTCTTCTTTAAAAATAAAATTAGTATTTCATTAGCACTATGTATTGAAATAAATAAATAGTTTTTTCTCCTGCTCAAAACTGTATTACAAATAATTCTACCATATCAAAAGCAGTTTAATATTGTAACTTCTGTTATATGTTTCACCTTTATATATAGTTATTTAAATTATGTCTATTAGACGAGTAAATATTTTTTTATGTAAATTGTAAATATTACTTGAATAAACCGTTACCTATCCTAACCAAAATTGTTTTTTATTCATGTTGCTTTTATGTTTGAAAAGTTAATTTAAATTTATTTATTTAACTTAATATAAATTATAATTTGATTTCAAAAATCATAATCCAATATTGTAAACACAAAACTACTAAAAGAAGCACGACGGATTTGAACTTACGACCATGTCAATATAAGCCTACTGTTATGACCATTAGACTAATTTGACTTATGATATTTTGTTGAAATTAACAAGTGGATTATGAGACAAAACCGTATTCAAAGTTTACCAACCTTAACGTTACCTCTTAAAGATCAAACTGACGTGACAGTATTCTATAATATTTGACTACCTACGTCTCGTTATATTCGTTTAAATTATTATGCTCCGAATTGATTATCATGTATCTTCTGCTAATTGCAGAAGGTTCAAATTCGTCTAACTTTTAGGATGTCTTATATTAGCTTCTGCTGTCACGTGGGTCGGATTTCTTGGGTCTTTGTGTGTACATAAACATCGTTTTCGCGTGAAAAGAATGACTTCTGTTTTACTTGAGTTTAACTTTAGTTTTCATCTAGTGAGAAACGTGTCAAAAGAAGACTTAGTGCCAGTTGAAGCCGTTCAATTATTAGGTCGACATCTTCAGAGGAAGTATGCGACGCAGTGTCGTGAGCATATATTGCGAGATGAGTTCTAGGTTGTTTCGGGATATCATTGAGATACAAGATGAAAAGAAATGGTCCCAAATTTGAGCCTTGTGGTATACCGGCTGGCACGGATTAGGCGTTAGAACAGTGTTCACCTATAAAAACCTTGAAATGGCGATTGACTAGGTAGTTCTGAAGAATCTTCACGAGTGAGAGAGGAACGTTATTGACAATAAGCTTGTGAAGCAGACCTTCATGCCAGACAGTGTCAAACGCTTTTTCGACATCTAACAACACCATTCCTGTCGATTTGCCTTCATTCAGATTGTGTGCTATGTGTTCTGATACCCTAGCCAACTGTTGGGTGGTGGAGTGCGCCTTACGAAATCTAAATTGCTCCGGTAGCAAGAGCATTTCGGTGGCTTTTAGAAGAGGCGTAAGTATGAGGGCTTCATATAACTTACTTAGGCATGGGAGTAAGCTTATGGAACGATAGTTTGTAGGGAGGCTTCCATCCCTGCCAGGTTTTTTGAGCGCAATAATTTTGGCAGTTTTCCAGCATGTTGGAAAGTAGCCTATTCTCAGACAACCATTAAATATTTGTGTGAGGTAGACCAAGGCCTTTTGAGATAGGTTTTTAAGCAACTGGTTGAGGCCGTCCAAACCAGGAGCCTTGCGAGGTTTTAATTTGCGTATGAGTTTCATAATTTCCTTTGGTCTAGTAAGGGAAGGGTAACTGCTTGTATCTGCGGAGTTTAATGCTACCATGGATTCTTTGACCGCGACCTCGGTTTCAAGATCACTTGTCCATTGGTTAGTAAGACTCATATTATCGGCAAATGCATCGGCAAGAGCTTCGCACTGTTCCGAGACTGAGGAGGTCATTTGATCACCTCGGATTTTTAGGGGAGGAATCGTACTGGGGTTTTGGTTGATTGATCGAGCTAAACGCCAGACATCGACTTTTGTTAGCTTGTCATTCCATATACTGTCATTCAAAGTTTGGATGCCGGCTTTAATTGAATGAACTATCTGATTAGCAGTAGAGAATAGTTAATGCCGCCAGCCTTTTGGGCACACTTCCAGTCGACAGCGATGCGGAGGAGTTTTATGACGACATATTTAGCTAGGCATTTAATGTATATATTATTTTTCTGAGAGAAGGGTTGTGCTCATTCAGTGCCTTTCTACGGAAATAATTTTTGCGTTTGATTTGGTTTTTGATACGTCTTGGTAGTTTTAAGTGACCCTTATTTATTTCGACGGTAGGAACACTTGCCTTACGTGCATCTACTAGATACGCTTTCAGTAAAATGATTTACAGCAGCGTCAATACTAGGTATTGAGTCAAGTATTTTACTGGGTAGCGTGATGTTTTCATCTAGATGGGATCTGTAACGTCCCCAGTCAGCTTTGGCAAAGTTAAATACTGTCTGAGATTTTATGCTATACTTACCACCTATAGTAAAGTGCACTGGCAGGTGATTTGATGAAAGACTGTGGATCGCTTACTTCATGAATATTAATAGCTATTACTACGTCTGGAGTTGAGGGTTCATGAGAGTTGTGGTAATGAACTAGAGTAGAAGAAGAAGGTGCTAGTATCTCATAATCATTACTCAGCATGTGATCGAAGAGAATTTTGCCATGTGAGTTAGATATGGTGCAGTTCCAGTAAGGATGCGTGGCGTTACGGTCGCCCATTATAAGAGTCTTGTGATTTGCGTTTTTAACTAGAGAATCTAGATCACTTTTTAATATAGGTAGATTTGGTGATTGGTAAGCGGAGTAGATAGTTAAATTTTGATCTGGAGTAACTACCTGGATGCCTGTACATTCTAAATTATATGTGCTAGGAACAGAACCAGAGTATGCAGTATATCACGACGGACCAACAGTGCCACTCCCTGCCCACGGCCATCAGCCTTTTTGTCAAGCCGATAACAATTGTAGCCAGGTATTTCAAGCTTATGACGAGCGGAAATCCTAGTTTCGCAAAACGCCACAACATCTATAGACATATCGCCTAACAAATCTAACAATTCAGTTAGTGCGAATGCCATCGGCACTCCAGTACATAATACTTAAATTGTTACCATGAAACATACTTTCCAAAGTGGGTCAGGACTAATATTACCTTATCCATTATGCTGTTGCAAGTAACAAACTGATTTTTTGATGGATTTTATAGTCATAAGAATTGCTAACATGTCGGCTGTAGCCTGATCTTGAGTACCAATTTGTGACTGAGCTCCAGTGGTGCTTGATTCCGTTTTATTTGCAGCGACAGAGTTCCAGCTTCGCCCGTCAACATTTCTAATTATTGGGCTAGTTTTAGCATCTTGAGTGGCTTTTATTTGATCTTGGCGCGCCTGTACAAGTTTTAGGTATTTTTGTCTCTCGATACACTGCCGAAAGTTAGCAGGATGACTACCTTTGCAGTTACAGCGCTGTGCCGGGCTGGTTCTATCTTTCTTGGGACATTCAGATGTAAGGTGAGATTCTATACACTTTACACAGCGTCGAGATAAATTGCAGTTCCTTGAAGAATGGCCAAAGCCTTGGCATCTAAAACATTGTGTACCATACGGGTTCCTTGCTTGATACTTTTGTATTTGTACAATACAGTTGCTGATGTGTCTGATTTTCGGGAATTTAGAAAAATCATTGCCAGCTGGAAGCTGCACAAGGATGGGTGGACAAAAATCATTGCCTTTATTGTTATCAGCGGGTAGTTTCATCCTACGAACTCTCTCTACGATCTTTGTAGCCTAGAATCTCGAGTTCTTCTGTTAAGCTATCTTCAGTGTAGACAGGTAGACCAAAGATTACCGCTTTATATGTTTTCTCATCCGTCCTTGGAAATGAATGGAATGCAAGATCATCAGCTTGGAAACCTTCTTTCACTGCTTGGTGGCTTTCTGGGCTATAGCAAGAAATTACAATTTTGTTGCTACTTCTGTATTGTAGATCGAAGTTTTTGGTGTACATTCGGATTTCATTTGTAAGATAATAGGCGGAATATGGCCTGATTTCTTCTTTGGAGTAGAAGCTGCCTCGAGACACGCAGCGAGGATATCTGCTTCTTGAGTTTGGACGGATCGAAGAATACTGAATTGATTGGACGTTTTGACCGGAACAGGTTTGTTTTATCTGGTAGAAAAAAAAAATATTTCTTGTAAAATTATTTATGACAAGACTAGGTATACGAGGAGCCAATCAGATCATATATTTCGACATATTTTTTTTTTAAAGCATTACCTACTTTTATACACCATTTATATTCATTATTTAGTTAGAATATTTATAGGACTTCTTTATGTTTCTGTAACCGAACCGGTTACAAGAACATTTAGAAGATTCGGTAATAGTATATTGGAAGATATAGCACATCTTAACTGGCTCCTCGATTCAGATGCTTCGGTAAATAGATTTGTCACTAGATAATCTATGTATGTTATCGGCAATCTCTATAACTCAGGTATTCTATATAATAAACAGGCAATGTATAGAATATCTGGGGCGTCCAAGCAATATATGAAGTATTATGAATATATTATCGTTGATTATATACATGATACTTTACCTAAGGAATGCATACAATTCCTGAATAAAAAAATCCCTATTCCTACATAAAACCAATATGTGTAAAAGATGAGACCAGGCAAAGAATTGAAATAATTTTAGGGCACCCCGACACGGACCAGTTAGGTTAGAAGTTCCGCTCCGCTCTGCTCTCACCTTAGCCTAAGTAAATAGTTTTAATCCCGTATGTGTGACCTACACAACCACCCTATGAATTTTAATTTCCTTGAGAGTGTCGAAATATACATTTTCTGTGACATAAACGCCCGTTTCTTATTTTTTCGTTACCTTAGAAGTTTGATTCAGGAGACCGCAGACCTAAATATATTATTTGATTTTAATTTCAACTCGATACCTCCAAGCGTTTCTGAGATGACGAGTCTTGACAGACAGGAAGACGGACGAGAAAGTGATCCTATAAGGGTTTTTTTTTCCTTTTGAGATATGAAACACTAGAAAACTACAAAGAATATATTTATTACTATTTTTTTATTAATATTGACAGGAATAACTATAATTAATCATAAAATAAATGAGTAGATATTTTATTCAGTCCCAGATGATCTCAAGTGCTGTTTATTGAGAGAATCGTTGAATACCGCTGAAAGTGGGCAGTTTTGGCGGTAATTCGACTTGACCAAATGCAAAGTAAAGGATCATATTATATTTTTGCTTAGGCCTTTTCTGAAAGTGGTGCCGGCCACCGACAAGTTGTATGTATGGTTAGAACTAGTCATTTGAAGCAATAATTAATATGACACAAAAGTTGTTGAACCATTCTCAGTCAAATTATTTAAGTTTATGGATTCGACATTTTTATATTATTTGTTGAAATCTGAAAATTGACATAACACAATTATGAATTATGCTAGACCTAAAGACTTCACTTAAGTCGTATGACATTCTACGCATAACTTTTACACAGAATCATCATTCTCATATCAGCCAAAAGACGTCCACTGTTGAACACAGGCCTCCCCCAAGAGTCGCCACAACGACCTTACATAGAATAGAACAGCCATATTGGACAACAGAAACCTAAATTCTGATTAAGTAAGATATTAACAGTAAAAATATTTTACAGCAGATTTAAAATATGATTTATTATTAGTCTTCTAATTCTCATATACGAGTATTGTTACTATACCTTATATTTAAAACCTTATGTCGGTAGACATTTAGAGTCCTTATGATGTACTCGTACGAAACTGATATATCTATACATATCACACAATGGTCATAGTATTCCGGTTGAATGTGAACAATAATAGCATGGAATGATTTGTCTTCCACGAAGTGCCGAATTGGCTGCAATAATACGATTTCGAAGCAACATGCTTTGTTTACATACAGCCTCGTAATACTAAGAGATCTCACCAGCCATCTCCCGAACTTCTTCCATTGTGATACCCTCAGCGAGTTCTATGGTGAAAGCACAATTTGGTTGTACATGTTCACCATAGAGTATAATAACCGCCTAAAGTAAACAGCGACAATTCTTCTGTTAGTGTTAGTTAGACCCCATGGACGGAAAATGAGCTCTCCTTCTTATAAAATTATTTGTAATGACAAGTTCTGCTGAATTGTTTTGCATGACACGTTCATGGATGACGTCAAGGAAGCCGCGTGCATGCACGCTGTTGACTGAGAACCATTTGAACCTAACTTGTCCTTATAGGCTAGGTGCGGCTATGATTTTTTAATTTTTTTAATATTTTTAGTGACATAACCCAAAAAGCAGTTAGTTGCAAATGGCCGTTATTTGCAGTTTTAAAGGAAAAATAATTATATTATCATTTTATGTAATTAATTCAATGTTAATATGGGGCATCTGTATCATGAAACTTTGGTTTTACAGAAATTTGAAATCAATGAATTATTTAACATTTTAGAAAGCCGTTTTTGACGGCAGTAAGAAACACAAACGGTGTTAATTTTAGTCTTCTATTTTTTAAAACATGCCTGATTATTATAAATCTTTCTTTTGAACTTAGTGGATAGCTCACAAATGATTGAAATTAGCATTGACAAATCGAATGATTAAAATGATTGAAATTAGGGCCTCAACAAATCAAATTAGGGAATATGATTAAAACTTATAGGCGAAAGAATTAAAACAAAATTTAAATTAAAATCATTTATTATTCGTGTTCACAATGTTCGCCGCGGGTTCTAACACAAGCACGGACTAGTTTTCTCACTTCTGTTGTTGTTATTACAACTTTATCTCCAGACGCTGAATTCATTCTTGGATAAGAGTTTCCTTCGACATCTGTAAAAGAAGAATTTTAGTTAGGTACTATAAAATCAATAAGTAAAAAGTTTATAGAAGTATTTTATGCATGCTCTTCATAATTGCTTAAGTCAAGAATCTCTAACTATTTTTTTCAATTCTTAATTTTTGTTAGGGACTTGCTATCATTTACAGGCTCTCCATCATATCCTAAGGTTAGAATCAGGTCTATGAATAGGTACATAAAAAAAAAAAATTGCAAATTAAGATATCCGAATTCAATTCTTACTTTATGTGTGTACGTACCATTTTATTAAAAATTAAAACTAATCGATGTCCATTCCGGCGGGATGTTCTCCTTGTGAACCTAATTTTTCCTCATACGCGACATCTTACTCTCATCAGCGCACTTTGTTGTTATGCAAGCTCTGTAAAAAGAAAGATAGTTGTAAAACATCTTCCGTTACTCTTTATTTACAATTTTCTTGGCTTTGAGAAAGGAAGGTGAAGTTTACCTCACTAGATTTTCTGCAACGCAGCAACGTTGAGCCACCGTTTTAACGATGTCTTTCACCAAAGTTTCAATTAGTTTTTTCTTTGGCGCCTTGCCTGGGAACGCTGGAGATGGCCTTCCCGTGAGCGAGTGTGTCACTAAAACGCTGAAAAGATAAAAGGAGGAATAAGGTGGCATTCTAATTCTGATTTAAACAGGAAGTTGGGCAACATATATAATATCAAGGTTAATACCTGCGTACCTCTTCTTCTTTTTTAGTCTCATCGTGAACTTCCCCACCGACCGTTCCCGTGACGTGTTCACTTGCTTCGATCTGCTCGCTCAATTGTTTAATCGTCTCATCAGCTTGCGAGATGGTCAGTTCCATCTCCTTTATTAAAGAACATCGTGATGTGGAAAGTGTGGCAACACAAACTGAGAATGTGTTGCCACACTTTCCACATCACGATTATTTGCAGTTTCACTATACATTATAATATCTGTGCAGTAGCTGCTTTTTTGGAGCATGACTTATACCAGCCACTGAGCCTGTTAACTGCTGAAAAGGAAATTTATTATAAATGTTAAATATTTTTAAAGGGAAAATTTGAATGATATTGTCTGTTTAAATTTCAATAGCTATTTATAGTCTTACCGAAGTGGCAACATCAGTTTTCTTCGAAGAATTAGTACCAGACGCTTGCAGGGGACTAGCGGCAGTAAGCTGTTTTTAAAATAAAGGAAATATCGATTAGGCATTGTACTACGAACCAACAAAATGCATTTTTCTTTCGATTGAACTTCAAGAACTTACCGGTACGTCGGATGTTGCCACACTTTCCACATCACGTTTATATGCAGTATCAGCATTATATTTGTGCAGTAAATGCTTTTTCGGAGCATAATTTATGACAGCTACTGAGCCTGTTAACTGGTCCAAACAAGCCTGCGCCGCTGCATATCCTGAATTATCGGAACTTATTCCACACACCGGCATTTTCTTAACTTCTTGTTTTTACTGAAAATAAAAACAATAAAATATTTTATTGAAAACTTTTGGCTCTCATCATGTTTAACAAAACACACTTAAAACAGGAATGAAAAAGGTAGACTATGGTGAAGTCATAGAATCTAAGTATCAAACTTACGCGCTATTTGATTTCCTTCACAGCAGTTCACTCACGTAGCAAGTCAGCCAAAACAACCGATTGACTAGCGATGAGGGCAACAACCACACACAACTGGGAACCAAAGAGGACTGACGAAATTTTTGAAATTAACCTATTTATGTAGTGCGATAGTTCAATGGGTAAGGTTCACTCAGGTACCTCGTAAAATTAAATCTCTTTCTATTACTTTATTCTCTAGAAGGTACTATTTACATACAAGTTTAGACACCTGTGAGAGCTTTATTGTTCCAACACTTAGGCTAAAATTCAACAAAAGCCCTCAATTGTAATGTCAAAAGAACAATGAGAGTACTTTACCTAATTTCCCACGCCTGGCGATCTTCAGCAGTAATTCCTTTATCAGGGGTTATCTTTGCCAATACCTTGTTTGTAACTTTCTGGAACTATTAAGTTCCTACTTAAAAATAAAAGACATAAAATACCATGTCTGCATTCTAAATTATTTGGAAATAATTTTGTGTACAATTTACTATTAGACTTAAGATTACTTATAGGTATGTTGTGGCTAGAAATTACCATTGGCCTTAGAATTGATCACTTTATACAACCATTTCATTAGGTACAACGCAGCTTTGTGTCGCAATTATATTTCACTGCACTTATTTTCCTTTAGAAAATTATATATTACTTGCCACATCATGATAAGTCCTGATATAGTCAGTGTGCAAGGTTCTTTATCATCGGTCTACATTGTGCTCTAATTGTTGTTTCTACAATATTTCCATAATACAATGTTAAGAGACATATTTAAAATCATCAAATATTCAATTTTTAAAAAGAATAATTCAGGAGTTTCTTGCCATTACTTCTTCATAGGCATGGCCACTTGGTACCGCGCGCTAGCTTCGTATGATTTATAAGTGCCCATGTAGGTCTATGTAAAATGAATAATTTAGAGTTTGGGTTTGAAATACGACCATTTCATGCAAAAAAGTTTTATTTTAAGATCTGGTCATATCATAATACGTATACAAGTATTATATCTTTTTCGCAAAAACGTCGCTAATTTTGATAAATACACACCTCATTAAACCAGCATCCCTGTGATTTTCAAATACGTTCGTGTCGTAATATTGCAGATAATGAAACACCTTTTTGAGCTTTGGTGAATTTATTTTTACCAAATCTAATATTTTAATCGCATGGTGTGGATAAATAGATGGTATATTAATGTTACATTACATTAGATAACAATAAGGATCGTCATATTAATCATTTTTTGTATAAGAAACGAAAAAGCCACTTTCGAATTCGCTCTAGTGAATTTAGTAGATATTATACTTACATAAAATTTAATACGATTACATAATAACGAGACGTGTAAGGTAGCGACCAACTATTCGGCTGGTCGAGTCATAGCTTAGAAGCTTCGGGCATTTGGAAAACGTAAAGGCTGCAAAGCTGGTATTCCTCCACAGTCGAGACACAGGTCGGGAGTGTGACTCTTGTGACGTATATTCTTGTTGGTATCATCACATTGCCATCTCCTATTACTACCCGTAGGAATACTGAACAGTCAGAATGGGTATTACAAACAGTTCATCAAATTAAACAAAAGAATATGTCGAGAAAATGTACTAACCATGTCATCAGTTCTTGTATTAAGATTTCTGTTTATAAGAAACTTGGCAGCAGTTTTTGGTAAAAATTTACGGAAGTCTAGGTTTCGATTACGGACGTACTAATGCATTTCTGGATCGGAAGAATAATAATTGTAGTCATTCGTCTAAAGTTAAAAAAAAACCATCATGGTGATCCACATTCTTGTTTTTAATGTGAAGACTGAATGTGTTAAGATTAACAGTAACCAGGAACTTAGTACCTATACCATTTCTGGAGTCTACTTTATTAAACTAACCGTGATCATCACCACTGACCGTTTCCGTAAGGTGTGCATACCATATGATTATTTTAACTGTCTTATTATATTGGGAGATAGTGAGCTCCATATTTTTTATTTGAGAAGGTTCAGATTCATCCTCGGTTTTGTTGCCACATACGATTTTTACAGTGTTGAAATAATTAAAAAAAACCTTAATTTCTTATATTGAACCAATCAATTATATTATATTACTTTTTAACGTTTTTACTGCTCATAGTGGATTAGGAAAAAAGGCGCTACTGCACCGGCCGGGAAGTGCAAGCAAAAATTTCCCATACTTTTTGGATATTGCTGATAGTACATGCATACATACAAACATTCGCATTTATATATTAGTACCTGTGGATCAAGACAATGCTCATCGTCCGCTGATTTATCTAAGTCTACTTGCACATTTCTCGGAAAAGCAACCCGTATCCGTATTGTTCTTAATTCCAATATTTGTTTTAAAAATCACCATAAAACCTGGGGTCTTTTGTATTTTCGACCTTTTGTTTCAATTTCCTTAAATTGTGCGTTTAGATGGCCAGTACTACTTTGCTAGTATTATTTTCTTTGTTTAAGAGAGTGTTTCTGCGTGGTGGTCCCATTTAAGTCAATTTCAAAAAGTCACTTACCTATCGCATTTTAATGAAATTAATAATTGTTCCAAGAGTAAGTTTGAAAAGTTTCTAGGCTCGATTCTCGAATTTGTAATATAATACTTAAAAAATTTATGAAGGTTTACATTTCAACCTAAATGTTTGGATTAAGGAGTCACGTCAGAACTAGGAACATCATGAATCAAAAATTAATATACATAGTTACCCTATATTAAAATATGTATAAGTACTTAGTCGGGCCATAAATACTATTAAAATTAAAGAAAAATATTACATTCTATTCTAATTTGGAATCTATCATTATTACATGAATATTGACTGCTTTTTTATTTTCGCACAAAATGGTGTTAAATATTTTAAAATCTATCAATAGCGTGGGGTAACAAAAAAAATACCACAAGTAAAATGATAAAGTTTATGCTCAAAGCTATAAAGAAGCTTCCCAATTAGTAAGCAGAGTACATCGTAGACATTATCCGCCCTCAGAGATGGTTTGCTAGGGTAAGCTATCAAAGAGTGACTGAGCCACATTTTTGTGAAAAACGTGTCAAAACATCGGTACAAGTGTATCAAGACACGATTCTCGGGAAAGACGGTGGCCGGCACCACTTTCAGAAAAGGCTTAAAAATGTGTGATCCTTTACTTTATATTTGGTCAATTAATAGGGACGTTGATTACCGCCACAAGTGTCCACTTTCAGCGGTATTCAGCGATTCTCTCAATCAACAGCACTTGAGATCATTTTGGATTTAAAAAAAATCTACTAGTTAATGTTAGGATTAATTATCTAAGATATTCCTATCAATATTAATAAAAAAATAGATATAAAATATATTCTTTTTTTTTTATTGTTCCATTCCTCAAAAGGAAAAAAGCACCCATAGAGGATCACGTTGTTGTCCATCTTCCTGTCTGCCAAGGCCCTTTATCTCAGAAACGCTTGAAGGTATCGAGTTGAAATTAAAACTATAGGTATACTCAGGTCTGTGGTCCCCTGAAATTGAAAAAAAAATCAAACTTGTATGGTAACAAAAAAATAAAACTGCCTTTCAAGTCACAGAAAACGTATATTTCGACACTCTCAAGGGAAACAAAATTCCTAGGGTTGTTGTGTAGGTCACATTCATCCCGTTGACTCAGTATCCTGAAAGGCATAAAACAAAGTCTTATAGCACAGTTACAGGAATAAATCTGAAAACAAGAAAATTGTTAGAACCCAAAAAAAAAACTTTTTTTTCGATTCGGAAAAATCTTGAGATCCCATACGGGATTTGAACTATTCTTAAATAATAATAATAAACTTA
This sequence comes from Mythimna ferrago, assembly GCA_910589285.2. Lineage (NCBI taxonomy): Eukaryota > Metazoa > Arthropoda > Insecta > Lepidoptera > Noctuidae > Mythimna > Mythimna ferrago. The sequence continues at coordinate 8,462,503 of OU342693.1, forward strand.
TTTCAGGAAATTATTCCCATATAAATTACAAATTCCACACAAATATTAATCACTAAAAATTTCCCATACTTTTTGGATATTGCTTAAAGTACATACATACATACAAACATTCGCCTTTATATTATTACCTGTGTGTGTATATTAGTACCTGTGGATCAAGACAATGCTCGTCGTCCACTACTTTATCTAAGTTTACTTACACATTTCTCGGAAAAGCAACCCGTATCCTTATTGTTATTAATTCCAATATTTGTCTTAAAAATCAGCATAAAACCTGGTGGTCCTTTGTACTTTCACCCTTTTGTTTCATTTTCCTCAAATTGTGCGTTTAGACTGCCAGTATTACTTTGCTGGTATTATTTTCTTTGTTTAAGAGAGTGTTTCTGCGAGGTGGTCTCATTTAAGTCCGTATCGATTCAAAAGCCCTTTATCGTATTTTAATTACATTAATAATTAATTCTATTTAGGAGTAAGTTTGATAAGTTTCTAGGCTCGATTCTCGAATTTGTAATATAATGCTTCAATTTTAGAATAAAAAGTTTAAACCTTAACCTACTTGTTTGGATTAAGGAGTCACGTCAATCAAAAATTAATATAGTTACCATGTAATAAAATAAATGTATGTAATGAAATGACCTCCTTGGAAATGACATTTCATTTTTTTAATTTTTAAGCTGTGGATACGGGGTGACGTATCATTCAATGACAGATGATGTTTAGATTATTTTGTGCATTTTATTGTTATAAAAACTTGTAGAGAGATAATTAAAGGGATATAATTGAGGAGGCGATATTAGTGAACTTTAATGTCGTTTCTTTGTTTTCAGGTGAGATAAAAGTGTAATTTTAGTTAAACGATAATTGTTATACTGTAAAAGCATGTTGAATAAAACAAATCTTTGTTTTCAGAGAAACAATTTGTGGTTTATTTCGAAAATCCTCAATAAAATCCATTATATGTTTAAGAACTTAGTCTGGCCATAAATACTATTACAATTTAACAAATTTAAGAAATCTTGTTTGAAAGCATACATTTTTATATCAGGAAATGAGTATAGCACCTAGAACTATGTCGCATATTTTAAAAGACGAATAAGAACTTGTAACCTATAAGAGACTGCACGAGTCATTATTACACTGACATAATTAAAAAATTAATAGGGTGGTAAAATCAAAACAACTTCTTTAGCGATACGCAAAAAAAGCTAAAAAGAAATCTATTGAGCAAGGTTTTAGTATGTTGAATCACGAAGTTTATACTCAAAGCTCTATAGAAACTTCCCAATTAGTAGACAGAGTATATCGTAGTAAATTATTCGCCCTCTAAGATAATTTGCTAGGGTAAGCTATTAAAGAGTTACTGATCCACATTTTTGTGAAAAAAGTGTCAAAACATCGTTTTACATGAAAGATACAAGATACGATTCTTGGGAATGTGGTAAATTAATAACACCATGTTTCTAACCAAGAATGGCCTTCTCAGCAAGACTCAGCACTGGGTCATAAATCTCGATCTATCCAGGCGTGGTTGCAACAACAACGTTTTGTACTTCATTAGAGCTGGAGCTCAAAACTTATGGAGTGTGCACACAAGATTGGCAGTGAACAATTTTCCCATGGAGAGAGTGCGTAAACTATTGATAACTGGACTCAACGTTTACAGAACTGTCAAGTCAATGAAGATCATTTTGAATGTGCTTCATCAATTTTTACCCGACTACGGCAAAGCCAAAGGAGGGTTAAGATTTAGACAGGCTATGTATATATGTATGTGAGTATGTTCATCTGTCATAGCTCCTAATCTACTTACCGGAACTCAACTTAAGAGGTATCATTAGAACCGTCTTAATTGTCCTCTGAATATAGGCTACGTGACGTGTTACAAAAGTGGATATGGCGCCCTCTAGCGGACAAAAAGTAAAAGTGTTAAAAATAAAAATCGAGATAAATACTCCGTGTTTGGTATCATTTGAAAGGGCTTAACTTGTAAATTTCCAAGACATTCCTCAAATTTAAAGTGACGCCCTCTAGCGGACAAAAAGTAATGTGTTAAAAAAAATGTTAAGATAAATACACCGTGTTTGATATCATTTGAAAGGGCTTCACTTGTTCTTATAAAAAAATATCATCAAAATTCAATATGGTGCCCTCTAGTGGACGAAGTTTTGTGTTAAAAAAAATGATTAACACGTCCTGTTTGGTATCATTTGAAAGGGCTTCACGTAACTAGTGTAGAAGCACAGCGATATAACACCAATGTTGTTTAAGTAAAAAAACTAAAACCCGAGTATGCTGAAATAAACAAACTTGTTTCATACTTTTTCAGCGTCGTTTTTTTTGTCGTAGTCGGGTTTTAGTTTTTTTACTTTTTGTGCAATAGAAAAGCATATATCGTTTCTTGTAACACTATTTATGGCAAGACTAGGTATACGAGGAGCCAATTAGATCATAGATATACGACATCGACATTTTTTCAAAAAAGTATCTAGTAGTTTTTATGCATAATTTTTACATTATTTAGTAGAAACACTTACAGGACTTCGGTTCGGTAACAGGAACATTTAGAAGAGTCGGTAATTGAAAATAGTTAATTGGATGATATAGCACATTAATAACTGGATCCTCAATTGAGAGGAAGAATCGAAGGAGAGAAATAGCTCAGGTATTCTATAAAATAACCAGGCAATGTATAGAATATCTAGGGCGTACAGGCAATACATGAAGTGTTATGAATATTGGGCACGCCACAATCATGGCGGTAAGTCCCCTCTTTGAGGCGTGGCTGGAAAGACCTCACGGCGTCCTTATCTTCCGTATGACGCAGGTCCTCACCGGACATGGTTCGTTCGGGAGGTTCCTGCACCGGATTCGTGCGGAAGTGACGCCCGGGTGTCGCCACTGTGCGGAATGCCCGGAGGACACGGTGGAGCACACAGTCGAGGTGTGCCCTGCTTGGGCGGAGCATCGCCGTGCCCTCGTGGAGGCGGAGACCTCTCGCATCGGGCCTTGGTTGAGGCCATGGTCCGGAGCGAGGAGGAGTGGCAGGCGGTCGCCGACTTCTGCGAAGCAGTAATGCTCGCAAAGGAGGAGGCTGACCGTATCAGGCAACGGCAGTCTGGCCGCCGCCGGGATTCTGATCCCGATTTCCGGCCACCGTAGGCGCGGACTTGCGGACAGTGAGCAATGGGTAGCTCGCTGTCCGGCCGTCCGGTAACCGTCCGGACCAAGCCCAAGTCGTCGACGGCGCGCACTGTTCCCGCGCGCCTCAAAGAGTTGTCAGCAACAGCAGGGACCCAGCCGGGTCGAAGCCTACTGTGGCCAGGGTTATCCAAAAGGGAGCTCGAGCCCCGGTATGAAGGCTAGAAGGAACGGGGTGGGTCTTTTAGTCAGTAAGAGTCTGACACTATCTCCCGCTCCGCCCAAGAGCGGGGGTGGTCATTGGATGATATTTTCCGACCATAAAAAAAAAGTGTTATGAATATTATCGTCCTCCTAGGTAATGTGTACAATTCCTGGATAAATAACCCTATTCGTACATAAAATCAATATGTGTAAGAAATGAGACCAGGCAAGGAATTGACATAATTTTAGGGCACCCCGACACGGACCGGTTAGTGTAGAAGCTCCACTCCACTCTGCTCTCGCCTTAGCCTTAGTAAATATATAGTTAAATCTCGTATGAAGTCTCACGATTTTTCCAAATCGTCGGACTTTTTGTAGCGTAACAACTTTACTGTTTTCACATTTATTCCTATATCTGTGCTATAAGACTGAATAAGACCTTGTTTTATGCCTTTCAGAGTCAACGAGATGAATGTGACCTACACAACAAACATAAGAATTTTGATTCCTTTGAGAGTGTCGAAATATACGTTTTCTGTGACAAAAACGGCCGTTTCTTTTGTTTCGTTTCCTCAGAAGTTTGTGTTTATTTTCAGCTTCGAGAGCCCACAGCCCTGAGTATATAGTTGTAATTTCAACTCGATACCTCCTAGCGTTTCTGAGATAACGGGTCTTGACAGACTGGAAGACGAATAACAAAGTGTTCCTATAAGGGTTTTGTTTTTTTTACTTTTGAGTTATGGAATACCAAAAACACTACAAAGAATGCATTTTATATCTATTATTTATTAATATTGTCAGGAATAACTATAATTAAAAAATACTAACATAAGTTAGTAGATATTTTATTTAATCCAAGATGATCTCAACTGCTGTTGATTCAGAGAATCGTTGAATACCGCTGAAAGTGGACACTTGTGGCGGTAATCAACGTTCCTAACGTTGACCAAATGCAAAGTAAAGATCATACATTTTGGTTAGGCCTTTTCTGAAAGTGGTGCCGGCCACCAAAACAATGGTACGTATGGTAAGGACTAGTCATTTGGAGCAATAGTTAATGTGACACAAAAGTTTTAGAATCATTCTCAGTCAAATTGTACAAGTTTGAAGACTCGACATTTTTATACATTTATTGATAACTGAAAGTTTATATAAAATAATGATGAACAATGCTAGAACTAAAGACTAAAATTAAGTTGTAGACATTCTACGCATAACTTTTGTTTTAAAGAAATTTTAAATCAATGACTTATTTAAAATTTTAGAAAGCCGTTTTTGATGGCATTAAAAAACACTAAACTAAACACACACACGGTGCTAATTTTGGTCCAATATTTTTTAAAATCTTTCTTTTGAGGTATCAACTTAGCGGATAGCTCCTCAACAAATCAAAGTGGGGGATATGATTAAAATTTATAGGCGAAAGAATTAAAGCCAAATATAAATTAAAATCGTTTATTATTCGTCATTTAAAATGTTCGCCGCGGTTTCTAACACAAGTAGGTACTTCGGTCTTCTCACTTCTGTAGTTGTCATTTGAACTTTATCTCCACTTTAAACGCTGAATTAATTTTTTGATGACAGTTCCTTTGCCATCTGTAAAAGAAGAATTTTAATTTTAATTACTATAAAATCAATTAAGTAAAAAGTTTATAAGGTATCTCCTACATGCTCTACATAATTGCTTAATTCAGGAATCCTTTAAATACTTTTTTCAATTCTTTATTTTTGTTGTGGACTTGCAATCATTTACAGGCAATAGGGTAGTTTCCAGGGTCAAAATAATTACATTTTATTTAGTCCGTCTTTTAGATTATAAAAAAATATTGCACACGTATTTTTTCTTTTTTCAATTAAACAAAAAAAAAACTAAGATATAGCCCATTAAAGTTACGTATGACGTACCCCGTGCGAAAAAATGTAGCACGGCGTGATGTTACACGTAACTTTATTGGCCATATCTTTGTCATTTTTGGTTTAATTTACAAATAAAAAAATACGTGTCCTTTATTTTTGAATAATCTAAAAGACAGACTAATTAAATTTTTTACGGCAACTAGCCTATTATAGCTCCATCCTAAGGATAGAATCAGTTCTTTGAATACTTAATAAAAAAATAAAATTTTTGCTAATTAAGATATTCGAATACAATTCTTACCTTATATGTGACTAATCCGAGTCCGATTCCGGCGGGATGTTCTCCTTATGAACCCTATTTTTCCTCATACGCAACATCTTACTCTCATCAGCGCACTTTATTGTTATACAAGCTCTGTAAAAAGAATGATAGTTGTATAACATCTTCCGTTACTCTTTATTTACAATTTTCTTGGCTTTGAGAAAGGAAGGTGAAGTTTACCTCACTAGATTTTCTGCAACGCAGCAACGTTTAGCCACTATCTTCACGATGTCGTTCACGAAAGTTTCGTTTAATTTTTTCTTTGGCGTCCTCTCTGGGAACGCTGGAGATGGCCTACCCGTGAGCGAGTGTGTCGCTAAAACGCTGAAAAGATAAAAGGAGGAATAAGGTGACATTCTATTTCTGAATAAAACAGGAAGTTGAGCAACATATATAATATAAAGATTAATACCAGCGTGAAAAAACTGTTGACGATAATTTTCTGGTAGCGCTTCTGTACGAATCCCAGTTTATATTTTGGAATATCTTTCTTGGTATCTTTGTCTTTCCTTTTCCTATTGACACCTGCAAAAATATAAAACAGTCAGTATGGGTACTATTAACTCTATTGAATTAGACAATTGAAGATGTTGAGGGAAAAGTACTAACTACGTCATCAGCTCCTGTATGTGTTTCATCCGAGTCTGGATCGGAAGAATCTGAACTTTCGTCCATCTTCTGAAAATAAATAAAATATTATGGTTTTCTATATTCTTGCTTTTCGTTTGAAGATTAACAGTTACCAAGAACTTAGTTTACCATTTCTCGAGAGTCTTCTTTATTAGTCTCATCGTGAACTTCCCCACTGGCCGTTCCCGCGACGTGTTCACGCGCTCCGATCTGCTCTGTCAACTGTTTTATCGTCTCATCACGTTGCGAGATTGCCAGTTCCATCTCCTTTATTAAAGAACATTCGTTCTCAGTTTGGGTTGCCACACTTGCCACATCGCGATTAATTGCAATGTCAGCATTATGTCTCTGCAGTAGACGTTTTTTTGGAGCATGACTCATACCATCTACTGGGCCTGTTAACTGCTGAAAAGGATATTTTTTATAATTTTTAATGGGAAAATTGGAATGATATTGTCTGTATAGACTTCAATAGCTATTTATAGTCTCACCAAAGTAGCAACATCTGACTTCCTCGGAGAATTAACATCAACCGCTTGTAGGGGACTAGCGGCAATTGGCTGCTTCTAAAATAAAAGAAGTATCGGTTAGGCATTGTACTATGAACCAACAAAATTCATTTTGCATTCGATTGAACTTCAGAAACTTACCGGTACGGCGGATGTTATAAAGTATTGACAATTAAACTTTGCGGCTTTTACAGTCTTCTTACGGTTTGCTGCAAATAACATAAAAGGTATTTTAAATCTGTAACATAATGTTTTACTGATCGGAATCTAATAAAAGAACCAGTAAGAAATATTTACAGTTTTCACAATCCGTTCCTTGCAAATTGCTTTGCAGGCCCAAAGTATCCTGCGCCGCATCACATCCTGAGTTGTCACTTGCCGGCATTTTCTTAACTTCTTGTTCTTACTGAAATTTTATAAAAACAACAAATTACTTTTTTGAAAACTTTCGGCTCTAATCATGTTTAACAAAACACACTTAAAACAAGAATGAAAAAGGCAGACTACGGTGAAGTCATAGAATCTAAGTATCAAACTTACGCGCTATTTGATTTCCTTCACAGCAGTTTACTCACGCAGCAAGTCAGCCAAAACAACCGATTGACTAGCGATGAGAGCAACAACCACACACAACTGGGAACCAAAGAGGACTGACGAAATTTTTGAAATTTACCTATTTATGTAGTGCGATAGTTCAATGGGTGAACATTAACTCAGGTACCTCATATAAGTAAATCTCTTTCTATTACTTTATTATCTACTACTATTTACATTCAAGCTTTACTTTTCTAGCGCTTAAAATTCAACAAAAGCCCTCAATTTTAATGTCAAAAGAACAATGAGAGTAATTTAACTAATTCCCACGCCTGGCGATCTTCAGCAGAAATTCCTTTATCAGGGGTTATCTTCGCCAATACCTTGTTTGTAACTTCCTGGAACTATTAAATCCCTATTTAAATTTTAACGACATAAAATACCATGTCTACATTCTAAATTATTTGGAAATAAGTTTGTGTACAATTTAATGTCAGATTTAAGTATGTTGTGTTTGAGTATGTCTTAAAAGTATGTCGCCGGGATTCCGATCCCGATTTCCAGCCACCGTAGACGCGGGCTTGCGGACAGTGTGTGTGTAACTGTCCGGACCAAGCCCAAGACGTCGACGGCGCGCGCTGTTCCCGCGCGCCTCAAGGAGTTGTCAGCAACAGCAGGGGCCCAGCCGGGTCGAAGCCTACTGGGGCCAGGGTTATCCGAAAGGGCGCTCGAGCCCCGGTATGAAGGCTTGAAGGAACGGGATGGGTTTTTTAGTCAGTAAGAGACTGACACTATCTCCCGCTAAGCCCAAGAGCGGGGGTTGTCATAAGATGATTTTTCCCACCTAAAAAAAAAAAAACCATTTCATGCAAAAAAGTTTTATTTTAAGATCTGACAAGTATTATAATTTCTCCGCAAAAACTTCGCTAACATAAGACTTTAATTTTGATAAATACACACCTCATTACGTCGGCATCCCTGTGATTTTCAAATACGTTCATATCGTAATAACGCAAATAATGGAACATCTTTTTGAGCTTTGGTGAATTTATTTTAACCAAATCAAATATTTTAATCGTATGATCCGTAATCGTAAAAATTTAATAGTATGGATGTCGCCTAAATGGTACCGAATAGAGATGGGTCTAAAATTAATAAGCTGCTAAATTAACACTGCTAAATTTTTTTAGTGTCAACACCTGTTAAATAAGTTCTGAGATAGCTGTTAAATTTAGCAGTCACAACAAAATAATATCTGGTATCAGCCTTTTCAACAATTAACATTTTTAAATGGAAATAAAAAATATATAAAATTTTAAGATAATTATTTTGTTACTAAGTGATAAGTAGATATAAGAAAAAAAAAATAAAAAAAAGAAACAAGAAAAAAAAAAACAAAAGACCATTATATAAAAATTACGAATACTAAAAAAAAACATAAGAAAAAAAAAAAAAATCGTTGTAAATAAATTGATTCTCATTATAAATACGCCAACAGAAAAAGTTGACAGTCCTAAGCCTGTGAAAAGTATGAAGGAAATGAGAATTAATTAGGTGATAAAAATCTGTCTGTGACTAAATTTAACAGTTGCTAAAAATAAGCCTGTGAAAAGTATGAAGGAAATGAGAATTAATCACAGGAATTAATGACGTATAAACTCACTCTATAAACGTCTGTGACCAAAATTTAACAGTTGCTGAAAATAACTGCTAATTTTAACTGTTAATTATTTTTAGCATTAGCATTTAGCAGTGTTATTTTTTTTTAACGTTTAAGCCCATCTCTAGTACCGAAATATCAATATTACATTACATTAGATAACAATAAGGATCGTCATATTAATCATTTCTTGTAAAAGAAATAATAAGAATAGTGAATTTAGTAGATATTATTCTTATATAAAATTTAATAAGATTACTTAACAACGAGACGTGTAAGGTAGCAACCGAGACCGATGCTTTTCAACTTTTCGGCTGGTCGAGTCAAAGCATAGGAGCTTCGGGCATTTGGACAACGTAATGCTGCAAAGCTGGTATTCCTCCACAGTCGAGACACAGGTCGGGAGTATGACTCTTGCGAGGCATATTCTTGTTGGTATCATCACATTGTCATCTCCTATTAGCACCCGTAAAAACCCCTTTAGAGTCAGAATGGGTATTACAAATAGTTCATCGAATTACACATAACAATGTGTCGAGAAAATGTACTAACCATGTCATTTTAATAAAATTTTTCGGAAGTCTATATTTCGATTACGGATGTTCCAATGGATTTCTGGATCGGAAGAATAATAATTGTAGTCCTTAATTTAAAAGTCAAAAATATATCATTGTGATCTAGTTTCTTATTTTTAATGTAAAGACTGAATGTGTAAAGATTAACAGTAACCAGAAAATTAGTATACCATTTCTCGAGCCTACTTTATTAGACTAATCGTGATCGTCACCACTGACCGTTTCCGTAAGGTGTGCATACGATACGATTATTTTACCTGTCTCATTAAATTGGGAGATAGTGAGATCCGTACTCTTTATTTATGAAGGTTCAGATTTTTCCTCGGTTTGTGTTGCCACATTACGAGTTTTTATAGTGTTGAAATAATTTAAATAACGAATGGTCTTAAATCCATATATTGAACCAATCAATTTATGCTTTTAGGAGCATTAGCTTTGCCAGCTACTGATCATGCAATTACTTTTATGCGGGCGAAGTCGCTTGTTGAAGCTAGTATATCATTTGTCTTGCTAATATAGCTATCTATATCTTAAAGGACTGTATGGGAAATCAACAGCAAAAAGAACTATGTATCTTTCATCCAAATCCGTTTAGGTGCTTGAGCGAGAAGTAGTGTCACACACCATCACACATACTATTAGCTCAAATAACATCTGGAAATTTGGGTTTATCTATACTAAAATACATTATAATCAGTAAAGGAAAACAATAGGACCAGAAAACAGAAAGTTATTACTTTTTAACGTTTCGGCTGCTATTGGTGGATAAGGAACAAAGGTGCTACTGCACCGGCTAGAAAGTGCAAGCAAAAATTTTCCATACTTTTTGGATATTGCTGATAGTACATATAAACATTCGCCTTTATATTATTAGTACCTGTAGATCAAGATAATGCTCGTCGTCCACTACTTTATCTAAGTCTATTTACACATTTCTTGGAAAAGCAACCCGTATCCGTATAGTTCTTAATTCCAATATTTGTCTTAAAAATCACCATAAAACCTGGTGGTCCTTTGTATTTTCACTCTTTTGTTTCAGTTTTGTCAAATTGTGCGCCAGTACCTACTACTTTTCCAGTATTATTTTTTTGTTTAGGAGAGTGTTTCTACGAGGTGGTCCCATTTTATGTCCGTATGGATTAAAATGTCCTTTTTCGTATCTTAATTAAATTAATAATTATTCCTATTTAGTAGTAAGTTTGAAAAGTTTCTAGATTCGATTTGTAATATAAATGAATCAAAAATTTAAAAAATCAGCTAGAATTTTTTGAGAGAATCGTTGAATACCGCTGTAAGTTTGAAAAGTTTCTCTGCTCAATTCTCTTGTATAATATAAGAATTTATGAACACGAAGGTTTACAACTAAATGTTTGGATTAAGGAGTCACGTCAGAACTAGAAACATTATGAACCAAAAATTAATATAGATATCATATATTAAAATAAATGTACTTATAATAAGTACTTAGTCTGCCCATAAACATTCGAATTTGGAATCTGTCATTCTTACATGAATATTGACTGTTTTCTTATTTTCGCGCCTAATGGTGTTAAATATTTAAAAATTATAAATGGTGTGGGGTGACAAAAAAAATCAAGTAGAATGATAGTGTTATAATATATCAAAGCTATAGATATATAGTTGAGTATATCAAAGCTATAAAGAAGCTTCCCAATTAGTAAGCAGAGTACATCGTAGACATTATCCGTCCTCAGAGATGGTTTGCTAGGGTAAGCTATCAAAGAGTGACTGAGCCACATTTTTGTAAAAAACGTGGCAAAACATCGGTACACATGTATCAAGACACGATTCTCGGGAAGGTGGTAAAGCTTCTTAAGAACATCATGTTCCAAAACAAGAATGACCCTTTCAGCAAGACTCAGCACTGGGTCATAAAGCTCGATCTACCCAGGCGTAGTTGAAAACGAACGTTTTGGACTTCATTAGAGCTGAAGACTGGCCGTCATCCGATCATAATTCACTGGATTTTGATTTACTGCAGTCTTAGAGCAACAGCAGGGGTGCTGTTGCTGACAACTCCTTGAGGCGTGCGGGAACAGTGCGCGCCGTCGACGACTTGGGCTTGGTCCGGACAGTTACCGGATGGTCGGACAGCGAGCTACCCATTCTCTTCACTCACTGTCCGCAAGCCCGCACCTACGGTGGCTGGAAATCGGGATCGGAATCCCGGCGGCGGCCAGACTGCCGTTGCCTAATACGGTCAGCTTCCTCCTTTGCGAGCATTACTGCTTCGCAGAAGTCGGCGACCGCCTGTCACTCCTCCTCGCTCCGGACCATAGCCTCAACCAAGGCCCGGCGCGAGAGGTCTCCGCCACCGATCGCCCCCACGAGGGCACGGCGATGTTCCACCCAAGCAAGGCACACCTCGACTGTGTGCTCCTCCGTGTCCTCCGGACGTTCCGCACAGTGGCGACACTCGGGCGTCACTTCCGCTTTGATTAACAACCAAGAATGGCCCTTTCAGCAAGACTCATCACTGGGTCATAAAGCTCGATCTACCCAGGCGTGGCTGGAAATGAACATTTTCTACTTCATTAGAGCTGAAACTGGCCGTCATGTAGTCCCGATCCTAATTCATTGGATCATGGTTTATGGTCAGTTTTAGAGGATATATGACATGCTCTAAACGTTTTGGTAATTTGGAGTCCCTAAAACAATACATAAGATCCTGTATCCTAAGAGACACCGCCTAAACCGCCGTGGACGGAAAATGAGCTCTCCTTCTTATAAAATTATTTGCAATGACAAGTTCTGCTGAACTGTTTATAACCGACTTCTAAAAAAGGAGGAGGTTCTCAATTCGGATGTTTGTATTTTATTTTAATGTATGTTCGCGCATAACTTCGTCGCTTGCCAACCGATTTGAAAAATTCTTTTTTTGTTGGAAAGGGTATACTTCCTAAATGGTCCAATAGTCACCAAGTCGGGATCTGATGATGGAATCTTGGCGAAATCGAGGGAAGTCCTCTCATTTTGATATTTTCATCAAGGACTTAAGCATTTACAGTTAAAAACTGACATTTGATGAGGTGAAACTGGTGAAGAAGACCAAAAATGGCCAACGGAACTTCATACTCAAACAGATACACACATGAACATAGTTATGCGACTATGACAACACAAATAAATGAATAATTCTGAATAGTCATATTGAAAATGGTATCATCGAAGTGACTTGATGATGGTGATGGAGCCGGAAGATAGGCACCGGAACTCCGTAACTAATCAATGTATCCTAGCCGTGTTTGGGCTAATTAGAATTGACATGAGATGCACTTTGGCTATAAAGTACTACTGAACTGATCTAATGATGATGATGATGGAGCTGAAAGATAGGCACCGGAACTCTGTAATTAATCAATGTATCATACACGTGTTTGGGCTTATTAGAATTGTCATGAGATGCACTTTGGCTATAAGGTACTATCGAACTAATCTGATGATGACGCCAGAAAGTGGAAGGTAGACACGGGAACTTCATAATAAAATGATGTATTCTAGCAGGGTTTCAGTTAATTGGAATTGTCATGAGAAAAAGGTACTCTGGCTGTAAGTGTATTGCAACTAAAAAGTGTGAAATAAAAAACTTTTTATAAAAAAAAATAACCGGCTTCACTAAAAAAACACTAAAACAATCAAAATAATTTTAATTTCGGAAGTCGGTGTTAAATAAGGAACAAACAAAAACGAAAAACACCGACTTCCAAAATTATTTAGTGAAGTCAGTTATTTTTTTTTTTATAAAAAGTTTTTGCATGACACGTTCATTGATGATGTCAAGGAAGCCGCGTGCATGCACGCTGTTGACTGAGAACCATTTGAACCTAACTTGTCCTTAGAGGCTAGGTATGGCTATGATTTTTTAATTTTTTTAATATTTTTTAGTGACATAACCCAAAAAACAGTTAGTTGCAAATGGCCGTTATTTGTAGTTTTAAAAGAAAAATCAGTATTTTATCATTTTATGTAATTAATTCAATGTTAATATGGGGCATCTGTATCATGAAACTTTGGTTTTACCAATGATTGAATTTATCAATGATTTATTTAAGATTTTAGAAAGCCGTTTTTGACGGCATTAAAAAACACAAACGGTGTTAATTTTAGTCTTCTATTTTTAAAAACATGCCTGATTATTACAAATCTCTCTTTTGAACTTAGCGGATAGCTCACAAATAATTGAAGTAAGCATTGACAAACGAAATGATTAAAATTATTGAAATTAGGACCTCAACAAATCAAATTAAGGAATATGATTAAAACTTATAGGCGAAAGAATTAAAACTAAATTTAAATTAAAATCATTTATTATTCGTGTTCACAATGTTCGCCGCGGGTTCTAACACAAGCACGGACTAGTTTTCTCACTTCTGTTGTTGTTATTGCAACTTTATCTCCGGACGGACGCTGAATTCATTCTTGGATAAGAGTTTCGTTCGACATCTGTAAAAGAAGAATTTTAGTTACCATAAAATCAATAAGTAAAAAGTTCATAGAGGTATTTCATGTATGCTCTTCATAATTGCTTAAATCAAGAATCTCTAATTACTTTTTTCAATTCTTAATTTTTGTAAAGGACTTGCTATCATTTACAGGCTATATCAGCTCTATCATATCCTAAGGATACAATCAGGTCTATGAATACTTAAAAAAAAAAATACTTGCAAATTAAGATATCCGAATTCAATTCTTACTTTATGTGTGTACGTACCATTTTATTAAAAATTAAAACTAATCGATGTCCAATTCCGGCGGGATGTTCTCCTTGTGAACCCTATTTTTCCTCATACGCGACATCTTACTCTCATCAGCGCACTTTGTTGTTATGCAAGCTCTGTAAAAAGAAAGATAGTTGTAAAACATCTTCCGTTACTCTTTATTTACAATTTTCTTGGCTTTGAGAAAGGAAGGTGAAGTTTACCTCACTAGATTTTCTGCAACGCAGCAACGTTGAGCTACCGTTTTTACGATGTCTTTCACCGGAATTTCATTTAGTTTTTTCTTTGGCGCCTTGCCTGGGAACGCTGGAGATGGCCTTCCCGTAAGCGAGTGTGTCACTAAAACGCTGAAAAGATAAAAGGAGGAATAAGGTGGCATTCTAATTCTGATTTAAACAGGAAGTTGGGCAACATATATAATATCAAGGTTAATACCTGCGTACCTCTTCTTCTTTTTTAGTCTCATCGTGAACTTCCCCACCGACCGTTCCCGTGACGTGTTCACGCGCTTCGATCTGCTCGCTCAATTGTTTAATCGTCTCATTTGATTGCGAGATGGTCAGTTCCATCTCCTTTATTAAAGAACATCGTGATGTGGAAAGTGTGGCAACACAAACTGAGAATGTGTTGCCACACTTTCCACATCACGATTATTTGCAGTTTCACTATACATTATAATATCTGTGCAGTAGCTGCTTTTTTGGAGCATGACTTATACCAGCCACTGAGCCTGTTAACTGCTGAAAAGGAAATTTATTATAAATGTTAAATATTTTTAAAGGGAAAATTTGAATGATATTGTCTGTTTAAATTTCAATAGCTATTTATAGTCTTACCGAAGTGGCAACATCAGTTTTCTTCGAAGAATTAGTACCAGACGCTTGCAGGGGACCAGCGGCAGTAAGCTGTTTTTAAAATAAAGGAAATATCGATTAGGCATTGTACTACGAACCAACAAAATGCATTTTTCTTTCGATTGAACTTTAAGAACTTACCGGTACGTCGGATGTTGCCACACTTTCCACATCACGTTTATATGCAGTATCAGCATTATATTTGTGCAGTAAATGCTTTTTCGGAGCATAATTTATGACAGCTACTGAGCCTGTTAACTGGTCCAAACAAGTCTGTGCCGCTGCATATCCTGAATTATCGGAACTTATTCCACACACCGGCATTTTCTTAACTTCTTGTTTTTACTGAAAATAAAAACAAAAAAATATTTTTTTGAAAACTTTTGGCTCTCATCATGTTTAACAAAACACACTTAAAACAGGAATGAAAAAGGCAGACTATGGTGAAGTCATAGAATCTAAGTATCAAACTTACGCGCTATTTGATTTCCTTCACAGCAGTTCACTCACGCAGCAAGTCAGCCAAAACAACCGATTGACTAGCGATGAGGGCAACAACCGCACACAACTGGGAACCAAAGAGGACTGACGAAATTTTTGAAATTAACCTATTTATGTAGTGCGATAGTTCAATGGGTAAGGTTCACTCAGGTACCTCGTAAAATTAAATCTCTTTCTATTACTTTATTCTACAGTAGGTACTATTTACATACAAGCTTAGACACCTGTGAAAGCTTTATTGTTCCAACACTTAGGCTAAAATTCAACAAAAGCCCTCAATTGTAATGTCAAAAGAACAATGAGAGTAATTTAACTAATTTCCCACGCCTGGCGATCTTCAGCAGAAATTCCTTTATCAGGGGTTATCTTTGCTAATACCTTATTGGTAGCTTCCTGGAACTATTAAGTCCCTATTTATTAAAAATCAACGACATAAAATACCATGACTGATTTCTAAATTATTTGGAAAAAAGCTTGTGTGCAATACTATAGTTAGATTTAAGAATACTTATAGGTATGATGTGGCTAGATTAGCCTTTGCTAAAGCACTGATCACTGATCACTTTATACAACCATTTCATTAACAACGTAAGAAATACTGCAGCTTTGTGTCGTCATTATATTTCACTGCACTTATTTTCCTTCAGAAAATTATATATCACTTGCCACATCATGATAAGTCATGATGTGGCCAGTGGGCAAAGTTGACCAATTTTTACCGCGCGCTAGCTTCTGACAATTTATAAGAGTCCAAGTAGGTCTATGTAAGATAAATAATTTTGAGTTTGGATTAGAAATACGACCATTTCATGCGAAAAAGTTTTATTTTAAGATCTGGTCACATCCTATTACAAGTATTATTAACTTCGCTAACATAAGACTTTAATTTTGATAAATACACACCTCATTAAACCAGCATCCCTGTGATTTTCAAATACGTTCGTCGTTCGTGTCGTAATAATGCAAATAATGAAACATCTTTTTGAGCTTTGGTGAATTTATTTTTATTTGGTAAAAATAAATTATGCAAATATTTTAATGTAAATAAATAGATGGTATATCAATGATACATTACATTACATAACAATAAGGATCGTCATATTAATCATTTCTTTTTTTTTTTCTGTTTATTTTGTATTTGGGACTTTTATACAAATGTACATGCCAGTCCCATCGGACCTTATACAATTATTACTATACACTAAAACGTAACAGCACAAACTTAATTAAGCTATAAGCAGCCTCGGAGTTAGGTGTCGACAAAATGTGATGAAAAATTCCAACATCGTACATGTTTGTATCTAGCTCTCTATACAATTGTTCTCTTGCAGACTGAAATCTGACACATTCCGTCAATAGATGCATAACATCTTCTACTGTGCCACACTCCTTACAATTTGGTGAATTCGTTTTTTTCATTAAAAATGCAAACTTATTGAGCGGCATGTGTCCAGATCTCAGTCTGTGAGCTGTTACTATCAACTTTCTGCTAAACCTGGTGTTACAAAACCGTGGTAAATGAGGAGGCTCCGAAACTATAGACCTATACCATATTCCCTTTTCTTTCGATCGTTCATTGAAATATTCCTTCCAGACTTCGTGACATTTGTTTTTATATTTAGGCAACAATTCTACGTAATCAGTTCCAATTCATGTTTCTCTACCTTCATCTATACCCAACTTTGCTAAACGGTCTGCCTCCTCATTGCCCCTTAAACCTATATGTGATGGAACCCATTGCAGTTTCAAATCTATCCCTCTTTTAGATAAATCTTGTATTTTAGATAGAATTTCATAAGCTATCGATGCACCTCTGTGCCCAGAGGCGCATCGAGCTATATGCTGTAGTGCACTTTTGCTATCTACTCAAATCAATGTTTTTCTGATATTATTAATAGTTAGGATATAAGAAAGTGCCTTTGAAACTGCAAAAAGCTCCAAAGACATAACTGAGACATAATTATTTATTTTATAATAAGAACTTGTATGCAAAGCCTGATTTTGAACT
This sequence comes from Mythimna ferrago, assembly GCA_910589285.2. Classification (NCBI taxonomy): domain Eukaryota; kingdom Metazoa; phylum Arthropoda; class Insecta; order Lepidoptera; family Noctuidae; genus Mythimna; species Mythimna ferrago. Next base: position 8,480,034 of record OU342693.1, read on the forward strand.
TTTTCTAACTTGTAAATATTTGTCTTAGCGCTATTGTCATATAGAAAGCACCCGTAATCTAACCTACTTCTAATTAGAGACACGTAGAGCCTACGAAGATGAATCTGATGAATGCCCCAAGAAGGACTAGTAAGAATTTTAAGTAAATTGAGAAGTCTCTGGATCTTTTCGACTATTTCGTTGATGTGTTTACCCCAGCGTAATGTCTTATCTAGCCAAACACCCAAATATTTATAGTAACATACGTTGTCAAGCACACTCTTATTTATGGAAAGTTGTACCTGCTGTCGCCTAAAACCCCTACTAAAAACACAACATTTGGATTTACTTGTAGATATTTCTAACCCTAATTCGTCCAATAAAACAGTAAAAATATCCAAAGCACTTTGTATTTTGTATTGACCCTCCAATATATCCTGGCAAGTAAAATAGAAAACGAAGTCATCAGCGTATTGGCATGAATACACTTCAGAAATATCCTGACAAACTTTATACGTGGCTATATTAAAAAGCAGCGGTGACATGGGGTCACCTTGAGCTAAACCTTTTCGAGCATATCTTACCATATCAGTTGCGGACTCATCGGCCACTTTTAGATGACGTTCGTTAAGAAAGTTCCACAAATATTGGCAAATATTCCTACCAACACCCAAACCATCAAGCACCTGCAATAGCTTATCTATTAATATATTATTATAGGTACTTTTGATATCAATAAAACAAGCAGTAGTTGGGACGTTCTTTGAAAAGCCTATCTGTATTTGAGTCACCAAACGCGTAAGACAATCAAGGCAGGATTGTCCTCTCCTGAAGCCAACTGTGTTTGGCGACAAAATTCGATTCTTCTCTATATACCATTCGAGTCTTTTGGTTATCATAGCATGAAAAATCTTGCACGTACACGACATCAACGAAATAGGTCTTGGTTTGCTGTTAGTATTTAAGCCGGTACCTGACTTCGGTATGGGGACAACTCTAATCTGACGCCACTGGAGTGGGAAATTACCTGAGTTTAATATACTGTTATAGATTTTGAGTAAGTATAATTTGCCAATAAGTGGTAGATGTGAAATCATAGAGTAAGTAATTTTGTCATCTCCTGGAGCAGTATCTTTTTTCTTTAAACAGCTATTTAGTTCCTGCAACGTAAATTCAGACTCAAGCAAAACATTTGTAGAATTAAATATAGGCTTAGGGGAAGCGACATAGTCTGGTGTAAGATCACATAACATTTCCCTCTTTAGCTCCTGAGAACATTGGATATTGGACTTCTTGTAACCTTTGACCCACCGTAATCGATGCCACATATCTGAAGCTGAAACTTTGTAGTCAATGCTTTCACAGAATTTCTTATAGTCATTAGATCTCGCTTTTTGAATAGCTTATTTATTATTATTTATTTATTTATTCATTTATGTACACACACAAACACTTAAAAATGAAATGGACAAATACAGAAAAAAAGAGTACAAAGGTACTGCTTATTTCAAATGAAATTTCTTCCAGCAGACCTGCGACAGGAGAGTTGGAAGAGAGATGTAGACACAGTGTATACAAACGAATGAGAAAATTAAGAATTTACTAAATTAACTTATATAATAATACATATATAAATACAACATAACCAGTAATTAAAACACTAAAATAGATACAATACGTAACATACACATATATATATATATGATAATATTATAAATAAAAAATATCTATAAAATAAGACATTACGAGATGGTTGAGAGGTAATGAACTTTGACTAGTTTTTTGCCTTCAGAGTTTTTTCCTCAAGTTTTGCGAGGTTCGTTGGTGTTGGATTCCCTCTAAATATCTTAAGTGCCATTCGACGCTCCGCAACCAATTTAGATAAATCTGGACTCCAGTACCCTTTCGGTTTAAATTTATTATTTGGCTTATTACAATATTTAACAAGAGGAATATTTTCATCTGCTGATTTATTTATTTGACAGGAGAAATAATCGTACAAACCCTGAATATCATCATATGTATTAGACAGAGAAAAGCGATCAAGGAGACACGCTCTGTAGCCAGTCCAGTTGGCTAATTTGTAATTGCGCTTTTTACGGATATAGACATCGTCACAGTAATTTACTTTAACTTTAATAAATAAGTGATCACTACCTAAGTTTTCGTTCATAACAATCCAGTCACAGTTAATAGCAATATCCGCAGATGCAAATGTAATATCTGGTGAAGAAGATTGCAATATATTATTCACTAGTTTAACCCTAGTGGGCTGTCTAGTATTCAGAGATGTAAAACCAAACTCTAATGCTGACTCAAAGATTTGTAAACCCCTATTATCATTTTTATAAGACCAGTTTGTGTGGTGAGCGTTAAAATCTCCTGTTATTATACAATTATTTGGGAACAAAGAAAAGATCCTATCCCAGTCGGCTTGTATCGTATGAACGGAACTAGGACAATAAATTAAAATTATATATTTAATATAGTTACAATTATTTAGTTTAATACTCAATAATTCAATGCCTGGATTAATTTGACTTACCGCTACCTCTTGTACACTTAGTGAGTCATGAACTACAACAGCAATTCCCCCGTACGAATCCTCTCTATCTCTTCTAAACATATTGTACTGATTAATATTGACATAAACGTCTTCCCCTAACCAGGTTTCACTAATTAATGCTACGTGTATTTTTTCCTGCAACAGTAAACATTTAAATTCTTCAAGTTTAGGCTTCAAGCTCTGTGCGTTCCACTGCATTATATTCAGATTAATAGTTTTACGTGAAAAAGCCATCTTTAAACATAGAAATTATTTTACTGTACACATCTCCTTCCTTAAGCCACCTCCAAACTAAATTGAAACATTGTTCAAATATAATATTACCTAATAATTTCACTTTGACATCGAAACTACACTCCGACAAACATACTTGTTTTAGTTTATTAAATAATCTTTTAAAGTCCATAATACGCTTTGTGGGCTCCTCCTCGTTTTTTGTTCTTTCCCGTGCTACAGATGGTTCCTCTTCATTACTATGTGTAAGATTACGACTATGGTCTGACTTTTTCTTCCTTTTACTTGGTTTCCTCACAGATTCACCCAGAATTAGTGAATCTCCCGACTCTTCCATACTTTGGTCTCCATTGTCTTCACTATTAGTATTTTGTTCATTTCTCACCTGTATCTGTTTCTTTGGCCGAGTTTTTGTAACTAACGCATCTCGATACGAAATCTTATTATTATTGGAATAGTTAGGTTTACGAGTATTATGTGTAATCTCCTTTTCAATTTGATGGTCTATTGGTGTTTTCCTCCCCTCTAAATATGTGAACAGGGCTTTTCGGTATGTAATATTCTTCTCGCACATTATCTTTCGTATTTCCTTTTCTTTTATAAATACGGGACATGACTTCTCCAAAGCCATATGTGACATCTTACAATTTATACATTTGTAGTTGGTAGTGTCACAGTTAGTATTATTTTCCCCACATTTTGGGCAACGTATTATTTTTGTTGGACATGACTTAATTAAATGCCCAAACCGCCAGCAACCAGAGCATTGCGTCACTGGGAACATATATGGTTCCACTTTAAACCGACACCCATACATAGAGACATATGGGGGCAAAGTGGAACTTTTAAAGCACAGTCGAACTGACTCGCTGTCCACCCATTCCCTGGACATTCCCAGGCGTTTTAATCTCCTCACGCTAACAACTTCATACTCACTTTCTAAGCTTTGCTGAATTTCTTCTACGTCTATATTTAAATCTATCTGTTTTACAACTCCATACGATAAACTGATTTCATCTGCTAATTGGCATCTATACCCTAAATCTAGAAACTTTTGACACTTAACTAGTTTTTCAGCGTTTTTCCTGTCTTCAAATTCTAAAATCACCTTGTATGCATTTTTGTACTGTATTTTATTAATGTTAATGATGTTTTCTGACTTTAATAACTTTGCTAAACCGAATTGTTTTGGCAATACTGTGTCTTTTCCCGTAATACTCACAATATTACCGTTTTTTGTCCACTTCTTTCACCGCTCATACTACTGTTCAAACTCTCTGATAATCTTCTCGCCGGTTTTTTGTTTCTTTTTCTAACGGTTATAAACCCATCATCATCTTCTATAATTTCCTCACTATCCTCGCGACCTCTTTTCTCTGGAACCCTTTTACTTTCACTTGATGTATTACGGCTCGTCTCCATTATTTCTGAATTAACTTGTTGGACACTTTCAATTAATATTTCCTCTTCTATAATATCACTTCCACTCGACTCACAAATAGCATTCGTCACTTTATCCATTATCGGTAAACATTTGGATTATATGACAAAGTGTAGGTAGGTGAAAAAAAAGTTCAAAGATATAGCTCTTTGCAATGCGTGCGCTCACCTCGGCTCTTCGCGCGGCACGAATCATTTCTTGTATAAGAAAAGAAAAAGCCGCTCGCAAAGTCGCTCTAGTGAATTTAGTAGATATTATACTTTAAATATATAATTTAATAAGATTAACAGTGAGACATATAAGGTAGCAACCGAGAGCGATGACTTTCAAATTTTCGGCTGGTCGAGTAAAAGCTTAGAGGCATTTGGACATCGTAAAGGCTGTAAAGCTAGTATTCCTCCACAGTTGAAACACAGGTCGGGAGTGTGAGGTATATACTTGTGGGTATCATTTTTTTTTTTTTTTTCGATGGGAAAAATCATCTTATGACAACCCCCGCTCTTGGGCGGAGCGGGAGATAGTGTCAGACTCTTACTGACTAAAAAACCCATCCCGTTCCTTCAAGCCTTCATACCGGGGCTCGAGCGCCCTTTCGGATTACCCTGGCCCCAGTAGGCTTCGACCCGGCTGGGCCCCTGCTGTTGCTGACAACTCCTTGAGGCGCGCGGGAACAGCGCGCGCCGTCGACGACTTGGGCTTGGTCCGGACGGTTACCGGACGGCCGGACAGCGAGCTACCCATTGCTCACTGTCCGCAAGCCCGCGCCTACGGTGGCTGGAAATCGGGATCGGAATCCCGGCGGCGGCGAGAGCGCCGTTGCCTGATGCGGTCGGCCTCCTCCTTAGCGAGCATTACTGCTTCGCAGAAGTCGGCGACCGCCTGCCACTCCTCCTCGCTCCGGACCATGGCCTCGACCAAGGCCCGGCGCGAGAGGTCTCCGCCGCCGATCACCCCCACGAGGGCACGGCGATGCTCCGCCCAAGCAGGGCACACCGCGATTGTGTACTCCACCGTGTCCTCCGGGCGTTCCGCACAGTGGCGACACCCGGGCGTCACTTCCGCTTTAATTCGGAACAGGAACCTCCCGAAATTGCCATTTCCGGTGAGGACCTGTGTCATGCGGAAGGTAAGGACGCCGTGAGGTCTTTCCAGCCACGCCTCAAAGAGGGGACTTATCGCCATAATTGTGGCGTGCCCATGACGGGGTTGCGATAGTCGCTGACGCCATTCCACCATGAGATCCCGCCGGAGCTCTGTCCGCCATGCCGTGACCTGTCGCGGCAGAGGACTTTCACCCCGGCGTTGCATCTCCACGCACATGTCGTGCATGTGTGCAAGGACTGTTGCCTCCAGATCCCACGGTGGTAGGCCAGCCAGAAGGCTCGCCGCTTCGCGGGAAATCGTGCGGTGTCCCCGCACCATCCGAATTGCTTGTGGGTATAATCACATTGCCATCTCCTATTAGTACCCGTAAGATTATTAAACAGTCAGAATGGGTATTAAAAACAGTTCATCGAATTAAACAAAACAATGTGTTGAGAAAATGTACTAACTCTGCATGTCCTCAGTTCTTGTATTAAGATTTCTGTTTATAAGAACCTAGCAAAATAGCTAGTATTATTTTCTTTGTTTAAGAGAATGTTTCTGCAAGGTGGTCCCATTTATTTTTTTCGTATGGATTAAAAAGCTACTTAGGTATCGCATTTTAATGAAATTAATAATTATTGCTAGAGTAAGTTTGGAAAAAGTTTTTAGGCTCGATTCTCGAATTTGTAATATAATACTTTAAAATAATATGAACAAACACCTCAACCAAAATGTTTGGATTAAGGAGTCACGTCAGAACTAGGAATATCATGAATCAAAAATTAATACACATAGTTACCTTATATATTAAAATAAATGTATAAGTACTTAGTCTGGCCATAAATACTATTACAATTCAAGGAAACATGTGCATTCTAATTTGGAATCTGTCATTCTTACATGAATATTGACGGCTTTCTTATTTTCGCGCAAAATGGTGTTAAAATAATATTTTAAAATCATAAATGACGTGGGGTAACAAAAAAAATACCACAAGTAAAATGATAAAGTTGATGCTCAAAGCTATAAAGAAGCTTTCCAATTAATAAGCAGACTACATCATAGACATTATTCGCCCTCAATGATGGTTTGCTAGGGTAAGCTATCAAACAGCAGGGGTCCAGCCACAGCAGGGGCCCAGCCGGGTCGAAACCAACTGGGGCCAAGGTTATCCGAAAGGGAACTCGGGGGTTGTCATTGAATTTTTCCCACCATAAAAAAAGAGTAGGCTATCAAAGAGTGCTGAGCTAAAAAACGTGTCAAAACACTGGTACAAGTGTCAAGACACGATTCTCGGAAGGTGGTAAAGCCGCATAACAACACCATGTTCCAAAACAAAAAATGGCCCTTCTATAATATATATATTCAAAGATTATTTTTCGTTTCCAAAAACGAACGTTTATATTAACTATTTCTTCAAATGACTAGTTCTTACCATACGTTCAATTTTTCGGTAGCCGGCACCATTTTCACAAAAGGCTTAAAAATGTGTGATCCTTTACTTTATATTTAGTCAATTAATAGGAACGTTGATTACCGTCACAAGTGCCCACTTTCAGCGGTACTCAACGATTCTCTCAATCAACAGCACTTGAGATCATCTTGGAATAAATAAAATATCTACTTATTTATATTGTGATTAATTAAAGTTATTCCTGTCAATATTAATAAAGAAATAGATATCTTTGTAGTTCCGTACCTCAAAAGGAAAAAATAACACCCCCCCCTTATAGGATCACGTTGTTGTCCATCTTCCTGTCTGCCAAGACCCTTTATCTCAGAAACGCTTGGAGGTATCGAGTTGAAATTAAAACCATATACTCAGGTCTGCGGTCTCCTGAAACTGAAAAAAATCAAACTTCTAAGGTAACGAAAAAAAGAAACGGCCGTTTATGTCACAGAAAACGTATATTTCGACACTCTCAAGGGAAACAAAATTCATAGGGTTGTTGTGTAGGTCACATTCATCCCGTTAACTCAGAATCCCGACAGACGTAAAACAAAGTCTTATAGCATAGATATAGGAACAAATGTGAAAACAGCAGAGTTGTTACGGCACAAAAAAAAACTTTTTTGCGATTCGGAAAAATCTTGAGATTCCATTGGGACGGAATCGGGGTCGGGGTGCCCTAAATTTTAGGGCAGCACGTCAATTCTTTCCCTGCTCTCATCTTTTACACATATGGATCTTATGTAGGAATAGAGATGTTTTTATCCTCGATTGAGATGCTTCGGTAAATAGATTTGCCACAAGGTAATCTATATATGTTATCGGCAATCTCTGTAACTCAGGTATTCTATATAATAACCAAGCAATGTATAGAATATCTGGGGCGTCCAAGCAATATATGAAGTATTATGAATATTATTATCGTTGATTATATACATACTTTACCTAGGTAATGCATACAATTCCTGGATAAAAAAGTTCCTATTCCTACATAAAATCAAAATGTGTAAAAGATGAGTTCTGATCCCGTATATGTGACCTTCTCAACAAGCCTATGTGTATGTAACTATGTACGCAGTCTGTTCAAAAGAAAAGGTGAATTTTGAAGTTTTTTGAAAAGTATTTATTTATTCATCAATACCCATTTTGTCCCCTTCAAAGTAATCCCATTCCGATATAATGCACTCATGCCAGTGCTTTGTCCAATCCTCGAAGCACTTCTGAAATGCGCTTTTCGGTATGGCCATCAGCTCATTCTTCGATTCTGACTTTATTCCATCAATTGTGGCAAAACGCTTTCCTTTCATTGGTCTCTTCAGTTTTGGGAATAGAAAAAAGTCGCAGGGAGCTAAATCTGGTGAATATGGTGGTTGAGGTATAATTACGGTGTTGTTTTTGGCCAAAAAATCACGAACAAACATTGATGTGTGTGCGTTGCTTTTGCTCAAAATTTTGCAATTTCGGAACAAACTTCGCTGCCACGCGTTTCATGCCCTAAACATTCGAGAAAATTGTATAGCATGATCTGATTGATATGCTAACATTCTCTGCAACTTCCGTAATAGTAATTCGACGATTTTCTAAAACAATTTTATTCACTGTTTCGATGTTTTCTTCGCTCCAGGAGGCTCATCGTCATCAACATCTTCTCGACCTTCTGTAAAGCGCTTGTACCACTTATAAACGCTTTTTTGAGACAAAGTGGACTTGCCAAATGCCACAGTCGACATTGCAAGTGCCTTGGAGCACTTTATTCCATTTTTAACGCAGAATTTAATACAATTATTCTTTGATCCATTTTTTTCAAAAGTCAAAAATCGAAGAACACACAAAAATGGCTGATAATGCCAACATATGATAAACATATGTGTACCAAAATAACAAAAAAAAAATTCGAAAATCGAATGTACACAGCCCGCGAAAATTCAAAATTCACCTTTTCTTTTGAACAGACCTCGTATATACGTTTTCTGTGAAATAAACGCCCTTTTTTTATTTTTTCGTTACCTTAGAAGTTTAATTTTTTTTTTCAGCTTCTAGGGACCGCAGACCTGCACCTGGCCGACACCTCAAAGCGTTTCTGAGATAACGAGTCTTGACAGACAGGAAGACGGACGATAAAGTGATCCTACAAGGGTTTTGTTTTTTCCTTTTGAGGTATAGAACACTAAAAAACCACAAACAATATATTTTATATCTATTTTTTTTAATTAATATTAACAGGAATAAATATAATTAATTATAATACATAAATAAGTAGATATTTTATTCAGTCCAAGATGATCACAAGAGCTGTTGATTGAGAGAATCGTTGAATACCGCTGAAAGTGGGCAGTTTTGGCGGTAATTCGACTTGACCAAATGCAAAGTAAAGGATCATATATGTTTGCTTAGGCCTTTTCTGAAAGTGGTGCTGGCCACCGAAAGTTGTACGTATGGTTAGAACTAGCCGAAGCAATAATTAATATGACACAAACAGTTGTTGAATCAATCTCAGTCAAATTATTCAAGTTTAAGGATTTGACATTTTTATATATTTATTGATATCTGAAAATGGACATAAAATAATTATGAATTATGCTAGACCTAACGACTTCAGTTAAGGGGCCGGCGACGGATGAATTTCCATACAAACGTAATACCACGCTCATTTGCAGTTGGAGCATATTTCCAACATATTATGATGACATTCGGTTATAGACAATATTTATCTAGGTTCCTACGTCGAGAATATTAGAAATATTGTTATTTTTAATACAGGAAAAGCCAAATGGCATGTTTTGCCATTTACGCTGTAAAAAAGTGCGAAATCCAATTCGCTTAAATTTCTTTTTGTTTTTTTAAAAAAGAAAGACGTAGGAACCTAGATAAATATTGTCTATAACCGAATATCATCATAATATGTTGGAAATATGCTCCAACTGCAAATGAGCGTGGTATTACGTTTGTATAGAAATTCATCCGTCGCCGACCCCTTAAGTAGTATGACATTTTAGGCATAACTTTTACATAGAATCATCATCATCATCATCATTATCATATCAGCCGAAAGACGTCCACTGCAGGACATAGGCCTCCCCCAAGAGTAGCCACAACTTCACATAGAATAGACGAATTGTACCACTTTAGGACAACAGAAACCTAAATTCTGATTAAATAAGATATTAATAGTAAAAAATATTTTGCAGCAGATTTAAAATATGGCTATATAATATGACTATGAGTCTTCTAATTCTCATAATTATATTGTTACTGTACCTAACATATTTCAAACCTTATGCTGGTAGACATATAAAGTACGTATGAAGTGCGAAACTGATATACCTATACATATCACACAATAGTATTCCTAGTGAACGTGAACAATATGATGAACATGGAATGATTTGTCTCCCACGAAGTGCTGAATTGGCTGCAATAACGATTTCTAAGCAACATGCTTTGATTACAAACGGTCTCGTAATACTAAGAGAGCTCAACCAGCCATCTCCCGAACTTCCTCCATTGGGATACCCTCAGCGAGTTCTATGGTGAAAGCACCATTTGGTTGTTCATGTTCACTATAGAGTTACTATGGTGAACACGTACTTGTTTTATTTAATAACCACTTAAAGTAAACAGCGACAATTCTTCTGTTAGTGTTAGACCCCCATGGGTGGAAAATAAGCTCTCTTTCTTTTATAACTATTTGCATGACGCGTTCATGGACGATGTCAAGGAAGCCGCGTGCATGCACGCTGTTGACTGAGAACCATTTGAACGAACTTGTCCTTATAGGCTAGGTACGGCTATGATTTTTAAAATGATTTATTTAAGATTCTAGAAAGCCGTTTTTGACGGCATTAAAAACACAATCGGTGTTAATTTTAGTCTTCTACTCGTATTTTTAAAAACATGCCTGATTATTATGAATCTTTCTTTTGAGGTATCAACTTAGCGGACAGCTCACAAATGATTGAAATTAGCATTGACAAACCAAATGAATAAAATTATTGAAATTAGGACCTCAACAAATGAAATTAGGGAATATGATAAAAGTTATAGGCGAAAGAATTAACACCAAATTTAAATTAAAATCATTTATTATTTGTGTTGACAATGTTCGCCGCGGATTCTAACACAAGCACGGATAGTCTTCTCTCTTCCGTAGTTGTTATTTTAACTTTATCTCCAGTTGTAATCATTTAAAACGCAGCATAATTATTTAAATAATTTTGTTGAGAGATGACTTTTCAGTCTCTGGTAAATATCGGGGCCCCAGATTATTCGGTAAGAAATGAGGCCCTGTCAGTGTTCTGCCAATTACTCCAGTCCATACGTTGACTGAGAAATTTCTTTGACATCTGTATTAATTAAGTAAAAAGTTTAGAGAGGTATTTCATACATGCTCTACATAATTGTTTAATACCGGAATCATTTAAATACATTTTTAAATTCTTTATTTTTGTAATGGACTTGTAATCATTTACAGGCTATGTCAGCTCCATCATATCCTAAGGATAGAATCAGTTCTTTGAATAGGTACTTATCAAACAATTTATTTGCAAAGTAAGATATTCGAATACAATTCTTACCTAATGTGGGTGAAATTTTATTAAAAATCAAGGCTAATCAGAGTCCGATTCCGGCGGGATGTTCTCCTTATGAACCTTATTTTTTTTATTACGCAACCTCTTACTTTCATCCGCGCACTTTATTGTAATACAGTGTCTGTAAAAAAAAGAGTTGTATAATATCATCCGTTACTTTTTATTTACAATTTTCTTGGCATTGAGAAAGGAAGGTGAAGTTTACCTCACTAGATTTTCCGCAACGCAGCAACGTTGAGCCACTGTTTTTATGATGTCGTTCACCAAAGTTTCATTTAACTTTTTCTTTAGCGTCTTGTCTGGGAAAGCTGGTGATGCCCTTCCCGTGAGCGAGTGTGTCGCTAAGACGCTGAGAAGATAAAATGAGGCATAAGGTGACATCCTAATTCTGATTAAAACAGGAAGTTGAGTAACATATACAATATCAAGGTCAATACCTGCGTGTAAAAGCTGTTGTCAATAATTTTCTCGTAGCCCTAGTGTACGAACTCCAGTTTATACTTTGATATATATTCGTTGGTATCATTGTATTTCCACTTCCTATTGGTACCTGCAAAAATATAACACAATCAGTTACCTAAGTTCCAAAAATATTTGACCGAATTGCAATTCACCAAAAACTTTTCAACTACATATAATTTATCGTTTCGTTTTTTTCTTTATTTCATAAAAGTCACGTCTACCACTGTATCAGTTGACCTATATTATCAATTCGATTTTTTTCGTTACTCCGACGTTTCATTTGGTCGAAAAACTTTTCACCGATTTTACATTTTGCTAAATTAACATTTGTTCGAAGTATTATGTTTCCGAACATTGATTATGATTATTATCATTAGGTGCCAATTAAAGCAGTGGCTTTAATTGGCACCTAATGATAATAGTTGATTATGAACAAAAATGGTTTCAATTGGTTCCAGTAAGAAGACCCCACAAATTATAGACCTATTTCAGTGCTACCCACCTTTAGTATAATATTTGAAAAACTAATTTTACATCAATTACAAAGATTTTTAATAGACATAAGTTGTTAGAGTCCGTCTAATGAAAGCGTGACCTGAGAAAAGGAGGTTACAACCAAAAATTTTGAATGTGGTATTATTGAAATAGTAGGAGAAAAAAGTTTTGATACTAGAGTATTTTTTGTATTTATGACAATTGTATAATAGTAATCCTATTCAGAATAATGTGTGAAGACTTAATTATTTGGTGGGTGTAGGTATGGTCAATAACACACAAAATGTTAGTTATTATCCCAAATTATTTTATTTTATCTGATCTCTCAAATGTCGCTATATAATATTCGAATAATATTCTTTATTTACCATTTGGCCTTCTGGCAAGAATACCAAGTGCACAACACCACGATAGTCAAATATAATGGTCAACATGATTTCAACTTCATCACGTCTCGCCAACACTAATAATGTGTTTCAAGATTGTTGGGTTGGAATCGATTCGTTTTAGCATAGAGAAAATTCAGATCTTTTGGGATTAGTCAAGTGGGAACATGTTTTATACTCCAATGATTGTTTCAAATGATACGGATCGACTTGTGAGACACAAAAAGTTCAGCAGCTATCTCTCTCAAACTTGAACTAAGATTTCAGTCACTATTTCCTTCACTTTCGCAATTTTAACTTCAGTTGAAGATTTTGATGCACTATCAGACAAAGTGAGGCAAATCTTTCATTACATCTCAACTGCTTTTGAACGCATTCTACCACTCACTAGCATGTGTTTTTGATTAAGTCGATTCACCAAAAGCCTTCTTTGTTCGATGTTTTTGTCCATTATGAAATTCGCAATATGTCAGATTATCTAAAAATATAAGAAAAAAAATCATTATATCCTAAATATAACTATCTAATAATATTAGTCGACAAGGATCAAGATTATAACGTCATACTAACTTAAAAATTCAGAAATCGTATGTAAACATTGTTGGTTTTCATTGAAAACACCTTCTTTCTCTTCTTGTTTTTGTTTGAACTTATTAACCATAGTGAGTAGCAGTTTTTGCACGTTACTGTTTATTGTTTTACCCATAATTAAGCAATTATTCTTGAAAAATAAACATCTGTTTCCAAAACTGACAATTGCAACCATAGACTTTGACGTGATTTTTTTCGGCAAAGCAATGTTGCCAATTTAATTTAAAAAAAAAACTCCAGGTTACGCTTTCAGTAGACGCACTCTACCGGTTTTACAAGGGGTCGTTCAACAACCGATGCCGGGGTTGAACTTTTAGAACATATTTATAATGCATAGGAAGACAAATGCGATGTCCTGGGCATTTTTTGTGATTCGTCCAAGGCTTTCGATTGCGTACTCCATCAAACATTAATCAGGAAACTACACCATTACGGAATCTGGAATTCCTCTCTGGATCTTCTTACTTCTTATTTGAGTGATAGGATTCAGAGAGTTGATGTAAACGGAAAAAGATCACCCGGGTCTGTAGTATCAATGGGTGTGCCTCAAGGCTCGATTCTTGGTCCATTTTTATTTCTTATTTATATAAATGACTTGCCATACCTCATAAAGGATAACCATGATATAGTGTTGTTTGCAGACGACACTTCGCTTTTGTTTAAGCTTAAACGTCAGCAGCCGGTTACTGATGACATAAATAACGTCCTTTCAAAAATAGTACACTGGTTTAATGTCAATAACCTGCTCCTTAATGAAAAGAAAACCAAATTTGTTAAATTTACGATGCCTCACGTAAGGCAGGTAGAAACTAGTGTGCTAATAAAGGGTAAAGAATTGAGTCCTGAAGACACTACAGTGTTCTTGGGTATGACTCTTGATGCTAAGCTTCAGTGGGGCCCACACATAGATAAGTTGTCGAAAAAACTTAGCTCTGCCGCATACGCTGTTAGACAAATTCGAAATCTAACTGACTTAGAGACAGCTCGTTTAGTTTACTTCAGTTATTTTCATAGTGTCATGTCGTACGGTATTCTATTATGGGGAAATGCCGCCGATATCCAAACGATTTTTGTTTTGCAGAAAAGGGCCATTCGTTCAATTTATAAATTAAGTCCCAGATACTTTCTCAGAGATAAATTTTAAAATATTAATATTTTGACTGTGCCATCTCAGTATATCTATGAAAATATTTTGTATGTTCTTAAAAATAAAAACATGTTTAAAAAATACAGTGACATTCACAACGTTAATACTAGGAACAAACACAAGTTAGTGGTTCCTGCTACCAGGCTCAAAAAAATAGGACACTCATTTAGATGCCAAAGTATACATTTTTATAATAATCTTCCCAGTCCTATTCAGGAACTTAGCATTAATAAATTCAAAATATTTGTAAAGCGAAAACTTTGCCAAAAGGCTTTTTATACTGTAAAAGAGTATCTCGAGGATAAAACGGCTTGGGATTGGCCTGCTCCAGTACCTACTTACTATAATTATTATCATTTGAATGTTTTTTTGTTTTAACTGCCTTTTTTTATTGACGATTGTTGTTGTTTTACAATTATGATATTGTATATATATATATATATATATATATATATATATATATTATTTTTTTATAATTATGACATGTTTATTTTTACTGTTTGACTGATTTTTTTTTATATACTTTTTTTTACAATTTGCAATATTTACACTTTTGTAAATTTTATTATTGTGAATGTGAGAACTATGTGGATCACTCTTTCCTTTTCTTTTATTTTCACATGATGTCTGGCAGTTTTGAGAATTTGATGTGGCCTACCCAAATGTCCTTTCTTTGGCATATTTAGTCAAGTCGTTGAGCTCTTTAGTAGTCCTGAGTTGAGCTACACGCATATTGACAAATGCTTGCACTGACTGGACAGGTCCACTTAGAACTGTGTGGTTCTTTCTTCAAAAGACCATCTCAGGCTCAATCTGCATGGTTCTCATATGATTTGACCATTACATGTTTTGCTGTATGGACCTTAAAAGAGACTTTGACCCCTGAGTTTGTTTCGGTGTTTCTTCTCTAGGCTAGGAAACACCGGCCTCATCTAGCATTAATTGACGAAAAAAAAAATTGACGTGTAAAAGTGTTTTTATAAAATCTACTTGCAAAATAAAGATCATTTATCATTTATCATTATCTAAGCTTACGCGGGCTTGAATTACACTCTAGCGATTCATTTCCATCATTCAATTTTGTAGCACAACATATTATTGACTTTTTATGACACAATATTAATTTAATATTGAAAATGCGGCCAGGTAACCGTATATGGGTGTGGCCACGAAAAAGTGTTTATTTCATAAATTTAACGTGGCTCGCACCAATATTTGAAAAGAAAAATACGGTACCATTATTTCTAATACCATTTACAGATTTATCGATATTTATAGAGTTTCTGCCCAGCATGGCGTCATTAAAATAAAAAAATATCGTTTTTATTTATGTAAATTATTGATTAATATTTTAGGTTAATTTCAGCTTCCATACAAAATCAAAATGGCTCTTGTTGATGTGACACTAAACTTTTTTTTTTTATTATTAAATAAATTTAGTATCATATTATATGCCACATTATACCTATTTTATACTATAACGGCCTTGTTTTGAAACAAACAAACAGTTGATATCTGCCTATTATTACAAAAAAAAACATGATTTAAAGTATGGCCCAAATTTGATTCTCGTGTGTGACATAACACGAAATGCATGTTAGTTTAAAATTTTCAAATCGCAGCTACACTAAAAGTATTTTTTTATGCTGGCAAACTTCCCTCAGACCATAGAGAAATGTCTAACATCTGTCAGCCATTTTAGTATGAAGCAATTCTTGAAGTTGTTGTGAGCGGAAATTTTGGTCACATAATTTTTGCGAGTTATTTTACGTGATTTGCCAAGGTAAGTGTTGAAATTTAATCCGGTAAAGTCAAAATTACTGTAGAGAATGTTCTTATTTGTGGAATCGACTAGTTTTCTATGCATTTGGACTGTATTTGAAAATTTTATTCTCAGATAACGGTTATATTTTCGCGTGTGTTAGTTCCCGCATGTTACGTGTGTTATGTTTTGTGTTACGTAACACACGGGAAGATACGTTAAGCCTAGTTCACATTATAAGATAGTTGACACATTGTACCTACTGAGGACCTCGGTTACCTAATGGTTGAGGGTTTGTTTTCTATATTCTTTTTTCTTTATAGTATTTTGAGTGTGAACGGGAACTTAATATGGGAACTTATAACCTATATCTGAGCCAAATTGCATCAAGATCCGTTTAGCTAATTTGACGTAATTGAGTAACAAACATCCATCCAAACTTTCCCATTTACAATAAGTTAGATTTTCAATTATGAACACAATGGCCTATTTTCGGTTTCGAGCTAGGTACCAGTCTGCATAAAAATAACTAGCGCATATTGCGTACATCGTATTATAATATTATAAACGCCAAAGATTGTAAGAATGTATGGATGCGTGTTTGTTACTCTTTCACGCAAAAACTACTAAATGGATTTAGATGAAACTTTGTGCACGGGTAGATCATATCCTGGGATAACACATAAGATACTTTTTATCCGGGATTAGGTTCCCTCGGGATGAATTTCTACTTTCGCGCGGGAGAAGCCGCTGGCAGTTGCTAGTATTTTATATATGCATCTGAGTGGCGAAACGTAAAACGTTTGCATGATGGTGACTGTCACGCTTTATAACTGAATTGTATTTGCTAAGCTTTGCCGGTGAAGGGAATTTACTTTTTTTTTAGATGCCGATGACGCCAGCAGAAAGGCAGAAATTATATAGAGAAAGGCTTAAGGAGAGGGACCCTGAAAAATTTTTAGCGCAGAAAAAATTGAACGCGGAAAGAACTAAAAGGAATTTGTCGAAACAAAAAAGAAGAGTATTATTTGATACGTGACAAAATAATACACCAACACTGGTGTATTTTTTTTTTTTTACCTATTTTTTTTTTGTTCGTTCTTTTTTGTATGCCTAAGTTTAAATATTATTCTAAAAAAGATTTTTAGTATTAATTTGTATTTTATTTGTTTAAATTATGTTTTAGAATCACTCGGGCAAAACCGCGAATAAAGAACTAGTTTATTAGTTTACCAATTATGTGCACTAGGCTTTACTATTTTCCATTGTGTTATATTATTTCAAGTGTGTTATGGTGTGTTACAGTTTCAAGTGTGTTATTAAACATTTTTTCGTGGCCTTACCCATATATATGCTCTAAATTTCGTAAAATGTTATTTCAATATGATGAAAATATGACAAAAAAAAAACATTTGGCAAATGAAAAAAAGTTCAAAAGAGGCTTCAGACTAGGGAATGCAAAAACCGCCAACATTATAAACCGGTTTTTTTTTCGGTTTTCCTATAAAAAAAACCGGTTAACCGGGTAACCGGTTTTAAAATAAGTTTTTTTGAAATTTATTTTTAAGTAAAAATGTTAATTTTTTTTTTGCTTGTGCAATTCTAAATAAATATTTTTAAACTTATCTTGGAACTTATCTATTAAAAAATATATTGTATACCTAATATGATCATTGGAAAGTTGTCCACTGCTGATCGTAAAAACTTTTTAAGGATTTTGAATTATTGTTACATGCAGCCCATGCTCTCTAATATAGATCTCAATTTGTAGTTCACGGGTTGAGGTCTTTTTTTATGGTGGGAAAAATCATCCAATGACTACCCCCGCTCTAGGGCGGAGCGGGCGATAGTGTCAGACTCTTACTGACTAAAAGACCCACCCTGTTCCTTCTAGCCTTCATACCGGGGCTCGAGTTCCCATTCGGATAACCCTGGCCCCAGTAGGCTTCGACCCGGCTGGGTCCCTGCTGTCGCTGACAACTCCTTGAGGCACGCGGGAACAGTGCGCGCCGTCGACGACTTAGGCTTGGTCCGGACAGTTACCGGGCGGCTGAACAGCGAGCTACCCATTGCTCACTGTCCGCAAGCCCGCGCCTACGGTGGCCGGAAATCGGGACTGGAATCCCGGTGGCAGCGGCAAGAACGCCGTTACCTGATGAGGTCGGCGTCCATCTTTGCGAGCATTTCTGCTTCGTAGAAGTCGACTACTGCCTGCCACTTCTCCTCGCTCCGGACCATGGCCTCAACCAAGGCCCGGCGCGAAAGGTCTCCGCCGCCGATCGCCCCCACGAGGGCACGGCGATGCTCCGCCGAAGCAGGGCACACCTTCACTGTGTGCTCCACCGTGTCCTCCGGGCATTTCGCACAATGGCGACACCCGGGCGTCACTTCCGCTTTAATCCGGAACAGGTACCTCCCGAACGTGCCATGTCCGGTGAGGACCTGCGTCATGCGGAAGGTAAGGACGCCGTGAGGTCTTTCCAGCCACGGCTAAAAGAGGGGACTTACCGCCATGGTTGTGGCGTGCCCAGCACTGGGTTGCGATAGTCGCTGACGCCATTTCACCGTGAGATCCTGCCGGAGCTCTGTCCGCCATGCCGTGACCTGTCGCGGCAGCTGACACTCACCCCGGCGTTGCATCTCCACGTGCAGTGCATGTGTGCAAGGACTGTTGCCTCCAGATCCCACGGTGGTAGGCCAGAAAGCAGGCTCGCTGCTTCGTGGGAAACCGTGCGGTACCCCCGCACCATCCGTATTGCTATGACCCTCTGGCAGGCGTTCAGCATGGCCGCCGGTCGCGTTTGCAGCGACGGTGCCCTCACCGGCGCCCCGTAGAGGGCCATGGACCGAACGATCCCTGCGTAGAGCCTCCGGCAGGAGGCATCTGGACCCCCAAGGTTGGGCAGGAGCCGCTTGAGTGCAGCCCCCGTCCGGTTAAGTTTGGGAGCCAGACGTCGGAAATGCTCCCCGAAATTCCACCAGCTGTCGAGGACGAGTCCCAGGTACTTCATCGTCGACCCGACGCCGATGTGAACTCCTCCTACCGTTAGTTGGGACCCCAATGGTGGCGCGTTCCGAGGGCCGTGAAAGCACATAGCCTCGGATTTGTGTAGTGCCACCTCGAGTCCCAACTCCTGGATCCTACCAACGACTATCGCAACCCCGCGTGTCGCTAGAGCGACCGCCGCCCGGTACGACTCTCACGGGTTGAGGTCTGGGCTAGCCAAAGGTTAATCATCAGCCTTAATGAAGTCCGAAACACTCGCTGCAGGGCATTAAGCCTGGGTAGTGCGTGCCTTGTGACCGGAAGCTGAGTCTTGCTGAAAAACCCCTAGTATTTTATCAAAAAGAGAGGCTTTAAGAGGCTTTGCTATGGCGTTTAGGATACTCTTTAGCTTAAATTAGAGTAGCCCATTTTCACGAAAATGAATCTTGGTGATGTTGATGTTATGATGAGTAACAACGGTGGGTGGAATACCCACCATTGTTACTCATCATATCTGCGAATAATAATTTTGATGTCCTTACGAGATTTTAATTCTGGCCCTGACAGCATTCACTGCCTGTTCTCACAACACGCGGCCGGCCTGGATTTTTAATGATCGTAAACAGAAGAACTTTACAATTGGTATAGTTACCACTATGGTAGATAAATATTAATAAACAAACCTACGACTGATATCAAGCCTCAACAGCGTTTTAAAACTATGTTTGTTTAAAAATAGTGTCATTTGAAAGTAATAAAAAAAAACTCGAAAAAACCGGTTACTTGAAAAAAAAACCGGTTATTTTAATCATTGAAAATATGCCGAAAAACCGGTTTTTCGGTTTTCGGGTTAACCGGTTTGCATTCCCTACTTCAGACAATACCATAAAGTTATTTTGTAAATCTGTGAAATAGATCGGTATAGTCTGTCTAATAAGTCAACCGACTTGGGAATTTTGTATAATATTTAATCCTTCAAAAAATACTTATTCATAAGGTTCTTCTGTTAGTAAACAATGATCTCTATCTCTTAATCAATCTTAATTATTGAACCCGTGTTGACTACATCAGATTTCATTAAATCCTAATAATTACCCAAGTCGTTTAACTTATTAGACAGACTTTAAAATAATACTTATGACACATGATACTCAATCTAAAAATACGTCAAATAATGCATTTAGCAAAAAAGAAGTCAGTCAATAGTTTTCGGTAAAATGAAATTCGAACAAAAATTTCGGAAAAGTGATCGGTTCGCTCCTTGAGGCGTGCGGGAACAGTGCGCGCCGTCGACGACTTGGGCTTGGTCCGGACAGTTACCGGATGGTCGGACAGCGAGCTACCCATTCTCTTCACTCACTGTCCGCAAGCCCGCACCTACGGTGGCTGGAAATCGGGATCGGAATCCCGGCGGCGGCCAGACTGCCGTTGCCTAATACGGTCAGCTTCCTCCTTTGCGAGCATTACTGCTTCGCAGAAGTCGGCGACCGCCTGTCACTCCTCCTCGCTCCGGACCATGGCCTCAACCAAGGCCCGGCGCGAGAGGTCTCCGCCACCGATCGCCCCCACGAGGGCACGGCGATGTTCCACCCAAGCAAGGCACACCTCGACTGTGTGCTCCTCCGTGTCCTCAGGACGTTCCGCACAGTGGCGACACCCGGGCGTCACTTCCGCTTTGATTAACAACCAAGAATGGCCCTTTCAGCAAGACTCATCACTGGGTCATAAAGCTCGATCTACCCAGGCGTGGCTGGAAACGAACATTTTCTACTTCATTAGAGCTGAAATTGGCCGTCATCTAGTCCCGATCCTAATTCATTGGATTATGGTTTATGGTCAGTTTTAGAGGATATATGACATGCTCTAAACGTTTTGGTAATTTGGAGTCCCTAAAACAATACATAAGATCCTGTATCCTAAGAAACACCGCCTAAACCGCCATGGACGGAAAATGAGCTCTCCTTCTTATAAAATTATTTGCAATGACAAGTTCTGCTGAACTGTTTATAACCGACTTCTAAAAAAGGCGGAGGTTCTCAATTCGGATGTTTGTATTTTTTTTAATGTATGTTCGCGCATAACTTCGTCACTTGCCTACCGATTTGAAAAATTCTTTTTTTTTTGGAAAAGGTATACATTCTTAATAGTCCCGTAGTCACCAAGTCGGGATCTGATGATGGAATCTTGGCGAAATCGAGGAAACTCCTCAAATATTACAGGCAACTATATAATCATTTTGATATTTTCATCAGGGACTTAAGCATTTACAGTTAAAAACTGACATTTGATGAGGTGAAACTGGTGAAGAAGACCAGAAATGGCCAACGGAACTTCATACTCAAACAAATACACACATAAACATAGTTATGCGACTATGACAATACAAATAAATGAATAGTTCTGAATAGTCATATTGAAAATGGTATCATCGAAGTGACTTAATGATGGTGATGGAGCCGGAAGATAGGCACCGGAACTCCGTAACTAATCAATGTATCCTAGCCGTGTTTGGGCTAATTAGAATTGTCATGAGATGCACTTTGGCTATAAGGTACTACTGAACTGATCTAATGATGATGATGATGATGGAGCTGAAAGATAGGTAGGAACTCCGTAATTAATCAATGTATCATACACGTATTTGGGCTTATTAGAATTGTCATGAGATGCACTTTGGCTATAAGGTACTATCGAACTGATCTGATGATGATGCCAGAAAGTAGAAGGTAGACACGGGAACTTCATAATAAAATGATGTATTCTAGCAGGGTTTGAGTTAATTGGAATTGTCATGAGAAAAAGGTACTCTGGCTGTAAGCGTATTGCAACTAAAAAGTGTGAAATAAAAATCTTTTTATAAAAAAAAAGGCGGCTTCACTAAAATAACACTAAAACAATCAAAATAATTTTAATTTCGGAAGTCGGTGTTAAATAAGGAACAAACAAAAACGAAAAACACCGACTTCCGAAATTAAAATTATTTTGATTGTTTTAGTGTTTTTTTAGTGAAGTCGGTTATTTTTTTTTTTATAAAAAGTTTTTGCATGACACGTTCATGGATGATGTCAAGGAAGCCGCGTGCATGCACGCTGTTGACTGAGAACCATTTGAACCTAACTTGACCTTATAGGCTAGGTGCGGCTATGATTTTTTAATTTTTTAAATATTTTTTTGTGACATAACCCAAGAAGCAGTTAGTTGCAAATGGCCGTTATTTGTAGTTTTAAAAGAAAAATCAGTATTTTATCATTTTATGTAATTAATTCAATGTTAATATGGGGCACCTGTATTATGAAACTTTAGTTTTACAGATACTTGAAATCAATGATTTATTTAAGATTTTAGAAAGCCGTTTTTGACGGCATTAAAAAACACAAACGGTGTTAATTTTAGTCTTCTATTTTTAAAAACATGCCTGATTATTACAAATCTCTCTTTTGAACTTAGCGGATAGCTCAGAAATGATTGAAGTAAGCATTGACAAACGAAATGATTAAAATTATTGAAATTAGGACCTCAACAAATCAAATTAAGGAATATGATTAAAACTTATAGGTGAAAGAATTAAAACTAAATTTAAATTAAAATCATTTATTATTCGTGTTCACAATGTTCGCCGCGGGTTCTAACACAAGTACGGACTAGTTTTCTCACTTCTGTTGTTGTTATTACAACTTTATCTCCAGACGCTGAATTCATTCTTGGATAAGAGTTTCGTTCGACATCTGTAATAGAAGAATTTTAGTTACTATAAAATCAATAAGTAAAAAGTTCATAGAGGTATTTCATGTATGTTCTTCATAATTGCTTAAATCAAGAATCTCTAATTACTTTTTTCAATTCTTAATTTTTGTAAAGGACTTGCTATCATTTACAGGCTATGTCAGCTCCATCATATCCTAAGGATACAATCAGGTCTATGAATACTTAAAAAAAAAAATATTTGCAAATTAAGATATCCGAATTCAATTCTTACTTTATGTGTGTACGTACCATTTTATTAAAAATTAAAACTAATCGATGTCCAATTCCGGCGGGATGTTCTCCTTGAGAACCCTATTTTTCCTTATACGTGACATCTTACTCTCATCAGCGCACTTTGTTGTTATGCAAGCTCTGTAAAAAGAAAGATAGTTGTAAAACATCTTCCGTTACTCTTTCTTTACAATTTTCTTGGCTTTGAGAAAGGAAGGTGAAGTTTACCTCACTAGATTTTCTGCAACGCAGCAACGTTGAGCCACCGTTTTTACGATGTCTTTCATCGGAGTTTCATTTAGTTTTTTCTTTGGTGCCTTGCCTGGGAACGCTGGAGATGGCCTTCCCGTAAGCGAGTGTGTCACTAAAACGCTGAAAAGATAAAAGGAGGAATAAGGTGGCATTCTAATTCTGATTTAAACAGGAAGTTGGGCAACATATATAATATCAAGGTTAATACCTGCGTACCTCTTCTTCTTTTTTAGTCTCATCGTGAACTTCCCCACCGACCGTTCCCGTGACGTGTTCACGCGCTTCGATCTGCTCGCTCAATTGTTTAATCGTCTCATCAGATTGCGAGATGGTCAGTTCCATCTCCTTTATTAAAGAACATCGTGATGTGGAAAGTGTGGCAACACAAACTGAGAATGTGTTGCCACACTTTCCACATCACGATTATTTGCAGTTTCACTATACATTATAATATCTGTGCAGTAGCTGCTTTTTTGGAGCATGACTTATACCAGCCACTGAGCCTGTTAACTGCTGAAAAGGAAATTTATTATAAATGTTAAATATTTTTAAAGGGAAAATTTGAATGATATTGTCTGTTTAAATTTCAATAGCTATTTATAGTCTTACCGAAGTGGCAACATCAGTTTTCTTCGAAGAATTAGTACCAGACGCTTGCAGGGGACCAGCGGCAGTAAGCTGTTTTTAAAATAAAGGAAATATCGATTAGGCATTGTACTACGAACCAACAAAATGCATTTTTCTTTCGATTGAACTTCAAGAACTTACCGGTACGTCGGATGTTGCCACACTTTCCACATCACGTTTATATGCAGTATCAGCATTATATTTGTGTAAAAAAAATAAATAATTTAGAGTTTGGGTTTGAAATACGACCATTTCATGCAAAAAAGTTTTATTTTAAGATCTGGTCACATCATAATACGTATACAAGTATTATATCTTTTTCGCAAAAACGTCGCTAACATAAGACTTTAATTTTGATAAATACACACCTCATTAAACCAGCATCCCTGTGATTTTCAAATTCGTTCGTGTCGTAATATTGTAGATAATGAAACACCTTTTTGAGCTTTGGTGAATTTATTTTTACCAAATCTAATATTATAATCGCATGGTGTGGATAAATAGATGGTATATTAATGTTACATTACATTAGATAACAATAAGGATCGTCATATTAATGATTTCTTGTATAAGAAACGAAAAAGCCACTTTCGGATTCGCTCTAGTGAATTTAGTAGATATTATACTTACATAAAATTTAATACGATTACATAATAACGAGACGTGTAAGGTAGCGACCTTCTATTCGGCTGGTCGAGTTATAGCTTAGAAGCTTCGGGCATTTGGAAAACGTAAAGGCTGCAAAGCTGGTATTCCTCCACAGTCGAGACACAGGTCGGGAGTGTGACTCTTGTGACGTATATTCTTGTTGGTATCATCACATTGCCATCTCCTATTACTACCCGTAGGAATACTGAACAGTCAGAATGGGTATTACAAACAGTTCATCAAATTAAACAAAAGAATATGTCGAGAAAATGTACTAACCATGTCATCAGTTCTTGTATTAAGATTTCTGTTTATAAGAAACTTGGCAGTGTTATTACCAGCATTTTTGGTAAAAAATTTACGGAAGTCTAGATTTCGATTACGGATGTACTAATGCATTTCTGGATCGGAAGAATAATAATTGTAGTCATTCGTCTAAAGTTAAAAAAACCATCATGGTGATCCACATTCTTGTTTTTAATGTGAAGACTGAAAGTGTTAAGATTAACAGTAACCAGGAACTTAGTATACCATTTCTGGAGTCTACTTTATTAAACTAATCGTGATCATCACCACTGACCGTTTCCGTAAGGTGTGCATACCATACGATTATTTTAACTGTCTCATTATATTGGGAGATAGTGAGCTCCATATTTTTTATTTGAGAAGGTTCAGATTCATCCTCGGTTTTGTTGCCACATACGATTTTTACAGTGTTGAAATAATTAAAAAAAAAACTAATGCTCTTAATTCCTTATATTGAACCAATCAATTATATTATATTACTTTTAACGTTTTTACTGCTCATAGTGGATTAGGAAAAAAGGCGCTACTGCACCGGCCGGGAAGTGCAAGCAAAAATTTCCCATACTTTTTGGATATTGCTGATAGTACATGCATCCATACAAACATTCGCCTTTATATTATTAGTACCTGTGGATCAAGACAATGCTCGTCGTCCACTGATTTATCTAAGTCTACTTACACATTTCTCGGAAAAGCAACCCGTATCCGTATTGTTATTAATTCCAATATTTGTTTTAAAAATCACCATAAAACCTGGTGGTCTTTTGTATTTTCAACCTTTTGTTTCAATTTCCTTAAATTGTGCGTTTAGATTGCCAGTACTACTTTGCTAGTATTATTTTCTTTGTGGCGGTCCCATTTATGTCCACATGGATCAAAAAGTCACTTACCAATCGCATTTTAATGAAATTAATAATTGTTCCAAGCGTAAGTTTGAAAAGTTTCTAGGCTCGAAACTCGAATTTTTATAATACTTAAAAAATTTATGAACAAAAATGTTTACATTTCAACCTAAATGTTTGGATTAAGGAGTCACTTCAGAACTAGAAACATCATGAATCAAAAATTAATATACATAGTTACCCTATATTAAAATATGTATAAGTACTTAGTCGGGCCATAAATATCATTTTTACACCACCTGCTCGATAATGTCGTTTTACACGTCATACAAACCTCACTTAAAGCATGTCATTCTATCCCTAGGGAGATAATGCAGTATGGCCGATCCCTAGGGAATAATGAGATTTGAATTTGGAACATCAAAA
Organism: Mythimna ferrago; assembly: GCA_910589285.2. Taxonomy (NCBI): domain Eukaryota; kingdom Metazoa; phylum Arthropoda; class Insecta; order Lepidoptera; family Noctuidae; genus Mythimna; species Mythimna ferrago. The sequence goes on from OU342693.1 coordinate 8,506,284, forward strand.
ATCGTCAACATATCGAACAAGTTGACTCGAAATTCAAACAGGCCACTAACAAAAAAAAAAAAGAAAATAGAATAAAACGCAGTAAGCTCACTGTTGACGGGAGCATTATAGAAAATTCAAACTATAGAATCTTGGGGTAGTGAATTTTGTTTGTTTGATGAACTTGTAAATATAATACTTATATTTCTCAAAAATATGATTTAGTCGACCAAATTGCCTTTTGATTATCTCACAGATGGTGTAAAAAGTAGAATATGCAACACGGGGATAAAGCTGTCTTTATCTTGGGCGGCTTGAATTCCTCACTTCACTCAGGTTTCTTTATTAACTCCCTCGCTATGCTCGGGAGTTAATTTTATAGATCCCTCACTATCGTTCGGGATTAAAATCAGCAACCTTCGTTTCGTTCGGAATTCAACATGCCACCCGCGACTTAAAGACACTGATTTATCCCCTAGTCACATAAACTACTATTAAAGTCTATCAATAGCGTGGGGTAACAAAAAAATTACCACAAGTAAAATGATAAAGTTTATGCTCAAAGCTATAAAGAAGCTTCCCAATTAGTAAACAGAGTACATCGTAGACATTATCCGCCCTCAGAGATGGTTTGCTAGGGTAAGCTATCAAAGAGTGACTGAGGCACATTTTTGTGAAAAACGTGTCAAAATTTGGTTCAAGTGTATCAAGACACGATTCTCGGTTAAAGTAAGACGGTGGCCGGCACCATTTTCAGAAAAGGCTTAAAAATGTGTGATCCTTTACTTTATATTTGGTCAATTAATAGGGACGTTGATTACCGCCACAAGTGTCCACTTTCAGCGCTATTCAGCGATTCTCTCAATCAACAGCACTTGAGATCATCTTGGATTAAATAAAATATCTACTAGTTTATGTTAGGATTAATTATCTAATATATTCCTATCAATATTAATAAAAAAATAGATATAAAATATATTCTTTGTATTTTTTTATTGTTCCGTACCTCAAAAGGAAAAAAACACCCTTATAAGATCACGTTGTTGTCCATCTTCCTGTTTGCCAAGACCCTTTATCTCAGAAACGCTTGAAGGTATCGAGTTGAAATTAAAACCATATACTCAGGTCTGCGGTCCCATGAAACTGAAAAAAAAATCAAACTTCTATGGTAACGAAAAAACAAAACTGCCGTTCATGTCACAGAAAACGTATATTTCGACACTCTCAAGGGAAACAAAATTCCTAGGGTTGTTGTGTAGGTCACATTCATCCCGTTGACTCAGTATCCTGAAAGGCATAAAACAAAGTCTTATAGCACAGTTACAGGAATAAATCTGAAAACAGCAAAATTGTTACAACACAAAAAAAAAACTTTTTTTTCGATTCGGAAAAATCTTGAGATCCCATACGGGATTTGAACTATTGTTAAATAATAATAATAATAATCACTTATTTCAGGAAATTATTCCCATATAAATTACAAATTCTATACAAATATAAATCACATACGAAAATAAAATTAAAATTTTCTCACTCAAAAAATATGTACATTAAATATATAGTCTGTATGTAATGGTCGATAATAATATTCATAATATTTCATATATTGTTTGGACTTCCCAGATATTCTATATATTGCCTGGTTACTATATAGAATAGGTACCTGAATTATAGAGATTGCCGATTTTTAAATAGATTACCTAGCGGCAAACATATTTACCGAAGCATCTCCATCGAGGATACAGTTAAAATGTTCTATATCTTCCAATATACTTATTTTCTATTATCGACTCTTCTAAATGTTCCTGTAACCGAACCGAAGTCCTATAGGTGTTCCTACAAAATAATGAAGAAATTATGCATAAAAACTACTGCTTCTTTGAAAATATGTCGATGTCGTTTAACTATGAACTGATTGGATCATTTTATACCTAATCTTGCCATAAATAGTGTTACAAGAAGCAATATGTTTTTTTCTATTGCATAAAAATATGCCTGTAATGTGTGTTAGTACATTGATATAATAACATTAAAAATCGATGAATGGTGTATGCACCACACATATACTAACCCAAAGAACATCTGGACATTTGAGTTTATCTATACTAAAACATAGTCAGTAAAGGAAAATAATAGGAGCAGAAAACAGAAAGTTATTACTTTTTAACGTTTGGTCTGCTCTTAGTGGTTATGGAACAAAGGCGCTACCGCACCGGCCGGGAAGTGCAAGCAAAAATTTCCCATACTTTTTGGATATTGCTTATAGTACATGCATACATACACACATTCGCCTTTATATTATTACCTGTGTGTGCATATTAGTACCTGTGGATCAAGACAATGCTCGTCGTCCACTACTTTATCTAAGTCTACTTACACATTTCTCGGAAAAGCAACCCGTATCCTTATTGTTATTAATTCCAATATTTGTCTTAAAAATCAGCATAAAACCTGGTGGTCCTTTGTACTTTCACCCTTTTGTTTAATTTTCCTCAAATTGTGCGTTTAGACTGCCAGTATTACTTTGCTGGTATTATTTTCTTTGTTTAAGTGAGTGTTTCTGCGAGGTGGTCCCATTTAAGTCCGTATCGATTCAAAGGCCCTTTATCGTATCTTAATTAAATTAATAATTATTCCTATTGAGGAGTAAGTTTGATAAGTTTCTAGGCTTGATTCTCGAATTTGTAACATAATACTTCAATTTTAGAATAAAAAGTTTAAACCTCAACCTACTTGTTTGGATTAATGAGTCACGTCAAACAAAAATTAATATAGTTACCATGTAATAAAATAAATGTATAAGAACTTAGTCTGGCCATAAATACTATTACAATTTAACAAATTTAAGAAATCTTGTTTGAAAGCATACATTTTTATATCAGGAAATGAGTATAGCACCTAGAACTATGTCGCATATTTTAAAAGACGAATAAGAACTTGTAACCTATAAGAGACTGCACGAGTCATTATTACACTGACATAATTAAAAAATTAATAGGGTGGTAAAATCAAAACAACTTCTTTAGCGATACGCAAAAAAAGCTAAAAAGAAATCTATTGAGCAAGGTTTTAGTATGTTGAATCACCAAGTTTATACTCAAAGCTCTATAGAAACTTCCCAATTAGTAGACAGAGTATATCGTAGTAAATTATTCGCCCTCTAAGATAATTTGCTAGGGTAAGCTATTAAAGAGTTACTGATCCACATTTTTGTGAAAAAAGTGTCAAAACATCGTTTTACATGAAAGATACAAGATACGATTCTTGGGAATGTGGTAAATTAATAACACCATGTTTCTAACCAAGAATGGTCCTCTCAGCAAGACTCAGCTCTGCGTCATAAAGCTCGATCTATCCAGGCGTGGTTGCAACAACAACGTTTTGTACTTCATTAGAGCTGGAGCTCAAAACTTGTGGAGTGTGCACACAAGATTGGCAGTGAACAATTTTCCCATGGAGAGAGTGCGTAAACTATTGATAACTGGACTCAACGTTTACAGAACTGTCAAGTCAATGAAGATCATTTTGAATGTGCTTCATCAATTTTTACCCGACTACGGCAAAGCCAAAGGAGGGTTAAGATTTAGACAGGCTATGTATATATGTATGTGAGTATGTTCATCTGTCATAGCTCCTAATCTACTTACCGGAACTCAACTTAAGAGGTATCATTAGAACCATCTTAATTGTCCTCTGAATATAGGCTACGTGACGTGTTACAAAAGTGGATATGGCGCCCTCTAGCGGACAAAAAGTAAAAGTGTTAAAAATAAAAATCAAGACAAATACTCCGTGTTTGGTATCATTTGAAAGGGCTTAACTTGTAAATTTCCAAGACATTCCTCAAATTTAAAGTGACGCCCTCTAGCGGACAAAAAGTAATGTGTTAAAAAAAATGTTAAGATAAATACACCGTGTTTGATATCATTTGAAAGGGCTTCACTTGTTCTTATAAAAAAATATCATCAAAATTCAATGTGACGCCCTCTAGTGGACGAAGTTTTGTGTTAAAAAAAATGATTAAAACGTCCTGTTTGGTATCATTTGAAAGGGCTTCACGTAACTAGTGTAGAAGCACAGCGATTTAACACCAATGTTGTTTAAGTAAAAAAACTAAAACCCGAGTATGCTGAAATAAACAAACTTGTTTCATACTTTTTCAGCGTCGTTTTTTTTGTCGTAGTCGGGTTTTAGTTTTTTTACTTTTTGTGCAATAGAAAAGCATATTTTGTTTCTTGTAACACTATTTATGGCAAGACTAGGTATACGAGGAGCCAATTAGATCATAGATATACAACATCGACATTTTTTCAAAAAAGTAGTAGTTTTTATGCATAATTTTTACATTATTTAGTAGAAACACTTACAGGACTTCGGTTCGGTAACAGGAACATTTAGAAGAGTCGATAATTGAAAATAGTTAATTGGATGATATAGCACATTAATAACTGGATCCTCAATTGAGAGGAAGAATCGAAGGAGAGAAATAGCTCAGGTATTCTATAAAATAACCAGGCAATGTATAGAATATCTAGGGCGTACAGGCAATACATGAAGTGTTATGAATATTGGGCACGCCACAATCATGGCGGTAAGTCCCCTCTTTGAGGCGTGGCTGGAAAGACCTCACGGCGTCCTTATCTTCCGTATGACGCAGGTCCTCACCGGACATGGTTCGTTCGGGAGGTTCCTGCACCGGATTCGTGCGGAAGTGACGCCCGGGTATCGCCACTGTGCGGAATGCCCGGAGGACACGGTGGAGCACACAGTCGAGGTGTGCCCTGCTTGGGCAGAGCATCGCCGTGCCCTCGTGGAGGCGGAGACCTCTCGCATCGGGCCTTGGTTGAGGCCATGGTCCGGAGCGAGGAGGAGTGGCAGGCGGTCGCCGACTTCTGCGAAGCAGTAATGCTCGCAAAGGAGGAGGCTGACCGTATCAGGCAACGGCAGTCTGGCCGCCGCTGGGATTCTGATCCCGATTTCCGGCCACCGTAGGCGCGGACTTGCGGACAGTGAGCAATGGGTAGCTCGCTGTCCGGCCGTCCGGTAACCGTCCGGACCAAGCCCAACTCGTCGACGGCGCGCACTGTTCCCGCGCGCCTCAAAGAGTTGTCAGCAACAGCAGGGACCCAGCCGGGTCGAAGCCTACTGGGGCCAGGGTTATCCAAAAGGGAGCTCGAGCCCCGGTATGAAGGCTAGAAGGAACGGGGTGGGTCTTTTAGTCAGTAAGAGTCTGACACTATCTCCCGCTCCGCCCAAGAGCGGGTGTTGTCATTGGATGATTTTTTCCAACCATAAAAAAAAGTGTTATGAATATTATCGTCCACCTAGGTAATGTGCACAATTCCTGGATAAAATCAATATGTGTGAAAAATGGGTTTTTTAGTCAGTAAGAGTCTGATACTATCTCCCGCTCCGCCCAAGAGCGGGGGTTGTCATAAATGATTTTTCCCATCGAAAAAAAAAAAATATAAAAAAAAAGACCACGCAAGGAATTGGCAAAATAGTTATATAGTTAAATCTCGTATGAAGTCTCACGATTTTTCCAAATCGTCGGACTTTTTGTAGCGTAACAACTTAAAACCAACCATAAGAATTTTGATTCCTTTGAGAGTGTCGAAATATACGTTTTCCGTGACAAAAACGGCTGTTTCTTTTGTTTCGTTTCCTCAGAAGTTTGATTTTTTTTCAGCTTCGAGAGCCCTCAGACTTGAGTATATAGTTGTAATTTCAACTCGATACCTCCAAGCGTTTCTGAGATAACTGGTCTTGACAGACTAGAAGACGGATAACAAAGTGATTCTATAAGAGTTGTGTTTTTTTACTTTTGAGGTATGGAATACCAAAAACACTACAAAGAATGCATTTTATATCTATTTTTTATTAATATTGTCAGGAATAACTATAATTAATCCTAACATAAATTAGTAGATATTTTATTTAATCCAACATGATCTCAACTGCTGTTGATTCAGAGAATCGTTGTAAACCGCTGAAAGTGGACACTTGTGGCGGTAATCAACGTTCCTAAAGTTGACCAAATGCAAAGTGAAAGATCACATATTTTGGTTAGGCCTTTTCTGAAAGTGGTGCCGCCCACCAAAACAATGGTACGTATGGTTAGGACTAGTCATTTGGAGCAATAGTTAATGTGACACAAAAGTTTTAGAATCATTCTCAGTCAAATTGTACAAGTTTGAAGACTCGACATTTTTATACATTTATTGATAACTGAAAATTTATATAAAATAATGATGAACAATGCTAGAACTAAAACTAAAATTAAGTTGTAGACAATTTTAAATCAATGACTTATTTAAAATTTTAGAAAGCCGTTTTTAATGGCATTAAAAAACACAGACGGTGCTAATTTTAGTCCAATATTTTTAAAAATCTTTCTTTTGAGGTATCAACTTAGCGGATAGCTCACAAATGATTGAAGTTTGCATCGACAAAACCTTTAAATTTATTGAAATTAGGACCTCAACAGATCAAAGTGGGGGATATGATTAAAATTTATAGGCGAAAGAATTAAAGCCAAATATAAATTAAAATCGTTTAATATTCGTCATTTAAAATGTTCGCCGCAGTTTCTAACACAAGTAGGTACACAAGTAGGTACTTCGGTCTTCTCACTTCTGTAGTTGTCATTTGAACTTTATCTCCACTTTAAACGCTGAATTAATTTTTTGATGACAGTTCCTTTGCCATCTGTAAAAGAAGAATTTTAGTTACTATAAAATCAATTAAGTAAAAAGTTTATAAGGTATCTCCTACATGCTCTACATAATTGCTTAATTCAGGAATCCTTTAAATACTTTTTTCAATTCTTTATTTTTGTTGTGGACTTGCAATCATTTACAGGCAATAGGGTAGTTTCCAGGGTCAAAATAATTACATTTTATTTAGTCCGTCTTTTAGATTATAAAAAAATATTGCACACGTATTTTTTCTTTTTTCAATTAAACAAAAAAAAACTAAGATATATATATATAAGAGGGGTGCGTGCTAGATAACCTCCACGTGTGCTCTCTTGCTGTTCGTCCCAGTTCATGCATGTATGCATCTGCATTTTATATGCGGCTGTATGTAGGCATTCGCTGGGAAGAACAGTGGGGGGGACGGTGCATCCTGGGCGCCACTGTAGGTGGCTCTCTTACGTGTGTCATTACTTATGGCATGGGTAGGGGAATCACTTACAGTGGTGGCGAATAATCAGCAAAACCCAATCCAAGGTGTCATACGTACCGAGCCGAGGGATGCGTGGCCAAGGGGGAGCTTGGTTCCTATCGGTGTCTCTCCAGGGAGATGGCAATCCTGGAGTAGTAATTTCGCCTTACCTGGGCAAGCGGGGCTCTGCCCAGGTGGACTGTTTATTTCCCTAGCTTCTCGTGGGAACTGTATGGATCTACACCTTTTTAAAAAAAATACTCCATCTCTGGACGATGACGAACGTCCGGAACTCTCGAGTAGTCTGACTGGGTCAATTCCCGATCTGACTGCTCTCTTGCTCGGTTCTGAGGGAGACTCCCTAGTCACCTTGGACACCGAACTCAACCCTCCTGAGCTGGAGTCGGCAAACGATGGCACGAGGCCTACTGAGATGGACTCGGAAGTGCCGTCGGGAACTGACCTCAGTCCCAGGAAACGACGGTTGACAGGAGCAGCGCGTAAGCGCCTGCGGCGCCTCAAGGCTGGCGGTATGGACCCCATTGAGGCCTACAAGCTGGTCACGGAGCGGTTGGCAAGTGCGCATACTCCTTCGACTGGTCTAATGGCCGATATGTCCTCGGGGAAGAGGCCGGTAAAACGATCCCGATCCGAGGACGAGTCGCCAAAGGATCATGTCAAAAAGACTACGCGTGTGGACGAAAAGTCAGGGTCAATTCCAATGATCCCTGATGAGCCGTCCGCAACTCAGGTCGGACCACCGCCTGAGACAAGCGCTATGTCTTTTAAGGATGCCCTAACTAACATCCGGGTGGGAATCCGTAACAAGGAGCCCATGTCGGACGCGCAATTGGGGCTCCTTTACAAGGACATATTGAGGGCGATTCTTAACGCCCCTATGCCCAAAGCCCCCGAATTCAAAATTCGAATTGAGGGCTGCACTTTCAAGCCGGGATGGCTGCAAGTCGTAATTAAAAACGACTACAGCCTGAAATGGCTTGAAGAAAAAGTGGGGACACTAAAGCCGTGGCCAGAGGCGGAACTCTCGTTCATTAACGAGAAGGACTTGCCAAAAGCTAAGGTTGGGATCCTCCACTTCAAGACAGAAGATGTCCTGAAAACTCCAAGAGATGCCCTCAATCTCCTGGAAAAACAAAACGACCTGCAGACTGGCTTGTGGAAGGTGCTGAGCGTCAAGAAAGAAAGGGACGGAATCACGACCGCCCTCTCTATCGATGATGCCTCTGTAGAAGCCTTGCGCAAGCTAGACTGCAGGCCGCAACTAGGCTTTCGCAAAGTCTGGATTCGCATTCGCGGCGATAATACGCCGGCGAGGGCTGAGCAGGTGGCAGGAACTAGCCAATCTAGCGCAGGGATTCTGCCACCTGCTCAACACGCTCCTAGGGCGGGGCCGAGCGTCCAAGTCTCTGGTAAAACGGCAAAGCGGCAAAACGCCAAGCCGAAACCTGGAGGCCAGGGCGTCAGGAACCGCCCCCTCGGAGCACCACCGACGAAAAGGGCTACACGTCCCAATCGATCGGGAGTGGAGAGCCGACCGGCCAAACCTCGGGGCTGCCCTACAGCCCCGAAGCCAAGCGGGTCGAATAACGCCACTTAACCCACCCACCGACACAAACACACAACACTAACACAACACAAATACACCATAACACAGACACACACAAACACACAAGTGGTGCAGATCAACCTGCACCATGCCAGAGCAGCCACGGCTGTTCTGGAAAAACACTTCACACAGAAGAACCTTCACATTGCTCTTATTCAGGAACCGTGGCTGGCTAATACTAACACGGTGTCTGGACTGGGCTCTGCAGGTAAGGTCGTACACCATATCGGAGGAGTCAAACCAAGAGCGTGTATACTTTTCAATAATAATATTGATTTCTTATGCATACCAGGCCTGTGCAGCGATGACCTGATTGCAGCTTATGTTAATGTCAAGAGCGGAAATGGACGCCTCATCGTGTGCTCGGCATACCTGGACGGGACGAATACCGACCCATCCGAGGAGCTTGCAAAGGTAGTCGAGTACGCCTATGCCAACAATGCCGAGCTTCTCATTGGGTGTGACGCCAACGCCCACCATACCAACTGGGGCAGCACTGACATCAACGACAGAGGTGAGTTGCTTCATGATTTTGTACTAACTAACCGCCTCCAAATAGTTAATGAGGGATGTAAACCGACCTTTGTAACTAGATCGAGGAAGGAAGTTCTTGATGTAACTCTCGCTACTATTCACACTGCCAGGCTGATAACCAATTGGCATGTCAGTGATGAACCATCTATGTCTGATCATCGACTAATTAAATTCGCACTGAATACATCCAACATTTGCGAAACCATCACTTTTAGGGATGCAAAAGCCACGGACTGGGACTTGTACAGAATAAAGCTCCAGGATAGACTCCAAGACTTCCCTAAAACCATACGCTCCCCTGAAACATTGGATTATGCTGTTGCTCAAGTTACGGAAGCCATTACAGCCTCTTACGAAGAGAGCTGCCCTCTAAGAACTGTGAGGGATAGAAAAGTGACGTGGTGGAACAAAAAGCTCGATGTTTTAAGGGAAGAATCACGTAGGTTGTTTAATAAGGCTAAATCGACTGACGACTGGGATCGGTATCGGAAAGCTTTAACTACCTATAATAAAGAAATCCGAAAGGCGAAAAGACTGTCATGGAGGAAGTTCTGCGAGGAGATTACTAAAGTCCCTCAAGGAGCCAGAATCCACAAAGTCTTATCCAAATCGCCTACAAATCAACTGGGATTCTTAAAGAAACCAGACGGTGCCTTCACTGCATCAGCGGAAGAAACCCTGAAACTTCTGGCGTCTACACACTTCCCTGGCTCGGTGATGGCATCAGATAACATCGTACAAAATACTCCTCATATCCGCCTCACCAGGCCTTCAAATGAAGACTGGAGAAGAGCGGCGAGGTATTTTAGACCGAACAAGGTAGAATGGGCTATAGACTCATTCAAGCCAATTAAATCTGCAGGGGATGACGATGTCTTCCCAGCTCTTCTGCAGCAAGGGAAGACTATTCTCATCCCTATTTTAATCAAAATCTTCAGAGCAAGCTTTGCCTGGGGATATATACCAGAGAAATGGACTATGGTTAAAGTCTGTTTTATCCCAAAGGCCGGTAAGAAGGACTACTCTCAACCAAAGTCCTTCAGACCAATAAGCCTTACCTCCTTCCTACTCAAGAGTATGGAAAAGGTTATTGACGAATGCATCAGGGATGGACCATTAAGGGATAACCCTCTGCATCCGAAGCAACACGCTTACCAAAAAGGAAAATCTACAGAAACTGCTCTGTTAGAACTAACAGACAGGATCGAAAGGGCTTTGGAAGATAAACAGATAGCCCTATGTGCTTTCCTTGATATTGAAGGAGCTTTCGACAACGTCACCATAGACGCCCTTTCCAAGGGAATGAAGGCGAAAGGGATTGACGAAACAACTACTCGTTGGATCGAATTCATGCTCCTCAACAGAACTATCAGTGTTACCTTACACGGAACTACAAAGAGCTTCAAAACAACTAAAGGGTGCCCGCAAGGAGGCGTTTTATCGCCACTTCTATGGCTACTCGTTGTTGACCAATTGCTGGTTGAAGCCTCTACAAGAGACTTAGATGTACATAGCTATGCTGACGATGTGGTGGCTTGTGTTGTCGGCCCCTGTCACAGCACGGTATCATCTATACTACAGAGATCTCTGAACATTATTAACACATGGTGCACAGAAAACAATTTATCGGTTAACCCGAGTAAAACAACAATAGTCCCCTTTACTAGGAAGCGTAAGTTGGACAAACTTGTAACGCCCACTGTAAAAGGGACTCTCATACCATTCTCCAGCGAAGTCAAGTACCTGGGCGTAACTATCGACCAGAGACTGACCTGGAACACTCACATTAACAATGTGATCCAAAAGGCTAAAATAGCTTTAGGAATATGCTGTCGCTTAGCAGGGAAGAAATGGGGCTTAAACCCTAAAATCGCCCTGTGGTTGTACACCGCCATAGTCAGGCCGATAATAACGTATGCCTGCGTAGTATGGTGGAGGAAAACAACTCAAGTGACAGTCATTAACAAACTTAATGGTTTGCAGAGACTTGCATGCCTCATATCAACAGGGGCCATGTCCACAACCCCAGGAGCTGCTCTAAATGCCCTGCTTAACCTACCGCCACTTCATCTATTCATTGCGAAGGAGGCGAAGGCAAGCATGTACAGAACAAACAGCACTGGCAAAGCAAACTGGCGCTCTCAAGCACTGAGATCGCTACACGAATCAGTACTTGAACACGATCAACTAGCTATGACAACAGACGTCATGCTTCCACAGTGTAATTTCACAAGGAATTACACAGTGGAACTGCCGAGCAGAGAGGATTGGTCAAACAACCTCATCACTTGCAAGGCTGGAAGCCTGATCTGGTTTACAGACGGGTCCAAAATGGGTGAGAATGTAGGATGTGGAATATTTGGCATTAGCCCGAAATTCAGCAAAAGCTTGAATCTGGGTAAACATGCTACCATATTCCAAGCGGAGGTATACGCCATTATAGAATGTGTGGAGGCCAACCGTCAACGAAACTACATAAATCAATTAATTCTGATTTACTCAGATAGCCAGGCAGCTCTTAACGCCTTGAACTCGAATACTTTAAATTCGAAACTGGTAAAAGACTGCGTTAACAAACTGAATGACCTGGGGCAAAGGAATAAAGTTATTCTGAGATGGGTACCAGGTCATTCTGGAATCAACGGCAACGAAAAAGCCGATGAACTTGCACGGGCTGGGGCTCAAGGTCATCAGATAGGTCCAGAACCCTTCTGTGGTATCTCAAAGAACCAGGCCATGCAGACCCTTAAGGGCAACTTATTTGGCGATTCAAAAAAGAACTGGTTGGTACAACCAGGTCTGCTACACGCCAAATCTCTCATAGAAGGCTACTCACAAAAACGAACTGCCGAGCTTCTTGAGCTTAGCAGGAAGAACATCTGTGCGATAGCCCGCGCCTTAACCGGCCACTGCAAACTAAACAGGCACCAATTTCACATGAAACTGAGTGACACTGATGTTTGCCGGTACTGCAATCAGGAGAGGGAGACGCCTAAGCACCTCTTGTGTGAATGCGGGCCCCTTGTCCACAAACGCAGTGTCCATCTGGGCCGACACATTATTCGCCCGGAGGAGATTAAAACTCTAAAAGCTAGGAGTATTCTAAATTTCTTGGAAGCCTCCGGGCTAAAAGAGTTACTCTAACAAGGTGGCGAGTCACAATAGATCTTTTAGGTCGCAGTGACTACATCCCCTACACTATGGGTGATGCATAGCCCCTTATCTTCTAAATAATAATAAGATATAGCCCATTAAAGTTACGTATGACGTACCCCGTGCGAAAAAATGTAGCACGGCGTGATGTTACACGTAACTTTATTGGCCATATCTTTGTCATTTTTGGTTTAATTTACAAATAAATAAATACGTGTCCTTTATTTTTGAATAATCTAAAAGACAGACTAATTAAATTTTTTACGGCGACTAGCCTATTATAGCTCCATCCTAAGGATAGAATCAGTTCTTTGAATACTTAATAAAAAAATAAAATTTTTGCTAATTAAGATATTCGAATACAATTCTTACCTTATATGTGACTAATCAGAGTCCGATTCCGGCGGGATGTTCTCCTTATGAACCCTATTTTTCCTCATACGCGACATCTTACTCTCATCAGCGCACTTTATTGTTATACAAGCTCTGTAAAAAGAATGATAGTTGTATAACATCTTCCGTTACTCTTTATTTACAATTTTCTTGGCTCTATCTTTGAGAAAGGAAGGTGAAGTTTACCTCACTAGATTTTCTGCAACGCAGCAACGTTTAGCCACTATCTTCACGATGTCGTTCACGAAAGTTTCGTTTAATTTTTTCTTTGGCGTCCTCTCTGGGAACGCTGGAGATGGCCTTCCCGTGAGCGAGTGTGTCGCTAAAACGCTGAAAAGATAAAAGGAGGAATAAGGTGACCTTCTAATTCTGAATAAAACAGGAAGTTGAGCAACATATATAATATAAAGATTAATACCTGCGTGAAAAAACTGCTGTCGATAATTTTCTGGTAGCGCTTCTGTACGAATCCCAGTTTATATTTTGGAATATCTTTCTTGGTATCATTGTCTTTCCTTTTCCTATTGACACCTGCAAAAATATAAAACAGTCAGTATGGGTACTATTAACTCTATTGAATTAGACAATTGAAGATGTTGAGGGAAAAGTACTAACTACGTCATCAGCTCCTGTATGTGTTTCATCCGAGTCTGGATCGGAAGAATCTGAACTTTCGTCCATCTTCTGAAAATAAATAAAATATTATGGTTTTCTATATTCTTGATTTTCGTTTGAAGATTAACAGTTACCAAGAACTTAGTTTACCATTTCTCGAGAGTCTTCTTTATTAGTCTCATCGTGAACTTCCCCACCGGCCGTTCCCGCGACGTGTTCACGCGCTTCGATCTGCGCTGTCAACTGTTTTATCGTCTCATCACGTTGCGAGATTGCCAGTTCCATCTCCTTTATTAAAGAACATTCGTTCTCAGTTTGGGTTGCCACACTTGCCACATCGCTATTAATTGCAATGTCAGCATTATGTCTCTGCAGTAGACGTTTTTTTGGAGCATGACTTATACCAGGGCCTGTTAACTGCTGAAAAGGATATTTTTTATAATTTTTAATGGGAAAATTGGAATGATATTGTCTGTATAGACTTCAATAGCTATTTATAGTCTCACCAAAGTAGCAACATCTGACTTCCTCGGAGAATTAACATCAACCGCTTGTAGGGGACTAGCGGCAATTGGCTGCTTCTAAAATAAAAGAAGTATCGGTTAGGCATTGTACTATGAACCAATAAAATTCATTTTGCATTCGATTGAACTTCAGAAACTTACCGGTACGTCGAATGTTATAAAACATTTACAGTTAAATTTTGCGGCTTTTGTAGTCTTGGTACGGTTTGCTGCAAATAACATAAAAGGTATTTTAAATCTGTAACATAATGTTTTACTGATCGGAATCTAATAAAAGAACCAGTAAGAAATATTTACAGTTTTCACAATCCGTTCCTTGCAAATTGCTTTGCAGGCCCAAAGTATCCTGCGCCGCATCACATCCTGAGTTGTCACTTGCCGGCATTTTCTTAACTTCTTGTTCTTACTGAAATTTATAAAAACAATAAATTACTTTTTTGAAAACTTTCGGCTCTAATCATGTTTAACAAAACACACTTAAAACAAGAATGAAAAAGCAGACTACGGTGAAGTCATAGAATCTAAGTATCAAACTTACGCGCTATTTGATTTCCGTCACAGCAGTTCACTCACGCAGCAAGTCAGCCAAAACAACCGATTGACTAGCGATGAGAGCAACAACCACACACAACTGGGAACCAAAGAGGACTGACGAAATTTTTGAAATTTACCTATTTATGTAGTGCGATAGTTCAATGGGTGAACATTAACTCAGGTACCTCGTAAAAGTAAATCTCTTTCTATTACTTTATTATCTACTACTATTTACATTCAAGCTTTATTTTTCCAGTGCTTAAAATTCAACAAAAGCCCTCAATTGTAATGTCAAAAGAACAATGAGAGTAATTTAACTAATTCCCACGCCTGGCGATCTTCAGCAGAAATTCCTTTATCAGGGGTTATCTTCGCCAATACCTTGTTTGTAACTTCCTGGAACTATTAAATCCCTATTTAAATTTTAACGACATAAAATACCATGTCTACATCCTAAATTATTTGGAAATAAGTTTGTGTACAATTTAATGTCAGATTTAAGTATGTTGTGTTTAAGTATGTCTTAAAAGTATGTCGCCGGGATTCCGATCCCGATTTCCGTAGACGCGGGCTTGCGGACAGTGAGCAATGGGTAGCTCGCTGTCCGGTAACTGTCCGGACCAAGCCCAAGTCGTCGACGGCGCGCGCTGTTCCCGCGCGCCTCAAGGAGTTGTCAGCAACAGCAGGGGCCCAGCCGGGTCGAAGCCTACTGGGGCCAGGGTTATCCGAAAGGGCGCTCGAGCCCCGGTATGAAGGCTTGAAGGAAAGAGTCTGACACTATCTCCCGCTCCGCCCAAGAGCGGGGGTTGTCATAAGATGATTTTTCCCATCGAAAAAAAAAACCATTTCATGCAAAAAAGTTTTATTTTAAGATCTGGTCACGTCATAATACAAGTATTATAATTTTTCCGCAAAAACTTCGCTAACATAAGACTTTAATTTTGATAAATACACACCTCATTACGTCGGCATCCCTGTGATTTTCAAATACGTTCATATCGTAATAACGCAAATAATGGAACATCTTTTTGACCTTTGGTGAATTTATTTTAACCAAATCAAATATTTTAATCGTATGATTCGTAATCGTAAAAATTTAATAGTATGGATGTCGCCTAAATGGTACCGAAATATCAATATTTCATTATATATATTTTTTTTATATATTTTTATTGTCATACAGCTGGCATTTCTACTATATAAATGCAATCTCTGAAGAGGAACCAACAGTTTTCCAGCATTTTTTTTATTTAATCTTTCTGAGACTTGTTCATTCAAAGAGAATAAATGAGGGTATTTCTTTACAAATAAGCATACCTCAAAAATATACAGACACGGGAGTGGGAGAATTTTTAACTCTCTAAATAATGGCCTGCAGTGGTCTAAATATTCTGCTCCACTCATGGCTCGGATACACTTTTTTTGTACTTTGAACGCTCTGTCTACGTCCACAGAATTGCCCCAAATAACTAAACCATAACGCAGTACTGACGAAACATACCCATGATAAGCATTTAGAACGGTTTGCTTGCTGGACACTTATTAGATAACAATAAGGATCGTCATATTAATCATTTCTTGTATAAGAAATAATAAGAATAGTGAATTTAGTAGATATTATTCTTATATAAAATTTAATAAGATTATTTAACAACGAGACGTGTAAGGTAGCAACCGAGACCGATGCTTTTCAACTTTTCGGCTGGTCGAGTCAAAGCATAGGAGCTTCGGGCATTTGGACAACGTAATGCTGCAAAGCTGGTATTCCTCCACAGTCGAGACACAGGTCGGGAGTATGACTCTTGCGAGGCATATTCTTGTTGGTATCATCACATTGTCATCTCCTATTAGCACCCGTAAAAACCCCTTTAAAGTCAGAATGGGTATTACAAATAGTTCATCGAATTAACATAATTTTTCGGAAGTCTATATTTCGATTACGGATGTTCCAATGGATTTCTGGATCGGAAGAATAATAATTGTAGTCCTTAATTTAAAAGTCAAAAATATATCATTGTGATCTAGTTTCTTATTTTTAATGTAAAGACTGAATGTGTAAAGATTAACAGTAACCAGAAACTTAGTATACCATTTCTCGAGCCTACTTTATTAGACTAATCGTGATCGTCACCACTGACCGTTTCCGTAAAGTGTGCATACGATACGATTATTTTACCTGTCTCATTAAATTGGGAGATAGTGAGATCCGTACTCTTTATTTATGAAGGTTCAGATTTTTCCTCGGTTTGTGTTGCCACATTACGAGTTTTTATAGTGTTGAAATAATTTAAATAACGAATGGTCTTAAATCCATATATTGAACCAATCAATTTATGCTTTTAGGAGCATTAGCTTTGCCAGCTACTGATCATGCAATTACTTTTATGCGGGCGAAGTCGCTTGTTGAAGCTAGTATATCATTTGTCTTGCTAATATAGCTATCTATATCTTAAAGGACTGTCAAAGTCAAAGTCAAAACGTTTATTGCAAACCAAGTGTACAATGATGACATTATATTAGTTTAGTGCTTATGACTTAGCAGCCTTTTTCAAACATTGCAATAATTTATGATACGCATGCATTAAAAATGAGGTACTTTCAATTAATTATTTTATATTATTACAAATGAATTAAAATATATATATATATATACACATAAGTCAAAATTACATGTCAAAGATTCAAAGAAGATCAATTATTTGTTACAATTAATGTCATTGAAGTTATAGTTAAAATGTCAAAAAAAAAAATCAATATCAATAATAATTAAAATTTCATGTCAAAAATTTTATAGTAAAATTAATTATCAAATATTATATAATATGACCAAAAATTTAATGTCAATAGTAATCATTTGATACAGGTGGGATCGCAGTCAAGCACTAGTTTATCTCAATTAAAAAAAAAAAAAAAAATATTTGTCAAAATAAATGTCTTCTTTTTCACGTAATTTAGTCAGAATTAAAAAAAAAAAAAAAAATTGAAATGTAAAGATAATAAAATTTTCATATTACTGTTATAAATCTTATTATTTATATAGTACAGATCGCCACTTGTGTACATGAGGGAAAGCCGTTATTTTAAGCTAGACTCTAAATATTTTTTTATGGGAAATCAACAGCAAAAAGAACTATGTATCTTTCATCCAAATCTGTTTAGGTGCTTGAGCGAGAAGTAGTGTCACACACCATCACACATACTATTAGCTCAAATAACATCTGGAAATTTGGGTTTATCTATACTAAAATACATTATAATCAGTAAAGGAAAACAATAGGACCAGAAAACAGAAAGTTATTACTTTTTAACGTTTTGGCTGCTATTGGTGGATAAGGAACAAAGGTGCTACTGCACCGGCTAGAAAGTGCAAGCAAAAATTTTCCATACTTTTTGGATATTGCTGATAGTACATATAAACATTCGCCTTTATATTATTAGTACCTGTAGATCAAGACAATGCTCGTCGTCCACTACTTTATCTAAGTCTATTTACACATTTCTTGGAAAAGCAACCCGTATCCGTATTGTTCTTAATTCCAATATTTGTCTTAAAAATCACCATAAAACCTGGTGGTCCTTTGTATTTTCACTCTTTTGTTTCAGTTTTGTCAAATTGTGCGCCAGTACCTACTACTTTTCCAGTATTATTTTTTTGTTTAGGAGAGTGTTTCTACGAGGTGGTCCCATTTTATGTCCGTATGGATTAAAATGTCCTTTTTCGTATCTTAATTAAATTAATAATTATTCCTATTTAGCTCTTTGAATGTCGTAATTAGAGACACAATAGAAAGACAATTACCTTATGTCGGACTGTGTAACTTAAGACATTCGAAAGGTTAATAGTAAGTTTGAAAAGTTTCTAGATTCGATTTGTAATATAAATGAATCAAAACTTTAAAAAATCAACTAGAATTTTTTGAGAGAATCGTTGAATACCGCTGTAAGTTTGAAAAGTTTCTCGGTTCAATTCTCTTGTATAATATAAGAATTTATGAACACGAAGGTTTAAAACTAAATATTTGGATTAAGGAGTCACGTCAGAACTAGAAACATTATGAACCAAAAATTAATATAGTTATCATATATTAAAATAAATGTACTTATAATAAGTACTTAGTCTGCCCATAAACATTCGAATTTGGAATCTGTCATTCTTACATGAATATTGACTGTTTTCTTATTTTCGCGCCTAATGGTGTTAAATATTTAAAAAATATAAATGGTGTGGGGTGACAAAAAAAATCAAGTAGAATGATAGTGTTATAATATATCAAAGCTATAGATATATAGTTGAGTATATCAAAGCTATAAAGAAGCTTCCCAGTTAGTAAGCAGAGTACATCGTAGACATTATCCGTCCTCAGAGATGGTTTGCTAGGGTAAGCTATCAAAGAGTGACTGAGCCACATTTTTGTAAAAAACGTGGCAAAACATCGGTACACATGTATCAAGACACGATTCTCGGGAAGGTGGTAAAGCTTCTTAAGAACATCATGTTCCAAAACAAGAATGACGCTTTCAGCAAGACTCAGCACTGGGTCATAAAGCTCGCTCTACCCAGGCGTAGTTGAAAACGAACGTTTTGGACTTCATTAGAGCTGAAGACTGGCCGTCATCCGATCATAATTCACTGGATTTTGATTTACGGCAGTCTTAGAGCAACAGCAGGGGTGCTGTTGCTGACAACTCCTTGAGGCGTGCGGGAACAGTGCGCGCCGTCGACGACTTGGGCTTGGTCCGGACAGTTACCGGATGGTCGGACAGCGAGCTACCCATTCTCTTCACTCACTGTCCGCAAGCCCGCACCTACGGTGGCTGGAAATCGGGATCGGAATCCCGGCGGCGGCCAGACTGCCGTTGCCTAATACGGTCAGCTTCCTCCTTTGCGAGCATTACTGCTTCGCAGAAGTCGCCGACCGCCTGTCACTCCTCCTCGCTCCGGACCATGGCCTCAACCAAGGCCCGGCGCGAGAGGTCTCCGCCACCGATCGCCCCCACGAGGGCACGGCGATGTTCCACCCAAGCAAGGCACACCTCGACTGTGTGCTCCTCCGTGTCCTCCGGACGTTCCGCACAGTGGCGACACTCGGGCGTCACTTCCGCTTTGATTAACAACCAAGAATGGCCCTTTCAGCAAGACTCATCACTGGGTCATAAAGCTCGATCTACCCAGGCGTGGCTGGAAATGAACATTTTCTACTTCATTAGAGCTGAAACTGGCCGTCATGTAGTCCCGATCCTAATTCATTGGATTATGGTTTATGGTCAGTTTTAGAGGATATATGACATGCTCTAAACGTTTTGGTAATTTGGAGTCCCTAAAACAATACATAAGATCCTGTATCCTAAGAGACACCGCCTAAACCGCCGTGGACGGAAAATGAGCTCTCGTTCTTATAAAATTATTTGCAATGACAAGTTCTGCTGAACTGTTTATAACCGACTTCTAAAAAAGGAGGAGGTTCTCAATTCGGATGTTTGTATTTTATTTTAATGTATGTTCGCGCATAACTTCGTCGCTTGCCAACCGATTTGAAAAATTATTTTTTTGTTGGTTCACCAAGTCGGGATCTGATGATGGAATCTTGGCGAAATCGAGGGAAGTCCTCTCATTTTGATATTTTCATCAAGGACTTAAGCATTTACAGTTAAAAACTGACATTTGATGAGGTGAAACTGGTGAAGAAGACCAAAAATGGCCAACGGAACTTCATACTCAAACAGATACACACATGAACATAGTTATGCGACTATGACAACACAAATAAATGAATAATTCTGAATAGTCATATTGAAAATGGTATCATCGAAGTGACTTGATGATGGTGATGGAGCCGGAAGATAGGCACCGGAACTCCGTAACTAATCAATGTATCCTAGCCGTGTTTGGGCTAATTAGAATTGACATGAGATGCACTTTGGCTATAAAGTACTACTGAACTGATCTAATGACGATGATGATGGAGCTGAAAGATAGGCACCGGAACTCCGTAATTAATCAATGTATCATACACGTGTTTGGGCTTATTAGAATTGTCATGAGATGCACTTTGGCTATAAGGTACTATCGAACTAATCTGATGATGACGCCAAAAAGTGGAAGGTAGACACGGGAACTTCATAATAAAATGATGTATTCTAGCAGGGTTTGAGTTAATTGGAATTAACTCAAACCCTGCACTGTCCTTGTCATGAGAAAAAGGTACTCTGGCTGTAAGTCTATTGCAACTAAAAAGTGTGAAATAAAAAACTTTTTATAAAAAAAAATAACCGGCTTCACTAAAAAAACACTAAAACAATCAAAATAATTTTAATTTCGGAAGTCGGTGTTAAATAAGGAACAAACAAAAACGAAAAACACCGACTTCCGAAATTAAAACTATTTTGACTGTTTTTTTTTAGTGAAGTCAGTTATTTTTTTTTTAATAAAAAGTTTTTGCATGACACGTTCATTGATGATGTCAAGGAAGCCGCGTGCATGCACGCTGTTGACTGAGAACCATTTGAACCTAACTTGTCCTTAGAGGCTAGGTGCGGCTATGATTTTTTAATTTTTTTAATATTTTTTAGTGACATAACCCAAAAAACAGTTAGTTGCAAATGGCCGTTATTTGTAGTTTTAAAAGAAGAATCAGTATTTTATCATTTTATGTAATTAATTCAATGTTAATATGGGGCATCTGTATCATGAAACTTTGGTTTTACCAAGGATTGAATTTATCAATGATTTATTTAAGATTTTAGAAAGCCGTTTTTGACGGCATTAAAAAACACAAACGGTGTTAATTTTAGTCTTCTATTTTTAAAAACATGCCTGATTATTACAAATCTCTCTTTTGAACTTAGCGGATAGCTCACAAATGATTGAAGTAAGCATTCACAAACGAAATGATTAAAATTATTGAAATTAGGACCTCAACAAATCAAATTAAGGAATATAATTAAAACTTATAGGCGAAAGAATTAAAACTAAATTTAAATTAAAATCATTTATTATTCGTGTTCACAATGTTCGCCGCGGGTTCTAACACAAGCACGGACTAGTTTTCTCACTTCTGTTGTTGTTATTGCAACTTTATCTCCGGACGGACGCTGAATTCATTCTTGGATAAGAGTTTCGTTCGACATCTGTAAAAGAAGAATTTTAGTTACCATAAAATCAATAAGTAAAAAGTTCATAGAGGTATTTTATGTATGCTCTTCATAATTGCTTAAATCAAGAATCTCTAATTACTTTTTTCAATTCTTAATTTTTGTAAAGGACTTGCTATCATTTACAGGCTATGTCAGCTCCATCATATCCTAAGGATACAATCAGGTCTATGAATACTTAAAAAAAAAAATATTGGCAAATTAAGATATCCGAATTCAATTCTTACTTTATGTGTGTACGTACCATTTTATTAAAAATTAAAACTAATCGATGTCCATTCCGGCGGGATGTTCTCCTTGTGAACCTAATTTTTCCTCATACGCGACATCTTACTCTCATCAGCGCACTTTGTTGTTATGCAAGCTCTGTAAAAAGAAAGATAGTTGTATAACATCTTCCGTTACTCTTTATTTACAATTTTCTTGGCTTTGAGAAAGGAAGGTGAAGTTTACCTCACTAGATTTTCTGCAACGCAGCAACGTTGAGCCACCGTTTTAACGATGTCTTTCACCGGAGTTTCATTTAGTTTTTTCTTTGGCGCCTTGCCTGGGAACGCTGGAGATGGCCTTCCCGTGAGCGAGTGTGTCACTCAAACGCTGAAAAGATAAAAGGAGGAATAAGGTGGCATTCTAATTCTGATTTAAACAGGAAGTTGGGCAACATATATAATATCAAGGTTAATACCTGCGTACCTCTTCTTCTTTTTTAGTCTCATCGTGAACTTCCCCACCGACCGTTCCCGTGACGTGTTCACGCGCTTCGATCTGCTCGCTCAATTGTTTAATCGTCTCATCAGATTGCGAGATGGTCAGTTCCATCTCCTTTATTAAAGAACATCGTGATGTGGAAAGTGTGGCAACACAAACTGAGAATGTGTTGCCACACTTTCCACATCACGATTATTTGCAGTTTCACTATACATTATAATATCTGTGCAGTAGCTGCTTTTTTGGAGCATGACTTATACCAGCCACTGAGCCTCTTAACTGCTGAAAAGGAAATTTATTATAAATGTTAAATATTTTTAAAGGGAAAATTTGAATGATATTGTCTGTTTAAATTTCAATAGCTATTTATAGTCTTACCGAAGTGGCAACATCAGTTTTCTTCGAAGAATTAGTACCAGACGCTTGCAGGGGACCAGCGGCAGTAAGCTGTTTTTAAAATAAAGGAAATATCGATTAGGCATTGTACTACGAACCAACAAAATGCATTTTTCTTTCGATTGAACTTTAAGAACTTACCGGTACGTCGGATGTTGCCACACTTTCCACATCACGTTTATATGCAGTATCAGCATTATATTTGTGCAGTAAATGCTTTTTCGGAGCATAATTTATGACAGCTACTGAGCCTGTTAACTGGTCCAAACAAGCCTGCGCCGCTGCATATCCTGAATTATCGGAACTTATTCCACACACCGGCATTTTCTTAACTTCTTGTTTTTACTGAAAATAAAAACAATAAAATATTTTTTTTTTAAACTTTTGCCTCTCATCATGTTTAACAAAATACACTTAAAACAGGAATGAAAAAGGCAGACTATGGTGAAGTCATAGAATCTAAGTATCAAACTTACGCGCTATTTGATTTCCTTCACAGCAGTTCACTCACGCAGCAAGTCAGCCAAAACAACCGATTGACTAGCGATGAGGGCAACAACCACACACAACTGGGAACCAAAGAGGACTGACTAAATTTTTGAAATTAACCTATTTATGTAG
The DNA here is from genome assembly GCA_910589285.2 of Mythimna ferrago. Classification (NCBI taxonomy): domain Eukaryota; kingdom Metazoa; phylum Arthropoda; class Insecta; order Lepidoptera; family Noctuidae; genus Mythimna; species Mythimna ferrago. The sequence continues at coordinate 8,529,687 of OU342693.1, forward strand.
TGCGATAGTTCAATAGGTAAGGTTCACTCAGGTACCTCGTAAAATTAAATCTCTTTATATTACTTTATTCTCTAGTACGTACTATTTACATACAAGCTTAGACACCTGTGAAAGCTTTATTGTTCCAACACTTAGGCTAAAATTCAACAAAAGCCCTCAATTGTAATGTCAAAAGAACAATGAGAGTAATTTAACTAATTTCCCACGCCTGGCGATCTTCAGCAGAAATTCCTTTATCAGGGGTTATCTTTGCTAATACCTTATTGGTAGCTTCCTGGAACTATTAAGTCCCTATTTATTAAAAATCAACGACATAAAATACCATGACTGATTTCTAAATTATTTGGAAAAAAGTTTGTGTGCAATACTTTATTTAGATTTAAGAATACTTATAGGTATGATGTGGCTAGATTAGCCTTTGCTTTAGAATTGATCACTTTATACAACCATTTCATTAACAACGTAAGAAATACTGCAGCTTTGTGTCGTAATTATATTTCACTGCACTTATTTTCCTTCAGAAAATTATATATCACTTGCCACATCATGATAAGTCATGATGTGGCCAGTGGGCAAAGTTGACCAATTTTTACCGCGCGCTAGCTTCTGACAATTTATAAGAGTCCAAGTAGGTCTATGTAAGATAAATAATTTTGAGTTTGGATTAGAAATACGACCATTTCATGCGAAAAAGTTTTATTTTAAGATCTGGTCACATCCTAATACAAGTATTATTAACTTCGCTAACATAAGACTTTAATTTTGATAAATACACACCTCATTAAACCAGCATTCCTGTGATTTTCAAATACGTTCGTGTCGTAATAATGCAAATAATGAAACATCTTTTTGAGCTTTGGTGAATTTATTTTTATTTGGTTAAAATAAATTATGCAAATATTTTAATGTAAATAAGTAGATGGTATATCAATGATACATTACATTACATAACAATAAGGATCGTCATATTAATCATTTTTTTTTTTTTTCTCTTTATTTTGTATTTGGGACTTTTATACAAATGTACATGTCAGTCCCATCGGACCTTATACAATTATTACTATACACTAAAACGTAACAGCACAAACTTAATTAAGCTATAAGCAGCCTCGGAGTTAGGTGTCGACAAAATGTGATGAAAAATTCCAACATCGTACATGTTTGTATCTAGCTCTCTATACAATTGTTCTCTTGCAGACTGAAATCTGACACATTCCGTCAATAGATGCATAACATCTTCTACTGTGCCACACTCCTCACAATTTGGTGAATTCGTTTTTTTCATTAAAAATGCAAACTTATTGAGCGGCATGTGTCCAGATCTCAGTCTGTGAGCTGTTACTATCAACTTTCTACTAAACCTGGTGTTACAAAACCATGGTATATGAGGAGGCTCCGAAACTATAGACCTATACCATATTCCCTTTTCTTTCGATCGTTCATTGAAATATTCCTTCCAGACTTCGTGACATTTGTTTTTATATCTAGGCAACAATTCTACGTAATCAGTTCCAATACATGTTTCTCTACCTTCATCTATACCCAACTTTGCTAAACGGTCTGCCTCCTCATTGCCCCTTATACCTATATGTGATGGAACCCATTGCAGTTTCAAATCTATCCCTCTTTTAGATAAATCTTGTATTTTAGATAGAATTTCATAAGCTATCGATTCACCTCTGTGCCCAGAGGCGCATCGAGCTATATGCTGTAGTGCACTTTTGCTATCTACACAAATCAATGTTTTTCTGATATTATTAATAGTTAGGATATAAGAAAGTGCCTTTGAAACTGCAAAAAGCTCCAAAGACATAACTGAGACATAATTATTTATTTTATAATAAGAACTTGTATAATCCAAATTTAAAGGATTGTAGTAGGCAGCTCCATTGCCATTAGCACTCTTAGACCCATCAGTATAGATTTTGTAATAATCGCGATATTTTTCTGCTGATTCTCTCAGAGTTTCTGCTCTAATTGAATTTAAATCGTATGTCTTCTTAGGGTTTTTAATTGAGTCTAAATTGACCTTTATTATGTCTTGGACATTAATCCTAGTAACCCAAACATCTAAAGAGAACATTTCTGGAATAAGAGTTGCCCTTAAATTTTCCTCCTTGACCTCCTCAAACATAACAACAAGTAATGGAAGCTTTTTAGTTACCCAATATCTGACATGACTAATAGCACTAAGTTCTAACAACAGTTTTATTACTACATTATCAGATACAGACAATGATTTTAAACAATATTTGGATGCTAACCATCTTCTCCTAATGTGCAGTGGAGGCACACAGAGCTCGCACTCCATAACATGTATTGGTGTGCTTCTTATAAAGCTCCCTACTACTCTCAAAGCCTGATTTTGAACTTTTTCTAACTTGTAAATATTTGTCTTAGCGCTATTGTCATATAGAAAGCACCCGTAATCTAACCTACTTCTAATTAGAGACACGTAGAGCCTACGAAGATGAATCTGATGAATGCCCCAAGAAGGACTAGTAAGAATTTTAAGTAAATTGAGAAGTCTCTGGATCTTTTCGACTATTTCGTTGATGTGTTTACCCCAGCGTAATGTCTTATCTAGCCAAACACCCAAATATTTATAGTAACATACGTTGTCAAGCACACTCTTATTTATGGAAAGTTGTACCTGCTGTCGCCTAAAACCCCTACTAAAAACACAACATTTGGATTTACTTGTAGATATTTCTAACCCTAATTCGTCCAATAAAACAGTAAAAATATCCAAAGCACTTTGTATTTTGTATTGACCCTCCAATATATCCTGGCAAGTAAAATAGAAAACGAAGTCATCAGCGTATTGGCATGAATACACTTCAGAAATATCCTGACAAACTTTATACGTGGCTATATTAAAAAGCAGCGGTGACATGGGGTCACCTTGAGCTAAACCTTTTCGTGCATATCTTATCATATCAGTTGCGGACTCATCGGCCACTTTTAGATGACGTTCGTTAAGAAAGTTCCACAAATATTGGCAAATATTCCTACCAACACCCAAACCATCAAGCACCTGCAATAGCTTATCTATTAATATATTATTATAGGCACTTTTGATATCAATAAAACAAGCAGTAGTTGGGACGTTCTTTGAAAAGCCTATCTGTATTTGAGTCACCAAACTCGTAAGACAATCAAGGCAGGATTGTCCTCTCCTGAAGCCAACTGTGTTTGGCGACAAAATTCGATTCTTTTCTATATACCATTCGAGTCTTTTGGTTATCATAGCATGAAAAATCTTGCACGTACACGACATCAACGAAATAGGTCTTGGTTTGCTGTTAGTATTTAAGCCGGTACCTGACTTCGGTATAGGGACAACTCTAATCTGACGCCACTGGAGTGGGAAATTACCTGAGTTTAATATACTGTTATAGATTTTGAGTAAGTATAATTTGCCAATAAGTGGTAGATGTGAAATCATAGAGTAAGTAATTTTGTCATCTCCTGGAGCAGTATCTTTTTTCTTTAAACAGCTATTTAGTTCCTGCAACGTAAATTCAGACTCAAGCAAAACATTTGTAGAATTAAATATAGGCTTAGGGGAAGCGACATAGTCTGGTGTAAGATCACATAACATTTCCCTCTTTAGCTCCTGAGAACATTGGATATTGGACTTCTTGTAACCTTTGACCCACCGTAATCGATGCCACATATCTGAAGCTGAAACTTTGTAGTCAATGCTTTCACAGAATTTCTTATAGTCATTAGATCTCGCTTTTTGAATAGCTTGTTTAGCCTTCAGAGTTTTTTCCTCAAGTTTTGCGAGGTTCGTTGGTGTTGGATTCCCTCTAAATATCTTAAGTGCCATTCGACGCTCCGCAACCAATTTAGATAAATCTGGACTCCAGTACCCTTTCGGTTTAAATTTATTATTTGGCTTATTACAATATTTAACAAGAGGAATATTTTCATCTGCTGATTTATTTATTTGACAGGAGAAATAATCGTACAAACCCTGAATATCATCATATGTAGGTATTAGACAGAGAAAAGCAATCAAGGAGACACGCTCTGTAGCCAGTCCAGATGGCTAATTTGTAATTGCGCTTTTTACGGATATAGACATCTAAAGATAAAGATAAAGATAATTTTATTTTGCAAATATGGGTAACAGTAAAGATGACAGAAAAATATAGGAAACAAGTTCAGCCATATTTTACCATGTAGGCATGCAAAAGACATATAAAATCATATCTACCACCACTAAATACAATTTTAAAATATAAACAAGTAAATACAAAGAAAAAAAAAATTAACTTAACTAAAAATATTTACACTTTTACACTATTTATTTATTAATTTCTTAAACTATTATTTATATTTAAAAAAAATCTTTCTCACTCAGGTACTCACTTAAATTATAATAAGCTTTCACCACTAAAAAGCTTCGGAGTTTTTTTTTAAATAATGGCAGTGGAAGCTCTTTCCAACTCTTAGGCATCTTATTATAAATGACTGGAGCCATGCAGTAGACACTTTTGCGCATAAGTGCTGTCTTAGCTGGCTCCTGACATAGCAGGCTATTATCGCGTCTGTTGCGGGGAAATACATCGGCTATGCGTTTAAAACGACTAGGATTTGTCTTCACAAACACAACTACTTCTTGGATATACAAACAAGGCAATGTTAATATCTTGTAATTTTGAAAATATGGTTTACAACTATCTGTAGATTTTAGCTTAAACATGGCTCGGACACATCTTTTTTGTGCCTTGAAGGCGATTTCTCTTTCGGTAGAGTTTCCCCAAAATATGATCCCGTACCTTAAATGTGACTCTACTATTCCATAATAGGCAGTAAGAAGTGCATCAGTGTTGACTATGTTTGATAATGCGTGTAAAGCATATGCAGATTTACTCACTTTCTTACATAAAACATCAATGTGGGATTTCCAATTTAATTTTTGATCTATTTGTAGACCCAAAAATTTTGTACTTTCAACTTCTTCTATTGTATTATTCCTATAGTGTATATTCAAGTTAATACTAGAGGTCTGTTGTCTAAATTGGATAAGGTTCGTTTTATTCAAATTTATTTTCAAATTATTTGACTCTAGCCAGTTTACTATCTGTTTTAAACTATTGTTAATGTCATTCTCATACGTAACCATATTTTCACAAGGTATTGTAATCGTGCTATCATCCGCAAAAAGTGTTATTGGTCGCTCAATAGATTTTGGTAGATCATTAATGTATAAAATGAATATAAACGGACCTAAGACGCTGCCTTGCGGTACCCCGAATAATACTTTACGCTCTGAAGACCAAAATGTCTCTTCATGTTTAGTAGCTATATTAATTTGACTGACTTCAGTTATCTGTTTTCTGTTTTGTAGGTATGAACTAAGTAAATTAAGGACATTGCCTCTAATACCGTAGGCTTCGAGTTTGCTTAAAAGAGTAGCGTAGTGGACATAATCGAATGCCTGGGTCATGTCACAAAATATACCACATACAGGGTTTCGGTGATCAACATTTTTAATTACATTGTATATAAAATCATATATTGCCATATTAATAGTCCTATGTAAACGAAATCCTTTCTGTTCTTCACACAAAACATTATGTTTATCTATAAATTTATAAAGTTCCCTATAAATATACTTTTCAAAAACTTTAGAAAATACTGGAATTAATGATATTGGTCGGTAGTATTCCATTCGCTCTCTATTCTCTTTTTTAAAAAGTGGCTTAATAATTGATGTTTTTAATGCATCAGGGTAAACACCTGCGCTAATACTTAGATTAATTATGTGACTTAAATGACCGCTTATTTCTCTTGACACCTGTTTTAGTATTTTAGTGGCAATACCGTCATATCCTACACTGTTTGTATTACTTAATGAAATTATGATCCTTTCTATATCTAGAGGTATACTAGGAGCCATAAACATTGTTTTATTATTGGTATCAATTTTGTTATAAATTGGTTTGCTAGACACATCGAGTTTTCCTTGTACTTTGTCGATAAAATGATTGTTAAAAGCTTCAGCAATGTCTTTAGGTTTTGAATAAAAACTGTTATTATGTTTAATTTTAGTAATATTAGATTTAGGGATATTATATTTAGCACGATTAATAATTTGCCACGTAGTTTTCGACTTATTTGTAGATGAATTTATTTTATAAATATTTTGTGCCTTTTGTGTTAGATGTATAATTTTTTTGTGTAAGCGAGAGTAGGCTGTGAATGCATGTTTATTAACTTTACTTGGGTTTAATCGATACTTCCATAAAAGATTTCTTTTTTTTTGACTGCCTAGTTTGATTCCCTTAGACAACCATTTAGGTTTTTTTAAGACATCTATTTTGATAAATTTAATTGGAAAACACAAATCATATAGTAATTTAAATAAATCAAGAAATTTATTATAGGCTTCATTTGGATCGACTGTGTCATAAATCTCTGCGAAGGATAGACTTTTTATGTGATTTTTAAACTTCAAAATATTTTCTACGCTATAGTCTCTCTTAGCCGTATACCAATAATTTATGAGACATTTGGATTGAACTGGACAATGAAGCAGCTGTGCCGTATGATCGGACAATGCTAGTTCTATTACTTCAGTTTTACACGCTTTACTGAAATTATGAGCAAAATTGTCTATACATGTCATACTGGCCATGCGAGTCGGTTGTTTTAATGCAAGTTTCAAGTTATAGCTTATTAAAAGACATTCGAAAGCGTTTGAGTGGCTATTAGGTTTAAGCATGTCTATATTAAAGTCCCCAGCTAGTACAATGTTGTTATATCGTGTGCGTGATATTTCTTGCAAAAGCGTTTCCATTTTATCAAAACAGTAATTGAGATTATTTATATTTGGTACTCTATATATACAGACGACAATTATCTTATAATCGGTTAGCTCAATCGCACAGCATTCGAATATACCTGATGAAGACATTTTAGAAATTTTAGGTATTTCCTTATATTTAAGACCATTTTTCACAAGTATACATGCCCCTCCTCTTTTTCTCCCTTCTCTACAGAAATAGGCAGCGAGGCTGTAATTTGGTACATACAATTGATGTTGGCACCCCTCCATAATGAAGTGTTCCGTTATGCATAGAACATCCACATCTATTTTTTTTTCAGATAGTTCATCTAGACAAACAGTTAAGACATTAGCTTTGTTTACTAAACCAGCAATATTTTGATGTAGAATTTTAAAATATTGATTACAGAAAAAACTGGTCGTTAGTTGTATCTTTTGTGGTTGAGGGAGAAATAGGGGGAGACTCATCATAATCTTGAACAGATAAATGAAAATCCTCACCAATATTGATCTCATCAAGCATTAAATTAATGTTTTTAAATATGGTTACCATGCCATTCCTATTGATAGACCCACTTCTTGGTAAAAACATTTTATAATCGTATGACAAATAAAAATTAGTATCAAACAAATATGCATAGTGGTGACTACAAGCATCCAAGTATAAGAGACTGTTAAATGTTTCTATTCTTCCGTTAAACACCATAGAATAGTCATTGATTTTAAATGTTGGTGCACATATAATAATATTAGTATAATTTATTTTTAAAAGTGTTTCACGTAAATTAATTATGATATCGACATAGTTGTTAGTTCGGCGAAAGTCTTCCTCGCCGATGAAGATCAGGCAGTAATCGTCCATAGTGTAGTTCTTCAACTTGAGATCTAGGTTCTTAATAAGCTTCTCTAGACCATAACCCGGTGTTAAGTAGTGACAAATTTTGTAATCTAGGAACGTATTTTCTGCAATCGTTAGTATTTTATTTCTGTTATTTGTACTCAGAATGCATAACTTTCTTTGGTCTAGTATATTTTTTGGTTGTTTATTATTATGTACATGAAATGTCTCATTTTGGCTTTTCTGGTCTGTAATTGGTGTATTGTTTTCCTGGTTGTTCAAGTTGCAAGTTTGTGAACCATTGTTGGAAGTAATTTTTTTCTCAATTTTCTTTTTCATTTTCCGCGTCGAAGTTGGTGGGGTGGAAGAGGATTCTCCGTATCCCACCTTTTTGTACAGTTCTATAATTTTTTGACATCTTTCCAATTCCCATTTTAAGTTAGTATTTTCTGCGTTTAAATTATCAATTTCATTGGTTGCAATTATTAGTTCCTCCTGTACAGATGATAATTTTATTTGTAATTCACGAACTTCCAAACTTTCGCTCGTGTCAGGTAGACTTTGCATCGTTGTATCGAAAAGCGACGAGTCTGACGTATTCATAATCGACACATTGTTACGGGAGGTCATTTTCCGTGTTTTCCTTAATGTAATGTTAGTAGAGCCTCCACTCGACATTTTAGAAATTGAGTTGGTATCAGTTTCAAATTGTCTAAAAATTGTTGTTGCAAAATTTTTTTTTTTCTTAATAAGATATTGTTTTTTACGTTATATATTGCTACAAGTATGTTCAGTTTTTATTACAGAACATTATTACAATACAAAAAGACAAATATTGTTAGCTGGGATTTGAACTCGAGGCACGATGATAACGTAGGCAAGGCTCTATGCCACTGCGCTACACGGGTCGTTGGATCATCTACGTAAATACGTGATGTGTTTCTGTTATTTTTTAAGAAAGGACGTTAAAACGTAGAGTTTAAATTTTTATAAAGTTTTTAGGTACACCGTCATCACTTTTTTGTTTATATATTTTCCGTGTTTTTGTGGTTTTCAAGCACATCGTCACAGTAATTTACTTTAACTTTAATAAATAAGTGATCACTACCTAAGTTTTCGTTTATAACAATCCAGTCACAGTTAATAGCAATATCCGCAGATGCAAATGTAATATCTGGTGAAGAAGATTGCAATATATTATTCACTAGTTTAACCCTAGTGGGCTGTCTAGTATTCAGAGATGTAAAACCAAACTCTAATGCTGACTCAAAGATTTGTAAACCCCTATTATCATTTTTATAAGACCAGTTTGTGTGGTGAGCGTTAAAATCTCCTGTTATTAAACAATTATTTGGGAACAAAGAAAAGATCCTATCCCAGTCGGCTTGTATCGTATGAACGGAACTAGGACAATAAATTAAAATTATATATTTAATATAGTTACAATTATTTAGTTTAATACTCAATAATTCAATGCCTGGATTAATTTGACTTACCGCTACCTCTTGTACACTTAGTGAGTCATGAACTACAACAGCAATTCCCCCGTACGAATCCTCTCTATCTCTTTTAAACATATTGTACTGATTAATATTGACATAAACGTCTTCCCCTAACCAGGTTTCACTAATTAATGCTACGTGTATTTTTTCCTGCAACAGTAAACATTTAAATTCTTCAAGTTTGGGCTTCAAGCTCTGTGCGTTCCACTGCATTATATTCAGATTAATAGTTTTACGTGAAAAAGCCATCTTTAAACATAGAAATTATTTTACTGTACACATCTCCTTCCTTAAGCCACCTCCAAACTAAATTGAAACATTGTTCAAATATAATATAACCTAATAATTTAACTTTGACATCGAAACTACACTCCGACAAACATACTTGTTTTAGTTTATTAAATAATCTTTTAAAGTCCATAATACGCTTTGTGGGCTCCTCCTCGTTTTTTGTTCTTTCCCGTGCTACAGGTGGTTCCTCTTCATTACTATGTGTAAGATTACGACTATAGTCTGACTTTTTCTTCCTTTTACTTGGTTTCCTCACAGATTCACCCAGAATTAGTGAATCTCCCGACTCTTCCATACTTTGGTCTCCATTGTCTTCACTATTAGTATTTTGTTCATTTCTCACCTGTACCTGTTTCTTTGGCCGAGTTTTTGTAACTAACGCATCTCGATACGAAATCTTATTATTATTGGAATAGTTAGGTTTACGAGTATTATGTGTAATCTCCTTTTCAATTTGATGGTCTATTGGTGTTTTCCTCCCCTCTAAATATGTGAACAGGGCTTTTCGGTATGTAATATTCTTCTCGCACATTATCTTTCGTATTTCCTTTTCTTTTATAAATACGGGACATGACTTCTCCAAAGCCATATGTGACATCTTACAATTTATACATTTGTAGTTGGTAGTGTCACAGTTAGTATGATTTTCCCCACATTTTGGGCAACGTATTATTTTTGTTGGACATGACTTAATTAAATGCCCAAACCGCCAGCAACCAGAGCACATATATGGTTCCACTTTAAACCGACACCCATACATAGAGACATATGGGGGCAAAGTGGAACTTTTAAAGCACAGTCGAACTGACTCGCTGTCCACCCATTCCCTGGACATTCCCAGGCGTTTTAATCTCCTCACGCTAACAACTTCATACTCACTTTCTAAGCTTTGCTGAATTTCTTCTACGTCTATATTTAAATCTATCTGTTTTACAACTCCATACGATAAACTGATTTCATCTGCTAATGTGCATCTGTACCCTATATCTAGAAACTTTTGACACTTAACTAGTTTTTCAGCGTTTTTCCTGTCTTCAAATTCTAAAATCACCTTGTATGCATTTTTGTACTGTATTTTATTAATGTTAATGATGTTTTCTGACTTTAATAACTTTGCTAAACCGAATTGTTTTGGCAATACTGTGTCTTTTCCCGTAATACTCACAATATTACCGTTTGTTTGTCCACTTCTTTCACCGCTCATACTACTGTTCAAGCTCTCTGATAATCTTCTCGCCGGTTTTTTGTTTCCTTTTCTAACGGTTATAAACCCATCATCATCTTCTATAATTTCCTCACTATCCTCGCGACCTCTTTTCTCTGGAACCCTTTTACTTTCACTTGATGTATTACGGCTCGTCTCCATTATTTCTGAATTAACTTGTTGCTCACTTTCAATTAATATTTCCTCTTCTATAATGTCACTTCCACTCGACTCACAAATAACATTCGTCACTTTATCCATTATCGGTAAACATTTGGATTATATGACAAAGTGTAGGTAGGTGAAAAAAAGTTCAAATATAAAGATATAGCTCTTTGCAATGCGTGCGCTCACCTCGGCTCTTCGCGCGGCACGAATCATTATTATTATTATTATATATCTTTATTGCACACCTTAACTTACTAAAGAATAATAATTAACAAAAATAAGTGTACAATAGGCGGTCTTATTGCACAGGGCAATTTCTACCAGACAACCTTTGGATGGACTGAAACGAAAGGAACAAGATTTCGGGCTAAAAGTGTACAACAACTTATAGAAACAATGTAAAAATAAATAAGAAATAAAAAATATAATACATAAATAAAAAACCAATGAATAAACTAATAAATATAAAATATACTTACAATTAGAAAGGAGAAGAAGAACTAAAGTGATAGATAATGCTCCTTCACCATTTTTTTGAACGTTGGTAGCGTTTGGGCTCGCCTCACTTCTATGGGTAATGCATTCCACAAACGAGCTGCTTGTATCGTGAAGGATTTATCAAAGAACGAAGTGGAATGCATATGAATACTAAGTTTTAGATTTTCCGATGACCTCAAGGACATAGAATGTGTGTCACAGAGGAACTGAAAGCGTTCTTTAAGATAAAAAGGAGTCGAAGGATTAAAGAGTACATTGTAAAGCAAAGAAAGTATGTGAGCATTCCGGCGAAGGCGAATAGGAAGCCATTTGAGCTGAGTACGGAATTCAGAAACATGGTCATACTTGCGCAAGCCAAATATAAACCTGATACAGAGATTTTGAAGTCGCTCAAGCTTATCCAATTGGTCTTGGTTGAGATCAAGATAGCTGGCATCAGCATAGTCCAAGATTGGGAGAAGAAGAGATTGTGCTATCGCAATTTTAGTAGTGATGGGAAGAAAACTGCGAAGGCGCCTCAAGGAGCCTGCCGAAACAAACAGTTTACGACTAACTTCCTGCAGTTGCTTAGTCCAGGAAAGAGTGCTGTCGATGTAAATCCCCAAGTTCTTCACCGTAGAAGTTAGAGGAATTATGGTGTTATTGAAATAAACCTGAGGAAGTGTCGACCAATCTATCTTACATATAGTTCAATCAGGCTTTTTCTTTTCTTATACAATCATTTCTTGTATAAGAAAAGAAAAAGCCGCTCGCAAAGTCGCTCTAGTGAATTTAGTAGATATTATACTTTAAATATATAATTTAATAAGATTAACAGTGAGACATGTAAGGTAGCAACCGAGAGCGATGATTTTCAAATTTTCGGCTGGTCGAGTAAAAGCTTAGAGGCATTTGGACATCGTAAAGGCTGTAAAGCTAGTATTCCTCCACAGTCGAGACACAGGTCGGGAGTGTGAGGTATATTCTTGTGGGTATCATTTTTTTTTTTTTTTTCGATGGGAAAAATCATCTTATGACAACCCCCGCTCTTGGGCGGAGCGGGAGATAGTGTCAGACTCTTACTGACTAAAAAACCCATCCCGTTCCTTCAAGCCTTCATATTTCGGATTACCCTGGCCCCAGTAGGCTTCGACCCGGCTGGGCCCCTGCTGTTGCTGACAACTCCTTGAGGCGCGCGGGAACAGCGCGCGCCGTCGACGACTTGGGCTTGGTCCGGACGGTTACCGGACGGCCGGACAGCGAGCTACCCATTGCTCACTGTCCGCAAGCCCGCGCCTACGGTGGCTGGAAATCGGGATCGGAATCCCGGCGGCGGCGAGAGCGCCGTTGCCTGATGCGGTCGGCCTCCTCCTTAGCGAGCATTACTGCTTCGCAGAAGTCGGCGACCGCCTGCCACTCCTCCTCGCTCCGGACCATGGCCTCGACCAAGGCCCGGCGCGAGAGGTCTCCGCCGCCGATCACCCCCACGAGGGCACGGCGATGCTCCGCCCAAGCAGGGCACACCGCGATTGTGTGCTCCACCGTGTCTTCCGGGCGTTCCGCACAGTGGCGACACCCGGGCGTCACTTCCGCTTTAATTCGGAACAGGAACCTCCCGAACTTGCCATTTCCGGTGAGGACCTGTGTCATGCGGAAGGTAAGGACGCCGTGAGGTCTTTCCAGCCACGCCTCAAAGAGGGGACTTATCGCCATAATTGTGGCGTGCCCATGACGGGGTTGCGATAGTCGCTGACGCCATTCCACCATGAGATCCCGCCGGAGCTCTGTCCGCCATGCCGTGACCTGTCGCGGCAGAGGACTTTCACCCCGGCGTTGCATCTCCACGCACATGTCGTGCATGTGTGCAAGGACTGTTGCCTCCAGATCCCACGGTGGTAGGCCAGCCAGAAGGCTCGCCGCTTCGCGGGAAATCGTGCGGTATCCCCGCACCATCTGAATTGCTTGTGGGTGTCATCACATTGCCATCTCCTATTAGTACCCGTAAGAATATTAAACAGTCAGAATGGGTATTACAAACAGTTCATCGAATTAAACAAAACAATGTGTTGAGAAAATGTACTAACTATGCATGTCCTCAGTTCTTGTATTAAGATTTCTGTTTATAAGAACTTAGCAAAATAGCTAGTATTATTTTCTTTGTTTAAGAGAATGTTTCTGCAAGGTGGTCCCATTTATTTTTTTCGTATGGATTAAAAAGCTACTTAGGTATCGCATTTTAATGAAATTAATAATTATTGCTAGAGTAAGTTTGGAAAAAGTTTCTAGGCTCGATTCTCGAATTTGTAATATAATATTTTAAAATAATATGAACAAACACCTCAAGCTAAATGTTTGGATTAAGGAGTCACGTCAGAACTAGGAATATCATGAATCAAAAATTAATACACATAGTTACCTTATATATTAAAATAAATGTATAAGTACTTAGTCTGGCCATAAATACTATTACAATTTAAGGAAACATGTGCATTATAATTTGGAATCTGTCATTCTTACATGAATATTGACGGCTTTCTTATTTTCGCGCAAAATGGTGTTAAAATAATATTTTAAAATCATAAATGGCGTGGGGTAACAAAAAAAATACCACAAGTAAAATGATAAAGTTGATGCTCAAAGCTATAAAGAAGCTTCCCAATTAGTAAGCAGACTACATCATAGACATTATTCGCCCTCAATGATGGTTTGCTAGGGTAAACTATCAAACAGCAGGGGTCCAGCCACAGCAGGGGCCCAGCCGGGTCGAAGCCTACTGGGGCCAAGGTTATCCGAAAGGGAACTCGATCCCCGGTATGAAGGCTAAAAGGAACGGGGTGGGCTTTTAGTCAGGAAGATCTGACACTATCTCCCGCTCCGCCCAAGAGCGGGGGTTGTCATTGAATTTTACCCACCATAAAAAAAGAGTAGGCTATCAAAGAGTGCTGAGCTAAAAAACGTGTCAAAACACTGGTACAAGTATCAAGACACGATTCTCGGGAAGGTGGTAAAGCCTCATAACAACACCATGTTCCAAAACAAAAAATGGCCCTTTCAACAAGACTCAGCACTGGGTCGTAAAGCTCAATCTACCCAGGCGTGGTTGGAAACAAACGTTTATTCTACCAGACAACCTTTGGATGGACTGAAACGAAAGGAACAAGATTTCGGGCTAAAAGTGTACAACAACTTATAGAAACAATGTAAAAATAAATAAGAAATAAAAAATATAATACATAAATAAAAAACCAATGAATAAACTAATAAATATAAAATATACTTACAATTAGAAAGGAGAAGAAGAACTAAAGTGATAGATAATGCTCCTTCACCATTTTTTTGAACGTTGGTAGCGTTTGGGCTCGCCTCACTTCTATGGGTAATGCATTCCACAAACGAGCTGCTTGTATCGTGAAGGATTTATCAAAGAACGAAGTGGAATGCATATTGTTACGCCATTAAACGTGAACACGCCGTATCTCCGAGAAAATAAAGAGTAGCTCGTAATAATTAAAACGCATTGCTGTTCGAAAGGTCTAGAATGGTTGTACGTAGCCAGCCTTAGAAAAATCTCGAAACATCCACAAAGTACTTACAAGTAGTAGTTAGGTATTTATGGGAAATGGTACTCTCCGACGTTAACAATAGAGTCGAAATTCGCATGAAAGTGACTCTTATTACCACGAGTAATAAAAATGATTTATGACTTCGAGAAGCGATTCAATTGTTCTGGAATTCTGGATCGTTCGTGGGAAGTCGGTATCTAGAATTTTCTTGGCTCCGCATATAAATACGAGCCCCCGGCCGGAAGCGAGTCAGTTGTGATTTCGACTGCGATCAAGAGCGAACTACCCTAGTACTTGAAGTGATTTTTATCGAACGACCTAAGCGATAGTGTAACGGTACTCTAGTGTTAATTGCGATTCGGATTATTGTTGACTGGACTAATTTGTTATTGTTTGTGGTAAATAAAGTTCTCTCGTCAGTAAATCGGCATTTGATTACCCACGTACGTAACAACTGGTGTCAGAAGTGAAATGCCATTAACACCGAGAGACGACGAACAGCGACCACGAACAAGAAGGCAAATGGAGATGGATGCTGCGCGTCATCGTATGGAGGAGGAAGATCAGGCTGGTATGGTAGCAACAGAAGCTGCTGAGGCGCCAACAGGACCATCCTCGGAATTGAACCTCGCTGCGGTGTTGGCCGCCATGCAAGCTAGTATGGAAGCTGTCCGCCGCGACCAGGAAGCCGCTCGCCGCGACCAGGAAGCCGCTCGCCGCGACCAGGAAGCCGCTCGCCGCGAACAAGAGGCCAACCAGCGTAAGCTTCAGGACCTAATCGCAGCGAACCAGGAAGAAGCTCGCCGCGAACAGGAAGCCGCTCGCCGCGATCAGGAGGCCAACCAGCGCAAGCTCCAGGACCTCATCGCGGCTAATCAAGAAGCTGCTCGCCGCGAACAGGAGGCTAAGCAGAACCTAATCCTCGATAAGATCGATCACGGCCTCGTCACGTTGGGCGAGAAGGTAAAGAATCTCACCGTAGAGGTCAAGGAGGTTTCCGCCCGAGCTGATAGCCTCGAAACAAGCCTGCTGGACATCAACAAAAAAATTATCAAGCTCGAAGCACGCGAACCCGTTGCTGTCGGCTCATCATCGCACACCCCCTGTGCATCTGCCGCAAAATTTGATGTGCCGCGTTTTGATGGCACGTCTTCCTGGACGGCATTTAAGTACCAATTCGAGACATTGGTCGAAACAAACCGCTGGGATGATAAGCAGTCTTTTGCGGCATTAACTTTGGCTCTACGAGGGGACGCCCTGCTAGTCCTAGAGAACCTCCCTGCGGACGGCAGGACATTGGAGCGTCTCATGGAGGGACTGGACACTCGTTATGGAGACAAACACCTCGAGCACGTTTTCCGCGCGCAGTTACGCGAGAGAACGCAGAGGTCGAACGAGAGCCTCCAGCAGTGGGGAGTCGAGGTTGAACGGCTGGTCCGGCGTGCATACATGTCGATGACACCAGAGATGGTGGAAGTGAATCTGGTGCAAGCATTTATCGACGGTCTACGGGATCCTGAAGTCAGGGCTACAGTGCGACTCGGACACCACCAATCTTTAAAGAGTGCGATGGCACACGCTTTGGAAGTGGAAGCAGTACGACACGATTCTCGTACGCATAGGGTTCGGGAAGTGGTGGTCTCGCCTACAACGCAACCACGTCACCGAGAAGTGGTGGCTTCTTCTTCAGCAAAGTCCCGCTATATCCCGACGTGTTACGGGTGCGGAGAAAAAGGGCACATTCGTACCGATTGCCCCAAGAGGAAGAGGGGGAGTGTGGACTCCGGAACTCAAGTTAACGAGGAGTCGTTAAACTAAATGTCGCCAGGGCCGCGGGGCGGGTGCTGGCTGGTCAATTGAAGGCCCCAACCATCACCATCAATCAAATTCACAACGGAAATAGTTTGATCATCGAAGGGACGCTGAATCATCGGGCTTGCAATTTTACCATTGACACGGGGGCGTCACGGACTGTTATAAGACCTGAGTTGCTGAAACGCACCATCTTGTGGCAAAGAGAGTCCCCATCCTGCCGACTTCAGACAGCAACCGGCCAGCCAGTCTCCGTCCTCGGTGATACAGAAATTGAGATCAAAATCGGTGATCAAGTGTATATCCATCCTGCGTTAATTGCGAATATTACCGACGATTGCATACTGGGTCTCGACTTCTTGCGGAATAACCGATGTATTTTAGATATCGACAGGGGAGTATTGAAATTCCCAGATCAAGAAGTCTTCCTGCGAGGAATTAACTCATGCAACCTCTACTGTTTAAAGAATACTACACTGGCTCCGAGAACAGAAACCTTAGTCGAAGTAAAGTTTCCCAAGAAAATCAGGCAATCAAGATGTGTTTTGGTAGAGGATACTGGCCGGCACCCGGAGATCATCACCGCGAGGACATTAGTTATGACGACAGGGAAATCCAAGGTCAGGATTGTGAACCTTGGGAAAGAAGAGGTCCAACTGAAGAAAAACAGTGTTGTTGGGAGATGTGAAGAAGTTCAGTATCTCCGTCAAATCAATACATCTCCAGCAAAGCAAGACACGACAAAAGTTGAAACGGATCACATCCAGCAACTTCTGGAAAATTCTAAGAGCAATTTATCGACTTCGGAATTGCAGCAAGCCAGGGAATTTCTGCTACGGTTTCGAGATATCTTTGCAACGGGAAAAGACTGCGGGAGAACAGGTCTCGTCAAGCATGAGATAGATACAGGTGACGCCAGACCAATTAAACAGAGACCGCGCCGCATACCCTGGGCTAAGGAATCTGAGGTAGCAGGAATGGTAAAGGACATGGCTGATAGCGGAATAATTGAGCCTTCCACGAGCCCATGGTCTTCTCCAGTCGTTCTGGTGAAGAAGAAGGACGGCAGCACAAGATTCTGTGTGGACTACAGAATGCTGAATAATGTGACGAAGAAGGACAGTTATCCCTTACCAAGGATAGACGATACGCTGGATATGCTCAGTGGCATGAAGTGGTTTTCGACCATTGATTTGAAAAGTGGCTACTGGCAAGTGGAAATCAGCGAGAAAGATAAAGAAAAGACAGCGTTCAGTACGGGTATTGGCAGCGGCCTGTGGCAATTTAACGTCATGCCGTTTGGGTTATGCAACGCTCCAGCGACGTTTGAACGCCTCATGGAGAGAGTCATGGTGGGCCTTCTTGGTGACGTCTGTCTGGTATATTTGGATGACGTCATTATAATGGGTCGCACTTTTAAGGAAAACCTGAGGAATATGGAGAAAGTGTTCACCAGGATACGAGGGGCTAACCTAAAACTAAGCCCAAAGAAGTGCGACCTGTTCAAGAAGGAGGTCAGCTACCTAGGACATGTTATTTCCGCTGACGGGGTGAGAACCGACCCTGAGAAGATAAAGGCAGTCCAACAGTGGCCGGTTCCAAAGAACAAAACGGAAGTACGTGCATTTCTAGGGTTGTGCACATACTACAGGCGGTTTGTCAAGAATTTTTCGGACATTGCAAAACCTCTACATCAGCTGACTGAGGATAAACGAGATTTTATCTGGGACGAGGACTGTGAGTCAGCATTCGACGAGCTAAAACAACGGTTATGTGAAGCGCCTATACTGGGGTATCCGAGCAGAGACGGAAGATTTGTCGTTGATACCGATGCCAGCAACACGGGAATTGGTGGAGTGTTGTCACAGGTGCAAGGTGACAGACAGGTCGTAATCGCTTACTTCAGTAAGGCACTTTCAAAGCCAGAAAGGAACTACTGCGTGACTCGACGAGAACTGCTGGCTGTGGTAAAAACCTTGCAGCATTTCCACAAGTACCTCATAGGAAGACAATTTACTTTGAGGACGGATCACGCTGCATTGAAATGGCTTCTACAATTTAAAAACCCTGAGGGCCAAGTTGCAAGATGGCTCGAGCAGCTGCAGGAGTTTAACTTTGTGACGGAACATCGTAGTGGAAAAGGGCATAATAATGCTGACGCCCTGTCGCGACGTCCATGTAATGATGACTGCAGACACTGCCAGCAGAACGAAGCCCGAGAACACGTTAATTTAATTAGGGCTGAAGGCGACTTCAAGAAGTCCCAGGAAGAAGATGACGATATTCGACCTATACTGGACTGGAAGCGTAGCGGAACTAGGCCCCAGTGGAGTGAAGTATCGTCACACAGTCCCGTAACTAAGAGCTACTGGGCACAGTGGGACAGTTTAGTCCTAGAAAATGATGTGCTTTGTAGGAAATGGGAATCGAACGATGGCAAAGAGGTGACCACACAAGTGATAGTACCACGATGTGAAGTAGTCCCCCTGCTACAGGAAATACACGATGGTGCTTCTGGAGGACACCTGGGAATCAAGAAAACTCTACTGAAAGTGAGACAGCGGTATTACTGGCTCAATTGTAGAGATGACATAGAGCAATGGTGTCGGAAATGTACAGCGTGTGCATCTGTGAAAGGACCACAGACTAGAAGCAGGGGCAGGCTTCAGCTGTACAATGTGGGAGCCCCGTGGGAACGCATTGCCATCGACGTCGCTGGACCTTTTCCAGTTACAAATGACGGAAACAAGTACATAGTGGTGATCCAGGACTATTTTACAAAGTGGCCTGAAGTCTTCGCCATACCCAATCAGGAAGCGACGACAGTGGCGAAGAAGGTGGTCGAAGAAGTAGTATGTCGGTATGGCGCACCTTTGGAAATCCATTCCGATCAAGGCCGTAACTTCGAATCTGCGCTGTTCCAGGAAATGTGTACTCTTCTGGGAATTTATAAGACACGCACAACACCTGCGCATCCTCAGTCGGACGGAATGGTGGAAAGGTTTAACCAAACCCTGGAGAATCACCTGGCTAAGGTTGTCGATGACCATCAGAAGGACTGGGACCGGTATATTCCACTATTTCTGATGTCTTACCGATCGGCAGTGCATGATAGCACGGGACATACCCCAGCAAGAGTGAATTTCGGCAGGGAGATGAGACTTCCAGTCGATGCCATAACTGGCGTGCCACCTGACAAGACTAAGCCAGTTACGGACTACGTAAGTGACCTTCAAGATCAATTGGACGAAGTGCATAAACGAGTTCGTGAGAATAGCATGAACACCAGCGTAAAAATGAAAACTAGATACGACCGTAATGCCAATGCCAAGGGATTTGAGGAAGGTACACTGGTCTGGCTTCACAACCCGCTTCGACGGAAAGGGAAGTCGCCGAAACTCCAAGCTCGATGGGAGGGACCTTACACCGTGTTAAAAAGGATTAATGACGTGACCTACCGCATCAAGAAAGGGCTAAGAGGGAAACCCAAGGTTGTCCATGTGGATAGATTGGCGCCGTATCACGGATCTAATAATGCTCGGGACGAGCATGACTAAGAGGGGGGCACTGTTACGCCATTAAACGTGAACACGCCGTATCTCCGAGAAAATAAAGAGTAGCTCGTAATAATTAAAACGCATTGCTGTTCGAAAGGTCTAGAATGGTTGTACGTAGCCAGCCTTAGAAAAATCTCGAAACATCCACAAAGTACTTACAAGTAGTAGTTAGGTATTTATGGGAAATGGTACTCTCCGACGTTAACAATAGAGTCGAAATTCGCATGAAAGTGACTCTTATTACCACGAGTAATAAAAATGATTTATGACTTCGAGAAGCGATTCAATTGTTCTGGAATTCTGGATCGTTCGTGGGAAGTCGGTATCTAGAATTTTCTTGGCTCCGCATATAAATACGAGCCCCCGGCCGGAAGCGAGTCAGTTGTGATTTCGACTGCGATCAAGAGCGAACTACCCTAGTACTTGAAGTGATTTTTATCGAACGACCTAAGCGATAGTGTAACGGTACTCTAGTGTTAATTGCGATTCGGATTATTGTTGACTGGACTAATTTGTTATTGTTTGTGGTAAATAAAGTTCTCTCGTCAGTAAATCGGCATTTGATTACCCACGTACGTAACAATATGAATACTAAGTTTTAGATTTTCCGATGACCTCAAGGACCTAGAATGTGTGTCACAGAGGAACTGAAAGCGTTCTTTAAGATAAAAAGGAGTCGAAGGATTAAAGAGTACATTGTAAAGCAAAGAAAGTATGTGAGCATTCCGGCGAAGGCGAATAGGAAGCCATTTGAGCTGAGTACGGAATTCAGAAACATGGTCATACTTGCGCAAGCCAAATATAAACCTGATACAGAGATTTTGAAGTCGCTCAAGCTTATCCAATTGGTCTTGGTTGAGATCAAGATAGCTGGCATCAGCATAGTCCAAGATTGGGAGAAGAAGAGATTGTGCTATCGCAATTTTAGTAGTGATGGGAAGAAAACTGCGAAGGCGCCTCAAGGAGCCTGCCGAAACAAACAGTTTACGACTAACTTCCTGCAGTTGCTTAGTCCAGGAAAGAGTGCTGTCGATGTAAATCCCCAAGTTCTTCACCGTAGAAGTTAGAGGAATTATGGTGTTATTGAAATAAACCTGAGGAAGTGTCGACCAATCTATCTTACATATAGTTCAATCAGGCTTTTTCTTTTCTTATACAATCATTTCTTGTATAAGAAAAGAAAAAGCCGCTCGCAAAGTCGCTCTAGTGAATTTAGTAGATATTATACTTTAAATATATAATTTAATAAGATTAACAGTGAGACATGTAAGGTAGCAACCGAGAGCGATGATTTTCAAATTTTCGGCTGGTCGAGTAAAAGCTTAGAGGCATTTGGACATCGTAAAGGCTGTAAAGCTAGTATTCCTCCACAGTCGAGACACAGGTCGGGAGTGTGAGGTATATTCTTGTGGGTATCATTTTTTTTTTTTTTTTCGATGGGAAAAATCATCTTATGACAACCCCCGCTCTTGGGCGGAGCGGGAGATAGTGTCAGACTCTTACTGACTAAAAAACCCATCCCGTTCCTTCAAGCCTTCATATTTCGGATTACCCTGGCCCCAGTAGGCTTCGACCCGGCTGGGCCCCTGCTGTTGCTGACAACTCCTTGAGGCGCGCGGGAACAGCGCGCGCCGTCGACGACTTGGGCTTGGTCCGGACGGTTACCGGACGGCCGGACAGCGAGCTACCCATTGCTCACTGTCCGCAAGCCCGCGCCTACGGTGGCTGGAAATCGGGATCGGAATCCCGGCGGCGGCGAGAGCGCCGTTGCCTGATGCGGTCGGCCTCCTCCTTAGCGAGCATTACTGCTTCGCAGAAGTCGGCGACCGCCTGCCACTCCTCCTCGCTCCGGACCATGGCCTCGACCAAGGCCCGGCGCGAGAGGTCTCCACCGCCGATCACCCCCACGAGGGCACGGCGATGCTCCGGCCGGGTCGAAGCCTACTGGGGCCAAGGTTATCCGAAAGGGAACTCGATCCCCGGTATGAAGGCTAAAAGGAACGGGGTGGGCTTTTAGTCAGGAAGATCTGACACTATCTCCCGCTCCGCCCAAGAGCGGGGGTTGTCATTGAATTTTACCCACCATAAAAAAAGAGTAGGCTATCAAAGAGTGCTGAGCTAAAAAACGTGTCAAAACACTGGTACAAGTATCAAGACACGATTCTCGGGAAGGTGGTAAAGCCTCATAACAACACCATGTTCCAAAACAAAAAATGGCCCTTTCAACAAGACTCAGCACTGGGTCGTAAAGCTCAATCTACCCAGGCGTGGTTGGAAACGAACGTTTATATTAACTATTTCTTCAAATGACTAGTTCTTACCATACGTTCAATTTTTCGGTAGCCGGCACCACTTTCAGAAAAGGCTTATAAATGTGTGATCCTTTACTTTATTTAGATATCTTTGTAGTTTTTTATTGTTCCGTACCTCAAAAGGAAAAAATAACACCCCCCTCCCCCTTATAGGATCACGTTGTTGTCCATCTTCCTGTCTGCTAAGACCCTTTATCTCAGAAACGCTTGGAGGTATCGAGTTGAAATTAAAACCATATACTCAGGTCTGCGGCCTCCTGAAACTGAAAAAAATCAAACTTCTAAGGTAACGAAAAAACAAAACTGCCGTTCATGTCACAGAAAACGTATATTTCGACACTCTCAAGGGAAACAAAATTCCTAGGGTTGTTGTGTAGGTCACATTCATCCCGTTGACTCAGTATCCTGAAAGGCATAAAACAACGTCTTATAGCACAGTTACAGGAATAAATCTGAAAACAGCAAAGTTGTTACAACACAAAAAAAAAAACTTTTTTTTCGATTTGGAAAAATCTTGAGGTCCCATACGGGATTTGAACTATTGTTAAATAATAATAATCACTTATTTCACGAAATTATTCCCATATAAATTACAAATTCTATACAAATATAAATCACGTACGAAAATAAAATTAAAATTTTCTCACTCAAAAAATATGTACATTAAATATATAGTCTGCATTACCTAGGTAAAGTATGTAATGGACGATAATAATATTCATAATACTTCATATATTGCTTGGACTTCCCAGATATTCTATATATTGCCTGGTTACTATATAGAATAGGTACCTGAATTATAGAGATTGCCGATTTTTAAATAGATTCCCTAGCGGCAAACATATTTACCGAAGCATCTCCATCGAGGATACAGTTAAAATGTTCTATATCTTCCAATATACTTATTTTCTATTATCGACTCTTCTAAATGTTCCTGTAACCGAACCGAAGTCCTATAACTGTTCCTACAAAATAATGAAGAAATTATGCATAAAAACTACTGCTTCTTTGAAAATATGTCGATGTCGTTTAACTATGAACTGATTGGATCATTTATTATACCTAATCTTGCCATAAATAGTGTTACAAGAAACAATATGTTTTTTTCTATTGCATAAAAATATGCCTGTAATGTGTGTTGTTAGTACATTGATATAATAACATTAAAAATCGATGAATGGTGTATGCACCATCACACATATACTAACCCAAAGAACATCTGGACATTTGAGTTTATCTATACTAAAACATAGTCAGTAAAGGAAAATAATAGGAGCAGAAAACAGAAAGTTATTACTTTTTAACGTTTGGTCTGCTCTTAGTGGTTATGGAACAAAGGCGCTACCGCACCGGCCGGGAAGTGCAAGCAAAAATTTCCCATACTTTTTGGATATTGCTTATAGTACATGCATACATACACACATTCGCCTTTATATTATTACCTGTGTGTGCATATTAGTACCTGTGGATCAAGACAATGCTCGTCGTCCACTACTTTATCTAAGTCTACTTACACATTTCTCGGAAAAGCAACCCGTATCCTTATTGTTATTAATTCCAATATTTGTCTTAAAAATCAGCATAAAACCTGGTGGTCCTTTGTACTTTCACCCTTTTGTTTCATTTTCCTCAAATTGTGCGTTTAGACTGCCAGTATTACTTTGCTGGTATTATTTTCTTTGTTTAAGAGAGTGTTTCTGCGAGGTGGTCCCATTTAAGTCCGTATCGATTCAAAAGCCCTTTATCGTATTTTAATTACATTAATAATTATTCCTATTTAGGAGTAAGTTTGATAAGTTTCTAGGCTCGATTCTCGAATTTGTAATATAATGCTTTAATTTTAGAATAAAAAGTTTAAACCTTAACCTACTTGTTTGGATTAAGGAGTCACGTCAATCAAAAATTAATATAGTTACCACGTAATAAAATAAATGTATAAGAACTTAGTCTGGCCATAAATACTATTACAATTTAACAAATTTAAGAAATCTTGTTTGAAAGCATACATTTTTATACCAGGAAATGAGTATAGCACCTAGAACCATGTCGCATATTTTAAAAGACGAATAAGAACTTGTAACCTATAAGAGACTGCACGAGTCATTATTACACTGACATAATTAAAAAATTAATAGGGTGGTAAAATCAAAACTTTACGTTTACTTCCGGGAGGGCGATCAGCAGTCCCAGGGTGGTGTCGGGTTTATCGTCCACAGGTCCCTCGTGGACAATGTGGTGAGAGTCGAGAGTGTGTCGACCAGGGTGGCGTACCTGATACTCAGAGTATCATCAAGATATTCGCTGAAGGTCATACAGGTTTACGCCCCGACCTCGACACACCCCGATGACGAAGTGGAGTCCATGTATGAGGATATATCCAGAGCCATGCATGGTTCTAAGACTCACTTCACCGTTGTCATGGGGGACTTTAATGCGAAACTGGGCAAACGAGACGGTGATGAGCTGCGAGTGGGGCAATTTGGATTTGGACATCGGAACCGCCGGGGACACCTACTGGCTAGTTTTATGGAGAAGGAGGGCCTCTACATGATGAACTCCTTCTTCAGAAAGCGTAAGCACAGGAAGTGGACCTGGCAAAGCCCTGATGGCATAACTAAAAATGAGATTGACTTCATCATGTCGACGAAGAAGCAAATATTCAGTGATGTCTCTGTGATCAATGCGGTGAAAACCGGGAGTGATCACCGTATGGTAAGAGGCACATTGAATATCAATGTTAAGCTTGAAAGATTTCGACTGATGAAGTCTACGCTCCGTCCTGCACAGATCCAGATCCAAAACTCCGAGAGCTTTCAGCTCGAACTTCAAAACCGTTTCGAGTGCCTAGGAAGCTCCGTGGACCAATATAATGATGGGTTCGTGGAAGCTGTCCATACAGTCGGGTCTCAGTTTTTTAAGACCCGTACAAGTAAGACCAAGAGGCTCACGGATCAAACTCTCGAGCTCATGAAGAAGAGGCGTGAAATGACTTTGCAGTCTTCAGATAATGCGTGCACGTACCGGCAGCTCAATAAACAGATCTCGAAGTCTCTGAAACGCGACCTTCGCCGATTTAATACCGAGAGGATTAAGGACGCGATTGAGCGGAATAAGGGCTCCAAAGTTTTTGCACGGGATCTGTCTATTGGGCAGAGCCAACTCACGAAACTGAAGACCGAAGATGGCAGAGTCATATCCGCCAAATCGGAGCTTCTGGGAGAGATCGAGGCATTTTATGGACAGTTATACACGTCGATCTCCAAACCCGCTACAAATCTGGCAAACGACCCAAGATCTAGATTGACTCGACACTACACTGAAGATATCCCGGACGTCAGCCTGTACGAGATTAGGATGGCTCTGAAGCAGTTGAAGAACAACAAGGCGTCGGGTGAGGACGGAATTACGGCTGAGCTCCTGAAGGCGGGTGGAAAACCGGTCCTAAAGGCCCTTCAGAAGTTGTTCGATTCCGTCATACTCGAGGGAAAAACGCCACAGGCATGGAGCAGAAGTGTGGTGGTACTCTTTTTTAAGAAGGGTGATAAAACCCTGCTGAAGAATTACAGGCCCATCTCACTTCTGAGCCATGTATGTCTACAAGCTGTTTTCCAGGGTCATCACGAACCGTCTTGCGCGCAGGTTTGACGACTTCCAGCCTCCCGAACAAGCCGGATTCCGAAAAGGTTTCAGCACCGTAGACCACATACATACGCTACGGCAGGTCATACAGAAGACCGAGGAGTATAATCTGCCTCTCTGCCTAGCGTTTGTGGACTACGAGAAAGCTTTTGATTCGATCGAGACTTGGGCTGTGTTGCAATCTCTCCAGAGGTGCCAAATTGACTATCGGTACATCGAAGTGCTGAGGTGTTTGTACGAAAACGCCACCATGTCAGTCCGACTCCAGGACCAGACCTCGAAACCTGTCCTCCTGCAGCGAGGTGTGAGGCAGGGAGACGTCATCTCTCCGAAACTGTTCACGGCCGCAATGGAGGATGTCTTCAAGGTTCTGGACTGGAGTGGACTAGGCATTAATGTCAATGGCGAGTACATCTCTCACCTTCGGTTTGCCGACGACATAGTAGTCATGGCGGAGACTATGGAGGAGCTCAGTACAATGCTCAATGATCTCAGTAGAGCTTCTCTAAGAGTGGGTCTTAAAATGAACATGGATAAAACCAAGATCATGATTAACAACCATGTAGCGCCCACTCCTATCAAGGTCGGAGACTCTACACTCGAAGTTGTGGACGATTACGTCTACCTCGGACAGACAGTCCAGTTGGGTAGGTCTAACTTCGAGAAAGAGGTCAACCGTCGAATCCAACTCGGTTGGGCAGCGTTCGGGAAGCTACGCGGTATCTTCTCGTCCAACTTACCACAGTGTCTCAAGACGAAAGTCTTTAACCAGTGCGTGTTGCCAGTGATGACATATGGCTCCGAAACGTGGTCGCTCACAATGGGCCTCATCAGAAGGCTTAAAGTCACCCAAAGAGCAATGGAAAGGGCTATGCTCGGGGTTTTCTTGCGTGATCGAATAAAAAATGAAGATATCCGCAGGAAAACTAAGGTTGCCGACATAGCACAAAGAATTGCCAAACTTAAGTGGCAATGGGCAGGGCACATTGCTCGCAGAACAGATGGCCGTTGGGGCCGAAAGGTTTTGGAGTGGCGACCGCGTACCGGAAGACGCAATGTTGGAAGGCCTCCTGCAAGGTGGACCGATGACCTGGTGAAGGCAGCAGGAAACCGATGGATGCGAGACGCACAGGAACGTTCGATGTGGCGACGCTTGGGGGAGGCCTATGTCCAACAGTTGACGTGTATCGGCTGAAATGATGATGATGAAAATCAAAACAACTTATTTAGCGATACGCAAAAAAAGCTAAAAAGAAATCTATTGGGCAAGGTTTTAGTATGTTGAATCACCAAGTTTATACTCAAAGCTCTATAGAAACTTCCCAATTAGTAGACAGAGTATATCGTAGTAAATTATTCGCCCTCTAAGATAATTTGCTACCCTAGCAAATTATCTTAGAGGGCGAATAATTTACTACGATTAAAGAGTTACTGATCCACATTTTTGTGAAAAAAGTGTCAAAACATCGGTTTACATGAAAGATACAAGATACGATTCTTAGGAATGTGGTAAATTAATAACACCATGTTTCTAACCAAGAATGGTCCTCTCAGCAAGACTCAGCACTGGGTCATAAAGCTCGATCTATCCAGGCGTGGTTGCAACAACAACGTTTTGTACTTCATTAGAGCTGGAGCTCAAAACTTGTGGAGTTGCACACAAGATTGGCAGTGAACAATTTTCCCGTGGAGAGAGTGCGTAAACTATTGATAACTGGACTCAGAACTGTCAAGTCAATGTAGATCATTTTGAATGTGCTTCATCGATTTTTACCCGACTACGGCAAAGCCAAAGGAGGGTTAAGATTTTGACAGGCTATGTATGTATGTGAGTATGTTCATTTGTTCCCTCCCTCAATATCATTTGTCCCTCATAGCTCCTAATCTACTTACCGGAACTCAACTTAAGAGGTATCATTAGAACCGTCTTAATTGTCCGCTGAATATAGGCTACGTGACGTGTTACAAAAGTGGATATGGCGCCCTCTAGCGGACAAAAAGTAATGTGTTTGATATCATTTGAAAGGGCTTCACTTGTTCTTATCAAAAAATATCATCAAAATTCAATATGACGCCCTCTAGTGGACGAAGTTTTGTGTTAAGTGTTAAAAAAAAAATGGTTAACACGTCCTGTTTGGTATCATTTGAAAGGGCTTCACGTAACTAGTGTAGAAGCACAGCGATTTAACACCAATGTTAAGTAAAAAAAAGTAAAACCCGAGTACGCTGAAATAAACAAATTTGTTTCATACTTTTTCAGCGTCGTTTTTTTTGCCGTAGTCGGGTTTTAGTTTTTTACTTTTTGTGCAATAGAAAAGCATATTTTGTTTCTTGTAACACTATTTATGGCAAGACTAGGCATACGAGGAGCCAATTAGATCATAATTATATATACGACATCGACATTTTTTCAAAAAAGTAGTAGTTTTTATGCATAATTTTTACATTATTTAGTAGAAACACTTATAGGACTTCGGTTCGGTTACAGGAACATTTAGAAGAGTCGGTAATTGAAAATAGTTAATTGGATAATGTAGCACATTAATAACTGGATCCTCAATTGAGAGGAAGAACTGAAGGAGAGAAATAGCTCAGGTATTCTATAAAATAACCAGGCAATGTATAGAATATCTAGGGCGTACAGGCAATACATGAAGTGTTATGAATTTTGGGCGCGCCACAATCATGGCGGTAAGTCCCCTCTTTGAGGCGTGGCTGGAAAGACCTCACGGCGTCCTTACCTTCCGTATGACGCAGGTCCTCACCGGACATGGTTCGTTCGGGAGGTTCCTGCACCGGATTCGTGCGGAAGTGACGCCCGGGTGTCGCCACTGTGCGGAATGCCCGGAGGACACGGTGGAGCACACAGTCGAGGTGTGCCCTGCTTGGGCGGAGCATCGCCGTGCCCTCGTGGAGGCGATCGGCGGCGGAGACCTCTCGCGTCGGGCCTTGGTTGAGGCCATGGTCTGGAGCGAGGAGGAGTGGCAAGCGGTCGCCGACTTCTGCGAAGCAGTAATGCTCGCAAAGGAGGAGGCCAAACGCATCAGGCAACGGCGTTCTCGCCGCCGCCGCCGGGATTCTGATCCCGATTTCCGGTCACCGTAGGCGCGGACTTGCGGACAGTGAGCAATGGGTAGCTCGCTGTCCGGCCGTCCGGTAACCGTCCGAACCAAGCCCAAGTCGTCGACGGCGCGCACTGTTCCCGCGCGCCTCAAGGAGTTGTCAGCAACAGCAGGGACCCAGCCGGGTCGAAGCCTACTGGGGCCAGGGTTATCAGAAAGGGAGCTCGAGCCCCGGTATGAAGGCTAGAAGGAACGGGGTGGGTCTTTTAGTCAGTAAGAGTCTGACACTATCTCCCGCTCCGCCCAAGAGCGGGGGTTGTCATTGGATGATTTTTTCCAACCATAAAAAAAAGTGTTATGAATATTATCGTCCACCTAGGTAATGTGCACAATTCCTGGATAAATAACCCTATTCGTACATAAAATCAATATGTGTGAAAAATGAGACCAGGCAAGGAATTGATTGACATAATTTTAGGGCACCCCGACACGGACCGGTTAGTGTAGAAGCTCCACTCCACTCTGCTCTCGCCTTAGCCTTAGTAAATATATAGTTAAATCCCGTATGAAGTCTCACGATTTTTCCAAATCGTCGGACTTTTTGTAGCGTAACAACTTTACTGTTTTCACATTTATTCCTATATCTGTGCTATAAGAGTGAATAAGACCTTGTTTTATGCCTTTCAGAGTCAACGAGATGAATGTGACCTACACAACAACCATAAGAATTTTGATTCCTTTGAGAGTGTCGAAATATACGTTTTCCGTGACAAAAACGGCCGTTTCTTTTGTTTCGTTTCCTCAGAAGTTTGTGTTTTTTTTCAGCTTCGAGAGCCCACAGCCCTGAGTATATAGTTGTAATTTCAACTCGATACCTCCTAGCGTTTCTGAGATAACGGGTCTTGACAGACTGGAAGACGGATAACAAAGTGTTCCTATAAAGGTTTTGTTTTATTACTTTTGAGTTATGGAATACCAAAAACACTGCAAAGAATGTATTTTATATCTATTTTTTTATTAATATTGTCAGGAATAACTATAATTAATCTTAACATAAATTAGTAGATATTTTATTTAATCCAATTATCCAAGATGATCTCAAGTGCTGTTGAATGAGAGAATCGTTGTAAACCACTGAAAGTGGACACTTGTGGCGGTAATCAACGTTCCTAAAGTTGACCAAATGCAAAGTGAAAGATCACATATTTTGGTTAGGCTTTTTCTGAAACTGGTGCCGGCCACCAAAACAATGGTACGTATGGTTAGGAATAGTCATTTGGAGCAATAGTTAATGTGACACAAAAGTTTTAGAATCGTTCTCAGTCAAATTGTACAAGTTTGAAGACTCGACATTTTTATACATTTATTGATAACTGAAAGTTTATATAAAATAATGATGAACAATGCTAGAACTAAAGACTAAAATTAAGTTGTAGACATTCTACGCATAACTTTTGTTTTAAAGAAATTTTAAATCAATGACTTATTTAAAATTTTAGAAAGCCGTTTTTGATGGCATTAAAAAACACTAAACTAAACACACACACGGTGCTAATTTTGGTCCAATATTTTTTAAAATCTTTCTTTTGAGGTATCAACTTAGCGGATAGCTCCTCAAAAAATCAAAGTGGGGGATATGATTAAAATTTATAGGCGAAAGAATTAAAGCCAAATATAAATTAAAATCGTTTATTATTCGTCATTTAAAATGTTCGCCGCGGTTTCTAACACAAGTAGGTACTTCGGTCTTCTCACTTCTGTAGTTGTCATTTGAACTTTATCTCCACTTTAAACGCTGAATTAATTTTTTGATGACAGTTCCTTTGCCATCTGTAAAAGAAGAATTTAGTTACTATAAAATCAATTAAGTAAAAAGTTTATAAAGTATCTCCTACATGCTCTACATAATTGCTTAATTCAGGAATCCTTTAAATACTTTTTTCAATTCTTTATTTTTGTTGTGGACTTGCAATCATTTACAGGCAATAGGGTAGTTTCCAGGGTCAAAATAATTACATTTTATTTAGTCCGTCTTTTAGATTATAAAAAAAATATTGCACACGTATTTTTTCTTTTTTCAATTAAACAAAAAAAAACTAAGATATAGCCCATTAAAGTTACGTATGACGTACCCCGTGCGAAAAAATGTGGCACGGCGTGATGTTACACGTAACTTTATTGGCCATATCTTTGTCATTTTTGGTTTAATTTACAAATAAAAAAATACGTGTCCTTTATTTTTGAATAATCTAAAAGACAGACTAATTAAATTTTTTACGGCAAGTAGCCTATTATAGCTCCATCCTAAGGATAGAATCAGTTCTTTGAATACTTAATAAAAAAATAAAATTTTTGCTAATTAAGATATTCGAATACAATTCTTACCTTATATGTGACTAATCAGAGTCCGATTCCGGCGGGATGTTCTCCTTATGAACCCTATTTTTCCTCATACGCGACATCTTACTCTCATCAGCGCACTTTGTTGTTATACAAGCTCTGTAAAAAGAATGATAGTTGTATAACCTCTTCCGTTACTCTTTATTTACAATTTTCTTGGCTTTGAGAAAGGAAGGTGAAGTTTACCTCACTAGATTTTCTGCAACGCAGCAACGTTTAGCCACTATCTTCACGATGTCGTTCACGAAAGTTTCGTTTAATTTTTTCTTTGGCGTCCTCTCTGGGAACGCTGGAGATGGCCTTCCCGTGAGCGAGTGTGTCGCTAAAACGCTGAAAAGATAAAAGGAGGAATAAGGTGCCATTCTAATTCTGAGTAAAACAGGAAGTTGAGCAACATATATAATATAAAGATTAATACCTGCGTGAAAAAACTGCTGTCGATAATTTTCTGGTAGCGCTTCTGTACGAATCCCAGTTTATATTTTGGAATATCTTTCTTGGTATCATTGTCTTTCCTTTTCCTATTGACACCTGCAAAAATATAAAACAGTCAGTATGGGTACTATTAACTCTATTGAATTAGACAATTGAAGATGTTGAGGGAAAAGTACTAACTACGTCATCAGCTCCTGTATGTGTTTCATCCGAGTCTGGATCGGAAGAATCTGAACTTTCGTCCATCTTCTGAAAATAAATAAAATATTATGGTTTTCTATATTCTTGATTTTCGTTTGAAGATTAACAGTTACCAAGAACTTAGTTTACCATTTCTCGAGAGTCTTCTTTATTAGTCTCATCGTGAACTTCCCCACCGGCCGTTCCCGCGACGTGTTCACGCGCTTCGATCTGCGCTGTCAACTGTTTTATCGTCTCATCACGTTGCGAGATTGCCAGTTCCATCTCCTTTATTAAAGAACATTCGTTCTCAGTTTGGGTTGCCACACTTGCCACATCGCGATTAATTGCAATGTCAGCATTATGTCTCTGCAGTAGACGTTTTTTTGGAGCATGACTTATACCTGGGCCTGTTAACTGCTGAAAAGGATATTTTTTATAATTTTTAATGGGAAAATTGGAATGATATTGTCTGTATAGACTTCAATAGCTATTTATAGTCTCACCAAAGTAGCAACATCTGACTTCCTCGGAGAATTAACATCAACCGCTTGCAGGGGACTAGCGGCAATTGGCTGCTTCTAAAATAAAAGAAGTATCGGTTAGGCATTGTACTATGAACCAACAAAATTCATTTTGCATTCGATTGAACTTCAGAAACTTACCGGTACGTCGAATGTTATAAAACATTTACAGTTAAATTTTGCGGCTTTTGTAGTCTTGATACGGTTTGCTGCAAATAACATAAAAGGTATTTTAAATCTGTAACATAATGTTTTACTGATCGGAATCTAATAAAAGAACCAGTAAGAAATATTTACAGTTTTCACAATCCGTTCCTTGCAAATTGCTTTGCAGGCCCAAAGTATCCTGCGCCGCATCACATCCTGAGTTGTCACTTGCCGGCATTTTCTTAACTTCTTGTTCTTACTGAAATTTATAAAAACAATAAATTACTTTTTTGAAAACTTTCGGCTCTAATCATGTTTAACAAAACACACTTAAAACAAGAATGAAAAAGCAGACTACGGTGAAGTCATAGAATCTAAGTATCAAACTTACGCGCTATTTGATTTCCTTCACAGCAGTTCACTCACGCAGCAAGTCAGCCAAAATAACCGATTGACTAGCGATGAGAGCAACAACCACACACAACTGGGAACCAAAGAGGACTGACGAAATTTTTGAAATTTACCTATTTATGTAGTGCGATAGTTCAATGGGTGAACATTAACTCAGGTACCTCGTAAAAGTAAATCTCTTTCTATTACTTTATTATCTACTACTATTTACATTCAAGCTTTACTTTTCCAGTGCTTAAAATTCAACAAAAGCCCTCAATTGTAATGTCAAAAGAACAATGAGAGTAATTTAACTAATTCCCACGCCTGGCGATCTTCAGCAGAAATTCCTTTATCAGGGGTTATCTTCGCCAATACCTTGTTTGTAACTTCCTGGAACTATTAAATCCCTATTTAAATTTTAACGACATAAAATACCATGTCTACATTCTAAATTATTTGGAAATAAGTTTGTGTACAATTTAATGTCAGATTTAAGTATGTTGTGTTTAAGTATGTCTTAAAAGTATGTCGCCGGGATTCCGATCCCGATTTCCGTAGACGCGGGCTTGCGGACAGTGAGCAATGGGTAGCTCGCTGTCCGGCTGTCCGGTAACTGTCCGGACCAAGCCCAAGTCGTCGACGGCGCGCGCTGTTCCCGCGCGCCTCAAGGAGTTGTCAGCAACAGCAGGGGCCCAGCCGGGTCGAAGCCTACTGGGGCCAGGGTTATCCGAAAGGGCGCTCGAGCCCCGGTATGAAGGCTTGAAGGAAAGAGTCTGACACTATCTCCCGCTCCGCCCAAGAGCGGGGGTTGTCATAAGATGATTTTTCCCATCGAAAAAAAAAAAACCATTTCATGCAAAAAAGTTTTATTTTAAGATCTGGTCACGTCATAATACAAGTATTATAATTTCTCCGCAAAAACTTCGCTAACATAAGACTTTAATTTTGATAAATACACACCTCATTACGTCGGCATCCCTGTGATTTTCAAATACGTTCATATCGTAATAACGCAAATAATGGAACATCTTTTTGAGCTTTGGTGAATTTATTTTAACCAAATCAAATATTTTAATCGTATGATCCGTAATCGTAAAAATTTAATAGTATGGATGTCGCCTAAATGGTACCGAAATATCAATATTACATTACATTAGATAACAATAAGGATCGTCATATTAATCATTTCTTAAGAAATAATAAGAATAGTGAATTTAGTAGATATTATTCTTATATAAAATTTAATAAGATTACTTAACAACGAGACGTGTAAGGTAGCAACCGAGACCGATGCTTTTCAACTTTTCGGCTGGTCGAGTCAAAGCATAGGAGCTTCGGGCATTTGGACAACGTAATGCTGCAAAGCTGGTATTCCTCCACAGTCGAGACACAGGTCGGGAGTATGACTCTTGCGAGGCATATTCTTGTTGGTATCATCACATTGTCATCTCCTATTAGCACCAGTAAAAACCCCTTTAAACAGTCAGAATGGGTATTACAAATAGTTCATCGAATTACACATAACAATGTGTCGAGAAAATGTACTAACCATGTCATTTTAATAAAAATTTTCGGAAGTCTATATTTCGATTACGGATGTTGCAATGGATTTCTGGATCGGAAGAATAATAATTGTAGTCCTTAATTTAAAGGTCAAAAATATATCATTGTGATCTAGTTTCTTATTTTTAATGTAAAGACTGAATGTGTAAAGATTAACAGTAACCAGAAACTTAGTATACCATTTCTCGAGCCTACTTTATTAGACTAATCGTGATCGTCACCACTGACCGTTTCCGTAAGGTGTGCATACGATACGATTATTTTACCTGTCTCATTAAATTGGGAGATAGTGAGATCCGTACTCTTTATTTATGAAGGTTCAGATTTTTCCTCGGTTTGTGTTGCCACATTACGAGATTTTACAGTGTTGAAATAATTTAAATAACGAAAGGTCTTAAATCCATATATTGAACCAATCAATTTATGCTTTTAGGAGCATTAGCTTTGCCAGCTACTGATCATGCAATTACTTTTATGCGGGCGAAGTCGCTTGTTGAAGCTAGTATATCATTTGTCTTGCTAATATAGCTATATATATCTTAAAGGACTGTATGGGAAATCAACAGCAAAAAGAACTATGTATCTTTCATCCAAATCTGTTTAGGTGCTTGAGCGAGAAGTAGTGTCACACACCATCACACATACTATTAGCTCAAATAACATCTGGAAATTTGGGTTTATCTATACTAAAATATATTATAATCAGTAAAGGAAAACAATAGGACCAGAAAACAGAAAGTTATTACTTTTTAACGTTTTGGCTGCTATTGGTGGATAAGGAACAAAGGTGCTACTGCACCGGCTAGAAAGTGCAAACAAAAATTTTCCATACTTTTTGGATATTGCTGATAGTACATATAAACATTCGCCTTTATATTATTAGTACCTGTAGATCAAGACAATGCTCGTCGTCCACTACTTTATCTAAGTCTACTTACACATTTCTTGGAAAAGCAACACGTATCCGTATTGTTCTTAATTCCAATATTTGTCTTAAAAATCACCATAAAACCTGGTGGTCCTTTGTATTTTCACTCTTTTGTTTCAGTTAAATTGTCAAATTGTGCGCCAGTACCTACTACTTTTCCAGTATTATTTTTTTGTTTAGGAGAGTGTTTCTACGAGGTGGTCCCATTTATGTCCGTATGGATTAAAATGTCCTTTTTCGTATCTTATTTAAATTAATAATTATTCCTATTTAGTAGTAAGTTTGAAAAGTTTCTAGACTCGATTTGTAATATAAATGAATCAAAAATTTAAAAAATCAACTAGAATTTTTTGAGAGAATCGTTGAATACCGCTGTAAGTTTGAAAAGTTTCTCGGCTCAATTCTCTTGTATAATATAAGAATTTATGAACACGAAGGTTTACAACTAAATGTTTGGATTAAGGAGTCACGTCAGAACTAGAAACATTATGAACCAAAAATTAATATAGTTATCATATATTAAAATAAATGTACTTATAATAAGTACTTAGTCTGCCCATAAACATTCGAATTTGGAATCTGTCATTCTTACATGAATATTGACTGTTTTCTTATTTTCGCGCCTAATGGTGTTAAATATTTAAAAATTATAAATGGTGTGGGTTGACAAAAAAATCAAGTAGAATGATAGTGTTATAATATATATCAAAGCTATAGATATATAGTTGAGTATATCAAAGCTATAAAGAAGCTTCCCAATTAGTAAGCAGAGTACATCGTAGACATTATCCGCCCTCAGAGATGGTTTGCTAGGGTAAGCTATCAAAGAGTGACTGAGCCACATTTTTGTAAAAAACGTGGCAAAACATCGGTACACATGTATCAAGACACGATTCTCGGGAAGGTGGTAAAGCCTCTTAACAACACCATGTTTCAAAACAAGAATGACCCTTTCAGCAAGACTCAGCACTGGGTCATAAAGCTCGCTCTACCCAGGCGTAGTTGAAAACGAACGTTTTGGACTTCATTAGAGCTGAAGACTGGCCGTCATCCGATCTTAATTCACTGGATTTTGATTTAGGTACGGCAGTCTTAGAGCAACAGCAGGGGTGCTGTTGCTGACAACTCCTTGAGGCGTGCGGGAACAGTGCGCGCCGTCGACGACTTGGGCTTGGTCCGGACAGTTACCGGATGGTCGGACAGCGAGCTACCCATTCTCTTCACTCACTGTCCGCAAGCCCGCACCTACGGTGGCTGGAAATCGGGATCGGAATCCCGGCGGCGGCCAGACTGCCGTTGCCTAATACGGTCAGCTTCCTCCTTTGCGAGCATTACTGCTTCGCAGAAGTCGCCGACCGCCTGTCACTCCTCCTCGCTCCGGACCATGGCCTCAACCAAGGCCCGGCGCGAGAGGTCTCCGCCACCGATCGCCCCCACGAGGGCACGGCGATGTTCCACCCAAGCAAGGCACACCTCGACTGTGTGCTCCTCCGTGTCCTCCGGACGTTCCGCACAGTGGCGACACTCGGGCGTCACTTCCGCTTTGATTAACAACCAAGAATGGCCCTTTCAGCAAGACTCATCACTGGGTCATAAT
Organism: Mythimna ferrago; assembly: GCA_910589285.2. Taxonomy (NCBI): domain Eukaryota; kingdom Metazoa; phylum Arthropoda; class Insecta; order Lepidoptera; family Noctuidae; genus Mythimna; species Mythimna ferrago. The sequence continues at coordinate 8,567,081 of OU342693.1, forward strand.
GCTCGATCTACCCAGGCGTGGCTGGAAATGAACATTTTCTACTTCATTAGAGCTGAAACTGGCCGTCATGTAGTCCCGATCCTAATTCATTGGATTATGGTTTATGGTCAGTTTTAGAGGATATATGACATGCTCTAAACGTTTTGGTAATTTGGAGTCCCTAAAACAATACATAAGATCCTGTATCCTAAGAGACACCGCCTAAACCGCCGTGGACGGAAAATGAGCTCTCCTTCTTATAAAATTATTTGCAATGACAAGTTCTGCTGAACTGTTTATAACCGACTTCTAAAAAAGGAGGAGGTTCTCAATTCGGATGTTTGTATTTTATTTTAATGTATGTTCGCGCATAACTTCGTCGCTTGCCAACCGATTTGAAAAATTCTTTTTTTGTTGGAAAGGGTATACTTCCTAAATGGTCCAATAGTCACCAAGTCGATCTGATGATGGAATCTTGGCGAAATCGAGGGAAGTCCTCTCATTTTGATATTTTCATCAAGGACTTAAGCATTTACAGTTAAAAACTGACATTTGATGAGGTGAAACTGGTGAAGAAGACCAAAAATGGCCAACGGAACTTCATACTCAAACAGATACACACATGAACATAGTTATGCGGCTATGACAACACAAATAAATGAATAATTCTGAATAGTCATATTGAAAATGGTATCATCGAAGTGACTTGATGATGGTGATGGAGCCGGAAGATAGGCACCGGAACTCCGTAACTAATCAATGTATCCTAGTCGTGTTTGGGCTAATTAGAATTGACATGAGATGCACTTTGGCTATAAGTACTACTGAACTGATCTAATGATAATGATGATGATGATGGAGCTGAAAGATAGGCACCGGAACTCCGTAATTAATCAATGTATCATACACGTGTTTGGGCTTATTAGAATTGTCATGAGATGCACTTTGGCTATAAGGTACTATCGAACTAATCTGATGATGACGCCAGAAAGTGGAAGGTAGACACGGGAACTTCATAATAAAATGATGTATTCTAGCAGGGTTTCAGTTAATTGGAATTGTCATGAGAAAAAGATAGGTACTCTGGCTGTAAGTGTATTGCAACTAAAAAGTGTGAAATAAAAAACTTTTTATAAAAAAAAAATAACCGGCTTCACTAAAAAAACACTAAAACAATCAAAATAATTTTAATTTCGGAAGTCGGTGTTAAATAAGGAACAAACAAAAACGAAAAACACCGACTTCCGAAATTAAAACTATTTTGACTGTTTTAGTGTTTTTTTAGTGAAGTCAGTTATTTTTTTTTTTATAAAAAGTTTTTGCATGACACGTTCATTGATGATGTCAAGGAAGCCGCGTGCATGCACGCTGTTGACTGAGAACCATTTGAACCTAACTTGTCCTTAGAGGCTAGGTGCGGCTATGATTTTTTAATTTTTTTAATATTTTTTAGTGACATAACCCAAAAAACAGTTAGTTGCAAATGGCCGTTATTTGTAGTTTTAAAAAAAAATCAGTATTTTATCATTTTATGTAATTAATTCAATGTTAATATGGGGCATCTGTATCATGAAACTTTGGTTTTACCAATGATTGAATTTATCAATGATTTATTTAAGATTTTAGAAAGCCGTTTTTGACGGCTTAAAAATACAGACGGTGCTAATTTTAGTCTTCTATTTTTAAAAACAAGCCTGATTATTACAAATCTCTCTTTTGAACTTAGCGGATAGCTCACAAATGATTGAAGTAAGCATTCACAAACGAAATGATTAAAATTATTGAAATTAGGACCTCAACAAATCAAATTAAGGAATATAATTAAAACTTATAGGCGAAAGAATTAAAACTAAATTTAAATTAAAATCATTTATTATTCGTGTTCACAATGTTCGCCGCGGGTTCTAACACAAGCACGGACTAGTTTTCTCACTTCTGTTGTTGTTATTGCAACTTTATCTCCGGACGGACGCTGAATTCATTCTTGGATAAGAGTTTCGTTCGACATCTGTAAAAGAAGAATTTTAGTAACCATAAAATCAATAAGTAAAAAGTTCATAGAGGTATTTCATGTATGCTCTTCATAATTGCTTAAATCAAGAATCTCTAATTACTTTTTTCAATTCTTAATTTTTGTAAAGGACTTGCTATCATTTACAGGCTATATTAGCTCCATCATATCCTAAGGATACATCAGGTCTATGAATACTTAAAAAAAAAAAATTTGCAAATTAAGATATCCGAATTCAATTCTTACTTTATGTGTATACGTACCATTTTATTAAAAATTAAAACTAAACGATGTCCAATTCCGGCGGGATGTTCTCCTTGTGAACCTTATTTTTCCTCATACGCAACATCTTACTCTCATCAGCGCACTTTGTTGTTATGCAAGCTCTGTAAAAAGAAAGATAGTTGTATAAGATCTTCCGTTACTCTTTATTTACAATTTTCTTGGCTTTGAGAAAGGAAGGTGAAGTTTACCTCACTAGATTTTCTGCAACGCAGCAACGTTGAGCCACCGTTTTAACGATGTCTTTCACCGGAGTTTCATTTAGTTTTTTCTTTGGCGCCTTGCCTGGGAACGCTGGAGATGGCCTTCCCGTGAGCGAGTGTGTCACTAAAACGCTGAAAAGATAAAAAGGAGGAATAAGGTGGCATTCTAATTCTGATTTAAACAGGATGTTGGGCAACATATATAATATCAAGGTTAATACCTGCGTACCTCTTCTTCTTTTTTAGTCTCATCGTGAACTTCCCCACCGACCGTTCCCGTGACGTGTTCACTTGCTTCGATCTGCTCGCTCAATTGTTTAATCGTCTCATCAGATTGCGAGATGGTCAGTTCCATCTCCTTTATTAAAGAACATCGTGATGTGGAAAGTGTGGCAACACAAACTGAGAATGTGTTGCCACACTTTCCACATCACGATTATTTGCAGTTTCACTATACATTATAATATCTGTGCAGTAGCTGCTTTTTTGGAGCATGACTTATACCAGCCACTGAGCCTGTTAACTGCTGAAAAGGAAATTTATTATAAATGTTAAATATTTTTAATGGGAAAATTTGAATGATATTGTCTGTTTAAATTTCAATAGCTATTTATAGTCTTACCGAAATGGCAACATCAGTTTTCTTCGAAGAATTAGTACCAGACGCTTGCAGGGGACTAATTCAATTCAATTCAATTCAATCTTTATTGCTATAACACATGTGTTACATAAGATCTTATAAAGTAGTTAGATAAGTGCACATGGACCCTGTCGGGCACAGCAATTTCATATAGAACAATTTTAAGAGAATTATAATTTTAAAAAATAAAAAATAATCGGATATACAACTCAAATTAAATGAAATACAAATGTCACTAAAATAAAAGATAAAATTAATAAATGTCATAAGTTCATTAAATGTCAAAATACATTCTTTCAATTGTCAGAGCCGTGTTCATTATAAATGTCGAAATAAATTCAATATAAATGTCGAAATAAATTCACAATAAATGTCAAAATAAATTCATTACAATTGTCAAAATAATTTAATTATAAATGTCAAAAATAAATTGATTAAAAATACCAAAATAATTCATTACAAATGTTAAAAGTTTTATTACAGATGTCAATATAAATTAATTAAATAAGAATATTACAAATACCAGAATAAGTTAATGTCAAAAAATAAAAGATAGAATAAAACCGTAACAATGTCAAAATAAATTCATTGAGAATGTCAATATCGATAAGGTTCACAAAAACATACATTTACCAAATTATAAACCAAAAATGGAAAAGATGTCAAATGTTTAAAAGTCATTATTGGTGTTATTAATTTTTGAAGTCGTCATCAAAGAATTCTTTCACTGAATAGTAACATTTCTCGACTAGTAGTTTTTTTAGCCGTTTAATAAATTTTATGTCACTTTCCTCAGTTTTAATGTCATTCGGTATTTTGTTATATATTTTTATTGACCCTACATAAGGACTCGAACTGTGTAGTTTTAACTTTGATGGAGGTACCACAAGCGTGTTTTCAAATTGTGAACGCGGTGCGTATCGGCGAGGTTGGTCTGTTATTTTTTTATAGAAATTAGGGTTTTTTCTTACAAATTTACAAGCTTTCTAAAATATAAATTGATGGTAACGTTAGAGTTTCTAGTTTACGGAAATGCGGTCTACAAGTTTCTTCATGATTAATATTTACAATTATCCGAAGACATTTTTTTTGTAGGATAAACAAGTCATTGCCATCTACACTGTTTCCCCAGAGAATAATACCATAAGAAAGCCATGCGTATGCGTATGCATAGTAAGCAGATAGTGCGGTTTCGAGATTAGTTGATTTTTTTAGCTCACGTAAAGCATAGATAAAACTAGATAACTTGGTTTTAATTTTCTGTATATGTGCTTTCCAGGTCATGTGAATATCTAAGTCCAGACCCAGCAAGGTAAAAGTGTCGACACATTCCAATTTTATACTGTCAAACGTAAAATTAATATGTAAAGGATTTTTTTGGCGGGGCCTAAATAGCATTAATTTAGTTTTTGTAAAATTAATCTCCAAATTGTGGTCTTCCATCCAATTTCGTATATTAGTCATTATATTATTTAAATTGACAGTTAGGTGTTGAGAGTCAGTACAAGAAGTAATTAAAGAAATATCATCGGCAAATAGTACGCACGAATCCGTCATAATCTTAGGGAGGTCATTGATATAGATCAAAAACAGCAAACACCCGACAACACTACCTTGCGGAATAGAATGTCCAATAGAAAGCCCCTTTGAACGTATCTTCTTCAATTCACCAGTTTGTTGATCCAAATATTCAATTTCTACAAATTGTTCCCGATTTTGTAGGTAAGATGCAAACCATTTGTGTGTAATACCTCTGATGCCAATACCGTATAGTTTATCGAGCAATATTTTATACTGAACTTTGTCATATGCCTTGGTCATATCGAGCAAGATACCTATCGCGTATTTTTTATTATTTAAAACGTTTAGTATTTCTTGGGTAAATTTATATGTTGCTAAAACCGTGGAACGTTTTTTCCGAAAGCCGTCTTGACATTCATCGAATACATTAAACTTTTCGCAAAAGCCATAGACGCGTTTGCACATAGCCTTTTCAAATATTTTAGATGATGTAGGTAGTAGTGCAATCGGACGGTAATTGTTTGGATCTAACTTTGAGTTTTTTTTTGTGAATTGGTTTAATTATCGTTTTCTTTAGAGCGTCTGGAAATATTCCTTCTGAGAATGATTGGTTGACCAAAAGATAGAATGGTATTGTTAGTTCCTCAGCACATGTTTTGATCAATATAGGAGGTAGTTCGTCTATTCCGTGACTATGTTTATTTTTAAGATTCTTAATAATACTTCTTATTTCTTGCGGTGAGGGTGGATAAAGAAACATAGTGTTATCAGTGGGTCGGAGCACGGGTCGGCCGCGCGGCTCTGACTCACCATGCTTTGTTTGTCCTACTGTTGCGAAAAATTCATTGAGCGAGTTAGAAACCTGGTTTGGATCGGACGTAAGTTTATTATGGATCAGCAATGCAATGTTCTCTTTAGTTTTATATTGGTTTTTATTGATACGTTCTTTAATAATTCTCCACATCGATTTAGTTTTATTTGATGAATTTTTAAGTTCCCTAATATATTATAGCTTTTTAGATTTGTTGACAACCCTTTTTAATGTTTTTTCATATATTTTATAATGCTTTGTTAATACCGGATCATTAGAGTAAGAGGTAAGAATGCGGAATAATCGGTCATCCAACTTTTTCTTTTCTTTCGATTTAATTTTAAGGTTTTTACGGGTATACAGTCATTTAGTATTGTGAGTAAAAGATTTTCAAATGAATTATAGTTATCGTTTATATTTTTTTCCGAGCTTATTACTTCATTCCATTAAATTTTTTGTAGTTTCAGTCTGAAGTTTTCCATGTTTTTACTGTTAAAAATTCTTTTTGTAGTTTTCCAATGTTTACGTTTATTTTGTTTTACGTCAATTATTTTTAAGTTCATTATTAGTCCTTTATGGTCAGAGAAACCGAAATCGTTAACAGAAACGGTTATGAGTTTTGAGTTAAAGTTTATAAATATGTGATCAAGACAAGTTGAAGTGGTTTTTGTCACTCGTGTAGGGTGTTTTATACATTGAATGAAGTTATTTTCAAGCATTAAGTTGATTAGCATACTTGTTTGCAGGCAATTTTCTAAGACATTTACATTAAAATCACCGCCAATAATGACTTTAAGTTTACTATATTTTTTTAATATCAATTCCTGTATTAATTTTAACTGTTTATAGAAAACATCAGGCTGTCTTTTATTCCAATACAAAGTCACAAGTAAAGTTTTAAGTTTAGGCAGTTCTATGGCACACACTTCTATAATATATTCGACCGACATATCCATAATATCCTTTCGTCTATATGTTCCTGTAGCAATATACACACACCGCCATCTGCGTAGTTCTGTCGGCAATATGACGCTGCGAGGATGTAACCGGTACAGCTAATTAGGTCCTTCTTTGCATGTGATAGCCACGTTTCCGTTAGACAGAGAGCTAAATATTTGTCTTTGTTTTCATCTAAAAATTCTTCTAATAAGTCAAGTTTGTTATTAATACTTTGAATGTTTTGGAACAATACGTCATGTCATAATTTTCTTTAGGAACGAAAGGTGTTAATTTCTTCTGTGTTATCCTGTGAGTCAGTCTTGTGAAACTCCGAACAAATTACTTTTTCCATGGAATTTCGTGCATTCTTTAGCCAACATTGAGAAAAACATCAATTTGACCAACATTACACAATGAACTTACTAGATGTTTAAGTCTGTGGTCAAAGACTAACTATAGTATTGTCTGTGGTACTTGAAAACAAACATGGCTACCTTTGTGTAATTAAGTTTGTGTTGTGACTATTCTGTTTGTTTTTCATTTTTCTTTAAGATTTCGGAATAGAAATCATCAGAATAAGTTCTGTGATTGTACGTATAACGTTGAGTTGAGCACCTGTTCGTTCTTTTCATCGGTTTTATCGAGATATTGACTCTGTTAGTGTAAGTGACTCTTGCGAGATATTTGACTCTTCTATTTTTTGTTACTACATATTTTAACGAGACGGAGACTCTTTAAGTTGTTCTCAAGTTTGTGAACCATCATGAGTAAAGGCCACAGAAGATGTGAAGTTTGCGGTATCAAAGAAGCTTGGCATGCTGAAACCATAAAACCATAGGTATAAAGGTTGATTTGTAGAAAAGCGGTAAAAGAAACAGCTTCTGTAACTTTGTATGTTTAAACTATTAAATATATAAATAAACATGAAATAAAATCATGTAAATTAGTGTTTTATTTTACCCAGTTTTCAAAATAAATACGTCAGTTTTGGAAACCCCTATAACAACACTAGTGCATTTTATCGATATCGATAAAAAATGCACTAATGTAAACTCTGAACATCGATAAGTTTATTGTACGTTGCGCATCCCTATCTATGACATTTCTTTACTTCGAGTTTTCATGTTGGTAGCTTTGTTTTTTTTTTAATGGTTGGCTAAAGAATGTAAGAAATTTCTCAAAACTGAATGTTCTAAGTTCCGTCTCTTGTTTAGATGCTCTGTGCTGTGAGTAGTCAGTGTTGCGTTTGTTGGTTGTGTTTTCGCGGGTGATTTCTTTATTTTTTAGGTCAGTTGTTTGGTTACAGTCAGTGTTTTTCGTCGATTTATTTTACCTTGTCGTGTCTGCAGTAGGTTGGTATTGTTTCCCGTCTATTATTAATTTATTATTTTTGATGATTGCGTGTCGTCCTTGTTGTCTTGCTGAGCGTAGGTGTTCTTGGAGTGCCTTTTTTTGTCGAAGTTCAGTCTCGTTTAAGTATTCAGAGATATAAAGTCCCGTATGTTTAAAGTACATTTTGTTGTCCAAAATATATTTAGTCATTCTTTTACTTATAAGCTCAATTATTATTGGTCTTCGAAAGCTGGTAAATTTGCCTATTCTTGAAAGTCCTTCAATATAACCTGTCAGGTCAACATTTAGTATGTCTTTAAAGGCTTCAAGTATGCGATAGTGTAATTGACTTTCGGATTCTTCTTGGTCGTATTCTGTGAGTCCATATAGTACGATTTTATTTAAATTGTTGTCCTGTTGCTGATTTTCATATTTTGTCAATTTTTGCTTAATTTCATTTAATTGTCGTTTTAATTCATTATTTTCTTCTTGTAATATTTCTATGTTTTCGCTTAATGTATTTATATTACTTTTTACTTTTTCTTGCTCGCATGTTAATTTAAGGTTATCTTTTAAAAAATCTTCCTTTAATTCTATAATACTCTTTTGTATTTCATTTTGGATTGTGTTTTTCAATACAAAGAGTAGGGATTGGTTGTTTTTTTCTAGTTTCGTATCTATCAGTTTACTGAGGCTGTCTAAAGTGATAGAGGAATTTTCTGTTGCGATTTCTTGTCTATTGGTAGTCAGTTGGTTATTTTGGTTAGGGTTGTTAGACTCGGTTGTTGTCGTATAGTTTGTATTGGGTTCCTCAAGTGTGTCGTCAATTGACATAGTAGTGTCGTTTAGGGTCGATGTTTTCAGTGTACGAACAGGTGTATTGTCATTTCTAAAGCGACGTGTGATGTTAGCACAGTCAGGGCAGCGCCAGCATTTTTGAAGCTCAAAATTATGTTCTAAATAATAGGCAGATGTCATATTAAGGCACGCATAATGGTATTTAGCTGAGCACCCTGTGCATTTCAGGGTCTCTCCAGCATATTGTATTTTTTGACAGCACGCTGGGCAGTTCATAGTAAAAGTCAATCTCTTCCTTTTTTATTATTATTTAAGAATACTTAATATTATGTAACGATGGTGTTTCAAAGGTTGGAGTCCAGGTCTTGATTTTATAGTTTATAAAGTCTGTGTACGTCGATAATTGTAAGTATCTAAGATTCGTGTCGAGTTTTAACTGGTCAATTCATAGGTCAAGTAATGATAAGTCAATTTTTGTATTTAAATATGAACAGTTCAGAACTTCAATTTAGTGTTCTAAGTATGTATCAGTCTTGACAGTATTCCGAGTCCTTTAATGTCACCTTGTTGATAGATGTCACATTTATATTTATAAATAAATCTTACTTATCTTCTCTGACTTCTCTTATGTTTAGGTAAGAATGTGTTATTACTGATCTGATCCTCAGATTAGCGACACTTTTGCAAAGATCCGATGTTGGTGACCGATGTAAGCACAAGAAATTTTTGTTCCCACAATAACACTGATTTTTGGTATCAGTTCTTGATGACTACAATAAATATCAGAATATGTCTTTTCCTCACTATTAATGTACAATACACGACAATTAGCGTAAGTTTCGAGTTTTTAGAAATAAAATTAAACCGAGACTTGTAATTAAGCAACTTCACACACACATCTAGCGCCTACCCGCTTTTTAGGGTCGAAGCCTACTGGGGCCAGGGTTATCCCAAAGGGCGCTCGAGCCCCGGTATGAAGGCTAGAAGGAACGGGGTGGGTCTTTTAGTCAGTAAGAGTCTGACACTATCTCCCGCTCCGCCCAAGGGCGGGGGATGTCAATGCATGATTTTTCCCACCATAAAAAAAAAAACGGAAGCGCAAGGAAAAAATTTCCATACTTTTTGGATATAGCTGATAGTACATGCATACATACAAACATTCGCCTTTATATTACATATTAGTACCTGTGGATCAAGACAATGCTCGTCGTCCACTACTTTATCTAGGTCTACTTACATATTTCTTGGAAAAGCAACCCGTATCCGCATTGTTCTTAATTCCAATATTTGTCTTAAAAATCAGCATAAAACCTGGTGGTCCTTTGTATTTTCAACCTTTTGTTTCAATTTCCTCAAATTGTGCGTTTAGACTGCCAGTATTACTTTGCTGGTATTATTTTCTTTGTTTAAGAGAGTGTTTCTGCGAGGTGGTCTCGTTTATGTTCGTATGGATTAAAAAGCCCCTTATCGTATTTTAATGAAATTAATAATTATTTCTATTTAGGAGTAAGTTTGGTAAGTTTCTAGGCTCGATTCTCGAATTTGTAATATAATACTTCAAAACTTTATGAATAAAAAGTTTACACCTCAACCTACTTGTTTGGATTAAGGAGTCACGTCAGAATTAGCAACATCATGAATCAAAAATTAATATAGTTAAAGTGCGTTTCACATAAGAGGTTCCTTTGCCGTAATGTTGGCAATACGGAAAAACAGTGTTATAGCAACACAATGTTTAGTAATGAAATTACTTAATATTAGGGAGATACTAATAGATGATATTTCGTTACTTTTAACAATTGCCTTATTTATTTATTTTTTATTATTTCTTTTGGAAACTGTAAAAACTATTTTTATTTTTTCAAATACCGAATCCGCCACGCCGCAATATCGTACCTCTCCATCCAACAAGTTCCTTTTAGACTTTTTTTTAAATAAAATCTCATTCCCCTCATTTATTCTCCATTAAGTGGTGCGACTACCGTTAAAATCAATTTAGTTTCACATTTCGTGCAATAATTTTGGTAGAATAGGCAACTCTTTTCATTTTTCCCTTCTTTTTTCTGTAGACAGATGGGGAGCCAACATTATAGACCCACCAACTTATATGTGAACTGAGTGGTAGCGACTAGGGAATGCAAACCGGTTAACCCGAAAACCGAAAAACCGGTTTTTCGGCATATTTTTAAAGATTTAAATAACCGGTTTCTTTTTCAAGTAACCGGTTTTTTCGAGTTTTTTTTTTATTACTTTCAAATGACTCTATTTTAAACAAACATAGTTTTAAAACGCTGTTGAGGCTTGATATCAGTCGTAGGCTTGTTTATAAATATTTATGTATCATAGTGATAGCTATACCAATTGTACAGTTCTTCTGTATACAGTCAATTATGTTTTTTTCCCGGATTCCTATGTGGGTAGACATAGAACTAACTTATTTTTTAAGTGAGCTCTTAATTAAATTAATTTAAAAATAATTAATGCAATAATTTAATGAATTAAACTAGTTCAATTAATTCAAAACCGCCCCAAACTCGCCATATATTGTTTTCAAGTTCATAGTACTCATACATTCACTATCTCATAATCACATCTGAACATGGACACAAAACTCGCTGCCAGCATTGGGGATCTCGAGAAGTTGTTTGGCTCCCGCATGCAGGAGTACGAAGCTAAACTGCTGAAAGCAACATCGGGTGCAGCTTCTTCGTCATCGCCTGATATATCATCGCTTGCAAGTGAGTTCTCTGAGTTTAAGCAGTTTGTTTGCCAAGCACTATCTAAATTAAAGACACAGATTGAGCTACTTGCTGCTGGCTTTGACAGGCATGAAACTGCCTTGCGAAGAAAGGTCCTCTTGTTTCACGGTGTTCCGGAGAAGGATAATGAAAAGTTACACGATGTGGTTCAAGACTTATTAACAAACCAATTTAAATTGACAGAGTTTAATAAGGACAGCAATACTCTCCATGTTTGTCACAGACTCGGATTCTCACAGCAGAAAGCCCGTCCTATACTGGTTCGATTTTTCAAGATGGAAAGCCGACAGCTGGTATGGGAAAGCAAGAAAGCCCTCAAGGGTTCCGGGATAACTATCTCTGAGTTTCTGACTCAGGCTAGGCACCGTGTGTTTATGGCCGCTCGTAAGCATTTCGGCATGCTAAATTGCTGGTCTATGGAGGGCAGGATTATTGTTATTTGCCCAGACAAATCCCGTAGGAAGATCGAGACGGCAGGCGAACTAAACGACTTGATAGCCAATTTCCCGTCCAGCTCAGTCGACACCAGGGGCTCTGTGCAGTCTGAAGAACCTCGATCTCCAGTGGCTGCAGTATCGGCTGCGCCCGCCAAGAATATTAGAAGGACCCGTTTGCGCAAGTAGCGTGATTTGTTGCTGTTGTGGTTGTTAGTTGGTTGGCTGGATTCCTTTTAATTTTAGCCGCTTTATTCGATCTAATTTACTTCACTACTTGATCTTGCGAGCCGGTAGTCTATAAAGTTATTTTTCTCCGACACCGTTAAAATTTTGAACTCGATTTTATTAACTTTTAGCCGGTGCTAGGTTATTTTTTTTACATTGTTTTGTTTGTAGATCGACCGGTGTCAATGTGACGGTTGTCTTCTGTCAGTTTTGACATCTGTCAGGTGACAGTGACACCACATCTCTCTCCGGGTCGTGTTACGTTTTGTTTCACGTATGTGTTTTGTTTTGTGTACTATTTCACGCGCTCGTTTATCATGTAACTGGATTAAACTTATAAGTGTTGCTTTGTATAAATACGAGTTGTAAAATTTCTGCCAATATACCAGCGAATTGGGGTGGTTTCCAATTTAATAGAAAATTTTTATTAGCGTTTTTAGTAAATAGCATTTTTGTTTTGTTTATTATTTGTAATTATTTTTATTTCTATTATTATTTAAGTATATTTATATTATGAATAATGTAGCTGATTTTAATGACAGTTTTTTTTCATGCTCTTCTTCTGATAGTTTTGCTAGTGCAGAGAGTGACTCTTCTCTTCCTCTCACTTTACATGATAAAATCTCTTCTCTTTTCTCTAATGATCCTAAAAACTTGCATATAGCTCACATAAACGCCCAGAGTGTTCCTGGTCACTATTCTGATCTTCTGGCATCCTTTAGCTGTGCTCACCTTGACGCCCTATTGATATCGGAATCATTTCTGAAGCCTTCTCTTCTCTCTACTCAATACTCACTGCCTGGCTTCGTCTTGATCCGTAACGATAGAACCGGCAAGGGTGGAGGAGGTGTAGCTATGTATATACGCGCTGACCTACCCCACAAGGTGGTTAGCTCATCCCCTTCTCTTTATTCTGAATCGGCTGAATACTTGTTTGTTGAAATTTCTGTCCATCACACTAAAGTCTTGCTTGCTGTGCTTTACAGCCCTAACCTGCACATTGACTACTTTGATTCCCTTGATTAATAATAATAATAATAATAATAATAATCTTTATTTCATCTTTTACACAAAATAATTACATATAACAGCCACAAGTAAATCTTAAACAATTATGCTGTGTCCAAGTAATAACTACGAGTATAATTGACTTATCAAATATTTAAACTACAGGAAAATATACTTTATTAACTTAAAATTATGTTTAATTAGCGACTTGCCCGAGCTAGGTTTATAAAACCTGTGTTTCGGGTCATCACTTACAAGACTATCACTACTGGTGCACGTATACAGAAATTACAGAAAAACAACTTACAAACTAAACGTACTATCATACTAAAACTTCTAATAGTTTCTCTGTGTCTGTGTAGTTAAGATTCAGTAGATACTCCAATACCAATGTACTACATTTAATATAATTTACGCTATAAATATCCAATAATTTGTTAAACTTGTTGTATAAAAAAGGTCCTAAAAATACATAAAATCTATGTGCAAATGCATGTTTCGTCTGTGGTTTAGTGCAAACCAAATCTTTCCTCCTCCTGGTTGAAGGTACTGGGTCAAAAGGAAGCTCAGAGTGCTGATAAAGTACAGTGTGCAATATAAATAGTTGGCGTACCGTTAGTACTTTACATGCAGTGTATAGCTGATGTGTGGGAAACCTAAAAGGGCGGAAGGTTGCAACCTTTAGAATTGCTCTTTGAGCACGTTCTAGAGGAAGTAAGATAGTCTTTGCAGTTCCACCCCATGAAGTAATACAGTAGGTGAGAACAGATTGACACAAAGCCAAATAAACCTGTTTAATTAACTTATAGTCGGCTATGTGACGTAGGTTCTTGAAAATATACATTAATTTACGCACTCTTGTGCACAGTAACTCGATGTGTTTACGGAAATTTAGATTTGTGTCAATCGTAACACCTAAGTATTTTACGTGATCAGCTTTAACTAAAGTAGGGCAGCTACAAGCAATGTCAGCATGCTTGCAATTATGTGCAAATAGGTTTAGGTTCGTAAGCGGTATATTAATGTTTCTCATTGAAAATAAAATGTATTTAGTCTTATCTATATTTAGTGTTAGAAGATTTTGATGAAGCCAATTAGACACAATATTAAAACCGTTTTGGGCATGTTCATACGCTTCACCTTGAGATTTAGCGGAAAATAGTAGAGCTGTGTCATCCGCATATGATAATATTAGCCCATTATGAAGGACTAAACTACATAGGTCATTAATGTAAATTAAGAATAATGTAGGGCCCAAAATACTTCCTTGTGGTATTCCGAAGCAACTATTTTTCATCTCAGAACTTGTGTACGACCCTATTTTAACGCATTGCTGACGGTCCCTAAGATAATCGGAGAATAGCTGAAGTTGTCCGCCTCTTATTCCAAGTTTTTCGAGCTTGTGCAGTAATATAGAACAAGAAATTGTGTCAAAGGCTTTAGCGAGGTCCAGAAAAATCCCAATGGTGTGCATGCCCTTATCTAGTTTGGTACTAATGTATTCGGACAGTCTGTGGACTGCTTGGTTAGTTGATCTTTTTGGTCTAAACCCAAATTGGTTATTGGAAAGCAATTTGTTAACTTCAAGATATTCTATTAACCTACTATTTATAATTTTTTCTAAAATTTTTGAGAGTCCTGTTAGTACTGAAATCGGTCTATAGTTATTTACACAGTTTTTATCGCCCGCTTTGAAAACTGGCGTAACTACTGCCGATTGCACCTTAAGTAATCTTTGCCCCATGTATGAGCACGTTATTTTAATGGGTGATTTTAACACTTGCCTCATTAAAAATAACAATCGCTCCCATAGACTTCTTTCACTACTTTCTTCTTTCAATCTTCAAGTTTTGCCCCTTTCTGCTACTCATTTTTCTCCTAATTGTTCACCCTCTTTATTAGACCTTATTATTGTCTCCTCTCCTAACAATGTGTCTAACCATGGTCAACTTCCAGCTTCCTTTTCTTACCATGATTTAATTTATCTTTCTTATCGCATCCGTGTTCCCAAGCGTAAACCCCAGCTCTTATTTCTTCGTAACTTCAAGGGCATTGACCTGGAGGCATTGCAGTGCGATGCTAGCAATGTCGACTGGTCCCCTCTGATAGAAACTGACGACATCGATGAAAAGGTGAATTATTTTAATGCAACCGTTCTCGGATTGTTTGACCAGCATGCCCCTTTGCGACGTGTCAAGGTAAAACATAATCCAGCTCCTTGGGTAACTCCTCATATTAAGGAGCTTATGGCTCGCAGGGATAAAGCTAGGAGCAGGTATAAGCGTAGACCATCTGAGCAGAATCTTTCTTGCTTTATTTCACTGCGTAACAGCTGCAGGCGCCTGTGTCAAGTTGCAAAGAGACGCTATTTCCACGAACAACTCCATAACCGTAGTTCTTCCGACGTCTGGAAATTTCTTAAGTCTGTTGGCATAGGCAAATCACCAACCAACCAGTGTAAGGATGTGAACCTTAATGATCTCAACTCACATTTCTCTTATCTTCCCTTTTCATTAGATCCTTGTGTTAAAGCTACGACACTGGATGGTCTTTCTGGTTTGCCGTTGCCACAGTATCCCCACTTCAACTTCAGCGATGTTACTGAGATTGACGTTAAGAAAGCTATCCTCGCGATTACTTCTTCTGCAGTTGGCTGTGATAAGTTATGCTCAAGAATGATTACTCTCATCCTTCCCTCATTACTTCCAGTCCTCACGCATATCTTCAATCACTCATTTACCTCATGCTCCTTTCCATCAGCCTGGAAACAGGCTTATATTATTCCTTTACCTAAAATTAACAATCCTACTTTATTAACTCATTTTAGACCTATTTCTATCCTCCCATTTCTTTCCAAAGTTTTTGAGCACTTAGTTCATAGACAGCTATCTCATTTCTTGGCGTCTAACTCGATAATTTCTCCTTTTCAATCAGGTTTTCGCGCGGGTCACAGTACTGTAACTGCGCTTTTAAAAGTGACTGACGATATCCGCTGGGCTATGGAAAACAAGTCTCTTACAGTCCTTGTCTTGCTTGACTTTAGTAGCGCCTTTAACTCAGTGGATTTCGATATCTTACTCGGCATCCTTAAATCCATTAATTTCTCTTCTTCCGTCTTAACCTGGTTCAATTCATATCTTCGGGGTCGCTCCCAGTGTGTTCGCCTTGAAGAGTTGTTCTCTGACTGGTGTAATCTCACTGAGGGTGTTCCTCAGGGTAGCGTTCTCTCTCCTCTTCTTTTTTCTATCTTCATTAACTATGTTACCAGAGCAATATCTTCTAGTTTCCATCTTTACGCAGATGACTTGCAGCTTTACCGACATTTTATTATAGGTGATGCAGATTCTGCGATTGCTGCCATGAATCGTGACCTGGCTTGTATCAGCGCTTGGGCAAAATCATTTGGCCTGCAGATCAACCCAACTAAATCACAGGCCATGATCATAGGCAGTAGATTCGTCCGCAATGCGGCAGTAGTTTCTTCTCTGCAGCCCTTAGTTCTCGATGGTGTCTGTATTGACTACACCGAAACTGCAAAGGATCTGGGTGTCATCATCGACTCCAATCTTTCGTGGCGTGCGCAGGTCAATGAAGTCAGTCGGAAGGTAAATTTCTCCTTCCATTCACTCAAATGCCTCCAGGGTCTCTTGCCTTTGAAAACGAAAATCTCTTTGGCCCAAACACTTATTCAGCCGATTATAGATTATGCCGACGCCTGCTACCTGGATGCTACTGAGGAGCTATTAAACAAGCTTGAGCGACTGCAAAACTTATGCATTCGGTTTGTTTTTGGTCTACGAAAGTATGATCATGTTTCTCATCTTCGCAAGGAACTCAAGTGGCTCCCCATCCGTCTTCGCAGGAACACTCGGATTTTATGTCTCCTTTTCAACATCCTACACAACCCTTCTTATCCCTCCTACCTGCGCGACCGTTTTTCTTACGCACGCGCTAGCGACGCGCCGTGCAGATCACACCTGAGATCCCTTCTTAAATCCCCCCCTCATAAATCCAGCTACTATTCCTACTCTTTCTCTGTCCATGCAGTAAGGTTGTGGAACTCTCTTCCGCCTAACATTCGTGAGTTGAAAACTATTTCTCTCTTTAAGACTCAAGTAAAAGAGCACTATCTTTCCTCTCTTGTGTGATAATCTTATTTGTGTATATATATATAATATGTATTTTTAGTATAAGGTATATATATAGTTATATAAGTATTTATTAGTTTAAGATTTCACTAACTCTACTTTACTTATTTCTGCACACTATTGTCTACATCTCTTCTGATCTTTCCTTTCGCAGGTCTGCTGGAAGAAATTTCTTCATGAAATAAGCAGTACCTTTGTACATAATTTATAATAATGTTGTATCTTCTTCTTTTTACTGTGTGTACATAAATTATAAAATAAATAAATAAATAAATAAAAATCCAGGCCGGCCGCGTGTTGTGAGAACAGGCAGTGAGTGCTGTCAGGGCCAGAATTAAAATCTCGTAAGGACACCAAAATTATTATTCGCAGATGGAATACCCACCGTTGTTACTCATCATAACATCAACATCACCAAGATTCATTTTCGTGAAAATGGGCTGCTCTAATTTCAGCTAAAGAGTGTCAAGATACTATCCTAAACGCCATAGCAAAGCCTCTTGAAGCCTCTCGTTTTGATAAAATACTAGGGGTTTTTCAGCAAGACTCAGCTTCCGGTCATAAGGTACGCACTACCCAGGCTTAATGCCCTGCAGCGAGTGTTTCGGACTTCATTAAGGCTGATGATTGACCTTTGGCTAGCCCAGACCTCAACCCGTGAGAGTCGTACCGGGCGGCGGTCGCTCTAGTGACACGCGGGGTTGCGATAGTCGTTGGTAGGATCCAGGAGTTGGGACTCGAGGTGGCGCTACACAAATCCGAGGCTATGTGCTTTCACGGCCCTCGGAAAGCGCCACCATTAGGGTCCCAACTAACGATAAGAGGAGTTCACATCGGCGTCGGGTCGACGATGAAGTACCTGGGACTCGTCCTCGACAGCCGGTGGAATTTCGGGGACCATTTCCGACGTCTGGCTCCCAAACTCAACCGGACGGGGGCTAAACTCAAGTGGCTCCTACCCAACCTTGGGGGTCCAGATGCCTCCTGCCGGAGGCTCTACGCGGGGATCGTTCGGTCCATGGCCCTCTACGGGGCGCTGGTGAGGGCGCCGTCGCTGCAAACGCGACCGGCGGCCATGCTGAACGCCTGCCAGACGGTCATAGCAATACGGATGGTGCGGGGGTACCGCACGGTTTCCCACGAAGCGGCCTTCTTGCTGGCCTACCACCGTGGGATCTGGAGGCAACAGTCATTGCACACATGCACCGCACGTGGAGATGCAACGCCGGGGTGAGTGTCCGCTGCCGCGACAGGTCACGGCATGGCGGACAGAGCTCCGGCAGGATCTCACGGTGAAATGGCATCAGCGACTATCGCAACCCAGTGCTAGGCACGCAACAATTATGGCGGAAAGTCCCCTCTTTGAGGCGTGGCTGGAAAGACATTACGGCGTCCTTACATTCCGCATGACGCAGGTCCTCACCGGACATGGCACGTTCGGGAGGTACCTGTTCCGGATTAAAGCGGAAGTGACGCCCGGGTGTCGCCATTGTGCGGAATGCCCAGAGGATACGGTGGAGCACACAGTCAAGGTGTGCCCTGCTTCGGCGGAGCATCGCCGTGCCCTCGTGGGGGCGATCGGCGGCGGAGACCTTTTGCGCCGGGCCTTGTTTGAGGCCATGGTCCGGAGCGAGGAGGAGTGGCAGGAAGTCGTCGACTTCTACGAAACAGTAATGCTCGCAAAGATGGAGGCAGACCGCATCAGGCAACGGCGTTCTCGCCGCTGCCGCCGGGATTCCGATCCCGATTTCCAGCCACCGTAGGCGCGGGCTTGCGGACAGTGAGCAATGGGTAGCTCGCTGTTCGGCCGCCCGGTAACTGTCCGGACCAAGCTCAAGTCATCGACGGCGCGCACTGTTCCCGCGTGCCTCAAGGTGTTGTCAGCAACAGCAGGGAACCAGCCGGGTCGAAGCCTACTGGGGCCAGGGTTATCCGAAAGGAAACTCGAGCCCCGGTATGAAGGCTAGAAGGAACAGGGTGGGTCTTTTAGTCAGTAAGAGTCTGACACTATCTCCCGCTCCGCCCAACAGCGGGAGTTGTCATTGGATAATTTTTCCCCCAAAAAAAAAGACCTCAACCCGTGAACTACAAATTGAGATCTATATTAGAGAGCATGGGCTGCATGTAACAATAATTCAAAATCCTTAAAAATTCTTTACGATCAGCAGTGGACAACTTTCCAATGATCATATTAGGTATACAATTTATTTTTTAATAGATAGGTTCCAAGATAAGTTTAAAAATATTTATTTAGAATTTCATAAGCAAAAAAAAATTAAAATTTTCACTTAAAAATAAATTTCAAAAAAACTAATTTTAAAACCGGTTAACCGGTTTTTTTATAGGAAAACCGAAAAAAAAACCGGTTTGTAATATTGGCGGTTTTTGCATTCCCTAGTAGCGACACCATCGCTTTAGTGTTGCAAATTAATAAAAGTTACCCATGATTGGGTATGTCAGATAAGAAACTAGATAAACATAATTTTATTATTTTAAACAATACCGAACATTGTTTTATAATAATAAAATGTACTAAATAGTCTTCAAAAATAGTAAAATTAATGTAGGTAGATACATACATTAGCTTTTTCTCTGGCATTCAATTGATATAATGTAGGTACCCCACTTACAAACTAAATGTTTAGCAAAGTAGGCAAATGAAATTTAATAACTTGCAAATAAACGTTATATTAAAAAAAAAAACTAATTCTGCATTTTGCATAAGAACCTACTTAGATGGATTCAGCAGTTACAAGCTTGGTACAAAAAACCCATAGTTTAGTACTAGCTTCTCTATTTAAACAAAACTCAAATATCAGACACTCAAGATGTGTCCTGTAGGACATGACCTAGTTAATAGATAGAATAAAACAAAAGTTTCATCATCATCATCATCAACTCATATACGTCCCTACTGCTGGGGCACGGGCCTCCCTTAACGATGTGAGGGGTACAAAAAAAAACAAAAGTTTGCTTAACAATAATTTATTAGATTACCGGTTTACAATAATTATGATCTTTTGATGAACTTGCACGCCCAACTTCATCCTGGCTGTAAGGCCATACGCCGCTTGTCATCATTATCACTGTCACTTTCAGTTTCCGAATCACTTATCACTTCTATAATGAACGGTTTATCCAAATACACATCATGCTTCAAATATTCTGCTTGTAACTTGCGAACATGATTGCAATGCTGAGCCCACTCACTAACCGTTATACTTTCAAAAGCTTCTTGAACTAGGCGGGGAATCTCAGAATTTTTGTGGTCAATATTTACATCAGCAACTTTTCTTTTCATCGAGCTCCATATTAATTCGATGGGATTGAGATCACAATGATAGGGAGGTAAGTACAAGCATTTGTGTCCATTTTCTTCTAATATTTTTTCAATTTCATACACAGGTTCAGTCTTATTTCTCTTAATTATTTCTAACAGCTGAGGTTTCGTCAACTCCTCTCCGTAGTCAATTTTATTTTGTGTCAACCATAATTGCATATCTTTCTTTAAAGAATTAGTATTTGATATTTTATTTACACAAATACGGTGATAAGGGGCATTATCCATTACTATTATTGACGGCTCTTGTAAATTAGGCACAAGTTTTTCAATAACCCACTTTTTAAAGTTAGTACTATTCATGTCGCCATGATAGTCACCACTTTTCGTGTTAGACTTAAAAACTAGAAGAGCATTTTGGACAAATCTGGTATCCCCTCCCGCATGAACAATAATATATCTTTGCCCTTTTGAAACAGGCTCTAACACTCCATCTACACCCTCTCCTTGCCAGCATTTACCTGATGTATGCGATGAATGTATATAGGTTTCATCTAAATAAATTAGCGGCCGAGGCTGTGGAGATTTATATTTTTTTTTCTACAGCATGCAAGTATTGCGCTCCATGAGCATTTTATGATTAGACTGCGACTTTTTAAAACGAAAACCCATTTTGTGGAGCAGCTTTTGTAGACTTTCTCTTTGTCTCGTGTAATTTATTTCTGTTTTTAAGACCTCTAGGAGCTTCTTAACAGTCGGTAACTCGTTTTTATTAGAGTAAAATTCATGTACTTTCCTCCGGATAACTCCCATGTCAAAATCATCAACATGAATAAACCCACTTTGACGTTTCCTCTCCTTGCCTGGGGTCCGAATTTTTGTACCAGCTTCTTCTGCTGCATGCCCTTCTTTAACTATTTTTGAAATTAGCCCTTGACTCACACCTGAAGTATAGACAAAATTAATTAAGTATTTACATACTGTAGTTAAAATATTAAATGTAAGTATGAGTAACTATTTTTTATGCGGCTTGCGTACAAATCGCGTCACGTAAGAAGAACGCTGGAAGGCAGTGGAGTGGAGAGAATTTACGCTAAGCCAAACGTACCTATGCGGGAGAGCCCCTTAGATTATTCCAGCGTTCTTTTTACGTGACGAGAACTATAGGTAGTTGAATCACTCAGCTTTATATTTTTTAAGTTACAGTTACGTTAAAAAGTAATCAATGAAAGAAAAACGAAAATATCGGGTAATTTACAAAAAGAAAGTAGACAACACTAACCTGTAGCTGCCGAAATTCGTTTGTATACTTGATTAAATGGAATAATCGGAGCCTCCGCCCGAGCTTCTTCTTCAAAAAAGACTTTGACCTTAAGAATGATGCTTCGCGCATCACTTTTAATCGCTTTTGGTATATTAAACGCTGAAAATGTAGAAATATCGTAACAAAAAACACAGAGCACCCGAATGTAGTAGACACTGACAATCGAATGACATTTCAACATGGCGGCCGTAGTTCCCATTTTCTCCATTTCACAGATAAGTTGGTAAGACAGTACGGCAAAGGAACCTCCTAGGTGAAACGCACAATACCACATATTAAAATAAATGTATAAGAACTTAGTCTGGCCATAAATACTATTACAATTTAAGAAAAATGTTACATTCAAATTTAGAATCTGTCATTCTTATTTACTTAAATATTGACTGTTTTATCATTTTCGCGCCAAATGGTGTTAAATTATTTAAAATTATAAATGGAGTGGGGTGTTAAAGAGAACCGAATTGCTGTGATATCATTACACATACCTACACAGTAGGTAAGGAGCCAAATGCAATTTTTGAAACTCTTTATCCGGTTTATTGATAGGTACAGTGAAACTACTACTGTTTGTGAAAGATAAAGATTTGGCCGTCCACGTAGTATTCGTACAAAAGTCGATTAAAGCAGTGAAAGAAAACATTTTGAAGAAATCCCGTTTGAAAGCATAAATTTTTATATCAGGAAATGAGTATAGTACCTAAAACTATGTCGCATATTTTAAAAGACGAATAAGAACTTGTAAACTATAAGAGACTGCACGAGTCATTATTACACTGATTATTTAAAAATTAATAGGATAGTAAAATCAAAGAAGCTTCTTTAGCGATACGCATAGGGAACTAAAAAAAATATATTGAGCAAGGTTTCAATAAGTTGAATCACCAAGTTGTAAGTTGCAATCACCTGTAGAGCTTTGAGTATGTCAAAGCTCTACAGGAACTTCCCAATTAGTAAGCAGAGTACATCGTAGTCATTATTCACCCTCTGGGATAATTTGCTAGGGTTAAGCTATTAAAGAGTGACCGAGCCACATTTTTGTGAAAAACGTGTCAACATATCGATTTACATGAATCAAGATACGATTCTCGGGAAGGTGGTAAAGCTTCTTAACAACTCCATTTTTTTTTTGGTGGGTAAAATCATCCAATGACAACCCGTATCAGACTCTTACTGACTAAAAAACCCTCTCCGTTCCTTCAAGCCTTCATACCGAGGCTCGAGTTCCCATTCGAATAACCCTGGCCCCTGTAGGCTTCGACCTGGCTGGGCCCCTGCTGTTGCTGACAACTCCTTGAGGCACGCGGGATCAGTGCGCGCCGTCGACGACTTGGGCTTGGTCCGGACAGTTACCGGACGGCAGCTCGTTTACCGGACAGAGAGCTACCCTTCGCAGAAGTCGACGACCGCTTGCCACTTCTTCTTGCTCCGGCCCATGGCCTCAACCAAGGCCCGGCGCGAGAGGTCTCCGCCGCCGATCGCCCCACAAGGGCACGGCGATGCTCCACCCAAGCAGGGCACACCTCGACTGTGTGCTCCACCGTGTCCTCCGGGCGTTCCGCACAGTGGCGACACCCGGGCGTCACTTCCGCTTTAATCCGGAACAGGAACCCCGGCGTTGCATCTCCACGCGTATGTCGTGCATGTGTGCAAGGAGTGTTGCCTCCAGATCCCACGGTGGTAGGCCAGCCAGAAGGCTCGCCGCTTCGCGGGAAATCTTGCGGTATCCCCGCACCATCCGAATTGCCATGACCCTCTGGCAGGCGTTCAGAATGGCCGCCGGCCGCATTTGCAGCGACGGCGCCCACACCGGCGCCCCGTAGAGGGCCATGGACCGAACGATCCCCGCGTAGAACCCCCGGCAGGAGGCGCCTGGACCCTCAAGGTTGGGCAGGAGCCGCTTGAGAGCGGCCCCAGTCTGGTTGAGTTTGGGAGCCAGACGTCGGAAAATGCTCCTCGAAATTCCATCGGCTGTCGAGGATGAGTCCCAGATACCTCATTACATACGGCCTCGTAATGCAAAGAGATCTACCAGCCATCTCCCGAACTTCTTCCATTGTGATATCCTCAGCGAGTTCTATGGTGAAAGCACTATTTGGTTGTACGTGTTCACTATAAAGTTACTATGGTGAACACGTACTTGTTTTATTTAATAACCGCCCAAAGCAAACAGCGCCAATTCTTCTGTTAGTGTTAGACCCCCATGGGAGGAAAATGAGCTCTCTTTTTCTTATAACTATTTAATAATAATAATTTTATTTATTCAGACATCATTGATCCAATAATAGTAGCAAACTTATCATGTAGGTGTTAGTAAAATTAAAAGATTAAAAATGTCATATTATACCTACTTAGTCACTTTTTACATTCAGTCAGCACCCTAATTAAAATTTTAATTTAATTTTTTTTTAATTTGCAATGACAAGTTCTGTAAAATGTTTTGCATGTCACGTTCATGGATGATGTCAAGGAAGCCGCGTGCATGCAGAACCATTTGAACCTAACTTGTCCTTATAGGCTAGGTGCGGCTATGATTTTTTATTTTTTTTAATATTTTGTAGTGATAAAACCCAAAAAGTAGTTAGTTGCAAATGGCTGTTATTTGTGGTTTGAAAGAAAAATCATTATTTTATCATTTTATGTAATTAATTCAATGTTAATATGGGGCATCTGTATCATGAAACTTTGTTTTTACAGAAATTTGAAATCAATGAATTATTTAACATTTTAGAAAGCCGTTTTTGACGGCAGTAAGAAACACAAACGGTGTTAATTTTAGTCTTCTATTTTTTAAAACATGCCTGATTATTATAAATCTTTCTTTTGAACTTAGTGGATAGCTCACAAATGATTGAAATTAGCATTGACAAATCCAATGATTAAAATGATTGAAATTAGGGCCTCAACAAATCAAATTAATTTCTTCCACCAACCCTACTTTAATCTTTTATTCTTTCCTTTTTTTTATGAAATTGTGTAACATATAATATGTATGTATATATATATATATATATAATTATATATTATGTTTTAAATAGAGTGATCAATTTGTTAGTAGTACACCACAGACTACCCCCTGTATTATTTTAAGTTCTTATCCATCCTAAGGTTGTCTGGAAGAGATCGCTCTCAGCGATAAGACCGCCTTTGTGCCCGTTAATTTAAATTTTTGTTTAAACTGTATTACTTTTTGGTGTACAATAAAGTTTATTCTATTCTATTCTATTCTATTAGGGAATATGATTAAAACTTATAGGCGAAAGAATTAAAACAAAATTTAAATTAAAATCATTTATTATTCGTGTTTACAATGTTCGCCGCGGGTTCTAACACAAGCACGGACTAGTTTTCTCACTTCTGTTGTTGTTATTACAACTTTATCTCCAGACGCTGAATTCATTCTTGGATAAGAGTTTCCTTCGACATCTGTAAAAGAAGAATTTTAATTACTATAAAATCAATAAGTAAAAAGTTTATAGAGGTATTTCATGCATGCTCTTCATAATTGCTTAAGTCAAGAATCTCTAATTATTTTTTTCAATTCTTAATTTTTGTTAGGGACTTGCTATCATTTACAGGCTCTCCATCATATCCTAAGGACAGAATCAGGTCTTTGAATAGGTACTTAAAAAAAAAAATTTGCAAGTTAAGATATTCGTATTCAATTCTTACTTTATGTGTATACATACCATTTTATTAAAAATTAAAACTAATCGATGTCCATTCCGGCGGGATGTTCTCCTTGTGAACCTTATTTTTCCTCATACGCGACATCTTACTCTCATCAGCGCACTTTGTTGTTATGCAAGCTCTGTAAAAAGAAAGATAGTTGTATAACATCTTCCGTTACTCTTTATTTACAATTTTCTTGGCTTTGAGAAAGGAAGGTGAAGTTTACCTCACTAGATTTTCTGCAACGCAGCAACGTTGAGCCACCGTTTTAACGATGTCTTTCACCGGAGTTTCATTTAGTTTTTTCTTTGGTGCCTTGCCTGGGAACGCTGGAGATGGCCTTCCCGTGAGCGAGTGTGTCACTAAAACGCTGAAAAGATAAAAGGAGGAATAAGGTGGCATTCTAATTCTGATTTAAACAGGAAGTTGGGCAACATATATAATATCAAGGTTAATACCTGCGTACCTCTTCTTCTTTTTTAGTCTCATCGTGAACTTCCCCACCGACCGTTCCCGTGACGTGTTCACTTGCTTCGATCTGCTCGCTCAATTGTTTAATCGTCTCATCAGCTTGCGAGATGGTCAGTTCCATCTCCTTTATTAAAGAACATCGTGATGTGGAAAGTGTGGCAACACAAACTGAGAATGTGTTGCCAGACTTTCTACATCACGATTATTTGCAGTTTCACTATACATTATAATATCTGTGCAGTAGCTGCTTTTTTGGAGCATGACTTATACCAGCCACTGAGCCTGTTAACTGCTGAAAAGGAAATTTATTATAAATGTTAAATATTTTTAATGGGAAAATTTGAATGATATTGTCTGTTTAAATTTCAATAGCTATTTATAGTCTTACCGAAGTGGCAACATCAGTTTTCTTCGAAGAATTAGTACCAGACGCTTGCAGGGGACTAGCGGCAGTAAGCTGTTTTTAAAATAAAGGAAATATCGATTAGGCATTGTACTACGAACCAACAAAATGCATTTTTCTTTCGATTGAACTTCAAGAACTTACCGGTACGTCGGATGTTGCCACACTTTCCACATCACGTTTATATGCAGTATCAGCATTATATTTGTGCAGTAAATGCTTTTTCGGAGCATAATTTATGACAGCTACTGAGCCTGTTAACTGGTCCAAACAAGCCTGCGCCGCTGCATATCCTGAATTATCGGAACTTATTCCACACACCGGCATTTTCTTAACTTCTTGTTTTTACTGAAAATAAAAACAATAAAATATTTTTTTGAAAACTTTTGGCTCTCATCATGTTTAACAAAACACACTTAAAACAGGAATGAAAAAGGTAGACTATGGTGAAGTCATAGAATCTAAGTATCAAACTTACGCGCTATTTGATTTCCTTCACAGCAGTTCACTCACGCAGCAAGTCAGCCAACCGATTGACTAGCGATGAGGGCAACAACCACACACAACTGGGAACCAAAGAGGACTGACGAAATTTTTGAAATTAACCTATTTATGTAGTGCGATAGTTCAATGGGTAAGGTTCACTCAGGTACCTCGTAAAATTAAATCTCTTTCTATTACTTTATTCTCTAGAAGGTACTATTTACATACAAGCTTAGACACCTGTGAGAGCTTTATTGTTCCAACACTTAAGCTAAAATTCAACAAAAGCCCTCAATTGTAATGTCAAAAGAACAATGAGAGTACTTTACCTAATTTCCCACGCCTGGCGATCTTCAGCAGAAATTCCTTTATCAGGGGTTATCTTTGCCAATACCTTGTTTGTAACTTTCTGGAACTATTAAGTTCCTACTTAAAAATAAAAGACATAAAATACCATGTCTGCATTCTAAATTATTTGGAAATAATTTTGTGTACAATTTACTATTAGATTTAAGATTACTTATAGGTATGTTGTGGCTAGAAATTACCATTGGCCTTAGAATTGATCACTTTATACAACCATTTCATTAGGTACAACGCAGCTTTGTGTCGCAATTATATTTCACTGCACTTATTTTCCTTTAGAAAATTATATATTACTTGCCACATCATGATAAGTCCTGATATAGTCAGTGTGCAAGGTTCTTTATCATCGGTCTACATTGTGCTCTAATTGTTGTTTCTACAATATTTCCATAATACAATGTTAAGAAACATATTTAAAATCATCAAATATTCAATTTTTAAAAAGAATAATTCAGGAGTTTCTTGCCATTACTTCTTCATAGGCATGGCCACTTGGTACCGCGCGCTAGCTTCGTATGATTTATAAGTGCCCGTGTAGGTCTATGTAAAATGAATAATTTAGAGTTTGGGTTTGAAATACGACCATTTCATGCAAAAAAGTTTTATTTTAAGATCTGGTCATATCATAATACGTATACAAGTATTATATCTTTTTCGCAAAAACGTCGCTAATTTTGATAAATACACACCTCATTAAACCAGCATCCCTGTGATTTTCAAATACGTTCGTGTCGTAATATTGCAGATAATGAAACACCTTTTTGAGCTTTGGTGAATTTATTTTTACCAAATCTAATATTTTAATCGCATGGTGTGGATAAATAGATGGTATATTAATGTTACATTACATTAGATAACAATAAGGATCGTCATATTAATCATTTCTTGTATAAGAAACGAAAAAGCCACTTTCGAATTCGCTCTAGTGAATTTAGTAGATATTATACTTACATAAAATTTAATACGATTACATAATAACGAGACGTGTAAGGTAGCGACCAACTATTCGGCTGGTCGAGTCATAGCTTAGAAGCTTCGGGCATTTGGAAAACGTAAAGGCTGCAAAGCTGGTATTCCTCCACAGTCGAGACACAGGTCGGGAGTGTGACTCTTGTGACGTATATTCTTGTTGGTATCATCACATTGCCATCTCCTATTACTACCCGTAGGAATACTGAACAGTCAGAATGGGTATTACAAACAGTTCATCACATTAAACAAAAGAATATGTCGAGAAAATGTACTAACCATGTCATCAGTTCTTGTATTAAGATTTCTGTTTATAAGAAACTTGGCAGTGAAAAGAAACCAGCAGTTTTTGGTAAAAAATTTACGGAAGTCTAGATTTCGATTACGGATGTACTAATGCATTTCTGGTCACGAATGACTACCATTCGTCCAAAGTTAAAAAAAAACCATCATGGTGATCCACATTCTTGTTTTTAATGTGAAGACTGAATGTGTTAAGATTAACAGTAACCAGGAACTTAGTACCTATACCATTTCTGGAGTCTACTTTATTAAACTAACCGTGATCATCACCACTGACCGTTTCCGTAAGGTGTGCATACCATACGATTATTTTAACTGTCTTATTATATTGGGAGATAGTGAGCTCCATATTTTTTTATTTGAGAAGGTTCAGATTCATCCTCGGTTTTATTGCCACATACGATTTTTACAGTATTGAAATAATTAAAAAAAAACCAATGCTCTTAATTTCTTATATTGAACCAATCAATTATATTATATTACTTTTTAACGTTTTTACTGCTCATAGTGGATTAGGAAAAAAGGCGCTACTGCACCGGCCGGGAAGTGCAAGCAAAAATTTCCCATACTTTTTGGATAGTGCTGATAGTACATGCATACATACAAACATTCGCCTTTATATTATTAGTACCTGTGGATCAAGACAATGCTCGTCGTCCACTGATTTATCTAAGTCTACTTGCACATTTCTCGGAAAAGCAACCCGTATCCGTATTGTTCTTAATTCCAATATTTGTTTTAAAAATCACCATAAAACCTGGGGTCGACCTTTTGTTTCAATTTCCTTAAATTGTGCGTTTAGATTGCCAGTACTACTTTGCTAGTATTATTTTCTTTGTTTAAGAGAGTGTTTCTGCGTGGTGGTCCCATTTAAGTCAATTTCAAAAAGTCACTTACCTATCGCATTTTAATGAAATTAATAATTGTTCCAAGAGTAAGTTTGAAAAGTTTCTAGGCTCGATTCTCGAATTTGTAATATAATACTTAAAAAATTTATGAAGGTTTACATTTCAACCTAAATGTTTAGATTAAGGAGTCACGTCAGAACTAGGAACATCATGAATCAAAAATTAATATACATAGTTACCCTATATTAAAATATGTATAAGTACTCAGTCGGGCCATAAATACCATTAAAATTCAAGAAAAATATTACATTCTATTCTAATTTGGAATCTATCATTATTACATGAATATTGACTGCTTTTTTATTTTCGCACAAAATGGTGTTAAATATTTTAAAGTCTGTCAATAGCGTGGGGTAACAAAAAAAATACCACAAGTAAAATGATAAAGTTTATGCTCAAAGCTATAAAGAAGCTTCCCAATTAGTAAGCAGAGTACATCGTAGACATTATCCGCCCTCAGAGATGGTTTGCTTGGGTAAGCTATCAAAGAGTGACTGAGCCACATTTTTGTGAAAAACGTGTCAAAACATCGGTACAAGTGTATCAAGACACGATTCTCGGGAAAGACGGTGGCCGGCACCACTTTCAAGGGAAACAAAATTCATAGGGTTGTTGTGTAGGTCACATTCATCCCGTTGACTCAGTATCCTGAAAGGCATAAAACAAAGTCTTATAGCACAGTTACAGGAATAAATCTGAAAACAGCAAAATTGTTACAACACAAAAAAAAAAACTTTTTTTTCGATTCGGAAAAATCTTGAGATCCCATACGGGATTTGAACTATTGTTAAATAATAATAATAATCACTTATTTCAGGAAATTATTCCCATATAAATTACAAATTCCACACAAATATTAATCACTAAAAATTTCCCATACTTTTTGGATATTGCTTAAAGTACATACATACATACAAACATTCGCCTTTATATTATTACCTGTGTGTGTATATTAGTACCTGTGGATCAAGACAATGCTCGTCGTCAACTACTTTATCTAAGTCTACTTACACATTTCTCGGAAAAGCAACCCGTATCCTTATTGTTATTAATTCCAATATTTGTCTTAAAAATCAGCATAAAACCTGGTGGTCCTTTGTACTTTCACCCTTTTGTTTCATTTTCCTCAAATTGTGCGTTTAGACTGCCAGTATTACTTTGCTGGTATTATTTTCTTTGTTTAAGAGAGTGTTTCTGCGAGGTGGTCCCATTTAAGTCCGTATCGATTCAAAAGCCCTTTATCGTATTTTAATTACATTAATAATTATTCCTATTTAGGAGTAAGTTTGATAAGTTTCTAGGCTCGATTCTCGAATTTGTAATATAATGCTTCAATTTTAGAATAAAAAGTTTAAACCTTAACCTACTTGTTTGGATTAAGGAGTCACGTCAATCAAAAATTAATATAGTTACCATGTAATAAAATAAATGTATAAGAACTTAGTCTGGCCATAAATACTATTACAATTTAACAAATTTAAGAAATCTTGTTTGAAAGCATACATTTTTATATCAGGAAATGAGTATAGCACCTAGAACTATGTCGCATATTTTAAAAGACGAATAAGAACTTGTAACCTATAAGAGACTGCACGAGTCATTATTACACTGACATAATTAAAAAATTAATAGGGTGGTAAAATCAAAACAACTTCTTTAGCGATACGCAAAAAAAGCTAAAAAGAAATCTATTGAGCAAGGTTTTAGTATGTTGAATCACCAAGTTTATACTCAAAGCTCAATAGAAACTTCCCAATTAGTAGACAGAGTATATCGTAGTAAATTATTCGCCCTCTAAGATAATTTGCTAGGGTAAGCTATTAAAGAGTTACTGATCCACATTTTTGTGAAAAAAGTGTCAAAACATCGTTTTACATGAAAGATACAAGATACGATTCTTGGGAATGTGGTAAATTAATAACACCATGTTTCTAACCAAGAATGGTCCTCTCAGCAAGACTCAGCACTGGGTCATAAAGCTCGATCTATCCAGGCGTGGTTGCAACAACAACGTTTTGTACTTCATTAGAGCTGGAGCTCAAAACTTGTGGAGTGTGCACACAAGATTGGCAGTGAACAATTTTCCCATGGAGAGAGTGCGTAAACTATTGATAACTGGACTCAACGTTTACAGAACTGTCAAGTCAATGAAGATCATTTTGAATGTGCTTCATCAATTTTTACCCGACTACGGCAAAGCCAAAGGAGGGTTAAGATTTAGACAGGCTATGTATGTATGTATGTTCATCTGTCATAGCTCCTAATCTACTTACCGGAACTCAACTTAAGAGGTATCATTAGAACCGTCTTAATTGTCCGCTGAATATAGGCTACGTGACGTGTTACAAAAGTGGATATGGCGCCCTCTAGCGGACAAAAAGTAAAAGTGTTAAAAATAAAAATCGAGATAAATACTCCGTGTTTGGTATCATTTGAAAGGGCTTAACTTGTAAATTTCCAAGACATTCCTCAAATTTAAAGTGACGCCCTCTAGCGGACAAAAAGTAATGTGTTAAAAAAAATGTTAAGATAAATACACCGTGTTTGATATCATTTGAAAGGGCTTCACTTGTTCTTATAAAAAAATATCATCAAAATTCAATATGGCGCCCTCTAGTGGACGAAGTTTTGTGTTAAAAAAAATGATTAACACGTCCTGTTTGGTATCATTTGAAAGGGCTTCACGTAACTAGTGTAGAAGCACAGCGATTTAACACCAATGTTGTTTAAGTAAAAAAAACTAAAACCCGAGTATGCTGAAATAAACAAACTTGTTTCATACTTTTTCAGCGTCGTTTTTTTTGTCGTAGTCGGGTTTTAGTTTTTTAATTTTTGTGCAATAGAAAAGCATTTTATACAAGGTGCAGTTTTAAAACTGCACAATATTTCAGGAGGTTGTAATAAAACTCATAAATAATCATGTAAAAAAACGATACCTGGTCAATAATCAGTAATACTTGTTATTTAATTTTTTAATTACACTAAACTAAATCGATTGATCGAAGGCCGCGGGGGCGTGGCTAGGGTGTGGCGTGCGGGATGATGATTGGATGATACATTATTTATGAAACTATCGTTCTGAGTTAGTGTGTGTGAAAACGCCCTTTATTGTTCCGTGTTTGTGTGTGTGAAAAAAAGCGCGGTTATAAAAAAAAAAAATTACCTACTTATTTTATTATTGATTCGGGTCGAGAATCACTAACATAATTACCTCCTGAAATATTTTGCAGCTTCAAAACGACACCTTGTATATCGTTTCTTGTAACACTATTTATGGCAAGACTAGGTATACGAGGAGCCAATTAGATCATAGATATACGACATCGACATTTTTTCAAAAAAGTAGTAGTTTTTATGCATAATTTTTACATTATTTAGTAGAAACACTTACAGGACTTCGGTTCGGTAACAGGAACATTTAGAAGAGTCGGTAATTGAAAATAGTTAATTGGATGATATAGCACATTAATAACTGGATCCTCAATTGAGAGGAAGAATCGAAGGAGAGAAATAGCTCAGGTATTCTATAAAATAACCAGGCAATGTATAGAATATCTAGGGCGTACAGGCAATACATGAAGTGTTATGAATATTGGGCACGCCACAATCATGGCGGTAAGTCCCCTCTTTGAGGTGTGGCTGGAAAGACCTCACGGCGTCCTTACCTTCCGTATGACGCAGGTCCTCACCGGACATGGTTCGTTCCGGAGGTTCCTGCACCGGATTCGTGCGGAAGTGACGCCCGGGTGTCGCCACTGTGCGGAATGCCCGGAGGACACGGTTCAGCTTCGAGAGCCCACAGACCTGAGTATATAGTTGTAATTTCAACTCGATACCTCCTAGCGTTTCTGAGATAACGGGTCTTGACAGACTGGAAGATGGATAACAAAGTGTTCCTATAAGGGTTTTGTTTTTTTTACTTTTGGAACGAAGTTCCTTATCGCGCGTTGTGAAAGGGGGCTAGACGGAAAAAATTCTCACGAAAAATTGTACCGACACTTTTACTGTCAAAATATAAATCCAAGATGGCGGCTGCAAGAAATTATCAACTTTTTCGTCATGGGTGTCGTTTTCATGGTTTTCGAGGGCGTTGAAACCGATGGTACTGTCAAAGTATAAATCCAAGATGGCGGCTGCAAGAAATTATCAAATTTTTCGTCATGGGTGTCGTTTTCATGATTTTCGAGGGGTTGAAACCGATGGTACTGTCAAAATGTAAATCCAAGATGGCGGCTGCAAGAAATTATCAAATTTTTCGTCATGGGTGTCGTTTTCATGATTTTCGAGGGTGTTGAAACCGATGATACTGTCAAAATGTAAATCCAAGATGGCGGCTGCAAGAAATTATCAACTTTTTCGTCATGGGTGTCGTTTTCATGGTTTTCGAGGGTGTTGAAATCGATAGTATTGTCAAAATGTAAATCCAAGATGGCGGCTGCAAGAAATTATCAACTTTTTCGTCATGGGTGTCGTTTTTATGGTTTTCGAGGGCGAGAAAACCGATAGTACTGTCAAAATGTAAATCCAAGATGGCGGCTGTAAGAAATTATCAACTTTTTCGTCATGGGTGTCGTTTTCATGGTTTTCGAGGGTGATGAAACCGATAGTACTGTCAAAATGTAAATCCAAGATGGTGGCTGCAAGAAATTGTTAACTTTTCCGTCATGGGTGTCGTTTTCATGGTTTTCGAGGGTGTTGAAACCGATAGTACTGTCAAAATATAAATCCAAGATGGCGGCTGCAAGAAATTATTAACTTTTCCGACATGGGTGTCGTTTTCATGGTTTTCGAGGGTGTTGAAACCGATGGTACTGTCAAAATATAAATCCAAGATGGCGGCTGCAAGAAATTATCAAATTTTTCGTCATGGGTGTCGTTTTCATGGTTTTCAAGGGTGTTGAAACCGATAGTACTGTCAAAATGTAAATCCGAGATGGCGGCTGCAAGAAATTATTAACTTTTCCGTCATGGGTGTCGTTTTCATGGTTTTCGAGGGTGTTGAAACCGATAGTACTGTCAAAATATAAATACAAGACGGCGGCTGCAAAAAAAAAAAAAATTTTCGTCATGGTTGTCGTTTTCATGGTTTTCGAGGGTGTTGAAACCGATAGTATTGTCAAAATGTAAATCTAAGATGGCGGCTGCAATAAATTATCAACTTTTTCGATATGGGTGTCGTTTTCATGGTTTTCGAGGGTGTTGAAACCGATAGTACTGTCAAAATACAAATCCAAGATGGCAGCTGCAAAAAATTATTAAATTTTTCGTCATGGGTGTCGTTTTCATGGTTTTCAAGGGTGTTGAAACCGATAGTGTTGTCAAAATGTAAATCTAAGATGGCGGCTGCAATAAATTATCAACTTTTTCGATATGGGTGTCTTTTTCATGGTTTTCGAGGTTGTTGAAGCCGATAGTGCTGTCAAAATGTAAATCTAAGATGGCGGCTGTCAGAAATTATCAACTTTTTCGTCATGAGTGTCGTTTTCATGGTTTCGAAGATGTTGAAATAGTGCTGTCAAAATGTACATAAAATAGGACAGTATTTTTTAGTTATCTTGTATTGGCTAGACGGAAAAAATTCTCACGAAAAGTTGTAACGATACTTTTTGCTATAGTAAGCTATTGTAAGCCGTGCGGCGTGCGCATGTTTCTCTGTCTGTCTCTCTCTCTCTCTCTCTCTCTTATAGAAAGCAAGCCAGAACGGAACTTCGTTCCATCCAGGTGTCCCTTGACACCTCAGTAGTTTTTTTTACTTTTGAGTTATGGAATACCAAAAACACTACAAAGAATGCATTTTATATCTATTTTTTATTAATATTGTCAGGAATAACTATAATTAATCTTAATATAAATTAGTAGATATTTTATTTAATCCAAGATGGTCTCAAGTGCTGTTGATTGAGAGAATCGTTGTAAACCGCTGAAAGTGGACACTTGTGGCGGTAATCAACGTTCCTAACGTTGACCAAATGCAAAGTGAAAGATCACATATTTTGGTTAGGCCTTTTCTGAAAGTGGTGCCGCCCACCAAAACAATGGTACGTATGGTTAGGACTAGTCATTTGGAGCAATAGTTAATGTGACACAAAAGTTTTAGAATCATTCTCAGTCAAATTGTACAAGTTTGAAGACTCGACATTTTTATACATTTATTGATAACTGAAAATTTATATAAAATAATGATAAACAATGCTAGAACTAAAACTAAAATTAAGTTGTAGACAATTTTAAATCAATGACTTATTTTAAATTTTAGAAAGCCGTTTTTGATGGTATTAAAAAACACAGACGGTGCTAATTTTAGTCCAATATTTTTAAAAATCTTTCTTTTGAGGTATCAACTTAGCGGATAGCTCACAAATGATTGAAGTTTGCATCGACAAAACCTTTAAATTTATTGAAATTAGGACCTCAACAGATCAAAGTGGGGGATATGATTAAAATTTATAGGCGAAAGAATTAAAGCCAAATATAAATTAAAATCGTTTAATATTCGTCATTTAAAATGTTCGCCGCAGTTTCTAACACAAGTAGGTACACAAGTAGGTACTTCGGTCTTCTCACTTCTGTAGTTGTCATTTGAACTTTATCTCCACTTTAAACGCTGAATTAATTTTTTGATGACAGTTCCTTTGCCATCTGTAAAAGAAGAATTTTAGTTACTATAAAATCAATTAAGTAAAAAGTTTATAAGGTATCTCCTACATGCTCTACATAATTGCTTAATTCAGGAATCCTTTAAATACTTTTTTCAATTCTTTATTTTTGTTGTGGACTTGCAATTATTTACAGGTAATAGGGTAGTTTCCAGGGTCAAAATAATTACATTTTATTTAGTCCGTCTTTTAGATTATAAAAAAATATTGCACACGTATTTTTTCTTTTTTCAATTAAACAAAAAAAAACTAAGATATAGCCCTTTAAAGTTACGTATGACGTACCCCGTGCGAAAAAATGTAGCACGGCGTGATGTTACACGTAACTTTATTGGCCATATCTTTGTCATTTTTGGTTTAATTTACAAATAAATAAATACGTGTCCTTTATTTTTGAATAATCTAAAAGACAGACTAATTAAATTTTTTACGGCAACTAGCCTATTATAGCTCCATCCTAAGGATAGAATCAGTTCTTTGAAAAGTTATCAAAAAAATTTTTGCTAATTAACCTCTCGTATGCCGTAATTAGAGATCGAGAGAGATAGATCTACGCGAGACACAATGGCTTTTTAATTGTGTCTCAATTAAAAAGCCATTGTGTCTCGCGTAGATCTGCGTTCCGGCATACAAGGGGTTAAGATATTCGAATACAATTCTTACCTTATATGTGACTAATCAGAGTCCGATTCCGGCGGGATGTTCTCCTTATGAACCCTATTTTTCCTCATACGCAACATCTTACTCTCATCAGCGCACTTTATTGTTATACAAGCTCTGTAAAAAGAATGATAGTTGTATAACATCTTCCGTTACTCTTTATTTACAATTTTCTTGGCTTTGAGAAAGGAAGGTGAAGTTTACCTCACTAGATTTTCTGCAACGCAGCAACGTTTAGCCACTATCTTCACGATGTCGTTCACGAAAGTTTCGTTTAATTTTTTCTTTGGCGTCCTCTCTGGGAACGCTGGAGATGGCCTACCCGTGAGCGAGTGTGTCGCTAAAACGCTGAAAAGATAAAAGGAGGAATAAGGTGACATTCTATTTCTGAATAAAACAGGAAGTTGAGCAACATATATAATATAAAGATTAATACCTGCGTGAAAAAACTGTTGACGATAATTTTCTGGTAGCGCTTCTGTACGA
Organism: Mythimna ferrago; assembly: GCA_910589285.2. Lineage (NCBI taxonomy): Eukaryota > Metazoa > Arthropoda > Insecta > Lepidoptera > Noctuidae > Mythimna > Mythimna ferrago. Next base: position 8,604,152 of record OU342693.1, read on the forward strand.
ATCCCAGTTTATATTTTGGAATATCTTTCTTGGTATCATTGTCTTTCCTTTTCCTATTGACACCTGCAAAAATATAAAACAGTCAGTATGGGTACTATTAACTCTATTGAATTAGACAATTGAAGATGTTGAGGGAAAAGTACTAACTACGTCATCAGCTCCTGTATGTGTTTCATCCGAGTCTGGATCGGAAGAATCTGAACTTTCGTCCATCTTCTGAAAATAAATAAAATATTATGGTTTTCTATATTCTTGATTTTCGTTTGAAGATTAACAGTTACCAAGAACTTAGTTTACCATTTCTCGAGAGTCTTCTTTATTAGTCTCATCGTGAACTTCCCCACTGGCCGTTCCCGCGACGTGTTCACGCGCTCCGATCTGCTCTGTCAACTGTTTTATCGTCTCATCACGTTGCGAGATTGCCAGTTCCATCTCCTTTATTAAAGAACATTCGTTCTCAGTTTGGGTTGCCACACTTGCCACATCGCGATTAATTGCAATGTCAGCATTATGTCTCTGCAGTAGACGTTTTTTTGGAGCATGACTCATACCATCTACTGGGCCTGTTAACTGCTGAAAAGGATATTTTTTATAATTTTTAATGGGAAAATTGGAATGATATTGTCTGTATAGACTTCAATAGCTATTTATAGTCTCACCAAAGTAGCAACATCTGACTTCCTCGGAGAATTAACATCAACCGCTTGCAGGGGACTAGCGGCAATTGGCTGCTTCTAAAATAAAAGAAGTATCGGTTAGGCATTGTACTATGAACCAACAAAATTCATTTTGCATTCGATTGAACTTCAGAAACTTACCGGTACGTCGAATGTTATAAAACATTTACAGTTAAATTTTGCGGCTTTTGTAGTCTTGATACGGTTTGCTGCAAATAACATAAAAGGTATTTTAAATCTGTAACATAATGTTTTACTGATCGGAATCTAATAAAAGAACCAGTAAGAAATATTTACAGTTTTCACAATCCGTTCCTTGCAAATTGCTTTGCAGGCCCAAAGTATCCTGCGCCGCATCACATCCTGAGTTGTCACTTGCCGGCATTTTCTTAACTTCTTGTTCTTACTGAAATTTATAAAAACAATAAATTACTTTTTTGAAAACTTTCGGCTCTAATCATGTTTAACAAAACAAGAATGAAAAAGCAGACTACGGTGAAGTCATAGAATCTAAGTATCAAACTTACGCGCTATTTGATTTCCTTCACAGCAGTTCACTCACGCAGCAAGTCAGCCAAAACAACCGATTGACTAGCGATGAGAGCAACAACCACACACAACTGGGAACCAAAGAGGACTGACGAAATTTTTGAAATTTACCTATTTATGTAGTGCGATAGTTCAATGGGTGAACATTAACTCAGGTACCTCGTAAAAGTAAATCTCTTTCTATTACTTTATTATCTACTACTATTTACATTCAAGCTTTACTTTTCTAGCGCTTAAAATTCAACAAAAGCCCTCAATTGTAATGTCAAAAGAACAATGAGAGTAATTTAACTAATTCCCACGCCTGGCGATCTTCAGCAGAAATTCCTTTATCAGGGGTTATCTTCGCCAATACCTTGTTTGTAACTTCCTGGAACTATTAAATCCCTATTTAAATTTTAACGACATAAAATACCATGTCTACATTCTAAATTATTTGGAAATAAGTTTGTGTACAATTTAATGTCAGATTTAAGTATGTTATGTTTAAGTATGTCTTAAAAGTATGTCGCCGGGATTCCGATCCCGATTTCCGTAGACGCGGGCTTGCGGACAGTGAGCAATGGGTAGCTCGCTGTCCGGCTGTCCGGTAACTGTCCGGACCAAGCCCAAGTCGTCGACGGCGCGCGCTGTTCCCGCGCGCCTCAAGGAGTTGTCAGCAACAGCAGGGGCCCAGCCGGGTCGAAGCCTACTGGGGCCAGGGTTATCCGAAAGGGCGCTCGAGCCCCGGTATGAAGGCTTGAAGGAAAGAGTCTGACACTATTTCCCGCTCCGCCCAAGAGCGGGGGTTGTCATAAGATGATTTTTCCCATCGAAAAAAAAAAAAACCATTTCATGCAAAAAAGTTTTATTTTAAGATCTGGTTACGTCATAATACAAGTATTATAATTTCTCCGCAAAAACTTCGCTAACATAAGACTTTAATTTTGATAAATACACACCTCATTACGTCGGCATCCCTGTGATTTTCAAATACGTTCATATCGTAATAACGCAAATAATGGAACATCTTTTTGAGCTTTAGTGAATTTATTTTAACCAAATCAAATATTTTAATCGTATGATCCGTAATCGTAAAAATTTAATAGTATGGATGTCGCCTAAATGGTACCGAAATATCAATATTACATTACATTAGATAACAATAAGGATCGTCATATTAATCATTTCTTGTATAAGAAATAATAAGAATAGTGAATTTAGTAGATATTATTCTTATATAAAATTTAATAAGATTACTTAACAACGAGACGTGTAAGGTAGCAACCGAGACCGATGCTTTTCAACTTTTCGGCTGGTCGAGTCAAAGCATAGGAGCTTCGGGCATTTGGACAACGTAATGCTGCAAAGCTGGTATTCCTCCACAGTCGAGACACAGGTCGGGAGTATGACTCTTGCGAGGCATATTCTTGTTGGTATCATCACATTGTCATCTCCTATTAGCACCCGTAAAAACCCCTTTAAAGTCAGAATGGGTATTACAAATAGTTCATCGAATTACACATAACAATGTGTCGAGAAAATGTCCTAACCATGTCATTTTAATAAAATTTTTCGGAAGTCTATATTTCGATTACGGATGTTCCAATGGATTTCTGGATCGGAAGAATAATAATTGTAGTCCTTAATTTAAAAGTCAAAAATACATCATTGTGATCTAGATTCTTATTTTTAATGTAAAGACTGAATGTGTAAAGATTAACAGTAACCAGAAACTTAGTATACCATTTCTCGAGCCTACTTTATTAGACTAATCGTGATCATCACCACTGACCGTTTCCGTAAGGTGTGCATACGATACGATTATTTTACCTGTCTCATTAAATTGGGAGATAGTGAGATCCGTACTCTTTATTTATGAAGGTTCAGATTTTTCCTCGGTTTGTGTTGCCACATTACGAGATTTTACAGTGTTGAAATAATTTAAATAACGAAAGGTCTTAAATCCATATATTGAACCAATCAATTTATGCTTTTAGGAGCATTAGCTTTGCCAGCTACTGATCATGCAATTACTTTTATGCGGGCGAAGTCGCTTGTTGAAGCTAGTATATCATTTGTCTTGCTAATACAAGGTGTCGTTTTGAAGCTGCAAAATATTTCAGGAGGTAATTATGTTAGTGATTCTCGACCCGAATCAATAATAAAATAAGTAGGTAATTTTTTTTTTTTATATAACCGCGCTTTTTTTCACACACACAAACACGGAACAATAAAGGTCGTTTTCACACACACTAACTCGCAACGATAGTTTCATAAATAATGTATCATCCAATCATCATCCCGCACGCCACACCCTAGCCACGCCCCCGCGGCGATCGATCAATCGATTTAGTTTAGAGTAATTAAAAAATTAAATAACAAGTATTACTGATTATTGACCAGGTATCGTTTTTTTATATGATTATTTATGAGTTTTACTACAACCTCCTGAAATATTGTGCAGTTTTAAAACTGCACCTTGTATAGCTATCTATATCTTAAAGGACTGTATGGGAAATCAACAGCAAAAAGAACTATGTATCTTTCATCCAAATCTGTTTAGGTGCTTGAGCGAGAAGTAGTGTCACACACCATCACACATACTATTAGCTCAAATAACATCTGGAAATTTGGGTTTATCTATACTAAAATATATTATAATCAGTAAAGGAAAACAATAGGACCAGAAAACAGAAAGTTATTACTTTTTAACGTTTTGGCTGCTATTGGTGGATAAGGAACAAAGGTGCTACTGAACAGGCTAGAAAGTGCAAGCAAAAATTTTCCATACTTTTTGGATATTGCTGATAGTACATATAAACATTCGCCTTTATATTATTAGTACCTGTAGATCAAGACAATGCTCGTCGTCCACTACTTTATCTAAGTCTATTTACACATTTCTTGGAAAAGCAACCCGTATCCGTATTGTTCTTAATTCCAATATTTGTCTTAAAAATCACCATAAAACCTGGTGGTCCTTTGTATTTTCACTCTTTTGTTTCAGTTTTGTCAAATTGTGCGCCAGTACCTACTACTTTTCCAGTATTATTTTTTTGTTTAGGAGAGTGTTTCTACGAGGTGGTCCCATTTATGTCCGTATGGATTAAAATGTCCTTTTTGTTATCTTAATTAAATTAATAATTATTCCTATTTAGTAGTAAGTTTGAAAAGTTTCTAGACTCGATTTGTAATATAAATGAATCAAAAATTTAAAAAATCAACTAGAATTTTTTGAGAGAATCGTTGAATACCGCTGTAAGTTTGAAAAGTTTCTCGGCTCAATTCTCTTGTATAATATAAGAATTTATGAACACGAAGGTTTACAACTAAATGTTTGGATTAAGGAGTCCGTATGGATTAAAATGTCCTTTTTCTTATCTTAATTAAATTAATAATTATTCCTATTTAGTAGTAAGTTTGAAAAGTTTCTAGACTCGATTTGTAATATAAATGAATCAAAAATTTAAAAAATCAACTAGAATTTTTTGAGAGAATCGTTGAATACCGCTGTAAGTTTGAAAAGTTTCTCGGCTCAATTCTTTTGTATAATATAAGAATTTATGAACACGAAGGTTTACAACTAAATGTTTGGATTAAGGAGTCACGTCAGAACTAGAAACATTATGAACCAAAAATTAATATAGTTATCATATATTAAAATAAATGTACTTATAATAAGTACTTAGTCTGCCCATAAACATTCGAATTTGGAATCTGTCATTCTTACATGAATATTGACTGTTTTCTTATTTTCGCGCCTAATGGTGTTAAATATTTAAAAATTATAAATGGTGTGGGGTGACAAAAAAAAACTACTGAGGTGTCAAGGGACACCCGGATGGAACGAAGTTCCGTTCTGGCTTGCTTTCTATAAGAGAGAGAGTGAGAGACAGACAGAGAAACATGCGCAAGCCGCACGGCTTACAATAGCTTACTATGGCAAAAAGTATCGTTACAACTTTTCGTGAGAATTTTTCCGTCTAGCCAATACAAGATAACTAAAAAATACTATCGTATTTTATGTACATTTTGACAGCACTATTTTAACATCTTCGAAACCATGAAAAGGACACTCATGACGAAAAAGTTGATAATTTCTGACAGCCGCCATCTTAGATTTACATTTTGACAGCACTATCGGCTTCAACAACCTCGAAAACCATGAAAAAGACACCCATATCGAAAAAGTTGATAATTTATTGCAGCCGTCATCTTAGATTTACATTTTGACAGTACAATCGGTTTCAACACCCTCGAAAACCACGAAAACGACACCCATGACGAAAAAGTTGATAATTTCTTGCAGCCGCCATCTTGGATTTATATTCTGACAGTACTATCGGTTTCAACACCCTCGAAAACCATGAAAACGACACCAATGACGAAAAAAAATTTTTTTTTTTGCAGCCGCCATCTTGTATTTATATTTTGACAGTGCTATCGGTTTCAACACCCTCGAAAACCATGAAAACGACACCCATGACGAAAAATTTGATAATTTCTTGCAGCCGCCATCTTGGATTTATATTTTGACAGTAGTATCGGTTTCAACACCCTCGAAAACTATGAAAACGACACCCATGACGGAAAAGTTAACAATTTCTTGCAGCCGCCATCTTGGATTTATATTTTGACAGTACTATCGGTTTCAACACCCTCGAAAACCATGAAAACGACACCCATGACGGAAAAGTTAACAATTTCTTGCAGCCGCCATCTTGGATTTACATTTTGACAGTACTATCGGTCTCAACACCCTCGAAAACCATGAAAACGACACCCATGACGAAAAAGTTGATAATTTCTTACAGCCGCCATCTTGGATTTACATTTTGACAGTGCTATCGGTTTCCACGCCCTCGAAAACCATAAAAACAACACCCATGACGAAAAAGTTGATAATTTCTTGCAGCCGCCATCTTGGATTTACATTTTGACAATACTATCGGTTTCAACACCCTCGAAAACCATGAAAACGACACCCATGACGAAAAAGTTGATAATTTCTTGCAGCCGCCATCTTGGATTTACATTTTGACAGTACCATCGGTTTCAACACCCTCGAAAATCATGAAAACGACACCCATGACGAAAAATTTGATAATTTCTTGCAGCCGCCATCTTGGATTTATATTTTGACAGTACCATCAGTTTCAACACCCTCGAAAACCATGAAAACGACACCCATGACGAAAAAGTTGATAATTTCTTGCAGCCGCCATCTTGGATTTACATTTTGACAGTACTATCGGTTTCAACACCCTCGAAAACCATGAAAACGACACCCATGACGAAAAATTTTACAATTTCTTGCAGCCGCCATCTTGGATTTATATTTTGACAGTACCATCGGTTTCAACACCCTCGAAAACCATGAAAACGACACCCATGACGGAAAATTTGATAATTTCTTGCAGCCGCCATTTTGGATATATATTTTGACAGTACCATCGGTTTCAACACCCTCGAAAACCATGTAAACGACACAAATGACGAAAAATTTGATAATTTCTTGCAGCCGCCATCTTGGATTTATATTTTGACAGTACCATCGGTTTCAACACCCTCGAAAACCATGAAAACGACACCCATGACGAAAAAGTTAATAATTTCTTGCAGCCGCCATCTTGGATTTATATTTTGACAGTAAAAGTGTCGGTACAATTTTTCGTGAGAATTTTTTCCGTCTAGCCCCCTTTCACAACGCGCGATAAGGAACTTCGTTCCAAAAATCAAGTAGAATGATAGTGTTATAATATATCAAAGCTATAGATATATAGTTGAGTATATCAAAGCTTTATAGAAGCTTCCCAATTAGTAAGCAGAGTACATCGTAGACATTATCCGTCCTCAGAGATGGTTTGCTAGGGTAAGCTATCAAAGAGTGACTGAGCCACATTTTTGTAAAAAACGTGGCAAAACATCGGTACACATGTATCAAGACACGATTCTCGGGAAGGTGGTAAAGCTTCTTAAGAACATCATGTTCCAAAACAAGAATGACCCTTTCAGCAAGACTTAGCACTGGGTCATAAAGCTCGATCTACCCAGGCGTAGTTGAAAACGAACGTTTTGGACTTCATTAGAGCTGAAGACTGGCCGTCATCCGATCATAATTCACTGGATTTTGATTTACGGCAGTCTTAGAGCAACAGCAGGGGTGCTGTTGCTGACAACTCCTTGAGGCGTGCGGGAACAATGCGCGCCGTCGACGACTTGGGCTTGGTCCGGACAGTTACCGGATGGTCGGACAGCGAGCTACCCATTCTCTTCACTCACTGTCCGCAAGCCCGCACCTACGGTGGCTGGAAATCGGGATCGGAATCCCGGCGGCGGCCAGACTGCCGTTGCCTAATACGGTCAGCTTCCTCCTTTGCGAGCATTACTGCTTCGCAGAAGTCGCCGACCGCCTGTCACTCCTCCTCGCTCCGGACCATGGCCTCAACCAAGGCCCGGCGCGAGAGGTCTCCGCCACCGATCGCCCCCACGAGGGCACGGCGATGTTCCACCCAAGCAAGGCACACCTCGACTGTGTGCTCCTCCGTGTCCTCCGGACGTTCCGCACAGTGGCGACACTCGGGCGTCACTTCCGCTTTGATTAACAACCAAGAATGGCCCTTTCAGCAAGACTCATCACTGGGTCATAAAGCTCGATCTACCCAGGCGTGGCTGGAAACGAACATTTTCTACTTCATTAGAGCTGAAACTGGCCGTCATGTAGTCCCGATCCTAATTCATTGGATTATGGTTTATGGTCAGTTTTAGAGGATATATGACATGCTCTAAACGTTTTGGTAATTTGGAGTCCCTAAAACAATACATAAGATCCTGTATCCTAAGAGACACCGCCTAAACCGCCGTGGACGGAAAATGAGCTCTCCTTCTTATAAAATTATTTGTAATGACAAGTTCTGCTGAACTGTTTATAACCGACTTCTAAAAAAGGAGGAGGTTCTCAATTCGGATGTTTGTATTTTATTTTAATGTATGTTCGCGCATAACTTCGTCGCTTGCCAACCGATTTGAAAAATTATTTTTTTGTTGGAAAGGGTATACTTCCTAAATGGTCCAATAGTCACCAAGTCGGGATCTGATGATGGAATCTTGGCGAAATCGAGGGAAGTCCTCTCATTTTGATATTTTCATCAAGGACTTAAGCATTTACAGTTAAAAACTGACATTTGATGAGGTGAAACTGGTGAAGAAGACCAAAAATGGCCAACGGAACTTCATACTCAAACAGATACACACATGAACATAGTTATGCGACTATGACAACACAAATAAATGAATAATTCTGAATAGTCATATTGAAAATGGTATCATCGAAGTGACTTGATGATGGTGATGGAGCCGGAAGATAGGCACCGGAACTCCGTAACTAATCAATGTATCCTAGCCGTGTTTGGCCTAATTAGAATTGACATGAGATGCACTTTGGCTATAAAGTACTACTGAACTGATCTAATGATGATGATGATGGAGCTGAAAGATAGGCACCGGAACTCCGTAATTAATCAATGTATCATACACGTGTTTGGGCTTATTAGAATTGTCATGAGATGCACTTTGGCTATAAGGTACTATCGAACTAATCTGATGATGACGCCAGAAAGTGGAAGGTAGACACGGGAACTTCATAATAAAATGATGTATTCTAGCAGGGTTTCAGTTAATTGGAATTGTCATGAGAAAAAGGTAGGTACTCTGGCTGTAAGTGTATTGCAACTAAAAAGTGTGAAATAAAAAACTTTTTATAAAAAAAAATAACCGGCTTCACTAAAAAAACACTAAAACAATCAAAATAATTTTAATTTCGGAAGTCGGTGTTAAATAAGGAACAAACAAAAACGAAAAATACCGACTTCCGAAATTAAAACTATTTTGACTGTTTTAGTGTTTTTTTAGTGAAGTCAGTTATTTTTTTTTTATAAAAAGTTTTTGCATGACACGTTCATTGATGATGTCAAGGAAGCCGCGTGCATACACGCTGTTGACTGAGAACCATTTGAACCTAACTTGTCCTTAGAGGCTAGGTGCGGCTATGATTTTTTAATTTTTTAAATATTTTTTAGTGACATAACCCAAAAAACAGTTAGTTGCAAATGGCCGTTATTTGTAGTTTTAAAAGAAAAATCAGTATTTTATCATTTTATGTAATTAATTCAATGTTAATATGGGGCATCTGTATCATGAAACTTTGGTTTTACCAATGATTGAATTTATCAATGATTTATTTAAGATTTTAGAAAGCCGTTTTTGACGGCATTAAAAAACACAAACGGTGTTAATTTTAGTCTTCTATTTTTAAAAAAATGCCTGATAATAATCTGGCATTTTTTTAAAAATAGAAGACTAATCCTCTAAGTTCAAAAGAGAGATTTGTAATAACAAATCTCTCTTTTGAACTTAGCGGATAGCTCACAAATGATTGAAGTAAGCATTGACAAACGAAATGATTAAAATTATTGAAATTAGGACATCAACAAATCAAATTAAGGAATATAATTAAAACTTATAGGCGAAAGAATTAAAACTAAATTTAATTTAAAATCATTTATTATTCGTGTTCACAATGTTCGCCGCGTGTTCTAACACAAGCACGGACTAGTTTTCTCACTTCTGTTGTTGTTATTGCAACTTTATCTCCGGACGGACGCTGAATTCATTCTTGGATAAGAGTTTCGTTCGACATCTGTAAAAGAAGAATTTTAGTTACCATAAAATCAATAAGTAAAAAGTTCATAGAGGTATTTCATGTATGCTCTTCATAATTGCTTAAATCAAGAATCTCTAATTACTTTTTTCAATTCTTAATTTTTGTAAAGGACTTGCTATCATTTACAAAAATGATAGCAAGTCCTATACAAAAATTAAGATAGGGCTATATTAGCTCCATTATATCCTAAGGATACATCAGGTCTATGAATACTTAAAAAAAAAAATATTTGCAAATTAAGATATCCGAATTCAATTCTTACTTTATGTGTGTACGTACCATTTTATTAAAAATTAAAACTAAACGATGTCCAATTCCGGCGGGATGTTCTCCTTGTGAACCTTATTTTTCCTCATACGCAACATCTTACTCTCATCAGCGCACTTTGTTGTTATGCAAGCTCTGTAAAAAGAAAGATAGTTGTATAACATCTTCCGTTACTCTTTATTTACAATTTTCTTGGCTTTGGGAAAGGAAGGTGAAGTTTACCTCACTAGATTTTCTGCAACGCAGCAACATTGAGCCACCGTTTTAACGATGTCTTTCACCGGAGTTTCATTTAGTTTTTTCTTTGGCGCCTTGCCTGGGAACGCTGGAGATGGCCTTCCCGTGAGCGAGTGTGTCACTAAAACGCTGAAAAGATAAAATGAGGAATAAGGTGGCATTCTAATTCTGATTTAAACAGGAAGTTGGGCAACATATATAATATCAAGGTTAATACCTGCGTACCTCTTCTTCTTTTTTAGTCTCATCGTGAACTTCCCCACCGACCGTTCCCGTGACGTGTTCACTTGCTTCGATCTGCTCGCTCAATTGTTTAATCGTCTCATCAGATTGAGAGATGGTCAGTTCCATCTCCTTTATTAAAGAACATCGTGATGTGGAAAGTGTGGCAACACAAACTGAGAATGTGTTGCCACACTTTCCACATCACGATTATTTGCAGTTTCACTATACATTATAATATCTGTGCAGTAGCTGCTTTTTTGGAGCATGACTTATACCAGCCACTGAGCCTGTTAACTGCTGAAAAGGAAATTTATTATAAATGTTAAATATTTTTAATGGGAAAATTTGAATGATATTGTCTGTTTAAATTTCAATAGCTATTTATAGTCTTACCGAAGTGGCAACATCAGTTTTCTTCGAAGAATTAGTACCAGACGCTTGCAGGGGACTAGCGGCAGTAAGCTGTTTTTAAAATAAAGGAAATATCGATTAGGCATTGTACTACGAACCAACAAAATGCATTTTTCTTTCGATTGAACTTCAAGAACTTACCGGTACATCGGATGTTGCCACACTTTCCACGTCACGTTTATATGCAGTATCAGCATTATATTTGTGCAGTAAATGCTTTTTCGGAGCATAATTTATGACAGCTACTGAGCCTGCTAACTGGTCCAAACAAGCCTGCGCCATTGCATATCCTGAATCGTCGGAACTTATTCCACACACCGGCATTTTCTAAACTTCTTGTTTTTACTGAAAATAAAAACAATAAAATATTTTTTTGAAAACTTTTGGCTCTCATCATGTTTAACAAAACACACTTAAAACAGGAATGAAAAAGGCAGACTATGGTGAAGTCATAGAATCTAAGTATCAAACTTACGCGCTATTTGATTTCCTTCGCAGCAGTTCACTCACGCAGCAAGTCAGCCGAAACAACCGATTGACTAGCGATGAGGGCAACAACCACACACAACTGGGAACCAAAGAGGACTGACGAAATTTTTGAAATTAACCTATTTATGTAGTGCGATAGTTCAATGGGTAAGGTTCACTCAGGTACCTCGTAAAATTAAATCTCTTTCTATTACTTTATTCTCTAGTAGGTACTATTTACATACAAGCTTAGACACCTGTGAGAGCTTTATTGTTCCAACACTTAAGCTAAAATTCAACAAAAGCCCTCAATTGTAATGTCAAAAGAACAATGAGAGTACTTTACCTAATTTCCCACGCCTGGCGATCTTCAGCAGTAATTCCTTTATCAGGGGTTATCTTTGCCGATACCTTGTTTGTAACTTTCTGGAACTATTAAGTCCCTTCTTAAAAATAAAAGACATAAAATACCATGTCTGCATTCTAAATTATTTGGAAATAATTTTGTGTACAATTTACTATTAGATTTAAGATTACTTATAGGTATGTTGTGGCTAGAAATTACCATTGGCCTTAGAATTGATCACTTTATACAACCATTTCATTAGGTACAACGCAGCTTTGTGTCGCAATTATATTTCATTGCACTTATTTACCTTTAGAAAATTATATATAATATTACTTGCCACATCATGATAAGTCCTGATATAGTCAGTGTGCAAGGTTCTTTATCATCGGTCTACATTGTTCTCTAATTGTTGTTTCTACAATATTTCCATAATACAATGTTAAGAGACATATTTAAAATCATCAAATATTCAATTTTTAAAAAGAATAACCGGAGTTTCTTGCCATTACTTCTTCATAGGCATGGCCACTTGGTACCGCGCGCTAGCTTCGTATGATTTATAAGTGCCCGTGTAGGTCTATGTAAAATAAATAATTTAGAGTTTGGGTTTGAAATGCGACCATTTCATGCAAAAAAGTTTTATTTTAAGATCTGGTCACTTCATAATACGTATACAAGTATTATATCTTTTCCGCAAAAACGTCGCTAACATAAGACTTTAATTTTGATAAATACACACCTCATTAAACCAGCATCCCTGTGATTTTCAAATACGTTCGTGTCGTAATATTGCAGATAATGAAACACCTTTTTGAGCTTTGGTGAATTTATTTTTACCAAATCTAATATTTTAATCGCATGGTGCGGATAAATAGATGGTATATTAATGTTACATTACATTAGATAACAATAAGGATCGTCATATTAATCATTTCTTGTATAAGAAACGAAAAAGCCACTTTCGAATTCGCTCTAGTGAATTTAGTAGATATTATACTTACATAAAATTTAATACGATTACATAATAACGAGACGTGTAAGGTAGCGACCAACTATTCGGCTGGTCGAGTCATAGCTTAGAAGCATCGGGCATTTGGAAAACGTAAAGGCTGCAAAGCTGGTATTCCTCCACAGTCGAGACACAGGTCCGGAGTGTGACACTTGTGAGGTATATTCTTGTTGGTATCATCACATTGCCATCTCCTATTAGTACCCGTACGAATACTGAACAGTCAGAATGGGTATTACAAACAGTTCATCAAATTAAACAAAAGAATATGTCGAGAAAATGTACTAACCATGTCATCAGTTCTTGTATTAAGATTTCTGTTTATAAGAAACTTGGCAGCAGTTTTTGGTAAAAAATTTACGGAAGTCTAGATTTCGATTACGGATATACTAATGCATTTCTGGATCGGAAGAATAATAATTGTAGTCATTCGTCTAAAGTTAAAAAAAACCATCATGGTGATCCACATTCTTGTTTTTAATGTGAAGACTGAATGTGTTAAGATTAACAGTAACCAGGAACTTAGTATACCATTTCTGGAGTCTACTTTATTAAACTAATCATGATCATCACCACTGACCGTTTCCGTAAGGTGTGCATACCATACGATTATTTTAACTGTCTCATTATATTGGGAGATAGTGAGCTCCATATTTTTTATATGAGAAGGTTCAGATTCATCCTCGGTTTTGTTGCCACATACGATTTTTACAGTGTTGAAATAATTAAAAAAAAAACGAATGCTCTTAATTTCTTATATTGAACCAATCAATTATATTATAAATTACTTTTTAACGTTTTTACTGCTCATAGTGGATAAGGAAAAAAGGCGCTACTGCACCGGCCGGGAAGTGCAAGCAAAAATTTCCCATACTTTTTGGATATTGCTGATAGTACATGCATCCATACAAACATTCGCCTTTATATTATTAGTACCTGTGGATCAAGACAATGCTCGTCGTCCACTGATTTATCTAATTCTACTTACACATTTCTCGGAAAAGCAACCCGTATCCGTATTGTTATTAATTCCAATATTTGTTTTAAAAATCACCATAAAACCTGGTGGTCTTTTGTATTTTCAACCTTTTGTTTCAATTTCCTTAAATTGTGCGTTTAGATTGCCAGTACTACTTTGCTAGTATTATTTTCTTTGTTTAAGAGAGTGTTTCTGCGAGGCGGTCCCATTTATCCCACATGGATCAAAAAGTCACTTACCTATCGCATTTTGATGAAATAAATAATTGTTCCAAGAGTAAGTTTGAAAAGTTTCTAGGCTCGATTCTCGAATTTTTATAATACTTAAAAAAAATTATGAACAAAAAGGTTTACATTTCAACCTAAATGTTTGGATTAAGGAGTCACGTCAGAACTAGGAACATGATGAATCAAAAATTAATATACATAGTTACCCTATATTAAAATATGTATAAGTACTTAGTCGGGCCATAAATATCATTTTTATACCACCTGCTCAATAATGTCGTTTTATACGTCATACAAACCCCACTTAATTTTAGGGCACTCCGACACGGAGCGGTTAGTGTAGAAGCTCCACTCCACTCTGCTCTCGCCTTAGCCTTAGTAAATATATAGTTAAATCTCGTATGAAGTCTCACGATTTTTCCAAATCGTCGGACTTTTTGTAGCGTAACAACTTTACTGTTTTCACATTTATTCCTATATCTGTGCTATAAGAGTGAATAAGACCTTGTTTTATGCCTTTCAGAGTCAACGAGATGAATGTGACCTACACAACAACCATAAGAATTTTGATTCCTTTGAGAGTGTCGAAATATACGTTTTCTGTGACAAAAACGGCCGTTTCTTTTGTTTCGTTTCCTCAGAAGTTTGTGTTTTTTTTCAGCTTCGAGAGCCCACAGCCCTGAGTATATAGTTGTAATTTCAACTCGATACCTCCTAGCGTTTCTGAGATAACGGGTCTTGACAGACTGGAAGACGGATAACAAAGTGTTCCTATAAGGGTTTTGTTTTTTTTACTTTTGAGTTATGGAATACCAAAAACACTACAAAGAATGCATTTTATATCTATTATTTATTAATATTGTCAGGAATAACTATAATTAAAAAATACTAACATAAGTTAGTAGATATTTTATTTAATCCAAGATGATCTCAACTGCTGTTGATTCAGAGAATCGTTGAATACCGCTGAAAGTGGACACTTGTGGCGGTAATCAACGTTCCTAACGTTGACCAAATGCAAAGTAAAGATCACACATTTTGGTTAGGCCTTTTCTGAAAGTGGTGCCGGCCACCAAAACAATGGTACGTATGGTTAGGACTAGTCATTTGGAGCAATAGTTAATGTGACACAAAAGTTTTAGAATCATTCTCAGTCAAATTGTACAAGTTTGAAGACTCGACATTTTTATACATTTATTGATAACTGAAAGTTTATATAAAATAATGATGAACAATGCTAGAACTAAAGACTAAAATTAAGTTGTAGACATTCTACGCATAACTTTTGTTTTAAAGAAATTTTAAATCAATGACTTATTTAAAATTTTAGAAAGCCGTTTTTGATGGCATTAAAAAACACTAAACTAAACACACACACGGTGCTAATTTTGGTCCAATATTTTTTAAAATCTTTCTTTTGAGGTATCAACTTAGCGGATAGCTCCTCAACAAATCAAAGTGGGGGATATGATTAAAATTTATAGGCGAAAGAATTAAAGCCAAATATAAATTAAAATCGTTTATTATTCGTCATTTAAAATGTTCGCCGCGGTTTCTAACACAAGTAGGTACTTCGGTCTTCTCACTTCTGTAGTTGTCATTTGAACTTTATCTCCACGCTAAATTAATTTTTTGATGACAGTTCCTTTGCCATCTGTAAAAGAAGAATTTTAATTACTATAAAATCAATTAAGTAAAAAGTTTATAAGGTATCTCCTACATGCTCTACATAATTGCTTAATTCAGGAATCCTTTAAATACTTTTTTCAATTCTTTATTTTTGTTGTGGACTTGCAATCATTTACAGGCAATAGGGTAGTTTCCAAGGTCAAAATAATTACATTTTATTTAGTCCGTCTTTTAGATTATAAAAAAATATTGCACACGTATTTTTTCTTTTTTCAATTAAACAAAAAAAAACTAAGATATAGCCCATTAAAGTTACGTATGACGTACCCCGTGCGAAAAAATGTAGCACGGCGTGATGTTACACGTAACTTTATTGGCCATATCTTTGTCATTTTTGGTTTAATTTACAAATAAAAAAATACGTGTCCTTTATTTTTGAATAATCTAAAAGACAGACTAATTAAATTTTTTACGGCAACTAGCCTATTATAGCTCCATCCTAAGGATAGAATCAGTTCTTTTAATACTTAATAAAAAAATAAAATTTTTGCTAATTAAGATATTCGAATACAATTCTTACCTTATATGTGACTAATCAGAGTCCGATTCCGGCGGGATGTTCTCCTTATGAACCCTATTTTTCCTCATACGCAACATCTTACTCTCATCAGCGCACTTTATTGTTATACAAGCTCTGTAAAAAGAATGATAGTTGTATAACATCTTCCGTTACTCTTTATTTACAATTTTCTTGGCTTTGAGAAAGGAAGGTGAAGTTTACCTCACTAGATTTTCTGCAACGCAGCAACGTTTAGCCACTATCTTCACGATGTCGTTCACGAAAGTTTCGTTTAATTTTTTCTTTGGCGTCCTCTCTGGGAACGCTGGAGATGGCCTACCCGTGAGCGAGTGTGTCGCTAAAACGCTGAAAAGATAAAAGGAGGAATAAGGTGACATTCTATTTCTGAATAAAACAGGAAGTTGAGCAACATATATAATATAAAGATTAATACCTGCGTGAAAAAACTGTTGACGATAATTTTCTGGTAGCGCTTCTGTACGAATCCCAGTTTATATTTTGGAATATCTTTCTTGGTATCTTTGTCTTTCCTTTTCCTATTGACACCTGCAAAAATATAAAACAGTCAGTATGGGTACTATTAACTCTATTGAATTAGACAATTGAAGATGTTGAGGGAAAAGTACTAACTACGTCATCAGCTCCTGTATGTGTTTCATCCGAGTCTGGATCGGAAGAATCTGAACTTTCGTCCATCTTCTGAAAATAAATAAAATATTATGGTTTTCTATATTCTTGATTTTCGTTTGAAGATTAACAGTTACCAAGAACTTAGTTTACCATTTCTCGAGAGTCTTCTTTATTAGTCTCATCGTGAACTTCCCCACTGGCCGTTCCCGCGACGTGTTCACGCGCTCCGATCTGCTCTGTCAACTGTTTTATCGTCTCATCACGTTGCGAGATTGCCAGTTCCATCTCCTTTATTAAAGAACATTCGTTCTCAGTTTGGGTTGCCACACTTGCCACATCGCGATTAATTGCAATGTCAGCATTATGTCTCTGCAGTAGACGTTTTTTTGGAGCATGACTCATACCATCTACTGGGCCTGTTAACTGCTGAAAAGGATATTTTTTATAATTTTTAATGGGAAAATTGGAATGATATTGTCTGTATAGACTTCAATAGCTATTTATAGTCTCACCAAAGTAGCAACATCTGACTTCCTCGGAGAATTAACATCAACCGCTTGTAGGGGACTAGCGGCAATTGGCTGCTTCTAAAATAAAAGAAGTATCGGTTAGGCATTGTACTATGAACCAACAAAATTCATTTTGCATTCGATTGAACTTCAGAAACTTACCGGTACGGCGGATGTTATAAAGTATTGACAATTAAACTTTGCGGCTTTTACAGTCTTCTTACGGTTTGCTGCAAATAACATAAAAGGTATTTTAAATCTGTAACATAATGTTTTACTGATCGGAATCTAATAAAAGAACCAGTAAGAAATATTTACAGTTTTCACAATCCGTTCCTTGCAAATTGCTTTGCAGGCCCAAAGTATCCTGCGCCGCATCACATCCTGAGTTGTCACTTGCCGGCATTTTCTTAACTTCTTGTTCTTACTGAAATTTATAAAAACAATAAATTACTTTTTTGAAAACTTTCGGCTCTAATCATGTTTAACAAAACACACTTAAAACAAGAATGAAAAAGCAGACTACGGTGAAGTCATAGAATCTAAGTATCAAACTTACGCGCTATTTGATTTCCTTCACAGCAGTTCACTCACGCAGCAAGTCAGCCAAAACAACCGATTGACTAGCGATGAGAGCAACAACCACACACAACTGGGAACCAAAGAGGACTGACGAAATTTTTGAAATTTACCTATTTATGTAGTGCGATAGTTCAATGGGTGAACATTAACTCAGGTACCTCGTAAAAGTAAATCTCTTTCTATTACTTTATTATCTACTACTATTTACATTCAAGCTTTACTTTTCTAGCGCTTAAAATTCAACAAAAGCCCTCAATTGTAATGTCAAAAGAACAATGAGAGTAATTTAACTAATTCCCACGCCTGGCGATCTTCAGCAGAAATTCCTTTATCAGGGGTTATCTTCGCCAATACCTTGTTTGTAACTTCCTGGAACTATTAAATCCCTATTTAAATTTTAACGACATAAAATACCATGTCTACATTCTAAATTATTTGGAAATAAGTTTGTGTACAATTAATGTCAGATTTAAGTATGTTGTGTTTAAGTATGTCTTAAAAGTATGTCGCCGGGATTCCGATCCCGATTTCCAGCCACCGTAGACGCGGGCTTGCGGACAGTGAGCAATGGGTAGCTCGCTGTCCGGCTGTCCGGTAACTGTCCGGACCAAGCCCAAGACGTCGACGGCGCGCGCTGTTCCCGCGCGCCTCAAGGAGTTGTCAGCAACAGCAGGGGCCCAGCCGGGTCGAAGCTTACTGGGGCCAGGGTTATCCGAAAGGGCGCTCGAGCCCCGGTATGAAGGCTTGAAGGAACGGGATGGGTTTTTTAGTCAGTAAGAGTCTGACACTATCTCCCGCTCCGCCCAAGAGCGGGGGTTGTCATAAGATGATTTTTCCCATCTAAAAGAAAAAAAACCATTTCATGCAAAAAAGTTTTATTTTAAGATCTGACAAGTATTATAATTTCTCCGCAAAAACTTCGCTAACATAAGACTTTAATTTTGATAAATACACACCTCATTACGTCGGCATCCCTGTGATTTTCAAATACGTTCATATCGTAATAACGCAAATAATGGAACATCTTTTTGAGCTTTGGTGAATTTATTTTAACCAAATCAAATATTTTAATCGTATGATCCGTAATCGTAAAAATTTAATAGTATGGATGTCGCCTAAATGGTACCGAAATATCAATATTACATTACATTAGATAACAATAAGGATCGTCATATTAATCATTTCTTGTATAAGAAATAATAAGAATAGTGAATTTAGTAGATATTATTCTTATATAAAATTTAATAAGGTTACTTAACAACGAGACGTGTAAGGTAGCAACCGAGACCGATGCTTTTCAACTTTTCGGCTGGTCGAGTCAAAGCATAGGAGCTTCGGGCATTTGGACAACGTAATGCTGCAAAGCTGGTATTCCTCCACAGTCGAGACACAGGTCGGGAGTATGACTCTTGCGAGGCATATTCTTGTTGGTATCATCACATTGTCATCTCCTATTAGCACCCGTAAAAACCCCTTTAAAGTCAGAATGGGTATTACAAATAGTTCATCGAATTACACATAACAATGTGTCGAGAAAATGTACTAACCATGTCATTTTAATTTGAGTAAAATTTTTCGGAAGTCTATATTTCGATTACCGATGTTCCAATGGATTTCTGGATCGGAAGAATAATAATTGTAGTCCTTAATTTAAAAGTCAAAAATACATCATTGTGATCTAGATTCTTATTTTTAATGTAAAGACTGAATGTGTAAAGATTAACAGTAACCAGAAACTTAGTATACCATTTCTCAAGCCTATTTTATTAGACTAATCGTGATCATCACCACTGACCGTTTCCGTAAGGTGTGCATACGATATGATTATTTTACCTGTCTCATTAAATTGGGAGATAGTGAAATCCGTACTCTTTATTTATGAAGGTTCAGATTTTTCCTCGGTTTGTGTTGCCACATTACGAGTTTTTACAGTGTTGAAATAATTTAAATAACGAATGGTCTTAAATCCATATATTGAACCAATCAATTTATGCTTTTAGGAGCATTAGCTTTGCCAGCTACTGATCATGCAATTACTTTTATGCGGGCGAAGTCGCTTGTTGAAGCTAGTATATCATTTGTCTTGCTAATATAGCTATCTATATCTTAAAGGGTAGTAATAAAAGCTCCGACAAAAAAAGAAGAATTGTCCTTACTCAAAATATTAAATCTACTGCCTAAAATACTAACTTTCCGACTACTTTTGTCCGAATAAAAATGACGAAACGACCGAATGAGATACTGAAATCTTCGAAAAATAAACATGACTGTCTATTGCTATAATACTTTTCTACCAGCATAAATTACGTTCTACTGAAAACTTTGCTTTGTAATTTTTATCTTTACTTGCCTACTATTAATTCATAAATTACCTTTCATATTTCATAGATTGTGGTGCTATTTTAACTGTCACATTATACTGAAAATATTATTCTGAGTGGCTATACAGAAACTTATAAAAAATATAAAAATGTACTTGTAACAATAACTTTTAATTGCATCATATATCATGAATTTTACTTACCACGGGTATGCTTCGATATCGGTACCTATTTCAGGCGTTAAAAAGTTAAAACAGTCGTATTCATGGGTACTTTGGGTACGTATAAAAATCCCGAATTTTAAATTACCGATGGACGAAATCCCGAAAATTGAAACGCCAAATGGTCTTATGGTCGAAAGTTTAAAATCCCGAAAGTTCATTATTTTGTTCGAATGTTTAAAATCCCGAAGTTCAAAATCCCGACTCATCCGTGTCGGGGTGCCCTAAGGTCCCGATTTGTTTTATTTTGAGAAGTAGCACTCGCCGGCCGCTGCCGCGGCGCCGCTCGCTTCGCTCGCTCGGCTCGCGCGCCTTTGGTCACAATTCTAACCTAACCTAACCTATTTCAGCCACAATCTCTCGTAAAAATGTGTTTACCATTGTCTAATAGTCTAGTCACAGGTAGATTGTATTTTGATTGCACTTTGAACTGGGTGAAATAGGTTGGGTAACGTTAGATCTGTGACCAACCGCTACGTTCAAGTTGTTTCGTCTATTCGGGATTTCGTCCTTTCGGGCATTTGAACATCGGTATTTTTTGTTTCGATATAACGACTATCGGCATTTAAACCTTTCGGTATTTTGAATTTCGGTGTTTTGCACGTCGGTATTTCAGCCATTGGTATAATGAACTTTCGGGATTTTGATACGTACCCCTATTCATGCCTTAATCGAAAACCAAGTAGACTTTGGTTTCCTAGAATATTATATTGTATTATTAATCGACAAATTTCCTAACTTTTATAATGTCAGCAAGAACAAAGATAAAAATAAAACAAAACGGCTAATTCGGCTCACATTTTAGATCTAAATTTACCCGCTTTTAACAACTTTTCTCAGAAAGGTTTGTGTTCACATGTGGAATCCAAAAATAAGTGAGGGTGACATTAGGGGAGCGGCTAGATTACTGTTCAGCAGTGATGTGGTGGCGCCTTACTCTCCAGATACACTTTTAGCTCTGGAGAGTAAACACCCAGCGCCTGCGGATGACCTCACCTTTCCTGAACCTCCTGACACCCCCAATCCGGATTCATCTTTCCAAATTTCAGCACCCCAGTTACTTGCAGCCGTGAGCTCCTTCAGAAGCGGTTCTGCCGGTGGCCTCGACGGCCTGACTCCTCAACACTTGAAGGATCTTTTGAGTTCAGGCGCCGGGGAAGCTGGTGAGTCGCTTTTGAAGGAGCTTGTGGCTCTAGTCACTCTTATGCTCTCCGGCGGCGTGAACGATGCCATCGTCGATGTCTTGTACGGGGCCAACCTATGTGCCCTGCGCAAGAAAGATGGTGGCATTCGTCCCATCGCTGTCGGGTGCACCTACAGGCGTATGGCAGCCAAAATTTGTTGTAAATTATACAGCCAATCACTGACAAACAAATTCCAGCCCCTACAGCTTGGCTTTGGTTCAAGAGGGGGCTGTGAGGCTGCCGTACATGCCCTCACAACCTTCCTAAGTTCTGATAAGGGTAAGGTCATCCTCAAGGTTGACGTTAAAAACGCCTTTAATTCTGTAAACAGGGACACTTTGTTGGCTGAAGCAAAAAAAGAACTTCCAGAAATTTTCGGCTTTTTGTGGCAATGCTATAGGCATCCATCTAAATTATTGTATAAAAACAAGGTTTTGGAATCTGCAGTTGGATGCCAACAAGGTGACCCTCTCGGGCCAGTCATTTTCAGTTTGGCTATCCATCCAATCATCCAACAACTAAATTCGAAATTTAACCTTTGGTATTTGGATGATGGAACCCTGGGAGGTGAGGTAGATACTGTTTTGAAAGATTTCCAATTCCTGAAAGACCAATTTCGATCCATCGGCCTTGATCTAAATCATTCAAAATGCGAAATTTTTGTTCCTGACAGTACTGACAGACAATCGACTCTACAGAAATTTTATTCAATAGCTCCCGAAATCAAAATTATAGATAAAAGTACATTGCACCTCCTAGGTTCTCCAATTTTGGAAGACAGTTTTTCTTTATTCATTGACGACAAAATTGAACGTTTTAAAAACATTTCGGAAAGACTTTCTAAAATTAACCTACATTCGGCCTTCACCCTCATACGGTATTGTTGTTTTGCACCAAATTTCATGTATTTTCTCCGCTCTTCCCCTTTATGGAAGCAGCCACATCTCTTGGACAAAATTGATCAGACAATTCGGTATACTCTGACTTCCATTTTAAATGTGGCCCTGGATGACCGAGCGTGGCTACAAGCCACGCTACCCATTCGTTTTGGTGGGCTCGGCATCCGCAAAATTTCTAGTGTAAGCCTACCGGCGTTCCTGTCTTCGGTCCACAGCACTCAACAGTTGACCAAAAGAATTTTGACTCCATCATTGGTTAGCTGTGAGGTGCCGTGCTTGGCCGATGCAGTAAGCGCCTGGAAAATCACTTGCCCGGACAAGGCGTTGCCCGAAAATCCATCTTCCCAGAGACAGTGGGATGAGCCGCTCTGCAGGTTGGTACGGAATAATCTCATTAATACGTCCACCAATACTGCTGAGCGCGCTCGCCTACTGGCTGTGGGTGAATGGGAGTCGGGCCTTTGGCTACAGGCTTTACCGTCACCTAACATAGGTACTTTGCTAAGTGACACAACCTTCCGGATCGCTACATGCCTGCGTTTAGGTGCTCCTAGTGGAGCTCCACATCGATGTCAGTGTGGCGAAGCAGTCGACCGCCTCGGACACCATGGCCTATCTTGCAGCAGAAGCGCTGGTCGGATAGCACGGCATGCCAGTATTAATGACATCATCCGTCGAGCTCTTGTCACCGCCGGGGTGCCAGCTGTTTTAGAACCCAATGGCTTGGCACGTGACGATGGGAAGAGGCCAGATGGGATGACTATAATGCCTTGGAAATTGGGTAGGCCTTGGTGTGGGATGCAACATGTGTCGACACCCTTGCGCCATCCCATCTTCTGAGTACGGCGGGCTGTGCTGGGGCGGCTGCTGCAGGTGCAGAAAACCTCAAACGGCGTAAATATAATAACCTCATTGGAAGTTATGTGTTTGAGCCGTTTGGGGTTGAAACTCTAGGGCCATGGGGTCCGAGCGCTCATCGAGTTGTCCGAGATATCAGCAAACAGTTGGTCGACTCTTCGCGTGACCAGAGGGCTGGACTGTTCTTCAGTCAACGAATCAGCATTGCCATCCAGCGTGGCAATGCTGCCAGCGTTCTGGGCACTTTTCCCACTGACATCGATGTGGACGAATTTTTTGATGCCCTCTGAGTTTTCCCCGTTTTTTGCTGCCTTTTTTTACTCGTTTGTACATATTATTATTTTAAGTTTGTATATATATACCTAGTGATTATTTGTTAATTAAGTCTTATAATAATAAACTAGAATTGGTCGATAAACAAAACTCAGTTTATTATGATAATGTAGTTACGTAGTAGATCCGAACTCCATTGCGCGGGCCGAACAGTTGAGGTACTTTCATCATTATTGAGAGCTAAAAAATAATTTTGATAACCAACAATAGAAATTAAAACAGTTCATGCAAGTTGTAAAAATATGATTATTTTGACCAAACCTCTGTTGTCGGTAACTTAGTAATTTTGTCGGAGGTTCAGTATTCTATTCGGAAGTTTAGTTTTTTTATTCGAAGATCCATTTTTTTTTAGGAGAAAATGTAATTTGAACATGCTCTTATTTGTTGTTAAATTGGATATTTTTTTTCGTTTATGTTTTGGGTTTTTTGTCGGTAATTCATTATAACGCTAGTTAATTAGAATAATAGTCGGTCACAGATCGCTGGAGATTAAATTGTTTTTCGGAACCATTATTATTTCCCTATCTTAAAGGACTGTATGGGAAATCAACAGCAAAAAGAACTATGTATCTTTCATCCAAATCTGTTTAGGTGTTTGAGCGAGAAGTAGTGTCACACACCATCACACATACTATTAGCTCAAATAACATCTGGACATTTGGGTTTATCTATACTAAAATATATTATAATCAGTAAAGGAAAACAATAAGACCAGAAAACAGAAAGTAATTACTTTTTAACGTTTTGGCTGCTATTGGTGGATAAGGAACAAAGGTGCTACTGCACCGGCTAGAAAGTGCAAGCAAAAATTTTCCATACTTTTTGGATATTGCTGATAGTACATATAAACATTCGCCTTTATATTATTAGTACCTGTAGATCAAGACAATGCTCGTCGTCCACTACTTTATCTAAGTCTATTTACACATTTCTTGGAAAAGCAACCCGTATCCGTATTGTTCTTAATTCCAATATTTGTCTTAAAAATCACCATAAAACCTGGTGGTCCTTTGTACTTTCACTCTTTTGTTTCAGTTTTGTCAAATTGTGCGCCAGTACCTACTACTTTTCCAGTATTATTTTTTTGTTTAGGAGAGTGTTTCTACGAGGTGGTCTCAGTTATGTCCGTATGGACTAAAATGTCCTTTTTCGTATCTTAATTAAATTAATAATTATTCCTATTTAGTAGTAAGTTTGAAAAGTTTCTAGACTAAATTTGTAATATAAATAAATCAAAAATTTTAAAAATCAACTAATTTTTTTAAGAGAATCGTTGAATACCGCTGTAAGTTTGAAAAGTTTTTCGGCTCGATTCTCAAATTTGTAATAAAAGAATTTATGAACAAGAAGGTTTCCAACTAAATGTTTGGATTAAGGAGTCACGTTTTGGTCACGTCAGAACTAGAAACATTATGAACCAAAAATTAATATAGTTACCATATATTAAAATAAATGTACTTATAAGTACTTAGTCTGGCCATAAAAAATGTTACATTCGAATTTGGAATCTGTCATTCTTACATGAATATTGACTGTTTTCTTATTTTCGCGCCTAATGGAGTTAAATATTTAAAAATTATAAATGGTGTAGGGTGGCAAAAACATCAAGTAGAATGATAGTGTTATAATATATCAAAGCTATAGATATATATTTGAGTATATCAAAGCTATAAAGAAGCTTCCCAATTAGTAAGCAGAGTACATCGTAGACATTATCCGTCCTCAGAGATGGTTTGCTAGGGTAAGCTATCAAAGAGTGACTGAGCCACATTTTTGTAAAAAACGTGGCAAAACATCGGTACACATGTATCAAGACACGATTCTCGGGAAGGTGGTAAAGCCTCTTAACAACACCATGTTTCAAAACAAGAATGACCCTTTCAGCAAGACTCAGCACTGGGTCATAAAGTTCGATCTACCCAGGCGTAGTTGAAAACGAACGTTTTGGACTTCATTAGAGCTGAAGACTGGCCGTCATCCGATCTTTATTCACTGGATTTTGATTTACGGCAGTTTTAGAGGATATGACATGCTCTAAACGTCATGGTAATTTGGAGTTCCTAAAACAATACACAAAATTGGCAGTGAACAATTTTCCCATGGAGAGAGCGCGTAAACTATAACTGATAACTAGACTCAACAACTGATATATGATAACTGGACTTAACATTTACAAAACAAAAAATGTATTGTTTCTTGTAACATTATTTATGGCAAGACTAGGTATACTAAGAACCAATAAAATCACAGATATACGACATCCACATTTTTTCAAAAAAGCAGTAGTTTTTATATTATGCATAATTTCTTTATTATTTAGTAGGAACATTTATATGACTTCTGTACGTTCCTGTAACCGAACCGGTTACAGGAACATATATAGAAGAGTCGCTAATTAAAAATAAGTATATTGGAAGATATAGCACATTTTAAGTGGGTCCTCGATTGAGATTTTTCGGTAAATAGATTTGACGCTAGATAAACTATATATCTGTACCTCAGAGGTAAACAACAGTAAGTGCCAAAAAGTAAATTTTACAGGAGGCAAAAACGCGCGGATAGAAACTTTAAATGTATTTTTGACATAGTTGCTTTAAAGATATTGAAACAAACTCAATTGTATTTTTTATAATTATTAGATGGAATTATTATGTATTACACATAATTACAATAAAGTTTAGAACAACATTAAGTGCGCGTAAAGCTGACGAGTAAACAATTTTATCATCATTTTAAGTCCCATACTCGATATGTTTTTGTCTTAAACGATTGGATATTTCTCTTCCTAGATGTCGTAGGACTTGATCCCCAATACCATTACGTAGAACTGGTTCTTACGATTTTAACAGTGCAAATAAAAACATATTTTCAAAAAAGTGGAGTTACTATTGTTTACCTCTGAGGTACAGATATGTTATTGGCAATTTCTATAACTCGGGTGTTCTATATGTGGCGTACAAGCTATATATGAAATATTATGAATATTATTAACGCCCATTACCCAGATAATATACACAATTCCTGGATAAAAACTCCTATTCCTACATAAAGTCTGTTTTCAGATTTATTCCTATATCTGTGCTATAAGACCTTGTTTTATGCTTTTCAGGATTCAGAGTCAACGGCATGAATGTGACCTACACAACAATCCGATGAATTTTGATTTCTTTGAGAGTGTCGAAATATACGTTTTCTGGGACATAAAGCCGTTTCTTTTTTTTCGTTACCTTAGAAATTTGATTTTTTTTTTCAGTTTCAAGAACTCGCAAATCTGAGCATCTATATGGTTGTAATTTCAACTCGATAACTCTAAACATTTCTGAGATAACGAGTCTTGACCGACTGGAAGACGGACAACAATGTGATCCTATAAGCGTTTTGTTTTTTTTCCTTTTGAGGTAGATCACACATTTTTTTTTCTCTTCTTAAATTATTGTTTTACAGTAATTTGAAATCAATGATTTATTTAAGGTTTTAGAAAGCCGTTTTCCACGGCACTAAAACATAGACGGTGCTAATTTTGGTCCAATATTTTTAAAAACATGTCTGGTTATTTATTACCTATGAATCTTTCTTTTGTGGTACCAACTACGCGGATAGCTCACAAATAATTGCTTAAGTCAGGAATCCTTTAAATACCTTTTTCAATTCTTCATTTTTGTTATGGACTTGCAATCATTTACAGGCTATTTTAGCTCCATCATATCGTAAGGATAGAATCAATTCTTTGAATACTTATCAAAAAAATTATTTACAAATTAAGATATTTGAGTGCAATTCTTTTTTTTCTCTTTTTTTTCTTTTCTCGTAGCGTTTCTTCTGTATGAATCCCAGTTTATATTTTTGATTATCTTTCCTGGTATCATTGTATTGCCTTTTCCTATTGACACCTGCAAAAATGTAAAACAGTCAATATGGGTACTATAACTCTTTATTGAATTAGACGATTGAAGATGTTGAGGGAAAAGTACTAACCACGTCAGCAGCTCTTTTATTTCTATGAACATTTTTGGTAGCGTTTGTATGGTCGATCTCGGGTGTTTCATCCGAGACTGTATCGGAAAAATCTGAACCATCGTCCATTTTCTAAAAATATATAAAATATTAAGATGTTCTATATTCTTAATTTTCGTTTGAAGATTAACAGTTATCAGGAACTTAGTTTACCATTTCTCGAGTCTTCTTTATTAGACTCATCGTGAACTTCTCCACCGACCGTTCCCGTGACGTGTTCACGCGCTTCGATCTGCTCTCTCAACTGTGATTGTCAGTTCCATCTTCATTATTAGAGAACATTCGTTTTCAGATTGTGTTGCGACACTTGCCACATCACGATTATTTGCAGTATCAGCATATCTGTGCAGTAGACGCTTTTTCGGAGCATGACTTATAACTGCTAAAAAGGACATTTAAAAAAAAAAAAATTCAATGGGAAAATTTTATATAATATTGCTACTTCGGACAATAGTAGCAACATCAGACTTCCTCGGAGAATTAACATCAGCCGCTTGCAGGGGACTAGCGGCAATTGGCTGTTTAGGCATTGTTACTACGAACCAACAAAATGCATTTTGATTTCGATTAAACTTCAAGAACTTACCGGTACGTCGGATGTTAGAAAACATTTACAATTATACTTTGTGGCTTTTACAATCTCCTTACGGTTTGCTGCAAATAATATAAAAGGTATTTTAAATCTGGAACATAATGTTTTACTGATCGGAATCTAATAAAAGAACCAGTATGAAATACTTACAGTTTTCATTATTTGTTCCTTGCAAATTACTTTGCAGGTCCAAACAAGCCTGCGCCGCAGCATATCCTGAATTGTCAGAACTTATTCCACACGCTGGCATTTTCTAAACTTCTTGTCTTTACTGAAATTAATGAAAACAATAAAATACTTTTTTGAAAACTTTCGGCTCTAATTATGTTTAACAAAACACACTTAAAACAGGAATGAAAAACGCAGACTACGGTGAAGTCATAGAAACTAAGTAGGTATCAAACTTACGCGCTATTTGATTTCCTTCACAGCAGTTCCATGGGTAAGGTTCACTCGGGTACTTCGTTAAAGTTGATCTCTTTCTATTACTTATCTCTTTCTCTGCCAATACCTTGTTTGCAACTTCCTGGAACTATTAAGTCTTTATTTTTAAATCATGATAATTCATGATGTGGCCAGTGGGCAAGGTTCTTTATCATGAAATCATCGGTCTACATTGTCCTTTATTTGTTGTTTCTACAATATTTCCATAAATAATCATTTTTTCAAAGAGTAACCAGGGAGTTTCTTGCCTGTTCCTCCATAGAAATGACCAATTGGTTCTGACGATTTATAAGTGCCCGTGTAGGTCTATGCTAAATTAATAATTTTGAGTATGGGTTTGAAATACGACCGTTTCATGCCAAAAGGTCATATTTTAAGACATGTATGTTCACGTCATAATACAAGTACCTATTATAATTTTTCCTCAAGAAAACTTCGCTAACTGACTTTAATTTTGATAAATACACACCTCTCATTTTGAAATACGTTCCTGTCATTTTGAAATACGTTCGTATAGTAATAATGCAAATAATAATTAAACATCTTTTCGGCATTGGTGAATTTAATCTAACCAAATCAAATATTTTAATCGCACACTATGGATTTATAGATGGTATTTGAGTGTTATATTACATGAAATAACAAAAAGGATCATCATACTAACCATTTCTTGTATAAGAAACGAAAAACCAAAAGACCTCAAAGAATCAAAATCCATAAACCATTTTAAAAGGTTACGTGCTCAAACACTTTACAATGAAACACTCACAGTCGTGACGAGCCACATCCAGTTACTATGTTATATCCACTTATGTTTTGCAGTGTATCGAATATACTTTTTTTTAATCTACCCTCAAAACATTTGACAAAACAAGACACACAAAACTAGATTTGATGTTATGTTCTGTAACCTTCTTTTAAGTTTGCGTCTTTAACGCGTAAATAAACTGTTTTTCTTTCTTCTTTCTAGATATCGGCTAGATGTCTAGTTTGGACGTACCTATTGTCATACCTCATTAACTTAATTAATTTATGTTTAGTTTTGTAATTCTCTTGGGAATTGAAATTCTTGTGGGAATAAATGATCTTAAACCTCAAAAGCCACTCGCTAATTCCCTCTAGTTTTAGTAGATATTATCCTTATATAAAATTTAATGATTAAGGGGCGCTATACACGGCGAAGATACTATAATATTTTATCTTAAGATTTTATATACTAATAAAAAAAAAACTAGCCATCACAGACGACGAAGATACGATAATATAGGTATTGTAAGCTATCGTCGCGACCGCACATGTCCTGTGTTGAACCAATATACAGAGTGTTTTAATTATGGCTCATGCTTACCTGCTAGATTTATTGGACAGCTTATCTGATGACGATTTCGATTTTGAATTTGATGTGCATATGATCCTTGCACTCTCTAGAAAAAGATCCGTTTATGTAGAATATCATATTAAAAATAGGGAAGACTGTGGAGAATCCAATATTTTAGAAGATTTCTCAGAAAAGAAGTTTCACGAGTATTTTAAAATCTCAAGAGAAGTTTTTGACGCACTTCATAGTTTAGTTCAAAGAGATATTGAGAAACAAAATACAAACATGCATCAACGTATATCTTCAAAAGAAAGTCTTGCAGTATGCTTAAGGTAAGAACATTGCTTTGTCTATAAACTCAAACTTTGCTGCGAGAATACAATCAAAATTGAACAACCTGTATTTGCAATATTCGTATCTTGTATCTTATCATATTAGGGTAAGATTATTACTTATAATATTTAATAACTTAAGATGTTATTTTACGGTAAATTTCTCATATTGCTCTCTATCTTACGATACGGAAATATGAAATATATTGTTACGTACGTGGGTAATCAAATGCCGATTTACTAAGAGACAACTTTATTCACCACTAACAATAACAAAATAGTCCAGTCAACAATAATCCGAATCGCAATTAACACTAGAGTACCGTTACACTATCGCTTAGGTCGTTGAGTAAAATCACTTCGAGTACTAGGGTAGTTCGCTCTTGATCGCAGTCGAAATCACAACTGACTCGCTTCCGGCCGGGGGCTCGTATTTATATGCGGAGCCAAGAAAATTCTAGATACCGACTTCCCACGAACGATCCAGAATTCCAGAACAATTGAATCGCTTCTCGAAGTCATAAATCATTTTTATTACTCGTGGTAATAAGAGTCACTTTCATGCGAATTTCGAATTTCTATTGTTAACGTCGGAGAGTATCATTTCCCTTATCCTAGATAAATGCCTACCCACTAGTTGTAGGTACTATGTGGATGCCCGGAGGACACGGTGGAGCACACAGTCGAGGTGTGCCCTGCTTGGGCGGAGCATCGCCGTGCCCTCGTGGGGGCGATCGGCGGCGGAGACCTCTCGCGTCGGGCCTTGGTTGAGGCCATGATCCGGAGCGAGGAGGAGTGGCAGGCGGTTGCCGACTTCTGCGAAGCAGTAATGCTCGCAAAGGAGGAGGCCGAACGCATCAGGCAACGGCGTTATCGCCGCCGCCGCCGCCGCCGCCGCCGCCGCCGGGATTCTGATCCCGATTTCCGGCCACCGTAGGCGCGGGCTTGCGGACAGTGAGCAATGGGTAGCTCGCTGTCCGGCCGTCCGGTAACTGTCCGGACCAAGCCCAAGTCGTCGACGGCGCGCACTGTTCCCGCGCGCCTCAAGGAGTTGTCAGCAACAGCAGGGACCCAGCCGGGTCGAAGCCTACTGGGGCCAGGGTTATCCGTAAGGGCGCTCGAGCCCCGGTATGAAGGCTAGTAAGAGTCTGACACTATCTCCCGCTCCGCCCAAGGGCGGGGGATGTCAATGCATGATTTTTTCCCACCATAAAAAAAAAAAAAAAAAAAAAAAAAAAAAAAAAAAGGTACTATGTGGATGTTTCGAGATTTTTCTAAGCCAGGCTACGCACGACCATTCTAGACCTTTCGAACAGCAATGCGTTTTAATTATTACGTGCTACTCTTTATTTTCTCGGAGATATGGCGGGTTCACGTTTAATGGCGTAACAGTGCCCCCCTCTTAGTCATGCTCGTCCCGAGCATTATTAGATCCGTGGTACGGCGCCAATCTATCCACATGGACAACCTTGGGTTTCCCTCTTAGCCCTTTCTTGATGCGGTAGGTCACGTCATTAATCCTTTTTAACACGGTGTAAGGTCCCTCCTATCGAGCTTGGAGTTTCGGCGACTTCCCTTTCCGTCGAAGCGGGTTGTGGAGCCAGACCAGTGTACCTTCCTCAAATCCCTTGGCATTGGCATTACGGTCGTCGCTTCCTGATTGGGTATGGCGAAGACTTCGGGCCACTTTGTGAAATAGTCCTGGATCACCACTATGTACTTGTTTCCGTCATTTGTAACTGGAAAAGGTCCAGCGACGTCGATAGCGATGCGTTCCCATGGGGCTCCCACATTGTACAGCTGAAGCCTGCCCCTGCTCCTAGTCTGTGGTCCTTTCACAGATGCGCACGCTGTACATTTCCGACACCATTGCTCTATGTCATCTCTACAATTGAGCCAGTAATACCGCTGTCTCACTTTCAGTAGAGTTTTCTTGATGCCCAGGTGTCCTCCAGAAGCACCATCCTGTATTTCCTGTAGCAGGGGGACTACTTCACATCGTGGTACTATCACTTGTGTGGTCACCTCCTTGCCATCGTTCGATTCCCATTTCCTACAAAGCACATAATTTTCTAGGACTAAACTGTCCCACTGTGCCCAGTAGCTCTTAGTTACGGGACTGTGTGACGATACTTCACTCCACTGGGGCCTAGTTCCGCTACGCTTCCAGTCCAGTATAGGTCGAATATCGTCATCTTCTTCCTGGGACTTCTTGAAGTTGCCTTCAGCCCTAATTAAATTAACGCGTTCTCGGGCTTCATTCTGCTGGCAGTGTCTGCAGTCATCATTACATGGACGTCGCGACAGGGCGTCAGCATTGTTATGCCCTTTTCCACTACGATGTTCCGTCACAAAGTTAAACTCCTGCAGCTGCTCGAGCCATCTTGCAACTTGGCCCTCAGGGTTTTTAAATTGTAGAAGCCATTTCAATGCAGCGTGATCCGTCCTCAAAGTAAATTGTCTTCCTATGAGGTACTTGTGGAAATGCTGCAAGGTTTTTACCACAGCCAGCAGTTCTCGTCGAGTCACGCAGTAGTTTCTTTCTGGCTTTGAAAGTGCCTTACTGAAGTAAGCGATTACGACCTGTCTGTCGCCCTGCACTTGTGACAACACTCCACCAATTCCCGTGTTGCTGGCATCGGTATCAACGACAAATCTTCCGTCTCTGCTCGGATACCCTAGTATAGGCGCTTCACATAGCCGTTGCTTTAGCTCGTCGAATGCTGACTCACAGTCCTCGTCCCAAATAAAATCTCGTTTATCCTCAGTCAGCTGATGTAGAGGTTTTGCAATGTCCGAAAAATTCTTGACAAACCGCCTGTAGTATGTGCACAACCCTAGAAATGCACGTACTTCCGTTTTGTTCTTTGGAACCGGCCACTGTTGGACTGCCTTTACCTTCTCAGGGTCGGTTCTCACCCCGTCAGCGGAAATAACATGTCCTAGGTAGCTGACCTCCTTCTTGAACAGGGCGCACTTCTTTGGGCTTAGTTTTAGGTTAGCCCCTCGTATCCTGGTGAACACTTTCTCCATATTCCTCAGGTTTTCCTTAAAAGTGCGACCCATTATAATGACGTCATCCAAATATACCAGACAAACGTCACCAAGAAGGCCCACCATGACTCTCTCCATGAGGCGTTCAAACGTCGCTGGAGCGTTGCATAACCCAAACGGCATGACGTTAAATTGCCACAGGCCGCTGCCAATACCCGTACTGAACGCTGTCTTTTCTTTATCTTTCTCGCTGATTTCCACTTGCCAGTAGCCACTTTTCAAATCAATGGTCGAAAACCACTTCATGCCACTGAGCATATCCAGCGTATCGTCTATCCTTGGTAAGGGATAACTGTCCTTCTTCGTCACATTATTCAGCATTCTGTAGTCTACACAAAATCTGGTGCTGCCGTCCTTCTTCTTCACCAGAACGACTGGGGAAGACCATGGACTCGTAGAAGGCTCAATTATTCCGCTATCAGCCATGTCCTTTACCATTTCTGCTACCTCAGATTCCTTAGCCCAGGGTATGCGGCGCGGTCTCTGTTTAATCGGTCTAGCATCACCTGTATCTATCTCATGCTTGACGAGACCTGTTCTCCCGCAGTCTTTTCCCGTTGCAAAGATATCTCGAAACCGTAGCAGGAATTCCCTGGCTTGCTGCAATTCCGAAGTCGATAAATTGCTCTTAGAATTTTCCAGAAGTTGCTGGATGTGATCCGTTTCAACTTTTGTCGTGTCTTGCTTTGCTGGAGATGTATTGATTTGACGGAGATACTGAACTTCTTCACATCTCCCAACAACACTGTTTTTCTTCAGTTGGACCTCTTCTTTCCCAAGGTTCACAATCCTTACCCTGGATTTCCCTTTCGTCATAACTAGTGTCCTCGCAGTGATGAGCTCCGGGTGCCGGCCAATATCTTCAACCAAAACACATCTTGTTTGCCTGATTTTCTTGGGAAACTTTACTTCGACTAAGGTTTCTGTTCTCGGAGCCAGTGTAGTATTATTTAAACAATAGAGGTTGCATGACTTAATTCCTCGCAGGAAGACTTCTTGATCTGGGAATTTCAATACTCCCCTGTCGATATCTAAAATACATCGGTTATTCCGCAAGAAGTCGAGACCCAGTATGCAATCGTCGGTAATATTCGCAATTAACGCAGGATGGATATACACTTGATCACCGATTTTGAACTCAATTTGTGTATCACCGAGGACGGAGACTGGCTGGCCGGTTGCTGTCTGAAGTCGGCAGGATGGAGACTCTCTTTGCCACAAGATGGTGCGTTTCAGCAACTCAGGTCTTATAACAGTCCGTGACGCCCCCGTGTCAACGGTGAAATTGCAAGCACGATGATTCAGCGTCCCTTCGATGATCAAACTATTTCCGTTGTGAACTTGATTGATGGTGATGGTTGGGGCCTTCAGTTGACCAGCCAGCACCCGCCCCGCGGCCCTGGCGACATTTAGTTTAACGACTCCTCGTTAACTTGAGTTCCGGAGTCCACACTCCCCCTCTTCTTCTTGGGGCAATCGGTACGAATGTGCCCTTTTTCTCCGCACCCGTAACACGTCGGAATATAGCGGGGCTTTGCCGAAGAAGCAGCTACCACTTCTCGTTGACGTGGTTGCACTGACGGCGAGACCACCACTTCCCGAACTCTGTGCGTGCGTGAATCTTGTCGTACGGCTTCCACTTCCAAAGCGTGAGCCATCGCACTCTTTAGAGTTTGATGGTGTCCGAGACGCACCGTAGCCCTGACTTCAGGATCCCGTAGACCGTCGATGAAAGCTTGCACCAGATTTACTTCCACCATCTCTGGTGTCATCGACATGTACGCACGCCGGACCAGCCGTTCAACCTCGACTCCCCATTGCTGGAGGCTCTCGTTCGACCTCTGCGTTCTCTCGCGAAGCTGCGCGCGGAAAACGTGCTCGAGGTGCTTGTCTCCATAGCGAGTGTCTAATCCCTCCATGAGACGCTCCAACGTCCTGCTGTTCGGAGGAAGGTTCTCTAGGACCAGCAGAGCGTCCCCTCGTAGAGCCAAAGTTAATGCCGCAAAAGACTGCTTATCATCCCAGCGATTTGTTTCGACCAATGTCTCGAATTGGTACTTAAATGCCGTCCAGGAAGACGTGCCATCAAAACGTGGCACATCAAATTTTGCGGCGGATGCACAGGGAGTGTGCGATGGTGAGCCGACAGCAACGGGTTCGCGCGCTTCGAGCTTGACGATTTTTTTGTTGATGTCCAGCAGGCGATCTTCGTGGCCATCAATTCTTGTTTCGAGGTTATCAGCTCGGGTGGAAACCTCCTTGACCTCCAAGGTGAGATTCTTTACCTTCTCGCCCAACGTGACGAGGCCGTGGTCGATTTTATCGAGGATCAGGTTCTGCTTAGCCTCCTGATCACGGCGAGCGGTTTCCTGTTCGCGGCGAGCTTCTTCCTGGTTAGCTGCGATTAGGTCCTGAAGCTTACGCTGGTTAGCTTCCTGTTCGCGGCGGGCTTCTTCCTGGTTAGCCGCGATTAGGTCCTGGAGCTTGCGCTGGTTAGCCTCTTGTTCGCGGCGGGCAGCTTCCATGCTAGCTTGCATGGCGGCCAACATCGCAGCGAGGCTCATTTCCGAGGCTGGTCCCGTTGTCGTCTCAGCAGCTGTTGTTGCTCCCATACCAGCCTGATCTTCCTCCTCCATACGATGACGCGCAGCATCCATCTCCATTTGCCTCCTAGTTCGTGGTCGCTGTTCGTCGTCCCTCGGTGTTAATGGCATTTCACTTCTGACACCAGTTGTTACGTACGTGGGTAATCAAATGCCGATTTACTAAGAGACAACTTTATTCACCACTAACAATAACAAAATAGTCCAGTCAACAATAATCCGAATCGCAATTAACACTAGAGTACCGTTACACTATCGCTTAGGTCGTTGAGTAAAATCACTTCGAGTACTAGGGTAGTTCGCTCTTGATCGCAGTCGAAATCACAACTGACTCGCTTCCGGCCGGGGGCTCGTATTTATATGCGGAGCCAAGAAAATTCTAGATACCGACTTCCCACGAACGATCCAGAATTCCAGAACAATTGAATCGCTTCTCGAAGTCATAAATCATTTTTATTACTCGTGGTAATAAAAGTCACTTTCATGCGAATTTCGACTCTATTGTTAACGTCGGAGAGTATCATTTCCCTTATCCTAGATAAATGCCTACCCACTAGTTGTAGGTACTATGTGGATGTTTCGAGATTTTTCTAAGCCAGGCTACGCACGACCATTCTAGACCTTTCGAACAGCAATGCATTTTAATTATTACGTGCTACTCTTTATTTTCTCGGAGATATGGCGGGTTCACGTTTAATGGCCTAACAATATATTAACTTCGTCGTGTGTAATGGTCCATTGATTTGTATGGCGAGCGATATTGTACCCTAAGATAAAATATTATAGTATCCGCTTAGCCGTGTGCGCCCTTAACAATGAGACATGCAAGGTAGCAACAGAAAGCGATGCTTCAACTTTTCGGCTGGTCGAGTCAAAGCTTAGGAGCTTCGGGCATTTAGACAACTTAAAGGCTACAAAGTTGGTATTCCTCCACAGTTAAGAGATAGATCAGGTTTCACAAAAATCAACAGCTGTTAAAGAATATACAACAAGCTCAGTGGAATCAGATAATGACATGTCTTTGATTGATTTCATTCTATAAATAATTGACTTATTACAGACAGAACAACACACAACAATTCAAATCCTTAATTTGAATTGTTATCTGTTGTGAAGTCACAACATATCTGTTGCATACGAATTGTTATCACAATTCGTATGCCTTTTAATTGAGATAAAAAATAATGGGATCCAGAGTATTGATAACTGATAGATATTTCATGGGCGCGAAAGTGCGGGTAAGAACTAACTTTTGTCGGATCTGCTACCTTAATTTTAGTATATGTGAAATCTGAAACACCTGTCTAGTATTTTTATGTAAAGAATCTGTGTACAAAATATCAAAACAGTATCAAGAAAAATCACAAAGTTATAAGCTTGTTATGGAAGCAAAAATACATTCATAATCACCAGGCCATCCAGGCGACTGAGGGGTTGTTTCGCACTTGCATCCAACATATACCCAAATGGGAAATTACGAGACAGGTCAATAAGACTTTTTGGTTGTAACAGGACTTTGGGTAAAAAATAATTTTATTTTTCAACATTGTCTCCTTTGAGCTCTATACACTTTGTCCGTTTCTTAAGGGGATTACGCTTGACTCAAGGCTACAATGGGGTCCTCATACATCTCTTGCAGGGCGGCTTAGCTCAGCTGCATATGCTGTTAGAAAAATCCGCCAATTTACGGATGTTGATACCGCTAGACTAGTCTATTTTAGTTATTTTCATAGTGTCATGTCGGACGGTATCTTGCTATGAGGACAGGCTGCAGACATCAACTCAATCTTTATATTACAGAAAAGAGCCATCAGAGCTATTTACAATCTCCGCCAGTGCGATTCTCTAAGGGAGCTGTTTAAAGATATTAACATAATGACGGTACCTTGTCAATATATCTATGAAAACATCATGTATGTTAGAAAAAATCTTCATCTTTTTAGCAAAAGAAGCGATAGACATAATTATGTTACAAGAAATAGGGATCAATTAGTTCAACCAGGTTTCAGACTGGCTAAAGTGGCCTATTCTTTCATGGGGTACTGTTTGAAATGTTATAATAAAATACCTCCCCAAATATTAGAACTCAATGAAACGAAATTTAAATCTTGTATTAAATGCACACTACGCAGGCAAACATATTATAAGTTGGAG
The DNA here is from genome assembly GCA_910589285.2 of Mythimna ferrago. Taxonomy (NCBI): domain Eukaryota; kingdom Metazoa; phylum Arthropoda; class Insecta; order Lepidoptera; family Noctuidae; genus Mythimna; species Mythimna ferrago. The sequence continues at coordinate 8,642,511 of OU342693.1, forward strand.
GATTATATTCAAGATAAAAATGCTTTGCTCAATCACATATATAGTTACAAACATATTCGCCTTTATATTATTAGTACCTGTTGTTCAAGACAATGTTCGTCGCCCACTACTTTATCTAAGTCTACTTACACTTACATTTCTTGTAATGGCAACCCATATCCGTATTGTTCTTAATTCCAATATCAGTCTTTAAAAATCACCATAAAACCTGATGATTTTTGTACTTTCAACCTTTTGTTTCAGTTTCCACTAATTGTGCGTTTAGACTGCCAGTATTATTTCTTTGTTTAGAAGAGTGTGTCTGCGAAGTGGTCCCATTTATGTCCGCAAGGATTGAAAAGCCACTTTTCGTATCTTAATGAAATTAATAGTTATTCCTATTTAGTAGTAAATTTAAAAAGTTTCAGGTTTATCTCTCAATTTTGTAATATAATTGGTACTTCAAAAATTATATGAACATAAAGGTGACACCTCAACCTAAGTGTAAGGAGTCACGTCAAAACTAGGAACATCATGATTCATGAAACAATATTAAAAAAAAATAGTTACCACATAAACTAATACGAGTAAATGAATTATTAAATACTTATTCTGATAAATAACATTTAAGAAATTGTTACATTCGAATTTGGAATCAGTCAGTCTAATATGAATATTGATTGTTTTCGGTTCACCTTCGGTTTGCCGACGACATAGTAGTCATGGCTGAGACTACAGAAGAGCTCAGTACAATGCTCAATGACTTCAGTAGAGCTTCCGAAAGAGTGGGTCTTAAAATGAACATGGACAAAACTAAAGTCATGTTAAACAACCATGTAGCACCCACTCCTATCAAGATCGGGGACTCTATACTCGAAGTTGTGGACGATAACGTTTACTTCGGGCAGATAGTCCAGTTGGGTAGATCTAATTTCGAGAAAGAGGTCAACCGTCGAATCCGACTCGGCTGGGCAGCGTTCGGGAAGCTACGCGGTATCTTCTCATCCAACACACCACAGTGTCTCAAGACGAAAGTCCACCAGTGTGTGTTGCCAGTGATGACATATGGATCCGAAACATGGTCGCTCACAATGGGTCTCATCAAAAGGCTTAAAGTCACCCAAAGAGCAATGGAAAGGGCTACGCTCGGAGTTTCCTTGCGTGATCGAATCAGAAATGAAGATATCCGCAGGAGAACCAAGGTTGCCGACATAGCACAAAGAATCGCCAAACTTAAGTGGCAATGGGCAGGGCATATTGCTCGCAGAACAGACGGCCGTTGGGGCCGAAAGGTTCAGGAGTGGTGACCGCGTACCGGAAAACGCAGCGTTGGAAGGCCTTCTACAAGGTGGACTGACGACCTGGTGAAGGTAGCGGGAATCCAATGGATGCGGGACGCACATGATCGTTCGTTGTGGCGACGCTTGGGAGAGGCCTATGTCCGTGTGCATCAGAATGGCGGGTGTAGTTTCCAGATTTGCCTAAATTTATTACAGTTATTTGGTACCTTCTGTGTACCTTTATGTACCTCTTTTGAAAATCTGTGTACCTAAACCCATACAACGATATTTTAAAAATTAGGTACACCCGCCATCCTGACGTCAGAACCGCGGGTGTACTGCTAACCAGTATATGTAGCCAAGAGTACTGTATAAGTAAATTTGGTACCTCTTGTGTACCTTCACGTGCCTCTCTTGAAAATCTGTGTACCTGCACCCGTACAATGATATTTTAAAAATTAGGTACACCCGCCATCCTGATGTCAGAACCGCGGGTGTACTGCTAACCAATATATGTAGCCAAGCGTACTGTATAAGTAAATTTGGTACCTCTTGTGTACCTGCAGATGTATTAAATAAACGAAATACTGTAACGTTGCTGCGAAAAAAAGAAAAGATTTTTCTTAGACGGCGTTACTATTTTATAATACTAACTAAAAATAGTAACGACGTCAAACGAACATACATCTTAAACATTATGGCCACAATACGTTTAATGTGCAATATGTTTAATATCAGGAATCCCAAACCTCCGTACATCATTTAGTCACTATTGCGTGACCATACCGGGAGTCGGAAATGAAACTAACAGACACAATTTAAACACAGACTCAGGAGAACACTTTCATGTGATTCGCTAATTGTTGTTTTATGTGGGGATCAAACCTACAACTTCGTGTTCAGCAGTCGCATACTACGACCACTGGACCACTGGCAGTCTACAATTTAAAAAAAATATATTTTTGGTTGAAAAAAATAAAATAACTTCGTAGAAAAATATCTCTTTGAATATTCTTAACTAGCAATTTTTATTGTATCGGATGAGCATGGAAATAATCGTTATTTCTATGCCCATCTTAATCTGACTGTTGAACTACACTATTTCTTAATACACTTGCTCAGAAAGTGACTTATTGCACTGCCCTTAGGTACATAATGGCCCTTCTTACCAAACTGTGACATTTTGATTACCATAACGCACTAGTGCTATAATGTAGTTAAAACCTTTTGTTCAACCTCTCCTCCGCCATAATTTTATTACATTATCGCATCAGGATGGGCGCAGGTCGTCCCCCACGAGTCGCCGGTCAACCCCCGTTTATTCATCTCAGTGAGTGTATTGAAAGGTAAATAAAAAAAATACGGGCGCGCATATGAAATAATTGTTAATTAATTTAATTATATTTTATTCATATTAATCATTACTTATTTCGTTATCGTTCAAATCAATTAAAATATACTTTTCATCACTCATACAGTCTGTCAAGAAAGTCATGAAAAGAAGGGAGGGCGCCACCATCATTAACATGGTATCCCAATAAACTTCGACTAAAAGATATTGATACTTTCATTTATAAAATAATAATTACCGATTTACGGTCCCTTTACTGCCGTGTAGGTACATTATTTTACCGATCTATCTGACACTCGTCTATCTATTTAATACATGCTTGCAAACGAGTTTTGACTTTCATTGGTAGTGGCTCCCTGTAAATAAAAGTACTTACTCTGTCGTAGTGGCGAACAACATTTTTATAAGAACTAATTTTCATTCAAGTGACGTTTAATTTTACCTGATACATAATAGTTCTAGTAGTTCTCATTCATTTATTAAAACTTTATCCAACACAAAAGTACAAAGGCGGAGTTAATGCCTTAGGCATTCTCTACCAGTCTGAATTTTGTTTTATAAACATTGGGACGAAACCAGACTTCTCTATTTGCTTATTAGGATAATTATATGTTTATCCTACGTACCTACACGCAAGAGTTTATCAAAACAGACATTCTTCTGAATATCTGGTTTTATATTCATAAGAATGTCTGGTTTGATCAACCCTTGTTTTCGTCCTTTCAGCTACTAGCATTTATGTACTTACTACAAAGTGCAAATCACGATGTTTTGCCTCTCTGCACTGCCGTCAGCATGGCGCTGAGTATCGATAGGTATGAGCTCATTGCAAAAATAAAAAGTTTATGAAATAAATCTTTATTAATCCGAATCCAAATAATCAGAGTCGAGGTATTTGACTCCAGAAATGTTGCCTGAAACTTCTTCAAAATGAAACCGGCCAACATCTGACTCGTAGTTTGTTTCGTAGGTCGGCCTTTCCTGTGTTTTCCAAGCATTGAAAATTTACCTCCATTCTTCATGCCTTAGTCCACAATGCGCCGAACTGTACTTTCGGTAACACCTGAAGTCAATAAAGATATGTTAAATATACAAATATGTATCATACCTAAATAAAAAACACCAAAATATCAAAACCGTTAAGTGGTAGTATAATAAATCGTAGGTAAATTTCATAACCTTAGCAAGACGTAAACAATGTTAAAGATAGATAAATTGTACTTAAAAACAGAAGATTGTCAAAACATTATATTTCCGTTAGTGTGTTAAACTTTAGAATATATTTACGTACCGGTTAACTTTGCTGTTCGACCATAAACATCGTCTTTGTTCGTCCCAGCACTCCCACCTTGAATTTCGGCCATACACCCTTGAAAAACGTTAAATATAATTTGTCTCGCACCGCTCTTATAAACATTTCGATTCATTTTTTGTATCTTAACGCTTACACGATTTAAAAAACACGAAATAGCACCGAAATATTGCAAAAAATCAACCACACAGATACGACGTGACAGTTCAGGTACTCAGCTTAACAATTATTCAGTGTTGCCAGTATTAGCAAAAACAGTAGTTCCCAAAACATTCTTTTCATGACTTTCTTGACAGACTGTACTCTGAAAGTAGGTCTGAAGTTGCCTGAGGAGCGGGCTGAAAGTGATACTTTTCATCCCTAGGGAGTTTTACTTTACAACTGACAGCTGTCAAATTATTTAAAAAAAAAACTAGTTCTATCTTCACATTTCTATTGAACTATGTTCCAATTTTCCATACAGCCAGTCAATCACAGCGCGATATAAAATTGAAATAACTTATAGACAAGTATTAATTAAATAATGTTATATTTTAAGTGATTTATTTGTTCAACTATTTCTTTAAAATACTTTATTTTTAAAAGATTACAATTAATTTCTAATTTTTCATTAATGAGGCTGAATAGCTGGCCAGCCTCAGAAAAAAAAAAAAACAAAATGGCGGGAAAGTGGCAATCAGTCGTTGGTTTTTTCGAGTTTTGTTTACATATTTCCGTACTAGACATGGGTCGTACTTGCAAAATCGAGTACCAGGGCTTACAAGTACGTCTTTTTTAAGAAACCAGGTACTAAAACCAGGGCTCGGGATACTTTCAAGTATTTTCTATCTGGATAGGAAATTGACCCGTATTTTTGTACGAATAAGGAGCACAATCGCGTTTTCAAATAAATACCTACTTACAGACGATTGAACTTCCTACTTTTATGTCAAGTCCTGTTGGAAAAAAAAATACTTGCATAGGAAATTGAACCCTGATTTCTTAATAATAAGGAGCACAATCGCGTTTACAAATAAATACTTGCAAAGACAAACCATTAAAGTAAAAATACTTGCATAGGAAATTGAACCCTGACTTCTTATTTATAAGGAGCACAATCGCGTTTACAAATAAATACTTGCAAAGACAAACCATTAAAGTAAAAATACTTGCATACGAAAGTGTTCCGTAGCCTTTTACAAATAACGAGCGTGATCGCATTTGCGAAAACTAACGTGGTTATTGAACTATTGAAGATTGGATTGAAAACCTGTAGTCCGAGTCCTGTCCGAGTAGCCGTATAAAATACTTTGAAGTCTTGCAAGTATTTCGGGTCGGTACCTGGTGTACGTACTTGGAAGCAAATACCTGGTGTAAAAACCTGGTCGCGTAAATACGTACCTTCCCTATTCCGTACAACAGAGATTTGTATTAACACGTTATGTTTATCAGATTAAAATAGTGATTTAACGCCTAATTTCATAAGAGAAGAGGCTAAAGCAGTAGTGGAATACCTTTTACCGCATAAATCAGAAGAAAGATACCTACTTAAAATCATAGGTACGACGACTCAGGTTTTACAAACTTTTTATTTTATTTTTAGTTTCCTCGTATTCGTAATGAAAAGCACAGTGTTTACCTCGGGGTGAAAGTAACCCATTTAGCCCCTCGAATTAGCGACCTCGCTGCGCTCGCCCGCCAACTCCTTCTCGGGACGAAATGAGCTACTTTCACCCCTAGTGTAACAATGTACTATTAAAACTGTCTCTTGTTTTATTTTGATTCTGGAAACACTTGCTGACAAACATTCTAATTCCATTAATCCTTCACAATTCTAAAATAGACAATAATTATGTTGTTTGTTTTTGTAATTATGTATACATATAGGTTTTTTAATATTTAACTTAAGTTACATATCAGTAATTACGTAAGAAAGAATTTTGGAATGGACGGAGGTTTGGGATTCCTGATATTAAACATATTGCACATTAAACGTATTGTGGCCATAATGTTTAATGTAGATGTTCGTTCGATGTCGTTACTATGTTTAGTTAGTATTATAAAATAGTAACGCCGTCTAAGAAAAATCTTTTCTTTTTTTCGCAGCAACGTTACAGTATTTCGTTTATTTAATACTTGTATCTGCAGGTACACAAGAGGTACCAAATTTACGTATACAGTTCGCTTGCCTACATATATTGGTTAGCAGTACACCCGCGGTCCTGACGTCAGGATGGCGGGTGTACCTAATTTTTTAAATATCATTGTATGGGTTTAGGTACACAGATTTTCAAAAGAGGTACGTAAAGGTACACAGAAGGTACCAAATAACTGTAATAAATTTAGGCAAATCTGGAAATTACACCCGCCATTCTGATGCACACCATTATCCACGTGTAAACACGTAAAATAGGATAACGGACGCGTGTTAAATAAGAGTAATAAATAGGTAAGAGTAGGTACCTATTTATTACTCTTATTTAACACGCGATGGAAAAGCTATTGGTCACTGAAAGAGATTATGAAAGCAACAGATCTCAGCTGTAAAATTAAGTGCAAAGTCTTTAAACACCTGTTTTCTCCCCTGCCTTACTTATGAATTCGAAACTTGGACACTCTCCAAACACCACAGACATATACTGGCCTGGAACACTATTAGAGAGCTATGCGGAAAAGCATTCTGGGGATTAAATAAATAAACGAGAAAGGAACTCAGCCATAAGAACTAGGACAGAAGTCACAAACATCCTCATGATCCTCACTAAGATAAACCGACTGAAGTGGAGATGGGCGGGTCATATGCTACAGAGTTCCTAAGACAAATGGAGCAAAATCCTGAAGAATGGTAGGTACCCTAGAAACAGTAAAAGAAATATAGGTCGACCACACAAAAAGTTGGAAAGGTCGACCACGCATTTAAAGAGGACGAACTTAAGCTTACAGTAGGTCCAAACTAGCGAAGAGTTGCATGAGACAGAGTATTAGTGGAAGAAGTTAGAGGAAGCCTCTGCCAAAAGGCACACTGAACTGCGAGACATTTTATAACCCAAATGAAATATAAAATCAACATCAAAATCGGTGTTCTACAGGATGCATTTTGGAGAGTGTGCGCAGAAATTGCATGACTTGATTCCGTCATCGCGATTCTACCATCAGACAACCCGACGTACGGCGAATATTCACCCTTACGTTATTGAAACCTCTACGGTCCGGACTAAGCGTTTCGCCTCGTCGTTTATACCGCGTACGTCGAAGGACTGGAACATTTGCCTGCTGCGGTCTTCCCGTCCGATTATAATTTGGGTGTCTTCAAGGCTAGAGTGAATAGGCTCTTAATAAACTAGTGCGCCTCACCATCAAAGATTGCATCGCTGCTTACCATCAGGTGAGATCGCATTCAAGCTAAACTAAAACCTAAACTAGTTACTAACAATTAAAAAAAAAAAGTTAAACAAAGGAGTCTTCAGGATACAAGAGCTATTGAAATTGAAATCATTTATACACAAACAATTTATTTTTTATTTTTTAACCGATTTCTAAAAAAGGAGGAGGTTCTCAATTTGGATATTTATATTTTTTTTTATGTGTGTTCGCGCATAACTTCGTCGCTTGCCAACCGATTTCAACAATTTTTTTTTTTTTGTTGGAAAGTGTATACTTCCCTAATGTTCCCATAGTCACCAAGTCGGGATCTGATGATGGAATCTTGGCGAAATCGAGGGAACTCTTCAAATATTATAGGCAAAGTCATTTTGATATTTTCATCAAGGACGTAAGTATTTACAGCCAAAAAGTGGCATCTGATGTGGTATAACCAGTGAAGATCAGAAATGGCCAACGGAACTTCATACTCAAACAGATATCACAATGAACTAGCTATGCGACTATGACAATACAAATAAATGAATGGTTCTGAATAGTTATGTTGAAAATGGTATCATCGAAGTGACCTGATGATGATGATGGAGCCGGAAGATAGGCACCGGAACTCCGTAATGAATCAATTTATCCTAGCCGTGTTTGGACTTATCAGAATTGCCATAAAATCCACTTTGGCTGTAAGGTAGGTAGCCGTAAGGTGAAAGGTAGACACGGGAACTTCATAATAAAATAATGTATTCTAGCAGGGTTCGAGTTAATTGGAATTGTCATGAGAAAAAGGTACTCTGGCTGTAAGTGTATTGCAACTAAAAAGAACTAAAAGTTAGAAAAAAAAACTTTTTATAACTTTTAGTCGCTAGATGCTTCTACTAGATTAGAAGGTCCAACAAGAGGCCTGAATAAAAATATTTTATATAAAAAAAAATAACCGAATTCACTAAAAAAACCACTAAATCTATCAAAATAATTGCAATTTCGGAAGTCGGTATCTCTCGGTATTGTTTATTCCTTATTTAACACCGACTTCCGAAATTGAAATTATTTTGATCGTTTTAGTGTTTTTTTTAGTGAAGTCGGTTATTTTTTTTATAAAAAGATTTTTATTCAAGCCTCTTGTTGGACCTTCTAATCTAGTAGAAGCATCTAGCGACTTAAAACTTTCGGAGTTAGCAACACTGCCACTGGTACAAATGTCAAACTATTGTAGTGAGGGATAAAAATGTTTTAATAAAATATCGATGTATATCGAATGTCATCGATATCGATATATTGGTCTAGAAGGCCGATATTTTATCGATATTTCTTCATTTTTTGAAGCTTATCCCAATGTAGTTTTAGTTATATAAAACGTGATTAGTACATATCTAATTTTTATACTTACCTGGCGCGAAATTTATTTGAAAATAATATAATACTTTAGAGCAAATAAAAAATACGATTTCATCATAATACACATTACGTCTGCTTCCAGGCATCTTGTTAATGCTCTGAGTCATAGTCCTGTCTTGGAAAAAAGACGGTCAGAAGGGAAACTTGTTACCAAAATGAGTGGTTATTCACAACTACACAACATTCCTCATCCACCACAGAATGGTTAGGTATAACAGTACTTTTTTTTGACAGTCAGTGTTGTCAATTACAGCATTATAATTTTGTCTGATTTTTCGATACAGATATATCGATATCGGCGTATCGTCGATATCGTAAAATATCGATATATTTAAGCGTCGATATATCGATATTTTTCAGTTTTCTGATATATACATACCATTACATCCCTAATTGTGGTCTCTTTGAGTAGGTAGGCTAGGGACAAAGTACAAAGTTCAAAATACTGCGATTTCATAAATTGTCAAATGTTTAAAATTTGGAACAAAACATAGATTGTCGGGTCCAAAGTCCACACCGCAAACAAACAAGAGTGATCATAATTATTTAGAGTGTTTTTCATATAACACGTAGGTTATTTCTTTGTATCATACTTCTCTTTTTTACAGTTATTATTTATGTAATTAAATAAACTCGAACTAAACTAGAACGTCTGACTTTTGTAAAGTGTTAATGAACTTTGCTTACGCGGCTATATATTATTTTAAAATGTTGAGTTAAAAAGTCCACTGTCCAGCAGCTGTAGAATAAAATAATTGTGTTTACAGAAGCAGAATGTTTCCAATGAGGCAACTATTAAGTAATGTTACCAGAAGAGTTGTGCCCAGTATTAGGGCCATGTCGAGCAAGGGACCTCTGGTTGACACTGCAGTGGACAATGAAGGAATCGCTACTGTAACCATGCAAAGGCTACCAGTGAACAGCCTCAACTTAGAACTCCTTCAAGCCATTGACAAAGCACTGGATGATGTAGTCGAAAAGAAATGCAAGGCCATGATCTTGACATCAGTAAGTACACTTTGAAAATTAACTTTCTCTGTTAAAACTAATTTGTAATTTTAAAAACTTAATTGTTTATAAAATACCCTACATTTTAGCAAACTATTGATCATAGCTAAGGACCAGCTTCCAAGGTTTTTATAAAAATTATTCTACCATTTCAGGCATCACCAACAGTGTTCTCCGCTGGTTTAGACATTATGGAGATGTATAAGCCTGACATGAAGAGAGTGGAAACATTCTGGACGACCTTACAAGAAGTCTGGATCAAACTCTTTGGATCTAACTTTGTCACTGCTGCAGCCATTAATGTATGTAAAACAACAATTTATTTCAAAGCCTAAAATTCTAAAACTATCATTTTTCCCTTTCATTGATTTTTTGTCATCTAGGAACAAAACAGAAATTCATACAGCCCGCTGTCATTAATAATTCAGATACCTACTAGTTTAATTAGTTGTAATATAAATAACATAAAAATTTTAGGAACTTGAAAACCAATAATTAAGTACATATTCATATATGTAATTATTGGTTTTCAAGTTCCTAAAATTTATGAAAGGTCATTCACAAATAATAGGTAATTTATGGTAAAATCACATTTTCTTTCATGGTTAACATAAAATATATTTTTTTTTAATTCATTAAACCCCAAGTGAACGCCGGCGTTCGCGCACCTATTGTCTTTCTATTGTGTCTGTAATTCTCACGATTGAAAGGTTAATATGATAAGGTATCTTCTGTTAGGTATTTGAATCATGCCTAGTCTGGGAGGACCACATTTTCATGTTTTATTTCTGAGCTACATATCAAAGGCACTGCTTTCCAAATTGTGTCAAAAGTGATAATATCACGAATCTGACCAACACGCAATGTCACAAATATTACTCAATACTTATTACCTATATTTAGTGACTATTAAATTTGGCCATAACATAAATACTCGTAGTAAACACGAAATTATATTGCCCAAATAGAGATTAGCCAAGACTAGTAAGTCATTTTTAGTAAATAGCATACGCTTTTATAACAAGCTACCAAAAGCGGTGACTGAACTTAGCGAAGGAAAGTTCAAAACCCATATTAAGCGTGTCTTAACCAAAAAAGCATATTACAAGGTTAAAGACTATGTCAAAGACACGCTTGTTTGGCAATGACTGCCTCTGCACTTGTGGCCCCCTGGTAACTCATAATATTGTGTGAATGTATCTATTAACTGCTCCATCTTTGTTGTAACATTTTTTTTTTTTTCTCTAACACATTGCTTTTGCAATTTTTTTTTCTTTTTTTTATATAAGTATTGTCTGACTCCAACCACATTAAATTTGTTAGTTTTTCTTTTTTTTTTTGGTTGTTATTATTGTATATACTCATTTACTGACAGTTGTAATTATTATTATTTTTTCTACCTTTTTTTTATATAGCCTCTTTTTATAATGTAAATGGAAGAACACTGTAGACTCCACGAATTCTTAGATTACTTCATATTATGACTCACTTTTTTTAAAATGATTATTTTTATTGTGCTTTTGAGTTCAATATAGACCGGTTTACACTGTTCTTAAAATTAATACCTTTTAATACTGTTATATGGAAATATTGTAAGTACAACCATTTTTTTAAAAGAGTAACCATGGAGTTTCTTGCCGGTTCTTCTCCACAGGAAACGACCAATTTCGAACCGTGCACTAGCTTCTGACGTTTTATAAGTGCCCATGTAGGCCTATGTGAAATAAAAAACTTTTTGATTTTGATTGATTTTGGTCAGTTTCGTGGTATAATCAGTTTTGACACAATTTTATGCAGGGTACTTTGTAACATACTGAAACGGTGACATTCATACTGAATGGTTGGTCTACTGATGGTAGACCTGTATTCATGACAGTTAAATTAATTTATACTCAGACAAATTGTACAATATATAAGGAAATGCATTAACTTACCTCGAATTTTAACACACAATAACAAATTTGTGTAAATACTTAAATTAATTTGAATAAATCACTCATTCACTTTATTGATAATTGCTTGTCCTAAATCCATAAATAACATGTATTAAGAATGTTTTCATGCTGTCATAGGATTAAAAATTGTAAGTACCTACTTACTTATTAAAATATAAATGACAAAATATTCTTATTTATTATTATTAACTAGTAATTATATATGCATAACAAATCATTTACCTTTGAAGGGGTTGTGGGGCTCTTTGGACGCAACTTCCACCTATATTTTTTTTTATTGTGTAGTATTCTGAGACCACAAGGAAAAACGCAATAAAGTACAGTTACTTACCAAAAAATCAATTCTTATTTTATTTGAGGTCCAAAAATACCTATAAAAAATACATGTTTTTATAGGTGGAAGTTGGGACTGCAGTCCCAGTCCAATGAGCGCCACAACCCGAAGTATCCTCCACTGAAGTCACTAAATAACTGTAGTCTTACCTAATATATTTCTCTTAATTCCAGGGTCATGCTCCAGCTGGAGGCTGTCTCCTTGCCATGTCATGTGAATATCGTGTGATGATGAGTGGCAAGTACACCATCGGACTGAACGAGACTGCCTTAGGCATCGTAGCTCCTACCTGGTTCATGCACACCATGACCAACACCATACCACAGAGGGAGGCAGAATTTGCTTTGACCACTGCTAGGATGTTCTCTGTTGAAGAAGCTTTAAAGGTAATACATATTTACTGAAATACTTTTTGATATTGCAATACTTAGAATAATGACTATACTCCATCCATAGTAAGTTTAAACATTTAAACAAGACTTTTTTACTGTCCGTTCAACCGATTTTGACTTCTATGCTACAGGCAAAAGGGATGGCATTAAAAGCAAAAAATAAATTAAAATACCAACTGTTTACTGCAGCTGACATTTATTATGCCTCTAATGCAATAACAGTCAAAATCGGTTGAATGGTCAGTGATAAAGGTTTGTTTATAAATGTCTAATCTTAATGCGATTGGAATACCTATAGCATAGTAAAATTAAATTTTAAAAAATTACTTACAATATTATCATCTTCCCTTCCTTGCCCTTGCACCTTGTTATTTGGCAACACATTTTTTTTCTCCCAATCTGTCCTGTTACATGTCACACCATTCATCCATCTTTTCTTTGGCCTCCTTCTCGCTTTTCATCCATCCACATGTATACATAAAGCTCTTCTAGTAACATGTCATCCCTCTTCTTCATATGACTATACCAAGAACAACAATACCTATTCAACTTTCAACAAAAAAAAACCTGCATACAATAATGGTCATAATTTACAGGTTGGTCTCATTGATGAAACTGCAACGGACAAAGCGGACGCTGTTGCCAAATGCAAACAGTTCATCAAGAAGTTTGACAGGATCCCTCCTTTAGCCCGTTCTCTAACTAAACAGAAGGTCAGGGAAAGCCCCTTGACATGGATGAGTGATAACCGTAAACAGGACTTGCAAGAGTTCCTCATGTTCGTAGGTCATCCTAAAGTACAAAAGTCATTAGAAATGTACATTCAAGCTTTAAAACAAAAGGCTGCTAAGTGAATCTAATATTAATGAGATTTATAGTACCTAGTATGTTTTCTATTTTATAATGAATTTTTTTTTGTTCTTGTAAGCATGTAGTAGCTAATTTTAAGCATGTAAATCTGATCCTTTATACCGTTATACATGTACAATATATTTATACAATTACATTTGTTAATATACTTGTGCAGTTTTATTTCGAGAAAAAGTATTTAATATTGACCATCCACGCTTCCATGCATTCCAAAAGGTATTTTTGTGTATATTACAGTTGCCACAAAGATCTTGAGCGGTTGCGCAGAAGTCAAATATTCGGTCTCTTTAGTGGTGCGAAGTGAGACGCGGGGGCGGGGAGTGTCAGTGATTGGCTCGCCGCGCCATCGCGTCATAGACGTCACTCCTCATTCGTTCCCTGCGTTGCGGAATGTATCTAACAACGAAGACGATTGACTCGCCAATGTATGGAATGCGCAAAGCGATCCCCACTCTGACGCCGAGCGCTCAAGATACGTTGTGGCAACTGTACAGTTACAAAGTTTGAACTTGAATAAAATCAATATATTGCTCGAGTCTTTGTCATGATTGGTAAACAATTATTTTCCTTGATCTAACAGACGGAAATCAAATACATACGAATAATAAGTGTCATAAACGTTAACATATTGATTTATTAGCACCGTTTACCTAAATTTAGAACATATTAGTCCCAGATTCTGAACGTAGTACCTACTCAAGTAGGTAGGTAATCTTGCAAATTCGTTATCTCATTACTATAAAAATTATCTTTTATCAAAATACTATCTGTGTATTGTGAACGGCATCAAAGGTTTACCAAGGTATTCGCGACAGTGTTCGAAAATGTTTCATCTGAGAAAAATATCAAAAAGTGTTACAGTAGGTTGTAGACTACTGTCTTCTTCGCCAGTAAAGCCTTTAGTTGGTGTATCCGTGGATAATGAAGGAATAGCCACATTGCAGCTGGATAGGCCTCCAGTGAATAGTTTAAACTTTGAAGTATTGCAGACACTACGTGAATCCATATGTGAGGTGGAGAAAAACAAATGCAAGGGCATGATTTTGACTTCGGTAAGTCTGACACATTTTTTTCATAAACATAATCAGCCTGCTGCTTGGACTCAAGCTTCTTCATCATCATAATCAACATCAGCCTTTTTAATGTTCTCACTGCTGGGACTCAGGCAGTCAGGCATCCTCTCTAGGAGAAGGAATGAGCCGTAATACACCACGCGGGCCCAGTGCGGGTTGGTGAATGTCACATGTCTTCGAATTTTTAGTTCTAGGACATACCGGTTTCCTCACGATGTTTTCCTTCATCGTTTTGAGAGCAGTGGTGATGAAATAAATTACACAAAGTAATGCGCCTGACTGGGTTTGAACCGGCGACCTACAACTAGTAAGTCGGAGACATTACCACTCGGCCACCACTGCACCACTATCAAGCTTCTTAAGTGAGGGGAATGGGCCTCCATCCACTACACAGGCCCAGTGCAAGTTTATAGATAGTAGATGCCTTCGATGTTCTGGTTCAAGGACATGCCAGTTTGTTTTTTTAATAATACCTATGAACTAATGCTTGACTGCGATCCCACATGATGGTAACCAATGATGCAATCGTTGATGGTGAGGCGCACTAGTTTATTAAGAGGTTTCCTCACGATATTTTCCTTAACTGTTTTGAGAGTAGTGCAAATGAATTAAATTACACAAAGTAGGTAAAGCGTCTGTCTGGATTTAAATCCACGACGTTCATCTCACAAGGCGAGGCCACTACCACTTGGACATCACTCTCACGCCTATGATGAGTGCTAATAATGAGTAAAAGTTTCTTTTTGTATGTATTTTTATTTATTAACACTGTTTAAGGACACTAGTCTAAAACTAAAGATAAGTATATTGATTGATTGAATAATATAGATAATCATTTTCAGGCAGCTCCTACAATTTTCTCCGCGGGTTTGGATTTAAATGAATTTTACAAACCAGATCCAAAAAGATATATGCTATTAACTGATAGCCTTTATGATGTCGTTTTAAAGTTATTTGGGACAGATATAATTACGACAATTGCTATAAATGTAAGTATAATAATTAATATCTTAACCTTTCAAACGTGTCAATTAGAGACAATAGAAAGACAATGTTGTTGATGTTGGCGGCGGAGACCTCTCGCGTCGGGCCTTGGTTGGGGCCATGGTCCGGAGCGAGGAGGAGTGGCAGGCGGTCGCCGACTTCTGCGAAACAGTAATGCTCGCTAAGGAGGAGGCCGACCGCATCAGACAACGGCGCTCTCGCCGCCGCCAGGATTCCGATCCCGATTTCCAGCCACCGTAGGCGCGGGCTTGCGGACAGTGAGCAATGGGTAGCTCGCGGTCCGGCCGTCCGGTAACAGTCCAGACCAAGCCCAAGTCGTCGACGGCGCGCACTGTTCCCGCGCGCCTCAAGGAGTTGTCAGCAACAGCAGGGGACCAGCCGGGTCGAAGCCTACTGGGGCCAGGGTTATCCGAAAGGGCGCTCGAGCCCCGGTATGAAGGCTTGAAGGAACGGAATGGGGTTTTTAGTCAGTAAGAGTCTGACACTATCTCCCGCTCCGCCCAAGAGCGGGGGATGTCATTGGATGATTTTTCCCATTGAAAAAAAAAATGTTGTTGTTAATACGAGTACTTACTGTACGTATTTAAAGATCAACTTTGAAAGCTCAATGAGTGGTTTACGCATACGCCGTCCCAAAGTATGGCGATCATTCATTTTCGTTACTTACACCTATTAAAAGTAAGCCCAACTTCGGCTTTGTAAATTAACGCTATTAAACAGATACAGTGAAACTTGGTTAAGTGGGACCTGGATAAGTGAGAAACCTCCATAACTGGAACTCATGCTGAGGTCCCAACACTTTGGCACTGAATTACCTCTGTTAGTGAGACGAGGTAAGCCTCTATATCTGGGATTTGTTCTTTCGATTTATCATCATAGTTACCTCTATAACTGAGACAGCGAGTAAATTTTATATGCATAAACCTCTGTAACTGAGATAACATTGTTTGTTTACTCATTCTTATTACCTTTAAGTACTAATTTATTTTTATTAAAACTCATTTACATACATAACACGTTATTTTATTTAATGATCGCACCTGTCTAACTGAAATAACCTGTATTCTCACCTCTATTAATGGAACCCTCTGTAAATGAGACAGATATTTATTTATACCTGTATATCTGAGACACTGGGTAAGTGGAATACCTCTATAAGTGAAACGACATTGCAGGTCCCTTGATGTCTCACTTAACCAGGTTTCACTGTATTAAACACCAGCATTCGGACTTTAAGGAAAGTGAGTAATGTTTATTAAATTATCTACGTAACTTTAGCATCTCATACTTAGGTACCGGTAAAGTGGCTGTTGATCAAGCTAGCGAGCTAGATAGGTACTACGGACGTATGTTCAAAATAAATAGGTACTACAAACATTTTGACGGCACGGTTGGCAGAATGGTTGAGCGATGAACAGCTGCACTGCGTGTCGTGGGTTCAATTCCCTAATGGAATATATAGGTGTCTTGTGAGGCGCACTAGTTTATTAAGAGGTTTTCTCACGATATTTTCCGACTTTCGGTACCTCGGGTCGCTTATCCAAGGAGATGGTGAGGTAGACCGAGACATACACACACATCGGATCAATTCAGGATGGATCAAATGGCGACAGGTCACTGGAACAACTTGTGACCCACGGATGCCCCTCAAGTTGAAGGGTAAAATCTACAAGTCCGTGATAAGACCGGTCATACTGTATGAATCTGAATGTTGGGCTGTGAAAAAGACGGATGAAAAAAAATTGCATGTAGCGGAGATGAGAATGTTGAGATGGATGTGTGGTGTGACGAGATTGAATAAAGTGAAAAATGAGTATATTAGAGGAAGTTTGAAAGTGGCGCCAGTGACTGACAAGTTGAAGGGGAATCGTTTGTCTTGGTATGGTCATGTAAAGGGAGGGATGAAATGCATGTTACTAAAAAAGTTATGAGTACCTATACATGTGGATGGGTAGAGAGGGAGAGGAACCAAAGAAAAGATGGATGGATTGCGTGAAGAGCGATATGAAAGAAAAGGAAGTTAGTAAAAAACGTATTGCGCCGACCACGAATAAGATGTGACAAGGGCAGGAAGAAGAAGAATGTGAGTTAAATGTTTGTCAACGCACCCACAATACAGGAGTATTAGTGAGGGGCAATGTAATAAAAAAAAAACTCCTCCCAAAACCAAATATTCTGTTAGGGGAGGTCAGCTCAAAGCGGCCATAAAAGGCAAAGCGGCCACGCTTCGTATTTCGGTTATTTGTAATGGCAGAGCGATGTTGTCGCTCTGGCGCATAGTAAACATCCCACCCCGCCCCGCGCAGTGATGCGATGGCCGTCAGTGAAGGCGGACGGTTGCAGCGACAAAAATTCTGATAATGCACGTTTTGTTAAAAAAATACGAGGTAAGTTGAACTTGATTTGATTAATTTCCTAAGTACATATTTAAATGTTTCTATTGTGTCGGTTTAAATACTTATCTACTTAGCTTTGTTTGTGTAGGTACTATTATTTCCGGAGTTTGATAAAAAATGTAAGAGTAACTAATTTTTAAAACAAAATGGTAGCCAAAGGGCAAAGTGGACCGGGCAAAGCGGCCTGCTGACCGCTTTGCCCTTAATTAAAATATTTACTAATAATACGTAGTTATAACTTTATTACTACCTAGTGTTTGTCTTTGAGTTTGTCTCCGTGATCTAGGTAGTTACAGGAATCGTGCATTTTATTCATTTTTCCGGAATAATGGTAGATAAATCTCAAGACTTTTTTCGATTTACTTTTTTTAAGATTCTCAAAATATTCATTGATGTGTGTGTAAACTATATAAAAAAATGTACAAAACTCATTTATGAGAATATGTAAGTAAATGTTATATAATTGTTTTGTTTTAGATGGTCAACAAATATAAGAGGACGACTAACCAGGCATCATGGGACGAGGTCACTATGGCACGGGCTATCAAAGAATTAAAAAAATTGACACCTAGTTCGAACCAATTGTTTTGTTTTTTTTTATAAATATATTTTTACTACATTTTTAGCACTTTTATTTCATCAAATGTGATGTTTATGTCACTGGAAATTATGCATTTCACGTGAACGTTTGCGCTGGCCGCGTTGCCCTTACCCCTACGGCCGCTTTAGGCGGGCCCTCGGGCAAAGCGGTTTTTTGACAGGTTGTCGTAAAAACCAAATCATATAGTCATTTTAAGGTTTAGGCAGATTTTAATTACACAAAACAGAAAATTAATAAATTCTCTCGTAGTAGTACATTATTTTCGTAGAAAATAGAATATTTATTGAGACTTTTTTGAACTCGAAGTTAAGGTGGCCGCTTTAAGCTGACCTTCCCTAATCAATAATGTTTTAGGGTTACACAGGAGCTGGGGCTTGCGTCTTAGCAATATCATGTGACTATCGAGCGATGACTACTGGCCAGGCCACTATCGGACTTAATGATACCGCCGTGGGAATCCCTCCAGCGATCTGGATATACCACCTCATGACCAGATTAATGGGCCCGAAGAATGCGGAACACGCGTGCACTAGTTCCGTCATGTACCCAGCAGAAGGAGCTTTACAGGTATGAAAATCTGATATTGAATAGCTATTAAAAGGGGATATTAGTTTGTGCGGATACCGGTGAATATTTTTGTAGACGGATATTTGATATAAACCGGCCATCCGATCGAAATAAAAGTATATGTATCTGCACTGGGGTAATTACGGGCTGTGCAGGACAGTACCAGGGGGCCCCAAAAATCGGGGGTGGGGGGGGGCAAAACTTGATTAGTACACCTCTTATTAAACTAGCAAAAATTCTCCCCAATTCGAAATCTGACACTCGCTCGCGTTCCACCCAGAGGAATAGAAGTTATTTGAAAGAAAGAAAGAAAAAGCGTGTATTCGTGCCTCATACAATAAAATAATTGAAAAAAAAAACAAAATCAAAAGTATTTAGGTATTTGAAGATATCCCACATATAAGAAAAGGGGCCCAGATTTTTTTTGCCCTAGGGCCCTAGTTCACCTACTTATGTAACTGTGTATATGTATGATAAGTGTCAGATACAATAAATTGTACAAGTACCTTACGTAAAAAAATATTCAAAGTACAGTAAGCAGGTACCTACCTAAAATGCAGTCTCAGCTTGACTGCAGTGCTAATTAAATATATATATATGAGTACCTTTGAGACATAAACGAATTTAAAATTGTTTTTCATTTTGCAGGTCGGACTAATTGATGACGTAGCGGTAAACAAAGAGGATGCAATAGAAAAATGCAAGGGTTTCATAAAATCCTACGACCACATATCTCCGGTTATCCGAGCAATCACCAAACGAGCACTAAGACAAGATTTTATAAGAGAATTTGAAAATAACCGCAAGATATATGCTGAAGATTCCCTGGCCCGATCATTGAGTCCAGAATTCCAAGAAAATATTGAACGATACATTCAAAGTATAAAACAAAGAAAAGCCGCTAAAGCTCTAAATAAATAGGTGATGCTTGGTTATATTTGAACCTTTTTTTATTTAAAGTCGATCATTCTTCTTCATATTGGGATGCGCTAAGAGTTTTGCGAAACGGGACTGACCATGATGTTATGTCAGTCGTACGAGTGAGAAAGAGATGGAGCTATACTTATGTAGATACCAGTAGCAGATTCATGTAATCAATACCGTAACGATATCGTTGCGACTTAGTCTTTTTTGTCATTTTTGTATTCACACCCATCAATCGAGTTTGAACGACACCGATTTTAAAGTCGTTCGATCGAAGTGTCGTTGACGCGTATTCAGCTAAGTAAGTTGTCATTGAATCGTTGGCTTGAAGGTATTCTCGTAGCTAAACGATGTTTGATTGGATCGAATGTCAACGACAACGTCAAATCTTGCGGTTGAAATGTCGTTGAACAAAAGCAAAGAGATTTAAAGAGATACAATAGAGCGGCTATCAGGAGGAATGTCTTAGAAAAACTGTCATCCTATCTCTCAGTGACGCCATCTAGCTTTGAATAGCAATCACGCGAATTAAATTTGTCAAAGTTTGTATAAATTTAACTATTGCTCGGTAGGTGGCCAGGAGCTTTACCACGATATGTTAAAATGTCAGTAGTACGAACGAAAAAGGATCTAACTGTTCGGTTTAGGTCGTAAAATAGATCACGTTATGAGCTCGTGGTAGAAGCTTCAGTGTGTGCCAGTGGCGTAGCTTTGGGAGGGAAGGGCGGTGGGGGCCATGGCCCTAGGCGGCATACGAAAGGAGGGGGCCGAAAGCGCCACTTTATTTATTTGGAAAAAAAAACTTAGATATTCGAAATTGCAAATTTTGATGTCGTGCTGCAGCAGGTATATTGCTTTTTATTAATCCAAGTTCATTCTCTGACGTAACAATGTCGGACCAAGCTCAACCATGACTTGGCACTGAGTGTGTTCACGCTGACGCGATTAAACACGCGCATACTGACCTTGGGCCAACACTCGTATGCGCAAGGCAAGTGACGAGACTCATAAGGTGTTGTGGAGGTCTCAGTTTGACCACATTGGCCGAATAGGGAACAAACCCCGTTGGTAGTAAAGCGTTTTGGTCCCTGACAAACTCGAGTGAATCGAACTTCTGTCGTCCCTCACCTCCGCCACGGCTGAAACCCGACGGGTCCCTAGCTCACACCGCTGAGAGAAAGCAAACTTAATTGCCTCTCATATTGCGGAATCTTTGCGTCTGAATTTCGTTGACGCACCGCCCCCTGTTTCTCCTGATGGGTACGTGACGAGTATGTCAGATATTCGTATCCATCAGAAAGACGTACGTAAGAATAAAGCTAGTGGCCCCGACGGGATACCTGCAGTCGTTCTTAATACTGGTGTTCTTAAACATAATAAACAACAAAGGGCAGCGTATTTCTGGTCGACCCAAGCGGCGAAAACCCACGCTACGCCACTGGTGTGTGCTAGGTAAGGATAAACTTTTCAGCAATAGATGGCGCTATTATAAATTCAGCAAATGTTCTAGAACTATTCATGGAAATTGTTGAATTTTAATTAATTACTGCGTAAATACCAAGAATATTTACGAAAATAAACCGAAGTTAGATCCAATAATTTTACCATAACAAAATTTGCAATAGCGTAATGCGCAACTCAGCACATTTTCTCAGAAAATGATTTTCTTTTAGTGCCTAAAGCGGATACAAACACGACTTGACGTTTAGGGGTGTCATACTAGACTGAGCGACTTGTTACTACCAAGTAACAAGTAACGGTTTGGACTTTTGTTCGCTATGTCCTGTCTATTGGTAGTATATGTTTAATGTCTTTGAACAAAAGTTAGTTTTGACTTCGCGGTGTATTCAATCTCTATAGTAAAATACAAAAAAATGAGTCTCGGGCTAGCCCTACTATTATTAGATGCGGCTGAAAGATAAGATAGACGAAGGGAACGCGTAAGAGCATCTGCAGGTCCACCACCAGTCTTCCGCTGGCTTTATCCGATTTTACGGGCTTTATTTTTAATTCTGCATTTGTAGTCATTATAAAACTGAGAACGAAACCAACACAAATTCAAAGTAAGGGTACTGTGTATTCATTGCATGATGTGTAAGAAGTGTACTTAAGTACTTTGTTCCACTCTTTTAGGGTCCTGTATAGAGATGGGTCTACCGACTCACAATTTAAAATCGCCGCAAGCTCAGTCCACAATAAATTTATTGGACAATACTTACGTTTCCTTCTTTGCCACGGACTCTTCCTAAGGCCAACATTTCATGGTTTTCCATGAAGTCCACCAGCAGCTCTAGCTGCCTCACAGAAACTTGCTTAATTATACTAATTTTATAATGTTCCGCACTTTAAAACTTTTGGTATGTTCTTACATATACCCGCGAATCGTTAAGTTTTAAATTTTGCCAGTGACAATAATTGTTTGACATTATTATGACAGATCATGCAGACAAAATATAGACTTTTACTTTTTAAACCGTAATTCAACAAATTATTAGGTTAAATTTATTTTAAAAGCAACAATTTTCATTAAATGTTTATTAACATCGTTTTTTATTTAATTTATTAGTTCAATATGGTGCAAATCAGATTTTCTAAAATTATATTCCGTGTTTCATTATCTGGTAGAATTCATAATAATGTAACTGGCAATAAGTCGTTGAAAGATCGTTTAGTTTCGAGTTAGTTGAGTTGTCGTTCTATCCAATACCGATTATGTTACACGAGAATACCGATTTTGGATAGGACTTCGATTGAACGACTCTCAAACTTCAACGATATTTGGCTTGTTTGAGTTTACGTGAATCAGGCTACGCCGCAACTAGGGCGGTGCCAGCGGTGCCCAGGCACAGGGCGCAGTCCATGGAGGGGCGCAAAAATATCTAATAGTCCTTTTTGTTCGTATTGTACTTTTTTCTAGGGGCGCAGTTGGAGAAGGTCGCACCGGGCGTAAAAAAGGCTAGTTACGCCACTGGTAGATACAACCTATATAGCTCCATCCCTTTAACAGTTCAGTTTAGGTCGTAAATGGATCGCGTTAAGAGCTCGTGGTAGCGTTGAAAAGGAGATATCTAACGACCAAACGGATATCGTTTCTGGTCGTAAAGTTTTTTTTTTATTCGTTCGTTTTATAATTCGTTACTGATAACATTTGTGTAGTCAAAAGTAAAAAAAGACAAGTGAACAAGTGTTTTTTCCCAAAAATCAATTACTTAACTATTTTGATAGGCAACCTGGTAAATATATCCTAATCATAAATACCTATACGTAAAAATGTGGTTTTTAGCAAATAGGTACCTACTCGAAGAGCGCCCTAATTCTGCAGCTGGATCTTAGACTATTAGAGGTCAAAAACAGTAAAGTAGGAGCAAAGAGCTCAATCCAAAAGCTCACGCCGAAACCCAACATGACACTGCGTGCCATCTAGAACTTTACGAGTATATTCCACACAAAAAGGTCCGAAGTTGCCACTGGTCGCACAGAATTTGAAAAGTTTAATTTTCTCATAAAATTTAGCATCCGACAAACCCATCATTGGACTACTAGACCTACAGGGTTGCACCACTGTTACATGGTGGACGTCTCACCTATACCACACTTATACGTACAAAATGTTTTGGGAACACAATTATTGTACGTACAGCTACGGAGTGGATTTTTCCGCCTGAGTCTGTGTTTCCTTATAGCCACAACTAAGGGGTCTTTAAGTCAAGAATGAATAGGTTACGTCTAGGCCATAGTAAGTTAATAATAATAGGTTAGGTCTAGGCCACTATCTACCATCAGGTGAGATAGTGGTCAAACGCATAGGCTCGCGTTTAATAATAAAAATAAATAAGCATACCTATATTTGAAGAAAAAATAAAGTATATTCCAGTAAATGTCTATAATAAACAAGTATATTTTACTATAATCATTGGAACTCATCCAACAACGCCACAGCATCAGGGTCGACGGTGTCGGTAAGTTCCATATGCATGTCTGCCCACTCATCGCGCTGGTTGTCGATAAAATAGTTGATTTCCAGGATTCTATCTCTGTTGCGTTTCACTTCATTGCTGTGGAAGGGAGAAGTAAGATTAAGACGGTTACGTCTTTTTCAATACGCGTTTTTCGCACTCGTGCGGAAAAGTGCGCTCGCTCGCCCCCGCCACAATTTATTAAAAAAAGGTATCTCGCTACGTTCTGTGAGTCTATTAGTAGACGAAGAAGGACTTACTCGTTGGTCCCTTTCACCAAATCATCGCGCCAGGAGTTAGCTCTCGTCGTGAGCAGGTCTTCGCGCGCGTCTATGAACCGCATGTGGTTATCAGATGATGCAGCCACCAAGTTCATCAACATGTCTCGATCCATCATTACCTATGGTAAAATTATCAATTTCGATAAGAGATTCGCGATTGTATGACATGGGAATCCCCTCTATTATCGTTCAGATTTTTATTATATTATGTACAAACATATATATTTACCTACCAGAGACATATTTTGTATAGACCTAATTTGCGCAATTAGAGTTCTCCGCGTCATTGGTGTCTCGCTACAAGAGAAAGGTCAATGTTTTTATGAAAAAGTAACGGATACCCGGCGTGTGCTAGGAACTACGCTAAAAAAAGAAATACATTTTTGTTCATTTGTTGGAAAAAAAGAAAATTTGCATATTTTATTGCATACCTAGGTATTTTTTAATACATATATTGTTTTAATGTTCAAAAACATCTTCGCTTTATTGCCTTTCTGAAGAAACAGGTCTAGGTAGGTACATCGGTTGGATAGTTTCAAAGTCTGTAACGGACATAGATACCTACTATAAATAGACATATTTTTTGTGTTTCATACATAAATTTTGGCGATTTGATACGTGTAGGCATGCTAGTGTTTCGCTGAGGGGTCCCAGCTATCAATTGTAGTTTTTTGACAGTAATTACAAGTACCTAATCAGAAGTCGGAGGTCCACCAGCAAAGAATCAATGCTATGGTAAGGTACTCCACCGAGTTCGATCGAGTCTGGTGTCAGTACTGTTATTGGGCTGCATTCAAATATACTGGAAGCCTACTCCAACATGGAAAAAAGAGCTAGAAGTTAATGTTTTACTCACATTATAGAGTTCTGGCGAGGCATCCCCCAGCATAGCCTTGTTGCCGAGGTGTTTGGACAGCACCTCGAACTGCCGCATCGAAAACACTCCTTCGTGCTCGCGCCACGCACCGAACGCATTGCGAGCCACTTCCAGCAGCTTCGTTACCATCTCCGTCATGTTCACTGAGAATTGGACGCGGGAATCCTGTGATTCAGACAGGGACCATTTTCGGTTAAGGTATACGGTTACGCTACCGGTATTAAAAACCGGTACCGCTTTATTTTAAAGGTATACCAAAACCGGTTAAGATTTGCGGTTACGCTACCGTTATATACCGGTATAAACCTTTATTCAACCGAAATAATTTCGGTAACGAAAAAACGTATGAGTAGTACCTACGACATATGCGACGTTGTCAGTTCGCTGCGAAAAGTACCTATTGCGAACGATTGGCGTCAACAGCGTGCCGCGTCGCGCCGCCCGTTCTCCCGCATCTTTCGTCTTGCAGTATGAACATTTTAGGCATGATTCAATAGGTAGGTACAACGAATGATGTTGAAAGAAGACCGCAAGATGGTTTTTAGAACGAAGTTCCTTATCGCGCGTTGTGAAAGGGGGCTAGACGGAAAAAATTCTCACGAAAAGTTGTACCGACACTTTTACTGTCAAAATGTAAATCCAAGATGGCGGCTGCAAGAAATTATCAACTTTTTCG
Organism: Mythimna ferrago; assembly: GCA_910589285.2. NCBI lineage: Eukaryota > Metazoa > Arthropoda > Insecta > Lepidoptera > Noctuidae > Mythimna > Mythimna ferrago. Next base: position 8,668,097 of record OU342693.1, read on the forward strand.
TCATGGGTGTCGTTTTCATGGTTTTCGAGGGTGTTGGAACCGATGCCGATGGTACTGTCAAAATATAAATCCAAGATGGCGGCTGCAAGAAATTATCAAATTTTCCGTCATGGGTGTCGTTTTCATGGTTTTCGAGGGTGTTGAAACCGATGGTACTGTCAAAATATAAATCCAAGATGGCGGCTGCAAGAAATTATCAAATTTTCCGTCATGGGTGTCGTTTTCATGGTTTTCGAGGGTGTTGAAAGTGATGGTACTGTCAAAATATAAATCCAAGATGGCGGCTGCAAGAAATTATCAAATTTTTCGTCATGGGTGTCGTTTTCATGGTTTTCGAGGGTGTTGAAACCGATGGTACTGTTAAAATGTAAATCCAAGATGGCGGCTGCAAGAAATTATCAACTTTTTCGTCATAGGTGTCGTTTTCATGGTTTTCGAGGGTGTTGAAACCGATGGTACTGTCAAAATATAAATCCAAGATGGCGGCTGCAAGAAATTATCAATTTTTTCGTCATGGGTGTCGTTTTCATGGTTTTCAAGGGTGTTGAAACCGATGGTACTGTCAAAATATAAATCCAAGATGGCGGCTGCAAGAAATTATGAAAATTTCCGTCATGGGTGTCGTTTTCATGGTTTTCGAGGGTGTTGAAAGCGATGGTACTGTCAAAATATAAATCCAAGATGGCGGCTGCAAGAAATTATCAAATTTTTCGTCATGGGTGTCGTTTTCATGGTTTTCGAGGGTGTTGAAACCGATGGTACTGTCAAAATGTAAATCCAAGATGGCGGCTGCAAGAAATCATCAATTTTTTCGTCATGGGTGTCGTTTTCATGGTTTTCGAGGGTGTTGAAACCGATGGTACTGTCAAAATATAAATCCAAGATGGCGGCTGCAAGAAATTATCAAATTTTCCGTCATGGGTGTCGTTTTCATGGTTTTTGAGGGTGTTGAAACCGATGGTACTGTCAAAATATAAATCCAAGATGGCGGCTGCAAGAAATTATCAAATTTTCCGTCATGGGTGTCGTTTTCATGGTTTTTGAGGGTGTTGAAACCGATGGTACTGTCAAAATATAAATCCAAGATGGCGGCTACAAGAAATTATCAAATTTTTCGTCATGGGTGTCGTTTTCATGGTTTTCGAGGGTGTTGAAACCGATTTTACTGTCAAAATGTAAATCCAAGTAGGCGGCTGCAATAAATTATCAACTTTTTCGATATGAGTGTCTTTTTCATGGTTTTCGAGGTGGCTAAAGCCGATAGTGCTGTCAAAATGTAATTCTCTCAATTTTTGCGCGTTGTGAAAAGGGGTTAGACGGAAAAAAATCTCACGAATAGTTGTAACGACACTTTTTGCTATAGTAAGCTATTGTAAGCCGTGCGTCTCTCTCTCTCTCTCTTATATATATATATATATGAGAGAGAGATAATACATAATAAAACAATGTATCCCAGCAGATTTGAATTAATTGGGAGAGTACCTTTTTCTCATAAAGGTACTCTGGCTATAAGTGTATCGCTAAAAACTAATTGAGAGGTGTCAAGGGACTTCCGGATGGAACGAAGTTCATATATATATATAAGAGAGAGAGAGAAACACACGGCTTACAATAGCTTACTATAGCAAAAAGTGTCGTTACAACTATTCGTGAGATTTTTTTCCGTCTAGCCCCTTTTCACAACACGCAAAAATTGAGAGAATTACATATTGACAGCACTATCGGCTTTAGCCACTTCGAAAACCATGAAAAAGACACCCATATCGAAAAAGTTGATAATTTATTGCAGCCGCCTACTTGGATTTACACTTTGACAGTAAAATCGGTTTCAACACCCTCAAAAACCATGAAAACAACACCCATGACGGAAAATTTGATAATTTCTTGCAGCCGCCATCTTGGATTTATATTTTGACAGTACCATCGGTTTCAACACCCTCGAAAACCATGAAAACGACACCCATGACGAAAAATTTGATAATTTCTTGTAGCCGCCATCTTGGATTTATATTTTGACAGTACCATCGGTTTCAACACCCTCGAACACCATGAAAACGACACCCATGACGGAAAATTTGATAATTTCTTGCAGCCGCCATCTTGGATTTATATTTTGACAGTACCATCGGTTTCAACACCCTCGAAAACCATGAAAACGACACCCATGACGGAAAATTTGATAATTTCTTGCAGCCGCCATCTTGGATTTATATTTTGACAGTACCATCGGTTTCAACACCCTCGAAAACCATGAAAACGACACCCATGACGGAAAATTTGATAATTTCTTGCAGCCGCCATCTTGGATTTATATTTTGACAGTACCATCGGTTTCAACACCCTCGAAAACCATGAAAACGACACCCATGACGGAAAATTTGATAATTTCTTGCAGCCGCCATCTTGGATTTATATTTTGACAGTACCATCGGTTTCAACACCCTCGAAAACCATGAAAACGACACCCATGACGAAAAAGTTGATAATTTCTTGCAGCCGCCATCTTGGATTTACATTTTGACAGTACCATCGGTTTCAACACCCTCAAAAACCATGAAAACGACACCCATGACGGAAAATTTGATAATTTCTTGCAGCCGCCATCTTGGATTTATATTTTGACAGTACCATCGGTTTCAACACCCTGGAAAACCATGAAAACGACACCCATGACGGAAAATTTGATAATTTCTTGCAGCCGCCATCTTGGATTTATATTTTGACAGTACCATCGGTTTCAACACCCTCGAAAACCATGAAAACGACACCCATGACGAAAAAGTTGATAATTTCTTGCAGCCGCCATCTTGGATTTACATTTTGACAGTAAAAGTGTCGGTACAACTTTTCGTGAGAATTTTTTCCGTCTAGCCCCCTTTCACAACGCGCGATATGGAACTTCGTTCCGAAAATAGAACCGAATTGAGAACCTCCTTTTTTTGGAAGTCGGTTAAAAAGTACAATTTAAAAATAGTAGGTAGAATCTAAGAAAGACAAACGATGAGCGGCAACAGGCAGCTAGCTGCAACAGGACGAAAGAACGCAGAAGTGGGGGGTTTCAAACGATACCTTAATATAAGCGGTTTAGGTACCGTAAAAAATAACGGTACCGTTATTTTTCGGTAGTGAAATTTTTGTGTATCGTAATTTTACGGTACCGAAAAATAACGGTACCGTTATTTTTCGGTATTGAAATAAAAAGGTATGACGCAATACCGTTAACCTTTATAACCGATATTTTTTCGGTATGCAGTCCCTGGATTCAGAATACGCTACAAATTGTTAAGATTTCTCTACCGCTAGATTTAAGCAGTCAAAAAGCATCAATATTTCAACCGAGCCTGTGTGGATTCCACCTTTATCCGAAAGAGGTCGTCTCGACATTAATACCGATGAACGTAGATCGAAAGCTCTTTGTTTACCATTATAAGGAATAATACAAATTAACGAATTGATCCACTTTTTATACTGCCAATTTAACTTAATACTTGTAGGCCTATTCTAAATTCAGTGGAGGATTATTAGTCTAGGATCCCTGGTCCATTTTTCCACTTGATTACTATCAAGCTAATTTTCCGTGAGTAGCTTCATTTTGATGAAACGCCCAACAATTTCCAAAAGAAACTCTCGATTTTGGTAGCTAACAGAAGCAGCAGATATAGAATATGTCGATTTGATGATTCTCAAAAGTTTTTAAGAAAAAACAAACCCCGTTAGTAATAAATACTATTCTACCCTAACCTACTCTACCCTACTCTACTCTACCTTACACTACTCTAATTGTCTTTTTTTTTTCGTAATAACCTTCTCAAAATAACAAACACAACAAAAAAAATAATTACTTACCTACATATCGCAATCGGTTCAGCTGTTCTCGAGATTTGCGCTTAGCAGTGATTCATTTTTATATTATAGACTAGCTCTTGCCCGCGCGGCTTCGCTCCCGCTCTTTCCTACTTCACCCTACTAGGTATACCTAACTCCACCCTACTATACCCTACTCTACCCTACCCTATCCTACTCTACACTACTCTACACTACACTACTCTACCCTACTCTATCCTACTGTACCTAGAGTAAGGTAGAGTAGGACCCCTACAGAACTTCACATAAACCATCTACTAAATAGTCCGACCAAAGCCTAAACATTTGGTTTGGATAAGTGAGCCCGTTCTTGAGTTATAAAATTACAAGGAAAAGTGGCATTGATTTTTATATATATTATAGATTGATCTTGACTTTAGGGTCTCTGCACATACCTCGCACTGTTCAAACAGATGCATCTCCAGAGTCATGAGACTCTTCCACAGCTCATACAGCATCTCATTGTAGGTGTCCCCCAGATCCATCAGAATCTCTTCCACATCGTCCATAGATATCTGCTTCGCCGTGAACTGAGTGCTTATCACGTTCACTTGGTCCATTACTGGCTTCTTCTTGGCTTCGAATTCGTCTAGCACGCTGTTTTAAACATATTTTTATGAGATTTTATTTCCTTCTGAAAATCGCCTTGCCTACCATTGAGGCGATGCAAATCTGGCATTGATAGGAAATTGAACTCTAATGCATCCTATACCTACGTCTGCGGTTTTGTTTTTGCTAAAGCATTGTCTTGTTATTGTATAAGGCAGAACCGTTTTCAATTGCATCGAAATCTCTAATAAAAACAGAAAGTCTACTTTGAAACTAGATTTCTTAATTTCACCATGAAAAGGGTTCTGAAGTATGCCATTTAAGAAATTAATAGATAGGTATATTCAACAAATAAATAAGTCTACTTCTATCAACAAACAAGACACAAACCTAATGATTTAACTTCTTTGCTTTGCTTCTACTGAACGCTTTTGGCGATTTTGTAAGGTTGACCTCTGCAGGAATATGTATGAAAAAGTGTGTGGAAAAATTATAATAAGTGCATTAATACATACGCTTTGCTTTTCGCGACACTATCCGCCAAAGCACTGTCCACAAGTACTTTGAACAACCCAATTTCGTGCTGCCTGTCGTTGTACGCTTCTTGAGCGAACTCGACTAGTTGGGCCATCGTTTCCACATAGTTTTCTTTATACCTTGAAGCAATTAAATGACATTGTCTTTTAGCAGAATGTAGGTAAGAAGGATGCGAATCGGAAACTAAATGCCACAAAGCAATTAAGGGTAGACCAGAAGGTTGCAAACTAGCGTTCCAACCAAGGTGACCTTGCTTTTATCAATCTGTGTAGACAGCAGTACCATCCATGACCTTCAACGCTCTTGGTTGGGAGGCTTGTTTTCCCAACCACTGAACATGTTGGCGCGTGGTTTACGTCCATGTAGCCGCAACACAAACCAAGGTGACCTTGGTTGGAACGCCGGTTTGCAACCGTCTTGTCACAATTTAAAGGTCGACTACCTTCTTTATTGACAGTTTTGCATTCGTTACGGTGGGTCTACTCTAGAGGAGCTGAGTTCGAACCGAGCTTACGCGCTCGGGTCCTCTAGAGTCTGTCTACACCACACAAATTTGAGCTCGGCTCGTGCTCCTCTCGTGCTCGGCTCCTCTAGCGTAGACCCACTTTTACATACAAAATGATACGAAAGATCGTCGTGGTTAACAGGAATAACTTACTGTTCAAAAAACCCTATAAGTTCTCCTCCAAAGCTGAGCAGGATCAAACCATCGGCATCCTTCTCAAACATGGCGTCCAAAAGTTCAGGGCCGCTGAGGTATTCCACAAAAGACATCGCGTAGAACTTCACTTTCGCGTTATAATCCTCTCTGGCTACTCTTTCCTTTTCCGTTTTTTCATCAGCTTCATCCATTTGTCGTAAGAGACCTCTGGAATTGGTTAGTATTAGCACAAATTCCTATGTTAGGCCTATGTTATATTAGGCCTACCGTTTTGACTAGGACGATACCCGAGATGTTTGTGCGGTGTCAACAATCCTTTTTAAACCGACTTCAAAAAGAAGGAGGTTATTTAGGTGGGTAAATCATTACATGACTTCTTCCGCTCTAGGTGAAGCGAGACTTTTAAAAATTTTACCAACTAAAACGCGCCTGTGTAGCTCCATTTGCCATTGCCTTGACGTTCCCCGCATGACTCCCGCAGTTGGCAACAACCCTACCAGCAGAAAGATGTTGACGCCGTTAACTGGCGAATGACTGACACGAAACCATAACATCCTCGTGAATGCAGTTATCTCAGGTACGAATGGCTAGATGGACCATACGGTTGCAAACCAGCGTTCCAACCAAGGTCACCTTGGTTGGAGTTTGGTTTGTGTTGCCCCTACATGGATGTAAACCACGCGCCAACACGTTCGCTAATCAGTTACTGCGGTTGAGAAACCGCGCTCACCAAGGGCGTTGAAGGTCATTGATGGACAACTGCTGTTTACACGGATTGAAACTAGCAAGGTCACCCTTGTAGGGACGCTGGATTACAACCGTCTGGTCCAAACCAATGCCTATGCTCATTGCTCAATGCTCATGCTCCCTATTGATGACATTCATCAACAACAACCATATTGCAGGTAGTTTGAATTAGAAGTTATCTCTGTATGTAACTATGTATTATTTACAAATTACATACCTACTTACTGTTTTTAGTGCGACCTACCTGAACACAGCTATCCCATTCTCTCTCTCATCTTCAGTAATAATCTTATAGTCGAGGTAAGTGACCCTTTTAAGAGCTCCCCTGAGGAATTGGTACGACATGGGATCATCGCAGCATGGGTTGCCTTTGAAGCTGACTGAACGCAACATTCTGAATCTACGAAGGTACGCCATCTGGGAACGGTGAAGGAAAACATCGTGATTAAACCAGCATGTCCTAGAACCAAAAATTCGAAGACATGTCATTCACCAACCCGCACTGGGCTCGCGTGGTGGCCCATTCCTTCCCCTATAGAGGAGGCCTGAGTCCCAGTAGTGGAAACATTAAAAAGGTTGTTGATGATGATGACGCCATCTGGGAAGAGGTGAACTTGTAATAGATTACATAGCTAAGTACACTAAAATTTGGCTTTGAAGCTAACTAAACGCAACATTCTGAATCTATGGAGGAAGAATCCATCTGGGAAGAGGTGAACCTAAGGTAGATTACATAACTACACTGAAATCAGTTTACGTCAAGATTTGACTATTTAAGTATTTACACAATCTTACGTAGGTAATGTAACCAGCCCCATATGTCTCCTGCTGGACCAAGGCTTCCCTACAAGAACTGATCCAGCCCTCAAAACAGGTTATATAATGACAAAAGCTCACGCAGGTATATAAAACGACGTTTTTCAACACACTTTGAAAAGTATTGAAATTCTCACTAAAAGTATTCTTATAAATATTTTGACGTATCTAAGTAAAAATTTGGCATGCAGACTTTTTCGCGTAGGTACGCTTTTTCATTTTTGCTGGCTGCTAAAAACGTAGGTAATCTCAAAAAACATAGAAACTGAATGTTTTTAAGTAGGTACCACTTACTTCAAATTAAAATTAATATTATAAGTAACTTTGAATTACACTACAATTGCTATAGGATGGTGCGGGTGACAACTGTCGCATTCATATAATGTAGCTAGATACCTATCCGTTTTACCCATCTTAAGGCGCGGGAACACCGCGGCGTACGGGGCTGCGTTCAAATTTGTGTTTAGAGTTAACTCTAATGACGTCATTTGGTAATTACTCTACCCTGGCATTTTTGAACGCAAACAGAGTTCATCTGTCAAATTCAAGCATATTGCCGCTTACTCCAACCTACTCTGCTCAAAGTTAGAGTTGGGTTAACTCTAGGGTAGCTACTCGAGTTATTTATAAACGACCCTGGGTTGCAACTCTATTCGACTCTGCCCCCCTAGCCAAGTTACAACCGTTTCGCTTGCGCCGAACGCTTCGGGTTGACCTTGCCGCCAATTCTTTTGTTCTGACCACGTGACTGAGCGTTAAGACGACGTCATTCCCGTACATTTGAAGTTTTCTACAAGCGTTAACTATTGCAGATTAGCAACTTGGCTAGGGGTACTGGTTATTTTTGAACGCACTACGAAGAGGCTTTCGCAAGTGTATTAAGCTTCGCTTTATAAGAAAATTAATGTATGTTGTTGTGTCCAATGCAACCCACGAAGAGGCTACGCATTGATACATGCATGGCTTGTTCGAATTAGCGGTTACATAGCTCAACGCTGTCGACGTGGGTCTACGTTTCCACTGATGTACACGACTATGACCCACGACTGTGATGGATATGCTCGCTTATCGCAGCGCAGTTTTCTGTCATACACCTGTGGAACGGACGCGTTTTATGTTTCTCGTCTCACATAATGACATAATAGCACAAAATCGCTTCCCCGCCCGTCCCACCTCCCGCTGTGAACCCCGTGTCCGTAGATTGCAGTGGCAAATGTACCTCTTCGTATGCCACGTTATACATAGTCGTGGGTCTTCGTGTACCTATTCCAGTGTTTCCACAGTACTTCACACACGTAGACTCACGTTGTCAAACAAATTAATACACGCAGCTAAAATGCGCTGCATGGGCCCGTGCCTTTATACCTAGATACATAAATTATTATCCTGCTGTCACCTTGCTATGTAAAGAAGACTTTAAGCGTCTTGCTGTTACTGTTATAGATTTTAGATAAAGCCATACAACTAATGCCTTGATCACACGTACCGAGTAAAAGGGCGAGACAGTAAAATGTCGCTCGGCCGAGACAGTGATAAAGTAATACCTTGATCACACGTACCGAGTAAACGGGGGAGACAGTAAAATGGCTCTCGGCCGAGACAGTGATGTAATCGAGTTGTAGAAGCACTTGTCCGGGCACTCGCCGCTTGGTTTATACGTACCGACTATTCGGCCGAGAACACTGTCTCGCCCGTTTACTCGGTACGTGTGATCAAAGCATAAGCTAATTGTAGAGATAATAGCACTCGGCCGAGCACTCGCCGCAGTGCTTACTCAGTAAGTACGTGTGATCAAGGTAAAAGACTAACCTCCTTATAATCTTCTATCTTATTATCTCCAATGCTGAACACAAGAAGTTTTTCCAACGTTTCCAGGTTTTCTAATTTCCGTATTTTATTATGAAATAATGTCAAAATCTCTAAATTGACCAACTCGTCCAAATTTTCTATTTTCTCTATTTTATTGAACGACAAGTCTAGTTCATTGAGACCTGTCAGCAGTTCGAGATGTTCAATTTTCTCGATTAAGTTGTGGGCTAGAGTTAGCTTGGTTAATGATTTTAACATCCAAAGATGGTCTATGCGCAGAATCTTTTGGAACTCCAGTCTAACTTCAACCGCTTCATCTAGATGTACACCTTCTTCGGCGAAAAGTCTACCAGCTTCTTCAGTTGGACCTGCATTTAATAGAGATGGACTTGATATTATATCATCTAAAAATTGATATAACCACAGAGTGAGTAGTGCGAAAAACCGTTGTTTGAAAAAAAAAATTTTGACTAAATATCCCGCATTTAGCAGTAGCTGCTGAGGCATCTCCACCTCTGTAGGTCTTAGTAGACTAAGTAGGTACTTACTTAAGACTTAAGACAAATTAACAGTACCTAGGTACTTGCCTATCTACAAATAAATTTTGGGGCGACATCAAAGTTCTGATTACGTTCGAATCATGCACTAGTGTGCTAGACTCATTTGACCTTTCCTTCTAGAGTCCTATAACATGCGTATAATAACATATGCCCTCGGCCCTCACTTACCGCATTCCAAAATACATCTTATAAGCATAGCATTATCTATTACACCCGGTTCTATATTAGGGTGAATGATGAGACTATTAAGATTTCTCTTTTGTGTGACCTTTGTTTGTGACATTGTAAATTATTTATTAGGGTGAAAAATACAACACAACTTCAGCAACGAAAGGAAGAAAACAATAGGAAATACAACTATTTTTGTTTATAACGTTGCTATGGTCACTAAGTATGTTACCTACTTCATGGAAATTATATTCTACCAGGTTCTATTGTCTGTGCGATAAAAGAACCGTCGTGGCATAAAATGAAAACAACATTAAAGATTTTAAGTAGCAACCCAACCCAGCCATCCGTCAAATGCCAAACGTCATAAAATGTTGACACCGGTTTGTTGATTATGTTATTTTGTTGTGATTTTTAATTGAAATCTTCAGAAATGTGATAAAAAATTTCACCGAGCTGCAAGGGAAATAATATTTAATACCTATATAACAGTTTTTCCAAAGGTAAAAAATGGCAAATCACACCATAATTGATCAAAACAAAGTCACGAACTTGGGAAACATTGGTATGTTGTTTTTTTGGTACGTAAAACTTTTATTTTAATGTTCTTAGACGTCCTAGGTAAACTCCTGTCCCTGTTATCTCCAAATATGTATAAATTAAACGGAAATTCATTTAAACATGACGATATTTGTTTATTTTGTTTTGGTCAATATTTTCGTTGGCTAGTATAAAGAGTATTGATACTTTAAATTTATAATGCGTTTCGACTAACTAAGAATATTTCTTTTCAGTCTTGAGTAAGGAATAAAAAAGGGTACAGTAACTAAAATAAAAAAGGGCAAGTGCGAGTCGGACTCACGCACTGAGGATTCTGGACAAATTTACCTATGAAATCAATTCCCGAATTGTGTTACGAAGATTTTTCCGAATTGCAAACATTTTTTGACGTGACAACGTCTTATAAATTGGTTTGCCGGGTGACACTTCAAGAAACTGCGTTACGCTCCGCTCACGTTATGCGCTCACAATGAGAGCGAGTGAGAGGCACGCGTCCCTTCCACTCGGGCATGGTTAGCCCGCCTAAGAGCGAGAGAGACAGACATTTTCATCCTTCTTCCTACTATACGAATGAATATTCACATTAAAATTATTTTACCACTCAAAGTCGTTGTCACGTAAAACTTTCGCCCGTATACCGACTTTACAGGCAACCAATTTTTTTTTTTTTGTGGCGGATCAACAAATTTACAATTGTTAAGATTTTTCCCTGTACTTATTCTATGAGACCTTGATTTATGCCAAATTTCAGGATTCTAGGTCAACGGGATTCATCCTATGAACTTTGATTCCCTTGAGTATCGAAATATACGTTTTTTTGCGACATAAATGGCCGTATCTTTTTTTTTTGTTAACTCAGTAGTCTGATTTTTTTACAACTTCAAAAGACCGCAGACTTGAGTGTATGGTTTTAATTTTAACTCGATACCTACATGCGTTCTCGAGTTAAAGGGTCTTAACAGATAAACAGACGGACAACCAAGTGATCCCAAGGATCTTATATACGAGATGGTCTCTTACAGGCTAAATAGATCTTTTACGAAGCAACATTACAAATTCTGAAGTGTACGTTATTTTCATAGTCATTAAGTTCATAGTTTTCATTGATTAGCAAAAGGGAGAAATGTACTGAGGAAGATAACAAGAAAGTGGTAGTGTGTCCGATTTTTACCTTTATATTTAACTAGGGTAAACATAAACTTGCTGTTAGCTACAATATTCCAGTCAGTGATAATATACCGATCCCAGTCAAAGTGATAGAACCATTTCCATTGGAACTGGGTAAGTGGTCGTTGATAGAACCTACCTAGATAAGCAGTACAGCAGTTTCTTCACGCTATTTTCCTTTACCGGATCGTGTTTGCATTTAAATGTTCATCATCATTACAATCGAAAGACGTCCACTGTTCGACATAGGCCTCCCCTAGGTGTCGCTACAATTAACGGTTTGCTATTCATCACGCAAAAACTTATAAACGGATGAATTTATTGATAAACGTTGCAATAATATAGCTTATAACCTATTTTTTTTTCTAAGTTTCATCACATGAGCAAGTTCAATACATAAGCTACTAATATTAGAAATGCGAAAGTTTGTGAAGATGGATGATGAAGGTACTCGTATGTATGGATGTATCGCGTAAAAACTACTAGACAGATGAACTTAATCATAAACATTGAAATAATATAGCACATAAGCTATAACTTTGCAGTTTCATTAGTTGAGCAAATTCAGCCAATAGGATATTTTTTATTATAGGGTGAAGCCGCTGGAAGAAGCTAGTCTAACATAGTTTCAAAATATCAAGATTTAACAGTCGCACTATAATGACGTCACAATGTTGCTTACATAACAAAAACGATATTTATCTACAGCAGCGCCCTCAAATCCCACGATGGTTTACTTTCCGCACAGACTCTACCCTACGGTATATGCACATACCTCTACTGTGGGTCTAAGGCTTATCCTAGGGATATACTTTATAATTCATAAAGCCTAAAAAAAGACATGGATAGACTAAGAATCTGTAACATCATACAAGAATAGAAGTAGAACAGGTAGGTAGGTATTGAATTATTAGAATTTTGCCGCCATTTATTAATGCGCATTGCGCAGCCGAGCGCAAGTTCAGAAACAATTAACGAATTGCTGATTGTTTCTAAACTTGCGCTTTGAATATTCACAATATTGTGTTGTTGATTCACTATGATTAAATAGATTCTTTTTTGTATTTTTTGCACAGTCGAATAGAAAATTATTATTCTATAATAATTGTCAAAATAATTATAAAAAATGTATCTTATTCATTTCTGAACGAATGTTTGTTAAATTGACAGCTGTGTGTATTTTTTATCTGTGAATTGCGTTTTTTGGTGACAAGTGAAATCGGTGAAATCATTTTGATAAATACTTGATTAATTTCCAAAGATGTCTTTCTTTGGTGTAGGAAATCCCTTTTCTACGCCGGTGGGTCAAAAAATAGGTGAGAATACTATGGATATTTGTATTACTAATCATCACTTTCTAAAATAATAAGATACTGATACCTTATGTTCCATTTCTTTTTGTTGCGCACTAGAAGATCTCAATTTCTCTTTGTTGTGGTGTCACGGTAACTAAATGTTAGGCAATTTTATTGATAGTACTTTGTGTTAATTACCGTGGTCACATTACTATTTTGCACCGCGTATTATGAAGAAGATGTTAATTACTTTGACCCTTCTATTATGCGATATTTTTGATGAAATATTATTCCAGAACAAGCTACAGATGGATCCTTACCGTCGGAAAACTGGGCTCTTAATATGGAAATATGTGATATTGTGAACAGCAGCACAGACGGGCCCAAAGATGCCATAAAAGCTATTAGAAAGAGGTTGACACAAAGTGCTGGAAAGAATTACACAGTCGTCATGTACACTCTCACTGTTCTGGAAACCTGTGTCAAAAATTGTGGAAAGTCTTTTCATGTTCTGGCTTGCAACAAGGAGTTCATTTCTGAATTGGTAAGCAGTTTATCTCTTTTCATTATAGCCATAATAAAAGTAGCATCAATTATATCTATCGTTGTCACAATCAGCAGTAGCTACATCAAAACAAGGCTTGAACAAAATATAATGCCTTATCATAAAATCTGGTAGTGCCGTTGTATGTTGCTGATAAACATAACTTAGATAAATTATCTTAAATGCCAATAACATTATTATTAGGTGTTGGAAAGTAGCTGTATTTTCAGCTTGTGATACAATAATTATTATTAAATAAAAATAATAGGATAGGGGGGTTATATTTTAATTTAATAATAATTATAATTCACCCGCATTTGGTCCACATACAAAATTTAATTTATTTATCGAATTGGAATATTATTGGAAGTTCATTTCAAATGTGACTCTATTGTCTTTATTTCTTATCAATGCTAAATAGCAGTTAGATCAATATTGTATGTAAGAAACTATTAAGTTAGTAGGAACTTATTGCACCTTTTTTTGATAACTTTTAACTCCTGATAAAAAAAATGAAATGTCGGTTCATATGAGTCACTTCTCATTTTGATATCTTTATAATAAAATATCAAATGAAAAGTGACTCATATAATCCATAAACTGATAAGTTAGTTTTATCTCATGAAGGTTAATCTTCAGTGTCACTTGCTTTGATATGATTTATGATTTCAAATGAAACCCTATTATAACCCATAGAATAATTGTGTTAACAGGCTAATTATCTACTTAGTATGATTTTGGGAACATTTTTGACAGAAAACGTACTAAAGAATCATTTTGTCCTATGACATAATGGCACAAACTAAGAACAATTAATGTTGATTTACAGAGGAAAATAGTTTTTGTTGTATGTCTGCCTCTTTTCCTGTTCTTAATTCATTAAACCCCAAGCGAACGCCGGCGTTCGCGCACCTATTGTCTTTCTATTGTGTCTGTTATTCTCACGATTGAAAGGTTAATGTCCTGATTTCAATGTTAGTCGGTTAATACATTAGATTTTATATGTTAGCTAAATTGCTACTACCATACCTTCTCTTCTTTCGTGTTATTTGACTCAAATTTTATCCGCCCCTTGTTGACACAATTTGTAAGCTACCTGGATGACTGTGTTGTTAGCTTCAATTAAGTCTGGAAGGTTCAGGTGGTGAAAGCAGTGGCGTAACTATACCATCTGAGGCCCATGGCTAAATAATTCGATAGGGCCCCAAAAATGACCACGTTGTAATTTATTTTGGATAAATCACTGGAGTAGTGAAATTATTCTTTATTATTTATTAAAGTTCTCTAATAGGTACACGAAGATTTTTTCTATTTTGTCTCTGAACGTGGCTTCTTGGTAGCATAACTATAACTTACCAAGCGGGCAAAATACCATGGGAAATTTATATTATTCGAAATTATTATAATTTATTTAGACTTTAACTACTATCATAATTTTTACTTATTTTTGTTAAAATGTTAGGTCAATTCTTTTAAAATCGCGATCCGTCAGATCGGGGGCTCCACCAGGCCAGGGCCCCTGACATTTTGCCAGCCTTGCCACCCTATAGTTACACCACTGGGTGAAAGGAGCCTCCCCCAGCAGTATTAAAAATATTGAACTGGGATAAGTGCCCAATACTCCCTGGACAGCTAGCACTTGGTAACACAGTCTAGCTGTCTAAGGTAGGTGCCAGATAAATGTGGAATATCGGTCATTGACCCTCCTACTGTTGCTGACAACTCCTTGAGAAATAATATATCATTTGACTTTTTGAACAATTATGAATAATTATTAACATTTAACTGAGTTTTTTTTTTCAGTGTTATTATTACGTAATAAGCAAGCATTAAAAAAATACAAAGCTTTAAAATAAACATTATCAATATTACTGCTGCATTTATTAGCATGAACATGGTATGAGTATATTATTATACCAAACCTATTTATTGACTACATGCATTTGGCAAAGCAAAAATAATGATTCCAGGTGTTAATGTTTTGTATTGAAATTGTTTTTTATTATAATTTCTTGAGTAAACACAAATTCCTGTTTCTTTTTAGATTCGAAAACCTGTTTTATTAAATGATGGTCATTAGTCTCTTAATATTAATAAGGTTTTATTACGTAATAATAACATTGAAAACAAACTCAGTTAATTGTAAATAATTATTGGATATTATTTCTTGAGGAGTTGCTAGCAACAGTAGGGGCCCAGCTGGGTCGCAGTCTACTGGGGCCAGCGTCTAGTTCCGAATGGAGGCTCGGCACCAGTATAAAATGCAAGAAGGAATGGGATGGGTTTTTTAGTCAGCAAGAGTCTGACACTATCTTCCGCTCCGCCCAACGGCGGGGGATGTCATTTGGATGACTTTGATTCATAGCAATCTCAAATAAATCAATTGGCCCTATCAATGCCAATTTAAATCAAATAAAATCGAATCATTTATTTCAAATAGACCATTTGCACGCACTTTTGAATAGTAAAATGTTGGTCAGTCCAAAAAAAAAGTGAAGCTAAATTGCATGTTCCAAACATGAGAGAACGTGCAAGAAACTCCATGGACACTCTTTTAAATCATATTGAGTTACATAAGTATAATCTTGGTAACATATTTCTTGTTGTGTGAGCACAATGTAGATAGTAAAAAGTAAAATATTTAGGATTGCTCAATTTAGATAGACAGTAAAAAGGTAGTACACTACACGTGTGCCACACACGCCGATCTGGGCGCGTCGGTCTCCATAATTTCTTTTATGGAAACTAGACTTGTAGAGCTACACTTGATCCACGCCACGCGATGTCGTTCTACACATAAATCAGTAGCCTGATTCATGTAAAATCAAACAAGCCAAATATCGTTGAAGTTTTATAGTCGTTCGATCGAAGTCTTATCCAAAAGCGGTATTCACGATCTGTCGACTTATTTCCAGTTACATTAATAAGTATTCTAACAGGATAATGTAATACAGTTTTTTTTTTAAATCGATGATTTTCAAACGACTTTAAAATCGGTGTCGTTCAAACTCGATTGACGGATGTGAATACGGAAATGGTCTAAACGACTAAATCGGTACGATATCGTTACGGTTTTCATTACGTGAATCGGGCTACAGGCGTGTGACACGTATGCGTTGGTCTAATGTAGTTTCTAGCTTAACTTTAATATGTTGTTGAACTTAGATCTCTGCCTAACCACACTACACACACACCACACACCACACCACCACACCCACACTATTGTGATGTTAAATAATTATGTAGAATGATACTTTATGGAAATTATGACCACAATTAGGACGTTTTTAAAAACAAATAACTTGTTTTTTGTCTCAGTCGAAATTGTCACATAATGAATGTGCATATATTATTAAAACTAGTTTGATTAGCTCGCGTATAGTTAGCCAGCTACATAGGAAAGGTATGCAACACTAAGTATAGTAACGGAAAATAAAATAGCGTTAGGAATTTGTATATTTATTATATCTTTTTTTTAGTTCTTTTCCTGAATGCAACAATATTATGGCTATTTAGCTATTCTATAGTTTAAATATGTATGTTATAATATCATTTGCTTTATATTTCCTTTTTTTGTGCAGGTAAAACTTATTGGTCCCAAGAATGACCCTCCGACGGTGGTTCAAGAGAAAGTGCTCAGTCTTATCCAGTGCTGGGCTGATGCTTTCCAGAACCAGCCCGACTTACAGGTAAATAATTATGAAAAACTAACACGTTTTTAAGCGAAAATATGGAGCCTATCCCTTGGAAGCCGTCTACGATCTAGTAACTGTTCGAGACCGAGTCATCTACGGCGCATAGCTCAAAGAGATGTCAGCGAAACCTTAGCGAACCAGCAGGGCAAAAGCGCCGAAGCCTATTGTGGAAATGGGTCGACTTAAACAGGAACCCAGGGTCCTGGAACACAGGCAAGGAAAAAGATAGGTGTGGCATTCGTCAGTAAACGTGTGAAATGCTTTCGCGCTCCGCCTGAGAAGTTAACGAATGATTTACCACCATAAAAAAAAAAAAACACTTTGGATCGGTAACCGCGTCAATTGTTGCGCCGTAGAAGAGGGAGCCTTTAGCATTTAGCGTACTAACATACTTAAATATATTCATAGTTCAGTATATTGAGAAGGTTATAACTTTCAATTGCTTCGCTAATTCAGCTTCAATTGTATAGGTCATCAGTTGTGTATGAACATGACAATTGAATAGCGACATCATGTTACTGAGGAGATAGTTTTACTACTGTTACTTTCCGACAGTATAGAGGGGGATGTACAGAGGCCCCACACGCGGTCCATTTGACGACCTAAACTGAACTGTTAAAAGGATGCAGCTATACAACATTCGTTTTAGTATATGCGAAACACGTGTTTAGTATTTTTATGTAAAGAATGTACCTATGTACAAAATTTCATAACTGTATCATAAAAAATTACAAAGTTATAAGTAGTAATCGGAATAGGTAGGGCTATTTAGGTTCTTTGACCGCAAACATTGATGTTAATATGGATATTCCACGGGATTCCGGCTGAAACTACGGGATTTAATTGAATTTCATTCTTTTTGTCAATATGTATAAAAAAAAAGTGTAAGCCAATAAGCGCATGATATGCGACGTTGTAAATTTTACGTTAACAGCCCGTTATAAAACTTTTTGCCAAGCGCGCAACGTTGTCGCTTTGTTGAGACGCGTACAGATACCGGCACGGATCTTGAGCGTATTATACTAACCTTAATCCCGTCCTTCTTATGTTTACTCGTCAGAAAGGAAGTGTTTCATTAGTCCCGAAGGCAAGAATAGTTTTTTTTTTATAATTTTACTAAGTACTTTAAATCCCGGGACTCCGGGAATGTCCATATTATTCTAACCTATGGCAAGTACATAAAACAGCCCTACCTATTCCGATCTCTGTTTATAAGCTTGTTGTGTCAGCAAAATAATAGTCACCGGGCCATCCACACGACTGAGGCGTAGTTTTGCACTTACACCCAGCTTTTTGCTAGCACCTAATGCCCGCTATGACCTTCCGTGATCTGTGTTATACTTAGTGTCGGTGGTGTCCAACTTGTGACTAGAAAAACTATTGGAATCCATTCAGTTACTGATTCTGAAAAAGCTATATTCAGCTTTCACATATACTAAAAAATATGTTGTATATAGGGTGTTTATTTAGCTCCATCTCTCTTTCCCGCTTGCACGCCTGACTTTTTAACACGTCATGGTAAGGCCCCAGATGACTGATTTAATTGGTCGCTTGTTTTTTTAAGGTATTTTAATACGCGAGTTGAGTGGTACCTCATTAACACTGGTGACTGTACATGTTTATTATACCTTGTTATGTCATCATTCTAAAACATGTTCATTTCAATCTCAGTTATACAGCTGGGACGACTACATAGACTCCTTACCTGATGAAAAAACCGCCAATCAACTAGTGAATGACGTCACATTCGTCCACAAGCAAGGTGGATTTGAGATAAGAAACTGGACGTCTAACATACCGTCTGTACTTAAAGATTTACCCCAATAGTCCAGGATACGGTTAAGAACGACCTTCACCGGTTTGTTTAATGGATGAAACCTATTTTATGATAAATTTAGTATATTAAATAATATAACGCGGGTGGGTTGCCTGAGAAATTCCTGGCCAAACAATTTTTTTTTTTTTTGTAGTTTGCACCGGTGTGTTTAACGAATAAATTTAATACTAACCGAAAGAGTGCAGCCTTTAGAACATAAAAATGTTGGGTTGCCTATATGTTTCCTGGCATAGCTATGGGTTGCCAGGTATAAACAGGTATGCATAAACAAGTGTGTTTTTTTTTTTGTATACAACAAATTCTATATCAAAATAAACGCTGTTTCATTACGAATACGATGTAATAGTGTTGTCTGCAAAAAAATCTGGTATGGATAACGGTTGTGCATTTTTCTAAAAATAAAATAAATTTTCAATTTTTAATTAATAATAGTCTGGCCAGGAATTTCTTAGGCAACCCACCCGCGTTATATTATTTAATACACTAAATTTATAATAAAATACGTTTCATCCATTAAACAGACCGGTGAAGGTCGTTCTTAATCGGATCTTAGACTACAAGAAAGCCTGAAATCGACGTCTGTGGCATTCAAAAATGGGCAACTGTATGATAGATATTTTTATTAATAAATTGAGCTATTAGGAGGTCGGGGGAGGCCAAAGAAAAGATAGATGGATTGTGTGAAAAGTGATATGAAAGGAAAGATAGTTTGTGATAGCTTGACTGGTGACAGGACAGAATGGAAGAAAAAAATAAAAATGATTAAAAAAATACAAATTGAGAACCTCTTCCTTTTTTTGAAGTCGGTTAAAAAACATGTTGCGCCGACTCCAAATAACACGGGACGAGATGATAAAATTGAGCTATTAAAATGATTGTATTTAGATCATTTTAAATAAGTGTTTCAGCAAATTCAATTATCCTAGTCTGTGTTGTTTTTTTTTTTTTGTAAAACATTTTCTTACCGTCTAGAAAGAAAGAAAGAAAAAGTGTTTAATCACATCAAACATGGCGCATACTTTAAAACAAAATAAATAACAATATCGACTAAAAGAACTCGTGTCTCTTATCAAATAATCGATTGGGGAGCGGTCAATGAACGAAGCGAGCCGTTTCCGTTCGGGAAACCGTCCAATGTATTGAAAGGAAACGTCCACAAAAGGACAAAGGTATCTTCTTCTTCTTCACTTTTTTCGATTTGACTGAAATAAGTAGGATCAATAGGTATATGTAGCCACTTGGGAGACTTACAATTGCCATCACGGATCTTGAGCGGTTGCGCAATAGTCGGTCTTTAGTGGTGCGAAGTGAGACGCGGGGGCGGGGAGTGTCAGTGATTGGCTCACCGCGCCATCGCGTCATAGACGTCACTCCTAATTCGTTCTCTGCGTTGCTGCATGTATCTAACAACGAAGACGATTTGCTCGCCAATGTATGGAATGCGCAAAGCGATCCCCACTCTGACGCCGAGCGCTCAAGATCCGTTTTGTACACTGTACCATGACGTGTTAAAACGTCAGTCGTGCGAGCGAGAAAGAGGGATTGAGCTATACACCTTATGTAGCTCCATCGCTTTAACAATTCAGTTTAGGTCGTAAAATGGATCGCGTTAAGAGCACGTGGTTAAACCTTAGGTATCATTTAACGTAAGAATTCTTGTAAAGCTGTGAATACAGTTTATTTTTTGAAGAGATAATTAATCAAATGACCTCTCCCGAGAGACGAGAAGGCATGTCAGACTTTTACTGACTAAAACCCACTTGTGTTCTTCAGTTGGCCTTTGAGCTAGCACTGAAACGTTCCCGCAGTGGCCTCGGTCACTTAAACGTTCCCGCAGCCCCAGCTGATATATAGGGTGACTGGTAATTAATGTACGATACTTAAACACGTGATTGTGCTCATGATAATCAACAACTTTTACTATGGGAACAAACCTGAAATCGCGAAAAAAAATCAGCTGTTCAGTACATTTATGTTTGCCTAATGTACTGAACAGCTGATATTTTTTTCGCGATATCGGCTTTGCTCCCTTAATAAAAATTGTTTGTTATCATGAGCACAATCACGTGTTTAAGTATCGTACACTAATTGTCAGTCACCCTATATATGTATAAGCCCTACTGGGCCCTCTCAGTTTTCTGTGATATTCATTAAGGTTTTATCAAGTTGTCGCAGTCGTTGCAACATAGTACGATATCTCTGGACATGCACGAGTCGCTAAACTTTCTCGTCGCCGGACCTGTCGAAGGTCTGACATCAAACGACCTTTGTGATATCCGTTGGCCGTGAGGAACTGTGTGCTAATTAATACAAGGCTTTAAGCTCCTCCTATAAACGGTTCCTCAGTTAAGATCAAAGTGGGAAATCATCAAATTACTTCTCCCGCTCCGGATGGAACGAGTCATGTCAGACTTCTAATGATTAAAAGTCAGACTTTTAATGATAAAAACTCACCTATGTTCATTCAAAAACTGAAGGAAGACAGGCAGCCTTAGTGATCCAGGGCTGCGGTATCTCTTTGTAACATTCCCGCAGCCCTATTTCAATGTCCCTAACAACCAATTTTATTACACGGTTATCTACTAAAGCAGCTTAAGGTATAAATAATCCCATTAATGGCTCTGACTCAACTCAGGTATTTAGTGGACAAGTACCATCAAAGACACTTCCGCCTGACCATCGCTAAGTTCATTTTTGCTTGCACTCGAAACGAAAACTCAAAGGGTTTGGTTTGGCGCCGCGCCGCAGGATTCAAGCGATTTTTTTTTAAGTGATCAGTCTTAAATAACCGCTATGGTATATAGGTAAAGTATGAAAAACTTATGATTTACCACATCTAAAAAGTTTAGGTTATATTCAAAAGCAGACTGTGGTCTCCTATATTATAATCAAAAGAGTGCGCTAATTTTCCACCTCACCATACCTTGAATTTTTGTGTTACACTAATATTATAAGGACGAAAGTTTGTGAGAGTGTGTATGTATGTTAATAATTCACGCTCGAACGGCTGAACAGATTTCGATGAAACTTGGTTCACGCGTAGACCAAGTCCTGGAATACCACATAGGATGTCTTTTTATCCCAGGAGAATGTATTTTTTTAATCAATATAAACTACTTTGACAAAGATCCCACCTGATAGTAAGCAGTGATGCAATCGTTGATAGTGAAGCGCACTCGTTTACTAAGAGCCTACTCACTCTAGCCTTGAAGACACCTAAATGTTCCCTTAGGATAATAATTTTTTACATTCTCGTGGGTGAAGCCGCTGGCTGAAGAATTATTGTTTAGTTAGTAAACAATAATTCCCAGTAAATTGCTTATTCATTAAGGTTGAAACCATGTCACAGAGTGCAGTCTTGTCGTTTTATAAATTGCAAATGGGTTATCCCTGACTGCATGTAGATTATTTCAAAAGGAAAGTTATGTAATAGCAATATTGATTGCATAACTTCAAAATTTGTATCACCAATATTTTATGACATCGCGTGAATTAATCCGATTACTGGATATGATCTATAGGTAATTTTAATACTGTCATGAAATATAGCGTTATTTGTATTAACTGTCTCATATATTGTGCACTTTATGACTAGTGTATTGAGGACAGTCGTGCTGTGTAAAATGCATAAATATTTAGCTACATTGTTGCCTTCGGTAAAGACAATGTCGATAAAACCTTGATAACAATCGTGTTTGTCAAATTTTCGATTCAATTTGTCTATTGCTGTGCTCTGTACCCCTTAGCATGTACAAGCTCAGTTTTGTGTTTTTATTATTGTTTAGCTAGGACTTAATTTTCTCCGTTTATTTTAAATAAGAGTCCAATTAAGCAACGTAAAGAAAAAGAAAGGGAAACTGTAAAAAAAGTGGACATTTATATGTTGCAATTATTGCTTATGATATCATGTGATGGTTTCGAAATGTACTCTTGTCACCCTAATTGGAATATCCGGGAGACCTCAGAACAATATTGATTGATGAGTTGATGACTTACAATTTATCGTACCTTGAGGATTAGGTACAGTCTTAATCCCAATTAATATACTTACTAAAGAAAGCATCCATTAAATGCTTCAACTACAAGGTAATATTTGTTACAGGGGGTCGTTCAAATCTACACTGAGCTGAGGACGAAAGGAGTAGAGTTCCCCATGACGGACCTAGATGCTATGGCGCCCATATTCACACCACAAAGGGTATGTATCGTTCGACGTTTATGATAACAACCAAAATATCAAATAATCGATTAGTAAGTTTATCGCACGTCAAATTCAAATCCGACCGATAGCTGAAAGGTAATGAGCCAATCGGACACTGATTAAGCGAAAATCGGGTAAAAACATTAATCGTGTTTTTTTTTTGTTCGGTTATTCTATCCCTCTCTTGGGGGCGTAACCAAGTTAACAATCTACAATCGTTAACGCTAGTAGAAAATTTCAAATGTATGAGAGTGAAAACATCATCTCAACGTTAAGTCACGTGGCCAGAACAACAGAATCGGAGTCGTTACTGACTGTAGAAAGATATTCGAAACGAAACGGTCGCAACTTGGCCAGGCCTGCTGGGCAAACATCCCCTCCACTTTTTTCATCTTTTGCGACCCCCGCCTGCTTACAGTTCTGGCGAAATCTGTCCAATTCGTTCCACCATCTACTTCATATCTGCCGAGACGCCGTCTCACAGGTTCAGGGCACCAATTCTGTGCTTCTTTGGCCTACAGATTGTCGGGCATGCGGCAGATATGCTCTACGCAGTTTCTTTTAAATTGACTAGCCTTTAAAGCCACATTAGCTATCCTGGTTTTGAAGCGCAGTATTCCGAACTCGATTCGATAATTTAACACCCAGTATACCTATAGTCCCCCATTGCACAATAGCAAACCTTGTGTTTGGACTTCTGGATGTTAGTCAGACACCGAGTCTGTGCCATAGGTCTTGACGGGAATTATACACATGTCCATGAGATTTTTTTACTTGTAAAACAACGTTACCCCACACTAGGATTTATTGCTGTATCGTGGGTGCGTTCACATACATGTATAATTGTATACTCTACTTTGTCTGAGAATGATATTAAGAATATGATTTTATCTAATGTACCTAATGTTTGTTGAAGTAAAACAAAATAAATACAAAGATTAATTATATCAGTAGTTAGTCATTGTAAGTGCAAAGGCATTTTGTAGTAAAGAATATTTTTACGGCCTTATTTATAAGGTAATAATAGGTATGATATACAATACTGTATACTGTTTATCCTACTCTGGTATAATGTTAGAATATTATCATTTAGCTCTCCGTTTACCGCGTTAATGGGCAGGGTATAGTATTACCTGTGCCTATGTAATATATAATACCGCTTATCTCTCGTTACATTTGTTTACAAACTACTGAAATAGAAGTAATGGATGGATAGTGTTGTCTTTATAAGCATCTGATACACAAAACATTTTTAAGATAAATGTGTTGCAAAAAATCTTTTGTAGAATCTATCTCTTCCCCAATTATAAAGTATTAATGATAGTACCTTTCTAAAAAGAATATGATTAGTTATTCATTCAACTACTGATCACTGATCTATTAGAACAGTTCCTATTAACATTACACTAATATTATAAAGGCAAAAATTTATGAGGGGTGTATGTTTGTTACTTTACTTTGGATGAAATACCAAATAACACTATTCCAGGAGTATGTTTTCTTGGGATAATGTTCTACTAACACGCGGGCAAAGCCGCTGGCGGCAGCTAGAATGATAATAAAAACCATTTGAACAGCCCTTTCTGTAAAAATTGCCCTTCTTCCTAAACGGGTTCCTTGACGGGTGACAGGACAGAATGGAAGAAGAAAACGTGTTGCGCCGACCCCAAGTAATATGGGATAAGGGCAGGAAGAAGAAGAAGATATTCTTCCTAAAAGGGTTCGATGTGGTCGGCAACTGTTGCATATCGCAATACTTTTAATCTTAATACCAATAAAAGTCTAGATATTGGATGCCAATCCGTACAGTTTTCTCTTATCAGCTGCAATACTTTTGTATACCCATAAAACAATAGATTTTAACGCGAATTTCATAATACATTCCATGGAAATAGTCGTTTAGTACTTTAGTCAACAAACATCCTGTTATATATTAACAAACATAGGTGCCACGTTCAAAATATTATCTAAAATTGTTAGATAAGTATCAAGAAAAACTGATAAGGATCTAGCCAAATGTGTGTTCAAACCAGTTCGTAAAGTGTGGAGTTTGGTTCAGCTTAGGATTGATCGATAACATATACCTATTGCTAACCTAGCAATATATTGGCAAAATTTTTAATATTTTACAGATACGAGGCATTCAAAGATTGTAGGAATATTAAAAACAACGTAATGAGTTCATTTTATTTTATATTAGAAATTGTGATGTTGGCAGTATAGACCATAATGGATATGACAGGAAATAAATTATCCACTTTATCGCATTTATTGTAATGTACCAATATTTTACTAAGTGAGCGATATAATAAATTGTTTTGTACAGAGTGTACCGGACGGTGGAGAGCCCATGATTGGCTCGCCCCAACGATCAGCTATGCCGCAAACTTCGCCCAGTCGTCCTACACAGGAACAAGTCCTTGGAACAGTAAGTAACATTGACATTCCACTTTTGAAAATGTAGAGAGTTCACAATTTTATTCACGAATAAGTATACTTCTAGTGCAAGTTGAGAATTCGTTTTCAAAGGCCTTATACGGCGTCCTACGTACGGGTGATTCGACGCGAATGAGATTGCGAAGCGATGCGGTGGCTTTGTTATACGTGCGCGGGAAGTCACTGCTTCAGTCGCAATTTATTATGAAACAAACCACTGAGTCACAAGAGTTCGCGCGAAAATATCAAACAAACTGATCGTATCCGCTTCGCTTCGCCGCACCCACGTGCGGTTGTTCACGTAGGCCATCGCAATAGAGTCAATTGGAAGAAAAATACTGGTCTACATAACACAGCGATGGTCATACGTTGACAACTCGTAACCCACATATTTCGCAAAATGAGTTAAGCACATCAAAAATTTTTAAATTAAGCGCCGAATCTTCCTATTGATAACTCGTAATAAACAAAAAATGTCACTCGAACAATTTATTCTACAGTTGACAACCCACAAAGAAAAAGTATTAACCTGAGCTCACTAGTGCGCGAGTTACAAGGTGTCAACGCAAAATGCAGTTCGCAATAACAGAATAAAATTAAGCTACCATACTAAACAAATATCGGAACAGCAATAAAAATATCATCAGCTGAGGAAAAACAATTAAATTAGAGGCAGATGAAGGAAAATGTGTTGTCTTAGACATCTTGTATGTTCTGTGAAAGTATGTCCTTATTGTAGGAGCAAGCTTTTCCGAAGTCAACTCTGATACTCAGACAGGGTCAGGCATCAGTTTTTGTTAGATGCATATTAGATTAGCTTTATGATATGATTTCCAATTCTGAAGGCGAATTTGTAACAAAACCTATCATTATTTAGAGTGACGGTTGTGCACCTATCAAAATAGAATGCAGTATTAGTAGCTAAATGGTCTAGCCAACTTTGCTGCTGTGAATAATGTGGTTATTTACCACTAATGTCTAGAACCTGAGCATAAGCAGATGAAAGTGGATAGCATCATGCTGCCATCGAACGTGGCATAAAAAAATATGTCGCTATTTATGTTCCATCTATCACCAATATGCAGACATAACTTGGAAATCACAATAAGATCCATACGACGTCAAATTTTAACAAAATCCAAAAGTGATGCGTCATGAAAGTATCAGGCTTGAAAAGAAAAAAGGAGATCCTGTTGTCACAGATCTTAAAGTTTTATTGTACAAACCAGATAGCAACAAAACTATTCTTTGTTGCCAAGCAGGCCAAGAAATCTTGGTTCTCCTACGGATATCTTCATTTCCGATGTAATCACGCAAGGAAACTTCAAGCATAATCCTTTCCATTGCCCTTTGGTTGACTTTAAACCTACTGATGAGGCACATTGTCACTGGCAACACACACATACACAGTCATAGACTTTCATCTTGAGACACTGGTATATTGGACAAGAAGATACCGCGCAGTTTCCCAAAAGCTGCCCAGCCGAGTCGGATTAGACGATTGACCTCTTTCTAGAAGTTAGACCTACCTAACTGAACAGTCTGTCTCAGGTAAACGTAGTCCAAAACTTCGAGTGTAGAGTCTCCGATCTTGATAGGAGTGGGTGCTACATGGATGTTTACTATGACTTTGGTTTTGTCCATGTTCATTTTATATCCCACTCTTTCGGAAGCTCTACTGAAGTCACCGAGCATTATACTGAGCTCCTCCGTAGGCCTTCCATAACCGATGACCTAGTGAGGGTTGCGGAAATTCGAGGGATGCGAGACGCACAGGATTGGCCGTTATTGCGACACTTGGGGGAGGCTTATGTCCAAGAGTGAACGACGACGATTTGGTTGAAATAATGATGATGAGGCCAAGAAATATTAATTTTCCGGTAACAACCTACGAACAACATTTTAAGAACTCGCATAAACTTAATAAAATTTTAATGACTTGCAAGCTCCTAAAACTGTAATAATTACTGATTATCACTCTTATTTACGATAATTAGTCGCAAATTTAATTGTTTCAATTTAATAAAATAGTGTTTATTTAAATTGACACCTCGCAAGTGTACGTTGACTGCTCGTAACTCGTCAGAAGTGAGGATTTTTTAATATTGTTTACTCGCAACTGTTTGTATATTGAATAATTAATAAAAAACCTATGTGGGTATTTCATTTTTTTTAATTATATCAATAGATAACTTGATTTTCTACCAACTACTTTTTTATTTCATTTTTCTTTAATTTATTTTCGAAATTATACAGTTTTTTCCCTCTCCTGTAAAATTCTATACATTACAGTTACGTGCTGTCAACCTATTACCATCGACAGGAGATATTAATTTGGAGATTAATGCCATATCAATTACTACTAATTGTTTCATTCGCGCCGCTTCGCTTCACGATCGCATTCGTGTCCAGTAGCCTACATAGGACACCACGTTAGTGCTTGTTTTTTTTAACGTAATCGATCGCGTTTACGTAAACCTAAATTTTCGCTTGTGTCAAATTGTAAAGAAAAGGAAGTTTTTCCGTTATCGTAACCAGACGGCGTTCATTCATTAGTACAAATCGGCGTTTACGTTAATGCGTTTGAGTATGTTAAAAAACTCGTACTAAGGTTACTGTATTCTCCGTATTCAATTACTAATCCTATTAATCAGTATATTGCACCGGTACTCAAAGAAAACGTAGTAAAGGTATATGACTACATATTTTACATTACCTTACTTCGTTTCCATAACTGCTCATGAAATAAATAAATATATGTAGGTATGTAGTAGAGAAACAATTAGTCCCCCGCGATTTCACCCGCGCCCGCGTCCCTGGTCCGCTCCCGAGGGTTGTAGCGTGAACTTGTTATAGCCTTTATATAGCCTTCTCCGATAAATGGTACCTATATCCAATATTAAAATATTTTTTTAATTCGAACTAGTAGTTCCTGAGATTAGAGCGTTCAAACAAACTCTTCAGCTATACATATAATATTAAGTACAGTTAGACGGGGTGAATAGACAAGCATTTTTGTTTTCAATATATTATTTAAATAATAAGTTTGAGTACTCAAATGCTCCTCTCCTAGAGAGGAGGCCTGAGTCCCAGCAGTGGGAACATTAAAAAGGCTGATGATGATGACTCAAATGCTGCAAAAAAATTTTAAATAACGTAAAAATCCCCATCAAAGTGTTGTTCTTATTCACCCCTTGCGTTTCTATTCACCCCGTTTTACGGTGTAGATAGAAATGATTGTTATTTAATATTTATTACTTATTCTGTCAGATGTAACATTATTTACCTACTCATTCATGTGCCTGCTTGATTGGCAGCAAGGCTGATGGCTGAGATGCGCCATACATATTAAATATCATCGCAAGTCGACGCTCTTGAATGCATAATTAATTTATCAGCGCAACAATTAACGAGTCCGATAGTAAAAGCGTCTGTCTATTATCTCTGTTTATAATTATCATAAATATCAATAATTATAAAGGATGAAAGTAGTAAATTGTAGATTGTGAACTGCGTTTAATATAAGTGTCCGATAATGACACTCTTTGTAATCAGTCAAGTCTTTTGTTTCAATGTTAGTCTGATAGTGATGGTCATGGTCTCTCTTAGTGAGGAGGCTTGAGTCCCAGCAGTGGAAATATTATAAGGCTAATTATGCTACACTATTGGTCTTGACATCGGAACAATTTGCGGCAGTTTCATTTGACCGCGAAAGGTAATTTAGCGATAGAATAGATCATGTTTGCATAGCATTTGGTTAGTCTTCAAAACTATTTCGTAAGGGGAAAACGTCAGGGTAGCCCGTGAAATGCATTTTTTTTAAGTTTTTTTTTTTTTTTGTATTTTGCAACTCATTGACAAGTTGTAATTTGATTAAAATATGATAGTCGAGTAAAAGTATTATGGAACGCTTTATTTTAAAAGAATTCATCGTCAGCCTGTATAAAAACTATATCTGTCATCTATAATCAGCGGTACGCATAGCGACACGATATCAACACAAATTTCTGATAAAATTTTGTTTTTGAATTTACTAATCGATACCAATATTATGACGAACCATTAAATGTAGGGAAGAGATAGTACGAATGCACAATAAGGGCTATATTTCCCCGGGATACTATGGCGGCGTGGCCAGTTGCACCGATATGGTGTCCCGGTGAAATATGGCCCTGAGCTACCAAACTAGACACCAGAATCGCCACACGTCCGAGCTGGTCGCGCCACTAAATTGGTTGCGCAACCAAACGGACACCAGGCGAGTAAGTCTCTATAGAGTTGTATACGTTTTATTGGTAGCGGCGACTGGTCGCACCGCCATAGTGTCTCGGTGAAATATAGTCTTAATGCCTAACACACCTCAAATATTTTTCCTTTTTGGTTCTTACCAGTCTTTTTGTTTACAGGTAACATTGTCAGAAAGTCAGACCAACAAGTTACGTACCGACCTGGCACTGGTAGATGGCAACATGAACGTGATGAATGACATGCTCAACGAGCTCACTACTCAGTCTCATACAGCACACCACGACAGCGATATTGAACTGCTTAATGTAAGTAATATTATACATATAACTCTGATACAGCCCAGTCTACAAAAGCTTCATGGAGGAGAACGAGATAGCAGCTCATCTGCTTCTAAGCTGCCCAGTGGTTGCGGGATACAGGGCAAAGTATTTCGTGAACCCAGATACCGCGAAATGGTCAGGAACACCAAGGCGCTGCTGGCTTTCCTTGAGCTGGGGTGGATCGAATTTAATGCAAATAATCACATTTGTGCTCTTCAGTACTGTTCGTACACCAGCTCGACATAAATTACAATATATCAATCTGATATAATAACTAATAAAGGACTCTCCTGAGGCAGCAACTCTACAGTCTGTACAGTTCTCGTAGCTATATATACATCGAGGTAGGCAGCTGTAAAACCCAAGAAAACGAAAGACCCTCTTAAGGGGCCGGCGGAGGATGAATTTCCACACAAACGTAATACCACGCTCATTTGCAGTTGGAGCATATATACAACATATTATGATGATATTCGGTTAAAGACAATATTTATCTAGGTTCCTACGTCGAGAATATTAGAAATATTGTTATTTTTAATACAAGAAAAGCCAAATGGCATGTTTTGCCATTTACGCTATAAAAAAGTGCGAAATACAATTTGCTTAAACTTCTTTTTGTTTTTTTTTTTTAAAAAGAAAGACGTAGGAACCTAGATAAATATTGTCTATAACCAAATATCATCATAATATGTTGGAAATATGCTCCAACTGCAAATGAGCGTGGTATTACGTTTGTATGGAAATTCATCCTCCGCCGGCCCCTTAAATTAATTATTCGGTCAGTATAGATAAGTTACTAGTTACAACAGTGTCTTACACCAGTTACAACAGTGTCTTACACGGACAACTAAGGACTGAAATTCCCTGCCGAAATCTGTTTCCTTATAGCTACAACCTAGGGATATTTTACTCAAGGGTGTATAGTCTACTTCTAGGCAAGCATGCTTCACCGTCAACCACATCTTTGTTTACAATCAGGTGAGATAGTGGTCAAGCGGGAACCTGTGGTGAAATTTTGCAAAATATAATTATACAGTCAACTGGGATGGCACAAGAAAAGAGTGGCCTATGTACTAGCGAAGTCGGACTGTGGATGATGGTGATACAGTCAACTCAAATCCTTTATACTCAAACTGGTCCCAAGGTTTACCCTAATACAGTTAACTTTGAAGGTTGTTTCGGAGTTTTGTGGATATAGTAAAACTTTATCAACAGGTTTTACAGTTAAATTACGTACAAGGAAACCTTTTGTTGTTTGTTTTTATGTAAGTAACACGCCAATGACAGATAAAGTTATCTACCGTTTATTGGAGTCAAGGTTTTTTAAAAAAAAAAGTAACAGTAGCGTATTGAGTTTAAAGACTGCAATTGTTTTTGTTTATTGATTTCTTTATATCAGATCAGAAAAACGAGACCACATTAATCCTTTTCGAATTTATGACCATGATACCTTTTTGATATCTTTTGCCTGCCAAGGTCTTCCCATCCGATTATTATTTGGGTGTCTTCAGGGCTAGAGCGAATAGGTTCCTCATAAACTACTTACCATCAGGTGGGATCGCAGTTAAGCATACTAGTGCTTGACTGCGATCCCACCTCAATGATAAAAACAAACTATGTTTTGGTGAGTAGTTTGGGAAAGCGACTAGCTACTTTTATGGTTGGCCACATACTTATGCAGCAGACTTCTGCACTAGTCAATGACTAGAGTTAAAAAATCAGAAAATAAAACAAATAAATTGTCATTAGTTATTGTTCGACTTCTAAATAAAAATAAATAAATAAAAGAGCGAAAGAAGAATATCTGGAAGGACTTGGGGGAGGCCTTTGCCCGGCAGTGGGACAGCAATGGCTAAAGAAAAAAAAAAAGAAAAAAGTGGGTCAAACAAGAGGTAAAGTAGATGCGGCCCCATTTATAAATGGCAACTAGTCGACCATTTGAAGGCCTACTTACTAGTTGTTTAGTCAGCTCACAGGTGCGTCTAATGAAGGCCGCTAAAATTTTCACCCTCTCCTTCGTTCTTCTAGGAACTAGCAGACACCCTCCGCGCCATGCAGAGCCGCGTGGCCGAGCTGATCGGGCGACTGGCCGGCGAGTCCCCCCTCACAGCCGAGCTGCTGCACGCCAACGACCGGCTCAACAACCTACTGCTGAGGCACGGCCGGTTTGTGAATAACCGGTAAGTAATGGGAGAAATAAAATCTGTCGATCAGTTCAGGGATGGTGGAAACCACAGACACAGCTTAGCACCTCTCGAAGTTTTTACATTATAAGCCTATACGATGTCAGTTTGCGTATTGCAAGAAAATATGTTCCAGTTTCTAACTATATTGTCGCTTTAGATATCTTTAACAAATTAGGTGGATTTTGTGACAATAATTTGGATAAATTCAATAAAGTCGAATTTCTGATTTCCGCGGATATCAATTCCTTGACTTAATAATGCTTCCATACACTAAAAACAAAATAAACTAAAAATATTGACGACAAAAATGGCCGCACTCGGGGCCGAAGCTTTCGCGCTAAGAATCCGAACGCATCACAAAAACGAGATTAGAGTACCTAGTGCGGGTTTGTTTTACGTTAACGCGATCGACACGTTTATGACGTTCGGCGCTCTTACTGGTCCGCTCCATTTTCTTAACCAATCAGAGAGCCAAACGCAATAAACGTTTCGATCGCGTTGACCTAAAAATAACTCGCACTCACCGCATAGATATCGTATTAATGTCCAAAACTGTCTTCAAACCCGCTGCCCTTTAAAAGAGACAAGTATCTCAGCATAATATATTTTTTTGTATCTGTTTAGGAATGCAGCAACTGGCGGTGCCACTCCTTCTGCCATCCTGGGTGCTGCCATGGGAATACCTGGAGCTAATGCTCCATCCTCACGTTAGTATCAATATATACTTAATAATATGTTGATCCAACTTATCTTGAACTTTTAATGTCTACATCGGAATGTACGTAAATGCGGTATCCCGTACCTGATTCATACTCCTACGGAATACCTGATGTATATTGCGTCAGAATATAAGATATTCTAGACATTTTTCATATGATTCGGTTAATCATACAACAGACAAAACTCAAAAATTATGATTTTGAAGATTGAATCATGACACATACGTTTTTAAATCCCCTTTTTTTTGAGTTCTCTTCATGATTAAGCATGTGATGTGTATGTTTGAATCAGACAATATGAGACAGTTTCTAGTCATCAAATATTATTATTAATGTTATCTAACTTCTTCATTAGCTAAACAATTGTTTTGAAACACTAAAACTTTTGATATAACCTTTAGTTTAAACCATCTTCATTCATTTTACATGAAATAATTTCAGCAAAGAAACCTGAAGACGATGCCTTGATTGATCTCAGCGATGATGTACCTGATATTGCTAAATTGAGTAAGTAAACATTATTCATTTCGTTGTCTCATAGTTACATTTAAAGATTTTTTTATTCCTATATTACAATCTGTTCACTTTTTGACATTTTGCATCATCATCATCATCATCAGCCTTTTTATTGTTCCCACTGTTGGGACTCAGGCCTCCTCTCTCGGAAAAGGAATGGGCCGTAATCCACCACGCGGGCCCAGTGCGGGTTGCTGCATGTCACATGTCTTCGAATTTTGCGTCAATTGTGTTCAAATACAATGTTATTGTCACTGGTGCTGTTATAATGCAAATACAATGTTGTCACCCACATTAATCCATTTTCTGATGTTCTGGCAACGGCATGTTCTACAAACCGCATTTTGATTACTTACACTTTTACTCTTAATTTTTCTTTGAAATTAAATTGGCAAAAGGTTGTCTGGTAGATATTGCTATCATTGATTATCACTACCTTTTTCTCGAGTTCGTGTAAAAGTTACTATTTTGGTGTTCTATCAAGTTTGTTCTGTTGTCACTGGTAATCTTATTTCTCGGCACTCAGGTTTTTTGTATACTTTTTTTACTATCACTCGGGCCAAGCCGCTAGCAAAAGTTATTATGAATATAACATAATTATTACAGCCGTAAAGGACGCTCAGCTGGACAAGTCTCCGGGCAGCTCTAAGGATGAGTTCGACATGTTCGCTCAGTCGCGAAACCTTACCTATGAGAACTCTAAGACCGGGTGAGTGGTTATTTATTATTATTATGAATTTCTGGATTTAGAAAGAATCTTCGGAAATGAAGAGATGTTATCAGATATCTTAAGCTTATTTACTAACGTGGATTGTATTTTTTACAACCTTACCCCCCAGGGCTGCATTCAAATTTGAGTTTAGAGTTAATTCTAATGACGTCATTGGGTAATTACTCTACCCTGGCATTTTTGAATGCGAACAGAGTTCAACTGTCAATGTCAAGCATATTGCCGCTTACTCCAACCTACCCTGCTCAAAGTTAGGGTTAGTTGGGTTAACTATAGGGTAACTACTCGAGTTATTTATGAACGACCCTGGGTTGCAACTCTACTCGACTCTGGTTATTTTTGAACGCACTACACTAGAAATTACTACTGTGTGCTTTCATAAACATAATTATATATTGTACAATTCACGAATGATGGCGGCCGTGAAGTTTGCGCAAAAGGCTGCGCAGTAACGTGTTTTAGGAACCAAATGGCGACGTACGTGTGCGAGAAGAGTGTAGTATGCGCGAACGTTCGCAAAGGCTAACTTCACGCCCGCCATCATTCGTGAATTGTACTGTACTCACACATAAAATATCCAGACTCTTAGTAAATATCTGTAGACCATGCAAATATTTGTTCCGTGCGGGAATCGAACCAGCGACGCGTGGCGTAGCATCCAACTCAACAATACCGTTAAAAAAAAACTTGTGGTTGCATTTGCCTATGGCCTGTATACAATTACTATTCCTGCGTTCCTATCGCTTATATAACAATAGAGCGCGCTCACTCAATCTCCATCTCATGTTTTTAGTGGTAGCAGTTACGCAGACAACTTGGAAGAGCAGTCATCGACCGGGCTCGCCTCCGCTGCCAACCAGCGAGCCACACAAGGACAGCCTCTGGTATAGTACACTCATTTAATTACGAACCTTATTGTTTTTGTGATACATTGAGTTTTAGAGAGAGAAGCATGAATGACGACGCTCTACGAGCCGAACTTTTCTAACGGCCGCCACACGTGTGACGAGGCGCAGCGTAAAGCGATTTTCACTTGCAAGCAAATATCAACCTTGTGTTCTTTTAATATTAAACTTGAAAAGATCTTGAGTGACTGCAGTGCGGAGAGGCGCTAATCGATCTACGCATGCGGAGCGCGGGCGCCCACATGTACCGATTGTATTGTTTACTAGCTTTGCCCGCGCGGCTTCGCTCCCGCTCTTCCTTACTCCACCCTACTATACCCTACTCTACCCTACTATACCCTACTCTATCCTACTATACCCTACTCTACCCTACTCTACCCAACCCTACTCTACTCTACTCTACCCTACTCTACCCTACTCTATCCTACTCTACCCTACCCTACTCTACTTTACCCTACTCTACCCTCCTTTACCTTACTCTACCCTACCCTACTCAACCCTACTCTACCCTACTCTACCCTACTCTATCCTACTCTACCCTACTCTACTCTACCCTCCTCTACCTTACTCTACCCTACACTACCCTACTCTACCCTACACTACCCTAATTTTCATTTTTTTTTTCATAAGAACCTTCTCCTCATAATAACAAACACAACAAAAAAAAAATTAGCGAAATCGGTCCAGGCGTTGTTGAGTTATGCGCTTACCAACACATTTTGCGATTCATTTTTATATTATAGATTTATTTATAACTTTATTGCACACCTTAGCTTATTATAGCAAAAACATTTACAAAAGAATAAGTTGCTGTTGTTTGGCGCGAAATAGGAAAATGTATAAAAAAATATTAATTAATTAATCAGTTTATCAATATATATATACAAAAATAGAATACAAATTGTGAAAACAATTGCA
The DNA here is from genome assembly GCA_910589285.2 of Mythimna ferrago. Lineage (NCBI taxonomy): Eukaryota > Metazoa > Arthropoda > Insecta > Lepidoptera > Noctuidae > Mythimna > Mythimna ferrago. The sequence continues at coordinate 8,704,086 of OU342693.1, forward strand.
AAATTTGTAGGAAAGTAAACGAGATATAACAATTTTGAACAAATATATCGGTCACTCTTGCCAAAACGCCATTTTATGTGACGGCCGTACGAGTGTAACGGCATTTGACGTCAAAGACCATGTCGAACTTCTCTTTCATAATAGTAGCTTTGAAACTTTGTAACTTCGTTGTTGATGAAGGTATTTTAATTTTTTTTTCATATTTGTTTATTCGAGATAAAAGGTATTTAATTTAGCAAATAAGAAAATTGCATTCATATTCTCTATTATTCCTATAATTTAAAAAATTTCGAAGTGCAACGCAGTTAAAGTACTTATTTCGACTTTATTATTAGAAACGCAAGGTTGATATTTGCTTGACAAGAAAAATCGCGCTTTACTGCATCTCGTCAGCTTTAAAACTCGATGTACCTTTTATTTATATTTTAGCTTTGATTGTTTTCTCTATAGTGTCGTATTATGTCGATGTGATGTTTGGTTTGAAATTCATTTTTGTGTACTAACAATAAATTACATTACTCTTTTTTTAGTGTCTATTCAAGTAAGGGCAGTTACTTAAATACATCAGTACCCTTACTGTACTTGCTGCTTGCTGTACTGTACTGCTTCAAGTTGCGGCTGGCTATGTTTATAAATACTACATAAATAAAAAAGTTGGTGTTTCGATTGATAGCGACCCCCACAAGACCTCCGACGCGTTCCGCCTAGAAAGCCAGCATAACTCGAGCTATTAAAGAAATTGGGCCCGTGTACGTCACCCAAAAGTGATCCCTTTATAATGTATGGAAATCGTCATTGTTGTCCACCGCCACAGGAAGTCTGAGACTCGGACTATCCCTTACTGACTGATAAAGAAACTTGCGCATTTCGTCTCGCTCCCTCAGCTAAATATAGGCTCGCATGAATTCATGTCGTTTCCGTCACCTTCTGCGGCCGCATCCGGGCTCGTATCCTCTAGACAGGTGCACACAGAACACGGCGAACCGCCATCTTGGGCCTTTTACTCAGAATATCAAAACATCCAAATTATTCCCATATGATGCGAGATTACAGCGGATCCGCGGTGACCTTTTACCCAAAATTATATTCCACGCTTAATGTTATCGAAGGCATTTTAAAATAAAAACATTTGTGGCAATATCACTTAGTCATAAACCGTTTGTTTTATTTAATTTAAAAGTTTGAGTGTTCTTAATGATTAAAAATGGAAAATAAAAAAAATAATATAAAAAAAAAAAAAAAAAGATAAAAAGGAGGAGGAGGAGTATTAAAAGGATAATATTTTTTCATACATAAATTAATGAAATCAAAATGTTACCTCGACACAATACGATGCTTCCTTCTCCTTTAATTAATTTATTTTTTTATCTATAAAGAGTAATATTTTTTATTAATTCCAAGTTGATTTAGTTATCCTACCTAAAACTTATTTCTCTATTAATTTAACTCTCCATATTATAATTTTATCGTTTGTTTTGTCTTTTGTATATAACAATTATTTTATGTTGACGTTTCTGGAATATTCGACAGCCGTCGGGCATGGATCAGAGGGAGATCGATGAAATAGCAGCTTGGTTAGCTCAGGAGAAGGTGTGTTTTATGTTTATTTATCATTTTTCGTTTTTTTATTATTATTTATTTTAAGTAAGTATCGTGTAAATATTTTTCATTCCATTTACATTTCAAAGGATTTTTTTTATAATCCTTCTATTAGCAGCTACAATGGTGCACTCACGCCTCTATCATAAGTTTATTACAATATATACTTCAACAACTATAATTATTTGGAAATATTTATGCAATCATCTATGCACTGCATAAAAAGGGATAGCAGTGTACACTCACTCTAAGGGTGCTGTTCCACCAAAGGTGTGCTATGGATTCGTTTGATATCCACCAATTATATTCATTGGTGCACATAGCTTAGCACTGGTGGAAACGGATTCAACTAAAATATGTTTTTTATAGGGAAAGATGCGTGCTATGGATGTGTACTATCGATGGTCACGAGTGGTGTAGCTATGTGCCACTTCCCTACTATCGATACATCGCATAGCTTGAGCTGTGCATCATCCTCGCGCAGCTACTTTGCGGCAGCGCATCTTCATAGCACATCTTACTCACATCGCTACATAGCTTAGTATCAGTGGAAATGGTCTCATAGTTTCACAGCGTAGTTATTGCATTCTCGCAGCATAGCTGTATAGCACATCTCTGGTGGAAAAGCAGCCTAATTCTAACACTGGCTTACGGTCAAGTTGATGTATATATAAGATGTAACTGGAAACTCGAGAAGTGGTCATTGAGATTTTTCTTGTGAACAATAATTGTTACAAAGTGTCTGATAATAACATTACAAAAGAAAATTGCTGCTTCATATCTTGGTTTAAGTTAAGAGAACAATGTATGCAACATTTCAACGTTTTTTCACGGTTAAAAACTACTAAATTTTTTTCACAATGATAAGCTCAATACAACTTTCAGGTTTTTTTTTTAATTACACCATGTATTTATCAATCAATTAAACGAAAAAGTACAACAACCTATTTAATGTCATGTCTATATGATTGGCAGGCTGCATCAGACGCCGCGGGCACTCAAGAGAGCGTGACCAGCAGTGACTTCGACAAGTTCCTGGCGTCGCGCGCCGCGGCCGCCGACAGCCTCCCCCCCGCGCCGCTCGCCGCCCCCCTCCCCGCCCCCCTCCCGCCGCAGCCCTCCCCCGCCCCGCCCCTCCCCGCCGCCCTCACGCCCCGCCACCGCCAGATCAACAAGGACAATGACCACGACTCCATGTTCGCGCTCTGATTCACTCAACTATAGACACGCCTGGTTCATCGTCACTTCATATTAATAGCTATTACAGCGATTATCCACTGATTGCTGAATTAACAATTTGAAGTTGAACATTTGTCAAACTTTGACATTAAAATAAGATTTGACACATCCTTAACGTCAAATTCTCAATTCAAAATCCAGCCCTCTGTTGCTATAAACGTGGACCTACCGTTTAATTGATACGGTACCTGGAACAACTGCACACGTGAGAAGTGTGGTGACGGGCTCAAACATTCCACCTACACAGTACAGCCACATCTCATACCTTGTCAGTTAAACGGTAGGCCTTTAATCGATTCAACTTCAGTCAATCTATTCAAACCTTTTTTGGAATCTTAGATTATTGTCATGTTTTGGAACAGCCTCTTTAATATCATAAACGATGTAACTAACGTTGCATTACTTTAAAACCTTTTTTAAACAAATGATTATCAAAAGTCAAGTTACACTCTTATAACACTAAAGTTAAGAATGGACAATAAATGCTAATGATCTAAGATTCTGAAAAACATGGTTCAGATATTTATTAACATGTTTTAAGTGTTGCAATTAAAAAAAGCATCAAATTGAAGCTTCAAGCAATTCGTGTACTACTAATAAATACTTGAAAAAGAAAACCTGCAACATGATCAAATCAATGCTGAATAAATGATGTTAATAAAGCTGGGTTTATATGATACCAATTGCACAAACATATTAAACAAGTGCAATTCTACTGCATTTTGTAAACCCAGCCAGATAATGTTCTAAATTTAAAATAGACATTAAATATGTGCGGTGCGATTATTTCAATATTTTTGGCACATCACTAGTTAGGACACCTTCAAGCGTTATTCTTTTCACACAATATTGTAAGATGTGTGCCGATAAATAGCTAAGTGTACGCTCGCGCCTGGCTACCACTGTACGTAACCATTAGACCTTTCGTGCTGTTATTTTTGCATCGAATTGTATTTATACACCGAGACGATTTCTCGTAATATCGCCAATAACTCACATGTATTCGATATGCCGTTTGGTGCCTGGCTTTTATAGTTGTAATTGAAATATTTTAAGCTGACTAATCGATTTCACACATTTACTAATTCTAAACGTAAGAAAAATGTCTTAATATATTTGTTATCGTTCGGGATGAGATAGAATCAATTCGCGTTAGGAAAATAGTGAGTCATCAGTGAAACTACAAAGTAAAGCCATACTCGTACTGGAATAGTAAGTATATTAAACATTTGAATATCAGTGTAGTAACACAGTATTTTCAAATGTTGTATGTCTAATCATTTTAGAATTTAATCATAATCGTCTAAATGTAAATTTATATTTTTACGAATGGGTGAGGTATTCATTTTTACAATTGACAAAAATGTATTTGCAGTGTCTGAAAGGCTTTTTTCAACTAATAATTAGTCAACGTGAACACGGCTTTCTAATTTACTATGACGCGTGACTAACTTAAGTGATAACGATGATTCACTATTTTCTTAACAAGAATACACTATAAATCCTAGGAGATCGTAGAAACATTAGATTTCTTCAACTTAAAATACTTCAATATGTAATGATTTTGTAACAGCGTGGTATATACAATGATAAGTACATAACTACGGCGCATCATTGACTATGTATTACTCTAGACTAAGGTTACATTAGGAAGATTTCTTTAATATATAACTTGTGTAGACTTCACTAGACCACGGGAGCATTTAATACAAGACCACTGGCGTTCGAAATTATTAATTACGATTATGTAATTATTTATTACGATTTTATAGTATTGAAGTATTATTGGAGAGTGATCGTCGAAGGGTCGAGATTGTGATATATAATATTGTTTTATATAGTATATCGTGGTACTTTTTATTTACTAGATTTAGCGATTACTGAGAGTAAATCAAGAGCGTGTATTTGTATATTAATTTAGTACCTGTCGTACAGCATTTTTATTTGTTTTTGTTGATTATTGAAATTATAACGAGTAGAAGATGAAGTGGGTTTAATGAAATCGAGTATTTTATGTTTTACGATTTTACTACGTATTGAGATTGCCGAGAATGGATTCCGCACAGAAAAAATAAATATGAAGTGTTTTATAAGTTTTATTTATATCTATAAACATTTATGAATTTGAATTCTGCTGTATTAGTTAATGTCTTATCAAGTGCAAATAAAACTGATATACGAAGCTATAGCCGCTCTGAAAAATATCTATGCAAATTAAATGATGAAATTACAGCATTGAGTACCAAAGCTGTAGTCTCGAGGTTAGATATTATTGTTTGCCCATTGTTAGTTATTTTTAATTCGTAATGGATTTGTATAAAGCGTAGAATATTTCATCGTAATGACGAAGAAAAGTTACCCCTCACATTTAACCCTTATTGAACCAAAGTGCTACACATTCACTAAAGTTTAAAACACAATGCCATTCCACATTTGTCTCAATTAAATGTTCTTTTGGTGTTAATGTGATAATTTAAAAGAACAAGCTTAATGTTAATTATTTAAAAGAGTTATTTTATGTTGTAATCGTTGTATTTAAGATAATAAAATAATTACCATATAGATGCTGTTTTTTTTTTATTTGACCTGCGAACGCTAAAAACACCAAACGTAAACAACCTCTTGTCCTGTAGGGGGAAGTGGGGCAGATTCATACAAGGGGCACCTTCATACACTAGAAATATCTGTGTGGCGCACATCAATTGAACGACTTATACGTGTATGCGTAGCTTATATAAATGTGTGTTGGCTCATGGAGTTTGACAGCAGTCGGTGTGAAAAGCGCTACGAGGTGGCATGGAAAATGATTCGGCCACGCCTAATTAATTTTTTAAACTCACTTTGTACATCTTTCTATTGATAAAAGCTGTTTTCTAGATTAATCAGCACTATTTTATTTAAAAGATAATAGGTTCAAGTTCGTGAATTGATATGTGAATACATATGGTTGGTTTTTTTAGGAAAAATTTTATTTCATTATCTTATGATGGGGTAGGTTCATACACCAACAAGGTACATTCATACTGTATGAATGTACTGTTTAACCTCTCGTATGCCGTAATTAGAGATCGAGAGAGATAGATCTACGCGAGACACAATGGCTTTTTAATTGTGTCTCAATTATAAACCCATTTTGTCTCGCGTAGATGTACGTTCCGGCATACGAAAGGTTAAATTGATGATTATTGGTACTACTACTACAGAGATATTTCAGTACTGATATGACTGATCAGAAAGACTAAGTTCCTTTAGTGCCATAAAAAGAAAAACTATCTAAAATGTTGTTCTCTTTTTAGTTAGTATTATTTAATTATCACTCTAATATTATGTGCCCATAGTTTATAATTGCTTTTGTTTTCAAAAACGTTGTATTTTGACATTTTGATTTTGATAAATAATTAAACATTTCACGCTCAATTTATTGTATTTTTTCATATGTATGAATCTGCCCCACCTGTATGTAAGTGCCCCGCATGTGGGGTACATTCATACATTTTTAATTTTTTGTTTCAACTTTTATAGAAAGCCGCACAAGTGTATTTACTACAATCACATATTTTTAATATAAAGTATAAGTAAGACTATTATTAGTTTTTGATGAATCGATACAGATATCGATACCGGAGAAATATATGACAAAATATATAAACTGTATGAGGCTGCCCCACCTTCCCCTACATTAAGTACTTCTACTGCAAAAAAATATGAAGGATTTAACATTCCCTCGCCAGTTACCTATGATAAAAAATGCGTTTACCTACACTCAGATGAACTTTTTCATCTATTGTCGGCTGGTGGGTAGTCTTAGTCTCGAAACGCTATCGTCAAAAGGGATGAATAGGGATGCTGGTGGGGTGAAAAGGGACAATTAGATTTTTCGCTTTGATATCAGAGTTTCCTACAAAGCATTATATTGTATTTTTTAAATTACTATTAATTTCAAGCACATTTCGCAAAAAGTATCAAAATACGTAACATTTTGTACCTATTCACCCAGTTTGACGGTAATTGTTGCAACTCTCAATTTGATCGGGCCCTGAAACTATTTTGAGTTATGATGAAAGCTATGATCGAATATCGTTATACACACAATATTGCTGCCGTACTGTAGAGGACTCTGAAGACATCGACTTCACATTTAAAATGGGATGGTGATCTTTCCTAAAGATCGATTTTTTAATCAGAAGTCTGTTCAGTCGAAAAATCGATTCAGTAATAAATTCCGAGTTCTTTAATCGATCCGTCGGTTACTTGGGAAAATAGGGGCTTTGAATGTTTTTAAATAATATGGTTGCATATGCCGGAAAAAAAGTTTCAGAGATCAATTCATTGTTTAGGATCGGTTTATAAAAACAACTCTCAGATAGCTGCCAGCCATCCCTTCTACAAGACATGCTTTCCTCTCTGCAGGCTCTGTAGGCTTTTCCTTAGTCGGAGAACAAGGTTAATCGATAACTATATTCTAGCATGGATTTCGTGGGTGGGTGGTGATAATTTTCTATAGTGGCAACTCTGCTTCAATTTAGACGAATGCCTCTCTAATTATTTCTAGTTGTATGCACCTCTTACGGCGGCTTTTCGTGAGAATGTTATTGCTGCAGGTTTAAATGAAAATCAAGAATAAATTTTAATTTTGTTTATTTATCAATTTCTGTATCCACAATAGATACACAATTGCAGATTTGGCAAATACAATTATGATTATTTACATGTATAGACAGAATTACCAAATATCCGTAGAAAATTACATTTTCAAGATCTTCACTAATTATAATTATGAAAATAGCACTAAATACATTTGAGAATGCAAGCACTAATGATTGAACTATTAAACGTCATAAATTTTAATTAAAAAACGCTACAAAAATACAACTTAATGGTTAAAAAGTCCGGCTTAAGTAATTATATTTGTTGTGATGAAATTAATGTACAAGTAAAATATAAAAATATCGCCAATGCTTCTTTAACAAAACACTTGTTCGTAACTAAAGCTTGTACTAAGGAATGTGAAAACATTATACCATTATGATACAGAAATTATAAATACATTAGTTATTATACATAAACTAAGTTTTGCTGCTGTTTATGCAAAATAAATTATGCGTTTCGATAATAAATTAAATTTTACTGGGCACTTGTACGAGATCCTGTCTAAACGTGACGAACAAACAGAGTATTACATAGTAAAATATCAAATAAGGCTAACTTAATTCGTTCAAGTACAACCCCTTAACACAATTTAGAGAACAATTCAACAGTCTAGCAAGAGAAATGCGAACGTGTTAGTTTAAGTATAAAAGTAAATAATTATAATCTATACAGTACTATGCTATGGAAGTCTCATGAGAGTGTACTGACGCCGAGCGCTTATAACTCGTCCCTGGATGGCAACTCGTCCTCTTCGTCTTCATCGCTCTGCAAAGGTAGACAACAAATACATTAATTACAGTAACAAACCATTTGTTTAGTCCAAGTGTTAGTTATTAATGTTAGTAGTTAGTAGAATATTACACCGAGGGAACATACTCCTAGGATAAAAATGTGCTATACCAGGTATGGTCTACCCGTGTACCAAGTTTCATCGACATCCGTTCAACCGTTTAAGCGTAAAGAGGTAACAAACATACATACACTCAAAATCTTTTGCTTTTATAATGTTAATGATTTATGATTAATTTAATTTATGGTTTCGTATTATGTTAAGTATTTATTAAACAATAGAACACCTGCTCTGACAACAGAAGTTATAACGTCCAATTAACAAGGTTATACACGTTATTTATGAGACAAAAGCAGTAACTTTAATTGGGGGCACAAATTAAATGTAAAATAATTAAAGACTAGACTTCAAATAATTCCAATCTGACATGAACAGTCTTTATAAAGCGTTTGTATTAGTCGTATTTACTGTTTGAGATGACTCAAAGAGATAAACGGTACAGGTTATCATATATAAGCCTTAAGTTATAATAATTTGGCCGAAAACCACGTGGATAAGACACGTCACATAACATATATAGAATAATCAGCCATTTTAATTTTCCCACTGCTAGGATTCAGGCCTCATCTCCAGGAGAGGAGGCACTACGTGGGCCCAGTGCGGGTCTGTGAATGTCACATGTCTTCGTATTTTTGATTCTAGGACATACCGGTTTCCTCAAGACGTTTTCCTTCAATGTTTTAAGAGCAGTGGTGATGAAAATAAATTACACAAATCAATGCGCCTGGCTGGGTTCGAACCCGCGACCTACAACTCGTAAGTCGGGATCATTACTACTGGGCACCACTGCTCAAAGAATGACACGCCACACAACACAAAAAGTCCCCCTACCGCGTCTGAATGTCTATAAGATGCAATAAACAGTGAGTAAAGAAAACCCAAGAATTTCAAAGATTTTGTATGAACGAAGTTGAAAGTTAATTAGAATGTGTAACGAATGAAAAACAATTTTAAATAATTAAAAAAATTCTGTCTTAGTACTTTAAAATTGGTTCAAGGACGACCTACTATGACGATAAGCACGTAATCAGAACATTGATTACGTTTTCTTCGAAAAAAAAAAACATTATTGAATGTTGCTAACGTGTCTGGAGAAGCTATCCAACAATATTTTTAGTTTATGCGAAACCAGAATATAATTTGTTCAGAATCAGTAACTGAATCGATTATTCATGTTACAATATTGCCGCCACGGGTTTTGAGCGCTGGCTTCAAGTTGCGCAGAAGTCAAATATTCGGTCTCTTTAGTGGTGCGAAGTGAGACGCGGGGGCGGGGAGTATCAGTGATTGGCTCGCCGCGCCATGGCGTCATAGACGTCACTCATGCGTTGTGCGTTGCACTATTGCTATTAGTGTGTTCTATTTTTCTTATACAAAAAATCGGACACCGATTGTCGGACGTGGGCGGGCAGCCTAAACACCACACAAGTCACGGCAGGTCATAGTAGGCATTAGGCGCCAGCAAACAGCAGGATGCAAGTACAAAACAACCCCTCAGTTGCCTGGATGGCCCGGTTACTATGTATTTTTGAAGAAACTTTGTGATTTTTCACGATACAGTTGTGAAACTTCGTCCATAGATTCTTTACATAAAAATACTAGGCGTGTTTCTGGTTTCAACGGTACATGGGTAGCCCTTGTCTTGAAATAAAACATAGGATACTTGTTATCTCTGGAGTATGTTCCCTTCGGATAATTGTCTATTATCACGCGTAGCAACTACTAGGTCCTCTAAAACATGGTTATCTGCTGGTTCACAATATAATTACAAAAGGAAGTATTGATAACTTACCACGCTTGGTGTGGGCTCAGCACCCTCACCGTCGCTCTCTACGAACTTGGTCAAGGCCGCCAGCGTCCTTTCACCGTTGTAGTCTTTCACCTGTGCAATGGAGACGAATCATTAGAAATTATATAAGTGACAAAGAGAAAATATTTCTGAAAAGGTCAATGGTTATGAAAGGTTAGAGGTTTATGTGCGTAACTTGTTTTCTACGTCTATCGATGTAATAAACGATGTAAGCGTTATTTTATTGTTCGAAAAGAAAACAGATTGATTGCATAAAATATACTATTAATATCGAATTACTCTGTTCAAATAGACTTCTATGGCGCCAAAAGTAAAATTTTATAAATGCAGTCCTTGATTGCGGTATAGTCGGCAGACATTCACGCAGTTTTATTTATTCAACTCGCTAACAATACACGGATACTTTTATTAGCGGATTCTAAAATTCTCCATTGAAAATCTACTAATTAGTGTTTAAACTAAACATAATTGGAAATATTTTATAAATAAGATTATTCTATACTTCGCTACAAAAAAACACACGTCTTATGATAGAAATGAGTTCAGTAAAAATAATAGCCTTATAATAAAGTGCCTTAAGCCTTATAAAATATTGCATATTAATGACTGACTTGATGACTTGGTCACGTTAGAAACACATTAAAGTAGCTGATTATTGTAATATTTTAAACATTGCTTAGTTACATCGAGAAGCGTGAACTGTCTGCTATAAAATGGGACCGTTAAATACGTATTAACCACGATAATTCGAAAAGTGCTCCTTATAGGATGGCAACAGAAATAACACGAATTTATTATCTTCCTTTTATCAAGGCCTATCCTTGAAGTTTTGATTGTCTTTTTACATATAAAACCAAGTTCCAAATTGCACCTGTTTTATGCAATAATATAACACAAGCATTTTATAATTATAGTAGATGAAATTCAAGATTTTTTTAAGATTTCTAACACCCATGCGAAGCTGGAGTGGTTCGCTAGTTTTATATGGATCATAGCCGTGTATAATGTTTAAACTTACGTTTTCACGGACTAGGTAAAATTTCATTATTACTTGAAAAAAAAATCAAGAATCAGTTAGCGTTTTTTATAGTTTTCATTTCATAAGATCGATCGTGACGAACTAACTGCCTATAAAGTCTTACTTCTTCGTAGCTAGGATAAGTTTTGTACTTTCATACATTAACAAGTCCTAAATCTTGTTAAATTAAGAGTTTAATAACAGTTTCCTCTTTTCATGTTCTAATTCATTTTATACAACAAAGTTGCTTTCCGCGTCTGAATTTCTGTTTATCCGCCCCACCTAAGCCACGCAACGGATTTAGATACGGTTATCACTTATAGAAATAGCAATAAACAAATAGAGGGAGAAATATAATAATAATATTAAAATTCCACAACTTTCACATAACACTATCTGATTCTATATGTATATGGATTGAGCTACATACGCTTATAGTACTATATAGTTCCACCCCTTAAACAGCTCAGTTTAGGTCGTAAAATCGCTCGTAGTAGGTACTCAGGATGGATGACAATGCTAGCAAATGTGATAAAAATGAATTTCCTCTTCCCGTACTGACCTGGTTATCCTTAGTGTACAGTTTGATGGTGGGGAAGGAGGTAATCTTGGTGTGTTCGAGCTCGTTGGCGGTGGCGTCCATCTTGGCGATCACGACGTCATCGTCCTTCTCGAAGTGCTCTCCCAGCTTGTCGTAGATGGGCACCAGCTGCTTGCAGTGACCGCACCTGTTGAGGAGGAGGATGGTTAGATTTTTTTATTTAAAATCTATATTAATAATATAAACAGGTAAAGTTTGTTGTTTTTATGAGGTAATCTTTGAAAGTACTGCATACTGGTCTGATTGCGAATTTTTTTCATCTATAGAAAGCTGCTTTATTCCTGAGTGACAGGCTATACCTATTTTATGTACGCGGGTGAAGCCGCGGGCAAAAGCTAGTATTCGATAAAGGTAAACAAGTGTTTGAGTTAGTCTTAAGGTAAATTGTAAGGATTTAAGGTAGATGTGGTCGCTAAGCGACAAAGCCCTTAAATAAAAAAAACATCTGAGCCTCTGAGAAACTTTGCATAATGAAGCAAACGATCAATTTCCAAGTCGTTGAACAACAAACAATGACGTTTGACACAAGCGAATTAATTGCGACCCACTGAATACGAACTAACGAGTAGCACACTTGTGCAAATTACACGATACTACGGTAAATATGACGCAATGTCGCCCCGACAAATACAGTGTCTGGGCTTGAACCCAGAAGCGTAGAAAGGTGTGGGCGAAGTGGGTCCTAAAATACGGCCTCGCACCCAAAAGGTTTTTTTAACAACTAGGGTTTTGTTTTATAATTTATGGACTCGCGTTTGACAGTGGTCAAACGCGAGTCCACGCGAGTCTGACATAGTGGTCATAGTGATGACCACTATGTCAGCTGATGGTAAGCGGCGATTTGGTCGAACACTGGGTTGCGACAGTCACCGTCTCGTTTTCGAATTTATGAGAAAAAGGCTTCGCTGATGCGCCCTCGCTTCTAAATTAATCCACACTACGCCTCTGCTTTAACCCGACCTAGAGACAGGCTGAACAAGTAACCTCATAACATCATAACGCCGCACAGCGGGTAGCATTTGATAACACAAAGAAATACACTGTAAAAGAGTACACATGTGCGATCATAATTGTTTTGTCTTTTCTACATAATTGTCCAAGGGCGATATGTAATAACTTTTATATTAATTTTATGTTTACTTTATAACATCCTGTTAATAATAGGATTTGTAAAAGAATAAAGCCTCGCTGACAAGCCTTTGCCTACGTCTAAATTAGACCACACTACGCCCCTGCCTGAACCCGACCTAGAAACAGGCTGAACAAGTAACCTAATGGCGTTATGATGTTATATTTGTATTGCACAGCGGGTAGCATTTGATAACACGAAGAAATACACTATAGAAGGGTACAAGGTGTTTTGTTTTCTCTACATAATCGTCCAAGGTAATGCAATAACTTTTATATTAATTCTGTTTACTTTATAATATCCTTTTAATAGTAGGTAATGCAGGTACACACTTGAGCAAACAATCTTGGCTTTTTTATTTACTCTTTCATATTTGCACAGATGCCTACATATTTAAACTACTGAGTCATTTGTTATGCTGATCAAGTTGTATTATTATATTAACAAATAACTAGGTTTAATAAATGGGTAACATAAAGGGCAAAAGGTATAATGTAATCGTAATTAATCGCGATTGTCAAGATTATCTATATATCTATCTACGTGGAAACCTTATCTGCTTACATGCGAAAATGAAACACTTTCAAGTATTGAATAGTGTAGGAAGCATCTGACGTGTACTTATACACGTCGACCACGTAACTTGAAGAGATCGACTTATTTTGTAGACAGTGATTCAATATGAGTAAATAACAGAAATTACATGTTTTCTCGCTGAAAAAAACATAACGCTGCTCTATACTAGGAATTACTCCTACATCGTGGGTGCGTTCACAAACAAGTAAACTCACATATACACCTGTAGGCCATACAAACATTTGTTCTTTGCGGGAATCGAGCCCGCGACCCCCAAGGCACAGTCGACGATATATTCGTTAAGAAAGAAATAAAGAAAACACGTTTATTTTCTAATATATATGTTGAAAGAATAATTTCACCTATTTTAATAAGTTTGCTAAACCATCCAAACAGTGGAGTGGTCTATAAGGAAAACATAATATAATCCTTACACGTTATAAAATAAAAATTCCCCACCGCGGTTACCTGCCTGTTTGTTCGCAATAAACTCAAAAACTACTGAACGGAATGATCATGGTGTTTTCACAATTAGACATATGAGGAAGTTTCAGGTGTATAGGTGTAATACGGGCATATTTTAGTAGAGAAAAACCGAGAACCTGAAAGGTATCTAATACCAGTGCAAAGCGGTATTGCCGCCCGTAACGGCTGTAACCAATAATTGTATGCCACATGACAAGACAGAGCACCTACCCAATTATTTAGTATGATATCTCTAACGCTATATCAGTAATAAGGTACTACTATCTCGTCCTATGATTACAAATAATGGGTTCCGATTGTGTGCGAGTTGTTTTATGTTAACGCGATCGAAACGTTTACCGCGTTTGGCTCTCTGATTGGCTAAGACATTGGAGCGAGCCAATCGGAACGCCGCACGTTATAAACGAGTCGATCGCGTAAGGCGATCATTATACGATAGGTTTTGCTGTCAGTTTTGCCACAGTCAAAGTGTTGATTGACGAAAACCCTACCGTCTAATGCGATGATTGACGTTTTTTAGCACTGATTGATGAAAACCATCATTCATGATTGATGGAATTGATTGACGCTTGCATGACCGTGTAATGGTCGTCTTAAGGTAAAACTAAATCGCACTAAGTACTTTGATGGCCACTTACCATGGGGCGTAGAACTCGACGAGCACCTTCTTGTTGGTGTCGAAAACGACCTCGTCGAAGTTGGTGGCGACCAGAGTCTTGACGGGCTTGGCGGCCCAGTCGGCGGGCAGCTCCTCGCTCAACAGGTGCTGTTTCAGGGTGCCGGCGAAGAAGGACTGAACGAATTCCTGGAAGAGAGGCAAGATGGTTAATATTGTGTTTGTTGATAAAGAATAGGGAAAGTTACAAGGTGAGTTCGTTAGTATATAATAACCGGCCGGACATGGGTATAGCTAATTGTACGCCACTAAATGACCTACATTAGCATAGTCGGCCTTATAATGTTCCCACTGTTGTGATTCAGGCCTTCTCTCTAGAGGGAAAGGGCCGTAATCCACCACGCGAGCCCAGTGCGGATTCATGGATGTTACATGTCTTCGATTTTTTGGTTCTAGGAAATGTCGGTTTTCTCATGTTGTCCTTCACCGTTTTGAGAGCAGTGGTGATGAAATAAATTACACAAAGTAATGCGCCTGGCTGGTTTTGAACCCGCGACGACTCGTAAGTC
The DNA here is from genome assembly GCA_910589285.2 of Mythimna ferrago. Lineage (NCBI taxonomy): Eukaryota > Metazoa > Arthropoda > Insecta > Lepidoptera > Noctuidae > Mythimna > Mythimna ferrago. Next base: position 8,719,229 of record OU342693.1, read on the forward strand.
GGGGCCATTACCAATCGGCCGCCACTGCTCCTCTACAAATGACCTACATTATATCCTCTTAAATATAGCATGATACCGTAAAGGTTTTATGAGAAAACACTCGAAATGTCGAATATGAGGTTCAAATTACCCTGTATTTTTTTTTTTGTTTTGCGTTTAGTATAAGGAGACAAGAGGAGATAAAATTTATCGTTACACACTGTAGGTTTCCATTATTAGTAAAAGTATTTACACAATCAAAGCGTGAATTAAAAAAGCACTTTTTGCAAAGAGAGAATTAATTTAGATAAACTTATTACTAACATCATTTAATTTATCCGAACTCACTAACTATGCATAAGCCAGTAAAGGCTTTAGTTGTTTTTAGTATAAAAATCAAATGTATACTGTGTTTTTTGAACATAAAAAAAAATACTGGGTTAAAGATGTGCTATTTATTTTTTTATCGAGTTGACGGTATGTGTACAAGTATCAGTTAACGGTATTAAATATCTGTTTCTTCTAATATCGATACTGTTACACGTAATTGATGGTAAGTTTTTTACTTGTAGCGAAACATGTTTTATGAATCATAAGCATAGGATTTTATTGCACCATTTAGTTTGCAAGAGGCAGCGAGAAATTCGCGCCCACTGATTTCATGTTTGGTATGAAACCTAACCGATTAATAAACACAAAGTAATAACGCCTACATAGTATGTAGTATTAAATAAGTGAAACCTAAGTCATTGAGCTAATAATAAGAACATAGCTGTAAATTGATTGGTATATTAGCGACAAATCACGTCTGTACCATGTGCGTAAGTGTTTGTATGATTGTGTTTAAATTTCTAATTCTTAAATGAAAATCTGTGCTTAGCAACATGTGGACATGATTTCCGTGACACGCGAATTTCATAGTGCTGGTAGATTTGCAAAACAGGGAAATTTTATAGATACAAAAAGTTGGAAATGCTTTTAAATTAATTATAAAAATAAGACTATGACGATGATGAATAGAGAAAATATGAGAAAATGCCTTTTGCCAATTATCTTTTTTTTTAGCATTTTATTAAAATCCGCAGTTTCAAGCTGCCTGTCCACAGGAGCGGAGCGAGGCTGCGGAGCGGAGAAACGGAGAAATATTAACCAATAGGATTGAAAAAATTTCCGCTCTTCTGTTTTTACAGACGACATGTCAGTCATATATATCTTTTTAGCATCTTATTAAAATCCGCAGCTTAGTAAAAAGCTCAGGATCCAGAAAATAAAATTGGAATTTTTTTCCATTTAATATTATTTTTTCAATTAAACTTCACTTAATCACAAACATGCAAAAGTAAAATGATTATTCCAAATTAGCAAAAACTAGATAACCAACCACAAGCAGCCAAAGACGAGAGTAAAAGTGTGGCTTTACTTGTTCTATGATTCATTTAACTGTTCATTGTAATGTCGTTTCCTTATCACAATTTAATTACCGAATCATAAACACGCTGACCAACAACTGTGCTTAATTGCCATTATGGCCACTATAGTACACATCGATAAAATCAATTACATAACAATGATTAGAACATTGTAATAGCTCCCTATTACAACCGGTAATAGGGAGCTATTTGGCGGTAGTTCGCGTGAAATCGGCTGATAGGGGGTAATTGATAAAATTAATATAAAAAATATATATAATGTATGTATTAATGATAGGGAGGCAGAAATACCGGATCTGTGTTTGTAACTGAATCAAAACTGTGTATTAGGTAGTTATGAAATTAAACGCGATAATATTTCTAATGGTACTAGAAGAGACAGATTATGACGGTCCATGGGAAGTAGGAACATAGGTGGTTTCAGTAAAAAAAATGTCTGGTAAGCCCTCCCGCTCCGCTTTACAGCGAAAGAAGGCATTTAATGACTCCCACCTTAAAAAAAGGCTAAGTCGGTACAAACATGTTATGCAGACCCGATGACCGTATAATGAAAAAGTGCATTTCCATGGCTACAAAGAAAGGAAGGAGAAGTAGACAGCAAGCTATCTGGTTGAAAAAACCTTACAGATTACGATGCTTATCAGCGAAGTGAATGAAGCTGAATGATTAAAAAAGGCGACCTCGCGTAACGGGAAGAGACGAGGTCAAAAAAAGTACTAGAAGAAAAAGTCCGAGACTTTGAAAGAAATAATGAAGTGTTGTGAGGCGTGTTTCATTGTTTTTATTCTCACGACTGTACTGGAATACGGACCGATATCATCTACACTAATAATCATAGATCGGAATAGGTAGGGAGGTTTTATGTGTGTACTTACCATAGGTTAGAATAATATGGATATTCCCCAAGACCCGGGATTTGGTTTTAAAGTAGTAAAATTATAAAAAAAAAACTATCTGGCCTTCGGGACTAATGAAATATTAGCCGAGCGCTCAAGATCCGTGCCGGTATCTGTACGCGTCTCAACAAAGCGGCAACGTTGCGCGCTTGGCAAAAAGTTTTATAGCGTGCTGTTGACGTAAAATTTACGTCGCATATCATGCGCTTATTGGCATTGGTAATTTTTTTTATACATATTAACAAAAATAATGAAATTCAATTAAATCCCGTAGTATCAGCCAAAATGCCGAGGAATATCCATATTAACATCAATGTTTGTGGTCAATGAACCTAAATAGCCCTACCTATTCCGATCATTGCTAATAATATAAAGAGGTAAAGTTTGTAATTTTGTTTGTTAGAGGTAATCTCTGGAACTAATGAACCAATTTAAAAAATTCTTTCACCAGTATCAAGCTACATGACTCCTGAATGACATAGGCTATATTTCATTGTAAGTAATAATATTTTTTACCACAAAAATATTTAACGCCTTCGCCAGGCGAGAGGGCACGAGTAAGTTGTAGTTTCATAAAATATAACATGTAATTATTCAAACATCGGAAACTATTTCTATGAAACCTAATTAAAATGTGCTAAAAACTTACTTCAATGGAGTTAGCAGAGAGCTCATCAGATGCAGGTTTGTATTTGGCCATGTCTTGTTCCAGGGCGATCAGGCGGGCGGAGGGGATCTCTTCCTTCTTCATGCCGAAGAACTCCAGGATTCTAAGGGACAAAAATAAATAATGTGATGTACAGAGTGATGACTACAAATAAATAGGGATAAGGGCCGAAAAAACCTGATGGTGCTACTAAAGTTGAAAATGTTCGAATTAAGAGAATCGAATAGGCTCGGGGTGTCTCAAACAGTCAGACAACTACTTATTTGGCTAATATTGTTATCATAATGTGGAGGTACTTAATCCTATAGCATAGCATAGCAAGATCGGCCTTATACTGTTCCCATTGTTAGGACTCAGGCCTCCTCTCTAGGAGACGCGGGCCTAGTGCGGGTTGGTCTTCGAATTTTTGGTTCTAGGACAAGCCGGTTTCCTCACGATGTTTTCCTTCACCGTTTTGAGAGCAGTGGTGATGAAATAAATTACACAAAGTAATGCCCCTGGCTGGGTTTTAACCCGCGACCTGCGACTCGTAAGTCGAGGCCGCTACCACTCGGCCTTCACTGCTCAACCTATCACACTAATATAAAGGTGAAAACTTGTGAGAGAAGACGGCTGAATGTTTTCTGGAATAGCACTAGAATACTTGTTAAATTGGGATAATTTCATATCATCACGCGAGCAAAGCCGCGGGAGCAGCTAGTATACGAATAGTTCTTGCGACTTCTAAAAATCTTGGAATACATTCGAAATTATTATAAAAAAAGATTTTAATAAGTTATTTGGTATTTCAATGCGTACAGGATTGTAATAATCCAATTAACGCTAGCCTCTGTACCTATATCGGCTCGTAATTACATTTCCCAACAACTTTGCTAGCAGAAGGAAATATCCTTGGCCGTCCTTGACATTTAAAACCATTGAGAGAAACACGTTTACCGGTGGATGGCGCGGGCGTTGGCTTCTTTTGAACTATTAATTTAAATCGAATCACTGTTTTAATAAATCTTATTTGGTTTGCACAAATGGGGTAAATTATTAAAGAAATGATGGCACACGTTTTTTTTTTCCATTACTCATAAATATGCGCAAAATTAAATTATCCTCGTAAAGCAAACTCCTTGAAACTAGCCACAAATGTTTACCTAAGTAAATAATGAAGGTTGTCGTTAAACTACCTCTACAAATAGATTTAGGGGGTGTTAAAGATTGTATGGAAAAGACCTTTATTTCTGGGCGTAAGAAACTTGAAATTTGGCACAAAGTAGAACTAAAACGAATAATAAATACTGTTATCATACCTATGTTTTTCAAAAAAATCTATAATATAATAATGGTGTTAGTTTCTAAGAAATAAGTTTATTGTCGCGACCGAAGTCGCGGTAAAAGTGCTAGTATAGGCCTTGGAATACTGTACCTCTGATGTTCATCTTCATCGGCATCAATGGCAACGGACATGACACGGTCGCGGTAGTTCTTGGCGACGGGCTTGAGTTCCTCCGTGTACTTGTCGAAATCGCCATTTTTCTATAAACAAAATATTCATCAGAATCTGTAGAACAAGTCGACGCAATCACCAAGCGAAGGTCATTGACACGAGATCGTTGAACTTTTTAGTGTTTGTCGTTGCGTCGTCTGTTTGTATTTGTTTATGAGCATGCTTTAACTACCGTCGCGTTTTACTACATGATTTTAGCGCTAAAAAAAAATCGTTAAAAACTACGTGGAACAGTCGTTAATCACCAATTTAATTTCTTATTGCTTGACTTTAGTTAAAAGTAGACTTATAATTATCTAAGTAAAGATGGGAAGTAGTAAAATGCGTAAAAAAGTTCATTAACCGATGCGCATGACCAATTGTCTAGTAGTGAACGGTGAAAGTTCAAGTCGGGGGGTCACCGGCTCATATCTCTACACGTTCACATTCGTGAAAGTACACCGCCAATTTCTCGTCTAACCACTTTCGAGATCAATACTGTTATACATACAGTTGCATCGTAAAAAATTACAACGACAATTTAATTCTTGGAACGATATACCACTATCCCACTACATACGTCTCAACAATGTTTGCCTTTTTAAGTGTGGACGTCTACTTTAAGAATCTCGTTAAAAAACAGGTTTTGCAAAGTAATAATAGCCGTCTACGATATCTCGTTTTCCTATAAATTTGAATGTCGGGAGATTCACATAGTTCTCGAATGAAATAAATTGGTGTATTCCTTGCTTTTAGACCGTGAAATTAAGTGACTAACTGACTATTGATATGTTATCAATCTATTTTTACCCTGTTAATTTGAATAGAATATTTACAATTACCTAATTACCATCTTGATGTATTTACAATTATAATACAAAATACTATACTTATAATATAAAAATGGAATTCTAAATTATTTGGAACATTTTGCTAAAAAACATACTGACCTAAACACTAAATAACAACACATAATTTATAAAAAAATTCAAATCTAATCATTACCTTGGATAGGAACAACAGAAGGTGGTATTTGATCTGTCCACCGAAGATCTTGGAGGCAGTCTCGTGGGAGAATTCAACAATGGTAGGCATGCTCTGGACGAACACCCAGGTCTTGAACAGGTCCTCGTCGAATTTCTCACCGTCGAATTTGACACGGGGTTCCTCGAACTGATGACAAAATAAGGAGATGAGTTAAAGAAACAAATCTACAAAAAAATAATTAATCATTATAACCTTTTAACCAACTACGTTGGATATATCCGACAAACACTCTCGCGTCTATTCCACCAGGATCCACGACCAAATACTCCATCTTGTCAGCTCTTTTGTCACCTGTGGGGATTGAAGAGCTGAACGAGATGGAGTACCCAGTCGCTAACACATGACTCAGGCGAATAGGACGCGGAAACACTCGTCGGACCAATCCAATGAGAGTAGTTTTTTTTTTTATTATTTCTTTGTTTGTTGGGGATAATGTGTGAAAGTACTGTAGCCTGATTCACGCAAAATCAAACAAGCCAAATATCGTTGAAGTTTTATAGTCGTTCGATCGAAGTCCTATCCAAAAGCGGTATCCACGATCTATCGACTTTTTTCCAGTTACATTAATAAGTATTCTACCAGGATAATGTAATACAGATGTTTTTTTAAATCGATGAATTTCAAACGACTATAAAATCGGTGTGGTTCAAACTCGATTGATGGATATGTGAATACGGAAATGGTCTAAACGACTAAATCGCTACGATATCGTTACGGTTTTCATTACGTGAATCGGGCTACTGGTCCGATTGCTAAAATTTTTTCACTGATGGAAAGCTGCTTTATTTCTGAGTGACTAGGCTATAATTTATGCGGGCTAATCCGCAGGAAAAAAATAGTTATTTAATAATGAGATAAAAAATACAAGTTTTTAATGAAATGTATCAATAATGAAAGAAACCTGTATTAATAACCCTACAGTTATTAAAATCAAGATTTGTAGGTAGGTATTACAAAACATAAGTTACCAATATAATACATAAATAAGATATCATTAATATATTATTAAAATAATGAAGATAAGTAATACATTGTACTAGTTATAATAATGTAAAAAAAATTGTCATAACTGAAACACATTCTTAAAATTGTCTTAGCACTTAAAATGTAGATTATTATCATTTAAAAGGGGCAATTAAAATCAAAATATAAAGATACAAGTTGCTGACTGATAACAGAGATAAGTGTGTCAATGTCATCACCGTTATTATAGTACTAAAGTGGACAATTGGATGCATGCTTCATTTTATCTATCTGCCTCCTTTGAGGCCAACAAACTTATTATCTGGTAACCCAAATGGAGGACAATATCAATGATGTTAAGTACAAACATGTGCATATTATTTTACAAATTGACGTGTATACATTTTAAGTACTTAAAGTATTTTTTTTTTTTTCTTTGACACAAATATTTACTTTGCTAAATATTTTGTAAACTATTAATTTCCTTAGATTATTGTAAATGTGAGGACTATGTTGATTGCTTTTTCTTTTCTATTCAGTAATTTTAACGTATGTCTGGCAATTTGAGTATTTTCTGCGGCCTACCCAAATGTCCTTTCTTTGGTATTGTTCGTCAAGTCGTGGAGCTCCTTAGTAGTCCTAAGTTGAGCTTTTCGAATACTGACAAATGCTTACACTGATTGGACAGGTCCACTCAAATCTGTATGGTTCTTTCTTCAAAAGACCATCTCAGACAAATCTGCATGGTTCTCATGTGATTTGACCATTACATATTTACTGTATGGACTTTAAAAGAGACTTTGACCCCTGAGTTTGTTTCGGTGTTTCTTCTCAGGGTAGTCAGATAGGAAACACCGGCCTCATCTAGCATAAATTGACGAAAAAAAAATTGACGTGTAAAAGTGTTTTTTAAACCTATTTGCAAAATAAATATCATTTATCATTTATCATTTATCATTTATATATTTTATTAGCTTCTGCCAGCGGCATCGCTCGCGTGAATTTTGGTTTCCCCATACAAATTTTGGAACCCCGTTTTATCGCCTTAGGGATGGAGTTTAGAAAAATTCGCTCTATAACGGATGTCTATAAGGACCCTACCTGCTAAATTTTAAGTTTGTAGGTGTTATAGTTTAAGAGGTTTCATGATCAATCAGGGAGTGGTATTTCACTTTTATATATATAGATAAACTATTTATTACATCAATATTATGCAGCTTAAATGTAGAATTGGATTATAAAAAACCGTTTAAATATACTCTTAGGATAGAACAAAGGTTGTTCTATCTTTACTTCTTTAAATAAATATGTTAATAATATTCACAAAAAAATGTGATAAGATTATTAAAAAGGTACTTACCTATTTAATAATCTTTTGATGTGCTGTGAAGTAACATTCAACAATACTTGTGAAACTAGTTAATTAAATTATACTGCTAAGTTTGCAAGATAAAAATAATTGATATCTCTAATTTGTTAAGTTAAAGAAAAGAACTATATTTCAAGATTAACTTAATTTTTACAAGTAAGCATGGTATGTGACGATGTGTACTTACGTTCTTGAAGAGAACAACATCCTCATCTTCAGCATCCAACTCAGCAATAACTTTCTCGTCAGACACAACGGCGAAGACCTGGTCGTCGACACCACTGGCAACTCCAAGGAATGCTTTAGCCTTATCAGAGCCCTGGTCGGAGAAGAAACCAAAGACAATGACATTGTTGGCAGCAATAAGTTCCTTGGCTTGCTCAGCAGAAGAAACCTCGAGGGCTGGGGGACCAGTCTTCTTCTTCAGCCAGGTGATGATGTCATCGGCTTGACGACCACCTGAGTGACAGATGTGTAATTAGTTTGAGAAGAAATGAAAGTTTTATTGGAAATTTATTATCAGTTTATTGGAAATTTAATTTTTTATGGAACTCTATTTACTGTTAGGTACTAATGCAATCAAACACTTGTTAGCAGTCTGACATTATACTAATTGGAATCAATTAAGGCGCAAATTCTAATAGAAAATATTTAACTTTTTTTAAAATGAACCATAAAAGTTTAGAAAACAGTAGTATTATCAAGACGCAATTATAGTTTTTAAACATACCTGAGTAATCAATAGGGCTGCCGTTTCTGAAGAATTTGAGTGTAGGGTATCCCCTGACGCCATAACTTTCGGCGAGCTCTTGTTCTTGCGTGGCATCAACCTTAGCCAGCTTGATGGGAGATTCCTCCTCGGCCAGCTTGGTGGCGGCCTTGGCATACTCCGGAGCGAGGGACTTGCAGTGACCGCACCATGGCGCATCTGCAAATAGTAGTTATGATTCACAAAAGCATGCAATACGTGCCGGCACGCGCGCAACCATGCCGACTGACGTGTCATTCACATTTTAATGCAATCATGAATAACAAAGGGCTGAATATTTATATCTACAGTAAAGAAAGGACAAAAGAATAATAGCTGACAATAAAAAACTTACAGAATTCCACTAATAGGAAATTGTTTGATGAGACAACACTGTCGAAGTTAGATTTGCTCAGTACGAGTACGTTTTCTTCGGTGGGCACTTCATCAGCCAAAGCGGCGCCCAAAAGGGCTAACGCCGTAAATAGGATAACTTTCATGTTGAAAAATACGGCACTTCACAAGCCTTCTCCGAAGACGAAACTCTACAAAATGCCGAAATAGTGCCACTTCATTCACTCCCGTCTCACTTGACGTGGCAGCGTCGATCGTGTGTAGAGCTGTGATTGGTTGAAAGAGGTGATAATTTAAACTTAGCCTGGCAAAGGAAAATGTTTACACGCATCCATCAATATAAACAACAATAAAACTTTTTTATTAAAAAATTGGTTTTATCGATAGAAAATGGTGATATTCAAAGTAAATTAACAGTTTGCCTATATTTTTTGTGTATGAAAATTAACTAAACTCTCAGAGTTTAGTTTCATTCAGTAGTTTTATACATAGGCACACCTTTCATAAATCCCGCAAACGATATCATTTCCATTGTTTCCGTAATTTATGCTTTCGAATCAAGCAAATTTTAAAGATTTTCCTTTTATCCTCAAGGTCCAGGAAAAAATATGATTATTTTCCTTTTAGTTTTTGTTCCTAAACAGCTGTTTATGACACGTGTCAGATGCTGTGATGCTGTCATTTCACTTCAATGTCAAAGTCAATGTTGATGAAAAAGTAAATAAACGTGTGAAATGAAAACAAAAATCATTGAAATAAAATGAATAACAACAAAAGAGTAACAAGAAATACAAATTATTGTAAAGCTAAAACGTAGATAGGGTTTCAAGAATACATTAATAAGTCCAGGTAATATGTTTGTGTTTTGATAGAATTCGCTATGTAAACAAAGAATATTGTGAGTAAAGTTTAGCAATAAAAAAAAGCTCACTGGAATTTCCATTATGATTGAAACCTTTATCCCGACTACGAATAAGATTTGGTTTACTTGAAATAAATCTTGTTATCTTCCAAACTTAATTCTGAATAACAATTCACTTCAATGGGAACTATTACATAAATTACCCTTACTTGCAGTCTTTGTCCTCGTCCTCTTATCATTATGTTATTAATGATACCATAACATCTTTTTTCCCTTCATCGTCATATGCCAAAATACACTAAATATAACACACACACACATAGGTACAAATTCCATTCAGGAGTAACAATTATTTTACTATAATAATATCGAGACTCCCACGTGATCGACATAAATAACAAACACGCCTAAAGCATAGTAAATTACAAAAGCTGGCACGCATACCACACTATTACCGATTTATTTTAGATGTTTTAATATTGGACCGTTTCCAATTTTTGTACTAGTGTCCTTCCTCATTAACAGTGGCAAAAAGTATTCTTATTGTCTTTGGTAATTAATTGGGGGTGTCTGAGACAATAAGGTATGTTTAAATTATTAGAAAATTATTAATAAATTATAAATTAATATAAAATTATCAGATTTCATTGATTGGTGATCAAAATTATGTAATATTCATATTTATATAAAGGAAAATATAAACTTGAGATTATTAGTGAGTGAGAAAGTGAAGCTGTGAATATTTTCCTACCAAATTAAATGATGCGATGAATCTAAAAGCCTGTCTTTTAATGTAATTATCCATATTTTCAATTATATACATATGTCAATTAAATTAAATATAAAAGAATCAACATTACACAAAGGAAACGTCAAATGTCAATAAATAACCTGCCCCTGATCGTTCCCGGTGCAAAGGTGCCCATAACACTTATATACATTATAAACAATTTCATGTACAGAATAGTGAACTATGAACCAGGAAATGTGCTGTGAAACTGTTTTAACCATGTGACAATCTTATGCTTTTGTTTTATTTAATAATATACTTTTTTTTATTGCTAGTGTTTTTGTTTCACTGTATTATTTTCTGAAAATTAACTTAGTGTATAGTCTGTCTAATAAGTTAACTGACTTGGGAATTTTGTATAACATTTAATCATTTAAAAAATATTTATATACAATACTTTTTATAAGGTTCTTCTGTTAGTAAACAATGATCTCTATCTCTTAATCAACCTTGATTATTCAACCCGTGTTGACTGCATCAGATTTCATTAAATCCTAATTAATTACCCAAGTCGTTTAACTTATTAGACAGAGTCTACTTACTTTTTTGTGAAATGCTAATAATATAATTTGATATTCTAAATAAAACAAGGACAACCCTAGTAGAAAATGTAAACACAATTTTAAAAGCGTCACACTGCAACATGCATTACAAATTGTTTCTAAAATATTTACACCTTCATTCATATTTCAACTTGTCTTATCCATGAGTAATAAAAATGTTAGTAACACAGTGCAAAATGCCACATTTAAATGTAACAAACATAAATTTTATTTTGAATTTATGAAGTGTTTTTACTAAACTGAATCCTGTTATGATTACAGATGCCAGAACTGACTGTGACATCCGAAATATATGAGGAGTATGATTATAAAACTAAAATATCACCTAGCACTGAAGGAAGTAAGTAATAAGTTCAGCATTTTATTCTGTTTATGAATTAAAAGTGAAATATTATATTGTTAATGGATTTGAATTACCATAATAATATGTTGTTATTATAAGCAATTCAAAACAACTGCTCAATTCTCTCATTCTTTTATAATTTGTTTAAAAATATTAATCTGTTCAAGCTTATACAGGAAATAACAGAAAGGTTTGCTTATTTTCGATATTTACAGACTACTTTATGAAGAACTAGTGCATCTCACCATCAGAGATTGCATCACTGTTTACCATCAGGCGGAATCGCAGTCAAGCACTAGTCTATATCAATTAAAAAGAAAAAAATATTATTTACGTTCTTGGATACCCTATGAATAAAACGCTCAATATTTTATAATATACGGGGACGCCGGCGTTCGCTTGGTGTTTAACCGAATGGCGCGAAGCCGGCGTCCGCTTGTGGACCGGGTGATTGTTGTAATGTCCCGTTTACCCATGGGCCCAGCCTCGGCCAATCGCCATCCCTAGCCATTGTGTAAACGGGGAAACCCAGTTTACACAATGGCGATTGGCCGAAAAAGGCCCATGTGTAAACGGGGCATAATCCCTCAAAAATGTCTTAAAACTTTTTTAACTTTCAGATGTGATATCAGAATTCCCATTTCTATTACCAAAAAATGGTAGCAGGGCCACTTTTGATGAGGACAATGATTTGGACATTGAGAGGCCACAGAAAGAAGTTATTAAAATAGGTGAGTTGGACTCAGACACACGTCCTACAAACCTGGTTTAGGCAGATTATAATCAGCCTAGGATACTTTAGACTTAGTCCCCCCAACTGAACCACTAGACCTGCTGTGCCTAAATTGTTTTCGAATGTTTTGTTCTAAAATAATGTTAATTTCTGCACAACATTTTCTTCGCCGTTTTGAGAGCAGTGATTAACCAATCGTACAATATAGGCTATGTGCAAGCCTGGATTCAAACTCGTGGCACTCTTGTTTTGACTTGGAACACAGGTCTACCACAAAGCATCACAGCGAAGTTAACTTTCATCATCATCACCTCCGGTTACTATGGGCATATGCCCCTCTTAGCTTGTATCAATCCCCACCCTCCAACATGTGAGATCTACCCGCGATGGCAAGCAATGTCGTATGCCCATCTCGTCGCCTGGCGACCATCCAAGCTTTGGACTCTGTGGAAAGGCGTGCGAAGAGGCAAATTGGTGATCCAGATTAAGTCCAATCTTCAAAGCCTTGAGCACAAGCGTAGGGTAGCCAGCCTTTTGGCATTTTACCTTTTAGAATTGCATGACTTCATTCCGCCATCTCCTGTCTACCATCCGGCAAACCGTTGTACGGCGAGTATCCACCCTTACGTTGTTGAAACTTCTACGGTCCGGACTAAGCGTTTCGCGTCGTCGTTTATATCCCGTACATCGAAAGACTGGAACAGTTTGCCTGCTGCGGTCTTCCCGTCCGATTATAATTTAGGTGTCTTCAAGGCTAGAGTGAATAGGCTCTTAATAAACTAGTGCGCCTCACCATCAACGATTTCATCACTGCTTACCATCACGTGGGATCGCTGTTGTTGCTTGAGCACTATTTTAAATTAATTAAAAAAAAAACCACTTTCCATATTATTGATATTTTCAGAGCACAGTTCCAAAACCAAAATTGCGCTCGTCGGCCTACAAGTGTGGCGGGGCGCGTTCCTTCTCGGTGATTGGCTGATACACCTCGGCTTGAAGGGAGAACTGACCAATAAGAGCGTGTTGGAGCTCGGCGCAGGCACTGGATTTACTAGCTTTGTAGCAGCTCTATATGCCAAGAAGGTTGTTTGTACAGGTAGGTAACTATTTTTCGGATACCTAGTAAAAATAACGTAGTGTAGTTTTTTTTTTTTAATCCAAGTAATAGATTATGGACCATATCATCGCTTATAGTCTGTCTAAAAAGTCAAACAACTTGGAAATTTTTAAACGAGATAAAAATCTGTTATTTAAATTACATAATACTAATTAAAAATAAATTAATAGTAAACAATGATCATCTCTTTGCAACCTTGATTGTTCAACCAGTATTGACTATATCAGATTTCAAGATTTTGTTGATTAGATTACCTAAGTCGTTTGACTCTTTAGACAGACGCTACCAAATCAATACAAGCCTAGATCGAATTATTAAACAACTCTCTTTCACTTCTTAGGAAGATCCCGCTTAATGCCAGCGTCTCAGCGTCGATAGCTGAGACTCTATAGTTTTGCTTTGCACCGGTGCACTCAGTCTCCATAAGTTGTAGATTGGACATAAATAATGAAAATAAATAAATAGGTACCATCAATCTTTTGTAAGTGCATATTCCTTTCATCATCATTATCCACCGCCCGAATTCACCAACTGTTAGGCCTCTCTTTTCTTGGGCCAAGTCTGGAGCCATCCTCATCCAGGTTCTACCCGCGATGACAATATCGTCTAACCATCTGGCTGCTGAACGACCAATAATATTCCTTCTACCAGTATTGGAACGCTACTAGGTCATACTCCATCTGTCGTCACCGTACCTTGTTATGTAAAAAGTAGAATAAAAAATCTTTTCTTCGGGACGGACACACAGCACAACGGTTAGGGTGTTCGCCCCGCATGCAGACAATTTCAAAATGCAAAAAAACGCGTGCGTATTCCACGCATTATAATAAATACTTATATGAAATGGATATTTGCGGGGGTTATGCGTGCGTGCGGTGCAATCACTCATGCGAGTCATGCGTGATCAAAACCGCACGATATTAAAATACACCCTTACAAAAATAAAGTAAAAGAGAATTCAAAAGTCGTACCGAGAAGGTGTTACTATCTCAGCATTTGCTGCATGTCAGATACCCAGCGCTGGTTTCCAGCTGGCACCCGGTAGTGTCGAAAACTTCCGTACATATTGTTATATGTCTTCGGATCTCAACGCTTAGATTCCATTTCCTTGCACTCTTAATTTTACTTTGTTTCAGACATTGATATGGGCGGTATCTTAGACCTTATTAAGTTAAACGTAAAATACAATAAGAAGTTAGTAAAATCTCAATTCAAAGTGATGCCTCTGGACTTCACTGATACTGTTTGGAGTCCGTCGTTGTTGAGCGAAATTAAACAAGCCAGCATAATAATAGCAGCTGATGGTATGTATAATAATTATATTTTAGTTGTTGAACTGCTGACGCCGAATAAGATCTTGCTTGTTGACGCATAAGGCCTATATGTCGTTGGGGCGCCTCTGGCGGAGGCGGCGCGGCCATCAGTCACGTCGCCAACAAAATGTGTATAGCTCTATACAAGGTGCAGTTTTAAAACTGCACAATATTTCAGGAGGTTGTAATAAAACTCATAAATAATCATGTAAAAATACGAAACCTGGTCAATAATCAGTAATACTTGCTATTTAATTTTTTTAATTTTAACCGTTTTTCAGAATAACTCTCTAAATACACTTCTTAAAAAACAGAATCACCCGTTGTGATTCGATTTATCGTACGTCATGTCTCTGTGTGTGTGAGGGCGTCAACCTGTACGAGGCTCCGCCCACTTATTCTACGAAATGTTAAAAACGAATAATTTAGCCTTAAATGTACCTACCTAGTTAAATTTCGATGATCATAATGTAATTTCGTTAATTAACTAATTTTTAAGCATCATTACAATGCGAAAATCTTTTAAAAGTACCAGTTGACGTTGCGTCGTTAGTTATTTACCTATCAGCTGATGAATAAGAGGTTAGGCCAAGGTCAATAAACCTTATGGTGCGTTTACTCGTGGTTTCGACGTGTAAAGGCACCATTACATATCACGTAAGCAATACCTATTCGTGTACCTGCTGCTTAACTTTGAAACTATGATTGCAAGTTAGACGGAACATAGCTTAGCCAAAATAATGTTTATTTATGTTAGCCTTAGTTTTGCTTTATTACTGATACCGTGACTGAGACGCATAATGTTAGTATGTTGTACCTACAAGATGTTGACATGCCCTCTCGGTATGATGAAAGCGAGCGAGCGCGCGCGGGATTTAGGCACTAAACAAAACGGACGACGGCGTCTAGTAAGTAGTAGGTAGAAACATACCTACCTACATGCAATCGCAGTCGGCGCGTTGTAGGTAATTCATTATCAAGGTCAGTTTTCCGTAATAATTTCGTTTTTTTGTGTGGATTAAATTGGTTGATGTAAAACATCCCTTCCTACTTTTTAACGGGTTGAGGACCGACAAAAATACCTCAAGGTAATTTGTGCTAGTTAAGTAGGTAGGTAGATAGGGTTTTTAATGATTTATCTTACCTGATAGGTAGGTATTTTTGGCATAGTTAAAAATTTTAAATCAACTGATTTACGTTAATCAAATTGATTTGGCTAATAACTTATTTACAAATGTTTTTTTTATGTTCACAAATGAAATAAATAAATTACCTAAGTAGGTACCTACTTATGTTACCTGGAGGTATTGTTCAAAGTGTCCACCTTCACAATCCAGGCAGAGTCTAGCACGACGTTGTTGATTTCCTTTTAATTTACGTAGCACAAACACATTTGTTTTCAAAGTTTCGAAAGCACTTATCACCTTTTCACGTAATTGTGTAACACTGGTGCTTATTTTAAAATGGACTTTGGCTATTGGGAAACAGTTCTACGAACATCTCGATAGCTCGAGATACGCTGTCTCCACTGATAGCATACAAGCGGACCATCTCCGTCAATTCTACATTTGAGTATTGGTCCGTCATTTTTTAGCACTAGACACCGCGTACGTAACCGTTAACCGAAGGCGAACCTGAGAGCGGAAAGTGCACGCGTATGCACACGTCGGTGACAACAATTGCACTAAAGTAAATCGATTGATCGATGGCCGCGGGGGCGTGGCTAGGGTGTGTCCGCACGGGACGGTGATAGGTGCTTTATTATGAAACTATCATTGCGTGTTTGTGTGTGTGAAAGCGCGGTTATAAGGCAGGTATCAGACTGGCTGCGTTTTAACAAAGGTAGTTCACACATACCGATTTCCATAAATAAGAAAAAAAATAAAAAAAAATTACCTACTCATTTTGTTATTGATTCGGGTCGAGAATCACTAACATAATTACCTCCTGAAATTTCTAGCAGCTTCAAACCTGCACCTTGTATAGGGTACCACGCGTGGTGCCTGTTTGGTTGCGCAAAACTATAAATCTTTTTGGCTGGCGATTTTTGAAGACATTGTATATTTTTGTGAAAAAAACTTTTTTTCGTGTGCATAACTCACAGAGCGCTCAGTGCCACAAAAAATTGTTTACGCTTATAAAAACAAAGTGCACATTCACAGAATTAGCACAAGTGTGTTTATGGTACATATCCAAACCTCCAAGACCAATCCTTTGCGAAATAGAATAATCTAAATATCGCCACACATTGGCCACGTGCCACAGCCAGAAACGCCGCTACGAGAAGAAGCTGACGCGCGACAGTCACTTGTGGCCGGTGGCTGCTATTCTTCTTACCCATATGCGCAGTATCATAGTGGACTCTGACGAAGACATAATGGCCTATGACGGCGTTTTGTTTCGGCGTTTAGTGGCCAGTTCGGGCCACAAGAAGCGATCAACGGCGATTTGTAGCGTGTGGCGGCCACCTGCGTCAACCGTGTTCGGCGAATCCATATAAAATGTATGAAACCAGCAGGAAATATACCGGTGGCGGCGTTGTGGTTGTGGATGGTTGCAGTGTGCAGCGACCCTATGTAGGTATGGCTGGTTTCCACTACATCACGCCTCAGTACGTATTGCGTTGAAATTAATAAAGAAAAAAGACAGCTTGAATTGGTAGGTTACCTATTAAGACTCTTCAAGAAGCAAAGTGCAAATATATCACATTTTTTTAAATATTTTTCCAGTAATTTACGACGATGACCTCACAGCAGCGTTCGTTTCCACTATACAGAAGATACTCAACACACAGCCACCAAAAACGTTATACATGGTGTTAGAAAAGCGGTATGTGTTCACGATAGAGCACATGGACTCCGTCGCGCCCTGCTACGAGACATTCCTCACTTTGCTCGACAAAGTCAAGACAGAAAACGCACATTCCACCTGGAACATACAGCAACTACCTCTAGACTTCCCTCAATATTTCACTTACGATCGCGTCAAAGATCTAGTTCTATGGAAAATATCTTCTACACCAAATTAAATTAAAAGACAATCTAGGAAAATTAAATCGTTATTTTTGAGGAAACAAAGTCTTTTATTAAAACATCCTGTAAATTAAATAACCTTTATTTCAATTTGGTTTCCCGAATGTCACAACAAAAGTGAACAAACGAATCGATCAGATTTTTAATTTAAATAAATACATCGGACAAAACGCTACGTCATAAATTTCAACATCGTACAAATATTGTGTATAAATATAAAATGTTTCCATAACTTATTTATATCATGTTTTTGTTCGAACTTTCCTAAAGATAATAATCTCACTAAAGACGAAATTCTGAAATTATAATCTAGACTTAAAATTATTTCTGTGAGGGCCAAAATTCGTTGTATTTCGTGAGGAAAGTTTTCCTTAGTTCGGAGTTCCTGGCTTGTTGGTCCTTTTCCTTGCTGAGCGTCTCGACACTCTGCCCCACGCACAGGTCGCCCGTGAAGTGGATGATCACCACTTGGGTGTTAAACGTCACGTTTTTGTCCGGGCTCTGCTTACTATAGTTTGTTTGAGGAACAAAATCCATTGGGAAAGGTACCGTCAAGTTTTCTGTGGACAAACATACCTGTTACTTGTGAAAGGTGAATGGGCATAATTCTGAGAAACTCCCACTTTGAAATTAAAGAAATTGACGTTACTTGCATAAGCGAGAAGCTTAAGACTGCACGTTGTGGTAATACTAACCAAGTACCTAGTGGTCAAAAGAGCAGTGGTGATCCCCCAGTGTTACCAGCCCCGACGTACATTGTATAATTTACTTTTATTACCACTGCTCTCAAAATAGTGAAGGATAACATCGTGAGGAATCCGGGATGTCCTGAAACCAAAAATTCGAAGCCTTGTGACATCTACTAACCTGCACTGAGGCTGACGAATAGGGTGTAAAGCTCCATCCTTCTTTCTAACTCGCACGCCAGACATTTTCACGTCATGGTAAGGTTCCTGGCTGCCTGTGCTGGTGGGAGGTGACTTATGGATGAATGAGGAGGAGGAGTGTAACATACCATTGTATTCCTCAACGCCCTGCACGGAGGAGTCGCCGGTACACTCAGGCCCGCAGCGGCCATCCTTGAGGATGCCACGCATGGTCGTCAGCTTACTGATGGCCTTCTCGCTGCTTTTAATGTTCTGCTCGTTCTTATGCTTGTCTATGTTGCGGAGGAACTTCTTCATCTAGAAAAAATAAAGAAATAAAATAAATATCCATGTTTTAATTGCGTTACGATGATCAATTGACGCCTAATAGGCAAATATTACTCGAATACTCACGGTGTCAAAAAGCCTCCACTGCAGTAGGTATTGTTGGTACGTTACTCCTCTCATGTGGAACCTATTTCAGAGTACTATGAGACTAGCTATTAAAAAACATTCCACTACAGGGATAAGGCCTCTTCTTGTGAAAATAATACAAGCTACCTACTTGGGCTCACTGAACAACACTCACTGCAAAAATAAATTGATATGACTTAGGCAGGTACCGTCTTAGATATTTTCTTCGGTGGATCGGGATACGACATTTTCGGTTCCCCTGGGTTACTGCCGACCACGTGCAATGTATTTTTGGGGATATCGAAGTCAGAGTACACTGAAGGTTGCCCATCAACGGGCTCCTTCTGCCGCGAACCCGTCGACGACTTGCTGTTCGTCGGCACGTACGCAGACTTCTCAGCGCTTTCCGATTGGCTCTTCTGTATGGCTGTTTTATTCTTGTTTTTTTTATTCCTCTGAATGGGTGAATCATCTTCGTTCGACAGGCTTTCTTCTGACGTCGAAGGGAACACTTCGTTGAGGCTCAGAACTTCCAAATTGCACTCCTCAAGGATCGAAGGGTTGTTCACATCGGCCACTTGACACAACTGGTCCGTTGAGTGTATGCTTATGAACGACTTTTGGCCGGTGCACAAAGCGCCTTCCTCGCTCGAGGGAGATGGTTTCTTTGAAACAGTCACTGCAAGAAAATTGTGTGGTTCAGGGTTCAGAAATACTATGTTTGTATGTTACTCTTTAACGCAAAAACTACTGAATGGATTTCGATGAAACATGTGCTCGGGTAGACCACGTCTTGGAATAGCACACAGGATATTTTTCATCCCGGGAGTATGTTCCTTTGGGATAGTTTTTTTCTATCACGCGGGTGATTTTTTTAATTTATTTCTCATAAGAATAACTTTTAACATTTGTTTAACATATTTTTAACTCGCTAAACTTTATGGTTTGATGTCGCTGGCAGCAGCTAGTATGTCATATGTAGAGGAAATATTTAGATCAGATGCGAAATCTTTGTGCAAATTAAGCAATGCCCGTGTGTAAAGTAGAACTTTATGGCGCGCCTGCAAATCCTTTTTCTCGTATTAGCATTACATCTGTCACATTTCCGTCCGAAACTAGATACCTAATAAGTAACAAAAAGCGTAGATATCATTGAAGACATACATACCAGAGTACGTGCAGCTATCGGTGGCGTTAACACTTATTACATGCCCTACAAAATAAACCAACAGTTATTTGACACATCATAAGAAAGCGTACAAGACTCGGGAACTCGTCCTCACGACTCTTACCTTCGGCCTCATGTCTGTCGGTTGCCTGAATGTCTGTTCTACTTTTATCAGATAATTTGTGTGCATTCCTCGAATGTGACATATTTAACAACAAATTTCAGTTTGTGAACTTTGTCAAATGGCTTTCCATTTTCTCTTTATTTGGTTAACTTTGACAGTTCTAATTTTAATATTTTTTTCAGCTATGAGTTTAGGTTTCGGAGATGATTTTACCTCTTTTCTATGAACTTTTTACACTTTGTATGTGTGACAAAGAGGGGACTATCGATAAAAAGTCTTGTATTAGGTAATGCCCATAATTGGCTAACCGTGGGTAAAGAGCGCGGGAACAGCCCGAGTCAGGGCAGCGCGGGTCATTGCCTTAACCGCAGCGTATAGTTATCGGCACGAATATTGAGCGCTGGCTTCAAGTTGCGCAGAAGTCAAATATTCGGTCTCTTTAGTGGGGCGACGTGAGACGCGGGGGCGGGGAATGTCAGTGATTGGCTCGCCGCGACATCGTGTCATAGACGTCACTCGTGATTTGTTCCCTGCGCTTGCTGCATGTATTTAACAACGACGACGATTGGCTTGCCAATTATGGAATGCGCAAAGCGATCCCCACTCTGACGCCGAGCGCTCAATATTCGTGCCGATAACTATACGTGATGTTTTTTCATTTTGCTATATGGGGGAAACTTATTCAGTGAGGGAGACAATAAAACAAAAGTATTTGAAAATAATTCTTATATTTAATTTCATCATAAGTAATTTTTACTGAACATATACTCAAAATGGAACAATATAAAAATAACAAAATAGTGTCATTAGAATCAGCATTGCAAAATGGAATTATGATATCATAACTAAATGTAAAAATATTGAGTGTTTATTGTATATTATTATTACAATACGTTGTAACAGTCTAATACAGAAATATAATTAATATTATGAGTTGATAAAACACAGACATTAAATTGATTTCACTTAATGATACTTGTGAACACTTTGATGATATACTAAGATCGATTGTGTAAGAACCACGTCAGTTGATTGAGATGAGAGTAAGGCATAGCAACCCTGCAGTCTTGTAGAAATTCATGTCAAATCAAACACTTACACAATATTCCTCTATTATTTTAATTATTTCAACACCCAATTTTATTTTTATCCTAATTAAATAATTAAGCTAGTCACTTTCAACAAATTATTGTGATTTTGTATTCATTGATCAGTCTGGTTTTGATTGTTCAGTTAGGCTTACATAGAAATGTGCCCATTTTGATGATGAAGGCACCTTTTTAAATTTAGATTTGCTTTTTATTGTTGCGCATTATCTTATGTTAATTGGAAACCTGTGTACCTGGACTATATTATGGAAAACTCTTAGCCTGATTTTTTTTGGTCTACAACGATAGTATTGCTTTAATAAGGAACCGTGGGATCATTTATTACCAATTACGAAATTAGTAGCATTACACATTAAGTCTATGTCAAAATGCGATTGACAATAATTTATCTATGATAATGTTATAAGAACTAAAATACTGTGGCAAGGTTCTCATAGCGTGCTTTCAGTCTAAGGGAGAGTTTCTAACGTAACTGTCAGAGCATGTGTGTAGTGGCACATCACTTAAGGAAGAAAAGGCGAGATTCTATGACCGCACTTTGATATTTGCTGACCGTAATATTATTTATATTAAATAAGGTTCTTATTTGTATGAATCGTTTGTTTAAATTCTCTTATACGAGTATGAATATCATTGGCAGTAGAAAAAGTAAAACACTAACTTGGCATAATTCACCATATGATGCGGGTAGGTGGATGTTAAATTGCCCTCGAATGACATGTCGGATCACTTATAAGGCCGAACGCTGCGTTACGCGCACCGCGCCCCTTTTTGCTACGTAATAACACATTAAAGTTCTCCAACGACACGACTACACGACACTGCGCAGGTAATAATCCGGTTTCCGCAACGGGGACCGCCGCACACGATAAACGCGCGACGTCACGCGACGGTACCACGCGCGGGCTCCCGCTTAACGCAACGTTAGCCCTTAGTTAAAATGTGGATTGTGAATCTCACCTTAGGGCATGCAAGGAACCAGCGCGTCGGCGCAGTCAGAGCGGAGCGACCTCGTGAGATCAAACATCGGAACAAGAGGAAAAGTGTCGTACGTCATAATTTAGTAACTTAACTACTGTCATCCATTTCATGGATATCAACTTACAACTAAAACATTACCATAACTGGGCAGTAACGAAATCCTAATCACAAGAGATAATTTTGTTATTAAAAATGACGGTCTTCACTTGATATGGCTTCGACAACGTTCAAAAAATTTCAGGGAAATTAAGTTGTGTGCCTTTTTTGTCACTAAAGTTGAAAAAATTGTCATAATTATTATGACGTACAAACGACATCTAAGTTCAGGCTAAAGCGAAGACCACAATTCATTTCCCTGACCGTATATAAGATGTGAAAGACCAAAACAATTTGTTCTACCGAGACAGCCGCGCTAGATTCCCACTTGGTCACGACAACGGTGGTTTTGTGGCGAGCCTCGAGCATACCAGTCCATAGCTTAGGACTGAGTCTTCGCTATACGGAGCTTTTTCTCTCGGATATCGAGGATCGCTTGCGGCTTTGGATGCTGCCCGACGACATCTTGCGCTTGGTTTCTGAAAGGACGTGCGATGGCCCGGGGCTCCCACCCTTGAAAGAAAATTATGGTAATAAGTAATTAGGGCAATAATAGTCTCTATAAATTATTATTATATACATATATCAATGATATATATACAATATTAGTACGATAGACAGGCAGTGAATAATCGTTTTGAGCGAGTGTCACACCCATGTGCTATGGGAAGGACCAGGTAACACAAACTATTTACCAGATTAGTACAGTCAAATCTGTTACGGCATATATGTTAAAACCGTCATCATCGCAAGGAGAGTACGCCTAGAGAATGTCAAAAGGCCGTATTTTGTAAGTAGAGACTGGTATAATTTTTAAAATTGGAAATTGGTACAGTCAGATTGATATATTTTTGTTTGTATATCTTTAAATCATCCACATAAATGAAAAATTGCAATGTTGAAAATTGTTAACATCTCGTCAAAAAATAAATAAGATTGGCCCTAATATTGATCCTTGTGGAACACCTGATGTGACTTGGATATAGTGCGATTCGTAATCATTGATCACAACTTTTTAAATTCTGTTAGTGAACTAAGATACAAACCAACGAAGTAAGTCTCTTCTGATCCCATTATATGCAATTTTATTGATTAACAGCTTGTGATCCACTTTGTCAAACGCCTTTTGAATATCAGTATATACTAAGTCAATTTGCTGCCTATTGTATATGGTCTCAAAAAGCTGTGATGTGAAGGTAAGAAGAAAAGGTTGTTAATACTGGATCTATCTTTTACAAATCAGTGTTAGTCTTTTAATATCACACAACGCATGATGGGGTAAACCTTAGCATGCACAAGCTTTTCAAAAATTTTGGAAAGAGCCGGTAATAAGGATATTGGACGATAAGTATGTAGATAATAAAGACCCAGCTTTGTGGACAGAGATAATATTTACGCGTTTCGTTTATGTAAAGAGGAAAGTTCAGTGTATTTTGCTCGTATTTTTAAAAAGCTTTGGATGCGTCCACCGACTTTAGTTATTTTCGTATTTTGTGTTCAGAAAATATAGATTGCAGAGAACAATATTCCCTGTCAGGATTTGGGGGTAGCTGTTCTCAAGAAATAGGATCGAATGCGGAAGGTTCGTAAACTCACTAGAAAAACTTTGCGACTAAGTTGCAGGTACTACTAATAGGATGATATGAGGACTGTTGTTGAAAAAAAAAATGTACAGAGGACATTATTACTGGATTTACACTTCGAGATGATGTAGGACCAAAATGTTTTAACGTTATAAGCTACGCTATTTTCCGTTGTGTCCAAATATTTTTGAAAGAAAATAGAATACAATACCTTGTTGAAGTTATTGTTGCTGGCCATGCGGTTGGCATTGGTGAGGTTGGAGGTCTTGCGGCGCACGGAGGGCGAGGCGTCGGCGCTGAGCTTGGCGCCGGGCGGCGGCGGCGGCTTGGCGTCGGGCGGCGCCGCGAACTTGCCCACCAGGCGCCAGTGCTCGCGCGCCGCCCGCAGCGACGAACGCATCTTCTCTTTGGCTTCAGCATTATCCGCTAACATTTGGTTCAGCATTTGCACCGTCTGATAAAGCGCCACAGGGCTGAGCAGACCGAAGTCGTGCAACGAACACATGTGCAAAACAAAGTTTCTATACAAATTCTTCTCTAATAACTCCTTCCCTCGCATCTGCAAGAACATTTGACAAGCGATGGGTATTTGACAGTCTCCGACGTAATTGTACTTCATGACGTGAAGGTTCCACATCTTCATGAGCTCTTTCTCTCCTTCGTTGACGTCGGTGAACTCGTCGATCATCATCATTGTCTTCTGTTGCAGCCATAGCGGATCCGTCTCGCTTTCTGAATCAATGTCTAATTCGTTCGGGTAGACGGGTAGGCAGGTGATTGTGTGGTGGTACAGTCTGCAATGAGAATTGCAAACGAAATCATGAGATATACAATCTAATTTTTTTCAACTTATTATAATATGTGCAATTTATTATAATGCAGCTCTCGCGTTAAATATCTCATCTCATTTAATTAAATAGATCATGTGGTTTTGTTTTTGTCTAAATATTGAGAGATAATATAAAACTCAGATTGATTTTTTCCCTAAAAAATGTTAAGTGTAGCAATTGGAACTGTTGCCATCTTCATAGCAACTCTTATAATTAATTGACTAAAAATTACTATTATAAATCCATAGTCAGAAAGAAAACAATATTAGAAATATCAGTATTTGGTCAGTAATTTCTCGCGTTTGAGGGTAGTAGTGGTTTCACTTTACGATAAAAATAGTGAATAGAAGTTTTGCGTAGATCTTCGATTTTGTTTTCTTCAGAAAGACATGTTTATGCTTAACTTATGTTTACGATAACTCTAAATAAATAATAGACATAAAAAAGATCGCTTTTCCTGTGTCTATATGACAAGGCCTCGTAGCGTATTTTCCGTTCAGACTGAAGATGAGGAATTACTAGAATAAAACCTGTGATGATGGTGGTTTACAAGAGTGATCTACGTTGAAATACCAACCTGTTATGTCCGGTAAGATAGGGTCTTTGAGCATCAACGATATCAGCATCATCCAACTCCAAGAACTCGGCGAGGCTGTGCCTAGTGGGGCGGCGGCGGGGCCTCGCGCGCCACACAAGCACGTGCGTGAGCGACGTGCGGCGCGTGGGGCCCGCGCGGGGGCCCCCCGCCGCCGCGCCGCCCGCGCGCCCCTGCGCCGCGATCAGGTCGTGCGGGGACCCCGTGTACGACCCGTCGTACAGCTCGTTTATTGAAACGTCGATACGAGCGCCGCCGGGGATTGGCTGCAAAATGGAAGGTGGTTGAAGGATGGCGGACAGAGGATTTGTTCTGTTAGTTGTTCATGTATAAATCAAAATAATTTTAATTACACCATATCATTAGATTTGATTAGGTAATACTTACCTGAAAACCTGTAAAGGGATTAGGCGGAACATGTCTACCGCTTGTCAAATGAACTGTGGGCTAAAGGAGCAACTTATAGGGTTCTATTAAACACAAAGCGACGTCGCGGCAGACCAAGGCGAAGGTGGAGTAGATCTTTATCTATCGCCTAGCAATGTGTGGCTCAGCTTGAGGTGCTTGAGCAAGGAGTAGAGCGTGCCGCAGTCCAGCGAGCACCACGGGCAGTGCATATCTGTACTTACGAAGTACGTGAAGTTGAACCGCGACTGGCACAGCTTGACGTGCTTGAGCAAGGAGTAGAGCGTGCCGCAGTCCAGCGAGCACCACGGGCAGTGCATATCTGTACTTACGAAGTACGTGAAGTTGAACCGCGAGTGGCACAGCTTGAGGTGCTTGAGCAAGGAGTAGAGCGTGCCGCAGTCCAGCGAACACCACGGGCAGTGCATATCTGTACTTACAAAGTACGTGAAGTTGAACCGCGAGTGGCACAGCTTGAGGTGCTTGAGCAAGGAGTAGAGCGTGCCGCAGTCCAGCAAGCACCACGGGCAGTGCATATCTGTACTTACGAAGTACGTGAAGTTGAACCACGAGTGGCACAGCTTGAGGTGCTTGAGCAAGGAGTAGAGCGTGCCGCAGTCCAGCGAGCACCACGGGCAGTGCATATCTGTACTTACGAAGTACGTGAAGTTGAACCGCGAGTGGCACAGTTTGAGGTGCTTGAGCAAGGAGTAGAGCGTGCCGCAGTCCAGCGAGCAACCACGGGCAGTGCATATCTGTACTTACGAAGTACGTGAAGTTGAACCGCGAGTGGCACAGCTTGAGGTGCTTGAGCAAGAAGTAGAGCGTGCCGCAGTCCAGCGAGCACCACGGGCAGTGCATATCTGTACTTACGAAGTACGTGAAGTTGAACCGCGAGTGGCACAGCTTGAGGTGCTTGAGCAAGGAGTAGAGCGTGCCGCAGTCCAGCGAGCACCACGGGCAGTGCATATCTGTACTTACGAAGTACGTGAAGTTGAACCGCGAGTGGCACAGCTTGAGGTGCTTGAGCAAGGAGTAGAGCATGCCGCAGTCCAGCGAGCACCACGGGCAGTGCATATCTGTACTTACGAACTACGTGAAGTTGAACCGCGAATGGCACAGCTTGAGGTGCTTGAGCAAGGAGTAGAGCGTGCCGCAGTCCAGCGAGCACCACGGGCAGTGCATATCTGTACTTACGAAGTACGTGAAGTTGAACCGCGAGTGGCACAGCTTGAGGTGCTTGAGCAAGGAGTAGAGCGTGCCGCAGTCCAGCGTAGTGATGCAAGAGACTCAGTCGTTTAAGTCTTTTAAAACTAGACTAGACTTATTTTTGACGACTTAAACGACTCACGACTAAATTAGTCTTTTAACCCTCAAGTCTTGGAGTCTTAAGGCTTAAACTAAAGACTAATTTGAGTCGCAGTCCTTTAACCTCATAACAAAAAAGCTAAGTCGTAACGTAAAAAGGTTAATACAACTAAAAGCCTTAAAGGACTTAAAGGACTCACGCCTTAAACGACTCGGGAGTCGGGAGTCTTGTAATGAAACTAGAGAAACGTAACTATATAGGAGCTTCCTATTTTCGCGATCTTCAAGAAAATATTTGTGTTTGTAATATAGTGGTTACAGAATACGAATAAATTCTATGCACAGTATTATTTATAATGAGTAATTTATGACAAAACGCAAGTTCACTTATTTCACTGTTTTTACTGCTTAGTTTAATATTGTGTTGTTAAAAAACTCGACTACGAAAAAAAAGAACAACGAAAGATTTTCAGGATGTTGAAGAAAACAAAATCGAATCGACATCGAATTTTTTGACTGCTTGGGGCGCCACATTGAATTTTGATTAGTATAAGTGAAACCCTTTGAAATGAAATCAAACACGGTGTATTTATTTGTCCGCTAGAGGGTGCCACAATTAATGAAAAAAGAAAATGTAATTTGTTATTGTAAACTTCCGACGATGCGGACGTAAATTCGAGGCGATTTATCGGTCGCCAGTGATTCCTCGTAATGAGTTAGAAGTTACCTGTGGGCTGGCACAAAATAGATAGGTACAGAAGTCAATCTACATACAAAGCACGCTCGAGCAACGCACACGGACACGATATCTCGGAGCGCCCCGTTTGCTCGTCGAAAAGTTCCGGCTCAAACGCTCATTAGTGTGCGTCCACCGAGCGTAGGTATAAAAAGTGAAGTACATATTATATGAGATTGTTTTCTGTACTTATCTATTTTGTGCCTGTACTATTTGCAGCACGAATAGTTATCCGATGCTGTGATATTATAATGCCCGTGCAAAATCGAGAGTACCTTCATACGAGTATTATACCCGTAATTATACTCATGAATACAAACAACTTTCCCAAAGAAACTTTTTTTCATACTCATTAGTTTTGTCACAATAACAAATTCGCGCGCGCGCGCCTGCGACCTCTCAGCTGTTATCTGCGTAACGCCCTTGTGTCTGACGAATCGTCAGCTTGATCAGACTCGAGCTCCATCAAGCCTCCCCAAGTGTCGCCATAATAATGATCGGTGCCCACTGTTGGACATAAGCCTCCCCCAAGTGTCGCCATTTAGGCCTATAATGACTGATGCCCACTGTTGGACATTAATCCCCCCTCGCTATAATGACCTATGCCCACTGTTAGACATAAGCCTCCCCCAAGTGTCGCCATTTAGGTGCTATAATGACTGATGCCCACTCTTGGACATAAGTCTCTCCTCGCTATAATGACCTATGCCCACTGTTGGACTTACGCCTCCCCCAAGTGTCACCACTTAGGCCTATAATGACTGATGCCCACTGATGGACATAAGCCATATAAGCCTCCCCTCGCTGTAATGACCTATGCCCACTGTTGGACATAAGCCTTCCCCAAGTATCGACATTTAGGCGCTATAATGGCTGATGCCCACTGTTAGACATAGGCTCATAAATATATACGAGCCCAAACTCGACTGGGTCGTGTCGTTTAATTACCAAGCTCCTATAGCCTCCTTCCGGTTCCATCATCAGATCAGCTCCATGTTATAATAATAATGCATTGTCATCTGATTCAGAATGATCAGCTCAATCGGTAGCCGGGAAGTGGGTCAAATTTAATTTTTAAGATTTGATTACAGACAAACATTGGGACAAGTGAAACTAAAAATAAAAGCTTGTAAAATACCTAACGGTTTCAATAAAAGTGTGATTATGTATGTACTTTACTTCATTGTTTTAATTTAGGCATTATTTATTACCCACCCAATCAGATTTTAAACAGCTTGAGCTGTATTGAATATGAAGCACGACTCAGTAAAGCATCATGAAGCGCGAGTGCTTTGTGCTTTTATAAACGACTCGAGTCGTTTAAGCCTTATTATAAACGACTCGAGTCGTTTAAGCCTTTTAGTCCTTTAGTTAAAAGACTTCAGGGTTTCAAGTCTTATTAATAAAGACTGGAAACTGTAGTCTTCTTTCCAGACTAGAGTCGCTTAAAATGAAGTCGAGTCCTTTTTAAAGGCCTTAAACGACTGAGTCTCTTGCATCACTAGTCTAGCGAGCACCACGGGCAGTGCATATCTGTACTTACGAATTACGTGAAGTTGAACCGCGAGTGGCACAGCTTGAGGTGCTTGAGCAAGGAGTAGAGCGTGCCGCAGTCCAGCGAGCACCACGAGCAGTGCATATCTGTACTTACGAAGTACGTGAAGTTGAACCGCGAGTGGCACAGCTAGAGGTGCTTGAGCAAGGAGTAGAGCGTGCCGCAGTCCAGCGAGCACCACGGGCAGTGCATATCTGTACTTACGAAGTACGTGAAGTTGAACCGCGAGTGGCACAGCTTGAGGTGCTTGAGCAAGGAGTAGAGCGTGCCGCAGTCCAGCGAGCACCACGGGCAGTGCATATCTGTACTTACGAAGTACGTGAAGTTGAACCGCGAGTGGCACAGCTTGAGGTGCTTGAGCAAGGAGTAGAGCGTGCCGCAGTCCAGCGAGCACCACGGGCAGTGCATATCTGTACTTACGAAGTACGTGAAGTTGAACCGCGAGTGGCACAGCTTGAGGTGCTTGAGCAAGGAGTAGAGCGTGCCGCAGTCCAGCGAGCACCACGGGCAGTGCATATCTGTACTTACGAAGTACGTGAAGTTGAACCGCGAGTGGCACAGCTAGAGGTGCTTGAGCAAGGAGTAGAGCGTGCCGCAGTCCAGCGAGCACCACGGGCAGTGCATATCTGTACTTACGAAGTACGTGAAGTTGAACCGCGAGTGGCACAGCTTGAGGTGCTTGAGCAAGGAGTAGAGCGTGCCGCAGTCCAGCGAGCACCACGGGCAGTGCATATCTGTACTTACGAAGTACGTGAAGTTGAACCGCAAGTGGCACAGCTTGAGGTGCTTGAGCAAGGAGTAGAGCGTGCCGCAGTCCAGCGAGCACCACGGGCAGTGCATATCTGTACTTACGAAGTACGTGAAGTTGAACCGCGAGTGGCACAGCTTGAGGTGCTTGAGCAAGGAGTAGAGCGTGCCGCAGTCCAGCGAGCACCACGGGCAGTGCATATCTGTACTTACGAAGTACGTGAAGTTGAACCGCGAGTGGCACAGCTTGAGGTGCTTGAGCAAGGAGTAGAGCGTGCCGCAGTCCAGCGAGCACCACGGGCAGTGCATATCTGTACTTACGAAGTACGTGAAGTTGAACCGCGAGTGGCACAGCTTGAGGTGCTTGAGCAAGGAGTAGAGCGTGCCGCAGTCCAGCGAGCACCACGGGCAGTGCATATCTGTACTTACGAAGTACGTGAAGTTGAACCGCGAATGGCACAGCTTGAGGTGCTTGAGCAAGGAGTAGAGCGTGCCGCAGTCCAGCGAGCACCACGGGCAGTGCATATCTGTACTTACGAAGTACGTGAAGTTGAACCGCGAGTGGCACAGCTTGAGGTGCTTGAGCAAGGAGTAGAGCGTGCCGCAGTCCAGCGAGCACCACGGGCAGTGCATATCTGTACTTACGAAGTACGTGAAGTTGAACCGCGAATGGCACAGCTTGAGGTGCTTGAGCAAGGAGTAGAGCGTGCCGCAGTCCAGCGAGCACCACGGGCAGTGCATATCTGTACTTACGAAGTACGTGAAGTTGAACCGCGAATGGCACAGCTTGAGGTGCTTGAGCAAGGAGTAGAGCGTGCCGCAGTCCAGCGAGCACCACGGGCAGTGCATATCTGTACTTACGAAGTACGTGAAGTTGAACCGCGAATGGCACAGCTTGAGGTGCTTGAGCAAGGAGTAGAGCGTGCCGCAGTCCAGCGAGCACCACGGGCAGTGCATATCTGTACTTACGAAGTACGTGAAGTTGAACCGCGAATGGCACAGCTTGAGGTGCTTGAGCAAGGAGTAGAGCGTGCCGCAGTCCAGCGAGCACCACGGGCAGTGCATATCTGTACTTACGAAGTACGTGAAGTTGAACCGCGAATGGCACAGCTTGAGGTGCTTGAGCAAGGAGTAGAGCGTGCCGCAGTCCAGCGAGCACCACGGGCAGTGCATATCTGTACTTACGAAGTACGTGAAGTTGAACCGCGAATGGCACAGCTTGAGGTGCTTGAGCAAGGAGTAGAGCGTGCCGCAGTCCAGCGAGCACCACGGGCAGTGCATATCTGTACTTACGAAGTACGTGAAGTTGAACCGCGAATGGCACAGCTTGAGGTGCTTGAGCAAGGAGTAGAGCGTGCCGCAGTCCAGCGAGCACCACGGGCAGTGCATATCTGTACTTACGAAGTACGTGAAGTTGAACCGCGAATGGCACAGCTTGAGGTGCTTGAGCAAGGAGTAGAGCGTGCCGCAGTCCAGCGAGCACCACGGGCAGTGCATATCTGTACTTACGAAGTACGTGAAGTTGAACCGCGAATGGCACAGCTTGAGGTGCTTGAGCAAGGAGTAGAGCGTGCCGCAGTCCAGCGAGCACCACGGGCAGTGCAGGTCGTCGCACGCTTCCGTCTGCTGCCGCGAGTTGTTGTTGTACAGGAACTGGTATATTATCTGTTGACGCTTCGATTCGCCGTCGTGTCCGTCTGACTTAGATTTGTCTCCTGAAATTGAGAATATGTGAATATTGTGAACTTTTATCAATATTATTTTTGTCAAGATTTACTTCTATATTGTGAGTGCGTACATGACATGTAAATTCACACAAAAGACACTAAGATCCAAAATAAATATCTGTAGACCATACAAATATTTGTTCCGTGTGGGAATCGAACCTACGACACGTAGTGCAGCAGCCGATCGCTCAACCACTGCATCAACCATGCCATCAAAAATTGTGTCGATAGTCACAAAAAATAAACAGACAATTAAGTACAACGCGAACATCATAAAAGCAATATTATAATGGTCACACTAAGAATTGTAACAGTGCCAGCTAATATAACGAAGGTGTACGTGATTATATGCAAGAAACATGGCATTTAGATGCGGTATTATGATGCTATTAAGTACAGTACGGCCGAAATCTCTTGGCCTCTCTGAACTTCGAACAATTGACTGTGCAGGCTTTAGAATCTTTTTTCAAATATGTGCGTAGTTCGGAACGCCTAACTTCAGAGTTGCCAACATATTTAGACTGTACTGTAGTTATGTTGAATACTGTTGGTGCTTTGGGCGACATCTAAGAAAGCGCTAACAACATTACTATCTACACTAGAGATTTAAATAAATTAACTAGAACTAAGCTAGAAATACATTAGACCGATGCACACGTGGACCACGCCCGATTTGTACGTAGAACGACGTCGCGTGGCGTGGATCTAGTGTAGTTTTACAAGTCAAGTTTTCATATGAAATTCTACCTTTAAGGGTTTAAGCACCTATGAGATGAAGAAATCTAAAGATAAGCTTACTATGAAAAATGATTGCACTATAAATACAGTTTTTTATAAGTCAAAATAGTAATTTACTTTAGTATGTGAGCAACCGTTTCCAGGGTTTTCCATATATTATGGTTAGCCATCCCAAGCTGATGACTCCTCGGGAAAAACAATAAATGTCAAAATGCTACATTATAGAAAAACTGGTTTTAAAATTTTATGACAATACTGGTTTTTGCAACTGACATACCAATTTTCAAATTGACAGTGCGAATATTCATGATACGTTGGATGAACTGATGCAAACTTAACCATTAGGCACAACTGACTACGATGCTTTTACCCAATTCTGAATACAATGCATAATAAATCAAAAACACACCTAAGATGGCAGTTTATCCAAAAATTTATTTT
Organism: Mythimna ferrago; assembly: GCA_910589285.2. Lineage (NCBI taxonomy): Eukaryota > Metazoa > Arthropoda > Insecta > Lepidoptera > Noctuidae > Mythimna > Mythimna ferrago. The sequence continues at coordinate 8,752,332 of OU342693.1, forward strand.
TCTTTATTTTACTCAAATCTATCACTGGTGTATGCTGAAAACCAGCGCTAAGAACCAAGCAATGATGCATTTTGCCTATGGTCACGGCATTATGCTGAGCGTTCGGCCTTTTTGGGCGGACGTGGTGCATATTTTGTCTATAGAATGTTAATTTGTAAGTTAGTCCTAATAAATATAATGTTTTTCTTTCTTTCACTAACAATCAGTTTCGCCTAAAAATGGCATTCATTATTTTTCCCATTGAGTCTATGAAGAATGAAAGGTGAACTAAATGACACAATACAATACCATTTTTAACATCATTATTACTAGATTTTGAAGTGCTCTGTCTGTCCTTGGAGCTGGAATCTTTCTTGCCGTTCTCTGTTTGCTGGTACAGCTTGGGCCTGTCTACTAGCCCATTGGTGGGTTCCTGACTCCAACTCAGCTTCAGCTTAAGAAGGGGTCTCACTTTGAATATGTCGAATGGGTTCCCTTCAGTTTGGAGATCATTTTCCTGTAAGAAGTTAGGTTAGGTTACAGTAGCCTGTCTAAGGGCCTGTGACAACCATGTCTTTTAAACGCGCCGCTGTCGCATGTTTGTAGTGATACAGACGCGATACGCACGCGGGTCAGACGCAGCCTATAGACCTCATCGGCCGTCGACGCACGTTTCTAAAACGCACGTCAACGGCGCGTTTATTAAACGTGCTCGAGAGGCTTAGGAATGAAGTCATGGCTACTGTATGTACAGTCAGGGGTCAAAAGTGCAGTTGCATTCTTCTAATGCTAGTGTCTAAAATTTCTTTGTAGGAGAAGTTCAATAGTCCAAAACTAGTTTATTCAATACTTTAGATTCAATGAGCACAATCAACTTTATAATGTTCCCATTGGTGGGACTCAGGCATCCTCTCTAGGAGAGGGAATGGGCTGTCTACCACGCGGGCCCAGTTTGCACTGGTGGATGTCATTGTCTTTGAATTTTTGGTTCTAGGACATGCCGATTTCTTTACGATGTTTTCCTTTACAGGTTTTGAGAGCAGTGGTGATGAAATAAATAACATAAAGTAATGCGCCTGGTAGGTTTGTGCGCGTAAGTCGGAGCCATTACCAATGCTCTCATTAGATTCTATGCTACATTAATTCAGTACATTAAGACTAAGTACCAAGTAAAATATGTTAACTTCAAATAATAAACTCACAATGTACCGATGTGCCTAAAAAATAACGTTTTAAGTTAAATAGATATACACTCATCAGAATAATTGTATTGTACGTGTTGTATTTATATTCTTTTTGCCTACCAAAATGGATAAATACTCACCAAATCTTGTTTCCCTGAAATAGTAACATTAATACTGAAAATGACAATTCTAAACAGCTTTAATGTAGTCATATTATCCAACCTGAATTCAAAATGAAGGCAAATATATTATTGTCAAACTCAAATTACAGTCGTTTCCCTTTATTTATTCCCCCCGCAATCCGCAGAGCCGCCACCGGCACGTGACGCATAGTACGTACATACGTACATAAGTTGTCATTAATTGCCAATGAGATCGCCACAATTTAGTCACTTCGGGACTTGGGCTCCCCGACTCGGACAGGTTAGGTTAGAAGGGCATTGCGGGGTCTAGTGAGCGAGCGAAGTGAGCAAACACACAGACCCCGCCATCCCCTTCGTGGTTATTGTACTTTAAACCACCTAGAAGTAGGAGCCCCGCGAACCGCAGCTTCGTCAACCGGTTCTCCGGCAACATTGGAGTTTTTTTTTACTATTTTTAGGTATATGTATAATGGAATCTGGAAATAATTTATTATTTTCCTACTAGTGATTCATTTTATTTACCTCAGTCATTTTTTGCAGTAATATTTAGATTGAAATGTTTATTTGGCATAAAACAATAAACAAGTATCATGTGTTTGAGACACACAATATTATATTTGATATTCGAAAAAAATTTACTATAGACCGTTAGCTTTTTTGCCTCAGCAAAACTAACTAAATTGAAAGTCGTGAAAAAATATTGGTAACATCTGTTACATCGAGCGATAACATAAAATATTTGGTCGGAAATTAACTTTAAAGGCGTTTTTAAATCTTTATGGCATAGAATAAAAGGAAAATACGTTTATTTCTACAATACTTAATGAAACACAATTTGGTGAGTATTTATCCATTCTGGCAGGTACCTATTTCGAATTCTTTGGTAGTAATATAAGTACTTTCCTAGTGGGTAAACGCCTACACAAGACTTCAAGACATTTACAATTTTTTGACAATTTAGCATTGGTAGAGTGCAACTGCACTTTTGACCCTTAACTGTAGAAACAAATGTTTTCCAAGCTAAAAACATGAATAAATTATTATGAATTCAATTGAAGTCTATTATATTATCAACTTACATTAGGTATAGTTTCCCATTGAGCCATGAGTGCCTTGTGTGGCGATCGGGCGATAGTGCCACTCCTGCCGCCAGGTAACGCGTCATGCAGCACCAAGTCGTACTCCCCATTAGTGAGGAGACACCGGTTATGTTTGTCATAAACTATTAGCTCAGAACCGTAGAACTTAGTCCATTTCCCATCACTTGATGAGTTGAGATCCGACGATGACTTCAGACGTTTTGTCACTGGTTCTAGAATACAATATCAGTTTCTAGTTGGTTAAATATGACTGGTATAGATCAGGGGTCTCCAAACTTCTGTATGTTCTATGGGCCAAAACAGTTTTAATTTTTCGGCCCTTAAGTATATTTCTAGACTAGTCGCAAAGTACGCAACCTAAGCAAACATATACAAAGTACATAAAGTACATAAATACCATTAGTGTTTTTTTGTTTTACTGTGATTAGCGGAATTTATTTTAATATTTGTTAGATATGAATTATCTGCGTCATCATTTCTGTCATTAAGTTTTACCTTACAAGTAACCGAGTAATTATTATTCTATGTTTTTTTCTTCAATTTATCACAGCAATAATAACAACAATTAGTGATAGCGTGACGAGTGACAGGACAGAATGGAAGAAAAAAACGTGTTGCGCCGACCCCAAATAAAATGGGACAAGGGCAGGAAGAAGAAGAAGAATAATAACAACAATAAGCCATTGGCTGTCATAGCCAAATTCGTGACATTAGTCTTAAGGCTTTCGCGATCCGGATTAATGGCAGTTTCGAGCCGGATTAATGGCATTTTCGAGCCGGATTGATGGCACTATCGGGCCGGATTGATGGCACTGTCGGGCTGGATTGATGGCACTGGCAGGCCGGATTTGGCTCACGGGTCGTAGTTTGGAGACCCCTGGTATAGATGGTAAACATGCAGACTACTTTACAATTCCAAACATTCAAAACAAAACAGGTATTGACATGCGAACTATGCCACATTTACACACAAAACTGGGTGGGGGACACATTCAGGACCAAAACCATAAAAACATATAACAAACAAAAAACAAAACACAATAAGCATTACCATCACAGTCACCATTTGTAATTTCACTAGAACTAGCCGCACCATTAGACGTACTGGACCCTGAAGCCCTGGTGACTGTTACTCGTAACATAAGCATGTAGGACTTCACGTTGGGGCCCTGTGACGGGCTGAATGTGTCGCTGGAGATGCTGACTGCGGAGGCCATGGCTGGCGGCTCGGATGTGGATGGGTTGAGTGGAACTGAACAGCTGCCGACCTAAGGATTTCAAGATGGTGTGAAAAGTTGGAACAGAAATTAAATTAGTATTTATAAGCTACATTTTTTTTTTATTATGGATAGGCTCGCGTTTGAGCACTATCTTACCTGATAGTAAGCGATGATGTGGAAATAACTTATTCAATCTTGACTTAAGACCTAAGTTGTAGCTATTAGGATAATATTCCCTAAACGCTTTGCAAGTATGGGTGAGATGTCCGCCACGTACCAGTGGCGCAACGCCGTACGTCTAGTGGTCCGATGATGGAACGGACTTTGCGGAACATACATATTAGTCACTCGATACCCTTTCTTTTCTATATAACACTCCATTTATAATGAATGGGCAAGCAAAATTCGACCTACAGGGTATCGAAAACGAAGTTTCTGTGTTTTAACTACTACAATGTAGTCAGTTATCACTAATGAACATGAATCATATTATTAGGTACTACCGCGGTCATTTCTGCCTGATTACTTAAAAAAATTTCGCTTGAATCCTGCGGCACGGCGCCAAACCAAACCCTTTGAAGTTTTCGTTTCGAGTGCAAGCAAAAATGAACCTAGCAGTGGTCAGGCACAAGTGTCTTTGATGGTACATATATGTAACTAATTGTCACAGATTGCCTTAAAATTGTTGAGTTACATACAGAAACTAACTAATTTGTGTGGAAATTAAACAGAAAAAAATCAGTTTGATTAATATATTGGCCCAATAATTGCAGAGATATCGCCCTAAATCGACGAAAAAGTACTTGAAAACTACTTTGAGCAAAGAAAATCTGCTCATTAATTTCCAATTATGAGAATTTTCTAGTTGGTGATGGGTGGTGGTGGGCATGCATGGTGAGCTGCAGTTCTTGTCATTGTTTAGGTGTTTCTTTATCAAATATATTATTCTATCTAAATTTTGTGTCACATATGCCATTTTGGAATCAAAAATTAACACAAAATTGTATTGTTAGGTTTCTTCTTTTTTTTTTCAGAAGTTGTATGATTTTCTGGATTTGCTTTATTCAGAGGTTGATGGTGACTTACTTAATGCTCGCCATACACGATAGGGTATACCTGACAAGTTTGCCTATACAGGTGAACTGTACAGGTAAACCTGAGTGTGTATGTTGCAAAACTGTTCAGTTTTCCATACAATACATATACCCGTGTGTGCCTACCATAAGACTTATTTAAGATGAAGCTTTCTGAAGTAGTAGGGTACATGATTACCTACTGCTGATGGTTATGGTAGGCTAATGGTAAAACTTTCTGGTTCTCTACTTCTAGTGTTGATGAGACATAGATTGCTCAACAAGAAAGAACTATAAAATAACTTGAAAAGTCAGTTTTACAAATGTCCCTGTACCAGAAAAAGAGAAACCGTAAACATTTAAAGTATGCTATATTATATACTGTCAGATTTAATAGGGGATCGACCACCACCCAACAACATTTTTTGGAATGATGATAGATTACTATGAAATACTTTTAATAATCAGAAGAAGCAATACGCTGATAATAACTTTGACTATATAACTATTGGGGAGGTTATTATTGTATTGTTGTTATAGCTAGTTTTAAAAATTAAAATAAATACAATAAAAACATTAAAAATACCATCCACCAATCTGCACTGGGCTCACAAGTTGGATTACAGCATATTTCCGCTCCTAGACGAAAAGGCTGAGTCCCAGGTAATCCATTCAACGCCTGTGTTCATTCTCTCATTGTCTTTTTATTGTGTCTCTAATTTCGCTATTCGAAAAGTTAAGGGCCAAGCGCCCGAAAAGTGCCAAAAACAGTGATTTTCTGAGGCCTACTCCTCCATAACGGCTAGGTCAATTGGTATGAAAAAAATATATGTTTATTATAGATTCATGACAATAATATCAACATTTGATTTTTTCGTGCAATTAATACTTTTGTCAAAAAAAAAATATTTAGCAATTTCGCAACTTTTCCCTACTCCTTCGAAATGGCTTGGACCTTTAGAAACATTTTTACACATAAAAATTGGTGGTTAAATATTCTTCAAAGTGAACATTGCATATGTAAATCAATCAATATCTCGCAGAGAAAATGGATTTAAAGCGCTTTCCGGGCGCTGCTGGCCGCAAATACATGCACAGATTCGCGTACTGCCGCCTAGGCGAGTGCGAGAGTTGCGTTCACATAATTTCGGACAGATGGTTCAAGGAACTATACGCCTTAAGGTCAAGACAGGTCTAATTTTTAGTTTTGCACATGTTATCTCCTCTTTACAGATGAACAAACTTTTTTTTATCTATACTAATATATTAAAGACTAGCTTTTGCCTGTGGTTTACTCAGGAATAAAGCAGCTTTGTATCAGTAAAAAAAACTTACGGACCTGTACTTTCAGAGATTACCTCCTACAAACAAAAAAAACATAAAAACAAACTACCTCTTTATTAAATTAGTGTAGATTTGTATTTTTGTTTATAATTAATTAAATCAAAATATTACTGAATGGCTACAAAAAAATTCTTTCACCATTAGAATGCTACCTTATCACTGAATGACATAGGAATATATGTACATTTATATTTTCATGTACGCGAAGCTGATTATAAATAAAACATTAACAATATGTTGACAACAATGTCTAAATAAATAAATGTTATGCAACTAAAATAAGGACAGTGGCGAAGGCTAATAAGATGTTATTTATAAGAGTGACTGGCCTGTTGGTGTAGTGGTTAGTGGCCCTGACTGCTATGCCGGTGGTTATCGGTTAATTACCACCCAAGACAAATGCTTGTGTGATGAGCGATATCCCATAACATACATATTATACCCAGAGACCAAATGATCGTGTCTCTGGGTATAATATGTATGTGATAGGATATATATATATATATATGTTTATGAATTACCTATGCTCCATCTGTATAGGTAGTTAACTAAATCGATGCCTCCCACGTAAGTTATTGCAACCCCAAAACTGCAATTTTACTAGAGAGCATTTCAAAGATACTTTTTGCGATATTAAGTTAGGCAAGTTATTAGTAGTTACATAAGGTGCCATGCCACTGCACACAATGCTAGGCATCGTAGAATAATATTATCAGAGTGAAAGGCAATAACCTCAAGTACAAGTGAAGGATAGTTATCAGCAATACTGTTTTTCTCAAGATTTAACTCAATAACATAATAAGGAAAATACGAATAGTTATTTTTACTTTATAATAAGACAACAATTTGGTTCCAACACATGTTTTACACACAAAAATTGCATGAAGGCCAATTTTGACATGGCAAGGGCCAACTTATTACGTGAACAGCATGCACATACTTACAGAAACTTCTACAATAGCGGAAGAACTTTCTTTCCTCTTTTTATGGCATATCTTAAGCAGCAGTGTCTCAACTTTAACCTGGTACTCTCTGGGATCATCCAAGCTTTTGTCATAAAAACCCAGAAAGGTAAGTGTCATGTAACCTCCCAAACTATTTGGTTGTAGCTCTGTACTCTTCCTCTGTTGTATTGTCTCAAGTAAACTGTCCACCTTGAAGCCTATGCGGCTTTTATTACTTCGAGACATCCTTCTTTTCATATACGACAGTGTTCTATTTAGAAATATTGGCTAAAAGAGAATGGTTTCATTAGTATTTGCTTCAGGAACACAAGTTCACTATTCTATAGTCGTTATACATACCGAAAGCATATTACGAGTCCGTAGAAATCTGTATATTTGAGTGGGCTCTGTAAAATGTTTATGAATAAAAATTATTACAAAATTATTCACAGGAAACGCTTACTTACATAGCATCGGATTTCTAACTTACTTTCGAATGCTTGTAAAAACAACTCATGGTCAGCTTGTAAGTGATCAATTTTAAGGTTTTTATGAGCTTCATTGTCTTTATCTCGCTTCTTGGGAGGCATTTTTAAGGTTTTTATCTAAACTATTAGCGAAACCGCCAAGTTCATCGGTTCGTTGACTTGACAGCGTCAGGTTATGGGGTTACTACCTCAATGAAATTTACTGTAAGTTATGGTAATCCAAAAACAAATGAACAAATTGTCCCACTAGTTTATATTTGTTTAATTTTGTAGTCTGTCTTTTTATTGTCAATTTTATTAAATACTTACTTTACTTTTACGTTACTTACTTACTTTATCTATTAACTTGTGGCCTCGATTTCTAAGGAATACATAGTCATATACTTATTTTAGAAATGCTTTTGTTTATTTACCAAACAGTTAAGTTTATTTCTACAGTAATCAAGATGTAAATGCTGTGTGTATTGTTGATTAACTTTTTTCAAATAATAAATAAACAAATCGGGGAAAATTAAAATATGACTTTGGTCACACTTACTCATAGACAAAACCATTTTGTTTCAAACGCGCTGCGAATACACACTATGGTGTTTGGCATTACAGACAAGTTGTTTTAACGAGAATATCTATGTAATTTTTCGTTCGAAAAGGTTTTAATATTGCGAGTTTATATTTTGTATCTTGGTTATTTCTGGACGAAGAATCTAATTTCAAAATGACGTTTATTTATTTATTATTGTGATTTGATTTTATCCCAAAGCTAAAAACACTTGAAAAGCTTCTAAAAAGTTAATTAATTGAATATGTTTTTATATCTAAGTATTAAATAATGTGTAAAAACAATGAAAACAGAGTAATAAAGAAGCGATTACGAACTGTACAGAGGCAAGCCATCGAGAGGGGCTTAGATGGGGTGCTACTGAAGCAATACGATTTTATTTGTAATTATAATGATGAAGTTGAAACTAAGAGGACCAATAAGAAGCTCATTGCCGGGATTTTATCGGCTTTCATAATATTAATGTTAAGCGTTAACTTTGTGAACAGTATTTTAAGCGCAAGATGTCTATTACCTAGTAATTACTTAGTGTGGGAGGCGACGCGGCCACTCGCCGATTGTAGCTATTGTGAGAATGTTACGAAACCAATTATATTGTGGAACGTCACACGACAGGAATTTGCTGTAAGAAGTTTCACTTTAAATATAGAGCCAATTTTTTGGTACAGGTTTCAGTAGGTATTAAAATTATTTTATTTTTTCAGAATTACGCTTATACGCCAAGGCCTATAATAGTAAAGAATGCCATCAAACACTGGAGAGCAACCAAAGAGTTTAGTTTTAATATGTTTAAGAGGCTGTATGAACAAACTGCGGGCAGCTATGAGAGCCTGGAGGAAGGCTGTCAGTTCCTTAATTTTAAGACAGATCTGTTTAGTTTGAGGGAGGTGTTCAGTATGCCTGAAGCTAGAGTAAGAAATGAGGAGGGCCAAAAGCCCTGGTATGTGGGATGGTGAGTATAAGATCATCAACATTTTTTTTGGTGGTTATAGTACAAAGTCCTTAAAACTTCTTCAAAGCTAGAGTGAATAGGCTCTTAATAAAGTTCACCATCAACAACTGCATGGATTGCAGCCAAGCACCAGTTTATGTTGTTCTTATCTATCCAACTTTAGTGCTTTCTATAATTTATAAATATTGCAAAATAAATAATAATATTAACATTTGTATGCCTAATCGCAAAGCATAGAGTACTAACAAAAATGTAACATCCCACACTCATTTCTATCTGTAACCTATGTTTACAGTTAAATAAATCTGAATTTGAAATGTCATCTACACTATCTTACACTAATATAATAAAGAGGTAAAGTTTGTTTTTTTGTTTGTAGGAGGTAATATTTGGAAATACTGGTTTGATCGCTAAAATGTTTTTTCCAATAGAAAACTACTATATTCCTGAGTGACATGGGCTACATTTTATGAAGTTGCGGTCAAAAGCTAGTTAAAAATAAAAACACTTTAAAAACAAACTTATAATATACTAGCTTATAGCCGCGGCTTCGCCCACGTGAAAAAATTAGCCTATGTTTGTCTCCAGGGTCCCATCTATCTCTGTACCAAAATTCATCAAAATCGGTTTTGCCATTTAGGCGTGAAGACGTAACAAACAAACAAACAAACTCACTTTCACTTTTATAATATTAGTAAGGATTACTTTAAATTTTTGCAGGGGTAACTGCCATCCAGACATACTGGCTAAAGTCAGACAGTATTATAATATTCCAGAGTTTTTGCCGGAAGACGCCGAGTTTCCAGCAACAGAAAATATATTTTTTGGATTTGAGATTGGAGCTGTTATGCATGTAAGATAATAAAATAGTGAATTATAATTTTAACAAGTATAACATGCACTTTAAAGGAATTCAAATATGAATGTATCTAAACATGTAGCCCTAGGTAAAACAAGTTCGTCGACTGAATAATGTTTTATTTGTCCTTAAATAAAAAATCTCTCTCCTGCCACCACTTCTGACCCTCTTCCGCTTCCGGTTCCGATTCCGGTACCGACTCCGATAAATCAAATTTAAAAACTCCGACTCCGCCTTCGGTTCCGATATAATTACCTCCGTTACATCCCTGGTTCATTTAAGGGCCAAGCGCCCGAAAAGTGCCATAAAACAGTGATTTTCTGAGGCCTACTCCTCCGTAACGGCTAGGTCAATTGGTTTGAAAAAAATATATGTTTATTATAGATTCATGAACAATAATATCAACATTTGATTTTTTCGTGCAATTAATACTTTTGTCAAAAAAAAATATTTAGCAATTTCGCAACTTTTCGCAACTTTTCCCTACTCCTTCGAAACGGCTTGGACCTTTAGAAACATTTTTACACATAAAAATTGGTGGTTAAATATTCTTCAAAGTGAACATTGCATATGTAAATCAATCAATATCTCGCAGAGAAAATGGATTTAAAGCGCTTTCCGGGCACTACTGGCCGCAAATAAATGCACAGATTTGCGTACTGCCGCCTAGGCGAGTGCGAGAGTTGCGTTCACATAATTTCGGTCAGATGGTTCAAGGGACTATACGCCTTAATAACCAATTTTGATACTGTGAAAGAAAAACCTTTTTAGTGTTACTTGTTATTAGGTATATTTTTTTTTAAGATTGTTGTCAATATACTAACATTTTTACATTTTTAAATTATGCTGACTTAGGTTAAGGAATACTAACGAATTTATGGGTAATCTACCTAAAGCAAAGATAAATAAATAGGTAAATAAAATATTGTACAAAAGTAGACAGACACAGGTTACGTAATTCTAGACGTTGGTGTAGTTTAAAAAATATTTTTGTTGAATTAAAGTTGAAACTTTTTGATGACTTAACCTTTCGTATGCCGTAATTAGAGACACAATTAAAAAGTTATTGTGTCCCGCGTGGATCCGCGTTCCGGACATACAACGGGTTAAAAAAGAAATTAATCAATTTCATATAAACCACCATTTTCCAGCTGGATTACATACCAAGACTGATGTGGCAGGGTCAGGTGCAAGGCAACAAGACCTGGTTGGTGGCGCCCGTGCCGGAGTGTGACCATGTGTGCCACAAGTTTCAGTACTATGTGGAGCCGGGAGATGTTGGTGAGTATCTACACATGAACTAGTGTCGCTGACCCTCGGCAGAGATGCTCTGTGCATAGGGAATCGCGAGACGATTTCCGGTCATCGTAGGCGCGAGCTTGCGGTTGGCGTAGCATATGTCAGCAAAATTTATTGAAAAGAAATCAGCCTGTGCCATTGGGCTTTTTTATTTGAAATTTAATTATTTAGGGTTGGGAGGTCATCAAATAACTTCTCCTGCTCTGAGTAGAGCGAGAGATTCCACGTATCAGACTTTTGCTAAATAAATCCCGCCTGAGTTTATTCCTTAATATTCCAGGGCCGCAGTAATCCTTTCGAATAATCCCGCATCCCAGGCAAGCATTCAAGCAGTGTCCATTCTGGTTACATATCTTACTCAGTGCCGGTTTAAGTCAGCGTGGGGCTGGTTGCAAATTTCTACCAAGGGGTCCCCATCTTTATAAATGACAACGTAATAAAACTCCTTTGACTTAGGTAGGTACTTTATAAATAGGCCCTAGGCTCTCAGTAGCGATGGGTCCATAGGTAGTTGCCGAGTTTGTTTTTCTGGAAAATCCAGAAGGAAAATTATATCTTGACTTGCTTTTGTACGTCCACGTACGTATGTACATCTATGGCGCCACATAACGATAAAAAAATCGAAATCGTACCGATGTAGGATTTCGATTTTTTTTTTGCAATTAGAGTTCTCTGCCTAATTTTAACAAGTACAACAACCCGACATTAACTATTGGGCAGTTGCCCCGACCCCACATAACATAACATCCGTATGGGTGGAGGTCGGACCCACCCTTTTTAAAGGAGATTTACGCGACTTACACCCCTTTATTTGCCCTCCTTACTACGTGTGTAATCCAGTACTGACCATACAATCTCCGTGTTCAATCTGCTTCAGTGGTTGATGACGCAAGACGAATGTCTAATAAGGGTGTTATTACACCCACACATGCCGTAAAAAGTTCTAAGTACAATCATTTTGTATTGTAGGTAAACGTTCAGGATTGACGAGGTTAAACGATTTATTCAACGAAAGCTAAATATTTTGATTAATCAAACTTTGGTCCAGGGGCACGGTTGCATTGTTTAACTGCTTATTATTAATATTTATATGGTTTACAGATAATTGAGATTTTTTTTTTAAAGAACCTTGCTCCTTATTAAGAATTATTCCTGTATGGCAAGCGCACCCCACGGCGCTGACAAACATGTAAACTCACGTATACAAGACACCCAGACCCGGATCTGTAGGTTTAGGCCATACAAATATTAGTTCAGTGCGGGGATCGAACCCGCGACCCGCAGCGTAGGAGCCAAACGCTCAACCATTGCGCCAACTGTGCCACCCAGTTGCGCGGTTTAGGAACGCATACTGGAGTAATGTGGGACAATGTTTTACTGTGTTTTATTTGTTTCAGTCTTGCTCGACACCCGCATCTGGTACCACGCCACAAGTATTCCCAAAGGACAGTTCTCCCTGACAGTGCAATCAGAGTATGGATGAAACTTTCTTTGCATAGACATACCTAGTACAAAAGAAGTGTTCTTGTAACATATCGAGATGCCAAATTATACATTCATTATTTATACAAGCTATTTTATAACCTTTGATATAATATCGTGCATTTTAGTGCCATTTTGTAAGTAGTGCAACTATTTTTAGCAGTAAGTTTACCTACGCAATATTTTGTTTTTATACTTGTACCTAACTATTTATTGTCTACTTTGTGTTCTACATATTTAATAAACATATTGATGTTTCGTAGTTGTTTTAATAACTTTACTTTCTTTAAAACCCTTTATGACATTTTATTTGTCAATTAATACAAAATAAATGATGAATTGAATTGAGAACGGAGGAGAAGGGAGTTTTTTGAAGTCGGATAAAAGTAGAAGAAAAATACATCAACTTCCGAAATTACTTTTTTTGTCAGTTATTTCTAAAAAAAAAAAACCTGGGTAAATAAGGGCCAAGCGCCCGAAAAGTGCCATAAAACAGTGATTTTCTGAGGCCTACTCCTCCGTAACGGCTAGGTCAATTGGTTTGAAAAAAATATGTGTTTATTATAGATTCATGAACAATAATATCAACATTTGATTTTTTCGTGCAATTAATACTTTTGTCAAAAAAAAAAAATTTAGCAATTTCGCAACTTTTCCCTACTCCTTCGAAACGGCTTGGACCTTTAGAAACATTTTTACACATAAAAATTGGTGGTTATATATTCTTCAAAGTGAACATTGCATATGTAAATCAATCAATATCTCGCAGAGAAAATGGATTTAAAGCGCTTTCCGGGCGCTGCTGGCCGCAAATAAATGCACAGATTTGTGTACTGCCGCCTAGGCGAGTGCGAGAGTTGCGTTCACATAATTTCGGTCAGATGGTTCAAGGGACTATACGCCTTAAAAAGCGGATTTAGAAGTTAGGGTCAGCTCACACCGCGACGCTACGTGTACGATAATGATACAACTTTATTTACCTATTACTAGCTGTTATCCACGTCTTTGGTTACAGCTCCGCACTCGTGAAGCGTAGCGTGATTTTATATAGCCTTCTTCGATAAATGTCTATAATTGCAATAATTTTTCAATTCAAACAAAAACTTCCTGAAACTAGACAAACAAACAAACTCTCTTTATAATATGTAAGTAGTACCTAATAAAAATAATATTATAGATATAAAAAGGTACACATTGTGAGGCAATTCGAACTCTACCTCAAAGTGAGCTGACCCATATAAGCAGCTTAGTTCCCAAGTGGTGTACAGGCGTTAAGGCAATAAGGATTTACTCACGTTTTATTCGTGTCCTTTTGGGAACTAAAGAGTCCCATTTTCCCTTAGCCCAGAGAGATACAGCAGATGCGTGTCGCTGACGTTCCAAGCTCTGAACCCTAGGGTGTTTTTAATATCGTGCGGATTTCATCACGCATGCGGGATTGTCCCTCATGAAGAAAAATTCCCGCAGCGTGAGACACGCGTGCTTACGATCTAGTTTCCAGCGGGCTTTGCTGTGCGTTGTGGATGTGTACAATGGACGACAAACGCGCGGGGTTGCTATCCGGGATGAACGACCGCGTTCCGAGTGCGTATTCCACACTTTGTATGAAAAGGCCATTTGCGGGGGATACGCGTGCGGGGCAATCCCGCATCCGTGATCAAACCTCAATCATTTTGCAGAATACAACACAGTGATTTAGCGTGATTGTATGTCGACAACAGAATAGGTAGAAAAAAAAACAACAAAATAAATATTCAAAACGTTTTATTCGTCTAATTCTATGATCAAAAGTTTCAAATGAAAAATTGGCTTGAGTATCAACTTGGACATAAAATACATAATTTTAAAAACCACACATCATGATTACACTAAAGTGATAGGAAAATTGTAATAATACAGTCGTTTACTCAGTCCAATCTCTCACTCAAGTCACATTGTAAAGTTCACATATAGAGATCAGGTTTGAAACTCGAGGGGCAATAAGCTCACGACGCCAGCGCGGACGCTCGCCTCTATATCATTACATAGCAGTATGTATGTACAGCTCACTGAACCCAAATGCATGAAATGCAAACTTACAATAACAATAAATAATTTCTCAATTTGTTTTGACCAGATAGATGCCAGTATGAATGGACAATTTTAATTGACATGGCATTATGTATTTTATCACAAAAAAATATGGTACCATTACATTGTACCGATTGAAATGGACACATTACATTTAAATTTTTTATTGCTACTACCCGGCTGACAGTAAGGTAGAGAGCAATGGACAGAAAGATTCTCGAATATTAGATGATTAGAATAACTGCCAAACGCCGAGCACTGCATCCTTTATGGCCTCGATGTATTGTGCTGGTACCCAGTACACCCAATACCGGGACGCTTCTGTGGGGCCTAGTTGTAGACCCTGTGCAACACAAACATTTCAATTAGTTATCAGTTTCATTTTATCATTAAAATAAAATAACATAATTACTTGATAATGGTTAACACACATACCATGATATGATATTCTTCATGTTCTTTGATTGGTTCAGATGTGATGCCTGGAAAACACAAAAATAGGTTTTGAATTTGGCTAAATCTTGAATAAGTGCTTATAAGAGGACTCAACCAATCCGCCTATCGTCAATGTTAGCATGGTTGAAAAGCTTGTTGTTTAATAAAAAAAGAAAAGATTTTCATCATTCAGAATCTCTATTTAATTCAAGGTTTTCATAAATATATATTTTTTACCTTTTTAATTTATGAGCACATTATGAAGGGCAAAAAAGTTCACACAAAATAGAAGATTTTCAGAGGTTTTTACTGGATTAGATTTACGCTAGAACCAAAAATTCGAAGGCATGTGACATTCGCCAATCCATACTGGACCAGCGTAGTGTATTACAGTCCATTCCCTCTCCAGAAGAGGCCTGAGGTCATAGTTGTGGGAACATTATACGGTTGATTATGTTTTTTTTTTAAATAGAAACCAAGATAATAACCACAAGATATCTGTTTTTCCAAAATATGTCGAGAAAAGTGTGTAACAGATAACGTCATAATCGCGTAAGAGCGGTTGTATGGGAAGTCGTAGTAGGTTGGGTGCTCTTAATAGCTTTAACTGATTGCATATTAAAAGTGATAGAAATGATGATACTGTCTAGAAATGATGATACTGTCTAGAAATTATAATACTGTCTAGAAATGACAATACTGTCTAGAAATGATGATACTGCCTAGAAATGATGATACTGTCTAGAAATGATAATACTGTCTAGAAATGATAATACTGTCTAGAAATGACAATACTGTCTAGAAATGATGATACTGCCTAGAAATGATGATACTGTCTAGAAATGATAATACTGTCTAGAAATGACGATACTGTCTAGAAATGATGATAATAAAATGGTTGTTTCTTATTAAGATAGAACATAAAGAATAATTGATGGAATATTAATGTTCATTTTCTATATCTAAAATGAATAAGGATCTTCATAAGTTACTAAAACAGTTATGATGAGTATACATGTGAATGGAGACCAAAGAAAAGATGAGATTGTTTGACGGGTGACAGGACAGAATGGAAGAAAAAAACGTATTGATCCCAAGTAACAAGGGGCAAGGACAAGAAGGTGATGATGATAAGCAACTTACTTTTGATAGAAGCCATGGCAAGTTTCTCAGTTCTCTCCTTGGTGCCGATCCAAAGCTGATCCTGCTCATGTTTGAATGTGAGTCGCACTTTGCCTCCGTGTTTATTTAGCATCCCGCTCAGGGGAACTGGTGGTAATGGCTCCTAAAATAGTTAACAACATTATTAATACTAGTTGTAGAATGTTTTGTATAAAAGAGTTATTAATATTTGGTTCACATATCACTTGTTTTTTAATTCATTAAACCCCAAGCGAACACTGGCGTTCGCATTGTCATTGTCTTTCTATAGTGTCTCTAATTGGCACGATTGAAAGGTTAAACTTGCTTTAACTCATCGAATGCCGTAATTAGAGACACAATAGAAAGACAATTGCTTATGTCGAACTGTGTAACTTAAGACATTCAAAAGGTTAAATATGCTAAACTGGCATTTATAAGATAGATAATATTAGGATAAAAAAAAATTTGTTTCTTTAATCAGTTTTAGTCAATATACTGAAACAAAATACTCAAAATGAAAACCAAATTAAAATTGATCATAAAACAAATGAAATATACTAATTCTAAACAAATATAATATGCAAACGCTGTTATCTATGGCTTGTAATGGTTGCAGGCATGGGACAGAGTCCATGTTGGACGCCTCTTTCTAATTAATCAGTTTGAAACTTCACTTTATTTTTTTTCAATATTTCGTAATAGTTTACCAAAACTAATAATTATTTAACCTTTCAAATGCCATAATTAGAGACACAATAGAAAGAAAATAGGTGAGCGAACGCGCGAACACTGGCGTTCGCTTGGGGTTTAATGAATTAATTCAGTAAATTAAAAAAAATTGATGCATTCTAGTTTCTGTCATGAAAGTAAAAAATAAATATATGTAATAAAATAGCCTATGTCACTCAGTGACAAAGTAGCATTTTACTGGTGAAAGATTTTTCAGAATTGGTTCAGTAGTTTCAGATTACCCTCTACAGACAAACTTACAAATTTTTTCCTCTCTAATATATTAGTATATTATAGTCTGTCTAAAAAGTCAAACGCCTTGGAAATTTTTGAACAAATTTAATAAAATTTGTAATATACTTGTATATCACATACAATATCTTATATATAAAATTCTCGTGTCACAATGTTCGTTCCCGTACTCCTCCGAAACAGCTTGACCGATTCTCATGAAATTGGCCACCCTTAACATTTACTTAAAAATTATTTATATGGCAAAACAATGTTTGCCGGGTCAGCTAGTGTTTTATAAGGTTCTATTAGTAAATAATGATCATCTCTGCAACTTTGATTATTCAAGCAGTGCTGACTACATCAGATTTCAAGAATTAGATTATTTGATTAGATTAGTTATTTGACTTTTTAGAAAGACTAGTAAAGATTGAAAATAACTTTTTTGAACGGGATTAATTATTTGGTTCATCATGTAGGTGTTTTCAATTTGATGCTGATAAATACAAATCAGTTACCAGTCAAAATCCCTATGCAAAATGGCATTTACTTTCATGTATTCGCAACGCTAAACAGATTTATTGTTGGAGCTTATCAGATTCTTAACCTTTCAATCGTGGAAATTACAGACACAATAGAAAGACAATAGGTGCGCGAACGCCGGCGTTCGCTTGGGGTTTAATGAATTAATATCAAGTATTATGAATAAAGTAATGAATCATAAAAATCTCAAGCTTATGGCTTTAATTAAGTTATCTACAATTTGTCAAGGATTATATAGATATCAAGAAATACATTTTATTTTAAATGTACCAGTTTGTTTACCTTCACTCCCTTGATTCCGGGCATAACATCGGGAGGGATACCCTTATCCAGAACTTTCCTATGGATTTTCTGTACACATAGGGGCTCTTTACTTGACTGACTACCAGCCTTTTCCTCTGCTAATTCCTGAAAATAAAAATTCAAGATTATGGTGTTAATTAGTATAAAAAGTGAGAGTGAGTGAGCTTTTGTTAAAATTCAAAATAATGAAAAAGGTTAAAAAAATAAATTTATAAACTGGAAATCATTGAAAGTTATTATTAGACAAACATACACCTTTTGGGCACTCTTCACAGCTAAGATGTCATCCATTTTGGATCCCACCAGCATCACCTTGCCACCCTTCACGACGCCCGACTGTCGCAGGGTCATGGTGTCCTTGGCCATACCCTTAATTATTAGTTTTTGCGCAGATTGCGGGACGCCACATATTCGCTCCAAATGCGCTTTTAAATCTAACACAGTTGCATCGTACGCGAACGTTATGTCATGTTTTGCTTTATTAAAAACTACTGTAAATTCGATCTGTTCCGGAATTTCACAAAATTCAGGTTCTGAGTCTTCAGTGGTCTCTGATGTGCATGCCGCTGCCTCCGACGAACTCTCCGCAGGAGCGGGTGCTTCTATGTGTGCGCTCTCTAAAATACTCTTGTTATCTGCAGCGGACTTCGATGTGCCGTTGGCTATTGAATTCGGGTCCCGATTCTCTGTTGAATCTCCCTTCTCTGAAGCTAAAAAATAACATCAAAACGTGAGTTAGCAAAATTTCTAGAACAAAAGGTCTCAGTGTGTTTCTCCACAAAGACTGTCAAATTGTATTTTTATGCCAAAATTGAACGAACGTGTATGAATGCTTACCAATATATTCCATAGTTATAAATTAATTGTCAGAAATAGGAATTAAAATAACAAAATTACTATTGTATCGTAGTTGTTTTGAAAAAATAATTAAAATACAGCCGACTGGCTGACGTGAAGCAACAAATTTTTTGCACAGACTATACAATTTTTATGTTTTGCTACGTTTGGAAACGTATCGATCGCAAGTGCGTAGATATTCACGCTGTTCCTACACATAAATGAAGTTTAACCTCTGGGCTTTTCAGCATTAACGTTTTTTTACGCTTTATCTCAAAAGTTTTAAATTCTAAAATCTATCAAGTCTTCCAGTATAGCTCGGATAATAAATGATTTATGATAATTAATTCCCCATGATTAATGTTCTGTCTTTTTGTTTATTATAACTTGAAGAATTTTATAAGCTACTTGGGATAAACTTAACTTGGCGAGAATATCTATCCAATTGTCAATCATAAAAATCAATCAATCAGTCTCTATGAGTAAACTTTTCCGTTTCCATGGCGGTCAGTTTGTAAACAAAGATAAAAGTGCGCTAAATAAAATTTATTCGATCCGTGTGCAGAAATATGTAATAATAATGAGTTTCAATATTGATGATCCTTTAGCCGGAATTCTCAGTGATGGTAGTGATGATAGTTTTTTTGACGACGATGTTTTAGGAAAGAAAAAACCTACGAAGAAGAAAAGTACGCCAACTCTGGAAAAGAAAAATGCTCTTTTTGATTTGAAGGATGCTGATAAGCCAAAACCTGCTGCAAGTACATTAGATAAAAAAGAGGCGTTGTTTGACATAGATTCAAAGAAATCACCTACTCCTTTTAAGCGCACCGTATCCAAAGAATCAATAAAATTTTCTCAACCAGAAGCCAAAGTTAAAGTGGGTCTTGATAAATTAGATCTAAGTAAGTCACCAGCAAAATCTAAAGTGAGCGCAAGTGCAGATAAACTCGACATACTTAGTGAGTTGGGTGGAACGAAAACTAAACCAATTGAAAAGGGGAAAAGTTCTCAGTCGTTATTAGATGATATTCTAGGAGGCTCTTCATCGAAATCTGGTGGTGGTTCTAGTCAAGCGACTAGGCCAGTCACTGCTGCAAAAAGTCAAGAATTTGATTTAGATTCTATTTTGGGAAAAAGCGAAGCTAAGGCTTCCACCTCTATCAAAAGTGTGCCACCGAAAAAAAATGTAAAAGAAAATATAAAAGAAGAAAAAGAGGCACCGGCAAAGAAAACTAAGTCAAGTGAAGACTGGCTTGGTATATTTCAAGATAAAGATGACAGTAATGACGACTTGGAGGATGATGCCGGAATGCCATCATGGTTGGTCGGTGGTGATGCTAAGAAGAAAAAGGCTGAAGAAAAGAAGATAGCCAGTAAACCAGAACCAGCTAAAGAAAAATCTAAACCGATTCCTCAAAAAGAAGAACCAGCTGAAGTTGAAGGATCTACGATAGAAGCAAAAAGGGATATGGAAACTATGGAGCAGATGGTAAAATTAATTCCAGCTTCTAATGCAATCCATGGGAGTACTGAAGATGTAGCAGCAGAAGGGGCCGCTCTATACATGCAGCAACAAGAGTCTCAGCTAATGGTGGCGTTACAGTTGAAAGCACAGGAAGAGAAACTTGCTGCAATGCAGAGTGAGTTGTTACAAAATAGTCTTTTATTTTTTGCTAGGCAGTATTTCATTACTTGACACAGGCTAATTCTCTCAAGCCCATTCAGTTGCTCTTTTCAATCAGTTTCCGCGGTACTTTTGGGCCAACCACGTAAGCACCTATCTTTAGGTAGGTTTCTTATTTTCATAATTTCAGCCGATAGACATCCAATGTTGGACATCACATCCATATCCATCGGATTCTCGAAACCTTTCCAGGTCATCGGTCCACCTTTTAGGTGTCACTCTTCCGGTACACGGTCACCACTCCAGAACCTTTCGGCCCAAACGGCCACCTGTTCTGCGAGCAATGTGTTTTTTATTCTATTATTTTTTTTGTGGACTAAATTAACTACAATTAATTGGCCTTGTTTGTGCTCAGTGCGTCAGAAAGAAAGTCAGCTTGTGCGACGAGAGGCTGCGCTCGCGCAACATTCACAGCTCGATGCCTTGTTACGGCGCCAAGCAGAGAACAGGCAACAGATGCAGTCCATCATAGCTGCTCACCAAGAGAGAATCACGCAGAGGATAAAGGTGAAACAAGCTACGGAAACCCATTCATGTTTCAGAAATCGTGTTAAATAAGTCATTAGTTCCCACAGGTATTTGTTGGTCTTTGGCATGGTTACGGCCAAAAAGATTGAGGAGATCTCTATGTAAAGTACTTATTTTTATTCAGCTGTATCGGATTAGACTATGCTATTTGCAGCCAATGTCATTATAGTTTTGTATAAGCAAGGCAGATGATAGCGTGGCTTATTCTCATTATGATTTTTAAATTCTTCAGGCACTACTAGGTACAGAAAACACAGACAATGAAGAGTTTCCGCAGTATCCTGATGAAATTCAATCGACTGGCGACCGTAAAGACTCGCCATACACACGAGAGAAGAAACAATTACTACAACTGGTGCAGTCGTTGCAGGAGAACCATGACAAGGAAATAGATCTTATGGAAACATCGTACAGGTGGGCAGATTGCATTTCACAATTATTCGTAACTAACTTTTGCCCGCAGTAGGTAAATAAAAAAATATAGACTATGTCACTCAGGAGTCAGGAATAAATCAGCTTTCTATCGGTGAAAAAAATTATCGATCTGACCAATACTTTCAGAGATTACCTCCCTCATAAAAAAAAAAACAAACATTTACCTCTTTATAATATTGGTGAACTGTAGACGATCGTTACGGTAACGGTAATAAAAATCTATGAATTTATCAATTTTTTTAACAAAAGGTGACAATATTCTAAAGACCACAAAAATTTTCAGGAGACAATTAGCTTTTCTAGAAGTATCATTAAACCAAGGTGAAGAAAGAATGAAAGAGGAAAGTGACAAACTGGTAAAGTTTTACTTAGAAAAGATAAATTGGTTAGAGGAGCACCATCATCTGTACAAGAAACTGACGGAAGAGAACTTGACAGCTTTGACTGAGCGGCACAAGACTGAGAACGAAATGCTTATTCAGCAGCATTTGGAAAATGTTAGGGTATTACAGGAACATCATGCGGCACTCATGGAGAATATCAAGTAAGTGAAAATTTTATGAATAATTTAACAGAGTTTTCAATTCCTAATTTGTTCAAAATTGATCTCTAATTATTAAAGTACAGAAAAGCTGATTTTTTTTTTCCAGAAAGGCAGTTAAGCAAGAACAGGTTCTCATTCAGAATTCAGCAAGCTTCTCATCTGATCTTAAAGAGTTGGTCGCAGATGTAAGGGAAAACAAAATTAATTGTAAAGAACTACTAGAAAAGGTGCAATCGCTAGCAGAGAATACTGAACGTAGAAGTGATACCAGTTTACAAGTCAGGGAAACGCAGATAAATGGTATGCCACTTATATTTATGTATGTCGATCTCCAGTTTCTAAATTCAAAGCCGTTCTTTATCGAATTGCTGATGCGGATGTAAAACATATACAATCACATACATCATAAATCTTTTTGCATTTATTCCAATCTATTATTTTGGGATCGACGCAGCATCTCTTCCACACAAATCTTTTTTATTAGTCGTGATCCCTACATCATACAAAGAAATATGTAGAAATTACTATCATCAACATTTTTGCCTCTTGAAAGTACCTACTGCAGAAAAGAAAGTAGACCTAAAAGTGGGTGGTTCCAGGCTGCAATAATGATAAACAGTTGTGTTTTTCTGTTGTAGATATGATACAACAGTTGAAGAAAGATCGTGAAAATTTGGATAAGGAAAAAGGTGAAAATAGAGAAACAATCAAAATGCTAGAGGCACGACTAAAACAAATGACTTCGGTAATATTTACTACACATAGACGTTCTCAAGAACAACAAAGATGTTATCATATTTGTATAACATATTAATTTTGATACTTTTATTCTTCTAAACAGATGATCGAGGAAGAGGCAGCCTCTCTTAAACAGAAGAAAATGGAATTCGAGTTCGAAAAAGCAACGTTCAGTAAACAGACTGAATTCGCTAAGAATGTACTAAAGAAGCAAGACGAAGAAATGAAGGTTATTAAACAGACAAAACATCAAATTACAGTAAAATAATCTTGGTGATCGTAGATAAATAATTCATAATTGTTGTTTAGATGCTGAGGGAAGACATCCAGAAAGAATTTCAAGAGAAAATATCTAAAATAGACGAAGAAAAGGCTAAAGCTGTAAAGGAGAGTGCTGCACTTGGTAAAGAAAAGTCTACAGTACAAAGTTTGAAGCAAGAACTTGAAGTAAGTACTAGACTTGCGTAAGAAGTTCCCTATTACCGAGAAAATATCAACTTTTGACATATTTTGTGGATTTGCTTGTGATTCGCAAAGGTTTAATAAACGTAAAAATGTTTTAGAAAATGAAGGCCGAGCTTCAGGCCCGATTAGAAGAAGTTTCTGATGAAAGATCCAAATTGAATGTTGAGAAACAACAGATTCATATGGAGGAACAAAGAATTATGGCTAAGTATGTGTAAAATTAAATTAAATGCTGAATTTATTTGATATGGGATAATGTTTCTTCTTTAAATCCTTTTCAGGAGTCGTGACTTAGACCTGCTTGCGAAGACAGCAATTGAAAAACAATCGCAAGCCGACAAAAAATACTCCGAAGCGGAATTCATTCAACGCAAGTACGAAGAACGAATACGGAGAATACAAGAACACGTTGTTTCTCTCAATGCTAGAGAAAAACATGTCGCTAGAGAAAAAGTAGCTTTATCGAGAGAGAGACTGCATCTCCACAATGAGAGAAAACAAATTGAAAGTAGACAGCAGTGTTCGTTATGCAGATCTTCGCAAATGCCAGCTTATCTAGAACCAAATTACACACTACCAGATTCTTTTATGAATGTCCCAGCTAGTAGAGATTTCAGGAGTTCCAATGTGACAACCGCTATGAATGCTATTGAAGATGAAATGGCACACTTGCTGGGGAAGAACTTAAATTTGAGGCACTGTGTTGGGTTAGGAGACCTGAGCAGCCATGATAACCAATATCCGAATGAGCAGTCGCAGCCAAGGCAGTTGGCATCGGAACCTATGCAAGTGGAGTCAGGACCGTTTAAGGTAAATTAAAAAAAAAAACGTATTTTACATTTTATTGGTGGTGTAACTCAAAGTGAGTTGAACCGTTATATATACCTATTGGCGGTTTATTAATTCAAAGTAATCTTTTCCATCGAAAGCCATCGATCGCTCGAATAATGAAAATTTCCTCGCTATACAATTCTGTCCTAAGTCTCTTTTTATTGACATTTTCGATCTTTTTCTATCTAACAAAAGTTCCATGACTATCTATTTAAAAATAATTTCAAACGGAGAAGGTCCTAAGATGCTGCCCTGTGGGAGTCTCATTCAGATCGTTCATATTTGTTTTGTTACTTTGTAAGAATGTGTGTACTAGGTATAGGGATAGTAATTTATATTCTTGAAATAGTTGTAACAGAAAAGTCTATTTTTTTTTTGTATTTCAGGATTATTTGGATCCAAAATTCATGATGTTGCGTCTAGATGTCCAAAAGGTGTTAAGTAATTTGGATCAAACTAAAAAAGAAGAAACCGATTTGGTAGCCGAAGAAAGTAATGATGAAGATTGAGTGAATGTAGAAATTAAAAATGTAAGTGAAGTCCAAATAAAAGACTGAACCTGTATTAATTGGTTTAATTTACTTTGATGACTGTTATAGAACATCTTTTGTTGTTAGATTTATGAACAGTGTTATCAAAATGTACACAAATGCCTATATAGCTACATGCTAACTTAACTATAAATATTTCATTGTAAAAATATAGGTACATGATCTTTTCTTACTACATAATTATTGTTTTAGGTACTAGGGTATGCAGTTAGACGTAATTTACAATTATGATTACACTCTTCGTATAAATGGCTCCAATTATTACTATACACTGTTACTTCAAAGTTACTTTCAATCAGAATATGCACTTTATTATGTTAGTATTTAAACAATTTATCATTGATTGAAAGTAATTTTGCAGTTACTGATATATCGCATAGTTCATATATTTCTTATTCTTAAAAAAACGTTATATATATTTACTACGCACCCAAGTTTATCATTCGCACAGTCTTTCACAAAAATTGCTTTAAGTAGTTACAAATAATATCTTTATGGACGGCCTGGCCTTGTCGTTTGAAGTATAATTCAATTACATTCTCCTATTTTGCACAGATCTACAGCAATAAACCCAAATAAATTATATATTACTTATTATTAACTGACAACTGCATACAGAAGCATACGTCTGAGATAATAACAAGGAACGATATCTTCTCTAAACCTTTAAAAATGCTTAATATACTTTACTATACACAATATTTACAAACACGTCTTATGATTATTATATCGACACCCTCTTTTTCCTAGGTGTCAAAGGCATAAGGAATTAATTCCTTTTTTTATAAAAGTAATAAATCTATTTTTCAAGTACAGAAGACTATAACTTTGCAAACAGGAAAGCCACTTATGATAATTTTGTTGATTATCTTTCTTATCACAGTAATAATATCATTCTATATCAAAGAAATTATTATAAATTTATATTTTGATAATAATAGAAATTAATTGTTAAAACATGTCCAAATAAATTGATAATCGATTGAAAAATAACAGAGAATATAAAATGAACATGAACCAAAGATAGGGGATTTCCTACAGTTATATGTTATGACCTGTTGTCGCCCGGCGCTTTCTGGTATTTGACTTCAAGTAGTTGAGGGTAGTTCTCTACGATGGACAGCAGGATCCCGTCGATGTAGTTCCTCAATTGAACATTCACGTCTTGCTGTTCTTTTAAAGCTTTCTGCAACTGTAAGAAATGAATGTCGATTATTATTGGTATTCAGACCTTACATAGAAACTATTTTGAAAACCACACGCAAGCATTGTGTAAGGATAGTGTGGTGCTCATGCCTTACTATAGTTTATTCAAATGATGTGACATTATTGGATCGTATGAGGGCAAGCTTTTAATTAATAAAGTATGAAAAAGGTACATATTCACTCCCAAAAGTATTATGTCCACTCATTTTTGTTAAAAAGCATGCAAGTTAGCGGTATTCTAAAGGTACAGACATGCACAGTTAGTAAAAATTTCGTACCTTTTCCATCTCTATGCTGAGATCAGATTGTGTATCGTTACCATCGAGCTGCAAAAATGCATACATGACAAATATAGGCAATTGTTCTGCAAACGAGTCAGTCAGGCTTCATAAAAAGCAAAGCAACGCGATAACAATATTGTTGGCTGTGAATGTTACGGAGCCATAATGTATGAATGTAATGCTTCCATGTAATTTGTTGCATCTTTTATAACTAAAACATAATTATTATTAAAATTCAAGCCGAAAGCACAACGTGGTTTTATATAAGCCGATTAGTCGATAAATAATATTGTATCTGAAGTTTCCTCGTTCGTTTACTAATGAGGAAAGTATGATAAACAACGTAATGAACTGCCAGACTTTAACTGAACTAAATATTAGAATTAAAAAAGATTTTTTTAAGTGTCAAGCATGCTATGGATGTTTGGCATATGAAAACGAATATTTGTAGGTACTTGGTGAAATTTAGACATACATTCCGCTGTGTACCGGCTGAGTCAATTAAGGTAACGACGTAACTATATGCTATAAATGTAGCTAATGCCAAAATTATTAGACGACCTTCATTTTGTTTTATGTTGGTCGCCGGGACGCCGGTCAAGGACTAAGACCTGACGAAACCCTTTAATTTCGCTTGTGCGGAGCCATATTTTGAAGTACAAAAGCTATCATGATGATGAAGATAGTATTTATTTTGTAAAGCTTCATATAAATATAATCCATAGTAGATCTATATATTAGATGGTCTAGCCAATGTATGTAATGAATGATGCTTTAAATATGTGTTATGCAATACCTCATCGTCGCTCATCTGCGACAATTCGTGTGCGAGCGAGTTGGTCCCAACCAGGGGGCCGCTGACTCCGTCCAGCAGACTGCGGCCCTCCTCCACGCCGCGTGTCAGTATCTGTGCTTGTAACTCTTCTTGAGCTTCTGATAGAGCTGGAAGAAAAACATGAAAATGCAGACACGGATTTTCTACCAATGTAGCTTGTCGAGTCGATAAGGTGATGGTGTTGGGCAGCTTTTTGAGCGTCCAAGGACATTTGCCTTTGATTGTAGAAACAAAACATGTAACCGGATTGGAGAATGAACTGGAAGAATTGTTTGCAGTAGACATATAATAAAATGATATAGTGTGACTTATGTGTAGTCACCAATATTTATAAAACCAAAACGTAAAATTAGACGACTGCGTAAAATCGACCTCATTTCTTTTCATTGTATTCGAAGAACGAGATGGTCAACACAGGATATTTTGGCAAAATCCCTCCTAGAGTGTCAACAGACATATGCTCGAGTATCTGATTTGTCCAATCAGTAAGGGGGACATTTGCATGGGTCATTAGCCTAATTAAAAGAGAATTAAAATTAATATCAATCATGTTTTATATTTAATAATTGCGATTACTTGTATTAGTCACGTGTGTAAATACACGTGCTAATAAAATTGTTTCAATTGCTGGCACTTAAAACTGATACGAATAATATGAGTGTCGCGTTGTTTGAAGTGGTATGAGCACTCGACGCTATCGAAACAAACATGCTATTGAAATTAATTATATCATATTCTAATTGCTGTATCAGGTTTGGAGTACTGTTTGTTACAGAAGTTGCTTCACATATTACCCGTGTCGCATTTATATTATGTACGGTTCTTTGCCTGCTAGTGATTACAGACTACCATTCAGTGTCCGCACCCGAATGCGGCTGTGTTCAGCATTCTTGGCAGCTACTTCGATGAATCTAATTCGTAGTGCAATGACATTGTTCTATTTATTTTTTAGTGTATAAAAGAATGATGCCATGTAATACTTTCGATATATTTTTCACCATTCCATATTATAACTGTTTAAACAATTCGTTACGTTCGTTCGTTCGTTCGTCTTTGAAAAACTATCTTAGAAAGAGTATTTAACAACTACAGTCACACCAGTCAGCACCTGGGAAGTGGACAGTAGACAGTATAACATATCAAGTTCGGTCCACTGTCTGTTAGTTGCAGAGGAATGCTATGAAGTTGAGAAAGTAAAGGACAAAGTAGCAGTTCCACTTACATTTGTTCTGTGTTCGGAGCAAAGTGAGTTCCTTCCTGAGCTCGTCGAGGCGGGGATCGGGCGGCGGAGGTGGCACATCTCTCAGTCTCTGCAGCTCTTGCCTCGCAGTCGCCAGCAGACCGTTGGCAGTGGCAGCCGCATCTCTCTCCCGGCGCTCGGCTTCTCGTGCGTTGTTTAGCGCTGCAGATAGTTCAGCTACTTGCTCTTGAGCTTCGCGATGCGCTCGTGCTGCTGCTTCTGCGTTCGCTCTGAGCGTTTCTGCTACGCCACGAAGTCGACCCACCTTGGGTAAACAGATAGAGTTAAAGACTTTAAAGATTTGAAGTCGTAGAAATGCTTGTAATGCATTAGTTGATGCAATGATGGTAATCTTATTAGACTCAGCTGGTGGTAGATTGGATGAAGTATATATAAAAAGTATCAAAATTCATAAACCACAATTGACGGTTGGGAAGGAACATAATACAAAAGTGAATGTAAATAAACGTTATCAGTTTATCAATCTGACCTTTGATATACTAGGTGCAATATTAATAAATGGGCCGTAGTTATGAAAGATTGGCTTAACTTTGCATAAATCATAAATATCGAAAATGAGAAAAATGTTTATTGTGCGCAGTCTAGGTAGGTACATGAATGATAAGCAGTCCATTCACAAGTTTCACAGTAAAGTATATAAAATAATTTCAAATTGGAATACTGTCACACTTAAAAATTCCAAAAACCATTGAAAGCGCTTGCAATTGCGGTTAAGTATTTCCATATTATAGACGCGAGGCATGAAGTGACTATTGCGCTTTTTCGTCATCATGGTAAGTCCGGAACTAAGGACCAAGGTCCTTTTACGTCACTGTTATGAAATTTGTAAATTTCTAAGAATTATAAGCAGAATTTGGTACTGAATGGTATTATGCTGTCAAGATTCCAATGCGAGAGAAAGAGTGAAAAGCATTGGCGCCGCTTTTCACTCTGTATCTAAAAAGAAAAGTTGAAAGGGAATCATTTGTTTTGGTATGGTCATGTAAAGAGGAGTATTGAAACGAATGTTACTAAAAAAAATATGAATATAGGTATTAAATTATTTACATGGCTGAAGTGGTAGAAAACAGCCAAAAAAAGATGCGTGGATTGTGTAACGAGTGATATGAAAGAAAAGGGAATCAGTGATAGCGTGATGACAAACGGGATTAGAATAGGTGAAAAAAAAAAAACTGTTGCACCGACCAAGTAACATGGGACAAGGGCAGGAAAATGATGGTGTTTTCAGTGCAAGAGAGGCGGAGTTATAAATCCATGACCGATAGCACCATTGCTGTATTGCGTTGGGATCTTGATGCCCTAATTAATGATACGCTTCTAAGGTAAAATATTTTAGTTAAACTTACCTCTTGTTTAAGTTCCGACGCCTCAGCTTCCGCAGCCCCAAGTCTGTCAGTGATTGCAGCGAGTTGCGTGTCGCGATCTCTTTCGATGCGAGATATTGCCTCGCGACTGCGACGCTTCTCTTCAGCCACGCTCTCCTCACATCGGCACTCGATCTGTACATTATCGACATTTTTATTACAGATCACGTTGGTTAGAAGGTAATTAACAGAATTGATACGGGTAATGTCGACTAATTGGGCAATTAAAGTTAGAGAGAACTTTCTTTAAGCAAGAAGTTGATCTAATTCTGGGATCCGTATTGTGTTGACATCTTATTTCTAGAACAGTAAGTATAATAAAATCAGGCTTATATTGTAAAGGCGACAGTTTGTGATTGTGTGTATTTTATAGTCCATGTTTGATACCTCTTCATGCTCGAACGGCTGAAAGGATTTTGATGAAACTTAATTCACTGGTAGACCATGACCTTGATACTATGGGTATATATTGGAAACTCTATAGTGTAATTTAGAGAACTAGCCCAGAGGGATCAAAAATTGGAGGTATCGATAATGACGATCCATTATACGAAACACAATAATGTATAGGGCCAATAATAAATGCAAAATTATGCAAGTAAATACTCCTTCCCACACTTATGGATTTGTGTGTTTGTGCATACCGATGTAGGTGCGTAAAACTTTTAGCTATTATCCCAACGCATTACTAACCTCTCGTATCTGCTCGTCGAGCATGTGGACCCTTGCCTGCAGCACCGCGTTGTCGGCCTTCGCCCTCGCGTAGCGCTCATCCGCCGTGCTCTGAGTATCAGCCAGTGACGTCACTTGTTGCTGAAGTAGCTGCACCTGCCGAAGAGCAACGACATTGTTATATTGAAAGAGAAGGACATACATAAAACTGAGTAATATTTTGAAGAAGAATGTGGTCAATAAAGAGAAATTAACAGTTTTAGTTTGTTTCTTAAATGTATACATACAGTTTATTGTTATTGCTTAAGACTCTATGTAAGCGTATGCTCAGGATTGAATTTATGAACCTGAATTAAAGAAATAAGATATATATTTTCCTGGTGGTAGAATTTCAGATAACTATGAACTTGGCATATTGTAGAAAACCATAAAATAAAGTAATGTTTGATGAAATAACGTATAAAATATTCTAGAAACTCATATGGCAACAGATGAAATGACCTTTTCCAAAACGATGATACACTACTGAGTAAAGATAACGTAGAATATTTAAACGAGTTGGTAAAGCTAAACCATATAAATATTTTACCGATCATACTGTACATTACTGTAGATTGTGACAAATATGTTGGTTTATCGATATCAGTAAAACATCGAATGGGCCCGATATTGAGCGATAACGATGTCAGTAAGCGTTTACCATGCCACGCACTAGTGGCCACCAATGTTACCATTACTGGCTAGAGACGCATTTGAAATTGCGACCGTTGAATACAAATCGATTAGGATCTCCAGAGATTCATTGTGGTTCACAATGGTTATGTAAGGCAGGTTAGCTATAATCGCGTGTTTATCGACCGCGTTTAAAATAACTAGAATAACGCTCTAATCTACTTCATGTAAAACAAAAACTTTCAAGTGACCTGTAATATAGTCTTTGGTAGTGATTAACTTTTTATTGACTTAATTATGTGCATGTTTGTAGTCATTATCAATGCGTGATTTTATAATTATCTGTTAACTATTTTGCTTAAATCCATTAGCATTAAAGCCGTGATCAAACGTGTTCTCTCCTATTTCAAACAAATCGTTGTATTACGTTAACACACCTCTGGCTGTTGATTTACTAGTCTCACGGCTGCCAACTAGTACCAGGTGCTTGTTTTCTATAAATATTATGATGCACGGTGTGGAATACGTAACGTCCCTACATAGGTCTAGGTTGAGGTGACTAACGAATACAATCAAATAGATGAGCACACGCCTCACGTATCTACTCTGACTCTGAGCGCTAGATGAGATCACCCTGTGGAAAGACATTTCCTAAAGAGTAGCGGTGAATGGATAATCATATTGCATAAATGAATGAACGAATGGGAATGAACTATCAAAGAAATATTGACAAGGGTTCCATTACAGAGCTAGGCTAATGTGAAAACTATGGAATGTCTAGAGAAGATTCAATCCAGAAAAGTTTTAAGTAACAAATCCGTCGTAATGTCAATTCTGATTATGTGTTCATCGTCAAAGAAAATCGTCCCTGAGACATTTTCCGAGTACTCAACTGAAACTGTGTCTAATTACAGATGTTAGTAAGATCACTTGCTGCCGCTTGCAATTATAAAATTACGAGTTAATTGATTTCTACATCAAGTTCTTCGTAACTATACCTATTAAAGCGTTACTAGGTACCTACTTCGCCCTATTAATTTCATTTCATTAAGTAATAATATTAGGGCAACTGGAAGATGATATTGGATCACAACAAGGCTAAGGCTGATTTCCAAAATCACAAAATCATATAATATTGCGAGTATGTCAAGGATTCGTTTATCTTTAAGATAAGCCGTTTGTTCCTTGTGTGTATCAAGTATTTTGCTTCATCAGATTCCAATGACTGATAGGAGGCCTTTATGGAAGATATATTTACCAGAGATTTTGAGCGGATCGTCTACTTTCTTTTGCAAGTGGTGATGAATCAAAGAATAATTATAGACAAATGATCATTGAAGCGTTATTTAGGAGAGCACAATGTTATCGATTTGTCAAGCTCCACTGAGTCCAGTCACGAAGGAACATCTGATTCTATGTATGTATTCACATTCCTACCCACTTGCAGTGTTTTATGCATGGACGAGTTCATTGTATCCGTAATTAACCTAAAGATCTCAAACAGGTTCAGGAATGGCACTCGTTATGAAAACCGTGCACAAGATTTGTAATTAAATTTCTTCGAGAGTAAACTTTCAAGAAATCGTGTCTCTTGTATAACCATCGTCTATTAGTATGAAGATAATTTGTAAGACATAGAGAAATTAAAAGCAGAAAGTTATGAATATACTGAAACAGACTGAAATAGAAGATAAGATTGAGGATGAGAAGGATCAGATGGGTCAAACAAAAGTATTAAACCAATAGAACTATGAACAGAGATATCTTATAAATATCTAATTTAAAGATATATTTTAAAAGATATACAAATAAGTATCTCTTGTCTTACTTGATTGAATTATAACAAAATTATGATGAGGGGTTACATAAAATGAATAATAATTTCGTGCAAGTTACAGGAAGATGCACATCAGGAAGAGATTGATTCGAACGTGTCAAGTAGTCGCATGAGCGATGATGGTGCCTGACGTAAGATATTACATGACCAATAAGTTGCTTTTAATCACACTAAAGTGTTGAAACAATTGATATTACAAATAAGTACTGCGTAGTCTCATCAATAACACATAAAGTTTTTAAATCAGGCATAAATTCTCCAAACAGGAATTACTATTATAAACTACGTTCTTTTTGCAGTGAACAATATGATCGATTGTGGAAAAAATGGTTTTCCTGTTCAAATTGGGTATCACAGAGTTTAAAATAATTTTCCTTGTGGTCTACCATAGTGTCGTTATTGAAGCTGTAATTTAAACTTTGTAATTTATTATAAGTAAACTTATCTGAAGCTTCTATACAGTTCTGTTAGTGTAAGGAAGAGAACAAGATCGACCAAAAGAACTGGCTCAATGAGCTTTTCTTTATTGACTGACTCATGAAGACACGACTTTTAAAGAGCAACTCATTGATACAATTTAATGGACTACGTCCGTGAAGAACGAGAATTTATTATTTGTAGAGTGAATTTAATGTTCCCCGCTGCGTGTTCGTCATGTGAATCATTTTCAGTGACTGTCTTCATGAGTGTTACTGTTATTTCAGTCTGCTCAGTTGTACAAAGTTTTAAGAAAACGGTGAAGGTGTGTTTTATTTTTGTATATATGTTTATTATTTATATAATAATGTACAAGTATTAAACAATTTAAGTTGACGAAATTATTATTTGGTCAGACGTTGCTAGGTTTGGTATGTGTGCAACGATTTGTATTTGGTAAGTAAAATATAAAATCGTTAAATCGGTCAAGCCGTTTTGGATGGGTGCGACCGTACCACAATAACCGTGACACTAGATATTTGTATATTAGATAATATTCCGAGTTGCTGCAGCAAGCATAAATTCTTTATGGTTAATTTAAATTACAGCTGGAAGTCTATCGAGTTTAAAATGTAAAAACTATTATATGTATAGTTTTCGCAGCCAGATCAATCAAAGATTTCTTACCGTTAACTTTCACAAAATTGAGTTGTAAAGAATACTATACGTTTACAATCAAAATAACTAGAATAAGTAAGAGCATAGATGTTACAAAAATAACTTCAGCAATATCGGACGACGATGACGCATTGATCGCTTGATCGATCACAGATTCATCAGCAAAGATATTTTATCTTGTTTTGTGGATTTTGTTAATGCATGTTGTCGGATTTGAAGATATTTTTGACCGATGAGCCTACAACATGAAAATACGTTTTCTGCAGTCTGAGATAATAATTCTAACGACAGTAGAACAACTATTTTGCATTTATCATCTTTATCTACTCTATAAATACTTAAGTTGCATGTACAAAATGTAAGAAATCGATTTTTATTCGATACAAAGTTCAGAAACGCACAAATGACAAAACGATTTGGAGTTAATCTTATCCCTTAGCTGGAAACAAGGGAAACAGGAAACGTCGTCAACAGAGAAACACTTGCAGCAGTTGTGATCTTTTACTTAATGGTTTTGCGTTTCTGGAATTAGCAAGTACATGTCACGAGTGCTTATGAAAATTATGAAAGTGAAGGAAACTGGAAAGATACAGGTATACTTATAAGGATTATAGAGGTAGAAACTGTTGGTACAAAGATTTATGGAAAGAAATGCTGAAGGTCGTCGATCTATAACTATTTTCTCATAAGCGCAAGCAGGCAAAAGAAAATGTGAGGATGACAATGATTAACCTCACATAAAGTAAGTTGGAGATTTAAGATCGAATTATTAAGTGCTACCTAGAGCTGAAGGAATTAGTTCAATAAATTTTTTCGTTAAATAACAAGTTCCTTCAGAAAATCAACAACTGTCGGTAGTTGGTGAATTTGATAACCTAATTTTACCAAATTTTCCTGGGAGTATTTACAAACCATGTTAGTCTACAAAGTATTTTAATAAAGAAGAATCAGATGAGAAGTTTCCACGTGAAGTAAATTATCTAGACAATATAAACATGTCATTAGAGCGATGTAATTTTGTACAACGTGATGTAATTCATCATGCCATGGGAATCTTGTGTTGATAGCAACTTAGATCCGATGTTAAAGTGTAGTTTTTGCGGATCTTAATGTATTTCGTATAAGAAATTAAATATCGTGGTGGATAGATTTGTACTTTTGTTGATTGTGTAGGTAAAATCTGTGCAGATTTTAAAGTGAACGAATAAGTGACGTGGTTATTTTCTGAGGAACTGAACCTTGTTCAAGCTAGAGAATGAAGATGAAGGTCTTTCTTCAGTAGCATTCGTGTTCTATATTTTGGGAAATCCGGGACCTGTTGAAGGCGTAGTGCTAGTGATTCACGGTGGTTGCAAATATAATCAGACATATGTGTAGTGCCAGAATGACTCGTATCCTCCAGAGCTCACAGATTTAGAATAATGTATAATCGTCCAAAAATATGTCATAAAAACACTGTATGATTGAAATCTATGAACAAAAAAAAATTGCGTACATTGCCGTTCCAATTGAGTAACTTCAATTTAAGATTCGCCGATTTATAACAAATGTCAAGTAATCAAAACTTCGAAAAGTATGGTAATACCGAACTTAATTTATAATTTATAAAGTGATATAACTAATTTAGCTACGCTCTCGTGGGAAAAGTGAAATGAATCGTCTTTAAAATGTAAAGCTGTATTGGAATATATCGGGCTTTCGATCGGAGCGAAGGTACGAGTACTCGGTTTTACTTTTGTTTAACTGCGCCTGCGCAGAAAGACTGGTTTCACTTCGCCGATATGCTCGAGTTTAAGTTTAGCGTAGATCAATTGTCTTGTGATTTGTAAGAAAGCAATTTATTGTGTATTTATTTAGAACTGTTTGTGTTTTTCTTTCTTCTTACAAATGATTTTTAATCGAAAGTGTCTGCTGTCTATCATGATAAACTGGCGATGTATTCGATTATTACTCACGTGCCTTTTATATTTTCTAATCACTCGAGGGATTCCTGTGAGTAATAAGTCAGTCCACATTATGTTAGGTACTAACTCTTCGTGACATTAAGGTTATCTTTTTCAATCTACCGTAACACTTGATTCAGTTTTTAAAGACCTCTGGAGAAAAGAGTATTGTCGTGAGTCGTGTAGTAATTAACAACAATATTGTTAAAAATAAACAAAACTTTAACAAACACTTCAAGTTCGTGACATACGTCGCTGACATAATATTGTATCAACTTTAATAACTTCTCTACTTCCATTATACAAAAAAATATGTATTGAAATATTAAATATTATTCTGTAGAATAGTAAAGTTTCATATTCTAAAAAAAAATACGTAGACTAAAATTGAATAGGTACTTACATTTTAAAAGAACAATGACCATAACGAGAGATCTCATAAACCTAGTTAAAGGGTTAATTTGTACTCGTAATAACGGACAGAATACATTAAGATTACTTAACCCAAAATACAGAAGCAAGGAACTCAAGTAGCTTTCATAAGATAAGTGGTTGATGAATGGGTTCAAACACAGACAATGAACTTTACAATTAACAAAAACTAAGCTCAATGATAGAGATGAAGTCTTATGTAAAATCAGATAACGTTAAATGAAATGAATTGTGTGAATGAAAATGTGAATTGAATTCCTAAAATAATCTGAAAATTTACAAACAGTTTATAAACTGTTTTGTTTGTGTTGTTGTTAAAATATACGTTTTAGTTGTATACAACTAAAACATATATTTTGTTTAGATTTTCTAATGTTTAGCGTGCTTCTAAGCTAAGGCTGGTTTGAAACTAGTTTGGTTTAGTCAATCTAGGTCTTGACGCAAGTGCACCTTTTCATTGTCTATGAGTATAACTTCTGTTGTTAATCATATCGGTCTATGAAAATAATTAATAGGTATTGGAACCTGCAGCTCTAGGTTTAGAGAAACTCGGGGAATATTGTAAATACAACAGTCGTAAAGTTCTGTTTCCAAGTGCTATTGTAACAAAATGCAGCAAAGCCATCACCATTTATCTTGTTAAAGAGATGAGTAATAGTATTAATTGAAGAGTCAACGAAAAAATAAACAATCCGAGGCCATTATCGATAACCTTAGCAATTATGTCTACAGAGAACCGACTTTATCTAAAAAATGTTTACTGAGGAAGAACTGAGATCATCGTTCATTTCCACTGACAAGCTAACTAAGTTTTAGTTTAAAGCAAACATTTCATAACATCTACTTGTCCAGCTACTTAGTTTTTTGGACACACAAGAAAAAATGTGGTAATGATTACAAACGGTGATATTTTATAAGTTTCAGAACTCACACCGCAAAGCCTATTGAGCACTAACAGATTGGTTAGTAAGACCATGATTATTATCATTAAGTGCAATCAATAAGCACTTTGTTCAATAGCAGGCGGAGTGAGCACTCGTGACTTCCTCGAGTGAACATATTTTCTTCGCTGTTGTGTGTTGTCGGGTTGTCTCGCAACTTTCCACCATTTCTTAAGAACGTCGGCCGAGCCTCGGATAGATATTTGCGAGTCGGACGGTCGGTTTCGTTCAATTACCATCGACCGGTGAACGGTTTCAGATGTCATGTTTCTTTCTGTAATAGGCGCTGGATGAGGGAAGCTTGTGTAGAAAGATTGTTACTTGGGAGATATATTGCTTCCGTTTGTACAGAGTAAACTGTTGCGTTTTCATACAAGCGTTGGAGATGAAGTTTGTTACACTTGTTGGTTACATATATGATACGGTCAAATTGTTGGGCTGTTATCGCTCTAATGTTTGTGTTTACTTACTACTGATGACTGTAATTGGTTGATACAATTAATTTATTGCAGATACAAAGGTCAACGTACGTTCGTCGGGTGGCGGCGCCCCACTTAAATAATGACAAAGTATTGGGTCGTGCGGTAGGTAAGGTATTGTCCAACCATATTAGTGTTACCGGCAAATCGATATGCACTCACTTTGACATGATATATCAGTAACGGTCAATTGTACCCGTTGCGTCCATTGATTGTTCTAATTGTTTCACATTAGCTGACCTGACAATCATAACAGGTTCCATTATAGCTGCATTCAAAGCTTTGGTTAGAAATAACAATGGTACCTATTGGTTTTAGAATATGCGTAAACACCTTTAGATATCAATGTATTTGAATAAAATAAAAATGTCATTGTTAAGTTTAACAAAACGCCGATTACAATCAAGGCAAGGGAAAATATGCACAAGAATTGAAGGTACTGGCTGCAGATTAGGGGTCTTCTTATTAAAAACTTTGTCATGTGATTAGCAAGTTCTTAGTTAAAATGTTTCTATTGTGAATTTGAATTTAGAATGTAGTAGTAAAAAAACCAAACATATGGCTAGTTTTAGAAACACTGTAAATGATTTTAGCAATGTAACTGAGAAGTATGTGGATTCTATCTATTGATAGCTACATATTTAACAAGATGATACCCATAATTTGAACGTATTACCGTAACAATTTAGATGACTGACATCTATAAATGAAAATTAATACCAAATTATACGAGATTAAAGCATTTTAGGTTAAACATCGTTAAACGTAATGCAGATAAATAGTTACTGCGAAAACCGTTTGAAGCTACTCCGCTCATTTACCGCATTCTGACTAAAGATTTACGATATGAAATGGTTGGCGAAAGGGAATGCGAATTGCAGGTTTGGTGAGTAGTTTTTTCCAGGATTTAAGCTAAAATCTTGCAAAATTAAATGGTATTTGTCAATATGTCGTTTTTTTTTGCAAATCCAAGAAAGATTGGTGCGAAAATAAGCATGTCATCAACATATGTTTATCTTCTACGAATGAAGAATATTTTGGCACAAATATTGACGGTTCGTTCCGGAATCTAAGTAATTATTTATTTACAGATTAGTCTAGCTTTAGCCTAATGAGCCTACAAATGTCCACTTATTATGGGTCCGTGCTTTCTCGATTTATTGGCATTTCAACAAGTAGCTAAGTTTAATGCATGGAATTTAGAATCGTGTTTTTTCAAATGTAGGTACAGGAAGATTCATATAGGGAAGTAAACAAAAATATTTGCACGCAATGCTAACCTAATTAACATTAGTATACAATGTATTCTGGACGTGCATCATCCGTGACACAGATAGTAACTACAAAGGTGTTACATCAGTCAGTAGAAGAATTCCGGGCAGGGCTATACAACCCGATCCTTAGTAGTCCGAGTCCTTTCACAATTTAGAAGGGATCAACATTGGTACGGTAGCTACAAGGAATAATTTGCATGAGTCTCACTCAAATATTATATATTTCAAATTTCCGGCAGAACATGTTTTGGAAGCCGGAACTTCAAATATTATGGAATATCAAATACACGAAATGACCGTTATTAATTAAAAACATCAATGTTTTAGTAACATCATTGTTCTATAATTACATGTAATAGACCACATTATGTAAATTGTAGCTAAATATGGTGACTTCGTAACATGCCAGGATGATTTTCTCGACAGCTATGACGAATAAATTAAATTACCGTATTGTTTTCATGCTGAGGCCTCTCTTTTACTATGAGTTTTGTGTAAATACTTTTTGTTTTTGAAAGTACCTTTTATCTGTTTTCAGTAAGTATAGAAAAAATATTTTTTTCCAATCTTGATTTGCTTATGCTAGCGTTAGTTTCTTCTTAGGTGGGTATATTTTGAGATTCATAGAATTGAGTTAGTACATTTGTAATCAAAACAACATCCAATATACTTATCAATTTATAGATATCATAACACTCAAAAGATATGTTATTGATAAGCTACAATCAAAAGTGATCTAAACTATTGCCATCATAGATAAAGTTTTATAAGTTGAAGTTTGCTTGGTAATTCGAGGTACTGTCCCGTAACGTACCAGGCCGGCAGCAGTAATGCAGAGTTTGGTCGATGAACGTAATATTCCTTATGACAGAAATGATCGCGTGACACTT
Source organism: Mythimna ferrago (assembly GCA_910589285.2). Lineage (NCBI taxonomy): Eukaryota > Metazoa > Arthropoda > Insecta > Lepidoptera > Noctuidae > Mythimna > Mythimna ferrago. The sequence goes on from OU342693.1 coordinate 8,792,210, forward strand.
GTGAACAAATCTAAGGCCGCGATGGCACGAGCTGGTCGAGAAACTTGAATCGTTGAAGAATAAAGTACTTTTGTTTTCTATTGAACGATCATAGCTGGTTGTATAGAAGCATCGGTTACGGAAGGTACTTGTACTGGAGTTTTTGTAACACCTAGCTTGGGAGTGCCAATTAATTTATTGAATGAAACGCTAAGAAAAAATATTTTAAGTATAATTTCAATAGGACATGACATGAGGCTTTCCATTGATAATAATAAATTCGAATCCATCTGTTAAGCTTATTTCGCCATTTTAGTTCAATACGTTTGTTCAAGAAGGCTTGAACATATGTTTTTCTTTGCACTGACGAAATGGAACTGCTGAACGAAAATTCCGGACCATAATTACTTACCTAGTTGACCAACTTTAGACGTTCAGAACTTGAAGTTATTTAGACGACCTAATTTATTTATTATTTTATACTTTATGTATATTAATGGTACATATGTGGACTAAATGCAACACGGCATTCTCAATCAGTCAACCTTTGGGCTAAAGAGACTTCTCTTTGAAATTTTCCCCCTAATTGTGTAAAACCGCTCTTTACAGGAAAAATCAGGAGTGTCGGACCATTTACGCATTTGAAATAAGAATGAGTAATTCCTTTGTGAATCAAATGCCAGGAAAAAATATGTGTTCAATGATGCTGTAAGTACACGATTGACGTCATTAGTATTGTACGGTGTCCAATAAATTGTCATCAATAAGACCAGTGCTCCAATTACTCCATTAACATAATAAGAATTTCCTATTATCTGTAGGTATCTTAAAAATATCACACAACCTACCTGTGTCATTATCAACTTATTTTTTGTAATTAGGTACAAAGGAAACATAAATTTAAATTTAAATATGCTCACTTGATCGGATAAATTATCGCACCACTGATGCGCAGGAGTCTTCTTCCCACCGTTTAGGCCATTGGCTAGGTGTGGGGTCAGAGGTCCTCCAGTAAACAAGTCCTCTGTGAGACTCACGTCAGAGGTAATCCTCCCTCTGACCTCGGGTGGGGGACCTTGCGGGCCCACGAAGTCGAACTGACCGTCCCACATGTCATACTCCAGCTCCAGACTATCTTCTACCTCAATTTGTTCACCCATCGTGCCTCTGGACCGATTGAACAGGCCCGATTTAAACATTTAAGATCCGGTAATCTTATCTTTGGATATTTTCCAATATTGCACTGAACTAACTTAAGTTACACATTAACTAAACACTATTTCGTAATTTTTAGTTTGACTTTTGTAGATTAGAATAATTTCGTTCCAAATAAAGCTAGAATTCTAATGGCACACTTGATTAGTGATTGTTCTTGCTGCTCTCCTGTTCTTATACAATTATGAAACTTCACATTCACATAACACCACTTATAGGCAGTTAATCACACTGTGTCACATCTTTCACATAAATGGCTTCACTATGATCCAACGGATGATCACCCTGGTCAGTGTCACCGCAAAAATCCTTTAATTGTCGTCGTAAACAAGTATCAAAATATCAGGCAACAGGAGACTTCGCCGAAGTCGATTCAAAATTTTCGACGGTTGCACTGACATCCTTTTTGAAACGACAAATTGTGAGTAAACACGGTTAAGTTATTTAGATTTCTCTTGGAATGTTAATTTGTGTGTTATCGGTATCGAAGTATTACAATCGAAACTTTTAAACAGTCGTGCTGGTACGTGAGGTTGGCACAGTATCGCGGTGGGCACTAACCGGCGCGCGGCGCTTGGCCGGCCGCCCCACCCATTGACACGACATGATTATCAGCCGGCCGAGCCGCCGCGCCATACAAATAAACTTTATTCGCTCCCTGCACATATGCACAGTCGTCTGATAGATAGTTCCGAGGCAATAACCCCTTTCATAAGCTCCCCCAGTCTGGCTGCATCTCGTAATTTTACGGGCGAGGGGCCATCATGATTGCGTCCGACTCTGCCAGATGGAGAACGATTGAATTCCACGAACGATCGTTCACTTCACTTTGTTTTATTGCTAAATTATTCAAAAACTTATTTCAAGTCTCATTGTACATAATTGTAACAGCTAATTACAATTTGTCAACATGGAGCAGCTATATGGACGAGTTGATAAGCTTATCTAGAGAGTCTTTATATGGTAAAAGAATTAAATGACCTTAAAACTAAACTTGATAATGATGGTACTAAAGTAGTGAAATTGAAGAAAGTTAATACTGAAAGTGAGAAGCAATATGATACAAAAAACGTGAAATCATTAAGTGGAGTCCATAGATGTTACCGTCTCTTGCAAGTCGCAATCATGCAATGGCGGTGCATTCGTATTTTACTTGATGTCTATTTGATTACTTGGGTAGCCATGATATAAAAGCAGTAGATAGTGCAAAATAAAACATTTACACAAACACGTAAATCCGCGCATGACATTCAATTTTAAATATTTGTTCATTTTGAAACGATTGACCTGAAATTCAAGATTGAAAAACAAATCAAGAAATATTCGTAGACATAGATTACAAAATATCGATTTAATTTATAGAAATGTAACAAAGATAATTTAAAAAAATAACAAAATAACGAGTTATTTAGTAGAATAGAGAATTGAAATTGAGGCTATTGTTCACACCGTGTGAAATTCGTGCTCGGAAGTTTGAATTGGATACCATTGCCGGTGCTATTTAACGGATAACTGAAACTGTGAAGTAATCATTAAATCTACGCAGAAAATCTGACTCGTTTGTGAATTTCTTGATTTAGTTGCCTGATAAACCGTTATTAGGAAAGTATCAACTGCGTAAGTCTTTGGATAATTTGCTAGTTAAAGAAGATAATGAACATATGGATCAATCAAATTGTGTATACAGGATGCACGTGTTGTCTGTTGTTTTAACTTGTGCTGCGTTGTTGGTTCGTTTAGATTGTATTCGATCGAAACTGGTTGAGCAGTGAAAATAGAACAACAAGAATTGTTGCCTTCGAGGCCTCTATATTGCGAGGTTCTCGGTCTCATAGTAACAACGATTATGATCAGCTCAGTTTCATGCCCTACATGCGTTTTTATTAATCTATACAAAGTATGGCTCGTAATTTCACTTAATTTATCGGTTAATTTATTGTATCACTGACGTAACAAGTAGATTGAAAAATATTAATTAAACTTGACGCAATACGCACTATTAGGCACACCGCGCCGTAAGCTTTCAAATGCCAACAAAGGGTCAAAATATTCTCATAATGCAAGAAATAAAAAATTCAACTCAACAAAGTTAACAATTGACGAAACAATGCGATCTCATACATTTTAATACAGTTCATACAAGCGTGGCAAATAGTAGAACCCGTGGCGGACAAACGTCATTCGTGAATAGAATCCGCATAAAAAGTTAATAATTCTACATCAGGGTTGTACAGAAATAACTAAATATAAGTCACTTTCTTTAAAAGGTACTTTATGATTACTAACAGTAATGCTGAAAGGTGCTACTGAAAAGCGAAAGTATGAAGTGTTTATTGATCATTAGAAATTAATTGATAGAAATAATTCATAATACCGACGAAGAGTGATGACATTCTAATGGTTTATTGCAAACGACAGTCATGCTTCAATTTGATGAATTTTCTGCTCAACTTGCAAAATCAATACTTGATATATCTTATGTAAGGAATATAATTTATTTCTTATTGCTGTAAGTTGTACCTAAGAGGACAATTGTGGAGCTCTGATGTCATACCTGTGAGGAATTGTGGGTTTTGTTCTTACAGACACCACTAGTCATATGACAAATCTTTTAACTATTTTGCGATCAGATTTTCCAATATAACAGCAAAACAAGAACAGAGTTTTCCCATTCTAGATAACATATGATATATGACGCTATTTAGATTCCGCGGCCTCAAGGAAATATAAAAGTGAAATTAATTAATATTTAACTATGTGATTTACAAGAAACGAACAAAGTGTCGTGCTAACTCATTAGTAGCCTTGATTCATTGGTTTAGTCACTATCGAAAATTTTGATAACTATATCATGAAGATGACAAAGATTTCATTGATTAGAAATTATAAATATCTAGTATGAAAAACTTGGCAAGTGCGAGTCGGACTCGCGCACTGAGGGTTCCATGCGAACTACAATTCCCGAATGGAGTCTCGAAGATTTTTCCGAATTGCAAATTTGTTTTTTTTTTTTGATCTAGTTAATAACAAATTTACGTTTTTCAGATTTTTCCCTATACCTATACTATAAGACCTTGCTTTGAGCCAAATTTCAGGATTCTGGGTCAACGGGAAGTACCCTATGAATTTTGATCTTTGAGAGTATACGTTTTTTTGCGACATAATCGGCCGTATCTTTTTTATTCGTTCACTTAGAACTTTCATTTTTTCACAGCTTGAAGAGACCGCCGACTTCAGAATATGGTTTTAATTTCAACTCGATACCTCCACGCGTTTTCGAGATAAAGGGTCTTGACAGACAGACAGGCAGACAACAGGCGTACGGACAACAAAGTGATCCTATAAGGGTTCAGTTTTTTCCTTTTGAGGTATGGAACCTTAAAAACCACGAGAAACGAAGTTAATAATTTTCTTTCTGTCAAATACATTTTAGAAACACTACATTAAACAGAATTGAACAAGCAAATGTTCTTTGTCAAGTTTTAATTAGAGTTTTTGTCGCACTGTCGCAATTTCTGCATGGGAAACTTAATATGTGAATAGATTGATAATTACCATTATCAAGCAATTTCTCTTTTATTTCCGTAACATGTTGCCTTTGTTTTACGGCTCTGTCTATGTAACGTTATAAATTATAATTATCTCTAAAATTACAATTCCTCATCTTACGCTAGTCTGTCTTGTAAACCTAAAAACTATCTTTGTAAGTATTTAACTCTTTTCTCTACTGTGTCAATAAAAAAATTACGAATATTTTTACATCAGACATATATTGCACCTCCACAAAAAAATGGTGTCATTGTTTATCATTATTCACAGCTTTTTTTATAACATAGATAGATGTAACAGTACAATCCTATACGCTATAAGTTCGTTTATCGTCGTTTCTCATGCAACATTTAAGTATCGTTTGGAATTCCCCATTACTCATTTATTAAAAGATTAGTAAGGGACGGAGGGTGAAGGAAAAGTCGGAGGGTGGCAAATAATAATGGGAATGTTACACCAGCAAACGTGAATATTTGGAACACAATAGTTATTTTCCTGTGTTACATGTGTTATGTTATTGAGACTATTTTGTGTTATAGTATTAGGTACTAATAAAGCAACAGCCAATCATGCTAATTTAGTAAAAGTAATTAAAAAATATATGAAATAAAATGCTACTGTTATTCGGTATCTTTCGAATATAACAAACAATCCAGCAATGTGTTATCTAAACATAAAACTATTAATAACCAAGACAACCATGCTGATGCTAATGACGGTATAATGGCAAAGAATAGTTCTTGCTTCGGTTCCGCACTCGGTGCCGCTTGGTCGCCAGCATACGACCTCGGGGCAGTTCAAGGTTAAACTCCACTGCAAATAAAAGACACTGACCGTGTTGATGAACTACATAACGCCGATGTATTATTATTTGCTGTAGAGAAATTAGAGCAAACATCATTATTACAAGAATTTAACGTATTCAAACAAAACTTGTTTAATAGATGTCGATGCAGACCAAGAGAATGTTTATCGTACTAAAATTAAGATAAATACGTGAAACGTGATACCCGTTCCAGTAATTTACGACAAGGAAGCATTCTTCTAATTTACTAAATTATTACCAATAAAATACTCATGGAACTTCACATAACTGTCTTTGTATTGGTGGCACTCTATTTGAAGTTATCACATCATCCAGACACGGGACCGTTCTGATCATCTAAAAGTGGGTTCTGGTCATAAAATGTCTAACGAATAGCAAGACTGACTTGAAAATTACTTTTGAAACGAATTGTTTCATTGGTTGCAATAAAGACAGATATAAATTAGTAACAATTAACGTCTATACGGTTAGGAGCAACGGTGCATTCTTTCAATTTGCTGAGAAATATTTCATCGTTGTTTTCGGTAATAGGTGGCTTTACTTTTCCGTTCCATCATTCTCACAACTAGTTTTAATTTGCTTTGTCTTATTCAGTAATTAATGCGAATCTAGATTTTGTATTACTCAAGTGTACGTAAAAACTGTTGCAGATAATAAAGACTGATAAAAACAAATGCATGTCTAACAAAAAAATCTCCTTCAAAATGCACTTCGCTGCAATTTCCGCACAAAAACATTGAACATTGTTTTGGTGGAAGCTGCGCGAACGAAATGTTTTGTAAACCCGATACAATTGTCTGCGAAGTGTGGTTCGTGTTAGATAGCTAAATACGGCCAGTTCCCGGATTCACTACACAAGTGTCATCTCACGGTATAATTATGACGGTAATAACGATCGTTACTAGATATCTCGTTGTCTAGATCTGTACTGTACCACATATAACACGTTCACACCGTAAGCTGATCTTTGCGCCCTAAAAACTAAATCAATTGCTTTCCTACGACGTGTGCCCCAGTTGAGTGACGTTGCCCCCTGTCTTGAGTTTTATTTAGTTTTCTGCGAATTTCTACAATGGAAATAAATATTTTTTTAAATTCTGGAGATCTTCAGTGTCAGCACAAAAGGCGGGATTGTATAACATTCACACGACTAGATGAATGTTCAGTGATCGCAAACCTTTGATTATATTTAAGTATCGTATTTCAAATGTGGTGTTCCTCGAGGTGGAACATAAATTTCAATTAAGTTAAATTGGGATCTCTTAACTCGATATTCACGTAGGTAGGATTTATGAGCGTCAAGTACTTGAAGCCATAATGGCTCCAATTTTGACGGTTTTCTTTCTTTAAATTATACAGTAGCGATAGAAAACGAAGGAAACAAGTGAAGGACACCAGATAAGAAAAAGAAGTTACACGAAAACGAACGGAAACCGGAATCCACAATGTTTTTACTTGGCACGAATACTCGACGAAGTTTGTTGATAGTCGCGAAATTAATTAGGATAAACGATGCCATGTAGCAACACGTTACACGTAATTACGATGCATCTGGATATATGTGTAAGAATCTCGTCATCTGCACACAATATGTTTGTCTTTCACACGCGTTCATTCGCACCACTTTCCGTTTCACACTACTATGTTTTTGTAAGGCGTAATACTAGGGTTAGATAATAAGACATTTTACTGTCATAGACCTCTTGTTTCTGTAACCGATGCTCGTGATAAGCTTGATAGTTGGCGGAGATAAAACCGACTGGCTTTGGAAATACGTTGCAATTATGCAATAGCATATTAAAGAATCCTAAAAGTTGAAATGAGGTGCTCATAACATAATCAGATTATTATTATGAGCAACATTCATTCATGATGGGAGTGTCTTTATGAGACGGAAATTAACTTTTAATGTTGTACATGAAGATATCTGTTTAGTAGATAAGTTTATGTTCTCATCTACTGCGGTATCGTTTTGGGAAGTGAGAAGCATGTATTTGCAGCTGAAGTAATTAATATTTTATTGGCTAAGTTTATGATAAACCATGAAGCTCCGTAGCCAGGTTCTACGACATTTACTAGTTTACACACCTAGACATCTAGACACTAATCACATAAAAAGTCTACAATACTGGCAAAATAAAAAGACGAATTATAAGCCCATGTCAACAATATAATCACGCGAGATATTTTGCTAGGTTCCCGATATCCTTGGCACAGTTCTGGACCACCCACGTTGCCTCCCACTGCACGCGAGAATACCGACTCGCAACTATTGTTTATCGTCGAATACTAAGCAGATTTAGTCCATCTAGCTACTCGTATCCTAACGTTACTAGAACTTGTCTTAATTGCAAAGCAGGCTTTGTGTAACCAGAAATCATATTGTGGTCGGAAAGAATCTATTATTTAAGCAACAAACTCTTTTGAGGTGAGATATTCATCGTGTTTGAACTTAATTGATATTTATGGAAGCGAACACGGGTCAAATCAGGTTGCATAACAGTGCATTGTCTGAACTGAACACGGATTCGAATTGATCTGACACTTGAACCGGGTGTTTATCACGCTTTAGCCATGCTTGTTTCGCAGTCACATTTATTGATTGACATTGCTATACCAATTAGTATCTTTGTTGTATCAATATAAAGTCTCAATCGATATGACTCGAAAAGAAACGGAGTCAATTTTTAGGGATTACCTTACAGTTTAGTACAAGCAAATACTTGCAAGAGCCAACGCAAAGATACTGTTGGCTGTATCTACATGTTTATAGAGTCAAGGTTCAGATATGCCCAGATTTATCTGTGCCTTTACCAAAATAGTGTTGTTATCTTTAACGCCTGCGTTCCTCATGAGCTTGACGTGCGTGATTAGTGTGATTACACTCAATCACTCTTAGGCATACCAACAAAAGATTAGTGGAACACTTAAAAATCTTTACAAAGATAAGTTATAATATTTTACTTCATTTGCCACGGCTCCGCTACTGCTGCAATTTGAAATGGCTTTTTTAACATATTGTTAGATGCACCATTTTGCAATATTTATAGGTAGATGTGCTGAGGTTAGTTTTATATTCACATTTATATATTTTGGAATACAGAACACGCCTTGACTTGCAATTCAAGAACTGGACTCGGCAGATGGATATAGGCAGCTGCAAATCGAACTCCCAATATCGATAAAATCAAGAGGTGCTGGACACAACTGAAATGTTTCCCCAAAATATATCTGTCTAGTATTCCTAATAAAAGTCCAAAGTTAAATAGTACCATGGGCTCAAAGAGAATTGTTATTTGTGGCCCCCTTGCTTGTACAAGACTGGTACCGGACCCAGATGATATTATGCAAAATTCAATGGCTCGCAGTTTCTCCAAGACGTATTGTCTAGTGCATTACGCGACATGGCATGAAAACATGTTATTCAATATAGGCGTAGGACCTTACTAAGGTACGTTAGGGTCTAAAATGGTTTGGCAGTCAAGGTGGCTTGTCTAGGCTTGAAATTTAATGGGCACACTCGCCTACGTTGTTCGAGCCCATTTTCTAAAGTCCCCTGTGTCCATATGAGCTTTTGTTCATGAACATCAGGGGAGTCTGTACTCTGTAGTACTTTTGTAACCGTTGTATATTAAGTATACCATAGACGTTTCAGAGGCGTACATATATACACACCTATTTTTTAAGCAGTACAAAAAAAATGGGGCCTTATCTGTACGAACGGGTATCTGATCATATTTATTTGTGTAGTCAAAAGTAAAAAAACGAACTACAAAAATTACCCATGAAGTAAATTCATAACGAATCGAATATTCATAACAATTGTCAGTAACGATTGGTTTTTCAATAGTTTTTCATTCATAGATAATCAATAGCCTGTACAATATTTCCATAAATTGAGTGACATTTTGGGATATGAACAAACGCTTATTGCTTTTAATATTATTTTATATATTTATTAAGACTTTACTTAAATAATAACAAGATCTTTTCTATTAAGTCCTATAAGTATTTGTACTCATTTAACATTAGTAGTGTAAACACACCTACATAAATATAAATGATAGCCTGTAAGCAAAAATGGCGGGAATTACACTGGCGACATAAGCACCAAGCTCCCATCGGCCATTGAGTTAGTTAACAACTCGTGGCGATATCTCTAACAGTAAGAAAGATATACAAAGTTTTCGATTTCATTTAAGTATCACCGGCGTAGCTAAGGCTTAGGGTTAATTTAACTTCAGAAAAATGAAACTAGTTTTCTGTGGCAAATCGATGAGTGACAACAAGTTTGGTATGCTACGGTTATCAAACATAGTTTAGATAACGCACATAGCTTGTTTAAACACCTAAGTAAAGTATACTTCATGACAAATCATTTATTAATCATTTGTTTGAAATTAGGTATGCTTTGCCAAGAAGATTATGAAAATATTATTTTGTGGAATCTCTAGCATGATAAAATTGTATAAATGCCAAACTTAAGTGGCAATGGGCAGGGCACATTGATTGCCCGCAGAGCAGATGGCCGTTGGGGCCGAAGGGTTCTGGAATGGCGATCGCGTACCGGAAGACGTTTAAAGGCCTCCTACAAGGTGGACTTATGACCTGGTGAAGGTTGCGGGATTCCGATGGACGCGGGACGCACGGGATCGTTCATTGTGGCGACACTTGGGGGAGGCCTATGTCCAACAGTGGACGTCTGTCGGCTGATACGATGATGATCATAGTAGCGGTGAGCGATACAGCGAAGAAAATTGAGTCATTAGTCACTTCCTTTCTAGGGTTTGTTTACTTGCTCCATGTTTGGCTACAAAAGCTCATATCTGTTTAATATTTACACAAGGATTCTAATTTTAAATTAATCATATATCGCTGTGGCTGGGCACGCATCTGACCGGAAGTGGCGTATGCGCAGCTGAGGGACCATTTCCGGCGTCCATTACTGTCGCACTAGGTAAGACTATTAAATGAAGCGGCACGAGCATTGTTTAAACCCCTTCCTTTGGTAATATACATAATACAATGCCGCTTTAATGAGGTCATTGAACAGAGATTATTGTCGGTAACATGAAAATACGTAGGAAGGCCATTGGACGAATTTAATAATATCTTCATTAAATATATTGATGGCATGGTGCAAAGACGTCCCTATGTAGTTAAGCAAAACTAATCCCAAATTATTTTTTTTAAGGGATATTCTAAACGGAGCACGATTATTGACTGTTTAAAATATAAAGGTAGATGAAAACTCCACCATTTTTGTGTTTATAATGTTTGTTAATTTGATAATGTTTTCAGAATAACGTAAATAGTAATTACCACAAAAAAACTATAAACACATGATGACGTGATAGTGGTCAGCGCTGAAATTACAAGTGAACAAAATTTAAATTTAGAACTGGCTTTATGCCAGTACGACCTTGCATTGATGAGAAAAGATCATGATCAAAGCTTTAGATGCAAATAAAGCTTGCAATGTTTTTTATTGTCTTTTTGGAATTTACACCATAAATTTTTAATTAGTACAAATATTGTTTGTCACCATTTTTATTTTGGAAATAAATATTATTATTATTATTTAAAAGGCTTATTAGAAAAGGTCTTGTTTTTAATTAAGTAAAGTCTCAATAAATAATATTCATAAACAGCAAAGTTATTAGCGTTTGTTTATACCTATCCCAAAATGTCACTCAATTTATGAAAATATTGTACAAGCTGATTATGAATAAATAGATGACGATCAAAATGGAAAAACACTGCGCCTAGTATTTTCTAAAAGCAATTGTTATGAATGATTGATTCTATTATGAATTTATAGTAGAGGATATGGTTAAGAACTACCTTCACCGGTTTGTTTAATTGATGAAACGTATTTAAGAATAAATTTAGTATATTAAATAATAAAACGCGGGTGGGTTGCCTGAGAAATTCCTGGCCAAATATTTTTTTTTTTTTTGAAAATTTCTCCGGTTTGTTTAACGAATCAATTTAATACTAACCGAAAGAGTGAAGCCTTTAGAACATAAAAATGTTGGGTTGCCTATTTGTTTCCTGGCATAACCATGGGTTACCAGGTATAAACAGGTATGTATAAACAGGTGTGTTTATTTTGATATACCTACAACAAATTTTATATCAAAATAAACGCTGTTTCATTACGAATAGGTACGATATTATAGTGTTGTCTGCAAAAAAATCTGGTATGAATAACGGCTGTGTATTTATTTAAAAAAAAAAGTAAATTTTCAATTTTTAATTAATAATAGTCTGGCCAGGAATTTCTTAGGCAACCCACCTGCGTTATATTATTTAATACACTAAATTTATCATAAAATACGTTTCATCCATTAAACAGACCGGTGAAGGTCGTTCTTAATCGGATCTTAGACTATTACCAATTATGACAATTTTGAGACTTGGTTTTTTACTTTTGAATACAAAAATATAAATAGGGTTGTAGGTAGATATATAATATCATGAAACAATCTGATCTTTTCTAATTTTAATTATAGGTACTTTATTCTACTTCAAATATCTATTATTTATTTTATATACAACCTACCGCAGTATACCTACCTTTTTAACCCAAGTGCCCAAAGAGAATGTCTTGTAAGTACATGAAGTTTAAATAAATAAATTTTTATTACTGCCGATTGTCTCATACGTTTAATGTCTCAACTTTAGCACTTAATAGAATAAGTAATTAGCTGAATACTGAGTATGTTAATTGAGTCATCTTTGATAGACACTTACCTAATTTGTGGTAAACTGACGTAGACTCAGCTACTGTCAACATTGTATACGTAAATAATAACCACAATAGTGGGTAATTTACAAAAATGCATCATTTTCCTGAAACATGTTTGTGTTCACTTCAATCTATGTACTGTGTGTAAAGTAACTAAAGGGAATTTAATTGAACAAGATCGTATACGAAATTAACTAACAAAACAGTAAAAACGAAAAGTAAATTACCTATACAATGATTATAATAAATTATAGCATTGACACTTCTATCATTTATGATATTTAGATAAGTGTACAATGAAAATTTTAAGACTTAAATATCTCTCTGGTTAGGATTACAAAGACGTCAATAAAAAATGTTTTAATGTCTAAAAGAAAATCACCAATTATTCTAAAAAAATCAACAGCACATCTTTTTTTTTCTCGGATTAAGGGCCATGCGATAAATTGGGCTCGATGTCCAACAGTGTTACAGGGTACTTTGCACAGACTCCGCACCCAGGTTGAGCGCAGCAAAGACAATGTCCACAGATGGGGGTCCGAACGGTTTCGATCTTCAGTATTTGTGCGGCGCGTCTCTTCGCAGACCATGTCCCACCTTCGATCCTGCATCATGTGCCCTGTTATCTGTTCAGGTAGGAACCTGATGACAGCATCAACAGTCGGCATTTTCGTGGTCGAATACTGGGCCAAGCAAGGAATTTAACTAGTTTAACGCTAAGAAGAAGGCAGTGCAGGAAGAAGGCATTGTGAAGGATTCTTTACGTACTTAAATTGTTACTATTGACTCCACCTTAAAGTTATACTTATACAATCTGAACGGAAATAGAATAAGTCATCTCAACCTGTAACTGAAAAACAACTTTCAGCAGGTGAATCCTTTCAACAATATTCATAAAGGAAGTTGATGTAATCCATTAAACGATGACTACATAGGTAGGTAAGTACTTTTATCCGATGACATACATGATTAACTTCCCATTACTCGTTATAGATTTCCAAGAAAATTGTCTCCGTAATAACGTATCGCATGAATGGGCTCACATGAATCATGTTTGTTTGTACTTTATGTTATAGTATACTACAATGTCATTCGCACTTTGATGTACGATGACAACAGAATAGGTCAATGATGAAAAACCTTCTTGCTAGGAAAAGTATTAGAATTTTCCTTAAGGGACAAAAGGTGATCTAGGTACTCCCCGAAAGTATAAAAGAATATACATGATCTGGTCCTTCAGCGGTGGAAAAAGATCACAACGGATTGAGGTAGGTATCATCATCATCAGCCTTTTTAATGTTCCCACTGTTGGGACTCAGGCCTTGTCTCTAGGAGTGGGAATGGGCCGTAATCCAACACTGCGGACCCAGTGCGGGTTGGTGGATGTCACATGTCTTCGAATTTTTGGTTCTAGGACATGCCGGTTTTCTCACGATGTTTTCACCGTTTTGAGAGCAGTGTTAATGAAATAAATTACACAAAGTAATGCGCCTGACAGCGTTTGAACCCGCGGCCTACAACTCGTAAGTCGGAGCCATTACCACTCGGCCACCACTACTCTCTACCACTCGGCCACCACTGCTCTTTAAGTAGGAAGTAGGTATTCATTATTTAAAATTGCATTTATGAAAAACCGCGCACCGGAAGACGCTGCATTGGAAGGCCTCCCACATGGTCGACCGATGAGCTGGTTTTTTTTTTTTTTTTTTTTTTTTTTTTCGATGGGAAAAATCATCTTATGACAACCCCCGCTCTTGGGCGGAGCGGGAGATAGTGTCAGACTCTTACTGACTAAAAAACCCATCCCGTTCCTTCAAGCCTTCATATCGGGGCTCGAGCGCCCTTTCGGATTACCCTGGCCCCAGTAGGCTTCGACCCGGCTGGGCCCCTGCTGTTGCTGACAACTCCTTGAGACGCGCGGGAACAGCGCGCGCCGTCGACGACTTGGGCTTGGTCCGGACGGTTACCGGACGGCCGGACAGCGAGCTACCCATTGCTCACTGTCCGCAAGCCCGCGCCTACGGTGGCTGGAAATCGGGATCGGAATGCCGGCGGCGGCGGCGAGAGCGCCGTTGCCTGATGCGGTCGGCCTCCTCCTTAGCGAGCATTACTGCTTCGCAGAAGTCGGCGACCGCCTGCCACTCCTCCTCGCTCCGGACCATGGCCTCGACCAAGGCCCGGCGCGAGAGGTCTCCGCCGCCGATCACCCCCACGAGGGCACGGCGATGCTCCGCCCAAGCAGGGCACACCGCGATTGTGTGCTCCACCGTGTCCTCCGGGCGTTCCGCACAGTGGCGACACCCGGGCGTCACTTCCGCTTTAATTCGGAACAGGAACCTCCCGAACTTGCCATTTCCGGTGAGGACCTGTGTCATGCGGAAGGTAAGGACGCCGTGAGGTCTTTCCAGCCACGCCTCAAAGAGGGGACTTATCGCCATAATTGTGGCGTGCCCAACCGATGAGCTGGTGAGGTCGCGGGAATGCGATGGATTACGCACAGGACCGTTTGTTGTGGCGACATTCTGAGGTAGCCTATGTCCAGCAGAAGACGCCTTTCGGCTGAAATGATGATGATTATGAAAAGAGAGTTAAGGATATCTCTGAATGATCTCCGTGATAAATATTATAACTAGTTACAAGAAGCCATTTTTTCTTACATTCCCCGCGGGTGATAGTTTCAGAGTTTTATTGACTAAAAGCCCACCCCGTTCCTTCGTAACCTTTCATACTGGGGCCAAGCCTGGCTTTCAGAAGCAGACCCTTGGCCCCAGTAGGCTTCAACCCTGCTAGGCCACTACGGTGCAAGAAGCCGTTTATATTTTTATCGATGGCAGTACCGAGGAAGCTTATAGAGCATGTCATAGGGCACAATGGGCAAGACAATACCTTTGAGGTCAATAGCTTGTTTACAAAAAAGATTGTCTTCGTGACAAATCATAATTACATTATTATGTTACCTCAGTATCGTAATAATTGTTATAATTACGGAACAAAGGGAAAAATCATCCAATGACAACCCCCGCTCTTGAGCGGAGCGGGAGATAGTGTCAGACTCTTACTGACTAAAAGTCCACTCCGTTCCTTCTAGCCTTCATACCGGGGCTCGAGTTCCCTTTCGGATAACCCTGGCCCCAATAGGCTTCGACCCGGTAGTTGCTGCTGTTGCTGACAACTCCTTGAGGCGCGCGAGAAAGATAGTGTAGATGGTGAGACTATGAGATTCGTCATGATTTTGTGATTGATCGATTTTAAAATTAGTGAGTCGATACTGACGGTTGTTGTTTGGCCTATAGATGGATTGTCGAATCTTATATGATTGTAGTAGACCGCAACAGTACATAAAAAAACGACTGAATAAAGTTAAAGGCTGAAAAGAAAATACAGTGTTATATATAACAATAGTGAACTCCATTATTAGGAAAGGCGAATAACTCAGCGTCCATATTCTAGGTTCCTTAAGTCAATACTAAGAATCTTCTGATCTTCTGACAAGTCTCTGACTACTAATACATACAAACAAAGACTACATACAAAGTAACGCATGGGAATGGCTCTACTCACAGTATCAGCAGTCGGCTGATAGCTCGTAGATTCACAGGGCCAGTAAAAATTATATGCCCATTACCAAAAAAACCGGCGTGTAAGTAATCGAGGGCCACAGTTAAAAGAAAATATCACTGACCTTATAGTTAAGACCTTGGACATCTTCCTCCAACGACACGTCGGAGTACATGTCGTCAGCTGGTTCCCCGCCCGAGCCGCAGCCCGAC
Organism: Mythimna ferrago; assembly: GCA_910589285.2. Lineage (NCBI taxonomy): Eukaryota > Metazoa > Arthropoda > Insecta > Lepidoptera > Noctuidae > Mythimna > Mythimna ferrago. Next base: position 8,808,300 of record OU342693.1, read on the forward strand.
GAGTTAAATGATGACGACCGGTATAATTGGCTGAAACAATGACACTCCTCATTAAAGCATCACTTTATTAGACAAGCATCCGTTACCTAAAGCAAACCATTGAATTAAACAGTTGTAAGTTTGAGTAATTTGAATTAGTACTAGCAGCGACATCTGTTAGGATCTACAAGAATCATTTAGCGACATCTATGTACGTCTGTTGGAACGGTTGCTATTGTTTGAATGTACGTAGTTCATACCCGGATTACTAGATGGCGCTACTTTCAGTTCATTCACAGAGCACCCGCTAGGTGGCGTAAGTAGAATGAATTGTTTTATGAATTTATTCGAATAATACATTTAATTGGTATGTTAGGGAAAATAGCTTACCTAGCTAAGACATTGGAGCCGAGTTGTCGCTTCCCAGAGCTGAAACAAGTGAACATTAACATAACATTAACTTCGTGAACACACAAAATTATCGTAAATGTCTATATTTTTTCGGGTTATTTAGGAATCAAAGCAACAAAAAGTAAATTAATTTACTCCTTATGTAATTAAACGGCTGCTAAGCTAAAAAAAAAAAACATTTTAATTAGAGATGTTGAGCGCTTAATTAAGGGTATTACAGTAGTGAATTTAATTAGATATGCGGTTTTATCTTTATGAAGAAGATCTGCCTAGTAGGGTAGTTTACGTCATTTAGGTAGGTTCGTTATGTAAGTTTGTTGGTTTGTATCATATCCTATTGATTTGATAGACTGTACAAGTTGTGTAACTAAATTAACATTGGATAACAGGCATTTACTAGACTTATGCCTAACAAAACCAAACGGATGTCGTTTGATTAAATTAACAGTACACTGTCTACTAAGTAAATCATGCGTAACCCAAACGTTCCACCCTGTACACCATTATTCTTAATAAGTAGTAAGTCACGTTTTACGTCAGTACCATCACGGCAAAAGTATGTAGGCTCATATCACGGCACGAGTGTTGCATAGTAATTAACTACATGGTAATAAAGTAACAAATACTTAGTTAATTATGAGTTAAATTGGTTGGACGCATGTCCGGTATTTTTAATCTGGTATTTTTAATAACTAGCTTCTACCAGCGACTTAGCTCGTGTACAATTTGAAAAATATCTCAGGGGATAGTAATAGGACAAAAGTATCCTATATCCTACTCCAGGATATAGGTCTTGTCTACCCATGAGCCAAGGTTTGGAGTTGTATTTCGGAGAGTGTGCGTTGGCATCTCATAATTTAATTCCACCAAAGCTCGTTCCGCAATCGGATTACTAGACGTACAGTGATGATACGCCACCCACCGGTACATGGTGGACATCCCAGTCTCAGATTAGATACAAAACGTTTTGGGAACACATCATAAGAACGAGGAGTGGAATTCCATGTTGGTATCTGTATTCCCTGATAGCTACAACCTTAGGGAGTCTTTAAATCAAAAGTGAAAAGGTTACTTCTAGGCAGGCGTGTTCCATCGTCGACCACATCATCGCTTACTATCAGGAGAGCTAGTGTTCAAGCGTGAGCTTATAAATGTATCTTTGACCTAACCTGACAGAGGCTTTGCTTGAGCGGAACAGGATTTAGAACTGAGGCCCTAAACTGAACTGTTAAAGGGATGAAGCTATATACGGTCGGCCTTATAACGGTGAAAGAAAACATGGTGAGGAAACCGGCGTCTCCTAGAACCAAAAAAATCTAAGACATGTGATATCCACCAAATCTGCACTGCGTCCGCGTGGTGATTTACGGCCCATTCCCTCTTCTAGAGAGGAGGCCTGAGTCCCAACAGCGGGAACATTATAAGGTCGATTATGCTATGCTATACATAAGAAGCTGAGACTCGTGAATTTACATTTTGGAGAAATAAAGAAGAAAAGAGTCCATATCGTGGCACGACTGCTGCATGATAAACGATGATAAATGCTAAAAAGTTAACGTCAAGTAATTACTGGAGTGGACGCATGTCCGGAATTCTTCAACAGCGGTAGAAAGAAGGAAATACTTTAAAATGTATGTGGGTAACGTTCGTCAAGCAATTAGGTAGTCCATTATGATTACTACGACGTGTGCCATGTTACGTGAGCCTGTGTGAGATTTTTTTGCAGATTACGCTCATGCAGAATGACTAACGTTCCTAATTGTAAGATTTGTTCTTATAAAAACATTGCGTGAAGTGTTCAGCAATTGTTATGTAGTGCTCAGGTAATCTGAATCTTTTTGCTGCCGGTATGTGGAAGGTTAGAGGAGCTTGTAGCTAAGAAGTTGGGTAGAGGTGTTAATTTTGGTTTGGAACTACATTGCCTTTTTGCTATGAAATGCATTGTTTTGGTGCGTGACTGCGATTCTATCTGATGATAAACAGTGTTGCGATCGTACAACAGCGGTGCGATCGTGCTCTGTGGTGAAGTGCACTAGTTTATTAAGAACCTTCATTTTAGCCTTGACGACACCTAAATTATAATCGCACGAGAAAACCGCAGCCGACGAATTATTCCAGTCCTTCGATGTACGCGGTATAAATAAAAGGACGAGGCGCTTCATCGGCACCGTAGAGGTGTGAACCAAAAATCTAAGGGTAGTTACTCGCCGTATGTCTGACACTTTGTATCGATATCATACCATCGGTTTTCTATATCGAGTACTTTTTCTAATAAACCTATATAAAGCTATAGTCAACAGCATGATGCATCGTATTGAAACATCGAGTTAATTCGATGTTCGATGCATCTATTAAATTAAGGCTAAGTAATAATCGTCGTGCGACTGATCTTTAAGGTTAAGCAACACTTGCTAAGGTCAGTTCTTGGATGGGTCCCGATCCATTACAAATCGATATCAATGCACAGCCGAAACTATTGACACTACAAGAGTAAAATCTTGAACAAGGCTTCCTTTTATGACTTTGGTGAGCACTAAGAGAGGATTTTCCAAAATGCACCCCTAAGAGGACGAAAGAGAGCCAAAAGTTAGTATGGAGAAAACTACTTCTACGCGGCCGAAGGCACTGGTAGCAGCTAGAGTGAAATATAATGGAAACCTTAAAAATATCTTAGGCAATATAAACAATTATATTGTTGTTGTGTCTATTTATGATTAAGGACCCGTCCCGACACTCAGTGCGAAAACGGTCCTCCAGGCCAGTCGATGCCTTACTTATTAGAGTGCCTAAAGTGTCTTAACATCTGCACTTTAGAGGATCTAAAAACGACACTGATGTCGCTTTAAACGTAGCAACATACTGGGCAACAGTCAGACAATATAAAAATCGTAGACATTATATACCAAAGCTTAAATTACCCTTGTTAAATTTTACGGCCACAGCTCGCAAGGTTGACTAAGTAAATTTATATTGTTAGAACTTTTTAGTATCGTTTTCGGTTAGGTTAGGTTAGCGTTTCCGTTTCCTCTAAAAACTAATTGAGACACGTGTGTTGTTAGCACATAACGTTTATGAATGGCCATTTAATTGTTCGGTGAGTTAATAGTTTTATTTTAACAGTTAAAATAATAAAGTTTGATTAGCATATCGGCCTTCGGTAACGCACAACGTTTGCATCATTTAGGTCATCCGCTGGTGCGGCTGAGTGTATGCCGATAGCAATTTTGGACAATCTTGCTATGAAACTTTGTGTTTTAGTACATAATTATGGCTATTGCTTTATATTGCAGTCAAAGTTTTCGTCAATAGACAAGAAATAATACATTACATCTTGAGGTCTTTCGTAAAGGTCTAAGTTTATTTCCTATTTGATGAAAATAATGACGACAATTTTTGTTACTGTGAAAAGTTGTGTTTTAGTGCATGATTATGGTTATTACTCTATATTGCGATTGAAGTTCTCTGCAAGAAATAATGCATTATCTTGCAGTCTTTCGTAAAGGTCTAAGTTTATTTCCTATACGTGCTTTCAATGAAGCTAATTGTGATAATTATTGTTCCTAATTTTTGTAACTTTTTTTTGTACGTCATATAGCTTCAGCGAGAGGGAATGTCAGTTTTTTATGTACTGTCTAAAACCATCTATTCTTTCAGTTACCCTTTGCGTTCCAGGGCCACAGTAGGTAACTCTTTCGAACAATCTCGCAACACCAAACAAGCCAATATTATGAAGAGGAAAATTATTTGTCTTTAAAAGGTAATGGGCGATTAGGAAAAGTCTTTCACAGATATCGTAGAAAGCGAGATTGCAAAAATGATACACGTTTTGTATAGTATAATTGACTTCCACACGGACGTTACTTGACGAACGTCGCGGGCAGAAGCTAGAATGACAATACAACGTATTAGAGATTATAATTTTTACATTTTATTTATGGAATTTTGGGACTTCACGTTGTACTTTTGTAGTCTGATGCTGCTATCGATCGCTATGAGCTTACATTTACCTAAGTGATTTGCGATATTAGACAAATGTTTGTTGATTTAACAAGGGGTTATGTTAAAATAATTCATGAATTTCGTTATCGAATATGATTGGAGTCAAAACCACGAAGTGAAATTGTAACTGTGTAAGTAATTTATTATTTAGGTCTAGGTGGCTTAAAATTAATTAAGTTTTCGTGGTATTTTGCCACCTTCCGCCTTATTTACAAAAATTCGGAAAATCATAAATATGTTACAAACAGAACTTCAGTTTACCATAAATTTTTCGTTGTTTGTCAACTTTGCTCCGTGTTTGTTTGGTAAGGGACAGCTGTTGATATAAAATATATTAGGTATTGCAAATGATTAAATAATAATCAAATTATTGACATACAAGTAGGTGATTTCTAGCAGTTCGAACGTTTCTACCATTAAGGTAAAAGCTTTACAAGTCATAAGGCAGCAATATGCATTCGTTCACGATTACCATGGTTTGTCAAGTGTATCATACGCAAGCGGTCAGGATGTCCGTGGGGAGTGTTGGAGAAATCAGCAGGCAACAAATGAAACATGGGTGCGCGCACGCCGTGAAATTGTGCAAGAAAGTGACGAACAGACTACCAACCTAGCAACTGAACGTAATGATCATCAATTGGACACTGATACAGAAATAATGTAGGCTTTGCTGTTGCAACTATGTCCACGAAATGATCTGAATCTAAGTAAGAAGAAAGTTACTGGCTGGTGCACTTACAACCAGTGAGTTGTTGATGGCTGGTTGTAAAAAAAGATTGCATCTACAGTTCTGTTTTTGGAATTTTCGCAGAATTAAAACACTGTATGATCACTCACTACTATCGAGATGTGGGTTGTTATAGCGAAATTTTGAAAAAATTAAAAAGAAATTCATAATACCAAGATAGTTACTGGCTGGTACTTGATTACCGACTGTTGATGGCTGGTTGTAAAAAAGATTGCATCGGCAGTACTTGTTTTTAATTTTTGCAGACTAAAACACTGATATGTATGAACACTAATAATATAGAAATGTGGGTTTTGCAACTTTGTTCATGAAATGATCTGAATCTAAATACCTCCCTACAAAGAGTTGTTCGACTGGTGTAAAAAAGATTGTAAGTAATATGCAGTTCTTTTTATTTAGAGACAATGAAAGTGAAATAAAGTTAGGTAAGTACTGGCTGGTCGTAAAAAAAGATTATATCGACGATTTTTTTTTACTGTTTACATACGAGTAGTTCGTTCACAGTTCGTATGTGTCCGCTTACAAATGAGTAAATAAATCATTTTTCAAGCACTTCCTTTAATCTGCGGCTGAAATAACCCCGTAGAATCAACCTTCATGATTAACCTTTTGCAAACTTATGATTGGCAAAGACTTCGTGACGATAGCGGTTATATCATAATGCCTTAGAGTCAATTTGTAGACTTTTTTTGTCACATTTTTTGTTTCAACTAAATAAAAAGAAATAGGTTGAATATATTGCGTGTTTATGACGAATTAATAGAATCATCACGCTTGATTACCTAAAGAGGCGTACCATCTTAGGATGATTGTGAATACTATGAATAGGTATTGTAATCATTTTTATTTAAGAGTTGGATAACCACTGAGAATAATCAATTGAACACGCGGTATTGTGCCATTTGATGTTTTATTTTAATTATCTTTTGGGATGTAAAAGGTACTTTTTCATCTCGTTCAAATAATCCCGCAGCCCGTGTGTCACCTACAGATAAGATGGAAATGTATTGAACACACATTCTATCGTTTTCTAAATTATCGTCCGCAACTCCCAAACGCCACCACTACACTTGTGTACATAGAATTTGCTTTGTTACGCATTTTAGCATTTGAGACCTCATTCTGGATTGGCCAAGTTCAAATTAAGTGAGTCCAGAACTCACATCTACAGGTTATTTTACAAGAATCAGGTTTTCAGCACCTGGATTGTCTAATCAAAGTATCTAACTGGATATATTCAGTTGTTCTTTTTGAGACATTATTTCTTGAGATCTTTGAGTTCCTGGTTGTCTTTTAGTAAAAAGTGCTTTAGGTTGCTAGTAATCCTGAATATAAGACTGTTCTTTTTTCTTTCTTTTCTTTTTTCATCCACTCTCAGTTTCAGTTTTCTTTGAATTTTAAGATGATTTTCTGTCAAGTAGATTTCTCCTTAAAGAAAGATGTTTGGGTGTGGGTTTTTATGTCCCTTTTTTTTGTTTTGCTGGGTCAAGTTCAAATTAAGAGAGCCTAGGCTAGGACTTAAATCTTTGGGTGCTAAAACCGAATTCTTATATAAAAATATATATATATAGAAATTCAGTTTTCAGCACCTCAATTATCTAATCAAAGTACCTATCTACCTGGATATATTTCGGTGTTCTCCTTGAGATATTGTTTCTTGCTTTGGTTTGGTCTAAATTGCGCCGGCATTCATGACTAATATGAAGCGTGAGGTCAATTTTGAAGGCTTCGTACAAATCGTTACGTACCTACTTCTATTTACACGGACAGGTAAGTATATAAACATTTCGTAATACATAATTGTGGGAAATAGAAGCTGTTGCACAATGTGTCTTGTCACAATCTTGTTTGGGTTTAATTTATACTTTCAAAACAGTTCTAACTGTTAAGGTCAAACGGTGGTTAACAATCACATTACGATTTAGGCCCATTATTGAAGTGTACCTAGTATTTTCTAATAAAGTTTCTGTAGATTATTATGAGCTACGTTACAATCTATCAGATTTTGATGCGTTTTATTGTTTATAGCTACTAATACTATAATATCAAATTATAAAAAGGAAAGATTTGTATTTTTGTGTATTTGTGTTTTTAACCGATGATGTGGTCGATGATGGAGCACGTTTGCTTAGAAGTAACATATTTACTTTTGACTTAAATACCCTTTTGTTTGTAGCTATCAGGAAATTATACAGACTCGCAAAGAAAAGAATAAGTAATGATGGTAATAAAATAACACAAAAATACTGGACCGATTTTTTAAATACTTTTACCAGTGGAATGTTAATAAAGTAACACTGGGAGACATTAGGCTTATATATTTTATACATTCACGCGTGCGAAACCGCTGTTAGAAGCTAGTAGTAGTAAATAAAATGATCCATTCTTTATGCAGAGTTTATACCTAAGAGGTTTAATACAAACTCAGTCTTTGCAATAATCTGACGGACCTAGTTGAATAGACGCTAAGTCTATAGAATTCAAATGAAATCTCCTAATAAACCCAAACAAATTAACTCGATGATGTAAATCGATGCTAAGAGTTTCGTCTGTCCTCGTCGAAGCCAGCTGAGAACAAGTCCAACACCCACGATATTTTTTATTTCGAACACCAAAAAAGTAAATTGTTGCTGTAATCAGCCGCCGGCCGTCACCGGTGGCAATGAGTTCCCCAACTGACTGTTTACAATTACGTGACAATTGAAAATATTAGTGTCAACAGTTTTGTTCCTGGCTCTCCATAGTAGAATGGACTAGTTGAACTCACGATATAATCCTCACCTTAAGAGCGTCTAACCCGAGAATAGAATAGAATAAACTTTACTGTACACCAAAACACACACACACACACACACACCATCACACATCACACATACACACACATCACACATCTTTCTCTAGATATTTTGAAAATATAAATATCTTGTGGATCATCTAGCCTAGGTTTCTATTGAAATCAAAACATTTTGTGTAAAATTATTTAAGACCTCTAAAAATCTGCTACGAGAATTTTGCAAAGACTTTGGCCCTTCATAATGTATTTATAAATTAAAAATAAAAAAAAATATTGTGAATTCAAAATTCTGAATGATGAAATTTTTATTCAAACTGCCGGCAGTTTTTCTCTTTTTTCGTTGCCTTTTTATTAAACTTTTCGTTGGATTGCGTTGTATGAAAGCACAGGATTCTAAACCACGTTCACGTTGACGATAGACGGTTCAGGAAGGGCCCTCTTAAAGTATGCCTGCCAGGGCTGTGGGATTGCTCACAAGGGTTACCGTCATGGAACAAAATAATTAGGTTACCGTGGTCCTCACAAAAGACAACTGAAGGAACAAAGGTGGGTTTTCGTCATTAAAAGTCTGATACTCCCACGTAAAATAAGAGTAGATAAATTACTTGAGTGGAAAAAAAACTGCCGCGGTTCCTTGTAGTCTTAGTAGTTTGGATACATTTTCAAACGCATATAAGTTAAACTTAGGTAAGTATATTTCATGGATCGATGATTTTATTTCGTTACTTTTTATATTTTGACAAGTTATTTTATTATATTGCGAGTTTTTCGTAAAGACATTTTTTACGAGGATCTCATGATCCGTTGTTGATCCTCTGGAATCTTTCTTTAAAAAATGTGCTCAAATAAAAATGACCAAAATTGTAATCACGAGATTTTTATTTTACAGTGACGATTATGTAGGGATGGAGAGGAAAATTACCAAAATATTTGGAAGAATCTGTACCTTTATGGATTTAGTTATAATTGCTACCTACTGCATTCAAATAAAACTAAAGTCGTTTGTATTCCAACTAAGAAACCAAGACATATACAAATCATAATTTACATCAAAGCAATATCATACAGGTATCGATATCAATAATTATTTTCCCCATGTAGGTATGGGCGGACAGGATACCGCAGAATAAAAACATTACCTGATTATGCGTTCGCTTATAGGACAAGCATTATATTAGTCCCATCGCTAAAAACACAATGCTGTGGCCAGCAATAAAATACTCATGCGTACACATTGTTACTGTTGTGCTTGCTGTGACAATAAAACAACAGCCAAACGAAAGATTACGTCATTATCGCGCCATAACGGATTGTCTTTTTGTTACATTAGAAAAAGTGTTGCAATATAAATCAAATCTGTCTACCTTTTGTTATCATCAACTCTCTAAACATATATTTAAGCCGTCAATCGTAGACTATTTGTTATGACTAAGCTTGTCTCGACTCATTAAACAAAATGAATTTAAAGTTAACTGCTCTGTAATATTCATGCACCAATGTTTCAGACCAGAGTCTATAAATTTTGCCACTGAAAAGTTGGAGATTTTATGTTGAAAGTCATGGATGCCCTCACAAAATAATATGATAATTAACATATAAGTGCAAACAATCAAGTTAAAATATTCCAACCTGTAGGGTCGCTTTCTGTAATGCATGTAAACACCGTTCCGCTCCAGCTTTACAAACAAATAATAGCAACGATAAAAAAATTACAGCAAATCCGGTCACATGGAACACGACACTAGATTTTTATTCACACCACTTCATTTTAAGCCACAGCACAGACAAAAGAATATGCATCACTATTGAAAAACGAACAAAATAAAGAGAAAAAAAAAATGTGTTTGAATTTCGAAATGGCACGCAGCGTGCGCGAAGGCGGCGCGTTCGGTATATTCGTGCGAGCAGCCACGATGTACTGACGCATCAACAAACGCAGCGGTGGACCGGTCAGCGACTACACCGCGAGGTATGAATTATCCACAATAGAACAGACAATGGCTGGCGAAACACTCGCCGTTATTAAATTATTAAGTAGCTCGTGGCAGTGGACGGACGGACTAATAGCTGCTAATAATTTAGTCAACCGCATCGATATCGCGATCTGAAGGCTAGAATGCAACTTAACATTTGCATCTTTGTCAGTTTCCATTTTTGTGTTAAATATTAATTTCCAAGCTATTATACATGCAATTTCAAGTTGGAAGAAAAATATTGCAATTGTCAGAGAATTTCTTCATAAAACCACTGCAGTGTTTTTCACTGCAATATCAAATGTTAGATATATAACAATGTTTAATAAACGTATGTACCGGACTTCATAAACTATCAGTGACAAATAACGATGTCTATACGTGCTGTTCTAAATTATACAAAGATCACGAGGACGGTTTTTATAAGGAAGATATAACGAAGAATAACCAAAAAAATAATGCTAATCATGTTTCTGACTAACATATCCTCTTTAAGAACTAAGAATATAACTATATCCTCTTTAAGAACCGGACGCAGATCCAGTTTGTAAAGAGAACAAAACCGCACTATTTGTAGAATATCTAGAAGTAGACACTAAATTATGCGTTATTAAAGATGTTGCGTGTTGTGCTTTAGATCATTCTATAAACGACGAAATAACAGTGTACACAACCATAGTCGCAAACAGTTATGTTACGCATAACAATAAGAATCCAGAAGCTCATAATACGGCATCCTTCATAAAGTATTAGTTTCTCTAGGCAGTGAGGTTTCCACATTCTGCTCTTGAAAATTTTTCATACAAAAACGATTTATTACTTGCTTCTTGTAAGGATTTAATGTTGTGTGCTACACAACATTAAATCAGCCTCAGTTCTATCTGTATCTTTGGATTGCAGAATCAATCTATTAAATATTTCAGTTGCCATGTAAAATTAAACTTCTGTACTTCACTATTCTTTTTGCATTTAGTGACAAATGACAATGTTGCGTCATGGACGACTACCATTGCTGTATTGTTCAGAATGACCACTACAGTACGAACTTTGATTCTAATACTATTACTTTTCTCATCCCATGGTTTAATAGGACCGTAAATTATCTAGGGGTCTTTATTATTTGGTCGTATTTTGCTATTTTCTTCTGAATTATATCCCACGAGTCGCACCACGTTACGAGCGTCTGGTTTCAAGGTATTTCGATAAAAACTCAAGTAGTATGATGCGTGACTGCGCGAGTAAGGCTAGGAAGTGGAATTAAATTATGTAGGTAAATCATTACATTTTCTCAGCATTGTTTCAGTAACAAATGTTGACTCTTGAACCCGTTAGAGCATAGGTATTATTTTTATCTGTCATTTTATTATCTATTATTTTCCTGCTATAGATATAATTGCCTTACCAGTTATACAGGATAATTACAAAAGTATCAGTTATCGGGATGATCTCTGCAAGCGTATCGTGGTTGCGTAAATACCATTTATGAAACTAACTTTTACAGTAATAAGTAGTTAGATTGTAGATGGAGAGACGCACACTAGATATTATACACAAAGTAGATATTATTAACACACACTGATATTGCTTTTCGAATTATCGTTTTAATGGAAATACCATCGGTGACTGATGTAGGGGTCTATAATATTGCTGAAAGATAAACTGCCTAATTGCCTGTAAATTATGAAAGTCGATGAATGAATTTATTAGCTTGTTGGAGTAAGAAATGATTAATTGAATTTTTCGCATTTTAATTGGCAAACGAACTGGTTTTGGACTAGTTTGCCAAATTGATTGCCGGCCATTTTTATCGTTTGCCAACCCTACTAAATTATTCAATAGTTCAGACTATAATTGATTAGGCGTGTACTGGAAGGAGAAAAAACGTACTGATGCCAAAAAAAATTAAATCCCACTTTGGTTAGGTTGGCAATCTTTGAGGGAGTGTAAGGGAGTAAATTCCACCCATATTCCTTCAGTTTCCCTTTACGTTACAGTGCCGTGGTAACTCTTTCGAAAAGTCTCACAGCCCTTGACAATGTTACACGACAGCTCTGTGAGACAAGGCATTGTCGACCCGTGCTTTATTGTTATCTTACGGTGAGCGACCCATTGCTCGCCTTCTGCAAGCCTGCGCCTACGGTGACTGAAAATCTCCCTGCAACTCCCGGGGCACACCTGGGGCATCTTTTCAGGTAGCTGATTTATGGCAATTGGCTTTTCCTCCCGCCCCGCCTCGCCAATCAGAGATATATCCGAGAGGTTGGAGTTAATTGCTTCCACGAGGATGGGTAATCCGTCCAAGCGGGGTAGACTTCCACCGTATCTTCCGGGCGACCAGGCGACGGGCATAATTGTAACATCTGGGCGTCTTTCCCAACTAATCAGAAATGGGTATCTCCCGAAACTACTCTGTGGCGCTTCTCTAACTACTCCTTCTCCAAGACTGGAGGATTTATCGTCGTAATTGTGGCGTGCTCAAGGTTTGCCAATCTGGTGAATAGCATTGTAATCCATTTCGATCGAAATTAATTTACTTATCGTACTACAAGTGTAATTACCGATGCTTGTAGGTGATTATGTGTGCGTTATGAGTAAAAAGCATCGCAGAGCGGCGTGTGCGCCGTTGGGCAACCACAGAACGCTGCCAGCCGGAACGGGACAGTTCACTTTCTTGGTGAGAATCCGAACTCGCGAATCTCTCAATCTGACATTGCGCTCTAAATTTTCTAATTACATTCGACTAAATTCACAAGATAATAAGCTCATTAACTTTTTTTTTGTAATTGTCCTTAATAATTAAGCTAATTAAGTAAAACTATTACGAGTTACTCATCAATATGGTAACGACTTAGTACAAGGCAAAGAAGTGTATGAAACTTGTTCATAGAATTATTACTATGCCTCATTTGCATAATGCTATACTCATTAAGGATGTTAGTTAATGATTATAAATGCTAATAACCCAAATTCAGATGCACCAATAGCACCCAAGACTAGTAGCAGTAAAGCCTAGTATTGCAATATTAAGCATTGGATTTCTAACCACAATTATTGCCGACCAGTGCACGGTGGCGCAACTGCTACCATTATTCTTTAGAAATGTTAAATTTGAAGGAAACGTTAGGAACTTACGCAAACTTGTCACTGGATTTAATTTTATCAAGATTACTGTCGATCTAGTCCATTAGGGTATTTTAGATGTTAATCTGATTAGAATGCAAGTGAGAAAATTATCCGATGTTATTCTTTAAGACATTAATGGCGGGAAAATGGTTGGTAATGAGGCTCCAATTAATCCGGATACAAAGAACATTTTTCTGAACGGACACAGATATAATAATCAAAATTATATAGTTATCCAAACTATTCTTTTGTTCGTACATGCTAGTCCACGTAACGCATTATAGGAAGGTTTTGTCGTTTATTTTACGAACATTGTAAAAGTTGGCTTTCCGCATTTTACTACGACTGGTTCGTATTTGGTTGTTCATACATTGTATAATATAATGCTGTCGATAACGATGCGTAGTTAGTTAGTAGTTATTCACTAACAACTGTTACACAAAATTCGAACTGCACGAATATTTATTACGAGAGATTGGAGATTATAACATATAGCTTTTTTTCTACGTCTTCCTAGTCCCGACGTAATAAAAATTATAGTTAAATTGTAAATGGGTTCCAATTTCCGGAGAATATATAAAGCTAAATGGAACAGTTTAAACGCTATTAAGAGGAAGCCGTCACGCTAAGGCCTATTCGTGATCAGAGAGATAACTAATTAAGTAGTTTACATTTTAATTTCACAGCTACGTTTTTTAAATCGTCAATGAATTTCACAAATTCTTTACTAACTATGTCAATCTTACATGGCCATTTAAGTACAATCTTCCGATTTATTGATGAGTTGCGCACAAATATTTGAGTGTTTCGCATAGTAATTCCTAGTCTGTTTCGTCTTATCGCTAAAGTAATTTCCTAGCTTGGAGCCTAGTTTAGCAGAAAAGTTTGTGTTCGTATTTTTCTCGTTTGCTTGCGAACTAACCTTAAGATCATTTATGTGTAAATATAACTTTTCTGGAACGCATAGGACATTTTGAGAAGTCGTAAACTTTATTTTTGATGTTAATATGTTGGATGTGAGTAATACCATCTTTATTAACTTTGGAACTAAGTGATACAATGTTGTAACGTTCGCTGTGATCGTAAATGTAGTATAAATACAGTACGTAATGAATTTTCCCAGGGTCTTCATTATTGTTTACTATCAACTACAATATTGCTTCGGTTCCCATGCTCATCCTGAGACTCTGAGCGTAGGTCGATAATCTTTAATTGTTTAAGTTGTTCACGTTTAAATCTGATGTGATGAGGTGACTCATTGACTATCTGAAAATAGAGGGGATGGCATTGTTTGCAGATGACAATAGTACGGACCACGGCCACTACAACATTACACTTATCTAAATAATAGAGGACCTTATAGTTGTGTAATAGGAGTGACAATTATTTGGCAACCATTTCGTTGGAAGCTGGCTGGTATTTCAGAATTGGCTCCAGGACATTGCGGAGCAGATTTTCGATTGACGGCTGCTATGTCGTGTCTATTCGTGGATGACTTTATATAACAATGTTCCTAGACAACAGTGGGTTAAATAAGATTATACGTTAAACATAATAAAGAGGTACAGCGTTGGCTAAGAGTATTTCAGTCAGGTGCCAAATATATATAAAAAAAACCAAAAAAAAAAAAACAACACTCACATGGAAAAAGAAAAAGCACAGAAGAAAACAAATACTAACTCAAATGTTTTAGTACAACGCCAAATTGATGCTTACGTACCAAACAATTCAAAGTTTCTAAAGACTTGATATAATTCGTCTCTGAAGTTTTATCACTATTTTATGCACTATGTACACAGTTGTTCAATTCAATTCACATGTTTTACAAGTTACAAGGTTGACTTATTAATATTAATCCCATGAAAATAAGTAGTTTTATTCTATTTACATCAATTTTGCGTTGTATCTAAATTGAAAGATTATAAAAAATAAATATGTAATGAAAAAGGAAATGTAACAAAACATTACTGTCATAATATGAACACTAATGGTGATAGTGTTATTAGTATTAGTGGTAGTTATTAGTAGAAGTATCATAAATTAAGAAGGGTTTTTGATTAAAATGATGTTGAAAATACTTTACAAGAGCCAAACCACAAAACGGTTGCCGCAGATAGATACTAAGTGTTTTAGGAAATATACATTAGAAATATTTTATATAATTTTTCGTTGTAGTGTTTTGTTACACTTTCCAAAAAAATAAAACAAAAAAAAGAAAGCTTACTGTCTCATGGAGCCCCATCGCCGGTGCGGCAAATTCTCCTGATGGCTACGGAAGACAACAACACAAATATAGGTGAAAAGCGAACAAAAAGGTAGCAAAATAAATAAAGAAAACAAAGCCAAGTAAATACACACTGAAGAGAAAATAATAAGGTAACACCAACTGAAAGTAAAAGCATAACTGTGAACTCAATAGGAGCAAGATCAGAACCATACGAAAATAAAATATTTTACCATATTATGGGTATATATATAGTAAAATTTATTATAGTTAAATTTTAACATAGTAAATAAAAGAATTTTAGATTATTTCTTAGATTTAAAAATGAAGGCAACAGTGTGTTTGTTGCTAATCTGCTATTTGATTATAGTAGCAACATCAGGTACTGATGTGACATTGAAAAATAAGAAATTTTCTAAAAAAGGCTTGCTTTCTATATCCTGTTCAAAACTATCTGATGGCTCTACATTAAAACTAATAAATAACATTACTAGCAGGTCGAGGATCTACTTTATAAAAACTTGTATTAGTAACTGCCTTTCTTTTTTGATTTTCGACTTACCTTGGTGGTGTCCGCCTAAGACTAGTTCTTGTCCATGAGTGTCTGTTCAGCGGATTGCCAGGACTCCTTGAGCCATTTTCTAACCTGTGAAAGAAATGATTGTTTTATTTGGATACTAGTATTTAATAGTAGATTATGTGACTAGGTGTTAAAGCAGTGTCTTAAAGTCGCGGGTTGCAAGTTGAATTTCGAATTGAACGAAGGTGCTTAGTATTAATCCCGAACCGAACCTACAGAAAGGGACTTATATTTATTTATTTGTTTATCAGTTATGGATGCATTCTTGAACTTAGATATTAAATAAGATGTTTTAAGATGATGTTAAAATTATATTTCTATAAACAACTAAAGTGGAGATGGGAAGATGAAATAAGGAAAATAGCGGGTCCAACATGGACTCGAACAGTAAAGGATAGAATGGAATGGCGATCTTAAGAGGAGGCCTTGTCGGAAGACAAGTTGAGGGGTAACTATTGTTTGCCGAATTAAACCAGTTAAACATTAATTAATATTAGTATAATAGTTTTTACAACATTATTTGTAGGTTATGCGAAACCTGTAAGTTTGTTCAGATTCTGTAACTAAATGGATTCCAATAGTTTTTACACCATAGTAATAACTAACAACACAGTCACCTGTCTTGATATTTACAACACAGGTTATAGCGGGTATTAGGCGCCAGCGTTAGCTGCTGTAAGCTGGATGCAAGTGTAAAACCACCTCTCAGTCGCCTGGATGGCCCAGTGACCATGTATTTTTGCTGTCATGATAACAAGCTTATAACTTTGTGATTTTTCATGATACGGTTTTGTTTGTACATAGATTCTTTACATAAAAATATATATACTAAAACTAAGGTTGTGTAGTATATTAGCTAGTAAATTTTGATAGCAGTAATGAGCTCTTGGGCATACTTAGTACAATTTTTTTTTTTGATATTTAAACTAAGATCAACAATAAAGACTTTATTATTTATTTATTCGTTCATCATCATCATCATCATTTCAGCCGATAGACGTCCACTGTTGGACATAGGCCTCCCCCAAGTGTCGCCACAATGATCGATCCTGTGCGTCCCGCATCCATCGAATTCCCGCAACCTTCACCAGGTCATCGGTCCATCTTGTAGGAGGCCTTCCGACGCTGCGTCTTTCGGTACGCGGTCGCCACTCCAGAACCTTTCGGCCCCAACGGCCATCTGCCCATTATCATCATCTGGCCATCATTTATTTGTTTATCACCCTCAAATTATATAATTAACTCCCGAGTACTGGGTGGGACTTGATTTAGAAACCTGAGTGAAGTGAGGGTTTCAAGCCACTCATGACCTTTATTCCAGTTCTGGATACTTTACTTTTTACAACTTCTGTGAGATAATTAAATCATTAAACCCCAAGCGAACGCTTCCATCGTCTTTCTATTGCGTCCCTAATTACGGTATTCGAAAGGTTTTGACCTTTGAATACCGTAATTAACAATAATTATACTGAAACAAATTATAAATTAGAGAAATATATGTTAGCATTATTTTCAAGTTAATGTTAACTTTCACTCAACATGTTTTGAGATACTAAAACAAAATTCGCTACTAAACTGAAGATTTTTGAATAAACTCGTTTGATGCACTTACATTTTAATTCGCTTAGTACTATACACGCTAGGGTATAACTGACAGGTTTGCCTGCACACTTATATGGAAACCTGTACCCCTAGCCAAGTTGCTAATCTACAATAGTTAACGCTTGTAGAAAGCTTCAAATGTACGGGAATGACGTCGCCTCAATGCTCAGTCACGTGGTCAGAACAAAAGAATTGGCGGCAAAGTCAACTCGAAGCGTTCGACACAAGCGAAACGGTTGTAACTTGGCTAGGGGGATGCATAGTTTTGCAACATACACGGTCCGGTTTACCTGTTTATCTCACCTGTAGGTACAGGCAAACCTGTCAGCCTAGCGTGTATGGCGGGCATTAAGTTTTTTTTTTTCGAATGGTTTTGACGTTCCAAATTTAAATCACGTTATTCCCTAGGGAACGACCATCCTACATTAGATCCCTTGATGAGATAGAATGACTTGCTTTTGGTAAGCGTGGTCTACACTAATATAATAAAGAGGTAAAGTTTGTTTTTATGTTTTTTTGTTTGTAGGAGGTAATCTCTGGAAGTACTGGTCCGATTGCTAAAATTCTTTCACCAAATAGAAAGCTGCTTTATTCCTCAGTGACATAGGCTATATTTTATGTACGCCGACGAAGTCGCGGGCAAAAGCTAGTATGACATAATAAAAGAATGTATTAAAATGTACAAAAAAATGTGTTTGTAATACCAATATTAAAGTAGTAGTTAGTTAATGAATGGGTAATTAAATTGATTTTAATCATGTATATGAAATGAAGCTGTTTGCGATATGATGATAGCATCGATTCTAAATTTGCAGGCGCTCTCTCAATTAGCACCATTGTCTACGTGCCTATCTAACTTAAATTAATCAAGACGAAGATCGCATGAAATGATCAAGAAGCAGATGAATTACCACAAAACATAGTATACAATATATTCTGACAAGAGTAAATACTTGACATTCATTCAGTGGTATATTATTTTTCACTAGATTTTGCACACAGCTTCGCCTACGTATATAAAATATAGCCTATGTCAATCAGGAATAAAGCAGCTTTCTATCGGTGAAAAAATGTAGTAATCGGACAAGTACTTTCAGAGATTACCACCTACAAGGAAACAAAATAAATAACAAACTGTACCTCTTTGTAGATTGAAGTTTTTAGAGTTCCTCATATATTAAACCAAGAGGTAAGTTTTACACGCTGTCTAGTGTGTTATTGCTATTGAATTTTTTCCAGGTATAATAATATATACATAGGTACATATAGCGATATGAAAAACTTTTTAACATCATCAACTAAAAACATCTTCAACAAGTGTTTTGAAATATTCTTGCTATGTCCTTCCATTAGTATTCATTCATTTATTCATTTCATCAACAAATTTACATTTGTGTCGAATGCTTGAAAAATTTAACAATATAATAAACAACACAACATTAAATATCACAATACTTAAAATTAAACATCAATTTATTTATAAATGTTGGTTCAGTAATTGATCAGGTAAAGAAATAAAATTACATTCCACATTAGTCGTAGTCGTCGAGGATAAAAAAAAACTAAATGTCAATAAAATCAGAATAACGTCAATAAATGTGAATATGTCAAAAAAAAAATAATGTCAATAAAATTCTAGAAATGTTATATCAATAAAATCCACTATGATGCAATGTCATGACAAAATGTCGAATATAAGTAAGTACACTGTTTTATGTAAATGTAAACACTGTCTAGTAAATGTTTTACGTGACTATTTTATGCAAGTTTTGCTACACCTACAGAGCAATATAAACTTGTATATAACCTACTTTGTTTAACAATGTTGAAAAATCACAGAGAAAACGTCTGGTGTTTACCATTGCATATATGAACAGTAATATAACGTTGCATATACCAAATTAACTTTAGGAAGTTTTTTACGGTACCGTTGACCGCTGTTAATGTTACAACATAAAAGTTTTACTCTGTGACTATTACAAATCTTTGTTTATGCTGCCTATAAACGTTTCTCTTTGATATTTTATGTTAATGTTTCTTAATTAGATCAACGGTAATATTTAGAAATATGTCTTCCAGATAATCAGCTTCGTGAAGATTAATTTTGACTGTTCTCCAATATTTTTTATAATGGTCGGCTCGCGTTTGACCATCTCGCTTACCATCAGGCTATCTCACCTGATAGTAAACTATGATGTGGCCGAGGATAGCCAATTAGTTAGATATTTTGTAAAAACTAATATATACGATTGATTATAAATAAATCAAAGACTGCATACTTAATAGTGCGATATCAAAGGAGATCGCATGGGTTTCTCATTAGCTGGCGGACTAGCTAAGATTTTGTACATTTAGATTAGGTATGAGGTGAGGAGGAGTACGTTGTAGGTTCAGCCAGGCGCATAACTTTCTGTAATTTATTTCATCTCGACTGCTCTCAAAACGGTGAAGGAAAACATCGTGAGTAAATCGACATGTCCTGGAACCAAAAATTCAAAAACTCATGGTGGACTACGGCTTATTCCCTCCCCTAGAGAAGAGGCCTGAGTCTCAGCAGAGGGAACATTAAAAGGCTGATTATGCTATATAGGGTGGAAATTGATAGATGAAAGAATTTTTGTTTAGGTGAATGATTTATGCTTGCAAATGTCTATGAATTTTGAAATTAAATTCCTAGATTCCCACAGTAGCAGTTCTTACAATCCATCCTAAGGTTGTCTGGTAGATATCGCTGTCAGCGATAAGACCGCCATTGTACCCATAGATTGAAGTCTATGTATAAATGGTGTACAATAAAGTTTATTTTATTCTATTCTATATTTGGTAACGAATTAATTTCTGGGATCATTTAAGGTGAATGCTACTAGGTAACCCGTGAAATTCGCTGATTGCTTTTGGGTTTCTAACCAGAACCGAAATTAAAATTTTCGTTCTTTTTTATAATTTACAATTCAGTATCGGACAGTAGAGTTAAAAAAAATACTAACTAATTTAAAACTGACTTATATATATATTTTATGAACTTTATTAACTTATATACAAGGTGCAGTTTTAAAACTGCACAATATTTCAGGAGGATGTAATAAAACTCATAAATAATCATATAAAAAAAACCGGCCAAGTGCGAGTTGGACTCGCCCATGAAAGGTTCCGTAGCAGCAAGTAACATAATATAAAAGTTCTTGTAATGTGTTGTAACTTTGATCGATGTTTTAATAATAGTGTATTTTTTTCGATTTATGACGCATTAAAAAAAAACTACTTACTAGATTTCGTTCAAACCAATTTTCGTTGGCAGTTTTTATAGTAATGTACATCATATATTTTTTTTAGTTTTATCATTCTCTTATTTTAGAAGTTAGAGGGGGGGGGACACACATTTTACCACTTTGGAAGTGTCTCTCGCGCAAACTATTCAGTTTAGAAAAAAATGATTTTAGAAACTTCAGTATCATTTTTGAAGACCTATTCATAGATACCCCACACGCATGGGTTTGATGAAAAAAAAATTTTTGAGTTTCAGTTCTAAGTATGGGGACCCCCAAAATTTATTGCTTTTTTTCTATTTTTGTGTGAAAATCTTAATGCGGGTCACATAATACATCTACTTACAAAGTTTCAACAGTATAGCTCTTATAGTTTCGGAAAAAAGTGGCTGTGACATACGGACGGACAGACGGACAGACAGACAGACAGACAGACAGACAGACAGACAGACAGACAGACATGACGAATCTATAAGGGTTCCGTTTTTTGACATTTGGCTACGGAACCCTAAAAACGATACCTGGTCAATAATCAGTAATACTTGTTATTTAATTGTTTAATTACACTAAACTAAATCGATTGATCGATGGCCGCGGGGGCGTGGCTAGGGTGTGGCGTGCGGGATGATGATTGGATGATACATTATTTATGAAACTATCGTTGCGAGTTAGTGTGTGTGAAAACGCCCTTTATTGTTCCGTGTTTGTGTGTGTGAAAAAAAGCGCGGTTATAAAAAAAAAAAAAATACCTACTTATTTTATTATTGATTCGGGTCGAGAATCACTAACATAATTAACTCCTGAAATATTTTGCAGCTTCAAAACGACACCTTGTATATATTTTTTAAATTTTATTAATTTGTTACATCGATAATAATCTTAATACAACACCTGCCAAACTGCATAGCAGTTTGTCGGCAGGGCGTTCTCGTGAATTTCGCTTATACGAGGGGGCGTTTTTAAGTTCGCGGAATGGAGGGGAAGAAATAAAAATAAAATTACAAAATTATTTTTCTTTTTCAATATATTCATCTGCTACTGTAATACATTTTTCAGATCTTTCAATTAGCCTATGTATACCTTTATAAAAAAATGTTTTGTCTTAGTCCGAAAAATACGCTGAAACCGCGTCCTTCCTTTCTTACTCAGTTGAAAATTTCTTCCCACGAAGTTCTTTTTTCAGTTTTAAAAAGAGGTAATAATCACTGGGAATCAGGTCTCGACTGTAGGGTAGATGGTTTAAAATATCGAAGCCCACCTTATGCAGGGCAGCCAACGCAACAGGGCTCTTGTGAACAGGCGCGTTGTCGTGATGAAGAAAGACACGTTCGGTCAATTTTCCCCTCCTTTTTTCCTTACTGCCTTCTTTCAACCTCTCGAGAATAAAACTATATTATTCTCCGATGATAGAAATGCCTTTATCTTTATAATCGGTCAACAGGATCCCTTCCTAATCTCAAAACACTGTTGCCATGATTTTTTAACCGATTTTGACACTTTAAATTTCTTGGGTGGTGGTGTGCCTTTTTTGTGCGACTGCATAGTGTCCTGTTTTGGCTCAGGTTCATAATGATGAAGTCAAATTTCATCCCCAGTAACAATTCGACACAATAGCCTATCCGTATCTTCGTTACAGAGCTCCAAAAACGTGCGAAAAAATTCCATGCGGCGTTGTTTTTGATGTGGCGTGAGCATTCTTGACACCCATCTTGCACTGACCTTTGTCATACCAAGATGATCGTATAAAATTTTGAAATTTGTCGTATACGATAGTCCAACTATTTCTGAATGCTGTTTCTTCTTTAGTTTGGCATCTTCCAATATTATTTTTTTGACTTTTCTAATGATTTCCGGAGTAGTCACCTCGATTGACCGTCTGGGCAGTGGGTCGTCTTCAAGTGAGGTCCTGCTTTGTTTAAAAAGACTGTGCCACTTGTAAACCATGTTTCTACCCAGGCAAGAGTCCCCGTAAACGGATTCCATCTCTTTCAGTATGTTTTGAACTGATTTTCTATGCTTGGTAAGCAACTTTATTACGGCATGGTACTCGATTTTTCCCATAATTCTCACTTTCTTCCCGATTGAGTTGTTTGCTTAACGATAGTTTAAAGATTAATGACCCAATAAAGATAAAACCTGGTATTTATACTAATATTGAGTGGGTGAAGTCGTGGCCACCCCGATAATGACCAATTTTTATCACCTTTCCTCTCATTCCGCGAACTTAAAAACGCACCCTCGTATGTATATTTAAACTTAGAAATTTTTAACTTGGAAAATAGCTAAAATGTGCCTTTTTAATAAATACTTGACGTTTTACCCTGATGTTGTAGAGAGTTATGATGATAGTTTTAATGAGTACAGTGGTGTAAATAATAGATCAGATACATGTCATATGTGTCGTTACCGCAAATATCATTTTTGTAATCATACTGTCCGATACTGTGCGGCAAATTGCTTAAAATTCGAAAATTTGAATTTATAACCAGGAAGGCCTTTTGAATTTGATATTCATTTCAATTTGACATCTACACAACTTTCCAATATAAAGGGTGTTGACAGACAGACAGACCGGCGGGCAACAAAATGATCACACGACACAATCGCTTGCAATTTATTTCAAAATATGAATTCTCATTTTACCGATGTAGTCGAGTCGAGTTATTAAAATTATAAAAGAATTTAGTTTTAAATTACTAAGATAAAAGATTTGATTTATTGTTTGTTATTAATTTTACGTTTTTCAAAGTTTGACGATCACTTCTATTGAATTTAATAGATTTGGTTTTCTTTTACTATATTTATTTCGAAAAAGTTTCCAATTATTTTTTTAACCCGGATAAAATTATTAAGTTGTACATTTACTTTTGGACCTGATTGCTTACCTAGATAAGAACCAAATCACTTTTTTTATTGTTGATAGGCTCGCGCTTGACCACTATCTCACCTTTTTTTTTTCTTTTTTATGGTGGGAAAAAATCATGCATTGACATCCCCCGCTCTTGGGCGAAGCGGGAGATAGTGTCAGACTCTTACTGACTAAAAGACCCACCCCGTTCCTTCTAGCCTTCATACCGGGGCTCGAGCGCCCTTTCGGATAACCCTGGCCCCAGTAGGCTTCGACCCGGCTGGGTCCCTGCTGTTGCTGACAACTCCTTGAGGCGCGCGGGAACAGTGCGCGCCGTCGACGACTTGGGCTTGGTCCGGACAGTTACCGGACGGCCGGACAGCGAGCTACCCATTGCTCACTGTCCGCAAGCCCGCGCCTACGGTGGCCGGAAATCGGGATCAGAATCTTGGCGGCGGCGGCGGCGGCGATAACGCCGTTGCCTGATGCGTTCGGCCTCCTCCTTTGCGAGCATTACTGCTTCGCAGAAGTCGGCGACCGCCTGCCACTCCTCCTCGCTCCGGACCATGGCTCCACTCCTTAGCTGTACGTACAATGAATGCGTTCCTAAAACGTACCTATTTTTGCTTTCAAATTGCCGACTCTTATTTTTAAAATTCTTAGAAATGTTAGCATCTGTATTTTAGTTACTTTCGTTTTTATAATAATATAAATAGTGGAATATATTGCATAAACTAACAAACAGAGAAAACATTTTGGATAATGCAAATAGAAGCAACTAAATGTGAACGCATTTAGTAACTGCAATTTGCATTTTCAGCTACTTCTGAATTTCAAAATTGAAGTCGGCACATCTCTAATTACAAAAACCCAAAACACAAACGGTTTTGGGTTTATTTCGGGCAATATTCCCACCAATATTCCCACTTCACGACAATGTTGCCGGCAGCGGCACATCTCTATTTGTAATCAATAATAAAACATACCTAGACTAGCTTCCTAAGGGGATGCATCTCGACATACATTTTCACTGTTTTTCATACAACCGCTCTTACGCGATTATGAGGTCATTACACATTTTTCATTCCTACTCGTATTTTGGAAACACGATAATATGTAGACTTCTATGAAAATCAATGTATTTTGTGTAAAAGTAATCTAATTAAGACCTCTGAAAATCTACTATTTTGCATAAATTTTGACACTTCATAATTTACTCAAAAATTAAAAAAGTCAAAAGCTTTTAAACCATGCTCGATGTTTACGATAGGCGAGTGGAAAAGCAGCCTCTTAAGCAGCCAGCTTCTTATTTTATTGTAGTAGATAGGAAATTTTACTGTTTTACAAAATACAGTGATTATATCAATACAGATATGATTTATATACTATTTCATCTCTGTCTTTTCTGGTTTATGACTATTAAAAATATGAGAAATGTAATCCGTAGATAAAGGAGGATTATCTGTGAGGAGTAGCTTAGAAATTTAAGTAAATCCTTACTGAACCTGGGCCAAAAATAGTACTTATTCTCATTTCATTGCCGAATTTTATGGGCTATAAGGCTTTCTTTTTATAGTTTCCAATTTATTGCATTCGCAGTTTTTATACTTATTTCGAAGTATCTTGATAACTACAAAGTATTTACAAACTACAAGTAATTACAAACTACAAGTAATTACAAAGTTACAAATTTTGTATAGAAAATTTGGATTCAGGGTTACCTTTTGAACGAATCATTTGGCTAGCGTCGTAATGTCTGTTTATACGCACATGGTACTGTCGAAAATTTTACAATAGGGTAGTTTCCAGGGTCAAAATAATTACATTTTATTTAGTCCGTCTTTTAGATTATAAAAAAAATATTGGACACGTATTTTTTCTTTTTTCGATTAAACAAAAAATTAGCGCATTAAAATTACGTGTGACGTCACCCCGTGCGAAAAAATGAAGCACGGCGCGCGGAGTGACGTTACACGTAACTTTAATGGGCTATATCTTTGTCATTTTTGCTTTAAGTGATATATAAATAAGTGTCCCTTATTTTTGAATAATCTAAAAGACGGACTAATTTTTTACGGCAACTAGCCTATTGTCGAAGGCAACCCGTCCCTGATTTTAATTGTTCATTTGAGGGTCATAAAATACTAACGCGTTAGCAGGCGCATCATGGTCTCCTTCACCGTAGCACTCGAAGTTCTCTGCATCAGATATGGAGTTGCCAGGGCTGGAGTCTGCGGTGGGAACTGACTGGCCGGCCGCTTCTGTGCCGTTCTGAAACATGAGAGAATAAAAATTAGAATCATGATTTATTTTCTTATATTATGTCTGTTCAATTGATTAGATGGTATTGAGAGAATTTCTCTCAGTGAGTATAAATATTTTTCTTTTTTTGTGGTAAAATTGCTTTAGGCCACTTAATTCATTAAACCCCAAGCAAACGCCGGCGTTCGCGCACCCATTATCTTTCTATTGTGTCTATAATTTTGGTATTCGAAAGGTTAAGTAGAAAAGAAAAAACATGTAGCTCAATTGTTTTGAGTATATGCTTAGGTGTATTACACATCAAAATCATGTAAGGAGATACATGGCAATATTATGTTTTCCTTTGTCGACCTGCACTTATGAAGTTACCTACGTATGCAAATTGCTAGCTTTTCTATTCATAGCTGATTATCTCATCATGGCAAACAAATACTAGAAAACATATTATTTTATTCAATTATGGTGAAACCTCTGTCCTTTGTTTATAAATTAGCGTTAACTAAAGCTATTGTAATTCGAAAGTTTTTATTTAAAATTCCAGAATGTATGGCGGAGTCACCCGCATTTGTACGAACAATTCCGACTGAATCGAATTTCAAAAGTGACAGTTGACGTCACTGCATTAATTACCGCGAAAGCAGCCAAAGGAATCATTACTGACTGCCACAGCTGGTGTGTCTTGATCAAATTCTTAGTTGACCACTTTATTATTCAGAATTTAATCAGTTTTCAAGGTTTGGGAATCTCCCAAAACATGTTATGGTAAAAGTTGTCTAATATAATTAGGTATGATTCAAACCACGTTTCGCGCCTTTTGCTGGTATTTCCTTTAGCAAATGGCATAACTATGGCACCATCAATAAATGCTTCACAATTTCACATATGTGGAAATGTGATCCATTCATTCATGGCGAATACTAGCGTGACACCTAATTTATATTTCGTCGACTGCACATTTCATCACTCTTAGCATTCAAAATAACAGTTTGAGGTTATGTTATTGTATCGGATAAATAATAGTGACATTTACCTGTAGTTTTCTGGGCAAGTTTCCAGGTGAGGTGCGCGGCGACTTGGTCCTTTGGAACACACTAGGCGCCATCATTGCCTCCTCAGGCACCTTTAGTTCTGGAACACAACACAAAGATCAATAAAACACCACGTATATCTGCATATAATGTTCTAAGGAAACCGGCCGTTGACCCGAACTAGTAGTCACGCAACAAAACCATTGAGAACGAGGTGAAGTCTTTCAGAAATAATAACCGAAGCAGCAAGGTTACGCTAGCCTAGATGGACTTTCAGAGTTTCGTGTGCGGCCGTGTTTATTAACAAAACAAACTCTACTCCTTCACTCAACTGAAAATCTTAGGTGCCTACCTGCTTTAACCATGTAAACATTAATTAAGTCCATCTCAGATAACACACTCTCACCTCCCCTCAAAATTTTCTTAATTAAATAAAACTGTACTATTCCGGTGTAGAGTAGCAAAGCATTTAATGCCCGATAGCTTCTTATCTTCGTTATCAACACTTGTTGATTATGATTACTACTCGATTGGAGTAAAAGAGATACGGCACATTACCTAGGAAAATGTAGGTGTTTAACATTTAAATTTGGGAGATATTGCAGTTTTGCTATATGAACCGTGGTTTTTGCCGCTTTGTGTTTATATGTAATAAAGTAGAAAGCGAAATCCCTCAGTTATAAAAAACATTAAAAAACAAAATTTTTGATTGGAAATAGTAAATTGAATATAAACAAGCATTAAAGATAAAACACTGCAACTTCTGATGATGATCGACTTGCTCAGTGTGAAATAAAAGGTAAACTTTATTTTCATGTATATATTGTCAACACATACTGTGATACAAAAATACCAAAATCTAAACGCAGCGAACGAGGTGAAATCGAGGGAAAACTATGATTTTCATCTATGAAAACCCTGCTTTTCCGGTTTGTTGTAACTGCACTGCTATGTCCAATTTGACCAGTTTCAGAAGCAACGGATGAGACTACGGCATCTTCTTTCATTATGCAACAGATTGCAAACCAGCTCAAAGTAAGATTTGCAGCTAAATTGTGAGATAAGACAAATTTTGCTGCAAAAATTCACTTAGATTCACTTATTCTCGCCGTCATAGTCCGGTAAGTTTCTTACCGCAACGTAATACGACATAAAATATGAATGTGTAAGTCTGACGTAGATAAAGCTAGATCTAAGTCCCAGATTAAATTCTATAATGAATTCAGTCCAAAGCCACTTTCATATTTTGATATAGGATTGAATGCCTACCACAAATAGCTTGGTGCACCAATCGGCAATACCACAGGACTAGTCTCCCTAGGACGAGCAGCCTTTGCCACCAAGTTTCCAGAAGCCGGAACACGTCATACGAGTCACTTCTCAGCAGCACCACCACCTCTGACGTCAGCATCGATACCACTCATCACATCACTTCGGTCTTAATTCACTTTAAAAGTCTTAGAATGTGACCTCACATTAGTTTAGACTTTTCATACTCCTACTTTCAGTTTGACATTAACAGGTTTGTTGTGCTTTGCAGTGCTTATAGTGTGTGCACGTTGGTTAAATGCTAGTCATCAACAATACTGATATTCTCATCGCCTATATTGAATCCTTCCATATATGTTACTATTTCTCAAAACTCGTCTCAATTGTTCACATCGAATAAAATGCATGGTAAATCATTACGTCGTTCAAGTGTAGAATGCATTCTACTGTCTACAATTTTCTCATCGTAAATTAACTCTGTGAATTAGTGTGAACATTTCAAAATTGTTGATTTATTGATTTAATTAACGAATGGTCTACTTGATCATGTATAAAGAATATCTTTCTGGTAAAATTCAGTTGTTTCAGATTACAATCTATTGTTTGATTTTAATAGTATTCGTGTATTTCATTTCCCATTTTGTAGTTATCGTTTGGAAAGTTAATGTTTCGTTGCAACAACGTGCGTTGCGTTGACATAGCTTTTGATAAGAGTTTCTTATCGGATATACCGGTACGAGGAGCGGCTTAGTACAGAGCAAATGGAATTTTCATTTTGTATTGTGATGTTAACTACGTAGCAAAATTATAATTAGGATTTTACGGCTTTGATGAATTTTTAGTATATTGTATTAATAATTTCTGTTGTAGCTTAAAACCAAGTGGGTATCTGAAAGGCAACATTAGCTAACGGAATGCTGTTCTCATGTTAACTGTTATGATTAACCTGTTTGTTAGCTATCTGTGTTGACTAGCCATCCCAAAACCGGAAGTAAGGTTTTCTGACAAGAAAATCATTGTAGGTAATTTTTCTGTTCATATACATATTGTTATTTACATTTCGCACTCTTAGAATGGCTGAAAGTTTTTTTCTGATTTTGCTATAAATAAAAAATAGCTTACTTTGAAAGCCTCTTTGATGAAAATCAGCTCGAAGTATGAATAATAAAAAGGAAGCACAGTAACGATATAAAATTTACTAATATCAATACTACATTTTTAAGATTAAATTGTTATTTCCACAATTTGCAAATTTCTGTGTTGAGCCACTTTCATTCTAAGAGTACGATATAATACTCTGCTTACACAGTCTTTAAACTAGGTATTGCTTCGTTTTCTAACTAAATATTCGTATCTTATTGTTTGCATGTTTTTAAACGGCACTTAAATTTATTTCCAAACCTACAATTATATCCACGTATGAATTTCATTGAAACGCATCTATGAGCTGATGATATGATTGCAATGAGACAATCAATAGATATGGCACCTGTATGAATGACTTTACGCTCTCTGAACAGGCATCTTTGCAAATATCAGCACAATACTGTTGCACGTTAGTATATCTTGTATCTTCTGTCACATCTAGATTGTTTGAAAATCGGTATTAATAGGTCACTGGATAAAACTCAATTCCGTTTTGATTGATACTCTTAAATTGCTTTGCATTTTAATATAGCTTTGTCAACATCATCTTCATTATCTATGTCAATACTCTCTATTTCTTCCTAATCTTCATCTATTACATTCATCTCATTGTTTTTTTTTATATTTATAATGGATAGGCTCGCAATTGACCACTCTCACCTGATGGTAAGCAATATTTCAATATTATGGGACAAAATCATCATTGAGATTATAAAGAATGAAAATGTAGTCATTGGAACCAAAATATTCAATCATAACAATTTGTTTGACACAATGAAATTGTTAAATTATTATGTAAACCTCTTTTGTTTTGTTTGACTCATTAAACTTGAAAGGTGATGGCTACTCTTTTGTTTATCGATAAAAGAACGTATAGTATATCAATAGTTGTAATTAATATATACGCAAGTGAAATTGCCGTTTCCTTGCGACCGATTTACGCAAAACTGGTACGTCCTTCGTGCTACATTGCCCAACCAATGTATTGATTTGTTTCATATACAAAAACAAGTAACGTTTCCGCCGATTTCGATAACTTTATGGATGACTGGATACAGTTTATAGTCCGATAAACTTGAAACATTGTCTAAACCTGTATAAAACCCCTGTATTTAAAAAAAAATCGGTAAATAATAAAATCAATTTAAATAATCGTATTACGAGTATCACCACTAGAATTTTGTGCAATCCTTAAACATTTTTTTTTCTTTTGTAGAAGATAACAAAGGAATAACAATTTATTTAGTTAGATCCAAAAATCTTATTCCGATACCGCGAGATCCGATACTCTTCATAAAAATATTAAAATATTTATCTGTCGGTTACGTGATCCTACGTAGCAAACGCCGAGAGTTTCCAGATCCAAAGCATTTGTGTAAACTTTCTCTGGCGACGTGAACACACAATAAGCACTTTTGTTACTATTGTAACCACACACGTCACCACGTTCTTTATTTAAAACTGCACACACTTTAAAACCTAAATTTAGAACTGGCACTTATAAATTATGATATAAATTTAATACTGTTATTTTTTAAAGGGTAGTAAGGATTCGTTACCAGCTAGTGCCGACCGCGAACATCGACTGCGCCAGCGCTGTTTCAACCAGTTCATTGATAATTATGCAACAAGAGCTAATATAACGGTATTATCGATAATAGTCGAACAGGGAACCTAAAAACAGTCTTTGTTGAGACAGGTTTTGCAAATTGTTATAAACGTTTATTATTCGTGACAGCAATAACGATACTTTTAAGTTGTTTCGAAGTTGTTGTGAAAGTCGATATTTTCGTTTACCCACAGTCCTATTTATAAAATTGCAATAATATGTTTTATAGAAAAAAAGGCTTTGACTAGCTGTTATTAGATTGAATATGTATATATATATATATTATTGACACTGGAAACAAAAAGATAAGCAATATTATCAGGTACTGTATGAAAGTATGCACCTAGGTTAAATGATCTATAATAAATCGTTTCAGGGGATAATGAAACGATTCATTCTAGGTCATTTGACCTCTTCTTAGGAAATCATCAAATAATTCCTCCCGCTTTGGTTGTAACGAAGGGAAGGTCAGATTTTTAATAAATTCGCTTGTGTTCGCTTCGATTGCCCTATTGCGCCGCTCTTTCGAATAATCCCGTGGCCCAATCATTTGACCCCTTTTTGTTATGTGAATCTGATTCAGGGCGAATTTGCTTGAGCCAATATTGCCTAGCAACAAATTTGTTACTCGTATTATAAATATTAGACAGTGACAATAACTCGATTCTATTTTTGCCATCATGAGCATTGGTTATTAAAGAAGAAAACAATTTGAGGTTTTACTATTGCAGCTTATTTTTTTTTTGATAAATAATAATATAATAATAATATTTCACAACTATCACACAACGCCGTCTAGTCCCAAGCTAAGCAGAGCTTGTGTTATGGGTACTAGACAACTAATAAACATACTTATATATTTCTAAATACATACATATTATAGATAAATTACACCCAGACACAGAACAAATGATCGTGCTCATCACACAAACATTTGTCCTGGGTGGGAATCGAACCCACGACCTCCGGCATAGCAGTCAGGGTCACTAACCACTGGACCAAGAGGCCTGTCATATATCAAATAGCGCAGCTACCTGTCTGGCACGCAAGGCCCATCACTGGACCAGTTACTTATCGTATCTATCGTTATCTACTCTGGTTGCTAAAATATAATACTCCTTTTGCTAATTGATACAATTAGAGGTTAAGAAAAAAATCCATTCTTTAATTCCAAATTCAAATTATAGTTGTTTCTTTAAAAAAATAAAAAAAATAAAAAGCTAGTGCAATGATCATAAAGATCTAAATCGCATTTTGATTAATATATACCTACTGACGTGGGATTCATAATATTCAAAAATTTCGCATGCAGGACAGTAAGGAGTAATATTAATATTCTGACAATAACAAATGAAACTTTAATAAGCAAAAGGGTAAGTTTTTATTCTAGATAGAACATGTAAAACAAAACAAGTACCTATCCCGCTCACTTTTACGAGAATTTATTTGACGTGAGTTTATTACAGAGAGTTACGGAAAACAGATCCTATCGTTATGATAACCATCAATAATAGTGAAACGCGATGCCATGCAATAGTTAAAAGCTGGCATGTGCATGGAACCTAATTATTGTCTGTAAATAATTATGATAGTGCTAGGTACCACTGCGCATATCACACGTGTACATATGTTATTTGAGTTGCTAACGTGGCCCAAACATATTGTACCAATTCGGATACTGTTATCCGAATTAGCACAATTAAAACTTTTTTATCTGACTGTATTTTAATAAAGTTGAAATCCTGACGGAGCCGTGGGGTTAAGAAAAGGGACCGTTGTAATTACAGTCAAGAAAAAAGTCGAGTAAACTTGTACTATGTGAAAAACTATCAATGATATGAAATATTAAGGAGTGAATGAATAATAACGGGATAGTAGGCATGATAAAGGTAGAAGTTTGACCTGATTGTTCGAAAGAGTTGCAGTGTCACTGGAAAGCAAAGGACAAGAAAGAAAACAGGCGGTTCTGGTCAGTAAAAATCTGTCACGTCTTCTCGTTCCACCCGAAGCGGGAGAAATCTTTAATGATATCCCACCTTAAAAATAAGGCTTGATTGATTGGCATTTGATCTACGATACCGATTAGGAGATGCATCGATGAGTGATAGACAATATTGCTTCAATGTAACTTAAATCATAAAGAACACATTGACGTAAAAACCTAATAAATAATGATGTTGTTTTAGCCGTGGATAACAACTATGTGGAGCCCTGACACAGTGACACAATCTCACTGTGTCATGTTGTGACAGACCACAAAGAAGATGACACAAACACAGAGGCTTCATATTTACCATGAACCATCTATGTGTAGGACAAATACAGGCAGTAACGGTAAGTAGAGGCACGAATGAATACTGAAATTTAAAAGGAGCTTTGGAAATATCCGACCCGATATAGAAGCATCCTTGCCTGGAAGGTTCAGTCAAACTGGTGTAGCAAGGAAACTGATTTTCTTGTAAGGAAAAAATTGCTATATTAATGCAGCCGCCTGAAGGCCCTGTATTTCTTTAAATAGAAAACTTCTTAACTCGTTATAACCAATGGAACCATATCTAAGTGCATGGAAGCCGGTTTTAATATTATTTACACTACTTTGAGGAAGTAAAATTACTGCGAAAAAAAAGTTTTTCTTTTAAGCTTTAAGAACAGCTTTCGTAATAAAGTTCCTACTTTCTTTCGGTATGTATAAGAAAACTTGTTATTTTTTCAGTTTTATTGCATCTCTCATTAAGATTTCTAAAGTATAAAAAATAATTACAATTTGGCAAACACAAGAAATGTAGCGTAACTGATATGTTGAAGTAATGATGGCACAAATTGCATGAAACTTTAATAGCGCTCTAGAATCAAATGATGAAACTGATTACCTGAAGAATAGAGTAGGAAAACTTCATTTATTGTTGGAACGAAACATATTGTTCTATAGAGAGATGCAAGATTGAATGTCGTGAAGAAATTGAGCGATTGTTTAGATACAAAAAGATTTCCCTTTATGCCGACTCCCAGCTGTTGTATAAATGTATTGTGGCTGCTGATTTCAAACGAATTTACTAAAAAACACTGTTTCTCTAAAAACTTTACTCAGTCTCGCAACATAATCGACTCGTTTCGCGTTTAGCCAATAGCACAGAGAGAGATACTATTTGAGAAAATAGAAATCAAATAGACCGAAACCACATGCATCATACTCATTTGCATAACGGCTGGCCTTGAGATTCAATGGCAGTTTGCACGCCACTTCCTCTAGTGAGAATTTTAATTCATACTCTGAATTGAAGAAACTAGGTTTTAGAATCTCGGATCACATTCTGAAAGACGAAGTTATGTTCAATATAGAAAACATTAAAGCATCTATACTTGTTTACGCCTCACGAGTTGTAGCTCTCGATGTTTCTACTTTCTAATCGATGAATATTAAAAAAGAAACAGCTAGTGTTTAATCAGACTATACTTACCTGCCTAGTTAGTGAACCAGCATCAATAAAAGAATAACAAACAGTTTCAGTAGATCGATAGCTGTGGGAGCGGTGGAGCATCGACCTCCGGTTGCGCAACCATGGCCGGCATTCGGCGTTGCACATTCGTCACACCAACAATACAAAAAACTGTGTAAAAACTAACCACTGTTGTATAATACTCATCTCATTAAATATACATAGCTTTTGGAACATCTATTTTTAGTAAACAACTTCCGGACTTTTTGCATTTCCTATATAGGTAATGCGAGAGGATATGGCTTCATGTCGTCACTTGCAAAAAGTGTCGTTCGAGTGCGGATGCCGCAGGGACGGATGTTCGAGACGTGACCGGACTGCCTTTTCATTAGTAATTTTATTCAAAACTAACACGTTTGCCGTAAAAATAAGTGCTTACCTACCAGAAATTTAGTCCAGCTCTCGGAATAAATTCACCGGGATGCGGAATCTGGAAAGACAAGAGAAAGATATTATTAATATGTTAAGTTTTTTGCTTTGTTTCTATTTTTATATCCAATAGCAGTTCTATCTCTTATTATAGTAATTCCGATTAGTCGCAAGCGAGGTTTGCGTGCCGTCGAAAGGTCACAGAAGTGCAAAATTGCTTCGTCTGCGTTACTGGATGCTATTTCTGAGATTAGAACGCGACTCGCCTTAGCCATAAGATTAGGTAACGTACAACTTTACCGTAGCGTTGCTGATTAACAATCACTTATCTAATGGTTTTAACAATAAATCTGATTCTTTGTTTTGTCACTCGTAATCGAATCAATTGAATAGGTTTGTTATTGCTTCGACTAAGTTTGTGATTATGACCCAGATTTGAAATTGCATTGATAACAAGAATCCAGTCACTGCAACTTATTTTTTGATTGAATCTTATAATAAGTTAACTTGAGGAAGTTGCGTAAATGTCTAGGACATAAAGCACTTTTCAGTTAATAAACTAGAGCTAGACTATTGGCATTTGCGCAATATCGTAGGTACTTGTGTTTGAGAGACGTGTTTTGCTTTCACTGCTAAATAAATTTCAGTTTTAGTCACTTTACACATCAGTACTACTCATAGCTACTGCCAGCAGCTTCACCCACGTGCAAGAAGAAAAGCATCTCCAGAGGACATATTACAGGAATACAAAGTATCCTATGATCTATCTAAGACGTGGTCTACCCGTGTGCCAAGTTCCAAATCTGTTCGTTCTTTATGAAGTGAAGAGGTAAAAGACAGATCATCGTGAGGAAACCAGCATGCCCTAGAACCAAAACTTCGAAGACATGTGACATTCACTGGGCCCGCGTGGTGGATTACGGCCCATTCCATCTCCTAGAGAGGAGGCCTGAGTCCCAGCAGTGGGAACATTAAAAAGGCTGGTGATGATGATGATGAAAAGATAGATAGAGTTAATTTCGCATAAATAAAATTAGTATGGATGTGAGATCGTTATTAGTCGTGCTTGAAGATGACTTTCTTTCGAGTTCAATTTTTGCTGGAATGTCTTTCTATGTCTATTATTATTAGTATATAGTTAGCAGGTAACGTAAAGCCGGTCGGTCTCGCTGGATTGCGATCCATGTCATTCGTATCACTTGCATTTCGGTATTTGTGTTGTAATTCGTTGTGAAACCCGTATCTGGTACGAAGGCCTACTCATTGTTGAATTTATGAATGGTAATTTGCTGTTGTTGATTTAAAATCAATGATTATTCAATAACTGCTGTACTCCTTTTTCTTTTGTAGCGGAACCAGTTTTATGGGTACTTTTTATTTCGTCGCTTATCAACTTCCGCAAGAGTCGTCGATGGTGCTCAAACGTAATAATGGCTTACAAACACTGAAATCCACGTGTTCGGATCTTTGACATTTATCCCCCCTTGTTCATCTCAATAGGTGCTGTTGAAGTGATGGTCGAGTGCCTAGTTTCCTGTCCTTGTAGCTGTGGGAGGTTGTTCTATTGAGAACAAGCAGTAGTATCTTTTATTTATTTCAGTATAACATACACAAAATGCATTAATTCAGTCATTAGTTGATGTCCTTATTTGGATGCAAATTGTAACGGTCTTTAAGGAATTTATTTCAACTGTAAGGTTTTATGATGGCAAAGGCAATTTCCGGATGCATTAAAAAAACCGCCTCGGGAAGCAATACTTTATATGTCCGGCACACCCCGTCTAGTCAGTCCCGTTATGAACCCTCGTTAGCGTTAAAGCTTTTCGACATAAGTTTAGCTATTTTCATTAAAACAACCTACTCCAACATAAAACAAAAATGTTCGTGTATTCTTATCATGTTTTCTTCCTCTTCAACTGTTATTTTATTGTTCTCTAGGACTTCGCGACTTCCATGGACTTGGCACATTTCTGGTGATCGTCACTATCTATTCTGGCTGTCAGGATTTGCAATGGTTGGCGGCTTTAAAAAAATTAAATTAACAATGAACTTGTTGCACACCTGGTAGATATCATAGACAGATAGGATACATAGACAGCGTTGACCACTAATAATCGGATGGGTTGCTGCCTGCTTTCCACCCTGTGGGACAGAAAAACACCAATATTGGTTACCAATGTGTTGAAAATGGTAACCAATGATCCAATCGTTTACGTTCGTTGAGCGTCACTCGAATTGTTTTCATGTCATGGTCTATTGTAAAAGAGTACCATTGTTAGACTAGTATTAGTAAACAAAGGCATTCTTGGGAAAGTAATGAAATTCTAAATCAATATCAATATGGGCTTTCATTAGGGTGATCTCGGTTATGCTATGCGTGGATCGAAATGTTTGGCGTGCTTTGGAGTCTTGATCTTAGGACTATATCCAGAGTCGTGTAAAAGGACACCACAACATATTTATTGATTGTTAATACAATCTCTACTACTTTATTAGTGTTTGTCGATGATGATATAATAAAATATATACCTACTTCTTAGGTGAGTGTAATCTCCATGAGATTAACTATCTAGTATAGAGGTTGAAACTTTGTGATCGTGGGGTCCAAGTGCTTACAAATTGGATAAAATTCTATGACACTTCGTGAGATCAAAGGCCTGACATTTAATTTGGAGAGAGTATAAGCATTGTCATATTTTGTGGCAATGGCGTCAGTCTTTTGGGCACAGTAGCTGTATTTTAAATTGCTTTTAATTTTATATATTACTTTTTTTATAGGTAAATATAATGTAGTCATAGTTAAATAAAGTATCTATTATAGTCTCTGAAGACATCATCAGAGAGTTATACTTTCGGATTGTACTACTATGCATACTTTCTACGTTGATATTCGTGTTAGGGGTCCAGCTCTCTGTGGCCCAGAATCTGCCTGTTCTTAAGCAAGTGTCAGTTAATCATAGTGGGCTACTTGTTCACGGTCCGAGGAGTATCTGCGGAGCTCCACCATCGCCAGACCGCTCTGATTCACAAGCGCAATCGCTTGTAGTTCCTCGACAGTGGTTACGTAAACCTGGCACTTTTAAGTGGCTTAATTATTCAATTTTGTAAATGGAGAAGTACAGAGAAAGAAACTGTGTTAAGCATCTATCAGGTCTAGTTAGGAGCACTGCATGAAGATTCTGTCTGCATATTTAGTCAAAATTTTTCAATGGAGTTTTACCTCCTTTTAAAAATATTGAATCAGTACGCTTTTAGGACACATTCGATGTGCGTACAGCTAAGGAATGGAATCCCTGATAGCTTTTATACAACCTAGCCTTTAACTTCAAGGCGAGTGTGCTCCATTTTCGACTACATAATCGTTGACCATCAGGTAAGATAGTGGTCAAACTAGACCTTATCATGGTGTTACTTTGCAAACGATGGAATAATTTTAACTTGTTGTTATTCCCTTCAATTTGAATTATTAATTGTTTATTTAAATTTTTCATTATTATTTTATTCTTTCTTTATTTCCAAATTGAGAATGAAATTTACATTTTATCTTTTTAACTACGGATATTTCAAGCCTGAAATAAACGAATTTATTTAATGAAATTCTCTTAGCTCCATTCTGAAATAAACAAATATTTAGTGCCATCTTCGACACGGTAAGTAGAATATTATTATTAATGATGTCAGACTTGTTTTGAAGTTGGGATGTACTCAAATTGTATTTTTGTTGCTCTATGAACATTAATAGATTGATGTCGGTGCACTTTACAGAGACGGATGTGATCGACAAGAAGACCTTTACGAGATGATAGCGGATGCAATCATGGTTATAGAACATGCTACACTTGACATTGTGTCAAACGATTAAAAAGAATCATTGTGAGTTGTGAACGTTCGTTACTTTCACTAATTCATTATATTAATTGAAGTTTTTAAAGACTTTTGCTACTACTAACGATGAAGCAAAGCTATGAAATGTACGGTTCCATAGACATGCTCAAAAGAATTAAGGTAAGAACTTAGAAGTTGACGCTACTGGTGGAGGAAGCAGGATGATTTCCATTCTGCAAGTTCGGAATTTACAATTGATTTTGCACCTTCTATTTTATTTCGGTTACGATAAAAAATCGGAACTTATCAGAGGTTTATACTTACCGGACGGGGAACCTCCCTCCCCCTTCGCTTGCTGTTTTGAATGTAATGTAGTATATTATTATTGTTGCAGCATATTTAGAATGTAGTGAATTTGCTCTTAATTTTTACCTTTCAGAGTTTTGGATTAGTTTTGTGTTTCATTTGACAGTTCTGTTTTCGATTAAGTTTCAGATTATGACAAATCTGTTATCTCTATTGCAAACCGTCTGCAATGAACATAATTAGTAGTTGTTGCGTTTTAGGAGCAGGTAACACGTGGAAACATTTGTATTAATTATAGATATTACTCACTCTTTAATTATGTTTAAAGCCTTTTGTAAACTGCATCTTCCAAGTTCTTGGAAGTTGGCATATATGATTTCTTGGCGCCTACTCTAAGGTCCTTATTACAATCCTTATAAGGATTAGGCGGATTCAATGTCTTCATGACGTGTCAATGAGTCATAATCATTTATTGAAAAGGTTATTTAACTATCGTAGGTGTAGCTAGGTTGAAGTAGAGGGTGACATCATATGCCGAACATAGTGTCATTGCATCGTGAAACTTGTTTTTATGGTAGTGAACGTAGTCAGCGCAGTGGTTGAGCGTTTGGCTACTACGCAGAATGTCTGGAATTTGATTTTCGCACGAAATAAATATGGTCTATAGGTAATTGTTCAGGGTCTGAGGGTCTTATGTTTACATTTTTGTAAACACTCTCACGATATATGACTAATTAAAAAAGTGGGACAATATTTTTAATATTAAAAACACAATCGTGATGATGATGGCGATGGGCTTAACGGAAGAATTAAGTGTGTGGTTTGAAGAGAAACATGTAATTCTTCTCACGTGTTGTGATGTTGGCTGTCGATGATTCGAGTCATCGTTTCCCGTTTTTTTTTATTAATTTTTTATGCGATTACGTCACCTTTTAGATTTATAAAGTTTTTTCACAGGATGACAGAATGTATCTTTTATCAAAACAGTGATTAAAGTACCTACTTACAGTACAGTCGTAAACCTCTTGACAAAAAGCCATAGTAAACTACTAAAGTTCAAGAAGATGGAAGTGATAAAACAATATCACTGTAAACAATCTCTGTTCTAAAGTTGGCTAAACGTTCTCAGTGAGGACATTTTTCAGTTATAAATATCATTACATTTTTGCAAATCGTTGGCAAGTTTACAACTATTTCATTTAACGTCAACAGTATTATGGCGTCGTGAATGCTGGGTTTTAAAGTCAACTAAACCGAATTGCAGCTGCATTCGTCATATCCGATTATATCAAGAATAATACGATAAAATCACATTTAAATGGTTACAAGAATACCAAAGCTGACGCTTTTGATGATCAATTATTTTAATACGTTATAAATGATTCTCAATAAGTTCTAAATTTAGAACAAATTCATAACTGTATTGGTAC
Source organism: Mythimna ferrago (assembly GCA_910589285.2). Lineage (NCBI taxonomy): Eukaryota > Metazoa > Arthropoda > Insecta > Lepidoptera > Noctuidae > Mythimna > Mythimna ferrago. Next base: position 8,848,588 of record OU342693.1, read on the forward strand.
AAAAATACCTTATTTTGAAGGTTCTATAGATACGAACGGATATATTTTTGTCCACGTGTGTATTTTTGACGAGTAGGTATTCTAATCATACTAAAGTCGTTCTAAATACAGAACCAATCACAAGAATTGTTGGTACAGAAAAACTAACGTTTGAAGGTTTTGTGTTATATTAAAAGTTCTTATCAAAATTCTATCGCCTTTTCTAGGAAAGCACTTGAGTCGTAAAGCGTTTTGTAAGCTTTTCTAGGTAATTCACAAACTTTGATAGAGCTACGTGCGTCATCATGCGATGTGATTTCAAATTCTCAGAAAACTAAAAACCATTTCTGAGGCATTAGTGTACAAACGCTGGCGAATTTATTACTTCATGATTATGTCCTTTCTCCTCCAATTTAATTGCTTGATTAAGACATGAATTAGGCCGACAGTCAATTAAATGGCATGCGATAAAATCCAAGTAATCGCTTGTCAGATCGTTGATTTAAGCTAACACAAAAACTGCTTCCATTAGGTTTGTAGATAAATCTCTCGATAAAAAGTGTTGAGCTCCCCACATGAGTGCGTTTGATGCATGGCACTAGTATAACTCGCATTTCGAATCGATGTAGCACAAGGAAGGATTGATATATAAATCTTCGTAGATCAGATTAGATGCGGCCGTAGATGTAATGGATGTGAGATACGGCTTGAGTAGGGCTGCTCGGTAACATGGATGTTTATTAGACAAGGAGCAAAGGAAAGTCTTTGAAGATTTATTTGTTAAACAAGCAAAATACTTGTACGTATAGAAGGGCTGTAGTTGAAATGTCTTTGAAGTAGTTCAAGACTTCGGAGACATGGATGATGACGACATATTCAATGATAAAGTTAAAAAGGGCAATATTAATAAAAAAACATGTTTCCAGAAGGAAATATCTTCTGGTTATGATGTAGTTAACGTTATAAACTTTGCTGTTAGGGAAATGGCGTAAGCGTTTAAAAGAAAGCTGTTATTACTGTTATTAGCATACCATGAGCAACGAAGGGGATATATTATTTTCTAATTTAGCACTTAAACTAAGTGTAAGGTTCGTTGCATATTATGAGAAACGGATGTTTTCCAATAGAGGTAAACGGGTTTGTAAGTAAGGTATCAGTAACAAACTTACTAAGTTGTAGTTGGTAGCAGTAGTTGCGTAGGATTGGTTCATATCTGGGCATCGCATGACGATTGTGAAAACTGGCATTTCCCAATGGATTCATATTACTTATGGCTTTATTTGTTCACATACCTGTCATTAAATGACGACATACTAAACAGTAAGAAAGAAAGAAGAAAGAAAAAATATTTATTTTGGCGCACAAAAAATTGTAGACAACAAAACTTAAGACAAACACAAAACAAAAAATAAATAAAGAGACAGACAGAAGATGGCTTATAAACTTAAATATAGGGATAGACGACAAATACTGGACAGGAGATGGTTTACAGACTCAAGTATAGGGTTTTAAATGAGAAAGAATGAACAAATATTAATCATGTTAAATTATAAGACGAGGTAGTCTGTTTTAAACTTTACGGGCATTTAGAAGTGACAAAATACTATGACGTAACACCTTCCAATTTCATAAATCTTCCAGTAGAGGCCTATATCGTTGGCAAACAGTTGGCGACGCTCCAGAAGCTGGACACATTCGCTCGTATTTCACTCAATGCGAAATAGTCTCGGGAAATAAAGTGTACTATTAATGTGCGCTATTTTCGGAGCGCGGCGTCCAATAGTCTGCCATTCTATCTCGTATATCTGCCGCAAATGCCAATTTCGTTAGCATTTTGTTATAGTTGTAAACTACCTGGCGTCCGCGGCTCCACCCGCATAAAATAAACACTTATCACCTTATAAATTATAGCCTATGTGTTAGTCCAGAATAAAAGCTATCCTGGTACCAAATTTCATTCAAATCCATCCAAGCATTTGAGCGTGAATGAGTAAAAAAATATACATATACATACATACAAACTTTCGCCTTTATTATATTAGTGTGTTGCATTAAGAAATATGTTAGCGAATGAAGGAACTATGATGCTATTAAGATAGTGGAGATAGGAAAGGCTGAAATTAAGACTTGTGCAAGTGTTCCGTACCATAAATTATTTCAGGTAAACAATTACAAAGAGAAAAAAACGCAGTAAACGTAATTGTTTTACGCGAAAATTACAGGTCAATGCAACTGTTGGTAATGGTTACTCTGAGTGAAAATTAAAATTCTAAAGCTGTTTCGATGATTGTATGTGTGATTGTGTATGTGTTGCTTCATGCTCAAATGGCTGATGTGGACGTGAGAAGGAGTAGTGGTGGCCGAGTAGCAGCAATGGTGGCCGAGTGGTAACGGCCCGGGCTTACGAGTTGTAAGTCGCGGGTTCAAACCCAGCCAGGCGCATTACTTTGTGTAGATAATTTGTTTCATCACCACTGCTCTAAAAACGGTGAAGAAAAACATCATGAGGAGACCGGCATGTCCTAGAACCAAAAGCTCGAAGACATGTGAAAATCATCAACCCGCACTGGGCCCGTGTGTTGGATTACGGCCCCTTCCCTCTCCTAGAGAGGAGGCCTGAATCCCAGCTGTTAGAATGAATCCGCCTTTTAATGTTCCCAAAATTAAAATGCTGATTATGCTATGTGATTATGCAAATCGCTGATCGGATTGGGATGGCATTTCATACCAGGATAGCATATTTCCTGGATTAACACATAGGCTATAATTTATAAACATGTGACGTACGTACACTCATTTCGTGCATGCAAAGCCGTGGGCGGCAACAAGTCATCCTATAAAACAGGTTGATGTGCAATGCGAACCCATTCATTAATTCTGTTTGTAGTTCTTTGGCTTTTAATGGCTATTGAGTCATTAACATTGGTCAATCGAGTTCGAAAGTATATTTAGATTTTTGTTATAGTTTCTTGAGCTAGCTATAAAATTTCATTGAGTTTGGAAATATGACTGTAAATATTGTAGACCGAAGTAAATATATTCTACTTTTATGGCTAGTTTTTTGTTTAAGTGGTAAAATAAAGCTAACATTAAACCATTTACTGCATACTGGCCATAATATCTGAGCTATCACAACCTTCATTTAGAGAACAACGTTCGATGTAATTCCCCAAAAGTATAATGTGATGCTTTGCTTATACTCATATGACGCATTTAGCGTTCATAACGCTAAATGCGTCATATGAGCATCGATGTTTTTTATTTTTATTTGTATAATCACAAAATATTTTTATCCATATAACAGGTTTGCTGGTGTTGATAAACACATTGAAAAATGGTATTTATAAAAGTTTCAAATTTAACTTACAGTTCAATCCTTCATAATATCATTTAAAAAAATAAATAAGTTTAGATGAAAATTTTGTTTCGTTTGGAGCTATCAGTTTAAAACATAACTGTACATCACAAAATACAGAAACACAAGTTTCAATTGAAACTTATCCTACACAGGTCACTGCAGATAATCCAAGTAAAGCTAACATAAATTTGAAAGAACTTACACAAAAACTAATAACAGCAAAACATTGAAGTAACTTTACAAAATTAATTGGCAGTGCACACCAAAAACGGTGCAGTTAAAAGCAAAAATTCGTTCGCAATGGTAATTTATGAGCCACACTATGGGCAACGATTTTCAAGCATGTTTCAGTAATAGCTTTGCTCCATATAAGGTACTAAGGCCATCGACCCACTGGTATTGATTGCATAGTCAGTGTGTTTTGTAGGGCGAGCGGAAACAAACAGCGTTACTTTATGGAGAACCTTTAGTAGGGCATACCTTACCTATAAGATTTACTATTCCAGTTTCTAGGTCATGTGATTCAGATCTGATATTTATTATTTATGTATGATATTTGTTTAGGTGTAACATATGTTTGTTTGGATTGTTTCTGTTTTGCTACTGGCGCATATTTACAACTTGGTTTCTTGAAAATTACTTATAATATTTTTTGCGTTTGATTCGAATTCTTCATATCAACCACATTGTTTTCGATTTTCAATTGATTATATTTAGTACAATAGTATAGATAGATAGTTCTAAGGTTAACTCTCTGTTTTTCTCTGTGTTTATATCACATATCAGATTCAATTTGATGTGACCTTGACAGTTTGGTTTTTTATTCCTATCCTATCTCATCATTCGGATCAGATGGATGTATGGATGTTTGTTACTTATTAACACAAAAACTATTAAACAGATTTCGGAAATACTTTACAGTTACGTATATATATCTCTATTATTAATATTATAAAGCTAAAAAGTTTGTTCGAATGCGCTAATATCAGGAACCAGTAACTGGTTTCAATGAAAAATTCTTATAATATTGGATATTTATCGAGGTAGGTTATATAAATAACGCTGATACCGACCGGAGAGTGGAACAGTAACCAAAGTCGTGGCTTAAACTACGAGGAAACAGCTATGTTTTATATTCAACTAGATAATTATTCAATAGATAATATTTATAAATGTTTTGTTAAGGTCTTTTAAAAATTATTGCTAATGTACTAATTCCACATGGGTGACATCGCTATCAAAAACTATTCGAATATAAAACACGTCCTTCCAAGTATTTAGCAACAGTTTTAAGTAGATATTCGAAAACGAGTTTTTCCACGGCGTCGTTCCTATTTCTTTGTTTGTTATCTTTACCTTCAATAATAGCCATATTATTTATGTCTATCTAGAAATTTTCTACTTCATATTCAATGAATATAGCAGATTTGGCACGTCTCGACTTTTGGACCACGTCACGCCGACGTAGCGAAGATCAAGGTTTCTCACCTAGTTCATTGTATGACATTGGTATCTTGTGTACTGCAGCAGTGCCAACAATGTGTGTTTTCTTTATGAGTGAGTAATTGTCTGCACCCTTGAACGAAGTTTTATGCATTTAGGGGCAACGAAGACTAATTGGTGATTGCTTTTTGCATATACTGAAAAGAGAATTTCATGTTGATTAACTCAATATTTTTAAGGTTCCATAATGAGGTACTTCAGTCGGCAAAAATATAACCCTTATAAGTTCACTTTCTTGTCTGTCTGAAAAGACACGATTTCTCAGGAATGCGTGGAGGTATCAAGTTGAAATTACTCGTAATATAAGTAATTATTGAGTCTAGCTACCCTTAAGCAGGTAGGGAAAAAAATTAACTTCAAAATCAACAGAATCCAAAGATAAGGTCGTTTATGGTGCATATTTTGACGCTTACAAGGGAATTAAAACCCATACATATAGTTAGTTTAGTTAAAAGACTTCCTGTGGACCATAAAATTCGGAAAGAAGCAACGTCATAAAGAACAAATAGGTAGAGGAAAAGTTCAAAAACTGTAAACCGTTTTGCATCTTACCTGGGATTCATACATTTATTGCTCATAGCGTCTCTGTCAATATACAATACTACCTTTCCGACAATTATCTTACCACAACTTCCATTTGTCCTGAGGAAACCAAACAAGTTTCGTAGTCAAGTTCATAGTTTGAGGAAAAATAAGCTTATAAGAACCTTGTTAAATGTATCTAAAATATTGGGTAAGTACCTATATGGTTTCACCTTGAAGTGTGCCAAACATGTTTAGACTGACAAACAAACTCATAACAGCTGACTGCAAATGAACAGTTTGGAGATAATAACTACATATTTGTTTTTAAATCAATTGGATATTCCAGTTAGTTGGCTAAGATGAGACTCTTGTCCACCATTTGCATAGGTTTCCATATTAATTATGTAAGTTCTCATTGACGTCAGTGGCAATCAACTGTTTATTAATCCGTGTTGTTGTAAAAGAGAATCATTTTGTCATGTTGTTTATTGAATTTCTTGTTATTTCTTCATCACCATTGCCACTGGCTTGGTGAGAATTTTGTTCGCCAAAACATCTTAAAGAAGTATAGCAGTATCATACAATACTATGGTATGATCACGGAAGTACTTAATTGAATATCGTTGGAGTTAATTTGCGAGTGATTATGTCTAATGCATGATCAATTTAGCACTAACTGGAGTTCTCATATTTGGGTAAACGGTGAATTTTTCTCAGCTTGCGCCGAAATGTTTTTGCTCTCACACAAAAATAATAATCAAACATAAATATACGTTTTAAAATGAGTAATCACAATGAGGCAAAAAGTTTATGCATTCTCGAAGGTCACCAACGGTACGACAGCCAATTTACAATTTGCGAGTAAGGACGCGGGAACTACTAACTGTACGTCAAACAATGACTCGATCGATATGCCTCGTCGTGTCTCACTGTTTGTACCATATTTTAGAACCTGTGTTGGATACCCAGGTTTTAAATATTTGATTAAAAACTTTGTATCTACTTCTGTGAGGACACGTTAGCGATGATTTCCAACTGGACGGTGTTGCCAATTTTCTTTCTCTTCATCCTGTTCATACATGATTCCGGTTTATTTCGATTCAGCAGTTTGTTTGTTTGTTTGTGTCCTGTTGTATCACACCTTAATATTATCTTTTTATAAACAAACTATTATATAATTTTAGTCACTTCTTTCGTTATTTAAGTTTTTACACAATCTCACAAAATCTTTCACACAATAGGTACTACAGTTTCATGTTAGTAGCCAATAATTTTATTAGTTGACAATTTGGACGTCATTTGTATTTTGTAATTATTTAACAAACAAGGCATTATCGTAAATCAAAATAAAGCTACAAAAACGTTGCGTGTAGATTCCTCATATTCACGTACCTACGCTACAATATTTGACACTTAACACAACATTAATGAATAGCTATTATTATTTAATGCTTTCGCCTCCATTAAACTCACGTGCATCAAATTAATATATCCTAAAATAAACGAAGGTGATAAATAGAATACTCTATTATGAGAGACTGCTTCTATGGGAGAAGATTCCGACCTTCCGTTATTTACTGCTTTGCTCCCCTTTGGTATATTGGTACACCTTGGCTTGGTGATGTATGGCGTTTGATGGTCTTATGTTTTGGTAGGATATGGATTCTCTGAATGGTCATAATCTGTGATCATAGGACTTGTCACTTGTCAGTCTATATCTGCAAAGAAATTCTTTTGTTTTCTACTTTTATTAATTCATTAAAAAGAAAGATATTTTTTTACTATTAATTCACGCTAAATACTCTCCAACGTTTGATGGTTTATTAACAGTCCGTACGTGTTATTGGCAAAATTATGGTGTCTCTTCCACAAAGGCCATTAATTAAGAGTTGAAGTTGAAGTTGGATTCTCTATACGCGTCTTCATCTGTTCATTCCTTTTTTAAATTCTTTATCTCATACCAACATGGGCAATTTTTGTAGATTCCAAGATTATAACCAAGTTTTATTTGTTTTACTCAATTTTTATTTTAAGATGAGCCTGTTTCACTTGATGGCAGTGGATGAGGTCTGCGATGGAAAGATCGGTTTTTTTTTTTGTAAGGAACAGATATACTGGCAGAGAGTCCTATGTTTTGTTGTCCTCCTTAGTCATTCACTCTTGAGAGAGTTCTCGTGGTTGACAATTTTGCATTTTGCTTTCGTTGTTTTGTTGTGAAGCATTATAAGTCCTTCTTTTTGTGTTGGGATATCATCAAATGACTTCCACCACTCTAGAGTGGAGCGAGAGGGCGTATCAGACTATTACAGTCTACCTGTGTCTCTCTGTTAACATTTGCGTTTCATGGCCATGGTAACTCTTTCAAAAAAAATCCTGTGGCAAACAAGAGTATATTTGGTTTTCCTAAAAGATACTCTTGTCTAATTAGTTAGCACTTTTGCAGTTAAACTCGTTTAGTTTCTGATGTTTAGTTAATAAGTTCAGTTTCCTTGAACACTCTCAGAGTATTGTAAAGCCGATTTTGCAAAAGATATCAAGATTAGATAAAGCTGTTAAATCTTTGCAGTGTTCTCGGAATATTACTGTTACAAAGATAGAGAGATCGGTTTAGATAAATGGTGATAAAACATAACTGCAGTTGCCATTGTTGGCGTTACGACTGAAGTACGAGAGTGAGTCATGAACAGTCATACATAACATGCATTTTGTTGTTATATTATAGCGCGACATAATAGGAGGTTTATATTTCACTGCGTAGATACGGAAACAACCATTTCCATATAACATCAAAACCTCTATGAGTATTTTACGAGTGTTTGAACGTAGATAACTAAAAATGATAGATAAGTTAAAAATATTATTTTATTATTATATCTCCCACAGATCAGATACGACTCAAGTATAGTTAATGTATGGAATGCTTTATGTAGGAATTTTTAAATTTCAGGCTTAGGTATGCAGTTTTGCTTGTTTCTGTCTCTAAGTTTCTGCGTTTTTCGACAATGGTTACTCTTGCCGAGTCACTTTTTCTACCCCTTCTACACTATTTTGAATGTCTGATTCCTTGATGCGACTGTGGAACTTCTTGACAAGTTCGAATGTCTGCAGAATTTGTGCATCTGCTTCTTTATTGGCCTTTGACAGTACGGCCATGAATCTGAATTTCGAAAGCAGTAAAAATGACTGCTATCACTAACTCATATTATACATATTTTTATGTGGTACTTATTTAATTTTAATATGTTTAAGTTTTGTTGTGCACTTATAGTTGCCCTCGTGTGCAACATTTCTATCGCATTAATATGGGCTAAGCTCGCCTGTGTACATAAACTGTCCTAATTTCAAATCGTTTCTAAAGTTCGTGTAATAACAAAGATGAAAGATTCTTTTGAATCCATTTATAAGTGCATAGTAGTATATTTTACTAAAGCTGCACTATCATTATTAATTTGTAACTCATTTATCATTCAAGAACGCTACGTGAAATTCCCACGCTAAGCCAATGATTTAAGGCAATTAGGGCCCTATAATAATAATATAAGTTAATTAGACACCAGACTAATTCGTCTAGCAGTACTGTTGCGGGGTTTCTGAGAAATCACTTGACTATTAATAGTGTATTTTTATGACTGTGCTTTGGGCAAAGGCCTCATAAAATTATATAATTATTTAATTGGTGTTATTATAATGTGTATGAGTATGTTCACGGCTTCCATCCGTTAGGTTGTGTTTATATTAATAGAGTAATAAATACTCTAGGATAGTAGTAAGATGCAGTGCCGTAACTAGCTTTTTAATGCTACTTGTGCTCGCACTTAAAAAAAGTTTTAATCTTATCCAACTCTAAAATAACATAGATCAATAGAGAATCATAGAGAATACTCTATGAAAACAGCACTGAGCGCAGTGCTGGCCGCAGCGACGAAATCCAAATACGTACATAGGATTAATAATCCGTTGGGCCTATTATTAGGTACCAGGTACTTATTGCCAGGTATTCCGGGGTATTCGGTCGGACTAGAAGCTGGCATAGGATAGGCTGGACAGATTGATTTATTTAGTCGTGGAATGCTACTAATACTAGTGGACCACTAACATCGCCAACGTTAATTGTGACAGTAACCTCGTTTTAGTTATTAAGCTACCTCATCATCATAGTCCTTATCCTAATGACGATCACTAATACAGCTGGGATTTATACGTGTGGCGCGGATGAATATAATAATAAGCATGGCAATATCAGCCTTTTATGGTTCGTACTGCAGGGACTCAAGCCTCCTCTATAGGAGAAGGAATGGACGTAATCTATTACGCGGGCCCAGTGCGGGTTGGTGGATAATTATAATAAATAATATCTAATAATAATAATAACAATTTATTTCGCTCCACAATACAACAATCATAATATAATCAGGCTTGTATTTTGGGAGTTAGTAGTTTTCTTTTTATTGGTCATGTACTAGGTGTAGTACCTAGCTCTGTTTTTTTCTTCTTCGATCGCGGAACAGGTGGCCATTATATTATGTCATCTTGCGAGCTACCCTGGGCGATAAGCTCATCAAGCAATCTTGCTTGCTTACCTTCGTGCCATGCAAGACGTATGAAATTGTATTAAACTTTTATATAAATATTAATTTCCTGTTATACTCCTTTACGAGTATGTTTTCATTAGTCCTTCCATTATGTTTACTTAAGTTATTTTAAGATCTCAGCCAGTGGCATCCCAGACCCAGTGGTTAAGGTTATGTGATGTTTCTCCGTTAATTTAAGATTTTGAATAAATAAAAATATTAAATTAACTGAATAAAAATACTGTTTGTCATTATCATCATGTCAGACGAAAGACATCCACTGTTGGACATAGGGCTCGCCCGTGGGCTTGCCATAGTGGCACCATAACGACCGGTCCTGTGCCTCTCGCAGCCCCGATGGCTACCAGCGGGTTATGAATAAAAAATAAAACCGGGTGTACACCTTTTTAGGGTTCCGTAGTCAACTAGGAACCCTTATAGTTTCGCCATGTCTGTCTGTCTGTTCGTCCTCGCTTAATCTCTGTGACCGTTAGCACTAGAAAGCTGAAATTTGGTACCAATATGTATATCAATCACGCCGACAAAGTGGTAAAATAATAATTATTAGGGTAGAGCCCCCCTATATGTAAAATGGGAAGTGATTTTTTTTTTAATTTCAACCCTAACGTGTGATATATTGTTGGATAGGTATTTAAAAATGAATAGGGGTTTACTCAAATAATTTTTTGATCATGTCAATAATTTCGGAAATAATCGCTCCAAAAGTAAAAAACAATGTGTCCCCCTAACTTTTGAACCATAAGTTTAGAAAATATGAAAAGAATCTGAAAAGTAGAACTTTATAACGACTTTCTAGGAAAATCATTTTGAACTTGATGGAAAGAACAGTTTTTGAACAAAAAAGACAAAAAGTTTGTACAAAATAATTTCTGGATTAAGTTTGTAGTATAATCGTATATGCAAGCTTTCTTTTAAACTTCGTTTACATATTTTATTATCCTGAACGTATCTTCTTTCAAACAAAAAAAGAATTATTAAAATCGGTTCTCGCAATCCAAAATTACCACCGAAAACTTCTTCTGGTACCTATGTATTAATTAGTAACCCAATTCCCCGAGAGATGGCGCTGTACTTTTGGCCTATTTCGCGTTCGCACTGTTAGGATTTTTCCTGAGTTGATGGGGTCGGGTATTATCGAATTGTTCGGTTGGTCTCTCCTTGGCATTGGCGGTATTATCTTATAACTACATAAAACTTCTATCAGGAACATGCTAAGGCAATTTAGAACAAAATTAAAATTCATTTTTTAACGCCATCTATCAAAATGTTAAGGTAAAAACCAGTTCATAAATGGTTCGATAGATGGCGTTGCGTAATGACGTCATCTTTTTAAAAGTCGATTTTAAGATTTTCCGTGCTTTCATGACCTACCGTGTTAAAAAATCGTAGCTTCTTAAATATATTCGTAATTTTACGAGTGCACAATCGCTGAAATTTCTACTACTTGCATACTGTTTTAGTTATCACCGTCCTTTGTGGGGCCCGTTTTTAGGATTCCGTATTTATTAGAGTTCCATACTTAGTATGTCAACCTAACAAATAGCCTTTTTTTAAACTCATAAGTGGGAACACTTATTGTGACGGACGGGAAACTACGGAACCCTACACTGAGCGTGGCCCGACACGCTCTTGGCCAGCTTTTATGTTCTTGTAATGCTGCTGTTAATTTAATAGATATATCTCTAATAAGCGCAGACGCATCACTCAAGATCGAACTGTTATCATATTCAAACCACAAGTCGTTAAAGTTTACGATATGCTTTTGTTTATGCATAGAAAATATTTATGGTATCTAGCTGTCCAATGAACCAGTAATGAGTATTTGATGGCCGCATTTTTGTTCTTCGAATTCTATGTGGTACAGTACTCTGTATAAGTAATTCAGAAACTTTTGAATGTCGTAGTGACTTTCTATGTATATTATATTGTAACTATTGCCAGGCCTCCGTCACTCCATGTACTTGCGCGCTATAAGTGCCTACCGCCCAGCCGAGCGGTCTCGGGCCGCCGGCGGACCAAATTCAGTGCGGTTTTCGCAAGCGAAGCGCCCGCACGCCGTTCAATTTTAATAGTGCTGTTCGTTCGTACGCGTATATATAAAACAAAACAAACTTACAAATATAATAAAACAAACTTTAAAAAAGAGAACCGACTTCAAAACACTAAACCGTAAGAAATAATTTCTTCTTTGATGTCGGTGCTTTTTCGATTCGTAATTACCAGCTGTTAGCACTAACATAAAAAAAAAACAAATTATTTCTTACGGCTTAGTGCTTTATTTGAAGTCGGTTCTCTTTTTTTAAGGCTTTTTTTTTCATTTCTAGTGAACATCTCCGAAGATCATCATCAAACTAAGAAGTATTATACTTATTTTAAAACGTTCTCCTAAATGTAACAAATCCTTTTCTGATAACCGCATCGATATCGGTTTAGCCAAACGCGAGATTATCGCGCACAAACATACCTACAAACCATACAAGTCAAACTTCTCAGTTTGGCCTGTATGTCTGATCACCTCCTTTTTTTAAGTTGGTTAAATATTTTATAAATGATAAAATTTTTAACTGCCACATAAAAGTCAGAACATATTCACAGTTCTCAATAACATAGACAAAAAGTTATGTTAATTTAATTTTATCGAAGAGGCAGCCCTGCGATTACTGTGGAATCGCGCGGTGCGAAGCAATCACTGCTGTACGCTTGAGCATTTAGGCGCATTTTAGCATACAGTGGTTGTTGACGTGAGGGAGTAGGCAATTATCGTAATAGGTATTGGAATTTTTTTACTGAGTGAAGTATCTGTTACGTAGTAACTATTCAGTAATCTGTGCTATTGCCTCGTGTTCTTCCAAAATGTCGTGCTTGATTTACGAGTAAGTATTATTTGATTATTATGTAAATATGAATATTATGTGGCTTATGTTACACTCATATAACACTTAATATTACATAAAGAGGTAAAGTTTGTTTGTAGGAAGTAATCAGTAAATCTACTGAACCGATTTTGGATTTTTTTTACCAGTTGGAAGCTGCATTTTTCTTGAGATATATTTCTTTGTTATAAATGAATAAATACCATTTTCTCCAGATACACTTTGCATTCCAAAATGCAAAAGGGGGGGTCGGTAAAAGTACGTCATTCTCGCTCCATCTAGAACAGGAGAAGTTAGGTACCTCAAGAATGAAGAGTGCCTACTCAAAAAAAAAAATTGCTTCTAGTACTTGTGGTAATATTGTTATTGGCTTCGAGAATACTTGTAGTCTAATATTAAATTAGTCAAGCTTAAGACACCTTATTATTTCAACGTGATCTTCACACTAACACCTGATTTGTAATGCTATTGCTTGTAATTAATATTCACCTTCCTATGTCCTGATATTCCACGTATGGCTTCAGTCACAAGACAAACGGTCGAGCTATCTAGCTGGCTCGGCTGGAATTAGGACAGCCTTTCTGTAAGGCTTAGCAAGTAGGGCCCCAGCCCCCACGTAGGCATGCTAAGTAGGCATGTGAGGAAAAGGGAATGAATACTGGTGGAACTACACTGCGTACACGTGTTTTACATACGCCGATTTGGTAGCCTGATTCACGTGAAATCAAACAAGCCAAATTTCGTTGAAGTTTTATAGTCGTTCGATCATAGATTTACATGCGTTTGATCGAAGTCCTATCCAAAAGCGGTATTCACGTGTTCCTTAATCGGGATTGGATAGAACTACAACTAGCTCGAAACTAAACGATCTATCGACGATTTATTTCCAGTTACATTAATGAATATTCTACCAGCGGCCGTATTATGACATCTTAAAACCATCATGTTTTCTGTGTGAGAAAAGGATAGTGCTATTCGTCCTGTATAGCTCCGTCTCTTTTTCACACCGAAAACATGATGGTTTTAAGAGGTCATAATACGGCCCCAGGATAATGAAATACAGATATTTTTTTTTTAAATCGACTCTTCTACCCAACGACTTTAAAATCGGTGTCGTTCAAACTCGATTGATGGGTGTGAATACGGAAATGGTCTAAACGACAAAATCGCTACGATATTGTTACGGTTTTGATTACGTGAATCGGGCTATTGGGCGCTTCGGTCTCCATAGATATATTTTATATGTAAACTATACTTGTAGAACTACACTAGATCCACGGCACGTGACGTCGTTATATGTACATATCAGGCGTGTTACGGTCTAATGTAGTCCTAGCTTACACTAGTTATATTTGCAAGTGTAAAACTTATAATATTTTATCTGTTTTTGATGAACAAAAATTATGGTGCCGATATCCTGAAGAAAGAACGTTTTTGATATTCTTGTAATACAGAGTATTCAAAGGTTTTAATTTGATGCACTTCTATAAAACTACCCATCTCTTTCTTATAAAGATTATGAGATTTTAATAAACTATACGGTTGATGGAAAGACTTGGTGTGAAGAAGAAAAATTGGTGATGAAAAACATTTTCATTGATACACCTACACAGTTTGTTTACCAAAGACATTTCATGAACCATAGTGTAGACAAGACAAGTTTGTATATAGGTAGTATTGTTTTCGGCGCTGAATTTAACGGTAAGTATACCTGGCCTAAAATTCCCGATAAAACAAATCAATACGTAGTTTATTTGATATTGTTTACACGCTCCGAGTAGTACCTACTAGAAGGTTTATTTGTCCGTTTTTGTACGTTAATATCGTTTTAATTGACCAAGTACCACTATTTTATAGGTATTACTTATTCATGAAGCATTCAAGCTAGAACTACATTAGACCGTGTAACACGCCTGCCCCCCTAGCCAAGTTACGTCCGTTTCGTTTCGATTCTCTTGCGTGGAACTCCTTGAGTTCACCACGCCTCCTATTCCTTTGTTCTGAAAACGTAACTGAGCGTTGAGATGACGTCAGAATAAAGGAATTGGAGGCGTGGCCAACTCGAGACGTTCGACGCAAGAGAATCGAAACAAAACGGCCGTAACCTGGCAACGAGGGCTGGTTTGTACGTAGAATGTCTCGTGGCATGGATCAAGTGTAGTCTAGTCTTCATATGAAATATATGGAGACCGACGCGCCCAGATCGGTTTGTGTGGCACACGTGTGAGCAGTGTAGTTCAACCTCAAAACAGCCGCAAACGTCAGTGTTGCTGTGTGTTGGCCCATAAAACATTGTGTTTACTCGTACGCACTACAGAGTTACGAGTTGTAGGTCGCGGGTTCAAACCTAGCCAGGCGCTTTGTGTAATTTATTTCATCACCACTGCTCTCAAAACATGAAGGAAAATATCGTGGGGGAAACCGGCATGTCCTAGAACCAAAAATTCGAAGACATTACGGCCCATTCCCTCTCCTAGAGAGGAGGCCTGAGTCCCAGCAGAGGGAACATTAAAAAGGCTGATGATGATGATGATGACATCGGTCGCTGATGTCTGCACGTCAGCAACAGATGTCAGTGTAGAAGGATATCAAGCCTTACGAAAACAAAAACCTAAAAAGCAAACCATTATTTAAACTAGTCTGGCTGATATATTAATAAAAAACAAAACATATTTCGTTAAAGCAGAACAAGGGTGACTACTTCCAAATCATGAATCATACAATTACAGAACTCAATGCGTGCTTTATGTAATCATTTGTTACATAATAATCAATTATTTGTAAAATAAACTTACTTAACAACTATCGAAACGTCCTTTGACATCAGACTTACGATATTATAAGCATGTAATAATAAGGGTTATGTAAGGGTCTAAACAGACGGACCGCATTTCAACTGAAATCCAACCGCAAATTGCAGTTTAAGTGCAGGCGGGTAGGTATAGTGCAGTTCGGATGCAGTCGGTGTGCAATTCACATAACTGCAATCGGACTGCACGTTTGGTTTTGGATTGGATTGCAGTTGAAATGCAGTCCGTCTGTGTAGATCCTAAAACATTATGCAGAAAAAGATAATTAGGAAAAACAGCAGTTACGAGTAAATAATTTGGTCGTAGTGGATTTTTAGGGATACTCCTTGAGCGGGCACAGGACGAGAGATGCCCGCTGTAGGGGAACAAATGCCCAACTCCTCCACAGTTCATCATCTTAACAAAACTACAGAGGTCAATCTTGAAATATGTATCTTAGCCGACTGCGGGCCCAGATTGGTCGCTTCATAAAAATAATCTGGTCAAATGGGACTTCCTCGATCCATCCAGGAGTGGATCCCTTCACTGCATTACTCGCTAGCTAAGCAGGTAACGCATGTCCTGCAAAATCACCTGCTCTAGAATTTATACGATTCCAATGATGAAGCTGCTAAAGGTTTTAAAGTGGCGACCGTACACCGGAAAATGTAGCGTTGGGAGACCTCCCACAAGGTGGACCGACGACCTGATGTGAGTCGCGGGAATGTGATTAATACGAGACGCATAGGATCGGTCGTTGTGGCGACGCTAGGAGGAGGCCTGTGTCCAACAGTGGACGGACGTCTTTCGAAATCTCTCTCTTTCGTCTTTTGAAATGATGATGAATGAAGAGCTATACAGAGGTTCTACCTTGAGCTCTTAACGCGATCCATTTGACGACCTAAACTGAACTGTTAAAGGATGGAGCTAATGAAGCTATTACAGGGTGTATAGCTCCATCCCTCTTTCTCGTTCGCACGCTTGAAAATTTAACACGTCATGATTAGGTCCCAGGTGGTCGCTGACTTCTGCGAAGCAGTAATGCTCGCAAAGGAGGAGGCCGAACGCATCAGGCAACGGCGTTCTCGCCGCCGCCACCGGGATTCCGATCCCGATTTCCGGCCACCGTAGGCGCGGGCTTGCGGACAGTGAGCAATGGGTAGCTCGCTGTCCGGCCGTCCGGTAACTGTCCTGACCAAGCCCAAGTCGTTGACGGCGCGCACTGTTCCCGCGCGCCTCAAGGAATTGTCGGCAACAGCAGGGGCCCAGCCGGGTCGAAGCTTACTGGGGCCAGGGTTATCCGAAAGGGAACTCGAGCCCCGGTATGAAGGCTAGAAGGAACGGGGTGGGCATTTAGTCAGTAAGAGCCTGACACTATCTCCCGCTCATTACACGGTTATCATTGGATGATTTTTTCCAACATAAATAAAAAATGGTTAAGTCCTTAGTTGAATTTAATTTTAGTTTATCGACATAAAAAGAAGTGACCGTTTTTTCCGACAAATTACAAATTGACCTTTCGAAGTTACCAAACTATACCAGCCGCTATTTTTGAGTTATTGGTAAAATATTTCGACCTCATTCTAAGATTTCAATAGCAATAAAATGTATGAATAGAGTTCCATCTCCGTGGGGTCTCGCCAGTTTATTGCTTGCTAGTATCATATTAACCTAGATTTATTCTTCAAATGAGTCTGTAAAGTATTGGGCATATCTAAAATAGTTTACCTCTATAACAATATTTTATGATGTTAGATACATTAAAAAATGTAGATGGATGGAGGGGGAGAGGAAGGCCAAAGAAAAGATCGATGGATTGTGTGAGAAGTGACATGAAAGAAAAGGGAGTTAGTGATAGCGTGACGAGTGATAGGACAGAATGGAAGAAAAAGACGTATTGCGCCGACCCCAAGTAATATGGAATAAGGGCAAGAAGAAGAAGAAGATAAATAAAAAATACAGGAAATACGGACGAAAACTACAATGTTTTTAATTAGCTAGTCGCTGAGATATATTTTGGACTAAAGTAGACGTTTCAAGCACATACGAAAATTGATGATAAAAATACAACAAGTCGTAACTGTAGTGCTCTACTACAGACATACAGTCACATAGTATTGTGAAAACAAACAATTTTTAACATGTTAAACTAGCGATCAGGAAATAATGCGCACTTGGCACTTGTCGTATGATAATATCTGCTAATTTGTGCCAGCGCTTCGAATGTAACGTGTCATGTGCAAATTGCATTAGGTACTAAATGTGTCGTAAGATGTGCCATGAATATCATATTTGTGAGTGACAATTATATAACTGAAGCGGAAAGGATTACTCATGTCAAAAAATTATAGAATGTTCAAAAATTTTTTTTAGTAATTTTCGATAATATAATGTGCAGACTTAATCCTTCAGGGATATTTAAGATCATTTTGAGAAGAGAATCTAGGAGGAGTGCTCTTTGCGTTCTACCGAAGGCAACCCGTTCACATAGATATCGACTCAGCATCATCTGAAGCCACAACATCAGACGAAGAACTCATCTGGCAAAAGATGACGAAAGGAGTAGATGAGATAGAGTAGAAGAGTTTCAGATATATCTTCAAAGTTGCACTGGTCGTATACAGTTTATCCAATAAAAATAAAGGTACAATCTCTAGATTTAGACATTTACAGATATACTTTATTAATATGTATTATTACAAAGCACCTACCTATAGCTTGAAGCTTCACAAACTTGTCGTGCGTGACTGAAGCCAGCTGATCAACTGCCGCAGCTAAAAGAAACAATAGTGTTTTCTCAGGTGTATAACATTCGCTTTAAAAATTTTCTTTCATCAAAATAACAATAATATAAATTGCGTTATAAAATATTATCACACGTTATAACGCAAGAGCTATTCTTTTTGATATAAACAGGTTGCTCATAGCTAAACATACTCGTAATTCTGACACGAATAGTTTTGATCTTACGTATCAAGAAGATAATGGGAGTTTTAAATTAAAAATATTTATTGAAATGAATGGTTTTCATTCAAAATTCACTTAGGTTATTGACGATACGTCATAATCATAATTATTATAATCGTCTTCCTGTCCTTTTGTTTGGGTTTCATCAAATAACTTCTCTCGATCTGGGTTGAACCAGACAGAGTGTTAGACTTTTTTGTTTGTATTCCTTCATTTGCCCTTTGCGTTCCAGTGCCGTCGTGACTCTTCCGAACAACCTCGTAGACCTGGATTATCTTCCTGCCCTTTTCCTGTTACTTAATTGATATCGGAGTAACACGTTTCCTTCCTCAATTCCGTCCTGTCAAGTGTCACGCTATTTCATTTTTATCATTCCTCACATGTACAGCCTTCTTTTCATTGGCTCTCCCTTCATCTGTGTCCCTCCTCCTAGCATCATTTATCCTCAATGCTAAAGGTCGTGACCTCGACGAATAAATTTCTTTTGGACTATATTTCACCATGTTGTCCTATCTTCGGCGATGTGGATGGCGATGATCATCTATGTCAACGACGACATAATTTAAAGTCAAAATTGCTTGCACAAACAATACTGAATGAAAATTTAATTTCAAAACAATGCAACTAAATCCAGCGGCAACGTGTTTACCTTGACTTTATCGAAAAACCGATCGATATACGATTGTTGTGTAACAACAGTGAAGCTATCTTTAAATCTATATTCTATGTATAATATAAAAGGAGAGACCGACATATTTATTACATATTTATCTCCGGCATAGCAGTCAGGGCTACTAACAACTAGACCAACAGGCATTTGACAGGCAGGCAGGTGGGTTCGATTCCCACCCAGGACAAATATTTGTGTGATGAGCATGATCATTTGTTCTGTGTCTGGGTGTAATTTATCTATAATATGTATGTATACTCTGCTTAGCTTGAGACTAAACGACGGTGTGTGATAGTTGTGGAATATTATATAATATATATTATATATCAACTTAAAACTGGGATTAGGGATGTGAAATGTTGTACAAGGTTTCCTTTTACGACTTGGCCAGGGATTTTCCAAAATTCACCTCCTAAGAGGATGAAAGGAGGATCCAAATTTTGTATGGAGAGACCTACTTTCGCGGTCACCCGCAACTTCACAGCCGCTGGCAGAAGCTAGTAGTAAAATATGACGTTTCTTGACATGTAACGTTGCGTTTTGTTTTGTTACTGTCGTGATTGTTTGGAACAGGTTTATTAATTGGAGAAACTTGTCTTGTAGCTAATCGAAATATAATTAATACCTAGGTTACGTACCTAGGTATTAATTATATTTCGATTGTACCAGAAATACTAATACGTAATTACAAATTTTAAACCTTAATTAACTCAGTGAAGGTATTATGTGACGATTATAACAGGTCTGTTGTGGAAACTGGACAAGTTTGTAGAACATTACTGACCAGCATCGACTGCGGGGACGTTTGAAACAGTGTCTATGGCTCTAGAACGTAAAAGTCTAACAGTCTTTTTCCACCCAAGAGCACGAAAAGTTATTGAACTCACAAAGGCAAAAAAGGTCTGACTAGCACCCACAAATGCGTAACACATATCACAGAGCGAAGAAGTTAAGCTAGCCAACACGTGGAAAAGATTTTGGTCTCTTAGCGAAGTTACGAAAAACAAAGAGATAAAAAGAAAGATAAACTTTCCTTCTATCTTTTTAAACATTAAACATGTGCATTTTGCCATGTTAAAAATAATATGGCTGTCAAACATGGACATTAACAGAGAAACTACCCAATAAAATAACTATATGTCAAAATGAATAAAGAGACAGTACTTGGAGTAAAAAGAAAAGATAAAATAAAACTAACCAAAATAAAAAATGAAACAAAATTTAAAGATGTGAACAAAGTATATGAAACACTTAAATGGAAATGGATAGGACATATGCTGAGAGAGAAAATTGAGAAATAGACTAAAATAATTTCAGAGTGGTACCGTAGGGATGGCAAATGAAGTAAAGGTCGACAAACAAAACGTTGGGAAGATGACATCAAAGGAGTTGCCAGTGAATGAATCAGAATCGCAAGAGATAGAGATAGGTGGAAATCTTTGGAGGAGGCCTTTGTCGAAGGACAAGCTGTTATTGAAAACCGATCATCAGCAACAAATGCTATAGCGTAAATTATAGAAAACAGTAATAAAAGGCTATATTATTATTATTGTAGATATCTAGAGGAGGATGAGAAGGAAAAATTAGAGATCCATATTATTCCACATACAGCAGAGGAGCACATATAAACTTAACTTATATTTTAATTAATACAAATGGGATTTTCTTATAAACAGTTCTCAAAGCAGGAAAGTTCGCAAAACGTTTGTGTACAAAATTGCAGTCGTTATGGAAATACGGATTCAAAGTTGAATTTACAATCAAGGTTACGTTACTGCGCGTGCGTTGTTTAGTCTTTAACCACTCATTCACAAGTTTTACGAAAATGTTTTTACAGAAAAAATACCAACGAAACAGTTTAAAAACGTGAGAAACATTTTAAAACGAAAACAATTTTAATATCTTCCGTGAATTTTGCTTGTCATAAACTAAGTAGTATTACTAACATTAAATGTGAAAAATTGTTCGTAAATCAATCACGCCTCACATCGTAACATTTGAACGGATTAGACGTGAACTGGTCATACGGGTAGACCATAAATTGAATTGGCTTGGATGACATCTAGTATTTTATTTATGACTAGCTTTAGCCCGCAGCTTCGCCTGCTTATATATATATAGCCTATGTCACTCAGCCATAAAGCAGCTTTCTATTGGTGAAATACAACCACCACTACAACTACCACAAAAAAAAACAAACTTTACCTCATTTTATTATTAGTGTAGATGTAGATTTACAATGTATAATAAATAGTATATCAATCTACATATAATATATATATATATATAGATACATATAGATAGTGATATGAAAGAAAAGGGAGTTAGTGATAGCTTGACGGATGACAGGACAGAATGGAAGAAGAAAACGTGTTGCGCCGACCCCAAGTAATATGGGATAAGGGCAGGAAGAAGAAGATATCAATCTATATATAAGAACATGGTAAAGGTACTATTTATCGAAGCATTCTAACATGCGTCAAAATTGTGTCAACGAAACAGCTTGGGACAATTTTGACGCATGTTTCACGGTATGGTTGGCACAGTACTCGCGGGTTCGATTCCCACACAAAATAAATATTTGTATGGTCTACAGATAGGTGCTCTAGGTTTATAAACTTTTCCCTGCACTAGGAATAACTCCTGTATCATCGGTGCGTTCGCAAACATGTAAATTTATAACACTCATGATACAGGAGTTATTCCTAGTGTAGGAAAAAAAAAAGACGTGTGGCACTCGGGGACTGCCGCGGTAAATCTATTGCATAGCAATTTTATCAACTTATGCAATTATAATTATTTATTTATTTTATTTATGCAGTATTTTTTTTCCTTTGTTTTTTTTCTTTGATATTAATTGAAGTTACACTTTCACACATTGAATTGAATTTTGATTGATTGTTCACTCATTTGTTTTCTTATCGGTCACCACGCTCAAAAAACAAATGAGTGGGGGGTGTTAGGTTATTTTCGTTACGGAATTTCTGGATTCGGTCTCCACGCTCAAGGCCCGCGATAGAAGCTATGCAATAGCTTAAAATTTATATATTAAAAAAAACCCACGAAATCACTTTCCAAGCGAGCCAAACCGAACGTAGATGCTAATATATAATTTAGACTAATATTGTAAAGAGGTAAAGTTGGTTTTATGTTTGTAGGAGGTAATCTATGAAAGTACTGATCCAATTGCGATAATATTTTGACCGATAGAAGATATTATTTTGTGTATGCGGGCGAAGCCGCGGGCAGAAGCTAGTATTAAATAAAAATAATCAAGAGAAAAAAGTTCCAGGCCAAATATTATTTTATGTCTTCCGCAGAAGTTATGCAACAAGTTATCCAAACAAATAACTACCATATAAAACTTATGGTCTCAGTTATTGCGTAAGCCGAGGATCGCGTGACTTGTGACCACCATAAGCCATGGTATGAACGTTACCACACCGATGTAACTGTACACCAACTGTCATCGGACGGAAGTGGGCGGTTTAGAGAGGATAACACGATACAGGTCTGGTACTAAAAGTATCAGTAATGTACCGATATCCCGCCAGAGCATCGGAGTATCGGCTTACGGTGTATTGGTAATAGATAAATCATTAAAATTTGCGTATTATATAATTATTACTAGCAGCTGACCTGGTAAATGTTGTTCTGCCATTTAAATTATCAAAGAAATATTACGATTAAAAAATTAGCAACCTTCACAAGGATATTGTTACAAATCTTTGAAATACTCGACTTTTCTCACAGACAGGCAGACGTGCTGAGGGGACTTTGTTATTTTAAAAATAATAGGTAAGGAAATAACTTTAAACACTGTACTCACAAAACGCAAGACCATTTCCCAATTAGGTGTTGTTAGAGTACCATAAAAACCAATCTATCCTACCGGCTACCACTACTACTCTATGATCTTACTATTTTTAACCAATAAATTGTACTAAATGGTCCGAGCCCCTTGTCACTACTCACCACTTGACTGAATCGCTAATCTTGTTACAGTTATTGTATTGATGTATTCCTTTAGAGCACACGTCTCGCGTAATATTACTGAAACACGACTTCCAGTATATTATAAAGAAAAGTATAATACCCAATTTATTGAAATCCTTAAAACGGTGTTTCTTTTGATGTTCACCTATTAAACTTATTGAGTTGGTTGGTCGTTTTGATCATGAGGCAACCGCATAGATATGTACTACATACGAATACAAAAGAGGCTTTCTCACGATGCTTTCTTTAACCATCAAGTCCTATAGTGATATTATTTACGTGTTAAAGCTGAGTTAGCTTGGTTAATGATCTTCATTTATTTGGGGTAATGATTGTCATTAAGAAGACTACAACACCTAAAACACGGTCACTCTCAGACTGAATACAAAAGAAAGAGATGCTCTGCAAATATGAAGTATTTTACTGATTTACTAAAAATCTACAGATTTGATTATAAAATTAAAACACTATAACGGTAAAAAGTTCCTTGAAGAATAATTTGCCAATAAATAAGAATGTTTGTATGTATATTAGTCCGGTTTTTAATCAATAAAAGTAATTTGTTAGAGTCATACGACCATTCTTGGTTCTGATCATTCATTGTGATTTTTTTTATCGTATCAAATTACTTGTATTATGATTTGAACGCAATATCTATTTAATATTTATCCTGAAGAATAACATAAGTAAATTTTTTCTGTTTTTGTTTACTGCAGTGGATAATTAATACATTTGCGCATTATAGGAACAATACGCGATTAGCACTTGTAGTTCCGTCAAAGGTGGATCTCCTTGCCACCACAGGTTGAATAAAGTTTTTAATGGTGGTATAAGTTACTACAGTCAGTTTTTGAGGCCATTGAATAATGTAGGAAATTGATCAGGTTATGGTTAACGATTAGTGATTCAATGGCCTCAACTATAAAGGTCTAATTACGAGGTTATACCTGATAAAAACCTTATATACCCGAAGAAATGGAAAACTTTGAAAATAAAATGAACTGACGAGACTCAAGGTCTTCTGCGTCTTAAAATTAAAATACTTAAACAAATTTTAAACACACAATAACCATATGAAGACAAATTAACAGTTAACTATGCAAATGTCCCACAGCTAGGTCAAGTTGAACAATTTGCCTCGACTCACTTAACACCACTCGATTCCTTCCAAAGGCATCCGACTTCCTTCTCCTTCACTCCTTTGGCGTTAAAGCAGGATGGCTATAAACTGCGTTCATAATCTCATGGTAAATCATTGGAATCGTATGCGTGCGCGCTGAACTCACAATGGGTGATAAGAACTGAGTCACATTGAGAGAGCTGCTTTTACAGGTATTTTACGCACGTGTGCCGATTGTGATGACATTTCTAGACTACGAGAAAGCTTTATTGGAAAGCACGTTATGAACGGGATCGATTGTTCTGTTATCATTGTTATGATGCCTATTATTGATCGAGAAAACATTGAACAAGATGGGAACATTTCCGTCTGCTGTATAATAGACTGTGGTAAGAATTTTATTTTTTATACTTCCATTTTTAAATTTATCTTTTTTCATCGCTTCCATTTTTAAATTTTCGTTTATGGTCTTGCTATGAAATCGAATTCGAATGTTGTAACGATTTATTTCCATGGAATTAATAAGTACTACCTATTATTTCTATAGTATGTATAGAGAAGCTACATTCCTCAGCGACCACAGACAGGCTAGATCTACAACTTTACATCCAATGGAGAAAGCGGGTCATGGAAAAATCTTAGTAGGCAAATTGAAAAGGAATTTTATAAGACGTTGTACACGTATTGTTTTTCTGATTGCGGTACTACAATTTCATTGTTGTAGTGGTTACTTTTGGCTATTTCTAGTGCATAGGAATATTGCTACTTTTATGAACTGAGAGTTTTTTGTAAAGGTAAAAAAAAAGAAAAATGCCCACACAAGGTGGACCGATGACTTAGTAAGGGTCGCGAGAATCCGATGAATGCGTGACGCACAGGACCGGTCGTTATGGCGACACTGAGTGAAGCCTATGTCCAACAGTGGACGTGTTTTGGCTGAAATAATGATGATGATAAAAGGAAACAAATAGTAAAATTATTATCTACTAGCTTTTGCCCGCGGCTTTGCCTGCGTACATAAAATATATAGCATATGTCACTCAGAAATAAAGCAGCTTTCTATGGGTGAAAAAAAATTAGCAATCGGATCAAAAATTCCAGATATTACCTGCAAACAAAAAAGAAACTAACTTTACCTCTTTATAATATAGTGTGCATAGTTAGGTTTTAGTATAAATAGTTTATTTAATATTTAAGTTTTTTTATGTACATATGTATCTCAGTTTATTTTTAATTATATGTTTATAATATAGTATAATGTAGATTATAAAGCTGTAAGGTTTACTAGAAATCAATGTCCTCTATCTATGCATATTATTAGAAAACTGGAAAAGCAATTAACATGAATGTAAAACAGGTATAATTGACAAAATTATGGTTATTTTGAAGCAGTGCCGTAATAAGCCATAAAATAATGACGATAGATAGTACGAACAAAGAACTATTATTGTTTGCTGATGTACGTAACATGAAAGTAAATATTGAAAATATTTGAAAAACACAATAGTCAGGTATTTGTGATAGCAGATAAGTACGAGCGTATTAAATTACATTTATAAATTTTTCAGTCTATTGAGGTGATGGCACGTAATTTTCTAAGTTTTCATTGTATTTCAATAATAGGATTCTTTATAGCTCCTGTTAGGGCTGCGGGATTGTTGAAAACAGTTATCGTGGAACGCTGCGGGCCGCCCGCAGTCCCATAAGGACGACGAGTGTCCGAGTTTTGCTGGCTAAAACCCTGTCTGTCTGTGTTCTTTCAGTACCCTTAACGAGGGCCGCGGCCACGGTTCTTTCGATTAAATTCACAGATCCGTCAATCTTGCTGGCGTCTCTTTGAGGCACTCGTCGTACACAACGGACAGCTAGCTACCCATTGCTCTCCATCCGTGAGCCCTCGTCTACGGTGGCCGGGAATCATCCTGTGAATCTCAATGCCTGAGCTGTAAGAGGTAGGGGAGTATCTGGCTCTATAGTGCAAATGTTATTTCGTAAGAGTCAATGTTGATAACGAGGCAAAGATCTTATCTCACAGCAAAATAAAATATTCTATAAGCTAGGCAGATAACTTCTCTAGTTAGAAAGTGTTTGTCACAACTCTACACTGCAGTACATGTGACGACTATATCTACTATGTATCGTTAATGTTCTTCCAACAAATGTGACAAAGAAATGTAGGTGATGACGATAATAAGGCATAATTCTCGTCTTGTGTTTAATTACTAATTACCCACTAGTAACCAGAACATCATCAGTTTCTTCTACAGTTATATAATAAGAACTGACAGAACTGTACGTCTTTGAAGGCATCACTACTAAATTGATCAAACACTTTATAAAAATCATGTGTGTTCATTAGGTGGGTGGAAGTGGGATCGCAGTCATGCACTAGATAGTCATTAAAAAAAAATTGTTTCGAGAGCAAACGCATAACAAGGAATTATAAAAACAGGATAAGAAAAGCAACATAAAAACTCAATTACATCGCACAGTAATTCAGTGTCAAGCATATCCTTTTTATAATAAATGCACCCTAAGTTTTAATGTTCCCGTTCCGCGACGTTTCCTCTCACTCCGGAGGTAAGGAGTGGCGTTTTTATGTAGCTTCTTTTGGCAGACGCCCGTGGGAAATAGTCGGAGTAACCTTCCCTGACCTTTCTCCACTCGCATTCCGTTAGCGCTAATAATAGGTGATGCAAGACAAAAGCGATTTACGAGTTAGGACGACCCTTTTGTGAGTTCTGTCTGGGCTGAAACATTGAATTTTGTCGGTGATCGATTTCTGTAAAAGTAGTGGTCGGATTGATTGATTGATTCTTGATTTAATGTTATGTTTGTATGTGTAATTTCTTGGATGTTGAGAGAGTAGTTATGGGGCAAGGGGTTTTAGTAATGAAATTTTTATAATTTAGATGTTTTAATAACCCTTTGGTATGCGATAGTATTACATAAAAATGTTTTTTAATTATGTAGGTGATTAAATTAAAATAATAAATAAAAAATATATTTATGAAAAAATATATATAAAAAAATAAAAAATAAATATATATTAAAAATATGTAAGCATATTAAAAACAAACTTTTATAGTTTACTTATAGTTATTAAGTTTGTCCAACTTTTTTTCAGTCTGAAAGAGGCTAGACCTCACGACTCAGGGAACTGGGCTCTAGGGTTTATATTTAATTACGAATATGTAAATGTTTTGGGACAAAGATTCGACCATATGCCGGAAAAAAACGTTATTGTTACTTATTGTTAAATTAAAATAACTCTATTAGTCTCTATCACTGAATTCAACAGCAACAGAGCTGGAGAAATTGCGAAATGCGACCTGGGTGCATCGTGAAACATGTTTCAGTCGAGGTTATAGAGTGGCAAGTTATATACGGTTCCGCCTCAGCATACATGTTGTTGCAAGCAACGCTCGTTCATTGCACAAATTGTCAATTTACACTTATCTTAGTAGCTGGTCTAGTCCGTTACCCAACGAAACTAGTTTAAGGTTAAAAATATTAAGCAAAGTAAGTAAAAGCCCGGCTATAGCAGCTCAGTACAAATCTGTGTGTAACTGGGCCGAACTTTCACCGGTGTGTTATGGGCTATGGCGCTGAATGATTAAAATTCACTACGATGGCGCCGACGACATGGCTGGACTCAGCGCTATAAATGTGACAAATAGAATTGTCTGGTTAAGATTATGAGATGACGAGCTTCTCGTAAATGAGATGAGCTGACTCTACTTCAGTGGTTCCCAAACTTTTTTGGTTTGGGACCATTTTTGTTTCTTTGTTGTGTTGTTAGTACTTAGGTACCAGAAGTCCAAAAGAAAATGTGTCGGTTTTAATTAACCTCCATTATAAAATAAAAAATTGTCGCATAATAATACGTGTTTTTAAAGTTACCTACGCAGTAATTGTTATAGATACATAGAATCAGTTCGCATTAATATAATGTAACTTTTAAGTTGAAAAGTTTGGAATTATAAACATTTCTTGTTCTCTCTTTCTATATTTAAGCTATTGTGGACCACCAGTGGTCCGCGGACCATAGGTTGGGAACCACTAAATAGTCCAATATTCTTAATGGAATTTTGTTGAAACTGTGCCATAACAACATGATAATAAAGCTTGTATTTTATTGACTTAATAAGTTTTCAGTTAAACTTCAAAATTAGTGAAAAAGTTACGGATGGTATCTGTAATCTATTAAACCATAACATTCATTCAAAATCACAATAAACTATTTCGCAATTTGACCCAAATGATACACACGGGTGCAAATGATGAATTCTTGGAAAAAAATGTTAAGTATTCAAATTAATGTGAAATTCGTATTGTTGTGGAGGCACATGGCTGGTCAGAGAGCACGGAATGCGTGTTCGGCCACTAGTTCAAAGTTTATAAACTGTGACTACAATTTGTAAACACACGCCTATTCTAAACTGAGATGTGTTCGTGTTTTTCAACAATTAAGAATCGAGACTGATGTTTATTGAATGAAGTTTTTAATTTACTATTGAAAAGGTGATGGTAAATAACTATAGTGGTATTATAATTGTGAGGTTATAGTGGGATTTATTCACGTTCAGATTTGCATTTTTGTTTACAAAATGATGTTTAGGTATTTGGTTGAATAATAAACTAAATTACTGCAATTCTTATTACCATCAGAATGAACTAAAGCGATATATAATTGTTGGAGTATCAACAAATTTATCCTAAATATTAATGAACACATCTTCCTGTATATAATGAAAAGGATAATAAACAGTTATTATTGCAATTCCTAAAGCGGTGTTTCCTTTGGCGTTCGCCTATTAAATCTAACAAGAATCACCAATTTACAGATATTCAAATCAAGTTATTTGTTTACCCAGCTATTTGGTTTCTTCTCCGATATTCGTCAGTGGGTTATCCCCTACTAAATACTTGTCAGCTTCAAGAACAATGTTGTATTGTAAAGTAAAGCCACCGGAGATTGATTAGTATCGACTCACCGTTACTTCCGGGACGATAGACAATACTCTAGACTTCACTTTATGAACATCATTGTTTATTTTATCATCTGTAATAACTTTACAAAACTTAGGTGTTACAAACTTCTCTCAACAAAGATAAGCCTTCAAAATGTTGGCTTTAAAAAAAGTTTCACCGCACGTTTTGGATTAAACCAGGTATTTTTTTGCTCTTTTATATTTTTAATCTGTTACGTGTGTAACAGATTATGCAGAGATGTTTGTATTACGTCAAGAAAAGTTCTGTGAATCAAAATGAGGATGCTCCATAACGAGGAACGAATGCTGATTGAACTGCAAACGACCTTTTTGCGCCTTTCATGCCTCTCAAAAAGCCATAGAAGATACAAGAATCTAGTTCGGTTCGTTTTGGTCGATTGAATGATTACTGAAATTGGGTAAGGATTGGATTGAAGACAATAACAGCAGTTATGAGTTTTATGGTTTAAATCGTGTTATGTCGGAGGTCAGTGTGTATAATTTACCGTAAAGTTATTAGATTTTGGTACTTACCTATTTCAATTTCAATGAAAGGCCGGAGACCTCGTCTGAGAGAATTAATAGCATTTCTGAATGGAAACCAAGTGCTTGCTATAACAATAAAAATATGATATATTTATACGATTAGAATTTATTTGATTTCGTGTACCTATTTGTTTGATTTTACACGTGTGTAATAGTAATATCAGATAATTGTTTTGCGTGATATTTCACGATCTTCTGTAATTTTGTAACTTCAACTTTTTGTATAAAACTTATGGCGTCATTAATGTCTTAAACTTGATGATGTTGTTCATGTTGCATTATTATGTATCCTCTTTTAAAGATTTTATACAATACCTTTATTAATAAATCAAAGAAAAAGACATGTTTAAATTACTAATAAGTTATAATTCATAAAACAATTTGCCAACAAAGATCGTGAGCAATATTTTTTATTCTCGACAGACCTCACAATCAGTGGAATCTTAAGATTATTTTTTTTTTTGTAATACTGACAAAGGCAGTAACACACTTGGTTCATTTCGTGCCTAACGAGATACCTGGATGCAGTGACATCACGGTGACGTGCCACAGAGGTGAGTCATGAGCAGAGAGATGCATTGATGGAATGCCGGTCGTGCGGTCATGGACGCTAGTTTTACAAAAACTTTGTTTATAATGGGCGCGAACTTTACAATGAAGTTTAAAAAAATAATTTTAGTAGAACGTTTTATAGAGGATCGCCTACAATTCAGTTGAAGTAAAAACAGAAAAATGTTGGAATATAAAATGACGTTGAGAAATATGAATTGGTAGAAAGCACCTTTTATGATTACATTATGAATGATGGTGTTGACATGTCAGGTTAAGTTGCGTGGGATTGCTGCGGGGCAGGTTAGCAGGTAGTCGAGTAAACATAGATAACGTTCCCTATTCTAACACATTACACTTGAGTGCTCTCCACAAACAGAGCACCTGACGACAGACCCCAGGGTAACAAGTGGATGAATTGGCGGTTTTTTTTTGGTTGCTACGAATTTATGGGTACGTTAAAAATCACCAGGACACTTTCTTCACAAGGATAAAACATCTGAAATCTAAGGCTTTATTACACATAAATTACCGTAGTAGAGACGACAAAGTAATTTGAAAGAAGTTTTAATAGTTTTAATTTTTGTGAAATAAAATAGATCTAAATAGTCACACTTGTTCAGTGACGTGGAACTAATCGCAAACTTTTATTTTCAATGCGGAACATTATTTTATGTTACTAAAAGGCTGAAATGCATACCTTGACCACGAATATCCCGCCAGAGGAATAAGCAGCGAGGCAAGCGTCGTAGACGATGATAAAGCCTCCGACTCAAGGACTGAACTCACAACACAAGAAAAACTTGTTGTCACTGTTTCGAAACGCACCACTTGGACACAAATTGGAGAAAACAATGTCAAATTATTGCTAAGCTTACAGTTATTTTAATTGAATTCCTTTTTTTCACTTATATCTCACAAAAATCAGCACTATTATTGTTATAAACAGGTTTTATTTACGATCGTTCGACATCACGCACTCGACCAACACACCTGTGAAATACGCCAGAGTTCCGCGGTGACTGAATACGCTGCTAGACAGAGATAGCGAGATGTTGTCAGAGAGAGATACACAGTGTCGTGGGAGGGAGGACGACCGCTAAGCTTCAAGAACGCACGGTGTTCCACTTTCCAGACAAATGTTTCGAATTATTAATATGATTCGTTTCGTGACTTAGCACTAATGTTTCACCTGAATGTGGACTATGTGTGATTTTTTCAGCAAATGTTTCTACTTCCACTTAGAACTCATTATGATTTCTAGCTGAACAATAGTTCCCGGAAATTGTAGAGCGAGATTTAGAAGTTAAATTACATTTCTCTGAATTAATAAATGATGCCACTTATCTAGATGACACAGGTTAAACTTCAGGGTTCATTAGTCTATTTTTTTTTATCTGTAATAAATAGTTATGAGAAAAAAAACTTGGTACAAGCTGAACACATTTAAAGTGTTTTCATAAAATGCAGGACAGAAAACAGAAAAGAAAAAAAAAATGAAAAAAACAACAATTTTGTTTTTATATTATTATTTTTGTCTACAGATTTCGCGCGTGGGCCCACCGGGCCGCCGTACCTCCTGTTACCTGGCACGGGCAACCACGGCGCCCCCCACTCTTGCGCACGTTTACGATTCAAATTTTTAACTCAGCGAGCCGGTACTACTCTACCGACTGCGGCTCTACAGTTTAAAAAACATTGCACAAATAAGTTTTCTTAATCACTGCACTTTTATTTTTACGCTTCAGATCGAACGAAATTGTCAATTACTCGAGTTTAAAGAATTTCGTAAACGTTACGGATTTAGCTTCCATTTTGTTTTTATTTGAATGCAACAGGTTGCAACGACTAATTGGTGATAGAAGATTTTTAAAAAAGGAACAATAATATTGTTTACTAGCTTTTGCCCGCAGCTTCACCTGCGTACTGTGTGACATAGGCTATATTTTATGTATATGTTACGGCTAATACCCGAAGTGCGGCTACACCTAGTTTTAGCCGGTTAGAACTAGGTGTAGCCACTTACTCTTGGTTAAACCTAGTACGAGCCGATAGTTTTCGGGTAAAACTAGGTCTAGCCTTCATCATGCCGGCTACAACTAGGTCCAGCCATTCCCTGTTGGATAAAACTAGGTCTATCCGATATCATTCCGGGTAGAACTAGGTCCAGACAATCCCTGTTGGATAAAACTTAGATGCGTGTCCCGCCAAGCCTTCCGCCCCGCGTCACACTCATGACTCACAGCATCTGCAGCAGCGGCGCGGGGTGGAGGGCATAGCGAGGCACGCGCCTCTGCAGGTTGTGAGCGCCAGGTGCTGCTGATCTACTGCAGGTCTACTAGCGAGTGTGACTCACAGCGTCTGCAGCAGCAGCGCGTGTCTTAGTTTTATCTAACACGGATTGGCTGTACATAGTTGTAGCTGGCATGCTATCAGCAGAGCTTTTTTAGATATTAAAAAAACCTCCAATAAAAAGAAACGTAGAGAGTTTTTTTATTCTTATAAATCACATTGTAATAATAAACACAAATTATTAGGAGTACAATTTTTAATATAATAGGAACAATCAGGAACATTTTTTTAACAACAGACAATAAGTAGTTGCATATTATAATTTAAAGAATGTTATTATAATTATAAATCACACTTTTATAAAGTAACATAAACTATTTATTAGAACAACTTAAACTTGAGTGACATTTTGAGTTGCACAAAATACCAGCAGCTTTGCAGAGGCACTTTTTGTTGCCACATTTGGTTTTGCAGTGGCATCTTTTATAGCCTTGCCCACCAGAGGTCGATTGTGCATTGGCTATTTGGCGTAGTGATTTCTTTTCGGGTGAAACCATGTCAATACCTAAAAATTTTGAGTCACACACAGTGAACTGATTTCTTGAAAATAGTTCTGTTATAGTGCCGTATTTGTTTCCTAATTTGTATAACCCCTTGTCGTTACATTCAAGTACAACCATTAACACATTGGGAAAGTCGCCTCTACCTCTGTCCACGTCAGGAATTTTTACTCGGACTGTATCACCGACTTTACATGGGGGAAACTTTTCATTTGATGAAGCCGTCATTTTTATAGCTTGTTTTATCAAACCTTCCTGTGCGCCTTTCCTGTTAGTGTCAATTTTTAGTTTCTTTCCATACAGCTTACATTTTTTCTCCTCATTCTGGTCACAGAGCCCGCAATATGTCATTTCGATTTCTTTCTGGCAACTTCCTGATGTTGATGGCTCATTCTCTTTTGATGGCTCATTTTCTTTAGTAGCTTCGTCACTCTCATCGTCAACTAACTCTCTAAGAATTTTCTCAAGATCTTCCTCACTTTCTATATTTGCAAGGACTTCAGGTGGTAGATCAGATGATTTCAGCCCGACCTTTACATCAGAACCGAACATTGCCTGGTACGGCGATCTTTTAATTCCGTGATGGTAAGCTCTATTTTTCATTAGCTGAATAAATCGTAAGCCTTCTGACCATTTTTGGCAGTTCTCGTCAGCCATCCAAGTCATAAGCATTTTTTCGATGTCTTGATTGGCACGTTCAACACTACCTTGTGACTGGCTGTGTCGTGGTTTCCCATGCACAATCTTCAAACCTGGCCACATCTGCGTCAAACTTCCGACAACTCGATTCACGAACTCGCTGCCATTGTCGGATTGAAGTATTGAGGGTGATCCAAAGATACAAAATATATCAAGTAATTTCTTTGATACTTCTTCCGCAGTCTTACTTTGTAACGGATGAAGTTGTACGAATTTCGTGAGGTGGTCCTGATAAACTAGTATAAACTTGTACTCACCATCTGGGTTTGTCTGCATGTCTATCAAATCTACTTGGCAACGGCTGTTTAGCTCGCTGGATAAAATAGGCTTTACAACAAGGCCTTTTTTGGTAGATTTTTGTTTCATTTGACATGGCTTACATAAACGAAGATACAAAAGAATCGCCTCCTGAGTAATATTTGCATACTTCTTTTTAGCTTCTGCAACCATTCTGTTTCTTCCGCCGTGCCCAACACACAGATGTATTTCATGAAGAACATCAAACAAGTCTTCATTCTTGACAAAATATTTGATATTTTCGGAATTTTCGGTGCTCGACACAGGAGAAATTAACTTTTCGATGTCGCCAATACAACAAACATCGAAGCACTTCAAACGGCGATATTGTAACGTAGAACGTTTCGTGGATATTTTGGCAGCTTTAACGTCATCTATAAACTTGGAATACTGCACATCATTCATATAGCTTTGATTTTCACCATGTTTTGTGGCTAATAAACACTGAAACTGTTCCAAAAATCTTGACTTCATAGTCTGTAGGTCTTCATTCATAGCCATTCTGAATTCGAACGTATGAGTGCGCAAAAACAAGAAAGTACGTCTGTTTTGTACAACGGCACAACGCGTACTAAACTCAAAGCGCAAGGGCAAACGCGGGTGTACGGGAGGCGGGGCGGCAGGGGCGCGCGAGCGCGACGCGTCTCGCGTGAGCCAGGCGCCTGTTACTTGTTTCAACTTGTTTGCATCTAGTTTTATCCAACAGGGAATGGCTGGACCTAGTTGTAGCCGGCATGATGAAGGCTAGACCTAGTTTTACCCGAAAACTATCGGCTCGTACTAGGTTTAACCAAGAGTAAGTGGCTACACCTAGTTCTAACCGGCTAAAACTAGGTGTAGCCGCACTTCGGGTATTAGCCGTAACATATATAAAATATAGCCTTTGTCACTCAGGAATAAAACAGCTTTGAAATAAATTTAGCCACGGACCAGTACTTTCAGTGATTACTTCCTACAAACTTTACCTCTTTATAATATTAATAAGAATTATAATACTACAGTGTAGAAGCGGGTATCTCTCACCTACATATTATGTTATTGGCCGAGAAGAGCATTGGTAGTGGCCGAGAGACAAGTGGTCATTGCGTTAATGGCCCCAACTTACGAGTGTAGGTCGCTGGTTTGGTTGGCCAGACTTATTAGTAGACGAAACAGAACAACCTTCCACAAACATTTTTTTCAGGAAACGAAAAAAAAATTCAACTTCTCCATACAAACTGTCCAATCAAGTTTATAATTTTCTATGGTGAGGCGGATTTTTTTTTTCGTTTCCTAAAAAAAAAATTTGTGGAAGGTTGTTCTGTTTCGTCTACTGAGCAAGCCCTTAAAGTTTGTGGAGGGCTGTCTCTTACACCTTGTATAGTTTTACTCTAAGTAATTTAATTCATCACCACTACTCTCAAAGTGGTGAAGGAAAATTTCGCGAGTAAACCGGTATGTCCTAGAACCAAAAATTCGAAGACATGTGACATCCACCAAACCACACTGGGCCCGCGTGGTGGATTACTGCCCATTCCCTCTCTTCTGAGGCCTGTGTAACATCAATTGGAACGTTTTAAGGTTGATTATGCTTATGATCTGTCGAAAATAAAAAAGATAACGATTACATGTGTTGCATTGTGGTTGTGATTCTCTCCATATAATTTATATGAGCTCCTGGGTTCGATGCTTTAGTCGGGCGGTGATGTTGTGTTTTTTCGTCTGTTATTTCTCATTAGCAGCTTGGACTCTGAACTTATGTCCGGTTGAAGGCAATGTTTTGCTCCTATTATTATATGGGACTTACACTTAAGGATAAATGATGACATAAATATGTGTGATGGATGCGAGACGCACAGGAACGTTCGTTGTGGCGACGCTTGGGGGAGGCCTATGTCCAACAGTGGATGTATATTGGCTGAAATGACGATGATGATGATGATGATGAAATATATGTGTAAGTAGAGGTGCTATTTACCCTCGAATAAGACAGGAATAGGTATGTTAAATATACAATATTTGCTGAATCTGAAGCAGAGGCTCTACTACCAGCTTTTAATGCGATTCATTTGATGACCTAAACTGAACTGTTAATGGGATGGAGCTATATAGGGCGTATAGCTCCATCCCTCTTTTTCCCTGGCACGACTGACTATTTAACATGTCATGGTAAGGCTTCTGGACCCTCCTAGAAAAAACCGTATCCGTTGAGGACATGAGCCTGACGGAAAATAAGGCCTGCAGATAAAAGCACCTCTCTAATAATTTTATTGTGGGTGTGTTTTATGCGCTACGCACGGCGCACGGCCAATGCTTCGCAAGCACATGCCTCGCCACAAACATGAAGGTAGAGAAATAAAGCATTTGCTTCGCACGCCAAGGCTCGAACCGAGTATATGTTGGTACATATATTATTTTTAACACGCACACTTCAAGCAGAAGCATTCGCTGTGTGCCGTTCGCGGCGCATGCTTCGTGGTTAGTGGCTGTTATGCTGGAGGTCGTGTGTTCGATTCCCACCCAAGACATGTTTGTGTGATTAGTACAATCATTTGTTCTGTCTGGGTGTCTGACATGTGTTTAGAAATATATAGGTATGTTTATCAGTTGTCTAGTACTCATAACACAAGCTCTAGTCTGGGACTAGATGACATTGTGTGAAACTTGTGAAAAAAAGGGCGTATTAGATTTTTACTTACTAAACCCACCCCTAATTCAACACTTTGCTTTCCATGACCGCGGCGAATCTTCCAAATAATCCCGCAAATAAGTATTTTTAGGCTTTTCAAGTCAACGACCAATTTCAATGCCATCTTACCGTGGCAAGTCGCATCAATTCAGAAGCTTTCATCACCACAGCCAGTCGACCGCGTCTTCCAAGATGCTAGGGAGACAGTTGCAAGATTAACTATTGTTTCCGGGGCACAGCCTTGAAAGGCGTTAAGGAGATGGCGCGATGACGTCACGCGCGAATGCTGGCGTTCGCTTGGGGATCGAGAGGTTAAATGGGTTATTCCCTGAGGACCCCGATCCCCAAGAGCCCCGTACCGAAGGCACCCGAATGCGATAAATATGATTACATTTAATTTTATTATTTCTTCTGTTGTTTTCGATTTGTCGGGCGTGTGTGGCAGTTCTGTAACGGCATCTATGAAACCATGTACGAACTAAAAAAAAACAAAAGTCCTACATCGCAGTATCGGAGTACTCCGTGTGATTAGAACATTAAACTACTGTCCGAAAACTAGATACTATCGGGCAATGCCCGGACCAGACACAAGTCATAGTACCACCCGTCTGATCAGAGGAATCAGTCGTGGTCCAACGATTACATTAAATTTATAGATTCTATTCTAAAGTATAGTTGTAGACCATAGAACTTCTACTAAAAAAAAAATTTACACTTTAAGCATTCTTTAGCATTAGTGAGACTTCACGTTTGACTACTTTTGACCCCTGACCGTACCCTACCTAGTGGCCCAAATTTTAATAGAAATTACTTATCTATGTATATTTCCGCCGGAATCTGTGTTTCCTGATAGCTACAACTTAGGAGTCTTTAAGTCGAGAGTGAATAGGTTTCTTCTAGGCAAGCGTGCTTCATCGTCGACCACATCATCGCTTACCATCAGGTGAGATAGTGGTCAAACGCAAGCCTATCATTAATAAAAAAAAAAAAAAAAAAAAAAAAAAATATTTCCTTAACTAGTAGGTACAGTTTCAACTAAAAAAACATTAATTTCATAAATAATTATAATTTATAACAGCATAGGTTTGTCCTTTTTTGGTTGAGTCACTGGAATGCATATAAACGAAAGAATGTTGTGTTCATTAAATAATTTGCATTAAGTCAGCAGTTTGATTATTGTAACTTCAGGTTTGTTCAATTGTAGTTTTCAGGATCAAAATAATTACATTTTATTTAGTCCGTATTTTAGATTATAAAAAAATATTGGACACGTATTTTTTCTTTTTTCGATTAAACAAAAAATAACAAAAATATAGCCGATTAAAGTTACGTGTGACGTCACCACGTGTGCGAAAAAATGCAGCACGGCGCGGGCGTGACGTTACACGTAACTTTAATGGGATATATCTTTGTCATTTTTGGTTTAATTTACAAATAAAAAAATACGTGTCCCTTATTTTTGAATAATCTAACAGACGGACTAATTACATTTTTTACGGCAACTAGCCCATAATAAAACTTAGGCACATTAACTAAATGGTACTTACTAAAAACTAAAAAATACACTAAACATACATGTGTACAGCACACAATAAATAAACATAAGTAGGTACTTTTAACAAAAAAGTTAAAGTTTCTGTTTAAAACTGCAGTCTATCAAATCAGTGTAAAAGAGGTAACTTTATAAATTATGTATTTAAGCCGTAAAAGAAATATTTTTTAAACCTACTTTCACTCGTACCTCTACGTTAGGCAAGCGGTATTTTGAATTATAATACAGTTGATATCTTTACTAGTTTTACCTTAAATAAGCAGCTGAGTGTGACAGGTAATGTAGATCATCTCAACCTCGTTAGAGATTATAAAAATAAAAACATAAAACTAACTTGCGTATAAATAAAAGACTAATTACGCTATTTACCAAAGGTCAGAATTAGGTAGAGTTATTCATGTACTTACACCTATTTCATACAGCGTAAGAATAAAATGGATATGCCTGAAATCCCGAAATTAATTTTAAAGAGCAGATTTTTTTTTTAGAAACCTACTATCACTAATAGAATAGAAAAAATTTCTTCGGAGGCAGTGTTTAAATTTGTTAACCTCACCTCAGTTGACACAGAAAGATCTTTTTTCTATGAAAAAAGTGGATATGCTTCAAATTCTGTTTTTTTTTTTGTTTTATAACGCTATCAGAAATATTAGCAGAAAAAAATTCTTCCTGCATTAATGACGAGGAGGAGGAAGTGTATTTTGTTAACCTCACCTTAG
Source organism: Mythimna ferrago (assembly GCA_910589285.2). NCBI lineage: Eukaryota > Metazoa > Arthropoda > Insecta > Lepidoptera > Noctuidae > Mythimna > Mythimna ferrago. The sequence continues at coordinate 8,887,836 of OU342693.1, forward strand.
TTAAGAAAGAAAGAAAGAAAAACATTTTATTTGCCCGAAAAGGCGCAAACTTAAGACAACAATATAATATATAATAATACAATGTTACATTTTTTTTAAATTAATTTACACATTCTTAAACAAAAATGTAAAAAAAAAATAACAAAAAGAAAATTTTTATGCGCCTTACGCTCAGCATAATGCTGTGTCCACTCGCAAAGTGCAAGGGGTCCACAGCGCTGATTTTCAGCGTGGGCCGGAAACAATATCGATAACAATATCAGTTGACATAGAGAAATCTTTTTCAATGAAAAATACTAATAAAAATTGTATATTAATACAAAAAAAAAAAAACAAAGTTATTATTGTTTTATTTACCTTATCTACCTCTGAGGTTTTTATTATAATATATTGTTGGCCACATGGGACTTTTCAATGGAAATCCCGGGAAGATCCATATTAATATTAACATTTCGATACAGCTAATTACACTGGCACCATAAATTACGCCCATACTGTAGTATACTTTTCTATCTAGTTTACATTAATATTTCAACCTATATTGGTCTCTAGTTTACTTTACTTTTACGTGCTATCGACATAATAATGTCGGCGTTGTAAAATTTCGATATCGATAAGTTAACAACACTTTTTTAGCTTTATCAGCTAAATAAATAGCCAGTAAAATAACTGAAGCTGCAAAGTAACTTTACGTTGGTACCTACCAGTATTATGTTTGGTATAAACCACATTTCAGCAATGTATGTCAACGAAAGTGTCATTGAACTGCTCATGTATGAGGACCCATAGGGGTAAGCCAACGAACAACATACTGTTTGGTAAGTAGTTACGACTATTTCAAACCTTGCGAAGACTCTATGGTGATGCTACTCCTGCAGGCCTAGCCAAGTTACGACCGTTTCGTTTTTCTTTTGTGGATCGCCTCGAGTCGGCCACGCCTCAGATTCCTTCGTTCTGACAACGTGACTGAGCGTTGAGAGGACGTTTTAGAATAAAGAAATCGGAGGCGTGGCTGACTTGAGGCGAACGATGAAAGAGGTTGTAACTTGGCTAGGAGGGCTGTTATCCTTATTATTGTTCGTTGTAACATTCTTTTACCTCTTTCTTTCTTCTTCTTTTTTCCTTCTTAAAAAAAAAATCGCTTTTAGCGATAAGACCACCCATTGTGACACCCTATTAATTTTAAGTTTCTCATATAATTTTTATTTTTGGTGTACAATAAAGAATCAATCTATCTTATCTATCTATCTTCTTTTCGTAACGTGTTGTCCCAAACTATTAATTACTCCTGTATAGTAGCTAACAATCACTACATATATACGACACAGTACGACGTCCGCAGGCCAAAAGTCTCCACACAATGGGTGCCTGAAAATGGACGGCACCGAGCCGAGGCAAGTCCTGAAAGAGGTGGCATGATAACCTGGACGCGTACTGCGACGGCTGGTTTGGTAAGTGTTGCCGAAATGACTTGGGGAAGACCATTGCTCAGCTGTGTTTAATAAAAAAAAAAATGTAGCTACTTTTTTTTTGTTCAATCATAGTCTTTTTATGTTTTTGAGTAAATGTGTAACCCAAAAAAAACAGGCTTCATGGTATAATATTATATAATATAATATTCCACAACTACACACACACACACACATTACTTGTACAGACACCCATACGAGGACTATAGTCATAAGTCACAATCCGAGGACCTCCTAGAAAACTAGGTTAGAGACGACTTACGACTAAGCAAGACAGAAAGAAAGAGAAAACAATATTTGGGGTGACGAGACTATTCGTATAGCGCTATCTCAACATTTTTTAGTATGACTTTCTGTAAACGATGCGGGGACCTAAATACACTCGCAAACCCGCCTGGGTAGTACCATCCGAGGACCTGTGTGTGAGCCAAACGAGGACCTTAACCATGTGACCAGAGACGCCTATACGAGGACTTAATTTTTCACACTTTTTCTTATTACTTGCATGATGCGAGGACCTAGTACTAGAATATTCACGAACAATACGAGGACGCTTTTCCAGGTAGGGCTTGTACTAAACGAGGACCTTTTCTGAATTTCCAATAGCCGTTTCTTACACACTTATAATTTTGCCATATTAATATTTGAGCTATATTATTAGATATTTAACCAGTTACACACACCAATTTCTCGATTTAAGTACTATCAGAGGACTTAGCATGATTTAACTGATAATGTTTAAAATGAAAGGGAAGGTATTATTCTAAGCACTACGTCTCGACTAATCAAATTGATTTAGACTTTTAGTTGTGTTAGAAACACGTGGACAATTACAATTTGACAGCAATTGAAAGATTTTATAGTCGCAACTTTGGATCCACAATAATAATCTAAAGTAACAGGTAAGATAACAAGTTGACATTCATATTCAACTATTATTCATTAATCTATCCGCTACGCGCTGTATGTGGATTGCTGACATATTATATCAATACATAGTTGTGTTAATGTCACAAAGCTGCAACTGAAATCATCTACATGTGACACAATTCTTTAACGGTCAAGTGTATTGTCTTCAAACTAAGCATGCTGTTTGTTAACATTGCATAGCATTACTGTTGAGTAAGTGAAATGAAGTTGCAGCTTGAACCGTCTCCATGTAAGACTGCTCTTCAACAGTTACTTGTATCATCTTTTTTTTTGGTGGGTATAAATCATCCAAATGGCATCGCCCGCTCTTGGGCGGAGCTGGAGATAGTGTCAGACTCTTATTGATTAAAAAATCCACCCCGTTCTTTCTTGCCTTTCATACAGGGGCCGAGCCTTCCTTTCAGAAGCAGACCCTTGGCCCTCTGGGCCCTTGCTGTTGCTGACCACTCCTTGAGGCGCGCGGGAACTCGGCCTCCTCCTTTGCTAGCATTACTGCTTTGCAGAAGGAGGCGACCGCCTGCCACTCCTCCTCGCTCCGGACCATGGCCTGTACCAAGGCCTAGCGCGAGGGATCGCCGCTACCGATCGCCCCCACTAAAATACGACTCGCTAGTTCTAGCGCAGGGAGAGTTGTACCAGGCGGCGGATGATCTAGCAGCATGCGGGGTTGCGATAGTCGTTGATAGGATCCAGCAGTTGGGACTCAAGGTGGTACTGCACAAGTCCGAGGCTATGTGTTTCCACGGCCTTTGGAACGCGCCACCATCGGGTTCCCAATTAACGGTTGGAGGAGTTCACATCGGGGTCAGGTCAACGATAAAGCACCTGAGACTCGTCCTCGACAGCTAGTGGAATTTTGTGCAGCACTTCTGAGATCTGGCACTTAAACTGAACCGGACTGGCTCAAGCGGCTCTTGCCCAACCGGGGCCTGGGGAGTTTAGACGCCTACTGCTGGAGGCTTTACGCAGGAATCGTTCGGTCCATGGCCCTTTATGGGTCGCCAGTGTGGGCGCCGTCGCTGCGTCAGCAACCGAGAGCCCAGCTGAACACATGCCTGAGGGTCATGGCAATACAGATGGTACGGAGATACCGCATGGTTTCTCGCAAAGTGGCGAGCCTTCTTGCTGACCGGCCACCATGGGATCTGGAGGCAACAGTCCTTGCACGCATGAACAATTTGCGCGTGGAGATGCAACGCCGGCGCCGGGGCGAAAGTCCGCTGCGGAGCACACGGTAGAAGTGTGCCCCGCTTGGTCGAAGCATCGCCGTGTCCATGTGGCGATCGGCGGTGGCGATCTCTCGCGCCGGGCTTTGGTACAGGCCATGGTCCAGATCGAGAATGAGTGGCAGGCGGTCGCCTCCTTCTGCGAAGCAGTAATGCTAGTAAAGGAGGAGGTCGACCGCATGAGGCGCTCACGCCCCAGCCGCTGCCGGGATTTCGATCCCGATTCCGACCACCGAAGGCGCGGGCTTGCGCACGGCGAGCTATGGGTAGGTCGCTGTCCGACTGTCCGGTAACCGTCCGGACCAAACCCAAATCGTCAACGTCGCGTACTGTTGAAGGAACGGGGTGGGTTTTTTAGTCAGTAAGAGTCTGACACTATCTCCCGCTTAGCCCAAGAGCAGGGGATGTCATCTAAATATTTTTTACCCGGCAAAAAAAACGCTATTTATTTATAGTTTAAAAGTTTTTAAATTGTAATTTTCGAGTATTTTATGTCTTTAATTTAATAAGTTTAAATTAACAAGCTTATTATTTTCAAAATTATGCTCGCCATGTGTTTGTTATCTAAGAAAAAGTAATGTTTATTCTGCACAAGGCACTCTTATTTACCTCAAGCAATTGAGAGAGTTTTGGCCTTCTTAGTATCGTTTAGACTTGTATTCAATCAGCTGATCGGAGTTGTCCCTCTTAACTGAAAGAGTTATGTTAATCATTGATATGTTTACTATTTTTATGTAATAAAATTGAGTATGGCAATTGATAAAAGGGCATAAAATGCGGATCAATTTATGCTTTCTACTTAAGATCAGCCAAATATCAAGGACGTCCGGGCCTTGGTTGAGGCTATGGTCCGGAGCGAGGAGGAGTGGCAGGCGGTCGCCGACTTCTGCGAAGCAGTAACGCTCGCAAAGGAGGAGGCCGAACGCATCAGGCAACGGCGTTATCGCCGCCGCCGCCGCCGCCGGGAGTCTGATCCCGATTTCCGGCCACCGTAGGCGCGGGCTTCCGGCCGTCCGGTAACTGTCCGGACCAAGCCCAAGTCGTCGACGGTGCGCACTGTTCCCGCGCGCCTCCAGGAGTTGTCAGCAACAGCAGGGACCCAGCCGGGTCGAAGCCTACTGGGGCCAGGGTTATCCGAAAGGGCGCTCGAGCCCCGATATGAAGGCTAGAAGGAACGGGGTGGGTCTTTTAGTCAGTAAGAGTCTAACACTTTCTCCCGCTCCGCCCAAGAGCGGGGGATGTCAATGCATGATTTCTTCCCACCATAAAAAAAAATATCAAGGACGTAGTAGTCAATTCTTCATGCCAAAGGCTAAAGAATTAAATAGACTTTTTTATAGATAATTAATTGCACTCAGAATAATGTTTCAGGACATCTAGCAATGTATAAGAACTCTTTGGTTAAATAAACTGAAATTCTAGAACTTAGTGTATTGTTTTTCAGTGCATGACATATTTTATTTATAATGCTATTCTCAAAAACATATATATTGTGCATTCTCAAGTCTCGTACAGTACATTATGACATACTTTTATGTAAAAAACCATCCGAAGTTTTACTCTCTCAGAACAGAAGTTTCGATACTTTTGAAATTTCAATAATCAATACACACGGAAAACCTATCCAAATGGGGACCTAAATACACTTGTCTGGAAAAGCTACCCATGTGGGGTCTTACATACACACTGTCTGGAAAAGCTACCAATCCGAGGACATTTGTGTGAAGATTTACACATAAGTCTCCACAAGGTACTAAAAACATGACTGAAGTGTTAAAAGTCGTGTGTAAAAATTTTAAGTGGCGCCGCCTAGCGGTTACACACGATCGTGTGTGAACATGAAATTTCGCAACCAAACCGAGGTCCACCAAGGTTGATATCAACTTTTCCTTATTAAGTATATAGAAAGGTTCAAAATCGAACGTAGAATACGATGAACTGGGTCGGGCCATCCGAGGACGTACGAAAAGGTCCTCAGATGTGCCTTGTGTATTCAAGCGCAAGTCCTCGCATGGTACTTAAAACAAACACACACACACACACAGCGCCGTCTAGTCCCAAGCTAAGCAGAGCTTGTGTTATGGGTACTAGACAACTGATAAACATACTTATATATTTCTAAATACATACATATTATAGATAAATTATACGCAGACACAGAACAAATGATCGTGCTCATCACACAAACTTTTGTCCTGGGTGGGAATCGAACCCACAACCTCTGGCATAGCAGTCAGGGTCACTAACCACTAGACCAACAGGCCTGTCAATATGGTATACGTTCTTGATTTATTTTTCGTAAAGTATACACGGTGTCTTTGACATCAACGCATCGACTGCATCCATGGTGTACATACTCTCCAGTGGACGAATTTTTTCGTCGGCTTTTACCAATAAAAAAAATCAGTGCTTTTTTAAATTTAAACTATGAAAAATCGTTAGTCCTGAATGTAGGTATCGAAATTCTTCAGCTTTCTTGTCACCACATCACTCTTCACACAGCAAACCGGGATTAAGGCTTATAGTCTCTTGAACCATTTGGTCGAAATTAAATGGTCACTACTTTCGTACCCGTCTAGGCGACAATACGACTATCTGTGCATTTGTTTGCGGCCAGCTGCGCCCGGACAGAGCCCCGCTGACTTTTAAATCCATTTTCTTTGCGAAATATTGATTGATTTACATATGCAATGTTCATTTTGAAGAATATTTAACTACCAATTTTTATGTGTAAAAACGTTTCTAAAGATCCAAGCCGTTTCGAAGGAGTAGGGAAAAGTTGCGAATGTGATGTTTTTGTATGTAATATTTTTTTTAGACAAAAGTATTAATCGCACGAAAAAATCAAATGTTGATAATGTTGCTCATGAATCTATAGTAAACATATATTTTTTTCAAACCTAGTAACCTGGCCGTTACCGAGGAGTAGGCTCCAGAAAGTCATTGTTTTAAAGCACTTTTCGGGCGAGAATGCCGACAGTTTGCTGCGATGAGACTAAAAACATTTTAAAAACTATGTGGTATCAAAAAGTGAGGTGTCTTCACGGCTAGAGTGAATAGGCTCATAATATACTAGTGCACCTCACCCTCAACGATTACATCACAGCTTATCATCAGCTTGTAGTCAAGCACTGTAGTTTAGTTAGAAAATATATTATGGTGTCAAAAAGTGAGATTTAAAAATACGTTGACAACCAGATTCTTTGCTTCATCTCTAAAATTGATTTCCTGTCCTTTGTTCTCAACTGAGACTGAGGAAAGTTTCATCTATATTTAGAAAAAAGTTATTTCTAGATCCATTAACTAACACATCTGAGAGGCGTTATCTGTTATCAGATGCATACCTACGTGCCTTATCACGCAAGGTAACCACAGTAATAAAATGTGGCTTAACAGCTTTATAGGCTTTAATCCATTTGTAGTTTGAATACGAATACTAACAACGTTTTTTTTTGCTGTATCTAAAAAAGATCATCCGGTAAGTTTTTCATTTGTATTTATGTGACTGTAAGAAGCCTTTAGAAGTGGCTTTTCAACTGTACAGGGCCCCAAGTCTGCTATTACAATAGTGTCAGAATGGTCTATCATTGATTTCATAATTGTTGATTTTGACAAGTTTTGGTAATCTACTACGGCGTCATTATGTCTTTCCGATGGTCAATCTGCAAAAAATTTGACAGTTCCTTTGATCAGTGACCTACCATTACGACGTCATTAGTGCTTTTAATAAGCTCAATATTGTCATTCTACCACAACTCTATTACGATACCACTGACCGATCAATGATCAATCATTATGAATTAGCAGATTACGAACTTTTAGCAAAATGACAATGTGATCGTGTTGGAAATGACGAATTTATAAAAATAGCAGACTTGGGCCCCAGGTCAATTGCGCGCCTCAAGGAGTTGTCAGCAACAGCAAGGACCCAGCTGGGTCGAAGCCTACTGGGGCCAGGGTTAGTTTCGAAAGACAGCCCGCCTCCGTATGAAGGCTAGAAGGAACGGGGTAAAAAAAAAGGTCAATTGCATTCCGTGTAAGTAAGATTTCCAATTAGCTCTCAAATTAGTATTCATTCCCTTTTGGGTGGGAAATTATCAAATAATTCGTCGGAAGTTCAATTTTGGGTTGAGATTAAAACTCTCCCACGTTGCTTCAGCTTTGTTTTCCCGCTGACAGACATGCACTAACATTTTTTTTTAAGTGGGAAACTATCAAATGACTTCCCCTGCTCTAGAGTGGAGTGGAAAGGTATGTCAGACTTTTACTGACTAAAACCACGTTTGTGTGTGTTCCTTCAGTTGCCTTTTGCGATCCAGGACTGCAGTGACTCTTTCTAATAGATTTTGTTTTGACGGCACGGTTGGCGCAGTGGTTAAAAGATTGGCTGCTGCGCTGCGTTTCGCGGGTTCGATTCCCGCATGCACAGCAAAGGTCTGACAGGGAGTGTCAGACTTTTAATGACCAAAATCACACCTTTGCTGTGCATACGGGAATCTCTTTCCATCGAGAGCGGGAGAATTTATTAAATGCTTTTGAAAATAAAAAGAATTGAAAAGATTGTACGCATAATTTCAAGGATAACCCCCATACCTCATGAAAATCAACAAGTGTCACTTCACATTGGTTCTGAGTAACGCAAGAAAGTTGAAACAACCATTCTATAAGGCAAAAATTGCGTTCTATCAATAAATAAACCAATACACAGAACTGTACAAATTAAACATTTTGGACAAAAAACTACATTGGTAATTTAGCTGTTCTCTTCAGTGAGGTGGAAGCATAATTTGTTAAGTATTTATAATAAATAAGCACAGATAAATCAAAGATATACTTCTCTAAATGTTTACTTTGAAATCATTTGACTTCATCTTCCTATTTCACATGTCGAACTTCTTGTCCTAGTTTAATGATTTTGCAAATGGCAGCTCTTCGGACCATGCTAATGGTGATGCTACACTAACTGAGGGTCGGCGATTTTTTATATTTCTACTTGAGCGCCACCACCAACACAAGAATATTTTCAAGCAAATTGCTTATTGCCTAAATATTCTTTGCAATCCTGTATGTCAGTTTAGGTTTTAGCACGATGAATAGCAACTGTCCATACGTGTTATTTATCAAGTCATCATCATTTTTTAGGGTTCCGTAGTCAACTAGGAACCCTTATAGTTTCGCCATGTCTGTCTGTCCGTCTGACTGTCTGTCCGTCCTCGCTTAATCTCTGTGACCGTTAGCACTAGAAAGCTGAAATTTGGTACCAATATGTATATCAATCACGCCGACAAAGCGGTAATATAAAAATTGTAAAAAAATGTTCTATTAGGGTAGCCCCCCTATACAAGGTGTCGTTTTGAAGCTGCAAAATATTTCAGGAGGTAATTATGTTAGTGATTCTCGACCCGAATCAATAATAAAATAAGTAGGTAATTTTTTTTTTTTTATAACCGCGCTTTTTTTCACACACACAAACACGGAACAATAAAGGGCGTTTTCACACACACTAACTCGCAACGATAGTTTCATAAATAATGTATCATCCAATCATCATCCCGCACGCCACACCCTAGCCACGCCCCCGCGGCCATCGATCAATCGATTTAGTTTAGTGTAATTAAAAAATTAAATAACAAGTATTACTGATTATTGACCAGGTATCGTTTTTTTATATGATTATTTATGAGTTTTATTACAACCTCCTGAAATATTGTGCAGTTTTAAAACTGCACCTTGTATGTAAAGTGGGAAGTGATAATGAAATGATAATTTTTTGATAATGTCAATAATTTCGGAAATAATCGCTCCAAAAGTAAAAAACAATGTGTCCCCCCCTCTAACTTTTGAACCATAAGTTTAGAAAATATTAAAAAATTCTGAAAAGTAGAACTTTATAAGGACTTTCTAGGAAAATCATTTTGAACTTGATGGAATGAAAATTTTTGGTCAAAAAAGACAAAAAGGTTGTACAAAATAATTTCTGGACTAAGTTTGTAGTATAATCGTATATGCAAGCTTTCTTTTAAACTTCATTTACATATTTTATTATCCTGAACGTATCTTCTTTCAAACAAAAAAAGAATGATTAAAATCGGTTCTCGCAATCCAAAATTACCACTGAAAACTTCTTCTGGTACCTATGTATTAATTAGTAACCCAATTCCCCGAGAGATGACGCTGTACTTGGGCTATTTCGCGTTCGCGCTGTTAGGATTTTTCCTGAGTTGATGGGGTCGGGTATTATCGAATTGTTCGGTTGGTCTCTCCTTGGCATTGGTTATCTTATAACTCTACATAAAACTTCTATCAGGAACATGCTAAGGCAATTTAGAACAAAACTAAAATTCATTTTTTTAACGCCATCTATCAAAATGTTAAGCTAAAAACCAGTTCATAAATGCTTCGATAGATGGCGTTGCGTAATGACGTCATCTTTTTAAAAGTCGATGATAAGATTTTCCGTGCTTTCATGACCTACCGTGGTAAAAAATCGTTGCTCCTTAAATATATTCGTAATTTTACGAGTGCACAATCGCTGAAATTCCTACTACTTGCATACTGTTTTAGTTATCACCGTCCTTTGTGGGCCCATTTTTAGGGTTCAACGTAACAAATAGCCTTTTTTTAAACTCATAAGTGGGAACACTTATTGTGACGGACGGGAAACTACGGAACCCTACACTGAGCGTGGCCCGACACGCTCTTGGCCGGTTTTTGCTCTTACTTTGTCTTATATTCAATTAAGTATAATTAAATAACTATTCGTTCATAATATTCATCACGTGTAGTGTCAATCAGTTGATGATAAATGTTTTTAAAATTATGACCCTACCCAAGCGTTTCGACCTAAAACGACAAAACTGTATTCACCGATAAAGGTTTAGCATTTATTCTGCTTGAGGGTATCAGTAGCCGCAACCGTCCTATTATATAATGTATATGGGAATTACATATGTTGCCTGTCATATTCTTCAATACATCTCTGTTCTGTTTACTCCGTTTTAAGTATCCATCGTTTATTTTAATGTTCTTCCGCTATTAGCAAGAACCTGGCGACAGGAATGTTCGCCAAAGCCTACAGATGTGACCTCAGCATTATCCGTTATACAGATGTACCCCTACCTGCGCAGTAGAGATTCTGTTGCGCGCGCAAATGATCCGCACAGCTGACTGCCGAGAGTTCCCGTCATTCTCCCGACTGTCTCTAGCCCGACTGCAGGTTTGCAGTCAAATTTCTTGCGTAATCGTAGGAAAGTTTTGATACGGAAGTTGTCACTTGGCTTATAAAACTTATTATTAGTGGTTCCACTTAATTGGACGTCGAATGGACGTAAACCTTCAAAAGGTAGTGTTACTGATATAGCTGGATATAGGATGAGCAGCGGCAAAAGGATTTCCACACGAGGTGAGAATCTAGAAAACACTTAGCGAAATGTAGTAGCATGATATTACAAGTATAAGTAAATTTTCGTATGTATGTAGTGTTATGTCATAAATTTTCCATAAGTTACCTAATTTGAGCACGATAAACAGTGTTATCATTTTTGGTATATTTTTATGAGAAACAGTATCTACATCACTGCGAATGAATATTACTAACATAAATTTCACTACTGTTACATATAATACGTACATTTCTTTTTATTTCACTTTCTATTTAAATTCAAAATATTTTTATTTCACACTAGCTGACCCGGAAAACTTCGTACCGCTTAACAGTCAATGAATGTAGTATGTCTTTCGATATAGCCAACCGATTGCGATGAAACAAAGCCTAAGTAATATATCAAGTTACACACAATTTTAATGTATAAAAGTTATCTACATTCATTTTATACATTTTATGTGATGAGCGCACAATTAAAAACTTCTACAGATTTATTATGTATATCTACAGATAGGCCTAGATGGGCACTTGTAAAACGTCAGAAATTCAGAGTGCACGATTCTAATTGATCGTTTCCTATGGAGAAGAACCGGCAAGAAATTCCATGATTACTCTGTTAAAACAATTCCTGCTACTCAACATAAGGTCAGATTTGTATTGTTAAACAAGGAGTGAATGTTCAACGAACACGACGCTTCTCATTTAATTATTCCATTGAAGTCAATTGTCAGTTGAATGCGAGGGGACAGTTCAGTTTGAATAACAGCTGATACTAGTCGCCTGCGCACGATAACTCGACGTAAAGTGTTCTCTCTGTATTTTAATACTGTGGATTTACTGATAGTGGAATACAATACGTGTTTATTATTTTAAAACTATAGTGCAAGCCATATTTGCACGCTCCGACCTACGAGAATTGACAGTAAGTGAAGTGTTTCCAAATTTAATTATGAGAACCACCAATAATTACCAGTTTTTATATGAATAACATATAAAAACTGGTAATTATTGGTGGTTCTTAATTCAAATCTATGTAGTTTATTGAATTTAAGAATCGTTTTAACAGGAACTGTACAAGTTCAGAGATTTTTATGAACACAACTGAAAATGCATCGATATCAAAGATCTCGTATAGTCGAATCGAACTGACGTCTTCCTTATTTGCATGGAAAGCTAAATGTTAAGGAAAATCCTATACTTTCGAGTGATTATGCTAATGAAGTTCTGAATGGCGATATTGTTCAAAAACCCGGCTTGAATGTTGTTCTTCGTAGTGCGTCAGTATATCCTCTCTTCTATACGACTTGCCCTTGCTACAATCTTAGTTGTTGCCAACCGCCTAGCGTCTATCATTTCAATTACTTTGACTTCGATTTAATATTTTGTGTCACTGGTTGTGGAATTGTTCTAATGAGTTACCGTGCCCCTGGAACGCAAAGAAACAACTGAAGGAACACAAAAGGCTCCTAGTAAGTCTGACACTTCCTCGTGCTCTCCCAGAGTGGAAAGAATTATTTGAAGAAACCACCACCTTTGTACTATTCTTCTGTTTCCTTCTTCTGTTCTTTTAATATTGTGTGTACATAAATTGTTAAATAAATAATAAGTAATAATAAATAAGAAGTACCACAAAAAAAATGTCAAAGTCAAAACTCATAACCGGTGGCCTATCAACCGAATACCTACCATAAGTTCATAAGCCGTATAGGATCAAAATACTCTGCGTTTGGTGTAAAGAGATTGGCGCCCGAGTGCCACAAGGGTTAACTGGTAAAAGTACTTTTGACTTTAAAGGTTGGTCAAGTATTTTAACCAGTTAAGAGTTTTGACTGTAATATTTATACTTATGTTTGCTTAAAACTTGCTATTATATCACTGTTGTCGATAAGAACTAAATTTAATTTTCTCCATAAATAATGTTTCTTCTCGGTTGACGTCATTTTAGTATGTGAGACTGATAACTCGAGATTGATATGAGCTAGTGCGTGTAGCGAAATATTGACGTAGCGTATGGATTGAAAAGAAATAATAATAGGTACTATAGTGCATTTCACATAAGAAGTTCTTTCGCCGTAATGTTGGCAATACAGAAAAACGGTGTTGCTATATTTTTAGCAATGAAATTACTTAATATTAAGGAGATTAACTCATATTTCGTTATTTTTAACAATTGTAATATAATTTTGTTTTTTATTTCTTTTGGAAACTGTAATAGTACATTGTTACACTAGGGGTGAAAGTAACTCATTTCGTCCCGAGAAGGAGTTGGCGGCCGAGCGTAGCGAGGTCGCTAATTCGAGGGACTAAATTAATTACTTTCACCCCGAGGTAAGCACTGTGCTTTTCATTACGAATACAAGGAAAGTAAAAATAAAATAAAAAGTTTGTAAAACTTGAGTCGTTGTCTCTATGATTTTAGGTAGGTATCTTTCTTTTGATTTAGGCGGTAAAAGGTTTTCCACTACTGCTTTAGCCTCTTCTCTTATGAAATTAGGCGTTAAATCACTATTTTAATCTGATAAACATAACGTGTTAATACAAATCTCTGTTGTACGGAAATGTAAACAAAACTCGAAAAACAAACGACTGATTGCCACTTTCCCACCATTTTGTTTTTTTTTTATCTGCGGCCGGCCAGCTATTCAGCCTCATTAATGAAAAATTAGAAATTAATTGTAAAAATAGTTGAACAAATAAATCACTTACAATATAACATTATTTAATTAATACTTGTCTTTAAGTTATTTCAATTTTATATCGCGCTGTGATTGACTGGCTGTATGGAAAATTGGAACATGGTTCAATAGAAATGTGAAGATAACTAGTTTTTTTTTTAATATTTTGACAGCTGTCAGTTGTAAAGTAAAACTCCCTAGGGATGAAAAGTATCACTTTTAGCCCGCTGCTCAGGCAACTTCAGACCTACTTTCAGAGCATGAGTAATGAAAAAACTATTTTTGAATAAAGTATACAACGCTGGGCTCTATTTCGATTATCCTACAATTATTTCAAATACCGAAAACGCCACGCCATAATAAAATACCTCTCCATAAACAACTTCCTTTCAAACCTGTTTTTTTTTTAAATAAAATCCCATTCCCCTCATAATTCTCCATAAAGCGGTGCGACTACCATTAAAACTGATTTCGTTTCGCATTTCGTGCAAAAATTTTGCCAGAGTAGGCAACTCTTTTCTTTTTTCCCTTCTTTTTCTGTAGACAGACAGGGGAGCCAACATTAGGACGAAGGCACTTCTTAAGTGAAACGCTCTGTACATTGAGAGATTTCATCTTCTTCTCTTTTATTAGGTAAATCATTGGAATTCCCAATATCAAGAGTAGCCTGGCAGAATAGAGACACTATAAAAGTTCTTAAAAAGACAGAGCAGGTCGTTTTGGAATATGTCGAGCCTTTTCAGAAAAAAACATTGTAAGCGACAATTTGCGGTGCTTGCTTGTAATGAGTTTTTTCTACCATAATAAAAAAATATTTATGAAAATATGTTAATAGAAAAGTTCTATTAGGAGATCACATTTATATAAGCAAATGCTGCCGTTTTTTATGGTTTCCTCCAGCCTTTCCTGAGATATTATGCGGAAATTACTGTGGATTAACTGATAGTGGAACACAATAAGTGTTAATTACTATTAAGCTCTAATGCAAGGACATATCTACTTGCACGCTACAACTTGCATCTAAAATAAAATTTAACCGACTTATACTGAGCAAACAGAGCAGGCTAGGCTTGTGTTTTCAAAGAATGCTCTAAGCATCTCGACTAACGATTTCATCTGGATTAAAAAAGAGATTTTTGTCAAGTCTTGTTGTTGAGTTGTTGTTACAGTACTATCTTCAGGAATATCATGATGTGTTTTGTTAACATTGGATACAAGGTTCGCGTAAATCTTATCTCGTCAATTCCACACTTGAATGTTTCATAGTCTTGTATTGTCACAGTTACTGTTATCTAAAAAAACATCATTAACCACTGCTATAAGGAAAACAGGAACAGAGGCCTTACTATGACGTATTAAGAAGTCAAGCGTGCGAGCAAGAAAGAGGAAAGGTACTACCTATACACCGTATAGCTCCATCCCATTAAGGCCCAAGCGCCCAAAAAGTACCATAGAACAGTGACTTTCTGAAGCCTACTCCTCGGTAACGGCCAGATTTACAGGTTTGAAAAAAATATATGTTTATTATAGATTCATGAACAACATTATCTCAACATTTGATTTCTTCGTGCGATTAATACTTTTGTCTAATAAAAATATTTAGCCATTTCGCAACTTTTCCCTACTCCTTCGTAATGGCTTGGGTCTTTGGAAATATTTTTACAAAGAAAAATTGGTGATTAAATATTCTTCAAAGTGAACATCGCTTACGTAAATCAATCAATATTTCGCAAAGAAAATGGATTTAAAGGTCAGCCCTATCGGGTCCATTTAATTTCGGCCAGATGGTTCAAGGGACTTATAAGCCTTATGTCGTCTAATGGATAACTTAGAATTAAGAATAAATCTCTTTGTGAATGCTGTTTGGATGAAGGAAATATGGACCATTTATTTTTCTCCTGTCCTAAATCGCGCTTCTCTTTCATGAAATCATTCCTCATGTTCCGCGCCCAACCTCGGCCAAATGTCTTCTTTCTTTTGTGTTTACACGTTTTATATTTAAACTATGCAAATTCATTGAAATTAATAAAATTAAATTGCAACTATTATAATCTTTTTATATTTTTTTCTCTCTTACAACTCTTACAAGTTGCTGTCATGTACTGGTCAGAATCTGTGGTCATAGGCACGTCATAGGATCTGTCAGTCTGTATCTGCGAAGAAATTCTTTTATTTTGTACTTTCATTATAAAGAAAGATATTTTTTTACTGTTATTTCTCGCTAAATACTCTCCAACTTTGATGGTTTATTAACAGTTCACACGTGTTATTGGCAAAATTGTGGTGTCTCTTCCACAAAGGCCATTAATTATGAGTTGAAGTTGATCAATATTAATTGAACTGTTACCTGTTTACTTCGCAATCTACGCGTCGCGACAGAGGGGTAGCTTTAGCCAGCGGCTTCCCGCACGCGAATCTTCTGGCTAAAACTACTTAATTTTTCGGTTAAGCTTATTCTTAATAACCCTACTAAGAACAAGCCTAAATAAGGTTTTTGGGGAACAACCAAGGAACAACATATTTTATGTGTCTATGTCAGTGCGTAGTGACATATGGCTCTGTAACGTGGTCGTTCACAATGCGGCTCATCAGGTTTTACGTCACCCAAAGAGCAATGATCAAATCAGGAGTGAAGATAAGCTTCAGTAGCAGTGAGCTGGGTACATTGCTCGCAGAACAGATGGTCTATGGCGCCGAAAGTGGAGTGGCGATCGGATATATGAAGATGCAGCGTTGAAAGGCCTCGCAACAAAACTACCGATAATCTGGTAAGGTTCATGGGAATCCGATAGAAGCGTGATTAACAGGACCGGCCGTTGTGGTGACACATGGGAGAAACCTTTGTCTAGCAGTGGACGCCTTTCAGCTGAAATGATGATGACGATCGATGTTGGCATTTGATGATATCAATCTCTTGGAAAGATTGTTCCAATTAAAGAATGGCAGAATTTAACCTCTCCAAAGAAATAGAAATTTTGCATCCTTTTCCTAGTAAATCTTAACTGTTCAGGTTTTCTGTATAAATTCACAAAGGTTTTGCCATAATCATCATAAAGACTCCCTATTTCTGCATTATTTATCAGAAGAAGAAATAAATGTCCTAAGCATAATTTTCGAGTTTACTTCGGTTTTTTAGAATTTTTGATCTTTAATCGTTCGAGGTACGCAAAAAACGATTATCATCTAGGTTTTCCCAAAAGTACTAGATTATTTAGTATCCTACTACTAAATTAATTAGTAGTACCCCTTGGTCAAATTTGCTACAGTCCCGCGCCGGCTTAATCCGGCACTGAAAGCTCTTCGCATCAGGGCAGCATCGAATGTTACACAAACTACAGGTCTAATCATTTGTTGAGTCGTGTAGCCACATGTAGGCGGTGAAATACACGCACTTCCCTGGAATCTTTAAATTTGAATAAAACAGTGTCTTATCGAATTTTAATGGATCATTTAATCATTTGAATGGACGATTGACGTCATTATGTATTGAATATAATATCGTTCAAATCTCCGCCGCTTCGCTTGGATAGCGCGCATCGAAATATCCAATTTTCCACGTCCTTTTCTCATTAAAGTATAATTCACCGTGTGAGTAATATTGCAATTTGTTAATAACAGCCAAAAAGTATCAAGCTTCAAATTATCCAACCGTCGCATTTTCTCTGCATGGTTCTAATGTAATTCACTTTTTGCGTCTTAAAATTTGTCAATCACATTAAATAGAAGCCTCTCTGTCGAATTAGTGATTGTTTTCGGCATTATTTTAGGCAAAACGAGTAAAATAACATTCATGTTTAAATACAAAAATCGAGTTATGTACGAAACGTCAAGAAAACATTTTTGACAATTCTTAATTTTTTAAATGCTTAATAAAAAATAAAGTTTGATAAATAATTCGGCGACGTCTTTCGATGGCCAAACTTTCTTTATAAAGTTAAATGACTTGGGAATCTAATCAAATAATCAAATTCTTGAAATCAAGTCAACACTGGTTGAACAATCAAGGTTACAAAGAGATGATCATTGTTTACTAATAGAATCTTATAAGAGGTGTTATAAGTAATATACCTATATAACAGATTTTTTAATTTTCAAGTCGTTTGACTTTTTAGACAGACTATAACACACAACGCACACATAGTTTATGCTAATTAGTTTAGGTTAACATGGTAATGATTCGGAGGTCAACGATGACAGCTACGTTTAGCAGGCACGTGTTTATAATTGTGTATATAAAATGTTACGAGTACTGTCATCAAATTGGTAAAGTAAATACGTCGAAGACACGTAGGTGTGTATAGTGCTACGACATAGTGATTGAAAGGGTTCTTCTACCATCGCGCTATTGTTACTTTGAGTAGGGTCTTCTCCACCTATGTTGGATGTTTAGACTTCGTCCATACTCGTTTTTAGTCCCAACTCACCCACTTTTTTATATGCCTATTGGCTGTAAGAGTACAGTTTGTCGTAGGGAGGGACCTATTAAGCGTGTCTTGTGTTACATAAAAGCTACCGATGAATATTTGATTTCTAAAGAACCAGTATGAAATCATCCACTCCCTACGCATACGTAAACAGTTTTTATGTCCAGTTGCTTCCACTTAACACAAACTCATGACAATCAAAAAGTGTTCGGTTTAGGTAACTGGAACAAAAAGTGTCTCCGTTTGCGCAGCGCCTTAAAAACTTTGAAATGCAATTTTCCATTCCAAACAGGCCAGACCTTGCGTCACCTCAGAGGTCAACATGCTGAGCACATTGAGGCGCATGTTCCAGCAGTCTCTGAAGAAGCGGCCCCTGATCACCAACGTGACGGTGTACGCTACATTCTACACGGCTGCAGAGTTCACGCAGCAGACTTTCAACAAGATGTACCTGGTGAGTGAGTCCCATAGGGTAATAGTGTAGTCCCTGAAGTAACTGTTCCTGGTCCACAATGGGACGATGTATGTCACATTCTACTCGGCAGCAGAGTTCGCACAGTATACACTCTTAATTTTAGTATATGCGAAACCCGAAACACCTTTTTTTATGGTGGGAAAAAATCATCCAATGACAACCCCCGCTCTTGGGCGGAGCGGGAGATGTTGTCAGACTCTTACTGACTAAAAGACCAAAAAAAAGAAAGCAAAATCCCGTCCTCCAAAAAAATCCACAAAAATCCGTTCCTTTTAGCCTTCATACCGGGACTCGAGCTCCCTTTCGGATAACCCTGGCCCCAGTAGGCTTCGACCCGGCTGGGTCCCTGCTGTTGCTGACAACTCCTTGAGGTGCGCGGGAACAGTGCGTGCCGTCGACGACTTGGGCTTGGTCCGGACAGTTACCGGACGGCCGGACAGCGAGCTACCCATTGCTCAAACCTGAAACACCTGTATTTTTATGTAAAGAATCTATGTACAAAAATTGAAAACTGTATTATGAAAAATCACAAAGTTATAAGCCAGGATGGTACCTGGGTTGGCGACATAAATACATAGTCACCGGGCCACCTGGGCGACTGAGGAGTTGTTTTGCTTCCACACTCAGTTGTGCGCTGGCACCTTGTGCCCACTATGACCTGCCGTGTTCTGTGTTGTAGTTAGTATCGGTGGTGTCCAACTTGTGACCTTAATTAATTATTTTTGGGAAAAAGTATAACACGGTATAAAAAAATATTAGAATTGATTCAGTTACTGATTTTGAATAAACTATATTCAGGTATCGCATATACTGAAAATAATGTTGTACAGACTTTGAACAAGATGAACTTGATGAGTGTATCCTGGGTAATAATGTAGTCTTAGAAGAAGCGGCCTCTGGTAACGAACGTTGTGGTGTACGCCACATCCTAAACAGCGATAGTGTTCATACAGCAGACATTCAAGATGATCCTGGTGAGTGAACACTATAAGGTAATAATGTAGTCTCCAAAGAAGCGGCTTTTGGTCACGAACTTCATTGGGTCCGCCACATTCTACCTACATGGTGTCAGTGTCCACGTAACTGACTTTCAACAAGATGTAACCGATGAGTGAACCGTATAACGAGAAGGTTCTTAAAAATGTCAATTCCAATAATAGCACTGAGCGGCTAAAATCTGAAATGTCCAGGAAAACAATGACGCCTATAGAAACCAGATGCGCAACATGTGCCTTAACTACCAACTGATGACTAGGCTGGCCGTCCCGTCCGCGTCCGACACCTTTATTAAGTTCCTTTACTGGAGGGAAGTTGTGGTGTGCTTTGTCTTCGTCGCCATTTTTACTCTTTTCACTACATTTTGGCAAAATTAATTAAATTTTGTTTTTTTTTTTACTTTATCCAAGGTGCAATATGGTGAAAACTGTGAGAATCTAATATACACCGCTATTTTTTAATTAGTACAAAAAAATGGGGCTATATCTGTACCCGTTACCTACTGATCATATTTTTGTGGCGGTCAAAAGTAAAAAAAAACCAAATCCCAAAATTGGTAAAGTCATAATAAATTCATAACAATTGCTACTAAAAATATTACGCGCAGTTTTTTTTTCATTTTTGATCGTCATTTATTCCTTCATAATCAATGCAATATTTATTTGGTATTCTGCTTGTACAATATTTCCATATATTGAGAGACTTTTTGAGATATAAACAAACTTTAATAACTTTGCTATATATAATATAATATATAATATGACTATTATTTATTGAGACTTTACTTAAATAATAACAAGACCTTTTCTAAGAAGCCCTTTAAATATTTGTACTAATTAAAAATCAGTAGTGTATACTTGTGTCACAGTGTTGGTTATTAAAATCCTCTGAAACGACTTGACCAAATCAAAAAAAAAAAAAAAATTGGTATGTCTGAGCAAAGGTCGTAGGCAATTTTTTATACTCATAAATATGCGTGAAGCCGCAGCTAGCAGTTAGTAAAAATATAATTTTCTATGACACGATTTTTGAACGACACGAATAACACTAGAATCTCTTGCTTGTGTTTAATAAAACATTTTAATCTTCGTCTTATCTAATCTGTTGCTGTAATGTTTTATTTGCGGCAATTAAGAAACTTTTGAACTCTTGTCAGTAATCTTAATTTTTAATGTAGGTAATTACAATGACTATATTACTGTTTCATCAAAGAATAGGGAATGTAGAGTAAATAATTGCGAAGAAAGGGGTAAAATATTGTGCTGCTTGTATCGGAAATAATAGAAAAAGGATTAGGCGCGTTAAATTCTACAATTTATTTCCATTAAATTTCAGGTGATGTTTGAAACAAATACGACAATTGTTCTAAAAAAGTAAAATCCTAATTTTTTAAGAAAAATTACTCCAAAATAGTAAAATCCTCATTTTATTACAACAAAAAGTGTGAAAAAGTTCAAAAAGATTTTGGCAGCGGTGGGATTCGAACCCACGCCTCCGAAGAGACTGGTGCCTTAAACCAGCGCCTTAGACCGCTCGGCCACGCTACCACTGATGCGTGAGTGTGAAATTATCGCTTATTATCTCCGTACGATAACGTTATTTATAATGTTTACGAACTTACTGTTTACAGTAATTATACCAGTATCTATTATGCGATTTAAGAGGAATAGATACTAATTTATAAAGAGGAAAGATTTGTATTTTTGTTTTTCATGATTTGAATAAAGTCAATTACTACTGGACTGATTTTAAAAATTCTTTCACTAGTGAGTGATGCTTGACATAGGCATAGGTATTTCCTACGTTCACTCGAGCGAAGCCCCTGGCAAAAGCTAGTCTAATACTTACCCATATATTATTCTTATTTATTTATTATATTCTTTATTGTACACCATATAAACAAAAATACAGGACAAACATTACTTATTAAAAGTAAGTAGGTACATTATTAATTATTAGACGTTATTATTTTAATTTAGTAGATAATTACTTATAAAATAATAGTTCAGATAGTTTTATAAAAATGTCAAAGTTTTGTATTTTCTCGGTCAATCAGCACTGGACATAATATGTAATTGATTACAAATTGACGAATATAATTGTAATAACTCGAATTTCTAATATTGTTTGTAGGTTAAACTTTTTATTGGTTTGACATCTTTTATTTTTATTGATTTGGCATTGTTTAATGATGTACCTACCTAATGTATTTTCATTTAATTTTTATAATGTTATGTAGGTGCCTATAGGTATGTGACTTGTTAGAATCCTTTCCTAACAAAATACTATGAATAGATTCAAATCTCCGCTCCATCTCACGAAGACTTGGGTCTGAGTCCCTAGCGGTAGAAACATTAAAAGCTGATTTATCCATATAATGTATAATGTACCTAATATACGGTTTTGTTTTGTTTCAGCCCGATAAGCCAGACTACAAAGTGGCATCTGGAGCGCGTATTATCGCTGTTGGCAGCACTCTTTACGCACCCACTCTATATTATTGGTAGGTGATAAAAACTATTATAACATTATATCACTATCACTACGCTTTTTTAACGTGAGAAACCATTAATTGACTTCTCCCGTTCTGAGTAGAGCGAGAGGTAGTTTCAGACCAGTGACGTAACTATAGGGTGGCATGACTGGCAAAATGCCACGGGCCCTCGGTTCGAGAGACCGAGTTAAGATTTATTAAACGCATTTTTAATAAGAAAAGGATTAATTTCCCGTGGAATTTTGCCTGCCTGACCACCTTATAGATACGCCACTAGGAAGCCCACCACCCTTAAATGCATAGTGTTGCCTTTTGGCAACATACCCAATATTATTTAATTAAAAATAAAATAAATTAAATATGGTATTATATTATAAATTTATTAATTATTTAAGGTATTTACTGTCAGTTAAAAACATTCATTTTTTTTCCTATATTTTATTTTTATTTTTTAAAACATTTATATAATATGGACAGTGATGTTTTGGCTAAGACCTTGGTTTTGGCAACCTAACCTTTTTTTGGAAAATTAATAAAAAATAGTTTTAGTCGTAATTTTGTAATTCCAAAATATGAAACAGAATTGTAATAAAATACAATATCACTAACAATAAATATAACTGAAAAAATATTTTTTAAATATAAAAATAAAAAAAAAATGTTGAAGGGGGTGATTTTCCACATTTTATGCTTATTTACTCATTTTTAAGAGCAATTTAAGCAAAAAAAATTTTTTTTTTTGTTTAGCTTTTTTGGAGTCATGTTCTATTATTTGAATAACCTTTAAATAAAATACATTTAGAGGTAGTGATGAAATATAAAAATCGATTTATTTACGATTAGGGACCTGCCGATTTAATAATAAGAAAGAATATTTTACGTCTGTACTTCAGTGATTTATCCAGCTTTGTAATTTATTACAAAGTTGACGCTTTTCCTCGGGCCCCACCTAATGATTTTGCCACGGGCCTCGGATGGTATAGTTACGCCACTGTTTCAGGCTTTTACTAACTAAAACTCACAGTGTTCCTTCAGTCGCCCTTTTTTGCGAGGGCTACGGTAACTCCTTCGAACAATTTGCAGCCCTGGCAGGCGTCGGCAGGACCCCGGGTTACGGTACGTTCACACGGAGCCACGTTTTGCCGAATCTTATTTTCATCGGATCTGGTAAATCCGAATGTTGTATTTACACAGCACATCTTGCATTGCCGTATCCGACGGCCTCGACGGCAAATAACCGAATCTACCCCTGCGTGTATCGTATGAACGCGTGTATTGAATGCGCCATACCACTGAACTGGATCTTACATTTTGCAGTACGGCCGGGTCGGTTTGTAGTCGCAAAATCGGATGTCAACTTCAGCAAGATTCGGTTTTTTTGCCGTGTCTTGAAACTGAATGCATTGTGTGAACTCATTCATTTAAATACTGTTGCCACTAAACCGAATCCTGCAAAAAACCGAATCCTGCAAAAAACCGATTCGAAAGAGAAACACTCGACGCCGTGTGAACGTACCGTTACCTTTACGGAAGCGAACCCATGACCCCAGTAGGCTTCGGCCTTGCTGCACCCCTATGGTTTTGCTGACATCTCTTTATGGCGCACGTGGATGTCTACGCGTCATCGACGTCTTGGGCTCGTTCCGAAACGAGCTACCCATTGCTCGTCATCCGCAAGACTACGTTTACGGTGGCTGGAAGTCGGGGTCGGGATGCCGGCTGAGGCGTGAGAAAGTCCGATCCTTCACGCGTGCGGCCACCCCCTTCGCTAGCATTACTGCTTCGTAGAAGGAGGCGATAATGACAAGAGGACGGATCGCTCTTCAGGTTTCAAGGTTAAGCAACGCTTGCCGAGGTCGGTCTGTACTACAATGCATTATTTAGAATCAAAATATTGTTTATTTCACAGGTACAAATTCCTGGATAAGAAATTCGTCGGGACGTCAGTCAAAACGGTGCTGACGAAGGTGGTGTGTGACCAGTTCATGATGACACCCACGCTGCTGGCCTTGTTTTTTATTGGTAGGTCTCCTCAACTCAAACTGCGTGGTTTTTTCCTCTTAAGAACATCTGAGACACTAATCTGCATGGTTCTCATATGATTTGACCATTACATGTTCTTTACTGTATGGACTTCAAAAGAGACTTTGACCCCTGAGTTTGTTTCGGTGTTTCTTCTCAGGGTAGTCAGCTAGGAAAAATTGGCCTCATCTCGTTTAAACTGACTGAAAACAAAATTGACGTGTAAAAGAGTTTTTTTTAAAACCTATTTGCAAAATAAAGATCATTTATCATTTATCCCCTTCTGTTACATTTTGGACCAATTGCATTCCATCCTGACTGCCAATACCAGCACCAGTGCTGCTTTTTTTTGGAGTGGAATCTTCAGATATTATTGACTAAAACTCAGCCGTGTTCATTCAGTTGTCCTTTGGATTCCAGCGACACGATAACTCTTACGATTAATCTCATAGCCCTGGTAGGCACAGACCATGGTGGGCGCCGCCGAAACGGGCGTTTCGAGTCTGAGGGGCAAGTAAAAGAAAAGTTTCTTAAGTCTCTATGGAAAACAAAGGCTTATTTTTGGATATTTCCAGGGACGCGGTAAATCTTTCGAACAGTCCCATAACTCTGGATCAATAGTGTATTCAGCATATATACATATGTATATAAAATATATTTATATTGCAAATAGGTTTTTAAAAAAACTGGGCAAGTGCGAGTCGGACTCGCGCACCACTCTTAATAAACTAGTGCGCCTCACCATCAACGATTGCATCACTGGTTACCATCAGGTGGGATCGCAGTCAAGCACTAGTTTATATCAATAAAAATAAAAAAAGACGTGTGGCACTCGGGGACTGCCGCGGTAAAGCTATTGCATAGCATTTTTATCAACTTATGCAATTATAATTATTTATTTATTTTATTTATGCAGTATTTTTTTTTCCTTTGTTTTTTTTTCTTGGATATTAATTGAAGTTACACTTTCACACATTGAATTGAATTTTGATTGATTGTTCACTCATTTGTTTTCTTATCGGTCACCACGCTCAAAAAACAAATGAGTGGGGGGTGTTAGGTTATTTTCGTTACGGAATTTCTGGATTCGGTCTCCACGCTCAAGGCCCGCGATAGAAGCTATGCAATAGCTTAAAAAACTAGTTAGGCTCGCTTTTGACCACTGTCTCACCTGATGGTAAGCGATAATGATGATGCTATCGATGCTATCCGTACGTAACTGAGCAGATAAGTTTATAAGCGGGTCATTATATCTAACCATTATGAAATTTAACAAAGGAGAGCAAAAATAGGAAGCTTGCTTTTACAGAATCTACTAAAAACTTGCCAAATGAACATTCCTCGTTCTACCACAGATTAATGTAAAAAAAACTGAATATTCATAAGGTTGTAATTAGGTATGTATGAGAATGTAGGTGTTATGTTATGCGGCCCTATATATTAGATAACCATCTTTAACTAGCGAAATTTTAAAGATGCTCTCGTTTTTAATTTGCTGCTTCGTAATATATCAGAATCTAAGTACAATATTAGGTGTAGCTACGCCAAGAAATAGCTAAATATTAGGAATCTTACTTGGTTTGAGGTCAGCTGAGAATCGAAGTACAAGTACCTAAATGACTTAAAACGGCTGAAATAGGCTGTTGATTAAATTAACTTCACAAAACTACATACGTTGGCACTTCTGATTTCAGTATTATAGAGTTAATAAAGCTGTTTATAAATCCTAATGTATTTCTAAGTTATAAAGTTTTTTTTCATACTTTTACGCGACCACTCAGGTCTCTCAAGCTTCAGGTTAACCAAATTGCTTTGCCCTAAGAAGGGGGCTTCCAAACTATAGTGACTATCTACTATAGTGAAATCATTTTTAATGTTAACTACTGTAATATTATAAAAAAGTAAAGTTTGTTATTTTTATTTTATTGTTTTTAGGAATCTCTGAAAGTACTGGTCCGCTAGCGAATTTTTTTTTACCGATAGAAATCTGCTATAATCCTCAGTGACATAGGCTATATAATTATAATTCTAAAAGTCCTTTATAATTACGGTATTTTCATCTTTTTTCTGTTAGTAGTTTTACCTGTAAATGTATGTTTTGTCTTAGCCTCTTATGTAACCCATTATTGCCTATCCTTTTTTTGGTTATTATAAAATGAATATAAAAATTTAATAAGGATGACGATTTGTTACCTACATTAAGTACCTACATTCTTTTTCTGTCAAAACATTAACAAACCATCTTTCCATTGCAGTCCTAAGCGTGCTGGAACATAAAGAAAACGTCTTCGAGGAACTCCAACACAAGTACAAGACGGCGTTTATAGCCAATCAAACCTTCTGGATCCCGGTGCAGACTGTCAACTTCTTCTTCATTCCCTCCCACCTGAGGGTGACGTACGTGGCCTCGGCCTCCTTCCTCTGGATCAACGTGCTGTGTTATATCAAGCGGCAGCAGCTTTCCAGCGATAAAGAAGACCCGAAAGCTTTAACGTAGAATAGGTAACGTGAATTTAAATTCGAGATAATTTCAATTTAATGACACCATTGAAATATCGACTTAAGCATTGTAAATTAGAGTTGATTTTTAAGTGAACATTCGCAACCTCTAGTGCATAACATATTTTTTGAGTAAAATAAAAATAAATATTGTTTAAAATTATTACTTAAACATTGTTATTAACAATTACAAAAACAATTTCCCTGAAAAAGTCATTTACTTTTTGCGTTATGATCTTATGCTTAGGAGGTGTTGTTAAATGTGCCCTAAAACAATAAGAATCGCAATAGAATTTCACTTTGTTGTTCCAAAACCTGATAATTATCTCGAATTCTTCATTCAATTTATAGGTTAGACTTAGGTAGGTACTAGGGTTATTTTAATTTATGTAAATGTGGAAAATATTTCAATGCTACCGACAGCCGACATATCCTACTTAGTTACTAAAGAGTACCTAGTAAAGAGGTAGTAGGTAGGTACTCTAAATATGACATGAAAATCTGTTTACCTACTATGTATAAATGGGGTATAACTAGGATTTTGCTACCCAAAAAGATACTAATGAATACAAAATATCATTTTTTTTTCAAAGAGAAAGTAGAACTTGAAATTTAAAACCGAGGAAAATAGTAGGTACCTTGCTTCCTGTATTATATTTTTTATTAGCTAATTATTATGTGTTGTTTGCGCAGAAAATGTATATTACATTATTGTATGATACTTTATGCCTACGCATGTTCCTCCAGGCATCTATAAGAATCGTTATTATGTAAATGGAGCGCTATAATGCGATTATAGAGCACTAATATAGAATAAGTAGTATAGACTGCCCTCCCCTGAGCTTAGACTTTAAATAAGTGACCCAAAATCTGGGAAAAATCTTTCTAAAAGATTTAGATAGGATAAGTTTATATAATATCTGATACTAGTTTTATAAGTGTAAGGGTCGATTCACATTGTAATGGCAGCAACCGGCGGCGACGTGAAGAAGCTGCAGCGCCCTTTTTGAACTTTTCAAGCAATAGGTACTAGTACCTATTTTAAGACTTCCAAGTTTAAAATCATTTCACTCTAGAATTGCTCGTCGCATCGTTGCTGGCCGCTGGCATTTCAGTATGAATCGGGCCTTATTAATATGTATTTTGTTAGAACAAATTGAAATCGTTGTTTTGAAACAAATTTATTTTAATTTCAAATAAGTAAACTGTTTTGTTTAGTTTAATTTACTCAAATTGTTTTCTTGTTTTATTTTATCAACAAGTGGTGTTTAATGAAAATGTTACAAATAAAACTTTTATTTAAGAGATATATTGTTTTAATATCTATCTAAACAAATAATTATATGACAAATGTATCATGGTGTCCATTTTAACTACCCTGGTATTAACTGTTCAATAAGAGCCTTCAGTTGCACATTTTCGAGAAATAGGAGATTGCATTTGCGTATCTGAAAATATTAAACGCAAATATTATTATAAGGCACAACATAAATACAGGATAAGTAAGAACATACAATTTAACGTAAATATTTCAAAATACTATTACAGAATTCAATTTTTCAGCAGCCTGTCAAGGATGAATATAATTTACAAAATGTAAGGAAACAGCTATTATGCAATTTCAAAATTCAGCCCATAATAAAGTTGTTTATAAGTCTTTCGAATCCTGTATAGTGTATAGAAAGTATAGAAACAACAATTACTTTGGATACTGGTAGTGTATTTTACACTTGACACTAGTACCTACGCTACTGTTACGCGCTACGGGCTACGAGCTACGAGCTACGGGCTGCACACTACGCGCTACGTGCTACGCGTTGCGCCCGTATGCTACGCCGTAGATGGAATAAACTGTAGGTCAAAATCTGGAATTACAGAACAATAAATAATTTCTCCCGTTCTGCGTGGAGAGGTTTTGTTGAGTTCTAAAATTAAATTCTAACTTCACCAACGATCGAGCATGACTTGATCTTATTTATATTTCATTTATATTATGTTACTTTCAAATATTTTAGTAATAATTGTTAGTACCTATACTACCAAATTCAGAAGATTTCTGCTAATAGTCAACGTTCCCCATTGAAATTTTCATATCTTAACACGCTCCTTTACATATTAGAGCACATGATCGCTAGGCAAGAACAAATACTTATTTATACATTTACATGTTGTATAATTTCAGCATCAGTTTTTCTGTTTATTACGTAACAAGTTTTGATGCAGTTTTCACTAATATAAAGATCGACACGCGAGGAAGCTTTGTGATGAAGACGGGGCAGAGGCCCTAACAGCCTACCACAAGTTTTTAACACGATCCATTTTACGACCAAAACTGAACTGTTAAAAGAATTAAGCTATGGCATCGACTAGACGTCGCTCCTTGGGTACCTGCTTACTGACAATTTGGTTGTTTTATTTATAAACCAAACACATTGACGATGAGTAAAAGCACAGTAAGTTAAAGGGCGTATAGCTCAATACCTCTTTCTCGCTCGACGCTCGCACGACTAACCTTTTAACACGTTATGGCAAGGTCCCTGTGGACCTACCACGAGCTCTTAACGCGATCCATTTTACAACCTAAACTGAGCTGTTAAAGGGATGGAGCTATATAGGGTGTATAGCTGCATCCCTCTTTCTCACTCGCACGCTTGAAATTTTAACACGTTTTTTTTTGGTGGGGAAAATCATCCAATGTCAACCCCCGCTCTTGGGCGGAGCGGAAGATAGTGTCACTCTTACTGATTAAAAAACCCACCCCGTTCCTTCAAGCCTTCATACCGTGGCTCGAGTTTCCTTTCGGATAACCCTGGCCTCAGTAGGCTTCGACCCGGCTGGGCCCCTGTTGACATTTTAACACGTCATGGTCGCTAGTGAATACAGAATAAGGCGCTGCGCAAACGGAGACACTTTTTGCTCCAGTTACCGACACTCCCTTCATGAGTATGTACTAGACACAAGAAATGTTTACGTATCGCAGGGAGTGTATGAAATCACATATTCATCAGTAGCTTGTATCTGACACAAGACACACATTTGCGCCCTGCCTAAAGGATTAACTTACTTCATTAAGCAGCAGAGCAACATCCGAGTCATTCTCGCAGGTCATACACTTTTCGAGTTGGGCGTCGAACTTCATCCGCGCGCGATTTGTGGACTCCATCATGTCTTGCAGGGTCCGTCTCATGCCCAGCAGCTGATCTTCGTACCATTTCTTCTGATTTTAAAAAGTAAGTTTTTCACACAATATAGTACCCAGACATAAATACTTTACATGTGTCTAATTTGTATTTTTGCTACTATAATATTATTATTTTCAGGAACATTTTCTTTTGTCAGCTCTTTGGCTGGTTTCGATCACATTTACGGGACAAGCACCAAGAGAGTATTGAATGCAAAATGTCGTGCGTGTGATGAGAATCTATGTACGATGAGGAGGAACGACGTCAATGTATGCAGATGTTTCTTTTAGGTCTAATAATTTCAAACTATGAAGGAAGTGATTTGGGATAATACTTGTGGTGGGAAGAACTATAGGGGCTACGTATACTTTTTCTTGACGTCAGATTCTAACGATTTCATCTTTGAGTTCTGCATATTTAGGTACTTATTTTTTAAGAGATTGTTTTCTGTGTATTGTGTGTATTGGGAACTGTTATTATCAAAAAGTTGCCACCGGGAATAGCAATAAGATTTAGCCTTTGTCCAGTATGGTATTTTGAACGACCACCATGCATAAATGGGTACCTACTGACTAACTTTTGATATTATGTGTCATCTTTCTAACACATACTTGTTCCTTCCTCTTATGTTTGAGAGCTAGGTACTTTTCTCCGACAGAGAGCAGTGCTGTGTGCGCAAGAGTGAGATGCGCACGCGTCGAATAGACTCGTTGCCGCCATTTCTCCAGACGTTTGTTGCGCTTGTCCACCGCGTAGCATTGTTCATCATACGCTTGTATTAGAGCTCTATAGCGCTTTGCTAGCTCTTCGTATCTGGAATATGATAGGCCTGCCTTAATCATTATGTTCCCGCTCTATTAGCTATATGGACATTAACCAAAAGGCCCCTAAGCTGAAGTAGGGTTAGGCCGGACAGACATATCTGCTGGACGTGAAATGAGTAGGCAATGCCTATGAGAAAAGGCAAAGATGGCAAGACGAGCTCGACTCCTACTTAAAAGACGGACTCATTTTAGCAGAAGACAGATTTGTGTGGACAACGGAAAAGGAGACGTTTGCTCATTAGTGGGACAAAACAGGTTCGACGCGGTTAGATATTTATACTAGTGTTTAAACTTATGAACGCCTGCCAAAGTGTAGCCGCAATACGATGACGGACTATAATTAATTGACACCTAGCCTAACCAAGAAATAGCACATCATGTTCCTATATACTAAACATTTTTTTTAAATAAATGAATAAAGATTGCTCCTTATTCTCTTTGCATCCGAAATTATATCGTTTATCGGAACACCCAGTCTGAGAGATTTTCCGAGTCAGACGCCACAAAGTCTGACCATCAGTCTATTCAAGGAGTATCGTGTTGCCCAATAACTGCAGGGTTGTGGAGGTCTGATAGGCAGTCGCTCCATGCAAAACACAGATATTCAGCCACATCTAGACTGGAAGCCGACCCCAAACCAGTTGGGAAAAGGTTATGGAGATGATAATTCCTGATTTTCCTGCAGGCCTAGCCAAGTTATGACGTCATCTCAACGCTCAGTCACGTGGCCAAAACAAAGGAATCGGAGGCGTTGCCAACTCGAGGTGTTCGACGTAAGAGAATCGAAATAAAACAGTCGTAACTTGGCTAGGGGGGCTGTTTATTGTATTAGACAAACAGGAAAATACCTATCTACCTATCACCAGATGGACAAGAATGTTGTCATCGATGATGGAGTAATAAAATAGGTTATAGCTAACAGGATACATCATTATCATCATTTGAGTTGAGGGATATCCTCTGTTAGATATAGATATAGTTAGATATAGGCCACCCCCACACAGATATAGGTCACCACATCAACAAATCCTGACGTGAGTCTCGCCTCCAGCGGATTCCATTGGTCACCTTGAAGAGCTTTCCAAGCTCTACCAGTTTAACTGGAACCCAACAACTTAGTTGGCGCTGATGATGCTAGCCTAGGAATTATAATTTTTGATACAGATTCTGAAATACATACTGGTATTGGAGGCACACAATGCTCATGGAAGACCAAGTGTCAAGGCAATCTTCTGGACTCCTTGACGACTTTGTATTAGTTGTGCCTGGTAAATAAATTAGGTGCTTTAGTATGATATAAGTACGAAAGTTTGTATGTGTGTGGGTCCGTTTGTCCCTCCCTCATTCACGCTCAAACAGTTACCTATTTAAACGAATTTCAGTGAAGTTTTCAGTTTGGTTCCACTAGGCGGCACCTATACCATACCACCAAAAAGTGCAGGATAGGCTATCATCACTTGAAGTGTAAATCGCCCACTGTTTGTCATAGACCCCCAGACATGGCTTGCGAAACATTGACTAGAGACCGGCCTTTACGAGAAGTTTTTTGCTGATGGTAGTGGACTTCTGTACCTACCAGGACCCAGATGTGCTGCCATAGATATCCCAAATACAAAGCTGAGATGCCTATGTGCCTGAAGTAATTACATCAGCACATCAAACTGGAATACAGCAACACCGATTAGTGACAAAATCGAGTGAACTATAATGGTCCAACTAACCAATGTCCGTTTAAAGGTGTGTGGAACAACGTAAAAAATTCCTAAACCTCCGAAGAAAGGGGAGGATTCTCCAACCAGACATGTGTTGCGTCAGGTCTGCGTATGGTCCGATAGTTGATTTTCGAACTGTTGTATATCACGCGGAGAACAATAATACCGCGATGCAGGATTTTGAAAAGAAAAATGTTGTTCCTATGTAGCTAAGATATCGCTATAGCCGCATTTCGGACGAGACCTTCGGAACGAGGTCTTCCACTAGTATCTTTATTACCAAAAATTACAAGTTAGGTTAGGTTAGGCTGTCTTTCAAACTTACTGGTACTATTAGAGAACTTACTGGTGGTATTAGAGCACTTATAGGATTTTTCATCTGAATGTTCACTGTCCCACCAGTCGTTGACGCCGTGGGAGTGTTTGTGAGATCCTCTACAATGCAACAACTTCTGCTCATACTCGTTAGTCTTGTTGATGCTGCGTTCCAGACAACCCAGCGTGTGGCGCACGTTTTGAACACCGTTCATGAAGTTCTTTTGATGGCTATTCGACTGTGGAAATAGTTGATTATGAATAGCAAATCGAAACGATCAGATCAACTGCCACTTATCACTACCTAGACTAGGCGAAATCCTACTTTTTTAAGCCGGGTATCCACTATGTTCGCGAACGTCTTGCGCTCTTTGCTCCTGCTACTGCTCCACAAAGTGGATGTGGAGTGCGTGCTCCTGGTGCGTGCAACGGTGCGCACTCCACGCTCCAATCGGTGGCAGATTTGGGCGAAGACGCGGTTGTTTCTTGTCGTATATCAGGCTCCATGCTCGGATGAAAAATGTTCGCAACGGGACTGTGGAACATGCGTGTTTTATACGCACGTTGCGTGTACAGTCTCCATCAGAGCGGTTGCAGATGCGCGGAGCACAGTTAGTTCGCAAACATAGTGGCTACCCGGTTTAAGAGCCATGCCTCACTGTGAACAACAGCAGCCAGGAGAGGTTTAGGTACCTACACCATAGAACTACATGCATTTTCCTGGTTACGCGAACTGCCAACATCGCCATGGGGTCCCAGTGAGGCAAGGACCTTAGTTTGGACACAGTAGGTGCCTACAGGCAATGATTAAAATTATCTTTGAATGCAGTATTATTATCAGTGGTGGATTACGACCAATCCCTTTCCTAAAGAGAAGGCCTGAGTGCCAGTTTGAGCAGTGGGAACATTAAGAGGCTGATTATTGTATTATCTTGTATTATGCTATGCTATGCAGTATTATTTGTGTAGATTCATAGACTTACAGCAAAATTGTTAACTGCGAAACACTTAACATTACTGGGAGAAAACAGATCGTTTCGTATTTTTACACCGTGCATGTTTCAGTTAGTTTTTCGATATAAAAATTATATAAAATACCTCTAAACCGAGCGCAAAGATTTTCATTGACAAATCTGACATTTGGTTACGTCAAGACACATTTAGAAGTTTTAGACATCGATGCAGTTTTTTGGAAATCATCCAATGACTTCTCCCGCCTAAGGACGGAGCGAGAGGGCATGTCAAACTTTTACTAACTAAAGCCCACTCGGACTATTATTTGCCTTAGTTCCAGGGCCCCAGGGTTCTCTTTCGCACAACCCATGGTACCAGAAGGCTTCGACCCTGCTGGGCCCCTACGATATTGCTGACATCGCCTTGAGATGCGCGTGGAACACAACGCACCGTCGACGACTGTGGTAGCAGTGGGCTTTTAGTCAGTAAGAGTCTGACACTATCCTCCGGCCAAGAGCGGGGGTTGTCATTGGATGATTTTTCCCACCATAAAAAAAAAACGTAAGTTATATTTGTTGCGTCGAAATCATATACAAAGGTACCTAGATAGATGTTGAAGTGTGCGCGGGAATTGCATAGGTTGATTATGCCATTTCCTTTCTACCATCGGACTACCTACCCGTCGTACGGAGAGTACCCACCCTTACATTGTTGAAACTTCTACGGTTCGAACTAAGCGTTTCGCTTCATCATTTAAACCGCGTACGTAGTATCGAAGGACTAGAACAAATTTGCCTGCTGCGGTCTTTCCGTCCAATTATAATGTAGGTGTCTTCAAGGCTTGAGTGAATAGGCTTTTAATTCATTAAAACCCAAGCGATCGCCGGCGTTCGCGCACCTATTGTCTGTAATTTCCACGATTGAAACGTTAATAAACTAGTGCACCTCACCCTCAATGATTGCATCACTGCTTACCATCAGGTGGCATCGCAGTCAAGCACTGGTTTATATCATTAAAAAATATAGGTATATATAAATCCATAATTGGCGTTAAATATATTAAAAGAGTTATCACCATCAACATCATCATTTCAGCAGATAGACGTCTACTGTTGGACATAGGCCTCCCCCAAGTGTCACCACAATGAACGATCCTGTGCGTCCCGCATCCATCGGATTCCCGCAACCTCCACCAGGTCATCGCTCCACAACAGAGTTCTAAATAAAACGAATTTGTAATTCGTCAGATGGTTTATTCAACTACAACAAAAAGCATAACGTTTATTAACTAAATCAGTCTAAAAATATTCTCCTGCGTTACAACTACAACGACTCAAATATTTCATCTAAAAGGTTAAAAATTATACTACGATTCGTGCTTATACTGCTTATTGCATAAATCAACATCGGCTGTCTTTACGCATCAACTCGTTTTGTACTTAATCGCGCAATTGCAGTTACAATAATATATCATTCTAACTGCAACAGTAAATATAAATAATTAATTTAAAATAATTATTTTTTGAAATAATAAGTAAATATAGTAAAACTTTCAATTCTCATTACTGCACTAAAATATACAAAACAAGTAAACAGTAAAGTATTATTACTTGCGTTAGTTACCGAATGTTTAAATGACAAATAAACATTCTTGTAATGTTCTTATGTACAATGGAAATAAAAACCAATATTCCAAAGATTTGTACACGACGAATAACATGATTTAATTGATGTAAAGTACCTGGTCTGGCAAAATTGTTCTTTTACAAATTATTTAATTAATTTTCGTTTTACTAAAATGTGTTGCCGAAAACAGTGGTTCCTAAAGTTGACTGGACCCCACATAACAAAACAGTATCGAAACGAACTTCTTGGCATTCATGAAAAAAAAAGAAGCATTTATATTTTAATATAAAGTTCAATCGACTCGCTTACTAGGTCTCCATGTAAGTTAAACTTTTATACTTTAGACATCGACATTTCAGGGCGCAACCAAAGTTCAATCGCGACCCACGAAAGGGTCACCATTAATAGTTGAGAAATACTGCCCTAAAAGTATAGATTTTATTATTTTAATTATATAATCTTCATGCAACAGTACTAAAGCGTACTTAATACCTTAGGCATTCTCTACCAGAAATAGATGATAATAGAAGTAGGTAAGTAAGTATAACATGCGAGGTATTACCTACCAATAACTTAAAAATAATTTTATTCCACACTATCCTTCCCATTTTACAGGAATTGAATCTCTATTGTATCTGTCGATAATGCAATAGGTATACATAATATAATCTCTAAACCGACTGCGAAACCAGGTGTAACCTAACCTAACCCGCTGTAAAACTAACAAACCAAATTGGGCTTCCTCGACCCATCTCTAACACAGTGCCAGTGTGGAGTGTCTGCACAGGACATGCTTAACCTGCTATGATGCCCATCCTGCATAACCACCAGCAGTTTTCAGGATATATACAAGGCCAACAATAGAGCTGTACAGGTTGTCAAATATTGGTCAGAAAAAATATACTTTGAAAGCATCTACACAAAAAGAAGAATTTAATATCTAGATTTACAACTGTAAAAATATCTATGGCCAGACTAGGTCATTTATATTGTTCTGGAAGACATTGTTCAGCTCCTTGCATGAAGCTTTGCATAACACAAATAAACATTGAAAACAATTATTTAACATGACACAACAATAACAGTAACATTTTTTAAAAGGCGCCTGATAAACGTGGAAAAAAGTACATTGACCTTTACCTAATATATGTGTAGGTACCATAAAAGCAACCAGTGCACTGTTTTTCATTACTAGGAAACGTAAAGGATCGTTATAGATGTCGATTAAAGACAGCTTTATGTCTTTATTTCCATTTTTGAAATTAAGAACGTCAATAAATGTAAGAGGGTAAATGACAGTTATTCCAAGTTTATTTGGCGCCGACTTTAGTAAAAAGCTATGTTTCACAAGAATTTTAAGTAGCTACTTATAAAATATGTTCACAGGAACTTTGGGTAAGTTTTATAAACATAATGTTTTTAACATAAAGAGTCGACGAAATTTTTATGATGAAGAGATTTGTGAGCAATCTACAAGATATTTATTAGGAGTTGATACAACGATAGAATATTACATGAGATATACATACAAATTGTTAGCTATACAACTTCACAACTATATTGTTAGGTCAAACCAGACAAGTGTTATGAATAGTAAACAGAATTAAAATAAACGATAAAGGTGTATTGCATTCGCTATTAAAAAGTCTGCAGATATTTACAGTATGGTCAAAATATGTTGGACACTCTGAAGTTGGCGTTCCGAACTATTGCGCTACACTCGAAATAATACGTAATACCAAATTCACCATATGATTATTAAAAAGAATTATTGCGCAGCCAATTGTTCGAAGTTCGGAGCAGTCAAGATATATTGGTTGTACTGTTGTAGGTTACATATAAAACAATTCCAATAGACCCATTCGCAATAAGTACAGAAATTTAAACAAAAAGTGATTAATTACAACATAAATTGCTTTGAATGCCAACCTAATGCCTACGGGAATAGACGTTAAAATCGGTTGAACGGCCATCGAAAAAGGTTTGTCTAAATGTCTAATGTTATTGCGTATGGAGTACAACTACCGGCACGAATCTTGAGCTCTCGGCGTCAGAGTGGGGATCGCTTGCGCATTCCATACATTGGCAAGCCAATCATCGTCGTTGTTAGATACATGCAGCAAGCGCAGGGAACGAATCACGAGTGACGTCTATGACGCGCTGGCGCGTTGAGCCAATCACTGAGACTCCTCGCCCCCGCGTCTCACTTCGTACCACTAAAGAGATCGAATATTTCACTTCTGCGCAACTTGAAGCTAGCGCTCAAGATCCGTGTTGGTATCTGTATAATACTTTACAAAGACAAAAAGCATGTCAAGCAAATATTGAATAATATGGTATGACAGTAATGCTCAAGTACACGATTTGGTTATTAAGTAATATGAGGACCTTTACATATTTACAATTTAACAATATTTCAACTGTTGCACAACAATTTATAATACTGTTTATACTATTGCTGTATTTAGGCACTTTAAAGTATGGTTGCAATACATACTGATTGCAAAAAGGCATTATTTAAGATAAATATAATGTATAGTAGCTGCAAAAAAGTAATGTGACATATTACATAACAAAAGACTAAAATTGTGATGGTAACCTTCAATAATATAAAGACAGTAGAACAATGCTACTCACTATAAAGTAATTATATAAACTTCAATAAACAATTTGGCTCATGTAGTTTTGGCAAAAAATTGTGTTAAACATCATACGGTATGTCTTAATATGGTCACATAATAACATGATATTCTTTGGTATATAGTTGCTACGAATTCGAAATATAACATTTTCATCAACAAAAAACTTTAACATTCACACAAATCAACAATCTTAGAGAATATTGGTTCACAGAATCAATGCAAAGTAATTGAGCTTTTGGAAAAATTTACTTATGATATGACATAACTACTGAGATCCACAATCAACTGTAGATTACTTAACTTTTTTTTAGAAATTTGTTCTCTTACGAATAATAGTGATCAGTAAAACTTTAAGTATAAAATTATTATTAATTATTGCCTTTCTTGATAGAGCCTAAACTTAATTATTTGCACTTGAATGGGTAGCCCACCCTTGGCCTTGCCTCCCTTGGCCTGATAACTTAAGAAAGTTATCAGGCCAAGGGTTTGGTGCAGTGGTATTTTTGGACATGGCTCATTTTAGGAATTACCTCCAAGGAGCACTAACCACTGATGTCCATGTCCCTCTTCTGTGACATTCTGATTACTTTGAATGAGAACTGTGTATGGAGATAATAAAAGTTTTCAGTTAGGACCAGAAGTAGCAGGATAGGCAAATAAAACATCTCATTTGTCATCTCAAAACTAGTACCTAATTCAGTTAAATGGACGAAACACCTGCTTCCTGCATTTGAGAGCAATTTGCTGTTACGAGGTACAGATTAAATAAAAATTTAGTAAACTACAGATGATTGTGACTTACGCTACCGCCAACTTTTTTGTTTCCACATCTTTTTATCGTAACCTGCTAACTCAGAGGGAGTTGGTGATATTTTGGAACAATCTCTTGCCCCACCATGTCTCAAGGTCGAACGGCTTGAAGTCTCGCAGCACTGGGCTGGGGGCATCGTCCTGGTAGTACAGAGTTGATAAAGGTGCGGGTGATGAGCTGTCAGATTCTGGAAAAGAAATTCTATAATTAAATGGTGCTAACTTTTTGTCAACTATGGTGGGACTATTTTTGTATTTTAACTAAACTAGAAATTACTTCTGTATCGTGGGTCACACCCGGAATACTTATAATATATAGGTCATACAAAAATTTGTTCCATGCAGGTATCGAAGCCCGCAACCCACAGCCAACCACTTCGCTTACCATACCGTCGTGAATCCTCACATGTCTGAATGGCAGTATTTTACATGAAGTGACTGCCCATTTGGCCTCTATTTATTACCTTTGGTAGTACAATTGCCAAAACGGATCTTGAGCGCTCGGCGTCAGAGTAGGGATCGCTTTGCGCATTCCATACATTGCCGAGCCAATCGTCGTTGTTACATACATGCAGCAGCGCAGGGAGCGAGTCATGAGTGACGTCTATGACGCGATGGCGCGGCGAGCTAATCACTGACACTCCCCGCCCCCGCGTCTTATTTCGCAGCACTAAAGAGACCGAATATTTGACTTCTGCGCAAATTGAAGCCAGCGCTCAAGATCCGTGGAGGCTATTGTATTTATTGTAATCCTATGTTTGTATATTAACATTTGTCTTGAAACATAACAAGCAACTCTTCAATTTTATGGCTAATACTGACAAAAGGCCCGTTTGTAATTAATTATTATTTCATTGTTTCTTTCAGTTTCGTTCCAAGTTACATTCTAGGGTCTTTCTCAAATGTCAAGACGAACTTTTTATTTTTTAACGAGTTTAGGTATTACTAGCAGTTATTTACTATTATCTTGGACAAAAGAAACAATCAATGCTTAATGGTAATCAATTGAAATGCTTGCCAAAGGGAAATTGAACCGCTACAAATAAAAGCTTGCACTATGAATGGCCTTAATTGATTCAAATAGAAACATGCATTCATAGATAAATGTGCCTCCATAATTCACTATACACTGTACACACATATGTTGACTCTATGACAATTGTTAGTGTATTGTGAGAAGGGATCCAATCACATAAGGTCATCATTTAACTAGGTCTTACAATATGAAGTGCATAACAAAGAGTAGTACTTAGGAAAATATAAACTTAATGCACAGTGATACGAGTCTTTTATTACACTAGTCTGCAAATTTTGAGTATAGAATAATTATAAGCCAAAAGTTAGTAAAGTAACTTTTACTGATAAACGAAAAATAATTAAATTTATTTTTTTAGACATGGTATTTTCGCAGCCCTATTTTATGCTGATTTCATAACATCTCGAAAAACATTCCAGTCAGCAATAATCTGCCAACATTGAAACATTTCATTGCTGCCTGGAGCCTAGAAATTCTGCTGTTTGTGTTATCCTTAATTTCCTTTTTCTTTAATTTCATCAATGTGGAATCGGGTGACAATCTCTGAGTGGCAGAGATGAGTAGCTGCACTGATGGTAGATTTGGATACACAATAGCACTTCTCCTTTTTATTAGAAACAGTCTTTTCCAAATACATGACTTGTCAGGCAGAAATAACAATTGAGTTGCAATATTAGTTGATTCATGATATTGTTTTGCCACTCAGCCAATTTTTCAAACCTGCACACATATTGCAACAGAAATGTAGAACCCAGCTATTATCCTGGTGTTTTTGTGTTTATGTTCTCCTTAAAATAGTAAGAACAGGCTTTTTTATTTTAGGCAATATAGAATCTTTGCTTACTAAATATCATTTCACCACAAATTTAACAAAACTTATTGAGATTATTCACTAATTTTCAAGACATTTTGCTTTAACTTTTATTACTTAATAATATACAACAGAGCACTAAAATAGAACAATTTTACCTAAAAATAAAATTGATATTAAGCATACTTACCTTTCTCTAAGCCATAAATTGAGATAGACGTATCCGGTTCCGGTACGGTGCAGCGCTATAAGCCCCAGCAGCGTCATATCCGCCCCCAATCCGGCAGGTAGTAGGGATGCGTTTGCAAAGCGCATAACGACATCCAAGAACCTCATTGCGGCTCGATTTATGGTGATTGATACAAGTTTTTAATCAAATTTTATAATTATGAATCAGCAGACAGAAATATAAATTGGCTTAGAGAAAGGTAAGTATGCTTAATATCAATTTTATTTTTAGGTAAAATTGTTCTATTAAGCTCAACTGTACCTTTCTCTAAGCCATAAATTGAGAAGTGTTTGTTATCGACTGCTGGATTGGGGCTACATTAATAGAACGCCAATGTGATCAGCTAAATAATACGTTTTTAAACTCTTTATAAATAACTCAAAAAACCATCTCATCGTTTAAAACAAATTTGAAGTGATTTGAACAACTTGAATCGTTTGTAGACAATATTTATGAAATGTCCACGCAAACCGCTTATTTTGTCTCTCCAGAATACGATCGATGTGAATATTATCTGGCCAACTAGCCAGAGCTACTGCGGATCGTACATAACCTGGACTACTGCATATTCCAGCTTGTTTTAATAATGACTTAATCCAGCCTCCTATGATGGTACTAGAAGTTGGTTTAGGTTCACTACATATGCCAAAAAATAAATACTCTAGCAATTTGTCAATCCGAGAAATGAGGGCAATTTTGAGATTGACTCGCATCAGTAAACGCCCACCAGAGGCCCGCTTCGAGCTCTTAACGCGATCCATTTGACGACCCAAACTGAATCGCCAAAGGGATAGAGCTATAAAGAGTATGTATAGCTCCATCGCTCTTTCTCGCTCGCCTGACGTTTTAACGTGTCATGATAAGGCCCCAGATTGACATAGAGCGGCCAAGACACTAAACTCAAAAGTACAAGGTCATGGACTGTGAGTCCGGACCACAATAAAGGAAGATTTGCGGATCTTCTTGAACTTTCGAACAATGTCACTTTGAAGAGAGAATTGGGTTTAAGTAAAATTTTCTTTCTGGCCAACTCTAATCAAAATATTGATATGTCATATAAGGATTTTAGTCTTCGGACGTTTTTATTCTTCTTCCTTTTCGATACTGCTTTAAAATAATATGATAGCCTATTGAGAAGTCACTAGACAGACGCCAAAAGGTACATACAACGGACTTATGTACTGTAAAAAGGCAAATTTATTAGAAATCAGGCCAAAGCTTCAGGAGAAAGTACTGGAATCATTGTTACCACCACTTGAGGCCATAACCCAGCAAGGTTACAGTGGTCGTAACCATGCTTATTTAATAATTAAATAGTGACAACCACCTTGTATTAACCACACCTTTCAATTCAATTGATGAACTCGATAGGTGCGGTCAATTGATTGTCGTGTCTATCAAGACTAGGTCCAAATAAGGAGGACGCATGGAGTGAGACCACAGGTCTGTTCTCCGATACATTTGCCCTATCTGATATTATCAACAGGTCACACCGATTACTCGGTTCTGGTGGGCTAATACTCTGGGTATTAGAAAAGGTGGTGGAAGAACCCACGCTTACCTGCAGTGCCAAAGGCGACTGAAGGCATTATGGAAAACAGTCGCTTGATCTAAATCCAGAATCGAAAACCTGGGTACTACACGAGCCGTTCGTGACGCGACATGATCTATTTCACTGAAAACAATTTTCGACTTAGAATAAGCAAATGCCTTTCTATCAGAGCAGATTTTCTTGAGAGCCAATCTGCTACGTCATTGTATCGACCTGGAAGGTGATATACTGACTTACGTATCCAAAGACAAAAAGGGCTGTGACTGTACAGCCTTCGTTGCGCAGGTAAGAAGCTACAGTTTGGTTTCGTAATCGATAAGGTTGAGTTGGTCACAAGGTGACCTTTTACCTGAATTACTCGCAAACCTTTCAACATCTCTAAGATACTGCTGCGAGCGTATCTTTCACTGTACTGAACAACTGCCACCTAATGTCTCGTTGTTGGGCTGCGCGCACAAAACTACCTTGGTACAGTCTGTCGTTAAGTCGGTGTGCAGAATAGAAGTCATGTTGTGACTCTTGCATCCAACATTGCGGACTTGGAATTACCTTAACGGGCATGTGTTTTTGATCCATTACATTTTTTGCAAAACGGAATTGCCAAAGTTCACCATTGCAGGAGAATTCTAGCGCCCTCGCGGGACTACGAAGCTAGCAAAATGACTGGTGAGAGGTCAATACAGACTTCTGAAAGTCTATAATGAAACCAAGGGTTTGCATTAGACTTACTGTTAAGTTCGCGCGACTTTGCGCTTTCTCGATTCTGATTTACCAAAAGGAAATCGTCGAAATGTGCCAGTATTGGCAACCCGCACTGGGCCCACGTGGTGGATTGCGGCCCATTCCCTCCTATAGAGGAGGCTCGAGGCCCAGCCGTAGGAACATTAAAAGGCTGCTTAGGCTTATGTCAACAATCGGATTCCTTGGTCTCAGGATCTGCACGATCCAATTTGTCTGGCTGGCAAAAACCTTCGAAGCAGTAGCGAAACCAAAAGGGAGGCAGGTCGTTTGCAAGACTGAGGAGATGTCTGTGTCCTGGCGCGATT
Source organism: Mythimna ferrago (assembly GCA_910589285.2). Taxonomy (NCBI): domain Eukaryota; kingdom Metazoa; phylum Arthropoda; class Insecta; order Lepidoptera; family Noctuidae; genus Mythimna; species Mythimna ferrago. The sequence goes on from OU342693.1 coordinate 8,931,169, forward strand.
GGTAGGTGAAAATATGCATTTTTTAAATTTATTTTTCGCTAACCAATACTGTGTTTGGAGGAAGTCAGGGACTTGGATGTATTGTGTGAAATCTTTTAGGAATCCTCGAGGAATGAATAAGCGGTGGTTTGCTTATAAATGGGATCCAATAGCTTGATATTATCTATAGTACATATAAAGATGCCCCCGACCTCCTCCAGACACTTACCCTATGTTTGATTCTCCCGGCTTGAAAACTTTGACAATATAGTCAACTCGTTTATCACGCCGTGCCAGGGCACTACGTCTCTTACCACATACTGTATCGTCCGTGTGACGAAAAAACTCTTCTGCCCTTTTCTTTCGTCCTTGCGCAGGATTAGAGCCACTAGTAGTTGAAGGCCGATAGTTTGCACTATTGAGCACAGGCACTATATATCCTACTTTTGGACAGTGGGTTTTTACGATCTACCCTGCGAGGATAGTTTAGTTAGTACGTTTCTTACCATATATTGTATCGCCCGTGTGACGAAACAACTCTTTTGCCCTTCTCTTTTGTCCTTGCGCAGGATTAGAGCCACTAGTAGTGGAAGGCCGATAGTTCGCACTGTTGCGCACAGGCACTAATAATTATTTCCCCTTTGGGACAGTAGGTTTATATGACCTACCCTGAAAGGATATTTTAGTTAGTATGTTTCTTACCCTATACTGTAACGTCGATGTAACGAAAAAACTCTTTTGTCCTTGCGCAGGATTAGAGCCACTAGTAGTGGAAGGCCGATAGTTCGCACTGTTGCGCACAGGCACTATTATTATTTCCTACTTATGGACGTTAGGTTTATACGATCTACCTGGAGAGGATAGTTTAGTTAGTACGTTTCTTACCGTATATTGTAACGTCGGTATTGGAAGGCCGAACGTTCGCCTGTGGCACACATGTAACGAGAAAACTTTTGCCCTCTTCTCTTGTCCTTGCGCAGGATTAGAGCCACTAGTAGTGGAAGGCCGATAGTATGCACTGCTGCGCACAGGCACTATAAATTTCCTACTTTTGGACAGTAGGTTTATACGATCTACCCTGCGAGGATAGTTTAGTTAGTGCGGTTTGAAAACTTTTAAGACGCCTCCTTAGGTACCTATGAAATCTAATCCTTAACCATACACCGTCAAAAGTTCAAGTAAACTCATCAGTGGTCATTGCGTCTAATTGGGATACACATAATATAAATTGGCATAAGCCTTTTTGAAAAGGCTTTATTTTGCTAAATAACAGCATATTACACAGCAGCTAAAGAAGAATTATTAACGACCACTAACGAACTGTTACGTTCAAAATTTAAAATATCATTACTATCGAGCTCTACAAAACGTGGGGTAGAATTATGTTTTTATACTTCAGAATAACGTACTTGAGCCCAGTCAGGCAAAATAAAATGTTGTAATTTTTAAATAATTCGAGACAAGTATTATTTATCCGTGATGAATGCAACTTGAGGGTAGTTTGCAATATCATATCGGATCATTATCCAGTTCAATAGGGCTCGGATTACATAGAACAGATTCTGTCGAACATGCACGACTGAATATTATTTTTAACCGTAAGGTTTTACAAGGAGGATACTTTTTCAGCGAGTTTTTCAAAAGTATTCTCTAATTTACTTAGCTTCATACGGCGGCGCTGCTCCTTTCGCCTGCGATGTCTCGTTCTACGCGCCGCCGAAGAAGAACCGCTGCTTCTACTCGAACCACTAGATTGCGACCGAGCACGTGGGGCTTTGTCCATACTAACGATATTAAAATTATTCGAATGTATTCACTTTTGAACACCAAAAAATAATTTCTTTTTCTACTTAACACTATAATCTTTGAAAAAGTAGGACACCCATTTAAAAGTAACGAGTTACTTTTAAAACGCGACTACACCGTTCGGAAATCCGAACGCCAATGAGGTTCTTGGATGTCGTTATGCGCTTTGCAAACGCATCCCTACTACCTGCCGGATTGGGGGCGGATATGACGCTGCTGGGGCTTATAGCGCTGCACCGTACCGGAACCGGATACGTCTATCTCAATTTATGGCTTAGAGAAAGGTACAGTTGAGCTTAATACAACGTTTTTAACTTTCAACAAGAATTAAGTAAATTTATGTCAAAATTATCTAGTTCAATGAGGGTAGAATAATTAAATTCGGAAAATGTCAAGTGTCTAAATACTTATCAGCTTGTATTTGGCATGGATAAGTAGAAACTAGTTAAAATTATTTCAAATACTTTTCCATTGTAGACCACTGTTATCTTACACCCAAACTGAAAATGTGGATCTATTTTAATCAAGGGGCCGAAAACTATTTTTTTAATTCATTAAACCCCAAGCGAACGCCGGCGTTCGCGCACCTATTGTCTTTCTATTGTGTCTAATTACCACGATTGAAAGGTTAATTCATTAAACCCCAAGCGAACGCCGGCATTCGCGCTTCTATTGTCTTACTATTGTGTCTCAAATTGACGGTATCTGATAGGTTAATTCTGATGATTGTATTATAATTTTTTAACCTTTCGAATACCATAATAAAATTAGAGACACAATAGAAAGACAATGAGAGAACGAATGACAGTGTTCGCTTAGGGTTTAAAGATTTAATAAATTTTCTGGCATTGAAGTCAGAAAGAATTACCATTTGAAGGGTTTATTGAATAATAAAGATAAATCACTTCTGTCAATTGTAGGCGGTTTGTTTGTGAGTATGGCCAGTATGGCCTTCACTATAATCGGTTACCAAGAGCAACAGTTTAATAGTAAATAAGTACTTACCATTTGTACTTGTAGGTGTTGTGGGCTCACTCTCTCCATAAGCTGATTGTGTCCAAGCTAAAATGAATAAAAATATGGAATTATATTAGAAACATGATGGTCAAGTTATACATAATAATTTATTATTAGAAAGTTGCATGAGCATGACAACTTACTTTCACTGATAAACCTGATGATTTCCTCATGTTGTGGCGTGATCACATGTTGCTGTATTCTTTGGTGTACTGTCTTTTTACCATTGGAATGAAAAATAGGCTTGGGCATGCTGAAAGATGAACAAACAAATAATCCATAAGATTCGTGAGTTATAACATTTATTCAGATAGGAGGGTATGTGTCTTCATTATTATAATCGACTTTCCATACCAGAAATTGTTAACATTCATAAAACTGCATAACTTTGTACACATCTCTGACCGAAGAGGTTATGTAAAAACAGTGATGAAATCTTGAATACCACTATGAAATGTACACTTCCTTATTAAACATAACTTACTTGATGATTTCTCCATTATCAGACTCTGAAGACTTTCTATTGTGATCTTTACGGCTGTCCAATCTTTCCAAGTTCTGTGAGAGGCCTGCAATTGAAAATAAGGATACGATATTTTCATCTCACATGATCACTGACAAGTTCGAACTTTATTTTTAAAACCAATAGAAATAACACATTGACTACCTCGTCGAGTTTTGGCTACAATTTTGCTGGGTCCTTTAGAAACAGTATACATTTTAAATTTCACTCAGAAATTAAAAAAATAAACGTAAAAATCACACGAATATTACGAGAAAAACTTTGAACACTGAACATCTAGTTGCCATATTAAATTACCACAAATGAAGTTAGAAATAAGACAGTTGGATTCGGCATGTAGAACTGCAATTTTTACGTTGAAATAAAATCGTCATTAAATAATTTACACCTGTATCAGTTTAACCAATTCAGATTTTTTGCTCGTTTGTTCTTTATTTAATTTTCATACTTACCTTGAATGATATTGTTTTTTGTGTGGTAGAGATTATTTATATCGTATAGAGGAACACTGAAAAAGTACTGTCTTTAAAACTTCGTAAGAACGACACTAGATGGCGTTAAATCGAACTATTGCTATCACCACGCATAGGTACACATTTTCGGGTTAGGCAGAGGTCTTTTGCTAGTATTATAACATGTTAGTGGTTTTTCGATTACCAATATTAAGTAACGACTATTCTCTGCGCGACTGTTTTCTGGGTAGATCCTTCTTTAGACCATTCATACAGAGATAAATCACACTTTGTCGATTTATGTAGAAATTATCGATAATTTATTTCCGTGTCGATAAACTAAAATTAAATTGAATCTGATAGCCGAAGGTCGTGCAGCAAAACAGGGGGGACATATCCTGTGAAGGGGCTCTAAACTCACTGGCACTGTGTTTGAGTTGCTAGAAAACTAAAAAAATAATGATTGAAGAGACATGGTGCCTACGTATTCGAATCGTTATCACCTTGCTTCGTATATGCTAGGTTTTTTAATATGAGGTGTTTTTACGTAAACCAACACATTTTTTAGTTCTAGTAGATGATACTGAAAGAGTTTGAATAGTTACCTACCTATGCATGTAAGGAGTTACCTACCCTACACTTCCTTGCATGGTCCAACCAGGTACCGCACCGGCGCGGCGACGTATAAAGTACCTATCCATATATTTTGGAGTGAGTAGGTGTATTGCTGGATTTTTTTATATTTCTATGATTTTTACCCTTGTAATGTAGATACCTCTACCTAGCTGTAAAAAAAAAACAATAAACTAAATTTATCACCAATTCTTACGAATATAAATAACTAGCGGCCCGTCCCGACTTCACACGGGCAATAAATATAGCCTATGTTACTCAGGGTGAATGTAGCTATTTAATGGTGAAAGAATTTCTGAAATCGGCACAGTAGTTTTTGAGTTTATTCATTACGTACATAGACACAAAAATACAATTTTTTCCCTCTATAAAATATTAGCCGTTCAGATATGGTCAATTTGAGACACAATAGTAAGACGTTCGCTTGGGGTTTAATGAATTAGTGTAGAGAAAGGTACGGTAAAAACTAAATAATATCTAAATATGTCACTGGCATAACGCCCATTCTCAAAATCCCAAAAATAGAGTTATCACCGATAAACAGTAGGATTCAATGTATCCATATTCTGTGTTTCACAATCAAAGATAGGTGCCATCCAAGTGCTATCTATCTTCAACCAACGACAGGTAGCTTTTCCCCTCTCATCTATCCAAGCCTCTTTAGACGTTTCTTTATATGCTAACCACTAAAAAATTTCACGTTTAAAATGAAATAGGTACTTAATTGTTTATTTATTTATCATAAATAGACTCAATTTGTTAACAGCATAAATGTAATAAAAAAAAATAAAAACATTCGACCTCCCGAGGATAGATTGACATCCATACTCATAGATTCATAACTTTGGTAGGATATAAGGAGTGGAATTCCTTGCCGGAATCTGTGTTTCCTGATGGCTATAACCCGGGAATCTTTAAGGCTTATAGTCCCTTGAACCATCTGGCCGAAATTAAATGGTCACTCTCTCGTACTCGTCTAGGCGACAGTACGACTACCTGTGCATTTGTTTGCGGCCAGCTGCGCCCGGACAGAGCCCCGCAGACTTTTAAATCCATTTTCTTTGCGAAATATTGATTGATTTACATATGCTATGTTCACTTTGAAGAATATTTAACTACCAATTTTTATGTGTAAAAACGTTTCTAAAGATCCAAGCCGTTTCGAAGGAGTAGGGAAAAGTTGCGAATGTGATGTTGTTGTATGTAATATTTTTTTTAAGACAAAAGTATTAATCGCACGAAAAAATCATTCATGAATCTATAATAAACATAATTATGTTTTTTTCAAATCTATTAACCTGGCCGTTACCGAGGAGTAGGCTCCAGAAAGTCACTGTTTTAAGGCACTTTTCGGGCACTTGGGCCTTAAGTCCAGAGTGAATAGGTTACTTCTAGGTAAGCCCGCTCCATCGTCGACCGCATCATCCTTTTCTATCAGGTGAGATAGCGATCAAGCGTAAACCTATCGACAGTAAAAAAAGGAAATGCTATCCGTCGGTAGGTTATAATAGGAAAACAAGTAAGGACGAAAGGAAAGATTTCTTTACGATTAGTAGCTGCAACTGTAGATAGGTACTTAGTAAGATTAAAAAGGTAGCTTATTGAAAACGGGCGTAAATGCACAGACAGTGCGAAGCGAGACCCAAAAAAACCCTCATAATTTCTTGCTTGCTTAACCTATGACTTGGCCACTGAGCAAATCCAATAACGACCTGTTATTCAATGTGAAATCTAAATAAATTTATTCGTGATTCTATGATACGCCAGCGATTTCCGGACTTTTAAATCATTCGTCAATCGGTTGTCAGTAGACTTACCGTAGGTAGAATATTTTCCCCAGGAAGTTGCGCCCTTACGCAATCCATATATCATGGAGGAAGCATGTGCACTCAAGAATGCTTTGATGCTAATTGAATGCGGTTAACTTCCAATCAATCGCGCGTGGAGGAAGTAGGTATAGAGCTAGTGAAGACATGCACATATAGATTTGAAAAGTGGGTTGCTTGTCTTTGTAGGTATCATCAAAGACACTTCCGCCTGACCACCGCTTAGTTCATTTTTTGCTTGTACTCAAAACGAAAACTTCAATGGGTTTGGTTTGGCGCCGCGCCGCCGCAGGATTCAAGCGAAACTATTTTTAAGTGATCAGGCAGAAATGACAGCGATGGTACAGGATCAGGTGAAAAACGTATGTATGTGATTGAAAAGATTATACATGAAATCTATGATATGATCCATGATATTTATTTTACATAATTTAAAAAAAGCACTTTTACTCAGACTCGGAGAAATTCAGATGTCGATGCCTCTTTTAAAGTCCATACAGTAAAGATGTAATGGTCAAATCATATGAGAACCATGCAGATTAGTGCCTCAGATGGTCTTTTGAAAAAAGAACCACACAGACTTGAGTTGTCCTGTCTATTCATGTACTCTAAAGGTGCTGATAAACTTGAAACATTCACTCAAAATCAAATCAAAGCATTTATTTCAAATAGACCATTTACAGGCACTTTTGAAACAATTTACACTTGTATTGAGCATTCTTGCGAATGTTACATTACAGAAAAATAATGAGAGCGTATTAGCGAGCATTATAGCCAGCGTTCTAGCGAGCATTCTAGCGAAGGATAATAAATTTGCTTCGAATTTTAGCGTTCGCTAGCTCTCTGATTGGTAAAGAGCTTGGAGCGGGCCAATCGGAGCGCCGGACGTCATAAACGTGTCGAATGCGTTAACGTAAAATAAACTAACACTAGGCACTCAGAAATTCCAATAAGATCTCTGTATCATACCTGTCCTCATTCCAATTCAGAAAACTGTCTAAGTTTGACTCGCTACACCCAGAGCGGGAGAAATTTTATTGATGATGCGACTGGCCTGTCGGTCTAGTGGTTAGTGACCCTGACTGATACGCTAGAGGTCGTTCGATTTCCACCCAGGACAAATGTTTGTGTGATGAGCATGCTCATTTTTTCTGTGTCTGGGTGTAATTTATCTATATATGTATGTATGTATTTAGAAATATATAAGTATGTTTATCAGTTGTCTAGTACTCGTAACACAAGCTCTGCTTAGCTGGGGACTAGACGGCGTTGTGTCATACTTGTGGCATATATTATATCTCTTACCTCAAAAACAAAAAACTACATTTTCCTCGTTGATAACACGAATAAGTATAGGTACCTATACATATGTAAACGAGCGTCTGCAAAATAAACTCAGTGAGTCAGGCGAGGCTCCGTGACGTACATACACACGTTATTGGGCTGTATATGTTTGAGTATCTAGACTTTCACTGCAACTTTCACTTTGTTACCAGCCAATATTCCCTTTTGCACATTGGTTATCGTCCATGTACGATTGTAGCTAAGTAACCTACTTACCAACTGCCGCTCGGCTCGATCAATCGAGGCTAAGCAATGCATGCTGAAGTCGATATATTGATGGGTGAACATCTTTAGATTCTATCATGTCTTGGAGAGCACCACAGAGTACTTTGTAACATACTGGAGAGCACGTTAAACCTATGGTTCGTATATCATTTGTAGATCTTTGACAGTCGCTACAGATAATCAGCAGAAATTTGATACCAGTCTTGCCAAGGGGTATAGGTACCCAGTTGTTGGGTTGTGGAGGTCAGATAGGCAATAACTCCATGTAAAATTCAAGTATCCACCCATAGCTGGATTCACTGGAAGCCGATCTCAACTTAGTAAGTTGGGAAGAGGGCTAGGCAGATTATTCCTAAAAAGATAGCCGTAGATCAAAGATATACCTATGTATAATTATGTAATTTTAGAGCAAAATAACAACAAACAACAACAATTTACAACAATTATAACAAAAAAGTCCTAGGTATGTAGATATTCTTCTTCTTTTTAGCGTGGCGATCACAGAAATAGGTTAGAATGGCATTGTGGGCGGCGCAGGCGTGTTTACTTTGTAGCCGCGAGTAAGGCAATGCTCATAGTTCAACTACCAATAGCAAACTTGCGATCTAAGTGTGCGTGATCTGTAAGTTGCATTATGCGCGTTCCTATTGGTTTATTGCCTGTAGTGGAGTTAAAGGGTGTGAGACAAACGGCAACATTCGGTGTAGTACAAATCGGAAAGTATTTTCTTTTTAACCTCTTTCATGTTTTCTAGTGGCGATGGTAAAGCTAGTTTTTCTTTTTCAAGTAAAATTTCTTTCCTGGCCCTGTATTCGACCATGGCAATGCCGATGGCGGACTCTACTATGCTGTCACTATATCCCTAGATATGTTTTCTAAAATGAGTGAATCGATAAAAAGGAAAGTGGATCGATAAAAATGAAAGATTTTTTCCAATAACACTTAACCTATTTAATTTCGATGGTTCTCATTAGGTTCCTATATTAGTCATAAAAAAATCAATCCAATAAGTAGTAAATACTTAGCTTATCAATGATCAGTTAAGTAGGAAAGTATTTATACCATAGTACCTACGGACAGGCACACATATAAAACTAGGTTGCATAAAGCAGTTTAACATTCTAACTTAGTTCTAAATCGTATGCCTATCCGAGAGTTGCGAGCTCTTATCGACATAGCACGCGTTGTGCCCTAGATGCATTAAATGAGTTAACAACCACGCACGCATGCCCAGATTTAACGACATTTTAATATGGCAACACTAACGAGTAGGGTAGACCGGGGACAATTGAAACAATTTTACTTAAACCGTGTGCAGTGACTTATCTATTGTACCTACATCCCTCTTATTTATACCGCTGAAAGGGTCGTTATCTAGTTCCTAAATTAAACATAATCTGTATCTCTATTTCAAATAGTTAACCTACAATCACCTATTTAAGAAGACCGGGCGCAGTGGTTCTATTGACCCCACCCTAAGGACGGTTGAAACAGTATGTAGGGATAATTGAAACACTGGAAATATTTTATGAACTACTGGAGCTTTTTAATCAATCTTAACAAGTTAACATGCCACTAAATTGTTTATTGAGATCGTGATAAATCCGTCATCGTAACATAAATATTTCAAAAATTATACATGCAAAAACTTTTTCAGTATAAACAACTCAAAATATATCTTATTTAAATAATTTAAGTGCTCTAATCTGTGCTATTGAATACTATTTCACATTATTAAAAGACTTAATATGTTATTATGCTTATAATAGCACTTACATGGGGGAGAAAACAAAGTATTCCAGTTTCATACAAAACAGCCTGTTTCAATCTTAACAATGTTTTAATCATGACAATGTTTCAAGCATAAAAATGTTTCAATCATAACCATCGTTTATTGACCCGTATAGGTTTAACTCTTCTTGTGAAATTTAATTTCAAAGGAGATCAATCAACATCATTCAAGATCAATCAATCGATTTACCGAATAGCAATTCCTCATATATTATGTTATTATTATTATAATGAAAAAATATAGATCAAACTTAATGTCATGGGTTCAATTTTAGGGTCGTCAGAGTTATCGAGTTGCCCATCAGATGTAATTTTAACTAATAGGTAACCCAACCCCAACATAAAATAACCATTTAAACCATTTTTTACTTGTAACCATTAGGTATTTTAATTTTATAATACCTAGTGATTGTGAGTAAAAAGTGGTTTTAAATGATTATTTTCTTTCATCGTAATACTGTTATTTTTTTTAATTCTGTGCGTTTTTATATTTTTTTGTGATTGATATTTTAATAAACACAACCTTTTTCTGTGCAGTCGGATAAAAACGTGGAATATGTGGGGACGTTTGAAACGTTTCAAACGTCCACAGATAAGTCGTTTCAAATGTACCCATGTCACATCTTCTAATTCAATACTCAATATTTTGGTATATATTGACTTAAACATTAATTACCAGTAATAAACACAATCTTAAATAGATAAACAATACCCCAAAATAAGGAAAATTGCCAAAAAAACAAGACTTAAATATGAAAACAACAAAAGTTAAAGATCCGGAATATTTACTTTTTGGCACGAAATTCGTCGAAGCGTCCTGTGCATGACTGTGTCGCTCGCTGGCTCGAGCCATTTTAAACATAAAACCGAACATAGCCGACGATGCAACCAACGACGCGTCACAAGCGTAGGTATTATAGTTTACGAGAAATTGAAGTTGTTGCAATCATGACCTGTTTCAATTGTCCCCGGTCTACCCTACTGGCCACTGCCGCCATAAGCAAGAAGGGCGCATCTGGTCATAACAGAAACGATTTAAAAACAATAAAAAGTGCAAAATAACTTTAATTTTTGAAATCCGTGTTTCTACTTTTTTTTTGTTACCTTATCACCGACTGCCGAATTAAACTTATTTTCATACTTTTAATATTTTTTGTATTTTTGGTTGTATTTTTTTGTAAGAAGTTTTTTGTTTTACACTTTTATTTGTGGTGTGTTTATAATAAGTAGACCTAATAAATCGACCTAAATAGAGTGTACAAGGTCTATAGCAAGGTAGTTACCTATCGAATTTAACCATTATAACCAGGGCCGTTTTATCAATTAGGCACTGTAGGCAACCGTGTGAAAAAAAATAGATTATGTTTCTAAACAGTAAAATACAATAATTTGAAATTTCGATGGCATGACTCGATCTAACTAGCAATCCTAGCATTGGATTATGCGAAAAGCTGTCAACAGATAGAGCTGATAAAACACAACCTTCCATTAGCAACGTTTGAGTGCAGAGCATATTCATTGGCTGCAATCAAACATTGCTGATAATTGGCATTTTGCTGATAATTTTCTTTATATAATATAAAATTGAATCAATCAAATACATGGAAAAACTGTAAAATATGTACACTAAGTTAAAAAAAAAGCTTGCATATATGGTTAAATTACAAACTTAGTTCAGAAATTATTTTGTACAACTTTCCAAAAACTGTTCAATCCATGAAGTTCAAAATAATTTTCCTAGAAAGTCTTTATAAACTTCTACTTTTGAATTTTTTTTCATATTTTCTAAACTTATGGTTCAAAAGTTAGAGAGGGGGGGACACACATTTTTTTTGCTTTCTAGTGTTAACGGTCTCTGAGATTATCCTTGGACGGACGGACAGACAGACAGACTTGGTGAAACTATAAGGGTTCCTAGTTGACTACGGAACCCTAAAAACAACGTAATTATGAATAAATTTGTGTAAGACACAAAATATTTTAAGAAGTTAGAAGAGGGTAGGGGGCCCCGAGACGTGCATTGCCTAGGGACCCTGACATACATAAACCGGCCCTGATTATAACTATGCCAATAATAGAGTTCATACGTCGATTTTTTTTCAGGTACCCATCTCGTTAGATCCTGACGAAAATCCTTGAAGAAAAAAACGTGTTGCGCCGACCCTAAATAACACGGGACAACGGCAGAAGATGACTCTTGCAGATTAATCGTACATGCCTATAACATGACGTTTTCGAACAGGTGGTGTGGAAACAAGCGTACGTGCTCCATCGTTGGTCAAATGCGAGCCTATCTATAATAAATTCTTATGTAAGTATTGGTTCTTCTTTAGAAACGACCAATTTAAAACCGTGCACTAGCTTCAGTAGCCTGATTCACGTAAAATCAAACAAGCCAAATATCGTTGAAGTTTAATAGTCGTTCGATCGAAGTCCTATCCAAAAGCAGTATTCAAACGACAACTCAACTGGCTCGAAACTAAACAATCTACCGATGACTTATTTATAGTTATATTAATAAGTATTCTACCAGGATAATGAAATACAGATATTTTTTTTTTAAAATCGATTCTTCGACCAAACGACTTTAAAATCGGTTTCGATCAAACTCGATTGATGGATATGGTCTAAACGACTAAATCGCTACGATATCGTAACGGTTTTGATTAGGTACGTGAATCGGGCTACTGACCTTTTATAAGTGCTCATGTAGGCCTAGGTACCTATGTGAAATAAAAACTTTTGAACTTTGAACTTTAATTTATTATTTTAAAGAAGCGGCTTACAGACTAACAAAAAATATATACATAAATAAAAGGGTGATATTTTCAAATCGCTAATTAAGTACAAGCCTCCACACGTAGATTTTTTTTTAAATAATAATAAAAAACCTATTAGATGCTCCTTGTTCTTCCTTACTATATTTCGAATACAACAAATCTAAACCGAATATCTTTCGAAACAAATAACTCTATAACAAAAACCTAAAAAGGCAGATGCGCCGTTTTTCTTTGGACGGTAGTACCTACCTACTAAGCGTTTGCGCACAATCTGGGTTGCACATTTGCTTCCAAGTCTATGTAAACTCCTTTGTTTCTCATTAACTGCTATCAGGAGTTTTGTAATGCATTTAGAATCACTGGCACACTTTTCTAGTGTAAATAAAGTAGGTAAGCGGAGGTACTTATAATTGCCAAGTCTTGGATTCTATAGGAACAGTAGTATGACCACATGAGTAAATAAACGGTAGTATGGCTGCGTAAACTTAAATGTGCAGGATGTTATCACTATCCACTCCACTGGTGAGTTAAAGACATTTCTGTTTGTGAAAGGAAATCTTTGGAAATGCTGAGATGCTAGATAACTACCGTTTTGACAGATATATCTAGATTGACTACACACTTGGATAATTTTAACTGAAATAAGTCTTGGTTTCAAGAATATAATATATTAAGATTTATATTATAAATATATTAAGATTATTATAAATATATTAAGATTATATTTTCAAGAATGTACAGAATATATTTTTATATTTTGGGGGATGAACTGCTCGCGTCCGTAGGATTTACTTGAGTTCTGACCACCCTACACGTGTCCCCTGGGTAGTGCTAAACGAGCAGTAAACGCGGTGGCAGGCCATAGCATCGGCTGCCGGCTTTAAAGTTACCACCCACCAGACAAAGCCATGCCGCCAAGCGATCCGTCGTGTTCCGGCGTGATGTCTGGTGAAGCCGTACGGTGGAATTCGGGTCTGAGCAGTTGTGTTGCGATGTATACCGGTTATGATGCATCAGCTGTTGTTGCGTCGGAGGTTTGATCGTGGAGGGTAGCGGGATCCGAAGCACGGTACTCCGCTGGCCGACCGTAGGTAGTTGGGGGCCCAAGTAGTGTGCCAGCCACACACGAAAGGCTGCCCACCAACTGCGAAAAATCCCGGGGTGGCCCATCGTGCCGGTTGGCGACCGGGTGAGAGGACCCGATGGCGACCCCTGGGGGAGTTCGGGCGTCCCCGCAGTCTCCAGATCAACCCTCCACTGGCACGGCAACTCTGGTTGTGTTGTCGAGGTTAACATCGCATCACCTCGCTCAACTGCCATCTTCCACCTTCCTCCTATTCACTCCAAATTAAAAAAAATTAACAATGAAAGGTAAAAAGAGAAGCAAGTGTCAACAGCGGATGCACGTCCTCTCATTCAAAGTGCACCTCTCAAACATTAGAGGACTGCACTCCAATCTCGATGCGGTCCACCACCATCTAGAGACTGACAAGCCACACTTGCTTTTCTTGACGGAGACGCAGATTAAGATGTCCGGCAGATGCAGCGTACCTCAACTACCCGGGGTACTCATTGGAGCATCATTTCTACTGCGGGATGCCAGCTGAAAATCAGCGCTGGGTGTTTGACGCCCAGCAATTGCTGAGTTGGTGACCCTTTCGGTTCAGGTATATTGTATGTCTGTACTCTTTTTTTATTATTATTTTATGTTGTTGTATATTGTGTTGCTTGCGCCGAATAAATGCTATTCTATTCTATTTCCTGCAGCGTGCTGGGGTCTGTGTGTACGTCCGTAATGACATCTGCTGTCAGCGTCTCCGTCACCTTGAGGACACAACACTTTCCACGCTATGGCTGTTGGTGGACACTGGCATGGACAAAATTGTCTATGTCTGTGTCTATCGATCGCACAGCGGTGATCAGGAGACAACTCGAATGTTTGACCACCTCAGTGAGGCCGCCGATAAGGCTCTGCATCGGCACCCTGATGCGCAGCTCGTCGCTCTGGGGGACTTTAATGCCTGTCACCAACACTGGCTTTTCCCGTACCAGAAGACCGACCATGCTGGGAGAGAAGCGCGGAACTTTACGGTATCGATGGGCCTGTCCCAGCTGGTGAAGCAAGCGACTAGGGTGCCTGATGTAGCTGGTCATTCTGCCAACTGTCTGGACCTTCTGCTGACCACCGATGTATCGTAACAGTTTCTTCACCGCTTGGAACTTCAGATCACTGTCTGGTGAAGTCTGTATCGTCCTTCTCCCCTCTTGACTGCGACTCTCGTAGTGAACGGCGAATGTGGCGATACAAGTCAGCAGATTGGGATGAGATGCGTCACTTTTTTGCGTCTTATCCTTGGCAGCGGGTCTGCTTCTCGTCAAAAGAACCGTCGAGGTGTGCGGATGCTGTGTCCGATGTGGTGCGTCAAGCTATGGAGTATTTCATTCCTTATAGTGACGTACCCATTGGAAGCTCAGCTCACCCATGGTTCAACGCTGATTGCGTTCACGCTGAAGAGCGTAAGCATTCGGCGTTTCTAGCCTGGGTTGACGCTCGTGACCGCAAATCTTCGGATCTGAGCTCAGCAAAGAGAGCCTTTAACCGTGCTGCCAAGTCCTAAAAAAAGGCACTAAAGAAGGCTCGCTTTGACCGTATTGCCCATATTGGCACAAAGCTTTCTGCACAGCCATCCGGTAGCAGAGCATTCTGGTCCCTTGCCAAATCGGTCGAAGCGAACTTCTGTCGGTCCACATTGCCTCCGCTGGTTAAACCTGACGGAACACTGGCTCATACGGCGAGAGAGAAAGCAGGTCTCTTTGCATCTCTCTTCGCCCATAATTCTCGTCTTGATACTGGCAGTGCTACTCCACCGACTCTACCTCACTGCAACACTTCGATGCCCGAGGTTCGCATAAGGAACAAAGAAGTTCTGAGAGCACTGTGTCGTCTAGACGTGAATAAAGCTAGTGGACCCGATGGTATACCAGCGATTGTTCTCAAGGCTTGTGCGCCCGAGTTGTCTCCTGTATTGACACGTTTGTATCGCCTCTCGTTTAGGACTGGAATAGTGCCCAAGTCCTGGAAGCTTGCCAACGTGCAACCCGTGCCCAAAAAGGGCAGTCGTGCCGATCCTACCAACTATCGGCCGATTTCGGTAACCTCCATACTCTGCAAGATTATGGAGCGTGTATTGAACTCGCGCCTCATGGCATACGTAGAAGGTAACGATCTCCTCAGTGACCGACAGTACGGGTTTCGCCGCAATCGATCTATTGGGGACCTACTTGTGTATTGGCATACACTAGTAGGGATAGTGGGTGGCCCCACTTGTGGGGCGAGGCCCTCGAGAAGAATGGGGAAGCAATTGCTGTCTCCTTAGACGTCTCGAAGGCCTTCGACAGGGTATGGCATGCTAGCCTATTGAGTAAGCTTCCAGCATACGGCATTTCCCCTGGTCTGATTAACTGGGTAAAAGACTTCCTGAGAGAACGGTATCTTCGAGTTGTTGTCGATGGATGCTCATCAGAGCCCATGACGACTAATGCCGGAGTTCCTCAGGGGTCAGTTCTCTCTGCAACTCTTTTCCTGCTGCATATTAATGATCTGCTGATGCCCGGTATCTATGGGTATGCAGATGATAGCACAGTTGTAGAGAGATGCCTGCCAGGTGCTCGGGCTAGTAAAGAGCAAATCCGGTCCGAACGAGAGGCTATGGTAGAGCGTACAAATATCTCGCTTCAGGCAGTCTCCAAGTGGGGCGAAACCAATCTGGTGAGATTCAACACCGCCAAAACATAGGCGTGTCTGTTCACCGCCAAAAGGAGCCCGTTCACCTCGGCTCCTACTTTTCAGAATGTATCATTGGATTGTACCGACCGCCTTCAGCTCTTGGGTGTCGAAATTTCCTCCGACCTCAATTTTGGGCGGTTCATTGAATCCAAAGCCAAAGTAGCTGCTAGGAAACTAGGCGTTCTTGCAAAAGTCCGGCGGTACTTTACACCGAGACAGCTTTTAATGTTATACAAAGCACAGGTCCGGTCGTGTGTGGAGTACTGCAGCCACATATGGGCTGGTGCTGCAAAGTGCCACCTGGTAGCTTTGGACTCGGTGGAAAGGCGTGCGAAGAGGCTGATTAGTGATCCAGATTTGGTTAAGTCCAATCTTCAAAGCCTTGAGCACAGGCGTAGGGTAGCCAGCCTTTCGGTGTTTTACAGATTGCATTTTGGAGAGTGTGCGCAGGAATTGCATGACTTGATTCCGCCATCTCATTTCTACCATCGGACAAACCGACGCACGGCGAGTATCCACCCTTACGTTGTTGAAACATCTACGGTCCGGACTAAGCGTTTCGCCTCGTCATTTATACCGCGTACTTCGAGGGACTGGAACAGTTTGCCTGCTGCGGTCTTTCGGTATTTGGGTGTCTTCAAGGCTAGAGTGAATAGGCTCTTAATAAACTAGTGCGCCTCACCATCAACGATTGCATCACTGCTTACCATCAGGCGGGATCGCAGTCAAGTACTAGTTTATAACAGATAAAAAAAAAAAAATATGATGGGGCCGATATACGTGGACAGGGCCCAGTAGGGTCGAAGCCTGGGGACTGCTTCTGAAAGGTAGGCTCGGCCCGGGTTTGAAAGGCAACGAAGGTACGGGGTGGGTTTTTTAGGTAGTAAAAGTCTGACACTATCTACAGCTCCGCCCAAGGGCGGGGGATGTCACCTAGATATTTTTTACCCACCGAAAGAAAATGCCCTCCCGCTCCGCCCTAGAGTGGAAGAAGTCATTGGATGATTTCCCACCTTAATTCAAAAAGCCTGGCTTGTTACCAGGTCAACGATTTGCAGCTTCAGTTAAATACGATTCCATTAACCCCTCGAGCGCCGTTTGTATATACGTCTGTACAACTTGGATGTCCTTGTGTTTTCCCCAAGTTTGTACGAAAATTATTTGGTCGAAAATTTTGGTTTCTTTACATATTCTTCTACTCGTATATAATATATTATATTATTTGTTTTTCCTAGAAAAATTCGAAAAAAGTTTTTTTTTAATTTTTTGTTTATTTTTTTGGTGATTTACGTAAACAGTGGAATTTTCCGGGTCAATGAAACCCTGGCGCTCGAGGGGTTTTAACAGCCTAGAGAAAATTCTAGAATATTGAGTTTTTTGTAAGTAAATTACCTGCAGGCACAGAGCAATTTAAATAATATAATTCAGTCTAAATATTAGGCTTCAACAGAGCATAAACCTCAAACATTATTATATGTATGGACAATTGTACATAGATATGTATTTGTTCATGAGGTTAATGCTCGGCCGTTCCGTCAAAGCAAATGTTGGCTAAGTTCAAATCAATTGAGCTGTTAAACCGCGGCTGCATAGTTCGAAAATTGAGCATTATGAATACCAAGGGGGTTAATAAGGACATCCATGAGTGCTGCGAAGTACGTATGAATAATGTTTGCAAGAAACAAGAAAATTAATCTTTTACATTAAGGCTTCAAGTCCGTCCATCAGGCCTATTTTTTTTTTATGGTGGGAAAAAAACATCCTATGACAACCCCCGCTCTTGGGCGGAGCGGGAGATAGTGTCAGACTCGTACTGACTAAAAGACCCACCCCGTTCCTTCTAGCCTTCATACCGGGGCTCGAGCTCCCTTTCGGATAACCCTGGCTCCAGTAGGCTTCGACCCTGCTGGGTCCCTGCTGTTGCTGACAACTCCTTGAGGAGCGCGGGAACAGTGCGCGCCGTCGACGACTTGGGCTTGGTCCGGACAGTTACCGGACGGCCGGACAGCGAGCTACCCATTGCTCACTGTCCGCAAGTCCGCGCCTACGGTGGCCGGAAATCGGGATCAGAATCCCGGCGGCGGCGGCGGCGGCGAGAACGCCGTTGCCTGATGCGGTCGGCCTCGATCTCTTTGGCGAGCATTGCTGCTTCGCAGAAGTCGGCGACCGCCTGCCACTCCTCCTCGCTCCGGACCATGGCCTCAACCAAGGCCCGGCGCGAGAGGTCTCCGCCGCCGATCGCCCCCACGAGAGCACGGCGATGCACCGCCCAAGCAGGGCACACCTCGACTTTGTGCTCCACCGTGTCCTCCGGGCGTTCCGCACAGTGGCGACACCCGGGCTTCTCTTCCGCCTATATCCGGAACAGGTAGCTCCCGAACGTGCCATGTCCGGTGAGGACTTGCGTCATGCGGAAGATAAGGACGCCGTGTGGTCTTTCCAGCCACGCCTCAAACCGTCTTACCGTCGACCATCAGGCCTGAATTAAATAGTCACATACTCGTACCCGCCTAGGCGTCATACGACTATCTGTGCATTTAATTCCGGCCAGCTACGCCAGGATAGATCCCCGCTGACCTTTAAATTCTTTTTTTTTGCGAAATATTGGTTGATTAACATGTGCTATTTATTTATTTAATTCAGATAGAACGGCCGAAACCAATTACACTATTTAAACACATAACACAAAAACAGAAAACAATAAAACATTAAAAAGAACACAGACAAGTCATATGTCGCACAGGACATTAGTGGTAGACACTATTTATTTAATAAATAGTAGACACAGTCATGCATTCATCTCACAGAATTTCATACATTCTGACAGTATCGTCTTCCATTCTTCCCCAAACATATCAAAATCTGTGTTTTTGTTAAGGAGAGCATTAAGCGCAGAGAGTGTCCGCGGTATGGGCGATTTGGAATGTGCAACTGTTCGACACGTCGGAACTGCCAGGAGCCGATGTTTCCTGCCACGGTTGTAGTGGTTTGGTACATACAATTTACAGATAAGGTTTTGTAGATCAGGAGCATCTATAATTCCCCTAAGTATTTTGAATGCCACAATCATCTGGTCAAGTGACCGTCTAGCTTCTAAGGAATTGAAGCCCAAGCAACCAAACAAAAATTTCGTGGGATATAAAAAAGGATAATAGCCATAAAGACGTTTATAGAGATTCCTTAGGAATGCTTTTTGCACTTTTTCTAAAGTTAAAGCATATTGATTTTCAAAGGGATTCCAGACGCAAGTACTTGACTCAAGCTTGCTACGGACTAAAGCTCCGAAAACAAGTTTGATGACATGGGGACTGTGGAAATCGCGACAGTTTCTTAAGACGAAACCAAGACGCCTAAAAGATTCCTTGGCGGTGGATGTTATATGGTTGTGAAAGGTAAGTTTATTGTCAAATGTAACTCCCAGGTCTTTCATAGCATCAGTTCGTGCAATAAGATCGTTATCAAGTTGATATCTGAAGTATAATGGGCGCCGCATTCGACCAAAACTCATTACATAACACTTTGAGGTATTAAAGTCCATTTGGTTATCCAAACTCCACTTATACACTGAGTCTATATCAGCTTGCAGGGCCAGGCAATCAGCCTCGGACTTTATTTCGTAGAAAAGTTTTAAGTCATCGGCGTATAAGAGGCATTTGGCATTTTTAATAACGTCAGGTAAGTCATTGATCATCAAAATGAAGAGGAGAGGACCAAGCACCGAACCCTGGCTTACTCCTGAACGAGTGTGATACGGAAGTGACTCGTATAGTCCTAGTCCCACAAATTGCTGTCGATCTCTTAAATAGTCTGCAAGAAGCCGGAGAAGTCCTGGAGCAACGCCTATCGCACTGAGCTTTGATAGTAGGACGTCATTGTTAACTCTATCAAACGCCTTTCGGAAGTCAAAATATAGAACATCGACCTGGCGTCCGCGATCAAGATTGGTGGAAATAGAGTCAACTAGTGTCAGCAGATTAGAGTTGACTGACCTTTTTGTGCGAAAGCCATGCTGCTCATTGCAAAGATGCTGTTTCACCTGGCTGTAAATACCATCGTGCAGGACATTCTCGAAAACTTTCGCTGCAGAAGATAGTATCGCTATCGGGCGATACTCATCTACAGATGATTTATTTAAAGATTTTGGTATAGGAGTAACGCGCGACAACTTCTACTGGGACGGATAAGCTCCAGTTTTTAATGATAAGTTGAAGATGTAGCTAAGGGGTAAAGTAAGAAACTTCTTACCCTGTTTTAGGAACCATGAAGGAATATTGTCAGGACCAATTGAACTATTCGATTTTAGCTTATCTATCCCTTTGCTTATATCATTCTCAGTGAAATTGAGTATGTTAACATAATTACTGACAGTGCATTTGCTTGGATGAGTTACATTTTCCGCTATACAGTACACTTTGAAAAAAATGTTTTCTGTGTAAAAGTGTTTCTAAAGATCTAAGCCGTTTTGAAGGGGTAGGGAAAAGTTGCAAAATTGCTAAACCAACCACTGTATTGTTGACACAAATTTGTTACTGAACAAAACATTTTTATATTTTTTTTTAAACAAAAGTACCTATTAATCGCACGAAAATATCAATAGTTGATAATGTTGTTCATGATTCTCTAATAAACATAATTATATTTTTTTCAAACCTATTAACCTGGCCGTTACCGAAGGGGTAGGCTACACTAACAGCCAGTTTTTTCATCTAAAGTAACAGCCAAAGTAACGTCATAAAGTAAAAGTAACGGTCAAATTCGTTTCTTCAAAATTTTAACTGTTGATTTAACTGTTACTTTTGCCTTTAACTTTTACTACTCATTAGGGGGCTGTTAAAGCTAAAGTCACTGTCATTTTGACAAAGTTGTAGGTTATTTAGGTTTCACTAATATGTCTTCACGAACTTCGTCCAGTGAAAGTTCAAGATCATCAGACGATGAACTTATCGTTAGTTATTTAACGCGTAGACGTAAAAAGTTTAATGTTCGCAAAGATCATTTCGTATGGGACGACGCTGATTTTCTGTTCCGATACAGAATTTCAAAGGAAACAGTTACATACCTCAGCCTGTTGTTACAAGATAAACTGACGCCAACCACAGAAAATTAAGTTTATTTTCAGTTTGTATTTAATAAGACTACGTTAAATTAACTAATGTACAGTACGGCCGTTCTATCTTGGCGAGTGTGAAGTTAGGCTCTGCGAACTTTAGCGCTTGTGTACCTACTCGTATAATAATAACGGTTTAAAAAAAAAATCCAATAACAGTTGTTAATAGCAATAACAACAACTAATAGCATTAATTTTTTTAAATCATTTAGGCGATTAACACACGGCACCGCGCACCGCCGCGGTTGGCGGTGAAGCGGATCTCATGTTACAATGGTCACTTAGAAATCCGTTGATACCTTACACACGTACACCGCCCGACCGCGCGGTCGAGCCACGGTCGAGCGGTGCTCTCGCAACCACCGCTCCTCCGCGCTGATTTCCGCGCGGTGGAGCGCGCTTACACACGGGGCACCGCAAAACCGCGCGGATTTTTGTGGATGCAGGACGTGTTGCAATTTATCTTTGCTAACAAATAATCAAATGAAGAAGTGGACATTCGTGTATAGTTCAAAAAAAATATTTTCGTGTTTTCTCAAACTTTTGTAGGATAACATGAAAGTCCCATTTAGAGTTCTGCTTCTTACTTTTTTCTTTCTACGCCATAAAAGCCAGATGCTGCCACCACTTCAGAGTCCATTTTCGCCAGTGGCTGTGATAAAACTGGTCAAAATTGCGTTAAATCCATCCGCGCGGTTGGGCGCATAAACCGCCTAACCGCGCGGAGCACCGCTAAGAAATCCGCTTCACCGCCACCGCCCTCCGCGGCGGTGCGCGGTGCCGTGTGTTAATCGCCTTACTTATGTTATCAATCAATTCAATTCTAAAAAAATTCGTTCGTTGGCGTTCGTATAAACAGAATCAACTGACATTCGACTTTTTGACACTACTTGACAGTGGATATTGCGATGTTGTCATGCGTAAAAAAAGCTCCCCACGTTTTTTTGGGGTAATTATGCCGTTTGTGTTATGGTAACTCTATTGACTTTTAGTTTAGCTGTTACTTGGATGAAGAAACACATTTGCTATAATATCAGTAATAGTCAAGTAAAAGTTAATACTTTTACTGATAGTTTTAGTTGTTGATGAAAAAACTGGCTGTAAGCCACTGTTTTATGGCACTACTCGGGCGATTCTTGTGTTCATAAACCTGAATCGTCATCAGCATACATTAGTGGCGAAGCTAAATGTCCAACGGCCCTGGGGCAAGCAAAAAAAAAATCTGGCGTCCCCTTTTTACGTGAGAAATCAACAAATAACCTCTCCTCCTCTGGATGGAGCGGGAAAAAGTAATAGACTTTTGCTGACTAAAACGAGTTGCCATGATTAGTGTTACAACCTTTTTTATTGAAATTTCGAAGGTATGAGAAGTTCTTGGTAGTTATGGAGTGAGATTTTGCCCACCCCCCCCCCCCCCTAATCCGAGACTGGGGGCCCCAGAACATTGCCCCGTCTAGCCATTACACAACTGGACGTAATATCTCTGAAACTCATCGGAAACTCTTTACCTTAACCATCTTCCTCATCCTCACCCTCAAGCTATCTGCCATGACGTGCCATCTGGCGAAGATGGTCGCTTTACTATGTTTTTTGATAGCGAAGGTATTTACGACTGCTGACGCGGACTGGTGAGGTGACAGATTAACAAGCTTCTGACTGTCCAACTCAAAAAACAACTTCGACTCCCTTTCAACTTCCTTTGAAAGTCTTTTAGTCGTCAGTCAGCCTGTCAAAGGTCCACCAATGATCAAGTGAACCTTGGAGATCGAACCGTACGTTTGTCATTATTCTAGCAACGTGTTATAATTTTTAGACCATCATATTGCAAAATGGCAAATCTTTGAATAGAGGGCAGAATATATATTTTACCTATGTATGTATTTGTACATTGTATATGGATATAAAAATACGCGGGAGAAGAAAGGAAGGAAGACCTTGGATGGTGCCTTTGCGCAGCAGAGGAACGGTAATGGCTAGGAAAAAAAAAGAGTACCTTGGCAAGATTTTAGTCGGAAGAAGTCTGCCACTCCTGTCGCTACCTAGAGCGAGAGAAGTTATTTGATGGTTTCTCGCGCAAAAAAGAGAAGTACCAAGACTTAAATAAAATCCCTATTTTACAAGCTTTTATTTAGTTTCACCTGTCCCGATGTTTGTCTGTAATCAAATCTTGCAAATTAAATTTGACCCACTTCCCAGTTGCCGATTGAGCTGAAATTTGGCATGCATGTGTAAATCAGATGACAATGCAAAATTATTAAGACATGGAACTGATCTGATGATGGAACCGGAAGGTGGCCATAGGAACTCGGTAGTTAAACGACACAACCCTATCGAGTTTGGGCTCGTATGATTCGTCTTGACGAGTATTAATTATACAGGTACACTGCGCTTTAAAAGCTTCTTATAAAAAAATACATTAAAAACTTGTTTTCCAGGAAAATATCGACTAAGTAGAAAACAATGTACTTCCAAACATAAAATAAATGCATTTGTTTTTATTGTTTGTTTTTCTTTAGAACGTTTTAATTATTAGAGTACCGTTGTATCTGATATGGTTTCAGAAATTAATTAATTGATAACAAACACGTCAACGTGACTTAAGTATAAAAAAAAAACTAGACTGGCATTTTTTATTTTGTTTTGTCTTTGCACGGTTTTGTGCATTCAGCCAGTGTTTTTAGAAAGTGTTCAGTTTTTATATGTACTTACTTTGAGTTCTATTAGAATGCGGATGTAATACATTTTTATGTTTTTGCAGTAGTTATTTGGCAGTAAATATATTGAGTCAGCCTTCTCGGCAAGCTTTGCTGAGGTAGTACGAGTATTACAATAATATTCTCAGATCAATTTTTCTTTCCAAGATCGCGCCTGTTTCAATGATTCTTCATGGGTAGGTATGTATAAGTAATTTCCAGTTGTAGAAACACTTGGTCACACTTGAGATGCAAAACTACACCAATTTTACGTCACAATATCCATTAGGTATCAATTTATGAATAATGCAAACAAAATCCCGCCAGAAACTCGATTAGCAGAAGAAGAAAAAAAAATTTAAAATTCTATTGAGAATTTGAATTTGGAATCTGGTAATGTTGCGTAATAAATATAAAATATTAGTAGGCATTACATTATATTGTAACTATGTATGTAGGAGTTTTTTTTTTTTTATAGACACGCGTTTGACCATTATCTCACCTGATAAGTACCAAATTATCAATTTTTTGCATCAATAAACTTAGTCCTAGGTACATGTATTGTTGGTATGTTATTGTGCCGCCAACATAAAGGAGATAAAATCGCTGCTTTTGTATGTATCGCGAGTGTAGTGTCGAACAATGGTGTTTCGCACAGTGCCATGTAGCGGATAACGGGACCTGATAATGGGGTCAGATCAACTCGACGCAGGCAACGGGACCTGAGGCTTAAATCCCAAGAAAAGGCGATTCTTCTTGGAATAATACGATGATTTATTTTATTAAATCCGAACCTTCCGCACTCAGCCTACTACAGAAGTAAAAAAGTTTATTAAAGTTTCGATTAAGTCGGGTTTATAATTATTATTGTGAAGTGTCGTGTCGTGGTGCGGGATGCACCAATCAAACGACTCTGTTCAAGATTACGTGATATCATAATAAGTTTTTAGCCAATCAAGCCGACCCCTTTAAAACATTGAGAAAATTCAGTAGGTATGTATCTATATTGACCATCTAAACCATAATTATTATGATTAGCTTAAACACTGATTAACTCTATTCTAAATTAAAATCTACACTAATATAATAAAGAGGTAAAGTTTGTTTTTTTGTTTGTAGGAGGTAATCTCTGGAAGTACCTACTGGTCCGATTTCTAATTTTTTTTCACCGATAGAGAGCTGCTTTAGTCCAGAGTGACATAGGCTATATTTTATGTAGGCGGGCGAAGCTGCGGGAAAAAGCTAGTTCTCTATAATTTGAATAAAGAATCATTAATGACTATGAGTATATTAATATTCTGAACCATATAGACCAAGGGGTCACACACACACAATTTCTCAAAAGTGAATAGCTGAGTGTACCTAAACTATACCAAAACATTGATATTTTTGGAAGCAATAATCTCAGAAACAATGCGCATACATTTTCTGTAATTACATTGTAACTCGCGATAAACATCGACTCCTAGCATTCATTAGTATAACTTTTAAGAACATAAATCACATTATACTAGAAAATATCAACTGATTTAAATAAAATGGATGATCATCCCACATTTCCATGATTTATTTAGACAGAGACACGTTTCCTTTAAAACTAGTTCAACAATAGGAGAATTTAATTTTAGAATAGAAAATATTTTTAAACTATAATGACGCCATTTTGGAGTGGGTGACAAGCGGTGGCCCATTTGTGTAATCTGTGGTGCGAGTTTGGTTGCGTTCATCGCGATTGACGTCACGGGAAGAAGGGCTATTCGTGTATTCGTATACTATTAACACTTTGACAGCCTTTCACGTAGTGAATACGTGATGCCGCTCTTCCCTCAGGACGCCGATCACGTAGTCACTACGTTATCAACTTTCATACCACTTGTTAAAAAATCACGCATTCAGAACGTTATCGGCGTGCAACTCTATTCAAGCGGGTTTCTTTAGCTATCCGTACGTGCATCAATCATCAACCTGTGGTGCGGGGTGTAGGCGTGGGGAGGGGTTTTGTCGACTGGAGCGCGCCAGTACTTGCATCGCCGCCGACTCGCAAGTGCGTTCACGCATTTTGGCGCGAAATGGCTTCTGCGCGACGCAGTTACCGACTCGATTCGACTGAAATTGTTGAATATTTGATAGATGATGACGACTCAGACGTTGGGGAAGCTCCAAATAATGAAATTGAAGGTAAATTACTATTTCAATTGATGTATTATCAGCATAAACTTATTTTCGTCGAGCATGATTTTATATTGTTTTTTTTGTCTCTTCAGAATTACTTCTTGACTTACAAGAAGTCGCATCGGTCGAAGATCGATTTGAGACCGATTCGCCAGACATCATTGAACCGGAAGAGGAGCCCGAGCGGGGTCGTAATAATTTACGAATCAGAAGTTCGAGATCGCGTCGTGGACGCGGTCGGCCGGCAACGCGCTCATATACGCGAGGTCGGGCCGCCAACCGCACTTCACGATCTGTCAGGGATATGGATGAAGGTAATGGGTGGTCATACCAACCAATGCAAGAACCGCGTGAAAGTCCAGTTTTTCAAGAACAATGTCAAGTATTGGCTCAGGTAACTGAAGATTCAACACAATTTGACTGTTTTTCTATTTTCTTCCCGCATTCTTTTTGGGTACTGCTCAAGACAGAAACAAATCGCTACGCATCAGTAATGAAAGCGAAACAGTTGAGACAAGGCATATTGAAACCAGGTACTATGCTGTACAATTGGAAACCTGTGACAATCCAAGAATTGAAGTTGTTTTTTGGCATCATAATTCATATGTCGCTTGTCCACAAAGAAAGTTTTGATTCGTATTGGTCGACGCGGGAAATAATTGAAACTTCATTCGCCAGCAAGCATATAAACCGCAATCGATTCAGAGCCATTTACAGCTGCTTACATTTGAACGACAATGCACGTTATAAACCTCGTGGTCATCCTGAATACGACGCTTTTTTCAAAATCCGGCCGTACTTTGACCAACTTTGTCAGTTATGCGAAAACAGTTTCTATCCCAACGAAAACCTGACAGTAGACGAAGGAACTTGTGGGTTTAGGGGACGTATACACTTCCGAGTGTATAATAAAGATAAGCCAGACAAATATGGTATGAAAATCTACATGCTCTGCGACGCAGCAACTGGATACATACTGAAAATGGTCCCTTATACAGGTGATGCAAAATCTGTGGACACTATTGTCAGAGAATTGTGCGAACCATTTTTTGGAAAATGGCACACCATTTACATGGACCGCTTTTTTACGAGCCCAGTAATCGCCGACATTCTCTGGCTGAATGATACTCGCCTTGTTGGCACAGTCATGGCGAATCGTCGTGGTCTGCCTCAGGATTGGCGTCACCAATCGTTAGACAGAGATGAAATGACTTTTTGTCACCGGGGAAATCTTACCGCCTGCAAGTGGAGAGACAAGCGTGATGTGCTCATGTTGACAACGAAACACGCTGCTACCTGGTCAGAGGTGGAATCTAAAGTAAAAGGTGTTGGTATAACCAAGAGAATAAAACCAGATTGTATACTAGATTACAACCATAATAAAATCGGAGTAGACTTGAATGACCAATATGTCTCCTATTACTCATTGAACCGGAAGACCATGAAGTGGTGGAAAAAAATGTTTTTCAACTTGGTAGCGAGGGCAATGGTCAATTCATATGTAATATATAATAAGTCTCGTACCCAAAGGCGCCGTCCGAAATTCTCGCAATTTTTGATGAATTGTGGTGATAAGCTGGTGGAAACTGCATCAGCTGATGAGCCAGGACCCTCACGCGGCCCACATTTTGTGGGTAAGAGCACGAGATTGACTGGCAGGCACTTCCTGGAGAGGATTCCGAGCACCGATAAAAAAACAAATGTGGCAAGAGTGTGCAAAGTTTGTGCCGACGTGAGAAAGAAGGAAACTGGCAAACGAGGAAGGAAGGAAACGGTCTATTACTGTCCAGACTGTAATATACCTCTTTGTTACCACCCATGTTTCAAAAAATACCATACAATGACCAATTACGCAGGTTAAAATAAGTAAAATGTTGTTGTAAGAGTTTTTTATTTTTTCATTTTTGTTTCATGTTCAGCGTTTATTTTGAAATATAAGAAAAAATAATAATAACATGTTTTTTATTTAAATCATTAAAATAGATAACACATAAACGAAATAAAAAAAATTATGCCTATAGCACTTATAGTTATTTTTTAAAAAATCCTACAATATCTTAAAAAATGGCCGGCGTCCCAGAGAGTGCGCGCTAAAAAACGGTCGGCTGTCAAAGTGTTAATAAGATCGAACTCTTAAGTACATGCATCTCCTGCTAGGGCAGTGAGAACGTTTGATAGAGTTACTGTGGGCCCTAGGACACAAAGGGTATAAATATGGAGGAACATAGGCAGGTTTTGGTCAGTTAAATCTAAAATGCCCTCTCGTTTCACCCCAATTCCAAATTTAAAAAAAATTGGTCAAGTGCGAGTCGGACTCGTGCACGAAGGGTTCCATAAGTACCGTCACTATCGTAATATACTAGCCTATTTGTTGTTGTATGGGCAACAGAAATACATCTTCTGTGAAAATTTCAAAGGGCGCTCGAGCCCCGGTATGAAGGCTTGTAGGAACGGGATGGGTTTTTTAGTCAGTAAGAGTCTGACACTATCTCCCGCTCCGCCCAAGAGCGGGGGTTGTCATAAGATGATTTTTCCCATCGGAAATAAAAAAAAAAAAAAAAAAAAAAAAAACTGTCTTCACTAAGTATAACGATATATTAGATATATACAGCCTGGTGACAGACAGACGGTCAGCGGAGTCTTAGTAATAGGTTCCTGTTTTACCCTTTGGGTACGGAGCCCTAAAAAACCGGTCGAGTGTGAGTCGAACTGGCAAGATAGCGACGTAACTTCATATTTATAGTTTTTAGACTCTTTACTTGTAGTATGAGACCTTAGCTCATTAGCTTCTAGCTAAACAGGAATCCAGGTCAACAGGAAGAACCTACCTACCTACCCTATAGGTTTTGATTTCCTTGCGAGTGTCAAATAAACGGAGTATAAATGACCTTTTGGATTGCGTTGATTAGAATTTCTATTTTTTATTTTACAGCTGCCAAGGTGCAGATTATTATGATATTATTCAATGATACTAAATTAGAAATATCATTGATATTATTAATTTCAGTTTAATTAATACCTCTACGCGTTCTTGAGAAAAGTGGCTTTGACAGATGGACAGATGGACAACAAAGGGTTTCGTTTTTGCCGATTTGGGTGTTTTTAATATCGTGCGGTTTTGATCACGCATGCGGGATTGCCCCGCACGCGTATCCCCCGCAAATGTCCATTTCGTACAAGTATTTATTGTAATGCGTGGAATTACAATAAATACTTGTACGACGCGCTTGTAAAACGCGGGACGCATTTTTTTTTTTTTGAAATTTTTTGCATGCGTTGCAAACTCGCATGCGTGGTGAAATCCGCACGATATTAAAAACACCCTTAAGGTTTCGTTTTTGCCGACTGGTACTTACGGAACCCTAAAAAAGATACAACCACCTGTTTAATTCAGTTTCTAATTCTTTAATAAACATGTATGTAAAATTCAAAGCGGACGCTGTAGACACAAAAGTAAAGATTTCGCCATTTACGTGAACATGTCGAATGACGCGCACCAAGAACGCCATGTCTAATTGCTCTAAGATCAATTATTTTAAATGGCTTTTACTCACTTGTTAATTACCTCATAAATATTTGTTACATTTACTGCGATTTATGTACCGTGAACAGGAATCATTGCCAATCGTCGGATGGTTCTTTCCATTATGAATACTTAATATAAAAATATGCCTAATATTTCGCAATTTTCACACAACGCTATCTAGTCCAAAACTAAGCAGAGTTTGTTCGATGAGTACTAGATAACTAATAAGTTATAGATAAATTACAACCAGACAGAAAAAACAGGGCAAGAGCAAGTCGGACTCGCGCACTGAGGGTTCCGTGCAAACTACCATTCCCGAATGGAGTCTCGAAATTTTTTCCGAATTGCCAATTTTTTTTGTGTCGTATGTAACAACAAATTTATTGTTTTCAGATTTTTTCCTATACCTGTGCTATAAGACCTTGCTTTGTGCCAAATTTCAGGATTCTGGGTAAACGGGATCTTTGAGAGATCAAAATCTACGTTTTTTTTTGCGACATAAACGGCCGTATCTTTTTTATTTGTTGACTTAGAAGTTTGATTTTTTCACAGCTCTAAGGGACCGCAGACCTGAGTATATGGTTAATTTCAACTTGATACCTCCACGCGTTCTCAAGATAAAGGGTCTTGACAGGCACACAGACAGATAGACAGACAGACGGAAGGACAACAAAGTGATCCTATAAGGGTTCTGTTTTTTCCTTTTGAGGTACGGAACCCTAAAAATGATTGTGCTCATCACTCAAACATGGGATTCAATCCCACGATTTCCGGTATAGCAGTCAGTGCTAATAAGCAGTACATCAGCAGGCCAGTCATAGAGTAATTAGCATGTAAGGTACCTACTAAGTAGACTAGTTACGTCTGAGGGTTCTAAGTTCCAGAACTCTGGTAGACAACTGTTCTTTGCTATCTTTAAGAGTTAGCTTTGCTACATTGTATATAGATAGTTTATACCTTGCCATATCGTTCTCTTCACATTTTGCCTCAGACACCCACTTCACTGTATATTTTTATTTCTTTGTTTATGTACTACTAACACTTATAACAAAGTAGACCATATTTTTGTCTTATGTATACATAATATAAAATTGTAGTTTTCAGTTTTGCGCCCATCACGTAAAATGTACGAAATCGATGTAGATAACTTGTATACATTATTATTGTGTGTAACTTGATATAAACCGTTAAATTTTAATCGTTTTAATCCCGTGGATGGTCGATCCGGTGCATGAACGTTTGAACGCAACGCCGAATACTACCTACGGGTCATTGAACTCGCTCAGCTGACGTTTTCTTAAAGAAATTAATTTCGTACATGCGTAAATTAATACGAGTTTTGAAAAAAAGGTACTTTATTTTTTAATTTTATCTTTACAAATCGATAGTGTTTCATGTACCGGATAAATCTTCCGCGGGATTAAAACGATTAAAATTTAACGGTGTGTATTACTTAGGCTTTGTTTCTTTGCAATCAGTTGACTGTATAGAAAGATATACAGGGTTTTTGAAAAACACTGGCAACCTCTCAGGAGTATGTTACTAACATCATAATCAACAACTTTAGTTCTATGACTTTTAAAATTGTATCATATTTTATTTCATCATATTTTCATACAAAAATAATAATATTTAAATTGAACGTTCTAAATATTACTAAGTCTATGCGAAGCAAGCTATAGTACAATAGCGGAGGGGTGCGAGGATAGGGCGATGGGGATGCTCGATGCGCTTGCGTCGCGTCATATAGACGTAATTATGTATAGCAAAATACAGAGTTGAAAAGTGTTAGATAGAACAACGAAATCTTGAAGGTTGATTTTTGGTAAATAAATTATGATTTGTAAAAAGTCATAGAACAAAAGTTGTTGTTTATGATGTTAGTTATACAGTCCTGCGAAGTTGTTAGTGTTTTTTAAATAACCCTGTATATGCTACTTACATTCATTCACTGTTATGCAGTACGAAGTTCGCAAAATAAAGTATTTATGGACCTATTACACTGCGCTGAATATCGCGTGCGATATTCCGACTCGTACTATTTTTCATTCATAGAAAGACAGTCTAATCCTTATTACACTACGCGATACGTCGAACCATAGACTAGACTATCTTTCTATGAATGAAAAATAGTAAGATCGCACGCGATATTCAGCGCAGTGTAATAGATCCTTTAAGTGCGTGCCTACGATTCCGTACAATATAAAATAAAATATCGATGTTGACATAACTTTTTAGCTAAGTTCTGTGTTTTCAGCTACTTTATTAACAATGATGTTGGCTCAGTCACACAGGTAAGTACTATAAATACAAATTGCGTAACACCACGCTCTCTGATATATTTATTGTTAAAGACCTAGTTATTCTGTTTAATTGACCCTAAACAAACAAAATTAAATAATATGAATGGAACGTTACAAAGTGATTTAACAAATTATACCGTAATGATTTACAGCACACGAACTAAATCTCACCTCCTATCTGGAATTGAATGCAATACAGTGTTTACATTTATTTATAGATACGATACGTTATCAGCGTGAATCATCTCCCCACAAACATTTACACATAACGTAGTTGTTTCCAAGAGAGAGAAATAAAGTTCATGGTAATAGAAAGGTAAAGTTTACATCTCATTACGCAGCCTTTAGTCGGCTGAAAGCGGATCTCCCGCCAAAACGATCAGTGCGCGTACTGCCCGGCGCGGCCGTCCGCCAATCAGAGCGGTTCGCGCCTTACGCCCGCACGCGCGCGTTTATCAAAATGCGAATGGCTCCAGCGCGGCGGCGGCGGTATTAATTAAACTATAACAAAATAACTTATAGCCGGGCGTAATCGAGCACGGAGTCAAAGCACAAGCGACCTTCGCGCCGCGAACACATCCTGCGTGCATACAGCATACAGCACATAAACAAAACAAATACAAAGTAAACAATAAATAAAACGACAAAAACGTGGCGGTCCGGTTTACTTCTCTCGTTCTCTGCGCCTCTCCGGGCGTCGTGTTTGTGGCGAAAAAGTAAAAACAAAATCGCGCGCTTGTAAACAGCCTGCAATGAGTTTCAGTTACATTTAAATGTTGCGAAGAACGTGTTGTGCGCTAATGTTTAATAAATAATTATTTAGTGGTGATTTAGAAAATTTAAAACTATTTAATAACTATTAAGTAAATTATAATAATTATAATTAATTAATTACTAATGCAAGGAAGTGTTGGTGCTGAGTGTATACATATGAAGTGGTATTTATTAACGAGTGTTAAGCTGATTATCATTTATAACCGACCATAAAATAATTTGCAACTTTCGTTCGGAGCGAGCGTCCTCTTCATTACCATACGAGTGAGTTACTTTGCATATTTATTTTATACTTTGCTATGCGCCTACACAGTTTATGGGTCAATACTCTTCTTCGCAAATTAAAAGGAAGACGAATAGATTAGAAGTTTATTTAGGCAAACATATGTTTTTTTTTTTCAGTATAGTTAAATTTCATTTTTGTCACTTTACCGGTTTTTTTTTACAAAAAGTCAAACAACTTTCCAACAACACATTTTTTTAAATTACATTGTTAGGAAAAGAATTTGAAAATTATAAACAATTACAAAAAAATTTGAAAGCTGCACTCGTTGTCCGTAAAAAACACAAAAATCCAAAGAAAACGAAACATTTGTAATATAAAAACACACTTTTTAGACGTATGATGTAAACCTAACATTATTTCAGGAACTAAATAGTAGGATATACAAAATATTGGCTTGAGTAAATCAAAGGTTATGCAATAAGAAAATTCTAACATGCCTATATAGTTTTTTAAACCGGAAACAAAAGAAAACAAAGATAAGCCTTGAAAGGAAAACGTACTATCTGATAAGAAGATATGTCTTGCCTTAATTGTAAAATATTGTATATGTTATCGGCCACTTATCCATTAGTTGTCTTCGATTAGTTGCTATCTTTGTTTTCAAATAAAAAGATAGTATGGCATCGTAGGTCTTCAGTTGAGCTATAGCTCTGTTTTTAACTAGAAGTCTTTATTCTGTGTGTTATATTTCAAATAGGAATACGTAAGTTTTTTTTTTCGCCTTGGCTCTAACACAACTATTTAGACACTTTTTCGATTATACATTTCCTATTGTTATATATTTAGTGCTCGCCATTTCCTTATCGATTTCTACATCCGCTCTTTTTTAGTAGTTTTGACTTTCTTTGCATTCACCCTCTTTTCTCTTTGCACTTATTTTTTTAAGCTATTGCATAGCTTCTATCGCGGGCCTTGAGCGTGGAGACCGAATCCAGAAATTCCCCCACTCATTTGTTTTTTGAGCGTGGTGACCGATAAGAAAACAAATGAGTGAACAATCAATCAAAATTCAATTCAATGTGTGAAAGTGTAACTTCAATTAATATCAAAGAAAAAAAAAAACAAAATAAAAAAATACTGCATAAATAAAATAAATAAATAATTATAATTGCATAAGTTGATAAAAATGCTATGCAATAGCTTTACCGCGGCAGTCCCCGAGTGCCACACGTCTTTTTTTTCCATTAAGTTTCAAATAAAGTTAGAAATTTTCACTTTTACTTTCATCAATTACTAAATAGCTGCATTTATGATTATAAAAGAATAACTATAAATTTATTACAAGAAAATAAAGGTTACGTTTATTTTCTTGTACACATTTTGTTTCAAAAATTAAATATAATAATTATCTTTGTTAAAAGGCTTCTTGCCCAAGGCGAGGCCTGTCCCACAGGAAGCTTACAAGTTTCCTATGGAGTTACCTACCTACAAATGATAAAATGCGCAGACACAAAAAGAAATATGAACACTATTACAAAGTACAAGTTTATACTTTACTTACTATACTTTTTAGATATTACTTCTAATCGTCTAGAACTATAATTTACTTTTGCCCGTGGCTTCGCCCGCGTACATAAAATAAAGCCAATGTCACTCAGGAATAAAGCAGCTTTCTATCGGTGAGACAATTTTAGCAATCTGACCAGAACTTCTTGGAAAACATCGTGAAGAAACCGGCATGTCCTAGAACCAAAAATTCAAAGATACGTGACATTTATCAACCCGCACTGGGCCCGCGTGGTGGATTATGGCCCATTCCTTCTCTTAGAGAGGAGGCCTGAGTCCCAGCAGTGGGGACATTAAAAAAGCTGATGATGATGATGATGACCGCTTCCAGAGATTACCTCCTACAGACAAAAAAAAAAAAAACAAAAAACAAACCTTACCTCTTTATATTATTAGTGTAAGATGTAGATTATACATTCTAAAGCATTTGGAACTAGGTTCAAGCTATTCATACTATTAATACATAGGGAATCCTGCTCTTTAAGAAAACATCTGTAAAATTATGGCTAATTAGCTTCAGTCTTAAGCACTTCGAAGTTTACACAGATTTTTAATTTGAGGTATACATACATATGTTTCAAGGTCAGTAACTTCCAGTCAATAGCATCTGCAACGTAATTGGACTATGTAAACTTTTAAGAATGGGTTTATGTTAACATAGCCGTAAAAATAATATATATATATATATATATGTACATACAACAAAAGAGAATGTAAAACAAAATAGTATTGTATATAGAGCGTTACTAAATAAACAAAATATGTGAAGTTTTATGCCTCCTTTGCATATTTTGTCCAATTGGTATTGTTGCATATTTTGTTTATTTAGAGCATATTCTAAAATATAAAAGTCTCGTGTCAATCTGCTGGTTTACAGATCTCATCCGAAACAACTAAACCGATTCTTATTTGGTAGGTCTTAAAATAGGTCGCAGGCATGTTCGACCCTTCTACCCCTTCCCTCTATTTTTTTCTCTCTCGATATTTTATATGGCAGAACAATGTTTCATGAGCCGGCTAGTAAATTAGTAATTTATAAAAAAAATTATTACTTAAATAAGGTTAGGTTAAATCAAAACAAAACTATTTAGTATCAACCTTCAGTGAACATAATTAATTTTAATCAATGTCAGTAGATTGGGGTTAAATTAACAATTTGATCTGTAGATTATTTTTATTAGGTAGATACTTTGTTACTAATAAGCTGAAAAACCAACTACCTAATAATAACAAAAACTTACCGAAACTAATTATTGACAATATGAGATATTG
Organism: Mythimna ferrago; assembly: GCA_910589285.2. Classification (NCBI taxonomy): domain Eukaryota; kingdom Metazoa; phylum Arthropoda; class Insecta; order Lepidoptera; family Noctuidae; genus Mythimna; species Mythimna ferrago. The sequence goes on from OU342693.1 coordinate 8,966,971, forward strand.
TTGTGTTTTTGCTTTATTCTATTGCTTGTCGCATAATTAAATTATACAGGGGTATTTGTAAAACACTAACAACCTTGTTTATTACTAAAACAAATCTTCAAGATTTCGTTGTTATATCTAACACATTTTAACACTGTATTTTGCTATGTCTACCTACGTCAGTATAACGGTACGCAAGCGCATCAAGTACCTCCGCCGCCCGAATACGCTCCCCTCCGCTATTGCACTATCATCTCTCCTCCGCTATTGTACTATCGCTTGTTTCGCATAGACTTCGTAATATTTAGAACGTTCAATTTAAATATTTTTATTTTTGTATGATAATCTGATGAACTAAAACATGATATATTTTTAAAACTTATAGAACAAAAGTCGTTGTTTATGATATTAGTATCATCGTCCTGAGAGGTTGCTAGTGTTTTACCAAAAATAACCATGTACATATATTTATGAGTTCTTGAGATCCATAATAAGATTGTCTGGTGGATATCGCTGTCAGCGATAAGACCGCCAGTGTAACCATAGATTTAAGTTTATGTCGTTGTGTTACTTTTTTGGTGTACAATAAAGTTTATTCTATTATATTTTATTTATTTGAAGAAACTAGATAGGTACTTAACTAGCAAAATATATTTACGGCCTCAAATTATTGATTTCACTCTAGTCATCACCCACTTGCAATTTTGACGTAAGTAAGTTGTCCGTCTGTCGTTTTAACGGGGTCAGTAGGTCCAGTGGAAATTACTTACATTGCCAGATATGATCTTCAATTTATTATAATAAAACCAAAAAAGTGTTCATCAAAAAGCACTAAAATCTCCTAAAGAATAAAGAATAACTGGTGATTTTTTCTTTTTAATTCGCTTTTTGGCCGTCGCGAAAGATATGAGACAGAAGATTCATCAGCTTACTTGAAAGAAAAAACCGGCCAAGAGCGTGTCGGGCCACGCTCAGTGTAGGGTTCCGTAGTTTCCCGTCCGTCACAATAAGTGTACCCACTTATGAGTTTAAAAAATGCTTGCATATAGATTATACTACAAACTTAGTCCAGAAATTATTTTGTAGAACCTTTTTGTCTTTTTGTACAAAAACTGTTCTTTCCATCAAGTTCAAAATGATTTTCCTAGAAAGTCCTTATAAAGTTCTACTTTACAGATTTTTTCATATTTTCTAAACTTATGGTTCAAAAGTTAGAGGGGGACACACACATTGTTTTTTACTTTTGGAGCGATTATTTCCGAAATTATTGACATTACCAAAAAATGATTTTGGTAAACCCCTATTCATTTATAAATACCTATCCAACGATATATCACACGTTAGGGTTGAAATTAAAAAAAAAATCACTTCCCACTTTACATATAGGGGGGCTACCCTAATAAAACATTTTATTCCAATTTTTATTGTACCACTTTGTCGGCGTGATTGATATACATATTGGTACCAAATTTCAGCTTTCTAGTACTAACGGTCACAGAGATTAAGCGAGGACGGACAGACGGACAGACAGACAGACAGACAGACGGACAGACAGACATGGCGAAACTATAAGGGTTTCCTAGTTGATTACGGAACCCTAAAAAGGATTATTCACTGTACATTTTATTTGTACCTACAAATAAAATAAAACTAAACCTAGAATTTTGACGTTGTTTACTTCACGCTTGCACCAAATAGGTTTAGAGGTTCTACCATGAGCTCTTAACGCGATCCCTAAACTGAATTGTTAAAGAGATGGAGCTATACAGTGTGTATAGTTCCATCTCACTTATTCGCTCGCATGTCTGACGTTTTATAACGTCATGGTAAGGCCCCAGTTCAGCAAAACCCAAGCGACTAGCGCGTTGCCTCTTACTGCCTGCTGGTTTTTTAATTTAGCCTGACCTGATTTTAATTTGACCCTGTGTAGTGTTCATAAAGTATAGAATCAGGTGTGTAACACTTGTTTTCTAAAACAGTACTAAATGTCGGCCGGTGCGTATAATTAGTACCTTCACATACACACACGCTGTTTACGAGATTACAGGCTTCTTAAACACCATTTGATCTGACTCAATCACTATAGCTTGTTTAATAGATGCTAATTTTTAACTCAGGGCATTAAAGTGAGTCAAAATAGTAGTCGGTTTAAAAGTAACTGAATGTACACACAGACGTACACATTATGCTTGATAGGATATACAAAGAGTTACTAAAATATCTTTTATTTGCCTTGCAGCCGCAGGCAACTGCAAAAAAGGCAACAGTAAAAAAAAAACAGTATTTTCTTCGTCGTATCGATAATATCTACCAATATCTGTAGTAAAATTTTAAAGTGAATTTTATGATGTGTCATGTAACGTGTAATCTCCAGAATCATTGCACATTTATTTATTTATTACATTCTTTATTGTACACCGTTTAAACAAAAAATACAGGACAAACATTATTAAAAATAAGTGTACAATGGGCGGCCTTATCGCACAGGGCAATTTATTACAGTCAACCTTTGGATGGACTAAAAGAAAGGACTAAAATCTTTCTGATTTTGGGGCTATCAGTGTCTTTTTTTTTAATAAAACCGGCCAAGTGCGAGTCGGACTCGCCCATGAAGGGTTCCGTAGCAGCAAGTAACATAATATAAAAGTTCTTGTAGTTCGTTGTAACTTTGATCGATGTTTTAGTAATTGTGTATTTTTTTAAATTTATGACGTATTAAAAAAAAACTACTTATTAGATCTCGTTCAAATCAATTTTCGTTGGTGGTTTGTATGGTAATGTACATCATATTTTTTTTAGTTTTATCATTCTCTTATTTTAGAAGTTAGAGGGGGGGGTGGGACACATTTTACCACTTTGGAAGTGTCTCTCGCGCACACTATTCAATTTAGAAAAAAATGATATTAGAAACCTCAATATCGTTTTTGAAGACCTATCCATAGATTAAAAAAAAACTACTTATTAGATCTCGTTCAAATCAATTTTCGTTGGTGGTTTGTATGGTAATGTGCATCATATTTTTTTTTTTATCATTCTCTTATTTTAGAAGTTAGAGGGGGGGGTGGGACACATTTTACCACTTTGGAAGTGTCTCTCGCGCACACTATTCAATTTAGAAAAAAATGATATTAGAAACCTCAATATCGTTTTTGAAGACCTATCCATAGATTAAAAAAACCGGCCAAGAGCGTGTCGGGCCACGCTCAGTGTAGGGTTCCGTAGTTTCCCGTCCGTCACAATAAGTGTACCCACTTATGAGTTTAAAAAAATGCATATACGATTATACTACAAACTTAGTCCAGAAATTATTTTGTAGAACCCTTTTGTCTTTTTTGTACAAAAACTGTTCTTTCCATCAAGTTCAAAATAATTTTCCTAGAAAGTCCTTATAAAGTTCTACTTTTCAGATTTTTTTCATATTTTCTAAACTTATGGTTCAAAAGTTAGAGGGGGGGGACACACATTGTTTTTTACTTTTGGAGCGATTATTTCCGAAATTATTGACATTATCAAAAAATGATTTTAGTAAACCCCTATTCATTTTTAAATACCTATCCAAATATATATAACACATTAGGGTTGAAATTAAAAAAAAAATCACTTCCCACTTTACATATAGGGGGGCTACCCTAATAAAACATTTTTTTCCAATTTTTATTTTACCACTTTGTCGGCGTGATTGATATACATATTGGTACCAAATTTCAGCTTTCTAGTGCTAACGGTCACAGAGATTAAGCGAGGACGGACAGACAGACAGACGGACAGACAGACATGGCGAAACTATAAGGGTTCCTAGTTGACTACGGAACCCTAAAAAAACTACTTATTAGATCTCGTTCAAATCAATTTTCGTTGGTGGTTTGTATGGTACATCATATTTTTTTTATTTTTATCATTCTCTTATTTTAGAAGTTAGAGGGGGGGGGGGGGATACATTTTACCACTTTGGAAGTATCTCTCGCGCAAACTATTCAATTTAGAAAAAAATGATATTAGAAACCTCAATATCGTTTTTGAAGACCTATCCATAGATACCCCACACGTATGGGTTCGATGAAAAAAAAAATTTTGGGTTTCAGTTCTAAGTATGGGATCCCCAAAATTTATTGCTTTTTGTTCTATTTTTGTGTGAAAATCTTAATGCGGTTCATAGAATACATCTACTTACTAAGTTTCAATAGTATAGCCCTTATAGTTTCGGAAAAAAGTGGCTGTGACATACGGACGGAGAGACAGACAGACAGACAGACATGACGAATCTATAAGTGTTCCGTTTTTGCCATTTGGCTACGGAACCCTAAAAAGGCGTTAAGCTTTTAAAGACACCTTTTTCTACATGTAGATATTATGATTATTTTTTATACCTGTTAACGGCAAAAAGACGTTGAACTTATACCATAACCTACGCTCACCATACATTAAAATTACGCTCCTTCTGAAAAGCAAAAACACTGCTAAATGATGGCATAGTAACATACTGTCCGTGAGTTAGTGTTAAAGTGAACGTAACAAATAGAATTTTGAGTAGCCTGTCATGACCTTCTAAGACCAAAAAACTGATATAGCATCAGCGCAAAAAATGGCTTAAAATATTACTACAAAGTATGAGTAAAAATTCACAAACTGCTCGGAAATTTCTTAGTCTATCTAGACATGTTTTAAATTGTGTACCTAATAGTAATGGTTTAATTAATAACGATGCCGAATGATAAATTAAATTTTACATAGCAGACAGAATAATGGCCATCAAGAAACTGGTTTGATGATGTCAGACATATGGAAGCTAGCAAAACCAGACAGCAGCCATTGAATAAAATATATTATTTATTTATTATATTCTTTATTGTGGCGTACAATAAAGAATATAATAAAATATACATAAACAAAAAATATATGACAAACGTTTATGAAAATAAGTGTACAATGGGCGGTCTTATCGTACAGCGCAATAAATTAAAAATATTTATTTAACTGGTGGAATAACCACCAGGACAGTAGGCCGTCTAGGTCATTGGTCGGTGAATTACACCGGCAGGTGTAGAAGAACAGTAGACAATTTTTTTTTTATTTACTTTCCCGTAATAATAATTCAAATTATTCAAACAGTTATTTGTAAACCGGTGGCAGTCGGTAAGACAAATCCGAAAATTTGACCACCAGGCATACCCTTGGGTAGTATGATCGGGGCAGTACCTGATCACACTGAACCTGCATGAACAAGTGGTCATGCAGGTTCAGCGACATCCAGCTACACTGAAACAAGAAGCAGGCAAGTCCAAACAGTAAAGAAAACACTAGGTAGATGATACCGTGTTAGAGACTTGTAGAAGTTCGTAGACGACCTAGGTAGGGTGTGATGTGAAAAATATTTAACACATTGAATTTTCGTCAAACCATTGCTGTCTAATTATGAATGGATGTAATCCTTACTAATATTATAAAAGCGAAAGTGAGTTTGTTTGTTTGTTACATCTTCACGCCTAAATGGCAAAACCGATTTTGATGAATTTTGGTACAGAGATATTTGGGACCCTGGAAACGGACATAGGCTAAATAGGTTTTTTTTATAAAAAAAGTGAGAAAAGGGGGAGAAAGAGGGAAGATCTTTTATGTACGCGGGCGAAGCCGCGGGCAAAAGCTAGTTAATTATAATGCAATGTCGTTGTGCCAAATTGAGCAATCGATCCACGTCGTTAGTAAGTAATGTATTCCGAATTCATATTGAATAAACGTAGAAGAAAGGAAATCAAAGAAATTGTGTTAATGATTATGTGATTATGTGAAAGAGGATTTATTGAGAAAGGGAGAACTGTGTGATGAAGGCTGATAAGGACACACTGAAAAAGAGAATAATGATTCAAGTAAAGAGGTCTAGTCGTTATTTCAAATAATATTTATTTATTTTCGCAGCTTGGCCCTCGTACATAAAATAATTATAGCCTATAACACTCGGGCAAATCAAAGCAGCTTTCTATCGGTGAAAAATTTTAGCAATCGGACCAGTACTTTCAGAGATTACCTGTTACAAACAAGAAAACAAACTTTAAATTTTGTACTTTAACTCCTAATAATATTAGTGTAGATGTAGATTAGATAATAATTTACATAATGGAAACCTGTACGTATTTACGTACAAACTGACCTATGTTAAATAGTTCGAACCCCGAATCGAGTCTCGAAGATTTTTCCAAATCACAAAAGAATTTTATCATCATCATCATCATCATTTCAGCCGATAGACGTCCACTGTTATACATAGGCGTCCCCCAAGTGTCGCCACAATGCACGATCTTATATGTATACAAGGTGTAAGGGACAGCCCTCCACAAACTTTAAGGGCTTGCTCAGTAGACGATACTGAATAACATTCTACAAAACATTTTTTCAGGAAACGGAAAAAAAAATCCGCCTCACCATACAAAATTATAAACTTGATTGGCCAGTTTGTATGGAGAGGCCGAATTTTTTTTTATTCTTCCCGGTGTATCGAACTGATCTGATGATGAAGCCAGAAGGAAAAAAATAAATTAATGTAATCTAACTATTTACCGTATATACATAACTTTACTACTGTATGTAAATAACTTTAATTTCGGAAATCGGTGTTAAATAACGAAGAGACAAAACTATTATAGAAACACCGACTTCGAAATTAAAGTTATTTTATACTTTTCAGTGTTTTACCATTGAAGTTGGTTATATTTTTTTTGTAAAATGTTGTTTTTTTTATATTATAAGGCTAATTGTATATTTTTAGGGTTCCATAAACCCTAAAAACATCCATTCAGCCTAATCACATTCCGTAGTTTCTTTCAGGTAACCTGGATTGAACAGAGAACGCCTAAACATAAAGTTCACTTAGTGCAAATATGAAATTAACTAGAGAAAAATATCCATAATTTCTATGCTATTTGATTCAATAATATTCTACTAACAATAAGATATTGTTTTTTTGCTATGCAACAAAAACAAGAAGGTAATTGGACTGGAGAAGCAAACACTACTCGCGTGTTCGGAAGTGTCCCACTGAGGCGTATAGTTCCGACAGAATCCATACTTTCATACTAGTGTCTGAGTGTGTTCCGTTAGCCCGCACGCGATGCGCTAATATGGACAATGAGACGGCCGACTCAATATTAATGGAATGATGTACAATGTATGCAGTGGCGTAGCCAAATATCAAAGTCCCCAAGGCCTTTGATAACTAGCAAAAAAAAAAAACTAGAAACCCCTTTTTTACGTAAGAAATTATCAAATAATTTATTTGGCTCTGGTTGGAGCGGGAATGTGTGTCAGATTTTTAATGACTAAACGAATTTCCCTAATTAGTGTTGTAGCCCATTTTATTTAGATTTTGAAGGTGGTAAAATTGTTCTCTAGTTCAATAATAGGTTTGTTAATCAATTTTGGGGGGCCCCGAGCTCAGGGGCCTCGGGGCCCTGCTCCGCCTATCGATTTAGTAGCTACGCCAGCGAATGTGTGTGCTGATAGCCGCCATATTGGAACGCTAAATTACAGTTGGATTCGTACTTCCGTCACAATTATGGAGATAATATCTGAACGAGTATTGACTAAAGTGAAATCGATGTTTTTTTCAATTATCTTTGATGTTCGTTTATTTTATTCATGGTATGTTTATAGAATGATGGAGCTTGCTTGCTTGTTTCTTTACTTAGATAGTCTACCAAAATAACCTAACTAAAAAAACGTTCCATAATAATAATATAAGCGCGAACCTATAAACAATAAAAAAAAAATTAAACTCATTAAAGTATGTGCAAAACAATGCTTATCGTTTTGGTTTTTCTGTTTATCGTATATTTTTTCCTGTACCTACCAGGAAGCTACCAAGAAGAATTGGTGACTATTGAATTAACTATTATATTTAAGCAATTTTGTTATCAGCAATTTAAAAAAAAAAACCCTAAAGTTGTAACCCGGACTACGATAGCGTTTCTATTTGAGTCGTAATAATACAGTTTTTTTTTTGAGATGATAGGAACACAAAAGATGAAAGAGGTTAGAATGGTCTTGTGAGCGATGCAGTAGTTTCTCAAAATATGATCATGCTCATAATTGACACAACCAATAGCAAACTTGCGATCTAAGTGTGCGCGGTCTGTTATTTGCGTAATACGCGTTCGTATTGGTTTATTGCCTGTAGAGGAGTTAAAGGGTGTGAGACAAGCGGCGACACTCGTTGTAGTACAAATTGGAAAGTATTTCCTTTCTAACCTGTTTCATCTTTTCTGTGGATATAACCATAGGTCATTTTACCAAATTTCTATGCACGTTTCATGCGATCCTTGGGCTGGCTTTGACCTCTTGCCATACAACGTGGCAATGCCGCCAGCCTTTTGGGCAAACTTCCAGTCGACAGCGATGCGGAGGAATTTTTTGACGCCATATTTTAGGTAGAAGTTATTGTCTTTAGTGTAAAATGTAGTTTTAATTAGTTAAGTGTTTTTATTTCTCTTGTTATATCTATGTTAGATAAATATACAAATTATAAATAAGGATAAAAAGTTATTATCAACAAAAAAAAATCTATGCTGTCTGAATTAATTATGTAGCTAGGAACAAAATATCTTTTATTTTAATTTGAAAATAAGGTGTAATATATTTAACTATTTTACTTATGAGCAAATCTACACTAAAATTATAAAGAGGGACTTTTTTATTTTTGTGTGTGTGTGTGTGTATGTTTTTAATCAATAAACTCAAAAACTACTGTGCCGATTTCAAAAATTCTTTCACCATTGGAAAGCTACATTCACCCTGAACTATATTTACTGCCCATGCGAAGCCGAGACGGGCCGCTAGTTATAAAAATAAAATCAAACAATAAAAAGTAAAGGGTTCCCGAAACGGTCAATTGCGATTGACAATATTTACGTGAATGACAATGTATTACATAAACTAAATGATTATTTTTTGCATTAATCAGCGACAATCACGTAAATCATAAATATTGTCAATCGCAATTGACCATTTTGAGGATTTTTTAACATCATGTCAATCTTATTGGACCGTTTTGGGGGACCCAGAAACTGATTTCGCGCCCACCTTAAAATAAACCTGTTGCGTTTTGTGTAGATACCTCTAGAGAAAAAAAAAGAGCACAGGTAAAGTCCCTACCCAATGGTCTTCTTAAAAGACAACAATGAAAGTATTCGTTCACACTTTCGTTCACAGCTCGTTCTATTATCTGTTTGGCAGGCGAGCATGGCGGGCCTGTGTCAATGGGCTCTGCTGACCATCGCGGCTGTTCAGCTAGTGAGGTGTTCAGAGAACACGGTGGAAGAAATCGTGGCCCACACTTATGAGTAAGTACCAATTAGACTATACAGCATGAGTTGAAGTTTGAAGGTGGAAGTCTGGTTCAGTAAAATCGTGTGTGCAGGGACCTCGACGTATAAATTTTGTTTCAGACGTTTGATTCATAAATGTAGTTTACTGTACTTTTTTAATATTTAATATTCTTTAAACATTGCTGCACACTAGGAATAACTCACATACGCAAGACACTTAGACCCGGACTACTTATCTGTAGGCCATACAAATATTTGTCCCGTACAGGAATCGAACCTGCGACACGCAGCGCAGCAGCCAATTGCTTAACCACTCCGCCAACCGTACCGTGAATTATAATAGTTATTATTATCATCTAATTAGTCCGTTAAGTCCTACTGCGGAGCGAAAGACCTCCTTCTTCCTTTTCCACACATACCTGTCTTCTATCATTGCGGGCCAGTCCCTCTGGTAAGAGTCAAGTCATCTCTCCACCTTTGTCTTGGTTACCTGACAAGCTGCTTTTCTGTAGTGGGATTGGGCGGGACATGTCTGCCGAATGTTAGATGAGCTGTGAGCTAAAGAGCAACTTGCTGGGTCTCATTAGGTAAATGAAAGGCCACATAGCGGCAGACAAAGACGAAGGTGGATAGTTATTATAATTAATTTGGTCGTTTATTTATTTAGAATTATACAACGTTAGTTTTAGTAAGTATATGCGGAACCCGAAACACGTGTCTAGTATTTTTATATTAAGAGTCTATGTGCAAAATTTTATAACTGTATCATGAAAAATTACTAAGTTATAAGCTTGTTTTGCTACCTTGTTGTCCTCATAAATACATGGTTACCAAGCCATCCGTGAGACTAAGGGGTTGTTTTGCTCCCGCACCCAGCTGTACGCTGGCTCCTAGTGCCCTCCATGACCTGCCGTGATCTTTGTTGTACCTATTCAGTGTCAGTGGTGTACAACTTGTGAGCTTTTTTGAATATTTTTGGAAAAAAATAATATAACATGGTGTAAAAAATATTGCAATCGATTCAGTATTCAGGTTCTACTGAAAATAATGTTGATGAAATAAATTAATCAACAAATGAAAAGGTACAAGGTAGAGAAAGAAACGTTCTGAAATCCATTGTTGATCGAAGCGAAATCCAAATGAAGGTTTAATTCTTATGAAAGAAACGCTTTGTATTTAATCTGTTTACTTAGGCAGAGGTTTAGGTATTTTTAACAATGCAATAAAAAATAATTTTGTTTGAATACTAATATCTAGGTGATACCATTTTAAACAACTGTTGGAATTTACCTTTCGTAAAAAAGACAGTAGGTAGTTTTCTTCATCACATCACCGGGGGACATCTCACCAGAGGGGGAATGTCACAATAATTTTATATTTGTATTTTATACCAGCACTCATCCACAAACTCAACAAACTTCGAAAAACTACGTTACTTTGATATTTGATCTCAATAAAAATAATTAATCTTCTGAACAATGGTTTTTTCTCCAAATTATTTAATAAGAACATTCCCTGTTTTTTACTGGTATTACATCTATGTGTAATGTAATTTTATTCTTAACTCATCGAATGCCGTAATTAGAGACACAATAGAAAGACAATTGCTTATGTCGAACTGGGGCCGTATTATGACCTCTTAAAACCATCATGTTTTCGGTGTGAAAAAGAGACGGAGCTATACAGGACAAATAGCACTATCCTTTTCTCACACAGAAAACATGATGGTTTTAAGATGTCATAATACGGCCGCTGTATAACTTAATACATTCAAAAGGTTTGTACAAAAACTCGTCAAATTTTGTTAAAACTGCGATACTTACTGCAAACTTATATATTCTTATTAAAAATAATTATACTTCTAACTTTGCCTGTACCCTTCATTTAATAAAATTACCACAATATACCTACCGGTATTTGAATAAAGAATTCAAAATAATTGAGAATTTTTTGAACAACCAACTCTATGAATTCCCAAACAAAGTTTAAAATTGAATTGCAGCCCATTTGATAAAATCCCCGATAAAATCACATCGAAGCAAGTGTAGTAGTTTTATGACGTGCAAGGGACTTTATGACTTCAATAAACAATTATTTTGCCACACTGAGTGTACTAAGGCATTAGCAATTGTTGGCAATATCCAACATACGTAGTATCTCTAAGTAGTCTGCCCCACTTACCATCACGTGGCCGAGACGCTGTTTGTTGCATTGTTTTTTTTTAACTTACTACACATAATTTTATATTTACTCAGTTGTAAATTTTATTACCCATTTGTCCTTTAAAAAATGCTAATTTGCATCCGTACGCATTTGCTGAAAATGCTGATTTGCATCAACTGCAACAGTTAGCTCACCGTCCGAACGTCCGGTAACCGTTCGGACCAAGCCCAACTCATTGACGGCGCGTACTGCTCCTCGCGCGCCTCAAGGAGATGTCAGCAAACCGTAGGAGCCTAGAAGGGTCGAAGCCAACCGGGGCCAAGGATCTACTTCTGAAAGGAAGACTCGGCCGTGGTATAAATAGCAACGATGGAACAGGAGTGGGTTTTTAGTCAGTAAAAGTCTGACACACCCTCCGGTCTAACTTATGAGCGAGGGATGTCATTGGATGATTTTCCCACCAAAAAAAAAAAATAAAGTTCAGTTAAAAACTAGCATCAAGCAAGTTCTATGCCTGGCATTTTGCTTAATTGGAAATATTTGGGGGAGACGTGAAACAGTTTGGTTTATAATAGACTTGAGTTTTATGTTTACTTACATTGTGTGTTTTTCTTTTTTTTGTCTTCTTAAAACCATCTTTCTATAACCATAGTTCACGGTGACCACTTGCCATCAACTAATTTACCTTCCATTGACATACGAAATACCTTCCACAGACCATCATGGCGCTACAAATGCGTGGCCGATGAGGGTTGCGAGCGCACGACCCACCCGTCGGCTGAACTCAACAGTAACTCCAGCAGCCTAGTATTCAACAGCCTCGATGTCTGCCGGACTGTCTGCGGCCGGTTCGGGGGGCTGTGGCCTAGACCCATCACCGCAGCCATTGGAATGCAGACCGTGAAGATACATCCTAACTATCTCAGGTATGTCAGCTCTTATTTTTTTTCCAAGCTCCCACAAGACCAAAGTACGCCAGTTTATATGAATTTCAAGCGTATTAAGTATGCGTCTAAAGGGTTGGCCACACGGTTGCAAACTAGCGGTCCAACCAAGGTGATCTCGGTACAATGCGTTCCAAATGAGAATAGGATTGCCCGCCATGTTGTGACGTCACGATTTACTGTCAAATCGAGGAAAGAAATTTTTAAACATTAATTAATTTACGAAAAATTTAATATATTTATGAACTGTGAACGAAAAAAGTTTAATCAGAATCCAGTTCTTCAATTTTACTCATCTCTAGGTTTTTCAATTTTGCCAAAATTTCTTCGATTTGACAGTACGGCGAGACGTCAAAACATAGAAATCGGTCCTATTCTCATTTGGAACGCGTAGTATGTATGTTTGGTTTGTGTTGCGGCTACATGGATGTAATCCACGCGCCAAAACGTTCGGTAGTTGGGAAAACGCGCCTCCCAACCAAGGGCGTTGAAGGTCATGGATTACAACTGCTGACTACACGGATTGCAACTAGCAAGGTCACCTTGGTTGGGACGTCGGATTGCAATCATCTGGTCACCCCTCAAGAGTACGTGACGCTTTCAACGTTTAAAATTTCTTGTAATAAAAAATGTTCAGGTTTTTGGCAATGTCATTGATCTGGGATCATTCAATTGAAGGATAAAAAAATGGTCACATTTACCACGGGTCTTTTCCGCCGAAAGGGTCAATAAAGCGACTTTATATTAACTATAAAAACTCTTCTTGCTAGAATTTAGGTACTTATTTTGTGTCGAAAGTGACCAAATTAATAATAGGCATTTTTACTAAGATTTAACTCTTACTTAAAAAAAAGTACGGTTTTTCAGTACTTTTACGTTCGCGTAACTCGACGAAAACTGAGAACAGTTTTGGTTTTTAATAATTCGTAATTTTTGTAGGTTACAGATTGTGCCCAGAATTATATGACCCTTGATAAGCCATTTTACTACTTTATTTATTCTTTTATCTTACTTTTATTTTATTTTCACTACTTCTCATTCCTTCTTCTTTTCTTATTTCTCTATTATTATTTTTTGAACTACAAAACGAAATAGAAAAAGCCCCATTCTAAAAGTTGTACAATGTACATATTAAAGAGTACTTTTAACCCCTAAAAGATTCTCAAATAATAAAGATACCCTATATCCCGACCTGAGGCATGTAACAATGTGCTTTGTATAAAATACAGCCATCAAAAGTAAACCTTGACCTAGCTACTTAGTACCCGAATTATTTACAGCAAACTCTTTGAACAACTCAAGAACATTGTGAACAAAATTATTCTTACCATACACAGTTACTGGTTGAAATGTAATCGTTATCGAATATTTGTTTCGCTAACAGTTCGACGCAATCGATTGTTGTTTGATTTATCAATCAATAAACATGCTCACACAATAGCCGATGTATGTTATCACAGTGTTTAATTAGTAATCGAGTGTTGAACTCAGCTCTTCCATGGACCGTGTCATTGATTTGTTTATGGGCATCATTGAGGTTAAGGCTTACAGTTATGTCAATATTGAAGATGGCAAATATTTATTGAAGTTAGTGAGTACTTTACTTAATTAAAATTAATTTTGGCAGCGTTATTGATTTAGCTAGTTAGTGATATGTGCCACACGGCGTTCAGTGTTCGATGCCAGATTAGGTGAAGAGAAAAATTTATGGCAATTTCTGTCATATCTAGTAGAGAGATTCTGTGGGACCATTTAAGGTCTCATACCTTAAATGATCTTATAGAATCTTTTGATCCGTACATGAAATAGGATTGCCATACCCCAAAATTTTTTTTATTTGGTATTTTAGTACTTTTTTTTATGACTGTACGTAATTTATTTCTAAAATCTGTGAATGCAGTTAACAATATATTGAAAAGTTATAAATGGTTTTCTGTAATTTTCAAGGTTTTAAGTTTCTGTCCTTATTGCCTCTCCTCAAAAATCCACCTGAGTAACCACTCAAGAGCGGATTTGAGTATTATGTCTGATACTAGCTATCTGCTCGCGGCTTCACACGGGTGCACAATATAATATATAAATAAATCTTCCTTATTTATTGCTATTTATAATTAGTAAAATCTGCACCAAAACTCCGTTAGTGGTTAAACATAGAAATATAAACTATAAATAGGGTTTATAAGCGTTTTTTTTTTTTAATTATTTTAATATAGTTTTTTTTTTATTTTTATTTAATGGCATTCCAACGATTTAGCTTCGAATTATTATAAGATTTGAAGTATTTCTTAAGCCTATTTATTTGAAGTATTTGTTTTCTTTAGCCTGAAAAGCTTTCTTTCTGAAAAGGTCCAAGAAAGAATGATGTTTTCTGGAACTTCGGTAGTGTTTGACACGTTCCTAACACAAAATACTCCATTTAGAAACTGGCCCTTATTCACTAATACATTTTTTGGGGCACTGTGACAATTAGACTTAAAATCTAAAGTGAATTCGTTACTTACTTTGAAGTTTTATAATATTACATAGGGTTTTAGAGGTTTCGTTTCTTATAATGTTGTGTGCTTAGGTACGTGTTATGTTCTCATCTTTTAAAACAATATTTTAATGAAAATCATTTTTTCATAGCAAGCTTTTATAGCTCGGTATAACTATACAATTAATGCTCGTCAAGACGAATCATACGAGCCCAAACTCGATGGGTTGTGTCATTTAACTACCGAGTTCCTATGGCCACCTTCCAGTCACATCATCAGATCAGCTCCATGTCTTAATAGTTTTGCATTGTCATCTGATTTACACATGCATGCAAAATTTCAGCTCAATCGGTAACCGGGAAGTGGGTCAAATTTAATTTGCAAAATTTGATGACAGACAAACATCGGGACAGGTGAAACTAAATAAAAGCTTGTAATTAGAATTTGCTACCAAAATAACAACAACGTTGTAACTAAATTTTTTTCACCTACTTAACATGAAAAACGACTATACATGGGAAACTAGATTTAATACCTACCTAATTAGGTGTAAACTCCAACAACGATGACATGAAGAAATCGCGTGTTTCACATCCTTTGCATCATGACTAGGCCGTACCTACTTGTGAGGGTATAGTGTATAAGCATTGTATTAACTACTCTTTTAACTATGTTACTTAACTTAAAGTGAATCCACTTTGGTCATGAACAAAGACTATATTAATACAAATTACAATGACTGTCTTATACAAAGCTTAGTTTAAGACTAAACGAATAATGTCTTAATATTTGATGGAAGTACTGGTCTTGCTATAGTTCCCATGCTCCTCACGTTAAGAGGTCAAAGGATTTTTTTTTTCTGGGCTCGAAGTATTGCGAGCACTTGAACGGCCATGCCGAATATGCCGATCCCGTGACGTCACCAAGTACTCCAACGCCGTCCTCGTCCATAATGTCATCAGAGCTATCGACGGCCATCGTAACAAATTAATTTACTAGCGTGTAACTTCGGACCCGTAAAAAAAGTTTTCACGCGCAAGAATTTTCCCAGGGGAACGCATTAAGAGGTCTCTGGCCATGGTCTGTCCAAGCAACTCGTGCAAATTTCTTTAGTCATTTATTTATAAATAATCCCCAAATGTATTAGAAATGTAAATGCCAAACAGTGCTGTAACAATCAGATGGTAAATATCCAACTTCTGCAACAAACTTCAGCAGCGTAAATAATTTTACATGCTGAACAACATGCTGTGTTCTGCTAATTAAAACCCTGTTTAATTAACAATTAATATCCACATATCTATAAAATTAACATAAGAAGAAACAAACACAAAACAGGTACAAAGGTGATGTATAATTCTAAAGAAACTTCTTTCAGCATACATAGAAAAATAAATACATAGATACTACTATGTATTATGAAATAATATAACATACATTGAAAGGATATACTGTCATAAACCTATTATAAGGAAATACCAAATACCTTTATAAACATAGGATAATAAATACTGATGACATAAATATAAACAAATAAATATTATAAGATATTTGAATAATAATACATAAATATTTGCAACTCAACGGAAAGATAGTGTTCTTTCATTCTTCTTTTAAAAACCTTATCAGTGTGGAAGTTTTTAATGGCCGTTTTCACATTAGA
Source organism: Mythimna ferrago (assembly GCA_910589285.2). Taxonomy (NCBI): domain Eukaryota; kingdom Metazoa; phylum Arthropoda; class Insecta; order Lepidoptera; family Noctuidae; genus Mythimna; species Mythimna ferrago. Next base: position 8,983,508 of record OU342693.1, read on the forward strand.
CGATTACGATAACGACACTGTGACGATACGATATAAGCGATTTGCAGTGTCCTATCACGAGTTCTTAAGGGGATGCCTCTCGACATTACATTTTCAATGTTTCTCATACAACCACTCTTACGCGATTATGACGTTACGTACATTTTTCATTACATATTTTGGAAAATCAGCATCTTGTGGATATTATCTAGGCTTCTATTGAAATCAATTTATAAATTCGTGTAAAATTAGTCCAGTAAAGACCTCTGAAAATCTGCTATTTTGCATGAACTTTGACACTTATATAATTTACTCAAAAATTAAAAAAGTGTAACAATAGAAGCCTTGTAAATTTTATCAAAATTCTGAATAACGACAATTTTTTCATAAACTTTTAAGGGTTAAAAAAAACACGTTTTCCTGAAACAATTTTTTGTAAAATATTCGAAAAAATCGAAGAATAACCGAATGTTAATTGAGTTTTCAGGCGTTATCTTTATTTTTTCGAGTTGCCTTTTCGTCAAACATCGCGTTGGATTGCGTTAGATGAAATAGCAACCTTTCTATCAATGCTTGATGTTGACGATAGGCGAGTGGAAAAACAGCCTCTTAAGCGTTCGCTTGGGGTTTGAGGGGTTAACGCGCTTAATTTTATGATCTACTAGCTTTTGCCCGCGCGCTTCGCTCCCGCTCTTCCCTACTTCAGCCTACTATACCCTACTCTACCCTACTATACCCTACTCTACCCTACCCTACTCTACCCTACTCTACCCTACTCTACCCTACTCTACCCTACTCTACCCTACTCTACCCTACCCTACTCTACTCTACCCTACTCTACCCTCCTCTACCTTACTCTACCCTACACTACCCTACTCTACCCTACACTACCCTAATTTTCATTTTTTTTTCCATAAGAACCTTCTCCTCATAATAACGAACACAACAAAAAAAAAATTTGCGAAATCGGTCCAGGCGTTGTTGAGTTATGCGCTTACCAACACATTTTGCGATTCATTTTTATATTATAGACTAGCTTTTGCCCGCGCGGCTTCGCTCCCGCTCTTCCCTACTTCAGCCTATATACCCTACTCTACCCTACTATACCCTACTCTACCCTACTCTACCCTACTCTACCCTACCCTACTCTACTCTACCCTACTCTACCCTACTCTACCCTACTCTACCCTACTCTACCCTACTCTACCCTACTCTACCCTACTCTACCCTCCTCTACTCTACCCTACTCTACCCTCCTCTACCTTACTCTACCCTACTCTACCCTACTCTACCCTACTCTATCCTACTCTACCCTACTCTACCCTACTCTTCCCTACTCTACCCTACTCTACCCTACCCTACTCTATTGTACCCTACTCTACCCTCCTCTACCTTACTCTACCCTACACTACCCTACTCTACCCTACTCTACCCTACTCTACCCTACACTACCCTAATTTTCGTTTTTTTTTCCATAAGAACCTTCTCCTCATAATAACGAACACAACAAAAAAAAAATTAGCGAAATCGGTCCAGGCGTTGTTGAGTTATGCGCTTACCAACACATTTTGCGATTCATTTTTATATTATAGATTTTATGAATACGTCATGGTAAGGCCTACGGTAGTTTTATACTTTTCTAACGAAAGATGTAATTTTCTCGAGTATGCTCAGTAGCAGAGAGCAGTGGTGACCGAGTGGTAACGGCCCCGACCTACGAGTTGTAGGTCGAGAGTTTAAACCTGGCTGGGTTTAAACCTGACTGCATTTCTTTGTGTAATTTATTTCATCACCACTGCTCTCAAATCGGTGAAGGAAAACATCGTAAGAAAACCGACATGTCCAAAAACAAACATTTGAAAACATGTGACATCCACCAACCCGTACTGGGCCCGCATGGTAATTTACGGCCCATTCCCTCTCCAAGAGAGGAGGCCTGAGTCCCAGCAGTGAGAACATTAAAAGGCTTATTATGCATATGCTTGAAACTTCCAGTCCACCGATATCGTGTCGCTCTATCGTGTGGTTATCGTCTAATGTGAAAACCGTAATCGTCAGCAGGTAATGAGTTCCGTGATCCTACCGCGTACCTGAGATCCCTAAGCTGAACTGTTAAAGAATAAGAATAATGTTTATTGTTCATTGTTACAATAAATAAAAAAATACCTTAAAATTATGTAATAGTAATCATTAATATTGTCTGTAACTAATTAGGAATTATAGATATATTTGGATGGTGTTCTCCAAACTAGGTAGAACCTGTATCTTGGGGACCTGAGTTGAGGTGACACGTCATGGTAAGACTCCAGTACTTGTGCAATCCTGAATAGAAGTGACTAAATTGACATTTATCGGGTTTTTACCACAATTTTTCGTCCAAATTAGAGTCGGCAAACAATGATGCGCTAAAGAATGTAATAATATTTATTAATAACTACAACAGGAAAATGCCCGCTGATGTTGATAAACATGTTTGTGTGTTGTTAACAGTATAATGTAGTAAACACTGTTATCTTAATAAAATAACATCTGGATAATTTGTTGATTTTTGGCCTGGTTTTACAATAGTTAAATTACCTTTATGAGCATAATTATAACGTTGATTAGACATATAACAATAAAAATATTTGTAAAATAATATACTTAATACATTTATTATAATAATAATTATACCTTTATTTCAGACAAAAGTCCATATATTGTTAGTAACACAAGAAACCTTATAAGGTTTCTTGTGTTACTAGCACGTAGCTTTATAAAGCTATTGTTAGTACATACAAAGACACACCATCACACACACACACACATATAGTGGCATCAGAATAACTAGGAACTCAAGGGACCCAGGTTTTTTTTATCATTTATGGCCGAGGCTTTTATATTGCATAACGGCCTGCCCCCCTAGCCAAGTTACAACCGTTTCGCTTGCGCCGAATGCTTCGAGTTGACCTTGCCGCCAATTCTTTTGTTCTGACCACGTGACTGAGCGTTAAGACGACGTCATTCTCGTACATTTGAAGCTTTCTACAAGCGTTAACTATTGCAGATTAGCAACTTGGCTAGGGGTACTGGTTATTACTTCGGCGAGCGGCGCGGCGAGCTGGGCGTTATCGACAAGCGGCGGCGTGCGGGGCGCTACGAGCGGCTTCTCGTGGCGTGCTTCAAATATTTACATACGTTTGTTCTTACCGCTCACCGCCCTGCGCTTAGCTACGCTCACAGCGGCAAGGTCTTGAATGGGCCGTAAGTCGGTACTGGTACGCGGTAGGGTTGTGGAACTCATTACTGCCTGACATTATTTGTCTATCGAATAAAAAAGGAAAAACTGACTGACTGACACCAACGCACAACCAGAACTACTTAACTGCTGGGACTACTAGGAGCGTGTTTTGCACATAGTTTCTCAAACAGCCAGTTTTAAAGCGCATAAACTTTAAGGCGTATAGTTCCTTGAACCATCTGGCCGAAATTATGTGAACGCAACTCTCACACTCGCCTAGGCGGCAGTACGCAAATCTGTGCATTTATTTGCGGCCAGCAGTGCCCGGAAAGCGCTTTAAATCCATTTTCTCTGCGAGATATTGATTGATTTACATATGCAATGTTCACTTTGAAGAATATTTAACCACCGATTTTTATGTGTAAAAATGTTTCTAAAGGTCCAAGCCGTTTCGAAGGAGTAGGGAAAAGTTGCGAAATTGCTAAATATTTTTTTTTGACAAAAGTATTAATTGCACGAAAAAATCAAATGTTGATATTATTGTTCATGAATCTATAATAAACATATATTTTTTTCAAACCAATTGACCTAGCCGTTACGGAGGAATAGGCCTCAGAAAATCACTGTTTTATGGCACTTTTCGGGCGCTTGGCCCTTAATGTAACATAATTAATCAAAAGATTCTACATAAACAAACAAACTTAAACTATTTATACTAAAACCTAAATAAATACCTAACGTATATAAATAAAACACAAAAACACAAAGTGCACTCAGGCGTCGAAGTACTCCTCCACATCGCTGTCATCCGGGAATGTGCCCAGAAGACTGGCAGCATTACCACGTTGAATGGCAAAGTTTTTAAAGTAACGTTGTCTAATTTAGGGTGGAGTGAAGAAATTCGAATGTTGACTTGATAAATGATGATAAAAAAAACGTGACGTCACTCGACCTGACCGGAGCAATATTCTAAGTGAAAAATGATTGATCAATTAATTGTCTAACTAACTGAGGCTATTGAACTAAAAGGCATAAATATAAAGAATAAACGTTAAAATTTTTTCATAAAATATCTCAGCTCTTGATTGAGTTTTATTATTTTAAGTAACAGAGGTATTTTAGGAACTTTTGGAGGTATGCGGAACAGAGAGTGAAGTCCCACATACCTCCGTTGAAAAGGGAGGATCCTCCGACCAAAGTAATGTTATGGCTGGTGGGCAACCTGCCCAGCAGATGATTTCGGGCTTGTTCTGTGTACAAATCGCGCGGAGAACTTTATGACGCGATGCAGGTGACGCTATTCACGCCAATTGCCGTTACGGATCTTGAGCGCTGGCTTCAGGTTGCACAGAAGTCAAATATTCGGTCTCTTTAGTGGTGCGAAGTGTGACGCGGGGGCGGGGAGTGTCAGTGATTGGCTCGCCGCGTCATCGCGTCATAGACGTCACTCCTGATTCGTTCTCTGCGTTGATGCATGTGTCTAACAACGAAGACGATTGGTTCGCCAATGTATGGAATGCGCAAAGCGATCCCCACTCTGACGCCGAGCGCTCAAGATCCGTTTCGGCAATAGGCTAGTTGCCGTAAAAAATGTAATTAGTTCGTCTTTTAGATTATTCAAAAATAAGGGACACGTATTTTTTTACTTTTAAATTAAACCAAAAATGACAAAGATATAGCCCATTTTTACGTGTAACGTCACGCCGTGCTGCATTTTTTCGCACGGGGTGACGTCAAACGTAGCTTTAATGGGCTATATCTTTGTTATTTTTTGTTTGATCGAAAAAAGAATAAATACGTTTCCAATATTTTTTTATAATCTAAAATACGAACTAAGTAAAATGTAATTATTTAGACCCTGGAAACTACCCAATTGTATCGCTACTTACAAACTCATTTTTATTATAAGTAGCAGAGGTTTGTGACATAATATAGGGCCCAATTAACCAGGTTTTACTGAATACGTTTTCTAAAAATTTTTAAGGGTTTAAAATAGATAATTCTGAAATATGAAGAAATCGTATTTTCGTAGGTAACGTAACTTTACCTAAGGGAACTTTGTAGGGAACAATATATCAATGATGCTTATTCACTGCGTTTTGGCGTATTTAAAATTATATACTCAGAATATGCTTTCCTTCACTGTTACCTACTTAGTTTAGTGATGTCTACGAACATGAAAATTCACATGAAATAGACGAAGCCACGTTTTTATTTGCCATTATTATCTACAAGCTTTGGCCCGCGACTTCGCCCGCGTACATAAAATATAGCCTATGTCACTCAGGAATAAAGCAGCTTTCTATCGGTGAAAAAATTTTAGCAATCGGACCAGTACTTTCAGAGATTACCTTCTACAAAAAAAAAAAAACAAACTTTACCTCTTTATTATATGTATTATAGTGTAGATTATCGGGTTAAAACATACAAAAGATATTTGGAAACTAAATCGCAAAAATATGGTCTGGAAAAACAAAACCGTTTTCAGATTAGATACTAATACTAATTTTATTTAAAAACAGTCCCATTGTATTGTGTTACCAGCAGGCAGGGGCGTAGAGTGCATTAATCTAGACGTGGGTCAACGAGGTCTTTTTCTTTCAGTACCGATTATTACCAAGATCTTACTATCTTTTTGTGAGTAAAGCAAATCCAAGGTATAACTATGCTATTGGAGTATAATTACGTGGAAAATTTAGACTTATAGTAAAATAAAATATTTTTCATCCCCCCATCTCGGAATAGTAGTTTATGTGACTAGGGGATAAAGCAGTGTCTTTAAGTCGCGGGCGGCATGTTGAATTCCGAACGAAACGAAGGTTGCTGATATTAATCCCGAACGATAGTGAGGGATTTATAAAATTAACTCCCGAGCATCACGAGGGAGTTAATAAAGAAACCTGAGTGAAGTGAGGAATTCAAGCCGCCCAAGACAAAGACAGCTTTATCCCCGTGTTGCATACTCTACTTTTTACACCATCTGTGAGATAATTAAAAGACAATTTGGTCGACCAAATCATATACAAGAGAAATTTAAGTATTAGAGTCTGTCTAATAAGTTAAACGACTTGGGTAATTATCAGGATTTAATTAAATCTGATGTAGTCAACACGGGTTCAATAATCAATCAAGGTTAATTAAGAGATAGAGATTATTGTTTATTAACAGAAGAACCTTATGAAAAGTATCGAATATAAGTATTTTTTAAATGATTAAATATTATACAAAATTCCCAAGTCGGTTGACTTATTAGACAGACTTTATACGAGTATTTACAAGTTCATCAAACAAACAAAATTCACTACTCCAAGATTCTATAGTTTCAATTTTCTATAACGCTCCCGTCAGTACGCACGTTTTATTCTATTTTCTTTTTTTTTGTTAGTGGCTAGTTTGAATCATAGTGATTACATACTCTTTGGTTTGAATTTCAAGTCAACTTGTTCGATGCGCCTACATTTTAATTCACAATGTTGACGATTTTTAATGTTCCAAATTCAAATCTCATTATTCCCTAGGGATCGGCCATACTGCATTATCTCCCTAGGGATAGAATGACTTGCTTTAAGTGAGGTTTGTATGACGTATAAAACGACATTATCGAGCAGGTGGTGTAAAAAGAGTATTATGCTCTTCGATATCTGAGAGCAAAAGCCGTTTTTATTCTCTAGAGAGATAAAGTAAATTGAATTTAGAACATCGCCTGCACTAAGTTTATGAATTCAAAACATCATTAAACCTATTTACTCCTACCTCCATGGTACCAATTTTATCATATAACTTGTTTTTTAATTTATTAAAAACTCAGACTCAGAACCCCCTTGGTGTACTTTTTTGCATTCAGTCATTTCCTCGCTGAGGTTGGATGAAAAGTTACGTGTTGCACTCGACTGCAAAGATTTTTCACATTGTGCTATTTTGATTCTCTCGCTAACGCTCAGGATTTTATCGGATCGGGGAGGATCAGATTAGATCGGGGAATCTCAACTACTTAGAATACGATCTGTGTACAACATAATTTTTATTTTATATGTGAAACCTGAATATAGTTTGTTCAGAATCAGCAACTGAAGGAAGGAAGGAAAAATTATAATAACATAGTGTATCCAACACTATGTTATTATAATTTTTCCTAAAAATATTTTAAAAAGTTACAAGTTGGACACCACCGATACTAAGTACAATACGGGTCACGGCAGGTCATAGCGGGCATCAGGTGCCAGCAAATAGCTGGGTGCAAGTATAAAATAACCCATCAGTCGTTTGAATGGTCCGGTGACTATGTAATTTTTCTGACATACCAAGCTTATATCCTTGTGATTTTTTACATAGACTCTTTTCAAAATACTAGACATGTGTTTCGGGTTTTGCATATACTAAAACTAACTCACACTATCTCGGAAAGTACGATTGCTAAGATTTTTTCACCGACAGAAAGCTGCTTTATTCCTGAGTGACATAGGCTATATTTTATGTACGCGGGCGAAGCCGTGGGCAAAAGCTAGTGTTGTATATCAACACTCGTTAAAAAACAGAATCTTGGGATGGCAACAAAATAATCGATACTCTATCTAATACTGTTACCTAATAATAATGTTACAATTTTTTATATGTTTATAAATTTATTTATAAAAACCCTCGAGGCCCTTTTGACTGCGTGACCGCCAGCCGTGGGCAAGGGGCCGGTTCGCCCACGCCAAGTTATGCCACTGTGTGTTACATATTATCCATGTTCCAAGCATAAATTAAACATAAATCTCATGAGTAATATTAACTAGATAACATCACACTAACCACGCGCAAACCAGCCTTGTCCAGCTGCGTAATCGTTTATAGGTTCAATTTGAATTGTAAGAAGTTTTCTCAAAGACAATTACTACTGGGAGTCTCAGAAATAATTTACTTATGTATTATGTAAAAAAAAGTAACAGATACGTTTATATTTAGGGTGATTGATAATTAGTGACCGATACTTATACACGTTATTGTACTCATGATTATAAACAACTTACCCAAAGAAACTTTTTTTTATGCTCATTAGTTTTATCGTAATAACAAAACTCGGATGTTAGCCGCGTAACGCCGCCGTTGTCTCATGTAACTTACTTACAATAGTGAAAGAGCGTCCGCGCCGCTTGCAAACCCATCGGTGTTCGTGAAACATGAACACCGATAGGCGCGAATCGATGAGTGACCACGGTGGGCGTGAATTCGCGCGAACAGCTGTTTTGTTATTACGATAAAACTAATGAGTATTAAAAAAGTTTTTTTGGGAAAGTTGTTTATAATCATGAGTACAATCAAGTGTATAAGTATCGGTCACTAATTACCAGTCACTCTATATACTAATTAATTTACGAAATCATAAACCAAAGCTATGGGAAATTTACTGAAAAAAACATCGTTCAAATGCCATCCTTCGGGACTCTGGCACTCTTCAAAGCGGTCTGTAACATTCGTGAAAACGCGCCTCGGAAGTTGTGTAGGAATGTTTTTGATTTCTGACCTCACACCTTCGGTTTTTTACTCCAGGGTTATCTGAAGTAGGGTGTACACTAGTAATCCATCAACCATATCTGAATTGGAGGAAAACATTAGACATGAAATCAGCAAAATTTCTACTTAACTCCTGAGGCGCGTTTTCATGAATGTTAGAGATGTCTTTGAAAAGTTCCAGAGCCGTGAAGGACGACATTTACATAATGTTGTATTCAAGAAGTAATTTTCCCATGTCTTTAGCTTCAGTTTTGTAATTTAATGGATTTATAGAATTTATAAACAATATAGTAATCTATAAAGTACATAAGAAACTTATATATTAACTAAAGTAAGTATTTATACTTACTAAACCAAGTGTCGAACTACTCCTCCACGTCGCTGTCATCCGGAACGTGCCCAAAAGACTGGCAGCATCGCCACGTTGAATGGCTATACTATCTTTGGGCGAACAACGAGCCAGCACTTTGGTCATGCAAAGTGTCGATCAGTCGGTGTGAAATGCGAATATATAAATAAATAGTTAGATATTATTTTTTTATGTATACACAAAAGTGAATAATTTTTGAGACATGGTGTATAAACATTTAAGAACAGATTTAAATAATATGTGACTAACCATAAACATCTGATATTCTATTAACCATGCATTATAGCTGTTAGCTATGCTCCGCTGGCATCACATTTTACGACTTACCTACTGATGTTTCGGTCATAGTATATTCGGACACAGTGTCTGAATTGACACATTTTAATTTCAATATTTTTTTTACTGACAATTCGGAAACATTTTTTATTACAGTCAGATAAAGAGTTTTAAAATATAGTTATATGGGAAAAATTACCAAAACTATTTGAGGCGGCAACTTAGGGGAATAAATTTCTTTAAACTTATGTTTATTATTATGTTCCATTGTATTTTAAGCCTTTTTTTGTCTGATTGTACTAAATATTGATCACTGTTTGTACAACTATTATATCTGTTCATGTTATTACTGTACATTACTATGCTGTTATTATGTGTGTTAAATGTACTCATCAATAAATTTGATAGTGTCCGAATCAACAGCGAAAAAATATTGAAGTTGAAATTTGTTGATTCGGACACTGTCTCCGAATATATTGTGTCCGAATTGTCAGTGACTCCATTTTACGACGCACTGAGTTTTGGGACGTACTCCACTGTGTCAAACCATCAACGCGTCATTTTATAGCGGTATTACGTACAGTTATTACTACGGGTACTACATAGTAACTGTTTGGGTTCCTATTATCTACCAGTGGTTGTGTGACTATATGGCAGGGCGCAAATGTGTGTCTTGTGTCAGTTACAACCTACCGATGAATATTTGATTTCTATAGAACCAGTATGAAATCATCCACTCGCACATTGACTCGCACGTATGTAATTTTATTTTGTATCAGTTGCTTCCACATAACACATACTCATGATGATCAAAAAGTGTTCGGTGTCGGTAATTGGAACAAAAAGTGTCTCCGTTTGCGCAGCGCCTAAGTGTCTTTTTTACATATGTAAATAGCAACATTGCTACAAGAATTTTTAATATTACTGCATAATAATATGTTGATAATTATGACATTGTAATGATTTTTATTTAATATATTGTTAGATTATTTTTTGTGAATGAATGTATTTTTAAGAAGAGTATAGTTATTTATTATTATCAATCAATGTTCGACACAAATATAACACAAATATACTACGAGTACTATTACTTACATAAGTAGGTAAATCCAACAATATCTAAAGATTAGGTAGTTATGAGAGCCACGAAGAATTTCTGAAAAGGAAATTCGTGATCCTACCTAGAACACGAAAGGCAACTGAAATCTGTGAAAGTCTGACACGCCTTCTCGCTCCACCTTAGGGCGGGAAAAGTCATTGGATGATTCTCACCTAAAAAAAATCAGTTACGAGAGATTTAAGATCAATATTAATGAACTATAAAATAGCTTTTATTTGAATGAGCTAACATCTAATATTTTATTTGGTTATAATAATAGATTCAACATCAACATCGCAGGTTAGAAATACTATTCCAGTTAGTTGCCATATGTAACCACAACGATTTTATGGTTCTGATCAGCAACCCAAGAATAGATTTACAGGAATCTAAATACCTACCTATTTTATAGAAATAAGGAAGGAAAATATACCAGTGTGAATATTATTGGCGTTGTGTTGAACCCAAAATACTAGAGATTCGCCGAATATTCGTTTTATATTCGGTATTCGGTGTATTCGGCAGAATTTTGAGGTATTCGTATTCGGCCGAATCTTTCTATTGAAACGTCGAATATATCCGGTTTGATGAATCATAATCAATCAGTCTTTAGAGCAAAATAAATTAATGGAATCCCATATTCTTAGAATCATATTTATTATACAACCATATTGTTTGGTTTTCAGGCTTTTAATATCCAACTTTGTAAGAAATGATTTCTGTAATGTTTGTTGCACAATCGAAACCGATAATGACCCAGAAATCGATGGTATCCCAGCCTCTGGTGCCGGAACCATATATTATCCAAAACCATATCGGAAAACATGGAACGCAAAATTATGGAATGGGGAACCGAATTAACCAGCAGTATATTAGCTTAGGTAAGAACTGAGAGCAGTGGTGGCCGAGTGGTAGCGGCCCCGACTTACGAGTTGTAGGTCGCGGGTTCGAACCTAGCCAGGCGCATTACTTTGTGCAATTTATTTCATCACCAGTGGTCTCAAAACGGTGAAGGAAAACATCGTGAGGAAACCGGCATGTCCTAGAATCAAAAATTCGAAGACATGTGACATTCACCAATCCGCACTGGGGCCGCGTGGTGGATTACGGCCCGTTCCCTCTCCTAGAGAGGCCTGAGTCCCAGCAGTGCCAGTGGGAACATTAAAAGGCTGATGATGTTGATGATGAGAACTTAACCGTATATTATTCGGTATTCGGTTATTCAATGAAACCACTATTCGGCGGATCTCTACAAAAAACTTATTTGTAGTCCATTTATTTCCATTCTGATGATGAAACAACAACTAGACGGCTGTTCGGAGACATCACGTGAATAGTGAAGGAAAAACGTCACATAATAGAACGAACAAACTGTCATACAGCAACTTTCTATGTTTTTCATGACTTCCTAGAGAAATAAATTATGATGTTTTTTTAGAAATAAGTCCGTTGTCTTACATATTATATTTAGTTTATTATAAACTAGCTTTTGCCCGCGGCTTCGCCCGCGTACCTACATAAAATGTAGTATATGTCACTCAGGAATGAAGCAGCTTTCTATCGGTAAAAAATCGGACCAGTCAAGCTGATATTCTGCAATCGTTAACGCTAGTAGAAAACTTCAAATGTACATGTACAGGAATGACGTCATCTCAACGCTCAGTCACGTGGTCAGAACAAAAGAAAAGGGGCGTGGCAAACTCGAGACGTCCGACGCAAGCGAACCGGTTGTAACTTGGCAAGGGGGCTGTACTTTCAGAGATTACATTTAACGAACAAAAAATGTAGACAACTTATAGCTTCTACCAGTGGCTTTGCCCTGGGCAAAATAGGTTTCTCCATACAAACTTAAAAATCATTTCATCCCCTTTGGGGGTAAAATTAGAAAAACCTTTAGAGCACGTTTACGTTATAAAATGAAACCTTGTGTAGAATTTCACGTAACTAGTCCTAGTAGTTTTGATTGTGTATTGATATATCAGCCAGTCAGTTTCTCCTGTATAATACCTAATTACCTACAACATTAATTTTAGTATATACTATGCAAAACCTGAATATACCCACTTTGTTCAGATTCAGTAACTGAATCGATTCCAATAATTTTTACAGCTTGTTGTATTTTTGCCAAAAATTTTTTTTTTAAAGTCACAATTTGGACACCACCGACACTAGGTACAACACAGATCACAGCAGGTCATAGCGTGCATAAAGTACCAGCGCACAGCTGGCTGCGGGAGCAAGACAATCCTTCATTCGCCCGGTTGGCCCGGTGACCATGTATTTGTGCGGACAACTAGGTAACATAACAAGCCTATAACTTTTTCATGATAAAGTTAAAAAAAACCTACTTACATAGATTCTTTAAATAAAAATAGATATTAGACATGTGTTTCTGTTTTTATACTGAAATAATGCTGTATAGATAGAAAAAACATTTTAAATCAGTCTTATTGTTTTGAGCAAAATAACACTGAATACAATAGAAATACTTCTTATTGTACCTACACCATAACAAATTACTAGACATGTGCCGATTACTCGCCTATTAGTTGGTAAGGCCGGCTATCCGGCCACTTTCGTTTGGCCGCTAGTTGGCCTCTTTACAACTGGCTAAACGGCAAGTTGGTCAAAGTCATAGTCACCACATTTCTACAAATCACAATAGGAATTATTAATCAATGTGAACATGCGATTTCTTTCTTTTTTTTTGTTCGATTTATGACAGACACACTTAGTATGTTTAAAGGCGAAAGTTTGTAAGTCTCAAGTGGTTTTATTAGTTACTTACTTTACTCATGAATTTTAGCCTATATGGCTGGTTTTGAACCCGCGACCTACAACTCGTAAGTCGCATCCAGGCGCATTACCTTGTATAATTTATTTCATCACCCTACCACTACTTTTGTAATGCCCGCCATACACGTTATACCTGACCGGTTTGCCTGTACAGGTGACCTGTAGGTACAGTTAAACCTGAGCGTGTGAACTGTGCAGGTTTCCACACAAGCTTACCTGACAGGTATACCTGTGCAAATAAACCTGCCAGGTATACCCTAGCGTGTATGGCTACCTTAAATGATATTTACGTTTCCTTTCTCAAAAGTTTTAAGGAAAACATCGTGAGGAAACGGGCATGTCCTAGGACCAAAAATTCGAAGACTTGTGACATTCACCAAACCGTACTGAGCCTGTATTGTGGATTACGGCCCGTTCCCTCTCCTAGAAAGGAGGTTTGAGTCCCAGTAGTGGGAACATTAAAAGGCTAATTATGCTATAGTCTATATGATTAATTTCTTTTGAACAACTCATCGAAAGAACTTTACCATTTCAAAATGTGTGCGATATGGGATTTGGTATATGTGGAATCCTGGAGGACCGCTGGCCTGAAGCTGCGGAAGCGAGCGTACGTGACCCACCGCTGCGCCACGCCCCTCCTATGATGACTACCACTTCACTGCGCTCATGATTAAAAGTAGCCGATTTTGAATGAACAGTGCTCCATTGGTATAATTGCTGTAAGGCGTTCCGATGCGAGGATAAACAAATAAACAAACAAACTAACAAATGATATTGTGATGTTAAGAACTATTTACAATTCCTGTACAATTTCATCCAAATTTCTTCAGTTGTTTGAGCATGATGCAGTAAAAACATACACTCACAAACTTTACATTAGTGTGATTGATTAGAACAGATTTTTTTGTCACAGCCTGTCTTCCCACGCAAACTGTGACGATCTGGCGCGTGATACCGACGTTGTTGACCCCACTCCTGTCAACCCGCAAGTGTCTCCCGTGCGTCTATCTTACGAGTTACGATCTATTCCGGGCATTGTCACGCTGTCGCATGGCGCCGGTGACACGGTGTTGCGTCACCCGCGTGACGTCGCTACACTGACAGATCACCTGCGACAGTTATTAGAGCATCGACTAGTCTGCGGCTAAGAATAGCTGGGCTGTCTGCAGTGTCGTAATGAGATAGTCTATCAGGTGCTTGAGTAATAGCAGCCCAAATATCATTTACACAAGTATAATTATTATATGTCAGTAAATCTCAGAACCCTGGGGTCCTGGACTTTTGAAAAGCGTACGAGGAGTCGAAACCAACTCGCAGAGGCGCCCTTATGGTACCAACTGACTTATTATTACTGTATGCGCTGTATTATTATTATTACATCTAAGGCTGCCGGTTTCTTCAAAAGAGTTACTGTGGCCCTGAAACGCAAAGGGCTGCTGAAGCAACACAGGTGGGTTTTAGTCAGTAATGTCTGACACTTCCTCTTGCTCCACCCAGAGCAGGAGGAGTTATTTGATGATTTCCCACCACAAAAAAAGAAGACAATGTACAGCCCAAATCTTGTAGCAGGGCCGAAGCCTACTGGGACCATGGGTTGGCTTCCGAAAGGGTAACTGGGTTCTGGAACGCCAAGCAAAAAATGAAAATAGTGTGTGGTTTTAGTCAGTAAAAGTCTGACACGCCCCCTCCCACTCCTTGATGATTTCCAACCTCAAAAAAACTCAGTTGTACCTATGCTTGGCAATTTGATTTATAAATAGGTTAAGTCACTCTTCATCTGCCTTGCCTTTTCGCTACTGTATGACTTACAGTGTACGGCCTCCTTCGACTTCCTTTCACAGATATGATGACCAGTATTCATCTGGGATAAATCAGCAGCTGAATATAGTGTCCATGCCCTTGTCATGTATGTACCTTCTACCTTATCATCCAAACCTGGTTTCCGGGTAGTACGATATGAAAGTACGAACCTAAATCATTAAGCTTGTCCCTACTGATCACACGCCTTTCCCAAGGGGTATCACATCACCTCACGCAGCATCCAGTCAGTCCCTCGTCGCTCCACATAGCTAGGGGGCCGGGCGTCCCACGCTACGCTTGCATCGCTTGAATTGACACGGACCCCATATAGGACTCTTCTGCAATTTGGATTTCGTAACTTTATAGTCTACATACTAGCTTCTGCCAGCGGCTTCACTTGCTTGAAAGTCTAAAATAATATAACCTATGTCACTTAGTGATCAAGTAGCATTTTACCGCTGAAAGAATTTTTGAAATCGGCACAGTAGTTTTCGAGTTTATTCATTACAAACGTACACACAAAAATTCCGTCTTTATAATATTAGTAGTGTAGAAAGAAAAGGAAAATAAAGTGCCAGCCACCCTAGCCAAGTTACAACCGTTTCGTTTCTATTCTCTTTCGTCGATTGCCTCGAGTCGGCCACGCCTCCGATTCCTTTGTTCTTAAATCTACTCAACGCTCAGTCACGTGGTCAGAACAAAGGAAAATGAGGCGTGGTCGACTCGAGGCGATCGACGAAAGACAATCGAGGCGAAACGGTTGTAACTTGGTTAGGTCTGATAAACTTATAGACTTAAAACTGTTGACACTAGGCCAACGTGATGTGGATGACGGCCCATATTTCTCTCTCCTGGAATAATGACCTGAGTCTTTTGTACATCTTTGTGTTGCATGAAGTTTCAATCTACACTACTCGTAATATATACATATACTCGTATATATATAATATCTGTGGCCCTAGTGAAAAGGGGTATAAGTCAGATTTTGTCGAAAATGAGTTAAGTATACCAAAATGATCAGAAAAAAATGCTCTATCGTTTGGTGAAAAGAGATCTAAGCTAGCCCTAAAAATAAGGAAGTTACTTTGTGCAAAAGGATTCAACTGACACCAAAAAAACCACGCAAGTTGGTTTCAAGTCCATTTATATTGTTTTAAACAGAAAAATAAAAACTTTCTTTTGTGTTTTTTAATCTAAATTAACATAAATCAACCACATTTCAATTTGGTTGGTGTTTATCGATACAACAACACTTAGTCCATAAAAATGGTTTAAGTTAGAAAGGATATTATTAGACTTATATCCGTTTTCACCGAAATTAAGAGAAAAAATATTTCTTTCCATTAGGTAATTAGTTATTAAAAATAATTTCAAATGCGTATCCCTTTTCACGTGCATGAATTAATATTTAACTTATGGGAGAACGGGTCTAACTTATTTTATACCCTTATGGAATTCATTTTGTGATTGGTATAAGTCACTATCTTAAAAACTATTAACTTTACATAAAAAATAATCCAATAATAGTAAAGAGCATAAATTGTTTACCTATAAAAAACATCACATGTATTTCATTTGGTAGCGGTTTGAATGACACACGAGGTCAAACACGAATTTGAAGCACGCAGAGTGTTTTTTACGTCTCCTGTAAAGTTGCATTTTTGGACTTAGATCCTTTTTCACTAGGGCCACAGATATATAATAAAGAGGTACTTAAAGTTTGTTTTTTTTTTGTTTGTAGGACGTAATCTCTGGAAGTACTAGTCGGATTGCTAAAATTTTTTACCCATAGAAAGCTGCTTTATTCCTTAGTGACATATCTATCTCTTTTTTTTTTTTTTACAGTATTATTACACAACGCCGTCTAGTCCCAAGCTAAGCAGAGCTTGTGTTATGGGTACTAGACAACTGATAAACATGCTTATATATTTCTAAATACATACATATTATTATGGATAAAATGACACCCAGACACAGGACAAATGATTAAGCTCATCACACAAACATTTGTCCTGGGTGGGAATCGAACCCACGACCTCCGGCATAGCAGTCAGGGTCACTAACTACTAGACCAACAGGCCAGTCTAATACATAGATATATTTTATGTATATTATGACTTTATAGTCTACCTACGATGATCCACGTACTTCCAAAACCTAGTTCTACACCAGAATCAGTCAGTCAGTTATTACCCAGTCACATCCTACTCGTACTGGCTTCTAAATAACCGTATTGTCCAGTTTCAGTGTTAAGTAGGCGTTCAATGAAATAGAATATGACCATAATATGAAACTCCGGTAAGCATAAAGATTTCATATCTTTACAACCCACGGTTTCCTTTTTATTCTACCTAGTGCACTTCAACGGTTGGTTACACAGTCTATAAAATGTGCAACTATACCTACCTAAAGCGAGCATTTCTTCATACTGAGTTTTATCTAATTAGGTGGTTTTTCAGCGCGACCGGAATGGAAATAAAGTTAATTTGTGATTCTTTTTGCAAATGAAAAGTAAAATACTACAAACTATTACCTAATTCATTAAACCCCAAGTGAATTGCCCGGCGTTCGCTCGAGGAGGTAATTTTGAAAGTATCTGATGCAAAAGCTAAAATTTTTCACCGAAAGAAAGTAGCTTTATTCCATAGGATATATTTTATGTAGGTACGTGGACGAAGCCGCGGGCAATCGTAAATAAAATAGATTTAAATACACACAGATGCGTAGTATACATGTAATACAATGTAATTTATTATGGAAGTATTCTACCAACGGCCATGAAAACCTGTACTCTTAGGTAAGACCTTTAAAAATCTATAAAGCATCAATGCTACATAACAATAGGATGTCAAGTTCCCACGTTCGTAGCCACATAATAACGTAATGACAAATATAATTACAGGCGAGTTATATGAAGGTTGAACTGATCTATGTGATTGTGTACGCCTTTCATGTGATTGATGCAGATAGTAGCTACGAAAAATAAATACTAATATATAAATACAACATTATTTTTAGTTTATGAATATTGTTCAGAATTAGTGAATGGATTCCAATAGTTTTTAAACCATGTTATATTTTTTTCCAATAATATTTAAAAAGGTCATAAGTTGGACAACACCGACATTAAGTACAACACAGGTCACGGTAGGTCATAGCGGGCATTAGGAGCCAGAAAACAGCTGGGTGCAAGTGCATAACAATCCCTCAGTCGTCTGGATGGCCCGGTGACCATTTATTTTTGCTGACATAACAAGCATATAACTTGGTGATTTTTCATGATACAGTTATGAAATTTTGTACATAGATTCTTTACATAAAAATACTAGACAGGTATTTCGGTTTTCGCATATACTAAAACATGTTGAATAGAATTTATTAGTCTTTTTTTTGCAACATAGCAGAGCAGTGCAGACAAATGTTCGTGTATTGGAAAAGCCGGATGTATGCTAGTAGCAGCGTGTGTAAGCACCGTAGAGAGTTTAAACGGTATTTTATCACCACTAACACTGGCAGGATCAGTCTTGGTGGACCTAATAAATGGCAGGCAGTTAAACCCTGATAAGCTGACTATACGGGGTGTCTCTGACATCGACGCACAAACGAATACCACGGATCCAGTATATTCATTCATTTTTTTCACTTAAAATGTTACAATTACGATTTTATACACTTTAAATTAAAAAAACGTAGAAAAAAAAATAGGAAAAAACCGACCAAAACTTCAAAACTTCCACCACTAGGGGGTCCAGAATCATGTACTGAATCCATGGTAGGTATTCGTTTTTGCGGCGATGTCAGAGACACCCTGTATTATTATAAATAATTTAAAATTAATACGATATAATTCATTAAATAGCAAAATATGTTTTGCACGAATAAAGGTGAATAACAACTACGAAGACACTATTTTAGACCGATCACACGAAACACATATTATGAAAAATGGACGATCAAACTAAACACATATTAAATATTATCACGAATCCGTCCACTATTCCACTATGTAGTTAATAATATCGTAAATAGGAAGGGCTCACCAGAATAAATCTTTTCATGTGCTGGGTGCCATCCAAGAGTTTGACAGACTGCGCTCTAAAAATACCCGCGGATCACTTCTAGATACTTACTGCTAACAATATAAAACACTATAATACACTGATTTTTTCATGTACCGGTTTGCAGGTAAATATTATTATTTTCACTTTGTATACCTCTAAACCTAAGCTATAAAATTTATTAGTTAAGGTGTATATGTAGATTAGCTTCTGCCAACGATTTCGCCTGTGTGAAAGTAGGCTCCTCCATACAAACTTTGGATTCTCGTTTCAACCCCTTAAGAGGCTGCTTTTCCACTCGCCTATCATCAACATTGAGCATGGTTTAAAAGCTTGTTACTTCATCTAACGCAATCCAACGCGATGTTTGACAAAAAGGCAACGCGAAAAAAGAGAGATAACGCCTGAAAACTCTGTTAGCATTCGGTAATTCCGTGATTTACTCGAATATTTTATAAAACTTGTTCCAGGAAATACGTGTTTTGTTTTAAACCCTTAAAAGTTTTTGAAAAACATTGTCATTATTTAGAATCTTGATAAAATTTTCTAGGCTTGTATGTTGTACTTTTTTGACTTTTTTCATTTTTTAGTAAATTATGAAGTGTCAAAGTTCATGCAAAATTGCAGATTTTCAGAGGTCTTAGACTGGACTGGATTAGTTTTGGACTGGATTAGTGTTACATAAATTTATAAATTTATTTCCACAGAAGCCTAGATAATATCCACATGATACTGTGTTTTCAAAATATCTAATGAAAAATGTGTAATAACGTCATAATCGCGTAAGAGCGGTTGTATGAAAAACAGTGAAAATGTATGTCAAGATGCATCCCCTTAAGAGGTGAATTTTGGTAAATCCTCTCTTACTGTTTACCTACGTCATAAAAGGAAACCTTATGCAAAACTTCACGCTCCTAGATCCTGTACTTTCGGCTTTGCGTTGTGTTTATGTGTGTATTTTTTTCTTTTATTTCAATAGATCATACAAAATTTAATAATTCCATATAGAGCAGGCGCCAAAGGGAGTTGAGTATGCAAAATATAAGGACCACCTTTTGTGAATGGTTTTGGACTCAGAAAAGCATGCAGATTATGATTCTGGATGTTGCCAGGAGGCATATTGGTCCATTTTTTTTATACTCCTCTCCCTGAAGCAGCAAGTAAATTGACTGAACAAATGCTAAGAATCATTTTATTAATTGTTTAAGTAACAATATCTAATTGTATCTTATGATTAAATATAGGAAGTCAACTAAAAAAAAAGTGAGTTGGACTCGCGCACTGAGGGTTCCGTACAAATTTACACGTGAAAACAGTTCAATTCCCAAATTCAAAAGTTAAAAATAAAATATAAATTGTTGATAAAAAAAATATTGAATACCTAAAAGTTACTTTTCGGCCTGCCTGTCTGTCTATCAAGAGCCTTTATCTCGGGAACGAGTGGAGGTATTGCGGTAAAATTAAAAGTCTATTCTCAAGTCTATGGTCCCTTAAAGTTGGGAAAAAATCAAACTTCTGGGTTAACGAAAAAAAAAGAAACGGCCGTTTATGTTGCGAAAAAACGTGTATTTTGACACCCTCAAAGGAATCAAAATTCATAGGGTACTTCTTGTTGGCCTAGAATCCTGAAATTTAGCACGAAGCAAGGTCTTATAGCACAAGTATAGAAAAAAATCTGAAAACTGTAAATTTGTAGTTATGTCGCAAAAAAAAACTTTCTTTGCGATTCGGATAAATCTTCGTAAATCAATTCGGGAATTGAACAGTTTTCATAGGGTCGCGTTGAAATTAAAATTGTATCCTCAAATCTGCGGTCTCTTGAAGCTGTGAAAAAATCAAGCTTCTAAGTTAACGAAAAAAAGATACGTTTATGTCGCAAAAAAAACTTGTATTTCGACACCCCTAAGAAAATCAAAATTTATAGGGTACTTCCCGTTGAGCTAGAATTCTGAAATTTGGCATGAAGCAAGGTCTCATACCACTATATAAGTAAAATTCTGAAAACTGTAAATTTGTTATTATGTCACAAAAAAAACTATTCTTGTGATTCGGAAAAATTTTCGTAACTCAATTTGGGAATTGAACTATTTTCATGTGTAAATTTGTGCGCGAGTCCGACTCACTTTTTTTTTTGTTGACTTCCTAAGATATATTTAATCATAAGAAACAATTAGATATTGTTACTTAAACAATTAATAAAATGATTCTCAGCATTTATTCAGTCAATTTACTTGCAGCTTCAGGGAAAGGGGTATAAAAAAAAATGGACCAATATGCCTCCTGGCAACATCCAGAATCATAACTGCATGCTTTTCTGAATCTGAAACCATTCACAGAAGGCAGTCCTCATATTTTGCATACTCAACTCCCTTTGGCGCCTCCTCTAATAAATAAATAATGTATACGCTATAGTGTTTTAATGTTCTCTATTTCATTATTTAGGAGGGATCTACTCCAGCTTTATACAGGAGTAATTTAAATGATTTATGTCATTTAAATTCAAGGTTTTCTCTATTGTTATGTACCTACAATTTGACCATCCTCATGAATCAGTCTATCTATTGGTGAAAATAGCATGAAAATCTTTGGGTTTACCTTGGTTTCGGGAATTTTTGAGTTTACCTTGTCGCGAACAGATACACTCATTACACTCCACTGTCACTCTCCTAGAGAAGAGACCTGAGTCCCAGCAGTGGGAACATTAAAAAGGCTGATGATGTTGATGATGAACAGATACACGTGGTGGTAGACTTTGTTTCATAATATTTGTTCTGCTAGTGATGCGTCCTGTCATATCGTCTCTGTAACTATAAGAATATATCGTTACCCTCCCGGCTAACTGTCCTAACTAGCAATTGATATTTTTCCAGGGCAACCGTTTTTCGTTCGGACGTTAAAATCATGTTTCAGTAGTTGCGTTAGCTGTAGCTTTATTAATGAATCAGTAAGTGTTTTATATTGCTCTTGGCTTATTCTTTAAGACTTAAAGAATAAGCCAGGGCTTTAGAGCCACTACTAACTTAAAGTTTAAGTTAGTAGTGGCTCTAAAGCCCTTAGGTACGAAGGTAGTCGCGCGCCTCAAGGAGTTGTCAGCAACAGCAGTGGCCCAGCCGGGTCGAAGCCTACTGGGGCCAGGGTTATCCGAAAGGGCGCTCGAGCCCCGGTATGAAGGCTTGAAGGAACGGGATGGGTTTTTTAGTCAGTAAGAGTCTGACACTATCTCCCGCTCCGCCCAAGAGCGGGTGTTGTCAATGGATGATTTTTCCCATCGAAAAAAAAAGGTTCGAAGGTAGTAAGGGTATATTTTCCCTTTTTTACACTTACGCAAAACCAAATACGTGATTGTCTTCTAAACGGTAAACGATACAGATACGACAATTAGAGAGAACTTATCCAAAATAATGTTATGAACACGTAGGTAATAATATCAGTGCAGATACGCCAGTTTATGAGATAGGACAGTTAGCGGGGAGGGCGACGATAAACGGTTACTTTGATTGTTACAATCAATATTCCAATGCACTCCACTTGCTCCAGTTACCAACATTTCACATGATATCAGTTATCACTGACGATAACGCGCTCTCGTAATTGTTTGTGACTTTGACATCAAACTGTATCACATTGAATCGTTTGACTCGAGGCCACTACGATCTCATAATCTGTACTTCCATATTATATAAATACGAATGTATTTCTGTCTGTATCTTAGGTTGTTTGTCATAATAGTTGAATAGATTTAGATGAAATTTAACCCACACAAATAGGATTAGGATATAGGGTGCTTTCACCCTGATAGTTTTTTTTTGAGGATATGTTATACACTTTTCTCGCGAGCGAAGCCGCTTGTTTTTTGGTGAGAAATATTCAAATGATTTTTACTGACTAAAATCCGCCTTCCATTCCTTCAGTTGCCTTTTGCTTTCCAAGTTCACGATAACTCCTTCCCAGTCCCGTAGTTTCGAATAATTCAGCAGGGTAGTAGTAATTAAATTCCCTTGTAATAATACAAATAACCTTAGCTTCTGCCAGCGGTTTGGCAGGTCAACACAGGTCATAGCAGGTCATAGCGGGCATTAGGTGCCAGTGCATAGCTGGGTGTGGGAGTAAAACAACCTCTCAGTCGCCTGGATGACCCGGTGACGTAACAAGCTTATAACTTTGTGATTTTTCATGATACAGTTATGAAATTTTGTACATAGATTCTTTACATAAAAATACTAGATATGTTTTTCAGGTTTTGCATATGTATGTACTTAAAAATAATCATGTATAGATTTCTACGCGGTCGCAGCCGCGGGAAAAAGCTTGTCTACCATTTGTCTACAAATATGTAAATATGTTTAGAATGACGTTATATAACGATCGATATATCGTAATAACAAGTTCGTGTTGGGTCGCTGGCCAGAGGTCGGTCACCTTGGGTACCATTGACATTTATGTTAATATTTAATCGGTAAATAAGGTTGTATAAATCTTATTTAACAACTAAATATATTAGCTTGACTAGTTTAAATAACGGTTTGCCTTTTAGCTTTGTATGAAAAATACGATCGTCCGAACACAGTACGACTAAAGCCACTGCGGCCATTTTCTAACAAAACATGTTATTAAAACATGTTACCCATTCGTCTCGGCAAACAAAAACTGTTAGGCCACGCCCCTATTTTGTTAGCAAACAATGTTATTCTGTTATCAAACACAAAACAAAGTGCTACGGACCCGGCTTAACACACTATAACAGGCTGTCAAAAAACGCCCAAATTGAAAGCGACCTAAGTTTGTTGCGTGTGGACGCACCATAACTCCATTGAAGTGATTTGCTGGAGTCCGTCAGGGGTGAACAACCTGTCTTAAACAGTTGAACACAAGCGGTTCCCCAACCTACGACCTTAAACATCGTTTATGTGACAGCCGCGATCGCAAAACACGCCCACTTCAGCAATTTTATTTTGCAAGTAATCTTTAATAGCCCATAAACTTTATCGAAGTACTTTAGTAGTAGTGTAATCGCCTTCGGCAGTAAACCTTAATCGTTTGTTTAAACGCATTTTATAATTTGCATTTTTTTTCCAATTTCTATGTTAACGCGTTATATTGGTTTATCCATGAATTGATGCTGCAGCCAAATTTATGGTTTCTCTTTATTCTTAGCGTTTATGCATTTACTTCAAAGCTGACAAACACACAGATAGACAGACGGACAACAAACTGAGCCTATAAGGGTTCCGCATTTTTTCTTTTTAGGTATGGAATAAAAAAGCAGAATTTAGTTTTCCTCTACAACGTTTTTGAAGCAATATCTCAATGGATGCGAATAGTGTTCATCACTACACAGATATTTAGCAAAAAAGTGAAGTTGTGAGCCTAGAACTGTAATGATTTTTTAAACGTAATTCTTTATTCACTAGGCTGATCTCTAAGCAATAAGATTTTGCTCTAAACACTAAACGTATGCATTATAAAACAGAAGCAATTGGGATAATTATAGCAAAAACATTCATTGTGAACGAACAACCCTAGATTGTAAGATGTAGGTATATCACAACCCCATTAGTGGTGCATAGGCTTGCAGACGGTGAGCAATGGATAGCTCGCTGTCCGACCGTCCGGGAACCGTCCGGACCGAGCCTAAGTAGTCGACGGAGCATACTGTTCCCGCTTTCAGCAACCGTAGGGGCCCAGCAGGATCGAAGCCTACTGGGGCCAGGGGTCTGCTTCTGAAAGGAAGGCTCGGCCCTGGTATGAAAGTCAACTAAGGAACGGGGTGGGTTTTTTAGTCAGTAAGAGTCTGACACTTTCTCCCGCTCCGCTCAAGGGCGGGGGATGTCATTGGATTACTTTTACCCACTGAAAAAAAAACCCATTAGTGGTGATTACTGAAACTTTTTTATCTTCTGAAATGACAAAGAAAAAGATATTTGAAAAAAAAAAATACTATATAAATTCTTGTTTTGAATGCCTTCATGATGGATGTAAATAGTTATTTTGGTGGTTGGTATTATGGACATAATTATTTACGAAACATTATGGCATGTTTCGCTGAACTTTTTGTGTTGCCTGTAAGTACATAGACTTAATTTTGTATTAATACGAGTATAATAGCCCACAAAGACTTAATTAGTTAAGTACTCATTAAGTATGTGTGGGCTCCGTGGTATTGACGCATTGATAATGATGCTGCGAGAAACATCGGAAATGACAAGGCAATTGGATTTTATTTACAAAAACTTAATTCTTTTGTTATTGATGTGGATAGTGTAACTGATTCCGCCATTTCCGCTGAATTGCCCATATGTCAGATGTCTGAGATAGCTAGGGTTTCGGTCACAATTTTTTCTCCTAATTTCCTAATGGAAATTAAAATCGAAATCAACTTTCAAGATTTTCCAGACCAACAAGGTCTACAAATTTCTTCTACAGATCAATAAATGTATATTAGGCGCTCATTTGCGCCCAGTGGCTTAGACACAAAATAGATAGGTACGATAGCTAGACCAGATAATGAGACGTTCTCTCCGTTTCAAAGAATCACCCATTATCTCCAGTAAAGCAACTTATGGCCTAAACCAAGAAAGCATGATTTGGTCAAGGAAGCATGGGATTTGGCACTAGATCGCCGCGAAAGACAGCTCTATAAAGGGGTTTTTAATGTTACCTTTAGGGATTGTGTAAGGGATGACAGTTTTTTTTTTTAATTGATATAAGTTTAGTGCTTGACTGCGATCCCACCCATAGTGATGCAATCGTTGATGGTGAGGCGCACTAATTTATTAAGAGCCTATTCACTCTTGCCTTGAAAACTAGACTATACTAGTTTGTATGGATGTCATTAATAACTTTCCAACATTCTCCTACCCACAGGTTCGATCTACAAAACGTGCCCGCTGATGCTTTAACACTTATGGTGGAGATGACAAAGCTGGTTAGTCCCAATTTGCTGGCAGAATGCGATGGAGTTGTCACGGACATGGTGGAGACGCCTGTGGTGGTCTACCTCAACGTGAAGAGCGCAGACATCACCCTGACTTGGAGCACTGATGAGGAGTACATGCTGGATGTGCAGACTAAAGGTTTGAGTTTCTTTTGAGTGCTCATACATTGCTAATAATATCTATAGAAATCAAAGCAAAATGAAAAGCATTTATTTCAAATAGACCATTTGCACGCGCTTTTGAATAGTCAAATGTCGGTCAGTCCAAAAAAAGTGAAGCTAAATTGCACGTTCCAAAGCGTAGATCTCTCTCTATGAATATACGATGTGAAGACGATGATATTAGCTTTTTACCTATGAATTTGCTGTTTATAAAACGTGTTATTTTGAACTGTGTTATCTTTGGATTGACTCGAAATTATAAGTGTAAATAAACTTTATATTTATGGCACGTTAATCTTTTTTAGGGTTCCGTAGTCAACTAGGAACCCTTATAGTTTCGCCATGTCTGTCTGTCCGTCTGTCTGTCTGTCTTTAATTTCAACCCTAACGTGTGATATATTTTTGGATAAGTATTTAAAAATGAATAGGGGTTTACTAAAATCATTTTTTGATAATGTCAATAATTTCGGAAATAATCGCTTCAAAAGTAAAAAACAATGTGCCCCTCCCTCTAACTTTTGAACCATAAGTTTAGAAAATATGAAAAAAATCTGAAAAGTAGAACTTTATAAGGACTTTCTAGGAAAATCATTTTGAACTTGATGGAAAGAACAGTTTTTGTACAAAAAAGACAAAAAGGTTCTACAAAATAATTTCTGGACTAAGTTTGTAATATAATCGTATATGCCAGCATTTTTTTTAACTTATAAGTGGGTACACTTATTGTGACGGACGGGAAACTACGGAACCCTACACTGAGCGTGGCCCGACACGCTCTTGGCCGGTTTTTTTTTTTGTAATTAGTTATTGGTTGGTTTCTTTGTGTTTTTTATTTTCTGTAATAACACAGGGCTTAAGTATAACTTTCGAAATGTAGGTTTAATGACATAGACAGGTAACTCTCTTTCATGAAAAACTGCTACAGTAAAATATCGACCATTTGCAGTGTAAACCAATTGTGTGTCAATGTAAACTATTTGACCTTTGTCTTATCTTTCGGGCACACAAACTTAGAGTAATTTTCGGGATTTTTAGTTTCTGGCCTTTACTTTCTCAATCAAACAATGTGGGAAAAAGACCTCTCTCACCGGAGGTATTGTACACGTGCGGCCTATGGTTTCCTACACGCAAGCGGTTTACAGTGCCCTCCGTATCCAATACAATAATGCGTTCAGGGCGGTATTGGGGCTGCCCCGCTTCTGCAGTGTTTGCGAAAGCGCGCAAAGACGGCTTTCACACCACCATACGCAAGCGGTGCGCGTCCTTGGTGCGCAGGGTGTGGGACAGCTCCAATACAGTTCTGGCGATGATTGCCGGCAGATTTGATTGTCCTTATATCGGACATTGCTGTAGCAGTCATGTTGGGTCATATCCGATAGTGTGAATTAGTGTGTGTTTTGTTGTGAATTCGCTGTATGCCTTTGGTTGTCTGAAATAAATTCTATTTTTTTAAAGGCCTTTTTCCCACTTCCGCACCATAATCATTTATTATATACCTAATCTCAAATCTAACACAACTTTATTATCATTTTCCAGAAGATCAGATATCAGTGCACGTGACTGCAACAACAATATACGGAGCCCGTCACGCTTTGGAGACATTCTCTCAACTCGTAGCCTCCGATCGACCTGACCATTCCGACCAACACACCTGCAGCCTCCTACTAGTCTCCGGGGCCAAAATCCGTGATCGTCCCACCTACCCATATAGAGGTCTTCTTCTTGACACTAGCAGACATTTTATACCCATGGACGATGTGATGAGGACCATCGATGGCATGGCTGCCAATAAGATGAATGTTTTTCACTGGCATGTGACTGACACGCATAGTTTCCCTCTGGAGTCAACTAGAGTACCGCAGTTTACTAGGTGGGTATATATTTTTTTTCTATTTGAGTGACCATTGCTAAGATAATTCCTGTGTCAATTTTGCTCGTTTGGAGCCTCTTTGCTATGATTAGAAGATTTTTCAATTGTATAACATTAGTAGTAGGCCACATATCACTGTTATAGGCGTATGTGAAGTTAGCTGCGAATGTAACTACGCGCAGGTGCAGTTTAATCGACAGCAATTTCTGTGAATATTAATTTGAGTATTGTATGGTACCTACCTGGTTTGCTAATTAGCATAAATGCAACAATAAAACTAGCGCCATCTACCAATAAGATGACGTAAATTGATTTACGTCTTTTTTTCTCCTAATGTAAATAATTTTTATCTCATAGCAATAAAATATTGATACGACCGCGAGGTATATTTACACCAACTGAAGCATTTAACGTAATTAATGAACAGATTAGGTAATCCAATCTAAAAAACGATCATCCAAAAACTTAAATTAACGTTCATAATAATTAACGTTAATTTTTGTTGAATGGTTTTTGTCTGGCAGATATACAGTTTTTCTATTTTAATTTTTTAAACAAATCAAATAACAAACAACAACGAAGTCCAGCTGCTTCGCTGGACTACGCTGTTGTTTACTGGACTGTCAGAAGTATGATTTAGTGCGCGTATGCTGTATACGGACATGACTTAGGGCTGTATTTCACCGAGAAACCATATCAGCGTGACCAGTAGGTAGCCTCTACCAACAAAATGTACTCAGCTGACTTCCGTTTAGTTGTGCAACCAATTTGGTGGCGCGACCAGCTCGGACGTGTGGCGACTTTGGTGTATGTTTTTTGTCTAGTTTGGTAACTTAGGGCTATATTTCACTGGGACACCATGGCAGCACAACTGATCGCGCCACCATGGTGTCCCAGTGAAGTATAGCCCTTACACATCCAGGGCAGGGAGAGTGCGGGTGAGGACTACAACGCCGTCACATCTCTGTACCCCCACAGACACCGAAATCCTGTAATCAAATTAATAGCCACGTGCCTCATTTGATACCTATTTCGATTTTTACTTCCAGATACGGTGCCTATTCCGCGAAAGAGATCTACTCGGCAGAAGAAGTGAGGAAGCTGATAACTTACGCTCAAGTGAGGGGCGTGCGAGTGGTGATTGAGATTGATTCGCCCGCTCACGCTGGCAACGGCTGGCAGTGGGGACCAGTGAGTTTACTCCTGAAATACTGTATGAATAATACTCTTACCTATATTACGCAAAACTATCTACTTGGTTCGTGGGCCTGAAGTTACAAAACAATATCAATATGCATGGGGTCCTAATGAAATAATGTTTGACTACTATTTGTCTCACGTACTGGAAGACGCAGCGTTTGAAGGCATCCAACAAGGTGGACCGATGACCTGTTCAGGGTGTGGAGGAAGGATGGAGGATGTGTGACGCACAGGACCGGTCGTTGTGGCGACGCTTGGGGAAGGCCTATGTCCAACAGTGGACGTCTTTCAGCTGATATGATAATGATGATGATGACTCTTTGTCTGCTTGGTGCTGTAGAAGAAAAAGGAATTTCATAAATCGAATGACTAGCTGCCGCCTACAGCTTTGCTCGCGTAAAAGTAGGTTCCTCTAGTTCTCCACACAAACTTTGAATTTTTGTCTTATCCCCTTAGGGTGTAATTATTGGAAAATCCTTTTTTATTCTACGTAAATATCATACAAGGAACTTCTGTGAAAAATTTCAGAGTTCTAAGTTCAAAGGTTTAAGCTAGGCATTAATAAGTCAGTGTGTTAGGACTTTGGCATATATTTATACAAATACAATGAACCTATCTTAGCAATGTTAGGTTTGCTTCACAAATGTGCGTACATATCATCATCAGCTTCCTGCCCTCATCCCCCACCACCACAGAATGTCTGCTTCTTCCATAGGTACATATTTTTCGTTTCTCACTTAAAGATGTAAATCAACCGGTTTAAAATGTTTTAAACCAAAATGTTGCGGTTTTAAACCCCAAATAAACCGTTTTAAACGGTTGAAATCTCGCCTACAAAAATAAAAAAATTGTATTTTACACTTCGATGTGGGCAATTTTTTGGCTTCTGACGTCACGTTTCGTTTTAATTAGTTAATTGAAAACAATAGCCTAGATACATTTGGTCAGACGGACCAAGTAGAAGTAAACCCGTTAAATAGATCAATATCAGTCTATCACACAATTAAAAAATCCATATACAGTAGTTTAGGTAAATAGATTATATCCCTAGCTCGGTCAAATCAAGAAAATGTAGTTATAATTAAAAAAAAACATGGTCATCAACACCAATCGTTTTTAACCAAAAAAATGGTTTGTTTTGGTTTTAAACGTTTTTTTTTTTGTTTAAAACAGTTTGGTTTAATTGGTTTTAAATCGGCCTTATATCTATATTCTCACCTCTATTTGCATCTTTCACACCGGATACTCACTGAGTAATGGTGTATCACCTATTCTTCCTCTGTATAAAGGGCATTAGCAGCTATTGAAAATCGTCTCAATAATCGCAACGTTATTCTTAGGTGTTGTTGAAATTAAATAATTGAATCACTAAGTACTTCTAGAGCTATTAAATTGATCTCTATTACCCTGTTTGTCGTATCTATCTCACTTCCTGCTATTCTGATAATAACTTGTAAAGGATGTTTGTCGCAATCCTACTAAAATATTAATGTGAATTTTAGAATCATTTTTTAACCTTGCAATAATCGTGTGAATTAGAGACACAATAGAAAGACAGCGTGAACGCCCGGCGTTCGCTTGGGGTTTAATGAATTAAACCCCAAGCGAACGCCGGCGTTCGCGCACCTATTGTCTTTCTATTGTGTCTGTAATTTCCACGATTGAAAGGTTGGCGTATAGTCCCTTGAACCATCTGACCGAAATTATGTGAACGCAACTCTCGCACTCGCCTAGGCGGCAGTACGCAAATCTTTGCATTTATTTGCGGCCAACAGCGCCGGAAAGCGCTTTAAATCCATTTTCTCTGCGAGATATTGATTGATTTACATATGCAATGTTCACTTTGAAGAATATTTAATCACTAATTTTATGTGTAAAAATGTTTCTAAAGGTCCAAGCCGTTTTGAAGGAGTAGGGAAAAGTTGCGAAATTGCTAAGTTTTTTTTTTTTGACAAAAGTTTTAATTGCATGAAAAAATCCAATGTTGATATTATTGTTCATGAATCTATAATAAACATATATTTTTTTCAAACTAATTGACTTAGCCGTTACGGAGGAGTAGGCCTCAGAAAATCACTGTTTTATGGCACTTTTCGGGCGCTTGGCCCTTAATGAATAACACCTCAATGGCTAACGGATTTCGATGTAACTTGACACAAAAGTAGATTATGGCCTACATTAGACAAGCTACAAGATACTTTTATCTTTCATATAACACGTTTCTTTGGGATGATATTTCGACTTTCAACGTAGGTGAGATCGCTAGCTATTAGCTAGTTTATAGTGGGTAAATTCTTGACCCATTTATCAGCATATAGTGCCAACCCCACACACTACTTCCCACTCTTCTGGAATGCATAAGTCCATATGTCACGACTAACATTTCTTGTGTGACCTCTACCTACCTATAAATTACCTATTAATTTGCCTAAGTTTTACGTTTTGCGCCATATTCCGTGTTATACAATCTTCAGTCTACACAACAGTCCTGAGATTTTTTGTGTAAAGTACCTTTATATTACCACAGCTGGGAATATAACACACAAGCCTCCTATGTATGCGATCCATGCATCTTTTGTCATTTCCCAGCCTCTCCACTATTCATAAAGTCACTGTGTTTTCCAGGAATATGATCTCGGGAACCTCGCAGTGTGTGTGAACCAGTGGCCGTGGCGCCACCTGTGTGTGCAGCCGCCGTGCGGGCAGCTCAACCCGGCCAACCAGGCCGTGTACCGCGTGCTCGGGGACCTGTACCGGGACATCGTGGAAGCTGTGCCGGCGCCTGCGCTGCTGCATATGGGAGGGGATGAGGTAAGGCATCTTCTAGCAATGTTCTCGGCAACCTCAACGTCTGCATGAACCAAACCGAGCATCGGGTGGAGAGAGACCTGTTCCAGTATGTGCTGCAGTATATTTACGACGATGAGGTAAGGCACAACTGAAGGCGAAAATGAGTTGTTCTATCGGCGATAGTGTAGTGTGACGTCATGTGGTAAATCCCTTATATTTTAACATTGCGTCAATCATTATCGCCGATCGATGGCATGACATTGTCTTTGGTTCTCTCCACCACACCATCACTTCTTTTCGAATTGTAAAAATGTTATCATTGTAGCGACATCTATGGCACCACATAAGAACTAATAAGTTCGAAATCCAAAAAAATCGATTTGAACACATACAACAGCCCAAAATCGTCTATGCGGCGGTTGCCGAAACCAGACATAACATTCTTCTGATCGGAGGATTTCAACCTTTTCAACGGAGGTTTGCAAGACCTTAGACCAAACGGGTGTAAAGTCCCGCATACCTCTAAATCATGTTGTATCTACTTAATACATTCTTTTTATATCCAGGTCAACTAAATATGCCCAGTAACCACCAGTTAACATGTATATCGGGTAATAGATGTACATTCAACTCTTCATTAATGGCATTTAGATAGATAAAACATTTATTTGATGCAACACCGAAAATTAACACACAATACACAAAACCACAATAAAATTACAAACATAAACCTAAGCATATAAATTAACAACTAGAAATAAATAGAAAATGTAAACAATCACAGATATACATTGAATTACATACATAAAAAAAACATTAAAAAATTAAACATAAAAAGTAATAAAAGCAAAAAAAAGTAAAGCTTATTAAAAGTTTTGTGTGGCAAACAAACAAAAAATGCATAGTCCGGTGTGCTTCACGGATGCATCAAATGGGAGCCCAACTCAGCATGTGTCAGGCAAATATACCTGACGCTGGTATTCTGCTGGGTCCCTGTAGTGGCATACTGACGTCGAGCTGAATCTGTCAAAAAAGACTATGTGTGTGTTATGTGTAAGTGTGATGTGTAGAGAAAGTTGCGTTAAGTATACCCACAATTTAACAGATTTAGTATTCGGCATTTGTGGAAGAGACACCACAATTATGCCAATAACACGTGCATACTGTTAATAGACCATCAAACGCTGGAGAGTATTGAGCGTGAATTAACAGTAAAAATAGATATACATATAAGATTTTTTTTTTGTTAGAGTTGCCTGACAAACTGGTATGAGTGACAGGCAGAGATAACGCTCTACTGCCTCTACAAAACTGAACTACATATTTCTGAAACTCGATATTGAGCTTACACATGTCCTACGTTATATTACTTAAAATTATTAGTCGCAGTAGTTCTGTTGGTCAATTAGTTGACCATTTGTATAGTTTTGGAAGACTCAATGTTATATTCCGACTTACTTACTAAAATTAGTCCATTATGCAAAACTAGAATGCAAAAACTCATTCAATGCATAATCCTGTATTAAATCATTCCAGGTGTATATCGACTGCTGGAACACTACAGAAGAGATCACCGAATACATGAAGCAGCAGAACTACGACAGCAGCACGATGGAAGGTTTCATCAAGCTGTGGGCCGAGTTCCACGAGAAGGCTCTGAAGGCCTGGGACGAGGCCGTAGAGGCTGCCGGCACGCCGAAACAACCTGTGATGCTGTGGTCCTCAGAACTAACCCAGGCGGCAAGAATCAGCCAGAACCTTGACAAAGAAAGGTACCGTATATCTTTTTTACTCCACTCTAAGGCTTACTGTCCACGGACGCGTAGCTTCTTAGACGCGTCAAAATACGCCAGGCACCTTGAGCAACCAGCAGACCGTACTGAAACCTGTCCACGAGGTGTATTACGCTGGTCACGACTTCGATCTTATGTGGAGTCTCTTACACGTTCTTCTCCATAGAGATCTACGCCTTGGAACGTGCAATTTAGCTTCAGTTTTTTAGACTGACTGACATTTTGAAAATTCAAAAGTGAAAAAAACGTTTCTGATTTCTGATTTCCAGTACTGAAATTCCGATATAACCAGTTTTAGTACTTGTTGTTGTTGTATAAGTTTACTCCAAGAGAAGTAACAAAAGAACCGCATAATATGAAGTTAATGGCGTTAGCTGACGCATCTACATCTACATTATTCAATCGGTCAATTCTTTTCGGTTTCTATTCCAATAAATTACTGTAGTTCTGTAACATATTTTCACCCCATCTCTTCTGTTCCAGATACGTGATCGAAGTATGGGAGCCAGTGAGCAGCCCCTTGCTCCACCAGCTCATAAAGCTGGGCTACAAAACCGTCTCCATCCCCAAGGACGTTTGGTACCTGGACCGCGGCTTCTGGGGCACCACCAAGTACAACAACTGGAGGAAGATGTACGCACACACACTGCCGAGAGACGAGAACTTCTTGGGAGGCGAGGTGGCCATGTGGACTGAGTACATCGATGAACAGGGTCTAGGTAAGTAGACGTCAATGTAGCTGGTTGAGGGTGTTAAAGGAACAGTTGGCAGTTCAGTAGCCAAGTTCCAATACTTATACATCAATGATGCTTTGACGTGTCCGTGTTGTGCACGCACATTTTGCAGCTAAGGTAGGCTATATTAGCCACATGATTGAAACCCATAGTTGCACCGATGACAGTAACTGGGCCCCGTAGCCGAAATCGGCAAGAGAGTATAATATATAGCCAAATTCCAACTCCGGGTCTAGACTTAGCGACTTGAGCGACTGTCGTAACTGTTGATCTGATCTCCACAACATAATTACTGAATTTATGCTTTGGCAAGACACCCGTCTTACCAAAGCTTACGTCTTAACAGACTTTAGGCTTTCTGATTACCCATCTCGTCTTATGGGCTTAATGGAGGTCAGTAATGACGGAAGTAACATAGGATGCAAACGTAAATAGCATTTGCGTACATCTCTGTCTCCTGCTTCGGATAATTTTGTTCTTGAAAATTTGAGCTTGAATCGCCAGATATGAACTAAAAAAAGCCAAAATCCTACATTGCGTTAGCTGTGTTTTCCACGCGAATAGACAAGTCATATACAAGTCTGAAAAACAACTATTGACCAGTTACCCACACCAGATACACCACCCGTGTAGTCCGATGGATCCTTTCTTTTCAATGGAGATATGCGTGACTTCATACTCTGTTCCATATATTTTGGAAGCTGTCACATTGCTGGGTAAACGGCTCCCTTTCTATTTTTCCTCTTTATTTTGCAGAATTGTGAACCAATCCTAATTGTAGGTATCAAGTTCGTCCATCATGGTTTTTTTTTAAATTGATATACTAGTATTAGACTGCACAGGTGGGATCGCCATCAGGTGGGATTCACCTGATGGCGATCCCACCTGATGGTAAGCAGTGTTGCAATTGTTGATGGTGACTTGGTGAGGCTCATTAGTTTATTAAAGCCTATTCACTCTAGCCTGGGTTTGTGCAAATGCAACTTCATCGGAAGTTAGTTGCATTTGTTTCGAGTAGATTAAAAAATAATGAATTATTTGTCATTCCAGACACCCGCATCTGGCCGCGCGCGGCGGCGGTGGCGGAGCGGCTGTGGGCGGACCCCACGGCGAGCGTGTACTCGGCCGAGGCGCGCATGCAGCGCCAGCGCGGGCGCCTCATCAAGCGCGGCCTCAGCGCCGACGCCATCTCGCCCGCGTGGTGCTCGCAAC
Organism: Mythimna ferrago; assembly: GCA_910589285.2. Lineage (NCBI taxonomy): Eukaryota > Metazoa > Arthropoda > Insecta > Lepidoptera > Noctuidae > Mythimna > Mythimna ferrago. The sequence continues at coordinate 9,019,297 of OU342693.1, forward strand.
ACGACTCCAAGTGCTTCTGAACTGATCACTTACTACCATGCCACGCCCTTACCACCAACATGAACAGGAGCTTTATAAATGTAATCAACATCTTCATTTCAACCGAAATAAGTCTACTGTTGGACATATAGGCCTCCCCCAAGAATCGCAATAACGACCGATAATATGTGGAGAACTTTACTTGCGCAATGCAAGATTTCTTTCTTCGTAGTTCTTATGTGACACCGTAGATGTCGCTACATGCGTCTCGCATTCATAGGACTCTCACGACCCTAACCAGGTCATTGATCCACCTTGTGGGAAATCTTCCAACGCTGCGTCTTCCTGTCACCTCTCCAAAATCTTTCGCCAATAATATAGCTAATATGACAATAGATCACAGTGCTCAGCAGCACCAGCCAGTAATGACTACAGCAGTGCAACAAGCTCTTAGCGCGACCTAACTGAACTACTAAAGAGATGACACTACATAGGGTCGTAGCTCCATCTCTCTTTCTCGCTCGCACAACTAACATTTTAAAAAGTCATGGCAAAGCCCAAAGACTCGTGTGTATCCTGAGAGATGCCTTTATTGGTTTATACCCACAAAATATACTCGGAGCATAAAGCCGCTGCGCCAATTTTCTAACAAAACATGTTATTAAAACATGTTACCAATTCGTCTCGATAAACAAAAACTGTTAGGCCACACCCCTGTTCGGTTAGCAAACAATGTTATACTGTTAGCAAACACGAAAACGGCGCAGTAGACGTGACTGAAGTTCTAGCGGTTATACAGAGCACACCGTTCATATAGTGTAGGTGGTAAGGTGCAAAAATACCGATCTCGATGATAGGAGCCCTCAAAATATTTTTTCAGTATTAAAGTCAAGAATAAGGAACTAATTTATCCCAAACTGATTTAGTACTTTTCTGACCAATACTTGAAAAGAATGCTTTAAAACTGCCAGTCATAAACGAGGGCTCCAAATAGCATATTATAATTTATCATTATTTTGAACTATAAATTTTACATGATTGTACTTATGTTAAATTGTGCGCGAAGGGCATTATGGACGATACAAAATTTAAAAAAAAATATTATTCGCAATAACAGAACAAGAAAAAAAAATGACTTCGTATACCATAAATTTTAATTTCCTACTTAAATTTTTGATAATTAAAATTCACGTGTTTTACTGTAATATCCAACGTGCATTAAATATTTAATAATCGGCATTTTAATATAATTTTAAAAACATAAAATCCTTCCTTCTAACTCATGTGATTGAAATATGGTGCTAAGAAACTTAAATTTTGAACAATTTATTAGGTGTAGAAATTTGAAAAAAACATATCAGCTCTTTCATACTGTTTTTGTAATATACTTACAATATTTTGTATTTGTAATTGTAAAATTATGTAACATGTGCATGCGCATAATTTGAAATAGCAATGCAATTTTAGTCAAGTGACTAATTAGACGTAATAGTAAGCATTAATAAATACGACAATACGAATAATAATAAGGTTTTCGCATAATATTTAGTACATTTAAATTGAAGAAAAAAAAATACTGCAGTTTTTTTTTTAATTTATACGTAATTGATCATGAGAACATAATAAGATATTTTTTTAATTATTTATTTTGATGTCAAAAATAATAAATATTGCAAAAAATATAATTTATATCGTGTCTAAAATGGCCCATGGTAGGACCTAAATCAGGATTCTATTATTATGATGTAAATATGTCTAATAATAAATGTATGCGAGAAAATTCTGAAATATACCGAATTTATTGTGATATATTATAATTTAGATTTATACTTAGAAATACTGATCTATGACAATTATTACTTATATAATAAAATTGCTACTGTATACAGATTTGTGTTATTTTCGTAAAAGAAATGTTCACTCGTTGGTTTTCACAAAAAATACCTGAAATAGTAGAATACATTTTGGTAGAATTAGGTGGACTTTGTCATTGCAGCCGAAAAAAAATGAGCAGCGATTAAAATATGAAAATTACCGAAATGCCCATGAATATTAAACGACGTTTTTCAACACTAAGGCCTCTCACACACTAGTAAGTTATTGCATATAAACTACAACTACGCGGAGCGACCGATCTACCGCGTAGTGTCAAATCAAATCAAATCAAATCATTTTATTTGTCTTAATGCACGTACATAACATACAAGAGGTGTTACAGAATAATAAAAGTGCGCTGCATTCTACTCGCAAGCATACACATTTTATAAATATGTACATTTTGTGATGATGATTCTAATGTGAATAAATAAGTATATAATTAAAATGTCAAGCACTTGAATGAAGTAAAAATTATAAAAAATGTCAAATATTAAAATAGTCATTCATAATTTACTATAAATCCAGTCGTGGAGCAGTAACACTTATTTGGATGGAGCAGTGACGATAATTCTAATGTCAATAAGCAGTATAATAATTAAAATGTCAAGAACTTGAATGAAATAAAATTAAGAAACAATGTCAAAAGTAAGAAACAATTATAATCCACCATAAATCCAGTCGTGGAACAGCAACACTTATTTATTCAAAATATAAGTACGCTGCATTCTATCCTACTCGCAAACATATAAATCCTATAAATACTCGTAGGTACATTTTGTGATGTTATTTCAAATGTCAATAAATATAATTAAAATGTGTGCCCGCTAGTTGTAGTTTATATGCAATAACTTGTATTAACGTTCCGTCGCCGATCTTCCGCGACGGAATTTCCATCTAGTGCTAGCGTGGCAGAGGTCCTAGTGTGTTAAAAAACGTCGTAAAAATACCTATTCGGTTAAGTATGAAAACTGTCCTAACAGAAGTGTATTAAACTTTCCAAAATAAATTATTGTTTGAGATCATACGCAACAATGAAGTTTCTACAAACTAATTGTTTACAGTTCGGTAACAAATATTTAGTTCTAATGTACAGATTTTAACTATAACTATCTAAAAATTTAACTCGGTCTTACAAAATACTATGAGAAGTAGGTATGGCGGCTGTTAATATACATTACCTACACAAATTCTAGTTTACATATTGTCTACAAACACATATAGCTTAATATTAGTTACAGTAACATTGACTAGAACATAATCACAATATTAAACTTATCACTTTAGGTCTTCTAAGGCCAAAATCATCAATAACATACAACGATAAAGCAATATTCTCACCAAACATATTGTCTACCACCGACTGTGAGTATGCTCACCCAAGTAACAAAATGTGGTCTTGTAGTGGTTCCGGAGCCAGGACTATAACAGGCTAGTAAAAGTTTATAACCACGGAAAAGGACCCATTTTATACGCGTACTCTTTCCAATAAAACTGTCATAGTAGACTTGACGAGCACCACTTAGACCAATTATAGTACACTTATAGTTGGACTACGCAGAACTATCTGCTCCCGCGAAGCTCACTATTAACATTTAATAGAACCAGGCAGGCGTGTGACGTACTCCGCGCTTCCATTACTAGCTACTTCAAACATTTGTAACTTTTTGTTGTATTGTGTTGTGAGATTGTGGAGAAAACTAAAAATTAAAAAATAAGTTAATCTATTTTATATAAAAATGTATTAACAAGTATTTCGCACGTAATATTATATGTGCATACATCTTAGCACGGCAAACGCATAAATATTTTCGGTGAAGTATATTGTGTTTTACATCTCAAAGTACATTTACTCTTAGAAGAAACGACTATAGAACTAATTCACTTTAAATTGGCACATAAAGTTGACTTATAAATCTTTATAAGGTCAAGTAACAAATGCAAGTGGTTCTAAGTGCATTTAGTTCTATAAATTACTATTACTGGCGTATACACTTATAGTGGATTTATAATTACTTCTTGTAGGCGATTATAAGTGTAACTTACTGGACTAAGTTTTCTTAAGTGTTTTTACACCTAAGCAACACTTTTATAAGCCAGCTTAGCCTTTACTGCGCCCATAATTTCGTTCTATACATGACTATAAGTCAACTTATAAGAACACGTGTACTATAAACCCAAACGAACTTCGTGTAACCTGTTATAAGCTTGGTAGTAAAACCTGGAACCACTAAGAGAGAGCTACTAGTGCTGTGAGCCTATAAACTGTGCGCTACAGGAGAACTTTGTTACTTGCGCACTGTCAGCCTCAGTGTGAACGTGGACTCAGTCTGCAGTATACGTTCTCAACTTCTCACCAAGCCGACTACACTAGAATACATTACCTGTACATAGGGCTAGTAGGGCATGTTACGCGTAGTACAATAAATCGGCAACCTGGAGTCCGCGACAACGCAGTAGGTACTAAGTAGCGTTTGGAGGTATGCGGGACAGAGAGTAAAGTCCCGCAAACCTCCGTTGAAAATGGAGAATCCTCCGACCAGACGGGTGTTATGTCTGGTGAGCAACTGCCCGACAGGCGATTTCGAGCTATTCCATTATGTTCAAATCATGCGGAGAACTTTAATTGCGTGATGCAGGATTAGTTCTTATGTGACACCATAGATGTCGCTACAAGCGTATAGTCGATTCGGTGTGAACGAGAAGTTAATATACTTTATATGGAAAAGCGATAAACTGCGTAACGCGTGCTCAAAGTCATCGGCCGACAATACGTTTGCTCTGAACAATGCCTAAAAGAATGATTAAAAACGAATCGTCTACGAAAAATCCAAACGACTACCTACTTGTACAAAACGAAATAGATCATACACAAACTAATTTCTTCTATTTCATAGAAACAAAGACGACTAAAAAATATATTAATTAGTAATCTATTGTACATTTCTTAAAATCAGAGTTTTCTCAATTAGATTGAGACATTATTTCTAACTCTATCATTTCCATTCTTTGTTCCTAAACTGAGATCATTCGGCATCATGTCATGAAGCACTGTGTCACTTCTAAAGATGCTGGTCGCGATCCTACTGGCCAATCTCTCTGATTCTCTAATGTCATCGTCTTTAGAATGTGACGTCAGATCTATTTCAGTGTCAGTGTCACTGTCACTTGCCTCCTTATCACGTCTCTGAGGACGATACGCAAGGTTTTGAGGCTCGTCCATATCTTGAACAGAAGTTCCGCAAGGACAAGGATTTGGCTTCGACATCACTCGTAAGTCTGTCGGAATTTCCGCTTCCATTTGCTGGCTCATCATCATCGGTGGGAAAGAGAAAGGCTGCTGCATCATCCTTCCATCATCGTTATACCCCATCGGTGGTAGCTCGTGGACATTCGGATTGCCCGTTGGAATTGATTCCATGTTTGTGTTGTGGAGGTAAGGGTCTTGGCGAGGGGACTTCAGTTCCCGATTCTCCATAACGCCTGGAGGTTCCGGTGAGTCTTTGTCGTTGGGTGATTCGGGTCCTTCTGGTGAAGAATCTGGTTTGCCGTGACCTGAAAATTAAATTAAATATTCTGTTGAAATGAAGTGAAACTCAGATAGAACTTTGCAAACCGTAGTGGTTACCAACAAGTACCCTAAGGCGTCCTGATAATGTGACATAAGAGATAGTAGCTATTACTAAATCTTAGTCCTTATAACGATACAATCCATGTTTAACAGTAAACGTAACTGAAGATGACTGCAGCTATGTGTTTCAACGTAACCAAAAAGTGCATGACAATCCAGTTTCGTTTTTTATTCAAAGCGTAAGGCGCCTCAAGAAGTTTTCGCTCCGAAAGAAGATATTAGGATGCTGCCTCTTGGTCTGATCTTGTTTCTAGAAGAAGTTTCAGACTTAGATCACCATATCATTATGCGCAAGATGTGTTAATGATTTCTCTACACCAGTGACAGTATCTTGGTGATAAAATTTCAAAACATGTCGGAGTGCGTGGTAGCACCTTTTTTTTTATCTGTTATAAACTGCATAGTACTTGACTGCGATCCCGCCTGATGGTAAGCAGTCATGCAATCGTTGATGGTGAGGCGCACTAGTTTATTAAGAGCCTATTCACTCTAGCCTTGAAGACACCTAAATTATAATCGGACGGGAAGACCGCAGCAGGCAAACTGTTCCAGTCCTTCGATGTACGCGGTATAAATGACGAGGCGAAACGCTTAGTCCGGACCGTAGACTAGAAATATAAAGTGGTCAATCTTTTATATGATGCGTTTTCGACAATTGATATCGCTGTCATACCTATTGTCTTACTCTCTGTATAAGTTGCCCCTTCCCTCTTAGGATTTCTCACTTTTTTGATTTGTCTATATATTTATATATCATAAATATCACAGACGAGATGAAGGAAAATATCGTGAATGTAAAACCTCTTGATAAAAAATCTCTTTCGATATCCCTCAGTACTTATATCGATAACTACGAGTGAAATACCTAACAATGAAACCAACTTTTTTAGTTTTCTGTTTCATGAACTAATCAAACACTATCACTAATGCAATTAATCATTATGCTTGGAGTGATTCCGTTAAGGCAGTTAAGAAATATCTTTGTAGAAAAATACAAACAAATAAATATCTGCCGCTTTTTCGAAGAACTGCAAGCTTATAAAAAAATCAAAAACTAAAAAAAGAAAGACAATCGTAAACGATACCTAGCCAACTTCAAGTCCTCAAGACTTGAAGTTGGCTTATTATACCTGAAATTGAAATGTGGGCATAAACAGCACATAACACAACTTATTAAAAGGTTACGATTACACAATTAAACAAAGTCAAAAGCAAAGTTAAAGGAATATAACATCAGAAAAGAATAGAGAAACAATTTGTAGTGTACTTAAAAAATCTAAAGCTTTAACAAATATGTACCGGATACCAACGGACACCGTAGATAGGTATGACAAAATGTTCTATCATATTCGAGACGCCTCGATCACCAGGTGTCATTCAGTGCTACCACGAGCTCTTAACGCGATCCATTTTACGACCTAAACTGAACTGTTAAAGGGATGGAGCTATATATGATGCATAGTTTCATCCCTCTCTCTCGCCCGCACGACTGGCATTTTAACACGGTAGGTTCCTTGTAAGAGTTGCTGGCGTTGCAGCCGCGCTACTTCAATCAAGACTGATGGCTGTTCTGACTCTATCAAAAGTTGCAGTGGTTAGGAATATTGTGGCAGGATTGATGTTTTTGTATTAGTTAACAACACGTGTATCAGATGGATTTTCCATGATCAAAAACCAAACTTCCATAAGAACTTTCATCAACCACCGCTTCAGAGAATAAGTAAATCCGAAAAAACTTTGCTAACTTAAAGCCTGAGTCCACCAAAGTGGTGATGTGCGGATACGAGCAAAACGTAGACCACAGTACCTAGATGTTTTGCTGCTAGGTTGAATACAACGAAGTGGTGCGAAGATGTGTGGGGCTAGCCTTGGTTGTTGATAAGGACAAACTCGTACACAGTTTGGCGATTTTGATATTTAATTTATGAAGATTAAATAAATGGGCAATAAATATGTATGTATTTATACTTTATACACAGTATTCCAATACTAGGCAGTATTGGAATACTGTCTGGCTGCAAAAGCCTGTCTATGGCTTTTGCAGCCAGGCATCCTCTACCAGTCGAGCCTTCGGCGAATGGTATCGCCTAAGCTACCGATAGGAGTCTGTTTTGAACAAAACAGAATGATTGAACATCTTAAACGTATTGTATATTGTATTGTTATTTCCATACAAATATGAGACATCATTTAAGAAGTCGCCGCACGTCACTCACATCAGTCATCTCTCTTCTCCTAACAACCGTATCCGGCTAGGCAGAGCCAGATGTGTAAACGAAATTCTATTGACTGCTTAAAGTTTGGCCAATCTGAAGAATCTGGAAAAGAAAATCTGAAAAAGATTGGCCCTAACTGAGCTGTGCGAGGTCAGGTAGTATATGCGATTTTTAAGTGGATCTTTTCTGATCTGAAATCGGTAGCAGTAGAGGACCAAGTCAATTAGGCATCTCTTTTACTATGCTACAGAAGCTGTAGGTAGACGCACCTGCTATCATCATACTACTATGGTCAACTATTAATGACTACATATTCATTTCTATCAATAAACGTTTACTCTTCACCCCACTGCATAGCAAATGTAGCTTAAGACGACATCTTGTTAGGTGTGTAACGACATCTATGGCGTGAAATAAGCACTAAACTACGTAATCCTGCATCGCGCCATTAAAGTTCTTCGCGCGATTTGCCCAAACCAGACATAACATCCGTTTGGTCGGAGAATCCTCCTTTTTCAACGGAGGTATGTGGGACTTTACACTCTGTTGTATCTCCAAAGGTGTATCGACGATCTTACAAAGCTTCGTCGAACAGATTAAATGCGGAAGGGAAACTGGGAGTCGTAGTGGAGCTTTGGAGAAACCTACACTCATCTAAGGACTGTGATTTGCTAAAAGATTGATTGTCTTCTCACCTGACATCGGCAGCGCCGGAGAGCCAAGTCCGAGGCACCTCATTCGCCAAGCATCCTGCAGAAGTTGCAGACGCGCCTGCTTACGCCACTTAGCGCGACGGTTTTGGAACCACACCTGGAATTAAAGATTGATTAAACAAGGGCCGGGCTCTAAAATAAAAGGCTTGTTTTGACATTTGAGAAAAACCCTAGAATGTAACTTGGAACGAAACTGAAAGAAATAATAAAATAATAATTAGGGGTTCGGCTGTTTTAGTAGTAGCCACATTACACCGGACAAGCAGCTAGGTAGTCAAAATTAATATATCAAAAGTTGTCAGTTGTTGTGTTGTTGTTGTTGCTTTTATTTTTTGACACCTTTACTTGATGATATTAGAGGCACTAACGTAGATCACAAAAGTACTTTCTTAATGCGTAACCGATTCGGATACAAAGTAATGGAATTTGAAATGGAAATAGGACCGCTAAAGTGCTCGAGTTCAACTATATTACAAACTATCTACTGATATTTCCTTGAATGACTACAGCTTTTTACAAAACATTGAAATTTTCAAGTTTTTTTTTCAACTATAATATGCATGTATTATACACCAAAATCTTCCTTATGAATCACTCTATCTTTTGTTGAAAACTGCATGACAAACCGTTTAGCGGTTTTGTGTTTATCGCGTTCATACAGTTCTTTGTTTTATATTATGTAAGGTTAATAGAATCTTCATAGTGGATGAAATGGCTACAGGTTGCGGGAACAACTTGTGACCCACGGATGCCCCTCAAGTTCTGAAGTCAAGTCAAGTCTGTCTATTTATCCGCTTACTCCTCCAAAATAATGCAACGGATTAAGAAGAAGGTGTGTGTGTACTGAAAATTCACGAAGACGGAGCGGGTCGCCAGTTTTTTTAATACAATTCATCAAGGTGCAATTTATTCCTTGCACTTTCGGCATACTTATAAGACACAAGTTATGTTATAATCTAAATGTGACATCATAATCATCATTGCAGAAAATGTAGATATTATTACGCTAAGTTCTATTTTTGACAGTTCCATTTACAAATCCATCTTTTTTGGTTTTATTCATTTTGTATTTACAATACCTACCTATTATTTAAATTAGTTGATAACAAACGTAACAAACTGTGCATTAGTATGCGCCGGAAGCAATTCGCTTTGAGACATCAATGGTGATAATACTAAACAGTTTCCATGAACAAGAAAATCGTTTTTATTTATGGGTGAGATGTCATCAATCAACTTCTCTCACTCTGGAAGGCACGAGAGGGAGCATTAGACTTTTACTGACACAAACTCATCCATGTTCCTTCCATTGCCCTGTCTCAGAGCCACGGTGACTCTTATGAACAATCCCGCCGCTCTTCTTAGTATTTACCTCTATATGTAGCAGATGTTTTCCATGTGCACATAATTCTCAACTCAAAAATACCAAAACGTAAAGCAGTTAACGATATAAAAGCTATAATCAGACATTGAACTTACTCCAACAGTAATTTTAATCAGTTTTGGATGTAATTTCCGTTCTATTATTACACTTAAGTATCATTTCCAAAGAAAACTTAAGTAGGTACCTAACACATAAACTTTGTAACTTTAAATTATCATTGTCAGAGTTATCCACGCAATGAGAACCTTTGCAGCTACCGAAATCAACTATTGGGCTATTACTCGGACCAGACCACAACACTCGTCTGGTCAGACGAACCTCCTTTTTAACAAGGGTTTGCGGTACTATAGACCCTGTTCTGTTTCACATACACCTCAAACTGGTGACCCAGACATGATACGTCAGCGCAGCCTTCGTGCAGCTAATACAGTTGCCAAAACGGATCTTGAGCGCTCGACGTCAGAGTGGGGATCGCTTTGCTCATTCCATACATTGGCGAGCCAATCGTCTTCGTTGTTATGACGTCTATGACGCGATGGCGCGGTGAGCAAATCACTGACACTCCCCGCCCCCACGTCTCACTTCGCACCAGTAAAGAGACCGAATATTTGACTTCTGCGCAACCGCTCAAGATCCGTGATGGCAACTGTACATCGTGAAGTCATTATCTCTTCCGGAAGCTCTCGAGCAGTGAGTCATGCAGGTAATAAAGAGTATCCTGACCACCAGCACGCCTACCACTAAACTTGATTATAAGTTATAGGTAAACCTTTGTTTTAAGTGACTGTGCTATAAAAATCTTTTTCAATACACTTAATCGAAAAACCACATTTTTAGGCACGCAACTGTAAATTTTTGGCACTAGTGTGGAAAAATACACAATTTTATTACATTTATCGTATCAGGCTGGGCGCTAAGCGACCCTCACCAATCGCGCATCAACCCCCGTTTATCGTAAGTGTATTGAAAAACGTCGTTACACGTGGAAATTTGTCACTGCAGCCCTCGGCTCCGTAAATCCCTCGCCTGCGCCTGAACCAGCATTCCACTTCGGTCACATTGACTTACTTGTATCAAAATGTACTAACTAAATAATTACACATAACATTAAAATCGATGTGTCTGTAACAACTAATACCACTGGTATTTGGATGAACTCGTAGTTTATTTTGATTTTGTATGACTAAGCTGACTGTACCAAATTCAAGTTTTTGGTATTCGTTCGAATACGGGTAATAGATATGTATTGTATATGATTTCAAAAAAATAGAAGTGATATTCGTTTTTGGTCTAGAACGGAATAAATCAATCTATCTAGCCTTTTCCCAACGAGTATATTGGGGTCGACTTCCAGTGTAATCGAATGCACCTAAGTACCACTAGTTTACATGGAGCAAATGTCTATCAGACCTTCACAACCCAGAGATTTGATAAAACGATATCCTTTGGCAAGACTTCTTGGTTTTTGATTAATTAATCATCCGTATCAACTTTCAATGGTCTACAAATGACAGTCTGTGCTTACGGAGGCGTGGAGACAACTAGGTATATTGGATGATTACCCATCCACAAACGGACCTCGTCTAGTGTTGCACAAAGTGACCTTGAAGATCGGTTAGAGCAGTTTTTTGTTTTTTTTATTATTATTAAGGATAGGCTCGTGTCTGACGGAAAGCGATGATGTGGCCGACGATGGAGCACGCTTGCCTAAAAGCAACCTAATTACTCTTGACTTAAAGACCCCTAGGTTATAGCTGTATGGAAACACAGATTCCGACAGGGAATATACGCATAAGGAATATATGCAGTTTTTATTAGTTTAGCCCCAAGTTCCAAATAAATCATTAAGCAAATTAAAAAATAAAGCACTTAAAATTTCAAAAGTTTTCTTCATTGAAGTTGGAATTTGGAACAATAAAAGGCGAATCCGGGTGGGGTTCGAACTTTTATCAATTTTTGTTTTTGAACTTTTTCATCCCCTAATGTAAGGGGTTGCAATCGGTCAATGCGTCAATGAGAGAACATTTAAATCGATTTTATTTATTCAGTTAGTTGCTGTTATGTTTAGTTATTGATATTTAGTTATTAGCGTTGGAAGGCCTCCAACAAGGTGGACCGATGACCTGGTCAGGGTTGCGGGAATCCGATGGATGTGTGACGCACAGGACCGGTCGTTGTGGCGACGCTTGGGGGAGGCCTATGTCCAACAGTGGACGAGTGGACGTCTTTCGGCTGATATGATGATGATGTTTAGTTATTGTTTAAATAAATTAAAGTATGTAAGTAGGTATATTTTATTCATTGTAGATACTAAGTAAATTATTATCAATTTCCATACTACCTACTTTTTATTTTCATTCAAAACTAATGGTAATTTTTAATTAACTAGTGCGCCTCACCATCAACTCTACCATCACTGCTTACCATCAGGTGGGATCGCAGTCAAGCACTAGTTTATTTCAAATAAAAAAAAAAAAAAAACATAAAAACGGAGGAAAATGAAAATGATTCCTGTTGTACAAAGCACTTTAACTCATCGAATGCCGTAATTAGAGACACAATAGAAAGACAATTGCTTATGTCGAACTGTGTAACTTAAGACATTCAAAAGGTTAATAACATGAGTTTATTTTTTCTTATACCTACTATGTATCTTTAATTCTAGTTGAGGATAGATAATTAAAACTCTTTTGTTATTAGGTAGACAGTAGACAGGGCTGACCTGATGATAAGCGATGATGTGATTGACGATGGAGTAGGTACGCTTGCCTAGAAGTAACCTTGATTAACCTTGCCTGTAGTAAGTAACTTGAGTAACCTTGCTTGAAGTAACCTTGCCTAGAAGTAACGCTTGCCTAGAAGTAACTGTTGAGTAAAATCTTCTCTGGTTGTATCTATCAGAAAATATAGTCTCCTTTAGTGAATTCCACACAAAAAATGTGTTCCTAAAACGTTCTGTGTGTATAGTTAGGATGTCCACCATGTACCGCTGATCCAGCGTATAGTGGTCCGATGATACTCAAGACAAACAACCCCAGTTTTGTAGCTCTATTATTCTGTTGAATGTTCATCAGCTCTGCTTTTAATTATTATATAACTGACTACAAAACATAATTATGCAGAAAATATTGAAGCAATTCCACAAATTCTCCCATATCAGGCTGGTAAAAATGGTCTCCCAACATTGTACACCAAAACAAGTGTATACAGTGATAATATAGTTCATGTATAAATTGTACATAGATAAGCTTATTTAATTCATTAAACCCCAAGCGAACGCTGCAGCTTTCGCTCTCTTATTGTCTTTCTATTGTGTCTCTAATTACGGAATTCCCATTTCAATTAGGTTATATAATGATTTATCTGTCAGGAGAACTTGTACTTCTAAACCGGTTGGAGCACAGCACTTGGATTAGATGGTCTCACAGCCTATAACGAGCATAGACAGAAATAATTTGGTATTTTAATATATTAGGAAGATTTAATAAATACAAGTGCTTATGCAAGCGCTTTTTATAGAGCTTTGCTTTTAACTTTCCGGAAACCCGTTCTTATGGCTCACTTATGTCATAAAAGGAAACATTTTGCAAAATCTCGAGTTCCTAGTCCCAGTTGTTTTGGCTAAGCATTGATATATCAGTCAATCAGTTTGTCATTTAATATATATAATTATTATTAATATTAATTAATTGTTAATAACTTTGTCATTTCTGTCGTACCAATATCGTTGTTAAGTAGTTCGAGTCTCGACCTTGGTCCAAATAACATTATTCATTTGCAACCTGCACAGGATCTAATCAAAAATACTTAAGAGGAGGTCCATGCCCAGCCATTAGACGATGCAAGCTAAACTAAAAAAAAAATAACAGAAAAAAAGACGTGTGGCACTCGGGGACTGCCGCGGTAAAGCTATTGCATAGCATTTTTATCAACTTATGCAATTATAATTATTTATTTATTTTATTTATGCAGTAAGTATATTTTTTCCTTTGTTATTTTTCTTTGATATTAATTGAAGTTACACTTTCACACATTGAATTGAATTTTGATTGTTCACTCATTTGTTTTCTTATCGGTCACCACGCTCAAAAAACAAATGAGTGGGAGGTGTTAGGTTATTTTCGTTACGGAATTTCTGGATTCGGTCTCCACGCTCAAGGCCCGCGATAGAAGCTATGCAATAGCTTAAAAACTACATAACGAAACAAAACCTACTTGAACTCTAGCCTCCGACAAACTGATCCTAAGCGCCACCTCCTCTCTCAGGAACACGTCAGGGTAATGTGTCTTCTGGAACAGCGACTCCAGTTCGCTGAGCTGCTGAGGTGTGAAGGTCGTGCGGTTCCGCCGCTGCCGACGACGGCCGAACATGTACTCCGTTAGAAGGTCCCCGGGGAGAGGAGATAGGTATGGACCTGCCATTTTGACTACTCTGCTCAAATCTTCTTCTCTTCTGTGCTTGTGTTTGGATTGTCAGGTTGGTTTCTTCTGAACTGAATTTAAGTCTTGTTTATGATTGGTGTGTAAAGCGGTTGGGAAAATACTGATTTTGCAAACATTATTAATTGTATTCTACTAATTAGGACTTATGAATGTCGTTCATAAGAGCAAGCGCCGTATTTTTTGCAACACTGTACAATGACATGTTTTTTATTTTTATTTAAAAAGGAATATTAAATACGTTCTAAAGTCTCTTTTTATTAAATACCGTAAAATATTAGCTATTAAAATTGATTTTAAATGACCAATTCACACTAAAATAAAGTTACTAAAACTTCTCGTCAGCGAAAACTCCGCGTTTTTCAAAGAAGTCTCATCCGAGATGATCCGAACAGTACTGTTTGATTTCGCAAAAATCTCGTCATGAAAACCACCCTGACTCCACCCCCTCGGTACCGAAAACTAGCCCGTGATTGGTGGATTGATGCAGGGGTTGAAACTCCCAGCCAATGAGAGGGAGCAATGGGGGTTGTATTTAATAGGTGTAGATTAAGTTATAGCATATCTGTAAATATAAATGGTGTATAAGTGCTACCAACTTTGGTGTGGAGCTGTTAATGAAATATTTAATGTGGTGAACGACGGTTTTAAAAGTACTGATTAGTTGGCTGATTAATATTGCGGGTAGAAAGTTTATTAAATAAATTTAAAAGATTAAAAAATCTGTAAGTAAAATATTTATGGGAACATAAAAGTGACATTAAAAGTACGAATCAAGAAAATATTTCAGACAGAAGTCAAGATATAGGTACAATCACGAACAATAAGAAATAAACTCCTTTTTTTATTAATTAGTACCAAAAAAATACAAAAAAAAGAAAAGTAAAAAAAAACGAATTCCCAAAATGGTCCACGAAAATTTGTCGTAATTGGTAAATTCATAATAGAATCATTCATTCATAAAAATTGCTACTAGAAAATAATATGCAGTGTTTTTCCTTTTTGATTGTCATTTATTCATTCATAAAAATCAATAGCCTGTACAATATTTCCATAAATTGAGCGACATTTTGGGACTTAAACAAACGCTAATAACTTTGCTGTATATGAATATTATATTTTATTGAGACATTACTTAAATAAAAACAAGATATTTTCGTGGTAAGTATATGTATTAACATATTTTCAAGATATCTTTACTTCTATTATTAAAGGAATAAGTGTACGACAGATTTCATTATAACAGGTTCTTAATTATCCTATCCATCAAATAGGTAATTTCGTATAAATCCTATTGTTAGTAAATGTACAAAATTGATCAAGGTAAACCCGCAACCTATCATAATATTGCAGATTTTTTTGGCATCCATGTGGTATATACATTTTTTTTTTTAATAAATTTATATTATTCCTTTTTGACACTTGATAAACAATGATTATAATAATCTAGATAGACTAAGAAAATAATGCTTAGAAGTTTTAGGGAGAGCCTTTTGTCCAGCTGCAGTGGTGAGAAACAATACACGAAATTTAAAAAAAAAGCAACAACGTCGTCGCAAGACTATTAATAAAATAGTTTTAGAAACTTAGGACTTACTTACTCGAATTGATTTGTTCCGTTTTAACACCACTGGTATTTGTTTGAACGCAATTTTATGACCTATTCTGAACGAAGACCACTCTTTAAATAATTTAATTTAATGTACGAACCCATACCAGTTACTTGAATTTAGTACAGTCAACTCAAGTCAAACCTAATAAAATTTTGGTTTCCTAATATTTTATACGATCGTAATATACAAAAACTTTCACTAACTAATCACTTTTTTAGATATGTCTGAGGAAGCTATAATCAACCCTCAACATCTTGGGGTAAAACAGAAACCTTGACTTGCATAAAAAAAATGGTGGTTTGTTGTAATTAAGAGCAGGTTTGCAGTACACAATTTATTATTAAACTAGACATTTGTTAAATAAATACGTTTTTTTGGATTTTATTTAAATCAAAGATCCTATACAAAGCATTTTGGCTGACTGTACTTTAGATCCTTGAATTTCTTTTATTATTAGTTGGAGCAATGGTATCCATTCAGAATAGACAATTAACACGGGTTCAAACAAATCAATGATATTAGATGAGTGGTATTAAAACGGAACAAATCCTCGAATAACGGCAGGCTCACTTGTTTGTTTATTAACGATTTAAGCATAACTATTCATTTACCTCCATAAATAATGTATAATATCTACCCAGTACAAATAAATTCATTGTTTAAATATTTAGATATTATAGTTGTAGAGACAATTAAGCGCAACTCTATCAATTGACTTTTAACATTCATTTTTAGATACCATATACATGTAATTTTTTTTTAAGGAAGTATTTATTAAAATCATAATGATATAACTATAAACATCTAAACCAATAATTTTACAGCTTAATAGGTATTTATACAAACTGAAAATAATAACATGTGCGTACAATCATACATGTTATTATTTTCAGTTTGTATTAGTCTAAGATCCGATTAAGAACGACCTTCACCGGTCTGTTTAATGGATGAAACGTATTTTATGATAAATTTAGTGTATTGAATAATATAACGCGGGTAGGTTGCCTAAGAAATTCCTGGCCAGACTATTATTAATTGAAAATTGAAAATTTACTTTTTATTTAGAAAAATGCACAACCGTTATTCATACCAGATTTTTTTTGCAGACAACACTATAACACCGTATTCGTAATGAAACAGCGTTATTTTGATATAGAATTTGTTGTATATCAAAATAAACACACCTATTTATACATACCTGTTTGTACCTGGCAACCCATAGTTATGCCACGAAACAAATAGGCAACCCAACATTTTTATGTTCTAAAGGCTTCACTCTTTCGGTTAGTATTAAATTTATTCGTTAAACACACCGGTGCATTTTACAAAAAAAAAAAAATTGTTTGGCCAGGAATTTCTCAGGCAACCCACCTGCGTTATATTATTTAATATACTAAATTTATCATAAAATACGTTTCATCCATTAAACAAACCGGTGAAGGTCGTTCTTAACCGTATCCTCTACTATATAAACATCGAAGTTTGTATATTTTGGATCGAAAAAAAAACTCATCGGGAATCAAAAAAATCATCGACATCTATGTCAATAGGAAAAGTGCCCAGAACGCTGGTAGCTTTTCCACTTTGAATAGCAATACTAATTCGTTGCCCGACGAAAAGTTATTATATACTTTATAGTTGTCCAGCTGTTTGCTAATATTCCTAACAACTCAATGAGCGCACGGACTCTGTGGCCCTAGTGTTTCAACCACAAACGGCTTAAACAAATACATAAATTAGTGCCTAACTAGCATCCAATTTCTGTTCTAGAACAGCAAGTATAATAATTAGGTGAAATTTATTTTGGTAATAAAATCTTTATTTTCCATAAGTCGCAATAGTTTCCCACCAAGGGTTGGATTTGGGTGCACTAGCATAGCGTTTACAGGGATAATCGTCGGTTGGTATCACTTTCCATTAAAAATGTCTGAAGAGCCACTCTCTGCGAATTAACTTCGGCCCTTCGTATGTCTTCTAAAGGTCCAGGACCCTAGGGTTCTGAGATAAATACGTAAATATAAAAAAAAGCTAGCCCAAAATTACTTTGTATATTAAAAAAATATACAAAGTTGTATAGGTTTTTTTATTGTTGTTGATAGGTTTGCGCTTGACCGCTATCTCGCCTGATGGAAAGCGACAATGCGGTTGAGGATGGAGCGCGCTTACCTAGATGTAATCTATTCACTCTTGACTTGATTCCCGGTTTGTAGCCATCAGGAAACAGACTCCGACAGGGAATTTCACTCCTTAGCTGTACGCACATCGAATGTGTTCCCAAAACATTTTGTGCACCATGGATGTCCACCAAGTATCGGTGGCGCATCACCGTACGCCTGGTGGTCAAGTAGCTGCAGATAACCACAACGTGGTAAAATTTCAGTCGAGCGAGCAAGAAAGAGGATACACCCTATATAGCTCTATAGCTCTATTCCTTTAGTAGTTCACATTTGGTCGTAAAATGGAACGCGTTAAGACCTCGAGGTAGTACTTGAGGTCTATTTAGCTACTAATCTAGCCAGCTGCAGCTCACAAATCTCCGTGGCTACGACGCTGGTTAGTGTCTAAAACCCACCTGTGTTCCTTCGGTTGCCCTTTGTTATCAAGCCTGCGATAACCCTTTCGAACAATTCCGCAGTGCCTGTAGATATGGACCTGGTAGTCGTAGTAAAATAAAACCTTAATATCTTCAGATTGTGGTCCTCAAACAGGTTCTATCTAGTTTGGAGACCACCATCTAAATATATGTATATATGATTCCTAATGCGCCTAATGCAGCGTAGTACGGTCTCCAACAAGGTGGACCGATGACCTGGTCAGGGTCGCGGGAATCCGATGGATGCGTGACGCACAGGACCGGTTGTTGTGGCGACGTTTGGGGGAGGCCTATGTCCAACAGTGGACGTCTTTCGGCTGATATGATGATGATGATGATGATGATTCATAATTAGTTCCAGACAATATTAATGATTATGTAATAGTTTTAAGGTATTCTTAATTTATTGTAACATTGAACAATATTCTTATTCTTATTTCTTTTAACTAGACAGTACAAGTCAATATGCTATTTTATTTAACTATGTGGAAAACACCACCACGTATGAGATAATGGTTTCAGGAATTAGTATCCTTGACACCTGACCCAAGATTGTATGAACGCGTCTCTGTCTCCTTTACCTAAATTCTTCGTTACGAAAGGCTGGTGCAACACTACACTCTACAGTGTATTCAGTACAGATGATGTATTTTATTCTCCAACATACGTAGAACCTACTTAGTAAGCTGTTTGTGTAGGTAAATTAAGTCTGCTAAGTGGGTTGTAGATAACGGAAGCAGCGATTA
The DNA here is from genome assembly GCA_910589285.2 of Mythimna ferrago. NCBI lineage: Eukaryota > Metazoa > Arthropoda > Insecta > Lepidoptera > Noctuidae > Mythimna > Mythimna ferrago. The sequence continues at coordinate 9,038,487 of OU342693.1, forward strand.
CGAGGAGTAAATGAACGTTCCCACCCGTCGCACCCGCCGCCACAGGGCTGTCCCGACCTCATTAACGACACGAGGATTAGTTTAAAGTAATCTTAAAATCATAGATAACTAGCTTTTGCCCGTGGCTTCTATTTATATATATAGCCTATGTCACTCAGGATTAAAGCAGCTTTCTGTCGGTACTAAAATTTTAGCAATCGGGCCAGTACTTTCAGAGATTACTTCCTGCAAACAAAAAAACTTTACCTGTTATTAGATTAGTGTAGATTACGTCTAATATATACGAGTATGAACGACTAAAACAACAGTTTGAATAGGAAAGAAAGCGTTCATAGGGTTTTCAAAAAGTGTCCAAATGGCAGGCAATAAGGTTAGATAACCCTTTTTTCTTTTGATAATCATCAAATACTTGAAATACAAAACTACACCGATATTACGTTATCAATTTTCGAATAATAATTAACTACATTATTTTCGACAGTTTTGTTTCGAGTATAGACTAAAAAAAAATCCTGCCAAAAACTTCAAATATCAGGTCACTATGTTAGATAACGTTAACTTTCAAAGATCTTCTTTTGAAGCTCTTACATTATTGTCTTTACTTCGAGAAGTGTTGTTGTTGCCTTAAACTTATGTAGCAAAAGTAAAGAAAAATGATAATTACTGACTAAATTGGTAGGTAGGCAATGAGATTCGATCAGCGAAACTATTGTCGAATAGTAATACTGAAGAGTCAAAACGAATGGATTGACCTCATGAGGCTTCGGTAGCGCTTGCTAAAACCATACATTTTGAACTTTTTTACAATTACACGGTTAATGATAATTACACTGTCTGTATAGTTTTGTTTCCTCAAAACAATACCTGTTTGTATCACTTTTTTCCCTATTAGACATCACACATCTTACTCACGGTGTCTACATCTCTTTTTTCCAACTCTCCTTCTGTAGGTGTACTGGAAGAGATTTCTGTAGAAATAAGTGTCACCTATATATGTGCGTATTTTTCTGTTTCATTCTTGTTTTATTTATTTTGTTAGTACCTATGTCTGGTAGTTAGTGATGTCTTAAATAAAATTTTAAGTAGGTACATTATTAGGACTCATCATCATCATCATTTCAACCGATATTCGTGCACTGTTGGACATAGGCCTCCTTCAAGTGTCGCCACCATGAACGATTCTGTGCTTCCCGCATCCATCGGATGCGCGCAACCTTCACCAGGTCATTGGTCCACCTTATAGGAGGCCTTCCAGTTCCAACCTCTTGTTCATTTATTAGGACTACCTTAATCTAATCATGACATTAGCCAGCCCTGGTGACAAGGAGGGGGAGACGCGGCCGCCCGCCGCAACGGCGCTAAACGAGTTTCCGCAAACATTTTAATGAATAACACCTCCCGCGGCCTCATCCCCCCTCTACCCCCGCTCCATCCCCTCATCCATCCCCCCGCTCATCCCCGTAGAGCCTGCAATGCGCTAATTAAACATTCGAGCCATATTGTCTCTCTTACCATGTTGTGGGTATTTCGTACTCGGGAACTCACAATGCCTGAAAGTTATGTGTTTTATGATTATTTTTGAATTATGTTCGTTTTTGATGTACAAAGGGTTTGTGTGATTTGTGACAGACTGTCGGTTAAGTTTGTAAAGGAACTGAAATGGGATGAAAAGAGACTGGTGTTAGGAAAACTGCACTTGTGAGGGTTGCGGGAAAACTGGGCTTAGTTGAGCTAAACTAAGTGTTAGAATTTCGGGAATCGGCTTTTAACAGCAATAGCTCAGTTCAGCAGGCATTGATTTGTCTAATATTATTTTTAGCTTTCACATCTAGGTGCCCTTACCTATATAAAAGGTCGGTACTTTGCACACCCCCCCTTTCTCGAGAATTAAGTTAGTGAAAGTGCCTTCAAATTAAGTTCAAACATTTCGAAGACGTATTTCGTAGAATGAAAATCTGTTCCCGCTGGATACTGAGAAATAGCCTCGTCACTGAAAGCCTCGTCAAAATCAATTCATCTGTTTCGAAGATTACTGATAGACAAAAAATTAAAGAAATGCTTTTTGTTAGGTATCGAATATACTGTGCATTTAGTAAAAAAAAAGCGTTATATGGTATTACAAAAAGACGCTTCAATTTTATTGAAATGTATAGATACATATCAGAAATTCGCACAGATAAGCAATCAAACTGTTTAAAAATATTCTTCAGATAAAGAGTTACCCGAACAAAAACAGCTCACCCTTAAAACACTCGTACACCCGCTGTCATATCAAGCAATCATCCTAATTAGTCGTATGAAAAAAAAACTTAAAAAAGAGCACGGGCCGGTCCGACGGCTCAATTAGTTAATTAATCTTTTTTTCCGCGTTAAAATAGCATTTATAAGCGCGGCGCAAACCGGTGGGAACGACTCCCTTCTCCGGAGCGTAGGGCTGGTGGCGCGGGTGGCGGACGGACCAAAGTTATGCTCGATTAGATGGTATTTGCGGATTATAAGTTAGTTCTTTGAATTTGAATTTTGAAGTCATAGACAAACTTAAAATCAAAGTCAAAGCAATAAAATACAAAATTATTATCGTATGCGTGATTTTATGGTTGTGTATGTAAAATTATTGTTGTGTAGGTATTAAGTGTTGTATTTGCAATAAATGCGGTACAAGAGATGATAACATATAATTTTTTAGATTATCACACATTTCGCCATGAGAGTATTATTAAATCTTTACATTATGTTCAATCATAAAATTAAAACACGAATTTGTACGGCCAGCAACAATTACTACCTATTTTTCTGAACTACAGTTGGTCATAATTTTTTTTTTTAATTTTCAGCCATATTGCATTTATAGTGACGTATTTTTTTTAATTCGTATTCTTCTCAACAAACACTCATTGATAACCAAAATTTGTCATAAAAACATACTTACATACAAAAATTGCACGCTTGGCAAAAAGGGCCCGATTGGTATTTATTTTATGGTTTTCCGAAAAGTTATATAAGTAAATAATTTAAGGATTTTGCATATTATAGCATAATAGCATAATCAGCCTTTTAATGTTCCCACTGCTGGGACTCAGGCCTCCTCTCTAGGAGAGGGAATGAACCACGCGGGCCCAGTGCGGGTTAGTGAATGTCACAATCATGTCTTCGAATTTTTGGTTCTAGTGCATGTCGGCTTCCTGACGAAGGTAATGTTTTAAAATATACTAATCGAATCGGCTCATAAGAACCCTTGACTAGTCGAACTCAATATTTAATCTGACCTAGATTTATTTATTCATTTTGATGTTTTGTTTTGTCAATGATCATTGAATAAGCTGTCAGAAGTTTCGTTTTGCAGTTTTATGTAGGTGTAAGCTGTTTTAGAGCATGATAAGTGACCATCAGATATAGTTCCATTCAAAGTCTGGGTGAAACCAACCCGGTTTTATAATTTTATCCCTAAATATCTGATTTGAGTGATGTCGTAAGTCGAAGTCAATCTACGGATAAAGACTATAATTAGAACGACTTACAGCTAGAAACAGTATGAATGTACCTAATTGAAAATGTGTTTTTAAGGTTTTTAGCACTATTTACACTTCACAAGAAAAGGTTTTTGTGAAATGAAACTTTAACAAATAGTTACAAACACGACGGCAAACTTAAATCCTAACAGGTCTACAGGAAGACTTTACCCATTCATTTTTATTTCAGATAGATAGGTTATGTATCTCATACTTCAGCAACATGCTCATTTCAGATTGCCTAGTGCCAGTTTGTTTTACGTTAACGCGACCGACACGTATATGACGTTTGGCGCTACGATTGGCCCGCCCCAAGACCACCACCACCACTAACCTAACTAACCTAATACCCAACTAACCTAACTATACCAACCTACCTAACTAACCTAATTACCTAACTAACTAACCTAACCTAACTAACTATACCTAATTCTGACCAGAGGTCGGAATTAGGTACACTGATACGTACCTACACGTACGTACGTGGTAGGTTATACTGATTTCATACAGCGAAAGAATAAAGTGGAAAATCCCGAGATTAATTTTAAGAGCAGATTTTTTTAAGGGCCAAGCGCCCGAAAAGTGCCATAAAACAGTGATTTTCTGAGGCCTACTCCTCCGTAACGGCTAGGTCAATTGGTTTGAAAAAAATATATGTTTATTATAGATTCATGAACAATAATATCAACATTTGATTTTTTCGTGCAATTAATACTTTAGTCAAAAAAAATATTTAGCAATTTCGCAACTTTTCGCAACTTTTCCCTACTCCTTCGAACCGGCTTGGACCTTTAGAAACATTTTTACATATAAAAATTGGTGGTTAAATATTCTTCAAAGTGAACATTGCATATGTAAATCAATCAATATCTCGCAGAGAAAATGGATTTAAAGCGCTTTCCGGGCGCTGCTGGCCGCAAATAAATGCACAGATTTGCGTACTGCCGCCTAGGCGAGTGCGAGAGTTGCGTTCACATAATTTCGGTCAGATGGTGCAAGGGACTATACGCCTTAATGACAATATCAGAAATATAGCAGAAAAAAATTCTTCCTGCATTAATGACGAGGAGGAGGAAGTATATGTTGGGCCAACAACTACCTACCCAATACTCAATACTCAATACTCAATACTCAATACTTTATGTACTCAATACTCAATACTCAATACTCAATACTCAATACTCAGTACTCAATACTCAATACCTACCCAATATGTGACCAACTTCGAATTAATGAACTCAACACGACACCGTGCAAAGTTAACCTCACCTCAGTTGACGTAGAGAGATCTTTTCAATGAAAAAAAAATACTAATAAAAATTGTATGTTAATTTATCTTTGTTTTATTTGTCTTATCTATCTCTAAGGTTTTTATTATCATTTACCTATTTATTTGTAATACTGTTGTCCGCACGGGATTTTTCATTAGAAATCCTATCTAATTCAAGAGTCAAACGCGGTAAATGTTTCGATCTTATAAACGACTCGTACTCAGACACGGAATTCATATTATATAGTCTTGCCAGCCCTAACTGCAACGTTAACAGCGTTTACTTATTAGCAGGCAGCGACGGGACAATACAGTCGTCCGTGTAGCGCACACTGGTCTAATTAATGTGCTTTCAAGCCCGCCTTGATTAACTAGATAGGTAATTAGATGACGGCTGCGGTGGCTGCTGTGCCGGTGGGCTGACGTGAGTGTGTGTGTGTGAGTAGGATCGATTGTTTGTCTGATATGTGGTGAGTTTAGTCTGCGATGGTCTACCTGTTTGTTGATTTTTAGGTACGTGTGGTTGTTTTTTGCGTTGCTAGGGCTTTAGAATTCTTCAAAAGAAACGCCACGGCCCTAGAACGCAAATAGCAAATGAAAGAACATGAGATTTTAGTCGGTAAAAGTTTAACATTCTGATAGTTTCTCAAACTCAAAAAAAGGCAGACGTACTCGGTACTTTCAACGGAGGAGACTCTTCTTAAATATGCGATGACCAGCTTATGTGATTGCCAGTTAATTTTTATTTATCATGCATCATCGATAGTCCAGAATACTGGATAAATAAAATTAAAGGTAATTGGGTATTTGTCAAAATCTACAAAGTTGACAGGTATTCAACTTTGTCAATAATGTAGGATGAATGTAAGTTTGACATTTTGTAGCATTTTGTAGGACGCCACATAGAAACTAGAACTCAAAATCCTGCATAACATCCTGCTAACACCTGTCTGGTCAGAGAATTCTCCCTTTTTCAACGGTCAAGATTGCGGGTCCGTACACCCTGTTCCTTATACCTCTAAATTAACTATCGGGCAGTTGCCCAGACCAGATCTAACACCTGTCTGGTCAGAGAATTGTCCCTTTTTCAATTGTCAAGATTGCGGGACCGTACACCTTGTTCCGTATACCTATAAATTCTTAAATCTTAAACCGGCCTCAGCAGGCATTGTTGCAGATCGGGCGTTTAGTGATGATGTCATAAGTCTCTAAGCCAAAAACATTTAAAAAAAATAAGCACAGGTTAAGTAGTTTACTGTAATCAACCCAACACGTCACCCAAAAAGAGTAGGCACGTAAGTTACGTTTGGATGAACTACCAGCGTTTGGCCGAGTGTACAGCGAAATCACACTAATATTAAAAATCGAAACTTTGTATGTATTATACCCTAAGCACCTATGTGTGTGTTTGAAATTTAGCGCACGGGTTGACTATGTCCCGAAATAGGACATTTTTTTAACAGTCTATACTGTCCCACTGCTGGACAAAGGCCTCAACCAACTTCTTCCAGGCCTCCCCCAAATTCTTCCAGGCCTCCCCCAACTGTTTCCAGGCCTCTCCCAACTTCTTCCAGGTGTTCTTTTCTTGAGCCACCTCGAACCAGTCCCCACGGTAGGCTTCCAGGACGTCTCGCCACTAATAGGAAATAGGAGATGGGATACTTACTTTTTTATTCCGAGAGTATATACCCTTGGAATAATTTTCTATTCAAACAGCTAGTATTGAAATGAAAACTAAGTACCTTTTTAGTATTTCTATAAATTTTTATTTTATCCAGAGTTAACATAAGTAAAATTTCATTGAAATTAAATACTAAAAATAACTAAAAATTAAATACTTTTATACTAAACCTAACTATGTGCATATAATACAAAAAGTAACATATTTGTGTTATATCAAACATTATTTAAGGAACACCCAATGTACATTTAGACCCTAACAGTTAAAAAAATTAAAACAAAACATCGTTCTTCAAAGACAATAAACAGAAAGGGGTGAACACAGAGAGTATATATCATATACTAGTATGTCACAAAAAACATTCATTAATCAAAATATGTTAGGTATCCCATTGCTTAGCAGCGATATCAAAAGAGAGGAGAGTCGCTTCCTGCCTTTGTCCGAACTCATCCGTTTTGTCTTAACACCCCCTTTTAACTTTCATACACTCATGCATGCCTCCTTCGTCGCCCTTCGGCTGGGTACAGGCTGGCGGACTTATATTTAATTTTTAAACGAGCCTTTGCCCGCAGCTTCACTCGCGTGCCTACATAAAATATAGCCTATGTCAATCAGGAATAAAGTAGCTTCCTATCGGTGAAAACATTTTAGCAATCGGACCAGTACTTTCAGAGATTACCTCTTACAAACAAAAAATAAAAATAAACATACTTTACATCTTCATAATATTAGTGTAGATTTATTTCTTGAGCATAGTACAAAGCCCTTCAGTCGGAATAATAGATTCTATGTGTCTAAATGGGTGAATATATTAATTTTGGTGGCGAAACCTTCTGCTTTCGTGAAAATTAGGGACCTGGTTCCCTAATTTTCACGCATACTGAGGAAAAAGTTTCTTCTCTTCAATTCTTCTCCTCAGTTTTCGCGAAAATTAGGGTCCTGGGTCCCTAATTTCCACGACAACCGAAGAAAAATTTTCGGCACCAAAATTGAAAATTTTGAAAAATGTGTACATTCACCCAAATAGTTAATTTGCTTACGTTAGAATATGGGTGTACATATTCTAATGTTTTTGTAGTATTTGGCAGCAAATGTGTCAAAACAACCTTCTCATTAAACTTCACTGAGGAAGTGTGCACTACAATAAAATTCTCAGCTCCCTATTACCGAGATCGTGCCTGTTTCAATGATTCACATTGTCCAGTTGCAGAGACATTGATATACAAAACTACACAAATTTTACAACAAAGGAATTAATTTTCAAATAATTCAAACCGCCTCTGAACTTCACTCGAAGAAATCGCGCCAAAAACTCTCCACAGACAAATAATATTTATGAATGTTGCCAGAATAAAAGAAAGCAAAAAAGGAAAAAAAATATTCAGCTGTTTTTTTCTGGAATCCATAGTTGCTTTAATTATTCTTAATCAAATTAAAGTTGTTAAATTATAGTCAGTTTTACAATTAAGGGCCAAGCGCCCGAAAAGTGCCATAAAATAGTGATTTTCTGAGGCCTACTCCTCCGTAACGGCTAGGTCAATTGGTTTGAAAAAAATATATGTTTATTATAGATTCATGAGTAGTAAGTAACCAACTTAAATTTAAAGAACGCAAAGATATTGTGAGCCTATCTGTTGAGCGGTCAGTTGAAATAGCCTGTATTGAATTGGAGCAATTTATTATATTAAGTGTGTACAAACCCCCTTCTGGATTGTATGACTGCTTTGAAAAAGTAATGGATGAAGTGTTCCACAAGATTTGTAATTCAAATAAGTACATAATTACTTGTGGTGATTTTAATGTTAATTTATTAGAAAACTCAGGTTTATGTAGTAAAATTTTAAGTCTATTTCGGTCATACAATCTTGTTAATTTATTTTTGGAGCCCACAAGAATAACTCCTACTAGTGCTACATGTATAGATAATATATATACAGATGTTGTACCAAGTCACAAAGAAATTATAAATTTATTGGATTCTGATCATTGTGGGCAATTAATTACTTTTCATAACAAAAACATCATAGTGACTAAAAAAAATATCACTGTTAACCCTAAAACGGCAAGTCGTTTAGAAACTTTTAAAACTAAACTCACTAATAATTTACCAAACTTGTCTAAATTTGATGATGTCAATCACCAATATGAGGGTTTCTTTAACATGTACTGTAATCAATTTAATTCTACATTTATACCTAAGAATATTTCAGTTAATAGTAATGTGTCGTTCAGTGAATGGGCCACTAGTGGTATTCATAAAAGTAGAAATCGGCTTTACGAATTGTATGATGAAAGAATTCTCGTTAACACTGCTGAATTTAGTTTATATGTGCGGAATTATTCAAAATTGTTTAAAAAAGTTTGCTCTGAAGCAAAATCGCGTTGTTTGAGTTCCAAGATTAAAAACAGTAATAATATAATTAAAACGACTTGGAATATTATAAATAGTGAAACTGGTAGGTCTACAAAACCATGTAGTGACTTTAACCTGGTAATTGACGACAATGTGATCACATCGGACTCACAAGTAGCCGCAGCTTTTGAAAACTTCTTCTCAGAGATCCCCATATCAACAACAAAATCTCTGAATTCATCACCCGCTGCAGCAGAGTCTCTGCTTAAAAAAAATGTTAAAGTTTGTGATTCTGATTTTAATTTCGAACATGTATCTTATGTAGATATTATTAAGACCTTCAACTCTTTAAATGTAAAAAAGACTGCAGATTTATGGGGTAATTCTGTGGACGTTGTTAAGTCTATAATCCACATTGTAGCTCCTTCTTTAGCTTTTATTTTTAATAATTGTATCGATCGCGGGGAGTTTCCTGACTTAATGAAAAATAGTAAAATAATACCATTGTTCAAAACCGGTAGTACATCGGACCCCACAAATTACAGACCTATTTCAGTACTACCGACCTTTAGTAAAATATTTGAAAAGCTCATTCTACAGCAATTACAGAGATTTTTTAATAGACATAAATTGTTGCATACCAAACAGTTCGGTTTTACAAGGGGTCGTTCGACAACCGATGCTGGTGTTGAACTTTTAGGACATATTTATAATGCATGGGAAGATAAATGCGATGCCTTGGGCATTTTTTGCGATTTGTCCAAGGCCTTCGATTGCGTTCCCCATGAAACATTAATCAGGAAACTACACCATTACGGGATCCGGAACTCCTCCCTGGATCTTCTTACATCATATCTGAGTGAAAGGATTCAGAGAGTTGACGTAAACGGAAAGAGATCTCCCGGATCTGTTGTAAAAATGGATGTCCCCCAGGGCTCAATTCTTGGTCCATTTTTGTTTCTAATTTACATAAACGACTTACCTTACCTCATAGAAGACAATCATAATATAGTGTTGTTTGCAGACGACACTTCACTTTTGTTTAAACTTAAACGTCAGCAGCAGGTTACTGACGATATAAATATAGCTCTTTCAAAAATAGTACACTGGTTTAATGTAAATAACCTGCTACTTAATGAAAAAAAAACCAAATGTATTAAGTTTACCATGCCTCATGTGAGGCAAGTAGAAACCAGTGTGCTAATAAAAGGTAAAGAGTTGAGTCCTGAAGATACTACAGTGTTCTTGGGCATTACTCTAGACGCTAAGCTTCAGTGGGGCCCACATATAGACAAATTGTCGAAAAAACTTAGTTCAGCAGCATATGCTGTAAGACAAATTCGAAATTTAACTGATTTAGAGACAGCCCGTTTAGTTTACTTTAGCTATTTTCATAGTGTCATGTCGTACGGTATTCTATTATGGGGAAATGCCGCCGATATACAGACAATTTTCGTTTTACAGAAAAGGGCTATTCGATCAATTTATAAATTAAGTCCCAGATACTCCCTCAGAGATAAATTTAAAGAAATAAATGTAATGACTGTGCCTTCACAGTATATTTACGAGAATATTATGTATGCCCATAAAAATATAGACATGTTTAAAAAATACAGTGATATTCATAATTTTAATACAAGAAACAAACATAAATTTGTAGTTCCTGCAACAAGGCTCAAAAAAATAGGGGGCTCATTTAGATGCCAATGTATACACTTCTATAATAAACTTCCTAGTCATATTCAACAACTAAGCCTTAATAAGTTCAAATCATTTGTAAAACGTAAACTTTGTCAAAAGGCTTTTTACACTGTAAAAGACTATATGCAGGACGAAAAGGCTTGGGATTGACCTGCTCCAGTACCTACTACAACTGTTGTCATTTTTTATTTTTCTTCTTTTGTATTTTTTAATTATTTTTATTTTCAAATGTGCTTTTTCTTTTTATTTTATTTGTTTTTTTTACAATTTGACATTGGAAATTATTTTTATTTTACAAAATGACATGTATACATTTTAAGTACTTAAAGTATTTTTTTTTTTTTTCTTTGACATAAATATTTACTTTTCCAAATATTTTGTAAATTATCAATTTGCTTATATTATTGTAAATGTGAGGACTATGTTGATTGCTTTTTCTTTTCTTTTCAGTAATTTTAACGTATGTCTGGCAATTTGAGTGTTTTCTGCGGCCTACCCAAATGTCCTTTCTTTGGTATTGTTCGTCAAGTCGTAGAGCTCCTTAGTAGTCCTAAGTTGAGCTTTTCGAATACTGACAAATGCTTACACTGATTGGACAGGTCCACTCAAATCTGTATGGTTCTTTCTTTAAAAGACCATCTCAGACAAATCTGCATGGTTCTCATGTGATTTGACCATTACATATTTACTGTATGGACTTTAAAAGAGACCTTGACCCCTGAGTTTGTTTCGGTGTTTCTTCTCAGGGTAGTCAGATAGGAAACACCGGCCTCATCTAGAATAAAATGACGAAAAAAAAAAAAAAAATTGACGTGTAAAAGTGTTTTTTAAACCTATTTACAAAATAAATATCATTTATCATTTATCATTTATCATTTATCATTTATCATTTATCATTATCATTTATCATTTATCAATAATATCAACATTTGATTTCTTCGTGCAATTAATACTTTTGTCAAAAAAAAATATTTAGCAATTTCGCAACTTTTCGCAACTTTTCCCTACTCCTTCGAAACGGCTTGGACCTTTAGAAACATTTTTACACATAAAAACTGGTGGTTAAATATTCTTCAAAGTGAACATTGCATATGTAAATCAATCAATATCTCGCAGAGAAAATGGGTTTAAAGCGCTTTCCGGGCGCTGCTGGCCGCAAATAAATGCACAGATTTGCGTACTGCCGCCTAGGCGAGTGCGAGAGTTGCGTTCACATAATTTCGGCCAGATGGTTCAAGGAACTACGCCTTAATGCTCACATAATATGTTTACATAATTCGGGAGTTTCAATTTCTTTAAAACTTGCCTTTCAGCTAAGGCTACACTTGATGTTTATAAAGACAGCCAAGAAAATCAAGACATGATATCATACTATGTAAACATATTAAAAAAAAGAATTAAATACCTATATAAAAAGATATACTGTAAAAGAAGATTCATATGTAAGCTCATCTAACTTAAGTATTTCCTCTAACTGCAAGTGACTTGAGCACTGAAGTGGTGCAAATAAAATGAAACCACTACAAAGTACCGCTAGTGACGTTTATTTATGGTTGGTACTTACAACTTAATTTAAAAATAGATACTTCAAAAGATACGAAATATCTGAAGCTGAAATAAAGAAAAGTGATAATGTTTTATGTAATGTAATAATATATTCCACAACTATCACACAACGCCATCTAATCCCAAACTAAGCAGAGTTAGTGCCATGAGTCCTAGGCAACTAATAAACATACTTATATCGTATTTGTAAATACATAATAAATATTATAGATAACGAAATTATTCTAATAAATCCCAGTTCTAATTAATTAATGTTTAAACAGCCTGGTTGTCAAATACGTTTTAAACACAACTGCATAATGCAATCAAGATTCCCGTAGGTAACACAAAAATACCTAAGCCCCTCCCCCCACCCCCACAAATAATCCCCAAGGTGTGTTCAAGCCTAACCGTGTCTCAGTTGATATATTTATGATTAAGCGTCGCGTCCAAAGCGCGGCATTGTCTTTGCGAGCCCCTCTGTGGCACCCCATCCGTCTTGCTTTCACGCCACTACCCCCTTTCTTTGCAGGCACGAGATTTTTTTAATTATGACGTTGAGCCTTTTTGTCTTTAGTAAAACATGAGTCGCTACAACTTCTTGGGTAGCACCTGGACGGGTGTTGGTGGTTCGATTCTCGGTGAAATCAAAATTGACATTATAACTTTTGTAAGCATGAATACATGATTCAATCCGGCTCGAAGGACTAGTGTAAACTGTAGGATGAAACGTAAATAAGATACTTTGCTTTTTGAGGAATTTTATAAGTTATCTTTGAATTAGTGGTTTTAAGTGGTATAATAAGTTAACTTTTTTATTACTTTTCTTTTGTTCTAAATTTTGTAACACTGGTCACTAAAGCCCATTAGTTATTTCAATGGCAGTAAAAATATTAGAAGTGTCGAATAGTGAGAGTAACCCCCCTCCCCACATCGATCCAAACATCTTCGTTCTTGATCGATGCTTGGCAACATTTTGGTAACGCCTTGTGCTTGAAATTAGTATTCTAATCAAGTATAATACACCTGTGTGGTATGAAAAGGATGTGACCACCAAAACAGGCCAGGTATCATTATTATTATATAGATATTATATTATATAGATATTATATAATATATATATTAATATTTAATTATTGAATCTAAGAATTCTGCCAGTACCGAAGTGGCCACTTTATCATACAATGTGCATCATTATGGTGAGTTTGCCATAAATAATAGTTATAGTAAGCTGATTAAATTCACTGGCAGTTGGTAATACCAAGCAAAAATACCGGCCAAGTGCGAGTCGGACTCGCCCATGAAGGGTTCCGTAGCAGCAAGTAACATAATATAAAAGTTCTTGTAGTTCGTTGTAACTTTGATCGATGTTTTAATAATAGTGTATTTTTTAGATTTATGACGTATTAAAAAAAACTGCTTACTAGATCTCGTTCAAACCAATTTTCGTTGGCAGTTTGTATGGTAATGTACATCATATATTTTTTTTAGTTTTATCATTCTCTTATTTTAGAAGTTAGGGGGGGGGACACACATTTTATACCCCACACGTATGGGTTTGATGAAAAAAAAAATTGAGTTTCAGTTCTAAGTATGGGGACTCCCAAAATTTATTGCTTTTTTTCTATTTTTGTGTGAAAATCTTAGTGCGGTTCACAGAATACATCTACTTACAAAGTTTCAACAGTATAGCTCTTTTAGTTTCAGAAAAAAGTGGCTGTGACATACGGACGGACAGACAGACAGACAGACAGACGGACAGACAGACAGAGAGACATGACGAATCTATAAGGGTTCCGTTTTTTGCCATTTGGCTACGGAACCCTAAAAAGCCTTTCAAGCGCGAGTCTTGCACAGATGGTTCCGTACAAAATATATTATAGTCTCAAAGAATTTTCCCTTATTTGCTCTACGAGACCTTACTTCAAGCTAAATTTCGGAATTGTAGATCAACGGGAAGTACCTGTAAGTTTTGTCAAATTCTGCGCCATAACGGAGCATAAACGGCCATAACATAACTTAGATATCGTTGACTTAGAAGATCGATATATCACTGATCTAAAAAAAAATGGTCTTGACAGGCAGATAGCAAAGTGATCCTAAAAGGGTTCTCTTTTTTCGTCTAAAGTACGGAACCCCATAAAATTGTTTAAAGAGGTTACATTGATGATCAATGTTAGTGCTTTTATCAACTCAAAAAGTTAAATCCAAACTCTAAATTGCTTTTCCACATCGAATACAACAATAATTACTACCCAGGCACGAGTGTACAGTCAGCATCAATATTTTCAATAATATTTGCGAAGTGAAGCTACGAAGAGCGCGGGCGGCGCGAGCGGTGCTCGGAAGTCCTGATTATGTAGAGGAATTAATTTTCAGACGCGACGAAACTGTTCTGTAGTGCAGCTAGTGGGACTGGGGTGAGAGAGGGTGAGAGGGGGAGGAACAACTACCTCGTCAGCCGCACCTGCACGACGTACTCGCGCTCGTAAATCAGTTTGCGAGTTTGCACGGCTTTGAGTTGACGAGGCGCTGATTACACCAGGCTGATTATTTTTAATAAAAAGTATGAATTTTATTGGAGGTTTTATGTATTTTCAATGAATTCCAAAATATTGTGGGCAGTTACACATTTGGTTGAACAGAATTGAATTACGCTTCTTTGAAGTATGATGTTTAAATGCTAAATCGTTGGGCCATTAGCTTGATTTGATAAAATTTCTAAATTATTTCGCCGGTATCATGGTGATATATGTAGACACTTAATAATTTCGTTAAAAATTTCTCGCTGTTGTTCTTTCTATTACATATAACTTACTTTTTTATTGTTGATAGGTTCGCGCTTGACTGCTATCTCACCTGATGGAAAGCGACGATGCTTCTGTCAGTGGTTTCACCCACATGAAAGTAAAAAATACCTATTACGTTACTCAGTGATAAAGTAGCTTTTTACTGATAAAAGATTTTGTTTGTTTTTAAATCTGTCCAGTAGTCATCCAGTAGTTTTTCATTATAAACAATAATATAAATCTTTCTTATTTATAATAATACGTATAACCTACTAGCTGACTAGGCAAATGTTGTTCTGCCATATAAAATATCGAAGAAAAAATGGGGACTGGGAGTAGGAGAGTAAAAAATAGCTTACGACCTATTTTCAGACCTACCAAATACACAAGAAAATCAAGAAACAATATTTAATCGAACAAGCTGTTTCGGAGGAGTGTATTAACAAAACACTGTAACACGATATTTTTATACATTACATAGATATAAACTATGTGAGTCATCAGAGTGAGAGCGAGAGAGAGTGCAATAAAGCTGTTTTTCGCCACAATAGAAAGAAAAAAAACTATTTTATTTGACATACACACTCGTAGATTACACACGATGTATTCGTGTGTCTCGCATCCATCGGATACCCGCAACTTACCAGGCCATCGGTCCACCTTGTAGAGGGCCTTCCTACACTGCGTCTTTCGGTGCGCGGTGGTAGTCCAGATCCTTTCGACCCCAACGGCCATCTATTCTGCGAGCAATGTGCCTGCCCATTGCCGCTCAAGAAGACACATTACGTTTTTTTTTTTGGTGGGAAAATAAAAAAACTTACTTCTGTTCCTTCTTTACTATTGTTCTAGTGCCCCGGGGATCCCTTTCGCATTAACCCTGCTGAACCCCTACGGTTACTGACAACTCCTTAAGGCGCGCATGGAACATTACGTAATACGTACCTACAGACTCGTATGATAATATCATCAATAAACTCGATTTACTAATAAGCTTTGCATAATAATCATCAAAACACTTGCGCAAAAGTTGGCAAGTGATTAAATGGTCATAAACAACATGCTTAGCCAGGGGTTGGCCCATTGTTGGTACACCTCTCGACATGCTATTAATATGAAAACAATTCGTCCCTTGCCGGTCGCGTGCGTACACTTGGTTACAAACAACTGGATACCGACCCAAAGTTTAAATAATATAATTATTTTACATTTTTTTATTGTATTGAATAATTATTTGTTTATTTATACATTGTTACTTGTGTATCAAGTATTACTTTTCTATTTGTTTTTTTTACCATTAAGTTGCACTTTTATGTTTTGTTTATGCACACATTAAGGTCGACTGATAGATAAAAAAATGCATAAGATAAACACCTAAGGTATAGTTTACGTTTATACAGTGTTTTTTACATGTGTATAAAGTATAAATAAAAGAATTTCATAAAAAAAAAAAATCTTCACTATAAAGAGGTTAAGTATGCTTTTTTTGTTTTTTATTGTTATTTCTGAAAGTAGTGGTGTGATTGCTAAAAATTTTTCAGCGATAGAAATCTGATTTATTTCTGAGTACATAGACATAGGCTATTTTATGTACGTGGGAGAAACCGCGGGAAAAAGCTAGTAGTTAATAAAAAAAAACGACCACTTAATAGCGGAGTATATTTTGTTCATAAAACTTATATCTCTTCAGTTATTGGAACCTATAATAATTATTTATCTATGTCACAATGTTAAAATTCAGCCGTTTAATTTACAGAGCGTGCTAAAAATAGACGATATATCTATAAGTACAACATTAGTTTTAGCATATGCGATACCCGAAACACGTGTCTAGTATTTTTATGTAAAAATCACAAAGTTTTCATTCTTAGATCAGCAAAAATACAAACACTAATACATCCTTACTCAAATTACATAATTATAGCAAAATATCGAGACCAGAAGTTACCAATGCGCTTGCAAGATTTCAGAAAGTAAAAAATAAGCTCAAATACTCAACTTAAATCAATTTAATCCGGACGCACAAAAAGCAAGCAGTGAGTACATAACTCGCGCCCGCAGTGTACGCTAAGCGATCCCCAAAGACTATGCATATGCGCGCTCGTTGCAATCAGTGATTGCCGGCATTGTGGCGCAGATTAAAATTTTAGGGTTCACCCGCTAATGTGATTGCACTCTTTCTCACTATACGGAACCCGCGGGTATGTAATCGGGCTATTATAGGGGCGGTGTGTTATTTTTAATCACATTTTCTGATTTCATTTCAGTGCTTTTTTATGACTTGTTGAGCGTAATCTGATTGATTGAGATGTTAATTGAGATTACTCTTTGTAATCAGTGTGATTTCGTTGCGAGAGGAAAATGATCATTGTCTTCAAATTCAGATTGATATAAACGGAAGTTTTTTCTGAGGTAACTGTGTCATTTCAATGAATACATTCTAATTGACGGGTCTGTTGTTGCAATGGTTAGTGGCTCTGACTGCTATGCAGGAGGTCGTGGGTACGATTTCAACCCAAGACAAATGTGTGTGATGAGCATGATAATTTGTCCTGTGTCTGGGTGTAATTTATGTATAAAACTTAAGTATTTAGAAATATAAGCACGTTTATCAGTTGTCTAGTACCTACCCATAGCATAATCTTCGCTTAGTTTGGGATTAGATGACATTTTGTGGGAAAATTGTGGAATAAAAGGTAATATTATTATAACTATGCACAGTTATTGTCAGTTCATGACATCCCACTGTTAGGCAAAAGCCTCTCCCTAAAAACTTTTATATAATTCATTGCTGTCTTTTTATATGAACAAATAAAAACGTCTATTTAATCCCAAAATTACCTTGATTTAAAAACATACAACAAGATCTATAATATAAAAAACAAATATATCACCGAACAGCGCCATACTTCGCAAAAGGCATTCTCAATTAAGGTTTTCATATTTCAATCCAGTGGAGAGTGAGAGAGATGATTGAATACACAAATTGATTGCTCGGCGCATTGTGGGCGCTATCGCCGACTGTACCTACACAAGACAGACAGGTACAGAAGTCAATCTCATGTACAATGCGTTCCAAATGAGAATAGGATCGACTGCCATATTGTGACGTCCGTAACGGCTAGGTCAATTGGTTTGAAAAAAATATATGTTTATTATAGATTCATGAACAATAATATCAACATTTGATTTTTTCGTGCAATTAATACTTTTGTCAAAAAAAAAAAAATATTTAGCAATTTCGCAACTTTTCGCAACTTTTCCCTACTCCTTCGAAACGGCTTGGACCTTTAGAAACATTTTTACACATAAAAATTGGTGGTTAAATATTCTTCAAAGTGAACATTGCATATGTAAATCAATCAATATCTCGCAGAGAAAATGGATTTAAAGCGCTTTCCGGGCGCTGCTGGTCGCAAATAAATGCACAGATTTGCGTACTGCCGCCTAGGCGAGTGCGAGAGTTGCGTTCACATAATTTCGGCCAGATGGTTCAAGGGACTATACGCCTTAAGTAACGCTTGAGTTTTGAGCGACGTTCTGTAATACGGGACTAAGTGTGCGTTGCTCGGGCATACTTTTTTTGTAGATTGACTTCTGTACCTATCTCTCTTTTGTGGTACCCGTACTTATCTACCACTACGTACACTCGCCGACAAAGTTGATTACTGATCGCGCACAGATGCAGATACAATGAAATCAACGGGTGGATGCTGTGATTACGTGTGATTATTCTGTCAAATATGACTTTGGGTGTTCAGTTTTGAGAACTGTAATTTTGATTGCGATTTGGATATTATTTTATTTAGGTTTAGCGATTTTTTTCAAGTGAAGTTCAGTGGCTGTTTAAATTTTGTATAATTGATTCTAATCGTCTCAAATGCCCGCACAACTGGACAGTTTGTAGAATCATTGAAACAAGCGGGATCTCGGTAAAATAAAAATTAAGAATTTTATTATAGTACTGACAACCTCGGCGAAGCTTACCATGAAGGCAAACTCGATATATTTGTTGCCAAATACTGCATAAACATTAAAATGGGTTGCACGCGCATTCTAATGTAACTCAAAGTGACTGTAGAAACTAAATACTTCCTAAATTTGTCACTGGCAAGCACAAACCAAGTGAAACAAAAACAAAAAAAAAACATGTGCATAGATGTTATAACAGCAAACCAAGGAACCTGACGAGGAGTGGGTTTTAATTTACCTACCTGAGTAAAACCAGAAAATCGTTTTGGTAGGTAACTCCAGATTACAGATGTGCCGTTGCCGGCAAAATTGCCCGAAGTGGGAAAATTGCTGGCAATATTGCCACCAATATTCATACTTCGGGCAATATTGCCAGCAACGACACATCTCTACTTCAGAACTTCTACTACTTGTGCGAATTTATTATCAACCTATTTACTTTTCATTTTTTCTAGAACATATACCTACACCGCTAAATTTTAAGCGTTTTTATCCCGTGGAGGGTCGATCCAGTACACGAAACACTATCGATTTGTAAAGATAAAATTAAAAAATAAAGTACCTTTAAGAAAACGTCAGCTGAGCGAGTTCAATGACCTGTAGATAGTTTGTACGCAACGCCGACTACTAACTACAGGTCATTGAACCCGCTCAGCTGACGTTATCTTAAAGAAATTAATTTCGTTTAAAATTTAACGGTGTAGAAGTTTTTTCTACAATTCTTTGTGATCGACGTCTTGACTATTCTTTTAAAGTAATAAATTGTTTGGCCAAATCAGTAAATGCAAGGTTTGAATAATTTATTGTACCAAAATCTATTTCCCAAATCATCATCAAAGGATCTCTCGTTAGTACAATCAAAGCTATGCTATGAAAAAACTTATCGCTGGATTAAGTTTGCCAAAATTTTTATATTATATTAAAGAATTAAGAATCTTAGCCGCATTAAGTTAAAGTCACCTTTTGTAAGTTTTATATCCCTTACGGTACTAATGAACGGTTCATACAATGCGTCAAGTTTGCAGCGCGTTTGAAGCGACATTAGATAAACAGGGGCCCAAGTCTGCTATTTTTATAAATTCGTCATTCCAACACGATCTCATTGTCATTTTGCTAAACGTTCGTAATCTGCTAATTCATAATGATCGGTCATTGATCAGTCAATAGTCTCGTAATAGAATTGTGGTAAAACGACAATATCGAGCTTATTAAAAGCACTGACTGCACTGGACTGCACAATGACGTTCTAATAGTAGGACACTGATCAAAGGAACTGTCAAAATTTTAGCAGACTACCGCATAAGTCAGACATTCATTTATCATTGTGTACAAGATTACCATTCTATGCCATTTCTTTCAATGGAGTGTCAGTGGTTGTCAGTGGAAAGTCATAATGTTGCCATTATATTAGCAGATTACCAAAACTTGTCAAAATCAACAATTATGAAATCAATGACAGACATTTCTGACACTATTGTAATAGCAGACTTGAGGCTCTGGATCGTGTGAGGCATTCGTAAGTAGACATTCAAGTATAAGCTTCCTCAACATCATCTTCCTGCCCTCGTCCCGTGTTATTTGGGGTCGGTCTTTCTGCCATTCTGCCATATCACTCGTCATGCTATCACTAATTTCCTTTTCTTTCATATCACTCTTCAGACCTACAAATATAATCTACTTATTACCAACATCTAGATAGGTATATTACATTTCATAGATATTTCATGGATAGTTCATTACATTTTCATTTTCAATCTTTTTTTTATATTGAAAATGAAAATGTAATGAACTGAATCAGACTGATAGCTGCCTCGCTACAAGCGCCCAACTTTATGAAAAGCAAAGAATGGATTTATTAATAAGCATTAATGTAAAACTCGAACATCGCGTTTCAAATAAAATCTCCCGGGATTTTTGCTGATTTCCATTCGGTTCTCGTTTTAACGTTGTATTCATTGAATATTTTTATATAATGTATTCAATATTCGATATTAATGTATTCAGCGGCGCCGGGCCGCAATTTTCATTTTGTAATTTTTACAGAGTGCGCATTCGGTCGGACAGTGGTGCTCAACTTTTGCTTGTGTGCCTGCCAAATAGGTTTGATATATAAGGTTTTATTTTACCTATTTTTATTTTTAAAGCGTGTTGGTATAGCTTTGGTCATAATAACATGTCTAAAAAGAGGCGGAGATAACGGTGATAGAGATACTCATCTATACATGAAAAAGATGAGGATTGATGTATATCCATACATGAGAAAGAAGATTCTTATAAATTGTACATCCGAGTAGGTGTCTAGATAAGTATCAAGATATTATTTGAATTTGGTGTTATACAATCGTACGACAATAATTCTGAAAAACACATTTTACTTACACTTAAATAAAACAGGATCAAAATAATACTTACAAACTTTGAGAAATTGTGTATGGCGTACAAATTGTTTGTTTCCATATAATTTTATAGAAGCCGCGGTGGGCGGGGAATCCAATGAAAAGTCCAGTCTCGACAAAACGGTTAAAATACGCCTACCCTCACAAACAAACATACACAAAAGGTATTTCATTTGCTAAATATTGTATTTGTTGATTAAGTTTTTTGTGGTCGGCTTTTATATTGTATTTTTTGAGTAAAATGAACGAATATTACCTAATTGAATAAAAGTATTACACATTTTGGTTTTGCATGTATCTCGCCGTGGGCTTATTTAAAGGTGGTAAATCATCTAATGACTTCTTCCTGTCCGGGTAGAGAGGGTATGTCAGATTTTTCTGACAAGAATATATCCTTCGCCTATGTCCTTCAGTTGCCCTTTGTGATCTAGGACGACGGGTTCCCTTTTCAGAATATCCCGGTGGTCCCAGCTAGCGGGCATCGACCCTGCTGGGCGGCTAAGGTTTGCTGATATCTCTTTGAGGAGCGCGTGGATAATTAAAAAAAGATCCACCGCCTTCAATTGTTTTTTAGGTTACTTAGTTATAAAAATAAAAAGAAAGTAAGAACAAACGCAACAAAATTGTAACACGCTATCTAAGTAGTGTGAAAAAAACTGAACAAGTGCGTGTTGGACCCGCGCACGAAGGGTTTCATACCATACTTATACAAAAGAAGACACTATATAAAACAGAATTATCGAGCAAAAAACCCGTACGTTGGTTGGAGCCCCACTTAAATATTTATTTTATTCTGTTTTTAGTATTAATTTGCTGTTATAGCGGCAACAGAAGTTTATAATACGAGTACATATAATATTCCACAACAATCACACAACGCCGTCTAGTCCCAAGTTAAGCATAGCTTGTGTTATGAGTACTAGACAACTGATAAACATATATGTATATTTCTAAATACATACATATATAGATAAATTACACCCAGACACAGAACATTTAATGATCGTGCTCAAAACACAAACATTTGTCCTGGGTGGGAATCGAACCCACGACCTCCGGCTTGCCAGTCGTTAAAAAAATACAAATACATCATCTGTGAAAATTTCAACTGCTTAGCTATCACATTCATGAGATCCTGCGCCTGGAGCCTGGTGACGGACGGTCAGGGGTCTCGTTTTTACCCTTTGGCGTAAAGGAAATATTAAGTTAGAATTGATAAATCACTATTCTCCGAAACTTCTAATTACTATCTGACATTATACCTAAAGTATAGGATAATTTTCCCTCCTCCACAAGCAGGTTCCTCACGTATCACAGGCACTCCTCCGCCTCTGTTCATTGTCGTCAGCGTGACTCCGTTAATTAGTAAGGTGCGTATCACGAACACGGAGAAGTAATCAGTCTTGCACCTTAGGACCAAGAGCTAAAGATGATAGAACTGACAACATCATCGCAGCTATATTGATGAATGTGAGAAATGAAGTACTGATTCTTTCAATTGAAAATCTGATGATATTTAGATTTCTCATCAGAAATAGAATGTAGAAGTGGTTTAATACGTTCATTGAGTTATGAGGTCGAATAAGCCACAAGCGTAATTTCTTCAGCTATATTATCATTTATATGGGTATAACAGAGACAATTAAAATAAAATAAAATTAATTATCTTTCCTCTCTTGTGTGATAATCTTATTTGTATACATATATATATATATTATGTATTTATTTTTTTAGTATAAGGTATATATATAGTTATATAAGTATTTATTAGTTTAAGATTTCACTAACTATTCTTTACTTATTTCTGCACACTATTGTCTACATCTCTTCTGATCTTTCCTTTCGCAGGTGTGCTGTAAGAAATTTCTTCATAAAATAAGCAGTACCTTTGTACATAATTTATAATAATGTTGTATCTTCTTCTTTATACTGTGTGTACATAAATTGTAAAATAATAAATAAACTGACTTTAATGTTAAAAAACACTGAAAAGTATAAAATAACTTTAATTTCGGAAGTCGGTGTTTCTATAATGTATAGATAGTTTTGTCTCTTAGTTATTTTACACCGACTTCCGAAATTAAAGTTATTTTATACTTTTGAGTGTTTTTTAACATTGAAGTCGGTTTAATTTTTTTTGTAAAAAGGTTTTTAGTTTTCACTTTTTAGTTATGGTATTACCACTAAAAAGTACCCCTCAGCCAAACTTAAATTCCTTATAGCCAAAGTGCATCTCATAACGATTCTAATAATCCCAAACATGGTTAAATTAATTTACCTTCCGGTTTCATCACCAAATCAGTTCAATACGGGGGATGTATTTTTTCCCCCTTTTCTTTCAGTCAGTCATCGACTACACGTGTAAACAAAGCAATTTTACTTGTTACGACAATTCTGCTTTGATCCTATGAGGAGTTCTGTTCCATATCTTCAAAGTTCATGATCAGATCATAACAATATTTCTATGGGACCAACTTGAGAATAACCTTTCAATCAAAAAAAGTATTTTCAAAATCGGTCCACAATGGACCGAGATATCGGTGAACAAACATATAAAAAAAAACATATATTCAGTCGAACATACATAGAACCTCCTCCTTTTCGAAGTCGGTTAAAAATTAGATTCTGTCACGAAGCGTTGCGGCGATGATATTTAGAAACAAAATTTTGTGAGGCCGGAAAGGTCTCACACGCACTGCAAATTTCGAGATCAACTTTGCCTCTAAGAAACTACTCACTGAACTTGACACACTGGCTGAAAGACCATAAAAATGGCTTTGCAGCGAGCGTGTTAACTCGACCCCAAACAGAAATACAAGTGTTAAGTTGTCATTAACCACTTGTGTTTTTTACGAACCTGATGGTAGACGACGAAAAAGTCATTCAACAGTGAATGACTTTTTCGTGAAATAGCCATTCAATGGGTAAGGACAACTGGACGAACTGAGAGGGTTGTTTTGATGATTTTATTATTTATATTAAAAAATAAAAACGTTTCTTTCAGGCAACCAATAGCACCCATACAGTAATCACAAACACAAAGAAATACATAATTACGCTATCGGACACAACCAGCAACATGTCTGCCACAGCAATATCCGATCTAGGGGCAATCAAATCTGCCAGCAATCATCGCCAGAACTGTATCGGAGCTGCCCCGCACCCTACGTACTATTATAAGGACGCTCACCGCTTGCGCATGGAGGTGTGGTTGAAATTAAATAAATATAACGCTCGTAAATCATACATTCAACAGACAACTTGGCTCTGACATGCAAAAAACCCTTAAACCCTGAACTTTATGAAGGTATAAGATGGTAAATTGGCTATTTCATATGCATCTTTTCGTAGATGGTCTACGAGCATCTTCCGTAGACCTCCACTGGCCTACGACCGTCTTTCGTAGATATCTACTAGTCTACGAGAGTCTTTCGTAGACCTCTACTGGTCTACGAGCGTCTTTCGTAGACCTCTACTGGTCTACGAGCGTCTTTCGTAGACCTCTACTGGTCTACGAGCGTCTTTCGTAGACCTCTACTGGTCTACGAGCGTCTTTCGTTGGCCTCTACTGGTCTACGACCGTCTTTCGTTGACCTCTACTGGTCTACGAGCGTCTTTCGTTGACCTCTACTGGTCTACGAGCGTCTTTCGTTGACCTCTACTGGTCTACGACCGTCTTTCGTTGACCTCTACTGGTCTACGAGCGTCTTTCGTTGACCTCTACTGGTCTACGATCGTCTTTCGTAGACCTTTACTGGTCTACGATCGTCTTTCGTAGACCTCTACTGCTCTACGAGTGCCTTTCGTTGACCTCTACTGGTCTACGAGCGTCTTTCGTTGACCTCTACTGGTATACGAGCGTCTTTCGTTGACCTCTACTGGTCTACGAGCGTCTTTCGTTGACCTCTACTGGTCTACGATCGTCTTTCGTAGACCTTTACTGGTCTACGATCGTCTTTCGTAGACCTCTACTGGTCTACGAGCGTCTTTCGTTGACCTCTACTGGTTTACGATCGTCTTTCGTAGACCTCTACTGGTCTACGATCGTCTTTCGTAAACCTCTACTGGTCTACGAGCGTCTTTCGTAAACCTCTACTGGTCTACGATCGTCTTTCGTAAACCTCTACTGGTTTACGATCGTCTTTCGTTGACCTCTACTGGTTTACGATCGTCTTTCGTAGACCTCTACTGGTCTACGATCGTCTTTCGTAAACCTCTACTGGTCTACGAGCGTCTTCCGTAGACCTCCACTGGTCTACGAGCGTCTTCCGTAGACCTCCACTGGTCTACGAGCGTTTTTCGATGGTCTTTCGTAGACCTCTACGAATTGTGTACGCGTGTTATTTTCGAATATAGTTCTACACAATTTAAGTGCTGTTTCATAAAACATTTTACATTGTTATACAATTTAAGTTACGTATGACTATAGAGACGACTTAGGTGAATAACGTCATTGTTTTATATTATCTTTCTGTTATTGCATAATTTCTGCCAAGTATGTCTATAAGTCGCTATCGAAGCAATCCTACTTATCTTGAATAAACGCAAATAGCATAAATGGACCTTTGTCCATTTTCTAATATCTACAAGCATCGTTGTCAGACTTAGTTAATTGTTAAGAAATGTTAATAAATAGTTTTAATTTGTAAGTTAAACACAATAAAACAATTAAACTGTAATTAAATTGTTTTATAGTGTGTTAATTTATTTGTTTTTATTTATTTGTTTTTATTAGATAGTAAATAAATTGTTATCTTCATTTGAATTCTTATTGTTTTGTACTTATAGTTAGTTTTAGATAGTTTTGTATCAAATCGAAGTTCAACTGTTTTTATTAAATATTATGTAAGCACGTAAAATCTGTAAATGATGTGCACGCCTGTAATTAGTTTTCTTTGCATAATACCGTCTTCTGGAAGTTTATTTATTTATTTATTTATTTATGTATCCTTTATTGTACACCAAGATAATAAATTACAAATTTGAGCCTTATATTTAAAATATACAATTGGCGGCCTTATCGCATTCCGCGATCTCTTCCAGGCAACCTGGTATGGAAAGAGATTGACTGGACATAAAATGGGGTTGCACATGGTGCATTACAAAACAAGCTAAACAATTACTGGTGAAGAAAAGAAAAACAAAGTACTATACTTAACACTAAAATACATACTTAAATACATACATACTAAATAATAATTATATAGGCAAGAAAACAAGTAACAACTACAATTTATACAGCTAAAAACGAAACAAGATTACAAGGACAAGTAATATTCCTTCACAAGTGTTTTGAATGTATGTAGTGACTGCGCGCGTTTTATTGTATCTGGCAGAGCATTCCAGAGACGTGTGGCCTGGACAGTAAAGGACTTGTCAAAAAACGTAGTGGAATGCATCGGCATTTTGAGTCTCAAGTTATCTGATGACCTAAGAGATTTCGTATGCGAATCACTAAGAAATTCAAACCGTTTCTTAAGATAAAGAGGGGTGAAAGGGGAAAATAGCACATTATACAAGAGAGAGAGAATATGAGCATTCCGGCGAAGGCGGATTGGCAACCACTTGAGCTTAACACGGAATTCGGAAACATGATCATATTTGCGTAAACCAAATATGAACCTTATGCAAAAATTTTGAAGTCGCTCAAGTTTATCCAGTTGTACTTCAGTGAGGTCAAGATAGCTGGCATCAGCATAATCAAGGATGGGAAGAAGAAGAGATTGAGTTTAATGCAAAACAAAACAGTAAACAAATCGGTGTTTCTTCCTAATAACATAAAAGAAACCTGCAGGCCTAGGCAAGTTACAACCGTTTGGTTTCGATTCTCTTTCGTCGGTTGCCTCGAGTCGTCCACGCCTCCGATTCCTTTGTTCTGACCACGTGACTGAGAATTGAGATGACGTCAGAACAAAGGAATCGGAGGCGTGGCTGACTCGAGGCGATCGACGAAAGAGAATCAACACGAAACTTGTAACGTGGCTAAGGGGGCTGTCACTTCTAGTAACAAGTCCTGTCTCTTTGTGAGTATCTTGCGGCGAGGTCCTTACCTGCGACAATCTGCACGTGTAGTGCATTAGTTGATGACGTCACGCACTGCCGCTCGCACACCCTGCGCAGCCACCTCTGCCTGCCACCTGCCAACACCTAATTGCTCTAAAAGATTGAAAGTACCATTTACAAGCGAAAAGGTGAAGAAGCGAAAAATACGCTTTGTTTTGTTGCCATTTTTAACCCTGCTACACATTCCTGGTATGTTTTATATTTGTACTTTATCATTTTTCTTACATAAGAGATATGTACAGACAACAAAGAAGATAAGGAACTAGCGTCGTCAGATATAGTCGATGTTGTTATGGACACCGATAGATGTTTTTTTTTATTATTTATAATATTTATTACAGATAAGTTGTTTATTAACAATGTATGTGTTTTTTCATATTTTTTTTAAATAATATAAACTAGTGCTTGACTGCGTTCCCATATGATGGTTAACAGTAATGCTATCGTTGATGGTTAGGCGCACTAGTTTACACCCAAATTAAAATTGGACGGGAAGACCGCAGCTGGTAAATTGCTCCAGTTCTTCGATCTACGCGGTATGAACTACGAGCGTCTTTCATAGACCTCTACTGGTCTACGAACGTCTTTCGTAGACCTCCACTGATCTACGAGCGTCTTTCGTAGACCGCTATTGGTCTACGAGCATTTTTCGATGGATTTTCGTAGACCTCTACGAATTGTGTACGCGTAAGTGTCATTTTCACAACAACAACGTGAGAGTGGATATAGTCTGTCTAAAAAGTCAAATGACTAGGAATTTTTAAACGAATTAAAATATCTGTTATTTAAATTACATACAGCACGTTTTATATGATTCTATTAGTAAACAATGATCATCTCTTTGCAACCTTGATTGTCAACTACATCAGATTACAAGAATTTTATCATTTTATTAGATTACCCAAGTCGGTTGACTTTTTAGACAGAGTTTACTCGCCGTACGTCAGGTTGTCTGATGGTAGAACGGTAAAGGCGGAATCAAGCCATGCAATATGTTACATTCATATCTATCCATCGGTTACCATGAAAACTTGGACTATATCTCATAAACCTGGTTACTCATCTCCTTTGTTGACTGTACAGCACTACTTTTACTTCAACTACAGTATGATTGGTGCTGTGGTGAGGTTCGATTTTGAACGGAATAAACTATTTGTTTGGTCTACAAATAATTCTTCCGAGTCTGGGGGTCTTGTGTATCTAATTTTCTGTCCGCGAACGTACCTACGATATAGGAGTAATTCCTAGTGTGAAGCAAAAGTAAGAATTTCACCCTGATAAACAAAAACCCCGGATCAACATTCACTTATCACTATTTATAATTGCTATCAGCTGTTTTCGTGACCCCACAAGATCGCAGGTCAGACACAATCAAGATATACAAGACAAACACAATAATAAAGTCCACTTGTATGAGTCATAGCTAGCAAAAAAATAAAAGATATTACCCAAATGAAAGGCGAAACGTAGACGAGAGTTGAGAAGAATGGAAAAAGAATTATAATACCTAAAACGAATGAATGTGCAAGCTATTGTTGTTCCAACAAAATATCCCAATTACGTTGCGGTGGGAGGGAATGTAATCAAAAGTGATCTCGCTCCTGTAGCAGGAGGAGCTCAGGACTCAAGGGAGGCGCAGAATGAAAAATTTTAATTTCGAATGCAGTTTGCTAAAGAGCGCACAATAACGAGAATATTCGCCGGGAAGATAACACACAAAAGGGTTCTGCGTTTTGTTTCGTTCATTAATTACTTGTTTCACTGCGTTCGGTTATGCACTTCGCTTCACGTCGGGGTATTGAAATAGTGCTGCATATATATTTTTATTATACAACATTGATTTTATTTCTTTTTTATTATTGATATAGGCTCGCCTTTGACCATCTTGATACCGTCTCACCTGTTAGTAAGCGATGATGTGGTAGACGATGGAGCACGCTTGCTTAGAAGTAACCTATTCATTCTTGACACTTTTAGTATATCTTTTTGTATACTTATTCGAAACACGTGTCTAGTATTTTTAAGTAAAGAATCCATGTACAAAATTTCACAACTGGGCAACTGAGGCGTTGTTTTGCTATAATATAATATATAATATAGTGTAAAAATTACTGCAATCGATTCAATTACTGATTTTGAACAAACTTTAAAAAGGTTTTGAATATACTAACTTTGACTTTGACTTTGAACAATTTAAATCCATAATATATCTTTCGATTTTGATGAAATGGAATCTAAGTAATATATCTTGTTACACACAATTTGAATGTTTTAAAGTTATCTACTCTTACATCGATTTCGTACATTAAACGTGATACGTGGCGTAGAACTAAGACTTTTCTACAGATTTGTTATATGTACAGATTTTTTAGATTGCTATTGATTGCTACTGTTGATATCTTGATTATGTACCTTCTTTGGACATCCCTTTCGATCTATGCTCCTTAAGGGGGTTATACTCATGGTCCTGAAACACAAAAGGCAACTGAAGGATCATACAATAGAATAGAATAAACTCCATTGTACACTAAAAAAGTAACACAATACATAAACTTAAATCTGTGGGTACATACAGTGGCGGTCTTATCATTGACAGCGATATCTACCAGACAACCTTAGTATAGATCGAAATGACATAGGTGTGCTTTTTGAGCAGTAAAACTCTGACACGCCCTCTCGTTCCTCCCTAAAACGGAAGAAGTCGTAAAATAATTTCGCACCAAAAAAAAGGGGTTTGTAAGTATCAAGACTGCCCACGAATAGAACATGTCAAACAGAGAGGGTTGTATTGATGATTTTAATGATTATAATTCCGTAAATAAATAGATACCTACGTATTACGGTCCCCCAATCATATTTTAATTAACATACAAGTTACAACTTGGCTCTGACTTGCGAATTACTAAAAACTTAAGAAAATATGAATTCCGCAGTCTACTCTGGAGCATTCAATCAATCAATCAAATAAATCAAAATTATATATTGTTCGTCAATAAATAACTGGTGGTTTAATCTTACAATACAATTGCATAGGGTCACTGCAACATACTCATAAGGTGTACAATACGTTATTTTAAGACTTATTTGTAACTTCATAACTTAACATTGTATGTGTGTAGAATGTGTCCAATAAAAAAAATCTAGTTCTCGATCATTTTCTGAATATCATTAATTTATCAACTCTATTTTTAACATACCTCTATTCAATTTAACTAACATTCTCTTAAAACCTCGTCAAATAAGTAATCCCTTTCCATCACCACACACGCTTACTCAAAATAAATGTCCGTGAAAATATCGGTTCCATTCATTTGACGTCCGAAGCAAAAGGTCCGAAAAAAGCTGACGGTTCTGTGGCACACCTCAGACTAACCGAATCCGACTGGACGCCATTTGATCTGGATAATTATACCCCTGGAGTTCGTACGCTGTATATACGTACGTCAGGGTTCACAGGTTCGAAAAGAAGGGGTTTCAAAAAGTATTTTTTTGTTTGTGATTTCCAGTTTTTTCACAAAATCGGTATCAATGACGATCTTAATTTTTTTGTAGATCCATTTGGGTTTAGCGTATTTTATTTTATCATCATCATCATTTTAAGAAAAGGAATAGCACTGGAAATACCTGCTGTAATAGCTCTGTCCCTTAAGACACAGGATAACCTAGTTTAAGGGACAGAGTTTAATTTATTGTGTACAGATTTCTGGAGCATCTAAAGGTTTTGTAATTTTGCTATTTCTTGTAGGAAAACCTGTCACATAGATATAAGTTTCTGTAAGTTTTGGGAAATAAAGATATTCATTATTATTATTAGCTATGTTCCTTCCGTAGGACAACCAAGGTTGCCGATGTAGCCCGAAGAACCGCTAAACTTTAAAAGTGGCAGTGGGCAGGACTGACGGTCGATGGGGTGGAATGATTCTGAAGTAGCGACCGCACACTTGGAGACGCTGCGTTGGAAGCTCTTCTACGAGGTGAGAGTCGCAGGAATCCGATGATGAGATTTGAATTTGAAACATCAAGAATCGTCAACATCTCTGTCGTCAACATTATACGTACATAAGTACGTGCATCGAACGAGTTTATTCGAAATTCAAACTGGGCTTACGTGGTTTATTGACGAGTTTCAAAAAAAAAAAGTAATGAAATAGAAAATTGTAAAGTCTATAGAATCTTAGAGTACCTAGTGAATTTTGTTTATTTCGAATCTCAAAACATGTTGAGTGATAGTTAAGATTAACTTGTAAAAAATAAATTGTCTTATTATCTCACAGATGGTGGAAAAAGTAGAGTACCCAATACGGGGATAAAGCTCTTTGCCTTGGGCGGCTTGAATTCCTCACTTCACTCAGGTTTCTTTATTAACTCCCTCGCGATGCTCTGGTGTTAATTATATAGATCCCTCACTAACGTTCGGGATTAAAATTAGCAACCTTCGTTTCGTTTGGAATTCAACATGCCGCCCGCGATTTAAAGACACTGCTTTATCCCCTAGTCATATAATCTACTATTAATCGCCTGTCATAAAGCTTACAAGCGATTAGTCAAGACGAAGGCTATTTGTCGGGCTGAACTATTAGTGACCCGTGAACATAGGTACATACCTAACACAGGTGTTCACATTTTGGTATTCACGCTTCATCTACATAAAGCGTAATAGTGCGGTGACGAAAAAGACTTTGACTGAAATAAATCTACCAAACCAGCCTTCACAGGAATCGAGTTTCCCGACGCGTCCACATTTGCTCCAGTCTTTAAATTCGTGACATTTCATCTCGGTGAAATTCGTCAGTGGCAACACTGGCTCTTTCTGCGCCGGACAGCCGTGTCTGAGCCGCGTCCGGGCCGTGTGGAAAAACGGCCAATCCTTTAATTAAAGCCGCCGTAGCGGTCACTGCCAAAGATAGGTACGAGGTACTGTGACTCTACTTTTTGACTGAAGTTGGGATAAATTTGATTTCAACACCTAAAATGGTTGGTTATTTTTTAAGAGAATAAAATAAAATTAAGTAGGCAGAAGATTAACCTTACAAGCAAAACATTTATTCTTTGAATATTTTTTTATTTATCCATGAATGAATCCATCAAATACCATCTCCTGCTCTAGGAGGAGCATTAGACTTTTACTGAATAAAACCCGCCTGAGTTCCTTCAGTTTTCCTTCGCGTTCCACGGACACGGTAACTCTTTCGAACAATGCCATAGGCCTGACAAGCATAGGCCCGTCGGTTTACTAACGTCTCTTTGATTTGCACATGGAACAGAACGCATCATCCACTCGCTCTTGATTTTACGGAGAGCTAGCCGTTACTCATCGTCCATCCATAAGCTCGCGCCTACGGTAGTTGGTATTTGAATTTGGCGGATATCTAGAGATCGTAAAAATGTCATCTTCACGTGATCAGAACAAAAGATTCGGCGACGCGGTCAACTCGAAGCGTTCGACGCAAGCGAAACGGTTGTAACTTGGCTAGGGGGGCAGTACTTTCAGAGGTTACTTCCTAAAAACTAAAAAAACAAATAAACAAACTTTACCTCTTTATTATATCAGTGTAGATATAGCCTATGCCACTGAGAAATAAAGCAGCTTTCTATCGGAGAAAGAATTTTCGCAACCGGACCAGTACTTTCAGAGATTAACTCCTACAAACAAAAAACAAACTTTATTCTCTTTGTTATATTAGTGTAGATGTAGAAGTGTAGATTGATAAGGTGAAAATTTGAGAGAGTAAATGTTTGTTCCTCCTTCACGCAGAAGCTGCTTAACATGTTTGGATGAAATATGGCAACAGGTCTACCCATGTCTTCTAAAAGCAATAAGGATATTTATTTATTTATTTTATTGGATCTCCAACAAAGGATACACAGTAACCACATTAAAAAAAACACAAATAGTACGAGGTGTCCGTTAGCGTGTGCTCCTCCAATTACAGGAGACCACAGCATGCACATATAACTAGGTGAGAAAAAAACTTTACTTTTTTTTTAACTGATACTTTTTGTACCGGGAGTATGTTCCTTTCCAATAATTTTCTACTGTGACGCGAGCAAAACCACAAGCTGCAACTAGTCTACAACGAAAAAGTCCTCGCCTTTTAGACGCCTGGTCACAATAGCTAAACTAATTTGTCAGACGCCGCCTGAAGTAATTACTTTTGCGCGCTCCACTCTTCTCTGATTTGCAGACGTTTTAGCGAACACCTTCACAAAGCTATCTTCACATCCACTTTTATCTGCTATTTCATTAAACTTGAAATCATTTAGATAAGTTACTGAATCTAAATAGACGATAATTTTGTTTATGAATAAGATCGGCTTATTTTTTTTTTTTTTTTGGTGGGAAAAGCATCCTATGATATACCCCGCTCTTGGGCGGAGCGCGAGGGTGTGTCAGACTTTTAATGACTAAAAACCCACTCGTGTTCCTTAGTTGCCTTTAATACCAGGGCCGAGTTTCCCTTTCAGAAGAAACCAACCCTTGGACCCAGTCTTCGATCCTATGGGTAGGCTTCCACCCTGCTAGGTCCCAGGTGGATGTGTGGTGTAACGAGAATAGATCAAGTAAGGAATGAGACGAAGTTTGAAAGTGACGCCAGAAATTGTATCTTGGTATGGTCATTTGAAGAGGAGGGATGAAACACATGTTACTGAAAGAGTTATGAATATAATATTGATGGATGGAGAGCAGTAGTGGCTCATTAGCAACATATTCGACTTACTACTTATAGGTGGCGAGTTCGAACCCAGCCAGGAGTAAAAATTCGAAGACGTGTGATATTCACCAATCCGCACTGGGTCTGAGTGGTGGATTAAGGCCTATTCCCTCTCCTGGGCTTGAGTCCCAGCGATGGTAACACTATAAAGCTGATTATGCTTTGTTATGCTTTGGATGGAAAGGGAGAGGGAGGTCAAATAAAATATGAATAGATTGTGTGAGGAGTGAATCATCTAAACAGAACAAATGATTGTGCTCATCACATAAATATTTATCTTGTGTGGGAATCAAACACACCACCTCCGACTTAGCAGTCAGGGTCAGTAAATACTAGACCAAAAGGCCTGTCAATTTCGCAGTTATTTTAACGTGCCTATTAATTCACTATCCAAACCACCAATTCATTTAATTCACATATCAATCTACCAACCAAATCCTTAATTGGATATTTTAATTTGGTTCCCTTTTGATCACATTAATGAATGATAAACAATCATAGGTACCTGTGTCACCTGGATTAGTTAGTGGGTCTGCGGTCGTGCCGGACGTCAATTCATTACCGGATGGTGAAAGCTATCCAATTTTCACGCAACACCAGTTTTCAGAGAACCAATAGGATTAAATGGGCCTCTGTATTATTTAAACGTTATTTAATGTATGATAATGTCCACGACGACGAAACGAGTATATTAGAAGATTAATATGAAAGTGGCGCCAGTCACTGAAAAATTGAAAGGAAATCGGTTGTCTTGGTAAGGTCATGTAAAGAGGAGGGATGAAGCGCATATTACTAAAAGAGTTCTGAGTATACATGTAGGTGGATGGAGAGGTAGAGCAAGGCCGAAGAAAAGATGGATGGATTGTGTGAGGAGTGATATGAAAGAAAAAGGAGTTAGTGATAGTGTGACGGGTGACAGGACAGAATGGAAGAAAAAAACGTGTTGCGCTGACCCCAAGTAATATGGGATAAGGGCAGGAAGAAGAAGAAGTTCCTCTTTACAAGTTTATCCTCTCTCAAAACCTTGACGTAATAAATCCAAATTAATCTATGGTGTGTGTGTGTGTGTGTGTGATTAATCTGTAGTTCACCATAGACTACCCCCTTTTTATTTTAAGTTCTTACAGTCCATCCTAAGGTTGTCTGGTAGATATCGCTATTAGCGATAAGAGCGCTATTGTACCCATAGATGTAAGTTATTTTAAAAGTTTTAGTGTACCATAAACTTTATTCTATTCTATAAATATCTAAATTGATTGTTGCGGTATTGTCGGCAGAAGGGGATGAGAGGTGCCTACCTACGGGCGGCAATTATTGAGCAAATGTAATAGCCGCATTGTGATAGAGAGCACAGACGTAGAGCGGCGTTGATTAGTGCACAACAGTGGCGTGGAGACGACATTCACACTACAAATATTTGTTACAATTATTAAACAAGTGTAATAGTAGTATTGTTACAGTGCACAAATGAAGAGTAGCGTTTTTTAGTGTGCAACTGTAACTTGGAGACAGTTAAAAATACAATTACTTATACAATTAATGAAAAGAAAAAAATTAGCAAAAAATATGAACAGAGAATGAAAAATTGTTGATATTCTAAAACCAGAATTTCAGTGACCCATATATGTATATATATTGATCAATTGAACGCATTTTCGGTTTGTCAATATGAAAACGTAATGAAAGATACAAACAGTAGTGCACTTATAATATAATATAATTTACTTTATTTCAAGTTTGCACTCATAGAGTGGTTAGTAACAATATTAACTTGAAACTATGTGTGTTAACAAAATTCAAAATAAGTACACAAACATAATAGTACATTATGATACAAGTGTATAATGTTGGTGATTACCGCTGAGGCGGTATTTAGATCCGAGTCGAAGACGAGGATCTTAAGAGAGCCGAGACCTCAAGCCACAGGGGCCCCGGGTAAAAATTCGTAACACGTCATCGACAACCCTCAATTCTCTTATTAATGAGAGGTAATGAATATAATAGGATGTTCCAGTATATAGAGAGAGCAGTGGTGGCCGAGTGGTAGTGGCTCGACTTACGAGTTGTAGTTCGCGGGTTCAATCCCAGCCAGGCGCATTACTTTGTGTAATTTATATCATCACCACTGCGCTCAAAACGATGAAGGAAAACATCGTGAGGAAACCGGCATGTCCTAGAACCAAAAATTCGAAGACGTGTGACATTCACCAAACCGCACTGGGCCCGCGTGGTGGATTACTGCCCATTCCCTCTCTCAGAGAGGAGGCCTGAGTCCCAGCTGTGGGAAATGTGGGAATACGAAAAGGCTGATTATGGTAGGATGTTATATTGTGTGTTGTTGGATTTTTATAGGTCGCTCCTTTCGTTCTACCATTCTTTAAATAAGATAAAAAAAAAGTTAACCTGTATTCAATTCCAGAATATTCTAATAAACGCGAACTCATTCGACTGGCCTGTTGGTCTAGTGGTTAGTGACCCTGACTGCTATGCCGGAGGTTGTGGGTTCGATTCCCACCCAGGACAAATCTTTGTGTGATGAGCGTGATCATTTGTTCTGTGTCTGGGTGTGATTTATCTATATTATGTATGTATTTAGAAATATATAAGTATGTTTATCAGTTATCTAGTACTCATAACACAAGCTCTGCTTAGCTTGGGACTAGATGACGTTGTGTGATAGTTGTGAAATATTATTATTATATTATTATTATTATTATTGATCTCGGTCTTATATGATGACGTGGATGAAATCTATCCAGTTCGTCTGGTCTTATCTTTTGAAGGCTATCGTGACTCTATCTCATGTCTCTGTGCTAGTAGCGCCTACGTTATAAAAAAATCCACGATAACCCCCTTTGGAACTCGCTACCGCCACTGCCCATTGTCAATAATATATTTAAAATTCCAGAATTTATATTATATAGCTAATATTAATGAAAACATGAAATAAGATACCTAATATTGTAACAATAGTAACAATAGGCCTATTTTCCATATTTTTAAAATAAATAGGTTTTTTTCTGAGATGGGAAATCGTGCAACGACTTTTCCCGCTCTAGGGTGGAGCAAAAGGGCGTGTCAGATTTTCACTGACTAAAGTCGCACTAATTTGTTCAAAATCAGTAATGGAATGGATTCCAGTAGTTTTACACCATATTATATTTTTTTCCAAAAATATTTAATGTCACAAGTTGGATACCACCGACACTAAGTACAACACAGGTCACGGCAGGTCATAGCGGGTATTAGGCGCCAGCAAACAGGGTGCAAGTTCAAAACAACCCCTCAGTTGCCTGGATGGCACGGTGACTATGTATTTTTGCTGACATAACAAGCTTATAACTTTGTGATTTTTCATGATATAGTTATGAAATTTTATACATAGATTCTGTATATAAAAATACTAGACATGTGTTTCGGGTTTCACATATAGGTACTAAAACTAATATTATATTTATATATAATTCTCTCACCATTATTAACAGAGCAGACGACAAAAAATGTCACCACAATTAAATTCGACAAAAAGGACTTCATGATAACTTCGTCAACTCTACTTGAATTTAAAACAAGAACTGAAACTATAAGTTTATAGCTATCGTTTTATTAATGCAGGAAAAGATTATATAGAATTTGCATTCCACTAGGATGTGGGATGCAACCTGATAGATACTAGTTCCAATACATGTACTGCGCAATGTAGGTACAAGCAGTACTTACATGTGTAGGCCACTAAAGATGATTTGTATGATCCAATTTGAACAATAATAATAAAGAACAAACAACATTCAAAAAACAAACAAATTATACAAAAAAAAAAAAATACAATAAAAAACAAAAATAATAAAAAATCCAACAAAACAATGCGTAATAATATTTGCGACTGGTAATGTTTGACTATGACTTAAAAGGTTGAAAAAAAAAAACAGTTTTTTTTTTAATTTTCCAAAACAAATGGTTCAAATATTTATAAACAAGTTATATTTTTTTGTAGTTTTGGGCATTATTTCAAATTATTTCACCCTATAATGTTTCATTTCTAGACTAGATCTTTTCAAATACGCCATAGTAAATTAAATAGGTATTTACAAAAAAACGATATAATTATGATAAACATTTATTTTATATTGCATAAGTATCTCTATTCAATATTCAACGCATACATTCATCCTGTATGTTCTATTTTTAAAATGAGGGACATAGGGAATTTTCTAGCTGAACTACACCGGCGGGGAATTACCGAAAAACTATGAATTCTATTCTATGAATAGGGGGAAAACGTGAATATTAAATATAATATAGGTATCTTATTGTCTATTATTACACACAGCTCACAGCTAGAACCTGTTGAGCTAAGCACGCTTTTTTTTTGTTGCGAGATATCATCTGACTTATCCCGCTGTATGGTCCAGAGAGAAGGCATGACAGACTTTTACTTACTAAAACCACACCTGTGTCCTTCAGTTACCCTTTGTGTTCTAGGAACACGAGTTTCCTTTTCAAAGGTTTTCCCATGACCCTAGCAGGCATTGGCCCTGCTGGGCTCCAACGGGTTTGGCTGACATTTCTTACCCAACACTTAGCGCAGTCGACGACTCGGGTTCGGTCCTTTTAGGACGAGCGGACGGCGAGCTACACATTGCTCGTCGTCTGCAAGCCCGCGCCTATGATGGCTGGAGATCACTCGCGACACCCAATGCCCGGGGCGCATCTCGTGACTGGGGGCTGCTGTACGTTCCCTCAATTTTGCGGCCGCCTCCTTTGCTAGCATTACTGTTTTGGATAAGGATGTGATCATATCCCATTACTCCGAATCATGGCCTGTACCAGGGTCTGGTGCGAGAGATTGCACAACACTGTGGTGCCGGAGAAAATAGTCGTATGAAAGTACAATTTAAAAAATGGCTGTTCCGTGGCAGTATGCGTCAGAGGAAAGA
Source organism: Mythimna ferrago (assembly GCA_910589285.2). Classification (NCBI taxonomy): domain Eukaryota; kingdom Metazoa; phylum Arthropoda; class Insecta; order Lepidoptera; family Noctuidae; genus Mythimna; species Mythimna ferrago. The sequence goes on from OU342693.1 coordinate 9,077,413, forward strand.
CGATTAGGTGTCCGGCACCACCACAGAACAAATGAAAGGTTAGAATAGCCTTGTGGGCGGGGCAAGCGTGCCACAAAGTAGGGCAATGCTCATAGTTCACCTACCAATAGCAAACTTGCGATCTAAGTGTGGGTGGTTGTTAGTTCCGTAATGCGTGTTCGTATTGGTTTATTGCCTGTAGTGGAGTTAAAGGTGGGAGACAAGCGGCGACACTCATACAAATCAGAAAGTATTCTCTTACATCTTTTCTGTGGGCACCACACACCGCAGTGTTTTGCCTTTCGTTCAAAATACTTCCCTTACTTTTCTTTCTTTACTTTCTGCATATTGAGCCTTAATTAAAAGCCAGAATTAACCTAGTTAACGATCGGAAGGACGAAGACTCGCAAATTAACCGAAATACTTAAAAAAAATAATTAATACAAGTGTCGGCTCTGCAGTTCTTGCAGTCCCTGATTATATTTGCGCCGAGCCACGGCCCCGCCCCCTTCCATCCCCTATTATATTCGCACTCAATGTCGTTACGCCCTAACTTTATTAATTATACAAAGCATTCTCTACTCTAATCTATATCCAACAAAGATCATTTTAACATGACTGTCAGTATATTATGTAAGCACATAATCCCGTTCTGTTTCGATTTGTCTATAAAATAATACACTTTGAGCTTTGTCTGAGAATCATTGAAAAGCAAGTGATGTTTTAGCATTGAATGAATTTGATTAATTAAAATTTACGCTTTGTTGATTGAAAATATTTTATTTTGGACAGATTATTTTATTGATTGTCGTTCTTTGTATCTTTCATTTCATCATCTCCATTTCTTGTCCAGGCAATTTCTGTCCATTCCATGTTGCCTGGAAGAGATCGCGGTATGCGATAAGGCCGCCTATTGTATGTACCGATGTGTTTTAGTTTTAGTTTCCTTTTCTAGGTGTAATGAAGTACAATAAAATAATAAACTAGCTTTTGCTTTTGCTCGCGGCTCCGGCCCGCTCTTCCCTACTTCAACCTACTATACCCTACTCTACCCTACTCTACACTACCCTACCCTACCCTACTCTGCCCTACTCTACCCTATAGATATTCTATAGATGTGTTTATTTATCATTATCTATATAAGATAATAATAAATAAACACATCTTGATACCTAGGTCACCTTATTGAATATTCTTCTACTTTTTTACGAATCGATGGTAAACTCGTTAAACTGTTAGGGTACAGTAGGTGACTACGTAAACTGCAGCGTTGACATAGGTAGGCCTCCCCAAGTGTCTCCACAATGAACGACCCTGTGCGTCTCGCATCTATCGGATCTAACCTTCACCAGGTTATCGGTCCATCTTGTAGGACGCCTTCCAACGCTGCGTCTTCCGTTACGCGGTCGCCACTCCAGAACCTTTCGGTCCCAACGACCATTTGCTCTGCGAGCAATGTGCCGTGCCCATTGCCGATTCTTCGTTATATTCATCATCATCAGCCTTTTTAATGTTCCCACTGCTGGGACTCAGGCCTTCTCTCTAGGAGAGGGAATGGGCCGTAATCCACCACGCGGGCCTAGTGCAGGTTGGTGGATGTCACATGTCTTCGAATCTCTAAAAAAAATAGAATAAAATAAATATTTAAGGCGGTTATAAACGGCAAAAAAAAAATACTTTTGTTGTATGGGAGCTCCATACAACAAAAGTATTTTTTTTGCCGTTTTTATAGATAGAATAATACGGAACCTTTTGTGCGCTCGTCCGGAATCTCATAAAAGTTCATATTATTTTATTATTTATATACACAAAAACACTTAAAAACAAAAAAAAAACACTTTTAGACAAGCATGCTCCATCAAGAATCAAGAATCAAGAATCAAAGCATTTATTTCAAATAGACCATTTACAGGCACTTTTGAATAGTCAAATGTCGGTCAGTCCAAGAAAAGTGAAGCTAAATTGCACGTTCCAAAGAGTAGGTCTCTATGGAGAAGAACGTGCAAGAAACTCCATGGACACTCTTTTAAATCATATTATGTGTTACATATAATGCTTGGTTACATATTACTTGTTGCTTCTATCATGTGAGCACAATGTCGATAATGAAATAAAAATGTAAAATAATTAAAAGATAGAAACTGAATTAAGCCACTGGCAGCTAAGAGATGACCAGTCCCATCTGACGGCACCCGTTCACGAGCATGACGCGTGCATCAGCCCCACTCAGCTCAACCATTTTGAAGGGAACTGAACGACCCAATAACACGTGCCACCAACAGCGAGACATTTGAGTGAGCATGACAAACTCTCAACTGCCATGCTCGTAATGTCAAAAAAAAAAAAAAAGTTGTAACCTAATAAAAATGCTCCATGGTGCTTCACATTCACAAACTTGGAAAAAGTGCTTCTACATTATACAATGCAATTGTGTCTTTCAAATTAAAAAATAATAATATTAGTTTCCAACTAATCAACTAATTAGTACGCCCTAGTGGTAGTGGAGCTGGACCAGCATTGAGCCAAGCATTTTTATCTTGAATATAATCCTCCAACTTATAATATGCCTGCCTGCATAGTGTGCGTTTAATACAAGATTTAAATTTCGTTTCATTGAGTTCTAATATTTGGGGTGGTATTTTATTATAACATTTCAAACAGTACCCCATGAAAGAAGAGGCCACTTTAGCCAGTCTGAAACCTGGTTGAACTAATTGATCCCTATTTCTTGTAACATAATTATGTCTATCGCCTCTTTTGCTAAAAAGATGAAGATTTTTTCTAACATACATGATGTTTTCATAGATATATTGACAAGGTACCGTCATTATGCTAATATCTTTAAACAGTTCCCTTAAAGAGTCGCACCGGCGGAGATTGTAAATAGCTCTGATGGCTCTTTTCTGTAATATAAAGATTGACTCGATGTCTGCAGCCCGTCCCCATAGTAAGATACCGTACGACATGACACTATGAAAATAACTAAAATAGACTAGTCTAGCGGTATCAACATCCGTAAATTGGCGGATTTTTCTAACAGCATATGCAGCCGAGCTAAGCCGTCCTGCAAGAGATGTTAAGTGAGGACCCCATTGTAGCCTAGAGTCAAGCGTAATCCCCAAGAAAACTGTTTTATCAACAAATTCTAGTTTCTCATTGTTCAATACTATGTCGCAATCACTACTTATGACATTTGGTAAGGAAAATCTTATGCATTTAGTTTTTTTCCCATTTAGAACTCATAATATACTCATAATATATATAAAATCATAGACTACATCATCATACTAGGTGAGATAGTGGTCAAGCGCGAACCTGTCAATAAAAAAAAAGACGTGTGGCACTCGGGGACTGCCGCGGTAAAGCTATTGCATAGCATTTTTATCAACTTATGCAATTATAATTATTTATTTATTTTATTTATGCAGTATTTTTTTTTCTTTGATATTAATCGAAGTTACACTTTCACACATTGAATTGAATTTTGATTGATTGTTCACTCATTTGTTTTCTTATCGGTCACCACGCTCAAAAAACAAATGAGGGGTGTTAGGTTATTTTCGTTACGGAATTTCTAGATTCGTTCTCCACGCTCAAGGCCCGCGATAGAAGCTATGCAATAGCTTAAAAAAATAAAAAAATACAAACCGAAAAAAAAGCACAAAAGTGCGGCTTATTTCACAAGAATTTCTTCTGCTGTTGGCCATGACAATCTGTGTTCGAGAATGATAATTCCTATTCTCCCACAACTGCTACCCATTCTCACTCATGTTATTAATTATTCCCTCTACTCTGCCACATTTCCCTCAGCCTGGAAGCAGGCTCATATAATACCTCTTCCCAAGATAAATAATCCAACGTCCTTATCTCACTTCAGACCCATCTCCATTTTGCCTTTCCTTTCTAAAGTTCTCGAACACATTGTCCATGGTCAAATCACAAGATATCTATCTTCACATTCTATAATTTCCCCTTATCAATCTGGCTTCCGCTCTGGTCATAGTACTGTGACTGCACTTCTGAAGGTCACTGATGATATTCGCTTGGCTATGGATCTCTTACTGTACTAGTACTAATTGACTTCAGTTGTGCATTCAACTCAGTAGACTTTGACATACTGCTTGGAGTTCTTGAGTCTATTAACTTCTCTTCCTCTGCGTTAGCCTGGTTCAACTCTTATCTTCGGGGTCGCTCTCAGTGTGTCCGCCTTGATGAGATTTTCTCTGATTGGTGTGATCTCACTGCTGGTGTTCCTCAGGGTGGCGTTCTCTCTCCTCTTCTTTTCTCTATATTTATAAATACTGTTTCTAAGGTTATCACTTCCAACTTCTATCTTTACGCAGACGATTTGCAGCTGTATCGTCACTTCACATTGGTAGAAGCAGACTCAGCGATTAATGCCATGAATCGTGACCTTGAGAGTATTGATCAGTGGGCTAAGTCTTACGGTTTAAAGGTTAATCCTTCAAAGTCCCAGGCTATGATCATAGGTAGTCGATACTATCGCAATGAGCTTAACATTTCTGCCTTGACGCCACTAACCTTTAACGGCTCGTCTATTGCATATACTGATACAGCTAAGAATCTCGGTGTCTTAATTGACGGTAACCTCTCTTGGCGTACGCAAGTAAACGAGGTTAGTCGTAAGGTACATCTTTCCTTTCACAGTCTTAAATCCCTTCAAAAGTTTCTCCCATTTAAAACCAAACATTACTTAGCTCAAACTCTTATTCAACCGATCATCGACTATGCTGATGCCTGCTACCTGGATGCCACTGAGGAGCTATTAAATAAGCTTGAGCGCTTGCAAAACTTGTGCATTCGTTTTGTTTTTGGCCTAAGAAAATACGACCATGTCTCCCAATTCCGCAAGGATCTCAAGTGGCTCCCTATCCGTCTTCGTAGGAACACTCGGGTATTATGTCTCCTGTACAACATCCTATTCAATCCTGCTTATCCTGGCTACTTACGTGATCGTTTTTCGTTCACTCGCCCTGCCGATGCCCCATGCAGATCCCACCTTAAGGGGCCGGCGGAGGATGAATTTCCATACAAACATAATACCACGCTCATTTGCAGTTGGAGCATATTTCCAACATATTATGATGATATTTGGTTATAGACAATATTTATCTAGGTTCCTACGTCTTTCTTTTTTAAAAAAACAAAAAGAAATTTAAGCAAATTGTATTTCGCACTTTTTTATAGCGTAAATGGCAAAACATGCCATTTGGCTTTTCTTGTATTAAAAATAACAATATTTCTAATATTCTCGACGTAGGATCCTAGATAAATATTGTCTTTAACCGAATATCATCATAATATGTTGGATATATGCTCCAACTGCAAATGAGCGTGGTATTACGTTTGTATGGAAATTCATCCTCCGCCGGCCCCTTAAATACCATCTCAATTTCCCGCCCCATAAAACCCATTTTTATTCCAACTCCTTCTCTTTTCATGCAGTACGACTGTGGAACTCACTTCCAGCTAAGATCCGAGACGCTAAAAATATATCTGTCTTCAAAAAGCTAGTCAAGGAACACTACCTCTCTACCATTTCGTAAATATATTTATTATAGATATTTTCATAAATATATGTATTTTTATAATTTATGTATTGTATCTATTCTTGTGTACATTTATTTACTGTTATTGTTATATATGTATGTATTATGAGATTTAATTTAAATAATATAGTCTATTTAATTACATATTTTGTTTGTTTTTTTAATTTATACACACTGTGTCTACATATCTTATCAAACTGTCCTGTCGCAGGTCTGCTGGAAGAAATTTCGTTAGAAATAAGCAGGTCCTTTGTACTCTTTTATCCTTATTTGTTCTTTTCGATTTTAAATGTTTGTGTGTACATAAATAAATAAATAAGAAATTTCTTTCATCAGACTTGCAAAAGGAAAAAATCCACGACGTAAAACATAATTATATAATGGCCATTAAACTTTAACTCCCATATAGTAGGTACCCAAATAAACCCCCTGAAACTGAAAATGATTCAAATAAAAAGCCCTGCTTTCAGCCCCGTTTAGACACAACATAATCTCCCTACAAAAGTTTAGACAAACAGTGGCCACGAACAAAACATTTCGTCCAAATGATACTGTTCAAAAACAGTTTCGTCATGTTTTGTGTTTTTGAGGGAAAACAATATCTCGATTTTTTATTGTCCGTGCATGCAGGCACAAACTTACGGACATTCAGCCAGTATTTGTGCGCGGGGAACAATGCGAGGCGCGTTACTTGTATTGCTAAGAGGTTCTATTGTTTAATGCCACAATTAGCCACGAATTCAGCCCAGATGAAAGAAACTGACCAAGTCGCCGACGACTGCGTACTCGGACCAAGAGGTCTTGATCGCTGTCAAATCTTAACCACTACTCATAATAGTACATTATGATATAAGTGTGTGATGTTAGTGATTACCGTCGAGGTATTTAGACCCGAGCCATGGCGAGGGTCTTAAGAGAGCCGAGAACGGTAATGATTAATTACTCACGTGTATCATACGACGTTTTTCAATACTCTACTATGAGAAACTTTTGTGGCGGTAAAAATCTGTTTTTATATGCGCGCCTATTTTTTAAGCTATTGCATAGCTTCTATCGCGGGCCTTGAGCGTGGAGACCGAATCCAGAAATTCCGTAACGAAAATAACCTAACACCCCCCACTCATTTGTTTTTTGAGCGTGGAGACCGATAAGAAAACAAATGAGTGAACAATCAATCAAAATTCAATTCAATGTGTGAAAGTGTAACTTCAATTAATATCATAGAAAAAAAAACAAAGGAAAAAAAATACTGCATAAATAAAATAAATAAATAATTATAATTGCATAAGTTGATAAAAATGCTATGCAATAGCTTTACCGCGGCAGTCCCCGAGTGCCACACGTCTTTTTTTTTTTCTTTTCCTCAAGGGGGGCGACGCGCGCCCATCCTGATACGATAAGTGTAATAAATTATGGTGGCGGAGAGGTTGAATAAAAAGGTTTTAACTACATACATTATAGCACTAGTGTGTAATGGTAATCAAAATGTCAAAGTTTGGTAACAAGTGCCTTTATTCACCTAAGTGCAGTGCAATAAGAGTCACATTATGAGCAAGTGTATTGAAAAGTATTTTATTTGACTTATATGACTATGTTGCAATTAGGGAATGCAAAAACCGCCAAAATTACAAACCGGTTTTTTTTTCGGTTTTCCTAAGAATAAAACCGGTTAACCGGGTAACCGGTTTTAATATTAGTTTTTTTGAAATTTATTTTTAAGTGAAAATTTTAATTTTTTTTTGCTTGTGTAATTCTAAATAAATATTTTTAAACTTATCTTGGAACTTATCTATTAAAAAATATATTGTATACCTAATATGAATCCTGTTAAAAATAAAAAAAATCTCATCTTCATAAAAACGAATGTCTCAGAATGATGTCATACATAGAGAATCTAAGCAAGAAGTTAATATATACTTCTACTCAAAATACTCACCACTAGCTTTAGCCCGCGGCTTCGCCCGCGTACATAAAATATAGCCTATGTCACTCAGGAACAAAGCAGGTTTCTATCGGTGACAAAATTTAAGCAATCGGACCAGTACTTCCAGAGGTTACCTCTTACAAACAAAAAATATAAAAAAACAAGCTTCACCTCTTTACTATACGAGTATTAGTATTAGTAGATTAGCGCTATCACAGGCTTTTAAGCGTTCAGGCCACGCGTCATCTGTCTAGGCACGGTGATCATTGAAAAGTTGTCCACTGCTGAACGTAAAGAATTTTTAAGGATTTTGAATTATTGTTACACACAGCCCATGCTCTCTAATATAGATCTTAATTTGTAGTTCACGGTTTGAGGTCTGGGCTAGCCAAAGGTCAATCATCAGCCTTAATGAAGCCCGAAACACTCGCTGCAAGGCAAGCCTGGGTAGTGCGTGCCTTGTGACCGGAAGCTGAGTCTTGCTGAAAAACCCCTAGTATATTATCAAATAGAGAGAGGCTTTAAGGTGCTTTGCTATGGCGTTTAGGATAGTATCTTGATACTCTTTAGCTGAAATCAGAGTAGCCCATTTTCACGAAAATTAACCTTGGTCATTCCGTGATACCCTCACCAAACCATTACTGATGTCGCATGATGATCATTCAGCACTCTGATAACCTGTTGAGAGTGTTCTTTGGAGTTAGAAACTTACACATCATCATTTCAGCCGATAGACGTCCATTGTTGGACATAGGCCTCCCCAAGTGTCGCCACAATGATCGATCCTGTGCGTCCCGCATCCATCGGATTCCCGTAACCTTCACCAGGTCATCGGTCCATCTTGTAGGAGGCCTTCCGACGCTGCATCTTCCAGTACGCGGTCGCCACTCCAGAACCTTTAGGCCCCAACGGCCATCTGTTCTGCAAGCAATGTGCCCTGCCCATTGCCACTTGAGTTTGGCGATTCTTTGTGCTATGTCGGCAACCTTGGTTCTCCTGCGGATATCTTTATTTCTGATCCGATCACGCAAGGAAACTCCGAGCATAGCCCTTTTCATTGCTCTTTGAGTGATTTTAAGCCTTCTGATCAGGCCTATTGTGAGCGGCCACGTTTCGGCACCATATGTCATCACTGGCAACACGCACTGGTCATAGACTTTCGTCTCGAGACACTGTGGTATATTAGACGAGAAGCTACCGCGCAGCTTCCCGAACGCTGCCCAGCCGAGTAGGATTCGACGGAGATTAGGTCTACCCAACTGGATTGTCTGTCCGAGGTAGACGTAATCGTTCACAACTTCGAGTATAGCAGAGTCTCCGATCTTGGTAGGAGTGGGTGCTACATGGTTGTTTCTCATGACTTTAGTTTTGTCCATGTTCATTTTAAGACCCACTCTTTCGGAAGCTCTACTGAGGTCATTGAGCATTGTGCTGAGCTCTTCCGTAGTCTCAGGCATGACCACGATGTCGTCGGCAAACCGAAGGTGGGTGATGTACTCGCCATTGACAGTTAGAAGCAGTTAGATGCTTACATCCGATAATTTTGCTTGTTGCAATATTCCTTGATTCTGAAAATTTTCTCATCGGTAGCAAGAATCGTGCCCTGGCCCGTACATGTGACTGGAGTAAGAAGTATGGACTCACGGTGAATCCCCTAAAGACGCAGGTTATTGTGGTGGGCAGTTCTAGGACGGTCTCAAAGATTGATTGGACGACTCTTCCCCAAGTTTCTTTTGACAATTCCATAATTCCCATCAGTGAGAAAGTTAAGAACTTGGGGATATTTATCGACACGAATTTCTCGTGGACTGCCCAGCTACAGGAAGTTCGTCGTAAATTATTCGCATCTGCTTCATCTTTGCGAAGACTGCGTAATTTTCTACCAACTGCCACCAAGATTGCGCTTGCTCAATCTCTTCTTCTTCCCATCCTTGATTATGCTGATGCCAGCTATCTTGACCTCACTGAAGTACAACTGGATAAACTTGAGCGACTTCAAAATTTTTGCATAAGGTTCATATTTGGTTTACGCAAATATGATCATGTTTCCGAATTCCGTGTTAAGCTCAAGTGGTTGCCAATCCGCCTTCGCCGGAATGCTCATATTCTCTCTCTCTTGTATAATGTGCTATTTTCCCCTTTCACCCCTCTTTATCTTAAGAAACGGTTTGAATTTCTTAGTGATTCGCATACGAAATCTCTTAGGTCATCAGATAACTTGAGACTCAAAATGCCGATGCATTCCACTACGTTTTTTGACAAGTCCTTTACTGTCCAGGCCACACGTCTCTGGAATGCTCTGCCAGATACAATAAAACGCGCGCAGTCACTACATACATTCAAAACACTTGTGAAGGAATATTACTTGTCCTTGTAATCTTGTTTCGTTTTTAGCTGTATAAATTGTAGTTGTTACTTGTTTTCTTGCCTATATAATTATTATTTAGTATGTATGTATTTAAGTATGTATTTTAGTGTTAAGTATAGTACTTTGTTTTTCTTTTCTTCACCAGTAATTGTTTAGCTTGTTTTGTAATGCACCATGTGCAACCCCATTTTATGTCCAGTCAATCTCTTTCCATACCAGGTTGCCTGGAAGAGATCGCGGAATGCGATAAGGCCGCCAATTGTATATTTTAAATATAAGGCTCAAATTTGTAATTTATTATCTTGGTGTACAATAAAGGATACATAAATAAATAAATAAATAAATAAGAATATCCCTGAGTTTTTCATCAGTGTAACGAACAAGCAAAGATTTTGATCTTTTCACTTTCTCTTCTATAAAAGCAACTTGTTTAAGCTGATGATGTTATGATGAGTAACAACGGTGGGTATTCTATCTGCGAATAAGAATTTTGGTGTCTTTGCGAGATTTTAATTCTGGCCCTGACAGCATTCACTGCCTGTTCTCACGACACGCGGCTGGCCTGGATTTTTAATGATCGTAAACAGAAGAACTGTACAATTGATGTAGCTATCACTATGGTACATAAATATTAATAAACAAACCTACAACTGATATCAAGCCTCAACAGCGTTTTAAAACAATGTTTGCTAAAAAACAGTGTCATTTGAAAGTAATAAAAAAAAATCGAAAAAACCGGTTACTTGAAAAAAAAACCGGTTTTTTTAATCATTAAAAATATGCCGAAAAACCGGTTTTTCGGTTTTCGGGTTAACCGGTTTGCATTCCCTAGTTGCAATATATCTAGCCAAATATGAAATTCCCAATATTCACATTTCGCATACAATAAAACCCAACAAAACTTGATACTTTGTGATCTAAGAGTATCTTACCTACCTAGAAAAAGTAGTACATTATGATATAAGTGTGTAATGTTAGTGATTACCGTCGAGGCGGTATTGTAACGCGGCTCAGCTCGTCGGTAGGCTCGTACAGGGATTCTTATATTCATTTGTCAATATGTACGGGATTACTATTCTATGCCACTTCTTTCAATAGAGTGACAGTGGTTGACCATTGGAAAGTCATAATGACGCCATTATATTAGTAGATTATCAAACTTATCAAAATCGACAGTTATGACTTCAATGATGGACCATTCTGACACTATTGTAATAGCAGACTTAAGGCGCTGCGCCCATCCTGATACGATAAATGTAATAAAATTATGACGAGAGAGAGGTTGAACAAAAGGTTTTAACTACATTATAGCACTAGCGCGTAATGGTAATCAAAATGTCACAGTTTGGTAGGAAGGGCCAAGTGTATTGAAATAGTACATTGTTACACTAGGGGTGAAAGTAACTTATTTCGTCCCGAGAAGGAGTTGGCGGGCGAGCGCAGCGAGGTCGCTAATTCGAGGGGTTAAATGGGTTACTTTCACCCCGAGGTAAACACTGTGCTTTTCATTACGAATACGAGGAAACTAAAAATAAAATAAAAAGTTTGTAAAACCTGAGTCGTCGTACCTATGATTTTAAGTAGGTATCTTCCTTCTGATTTAGGCGGTAAAAGGTATTCCATTACTGCTTTAGCCTCTTCTCTTATGAAATTAGGCGTTAAATTACTATTTTGATCTGATAAACATAACGTGTTAATACAAATCTCTGTTGTACGGAAATGTAAACAAAACTCGAAAAAACCAACGACTGATTGCCACTTTCCCGCCATTTTGTTTTTTTTTTTCTGCGGCCGGCCAGCTATTCAGCCTCATTAATGAAAAATTAGAAATTAATTGTAAGTGTAGTGTTTTAAAAATAAAGTATTTTAAAGAAATAGTTGAACAAATAAATCACTTAAAATATAATATTATATATATTTAATTAATACTTGTCTTTAAGTTATTTCAATTTTATATCGCGCTGTGATTGACTGGCTGTATGGAAAATTGGAACATGGTTCAATAGAAATGTGAAGATTGAACTAGTTTTTTTTTTTAATAACTTGACAGCTGTCAGTTGTAAAGTAAAACTCCCTAGGGATGAAAAGTATCACTTTCAGCCCGCTCCTCAGGCAACTTCAGACCTACTTTCAAAGTATGAGTAATGAAAAAGTTATTTTACGAATTGTAAAAGTGTTGAAATGTAAACTAACGGATTCTATAATTAATCAGAGACATTTATAAGCTGTAACTGAAACAACGCATTTCCTGAAAAGTAGCCATTGAAACAACTTTTACTGGAAGTTAAAGCTACAGGCCTTAAGCGTGATGGCGCTCTCGCTAGATGGAGCTGAAGTCAACATTTTTAGTTTTTTTTTCTTATTATTGATAGGCTCGCGTTTGACCACCATCTCACCTTATGGAAAGCGATGATGTGGTCGACGATGAAGCACGCTTGCCTAGAAGTAACCTATTCACTTTTAAAAAGTAGTAATAAGTTGAGGAAATTGTAGACATTCCACTTTACTGAGGCCCTACCACGAGCTTTTGACTTTATCCATTTGACGACTTAAATTGAATAGAGGGATGGAGCTTTACAGGGTGTCTCTGACATCGACGCACTAACGAATACCATGGATCCAGTACATGATTCTGGACCCCACAGTGGTGGAATTTTTCATCGGCTTTTTCCTATTTTTATTTTTTACATTTTTTTATTTAAACTGTATAAAATCAATATTTTAACAATTTTAGTAAAAAAATGAATGAATTACCTTTGAAATTAAAAATGTCATCAGGATTGATTAGAATAACGATTTTATCTACCCTGATGAATTTTTAATTAATTATTTTTTTAAATATATATTTTTTTTAATAGAAATATCATCTGGGTTGGTTAAAATAACGATTTTACAAAGTAAATAAAAAAAAACTGATTTTTATTTAAAAAATTAGGAAAAAGCCTACGAAAATATCCACCATTGCCTAGGAGGTCTAGAATCATGTACTGGATCCGTGATATTCGTTTGTGCGTCGATGTCAGAGAAAACCCCGTTTATGATGTCTAGCTCCATCCCTCTTTCTCGCTCGCACGCTTGACTTTTTAACACGTCATGGTAAGGCTCTATTGGCTCCGTCCACCTAACTCTGACTGGTGGTAGTCAAAAAATTGTGCTTAAGCAGGTATAGCTCTACACTACTAGCTCTCTTAATCAGGAATTGTTTTGATTCTGTTACAACTGATACGTTTATAAAAAGTAAACGCGCGTTTGTAAAAAGTGTAACAGTCATATGGACCGATCTTCAAGATCACTTAGACACTTTTCGAGGTCGGCTCATGGATGGGTGGCAATCTAAAAATACCGAGATCCCTCTGTGCTTTGAAAAACACGCTATGGCGTTGGTCCGGGCTGCTATTTGAAGATCTTCAACAGTTTATAAAGATAGTCATTAGCCAAATAATAATTTGACACCAGATTTACCAATAAATATCGTGTTACTACTCTGTTACTGGGTATAGGAGGGTTAGATAGGTACTAAAACTTAGATCAATTCGATTGAACTGGAATCCGACCCCAACTTAGTTCCTTAACTTTAAGAAAAACAAGTCGATCTAAATAATATATTTATAAATAAAAGAAAAACTTTCCGTTTAGCTTCTGTAGTGTCTTAGTTTTTCAAGAGCGACGGATTCAGAAAGATCAGATTGAGGATTTTTAGGATCAGGAGGTTTTTTATCAGGATCAGACGGATCAGATTGAGGATTGTTAGGATCAGGAGGTTTTTTATCAGGATCAGACGGATCAGATTGAGGAATGTTAGGATCAGGAGGATTTTTATTAGGATCAGACGGATCAGATTGAGGATTGTTAGGATCAGGAGGTTTTTTATCAGGATCAGACGGATCGGATTGAGGAATGTTAGGATCAGGAGGTTTTTTATCAGGATCAGACGGATCGGATTGAGGAATGTTAGGATCAGGAGGTTTTTTATCAGGATCAGACGGATCAGATTGAGGAATGTTAGGATCAGGATGTTTTTGATCAGGATCAGACGGATCGGATTGAGGATTGTTAGGATCAGGAGGTTTTTGATCAGGATCAGACGGATCAGATTGAGGAATGTTAGGATCAGGAGGTGTTTTATCAGGATCAGACGGATCAGATTGAGGAATGTTAGGATCAGGAGGTGTTTTATGAGGATCAGACGGATCAGATTGAGGAATATTAGGATCAGGAGGTGTTTTATCAGGATCAGAGGGATCAGACGGATCAGATTGAGGTTTTTTAGGATCAGGAGGTTTTAGATTAGTTTTATCACCAATCTTAAAAGAATCAGGAATTTCAAAAGTGTCTCGGCCTTCTTCTATTTCAACCAGCTGTTTCAGGAAATTCGTAGTATCAATATTAGTATGTACAATCAGTTCGAAAATTTTCAATTGTTCTAGAGCTAGCCATTCGTCTCTGTGCTTAACTGCCACGTTAAATAATTCGTTTAAAACTTCTCTTGACTTTTTCACCATGCTTATAACAAATCCAGCTCTGTAATGTTTCTCCTTTCTAAATTCCTCCTTAATTTGTTTAACATCTTTCATTTTCTCCTCAGCTTCGTTCATCGTCTGCTTTACGAGCATTGCTATTTTCTGCTTTAAAGTAGCATCTTTTTCATCTTCGTAGACGCGCCTGCCCGGTGCTTTAAATTTTATTTTGTAGTCTGGCCTATCAGCCACCTGCCAATGTCTGCGAAGATGCACTTTTTTTCCTTTTATCCTGGGGTATGGCTCATACTTATGACGTGCTCTAGAATCTAATTTATTTTTAGGTCTGTAATAAGCTTCAGGGGTTAGTGGTAAGTCTATCAAATGAAGACCATTACAACTTTGTACAATTAGTTGTACCGTATCTAAAATCAATCCAAAAAATTATGCCCCTAAAACATTGGAAATGAAAAAGAGAAGAGCTATCAATTTAATTTCTAATTATTATATTAGAACAATTTTATTCAGACATACGATGTTTGTTATAATTGTGTACATCGTTATTACTTAAATATTAGTCTCTTTTAAATAATTCAATAAAAAATACTCACATAATAAGGAAAAAATTAAAATAATCATGTTACCATCATCGCAAAAACTACTTCATTGCCACAAACTATAAAATTGATTATTTAATAACCACAATTACATTTATCGTATCAAATAATTACACGTTTTAAACACGAAACATAAAAATAATAGAAAAAATATTTATGGCTTAAAACTTATTTTATCAATAAACTTTAATAATATCTAATCTTTATTACCAACAAATTATGAATATATTCCTATTTTGAAATTTAATCAACCATGTAATTAATAATTCTCATGTTTCTATGTGTTTTATTAAACAATCAAATTAAAAAAAAAAAACTTAACAGCATAATTTTCTATAGGTGCTTAAAACATGAATAAAGAATCTATTTACAAAATCTAATACTTATGCTAGACAATTTAGAGTTTTATGAATAAAACAATAACTAAACTTTTTTTTTACTTTCTCCAACACTATTGTCTATGTATACAGCACCCACGCGGATATAACTTTATTTCAAATTTTGAAAACAAGAATATTCGGAAGATCAAGAATATTTAGTCGTAGTTTCGGCCATTTTGGGCGGGCAGTCGCGGATGGGCGCGTACTATGCAGTACCGTGCATTCGACAAGAAATCGTGAATGAGACATACGATATTTTTGCAACTATGTTATTTATTTAGCTAGTCAATACAGCTAGTCAGTAAAGTTTGTATAATATTAATATTATTTTCACATTTGCATTCATAAATAACTTAAACTAATAATAACTTTTTATTGTTAATGTTTAATTACATAATATTAATTGAATAATTTTTGTTCATAATTGTTGTGTTTACATTGCTAATGTTTGTTTTTTTTTTACACCACCTGCTCGATAATGTCGTTTTATACGTCACACAAACCTCACTTAAAGCAAGTCATTCTATCCCTAGGGAGATAATGCAGTACTGGCCAATCCATAAGGAATAATGAGATTTGAATTTGGAACATCAAAAAATCGTCAACATTGTAAACTAAAATGTACTCTCATCGAACAAGTTGACTCGAAATTCAAGCTGGCTATTAACAGAAAAAAAAAGAAAATAAAATAAAACGTGCTTACTGACGGGAGCGTTATAGAAAATTTAAACTATAGAATCTTGGAGTAGTGAATTTTGTTTTTTTTTTATGAACTTGTAAATATAATACTTTTATTTCACAAAAATACTACTCTGTCAAAAAAGTACCGGGAAAAGATCAATAATACACAAAATTTTTGTTATTCATCCAAATTTATTTTATCACCTTCAAAGTATGCCCCTTCAGAAACGATACACTTACGCCAACGAATAATCCAATCATCAAAACATTTTTTAAACGCTGTTTCCGAAATCGAATTCAGTTCTCGCCGCGAATTCTCCTTTATGTCTTCTACAGATTCAGAACGGGTGCCACGAAGTGGTAATTTGAGTTTAGGAAAAAGATAGAAGTCGGCTGGAGCCATATCTGGCGAAAATGGTGGCTGCTCGATGGAATTTGTTGAGTGTTTGGTCAAAAATTCGTTCACAATGATGGCCTTGTGCGAAGGCGCATTTTAGTGGTGCAAAATCCAAGAATTTTCTTTCCACAAATCTGGCCTTTTTCGTCGAATTTGCTCTCTTAAATGCCGCATAACGGTCAAATAATATTCATTATTTACCGTTTGGACTTCCTGTAAGAATTCCGAGTCCACAACACCGCGATAGTCAAAGAAAACAGTCAACATGACTTTGACTTTTATTCGACTTTGGCGTGGTTTTTTCGGTTTTGGTTCAGTTGGAAGGCGCCACTCCGAAGCTTGTTGACTTATTTGCATTTCAAACTCGTAAACCCACGTCTCGTCGCCAGTAACAATGCGTTTCATGAATGTTGGGTCGGAATTAAGTCGTTCTAGCATGTCCTCACAAACTCTCATGCGATTGAGTTTTTGGAGAAAACTTCAGGTCTTTTGGGTTTTGGTCAAATGATTAGTTAAAATGGTACGGAACGACTCGTGAGATACAGAAAGATCGGCGGCTATCTCTCTCAAACTTGAATGAGGATTTTCAGTCACTATTTCCTTCACTTTTGCGATGTTAACTTCAGTTGCAGAGGTTGATGGCCTACCAGAGCGAGGCAAACCTTCCATCACATCTGGACCGCTTTTGAATGCTTTGTACCACTCATAAGCACGTGTTTTTGATAAAATCGATTCACCGTAAGCCTTCTGTAACATTTTCAGTGATTCCGAACACGAAATTCCATTGGCGATGCAAAATTTAAGACAAACTCTTTGTTCGATGTTTTTGTCCATTAATAAATTCACAATACACTCTGGATATGGTATAACTAAAAACAACACTGTATTTAATATAAATAACACATGCAACTCAAACTCCCCGCCAAAATGAAAATCAGTTGTACCAATCTAGCAAAAACAAAAAAATCTAGAATTTGGAACCATAAACGGATCATCCATTCCCGATACTTTTTTGACTGAATGTATGATGTGGTCGACCAAATTGTCTTTTAATTCATTAAACCCCAAGAGAACGCCGGCGTTCGCGCACCTATTGTCTTTCAATTGTGTCTGTAATTTCCACGATTGAAAGGCAGATGGTGTAAAAAGTAGAGTATGCAACACGGGGATAAAGCTGTCTTTGTCTTGGGCGGCTTGAATTCCTCACTTCACTCAGGTTTCTTTATTAACAAAGAACGAATATGTGAGTAATTTCTCAACCTGCCAACTTGGTTGTAGATGGCTAGGTTGGAAGATAGGAATAAGTAAATTTTGCCGCCACTCAGTTTTTGCCGCTCTGAGTAAATGCCCAGCTTGCCCCCCTTAGATCGAGCCCTGGTCAGGGGTACAGAAAGGGCTATGCAAAAACACTATGCTTGCGTAGTATTTAGCTATTTACTAATTTACAGATATGATTATAAAAATAAAATATAACAGTAACACTTTGCTTGTAGAGTAAGTAATCAGAATTATTGTATGTTAGTCCAGTTTTTAATCGATAGGTACCTAAAAGTAATTTTTAGAGGCATTTTGATGAAATTTTTATTGTCTCTACTAAAATAGCTGTATTGTCTTGAGCATACTATTTATCTAGTAGGTATTTATTCCGAAGAATAACATTATACCTATATTTTTGATTTTGTTTACTGCAGTGTATTCTAAAAAACTCGCGATTAGCTTCTATAGTCGCCTTAAACTTTCAACCGACGACATCGGATATATTCGACAAACACACTCGCGTGTATTCCACAAAAGTCGTACATCCACGACCAAACCGTGTCGGCTTAGACTCTTAGGGTGAGTTGCACCATTTAACTATAACGATAACAAACCCGTTAATAGTTGTCAAATCGTCGAATTGACCAATAGGTGGCCGTTTCACGGCTGGTTATGGTTTGGTTATCGTTAAAGTTAAATGGTGCAACTCACCCTTAGAGCAAGATCTCACTAATGGTAAAAAAACATAAAGTATAGATAGACCTTTCGAAAACCGTAAGTTAAGACACAATAGAATTTAATTTTTTTTTAAATTGGTTGTATTAATTGTAGTTGTCACTTATTTTCTTGCCTATATAATTATTATTTAGTATGTATGTATTTAAGTGTTAAGTATAGTACTTTGATTTTTTTTTTCTCCACCAATAATTGTTCAGCTTGTTTTGTAATGCACCATGTGCAACCCCATTTTATGTCCAGTCAATCTCTTTCCATACCAGGTTGCCTGGAAGAGATCGCGGAATGCGATAAGGCCGCCAATTGTATGATCTAAATATAAGGCTCAAATGTGTAATTTATTATCTTGGTGTACAATAAAGGATACTTATATAAATAAATAAATAAAAAGACAATGAGAGAACGAAAGCCGGCGTTCGCTTGGAGTCTAATGAATTAAAGAATTTTAATTAATAAAAACCAAACTACCCTCCTTCAGCCCTACAGTCAAAATACATCTATTTCACGTTTACCTACACTCCATTGTTTATTTAAGCCAAAAAAGTTTTTAGTTTTCCGTTATGATGCTCTTTTGTTTGATACGATACCTATTTGGACGCTGCTGTTATGTGGGGAAGGGTTTCCGAGAGTGGTGGTGGATCTAATCAATCGTTGTGTGCTCAAGAATTAGCGTTAACAAGGGGATTTTGTATTGTAGGTATTTTTTTAGACAGAGACATACAGAAAAGTTGTAAAAAAGCCAGCAAAGCATGATTTTTTAATTTGGTTCGAACTCGCACGCATCAAGTTCTCTTTCTTCCGTAGCAAAAAACAGCAAAAAAAAAAATACGTTTTTTTGTATGAGAGTCCTTTTAATAATTTTTTTATTCTGTTTTATTTTTAGTATTAATCTTGAAGTAGCAACAGAAATACATTGTATGTAAAAATTTTAGGTGTTTAGCTATCAGGATTCATGAGATACGGCCTGGCGACAGTCGGACAGACAGACAGACAGACAGACAGACAGACAGACAGACAGACAGGCAGACAGACAGACAGACGGACGAACAGCGGAGTCGTAGTAATAGAGTCCCGTTTTACCCTTTGGGTACGGAGGGCAAGTGCGAGTCGGACTCGCGCATTGAGGGTTCCGTACAAACTTACCTATGAAACTTATAAAGATTTTTCCGAATCGCCTAAAGTTTTTTTGCGGCCTTTTTCCTAGATATACCCACTTGTGTTTTAAAACCTTGCTTCATGCAAATTTCAGGATTCTAGGTCCACGTGGAGTACTCTATGAATTTTGATTGTCGAAATATACGTCTTTTTGCGACATAAATGGCCGCAGATATCTTTTTTTTTTTTCGTTAACTAAGAAGGTTGATTTTTAACAGCTTCAATGGACCACAGACCTGAGTACGAACGGACGGACTGACGGACAACAAAGTGATCCTATAAGAGTTCCGTTATTTCCTTTTAGGTACACACTACACAACCCTAAAAAAAAAGAAACCTAAAGAGCTGTCAATACCACCTCCACATCAACATATATTTAACCTTTCCGTGACGTTAGCGCCGAGGCGTGACGTCATCAACTAATGCACTAGCGCCGACCTCATCAAGACACAGGTGTGGCGTGGCTGTGGCGCGCCGCCGCCATGCTACCTGAGAAATAATTACCGCGTGGAAAAGATGGGATGCGCCTTCTCATTATTTAAGAAGATGGTACACAATGTGTTTCGAAATACACGTGTGTATTGTCTAGTGAATATAGTGCAGCGTGTAGCACCTTTTTTCGCTTCGAACGCGGCTTGAAATGGAACAAAACACTTTTGTAAAGAGTAAATGGGAATCAACGTGCTCGACAGCCATATTTTTTTGTGGAATTTGAATCTGAATAAAGGGTTATTAGGTGATTTTGTCGTTGATTTTGGATCAAATATCGTCTAAATCCATCTAATTATATACAGCTGTTTCGTCTGTTAAGATAGCTTTTATTCACTTAATCTATTGTTCTATTCTTTCTTTGTTGTGTTGCATTAATTACAAGTAAAGAAGTGGCAATGGGCAAGGCACATTGCTCGCAGAACAGATGGCCGTTGGGGCCGAAAGGTTCTGGAGTGGCGACCGCGTACCGGAAGACGTAGCGTTGGAAGGCCTTCTACAAGGTGGACCGATGACCTGGTAAGGGTTGCGGGAATCCGATGAATGCGAGACGCACAGGACTGTTCATTGTGGCGACACTTGGGGGAGGCCTATGTCCAACAGTGGACGTCTTTCGGGTGAAATGATGCTGATGAAAGACTTGGATTATTGTATGTATATACTTTTTAATTTTAGGAATTCGCCATTCGGTTGACCTTCCTATACGGATTAATCTGCATATTATATACTAAGAGGGTGAAACTGGGGTCCAAAGAGACTACCGACGCGCGAGTGAAACCACTAGTAGAAGCTAGTATAAGTATATAAATTAAAGGTAAAGTCCTTACTAGGAAATCCAATCTCGCATCAAAATCGCGATCCCACATACCTGCTGGATTGGAGACAGCAATCCCGCGGAAAATCGAAAACAAAATAATTATTTTCCAGACAAATTCTATTGAAAATGTCACTAGTTCCAAGTAAAGTTGTTTCATCGCTTTTTAATGAGGATGAGCTGGGTCTAATAAATAATTAAAACGACGGCAGGTCGTCAGAATTTTCTTGTAAAAAACTTCAATCCCGCAGACATGCGGGATCCCGCGTGAGTTATCCCGCATTTTCGATCCCGCAGAAAAGGTGCGGGATCCCGCGCTTGCGGGATTGGATTCCCTAGTCCTGACTCACTTACTGTCTCATCAACGTCCAGCCCAAATTCTTGGACCTAGAACGCTGAAATATTGCCCAAAGGGTAATTTTATGATTAATACAAAGAATAAGAAAGTATTTTCCAAAGTTTGTCCAAAGTTTGGATGGAGAAATCTACTTTCACGCAGGCTAAGCCGCCGGCAGAAGATAGTTAGTCATAACTAACATACATATAACATAAGTACAACATAAATTTTAAGGTGTCAGAGGCTCTACTACGAACTCCTAAAGCGGTCCAATATACGACTTAAACTGAACTGTTAAGGCCCAAGCGCCTAAGCAGTGCCATAAAACAGTGACTTTTTGAAGCCTACTCCTCGGTAACGGCCAGGTTTTTTAGGTTTGAAAATATATGTTTATTATAGATTCATGAACAACATTATCAACATTTGATTTTTTCGTGCTATTAATACTTTTGTCTAAAAAAAAATATTTAGCAATTTTGAAACTTTTCGCAACTTTTCCCTACTCCTTCGAAACGGCTTGGATCTTTAGAAACATTTTTATACGTAAAAATTGGTGTTTAAATAGTCTTCAAAGTGAACATAGCATATGTAAATAAATCAATATTTCGCATAGAAAATGGATTTAAAGGTCAGCCACGCGCTTTTCGGGCGCTGCTGGTAGCAAATAAATGCACCAATGCATGCGGGTGCGAGAGTAGCGTCCATTTAATTTCGGCCAGATGGTTCAAGGAACTATAAGCCTTAAAGGAAGGTAGCTATCTAGGGTATCTAGCTCCATCCCCCTTTCTCACTCGCACGAACGACTTTTTAACACGTCATGCCGATTTTATCAGCCGGTATTCTTCTGTATCTATTCTAAACTCTTATCGGGTTCAATAGCACCTATTTAAAAAACAAAATGAAAGAGACTGTATAAGTAGATATTATTATCATTTATTATCGACCTAACCGACCAAACCAAAGTAAAGAAACACAAACTTAAATCAGTATAAAGCTCTTCCGGTTGTCCTTATTGCTTGTGGTGTTCATGTGCTTCAGGTGGACATCCACGAGCTGTCGCAACAGATTCGTCGTGTCCACATTAGTGTGCACGATCAGCTCGAAGACCTTCAGATGCTGGAGAGACTTCCACTGCTCCCTGTGCTTAACGGCTACGTTGAACAGTTCATCCATGACGTTTTTAGACTTCTTGATCATGCACAGAATAAAGCCAATCTTGTAAGGAGGAGCGTCTCTGTTATCTCTTTTTATCTCTTCTGTTTTCTTCATCTTCTTCTGCGTGTCCCGCATGGTCTGGTCCACAAGGTTCGCTATCTTCTGCTTCAAGTTCGTGTCCTTCTCATCGTCATATACCCGCGGCATTGCAGGACCCTTAGTGTACTGAGGGTGCTCGTTCAGCAACCAATACTTTCGAATAGGCTTCAGTTCGAGGTGGTCCGGTTTGAACTCTTCGAACTTGGCTGGTTCAGAGTCAGGTTTAGGTTGGTACGAGTCAATGTCTATTAAGTCTATGCATTTACAGACCTGTATCAACATTTTTATTGTACCTATAAAATGTATAATATTAGAAAGTAAATAAATTACAGTTAGTAAAAGTCTGACACTCTCTTTCGCTCTAGCGAGAGAGATTATCAGACCTTTGGTGATTTGGTTAATTTTTGGGTGGACCCTAAAGCGTGTGCGATGTCATTGGATGATTTACTATCCCAAAAAATGGTCTCTGTCATCATAATAGTCATTTCGATAAAACAATACTTACATAGTGTTAAAGCAAGTTTTGTAAAAAATATGTACATTTTTTTCAAAGTGGTCTCTACATATCTTTGAAATGAACGATTACCCAACAGGTACCTATTTATGAACGTGTATCACAGAATTTGATGTTATCGCATTACAGTAATTAAATGTTATGATCACGAAACATTAAAATTAATTAAACATCTAAAACTGAAATTATTATTAAAACTACTTACATAGTTTTACAAGCTTCCTAATGGTTTTAACATATTTTTAAACTAGGTTTTGCCAGTGGCTTCGCCCGCGTGAAAATAAAACATAGGTCTATGTTACACAGTGATATAGCAGCTTTCTACTGGTGAAAGAATTTTAAAAATCGGTCCAATATTTTTTGGGTTAAATCGTAACATACAACTAAACGAAAAATCAAATCTTTCCTCATTATAATATTAGTATAGATAAGAGGTTATAAAGCATAAGCATAGCCAATCTCATAATGGTCCCACTGTTGGGACTCAAGCCTCCTCTCTAGAAGAGAGAATGAGCCGTACCTAATCCACTACGCGAACCCAGTGCGGATTGGTAGAGGTCACATGTTTGGGAAATTTCTAATTCTAGGACAAGCCTATTCCTGAGAGTATCCTCATTGGAGATATTTATATATATTTATAAGTATAATATATTTATATTTATAAGTATAAAAAAAACATATTTAAATTTAGGATATGGTACCTAACTAGTGAATTTTTTAAAATCATTTATGTCCTTGCTTTAAGCCAAATTTTAAGATTTTGGGTCAACGGGAGGTACTTTTAGAATTTTGATTGCCTTGAGAATGTAGAAATATAGGTACGTTTTTTGCTACATCAAATGCCGTATCTATTTTTTCGTAAACCTAGAAGTTTGATTTTTTTACATCATCAAGGGACCGCAGATTTGAATAGTTACATGGTTTTAATTTCAACTTGATATCTCCATTCTTGAGATAAACGGTCTTGACAGACAGACAGACGGACGGACAACAAATTGATCCTATACGGGTCCCGATTTTTTCCCTTTTTAGGTACGGAACCCTAAAAAAAACAGAAAAATATTTTCGTTTTGATTCGGAAACGTGTTTCTTTACTACTGGCCATTTGTAATTCAAGACTAGCTGTCAAAAGCTGAAGTATTTTATCTGTCAACGGTGCAGTCTCTACATGCAACATTGGAACTCTAGATTTCGTAGAAATCTGCAAAAATTCTCGTGATGTTTCGTCTAACGCTAATGAAGCTAGAGGCTCCTGCTCTCTCGAAATGTATAAAAATGGCATATAAACCACAATTAAGAAAATGTCAGAGTGTATTCGGTATCATCGACGCCATGCAGCAAGAAAAGGTACTGAAAAAAGTCGTTGTCGTTAGTATCCGATTTGAATTATCTTATAAATCCCACATTATGAAGACTAGTGTAACACAGATTGCATCCCACACCAAAATGCAGCTTTAAGGTACACGCTAGGGTATACCTGACAAGTTTGCCTGCACAGTTGTGCAACATACACGTTCCGGTTTACCAGTACAACTCACAGTGGTGTAATATAGGGTGACAAGACTGGAAAAATGCCACGGGCCCTCGGTCTGGTGGGGCCCTCGGTCAGGTGGGGCCCTCGGTCTGGTGGGGCCCTCGGTCTGGAGGGGCCCTCGGTCTGGTGGGGCCCTCGGTCCGGTGGGGCCCTCGGTCCAATGGGGCCCCCGGTTTGAGAGATCTTGAGTTCAGAAGAAGTAAATATACAAATTCCAGTAAATTGTTGAGATTTATTAAACGCATTTATAATAAGAAAAGGATTAATTTCCCGTGGAATTTTGCCTGCTTGACCACATTATGGATACGCCACTAGGAAGCCCACCTTATGTGACGAAATATAAAAATCGATTTATTTACAATTACCTGCCGATTTAATAATAAGAAAGAATATTTTACGTCTGTACTTCAGTGATTTATCTAGCTTTGTAATTTATTACAAAGTTGACGCTTTTCCTCGGGCCCCAACTAATGATTTTGCCACGGGCCTCGGATGGTATAGTTACGCTACTGACAACTCACCTGTACAGGCAAACCTGTCAGGTAAACCCTAGTGTGTATATACATAATACCCTCCGTATTAGAGGTATGCGAAACAGAGAATAAAGTCCCGCAAACCTCCTTTGAAAAGGGAGGATCCTCCGACCAGACGAATGTCTGGTGGGCAACTAGATAGATGATTTCGGGCTGTCGTATTATAATACTGAAATCACGCGGAGAACTTTAATTGCGCGATGCAGGATTTCGTATTTCTTTGTAGTTCTTATGTGGCGTCATAGATGTCGCTACACAGCTTTTTAGTTCCGTAACCTTGGACCTACTGAACAAGAACAGCCGCACAGTTCCATATCACATTTACTCTACTGTCTCTTTATGTCGACACCGCCACCGGCCCACGCTGAAAACCAGCGCCAGCGCTGTGAGCTCATCGCATTGTGCGAGAGACCGCAGCTTTATGCTTAGCGTTCGGCCGTTTTGCGCGGATGTGACGTATATCTTCCCTATCTATTGATGTTATGTTATGTTTCTTAGCTAGTTTAAAGATTTAGGCGTCTTTTTTCGCATAAATAAACTGCCCCCTTAGCCAAGTTACAACCATATCGTGTCGAATTCCGTTCTCCAATCGGTAACGCTTCGGTGTCAGCAACTGTAGAAAACGATAAGTGGGTAGCCATGTTGACGCGCCTGAGTCGGCCGCTCGTTCTACAATGTAGCGTTGGTTTATCAAAGGATGTAGCGTTAAACGTTGTAGAAATTCAATCAATCATTTTGAACGATGTGAACTTGGCTACGAATTTTCTATTCGTTTGTTCCGACCACGTGGCTTAACGTTGAGCCCATACATTTGATTACTTTTCAACTAGCGTTAACGATTGCAAATTGTCAACTTGGCTAGGGATGCTGTTGTTCTTTCTTCTTTCTTTACTGTTCTTTATTTTAATAAACCTACACCTAACTAATATATTATAATTTCAGCCGGAACACTTTACGTTGTCCCGAGTGACTAGTGAACACCACGACATAGCCCTGGACGTGATCAAACAGTACTACTTGTCCGAACATGTCCTGGTACAGTCACGAAACATGGATATCTCCAATGACTGTGCACTTGATGAGTACCTCATTGGTTTACTAAAACAAGGTAGGTACTTGAAACAATGGCCCTTGCATGATAATCATCATTTTAGCGGTACGACGTCAACTGCTGTAGGATATACCTACGCCTCTGTCAGAAGTCGTCGCCAAGGCCGGTTATGTATTGTGCTTCTAGCATCCAGCGGATCATTGCGGTAATCACCAAGTCATCGAAAGAAGGTGTGAGAACTTCTTATATCTGACGAATCAAGATTTGTCTCAGTGTCTATTTACTGACAACTTATTTATAAAAAGAAACGCAGCAATATTTACCTCAGTATCGGTTTGCACTAGCAAACCCATCCCTGGTTAAGAAGAGGGGTGAGGTCCTCCTCACCCTTTAGTAGTTCTTGAAAAACGCACGTAATATCAGCGGCATCTTCTCGGGCCTTTATATGCTTCGACCACGGAATTCAGCAAGTTGTCACCCGCAGGACACTTTAGGGACGACACTCGGCTTTCGGCCTATGTCATTAAGGTCATAGTCGTCAGTTCACTAGTTGGGCATTGTCAGCCCTCCTTCTGCGATCACTGCATCGACGGATTTGTAGAGTACAGGACATTATCTCTTTCTCCTTTTCTGCTGCCTCGTTCACTGCCATCACCTGTTCTGCAAAGGTGGCTACTGCTTACAATGAGCTTTTTCTTCCGACCACAGATTTGTTTATGGCTGGAAACTAGCGTAACAGTTATTTACTCAGTCTCCCTGAACAGTTAGTGTTTTTTTTTTGACAGGCAACTCCATGTTTGCTAGAACAGAATACGGTGCGATAGCCGGACTGTGTGTCAGCTTCGCCAGTAGCCCCGTTGACCCTAGAAACTTAAGGAATTATGCCTTCTACAGACAGGTAATAACTGTATATCTCGAATGTATTTCCTTTGCAAAGACTCTACTTTTAAGCTCTTTCTGAAATTTAAAGATTCTTGACATACTCAACTCTTTTCTTATGTACGTAGTATATTAGTGTAGGTAATACTGGAATGTGTGTTTTGGTTTTAGGATCCAAACACCAAAGACTTTCTATACTTCATGGCAAAAATGCAAGAAACACCAAATCTGTGGGACATCTTCAATCAACAGAAAGTGTATGAGGTAAGTATTTGCGGGTATGACGTAATCATATGATGTAGTGTCTATCTGATCTAGATTGATATGATACTCTTTAGAGAACAGAACAACAAACTACACATTAAATTAGAGAGAGTATAACAATGGGCGGTCGGTTTTTAGCTTTAGCTAAACATGAAACATATTTCAATTGGTCTATAAAAAAAACTCCCATGGATGTCCTCTTCCCTGGGGCGAACATAGGTGTCAGTCAGATTGTACTAAAACCACACGGTGTTCTGGTTAGGGACCTGGGCTGCAGATGTTATGGGTCAATCAATACCGAAAGCATCAAATAGGTAGGTACACGAGCGAGTGTAAAAGAAAATAATATCAACAGTGTGGAGATACAAGTGTTTATAGTATATAGTGGCAGGACGATAATATCGCTGCGATACACTCGCTCGTTGAGTTGGCGCCTCACGTCATCCAAAAAGGGTGTGTTAAAAAATATAATTTGCAATACACTTTCACCATAGTTACATCAAAATTCCAGATCAAAATGATAACAGTTCTCCCAGAATTCCGAAGACAAGGCCTAGCTGTATACCTAGCAGAGAAAAGCAAAGAGTTAGCTCAAGATCAAGGGTACAACGTCATTCGCATGGACTGCATCAATCCATACGAGTAAGTATCGCTTTTGTAAACAAAAACTACTTAAGGCTTATAGTCCCTTGAAAATCTGGCCGAAATTAAATGAATGCAAAACTCGTACCCGCCTAGGTGGCAATACGCGTATCTGTGCATTTAATTGAGGCCAGCTGCGCCCGGATTGAGCCCCGCTGACCTTTTAATCCATTTTCTTTGCGAAATATTAATTGAAATCAATTACTATAATATAACACCACCAATTTTTATGTGTAAAAATGTTTCTAAAGATCCAAGCCGTTCCGAAGGAGTAGGGAAAAGTTTAAAAGTATTAAATCGCACGAAAAAATCAATAGTTGATAATGTTGTTCATGAATCTATAACACAGATAACAGAGATAACTACGTGGTCTATAATAAACATTTTTTTTTCAAACCTATTAAGGCGTATAGTCCCTTGAACCATCTGGCCGAAATTATGTGAACGCAACTCTCGCACTCGCCAAGGCGGCAGTACACAAATCTGTGCATTTATTTGCGGCCAGTAGCGCCCGGAAAGCGCTTTAAATCCATTTTCTCTGCGAGATATTGATTGATTTACATATGCAATGTTCACTTTGAAGAATATTTAACCACCAATTTTTATGTGTAAAAATGTTTCTAAAGGTCCAAGCCGTTTCGAAGGAGTAGGGAAAAGTTGCGAAATTGCTAAATATTTTTTTTTGACAAAAGTATTAATTGCACGAAAAAATCAAATGTTGATATTATTGCTCATGAATCTATAATAAACATATATTTTTTTCAAACCAATTGACCTAGCCGTTACGGAGGAGTAGGCCTCAGAAAATCACTGTTTTATGACACTTTTCGGGCGCTTGGCCCTTAACCTGGCCGTTACTAAGGAATAGGCTTCAGAAAGTCACTGTTTTATAGCACTTTTTGGGCGCTTGGGCCTTAAAGGTCTTGCTAGGAACTGGTTTGGGCAAGGACCAAAGTAATTGGCGGATACAGGACATTCACCGTCAAAAACACGGGGCAAACCGAAAAAAAAAAAGTTTTTTATTCGAGAAGGAGTCGAAAGCTCGAAACCAATGGGGATATCTTTCCTCGCAATAAAATATCATTAGAATAGCAGAGAGTAGAATAGAATAAACTTTATTGTACACGAAAATAATAACTTAACTTTTTAGACAAACTTAAATCTATGAGTACCAGAGCCAGTGAAAGTGTAACCGTGTGGTGGTACGGGCGGGCACACTCGGCACTTTCTGTACTTTTTTTTCTCTTTTACTTGTTTTTATAGCCGTTGTGCGGAGTCTATCTCGATTAACAGTTTTTCTATTCTACTCTCCTCTACTCTATTTTGATCTATTCTACTCTCCTCTGCTCTACTCTATTCTACTCTGCTCTATTTTATTCTACTCTACTCTGCTCCACTCTATTCTATTCTTTGGTTGAACTAAAAGTATTTATAAAGAGGTTGTAGGTCAAAAACATACAAGTACCTAATTATCGCGAACCGTGTCCAATTGTTTACCCATTGTGTCTGTAAAACATTGTCTTCAGGTTCGTTATGATGTTTTGTCGCTGGCTGTATAATTTGGTTTTGTGTAGAATACTGTGCGGGCGTAACTTTTGTTTTTTTTCTGATTTATCCTATATTGTCCTATAGATAACTCAAAGAACCAACAACACAAAACTAATTTAAAGATAAATGTAAGTAGGTGTATCGGACTTACAGGTATTATAAGTGGTCTGTAACCTTGTTCGATTATAAATATCTACCTTGTTAATTGTTGAAGCATTCGTCTGCATAACTTTAGTAACGGGTAATATTACCTGTATTTTACTAGTAGCGTTCGTAACTGAGATAGTAAAGAATAACAGTACAAACTCGAGTGTCCCCAAAATCCCAAAACCTAAGTGCTATTTTTTGAGAAATTAGGGTGGTGGGAAATCATAACCTTTTGCTCTGGATGGAGCGTGAGGGCGTGTCAGTTTTTTACTGACTATAACCCACCTATATTCCTTCTGTTGCCCTTTGCATTATAGGGCCCACGGCAACTCATTCGCACAATCCCGCAGCACTAGCAGTCATCGGTCCGGAGGGGAATCACGATGACACTAAATTTGTTCTATTAAGGTTACATAACCATCATTTTATATCCTCGGTTCACGCCACTGAGAAATTAATCAGGAATATCCTAACTCCCTCACTGATTGATTTCAGTGTGCCGTGCTTCATCGAGGCTATAGATGCCTGGAGACTCGCTTGCCCGAATACAAATCCGCCCGATAACCCGGCATCTCAGAGACGGTGGAATGAGCCGCTCTGCAGAGTAGTCCAGGAAAATCTAATTCTAATATCTGCTACGACTGCGGAGCGGGCGCGCCTGCTGGCTGTGGGAAATTGGGAGTCAGGTCTTTGGCTTCACGCACTGCCGTCGTCGAATATTGGCACCTTGTTCGACGATACTACTTTCCGCCTAGCTGTTGCCCTACGCCTTGGCGCTCCTTGTTGTTCTCCTCATCGCTGTCACCATGGCGAAATTGTCAACAGCCTCGGTCACCACGGCCTGTCGGTCGAAGCGCGGCACGCGAATATTAACGACATTATCCGACGAGCCCTTGTCACCGTCAGCGTTCCGGCTGTTTTGGAACCTCATGGCCTGGCACGCGACGATGGTAAGAGACCGGACGGTATGACTCTATTTCCATGGAAATTGGGTAGACCTTTAATGTGGGACGCTACCTGTGTCGACACTCTTGCACCATCCCATCTTCCTAGTTCATCGTGCTGTGCTGCGGAGAACCTCAAGCGCCGGATTTTTTTTTTTTTTTTGAATAACAACCTTGTCGGCAGTTATATTTTTGAGCAGTTTGGGGTTGAAACTCTTGGGCCGTGGGATCCGAGTGCGCTCATACACTTTTTAAAAAACTATCAAAACGCTTAGTTGACACTTCGCGTGACCCAAGGGCTGGTTTTTATCTCGGTCAGAGATTAAGCATTGCCATTCAACGTGGCAATGCCGCCAGCCTTTTGGGCACACTTCCAGTCGACAGCGATGCGGAGGAGTTTTATGACGCCATATTTTAGTACGGAGTATAGCCTTTAGTGTGTATAGTTAGGTTAAGCATATTTTTTTTTTAATATTAAGTTTATTATGAATGTATTTTGTTGCATTAAAATTAATTAATACCATCAGCTAAATATTTTTTTTCTTATCCACAGTTACAAGATCGCAGAACGATGTATGCTACAATGCTTAGTGAAGTTCCCACTTCATAAGGTTCGTGGAGCCAACGCCCCCTTCATAAAGAGAAGTTCGGAGTTTAACAGATGTGTACGAGTTTACGTAGATGCTCGATCGCAACCCGATGTTGACCGAACGACTGTCAAAACTCGGCAGCAAGATCTTGAGAGCCTGATAGAATGACACTGTATAGAAAATGCTGAGTATCTTGTTTGGAATCATAATAGATTAAGTGGCTAGTTTTTTGGTTGTTTTATTTAATATTGTTGCATTAACGTATCCGCAGCAAGGTGGCTCAGTTCAGTTCATGTCATGGCCGTGTTCATTTAAAGCTTTACATAGTAAGGTCTGATGTATATACATACATATAGGCACAGTTTGTGGTATAGGTACGCCTACAGTATGGTCGAAATATCTTATCGCTCTGAACTTCGAACAATTGGCTGCGCAGCATTCGCCGTATTTTTTTGCAAATGCGCATAGTTCGGAACACCTATCTTCAGAGTGCAAAACAAACAACGATTTTAACACTTTTAGAAATGTTTATTTAAATCTGTATTTATCACAATATTATTGCTTAGAGATTCTTATGGCTACTAGTACTAAGGTATCACCCAACTTGTTCAGCGTACTTCATGACATAATATCAGTGTTATTTACATTAACAAAAACGTTTTAGATAACGGAAAAAAAAAATTATATGTAAATAAATTGCGCCTAGGTGATATTTTGTTTTAAAATTCGAAGTTGAACACATAAAAGATAGCACACAAGAGCAACTTGTGTCCGCAACAAAATTGTTTCTCACGTTAAATCTAAGTAATTGAATGAAATGGTACATTACAGTAGGTACCTATGTGCATAACGTAGTATAATTGACATTACAGCTGGGAGACTTTTTTGTATTCGGGTTTGGCGACTACCGGCTACGCAACGATACCCACACATTGGCAGTAAATTACATATTACGAAAAAGTCGTGTCGCTGAGTCCCTTACTCCGTGTATCTTCAAGTGTCGGTGTAGAGACAGCGACAGATACAAAAAAGTCGCTGGACATCTAAGTTGCTCTTGAGTGCTTTTAAAATTAAAAAAATTAAAAATCGGATTCAAATCAGACTTTTCAACAACCAGTGGGTATAAATATATTAATTTGAAATTAATATGAATTTAGAAAAATACTATTTTTAGTTTTATAATTATCTATTTATTTGACCCTGTATTCAAGAAAATAGAGAGAGATAAATCCCAATTATCTGCAACACAGTAGACTCATAGCTTATTACAAGAACCTTAATGAATACATGATTAACGAATACATGCGCATTAAACCTATCACTTGGTAATGAAGATTAGATCTCATAGCTTTTTACATTAACCTTTTATCTCAAGTCGGTTTAATTGAGAAGATAAGGCTTGATGATAGCGTCGATGAACCATTTGTCTGAGAAATGCAGATGATCGCCTTCTTTTGATATCAGGACCAGCTTGCCGTCCTTTTCCATTTTCTTTAGACCTAAGCGGTCCTGAAAAAGAATGTTGAAACAAAACTTAGAAGTTTTCAATTAAAGTCATTTTTAAACAATAGTAGGGGCGCCCAGATGGAGATTTTGCTCGATACTCGAGCGCGTCAGAAAATCATATGGGGAGAAACCTTGCACCCTGTATCCCTACCACATATGAACGCTTACTGTCCCCGCACACGGGCCTCAAAAAAACGCCGCCACAAAAAAACGCTAGAAGCGGCCACAAAAATAACCACGAGTAGAAGCGGCCGCAAAAAACAGCTGAAGCGCGCGACACCTTGTGTCCGGAGAAGCTTGAAGCCACTTCAAGCGCTTTTTTGTGGCGGCACCGCCGCATACGAGCCACGAAAAGAGGCCGCCTAAAAAGAAGCTTGAAGCGGCGTTTTGTGTGCGGGGACAGTTAATATAGTGGGGTTCGTTGAGCACAGCCCGTCAGGCGTCAGATTAGTAAAAAAAAAGTGTATATTTCAATAATCTGACAATTTGAGGAAAAAATTACAAACCTCCTTGTAAAGTTTGGTCTCCTGCAACGGCAGCAACTTCTTGGACTGTCCAGGCTCATAGAATCCAAACCACTCCGTCTCCCTCGGCTGGACGATGCTGTCATTGTCAAACTTGACCAGCACAAAATGGTCCAAGTTCTGCAGATTCTGTATATACGTCTTGTTTATGAAGATTTCGTTGTTTATGTCGGGGAGGAAGATCGTCTTGTGAATGTAGGTCTCTTCGTCTAGAGGATCGTGCCAGTATGTAGCTTGGACGAGGGCGTGTTGGACCCAGCTGTAAAATAAGCCAGAGTTAGTGTGTTTAAAATAGAGGAAACTGATGAATTGCTGTAAGTTCCTGGCTTGAGCGTTCTTGCAAGATGGCACTGTACTCAACATTTTTAGGGTTTCGTAGGGTAAAAACGGGACCCTATTGCTATGACTCCACTGTCTGTCTGTCACCAGCAGTGCTATTATCTAAGAAAACAGCTTTGAGCGCAGCGCTGGCCGCAGCGACGAAATCCAAATTGGTACATGGTGGTATCGGCCCATTATATTGTTAATCCTGTGTACGCATTTGGATTTCGTGGCTGCAGTCAGCGCTGCGCTCAAGGATGTTTTCTTAGAGAATAGCACGCCAGGCTGTAATCTCATGAACCGTGATAGCTAGGTAAAAACTGTATAAAATGAATATTTAAATAGGGCTCCCAAACAACGTGATTTTTCTGCCGTTTTTTGCTACGGACAGAACGGAACCTTTCGTGCGTTAGTACAACTCACATTTGGCCGTTTTTATTTTATTTTGTTTTTAGTGGTACGAACAATATTAAGAGGGCCCTTTCCGAAACGTCTATCGCCTCTAATCTAGGAAGGCACAGGTTCAACAATTCGGTACGACGAGTATTTTGAAAGGGGCTCATCAGATATGCAGGTTTTATCGTGAAAATGCAATCAAAATATTGAATTTGTCTCTGTTTTATTCATAGTAACTAGTTTCTGCATAATATCAGAATTGGATTCAATGAGAAAAATGCTTCTGCCCATGACTTCGTCTGCGTAAACAAAAGGGTTTATTCCTGCAGACCAAACCAATAGTGTGACACAGACAAATACATATAATTACACAATTGTGTCTGCTTACATCGCATCTCGGTGAAAGGAAACGCAAAAATACCATGTTGGCAATATTTTCTTATGAAGAAAGCGGAACGCCGTTAAAAGTATCTATTACGAATGGTGGTAATCTAGATTTCCGTAACATTACTGAGGCACTAGTGGAAACTGTTATGGGTAGTACCTAACTGCGTATGTACCTACTTTTATTTCATAAACAGACTAACAATTGAAGGTTCCGCAGAAAACGTATACAAATATACTGACACAAAAATATTTTTAGGGTTTTGTACCAACGGTGAAGGGACCCCATTAATAATGAAAGTGCCGTTGGCACCGTTGGCCGTTGGCCGGTTCGTCCGTCTATCAGCGGGCTGTATCTCATAAACTGTAGAGTTTAAATTTTTAGCGCTCAAAATTTTATTTTAACATTTAATGTGTATTTCTATTAATAAAAGTAAATGGGGGTCGTGCGCCCCCATACACAACGAAACGCTTCGTATGTGAGTCCGACTCTAACTTAGCCAGATTTTATTTTAATCGCATCGTACCTCAATGTGATCTAATCAGTAAGACGTTAATTATGTAATTACTTTTAAAACCACGCTTCCAATATTCATAAAACCCCTAGCAAACGCCGGCGTTCGCGCTGCTATTGTCTTACTATTGTCTCTAATTGACGATAAAGGTTAAAGATTAACATTCGGTGCCAAAGTTACATGTTGTAGATGCAATATTTGTGTCCTCAATTGCAAATCCAACCACAAATAATGAAGCAAACTATAAGGATGTTTGAACATTACCAGCGACCTTCACTTATTGCGCTCCTTATTGGCTGACCGATGAGCAGTGCGACGCGCAATGCATACAAAAACGATAATACAACTGCAACCCTGTATTAAATCACTCTTGTACTGCATGTACCAGAAGGCAAAGTAAAGTGGCGATACAAATAATAATAAAAAAATACATTCAGCCGAACATAGAACCTCCTCCTTTTTGAAGTCGGTTAAAAATAAGAACCAAACGATCGCACGGAAGCACGGATCGCACTTCATGGGCCTGATGAAGACGAATTTGCTTCCGTAGCCTGGCTTCATGTCGGTGACCTCTTCGGGGAAACCGAAGGTTTTGTCTGTGCAATTATGGACGAAGTTATCATGACGAATAACTACCGGAGATTTATTGTGAAGGACGGTACGGTTGACATCTGTCGGGTATGTCACCGACCGTGTGAAATAATCTGCCACTTCTCTGGTTATTCTCGTCTAGCTAAGGGGGAATACTTGCATATGCATAACCTTGCAGCCAGGATTATCCATCAGCAACTTACTCTAAAATACTTTCTCGTGGAATCAGAGATAGGTACCGTACTACAGGTACAATAATGGGACTATCACATTGTACTGGGATCAGTCCATCATCACTGACAGGAATATTGTAGCGAATAAGCCTAATATAGTGGTGGTGGACTGAAGCCAGAGGCGTGCAATGATTATTGACATTTCCGGTCTACATAAAGCCTGTGTCGACAATATACTTAATTTGTTATGTGGGATGTGGACTTGCCGATTGTTGTGACCGCCAATATGGCTGGAGCTAAAAGACTCGACGACTATCTGTCAAAACTGTCGTTGCGAAGATCAAGAACCTGATACAGAAGGCAGTTCTCGATACTACTCGCAGAAGCCTTAACCACCGGTATACGGTAGTTTGAACCCTGCACCCGACACCAGCTGACTACTATTCTTTTATTTATTTTTAAGTCTACGTGCTGGTAGCTGGGACAAAAGTAAGCATGTAGTTGGCTTGGCTTGCTATTTTGCTATAACGCGTCCTGATAAGTGGATGACACTAAGGCATGCAAACTACTTGAACTTCATTGCGTATGAAAACAGAGAAGGTGGCGAGACAATTTGACTAGCGGATACCAGATGACCAGAAATCGCGAAAGTTTGGAAGAAACGAGATTGCTAAAATCATAACGTTCCTTTTTGTGGTAATCATCATCATCATCATATTTTCAGCCGAAGCTGTCCAGTGTGGTCAAACCGTTACTGTGCGTGTCACATTCATAGGATTCAAAATAAAATCAAAATCAAAGCATTTATTTCAAATAGACCATTTGCAGGCACTTTTAAATAGTCAAATGTCGGTCAGTCCAAGAAAAGTGAAGCTAAATTGCACGTTCCAAAGCGTAGATCTCTATGGAGAAAAACGTGCAAGAAACTCCATGGACACTCTTTTAAATCATATTATGTGTTACATATAATGCTTGGTTACATATTACTTTTTGCTTCTATCATGTGAGTAATGAAATAAAAATGTAAAATAATTAAAAGATAGAAACTGAATTAAGCCACTGGCAGCTAAGAGATGACCAGTCCCATCTGCCAGCACCCGTTCACGAGCATGACGCGTGCATCAGCCCCACTCAGCTCAACCATTTTGAAGAGAACTGAATGACCCAATAACACGTGCCACCAACAGCGAGACATTTGAGTAAGATTCTCACGACCCTTACCAAGTCTTCGGTCCACCTTGTTAGAGGCCTTCCAAGGATGTGTCTTCCGGAATGCGGTCGGTGCGGTTTTTGGCAAAAGTCAAGTAAAAAAGTGAAGCCTTTGCCCAGTGGCAGATAAATTAGGTTAGCAACAAAAAAAAATTAAAAAGCAGACGGGATTATTTTATTAATCGTTAGATTGCTGTAATCACTCGCCGTTCACATCCTACTAGTAGTGGACAGTTGACTTTAGCGTGTGCGGGTAAAAGTACACGTCATTGTCTGTCTTTTTGGTGTAATGATGAACCTTTTAGAGACAATGCTTTATTGAGGTCTAGTGTCACGTTTGAAGGTCGAGTTAAGAATTTTCCGATAAGCCATCATCCTCTGTACAAATAGGGATTGACAGTAAACAATTAACCCAATTTGGGCCTCTTGCAATAGGGTAGGTATTTTCCTGCAATTTCCTCCTTTATTTTAGTACAATACTTTATACTAATAAGTTATTATTATAGGTATGTGGTTGAACCAAAAATTAATAAAATAGTGTTGTGGCCATCCATCCGATTTCTTAATAGAGAATTCAATAAAGGAAACGAACGTCGTCGCGAGGAAGTGCGCGTTGAAGCGTCTGTGTAGTGCGTCTGAAGTAAACGTTGGTTCAGTGGAAATATCTCAGTATAATATGTTTTAATACTCGATTTAATGCTCGATAGATAGATAGATAAATTCTTTATTGTACACCAAAAATAAAGCAGTTACATAAGAAACTTAGAAATTAATCATCTTATCGCTAAAAGCGATTTTTTACAGACATCCTTTGGATGGATTTGACAGAGAAGGAGAAAAAGATACGCAGGTAGTTCGTGGTGTACTATTTACATATATATGTTACGGCTAATACCCGAAGTGCGGCTACACCTAGTTTTAGCCGGTTAGAACTAGGTGTAGCCACTTACTCTTGGTTAAACCTAGTACGAGCCGATTGTTTTCGGGTAAAACTACGTCTAGCCTTCATCATGCCGGCTACAACTAGGTCCAGCCATTCCCTGTTGGATAAAACTAGGTCTATCCGATATCATTCCGGCTAGAACTAGGTCCAGACAATCCCTGTTGGATAAAACTTAGATGCGTGTCCCGCCAAGCCTTCCGCCCCGCGTCACACTCATGACTCACAGCATCTGCAGCAGCGGCGCGGGGTGGAGGGCATAGCGAGGCACGCGCCTCTGCAGGTTGTGAGCGCCAGGTGCTGCTGATCTACTGCAGGTCTACTAGCGAGTGTGACTCACAACGTCTGCAGCAGCAGCGCGTGTCTTAGTTTTATCTAACAGGGATTGGCTGTACATAGTTGTAGCTGGCATGCTATCGGCAGAGCTTTTTTAGATATTAAAAAAACATCCAATAAAAAGAAACGTAGAGAGTTTTTTTATTCTTATAAATCACATTGTAATAATTAACACAAATTATTAGGAGTACAATTTTTAGGGTTCCGTAGTCAACTAGGAACCCTTATAGTTTCGCCATGTCTGTCTGTCCGTCTGTCTGTCTGTCTGTCTGTCTGTCCGTCCTCGCTTAATCTCTGTGACCGTTAGCACTAGAAAGCTGAAATTTGGTACCAATATGTATATCAATTACGCCGACAAAGTGGTAAAATAAAAATTTGAAAAAAATGTTTTATTAGGGTAGCCCCCCTATATGTAAAGTGGGAAGTGATTTTTTTTTAAATTTCAACCCTAACGTGTGATATATCGTTGGATAGGTATTTAAAAATGCATAGGGGTTTACTAAAATCATTTTTTGATAATGTCAATAACTTCGGAAATAATCGCTCCAAAAGTAAAAAAACAATGTGTGTGTCCCCCCTCTAACTTTTGAACCATAAGTTTAGAAAATATGAAAAAAATCTGAAAAGTAGAACTTTATAAGGACTTTCTAGGAAAATCATTTTGAACTTGATGGAAAGAACAGTTTTTGTACAAAAAAGACAAAAAGGTAAAAAATAATTTCTGGACTAAGTTTGTAGTATAATCGTATATGCAAGCATTTTTTTAAACTCATAAGTGGGTACACTTATTGTGACGGACGGGAAACTACGGAACCCTCAATGAGCGTGACCCGACACGCTCTTGGCCGGTTTTTTAATATAATAGGAACAATCAGGAACATTTTTTTAACAACAGACAATAAGTTGCATATTATAATTTAAAGAATGTTATTATAATTATAAATCACACTTTTATAAAGTAACATAAACTATTTATTAGAACAACTTAAACTTGAGTGACATTTTGAGTTGCACAAAATACCAGCAGCTTTGCAGAGGCACTTTTTGTTGCCACATTTGGTTTTGCAGTGGCATCTTTTATAGCCTTGCCCACCAGAGGTCGATTGTGCATTGGCTATTTGGCGTAGTGATTTCTTTTCGGGTGAAACCATGTAAATATCTAAAAATTTTGAGTCACACACAGTGAACTGATTTCTTGAAAATAGTTCTGTTATAGTGCTGTATTTATTTCCTAATTTGTATAACCCCTTGTCGTTACATTCAAGTACAACCATTAACACATTGGGAAAGTCGCCTCTACCTCTGTCTACGTCAGGAATTTTTACTCGGACTGTATCACCGACTTTACATGGGGGAAACTTTTCATTTGATGAAGCCGTCATTTTTATAGCTTGTTTTACCAAACCTTCCTGTGCGCCTTTCCTGTTAGTGTCAATTTTTAGTTTCTTTTCACACAGCTTACATTTTCTCTCCTCATTCTGGTCACAGAGCCCGCAATATGTCATTTCGATTTCTTTCTGGCAACTTCCTGATGTTGATGGCTCATTCTCTTTTGATGGCTCATTTTCTTTAGTAGCTTCGTCACTCTCATCATCAACTAACTCTCTAAGAATTTTCTCAAGATCTTCCTCACTTTCTATATTTGCAAGGACTTCAGGTGGTAGATCAGATGATTTCAGCCCGACCTTTACATCAGAACCGAACATTGCCTGGTACGGCGATCTTTTAATTCCGTGATGGTAAGCTCTATTTTTCATTAGCTGAATAAATCGTAAGCCTTCTGACCATTTTTGGCAGTTCTCGTCAGCCATCCAAGTCATAAGCATTTTTTCGATGTCTTGATTGGCACGTTCAACACTACCTTGTGACTGGCTGTGTCGTGGTTTCCCATGCACAATCTTCAAACCTGGCCACATCTGCGTCAAACTTTTCACAACTCGATTCGCGAACTCTCTGCCATTGTCGGATTGAAGTATTGAGGGTGATCCAAAGATACAAAATATATCAAGTAATTTCTTTGATACTTCTTCCACAGTCTTACTTTGTAACGGATGAAGTTGTACGAATTTCTTGAGGTGGTCCTGATAAACTAGTATAAACTTGTAGTCACCATCTGGGTTTGTCTGCATGTCTATCAAATCTACTTGGCAACGGCTGTTTAGCTCGCTGGATAAAATAGGCTTTACAACAAGGCCTTTTTTGGTAGATTTTTGTTTCATTTGACATGGCTTACATAAACGAAGATACAAAAGAATCGCCTCCTGAGTAATACATATTTGCATACTTCTTTTTAGCTTCTGCAACCATTCTGTTTCTTCCGCCGTGCCCAACACACAGATGTATTTCATGAAGAACATCAAACAAGTCTTCATTCTTGACAAAATATTTGATATTTTCGGAATTTTCGGTGCTCGACACAGGAGAAATTAACTTCTCGATGTTGCCAATACAACAAACATCGAAGCGTTTCAAACGGCGATATTGTAACGTAGAACGTTTCGTGGATATTTTGGCAGCTTTAACGTCTTCTATAAACTTGGAATACTGCACATCATTCATATAGCTTTGATTTTCACCATGTTTTGTGGCTAATAAACACTGAAACTGTTCCAAAAAACTTGACTCCATAGTCTGTAGGTCTTCATTCATAGCCATTCAGAATTCGAACGTATAAGTGCGCAAAAACAAGAAAGTACGTCTGTTTTGTACAACGGCACAACGCGTACTAAACTCAAAGCGCAAGGGCAAACGCGGGTGTGCGGGAGGCGGGGCGGCATGGGCGCGCGAGCGCGACGCGTCTCGCGTGAGCCAGGTGCCTGTTACTTGTTTCAACTTGTTTGCATCTAGTTTTATCCAACAGGGAATGGCTGGACCTAGTTGTAGCCGGCATGATGAAGGCTAGACCTAGTTTTACCCGAAAACAATCGGCTCGTACTAGGTTTAACCAAGAGTAAGTGGCTACACCTAGTTCTAACCGGCTAAAACTAGGTATAGCCGCACTTCGGGTATTAGCCGTAACATATACAATACATAAACTAGCAAAATCACATGTATTACAAACGATATAATATATATATATAATATAAAAGGTGTAAGGGACAGCCCTCCACAAACTTTAAGGGCTTGCTCAGTAGACGAAACTGAACAACCTTCCACAAAAATTTTTTTCAGGAAACGAAAAAAAAAATCCGCCTCACCACAGAAAATTATAAATTTGATTGGACAGTTTGTATGGAGAGGCCGAATTTTTTTTTCGTTTCCTGAAAAAAATTTTTGTGGAAGGTTGTTCAGTTTCGTCTACTGAGCAAGCCCTTAAAGTTTGTGGAGGGCTGTTCCTTACACCTTGTATATGTATATATAATATATATATATATATATATGTATATAATTATAAAAGCAGAGAAATACTGCACTTAATAACAACTTAACATTCAGGAGGAAAGGTAGTGATCTGTAACCTCATTTTTAAAAGTTGTGAGTGTTTGAGCTTGCCTTACCGACACGGGCAAAGCATTCCACAGCCGCACAGCCTGAACTGCAAACGACTTATCATAAAAGTTGGTGGAGTGACTTGGCATCTCTAATCTCAAGTTTTCCGATGACCTAAGATATCTAGTATGTGTGTCATGAAGGAACTTGAAACGTTCTTTAAGATAACCGGGGGTTTTAGAATTGAACAGAACACTGTATAGCAGAGACAAGATGTGTACGTTCCGGCGAAGATGTATTGGAAGCCACTTGAGTTTTGTACGAAAATCGGATATGTGAACATACTTGCGCAAGCTAAATATAAATCGTATGCAAACATTTTGAAGTCATCAGTAGGCGAGCGCGAGGCGCTATGAGCGGCGTCTCGTGGCGTGCTTCAAACATTTACATACATTTGTTCTTACCGCTCACCGCACCGCACTTAGCTACCGCTTATAGCGCCAAGGTCGTGAACGGGCCGTTAGGGGATGTTATTCATTTATTTATTAAAACTTCATGCAACATAAAAGTACAAAGGCGGACTTAATGCCTTAGGCATTCTCTACCAGTCTAGTGTGTCTGGTCTAATATGTTATGTTGTTATTTTGAACTAATCATATGATTGGCTTACGTGTCATAAGCTGCGTAGTTGAGGAGCTGCCTGATGTAGTCGCAGGTGGGGTGACTCAATGCCCCGCAGTGGGGTAGGCCGTAGACCCCCTGGTGTTGACCCCCAAGAGATATGAAGTTCTTGATAGTAGGTAGTCTATGGCCGCAACGCTGGATTACTGCTCGCCTATTGAAACATCAACAGTATGGGTTATGGCAGTACAGCAGCAACGTAAATAATTTCTATGCAGTTTGAACCCCGAATAAATGAAATAAAATTGAACAGAAAAAAATAAACAAAATTATTCTATTTATTTATTTAATCTTCATGCAACAAAAGATACAAGGCCGGACTTAATGCCTTAGGCATTCTATGGAGTTCGATAAATCAGCCTTTTATCATTTAATTTGTTTTCGGAACAATAAGTACGTTCGTAATTTTATGTTGACTTGATGATAAATGCTAGTGATTACGGAAGAATTACATAATATATAGTTTATTTATTTAATTCTATTTATAGACACTAAATTCTCATTACTTTGTATTTTATTATTTCAAAGATAACAGTTTTGTTTGTACTTATTTTCTCTTAAACACGGAGTCTACACTTTTTTTTCCAACTCTCCTTGTGCAAGTATGCTAGAAGAGATTTCTGTTGAATAAGGATCACCCTTTTTACCTTACTTTCCTGTTTCTTCTTCACATCTTTTAATATATATATATATACATAGTGTACATTACTTGTTACATAAGTAAATAAAAGTACAGGGGCGGACTTAATGCTTCCTTTGGATGACACAGAGACAAATTGTGGTGGGACAATATTAAATATCCTGACATGTTTTTTTTTTTTCTACACCATTAAATTTTGATCGTTTTAATCCAGTGGAGGGTCGATCCGGTACATGAAACACTTTCGATTTGTACAGACAAAATTAAAAAATAAAGTTCCTTTTTTCAAAACTCGTAGATATTAATTTACGCATGCATGTACGAAATTAATTTCTTTAAGAAAACGTCAGCTGAGCGAGTTCGATGACCTGTAGGTAGTAATCGACGTTGCGTACCAACTACCTACAGGTCATTGGACCGGATCGACACTCCACAGAATTAAAACGATCAAAATTTAGCGGTGTATAAGTACATATAATAAATACTGAATTATAATGATTGAAATCTGTTTTGGGATTGTCAGATATGATATATCAAAAATGACTTACATAAACTGG
The DNA here is from genome assembly GCA_910589285.2 of Mythimna ferrago. Taxonomy (NCBI): domain Eukaryota; kingdom Metazoa; phylum Arthropoda; class Insecta; order Lepidoptera; family Noctuidae; genus Mythimna; species Mythimna ferrago. The sequence goes on from OU342693.1 coordinate 9,120,675, forward strand.
GAGCCTTGAGAGAACCCAATAGCATTGAAGCCATCTTTCAGATTAGGTTCATCAGCCAGATACTTGCACACTTCCTCCACCTGCGTATTGGGATTCAAGAAGTATCCATTCTCCAGGTCCTCGATCGTGGTGTTGCCAATTTGCAAGGAGTTGACATACACTCCTGGGATTTGTTTTTCTAGAAATAATTTAATTCCTCCTAAACTGAAGCTAACGCAGCATGTGTCACCTGGATAGAGATGAAAATGGTTTATTTTAATGCGAAAATTAATTAGTTCAAAAACGCCAAGCTACGTTGGCCGTATTGTACCGTGTTTTGTATGTCATTATTATATTTATTTTTCTGGTCCATATACATTTCCAGCGTTAGTCTAGTTTATCAATTCAATTAATTTAATTAACAACCATTAGCATAAAATCTATTTTTGCAATTTTGTTCCTTCCACACATTTTCCTGGTTGGACTCATGGAAACCAACATTAGCTTCATTAAATGAATAAGTATAATAAGTAACAATGGTGTAACATGTATGTTTGTATTTATGTACATAAGTTTTTTTTCTTATTATTTACATAAATGTAATTTTAAACACATCCTACCCTCTATTGTGATCTCTCTCTGTATCACTCAATAGTTTCCATGTAGGTACATGAACTCTATTATCACTGCGTTTTATCTTGTTTTTGGTATACAATAAAAAAATAAGTTAACAAGTTCAGAATTAACTACTACACCCAGAGCGTTTACCTACCTAGTCGGAGATATGAATAGTTATTTTTAAGACAGTGACTTCAATGCAATTTCAAACGCATAGAATTATAAAAAATTATAAAGTAAGCTAAAAAGAAAATAACCACTTTCAACTGAGTATTATCAATAAATCATCAATTACTTAGTTAATTAATATGGATTCCTTAAAAATATAGTAATGTACAAACCGCATTAAATTATGGGCCACTTTTATAGTCTTTCTTACTTTTTGGTGCATAAAATTTTAATAAATAAATTCTTAATTCAGTAAGTAAGTAAAGTTTAATTCAGTTTTAAAATCTTAATTAATATTAATTAGTCATATTAGAGAAGTTACTAGTTTTATTCTAGGTACCTATTATAATTATAATTTGAACAACAGGCAAATTTATTACTTCAATAGATTACTGATAAAATTAGTGGCATGGAACAAACTCATAATTGCCAGTAGGCTAGTTGATGAATAATAATTGAATTAATTCTAAACTTACCCATTCCATGCCATAGTACAATGGGCGTTGGTGTTGCAGAAATCAATTTAATGACGCATAGAAAAATAAACAGCGTCTTCATTTTAAATTGAGATAACGCTAAAAATAGTTTGCAATGCGACTTATCCAAGACGATACACTTTGCGGCAAAACGTCCGAAATAACAATGAAATCTCGTAAATGTAAACAAACAAATGTCAAACTAATGTCATTTCAATGAATGGACAGTGAAACGGAATGCAGTTCACGAAAATGTTCATGAATGACATCTATCGAGCATTGACCTTATCATCTTCTGTCTAGACGGTGACTGTTCATTCATTCATATAAAAGTTACGCTGCAAATTATATTTTAATGAATGGTATAGATTTACTATAAAGTTACAAATCAATAATGAGCTGAGCGGTTGGTGAGACACATTTCTCATTTTATGAATATTCAAACTAGATGTCACTACTGCCTATACGCTCTGTGTGGACATCTCTCAATATTAATGAATGCATGGCTTCTAAACTTTCGCAATAGATGGCGTTAGCGGTAATATATTATGTAGAAATTAAATGTCATTCTTGTCTTCAACCTAAGGGTCTAAACAGACGGACTGCATTTCAACTGCAATCCAACTGCAAATTGCAGTTTAAGTGCAGTTTGAATGCAGTTGACACGACTGCAATAGAACTGCAAACCAAACGTGCGGTCCGATTGCAGTCGTGTGAACTGCACACCGACTGCATCCGAACTGCATCATACCCACCCGCCCGCACGCTCCGCCCTCCCGCGCATGGTGCAGTTCGGATGCAGTCGGTGTGCAGTTCACACGACTGCAATCGGACCGCACGTTTGGTTTGCAGTTGTGTTTGTAGTTCTATTGCAGTCGTGTCAACTGCATTCAAACTGCAATTAAACTGCAATTTGCAGTTGGATTGCAGTTGAAATGCGGTCCGTCTGTTTAGACCCTTACTGAGAGACAAAAAGTAAGGTTTATGTTTTCACACTTTGGAAATTCCTGCATATTGCTGATCATGACCCTCTGAGACGTGTTTAGCTATTATAGCAGCTGGTCGCTGCCACAGCGATGGGACTCAGACGTCGGAAGTGTTCCTCATTTCACCGGCTGTCGAGGACAAGTCTTGAGTAGGTACGTTCTAATCATCGACATGACGGCAATGTGTACCCCTCGTACTGTTATTTGGGAACCCGTTTGTGACGCGTTCCGACAGCCATAAAAACCAATGGCTTCGGACTTGTCCAGGGCCACCTCATCGAGTCCCAACTGCCAGACCTTCTCCACAACTGTCGCAACTCTGCATAGCTCTAGTTCTTCCCCTGCGCCAGGACCAGCGAGTCGTCAGTGTAACAGCTGCAGCTGCTGGTTAACCTGTAATTGGCGACTGTGTAAGACTTAGGCCAATTATTATTCATACTAGTAAATGCTGTACACAGAAGCTGTTGGTTTGACCTTTATAAATAAATAAATAAAAAATAAAACAGACTACGCTGACCGCTGGAGAGTCGCGCAGCACGCAGTCGTAACCGATATTCAAAGGCGGCAACAGTACCGATCGCTGCAGGCTACCACACGACATCTCTCGCCATTTCCATTCTCCCAGATGACCAGTGTAGACGACGAACCTGTCCGCCTAATAGACTTCGATCACACGACAGAGTTAGGTCGGTGCCCGGTGACACCAGAGTGCCTTCATAACGCAACTAATAAAGGCATTGGAGACGTCGAGAGACAATGCCAAGACGATCCTGTTCCGAGACATCACAACCCCCGTCATCGTGAGGGCCCGTACGCAGATGATGGCGTCTACCGTGGAGCGCCCCCTGCAGAAGCTGAATTGACTGTCCGCAAGATCCGGGCCCACCCGCACTATTATAGCCACGCGAGGTAGCGGTCTAAATGAATCACTCGCTGGATAGTGCCCGGGGCTTTTTTTTTTTTTTATTGTTGATAGGTTCGCGCTTGACCGCTATCTCACCTGATGGAAAGCGACGATGCGGTCGACGATGGAACGCGCTTACCTAAAAGAAACCTATTCACTCTCGACTTAAAGATTCCCGGGATGTAGCTATCAGGAAACACAGACTCCGGCAAGGAATTCCACTCCCTAGCCGCACGCACAATGAATGTGTTCCCAAAACGTTTTGTGCGTGTTGGTGGGATATCCACCATATACCGGTGGCGCATAGCCGTACGTCTGGTAGTCCAATGATGAAACGGGCTAGGCGGAATTAGGTTATGCAATTCCGACGCACACTCCCCGAAATGCAACCGGTAGAAAACCGACAGGCTAGCGACTTTGCGTCGATGCTCAAGACTTTGAAGCCTCGACTCGACGAGAGTATCATCGCCAATTATCCTTCCGCTCTTAGATGGTTTAAGCCGGCTCTGGTCAGTAATACTATAGCTTTTAAAAATCCAATGATGCAGTTTTAGTTTTCACCAAAATAAGATCACCACCGCGGTCATATCTGCCTGATCACTTAAGAAAAATTCGCTCTAATCCTGCGGCGCGGCAATAAACCAAACCCTTTGAAGTTTTCGTTTCGAGTGCAAGCAAAAATGAACTTAGCGGTAGTCAGGTTGAAATGTCTTTGATGGTACATTATTTTGAGTATTTATCGCTATACTTCATTGACTTCTGTTTATAATTAATATGGAACCTGGTACCTGTGACACCAGCGACAATCTAATGGTTAGATATAGTCACTCTTATTAAGTCAGGTCAATAGATACACTGGTGAATTACTCCAGAAAACTGATCTGCCAGGGTTATTGTCCTGTATAAAGTCGTCAGGCCATAAATTAACGTGTTATCGAATTATTGTGTAATCGTACTCATGCATTAACATGATTATGGGGACAATTATTGCTCAACTGAGTACCTACATAGGCCACAACACATAGGTATGTTGATATTTTATTTACCATAGATAAAGAACTTTTCCATAAATCACTCATGTCGTATCGTATTCTCTTTTATGACGTCAATAGACCATTGTTTGTGGTAACAAATTACTACGTGTTCACCGACCCTCCCTCTCTTCTACCCCGAAATTAAATTAATGGATGGCACCTACCGCGTAGTACCAATAGCAGTTTAAAAAAGAGTATTGATCGCTCAATTTTATTTTTCTAAAGAGTGTCGTTTGATGGCGGTTCTTCTCTATAAGAAACGACCAATTGGAACCGTGCACTAGCTTCTGACGTTTTATAAGTGATTATGTAGGCTTGTATGAAATTATTATTTTTTTGTATGGTACCGACAACTTAGGAATTGTAGATTTCATGATTCCATTGGGTATAGGCTGGCGCTTCTCCTTATGTATTGAATTCATCAACTATGCTACTAAAACTGCCAAGGAAAACATCGTAAGGAACACAGATGGATTTTAGTCAGTCAAAGTATGACTTTCAGTATTTTAACACTCCCTCTTGCTCCACCCAGAGCGGGAGAAGTAATTTATTGAAATCTTGCTTTAATAAGAAATGTGTGTGGTAGATTATAGACCCACTCTCCCTCGCAGGAAGGTCTGTGTCCCAAAATTGTAGGATAATTATAACTAATCCCTCGACGGGTTTGAATAAACTATCTTCAAAAATTAAACAAAATTATATGTAATTCCTCTTTTTATTGACATTCATCACGCTCCAACACGTATCACATAAATAACAATATTATTGATATTTTAATTGCTACTTATCACATTCGTAATTTTGAAGGTCTATGTCACTTCTTTCCGGCATCATCTCCTAAAAACTAAACAATTGCTTACAGAACTCCGTTTTCTTCGATATTTTTTGGTCCTGAGATAATGAAATAAGCCAAAATACTCAAAACTTAAATCTAAATTTTGTATTGTCAACTTTCACACTATACAAATGAAAAAGAATATCGTCTCGTCCTCTCAAGAAATTATCATTAATACCTACATACATGATTGTGTGAGATATAGATTAATCATTTCCTCAGTAGTAGCTCAGTGTGTAATTAGGTAGAACATATTTACACTGCTTTTGTCATAATTTTCCACTGTCATGATGTCAGAACCTGCTCAAATATATGCTTAAAATAAACATTTTCTTTGTTCAAATACCACTGAACTCTCTTCACTTTATTTTAACTGTTTAAAAAACCATTGTGCAATATTTCATCATCATCTAGGATTCTAGGCTAATTTTCGAGTTCATGGCAAACTAATAAGGACTAAAACATTGTGTCAATGTGTCCTAGAAAAACACGATAATCGTATCTAGTGCTTCTACAGACTAAGTGTTTTTCAGCATTATTCTGTAGATATAGCCATTAGCACAGTTTTGGCTCGAATAGGTATCGTTGAGATACTTCGCAAGGTATAAGAAAAGTAGTAGATTTTGAAAATCACACCATTTTATTTGTGATAATTTATTGAAATTCCAATCATTACATATGTAATAAATTTCACTCAGGCGAAAAATATTCATGATGTAAGTCTTGTATTATTACTATTTAATTTGTTGACTCAAAAATTCCTACGTAAAGTTTTGGTAACTTATAGGCTGAATTGCAACCGTAATTTCCACGTCCATTGCGACTCTTTAAAAGTACTCAACGATTTCTATACAGTTTCCTTAAAAAAAATATTTCACCAGAATCTCTCAACATATCCTTCATCAGTACTTATGTTCGTCATTTCGGTACGTCCCACAGTTACTGACACAAATTGACAATGAATAATAAACTTAAAACTAATCATTACAACTAAATAGTTATCATAACCGCTAACCTACTTCATCACAGTCTCATAAAGGAAATCACTATAGTCTGTTACTTCGCTGAATCACGTTGGGATGTATGTCTTTGGAATCGTCAGATCATTCGTCGGACAAATTTTATTATGCAGCAAAACTATTTTACTAAAGTCATTTCAAACTTTAGCCTGTTTACATAACTATGAACTTAATATTATTTACAGTGCCATGTTTAATAATGCTTAATTTTAACATATAAACATTCATAAATGTTATCCGCAAATTCAAAGTTTCTTCCGAAGTCGACGTCCCAATTACATTGAAATCTGATTTTTCTTTTAATCGACGAAAACCCGACGTGACCCCGATCTAGTCAACAACTAGATTGTACAGCCTCATTTATAATTTAAAATCAGATCTCGAACGACTGTATTATAGTATTCTCATGGAGTCTGTGTGTTTCATGATGTTCTGCCCCAGACTCCTGATTTTCTTTGGGGTGTCGTAGTAGTCGCTTGAGTCGGACGAGTCGAGCTGCACGTGTCTGTGGTGACTCCGGATTCTTCTGGCTCTCGTGTCAGAGTCGTACATGAGGGTGTGGGTGCTGCCTTTCCTTGACCTGAAGGGTATTCTGTAGGGCGTGCTGCTCTGTACATCCGACATGGATCTGATATGTCTTCTGAGTTTTGATTCCTTTGTGAGAGGCGAAAAAGTGATGACCATGTTCTCTGGTTTCGGCTCTGGAGACCTGGAAAGAGGAAAATAGTATCTTTAATTCTCATGTCACTATTACAAGTTCACTTAGCCTATTGACACAGTATCTAATTATCAGGAAATATTGTTTATTATCAGTGGTACCTAATGAGTAAACCTATTAGATAATAATGTTTACGAGGACTTTACGTAGAATTGAAAATTGGCGATAACTCATGAATGTGACGCTAGACATAACATGTTATATAGTAGTTTAATATTGACTGAGCGATATGCAGAGGAACATATTGTTAGTTCGCAATGCCTATAATTAGTTCTTATTATCATTGTGATTGCACAATTTCTCAAATATTAAATTAGTTGATGGTATTAAAGTTCTAACTTTGTTCTAAGTCTACGTATGATTTCATCGTTTATTCTCTATTCAAATGAGTGGGACATGATCTACCTAGGCGCAGATTCACTGTAATGAAAACAAATTAATTTATTGCTAGCAATAATATTTCCAACCCATGGTCACTATTATATCGTTCACTCACTTATCTATATCTATGAATAATATCTATGGCCGTTACATAGGCAATGCCTATCAAATTTTAATGGGGTATTTTCCTATGCTACTCATAACAGTTGACCGTTCTTTTTCGATTTTCGTGATACGTTTGACCTTTGACATTTTAATAATAAGGATTCAAAGTGAATTAGGTTCTAGTTGGAATCGACATGAATCGATAACGACGTAATGTAAAGCACACTTGATACATATTTGAAATGAAAAGGTTGCTGGATTAATTTAAAGTTGATGGCTGAATAAGAGTTCAAAAAATCTAATTTATGAGATGATTTGACAATATTGCGTTGTAACTAATACTAACTATTCGAAAATATTAAGTAGGTACAATGTATATTAATAATAATTTATTTCCAAAAAGACTTTTGACAATAATATTATATTAAATCTAACAAGAGGTTGTTTTTCACTTGCATCCAGCTGTTTGCTGGCGTCTAATGCCCGCTATGACCTGCAGTGTTCAGTGTTGTACTTAGTGTCGGTGATGTCCAACTTGTGACCCTTATTAAATATTTTTGGGAAAATGAACATGGTGTAAAATGAAATTTATTCAGTTACTGATTCTGAAAAAACTATAGGTAAGGTGGGTTGGGGGAAGATCGGCATTGGGGTAAGAACGTATAAACCAATATACCACTTATTTAGCTTTATTTTTAATGCCAGCCACATTGCTGGGCAAGGTGGAACATAATGACGCGGCACGCAATATGACTAGCATTAAAAATAAAGTTAAATAAGTGGTATACCTAATTTATATTTATAAGTTCTTACCCCAATGCCGATCTTACCCCCACGCACTGTATTCAAGTTTCGCATTTAACTAAAAATAGTGTATAGGTAATCAATCATTTTAAAATGAAGCTACGAGTATTTAAAATCCACTCACAATGAAATGAAATCGAACGTTAGTATTCGATAAATACTCAAATAGTTATCGAGTGTACTTAGAACCTCCGTGAGTTTTACCCTGATAACCAAACAACGTGAAGGTCGTCATCGTATGAAGCAAGATGGTGTAATTGAACGAGTATTCCGAGATAACGAGAGGACGACTTAAAAAAAGTGCTAATTTAATTGTTTTTATACGTTGCTCTTTCTCGATGTCATCGTTAAAAATACCTAGAGGTTACGGCTTTATTGGGCACATTGGAGGTAGTTTAGCATTGCATAGCTATTAAATTATAATTATTTAAGAGGTGTTTCTTAAGGACTCTTCCTTAAGAAACACCTATAAAGACGCTTATAGTTTTCAAATTTTCTAAAAATACCCCGCACCGAATAACACAAAAAAAAATGAAGAACCTGTAGATGTAGGAAAAAAAAATTGTTCGCATCTCCCAAAAACAATTGAATCGACCTTTTCTATTGGCAGGATTTACAAAATTTTTTTCAATTTTTTATGTGAACAATTTTCTTTTCTCCAAATTAAGGACAGGTTTGCAAATACCTCGCGGTGAAACTGTTGGCACATATATTTATTTTCTTTTTCTTTTTTTAGTGTAATTCAGTGCGGTGTATTTTTGGAAATTTTGAAAAATGTTAGAGGACTCTCCCCTAAAATAGAAACAATAAACTCTGTTTGAATACAAACTACTAAATTCAATTCGAGTAAGTAGCTGTGTTTGTACTAATATGTATATATTCTATAGAATTAATTACTTTTGTGTCACCAATGATTAATTGATTCGGTAGACAACTGTTGGTTGTTGAACTTTACGCAGGGCGTGGAATATTTCTAGTCTATGCAACGGTATACCTTTTCGGTAAACGGTTTCGGTATATGGATTCGGTATACGGTTTTGGTACACGGTTCCGACCGTGTTTGTGAATGTTTGTGCGGCGTCTCTCCGCAGACCATGTCCCACCTTGCATCCTGTAGGGATTTAATGACAGCATCAGTGGACGGCTTTACCGTGACCGAATATTGGCCAGGCAAGCGGTGCTATTCTCTTAGAAAACAGCCTTGAGCGCATCGCTGACCGCAGCGACGAAATCCAAATATGTAGGTACAGTTGCCATCACGGATCTTGAACACTTGCGCAGAAGTCAAATATTCGGTCTCTTTAGAGGTGCGAAGTGCGACGCGGGGGCGGGGAGTGTCAGTGATTGGCTGGCCGCGCCATCGCGTCATAGACGTCACTTCTCATTCGTTCACTGCGTTGCTGCATGTGTCTAACAACGAAGACAATTGGCTCGCCAATGTATGGAATGCGCAAAGCGATCCCCAATCTGACGCCGAGCGTTCAATATCCGTGGTGGCAGCTGTAAATTGGATTAATAATTCAATGTACTACGCTCTAGACTCGTCGCTGCGTCCAGCGCTGCGCTCAAGGCTGTTTCCCACAAGGAGTTTAGGAGAACGAACGAGTCAATGTAATTTTAATCACCAGACTAAACGCAAACAACGTGTCTTCTATAAGATATAAATACTCTTTGATAACAGCTGCGTTGGATCACCGTTCTCTGAACACATGCATTTTATCATTCCAATAAAGATCATTGTTTTATTAAGAAGATCCCACACGTGATCTTTGTACCTACTTTGTATGCGTAGTTAACTAGCTTCAATCAGTGGCTTTGCTTTTGTATAAGTCGGAAATTATCTCTAGTTATCGTACTCCTGGAATAAAAAGTATCACTATGTGCTTCTCTATGATCCATCATGAAAATTGATTAAATTGTTATTTTTTCGAAAGAAACAAACAAGTAGACAAACATATTTTCTTATTTATAATATACCATTAAGTATTGCTTCTGCCAATGGTTCTGCCCTCATAAAAAAGCTCGATAGTTAAAGGTGGTATTATAATTATGTCCTTTTCCGAGTTTAAATTCGTCAACGTCAAAATTAGTTCAGCAGTTTAAACGTAAAAATGTGACAAACAAATAGATACTTTTTTGCAGTTATGATATGTATTGCTTATTTTATATTTACATTGTCACACGTTTTAATGCGTCTACAGTCGCTTTTACATACAATCGTAAAGTTCAATAAACAATGCGAATAGTAACTAGAAACACATGAGATATGTTTTGTCTCATGATTTGTTTTAAATATATGATCGATTCTGAAATTATAGTGATCCAATCACCAATCAGTGGTCCGCAAGTATTTAAAACAGGAAGAGGCGAGGAGCTGGCGAAATGAATGGAAGAGTGAGTGAATGAGTTACTTTCTTCATAATATGACAAAGTGGACTCATACCTAAAGAACGGCACTGGATCATCGTTCTAGACACGTTTTTAGAAGCCCAAAGGAGACTTTGAAAGGATTTTGGAGAATTTCGAGATTTCTTATGGTATTAATCAGACAGCAGAGGACATACCAGGAGCTCATAACGCGATCCATTTAAAGACCTAAATTGAACTGTTATGGGAACTGAACCGAATAAAAAACACTGAACTGAGGAATTGAACTGTTATTCTTTCTCGCTCGTACACTAAACATTTTAACACGTCATGGTAAGGATGGAAGGTTTTAATAGAATAGAATAAACTTTATTGTACACCAAAAAGTAGCATAGCCTGTACATAAACTTAAATCTATGGGTACAATGGCGGTCTTATCGCTAACAGCGATATCTACCAGAACCTTAGCATGGATTGTAATGACTTAAATAATACAGGGTCTGCGGTGTACTGCTAACAATTGAATCTAAAACATTTTTGTAAATATCTACCTATTTCCATTGGAATGTTAACAACATTTGACAGACAAATATGGAAAACTACTGGCGCAGTAGACAATGTAAGTATTTTAAAAGGAAATGCAGTATAAAAACTTGGCAAGTCTTCCTCTATTTAGTGATAATATTACTCGTAATGTCAAGGTTTCTCTTTTAGTTCAGGCAACAGATATTGGTAATGGGGACACATTCCTCCGACTGTGATGTCATATTTAAATAGGTTTGATGGAACCCTTTTAAAACTTCTATTGTCTAAGTACGTTAATGACGACCGATAAAGAAATAACATCATTTAAAAATAGAATACGGTTTAAAATGGTTTTGTTCTAAATCGTAAATGAGTAACACCGGTTAGTTGGTATTGGTACATTGTTCGTATTATGGACGTCACTATTTTTACCTCGGAGTACTTTACCTACGTCATGTAGCTCTGTGGTTATTTATTACCCTGCATCCTGAGGTATGTCTCTAACTATACGCTTTTCTTTATTTTATTTTTTTGGTCCTCTACATACTTAGATACTTAAAAATACTTAGATAAATGTATGCCAATACCAATACACTAAAAAAATATTTATTCTTAAATTATTCTCAAAATAATCTAAAACCAACTAGGCTAGAATCAACTTCGCAAAAACCTTGATAATTTTGCTGTAATTACCAAATACATGAGCAGCAGTAACTATTGAATAATAGGCTTACATAAGTAAGTCTATCTAGGTCTAAAAACGTACCTAGGTAGTAGTAGGACACCTGTTTAATTTTATTATAACATCAGCAACATAATCAACAGGCAGGTACCCAGTGTAGTCAGCTCCAATTAATCTATGCATAATTTATAATAGAACTACAAAATTAGACATTGTTTGATATGAGGTAAAAGCTATCGTTAATACACCGATGGCATACAATTTACGTTGAAAACGATAAAACATTCAAGGAATACTTTTAAAATATTATGACCGGCGATCGCGTGTATCAACGCGTCCCATAGGATATTTAAAACGTTTTAGTAATAAAAGCATGTCAAATTGACTGTAGTCTGTCTAGGTAGTATCGCTACTACACTACAGGGGGTGGCTTAATTCAATGACAACCTTTTAGAGGTGAAAGTACTTATTAATATGGTTTTATTTATTAATTTATGTTTGTATACAAGCAAGCTAAAATAATAGATAAATACAGCTAAAGCACAAAGTGGGTGCTTATTTCAACTTCTAAAAGAACTACGAGCTGCGTCAACAGATTTGAGTGAGAAATTATGTAGACACAGTTCATATATAAATTCATAAATATGGAAATTAAAAATACCAAAATAACTTGACTAAATCAAACAAAACAACATACAAGAAACAGTAAACAAATGTGCCCATAAACAGACAAAATACATAAATTATATTGGCCAACCATAAAATATTGAAGCGAAAATCGGTTGCTGAGTACATTTTTTATAATCCGATACAACATAGGGAACGGCCGATTATTTTTCACGATTTCAGGTAAAAGTTTACTGCGGTGTATTGGCCTCTTTTGCTTTTGTAAACAGTTCTGTCTGAGGAAATATTGATGTCTGGAAAAAGACTGAAATACGGCTGTATATGGCAGAAGCTTACTTTATTTCTTTTGTTCTCTTTTAGCTCTTAGTTATTTTAGAGTCATATCAATTGGGATATTGTATAGTTGAAAAACCAGTACTGGCTATAAAAGCTTAAGAAGGTTTCTAGCCAGAATGACGGGCCCACCAAGTAGCAAGTAGGTAAGAGTTGGATGTAATGGAGAAGATCTACATAACACTACACTATTGCATTAGGTTGATATTTGGAATCGGATTCGACAAAACATTTGGGAAAAAAACAGCAAAAAAGCGCCAAACTTTTCGAGCAGTGTGATGCAGTTGGTAGCAGTTATTTTAGTTCAGTCCTATATTTTGGCAAATATCTTTATTTCTTTGGCCAAAGATTGTGCCAAAGAAATAAACATAGGTATATACAAACTCTCGAAAATTATTGTCCTCCTTTTGGGACAGTTGAATAACGAAGAAAACATTAATCCAATCCGAAACATTCCTTTGATAGTTCAGGAAGGGGCTTAAAAGTCCAAACATTAATAGGTAACCATATCTATTGCGTAGGATACATACATAATACTTTGCATCTTGCGTAGGCGCCAGTTTAAAAGCCTGATATACAATTAGGGAATGCAAACCGGTTAACTCGAAAACCGAAAAACCGGTTTTTCGGCATATTTTTATTGATTAAAATAACCGGTTTTTTTTTTCAAGTAACCGGTTTTTTCGAGTTTTTTTTTATTACTTTCAAACGACACTATTTTTAGCAAACATAGTCTTAAAACGCTGTTGAGGCTTGTTTTCAGTCGTAGGTGTGTTTATAAATACTTATGTACCTACCATAGTGATAGCTACATCAATTGTACAGTTCTTCTGTTTACGCTCATTAAAAATCCAGGCCAGCCGCATGTTGTGGGAACAGGCAGTGAATGCTGTCAGGGGCAGAATTAAAATCTCGTAAGGACACCAAAATTATTATTCGCAGATGGAATACCCACTGTTGTTACTCATCATAACATCATCATCACCAAGGTTCATTTTAGTGAAAATGGTCTAGTCTAATATCAGCTAAAGAGTATCAAGATACTATCCTAAACGCCATAGCAAAGCCTCTTAACCCGTTGTGTGTCTAAACGTGGATCCACGCGAGACACAATGGCTTTTTAATTGTGTCTCTAATTACGGCACACGAGAGGTTAAAGCCTATCTCTTTTTTATAAAATACTAGGGGTTTTTCAGCAAGACTCAGCTTCTGGTCACAAGGCACGCACTACCCAGGCTTAATGCCTTGCAGCGAGTGTTTCTGACTTTATTAAGGCTGATGATTGACCTTTGGCTAGCCCAGACCTCAACCCTTGACAGTCGTACCGGGCAGCGGTCGCTCTAGCGGCACGTGGGGTTGCGATATTCGTTGGTAAGATCCAGGAGTTGGGACTCGAGGTGGCGCTACACAAATCCGAGGCTATGTGCTTTCACGGCCCTCGGAACGCGCCACCATCAGGTTCCCAACTAACGGTAGTAGGAGTTCACATCGGCGTCGGGTTGACGATGAAGTACCTGGGACTCGTCCTCGACAGCCGGTGGAATTTCGGGGAGCATTTCCGATGTCTGGCTCCCAAACTCAACCTGACGGGGGCTGCACTCAAACGGCTCCTGCCCAACCTTGGGGGTCCAGATGCCTCCTGCCGGAGGCTCTACGCGGGGATCGTTCGGTCCATGGCCCTTTACGGAGCGCTGGTGTGGGCGTCCTCGCTGCAAACACGACCGACGGCCATGCTGAACGCCTGCCAAAGGGTCATGCCAATGCGGATGGTGCGGGGATACCGCACGGTTTTCCGCGAAGCGGCGAACCTTCTTGCTGGCCTACCACCATGGGATCTGGAGGTAACAGTCCTTCCACACATGCACTATATGCGCGTGGAGATGCAACGCCGGGCTGAAAGTCCGCTGCCGCGACAGGTCACGGCATGGCGGACAGAGCTCCGGCATGATCTCACGGTGAAATGGCGTCAGCGACTATCGCAACCCAGTGCTGGACACGCCACAATTATGGCGATAAGTTCCCTCTTTGAGGCGTGGCTGGAAAGACCTCACGGCGTCCTTACCTTCCGCATGACGCAGGTCCTCACCGGACATGGCACATTCGGGAGGTACCTGTTCCGGATTAAAGCGGAAGTGACGCCCGGGTGTAGCCATTGCGCGGAATGTCCGGAAGACACGGTGGAGCACACAGTCGAGGTGTGCCCGGCTTGGGCGGACCATCGCCGTGCCTTCGTGGGGGCGATCGGCGACGGAGACCTTTCGCGCCGGGCCTTGGTTGAGGCCATGGTCCAGAGCGAGGAGGTCTGACTTCTGCGAAGCAGTAATGCTCGCAAAGGAGGAGGCCGACCGCATCAGGTAACGGCGCTCACGCCGCCGCCGCCGGGATTCCAATCCCGATTTCCGGCCACCGTAGGCGCGGGCTTGCAGACAGTGAGCAATGGGTAGCTCGCTGTCCGGCCGTTCGGTAATAGTCCGGACCAAGCCCAAGTCGTCGACGGCGTGCACTGTTCCCGCGCGCCTCAAAGAGTTGTCAGCAACAGCAGGAACCCAGCCGGGCCGAAACCTACTAGGACCAGGGTTATCCGAAAGGGAACTCGAGCCCCGGTATGAAGGCTAGAAGGAACAGGGTGGGTCTTTTAGTCAGAAAGAGTCTGACACTATCTCCCGCTCCGCCCAAGAGCTGGGGTTGTCATTGGATGATTTTCCCACCATAAAAAAAAAAGACCTCAACCCGTGAACTACAAATTGAGATCTAGAGAGAGCATGGGCTGCATGTAACAATAATTCAAAATCCTTAAAAATTCTTTACGATCAGCAGTGGGCAACTTTCCAATGATCACCATGCGTAAACAGATGACGCGTGGCCTAAACGCTTAAAAGCCTGTGTTAAGGTTAATCTACACCGATACTAATACTCGTATAATAAAGACGTAAAGATTGTTTTTTTTTTTTTTGGTTTTAAGAGGTAACCTCTGGAAGTACTGCTCCAATTGCTAAAATTTTTTCACCGATAGAAACCTGCTTTGTTTCTGAGTGACATAAGCTATATTTTATGTACGCGAGCCAAGCCGCGGGCCAAAGCTAGTGGTGGATATTTTGAGTAGAAGTATATATTAACTTCTAGCTTAGATTTTGTGATTGTATGACATCATTCTGAGACATTCGTTTTTATGAAGTTGAGATTATTTCTTTTTAACAGGATTCATATTAGGTATACAATATATTTTTTAATAGATAAGTTCCAAGATAAGTTTAAAAATATTTACTTAGAATTTCACAAGCAAAAAAATTAAAATTTTCACTTAAAAATAAATTTTCAAAAAACTAATTTTAAAACCGGTTACCCGGTTAACCAGTTTTTTAAGAAAAACCGAAAAAAAAAACCGGTTTGTAATTTTGGCGGTTTTTGCATTCCCTATATACAATCATGCAACTACCGTTCGCTGCACCGGTAACTGACGTCATAGGCAGGTATTCTTCTAGACTAATACTACTTATTAAGTGGCGCAAATACCTTACTGGTAATTACAGTTTAGAGCTGTTTGAGGTCGATGCTGGGGTCATGGGTAGTGGTGGCATAGCTACCTTGGATGGCAACCGGTGCGGAAGTTAGTGTTAGAAAGAATCGAAAGATAAAAGCAATAAATTTTCAAATTATAAAGGTCATGATCATTTATGTCTTTATTGTCTATATTTAAAATATCGAACAAAATTAAATTAATAAAGTTGTTAAGAGTGTGTATGGATGAAGAAATAGAGGAAGGCCAAGATAAGACGAATGGATTGTGTGAGGAGTGATATGTAGGAGAGTTAGTGATCTCATGACGAGTGACAGGACAGAATGGAAGAAAAACATGTTATGCCTACCCCAAATAAGGACAAGAGCAGAGAGATAATGATGGTGATGATGAATAAAATTAAGTGACAAAACAAAAAAAACTAGGACAATAAAAATGTGTGGCCGGTATATAATAATACTTACCGAGTGTAAATGAGTACCCAGGTACTATATTTTTAAGACACGGTCGGAAAACTCATGCTAGAAATAGACAATAATAATCGAAATATTTTTCAGATACCAATGCTGTATAAGAAAAACCATCTGTTTCATCGCGGTTTTTGTTTCCTTTGTTTTAGATATGAAAATAAACACAGGAACAGATTCTTAACATTCCTATTAAAACCGCGTGCATGCTGCATTTTTGTTAGTTTCTGTTCGATAGTAGTTTTAACCTTTGGTAACACCTTGTAAACTTCGTTTTCCGATGTTTTTAATATCTACACTAAAATTCTAAAGATGTACAGTATGTTTCTTTATTTGTAGGAGGTAATCTCTAAAAGTATGGTCCGATTGCAAACATTTTTTCACCAATAGAAAGCTGCTTTATTCCTGAGTGACATAGGTTATAATATATTTTTTACACCACCTGCTCGATAATGTCGTTTTATACGTCATACAAACCTCACTTAAAGCAAGTAATTCTATCCCTAGGGAGATAATGCAGTATGGCCGATCCCTAGGGAATAATGAGATTTGAATTTGGAGCATCAAGAATCGTCAACATTGTGAATTAAAATGTAGGCGCATCGAACAAGTTGACTCGAAATTCAAACCAAAGAGTATGTAATCACTATGATTCAAACTGGTCACTAACAAAAAAAAGAAAATAGAATAAAACGTGCGTACATACTGACGACACGGGAGCATTATAGAAAATTGAAACTATAGAATTTTGGAGTAGTGAATTTTGTTTGTTTGATGAACTTGTAAATATAATACTTATATTTCTCTAATATATAGATTTGGTCGACCAAATTGTCTTTTAATTATCTCACAAATGGTGTAAAAAGTAGAGTATGCAACACGGGGATAAAGCTGTCTTTGTCTTGGGCGGCTTAAATTCCTCACTTCACTCAGGTTTCTTTATTAATTCCCTCGCAATGCTCGGGAGTTAATTTTATAAATCCCTCACTATCGTTCGGGATTAAAATCAGCAACCTTCGTTTCGTTCGGAATTCAACATGCCGCCCGCGACTTAAAGACACTGCTTTATCCCCTAGTCACATAAACTACTATTATGTATGTAGGCAAAGCCACGGGCAAAAGCTAGTTGTTCGTATATTGAAACAGTACCTAAGTACTTTCAAGCCTAGAAAAACTACCAATATTTTAAAAGTCACCTTGTATATGTACTTACTAGGTGGATACGTAAGTACCTTGATATTTTTGTCGGAAATGTTGGCTAACTGTCGATATAAATATTACCTTCCGACAGTTTACTTGAGCAACGTTAACCTAAATTGAATGGATAGGGAGTGGTTGGTGAAACAATATTTGTTTTAGAAAAATAATTACCTGCCTGTCAAGTATTCATTTTCTTCTGTACCTATACCTAAAAGCCTGAAACTAAGGTTTCTTGTTTGGCGAGATATCTTTGAATGATGTATATCTAGTTGTTTTTATTATTCGCAAATTGATTCCTTGTGGATAATATTGTGATTTGAAATTGGAGTTGTTTTATATCTCAAGTTTATGTGCAACTGGACAATATGCGGATTGGGGGAATAATTAAAACAGGCGCGATCTCGGTAAAATGGAGCTGAGAATTTTTATGTAGTGTTGACTATTATTACTTCAGCAAAGTTTGCTGAGAAGGTCGACTTGATACATTTGCTGCCAAATACTACAAAAACATTAGATGTGCGATGTGTACATCCATAATCTAATGGTATAAAAGTAACTATTTATACGAAGACATGGCTTAAAGGACTCAGAACCCAAGCCAGCAAAATCATTAACAAAAAAAAAACTTTTTAAGTGCTCCGAAAGACCGGGCAGATTGTGCATAGTGGCGAAAATCAGAAATTACGGTTTTGGATTTTGGGTCATTGAAATATATGTGACAAAGTGATAATAGAATAGTCCATTTCGACAATTTGGCGAACAACCAGAGTAAACAATTTCTTTTTGTTTCATAAAATTGAACACACTTTTTATCTCGTGTTCAAAATAAAAACAACTAAAAATTTTCCGTAGATCTTTCGTACCTACGATGTATTTTCATTCGATGACTTAAATGAAGTATTTCCCGGGTAAATAATTATGTATTTTCACGGAGAAAGTAATTAAGATAGTACAATGAGATGACAATGAATGTTATGACTAGACTAGTCTTGATTACATGTTTACATACTTAATTAAAAGCAAATACATAGACAAAGAGTGCAAAAAAACCAAGCAAAACATAATAAATTAATGTTGGTGCCAAACATCAATGGTTATCACAAAGACACACAAATTCAACTCTTTTAAGCCAGATTGAAGTAAATTTTATTCCAAGACCCACTCGCTTGTGTAAATACATGTAAATCGCCGAAAACAAAGCTCACGGTGATGTCACAAAATAGATAGGTACAGAAGTAAATCTACATACAAAGCGCGCTCGAGCAACGCACACATAGACACCGCTTACGGACACGATATCTCGGAGCGCCTCGGCCCACTCGTCGAACAGTTCCGGCTCAAACGCTCATTAGTGTGCGTCCACCGACCGTAGATATAAAAAGTGAAGTACATACATGAGATTGTCTTCTGTACCTAACTATTTTGTGGTGATGTGCCAAATTGAACGAAACGACACGCTTTGATACCTACACTAAAAATAGAAACACCTATATTTCTTCATAGAGAATAAATTATTGAATGAGAGCGATTCGTTTGTTTGATAAGAGACTTACTAGCCAACGCCAAGACAACGACGATAATCCGACCTGTCTATGAATTATTTCTAGGGTAGAAGCATTGTAGAAGGCATGCATTCAATTTATATGTACGTATAATGATCGTTGGTCTGCCGTTTTAAGTTACCATTAATATTCAAGTCAAACCCCCCAGGCAAGGTTTCTACTGCCTTCTAATTATGTCATATTACGTGGAATAGACGTAATTTCTTTTTTTTCCATTTAAAATTCTATTCAACGTTTTGTGGTCATCCAGATTATGGTTGTATCTTTTGAAATCCTTTGAAGAGGACCTTATAATCTAAATAGTTCTTTGTCTTCAATTGGGTATTAAAATGCATTTCTCATATTATTGATCGGATAATCTTTGCAGCTGAAAAGGTCAAATATTGTTAGATAAACTTGTTTTTCTATTATAATTCATACATTATTATTTAAGATTGCGTTACAAAACAAATTGTTATGATCAATGTCAGTCAGCTTACGTCAAATAAACAATCAAGTAGAGATTTCTCAGTCGGATTTTTGCTATTTGAGAATTTTATTATACAGAAACTCTATTATTGAAAAGTTTAATGAACTTTACTACGTAGTTACACGTTTACGACTAGATTCAATGACATTTAAATAAAATTATGTCAAGTTTAGATTCCTATAAGTATCGAGTTTTGATTTATAAATTTTCTGTGACCAAATATTTGTATAATAATTTACACGCGTTCATAAAACCTGCTGTACACTGCTTTGTAAAATTATTCATTTCAAAATGTTTTAGGTAGGTAGTAATTATAGCAATATATGCAGAGTGATGATGCAAATGCTTAGGCATGAATATCAAATCGCCAACTTCCTTTAAGGAACTGTTTAAAATTCTCATAATATGAAGTTCGTTTATTAAAAGAAAATAGATCTAATAATGTAATACTAAGAGTGGCTTGCACTAAGAGTTGCATTACAGTTTCCGTCAAAATTAATTTTAACACTAATATTAAAGATGACATTTGATTTTTACCATCTGCTGTCACTGTCAAGAACAATTTTAGTTTTGAAAAAAATTGACCAGATTTGACGGTTGGTGAAGCATTGGTCGTTAAAGTTGGTTTGTACAACTCTTATGAAACAAAGTTGCCTTATGACTGCCGCTAAGCACAGTCTACAGTGACTCATACAGCCGTCTCCTGCACTTTACTTCGCCTTATATATAAAGAAGCAGAACAATGATTCATTCCCAATAATAAATAAAAACAACTCATCATTGAAACTTTCCAGTAAAACCTTCATTAATTAATGATAATATATTGTCAAACACATTCCGATTACTAATGAGATTTATTCTATTAATAGTCAAGCCTAGAAGAATAACAATATTAGGCAAATTAAAGCAATAATGAAAATTACTTTATTTAAATTACGGTTCATTTGATTGGCTAGGTTTACTAATGCCATGCTAATTGACTTTAATATTGTAATAATGTCTATGGTAACATCAAAGACTAAGAATATCCTTCGCGAAGCATGAACAAAGACAAAACTTAGAGGCGTATTGAGAATTTTTGGCCTACCTACTGTTTGATCATAATGTTTTTTTTTTTTTTACTAACTCAATAATCTTAAAAAAATAAAAACGATCTTTCATAGTAATTCGCTGTACTATCTGTATATGAATGGAAAAAGGTTAAAAATATGCATTACAAAAAACCTAAATTTAAAAATGTTATAGTTGTTCAAAGAATCGATGCGACCCCTGGGAGTCACATAGTTATAGATTAATAAAATAAAATTGTATCATCAGAACTAAATTGAAATGCATTCATTATGATGTAGAATAGAATAGAATAAACTTTATTGTACACCAAGACATAAAAATAAACTTAAATCTATGGTTACAATGGCGGTCTTATCGCTGACAGCGATTTCTACGAGACAACCTTAGGGATGGATTGAAACAAATAAAACAATACAGGGGTAGTCTGCGGTTTAGTCTTTGAAATGATATATTTATATATACATAGATATATATATATGTTATATATATATAAGTATATATAAATAAATCATTTCAAAGTAATATTATACATAGAAATATATATATTTAAATTTATATATTTCTATGTATAAATATTAAATTATACATTTATAATATCTTACACAATTTCATTGAATAAAGAGGGAAAAAAATAAAAATAAAGAGAAGATGTAGGTTTCTAGAACATAATATTGAATTTGTAAAAGTATGTAGTCACATAAAATACTATATAACCATATTATGACCGATACGAGTAGAAAACAAACTTGTGCCAATTAGTTAGATCCTTCATTACACAATGCTATAAGCTATTAATGTCAAAAAAGTAGGCGAAGTCAAGTAGGTTCTTGGAATCCGGGTTTCTTGTCAAATCACTTTTAAAACTGAGGTGTTATTCAACTTCGATGTTATTTGATAACAGTTCTTTTTTCTCGTTTCAATTTTGATTTCGTTTAGACTGTTACGATTGATTGTCTACCTAACTATTTTTATTAATTGTTATAGTTTGATTTGCCACAGTGAATTAGTAGCTATATTTTACACAATATGTACCTACAATTTACAAACACTACAACATTGTACCGCATTACAATAGAACTTACTATATTTTGGGAATAATATTTCCAATAGAACTTTAATTAGCTTATAAATTAAATAAAAGTCTGATTATATTATTGTGTGTAACCAAAGAAGACATAGGTATTATTATTATTACATAATGTATATACATACATATACATTTATATCAATATATCATAAATACACAATGTCCCAACCGATTGTCAAGAATTTTAGAACAACATTGATTGAATTAGAGACTGTTCGGAATTGGAACACAGATGTGGTGCTGAACCATAAATAATAGAAACATTGTGTGTTACCAGTGTTCACCCGGTTCACAAATCGTTCATTTGCGAACAGGATAACTCAAACAGCATGATTTTACAGGAGAGCATTTCTAAATTTGAATAAATAGGTACCTACCTACAATTATCCTCATAAATTACATTTCCTGTTCATTACTGGTTTTTATGCAAGAAATATAACACAATTTATAACTTAACTTGTAATGAAATAGAAAGTATCTTTATACATAATTTGTTTTGTGATATTTTACCTATGTTATATTAGTATTTTAATTTATTTGTCAAATCATCCTCGTCGCCAATAAGCGGAATATTTTCTACGTAATGGAAAACCTCTTCTAAACATGCCAAAATACCTGTTAAGTTTGCCAATAGTCTGTACTTTCTTTGTATTGATATAAAAAGGGATAAACCTATGAACTTTGGACTCAATCGTCGCGTGTTCTTTGACCGCGCGTGTTTTTTGGCACCACATTGACTGATCTATATCAATTGGTTCCAATTGACGTCATACCGTGCAGCCTCGGTAATGGCCTAACTACACGTTCTAAAGGTTTTTCTACATGAATATTTTAATAAATTGATGCATATGTAATTGATCACGAACTTAGCTTTAAATACATGTAAGGACGCGTGTTTTGCATTCAACGGCAACAAGGATGATTGTTATTTCAACAAAAATCGTTAAATGCGTTATTGTGTAATTATCATCATTTCAGTTGTTCACGTCCACTGTTGGACATAGGCCTCCCCCAGGTGTCGATATAATGTCCGGTTCTGTGCGCCTCGCATCCATCGGATTCACGCGCCCCTCACCAGGTCATCGGTCGACCTTGTGCTCCCACCCCGCCAAAAAAGACCTCTGCCTTACGACGCTGCGTCTACCGGTACGTGGTCACCACTCCAGAACCTTTCGTCCCCATCGACCATCTGTTCTGCGAGCAAATGCCCTACTCTGGGGGCCTAGACAAGAGGCATTCGCTCCGTGACGTTTTCGCTTCGAAGTTTGAATTCGCCTTAGCGATGTCGACTATTGTATTATATGAGCGGGAATTATTGTCATGCCCTGGAGTTTGATCTATATTGGGAACGACTGTATTGATGTCTAGACTTCCCAGATGCAGCTGCATATTTGTATGTTCACCGGACAGTTTAGAGCTATTTTGTACAGTATTAGTCAGTCTGTTCAGTATTTTCTGAAAGATTGAATAGAATTCTGAAATGATTGAGATTGTGAAGGTATTTATACATACTATAGATTTATATTTGGTGCTCGTGCACCTATAACTCGGTAGGTAGTTATGTCATAACATGATTAATCCTAATCTTATTTTCTGTTTGAAATAAAATTATTGAAATTGAAGTCAATCGATTCATTTCCCTAATGTCGTTCTATTTATAAATTTCCTAACTGATAGGTTACACACACCTACACAAATCATCTGATAGGTAAACTCGTTAAAAGTAAAAGGTTTTGACATTTGAGAAAGGAATTGAAAAAAAAACAATAATAATATAATAATTAATTACATATATTGTTTTAATGAAATTACATTAAGTGATGGTTACATATCGTAAAATAATAAAAACAACAAACGTCTAACCGTGACTTTTATTTTTTGACAACTTTAAGTAGATTTTTGTTTTATCATTTGTCACAATCTGCACCAACAGTCGTTCAAGCTAATGTGGGGTTATAAGACAATAGATTAAAGTAAGTATCTACCTATCTTTTTCCTGAACGATTCGGACTAAATTAGAATGCACTAAGCTTGAACTAGACTCGTGGGTACTCGTCAATGAATCATATTGGTCGACTTCCTTGAATGAGTACGATTTGCTTTAGGTACCTGCACAAAATGACTCTCTACTATTAGTCAGAACACCTACAAAGTTACAAACTATTTGTTTTGTTGCGTAAGCAAATCCTATGAGTCGTATAGCTCCTTATCGACCTAGCTCAACATTACAGTACCTATAGGTACCCTAACTGGTCTGAGTCAGTAACTACTAAAGGTAGCCACACACTTAGGGTTACCATATCTCAGGATTTGTCCTGAGATTTCAGGATTTTTGGACTCTTCTCAGGATTGCGACTAGATTTTGCAAATCTCAGGATATTTACAATTTTCAATAAAATACAGTTTACACTTATAAGTTAAGCTTAAACAAATTAATAAAAACGCCTAACAAAAAAAATATTAAACTAAAATTAATCTTCCTTTGGTCCGCAGCGAGAAAAAAATTTCAAACTGTAAAAAATCTCATGATTTTTCAATGGCAATCGGGCTTTTTCTCCGGACTTTTGATTGTTTCATCTGGTAACCCTACATACACGTTACGAGTGTACTTGACAGGTTTGTCTGCACAGTTATACTTGTCAGGTAAGCTTGTAAGGAAACTTGCACAGTTGTGCAACATACACGCTCCTGATTACCGGTAAAACTCAACTGTATACCTGTAGGCAAACCTATCAGATATACCCTAGCGTGTATGGCTACCTTAAAGGCAGACATTATTTATGTAAATACTAACATTTGGCTAGCAACTTCGTTCGCGAAAATGTTTTCATAAAATCTTTAACATCTCTTACTGTATTTTGAGGGTAGTTTTGTAAAACTAATGACAGTCTTTATTATTCATTTAGATTAGAATTGGTGCCAAGTTTCAAGTTTATTCGCCCGAGAAATAAGATTCCCCCTTACAACCCCTAAGTAATTTGTTTTTTTACGGGTAGTTTTGAAAAACGAATAATGAAAACCTTTTTTTTTATTTACTTAACTTTTCCCCTTTTATTATTTTTTTATATGTATATTGGGCCGGGGAAAAAATTTTGAATACAAACGATTTTTCCCTTTTTACCCCCTTAAAAGTTGAAGTTCCAAAAACCTTTTCTTAGTGATCGCCTACATTATAAAAGGAAGCCTTGTGCAAAAGATATCCCTACACCAAATAATTTCGGCTATACGCTGATATGTCAGTCAGTCAGTTTCTCATATTTTTTAGATATAAATATATAGTTAGTAGTGTCAACACAAACCCAATATGAAGACAGACGTTACAAACCCATCCGGACTACTTACCTACAAGCCATACCCTGTCAAAGACAACCGACGATCGCGGAACAAACACACCATTATAGGCTAGCTAACTGTCGCCTACATCACACCCTGATGCAGTTACACCTGCAATGACCTGCATAATAGATTGTCTATGGCCCCGTAGTGCTAGAAAGCGAAACTGTCAACACAAACACTGTGTAACCACGGCCTACTGTAATGGTGTGCACGTTTCCTTACAAAACGACGCTAAGGTCAGTTTGATGTCATGGGTGCATCACGCCTGACGTGCATGGAAATCTGAACCTACGTTGTTTTCCTCAACTTAATAAGGAAAAGAATCACTGTTTTTTTGGGAATTTCGAAATTCAAAAGTTCTTTCAACAGATACTGTCAAAAGGTAAGAGAAAAAAATTAGGTTTGGTATATGTTGTGGCCAGATATTGGAATTGACCAGTTCACGACATGGCCAGCTAAAACGGGCCAGATTGTTTAAACGTTAACATTTGGTGATAAATCAATCATCGTTTAGCCATATCATCAATGCAGGATATCTGTGATAGTAAAAAGTCTAAAGAAAGTAGGCCAAACGAGGCTTGACATATCATCAAACTTTGATGTTTTAAACGATCTGGCCAGTTTTACTAGGCCATATCATGAATTAGTGATCAATTTTTAAGATTTGTTCACGATTTAAATGTTTCGTCGTCATGAATACTAAGTAATAGTCAAAAAGACAAAACTACAATAAGTGAGTCTCATAAGTAGCAGAAACTACATATATAAACTATTCCGGAAATTATTAAACTATATTTTAAAAATAGTTTATACCAAATCGATATTTATTCTTTGGATGGGGCCAGACAACAACAGTATGAATTGAGATAGTCGGAGCATGATACGAGTAATAATAAAGTGAAGGCTGCAAACACTGATTAATAATAAGGTCTAAAGCTAATGGCCCATTATGTCCCTATCGTGGCGAAGGATGGCCTGATGTTGGCTAGATGTCAGTCATCATTGAACCTAGCAACCATGACATTAACAGGTAAAACGTTTGTTTGTAATTAATTCTGATTAATAAAGAATTGATAATAGATAGCATCGCATTCACATTGTGTTTTATTCGTTAATTCTCTTTTATTATTTGTGTCGAGGATTTCCAGGCATCAATCACGTATTAAGAACTTATATTAGTTTCTATACAAATCGGAAATAAACAAAAACTTCGTATCGTTATGAATCATTTTCTAAAACATTGTTCATTATAACGTATTTATGAAGTAATGCAGTAGTTTCCAGACTACTTAATCGATTTAATAATTTGATAACCTTGTAATCAACTAACGTATTGGACACAGAACATTAGACGGACTAAAAATTATGTTTCAGACCGATAAAAAACTTTCCACAGCATAAAAATATACTCGAACGATACTGGCTGGATGTATGATGCACACTTGGGATTTGAAAAAAAGAACGAATGGTCGTCACCATTCGTTCTTTATTCGTATTTAAAAATAAATTTATGTTTTTTCTCCTCCTTGTCATTCTGTCTCTCTTCTTTTCGGTAGTGTCAATACCAGAAGTATAATGTAAATGTTTGTTTTTATTTATTTATCGCTTATATTCACAATGGAAAACATCGATCCGTCGAATTTTGCACAAAATCTAGTATAACCAACTGACATTTAGCCTTACAATTAGACAGATCATGTACTAAATACATTTTGTAACGAAGTGAATGGAAACGTAAAGATCACATAGAATGCGAGATTGCGTGGTATGCACTGAATACTAAACAATACCTTATTACTAGCTAAAGTTTCCCATTAATTTAGAAGTTTATATTTGGACAAAGGTGATACACTAAGAATTGATTTGGAAGAAGCCTTTTTATCTATTTATGCAATTATTTTCATTAAATTATAAGTGAAACTTTTTTTTAAATATATTTCTTTAAAGGTACTCATTGATGATTAGAATTATATGTTTTATACACTAATAAGTATAATAAAGAAGTAACGTTTGTTTTTATGTTTTTTTGTTTGTAGAAGGTAATCTCTGGAAGTATTGGTCCGATTGCTAAAATTTTTTCTCCAATAGAAAGCTGCTTTATTCCTGAATGTCACAGGCAACTGATGAGACAACAACAAATGTTTAATTATATTTTATTAAATAATCAACTGCTGACAATTTCAAGTTTTTCATGTTTCCAATCATAGATTTATAAGAACATTTTTCCAATAATATGTCACTGTTACTTCAGATCAGACTATTGTCACTTCAAACTAATCGATGCCCCGTTTTCTTATCCAATTTACTAAATGGATTTCGGTCATTGTCATCATTAAGAAAGATATATTACCTAGTTACGTACAACTGTGCCTAATCTGTTAATTTTAAATATGGAGATTAGATTTTGATAACAGCTAATAGGTCTAATATTAGACAAAAACTGATAATATAGCAAGGGTGTTTCATTATCGTACGGATTTCATCACGCATAGGGATTTGCTCCGCATGCGTAACTCCTGCAAATGTTCTTTTCATTCAAATATTTATAGTGATGCGGGGAATTCGCTCGCAGTAGCTCGCAGGGCAGCGTGCGGGGCGGAGCAATCCCGCATGCGTAATGAAATCCGCATGATTTTAAAAACACTCTAAGAAAACAGATAGGTACAGATACTTAAGAAAAATTCGTCTTCCTACGTAATTTAAAAATAATCCTATTTAACGAAACAAAGCGACCATCTGCTGTTTTGTACTGCCATTGACTTTGTTTACAATATTCACAAATGCATACGAATGAGATGGGTGGGTATAATGTTTTGTATTTTTAATCAAATGAATATCTAGTTTATATGGATATATACCTACTCAAGCACTTGATATTCATATTTATAAAGCGAGTTGGTAGGTTGGCTATGCTAATTTTAGTATCATACTAAACTGGTTTCCTGTGTTTGTCTACATTAATATTATACAGAAGTAAAGTTTGTTTTTTGTTTGTAGGAAGTAATCTCTGAAAGCACTGGTCCGATTGCTAAAATTTTTTCACCGATAGAAAGCTGCTTTATTCCTCAGTGACATAAGCTATGTTTTATGTACGCGGACGAAACCGCAAGCAAAAGCTATTGTGTTATACGATGATTAGCTGTCCCTTGCTGACACCCGCTTCTGTAGGTCATAGCGTGATGTTGTATAGCTTATACTATACTATTTATCATAAATCTGGCTATCCCACACAAAAAGATTTAAAATCCAATCCGATTGGTAGTTTAGCTCGTTTAGACAAACGAAAAAAAACTCTTCCGCTTTACATATTACAGAATAGGTATACCTAAGTATTGAAGGATAATAATAGATCTTACAAGTGGGTGGTAGACGACCATTCAGAGAATGACAATCAAGACGGCATAGTCTACTAGAAAGGGAAACGACTGACAACCAGGCATTTTTATTTATCATTATGCACAGGCTCGCATTTGACCACTATCTCACCTGGTGGTAAAGATGATGTGGCCGACGATAGAGTACAATTGCCTAGAAGTAGCCTTTTCAATCGACAGTATGATGTAAAATACATAAGTACATTACTTAGAAGAGAGGAAGACCCAAAGAATCTGGATTGTGTAAAAGATGAATAAAAAATAGCCACTGGCCAGTAAGAAAAAAAAAAAAAAACTTATTAAAATAAACAACAAACATGTAGGAAATACTCCTCCTAAAAAAACTAAGATAACAACAGAACAGTAGTGAATAAAAGAATAGGTATTAATACGCAGCAGACACCCGGAAGACACAACACATTCTAGACACGTACATAATTAAGATAACATCGATCTAGGTACTCATTTGAAAACATTCAATGGATGATGAACCACATGTGAGCGTAATAAACAATTAATTATGTATTAATCGATTGTTTTAGGTATGACTTTATAGTAACAACGGTTGTGGGAATCCGATGGATGCGGTACGCGTAGGATCGTTCATTGTGGCGACACTCGGGGGAGGCCTATGTTCAACCGTGGACGTCTATCGGCTGAAATGATGATGATTATGGTAACTACTAGCTACAAAATAAATCAGTAGTGAACCATTGAAGAATATTTAAGAAATTTTAGCATTGATAGAGTGCAACTGCACTTTTGACCCCGATCTGTAGAAACATAATTATGCTTTCCAAGATAAAAACATGAGTAAATATGAATTCAATTGAAGCCTATTATATTGTATTACTAGCTTTTGCCAGCGGCTTCGCCTGCGTGATGGTAGATTTATCCATACAAACTTCCAACCCCCGTTTTACCCCCTTAGGGATGGAGTTCCGTAAAATCCGTACTTAACAGATGTTTACACCCTCTAAGGAACCTACCAGCCAAACTTTGTAGGTGTTGTACCTAGTTTCTAAGATTTCGTGATTAATCAGTGAGTGGTATTTCGCTTTTATATAGATTACTATTTTAAATATATTATTGTTTTTTGTAGCATTCGTATTGATTTTATAATTAAAAGGTAACACCCACCTCAAAATACTACACATTGAAAACCTGACAAGTTATGTTTAGGTAGGTAGGTACTGCAACAAAAAGATAAGCATGTATGCTATCACTAATAACATACATTTTGTGCAAGTGCCAAATTATTCCTACATTTAGGTATTCCCGTTGAACAGCATCCAAACTATGAAATGCCCGGGGAATCCTGACTGATAGCAGTAACGAAAACAAACTTATATGTCACACACACGTTAAACTAACTTCGAGATAATTCAGTAACGGTAGCCGGGATCATAACCTCGAAAAGATTATGACTGAAAAATAAAATTAAAATTATGAGACGATTTAAAACTATTTTGTGATGCTTGAAAGATGGCGGACAATATATTAGATTATGGGAAAGACGGAATAGATTCATAAACATATGGAAGATCAAAGTCCATACCAAATTACTGTGTTATAGAAAATAATATAAAAAAACCTACTTCTGAAACAACTACTTCGATGTTTTTAGCGGTAAGTTATAGCTTGGTCTAATTCTCATATATTTTCGTAACACTGATTGGTAAGATTTATCGGTGTTACTTGACAAAATAGGTATCAGATTAGCATTTTTACGGCGTTACAGAACTGTTACTTCCGAAATTGGTACAAAGTTACAAGTAGTGCCACACTACAGAAAAAAAAAACAAATACTTTTAATTTAGCATCATACAACCTGCCAATCAGCACTGGTCATACACTATTCAGTTTTCACGGAAGCTAACTAACATTAGGAAAACTAGTAAAGACGGAACGGACTTTCTTTTTTCAAAATTTCTAACAACCACGTAATTTGTGGCGTTCTATTTTTAAATGTTACCAAAGAGAATTTAAAAAGAAGTGAGCTCAGGTGGTGATTGAAATAATGGTTGCCAAGAAAATAAAAAAAAAGAAGTATTTATGAAATCCCACAGGAATCAGCAGCCATGCACGCGCTTAGTGACAGAGCTTTGTATTTTATTCGATCATTTCATTTTATAGTTCCTTACAAAGTGAAATAATTTGGATGATTTATACTAAGCTGTAAAATAGATATGGAATATGAATATTTTTATAACTCCTCCCGCCCATACAAAGATCATTGTTTTGGATATTTTTATCTCACAGTTCTATTACTAACAGGTTGGATTGTGTAAGAAGTGATATGAAAGAACAGGGAGTTAGTGATAGAGTGACGGGTGACAGGACAGAATGGAAGAAAAAAACGTGTTGCGCCGACCCCAAGTAACACTGGACAAGGACAGGAAAATGATGAATCCTATTACTAACAGCACAGTTAGAAGAATTGGTTTCCTTTGTATCTTCTCAACTTGTTTTGTATTTTCATTATATGAGCAAGAAGATCTGTATTGTCGAATTTAACTTTTCATAGCATCATAATTGCAATAACCAAATTAGTTCCATGTTGTTAATAGCTGTTGTCTACGTCAACACATAACATCAGCTATGTACCAATGAAAGTCCCGTCGAAATCGGTCTGACCGTTTCGGAGTTCAACCGGAACAAACACAATTTTTTTTTTTTATAGATTTCGAATATACTTTCAAAAACCGATACTTTATTTTTTTATAAATGTACAGATCTTAATCCGTAGAGAGATATATGCAGATTACTTTTTAGAGGTCACCCACCATGAATATGTATTTTAAATACATAATTATATTACAATGTAGCGAATATAAATAAACATTTAAGGTAATCTATCATTTTATCACGGCTTAGTTAATCTGATAAACTATACTATCTCTGTTATTAAATAGAAGGCGTGATAGCAACATTTCATGTGACCATTCTAAGAGAATTTGAAGCACCTATTCACCGAGTTTAGTACAAGTGTACTAGGTTTAAGTTCGATATCAACTCTTTATCTAAATTACCTAAAACTAAATAAGAATCACAATTCAGTATTTAGGTACCTACATAAAACATTGTTTGATGCACGTTATAAAAAAAAAACTATCGAGGTAGGTACAATGTTAACGGCTTCAAAATGTTTATGAACGATAGCATACCAAACAGGTACATTGATACTAGATAAGACGAAGTACTTACTTTCCCGTGAAATAGTCCGTGATCTGGCTGACTTTCCAGAAGATCTGGAAGAGTAGCATGAGCACGGTGTGGTTGATCCAGGTGTAGAGTTTGTGGCAGCTGTCCATAGCTCCCGCGCCACACGTCTCGCGCTCCCACAGCACCTTCGGGAACGAAAACTCACTCATCCGTCACACGTATATTATCGAAAGGCTCAAGGATAACACCGAAATTCAAATTCACGAGTCTACAACGCAAAGCCGAATTCAAATTTCGATCGTCGAAATGAAAGTATAGTTTCTCGCGTCGGGAAACGTGCGCCGCGATTGAAGCACAAGGGTAGTTTGACGCTTATCAATCGAGCTCTCGACCGAAAATAGCGACGATAATAGAGCGAACGACGATAAGTTTGACCGCGCTCGAACGCCGGTGCACGCGAACTGTGGCCATGAGAATTCCACTACAACGCGGCTCGTCGAATGACGAAAGATGACTCAGTTGTATCACGTTGTAGATATCGGGTATTTGTTTCTTTGCTCGGTCAGCGTGGAATGCGAGGCAACACCCGTCTGTGCGACATAGTTTGTCAAGACAGTAAGGCACATTGATGGGCACATTGTACTTTTTTTTTTCTCAAACCCCAAAAGGGCAGTGACAGGGATTCGGCGGTATTTGTACCTGGCTTTTTTTAACTTTGTGTTTATTATGACTTTGAGGAATCGTACAGTTTGCAGACTTTGTGTTTATTTGGATGTATAATATAACTTTGTGTTTATATGTACACACACAGTTACCAGTCTGGTTAATTCTGTGCTATTCCTGGCTGTTTTGATTTGGTTTATATTCTTGTGTCACAGTTTTTGTTACCGAACTCCTCTGAAACGGCTTGCCCAATTTTTATGAAATTTTTGTGTATGACATATTTGGTCTGTCTGAGAATTGTGTGTTTGCTATTTGTACACTCCTATGACGCCCCCATTTTTTTCTTTGACAATTTATATGGCAAAACAACGTTTGCATCAGCCAATCGTAGGAGTCATTAATGTTGTATATTTTACCACAACAAAACTTACGATAAAATTAAAACACATCGACCACATCGTCATTTCCCATCAGTTACGATAGAGGACAAGCGCGAGCGTGACTTGATGTTGATAGAACATTTAAAAAAAAGCAATGAATAATGACAGTACCTATTAAAGTATTGATCAAAAGCGGATATAAACGAGGTCTCTGAAACAATCAACTAGTGACTGCAATGATAACCATGTTTAGTAATTTTTACTATAGTGTACTTGATTATGCGCATGGACTATAGTGTGTAACACAAACTGCCAGTTTACTATAGTAATAGGCTACGGTTATAAACCTTTTTTATTGGACGCCATTTTGCATTACAAATAGCATTTTACTATTGAACATTATTTATATCTAATGTATTTCTGGGCCTTTATGGCGCATACCAACCATTCAATCCAATTTTAAAAATCAATAAAATTCATTTCAAAAATATTATTTCAAATAAGCATAGGTACATAAATATCAAAAGATAGTGCACGGTTCCAATTGTCGTGTATTATGGAGGAGAACGAGCAAGAAACTCCATGGTTACAATTTATACAAAAATGTTTTTACAAACTTCACTTTTAAGAGGTTTAAAGTAAGACTGACTACCAAGTAACTTAGACTAAATTACAAAAATGTGCTCTGCAAACTAACAGTAACATATTACATAATTAACGGCATCTTAATATAATCTAAAAATAGCGGTGTTGTTTTCTGAAGATTAACTGACTGTGGCAAATTTATTTCAAAAGTGGAGCACAAATGAAGTTCACACAGTTACTTCTGTATTGAACATTATTTCATTGAAGAAAAAAGATCATCAACATTGTGATTTTTGTCGATTCCGATTAATTGTAAAATTTATTGTGCACATCATAATGTTAACAGTGAAAAAAAATTACAAAAACAAGTGTACAATAGGCGGACTTATCGCAAAGGATAATCCTAATCTCTTACTGGCAACCTTTGATAGCCTGAACGAAAGAAGGTAGATTTGGGGCTGTCAAAACTTGGGATCGACGCAAAATGTCTTTTTCTTCCAAATTTCTCTATTATAGTCTCTCTAAAAACTAAAACGACTTGGGAATTTTTGAATATCTATACATCTATACTCTATACATATAAATAAAATTGGAGTGTCTGTTTGTAATATTGAAATAACTGCTTTTTACTACATGCATATGAATATACGGTATCGGGTACATACACCAAAATAACATTTTATAAAATTTTTGTCTGTCTGTCTGTTTGTCCGGGCTAATCGGGTAGCTGATGTAATAAGGAGTAACATAGGCATACTTTTATTTTAGAAAAAATAAATTCAAAATCCAGTAGTCCACGCGAACGAAGTCGCGGGCACAGCTAGTTTCTCATATCATTTAAAAAATACTTCTTCAAGGTTCTTCTATTAGTAAACAATGATGAAGATGTCTTAATCAAAGTATATTCAACCAGTGTTGACTACATCAGATTTCATTTTACTTTAATAATTTTCCAAGTCGTTTGACTTTTTGGACAGACTATACTTGTCAACGTATTCAAATGACAAATAAAAGTGACGTCGAACTTATCGTCATGCCTACAGAATGAAATTAGTATGTACGAGTACATACTCGTACTAGTTACAAATAGGTATTGACGTAATTAACCACATATAATATGAAGCAACGTCAGAAACAGGAGACAGTCATTCTCGAGATAACATTCATCCTTTGGGTATTACCCTTACGCTAACGGGACTTATATACGTCATTGAGGAAGATAGTACTAGAATACAATAATATATTTAAACTTGCTTCTACATGTACCGGAACGAATCTTGAGCGCTCGGCGTCAGACTGGGGATCGCTTTGCGCATTCCATACATTGGCGAGCCAATCGTCGTCGTTGTTAGAACGAATCACGAGTGACGTCTATGACACAATGGCGCGGCGGACCAATCACTGACACTCCCCGCCCCCGCGTCTCACTTCGTACCACTAAAGAGATCGAATATTTGACTTCTGCGCAAATTGAAGCCAGCGCTCGAGATCCGTGACGGTACCTGTACCACAACTTCGTCCGCGTTAAAGTAGGTTTCTCTATAAAAACTTTAGGAACTCGTTTCATCCCCGTAGGGGGTGAATTTTGATAAATCCTCTCTTAATGCTCGCCTACATCAAAAAAGGAAATCTTGAGCAAAATATAACTCCCCTAGTCCCAGTAGTTTCGACTGTACGTTGTCATGTCAGTCAGTCAGTTTCTCTTTAATATGTACTACTAGCTATTGCCCATGACTTCACCTGCGTACATAAAATATAGCCTATGTCACTCAGGAATAAAGCAGCTTTCTATCAGAGAAAATTTTTTTGCTATCGGACCAGTACTTTCAGAGATTACCTCTTTCAAACAAAAAACAAAAAAACAAACTTTACCTCTTTATAAAATTTGTGTAGATTAATGTAGATAGATAGGTAAGGAAGACAAAAATCTGTCCAATAAACATTTTAGCATTTGCTTTTTGTAATGATAAAACTATAGCTTCAATAATAAGTGGCATATATCGTCTTATCTCGCGTAGTCCACATAAGGCCACAGTTGCCGGGTATGCCATGAAAGTGCTGCATGCTTGAATAAGGCCATATTCTCTGACCGTCACCAAAGGCCGGTCATCGCTCCTTCCGCTTCCGAACCAGCTACAAACAGTATTGATATCACCTACCTATTTATAGCCCTAAAGGGTACTACGCGATGAAATTGAAAACGAGAAACAGAAACATAGGAAAACACATACATAAGTGATGTCGATGATGTAAAAATACCAGCCCCCCTAGCCAAGTTACAACCGTTTCGCTTGCGCCGAACGCTTCGAGTTGACCTTGCCGCCAATTCTTTTGTTCTGACCACGTGACTGAGCGTTAAGACGACGTCATTCCCGTACATTTGAAGCTTTCTACAAGCGTTAACTATTGCAGATTAGCAACTTGGCTAGGGGTACAGGACTGCGTGTTTTTAGTGACGTTCTATCGCTCCTTTAGCTGAGGGTGCCTTTTTGGCCAGGTTCTAATTGTAGGTTTACTTTTTTATGTACTGGTTGATTATTATTGATCGAAAAAGAAGAAGACGAAAGAAAATTAGCTTCTTAGTATTGATAAAAGCATTTCTTAAACAACTATGAAGGTAGTGGATAACAATGAACTTTAAACAATGATTTTAACCTTACCCAATTTAGGAACCACAGTTGACTTTATGACTTACGCCCGCAGTAGGTACGATAATAAATATAATCATACCGCAGTATCCGAGTAGTATATGAAACAGTCGCTCATAATTTGACAATATTATAAATTAGGGTGAGGCGAGAAACTCCCCAATTGATGCTAAGTTTGATATTCTTCTAGTCTAGCGTACGTATATTAATCAAATGGAATGTATAGGTACTTATACAGTTTGCTTTTCAACAATTGGGCATACATATTATGACCAGCCTGTTGGTTTAATTGTCAGTGGCCCTGACTGCTATGCCAGAGGTCGTGGGTTCGATTCTTACTCAGGACAAATGTGTGATGACCACGATCAATTGTTCTGTGTCTGAGTGTAATTTATCTAAAATATGTATGTATTTAGAAATATAAGTATACGAGTAATACTAATAAAATAATAGTAAAAGTTGTGGAAAAAAAATAAAATTAAAAAAAATATTCTCAATCTGCTTTTGAAGCAAAAGACTCCCAATCCGGGGCAGATATTTTTATATTAATCACTTGCTGATAACATATTGCACGAAGCGATAGAAAAATAAACTATTAAAAAAATATTGAATTACTAGTCATGAACCGTGGAGACCGGAATAATAAGAGGATTCTAATAAACACATCTTTAATGACCACCGTAAAGTTCTGAAGCGTAAACGATTAATTACATTTCTGCGCCAAAATAACAGAATCTTGGCACTTCGCACAATTTTCAGTACAAAATTTAATAGTTCACGGTCGCCATTGCAAACGTTCTGCTTTGCGATATTATTTTTATCACTAGGTGTTTCTCTGTTTTCCAAAGGTTCATCCTAAAGTTGTCTGTAAAAAATTGCTTTTAGCGATGACTGCCCTTTTTACACTGTATTAATTCTAAGAAGTGTAATTTTTAATGGTACACAATAAAGAATTTATCGACTTAACTTTTAAAATATTTTGGTATTTCATTAATAATTTTTTTTTTTTTTTTTTGTAAAATAATAATAATTAATAATTTGACTTTAAATTTGTTACAGGAATATATTCCTAACTTTGAGACAAATCTTCACCCAGAATTTAGGATACTTATTACATCCACATATTAGAATTTAGACATCATAATTATTTTGTGTCACTCACATAATGATATTGACATAAACATATTTATAGGTAAAAATTAAATTGCTAGACTTGTAATAAATTACACAAACCTTATGACCCAGTAGCAAATAGGAAGTGGTCGTAATTAATCAATATCAAACGTTACTACCGAGTTCTTCCGTCTATTAGAATGTTTATATTGAGTTATAGTTTTTTTTAATGACCTAGTTCTCAAAGCACCTAATGGCGTATATGTCTTATAAACTAAACTGTGTCGACTTCAGCTCCAATTTACAAATGGTCTCTTAAATATTAATTAAGCGATACCCGACACCAATCATATTCTCCGCCCAATGGCTTTGTAATTTCTCGTTATTTGTTTCAATGGAAACATCATGAATTATGAAGCCATGACCTTACTCCAGGTGTCTTGTAATTCCAAAGTCACCTTCAAGCTATATCTTGCCACTATCTATAAATCACACTTAGTGTTAGCGTGCCTATTGTAACTATTGTAAATCTAAATGGACTATTTTCATACTTCATTCCCCACAGCTCATTGGCGATGGTGTTGCCAAACTACGAAGTGATGTAATGGTTTCGTAACAACCAAGAAAGCGTATCGACAATTATTATTATGATTTAAAAATGTGACTTGCTGTTTGTCGAATTCATGATAATTTTCTACCTATTCAACGAAAGGTCATATGCGGAGGTGATGTAGAAACAAGATTAGTAACAGTGTTTTTGTGTAAATATGATGTAGTTAATTCAATACATATGTAATGTATCCGTCTTGTTGTCCGAGTATCATGTGCAGCGGTTGCCTCGATCAGATTGCATAATAATTATCTGGTTTTTGATATGTCATTCAATGGTGCTATAGCGAATTTAGTAACACTTTCATGTGCCGATTGATCTATATTATCAGCGAGTGAAAGTTGTGTTTGTCTAGATACTTGAGTTCAGGTTTTATATAACCTTTCAGTATAAAGTCCATTACGTTACAGTCTCCAATACATTTATTGTTCTTATTGAACGCTTCGATAGTGTGCCACGGGTCCATCAATTTCTTGGGTGGACATTGAACTCTGTCCAACTCCGGACGCGTGCACTAAGGCTGTCAACAGACGTTATTTAACAAGCCGGTATAGTGAGAGCCGCCTCGTCAATACACATAATTATATTATGTAAGCTAATGTAATGATTTACCTACTTACATTCGAACGCCCATTGAAGATACTTGTAAATATTGCTTCAGTGTCTCCCGCAAAGAGTCTACGTACTTACACATGTATTTATAAAAAATCTATAAGAGTAGTGCCAACACTAATATTCCAGTATTAGGCAACCATAAGTGCTAATTTTATTGGCACGTAAAACTTGGAACAATTTGCACGAGGAATACAGTCGTAATGAAGTCGGAAAAATTCAAGTTTTGGTTCTAGACTGGTACTTTACATAAAACTTTGTAGATGTTTGGTCTTTGGTTACCTAGCTATAGTTTGGTCAGTTTGGTCTAGTTTAAAATGACATTGGATTGACATTTGCCATCGAAATATCGCGTATGTAGTCCGTCTTAAACATTATGGATTGTCGACAACGCTGAATTAGCGGTTTTTGCGAAATTTTTACGAGTGTTAGTGGCTGTTTTAACCTTTCAATCGTGGAAATTACAGACACAATAGAAAGACAATAGGTACGCGTACGCCGTAACGCCGGCGTTCGCTTTGGGTTTTATGAATTAATTATTCGTAAATTGATTTCTAATGGATCATCATCATCATCATCATCATTTCAGCCGATACACGTCCACTGTTGGACATAGGCCTCCCCCAAGCGTCGCCACATCGAACGTTCCTGTGCGTTCCGCATCCATCGGTTCGGTTCGGTTCTAATGGATATTGTGATGTAAAATTGGTGCAGTTTTCTATCTCAAATGGCTACCTATTAATCATTGATACAAGCGCGATCTCGGCAAAATGAAGTAGCGAATTTTATTCCAGCACTGACTAGGTACCTCAGCGAAGCTTGCCTATAGTAGACTTACTCTGACATTTTCTGCCAAATACTGCAAAAATGTCTAATGGAAAGCATAGTGACTGTTCAGTTTCAAAAACGAAATATTTTCTAATCTTGACACTGGCTAAATGTGCAAACCTTGCGACGCAAAAGAAAAAAAAAACAGAGAATAAAATACACTTTATGTTGGGCCTTCTTGTTTATGTGTAC
The DNA here is from genome assembly GCA_910589285.2 of Mythimna ferrago. Classification (NCBI taxonomy): domain Eukaryota; kingdom Metazoa; phylum Arthropoda; class Insecta; order Lepidoptera; family Noctuidae; genus Mythimna; species Mythimna ferrago. Next base: position 9,160,115 of record OU342693.1, read on the forward strand.
TAGATCAAGCTTAGCTTACTACGTTGTAAGTAAAGTACTAACTTATTTACATTCAAGTCAATAACTGTAATCATCATTGTTGTGATTGTAGACACGAGTGGTGTAGTTCGATGTGTTCTATGAATATTCATGAGACGGCCTTGGATCAGCAATTGGATCTAACAAACGAATGAACACTAATATGAGTTTTATGATTGAAGTTTTAAATTGTACCGAACATTTAGACGTAAGGCGCTGCGCCACCGGTACATGTTAGACATCCCGCCCATACGTAGGAAAGCGTTTTGGGAACACGTTGTGGGTACAGCCAAGGAGTGGAATTCCCTGCCAGAGTGTTTCCTGATAGCTACAAATTAGGGGTATTTAAGTCAAGGTTGAATAGGTTACTTCTAGGCAAGCGTGCTCCATGCTTGGCCACATCATCGCTTACCATAAGGTGAGATGGTGAGCAAAAGCGAGCCTATTAATAATAAAAAAAACCCAGTATTCCTTCAGTTACCTTTGCGAGTGCCACTGTAACTCTTTCGAACCATCCGTAACCCTAGCTGACTTTGGCAGACCTAACTGACCCTGTCAGACTTGTTGACCAGAAAAGTGTGCGTGGAACAATTCTTACACAACGTGCCATCGATGCAAGTATTTTGAATGTCTGGATGTTGATAGTCAGCGTTTAAGTTAGCCTGACATGCTAGGGTATAACTGACAGGTTTGCCTGTACAGTCATTCCTGTCAGGTAAGCTTGTGTGCAAGCCTGCACAATTGTGCAACATACACGCTCCGGTATACCTGTAAAACTCAACTGTACAGGCAAAGCTGTCAGGTCACCTTTAAAGGTAGACAGACTGTTTTGCTAGTACAATAGAGTGATGCGCTCACCTCCTAAAAAACCTGATGTTTTCCTGGTTCTTCTTTGAATAATTTATAAACCACTGTAAAAAGCCAATTTATGTGTGCTTTGTTCTAAATTTAGGCTCAATGCAAAGTATTTAAGCAAAAACAAAAAATAAAAATAGATTCAGACGACACGAGGAGGAAATGTGTTTAATATTAGAATTGTCGTGTACGAGTAATTTAATGATGATTGACTTCCTAATAATTTTAATTTTATTGAAGTTTCACGCGAAACATAACTAATCGTAAAGAACATTTCAGATCCGTAAGTTATTGCTAAAATTAATAAGGATTGCGTCTGTTGTCTTATTTCTGCTACGGGCAAGGTTCGCATTCCCGTATTTTTTATCCGACTGCCTCTGACGAAGAAGGACAATGTCTTTAAAGCCTCCTAGCCTTTTCTACGCCCGGTGTCTTTTTCTGTAACTGCACCCCTAAAACAAGTTCGAACTGGGTGAGTTTAATCGGCCTGACATAGGTCCTCACCAGACGTGTGTTTTTGGAGGTACTGGTTTCCGATCTGGTGGGATTCTTCCCACCAGATCGGATTGCTCGGGTGTCACCATTGGGCAGGTAGCTCGGAGCACATAGTGCAGCATATAATGGTTCTACCATAAACTTACAAATTCGCCCCGCTTTTGCAGAGCCCCGTCCTCCTCATGTGTCCAGCCTTTTCCAAACTGGCTTGGTGTCGGCTTTCAGTCTAACTGGATGCGGCTGAATACCCGTGTTTTACATGGAGCAACTGCCTATCAGACCTCCACAATCCAGTGACTGGTGAACACAATACTCAGTGGTTACACTTTCTGGCATTTGACTACTTGTAACGGCTGTCAAAATCTACGAATGACAACCAGGACCAACGGCTTTACGTGTTTTTTGAAGCACGGGGTGTCAGTAATGTTCTAGATAAACTTATAAAACATCATATAAATAGGCCAGACTAGACTTAACTGCAACTCCTAGATGACCTGTTGAAAAAGGCTCAACTATTTACCCAACTTATTCATCATCATCAGCATCATTTCAGTCCAAAAACGTCCACTGTTGGACGTAGGCCTTCCCCATTAAGTGTTGCTACAACGAACGGTCCTGTGCGTCTCGAATCCAGCGGATTTTCACGACTCTCATCAGGTCATCAGTCAACGTCGGCTCGATCGACCATCTATTCTGCGCGAATTGCCCTGCCCACTGCCACTTAAGTTTGGCGATTCTTCGGGCTTTGTCAGCGACCTTAGTTCTCCCGCGGATATATCTTTATTCCTGATGCGATCACGCAAGGCAACTCCGAGCACAGCCCTTTCTATTACACTTAGGTTGACTAAGCCTTCTGACACAAAATATATAAGTACAGAAGACAATCTACATACAAAGCGCGCTCAAACAACGCACACAAAGACACCGCTCACAGACACGATGTCTCGGTCGCGTCTCGGATCACTCGTCGAACAATTCTAGCTCAAACGCTCATTAGTGTGTGTCCAACGAGCCTAGGTATAAAAAGTGAAGTACATACATGAGATTGTCTTCTGTACCTAGCTATTTTGTGCTTCTGATGAGGCCCAACATATTTTTTAATAAACAAAAGACTATAATAATTTGCTCGTGTCGTCTGCGTATTATGTTATGGAGTTATTTATATTAATGGAGTGAGTGTTCGAGTCGAGGGGCGCTTGTAAGGCGCCGTCTAATAAGGAAGTAATCGACGCCTGCGCACCCGTGACCTCAGTGAATGATGCTCGACGAATGAACGCAGTTTTTTAATCATTTGTTTCTTTATCTGATACTAGCTTTTGCCCGCGGCTTCGTTCGCATTCATAAAATATAGCCTATATCACCCAGAAATAAAACAGCTTTCTATCGGTGAAAAAAAATTAGCAATTGGACCAGTACTTTTAGAGATTACCTCCTACAAACTAAAAAAAAAAACCTTCCTTTATATAATGCTAGTTTTTGCCCGTAACTTCGCCTGCATGCATAAAATATAGCCTATGCCACTCAGGAATAAAGCAGCTTTCTATCAGTGAAAAAAATTTCGCAATCGTACCAGTGCTTTCAGAGATTATCTCCTACAAACAAAAAAGCAAACTTTACCTCTTTATAATATTAGTGTAGAAAGTGTAGATTGAATTAGTAGAAAATGCTTTTACTTATGTTAGTTTTTGCACAGTGTTTTTTTTAAGTAAATACAGTTTGAATTTGAACACAGTAAAAAATAAAATGACAATATTTTGAGCTGATTCCATTAGGTATGATTTAACTATTTCTTAGAAAAAAATCCTTACATTACGTCAGTCATCAGTGTAAGGGTTTTACGATGCCTATTTAAATAGATATCTCTCCGTCCATCTGTCTGTCTGTCCGTCTGTCACCAAGCTATATCTCATGAACACACAGTTGAAATTTTCACAGATGATATATTTCTGATGCCACTATAACAACAAATATTAAATAACAGAATAAAAATAAATATTTAGATATGGTGGCTTCAATACAACAAAATTGATATTTTTGCCGTTTTTTGTTACGGACGGTAGCCAGGCATCTTCGTGCGCGAGTACCACTTGCACTTAACGGTTTTTTTTTTTTTTTTTTTAGCAGTAGTGAAAGGTTTCTCCATCAGATCACAAATGAAAGGTCCATCCACGGTTGTCTCATTGCATAACACAGTTACTTAGGCTGTGCCAAGGTGACTGTTATTTCCACATTAAAGCCTATAGTCCCTTGAACCATCTGACCGAAATTAAATGGACGCAACTCTCGCACCCGCCTAGGCGGCAGTACGCATATCTGTGCATTTATTTGCGGCCAGCAGCGCCCGGAAAGCGCGCGGCTGACCTTTAAATCCATTTTCTTTGCGAAATATTGAGTGATTTACATATGCTATGTTCACTTTGAAGAATATTTAACTACCAATTTTTATGTGTAAAAATGTTTCTAAAGATCTAAACCGTTTCGAAGGAGTAGGAAAAATGTTGCGAAAAGTTGCAAAATATGTTTTTTAGACAAAAGTATTATTATCAGGAAAAAATCAAATGTTGATAATGTTGTTCATGAATCTATAATAAACATGTATTTTTTTCAAACCTATAAACCTAGCCGTTACCGAGGAGTAGGCTTCAGAAAGTCACTGTTTTATGGCACTTTTCGGGCGCTTAGGCGTTAACATCAACCTCAACTATATTGAGATTTCGCATATACTAAAAATATGTAATTTACATCTACTCTTCTACACTTTAATATAATAAAGAGGTAAAGTTTGTTTTTTTTTTGTTTGTAGGAGGTAATCTCTGAAAGTACTGGTCCGATCACGAAAATTTTTTCACCGATAGAAAACTGCTTTATTTCTGAATGACACAGGCTATATTTTTTATATGCGGACGAAGTCGCGGGCAAAAGCTAGTGTTTTATTAATAAATACCTACATAGAACCGGAACGGTAAATTAAATGGGCATTGGACTTGGATCCCTCGATCTCTCGGAATTGAAATGAGACATATAACCGCAATCACTACCGTCATCCTTAACTGTATTTGTATCTATCTCAACTCATATTAGTGCTGTATGCTCCTTGTTTTTGTCTGGTCCAAAAATCATAATTTTCTTTGTTTACCTAAATTATATCCCAATTTATATGTGGATAAGAGTTTCCACTTTCTGATCCTAAATTTCTTTGTCCTAGGAGGCTTTTAACCAAGTTTTCTCCACAAACTTTTTTTTTTATTTAACCCATATTTTCCTACTGCTGGACAAAGCAGGGATGGAGCAGTTCCATCTCTCTTTCTCGCCCCCCCCCCCCCCAGGTCGACGTTGTCAATAAACTTGTTCGGAAGAAAATTAGCTTCTAAGAGTGACCTAGTCATAAATCCTCTATTACGACGAGGTCACTGTTTATCACCTAAATCTTTTGAAAATCCATTAGCATAGCATAGGCGGCCTTATAATGTTCCCACCGTGGTTCCCACTGTTGGGACTGAGGCCTCCTCTCTAGGAGAGGGAATGGGCCGTAATCCACCACGCGGGCGCAGTACGATTTGGTGGATGTCACAAATCTTCGAAGTTTTGGTTCTAGGACATGCCGGTTTCCTCACGATGTTTTCCTTTACCGTTTTGAGTAACGTCGTAAGGCCCCAGGTCGGCCGCGGCGGCGTTGTCCACAAACTACTTTAGACAAAATTATCTTTATGTACCCAAGAGTGACTTTGTCATAAATCCTCTATTATGACGAGGTCACTGTTTATCTACTCAATCTTTCGAAAATCCGTTACTGTAGGGAAATTGTTTCACAAACATTTTCATGGAAAAATTCGAAGGTCACTTACAATACAATACCTGTAAAAACTGAAACAAAAAAGCAATACAATACAATTTAATCCAAGTCAATTTTGTTGAAGTCATCGATGGTTACATCAACACCGTATTCAAATAATGACGTCATCTGTTTACGAACTTCTTTGTGTCAATATTTTATTAACACACACGTATATTTTTTTTATCTTAAATCGCTCGAATATTCAAATAAGCGTGTACCTACTTAAAAGGAGAATATTTACACAAGTAGGTACCTATACTCGTACTACATGTACCAGTCGGGGAAACTGCCTTTGTTTGAAGCAGTTTTCCTTTGACGTTGAATACTACATTTTGTACAAAAAAAAAAAACAGCGAAAAGTTCGATGCACTAAAAATATACCTCTAAAATGAACTCATATAGTGGTATAATATAGAAACTGCCTATCCGTCTTTGAGGACTCTGTGACAGTCTGTCATGCGGCACTTCACTGATCTTTTTTTTCTGAGATGGAGTGAGAGACTGTCAGACTTTTACTAACTAAAACCCATCTGAGTCTTTCAGTTGCCCTTAACAACCCAGTGCCACGGTAGCTCTTTCAAACGTTACCACTTCCCGTAGCCTTCCTTCATAAAGTACAAATCTTTGACAGTCGATAAAAATAAACTACGTATGTTTTATTCCTTTAAAAGGAAGCCTTTCTGACCCACCCAGACCATACTCAATCATTCATTTAGATAAAATAAATATAATTTACGTCAGTGAAAACTTTATCTATAAAACACCTGCTTCATAAATAAAATTACAAGAAACGAATACTTATAATTCTTATAACATTAATAATCAACGAGAAATTGAACAGCCTAAAAATTCAATTTCACGTATAACACACGCACGATACGGCACGACACGGAATAGCAACAAAAAATAAAAATATAGCGGTCTAAACTTGTTCACTCTGAATGAAGCGTTTCAAGGGTGATGATGTGATACCGAAGTGGCTCGGTGCGAACTGAGTGCGCGCGCACCGAATGATTCATTCGCCGTCGGTGATCGCATAATCAAGCCTAATAAAATGATCTTTTAGGCGTTATGGTTCTGATTCAGAGATTCATATATTAAATTATGTGCTTGTTTATTGTTTGTTGCACAAAATACGCATGCACGAGTGCAGCTGAACGCTTAGTTATAACCTCTTTGTTTCTGGTAATCGCAATTCTTGAACAAAGACTTCTCTTAAAGAAGCTTGTTATAGGTACTAGCTTTAATGCTAAGAACAAAGATTTATTGTGTTGTTGTTTTTAACTGGTGAGCTACCTAACTAACAGAAATTGTTTTCTATTGTAGGTTCCTATATTGGACTATACACTAGGTACTTAATGCTACACAGGATAGTCCGGGTGACAGCTGTCAAACCTACCCTTTTCTCTCATTTTAAAGACACATATTTTCATCCTACCCATGCTATTTAAAAAGACCCAAGTGTCCGCATTCCGCAACTCCCATAGAGAATAGAAATCTTTGTTAACTACGCATCCAAGCGCGTATTCTGTGCACGGGAGGGTCCCAAAACGCTCCACGATGAGACCCTGCGTTACCGAAGCTACTTCACGTAATAAGAATAAAATGCCAATAACAATGTAAGTACCTATATTTTCACTTAGGTACCTTCAATAATAACAATATTTGAGTGTCACCCTTACTAGAACATATTCTAATCTCCCCACAATCTGGCCATTATTATTGCACTTAAACCTGCACGTAGGTATGTAAATACCACACAAAATGCAAACATCACGTTTCATCAGAACTCGTTAATCGAAGATATAGAAATACACGATAACATTGATAAAGTAAAGTATAAATAATCGTAATTCAAATACATTGTTGTTGTAAATAGCTATGACCAGTTTATCTTGACTGATCTTGACTCTGTGGTAGCGCTGCTTGTCAAGACAAACGTCAAAGAAACGTCAAATAACACATATTTTTAAATTTAGTTCCAGAATTTGTTGCCAGCCAGCATTTGTAATAACACTTTTTTTTTTAAGTGTTCCACGCGCGCTTTAAATAGAAATGTCAGCAAAACCGTAGTGGCCTCAGCAGAACCGAAGCCTACTGGGGCCATGGGTATGGTTCTGAAAGGAAAAGCCGGGCTCCTGGAACGCATGGCAAATTAAATAAGGAATTTAAAAGTGGCTGATTTCCTAAAAAAGTGGAAGACCTAAAAAAAGGCTAGCTTTGACTGATCAAAAAATAATGAAAAACATATTGGTTATTCGAAGTGTTAAGTGTTGTATGTTGTAACTTTAATTCGTAACTATGTCGAAACGTCTTCGGCAACGTTGACGAAGTCCTTGCGACTGTTTGGCGACATAGATCGTTCATTTATAGTCAGACTGGATGCGTGGGAATAGGAATAGGTCAATGGATTTTATCTAGTGGGCGGTGAAGAAGGTATTGATAAATATAGATACCTAATTATAGAGATGCACTGAAGGGTGGTTTCATCGAATACCGAATAATATTTGGTCAAATTCTTACCGAACCAAATATACTGCCGGATAATTTGGTTCTTGTTTAATTCCCCGTTCCATAATTTTGCCGCACAAACAACGTTTGTTATCCGAGGCAGAAACGTGTATGAGGAGAAAATAAATAATAGGCTTTTACCAGATAGAGCTGAAACATGAAGTTCTTGCATCATAATTTACCGCTGCATCATCAAAATTCAAAATTCAAAACATTTATTTCAAATAGACCATTTACAGGCACTTTTGAATAGTCAAATGTCGGTCAGTCCAAGAAAAGTGAAGCTAAATTGCACGTTCCAAAGAGTAGGTCTCTATGGAGAAGAACGTGCAAGAAACTCCATGGACACTCTTTTAAATCATGTTATGTGTTACATATAATGCTTGGTTACATATTACTTGTTGCTTCTATCATGTGAGCACAATGTCGATAATGAAATAAAAATGTAAAATAATTAAAAGATAGAAACTGAATTAAGCCACTGGCAGCTAAGAGATGACCAGTCCCATCTGACGGCACCCGTTCACGAGCATGACGCGTGCATCAGCCCCACTCAGCTCAACCATTTTGAAGGGAACTGAACGACCCAATAACACGTGCCACCAACAGCGAGACATTTGAGTGAGCATGACAAACTCTCAACTGCCATGCTCGTAATGTCAAAAAAAAAAAAAAGTTGTAACCTAATAAAAATGCTCCATGGTGCTTCACATTCACAAACTTGGAAAAAGTGCTTCTACATTATACAATGCAATTGTGTCTTTCAAATTAAAAAAATAATAATATTAGTTTCCAACTAATCAACTAATTAGTACGCCCTAGTGGTAGTGGAGCTGGACCAGCATTGAGCCAAGCATTTTTATCTTGAATATAATCCTCCAACTTATAATATGCTTGCCTGCATAGTGTGCGTTTAATACAAGATTTAAATTTCGTTTCATTGAGTTCTAATATTTGGGGAGGTATTTTATTATAACATTTCAAACAGTACCCCATGAAAGAAGAGGCCACTTTAGCCAGTCTGAAACCTGGTTGAACTAATTGATCCCTATTTCTTGTAACATAATTATGTCTATCGCCTCTTTTGCTAAAAAGATGAAGATTTTTTCTAACATACATGATGTTTTCATAGATATATTGACAAGGTACCGTCATTATGTTAATATCTTTAAACAGTTCCCTTAAAGAATCGCACCGGCGGAGATTGTAAATAGCTCTGATGGCTCTTTTCTGTAATATAAAGATTGACTCGATGTCTGCAGCCCGTCCCCATAGTAAGATACCGTACGACATGACACTATGAAAATAACTAAAATAGACTAGTCTAGCGGTATCAACATCCGTAAATTGGCGGATTTTTCTAACAGCATATGCAGCTGAGCTAAGCCGCCCTGCAAGAGATGTTAAGTGAGGACCCCATTGTAGCCTTGAGTCAAGCGTAATCCCCAGGAAAATCGTTTTATCAACAAATTCTAGTTTTTCATTATTCAATACAATGTCACAATCACTACTTTTGACATTCGGTAAGGAAAATCTTATGCATTTAGTTTTTTTCCCATTTAGAACCAGATTATTAGCAGTGAACCAGTTTTGAACCTGCAATAGGGCGCTATTTTAGTTGTCAAGATTGTTAGTCTTTCTATTTATCTTAAAAATCAAAGAAGTGTCGTCAGCATCATTATTTATATTAAATTTTAATTAAAAAATTCTTGATTTATCTCTGTTCAAATTTATTAGTGCCATAGATGAGGAAATAACATAGAACATTAATTATGTAAAATAGAGGTTTACTTATGCATAATATTATTATTGTTAGAATATGAGATTTCTTTATATTTACTTTGCCTTAAAGACTGTACAATGATCCGTTAAACCGAATACCTCAAAATTCTACCAAATACGCCGAATACCGAATATAAAACCAATATTCGGTGCATCTCTCTCTACTAATTATATAGCGAATTGATGATCCTATTATGTTTACCTCAATCGAGTGCTATGTCAATAACCTGCAGTTGCCTACAATAAATATAATACTGTTATCTAGTCCTATCTACTTAATAAAAATAATAAACACGTTCATTCACTAATAGATAAGTCATGACGTTCAATCAAATGAGAACTTTTCTTTGTTAACAAAGTCTAGCACTACTTAAGGATTTTTGTGAATTTCTCCAATAAAGAGGTTAATGGGACAAAGAGTTCATCTGTAAGTTGGTTATACTAAAAGGATATTTCATCGGACATTCAGCTTGTAAACCAAACTATAAAAGCGAGACACTATACGAAAAAAAATCAAGCGAACGCCGGCGTTCGCTCTCTCAATGTCTTTCTATTGTGTATCTAAATACGGTATTCATGCTGGCTTCAGTATTTCTAAACTTCATGCAAACAATCATCCATGTGTGGTCCGAAAAGGAACCCCAGGGTCTTGGGATGCAAGGCGAAGAAGGCACATACCTAGGAGTGGGTTTTAGTCAGTAAAAGTCTGACAAGCCACCCTGTACTCTACTGGAAAAATCATTACGTGATTTCCAAACTAAAAAAAAATGCGATCTGTCATAATTACATATACAATGTATAAACTGACAACCTTGATCATACATTAACAACAGACCACAAAATGTACAGGTAGATACAGAAGTCAATCTCATGTATCTACTTCATTTTTCATAATTACGCTCGGCGATCGCACTAGGGTCAGCGCGTGGTGCCGAACTGTCCGAGTGCGACCGTTGTAAAAATATTACATGGCCACAAAATCATCTTCTCTTTCTCGGCGCGGAGCCTGTTCTGTGTTACGTTAAACATCAAAATATGTACAAGCAAATATCTACTTACCTCTCTGAAACAATTGGTAGTCCAAAAACGTCAATTCACTGTTTAATGTTGTATTTAAACAACCGTCCACTGAACAGTTAGAATATGGTTTTTTTGGTCCATTCTTCCACAAAAATGTTCACAAACGCGTGTCTCAAACGGATAGCACTCAAACTCGCACTGAGCTGAATTGAGCCGAGAAATCGTGTCCGTGCCACATGAGTAAATAATTTATCTACTCATGTGTCCGTGCGTAGCATTTATGTGTGCGTTGCTCGAGCGCGCTTTGTATGTAGATTGACTTCTGTACCTATCTATTTTGTGAACAAACAGTCAGTTCAATGTCAGTCAAGCTGAAGGTTATAGGATATAGGAACATTTGGTTCACCACATGGACACCAATTAATTCTCATACACCAATTAAATAAACTATATTATTAATTACATCGTCTATTTGAATGGCTCAGCAATAAATTTGTAAAATGTGTCACGCACATGGGGGCTCTATAATAAATTGTCAACGTTGCTCTACGTATTATATGGTTTTTATTGGGCTAATCCAATTTATCTATCCATGGAGGTATCAGCATGCTGTAACTAAACTGCAGGACTAGCCAAGTTACGATCGTTTCGTTTCTCTTGTGTCGAACGCTTCGAGTTGGCCACGCCTCCGATTCCTTTATTCTGACGTCATTCCAACGCTCAATCACGTGGTCAGAACGTAGGATTCGGAGACATGGCCGAGTTGAGACGTTCGATGCAAGAGAATCGAAACGAAAGTCATAACTTGGCTAGGGTAGCTGGGCGTCTTGGCCAGAGATCACACAAGACAGACATGTTAAGTAGAGATGAAACGGATAGTGGTTTGGTCGGATACCGGATGCCAAATATTCGGCAAGCTACGAGGCCGGAGCGCCGGATATCCGGCTACTGGATATTCAGCCCTTTATTATATTTCATAACACAATTAGTTTGATTTGCTAGAATTTATTTTTCTGCACCTGACAGTAGCATTTTCAGCGTAAGGGGTTTTTTTAGAAGTTGGTTTAGTTTACGAAGCTAAGTAGCCACTTGCCAATAAATGCGCAAAATTTGGTATTAATTTACCACAATTTGCCAATTGTTAGTTTTGAATACTAAACTAATTAATAAAACAAAAATTTTTGACTTATTGTGACGATTTTCTTGGTGTAAAAGAAGGAAAATTGTTTAAATTTTACTATCCGGTATCCGGCCGGATACTGAATTACTATCCGGTATCCGGCCGGATAATCAAAACAAGGCCGAATAGGCCGGATACCGGATAGTTACCGGATAACCGTTTCAGCTCTAATGAATGAATGAGAAAAGAGGAGGTTTTTGTCCAAGGATGTTATGGATATGAAGTTCAAATCTGGTTTATACGATTACGGATATTAAAATTTTAAAATAGCAAAAATAAAATATAAATACTTAGCAACTTCGATTTCACTTTTATTTTTAATCTACTTATACGAATATGATTGATTTTAAAAACAAATGATATTTTACAATCAATCATACTCGTATAAGTAGATATTATAATATAATATATACCTATGTTGTTGTTGTTCTGTTCATGTCCAGCTGTAGAATATAATTAAGTCTAGAAAAAAAATTCCATAGATTTAGAATACGAGTACCAACTGTGAGTAAAAAAGGTACCTATACCTAAAACTGTCTTTGTCATCAAAAAGATAAGACGACGTTGAAGCACGAATTTTGCTAAGAATGTTTGCAAACGCTTAATGCTACGATAAATCCTAATTGCAAGGCTAAAAAGATAATAGACGTAAATTAACACAAGGAAGAAGTAATAGTAGGTAATTATTAGGTGAACATACATGGAAAACTAAAGGTGGGTCCACACTAGAGATACCGAGCACTGGCAGATCACGAGCCGACCTCAAATTAAAAAAAAGTCTGTTGATACACGTGTAGCCCTCGGCTCCATAACACACTCGCCTACGGCTCGTGCGAATTCCGCATCGGTCGCAATGACAAACTTTCTAGGTACACTTGTATCAAAATGTACTATTACAGAGAAAAACGCCAACTACTAATCGAACGGATTAGAGAGGTGGGGACTGGGGACATCACTGAGAGAAGTGTGTAGAGTTACAAGGAAACAATTAAAGAAAAAGAAAAACAAATTGTAAGAAGAAATGTCTTGTATTTTAGAAGTGTCGCTCGGCCGGCTCCTCTAGAGTCGGTCCACACTTTGAGCTCGGCTCGTGCTCCACTCTTGCTCGACTTCTCTAGCCTACACCCAGTGACGTAGGCGTGGGCGATGTGGGCCCCCGCCCACGTCCTCGCACCCAAAGAGACCTCTCGTAAGCCATCGCTTCTTCTCGTAAGTCATCGTTTTTTTATAGTAGATATCTCTATTGACCACTTTTTAACCTGCTGGTAAGCGACGATGTGATCGAACGCTGGGTTCCGACGGCTGGCTGTCTTTTTTTTCGAATTTATGAAAGAAAAAGCCCTCGTCTAAACTAGTTCACGCTACGCCTCTGCCTACACCCACCTTAACATATACATACGTATATATAGACACATAAGGACACGTTTTACGAGCCAGTTATGTGAGTACAAAATGAGTGCGTACGAACTTAACACAACAACGCCATTCGATTGTATCAAATTACTTTACAAAACCAGCTGTTCAGTACTTATCATTAATGAGTAATTTTGTTAATAGCACTTTAGCATTAATTGTTAAATGGTTAGAGAAAGTTTGAAAGAGGCGCTAGTGATGGAATTTTGAAAGGAAATCGTTTGTCTTGGTATGGTCATGTGAAGGGGAGGGATGAAGAAACCACAGAAAAGATAAAAGAGCTTAGAAAAGAAATACTTTCCGATTTGTACTACGACGAGTGTCGCCGCTTGTCTCCCACCCTTCAACTCCACTACAGGTAATAAACCAATACTAACGCGCATTACGCAATTAACAGACCACGCACACTTAGATCGCGAGTTTGCTATTTGTTGTGTCAATTATGAGCATGATCATATTTTGCCCGCCTACAAGGCCATTCTAATCTCTTTCATCTATTTCGTCGATGAAACGCATGTCACTAAAAGAGTTATGAGATGAGCATACATGTGGACCGTGGACGGATAGAGAGGGAGAGGGAGGCCAAAGAAAAGATGAAGGGATTGTGTGAGGAGAGATAGAAAAAAGTTGAGCCGACCTCAAATAACACGGGACAAGGGCAGGAAGAAGATGATGTTAAGGAAATCATAGAATGACTTCTCTCGCACTAGGGTGAAGCGAGAGGGTGTATCAGACTTTTATTGTCTAAAACCCACGTATGTTCATTTATTTTCTCTTGGCGTTCTAGGGTCTCGGTAACTTTTTTAAATGTTGCCGTAGCGTTCTAGACAGCTGATGCTGAATTCTTGAAGTAACATGCCGTAGTCTTCAATACCCAACAACTCATAATAGATGTATTTATTCACATTGTATGCTATTATACGTAGATGGACATCCATTATTTCAAAGTGAAGGAAGGCATAAAATGTGCTAAATATTACACTACAAGAGATTATTCATCAAGCTTGAGTCAGAAAACCAGAATAATTAACAGCAATTGTGGAACTTTACATGTTCTAATTAAATTAGTAAATATGTAGAACTTTACACTGCGTCTTAAAACAACCGATCAAGCGCTAATAATACCAGAAATATTAGTGCCTACGTGTAGCGACATCTATGGCGCCAGAAAAGAACTAAGAAATTCGTAATCCTGCATCGCGCAATTAGAGTTCTCCGCGCTATTTGAACATAAACAATGGCTCGAAATCATCAATCGAAGCAGACACAGCACCCTTTAGGTAAGAGTATCTTATCTTTCTAACGAAGGTATGTAGGTCTTTATACTCTATTCCTCATACCTCTTAATCGTTATTTATTTATTTAACTGTTTATGTACACACATGAAAATAAAAGAAAAGAAGAAGGAAATAGTACAATGGTGATGCTTATTTCTCCCTCTGTTCCAGCATACCTGCGAAAGGAGAGTTGAAGAAAATAGAAGAATAGAGACACCTAGTAGATCCTTAACTTTGTTGCAAAGTTTTTTCCATTAGTAAAACGAAAAGTGGTGGTGTGTGACACTTCCGTGCATCAGAAAGCACGTAAAACTTTTGGTCCCGCGCCTTATTTATTTAAACTTCATGTACAGTAGTGGTACATAGGCGGACTTAATGCAACAAGGCATTCTCTCCCAGTCAACCTTTGGGTTAAAAAAGACATCACTGTGGTAGGTTTGCACAATAAACAAATAATGATCACGGAAAAAAAAAGTTATTAATATATAATAAAATGCATATATATGCTAAAATAATAAACTAATAAATACTATGAAAAATATCAAATCTTAAAGAGAACTTAATAACAATTCTGACGAAGACCAAACTAAGGTTGAGAGGACTTCAAGTAGTAGTTCCGAATTTTACGTTTGAAGGAAAATTTACTTTCGGCTTTTTTTATGTCTAGGGGAAGTAAATTCCAGAGTTTTATGGTGGAAAAAGCGTAAGAATTGGACATAAAGCCAGTACGGTGAGAAGGAATCTGAAAAAGCATGTTTTTGGATGCACGAAGGTTAAGATTATGAGAACTGCCCAACACTTTAAAATATTGTTTTAAATAATCAGGAGCACAAGGATCGTTCATCTTATCTCTCCCCGTTCGTGTTGGATTGACGCCCAATCAGACTCATAGTTTTCCTTTATTCTAGTGAGAAAAGGTACAGAAAGAGCACCTTTTTGCATGGTTCCTCTATAATATGTCCTGCGTATTTGACCAATCTCGGCTAAGATGGGCCACCGCGACGAAAATTCTGACAGGTGAATCCACAGAACAATGAAAGAGGTTACAAAGGCCTTGTGAGCGGAGCAGACGTACAACAAAGTAGGGCAATGCTCATAGTTCAACTACCAATAGCAAACTTGCTTGTGTGCGTGGTCTGTTAGTTGCGTAATGCGCGTTGGTATTGGTTTATTGCCTGTAGTTGGAGTTAAAGGGTGTGAGACAAGCGGCGACACTCGTTGTAGTACAAATCGGAAAGTATTTCCTTTCTAACCTCTTTCATCTTTTCTGTGGGTGGACCAGGCATCTCAAAGCATTTAGTACAAATCTGCCATCAAAAATAAATCTTAAAGTTCCACCAGTAGATTTTTTTTACATACTGGTGGTTTCACTTTTCAAAACATGATCTCTTTTGAATAAAATCGTGCAAGAAACTTAACAACTTTTAAATCAAGTTATCACAAAATCCGTTATTTTATTCTTGTTGCCTATAGTTACAAATAGCATGTTAACGATCTAGGTAACCTGGCCGTCACCAAAATAAGATCAGTGTCTTTCTAGGGCGTCCCACCCACCCAGATATACCAACTGGCTATTTATTTGCTACACAATGGCTATCAAGATAACACCAATTCTTGTTTAATTATTATTCAGTTTCCCTTGATGTTTTTTTTTTTGTTAATATGTTTGGCTTGGTTACTAAGTTCTTTAAGCCTTGTCTTCGTATGAATATTTAATTGGTTTATCATTAGAACATTGATGTGCATCACATTCTAATGATGATGTTTTTGTAGTATTTAGTTGGTTGTAAATGTGGAAAAAGTCCACTGCAGTAGTTAACACTACAATAAAATTCCTAGCTCCATTTTACCGAGATCACGCCGACTCTAAATATACACCCTTAAATTTTGATCGTTTTAATCCCGTGGAGGGTCGATCCGGTACATGAAACACTATCGATTTGTAAAGATAAAATTAAAAAATAAAGTACCTTTTTTTCAATACTCGTATTAATTTACGCATGTACGAAATTAATTTCTTTAAGAAAACGTCAGCTGAGCGAGTCTAATGGTCTGTAGGTAGTAGTCGGCGTTGCGTACAAATTACCTACAGGTTTTAAAAAGGTAAAAATTTAGCGGTGTATAATAAAACTAGACCAATTTTACATCACAATATCCGCTAGGAATCAATTTGCGAATAATGTATCAAAACAGAAACTAAAAAAGAAGTTCCGCCAAAAACTCCCTTGAAGAATTTTGTAGCCGAAGATAGACAAATAAAACCACCTTATTAGCCTGGGCTGCGGTATTTTTGGAACGCAAAGGGCACCTGAAGGAACTCACGTTTGTTTTTGACAGAAAAAGTCTGACACATCCTCTCGGTTCACCTTGGAGCGCGAAAAGTCGTGTACATCAATGTTGAGTGCTCACTGAAAAAAAAATACATCGATAAACCGTGACCTAGCTGTACCGAGACAAGTTTATGCAAATTACAAAATGTTTGTTTCTTGTAATCGACGACTAATGCTTTAAAAAACAATTATCTTTAGAAGTGTGTTTGTCACGTTACACATGCATACTCTTTTAAAAACACGTGTTTCAATTTGTTCGTAAACATTGACTTATATTCTGTAAATGTTTTACTTCTAAACTTAATAATAACATGACACATATGAATAGTTCATTTCTTTAATTTATTATCATGTATTGACTTTAATTACCTTACGGTACCTACTTATATTGTTGATTTGACTTGTTTAGTTTGAGGTACTAAAAAAAGAACTAGTCCGCCATTTTGGATTTAAAGTGACGTCACTCAGCTCATCATACATTGTCATCCCAACTGAAAATGTCCGTAAAAATTCCTTACGATTTATTTTTACGGGTAATTAGTAAGTATATTTAATTAGTAAGTACTTACCTTGTGCATTGTTATCCTGTATAAAACCTCTATTTCCAAAACTCTTCAATTCTTCTGTGTCGACTTTTTATTTTTAAGCTATTACATAGCTTCTATCGCGGGCCTTGAGCGTGGCGACCGAATCCAGAAATTCCGTAACGAAAATAACCTAACACCCCCCACTCATTTGTTTTTTGAGCGTGGTGACCGATAAGAAAACAAATGAGTGAACAATCAATCAAAATCCAATTCAATATGTGAAAGTGTAACTTCAATTAATATCAAAGAAAAAAAAAACAAAGGAAAAAAAAATACTGCATAAATAAAATAAATAAATAATTATAATTGCATAAGTTGATAAAAATACTATGCAATAGCTTTACCGCGGCAGACCCCGAGTGCCACACGTCTTTTTTTTTCTGTATTTGAATATTTGAAATTCGATCAAAAAAAATAGGGTATTGTTTTTTGTGAACAATTTGGGATTCTACGAAATATTGAGCTCATCAACGTTGTGTCATGATGAGGGAAACATCTTTGTCAATTTCAAAATTTACTATAAGTAAACTACCTATGTTGATTACACAATAAATTTGCAAAGCTAATTTTGTTTCTAATCAAATAAATCTAATTTTAGCACTTATGGTTTATATTAATTACCAGATATGTAATTAAGGGGAAAAATTAAATAGCGCCCACTGCTACATGAGGTCAAGGGTCACCTTCCCTGTACACGGACATCCTTTAACAATGATATTTTATTTATCCTTATCTCACTCTGATTGCCTCCAACACCGTATTGTACAAACGTAGTTATATACATGGGTACTCATAATAATGATTTGACGCGCTAAAGTCTGTCTAATAAGTCAACCGAATTGGGGAATTTTGTATAATATTTAATCATTTAAAAAATACTTATATTCGGTACTTTTTATAAGGTTCTTCTGTTAGTAAACAATGACCTCTATCTCTTAATCAACCTTGATTATTGAACCCGTGTTGACTACATCAGATTTCATTAAATCCTAATAATTACTCAAGTCGTTTAACTTATTAGACAGACTCTAGCAACTGTTTTTGGGAGCCCATTTTTATTGTGTGTGCAAGTCACCTCCTGCCTTTAATAGCATAATTTTAATAGCATTGTTCAAGCACAAGCCATGGTCTTAAATTAGTTCTTGGTAACCAATCAACTTACGCCTTCCAAAACCATAGCACTATAATTTTATTTTCCATATGAGTATGTTGCAATTGTCTCCCACCAACCGAGGGCTGTCCTTGGATGCACGTACGATGCCTTAGCGCGTACAAGGATAATTGTCCGTTGGAATTGGAACCACTTTCCATGAAAGTCTAAAGGCCACTCTGTGAGTTACTTTCGGCTCCTTGTATGCATTCCAAAAGTCCAAGACCCCAGGGTTCGGAGATAAATTTCAAATCAATCATTTATAGAAAATTAGTTTTCAATGAAAAACCATTTCTTCGTAACAAGCTTCTTTCGTGGGTTATATTGTTACACTGTCTATGTTTATTTTTTTTCCAATCCTCCTTTTGCTGGAATAGATTTCATCAGAAATAAGCATCACCTTTGTACTTATATTTCTGTCTGTTTATTAATATGGTAGCCATACACGTTAGGGTGTACCTGACAGGTTTGCTTACACAGTTATACCTGTCAGGTAAGCTTGTGTGGAAACCCGCACAGTTGTGCAATATACACGCTCCGGTTTACCTGTAAAACTCAACTGTATAGGCAAATCTGTCAGGTAGGTATACCCTAGCGTGTTCAGAACCAAAATTTCATACACCTTTGTGTTTTCACACGCTAATACCAAGAAATTAAAAAAATTCTGTTCACATGACATCTGCAAAGTGATTTGAACTCTGCGGCGAGCCTGTATTGGTTGTCTGCCAATTTGTGTATCGCTCCCGGTCTAATTGTAGCATTTGTATGTCTGAATTTTCAATAACCAACCAACCAACGCAAGCATAATTATTTAATCCGATAGCGAAGTTAACATATTTATTTAAAAAATAAATTTTGTAATATTGATATGATCACTATAAGATGTTACCTAAGTTCCCTCAATTAGGGACTGAATAAATCAATCGACTTGGTATTACATGGATCTCACAACTTTTCATGGTAGATGCACTGAGTTGCGAGCCTTGGTTTTTTTACAAGTTGTTTTTGATGGCATTGAGTACATATTAAGTGCAGATATTGTGTTTATTTTTGTAAGTGAAATATTTTGTACAGACCTAGTAAGAGAGTCATAGCAGGTAGATAATAATAATGACAGTACACATTGAGAAATTGAACGATAACTGTGGAACGGAAATAGTCAAGTAAGTAGGTATATGACGACGTCCAAGTCATCCAAGTATACGTAGATGTACCTCAGTGATGTCACGATAAAAACATGTAGGTATTTTGAAATTATTGAATCAATTGTGTAAACTTTTGCCGTGATTCAAGAATATTGAGGAACGACGGTTTAGTAGTCGAATGAAACATTTATAATCACACTTCACACAGTTCACACTAACATTATAAGTAAGTGCGAAAGTTGGTGTGTATCATCGAGAATCGAAGCATTATTTCAAATAAACCATTTACAGGCACTTTTAAGTTGTCAAGAAATCAGTCAGTCAGAATAATTATGCTAACGCACATTCCAAAGCGTAGATCTCTAGGGAGAAGAAAGTGCAAGAAGTATCTCAGGTCGTACTTTCGTTGTAAAAATAATAGTGCCAGAAAGTAATTTGTCCTCTGCTCCACCTCTCTCAAAGATCAATACTAATAGCTATATTTCTGCTATGTAGCCTAATTTACAACGCCATAGCTACGAAATGGTACCTATTCGCTAAAGTAGTCGCCAAATAGACGTGGAATAAGGTTCATTGACCCTCCTACATTTACGTCCTTCCTATAATATATGTCTTTAATTCCGTTTTGTAGGACGCATAAAGCTGTCTTGAATCGACAACTATCATGATCCTGTACCTTTTCTGAAAAACAGTTCATTGGCGGTTTTTCGGGTACCTTCGATATATTGATTATTGGTGATATTAGGAAAAGGTCAATGTACTTTATTTTAAGTTTATATGGCGCTTTGTACCAATTTTTCCACTCTTTACTAAGTATTTCTTTGTTTACCTCTTGAAGGCAGAACCAATTAAACCTGTTAGTTACATTAACACCTTGATTACATGATGCTAATACCAGCACCGTCATGTGAACTACATTAGCTGGTCGAGTCTACACGCTCGAGTTACGCCAAACGCGGTATCAAATGCTTGACTGGCCGTTAACGCGTAAGATGACTAGAACTTGGTTATATTGTAATCAGACTTGCGGTAATAGACGCATTATCTAAGCGAGATAAAATTACTGTTTGATAGCGTCTTGCCAGACACAAATAAGAACAATGACTGGAGTACTGTTTATATTATGTTTCTTTCCTCTAAAGGCAGTATCTCTAACGCCTATCTGCATAAGTAGTCCTCATGTGTGCGATCGATCGATCGATCGATCATCGCCGATAATGTCTGGACTTCAAAAGAGACTTTCATTTCTATTATTATTGTTGTTTTTTTTTTGTGGCCAAAATAATAACAGCTGCACGAGGCATTTTCCAAAGTTAAGTAACGTGTATTTATTTCTATTCTGCGTTCTGTCTACAACACAAACACTTTTCTTTATTTTCAAATTAGTCGGATAAGGAAACCCGTCCTGTACCCCTAGCCAAGTTGCTAATCTGCAATAGTTAACGCTAGTAGAAAGCTTCAAATGTACGGGAATGACGTCATCTAAACGTACAGTCACGTAGTCAGAACAAAAGATTAGGCGACGCGGCCAACTAGAGGCGTTCGACGCAAGCGAAACGGTTGTAACTTGGCTAGAGGGGCTGTTCTTGTTTAATTTTTTTTTACTTGAAAAGTGTTTGATCAAACCAACTAACAGAAATAAATGTAAACGGAAAGGATATTATGATATAACTACCTTTTGCCTGCGGCTTCGCCCGCGTACATAAAATATAGGAATAAAGCAGCTTTCTATCGGTGAGAAAAATTTTGCAATCGGACCAGCAAAGAGATTAAACCTCCTACAAAAAAAAAAAAACTTTACATCTTTATAATATTAGTGTAGATTAGACTCTTAATAGACCAAATATAAATTTAAATTACTAGGTATCCATTCATCCAACTGGAACGAAGTCAAAACGAATGATGGTCATGTTAGTCATTAACTAGTTAACAGAAAAACAGTCACTAAGTAGTTGATTAAATAGTAAACAGTTAATTAATCATTACGTATTGTTTTTGCCTTCTACTCGGGAAATGATGAAACATGAAAAAATTCGTAACACTGCAAGGCATTTTAAAAACATCAAAACAATAAACAGATTGGCGTTAGCGTTGTTTGACAAATAATTTAAAATTAAAACAGGAACTGTTAATAATTATGCCATCAAAAACAAAACCGACGCTCGCTCATGAACTCAGTTCTTCTGCCGTCAAAAATTGTGAGGTCCATGTAATACCAAGTCGGTTAATTTATTCAGTCTGTACCTACTTAAGGGACCTTGATGACCTGGATTGACTTGGTAATCGGACTAAACAATCTAATTAATTAATATAGATGAGAATGAGATGGATGTGTGGTGTGACGAGAATGGATTAAGTGAGAAATGAGTATATTAGAGGAAGTTTGAAAGTGGCGCCAGTGACTTAAAGTTGAAAGGAAACTAGTTGTCTTTGTATGGTCATATGAAGAGAAGGGATGAAGCGCATATTACTAAAATAGTTCTGAGTATACATATTATGTAGTTGGATGGAGAGGGAGAGGAAGGCCGAAAAAAAGATGGATGGATTTTGTGAGGAGTGATATGAAAGAAAGGGGAGTTAGTGATAGTATGACGGGTGACAGGACAGAATGGATGAAAAAAAAATGGTGCGCCGACCCCAAGTACCTAATATGGGATAAGAGGGCAGGAAGAAGAAGATATATTACTTGTAATTACATGTGATTGCCAAGTCAATCTAACGATTGTAAATTCTTGAACTGGTAGTTCAAATTAAATGAAATTTTAAATATACCGTGTTTATACAATGCCTGCTTGGCTACTAAAAAATCAAGCTTCTAATTTTATACACAACGAAGTTAAAAGGGATCGAAAATGGCCTGAACTACACTGTATTTAAAGAAAAGGATGTACGGCCGTGCCACTTTTTTGCTCGCCCTGGCAATGCTATCTAATAGTAGGTACCATCAAAGACACTTCCACCTGACCACCACTTAGTTCATTTTTGCTTGCTCTCGATACAAAAACTTCAAAGGGTTTGGTTTGGCGCTGCGCCGCAGGATTCAAGCGGAATTTTTTTTAGGTGATCTTGCAGAAATGACCGCGATGGTACAGGTAAGGAAACTGACTTAACAGTTACTTTATGGAGACGCCTTCAACGTCAAGGGAATGCGCGGGCTTGTCGATGAGCAATGGGTAGCCCGCCGTCCGGCCCTCCTGTAACCGTCTGGACTGAGCCCTAGCCGTTGACGGCGCGTAGTGCTCCACGCGCGCCTCCAAGAGATGTCAGCTAAACGATAGGGATCCAGCAGGACCGATGCCCGCTAGGACCAGAGGGAAAATCTGAAAAAGGAACCTGTGGTCTTAGCATGCAAAGGGTAACAGAAACAAGTCTTAGTTTTAGTCTATCAAAGTTCG
This sequence comes from Mythimna ferrago, assembly GCA_910589285.2. Classification (NCBI taxonomy): domain Eukaryota; kingdom Metazoa; phylum Arthropoda; class Insecta; order Lepidoptera; family Noctuidae; genus Mythimna; species Mythimna ferrago. Next base: position 9,183,108 of record OU342693.1, read on the forward strand.
ATACGCCCTTCCGCCCCACCCTAGACGGGAAGAAGTCATTGACTTCCCACTTCACAAAAAAAACGGCGAGTGAATCGTCGCGATAATATCGTCGTGTTACGTTCATAGTATTTATATTACGAGTAATAAAGTGATATGACGATTACATCGCGGGCTGCGGGATTCGCCTAAACAGTTACTACGGCTTTTTTTGCGGTAAGAAAATCATCCAATGACATCCCCGCTCTTGGTCGGAGCGGAATAGTCCAGACGTCCAGTCGGACGACGAGCTACTCATTTGCTCGCCGTCCGACCATCAATAAGTGGCGTAGCTAGTCCCTAAGGGGCCCTTTTATCTAGGGGGGGGGGGGGAGGGCGAAATCGAGGGTTTTTTTTTCAACGTATGCCCTAGCACAGAGACGTGACACAGAGTCACGATAGGCCTCAAAAGATACGACCAAACTAACTGGGTAGATTTCGTCTATATCATCTTGTAAGACCGAGACCAATAACCTCATTTATTGGAGTATTCTGAAATAGAACAGAAATCATTATTTTATTTGGCTGTTCGTCCCTGCGTTAGTTTGTATTCACAGTATACTCGTAGTAATAAATTCATATTACGTAGTTTCACAGGAAATCGATTTCATTCTGTAAAGTAATATTATTGAATTGGTTTAACTCTCACGGCTCGTTTTACATTAATCAATCCGTGAGAATTTCGGCTTCAAAGAAGAATTATGTCTTACTGCGTGAAAAGAAACACTCCTTTATATTATTACGTGTGAAAGTTGAACATTATCGCACGGGAACGCGGATACAAGTTCCGGGATAAAAAATTCACAACATGTAACTGGAATAATACACACTCTTTTATTTACACCACAATTAAAAAATTAAGTTACAATCATAATTAAAGCATTACCTAATTGTCGGCAAATGATATGGGAATCTCGTGAGGAAACCGGCATGTTCTAGAACCAAAAATTCGAAGACATGTGACATTCACCAAGCCGCACTAGGCCCGCGTGGTAGATTACGGCCCATTCCCTCTCATAAAGAGGAGGCCTGAGTCCCAGCAGTGGGAAAATTAAAAAGGCGTATGATGATCATGATGATGATATGGGAATCGACGCAATACAATATTAGTGCATCGGTATTGGATATATACCGCAAGCACACATAAACACACTAGTGATATTTTTTTTAGTTCAATTCCGATCGGTCGACATTGAGATTGTGACGTTTCGTACCCTTGAATTCAATGCTAGCGCCAAATTGGTTCAAAATTGCGTGACCATTTTGAGAACTAAGTGAAATCGTATATGTTGACAATATTGTTTTCAAGAGTACCAAACCATGTAACGTCAAAATTGACATTGAAATCGGATTGACTTTAGATTGAAATTGAAATTAATTTGGAGAGTAAGCCTGCTGGTGAGGGTCGGGGGAATCTGATGGATGTGAGGCACACTGGAGCGATCGTTATGGCGACACTTGCGTCAATGTAGACAACAAACTGGATTACAATCTACAACATCATCATCATCATCACTTCAATCGAAAGGCTCCACTGTTGGACATCTTTTTTTTTTACAGTAGGTATAAGCTTAACCTCTCGCCCTACTCAGAGCAAAAGTATTTAACTAATTTTTTTTAACTAACTAAAAAAGCAAGTAACCCTACTGGTAGTGTTGCCAGGCGTCCCGATTAGCGCGGGATGTCCCGATTTTTCGGGGTCTGGGGACGCGTCCCGATTTGCACCTGATCGGGACGTGTGGAATGTCCCGATAAATCAAAAACCCTGAAACTGAAAGAGTGACTGAAGAAGTCTGGGTGTTACTCAGTAAAAATTTGACACGTCCTCTCGTTCCACCCCAGAGGGAAAAAAGTCACTGGATGATTTCCCATCTAAAAAAATCTTTATTAAAAAAATATATTTTTCCCGATTTAAAGCCCTAAATCCCGATTTGTTTTACCATCTGTCCCGATTTTTATACAAACATACCTGGCAACACTACCTACTGGGGCCAGGATTATCCGAAAGGGAACTCGAGCCCCGATATGAAGGCTCTGAGAAACGGGATGGGTTTTTTAGTCAGTAAGAGTCTGACACTATCTCCCGCTCCGCCCAAGAGCGGGGGTTGTCACTGGATGATTTTCCCAACCAAAAAAAAGCCCAAAAAACAGAAATGACAATTCACTTCGCTCCAGTTGTCACATTGAGATTTTACCAGAATACTTTGCCAGTAGCGGTTACAACTACAACACCGAACGAAGTAGTTACAGTGCTAATATTTATGATATAAAAAACATGATAACGTATCAAGTATACGACTCACGCCCTTGGCCCTGAAGCATTCGCGATACCATTAGGAACTCTCACCTTGACCGCACCCACGGTCGCTGTCCGCGGACGAGATTAAGACATACCATTTATTTTCTTTTGCCTGTGCTTCCGTTGATAGACAAAGCTTTTTTTTCCTGCAACAATAACACGTTTTGATAGGCAAAACAACATAAATCAAAATATAAATGAAGTGTCTGAAAAGACTTAGGAGAGGCCACTGCCTAGCAATGGGAAAATTATGGCCCTTGATTGACTGATTAATATCTACTTAAGGTATTAAGTAAGACCCCCTTTGCATTATGAATGTCTAAGTTCTTTCTAAGACTTAATGTCTTCTTATAGTAATAAAAAACGGATAGATAAAACATCTATTTTTGTCTTATCTGTTTTTTATTATTAGTATTATATTACCTCATTCGCCTTATCTTTTCGCTAACTGTTTAATAGATAAATTACTTATACAATAGCTATGTTTCATTTAGACCAAACTAATATATTTATCCGTCGATATCAGAAGCCAAACTTCCAATGGTGAGACCAAAACTTATGCACCATGCGATCCGTATCGAGGAGCATCGATCCAAGCGTGTATCGACAATTTCTACAGACAGTGGTCGAAGCTTTTGGCCATCAAGTCATTAGCGGTAACGATTCCATATGTGGACAACCTCGTGAGGTAATTTGATATAGGGCGTCAACGGGAGACAGTATGGAGTACTGCTCTCATCTTTGGGACGGATCTGCCCGATACCAGCTTGATCATTGGTAGTGATGCACTCGTCGAATCGAGGCTTCAAAGTCTTGAGCATCGACGCCGAGTTGCCAGCCTGTCGGTTTTCTACCGGTTGTATAATGGGGAGTGTGCGTCAGAATTGCATAGCCTAATTACGCCTAGCCCGTTCCTTCACGAACCACTAGGCGTACGGCGATGCGCCACCGGTACATGGTGGACATTCCACCTATATGCACAAAACGTTTTGGAGACACATTCGTTGTGCGTATAGCTAAGGAGTGGAATTACTTGCCGGAATTTGTGTTTTCTGTTGACTAAAACTCGGGAATCTTTAAGTCAAGAGTGAATAGGTTACTTGTAGGTAAGCGCGATCCATCGTCGACTGCATTGTCGATTGCCATCAGGTGAGATAGCGGTCACGCGCGAACAATAAAAAAAAAGAAAAATGTCAATAAGATTATGATCGTTTACATAAAACATTGTTCAGAGATGTTCACCGGATGTTTCAGTTTTCAAGCTTAAACACTCGATTCCCAACTTTATTGTATGAACTGTTATCAAAATATCCGATAGATGGATTCATGATAAGGACCCACATGGCTGAGGCACGTGTCGATAAACCCTAGCATCTAAATACGATGATCGAGAGCTCATATACTGAGATAAACGCCGGCTTAATACGAGTATCTGCTACTGAATATGCTAGCGGCCTCTCGATGACCTCCAAAACGAAAAATTCACAAAACAGATGAAAAAGACAAAACAGATAGTTAGAATGGCTTTGTGGGCGGAGCAGGCATGCCACAAAGTAGGGCAATGCTCATAGTTCAATTACCAATAGCAAACTTGCGTTGTAGTATAAATCTAACCTAACCTAACCTCTTTCGTCTTTTCTATAATTTTCCTTTAATATTTATTTTTAGTTCAATGACGGGGCCCCTTAATGACACCTACTAGGGCTGCAGAATTTGAAGATTTACCAAGGCCCTAAAAAGGCAAATGGTGACTGAAGGAACACAGGTGAGTTTTAATTAGTAGAACTCCGAGACTCCTTGCTCCGCCCAAAGCGGGAGGAATGAAAAAAAACGCGAGACACTTCGCAATATGCCACACACTAGCAAAATGCCACATTAGCAAAATGCCACATTAACAAAATGCCACATTAGCAAAATGCCACATTCGCAAAATGACTTTTCTCAAAATGCCGCATTGCGCCTTATCCTCCATTACTACTGCCCATATGGATTAAAAAAGTTGCAGCCACTGGCCACAAGTCGCTTGTGGTCGCTTCTAGCTTCTTGTGGCGGCGTTTGTGGCTGTGGCATTATGTGGCCCATGTGCAAGGTTTAGTTCGTGATGTTTTCCTTCACCATCATCTTCCTTTTAGCTGCCTCTGCTCGCCTAATACGAGTTCTAAACTTTCATACCTACCAGACATGGCAACTTCGGGAGGCTCCTGTTTCGGATCTGAAGCCCACTAGGCCACGTGAAATTTCTGAAAAGGAAACCGTGGTTGCAGAACACAAAGGACGCCCCCTCGCTCCACCCAAGAGCAGGAGAAGTCATTGTATGATTTTCCCACTTGAAAAAAAAAAACAATTCTTTGTAGTAGATCAACAACATTCATAATGGAAAACTCTTGGAGTATAATACATAAATACATCGGTAGGTATTTGAACAGGTGTGACCTGAGTCATCACCACCTTATGACAGGACCAGCTGCGTGTAGTCATACAAGAACACACGAGTCAACAGCCATTGTGGCAATATCTTCCCTCTTTGTAACCTCTCAAGTTTATAAATACATAAACATGAAGACATTTCAGTATCCTTACTCACGGATATTTGTGTTTAAAGTAATGAAACTTCTGCGCGAAAGAATAAAACATCCCATCTGCTTTACTTGTACCACTTTTGTCTTATCATGGGACTGTTGGAAGAAAAAAAATTGAAATCAATAAAACATTGTACACTTAAGTCGGAATCTCCCCCCCCTCCTCAAGTTGTTTTGAAGGGTAAAATCTAGTTATCCGAAAGGGCGCTCGAGCCCCGGTAACATTAACAGTGTCTAAAATTAACAGTGGAACATTTCCACGTATTTTTCCAACATCATCTAAGGATAAAATAGATCAGTAAATTGATTTTTTTTTTTTTTTTTTTTTAATTTGTATAAACTAGTGCTTGACTGCGATCCCACCTGATGGTAAGCAGTGATGCAATCGTTGATGGTGAGGCGCACTAGTTTATTAAGAGCCTATTCACTCTTGCCTTAAAGACACCTAAATTATAATCAGACGGGAAGACCGCAGCAGGCAAATTGTTCCAGTCCCTCGATGTACGTGGTATAAACGACGAAGCGAAACGCTTGGTCCGGATCGTAGAGGTTTCAACAACATTAGGGTGGATACTCGCCGTTCGTCGGCTTGTCCGATGGTAGAAGTGAGATGGTGGAATTAAGTGATTTATAAATTATCGATTGAATTGTAATAATAATCGTCTATAATAAATCTGTAGAAGTTTTTAGTTGTGCGCGCATAATGTAAAATGTACGAAATCAATGATGATGATGATGAATCAGTCAGTTTTCATTTTATTCATTTATTTCCTGCTCTATTGTTTGTTGAACTAACTTGATAATATCATCTTCCTTCTAGAAGCTTTTGCAATACATTTAATTTTACTTATAGTGAGGTCAACTCGAAAGAATTATTACATCAAGATCTTCCTCTTATCTTGTTAATATATTAAAACATGTGACTTATTTTCCTGTGGCAAACAAACAGAGTAGTTAAGTATAGGTACGCTATAACTCATCATTATCATTTCAGCACAAAGACATCTATCTACCTACTGCTAGACATAAACCTTCCCCAAGTGTCTCACAATGGCCGAATTTGTGCGTCTCACATCCCTTAAATACCTGTGACCCTCACCAGATCGTCGGTCCGCCAGGTGGGAGGCTTACCAACACTGCATCTTCTAGTACGTGGTCGCCACTACAAAACTTTTCAGCCGTATCGACCATCTGTTCTGCGAGCAACGTGTCGGAGATTCTTTGGGCCATATCCATAACCTTGGTTCTCCTGCGAATATCTTCACTTCTGATTCGATTACACAAGGAAACTCAGAGCATAGTTAATACCGCCATACAGATACTTAAAAGTACATTGTGTTTCTGCTTGGTAAATACGAGTCTAGCGTCATAAATCGGGAGCTAATTCACCAAGCTATAGCATTCGTCTTTTTATATGCTGTCATCCGTTTGAAAATCTTCATGTCTGTTACATACAAACATGTTGCAAGCTACAACTAAGTACTTATCTAATCGACCGGAAATATTAAACGATTTGGTTTAAGATTATACCGATATAACTATACTTATCTAGAGAGCATTCTAACAGCTTTGTTTAGATAATTCGAGTTGTACCGACCAGAATCTATTTCCCTTAGATAATGGTTACCGCGTAAAATGGGGTGAATAGAAACTCAGGGGTGAATAGAAACAAAACTTCAAACGAAAAACTTTTCACGATATTTGAATACTTTTTTTAGCATTTAACTGTATCAATTTATTAATGAATTGTTATTCTAAAAAGTTGATGCTTTGTTAGAGGCCGATAATATTGTACAGTTGCCAAAACGGATCTTGAGCGCTCGGCGTCAGAGTGGGGATCGCTTTGCGCATTCCATACATTGGCGAGCCAATTGTCTTCGTTGTTAGATACATACAGCAACGCAGGGAACGAATTAGGAGTAACATCTATGACGCGATGGCGCGGCGAGCCAATCTCTGACACTCACTTCGCACCACTAAAGAGACCGAATATTTGACTTCTGCGCAACCGCTCAAGATCCGTGATGGCAACTGTATCAATGTGAGAAAACCAAACCAAAGTTTTGTTTCTATTCACCCCGTTTTACGGTACGTCAATCCGTTCATGTGATTCCGTACTAAATCAAACATCATTCGAGGCTGAACTGCCAAAAAGTGTTATTTTAACAATTTCGTGATTACAAATTTTAATTTTAAACTGATGTTCAAATCATATTGCAATTATACGTTACTAACAGCACTGTTTATCGAGTAATAAATCAATTTACTGCCAGAGAATTGAATAAAACTAGGCGACTAGGTAAAGGCGAGACATTTAATAGCTCTCTAGATCATTATACAACGATGAAGTTTAGAAATTAATGATTGTAGATTAGAAATGACATTATCTAGTCTTTCAACAGTCAATATAGTTATCCATGTTGTTTAGGCAGTGTTCCTGCAATAGCTGTATATTTTTAAGAAGTTGCTAATGATAATAGTGTCCGAATTAACAGAAATTTCAATATTTTTTTCACTGACGATTCGGACAACAAATTATGTTTTAATACTTTTTTATCCGACTGCTTACTAAAAAGCATGTTTGTTTTGTTTTGTTCTTATCTGTTTTTAGGGTTCCGTACCTCAAAAGGAAAATATGGAATCCTTATAGGATCACTTTGTTGTCCGTCCGTCTGTCTGTCTGTCTGTCTGTCAAAACCCTTTATCTCAAGAACGCGTGGAGGTATCGAGTTGAAATTAAAACCATATACTCAGGTCTGCGGTCCCTTCAAGCTGTGAAAATCAAACTTCTTAGTTATCGAATAAAAAAGAATACGGCCGGCCGTTTATGTCGCAAAAAAACGTATATTTTGATACTCTCAAAGATTGAAATTCATAGGGTAATTCACATTGGCCCAGAATTCTGAAATTTGGCAGAAAGCAAGGTCTTATAACACAAGAATTGGAAAAAATCTGAAAACAGTAACTTTTTTTGTTAAAAATCTTCGAGACTCTATTTGGGAGTTGTAGTTTGCACGGAACCCTCAGTGCGCGAGTCCGGCTCGCAATTGCCCAGTTTTTATTTTTCTCATAATCCGTTTTTAGGGTTCCGTAGCCAAATGGCAAAAAACGGAACCCTTATAGATTCGTCATGTCTGTCTGTCTATCTGTCTGTCTGTCTGTCTGTCCGTCCGTATGTCACAGCCACTTTTTTCTGAAACTATAAAAGCTATACTATTGAAACTTAGTAAGTAGATGTATTCTGTGAACCGCTTTAAGATTTTCACACAAAAATAGAAAAAAAGCAATAAATTTTGGGGATCCCCATACTTAGAACTGAAACTCAAAAATTTTTTTTTCATCAAACCCTATATGTGTGGGGTATCTATAGATAGGTCTTCAAAAATGATATTGAGGTTTCTAATACCATTTTTTTCTAAATTGAATAGTTTACCCGAGAGACACTTTCAAAGTGGTAAAATGTGTGTCCCCCCCCTGTAACTTCTAAAATAAGAGAATGATAAAACTAAAAAAAATATATGATGTACATTACCATATAAACTACCAACGAAAATTGGTTTGAACGAGATCAAGTAAGTAGTTTTTTTTTAATACGTCATAAATCTAAAAAAATTCACTATTATTAAAACATCGATCAAAGTTACAACGAACTACAAGAACTTTTATATTATGTTACTTGCTGCTACGGAATCCTTCATGGGCGAGTCCGACTCGCACTTGGCCGGTTTTTTTTATTGTACTCTGTTTTTCGTTTTGTGTCACAATTGTACAAAAAACTTAGTAACTAAGCGGAAAGCTTGCATGTGTATCTACTGTAAATGTTGTGTTTACCCGTATTGGCATGTATATTATAACAGTGCCAATGATTTGTTTAATCCGTATCATCAGCAACTCTTTCTAAGCTTTTGGACGATTACTTTGAGAAAGGAAAAAGCAATTTGGGATTGATGACATAACATTAGTATTGTCAATAGCTTTTCGTTATTTCATATCTGTCCAGCCTTGATCAAAGTGGTTCCTTCCGCAATGTTTCTACCATTAGCATCGTTATTTCGCATATGTCTAAGTGTAACACCACGCTTTTGAATTTCTGACTGAAGCATAGCAACACAACACGGATGAATTTGCGTACATTAGCATCATTAGCTATCATTTCATCAGGGCCTGGTTTAGAAAGAGAGGAGGGGGGACGAGCTGGTAAATGCCCAGGGCAGCAAAATCTAGAGTGGTTGGTAGCTGCAACAAAATTAAAAATTATGTAGGTAATTAATAGACAAATGAAAAAAATTATATTCACGAAAATTCTCCTAAATTTTTGATTGAAGTTACATTTCAGGACTGGCAGTCTGTCTGCCCCTTTTCGTTTAGTCAGAAAATTTAACTTCTGACGTGGGGATTAAGATATAATCGGAAATATAACACATAAAAGCGATTTCGTTCCACTTGCAACATAACTCGCATATAATAAAATATCAGCTGCAAATTACCTTAACTTTTGATCCTTTGTTATTTTACTTACTCTACTTACTCAATATAGAAAAATTTCGTCGTGCTGATGCTGACGATCGACCAAAGTGAATTCTTTCTTTTCTTTCTTATCATATTAATAGCATCTTCAAAATCTTATATCTTTTAGTGTAGCACCGCGTCTACATCGTGTGGGTCGTTTATTTACGGACGGCCATGCCCACTTGCACCGGAAGGGCCAGTTTTGCGTAACGACATAATCGCGTTGACACCCCCCCCCCTCCCAGTCTGCTGTGCCGCACCCAGGCAGACCTGGCACAAGGGCGCAATAGCCGCAAGTTCAAGCTTTATCAACTCTCGAGTGTCGTGTAGCTTTCTGTTTACTGTGTTTGCAAGGTCAAAGAGAATGTTTGGTTTTAGAGAAATTCTGTGCTGTTTAGGTTTTTGTTGGTACTATAGAATGTATTTAAGTTTTTCAGATTGACAAGGTTTTTCAATATAGGAAACCGGATTATGAATCATAATGATCAGACCAGTTGCAGTGGCGGATTAAGCCAGAGCGGGGCTATGTAGCCAATTCGACCAGGGAGCCCCTATGTAAACCTATTTGTAGTAGGTACTATTATTCTCTTTTCAATCATCCGGTGGATTCTAAGATTGGGAAAGATACGTGGAAATTACCAAATGGGGGAATCTAAGAGACTGACTATCATAATCAATGAAATAATCATTCGGATTTCAATAAATTTAAATGTATTTTAACTAGTTTTTTCTTTGCATTCAATTGCAGGATCCCCGAACGCGCAGCGCAGCACTTGCTACTCTTGCTATATTACTAATCCACCACTGGATCAAACATACAATAAATTCTCAGATATTGAATCAGTAATGTTGGAAAGTAATATTTTAAAAGAAAGATTTATTATGGTTATGTCATACATACAATGACGTGCGAATACAACAGAAGAGGCTTATGACTTTCATTCTTTGTAAATAAGAGATTATTATTTCTTTGAATCTTTCAATAAATCTGATAGCATTTAGGTACTTAAAACCAAAAATTTACCGATAACGATATTTTTTTGCAAGAAATGTAAAGATAACGTATTGATGTCCACTTTATAGATTGTGTCTGTTTATCAATATTAATAAAACCTTACCCGGTCGTCATTGATACAGCCTTATCCTTAATTGCAATCGGTTTCTATTGAAACAAATGCGAGTGAAGCCACAGGGTATTACCTAGTATTAAGCAAGAGATTGACCTCAGCAACTAGGCCCATAATGATCTAGTAATCTCGTTGGATTTTATGCCATAAATAGAATTTTATTAAGATAACGGATTGACGGGTTAATGTGCTCTTTGAGACACCACCTGGTGGGAAGATGGTCTAATATTATAAATTATTACTTAATGTCTACAACGAATGCCTAAAGTTCATGTAACTACTAGCGCCATCTATCGCTTATCATTGGAATTTGAACGATTTATGAATATTTTCTTTAAAAATCATTACAATCGGTACTTACTTACTTAAACTTATTTAACAATAACTACATACTAGTCACAAGCTTATAAAATACTTTATTATAGATACTTACCCTAAAACAAAAAAATAAATAAAAATAAAAACACTGATGATGAACATGAGATATGGCGTATATATGACTACTCTGTTTGTTTGCAAAAGGAAAATAGTAAAAACTAATTAAAACTAATACATTTGAAGCCATATTTAATATGGCTACAGAACTTAATCGATACACTGTTAATTTACCGGTTATTACATAATTAGATAAAACGACCACACTTGTCATCTTATATAGTATAATTAAAATGTATGTATAAATGTGAACCCACAATTTTACATAACATTTTTATAATTATGCAAAATTGGTTATTTTCATCGTTCTTATTGGTCGTTAGTTAGTGAGTGCATTCACAAATATTAAACTTACAAACGCAAGTCAAGTTAATTATTTAGGGTCTGGGGACCCTAAATAATTAACTTAGGCCATACCAATATTATGTTACAATTATGTATTTGTTTAGTGTGGGAGGACTTTAAATCAATTTTTAAATAGACTGGATACTGGTGTATAACAGCCCAGATAAAAAACTTTTTACAAAAAAAAAAAATAACCGACTTACTAAAAAAAACACTAAAACTATCAAAATAACTTTAATTTCGGAAGTCAGTGTTTCTATAATAGTTTTGCCTCTTCGTTATTTAGCACCGACTTCCGAAATTAAAGTTATTTTGATAGTTTTAGTGTTTTTTTAGTAAGTCGGTTATTTTTTTTTTGTGAAAAGTTTTTTATTTCACACTTTTTAGTTACAATACACTTACAGCCAGAGTACCTTTTTCTCATGACAATTCCAATTAACTCAAACCCTGCTAGGATACATTGTTTTATTATGAAGTTCCCGTGTCTACCTTCCGGCTCCATCATCATCATCAGATCAGTTCGATAGTACCTTATAGCCAAAGTGCATCTCATGACAATTCTAATAAGCCCAAACACGGCTAGGATACATTGATTAATTACGGAGTTCCGGTGCCTATCTTCCGGCTCCATCATCATCAGGTCACATCGATGATACCATTTTCAACATACCTATTCAGAAATATTCATCTATTTGTAACTATGTTCATTGGGAGATCTGTGTGAGTATGAACTTATGTTGGCCATTTCTGATCTTCTTCACCAGTTCCACTTCATCAAATTTCATGTTTTGACTATAAATGCTTAAGTCTTTGAGCTTAACAGTCTTTCTTTCTTTACAGCTTAACCTTTCAAAATGCGAAATTTACCTCCCTCAAACGACTGACAGACAGACAACTTTAGCAAAATTTAATACAATAGCACCAAATATTCAAATTACTGATAAGAATTCTCTTCACCTCCTGGGCTCTCCCATTTTCGATGAATCCTTTCCAAAATTTATTGAGCAGAAAATAAAAAATTTTAATGACGTCTCGGATAGACTTTTCAAAATTAATATGCATTCGGCTTTTACACTTATTCGATACTGTTGTTTTGGGCCAAAATTTACATATAGCCTTCGCTCCTCCCATCTTTGGAAGTACCCACAACTTTTGGAAAAAGTCGATCAAATTATTAGGAACACTCTTTCTTCTATCTTAAATGTGGCCTTGGACGACCGAGCGTGGCAGCAAGCTACGCTTCCCATCCGAATGGGGGGCCTCGGCGTCCGCAAAATTGCAAGTATATGTTTACCAGCATTCCTCTCCTCGGTGCACGGTACTGATACATTAACCAGGAATATTTTATCTTCCTCACTGGTTGATGTTGAGGTACCGTGTTTGTCCGATGCGTTGAATGCTTGGAAAATGGCTTGTCCGAACACGGATTTGCCCGACAACCTGGCCTCGCAGAGACGGTGGGATGTGCCGCTCTGCAGTATTATACGTAACAATCTAATTAATACGTCTTCAAATACTGCTGAGCGTGCGCGTCTGCTGGCTGTGGGGGAATGGGAGTCGGGCTTATGGCTTCAGGCACTCCCGTCATCCACCATAGGCACTATGATGGATGACGCCTCGTTTCGGCTCGCAACCTGTCTACTCTTAGGTGCACCTTGTGTTGCTCCACATCGGTGCCACTGCGACGAAGCTGTCGACAGTCTCGGACACCATGGCCTGTCCTGCTGCAGGAGCGCAGGCCGCATAGCTCGACACGCTAGCATCAACGATATTATTCGTCGAGCTCTTGTCACCGCCGGCGTACCCGCTGTATTAGAACCAAATGGCTTGGTACGTGACGATGGAAAGAGACCAGATGGTATGACGTTGGTACCGTGGAAGGTGGGTAGGCCTCTGGTGTGGGACGCAACCTGTGTCGACACCCTTGCGCCATCCCACATTCCATGTACCGCGGGCTGTGCTGGCGCTGCCGCTGCGGCTGCTGAGACCCTTAAACGGCGCAAATACTGTAACCTTATTGGTAATTACAGTTTTGAGCCGTTTGGGGTCGAAACGCTAGGGTCATGGGGTCCGAATGCGCGTCTCCTTTTTAAGGAAATTTCTCGCCGACTGATCGACACCTTGCGTGATCAGAGGGCTGGCTCGTTCTTCGCTCAAAGAATTAGCATTGCCATTCAACGTGGTAATGCTGCCAGTCTTCTGGGCACATTCCCGGATGACAGCGATGTGGAGGAGTACTTCGACGCCTGAGTGCACTTTGTGTTTTTGTATTTTATTTATATACGTTAGGTATTTATTTAGGTTTTAGTATAAATAGTTTAAGTTTGTTTGTTTATGTAGAGTAACGAATTATTTATAATAAAAGTCTTTGATGAAAATACCAAAAGAACTATATAGTTGCCTATAATATTTGAGGAGTTCCCTCGATTTCGCCAAGATTCCATCATTAGATCCCGACTTGGTGACTATAGGACCATTTGGGAAGTATATGCTTTCCAACAAAAAAATAATTTTTAAATCGGTTGGCAAGTGACGAAGTTATGCGCGAACATACATAAAAAAAAAATACAAACATCCGAATTGAGAACCTCCTCCTCTTTTAGAAGTCGGTTAATAAAATATAATATATGTATCTAAACAAGTACAAAAAAAAAAAACTTATTTTTGGGGAAATTATCGGCCACGTAACATCCGTGTTATCGGCTAAAAAATAATAGATACAAAGTAATATTGTTCAATAACAAAAACCGAAATCAGGTAAATTTGTAACCATTAACTTCATGTCCTATAGATAATATAATAAACAGTAGACTATATACATAGAGGTCGAATTGATAACCTCCTTTTTTTTTGAAGTCGGTTAAAAAAAATTGCATAAGTGGCATTACGGAGAGAGTTTCACAGGTAGACTATTGAGTATGTTAAGTATTTTTTGTAGATGCAATTTTAAGATTATGAATAAACTACTTAAATCTTATAATCTTTGTAGATAAGTAATTTAACACCAACGTCATTATGTACGTGCAAAATCTTTCAAATCGTGTGGTTTACCCAATGTTCAAAGGGAGCTGTCATAAGGAAAACATTGCAACAGGAAAATGTACCCTAACGTCGTAGTTCTAAGAATATATCTTATTAGAATAAGCTATCCACTTTTTTTCACACTAATATTATAGAGGCAAAATTTTGTGTGCTTGTGTGTGTGTTTGTAAGTTTGTTATTTCTTCACGCTCAGATGGTTGAACGGATTTCGATTAAACTTGGTACACGGATAACCCATGTACTTCTTTTTTAATTGATACTAACTTTTGCCCGCGGCTTCACCCGCATACATAAAATATCACTCAGGAATAAAGCAGCTTTCCATCTGTGAAAATTTTCGCAATCGGACCAGTACTTTCAGAGATTACCTCCTAGAAACAAAAAAAAAAACTATGATTTACTAATTTACCTCTTTATAATATTAAGTGTAGATAAACTAGTGCTTGACTGCGATCCTACCTGATGGTAAGCAGTGATGCCATCTTTGATGGTGAGGCGCACTAGTTTATTAAGAGCCTATTCACACTCGCCTTGAAGACATCAAAAATTATAATCGGACGGAAAGTCCGCAACATTGTTCCAGTTCTTCGATTACACTGTATAAACGACGAGGCGAAACGCTTAGTTCGAACCGTAGAGGTTTCAACAACGTAGAGATGGTACAAATTAGATGGCGGAAACAAGTCATGCAATTCCCGCGCATACTCTCCGAAATACATCCTGTAAAACACCGAAAGGCTGGCTAACCTAGGCCTGTGCTCAAGGCTTTGTAGATTGAACTTAACCAGATCTGGATTACCAATTAGCCTCTTCGCACGCCTTTCACCAAGTCTAATAGCTAGTCTGCTAGGTGGCATCAGCTCATATGTGGCTACACTAGGCGTAGAGTACCTACTGCAGTAAAGAAGGCGCCAGATAATCGTGGGATAAAATTCATTGAACTTCTCATAATACACCACTATTTTTTAATTAGTACAAATACTTAAAGAGCTTATTAGAAAAGCCCTTGTTATTTTATAAGTAAAATCTCAATAAATAATATTCATAAACAGCAAAGTTATTAGCGTTGGTTTATGTCCCAAAATGTCACTCAATTTATGGAAATATTGTGCAGGCTATTGATTAATGAATGAATAAGTGACAATTATTAAGGAAAAACACTGCCCGCAGTATTTTCTACTAGCAATTGTTATGTTTGATTGATTCTATGATGAATTTACCTTTTCGTGGTCAATTTTAGGATTTCGGTTTTTTCTACTTTTGACTACAAAAATATGATCAGTGACGGGTACAGATAGAGCCCCATTTTTTTTTGTAGTAATTAAAAAGTATGGGTGTATATCTCTCTGCCTATGTACCCGAAAACATACAATGAACTACTTTTTATTACTAAGGGTGATTTGCCGTGAAACGGCCGCCTATTGGTCAATTCGACGATTTGACAACGGCTTTGTTATCGTTATAGTTAAATGGTGCAACTCACCCTAAGAGAATATCACGTAAAGGATCATGATACATGTCGAATCGAGACAGCTCTATGTCTTTGTTTCCTTTTTTTAAATTAAGAAGGTCAACAAATGTGGGAGGGTCATCATCATCATCATCATCATTTCAGCCGAAAGACGTCCACTATTGGACATAGGCCTCCCCCAAATGTCGCCACAATGAACGGTCCTGTGCGTCTCGCATCCATCGGATTCCTGTAGGAGGGTCAATGACCGTATTTCATGGTTATCTGTCTTAGTAGTTATTATTTAATTGACCTTTAACATAAGAATGATTTAAAGCAGATGTTTTTAGTTCAGAGGACATTAATTATATTTACACTATTTACGTTTTAATTTGAATTTTAAAAAGACTGAAAGTCACTTAAACTATAGTGTTGTGTTCCAATTGTTCCAAATGTTGCATTTAAAACATTACTGAAGTTCCAATCTTTCGAAAAACTGAAATGTTTCGAAAAAGTGAGTTGGTTCAGTAGAGTTACACACGCCTACTCCACACACGATGTCCTGGAAGAGCACGTAGGATACTTTTTAAACCGTGAGTATGTTCCCTTGGGATACTTTCCTAATATCACGCGGGCGAAGCCGCTTGCAGCAGCTAGTATAATCTAATTTTTCAAAGTGAATGAAGGATTATTTTAATCAGATACGAAGACAATGTAATTTTGTTGTTTTAAAATTTTATTATCTAATGATGTAAGTAGATAATATATGTCACCACGTTTAGTGCGAATTTTACAGATATGATAGGCAACATTGTTTATATCTGGATTATAGATTTATGAGGAAATAAATTAATTTAAATATTGAGTGTTGCTTAAAATTTTAAAGCCAACATTTTTTATTCAAATTAAAGTACTAATTGCACTATATTCAGAACATAAAAAAATACAAAAATAACTCTACTAACTTACTCCAACTCAGTAGAGCATAATGTCAATTTAAATAGATTTTACTTACTAAATAAGATACCACATTATTTTAGTATTTAGATATACAATCTAAATATTTTCTAGTATAGAGTTGATAAACATTATAATAACATAATCAGTCTTATCATTTTCTTACTGCTGGGACTGAGATCTGGTCTTTAGGACGGAAAATAGACCATAATCCACGCATGCCCAGTGCAGGTTGGTGAGTTTCATTAATATGGTAGGACATGCCGTTTCTGTAGGTACACAACATTTTTCTTCACCGTTGTGTAAGTTGTGGTGATAGTAGTAGATAGAATAGTAGGTACATTTTGATACAAATGCAGTTTGTCATTGCGACCGAGGCGAACGTGTGTAATACACGCAATTTAGTATTCGTATTGGTATTAGCCCGAGGGCTACAGTGACCAATTTGCACGTGTATCAAACGACATTTGACGAAGAAATGAATGAACGAGGAATGACCGGCGACTCGTGAGGGTCGACCTGCCCCCAGCCTGATGCGCTAACTGTAATAAAATTGTGGCAAGATCAAGCACGCGCATTTTTTAGCACTAGCCCGGGCTTTTAAATGAATTAAAAAATCTGTTATATATTACATTCAGTCAAAAAAGTATCGGGAATAGATGATTTGTTTATGGTTGCAAATTCAAATTTTAGATTTTTTCGTTGTTACTAAATTGGCACAACTGTTTTCCATTTTGGCGCGGAGTTTGAGTTGCATCATCAGATTAAATACAGTGCTGTTTTTAGGTATATCATATCTAGTGTTATTGCGAATTTCATAATGGACAAAAACATCGAACAAAGAGTTTATCTTAAATTTTGCATCGCCAATGGAATTTCGTGTTCGGAGTCGCTGAAAATATTACAGAAGGCTTACGATGAATCGACTTTATCAAAAACACGTGCTTATGAATGAAGATTTGCCTCGCTCTGGTAGGCCATCACCCCCTGCAACTGAAGTTAACATCGCAAAAGTGAAGGAAAATCCTCATTCAAGTTTGAGAGAGATAGCCGCCGAACTTTCTGTATCTCACGAGTCGATTTGCACCATTTTAACTAATAATTTGGGTATGAAACATGTTACCGCTCGGCTAGTCCCAAAAGACCTGAATTTTCTCTAAAAACTCAATCGCATGAGACTCGCTGAGGACATGCTAGAACGACCAACATTCATGAAACGTATTGTTACTGGCGACGAGACGTGGGTTTACGAGTTTGACATGTAAACAAGTCAACAAGCTTCGGAGTGGCGCCTTCCAACTGAACCAAAACCAAAAAAACCACGCCAAAGTCGATCAAAAGTCAAAGTCATGTTGACTGTTTTCTTTGACTATCGCGGTGTTGTGCACTCGTAATTCTTACCGGAAGGTCAAACGGTAAATAAAGAATATTATTTGAGCGTTATGCGGCATTTAAGACAGCAAATTCGACGAAAAAGGCCAGATTTGTGGAAAGAAAATTCTTGGATTTTGCACCACGATAATGCGCCTTCGCACAAGGCCATCATTGTGAACGAATTTTTGACCAAACACTCAACAAATACCATCGAACAGCCACCAAATTCGCCAGATATGGTTGCAGCCGACTTCTATCTTTCTCCTAAACTCAAATTACCACTTCGTGGCACCCGTTTTCAATCTGTAGAAGACATAAAGGAGAATTCGCGGCGAGAACTGAACTCAATTTCGGAAACAATGTTTAAAAAATGTTTTGATGATTGGATTATTCGTTGGCGTAAGTGTATCGTTTTTGAAGGGGCATACTTTGAAGGTGATAAAATAAATTTGGATGAATAACAAAAATTTTGTGTATTATTGATCTTTTCCCGGTACTTTCTTGACAGAGTAGTATAATGTTTTTTGTAAGGTTCTATTAGTAAACAATGATCATCTCTTTGCAACCTTGATTGTTCAACTGGTGTTGACTACATCAGATCTCAAGAATCAGATTGTTTGATTAGATTACCCAAGTCGTTTAACATTTTACACATTTTACATTTTACTCTAAAAGCTGTAGGATAAGAGTGAGTTTCGAGTAAGTGGATTGAAAATAAATTATACAAAGTAAAACACCTTTTTTGATTTGATTTAATTTAATAAGGCGGTGCCGTTCCAACTGGGCTACTACAGCTCTTAAAAATATTTTAAAATATAGCGATAAGAATGGATAAGAAGGAAGGAATACCTACTAATAACGTAAGTATATCTTACATAAATGAAATACTTAGGTTATCGTACGAGTGCAAGCCGTTTTACCCTGCTTTGCTACACGGAATAATCAGATAAGAATTTTTCTTTTAGTAGTTTTTACTTGCTTGACTTGACAGTTACCTACATATCGATAATAGCAACACGAAGTAAGAAACATTACATATTTAACAATAGTTTTAGACAGTCAAAATTTTCGTTTTTTTTTTGTAACTATTTTAAATATGAATGATGATAATGAATGATGATGATGATGAATGATGATGATAATGGTTAAAAATATTTTTTTAAAAGGGTTCAAACACAGAAATCTTAATTAAGATTTCTGTGGGTTCAAACCATTATAACTCCGTAGCTTTCGTCAAAATCGGTTCAGAAGTTTTTAACCGTGAATGCGTAATGCAGATAAGTTACTCTTATAACTCACCATAATTCTTTTGTACGTGTGTTTGTCACCTAACTTCTCCTAAACGGCTTCACAGTTTTGAATGAAATTTTGTGTGTGCATTTGAGTGGATGCCTGGATGGTTTGAAAATACAATTGGACGCCGCAGGTGGCGCTGCAGTCAGATGCTTAACTTTTTATTATTTAACTGATTAAATAAATAAACGTGTCGATCGCGATATCTTAAAACAAACTTCTACCAGACACTAAACACTCTGATGATTTCGATGACTTGCATTAAAATTGATATTTAAAAAGGTTATTCATCTGAACCTTTACAGAAAACTGCCATTTAAAAACATGACGATTACTTTGTTCGCAGAATTTTGTAAAGAGAGCCTAGAAATAACTCCATTATCGCTCACTTAGCTCTTTCATTATTAGGTACTGGTTTTGAATAATACTGTTTTGTATTTGTACTGTCGATGTACCTACTGAAATAACTGAACTTCTGAATAATATTGACATTAGCTATTATCGAACAATGTCTGCGATTTCCCTGAAGAGTAGAACGCAATGAAAATATTATGAGCGTATTTCTTAGTTTTCTTTTCTATTGTTCGCAGTTGACCACTATCTCACCTCTCACCACCGAAACGGACGAAGTGGTCGGTGATGAAACTTTCCATTGCCTTTTGGGTGACTTTAAGCCTTCTGATCCCATTGTGAGCGACCAAGTTTCGGAGCCGTATGTCATCACTGGCAACCCCCTGTATTGGTACGCACAATGAATGTGTCCCCAAAACGTCCTATCAATAATAATGGAAAAGTACGTAGTCTGTTCGCGATAAACTCAAAAACTACGAACGGATTTTCACGCGGTTTTCTTCAAAAGTCAGAGTGATTGATGAATGATGAAGCAGGTTTAGATGCATATTGGACTACTCACACTTATTCAGCTCTATTCAGCTTATGTCCATAGAAAACAACGATTTTGTATGGAGACGCGTACGCATCCATTCAGCTTTCCGCGTTTATGATATTAATAAAGTAATAGTTGTAATTATATAATAATATAATATTATTAATAGTAATAGAAATAATTATCTAAAGCATTACGCCGCTGTACGCGGCTGATAGAAGTAGAACTGTATAAGTGTGACCAAAATCGTTCAGGGAAACGCGAATAGAGCTGAATAAGTGAGCGTAGTCCCTATTTTTGTAGTTATAAGCCCTAAATTTCAATTATTTGTTACAACTGAGTGTAAGGGCTATATTTTACAGAGACACCATGGCGTCGCGACCAGTCGCCGTTAACAACAAAATGTAAACAACTCTATAGAGAACTCTAACTAACTCTAACTCTGTACTTGTCCGTTTGGTTGCGCAACCAATTTGGTGGCGCAACCAGTAGCCTGATTCACGTAAAATCAAACAAGCCAAATATCGTTGAAGTTTTATAGTCGTTCGATCGAAGTCCTTTCCAAACACACTTATTTCCAGTTACATTAATATGTATTCCTGGTAGAATACATATTAATGTAACTGGAAATAAGTGTGATGTAACTGGAATAAGATTTTTAGGAGAATTTAATACATATTTTTTTTTAATCGACGAATTTCAAACGACTTTAAAATCGGTGTCGTTCAAACTCGATTGATGGACGTGAATACGGAAATGGTCTAAACGACTAAATCGCTACGATATCGTTACGGTTTTCATTACGTGAATCGGGCTACTTTTCGGACGTGTGGCGACTCTGGTGTCTGTATGATATCTAGTTTGATAGCTTAAAGCTATATTTCACTGACACCATAGCGGTGCTACCAGTTGCACTGCCATGGTGTCCCGGTGAAATGTAGCCCTAATTGGGGAAGATTGCTATTATTGACCTAAATATAAGAGTTACATATAATTACTTACTTATTCGTAATTATAATTTTCTAGATAAATCGTCTGATTAATATGTTTTCAACTGATATTGATGACTTCATAATTTAATGATAAAGAGTGAACTTTATATCTTTCTTGTAATATGACTTAACATTGATATTATTGAGAAATGGATGGTTAGGTATGAGTATTAGACATCTTTTGTTTGGAATCGACAAGGTCGAGAGTAATGATAGGAGGTGGACAAGTAATGATGTTATCATTACTTGTCAACCGTCATTTCCAGAAAGTATGTTCAAACAAGTACTACCTATACAAGGTGTAAGGGACAGCCCTCCACAAACTTTAAGGGCTTGCTCAGTAGACGAAACTGAACAAACTTCCACAAAAAATTTTTTCAGGAAACGAAAAAAAAAACCGGCTCACCATACAAATTTATAAACTTGATTTGACAGTTTGTATGAAGAGGCCGAATTTTTTTTTCGTTTCCTGAAAAAAATTTTTGTGGAAGGTTGTTCAGTTTCGTCTACTGAGCTAGCCCTTAAAATTTGTGGAGGGCTGTCCTTTACACCTTGTATACTTTCAATGGTCATAAGTGCAGTCGCACTCTAATAAAACTGAATTAATTAGTATCAAAAACTTTCTTTATGAAAGGTGATCAATATCATCATCATCATTTCTGCCGATAGACGTCCACGGTTGGACATAGGCCTCCCCCAAGTGTCGCCACAGTGAACGATCAATATACTCAACTTTAATCCCTCACTGTACTTACCTATGTAAATGCGGGCAGGCTATTACCAAATTATTGCTAAAGAATGTATATATATATAAAAGTAGGATTTATGTCATCAGGTGAGATAATGGTCAAACATGAGCCTATAAATAACTAAAAAATAAAAAAAAAACATAGGTTAGGTAGGATAAATAAAGTTGAAATATCAGTTTGTAATATCAAAATATTTTTTTACTAAATGCATAATAATATGAAAGTATATTCGATACCTATAACAAAAAAGCAGTTTCACTCATTCAATCTGTTTGTTCCGTTTAATCTCCGAAACGGCTGGATGGATTTCGATGACACTTTCACTGGTAGATATCTGATGTTATAAGGAGTAACTTAGGCTTATTTTATTGTTAAAAGGAAATTAGGATTCCGCGACAAAAAAACAACCTCCTAACGTTTCTTAAAATAAATTAAATTTAATTTAAATTCATATAATTCGGAATTCAAGTCCATATATTGAATATAAAATTGAATTCACATTAAAGTATTAAATTAACTTAGCCTCGACTGAGAATCGAAATCAGGACCTCACGTTCAGCCATTACTATCTGTTAAGAATAAGATATACGGTAGACAGCTATACGAACCGTTATGTTGGCGATAAACCCGATTCATTTATTCATAGTCAATACAGAATTTATCTACGCACATTTTCAATTTTCCTCTAAACATTTGCCTTTGTAATCAATTCAATGTAAATCGTAATATCGTGAGGTAGCCCTCGATAAACCTACTTATACGACAGGTATTTAAGGCGTATAGTTCCTTGAACCATCTGGCCGAAATTATGTGAACGCAACTCTCGCACTCGCCTAGGCGGCAGTACGCAAATCTGTGCATTTATTTGCAGCCAGTAGCGCCCGGAAAGCGCTTTAAATCCATTTTCTCTGCGAGATATTGATTGATTTACATATGCAATGTTCACTTTGAAGAATATTTAACCACCAATTTTTATGTGTAAAAATGTTTCTACAGGTCCAAGCCGTTTCGAAGGAGTAGGGAAAAGTTGCGAAAAGTTGCGAAATTGCTAAATATTTTTTTTTGACAAAAGTATTAATTGCACGAAAAAATCAAATGTTGATATTATTGTTCATGAATCTATAATAAACATACAATTTTTTCAAACCAATTGACCTAGCCGTTACGGAGGAGTAGGCCTCAGAAAATCACTGTTTTATGGCACTTTTCGGGCGCTTGGCCCTTAAGTACATGATAGACTTAGCGGAATCGAACGACTTTATAACCTACTAGCTTTTGCCCACAGCTTCGCCTGCGTACATAAAATATAGCCTATGTCACTCAGGAATAAAGCAGCTTTCTATCGGTGAAAAAAATTTAGCAATCGGACCAGTACTTTCAGAGATTACCTTCTACAAACAGAAAAACAAACTTTATATAATACTAGCTTTTATCCGCTGCTTCGCCTGCGTAAATAAAATATAGCCTATGTCTATAAAATATGCTTTCTATCGGTGAAAAAATTTTGACAATCGGACTAGTACTTCCAGAGATTACCTCCTACAAACAAAAAAAAAACATAAAAACAAAAAAATAAACTATTACCTCTTTATAATATCACAAGTGTAGATTAGTGTAGACGAAAGTCGCCTACGATGCTACGAAGCAGCTCGAATAGTCTCCAGCAGTGCTACAATTGCCGTCACGGATCTTGAGCGCTGGCTTCAAGTTGCGCAGAAGTCAAATATTCGGTCTCTTTAATGGTGCGAAGTGAGACGCGGGAGTGGGGAGTGTCAGCGATTGGCTCGCCGCGCCATCGCGACATAGACGCCACTCCTGATTCGTTTCCTGCGTTGCTGCATGTATCTAACAACGAAGATGATTGGCTCGCCAATGTATGAAATGCGCAAAGCGATTCCCACTCTGACGCCGAGCGCTCAAGATCCGTTTCGGCAATTGTACCACGAGCTGATTTTAAAGCGACACATTTTACGACCTAAACTAAACTGTTATGGGTGTAATTTATCTATAATATGTATGTATTTAGAAATATATAAGTATTTTAATCAGTTGTCTAGTACCCATAACACAAGCTCTGCTTAGCTTGGAACTAGACGGCGCTGTGTGATAGTTGTGGAATATTATATATTATATTATATATGTTAACGGAATGGGGCTGTATAGGATATATACATAACTCCTTTCTATTGTTCCACACGCGCCTCAATAAACATGTCTTGAAGGCAAAACTGTACGGGTTCTATTTCACCGGGACACCAACTGGTCGCGCCGCCATGGTGTCTCGGTAAAATATAGCCCTCAGCTACCAAACTAGGCACCATACAGACACCAGAGTCACCACACGTCCGAGCTGGTCGCGCCACCAAATTGGTTGCGCAACCAAACGAACACCAAGGGAGTAACTCTCTATGGAGCTGTATACATTTTGTTGGTAGCGACGACTGGTCACATCGCCATGAAATATAGAGCCACGGGATTTTGTAAAAGAGATACCGTGGTTAAAGAACGCAAAGGACAACTCTAGAAAACCAGTGGTTTTTAAGTCTAAAACGCCCTCGCACTCCATCCTGATGACGGAGATATCATTGTAGATGATGAAAACAAAATAAATAAATAATCTACCTACGTTGTTTACGTACTAGGATGTTACTTAGGTCGTTGATCAATGGGCATGGCATTAGTAAGGCCGTCACGATCAGATTTACTTAATACTTACGAAGAATATTTATTGTTTATGATCAGAAAACTACGTTCTTTTCAGATTTATAATATAATAAAAATATTCTAAAGTGATTTGTTATGTTACTTACCTAAGGTATTTTTATTTTTGAAGTGAAAACTTCTTTAGCGGCGTTGAGCACTTTTTCTGTAATGGGTATAAAATCTTAAACTCGCGTCAGGACACGTGACCTGATCGAAAAAGCGTAAGACGGATGGAGAGTAGACAGCTATCCCTTATCGCGCGTTGTGAAAGGGGGCTAGACGGAAAAAATTCTCACGAAAAATTGTACCGACACTTTTACTGTCAAAATATAAATCCAAGATGGCGGCTGCAAGAAATTATCAACTTTTTCGTCATGGGTGTCGTTTTCATGGTTTTCGAGGGTGTTGAAACCGATGGTACTGTCAAAATATAAATCCAAGATGGCGGCTGCAAGAAATTATCAAATTTTTCGTCATGGGTGTCGTTTTCATGGTTTTCGAGGGTGTTGAAACCGATAGTACTGTCAAAATGTAAATCCAAGATGGCGGCTGCAAGAAATTATCAAATTTTCCGTCATGGGTGTCGTTTTCATGGTTTTCGAGGGCGTGGAAACCGATGGTACTGTCAAAATGTAAATCCAAGATGGCGGCTGCAAGAAATTATCAACTTTTTCATCATGGGTGTCGTTTTCATGGTTTTCGAGGGTGTTGAAACCGATGGTACTGTCAAAATATAAATCCAAGATGGCGGCTGCAAGAAATTATCAACTTTTTCGTCATGGGTGTCGTTTTCATGGTTTTCGAGGGTGTTGAAACCGATGGTACTGTCAAAATGTAAATCCAAGATGGCGGCTGCAAGAAATTATCAACTTTTTCGTCATGGGTGTCGTTTTCATGGTTTTCGAGGGTGTTGAAACCATTGGTACTGTCAAAATATAAATCCAAGATGGCGGCTGCTAGAAATTATCAACTTTTTCGTCATGGGTGTCGTTTTCATGGTTTTCGAGGGCGTTGAAACCGATGGTACTGTCAAAATATAAATCCAAGATGGCGGCTGCAAGAAATTATTAATTTTTCCGTCATGGGTGTCGTTTTCATGGTTTTCGAGGGTGTTGAAACCGATAGTACTGTCAAAATATAAATCCAAGATGGCGGCTGCAAGAAATTATCAACTTTTTCGCCATGGGTGTCGTTTTCGTGGTTTTCAAGGTGTTGAAACCGATGGTACTGTCAAAATATAAATCCAAGATGGTGGCTGCAAGAAATTATCAAATTTTCCGTCATGGGTGTCGTTTTCATGGTTTTCGAGGGCGTGGAAACCGATGGTACTGTCAAAATGTAAATCCAAGATGGCGGCTGCAAGAAATTATCAACTTTTTCGCCATGGGTGTCGTTTTCGTGGTTTTCGAGGGTGTTGAAACCGATGGTACTGTCAAAATATAAATCCAAGATGGTGGCTGCAAGAAATTATCAAATTTTCCGTCATGGGTGTCGTTTTCATGGTTTTCGAGGGCGTGGAAACCGATGGTACTGTCAAAATGTAAATCCAAGATGGCGGCTGCAAGAAATTATCAACTTTTTCGTCATGGGTGTCGTTTTCGTGGTTTTCGAGGGTGTTGAAACCGATAGTACTGTCAAAATATAAATCCAAGATGGCGGCTGCAAGAAATTATTAACTTTTCCGTCATGGGTGTCGTTTTCATGGTTTTCGAGGGTGTTGAAACCGATGATACTGTCAAAATATAAATCCAAGATGGCGGCTGCAAGAAATTATCAACTTTTCCGTCATGGGTGTCGTTTTCATGGTTTTCGAGGGTGTTGAAACCGTTGGTACTGTAAAAATATAAATCCAAGATGGCGGCTGCAAGAAATTATCAAATTTTCCGTCATGGGTGTCGTTTTCATGGTTTTCGAGGGCGTGGAAACCGATAGTACTGTCAAAATGTAAATCCAAGATGGCGGCTGCAAGAAATTATCAACTTTTTCGCCATGGGTGTCGTTTTCGTGGTTTTCGAGGGTGTTGAAACCGATGGTACTGTCAAAATATAAATCCAAGATGGCGGCTGCAATAAATTATCAACTTTTCCGTCATGGGTGTCGTTTTCATGGTTTTCGAGGGTGTTGAAACCGTTGGTACTGTAAAAATATAAATCCAAGATGGCGGCTGCAAGAAATTATCAAATTTTCCGTCATGGGTGTCGTTTTCATGGTTTTCGAGGGTGTTGAAACCGATGGTACTGTCAAAATATAAATCCAAGATGGCGGCTGCAAGAAATTATCAAATTTTCCGTCATGGGTGTCGTTTTCATGGTTTTCGAGGGTGTTGAAACCGATAGTACTGTCAAAATATAAATCCAAGATGGAGGCTGCAAAAAATTATTAAATTTTTCGTCATGGGTGTCGTTTTTATGGTTTTCAAGGCTGTTGAAACCGATAGTATTGTCAAAATGTAAATCCAAGATGGCGGCTGCAAGAAATTATCAACTTTTTCCTCATGGGTGTCGTTTTCGTGGTTTTCGAGGGTGTTGAAACCGATAGTACTGTCAAAATTTAAATCTAAGATGGTGGCTGCAATAAATTATCAACTTTTTCGATATGGGTGTCTTTTTCATGGTTTTCGAGGTTGTTGAAGCCGATAGTGCTGTCAAAATGTAAATCTAAGATGGCGGATGTCAGAAATTATCAACTTTTTCGTCATGAGTGTCGTTTTCATGGTTTCGAAGATGTTGAAATAGTGCTGTCAAAATGTACATAAAATAGGATAGTATTTTTTAGTTATATTGTATTGGCTAGACGGAAAAAATTCTCACGAAAAGTTGTAACGACACTTTTTCTATAGTAAGCTATTGTAAGCCGTGCGGCGTGCGCATGTTTCTCTGTCTTTCTCTCTTTCTCTCTCTTATAGAAAGCAAGCCAGAACGGAACTTCGTTCCATCCGGGTGTCCCTTGACACCTCAGTAGTTTTTCGGAGAGATAAACTTTTTAAATGTAAAATAATTGTAATAGTTTTAAAGTGTTAAATTTTTAATGTAATATAAATTGTCATGTTTGTGTACGATAGCGCAATAAATGAATATTGTATTCTACCACATAAATGATAGTACTTTTATACTGATAAAGCAATTGGTGCAAAATTATTCCCTAACCATTCCAAAATATCAAACATGCTCAACGTTAATAATCAAGTTTTCACTTCTGCCGGCACTCCCGGAGTGCAATTTTTATAATGGATAGGCTTGCGTTTGACCACTATCTCACCTGATGGAAAGCGATAAGTGACCGACGATCACAGAGTACTTTTTACTGACGATGTAGCACGCTTGCCTAGAAGCAATCTATAATTCACTCTTGATTTAAAGACCCTTAGTTTAGCTATCAGGAAACACAGACTCTGGCAGGGAATTCTAATCCTTTGCTGTACCTACGCATAATGAATGTGTTTCCAAAACGCTTTGTACGTATCTACCTATGGGTGGGATGTCCACCATGTACCGGAGGTGGCGCAACGCCGTACATCTTGTGGGCCGATGATGGAACGGACTTGGCGGAATTAAATTATTGAGCAATTCTAATACACACACCCCGAAATGTAAACCATAGAAAACCGACAGGCTAGCAACTCGGCGTCGATGCTCAAGACTTTGGAGTTTTGACTTGACATTTTGACAAGTGCATCGTTGTCGACGATTTTCTTGGCTCGCTTCTTAATCGACTCTAATGCATCACCTAGGTATGTTTGTAAAGGTTATCCCTGTACAAGGAGTACCTTGAAACAATTTGAATTTTCAGAGTTGGAGTTTTTACTGTTACTACACAAAATTATATCTATGATTGGATGTTCATGCAATTTTCACCAATGGACTGTGATTCATGAGGAAGGTTTAAATATAATATTAGCTACAGATTATAGTTGAGCTACATTATTTAGTATAACAAAGTAGCTTTTGCCGGCGGCTTTGCCTGCGTACCTACATAAAATGTAGCCACTCAGGAATAAAGCAGCTTTCTATCGGTGAAAAAATTTTAACAATCGGACCATGTGCCAATACTTTCAGAGATTACCTCCTACAAATAAAAAAATATAAAAAAGCGTGGGGCGCTTTGTGCCATATTTTTCGTAAATCGAGCACCCCACGATTTTTTCACAATGATATTAATAGTTTTCGTTCATTATTATTATTTTCTACCCATATTGAAAATTATTTTACACTTTTTAGTTTGTTATGCTATGAAAGCGTGTTTTTTTTTTGTTTTTTTAAACTATATTTTTATTTTTCACTAAAAAAAAAACGGATTATTGTATTGTCGCCAGTCTTTGATGTGGGTGCAAAGTTTGAAGAAAATCTGATCGCCCAAAGTAGGTCAAAATCGAGCTCAAAGGCGTTGGTTACAAACATACAGGTGAAGCTAATATAAGCGTGTTAAAAAACATACAAACAAACTTTACCTCTTTATAATATTAGTGTATATGTATATTATAAAAGAAAGAAAGAAAATACGTTTATAATTATGAAAAAAAAAAAACAGATATTTTTTTTCAATTTTTATTGCTAAGTGTTGGCTATTTACCTAGAACAGCTCATCGTAACTGGCATGGTTGATGGCAAACGACCAAGAAGCCGCAGCCTAAAAAGATGGTCCGTTCCACACTGGACACCCAATTGCACGTCACAATGCATGACACTAAGAACCGTCACAGATGGCGAGATACCATCAATAGCAAGTTAATCTAGCGGGAACTTCACGTCCCTCAGTAATGAGGAACATGACTCGAGGTGGAGGAGTTGGCTATTTTTGATTTAAAAAAAAATACACTATTTCTAGGGAATAGGTTACAGGAGTGTGAAGCCATAGGAAAAAGCTAATGTTATCGCTCGGTGTTGTTCCTGTCGATGATTTATAACAGATGGTATATCTTATTTACCATCAGTGAAGAAACACGTTGTTTTTACCAGTCCATCAAAGGTTCACGATATTTATTCGACAGAATTTCGGCTTTCTCTACACCCATTGTTTATGAACGTATGTTTACGCTACTGACTGAAATAAGCCAGTCCATTTTGCGTAAAGAGGTTAGTATACTGAATACCTAATGTATTTACTAACCACCTCGTAAACGTCTTATAATAAATACACATTGTAGTTGGGTACTACTAACCCGGTTATTGAAAAGGGTGTAACGAACACCGGTATTTACCATAGTCATTATAGGGTGCTTGACTTGCCCCCAATATGTGTGTTTATAAGTCCATAGGTAATTGCTTAGGCGATAATTATGTTTTTCAACATTTGTTGTTGTGGTTTACTGCCCGCCACTTCTTACAAAAAGGACCCATGTGACATGTCCCAGAAATAGGCACAATCTAGAGTTATATATTATGCTAAGCTGTCTGTGCAGGTCTGTTATGCAATCGCTCCATTTAAGGGCCCTTTTCCTGTCACACGTGTTTTAGCCCGCACGCGGGTCTCGTTCGCATGCGGACTGCCCGCATCCTATCATTTGATAGATGTTTTTCCTGACATGCGGCTAGCACGCGCGCGGAACGCGGATTGGCTGCGGGCGTGCAGCCCGCGTGCGCGCTATCCGGATGCGGGCGGAGATCTTCTGCCTTCAGTGTTGTTTTTACTGTGAAGCGAGTTGCACGCATGCTCATAGGCCGCACATATCGCAAACAAGTTTACCCACTGGCGACACGCACAACACTGAAGCAGCAAACGAAATCTTTGTTCTGCGTGTGGCCCGGAGCGTGCTATCACCCGCATGCGGACGAGACCCGTGTGCGGGCTAAACCATGTGTGACAGGAAGAGGGCCCTCAAACACGGGTATTCAGCGGATTCAGCCGCATCCAGTTAAACTGGAGCGAACCCCAAGCAACCCTGATTGTCAGCCACCGTCCGAACCGAACCCGAGTCGTCGACACAGTGCGTAATGTTCAACGTGCTCCTGAAAGAGATGTCAGCAAAACCGGGTAGCAGGGTCGATGCTGACTAAAGCCATGGGATGACTTCTGGTCCAGGAACGCAAAAGGCATCGAAAGGAACATAGGTGTAGTTTGAGTCAATATAAGTCTGACACGCCCTCGTGCTCCACCCCTTTTTGTTTTGTTTTTCTTTTTTGTATTTTTTTGTGTCTATACGGGCAGAATAAACATGGTTTCTTTCTTTTTCTTCCTTTCTATTTTCACCCTAGAGTGGGAGGAACGGGACACACGGGATTAAAACGATTAAAATTTAGCGGTGTATGCTGGGTGTATTTTCTTTCCGATACGCGTTTACTATTCCTACTATAGGAGACAGCAATAAATCTAGCTCTAATGTGAACATTAAAATAAATGGAAAGCAACTGCCAGCTCTGTTTATAATATCTTCTGATGTCACGCTGCAAAACGAAAATACATTTTTAAATGTTATTTTGAGAATAAAAATATTTTCATGAACTTTTTTCGAAGAGTTCGTGAAAGTTTTCCGACGCGATTCTTTGTTTTTAGGGTTCTGTACCCAAAGGGTAAAAACGGGACCCTATTACTAAGACTTCGCTGTTTGTCCGTCTGTCTGTCACCAGGCTGTATCTCAAGAACCGCGATAGCTAGACAGTTGAAATTTTAACAAATTATATATTTCTGTTGCTGCTATAACAGCAAATACTAAAAACAAAATAAGACTAATATTTAAAGGAAGTTCCCGTACAACAAACGATTTTTTTTTTTGCTGTTTTTTTCTACGGACTGTACAGAACCGCGTGCGTGAGTCCGACTCGCACTTGCCCAGTTTTTGAGCTTACTATACCAACTTATATTTACTACGTTCTGTGAAAAATATTCATGTACAAATACTATTACATTTTAATTTAACTTACTGTTTCAATGTGATTTCTAATTTATTTTAATGTAATTTAGCTTAATTCTTTTTACGTACCTAACAAATTGGCCACAATATTTCTTTCCCATTTCCACCAATTTTTCTATACTTAAGTACACCAAATAAAATGATTTGAACTAGTGAATACGTTTAATAAATAAATAATAATTTATTTATTCGACAGAATGCAGGTGTACAAAGTAGCATGATTTTAATTTAAATGAGTGCCATTTACATTCTAACATTACTTATGGTGTGCAAATATTAATGTAGGATCATTGATATACAAAAAACCTGTAGGATACATTTTTTTTTTTAAATGTCATATTCATACATACAATCACTAGTTAGGGATTTAGGTTTATAGTAAATGAAACAACCAAATTGTCAGTAAGCAGGCAAACCAAGGAGTGACGTCTAGTCGAGAGGCTAGTAGGATTGCAACTGATATGACGTCGACCACTTGACCCGTCCCACATTTAATGTGTATACCCTGGTCAGCAAATAAACCGAGCCACCCGCTACCTAGGAACTCTGATTCAATTTTCTCAAAAAATATAAAACTTACAACTATCAAAGTTATACCTACAAAAAGTGCGTTTCATGGTGATTAAAATGACTACAAATTAATTCGAAAGTAACGTTAACTCACATTGTAATCAAGCAACAAACACAATGCTAACGATTTGCTCTGTTTTCACCAGAGTTTGAAATTAGCGTTCTTTTTCTCTACAATGAGGGTAGTCGGATATTTCTTATCATTTGTTTCGTTTTTGTTCCATAGTTTGCTCAGACGCGTGTGTTTTTGCTACTTTTTTCGATTAATAATGGATACAACACCTCAGGAAGCAGCTCAAGCTGTAGCATTACTTCAAGCAGGCATTGCGCAACGTGAAGTCGCTCGAAGGCTTCGAATCAGCAGATCTTCGGTGCAACGAGTTTACAGACGATACCTAGAGACTGGAGCATTCGATCGCCGTCCAGGTACGGGCAGACCTAGGGCTACATCAGCAGCAGATGATCGTTATATCCACCTTACTGTTCTGCGAAATCGCCACCTCAACGCAGTTCAAGTCCAACAAAGTCTGCGTGACGAACGCCAAGTGGTCATAAGTTCAGATACCGTCAGAAGGAGACTTGCTGAACGGAACCTGACCCCAAAAAGAGCTGCAACAGGCCCAGCATTAACGGTAGCACACCGTCGAGCACGACTTGAATTTGCTCGAGAGCATAGGGATTGGACATTAGAGCAGTGGAGTAATGTATTCTTCACTGATGAGATCAGGGTGAATCTACATGGAAGTAATCGACGTCAGAGAGTATATCGTCGCCCTGGAGAACGTTATTCTCAGTGTTGCATCGAGGAAACTGTTGCTTATGGAGGAGGATCTGTAATGGTCTGGGGCGGCATCTCGTTAACAGCACATGCAGCGTGCATGTTAGTTTTCATCGAACCGACGGGCCGTACACGTGGACTGACTTCTCATCGCTACATTACCGAAATCCTCGCAGACCATGTGGTACCTTACGCAGGATATATCGGACAGGATATGCAATTGATGCATGATAATGCACGGCCTCATGTTGCTCATGTGCTGACCCAGTATCTACGCGACGTCAGCATTCGTACGATGGACTGGCCAGCTCGAAGCCCGGACTTGAATCCGATAGAACACTTATGGGATAAGCTGAAACGTCAGGTTCGAGCCCGGGTACCTGCTCCAACAAGGCTTCCAGAGCTGCGAATCGCAATTGAAGAGGAGTGGAATACAATTCCTCAAGATTTTATCGTCAGGCTCGTAAGGTCGATGAATACAAGGATGCTGGCAGTTATCCGAGCAAGGGGAGGGAATACGGAATATTGAGCAAAAACTTTTTTTTTGATTTTATCTTTGTTTTTGGCTTTAATTTTTTTTTTCACTTTATCATTACTAACGATTGTCACGACTGGAAAACGACTCTTCTTTGTAAAATCCTTAATAAACACTGAAATATTGATTAAACCCAATGAATTTCCTTTAATTTTAATCACAATGAAACGCACTTTCTGCAGGTACAACTTTAATAATTGTAGGTTTTTTAGTTTTTGAGAAAATCGAATTAGAGTGCCTAGTTAGCGGGTGGCTCGGTTTATTTGCTGTCCAGTGTATAATGACAGTCTAAGCAAAATCTTCCATCGACCATGATCCTCCACAGTAACTTTCTGGTGAAGGAATGACCTGTCAAAGAACGAGTGACTTTTAAGCCCCAAGATACGGAGGTTTTTTTATTATTATTGGTAGGCTTGCGCTTGACCACTATCTTACCTGATGGTAAGCGATGATGTGGTCGACGATGGAGCACGCTTGCCTAGAAGTAACCTATTCACTCTTGACTTAAAGATCCCTAAGTTGTAGCTATCAGGAAACACAGACTCCGGCAAAGAACTCCACTCCTTAGCTGTACGCACTATGTGTTCCCAACTTTTTGTGCACATGGCTGGGATGACCACCATTACCTACCGTTGTGATGGGAAGGGGTTGGTGGAATTAAGCTATGCAATTACAAAAAATACTCCCCGAAATGCAATGACCCTTTGGTTTTGGACGACCCATTTCAAATATAGTCTGAAGTGTTTAAAATAACTAACCAACTGAGACACTAATCTGCATGGTTCTCATATGATTTGACAATTACATGTTTACTGTATGGACTTTAAAAGAGATTTTGACTCTGAGTTTGTTTCAGTGTTTCTTCTCAAGGTAGTCACTAGGAAACCCCAGCCTTATCTAGTTTAAACTGATGAACAAAATTGAAGTGAAAAAGCGTTTTTTTTAAAACCTATTTTGCAAAATAAATATCGTGTATCATTTATAAGTTGCGTCGTGTATTGATCAACACCATCCCGGTCTATTTTCACGTTGATGTGAACGTGAATAAAGTCACTGATTGAGTAATACATTTTTTCACGACGTAGTTTTTGATACACACCCATCTTGGGGCCAGTGACACGCTATTTGATTAACAAATGAACACGAAGTGTCGTTGCCTACTTAGGAGCCAAAATGTGAATAGACATCTACTGCTTTAGCAGTTACAATATGGGTATATTTATGACTAGCTTTTGCCCACGGCCTCACCTGCGTACATAAAATATAGCATATATTACTCAGGAATAAAACCCCTGTCTATCGGTGCAAAAATTTTAGCAATCGGACCAGTACTTCCAGAGATTACCTCCTTATACAAACAAAAAAAAAAACAAACTTTACCTCCTTATAATATTAGTGTAAGTAAATGAATTATCACCACCTTATCACATAGCCTACGATCTCATTCGCAGAAAGAAATTCCATATAAATATTAATAGTTTACGATAACAATGATGCAAGTATTTATTTATAGTTATTTTAATAATAATTGTATTTAAAAAATGGCTTAAAAAGGTTCCAAAGCCAACGTCACGCGTTGTTCCCAGGCGGTCACCCATCCAAGTACTGACCGCGCCCAATGTTGCTTAACCTTTGGTGATCGGACGAGAACCGGTGTATTCAATGTAGTATGGACGTTGTCACTAACTACATATTTGAAATTTTATGGAAGGGCGAGATCATAAAATGTTGCTCAGCCGAGACAGTTATGTAAGCGAGCTGTAGAGATAAGCGCTCGGACGAGCACTCAGCGCTTTGTTTATACGTACCGAGTATTCGGCCGAGAGCGCAGTCTTGCCCGTTTACTTCATACGTGTGATCAAGGCATAAGTTGCTAATTTGGGTCCAGTATGTAGGTACCTATTTTATTATTTAAACTTGTATTAGCAACTAACTTCTGTTTTAACCCTGATTGAAAACTGATTAGGTAGCAAATGTTTAAAATGTTCAGTAAGAATTTGAATTTAGAATACTGCTGATGTTGCTTTAATAAAGAGATTTTTACAATTACAATTTTTACGAAAACTGGCTTTTCATCAGAAAAAAAAATTGTAGCGCTACTTACCGGATCCAATTGTATTTTCAAACCATCCAGGGATACACTCAAGTATAGCTACTTACACACAAAATTTCATCCAAAGCGATCAAGCTCTATAAGAGGAGTTAGGTGACAGACGTACAGAAGAGTTATAAAAAAAATTTCAATGACTTTTTTTATGTACCATGTCTAGAAAATAAAATCAGTAAGTACCCAAGAATATAAGCTGGTTTCGGAAAAGAAACCTTTCTACTATAAGTCGTAGGTCGTGGGATATTTTAGTGTCAAATTAGTACCTAAAGTGGGATTGGGCTAGACATGTTTGCCGCATGTCGAATGAGCCGTGGGCTAAAAGAGCCTGGAGACAGACGTGTGTGGCAAAGGGAAAGGGAGGCCTTCGACCAGCAGTGGGACATAAATGGGCTAAATAACTAAGTGAGTATAGTGCGTTGGGGTAAGATCGGCACTGGGGTAAGAACGTATAAATAAATTATACCATTTATTTAGCTTAATTTTTAATGCCAGCCATTTTGCATGCCACGTCATTATGTTCTATCTTGCACAGCAATGTGGCTAGCATTAAAAATAAAGCTAAATAAGTGGTATAATTTATTTAGGTATACGTTCTTACCCTAGTGCCGATCTTACCCCGACCCACCTTACTAAGAGACTTTCTCGAAGGTCATTCATTGGTGTACCTACCTAATGTCAAGAGCACGGTCAAGAGGCAAATCAGGAACACATCTTCCTTTCGGGCTGACAATGTAAATAGGTAACTGGGTACCTACCTAACTACATTTATGGAAAATTGACTCGGCTATATTAGTAGGTACCAAAGTAATTATTATTTATGAAGGAAGTTTGCGGTCACAAGGCAGAAAATTGGCACTTAGCAGTTTTCTTACACAAAATATTATCGTATTTACAAGTTTGAAGTTATTATGTTCCTTTGTTTTTTAATTATCTTTAGAATTAGCATGTTCAATAATAATTCTCATTAACTAGTAGATACTGGAAAACGACATTTTCTTTGTTTTATTGTGACAAAAAGACAGGAAACGATTCTTATTGATTATATAGGTGGTCCAGCATAGCACTCACCATAAAAATATCATTAATAATAAATTGAGAGTTAACCAACTACTTTTTTTGGTGGGAAAATCATCCAATGACATCCCCCGCTTTTAGGCGGAGCGGGAGATAGTGTCAGACTTTTATAACTAAAAACCCACTCCTGTTCCTTCCTTGCCTTCATACCAGGCCTTCGGGTCTCATTTTCACACTGCCTGTGGATTTAACCAACTACAAAGCGATTTTAATTTGCGTTGTTCATCTAAATATTCAAAGTAACCTACATTACTTTCTCCGGAATAAAAAAAGTTCAATAAAACAAATCAACATTTTTCGTATAGTTTTTAAACAACAATAAACGCCATCTAACGTAATTTGGTGAACTAGTGATATTAGAAAAGAACCCAAATCAAAACCTGTATTTTGGAAGTCACTTGGAAGAGTCGTGCGAAGACAATTTGACGAATTTATAAATACATTTATCAACACAGAACACTATAACCTTAGATCAACTACCCTTGAAACGAAATAAAATAATATTGATTCAGTTTTGATATTAATACACCGCCCTCTATTTTCGTAAACATACACCTTGCGTTAGTGCAGTCTTTTGAAAAATAAAATAAGAATTGACTTAAAGGTCCAAGTGACCAGGTCATAAAAATACAAAAAAAAAAAAAAAAATACACCTTGCGTCATAAACTAAAGAAAACTAAACGTCACTTTTTTAGTCTATGGTTATTTGTTTATCTGTGGCATTTAGAGATGGGCGGCGGATAAATATCCAGAGGATAAATACTCGAGTATTTATCCAAAATGATTAAATACTCATTTTTAACAATTTTTATTGGATATTTACTCAAAGTGATGGATATTTACTCAAAATGATTTAATGTTTGTTTTTTTTGCAAATCAAATGGTTATTTTAAGGATTAATGACTATTATTTTTATCTTTAGAAATTTCAAAAAAGAAGTACTCAGTTAATACTTCATTGAAACTTTCGAAAACACTACATTACCATCATTTTATTAGTTCTGATGTCAATGATATTCTCGATATACGCTACCTCTGTTTCCTTTTGTCCCGTCTCTTTAGTTTTCCCCACGCTCTCTTGTCTCTGTTCCGTTCAGTGCCCACGCTCTCTAATCTCTGTCCCGTTCAGTGTCCAGTTACGCGTCACAAAGAGCGCACGCGCGGTATTATTTTGGACTTTGTGTTATAACGTCTCAAGGTAAGTTTTCTTATTAATTTGTGCTAATCCAAATGATTACTTGGGTACCTATGTTAATGTGATTGGTTAACTATTTTGATTACATAACGTATTTCTTTAAAACATTTATAACGCTACATTGCTAACTTTGAACATATAAATATAATATGACAATAATATGACAATGATATGATATGACTATGATAAAATAATATGACAGTATCATATTAACTCGCTTTCCTGTGTTAACTTAATATTTTGCTGTTTTAGGTATCATGGGAAGACCAAAAAATGAACGTGTTTGGAAACACTATCGCATTGTGGATTCAAAATCTGTACAATGCAATCATTGCGAAAAGAAATATAAACTCGGAAACGTAAACCACATGTGTGCGCATTTAGTAAAATGCTTTAAGTGCCCCGAAATTGTTCGAACAGAAATGAAGAAAAACAAATCGTGTTTGAAACAAATGCCGTTACAAACAAATTCACAAAACGTGCCACCGTTGAATCATCAACCATTTAATGTTCCTGACGAAACACCTAATAGAAATAGTAATTACTCAAATATAAGCATCCAGAGCTCAAACATGCCTTCTACAAGTTTTTGTTTAGGTGTTGATCAATCTGCTCTAGCAGAAAAGCTTGCCAGAGCTGTAATTGTATCAGGAGCCCCGCTGTCACTGATAGAACATCCTCTTTGGATAGAATTTTTTGATCATCTTCAGCCATCGTTTAAGTTGCCTTCCAGAAAAGCCTTATCGACCAAATATTTAAATAAAATCTACAACGAAATGCAGAAAGAAGTGAAGGAAGAACTTTCTAGCGTTAACTATTTGCATCTTCAGTTGGACGGATGGAGTAATATAAAAAATGAAGGTATTATTAATTTTATTATTTCAAAACCAGAACCATTCTTTGTTGAGAGCATAAACACAGAACAGAATCGCCACACTAGTGAATATCTCCGGGAAGAAATTTTAAAAGTCATGCGAATATATGGTAAAGAAAAATTTGTTGTTATTATTGGTGACAACGCCAGAAACATACAAAAGGCTTTTCAATTGGTGCAAGAAGTGCAACCAAATGTTGTGCCTTTAAACTGCGCAGCACACACAATAAATCTTCTGGCGCATGACGCACTGAAATGTGAAGGATTCAACAATTTTATTAAACTCTGCATAGATGTTATAAAATCTATAAAAAAATCACAAGTACTGGGATCAAAGCTGCAGCAAATAGTGAAACAAAAAAAATCAGGAGAAAAATTAAAACTGCCGTGCTGCACGAGATGGGGCAGTTACCTAATATCACTAAGGAGCTTGAAAAATACAAAAGCTGCTCTCTTAGCGTTAGCCATAGAAGAAAATACCGTCATGTCAAATGAAACAAAAGCAACTTTGCTTGATGATAATTTTTGGAATTACACTGATCAATGCATATCTGTACTTGAACCTATAACCGAACCTATATTTCAACTAGAATCAAACAAATGTAGTGTCCATACAGTGTTTACGATATTCCAAGACATGAAATCTAAAATGGATGTCATTTTGCCCAATATAACGATTCTTGAAAATGAAGCCAAGAATCAGATTCTCTCAGGAGTAGAAAAAAGAAGGAATGAATGCGTAAAGCCTTTACATTTAGCCGCTTATCTGCTTGACCCAAAGACTCAAGGTGTGGCGTTAAATCAAGACGAAGAACTGGAAGCAATTCATTTTATTTACGAAATGGCAGGAGTGCAGAATCTGGAAGTAATGCCAGAATTAGCTGCATATAAGGCTAAAGAAGGTTTTTGGCGAAAGCCTTTTATTTGGGAAAACATTAATGAATTAAGCCCCTTAACATGGTGGAAAGGAATATGTTCTTCGACAAACTTAAGTAAAGTGGCAGTGCGAATTCTTTCAGCACCGTGTACTTCTGCGGCTACTGAACGATCTTTTAGTACACACGCTAATATTCATAACATAAAAAGAAATCGCCTGACCACAGAAAACGCGGCGAAAATGACATTTATTAAATACAACTGGAATATTTTCAATAAAATACAAGAAAGTGCAGACAGTGACGATAATGATGAAAGCTTTCCATCATCATGTCAAGTACCTTCTGATACTGAAGAATCAGCAGCTTTAAAAGATTCTAGTGAAGACATCCAATTTGTAAATTGCTTTTCTAATAATGATGAACAAGCAGCTTCTACCAGTGATAGTAATTAATTTTAGAAAATATTTGTGATTAGTGATTGATATTTTAAAATATTTATGATTGGTTTAAACCAAATTCTGGTGGTGACTGTAATTGACAAAATGATAATTGTAGTGAAGCCATTATTACTGTTATAATATTTAATAATAATAATTGTTTATGTGAGTAAAGTAACGTACTCGTCTATATTTTCATATTATATTGAGATTGTTTGACGAAAAAGTTGATTTTATGGATCTATTGTTAATTTAGTATGTTTATTTATTTTTTATGTTATTTTCTATTATTACAATAATTTAAATATCTACTACGTAATTTGAGGATTACAAACCCGCACTGGGCCAGCGTGGTGGATTATATTTTAGTCCATTCCCTCTCATGGAGAGGAGTAAGCCTGCGTCCCAGCAGTGGAAACATTAAAAAGACTTATGACGAAGTATCTATTAGTTTGTGTTTATTTATGCTATGAACAAATCAATATACTAATTCCTAAAACTTTGATAATGCTTGACGAAAATATTCAAGATGAAACATAATAGGCTTTATCTTATTTTATATGTGATTAATAAAGCACGTTACAAATCTATATTTTCCGTATTTTTATTATTTCAATCCTTTTGTTGCGAAAATAAAAAAAATTAAGCTAAATAATGCAATCCAGTTTAGATTAGTTAGAAGGGAGTATTTATCCATGATTTGGATAAATACTCGGGTAAAAACGGATATTTATTGAGTATTTATTCATTTTGAGTATTTACTCGGATAAAATCCCAACACTAGTGGCATTATTTTATTGTGTTGCCATAGTAGTAAGATTTCCTATATTTTGAGTAAAAAAACTGAAAGTAAATAAGTAAACAAATACTGAATTAAGGAAACTGTGTTAAATAGAATTTTTATGAATGAAGGCATAAAAAAGGTGTGTACCTACTACCTACTGTGTGAGAAACCA
This sequence comes from Mythimna ferrago, assembly GCA_910589285.2. Lineage (NCBI taxonomy): Eukaryota > Metazoa > Arthropoda > Insecta > Lepidoptera > Noctuidae > Mythimna > Mythimna ferrago. The sequence continues at coordinate 9,224,119 of OU342693.1, forward strand.
AACAAACAATGAGACTGGTGTATGATATACTTTTATTGATCCAACAGAGGGTATCAAATTCATTGAAAACGGATCATCAGTATTATGACCACATACCTTTATAAACTTCTTACACGTTACCTAGTTTTATTATGAAAACTTACATCCTTGGAAACCTTGGGAAACTAAAATATTGAAGTTTTGAGAAGAGATTGCAGCGTTTTTGCTCGTTACCGAAGTCGGGCTGTGGATGCCGGATGATTTCAAACTTATTAACTAGGTACATTTCTTAGAGCTTCGCAATTTCGGAAGTCGTTGTTTCTCGATATTGTTTGTTTTTTATTTAACACCAACTTCTGAAATTAAAGTTATTTTGATCGTTTTAGTGATTTATTTAGTGAAGTTTTTTTTGTTAAAAGTTTTTTATTTCACACTCTTTAATTGCGATACACATAGAGCCAGAGTAGGTACCTATTTCTCATGACAATTCCAATTAACCCAAACACTGCTAGGATACATTGTTTTATTATTAAGTTTCCGTGTCCACCTTCCAGCTCCATCATCAGATCAGTTCGATAGTAGTTTAGAGCCAAAGTGCATCTCATGACAGTTCTAAATTGTAAATCAGTCCATAAGCGGCGGAGTACTAAGGTAACAAACATAAAAAAATACAACCGAATTAATAACCTCCTCTTTTTTTGGAAGTCGGTTAAAGAGTATCGTTTTAATCAATTAGTGGGTTGTGGAGGTCTGATAATGCAGCCGCTTCATATAAAATACTGGTATTTAGTTGCATCCTTTTATACTGAAAACCGATCCCAATATAAACGTAGACATAGGATAGACTGATTATAAGTGGGAAATTAAACTTCATTCTTTGGTATCACTGATCACAAGCAAGATCATTAATTCATTATTGACAATGGACTATGATGGGCGATTGTAATTTGCCGGCAATGGCGACCGTGGTAACTGGCGACAAACAATCGAAAAATATTATTGATTCAAGTCGGGTGATGTGTCAGCCTGAGCCATTATAATTGACCGTAGCGGTTTTATCAACTGGAAATAAGTTTCTTTTTTTGTGCACGCCTAATTTAAAATGTTGGCGAATAAATTGTGACGTGTTTACACAATGGCCCATTCTCCAAGGCAATATGTCAAAAAAGTCTATCCGTGGATGAAAATGAACGTTTATTTTGATTACACCATTGCATTGATAGCAATAATAAGCACGAAATAATTAAGTAACAATGTCATGGTCTAATGAAGAGACTTTCAAATTCATAGACTTATATAAAAGAGAAACATTAATTTGGAACCCAAAACATGAACACTACAAAGATAGAACTATGGTAAGGAAATTGAGAAGTGGCGGCAAACCGGGAGTAAATTAATTTGAAACCTGAAACCAATTTTTCTTTCCAAATTTTTACCCGGATTTAATCATGGATATATAAGCTACTAGGTATTGTGTTATTATTTTATTTTTTTCTTGGGGACAAAAAACAGAATTTACATGCTAGAGAAAACACAAAAAAAAAACTTAAAACTAGATGCACAAACCCACTCCAATGTCCAAATCTTAATTTATGATTAAAGAAGTAAAGGACTGTGTTAAGAGTTTACAGAATACATTACTTTCTTCACAAAATAAATAATTTATATAAGTACATAATCATGAAATTTTAAATTTATTTCAATTATCCTTAATTCAAAAAGAAAATACTGTACAACAAAGTGTTCAAAAATTAACATTTCAATGTAATGGCTTACCAACATTCATATTAGAATGAAATTTTTCATAGGTGCAGGAAGCATGGAACCGCTTAGAATATGGCATGCAGGTACCAGTAGCAGAGTTAAAGAAAAAGAAGGAAACTTTGATGACCGCTTTCAGATTACATTACAAGAGAATATTGCATTCTATCCGAGCCAATGAAGAAGAAATCTACAAACCAATCTGGATATTCTATGAGCCATTAGAGTCATTTTTAAAAGATGTGTACTCCCCAGGTTCAGATTCCTATGTGAGTTTATTATATTATTTATTTATTTTTATTCCACAACTTTCACACAATGCCATCTAATCAGAAATCGGAAACGCTTATTTCAAACAGAATTGGTCTATTATATATTGGCAGGCACTTTTGAATTGTCAAAATGTCAGTCAGTCAAACAAGTAAAGCTAAATCGCATGTTCCAAAGTGTAGATCTCTTAATCCCAAACTAAGCAGAGCTTGTGGTATAAGTACTAGAAAACAGATATGCATACTGATATATTTCTAAATTCATACCCATATAGATAAATTACACCCAGACACAGAACAAATGATCATGCTCTTGACACTAATGTTTGTTCTGGGTGGGAATCAAACCCACAACCTCCGGCATAGCAGTCAGGCCCACTGACCACTAGACCAATAGGCCAGGCGTTTATTAAAAAATAACTTTTATATTTGTTATAAACCTGTATTGTAACATTACAGGACAAATGCCTCCCTTCTCTCATATAAACCAGTTATTTTTTTTTGTTAATATAAACTGGTGCTTAACTGCAATCACACCTGATGGTAAACAGTGATGCAATCAACTGCAAAATATTCCTTGTTGGATGTGTATTAGAAAGTTGTGTAATATTTCAAATATTTTTTAATCTGTTGCATGTCACACCTCTAAATTTAGTAGTTTTCTAAAGTCTGATTAATAAAGCAATATATTTGTTATATTAACCTTTTGTACATCATAATTAGAGACAATAGAAAGACAATAAGAGATTGAACGCCGGTGCTCGCTTGGAGTTTAATGAATTAATAAAAGTCATGTGTACCCTTTTCAGGCATCAACATCATTCAGACCAGATCTAGATGCCACTGAAGAATTTGAACAAGAGGAAGACGACAATCTGGACTCAAGCTCAGAAAAGAAAGAAGATATCAAGCCTAAACTACGCCTAGTAAAACAGTATTCTCCGAGCCTACCTCTGGAGTTGCAAGAAGTCAGCAAAAATATGTCTAATGCTTTTAATACATTGAACCAAGCTCTGAAGAATTCTAAGAGGCAGCGTGTACCAAGTCCAAAAGAGGAGGATGACTGTGATTTATACGGAAGGTTATTAGCTAAAAGGTTAAGACAGTTCTCCGAGACTGAAAGGCAGGAGATCATGTATGAGCTAGATGGATTGCTGCTGAGCAGATGTACAGGGAATAGTGAGTTAATCCACAGCAGTGATTTGAGTGACAGTTAGTAAATATTCTCAGCTGATAGGTAGGTACTTCTGAGTGGTATCCACTGTATCAGTCCGGGCCTGACTCTATAATACTCAAAGGCTACGGGGAATTTTTGGAGACGTAACCCATGGTTCTAAACGGCAAAGGTCAACTGAAGGAACATAAGTGGGTTTTAGTTGGTAAACCCAAGAGCAGTAGTCATTGGATTATTTCCCACCTCCCAAAAAAAAAAACTATAGTCCTATAACTATAGTAGGGTAGACCGGGGACAATTGAAACAGGTCATGATTGCAACAACTTCAATTTCTCGTAAACTATAATACCTACGCTTGTGACGCGTCGTTCGTTGCATCGTCGGCTGTGTTCGGTTTTATGTTTAACATGGCTCGAGCCAGCGAGCGACACAGTCGTGCACAGGACACTTCGACGAATTTCGTGCCAAAAAGTAAATATTCCGGATCTTTAACTTTTGTTGTTTTCATATTTAAGTCTTGTTTTTTTGGCAATTTTCCTTATTTTGGGGTATTGTTTATCTATTTAAGATTGTGTTTATTACTGGTAATTAATGTTTAAGTCAATATATACCAAAATATTGAGTATTGAATTAGAAGATGTGACATGGGTACATTTGAAACGACTTATCTGTGGACGTTTGAAACGTTTCAAACGTCCCCACATATTCCACGTTTTTATCCGACTGCACAGAAAAAGGTTGTGTTTATTAAAATATCAATCATAAAAAAATATAAAAACGCACAGATTTAAAAAAAATAACAGTATTACGATGAAAGAAAATAATCATTTAGAACCACTTTTTACTCACAATCGCTAGGTATTATAAAATTAAAATACCTAATGGTTACAAGTAAAAAGTGGTTTAAATGGTTATTTTATGTTGGGGTTGGGTTACCTATTAGTTAAAATTACATCTGATGGGCAACTCGATAACTCTGACGACCCTAAAATTGAACCCATGACATTAAGTTAGATCTATATTTTTTCATTATAATAATAATAACATAATATATGAGGAATTGCTATTCGGTAAATCGATTGATTGATCTTGAATGATGTTGATTGATCTCCTTTGAAATTAAATTTCACAAGAAGAGTTAAACCTATACGGGTCAATAAACGATGGTTATGATTGAAACATTTTCATGCTTGAAACATTGTCATGATTGAAACATTGTTAAGATTGAAACAGGCTGTTTTGTATGAGACTGGAATACTTTGTTTTCTCCCCCATGTAAGTGCTATTATAAGCATAATAAGATATTAAGTCTTTTAATAATGTGAAATAGTATTCAATAGCACAGATTAGAGCACTTAAATTATTTAAATAAGATATATTTTGAGTTGTTTATACTGAAAAAGTTTTTGCATGTATAATTTTTGAAATATTTATGTTACGATGACGGATTTATCACGATCTCAATAAACAATTTAGTGGCATGTTAACTTGTTAAGATTGATTAAAAAGCTCCAGTAGTTCATAAAATATTTCCAGTGTTTCAATTATCCCTACATACTGTTTCAACCGTCCTTAGGCTGGGGTCAATAGAACCACTGCGCCCGGTCTTCTTAAATAGGTGATTGTAGGTTAACTATTTGAAATAGAGACATAGATTATGTTTAATTTAGGAACTAGATAACGACCCTTTCAGCGGTATAAATAAGAGGGATGTAGGTACAATAGATAAGTCACTGCACACGGTTTAAGTAAAATTGTTTCAATTGTCCCCGGTCTACCCTACTATTGCTATACAAGGTGCAGTTTTAAAACTGCACAATATTTCAGGAGGTTGTAATAAAACTCATAAATAATCATGTAAAAAAACGATACCTGGTCAATAATCAATAATACTTGTTATTTATTTTTTTAATTACACTAAACTAAATCGATTGATCGATGGCCGCGGGGGCGTGGCTAGGGTGTGGCGTGCGGGATGATGATTGGATGATACATTATTTATGAAACTATCGTTGCGAGTTAGTTTGTGTGAAAACGCCCTTTATTGTTCCGTGTTTGTGTGTGTGAAAAAAAGCGCGGTTATAAAAAAAAAAAAAATTACCTACTTATTTTATTATTGATTCGGGTCGAAAATCACTAACATAATTACCTCCTGAAATATTTTGCAGCTTCAAAACGACACCTTGTATTACATGAACAATTGGGTTGATTTTGGGGCAATTTTTTGACTAAAATTCGAAGACATGTGACATCCACCAATCCATACTAGGCCTGCGTGGTGGATAACGGTCCATTTCCTCTCCTAGAGAGGAGGCCCGAGTCCCAGCAGCGACTATGCTATGCTATGTTTGACTGAATTCACTATAGTGGAATGTCCGATTTTAGCAAATAACATTTCCTTGACTTAGTAATGCTGCCATGCACTAAAAACAAAATAAACTAAAATAGTTGAGTTGTGCGCCATCTAGCGAGAACCCGCTCCAGTCTAGCTTTCACCTGATCCTATACTCCATTCGCGTTAAGATTAGACATTTAAACAAATCCTTTTAACTGTCCGTTCAACCGATTTTTACTTTTATTGCATTGGTGGCATGACAAATAGCGACTGCGGTAAGTAACCACTTTTTTGCTTCTAATGCCTACGGAATATAAGTCAAAATCGGTTGAACGGACCGTAAAAAAGGTTTGGTTTAATGTCTAATATAAATGCGAATGAAGTAAATTAATAGCTTTATTATCCAGTCAACAATATGCGTTTTTTTTTTTAAATTGAGATACATATTAAGTTTGGTGTTAAATATTTTAGGACTGTAAATATTTCGAAATAAATCTATTATTTAGGAAGATCTTTATTTGAAAATTATGTACTTTGTGTACTGTAACCCTATTCGCGTTAAGATTAGACATTTAAAGAAACCTTTTTTACTATCTGTTCAACCGATTTTAACTTCTATTTCGTAGGCATAAAGATGGTATTAAAAGCAAAAAAGTGGTATCAATACCAACTATTTAGTGCAGCCCCCATTTGTCATGCCACCAACGTAATAAAAGTCAAAATCGGTTGAACGGACAGCAATAAAAGGTTTTCATAAATGTCTACTGTTATTTTGAACACAGTATAATGTCCATCTATACTGTATAAGAAATTTATTGTTAGTAAAACGCTGTAATATAAATGCAAATAGGAGTGAAAACTAAGTATGATAAATATTTGTGATAAAAAGACGTTGTATGTATTATGTTAAAGCTGTACTTTTAAGGGTTAAACACTTTTAACCCCTAGTAATTCAAGTGATTTTTAAGCATTAGTTAGGTAGTACAAACTTGTGTTTTTTGAAAAAACTATTTTTGTAATGTCGAATTAAGGTACCCTGACACTAAGTACACATTTTATTTTGTTTGTAGCTAAAAACAATGCCAAATATTATGAGAGTTTTCTTATTTAGCTACTTACGTCTGTAAATAATAAATAAAATACTTGTAATTTTTTTTTGTCTTATTTACCTGGTAAAATATTTTTATTTGTATATTTAATAATTATAACAGATGTAATGTTGAAACGATCCATACGGAACTACTTATTGAAAAAAAAAATAGTACGCTTATACAACATACCGAAACACGTGTCTCTAGTATTTTTATGTAAAAAATCTATGTAGGTACATAATTTCATAAATATCACGAAAAATCACAATGTTATAAGCTTGTTATGGCAGCAAAAATACATAGTCAGCAGGCCATCCAGGCGACTGAGGGGTTGTTTTGCACCCAGCTGCTTGCTAGCGACTAATACCCGCTATGACCTGCCGTGACCTGTGTCGTACTTAGGGTCGGTGGTGTCCACTTGTGACCTTTTTAAATATTTTTGGGAAAAAATATAACATGGTGTAAAAACTATTGGAATCTAGCTAGATACTGATTCTGAACAAAGTATATTCAGGTTTCGCATAAACTAAAAATTATGTTATAAATGCTAATATTTTTTTTAAATAACGCCCATTGGTGGCTGGTGGCCAGTGGTAACGTTGTAGATCGCGGATTCAAACCTAACCAGGTGTATTACTTTGTGTAATTTATTTCACCACCACTACTTTCGAACAGTGAAGGAAAACTGAATATCCTAGAACCAAAAATTCGAAGACGTGCGATATCCACCGATCTGCACTGGGCCTACGTGGTGGATTACTGCCCATTCCCTCATCTAGAGAGGAAGCCTAGGTCCCAGATATGGGAACATGATAAGGCTAATATTGTGCTATCCTTGTGTTAAAATGGCCACAATCTTGAACATCGCATCGCGTGACTGGCATGGTCAATGGCTACCAAGAGGCCTTAGCTCAAAAAGATGGGCAAGTCAGGTCTGCTCCAGATTGGACGCTCAATTGCACGTCGCACTAGGTACATGACACCAAAGACCGACACAGATGGTGTGCTCATTAAGAGGCTTAATCAACGGGAAATTCACGACCCTCAGTACTTAGGAATATGAGACGAAGAGGAAGACGCCTGGGACCTATTGTAAAGGTCCTTGGCAGGAAGTTTTGGTAATGATGTAACGACATCTATGGCGCCACGTCGGGGTCACCAGTGATGATCACGTCGGGGTCATCAGTGATGATCACGTCGGGGTCACCAGTGATGATCACGTCGGGGTCACCAGTGATGATCACGTCGGGGTCATCAGTGATGATCACGTCGGGGTCACCAGTGATGATCACGTCGGGGTCACCAGTGATGATCACGTCGGGGTCACCAGTGATGATCACGTTGGGGTCACCAGTGATGATCATGTCGGGGTCACCAGTGATGATCACGTCGGTGTCTCCAGTGATGATCACGTCGGAGTCACCAGTGATGATCACGTCGGGGTCACCAGTTTGGAGATATGCGAAACAATAAAGTCCCGCAAAGTCGAGATGATGATGTCCCAGTGAGTCAGAATGATGCCCCAGTGACGATTACATCGGGGTCACCACCATAGATGTTGCTACAATTTGGTACCAACTGCGAACTTGGATTTTGATATATAAAATAATAAAAACTTCATAAATGAGAAAATACATTTAATAATCTTAATATCACTTACATAACAATATGTGATACATTTGTGTATCAATTGATGAGATAAAATTAATTATTTTCATTTAAAAAAACAACAACTTAGGTAATACTGTACCTACTATAAAAATGAGGTTGAAGCAAATTATATTTTTTACACGACTGTCCCAAAAAAGGAGTGATTGTTTTCAGGGTCCATATATTTTAATTCATTTTCTGGCCAATACATAATGATAATGAGAAAAAAGTATTAATAACGATTCTTAAATCATATACTTTCTTAGAGCTATTACTAAAAATAATCAACTATGTTCAAAATGCTGTAATATTGTTGTTATTCTTGCAAAGATGGCTTGGAACTTTTCGTCAACATAATAAAAAAAAAACAATTCAATGAACTTTAGTGGAATTACACATTTCTTGTTCGTTTTAGGTTTCTGGGTAGAGAGTTCAAAACCCTTTTTACGATTATTAGGTATATTTTTATGAAGCATACGAGAAGTCAGCCGCCTGCAGCGTAATGAAAAACAAATATATATACCGATTTTCCTAACAAAAGTGCCAGCACAAAAATAAACACCTATTTAATTTCCTAAGCCTAGTTCTCAAGACATACGATTGCCCGGAAATCATCAAGTTTTTAAAGCTTCCTCTAATAGCATCCGAGCTCTAAACGCGATCCATTTTACGACCTAATCTGAACTGTTAAAGGGATGGAGCAATATAAGTTTCATAGCATCCTTCATTCATTTACCATAGGTAAAGCCTCTGTGCGAAGAATTGTACCTATAGCCGCAAATTCGCCGACGGATTTCTTCGAAAGCTGGCAACTTTTGCTGTCATGAGAACCAGGCTAGTCACGTGACATTAATTTAAAATTCGAACATTAACCTAGCAAGCCAGACCACCCCCCTCATTGCGCTCCAACTCCCTTCGTACATATTCCGCTTGCTTCTCGCTCAGGCCCAGGGTCTGAACTTCTTGCTCAAACTGTGTTCTGCCCCCCATTCCCACTAGGTAGCCGTTCAGTCTGGCTGCTAAATGCGAAGTCTGTAGTTTGGACGAGTCCATGCCGAGGCTGCGGCAGAGGTCCTTGTGGCCTTGTAGTCTGTATTTCTGATGGTAGCTGTGGATAAAAAAAACGGTCGGTTAATAAAGCAATTAAAGGTAAATAATATCAGGATACAACATTGAGATGGCTCTAACCTAACATAATACTGGTATTGTGGACTGGAAAAATATCAATAGTTAGGTATTTTATTAAAACATTAGCTTCTGCCAGCTGCTTCGCCCGCGAGAGAGTAAGTTTCTCCACACAAACTTCGAACTCCTGTAAGTATCCTCCCCTTACGGGGTGAATTTAGAAAAACCCTCTCTTAGTGCTCGTATAGGTCATAAAAGGAAACCTTGTGAAAAATTTCATGTTCCTAGCCTCAGTATTTTCGGTTGTGCGTTGATATGTCTGTCAGTCAGTTTCTTCTTTTATGTTTAAAGGGTTTTATTTGTAAAACACTGGCAACCTCTCAACATAGTGTTACTAACATCATAAAAAGCAATTTTTGTTCTATTTCTTTTAAAAAATATATCTAATTTTAAAATAAAAAATAAAATATTTAAATTGAACTAAATATTACGAAGTTTTTACGGCGGCGGGGTGCTTGATGCGCTTGCGTCGCGTCATCAAACGTAGGTAGGTATAGCAAACTACAGAAAACTAAATGTTAACACATTTCAACTCTATAAGATAGAACAACAAAATCTTGAAGGTTTATTTTTTGCTAAATGAATTATGTTTTGTAAAAAGTCATAGAACAAAAGTTGTTGTCTATGATGACAGTAATACAGTACTGCAAGGTTGTCAGTGTTTTTCGAATAACCCTGTGTCGATAGACATGTTTTGGAGGACCCAAATGAAATATCTAGAGATAGTACAAACAAAGACTACGCTCTCAAGTATAAATCAGAAATTATTATGTAATAAATGATTAGGTAATAGGTAAGCTGTAAAACATGTCAAATAGATATTAATAGGTATTGATAGCTGAATTGCGCTGCAAGAAAATCAATTCTCATGATTTGCCTGGACTTGGAACATTGGCTTGATTGATATGATCCGAAGTTCAAACACAGAATTTACTGTTCTGTTAAGTATTGGTGGACCTAGTATTTCAATAGGTAGTCTTACTTGAGAATGAGGGGTAAGTAAGATGGCCCAATTGTTTGACTTATTTGTAGCGACATCTATGGCGTCACATAAAAACTAATCCTGAACTGTGATTTGAACACTATAGAACAGGCCGAAATCATCTAACGAGCAGTTGCCCGCCAGACATAACACCCGTCTGGTCGGACGATCCTCCCTTTTCAACGGAGGTTTGCGGGACTTTACTCTCTGTTCCGCATACCCACAAAAATTCACTGAATTTTTTTTAGAGCTTCATTATTCGGTTATACTTTCGTGTCGTGTGTGCTGTTTGGGTAGGTATGGGTACCAACATTTTCTAAAGTTTTTAAATTCTAAACCTAACCCAATTAACTTGACCTCAGATCCGAACAATCTATTTTTAGAATCGTTACATCTATTATCAATCTTGATAGCTTTGATTGGGAGGAAAACCGATGTGCGGAATTGAAATTAGACCCGATACACACATGGAGCCCGGACATTAACGAGGAGAGGGCCATGGCCTGATTATTGCAATAATCGACAGTTATTTATGTACAACATTGCTATTATAGACGGACGTTAAATATTCTAAGGTTGTTACTAGTCGCTTTAGTAAGGTTAATTTTTATTATGTCTTTACTATCTGTACGATGTCGCGGATTACCGTACTATTTATATGAATGGCAACTTTGTAGTCGATTGTTTATTTGTTATTCAATGTATTTAGGTTAATCTTTGTCGGTTAAAAGACAAGTCAATAACATTTTTTTTATGATCAAACACATTGTACCTAATGTATACGTGTGTAAGTTTGTATGAATATTTTATATTTTCTAGGAAACAGTTCAATAGACAGTGAACATTCCACGTGATCCACGTGAGGTAACGATACAATCTTTAAAAATAAGACAAAGAAATCTTTTATTTATGTCTTGTAAGAAATAAATCAATGTTCATTCTTTTACAGGGCAGTTTTTGTTCATTTTATGGAGGCCTAGTAAGTACTATGGCAACGCCACAATCAAGGCGGTAAGTCCCTCAAGGAGTTGTCAGCAAACGTAAGGGCCCAGCAAACGCGAAGCCTACTAAGGCCAAGGGTCTGCTACTGAAAGGAAAGCTCGACCCCGGTATGACCGGCAACGAAGGAACGGGGTGGGTTGTTTACTCAGTAAAAGTCTGACACTATCTCCCGCTCCGCCTACGGCGCGGGATTTCATCTGGGTGATATCTACCCACTGAAAAAAAGGCGGTAAGTCCCTCTCTAAGGAGTGGCTAGACACGAGCTAGTATCCACATTTTCAAACCGATGCAAACCCTCACCGGACAAGGTTGTTTCTGAAGGTTCCTGTTTTAAATTCTGTGAAAAGGAACGCCCAGTTGTCACCAATGTGTGGATCGCCCAGAGGACACGATAGAGCATACGGTGAAGGTCTGCCCCGCTTTAGACAGAGCACCGTCCTATCCTCTTAGGGGCGATCGGCCGCGGCGACCACTGCGTCCGGCCTTGGTGAACCAAGGACAAGACCTGAAGGCCATGATACAAAGCAAAAGATGATTAGGAAGCAGTTACATTCTGCGAACCACTAATGCGAGCATAGGAGGTGGAGGAAACCATAAGATAGAGACAATTTATCTTCACGCTCTGACCCTCACCAGTAACGGCCCGGGCTTCGAAGTAGGAAAATCTTGGTGACTGAGGCGTGGGTTTTGTAGACGGCGAGCAATGAGTATAAGGACCAGGTCAACAACGTCTCGATGATATATCAGCAAGTTTGAAGAGGTCCGTTAGGGTTAAATACCTGCTAGGGCTGCGGGATTGTTTGTAAGAGTTACTATGTCCCTCGCACTGGACAATTGAAGGAACACTGTAGGTAAAAGTCTGACAATCCCATACGCTCCACCCAGAGAGGATCTACAACGAAGCGAACTCGTTAGGCGATTGTCTATCTTCGAAGGCGATCCTGCGAGTGAGACATCAAACATGCTGTCTCTTTTGTTTGGTGAACGCGTGTAAGTAAACTTCCGTTCGGCCCTATCTTGACTATTAGGTATCTATGTTTACAAACAAACAATTTTTCGTATCTACTTACTCTTCGGCAGGGTAGAAAGGCCCGGCAGGAGCGATCTCAGTGCGCAGCTGTTCTGTGCAGTGCTCCTGCGTCTTCTTGTAGGATGCCTCGGCTGCCAAGCGTTGCTCTTCGTCATGGTATAAGATCATGGACTGGTACTGAAGAAGAAAGGACATAATTAACTCTACATTGAAGCAGTGGCGAAGCTAGATAACCAATGGCCCTGGAGCAAAAAAAAAAACTGTTTTAGACGTAGAAAATCATCAAATAACTTTTTTATTATTGATAGGCTTGCGTTTAACCACTATCTCACTTGATGGTAAGCGACGATATGGCCGACGATGGAAAACGCTTGCCTAGAAGTAACCAACACACCCTCGAGTTAAGACCCCTAGGTTGTAGCTGTCAGGAAATACAGACTCCGGCAGGGAATTCCACTCCTTAGCTGTATGCATAATGAATGTGTTCTCAAAACGCTTTGTACGTATGTATGGGTGAAATGTCCACCATACTTAATTGCTCACTTCGTGTCAATAGGTCTGTTAATCAGGTTTAGGACCCCCAAAACAGATGTTTGAAACCCCCCGCGCGCGCGCCTGCGGCCGATCAACTGTAAGTCGCGTTTTGTTATTGTGATAAAACGAATGTGTAAAAAAAAAAAGTTTTTTTGGGAAAGTTGTTTGTAATCATGAGTACAATGACGTTTTCTGTATAAGTAACTAATTACCAGTCACCCTATATACGAGTATCTATGGTTAACAGTCGGTTCACGCATCAGTCGACACATAATATTAATGACTTTGGACACGGTCAGTTTGCTTTCGCACGTGTTGACTATAACATAGTGGTACACCTACACCATTGGCTCTTGGATTGTTTACTTCAACATTTCTAATAACTCTCTTGGTATGTTTACGTCGCTCTATAACAGGGCTGGCCAACTTGATACGCCTCAAGATCTACTGTTTACTAACTAGACTGTTCAAAAAGTTTTATTCAAAAATTTTGCACGACGCTTCGAAGGTTTGAACCTTTTTTATGAAATAAAGATACTAGCTTCTACCAGCAGCATCGCCCGCGAGAAAGTCGGTTACTCCACACAAAATTTGGACCCCCGTTTCATCCCCTTAGTGGGTGAATTTCAGAAAATCCGTTCTTAGCGGATGTCTACACCCTATAAGGAACCTACCTGCCAAATAAGTTTGTAAGTGTTCTTCTGAGATTTCGTGATTAATCAGTAGGTATTTCGCTTTTATTGGGCAAGCCCCGTTTTACCCCTTTAGGGCCTCTGCCACACTAGGCGGAAATTCTGTCGCGGAAGATCAATACAAGTTATTGCATATAAACTACAACTACGCGGAGCGACAGATCTTCCGCGTAGTATGGCAGAGGCCTAGGGGTGGAGTTTCGTAAAATCCGTTCTTAGCGGATATCTACGCCCCATAACGATATAAACTGCCAAATTTTAAGATTGTAGTTTATTTAGTTTCTGAGATTTCGTGATATTTCGCTTTTTTTTATTTATAGATTATAACAGTTAGGTATTTACCTGTCTCTTTAGCTTAGTGGTAAGTCCGTACTCGTGGTTTGCCCAGAACATTTCGAGGAGATCTTCATACGTAACTGTTTTTGGGTCAAAGTCCAGCTCAATCACCTCTGTGTGGTCCCCACTGAAAACAAAAAGAACAACGTCATAATTTTAAAACTTCATAATGCTTATTCATTTATCTATATTGATTGATAGGAATTGTTTATCTTTATTGTTTTAATCACTTAGATTAGCAAGTAATGGCGAAAAATAGGTTGAACATAAAGGACGTGGACCATGTTCAAAATGAATGGTGGGCTTTGAATGGGACATTTAGATTTAGACAATTAGCAGTACTAGGATAGCACAATTTATTATTTATTTATTTAAACTTCCTAGACAGTAGTGGTACATGCTGACTTAAAGTAGGTAATAAGACATTCTCAACCTTTGGGTCAAAAAAGACAACACTGTAGTAGGCACTGTGGTAAATTACCCAGTTTTCGGTTTATAACTGAACTAGCTTTTGCCCGCGACTTCGTCCGCGTGCCTACATAAAATATAGCCTACTCAGGAATATAGCAGCTTTCTATCGGTGTAAAAATTTTAGCAATCGGAGCAGTACTTTCATAGATTACCTCCTACAAACAAAAAAACAAACTTTGCCTCTTTATTATATTAGTATAGATTAGATCAAAACCCTAGCAGTAGTGTGAATAGAATTATTGAAAGGAATTTAAGTTTTCTTCTGCACGTGTACAGGAAAGTTTTGTTTCATCATATCAGCACAATTTCCCAAAATCTTCACGCACGTGCATGTTATATTATTAGCTTACAGTTTAGTGTGTAGAACATGCGTCTGACGCGACACAAGCCGCCTTGGCCTTGCGCACGCGCCGGGCAGCTAACCTTGGCTTTCGTTATCAACAAATTAGGCGCAACTATTAGGCAGTTTATGCATTCAACCTTATTCATGATAATTTATACGGGTTATAATATTCGGATCCGGTTCCGAATTTATACGGATCATAATATTCGGATCTGGGTTTGAATTTATACGGGTCATAAACATAATATTCGGATCCGGTTTCGAATTTATACGGGTCATAATATTTGGATCCGGTTTTGAATTTATGCGGATCATAATATTCGGATCCGGTTTTATAATGTTCGTACAAAAATCAAATACGATTGAGTGTATAAACGCCACAATGGGCCACCATTTTGAATTATAAGTTCAATGACAAGACAGATTTACTTTTTTACCAATCTCATTCTGATAGTTGCGTGACGTAATAATCCCTTGGCATTTAATTTTATCATTGACCCTATCTAACGTATAGATAACGGAAGGAAGCGAGAAATAATAATTGAAACAATGTCACATGTGAGATATTTATAGGATAGGCTTAGTTATGTCACATGAGTAAATAAACCGTAGTTATGTGTCGGTTAAATTCTGCTACGATGGTAATTTGTTGTCAATAGATGTATTATAATTGTAGTGTCTTAAATATGGACCCTCTCTTAGGGTAGACCCTGATTAACTAAAAGAAAAGCATTCATGACTGATACATCCTAGGAACATACTATAGGAACGTAAGCGTGTCAAGGCGGCATGCGGCAGCATACTTCGATAGAGTCACAGTGGCCCAGGAAGAAATAAAGGGTAGGTAGGTTTTAGTAAGTAAGTCTGACACTCCACCGAAAGCGGGAGAAGCTATCTGACGATTTCAGACCATCATAAAAGTATGTCCAACACGAATTTCCTAACCGCATTTTTAATTTTATTACTATTACTACGTTTACGTTTACACGAGGGTAACTAGTAGTAAAGGGTAAAATACTATCGTTTTACTACCAAACATTTTCAGTACGTATTTCTATCTCCATTGCAATGGAATGGTAATGTACGTTACAGTAAAGCCGTCTTACTTTGGATCTAGAATAGAATTTTGACCCTAACATATAACTTTGGCCCAAATTCTTTAACCAATAGAAATATCTAATTATACGAGTTTACAAATCGAAGTAGATAGGTAATTTGTTTTAAACCTTTTTTCAATGAGCTGTAGGTGGATAAATATAGTCAGTCTAGTAAAAACTTCGAATGTGGCAGACATAAATAGAATTGACAATGTGCGAATCTAATTTTGCAAACAACTTCGCTCTTATTACGTCAGTCTTCAACAATTTAATTTAAGCCTGTGGTTAACCGGTAAAATTAAGAAAAAATAAATACGTGTTCTGAATTACGTAGTTTACTTTATTGCACAATATTTTATTATTCAGGGAAAACAAAATTACTCAAGTCACTTGGTAGCCTTTCTGTGCAAGTCATTCTTAGTAAGTATGAGTTTATTGATTTATCTATCGCGTTTGCCTCTGTCAAGGTTAATGCGAATTTCGAGACTTATCCACATGTTGATAAAGCAATTCAATTTCTAATATTTGATGTAGATAGTGAATACGTGTGAAATTTTACGATTTTGTTTCTGATTTGTTTTGCAAAGGACAATGACCGGGTTTGGATTTGGTCCAGACATGGGAATAGATACTAATGTTTTGTTAAATCACTATAAAGCACATCAAAAAAGCTGGCCCAGAGTTAACGTTTTGTTTTTTTACTAATTTAAGATAAGTAAATTTTTATTTCTTTGTTTACACACAAAATTAATATCTAAGTACATGTCAATTAAAGATTCCATCTTATTACAGTTTGTAGGCTGGCAGAAAATACTTCTGGCTGATATGAAGTGTTATACGAATTTGGAATTAGAAAATTGATAATTAAAAGAATAGAACTGTCGGGCGACTGACAGGCAGGATTAAGGCGCGTTTGAATTGTTATTAAAAGTTACCTAGATACATAATGCATTCATTAATTCAATATAGTGTAATCTCGTTTTTCCAAAACTCCTCGGATAGCGTTTAATGAGTTTTGGTTTACAGACTTATTGTCGTCGAGCCCTGAGAAACGTGTTCATTTTGGGCAGCACTTGGTCCAACTCCCGTACGAGTGTGGTCAATGTCCTTTGAGAAAGATTTGGAATATTCTTTATTTTACACTATACCAGATTATAATTAGGAGCTCTAGTATAACAATGTCTGTAACAACGGTCTTATCGCTAAAAGCGATCTTTAACTTACTACAAACAGACGACCTTGTAGATTTGGCTATTTTAGGTTAAGCTAGGTAGCCATTCTGATGGCCTAGATATAATTTTATTAGTGTGCTAGTTAACCTTTTGTCCTACACGCACCCCTTTTCTTTATACTTACTCCACAAGTTCCACTTTCTTCTTGCTTGACCTTTGAGCTACCTTAGATTATATCGATCGCTTGCGTCCTTCAGACGAAAAGTCAGACTAAAGTTATTTCTATACAATTTCTAGGAAGAATTACAAACCTATTTTTAAATATTGATATGTTCAGGTTTTAAGATCTAGGTACGAAATCGTTAGATGGAATGATGACTACAAAAGAGGAATGTGAGGACTGAGATAATGGCTGAGAAAACATGGTAGATAAAGATAAGTGCAGCATTAAATACATCAGTATAAGAGTGTAGCGAAAGATTTTGATTGTCATATACAGGATAAGATAAAAATAAAGCTTCTACTTTTGTGCAGTTTCAATTAGATGATCTTTAAAATTGACAAAAAGAAGCACAGCATCTAATTTGAAAGCAATTGAAGGAATAGGGCGAGGACTTTGCAGTGAGACAGTTCAGACTGATAAAAATAAGTAGTATTAGATTTGCATCATGTGTACCAAAGGCAGATGCGAATTGCAAAGATACCCTCATCTCCAAGTTCCTCAAAATCTACAACGTAAGATCACTGAACTGACGACGATACATAAACAGTTGTACTACGTAATAAATTAATCTACGCTGTAAATATGAAGTATGCATTTACGTAGATAATAGTAAAAGTGAATTAGTACTCACACGTGTTTATAATAATATAGTTATTTTCGACGCACTACGGTATTGTCTATGTCGTGGCCAGATATTAGAATTTATCACTTTATGATATGGCTAAATAAAACTGGCCAGATTTTTTTAAAACGTTAAGTAAAGGTTTTTTTTTAATTGATATAAACTAGTGCTTGACTGCGATCTCACCTGATGGTAAGTTTGATGATGTGTCAATCCTCGTTTGGCCTACTTTCTTTAGACCTTTTATTATCAAAGAAATCCTACATCAATTATATGGCCAAACGAGGATTGACATATCATCAAACAATCTGGCCACGCAGGCTCCGATCTGGCAAATATAATTTTCGCCGCCTTTTACATACACAAAACCATTTATGTCATGATTCTTAAGTCTTAAATATTTCTTGTACAACCTGAAGTAGGTTGGAAGGTGGCACATAAAATTCTCAACCTGCCAACTTGGGTGTGAATGGCTAGGTTGGAAGATAGGAATAAGTAAATTTTGCCGCCCCTCAGTTTTTGCCGCTCTGGGTAAATGCCCGGCTTGCCCCCCCTTAGATCGGGGTCTCTGGCCCAATATGTAGATGTCGTATCTACATATTATTGTAATATAAGTGACTGTAAGTAAGATTAAGTTCCTTCCCTGTAAATATTTCTTTCGTTGGATAAACTTGTAATAGAATAAATATCAAAAAGGCATTATATAAGTATTATATTAAGTATATTATATTCTATTACTTATATTATATTATATATTATAAAAGGCATTTAATCACACTGATATTATAAAGCAAAAAGTTTGTGAGTGTGATCTTCACGCTCGAACAGTTGAACGGATTTCGCTGAAACATGGTACACAGGTATGCCATGTCCTGGAGTAGCAGGTAGGATACTTTTTATCCCGGGAGTAGGTATGTTGCCTTGAAACATTTTTTTTACTTTCACGCGACTCCGCTGGCAGCAGCACCTAGTGTGAGTGAAATTAGACGAAACAAAAAAAAATGCGTAAAAGATAAAAATACTTCGGAAACCCAGATCTCACCAGACCCAGGACCCAGGACCTAGGTCCCTAGGTACTCTCCGTGAAATGGTCAGTACAACGACCTTATAAACACTAGACGCCTAAGAACAGGCGACGCATGTCAGTCAGTATATGACTTATATTTCTGATGTAAGTCGCCACAGACTCAACCAATTAGAACGCAGTACCCGGCTAGTTGACAGAATGGCGAACATTACACGGTCATGCAAACGTCATTTCAATCCCATCAATCATGAATGATGGTGAATGATGGTTTTCTTCAATCAGTACTAAAAACCGTCATGCAACGCATTAGACGGTAGATTTTTCGTCAATCAAGGTTTTGACTGTGGCAATGTAATAAATAAATATAAATGCGTGTAATGTTCGCCAATTGGTGCGCTAGTACCTTTGGGTCAGTAACATCAAGTCGCTACTGGCCTTCCTTGAGGAGCTGGGGTAGATTGGATGACACATTTGTCCCACCCGTACGCAAAATACGCGTTTCAGTCGTGGAATTGCGGAGACCAACCCGAAAAACATATACCTACATACATACATACCTACAAGATAAAAATAATTAAGCTGGGGTTTCGCAACCCCAATCACCAATTTACTGCCCTTGAGCCATATTACGTGGAGTCGGCACAATATGTTTTCTTCTTCAATTAATTCACGCCAAAGCTCGGAAACCAATAAACGAAAATGTATGTTGCCTTGAGTCTAGAATATTATCTTAGCTAATATTACATTTTACAACAGTGATTGTAACTTTCAGCCTTGAAATTTTGATAAATTATAGCAGATAACGTTGTTTTATTTTTTTGCCAAGTCGTTCCGCACTTCTGTAGATCGTACATTTCAATAATAAATGATATTTATTTTGCAAAAAAGTTTTTAAAAACACGTAAATTGTTTTGTCAGTTTAAATTAGATGAGGCCGGTGTTTCCTAGCTGACTACCCTGAGAAGAAACATCGAAACACACTCAGTGGTCCAAAGGGTTTCATAGATTAATTGAATACCGGCAACCCGCATTGTAAAAATACACTCATTGAAGTAATAATTGAAATCGAATATATAATATTAATTTAATTTCCAGTTTTCAAAAAATATTTTTGATATTCAAATTGTTATAGTTATTTTCTTAAATGAAACAACACCAACAGAACTAGGTGACAATCTGTATTTCAGCATTACATATTTTGCAATTGAAATCTAAATCGTTCTATTTGTACTATTTTCTTTACTGAGGTATATCTACTTAATTACGAGTACTTAGATATTCGTTTAATACATTTAACATACAAGTCGCACATCATTTTTTTTTCCTTTCTAATCCGCAACACTTCAACGACATTACAAGACACTTTTTTAAGTACTCTTTAAAGTATATATAATCTTTTCATCCTGTTCAGTCATATTTCTACTGAAATACAATGGCCTCTTGTCGGCACTTACATAATTAATCCATTAATACCCTTTACACGTACTTAACGCGCATAAAATGCATTTCACTTGATCATGAAAGGGTAATAACTTTAATCTATGATAATACCTCTCAAGAGGATAAGCTATAGAGAAAAGTGCGCATTAAATATATGTCAGTGATAGGACTTGAAAATAAACATTTCCATGAAAAGCAATTGCTTACATTGTCAAGGTTTAATAACTTAGGTTTGTACATACACAAAAAGACGGAAAATTCATTTCTTGTTGAATTTTTTTAATAATTCTCATTATTATTATTTTGCTTTATACAGAGGGAAAATGATGGAATAATAGGCTGATGGCAGCTGATAGGGCACAACAAAAGAGAAATAGTAGATTATGTGACTAGGGGATAAAGCTGAATTTTTAAGTTGCGGGCGACATGTTGAATTCCGAAAGAAACTAAGGTTGCTAAGTTTTAATCCCGAGCGGCAGTGAGGGATTTATATAATTCACTCCTGAGTAAGGTACATATTTCTATAATTCATGCCATCATATCACCATCACATAGGATATTTGATTTATAGACAGAAGATGAAGCTATGATGCGGCGGCGCTGTTAGCGCTTCTTCTAATACATAAAGAGGAAAACTATTACAGAATGTTGCCGACAGGACCTCGAATCGTCGCAAATAGGATATCGAACGTCTGTCAGTTCAATCAGGAAGGACTATAAGCAATAGCGACCTTATAGGACAACCTTGACTGACCATATATTCTGACCATTGATTCGGTGTGCAAATATATCGTATATAGTGAAGACGATTTAGAGGCTATTGTGGCAAGAACCGTTGTCTAGTTGGATACAATTATTTTTAACAATGTGTACAGTGTAGTAGAGACGATACGCTATAAGAGACTATAAGCAAGGGCGGATCCAGGTATTTTTTTCTGGGAGGGGCGGATGGGCAGAAAAATCTACAATAAACAGATAACAGTACACAAAAATACCGTCTGGTGCAGGGAGGGGGAGGCGTGACCCCGTGCCCCCCCTAAATCCACCCTTGACTATAAGAGTATAGCCTCCTGTCTTGCATTAAGCTTCAGATACACTAGGGAACAAAATATTCCCCAACATGACGCGCAATGCTGTCAAATTGTCCAACAACATGTCCCACGTCATTTGAAAAAAAAGGGGGGGGGCAGTTGCGGGTATTTTAGTTAGTAAACTTGATGATTACCGTTTTTTGGCTATTAGTTGACCTTGATCTAATATTTTGTTTGTTGTTGTTGTAATATTTTGTTTTGTTTTGTTGTAAGAATTTACTCACATGCTCCTATAATGTGGGTTCTTAGTGGTACCGCCAGAGTAGCCGACTCTCGTCCGGATCACACCGGGCCTGACGCCGAACAGCGAGTCGTTGGACCAGAAACAGCCCATGCCGAAAGTGGCCTTCTTCGTCGGGATGTCCACATCGTGGAGGAGAGCGGCCTGGGGGAACAAGAACGAATTAGTAGATATTATGAAGTGGAGGATGATATAACTAGTATCTAAGGGTTTTTTTTAGAGGTCCTCTATAAAAACCTTTATAAAAATCATCAAATAACTTCTACCTTTTGATTGAGCGAGATGTCAGACTTTTACTGAATAAAACCCATTTGTATATTATGTTTTATTTTTTTGTTGATAGGTTCGCGCTTGACCGCTATCTCACCTGATGGAAAGCGACGATGGAATGCACTTACCTAGAAGAAACCTATTCACTCTCGACTTAAAGATTCCCGGGTGTATGACTTAAAGATAATTATGTTTAGCGCTTTGCGTTTCAGGGCCACGGAAATTCTTTTGAACAATCCCGCAGCCCTCGAAAGACAGCTAATACTAAGGGTGTTTGTATTAGCCGTCTTTCGAGGATCATGCAGAAAATTTCAAAATGCAAAAAAACGTGTCCCACATGCGTACTCCTCGCATTACAATAAATATTTGTATGAAATGGACATTTGCGGTAGTTACGCGTGCGAGGCAATCCTGCATGTGTGATCAAAACCGCACGATATTAAAAACACCTTAATATAGCGGTGAATGACTGCTCATCTATATTAATATTATAAAGCGGAAGTTTGTTTGTATTTTTGCTTGAACGCGCTAATCTCAGGAATTACTGGTCCGATTTGAAAATTTCTTTCACTGTTAGATAGCCCATTTAATGAGGAAGGTATAGGCTATATAACATCACGCTACGACTAATAGGAGCGGAGCAGTAACCAAAGATGCGGGTGAAACCGCAGGGTACAGCTAGTGTTAGATAAATGACGTAGCTTGACGTATTTAAGTTGTGATGTAGTAAATACTGTGATGACTTTATAATAAGGATGAAAGAGGAACACTTATGCAGCACTGACACCAAACAAGAAAATATGACGAGTAGGTACTCGAAATAAGGATTTGTAAGTAAAACTATGTGTTGAATTGATAAATGGGAAAAGTTCTGAAATATCGTAGGCACGCAGTAAATATAATTTATGCATGTCATTCAGTACATTCAGGTCGCACGGGTGACATTGTCTGAGTCACAGAAATTATATTTTACTTTATTGCTATATTATTTTACCAGTAGTACGAGGTACGGGTAGTCAGAAAACCCTGTAACTCAGGAGAGTTACAGGGTTATGTAAGTAATTCAGGCAGTAATCATGTAACATTCTTAGCAGCATTCGGTCGGACTGGAAAGCTGATCTTAGTATGCATCTTTATAACATAACATGATTCTAATTTAATTCAAATTCTTAAATCCTGGGATTTTACTATTAAGGTGTTTTAATATCGTGCGGATTTAATCACGCATGCGGGATTACAAGTAATTATTGTAATGCGTAGAACGCGCACGCGGGACGCGATTTTTTTGCATTTTGAACAAACCCTTATGCGTGTTGAAATCCACAGGATATTAAAAACACCCAGATGAGATAATGTATTATGAACTCTATAAGTATTACTTACTCCCTCGAACTTTAGGTAAGCTAGTTTTGATTTAGTGATTGATCTTTAGTACACTAAGAAAACGGCGAATACCGCGAAGACTAAACAAAGATCTAGCAACGTTACAGAGGTGTAGCGTGGACTAATTTAGAATTGGGCGAAGGCACATCAGCGAGGCCTTTTTCTTTCATAAATTTTAAATGAGACAGCGACTCTCGCAACCCAGTGTTCGACCACATCACCGCTTATCATCAAGTGAAGTAGTGGTAAAACGCGAGTTTATCAAGAATAAAAAAACCCTCGTTTCTAAAGAGCCCTCGCTTGTGCGAGGCCACTTTGGGTGCCAGGCCGTGGGTGAGGGCCACTTCACCCACGACTAGCTACGCAACTGCACCGTTACAACCATAAGGGGCAGTTTATACATCACAAAATATTGTATCAACAGTCAAAAGGTCACAATCAACAAAGATAAGTATTCTAAAACAATACAATAACTGCGTAGTGAGTGTTATCAATGGACCCCTCAAAGAAGAACGTAATTGATTACTAATTAGCACCGTGGGTGTCAATAGAAAGCGATAAATGATGTTATTACTAATTAACGCTGCAATTAGTAGTATAGTTTATTGTATGAATGAAAGGAAAGGACATGTTACGTTCCGGGAGAGTCGTGGAATCATCTTCTAGTAAGAGTAACCTTCAATCTGAAATATTGGTATTTCGCAACAAGGTGTTTAACTACTTTTGAGTGTACTTTTGTTGGTAGATTTGGTACTTTCTTGAAGGAACTATTTAAGAGTAAAGTGCCCTTAAATAGTTCCTTCATGGACCAGTAGCTCTTCCAGGAATTTTCTGTTCGGCGCGTTATGTCTTTGTTTTGCCTTGCCTTGAAAGAGACCACTTGGCCAAGTAGATATATTCTTGGACGTATTGATATTCTCCCCGCCTACGAGTATGTTCCTTTTGGAGCTGTGAGTCGTAACTTTGGTCTTCGACATGTTCATCTTCAATCCAACCTCAAGGCTCGCATCGCTAAGATCTTGTAGCATTTGCTCTAGTCCTGTGGCTGTGGGAGATAAAAGGACAATATCATCAGCGTAACGTAAGTTAATAAACCTCGCTTCACCGATAACAATGCCTTTCTCTTCCCATTTGACTGCCAATGTCTGAAAGACTTCTTCCAGGGTACTAGTGAACAACTTTGGGCACAGCAGGTCGCCCTGTTTGACTCCTTTAAGAATTTCAAACATAGGACTTAATCTCTCTAACTTGATGGCAACTGTGCTATGGATGTATATATTTTGCAGCAGCTGTATATACGTGGGTTCTATTTGTTGCTTTATAAGGGAATCGAATATTGCAGAGTGTGTGATGCTATCAAAAGCTTTACAATAATCGACAAAAGCAGCATATAGAGAAATTTTATATTCTTGATATTTTTCGAATATTTGATTGATGGTGTGTAAATGGTTAGTAGTAGAAAGCCCTCTACGGAAGCCTGCTTGTTCTGGGGGTTGCTTTTTATCTAGTTGTACAGCTATGCGTTTTTCAATAACTTTAATAAAAGTTTTATAGATATAGTGCATATAGTATCTAGGTACAAAGTCACTGCACCCACATACGTCGTAGATTCGTCTCCCTACATAAATCTATTTCTGGGATAGAAAATTGTCTACATCCTCTTTCTAACAGTCATTTATACAGTCCTCCGTGCTACGGATGCAAATAAACGGATAAATAAGTGATTAAGAAAATCTCAGAAATTAATATTTCTATTGAAAAACGAGATTAAAGTTTATAATGTAACTGCTAACATCTTGGGAAACACAGGTAAAACCAGTTCACTTAGCCTAGTTCAAAAGTTTCTAAGTAACTGTTAACATATTGGGAAACAAAGATAAAACCATTTCATTCAGTCTATTTCAAACGTCTATAATATAATGTAAATGCTAACATCTTGGGAAACACAGGTAAAACCAATTCATTCAGTCTAGTTCAAAAGCAAAGTCTATTAACTACTAAGAAGTTGGAAAACACAGGTATAGCCAGTTCATCTAGCTTAATTCAAAAGACAAAGATATATATATATATAAGAATCGTCAACATATACATCTCAATTCCCACTAACGTAAGCAAGAACTTCCATACTTTGCTTCGATGCGAGTTGATTACACTTGACTTACTCGTAAACCAGTCAGAAGGTTCATTACTAAAAAAAACCTGAATGTACTCGACTCCTTGGTTGGCCGACTTGTACCGTTAACATTTGTAAAGAAGTTATCATCAATAACTGATTGCCAACCACGGTCAGCAACATAAGTCAGGACACACTGTTGAAGTGTTAGTAAAAATTTAATAGTGCGGTTCATTCATTCAGTATAATAGTCATTATACATATTATTCTGAGAACAATGAGGATCTCATCTATAATTCAATTTTATCAAAGTGTCTACCAATAAAAACCTCAACAAAGCAGAACCGGTTTTTCAAAACCAAATTAAAATACTAAGTACATGTTATAATACATTCAAGGAAATCTTTTAAAGATGTATTGTCAGTCAGTAATCATTGTTTTAACACGAATATTGTTACGATTACTGTGTTCCAGGAATTGGAAAGTTGGAAACAGAAACGCAACTTTCTTGTTTTAATTTGACAATATTGTCTCTCACTTTGTTAGTAAATATTGTTTAATAACAATGATAGAAAATGACTTAAAGAGATCAAAACTAAAATTACTAAAATTTGTCATAAAACTAAGCTATTGGTAGAGAACACATTGCGTAATTATATGATAAAAACAAAATTTTAGGCAAATATAAAAATGTACGTCACGCGAAGCAAATTTTTGTTAGGTGGAATGAATTCGCATGCAAATTTGAATAACGAGGTAATATTTAAAAATTAAATAATAAATACAAATTACTCACATTAACGGGTGGCTTCATGGTCCAGAAAGATTTAATAAATCTCAACATGCACAAAAGGAGATACCCAACGGGCTAGGTGTGCAACTTGTTGAGAGCTCGAAGAATGATAATATTGAAGATAATTTTCGGTTCTGTTAGATTTCCGCGTGATTTAGATCGCTGACTGACGAGTGAGGCCGCGACGCGTCAAAGAGCTGTGGCGGTCCGGCGAACACTGACACTGACGCAGCCAATACGACGTTACCTTGCCGCCGCAATCCGCCTTCGGTTTTCCAACAACTCACTGTGTCGCACTGTGTGCTGTATTTGCTTGTTGAAAACGTAGTTTTTACACACAATCGGTGGCTGGAGGGTTCCTCTGAAACTATTTTAAAGGTTCTTAGATTTTTTTAAAAGATTTGTTTTCAGTTCTGAACAATGTACAGTATTGGTAAAGTCACGTGATATTAGAGTGCTTGTTTCGCTACGTACACGTTGGGTAACCTTGCCTGATGGCGACTCATGTCTGTCGTGAACCCGGCGGATGCCCGCCGCTTGATGAATCAATATTTATGTTATTACATAGGTACCTACCAAAATTTTGAAACTTCCAACTTTTTGACTTTACTTAATATGTTTTTCTAACTCAAAGCAATTTTAAAAATTATAGGTACTGTTTATATACCTTAAGCCGGGTCCGCTGCGCCAATATTCTAACAAAACATGTTAGAAAAATATGTTCATAAAACCGCCAGTCTGCTGCGCCAATTTGTTCGTGTTTTGTTTTATTTCAAAAATGAGTTCCGACGAAGAGGATGTGGAAGTCGTTTTGGCAATTGTGGACTTAATTCTTATACGAAGAAATAGAAACAGATTCTGTGTTCGACCTTATCGACGGCCTCGATCTTTTAACTTATACCAAGAGTTAAAAATTTTTTCGTTGCTTGGAAAGCGATTTTGAAGAGCTTTTGTCATTAATTTTACCTGATATACAGAAGCAAGCACTACATGTAACGTCCCAAAGCACTGGTCTTTCTCAAATTAATTTTATAAACAATAAAATCTTTCTTTATTCCAATCCATCACTGAACCGCGAAACGTATTTATCCGGCGAGCGCTAACATGAAATGAATGACCTTACCCCCTCGCAGGCGAACGCGGGGGATGTTATCCATTCGAGACGGCAAACATGTTAGCGTGTTTTCCCTAACAAAATTGTTAGACCACGCCCCTATTCGAACAACGAACAATGTTAGCATGTTAGCTAACACGAAAACACGGCGCAGCGGACCCGGCTTAAGTTTTTTTTTTATTGAATATTTATTACTACACGTGGTCTTCCAATGAGCAAAAGTTAAAACCGGTAATAATATTGTTTTTGCCATGAATAAACAATCAGGTTTTTTTTTCGGCTTAAAAGAGAGACTGGTCAAGAGTTCAAAGGTTTCTAAAAAACTTGGTGTCTTTATTAAAATAAAACAAGATAATTGATTTAAACAAACGATTTATTAATGTTCCAGATAATTTAATTTTACACTACTGTTTAGGGGGCATAAAAGAAGAATCGCATCATCCTCATAGAGAAGTAATTAGAAACATAAAGAAGCAACAAATTATCTTATTTTTTTTTACAAACAAAACACTTGCATTGTCTTTGCATTATTTAATTGTACATTACAGTCAAGATGGCGAGACCAAGTCTTAATCTTGAAAGCCCCAGGATTGAATAACAAATTAATACTTACTGTTTTTAAAGTATATATTCAGAAATCAAAATATAATGGGGAATTATTGCCATAAATGCGTCGTTTCTTTAATTTTATTTCATTACAGGATTCCAGCCCCATAATACAAATACAAAATAGTTTCACAAAAAAACTTTCAAGTTTTAAGCTTTGGCCCGCCATTTGACGCAAATCACGTTATACCCATGACATATTTTGAACAGTAGTGTCTATCACCAGCTTTATAAGTACAAAGACCTTGAAAATAAAGGCCATAGACAACCGAATCACATAAAAATCAAAAAGAGTTACCATAACTTCGAATAATTAAGAATTTCTTTCGTTTATGTTACAACTTTGTCTGGAATTATTCTCTACTTTGTTAACTTTAACCACAAAATAGATAGGTACAGAAGACAATCTACATACAAAGTGCGCTCGAGCAATGCACACATAGACACCGCTCACGGATACGATATTTCGGCTCAATCGGCTTGTCGCACTCGTACAGTTCGGCGCAACGCGCTGACCCTAGCGTGATCGCCTAGCATAGGTATAAAAAGTAAAGTACATACAGGTCGCGCGGTGAATTAAGATCGCTCGATGAAAGTAGTGGGGGGCAATTGGCGCATGTGTACAATTGCGCACAAAAATTCTTAGTATGTTAGGATTTTATTTTTAATTTCGTATGTTTGAACCTTAGTAACATAACTTATAATAACACTAGTTTTTGCTTGTAATTTATCTTGTAAGTAGGTAAATTCAGTTTTTTTTTTTTTAAATTAACTTCAAAATTAAAAAAAAATAATTTCGTTAGTTTCTTTCTTAACGTAACAATTCACGTCGTAAACCATTTTTCTGGCTTGCCGTTTTAAAACTTTATTTTTAACCTTTTTTTACCACTATGTATTACTAATACGATAACACAAGCTGTACGCAACAGTACCCAAGTACCACAGTATCTCCAATGCGACGCGTGAAGAGCGACTGATCCACCAATGACGTGTCGCCGTCGGCACACACCCGCCCGCACGTCGCCAAATAGACCTTAGAATTGAATACTGCGCATGCCCCTTTCACTTAATTTTGCCGAGCGATCTTAATTCACCGCGCGACCTGTACATGAAATTGACTTCTGTACCTATGTATCTATTTTGTGCTTTAGCTTTATTTTTATGGGACACGATAGTTTTACAGTCTTTACTTTTTAACACGTGTATGCCATGCCACTGAACAACGACATAAAGTTAAGTATATATAATACAGTAGATCACATTGAACACGTTTAGCTACATCGAATTTTATAAACATGTACATAAATAAGTACTTAATAAACGATTATATCAAAGTAATTTTATCACCATCAATCAGTAATCAATAATACTTAATTTGGGGTTATGATATGAAAATTTACTGATAGTTGAAAAGTAACTATTCATTCATTTTGAGAATTGACAAATTGAGAAGAGAGGATGATTTTTTAAAAATATTAGAGACCGAAGGGATTACTTATATCATTTTAACAACTACTTTATTTTCATGCATTTTTATTAAGATTTAGTTGTTAAAGAGTTTTTTCAACGGCAAGATGGAAATGGCAAGGTCACTAATTAGATAATTTAATATGTAAAACATTACTTTACTTCTAGGTCTTCAAAAAATTGCTACATAATTCCTTTCGCATTTGTGTTAAAATACTTATTTATAACGTATTCAAATACCTAGGCGGAAATATATATTTTTTGTTCTGAGACACCTACATCAATGAATATTTGTATAAAAAATCAACATTATGTAATGTGATGCTGGTCGACTACACTACTAATTAACATGAAGAACACTTGTAGTAACGTAATAGTTGTGACGTCACTATATATAAATAGCGTAACAGTGACTAATTATACTACAGTTATATACATAGGTGTGTGGGTATCAGCTGCCACTCGATATAAACATATTATACAATGTTTTATTTGACAAAATATGTAAAGTATTATATGACAAATATTTGTCTACAATTATGTACATAGGATCACGTGATAATAACAATAAGGTATCAACCGAGGAGTCAGCTAAACTTTACTAAGGCAAGACACAACAGGCACTGTTCATATCCCTACTGCAAACATTGAATAATCACACATAATACCTTGTTAATAAGAACCGTATTCGTATGAACATTTTTAAGTTTAGAATAACGTTCAAATACAATACGGCAAGTGACAAGAGATTGGTAAAAGTCGATGTCGAATTTTCAAGTAAATCCTTCTAATTCATGTGTATCGATTTTAAACAATTCTTTTTTAAATATTTTTTTTTAAAGAAAATTTGTAACTAAATTCTGGAAAATTATAAAAACGTAAGCACGATTTACTAGTTAAATCCTTGGTATTCTATTTACTGTTCTAGGTAAAACAAGGTGCCTTCACAACCCAAACGTAAGTTACTTCCGAAAGAGAACTAAAACAACGCACTAATCATTTAATAAACATATACATAATACAAAAAAATGGTTTTTATAATTAGTATTTGTTCTGCCAAAAATTTATCAAATACTAATAAGTATCACAAAATGCCGCCTGTAAAATGCTTTTAAAAATAATACTGTTACAAAATAAAAATGAAATGTATTGTGCTTACTTATAAGGCCATTCAGTATTGCTTTGTTTGTTGTCTATATTTATATTTTTCAGTATACATTAATCATATATTTGATATATTCACGACAGTTTCCGCGAGTTACATATAAAGTACATTTACTTTTAAGTACTTTTTAAGTACTGAAGATATAATCAATCTACCAAATAGCTACACTAATGACTAAGATATGGACGAATGAATTGCTACTGGATGGGAACTAATGATGACGCCTACACATGATAAATACGACTCCAAAAGCTTAATATATTACATTGTATAAATATAAAATTTAACAAGAAGATATACAACGGAATGTCAATCTGCTACATTCACCTAACAAGTATACCACAGACAATGAACACTGGATTTTTATAGAACATAAATTCCACAAAGATTTTCTACAGGTTAGTTGCTAAAATTCTAGACCTAAGTTTTTTTTTATTAGGGGGTTACCACTTCATATAAAGAAAGGGTGAAACTAATCGACAGTGTTACCACGAATATTTTAGTTTATTAAGTAAACGCGCCATTATACTGCAATTCAATATTAGTAATCACCTGTAGCTGCTTACAGATTGTATTTAAAAGAAAATTTTGTTTTAAGAGTGAACGTGTCAATTTTATTCGCGATAACAAAGTATTAGAATATTTTATCTAAAAGTAACTTGTGCTTGCAATTTAAAAATATAAAAAAATTGGCACAAATTGAGTATTTAGCTCTAATAAAGAAGAAAAAGGCACTCGACTATACATCCATGTGATACAGATGATGGACAGCGGTGTTAGTACTTGATAAGTTCGCCTTTTTGTGGCGAAACGTTCACATAACAACCCGAATTTTTGAGGCGAACGACAATAGATACATATTCAGTATCGACAACTCGACACGTTTCATTGTATGAATTTTATTGTGTCATAGTTAACAATTAATTACAACATTCCTGCTGTTCAATACTAAATAGTTATAATTAAAGTTGTGGCACAGAATAAAAATGTGTAGAAGCGAAACTCTGACTTCGAACTTATTGTAAGTCAATAGTTTTGAGACACATCTATGATCGTTGTGCTTAATCCGTGATCTATGCTCAATCATCGACAATATTGACTACAGTTTTCGTGGGTCGTAGCAAGGACCTCCGAATCACCGGATATGTAATTATTTAATTTTAAAGGAACGTTAACGAGTTTCGATTCTAAACAGGTTAAATTCTATGGTATTGGCGTTTTATAATAGTTGGTACATCATTGTAGCATACGGACGCTGAAACAAACTACCAGCACGAATGCCGTGGCCCCCTCGCTCTGTCAACAGTCAGCTGTATTTTGAATTTAAACGCAACACCGACCAACATGTGACACTACAAAGCAATTGAAATATTTCATACAAGTTATGGACGCTTCGTGGGTAAAGAAATGTGAAGGACTATCAATGCATGGAGTAAAAATTTAAATTATATCATAATTAAAAGCATTTAAATACAAATATACACCGTTAAATTTTAGTCGTTTTAATCCCGTGGAGGGTCGATCCGGTACATGAAACACTATCGATTTGTAAAGATAAAATTAAAAAATAAAGTACATTTTTTTTTAAACTCCTATTAATTTACACACGTACGAAATTAATTTTTTTAAGAAAACGTCAGCTGAACGACGTTTTTACAAATCAATAGAGTTTCATGTATCGGATCGACCTTCCACGGGATTAAAACGGTTAAAATTTAACGGTATACATGTTTTTTTCTTTTAAATTATGTATAATAAGTACTTGGTAAATTTCCAAAGTTCTACATTTTAACTCTTTTAAACGCTTGCGTCAGGTTGGTTCGTTGTGTGTTTGCGACTGGATACTCCATCTCGTTTAACTTTTCAATCCCCAAAGATGACAGAAGACCTGACGAGATTGAGTATTTGGTCGCGGATGTGCGACCCTGGCGGTATAAAAGCGACAGTGTTTGTCGGATACGCCGCCTAGTTAAAGGGTTAAACAATAATATAAAATATTTTGTGATTTAAAAACTGTCCATTATCAAACTTGTATTTAGTTCATAACCTGATGCATCTCATATCACTTTATTTAAATGTTCGACTCATTCAAGCGCATACAATCGCACATGCTTTCTGTAATTTGTTACACATTTTTAACTCTTTCGTTTCAGTTCAAAGACTCTTCCGCCTGACCACCGCTAAGTTCATTTTTGCTCGCACTCGAAACGAAAACTTCTAAGAGTTTGGTTTGGCGCCGCGCCGCAGGATTCAAGCGACAATTTTTTTAATTATGATCAGGCAGAAATTACCGCGATGGTACATGTGATAAAGGCAAATTGAAAAGGCATCAGTTTATTTACACCTTCGATTGTAGTGGCACATGCAATCGGCTGTATATTTCTAATAAATGTAAAACCTACATAACAAATCCAGTCTTTAGGTCAATATTGAACTTGAAACTCATACACTACAATTGTGATAAAAGTTAGTATGAAAGTAAATGAATAAATGTGTTATAAATATAGCCCGTTAGTAGACAAGTAAAGAACACGGAACACGGTAGTTCTAAAAGTATTAGCAATTCGAATTTTGTAAAGACTCCAATCTAACATTCAATGACACCTATGATTCTGGATTTATTTTTGCTATATTATGGCATAATTATGTAAAAGTTAAAATTGTGAAAGTATTATACGTATATAAAAGTATACCCATGTTAAGTACTAAGTTTATCTCTGTTATAAATCTAGTGATATTAGTTTATTGCCATAGAGTGGTCCGAAGAAACTAAGGCATTTATCGCAGCTATGTTCCGTTAGGATATAGTCAACACTCCATCTGTAGTACAAGATTAAATAAGGCTTCACTTCCGACCCATAAAGTATATACAAGGTGCAGTTTTAAAACTGCACAATATTTCAGGAGGTTGTAATAAAACTCATAAATAATCATGTAAAAAAACGATACCTGGTCAATAATCAGTAATACTTGTTATTTAATTTTTTAATTACACTAAACTAAATCGATTGATCGATGGCCGCGGGGGCGTGGCTAGGGTGTGGTGTGCGGGATGATGATTAGATGATACATTATTTATGAAACTATCGTTGCGAGTTAGTGTGTGTGAAAACGCCCTTTATTGTTCCGTGTTTGTGTGTGTGAAAAAAAGCGCGGTTATAAAAAAAAAAAAATTACCTACTTATTTTATTATTGATTCGGGTCGAGAATCACTAACATAATTACCTCCTGAAATATTTTGCAGCTTCAAAACGACACCTTGTATAATTTACTTAATATTATTAAAAAATAATTTATTAGTTTTGTATTAAATAAATCGTATTTAGAATTAAATTATACTATGTTTCACATAGATCAGCATTCTAGACTTGAGGCACTTCCGAACAATCGATACGATTATCTTGCTTTATTGCGATTCATGGTTTGTTCTGACCAAAATGCCTATTATGCATTTTATGTAACATTAAAAATAATTAATTGGAAACATTTTCACTCGAAGAATACTGTAACATTCAAATTTACAATGAAATTATATTATTTACAATAAAATAAAATATTTCAACAAAATATAATCGAATAATGGAATGTTCAGGAAATATAAGACAAGGACTATTATAATACAATACTTAATTAAATGACAATAACTGCAATATAGGATTCATTCTATTACTAAAATATTAGCAACCGCATAGTTTCCTTAACGCTAATAAAAATACAGTAGTTGTTGAGCTCTTATATATCTATCACACTGTTTTCCAGCCATTGGCAAGCCCTTGCTTTGTGAGCAAACATGGCAATACTCTATCGGCAACGTTCAATATATTATTATTTTCTCTACCGGACCTCCGATCCGTCGATTGACTTTTTGACGGGCAAAATCAACAATTCAGTCGCGGCAAACGTAAAAAAAAAACAATATTCTTCCTTTTGAACAACTCTTCAGAGCCAAAATCACAAAATCTTAGGCAATAGCTTACCGTAAAAAGTCAATCGCACGATTGGTCCAAAAGCCGCTTCAAAAATTATTTTGGAATGACAATCAGACTTGTACGCTTACCACCATCACATTTAATACACTCGCTCAGCTGGCATCCGACTCGAGCTGTCGGAATGGCCTCGTGCCACGCTAGTCGTGCGGGTTACATGATGACGCAGCAGCGGCGCGAGCGTGTGTCGCCCACCACGTCGCTGGTGTGTCCGGCGAAGCGCGGCACGGCGCCGGCGCTGGGCGACAGGGTGAGCGGGTTGAGCTGCACGGGCATGTCGGGCCGGGCCGCGTCCGACAGCGAGTTGAGGCTGTGGTTGTTGGTGGACGCCAGGCTGCTCTCCACCGGGCTGCCGTTCGTTCTTATCTGAGATCGCTGCTTTTTCAAATCTGCGAGAGTTCCTGGAACACGCGCTACTGATCACTATTCCAATAAGCCAATTTAAAAACTCGCTACGAAACATTAACGTTTAATGAGATAAGCATAGCTGTTACATGAAATATTTCTCGAAACTTTGTTTCTTAACTAAAATTGCGGTGCATGACTTTAATTAAATTGATAGTAAACAATATATCTTCATTATAGCATTTCTACAGATTACGTAAAATAATGTGACGTAAAAAACCGTAACAGAAAGATCTCGAAAAGAAAAAAGTGCGTTGAACAGAACAGATAGGTTACAGAACAATAAATAGTGATAGTTTCAGAAAAAAAATACGTGCACTCGAACAAATTGACACCAAATATTAATTAAAACAAATCCCAATAAGGACTAACACAACCAAAGGAACAATGAACCCACACGCTAACAGCATGCAACTACAATGAGAGACTGCTTGCCTCATATGCATCCTCGAGAGTGAATCAGTTCTGGAAACCGGCACACAGTCCCAACCGTTCGTTTATTTAAATACCATCACTGTGCAAAACTGTTAGATAAACTTTCCAGATCAAATGTTATACAACTGTGCTCTATATTACGAATGAATATTAGATGTGCTTGTTACGGTCAATTTGAGTTCGTAAGGATGCATATAATTACCTGCGTTAATCATGACGGTGACATGAACATTGATTTTACCATTATTGTCTGTGGTGTAGGTCGCGGTGCCGCCTTCAGCGATCGCGATCTGGTTGGGGCTCACTATGACCTCTTTCCTACCGTCTAACGCGTCCTCGTTTTTGATGAGGTCATTGTCCTGTCCCTCGGGCGCTTTCCTGACGCCGTTGGGTAAGCTCGTTCTTTCGTAGTGTTTGCTTTGTTCGTTGACGGCTTCTGTTTCGTGGTGCGGGGCGGGGACCGAGCCGGGCGCGTAGTGCGACGCGGCGTTGACTCCGAACAGGGGGTTGGAGGTCTTGTGCTGTCCGTAGGGCGTGAGGTCGGACAGGTCGCTGACGTCGCTAGTGCGCAGCGAGCCGCCGCGCTGGTTGTACGAGTGCTTGGGCACCGCGTACTCCACAGTCGAGTCGTAGCTCTGGTTGGAGGTGGTGGAACTGTTCGAGAGCCGCTTGTGTGACAAATCAGGCGCTTGTAAGTTCGCCGTGTTTTGATCATTCTCCACGCCATTTGATAGGCCCTGCAACATAATGAACGAAATCTAAGAGATATCCTTTGACTGTCGAAAGTAGGTGGAATAACTAATGAGAAAATTGTCGATGGATAAATGTGCAATTATAAGATTTTCCACGATTTGATTATCCGGTTGCCGCTGCAGGTACACTTTGATATTTTTGGCTTGTTTTGTTGTACGATAAGTGGTTAATAGGTATGTAGGTATATTAGGGATTACCACATATTTATCACCGGTGGATTTGAACTAACAGGCAGATGAATATAATCTTAATGGTATGTGTACAATGGCTTGCTTTTAATTTTTATTTAAACATAAAAGGTGTAAGGGACAGCCCTCCGCAAACTGAAAGGACTTACTCAGTAGACGAAACTGAACAACCTTACACAAGACTTTTTTTCAGGAAACGAAAAAAAAAAATCGGCCTCACTATACAAAATGATAAACTTGATTGGACAATTTGTATGGCGAGGCCGATTTTTTTTTTTCGTTTCCTGAATTAAATTTTGTGGAAAGTTGTTCAGTTTCGCCTACTGAGCAAGCCCTTAAAGTTTGCGAGGGCTGTCCTTTACACCTTGTATAGATTTTTATAAATCAAATGAAATGGAAAGTAATTTAGTCTAACTAGGTTGAGTTGACAGCTAGGACTTTATGGAAGTCAAAGATTCATAAATATAGTTCTCCAAAACGCCCGCCCGTTAACACTTTAAGCTGGGTTTTTTAGGTTCCATAGTTGTTCGTTACTTTTGCACTTAAAGATTATTTAATGCAGCTCGCGAAAATACACTAAGCCACTTTGTATGGGTCTACTTCTGAAAGGAAACTTCGGCCCCGTTACGAAAGGCAACGAAGGAACAGGAGGGGGTTTTTTGTCAGTAAAAGTCTGACACTATCTGCCGATCCGCCCATGGGCGCGGAGATGTCATTGGATGATTTTCCAATCTACAAAAAAGTAACTTTGTATACTCACTTTAATTAAATAATGAGCTGCCGTTTTAATAAAAATTCCAAAATTACAACAACACAGACTTAAATGGCCCTTATCCATATTAGAAAAAAAGTAATATAAAAGAAAACTAGATCCCGCTCTATGTCTATGATTTACAATGACAGGACGTGGACGAAACAGATAGCGCCTTTTTACGTCTTTGTACGATTAAATTATTTATAGGAAAACCGATTTATTGAAAGAAATTACACAGTAACATGTACACAGTACTTTAAAGAACAGTATTTTAATTAATTTACAAATAAAATCTAAGAATTCTAAAATAACACGAACTACATTGATTCAGTAAATTCAGACTAATTTCAGTTGAGCTGAATTTCAGCGAGAATTATAATAAAATAGAAAGGAATAGCATTCTACGCTCATTGTAGCGTTAAAGAAACAACTGATAGAAATCTATAACATTCTAAATTGTTTTGTAAGATTAACGAGCCTTGTGCCCGATGAAAGTATGAATTTTGATATTAATTCAAAGTATTATTATAATTTTTTTCCCCAAAAGACAAGTAATTTATTATCTCATGTTGTAACTATCTACATATGTACATAAAAAACTTAAATAATAACTAAGCTATTTATATTAAAACTTAACTATGTACCGGTACATAACATTACAGAGGTAAAGTTTGTTTTATTTTGTTTTATGTTTGTAGGAAGTAATCTCTGAAAGTACTGGTCCGATAGCGAAATTTTTTCGACCGATACAAAGCTGCTTTATTCCTGAGTGACTGCTATATTTTATGTTCGCGAGCGAAGCTGCGGGCAAAAGCTAGTTATCAATATTCAGAAAAACTTTCATCTACTGTTTAATTATCCTCTTTCAGAGGCCAATTTTCAAGAAGAACTTTTTATCTTTATTTATCTGTTATCTACCTAAGTACATAGATGGACTTAGTGTCACAAGACATTCAGTAACAGTCAAGTAAATATTACTATTTGAAGTAGAATTAAATATCTCGAGTCACAGTGTTTGTTTTTGAACTCTTCCGAGACCGCTTCACCGATTCATATGAAAATTTTGTGGAAATTTAGGTCTGAGAGTATAATAGGACGATTTTTTCTTTGATAATTTATATGGCAAAACAACGTTTGTCACGTCAGTTAGGCATTAGATATATAAGATTCTTTATCCCTCTTCCGTTGTAAAAGGCTTTTTTTAATTATACAGGAGTTAAAGGCTTGACTGTCAGTGATCGAATTTATTAAGAGATTAATGTATAAAATATATCATACCCGATAACGGAGCCCTAGGACCTGCGGCTCCTTGCGTATACGGCGCAAATTGTCGTTAGTCAAAAACATAATATCCAAAGACATGATAACAATCCGTAATCAGCAGCACATAACACACATAGTATCACATAACCACATAATATCCTTTGAAAGAACAATGGTCGACACTTTATGAAACACCATAAAGGAAGAATTGAAGTTCGAAGGAAGATTTTTGTATATCAAAATGCATCGTCGAAAAAATAAAAAATATTGAACAATGAGCGGTGCGTGTTAGCTCGCTGAGCAGACGGACTGTCGGCGCGTGCGACACGGCCGGCGGGCGAGGGAAATCGCAGGAAAACTGAGTGAATCGCCCGGTGTCGTCAATCAATGCGTCCAGCGGAACGGGATGCCTGCGCGCACAGCCACCGCTCATGACAACGCGGCCTGATTGATGATGCACTAACAGACGATACGCTGTGATTGATCACATTGTACAATCTTACAAGGACACTATACTCACTATGGTAAACACTCAGAAAACAGATAAAATACGCCAAAATATGGTACAATAATAGTTTGATGACAAACTTCCTATGGACTTCGGTAATTAAAGGGTGTTTTTAATATCGTACGGATTACATCACGATTCACGCATGCGGGTTTGGGCCGCATGCAGAAAATTTCAAAATGTAAAAAAAACCGCCCTCGTGCGTATTCCATGCATTACAATAAATACTTGTATGGAATGGATATTTGCGGGGGTTACGCGTGCGGAGCAATACCGCATGCGTAATCAAAACCGTACGATATTAAAAAACTTTAAAGGTTCAATAATTTTTATTTTATTATTGATAGGCTTGCGTTTGACCACCATCTCATCACCATCAAGAGTAACCATGGAGTTTCTTGCCGGTTCTTCTCCATAGGAAACGACCAATTTCGAACCGTGCACTAGCTTCTGACGTTTTATAAGTGCCCATGTAGGCCTATGTGAAATAAAAAACTTTTGACTTTGACTTTGACTTTGATCTCACCTGATGGTAAGCGATGATGTGTTTAATATTTGAATATAATTATTTCGAAAACAAAGATTCTTCTTTAACTATTTTCGATCTGCTACAGGCAGTAGTAGAAAGTTCTGTGCCAATTTTAGACCTATTAAAAATAATTATAAATAAACAGATTCTACGAAGCCATTATAAGGAGTGCACAAGCGAGAAGCGAGTGCAAATCAATCGCTCTACTAAGTATAAAACTGGGCAGGAACTAGTGTTATTGGTGTTCATCACGACAAGCCTGCGACACGCCTATATTCACAAGGTGGTTGCCATTTTCTGATGGTGGTGCGCATGTTGGATCTTTCAGTTCTCTTCAAAATGTGGTGGTGTTGATGCGCGTTATGTCCGTGAAGGGACGCTGTCAATTGAGATTGGTCATCTCTTAACTGGCAGTGTCTTATTTTGATTTACATATTTTTGATTGTGTTTTTTTAATTAATTTAACATCAATCGTCCAATAGAAGCAACAGAAAATATGTAACCGATATATTTAACGTCAATGGAATTTGTTATTCATTCTTCTTCATAGAGATCTACACTTTGGAATGTGTGGTTAGCATCATTTTTTATGACTGACTTCTTCAAAATTCAAAAGTGCCTGTAAATAGTTTATTTGGAACTACCTATTGCCCGCGGCTTCACTCGCGTATTTTTAAAATATAGCCTATGTTACTCAGGAATAAAGGAGTTTTCTATCGGTGAAATAATTTCAGCGATCGGACCAGTACTTTCAGGGATTACCTACCTACTTATAAACAAAAAAAAACTAACTTTACTTCTTTATAATGTTAGTGTGGATGTAGATAAATACTTTGATTGATTGATTTTGCATACATAAAAGAAAAAAAAAACTATTACTGATGTTCTTTAGTTCATCATTGTTCTTAGTGTACTTACCAGTTTATTAAAAAAAGTAATCAGTATCTAATTGTTAGTACAAAGCATTTCACTATGCAAGCGCGAGAGTACTAATAGATTTTTTATGGTCACACATTCTTGTTCAATCTAATGTGTAAAGATAATAAAATTTCACCGTCTGAAATGGCTGAAAAGCATGACTATGATAGATCATAGATTTGCAAGTCAACATAATTTTATTTTTTTATAAAGGCACTGAATTGAAAAGCAGCATTTTATTGTGTTTGTTTAACTCGCAAAAAAAATGATGTTATCAGTGAATTACTAGACTTCTACGTCACGGCCTTGGTCCAACTGTAAGTAAGTAATAAATTATTCTAGAGCAGTTAATTACTAGCGGAGTCGAGATGAAAGCAGAGAAAGTACGGCACACGGGGAACGTAAAAACAAGTACGGGCTGTGTTCAAATCGTTCACTTAGTAAATACCGATTAGCGTGATGAACATTACAATTATTTTCTATTTGTATCTTATACACAATGTTGGGTGTTCTACGATATTGGTTGAAAGCGTTACTATGGCTCTGGATCGCACAGAGCAACTGAGGGAGCACAGGCAGGTTTTGGACAGTAAAAATCTGACACGCCCTCCTCCTGCACCTAGAGTGCGAGATGTTATTTGATGATTTCCCAATTCAAATAGAAACGAAAATAATAATTATTTGCAAGCAAACAATGGGCAATGGGAAATGGAAATTGAGGCTACAGGAATTTGTTAGGTTAGGTTACCAGCAAGGACCCTTCAACGTCACACAAGAAATGGTCTTGTAATCTGTCTACCAAACCTTTTCGGAACAATGGCCACTTTCCAGGCTTTATTGACCTTTTGGAAAAGAAAGAAATATATTAAATTAATTAAAATGTACGTGCATCAAACGAGTATCTCCCTCGCAATGCTCAGGAGTGAATCATTTAAATCCCTCACTACGTTCGGGATTAAAACTTACTTAACTTACTACTTAAGCAACTTCATTTCTTTCGGAATTCAACATGCCATCTACGACTTAAAGACACTGCATTTTTATCCCAAGAGTATGTACTCTCTCTAACATATCAAAAACAAAAACAATTTTTATCGAGAAAAAAAAAAACTTCTCACTGCCATGAGCTATATTTGAAGACTGGCACACATGTTTCTTTCGAAAAACAAGAAATGTTTTAAAATTCTAAAACCAAATTTCATTAAAAAGAAACAGACAAATTGAAAGAC
This sequence comes from Mythimna ferrago, assembly GCA_910589285.2. Classification (NCBI taxonomy): domain Eukaryota; kingdom Metazoa; phylum Arthropoda; class Insecta; order Lepidoptera; family Noctuidae; genus Mythimna; species Mythimna ferrago. The sequence continues at coordinate 9,265,745 of OU342693.1, forward strand.
TTTTGGACATACAGGAATCATGCAGGGTAACACTGCACTTTGCAATATTTACTATGTACAACATTACCTATGTCCAAACATGTAGAGCATTGTTTTTAAACACAATATTTTGCAGTACTAATTCCAATTTGTACACACTGCATTGCAGTCATATTTTACAAATAAAATATATATTTCTATACTTGCACTCTTCTCATAAAATAGGATGTTTCAAAATGTTTTCAACATGTCGCAGATGTGTTCTCCACTGAAATACCACAGACATTTCGTAAACATAACTTATATTCAGCAATACTGTTTGTAAACAGTAATAAAAGTTACACTGTAATAACAGTCTCATTTGGCGCAGCACGCTCATAAAATTAATATATTATTACCAAGAATTCATTTTTCTTTCGAAAATTATAAAGTCAGTGAGAACGTTGAAAGATTTTCCGATTTAGAAACCCTTGATGCAAGTTATGAAAATTACTGTATACTGGCTGACCCGGCCATTGTTGTTTTGCCATGTCTGGAGAGGGCAACCTTAACAGTATCACTTAGAGGTACTTTTACAATATTTTTTATACCCTCGGACGTAAGAGGTCGTGGATAGAGCCTACTAGACGACCTATTCTCAGACTTATTAAATAGACACAAAAAAAAATCATAAAAATTGGTTTCATAGGGGGACCCACAAACACAAACACGACATTGTTGAAGATTAAACCGACTATGTGCCTTTATGTACGAGTATATGGTAGGTACTTACGTATAAAGGGTGTAAGAGACAGCCCTCCACAAACTTTAAGGGCTTGCTCAGTAGACGAAACTGAACAACCTTCCACAAATTTTTTTTCAGGAAACGAAAAAAAAAATCGGCCTCGCCATACAAACTGTCTGATCAAGTTTATAATTTTGTATGGTGAGGTGGATTTTTTTTTTTCGTTTCCTGAAAAAAGGTGTCGTGGAAGGTTGTTCAGTTTCGTCTACTGAGCAAGCCCTTAAAGTTTGTGGAGGGCTGTCCCTTACACCTTGTATAGCGTAGCATAATCGGCCTTATAATGTTCCCACTGTTGACCCTCAGTCCTCTCTTGGAGAGGAAATGGGCCGTAATCCACTACGTGGGTCCAGTGTGGATTGGTGTACGTATTTACCACCAAACTTTACCATAAAGTACATTGACAGAGTTGATTTCAAAAACGGACATAAAGCTATTTTAATGGACATCTATCGTGATCCTTCCACATTATCAAGTATCTAACGAAAAACGATTTACTGTTATTGTTCAGGGTATTAGAAAGAGGTCAATGTACTTTATGAAAAATTATATAATACACTAGCGCAAGACTTTGTATTTACTTAAAGTTAAATTAGGTTATATATAGGTTACTTCTAGGCAAGCGTGCTCCATCGTCGGCCACATCATCACTTACCATCAGGTGAGATAGTGGTCAAACGCGAGCCTACCAATAATAAAAAAAAAAAAAAAAAAAATATTTTTCATGTAGAGTGACTTTAAATTCAAAGGAAATCTCGAAAAGAAGGTAAAACTCATGAATATGAAGAATTTTACAACGCGATTGACCACAGAAAACATCTGTTCTGTGGGATTAAAACTGAAATGTAAAAAAAAAAACGATCAAAAGCGTTTTTAACTCACATGGGAAAGGTTCTGCACAGTTTTTATAACTTATTGTTATAGGGACAATACACACACTTTAGGGAAATTTCAACTGTCTGTTGAGACAGTTGAAATTTCCCTAAAGAGGCTTCGTAATATAGAGTTCTGTTGGTTAGCCTTCAAAAAAAGATACCTAAAAACAGCTGTTAAAAACAATGTACCCAACATTTGTATTCGCATATGGGCTACTGTCCACGGACGCGTAGCTTCGTAGACACGTATTCGGTAGGCCTTACGATAAATTGTTGTGGGAGTAGCTGATTTTTTTTTCCCTCTAAAAGACATTTTTTTTTTTTTATAATAGATAGGCTCGCGTTTGACCCCTAGGTTATAGCTATCAGGAAACACAGACTCCGGCAGGGAATTCCATTCCTTAGCTGTACGCATAATGAATGTACTCCCAAAACGCTTTGTACGTATAGGTGGGATGTCCACCATGTACCGGTGGCGCAACGCCGTACGTCGTACGATGGAACGGACTTGGCGGAATTAAATTGTGTAAACATGCCACGTCAAAACCGTATTTTTAGAAAAAGTTATAATCCGATCGAGAATTCTGCGAAGAAAAAAAAAACAAAAAAATGATAACACGCTCATACAGTTTCTACCATAATTGCAAACGATTTCCGATTACTTGTAAAGATAGCGTGAGATGATTGCTGTTTTTTGGTCCGTATATTTTTTGTTCGTTCGTGCGATAAATTAGTAGAATCATGTGTGACGCTGCTATAAAATGGACATAAAATATTTCGTCTAGCCTTTTGAGTGAGTGTTCAATATCCGATAGTGAAACGGTTATTAGGTACATATATACCTTATCATCACTATAACTAGCGGTTGTGTTTATCCTTATCCTAATATGCTCTTAGCTGCCAGTGGCTTAATTCAGTTTCTATCTTTTAATTATTTTACATTTTTATTTCATTATCGACATTGTGCTCACATGATAGAAGCAACAAGTAATATGTAACCAAGCATTATATGTAACACATAATATGATTTAAAAGAGTGTCCATGGAGTTTCTTGTACGTTCTTCTCCATAGAGACCTACGCTTTGGAACGCGCAATTTAACTTCATTTTTCTCGGACTGACCGACATTTGACTATTCAAAAGTGCCTGCAAATGGTCTATTTGAAATAAATGCTTTGACTTTTGACTTATGTTATACCATAAAGTCTCTACCGTGTCTGTCAGTGTATTTGCGATAAACTTAAAAACTCCGTGATGGATTTTCATGCGGTTTTCACCAATATACAGATTGATTCATGAGGGGTATTTAAGTATATTATACATGCATATTATAGAAGAGAAAAACCGCGAATTTAAATAATTTGTAATACGAGCGAAGCTGGGGCGAGTGGCAAGGCTGTATGTACATATATATACACTCGAGAGCAAAAAAATCGCACTTCATAACTCTTTTTGTTAAGACAATTTTTGTCATGAATGTGAATAGTTATTGAAAACATGTCGTACATTAATCGAAAGCTTATTTAATTCCCTTTCTAATGATATGAAATACAGTGTAAAAAATTATCCTTGAAAGGGTTTAGAGCACAAAATCCAACTAATGGGAAAAATTACCAAATTTCACTTAAGAAAGAATGAGAGTCAAACTTAAAATTCTTGGTCATCTTGTTTGTCTTTTTGTTTTGTCAATAAAGTGTATTCCTCAGCCTTAGCCTTATTTGCAGCTGTTACTTGTTTTTTCATGAGCCGTATTAATTTTACCATGAAATCTTAAGGTATAACGTCCCACTTCTCGTCAATGAGAAATTGAAGCTCTTGGAGCCGTGGAGATCCAGGCTTTTTACTCTAAGTCTTCTTTCAAGGTCATTCCAGATATGCTCAATTGGATTAAGATCAAAACTACGAAATGGCCTCCCTATCGCAATGATTCCAATGTCTTACATGTAGTCGCAAACTGTTCTAGCGACATGCGATCTGGTGTTGTTCTGCATTAAGGAAAAAAAATCTACCATTAGACACACAAGTGGCTTCACATATTCTTTGAGCACTTTTTTGATGTATCATAAAGCCGTCAACCTTCTCGATATCAGGCCAGTAATGGCCCAGTGATGAATACAATGTCAGTTTTAGTGTCCAACATTATGCCACCCCAATACGCCTCCAAAACCCACTTCTTCGCTTATGCAGCATTGTTAAAATTGCCCTGATGACCTTCTGTAGACCTTACAGCATCGATCATGGTCATCTAAGTCATTCTGCACTTATCAGAAATCACAACAGCTTGTCATTATGCATACATCCAATTTAAGTGTTTCGTGGCAAATTATTGCCGGGCTTGTCGGTGAGCTGTGGTCAGTTTGGTTCCATTTGTGGAGTGATGTGTAGTCAGGCCTGCTTCACCCAGTCTTTTCCTAATCGTCCACTGACTTATACTGACATTGCAAACTTCTTGAAGCTTTTGTGTCAGTTCAATCGTGTTCAGCAGCTGATTTCTCAAAGTACTTGTTACAGAAAAGCGATAATCACGCCTTGATCCTATGCGCCACCGGCCATATCCTGGTCGCCGAATATACCTACGGGTCTCTTAAAATCTCTGGTATACTAGACGAACAGGAAAGCAGCTAAAATTTAGCTATCGTGCGACTTCATTTTGATTATGGCCTGCTTTTGGCAAGGCAATAACTTGAACGGCTTCTGCGGGCGTGGTATCCATATTTTTTTCAGTAAATCTGTCTGTTTCTAATAGACACGTTATCACGTTAACAGAAACTGATTAAAACTCTAAAACAGCACCCATTTTGTAGCTCCAGGTAAAGGTGCAAGTAGCTAAATGCAAATGGGTGAATTTGGGGAATTGGGTATACCGCAGGTTTTTGTGAGTTACGTGAAGGTCAATGATCTTAATTTTGTGTTTTTATAAAGCTAACTTTGTCTGCTTCAATTTTGCTTAATAATTTGTACTCAATATCTTTAGATTTAAGAAAAAAACATTGTTAAACGAAATTACAAGCCATGTGCGATTTTTTTGCTCTCAAGTGTATATGGTGACTGGCAATTAGTGTACGATACTTAAACATGCGATTGTGCTCATGATAACAAACAATTTTTATTATGGGAGCAAAGCCGAAATCGCGAAAAAATTATCAGCTGTTCAGTACATTAGGCAAACATAAATGTACTGAATAGCTGATTTTTTTTGCGATTTCAGGTTTGTTCCCATAGTACACTAATTACCAGTCACCCTATATAAAAGGTAAGGCCCTTACTCACTGACATGTCACGTCCAGCCCAAACGCAATAAATTAGCCCAAACGCAATAAATTAGCCCAGAGGCCAGAAGTTCCATTTAGGATGTATAAAGAAGAAGAAAGAATCTTCCAAAATTCACCACCTAAGGCTGTTTTTGATTGCCGCATTACACGCATACTTGTATGAAATAGTACATTGTTACACTAGGGGTGAAAGTAACTCATTTCGTCCCGAGGAGGAGTTGGCGGCCGAGCGTAGCGAGGTCGCTAATTCGAGGTGTTAAATGGGTTACTTTCACCCCGAGGTAAACACTGTCCTTTTTATTACGAATACGAGGAAACTAAAAATAAAATAAAAAGTTTGTAAAACCTGAGTCGTCGTACCTATGATTTTAAGTAGGTATCTTTTCTCTGATTTAGGCGGTAAAAGGTATTCCACTACTGCTTTAGCCTCTTCTCTTATGAAATTAGGCGTTAAATCACTATTTTAATCTGATAAACATAACGTGTGTGTGAACAAATCTCTATTGTACGGAAATGTAAACAAAACTCGAAAAAACCAACGACTGATTACCACTTTCCCGCCATTTTGTTTTTTTTTTCTGCGGCCGGCCAGCTATTCAGCCTCATTAATGAAAAATTAGAAATGAATTGTAATCTTTTAAAAATAAAGTATTTTAAAGAAATAGTTGAACAAATAAATCACTTAAAATATAACATTATTTAATTAATATTTGTCTTTAAGTTATTTCAATTTTATATCGGGCTGTGATTGACTGGCTGTATGGATAATTGGAACATGGTTCAATAGAAATATGAAGATAGAACTGGTATTTTTTTAATAATTTTTACAGCTGTCAGTTGTAAAGTAAAACTCCCTAGGGATGAAAAGTATCACTTGCAGCCCGCTCCTCAGGCAACTTCAGACCTACTTTCAGAGTATGAGTAATGAAAAGGACATTTGCGGGGGTACCCGCACAATATTAAAAACACCCTAAAGGGATGAAACGAGGTACCAAAATTTGTATGGAGAAACCAATGGCTTCGCCGGTATGGTAAGGTTAGATAAATCGGATATTAGTTTATTGAATCAGATAACACTAATGGAGCTTTTAGTGTGTCGCTGCTTTTTATACTTTGTCGTAAAATAGATACTGAAGACTGACATCTAAAAGCTTTAAATAGTTCAGTGATCAAAGGTTAACTAGGTAAGAAAATTCTAGCGCAGAAATCGACCTCAAAGGCGGTAATTGATGTTGCGGGATTGTTCAAAAGAGTTACCGTGGCCTTTTTTGTTTTACCTAGGAAACGCTCTGGGTGGAGAAAGAGGGACTGTCAGACTTTTAGGCGGTTATTACACTGCCACGCACCCCGCAGCGTAGTGCGTGAATGCGTGTCTTAACGTTGCTTGTAAGTATCTCCGTTTGTATAGAAAACACGCACAGTCCAACAAACTAGTTTATAACAGATATAAAAAAAAACCCTGAAACTGCAGCCACGCGCGTGGTTGCGGTGCGATACGCATGGTATACCACACTGAGTCTCGTAGTACCGTGCGTGATTTTGTATGAAATGAGTGTGTGCCTGCATGAATTTACAAGACGCACCTACGCGCGTGAGTGCGTAAAAAACCCGCACGATGATGCAGATCTGCACTCCCGTAAGTACGTGCGTAGGAGCGTTTTCACGCGCTACGCTTCCGTGGCAGTGTGATAACCGCCTTACTGACTAAAACTCACAATGTTTCTTCAGTTGCCCTGTGAGGGTGACACAACTACTCTTTCGAACAATCCGCAAAATATGGTTATTTTTTTTAATTCAAAAAGAGATGCTAAAGACTGCATTCTGGGGTTACGGTAACGTGGCCCTAGAATATAAAGTGAAAGAACACACGTAGGTTTTAATCGGTAATAGTCTGACATTCCCTCTCACTCTACTCGGGAGTCATGATTTCCTATCGACAAAAAAGAATATTCATTGATATTTTTTGGCGGTTACAACAAAGCTTAGATACTCTTACATGTAACTTATATTTATACATAAGTTACCAAAGCCGTGGTAACCTATGAGTAAGTACAAGTTACTTTAAAATCCGGAATATACTTGAGTCTGAAACAATGTAATTTAACAGGATTATTATTACCCAGTAAGCAATAATTACGGATACAGTTTAAGCAGGTAATAATGAAGAAACGTCTAGATTAGATCCAGTACAGCTGGTTGCGCCACATACCTACCTTCTGCTAATATGAACGTAAAAGCGTGCATTATTGCTTCCCATCTAATTGGCGGCCAATTACGCACATACGAGTACATACAGAGTAAAGTTGTACACATCGTGCAGAAACAATTTGTACTACATTCAGAACAGGAACCGCATACGTCTTTGGAAATGTGTGATCTTACTTTATTAACTTTGTATTATTGAATCTTTATACACCGTTAAATTTTAATCGTTTTAATCCCGTGGAGGGTCGATCCGGTATATGAAACACTATCGATTTGAAAAGATAAAATTAAAAAAATAAAGTACCTCTTTTTCAAAACTTGTATTAATTTACGCATGTACGAAATTAATTTCTCTAAGAAAAAGTCAGCTGAGCGAGTTCAATGACCTGTAAGTACTTTGTACGCAATGCTGACTATTAACTACAGGTCATTGAACTCGCTCAGCTGACGTTTTCTTAAAGATACTAATTTCGTACATGCGTGAATTAATACGAGTTTTGAAAAAGAGGTACTTTATTTTTTAATTTTATCTTTACAAATCAATTGTGTTTCATGTACCGGATCGACCCTCCACGGGATTAAAACGATTAAAATTTAGCGGTCGCGGTGTATATAACTAGCAAAAGCCCGCAGCTTCGCTCGCGTACATAAATTATAGCCTATGTCACTAAGGAGTAAAGCAGCTTTCTATCGGTAAAAAAATTTTAGCAATCGGACCAGAGTTCCTCCTACGAACAAAAAATAAATAAAAAAACAAACTTTACCTCTTTTTATTATATTAGTGTATATATAATTTATCTAAACGTATATTAGTCATCTAACTCCTCCTAAACGGCATGACTGATTCGGGTGTAATTTTTTATGAGTCTCTAGGTGGTTTAAAAATACAATTGGTCCCGGAGGGTGGCGCTGAAATCATGTTATTTTTTTTTTTTTACAAAATAACAGTTTTCGGGCAGGACCAACGTCTGCCAGAACAACTAGTATTTTCATAAAATTTAATAAGCACATTTTTTTGTTTCGCGAAATGTTTACTTTTCTTAAATGTAGTTTATTAATAATATTATTTAAACAGTAGTTACAAAGATCAGACGAAGAATATTCAGAAATAATTTATTATTTCAACAAGCATAACATACATTGTGCTGTTATTTAGATCTCGCTCTTTATAGTCTGCAAGCAGAAAGTCATAAAAATGATTACCGACGGTAATTTTAATTTTCAAACATGAGCTAGCGTACGTTAATAAACTAATTTAAGTATCTGACGTACAACTTTACGCAACATGCAGATACAAAATGGCGATAACCTCAAAATCCATCCGCATATTAAAATAACAAGCAACGCAACACAACTACATTATTATCACCCAAGTTGTTTTATTACTAATTTTATATTCAGCTAATATGGCTCTCATATATAATAATAGTAATTATATGATCAGCTCATCAACAGGCTAGAAAACTTCTACTGGTGAAATGCGAGATACTTATCAGGTACTACGTTTATTAAAGCAATAAATGGACGGTAACATTTACTACTTCCATTTATATATTTATTAAATTTTCCAAGCAATTTTCTTTATTACATTGTATAGTTATGTTTTCTTCATTTGAATATTATATTGCATATTTATTACTTACGTTTTCTCTGTTTAAATATTATATTGAATATTTATTACTTATATTTTCTCTGTTTGAATATTATCTTTATACACCGCTAAATTTTAATCGTTTTAATCTCGTGGAGGGTCGATCCGGTACATGAAACACCATCGATTTGTAAAGATAAAATTAAAAAATAAAGTACCTTTTTTCAAAACTCGTATTAATTTACGCATGCACGAAATTAATTTCTTTAGGAAAACGTCAGCTGAGCGAGTTCAATGACCTGTAGGTAGTTTGTACGCAACGCTGACTATTACCTAAAGGTCATTGAACTCGCTCAGCTACTGAGTACTAGACAACTGATAAACATACTTATATATTTCTAAATATATACACATATAGAGAATAATTACACCCAGACACAGAGCAAATGATCGTGCTCATCACACAAACATTTGTCCTGGGTGGGAATCGAACCCGCGACCTCTGGCATAGCAGTCAGGGCTACTAAACACTACTAACACTAATTATGTTTTCTTTATTTGAATAGATATTATTTGCAGCATGGATTTCATCGGTGTTGTGGTGTGACGACCATAGTGTATACAGGCAATATTTTAATTGCAACACCAGTACGCTCTATACGCCTACATAAGTTTAGAAAAATTAAGTACTCGTTATGTTGTTACTATTAAAATAATAATGTAGGAAATGAGTATGACTAGGAGGCGCGGCATTCTGGTAATGGTAATTAATTTTATAAATGCTAGCAGTTATACAACAGTACGCGAAACTGTGTACATTAACAATGCGTACACATGGCGTGCTGTGTCGCTAGACAAGTTTCCCTTTCACAGTTAACCACCGGAGTGTTTGGGTTCCGTACATCGTTATGTACGTAGTTTAATTTTATTACTACTACTAGAAATTGGACATGTCGCATTTCACTTATTTTATTACACGACTTCCCCAAAAAAGGAGTGTTATTTATTATTATTACAAGGAAGGAAATCAATCAAGAAAAACAATCAGACAAGAAAGTAAATACCGCACACAGGTATTTACTTTCTTGTCTGATTGTTTTGCTTTGCAGTTATCGTCACACGAAGTTAAAAGACTACAAAGTATGTTAGAAAATATTTTAGAAGGAACCTCGGCCTAACGAAGGTGCTAATCACAGTTACGTAACAGAGGGCAATTATTCTGTCAGCGTTAATTATTTCATGTGTACGGAACACAAGTGCGTGCAACTAACGTCTGTATTTCATTATTTTGCACATTAATCGTACTGAATTAACAGTTTTTCAAATTTTTCCTTCGCGAAAGTTGAAAGCGGAATATTAATTCGGGCGGGCAATGACGTCGCCATTTAAATTGTTCTTAGCACGAGATCTGTGTTCATTATGATAATATTAATAGCATATCTTCAATGTTGCGTGGCATGTGATATGAGTACGTGATTGAACAAGATGATGGTTAATTTGTTTGTTTTTATAAGTATAAGCACATGCTTTGTATGTTTAATAATTAGGTACGTTAAGGCAATTTGTACCTTATTAAATAAATAAGTAAATATTATCTTAATTTATTTAATAATAATTTATTCACATAAAAGTACAGAGGCGGACTTAATGCCTTGCTTATTGATATTGCCACATGTTCTTGTGAAGATAACATCAATTCAATCATGTCTATAGTGCGTTTCACATATGAAGTGCCTTTGACGTAATGTTGGCAATACGGAAAAACAGTGTTGCTATATTTTTAGCAATGAAATTACTTAATATTAGGGAGATTAACTGATTTTTCGTTACTTTTACCAGTTGCCTTTTAATTTTATTTTTTTTATTTTCTTTTGGATACTGCAAAAAGTATTTACATATGAATAAAGTATAGGACGCTAGGCTCCATTTCGATTGTCCTGCAATTCTTTCAAATACCAAAAACGCCACGTGACAATATCGTACCTCTCCGTTGACAACTTCCTTTTAGACCTGCTTTTTTTTTTAATAAAATTCCCCTCATAATTCTCCAAAAAGTGTTACAACTACCGTTAAAATCGATTTCGTTTCGCATTTCGGGCAATAATTTTGCTAGAATAGGCAACTCTTTTCTTTTTTCCCTTTTTTTCTGTAGACAGACAGGGAAGCCAACAGAAGCGAAAGAACTTCTTAAGTGAAACGCACTGTACTGTGACATCTCTGCCTAACTTGTCAGTTGTATCAAAGAATTACTGCCTATTTTCTATTTATATTGAAGAAACTAAGAAGCTGCAGATAAAATAAAATGGAATCCTACTATTTGCATTATTCTCGGAGCAGTAAAAGACGGAATGATACAGACTATTTGAAGCGAGACAGTTCGCCCTTTAATTTTGACTCTGTGTACAATATTTAGGTACGTTATGTAACAATGTACATAATTTATGAAAATGTAGAAATTAACAGAATATTTTTTTAACGTTACATTCATAAAATTAAACCTAGTTTACCTTTAATGTGATATCGAAGGAGATCGTATGATAAATAGCTTTTATTGATTTACGGATTGGTTAGACAAATATACTTTCAAAGGAATAATAGAAGCTCACTTAGAACAGCATACTTAGAATTTGATTTAAAAAAAAAAAAAAACAGTATTCCTGACTTCCTCTGAAGTGACGACTTCAAAACGTGAATTAAGTCAGAATCAAGACGGCAGTCAAGTGGATAGTTGGGTTTTAATTTTATATCAATACCATAGTGTTCGAGGAATAAACCCCACAATCTATCGAAGAAACGCCTTTTATTAACAGTCTGTTCACGACATTACCTATGAAATTGTAAAGATACTAATGGATCTACTTATGCAAACAGAAACCACATCGTTTCATTCACACTGTCAGATCATTTTGATCTTTACAGGATCGATTGAGGGCTCATTTTTAATTATAGGTTTGTCTGTCTGTCTGTCCGTCCGTATGTCACAGCCACTTTTTTCCGAAACTATAAGAGCTATACTGTTGAAACTTAGTAAGTAGATGTATTCTGTGAACCGCTTTAAGATTTTTACACAAAAATAAAAAAAAAAACAATAAATTTTGGGGGTCCCCATACTTAGAACTGAAACTCAATAATTTTTTTTTCATCAAACCCATACGTGTGGGGTATCTATGGATAGGTCTTCAAAAATGATATTGAGGTTTCTAATATCATTTTTTTCTAAGTTGAATAGTTTACGCGAGAGACACTTCCAAAGTGGTAAAATGTGTGTCGTCCCCACTGTAACTTCTAAATTAAGAGAATGATAAAACAAAAAGAAATATATTATGTACATTACCATGTAAACTACCAACGAAAGTTGGTTTGAACGAGATCTATTAAGTAGTTTTTTTTAATACGTCATAAATCTAAAAAAATCACTATTATTAAAACATCGATCAAAGTTACAATGAACTACAAGAACTTTTATATTATGTTACTTGCCGCTACGGAACCCTCCGTGGGCGAGTCCGTCTCGCACTTAGCCGGTTTTAGTTTCCTTATCTCGATTTTGGCGTATGTGTGGACTAGTTCCTGTTTGCATAAGTAGGTCCAAATGTCCAGTATTTTTGCTCAGGAGAAATAATAACAAAGTGACCGTCGTCGTCGATAATAGTTGAACTACTATTTGAACGCAATAGTCTGAAATAATTGTAAGACGTGAAGCGACCTATTAGAGCATTTCTCATGCTGTACATACGTTTAGTTAAGATTATTACATACGTATTTTAGATTGTATACCAATTTTGTCTGGCTGCCTTTTTCCTACGTTTATGATCCCCGTTTTGAACGCCATGTGGCATTCTCTAAGTGGTGTCTTACTTAGGCGATCCAACACGAACGCGATTGCGAAGCGAAGCGGCGCGAAGAAAACAATTGATACTTTATTGTGGTGGCCTACGTGACCAAACGTACGTGAGTGAGGTGCAGCGACGAGCGAAGCGAAGCGGCCGCGATCAATTGGTTTGATATTTTCAAGCGAGCTCTTGCTGTGCAGTGGCTTGTTTTAAATAAATTGCGGACGATAGGACCGAGCCACCACTTCGCGTTGGATTTGCGTAAATCGCATCGGATCGCTTCCAATTCCAGTCACGTTTAGTTATAACACGCCGTTTAGTTATAGCCCACGTATATAACATTAGTTTTAGTATATACGGAACCCGAAATGTCTAGCTGTTTCGGGTTTCGTATATAATAACACTATTTTTATGTAAAGAATTTATGTACAAAATTTAATAACTGTATCATGAAAAACCACGAAGTTATAGGTTTGTAATGTTACTTGGTTGTCACACAAATACATGGTCACTGGGCCATCCGGGCGATTGAGGGGATGTTTTGCTTCCGTACTTAGCTGTGCGTTGGCTCCTAATGCCCGCTATGACCAGTTTTGTACTTAGTGTCGGTGGCGTCCAACTTTTGACCTTTTTTAAACATTTTTGAAAAAATATAATATGGTGTAAAAATTATTGGAATCGATTCAGTTACTAATTCTGAACAAACTATGTATATTCAGGATTCGCATATACTAAAAATAATGCTGTTTACGACACCTGTTATTTTGTCAGAGGGCGTATTACGACCGTTTTAAAATCCAGTCAGTTTCCAGGCAAGTCAGTTTACGGCCGTAAACTGCCTTGTTCTTTTTCGTATTATGACGTACGTCCTTCTGACTGGAATCATCCTGGACAGTTGTCTGTGGCTGGTTTGCACTGCTTTGAAAGATTGCGTTCGAAAACATAAAAACAAAGGTTACCGGTATTTACGGTTTTTAAATTTTTGTATGAAATATTGTTTATTGATGAAATTAATGTAATTTTATAACAGAAATCTAAATTAACAACGAGTTTAAAAACGAATTATGTGTTATTTCCGTAAATACAATGTCATAAAGTGGAAAATAGAGCATTGTCTCATATACTTCATTTCTGAACGTACTAGGATAACTCCTAACCCGCCAAAAACAAAATTAACCCCGTGTTCCGAATTGCGTCAAAAGCGATTATATTGCGAATCCGACCAACGCGCAATGTCACAAATAGTACTTGATAGTCCTTATATTTTGTGACTATTACATTTGGTCGGATTTGCGATATAATCGCTTTAGACGTAACTCGGAACTAAGGGTAAGCGTGTGTACGTACCTACTTGAACAAAACTTTTTAACAAAAATATGTTAGCTTGGCGATCGCTGTGCTGCGGCATGGTGGTCGCCGCGGTGACGGTGTTGAAGTGCTGCGCCACCCTGAGCCCAGACGTAAACATCCGATAACCTACGGTGTGGTGGACTGGCCCCTGTTAGGAGGCGGTGACGGTAGCAGGCAGTACCCTCGGGACAGTTCAACCCGATTTTTGGCGTACGTTGCTTGTTGCGCTGGTCTCGTACGCCACCACGCACCCTTGAATGCGTACGTTTTCGACTAAGGGGGAACGTAGCAGCACCTCACAGCGGGTATCGAAGAGGATCAATAAAACACGTTTTCGACGAAAAGGTTCCTAGGGGCTATAAGCTTCTGCCTTTTCGGATGTCATATTTATTTATTCTTTCACATAACATATACAATATGCACATCAAAATACTCGTTATGATGTCTACTTTCATATAAAACAATAATCTTTTGCATAACTTAACACATAAAAAAGTTTCTAGAACAAAAACTGCAAAAGACAATTTCGGTCATATTCTGAAACACAACTCTTTCAATTTCTCACCCAATATTATACGAATTGTCAATCTAACTGCTATATTATCATTTTTTAGGTAATTTTTAACTAAAAATACAGTAATGGTGAGAATTGAACACAAAACAAAAAAGGTAAACATCAGTTTACAATTACGAAATCGGGATCGCGAACATTACAGACTTCGATCATTTCTAAAACTATAAACGCATCACTTTCGAGAAATTCGAAGATTATCAACTCATCACACATATTTAATGTTTTATTTAACTATCAAATAGATTCAAATATAATAAAAAGTCAAAACAATTCACTTAAAGTTACTAGAAACCGGCTTAAACTGACTGGCTTGTTTGTCACAATTTTTGACACTTTAGCAAGCTACATAATGTCAGTTGGACGCTCATAATACGGAATTCCCAGCCAATATCCATGCAGAAGACGGTCAAGTGTCACGTGACTACTGACTGGCTGGCAATAAGATGTCATAATACGGATAAGCAAGTCAGTTCATTTTACGGCGTAAATTGACTGGAATTAAGAGGTCGTAATAGGCCCGCAGGTCTTTTTACACAGAATTCTATTGCTCTTTGACAAACCCATTTACAACTTGGGAAGTGACCAGATTTGAGAACTGTATTTTACGACGGGCAGGACACTAATATTGATGAGTATTCGTTTCAGGGAGATCGTTAGATCCGGATGGATATATGGATGGATGTATTTTACATCATTAATCTGTCAGCTGATAAAACCAAGTAATCGCGAGGGGATTAATATACCTTTGTTTTTTTTTATTGTTTATAGGTTCGCGCTTGACCGCTATCTCACCTGACGGAAAGCAACGATGCGGTCGACGATGGAACGCGCTTACCTAAAAGAAACCTATTCACTCTTGGCTTAAAGATTCCCGGTTTGTAGCCATTAGGAAACACAGACTCCGGCAAGGACTTACTTAGTTGTACGCTCAATGAATGTGTTCCCAAAACGTTTTGTGCGTGTAGGTGGGATATCTTGGTGAATTCTTGGTGTAGTTGAGTATGAACGGAGCTGAACTACTGACCTGCAAGTCATCATCGACGGTGGAGTCGAAGGTCTCTCGTAGCTTGGCCTCTCCGCGCACGTCTGCTTTGGCTGTGAGCTGCTTCTCGCGCAGTGATGTTCTCCGCACCGACCGGACCCTGCTGAGTTTGATTGTGTTTTACGGATCTTATTGACTTGCAAGTTACTTGGTAATGCAAAAGAAAATAATTATACAACATTATTTTAAGTTTATGTGAAAAATGAATATAGTTTGTCCAGAATGAGCTGAATGGGTTCCAATAGTTTTTACACAATGTTATATTTTTTCCCAAAAATATTTAAAAAGGTCACAAGTTGGACACCACCGACATTAAGTACAACACAGGTCACGGCAGATCATAGCGGGCACTAGGTGCCAACAAACAGCTGTGTGCAAAACAACCCTTCAGTCGCCAGGATGACCCGGTAACTATGTATTTTTGCTGACTTTTCAAGCTTATAACTTTGTGATTTTTCATGATACAGTTATGAAATTTTGTACATAGATTATTTATATAAAAATAAAAGTACTAAATAAGTTTTGGGTTTCGCATCTAAAACTAATGTTGTATATTTGAGAAGCATTTTCAGGATACGCTTGATTGTTGGAATTTCGAGAAAAAAGAGGAATTTCGAGAAATAAAACTTATTATATAGCAAATTATAGCATGAATAATTCACTACTGCTAGTAGTTGTAGTAGGCCATACTAAAACTGCAACGGTATGCACAGAACTAGTTGATCATTTACCATCAGGTGGCATTCCAATCAAAGGCAAGCCTATCAATAATGAAAAAAATCTCTATTTTTCATAATTCCAATGAAACTCGTCTTTTTGTATCCTTGTCTGGTTGTAGGGATTAACATCTTTTGGCCACAATATAACTAAAGTTATGAAGATAGTATCACAAAGAGGTCGTGGAGCGGCGTGGCGGCTCGCCTGCCTCGCAGTTGTATAGTACAAGTAGTATTAGTTACCGGCTAGTACTGGCGCTGGAGGAGGAGCGCCTGGCGGTGCGCAGGCGGTCGGCGGCCGCGTGACGCCGCAGCTCCTCCTGGTCGGCGGCCAAGCGTAGGATGCGCGCGCGAAGTTCACCTTCCTCGCAGATATCTACAAAATAAAATATTATATATCCAGTTTATACGAAGCGACGTTTGCGTGAATTCAACGCGATGCGGCGGCTTTATCTTACGTTTGTACGAAACCACAGCTTCATTCGTAATTTATATAAAACAAGCCACGTCTCCGCACGTGCCCGCTTCGATTCCGCTTTTGCGTGCGGTTACGAACGTCGGCCACCGCAATAAAATATCAATTGATATTTTCCTTAACGCCGCTTCGCTTCGCGATTGCGTTGAATGGCTTACGTCGGACACCGCATTAGACAGTATTCGATGCTGAATATTATTTGCCGCGCCTAAACGCTAAATGCTGAAACTTTTGCAGGTGCTCACAGTTTCGCGTCTGCAATGGCCTTACGAACTGTTCTCAAGTCGCTGTATCTTTTGTATGTTTACTTTTTTATCATAGTATGCATGTAAATAAGTCCGGCTTTTATGTGAAAATACAAGACACCTAACATCTAAATAATAGAACACAACAAACGTATGAAATAAAATAAAAACTTAAACTTTAAACTTCACGCGCCGACGACGCTACGATGTCTTTGTGTGTTCAATCCGAATTGAAATTCATTCATAAAATAATATACCTATGATATCCATTATGCAATGTTCGCTCTGTAGCCACCTTTGCAGCAATCTGTACCAGTATTCACGTAAAATTAAACAAGCCAAACATCGTTGAAGTTTTATAGTCGTTCGATCGAAGTCCTATCCAAAAGCGGAATTCACGAACTATCGACTTATTTCCAGTTACATTAATAAGTATTCTAATGTAATAATGTAATTCCGATTTTTTTTTAAATCGACGAATTTCAAACGACTTTAAAATCGGTGTCGTTCAAACTCGATTAATGGATGTGAATACGGAAATGGTCTACACGACTTAATCGCTACGATATCGTTACGGTTTTCATTATGTGAATCGGGCTACAGAGCGTAATCTCCGATCTTTCTCTTACACTTAATAAAAAAAGAAATAAAGACTAGTGTGTTTCTTTTTCAATCGACGTTTTGGCCTTAGTACCTGGCTTATCTTGTTCTATTTTCCTTTTAAAACATTAATAAATGTGAATACAATTTATTTGTAAGTAAGTACTCATTCGGGAATTTGTTCTAATATTATGCTTGGCTTTGGTAAAAGTATGAATGAAATGAAATGGTTCGAAGTGTAAGTTTACGAAAATTATGACATACGCAGTGATGCTTATTTCAAATTTGTTGTGAGCGACTTTTGTATGTAATTGTTATAATAGGTTTTTTAGTATTCAATCCTTTAAAGTTTTATGATTAGTTATTGTTATAACTTACTTGGTTCTGTTGTGATTAATGTTTTAATCTATTTAAAATGAAGGATTGAAATATGTGAGTAATGATTTTACTCGGGAAGGTAAATACTTTCGAGTTTTAGGGATAATCTAAACCTAGTTGATAGAACTAAAACGTTCACCAACTTTTTACGCTGATGTAATAAAATCATTTTTAAAGAATGATAGACCTTTTGAATACAAAATAATACAAAAAGCATTTTTTATTTTGCATTTCATGTATATGAAGTAAATCAAACTTTAGAATTGTTTGAATTGAAAACAAACGGCTCTTAACAAAGCCACTCGAAGTATATCATTGCTAATATGTAATTTTAAATCTATCAAGTAATAATATTCCTTCTGTGTGCTTTGTTATTTGTCATCTGTTTGTGATGAAGATGTGAAGAACGAAGAGATATGCTTGTTTACATTGTGAGTACTTACTGAATATTATTAACATCATTTAAAACAATTTGTAGTTAGACTCCACTAGATGGCACACAAACGCCAGTCAGAAAGAAGCATAGAGCCAGGAGTAACCAGCTAGGAAATTGATAACCGTAGCGATTGTAGCGACCCGAGTCATCAAGAATAGCCACAAAAATGTCCATAGAATGGCTCTTATATATTTTTCAAAGGGTAGGTAAGTATTACTGAATCAAAAATACCTAAACCGATCTATACAAGTCAAGGTTTCTTGGTTTTGCCCCTTATAAAGATATCTGGCACGCTACGGAGTAATATATTTGTAAATTGTATTTGTTCTTACCTGCCGGCGTCTCATCGTGCTTATTCCTTACATTGAGATCAGCTCCATATTGTACTAACAGCTCTAGAACCTCTAGCTGTAACAAAACAAACCATACATTAGTTTATCTTAACAATAACATTGTATAAAGTGGTTACTGTCGTGCAACGTGACTTTATTTTGTAGGTTTCTTTTCAAAACATCGCAATTTGCTGTGCTTTTGACAACATCTCGAATGCTACGATCTTGCGGCAGGACATTTGAAAGAGTTGCCGTGGTCTTTTTTTTATCTGATATGAACTAGTGCTTGATTGCGAACTCACCTGATGGTAAGCAGTTAGGCAATCGTTGATGGTGAGGCGCACTAGTATATTAAGAGCCTATTCAATCTAGCCATGAAGACACCCAAATTGTAATCAGATGGGAAGACCGCAGCATGAAAATTGTTCCAGTCCTTCGATGTATGCGGTATAAACGACGAGGCGAAATGCTTAGTTCGAACCGTAAAGATTACGCAACGGACAACTGAAGGAACCGAGAGGGTTTTTTTTTAAATCAGTAAATGTATGATACTCCCTATCGCATCGCCTAGAGCGGGAGAAGGTATTTGATGACAAATCATGTCAAAAAAAAAAATCTTGCTCTGCGAACAAGATACTTTTTGTAGATAATTTATCTTTAAACACTTCTCTTACTATAAGTCACTAAAGCCTAGTCAATGCCTATCAGTTATCTGAACAAATACGTCATTAATACTAGCGAACCGCATCGGCTTCGCTCAAGCGAATAAAGTATAATGGAATGTTTTTACCGACAATCCATGCCCCTCGAAAAATAATACCATATTTAATTTTCAAGTTTCTCAATTCTTTCTTTTTTAAACACAACTGTCAAACAAATTAAAATAAAGTATATTTTTAATTTGTGTGATTGAATGAAAAAGAAATACGCCTCCAACCGGTTTTTTTGACTGGCCTGTTGGTCTTCTAGTGGTTAGTGGCCCTGACTGCTATGTCGGATACATAGTATGTGAGAGGTCGTGGGTTCGATTCGACAAAAAAATCTCGGTTGACAAAATCGCGGGTTACTCTAGCGCGTTTACTCTAAGATATGAGCGTTACATACATGTCCCCAGCAGGCCGCGGCGTGCACCGGCTGCCACATGTCGTGGTCCACCACGTCCGTGGATGCGCGGTGCTCCAGCAGGTACTCCACCACCTTTATGTACCCATTCGCCGATGCTATGTGTAACTGGAACAACGGGAAACAACGATAAACATAATAACACAATTCTATATTTTTCGAAAGGTAAAGGAAAATTATTAACTATATCTAAAAACTATTCCTTCATCATCATCATCATCATTTCAGCCGATATAAGTCCACTGTTGGACATAGGCCTCCCCCAAGTGTCGCCACGATGAACGATCCTGTGCGTCTCGCAACTACTACTTATAAGTTAAAAAAAAATCCCCACCACGTCTGTCTGTTCGTGATAAACTCAAAAACTACTGAACGAATTTTCATGTCATTTTCGCCAATAAATAGAGTGGTACATGAGAAAGGATTAAGTGTATTATTAAACACTTAATCCTTTAATATACATGTATATTAAAGTAAAGAAAAGCCTTGAATTTCAATGACTTATAGCACCCGTGCGAAGATAAGGCTGATAGCTAGTCATTAATATTGCAACCTCATTTAATGGAAGTGAAAGAGATGTAGGAGAGGCCAAAAAAAAAGGAATAGATTGAAAGAAAAGAAAAAAGAAAGAAAAAACTTCTTCTTTTTTGATTGTGTGAGGACTGCTTTGAAAGAAAAAGGTGTTTGTGATAGCGTGACGAGTGACAGGACAGAATGGAAGAAAAAAACGTTACGCCGATCCCAAATAACAGGGGTCAAGGGCGGTAAGGTAATGATGTAATAGAGTCAAAAATAGTGTCTATAGTCCTTAACCTAACAAAACCCGACCCTAGGCTGTATTTATTTATACATACTTATGCTTTATTGTACACCAGATTATAATATTTAAAAAAGGAAACCTTATAATAATAAAAAAAAAACATACAATTGGCGGGTTTATCGCATTCGGCGATATATTCCAGACAACCTGGAGCTGTAGTGGGAAATATCCAAAGAAAATTTTCATTGGTGGGTAACGATCTCAGGTAAGTCCTAGCCCTAGATCAGCAGTCGCGTTTACAAGAATTTGAACACTAAGTCGAGGCAGTTTTAGAATGCTGTTTCACAAATTGATATAATTGTATTATTTTCGGACGACCTTGACAAGTAATCGGTATAGATGTATAGTGTTGAAAAGGGCAGTGTAATTGCTATTTATAACAAACGGCGTGACTTATTATTTCACATAAGTACGCTAATATACATGGCATATTGGAGTAGCCTAAATAAATTTAATTAAAGCGTTTGCCAGGAATCATGGAGTATGTAATATTGGACAGTTCTCACATGGTATACATTTTATACTCTCACAAAATTTCCTATACAATGTTTAATTTTTTAAGTTACTTTTCTTTTAGTTTAACCTTCATATTATTAGAGAAAAAATAAAATGGCCAAAATTGTCATAGATAATCCGCTTCTAATGTTAAACTACATATCATTTGCTAATTTAACTCTTACAGTATTTTACTTTCTTCATAATTAAAAAAACGAATACTCACAAGCGTGGCCCCCTGACCATCCCTAGGCTCATCCAAATCCATACCACTCTTCACTAGATCATCCACATCCCTCAACATTTTAATTTCAGTCGAAGCCCTCGTATCATCTATAAGCCTTTGCGTGACCCCCCTAGCTGCCATTTCACTTTCTATCGCATCAAGCGTTCTTTCTTCTTCACAGATATCGTAAGGCATATTTCCGTCGCCGTTGACAGCAAGGAGGTTGGCGCCTCGTTGTATAAGTATCCGGACGAGGTTGAGGTTCCCGCAGGTGGCTGCTGCGTGTAGGGGGGTCCACTTCTCGCTGTCCTCGGCGTTGACGTTCGCGCCGTGGTCGAGTAACAGCCGCATCATGGCTTCGTTGTTGTCGATGCAACACTGATGGAGAGCGGTTAGGCCATCCTCGTTCGTCGCGTCTGGTGTCACACCGCGAGACAGTAACCGTCGTACTGGAATAAGAATGTGGAACAGTTAAGACTTTACTTAAAAAAAATAAAATAAACCAACTTCAATGTAAAAAAAATACCAAAATCGCTGTACGTTTTCCTATAAAATTTGAAGAGTTCCCCGATTTCGCCAAGATTCCATCATCAGATCCCGACTTGGTGACTATGGGACCATTTGGGAAGTATTCCAATAAAAATAGAATATTTCAAATCGGTTGGCAAACGACGAAGTTATGCGCAAACAAACAAAAAAAAAATACAAACATCCGAATTGAGAACCTCCTCCTTTTTCAGAAATCGGTTAACAAACTGTAGGAAAATTAGGTTTCTGATACGGAGTTAAATGGGACTGGGCAGGCCGCATGTCTAATGAGCTGCGGACGTATAAAACGCAGGATTGGTGCCCGGACACAGCAACGCGGGGCCACAGCAGACCACGAAGGAAAAGGCGGGACGACCTGGATGGCTTCCTTTAGAAAGCGAGGAACCGTGATCGTTGAAAGGAGTGGAAAAGGCCTCCCTTTGCCCAGCAGTGGGACAATATGGACTAACTATAATAATAAAAATAAAATAGGGAGTTAAGATGTTTAAACAGTGGCTATCAAAATGAACACAAGATAATTTGACAGGCGATTTACAATGCTACACGGAATGCGATCCTGTTTTTCAGAAACAGAGATTTCTGTATCTCAACTCTCATACTTTTACTTTCAGCAACTAAATATTATGATGACGTAGTAATAACATAGCAACAGTCATTATCACAACTGTTTACTATTATAAATAATTACTTCATATATTATAATATCATCAACATACTATTTAAGCATGATTGCCTGCATAACATCAATAATTATGCTGTCATACTAACATGACATCACGTAAATAATTCAAGAACTCCAACTGCGCTATTTGTCTAGTCGTAATACAAAACTGAAAACTGAGTAATATACTAGCATTCAAGTGAAATTACAGTAACAATAAAATTAAGTAATAAAGGTACAATAAAAGTAAGTTAGTGCGACTGCAGTCATTAGGCTTTGCTAACAATCTCGTTATGGCACTAGTGCGCGTAACTGACCGAGCAATAACGGTAACAATGTCGCTTTTATTGACTTTATTTATGATACTGCTCGGCTGTCACCTGACCAATCAAGAACAGATGTTTATTATCATAATAAACCTACAGTTGCAACTAAAGATATTATGTCTCCAGCATATTAAAATGTAGGTACCTACTATTCATAAAGTCGCTAGTGATATAGTCAACCATTCGACAGCTTGCACGATTTCCAAAAATAAAAATCTTAAAATAATGAGGGACTTTTTTTCCAAAAAATCATCCAGATGACATCCCCCGCCCTTGGGCGGACCGGAAGATAGTGTCAGACTTTTACTGACTAAAAAACCCATCCCGTTCCTTCGTTACATTTCATACCGGGACCGAGCCTTCCTTTCAGTAATAGACCCTTGGCCCCAGTAGTCTTCAACCCTGCTGGGCCCCTACGGTTGCTCACAACTCCATGAGGCGCGCGGGCACAGTACGCACCGTCGACGACTAGGGCTCAGTCCGGACGGTTATCGGACGGTCGGACAGCGAGCTACCCATTGCTCGTCCGCAAGCCCGCGCCTACGGTGGCCGGACATCGGGATCGGAATCCCGGCGGCAGGCGGCTAAAATGCAGAGGCCTTTTCTAATGTGAGCTAATTTGATAGTCGAAAAGTAGCCTTTTATCAAGAAATTCTACGTATAAAATAGATACCTATCTATGTCGATAAATCGAGGCCACGTAATCCCTCAAGACTATTACTCACCCTAAGTACCATATCAAATTGATTAATATACTACAGGTGGTACTTTTGCTGACCTTTACAAAGTTCTCATTCACTACAGCGTAAGTTATCAGGGCTAAGATGTCGTAATCGGCACAGGTGCGAACCTTGTACAACTCAAAACATGCTTTGCTCAGGCGTGCGAAACCCGGCAAGTTCCGTACGGTCATTAATTACTATGGATAACAACATAATTGCTTGTCACCCAGAACGCTTTTAAAATGTTTAAACGTTGTAAAATTAGTCGCGAAGGTAAGCGATAACAGAGGATTTATTACATGGATTTCAGCGGAATATCCGCGGAACTTTTCCAATTATGTTCGGTGCGAGCTTCTTGCCTAAATAAACAGATGGGAGAATAATGTCAATATTTCACATGGACCGACTGAGATTTGGCTTCATGCCAATGTACCAATACCTATACAAGCATTTATCACCATTTCAATGTCTTTATAATTTCGTGAAGTCCTTCAAAAAGGTCGTGAATATGCCTTACGACGATAAAGCCGTTGTCTTGTGTTGTCAGTTAAAAGGTGTAACTGACAAGGAGTTTTTCATTATATTTTTCCTCGAATCTCTGACATTTCTCAACTAAATTGGACCATTATTTTTATTTGAAAGGGTATTTCAATATGGTACCATATTAATTTGGTGAAGATCTGATAAATATGTTCCGAGATGAACAATGGAAGTCCTCAATGACAAAGAGATATAATTATTGCGATTCGAATTATCCCACGGTAAAACGAAATTAAATACTGGCTATGGTTTAATGTACTTAACACAAGTAACCGAAATGCATTTTACAAAAATTACCTACACTAGACTTTCAAATCAAAACACCATAATATTAAAGTAAAAACGATGTTAGTTTCTGCAGTAGGTGGCTATAAATTAACGTCTTTAATAAACTCAAATATGGAAAAAGTAAATGAAACTTCAGAATGACGAAATATTGAGTTCTTTATTTACCTTCATCTATATCGTTCCTGGCTGCAGCTTCCAGCAACATAACGCTATCACTAAAGTATATGCTCCGCTTGTTGCTCTTCTCCCGTTTGGCTCGCGACCGCAGCCACTCCTTCTCTCGTTGCTGCCATAGTTTAAGCTGCTGCATGCGTCGTCTGAAATAAACAAGAATTGAATCAACAAAAATATGTAGAGAATGTCAGCACTCATATGTTTAGTGTTTACCAAACAACAGGATGCTAAAGTCAATACAACGAAACAATTAATCAGAAGTATCTTTTAACAGAGAAACGTACGTCTCCACAGCTGATTTCTGAAAGACTTGACACAAAATGTTTCACAGTCTAACTCAAGCCTTGTGCTAATCAATTATTTCAGTCAGTCAAGCACAGTAGTTGACATCGATTTGACAGTCTGCCTGCTACATCGTCATGTGTAATTTAGCCATTTATTAGCGACTTCAGTTATTAGCACTCAATAAGTATGAATTTGTAAAGTGGTTCAGTGTCGTGTTTTGTTCATAAGCGGTGAGCAATCGACCTCCATGAGGCCGTAACTCCACGGCGGCGCCCGACGCCCACTTGACGCGAAATTCAACATAGGCTTTTATGGATTTATTCTCAGTCAATTGGCTATATTATTATGTAATTTGCAGAACATATTGGTGTGAAATGAATACACATTTGGGTTTTATCTTTCGTAAAACTCTATTCAAAAGTGATCCTCCTTGCAATCATTTTGTAACAATAAAAATTCTTTGATATGCTTTGGATTTTCCACGTGCATGTTTTAGTAAAATAAAAACTACTTTTGTTGTATAGCTACTAGGTTAATAGTAGTAGATGTATAAAACAGAAAAGTGCTGGACAGGAAATAGTACCTATGTATCTAATAGCGTAAAGGAAAGGATAAATGTTCTGAAGGTCGTTTCGTAGTAGTAAATCTTAGTTTCAATGAAAATTATGTAGTTTGCGCTACAACTAATTTATGTAAATAAGGCTAAAAAATCATAAACCATAACTAAACGAAAACACAGCTGTAGCAGCTTAGACAAGTTCAATAAAAAACACGCAACGATTAAATATACGCAGTGACTTATTTTTGATAGTCGATTGTATCACTTACCATCAGGTGGGATCGCAGTCAAGTACTAGTTTATATCATTTAAAAATATGTCGGCCAGTCTTGACATGGCCTGTATATTTCAAAATAATGATAGCAATGTACGATATCCACACACTTAGATACCGCGGCTTATTTTCGTAATCCATTTTATGCGTTACGCCTAGTCCCACATGGGTTTATATTTTAACTGTAAACTGTCATGCAATCATAAAAAGTGAAAACAAGGTTTCACTTTACATTATAATACGTTTCATAATATTGTGCAGTAATGGCAATGAAATACTTCCTCAGTTTTAATTTCTCATTAATGGAGTTAATAAACTTTATCTTTGTCCGTTTCCGCTTATTGATCGTTAGGGTGTCCTTCCACAAGAGATGTGCTATGCAGCTATGCTGTGAGGATATGAAAGCTAAACTACGAAACTATGAGACCGTTTCCACTGATGCTATGAAGTAGGGCAAGTAATGCGCTATGAAGATGCGCCGCCGCGAAGTAACTGTGCGAGGAAGATGCGCAGCTCGAGCTATGCGATGTATCGACAGTAGGAAAGGCATCCATAACACGCATCTATTTCGATATAAAAAAAAACATAATTTAGTTGTAACCGTTTCCACCGGTGCTCAGCTGTGTAGCCTTATGAATATGATTGGTGGATATCAAACGCATTCATAGCTACGTTGCATAGCGCATCTCTGCTGGAAAAGCGTTTTTAGGTTCGACTGAGAATACCAACTTTGGACAGATATTTACTTAAACTACTATTTTACTGCGATTCCACCAGATGGTAAAAAGAATTACAAGTGATGACGGCGACTCGCACCAGTTTATTAAGAGCCTATTCACTCTACCCTTGAAGACACCTAAACCATAATCGGCCGGGAAGACCGCTGGAAGTAAAATGTTCAAGTCCTTCGATGTACGCGGTATAAATGACGAGGCAAAACGCTTATTCCGGCCCGTAGAGGTGTCAAGTGTGTCAACAACGTAAGGATAGTTAGTAAATTTAATGCTATGCACTGAATCATGAAATGTAAGACAAAGCAAGATAAAATTAGAACACAGAAGCGAGTCATAAATCACTGTCTGTTTATGAGGATACTGCAAAAACGATACTCATAAAAATGATATGAAAACCAGACGCCTTTTATTTTTTAAACTACCGTATCGGAAGTGATCATGCACGTTTGTTTCTGATATCTGTTATCACACGTGAGTTAACTCCGTTAATCTAGGTGACGTCGACGGCAGGTATAGGATTAACTATGTACCTATGGCAGGCAAACAAACCTGCTCATGATATATCTCGTGTTGACATAGATCCATGTATAGCAACTATCGAGTGTTATATGCTAAACATTGTGCACACATAGAACAATAATAGATGCTGTAAAGACTCTTTCATCAGGTTCTCTTTATGGGTTTAGATCTAATGGCATATTATGAATAAAACATAGAAACTATTTCGAGTTAAAAAAAAAAATGTCTGACAGAATTGGAAAGCCTGAAAGGCCGATAGGCACATATTTTTATAAGAATGCCAGTGGGGCAGGCACAGGCCCTAGTCAGAGAGGGAATACAGGCCCAAACCGAATGAGGGTTGTTTAGGAGCCGGGAAACTGAAATGACGTTTGCCTACGTGTCTCAAACGACGCTTTTCAACACTTTCAAAAGTTATAAGTAAACCTTTAGTAACATATTATTGTGAGAAATGACTAGGATTTTTGTTCCTGCGCCTTGGTCTGCTTGTAATAAAATGACGAGTGCTGGTAGGTGTACTTTTCTGCACTCGTACGAAATACACTTCATTGCGAGCCTATATTTATTATCTCAGATTCCCACAATACTGTCTTTTTGTTGCGATACAAGATCACTTGGTACAAAAGGCATTCTTAGTTATATAAAAATAAAATTATGCATGATCCATTGTAACAAAAATTAATATTAATGTTACTTTTTCAAATACAAATCAAAATTATACTGTTAACACATCATAATGGAAAAGAAAGTCTAGAAACATACTCCGCCAAGTGAATTCTAATGCGTACTTTCCAATATCTGTATGCCTTCTCATGAGAGTTATGACTCTTAGTTAATTTTTGTTTATCTCTGAGACTCCGACCATAGATGTAGACTTTTATGATTGACGGATCTCTTAACAGCAAAAGATCAAAAAATTAACAGTTCATTTTGAAATTTTTTTACTGACAAGATATAATCAGTTTTCAAGAAATTTATCTGATTCAAAGTGTACGATTTAGTGTTTTTATTTATCAAATACTTTCGAAACTTAAAAAGGGAAAGCACTTCTTGAATGTATGTCCTAAAAAAGCATTTTTTTTTGAGGTAGGAAATGACCTCTCGCGCGCCGGGTCTTGGTTGAGGCCAAGGTCCGGAGCGAGGAGTGGCAGGCGTTCGCCGACTTTTGCGAAGCAGTATTGCTCGCAAAGGAGGAGGCAGGCCGCATCAGGTAACGGCGCTCTCGCCGCCGCCGGGATTCCGATCCCGATTTCCAGCCACCGTAGGCGCGGGCTTGCGGACAGTGAGCAATGGGTAACTCGCTGTCCGGCCGTCCGGTAACTGTCCGGACGAAGCCCAAGTCGTCGACGGCGCGCACTGTTCCCGCGCGCCTCAAGCAGGGGCCCAGCCGGGTCGAAGCCTACTGGGGCCAGGGTTATCCGAAAGGGAACTCGAGCCCCGGTATGAAGGCTCGAAGGAACGGGGTGGGTTTTTTAGTCAGTAAGAGTCTGACACTATCCCCCGCTCCGCCCAAGAGCAGGGGTTGTCATTGGATGATTTTCCCCACCAAAAAAAAGGTAGGAAATGATCGAATAACTTCTCGCGCTCTAGGGTGGTGCGAGAGGGTATGTCAGACTTACTGACTACAACCAACCTATGTTCCTTTAATCACCGTTCTAGGGCCAGGCCCGGTTAACCCTTTCAAATATTCCCGCAACCCTATGCGAAAGAGAACCGCGGGGTCCTAGAACAAAGGCAAAGCAGAAACATAAGAGTGGGTTTTAATCAGTAGAAGTCTGACACTGACACTTCTCCCGATCCGCCCTAGAAAAGGAGATGTCAATGGATTCCCACAAAAAAAAATTCCTAGCAGGCATTGACCTTTGGTCTTGTCAACTAAGGCGCGCGTTGAATACTTCTTCTCTCGAATCGATGGTTTTCCTTTCCCTCAAAGCTTTTGACCCAGTAGGTTGGTCCCTACACCAGCACTTTGGAGGACCTAAAAATCGCCACTAACGCCGCGTGGAATACTGCACGCCGTCGATTCGGGCACAGTCTTTACCAGACGGCCGGTTCTTAAAAACCCTTAAGATATAAAGATATCAGTCAGAAGCATTATATCTGACGCCTCAATATCACAATAATCTGTTGAACATGTATATAAACCTATCAACCTATAGTTCAATCCATACATCAACTTTTATCTCTGATTGGCATCTTCAAAGATAACAAAAAATAATAGATATATTTCTATCGTGTTTATTACTGTTTTCATTCAAATGTACATATAAAATAATGTCAATGCTACTTATTATAATCACATTAATCAAGATTATATTAGTCACAATTATATTCAAATTATGATAGTCATACATATTTAACATAAATAGCAATATAATCTATGCCACTTTTATTACAATTAAGTATCGTTTTTAACTTCATATTTGTAATTTTTGATGTCTATAGAATATCTTGAAGTCTCAGAACACATGCTATGAACACAAGGAATGCTTTCCACAACATTAATCCTACTTTCATGCCATCTGTACAGCATTCAACACTTATTCGCTAAAATTTTTATAGTTTTTCTAATGTTTCTTGCTTTGCCATAACCATTATTTAGTTACTTTTATAATTTGCTAGCTGAACTCGAAAACATTGTTCTGTCATAGGAAGGTAGGTAGGAGTAGGAAGGTAACAAAATAGCTTACAAACTATTCTCAGACCACAATACACAAAATAATTCATAAAAATTACAAAAAGCCATTTCAGAGGAATTTGATAAAAAAAAAAAATTGACACAAGATTTGTATTGTATATATCAGATTTTTGTCCAGTTATAGTCAGTAATTATATGGGCTGGAAAATTTAACCGAAGTAAACATGTTATGACATAAATGGAATGTGATGTTTTTAATATTAATTCATTAAACCCCAAGCTAACATCGGTATTCACTCTCTCATTGTCTTTCTGTTGTGTCTCTAAATTCAAAAGGTTTAAAACTCTTTTTTCTTGATTACATTATAAATAACCATGTTTTATTATTAAGGGATATTTCACAGTAGTTCCTCCTGAAGGAACAACGAGAGCATAGAGCATTTGTCCATGTCCATATAAACTAATCACTATGAAAGAAAAAAACTGATTCAGCAGTTGCATTACTGTTTGAATGAGAGACAAACAAGCAATATATTCTCATTTAAAATTTAAGTAGGTTAACTAACATCTTATTTATTTAATTAATATAAAACACAAACTCGATGAGAAATATAAAACAATGCATTAAAATCCAATCAAAACTGGGTAATCCCGTACTCATGAGGAGATAATTACATTCATTACTAATAAAGATATCTATTTATTATACCTGTAGTGATT
The DNA here is from genome assembly GCA_910589285.2 of Mythimna ferrago. NCBI lineage: Eukaryota > Metazoa > Arthropoda > Insecta > Lepidoptera > Noctuidae > Mythimna > Mythimna ferrago. The sequence continues at coordinate 9,296,081 of OU342693.1, forward strand.
CTTTCATTTATACATAAGATTATGCAGTTCATGTGATATGATTTTCCTTAAGGCAAAGTTTTAATAATAATTATTATTATTTTATTATTACAGTTGGCTCATATTGTCCCACTGCTGGGCAAGGGCCTCCTTTCACTCCTTCCAATGATCACAGTTCCTCGCTGTCCCAGGCCCAGGCCGTCAATAATAATAATAAATTTATTTGTTATGATACTGTTGTTACAAGGTGTTACATACAATTTTACGTACAAAATATTCTACTATTTTCAGCGTACAAATATCGAATAATTTGCTGACCGAGTACCTTATCTAGCAATTTCATGAGTATTATTTAAAATACCAAAACTTGATGTTATTCCTTGGTAACATATTTAAAATACCAAATGAAAAGTTGGTGCTATACTAAAACATTAAATTAATTTTAAATGTTATGCAATAAATCAAAGATCAGAGTGTCTTCTTATAAAAAATATTTTTTACTGTCAATTATCAACTCTAGAACATGATACAAGTTTAACAAGTTTTTAAACAGGATTCACATGTTGGATCAATAATAAAACATGAATTTAATTCAAAGTTCTATGAATCTTCAAATGAAATGATGTTGAGACCATACATGGTAGGCAAATATTGTTATTTTTTTTTGGGTTTGTGGAGCTCCATCCTGATTTAAAAAAATCTTGTTATATTTATAACACTTTTTTTTTAAAAAAAGCTAGATTTAAAAAGTTTTTGAAGGATTCTTTTAGAAAGAAAAGAAAAATTGAAAAACTTTTATTCGGTACAGACACAGCACAATGGTTATATACACAAAGTAAACAAGAATAAAAGTATAAAGTATGCCGAGCGTGCCCGCACCGAAGGGTGACCATCTCAGCATTTGCTGGGTGTTAAACACTCGGCGCTGGTTTACAGTTAGTTAGTTAGTTTAGCGTTCTATTCAAATAGGAAGTGGAGTAACACGGCAGGTTTAGGATTATTATTTATAGTCATGAATGCCAAATTCTACCCACATGACGACACCGATGCCACAGTGGTTGAGTGAACAACCGATGACCTGTGTGTCGCGGGTTCAATTTCCACACAGAACAAATATTTGTATGACCTACAGCTAAGTATTACAGATCTGGATGTTTTGTATATTTGAACAACCATGATAGAGTAGTTCCTAGAAAACAAAACTTAAAAAAAAGTAGCAAAGAAAAAATGGACCTCAATTAAACCAGGATAAGTACAGTAGGATGATAAGACTCAAGTTAAAATAAAACATAATTACCTGCGGGCTAGGTGGAGTCTCTCCTGTGTGGTGAGGTGTTCCACCTGCGCCATCTCAGACACCAAGTCTGAGTGTTCCATCTTGTCCACTATCTGTAAATGTACACACTGATTCACACACTGAACACTTAGAACAGTACAAGTTGAGACTTAAGACTTAATATATAGTTGCTAAAGGTTTGGGTTTACCCTGGCTAATTTATAGTTCAAACAAAGTTATTTAACAAGTAGGTACTACATGAGTATATATAACTTTCGAAAATTCCAACATACTTGCATATTGATAACTTTGAATCTCACTTTAATATAAAACAAAGAATGTTATTTTATTTTATCATCTTTATCTCTTTCTTATGAGGTAACTTTGAAGTTCTTAACTTTTGTTTGTATTCTATCTTGTTAGTAAATAAAGCATAGATCTCAACTATTGGCAGTAGAAGTACTAGTAAGAAAGGTTTAAGTCCGAGAATAACTACGTAAATATTTTTATAAATAAGAACAGAGGTAATGTACTAAGCATCAAACTTATTGATATCTGACAAGTGTGATAAGATAACAGTCCTAAGTATTTGAAGCCAGTTTAATGAGAATTCGGAAAATTTCGGCTGTAAAATAAACATTGAAAAACTTTCCATCATTTGCAGATAGAAATGTATTTATCTCCATATTACAACAAATAATTCAGTTTTAAAAACAAACTGACAGTTTAGAAAGGCACTAGGTTTCTACAACCTAAATCAACTTTGCAGGTCAACATGATATCAAAACAACTTTTGCGGGAGAAACTATACACTACACATATTTATTCTAAAATATTTTTCACGCTACTTACCGCTGTTCTAGTTTATTACAAATCGTAAGTATGTTTCATTCTTTTATTGATGTATTTGCCACACATGATAAACAGATTGAAGTAAAGGGAGTCATTAACACACATACATATTATTGATATTTGAAGCTAATTGAAATCCATTGTGAGAGAGGAATTTACTGTTACATTCTATTTTCCGTTATTTTTCATGAAAATAAGAAACAAGGAGAAAAATCACAAGACGGCTAGCGAACGAGCGGATGGTTTTACTTTTTTTGGTGACTTGAAAACCTTGACTTGAATACCTGAACTTTGGCGCGAAATCGATTTTGTCAACTTCATGTTTTTAAAAACAATTTTAAATAAGTTGAAATGATTACATAAATTAAATGCGAGTATTTTTTAACAATATAGAGTTGATTGGAAAAATAAAATTTATTCAGAAGGCCGTATGAAGATCACACGTTTGCTAGACTTTAAAGAAGACAAAAATGAAATTCTTATATTGACCGACAGATGGCGCGCAGCAATGATGGCTGCTTATTACAAGCGGCAATTTTGAATCGCAAACTTGTAAGTCTTGTATATTTCAGGTAATGCTTTTTTAGTAAACTTTTGTGTTGAGAGTTAACCGAAAAAAAGTGTAACGGAATTACACTTTTAGAAGTTTTATCATCATGGAGACCGAAAATTTGACTTCTGCGCAACTTGAAGCCAGCGCTCAAGATCCGTTTAGCAATTGTACCTATACGCACCTAATATTGTAATGTGTTACTTATTAATATATCGTGTGATAATACTTTTTGTCGTATTTATTATACGTTCCCAATAACAAAGAAATTGTGCCACGCCACCTCAAGTCTTTTTAACCGACTACGACAAATGGTTGGCCACTGATTCTGATCCCGATTTCCGGCCACCGTAGGCGCGGGCTTGATCAATGGGTCGCTCGCTGTCCGGCCGTCCGGTAACTGTCCGGACCAAGCCCAAGTCATCGACGGCGCGCACTGTTCCCGCGCGCCTCAAGGAGTTGTCAGCAACAGCAGTGACCCAGCCGGGTCGAAGCCTATTGGGGCCAGGGTTATCCTAAAGGGAGCTCGAGCCCCGGTATGAAGGCTAAAAGGAACGGGGTGGGTCTTTTAGTCAGTAAGAGTCTGACACTATCTCCCGCTCCGCCCAAGAGCGGGGGTTGTCATTGGATGATTTTTTCCCACCATAAAAAAAAGTGGCCAGGATTATTCACCAGCAACTTGCTTTGAAATACAAACTTATGGAATCAGAGTATTACAGGTATGTGCCCGACCCAGTTCTCGAAAATGACCATGTCTCGTTGTAGGTACTGGGATCGGTCTATCATTACTGATCGGACTATTGTAGCCAATAAGCTGGATATAGTAGTGATAGACCGATTAGCGCGCCGCGCAATGTTAGTCGATGTCACCATCCCACATGACGAGAATCTCGTGAAAGCTGAGAAAGAGGAAAAAATCAAATATCTCGACTTAGCACACGAGGTTGTCGACTTGTGGAATGTGGACTCGGCTGTCATTGTGCCGATTGTCACGACCGTCAATGGCCATATAGCCAAAAGCTTCGACGACCATCTGTCGAAGCTGTCGTTGCGCGGATGGATCAAGGGCCTGATACAGAAGGCAGTACTCCTCGATACGGCTCGTATTGTGAGGAGGTTCCTGTCTCTGGAGCTCTAACCACCGGTAGCTTGGACCCTGCTCCCGACACCGGCGGACAACTATTTTTTGGAACGAAGTTCCTTATCGCGCGTTGTGAAAGGGGGCTAGACGGAAAAAATTCTCACGAAAAATTGTACCGACACTTTTACTGTCAAAATATAAATCCAAGATGGCGGCTGCAAGAAATTATCAACCTTTTCGTCATGGGTCTCGTTTTCATGGTTTTCGAGGGTGTTGAAACCGATGGTACTGTCAAAATATAAATCCAAGATGGCGGCTGCAAGAAATTATCAAATTTTTCGTCATGGGTGTCGTTTTCATGGTTTTCGAGGGTGTTGAAACCGATGGTACTGTCAAAATATAAATCCAAAATGGCGGCTGCAAGAAATTATCAAATTTTCCGTCATGGGTGTCGTTTTCATGGTTTTCGAGGCTGTTGAAACCGATAGTACTGTCAAAATGTAAATCCAAGATGGCGGCTGCAAGAAATTATTAACTTTTCCGTCATGGGTGTCGTTTTCATGGTTTTCGAGGGTGTTGAAACCGATAGTACTGTTAAAATATAAATCCAAGAAGGCGGCTGCAAAAAAAAAAAATTTTTCGTCATGGGTGTCGTTTTCATGGTTTTCAAGGGTGTTGAAACCGATAGTACTGTCAAAATGTAAATCCAAGATGGCGGCTGCAAAAAATTATTAAATTTTTCGTCATGGGTGTCCTTTTCATGGTTTTCAAGGGTGTTGAAACCGATAGTATTGTCAAAATGTAAATCCAAGATGGCGGCTGCAAGAAATTATCAACTTTTTCGTCATGGGTGTCGTTTTCGTGGTTTTCGAGGGTGTTGAAATAGTGCTGTTAAAATGTACATAAATTGGGATAGTATTTTTTAGTTATCTTGTATTGGCTAGACGGAAAAAATTCTCACGAAAAGTTGTAACGATACTTTTTGCTATAGTAAGCTATTGTAAGCCGTGCGGCGTGCGCATGTTTCTCTGTCTATCTCTCTCTGTCTCTTATAGAAAGCAAGCCAGAACGGAACTTCGTTCCAGCCGGGTGTCCCTTGACACCTCAGTATTTTTTATATTTTTGAATGTTTTTTTTTAGTTTTTTTTTTTTTAAAGAAATATTTAAAAATGTAAATGATATGTTAAAATGGAAAATAAAGGAGATAATAATAATATTTTTTTTTCCACTACTAATACACAACGCCATCTAATCTCAAGCTAAGCAGAGCTTGTGTTATGAGTACTAGACAACTGATAAACATACTTATAAATTTCTAAATAAAGTCAAGGGATCTCGCAGAAGATCTCGTGGACGCTCTCCTACACGATGGACGGACCTTATCAAAGCCATAACACACTACAGCGTAAATGAAGGCTCCCAAGCCGCCAAACACAGAGCTGTATGGCGTCGTATCGCGAGACAGGCGGTGGTGCGGGACTCGACCGAGACATGACCACGACCGAGACATGACCACGACCACTCTGTCAAGAGTGAACGACTAAGAAGATATTTCTAAATACATATATATTATAGATAAATTACACCCAGACACAGAACAAATGATCATGCTCATCGCACAAACATTTGTCCTGGGTGGGAATCGAACCCACGACCTCCGGCATAGCAGTCAGGGCCACTAACCACTAGACCAACAGGCCAGCCATATTTGTTCTAGTAGGGCCTACGTTGTAAAATAAACCTCGATAACTTTTGATATGGTATCCGTCGGGACCTCCCACTGGTAGTTAGGTATGTTCATCTGCTCCCTCATACCTTCTAAACGTCTTGTCATCTATCTTCTATAATATAAAAATGAATCGCAAAATGTGTTGGTAAGCGCATAACTCAACAACGCCTGGACCGATTTCGCTAATTCTTTTTTTGTTGTGTTCTTTATTATGAGGAGAAGGTTCTTATGGGAAAAAAAATGAAAATTAGGGTAGTGTAGGGTAGAGTAGGGTAGTGTAGGGTAGTGTAGGGTAGAGTAAGGTAGAGGAGGGTAGAGTAGGGTAGAGTAGAGTAGGGTAGGGTAGAGTAGAGTAGAGTAGGGTAGAATAGGGTAGAGTAGGGTAGAGTAGGGTAGAGTAGGGTAGAGTAGGGTAGAGTAGAGTAGAGTAGGGTAGGGTAGAGTAGGGTAGAGTAGGGTAGAGAAGGGTATAGTAGGGTAGAGTAGGGTATAGTAGGCTGAAGTAGGGAAGAGCGGGAGCGAAGCCGCGCGGGCAAAAGCTAGTATATATAAAAAATGAATCCCTATTTCCTTGGTCACGCCATCATGCGTGAACGGCTGGACCGATTTCGCTAATTCTTTTTTTGTTGTGTTCGTTATTGTGAGGAGAAGGTTCTTATGGAAAAAAAAATGAAAATTAGGGTAGTGGAGGGTAGAGTAGAGTAGGATAGTATAGGGTAGTGTAGGGTAGAGTAAGGTAGAGTAGGGTAGAGTAGGGTAGAGTATGGTAGAGTAGGGTAGAGTAGGGTGGAGTAGGGTGGAGTAGGGTGGAGTAGGGTAGAGTAGGGTAGAGTAGGGTATAGTAGGGTAGAGTAGGGTATAGTAGGGTAGAGTAGGGTAAAGTAGGGTGGAGCAGAGAAGAGCGGGAGCGATGCCAGGCGGGCAAAAGCTAGTAATTTAATAAATAAGGCACATATGTACCTACCTACATTTCAGTATTGTAGGAAGCGTCTTGATCGTTCGCTGATTAATAGAGGTTTGCATACGAAACTAAATATCTCTATGTATAATAGTAGTTTATGTGACTAGGGGATAAAGCAGTGTCTTTAGGTCGCGGGCGGCATGTTGAATTCCGAACGAAACGAAGGTTGCTGATTTTAATCCCGAACGATAGTGAGGGATTTATAAAATTAACTCCCGAGCATTGCGAGATGGTTAATAAAAAAACCTGAGTGGAGTGAGGAATTCAAGCCGCCCAAGACAAAGACAGCTTTATCCCCGTGTTGCATACTCTACTTTTTACACCATCTGTGAGATAATTAAAAGACAATTTCAATTTCACCAAATCATATACTTACTAGAAAAATATAAGTATTATATTTACAAGTTCATCAAACAAACAAAATTCACTACTCCAAGATTTTATAGTTTCAATTTTTTTTAATGCTCCCGTAAGTAAGCTCGTTTTATTCTATTTTCTTTTTTTTTTGTTAGTGGCCAGTTTGAATTTTGAGTCAACTTGTTCGATGCACGTACATTTTAATTCACAATGTTGAAGATTTTTGATGTTCCAAATTCAAATCTCATTATTCCCTAGGAATCAGCCATACTGCATTATCCCCCTAGGGATAAAATGACTTGCTTTAGGTGAGGTTTGTATGACGTATAAAACGACATTATCGAGCAGGTGGTGTAAAATAGTAGTTTATGTGACTAGGGGATAAAGCAGTATCTTTAAGTCGCGGGCGGCATGTTGAATTCCGAACGAAACGAAGGTTGCTGATTTTAATCCCGAACGATAGTGAGGGATTTATAAAATTAACTCCCGAGCATTGCGAGGGAGTTAATAAAGAAACCTGAGTGAAGTGAGGAATTTAAGCCGCCCAAGACAAAGACAGCTTTATCCCCGTGTTGCATACTCTACTTTTTACACCATCTGTGAGATAATTAAAAGACAATTTGGTCGACCAAATCATATATTAGAGAAATATATTATGTTTACAAGTTCATCAAACAAACAAAATTCACTACTCCAAGATTCTATAGTTTCAATTTTCTATAATGCTCCCGTGTCGTCAGTACGCACGTTTTATTCTATTTTCTTTTTTTTGTTAGTGGCCAGTTTGAATCATAGTGATTACATACTCTTTGGTTTGAATTTCGAGTCAACTTGTTCGATGCGCCTACATTTTAATTCACAATGTTGACGATTCTTGATGCTCCAAATTCAAATCTCATTATTCCCTAGGGATCGGCCATACTGCATTATCTCCCTAGGCATATAATGACTTGCTTTAAGTGAGGTTTGTATGACGTGTAAAACGACATTATCGAGCAGGTGGTGTAAAAAAATATTTTTCATTACTAATACTCTGAAAGTAGGTCTGAAGTTGCCTGAGGAGCGGGCTGAAAGTGATACTTTTCATCCCTAGGGAGTTTTACTTTACAACTGACAGCTGTCAAATTATTAAAAAAAAAAGTAGTTCTATCTTCACATTTCTATTGAACCATGTTCCAATTTTCCATACAGCCGGTCAATCGCAGCGTGATATAAAATTGAAATAACTTAAAAACAAGTATTTAATGTAATATTTTAACTATTTCTTTAAAATACTTACTTTATTTTTAAAAGATTACAATTAATTTCTAATTTTTCGTTAATGAGGCTGAATAGCTGGCCGGCCGCAGAAAAAAAAAACAAAATGGCGGGAAAGTGGCAATCAGTCGTTGGTTTTTTCGAGTTTTGTTTACATTTCCGTACAACAGAGATTTGTATTAACACGTTATGTTTATCAGATTAAAATAGTGATTTAACGCCTAATTTCATAAGAGAAGATGTTAAAGCAGTAGTGGAATACCTTTTACCGCCTAAATCAGAAGAAAAATACCTACTTAAAATCATAGGCACGACGACTCAGGTTTTACAAACTTTTTATTTTATTTTTAGTTTCCTCGTATTCGTAATGAAAAGCACAGTGTTTACCTCGGGGTGAAAGTAACCCATTTAACCCCTCGAATTAGCGACCTCGCTCCGCTCGGCCGCCAACTCCTTCTCGGGACGAAATGAGTTACTTTCACCCCTAGTGTAACAATGTACTATTTCATTACTCATACTCTGAAAGTAGGTCTGAAGTTGCCTGAGGAGCGGGCTGAAAGTGATACTTTTCATCCCTAGGGAGTTTTACTTTACAACTGACAGCTGTCAAATTATTAAAAAAAAAACTAGTTCAATCTTCACATTTCTATTGAACCATGTTCCAATTTTCCATACAGCCAGTCAATCACAGCGCGATATAAAATTGAAATAACTTAAAGACAAGTATTAATTAAATAATGTTATATTTTAAGTGATTTATTTGTTCAACTATTTCTTTAAAATACTTTATTTTTAAAAGATTACAATTAATTTCTAATTTTTCATTAATGAGGCTGAATAGCTGGCCGGCCGCAGAAAAAAAAAACAAAATGGCGGGAAAGTGGCAATCAGTCGTTGGTTTTTTCGAGTTTTGTTTACATTTCCGTACCACGAGATTTGTATTAACACGTTATGTTTATCAGATTAAAATAGTGATTTAATGCCTAATTTCATAAGAGAAGAGGTTAAAGCAGTCGTGGAATACCTTTTACCGCCTAAATCAGAAGAAAGATACCTACTTAAAATCATAGGTACGACGACTAAGGTTTTACAAACTTTATTTTTTATTTTTAGTTTCCTCGTATTCGTAATGAAAAGCACAGTGTTTACCTCGGGGTGAAAGTAACCCATTTAACCCCTCGAATTAGCGACCTCGCTTCGCTCGCCCGCCAACTCCTTCTCGGGACGAAATGAGTTACTTTCACCCCTAGTGTAACAATGTACTATTTTTGTTTCATACTTTCTAATAGAGTCAGAATCAAAAAAGAGACAAAATCAGTCATAATAAACAGCCATGTAGCTCCACTCTTAGCAAGATCGGAGACTCTACACTCGAAGTTGCGGACGATTACGTCTAGAGCTACCTTTGGGCAGACAGTCTAGTTGGGCAGATCTTATTTCGAGAAATAGGTTGACCGTCGAATCCGAGTCGGCTGTTGTGTATTTTTTATCTTTTACACTAGACTAACGCTTGTAATTAATATTCTTTACTTGTAAGATATTACAAAAACTGCTTCTATCAATGTAAATGAGCTTTCTGTAAGGAAGTGCCTTCCTAAAATAAAAATTGATCTTTCCATGGGAGATACATTTTTGTTTGACGAAGATCGTCATCCAATGTTAACCGGTTTTGATGATTCTTTTCTTTTGAAGAGTAATTTTACGAGGTGTTCCTTGAAGATCTGCTAAAGAACTTTAGACATAGTCCATGGAAATCTTAAATAAATCTTAGATTTTTTTTTTGTTATTGTTAGGCTCGCGTTTGACCACCATCTCACCTGTTGGTAAGCGATGATGTGGTCGACGGTGGAGCACGCTATCTTAAAAGTAACCTATTCACTCTTGACTTAAAGACCCCTAAGTTGTAGCTATCAGGAAACACAGACTCCGGCAGGGAATTCCACTCCTTGGCTATACGCACAATAAATGTGTTCCCAAAACGCTTTGTTCGTATGGGTGGGATGTCCACCATATATCGGTGGCGCAACGCCGTACGTCATGTGGAATTCATTCGGGATTGTTGCAATTCCATATCTGTTTATTGTTATGACCATTTCACAACATGACTTCACGCCGGTAGGTAGGTACGTTCTGAAGGGGTACGCATTATACCAATTATGTTCAATGTCAATGTAATTGAAATTATAAAGTCGAGCAAAACTTTTTTGTTTATGTTGTCAATCTTGATGTTTATTTTTGTGTTAAATTATAAGTCCATAGCAGTATGGGTCGCATAGATACCTAAATTAATTTGCCAATCCCAAAGTAATGAATAAGTAGACCATCTGGGTTAGGTACCATGACGTTCAAAGTAAGATTATTTTATTGTTATTCCAGAGTGGGTAAGAGACAGAGCTATTCAGGTTATCTAGCGCCATCTCTTAGCCACTCTGGAATATGAATGAAACAATCTTACTTTAAACGTCGTAGTAACCCACCAAGACCCTTCAAGCAACTTCAAAATTTCCTGCAACCGAATGAACCTGTTATGAAGCCCGGTTTTAGCTGAAGTTACACTGCGATACTCCTACATCACACTAGCAATAGCTGCCCCCCATGATTTCACCAACGTCTTCGATTATTGCTCCGTTTTCGTAGGTCCTAGCGTAATGTTATATAGCCATTAACCTTCCTCGATAAATAGGTTATCCAACATTAAAATATTTTTTTTTAATTCGAACCCGTAGTGGAAGGGATTAGCGTGTTCAAACAAACTCTTCAGCTTTGTTTGAAGTAGTTTAAGTCAGTAGCTAGGTGTGGGCGAAGCGGCTCCTCGCCCACGGCCTCGCATAAAGTGGCCTCTTTAAGAGAGCTCTTTAAGAAAGAGGTTTTTTTTGTAATTGATAGGCTCGCATTTAGCCACTATTTCACCTGATGGTAAGCGACGATGTAGTCGAACACTGCGTTGCGACAGTTTCTGTCTCATTTTCGAATTTATGAAAGAAAAAGGCCTCACTGATGCGTCTTCACCCGCGTCTAAATTAGTCCACGCTACGCCTCTGATTTAAGTTATCTAAGGGCCTGCGCTAGGGAATGCAAAAACCGCCAAAATTACAAACCGGTTTTTTTTTCGGTTTTCCTAAGAAAAAAACCGGTTAACCGGGTAACCGGTTTTAAAATTAGTTTTTTTGAAATTTATTTTTAAGTGAAAATTTTAATTTTTTTTTGCTTTTGAAATTCTCTATAAATATTTTTAAACTTATCTTGGAACTTATCTATTAAAAAATATATTGTATAACTAATATGAATCCTGTTAAAAATAAAAAAATCTCATCTTCATAAAAACGAGTGTCTCAGAATGATGTCATACATAGAGAATCTAAGCTAGAAGTTAATATATACTTCTACTTAAAATACTCACCACTAGCTTTAGCCCGCGGCTTCGCCCGCATACATAAAATATAGCCTATGTCACTCAGGAACAAAGCAGATCTCTGTCGGTGAAAAAAATTTACCCATCGGACCAGTACTTCCAGAGGTTACCTCTTACAAACAAAAAAACATAAAAAAACAAGCTTCACCTCTTTATTATACGAGTATTAGTATTAGTGTAGATTAGCCCTATCACAGGCTTTTAAGCGTTCAGACCACGCGTCATCTGTTTACGCAGGGTGATAACGCTGAACGTAAAGGATTTTTAAGGATTTTGAGTTATTGTTACATACAGCCCATGCTCTCTAATATAGATCTTAATTTGTAGTACACGGGTTGAGGTCTGGGCTAGCCAAATGTCAATCATCAGCCTTAATGAAGCCCGAAACACTCGCTGCAAGGCAAGCCTGGGTAGTGCGTGCCTTGTGACCGGAAGCTGAGTCTTGCTGAAAAACCCCTAGTATATTATCAAAGAGAGAGAGGCTTTAAGGGGCTTTGCTATGGCGTTTAGGATAGTATCTTGATACTCTTTAGCTGAAGTTAGAGTAGCCCATTTTCACGAAAATGAACCATGGTCATTCCGTGATACCCTCACCAAACCATTACTGATGCCGCATGATGATCATTCAGGACTCTGATAACCTGTTGAGAGTGTTCTTTGGAGTTAGAAGCTTACACATCATCATTTCAGCCGATAGACGTCCATTGTTGGACATAGGCCTCCCCCAAGTGTCGCATCGAGTCCCGCATCCATCGGATTCCCGCAACCTTCACCAGGTCATCGGTCCATCTTGTAGGAAGCATTTCGACGCTGCATCTTCCAGTACGCGGTCGCCACTCCAAAACCTTTCGGCCCCAACGGCCATCTGTTCTGCAAGCAATGTCCCATTGCCACTTGAGTTTGGCGATTCTGTGTGCTATGTCGGCAACCTTGGTTCTCCTGCGGATATCTTTATTTCTGATCCAATCACGCAAGGAAACTCCGAGCATAGCCCTTTTCATTGCTCTTTCGGTGATTTTAAGCCTTCTGATGAGGCCCCTTGTGAGCGGCCACGTTTCGGCACCATATGTCATCACTGGCAACACGTACTGGTCATAGACTTTCGTCTTGAGACACTGTGGTATATTGGACGAGAAGCTACCGCGCAGCCTCCCGAACGCTGCCCAGTCGAGTCGGATTCGACGGAGATTAGGTCTACACAACTGGATTGTCTGTCCGAGGTAGACGTAATCGTTCACAACTTCGAGTATAGCAGAGTCTCCAATCTTAGTAGGAGTGGGTGCTACATGGTTGTTTCTCATGATTTTAGTTTTGTCCATGTTCATTTTAAGACCCACTCTTTCGTAAGCTCTACTGAGGTCATTGAGCATTGTGGTGAGCTCTTCCGTAGTCTCAGCCATGATCACGATGTCGTCGGCAAACCGAAGGTGGGTGATGTACTCGCCATTGACAGTTAGAAGCAGTTAGAAGCTTACATCCGATAATTTTGCTTGTTGCAATATTCCTTGATTCTGAAAATTTTCTCATCGGTAGCAAGAATATCCCTGAGTTTTTCATCAGTGTAACGAACAAGCAAAGATTTTGATCTTTTCACTCTCTCTTCTATAAAAGCGACTCGTTTAAGCTGATGATGTTATGATGAGTAACAACGGTGGGTATTCTATCTGCGAATAAGAATTTTGGTGTCCTTGTGAGATTTTAATTCTGGCCCTGACAGCATTCACTGCCTGTTCTCACGACACGCGGCCGGCCTGGATTTTTAATGATCGTAAACAGAAGAACTGTACAATTGATGTAGCTATCACTATGGTACATAAATATCAATAAACAAACTTACGACTGATATCAAGCCTCAACAGTGTTTTAAAACAACGTTTGCTAAAAACCAGTGTCATTTGAAAGTAATAAAAAAAAAAACTCTAAAAAACCGGTTACTTGAAAAAAAAACCGTTTTTTTTAATCATTAAAAATATGCCGAAAAACCGGTTTTTCGGTTTTCGGGTTAACCGGTTTGCATTCCCTAGCCTGCGCTCACTTGAGACAAGACCGTCTTAGGCAGACTTGTCTACGACGTCGCAGACGTGTCTACGACGTCTGCGACAACACTGTTTTGTCTACGTCGTCGCAGACTAGTTTACGTCGTCTGTGACAAGACTGTTTTGTCTACGACACGGGGCACTAGGTCTGTTGATAAGATATCGTAGACAAGTCTGTCTAAGACGTCTTGTCTCAAGTGTGCGCAGGCTCTAATGGCCGAACAAGATGACGTTATTGCTATTTCAACAAAATAAAATACCAAATAGGTAACTCTCAAATGTGATTTTTATTTCAGTTTATATCTATTGTTCTACTATAGTACAGTTTTAACAATAATTTAGTATAAAAGAAAACCACAATATCATCAATCAATGAGCGGTGTAGATATTCTACGCTAGGCACTATTATTTTTATCAATTGACACACCATAATCTCTTTTATACAAAGCTTGCTTATAGTAGATGTACCTAGAGGTCTTTGATTTAAAAATTACTATCGTATTTGCACCTTCTTTCACAGAACATGGCGTTCGAAAGACAGACAGATCGTTCGCTAATAGGATCAACGGTATTTATTTAGGTTTCATAAACAGAGTGCCTAGACGAGTTTGTCTTACGTTAACGCGATCGACACGTTTATGTACGGCATTTGGCTCTGTGATTGGCTAAGAGCGTCCTTTTTGAGGTACATTTTCATACAATCGCTTTTTTTTTTCTATGGGAAAATTCATCCAATGACAACCCCCGCTCTTGGGCGGAGCGGGAGATAGTGTCAGACTCTTACTGACTAAAAAACCCTTCCCGTTCCTTCAAGTCTTCATACCGGGGCTCGAGCGCCCTTTCGGATAACCCTGGCCCCAGTAGGCTTCGACCCGGCTGGGCCCCTGCTGTTGCTGACAACTCCTTGAGGCGCGCGGGAACAGTGCGCGCCGTCGACGACTTGGGCTTGGTCTGGACAGTTACCGGACTGCCGGACAGCGAGCTACCCATTGCTCACTGTCCGCAAGCCCGCGCCTACTCCGCAAGCCCGCGCCTACTTCATACAATCGCTCTTACGTGATTATGATGTTACACACATCTTTTTCTAGATATTTTGAATATACAGCTATCTTATGGATAATAAGGCTTCTATACAAATCAAAACATAAATTTTTGTAAAACTAGTCTAGTAATGATCTCTGAAAATCTGCTATTTTACGTGAACTCTGGCTCTCCTTAATGTACTCATATATTAAAAATATAAAAGTACATCAATCGAAGTCTTGAACATTTAATCTAGGTTCCAACTGTCGCCAATTTTTCTGAAAAACTTTTAGGGTTTTTGAAAAAAAAAAACGTATTTCCTGGAACAAGTTTTGTGAAATATTCGAGTAAATCACGGAATTACCGAATGCCAATACAATTTTCAGGCGTCATCTCTCTTTTTTTGCATTGCCTCTACATCAAACATCGCATTGGAATGCTTTAGATGAAGCAACGGGCTTTTTTAAGTCATGCTCGACATTGACGATAGGCGAGTGGAAAAGGGAGTTCGAAGCGGGCCAATTGAAGCGATGAACGTCATAAACGTATCGATCGCGTTAACGTAAAAGAAACTTGCACAAAACACTCTTGTATCTACATAATAAATGCGAGTACCTATAACATACATGACACAGTCACAAACAAGTACTAAAAAAAACATAACAAATACAACTTAGGTTACTAAAAACCGTTCAACATTGTAAGACCTTATCTATGTCTGCTGTGGTTATTCTGTCCTCATCATTTGCTCATGAAAAAATAGAAGTATTTATATAACAAGAAGGTATTAAGTATTTAGCTAAGTATGTATTAAGTTTGGTCAGAATTTTAAACACTGAGTGTATTTTAAAGTTGATTATACATATATGTATGTGGTAAAAAAGAATTAAAACAAAAAAATCACACATTAAATTGCTAATTTATTCGATATCTACTCACTAAATTCAGCGCATGAGTTCTCATGGAACAACAATTTGATTAATGAACGCACTAGTACTTACTTAGGTGGTATCAAATTAATAATATCTAGTATTTTAACGAGATAAATTTATAATAACGCTCTATGTATGAATGTTACCAAAATTTTCCGGAGTTGGTTATTTTTTATAAATTATTTTGTATTGTAGGTACTTTTTACTTTTTGAAAAGTAGTACTGAAAATGTATATTTTTATTACCTATTATTTTTCCAAAATGAAATCCGCGAACAAGATAGGAATAATTAAGATATCGAATAGAAATGAATCGAGCAATATTCGAGATCTATAATGACCAAATTAACGATGACTTGTTGATGTTTCAATAAAAATGGTCAACAAACAGTGTTATTTACATAAGTGAGTATGATACACTTTCTATAACACTACATCTATTATTGTTCTAAATTAGTCTATTCATCATAAACAAGAGTATATAGGTTCACACCTATATCTAAAAATATCTAATAACAATTCAACATTTTCATTGCGCTAATGTCTTTGTTTAAAAGTATAGGTATAAGGCCCATTGTAAACGGACGCGTAGCTTCACAGACGCATAAACTGTCTGAGTGTCTGTCGACGAAGCGGCAACGCCGTCGTGCTGTCGTGTCGTTGCTCGTTGTCGTCGATAGAATTCCATAGTTTTGTGTGTAAGTTTCACGCAGCCCTACCTACACCAAGCGTATAATCACGAATACGCGTCTATGAAGCTACGCGTCCGTGGACAGTAAGCCTAAGAAATTTTTATACAGATTAATTAAGACTAGAATGACGTCGAATTGCCAATGACATCATGAGAATTTTAGATTATAATAACTACAATGTCTTACTCGATCGAAGTGTTGAAACTGATTCGTCTTACCGAACTAGTAGGATTTTTTTGATGTGAAAATTGAAATAGAAGATCGAGGATTGTTTGATTTCTAAAATGAAAATGCATTTTGATTAGATTTTTGAGTTGGAAATTAGATAAAGGAAAATGTGTCAATTTTCCACGAGCGAGAACATAGCATTTTGTCTACATTTTTTTTTTGGCTACTTTAAGTGGATAATTCGTAAAAATATATACCAGGCTTTCACGATCTAGTAAAATTGTCAAAACGCGTGTCTGTATATTTACATAGCAAACACAAATATCCTACCTCTACAAAATCACATCTCAATCAATTAAAACTAGTGGTATTGTCATTGGCAACAAGTGCCAAGTTCAAAATCGTTAATAACTTTACATAAATATAATTATTGTAAAGCGATTACCTAACATACAGTGCTGGATGTAATTACATGATATTTTACAAAGAGCGTACAAAAATACACTTCAAACAACTATACAAATTGGTTTAGGTAATTGTACTTAACTGAATATTAATTCTTGATTAAGAGCTAGAATTCCGTACTCATATTTTTATGGAGCTTTTCAATTGATGCCGTATACGTAAAAAAAAGGCGAGATCTTTATTGGAAAGTATTTTTGTTATTTTTTTCAAGACTTATGTCTACCAGTCGTTGCAAGATGCATTTCATCGCAACGCGTCATATTCACATCTTAGAATGTACTTATAATTACAGCTACCTCCAAAGCCTCAGACAGGATTACCTGGCAAGCAATTTTACGTTTTATAAAGATTCCTACCTAAACTCTACCGCACAATATTTATCTCGCTTAGTGTGCGTATCATGATTATTGACCGACATCGACATATGAACGCAACTTAGTATACTCGGACACCGTAACGTTAGTCAAGATCCCAAGTCTTTTTTTATCACATGGAACCTACAATCATAATGAAAGCCCCTGAGATCGTATAGAATTTTTGGCAAGGTCATCTACATATTTGCATATAAATACAGATTTCAATTTGAATAAAATTCGTTACTGGTGATTAATTAACTCGTTTTTTTATTCTATGCTCATTTACTTATCATTATACACCACAGATTCACAGCACTTTTTATAAAGTTTGTGTTTGAGACATGCACATATCATCGTCCGCGATGGCACGTTACTCTAACGTCTTGTACTTTAACAGTGGCAACCTGTCCGGGTCACCACGGCGGCGCACTCAGGTGTTCTCGTCTGAGGAGTCTTCAGACGAGGAGCTGGTGTGCAGGGTGGACGCCATGGTCAGCTGTCGGATGAACGGTTCCCTGGGGAGGCTCTGCTGACCGAGCGGCAGCCGCCTTACGCCCATGCGCTCACTTTCTGGTAGTGATTTGCTGCATTTCTCTTCTGTTATCGCATCACGAGATAATGATCTGAAATGCGATAAATTTGCGGTTTTATATACCTACCTATTTAAAAGAGTAGTATAAAGGTGTTATTGACCACTAAATCATTGTCCGGCAACTGCTGGACATAAATCTTTTAATAATTTTAATGAGAGATAAGGTTGTTAATAGCTTTCTTGCTCAAAAAGACTAGATAGACTGTGTTCTAAAAATCAGGTCAAATAAAGAACTTCTTGGCGTACGTACCCAGTCAACTCCAACATGGATCCTCTTCGACATTGTCCTCTATGTGGTCCCTGCATGATGCTGGCTGGTCTGCTCGACGCGCCCAGTGGGTCCGAGTGCGCCACATCCTCCATCAACAGCACTGACGGACCACCCAGGCTCGTGCTTCTCTTGGACAGCATGCTTGGTCCTTGTCTCCCGACAGGATCCTTCGACGTTCCCTCTCCTTTGCTCCAACTATCTCTGTTCCCCTCCGAGTCGGACAGCACCACACTCTCGCCAGCACCCTGTGTGGAGCTAGAGCTCTCTCTTCGGAACAGACCTATGATAGATTTTGGATGTTTTGGCTTCTCTATGCCTCCTGATACCGGGATGGTATTATGAAAATGGATGTGTTTTACAGCGGGATAGGATAGAAGGGAGAAAAAAGGAAAAAAACGTGTCAGAAAAAGTTGATAAATAAGTCTAAAGACTAAGGTACATAGTGCAAAATAAGTTATTTATCATTTAAATTAATTTAAACTAGTTATTAAGGAGCACTAACTTTAATTGGCCATGGAATGGTTTAATCTTGGGAAGTCTATTTCTTTATTTAATGGTTAAGTGTTGTGTATTTTAGGTGCTACAAATGAAACGTTATCAATAAAAGGAATGAATTAATTGATAAAAGCTAACATGCACAGTGTTTAGTGGGCAAATGTAATGTTCCCGAAAGAAATTAAATTATGAAAATGCACGCTACAATCTCTAGGGTGTAGGTATTGTGCATCTAAAAGGAGATCTAATTTCATCAAAAGTAAAAATAACTAGATTGAAAGAATTAGAATAATACAATTTGCAGTTTCCTTAACTTACTTCATTACTTTCGATCAAACTCTAAATTATGCTGGATGATGAAAATAACTTTAAAAACGTAATTCAAAATATTTAAAAATAATAATTTTGATGCTAATATTTTTACTGTGCCAATTTATTATCGGAATAATTTTCCCCAAAAACTAACTTCGTAGCTCTGTTGGCCATGGCTCTACGCGCCACGTGCTACGACTTCGTAGACCAATAGGATGCCCCTACGTGCCTACGCTGCTACGCAAAGGCCTACGATGATTTGCCTTACATTTCGACTTTTACAAAGCTTTCATATACTGCCCTGCATTAATGCCACTTCCATTATATTTTTACAATAATTATTACATATAAATAATAATATCATAATAATAATATCATAATATCATAATATTATTTAATAATTTTGTTACTAAATATTAAAATGTTCAAACAAATACCAAACTTACTTACCTAAGAACGTAGCCGAGGGTGAGCTATACGCTAGATACTCTTTGTTGGAGGCCCAAGCAGGGAACTCGGACTGCTTGAGGGCGCCGCAGCCCGAGCCCTCCATTTCCTCGCGTTTCCATGGCAACATCGTTTCCGTAGCCGTCGGGGTGGCCACGCGAGCGTGCTCAGCTACTATCATGTAGGTGTCTGTGATTATAAAATTAAGTACAGATAAGCATTCTTACATGAGTAACTTTACATCGTGAATATATGTCGTAATTAGTTCCTGACAAACTCGAGTATAGAGTTTAGTAGGTATTTTGTGTTTTGAATTGATTTTTAGGCACTCGTTTGTATTAAAAACTTTATGGGTTGCATTTGAATTGAATGTTCGTCAAATATAACGGGAGTATTTTTGTTTAAAAAACTGATAATTATCTCGAATTTTGTATTCGAATACTTGCCATTATCATCAGACAGTCTCCTTTCGTCTTCTTCAAGAATATCCTCATTGGGAACTAAAATGTTTCAAAAATTGACGTTAAAGTTTGATTTTGGTAATTTTGAAACTAACCTAAAGTGAACTGAATGAAAAATACGTTATATTAATACATTATTATATAAATACGCAACTAATTAATTCAAAAAATATTGATTGGAGTAAATGTTTGAATTCATATTATATATTTTTTTATAAATAGGTATATAAATAAATAAATTTATAAATGTAATATAAAGTACGTTTATACGTTTTAAAAGGAGCTAATTCAGAACTGTCTGGGAACAAAATGTCATATATATACATATGCATAAACATATATTTCTATCTATACATTTAGAACTAAAGAGGGACTCACTATCTCAAATCTAATAATATTTATAATATTACATATAATACATAATATATAAATACTAAATAATAATATGCATGCAATACTTACTGTTCGACTAGATAGACATCCATTTTAGAATAATAACTTTTAATAATATAACCAATCTAATAATATATAATTGGTAAAAGGTGGGGATGTACAGTTTTTAAATAAACATGTGACAGTAATAAAATATATAGTGTAGTAGGTGTATTATTAGATTGGATATCAAGCGCTATTTAGCAAAAATAGGAAATAAACCAAGGAATTATAGTATGTGTTTATGACATGCAATAGTAACATTGAATCGGACGACTAATCTTTGCAAAGCGTCTGATGAAAAGAATATTTTCAGTCTTTCTATGTAAGCAAAAATATGTTTAATATTTTAAAATTAAAATATAATTAACAAACGTGGCTAAAAACGATACCAAAACATCTGATTCAAGAAATGGACTAATAAAATGTTAGTGCCCAGCGCTACCCATGTTTTAAAAATTAACGCTAAAGTGATGTTATATACAGCCTGTGCCTACCTTGAGCGTGTAATACTGACACAATCATGATTTGCAGTAATCGTAGCACAGTCACATCAAAGCATAATCTAAATTAAAATCTTGATCATCAGACGCAGTATGCACGCAGTTCTAGTGACAATTATGAAAACAGTTCAGTTCTGAAGTAAACACATACCAAAGTTATACGTGGATCTGTCCCTTCTCCACGGTAAGGATTTCTCAACAGCTGTCGGGAGGATCTCTTCAGGCGTTTTAGCGTACTGCTTGACGATCCTCGCTTTCAAGGGATTGAATCCGGGCAGGTTAGCCAGTTGATTTAAAAGTGAACTACTATTTTCTTTATGCGAGGACGTCGGACTGACTTCTTTGTATCCAGCTGATAATATTATCATCGCCAGTTGTCGAGAGTATCGGTTAGTTTGCGGTGCCACATGAAGATTGCCAGAAGGGAAGAAAACGACGATCAAACACAAAGAATATCAAACAAGCAGAGATGAACAGATACGTAGCGATTAGAAGATTAGTGTGTATTCCTAAACGACTGATGGAATGGTATTTGTGGCTCAGGACAGAAGAGAATAAAATAATTTTGGATTGGAACCAACTTTACTAACAAACCTTCTAGATTGATAAACGACACTCGACAATATGCTCTTGAATGATATTCTTTCTAACCGTAAATATCCAATATAAACCTACGTGAGACTGATAGTCACAAGCTACCAGATTTTCAAGTATAAAATAAAAAGTTTGCATTATTAATACGATATTTTTATCTCGTAGTAATGAAATTTTAATTATTTTCGGATACTAAAACATTTTTGCAGAGAAAGTTAAGAAACTTAGTTTAAAAGTTGGAAAGGAATTTAGGCTTATACAAAGGTTTGCAAATAAGTTGGTTAGATAATATAATATTAAAGGACAAACTTCACTGGAAATAGGCAACTGAACCAAAACAACTCAATGAAAAGAATTTCAAATAGAGATAAATTAGAAAGTACAAATAAGTATACATACAGAGAAATAATTTAGAACATGCCACCACAAATACGATTTAGCTCATTCTCACAGTACGTAGCCATGTCAGAAATTAACGAATGCTTTTGGACCCAGCAAATAATAGTCGCAAGTATACCAATATTATAGTAAATGTCGGTCCAGTTATTATTAGTATCCCATTTTGGTTAATGAAGAAAAGGTTGTGCGGAAAATAAAAACGTTAGTCGACAACATCTAAAGGACTTGTTTGGATTTGAATTCGAAGCTTTCAGAAGATCTTTTCCTTTTCATATTCATACTGGATTGGATTCACCTCCTAATTCCTCATTTATAAAAAAACAAACGTTGATTTATCAGAACTGAAAAAACAGAAACGTTTAAGTGTGTGCCCAGCCAGTTTAGTCTTGAAAGTCTTATCCGTGGAGTTTTTTGCAAGTTCTTCTCCATAGAGATCTACGCTTTGGAACGTGCAAATAGCATAATGTTGTTTAAGTAATTGATTTTGACAATTCAAAGGTGCATGTAAATGATTTGATTGAAATTACACATTGTAACAACATAAATTTGCATTTCTGTTGAAAATAGACATTCAGTTTCAATCCAATTCGATTTCCATTGCGGTAGTTTCGCATCGATGCTCATTGCGTGATTTAAGCCTCAGGCGCCTATAAAACTTACGTGATATTGAAATGCAATAACATACGTACTTATATATTTTGTCTAGCTATAATCTACTATTACATATTCCTTTTTTCTATCTACACAGTGCTTCTGATCCAGTATAACAACGACAGTTTTTTTAGCGTTAGCAATGTTACCATTCAAATCCAAACTGCGGTGTGTCACTCAGGGTGTATCATGCAGAATACCTACGCGGGGTTTTGGCAGTGAAAGTAATACCGCCGTCGTCACCTTCTCGTCTCGGTCCCATCTCGCGTTCGTCACCATCCTCCTGTAGAACCTCGTCTATGTAGTCTGTAAGAATGACGATATAACTATCTTATTTTTTAATATATTTTTTATGGTGTGAAGATTTAAAAAAAGAAGAACTACGGTTTTTGCTTTTTAATTTTTGCTATTTTATTCGAAATTTTGTTCTTTAGTTTTGAATTTAGAATACTAACTGGAACGTTTATAGGATTGCAACCACAGACAATACAAAAGAAAAAGAAAACATGTGCTATATCTAAATGTTGTATTAATTTTAATTATTGTGTTTTGTTAACATTTATTTCCATTAATCTAGTGTAGAACGAAGCGTTTGTGCTAGCAAAGTAAAGTAATAATGGCCATTGATACATATATGTAGATAAGTATTTAAAATTAAAAAAAAAAATCGAAAATAATACTTGAACCCACACGTGGTGCATGCGATCAACACTCGTGATAGTAAGAAAGAATAAATAAGTACCTAATCTACAATACTTTATTTTACCGTGCGTGAACTGTTTGGCCGAACCGTTTTGCTGGAATTCAGGGAAAGTCACATGATTTTTCCCATCCTGGAACAAAGGAAAAAAGTAATATTTTGACGTGTTGATTTTTTATTTTTATAATATCTTTCAACTTTCATGTTATCAATAACTAGCTTCTGCCAGCGGCTTCGCCCGCGCTCATTAAAATTAGCCTATGTCACTCAGGAATGAAGCAGCTTTCTATCAGTGAAAACAATTTCCAGTAAAATGGTAATACCAGTAAAACTGGTATATACCAGTACTCCCAGAGATGACCTCCTACAAACAAAAAAATTAAAAAAACAAACTTTACCTCTTTATTATATTAGTGCAGATTATTGATAACATGAAAGTTGAATACATACATTAGATCTGGTATTTCTAGAAGTGTTCTATTAGGTGCAAGTTTACCATAAGACACTTTTTATAATGTTTAATTAAGGTGGGTATAGTGTACAACCATAAATGGATGAATGTAATTTTTTTCAATTTTGGTGGCGAAATCGTTACTTCGGCTTTCGTGAAAAATAAGGACCTGTGTTCCTAATTTTCACGAAAACTGATGATAAAGTTGCACCACCAAAATTGAAAAAAAATAAAAATAGTCACCCAAATATATTTAAATGATTGAATATAATAGTGAAACTGTGCAGACGTCTACATTACAGACACAGTTTTACTAGCACATTGATTATTACATTAGGTACCTTCTAAGGTATATAAAAGTTTAAATCCATCACAATATGTAATGGTGTGTGCGCCGCTCGCGAGACACCCGCGCGCAGTTTGCAAGCGGATCGCGAACGGCTCGCGAGCGGCGCCAATTCTTTACCATTACACGTAATTCTCTCTTATTTACACTTTTTTGTTTTGTTTTAAAAGAGGCTTTCTTGGGTCTCCAGTTGACACGTACCTGCTTCCCACGTTTACTACGCTTGTGGTGATGCTTCCTGTCGCCGACTCGCCGGCGTATGTTCATGTGAGTCTTGTAATTGACTTGCGTGCCGAGGTCGCGATCGTTCACCGCATGGCGACTGTAGCTCAACCGGCGATGCTACAGAATGGTATTAGATTATTATTATATAATAGACAATAGGACCTTGCTGTGTGGTCATGGATGCCTAATCAATAATTCCATTTTTGTTATAAATTATGTTATTACAGTGTTAGGCATAATGGGGTTGGCACATTTCTACGGTAAAAAAATCTTTAATTAAGAAAAAAGTAAATGTAAAATTGAGAATTAAAGTTGAGCTCTTTAGTAGTCCTAAGTTTGAGCTACACGAATACTGACAAATGCTTGCACTGACTGGACAGGTCCACTCAAATCTGTGTGATCATTACATGTTTGTGGACTTTAAAAGAGACTTTGATCCCTAAGTTTGTTTCGGTGTTTCTTCTTAGGGTAGTTAGCTAGGAAACACCGGCCTCATCTAGTTTAAACTTACTGAAAAAAAAATGACGTGTAAAAGTGTTTTTTTTAAACCTATTTGCAAAATAAATATCATTTACCATTTTTTAAAAGTGGTCTTACCATGACGTGTTAAAATGTCAGGTGTGCGAGTGAGAAAGAGGGATGTAGCAGTTAACCCTTTAAAGCTCCATCTCTTTAACGTTCAGTTTAGGTCTCAGGTTGGGCCTCCGTTTTCCGTACCTACCTACCCTATTTCAATTCAGTATAATCATTAATTTCACATACGCCTAAATCGGCACTTCTAAGACGTCAGAAACCAATGCATGTTTCCTATGGGTCGTTTCCATTCGTCCGTTTGTTTTAATAGATGGAGAACCAGAAAGAAACTCCATGGTTACTATCAACATGCTGGTGAAAGAAGTTACAATTACTGTCATGGATCTTGAGCGCTCGGCGTCATAGTGGGGATCGCTTTGTGCATTCCATACATTAGCGAGCCAATCGTCGTCGTTGTTAGATACATGCAGCAAGCGCAAGGAACGAATGATGAGTGACGTCTATGACGCGATGGCGCGGCGAGCCAATCACTGACACTCCCCGCCCCCGCGTCTCACTTCGCACCACTAAAGAGACCGAATATTTGACTTCTGCGCAACTTGAAGCCAGCGTTTAAGATCCGTGCCGGCAATTGTACTTAAAGTATAGTGAATTTTTTTTTTTTTAATAGATTGGTCGTTCAGAAATTCTTTACCTCGTGAACTCCCCATTGCCCGAACTACACCCATACAGCTCAAGTCTCAAGGTAATTCTAGGGTTACTGAAGCGAAGTTGTTGCGAATATGGCTTCCGATTAACTAAGTAAGTTGTAATCTTCACCTACTTACCCAGATAACTTTCAGCAATGTTAAACTTAGTTTATTGAGTAGGAATGGTTTTCTTCGTCACTTACCAGCCTTAAGCAGGACCATAACCTACTTTTACAAAAGTTTTTCAGACTTTTTATTGCATTAGAATTACTTAAATTGTAAAAGTGCGCAGCGTTCAGGACACTTTTTCCATTGCCAGCGAGTAGTCAATGAATTTTTAGATTCCATATGATTTTTTTATACAGATTTGTGCTTGTCATTATTTTCAATTTGTATATATGCATATTTTAATAGACTAAAATCGATGATTTGGCGCATCCGGTGATCCATATCGCCGTGTCTTATTGCCCCCGCACTGGCGTCTTTGACAGTCGAACAGAGAACAATTACGCGTTCTTTTTGCTGTGCTATACAGCACGCTTAGCCAAGTTGTTATTCTACAATCGTTAACGCTGTCGAAAAGTGATGAAACGTATGGGAATGACGTCATCTCAACGTAAACTCGCATGGTCGTAACAAACGAATAGACAATTCGTAGCCAAGTTCACATCGTTCAAAATCGTTTCTACAATGTTTAACGCTACATCCTTTGTTATACAAACGCTACATTGTAGAACGAGCAGCCGACTCTGGCGCGTCAACATGGCTACCAACTTATCGTTTTCTACAATTCCTGTCACCGAGACGTTACCGATTAGAGATCGGAATTCGACACAAACTGGTTGTAACTTGGCTAGGGGGGCAGGTTATACTTTTGCAATTGCAATTAAATAATTATGTTATAAAACTACGACCATCTTTAACCTTTCGAATGTCTTAAGTTACACAGTCCGACATAAGGTAATTGTCTTTCTATTGTGTCTCTAATTACGACATTCAAAGAGTTAATAATAAATACGTATTAAGTTATCTATAATTTTGTAGAATTTTATAAAAATGTAAATAAATGTACATTGTTTAATACTAATTTTAATTAATATTTCATAAAAATCTGTACCTAAGTCAGAGTTACTTACCTACTCATTTGTGCCAGTGTTTTATTATAATTAATAGAGCAGACAGAAGCTTGCTTAACTAGCACTGTGTTATTAATATGGTCTGACCCAGAAAAATCCCTAAGGAGCTCCCCTAGATAACTTGTAATCATGTGACACTTTGCTTTTAATAACGTCTGGTCCTTACCGAGCAACAGTCACGACCTAAATAAGAATAAAAAGCACTACAAAGAAGACTTTGATATAATAAACATACGCGTCTAAAAGGCTTGCAGAGTTCTTCAGCAAGCAGATGGTGAATCTTCGCGTCGGTTAAATCTTTTTTCGACGGATTATATTCCAATTCCTGCATGTCTATGTTCCAGGTTGAGGAGTCTAGCTGGCTGAAACTAGGACTGAAAATGAATAAACAGCGTTGAATATGACCATCTGTAAAGGTAGCCATACATCCTAGTAGTCTAAGATCCGGTTTAGAACGACCTTCACCGGTCTGTTTAATGGATGAAACGTACTTTATGATAAATTTAGTGTATTAAATAATATAATGCGGGTGGGTTGGGTTGCCTAAGAAATTCCTGGCCAGACTATTATTAATTAAAAATTGAAAATTTACTTTTTTTTTTAAAAATGCACAGCCGTTATTCATACCAGATTTTTTTGCAGACAACACTATAACATCGTATTCGTAATGAAACAGCGTTTATTTTGATATAGAACTTATTGTATATCAAAATAAACACACCTGTTTATACCTGGCAACCTATAGTTATGCCAGGAAACAAATAGGCAACCCAACATTTTTATGTTCTAAAGGCTTCACTCTTTCGGTTAGTATTAAATTTATTCGTTAAACACACTGGTGAATATTTAAAAAAAAAAAAAAAAATTGTTACGCCAGGAATTTCTCAGGCAACCCACCCGCGTTATATTATTTAATATACTAAATTTATCATAAAATACGTTTCATCCATTAAACAAACCGGTGAAGGTCGTTCTTAACCGTATCCTCTGCTATAGAGTATACCTGACAGGTTTGTCTATACAGTTCAGTTATATAGGTAAACCGGAGCGTGTATGTTGCACAACTATACAGGTTTTCATACAAGCTTACCTGACAGGTATAACTGTGCAGGAAAAACTGTCAAGTATACCCTAGCGTGTATGGCTACCTTTAAATAACAACTCCAATATTTAAAAAAAATATGTAAAAGCTACCTTCCATTAAAGTTAGCGTTGGTATAGTTTTTGAATATGGCCGACATGGATTCAGCTCCAGATATATTTCCAATAGTTGACGCGTTCCTTTGCATGTACTCTATAGCATCTTTCATAGCCAGCTTCGAGTAAGTCTCCAGGATCTTGGGCTCCGCACCCTGGAATAGTAATACGTCCTATCTTGTTATTAGTTACCGTTTGAAATGAGTTCTATGATTCCTTAAGTATGTTCAATGTTTTATCTAAATGATAACCTACCTGGTAGTTCCTGAGCAAGAATGGCCTAATGAAACGATTGTCAAATCTTTTGAATTTATCTCTCATGTGATGATTACCGTGTTTTCCAACGATATCTTCCACACCAGCCATTAAATGATCCATAAACTGGAAATGTACAAACGTTAATTAATGAGGTGTAGCTAAAAATTTATGGCAACAATCAGTTGAAAAATAAATTGATGGTTTACTCTCTCATGAATCCGTTCATTCATCGTAGGCTTCCTCTTCTCAGCAGTCTTAACATTAAGTATCTTCACGAGAGGCTTTATCGTAATTCCTTGTATGAACACAGTGAAGTATATCACCGCTATAGTGGTGGTGACAAACATTGGTTGTAGTTCTACAACTTCGGGATCTATCAGAAGAACGAGAGCGAAAGCCACAGCACCTCGGAGACCTGGAAAAATAAATATACGTGTAGATTGAACAGTACCTATATCGAGCTTAATTTTGCCTTTGTCTAAATATTTTCTTATCGTGTCTCCATAGAAACAGATTGAACGAATGATTGGAAAAAAAATACCAGAAGAAATGAACGTATTTTATGTAATTCGAAACAAATTATGGAATTTCTAACGCCCTAAGTAAACAAAACACGAAATCTGATAAGAGACATTGTAGCTTAGCATTTTAATATGACGACCGAACGAGTTTTTGAAATAAAAATTTGTTTGCAACCCCACTTTTTCGATCTAAAATCCTCTGTTAGCATTTTTCATATATCAATCTTGGTAGCAAATATACTATAGCCCTAATAAACTTCCTTCTTCCTTTAATACGGTCTTCAATTAGTTATCAAGATTAGGCAATGAAATACAGAAGAAGTTTTTAAGGTAAAAATAAAATGGATCGTTGTACAAAACTTCAATATTAAAATGTTCGATATAGCAAGCGAGCGAGTTTGAAGATTTTTGCCCTTTAAAATGGTGTTGGTGTCGCAGGCTCATTATTTCCAAGGGTGTAAGCGGCTAGATAGAATATATATTACTATACCCAAACAGTCTAGAAACTTGTCTAGCTGTCAGTTGGTATTGCATAATTTTCTGTGTGAACCTATTCCCCTGCTAGTGAGTCGTCAGTAAGTTTTAGTATTACGTTGTTAAATCTGAATACACTCAGTGACAATACTATTTAGATTTTAGTTTCAAATAGCCTTCTATTAGAGATCCCGCAGCTCAGAACTTACGCAACTGTGCATGATATAGGTTTGGTACCTATATCATGTACAGTTGCGTAAGTTCTGACCCACATAGAGAAATAGGTGTAATTTAAAACAGTACATATTATAGTTACAGCGATACGAGGCCGCGTCAGGACACGAATGAGATGGTGGGATGAGCTGGTTCTTTGGGAATTGTAAAGAGGAAGCGAGGAATCGTGATCGTCGGAAAGAATTTTTTTTGTACGCCTTCCAGAGACCCAGGACCACAAGGTCTTGAGATATACATGCACATAATTAGTACCTATTATAATAAAGGAACCAATCTAGATTGTAAACTCACCTCCGTAAGACATGACGAACTTTTCAACCCTATTGAGTTTATGCAAACGAAACTTGTTTGCTATTGCGCTAAATATGTACACACCTAGAACAAAACAATTAAAGTAAATACCTAAATACATGATAATAAAAAAATAATAGTTCACGCTCGCTCATAGCCTACGTTGGCGTAAAATATTTGGAGTAACAGTTCACACTTGCACCTACGGCGTAGAATAAAGAGTAACAGTTCACACTTGCACCTACGGCGTAGAATAAAGAGTAACAGTTCACACTTGCACCTACGGCGTAGAATAAAGAGTAACAGTTCACACTTGCACCTACAGCGTAGAATAAAGAGTAACAGTTCACAATTGCACCTACGGCGTAGAATAAAGAGTAACAGTTCACACTTGCACCTACGGCGTAGAATGTTTGGAGTAACAGTTCACACTTGCACCTACGGCGTAGAATAAAGAGTAACAGTTCACACTTGCACCTACGGCGTAGAATAAAGAGTAACAGTTCACACTTGCACCTACGGCGTAGAATAAAGAGTAACAGTTCACACTTGCACCTACAGCGTAGAATAAAGAGTAACAGTTCACAATTGCACCTACGGCGTAGAATAAAGAGTAACAGTTCACACTTGCACCTACGGCGTAGAATGTTTGGAGTAACAGTTCACACTTGCACCTACGGCGTAGAATAAAGAGTAACAGTTCACACTTGCACCTACGGCGTAGAATAAAGAGTAACAGTTCACACTTGCACCTACGGCGTAGAATGTTTGGAGTAACAGTTCACACTTGCACCTACGGCGTAGAATAAAGAGTAACAGTTCACACTTGCACCTACGGCGTAGAATAAAGAGTAACAGTTCACACTTGCACCTACGGCGTAGAATAAAGAGTAACAGTTCACACTTGCACCTACGGCGTAGAATAAAGAGTAACAGTTCACACTTGCACCTACGGCGTAGAATGTTTGGAGTAACAGTTCACACTTGCACCTACGGCGTAGAATAAAGAGTAACAGTTCACACTTGCACCTACGGCGTAGAATAAAGAGTAACAGTTCACACTTGCACCTACGGCGTAGAATAAAGAGTAACAGTTCACACTTGCACCTACAGCGTAGAATAAAGAGTAACAGTTCACAATTGCACCTACGGCGTAGAATAAAGAGTAACAGTTCACACTTGCACCTACGGCGTAGAATGTTTGGAGTAACAGTTCACACTTGCACCTACGGCGTAGAATAAAGAGTAACAGTTCACACTTGCACCTACGGCGTAGAATAAAGAGTAACAGTTCACACTTGCACCTACAGCGTAGAATAAAGAGTAACAGTTCACACTTGCACCTACGGCGTAGAATAAAGAGTAACAGTTCACACTTGCACCTACAGCGTAGAATAAAGAGTAACAGTTCACAATTGCACCTACGGCGTAGAATAAAGAGTAACAGTTCACACTTGCACCTACGGCGTAGAATGTTTGGAGTAACAGTTCACACTTGCACCTACGGCGTAGAATAAAGAGTAACAGTTCACACTTGCACCTACGGCGTAGAATAAAGAGTAACAGTTCACACTTGCACCTACAGCGTAGAATAAAGAGTAACAGTTCACACTTGCACCTACGGCGTAGAATAAAGAGTAACAGTTCACACTTGCACCTACGGCGTAGAATAAAGAGTAACAGTTCACACTTGCACCTACGGCGTAGAATAAAGAGTAACAGTTCACACTTGCACCCACGGCGTAGAATAAAGAGTAACAGTTCACACTTGCACCTACAGCGTAGAATAAAGAGTAACAGTTCACAATTGCACCTACGGCGTAGAATAAAGAGTAACAGTTCACACTTGCACCTACGGCGTAGAATGTTTGGAGTAACAGTTCACACTTGCACCTACGGCGTAGAATAAAGAGTAACAGTTCACACTTGCACCTACGGCGTAGAATAAAGAGTAACAGTTCACACTTGCACCTACGGCGTAGAATAAAGAGTAACAGTTCACACTTGCACCTACGGCGTAGAATAAAGAGTAACAGTTCACACTTGCACCTACAGCGTAGAATAAAGAGTAACAGTTCACAATTGCACCTACGGCGTAGAATAAAGAGTAACAGTTCACACTTGCACCTACGGCGTAGAATGTTTGGAGTAACAGTTCACACTTGCACCTACGGCGTAGAATAAAGAGTAACAGTTCACACTTGCACCTACGGCGTAGAATAAAGAGTAACAGTTCACACTTGCACCTACGGCGTAGAATAAAGAGTAACAGTTCACACTTGCACCTACGGCGTAGAATAAAGAGTAACAGTTCACACTTGCACCTACGGCGTAGAATGTTTGGAGTAACAGTTCACACTTGCACCTACGGCGTAGAATAAAGAGTAACAGTTCACACTTGCACCTACGGCGTAGAATAAAGAGTAACAGTTCACACTTGCACCTACGGCGTAGAATAAAGAGTAACAGTTCACACTTGCACCTACAGCGTAGAATAAAGAGTAACAGTTCACAATTGCACCTACGGCGTAGAATAAAGAGTAACAGTTCACACTTGCACCTACGGCGTAGAATGTTTGGAGTAACAGTTCACACTTGCACCTACGGCGTAGAATAAAGAGTAACAGTTCACACTTGCACCTACGGCGTAGAATAAAGAGTAACAGTTCACACTTGCACCTACGGCGTAGAATAAAGAGTAACAGTTCACACTTGCACCTACGGCGTAGAATAAAGAGTAACAGTTCACACTTGCACCTACAGCGTAGAATAAAGAGTAACAGTTCACAATTGCACCTACGGCGTAGAATAAAGAGTAACAGTTCACACTTGCACCTACGGCGTAGAATGTTTGGAGTAACAGTTCACACTTGCACCTACGGCGTAGAATAAAGAGTAACAGTTCACACTTGCACCTACGGCGTAGAATAAAGAGTAACAGTTCACACTTGCACCTACGGCGTAGAATAAAGAGTAACAGTTCACACTTGCACCTACGGCGTAGAATAAAGAGTAACAGTTCACACTTGCACCTACGGCGTAGAATAAAGAGTAACAGTTCACACTTGCACCTACGGCGTAGAATAAAGAGTAACAGTTCACACTTGCACCCACGGCGTAGAATAAAGAGTAACAGTTCACACTTGCACCTACAGCGTAGAATAAAGAGTAACAGTTCACAATTGCACCTACGGCGTAGAATAAAGAGTAACAGTTCACACTTGCACCTACGGCGTAGAATGTTTGGAGTAACAGTTCACACTTGCACCTACGGCGTAGAATAAAGAGTAACAGTTCACACTTGCACCTACGGCGTAGAATAAAGAGTAACAGTTCACACTTGCACCTACGGCGTAGAATAAAGAGTAACAGTTCACACTTGCACCTACGGCGTAGAATAAAGAGTAACAGTTCACACTTGCACCTACGGCGTAGAATAAAGAGTAACAGTTCACACTTGCACCTACGGCGTAGAATAAAGAGTAACAGTTCACACTTGCACCTACGGCGTAGAATAAAGAGTAACAGTTCACACTTGCACCTACAGCGTAGAATAAAGAGTAACAGTTCACAATTGCACCTACGGCGTAGAATAAAGAGTAACAGTTCACACTTGCACCTACGGCGTAGAATAAAGAGTAACAGTTCACACTTGCACCTACGGCGTAGAATATTCGAAATAATAGTTCACATCTATAGACGCGTACGGCGTAGACCCTTGATTTGAAAGATTTGAGATCAATACTAGAGTTTAGAACATAAGTACAGGATGTGAATGAAACGCAGAGGGCAAATGAAGGAACACAGGTGTGTTTAGTCGGTAAAATCTGACACTACCTCTCGCTACAACCCAGAGCTACAGAAGGTATTTAACCTTTCAATCGTGGAAATTACAGACACAATAGAAAGACAATAGGTGCGCGAACGCCGGTGCGTTCGCTTGGGCTTTAATGAATTAATGATTTCCCACGAAAAAATAGTCCTTATTTGTATAATACATGTATATCAATGTCAATTTAAGTGTCTGAATGGCCACAATCCAACATATTTATTAGAGAATTAAGACATGAAATTATCAGCAAGATAATGTAACGAAAACTTTGCCTGCTGCACTTTTCGCGTCCGATTATAATTTAAGTGTCTTCAAGGTTAGTGTAAATAGGTTCTTAATAAACTAGTGCGCCTCACCATCAACAATGGCATCATTGGTTACCATCAGTGGGATCGCAGTCAAGCACTAGTGTAATAATTAAAAAATATATATCTTTTTCGACCGTGTCGAAAACATTAAATTAAGCAAGATTCATTAAAACCGGCCAAGTGCGAGTCGGACTCGCCCATGAAGGGTAGCAGCAAGTAACATTATATAAAAGTTACTAACTTTGATCGATGCTTTAATAATAGTGTATTTTTTTAGATTTTTGACGTATTAAAAAAAATCAATTTTCGTTGGCAGTTTGTGTGGTAATGTACATTGTACATGATATATTTTTTTTAGTTTTATCATTCTCTTATTTTAGAAGTTAGAGGGGACACACACACACACATTTTACCACTTTGGAAGTGTCTCTCGCGCAGCTATTCAGTTTAGAAAAAAATGATATTAAAAACCTCAATATCATTTTGAAGACCTATCCATAGACACGTATGGGTTTGATGATAAAAAAAATTTTGAGTTTCAGTACTAAGTATGGGGACCCCCAAAATTTATTGCTTTTTTTCTATTTTTGTGTGAAAATCTTAATGCGGTTCACAGAATCATCATACATATATATTATAGGTTCATCTACTTACAAAGTTTCAACACTATAGCTCTTATAGTTTCGGAAAAAAGTGGCAGTGATATACGGACGGACAGACAAACAGACAGACAGACAGACAGACATGACGAATCTATAAGGGTTCCGTTTTTTGCCATTTTGCTACGGAACCCTAAAAAACACGACGCACGTCTTAAAATATTTCAGTGGTTATATAAAGTTAGAGGGCGCCACGTGCTTATGAAGCCCTGGAGTTTGACGGGCATTTTCCGGTCACGGTTCACACGTGACCCACATTGTACTCCACCGTTTTGTTTCTCTTTATACCTAGCTACTTACTTGTACTTGGTTTGGCTTTTCTTGTTTGTAATTTGTAGAGCTGCTTGAATTTGAATGAAGGGTGGCTAATTACTTTTTTTATTATGGTTAGTCTCGCGTTTGACCATGATCTCAAGCGATTATGTGGTCGACGATGAAGTACGCTTGCTTAGAATTAACCTACACGTATTCACTCGTGACTTGAAAAGGTAGGGGTTGTAGCCATCAGGAAAACTGTGTTACTTGAAGTTTATTTTTTACGACCATATACCTACATGACGCGACAGAAAATATGAGACGAAATTAACGTTCCTCTTAGGTAGGTTTGAATTATTTACAAATATCTAAGCACTATTTTAACTTTGCGCAGTTTCTTCAATAAGAGGGGCGAGATTAAACTTCCGGTTGCAAATTATTGTGAGTTTCCATTAGGATTTTCGCGGTAGAAACTAGAGACTTGCCTCCCTTCCCCACTGGCGAAATTTGAGTTTACTATAAAACCACCTGCGCTTAGTTACTCTGCGAGGAAAAAAAGACGCACAACTTAAAAAAGATTTGTTTGAAAATGGGATCAAAAGTTTTTTAAGTGGTGCCTATGATCAAACGTGCAATTAGATAGGAATGAGAGACTTTTTTGTTATTAGTACACTTACCTATTATCCGAAACACTGAGCAGAAGACTATAGTCAGTAGAACAAACCACGTGTTCCAATCATGGTTGTTATTTACAGTGGCAACCCCGAGGAACATAAAGATAATGGTCTCCGAAGAAGAGGACAACATCTTCATGGTGTATTTTATAGTGGTGTGTGATTTGTGGGAAATGTTCCCTTCCACGTAGTTCTTCATTGTTATACCGCAGAAGGTTATACTGAAAAGAAAAGGAAGGTTTAACTTCAGGCATTTATTTCAAATAAACTATTTTCAAAATGACGACACCCTTTCACGAACATGATTAATGCGCTAGCACCATTCAGCAAATTTTGAATGGAACTGATAACCAAACCTTACATGGCAAAGTGAAACCGTCGCAGCCAGCGAGAAATTTTCTTGCCTTGTCCTGTACACCAATATTTTATTCACTTTTAATTAATTGTGAATTATTGAAATACCTACTAGACTATTCCTATAACAAAATTAGAATATTCAAACAAGTATAATTCGAGTTAAACGTCCCGTATAATTAACGTTTCTAATCACACTTAAGCCTGAATTTATAAAAGTACTTACGCAAGTATCCCGCTCATATGGAACATCTCAGCGTTCAGATACGCCAAGTAAGCCATGACGAAAATGAAGATAGGTTCTATGACCCTGACTTCGTGCGTGAACCGAGTGACAAGGCCGGTGGCGAAGCCCCATATGACGCCGATGCACGTGCCTCCAAAGGCCACCACCAGAAATGAAGCCAGACCGGCGAGTAAGTCCGTGTATTCAAGACGTGATGGACCCATTTCCCTGTTATGAAAAAAGACATTTTAAAATAGGTAGTCTATTAGATATGTAAATTGTTTGTCATCAAATTCAACATAAATACTTATAAAGATACAAGATTGAACGAGGCACATTCTGTAAATCAGTATAATTCTATTAAAAAACTTCTAGGAATCGATTGTGATATAAGGAAAAAAGGGTTATGCTTATGACTCAACATTTTAATCGCTTAAGCAACCTCATCGTCCTATAGTAAGAAGTTGTTACAATCATCGTCATCATCGTCCCTTAGTAAAAGTGTGTGTCTCGTTTAACCGTACCTAAAGAAATTATTACAAGGTAGATACTCACGTATACGCTTCAAACATGTGATACAAAACAACTGTAACAGCGTCGTTTAATAGAGATTCGCCGAAAACTACAATGTAAAGCACCTCGTCGACATGAATTTCTTCAAATACGGCTAGTACAGCTACTGGGTCTACAGCCGAGATAAGTGCTGCGAATAAGAGCATGTCTAGAAGAGGTGTGGTGCAGCCAAACATTCCAGTCTGGCCGCAAGCCCATAGAGACGCACCTGGGAACAAAAAAAAATAATGAGAGGATAAGAATTAATTCTAATGCAATTTTAAAGACGTCAAAATTGGGAGCTTCTAACACAATGGTTGAATAAGTGAAGATGTAATAGTAACCATTATGATTACTGTTAACATTAACATACTGCTGTCCTCTAACTAAAAAGCAGCTAAGTTACTTAGAAAAAGAAGTACTTAGCTGCTTTTTAGTTGAG
The DNA here is from genome assembly GCA_910589285.2 of Mythimna ferrago. NCBI lineage: Eukaryota > Metazoa > Arthropoda > Insecta > Lepidoptera > Noctuidae > Mythimna > Mythimna ferrago. Next base: position 9,332,721 of record OU342693.1, read on the forward strand.
AGGACGGCAGCATAGCAGTTTAACCAAGTGTTTTTTAAAGTGGACTATATGAAAAGCATACCTATCAATAATGTCAACTTACCAATAGTCAGAGTGTTGAACACAGTGCCAACAACAGCAAATAACAGAATTGTTCCAAGATGGTCAAAAAACAATCTGTTCGGCATAAAGTAGCCGGCGTCCAGGATGATGGGGGGCAGCATGTATAAGAAGAAGGTGTCTGGAGTCAAGGGCTGCACGTGCACACTGTGGGTGCTCAACAGCAGCGCCCCAATCAGCACCCCCACGAAGATCAGGAGACACGACTCAGGAAACATTTTGGACAACTTCGGTGCCATATGAAAACCTGAAACAGATCAAGACATGAAGAAGTGTCCTGACTTGTCAATGCCCTACCTAAACCCTTGGTCCCACAAAGCTGATCATGTATTGTTTCTGTTAATGATACGTAGACAAAGGATAAGGCGTTACACCGGGCTACTGGTAACTCGACGTATACCTCAACAACACGAATAATGACACGGTAAAATTTTGAGATAAATGTTGTCGACTTTTGGGTTTATCGATGATTTTCAATGTTGTTTGTAATCTTTGTAGTCATGGCATTTAATCTTTATAAGTTTCAGCACATTTTATAACGTCGATAACTTTGTCAAAGATTACGATCAATATAGAGCAAATAGTATTTTTAAAGAAAATAGTACATTTTGATACAAGTGCACAAAGTTGTTATTGCGACCGAGGCGAAATTCGCACGAGCTGTAGGCGCGTCTGACGTGTATCCAACGACTTTTTTCAATTCACTTACGAAGAAATGAATAAACAAGGGTTCACCGGCGGCGCTTCGTGGGGGTCAACGCGCTTTATATAATTGTGGCTGGGGAGAGCACGCGCACTTTTCTGCACTGGTGCGGAAAACAGTTTATTGCGTGCCTAAAAGCGATGGGATAAGAGCGGGTTTTCGAGAAAAATATATTACTTAATGAATTCGCCTAGGTTTGTCCGGATGAATAGACACGTCTGGCTGGGAATACGTTGAATTCCTGGGTGCATTGATGGTGTATTTTATTTGATAAAGAATCCGAGTAGAAGTGCATTGAACAGGATGACTTGAAATATTTAGTCACTCCAGGCGGATAGATATCCAATATGATTCTACAAGTAATTCATTGAAAATAATAATTATAGAACGACCAGGCTGAACACAAACTTTCACAATGAAACTGTTTGTGCTCTGACCTCTATATAACTACCACTAAATAGTAGAGATCAGTGTGTTTGTGGTTTGGGAATATTCTTTTTGGTTACGTCATGAATGTCATTCATGACACTTTCGTTGATGAAAAATGTTAAAAACATGTAAGTAAAATTAAAATATTTCAGTGATGGTAAACAAAGTGTAATTCATATAGGATATGAAATTTTACCAAGTTCTTCAATTTATAGTTTCGACTAACACACGCAAACTATTCGAATTTAAAAATGCCAAACACTCGTACCAAGCTGAACAAGTTGCTTCATACAAAATCTTTTTCTAGTATATACGACATAATTGGATCGTATGGTAATTTTTTTCATAGCATGGGACGCGAACAACAAGCAAAAAGTAATTTAGTGTATCGTACTGCATGTGGGGAAACTCCGAAGCAATACTTAGATTATGAATATGTAGTATCTGAAAAGTACAATCCGTTGATTAACGACAGCAGCTGCAAAAATGTCTTGCCTTCTACGAGTACCATATTCTATGATTTGGACGATATTGCTAAAAGACACTCGTTTCATTGTTTTGCTGAACCCAGTATGTCCAATGCCAACTTTATGAAAGTGATGAAAATGTCTGAACCTTCCAACATTTTTGGTGAAAAAGCCACAGCTATAGTCCAGGAGTGTGCTACTCAAATACATCCAAAATTGTTGCCTCGAGATAGTATGACGGTAAACACTAAAAAGGTCAAGAAAAAACACTCAAGGCTTTCTTCTGAAATCTGCTTAAGAGACGATGATTATTTAAACGATTACCCAAGAATTCATCATCATAGAAAAGACAAATCTAGCAGACAGCAAAAATTTTGGTCGTATTCAAAATATCATACTGAGTACACTAAACCCATTCCCGAAGAGAAAAAGGCAAAGAAGAAAGACCGAGGAAAACGAACAGAAGATCCCTGTCCATGTCAACTATTTTCCTATGCTTGTCCTTGCACTGATAAAAAATCTCTCACTGAGTTAGCAAGAAACAGTAAATCTCTAACAATTGTTGACCAAGTAACGAGTACACAAAAATTTGAGGCTGACCAAAAGAAAAATACAAAGAACAATAAAACGAAAAAAAATAAACAAGATTTTGTTATGGAAGATAAGCCTACGAACACAAGTATAGTTGAAATGATCGAAGTGACTGTGCCTAACAAAAAGAACGACCCACCAATACAGATTGCTAATAAAAAAGACGTACCGGTTCTCAGTGATAAAAACAATGTTAATAAAAACACAAAAACTAAATCAAAGGGTCCTAAAAAGTCGCGAAAGGTATTATGTCCTAATTGTAAAGAGAGAGTAGATGTGGTTTTTAGCCGAAGTACTACTGAAGAAGAAGTAAGTTTGAAATATGAAGACTCTATGATATTTCGCAGCAAAGAGATATCATCAACCACTGCCTATGCATGTAGAGCGGCTGCTTCACCAAACAGTCACAGAAGCAAGACTATGGAAGAAGGAGATCTATGTCGACATGAACCTCGATGTGAGTTATTACCTGTTTGTCAAATACTGCCAAATAATAACCTTTACAATGTAAGCCAGAAATGTGTCAATAAGCATTCTGCTCCTAAGTCGACACCTCGCGTAATAAGAATAACTAAAGCATGTAGGCATCATCCTCCTTGTACGGTCGTGCCTTCTTGTCAAAGAGCGAATGTATTGAAGAACAACTGCGAGTATATCCCTCCATGCTTACATCGCCCTCGATGCGTTAATCTTCCTTTGTGCGTGCCATTCTCTAAAAATCTACATTACGACGAAACGTCAAGTAAAGTGGTCGAAGATGAGGAAAGCACTAACTGTCCGCATATTCCGAGATGCAAATACGTCCCTGAATGTCAACGCGACTCAATAACGACCCCAGTGCAACATCAAATAAACATGATTTCTCGAGTCCAGAATGCGTGCGAATTTCTAAACGATTATACTGCCCCAGCTTTTTTGTTAAATCCGAACCAACAAACTTGTGGTGGTACATTTTCTCCTTGCCAACTGTCGCCCAATAACACATGCTATACGGAACAGTTTACTTGTAGATCCAATAAGTCGTGCCAATTCGATTCTTCAAATTACAAGTGCACTAATGAGTCTAATGAAAATCCGAGTGACGAGACCGTTATATTCATCAGAGATGTTGGTTGTCAGTTTAGAAATAAAAGTTGTTCTCCACAAGATTCTATATTGCGATCTAGAGATTCAAGTAACTCGTTTGATTTTGTTGACGTTAAAATGGGGAATTACGATGCTAACGTTCATACTTTGAGATATGAAGATAAGTTTACCAATCCATTGTCTGGAGAGGAACGGTCTTTGTCGACAGTTTCAATAACTTCAATAGACCCAGAGTCTGAGTGTCCGTCGCACGGCCGGCGACCTCCGCGAACCGGACACAGGAGACGACTTCCAACTGGGTTCGTGCCCAAACCAGCTTACGTCACAGCATACAATTCCATACTACAGCCGCAGCCGCCTCTGTACGAAGATAATAAATCGGAAACCTTCGCAGTAAAATCTCGGAGAGCTTTTCTGAGGGCCAAATATAGAAAGATGTTTTCTATAAAACGACGGAGGAAATCTAGAATGAGCAACTTAGTTCTAAATTATTCATCGTGTGAACCGACTAAATAAATATTTGTAGCCGGTTTATTTAAATTTTGTACTGTGTTTACCAATATTTTTGTATAATAGAAAACACTTTATTTTTCTTTGTAAATGGATCACTATTACTTATTTATATTAATGTGTCCTCTTATAAGAAAAGTTTTGTCTTGTGTTGCCAATATTTACGTTTGTATGATCGTAAATTAAAGAAAAAAAAATTCGTTATTAATAGTTTACGTATTTTATTTCTTCATTAAAAGCACTTATATCGCTTCAAAAACGAAAACTACCCTTCTTGAACACTGAATAGTATGTAGTCCAAAATAACACCGAGAAGTTAGTAGCGTCCACTGTTGAAAAACGCTATGTCTAAAAACGGGAACGCCAGGAATTAATCCTTCTATATGACTTTGAAAAATAGGAATTACTAGGATGAACTGAAGCAAATTATGGTTAGTAGATACATTAAAAACACTACATGCTCCCCACTTCAGTTCGCCGTTATTCCCTTCCAATTAGAAATAGGAACCCGTAAAACATATCACGGAAGGAAAACAATACGGTATAAGAGCAACTGATTTATTAAAGCAAACTATCGTAACGCAGTTGAAAACTTTTTGAACACGATGAAGGGATGGCGTTCATTTGGGATGGGTGATTTAGGTTAGCGGTATTTCGGGATAAATCTAAATGGGTTATTGTTTGGTTACGGCCTGAACTGGTTCGAGAAAAAGATGGTGCGGCCGCGACGCTTTTTTGCTCGCCTTGGCGGAGGTATTACCATGCCCCCTAAAAACCGGTAGTAGATCAAGAGCTAAGCTAACTTAGATTACCTTAGCTCACCTAGTTGAGGTAAGTTTGTACCCGTTTTTGTATATTGTTTAGACTTAGAGGTATACGGTGTTCCGCATACCTCACGCACTCTGTTGAGTATTTAGTCCCGCAAACCTCCTTTGAAAAGGGAGGATCCTTCAACCAGACGGGTGTTTCGTCTGATATGTCTGTCTTTGTTTAATTCACACAAAGAACGATAATTGTACGATGCAGGATTTTGTAATTTAGTTCATATGTGGCATAATAGATGTCGCTACAAATAAATCTTTGTACAATACAAACAGAATAATATTATTTTGGCTACTGTTCGGTTTTTCGGGTACCTCTGATTACAGTAGGTGGTTCTGTTTTGTTTTTACTTTATAGGTGCTATTGGTTGCCTGAAATAAATGCTTTTTTTTATAATAAATCAATATTGTAAGTAGAAATAGCAAATTGTGTATTATGTAAGTAGGTTCTATAAATGAATCTTTGTACAATACAAACAGGATAATATTTGACTACTGTTCGTTTTTTGGCTACCTCTGATCACAGTAGGCAATAATAAATCAATGTATTAAAGTAAGTAGAAATAGGAAATTGTGTATTAGGTAAACTGTTTCATCGTATCTAGGTCAACGCCACGTTCCACTGGGGAAGCCGTACTGATCTGGTACAACTTCTCAATTTGCAAATGCCGCAAACAAGTTAACTTGTCAATAGAGGTTTCAGTTTTGTTGTCGACTTGTAGCGCAGTTGTCACTAATTTTGAACTTCTGTCTTCCTCTTGAACTATGTTTGAAGATGATATTTGAATAAATGATTTTGAGAAAATATTTTGATATTAGCTGTTCCCCGTAATTTATGGATTATATAGTGGAGAACAGCAGGCCAAGCCAAGTTACGACTTTCGTCGATCGCCTCGAGTCGACAACGCCTCCGATTCCTTTGTTCTGACCACATGACTGAGTGTTGAGTTGACTGATATTTGAAGTTTTCTACTAGCTTTAACGATTGTAGATTATCAACTTGGCTAAGCCCTTAGTAGGTAAATAGGAACACTGGGTTTAGTCCGTAAAAGTCTAAAACTAATCATTTTGGTGATTTCTAGATATCGATGAGTCTTTTAACAACTCATCCACTCCACGAACGAGTTGCTGAAAGCCTCATCGAATCGACTGCGAGCGGTCAAACCCCCTCTCTTTATAGCTCATAGCGGTTCTAAGTGACAGAGAAGGATGGAAACATAGGAAAGTACGATTCGATGCTTTTTTTTAGATGAGAAAATCATCCAATGACATCAGCCGCTCTTAGGCGAAGCACGAAGGTGTGTTGGACTTTTAAAGATAATCTGGTCAAATGGGGTTTCCTTGACCCATTGCAAATACAGTGCCGGTGTGGAGCTCCTTCACAGGATATGTGTCACCTCCTTTCCAGCCCCGGCATGCACAACTACCTGCACCCTCTTTGACTTAAACGAAGCCAACGACAGAGCTGTCCAGGTGGCTAAATATTGGTTGGACAAAATTTGAGTCAAATCGACACGAAGAAAAAGAAGAAGACTGACTAAAAGCTCCCTGTTCCTTCTTTTCCTTCGTCTTAAGCCCCGGGTTGCACTTTCACACTGCCCGTGGACAATTCGATAATACCTAGATGAGGCAGAATTTCCCCCTTCCACAAAATAATAACACTGCTATAAAAAACTCCACATAACCGTATGCTCTAACTCAGATATACCTACTAAAAGAAATTCCTAAGTAAACAACACCACTTGGCCCAGTTTGCATCACCTTCGAAGCTTTAAATATACCTACGATTTGCCAGTTAGTAGGTATTGAAGTTAGAAAATTGAAAGTAGGTAACATACGAAAACTGACTGGAAAAGTGGTACAAGGGCGAAGAAAAGTGTTTTGTGTTTGTGTTAGTGTTAATATGATTACTTGCATAATCAAACTAATAATGTGCCCACTACTGGGATCTGGTTGTTGTGCTCCAAGGCTAGGACTCAAGCCTCCTCTCTAGAAGAGGGAATAAGGCGTAATCTACCAAGTGGGCCCAGTGCGGTTTGGTAGACATCACATCATCATCAATTCAGCCGAAAGATGTCCACAGTTGGTCATAGGCTTCCCCCATATGTCGCCATAATGACCAGTCCTGTCCGTCTCGCATACATTGGATTCGCGCGACTCTCATCAGGTCATCGGTCCACCTTATGGGAAACCTTGCAACCCTGCCTCTTTCGGTACGTGGTCGCCACTCCAGAACCATTTGTGCTCATCAACTATCTGTTCTGTGAGCAATATGCCCTGCCCACTGCCACTTAAGTTTGGTGATTCTTCGAGTTATGCCGGTAACCTTAGTTCTCCTGCGAATATCTTCATTTCTGATATGGTCACGCAAGGAAACTCCGAGCATAGGCATAACATCTTTCCAGATGTTACGTCTTCGATTTGTTTGTTCTAGGAGATGCCGGTTTTCCTCATGATGTTTTTCTTCACCGATTCAAGAGTATTGATGTTAAATAACCTATACTAAAATTATGAAGAGAAATCATTTGTATTTTTGTCTATAATAAATAAACTCAGAAACTACTGAACTGATTTAAAAAAATCTTTCGTCAATAGAATATTTTATCGCTGAGTGCCTTAGTGTCGCGGGCGAAGCCACTGGGAGACACTAGTAAATTATATAAAATAAAGCGTCTGGCTTGGGTTTGAACCCACGACATACTACTCTTAAGTCAGAATCATTACCAATGGGCACACCGGGGCCAGGGTTACTTTTGAAAGACAGCTCGAGCCCCGGTATAAAGGCTTGAAGGACCGGGGTGGGTTTTTAGTCAGTAAGAGTCTGACACTATCTCCCGCTCCGCCCAAGAGTGGGGGTTGCCATTGATGATTAACAGCCATAAAAAAACAACCACTGGGCACTGGGTTACCACTGTTCACAAGCAATTAAGCTTTTACTCAATGGTAAAGGTAAAAGTTAACTCATATTATAAATTGGCATTTAAGATGAAATTGCTTGATAAGCTAAGTTGTTTTTATAAAGGACGCACCCATAACGACACAATTTAATTGTCCTTTACAAAAGCATCGTGGCTTTAACAGCAGCGTATTTTTCAACAAAATGTCGTTTTTAAAAGAATTCTTTTTTGAACACTGTGTAGTCATAATATTGTTTTTTTTTTTAACTTTCAGTAGTTATACCTAGATATATATACCAGTCGATTAAGCAGGGTCACATTTAAATCATTTCAGTAGATAGGTAAGGTCAAGCTAAACACTTAGTGTACGTTATCTCAACAGGAAAGTGGCACCCAGAGCTGTATTAGTGACCCATAGTAATATCATTGAAACTCTCTCTCTCTTTATTTGGAAATATCTAGAAGATATACCGGTAAATTCAAATTATTTAATTAACAGAATAATTACATTATTATTGCTACAAGTCAGAACAATATTTATCCAAGGAAGTAGGTAATTTATACCCAAAATAAGTTAACCTGTGTAGCTATGAAGTTCCAAAAGTTCCATTGCTTCTGATTCTCCTGTCAATTCTAGTCCAGCCCTGCAGTTGAATCAATACTACATCACTATTTCTAATTAGGGAGCGTCACTCGAAGCTGGGTGGAGTGGAGAGGACCGTATCAATCAGTCATAGTGCTCGAAATCTCCACTCCGCGTCAGTGGAATCAGAGTGAAGCTGAGCTGATTTTCAAATAAAACAAAAGAACACGCGGCCTTGAGCTGGACTATGAAGCGAAGGGTACCTAGCTTAAATCCACTCCGCTCCGCTCCGTTTTAAGGCCCAAACGCCCGAAAAGTGCCCAAAACAGTGACTTTCTGAAGCCTACTCCTCGGTAACGGCCAGGTTAATAGGTTTGAAAAAAATATATGTTTATTATAGATTCATGAACAACATTATCAACGTTTGATTTTTTGGTGCTATTAATAGTTTTGTATAATAAAATATTTAGCAATTTCGCAACTTTTCGCAACTTTTCCCTACTCCTTCGAAATAGCTTGGATCTTTAGAAACATTTTTACACATAAAAATTGGTGGGAAAATAGTCTTTAAAGTGAACATTGCATATGTAAATTAATCAATATTTCGCAAAGAAAATGGATTTAAAGGTCAGCCACGCGCTTTCCGGGCGCTGTTGGCCGCAAATAAATGCACAGATTTGCGTACTGCCGCCTAGGCAGGTGCGAGAGGTGCGTCCACATAATTTTGGCCAGATGGTTCAAGGGACTATAAGCCTTATCGGAAATACTTGTCAGTTTTCATAGCTCTTCTCCGCTCCATTCCGCTCATCTCTACTTCAGTAGTAGAAACACACCCTTTAAGTGTAACTGAGTCTACTTGCGTCCTACGTTATTTAAGTTTGTTTATTATTACTGTGCCAGCTACAGCAGTGTTGTGTTGTGAGCGTTTACGTTTTTAGGGTTCCGTAGCCAAATGGCAAAAAACGGAACCCTTATAGATTCGTCATGTCTGTCTGTCTGTCTGTCTGTCTGTCTGTCTGTCTGTCTGTCTGTCCGTCCGTATGTCACAGCCACTTTTTTCCGAAACTATAAGAGCTATACTGTTGAAACTTTGTAAGTAGATGTATTCTGTGAACCGCATTAAGATTTTCACACAAAAATAGAAAAAAAGCAATAAATTTTGGGGGTCCCCATACTTAGAACTGAAACTCAAAAATTTTTTTTTCATCAAACCCATACGTGTGGGGTATCTATGGATAGGTCTTCAAAAATGATACTGAGGTTTCTAAGATCATTTTTTTCTAAACTGAATAGTTTGCTGGAGAGACACTTCCAAAGTGGTAAAATGTGTGTCCCCCCCCCTCTAACTTCTAAAATAAGAGAATGATAAAACTAAAAAAAATATATGATGTACATTACTATAAAAACTGCCAACGAAAATTGGTTTGAACGAAATCTAGTAAGTAGTTTTTTTTTAATGCGTCATATATAAAAAAAAACACACTATTATTAAAACATCGATCAAAGTTACAACACATTACAAGAACTTTTATATTATGTTACTTGCTGCTACGGAGCCCTTCATGGGCGAGTCCGACTCGCACTTGGCCGGTTTTTTACTCAAGTAATATGTAGATATGTATTACCTATTAAGTATTGCGAGATCCCACGTAATGAGAGTACCTACCTACGAAAGAGTCACCGCGGTTCTGGCACGCTAAGGGCCAAAAAAAATTAACACGAAATAAAAAATAAAAACCATTTATTTGAGACTCGCATAGGACGAATAACTATAAAAGTTACTAAATATTTAAATTAAAAAAAAAAACCGACGTCAGTAAAAATCTGACGCTCCCTCTCGCTCTACTTATACATATAGAGCGAGTGAAAAAAAAATAATTTTCCGGCCTCAATAAAAAGAGAATAGCTAGGTATATTTATTACAATACGAGTACATCAGTTCCTACAGAATTCCAAAGGCATTTCAATTTCATCGAACAATGCTTAATTTCGGCTATACCTACATTCTTTCTAGCCATACCGGCCGTAAATTATATTGCTCTTTTCCATAAAGACTTTCTGTGCGTGTTCAATCTCAGCCTCCTGCTGAGATCCTGATCTAATATGCGTAGCTCGCACTGATCCATGTAATGGACTGGCTGAAAACATGGCGTAACCAATAGCCATTTCAACATCACTTTTCTTCCTAAGAAACTAGAAAAACACAATATAAACTCTACCCGTTTGACATGGTCGATCAGATAGTACCTAGATTAGTAGGTGTATTGTGGGACAGATTGAAGGTACAACTACACTGCGCACATATAGGCCACGTACGCCGATCTTGGCGCATCAGTCTCCATACATTTTATATGGAAACTAGACTTGTAGAGCTACATTAGATCCACGCCACGCAATGCGCCGCTACGTACAAATCAGGCGTGGTCCACGTGTGCGTCGGGCTAGTTTAGTTCTAGCTTAAAAGTAGAACTACACTGTATTGTGCACATGTGTGTCACGTACGCCGATTTACGCGCTTCGGTCTCCATACATTTTATATGGCAACTAGACTTGTAGAGCTACAATAGATCCACGCCACGCGACGTCGTTCTACGTACAAATCCACGTTAAGAGATCCCACGAGTTGCCGGTCAATACTCGTTTATTTATTTATCCGTAAGTGTATTGAAAAACGTCGTTTGATACACTTTTGGTCACTGCAGCTCGGACGAAATCCAACTCAGTCGCAATTGCAAACTTTCTCCATTTGTATCAAAATGTATTATGTACTATTCCTATAATGCCATCCATCCGCCATCCAGCTCTAGCTAACTTGGCCACAGTTCGGCCCGTAGCTTTCATCTAAACAAACATTTAACCTACGAACCACAGTATACTCACCAATTTTAGCTATACTAGCGAAGAAAATCCATAATCCTATCAAGAAAGGCGTTTCCACCCGATGGAACTCGAAGGCTGCGATAACGAGTTTCTTAATCTTCTTTTCTGGCTTCTCCGTACTCGGTAGATTGGTGGTGGTGTCTTGGTGCTGCCGCAGTTGGGTACCGGGGGGCTCGCCGGGCATCGGGACCACGGGGCCCATGGGACCGAACCCCAGTCCAGGGTACGTGGAGATCCCATCGACTGTTATGGACGGACTCGATTTTGTGGTGCTCTGGAAAGAAAGGAAAATGGTTAATAACTGAACTTAAACCGTTTATATTATTTAAATTAATATTTTCTTTTGAATTATCAAGGTCGGCCAGTTACAAAAGATGAAGCTGTATGCAAGTTCAAAAGTGATGAGAGAGATTTGGGTGTTTTTAATATCGTGCTGATTTCATCACGCATGCGGAATTGCTCCGCGTGCAGAAAATTTCAAAATTTAAAAAAAAGCATCATCAGGTATTCCAGGTATAACAATTAGTATAGATAAAATATTTAGAGTAGATAACTATTCTATTCTAATTCGTTTTCTGAAAGGTACTATAAAAATACAACCATGACTCCTAACTTTACCTTTTATTTTTAGCAACAGATTTCACCGTCGTCGTTCTATTTATGAAAAAAAAAAACACGTGTGAAACAAATGGAATTAACATTGGTAGGCTTCCATCAATAGGCCTGTCAATCCCAATGTGTTTCATAATTCACACCTACTCTTATGTTTATTTATAGAATCGTTAGATGACAATACACGTTTTATGGCACGTCCAAAATCGATATTTGACTTCACTGCTATGTTGCGCAGACCCAATTGTATAGCGCCCAAGAGCGGGGGATGTTCCCACCGAAAAAAAAGACCTAATTGTATAGACCTACTTAAGTCTAGGTATACCTACCGTGTCAGTACCGTGTCTGTACCGTGTCTGTACCGTGTCTGTACCGTGTCTGTACCGTGTCTGTACCGTGTCTGTACCGTGTCTGTACCGTGTCCGTACCGTGTCTGTATCGTGTCTGTACCGCATCTATTCCGTGTCTGTACCGAGTCTATACTGTATCTTTACCGTGTTCGTACCGTGTTGTACTTACCCTGTCTGTACAGTGTCTGTAGCTGTACCCTGGAACGCAAAGAGCAACTAAAGGAACACAAAAAAGTCTAAAGCCGCGTACAGACATCACGAGGCGTGCGTTGCGAATGGGTCGTCTCGCATGCCTCGGGCTGTGTAGACGAGTGTGCTCACAGTGAGCATTCGCGTCGTACGATCGTTGCGAACGCCGCCTCGAGCCGTGCGCTACGTGTGGACGGACAGGTGTTGTTTATCGTTTTCTACTGACGAACACTGTGCGTGGTGGTTTGCGTGCTTAGCTTGAACATGTGTCGTTCGGGACGCATTCATAAATTTACCGTCGTATGCCTCAGGTTGAGGCAAGCCTGACGAACCATTCGCGGCGCACGCGGCGCGGAAGAGATTATATTTTTAATGAATTCCCACAATCAAAAACAAAGGTTAAGAGAGTATAGAGAGGTAGTAGTAAGTCACGTAAACAAGACACAACTGGTTATCCAACTTAACACGTCAAGTTCAGTGGTAGTACGACTACACCTAGGTTGTCATAACATTTTCAATATACTTACTCGAAAACCCGCTTTTATCCTACCGCTTTTAAGCACGCAATTGACTGTTTTCCGCACTAGTGCAGAAAAATGCGCGTGCTCTTCCCCACCACAATGTTATTACATTTATCGTATCGGGCTGGGCGCGCGTCGACCCCCATAAGTCGCGCGCCGATCAACGCTCGTTTATTAATTTCTTCGTAAGTGTATTGAAAGAAGTCGTTTGATACACGTGCAAAGTCACTGCAGTCCTCGGCTCTATAACTCTTTCTCTCTCTTCTCACTCACCTACGGCACGTGCGAATACCGCCTCGGTCGCAATGACAAACTTTCTGCATTTGTATCAAAATGTAGATAGGTACTATTTTATTATAGTTACTACGTAGATAATATGTGCTATATCCACAAAATAAATAGATACATACAGAAGACAATCTCATGTATGTACTTCACTTTATATACCTACGAGCTACGCTCGGTGGACGCACACTAATGAGCGTTTGAGCCGGAACTGTTCAACGAGCGACCCGAGGCGCTCCGGGATATCGTGTCCATAAGCGGTGTCTCTGTGTGCGTTGCTCGAACGCACTTTGTATATAGATTGACTTCTGTACCTATCTATTTTGTGCTATAGCTATGAAACATTTACAGCGCGCAACAATTAAGTTACGCTGTCGTCCTCAGAAATACAATTGTATTTTTCGTAACTTCATTAGTCTTAACGAAGTTTTTTGTCCACAACTCTTTACTCCAGTAAGGTTTCCATTTCTTCCCATTTTATTTTTATGAAAATAATACCGTTGGTACGCTATGTGACTGAGAACTGCAGAAGAGCAAGCTCTTAGAAAATAGCGTATTTATGGTGCTCTGGGGGCTTACCATGACCTCTTATAGCAGGGCTGAAGTTGAACTGCCTTTTTGTACTATGACTTCGTTATAGCAGGCCTGTAACTGGCCTGCTAAGTGACATTTACGAAATCCGCTCAAGATTCGTTCACCTTTTTTTTTGTATAGACTTTTTGTACTATGGCGTGCTTATTGACGTACATTAGACAGCAGATGACCGTCTTTTGAGCGTCTGTAATGTCAAATGAAGCGATCTTCAAGTGTAACTGTTCACCTCTGTACAAAAATCGTTCAAATTTAGAACTGTCATTGTACGATTTTTAGCGATTCAGAAGCAGCTTTTGAAAGGAATTTGACTCACTGGGAATTGAACGTTTCCATAAGAGGTCATGGTAAGCCCCCTGTAGTTTTAGAAAGTTATTTCACGTCACACTTTTAGTTAGTTCTATGAAAAGCTCATTTTTGTGTCTATTTACTGACGCATCCAATAAATCTTGATTAGTTGTCAAGAGCTAATAAATGATAAAATAAAATCATGCATGTAATACCCGTTCAGCTAACAGAGGCACAAACTAAAATCCGGTGCTTGGCGTACTCGCGCACTGAAGATTCCGTACAAAAGTTAGTATTCGCAAAAAAATAAAAAATGTTTTGAGTTTACAGTTTTTAGATTCTTTCACAAACTCGTAGAAAGTTGTGTTAGTTGCTAGTTGGCATTGCTTGTTGGTATAGGTCTTCATTCTCTCCAATTATCCGTATTTTTAATGAACCCGGGCATAAGATACGTAGGTAAGCAGGTCGCTTGTTACATCTTTAAGAGTTAGGTAACACATCCATTGATCCTTTCGGTGTACCAATTTCATTTGTTTCCTCATAGTTCTCAAATAAAGATGGCGTCTTTTTGTGCGTTTACGGTCCGAAAAAGCCTTCTCTTATACAATATCCCGATAATTTCCTGGTAAATATTGCGGATAACCGTTCGTTAGGCGGCCCTTCCCTTCCAAAGGTGACCGCACACTTATCCGAAACAAACGCGTCGAACGAGTTAAAAGAAAAGATTTTTATTAATTGTTTATAAGAAATCCTATGAAAACCCCGCACGCGGTTGGGCCACGTCAAGTCATTCGAATCTGGAAAGACTCCAGAATTAAGAATTCTAATAGATACATAGTAGGTAGGTACATTTTGATACCAGTGCAAAAGTTTTGTTATAGCGACTGAGGCGGAATTCGCACGAGCCATAGGCGAGTGTGTTATGGAGGCGAGGGCTGCAGTGACAAATTTGCACGTGTATCAAATGACGGTTTTCAATCCACTTACAACTCGTCGGGTTGACGCGCGCCTCGTAGGTGTCAGCGCGCGCCCAGCCTGATACGATAAATGTAATAAAATTGTGGTGGAGGAGAGCACGCGCACTTTTCTGCACTAGTGCGGAAAATAGTCAATTGCGTGCCTAAAAGCGGTGGAATAAGATCGGGTTTTCGAGTAAGTGTATTTAAAATTATTTTCTTTCGAATCGTTCGAAGCATTCGGCTCGGATAAGTGTTCGTTCACCTGAAGGCCGAATAAGATTTCATAGAACGGTACATTCGCGTTTTGCCAAAGTAGTGAGTTGTTATTTATGGAGGTTTCCTTTAATAGAAAAGTAGAAAGTTTTTGATTTGCCTTCTAATATAATAATAACCTCAAGTTGTGTTTCCTCTTGTGAATGAAAGTAAAATAGAAATAACAGGAATTGAGCTAATTCGTACTTATTACATTCTTGTATCCTACAAGGAACGATTTTCTCCCGTGGTTTATCCCAAAGGACTTTTTTGAGATAAAGGTAGCCAATACGTTTGTGTAGGTTTCAACCAGTGAAATAATATCCGTAGTTATCTGGTGATTTACTTTCCACAAACAAACAATTAAAAATTCCTTAAAATTTTCAGTGTTTGTATTTTAGTTAGTCCTTAGTATTTATTGTAGTACTAGCTTTTGCCCGCGGCTTCACTCGCGTACATAAAATATAGCCTATATCACTCAGGAATAAAGCAGCTTTCTATTGGTAAAAAAATTTTAGCAATCGGACCAGTACTTCCAGAGATTACGTCCTACAAACAAAAAAACATTAAAAAAAACTTTACCTCTTTATAATATAAATGTAGATTATTTATTTATTTACTCACCAACAATTGTTAACACTTAAAATTACTACAAAATTTCACTTGTCACAATTTATTACAGGTAAGCACCACATATGCTAAAAAAGTATAAAATGATTTATGTGTCCAACTCATAGAAATCCTTTCTTATATCTATGGTCCAACTCTAAGGTAAAATTAGACATTGTAAATGTGGTGCAATATATTATTACTATTTTAGTAGGTAGTTATATTTTTTAATTCAAGTTAAATATTTATACATTAGTTTCTTTTTATTTCATTGTTGTATGCCTTGTGCGAGTCACACATAAATGTTTTTTTTTTTCTTTCATAGTCAAATCCAACTAACTAATACCCGTATTTATTTAGCACCCTTCAAATTGCAAAACATTTTGCATCGCACTAGTGGCTGCTAAACGAAGTGGTCGAGGGTTCTCGCCTGCCAGCCAGCCATCTTGACCTTGTCACAGACGCTTTGTCTGAAACTGTAGGACCTCGGCCTTCGCCGAATTGCTGCGGACTGCCCTACTTATGAATATGCTAACCGCTTTCATGTGGCAAACGTTGATCTATAAAATTAGGAGTTATCCATTTACAAACTAATATTATAAAGAGGTAGTTTGTTTTTTTTTTTATTGTAGGAGGTAATCTCTGAAAGTACTGGTCCATTGCTAAAATTTTATCACATAAAGAAACATAATAGATAGACAGTTACTTTCACATTAGATAGTACCTACTAGCTTTTGCTGACAGCTTCGCCCGCGTACATAAAATACGAGTATATATAGCCTGTGTCACTCAGGAATAAAGCAGCTTTCTATAGGTTAAAAAATTTTAGCAATCGAATCAGTACTTTCAGAGTTTACAACAAAAAAAAAACAAACTTTACCTCTTTATAATATTAGTGTAGATGTACGCGGGCGAAGCTGTGGGCAAAAGCTAGTACCTACTTACTGAATGTGAAAGTAACTCTGGTCTATGTTATGCTTTCACGGTTAAACTACTAAACCGATTTTGATGAACTTTGGTACGAAGTAAGCTTGAACCTTGAGGAAGGCATAGGTTACTTTTTATCTGGCTCCAAATTCGACTTTGCATCTCCCATAACGGAAATTCATGCGAACGAAACCGTGGGTTTTGCCACTTTTAAGTTTTTACTGGTAGAAAAAATGCAAGGGTCGATGACAATGTTTCTAAGGATCTACATTGGTAGGTCCTCTACTAACCTACAATAGACGGTTATCCCACAAGGTCTACTACTCGAATCTTTAGTAAACTTGCTGAAATTCAATTATTAAATCATTAGTCATTTTATATCATCTTACATAGGTTTAACGAATTTGTTACTCATTAAGAACACAAACTCATAGTTCAAATAATAATTAGCTTAATTAACTTACTTAACTAAAAATAATAAATGTAACATTATAGTGATCGAATAACTCTTAGTAAATTTATCATAAATGTATTTTTTTAAATTTGCTGGTGATTTACTACCCTTACATCGCTTATTGATCACATATTAGATATTCGCATAAACGAATCTATAATCAGAAATCTCTAACAAAACTTAATAGGATGCTTTCATTACTCCGGCAATGCGGGTGTATTCATATATACCTATGCAAACTACTTACACTTGTCACTCAGACACAAAACAACTATCTGTAGGGCATAAAAATATTTGTTTCAAGAGGGAATCGAACTCGCAACACGCAGCACAACAGCCAATCTCTCAACCACTGAGCCTACCGTTTCGTCAAAAAAGTATGTACAATAAACAGATATAATGAGATAACAAGAACGTAAACAACCCAGTAAAACATAAAGACTACACTCAGTTACCTACAGTTTACCTAGAGAATTACCTTAATCCGTAATTTATGAAGCCAAGCTGGACCGGTCCTATTAGCCCGCGTCGACTCGTTTCATTATTCACAGGCACGTTTAAAATGAGACCTAAGTACGGGGCCCCAATTAGGCATCCTAATTTCAAGCACTGCTTTGCTTTAGAAATTCAACGTGAGCTTTGGCTTCCTTAATTAAAATAGAGTATGTGTGCATGTAAAACAGTATTGTAGGTATAGTATGTTTTCAGCAGTGCCGTAACTAGGGCGGTGCCAGGGGTGCGAAGGCACAGGGACCCTAGAGGGGCGCAGAAATATCAAACCTAAGCCAAGTTTTGGCTCATGCTTGGTAATACCTATTTATCGTGTACCTAATACGGTCGTAAAATCACCATGCCAGGAGTGCCGATGCTCAGGGCTCCAGTACCTACAAGAGATAAATAGAAGGTGGTGCTGGGGACGGTGGGTAGGTTATTGAAGTTCGCACCAGGGTTATAAAAAGCTAGCTATAGCGCTGGTTTTAACTCACACTGGGCAACACGTAAATTAATATCTCATCACACTAGCATTACAAAAGCGAAAGTTTTTATATATGTACATTCAGTGGTTAAAAGTGCCATAGCACTCCATCAATGCTAGTATCTAAAATTTGACTATAATCCAGTCACTGGGTTTTGGAGGTCAGATAGGTAGTGCCTACTTGTCAAGTACTAGTAGAGATATCTTCCAATTTGACGTGAAGATGGCAAATTGATGGATTATTGAATTTTCAACTTTCGGTGTTGAGGCAAGAAGAGTTGAAACTACAGCGCTCTTTTGTGTTAGATACGGGCAAAGGACAATATAAATAAATAACCATCAAAAATTATTTCGAGTAGTGGTCTAGTTACATTACTAAATAAATGAAACTATCTAGGGACAATTGAGAATTAACATGTTTTTAAAAAGCAGCTTGGGGTTGATTCTACTAGTAGTTAGGTTAGCCCAACTCTAAAAATAACTACGAAACCTTTACTCGGTCCTTTCAAGAATAGAATACACAAAAGAACATCAATAAAGCACAAAAGTAACGGCGCGGCTGTAGATACAATGAAATGAATAAAATGCCCAAATTTACCGTAATTCGTATTCTATTGTGAGCTTTAACAAAAGTGATCCTCGAAGGATACAATACATTAGATTTTATTATAGTACACGGAATTTTACATAACAAGTATAATAAAGGAGAGTGAGCGAAGATGGAACACAGTTATTATAATGTTTAAAATATTGCACAAAAATATAATTCAAAAAAACTGTATACAATTTCAGAAATGAAATTAATTATGTAAATATAAAATAGAATAGAAAAAAAAATCCTAATATTTACAAGATAAATAAAAATACTATTTGATAAATAGTAAACTCAAAAAGTTTGGTATTTATGAAAATAAAAAATACCTAACTTCTTGTAAATACTCGTAGTAATATTAAAGAAAAAAATGTAGACACTAAGTATAAGATAACTCACAACCTTGAAAACAATACGTTCGCCCAATAATTTTATAAGCAATCATTTAAATAAATACCTGCTTAAGGAAACAATTCGATACTTCAAAATATTAGTCGCCCGAACAGGGACTTGAACCCTGGACCCTTGGATTAAAAGTCCAATGCTCTACCGACTGAGCTATCCGGGCAGTACAAATGTTGCCAAAATAACCGGTCGTATAAAACTTGGCGCGGTTCGTACAAAAATATGAATCGCGGTGATTCACCTTTTGACGTCTTTGGACAATTATTAAAAGTGGTAAAATAACTTATTCTTTAATTACACAGGTGATAAAAGTACTTATTTTATGTAAAGATTTTTTATGTAATTAAGTAATTTCAAGACCATTTGTCATAGTAGCCAATAATAAATGTTCCTATGGATTTTTTGTGATATGCATCTATAGATTACCTCATTAGCATAATTCGTATTTGGATTTAAAACCGTCTTTTTTCCTGGTTGTGGCAAGCAAGGATTTCACTTATAAAAAAACAATACGTTTATTTGTGCACACAGGTACAATTTAGTTGTTACAAAATTTTATATAGGTATCTCTGTGTTCTGCCACAGTAAGTAGCATACAAATATTAATAAAATAAGTATTATTTCAAGTAGGTACATTACTATTGAATACCCACTATAATAAGTAGGTACTAGGTATTTATTCACTTCATATTGCTCCTTATAATATCGATATTCGGATGAAAGGTAACTAATTTGAAGTTCACGTTGTATCTTTGTTCATCACATAGGTAATGTATTACAAGTTATGTGAACAGTACCTATGCGGTTGTATACAATATTAGACTTAGTAGGTACTTAGTAGCTAGTAAAATTAAAGTACCTAAGATTTAGAAATACGAGTGGAAAATTTTATAATGTTGGGTGGAAATGTATTACATCAGTTTATAATACTAATTTAATAAGTAGGTTGTTGTGAACAATGAAACAAGACAAGATAAGTAATATTAAAGAAAAAATAAAGTAAAATATTAACTTTATAAAGGTTTTTGTTTGATTGCTTGTGTATTGGTGTAATTATATCTAGTTGCTTTCCAAACTAATTTCTTGACGAGAATATTTCTGTATTACTTAGCTTATTTTGTCTGTTGGTTCCTAGTACACGACACTTATTAATTTCACACGGACAACACGACTCCATTTGACTTCCAAAAAGAAACAGTCTGTGCAGTTTTTGCTGGTTTTATTTTAAAATATAAATATTCGAGTACCAAGGGCATCGTCTGGCCATGAGACGGTCTGCTTTAGAAAGAATGAATAAATTACTGAACTCATTATAAATTAGGCATTTGCTTATGCTTATTTTTGTACCTACAACCAATAACACGCAAAGTTTGTTTTTGTTTGTAGGAGGTAATCTCTGAAAGTACTGGTCGGATTGCTAAAATTATTTCACCGATAGAATGCTGTATTTGTGAGTAACATTTTTTAAGTTTTGAGAGTTTTATTAACACGGGCGAAGACGCTGGCAAAAGCTAGTTGGTTAATGAATGAAGCAGCAATTAGTATTCCTTATACATATGGGTTTGAAGAAAAGTGGGGGCGTGGTGGAAATATCTCGTTATCTCTTTTGAGCACATGTAACCTAATGGCGTTTTGTCACATCTCAGTATTTATTTATTTATTTAAAACTTCATGTACAGCAGTGGTATACACGCGGACTTAATGCAGCAAGGCATTCTCTCCCAGTCAACTTTTGGGTTAAAAGTATGTGCATCATCTTTGTTTTGTTATTTTATAGTTGCTCCTTTGACCAAATTTAAAAGCTTTCTAACGTGATTAATATCGAACAAATTTGAAAAATTCTTTCTATTTGCGATTTTGGATAATGTTATTTTTTAATAAAAACACGAAAAAAAACATTAGCTATGTAGCCAATTGTATCTGTAAGTAGGTATTACTTTTGATTTCATGATTGGAACTAAATGCTTAAAGAGTAAAGACAAATAAAATACCTAAGTACACTTGCCATCACGGATCTTGAACACTTGCGCATAAATCAAATATTCGGTCTCTTTAGTGGTGCGAAGTGCGACGCGGGGGCGGGGAGTGTCAGTGATTAGCTGGCTGCGCCATCGCGTCATAGACGTCACTCCTGATTCGTTCACTGCGTTGCTGCATGTATCTAACAACGAAGACGATTGGCTCGCCAATGTATGGAATGCGCAAAGCGATCCCCACTCTGACGCCGAGCGCTCAAGATCCGTGATGGCAACTGTACATATAGTTAGGTTAGGTTTAGTATAAAGTATTTGTAGTTAATATTTAAGTTTGCTACGTAGTTTGTTAAACCAATAAAATTTACAATAATTTACAGGCATTTTTCCATTGTCATCTAAAATAAACATGTTTCTAGCACATAAACACTGATATGAGCAAATTGGCCTTCGGAAGCATGGCAACAACATTATTTATTAAAATAGTAGAGGTTACGTAGGGTTCGTTGTGGCGACACTTTGGGGAGGTCTGACCAATAGTGGACATCTTTCAGCTGAAATTATGATGAAGTTTTATAAAAATGCATTGAAAAATGAAATAGAATAGAATAGCATTTATTCGGCGCAAGCAACAATAAACATATAACAATAACATAACAATAATATAACATATAGTAATACAAAATTAAAACTGAAGTATTTAGTATAATTGTTGTTCCTGGATCAGAGTTTTCTATTCTCCTCTTATTATTTTTAAATAGATATATCATTATTGTACCATCATGCATCATTCACATAAATTACGAAAATGTTTTCATATGTATAGGTACTAAAAATTGTATATTATATATTTTCTTATATTCACAACTAATCCTAAAAGAGAAATTTCCAATTAATTTAAAATTATACCAAAACAAATGCCGCCCGAACAGGGACTTGAACCCTGGACCCTTGGATTAAAAGTCCAATGCTCTACCGACTGAGCTATCCGGGCCTTGCGTACAAAACCGAAACAGCTGTTTATATTGCTCGTTAACTTAAATATAAACAGAAACTACACGTTTTCTACATAAAATAACTTTATACCGAATGTTACAATGTTTTTATCTCTATATTAATCACATTACTATTATAGAGGCGAAAGTATATGAGTGCGTATGTTTGTTAATTTTTCACACTCGAACGGCTGAACAGATTTCGATAAAACTTGGTAAGCGAGTAGACCATGTCGTGGAAGCTATTCCAGAAAAATATGCCTGGGCTAAAGGTATTCTATGTGCTAATATGAGATAGATTTTTTGACCGGTATTTTTCCTTGGGATAATTTTTGTACTATCACACGGTCGAAGCCGCTAGCACCATCTAGTGAGTAATAAGAACAAAAATGAATGCAAAAACTACCTGGGGTACAACAATACAAACAAGTAAAATACCCAATGGATCTGTTTGGCCCGTTTTTTTTTTCAATTTGGCTCGCATGACTGTTCTAGGCTGTATTTTATATGAATGGCTGTTTCGTCTCTCTCTGCGTGGCCCGGATAGCTCAGTCGGTAGAGCATTGGACTTTTAATCCAAGGGTCCAGGGTTCAAGTCCCTGTTCGGGCGACTAACATTTTGGTTTTAGTGTCGTCAAGTATAGTAAAAATTCACGGAGTAATATTTCAATTAGGTAAACCGATTAGCTATTTCGACAATAGTTTTTATACCTTTTGTGCTCATTTTTTTTTTAATTTTACTTAATCATATTTTAGAAAAAAAAAATGTTCTGATGTGTGATCTATAATATTTTTACTAAATGCTGGAAGTATATTAGACACCTATAATAAAATGTGATTTTTTATTTTTTATACGTTTGTCTGTTTTTCTAGCTAGACCGATTTCGACGGCACTTTCACTGGCGAATAGCTGATGTTTCAAGGAGTCAATAAGGCTACTTATATATTATATACTATATTTTCCCACGGGTCAAGATGTTTCAAACTACAGAAAACGTCTTCGAAACGGTAATTTTTAACACGATTTTTCCAAAAAAGGAGAAATAATTAATGTTCTTAATCTAAATGCTAACAAATTCGTGGGAAAGCTAGTTTCCATTAAATATTTACTTACAAAGACCAGAATAAATAAATCATAGAAAAAATATCTAGGTATTGTCTACTGCAGACACTTTTTTAACTTGAATGCAGCAGAAGGTACAAAATATTCCCAGAGTGTATGTTAAATTAATTATAAAGTTAGTGACAATTTCAACCGCAGTGCATTTGCATTTATAACTTCGGTAACTTTATTTGGCCGGAATAACCGTAAATATATTACACTGCATCTAGATATTGTTTTAGTTATGTCAAACAATTAATGCCACCCCACTGCTAGGCAAAGACCTCTTTTACTCTTTCCAGATTTGTAGCTAGACGATTTCGTTTCATTTTAAACAAAATATTTAGAATTATACCGCACTTTTAAATGTTCATTAAATCGTTATCTACACTAATACGAGTATAAAGCCGGCCATTGACGATCAGTCCAAACATAAAACTGCGGCATAAAACTAGGGCGTCACTCCAAAATTTGATCGTCAATGGCGAATCATCACTCCAGAGTTGACGCCAGTGAATGGGCATATCTAAAACCATTTGGAGTGACGCCCTAGTTTTATGCCGCAGTTTTATGTTTGGACTGATCGTCAATGGCCGGCTTTATAAAGAGGTAAAGTGTGTCTACAAGCGTTGTCATCTATTGGATAAGTCTCTGATGTGTTATCTCAATTTTTTTTGTATTAAGTGATACTGATGTGTTATCTCAATTTTTTTTGTATTAAGTGATACTAAAAGAAAAAATACGAATTTCATTAATTTTCTTAAAGATTATAATGTTTCAATTTAGAAGGTGATAAAAATTACTTGCTGTATACTAGCTTTTGCCCGCGGCTTCGCTCCCGCTCTACCCTACTCCACCCTACTATACCTTACTCTTCCCTATTCTACCCTTCTCTACCCTATTCTACCCTACAAAAGTAATTAAAACCTAAAATATAAAAAAGATACTATAATTAAGTACTAATAAATAATTACTCAGTTAGGTAATGCCTAACTGAGTAATTATTTATTAGTACTCACACCCGTAACCAGAGCAAGGAAAACAAAAAAAAAAGATTTAAAACAGTATCCATGGAGTTTGTTGCACGTTCTTTTCCATAGAGATCTACGTTTTCGATCGTGCAATTTTGCTTCATTTTTTTTTGTTGACTGACCGACATATTGACAATTCAAAAGTGCCTGTAATTGGTCTATTTTAAATAAACGTCTCTGATTTCAGAGATTACCTCTTACAGACAAAAAAAAAAACAAAAGTTACTTCTGTATAATATTAAGTGTAGATATAAATTATAAATTAGTTCGAAAAGTGCACAGATAAGTATCGGTAATTCAGTAATAAATTCTTAATAAGGTTACAAGAACTTAGGTATTGTAATTGAATAACCTTTTACATCACAATAATTGCCCTCGTCTAAGAATAAAACAACGACCTTTCAGCAGACATTTCAGCACCCTCACGTTTAATGTCAGCCTGCTGGGAACAGTGACATCTTGGTAGATTGATTCAGACATCACATCCTGTGCCATTACTTCAATTAATTACTTTACGATTGATTACGGAGAATAAAATGATATTACAAAGCTCTTAGAAAATGAACAGTCACCTAACTTTTATTATGGAGCTGTTATTAAAGTAATTAGTCTGATAAAATAAATAAAAAATAGCCAAGTGCTAGGACTCACGCACGAAGGGTCCCGTACTTAAATAGCCAAGTGTTAGGACTCACGCATGAAGGGTCCCGTACTTAAATAGCCAAGTGTTAGGACTCACGCACGAAGGGTCCCGTACTTAAATAGCCAAGTGCTAGGACTCACGCACGAAGGGTCCCGTACTTAACCTTTCGAATACCGTAATTAGAGACACAATAGAAAGACAATGGGTATGCGAACGCCGGCGTTCGCTTATGTCTTAAACGTTTGGTGTACGGGAGCCCCCTTAAATATTTATTTTATTCGATTTTTTAGTATTTGTCGTTATAGCGGCAACAGAATTACAATATTAAAAAAAAAACAACTGTCTGACTATCACGGTTCATGAGATACAGCCTGGTGACAAACGGACAAACAGACGGACAGAGGAGTCTTAGGAAAAAGTCTTCTTTTATCATTTTTACACTCTTTCTTTATTTTTCAATAAAACAATAATGTTGCTTGTCTTGATTATACCAACATCCTACTATTTGTCAGTAAAACAATAAGTCTCCGCTCTTTCGGCGCGTTTAAAAATAATTCCTCCATAGAACCTAAATGTCGATCTGTCATTTCCAACAATTTAACTTTGAGAAGGGTTCCAGACCGGGGAACGCCGAAATTATGGCGCTTATTTATTCTGTCTTATTTAAATGTATTCTGTCCCAACATCGTAATCCAATGAACGGTCGAAAAAGGCTTAGTTTCCTTTTTAATATTTAAAAACTATTCAATAGTGTGAACCTTTATGAAGACGTAGTTACCTCCCTACTTCCCTAAGGTATTTTAACATAGATCAATAATCTAAACATATAGTAAATATGTAGAAGTTTTTATTCGTGCGTGCATCACGTAAAATGTATGAAATCGATGTAGATAACTTTCATACATTAAAATTGTGCGTATCTTGTATATTCTTAGGCTTTGATTCATCACAATCGGTTGACTATCAAAAGATATATTACATTCATTGACTGTTAAGCGGTCTGATGTTCGCTGGGTCAACTAGTCTTGGGACTGTTATTTCTTAGCTTTTTTTTTCCTTTTTAGTAACTAGCTTCTGCTAGCAATAGCTAATAACCAGGGATGTTATGGATATGAAATTTCGGATAAAAATTGGATACGGATATAGAAATGATTATTATACCGGATACGGATACGGATATGAAATTATTTCGGATTATCCGTTAGTTTCGGATAATTTCGGTTACGGATATTAGACTTTTAAGGAATTTCAGCAGTAAAATATAAATAGCTAGTAAAATGGTTTTATTTGGTAGGAACAAAAATCAGTCATAAATGTTGAGTGTTTTCTACCTAACACAACACTATTGTTTCACTTATTTGTTGAACTATTCGTAAATTTTGCTCACAACACAAGTTAGTTACGTTACGAGTATGATAAGACGAGGACGAGAACGGAAGAAAACAAACAATGCGCGCGTGTGTCGGCCGCTGCCCGGCCGATCAACAAAACAACATGTCATAACGTGTCGCATCCGATACTATCCGAAACTTTTATTTCGGATTCGGTTACGGTTACGGATATTATTTTATATCGGATATCCGATAGTTTCGGTTACGGTTATGGAGATAACATCCCTGCTAACAACTACTTCGCCTGTGTGAAAGTAGTAATGTATGTAAAATATATGCCCATGTCACTCAGTGATAAAGTAGCAATCTACTGGTGAAAGAATTTTTTAATCGGTCCAGCAGTTTTAGAGTTTATTCATTACAAGTAAAAAAGCAAATCAGTTCTCATTATAATATTATTATATATTCTTTTATAGAGATAGAATCAAGAATTTATTTTAAATAAACTATTAACAGGCACTTTTGTTGAATTGACAAGAAGTCAGTCAGTCAGAAAAAAGATGTTAATTCCACATTACAAACGTAAGTCAAAATCGGTTAAACGAACAGTAAAAAAGGTTTGTTTAAATATCTAATCTTTTTGCGAAGAAGTTTGACTGGTAGAGTATTACCACAAAATCTAAATTAACGCGAGTGAAACCACGGGCTAAACTTACAGTTAGTGTTGTATAATAAGGAAAAGCAACTTACTTCAACAGGATTGCAGTGTGCGTAGGACAGCAGGGCGGCTACCGTGGCCCACAGGAGGGGTCGCCTGCAGGCGCGCCGGCTCAGGTTGACCCCGTGCTTCAACGACGTCATTTTTCCTTTGGCAACACTATCACCTCGCCCACATTGACGCACGAGTATCACAACCACTGTCAGTACACTATGGCCATCACTACTTCAAACTATTCATAATTCTATTACTTCGTAATCTCTCAATTCGTAACGCCGCCGCCGCGCCGATAGCTATTGCATTTAACACATGATTGAAATTTTTTTATCGTGTTATTGTTTACGGCAGTTACCTACTATGGATGTATGGTTTGAGTTTGAGAGAGAACTACATAGTAACACATAGATCAAGTTGATTTATAGAAGAATTCATTCAATTCCCTATTGCAACGCTGCTACGGCTACACTGGGAATGCCGTTATTTACTGCCGAATATAGTTGTAAATCATAAGTAGTTTTCCTTGTAAGCTGTCGTTATGATGTCCGTTATATGTACAAAGGTAATGCTAGTCACACAGTATGAGAACAAGCGAAATGTAACCAACAACAGTGAAAAGAAGATACTTTAGAGTTATGCTGAAAAGATTGTTTAAACTGGCCTGTTGGTCTAGTGGTTAGTGACCCTGACTGCTATGCTGGAGGTCGTGGGTTCGATTCCCACCCAAGACAAATCTTTGTGTGATGAGCATGATCATTTGTTCTGTGTCTGGGTGTAATTTATCTATAGTATGTATGTATTTAGTATATATGTATGTTTATCAGTTGTCTAGTACTCTTATCACAAGCTCTGCATAGCTTGAGACTAGACGGCGTTGTGTGATAGTTGTGAAATATTATATTATTATTATTGTCCTGCAAACTTCCATTGAAAAGGGAGGATCCTCCGACCAGACAAGTGTTGGTTCTGGGTTACTGCCCGATATATGATTAATCGGGCTGTTGTTTATGTTCAAATCGAGCGGAGAACATTAATTGCGCGTTGCAGGATATCGATTTTTTTAGTTCCTACGGGCGCCACATAGGAACTAAAAAAATCGATATCCTGCACAGATTTTGCTACAAAACAATATCTTTTATAGAACCTGAAATTTCATTAGTCAAAATAGTTCACACAAGAGCCAAGGAAGCCAAGAGCTTCCCACGTGTCAGATTCTCACCACGTATAAATACGTAAATATGCTACCTACCTATTTCGTGAATTTACTGTTTACTCTGTAATAAATTATACATTTAGCGTAAAGTAAAATTAAGTACCACGAGCACGGTACGCATGTGTGGTGCACATTACTTTTATTTGTGGAATTACAAAATATTATGACATAATGGTTATTGTTAGAAATTCAAATACTCAAAAAACAAAGTTTGTCTGGTATAAATTGCACTGTGCAATAAGACAGCCTATTGTACATTTTTATAAATGTTTGTCCTGTGATATTACTTATCACAATAAATGCGATGTGTAATAAAGAAATAAATACTCATAGACTGGCCCGTTAACAATGTAACATCAACTAAATAGAAGTTTACAGAGATTAAGCGCAAGACTAGACTACGCCAGAAACATAACGCTAGGCAAAAGCTGTGACGAATATTCTGCTACTGAAATTACGAGTGACAAAGATACAGACAGTGCGCTACTACAAAAGAGCTACATCTACGAGCACTTGGCTACAGAATCATTGCTACGGAGACATTACGCTACCGAAAATAAGCTACCAATGCTAAGATAAGATGACGATAAGACTGCCATTGTACCTATAGATATAATTTATTTTAAAAGTTTGGTTTCTGTTTTGGTGTACACTAAAGTTTATTCTCTTCTAAAGCTCCGCCGAAGAAATGTTGATAAAGAATACGCTACTACAATTATCGGCACGGATTTTGAGCGCTGGCTTCAAGTTGCACAGAAGTCAAATATTCGGTCTCTTTAGTGGTGCGAAGTGAGACGCGGGGGCAGTGTCAGTGATTGGCTCGCCGTGCCATCGTGTCATAGACGTCACTCCTGATTCGTTCCCTGCGTTTCTGCATGTATCTAACAACGAAGACGATTGGCTCGCCAATGTATGGAATGCGCAAAGCGATCCCCACTCTGACGCCGAGCGCTCAAGATCCGTTCCGGTAATTGTAGTTACGCTAAGTTTTTTAGTACCTATGTTTTAGTCTTGCAATCTGCTTGATAATAATTCTTCAGGGCACTTAGCTAGAGGTCACGAACATTAAATTTATTTTGACTGAACTTAGCCCAGTGGCCAGTCCATCATAGTAGATACGAATAATTATGACAAAAAATAAATTAGCTTCTCTTTGAAATACTGAAATTACTTGAAGAAAATTAATGTCCTTGGTTAGTAGCTCTTTAGTAAGAGCGAAACTTAATTCTAATTTATATGAAGAATGAGTACTGGTCTTGGAGAATCATAATGTGCTTTGGCAATGGGCTGTGGGCGGCGTCGCGCCGTCGTCGCGTCGTCGCCGCCCCGGCGCCGCTCTGCCCTTGGGCCAGCTACAAGGATATTGACTCCACAGGATTCACACAACTGTTGTGTTCTTTAACCTTACATAAACGGTACTATGTTAGCATTGATCCTATGTTTAAGAGCGAGGACGCTGAATACGCTCATACTGAATAAATAAATGCTTACCTACAATGCGTTCTATAAAAGAATAGGGAAGCGAATAACCTCCATCTGTCAAATGTGGAGTGAAAGAAAAGTACGGATTACAAAGAAAACTTGTTTGCGTATCAATTAAGGGTTTTTTTTGTGCTTTGTATTACTAAGTCTTAGTTCAATGTAGGTGAAGTAAAAACGTTATTGTTTAATATAAATCAGTTAAATCATTGTTTTAAATCATTTTTTTTTTTCTTATTTTCATGGTTAGGAAAAATTAGCCTCCTTTTTCCATTTGCCAATACTCAGACACTTCACACAGTGATGCAGAGATGTACATTTTTCCTTTACTTTTAATATTTTTTTAATAATATATTTTTTTTTAATTTTAATATTTTCTTGTTTTGTTAGAAATTGGCATCCCCAATTTCTTCGATTTGACAGTATGACGTCACAACATGGCAATCGATCCTAATCTTATTTGGAACGCATAATACTAACATGTTTTAGTAGCTTTTTCGCTCGCCTTCACTCTCGTGACTTACAACAGAGAAATCGTGCATTATTATTTTTTTAGGGACATTGCACTTCTCAATAAAGGAAATCATTTTTCCCTATTAATGGATCTGCACTTTTAGAAATCACTAGCTGACGTTTGGGCAAGCGCCTGCAAGCTGGCATGAATAAAGACGGTAAGTGTCCAGGGGACTGTTAGTTGCTAGTCTGCTATTTTTATAAATTCGTCATTCCAACACGATCCCATTGTCATTTTTCTAAAACTTACTGACATTATTCTTCGCTCGACTTCGCTCCCATATATATCTTGCATTTTTTTTAGATACCTAGTAGCATAAGGATTGTGTACTCAAAACACCAGAAAAATCCCCTTTTAAATATTAGGTATTTGAAGTTTATAGTTGATATAATCTTCTACGGTTATCTTGAAATGTAAAATAACATGACTGTTTGCGCCATTAGGTACATGCTGCGTATCACAACATCGCTCTTTAACACCCTGGTAAGTGCCGATACAAGTAACATGTATTAAAACACTACCGTTTAAGAGATTCCTTTTCCCGTCGCCTATCGTCAACATCAAGCATCGTTTAAAAGCTTGTTGTTCATCTAACGTAATCCAACGCGATGTTTGACGAAGAGGCAAGGCAAGAGCGGTGGTATGAAAAACAGTGAAAATTCATGTCGATTTGTATGCCCTTAATGCCGTAAACAGGCTTATGTCCAATAGTGAAAGTACAAAGGCTGAAATGATGATGATGATTATGATGAATGAAAGACTTTAGAAAGTAGGTACCTAACCGTTTTATGCAAAAAACTATGTAAAAATATACTTTTTTTATTATAGGCTCGAGTTTGACCACAATCTCACCTAATGGTAAGCGATGATGTGGCTGATGATGGAGCACGTAAATCAACATTCAACATTATGATTTATTCGTATGACTAAATTACTTCTGCCCTATATACATTTACGACGGGATATTTTATTCGCTTATTCTACTAGCTAGCTAGGAAAACAGTTTTGATCTTTAAAATCAAGTTCACACAAAAAAAAATGCTGGTAAAATGTTCTAGAAAGTGTACATCGCAAAGTATAAATGCTCAATGTCATTGATGACTCTATACGCCATAATGTTGCTAAACGATAGTTTCTATTCATGTGCTTCATTTTAATTACATTACCTACAGTAACGAGGTATAATAGCATGATAAAAAGGTGATAACATTCCTATATGAACCATTTATGTCCATCACGATTATTTTCAACACAATTCCGTAATAATCAAATTCAAACTAAATGAATTGAAGTACATTTTGATACAAGTGTACTCTTACAAATGAAACCTTAAAAATAAGCGCAACTTTGCTTAAAAAAAAACTGACCCTGTCGAAATCAGATTCAAGATTCAAGATTCAAGATTATTTATTTTGCTAAAACATGAGTATACACATAAATGCAAGATGTTACATAAAAATCAGTTGAGTCACTGTCATGTTTTGCCGCAATGGCGTACAAAATATATTTGAGTAAGATCATAAAATTATTAAATTTACTCATACATACAATTATAATAATTAAGACTATCTAATGTCAAAAATTATTTGTTCCATCATAATCATGTCGATAATTCAAAAAAATTCAGAAACAAAAAAGCTCTTGTTGTGATAAATGAAAAAGTAAACACAAGGGGAAGTATATAATACATGGCATGTTGAACCTAATCATAGTGCGATAAGAGTCAGTTTTCGTGGAACTGTATTGAAGAGTAATAATTGCAATTAAAAGGACTAGCATAAGACAAGTTAAGACTGTTAAGGCTGCATAAACAGTGACTCCAATCTATTTCATTAACGAGATTAACTATTCCGTACAACAATTCCTCCTTATCCCAAGATGAGATGCAGAATCGATCTAGATGTTTCCCCAGCTAATTGGTTTTTAAAGTTTTTCCAGAAGTTACCAGGAAACTTTAACAAACTAGGTCAAATTGCCACTGACCATGAATCCGGCAAATCCAATCTACAGCATTATTTAAAGGTTCTGCATCTGTAAGCTTTTTATTTTACTTTTGTTGTATCTTAATCAGAACAGTCTACGAATTTTCTTTGTTTTTACATAGCTCTAGATTCTGCCAGTATCTTCGCCGGTGGGTTTAAAAAAAAATGTATATACCTATATTTATTCCTATATATGTATAGATAAAGATATGCCTATTTGACTGAGTGATAAAGTTGAATTGTAATGGTAAAATAATTTTTAAAATCAATCAAAGTTTATTAATTACAAACAAAAATACAAATCTTTCCTCTTCCTAATCTTAGATAAAACAAAGTTGTTTACCGCATTCGTTAACTCTTTCTAAACGACGCGAAGGATTTTGTTGCAGTATTTACTAAAAGACAAAACAATAATAATAATAAAAACGTTTAATTTGGAACATGCCATATTGTGTTAAATAACAACTAAGAACTGTTACTGTTGTGAACTGTTATTTAAACTAAGAACTAGTGTTAGTAACACATAGGAATAATACTCGTAGATACCTTATTCAAAACTGGGTGAGACACACCGAACCTTGGGAGATACACCGAACCTGGGCCTCAATTCTGCTATTACAATAGTGTCAGAATGGTCTATCATTGATGTCATAATTGTCGATTTTGACAAGTTTGGTAATCTACTAATATAATGGCGTCATTATGACTTTCCAATGGTCAACCACTGACACTCCATTGAAAGAAGTGACATAGAATGGTAATCTCGTACATATTGACAAATGAATATTTGATGTTTGCGGTAATCTGCTAAAACTTTGACAGTTTATTTGATCAGTGTTTTACCATTAGAACGTTATTGTGCAGTTATTGGTTTTAATATGCTCGAAATTATCATTCTACCACAATTATATTACAAGACCAGTGACCGATCAATGATCGATCATTATGAATTAGCAGATTACAAACTTTTAGCAAAATGACAATGGGATCGTGTTGGAATGACGAATTTATAAAAATAGCAGACTTGGGGCCCTGGGCAATGTCTATTTGACCGCGTGCAGTCATATCCGCCGTCCCAAGATCGGAGAGTTTATGAGTATAAACTGCGTACATGCGAAGCTAGGGTGGGTCATTAGTATCGTAATTACAACAATAGATCTTTTAGAGAATCAAAAATTAATGGGTCTGTCTGCCAGAGCCTAGGAGTAGAGACTAGGCTTACAAGCCGGGGTAGACGCTCAGTCAGGGCTAAAGAATCAGAATTAGACACTTTTTATTATTTTTTTAGGATACAATGGCAGCTTAGGCTTTGAAATTATAATCCTTCTGTGATTAACCGACTACAAGCATACAAAAATAATACATTAATATTTACGTATGTACAGACAGCTGCATAAATTGTGCTCCCTCTCACATTAATAATTTAGAGAAAGAATCTTGAAGCGGATAAAGACTCTGGTAAAAGGTAGTCTAGTAATAAAAATTGATGAGCTAACAACAGTACATAAACCAAAGCTTACACAAATAGTAACTGTAAAGCATTGTAAAAGTCAGCACGTTCCGTCTGCACGTGTGTAATGGATCCTGCCGACACATTCAGTAAATAAATCGAAACGGTGCACCGGAATGAAATGGTCGTAAACGAGTTACGCCATCATCCAACTACTCTGCATACTGCACGCTTAGTTTCAGGGCATAAACAACAAGCTATTTACTTTTTTATTTCAGTAACTGATTGGTCAACCAGATAACAGTTACAGTGAATCCTTCTGATTTTTTTTTTTTTTGTAATTTGCAGTTCCAGTACTGTTTTTATAAATTGTATTTTTATAATTTTATCAAGATTTGTTTATTACTACAATTCTGGAAGTTATTGATTATAGTTTCTATTTTGAAAGAAAGAAAAACAGTTTATTTGTCGGAAAGGCCGAAAAGTATTAAGAAATTATAGATATACTAGCTTTAGCCCGCGCGGC
Organism: Mythimna ferrago; assembly: GCA_910589285.2. Classification (NCBI taxonomy): domain Eukaryota; kingdom Metazoa; phylum Arthropoda; class Insecta; order Lepidoptera; family Noctuidae; genus Mythimna; species Mythimna ferrago. Next base: position 9,366,751 of record OU342693.1, read on the forward strand.
TTTGCTCCCGATCTTTCCTACTCCACCCTACTATACCCTACTCTACCCTACTCTACACTACTCTACCCTACTCTACCCTACCATACCCTACTCTGCCCTACTCTACCCTACCCTACCCTACCCTACTCTACCCTAATCTAATCTACCCTACTTCAATTATGTTAAAAAAAAATGTGATAAATAAAAAGAAACGCTCGACCGATTTTGTGCAAACTTCACATAAACCATCTACGAGTACTAAATAGTCCGAACAAAGCCTAAACATTTGGTTTGGATAGGTGAGCCCGTTCTTGAGTTATAAAATTACAACAAAAAGTGGCATTGATTTTTATATATATAGAATATTTAATGAAAAGAATGCGTCACTTCCGAGCAAAACGGCCGATTCTGGAGACTAGTGCCTGAACTCCTTTACATTTATAATTTCACGCTTACCCTCTTGCAGCCTGTACAAAATGATGGAGAATACAATTTCATCAGCGCATAAATAATTTGAGGAGCTTCCACAACTTTTAGTTTTAGTCATCATCGATAAATGACAAATGATATTTATTTTGCAAATAGGTCTTGAAATTACACTTTAACACATCAATTTTTCTTTCGTCAGTTTAAATTAGATGAGGCTGGAATAAACTAATTAGTTTTCGAAAGAATGAAGAAATAAAGAGTAAGAAAATTAGAAAGTTTTGAAAATTAGATAGGTATCATTGCTACTATATAAAATAAAGCTACCTAAAGCCATTAAAAAAAATATTTTAGGCCAAGGGTGTTGGTTCCATTTTTGTTTCGCAACAGGCGAGTAGGTATTATTTTATGTGAGCATTAAATAACCAACACGTGTGTAATAAATTAGGCGTAAGCCGTAAATGGGTAACAAATCCTAACCTAACCTAACTTTTGTAAGGTTTATTTGCCTATATAATAATAATAAATTTATTTGTTACATACAATTTTACGTCCAAAATATTCTGCCGTTTCTAGCGTAAAAATACTTTTAGGAAGTTAAATTAAATTAAAATCAATTAGTAAAAACCATACAGTGGATAAGGAAAACATTAACTGTTATCAGATACAATTTCAAGAGGTCCTGGATATAACGTCAACAATTATTACATACAATGTCAAAGCATACTAATTAGAATGTCAAGAGTTATCAAATACTATATTAAAAATAAGGAAACAGTTACATGTATTACACATAAATCAATTAGTCTGATGATAAAAATGATAAAAAAAACCGGCCAAGTGCGAGTCGGACTCGCCCATGAAGGGTTCCGTAGCAGCAAGTAACATAATATAAAAGTTCTTGTAATGTGTTGTAACTTTGATCGATGTTTTAATAATAGTGTATTTTTTTTCGATTTATGACGCATTAAAAAAAAACTACTTACTAGATTTCGTTCAAACCAATTTTCGTTGGCAGTTTTTATAGTAATGTACATCATATATTTTTTTTAGTTTTATCATTCTCTTATTTTAGAAGTTAGAGGGGGGGGACACACATTTTACCACTTTGGAAGTGTCTCTCGCGCAAACTATTCAGTTTAGAAAAAAATGATATTAGAAACCTCAGTATCATTTTTGAAGACCTATCCATAGATACTCCACACGCATGGGTTTGATGAAAAAAAAATTTTTGAGTTTCAGTTCTAAGTATGGGGACCCCCAAAATTTATTGCATTTTTTCTATTTTTGTGTGAAAATCTTGATGCGGTTCACAGAATACATCTACTTACAAAGTTTCAACAGTATAGCTCTTATAGTTTCGGAAAAAAGTGGCTGTGACATACGGACGGACAGACGGACAGACAGACAGACAGACAGACAGACAGACAGACAGACAGACAGACAGACAGACAGACAGACAGACAGACAGACAGACAGACAGACAGACATGACGAATCTATAAGGGTTCCGTTTTTTGCCATTTGGCTACGGAACCCTAAAAAGGTTAACAAATAAAGTCTGTTCAGATTTATTTTGACAAGAAGTGATATTTATAATATCAGACTGACATAAGTTAGTTAATTTAAAAAAAAAACAATAATAATAACTTGAAAACTATGAATCAAAATCATGTGCCGATGATAATTTCACATTTTTAAAGTCTAAAAAGTTTAAGATTTCACTAAATAACTGGTAATACTATGGCATTGAAGCTTCCACTACTTTCATGTTCATATTTAAAGCAAGTCGTTTTTGAACCAGGGTTGAAATTACTTACCTACTAATAAGGCCTCATCAAAAAATCTTTTAACCCAAAGGTTGTAACTTCCTTATTAGAATGCCTAAATTAATTTCGTTTTAAAATTAAGAACGAACCAAATTAATCTTACAGATTCTCGTAATTATCTAGATTTTCTATTGCCTAATTTCTGGAACATTTCCGCTAGAAATATTCTGTCTATGGACCTACCCTTGACCGCGTTGCCGCACCCGGCTGGGTTAGACGCACAATCTACTTAAATTTATAACCCGTAGGAAACTGACGGCTGCCCCATTCTTCGTGGGGGCTGTAGGACATGCCCTACTTGTGTCAATATTTTACTGCAGAACACATGGCTTGGTCACTGTAAATAACTCCATAGCTGCGGCAAATATGAAAACGTACTTTGTTCGTGGTAATCAGTAGAGATGAAACTACTATTTGATTTGAAAAATTCTAAAGTTTGGGGCTTTTTATACCAAAAGTTTGGTATCTACTATCTTTTTTTTTGTGTAGGTGGGAAAATCATGCAATGACATCTCCGCGCCCGTGCGCGGAACGGGTGGTAGTGTCAGACTATTACTGACTACAAACCCACTCCTGTTCCTTCGTTGCCTTTCATACCGGGGCCGAATCTTCTTTTCAGAAGCAGACCCTTGGCCTCAGTAGGTTTCAAACCTGCTGGGGCCACGGTGGTTTTTTCTATCTTTTAACTTAATACTTTTTGGTCTCTATAAGGCCACAACGGACGTGTATTCTAAGAAATGTTGAACAAGTCCACAAGGCAATTTCCATATCAAATATTTGGCCTTACGATTTGAAAATTACCTAGTTGGCAAATCTTTGTATTCTTGTTTCAACACTCAGAACCAATCAAATAAAACGGCTGAGTAAATAAAATTAGCTTACAAATCGCTTTACGATTACACCGAAAGAAAATTACTCCTTTATTTTGAAATCAAGCCATTTACACGTACAACGGATCTTCTGAGCTGTAAAATGAATTTTTAACCAAATTCAAAAAAGAAGGAGGTTCTCAATTCATCAGAATCATTTTTTTACGTAGGTACATGCTCTCTAAAGAAGTCTGAACCCATAGACATCCTCCTGAACCGATTTGATTTTTTATATACTATGGTCTTTAGATCTGATCATAGAATCGTCGAGAAATCGAGGGAACTCCATTCTACAGGTACTTTACTATATATCTTGCTTACTATATTCTGAAAAAGTGTATCTACTTAATATAAAGTAATCTTAAAAAAAAAAAACAATTTACTTCTAAACAAAAAAAAAACCCTAAGAACTGCTAGAGTTCATAAGACAAAGTCAAGATACTCATCTTCAATATGTTTCGACCAGCACTGTCGCATGTCTATACTGCATTGCCCTTGAACTCTTTACAATGGAAGGTACATACAGACTACATATACGTGTCTATGTACGATTACGCTGGCAACGAACGGCTGAAGATTTTGTTCCATCCGTGCGAACCGGCGAATTGTATATTGTATTTAGAATTTACGCCTCCAGGTCACGTAACACGGTCTATTTAGTTTGGTCAATTAGTTACGTAAGTCACTTTTGTCCTAGACAGGTTTCAAATGAGGTTCTATATTAATGTTTTATGTTTTATAGGAGGCTGTATTTCATTCATGTTTCGTAACAGCCATCTACGTAGTACTTAACGAACCATAAAATGAACACCGCCTACCCACAATAAATTAGGAGCTAACCGCAGGAGGATAGAACTAGAAAGAGCTTCCAACTGTTTTCTATGATTTATGAATTACTAGGTCTTGCCCGCGGCTTTTCTCGCGTACATAAAATATAGCCTATGACACTCAGGAATAAAGAAGCTTTTTATTGGTGAAAAGATTTTCGCAATCTAACCAGTACTTTCAGAGATTACCTTCTACAAACAAAAAAAAACAAGCTTTACCTCTTTATAATATTAGTAGTGTAGATAATTATGTGGTATGCTTATACCACATAGATACGTTAATACAATGTTGACTTAAGTTCATTATTCAGCTTTTTTGAAAAGAACATCTATGTTGTCCATATACTACTCTGTCCAGAAAGTACCGGGAAAAGATCAATAATACACAAAATTTTAGTTATTCATCCAAATTTATTTTATCACCTTCAAAGTATGCCCCTTCAGAAACGATACCTTACGCCAACGAATAATCCAATCATCAAAACATTTTTTAAACGCTGTTTCCGAAATTGAGTTCAGTTCTCGCCGCGAATTCTCCTTTACGTCTTCTACAGATTAAAAACGGGTGCTACGAAGTGGTAATTTGAGTTTAGGAAAAAGATAGAAGTCGGCTGGAGCCATATCTGGCGAATATGGTGGCTGCTCGATGGTATTTATTGAATGTTTGGTCAAAAATTCGTTCACAATGATGGCCTTGTGCGAAGGCGCATTGTAGTGGTGCGAAGATTTGTGGAAAAAACTTCTCTTCTTCTTTGATTCTTGGATTTTGAATTTTCTTTCCACAAATCTGGCCTTTTTCGTCGAATTTGCCCTCTTAAATACCGCATAACGTTCAAATAATATTCTTTATTTACCGTTTGACCTTCCTGTAAGAATTCCGAGTGCATAACACCGCGATAGTCAAAGAAAACAGTCAACATGACTTTGACTTTTGATCGACTTTGGCGTGGTTTTTTCGGTTTTGGTTCAGTTGGAAGGCGCCACTTCGAAGCTTGTTAACTTGTTTGCATATCAAACTCGTAAACCCACATCTCGGTGCCAGTAACAATGCGTTTCATGAATGTTGGGTCGGAATTGACTCGTTCTAGCGTGTCCTCAGCGACTCTCATGCGATTGAGTTTTTGGAGAAAATTCAGGTCTTTTGGGACTTGCAGAGCGGCAACATGTTTCATACCCAAATGATTAGTTAAAATGGTACAGATCGACTTGTGAGATACAGAAAGTTCGGCGGCTATCTCTCTCAAACTTGAATGAGGATTTTCAGCCACTATTTCCTTCACTTTTGCGATGTTAACTTCAGTTGCAGAGGTTGATGGCCTACCAGAGCGAGGCAAATCTTCCATCACATCTCGACCGCTTTTGAAAGCTTTTTACCACTCATAAACACCTGTTTTTGATAAAGTCGATTCACCGTAAGCCTTCTGTAACATTTTCAGTGACTCCGAACACGAAATTCCATTGGCGTTGCAAAATTTAAGACAAACTCTTTGTTTGATGTTTTGTCCATTATGAAATTCGCAATACACACTAGACATGATATAACTAAAAACAGCACTGTATTTAATATAAATAACAGATGCAACTCAAACTCCGCGTCAAAATGGAAAACAGTTGTGCCAATCTAGTAACAACAAAAAAATTGTAAAATTTGAATTTGGAACTATAAACAAATCATCCATTCCCGATACTTTTTTGACTGAAATTAATTTTGATTGTGATTTTTCCATTTATGTATGTACTCGTACATAAATGGAAAAATCACAATCAAAATTAAAAATAGATCACATTTTTTGGAGGTCGTGATAACTTGAACAAAAAGTTTACATTACACATTAATTATAATAATTTGAAACCATAGTTGAGTTTAAAATGAGGCCATCATCACAAACAAAAGAAAAAAAAACTGGAAATGGTTTTCCATCCTACTATTTTCGGCCAGAATAAATTAGAATTTGTTTTTTTTTTAAATTGCTCATTCTACAAATCTGATCTGATTCTCGGTTTAGGTAATTCATATCTAATCAAATAAATATTAAATAAATAAAAATAAGTAAGAATATAAGTAGGTACTCGTACAACCAATTATTATTACTTCAAGTGCTGGCCATTTTAAAAAGTCTTGTGCAGCGTGCGCTCTGGTGTCCTCGAACTTACTGCAGTCACAAACGGAGTTTTTCTCTCAAGGCTACAACGATTTTCAGCGACACGTGTCAAAAGTTCTGTACTTTGCTAAATTGATAATGTCTTTTTTTTAAGTTTCTAGTTGGCACAAATGCTTAAGTGGGTATTTAAAATTGTAAACAGGTGCCGTGAGGCATGACAATACAAATGCAGTTCAAGGGCACTGCAGCGGCCGCGGTCGTGTGTGACATGAAAGCTTCCTCGTTTATTTACGCCCCATTGGACGACGACTCAATTTAGTACCAACTGCTGGACTCGAACAGTGTGAAAACTTCTATTCAGTACTTATTACTTCCATGCTTGAAACACTTTTGTGCATTCTGGTTCATGGTGATTTCAAAAATGGAACGCTGCCAGTGCCGCAACAGGCCATAAACTAAATAAATATCATGAGAATATTTCGTCTAACATTTTTTTCACAATATCTATAAATAATGCTGTCTTCTGAATGTAGATTTATTACCAATCTAACAAAGAAAATATCGTAGACAACGTCTGTACGTTGGATTGAAATACCTATATTAAAAACACAACGTTATTGAGTTAGCAGCAGACATGAAAGATGTGGTAAAACATCCAGTTATCCTTAAATAGCTGCATCAAGTATAGTTTAGTCTGTAACTACTTTCAAAAGGAATATCTAAGTCAAGTAACCATGGTATAGTACTTAGACCTTGATCACATGTACCGAGTAAAAGGGCGAGACAGTAAAATATTGCTCGGCCAAGGCGGTGACGTAAGCGAGTTGTGGAGATAAAAGCGCTCGGCCGAGCACTCGGCGCTTTGTTATACGTACCGAGTATCCGCCGGTTTACTCGGTACGTGTGATCAGTACCCAGATTCACGTAATGAAAACCGTAACGATATCGTAGCGATTTAGTCGTTTAGACCATTTCCGTATTCACATCCATCAATCGAGTTTGAACGACACCGATTTTAAAGTCGTTTGAAATTCGTGGATTTAAAAAAAAATCTGTATTACATTATCCTGGTAGAATACTTATTAATGTAACTGGAAATAAGTCGATAGATCGTGAATACTGCTTTTGGATAGGACTTCGATCGAACGACTATAAAACTTCAAGGATATTTGACTTGTTTGATTTTACGTGAATTAGGCTACTGGGCATTAGTTACTTATACTGTGCTATTACTTATCTTATGGATTAGTGTTTGGGATTGGCTGATCCTCCTTCTTCCTAAGTAATTTACGCCTCAGCAATCAAAGTTGGTTTATAAGATTTACCTATATTGCAGAAAACTTACTAGTAAAGGTAATATAATCGACTAGCTTTTGCCCGTGGCTTCACACGCATACATAAAATATAGCCTAAGTCACACAGAAATAAAGCAGCTTTCTATTAGTGAAAAAAAATTAGCAATCAGACCAGTACTTTCAGAGCTTACTTCCTACAAACAAAAAAACAAACTTTATCTCTTTATACCTATTAGTGTAGATAGAACAGAAACTTGTAACTCAGGTACGCTAATTAATTTGGGGTCGGAGTAACATGCCTCCTTCTACGCTTCTCTATAAATATTGTTCTGTTTCGACGACTACCAGTCACCTCTTTCAAGACTTAACATCTTTCTATTATGTCCTTTTTTATTTATCGGTATATCTTTCATGATCACACGCAGTCATACTCCAAACTTTTATGAGATTTATCTTCGCATCACAAACATGCTCACCATCACATCATGTTGATGTTGATGAGCTGCGTCACTTAAGACTAAATCTACTCGAATATAAAGAGATAAAGTTTGTTTATATGTTTTTTTTGTAGGAAGTTCGTCTCTGAAAGTGATCCGATCGCGAAAATTTTTTCACCGATAGAAAGCTGCTTTATTCCTGAGTGACATATATATTTTATGTTTGCGGGCGAAGCCACAGGCAAAAGCTAGTAAACTATAAAATACAAGTACACTATGTAGCGTAGAATCTTCATCCTTCAAGGATAGTTAACGGGGGACAATAATTAATTTATACCCATCAAATGAATTTACGATCCGTGAGATAGGACGAACTGGGTCAACGATTTAATACTGTTATAGACTATAGATCTATGTGAACTATATGAGAATACGCGATCAGTGATGCAACGATTTCTTTGACCCAGTAGTGTTGAGTCACCGTGAAAACTCTATGGTCAATATTGCTTTGGATACTTTGTCTATTGATGGATTGATTTTGTTGCGACCGTATTCAACAGAATGCGTAGTAGGCGGTATTGTATGTGATGGATCTTTTTAAATTACATTACAAGGGATATTAACTTTATAAGCACCAGCTGCTGGTCAAAATGGCTAAAAAGACTTTCCTAAAGAAAGTCGCAATATTTGTACCTATATGTTTCATCTTTCAATTTCGCCTAAACTCAAGAACTTTAAATCATACTAAATCATGAAGACTCAAAAGACGGAGTTAATTTAACAAAGTAGAGCAGTACACACTGTGGCAGCGCCTTCATATACACGATGCGACTTCTCAACTCGTCCGCGTAATGTAAACATTATTCTCGTAGCCGTTAATTACACAAGCTCCTTCAAAACTTAACCGACAGGCGGCATGTAATTACTGCCAGCCTTAAAATTCATCTTGGAAAATTGACGGGACATAAAAATATATACATGCATAATGATGATCCTGGTTTTCACTTCTATTTAATGCGTATGATGAGTAGCGAAGGTTACAGTCCGTGATGGATCAAGTAAGAACAAGAAGAACAAAAAGAAAAAGAACATAAAACATCTATCTTGAAGATTTGAATAAATAAAACTAGATTGTAGGGAATACAGTAGAGACAGAGGGAACACAACAGAGAAAGAAGAAGAAGCAGAGAGTTCCAGAATCGATGTCCAGATTTGATATATCTATCTACTATAGGAACAGAAGATAAAACAATAGGCCACGCAATAAACGGTTCAGAAATGCCTTTGAAATTGGGTAGAGCAATCAAATTGAATCGTGTAACATAAAAGTGGGTCATTTGAATTTGGTTGACGCATAGGATATCTACAGCTAAATAACTGAACATTGGAAAATGTTCAGCTAAAGGATTCATAAAAAATAAACCAGCAAACCACTTATGTTTTACTCTTAGCAAGGAAAAAAATGGTCTACTCAGGAAAATAAATAGCCTGTGTTCGTCTGCATTAGCTGAGCTCAACAGGGCGAGGGAAGAGCAAAAACTAACGCAGATAAATAAACCGAATGAGATGTTCGATCCTTCTTTTCCGAAGTACAAAAAGATTAATCTGTACAAACTGCATGTTATACACTGTTGAGCTCTGTCTTTATTTAAACTCTTTATTCCAGTAAAATAACGTTAATTTCTAAGAAACTTAACAATGATTCTTTTTTTATAGGTACTAAAGCGAAATAGTAGAGTTCAAAGTCTAGTTTTAACCTAAATATTCGAAAGCATGTTGTGTTCTTGTCTATACATCTATACATATAAATAAAATTGGAGTGTCTGTTTGTAATATTGAAATAACTGCTTTTTACTACATGCATATGTATATATTATATATACGGTACATACACCAAAATAATATTTTTTTAAATTTTTGTCTGTCTGTCGGTCTGTTTGTCCGGGCTAATTTCTGAAATGGATGGACCGATTTTGACGGGACTTTTTTTGGCAGGCAGCTGATGTAATATGGAGTAACATAGGCTACTTTTATTTTAGAAAAAATAAATTCAAAATCCTGTAGTCCACGCGAACGAAGTCGCGGGCACAGCTAGTATCTTATAAAAAGAGAAACTGACTGACTGAGATATCAACGCACAGCCGAAACTACTGCTCTAAGATAGTATCTTTTTTTTTTAAATTTACAATCTTAGGGGTTTGAAACGGGGCTCCAAAGTTTGTTTGAACAAATCTGCTTTTACGCGAGCGAAGCTGTTGGTAGAAGCTTCCGCTACTTATATTATTGAAGATATGTAGAGGTTTTTAATAAGTACGCACTCTAAATATGTAATGAATATACGAGTACTATCTAATATCATCATCATCATCACCAGCCTTTTTAATGTTCCCACTGTTGGGACTCAAGCCTCCTCTCTAGGAGAGGGAATGGGCCGTAATCCACCACGCGGACCCAGGCTATCTAATATATTATTATTTTTAAGGCGGAGTGGAGCGGTTCACAGTGCAGAAGACTGCATTACTTGAAGACGCGTCTTTAGTACTTAGGTATATTTACAATTCTCAGAAGTTAATGAAGAAGAAAAAAATAGAAGACGAACTTATGACCTAATGAAAAGTCGTAGAAACACATACCCAAACAGAAAGTCATAAAACAATATTTATACTGTTATTATACTTCTTCTTGTCCTTATTATAAAACAATAGTTTTGAACACTAAAATCTTCCGAACCACAGAAGGAAGATTTAAAAATGAACCGTAAAATGGGGTGAAAAGAGACTTAGGGGTGAATAGAGACAAAACTTTAAAGGGTATTTCCTCGATATTTGAATATTTTTTGCAGCATTTAACTATATCAATTTATTAATGAATTGTTATTCTAAAAAATCGATGCTTTGTTAAAGGCCGATATTATAGTATCAAAGTGAAAAACCAAACCAAAGTTTTGTCTCTATTCACCCCTAAGTCTCTATTCACCCTATTTTACTGTACTTATAATGCGCAATCCTAGTCAAATACTTTTAAATGCGCGCCGCAGCATGTCGCTTATCGTTCATTGTTGCAATCTTTTTATCCGCGGCGTGTCGGATAACGTGCTCAAGTCGATACCACTCAGAATGCAGCCGACTGTGTGCTGCACGAGACGTGCAAGACATTTCAATATGCATAGCACATTACAAGAATAGGATCTTGTAAGATTTTTCTACAAGAATTCCGCGGTTTTAAAATGCATAGAGCTCCAAGGTTTGTGTGGGCTTTAGATGAATGACGGAAACACGCTTTGTTCAGCTGTTCATTTCCTGTTATCTTGACAGCCTAGTATTTTAATATAATTTTAAATATATCAGTTACACCGAGCTTTGAGGCCCGTATTTAAGTAAAAGGGAGAGCATCGTTGGAAGGCCTCCTACAGGGTGGTCTGAGGTTATTGTGAGGGTCGCGGCAATCCGGTACAGGGCTGGTCTTTATGGCGATACTTGGGTGAGGTCTATGACCAACAGTGGACGCCTTTTAGCTAAAATGATGATGATGATGAAGAGGCGAGATGAACACGCTATAGTATTGTGGGATTTTGACACCAATGTAGTTAAGAGTTTGATATTTTTCCAAAGAATCAGCATTGCTGTTCAACGTGGTAATGCTGTCGGTCTCCTGGGCTCGTTTCCGTCATGCCCGGATGACAGCGATTTGGAGGAGTACTTCGACTTCGACGCCTAAGTGCAGTGTGTGTGTATTTTCGCATATCCATGTCCATACGGACGTAGTTAGATTGTAAATATTCGTAGAAATAACTATCTGCAACTGTGCACTTGTACGTTGAATCGATTTGGTTGCTCGCAAGTGTTTTTGTTACATCCAAAAAATTTTTTTCTATAAATTTCATGTTTATTAAAAGACACCATGTCTTCGCTTTCATGGTAATCGAGTATAGTAAAAATATATCCACGGTTAGCATAACAGTTTTTGGCCTAGAGAAACCACTTATCGATTTCAAAATACAAACTACCTATTCAATTTTTTATTAGGTAGGTCGTTAGGCGCTGTGAGTTCGTATTAGTGCCAACATGGGTTAGTGAACAACCTTGATGCCTCCAGTAATAACACGTTGATTAGAATCAGTATTATTGTTCGTGCCATAACGTTTGTTTCTACCCATAAATATGAACAGTTCGTAAGTGGAACAAGTACATTCAAATGGGGTGAATAGGAACGATGGGGTGAACAGGAAACGGCGCGTAGTGTTCTACGAGCGCCTCAAGGAGTTGTCAGCAAACGTAGGGGCCCAGCAGGGTCGAAGCCTACTGAGGCCATGGGTGATACGAAAGAGACCCCCCGAGGCCCTGGAACAAGGACAAAGAAGGAACAGAAGTGGGTTTTTAGTCAATGAAAGTCTAACACGCCCTCTCGCTCCGACAAGGGCGGGAGATGCGTTTAGATGATTTCCCATCTAAAAAGGGGTGAATGAGGTGTAAATAAAAAAAATAACAAAAGCTTGAAAGGAATTCTTGCGTTATTAAAAAAAAATCCGAACATAATAGGGATTATTTATTCATTAAGTGCAATAAAAACAAAGGCTTTGATAGAAATCAATATATATAATAAATCTGTTGAAGTTTCTAGTTGTACGCGCATCCCGTAAAATGTACGAAATCGATAACTTTTATACATTAAAATTGTGTGTATCTTGATATATTACTTAGTCTTGTTTCATCGCAATCGGTTGACTATATCGAAAGATAATTTATACTACATTCATTGATTGTTATGCGGTACGAAGTTCGCCGGGTCAGCTAGTAATAGAAATATATACCAAAGTAACCAAACCAATGTTTTGTTCCTATTCACCCCTTCGTTCCTATACGCCCCGTTTGACGGTAAGGTCGGGATTTACGGACACCGATTCCTGTGTATACGATTCTGCCAAAATCGTGTATTTGTTTTGTAATGAACGGAAACCGGAACCGCCGTCGTCGTTTATGCACAGGTCCCAGACGATTCACTTCTATACAGATATAACATCAGAGAATGATACTATTAATTAGGCATACAAATATGTAGCTTCAAATGCTATGGCGTATTTTGTTTGAATATACGAGTACACATGTCATAGTCATGCTGCCTCAATATTACTTATCTAACTATAAAAACATTGCTTACTGCCCCGGCTATCTAGGTTAGACTTCAGATATTAGACAATCGGTCGATACATGTGTAATAGGTAGTTGGTATTGTTTTTGCCGTTTAAGTATATGTCGTGGCCAAATCTTAGAAATTGATCACTTCATGATATGGCCGACTAAAACTGGCCAGAATCGTTTGAAACATTAAAGTTTGATGATATTTCAATCTTCGTTTGGCCTACTTTCTTTAGACCTTTTATGTTCATTGAAATCCTACATCTATGATATGGCCAAATAAGGATTGTCATATCATCAAATAAAACGATGTGGCGAGTTTTAGTTGGCCATATCTGTCCACGACATATACATCTTTAAAATTGCTTCCATAACACATCTATCATCACCGTTCAAAATTTAATGACACCACTGAATAGCTAAAGAATCAATGAATTCTATACCCTAAGTGAGAGCGAACCGTTGCCTTTTGGAGGTCAATTTGCTGCGTTATGAGATTCCCCTTTTAGCTTCGGTATCTTTTGATTCGAAGAAGTTTCAAATTTTACTCTAGTCAGAATCTATCGACTGCATATAATTATACAGATATGGTGTTAAGATAAAAAAAAACTAAAAATTGACACTAATATTATATGCTTAGACGTAAAGTTTTTTTTCATGTTTTTTGTTTTTAGGAGGATCTCTGAAAGTACTGGTCCGATTACTAAATTTTTTTCACCGATAGAAAGCTGCTTTATTCCTTAGTGACTTAGACTATATTTTATGTACGCGGGTAAAAGCTAGTATATAATAGAAAATATAATAATAATAATAAAAAGTAAATAAATAATATATAATAATAATAATATCGGCCTATACGCGTAAAAAAGACGAATTCAAATACAGAGCCACGTCACGACGACGTTCCGTGGCACGTAGCTTAGTCGTGACTTTTTTAAGGACCTATTACACTGCGCTGAATATCGCGTATAAATAGAAAAACAGTCTAACCCCTATTACACTGCGCGATACGTCGAACCATAGACTAGATACGTCGAACCATAGACTAGATACGTCGAACCATAGACTAGATACGTCGAACCATAGACAAAACGAGTCTGAATAACGCGTAGTGTAATAGATCCTTAATGTGTTCGAGCCCTAACCTTTACATTTGACAATACGAACTGCATAAATAAATCTCAGTTCATTCACCTTCAAACTTCAGCACGCTAATAAGATTCCAACTCGCTTGTCGCACTGCTTTCTTCAACTTGTGAATCAACATGCAAATTAAGATCTGACATTTAGCTTCAAACAGTGCCTGGCACAAGTTATACGTAAAACAGGACGTAAGTCATCTAATTAGCTTTTCAAACATAAACAAATATATGCAAATGAAGGGTTTTAGCCTGGTTCATAGAAAATGTATGTCAAACTGAGCTTGCAATCCGACTTGTATACATTATAAATGATGTTTTTGTTTTGACTTGTTTGTAGATCAAGCGCGCCTCAATAGTGGGCTGCGAGATTATTCGAAAGAGCCGCGGTGGCCCTGGATCGGGAAGGGTAGCTGTAAGAACACAGGTGGGTTTTAGTCAGTAAGTCTGACACAAAAAATATGATTTCCCACCACAAAAAAAAACCCTTAACAATTGACGTGTAAAGGTGTTATTTATAACCTATTTGTAAAATAAACATCATTCATTGTTTCAACATATACCTAGACTATGGTTTAGGACATAATATTATGTAGGTTACTTTTAATCCCGGTATAATATAATGCTTAGAAGACTTTCTGGGCCTAAAATATCACATGAAAGGAAATCTTTCGATGACTGTGATAAGCTTACATACAACACTATGAAACTATGTCGACGAAGCTGCAACGACATAACTGCATGACGTTGCAGCTTCGTCAGTGGACTGTAGGCCTTACTGAACAACAAAAGTCCAAACAAAGATTTGTCAACGGGCATGGAGCGCAGCATAATAGGTTTTAAGCGAATATATGGCATTAGAACCCTAACCCTCTATCAATTATTATCAGTCAATCGATTCAGTGCTTTCTAAATCAGTTGCGCACCCAGGTAAGTCGCTTTAAACACAACTTGGCAAAATGGGGTCAATATGAGTGAGAGAGACATGTCGGATACTCAATATGAGTGCGGTGCCACTGTTCAAAATATCAGCCACACATTAGAATGTCCAAAATGCCCATACACCTGCACTTTGGAGGATTTGATGAGTGCCACCGATGCTGCTATTAATGTAGCTACCTACGGCCAAATCAGTTAGTAGTGTAGTAGTAGAGTATACCATCGAACCGAAAAGAAGAAGAAGAAGTAGCAGACAACACCGAAAAACTGCTAGACTGTAAAATAAAGTGGGGGAAGTCACTAAGAAAAACTTGTACCAAATAATGTAGTCAAACACAGAAGGATACATCGCCCTAAATACTAAACAGGCAGTCTTTAATGTCACTCAAAGACTATAGGGAATACGTGCCACCTGTATATTTTCTCACAAAAGTTCTAGAAAGTCGGCAAATGGGGAACTTATTTATATCACATTGTGTTACCTCGTGAGTCATTCGTCGTGAGTACTCGTAAGTCATTTTGGAAAAACCTTAAAGCAATAGCAAGTAGAAGAAGAAGAGAATAGAATTAGAAATAGAATGTGTAAGTATTTGATATCTGTAATAATTTTTAATTTATAAATTTTTGTGTCTATTCGGTCTGACGGTCTATTTTGACTGAATTTTCACTGACATAAAGCTTATAGATATTATTAGATTCTCTTAATAATATCTATGCGATACTTTTCATTATTCCGCGGGAACGGTACTTGAACTTTTTAATTCCCAGGGGGGAGGGGGGGGGACATCGCCGAAATTGATAGCATTTTTATATACAATTGCCCCAAAAAATAAAGTAGGTAATAATGTTTTTAAACAACACGCAACTGAAGGCGCAGGTAAAAACTAATATCTCAATCTCAACCTCAAAAGATTACGTCATACTTTGTACAAAAGCAACAATTTCCAAATCTGTAACAAAAGTTAAGGCTACTTAAAAGATAATCTGTAGCGGCACGGAGATGGACGAGCGCCGCAAAGGACCCGGTATCCTAACTTTGTAATACAACTCCCCGCAACGCTTTTATAAAATTTTCTAAAAAAAGAACATGAGAAATATGACACGATAGGTAACAGCAACTATCTTTTATGAAAAATGAACGGAATGGAGAATATTTTTTATGCTGTTATGAAAAATGTCGTCTTATCAGAAATATAAAGGCTTTTTTCTTCTATATAGGGTTATTTGTAAAGCACTGACGAACTTTCAGAACTATGTTATTAACATCATAAACAACAACTTTTTCTCTATAACTTAGGTACTTTGTACGCAACGCCGACTATTACCTACAGGTCATTGAACTCGCTCAGCTGACGTTTTCTTAAAGAAATTAATTTCGTACATGCGTAAATTAATACGAGTTTTGAAAAAGAGGTACTTTATATTTTAATTTTATTTTTACAAATCGATAGTGTTTCATGGATCGAGCCTCCACGGAATTAAAACGATTAGAAATTTGCGGTGTATATGTCGCAGGGAAATGAAGAAATTAGGGATTTCGCGAAATATGTCGAATATTCTTGTTTATTACGTATTCTTACTGAAAGTATCTAGTGACATGACAAAACACCAATTTATCGTCAGTGATATGTCGTTCCACTAAACTAAATCTGATAAAACGTCAGAAAAGCGAACACTACCGAATAAAAACCGAACCATGTATCTCTCGCTCGCTCTAGTATCCACACGTGCACTAGTGGGAGCGAACAAATGCGTCGCTCGAGCTGGTGCAGCTCGTGTGATTTTTAAGACCCAAGCGCCAAAACAGCGCCATAAAAATGTAAGTATTTGTGAGAAATCGAAGGTCCAGGTATGGATGACACATGGCCCCGAAACGTGGTCGCTCACAATGGGCCTTATCAGAAGGCTTACAGTCACTCAAAGGGCAATGGAGAGGGCTATTCTCGGGGTTTCCTTGCGTGATTTTTAGGGTTCCATAGCCAAATGGCAAAAAAATGGAACCCTTATAGATTCGTCATGTCTGTCTGTATTTCTGTCTGTCTGTCCGTCCGTATGTCACAGGCACTTTTTTTCGAAACTATAAGAGCTATACTGTTGAAACTTTGTAAGTAGATGTATTCTGTGAACCGCTTTAAGATTTTCACACAAAAATAGAAAAAAAAGCAATAAATTTTGGGGGTGCCCGTACTTAGAACTGAAACTCAAAATTTTTTTTTTCATCAAACCCATACGTGTGGGGATCTATGGATAGGTCTTCAAAAATGATGATATCAGAAACCTCAACGGTGGTCTGATATCATTTTGTTCTAAATTGAATAGTTTACGCGAGAGATACTTCCAAAGTGGTAAAATGTGTGTGTCCCCCCTGTAACTTCTAAAATAAGAGAATGATAAAACTAAAAAAAATATATGATGTACATTACCATGTAAACTACCAACGAAAATTGGTTTGAACGAGATCTAGTAAGTAGTTTTTTTTTTAATACGTCATAAATCTAAAAAAAATACACTATTATTAAAACATCGATCAAAGTTACAACGAACTACAAGAACTTTCATATTATGTTACTTGCTGCTACGGAACCCTCCATGGGCGAGTCCGACTCGCACTTGGCCGGTTTTTGACATTCTTTTCAATCATGTTTTGTATTACAAATATCTCGGTTACATATGTTTCTTGTCGCTACTATTAAGTTAGATAAAGTTGTTAAAGTAAAAAAAAAAAACAAAACCAAAATGTAGAAA
This sequence comes from Mythimna ferrago, assembly GCA_910589285.2. Lineage (NCBI taxonomy): Eukaryota > Metazoa > Arthropoda > Insecta > Lepidoptera > Noctuidae > Mythimna > Mythimna ferrago. The sequence goes on from OU342693.1 coordinate 9,384,472, forward strand.
TTAAAATAAGCCAATGGCAGCTAAGAGATGACCAGTCTCAACTGACGACGTCAGGCTACAGACATGACGCGTATATCACGTACACAATTACTCAGCTCAACTATTTTGAAGGAAGCCGATTGATCTAACACGAGAAACGAGGAGTCGGTTGGTATAGCGACTTTCGGTTGAGATCCTGATATTGATGATTATAAAACAATGCGATTATACCCTTGATAGTTTTTTTTAATATGGGAAATCATCCAATAACTTCTCCCGGTCTGGGTGGAGCAGGACGGCACGACAGACTTTCACTGACTAAAATCCTTGTGACCTTCAGTTGACCGTTGCATTCTAGGACTACCGACGGGATTCCTTTTCAGAAAATCCCGGCGGTTATATAATTCATCCCGGTTTATTATTAATCCCGGCCTTTGATGGTGTAGCGACATCTATGGCGCCACATAAGAACTAATCCTGCATCGCGCAATTAAAGTTCTCCGCGCGATTTGGACATATAGAACAGCCCGAAGTCATCTGACGGGCAGTTGCCCACCAGACACAACACCTGTCTGGTCGGAAGATCCTCCCTTTTCAACTGAGGTTTGCGGGACTTTGCTCTCTGTTCTCATACCTCCGAAATGGCTAAAACCTATACTTAAATTCTATCAAATTTCCTAAAAACGCGCTGAAGAGTAGGTAATAAAAGTACAAGTACCCTCCTTCAAGAGAGATTTCTGCTAGTACTTCCAACTCACCGGTACTTGGCGGCCATAAAAACCTCGATCGATACGACACTTTAAGTTTCCTCATAAAACGTGATCAAACCGACCGTAAGATCGACGAAATATCCATAGATTTACGATGTGGAAACATCTGCATCCACTTGAAAAGTAATATAGGTATTGAATTGCTGTTTGACATTAAATAAATCAAACACAAATAACTTTTTGAAAGTTACTTTAGGCCCCTGGCTCACGACGCCTTTTTGTAACGAAACGCGCGACAGCATGTCGCGCGTTTCGTAAGCGCGCGTCAGCATCGCTACTTAACGCGCGTTAGTTGGATTTGCAAGTGCTATATAGAAAGATGCCAACGCGCTACAGCATCGCTACAAAAACTCGTGGGCGAGGGGGCCCCAAAAGTCGCCGTCGGCGAGGGGCCATAGGGCCAGTGTAAACCACATTTTTAAACGCACCATTGATGCGCGTTTTAGAAACGTGCGTCGACGGCGCGCTTTTATCTCATTAAAGGTCTACAGGCTGCGTCTGACTCTCTTGCGTATCGCGTCTGTATTGCTACAAACGTGCGTCAGCGGCGCGTTTAAAAATCTTGGTATGTACAGGCCCTTAGAGTATTTCTGTTTTCCAACGCAGGAGGATTCGGTAGTCGCAAGGTGATTACCGGCCTCCATAGACGCAGGCTTACGGACCGAGCCCGAGTCAACAGCCCGTTGTGGTCCCCGAGTGCCACGGGGTCCAATAGGGCCGATGCCTGCTAGGGCAGCGAGTTTATGCGAAAGAGTTACCGTGGAACGCAAAGGGCAACTGTATTATTTCCATTCCTACGGTACGGGGCTTTTAAGACCCCGTTTGAAAACTATCATTATTACGGTAAGGGGCTTGTTAGAACCCGTAATATTTAAGAAACTAAAAGTTTTGATTAAGTGCGGTACGAGGTCAAAGTGACCCCGTATTAAAGTTGATACACCACTGCGTTCTATTTTAGTAAGGCATCTTAGGTATATATTCATCTCTTTTCTAAATTAAAAGCAGAGAAGACTATGTTTTTCTTAGCCGCACCACAAGGAAGACACGTACAAGGCCTACTAGACCTCGTTCCTCACTGAACGTGTTAAGTAGTTACTATATTTATACAAAAGAGTGGATAATCAAGTGGAATCTTCGTGCCCAGTATTCCTGGTATCCATAAACAATATTCTATTAATGTAAATAGAACCACGCGTACTATAATGAACGCAGGCAACAGAAATGCGTCACAGCTCGCGCTCATCTGTTCAGGAGCGAAACGCGAGAGCCCTGACGTCAGAGAGGGTGAAAGCAACATAATTGTGTTTCATACAAATGCCGGCTGAGTGACGTCGCCATTCATCCAGCATGCCTTTATATTGACGTTGGCATTACCAGCACATTGCACATTACTCGGACCTTTTCAGGAACTGGAATTTTTGTGTGCGTAATCTAGTGGTTTTATTTATATAATATACATTATTTTTAGTTTATGCGAAACCTGAATATATGTAGTTTGTTCGAAATCAGTAACTTAATGGATTCCAAGATTCCAATAGTTTTTACACCATGTCATATTTTTTCCCAAAAATATTTAAAAAAGGTTAAAAGTTGCACACCACCGACATTAAGTACAACATGACCTGTGTTGTACTTAATGTCGGTGGCCGGCTGGCAGGTCATAACGGGTATTAGTCGTCATCAAACAGCTGGGTGCAAGTGCAAAACATCTCCTCAATCGCCTGGATGGCCCGTGACCTTGTATTTTTGCTGACATAACAAGATTTTTCATGAGACAGTTATGTTATGTACATAGATGTTTTACATATAAAAATACTAGACACATGTTCCGGGTTTTGCATATACTTAAACTAATGTGGTATACTTTACTATATAGGTACTTACAAAAAACATAAGAAAAACTTATATAAAACACATACAATGGGCGGCCATATCGCGATCTCTTCTAGGCAGCCTGGAATGGACAGTATTGTCAGAACATGATATGGGGCTGTTATTAGTTTTTTCTGGCCACTCACCATTTTCCGCTTGATCCAATGGATTGATGAAAAAGGCGAATGTTTTGATTTTGGAAAGATATGCGAAAACTTTCCACACTAAGTTAGTTTGGCTTGGTCAAAAGCCTATTTGATCAAGCTTCTGGCTGGACCAAACGGCTTGAGCAGTTTTTTTTTCAGACTTTTACTGACTAAAACCACCCCTATTGTTCCCTCGTTGACTTGTGTTCCAGAACCACGAAACCCCTTTACCCGAGCCCTTTACGCGTCAACGATACAAGGTAATTCTTCGTTTCAAGTAACGATTGCAAAAAATACATATATGGATGCCTACTCGTCAAGTACAACTTAGGAGTCTTTAAGTCGATAGTGAATAGGTTTCTTCTAGGCAAGCGTGCTTCATCTCGACCACATCATCGCTTACCATCAGGTGAGATGGTGGTCAAACGCAAGCCTATCAATAATTAAAAAAAAAGCAGGTACTAAAAAGGTCTAAAAGAAGTAGATTTTGACCAAATTCTAAACAAATATGTTTATTTATTTATTTAAACTTCATGAACAGTAGTGGTACATAGGCGGACTTAATGCAACAAGGCATTCTCTTCCAGTCAACCTTATATGATAATGCTCGATATATATGTGATAATGTCAGGAGGATAATTAATGGTGATGTTAACCTTAACATACCGTACAGGTTCAATAAGAACCAAAATAAGACAAATGATATATATATATTTTTTTTTTCGATGGGAAAAATCATCCTATGACAACCCCCGCTCTTGGGCGGAGCGAGAGATAGTGTCAGACTCTTACTGACTAAAAAACCCATCCCGTTCCTTCAAGCCTTCATACCGGGGCTCGAGCGCCCTTTCGGATAACCCTGGCCCCAGTAGATCCTACCAGATTTCATCCGCAATATTTGGTTGAAACAATAATTTAAACAATGTTTTATAAATCCAATTTTCTGTTGGAAAAACGCACAGCCAATTACAAATACTAACTGGCAAAATATGTGTGGTTACTGAAACAGTTTGAAACTGGCAAAAACCTTGACAACGTTGCTAGAGTGCCAATTTAATTACGCTGTCGTGTGTAGTTCCCGAAATACCTTTTGCATGACCTATTGAGGTTTTAACCAAGTTCCATTATAATAATATGCTTAAATACGGATGTACCTGTTTTATATCTAAATACGCATAATTATGTCTCTAATAAGGTATAAAAACGTGTCTTATGCAAGTGAGATTACAAGTTTGCACGCTGTTGTATGTTCTAGTAATCCGCCCCAGTTTCGCACAAATGTTAGACATCATAGGGATTCTCGGTTTCTCGCTACTTTCCTCGGGAATTACTTCGTCTATTGCTTATAACGTCATGAAAATCCGAAGTTTTAAGTTTATCGTAAACATACAGACACACGGACGCGATGAGGAGCGTGAGCGCGGATCATATAACACCAATGACATTCTAATAAATACAATATCATTATATAACACATATAGAAATATATAACCATTACTGACTGATCTATCAACAAACAGCTCAAACCACAGAACGCATAATTTGCAATACTTATGAAGTAAACATGCGCTAAGAAAAGATTTTCCAAAACTCCCCCCGCCCCTGTTTTAAGGGGATGAAACGGAAGGTCCAAAGTTTTCGTGAAAAAACCTACATTTACGCGAGCGAAGCCGCTGGCAGAAGCTAGTCTATATGTGTCTACCTGAAATAACATACACAGAACATGTTATCTATACTGCGGTTTCCGATTCACTCACTCGATGACCCGCTGCAGTGGATTAGTACCTACCTACACTACAGACTATCGATACAAATAAAATTCTATTAAAACCCTAGTTAAACACTTTTTAATTAGAACTGAACTCAATTAAAATAAATCCATGTTATTTCTCGATTGACTACTTTAGTTATTTTATTGAACTAGCCGCTACGCATCGCCTACGTGGCGTAGCATTTATTGGATTCGTAGCGAAATGCTACGATTTGATTTCAAGCGTAGAGGCACTGTAAAGGTTCAAGATTTGTGCTTGATTGAGTTCAAAACTTATTTTACTTTATGAAAGAGCAATTTCTCTGCAATTCTACAATATTGTTAAAAGCTCCTTTTGCTACTAGACTGTATATTTCTAACGTCATAAATTGTACGTTATTGCAGTTTTAGAAATATAATTCACTATAACATTAACTATTCATTCATATAAATTCATATTACTAAAGACGTTATTCGTGGCACGTATATTCTTAATGTTATGGTTATGGTACCATTAGAGGAAAATTCATCCTAATATCCTACACATTAAGCTGACCTAAAGGGGCCGAAAAAGCTGCAAAGGGTAAGGCTCTTTATTCATTACGAATTATTATCTGAAATTGTGTTATCGTCCTTCATATAATGTTGCCATCTCTTCATTGACATGTAAATGACAAGGACAGCTAGTGTTTCTTGTTTCTAAAAGGTTTATTAATGTCAGGTTTGCATGGATAAAGGGCCTTAGGTTAGTGACGTAAATTCTCAATGCCATTGTGTCCATTAAAAGTTCACATTGTGTCCACTATTTCAATAAATGGAATGATGGAATGCCTCCCGACCTGCGACACAATAACCACTATTCAGTGTTAATGAATAGGTACCTTTATGAAGAACACCTACAAAACAATAAGGCTTAGTATACCTGAGGCTTATTGTTTTCATGTAGGTGTTCCATTTGTATGCTTTGAAAAACAAATAAAAATACCGTACTTTTTATAATGAACACCGGAATGTTTCATAAGCTTCATAGTTAAATATCTGCTTAAAAAACATTACAGACTTTCAGAAACATGTAAATCAATCTGAAAATATTATTCGATCAGATCTAGAAATGGCACTTGAGTCCAATAATCACTCATTTCTTTATGTCCAATAATCAGTCATTTCTATAATTCAAATTAAAAGTTTAACATCAATATAATTAACTCAATTATAAGAAATACATACATAAACTTAGTTACTCCGTACAAGAGCAGTAGTGGCCGAGTAGTAACGGCCCCGATTTACGAGTTGTAGGTCACGGGTTCAAACCCAGCCAGTCGCATTACTTTGCGTAATTTATCTCATCACCGCTACTCTCAAAACGGTGAAGGAAAACATCGTGAGGAAACGGGCATGCCCTAGAGCCAAAAATTTGAAGACATGTGACATTCACCAACCCGCACTGGACCCCCATGGTGGATTACGGCCCATTCCTTCTCCTAGAGAGGAGGCCTGAGTCCCAGCAGCGGGAACATTAAACGGCTGATTATGCTATGCTATACCCTACTAAGTCCTTGACTTTTGCCATTTTTGTATATAGTTACTTAGATAATTCATGCAGCAATATTTTTTGCTACGCTTAGTGTATGTACCTTTTAACCTTTGTGTTACAAACGTAAAACTAAAACGTGTTAACTTTCAGTTATTTACCACGCAAGGCCGCGGCTAGATATTATATGTTCTAAAAGGTGTGTTGCGGTAACTTTCTAATATTTTTTTATAACTACGCTTTATGAGTGTTCAGGGTGACTTTTGACTAACTGGAAATATTTCATGGAGTAAAAGTACTCGTGAATATTTTTTTTAAATTACTTATTACTAAGATTACTTATCACGTTGACCCACTATCTCAACTGAGCATCGAGTGCGAGTCTTTCATCGAGTGGTTTGATAACCATATTTTAAGCAAAATGAGTATAATAAGATGCACGTATGTAAACAAACAATGAGTTATGTACGAAACGTCTAGAACACAATTTTGACAATTCTTAATTTTTTTAAATGCTGTCATACACAACGTTTGATAAATAATTCGTTATCATCTTTCGATGGTCAAACTCTAGTGTTAGACTCTTACTAACTAAAAACCCACCCCGTTCCTTCAAGCCTTCATACCGGGGCTCGAGCTATCTTTCAAAACTAACCATGGCCCCGATAGGCTTCGAGCCAGTTGGGCCCCTGCTGTTGCTGACAACTCCTTGAGGCGCGCGGGAACATTGCGCGCCGTCGACGACTTGGGCTCGGTCCGGACAGTTACCGGACGGTCGGACGGCAAGCTAACCATTGCTCGCCGTCCGCAAGCCCGCGCCTACGGTGGCCGGAAATCGGGATCGGGATCCCGGCGGCGGCGAGAGGGCCGTTGGCTGATGCGGTCGGCCACCTCCTGCAAGCATTACTGCTTCGCAGAAGTCTGCGACCGCCTGCCACTCCTCCTCGCTTCGGACCATGGCCTGAACCAAGGCCCAGCGCGAGAGGTCTCCGCCGCCGATCGCCCCCAAGAGAGCACGACGATGCTCCGCCCAAGCAGGGCACACCTCGATTGTGTGCTCCACCGTGTCCTCCGGGCGTTCCGCACAGTGGCGACACCCGGGCGTCACTTACGCACGAATCCGGTATAGGAACCCCCCGAACTTTCGATGTCCGGTGAGGACCTGCGTCATGCGGAAGGCAAGGACGCCGTGAGGTCTTTCCAGCCACGCCACAAAGAGGGGACTTACCGCCATAATTGTGGCGTGCCCAGACCCGCTCGAAGCTCTTAACCAATCAGAGAGCCAAACGCGATAAACGATTCGATCGTGTTAACGTTAAAACTACTCGCACTCAGCTCAGTGATAGTAAGCGATTAAATGTAGTTAATGTTGCAGCACACTTGTAACCTATTCACTTTTGACTTATAACCTCCTTGGTTGTTGATATCAGAAAATACAGACTTTGACAGGAAATACCACTCCTTAATAAAATAGTACATTGTTACACTAGGGGTAAAAGTAACTCATTTCGTCCCGAGAAGGAGTTGGCGGGCGAGCGAAGCGAGGTCGCTAATTCGAGGGGTTAAATGGGTTACTTTTACCCCGAGGTAAACACTGTGCTTTTCATTACGAATACGAGGAAACTAAAAATAAAATAAAAAGTTTGTAAAACCTGAGTCGTCGCGTCGTACTTATGATTTTAAGTAGGTATCTTTCTTCTGATTTAGGCGGTAAAAGGTATTCCACTACTGCTTTAGCCTCTTATGAAATTAGGCGTTAAATCACTATTTTAATCTGATAAACATAACGTGTTAATACAAATCTCTGTTGTACGGAAATGTAAACAAAACTCGAAAAAACCAACGACTGATTGCCACTTTCCCGCCATTTTGTTTTTTTTTTTTTCTGCGGCCGGCCAGCTATTCAGCCTCATTAATGAAAAATTAGAAATTAATAAAAATCTTTTAAAAATAAAGTATTTTAAAGAAATAGTTGAACAAATAAATCACTTAAAATATAACATTATTTAATTAATACTTGTCTTTAAGTTATTTCAATTTTATATCGCGCTGTGATTGACTGGCTGTATGGAAAATTGGAACATGGTTCAATAGAAATGTGAAGATAGAACTAGTTTTTTTTTTAATAATATGACAGCTGTCAGTTGTAAAGTAAAACTCCCTAGGGATGAAAAGTATCACTTTCAGCCCGCTCCTCAGGCAACTTCAGACCTACTTTCAGAGTATGAGTAATGAAATAATTATTTTTACTCCTTAACTTTTTGGCAATCGGCAATGAGTTAAAAATCACTTTGAAAATACCTATTGGACGTACTTAGTAAAAAATACTGTCTAAAAATTCTAGATCGCGTGATGAAATGAAGAATACGCTACGCTAGTCATAAAAAACATGACTACTCATATGACAACTATCTCATATAACTAAGTACATAGTCATATCTTTTTATGACTTTTACCAAAAAAGACTCAACGAAACTATTTTAACCAAGTACTGCTTAGATCGCTTTTCCCCAGTTATAGTTTACAGAGTAAAATAAAACAATTTTAGTGAGATCATTGTGATTTAAACGTTGATAGAGCCGATGCTTGGTTGGTTAGCTCACTTTCGCTCTGTTTATAACATAAATATATATGTAGATTATATTTCTATGATGTAGAACGTGTGTCTAATAAAGGCCCATCGATTATAACATCTTTAGTTATAGCTTTTTAGATATTTAAATCTGTAACTTCTAGCTTTTCCCTGCGATCTCACATTACCGCCTCCTCCTCTACCAAAATATGTCGTAGCGTTAATACATACTCGTATTATAGAGGTAGCCTTCCTCAATAGATAGACTATTTTACACTAAAAAAAACAAATGCGAAATAATACTTCCTGAAATTAGCGTTTTCAAACAAACTTTCCAGTTTTATAGACTACTCGTACAGTTATAATATTTCTAGGGGCGGAATTTACTTATTGTTAATTTACTAAAAACATAACACTGAAATATAAATATATATATATATATATTTATAAATATATATGTATATATATAAATATATATATATATATTTATATCAGCTGTCCTCTACATATTTGTCCCGTCATAAGGAAATTCTAAATGTATTGGACAGCAGATTTTAGATGCATATTTCAGAGTTGATTCTTCAGGAAAAATGGTTAATATATAAGTACTTTCATCCCCCGGACAGAATCAAATTAATTAAAAGTTAACCCTGTATAATGGGTCCAATTGCCAACAGAGGTCGATGGATTGGTTATTGGGTTCGATTCCCTAATCGAGCCCAGTAATCAATCGGTCGACCTCACGATCAAATATCTGTACGGCCTACAAATAGTAATTTCGAGTCTAGGCGTCTTGTCTTGAACCCACGGTACAAGAACAATACCAAATATGAAGCACGTATTTAAAAAGTCAGTCGGGTTTTTTTTTATTTTTTAAATTAATTTTTTGTATTCTCTAAACTTAGAGTAAGGAAACTAAATAGCTTTTATCGACAACGATCTCGTGGGACTATTCTTAGGCTATTCTTAAGAAAAGTCTCCGGCCTACGGGGACCTCATTTCCACATAAATACAAAGTAATAAAAATAAAGTTTTATCGTTTCTGTATTTTTAATGGAATGTCGTATAAATGTAAAGATTCTTATTCGAAAAAGCTGTAACACTAAGTGTAGGTACAAGATAAGGTAAAGTTCAAAAGTACAGGTGTGCGAGCGAGAAAGAGAGATGGAGCTATATGCCCTATACACCACAGAACAGACGAAACAGGTTAGAATGGCATTGTCCATGCCTCAAAATATGATCATGCTCATACTTGACTCAACCAATAGCAAACTTACGATCTAACCCTAAGCGCACACTAGGCGACACGGGACAGCGACAGCTTGGCGACTAGACGCAACAATTTCATAAATGTTGTTCAAAGCTTCGCACACTTGGCGTCAGAGTTGCGGAGTCGTGACGACAAGCTAGGGGCGTCGCGCGGGCTCTCTACTTGTCGCCGCGTCTAGTGACGCCGTGCACGCACACACACGACGACAGTCGCGCGACTGCTCTGCGTTACATTGCTTCCTGCACGACGTCTGTCTTACGACTAGTCACCAATGCTAGCGACAGCTCCGCGTCTAGTCGCGGCGACAAGACGCCAAATGCAAACGACAACGCCTCGACAAGACGCGGCGACTAGACGCGGCGAGTAGACGCGGCGACTAGACGCGGCGACTAGACGCGGCGACAAGTCGCCTAGTTTTCAATGGCCTTAAGTATGCGTAGTCTGTTAGTTGCATAGTGCGCGTTCGTATTGGTTTATTGCCTATAGTGGAGTTAAAGCGTGTGAGACAAGCGGCGACACTCGTTCTAGTACAAATCGGCAAGTATTTCCTTTCAAAACTCCTTTATCTTTTCTGTGCTATACACCGTATGTTTGACATCGCTACACAAACGAATACCATGGATCCAGTACATGATTCTGGATTCCCTAGTAGTGAAATTTATGACTTTTAACCTTTCGTATGCCGCAATTAGAGACAAAATTAAAAAGTTATTGTGTCTCGCGTAGATCCACGTTCCGGACACACAAAGGGTTAAAAGAGGATGGATCTCCATCCTCCTTTAAAGTCATCAAAGTCTTTCAAAGGAGAATAGAGATAGAAGAAGAGGGACGAAGCTATACTATCCTCTAGCTCCATCCCTTTATCAGTTCAGTTTAGGTTGTAAACTGAATCGCGTTAAAAGCTTGTTGTAAGGCCTCAGTACAATAGTAGCTAAGAAATTATGAAATAAAAACATAATTTATGTGGCCATAATGTGACATACGCTTTGGCAGCGTTGCCAAGACTTACGTGTAACAAGGCAAGAAATTTTCTAGGACTGTCTGTATAGGGTTTAAGTATTGTTTCATTCTCCATTAACATGTTTAATGCGAGGTCTAATACACCTCGTACGTGTCGTCCTTGCGATGCGGGTAAGAAAAACATAGTCTTCTTTGCCTTGCGGAGGCCATAACTTCAATTTGGATTAGTTTTGAAAAGAGATGAGGTACCTAAGATGCTCTATTAAATCAGAATGCAGTGGTGTATCTACTTTCATACGGGGTCATTTTGACCTAGTAGGTACTGCACTTAGCAAAAACACTTTAATTTTCTTAAACGTTTAGGGGTCTAATAAGCCCCTTACCGTAATAATGCTAGTTTTCAAACGATATCTTAAATGCCCCGTACCGCAGAAATGGAAAAAGTACAAAAATGAGTGCAAGTGTGAACGTTTTAACCCAAAAAATAGATGATTTAGAAAGTTGACCAATGTTGGTATAAGTATACGAATAGTTGGACTCAAACTTAATGACGTGTGTGAAGTTTGCTTTTCCCACCGTATGTAGTACTCTACCCCTCACCCCCGCCGTCGTATGAACTTGCTTCTGCGCAGTGACTTGCGGAGTGTTCCGAGACACTTGTTTTATGCTACTGCCATAAAGTGTCTATGTTTTTATAGATCTAAGTATGTTTATACATTATACAAGGCTGATAAACTTGCAAGTGTCTAGGAATACTAAATCTAATAAAGTATATTGAGGCCACCTGCGACCTTTATAACTACTAGTAACGGTGTAAAATATATATTAATAAGTCCTTGCATCAAGAATATAATGCAGAAAAGTGTCAAGAGTTCTTATTTTTTAATCACTAGCTATAGCCAGCGGTTTCACCTGCATGAAAGTAGAAAGTTATCCATAAGTAACATAATCCCGGGACAAAAAGTATCCTATGTGCTATTCCAGGACATAGTCTACCTGTGTACCAAGTTTCATCGAAATTAGTTCAGCCGTTCGAGCGTGAAGAAGTAACAAACATACACACTCACAAACTTTTGCCTCTGTTAATAAGTTTTGCAGTTTATAATAAACTAGCTTTTGCCCGCGCGGGTTCGCTCCCGCTCTTTCCTACTTCACCCTACTATACCCTACTCTACCCTACTCTACACTACTCTACCCTACCCTACCCTACTCTACCCTACTCTACACTACTCTACCCTACTCATTTGTTACAAAAAATGTGATAAATGAAGTACCGCTCGACCGGTTTTGTGCAAACTTCACATAAACCATTTACTAAATAGTCCGAACAAAGCCTAAATATTTGGTTTGGATAGGTGAGCCCGTTCTTGAGTTATAAAATTACAACGAAAAGTGGCATTGATTTTCTTTTCGTCCTCCCCCCAAAATAAAGTGGCATATGTTAGAGAAGGATGATTGTGCGAAAAGGTTCAGAGAGCGAGTGGTGGACAAAATGATAGAGTTGGGTGACATGAATGACCGAAGTATAAATGAAAGCTGGAATGAGATGGCAGAGTGTATTAGACATGCAGCGAAAGATATTTTGGGAGAAACGAGAGGAAAAGGCACAATAGATAGGGATACATGGTGGTGGTCGATAGAAATTCAGAATGTGTTGAAAGAGAAGAAGAGAAAGTTCAAGGAATGGCAGCGTGTAGAAGCGGGAAATGGTAGTCTGAAAGCTGAAAAAAAGAGGGAGTATGATATTTTGAAGAAGAAAGCTAAGAAAGCCGTGGCATTAGCAAAAGCAAAAGCCCAGGACAAACTGTACAACACACTAGACAGTCCTGTAGGCCAAAAAGAGCTGTACAGGCTTGCTAAAAGAAGAGAGAGAATGACGAGGGATGTTTGTCAGGTAAGATGTGTAAAGAATGAAGCTGGAATGGTCCTATCAGACGATGAAAAAATCAAAGAGAGGTGGAAGGACTATTTTGAAAGACTAATGAATGAGGAAAATCATTGGAATGGAATTTTAGAGAGTAAACCAGTGAATGTAGGGTTAGTGAGAATGGTTAGTATGGATGAAGTCAGAATAGTAGTGAACGAAATGAAAAATGGTAAAGCCATTGGTCCAGATGGAATACCAGTTGAAGTGTGGAAGTTATTGCGAGTGGATGGATGGACGTGGTTAGCTTTGTTCTTCAATAAGTTGTTGCAGGAAGAAGCCATACCTGATGATTGGTGCAGCAGTTTCTTGGTGCCCATCTTTAAAAACAAAGGTGATGTGCTTGAGTGCAACAATTATAGAGGAATAAAGCTAATGTCACATACTATGAAAGCCTGGGAGAAAGTTATTGAAAGGCGTCTGAGAGAAGAGAGTGAAATTTCGCAGAACCAATTCGGTTTTATGCCGGGTCGGGGTGCAACGGATGCCATTTTTGCTATACGCCAGCTGTGCGAGAAATACAGAAGTGCGCATAAAAACTTGCACATGGTATTCGTTGACCTCGAAAAGGCATACGACCGAGTACCTCGTGAGGTTCTGTGGTGGGCCCTTAAGAAGAAAGGTGTGCCTGGGAAGTATGTGCAGTTGATCCGAGCGATGTATAGTCGATGTAATACCCAAGTCCGGTCTACAGTTGGCACCACTGGCAGCTTCAATGTGGCTGTTGGCTTACATCAAGGGTCGGCTCTCAGCCCTTACCTCTTCCTGATGATAATGGACGCTCTGACGTCGGACATTCAGGAAGAGGCTCCCTGGTGTATGCTGTTTGCCGATGACATTGTGCTGGTTGCCGAGAGTGGCCTAGAGGTCCAGAACAGATTGGAGGTGTGGTGGCACAGACTGGAGAGTGTTGGCCTGAAATTGAGTAGAACCAAAACGGAGTACTTGTTCTGCGATTTCGGCGGTGTCTCCAATCCAGTGCCTTTAGCTCTCGCTGGAACGCCCATACCGATCTGTTCCGACTTTCGGTACCTCGGGTCGCTCGTCCAAGGGGATGGTGAGGTGGACCGGGACGTAACACGTCGGATCAACGCAGGATGGATGAAGTGGCGACAGGTCACGGGAACCACTTGTGACCCACGGATGCCCCTCAAGTTGAAGGGTAAAATCTACAAGTCCGTGATAAGGCCTGTCATACTGTATGGATCAGAATGTTGGGCTGTGAAAAAGACGGATGAAAAAAGATTGCATGTAGCAGAGATGAGAATGTTAAGATGGATGTGTGGTGTGACGAGAATGGATAAAGTGAGAAATGAGTATATTAGGGGAAGTTTGAAAGTGGCGCCAGTGACTGAAAAGTTGAAAGGGAATCGTTTGTCTTGGTATGGTCATGTGAAAAGGAGGGATGAAACGCATGTTCCTAAAAAAGTTGTGAGTTTACACGTGGATGGATGGAGGGGAAGAGGGAGGCCAAAGAAAAGATGGATGGATTGTGTGAGAAGCGATATGAAAGAAAAGGGAGTTAGTGATAGCGTGACGAGTGACAGGACAGAATGGAAGAAAAAAACGTGTTGCGCCGACCCCAAATAAAACGGGATTAGGGCAGGAAGATGATGATGAGGTGAGCCCGTTCTTGAGTTATAAAATTACAACGAAAAGTGGCATTGATTTTTATATATATAGATGAGGTTAAAGAAAGTAAGTTGATGCCCGTTTTTTTTTCAAAATCGCTACATTTCATCCAATTTTTTTTTTCCGTGGGAAATCTTCAAATATCTTTTCGCGCTTTGGGCGGAACAAAAGGAAGTTTCAGAGTTTTACTGATTAAAATCCACCTGTGTTCTTTCAGTTGTCTTTTACGTTCTAGGAACATACAAGAGTTAAGTACCATACTCTTTCTTTTTTCAAATTAAACCCTTAAATATACCTGAGATGCTAATTGCTTATAAAATATCTACAGAGAACATACCTACGGTACATAAATAATTTATAACGACTGTAATAACTAGACAACAGACACTTTTGACAATCTACCATTAATCTCTGTTCACGGACTTTCCTGTGGTAGGTATAAGGCCCGATTTTGCAATATATCAGTGTCTTTCACCAATTATTCTTCGAAAGATATTAGGTACATAGATCCCCTAGCCAAGTTACAACCGTTAACGTTTCGATTCGCTTGCGTCGAACGCCTCGAGTTGGCCACATCTCCCATTCCTTTGTTCTGACGTCATATCAACGTGGTCAGAACAAAGGAATCGGAGACGTGGCCAACTCGAAGCGTTCGACGCAAGAGAATCGAAACAAAACGGTTGTAACATGGCTAGAGCAGTTATAGAGCCCAAATATTTGGTATTCCGCAGTAAACATTGCTATGTTTATTTTATTTCCTTTTCATGTTTTCTAGATCAAAAGAAAATAAAGAATATGTAGGTTTAGATGATAATAATAAGAATAATTTGATACCACGTTCCATGATGTGTCTAATGATGGTCTAATGCCTGAATCACACGTACTGAGTAAACGGGACGGGAGACAGTGCTCTCGGCCGAATAATCGGTACGTGTAAACAAAGCGCTGAGTGCTCTGCCGAGCGCCTATCTCTACAACTCCCTTACATCACTGTCTCGGCCGAGCAACATTTTACTGTCTCGCCCTTTTACTCGGTACGTGTGATCAAGGTATTAGGGATATGCTGAAACAAATAAATAAATATGCTGTAAGAAACTCCTTATATACCATATTCTGGATTTGAAAACCAAATACCCGTTTATTTTAACACTAGCTGTCCGCTCGCAACTTCGTCCGCGTGTACTTCGGTTATCGCACTCTAAACGTGTTTTCCCTTAGGAATAAGAGGTTTTACCGGAATAAAAAGTAGCCTATGTTCTTTTCCATGTTAAAGGCTATATGCATGCCAA
Organism: Mythimna ferrago; assembly: GCA_910589285.2. Lineage (NCBI taxonomy): Eukaryota > Metazoa > Arthropoda > Insecta > Lepidoptera > Noctuidae > Mythimna > Mythimna ferrago. The sequence continues at coordinate 9,400,167 of OU342693.1, forward strand.
ATTTCATCCAAATCCGTTCCGCCGTTTTTGCGTGATTAAGTAATAAACATCCAAACATCCACACTTTCACATTTATAATATTAGTTAGGATTCCATCCCGAAAGACGCCCAGGGTTAGCAAAACTAGCGTCCACCCAACATCTGCCACATCCTATGAGTTTAGGTACATAGTCGGCTTCCCCGGCCGACGCAATCATTGTGCTCAAATCGATTGATGGAAAATTTACACAAACGACTGACTACATCGACTTGTAAAGGAGGTTGGATAGAAATAAATTGTTTCTTTCATTTATTATATTCTAACTTTTCTTTATGAAAATGTAAAGGCCTTTCCTCAAGCTCTTTTCAGACTGCGCTATAATATAATAGCATTATATTATAGCTTATAGTTCATAGCACAACAATATCGCTCGCTATTCATTTATTTAGAACATATTCACACTTTGCTATACTATATATTATTGGCTAAATTAAATAAATGTATAGTAAGCGATATTGTTGTGCTATGAACTATAAGCTTTATGCTATTATATTATAGCGTAGTCTGAAATGAGCTTTAGGTAGGAATGGATCTCGAATTCAAGATTATTTTATCAACCTACTTAGTTTTTTTTTATGCAAATCAGTAAACACAACAAAATATTGCTCATAAAAGAAAACTCATCTCATTGATATATGGAGATACTCCACCTTACCAAAGTGGGTTGATTTTGAATGTGTGTGGGTTCACTTAGGTACGCTATGATTTCTTATCTGTGTGCGTAAGCTACTTTCTATGACACCAAACCTGTGCTTACGTAAAGCTCCAGGTAAAGTGTACCTTTCGTGTATACCTATTATTTTTAGGGTTCCGTGGCCAAATGGCAAAAAACGAAACCCTTATAGATTCGTCATGTCTGTCTGTCTGTCTGTCTGTCCGTCCGTATGTCACAGCCACTTTTTTCCGAAACTATAAGAGCTGTTGATACTTAGTAAGTAGATGTATTCTGTAAACCGCATTAAGATTTTCACACAAAAAAAAGATAAAAAGCAATAAATTTTGGGGGTCCCCATACTTAGAACTGAAACTAAAAAATTTTTTTTCATCAAACTCACACGTGTGGGGTATCTATGGATAGGTCTTCAAAAATGATATTAAGGTTTTTAATATCATTTTTTTCTAAACTGAATAGTTTGCGCGTGAGACTCTTCCAAAATGGTAAAATGTGTCCCCCCCTCCCGTAACTTCTAAAATAAGAGACTGATAAAACTATAATAAATATATGATGGAAATACCATGCAAACTGCCAATGAAAATTGGTTTGAACGAGATCTAGTAAGTAGTTTTTTTTTTAATACGTCATGAATCTAAAAAATACACTATTATTAAAACATCGATCAAAGTTACAACGAACTATAAGAACTTTTATATTATGTTACTTGCTGCTACGGAACCCTTCATGGGCGAGTCCGACTCGCACTTGGCCGGTTTTTCTTACCTCCTGAGAGATCGCCAAAAAATTAAAAGTCATACAGCATATTTGAACTTGTTTAGATTTTAAAAACGTAGATACCAATAGGTAGTAGATTCTATTTACGATCCCCAACCGACTGTAAAAACAACCCTTCGAAACTTTAAAATGCAACTCTCGTTTATTTCGAACGCAACATTCAAAGTATGACAGTGCGATGCCCTGCGCTAGACGTCTGCATTTTGCAGCCAGTGATCTGGCTCCTAGTGCTTAGGTATCTACTGGACATTCGCCAGATAAACTTTATCGTCGTAATAATCTACCACTTGGTACTTAAGGGGCCGGCGGAGGATGAATTTCCATACAAACGTAATACCACGCTCATTTGCAGTTGGAGCATATTTCCAACATATTATGATGATATTTGGTTATAGACAATATTTATCTAGGTTCCTACGTCTTTCTTTTTTAAAAAAAACAAAAAGAAATTTAAGCAAATTGTATTTCGCACTTTTTTATAGCGTAAATGGCAAAACATGCCATTTGGCTTTTCTTGTATTAAAAATAACAATATTTCTAATATTCTCGACGTAGGAACCTAGATAAATATTGTCTTTAACTGAATATCATCATAATATGTTGGATATATGCTCCAACTGCAAATGAGCGTGGTATTACGTTTGTATGGAAATTCATCCTCCGCCGGCCCCTTAAGCACAGTAAATAAATATCGCTTGGTTTTACCGTCTCTTGTTTGTGACTTACCTCTAAAGCTACCTGGAGCTTTTACTACAGGTAAACCGCAAATAAGCTGGAATTTAGAGCTTAGTTCACAAAGTATTTAGACACTGAAATTCCATCACCATGTTTATTAAATACGGAAATTTCGAGGGAAACTCGATACGATGCGCGAAATTTAATTAACTTTGGATTTTCAATATTACGATACAGGAATTACTCTGGCTGTAACAATATGGTTGGCTGACGGTCAAATTATAAGAGGAAATTCTATAAGTGAAATAATTGTGAAACAGAATTAGATTTGCTAAACATTATGGATTGAGAGCAACATAATGTTACGATATATCAGATATCTCTGAAATATCATCTCATCTCATTTCAATGTATATGATACACAATTTGCCAAAATTGTATTCAAGTCTTATATAATAAGACTTGAATACAATTTTGGCAAATTGGCGCGTAATGGGTTTTTTTATGATGGGAAAATCATCAATGACAACCCCTTCTCTTAGTCGGAGCGGGAGATAGTGTCAGACTCTTACTGACCTAAAACCACCCCGTTCCTTCAAGCCCTCATACCGGGGCTCGAGCTGTCTTTCGAAACTAACCCTGGCTCCGCTCCGCCCAAGAGCGGGGGTTGTCATTGGATGATTTTTCCCACCAAAAAAAAAAACCCTGGCCCAGTTACCGGACGGTCGGACAGCGAGCTACCCATAGCTGGGCGCGTAAGGGGTTCCAGATTGTTGGAAAGAGTCATCGCGGCCCTGGAACGCAGAGGGTAACTGAAGGAAAACAGATGAGCTTTAGTCAGTAAAAGTCTGAAACCCCTATCAAGCTCCACCTAGAGCGGGAGGAGTTATGACGTTTTATCACCTCAAAAATAAAATGAAATAGGAAAAACTAACTGGAAAACGATCAAGGTAAGTACTGAGAATATTTTTTACACCACCTGCTCGATAATGTCGTTTTATACGTCATACAAACCTCACTTAAAGCAAGTCATTCTATCCCTAGGGAGATAATGCAGTATGGCCGATCCCTAGGGAATAATGAGATTTGAATTTGGAACATTAAAAATCGTCAACATTGTGAATTAAAATGTAGGCGCATCGAACAAGTTGACTTGAAATTCAAACCAAAGAGTATGTAATCACTATGATTCAAACTGGCCACAAACAAAAAAAAAGAAAATAGAATAAAACGTGCGTACTGACGAGAGCGTTATAGAAAATTGAAACTATAGAATCTTGGAGTAGTGAATTTTGTTTGTTTGATGAACTTGTAAATACTCGTATAAAGTCTGTCTAATAAGTCAACCGACTTGGGAATTTTGTATAATATTTAATCATTTAAAAAATACTTATATTCGATACTTTTCATAAGGTTCTTCTGTTAGTAAACAATGATCTCTATCTCTTAATTAACCTTGATATTGAACCCGTGTTGACTACATCAGATTTAATTAAATCCTGATAATTACCCAAGTCGTTTAACTTATTAGACAGACTCTAATACTTATATTTCTCTAGTATATGATTTGGTCGACCAAATTGTCTTTTAATTATCTCACAGATGGTGTAAAAAGTAGAGTATGCAACACGGGGATAAAGCTGTCTTTGTCTTGGGCGGCTTGAATTCCTCACTTCACTCAGGTTTCTTTATTAACTCCCTCGCGATGCTCGGGAGTTAATTTTATAAATCCCTCACTGTCGTTCGGGATTAATATCAGCAACCTTCGTTTCGTTCGGAATTCAACATGCCGCCCGCGACTTAAAGACACTGCTTTATCCCCTAGTCACATAAACTACTATTAAATCACATTTTGCACGACCTACAGATAAAGCTAGGACCTACAGTTCTGCGTTTGCAGTTGCGACTAGTACTTGCCAAAAAAGCTGTCAAAGACAGTCCGTCAAATGATAAATATTGAGTTAAGAATAAAATGACTTAGACATGTATATAAACATTTAGGTACTAACAAAATCACTATAAAAAAATGGGTGTCCTATGGGTCTTTCGGTAATAATTGATCAGAACTTATTCGACCAGTTAAAACTAAGTACCTACTTTAAAATGACTGACATAGAATGTTCACAAAAAATAAATTAACTAACGTAAGTATCAGGTTAGTAGAATTTACTCAAAAAAACCTGATCCGTTCATAGGTTAGGTTTATTTTTTGTGACCATTTTAAAAATATTTTTCGTTTTGTATGTTATAAAATAATAATATAACGTGTTAACTTAACAAAAGTTATGATCGAAACCAGTCAAAACACATACTTAACATGCTAGTTGCACTTTTTTTTATAAGGTTACCTACTTACCAAAAATCTGTATAATTTGCTCAACATTATTCTGAATCTCATTCCACAATGAATATGCAAAGTGCTTCAAAACACTAGTGCTTTTCATTTTGCTTTGCCAGTTTCAAATAGTCTCTTTGTCATAAAGACTTGTTCATTACCTCGACAGATAGCTATTATAATATTCACCAATGAATAATGTGAGCACATCGACAGTTTTATTATCCGTCTGAAATGTCTATTTGTTTTTATTGCTTTGCGAAATTCATTCGAAGATCAGAATTTAATATATTTTATGAATTAGGTACTAGTTGTGCCCGCGACTTCGTTCGCGTGGACTACAGGATTTTGAATTTATTTTTTCTAAAATAAAAGTGGCCTATGTTACTCCTTATTACATCAGCTACCTGCCAAAAAAAGTCCCGTCAAAATTGGTCCAGCCATTTCAGAGATTAGCACGGACAAACAGACAGACAAAACTTGTAAAAAATGCTATTTTGGTATATGTACCGTATATACATTCTTATGCATGTAGTAAAAAGCAGTGATTTCAATATTACAAACCTCCAATTTTATTTATATGCATAGAAATGTATAGATATAGTATACAAGGTTCTGCCAGCGGGTTTTTCCGTAGCGATTATAGGTTTCTTACAAACAAACTTTGAACACCGGTTTCAACCCCTTTTTTTTTCGATGGGAAAAATCATCTTATGACAACCCCCGCTCTTGGGCGGAGCGGGAGATAGTGTCAGACCCTTACTGACTAAAAAACCCATCCCGTTCCTTCAAGCCTTCATACCGGGGCTCGAGCGCCCTTTTTAGGTTTCGACCCGGCTGGGCCCCTGCTGTTGCTGACAACTCCTTGAGGCGCGCGGGAACAGCGCGCGCCGCCGACGACTTGGGCTTGGTCCGGACAGTTACCGGACGGCCGGACAGCGAGCTACCCATTGCTCACTGTCCGCAAGCCCGCGCCTACGGTGGCTGGAAATCGGGATCGGAATCCCTGCGGCGGCGAGAGCGCCGTTGCCTGATGCGGTCGGCCTCCTCCTTAGCTTCAACCCCTTAGGAGGAGAATTTCGGAAAATTATCTCCTAGTGCTCGCCTGCATCATATTAAAAGGAAACTTTGTGCAAAATTACACACTCCAAGTCCCAGTTGTTTCGTCAGTGCGTTGTTATGTCAGTTTCTCCTTTTATATAATATCTAATATAGATTTTACATTCAGCTGGACAGGAAGAACTACGTAAGCGACAATTAGCGTTAGTTTTCACTTTCATAACTAAAAATGTATCTATGGAAATTCTGTTAGTAGCAAGATAAGAGAAGTCTGATACGTTAGTCAGACCAAATCCGTGCTAAACTGGAGACCACAGTCTGCGACGCCATCCAAATCGTCGAAGATAGGCGAAATGTAATCCACAAAAAAATTTATTCATTGAGGTCACGACCCTCAGCATTGAGGATAAAGGATGCAAGGAGGAGGATATTAGATCAGTAGTTATATGAATTATAATGTATATCTACACTAATATTATATAGAAGTAAAATTTGCTTTTACGTTCTTTTTAGGGTTCCGTAGCCAAATGGCAAAAAACGGAACCCTTATAGATTCATCATGTCTGTCTGTCTGTCTGTCTGTCTGTCTGTCTGTCCGTCTGTCCGTCCGTATGTCACAGCCACTTTTTTCCGAAACTATAAGAGCTATACTGTTGAAACTTAGTAAGTAGATGTATTCTGTGAACCGCTTTAAGATTTTTACACAAAAATAGAAAAAGAGCAATAAATTTTGGGGGTCCCCATACTTAGAACTGAAACTCAAATTTTTTTTTTCATCAAACCCATACGTGTGGGGTATCTATGGATAGGTCTTCAAAAATGATATTGAGGTTTCTAATATCATTTTTTTTCTAAATTGAATAGTTTACGCGAGAGACACTTCCAAAGTGGTAAAATGTGTGTAACTTCTAAAATAAGAGAATGATAAAACTAAAAAAAATATATGATGTACATTACCATGTAAACTACCAACGAAAATTGGTTTGAATGAGATCTAGTAAGTAGTTTTTTTTTAATACGTCATAAATTAAAAAAAAATAGACTATTATTAAAACATCGATCAAAGTTACAACGAACTACAAGAACTTTTATATTATGTTACTTGCTGCTACGGAACCCTCCATGGGCGAGTCCGACTCGCACTTGGCCAGTTTTTTATTTGTAGGAGGTAATCTCTGAAAGTACTGGTCCGATTGCTAAATTTTTTTCACCGATAGAAAGCTGCTATACCTGCGTGATATTTTATGTACGCGGGTGAAGCTGCGGGTAAAAGCCAGAAGTAGGTATATAGAATGTTAGAAAGAAAGAAAGAAAGAAAACTATTTTATTTGGCATACACACTCGTAGATACACATAATGTAGTAACAATATGTAGATACTAATAAATTATTGTATATAAAAAAAAGAGACAACTAACAATGTGTGTCTCACGGCGGCGCCAAATAGGTCCAGTTCAGCAATAATGCCAGACAACTACGTGGTGTTACCATGCATCGTTTTTTCAATTATGGACGACAAAACCCATTTCATCAAAAACCGCAAACTGTCATTTACGATGTTGTTCCCTACAATGGTTCGATATATTTTAAGTAACTAAATAAAAATCTAACAGAAGAATAACATCATGATGTTGTTGTAGTTAGAAATACGTGTTCCTCTACCTAAGTAGGTAGAGGTACATGGTTTAGTAACAAATATCCTGGGTTAATTTCTTTACTGACCGGTAGAAAGATTAACAGAAAAAATTGGAGGACCTATGCGCGGGGATCGCAAAAATTTCTTTTGAAGACAGGATACTTCGTAACCTATCTTGAAGAACAGTACTGCACCCACTAACTATACCTATTCCAGTAATCTAGTCCTAAGATTATTAATAAAAAATATTATTTTTATGTATTTATACATTCCAAGATATACCCTGAGGTCCTGGACCTTTGGAAGGCTTACGAGGGGCTGAAACCAACACTAATTTAATGAAACGCAATATTAACCGACGCGGTATGCTAGTGCATCCAAGGACAACCCCCGGTTGGTGAAAAACTATTGCAACATACGGACAACAAAGATAATAGGGCTATGGCTTTTGGAATCTTATTATTAATTCACATTAAACTAATTATATGATTGATATGTGCTGCGTAAATTATACGTATGTACCTACATTTATTCATTATAGAAAACTGTTTTCAGAGAAAAAAGAGCTGTTCCAGCAGTCTTTTAATTAAGACTGCTGCTAGCTTTTCATTTCACAAATTACATTATAAGCTTCACTCAGTTATTTCAGCCATTATACGCGGACGAGGTATTAAAGTTAATATAGTATTTTCTCTGCTTTCGCCTTGAATAGAAAAAGCGAAATCACGACGTCTTTTATCTTCTTCTTCTTCTTATTCTTTCTGCCTTTATCTCATATTGCTTGGGGTCGCCGCAACTCGTTTTTTTTTTCACCCGTCACACTATCACTAACTCTATTTTCTTTCATATCACACACTCCTCACACAATCTATCTTTCTCTTCTTTGGCCTCCCTCTCTCTCCATCCATCTACATGTATACTCAGAAATTTTTAGTGACATACGTTGCATCCCTCCTTTTTACATGACCATACCAAGACAAACGATTGCCTTTCAATTTTTCAATCACTGGCGCCACTTTCAAACTTCTTCGACGTCCTTTATCTTCTTAAACGTGTTAAATTAAATTAACATTTCAGGAGATTTACCTTTCAACCCTTGGCTACAAGATCAGTCTACATTTTCCTCACATTATAGGTAATTAAGATTTTGATTAACCTTAAGTAAACAACTACATATATATATATTATATAATATATTTTATTTGTGTATACATGTAGGTATTTGTGTTGTTATTTATTATCAATAATATTATTCTTTTTCTGTTGTTGTACACTGACAACCCTAAATCTTTCTCCTTTCTTTCAGTCCATCCAAAGGTTGTCTGTAAGAAATTGCCCTGTGCGATAAGACCGCCCATTGTACACTTATTTTTTATAATGTTTGTCCTGTAGTTTTTTGTATATGTGGTGTACAATAAAGAATATATAATAATAATAATAACTACCTTAAAATGTGGGTCATATTAAAATTGCATTTTCTTGAAAGTAAAGCTTATTTAACAAAACAAAGGAAAGCGAAAAGAAGAAGAAACGGATTAGAATTTATCTTTTAAAGATTCTGTCATAAATAATATTGTTTGTATCATTTTAAGATGTTTAAAAAATTATCGTATCGTACGCATCGACGGAACCTACTCATAAAAATATCTAACACCAAGAAAAAGTAGATTCCTATAAAAGTAGGACTAAGTAGGAGTAGATTCTTATAAAAGGATTGGTAGTACTCATAGTAGTGGATTCCTAAAACGTTTATTTTATTTTCGCCGATATATCAAGCAACGTAGTGAACTATAAAATTAAACACTAAAGAAAATTAAATGTAGCAATCAATCCCGTATAACTACTACCGCACAATTCCTTACGTTTACGGCAGTAACAAAGAACCACTAAATAAAATACTGGCTGCCATATAGAGGTATAACACCGATATTCTCGTACAAAACGGTCCTATTATTAGATATTATCACTATGGATACCTACATAAAATGTTTTTAATCGTCACAATATAATATAATGACATTGGCTAAGTGCACAAACCATGCGAAGCCAAAAAGAAGAAAAAAAAATCATATCAAACTTGGAATAACATTTCAAACTTCGAACATTGTCTATGATCTTGACATTGAACGTGCCAGTGAAATAATTTAAAAATATCACTGAAGAAGATTGTATCCATGGAATTATTAAGTACCTAAGTAATCACTTCATTTTACGATTTACGCTAACCAAAATAAAAATAAAGGCTAACCGTAGCAGAAAATTAACCATGTAGTTATGTAAGAAGAAGCAGATACGCTGCTGCTGTGTTGGGATATCAGATAAAATGGAAAAAATATTGATTCTGTCTGCCGTACTGGTAATTTAGAGGGTTAAGTAACATTGTTAGTAGCGTGTATCAATGGTCCAGTATTCATAAATATGCACCCTTATGTTGCCAAGTTTATACATTAATAATTAATATTAATCCGGCTTAATCTAAATTTATTTCATAACTTTTTAAGGGGTGTTATTAGCTAAGGAGACAAAAGACATTCATTACATTAAATGAAGTTTGCAATAATTGTCCACGATTAGCTTTCTAGGGCAGCCTGGGCTAAATAAATATTGACGTAAAATCGATTTTATCGTAGAATATATTCTACGGTTGATACACATAGACGTGGCAGGCAAAGGCCCCTTCACACGTCCTACAAGCGCCCCAAACTTATTATAACTCCCTTAAAATTCGAGCAGACATGTATAATATTGACATTGACTTAACTTGGCGACCCTTGAAGCACAGCCCCAGGCGTCTGTCTAAAGCCGCGCGTGACTGCTTCCAACTTTATAATAAATATTTCTACGTAAATACGTTTTTAAGGCTTATGTAACTTGACTGTTGTTTTTGTACCTTCTGGGGTTAATTTTATTGTGAAAAACGTGAATGATTTGATTAAATTTTAACTAGAGCAAAAGCTTTTACCGTAACGCGTGTCATGTTATTATTATTATTATCTATCTTCGTAGCTGGTAATGAATAAATTCATACTGTTCTAGCCCGGAGCTCACCTGCCCATAACACTTACGTCACAACAAGGATAGCGTTATATAATGACGGTTTATCCTAACAGCTATCGCTCGTTTTGGCTAATTATACAACTTCCGAGGCCCTGAAGAACTGAAACGACCACGTAACACGTGGAAGCCAATTAGTCACCGGCAATCGTGAGACAATAACAAGATAATATTATTATTTTTATAGAAAATAGTTTCAATAAAGTGCCAATCACAGATATGCATAACGTGCTTTACCTATAAGAGGCGCCAATCTAATCGTTTCCTAAAGATTTAATAAATTATCGATTTTGAAACGGCAGCAGCGTAGCATTTACGTAACATCATAAAAACACAAATACATAGGACACAGGAGCTACATGCGAGCTGCCGAACTGTGGCCCAACGAGAATAGACTCACGTTCCAATAAGCGGATGGGGGGCTGCGATCATGTGTTTCCGAAGGTGGCCATGTTTTATGGTGTTGACAAGAGCTATCGGCGTTACGAATTGCGGTACCCACGGAAAGACTGCAAGATCTGCGTGATGCGTTGGTGGTACGTTGGCTTCAGTTTATACAGATAATTTTAGGTGATTTTAGTGTAGGTTATCACGGTTATTGATCGTAGTTCGCGAGGGCGCGAAGTGCGCGCAGGCGGCAGGTTGTGCCGCGACTGGGCGCGCTGGGTAGCGAGCGCTGCGCCGCCCCCGCCTCGGCTGCGCGAGTCGCGACCAGCTTTTATTTTGCCCCGCAAGCCCGCAACCGTTGCCGAGGGGATGCTCGTGATAAGATGAAACGGCCACGTGAACATTGTCAATAAACTTCACCCCTCTATATTATTTTATATCGACGTATTTCGTTATATTTATTTATTTATTTATTTATTGACACTTCTTGCACAAAAAACTGTACAAAGGCGGACTTAATGCCTTAGGCATTATCTACCAGTCGACCTTAGGGTGGTGCAGAGACATAACATGGTAGGTGCAACTTAAAGGCAAACAAACAAAAAGAAAATTAAAATCAACATAAATATATAAATAAATACTTATATAAATACATACAAATAAACAAAATTATTATGAGAAATGAATATAACAAATCACTGCTGTGATGATTCCGCCAACTTCTTGCGAATGTGTTCACGAGCCATTACCTTAAAGGAGAACCGGTTGGATGCCATCCTGATGTTCAACGGGAGCGCATTCCAAAGAAAGATCGCTTGGACAAAGAAAGAGGATCGGATAAACCCAGAGCGGTGTGAGGGACATCGTAGAAGACGATTATTCGTTGATCGGAGATTTTTACTATGGGCAGAGCAAATGAATTGAATTTGAGAAGTCAGATAAGAAGGAGAAGAAGGTTTGTCTAGAAAAGAAAACAGGGTAGTCAAGGCCCTTAGTGCTCTACGCTGACGAATAGGTAGCCATTTCAAAAGCGAACGATGTTCAGATACATGGTCATACTTACGGAGGTTGAAGACAAATCGAATGCAGTTATTCAGAAGGCGGTCAAGTTTATTGAGGAGATCTGCATTCAGGTCATAGTAGCACACATCACCATAGTCAATAATGGGAAAAATTAGGGACTGTACAAGCAATACCTTTATGTGAGCTGGAAGAAGATTTTTAAGACGATAAAGCGACCGTAACGTTCCGGTTACTTTTCTACTGACACTTGCAACCTGCTTGCGCCAGTCAAGGCAGGCGTCGACTTGTAGACCCAGATCCTTAACCTCGGAGCCAAACGGAATAACCGTGCTGTCAAATATCACATGTGGAATAGTTTGGTTATTAAGCTTTCTCAAACTATGGGGGCTCCCAACTATGATAGCTTGACATTTAAGCGGGTTAACTGCCACACCAAAACGGTCAGACCAGCTTTTTATGGTTTTTAAGTCTTGGTTAAGCTTCTCGATCGTATCAGATACGTTGTCAACACCTGACTGACAGTAGAGCTGCAAATCGTCGGCGTAAAGATGATACGCACACTGAAGCTCGGGGGTTATGAGATTGATGAAAACAGAAAACAAAAGAGGAGATAAAATACCGCCTTGAGGGACGCCAGCTGAAAGGTCACACCACTTTGATGAGGAGTTACCAGCACGAACTGACTGCTGACGTCCCTGAAGATAAGAAGAAAACCACTCCAGTACCTCCCGAGAGACCATAAGATAAGAAAGGATGGACAAGAGGACTTCGTGACTGACGGTGTTAAAAGCATTGGAGAAGTCGATTAACACTAAGGTAGTAACTTTAGTATCTTCCATTCCCCGCCTTATATCGTCAGTCACTTTAAGGAGAGCTGTCACGGTACTGTGCCCGGGCCTGAAACCAGATTGAAAAGGGCTGATGAGGGAGTTCCGATAAATGAAATTGGAGAATTGTTTGTGGACACAGGCCTCGAGCACTTTAGACAGGAATGGAAGGATGGAAATTGGACGAAAGTGACTGGAAAGAGTGGGATTGGAAATCTTGGGTAAAGGACGGACATAGGCTTTACGCCACAGGGAAGGAAAAACACCAGAGTAAAGAGAAAAGTTGACGATGTGGGATATAGCAGGCAGAAGTTGATCCAAAGCCGACACGATCATATGACGACTGATGTCATCGCAGCCCACGGCTTTGGATTTGATGGATAGGATAATCTTTTTGATCTCTCCGGGATCCACTGGAGTAAAGACAAATGGGGCGATATTGGGGCGCGTCAGACTAGCAAGGTAATCAATAGTTTGACATTTGGTTAGACTATCAAGCGTAGGAACGGTAGAGAAATGATAGTTAAGTTCGTCCAAACCAATTGTATTAGGAAGGTCTGAATATCGCGATTTACCGACACCTAGAGTTCCAAGGAATTTCCAGATATCGGCAGAAGAAGACGAAGCTATATTATTAAGAATGTGGCGGCGTTTAGCGTTGCGTATCATCAGGTTACATCGATTCCTAGAAGTCTTGAAGAAAGTCCAGTTGTCTTCAGAGCGATCCTTCTTAAATTTCCGAAACGCACGGTCTCTCCTTCGCATTGCCATCCGAATTTCAGTGTTCATCCATGGTGCAGGTGGACGCTTCAGCTTAACTTTCCTAATAGGTGCATGTGTGTTATACAAATCGATAACAATTTTGTTAAAGATACAAACTTTGTCATCCACTGTAGCAGCTTCCTCCAGGGGTGTCCAGTCAATAGCTGATGCATCTTTTAAGAGTTGTTCACTACTCATACGTGCAAAGGCACGCCTGTACTGGAACAAGGGTTTGGGTTTAGGGGGTTTAAGGACATAGGATAAGTAAATAAGATCATGATGGGAAAAGCCGGGAGCATCAAGTTGACCATGTGAGGATGTTAAAGAAGGATTAGAGGTAAGGATAAGGTCAAGCCAGGTATCATCACAGTCTTTATTATGATGAGTTGGCTGGAGAGGCAATACATTTAAACTGGCTGACTCCACAAGATGCAGGAGTTTACGGGACCGAGGGGAGTTTTGGGCAAGGAGGTTGGTGTTAAAATCTCCCATGATGATATGATGTGCATACTCCGAACCCAAAGATTCAAGTACCGATTCGAATTCGGTGAAAAAATCAAGAGTAGGGGGACAATAGACGACACCTAGAACGACTTTAGCTCCTTTGACACGAACCTCAAGAAAAAGAAACTCAGCAGTATTAATCGGAGAAGAAGTAGTTAGAATTTTAAAAGGAAAATCACTGCGTAGGTATATAGCTACACCACCCCCTCTCCTACCGATCCGATCATTCCGAAGAAGAACGAAGCCAGGGAGAGAGTAGGAAGTAGACAGAAGGTCAGGTTTGAGCCAAGTCTCGGAAACCAGGATGGCATGAACGTTGTTGCTAGTGAACGTATCATATAGTTCATTATAGTGACTAGGGATACTTTGGGCATTAATGTGGCAAACGTTTAACAGTCGGTCTTGGTTTGGATTGAATTTTTGGCGTAATAAATATGCTGTTCAGATTGATTCAACTCAACGTAAATTAATATGACAATATCCATTGACAATATTTCATTGTTTTAAGAAGAGAATAGACCATTAGTGATACACTACATTCTGTACCTAAAACAATGTAGCAGGTATAGTAGTACAATTGTAGCAGATTTATCGAGATTATGCTTGCTGAACAACGAGCTGTAATAATGTATTTCTTATCTACATATAATTACAAAACCAAAACAATATAATCTGCAAAGAAAAAAAACAATTTTAATGCTGTCCACTTGGCTAGAACGGAAGCCAATTGTTTTGTAATTTTCCGCACATAGAGGCGACATTTCGATAGCAAATAAAACAATGGATACTAGGGTTAAATTAGTTAGAGGTGTGAGAGAGGCTGCTTAGATCGTTAGCAGGCGCGAGCGCGGGCGCACACTGCACCTCTAGCGACGAGCAGTAGTTAATGTTGTGACGATCATGGCTGGCGTACTCTTTATTGTGAACGTACCAAAAAAAGAATACGAAAATTATTTAAAAAGGAATATAGTTCCAAATTTAATTTTTGAAAAAGAAAAATATGAGACGGCTACAAAATTAATCCATGAATTAAAAGAAAAACAGTTAGGTTCAAAAGAACCGAGTGCGCAGGAAAATGAAAATGTTGTTATAATATCTAAGTGCCGATCAACGGACTGTTTAAATGAGAACTATAGATCGGACACGTTCAAGTGCCGGAGTGAGAGTAGTTTAGCAGATGGACAGCCGGGCGACCGGAAAAGTTACGTGAAGGCGTCTTGGGAGGAGATAAAACAAGTGATAAAACCTCGCAAGCACAAACTGACTATAACCAGGCCGGTTCGAGGAGTCGACGTCCTTGCAGCGTTTCATTGGGACACTCCGCTTGAAACTGTAAGTACTACTGCCTAATGTATTGCAATGTGGGGTCCGAACACTCAATTTTTTTAAAGACCTTAGTAAAAACGCCTTGTCGATACTTTGCGTGACCCAAAGGGTGGTTTTTAACGTTTTACCTCGGACAGAGGCTAAACTCTTTTGCCAGTCTTTTGGTTGTATTACCAGTGGACAGCAATGCCGAGTTTTTCGATGACATAATTTAGATTACGTTTAGTTCGTTTTTTATGGGTTTTCTTATTTTTTTACTTTGTCTAGGAATTGTATAGAATACCGAGTTATACATATTGCCGGTAACATGTATCAAATAAGAATAACACTGTTAAGTATTTTTTTTAAATAAGCAAATATTTGATAACTTGAAAAAAAAACGACTGATCGACACCTTGCGTGACCAGAGGGCTGGCTCGTTCTTCGCTCAAAGAATTAGCATTGCCATTCAACGTGGTAATGCTACCAGTCTACTGGGCACATTCCCGGATGACAGCGATGTGGAGGAGTACTTCGACGCCTGAGTGCACTTTGTGTTTTTGTATTTTATTTATATAAGTACGTTAGGTATTTATTTAGGTTTTAGTATAAATAGTTTAAGTTTGTTTGTTTATGTAGAGTAACGAATTATTTATAATAAAACGTACTTTGCTGTTAAAAAAAAAAAAAACTTGAAAATAAATGACCCAAATGTAAGAAATAGGTGACTATCTCTCATGCCTTGATCACACATACCGAGTAAAAGGGCGAGACAGTAAAATGTTGCTCGGCCGAGACAGTGATGTAAGCGAGTTGTGGAGATAAATGGTTGGCCGAGCACTCGGCGCTGTGTTTACACGTACCGAGTACTCGGCCGAAAGCTCTGTCTCGCTCTTTTACTCATGTGATCAAGGCATTACAAATAGTTTATAATTTTGGCCGATGCAAGACTTATCAATCCTACTAGAGGTGTACATAAAGGATGGAGTGCGGAAATGTGCGAAACAATAACCGCGGACCTTGAACGCTAAGAGCAACTGATAGAGCACGAGTGGGTTTTGGTCAGTAAAAGTCTGATACTTCCTTTCGCTCCATCCAAAGCGGGAGAAGTAACTTGATGATTTCCTACCCTAAACGGGCGTACTGATAGCAAATATACGTAGGGTATTGTTTTTAATATCGTGCGGTTTTGATCAAGCATGCGGGATTTCCCCGCACACGTAACCACCGGAAATACCCATTTCATACAAGTATTTGTTGCGTGGAATACGCACGTGGATGGCTTTTTTTTGCATTTTGAAATTTTCTGCATGCGGGGCAATCCCGCATAAGTGATGAAATCCATACAATATCAAAAACATCCATTTTTTCGCGGTAGGAAAATCATCTAATGACATCCCCTGCTCTTGGGCGGAGCGGGAGATAGTGTCAGACTTTTACTGACTAAAAACCCACTCCTGTTCCTTCTTGCCTTTCGTACCGGGACCAACCAATTCAGACTGCGAACTGCTAATTAGAAATAGCAAATGGGAAACCCATTAATACTTTGCTCGACTCAGGAATCAAACCCAGATGCTGCGCGGCGACACAACAAGGTAGTCAATAATTAATTAATTATTTTTCGGGTTGGTAAAACATCAAACAGTAGGCGCAGCGGTTGAGTTACTAGCCGCTGCGCTGCATGTCATGCGTTCAATTCCAACATGGGATTACCACATGGCTTAATTATAGATATTCTGAATCAAGCGTCTTGGATAAGTGAGTTTACATGCTTGTGAACTCACCTACGATACAGGAGTGAATCCTAGTGTGGGGCAAAATTTTTTATTTGAAAAAATCTCCTCCCGCTTTGGGTGGAGCGAGAGGGAGTATCAAACTAAGAATGACTCAAACCCACCAGTGTTCTTTCAGTCGCAATTTGTGTTCCAGAGCCATGATCATCATCATCATCATTTCAGCCGATAGACGTCCACTGTTAGACATAGGCCTCCCCCAAGTGTCGCCACAATGAACGATCCCGTTCGTCCCGCATCCATCGGACTTCCGCAACCTTCACCAGGTCATCGGTCCACCTTGTAGGAGGCCTTCCAACGCTGCGTCTTCCGGTACGCGGTCTCCACTCCAGAAACTTACGGCCCCAACGGTCATCTGTTCTGCGAGCAATGTGCCCTGCCCATTCCCACTTAAGTTTGGCGATTCTTCGTGCTATGTCGGCAACCCTGGTTCTCCTGTTGATATCTTCATTTCTGATTCGATCACGCAAGGAAACTCCGAGCCATGACAACTCTATAATAATCCCGCAGCCCGTGGTAGGTACCTACTCGTATGTTTACCTACACAATAGTTAGTAAAATACACGGATCGATGTGTAAGTAACTCAAATTCGGGTTAACAACAGTAAATAACCCCTGACATGACATGGAAACCCAAAAGCTCACGCTTGAACTGAATAAAGGGGCGCTTGTCGATGGTAACTTTACAAACATTGGTAATTTTATAATAAATACACGTTGGCTTTAATTCCCGTTTAATATTAAAGGTGCTTTTTTAATATTTAATATTTTAAGATTTATGTTTATCAATATAAAGAACGTATTGTAAAACGCGACGGTCATGAATCAAATTTAAACAGGGTGCTAGGGACTGGGTCAACATAACACAAGGTTTTTTTTGGTTTCCTATAAAAAAGTCTTGTGGAAGGTTGTTCAGTTTCGTCTACTGGGGGTGGTGACCATGTCCCTTACACCCTGTATTCTACAATAATATTATAAAGTGGAAAAAATTGTATTTTTGTGTGTGTGTGTGTGTGTGTGTTTATAATAAAAAAACTCAAAAACTACTGTGCCGATTTCAAAAATTCTTTCACTATTGGAAAGCTACATTCACCTTGAGTAACATAGGCTATATTTATTGCCCGTGCGAAGCCAGGACGGGCCCCTAGTATATTAAAATTGTCTACTTAATTCCTTTTAGAATAAAAAAATTTTAGTCTCCGTCATCTCAAAATCCATCAACTCTTATATGGCATCCTTAACAACTACACACACAATACTAAAATTATACACTTGTAATTAAATCACTAAAAGTTTTCAACTTGAATAAAAAAAATATTTAGTGTTACATATGCGGACTTAATGCCACAAGGCATTATCTAGGTACCAGTCAACCTTTGATTTTCAAAAAGACTACACTATGGTAGATGTGTACAATAAATTATTGCATATAATAAATCTGTAGAAGTTTTTAATTATGCGCGCACTATGCAAAACGTACGAAATCGACGTAAATAACTTTTATACATTTAAATTGTGTGTAACTTGATATATTACTTAGGCTTTGTTTCATTGCAATGGGTTGACTATATCGAAAGATATACTACATTCATTGACTGTTACCGAAGTTCGCCGAGTCAGCTGATAAATAATAATAGATATTATCTACAATATAACATAATACAATATATTAATATTGTTTTTTTTATATTTTTGGTTGTAGGAGGTAATCTCTAAAAGTACTGGTCCAATCACTAAATTTTTTTACCGATAGAAAGCTATTTTATTCCTGAGTGACATAGGCATATTTTAAGTATCATTAAATTAAGAAATATTATCATTAAAATTAGGCACAAAGTGAGAATACCTAAACATCCAAACCATTTACGTGTAGCCACTTAAACATTTTAATATTATCAAATTCTCTCTCTCAATTAATCATCAGAACGAACTTATCTCAAGCCTAAAAGGGTTGTTTGTAAAAACGAGTTCATTGACCCCGGAATGTTTTTCTAGCCAAGAAATATTTGTTAGAATGTTAGGTACTTTATTAAGGCATGTAATTTATAGGGAAAATATTCCTCCAGTAAGAAAAAGCTCACGGGCTTCACGAGTTTATGCCTGTGCTATATTGGTTTAAATTATCAGCCTTATTACTTACCTACTAGCTTTTGCCAGCGGCTTCGCCCGCGTAGGTACATAAAATATAGCCTATGTCACTCAGAAATAAAGCAGTTTTCTATCGCTGAAATAATTTTAGCAATCGGAACAGTACTTTCAGAGATTACTTCCTACAAACAAAAAAACAATAAAACAAATTTAACCTCATTATTATGTATATTATTAAACACTGATTTGGCAGCAGCGGTTCTTAATTAAAATATTCCATGGTTGCATGTCTCCAGAACTCGCTTACAAAAACCTTTTTGACACCCATCTATTTTTGAATGGAGTAAAAAACACCCGCAAAAAATTTCGGAACTATTTTTTTTGCTTTCTAAACTGTTAGACGTTAGTTACAAAAGATTGAACCCAAACCACAATTTTTACCTCTTAGGTTCAGGTTAGTAGAAAATAAGAACAATTTTCCAAGTAACACGTTGCCTCGTCGTGTGTTAAATTACGATAAATGTAAACAAACAAAAAACGTATAAGAAAAAGTAAAGTAAGTATAAAAACTGGCCAAGTGAAAAAAAAAGTGGCATAAAGGGTTCCTTACTACAATATTAATATCAAGCAAAAAACACACGTTTGTTGTATGATGATGATTATGCCATCTAGCCAATTTCGGCCACAACGACCGCATTCCTTGGCTCCTCATGGTGGTTGTGCGCTCAGATCTGCTGCTCTGTTATATGCCCTCATAATGACTTGCATATCCAACTTTGGCCGAAAACTCCGACCACAGAGCGAACATGTCAGAACACCATTAACGGTATGATATATTATTGCTGTTGGTAGTCTAGCTTTGAGGTCGTCTCTTTTATTCTCAAAGGCCTGTAGGTACATGTCTCTGCACATGAAGTCTCCACTCCTCTCCAGACTTGTGTCTCCCAAGTCGCGTGGTCAATTTCGCATTTCTTATGTGTCTTTTCTGAACATCCTTGAAACGAAGAAACTGTCCACCACGATTTCGTTTTCCTTGCTGCAATTCAGAATAGAAGATACACTTCGGTAGCCTCTGTTCGGGCATCATTTGTTGTATAGGAGCTCCACTTAAATATTTATTTTATTTGTTGTTATAACATCATCTGTGAAAATTTCAATCATCTCTTGATTGACGGTTCATAAGATACAGCCTGGTGACAGACAGACGGACAGTGAAGTCTTAGCAATAGGTTTTTACTCTTTAGGTATGGAACTCTAAAAATGAGAATCGCAAGAATGATGTCATGATTAACTCACACAATGTAAGTGCTAGGAATTCCTATTTTCTCACAGTTATAGTTAGTTAGTCACTTAGTAAAATAATAAAAATGGGTATAATTAGATCGGTACCACTTATGACCAATTGCCATCGACATGAGATTTCTGATTTTACAACCAATCTACAAATTGCAGCAATATAGTCGTAACTAACTTATGACGGCGTCTTCACTCCCATGGCCTATCTCATAAAATAAAATGTAGCATGTGGTACAGCCTATGGGCACAGCCTATGGGCACAGCATTGAAGGACTGGAAAGATTTGCCTGCTGCGCTCCTGTCCGATTATAATTAGGTGTCTTCAAGGCTGGAGTTAATAGGCTCTTACATCACTGCCCACATAAGGTGGTATCGCAGTCAAGCACTGTATTGTTTATATTATTTACAAAAAAAAATAACTACTATCGATGGGCCCCAGCTTTGAATTAGAGTTAATTTGACTGGGCTAGTTGTTAGTGGCCCTAACTGCTATGCCGGAGGTCGTGGGTTCGGTTCCCACCCAGGACAAATGTTTGTGTGATGAGAACGATCATTTGTTTTGGGTCTGGGTGTAATTTATCTACAATATGTAGATATGTATTTAGAAATATAATAAGTATGTTTATCAGTTGTCTAGAACTCATAACACAAGCTCTGCTTAGCTTGGGACTAGACGGCGTTGTGTGATAGTTGTGGAATATTATTAATTATAAACGCAAACTTTCTTCGTTCATAGCATCGCTCTTTCCATTAGTGAATGAAAACCGTAACCAATTCAATTGCATGTTCTAAAAGACGTCAAACGTAGAAACAAGATAAAGGCTGACAGCAACTTGAGACTTGTTAGTGCAGATAGAAGCCAGATTCCGGCATCTAACAATTTGCCAATCCATAGCATAGCATTATCAGCCTTTCAAAGTTCCAACTACTGAGACTCAGGCCTCTTCTCTAGGAGAGGGAATGGGTCGTTATAAACCACGCGGGCCCAGTGCAGGTTGGTGAATATCACATGTCTTAAGTTTTTGATTCAAGGAGATGCCGTTTTCCTCACGATATTTTCTTTCACCGTTTTGAGAGCAATAGTGATGAAATAAATTACACAATAATGCGCCTGGCTAGGTTTGAACCCGCGACCTACAACTCGTAAGCGTGCTCACTCTACCTGGCCAGTGCACTTGGCGACAAAGCGGGAAAATTGGAGTACAAAGCAGATACAATAGATTTCCAACAAAATAGTGGTGAAATGCCTCCAGCTCCGGTATGACAACACGGCCAGTAAGCGGCTATCTGGTGATAATCAGTGCCTATTGATCACATTTCCGAGCATTCATTCATTACTATTGTTTTAAATTTACAATCAATGGACTGCTTAAACAATACTAAATGATTTATCACAATATTTTGAAATTGTAGAGTTACTCGTACAACTTTCATTGATGCGAATTTGTAATCACTACTCACTATGGCGCCATTACTTTTAGCTACCTTTTAAGTGAGAACTACACCAGACACACGGACCACGTACACGTGGACCACGCCTGCTTTGTACGTAGCGGCGTGTTGCGTGGCGTGGATCTAATGCAGCTCTACAAGTCTAGTTGCCATATAAAATGTATGGAGACCCACAGCATGTGGGCGCAGTGCAACCCTACCTTTAATTTATCAACATTATCTTCTAGCTTCTTTGTAAATACCTAAACATCAATGACCGCATGTATCAAAAGGCTTGAGGATGATTCGACCGATTCGGCTGATCATATTTGTTGTGTTCCTAATTGTCAGTATAAGGTCTATATGTCTGCCTAGCCTTGTCCCAACTTCCAGATGACATCAAATCATCCAGATGACATCCCCCGCCCTTGGCCGGAGCGGGAGATAGTGTCAGTCTCTTACTGACTTAAAAACCCACCCCGTTCCTTCGTTGCCCTTCATACCGAGGCCGAGCCTCCCTTTCGGAGCTTGGCTCTTAGCCCCAGTAGACTTCGACCCTGCTAAGCCCAGAATCGGGATCGGAATCTCAGTGGCGGCTGGGGCGTTAGCGCCGTTGCCTGATGCGGTCAGCCTCTTCCTTTGCTAGCATTACTGCTTCGCAGAAGGAGGCGACCGTCTGCCACTCCTCCTCCGGACCATGGCCTGTACCAAGGCCCGGCGCAAGAGATCGCCACCACAACTTTCTTGAGGTCGGCTTGGATGCAGAGTACAAGTATTTTACATGAATCGACTGCCTATCTGACCTCCACAACCCAGAACGTTATCCATCCTACTTCGCGAAGATCTTCACTCCACTTCAGTCTTCAAGCTTCAAGCCATTCTGGATTGACGATCGAGATCCGCGAGTACCTATCCCACTGGCTAAATTGTTCAATACTTACTATAATACTTTCCTTAGAATCCAAAGATTTCCTTACGTACAAAAAATTACCGTCCATGTTTCTACACACCGGTAGTTAGTAACAGTCTCTTTCATAAACAAAAGATATTTTCCTTATTATCGTTTAGGAAATACGAAATTGTCGCTTTAAGTAATCACTTCCAATAATTTATCAGTCAGCCAATGTTTTTATCACAACGCTGAATTTAGGGATAATTTTATTACTCACTCGGAATTAAAAGAAAACCAACACATATTTTAGCTGTTTTAAATAATTAAACTTGTGCTTGACTGCGATCCCATCTGATGTTTTTTGTCTTAGTTCGCTATAAATGTTTTGACTTTGACTTTGACTTTGATGGTAAGCAGTGACGCAATCGTTAATGGCGAGACACACTAATTTATGAGAAACCTATTCACTCTAATCTTGAAGACATCCAAATTATAATCGGACCGGAATACCGCAGTACGAAAATTGTTCCAGTCCTTCGAAGTACGCGTTATAAACGACGAGGCGAAACGCTTAGTCCGGACCATAGAGGTTTCATTAACATAAAGGTCCGATGGTAGAAAGGTGATGGCGGAATCAAGTCAAAATGCATCCTATAAATACCGCGATAGGCTGAATACCCTACCCCTGTGCTTCAGGCTTTGCAGATTGGACTTTACCAAATATGGATCACAAAGTAGCCTCTTCGCAAGCCTTTTCATTGAGTTCAAAGCTGCTAGATTGCATTTTGCAGCACCAGCTCATTCTGGCTGCACCACACACAATAGGACTGTGCTCTGAATAACATTATCACCAGGGAGTCCATACTCAAGATTGCGTTCTAAAACCATATTTAGTTATGCAAGTCCCTAGTTATTTAATGAAGTCTAGATTTTTCTACTTTAATACTGTGTTATTAGTAGGGTTGTAACGGAACTTCGCCTCCGTTTCCGTTGCTGCGGAAGTTCCTCAAGAAATCGGATCTTCGCATCCGCCTCCGCCTCTGCAACATCTATGACCACGACGACAGACGGAGTTTTATTTACGTCATAATAAAGAATAATGTACGAGCAGCGATGCTCGATGACGACTCATACTGAACCGACTCACTGTTCCGAAACATTTTAGTGTTCCGAAAGATTGAAACATCTTGGAACAATAATTGGAACACTGAAAAACTCTTTACTTTAAGTGGCCAGTATTTTTAAAATTCAAATTAAAACGTAAATAGTGTAATATGATGAACGACCTGAACTAAAAACATCCGCTTTAAGTTATTTTCAAATTAAAAATTATATTTAATAAAACTTATTGTGTGATGCAACTTAACAGATCCCGAATCATAACATTTGTATCTTGTGAGTCGATGTTTCAAATGTTCCGATGTTCCAAATGTTCCGTTTGTTTCTTGTGAGCCGATATTTCAAATTTTCCGTTTATAACTTTTGAGCCGATATTCCAAACGTTCCGATGTTCCCAATGTTCCGATGTTCCAAATGTTCCGATGTTCCAAATGTTCCGATGTTCCAAATGTTAAGATGTTCCAAATGTTACGATGTTCCAAATGTTCGTTTGTTTCTTGTGAGCCGATGTTTCAAATGTTCTGTTTGTATCTTGTGAACCGATGTTCTAAATGTTCCAAATGATACATAATATCACTGTTTCGGAACATTTCAGTGATTCAGATGCAATATTCAAATCGCAAAGGTGACACATTTTTCCCACGCCTAGTGAAATGCTCTAGAACTGTATTGTTAGGTACTTTATAATAGTTAGGTACTTTGTGTGCGTGGTGGGAACGCGGTCGAGGTGGGGTCGGGCGTATTATTAATTTGACATGACA
Organism: Mythimna ferrago; assembly: GCA_910589285.2. Taxonomy (NCBI): domain Eukaryota; kingdom Metazoa; phylum Arthropoda; class Insecta; order Lepidoptera; family Noctuidae; genus Mythimna; species Mythimna ferrago. The sequence goes on from OU342693.1 coordinate 9,424,603, forward strand.
GGAATCAACCTGACGAATTCCTACGATTCGTAGTTTATAGTTAGTACTTTGAGAAATATGATGTTATTTGTTAGAAACAATAAATAATAGAATACCTTAATAAAATTCCAAAAAATACCGAAATATCTATGGTTCCTTGACAACATACAGGGACCTCATAAACTAAATGTGATACGAAAGTTCTAAAAATTTTTTCGTATTCAGAAACTCCCATTTTAGTAAAAAAAAATATGTTTAATTAAGTGTTATTTTGAATACACGTATATAAAATAAAGATTTTTGTCAACTACAAATCATAAGTTTGAATTTTTTCCACATCCAATTACACCGCCGCCTCCGCCTCCGCTAAGATGGCCTCCGTTACGACCCTAGTTATTAGTCCGTATTATATTTGTACTTACAGTAACCATTAGGTAATCAGTACTTAATCTTAACCATTTCCACATCCTGAAAGAAGTTTACTATACTTAACAAGAAAAAAAAATGGCCACTTAGTACAACCGAACACTTGCGTCATGAATATAACTAGCACTCGTTGTAATAACATCTTTGAATCGTAAGATGATGTTTATAATAACAATTTTATTCTTTTAAGGTAGAACTACACTGCGCACACATGTGCCACACGTGCCGTTCTGAACACGTCGGTCTCCATAGATTTTATATGGAAACTAAACTTGTAGAGCTACACTTACGCAGGGCCCAGTCTAAGGGGGGGCAAGCCGAGCATTTAAAAAATGAGGGGCGGCAAAATTGACTTATTCCCATCTTCCAACGTAGCTATTAGCCATTCACACCCAAGTTGGCAGGTTGAGAATTTTATGTGTCACCTTCCAACCTACTTCAGGTTGGATTGGAAATATTTCATGACTTATATGGTTTTGTGTATGTAAAGGCGACGAAAATTATCTTTGCCCTAAGCGGCCAAATAACTAGATCAGGCCCAGCACTTACGCGACGTCGTTCTACGCACCTACAAATCAGGCGTGTTATAGGTACGTGTGCGTCGGTCTAATGTAATTCTAGCTTTACTGGTGGTTGCTGAAAAAATCACGGCATTACATAACTCAATTTCGTTCTTAAAATCTTCTCTTAAGGTTGAAAATGAATTGCCAACATCTGCTGCCATACTATAGTGTCTGTTTCAAATGCTTCTTAGTTCCTCCCCAGGATTTATTGCCTCATGCTGCCCATTAAGTCCGCAAGCTCGCAGACTATATTTTAACCCCTTTCTAAATTAAAATAATTTATGTGTTGTTCTCAGATCCTGTCAGAAATTGTGGAGCGTCTGGACATCAAAAATGCAGCGTGGAGCTCGACGAAAGATGATAAGTTTTGGCAGGTTAGTATTATAATAGGTCTTCACACAGAACAGATGGAATTTTGATGTTAGAGTGGCCTTGTGGGCGTGACAAGCGTGCCACAAAGTAGGACAATGCTCATAGTTCACTAGTACTACCAATATCAAACTCGCGACCGAAGTGTGCGCGGTCATTCGTTCGTATTGGTTTATTGCGTGTAGTGGAGTTTAAGGGTGTGAGACAAGCAGCGACCCTTGTTGTAGTACAAGTCGGTAAGTATTTCCTTACTAACCTCTTTCATCTTTTCTGTGGGTCTTCACCTAAGAAATTGCCGTTTTTTACAACAGGTTGCTTTGAATTGACTTGGAATTATAAGTTCAAATAAACTTTATATTAAAGGTACGTTCTTAATTCTTTATTGTACACCAAGAGATTACATAGCATGTTGAGATACAGACAGTTCACGTACAAAGGCGAGCTTAACGTTGTTCTTTTTTCGAAAATATGTGTATGTTCTTACGTTTTGTATTTTCTGTAATATCGCAGTACTTAATATAATGATTATTATTATAGAAGAACTAATTATTAGAACTCACTGGACTGCGAGAATACTCGAATGCGTTACCATGACCCTAGAACACAAAGAGCAACTGAAAGAGCACAGGGTTTTTTTAAGGTGGGAAATAATCCAATTACTTCTTCCGGTCTAGAGCGCTGCGGGGGGGGGGCGTGTCAGACTTTTACTGACTAAAACCACACCTGTTTTCCTTTTTTGCCCTTTGCGTTCCAGGACGTCGGGTTTGCCTTTCAGAATTCAACCCAAGGCCCCAGTAGGCTTAGGCCCTGCAGGGCCACTACGGTTTTACTGACATCGGATATAGGCGCGCGTGGAAAAATACGCGCCGTCGACGTCTCGGACTCGATCCAGGTGTTTAACGGGCGGCCGGACGGTGAGCTACCCATTGCTCGTCGTGCGCAAGCCCACGCCTGCGGTGGCTAAAAGTTAGGGTTTTAGTTAGTATACATGACACAATCGCACGTAGAGAGGGAGGGTTTGTTTGATTACTCACAAAAAGAAGTATTACATAGCGAGAAGAAAGTAGAATTTAGGTCATGGAAATGTGCTCGTGTCAAAGAATTTAAATAAAAATATACATACACTTTTCATTAATTTTTAATGATATCCACGCGAATTTAGGTCACCGGCAGTGCGAACATTAAACACAATAAATCATTTCTAATTAGTAGACCCTTGAGACCCATATTGTACCTACTAAACATAAACGTATTGTACCTACGAATATTTAAAAATGGAAGATAATTATTTTTTTTAAAAGGCAGTCAAAGGGCTATTTATTAAAACTGACAGCATTTCCAAAACCAACTAAATGATTGAATGAATGAATGAAAAAAAAAAGAATGTAAATGTGACCCAAATGTGACGTGACGTCAGAAATTCTTTACAACTTGATAAACGTGCTCACATCGTGTAGGTCCTATTAGACAGTTAAGGATCTCAGCCATCAGTCATAACTGCACGTTTCGAACGCGGCAGTCATTCAAACTACATCAGAATTGCTCTATAGGTACACACATGCTTTGTTTGTACCCATATAAGTACACAATAGAACTAACCAAACTCATTGATGACTTATTGACACCAAAGTGAGATTAAAGTGTTGATGTTAATTTGTTAATGGCTTACGAAAAGAAATGTTTCCTGTAGACAGGAATTTGCTGAAAGGTTGTTGAAGTTCTCGGAGTTTTCGTCATCTGAGTTGTTGCTTTTGCATTTTTTCTGTATCCTCATAATAAATATTTTTATTTTCATACGTTGCATTAAAAAGTGACCTAGTAGTAGACTAATGTAGAAAATTATAGCGAAAATTAAACTAAGATCTCTTTATATTTTTTTTTAATTGGCTTTTCTTGTCTCACAATAACCATGGTTTTTTACAACCTTTTGTTTAACTTGCAATGTTTTTATGTACCTATGTTTGTTTAGGGTAAATCTTGCAAAATAAATGTTAAAACTGTTACCCTAAACCGATTGAGCTGGAGTTTTACAGACATATTCAGGGTGGATGAGTATATATGATTGACTTGCCTTATTGGAATTAGAATGACGTCTCTAACGTCATTCTAATTCCAATAAGGCAAACTCTAAGATGGGGGACTAGTTAATTTTCTGATCCTCCATTGTATGGGATAAACTAATTAATAAATTAATAGTAAAAAACATTAAATAATTGGATCAGTGCCTACTTAAAGATCTACCTCTTTATAATATAAGTTTAGATACTGAGACTTTAATAGCCAGACTAAAGAAAATTGGTCCAGATTTGATAGAAATGTTGTAATTAAACCCGCAATATGATAAAGTGGCAAAATTCCAAAAGCAAATTAAGTAATCTCGTTAAAAACTAATTAGCTGTAGAAAAATATTTGTCCAGCCATAATGGGCTCTACATAATCTGACTTTCCCATTTCTTTTGCCTGAATATAATAACGAGAAAGGGTTATGATAGTGCATATTACTCCATCTGTTTAAGTAGTTAACTAAATGTAAAGAACCTTAACATGTATTTTATCTAAAAAAAATTACAATTAAAAAAAAATATTTACAATATTAGGTATTTACCTAAACCGATGTTAGGTAATTAATTAACTAAATTGAAATAATCTTTGTATGTCTTTTATACGATTTATTTTGAATAAAAAGACAAAACAAGATTGTTTACGTTCAGTTAACTACTTAAACAGATGGAGAATAGATACCAATCGCAATCCAATGCTGTATATTTCGTGGCCAGATCTTAGAAATGATAAAATATGGCTAAGAAAAACTGACTAAATCGTTTTAAACTTAAAGTTCGATGATATTTCGATCCTTCTTTGGTCTACTTTCTTTAGACCTTACCATTGAAATCCTACATCAATGACATGGCTAAACGAGGATGTTAATCCTAATGTTTAAACGACCTGGCCAATCAATTCTAGGATCTATACAAGGTGTAAGGGACAGCCCTCCACAAACTTTAAGGGCTTGGTCAGTAGACGAAACTGAACAACCTTCCACAAAAATTTTTTTCAAGAAACGAAAAAAAAATCGGCTTCAAACACAAACTGTCCAATCAAGTTTATAATTTTGTATGGTGAAGCGGATTTTTTTTTTCGTTTCCTGAAAAAAGTTTTTGTGGAAGGTTGTTCAGTTTCGTCTACTGAGCAAGCCCTTAAAGTTTGTGGAGGGCTGTCCCTTACACCCTTTATACGACATAATTATATACGCCTCTGAGCTACTGGAATGTCCGAAAGAGTTACCGCAGCCTAAGAATACAAATGGCAACTGAAGAAACACAAATGGGGTTTAGTCAATAAAAGTTTAACACACCCTTTCGTTCTATCCAGAGCGGGAGAAGTATTTGATGATTTCATAAAAAGAAAAGACTTTTCCAGTTATATGTATACATGTATTAGTAGATAAGTAGAAAAGAAAATAAAGAAATATTTTAACTTTCCTTTGCAGGTGATTTTCTCCTTGGAATCGGGGAACCTAAGTGAAGAGTTGTTACAAGTACTGACGACCTTCGGCATAGGGGCCAGGCACCAGTCTTCAGTGAGCGTCCTGCCTTGTGCCTTGTTCTACAAGTCCAATGAAGAACGCAGTCCACCTGACTCCGATGCGGGATCGTCGAGACAGGAAGAGTAAGTACGAGAGATATAGCCCATTAAAGTTACGAAGTGTTTATTTTTGTTTAATCCTGGAATCACGCACTACTTAGTGTTTACAAGATTAGTTTTAGTATATGTGGAATCTGAAACACGTGTCTAGTATTTTTATGTAAGGAATCTATGTACAAAATTTCATCATGTATCATGAAAAATCACAAAGTTATAAGCTTGTTATGTCAGCACAAATAAGTTACCGGGCCATCTGGACTGAGTGGTTGTTTTGCACTTGCAACGAGCGATTTGCTGGCGCCTAGTGCCCGCTATGACCAGCCGTGACCTGCATTGTACAAATGAACTTGTAACCTTCTAAAATATTTATGCAAAAAAATTGTAACATGGTGTAAAAACTAAAAATAAAATTGTATAGGGCTATAGGCTATTCAGTTTACACGTAGACTTCCTTCCCTCTCTGCTGTACTTGATCTCCAATACAAGCATCCCACGTAACGTGGCACGTGTTGTGCTAAAATTAACTAACAACGCAGTGCCGTAACTAGAGCAGTGCCAGCGGGGCCCAGGCACAGGGCGCAGAGTCGCAGACCCTGACGGGGTGCAGAAATGATCAAACCATAAAAAAGTTTTGTATCATTCATTTCATCAGAAGGAGGATACTGTTTAAATTCCCTCTCCGTCCATACCACGGCCTGAACTAGAGCTGAATGCTTAGGTCGCCACCGTTGATCACTTCTATGAGGGCAAGCAGGACTTATCGTATGGTGACACCCGAGCGTTTCTTCCCGTCAGATCCGAAACACTTATGTCTAGCGAGGACCTGCGTTAAGTAGAGTAAAATTACCCAGCTCGGACTTTTTCTATAGGCACATTTCCAAAAACTGGCACCAAGCATATAAAATGCCAGTTACGGCACTGCAACTACGTAGATCTTTACCAATCTTCTCCAGAATGAATAATTTATTGTAATCAAGCAATTGATCTTGACTTTGCGCAGTTGCTCGGTAATGACCGTAAGTGATTAAAAACTACTATTAAATTGGATAAGTATTTAATTGATCCCTTGTTCATTCATTTAGCCAACTAAAAATAGATCTGCAAATACTTTGTAAATTGCTTGATAACTTAAAAATACCTATATACAAGCGGTTTTGATAAAATAATAGTTTTTTTATTATTTGGCCTATATGTTACCATTACTAGTAAAGGCCGCCCCCCCCCCCCCCCCAACTCTTTTCTCGATCGACCTTGATCGACTCAGCGGTCAAGGTAACTAAAAAGTGAATAATAAAAAACATTTTAACGAAGAGACAAAACTATCAATTATAGAAACACCGACTTCCGAAATTAAAGCTTTTTTGTACTTTTCAGTGTTTTTTTACATTGAAGTCGGATTAATTTTTTTTTTTTGGTATAAAGTTTTTTTTCAACAGAGGTTTGCAGGAGTTAACACACTGCTTCGCATACCTCGAAAAGCCTTTGCCTAATAGACTGTTAAAAAACGTGTTGAAAAACGTGATAAACGTATCACGTTTTTCAATACGTTTTTTAATATAATTTACCATAAATACCATAAATGTTCGTTTTTGAATCGATTATTATGTTCGTCATTATCATAGGACGTTGGCATCGTTACATTAATTAAAGATTATTCAGTAAGTGTCGGTCGCAGATAAAAATAGAAGTGAATGACTTACGCAAAGTAAAGTTAACTTAAAGTGATCTTTAAGAAAGATCCGGGTTCAATGATGTCTGCTTAACTCTGAATTATAAGAAAAACTTCTTTACTTTGTAGAAAACTAAGTCGCTTTTCGCGTCTACCTTTATCCGGTAAATCCTCCAAAACCACACAACTTTTTCATGAGGTTTTTTACTCATACATAACAATAACAATGAAAGAGGAAGGTTTATCTATATAAAGTGCACACGTGAGAAGCTAAGGCGGGCCACTAGTTATTTATAAACTATGACTTCTGCTATTAGTGCGATAATGGACCCAAACTTTTTACGTCAGAATACAGAGCCTACCAGGGGGCTACCCAGGCCAGGGTTATCCGAAAGGGCGCTCGAGCCCCGGTATGAAGGCTTGAAGAAACGGGATGGGTTTTTTAGTCAGTAAGAGTCTGACACTATCTCCCGCTCCGCCCAAGAGCGGGGGTTGTCATAGGATGATTTTTCCCATCGGAAAAAAAAGGGGGCTACCCAATTAGAAGGTCCAGACGCCTCCTGCCGGAGGCTCTACGCGGGGTATGGTTCCTGGCCCTAATGGAGCGCCAGTGTGGGTGCTGCGCCGTCGCTATGGAAGCGACAGCAACTTTGGCAATCCAACGCTGAGCACGCCATAATTATAGTGGTAAGTCCTAACTTTGAGGAGTGGCTGGGGAGGCGTAACGACCACGGCGACCTTACCGGACATGGTAAGTTCGAGAGTTTCCTGCACCTGATTTAGGCGGAAGAAATGCTCGGTTGTCGCCATTGTGCGGACCACCCGGAGGATACGGTGGAAGTGTATCGCGCTTGGGCGAAGCACCGCCGTATACTCGTGAGGGCGAACAGCAGCGGTGACCTCTCGCGTCGGGCTTTGCTTCAGGCGAACGTCCGAAGCCATAGGGAATGGGCCGCACATTCCCCTCGGAGAAATGGGAGAAGATCGCCTCCTTCTGCGAAGCAGTAATGCTGGTGAAGGAGACGACCGCATACGTGAGGGAACGGGCATCCTCACACCCCATTTGTTTCGTCATAGTCGATCGATATTGAAAAAATGATGGAATCGTTTTTAACCTCTCAGGCACCAGTTTATCGAATACCGGTACCAGCTAACTTAAACCTTATTTTTGCGTAAAAAGGTTTAAGTAAGCTCGTATGAGCTGGTATGAGATGGTATGAGATATACCGTATTCGGCACACTGGTGCCTAAAAGGTTTTTTTTTATTGATATAAATTAGGTCTTGATTGCCATCCCACCTGATGGCACACAGTCCTGCAATCGTTGATGGTGAGGCGCACTAGTTTATTAAAGCCTATTTCACTTTAGCCTTGAAGACATCTAAATTATAATCGCATGGGAAGACCGCAGCAGGCAAATAATTGTTCCAGTCCTTTGTTGTAAGCCCTATGAACGACGAGGCGAACCGCTTAGGTTAGGTTAAGATGAAGTTTAAGTGCAAAATCTCTCTATTCCAGTACCGTATCCAAAACAGCGTGGTCTCGCTTCTCCTCTTCGGTCCGCGCGCGCACCAACCTGGCACAGGTTCTACATGACGTGCGCGCTGATGCAGCTCTCACCTTCGACTGGGTGTTCCTACTACTGGTCGCGGCTTTCGTGGCTGCCATAGGACTGGTAGAGAACTCCACTGTCATCTTAGTGGCGAGCATGCTTATATCGCCGCTTATGGTAAGTTTATAACTATCCGTTATAGAACCAGCTTTTGTCATCCACTAACAGTAAAATTATATGTTTGAGTAGACTAGGGAGGAATCAAAACCCCACAGAAAAACCGACCAAATGCGAGACGGACTCGCGCGCAAATGGTTCTGAATGAATCACATTTTTTTTTAATCGTCTAATTTTATAGCTTTTCATGTAATCTAGGTATAAGTAAAGAGCTATAAGTATCTTCTCTATTTTTCTTAAAATTTTAGACTCAGTACTTTCAGAAATCAGCAAGGGGTTACAGTAATTTTCATCTCTTCAAAATTATGAAAAAATATAATATATATTCAAAACCCTAAAAATAAATGCTCTTTTAATTGATCTGTCGTCCTATATTCTAGATCAATTCATTTACGTCACACGTCCGTATTGAGATCATGCATGTTCATGTTTGTACAAAAAATTTAGCTCAATAGATTTATATTAAATTGATTGTGATTATTGGATAGACAGATACAGTTCTATTAAAGTTCCTTGTTCGGAGCTCTAAAAAATAACAGAAGAAATGGTAAAATTAGAGGGAACACAGACTGGTCCGCTCCATACACATTTTACTTTTAAAGACCAACAACAAAACGTTTCTGGTACCCATGCGAAAAGCTAAACTGGTTGCAAAAAAGCACTCCAAAAATCAGAACTTTCGGTATATTGAAATTTTTACGACGACTCCCAAAGAACACTTTAGTAAATGAAATTGTCAATTTACTTAATGCGTTTAAAAGCATTGGTTACGTAGATGATTATGGTTCTAATTACGAAAATTATGCCATTGTCCACACTTTATCACTTCTATTATTTTTATTTATCCGACTGAAAGACTTGTATCTATGGTAATAAATAAAAAAAAAAATCTATTGTTTCTTCCATTTTCAAAATGCCTTTCAATATATTTTGTTTTTATACGACGCACTGAATTTTATTACACAAAAAATAAAATAATGAATTGATGATTGTGGTTATTTGCAAACCTATCCTTCATTTTGAGTATTGATGTATGATTTAAAAAAATAAAAAATTTCATATATTTAAAAAACAGCAAAATAAACCTTTTCTATTTGTAGGATTTACTGAACTCTAAACAATTTTTATTTTTCATATTGGTGTCTCATTCCTCTTATATACTTGACAGGGTCCAATCACAGCGGGAACCCTGGGTACAGCAGTCAGAGATCGTTCGCTACAACTCATAGGCGTCAAGAACGAGTTCCTGGGCCTGTTCCTGTCTCTCGTGATGGGTTTCCTCTTCGGACTTACCATTTGCGCTATCGACGAGCGATATGGAGTCGTCGAGGATTGGCCTACAACTGAAATGATATCAAGGTATGACTTTAAAAAAAAAATTGGTTCTTCAATTTCGCCAAACGTTTCTTGAATCCAATTATAGTGCTCCTGAACTTTAACTTTGGCTTAGAGTCCGTCTAAAAATTCAAACGATTTGGGAATATATGAAGGAAAAAGACACTCGGGGACTGCCGCGGTAAAGCCATTGCATAGCATTTTTATCAACTTATGCAATTATAATTATTTATTTATTTTATTTATGCAGTATTTTTTTTCTTTGTTTTTTTCTTTGATATTAATTGAAGTTACACTTTTTTAAGCTATTCACACATTGAATTGAATTTTGATTGATTGTTCACTCATTTCTTTTCTTATCGGTCACCACGCTCAAAAAACAAATGAATGGGGGGTGTTAAGTTATTTTCGTTACGGAATTTCTGGATTCGGTCTCCACGCTCAAGGCCCGCAAAAGAAGCTATGCAATAGCTTAAAATAAGAAATCTGTTGTTGGCAACACGAATTTTAGTTACCTTTCACTTGGTTCTTGAGATGATGATAGTTCTACAACTGCCCCCGTAGCCAAGTTACAATCGAATTCCATTCTCTAATCGGTAACGCCTCGGTGACAGCAATTGTAGAAAACGATAAGTTGGTAGCCATGTTGACGCGCCTGAGTCGGCCGCTCGTTCTACAATGTAGCGTTTGTATAACAAAGGATGTAGCGTTAAATATTGTAGAAACGATTTTGAACGATGTGAACTTGGCTACGAATTGTCTATTCGTTTGTTCTGACCACGCGACTTTACGTTGAGATGACGTCATTCCCATACGTTTCATCACTTTTCGACAGCGTTAACGATTGCAGAATAACAACTTGGCTAAGCGTGCAGATGTTGATCAGAATTATATTACCAAACATTTTGGGCTTCTTACACTTGTAATTTTGCATGGTTAGTTGGATCCTATTTTTAATACCAAATGCCAAATTACAATAAAAAACATTTTACCATTCAAGAGATAATAACGTCCGAAAAAAGATTGTGGTCTTCGCTACTTAATAATGCGACATGGCATTTTTTTCCCACCAATTTGAATCTTTGTGCTTAAGTATAATTTAGTAAAATATGTAACTTGCAAAATTACACTATTGAGTAGCAAAGATTTTTTTTTTTGAAAAACAATTGAAGAAATATCATACATGACAGGGACTATCATTTAAGGAACTTCGATAGAACTTGGTGCACAGTTTGGTAGACACAAGTTTACTTCTTTTGTTATTGAAACTATTATAGAGAACATGGCAATCTTTTATAATTATATTTCGGGTGGGTGTTGCGTGAAAGGATTGTTATTAATGCGATTTATAAAACTGACTTATTTTAGAAGTAGGAAATCATCTAATGACTTCACCCGCTCTTAGGTGGTGCGGGAGGACGTGTCAAACTATTACTAACTAGAATCACAGCTAAGTTCCTTCAGTTGCCCTTTGCGTTCCAGGACCACAGGTCTACCTTTCGGAAGTCAACCCAGTAGGCTTCGGCCCTGCTGATAGAAAGACATGATAGTTGTATCTGAATTCGCAATCGCTTTACGAATATTTAGGTATTATAGCAAACATAAAACTACTTGAAAAAAAAACTGGGCAAGTGCGAGTCGGACTCTCGCCATGAGGGTTTTTTTTTGGTGGGTAAATATCATCCAGTGACATTCCCCGCCCTTGGGCGGAGCGGGACATTTCAGACTCTTACTGACTGAAAAACCCACCCCGTTCCTTCTTATCTTTCAAACCGGGGCCGTCCGTCCTGAGGGTTACGTACAAACTGACCTATATAAATAGTTCAATTACTGAATGAAGTCTCGAAGATTTTTGATGACGTAACAACTTTACTGTTTTCAGATTTATTCCTATACTTCTGCTATAAGACCTTGTCTTATGCCAAATTTCAGGATTCTGGGTCAATAGGAAGTATCCTTTGGGGAAATGCCTTCCCAACTGATTTGTTGCTTTACTGATTTGTTGGATGGTAAGGGAATCAGGTAAATATTAAAATACGGCAGGATACGACTCATGTAATGTTCAATAAGCATTACACGATGAAAACCAAGAATTTAGCTGACATCATGAACCGTCAACATGACTGGTCCAAAGGAAAAAGTAAGGGCATGGAAATATTTAGTATTCTGCATGGCGGCTATTTTACCGCAACAACCACCCCCCCTAGGGGAATAAAAAGTAAACAAAAAAAATGTCTCATAATAAAAATAGTAACATGAAAACTTACAGACTAACACTTAACACTAAATTATCTACAGGTATCTCAAATTTAACAGTGCGCACTGACCGAGTGGTTACGGGTTGTTGTGTGGTAATTGGCAATAGATCCGGTGGTGTTAGAGGCGCTGGACATGGTTGAGAAGGGCCGCTGATTACTTTCTGTGACGTCCTATCAGCATCGAAGGTGACGTAAGCAGGTTTTATGCGGTCCATGCCATGATTATGATCTCTTGACGGTTCCTAGCAACGTTGAGAGTTAACGTTTTTAGGCTCCTGGCCAAAACTTCGTAGGGACCGGTGTAAGGAGGTTGCAAGGAACGACGCACGGTGTCGTCGCGCAAGAAAACATGTGTTGCATCTGCCAGGTTTTTAAAAACAAATTGTTTTGGCAGCGAGTGTCGCGACGCAGCAACAAGACGAATTTCGGCCATGGTCGATCGGAGACGGGCCCAAAATCGTCGACGACGTCTAGTCGGGAGCTTGGTGCCAGGAATTCGCCTTAAAAAATTTTAGCCGATAAACAGTTTACGTCTTCCTTGAAAGCGCTCAGAATGCCTATAAGCTACAAGGGTAGTGCTTGATACCATCTTTCCATATGTCGACACATGAGGGCAGCTTTTAGTCGGCGATGAAAACGCTCGATCATGCCATTCACCTGTGGATGCATAGGATAGCTGGTGGTTCGAATACGTTTCGTGGCACCTAATTCGATGAGTCTACTGAAAAGCTTCGACTTGAATTGGCGACCTTGATCATACGTAACTGTCTCGGGTACGCCAAATCGTGCTATCCAACCATGCATGAACCTGTCGGCCACTTCTTCTGCGGTAATTGTACCCATGGGCCACACTTGTGGTTAAGTTCGTGCAAGTGATAAGTACGGCCGCAGTTTCCCTGTTGATATTATTATTATTTAGAAGATAAGGGGCTATGCATCACCCAAAGTGTAGGGGATGTAGTCACTGCTACCTAAAAGATCTATTGTGACTCGCCAACTTGTTCCCTGTTGATATGTCGCACAGAATCGTGATGTCAGTAGCGGGAATCGATCGGGGAACGAGTTTCATAGAGGTAGTTCCCCGAACCGTATTAAGCTCGACGTCAGTGTCTTGAGTTTTTGCTAAAGATGCGTAGCTATTATCTAGTTTAATGGTCTCAATACGTGACAACGTGTCAGCAATTACGTTGTCTTCATCCTTTACGTAACGAATATCAGTAGTAAATTGGGAAATAAATGACAGCTGATTCAACTGCGCGGAACGAAGCTTCTCCCTTCGTTGAACGAAGGTGTACAGCAATGGCATAAGGTCTGTATTTATAGTGGTATGTTGTGCCTCTAGAATATCGGAAATGCTGTACGGCATTTTTTTATGGTGGGAAAAATCATCCAATGACAACCCCCGCTCTTGGGTGGAGCGGGAGATGGTGTCAGACTCTTACTGACTAAAAGCCCACCCCGTTCCTTCTAGCCTTTATACCGGGGCTCGAGTTCCCTTTCGGATAACCCTGGCGCCAGTAGGCTTCGACCCAGCTGGGTCCCTGCTGTTGCTGACAACTCCTTGAGACGCGTGGGAACAGTGCGCGCCGTCGACGACTTGGACTTGGTCCGGACAGTTACCGGACGGCCGGACAGCGAGCTAGCCATTGCTCAAATGCTGTACAGCTGAATAAACAGCCAATAGCTTCCTGTAATAAACTGGCCAAGAAGACTGATTTTCCGTCAACTTCTTACTAAAGATTACCAGGGGTTGTCAGTCTACTGTTGTAGACACGCGCCAACTTAATCGCTAGAGACATCAGACTTATTCTTTTTTAATTTGGTTTCAGTTAACAAGTAATAGTTTATCATACTTAAGAACCTTCTCAGACCTTGGGCTATTTTGGGAAGTGTAAAATCACGGAGTGCTGCGATTTTCTCGTTGGGTGGACTCACGCCGTCTTTAGAGATGCGGTATCCCAAAAATGTGATTTCTTTCGCCCCAAGAACACATTTCAGGATTCAAAACGCAACCGTAACCGACAAGTTTCTGAAATATCGTACGCAAATAATTGATGTGGTCTTCAGGTGAACGTGAAAAGACTAAAATATCATCGAAGTAAGGAAAAAATTCTAGCCACCGGACAAGCTCATCTATGAGTCTCTGGAATGTCTGCCTAGCATTTCTTAGTCCAAACGCCATATAAGAGAATTCAAAAAGGCCAAATGGTGTTATTATGGCCGTCTTACAAACATCGGTTGGATTTACAGGTATTTGTTGATACGCTTTAACTAAATCCAGAGAACTGAATATAGTCGATTCAGATAGATTGTGACCGAAGTTCACTATATGACGGACGGGGTATCGGTCTGGAATAGTGCTAACGTTCATGGCTAGGTAGTCGCCGCAAGGGCGTCATGTGGCATCTTTCTTGGGCGCCAGGTGAAGAGGTGACGACCAGGGACTCTTAGATGAACCCGTGGTGGAGGATTGGTTAGTAGGTCTTCGACATCTCTGCGTAGGTTGGAGTCAACCTGTGAGACAACATAATAATATTTTGTGTTATCAGCCGTTATATGCGACAACACAAACTGAGCCTCTATGTAAGCAAACCAATGGTCTGACCGACCAAGCTACTGGTCGGTCAGACCAGAGAGGAGCTAAATTAGGTCTTACTCCTGTAACTGATGGGGATCCGGAGGGAACCACAGGTTGGTTTATCAGTCCAGCATTTTGCCTAGCTAAGACCTGATTCTGGGCTATTAAGTTTTCCAGCTGAGACTTTATCTATTCCATGGCACCGAAAATGAATTAAAACAATAATAAATTAATTAATTAATTACAACACAACCTTAAAGTAGACACTACCACCGCAGTCAGCGCACACACGTAATTAAATTGTACGTATAATTAAATTTTTTTTTTTTTTTTATAAAAACATACATTTATGTTACTTGCACGTAAAATAAGTCGTTAATTAATCCCGATTGTCGTTCACTTCCTTAATCGTGACGCACATTTACAGTGCACGTTGCACGACGAATCGAAGAAATGTGCGCGTTGGACGATGTACACGCGTACCAGCACTACTGCGCAATGTAATAATGACGGCCATGGCGCCTGCTTTTATTACTATCCGGTGCAGGACCAACTCGCTCGATGGATTTATAAGCGAAGGCGCAGACAAATCACTCCTCCGTAGTAACTTAGTCAATCGTACTCTTCTGCGACAAAAATCCGTGCAATTTCACGATATCACATTGGGGTCAGCAGTTTGAGAAAATGCCTTCCCAAATCTATACTGATTTGTTGGATGATGTGGGAATCAGGTAAATATTAAAATACAGCAGGATACAACTCATGTATTGTTCAATAAATATTAAACAATGAAAATCAAGATTTTAGCTTACATCATGAACCGTCAACATGACTGGTCCAAAGAAAAAAGTAAGGACATGGAAATATTTAGTGCTCTGTATGGTTATGGCGATGGTGCCGCCACCACCCTATGAATTTTGATTCCCTTGAGAGTGTCGAAATATACCGTTTTATGCGACATGAACCGCACTGTTTTTGTTAACTTAGAAGTTTGATTTCTTCACAGTTTCAAGGGACCGTAGACCTAGGTATATAAATAGTTTTAATTTCAACTCGATACCTCCTCACGTTCCACGTTCGTTGACAGACGGACAACAAAGTGATCCTGTAAAAGTTCGGTTTTTTCCTTTTGAGGTACGAAACTCTAAAAACCGTCACTTGCCGTATGAGGGACATGATGACAGTTGTGTTCGCTTCATCATGAAGTTGTCACCACCACCACCGAGTGATAAATGAAACATTCTATGATGTATCTATCATTCTGCCAGTCGTGGCAGTTCAAAATATTATTAAATTATATTTATTTTGCAAATAGGTTTTTTAAAAACTTTACACGTAAATTTTATCGTCAGTTTAAACCAGATGAAGCCCGTGTTTCCTAGCTGACTACCCTGAGAAGAAACACCGAAACAAACTCAGGGGTCAAAGTCCCTTTTAAAGTCCATACAGCAAACATGTAATGATCAAATCATATGAGAACCATGCAGTCGTGTCTGAGATAGTCTTTTGAGAAAAGAACCACATATACACCCCTACTTTTTAATTAGTACACAAAAAAATGGGGCTCTATCTGTACCCGTCACTGATCATATTTTTGTAGTCAAAAGTAGAAAAAACCGAAATCCTAAAATTAACCACGAAAAGGTAAATTCATCATAGAATCAATCAAACATAACAATTGCTAGTAGAAAACACTGCGGGCAGTGTTTTTCCTTAATAATTGTCACTTATTCATTCATTAATCAATAGCCTGCACAATATTTCCATAAATTGAGTGACATTTTGGGACATAAACCATCGCTAATAACTTTGCTGTTTATGAATATTATTTATTGAGATATTACTTATAAAATAACAAGGGCTTTTCTAATAAGCCCTTTAAGTATGTGTACTAATTAAAAAATAGTGGTGTATAAGTCATTATAACAATTTTATTTTCTAATGGCGATATTTTGGTAATAAATACTTAACCAGAATTCAACGTTAATAACAAAATAAATAAATCGTCAATTAGCTATTAATGATTGATTAAGTAAGGTACGTTTTTTCATCACGATGTTATTTTACGACATTATAATACTCTACTATTACTTATAATTTTTTGACAGTAAAATCTCTTTCTGGCATAGGTCATAGGAAGCAAAGTTACGGACAGAAGCTTGTAATAGATGAAAAGAACAGGAATGTGTTGTTGTTGTTACTATTTTGGTGTACAATAAAGTTTATTCTATTCTATTCTAATGCTCAGATAGATTAATGGGAACTCATTAAATAAATACATAACATTAATAATTAAGTTATTATTAATTACGTTAAGCAAAGTGGAACACAATTCTGACACTTTTTGCAAGTCAAGATCGGTCATCGTGATTTATAAGAGTATTGTAATATTAATAATAGGACATCAGATGAATTAAAACAGTTTTTTTCTAATATAAAAATGAATGACAAGATAAAAGGTTCTGATCATGAAAAACTTCTAGGAAAACGATTTATCATTCCATTCAGTTTCATTGAAACTATACAAAATGACATGGCCTTGGTTGCATTGATAGTTAAGCAATTTTCCTTTTTCCAATGAATTCAACATCACATTTTTTTATAAACCCTTTTGCAAAAAGAAATGCGCACTTTAGTTTTTGGAACGAAGTTCCTTATTGCGCGTTGTGGCTAGACGGAAAAAATTCTCACGAAAAGTTGTAACGACACTTTTTGCACTTTTTTTTTTTTAATGTTTTTGGCTTGGAAACTAAATCTTTATCTAATAATGGAAATTCAAGATGGCGGCTGCAATAAATTATCAACTTTTTCGATATGGGTGTCTTTTTCATGGTTTTTGAGGGTGTTGAAGCCGATAGTAATGTCAAAATATGAATCCAAGATAGCGGCTGCAATAAATTATCAACTTTTTCGATATGGGTGTCGTTTTCATGATTTTCGAGGGTGTTGAAGCCGATAGTACTGTCAAAATATGAATCCAAGATGGCGGCTGCAATAAATTATCAACTTTTTCGATATCGTTTTCATGATTTTCGAGGGTGTTGAAGTTGAAACCGATAGCACTGTCAAAATATAAATCCAAGATGGCCGCTGCAAGAAATTATCAACTTTTTCGATATGGGTGTCGTTTTCATGGTTTTCGAGAGTGTTGAAACCGATAGCACTGTCAAAATATAATTCCAAGATGGCGGCTGCAAGAAATTATCAAATTTTCCGTCATGGGTGTCGTTTTCATGGTTTTCGAGGGTGTTGAAACCGATAGCACTGTCAAAATATAAATCCAAGATGGCGAGAAATTTTCAAATTTTCCGTCATGGATGTCGTTTTCATGGTTTTCGAGGGTGTTGAAACCTGAAACCGATGGTACTGTCAAAATATAAATCCAAGATGGCGGCTGCAAGAAATTATCCAATTTTTTGTCATGGGTGTCGTTTTCATGGTTTTCGAGGGTGTTGAAACCGATAGCACTGACAAAATATAAATCCAAGATGGCGGCTGCAAGAAATTATTAAATTTTCCGTCATGGGTGTCGTTTTCATGGTTTTCGAGGGTGTTGAAACCGATGGTACTGTCAAAATATAAATACAAGATGGCGGCTGCAAGAAATTATCAAATTTTCCGTCATGGGTGTCGTTTTCATGGTTTTCGAGGGTGTTGAAACCGATGGTACTGTCAAAATATAAATCGAAGACGGCGGCTGCAAGAAATTATCAAATTTTCCGTCATGGGTGTCGTTTTCATGGTTTTCGAGGGTGTTGAAACCGATGGTACTCTCTTCTCACGAAAAATTGTAACGACACTTTTTGCTATAGTAAGCTATTGTAAGCCGTGCGGCGTGCGCATGTTTCTCTGTCTGTCTCTCTCTCTTATATATATATATATATATGAACTTCGTTCCATCCCTGTCCCTTGACACCTCTCAAAATTTTTTTTTCTCTACTTCAATATCAATTAAAAGAGGTTGTATTAATTTGATGTTGTATTGGCATGTTATTTGAAGCATTCTTTCATGCATAATTGATTACGTTCCAAATTTAAAATTTTAGATTAACAAAAGAAAAATAATGATTAGATTAGATTTAGATATTATGGTGCCATCGGTTGAGACTGGTCATCTCTTAGCTGCAAGTGGCTTAATTCAGTTTCTATTTTTAATTAACTATTTCTTTAATTATATTTATATTATTATTACTTAACTAAATTGTGCTCACATATCAGAAATATGTAATCATAATCTATGTAACTCATACTATGATTTAAAAAGAGCGTCCATGGAGTTTCTTGCCCGTTCTTATCCATAGAGTGCAATTTAGCTTCACTTTGGAATGACATTTGATTATTCAAAAGTGCCTGCAAATGGTCTATTTGAAATAAATGTTTTTGATTTGATTTGATTAGTGTAGTAGTAGTAGCCAGTAGCCCCAGTAGACCGATTTCGGCGAAAACCGTATTGCTGGTCACTGGATATTGATTGGATGTTGATTGAAGTTCAGTGGCTGCTTTAATTGTTCGCAAATTGATTCGTAATGGATATTGTGATGTACTTAAAATTGGTGTAATTTTGTATCTCAAGTATCTACGCAGCCGGACAATAAGTGAAAGCATTGAAACAGGCACGATCTCCTTAATATGGAGCTGAAAATTGTTCTAGTATTGACTACCATAGCGAAGCTTACCGAGAAGGCTGCCCGATAGATTTGATTTCATAAATGTTGACTCAAACTTTTAATTTTGACATTTTTGTGGCAATCAAATCATATTAGTACGATTTTTGGTAATGTCCAGTAAAATGAAACCAATGGACCCGATAACCCAATGCTATAACCCTGTTGTTCTGGTTTCCAGATGCGAGTACCGTTCCTTATGGGTGGGTATCCTGGTGGCGATCCCCAGCGGTGCTGGCGTGGCGCTGGCCGTGCTCGGCGAGTACACATCCTCACTCGTCGGTGTCGCCATATCTGCCTCACTACTGCCGCCTGCTGTTAATGCTGTAAGTTTAAAATAGTCGAGGTATTTTTTCCTTATGTCATAATGTTAATTACTTCATAGATTCAAGTGTTTGGAACAGACCGACAACGTGACGTGATTAAACAGATAATGACGTGTTGATCGAAACTTGGTTGCACCGTTGTCTAGGATGTGGTGACGACTAAGCGTTTTAAGGGACACATCATCATCATCATTTCAGCCGCTAGACGTCCACTGCTGGACTTAGGCCTCCCCCAAGTGACGCCACAATGAATTGTCCTGAACGTCTCGCATCCATCGGATTCCCGTAACCTTTACCAGGGACTATCTTTTTGTAATTTTTGACGTTCTAAACGAGCTGACCCTTAGTATTATTTGGACAATATACTTTTGATTGGACGATTTTTTATTTACCCTTTGAAGTAGAGAGCTGTACCTTTCTTTTTTTTTCTTTAAAAAAACGTTGCCCTAAACTGGGAATTATCTACTCCTGTATCGTGGGTACCTAGGTATACTTTTATACCGGTCGCACTTACCTTAAATGTGAATAGGTACTTACGTAGGTATAAGACAATAACAATTTGGAAATAGCTTTGACTTCATTATCAAAATTCATTCCTCGAAGAAATGGAATCGTTAGATATATTAACGTTTAATCTAATAATAATCTGCCAACGTGTTGTTTGTATACACCTAATGATCACACCTTAATTAAAATGCGTTATTTGGGAAAGGTCTATATCAGGAACGCTATTGACGTTCATTTTCATAAATATAGATCAGAAAGGTTACCAAAATGCCAATTATAATAAATCTGAAATATATTATTAGAACTACCTACCTAACTTGTCGTATAATGGGCAAGTTACGTAGGTTTTATCATTAATAGACTAGACTAAAGTATTGCCAGCAAACGATCAAGGAACACAGAGAACTAGTTAATTCCAAGACACAAATTACTTGACAAATTCACCATGTAGATAGGTACTAACTAATATTTCGTAGTAGTATAACAGAGGAGTACCTAATTGCCGTTACTACAGGGATTAGCAAATGAATTGATAGTTCTGATTTCTGAGGAAACTTTTGAATATGAATGCCACGAATATTAAGGCCAAAGAAAAGATGTACGAATTGTGTGAAAGTATATTACAGCTAGAAAAGAGTGGACTATTGAGATAACGGCAAATATAGAAGCAGAAAACAAGCTGTACAGACCCTTTTTTGTGTTCAGTTAGTTGCCCATTGCGGCTCAGGACCACGATGACTTTTGAACAGCTCTTGCAGCCTGTATATAGCCTTTTTCTCCCAGTGTTACGATAGAAAAATTACAAGACAATAGATACTTAATCGACTTCGCTTTGACATAATAATAAGAAACAAAAAAACACAAAACAAAAAACAGTTTACATCAGATTTTTCAACTCAATATGATCAATTCCAGGGTCTTCTCTGGGCCATGGCGCTGACCCGTCTGATGGTGACGTCAGAAGACGAGCGTTGGCTGGTGGTGCAACCTTCAGAGCTGGCTGTGCTCGGCACCGCGTCTCTTTGCTTGACGCTTGTCAATATAGTGTGCATCTTCCTCGCAGGAGTCGCTGTTTATAAGGTATTTAAAGGTTACATATTCCGATGTCGCACACATTGGATCCCCTCTAGCCCGGTGGCATATACGGCGGTAGCTACATCACTGGCTCTAATATTACCACTTTACAATTCCTAACACTCGGGCTCATATTTCAAATCACATCTTCTAACTCGACCCTATCTCACATTGTTATTTAATGAGATTGAGGGGTTTCCCGTTGTCATGGTGATTAGAGTCAAGTGGAGGTCCTTCTCAGAGCTATATTTCACCGGGACACCATAGTGGCGCAACCAGTCACGCCATCGTGGTGTCCATAAGCTACCAAACTAGACACCATACAGACACCAGAGTCGCCACACGTCCGAGCTGGTCGTGCCACCAAATTGGTTGCGCAACCAAACGGACACCAGTTGATACTAAGAATTTAGGTACGCATTTGTGAATGTTGTGCACGCCTGTAATTGGTTTGTTTGTACTGTACAATCTTCTGCATGTTAAATGGAAAAATATTGTAAACAAATTGTTGGTGTGCCTTAATAATAAAATAAAATAAAAATAAAATACTCTCTATAGAGCAACTAATTAATTGATTAGTTTGGAAACTAATATTATTTTTTGTAATTTGAAAGACACAATAGCATTGTATAATGTAGAAGCACTTTTTTCAAATTTGTGAATGTGAATTACCATGGAGCATTTTAATTAGGTTACAACTTATTTTTATTTAATTTTTTGACATTACGAGCATGGCAGTTGAGAGTTTGTCATGCTCACTCAAATGTCTCACTGTTGGTGGCACGTCTTATTGGGTCATTCAGTTCCCTTCAAAATGGTTGAGCTGAGTGGGGCTGATGCACGCGTCATGCTCGTGAACGGAGACTGGTCATCTCTTAGCTGCCAGTGGCTTAATTCAGTTTCTATCTTTTAATTGTTTTTCATTTTTATTTTATTATCTACATTGTGCTCACATAATAGAAGCAACAAGTAACATGTAACCAAGCATTATATGTAACACATAATATGATTTAAAAGAGTGTCCATGGAGTTTCTTGCACGTTCTTCTCCATAGAGACCTACTCTTTGGAACGTGCAATTTAGCTTTACTTTTCTTAGACTGACCGACATTTGACTATTCAAAAGTGCCTGCAAATGGTTTATTTGAAATAAATGCTTTGACTTTGACTTTGGCTGTATACATTTTGTTACTACCAGCAATAGGTTGCGCCGTCTTGGTGTCCCGGTGAAATATAGCCTATAAAACTGACTGGAGTAGGGAAGATTCGGTGAATGTTTTCAAACAATATAATACAAAGAAAATCCAGGACAGCACACAAAGTATTTATATATATTTATTATATAAATACTTGTGTTATATTGTTTGATATAACACAAAGTATTTACATATATATATATATATATAAAGTATTATATATAAAATTCAAGTCAAGACGTTCGAGGACCTCTTTTTAATTGTCTCTTTAAGATCCTCATTGGGACTTGATGTTTTAAGACTATTTGTTCCTTATTTGCATCAAAATGTTTGATATTATCTTAGTGATAGTATTTAGTAGTTAATTATCTATATTTACACTAATATAATAAAGAAGTCATCATCATCATCACCCTTTTTAATGTTCCCACTGCTGGGACTCAGGCCTCCTCTCTAGGAGAGGGAATGGGTTGTAATCCACTACGGGGGCCCAGAGCGGGTTGGTGGATGTCACATGTCTTCGAATTTTTGGTTCTGGGACATGCCAGTTTCCTTACGATGTTTTCCTTTACCGTTTTAAGAGCAGTGGTGATGAAATAGATTACACTTTACATTATAAATAGATTAATAAAGAAGTAAAGTTTGTTTTTTTAGGGTTCCGTAGCCAAATGGCAAAAAACGGAACCCTTATAGATTCGTCATGTCTGTCTGTCTGTCCGTCCGTATGTCACAGCCACTTTTTTCCGAAACTATAAGAGCTATACTGTTGAAACTTAGTAAGTAGATGTATTCTGTGAACCGCTTTAAGATTTTCACACAAAAATAGAAAAAAAGCAATAAATTTTGGGGGTCCCTATACTTAGAACTGAAACTCAAAATTTTTTTTTCTTCAAACCCGTACGTGTGGAGTATCTATGGATAGGTCTTCAAAAATGGTATTGAGGTTTCTAATATCATTTTTTTCTAAATTGAATAGTTTACGCGAGAGACACTTCCAAAGTAGTAAAAAGTGTGTGTCCCCCCCTGTAACTTCTAAAATAAGAGAATGATAAAAGTAAAAAAAAATATATGATGTACATTACCATGTAAACTACCAACGAAAATTGGTTTGAACGAGATCTAGTAAGTAGTTTTTTTTTTTTTTAATACGTCTTAAATCTAAAAAAATACACTATTATTAAAACATCGATCAAAGTTACAACGAACTACAAGAACTTTTATATTATGTTACTTGCTGCTACGGAACCCTCCATGGGCGAGTCCGACTCGCACTTGGCCGGTTTTTTTTTTTGTTTGTAAGAGGTTAATCTCTGGAAGTAGTCCGATTTCTAAAATTTTTTCACCTATGGAAAGCTGCTTTATTCCTGAGTGACAGTGGCTATATTTTATGTACGCGGGTGAAGCCGCGGGCAAAAGCTAGTAAACATATAAAGAGGAGAAACTGATGAGTGATATGTTTATCAAAGCACAGCTGAAACTACTAAGTAAAACTAGGAGCGTGAAATTTTGCAGAAGGTTTCCTTTTATGACATAGGCAAGCACTAAAAAAACATTTTTAGTAAAATACACCCCTAAAAAGATGAAACGGGGCCCAAAGTTTGTATGGAGTTTACTTTAACGATGGTGAGGAACCTACATCACGCAACGACCCACGGTAGATGAGTAGTAATCAGAGATGCGAGTGATACCACGGGGACAACTTTTTTTTTTAGTTGATAAATTACTAGCATAAAATAGATAGGTACAGAAGTCAATCTACATACAAAGCGCGCTCGAGCAACGCACACAAAGACACCGCTCACAGACACGACGTCTCGGTCGCGTCTCGGATCACTCGTCGAACAGTTCCGGCTCAAACGCTCATCAGTGTGCGTCCACCGAGCGTAGTATAAAAAGTGAAGTACATACATGAGATTGTCTTTTGTACCTATCTATTTTGTGCTACTAATAAGTAGTAGCAGTGATGCAATCTCTGGTGAGGCGCACTAGTTTATGAGCCTATTCACACTCGCCTTGAAGACACTCAAATTATAATCGGACGGGAAGACCGCAGTAGGCAAATTGTTCCAGTCCTTATTTATTTATTTTATTTAAACTTCATGTAGGTACAGTAGTGGTAGATAGGCGGACTTAATGCAACAAGGCATTCTCTCCCAATCAACCTTAGGGTTGAAAAGAGAACACCTCACACGTCCTTCGACGTACGCGGTATAAACGATGAGGCGAAACGCTTAGTCCGGACCGTAGAGGTTTCAACAAATAAATAAAAGTAATATTGTTTCTACGTTCACAGGTAAAAGAAGTGAGTCCTCTAGAAAGAAAGGACATCTCGTGGTGGAAAGCCAACAGAACCCGCATGCAGACCAAGCAAAGCAAAGATAATTCTAATTGGGATGCCTATAAGTAAGATTCTCACGTAATGATACTCTATAACACCTTATTTATTTATTTATTGTATACTTTATTGTAGTTACATACAAACATAACAAAGAAAAACTTATATCGTACGTGTTTTACACGTACAATGGGCGGCCTTATCGCATTCCGCGATCTCTTCCAGGCAACCTAGAATATTTTAGACAGTAATTGTCAGAACATGATATGGGGCTGTCATAAGTTTAACAAAAAGCATTGAAATTAATTACATTTATATTTATTATAATTGATAGATACACAGATACATACATATGCAATATAATACATACATAAATACATACCTACCTTATTAGGTTGTTTTACACTAGTTATACTTACCGTATACAGTGTTAATTGCAAAACACCTGCAACTCCTCAGGAGGATGCTACTAATATCATTAAAAAAACATCTTTTGTTCTATGACTTTTGAAAATTTATCGTATTTTAATTCAACAGATAATCGCACAAAAATAAAAACATTTAAATTGAACGTACCAAATTTTAAATTACGAAGTCTATGCGAAGTAAGCGATAATACAATAGCGGAGGAGAGCGGGATCGGGCGACGGGGATGCTTGATGCGCTTGTGTCGCGTCCTATAGACTTAGGTAAGTATTGCAAAATACAGAACAGTTGAAATGTGTTATATATGAAATTACAATGAAATCTTGAATGAAGGTTTGTTTTTGGTAAAAGTATTATGTTTTGTAAAAAGTCATAGAGCAAAAGTTGTTGTTTATGATGTTAGTAATATAGTTCTGCAAGGTAGTAAATTTTTACAAATAACTTTGTTTATATTTATAGTACCCCTCTTCGAAAGACAGAAGACGAGAGGTGCTCGGTATGGAAGGAGAAACACAATCTTCCCCACTTCATCATACTGCCCAAATGGGGCTTCCTCGACTCATTTCTAACACAGTGCCCTGTAACAGTGCCAGTGTTGAACCGCTGCACAGGACATGCATCTAATAACAGAAATGCACAGGCTGACACTACTTTTCTTTATTTCCGTGGGCTGACAAATACGAGTCTGAAAAAAAAATAGGTTGCGCACATCGCCACGAAAAGAAGAATACCCCTTTTACGAAATATAATATATATAATACTCCTGTTAAACGAATAAGTAACTTATTTGACACACTCATCTTACCAACACGTTGCCGGTCAGTCACGTCAAAATGATAGTTTCATAGAAGTCGTTCGTGGGACTTCAGCCCCTCACCATAAATATGGAACCCTCACGCTAGTGACGTCACAACGCGGCGTATCCCAGTTATTTAGATACACTATATGACGGATCGGTGAAATGACGGTGACGAGACTCGTAACTGAGTAAGTTGTATGTATCGCTCGCATTCTCCGTTGCATTCCAATATTAAGAATATTATCGATTACCATGTTATGACGTCACGTCATACTGTCACTGACACCATGACATTTGACCGACAATAAAATACAGACATTCAAAACTTAGTATCATAC
Source organism: Mythimna ferrago (assembly GCA_910589285.2). NCBI lineage: Eukaryota > Metazoa > Arthropoda > Insecta > Lepidoptera > Noctuidae > Mythimna > Mythimna ferrago. The sequence continues at coordinate 9,450,817 of OU342693.1, forward strand.
TTTTAAATTGGCTCGAAATTGCAATCGGAGCCCGAGATTACCAGTTATTAAAATTTGAGTTAGGCATAAAACATGATTAATGTTTTATTTAACTTATAAAACTTTATCTAACAATGTTAATAAACTATAACGTCAAAAAAGTTGATAAAATTTCCAATAAAAATACCTTTTTTTTTTCAAATCTCTAATTTTAGGACAAATTGTAATTTTAAACATATATAATACAATAATGTGCTACAAGTGTGTGTGTGTTGTAATATATGTGCTACAAGTTATTAACACTTTATGGCAATCCATACGTAGACATAGATGGTATTGAAAATTGTCATAGATTAATATTATGGACCCTGTCGGGTACAGCATAATTAGGAGAGAGGAAGATGGCTAGGAATTTAAAGGCCAGTGTATATTTCTTGCTTTTTTGCAGCAAATGGTATGACGGAAAGTCGGAAACAACAGCAGAAAGCAACGAAGATCAAGTATTTCCAACTTCTACGGCTGCTACAAATCCTGGACTGATAGATAATAGCACAGTTACCTTCCGGAGACGACCAACGCTCATCAAGCAACTAAGAGCACAGAACATAGAGGGTTACTGCCCTAAAGCACAGTAAGTAGAGACCCATTTACGTGATATATGCAATATGGAAGAAATTTGCACCTTATAAGAACTACTTGCAGCATCTTAACCCTGTTTAAGCGGTGATATTTTTACTTTTGCTTCAACTTATGGTAAGACACAGGTAATTATATCGCAGCCTATATCAGACCATTTTTTTAAATGAAGGAAATCATTAAATAACTTCACTCGTTATGGATGGAGCGAGGGGAGTGTCAGACTTTTACTAGCTAAAACCGACCTGTGCTTCTTCAGATGCAGTCCAGGGTTACGGTGACTCTTTCAGGCAATCCCGCAACCCTAGTACCCGTGCTCTATCAATCATGCTAAAGTCCAAGCAGGAGGCTTATGATTTTGAATCATTTTACTTTAACATCATTCATCTTTTTCTATCTTCAGCTTCCTTAATGGCTAAACTTGACTGACCGATATGTGAGGCGTTCTAGTCATAACTTATGATAATCTAACTTTAAGGTTTTAACGTTTTGTCTAAAGAAGTTATAAATCCCGTTACCTGTAGATCCCTGTGATCTTACCTCCTTCACCACGGCCTACTTCCAATTTAGAAGTCAGTTGTTAAACTCAAACCTTCCACAGATTAACAGACATCTACATCCCGATAGACCTGGAAATAGGAGACCTCGTAACAAACACCAGCAAGACAGCCGACACTGATAGCACACAGATTTTGGACAGCGAAACAGACAGTAAAGGAACATATTCTCAGAACACAGAGGATTTACCTCATAGCTATTATAATCTAGGATTTGAAAAGAATGAAAATAGTAAAGTTCCGGAACCTCAGTACCCTACTATAGATCCTTCGCTGAATTACACAGTGAACGCAAAGAGTGGAGTACTGCTAGATAATAAGACTTATGATGTGTAATGCACTAATGATGTTGAATTAATTAATTAAGTAGCTATAAGTTATTTCGTATCCATTTGATTATAAGTTGATGATAAAATTTATGGATTTTAATAAAACATTTTTCAAACAGTTTGCGATTTTGTTTTATATTCTTCAACTAACAAAAGTGACTATGGTGGACCTCAGTAAAATGCTCAATGACCTCAGTAGGGCTTCGGAAAGGGTGGGTCTTAAAATTAACAAAGGCAAAACCAAGGTCGTGGTAAATATCCATGTAGCTACCACTCCTATCAAGATCGGAGACTGCGCTCGAAATTGCAGGTGATGACATTTTCCTGGGACAAACCAGTCTAGTTAGGTAGGTCTAACTGGAAAAAAATGTCAATCCAAATCGGATAGGCAGAATTCGGGAAGCTGCGCAGTATTTTCTCGTCCTACAATACATTTCTCATCGGTCTCAAGAAGAAAGTCTACGAGATTTCTTGCGTAATCGAATCAGTAATAACCCGAAAAAATTCCAAACTTAAGTGGCAGTGTGCAGGGCATATTACTCTTAGAATTGATAGTCGTCGACTCTGTAGGGCCAAAATAGGGCATGCAATACCGGTTTCCCAGTTTTCAGTTTTACCGGTAAACCGCCCATTTTCGCGATAATTAAATTACCGGTAATTTTACCGGTTTAAGTTAATTTGAGTTTATATACTTAATTGTTCTATAAAACTACTGAAAAAAATATTAAGTTGAAAATTAAGACTAATAAAATTGGTAGCTTACATACTCATTGTTTTTTATTTGAGAAACCTTTATAATTTGATTGTTTGTTAACATGTGATAATGAAATTGTTTAAATTAATATAAATGTGCGACATTTACTCTTGACTGCGCCAAAAGAAATGTCATGTTTTTAGAATTTGTGTTCCTATGCTCATTTTAAGCAATAATATAAACATGTTTACCACCATATACCTTGTACACTTATTAATTTTTTGCTTTAAGACTACCTAATCAAATTGTTATATATCACATTGAAAAATACAAAAATTACCGTTTTTACCGGTAAAAATATTTCTATTACCGATTTTTTTACCGGTAATTTTTTTTTACGGTAATTGCATGCCCTAGGCCAAAATGATCTAGAGTAGCAACCGCGTTCCGGAAGACGCAGCGTTTAATGGCTTCCCATAAGGTGCACTGATCATTTATTTATGTTAATCCAAAATGGTAAGCAAACTTATAAACTCTGGGGTCGGTGAATCTCTAGACAGTCACACTTTGTAGGTACTTAAAACTAAATATTATAAATAAATAGTATATTTCTAACCTGTCACCGGTAATTTGTAATCTGTAGCATTTTTTCATTTATAACCTGCCCCCCTAGCCAAGTTACAACCGTATCGTGTCGAATTCCGTTCTCCAATTGATAAAGCTTTGGTGTCAGCAATTGTAGAAAACGATAAGTGGCTAGCTATATTGACGCACCTGCGTCGGCCGCTCGTTCTACAATGTAGCGTTTGTTTATCAAAGGATGTAGCGTTAAACGTTGTAGAAATTAATTCTATCATTTTGAACGATGTGAACTTGGCTAAGAATTTTCTATTCGCTTGTTCCGAACATGCGACTTACTTTGAGATGACGTCATTCCCATACGTTTTATCACTTTTCGACAGCGTTAACGATTGCAGAATAACAACTTGGCTAAGCGTGCTGGTATGGGTCGCGGAAATCAAATAGAAGTGAGTCGCACACGAACGATCGTTGTAGCGACACTCCGGGGAAGCCTATGTCCAAAAAAAAAATTTCCATTAACGGACTTTTAGGCTAAAATGATAATAATGATGAACAAAAGTGAAAGGCATATCCAGAAACCAAACTCAGTCCACATACAGATTGAAATAGCTTTAATAGTATTTGAATGCTCTACATACTTGAGAAAGTAATATGGCCAACACTTCGCCTATTTTTAGCCGCAGACTCGACTGCGCAATACGAACAAGTATGTAATAAATATTCAAGAAACATCCGTCCAGAACATTAACAATAGACATTAATAGGACACACATGTCGGGACTATATAGGCTCCTAACATCGCCCTATTACTTACTTATATGAAGCTACATACATAATCGTTTAGTACAGATCACTTTGGGAAGGCACCTCGCTAGATGTAACTACAACATTATTGCGAGTATTGACCTGTTGTATTGGCCTGTTGGTCTAGTGGTTAGTAGCCCTGACTACTATGCCGGAGGTCGTGGGTTCCACGAAAATGCATAGTCATCGGGCATACAGGGTTTGTTTCGCTCCCACTTGCATCTAATGCCCACTATGAGCTGGCGTGACCTGTGTTGTACCTACTTATACTCCATTTGTTTAGGTAGTTAACTAAATGTAAACAATCTTAACATGTCTTTTATCTAAAAACTTGTCTAAAAAATTTATTCAAAAATGTTTACATTTAGGTATTTACCTAAACCGATGTTAGGTAATTAACTAAATTTAAATGATCTTTGTATGTCTTTTATACGATTTATTTTTAAATAAAAAGACATATCAAGATTGTTTACCTTTAGTTAGCTACCTAAAAAGATGGAGTATAGTGTCGGTGGTGTCCAACTTGTGATTTGGGTAGAAATATAACAAGGTGTAAAAAATATTGGAATCGATTTAGTTACTGATTCTGAACACACTATACTCAGGTTTCGCAAATATGTACTGCAAATCATTTTGTAAAGGAAAATGTACTAGAACAGAACACTCCACGCTATAATCGAATGCGACACGATCATTACGCTTCGACGCGCTAATTGTTTAACTAAGGCTTTAATTAAGCGTCGCATATATGCTAATCGGTTCGGTTAGTTCCGTCAGACTTCGGGACATCTTCAGTCAATCGTTCACATGAACCAAGTGCAGTAAACATGCCTGCCGGAGTCATTTTCGTCGTTTACATACCTTCAAGCAACTATGAACATATACTTAGATTTGGCAAGCCGAAAGATCTCGTGCTGGTTGAAGATACAGAACTTGTCAAACCTGCTAGATTAGCAGTAGAATTACGGAATAAGAAGTCAAGAAGTATCCCCGTACATTTAACGCAGCATTATTATAATGAAGGATACAGTCAGCCTTTAGAGAACATTGATGAAAGTGATGAAGTGTTTACTATGGAAAATGTAAGTGCATTCATTAGATTTCTCAGCGGTTGCCAATTTATTTGGGCAACGTCTATGAATGAAATAAATATAGGCGGGTATAGATAGAATACAAAACAAATGACATCATGTCCACTTAGGAATCAATCTGAAAATCAAACCTATTTAGGTATAGTCTGTCTAAAAAGTCAAACGACTTAGGTAATTCGAACAAAGTTAATAATTATAATCTTTCGCTTCATTAGATTTGTTTACCTTAAAAGGAATACGCTAGACAATTGACGTCATTTATTAGCCCTCAGAAATATTAGTAAAAATAAAGTACTACTAAAATTACACTACAGAAATGCTACTAAAATTATAAAAACTATTAAAATTCCCAAGTCATTTGACTTTTTAGACAGACTCTAATAGATAGGTTATTGACTTCTACACTAGCATTCTTGGTGGCTGAAAGTTATGAAATGTTAACGGAGGTTGATATCCTTTCCCAAAAATTCACATCGCAGCTCAGGCTTTTTTATGTATACAAAAATTATGTATACAAAAAAGTAAATTAAGGACTAACATGTAGGTATGTACTGAAACATCATACAATAACTACGCCTTTTGTGGGCTGGAAACTCGTCAAATAGTTCTTACCGCTCTTAATAGTGCTAGAGGAAATGTCCAACTTTTACTGACTAAAGCCCACCTGTGTTTTTCAGTTGCCCTTTGCGTTCCAGAGCCGCGGTAATTCTTTTTCACAGCACAACTTGTGTACTTACCCATTACGCATTAAAATGCTTACCGTTAAAAGAGTGTATAGTTGATGAAATTATCTCTACTGGAATACTAACTCATTCAATTATAAACGCGCTATTAACTGCATCATCGTCTACTCTTACATTCATCTCGATAAGTACTATTTTCGTATAACCAGTGCCAAAAGTAAGAAAGAAAGTAAAAGCTAAATATGTAATTAACATTTTACACAGATACTACAAGAGCTACTAAGCAAACTACACGTGGAGCATGTAGTTTGGATGAGTGACAAAGCCGGAAACTATTTCGAGATCGTGTTCCCTCTGCCAACTGGCGATCAATGCGAGACGATGCTGCACTGTCTCACCCAGCTGGGAATCGGTGTGCGATGCAAATCCATTGTCAGGTAACACCATGAACATTAGAGCTGTAGGTCCTTACAAAGGCGCATAAAATTTTCCGCAGGTATTGGAGTGTTGTCTTGTATTTGGTTGCTCTTCATGCGTCGCAGGCGTTGCTTACTTGATAAATGTATCGTTTTCAACAAGTAACATGCAGATATTTTGACAGAAATTCAACAACGAAAGCTTGTGTGTAGATATCTACATATTTTTTTTTTTTATCTGTTATAAACTAGTACTTGACTGCGATCCCGCCTGATTAATTGATTTAGATTTAGATGAGGTATATATTTTTCTTTCATTCAACTGGCGATCAATGGGAGACGATGCTGCACTGTCTCACCCAGCTGGGAATCGGTGTGCGATGTAAATCTATTGTTAATACTATGAACATTAGACCTGTAGGTCCGCAGGTATTGGAGTACGTATTTTGTATTTGATTGCTATTCATGTGTCGAAGGCGTTGGTTACTTGACAAATATTTCATGTTCAGCAAGTAACATGCAGATAATTTAACAGAAATTCAACGGTGCACAATTAATCACATCACATTAACGTCATAAAAGCGAAAGTTTGTGTGTACCTATTTCTGTATCTGTATGTGTGTAAAAATATGTAAATAATATTTTTACATTAGGTGACAACGATAATAACACGTGACGATATCGAACTGTGTAAGTTGCTGGTAAGACTTGTACTAGGTGGCATAATGCATGCAAACTGTTGGTTAATGCCAATTGTCAACTCGTCATCGTCAGATAAATGAAACTACCAGCCTCATGATATCATGTCGATACCTATCCTTAGCTAGCACCTAATGTAAGAACAACCAATGGCTGAGCGGATTTCGATGTAGCTTTGTACACTTGTAGACCATATTCTGGAATAGCACTACTTATTAAATAGGTATGTCCCCTTTGGATAATTTTCCTCTATCACACAAGCGAAGACACTGGCAACATCTAGTAGCTCTGTTATACTCAAGAATCTATGTGTATCGATGTGGAAAATAATAAAAATGCTGGAGTAATTGAACAAACCATGCGTACAACAGATTCCTGCGGAAAATCGTGAAGCTCGGTCACATGGAACGCCGATTGTTGCTTCGTTTTCCTTTCAGTTGAAGTATATCCTACCTAAAAATAAATTTCTTTGCAGTGTACTTTCGTGTAATGTTGTGCACTCAGCTTTACAAAACGAAAAAATCACTGATGATACAGCATTGTAAGTAAAAGAACCACAATATCGTCGCTTAAGTTCTAACAACGCGTATGTCTAAATCGGGAACTTTTCAGGAGAGCAAATAAACTATTCAGTTTTGAGAAAAGAGTGCCTTACGCACAATTAGTCGCTATGCAGTACAACCATAGATATCCGAGTACAACTGAGTTACAACGGTTTATACCTTTTCTGTTCAACTTACATACGTATTGTTTTTGATGTGACACTACTACACGTAGGTACAGGAATACTTACACAGTCTGTTCTCTATATATTTCTATGGCGACGACACTCTGTCAGGGAGGTGTCAGTGATTATATCACCGGGCCGCAAGATTCGTATTTGCATTGAAATAAGAAAATTGATTGAAAATTTAAATTGGACGACAACCATTTGTACCTATTTTAGCGGGCCTGCGCACGTGATAGTTTGACCTATTAATAACTAGACAGAGCAACATTTTAAATGTAGATTTTTTGAAAAATGGGACCTAAGTATATAAAAAGTGGTTAAATTGATTCTGCTCGTTATTCTGATCAAAGTATTTTCAGGTTTTGCGCATTTAACGTTACACGTTGTATACAACGTACGGCGTAAGTCATTTAATTTTTTCCAAAAATTAAATGACTTACGCCAACTTAGAACTTATGCGACGATATCTAAAATCATACCAACCTAAAACTAGAGACGACCATATATTGTCCTATTATACTCGTAGACAAAAATCTGAAGACGCAACACGATGGCGAAACTTCGTGGAATCTATAAGATCTAAACTAACAGTGAAGCAAGTTGTTGACGGAGTGAGGGGCGGGGGAGAGCTGTCATTCGATTACCTTACCCTAATTATAACGGCTGAGTGAGTACTTAACCAGACCATTATGTGATCAGCTGCTGAAATGGTTACCTCGTAATTGACCATCTTTTTGTAGTTTGTACCTAAGTATTTAGAGCTGTTTTACTTGATCTTAGAAGCTGGTTTCGATATGACGATATGTATCCTACCTAAAAACGAAATAAACATTATTTTATTTAGTTTAGTTAAATACATAAATGCATATCGTCATATCGCTCTTTAAAAAATGCTCGGAATGTAAGTACTACAGCTGATCATCATTTGTAAATTGAAAATTCGAAAATAAAATAATCAACCAACCATATTGGCCATAAGTATTTATGGCTGAATTAAATAAATCAGCTGCAGAAAATTCAGGGCATTATTTTGACCTGGTTCTCCCTCTATAACCATTAACACCCTTCTATAACTATACCTCCATCTTACATTATGTTTGTATTTTTTTATTCCATACACAATGTACCTACCTACAATCAATATATTACTATCTATATCAATCAATATAATATGGCTATCGAAAACATCAAAAACACCTTTATCATTATTTATAATGTCTTTTACAATGGCGTAGTTGGCACCATGACACATTTTATAATTAGATAGTAATTAATTCACTTTCATCTTTCGTTTTTAAGAAGCTACATAATTATATTTATCATTATTTATGTTGGGACACAACTAACCAACTAAAAACTTAAGTTGTTTTTAACCCACTTAAAGGTCTCTGCACACAGCCGGCGTGGCGTGGCGGGGCGCGGCGTGGCGGGCCGACGACGCTGCGCTGGCGCGGCGGCATCGGTCACACTGCGGGCGCGATCACGCCGACCGTATCGCGACGCTATTCATTCATCAAAAAGATGTTGAGCGATTCAGACGTGGAAACGCTCTTGCTCTTATTTGCGCTAGCTAAGAAAAAACAACGTAAACGGAAATGGGTGCATGAAATAAATCGCCCGTCCCGGCCCGTCGTTGCGCGGCGGCGGCGTGGCGCGGCTCTGTGTGGCGTCGTCCGTAATATCTAGTACATTACAACTGCTCAGTGTCGCGTTGCCGTCCCGTCCCGCCACGCCACGCCGGCTGTGTGCAGAGACCTTAATGCAGCCATCGACAGGGGGGCGGCAGCAGCCGTCGACCTATATTGACACTTGATACATACGATGGCTGACGCTGATCTTCATTTGTTGAAATGTCGACGGCCGCCGTCGAGCGTCAGCGTCAACAGCTGCCGCTAACGTGTTGACTGCTGCAGTTATATCTGCCGTTAGGCCCCTCGCCCACGACGACTTTTTCTATCGATGCTGTCGCGCGTTTCCTAAGCGTGCGACAGCTTCGCTACTAACGCGCTTTAGTCGCATTTGTAAGCGCTATAGAAAAAATACTAGCGCCCTACTAACGCGCTACAATATCGCGACTGTATCGATGCGAACACGCTACAGCAGGGTTTTTCAACCTGTGGGTCGCGACTCCGAGGGCGGTCGCGAAGCTTTTATAGTGGAGTTGCTAAAGGTTGGGAAAGCTACAGCAGTAAAAAAGAAACACATTTATATGAAAAATGTAAAAAAAAAATTTATTAATTATGCATATATCCGAACCGTAATTGTGAAAATGAATGGATTCAATATTAGTTACAAAAAAAAAACAACGGGTAACACCGTTAAACAACCGGTCGCGATATATTTCTTCATACTAAAAGGGCCGTGGTATGAATAAGGTTGAAAAACCCTGCGCTACAGTATCACTACAAAAAGTCGCCGTGAGCGAGGGGCCTTAGTAACATACCATTCGTATGTTTGAGTTCCTATGTTAGATTATAAGTGTTTTGTATTATGTTTCAGTTCCCTTGCTGCCTTAGGTCTCGTAGAAAACAATGCTTCGAATATTGTCGCCGCCATGTTAGTTTCACCACTCATGGGCCCCGTGATGTCTATCACATTCGGCGTCATCATATCTGATAGGAGCCTTGTGAGGAGTGGCTTCGAGAGTCTGATCTTAGGAATGTTCATTTCTCTGCTGTTTGGGTTCATTTTTGGACTGATACTGGGAAGTACTGACATGCCTTGGGGATTTGGCGATTGGCCTACAGAAGAAATGAAGGGTCGGTAAGTAAATCCAAGAATAGGACGGTAATGGGATACTGTGACACTTCCTTGATCATCATCATCATTTTCCTGCCCTAAGCTTGGGTTGGCGCTACGATTTTCTTTCATTCTGTCCTGTCACCCGTATAACTAATTCCCTTTTCTTTCCTATCACTATTCACCAGTGATGTATAAGATACTCTATACAAAGTATCTGAAATACAAGATGTAAGATACTTTACAGAAAAGTATTTGAGATACAGATAAAAGTAGTTTTCTGAAAAGGTATTTGAAATACAAGATACAAAATACCTATCTTTAAAATACTTTTTAAAGATAAAATACTTTTGTAAGGAAACAACATTTAATTGAACTTAAGTTTATTTATTCGAGAAAACAATTTAGACAAAATATGGATAAAACATACTGATTAAGTCTCAATTATAATCTATAATATAAAAATGAATCGCAAAATGTGTTGGTAAGCGCATAACTCAACAACGCCTGGACCGATTTCGCTAATTTTTTTTTTGTTGTGTTCGTTATTATGAGGAAAAGGTTCTTATGGAAAAAAAAAAAATTAGGGTAGTGTAGGGTAGAGTAGCGTAGTGTAGGGTAGTGTAGGGTAGAGTAAGTTAGAGGAGGGTAGAGTAGGGTAGAGTAGAGTAGGGTAGGGTAGAGCAGGGTTAGAGTAGGGTAGAGTAGGGTAGAGTAAGGTAGAGGAGGGTAGAGTAGGGTATACTAGGCTGAAGTAGGGAAGAGCGGGAGCGAAGCCGCGCGGGTACAGCTAGTAAGGTATTAAAATTGAGACGTTTTTTTTTTGTAATAAGGCATTAAAATTGAGACTTAATCATTATGTTTTAGTTGAGATTTGAGTAAAACTAATTCCTCAAACATACTGTCGCTCATCTTCCTTCGATGAGGCCTCATGATCATGCTCATGATGATGATGGGACATCTTAGACGATGACAATTGTAGGACGATAGTGTCGCCATCTGTCATTTTGGACCCCGACAATGTCGACAAAATTTTAAAATAACGCGCTGCGTTCCGTTTCGTTCGGAAACAAAAACTGCGAAGTTTATTTTAGTAAAAGTATCTTAGGAAACAAAGTATCTTCAAAATACTAAGATAACAGGAAAATATATCTAAATATAAGATACAAAATAAAAAAGTATTTGAAATACAAGATGCAAATACGTATTTTGTATCTATATTTCAGATACTTTTATCTAAGATACGTCACATCTCTGCTATTCACACAATCCGTCCATGTTTTCTTTGGCCTTCCTCTCCCCCTCCATCCCTATTATCCGGCTAATTTTAGATAAGTTCAATAAAGTCCGTAGGTATAATTAGATGTTTGTTAATCAATCACATTTAATGGACAGATTTGAAATGAAACTTGGAATACGAGAAGATCATCACCACCACTGACCATCCACCATTTTTATACCGGTAGTAGCTGAACGTTCCACGTTCCTACGGCATAATATTGAATTTCATGCGGGCTTTAAGATGACCTTAATAGCCTAAACTCTTCGTCAATATTATCAGTATAACTTTTAAAGCTTAGTAACAAAATATTGAATCCCAAAACTTTACTAAGTAAAACAGCCGTTAGCTAGGGTAAAATTTTCAGTGTGCCGACATTATGAAACGTTTAAGTGGGTAAGCAAAACAGTCTTGAAATTCATAAACGATGTTGGCAAGGGTAACTACTGAATGGAAGATTACTTCAGGTAATAGTGTTAACACTCCAAAAAGTTTAGGAAATATAGACGTCGGTTTTCCCGTATGATTACAATTTAGGTGTCTTCAAAGCTAGATTGAACGGGCTCTTAGTAAACTAGTGCGCTTCACCATCAACGATTGAATCGTTGCTTACCATCAGGTGGGATCTCAGTCAAGCACTAGTTTATATCAATTAAAAAAAGAAGGTAACACACGCTGTAACTTGGTACGATGGATTTGGTCCGTCCGTACCAAAGTAGAGCGTGACTTGGCGTAAGTTTGGTCCAACACGTTTTAACACTATATCGGGGTACATAAGGTACACATCGTGGAATACAAGCGTATTGGTAATGTTGTGTGTTTTAGAGGTAACGTTCGGTCCTTATGGATGGGTGTACTGTGGGCTCTGACATCTGGAACAGGCGTGGCACTGGCTTTACTCCAGGGCAGTGCTGGACCACTCATCGGTATTGCTATTTCAGCGTCCTTGTTACCACCTGTCGTCAATTGTGTGAGTATTGTGATCATTTGAATATACTAAAGGTAACACAAGGCTAGTTTTTTTTTATTTAATGACTCAAAAGTCCAACAGGAAGAAAAAATACAATGCAATTCGATACCTACAAAGGACGAGAAAGTCTCGGCAAAGAAATAATAATAATAATTTGTTACACTAAAAAATACAATTTCACTGTGCTCATAATTATGATATTAAGTATTACATAACATAAAAATTGTGCCTAAATTAACATGTGCTGCCGAACTAGGCTTGGGGAGCCTGTAGTCTCGGCAAAGAAAGTAGTAGAGTGAGACTAGAGTTGAGCTCAATTATCTAATATAAATGAGTCCAATTAAGCCACTTAGATATAATGTATAATATAATAGAATCCAGATAATTTGTTTTGAGCTGAGAAATCATTAAATAATTTCTCCCTCTTTGGATGGAGTGAGAAAACCAACCTGTGTTCCTGCCTGCTTTTACAATTAGGCCCACAGTAACTCTTTCGATCCCGTAGGGCTGGGGGTTATAAATACCTGGAGGCCTATAAGTGAGAGATGCTCTTTAAACTTTTGACTAAGTACCTACTTCTTTTAGTAATCAGTCATAACTTGTGCCACTAGACTAGGTACTTACCCACTACTAATGTTTTCAGGGATTATATTGGGCATTAGCGTGCATTTGGCTGTTGTACCCGGGCGTCAAGGTCCCGCATATAAAGGGAGAAGCCTATACAGGCAACTCATCCTACACACCCTTGTACCATGAATATCTTCCTATCGAGTTTGCGGTAAACGGTAAATATGATTATTAACAGCAAATAATAAGAATGGGCCCAGCAAGGTGGAAGACCAAGAATCTGCTTCGGAAAGGAAGATTCGACCCAGGTACGAAAGGCAACGAAGGAACAGAAGTGGGTGACAAAAAAAAGTCAGTAAAAGTCTGACACTATCTCCCGCTCCGCCCAAGAGCGGGGGATGATTTTCCCACCTAAAAAATGTATTTAGAAATAATATATAAGTAGGTATGTTTATCAGTTGCACTAGCTTCTGACGTTTTATAAGTAGGCCTATGTGAAATAAAATATTTTTAATTTTTTTGAATGAATCGTAGGTTCTTCAAAATGTTTTCTTTCTTATCCAGGCATAGTGAGCTGCTGTCTAACAATAGTGAACGTGATCTGCATCTTTATAACCGCCATAATATTCCTGAAGATCAAGGAAGTAGCAGCACCGTACACGTCCAGTCCAGACCTCAGGAGATTTTGGGAGCAGGACATCAAAGTGGCCAGGGAAGCTAACCGAGCTAACTTGCATAAGGCGGAGGATGATGAAAGGGCTGAGTAAGAACTTCTACTAACTGACTAAAATATCTTACTTAGTACATTTTGATTCAAAGAGATGTCAGCAAACTGTATGGGCCCAGGAGGGTCGAAGCCTCAGGTTGCGCAAAATAGAACCCTGAGGCTCTGCAACGAAGGCAAAGAAGGAACAGGAGTAGGTTTTAGTCAGTAAAAGTCTGACAAGCCCTCGCGTTCAGCCCTAGAGCAGGAGAAGTCATTGGATGATTTCCCACCTAAAATAAAAGCCTTGGCGGCTTATAGTCGTATATAGGGGCAGTGGTCTGTGTCTACTCCAATATGGTCTAGCTCTCACCCCAGGATGTTGAGTTGTTGATTCTATAATAGACGCTAAAATCAGGCATGTCAGGAGCCAGGCCCCTCGAAATGTATCCGCCATATAGATTTATATAGACCCCGTAGTTACGCCAATACCTTAATTAGCCACCTACCTATTACAGCGGTAAATTTATACTAACGCATTTAATGACAATTTGCTCCTTTCTCATCACATCAAGTAAATGAATAGATATCTAGTCTTATCTTCTATGCTAAGATTTTTGCAACTGTTTTGATTGTACACGCGTTACTTATCTCGTCAATGATTTGCGCGGAAGGTCTTGCTCGATGACGCGGGTCAGTAGTAAAGCATATTATCTTGTGGCTGATATACAGCTGAGTAAACAACCACGGATATTATTAGTAAACAACACTATATAATGTAGGAATGAGCAAGTCAGCACAATTTTATTTTCGAGGAAATTAACTTTAAAAAAACTGAAGTTCTTATACCAATGACTATATAGCCTCTTCTCTTTGTCCTGTGCCTAGCAAATAGTGTAGGCACCAGGGTAGCTGAAGCGAATTTCCCAAGTAAATATTTAGGTCATAAAGAATGGTACGGCCGCGCCACTTTTTTGCTCGCCTTGGCCGGCATTGCCGTACCCCATTTGAAGCCACAGGGATAAAAATTTTACAAGCGGAACTTCGCTTTTTGGAAGGCCTCCTACAAGGTGGCCCAATGACCTGGTAAAGGTTGCGGGAATCCGAGGCCTATGTCCAACATTGGACGTATTTCGGCTGAAGATGATGATGATGATGGAAATTCGCAAATGTGATGTAGTTGTAGCGAGTGATGTCTAATGATGCAGAATACATAACCATAAGTTAACCTACCAGGCTACCAGCGGCCGAGCTGCTGTGACATGAAATTTATAAGTTTTAACTCCTTAATTCCTTTTTCATCTTGGTTACATTCCCGTACTCGTTACATTTCCGTAGTTCGGCAAAGAATCGTGATCGCCCAGTGGTTAAGGCCTCTCATGCATGAGGTTCGAAACCAGGCAAGTCCCAATGTGAATTTTACAATGGGACATTACCAACACTCCGTGCCTCGGAAAACACGTAAAAGGCTTTGGTCTCGATTGCCATTGATGGATCTTTGACAGTCGTTACAGGTAAATCAGACGCCAGAAACTCTATCCATCATTCAATCCAAAGAGTATCGTGTTTCTCAGTAACTGGATTGTGGAGGTCTGTTAAATAGTCGCTCCATGTAAAACACGGCATCCAGTTAGGCTGTAAGCCGACCCCAAGCTACCTGGGAAATGGCTACGGAGATGAGTTGGGCAAATTAATTTCATTTGCCTGGTGTACTCCTTAGATTGGTGCTAGAAGACCTCAATCATGAAACCGATGAGGACATGAAGGAGAAGCTAGAAGCAGCTGTTGAAGAAGCATTAGACGATGAGACGTACAGGAAGGTGAAGAGGATGAGCTATCAGAGTCACAACGCAGACGAGGTAGGTACCTGCTTGAAGAAAAATTAATGAGAGGACGATTTCTCATCTCTTTAAGATTGTTTGTGCACACAAGTGACTCAAAATATAGGCTCAGTAGCACATTCGAGCGACTCAAAATATAGGTAACTTAAAGATACACATTTCATTCTGAGAATTCAGAATATGTTGCACCACACAGCGCTGCGCCATAAACAATCTCGATTAGCAGTGCTAATCTCTGCGCTAGCCGCAGCGACGAAGTCCAAATAGGTAAGTACATTGGATTGTTCCTAAATCAATCAGCGCTGCGCTCAAGGCTGTTTTCTTAGAAAATAGCACTGCTGAAATGTGTGTCTTTTCGTGTAGTAAATAAAGTTATATTTTGAGTCGCTTTTCGCGCAGCGTCGTTTTGATGTAAAACAAAAGATGAACTCTGTAATGCGAACTGACCCTAAGAAATGCTTGAAAGACTTGAAAGGCTACACACAGTCCGTAGGATAGTTATACAAGTTCCTTGATGGGCTATGACCAGGATAAAGAGACAAAAAAAGCCGATAAGTATCTATTCGCTACGCCAATAATACCGACAATTTACGCTAACTAAACCTTATCTCCACTTTTCATGCAATGTTATCACAATGGCATATGACGTGATCTCTTGCGCAACCCTCAGAGATTGTTCAGACTCAGATATATCTAAGTTTTCACCAGCAAAACATACCATGTTTATAGATAGGCGTTGCTTATGCATTACTAACATATAAGAGGTGGTGTCTTAAAAAATCTGAAAGTTGTAGTGTAATTTAGAATCAAACTAACTTGCAACTGGACAAAGACATTTAAAAAATATCTATTATACACATTCAAAGCAATGAAAATGATCTATTAACGAAACAGTCACGAATATTCACGATCGTGACGCCAATAACACAAACCGACGTACGTTTGAGTTTGCATTATCTAACGGGAAAACCAATTTCGTCACGAGTCACGGCCGCTCTATTTATATTTGAATGTTTCAGGTTAATCGTACGATTGGGCTGTCGAGGACCCCCATCTCATTGCTGTCAAGCCAGTTGAACTCCGGAGTTAGCACTCCCACTGGCCGCAAACCTTCAAATGTAGATGACATAGCAGCATTGGATAAGCTGCTGACATCATTACTTGGCCTTAAAGACAGCAAACGCGGCAGGTCATTCGTCTCAAACCGAGGAACTCCCAGATCCAGCCGTATCTTAAGAAATGTACCAGACACGTTCGGACACAGCCACAGAAGGCGGTCGGAGTCGTGGCCAGAGAGAATATTCGAGGATTCTGTTGTTCGTAGCGTTATCAGCAACCTGCGAGCTAGTAAGAGGAGCTCGCAGATGGAGGAGGCTTTCATGACCCCGAAGTAGGATATTAGGACGAGCTAGAAGATAATAAGTAGTAGGTAGCCTACTGACAACCATGAGAAGTTTCATGATGTTGTAATTATCATATTTAACGAAATAGAATTTAAATATAGATTAGGTAAATATTTTTAAAATTCGTCAATAAATTACTGAGAAAAGTTTACGCACAACGATTGCAATCTCTCACTGGAGTGACATTTGACCCATTTGGCCTAGATGAGATCGTGGCACGTGAGCTCTCGCGATGCTCCTAGTTATTTACGTTCATCTTATATATTGGTCGTTTTTAGGGTTCCGTATCCAAATGGCAAAAAACGGAACCCTTATAGATTCGTCATGTCTGTCTGTCTGTCCGTCCGTATGTCACAGCCACTTTTTTCCGAAATTATAAAAGCTATACTTTTGAAACTTTATAAGTAATGTATTCTGTGAACCGCATTAAGATTTTCACACAAAAATAGAAAAAAAGCAATAAATTTTGGGGGTAGAACTGAAACTCAAAATTTTTTTTTTCATCAAACCCATACTTGTGGGGTATCTATGGATAGGTCTTCAAAAATGATATAAAGGTTTCTAATATTTTTTTTTTTTCTAAACTGAATAGTTTGCGCGAGAGACACTTCCAAAGTTGTAAAATGTGTGTGTGTGTGTGTGTGTGTCCTCTAACTTCTAAAATAAGAGAATGATAAAACTAAAAAAAAATATATGATGTACATTACCATACAAACTGCCAACGAAAATTGGTTTGAACGAGATCTAGTAAGTACTTATTTTTTAATACACATACGTCATAAATCTATAAAAATACACTATTATTAAAACATCGATCAAAGTTACAACGAACTCAAAGAACTTTTATATTATGTTACTTGCTGCTACGGAACCCTTCATGGGCGAGTCCGACTCGCACTTAGCCGATTTTTTTTATTTCATCGCCGCGTGAAACGAAATTATTCTTGCAACTTTATTTTATGATTATTTCATATTTTTTTTAGGATTCCGTTCCGATACCCAAAGGGTAAAAACGGGACCCTATTCTGTCTGTCCGTCTGCCTGTCATCAGGCTGTATCTCAAGAACCGCGATAGCTAGACAGTTGAAATTTTCACAAATTATTTATTTCTGTTGCCGCTATAACAACAAATACTAAAAACAAAATAAAATAAATATTTAAGGGGGGCTTCCATACAACACAATTTTTTTGCTGAAATTTCCTAAGGACGGTCAGAAACCCTTCGTGCCCGAGTCTAACTCGCACTTGACTATTTTTTTTTATGGAACAAAAAAAAACAGTTTTAATTGATTTATTCTTAAAATGGAAATTTCTCCATTGTAGTCATGATAGATTGGTAAATTGAAGTAAGGATTGAATTCATAGCTTCAACTGACCTAGGTACCTACTGTACGTAAGATTTCGTTGTAATTCAACTATTTAATCGATTCTGAAAGGCTGAGACTGTAATCAGTAAATTAATAACTCATTCGATTAGAATAAGTAGGAATGTGGTCACTTAGCTATAAAAAAAAAACAAACATAAAATTTTGTTAGATACTTATATCGATTTATTTATTTTGTATTCAATAAATATGTAATAAAAATGACTCGTACTTATGTGCTTAATTATTATTACAATTACATTAAGTAAGTACCTATTTTTTTACGTAGGTAAACGTTTTATCACAGCAAAGCTTATGTCGAGGTATATAATATAAAAAAGAGTATCTACTGCACGATCAGTGTAGTTAGAAAAAACTTGACGATAAGTGCTATTTTAAAACTAGATCAACATGGATTTACTAATATATTACTTATTACAAATATAATTTAGAACTTGGTCAAGATAATTGACTAATCTTTTTGGAAATTACTTCAGACCCAGTCTTCATTGATTTCGAATGTTTAACTTGAGAGGTGTACACATCATACCCTAATGATATCGTGTTGTCATATAGCACTCTATATCTCGTCGGCAGAAAATAGAAATTGATAATTTGCGCCGGTGGCCAAACCATCCACTCCGCGCGGTACAATCTGACAAACTTTTCTTTAACCTCTTCTTTGAAGTTTTCTAAGGGATCAGCTTCGAACAGGGCAACACTTCCAAAAAATGTGACTATTATAATTGGTGAAAATATAAATTGATCCAGCACCAATTTCTTTGCGACCATATCAAAAGTTTTTCCTATTATAAATTTATCTAAAACTTTGTACCAGTGATGGCATAGTATACCGACTGCTACACCAGAGAACGCCATGTGAGCGCACCTCTTTAGGTCATATTCATTTTGTTCCTTTATGTATATTTCGTAAGTCTGCTCCATGAGATCACCCACCGACGATAATGACAATGATATGGTCACATTTGTGTATAATAAATATTTGTCACTAAATGCTACTTTTATAAATCTTCTAACTGGCACTGCAGCTGTTCTTCTTAATGCGACTAGATTTCTCCACGTGGAACTTAATAATTTCATTATCTGTAAATGAAAATATAGTGTAAATGAAAAGACCGTCGTTTTAATTTAATTTGAAGTGATACATTATTAGAGCAATGCAATAGATAACTTTATTTTTTAGCCAACAGGCTATATATACATTAGTTCCGAGCGGGAAGCGAACCCACAACACGCAGCGCAGCAGTCAATCGCTCAACCACTGCGCCAACCGTGCTGCAAAAACGGCAATTTTACCATTAGAGAAAAATTCGTAGACATGAAATTCACCAACCCGCACTGGGCCCGCGTGGTGTATTATGGCGCATTCCCTCTCCTAGAGCGGAGGCCTGAGTCCCAACAGTGGGAACATTATAAAGCCGACTATGCTATGTTACCATCAGAGAGCACTGTTACAGGATAAAAGTAGGTATACCGTGTGGTTCGGAGAGGCAGTTCGCTTTAGTTACACAGTAAGAAAAGTAACTGACGAGTTGGCAAGGTAGGTACTTTCAGTTTTTGATTGGTGCAGATACTTTTGGAAGTGACCGGCAGCATATTGTTAGCTAATTCCTCATTCCGTACAATGGTCGTATTTACTATACGATATTTAGTTATTGCGGCTTATATGTATTTGAACGAAACATGTACCTAAGTCATGAAGCAAAGTAGACTAGAAAGATGCTATGCTAAAAGAAAGAACCTACACGTTGCGATAATTGGCAAATTTTTGCTCTCGGTGTGTTTTCGTCTATTCTAGCGTACGCTCTAAAATAGCTGCCCCCCTAGCCAAGTTACAACCGTTTCGCTTGTGCCGAACGCTTCGAGTTGACCTTGCCGCCAATTCTTTTGTTCTGACCACGTGACTGAGCGTTAAGACGACGTCATTTCCGTACATTTGAAGCTTTCTACAAGCGTTACTATGCAGATTAGCAACTTGGCTAGGGGTACAGATCGGTGCTTAGAGGATGAACGATAACGACACGATATCGGCGGATGGTAATTTCATTTATCTGACGATGTCGATTTGATATTGAACCAACAGCTTGTATGCAGTCTCGAGTATCTAATCGTATCAGCATTTGACTCGAATGATATGAATGAATGAGCTCGGTTTTTTTTTTATAACTGTCACACAACGCCATCTAGTCTCAAGCTAAGCAGAGCTTGTATTATGAGTACTAGACAACTGATAAACATACTTATATATTTCTTAGAAATATAAATAAATTACACCCAGACACAGAACAAATGATTGTGCACTCACACAAACATTTGTCCTGGGTGGGAATCGAACCCACGAACTCTGGCATAGCAGTCAGGGCCACTAACCATTAGACCAACAGGCCAGTCAAGGGTCAGTCAGGGGTTTCTAAGCAGATCAAATAAATTACAGTACAGTAGTAGTAGACAGCAGAGCAGTGGCAGTGGTGGTGTGTGGTGGTGAATGGTGTAGTGGCAGTGTAGTACTTTAAAACTAAGCCGAAAAAAAAAATACGTCGAGCCCCAGCTGTTTTATTATGAAGTATACTCGTAATATAGGGTTACTTTCTATGGATGACGTTTTGTGCGTACCTATATAGAATATATGGGCTCTAGGGCTGCAGAGGCTAAGATCTACCACACTGCCAATCGCCCAAGTATATACAGAGGCGTAAGATGTCAAAACTAACCAGACACCAAGAAATGAACTAACCGGCAAGAACTAAAAATCACTTAATGAATAAACAGCATTCACAGAAACAATTTATTATTAAAACTAATATTTATACCTGTTACAAAAACAAAACTAAACTAAATACAAAATTTAATCAGTAATCTATCGTATTAGTTGAATCAGGTCAATCTTCTCTTTTCTTTTTATTTGGCTATTCAGTCTTTTTGCTATCTTTTTCAGATTTTTCTGGCTTTGAATGCTTTACGTGGGAAGTAAACACATCATATCCCACTGATATTGTGTTATCATATGCTACTCTATACTTGGTTGGTAGAAAATAAAAGTTTATAATTTGTGCCGGTGGCCACACAACCCATTCAGCTTTATACAAAGTCCAAAACTTAGACCGCACTTCGTCAGTAAAGTTAGCTATGGGGTTATCTTCAAATATTGCTACTGTGGCAAAGAAAGACAAAATTACGAACGGAGAACAGATGAACTGATCCAGTAGTAATTTTTTTATAACCATATCAAAAGTTCTACCGACTATCACTCGATCTATAAAAATATACCAATGATGGCATATAACCCCTGCAGTGCTCCCAGAGAATGCCATATGAGCAGTACGCTTGAAATCAAACTTATCACTCCCTCCTTTATGAAGTTCATAAGTCTGTTCTATAACGTCTCCACAGGTTGACACTCCCATAGATATCACGATATTGGTGTAAATCAGATTTTTGCGTTGGAACGCATGATCAACAGCATGTTTATATGAATCGTAACTTTGGGAAAAGATTCTTCTCATTACCATTTTTAGCACATTATCTAAAACAAGTGAGTTAAAATGTAATTATGAATCAGTTTTCCAAAAATACTTTGTATTTACTATGGCATTACTTACACCAATAAAAAATCTTACAGGGCCTAGGTTTCTAGTATCTCTTTTTATTTTATATTAAAAAAAAAATCTCTTTTTAACAGATTAATGCTACCTCAATAGCTTTGCCAATGCCGATTTTTTGACATTTTCTTCTACAAACGCAGTATCTTAGGTTTAAATTACAGAAGTTCAAGTGCTCTTTGATGTTAAAATATATTCCTATCACTAGATCATACTAATTGTTAACCAAGTGTATATCATGCAATTTGTGGTTTTGAATGAGAACACCATAGCACTTAAGACACTTCGTGTTCTTATATTACGACTACACCCAGCTCAAGATATTTCATTATATAAAAAATTCATAGATAGGTACTCACATTTAATGTAACGAAGTAAATAAAACAATATTAAATTAATATAAATTCCATAACAGATGCTAAAACTTTTTCATATAATTTTATTCGTTATAGTATTATATAACGACGCTGAAATCAAATTACTTGATTTTTCAGGTAAAGTCTAACCTCAAACTATCAATAATTCAAACAAACCCCATGAAACCATGCTGATAAGTGTCACTGTCAACTATTGGTCAGTGTCACTGTCAACATGCAAGGCAGAATATCTATGGAATTATTATATATCATAATAATACCCTTACACATTTATGCTCACTATTCGCCATGCCATTCGGCTTCTCGTTCGACGAAACAATGTACGCAAGGCGAATAACCATTTCGATGTACTTACAATTACAATGCATGCATGATAACCGGTTGCCATGTCTTCTTCTTCTTGTTCCTGCCCTTGTCCCATCTTATTTGGGATCGGCGCAACACGTTTTTTTCTTCCATTCTACCCTGTCACTCGTCATGCTATCACTAACTTCCTTTTCTTTCATATCGCTCTTCACTCAATGCATCCATCTTTTCTTTGGCCTCCCTCTCCCTCTCCGACCATCCACATGTATACTCATAACTCTTTTAGTAACATGCATTTCATCCTTCCTCCTTACATGACCATACCAAGACTAACGATTCCCTCCCCTTCAGCTTGTCAGTCACTGGCGCCACTTTCAATCTTCCTTTAATATTTTCATTTCTCACTTTATCGTCACATCACTCATTCATCTCAACATTTCATCTCCGCTACATGCAATCTGTTTTCATCCGCCTTTTTCATAGTCCAACATTTTGATCCTTATAGTATGACCAGTCTTAGATTTTACCCTTCAATTTGAGGGGCATCCGTGGGTCACAAGTTGTTCCAGTGACCTGTCGCCATTTCATCCATCCTGAATTGATCCGATGTGTTATGTTTCGGTCTACCTCATTATCTCCTTGGATAAGTGACCAGAGGTAGTGCAGATTGGTATGGGCGTTCCAGCGAGAGCTAATGGCACAGACAAAACCGGAGAGACCGCCAAAATCGCAGAACAAGTACCCGGTTTTTGTTCTACTCAATTTTAAGCCAACATTCTCCAGTCTATACCACACCTCCAATATGCTTTCGACCTCTAAGCCACTCTCGGCAACCAGCACCATTTCGTCGGCAAACAGCATACACCAGGGAGAGAGCCTCTTCCTGGATGTCCGACGTCAAAGCGTCCATTATCATCAGGAAGAGGTACCTAAGGGCTGAGAGCCAACCCTTGCCTTGATGTAAGTCGACAGCCACATTGAAGCTGCCAGTGTTGCCCACCGTAGACCGGACTTGGGTACCGCACTGACTGTACATTGCTCGGATCAACTGCACTGGACTGCACATACTTCCCAGGCACACCTTTCTTCAGGGCCCACCACAGAACCTCACGAGGTACCCAGTCTTATGCCAATACTACGTGCAAGTTTTTATGCGTACCTCTTTTTCTCGCACACCTAGCTGGCGTATATAGCAAAAATGGCATGTTAGTTGCCATGTTGTATTTATAATTCATTCGAGTTACATACGACCAAAGACTTAACACTTGACAAACTATTGATGGCATCCGAAAAGATCTCAAAGTTGCTGCGTATATATGCGTTATTAAGCTATTGCATAGCTTCTATCGCGGGCCTTGAGCGTGGAGACCGAATCCAGAAATTCCGTAACGAAAATAACCTAACACCCCCCACTCATTTGTTTTTTGAGCGTGGTGACCGATAAGAAAACAAATGAGTGAACAATCAATCAAAATTCAATTCAATGTGTGAAAGTGTAACTTCAATTAATATCAAAGAAAAAAAAAACAAAGGAAAAAAATACTGCATAAATAAAATAAATGAATAATTATAATTGCATAAGTTGATAAAAATGCTATGCAATAGCTTTACCGCGGCAGTCCCCGAGTGCCACACGTCTTTTTTTTTGTCAAATAAATAAATTCAAGCCCCATACGCATACGCAGCAACTTTATGATCTTTCGTTTGGATTATAAATCCAAGTCCAATAACGAATCGAGTCTTAAGAGTTAGTTTTAAAAATTCATCTCTTAGTTGACTTCCTGACTTCCACTAATCGACTAATACTTTATGGTATACATTTCAAAACTTCTTCGTCTCGTCTCTATTTTCTATAGACAATGAGCTGTGACATTTTACATGGACTTTCTGAAATTGAGGAAATGAGGATTCGCGTCTTGAAATTTTATTCATTTTTGTGAATAGTATATGAAATTTTGAGGCTACATAAGTAAAACATTCACTATGGCAGGTAAACTTTTTAGATCAAATTCCATAACTGTATTGTCAATTGCTTAGATAACTGTGTTTATGTATCAGTTCGCGGCTATGTTGTACGTAGCTGCGAACTGACGCGAATCTTAATCGCGGCTTGTTTATCGTGTAAAATACACTGGAAGTGCTTAAAACATTGTATGTTTATACTTGCCTGAAGATTTCAGTGCCTATAGACAAGTTCCTGTGCTTTTCAGATAAATTAACCCTGGATAGACATGCTATGAAAGACCGGTCTACGTCCCATCTTCGTATTTATGTTGGCGGTTTACAAGAGAGTGCAAATGTTGACGAATTATACGATCACTTCATACAGTTTGGGCAAATTAACGGCATTGTCATAAATAGAAACTTTGGATTTGTACAATTCGAAGATGAGTCGAGTGCTCAGGAAGCTATCATCAAAGGCAATGGAAGTATGTTCCAGGGCAAAAGCCTTAACGTTAAAACCGCACAGACGAACCTTACAGTTGAAAAAAGGTAAACTACATTATGCAAATATTGAAAACATATAAATATATTTAAATAAATTCAATACCAGTACTTGATCCTATGGCACAACCTTATTGGTTATGTCAAAATAAAATGAACCCAGTGTAGCTTTGCCAGAGATCCTGAGAGTCAGGTTTTTTGGTTGTGTGTCCAGCCAAATTAGACGAGGTTCGGCCTGTCTAGCTTTTGCTAGTCTTTTAGGCTCTAGCGAGCAGACCAGTAATCATATTTCAGCAGTAGTTTGCAATTAATATTGAATGATTATGAAAACTATAAAGAAGACAAATCCATAATAATTTTACTGTTGTGTTAAAAGACTAAAGATTCAAGGGGGTCCAACCTTTTTTACACAAATGTCCAATTAAACTGGCTTGTCTATTTGACTTTTCGGTTTATAAACCTGGCAACCAAAGCCTAGTATGGGGCCTGACTTGGTTGGTAGCACAATTAGCTACCCCATACACAAGGGTTTTCCAATCAAACTGGTAGTAAAAGAAAAAATCTCTTCTGCTTTTTCATATTAGTGTAATATGAAACATAAATAATACCAATTTGTAAATTACTTTGCAAGAAATGTAATAGTCATATTAATAGTTAGTAAAGGGTGTCAACATCAGACCTGAGACCTGCCTAGTTTTGGAGTTACAGGTTTTTTAAATTGTAGCAACTAGAAATATGTAACCAAGATTTATGTAACTCATAATATTATTTAAAAGAGTGTCAATGGAGTTTCTTGCACTTTCTTCTCCATAGAGATCTACGCTTTGGAACATACAGCTTCACTTTTTTTTTGATTGACCAACATTTTGACAATTCAAAAGTGTTGTGTGAGTGTGAGTAGTTGGTCCATTTGAAATAAATGTTTCTGATCTCTGTAGCAACTTGTTATGTCAAAAAAGAAATATTGTATTATATGTAATTGCTTATTTACAGGATTGGAGATGGCCAAATGCAGCAAGACCTGTCTCCAGCAGCGGCCCTCAATGATAATTTACCTTTGTCTACTGCCGAAGATGGAAATGATGAACTCTATGATAGTTTTGGAAATTATGTAGGAGATCAGAGTGAGTAAATTTTCTTTAAAATCTTCAGAATCCAGTAGTTTTATCTAAAAGTTGGCTCATGAGTAGACCATGGACTAGGATATAAGCTTGTATCCCAATAGTAACCAAGCTGATAGCAAAAGCTAGTGTCAATCAGCAATAATAATATTTTTGCTAATTATCTTCATTTGAAAATTAAAACAAAAAAGAAGTAAAATGAAGTAGTTTTGTTGTACATGTTTAAAAGTAGGCCTGTTTTTCATTATGGGTCTACTTCGAAACACAACCATGTTTTTATTGCAATTGATCAATCTGATAAAATCGGGAATCGTTAGATCCTGTTTCTAATGCTATAACTTTGGTGCGTTAGTAATAGATCAGTAATAATTACACAATTTTACAGGTTATGAAGAATATGACGAGGGAGGATACCCCAGCAAGCCAGGGAACTGGGAGGCGCGAGGGGGAGGGCGCGGCCGCGGCCCGCTCAGGGGGGCGCGCGGCCGCGGCGTGCGAGGCCGCGGCGCGCCCGGCTTCCGTGATCGCTCGCCGCTCAATATTGGGGGTGTCCGCAGTACGTTTCGAAATCAAATGCTATTTTTTTCATCAAACTCAGGGTCTTGATAATGCTAGACTTGGTTTATCTTGTGAGGTGCATTCATTGTTTTATTATTAAAAACATACTAATAAATGTGATGCTGTGGAGACCTCCGTGGATTTGCAAGACAACATAAATACCTTCTATATATAAATTCTCTCTATATACCTAATATGGGGCTAGCTCTAACAGCAACACCTTTGAGAAGTAGACAAATTGCAGGAGTGGCTTTTGTCCAGCAAAGATTTTATATTTTATTTATATGAAGCATGATACCACATTGGTCAGACTGCAGGCTTGTAAAGTTTTCAAAGAGATGTCAACTGGATTGACGAGCTGTTAGCTCTGCTGAGTTAGCTCCAATGTCTACCAGGTCTTTTGAACAATCCTAAGGATCCATAGCCCGTGTAAAGGGCTGAAAGGCCACTCTGTGTTTTAGTCAGTAAGTCTGATACTCCTGGCTTTAACCAGAGCATAAAAAATCATATAATAATTTCCCACATAAAAAATAGGCTTATAAAGTTTTTTGGTAATGGATATTGGCAAAAACAGTCACAAAGTGTAAGGTATTGGCAATACTAGGCTCAAGGCTGCAGCATGATGATATTTAATATTCCTGGGATCTAAACATTGTTTATATAATTATAAGTACTACATCAGCAGATATCAAATTTCTCAGAGTGTAGTAGTAACATTGCATACACGTTTTATCATTGTTACTTAGTTGGGTTACTAATAAAAGCCATAGCAAATAAACATAAAATTTTTAGAATAAATGTCCCATTTAAAAAAATTGCTTTTATGCTCATATTAAACCCCTGATCTCTGCGCTTTAGTTGGCGATTGGAAAGAACGAGGTAACTTCGAGCGCTACCAACAGCAAATGTCATCAGACTACCCCAGAGCACTGCCTGTTACAGAGAGAAATGACTGCGAAATTATTGTGGTCTCCAAAACCCTAACGTAAGTATCTATTGAAGTCTTTCAAACATAATTCACTTTTTTAGGGTTCCGCAGCCAAATGGCAAAAAACGGAACCCTTATAGATTCGTCATGTCTGTCTGTCTGTCTGTTTGTTTAAATTTGTGGCTGGTGTCCGTAACTCCACGACTAAAGCGCGTCTTGTGCGTACGGGTGGAACAAACGCGTCATTCGATACACCCCTGCTCCTCAAGGAATGCCAGCAGCGCCACTGACCATTTAATGGAAGTTACCTGGGTTTCCGACGTATTTGCCCCCTTTATAATTCCCCTTATGAATACACATTTCATACACGACTTCTGCCGTGCCGCTCTGTAGTGGATCAGGAGGTCGTGTCAGACTTTTACCTAACTGACTAAAACCTCACCTAGGCTCCTTCAGTTACTCATTGTGTTCTAGGACCATAGATCAGGATTTAAGGTTACATTTCTTAAAGGTGGGTTGGTCACTAGCAATTCAACATATCTGCACAACAGTAGCTATCGCTCATTCTTCTTCTTCTTCCTGCCCTTGCCCCATCTTATTTGGGGTCGGCGCAACACGTTTTTTTCTTCCATTCTACCCTGTCACTCGTCATGCTATCACTAACTTCCTTTTCTTTCATATCATTCTTCACGCAATCTATCCGTCTATCGCTCATTGTGCTAGTATTATTATTTACTACTAGGTTTTGCTCGCGGCTTCGCACGCATACCTTCATAAAATATTGCCCATGTCACTCAAAAATAAAGCACCTTTCTATGGGTGAAAAAATGTTATCAATTGGACCTGTACTTTTAAAGATTACCGTAGTGTAAACAAGGCGCCAGATAAACTTAAAATAAAGTACTACGCGTTCCAAATGAGAATAGGACCGATTCCTATGTTTTGACGTCTCGTCGTACTGTCAAATCGAAGAAATTTTGGCAAAATTGAAGAACTTAGAGATGACTAAAATTGAAGAACTGGATTCTGATTAAACTCTTTCGTTCACAGTTCATAAATAAATTAAATTTTTCGTAAATTAATTAATGTTTAAAAATTTATTTCCTCGATTTGACAGTAAATCGTGACGTCACAACATGGCGGGCGATCCTATTCTCATTTGGAACGCATTGTACATAAACCTTTTCCTAATACCTCCAATATATTGATGGTACCAGAAAAACTATCAATGAACTGTTTTTCAGAAGAAGTAAAGGATCACGATAGATGTCGATTCAAGACAGCTTTATGTCTTTAATTCCGTTTTTTGAAAATATGAATGTCAATAAATATGTAGGAGGGTCAATAACCATTATTCTACGTTTACTTGGCCCCTAACTTAGATACATTTTTAGTACTACTATAGTTTATACTTAATGCCATGTTTATTAAAAAAAGGATATATCAAGTTTAAATTTTAGTTTAATTGAATCATTAAATGAGGCTACCAGTGACATGAATTTCTCCTCGCACATTCTAGTAAACAATTTGGGAGAGAGTGGATCACCTTGCTTGTTTCGACTTTCAAATATACCTTTCAATTTTGAAATCATTAACATATTTTTATCAGTGTTATTTTGAGTTTTCTTTATATTAATTTCCTTTTTATTCCACATCGCTCTAGGCCAAATACGTACGTACTATATTAATTTAATACAACTTGCATGCTTTTAAGCTCCGCAGAAAGCAGCAATGTGATAATGAGATATCCCTGCCATAGGAATTGTTTTACAGAAGCAATTTCAATGAAAATTTGCTACCCCTTTCCGGCCTGCTACCTATGTTATGCTTTACATATTTGTTATCCATAAAATAACAAGGGTTTTAATATTTTCAGTGTTATTTACTTTTTTTTTTAAAACAAATCTATAATTTTGATTTTCAGAGAGTACGCCGAATATATCGAAGGTCGACTCAAAAGACTAGGTATTGTGGTTGATCTTCTTTTCCCGATGGAAGATGTGCCCATTGGCAAAGTGCTGGGTAACATCGCGTCGCGCGGCTGCCTCTACGCAATACTAGTCATGCCACAGAACCAAGAAAATAGATCTCTAACTCTTACTATACTTCATGGATTACCACAAGGTTAGTTACCTAACAAGTCTCATATATCTGATTTTTTTTAATCACTAGCTGGGGCCCGCGACTTTGTCCGGTTACAATTTTTTTATTTTATTTATTTATTAGGTACTTTATTGCACACCTTAGCTTATTACAGGACAAATATTTACAAAAAGAATGAGTGTACAATAGGTGGTCTTATTGCACAAGGCAATTTAAACCAGACCTTTGGATGGACTGGACGAAAGAAAAAGATTTGGGGCTGTCAGTGTACAACAACATAAATAATGTATATAATACAATAGAAAATATATAATACATAAATAAATTACCAAAAGAATGAAAAACAATTTACCCGAAATGACGCAATTTTAAATCTAGCTAACAATCTTATTCACATGCACAGAAAACGAACGCTCAGCATAAAGTTGTGTCCTCATGCATAATGCGACGATATCACAGCGCCAGTTTTCAGCGTGGGACGGTATTCCTTAATCTGTAATCAGTTTCACTACTTTTAGAATGTGTGTCGGAATTTGAATTCGTGGCGGGATGAGCGTGACTCCAGTGAGCCAATCTACCCAATCAGTTGCTGAGTCTCTAGCAATTAGACTATAGTGCGTTTCACTGTCTGTCTACAGAAAAAAGAAGGGAAAAGAAAAGAGTTGCCTACTCTACCAATTTTTTTTTGCACGAAATGTGAAACGAAATCGATTTTAACGGTACTCGCACCACTTTATGGAGAATTATGAGGGGAATGGGATTTTATTTAAAAAAAGCTGGTCTAAATGAAAGTTGTTAATGGAGAAGTACGATATTGTGGCTTCGCGTTTTCAGTATTTGAAAGAATTGCAGGACAGTCGAAATGGTGCCCAGCGTCGTATATTTTATTCAAAAATAGTTTTTACAGTTTCCAAAAGAAAAAAAAAACAAACTTATAAGACAATTGTTAAAAGTAACGAAATATCAGTTAATCTCCCCAATTTTAAGTAATTTCATTGCTCAAAATATAGCAACACTGTTTTTCCGTATTGCCAACATTACGGCGAAGGAGCCTCTTAAGTGAAACGCACTGTATGTCATGTCTGTCCTATTTAGTCTTTTTGAGTACCATCTGGTTTGGTTGAAATCCATAGATCCACACTGGCTTAAGGATTGTTTTGTAGGTAAGGAGTTTGTTAGAGTTTCCAAATAAAAATAGGGAAGTCAATAACCTCGATCTGTCGAAATGACGATTGAAAAGTATGGTTTGCAAAGAAAACTTATTTGTCTATCAATAACGGTTTTTTTTTGCTTTGTATGACCGAGTCTTAGTTAAATTTAGGTGAAATAAAATCTTTCATTTATCACTACTCAGATAATTCATACAGTGACGCAGAGATGAGCAAAATTGAAGAACTGGATTCTGATTAAAATTTTCTTGTTTTGCTCACACTACACGATTTCTTTGATTTGACAGTTTTGACGTCACAATATGGCGTAAAATTGAACCTATTCTTTTTTGGAACGTATTGTATTTTGCGTCCGATTATCCAGTGTAGGTTTTTGTGTCGAGTATTGATCTCATGTCGCTTAGTTTTTAAACAATGTTTCCACGTTGAAGGGCGGTCGAGATGTAATCCTTGATGTCTCCATGAGGAAGCCTAACGTTATCCAATTTCACGGGTGGGCAGTTACCTTTCCGCAGTGTGAAGATAACGTGAACAGATTTGCTTGCACTCAACGACCTTACAGCAACTAGATGTCTTTTAACAGACTACGCATGTCTGTCAACACATGACTTATAGATCTGATGTAAGTCGCCACAGAATAATTTCCAAATAGTCTCGACCAATCAGAACGCAGTACCCCGCTTCCGCGTACCTGGGCTAGTTGACAGAATTGTTTAGTGCGCTAGTTCAAGCGTCTAGTGGCTGTAAGATCGTGGTTTGCACTCGATTTTATCCGCCATATTTAACTTAGCCAAGTAATTATTTTCTCAAGACCTTATTGCAACATTTCTGATGCCATAGAAGGGTCTATGCGGTTATTGTGATTCTTCTTCTCGAGTCGATGGTTTTCTTTTCCCTTAAACTTTTTGGGCCAATTAGTTTGCGACGTTTATAGCGGTGTCAAAGGAGTTTTTAGATCCTCCAAAGTGAAGATATAGGGACACTTAATTAACTAAGTTAACACAGTATAAGGTCAGTGATAATGTACTAGCGTTACTACCCTTTTAACCGCCCGCGTCGAATTGGTCCAACTAGTGTTTCGTGTAATATTCGCCAGGATCGTGTGTAAATTGCGACTGGGTACTCCATCTCGTGCAGCTCTTCAATCCCCATTGGTGATAGAAGTGCTGACGAGGTGGAGTATTTGGTCGTGGATGTGCGACCCTGGCCGAATTAACGTGAGTGTTTGTGGTTAATCATTCGTAGTCACGAAAAGATATCAGTCTACCAAATCGCTCGGCCCTTATTACAGCATTCTTGATAAGACGAAGCTACATCTAAGTTCATATTCATAGCTATATTTTATGTACCTATAAGCTTAAGATAGCCATATGCGGCCTTGACAGACTGTTTGCGCAGGAGCGGGAGGTAGCGCTTCGCGCCCGCGCAGTCTATCGGCAAGTGCATTTTTGGAACAAAGCGTCAGTGCGTTTCCAGTTAGCCTTTGTGTTTTACTTGTCCTGTAGCATAATCAGTCTTTCAATGTTCCCACACTCCCGGCCTCCTCTCTAGCAGGCCGGAGTCACCACACGATCCCAGTACCTACGGGTTGGTGAATGTAACATGTCTTCGAATTTTTGATTCTAGGACATGCCGGTTTTCTCACGATGATTTCCTTCACCGTTTTGAGAGCAGTGGTGATGAAATAAATTAAACTGCGACCTACAACTCGTAAGTCGGGGCCATTACCACTCGGCCATCACTTCTCTCTCTCTTCTCCTGTATCCAACTGTGTATTTTGTATGTACCAGAGCACCGCAACATGCCGCTGGAGGACGCTCTGCAGCTGCTGTCGCGCAATTTCCAGGAAGTGCAGCGCGGCGGGCCGTCCGGCCGGGAGGCCGTGTACGCGCTGCTGGGCCAGCTCGCCGACGGACGCACGCTCACCGTCATGCAGTACGACAAAGTTATAGAGTACCTCCAGGTCAGTTGGTCACCTTCTTCTTAACTTCTTAAAGGTGGATGCAGACTGCGAGGCTTGCGCTGTGAACGACGCATAAGCCTCTCCTTGAAGCGTGCGTGTCGAAAAAATATACCAACAGGTATGCAAACTCGACTCAAACTCAAAATTATTTATTTTACATATGTAAGACTACATGGGCACTTAAACGTCAGAAGCTGTGCATGATTTCAAATGGAGCAGAATATGCTCGGATCAAGCTATCACGTCTGAAGCAAATGCCTCGTCTGGCTGTCGCATAAATTGCGCACGTGCGAAGCGAGCCAACGTGTCGGCTCATTGCGAGCAGTGCGTTGCGTTTGAACGGTTGTCTGCGTCGCTGTGATTTTTTTAACGATGATAAATGACGAGGTTTTCTTTTCTCTTTTTTTCGACCATTAAATGAATATTATAAAAGCCGCAGTGGCTACGCGCAAGTGATGCGACGGTCGCGATCCCATTAAAATCGGTCCAACCGTTTCGGAGATTAGCCGGAACAGATGTTTTCAAAGATTCAAAGGGTTATGTTTTTGTATGTATGTTTGTTACTCTTTCACTCTCAAACACACATAGTACACGGGTAGACGTGGTATAGGACATAGTATACTTTTTATCCTGAGAGTTTCAATTGGGATAATTTGTTAACTTTCACTGCGTAAATGCTAATAAACTATAAGTCCATATAACAAAATGAAGAGGCCATAATTAGGCCATTAGAAAGTACGAAATTGTCTGATAGCATCCTGAATATATTTAGCAAAGAACTATTGCTTATATAAAATATTAGATGGTTAATTAATTAATTTTATTTTTACAGGAACGTAGAGAGCAGCAAGTTAAAATAGAACTCGGGGAGCCTCTCACTACAGCTCCCTCTAGCAAAACACAAGTAGAACTTCAACAAAGAATTCTAAGCATATTGAATGAAAAGAAGGTGACAGCTGTGGCGCCGTCGCCGCCCCCAGTGGTCGCACCCGCGCCGCCCGCGCCCCCGGCACAGAGCAAACTGCTGAACGACCCCACCGTCAGAAAAGCATTAGATACAATACTACAGAAATTCACATAGATTGGTTTATATAAGTATAGTAATTTAACAAGTAATCCCGTATTTTGGGTTACGCTCGATTTTATTTGTAAAATTTTGATTAACCCTTTAACTGCAACCGTCGGATATATCCGACAAACACGTTTCTACCGCCAGGGTCGCGCATCCATGACCAAATCTGTCAGCTCTTCTGGAGAACTAAACCAGATGAGTACCCAGTCGCAAACACGACCAGCGAATAGGACGCAACACTCGTCGAATAAATCCGACGCGACCAGTTCAAGGTTCAATGATGCAATAAAAACAATGACCAATAGCAATATGAAATTAAAATGGTTCAACAGTTAGTGAAATTAGAAATAATAGTAGTCGTATGATTATATTGATTACTAAAATTAAGTAAAAGTGGTCCTCTCGATAGATGCAGCATTGCGGAAAGTATTTTAAGCATTTACTGAATAAAACTCGAGCATAAGTTACATCAGTTTTATTTATTAAGTTCATACATAGTAGAGGTGGTCTAAACGAATTGTCCACAGAGCTAGCAGTTCATTGGCGACTTCAAGTGACAAACAGTGCTAATAGTTAATGTGTTATTATTTACATACACACGAAACAGTTTTAATCCTGATGCTAAGAACTAAGATTTGGATTTACTCAAAAAGAGTTAAATACAAAATTTTTGATTATTTCTCATGTTTGTATTTTTAATGACCCCCAGCTATAAACTAACACCCAAAGCCGATTCAGTCACAAAAATAAAATCTACATGCAAGGACTTCGGAATAATATTGTGTTAACATGATTATTAGATGTCTAGTATATTATACCGCAGTGGTTCTCCCTGAACTTCTTTACAAGCTGAACGGCAAGATTTCTATGTACAAGTAGAATTTAGATTTCAGGAATTGATAATGATTATGGCATTGTAAGAATTTGCAACTTCAATTATTAAATGGCTCTATATTATATGATTATTATTTATAACATCATCCCATTGAGATCAAGGCTCGTGAGTCTTTTCAACTTTCAAAAGCATCATCTTTTTAAAAATTATATTCTTTCATCTTTCTAGAAGTTATTAGCTATACATGATATATATATAATAAACTAGGATAACTTTACGAATATCCACATCTTACACTATATTAACATTTCCACATACGCCCTTACTACTACAGCGACTAAATGCCACCACACACCCATCTCAACTCTATAAAGCTTTGTTGGAAGAATTTGGTGTCAGTTGAGAGCTCGACGGGTGAGAGCGATATTTACATGGGATCAGTCAGGTATTCACTGCAATGCCTACCACCAGTGCAGGCCATACTGCATTCTTTAGAATCCTTTAAATTCGTCATAACAGTTAAGTAGATCTCTCTGGTGGGTCCTCTTGTTTGGAGGGATCAAACCCCTCTTTTATATGTCCTCCTGTGCCTTTTGGATCTAAATCTGTAGCCCAGCTGAAGTGCATGAGTGCTAAATGAGAATTACCTAACTTATTGTGAACTTTTCCAAGCAAATAGTAAACTAATGATTCTCTTGGAGCAATATCTGTCAATTGAAGCAGATCTGCTAAAGCATCTTCTGGTCTGCCAGCACGTAATAATACAGAAGCTCTGTGGAATCGGCATAAAGGATTATCTGTGTCTAAAGCCACAGCCCTTTCTAAGGTGGCTAGGGCTCGGTCCATCTTACCCAAAGCAGCTTGTGCTAATCCCAGCTGACATCTCAATACTCCTGAGTGGGGATGGATGGTAAGAGCCCGCCGAATATGCACTTCTGAAGGTTTC
The DNA here is from genome assembly GCA_910589285.2 of Mythimna ferrago. NCBI lineage: Eukaryota > Metazoa > Arthropoda > Insecta > Lepidoptera > Noctuidae > Mythimna > Mythimna ferrago. The sequence goes on from OU342693.1 coordinate 9,486,326, forward strand.
CAGCGCTCCTGACGCGCATATACTGTTGCTATACCGAACCACGCAACGTAATTACGCGGGTCAATTGCTACTGCCGCTCTAAAGCTCGAAAGAGCTTTATCTGTCTCCTCAGCGACTGCATACTCATGGCCTAACAAAGCATGAGCATATGCTGCTTCAGGATTGAGTTGAACGGCTCGTTTGAAGAATTTCAATGCTGTTTCCCGTTCCTTGTGAAGTGAAAAACAGTTACCCGCCGCGAGCCATGCAATAGGGTCTTTTCTGTCCAATTCTACTAACTCCTGTGACAAAGCTGATAATTGTGCTTCTCTTTGTAAGTGCCACAAGCAAGTACTATAAATGTCCATTCCCTCTGTACGATTTGGATACTGTTTCCTAATTTCAGCAAATATTTTTGCAGCTGCCTCATATTGAGCTAGTTCATAATGTGCTTTTGCTATCATAGTTTGGACCCAGGGAGAAGCTAGTTGCTTTGGTGATGTTTCTTGGAATAATTTAATAGCATTTTTGCAGTCTAAGAAAGCCAGTGACTTGTAAGCTTCTCCCAACTCTCTCATTAAATTTAACAATGCTACACCATTGGAATTCTTTGGTGGGATACTTGGTGTAACTGTCTCTACACTTTTGTTCCTTTCATTGGCTTCCACTGAATTTGATTTTATATTTTTGGCTGTACGCTGTTTATTTTTTCTTGAGGGACTCTTAGGAGCTACAAATTTTCTACTTGGGGATTTATTGTTTTCTTTGACCGAGTAACTGCTGTTATTATTGCTAAATAATCTGGATGACCGCCGTGGAGCTGGTCCAAGAGTACATCTAGGAGCAGGACTAAATACTGCATCTTTTAACTGACCCATCTGTGCTCGTAATGAATTTACTATCTTCGGTATGGCCTTTTGCTCATTTGAGTCTGTTAGAGTTGGTGTATATAATACAGGAGATTCTTCCATCGGCAACATACCAAAAGAGGGTGAAAATGGAATGGGTGCCATGCCACTAAACACACTGTGCATTCTCTTCACAGGAGCTTGTGTTTCAGGAGTGATGCTCGAAGACATTGTCATAGGGGTTCTCGTAGCTACATTGTTTGGTGTGACATTAGTATTCATTGCAGTATTATTAGGAATGTTACTATTAACAAATGAAATGTTTTCTGAATTGCTGACTAGATTCACTAATGTGGTTACACCAAATGTAAAGTCAGTATTGTTCATTTGGAATACTTGGTGAGGGTCTATTTTCTCACCCATATTACATAGTTGGGCGAAAGATTTCCACATAAATGGATTCAATGTGAGTGCTTTCCTGTGAGCTTCAACGGCTTTACTTCTCCTTTCCGTGATGTTGTAAATTTTACCCAGTAGTTGTAATGCATATGGGGCTTGTTCACCAAACTCGGTAGCAACAATATCTAGATTATTTCCAATTGTAAGTTCAGCGTCTTTATATCTGAAATACAAATATATAATATAAATACATGAATAATAAAATGAATGCAGTTATAATTACTCAGTTATCTTTGAACACTATCATGTCAATTGAGCCCTCTAATAAAGACATAATGCAGTTCATAATTAGTATAATGAGTTCAAATGATCACTTACGATTTTAACTCCAAGAAACATTTGGCTAATAGGAACCTGGCTTGTGGTAAAGTTAAAGACATGTTTTGCAACAAGTATTGGGCCTCATTTATTTTGCCAGCTCTATAGTAACAAGTTCCCAATAGAAATGCCGTTTCCTCTGATGCAACTGAAAAGGAAACATATATGGTAATCATCAAATGCATTCCAACTGCTTAATTAATTTCGAAATTACGAATTACGTAAAAATCAATAACAGCACACAAAATGCAGGTGCTAAACAATGATTAAAACTATCAAATTTTGATCCAAAAGTTTAAATTATATTTACCTTCAGCGTGTAGTCTCTCAGCCAGAAATATAGCATTGTCGTATTCATAATTATTCAGACAATCCCAAACGATAACCTGTGGGAATTTAAAATGAATTGAAACGTCTCTGTGAAAATACTTTGACAGCTTCAAGAAAATCAGTTTGTTACTCACCTGTATAGGTTCTTGAACAATCATTTTGATAGATTATATGCACTTATAAGAATGTAAATACTATAAAATATTCACATCGCAAGCAACGATTATTATACAGTCACAAAATAAATTAGAGCATATCTTTTACGACGGACATTTTCATTTTTTGTTAATTGTCTACACAGATAGTCTATTAGTCTATGAAAAATATTGCCAGCACTATGACAAAAAAGCTTCTATATTAATTTAAAAAGAATACATTATGAATAGCAGTATTTTAAGCATTAGTATTATTTGGAAAATAATATTTATGAAAGTTTCAAATACTACGGTCAAAACTGTTCTAAAACTATGTCAGTCCACTTCTTCTTCTTCTTCCTGCCCTTATCTCACTACTCATAAATATTTTTCTATAGGTACGAACATATTTCGAACATGTCTGGTTGAGTTTTCTTCCAGATTTTTCTATTTTTTTCATCATCCTGACAATTTTTATGTCGCGTATTGACTGTCGCTATCAATGGCAGCAAAGACGTAGTGCGGACTAATTTAGACGTGGACGAAGGCACCGTTCGACCACATCGTCGCTTAATATCAGGTGAAATAATGGTCAAACGGGAGTTTATCAATTATAAAAAATCTGCGTTCTAAAGGGCCTATTCCACACCACTCGATATTCAGATAGTCTTAGTCTATGTCGCATAATGTAATAAGGATCAGACAGTGTTAACGGCTTATTTCACCAATCGATATTCAGTCTTAGTCGATGTCGCGTAGTGGAGTAAAAAATAACTGAAGTCTGAATATCGGGTTTAGAAGTTTTCTTCGAAGTACACAAATATTTTAAGGAAAAAGCGACCTTAGCGACGTTTAAAAATAAATTACACACTAATTTTATAAAGAGGTAAGTTAGTTTTTTTTTGTTTGTAAGAAGTACCTAATCTTTGAAAGTACTAATCCGATTGCTGAATTTTTCCCCATTAGAAAGCTGCTTTATTCCGGAGTGACATGGCTATATTTAATGTAGGTACGAGGGCGAAGCCGCAGGCAAAAGCTATTACATATAATTTAACTTCGTAAATTAGCAGCAGGCAATCTTTTGACGCTTCGAAAGTGCAGGTGCCATACAACCGCTAACGTCGATGTCTTGCGTGCGAATGAGTAAGCGTGCATTATTTAGTCTGGCTAGTGTAATAGCGAGCTGTCTACGCAGACTCAAGACCAGGGCTTGAAATACCGTTAAAAATATGGTATCGTTACCGCCTTTCGATGCAGATATCGTTATCTAATAAATAACGTTACCATATTTAACGTTAAATCTGGCACATTTTAACGTTAAACATGTGTAACGTTAAACGACTACGCTATCGTTAATTTTATCGTTATGAGTTAGTTTTGTTACCGTCGGTCTCGTCCAATCGCAACAGTTAACATTTTGTAGTCACTATCAGAAATTGTCAATCTAGTGAAATAGATTTAACAGACTGTGAGAAAAATAATTAAATTTACAATATCTACGATTACAGTGTAGCACCTGAATGGCGACACTTGGGGGATGCTTATGTGCAACAGTGGGCATAGGTCATTATAGTGAGGGGAGGCCTATGTCCAACAGTGGGCATCAATCATTATAGTGCTTAAATGGCGACTCTTGGGGAGGCTTATGCCCAACAGTGGCCATAGGTCATTATAGCGAGAGGAGGCTTATGTCCAACAGTGGGCATCAATCCTTATAGTGCCTAAGTGGTGACACTTGGGGAGGCTTATGGCCAACAGTGGGCATAGGTCATTATAGCGAGGGGAGACTTATGTCAAACAGTGGGCATCGATCATTATAGCGCATAAATGGCGACACTTGGGGAGTCTTATGCCCAATAGTGGGCATAGGTCATTATAGCGAGGGGGAGGCCTATGTCCAACAGTGGACGTGTACCGGGTGAAATGATGATGATGAAGATGAACCTCCCGATCTTATCATGTCCGGTGAAGACCATGCAGGTGCAGGTAACATGAAAGTCAAAAGTAACGTAAAATGTTTTTAAAGTAACTAAAGTAAAGACGAGTAGGATGCGGCCAATGGTGCACGGTGGGTACCGTGCACCATTGGCCGCATCCTACTCGTCTCATTCCTCACCTTTAACGTAATATCCTGAAATCTAAGTAGATAACCGGTATAGCCTGCGTGAACAAAGCCACGGGCAATAGCTAGTTATTTATAGTGATTGTTTTAAGCCTGTTTTTATTTGACTACTTTATACGTTTAAGCGAGATGACTACAGAAAAAGTAGGTGAAATTGGAAGGTGCCAGCTCGCTCGGACTCGCGCGAATCGCTTGCGAGTTGACGAACAATCCTTCTTTTTTTACGCCCCATGTTGAACTTTTCGTAATCTTTACTCAAAACACAAAAACTAAATCAGCTGTAGTAGATAATCTAAATTGAAGTAATAATTCGCGAGCGGGTTCTGCAAGCGCGTCTGACTGCCATGAGAGTTGAGAAGACGACAAACGAAATGGCAACAGCCCGTCAGAGGGGCGCACGCCGCCCCCACCACCCGCCGTGCCGCGCAGACGACCGGCCTTGGAGAAAACGGCAACGTCGCATAAAATAACCAAAATATACCGTTTACTTGTTACCGCTATTTTCACAATAACATTAAAAATACCGTTAATTTTAAACGCAATTCTTAACGTTCTTATAATGTTATGTTACTAAGTAACGCTACCAAATCATACCGATATGCAAGTATCTCTATGGAAATACCGTTACTTAACGTTATTTTTAATGTGAATTGGTAACGTTTTCAAGCCCTGCTCAAGACAGTCTGAATATTTACCTTTTGAGTGTGAAGCCATTGGCGGTGGCCCACTTCGCCCACGGCTACTGCTACGCTACTAAACGGCAGCTACTTGTATTATTAATGTACGTACTTTATCGTAGTATACTACCAGTAGTGCATTTACACTTATCTTGGGCTAAGCACCACAGTATAAAATGATAGGCTACTCGATTGTTAAGTCCTTAAAATCTCAACTACCTGCTACATCCAGAGCGAGGAGTTATTTCATGATTTCCCACAAAATGAAAAAAACAGACCATAGAAACATGTTGACAAATAACATAAGTGGCAAAACTTTTTCAGTTCAGTTCAGCTTTCAACACTGATTCTCGCCACGGGTGTCTCGGATAGCACGTGTGTTTTGAGAATTTTGACCGCTCTTGAGTGATTGTTGTGACTTTTGTGTAGTGTTTTTACATAATTGTGTTGTCCTTGTGTTTGTAAACAGGTTTGTATTGTGTTTGTCTTAAGTAGTTAGTACAAGTCTGTACTAACTTACTTATATTAGAAACTCCCAAGATGGATAAAAATAAACCCCCAGACCCTGACCCTCCCGACATCCCAGCTTCCCCAAACCTTTTATCCCAGAACCCACTTTCCCAATTTGCCGACGTTATATGTAACATATCAGAAATGGATGTGAGCCTAAGCTCACGTAAACGCGCCAGTGATATACAAACGCCTGCTCCCACTCCACCAATTAAACAACCCAAGAGCCAAATCGGCCGAATAAAGTATTCAGCTTTGGACAAGGGCCCCTATGTTGTTCATGTCTCTAGAATCGAGGCTTCACCAAGCACAGGCACCACACTACACCCTGTTAATTTTGGAAAATTTTTAATATCAAACAACATAGCGAATATCCTTCGAGATGGTGTTAAAAGAGTAGGCCGAAACCGCGTATCAGTAGAGTTTACCTCCCCCCAGGACGCAAATGCGTTTTTAGTCAATAATCTTCTTCCGAAATCCAGCTATACCGCCTCAATTCCCACTTTTAATATTACAAGGATGGGTGTGATTACAGGTGTACCTACTGATATATCGGAAGAAGAAGCCCTAACCTTTCTGTCGGTGCCCTCTGGATGTGGGAAAATCCTCAAAGTCCGCCGTATAAACAGAAAAGTACAAACAGACGGTGTGAATGAGTGGAAACCAACTGAAACCTGTGTCATTACCTTTGATGGCCAAGTGCTACCACAACGGGTCTTTTGCTGTTACACATCCCTTCCCGTAGAACAGTATATTTACCCTACTATACAATGCCGTAAGTGTTGTAGATTTGGACATGTAGCTAACTTGTGCAGATCGAAACCACGCTGCAGTAAATGTGGCCATGATCACCCCGGTGATGGTTGCAACATTGCTGAAAGCGAGGCTTTTTGTGTGCTCTGCTCGGGGAATCACTTCGCCAACAGCAGGTCATGCCCTGAGCATGGTAGACAGAAGGCCATCAAAACGGTTATGGCTGAAAAGTCCATCCCTTATGTTGAGGCCAGCAAGCTGATTCCTATTCCTTCCCGTAATTACGCCAATGCAGCCAAAACACAGTCGTACCGAAAAACCGTTACGCTAAAGCCCAAGACCCACGCCCCTCTTTCCCCATCCTTTGACAAATCTGCTCACCACCAACTTGTTCGCTCCCCCCAACCCTCACAACCTAATGGCTGTGCTCTCAATTCCGATAATATTACTCAACACACCAACACTGTTTCAATTATAGAACTTCTCATCAAACTTCTTCCTTCTATCATCTCTACTCATTCTCCTAACTCACAATTACCGTCCAACGTTGCCGATAAACTTATTAAAACTCTTTTAGATATTAAAAATGGCGTCCAGCCAAACATTCTTACAGTGGAATGTGAGGAGCGTGTGGCATAAAAAGCACGACCTCATATTCCTCCTTAATAAATTTAAACCTTTAGCTTGCTCAATAGCTGAGACTTGGCTCACCCCAAGTCTTAGCTTCCGTATCCCACACTATAACATTCTCCGTTGTGACAGATCTGACGGCTATGGAGGGTCGGCTCTTCTTGTTAATAATCGGGTCCCACTCTCACCCTTAACTTTGCCTTCTCTCACGGGTGACATGAGCATTGTATCTGGTAGGATGGAAGGTATTACTGTATTCTCGGTATATATTGCTCACCCTACTCATAACTTTCTAGGAATTCTAAATAACATTCTCTCCAATGTTCAGGGTCCCATACTTGTCATGGGCGACTTTAACTGTCACCATTACAGGTGGGGGTCTGAGCGTTGCGATACATTTGGTATAGCCTTGGTTGAAATTTTGGATGACCTGAACCTGTGCATATTAAATAATGGTTGCCCAACACGTAGGTCGCCTCCCGGTCAACAGAGGAGCTGTGTCGATTTAACGTTTTGCTCTGCTGAATTAGCTTCTTCAACCCAGTGGGAATGCACATCCTTGTCGCATGGTAGTGATCAATACCCCATTGTTATTTCTTTGACTAACAAGACCTATTTAGAAAAAACTTCTCCTCCACTTCTGAAGTACAATTTATCTAAACCAGATTGGTCTAAATTTTCTTCATTACTGGATCAGAAAATTGATTCTCTTCCAAATTTAAATTCAAGTTTATCCATCCCTTCTGATCACCACCATGCCAAGAGCTGCTATGAAGGCTTCGTTGAAGCTATTACCTCTAGTGCAGACGCTTGTTTCCCTCTAAAAAACAGTGCTAGAAACAAAATCCCCTCACCTCCGTGGTGGGACCAGGAATGCACTTCTGCGATCAAGTCGAGAAACATGGCTGAGATGCAATATAATAGGGATATGACCAACCAGAATTTGTTGGCCTATTTGCAAATCAACGCACAATCGAAACGTCTCCTCCGCAGGAAGAAACGTGCAGGTTGGGTTAAGTTCTGCACTTCACTTTCCCCCTCCACCCCAATCTCAGTTGTATGGAAGACCATCAACAGATTTAGACGTGGTTGCTCTCCATCAACGACTTCGCCAATCACTAGGGACACAGCTGAACTTTTCTTTGACAAAATAGCTCCACCTTATGTCCCACTTCCTTCCGAATGTTTACCAGCTAATTCTCCTTCAAATTCAACACCAAATGATCCTCATGATGAACCATTTACTTTGAAGGAGTTGAACTTGGTGCTTGGACATGTCCGGGACTCGGCTCCCGGCATTGACGGGGTACCATACTCCTTCATAACTCATTCTGGGAATAAAGCCAAACAATACTTTTTGGACATTATCAATTTTTGTTACTCTCATGGTTGGGTCCCCGATCAATGGAAACTTCAAATTGTTATCCCCCTATTGAAACCCGGCAAACATGTGGATGATCCGAACGGCCTTAGACCTATTGCTTTGTCCTCAGTCTTAACTAAATTGATGGAACATCTCATCAAAAATCGTCTGGAGTGGATAGTCGAATCGCGGGGTTTACTTCCGAACTATCAATTTGGCTTCAGAAAAGGGCTAAGCACAATGGACAGTGTGGGGATCCTAGTTACGGATATCCGCTTAGCGTTGTCTAAAAACGAGTCCGTGGTTGCTGCCTTCTTAGACATCTCCTCCGCATACGACAACGTTCTCCTTCCCGTTCTCAGGCAGAAACTGCACCAGCTGAGCATTCCGGTGAAGATGATGGAATGCATATGTGGATTGCTTTGTTGTCGCTCATTGGTTCTGAGAGTCCCGGGCGAGGATTTTGACAAAAGGCAGACCTGGAGAGGACTCCCTCAGGGCTTTGTCCTCAGTCCCCTACTGTACAACCTGTATACAATCGAAATCGGCTCCTGCCTAAATAATAATTGTCACATCCTACAGTACGCTGATGACATAGTCCTTTATGTGTCAGACTCCTCCATCGCTGACGCTGCATCATCTTTATGCCTCTCTCTGGACTCTTTGAATCATTGGCTGTTAAACCACGGTCTATCGCTATCTGCACCAAAAAGTTCGGCAGTAATCTTTTCCCGCAAAAGAACAATCCCTCCCGTCACAGTAGCCATTTCAGGAAATAATATTCCGTTGTCAAATAAGGCGAAATTTTTAGGCGTTATTGTAGACTCAAAATTAACAGGTAAGTATCATATTAATTTCTTAATACAAAAATGCGAACGCGTTATCTCCATTTTAAAAGTCTTGACGGGCGTGTGGTGGGGAGCCCACCCGTACACCATGAAATTAGTTTATAATGCTTTAGTCCGTAGTATACAAGATTATGGTATGTTCCATCTAATTCCATGTAACAGAGGCGCATTGGCCGGAATGGACAGGCTCCAGTCTAAGTGTCTTCGGATCATCTCCGGATGTATGAAATCCACTCCTGTCAACGCTTTGCAGGTCGAGTGCGCTGAACCTCCTCTAGCTCTGAGGCGACAATATTTAGCTTCTCGTTTTCTGTCTAGGGTAATGTGTAGATCCTCACATCCTCTCAATGCAAAATTGAACGAGCTGGATATCATATGCCGAAATTCAAATTACTGGAAACATAAAGAAATTCCCCTAATTTTAAAATATTTTCGTACAACACAAAATTTAGAATGCGCAATCGTCCAGTACCCCAAATTACCCCTTTTTAATTTTGAATATGAAGCTCTATGTTTCACTCCAAAAATTGTATTTAATATCGGTATATCCAAAAATTCCCCCTCAGCGAATTCGACTTTCAATTCGGTGGTAGACGAGCGTTGGAACGGGTTTCAAATGTTTTTCACCGATGCTTCCAAATTCAATGACTCCAGTCATACTGGAGCGGCGGTATATTACCAAAGCTCCAGTATCATCCTTCAATTTAAATGTCCCAAAGAGTCCTCTGTGTTCACAGGCGAATGTGTGGCTTTATTAGAAGCTTGTCTTTTTATAGAGTCACACTATAATATCGACAAAGCTGTAATCTTCACAGACTCTCTTAGCTGTCTACAAGCCTTAGTCCAGAATCCCTTCAAAAGTAGATTGCACAGCACGATTCTCTTAAAAATTAAAAAATCTTTATTGTCATGTACCAACAGTCAAAGAGACGTTCTGTTAGTTTGGATACCCAGTCATTGTGGCATCAAGGGCAATGAATGTGCTGATGCCCTGGCCAAAGATGCTTGTTCATCAACAACAGCTGATCTCTCACACTATTTTATCCAGGGGTATGACTTGCTGAACCTGCCAAAAGCAAGTCTTCAATGTGCATGGCAGGAACAGTGGAATACCACTGGCAAAAAGAAAGGTAAATTTTACTTTGCAGTACAGCCAACCATAAAACCAAATCCTTGGTTCTTCACCTACAAGAAAATGTCCAAATGTGTGATCTCTGTCCTTTGTAGAATACGCTTAGGTTTCTGTTGCACACCCGTTTTTTTGGAAAAAATCCGTGTTCGCGACTCCTCTCTATGCGAGTGCGGCTTGGAGGAAGGCACACTGGAGCACATATTTTTTGAATGCTCAAACAACGTTCCACCTCTAGACCTATACAGCCGCCTCCCTAAATTTAAAATTCCTCTTCCAATCAATGTCTCCGCCCTCTTAACATATCCCTCTCCAGAACTTCTTGTGGCGATGATGATTTTCATCCGCCACAATAATATAAAATTATGAGTCATAGCTCCAAGTATTCTGTCTGTATAGTTGTGATTTACGTATGTGTTTAATGTTTTAACAAGTATAATATTTATGTATTTTTATTTTTTGTTTGTTTCAGTCCAATACTAACCCATCGAGTTCAACTGTATCAATCGAAGAATTTTGGTCTACAGTTACCGTCCATTTCCATTTTCTGAAATAATATACACGCTTGCTTTTCCAATTCACTTTAGACATTGGCAGAATAGTCGACATCGGCTCTACTTGCCATTAATAAAAAATAGAATAGAATAGCTTTCAACACTACTACCCGTGGCTGCTTTTATATTGTCTGTGCGATAAAAGAACCGTCGTGGCGTAAAGTGAAAACAACATTAAAGATTTTAAGTAGCAACCCAACCCAGCCATCCGTCAAATGCCAAACGTCATATAATATTGGCACCGGTTTGTTTATCATGTTATTTTATTGTGATTTTTAATTGAAATCTTCAGAAATGTGATAAAAAATTTCACTGAGCTGCAAGGGAAATAATATTTAATATATTACAGTTTTTCCAAAGATAACAAATGGCAAATCACACCATTATTGATCAAAACAAAGTCACGAATTTGGGAAACATTAGTATGCTGTTTTTTTGGTACGTAACACTTTTATTTTAATGTTTTTAGACTTCCTAGATAAACTCCTGTCCCTGTTATCTCCAAATATGTATAAATTAAATGGAAATTCATTTAAACATGACGATATTTATTTATTTTGTTTTGGTCAATATTTTCTATGGCTAGTATAAAGAGTATTGATACTTTAAATTTTTAATGCGTTTCGACTAACTTAGAATAATTCTTTTCAGGCTTGAGTACGGATACAGTAACTAAAATAAAAAAGAGCAAGTGCGAGTCGGACTCGCGCACTGAGGATTCTGTAGTTTACCTATGAAATCAATTCCCGAATTGAGTTACGAAGATTTTTCCGAATTACAAACAATTTTTTTTGTGGCGTATCTACAAATTTACAATTTTCAGATTTTTCCCTGTACTTGTTCTATGAGACCTTGATTTATGCTAAATTTCAGGATTTAAGGTCAACGGGATTCACCCTATGAACTTTGATTCGCTTGATTATAGAAATATACGTTTTTTTGCGACATAAACGGCCGTATCTTTTTTTTTCGTTTACTCAGAAGTCTGATTTTTTCACAACTTCAAAAGACCGCAGACTTGAGCGTATGGTTTTAATTTTAACTCGATACCTCCAAGCGTTAAAAGGTCTTAACAGATAAACAGACGGACAACCAAGTGATCTCAAAGATCTTATATACGAGATGGTCCCTTACAGGCTAAATAGATTTTTTACGAAGCAACATTACAAATTCTGAAGTGTACTTTATTTTCATAGTCATTAAGTTCATATTTTTCATAGATTAGCAAAAGGGAAAAATGTACTGAGGAAGACAACGAGTAAGTGGTAGTGTGTTCCATTTTTACCTTTATATTTAACTAGGGTAAACATAAACTTGCTGTTAGCTACAATATTCCAGTCTGTGATAATAGACCGATCCCAGTCAAAGTGATAGAACCATTTTCATTGGCACTGGGTAATTGGTCGCTGGTGGAATCTACCTAGATAAGCAGTACAGCAGTTTCTTCACGCTATTTTCCTTTACCGGTTCATGTTTGCATTTAAATGTTCATCATCATTACAATCGAAAGACGTCCACTGTTCGACATAGGCCTCCCCCAGGTGTCGCCACAATTAACGGTTTGTTACTCATTACGCAAAAACTTATAAACGGATGAATTTAATGATAAACGTTGCAATTATATAGCTTATAACTTATATTTTTGCTAAGTTTCATCACGTCAGCAAGTTCAATAAATAGGCTACTAATATTATAAATGCGAAAGTTTGTGAAGATAGATGGAGGTAGTCGTATGTATGGATGTGTCGCGCAAAAACTACTAGACAGATGAACTTAATCATAAACATTGCAATAATATAGCACATAAGCTATAACTTTGCAGTTTCATTAGGTGAGAAAATTCAGCCAATCGGATAATTTTTATTATAGGGTGAAGCCGCTGGAAGAAGCTAGTCTAACATAGTTTCAAAATATCAAGATTTAACAGTCGTACTATAATGACGTCACAATGTTGCTTACATAACAAAAACGATATTTATCTACAGCAGCGCCCTCAAATCTCACGATGGTTTACTTTCCGCACAGACTTTAACGATTTTTGGGTTTGCGTGATTTTAATTCATTTTTTACCAATTTCTATTATTGCCAGCGTATAAGTTGTCTATGGTTAGTTTGGTAAAAAATCTTAAACGTCAATTCGTCACGAAGACAATCACGAATTTGTGCAAGTGGTGAGCCAAGTAGTGCAAGTAAATGATGGGAAAGCAAGCCGAGTGAAATTGTTGTTTTTGCAGTGCTTTTGTTAAATTTACGTTTGTGTCCATTTTACACTAAGATATTTTACGTGAACATTGTTGTGTAGGAAACCTACGTGATTATGTGTACAATATGCGCAGAGTGTTGATTACGAATGACATCTGTTAACAAAAGGAAAACAGAAATATAGAGACGTTGTTAATCATAATTCAGGTAACTATATCACATCTTTGTTTATCTATAACTTAACAATCGATATTTGTAAGCTTAGGGAATCGCAACATTGCTACTTAGTGCGTCAGTAAACGAATCGCCCTTCACTCAGTATTATACACCAAACAAGAAAATGTCAAGACGTGTGACCTCCAATTTTCGAGTTCCGTAATAATATATGATTTGTAGCACAAATCATGAATGTTTTTCATTTGGCACCATAGTTTTCGCTTTTTTGCAATACCAATGTTCCACTTAATAAGTAGGTGAATTGAAATGGTTATTGAACAACATAACAACTACTGGAACAGAATAGAAAATTGGTCATCAATTCACAATTCTAGTAATTAATATTCATAGAAGAAAGATACTTAGTGATTTGTTTATTAAGATAAGCTACATAATCTATGTGGTATAAAAATCATATAAATTGGTGAGGTGGGTATAAAGAGAAAGATGACACAGATACCTACATTTGGAAAACTGCTATAATCATTTAGGGTGAGTTGCACCATTTAACTATAACGATAACCAAACCTTAACCAGCCAAGAAACGGCCGCCTAGTGGTCAATTCGACGATTTGACAACTGTTAGCGGCTTTGTTATTTTTACATTTAAATGGTGCAACTCACCCTTAGAGGGAGGAGTTCTTAATTGTGTACTTCATTTCACTGAGGTACATTATATCCAGCTTGTTTGTATACCAGCAATAATAACATTATTTGTTTACACAACCAGCAGTTAGCTAGAAACAATGAAGTCAACTGAGATCCCAAAGTAAATTGCTTCTGAGTTCTGACACTTTATAGTAGGTATTCTTTTTATTCTATTGTGTGTTTAGAAACAATATTCTGTATTTAGTCATAAAAATAGAAACCTATACAATGAAATTGAGTTATTGCTCATTATAGTTACAGTTTTCCTCTTCCTTGATCCACAAGGAAATCCCAGACTTGAGTATATTTGAGTAGCTACATAAAATGTATTTATATATTTTTTTTTATAAATTTTAATATATCTAATATACTTTTTGGCGAGGACTTGCATTATTGTGAGAAAGAAATAAAAAACATAAGTAATATTTCTGTTCATTTGCCTAAATCTAATTGCCAAGTAAATATTTTTATTATGAAAAATAATTTACTGTAAGAAGTTTTTGTTTCATGGTACTTAATACTGATTAAGACTATTTCAAAGACCTCGACTCAGATTATCTTATTGTGCTCAGTAGTTCAGCCACTATTGATTTGGCCCTGAAAAACATATTACAAACATTCCACGTAAACAAATGCTTGTAAAAACATAATATTTTTTTACAACAAATGTGTTACAGAATTTTGTGTATGTTATGACTTCATTTCTTGCATTCTTTACCTCTAACTATTGCCAAAAGAGCTCTAGCATTCTTTAAAGCAGTATAGATATAGTCAGAAAGAGACGAAGATAGTTGAACCTCTGTCTTTGTTTTGACTATGAAAGTACTGCCAAATGAATGAAAGCGATAGTTTGAATAGGTTACAAGCGCTAGTGGTGGGAAAGCTATAGCCCTATTTGAATAGAGCATATACACAGACATTTATAATAATAATATTATAAATAATAATATTCCACAACTATCACACAACGCTGTCTAGTCCCAAGCTAAGCAGAGCTTGTGTTTTGAGTCCTAGACGACTGATAAATATACTTATACAATTTTAAATAAATATTATAGATAAATTATACCCAGACACAGAACAAATGATTGTGCTCAACACAAACATTTGTCCTGGGTGGGAATCAAATCCACAACCTCCGGGTTAGCAGTCAGAGCCACTAACCACTAGACCAAAAGGCTATGTATAAACATAATTATCTGCTTTAGACCAGTGTAGTTTCCTATTCAATAAATGATTTCAATTAGTCACAGAATAATCTTATCAATGATAATATCAAGAGCATTACTCATTAAAAGATAAGACAGGAACATTTCAAATCTTAGTGTTGCCGTTTAAATAAAAGTGTTATTACGTTATGAAATAAAATTGGCTTGCTTCTATCAATTTTGAGGTTCAAAGTGAGATATTGTTTTTAGAAGATATACAGAATAAGTTTATGCAAGAATAGGCTGTGTTAGGAATCTCAAGTATAAGTGATAGAATTAACCAATCAGCTTGGTATTTGGTAAGGAATTGTTATCAATCATATTATTTGTGAAATGGTTCTACTTCCATTCGTCAAACCTAATCATTTTAGCAATAATTCATCCACAGCTAAACAGGGTTCCCTAGGTGGTGTATTCTGATTTTTTTAGCATTGCATTTTAGTTTATTACATAAAAAAGGATTTTGTTGGAGATCCTTAGATAAATAATCTAAGTGGGTGCTATCTTTTTATATTTTATTATCTCCATCCAACTTTATTTGTGTTATAATTGTATGTTTACAAGCTAATATGTAATAATGTGAAATAATTTACCATGCTTCGCATTTACATACTATTCTTTTAATGATTTTTTATAGGAAGTTCAAGAATATTTCATATGTAGGATATATGCTTTTTAATTTGCCAAAATATTTCCCTGAATACAATTGACATTGAAAACTAGATATAAAGTAACTTGGTTCCTAAATAAATTGTTAAAAAAATAAATAAACCAGTTTGGTTTAAATCAAGGTCAGCGAGTCACTCCATTTTGCAACAATATTACTATACTCTTTATACAAATAGATTTAAAGCTATTCAGAGATAAAGTCAAATGTTAAGGCTAAGAAATAGGATATAGACTGGTTAAGATTTTATTTATAAGTAAAGGTGTACCTACCAGTAACAAGTGTATGGTTACAATAAAATATCATTTTGAGCTTGCCAGTTGCATCTGAATATGTGTAAGTACTTGAGATAGTAGGAAGATAACCTACCTGCCTGCCACATAGGTTCATATTGTGGAATGTAATAAATATCTATATTGAGTATATATAGGATCAGATTTGAACTATTACAGTTAACCTAGCTTAGCTTTAGAAATAGGTGGTGGTGGTGTTGGTGGATAGGTGGGATCGCAGTCAAGCACTAGTTTATATTAATAAAAAAAAAAAAAATAGGTCTCCTGGTTTTCACTTTCTCTGAAATCAAATCAATCTGATAGATTACAAAATAGATCTTCTTTTTTTATTTAAACTTCATGTACAGTAGGCGGACTTAATGAAACAGAGCATACTCTACCAGACAAAAAAAAACAAATATGACTTTTCCCACTAAAACCTAGTAATCCTCTTTTGCGAGAGCTACATTAACTCCTTCGAACAATAGAACTAGCACATAGAAGCTCTGGCAGACATAAGGTTTAGCCCCATTAATATTGTTGACAGCTCTTTGCTTTGTGCGCGTGGAACATAACGCGCCTTCAACCCAAGTTTGGTCCTTATTAAGGCATAAGCCTTGAACCATCTGGCCAAAATTATGTGGACGCAACTCTCGCACTCGCCTAGGCGTCCCGAACGACACATGCTCAAGCTGAGCACGCACACCACCACGTACAGTGTTCGTCAGTAGAAAACGCAAGCCACACCTGTCCACACGGAGCGCACGGCGTGTGCACGGCTCATACAAGGTGGAGTTCGCAACGATCGTACGACGCGAATGCTCACTGTGAGCACACTCGTCCACACAGTCCGAAGCATGCGAGACGAACCATTCGCGACGCACACCTCGCGATGTACGCGGCTTCAGACGGCCGAACGGCCAGCTACACATTGCTCGCCGTCCGCAAGCACTCGCAGGCCCTGATTAACCCTTAGGCTAATTAGGCTGCAGCCTAGGGCGCGAGGATCGGGGGGGGCGCGCTAAAATTGTGTCTTTGCATGCACTAATCTAGCATCTAGCATCATTGCATCTACCCTACATATTTCAACTAGACCGAGATAAAACACTAAAACTAAATGCGCTTGAGTGTCCCTGATATTAAAACAACAAATTTTAAAATTTTAAAAGGCGCGCGTAAGACAAACACTGACTTGTTACTCGAATCGAGCGAGTGGGTGAGCTGGCAACAGAGTGCCTAGCCCTAAAAACGGCGTGTATTTTCCATGCACCGTACAACTTACGCACACATAATATAAATGTCGATGTGCTATGCAAAAGTAATTTATTTTACATTTACGCTAGTGATTGACTAAATAGAAAAGTTATCGATTTTTCCATTTCTTGTTGTGCTATTTCTTTTGGGTCCCAAAAACAAAATCAATATGTCCAGAAAATAAAATATTAATAATAAAAATTGTTTCCATAAAACCCAAAAACTCTAACAATTTCATCATCATCATCATCATCATCATTTCAGCCGATACACGTCCACTGTTGGACATAGGCCTCCCCCAAGCGTCGCCACATCGAACGTTCCTGTGCGTCCCGCATCCATCGGTTTCCTGCTACCTTCACCAGGTCATCGGTCCACCTTGTAGGAGGCCTTCCAACACTGCGTCTTCCGATACGCGGTCGCCACTCCAAAACCTTTCGGCCCCAACGGCCATCTGTTCTGCGAGCAATGTGCCCTGCCCATTGCCACTTAAGTTTGGCAATTCTTTGTGCTATGTCGGCAACCTTAGTTTTCCTGCGGATATCTTCATTTTTTATTCGATCACGCAAGGAAACCCCGAGCATAGCCCTTTCCATTGCTCTTTGGGTGACTTTAAGCCTTCTGATGAGGCCCATTGTGAGCGACCACGTTTCGGAGCCATATGTCATCACTGGCAACACGCACTGGTTAAAGACTTTCGTCTTGAGACACTGTGGTATGTTGGACGAGAAGATACCGCGTAGCTTCCCGAACGCTGCCCAACCGAGTTGGATTCGACGGTTGACCTCTTTCTCGAAGTTAGACCTACCCAACTGGACTGTCTGTCCGAGGTAGACGTAATCGTCCACAACTTCGAGTGTAGAGTCTCCGACCTTGATAGGAGTGGGCGCTACATGGTTGTTAATCATGATTTTGGTTTTATCCATGTTCATTTTAAGACCCACTCTTAGAGAAGCTCTACTGAGGTCATTGAGCATTGTGCTGAGCTCCTCCATAGTCTCCGCCATGACTACTATGTCGTCGGCAAACCGAAGGTGAGTGATGTACTCGCCATTGACATTAATGCCTAGTCCACTCCAGTCCAGAACCTTGAAGACATCCTCCATTGCGGCCGTGCACAGTTTCGGAGAGATGACGTCTCCCTGCCTCACACCTCGCTGCAGGAGGACAGGTTTCGAGGTCTGGTCCTGGAGTCAGACTGACATGGTGGCGTTTTCGTACAAACACCTCAGCACTTCGATGTACCGATAGTCAATTTGGCACCTCTGGAGAGATTGCAGCACAGCCCAAGTCTCGATCGAATCAAAAGCTTTCTCGTAGTCTACAAACGCTAGGCAGAGAGGCAGGTTATATTCCTCGGTCTTCTGTATGACCTGCCGTAGCGTATGTATGTGGTCTACGGTGCTGAAACCTTTTCGGAATTGTTCGGGAGGCTGGAAGTCGTCAAACCTGCGCGCAAGACGGTTCGTGATGACCCTGGAAAACAGCTTGTAGACATGGCTCAGAAGTGAGATGGGCCTGTAATTCTTCAGCAGGGTTTTATCACCCTTCTTAAAGAAGAGTACCACCACACTTCTGCTCCATGCCTGTGGCGTTTTTCCCTCGAGTATGACGGAATCGAACAACTTCTGAAGGGCCTTTAGGACCGGTTTTCCACCCGCCTTCAGGAGCTCAGCCGTAATTCCGTCCTCACCCGACGCCTTGTTGTTCTTCAACTGCTTCAGAGCCATCCTAATCTCGTACAGGCTGACGTCCGGGATATCTTCAGTGTAGTGTCGAGTCAATCTAGCTCTTGGGTCGTTTGCCAGATTTGTAGCGGGTTTGGAGATCGACGTGTATAACTGTCCATAAAATGCCTCGATCTCTCCCAGAAGCTCCGATTTGGCGGATATGACTCTGCCATCTTCGGTCTTCAGTTTCGTGAGCTAACAATGCTAACAATTTACCCGCCGGCATTAGGCCATTATTACGGCATTTTAGAACCTCAATATCAAATACTAAAAATCGGCCAAGTGCGTGTCCTGGTTCTCTAAAATCCTGAAAATTTAATTAATAACTTATATTATGAATTATTTACATGAAAAAGCTTTCAGTTACTAAAAAAACTTTAACTCACTTCTACAAAAATAAGGTCTAGTCTTAATTTAGGGATTGCCCATTCAAAAAGACTGCGTTATTTTTTAGAGGCCAAAGCATTTCTGGTTTAAAGTGAATTGAGCATATGATACTATATTTTTTTAGGGAACCAATTAAGTGGCCTTCCAGTGGCATCAATCCATTGCTTTTTTAAAATTGCGTCTTTCGGGAAACTGAAAACATAAAATAACATTTTAGTTATCATTTTACCTAAATTACTGCTAAACCTCACCATGTAAGGCTTTTGTTAGAAAAACACATAGTACAGAACTTGTTAAATAAAGAGAACAAATAAAGAGCTAGAACATGATGCCTTTTTTTAAGCAAAAGTCGTTAATATATTCTGAATCATGCCCATTATTGTAGCGTTTAAGAAAGAAGTGAAAATATCAAAATCGGAAAAAAGTAAGGAAATAACACGAAGATAAGGCATAACATACGATATCCGAAACCAAAAAATAGTCCTCCGACAATTAACTTACAATTTAATCAACTTACTTTACGACAGTTGTTTGCGTAATTCTTTACTACTCTGTAAAATAATCAAAATAAATAAAAATATTTACATTATTTCACTTCGGATATCCAACCAATCGATATTATGGTCGATAGTCTACATTTACAAAGGGTTTGTTGCAGTTAATAAAAAGTTTTAATATTTCATGCATGTTCCCGAATGTGGAAATAATATTAAGAATTTTTTTGACAATGAGTGTTACCAACTGCAGCGGCGAAAGGTCTTTTTGAGCACTTAAAAGAGTAACAAATTACTTGCGCTCCACACTCCGCCAGCAAAAACTTGCAGCGCTCTCGCTAATGTATACAAGGTGCAGTTTTAAAGGTGCAAAAAAATTCAGGAGGTAATTATGTTAGTGATTCTCGACCCGAATCAATAATAAAATGAGTAGGTATTTTTTTTCTTATATATGGAAATCGGTATGTGTGAACTACCTTTTTTATAAACTCTGCTAGTCTGATACCTCCCTTATAACCGCGCTTTCACACACACAAACGCACCATTATTTAAACCGCGCTTTCACACACATACACGCAACGTAAAGCACCAATAATCTCCCGCACGACACACCCTAGCCACGCCCCCGCGCCATCGATCAATCGATCATGTTTAGTGTAACTGACGTCGCCGACGTGTGCATACACGCGCTTGCAATATTCGCCCACAGCGCCTTCGGTTAACGGTTGCGGTATCTAGTGATGAAAGATGACAGACCAATACTCCAATGTAGAGTTGGTGGAGATAGTCCGCTTGTATGCTATCAGTGGAAACATCGTAACGTCCATCTCAAAGGGTAATACTGGCTGCTACGCAAAGACTCCGCGAGTTTCGACGATTCGGCGTTCCCCGGCTTGCTGACGGTCGCGGCAACGAAGGCCTGCTTGTCGCCTTGCAGGAAAATATCCTGGAATACTTCAAGCGAGAGCCACGGGCCAGCACGCGGGATGCTGGTCTACGGTTTGGTTTCCTCACTACGGTCGGCAAGTACGTTACGTGAAACGGTGATCACTAGTGATTAGTGCTTTCGACACTTTAAAACGAATGTGTTTGTGCTACGAAATTAAAAGAAAATCAGCAACGTCGTGCTAGACTGCTGTCTGTTTGAACAACACCTCCAGGTAACATAAGTACCTGCTTAGGTATTTATTTTATTTTATTAGTAAGTACATAAAAAGTCATTTGTAAATACGTTGTTAGCCGAATCAATTTGATTAGTGTAAATAAATTGATTTAAAAATTTTAACTACGGTAAAAATACCTACCTAACAGGCAAGATAAATCACTTAAAAACCTACCTATCTACGTAAATAGCACAAATTATCTTGAAGTGTTTTTTGTCGGTCCTCAGCCCATTAAAAAGTACGAAGGGAAATTTCACATCCACCAATTTAATCTACAAATAAAAACGAAATTATTACGGAAAACTGACCTTGAGAATGACACTGCGTCTGGTAGGTACGTTCATGTACCACTGCGTATCTAAATCTCGAGCGCGCGCGCTCTATGATACCTACCTACGGACGGAGGCACGGACGCCTCATAAGGTTTATTGATCTCGGCCTAACATTTTATTCATCAGCTGATACGTAAGTACCTATCGACGCGACGTCAACGTGACTTTTAAAAGATTTTCACATTGTGATGATGCTTAAAAGCGAGTAATTAAATAGCGAAATTTAAGACATTAATGTACATTATGATCATCGAATTCGATCTACATCTAAGGTTAAATTATTCATTTCGTAAAATAAGTGGGCGGAGCCTCGTACAGGTTGATGCACTCACACACACAGTGACACGGCGTGCGATAAATCGCAACGGGTGATTCTGTATTTTTTTAAGAAGTTTATTTAGAGAGTTATTCTGAAAAACGGTTAAAATTAAAAAAATAAAATAACAAGTTTTACTGATTATTGACCAGGTATCGTATTTTTATATGATTATTTATGAGTTTTATTACAACCTCCTGAAATATTGTGCAGTTTTAAAACTGCACCTTGTATAGAAAGTGATTTTTTACAAACTATTAAATTTGAAAAAATTGTGGAAAGATTTGCAAACGCTAAAGCACGAAAAAGGACTTATGTATAATCTAATAATAATTACTTAATTACTATAATTTTCAAATAAATCATTAATCAGTTGCAAAAATGTTTCACTTATATGATGCCTCTCCTCTTTTTTTAACAATAACAGACGTGTAAATATTTAAAAAATAAAAAATGTCAGGTTAAAAAATGGTTTGCCACCCTTCCTAGCGGGGGCGCGTCCTCATAATTAGCCTAGGGCGGTCAGAACTCTTGATCAGTCGCTGAGCACTCGTGCAGTATTTTCTCAGTTTTCTTATCCTAATCATTAATAATTCAGCCTGTATAATAGGTACCTTCAACTCAATATAGCTTAGATGGAGGTTGACTGTGGATCTACAGCTTACCTATCCCATAAATTGAATCTTTACCCATGCTTATGTTTATACGAAAGAACAAATAAGTCTGAAAAGCAATGTTTTTGAATACCGTAACAAAATTGGTCAGTAAATAAACCAGCAATTAGCATTTCAAATATTGGAATGAATAAGAGTGGGGAGAGATTGGAACATCTCGCTATCTTTATTGTACACATATAACCTAATGGCAGTGACGTCACATTTTACTGTGTGCATCCTTTTTCTGTTACTTGACAGTTTTCCCCTTCACCAGATTTGGTAGGATTCAATCTTGTTTGAAAAATTCTTTCTATTTGCGATTTAAAACGAAAAAAAACATTTTACATAAATGATAAATAAAATTAGAGTATCCAAATCCATATAATTTTTATCCGACTACGACAAAGTCAAGGTTATCATTTTGACAGGCTATGTATTTATAAGTTCTCAAAGTTGCTATTGTATAAGGAATTCTCTGTGGCCATGCCACGATTGTAATTGAAAACTGGAATACCAGCGACGACGACGACGTACGAATGTATGACGCTAGGTCACTTGCGGTCTGTTTGATATAAATTCTAGGCATGTACTCCTGTGTAGTCTGACCCCTTAGGTGGGTCGGGTAAAAAAACTGATTCACCCATTCTCATATCCCCGAAAGGTCTGCACAGCAGGGATGTTCTGGGTATGAAAATTCGGTTCTGGATACGTATGTAATTTTATGCCAGTTTCGTATATGAATTTATTTCGGTTTATCCGCTAGTTTCGAATAGTAGCAAGATTTGACTTTATTTCTAGTCTAGATAATCATGACTCGCCAAACTTAAGAGGCAGTGGGTAGGGCGCGCAGAACCGATGGTCCATAGGGACTAAAGGCTTTGGAGTGGCGATCACGTACGCAAACGCAGCGCAGTGTTGAAAGGTCTCCCAAAAGGTGGACCGATGACGGTGAGGTCACGGGAATCCGATGGATGTGACACGCACAAGACCGAACTTTATTGCGACACTTGGGGGAGCCCTACGTACAATAGTGGATGCCTTTCGGCTGAAATGACAATGATGAGATTATCATTATTATTTTGGTTACGATGACGAATATTTGTTTAAATCGGATATCCGATACTTTCGGTACGGATATGGCCCTCCATAACATCCTTGCTGCGTAGCATATTCCCCTAGATTAATCTGCGAAACCGCTCTCGTCGGGTCAATTGAGTTCGGTGCGGGTATTGTTACAGCTCCTGTTCATTTTGTATGAAGTAACGAACGATAGATAAAACCGTACGTCATTTGACCTCACTTTAATTAACATACGGCCACAGAATCATTGTGTTGTACTCTCAACTGCATGTAGCAGCAATTTAGCGTTTACATCACTGGCGTAGGTAACAAAGGACTAGGTGGGTACTGCTCCACCCCTGCCCCCGGGGCCACTAGGCTCGGGGGCCACAAAAATCACATTAGAAAACGTTTATTGAACTACCGAGAAATTTTCCCACCTTCGTCGAAATCTAAATGAAATACGTTACTTACTACACTAATTATCGGCCTTATCTAGGTTAAACATGCGAGAAAAAAATTTTGAAGTGTAAAAGTGATTTTTAAACCTATTTGCAAAGTAAATATCATTTATTATAACTCGTTTTAGTCAGTAAGAGTCTGAAACTTACATGGTGGACATTCGACACATACATACAAAGAGTTTTGGGAACAGGTTACTTCTGGGCAAGCGTGCTCCATCGTCGGCCATATCTTCGCTAACCATCAGGTGAGATAGTGGTCAAACGCGAGCCTATCATTAATAATAAAAAAACTTCCCGCTCCACACTAGACAGGAGAGTCTAGTTGATGATTTCTCATGTAAAAAAGAGGCCCCAGTTTTTTTTGCCCCAGGGTCGTTGTTCACCTATCTACGCCACTGATTGACATAGCCTTTAAGCCGTTGCAGTAAGGACGGAATTCGTGAATCAAGTGCGGTTGACTTTATCGCATTTAGTTTTCAAAGCCGCAATGATTTGATTATTTTAGCGCCTCTGGGATTCAATTTTATTGTTTTTATATCTCATTGTTATAGCGCAGGCCTTGCTACCAGGCCTACTGGACAGAATGGAATATAATAGTGCGAGTACAATGTTCTCTCATACAATAATAGATAGCAACAAATTTTGTCAAGATTGCTATCGAATGTTTTTGGTTTAATTGAAAAGTAATGTAAATTATTGAGAGGCTATAAAGTTGTTTTTGTAGTCTCTAAAGATCTTTATCATAATAACGTTTTTAACAACGCGCACTTCAATTGAAATCAAAAGTTTACAGCCTTACATATAAACCTTATTTTTATATCTTCATCCTTACTTATTATAAGTCTCCCACCGCGTCTGTCTGTGCGATTAACTTAAAAACTACTGAACTTATTTCCTTGCGATTTTCAACAATAGACAGAGTGATTCATGAGAAAGGTTTAGGTTTCTAATACATGCATATTATATTAGAAGAAAACCGAGAACTTCAAACATTTGTAACACCCATGCGAAACATGGGTAGATCGCTGGTTAAAAATACGTGTAAACGTCATTAAAACTTGCATGTGTCAAAAACCCAGATTAACCAAATGAGTCACTTCTGATGTAAATTCTCCATTTCAAAGAACCATTCCACATTAAACCTAATAAAACGGCACTTGTCCTCTCAGCAGCAATAATGATTTTTCGTTCATTTTAATTTCAGCAACTTCCTTTAATTATCTCTATGGAAATGAAGACTTTTGTTTATAATGGAGTCTCGTAGAGTCATAGTAATGTTATTGTATTGTGTGTAAATTATATGCCCCGTTAATTTTAATTTATTCACCTACTTTGCAAGTTTGAGATCACTATTCACGATCCAATTTTTAAATAGAAAGTAAATAATAAAATAAAAAGAAGAATAATATAAAGTTTTTAATAATAACATTTATTTGTGATTCGCACAGGATAAAGTACAATAAAAAATATAATCGAATTGAGAACCTTCTTTTTTATTTGAAGTCGGTTAAAAATAAAGACTAACTAATCCAATACTTAAAAAAAAACTAAAAATATTGAAAAATAAAACCTGTGCGAGGACAAAAAGGCTCCTATCTCAGCATTATGCTGCGATATTTAAAACAAAAGACTGCGATTTTTAAACTGTTCTCAAAATGGTGAGGAAACCGGCATGTCCTAGAACCAAATTCCAAGACATGTGACATTCACCAACCCGCACTGGGCCCGCGTGGTGGATTACGGGCCCATTCCCTCTCCTAGAGAGGAGACCTGAGTCCCAGCAGTGGGAACATTAAAAAAGATGATGATGATTTAAAACAAAAAGTAAATAACCAAATAAATATGAAGTAAATGAAAAAACTATATTATAAATGTCCTTAATTGTTGCAGTATGACGACGGAGACGATCAACGTGACAGCCCAGCCTATCACCGAGGTAGTCCATGTTGAAAAGGGCATGTTTCTACAAACGCCAGGAGCCCAGGGTATCGCCGGCATATTCGTGTTTGCCGCGCTTTTCATTACTTGCCAACAGGTAAATTAATTACACCTCTCTACTTTACCATAATTTGCAAAAAGGTCGTAGTATCGAGGACTGGTATTCGCGACATAGTTAACGATCGCGTACCGACCTAATTCAGTAGCTAAGATATTAATATTGCAAGGAGCCAAACTTTTATGTCCTTGAAAATTTTGACAAGGTAATTTAACTCAACGCCAAAAAATATTCATAAAAATTTGAATATATTATAAGACGTCGTGAAAAATTGTATTATCAAGATAATAAGTATCGTCTGTGTACATTTTAAGGAAATAAATTATGTTTATGAAGTATGTTGTCAAATTCTTCCCCGTATTCAGGGAGTTGGGTCAATAATTTGGTAATCGGTAGCTAAGGTCAGTTTCGCTATCAATGTCGAGACTGCAGGCCCTTGATTTAATTTAGGCATGTTTCCCTAAACTTCAGCTTTTTACATGGCCGAACATTGTACTAATATTATTTACACTACTGATATGGTTGTACTGCTAAGTTACTTTCGGATCTTTGTCTCGACAATACAAAAGACAAGGTGTCTTTGTTAAGGCTGTCTGTGTCGCCACAGGTGTGCTACGTCATATTGTAGTTTTTAAAAGATCTTGTGCAAAAAAGTTCAATACAAATAGAGAATAAAGCATGCTTGCGAAGATTGATTGTTAACTATTGTCATTGAAAACTCACAAGCAATTAAATAGACGCCATTGAAATACATACTCTAATCTTCAACGACACTCCACTTTAGCACACTTTAGAGAGCGTGACTATATTTTGCTACTAATTGAGTGTATTAGCAAATAATGTTTTCGGTGTTATGGACCAAATGAAATTCCACGAAAGCAGGAAGTAATTAGTTCACTTAATCACCTACGTTTGTACCGTTTACGATCTGATGGTGCGGTCCATTAAGTAATTAGATTTCTAAGTTGCTACTCGTATATGATGTTAAAAGAACGCAACAGCTGCTCACATCGGATACTGCGGGTGACGTCAAAATCGGATATTACTTAGCCTGTGGACTCTGTAGATTGTTTACGCGGTGAAAATTGCGTCATGCTGACGCACCTGCGTCCTAGACAGTTACAGCACTGGTATACAGAACAGTTTTCCTTATGAATGTACACTACATCTCCAATTATATTATTGTATTCAACTACTCACTCGATACTACGACTAGGTATGCAAAACAATTGTAATTATCGGCTCTGAGAATAACATTGGTAGTAACACGGGCAAGAAACCAAAATACACATCTACATAATTATTGTATGAATCTTTCAAGTAGTTTTATTTAGAAGAAATATAAAAAGCTTGTTAGTCAGGCCTTCCGACGTGGGCAGGTAGGCCGGTGCGGACAGCTAGTTCTTCATTGCGTATAAAATCAATATTTTATTAAACTGTATCGCTCCCCTGTCGTCACAAGGTGTGTTACTGGCGTTTTTCTCAAGGAACAAACCACCCCTATCCCTCTTACCATTTTATTTACATAAGTTTTCGCAACCGTTTACTGCGCTGCAGTCGGCTGAATCCTTGAGAAACCGTTTCTAGATTTAACTGGAACATTAAACATGTTAGTGCAATTTTGTTAAACAGTTTCCGCGTTGCATATATTATAATAGATAAAAAGGCAAAAGATGCGGTCGAAATATTTGGAGTACAAAACAGAATTTTGGACTCGTAACCTTGGTGATTATAATTCCCTAAATAAATAAGTGCTATCAGCCAGTCATATTTTAATTAATATACAACTTTAGAGTCTGTCTAATAGGTTAAACGACTTGGGTAATTATTAGGATTTAATGAAATCTGATGTAGTCAACACGGGTTAAATGATCAAGGTTGATTAAGAGATAGAGATCATTGTTTACTAACAGAAGAACCGTATGAAAAGTATCGACTACAAGTATTTTTTAACCTTTCAATCGAATGATTAAATATTATACAAAATTCCCAACTCGGTTGACTTATTAGATAGACTATACACTGGCATGCAAAATGCTAAGAACTTGAGAAAATTTTAATTTCGCAGTCTCTCTGGCACCTTAAGAGAATTTTGTCTGGTGGTAATGTGCTAGTCATAGATATCCGGTGTTAGTGGAAATTTTGGTTTTTCTAATTCTGCTGTCTTTTTCTATTTAAATTTTGGTGGACTGGGATCCAAAACAATTAGATAGCGTTTCCGAGAGTCGCCTAACTTCATTGTCTCGGTGCTGTTTTGATGAGATAAGAAGTTACGGGCTGATTTTATGAAAAGGCTGTAAGACTGCTCGTCCAATTCAAAGACAACACCAAAAACACCCGAAATCACACAGCCTTTCCGGGACTACTGCAATAGTCTTTGAATTAAAATCATATTGCATTGTGGGTGGTCACTGGTCATAGAGCCATAATATTACCTCCATATTCTGGTGTAGAAAGTGTGAAACCATTGGGTATTATGCATTTGCTTCTTATGTTTAATGCCTATATTATGCAGCTTAACATATTATTATGCTGCATCAATCGTAATATCTTTAAATAATCGACGAAATGAAAAACGCGGCGAGAGTTTTCTATTTTTTTTTTAATGACATAAACTAGTGCTTTACTGCGACCCCACCTGATGGTAAGGTAATGATGCAATCGTTGATGGTGAATCGCACTAGTTTATTAAGAGCCTATTCACTGTAGCCTTGAAGACACCTAAATTATCGAACGGGAAGACCGCAGCTGGCAAATTGTTCCTGTCCTTCGATGTACGTGGTATAAACGACAAGGCGAAAAGCTTTACTCTAGACCGTAAAGGTGTTAACAACGTAAGGGATCCATTCCCCGTACGACATTGAATATATTATGAAATAGAAATTACAACAACGTTTGAGAAAATAGCTCAATAGGACATGGAAACGGAAAATATGTTTTTACGTTTTCCTTGGAGATAACAGTCATATCAGCACAAAACTAGGGCGAGGATATTTCAGAATTATGGCACACTTATGGTTTTATAGGGTTGCGTTTTATGTAGTGCTTACGAATTGGCTCAGTTTGTAAAGATTCAGAAAAAAAAAATATAGGTATTATACACTCAGATAATCATGGGTGGACATACGCATAATGAATGTGTTCCCAAAAGGGCCTGTGCACACCACGTTTTTTAGGCGCGCCGTTAACGCGGTACGTTTCTAGCGATACGTACGCGAGTCAGACGCAGCCTGTAGACTTTTAATAGGTTAAAAGCGAGCTGTCAACACGTTTCTAAAACGTGGTGTGCGCAGGTTCTTGGAAGGAAATTCCCTTCTGGAGTCTGTGTTTCTTAATAGCTACAACCTTGGGGTCTTTAAGTCAAGAGTGAACATGTTATTTCTACATAGAGAAGCGTGCTCCATGCCTCATAGATTTTGTAGCATAGATATCCGTGCTTCGTAGCGATCGAGTGAGTGGTCAAGCACGAGCCTAACAATAATAAAAAAAACCGGCCAAGTGCGAGTCGGACTCGCCCATGAAGGGTTCCGTAGCAGCAAGTAACATAATATAAAAGTTCTTGTAATGTGTTGTAACTTTGATCGATGTTTTAACAATAGTGTATTTTTTTCGATTTATGACGCATTAAAAAAAAACTACTTACTAGATTTCGTTCAAACCAATTTTCGTTGGCAGTTTTTATAGTAATGTACATCATATATTTTTTTTAGTTTTATCATTCTCTTATTTTAGAAGTTAGAGGGGGGGGGACACACATTTTACCACTTTGGAAGTGTCTCTCGCGCAAACTATTCAGTTTAGAAAAAAATGATATTAGAAACCTCAGTATCGTTTTTGAAGACCTATCCATAGATACCCCACACGTATGGGTTTGATGAAAAAAAAATTTTTGAGTTTCAGTTCTAAGTATGGGGACCCCCAAAATTTATTGCTTTTTTTCTATTTTTGTGTGAAAATCTTAATGCGGTTTACAGAATACATCTACTTACAAAGTTTCAACAGTATAGCTCTTATAGTTTCGGAAAAAAGTGGCTGTGACATACGGACGGACAGACAGACAGACAGACAGACAGACAGACAGACAGACAGACATGACGAATCTATAAGGGTTCCGTTTTTTGCCATTTGGTTACGGAACCCTAAAAAGGAGATTTTGTAAATCACGCTATTCAGATATTACATTATTCGCTGTTGTATTGTCTAAGTATTCGTATCAAGTAGATAATTATGCAATTTAGAAACGTGCATTTGATAAAGACGCAGGTATCAGCAAAATATAATATTCTACATGATATTATGGAACGAAGTTTTAGTTATTGAAATGCGTATTTTTCAGGGAGGTTTAGTAGGTATATTATATAAGTACCTGACTTGACGAACTTCGTACCGCTTAACAGTCAATGAATGTAGTATATATTTCGATATAGTCAACCGATTGCGGTGAAACAGTGCCTAAGTAATAGATATATGTATTAACTTTTATACATTTAGGGTGAGTTGCACCATTTAACTATAACGATAACCAAACCATAACTAGTCGTGAAACGGCCGCCTATTGGTCAATTCGACGATTTGACAACTGTTAACGGCTTTGTTTTCGTTATAGTTAAATGGTGCAACTCACCCTAAAATTGTGTGTAACTTGGTAAAGCTACAAACAATAATTTGATAAAGTTACACACGTGTTAAAAAACAAAATAAAACAAGTTTTGTGGACAATTTTGGATTTCGTTTTTTTTTTATATTTTTTTTAGTAACGGGTGTAACCTACGGATAGAGCCCAATTTTTTTGTATTAATTAAAAAATAGTAGTGTATACATTTCCTGGTATTTCGTGTGTTAACTAACGAAAACTAATTGACTTAAAATACATTCCCGCATGCGTTTATCGTAAAAATCGATATGGGAATGCCATAATATGCGGGATATCGTGGATTTTTAATGAGCCTCAAGCCACATTATCGTGCAGTTCTAAATATATGTATGTAGTAAATATAAATGAAATGTTTTCCGCTTTTGTCTTCAGCTTCATGGAAATAGAGCCTCCTCGTGGGATCTCTGTGTTTCAATTTAAAGTTGTCTTCATCCATCTTTTGCTTAGTTCCCGGTGAAGGAGCTCTCACAGTTCTTCCCATGAGAATGTTGCTAGCACTAGGCCAACAAAATGAAAAGAAGGTTGAATTTAGTATAACGGTAATATATAAAATGTCACCAATTGAACAAATCAAAGGCTCAACGAAGCCGTACCACATCGTGAAACGGATTTAAACTATGTAGATAAAAATTAATTGCTAATGATTATGCCAAAAATATGTGATATATTTTTGGCATAATCATTAGCAATTAATTTTTAAAAGCTTATTGATACATAATCCTATCGTATTGATCTAGAATTCGAGCCCTGGCTTGAATGTAAAGATTAATAGTATCCATTTATAAAATTTAATCATTTTATAAATCGTCACAGAATTAAAGATGATAGCTGATAGAGTCTGTCTACCAAGTCAACCGACTTGGGAATTTTGTATAATATTTAATCATTTAAAAAATATTTATAATCGATACTTTTTATAAGGTTCTTCTATTAGTAAACAATGATCAAGATCTCTTAATCAACCTTGATTATTGAACCAGTGTAGACTACATCAGATTTCATTTTACTCCAATAATTACTCAAGTCGGTTGACTTATTAGACAGACTATATGTTGCGATCATCGTATTCAGTCACTGCGTCATTGATGATGACTATGATGACTACATTATTATAAAGAATTTATGTGCAGTCATGCTTTTAACCAGTCTCGTCATCTATTCTGTACTAAACACAAATCCGTGTCTAGTAAATGGGTTCCCCCTTTCCTTTAGAAGGCCGCAGACTTTGCTCCGTCAACACCTTTGTGTAGCTATGAGAAACTGATGATGGAATGCTAGCAAGTTTTAGAAAGCAATTTTCACTTCTAAAGTTCAAGGTGTTAATAATGTAGACATTATGGTAGTTACATGTTAAGGTAATTCTACACGTGTGGGGCTTCAAATGTACATTCGTATTTAATAACTACAAGGATTCGGCAATTTCCCACATCTGGTATTGGTGAAGCGGAAAAGGCAAATTAATTTTGGATTGTTTCGACGTTGTTTCATTGTTTTTAATAAAGACTGTATTGTTATTAAGTTGCTTTAATTATAATAGACAGACAGATAAAATATCCACGTAGGAAAATTATTTCCACATTCTCTGTACGATAAGCGATCTAGAGCGTCGATGTAAAATTACGGCATTAGTCAATTCTTTTGTGGCACTATCAGAGCGTTTGTTATCGCACCTCGTTATGGGCTATATTCCGTTTTGTATTTGCGAACTGATAAAGTGTTATTATGGTTCGAGTATGAATAATGACTTTTTAGCCACAAGAGAGGTGGCCGCGAGGTTTGCGCCGTGATGTATTCGGTTTTTTGACCTTGCGTTTTCCCACCGGGACGGGAAACGTCCGTACTTTACTGTTATAATGTAGTTGAACAGCCTTTAATAAAGTACGTCGTGTACTGTACATGTTAAGCTACATTTTTATGTGGCCTGGAGGTACAACGCGTGGTGATGGAGCGGTAACTTGGGTAAAGGCCGCCACGCAGAAGACGTTATTCTTTATTGTTGTTACGTGCCTAAGTAAATCATTGTTGCTAGCAGTTTCTTTTTTTTTGGCGGAAATCACGATTTACGAAGATGAGACAAAGATTACATAAGGAAGATTTTGCGAGATAAACTTGCCAGTGCGGTTTTTTTACTAATACCCAACACACCAATCTTTTACCATCATAAATGGAACATTGTTGTATTGTACAAATGCGCAGAAATAGTGTTTTTTTCGTAATTTTATTGTACCATTAGCCAATGAGCGGCGTATGCTTTCTACTGTTTATCTTGCTAGGTTATCAAAAATGAAGCGCAAACTACTTTTGCCTTTTGAGATGACCTCGTAAAGTATTGTTTAGTAATGCTGAAGTAGAATGTACATACGTACGTGTACTCTTTTTAAACTGTTGCCCATAGCATGAACCTATTTAATACCTATAGCTCGCTGTCCGACCGTCCGCTAACTGTCCGGACCGAGCCCAGGTCGTCGACATCGCGCACGGTTCCCGCGTGCCTAAAGGAGTTGTCAGCAACAGCAGGGCCTACTGGGGCCAGGGTTTAGCTCTGAAAGGGAAGCTCGGCCCCGGTATGAAAGGCAAGAAGGAACGGGGTGGGTTTTTTAGTCAGTAAGAGTCTGACATTATCTCCCGCTCCGCCCAAGGGCGGGGGATGTCATTAAGATGATTTTACCCACCAAAAAAAAAACCTATTCAGCGTTCCAACGTTACTTTTCAGGTTCTCATTTCAAAAATAGAAATATGTTTTCAAGACAATATGTACTGTTCACAAATCCAGAACGATTTTTGTTCTGTAGCCCATCAACACACCTAATAGCCCTACCTAGCCCTCAATTGGACACTAATGATATAGGCTGGAAAATAGATAGGCAATTTGCCTACACTAGCTCAATAAATTCATAATCATGGGATACGAGACATTTGACGGGCGAAGTGTTCCACGAGCGCTTCAAAGAGATTTCAGTAAAGTTGAAGAGGCCTATACTCTGTTCAAAATAACATTAGACATTTATTAAAACCTTTTATTACTGTCCGTTCAACCGATTTTGACTTTTATTACGTTGATGGCATGACAAATGGCGGCTGCAGTAAGTAGTCGGTATTGTAACCACTTTTTTGCTTTTAATTCCATCCTTATGCCTACGAAATAGAAGTTGAAATCGGTTGAACAGACAGTAAAAAAGATTTCTTTAAATGTCTAATCTTAACGCGTTTAGGGTATAGTAGGGCCGATGCCTGCTAGGGCTGCGGGAATGTATAAAAGAATTACCGTGTCCCTAGTTCCTCAAATGAAAGAACATACACACGGTGCATTTTAGTGAGTCAAAGCTTGACACTGCCTCTTGCTGCACCCTAGAGCGGGTGAAGTTATAAGAAAGAATTTCCCGTATCAGAAATAAAAATGGATACTAGAAGCTGCATTTTCAGTCAGAGTATCAGAGAGAATATCAATGTCAATTTTGGCCATTTTATTTTTGCTATAGTAATATGGAGAGATGGATACAAATGAGACTGGTAACTGATAATACAATATTTTTTTTATGTACCTATTGCTCATATTTTCGCATAGGTACTTTGCGATGCTATGTAGGTATAATAAAACAGGAAGAACATAGGTGTGGGTCGGGACGCCTTCGCTTTTGGTGTTCAAAACATGCCTTTTCCACCAAACTGTAAATATAAGAAACGTTATTTTTATATCTTAGTGTAGCAACGTTATAACCGTTACGTGTTGGTCTCAATTAATATGACTTTGTCTAATGATTTTAATAGTAAACGAAGAGAGCGTATCGTAATTGTATTACGAATGTTCTGCTGACCCTATTATGTTATAGGTATTCCGTAATCAATTTAATTTTTTTACTAGCTTTTGCCCGCGGCTTCGCCCGTGTACATAAAATATAGCCGTCACTCAGAAATAAAGCAGCTTTCTATTGGAGAAAAAGTTTTAGCGATCAGACCAGTCTTTCTTTACAATATTACTGTTGATTGTAAAAAAAACGTACCTACGTTCTCGAAACGTAACTTTGCAATATGAAAACAAATAAAAATGTCAACTTATAATTGAAAACTAAGTGATTTCGGAGTGAAAAGTATTGAAAGGAAATGTTTGTAACAAGTTTGATAAACGTGTTATGTAAAACAAAATTATGTACAACTAGCGACCCGCCCCGGCTTGGGTGCAAATCATTCAAAATTTTCCTTGTTTATTTCTTTTCCTATTGGTGAAAAACGCATCTAAATTCGATGTGCTATTTAGTAAGAGATAGCAGATGAACAGACAGATGCGGTAAACAACTACTTTATTCGAGTTTATTCGTTACAAACAAAAATATTTAATAAATCTTTTAACCTTTATAATATTAGTATAGACTATACTAATAATGGTCAGGTGGGATCGCAGTCTAGCACTAGTATAAATCATTAAAAAAAATACTAGCGGCCCCCCATATATATTATTATCATCATTAATCACTTTGTTTAATGGTGAAAACCGCATGAAAGTCCGTTTAGTAGTTTTTGAGTTTATCGCGTTCATACAGACAGACAAAATATAAGAATAGAGGAGTTAGGGTTTCTATGTATGCCAATTCGAATATTATAATAATATTCATTCGGTATATTGTCGTCAAACGGTCAACTTTCGATCGGCGAAAATGTGTTAATTTGCACGCATTTTGTCGTGACTGACCAGCCAATAACTATGAACCGTAACGGAGAACTTGGATTGACAACGTCAATTATAGCTGCTGCTCTTTTTTAATATTTGAGAGTGCAACACATTTGTAGGAAAAACGACAATCCTCTTATAAATAAAAACCAATTGCTGTTTGTTAGTCTTACCAAAACTCGAGAACGGCTGGACCGATTGGGTTCATTTTGGTCTTGAAATTTTCGTAATAGTCCGGGGAAGGTTTAAACGGTGAGAAAATCTGGAAAAAATCACGCACAGAAAAATTCTAGTACAACGCATTCTGTAATTAAAATGTCATTTTGAAATGAATTATGATGGTTCTGCCTGTAGATGGCGTTATCCTTTGACAGCTTAGCTAAAAGGACTATTAGGCAGCACGAAGTTTACCGGGTCAGCTAGTATTGTATACCTAAATAGCATTTTATATACCTGACTAAACACTTATTTACTACTATAACACAGCAACAACTATTTATTTATTCTGTGACTAAACTAAAGAAACATGATTTGAAGATAACGTACTAACAAAATATGTAAAAGAACATTATGAATAACTATGGCTATAATAGAGGTGTCACCAGCTGTTTCAATAAATTGTTGCGACGTCATGATAACTTAACAGTTTTCAACAATAATTTCGAAAACATTTATTTAATTTTCCGCGTCTGTTTTTTTTACACGTGTGTTCAGTCCCAATCTATGCAACCTTCTAATGACCTCACTATCCTTCAAGACCCAGTGCTATGTTACACGGGTCAAACCCTAAAAGTGTTTTAAATCAAAGTCCATGACTGCATCTATCTGTCTGTATGAACACGTTAAACTCAAAAACTACTGAACGGATTTTCATGCAGTTTTCATCATTAGACAGAGTGATTCATGAGGAAGGTTTGTGTGCATAAATAATTTTCTGAAATAAATTATTATAATTACCTAACTAATATTATAGATGTGAAAGTGTGGATGTTTGGATGTTTGTTACTTAATCACGCAAAAACGGCTGAACGGATTTGGATGAAAATTGGCATG
Source organism: Mythimna ferrago (assembly GCA_910589285.2). Classification (NCBI taxonomy): domain Eukaryota; kingdom Metazoa; phylum Arthropoda; class Insecta; order Lepidoptera; family Noctuidae; genus Mythimna; species Mythimna ferrago. The sequence goes on from OU342693.1 coordinate 9,522,417, forward strand.
CATATAGCCTTTGACATGGAAAAGAACATAGGCTACTTTTTATCCCGGAAAAACATCTTATTCCTACGGGAAAACACGTTTAGAGTGCGATAACCGAAGTACACGCGAACGAAGTCGCGGGCGGACAGCTAGTTATAAATAAAAGCATATTATAATATAAAAAACCCGAGAATTTCAATGATTTGAAACACCCGTGCGATACTGGGGTGGTTAGCTTATGGTTGCCAGATGTCCAGGATTTCCGTGTATGTCCCGGAATTTTACTTCTTGTCCAATGTCTTATTTAGAATATAAGATAGTATAGTCTGTCTAATAAGTCAACCGACTTGGGAATTTTGTATAATATTTAATCATTTAAAAATACTTATATTCGATACTTTTTATAAGGTTCTTCTGTTAGTAAACAATGATCTCTATCTCTTAATCAACCTTGATTATTGAACCCGTGTTGACTACACCAGATTTCATTAAATCCTAATAATTACCCAAGTCGTTTAACTTATTAGACAGACTCTAGGTATATCATAATGTGCTTGTGCTTACAGTTGCCATCACGGATCTTAAGCGGTTGCTCAGAAGTCAAATATTCGGTCTCTTTAGTGGTGCGAAGTGAGACGCGGGGGCGGGGAGTGTCAGTGATTGGCTCGCCAATGTATGGAATCAGTGCCGGATCTAAGGGGGGGCAAACCGGGGCACTTGCCCCGGGCGGCAGTTTCATGGGGGCGCTAAATCCTTGAGACGAGAATTCGAAATATCGAACAAATGAAGCCTCTTTTCCTACAATCTCATAGGTTTTTATCAAGTAATCGAATCTTATTATAATATGTTTGAAAAACAAACTTTTCTATTTCCATACGCCCAGTTAGTTTTTGAACACATACTAAGTGATTTATAAACGCATCTTAACAGATCAAGTAAATTTTTGAACGCGTGCGTAGTGTCCGTGATCTTTCTGCCAAGGGGAATCCCCGTCACATATCTATACGAGCCGAGCCGAACAAATTCAAACAGTTGAACTTCAAGTGACAACACTGTTTGTTTATGTGGTTGATTGCGTTTGCGAGTAATCAGCGTTAATAAAATAAGTAATTTATTAGTGAAATCATATATTCTAGATTCTTTCGCAGAAAAGAAAGCACGCCGTGTAAAGTTGTAGTCTTTCCTGGTTATATATTTTTTCTGTGTTTCTGTTTTATGTCACAAATGAAAGTTATTAGTTATTGGATAATAAAAAGTTTAAATTTATTAAAGGATTATTATTTTAACAAATGGTCACAAAAATGCTACTCATTGGCAGTATTAACAGTTTTTCTCAAACAGTGAAGGGGGGGGCGCCAGTATCAAGGTTTTGCCTCGGTTCGAAAAAATCGTAGATCCGGGGCTGTATGGAATGCGCAAAGCGATCCTCATTCTGGCGCCGAGCGTTAAGGACCGTTTTGGCAACTGTAGCTTGTTGATCTTTTAGATTGTGATTTTCTACCAAACTTCTATTATATACACGAAAAAAAGGAAACAATTGAAAAAAAAATGTTTTTTACTTTAAAAATAAATAGAAATATAAAATTAGATATCTCGTAATTTATAATATGTAGGGTGACTGGTAATTAGTGTACGATACTTAAACACGTGATTGTGCTCATGATAACCAACAACTTTTACTATGGGAACAAACCTGAAATCGTGAAAAAAAATCAGCTGTTCAGTAAATTTATGTTTGCCTAATGTACTGAACAGCTGATATTTTTTTCGCGATTTCGGCTTTGCTCCCATAATAAAAATTGTTTGTTATCATGAGCACAATCACGTGTTTAAGTATCGTACACTAATTGCCAGTCATCCTATAGGTAGGTGTAGTAATGACCCGTTATAGAATTGTCCCGGACTCAGTAAGTTCTGGCAACCTTAGGTTAGCTAGACTTATCTATACCAACCTCTTTTACGTCACGATGTCACTAATTCCTCTGTTTTCTTGTATCTCTTTAGCCATCTCCCTCAAGGTCGTTCACGGTGGAAGACTACCGCTCATACTACAACATAAGATTTTTAGTCAACATCTTTCATCAACACGCTACACACCCTCTTGGTCTATCTCTGATCTTGATATGTTTTCTTTTCTTATACTTGTTTTTGTTTGTTTCCAGATCTACCAGCACCTGCGCTGGTACACGAACCCATCGGAACAGCGCTGGATAGTGCGCATCCTGTTCATCGTACCTATATACGGCTGCTACAGCTGGATCTCACTGCTGTTCTTCAATGGAAACTCCTACTATGTATACTTCTTTACTGTCAGAGATTGCTATGAAGGTAACTGATGTCTCACTTAAGGAATTAGAATATATTTAATACAGTTAGGTATTCGAAAACCCGCTCTTATAACACCGCTTTTAGACACGCAATAGGCTATTTCCGCACTAGTGCAGAAAAGTGCGCGTGCTCTCCCCCGCCACAATTTTATTACATTTATCATATCAGACTGGGCGCGTTCGACCCCCACAAGTCGCCGGTCAACCGTCGTTTATTCATTTCTTCTTAAGTGTAAAAAAGTCGTTTGATACACGTGCAAATTTGTCTCCATAACACACTTGCCCACAGTTCGTGCGAATTCCGCCTCAATCGCAATGAAAAACTTTCTGCACTTGTATCAAAATGTACTATTTCAAATTTTCAATTAGATCGTTTTTTAGATGAAAGGTCTATCGTTCACAGCACTAAAGTCAGTCCGAAAAGTCTCGCAAGATTGTAAGGACATTATTGTATTAAATGTTGGCCTTCTAATACATAAGTCGATAATAATGACGTTAGTGAGAGGATGACGCATGTTGTCTGTTAAATATTGGTAAAGGCTATAGTGACGGACAAAAGGATCGCTTCTTCCCAGCTCTTTGAATAAAGAAATGTTTCTTTAAGAGGCTGCTTTTCCACTCGCCTATCGTCAACATCAAGCATGGTTTAAAAGCTTGTTACTTCATCTAACGTAATCCAACGCGATGTTTGACGAAGAGGCAACGAGAAAAAAGAGAGATAACGCCTGAAAACTCTGTCAGCATTTGGTAATTCCGTGATTTACTCGAATATTTCACAAAACTTGTTCCAGAAAATACGCTTTTTTTAACCCTTAAAAGTATTTGAAATAGAAGCTAGAATAGAAATCTTAATAAAAAAAAATCTTGATTTTTGCAAGGCTTCTATTGTTATATTTTTTTACTTTTTTTTTTTTAAGTTTTGAGTACATTATGAAGGATCAATGTTCATGCAAAATAGCAAGATTTTCAGATGTCTTGACTGATTAGTCACAAACACAAATTTATAACTATTTATTGATTTCAATAGCGCCTAGATAATATCCACAAGATACTATATTTCCAAACTCTAATGAAAAATGTGTAATATCGTCACAATCGCGTATGAAAAACAGTGAAAATGTATGTCGATTTGCATGCCCTTAATACATTTAACCAACAACTAGATATTTGCCTAGTATCAATGGCATTTGTGTTTATCAAGCCATCGGCTCTCATTGAACCATATTATTAACTGTGTGGGATATCCTTTATAGATGCAGAAAAGTAGATACAATTGTGTCAGCAGAAGCATACAGATTAGATAACTACAGCTAAATAACGGTCTGCATATCATGTGGCAGAATAAATTGACCATTTGTTCTAGAATCCAGTGGCTAAGAGATTTTTTTATGTTTGTTGGTAGTCTGTGGCCTGCGACTTATGCAAATAGTACGCCGATTGCGCAAGTTCCATAAATAAAGCGCTTTTCTATGTCAAGACTCGAGGAGGATGCACATTTTAAACTTTGTTTGTTTTTCCTTTCGTTTGGCGTCTGGAGTGCGTCAGCTAAATCGATTAATTGATTCGTACTAAATAGCAACAGAGAATCGATTACGCAATCGATTTATAAATCGCTAAGTTCTTTGTTGAAACTGGAATGCCTTATAACAGGCTCCTTCAATTGACTTGTATATGGCAATTGGCAATGTGATAAAAATATTTATGATTGCAAAGTCCTCGCCTTTAACGAGTCACAATTTGCAATCATTTTGTAGAAAGTTGAACAAAATGTAAACGAGCACAAAAACACAGAATAAACAAAAAACACTGTTATTAGTTATGATTATACCTACCTATCTATTTTACGTGGGAAACCAAATGATTTCTCCCGCTCTGGGTGGAGTGATAGCTAGTGTCAGACTTGCTGAGTAAAACCCACAGAGTTCCTTCAGTTGCTCTTTTTGCGAGGGTTACAGTAACTCATTCGGACAATCTGCAACCCTGGTAGGCTCTAACTGGTTCCGTCAATTTTGCTGTAATTTTTTTTAAAGCAGGGTAGCGCATCTGATATACAGTTTCAGTTGTACTCATCATCATTTCAGCTGAAAGACGTCCACTGTTTGGATATAGGCCTTTCCCAAGTGTCGCCATAACGACAGCTCCTGTGCATCTCGCATCTATCATGTCTATGTATCTCGCATATCTATGTTGATTTTGTAGAAAGTCTTCCAACGCTGCGTTTTCCGGTATGTGGTCACCACTTCAGAATCTGTGGTTCCCATTGACCATCTGTGTGTACCCTGCATGTAATGTAATGTACCCTGTCCACTGCCACTTAAGTTTGGTGATTCATAAGGTTGGTTGTACTCAAATTCGCATCAATGTATTCTTTGAGAATTATGATTATACTCAATTGATATCAGTTCCAGCTGATGATCAATTAGCATTACTTTACAATTCGGGTTTTCCATATGACGAAAATATAGGTCATTCATCGTTGGCAATTCCATTGAAAAACTTCGATTCATTTCATATAACAATAGAGTCAGTGTGAAATATTTAATAACTGTTTACGTATAGCTAATGAAACAAGCATCTATTCATTATGCGTTCTATTCGTGATCTTGATATTAGGGTCATGGTTGACTGTGCGAAAAGTTTAAGGCTTGGTATATTATTCAATAAGAAGACGTTCGCTTTGCTCTTGCAATATACCTACACTTGTACAGCGTTTGGCACTTTAGTTTTACAATTTTGTAAGTTAAGGTACAGTTGCCATCACGGATCTTGAACACTTGCGCAGAAGTCAAATATTCGGTCTCTTTAGTGGTGCGAAGTGCGACGCGGGGGCGGGGAGTGCAAGTGATTGGCTGGCCGCGCCATCGCGTCATAGACGTCACTCCTGATTCGTTCACTGCGTTGTAGCATGTATCTAACAACGAAGACGATTGGCTCGCCAATGTACGGAATGCGCAAAGCGATCCCCACTCTGACGCCGAGCATTCAAGATCCGTGATGGCAACTGTAGAACTACACTGCGCACACTTGTGCCACACAGGCCGATCTGGGCGCGAAGATCTTCATACATTTTATATGGAAACTAGACTTGTAGAGCTACACTTGATCCACGCCACGCGACGTCGTTCTACGTACAAATCAGGCGTGTAACAGTTTTGCGTCGGTCTAATGTAGTTATAGCTTTAGTGGGATGTCTAATTAATAATGTATGTTGTATATTAGGGAACTTGGAAGAGATGTCTATTAGCCATGTTACGAGCCGTACAGAGTGCCTAGTGCCAGTGTGTTTTACGTTAACGCGATCAAAAGACACGTTTATAAATTTGTGACTGCCTACACTGGCGGTCTAATGAAAAAATAAATAACTCAATACAAGAAGCCTCTCAAGCGTAGCCTTGGCGTTAGGACAATTCTTAGAAATAATAATATTGTTATTTTTTTCATTTGAATATACCTTTTTAAACAGTTGAGCTACAACTACACGCCTGATTTGTACGAAGAACGACGATGCATGGCGTCGTGTGGCCTGGATCAAGTGTAGCTCTACAAGTCTAGTTTCCATATAACATATATGGAGACCGACGCGCCCAGATTGGCGTGTGTGGCACACGTGTGCGCATTGTAGTGTTCTACCTTTAAACCGGCTATGATATTTTTTCTTTTTTTCTCTATAATGTTGGGTTTCATTTTCATTTTCAATGTAATCGCATGCGGCTGATGCATGACATGTAACCACGTGTTTTATCTTACTCTCAGAATCTGAGATGTCGACAAAGTTTACTTACCGTTAATTTAGGTGAAACAGGTCAGTTGATGCTAAATAGGTCATTATGTTATTGCTAGCAGGGCAGACGGACGACTACTTTAGACATTATGACATTATTTACGATGTGCTGTCATGTAGCTAAAAATATTTCTGATGCCTTTCCTCCGAGTACCGTAATATTAGGCCAGTAGAGATCGTACCTACTACTGATGTTCGAGTAGCGTATAAGAAATTGGCTATATAAATATTCATGTGGTTTATGTATCAATCCATTAAAATAAAAGTGGCACCAAAAGGTGATTTTTCAAGAAAAGCATCAAAATTTTGCACTCGATAAAAAGTTGTGAATCAATTATTGAGTTGAATAATCATCATCATCATCATCATTTCTTCTGTCTTACGAAAGACGTCCACTGTTGGTCATAGGCCTCCAATAAGCATTGCTACAGCGCGGTCGTTGTGGCAACGCTTGTGGGAGACGCTTGCCGGACGCACAAGACCGTGACTCTTCTCAAGTCTGTATCTAAATCGTTTCAGTTAAACTAACTTAGCCTGATTTACTGGTCCTATAATTATGTAGCTAGCTAGCTTTTTGGTAGCGTATCAGATGTTATAGACATGGCGGATCGATCCATCAATGTTCTGAAAATAGACGTACCGGAGTGAGTGGTTCTTAAAAATATTAGTTTAGCCCGCCCACCACTTAGGCATTCAGACAACGGCATACCGTTTCGAGTAAATTGCATGCAAGTAGAAATACATTGGACCGATGAACTGGTGAAGGTTGCGGGAAACCGATGGATGCGGGACGCACAGAATCGTTCATTGTGGCTACACTTGGGGGAGGCCTATGTCCAACAGTGGACGTCTATCGGTTGATATGATGATGTTGATGATGGGAATTGCATTGATGGGTACGAACGACCGACCGGTACGTCACTTTATACCTCAATTACCCGCAATGCAATGCTATATGACGCACATGATCCATGGGTTGTGCAAAAGTGTACCTCGGAGCCCTGGAACGAAAGCAAAGAAGGAACAGAAGTGGGTTTTAGTCAGCAAAAGTCTGACACGCCCCCATCGCTCCGCCCAAGAGCGGGGATCTCTTTAAATGATTTTCCACTTAAAAAAAGTGTAGGAGGGGGAGAGGGCCCTGTCCAACCCGGTGTTTTTTTTTAATTGATATAAACTAGTGCTTGACTGCGATCCCACCTGATGGTAAGCAGTGATGCAATCGTTGATGGTGAGACGCACTAGTTTATTAAAAGTCTATTCACTCTAGCCTTGAAGACACCTAAATTATAATCGGTGTTATGGCAAGCCAATGATGATGATATGAAAAATAAACTTTGATATTCTTTCTTTCCAGCATTCGTGATCTACAGTTTCCTATCTCTGTGCTACGAGTACCTGGGCGGCGAGGGCAACATAATGTCGGAGCTGCGCGGGCGGCCGGTGCGCGCGTCGTGCGTCAACGGCACGTGCTGCCTCAGCGGCGCCACCTACACCATCGGCTTCCTGCGCTTCTGCAAGCAGGCCACGCTGCAGTTCTGTCTCATCAAGCCCGTTTGCGCTTTCATCATCATATTCTTGCAGGTATGTTGATTTTGAGGTTGTACTTGGAGTTCCTTGCAATTTTATGCCCGCCATACACGCTAGGGTATACCTGACAGGTTTGCCTGTACAGGTGAGTGGTGCAGGTACAGGTCGCGCGGTGAATTAAGATCGCTCGGTGAAAGTAGTGGGGGCAATTGGCGCATGTGTACAATTGCGCACAGAAATTCTTAGTATGTTAGGATTTTATTTTTAATTTCGTATGGTTGAACCTTAGTAACATAACTTATAATAACACTAGTTTTTGCTTGTAATTTATCTTGTAAGTAGGTAAATTCAGAAAAATTCAAATTTTTAAAATCAAAATAAAAATATAATAATTTCGTTAGTTTTTTTCTTAACGTAACAATTCACGTCGTAAACCATTTTTCTGGCTAGCCGTTTTAAAACTTTATTTTTAACCATTTCTTTTAACGACTACGTATTACTAATACGATAACACAAGCTGTACCCAACAGTACCCAAGTACAACGGTATCCAATGAGACACGAGAACGCAACGCGGGAATTGAAGAGCGACTCTATCTACCAATGACGTGTCGCCGTCGGCGCACACCCGCCCGCACGTCGCCAAATAGACCTTAGAATTGAATACTGCGCATGCCCCTTCCACTTTTGCCGAGCGATCTTGATTCACCGCGCGACCTGTAAACCGAGCGTGTGCGTTGCACAACTATGCGGGTTTACCTGACTGGTATAACTGTGCCGGTAAACCCTAGCTAGCGTGTATCTTAAGTCATAAAAAGAGGGAGTAAGACGGTACTAGACCGTCTTACTTGAATGTTTCATGACCGCAGAGGTGATTCGTTTTGGTGTTTAGCATATAATAATAATAATTTCATTTGAAAATGTAACAACATTAAGGTCCACTTTGTTACTGAAATATCTTAAAATTTGTGTTAGTACCCAAACAAAGATACAAAAATATAAACGAGAGAGAGAGCGAGACAACAAGACACAGTCTTACTCTCTTATTCATGAACGACAATAAAATCAATAGTATTTCTTTTGTTTTTTTTTTCTTTGACATCTATTTATTTTGCAAATTGTAAACACATTCTTACTTAAAAAAACTTAAATATTAATCTGAACTATTTATATTAAAACCTATTACATAAATGTAAAAAAAATAAAATTAATAGAAATGTTTGGAAATGGGTTTTAAAAACACTTTTACAAGTCAATATTTTTTTTCAATTTATTTGGATGGGGTTGGGATTTCCTAGTTGTTGCTATAACTTTGCAGATTAGTATCTTGATAGTCTTTTGAGGAACTAACCACACGTATTTCATAACCGTAACTGCCGCTGGTTTTGGCGTTAATTTCAATTTAATAGGAGATGGGGTAATAAAGTAAAATAGCCGTGTTTTATAGCTAGTTAATTCGACACGCATTGTGCCTTGAGGTGGGTTTATAGTAGAAAGCAAGACGCATAGGCGCATAATTGCACTTCTGCACCATGTGTTCGCGCCTTGTTTACTTCGCTAGCATGTAATCTTCTATCTATAATATAAAAATGAATCGCAAAATGTGTTGGTAAGCGCATAACTCAACAACGCCTGGACCGATTTCGCTAATATTTTTTTGTTGTGTTCGTTATTATGAGGAGAAGGTTCTTATGGAAAAAAAAATGAAAATTAGGGTAGTGTAGGGTAGAGTAGGGTAGTGTAGGGTAGAGTAAGGTAGAGGAGGGTAGAGTAGGGTAGGGTAGAGTAAGGTAGAGTAAGGTAGAGTAGGGTAGGGTAGAGTAGAGTAGAGTAGGGTAGGGTATAGTAGGCTGAAGTAGGGAAGAGCGGGTACAGCTAGTATATATATAAAAGGAGAAACTGACTGACTGACATATCAAAGCACAGCCAAAACTACTTGGACTAGGAGCACAAAATAGATAGCCGCTCGTGTGACAGACGACCGGATATGTACAGAAGACAATCTCATGTATGTACTTCACTTTTTATACCTACGCTCGGTGGACGCACACTAATCAGCGTTTGAGCCGGAACTGTTCGACGAGTGATCCGAGACCCCGTCCGATTATAATTTGGGTGTCTTCAAGGCTAGAGTGAATAGGCTCTTAATAAACTAGTGCGCCTCGCCATCAAAGATTGCATCGCTACTTACCATCAGGTGGGATCGCAGTCAAGCACTAGTTTATCTCAATAAAAAAAAAAAGACGCGACCGAGACATCGTATCTGTGAGCGGTGTCTTTGTGTGCGTTGCTCGAGCGCGCTTTGTATGTAGATTGACTTCTGTACCTATATATTTTGTGCTTGGAGCGTGAAATGTTGCACAAGGCTTCCATTTATGACGTAGGCGACCACTAAGAAAGGATTTTTCATAATTCAGCCCCTAACGGGGTGAAACGAGTTTCTAAGGTTTGCATAGAGAAACATACTTTTTGCGGGTGAAACCGCTAGCAGAAGCTAGTATTATCATAATGCTGAGTACTCGCGTTATAACACAGAAATATGAGAGAATTTATGAACACTGGAATTTTTTTTTTTATATAATGGGTAGGCTCGCGTTGGACCACAATCTCACCTGATGGTAAGCGATGATGTGGCCAACGATGGTATGGTATTGGTATTACAACCAGTTAGAATATATCTATAGAACATTAGTTTTTAGTATATGCGAAACCCAAAACACGTGTCTAGTATTTTTGTGTAGAAAATCTAATGTACAAACTTTCATAACTGTATCATGAAAAATCACAAAGTAATAAGCCTGTGTTATGTTACCTGGTTGTCCGCACAAATACGTGTTCACCGGGCCATCCTATAGCATTTGTAGTGTAAAGGAGTATATAAAGATTGTTAGTTTTTTTTTTTTAAATATCCTCCAAATACAGTTTGAGAGGTGTTAGTTTTTATGAAAACAGTCTCGCGAACGAAGTTGCTGACAAAGTGCTAGTTAGTTTATTTTTGTTAATAAAACAGTCAAGTTATATATAGCAGGAAAAAAAATGTATATTAATGTCATATTAATTTCTACATTACCTCTTAGATAAGCTAGTCACGGGTCATAGGGACTTATTGTAGTTATTGAGAACAAACGCCATTTATTTTGCAATTAGCTGCTGCCAGCGTCTTCGCCCGCTGACAGTAGAAAATTAATCCAAGGGATCATACTCCCGGGATAAAAAGTATCCTATGTGCTATTCGAGGACATGGTCTACCCGTGTACCAAGTTTCATCGAAATCCATTCAGTAGTTTTTACTTGAAAGAGTAACAAACATCCATACACGCACAAACTTTCGCGTGTATAATATTAGTAAGATTTGTAAGACACCATGTTCCCTACTATTGGCTTATGTTGTTACCCCTGTCCTAATTAATCATAGACACTATTTTACATAGTGTCTCGTGTAGAACACTTTGCTAGACTAATAAAATTGTTTTTTTTTTTTTTTGTTAAATCAGCAAGTAAGCGTGACTTGTGAATTCTTTGAGTATGTTATAAACAGAGATAGGAATAGGTGCAGTCAGTGTACGCATATCAATTAACTTTGATTGATAAAATGTCATGTCTCGCGTACTTAAGCCATTTATTTCGTGCATATACATTGTTTTATTTTTAAAACAAGTATTGTCCAACTTTTTCTTTCTGATTAGTTGAAAGTAAGCACACAATTCTCAACCTAATGGCATCGTTTTTTAAACCGCCGAATAGTATCAATCTTCACACTGACAAAACTGACTTAAGCAATGTAAGTTCTAACACTGACGTATGTTAGACATAAAAAAGGGTAAATGCAGGTCATCTTATGAAGCACTAAAGATTCCCCACCGCACATTTCTGTTTAAGCAAGTTGTAGACACTTCCGAACAGGCGAGTGTTGTGACTGGTTGACAACTGCCCTTTTATTTTTGAGGTGGGAGAGCAGCAAACCTATTCTTCCGCTCAGCAGCAGTGGAGCGAGAGAGTGTGTCAAACTTTTAATTACTAAAGCCTACCTGGACCCTTCAGTTGAACTTAGAGTTCCAGGGTCACAGTAACTCCTTCAAACGTTCCCACAGCTTGGCAACAGTCGTGTGGTTGTTGTTAGGCTGTTGTAGGTTTTTAAGGGTTCCATACCCACAGGCCAAATAACGGAACCCTATTGTAAAGATTTTATTCACTGTCGGTCTGTCTGTCACCAGGCAGATAAGGTTCTCAAATGTCATGAACCGTGATAGCTAGTCAGTTGAAATTTTCCCAGATGATATTTCTGTTGATGCTGTAATGTAACAAAAAACAGAATAAAATAAATATTTAAGATAGATACCTAGATATATTCTTTATTGCACACTAATAATGAAATTACAATAGGAAATTAAAATTAATAGGGTGTCGCAATGGGCGGGCGGTTAAGTGGGGTTTCCTTCTAACAAAAAATAATTTTTGGCCGTTTTTTGCTCGATATCAATATGGAAATGTAGTATGGAAACCTTCATGGACGAGTCCGACTCGCATTTCGGCAGTTTTCATTATAAAGTTTTTAAAACCTCTTTTTTCCAGGCCCGAGGTCTGTACCACGATGGTGACTGGAGCCCAGACGGCGGCTACATCTACATCACCATAGTATACAACTTCTCGGTCACGCTGTCGCTCTACAGTCTGTTCCTCTTCCTTGGAGCCACGAGGGAGATGCTGAAGCCGTTCGATCCCGTACTCAAGTTCTTCACCGTCAAGTCTGTTATTTTCCTCTCATTTTGGCAAGGTAAGTCGGCTACTCAGACAATAATTTAAGGTTTTTAACAAAAATAGGGTCACTCCTGTGTGTTCCAGGTGGGTTATAACTTATATATATTGTTTATTCCTCTATTTTGGTGTTTGTTATGCGAACTTCTTTAGTTGACAAATACGTCAACAGCAACCATCTACACAAGATGATTTTTTATGGTTTTGAATAGCACATATTACATTTTATTGCTAAACCTAATCTGTGTCAATCAAATATTGAGATTGAAACACATCCACTGCTGAATGACTCCATAAAGCGCGCAACCTCGGCTGGTCTTATGTTGCGTCCAGATCTAGCGAATGCGCCGCTTGCGAACTGCGCGCGTGCATTTCATGTTCGTACGAAGTGCGCGCGGCGCAGGGACTTCGCGCGAACGAGCCGCGTGCGAAATACATGCGTGCCGTTCGCAAGCGCCTCGCAAGCGGCGCATTCGCCAGGTCTGGACACACCATTACATTTCCCACATCTAGCGACCATGACAAAAAGAAACGAAAAGCTATATGTACTCATTAGAATCTCTTCCTTCCCTCAGGTGTAGCCCTAGCCATACTTGAGAAGGCAGAAGTGATATCCCCGATCCACGACGCGAACGGCGTACCGACGACGGCGGGTACGGTGTCGGCCGGCTACCAGAACTTCCTCATCTGCCTCGAGATGCTGGCGGCGGCCATCGCGCTGCGCTACGCCTTCCCGGCCGCCGTGTACGCGCACGCGCACCGCGACCCGCACCGCTCCGTCACTATGCAGTCTATCTCTAGTAGCCTCAAGGTGAGAACTTCCTCATCTGTGGAGAGATGCTGGCGGCGGCCATCGCGCTGCGCTACGTCAGTGTACGAGGGGACCCCGGGGTGGTTATAGTCAGTAAGAGTCTGACAGACCCCTCCATCCACTCCAGGGCGGAAGACATCCGTAAAGATTACCACTCCGAAAAAAAAAATGCTGAACCAACATACTTATTAAGACCATCTTTCAGAGTGTCTTACCAAACCATTTGAAACTTTATTAACCTTTCAATAAATAATTTCCAGGAGACGATGAACCCCAAGGACATAATGACGGACGCGTTCCACAACTTCCACCCGCAGTACCAGCAGTACACGCAGTACAGCTCCGGTGAGTGATGTCGCACTGTTTTTGTTAGCATGCTCCATTCGCTGCCTGCTCTCATTATTATTTGCATTTTTTAGAGGGTGTAAAAAGACCCTTTATGAATCCGAAATTTTATAGCCCTCAGTGTAATGCTATAAATGAAGTGCGGTCTACGTTTGTAAGAACGGGCCCTAAGACTGAGTCTAACGTATGGGGTACACGGATGCAATCCAGCGTAACAATAGCGGAGACCTTGCATTTTTCAATCCGTGTAAACAGCAGATGTAAGCCAATGATCCGAAAAACAGACAATCAGCACAATGGTTGGCTTGGTTTACAATCCGTAAGTCACCAAGGTGACCTTTGTTGAGACGCTAATCTAAATAAAATTACTTTCGTGTGTCCCATGCTTTACTTCTAAGCAAGCGTACTTCATTGTCAACCACATCTTCGCTTAGCATCAAGTGAGAATAACCATACGCGATACTAAATAATTTATCAAAAAAAAAAAAACATTACGTTTCATTAGTAACCAATTGTTTTCTAAGTCTGAAAATAAAAGGCGACTTTCGGTTACATAAAAGGACTTTATTACCCGTTATACAATACAGACTCATTATTAATATTAGTTAGGTATTACGTGTTTTAGAATAGATTTTAATAATATTTGATGTTTTCATAGTATTTTTTTTTGGTAAATAAATTACCTTCAATGTGTAATTGTTTTAGCCAGATTGGGTCTTATCTGCGCTTTATTTTTTACGAAGGAAGTTATTATAGCTAGATAACTTGGAAAGGTAGGATTTTGGCGATTCAAGACAGTTTAGTATCAGAAAATACGTAACACATCAAGTCAAGTTTTTAGAATCAAATGCGTCCAGTCTTCACATTATCTCCATTTTTAGTATCATTATGCTGTAGGCTAGGTCCTTCTTATTTTTTGGTTTTATTTTCTTTCAGATGTCACTTCTCAACTGCCTTATGAGAAACTATAACTCTGCCATAGCTGTGCTCTGCATGAAGTGCATTGCTGTCTGTCCGTTTATACATACATGTAATAATAAATACATTATGCCCGAGCATGGAAACACCACTAACAATATTGTAAAATAATAAAATCAATAAATATATGTGTGTTCATGTTCAGAAAAAAATATCAGATGCACTCGAAATTTTGTGTGCCACGAAAATGAATCGATATATCACCATTTGCATGATCATTGTTTAGTCTTCAGTATTTTAAAAGTATTAAACTCGACATACCATGTCAGACAGTATTTTTATGAGATTAAACCCAGTTGCTAACTTTTCGGTGACGCACGGGAAAGTTCGAGTGCATTCGATACAAAAGTGTCAAAACGGCGTGCGAAAAAATATTATTTATTAGGGAACATAACTTGAGTACTTAATACATTTTATAACAACATTCCAAGACTTTTTGTTTGCACACAACTCTTCAAACACAAGTATTCACTTATTAAGTGCCTTATACAGAAAAAGGTGAACTAAATAATCTGTTTTCGGTGCTCGGTCGCAAACCCACGTTAGTTAAGATGTTTATTTTTATATTATCGAGGTATTTGGCTAGTCCGAAAACGCATAACGAATTTTTACGAAAAACTTAGGTAAGGTATCATATCAGAAGGCTTGATAGGGCAAAAATATTAACCTCCTTTTAGGCTCCGTGGCAATCGGGTAAATAATATGAGAGGCTGAGATATACAAAAACCGATATGATATTAAAATTATATAGAGTTGAATTGAATACTAGAAATCGTCCGTGGATCAGTAGGTGAAAAAATTGCTTTACTTTTTTTTTAATCGCTAGAGATTATTAAAATAATAAAATGGCTCGTAGAAGATAAAAACAATCATTGTCTTATTGTAATGATGATTCTAACTATCGGTATTTTTGGGTAAGAATCATTTGATTAATCAGTATATTTTCCTATTTCGAAATACTAACTGGTACCAATTAGATACACTTACAAAGATCTGCATTTCATATCATAAACAAAAAGTTTAATTATTCTTTGTTGATTACAATAATTCGGACTATTCATTGCCATAAAATTAGTAACTATTTTGTACTTTATGCCTTTAGTATGTGTTGTGTAAGGATTAGTGTAAATGTTAATTTTCTGTGATTATATTACTTTTCTTTATTATTTCGTTACTTTCGTATAGTTACAGGATATGATCCTTAGTTGATGCTAGCATTCAAAATTAGTAGAAAAACTTAAGAGCATTTTTCTTTTTTTTTTGTAATAGCAATATCTGGCATTTATCGGGTTGTTTTTTATTTTGTACATTCTTTATTTAAATTAATTGTTTTTTTAATTCTGTGGATGTGAAAGCTGCACTTATTGCCAAACCAAAGAACGGCATTTCATGTTTTCACCTTCAGTTAGTAACTGCCGAGGCATGTTGCCGCTGCTTTGTAATAATACGCGCTTCATTATAACGATAACTTTATTTAATAAAAAAGAATAACTAACAATCTGTGAAGCCATACGTTTGTTTTTTTTTTTGTTTTCATTTCCTCAATATTGTTATCATAATATTATTTTTTAAATAGGAGATTCTTTAACATTAATTCTAGTTTTGATATAACTAAAATTTTAAAGTATAGTTCTGGTAGGTTTAAGTTATAATAATTGTTTTTTTACAGTTCTCCACAGTTAAATTTTTTAAAACACTTGTATTTTGCCTCTCACTAATAATTAATAAAGGATATTACCTAATTATATATGATTTTGATTACGAAACTATATAGACTTAAGAGATATGTACACACATCTAAATACGCTAAACACTACGAAGACAAAAGGTAAGACATTTAAAGTTCGCTTTTATCATTTATTTGCTGGCATGCTTAACATTTATCACGTTTGGATGTTTCTAACATTTCGTTGAGTGTGATTTCATTAGATTATGCATGTTTGGATATAAGTTTATTAATGTGTTGACACAGACTTTTTCAAAAAACTACATAGTACACTTACATTCAGTCAAGCGTGTATAACTGCATATTTCAATTGTGTTCACAAAAATGGTTTTGAGGTTGACAACACTGTAGAATGCACAGATTTTTACACTGATTGGGGTTGAAGTGCTGCCTACACTGACAATCACACATGAAGAAAATGTTTGGACCTAAAAAAAAACGATTTAAACCGGAGTTTATGTACTCACATGATCGCACTGATAGTTTGTCACTAATTAAGCATTCTCAAAGTAGAAAGAAAGCACTGATACAATAACACAAGCGATCTGTACACCCACAACGTATGAGGCCGTACAGACAGAAGTGAGAGCTATATGTGTGAAATCTGAATTATTTCAAATCCTCCTCTTGTCTTAAAAGTTGAATTTTAAACCTCACACACGATCCCATATTGAAAAAGTAAGTTACAGATTTTGTTTTGGGCTTTGGTAAAAGTTGTAAAACATTAGAGGAATGGGATAAGTAAGTTGCTCATAACAACAATGTTTGTGATTTACCTGGACTTGGAAAGGTCTTAGTAATTACTTTTTGTGTTGTTTGCCTTGAAATTTGAAGGGAAAACAAATTCCAGATTTTACTTTTAAATTTCTTGTTGGTGATGGGAACATAAAATAACTTGGTCGCGATTACACATTTGTGCTAACCCTGACCGTTTTAAAATCTGTCTGCGCGGCCTTCATAAGTCTAAACAACTCATTCAAATGTGACTAATATCTGACGTAAATAGTGATGCGTGCGGGTGCAGGCGCCGGCAAGCGCGACGAGGCCACGCTGGCGCCGCGCCCGCCGCCGCAGCGCGTGGCCACCATCTGCCACGCCACCAACTACCACGAGAAGACCACGCTGCTCAGCTCCGACGACGAGTTCCAGTGAACCAGGGACCACTCCACCAGCCCCACACAGTTCCCTTGTTGTTATTCGACAAGAGTCCAACCTCTTGATGACTCAAGAGACTTGGACTAAATGCTATATGGAAATTTAGTCAGCTGTATACTGTACTTAACTGGTAAAATAAATAAAAACAGCATAAGTTTGACTTAGTAAAACGTGTGCCATATTAATGCGGGTACTGTAATAGATATTCTAAATTTAGAATCTAAATGATTGTAATTAAAATGAGGATTGAAGTTCTTCTGAAATTTACTCTTCAATTTCACCTGAAATCTCGTCGAATAACAACAAATTAAGTAATAGCATAAAGATTTTAAGAATGGAAACTAACTGAAGGATGTTCATTTTAAAAAAATATAAAGAATATATTTTTATGTATCACTTGGAGTCCTTTACCACTTTTAAATCGTATTACCTAAAGTAAATGCCTGGCCCATAGCAATGTACCTTTGTTATCGATATTCAAAAAGATATAAAATTAATAGGAAATAATAATGGAAAGCTTTATTAATAACTGGGTGTATTAATAGATATGAAATAAATAAAACAAATTAAAATAAAGTTAATTTGTTTTGTAAGCTTTTAATTGATTTTTGCATTTTATTATGTCACATTTTCATTTAATTAGACACTGTAGGAACCATAACGCTCCGATCCCATATGGTATATGGAATAAAGATTAAAGAGGCATATTAGATAAATTAATAAAATAAAGATATTACCTTTCGACATATAAAACTTTTACAGCGGATACCACGGCGACAACGGCTCGACATAGGAATATAAGATTGTATAGTTATGTAAAATAAGAAGTAAATGAAATAACAATTGATACATTACAAATTGTACAGGTAAAAAGGAATTATTATTCTATAGATAGCTATTATTATCTCGCTGTAAGGGCCGTAGAAAAATAATGGCAACCCCTAAGAGATTATGCGTTTACTTTCACTGTAGCACTAAATTATAGAATCATGGAGCCGCCACCTTGTCACGTATCTACAAATATAAACTGTTTACTAGAAATCCATTCACAAGTTCTTTGAATGTGCCTTTTGCCAAATTAGCTCCGCTTTTAAATCAAAATAGCTGTTATTGCGATGCTAATAAAGGCTATTCTTTCTTGTTGAGACTTGTGCAAACGTCATTTGCTATAAATGTTATGCACAAATAATAAAAACATTCCTTCTTGCCAAATACCAAAGAATCACTGCCAAAGTATCACCTATGTTTGCGATTTAAATCCTATAATTGCAGTGTTATTAGAGTTAGTCGAAATTTAAATCTGTCATTGAAGCATTATTGTCGATGCTTACCTCTGCTTCGCCGTCCAAAATTTCTTAGGATCCCGAAATTTAAAAAAATATTACATAGCCCTTACATAGTCGATCAATATTTTCACTAGCAGAATGTACCTACTATAAAGCTGCGTTTACACCTCGCCAGTGTAACTCTCCCACTACTTGAATAATATTACGAGTATGGGAAGACACTAATTAACTATACTACATTCGAAATACAATTAGCCATTTACACAAACATTTTTTTCTGTCTGTTTAACCGATTTTGACTTTTATTGCGTTGCTGGCATGACAAATAGCAACTGCAGTAAATAGTTGGTATTGTAAACACATTTTTGTTTTTAATGTCATCCTTATACCTACGGAATAGAAGTCAAAATTGGTTGAACGGAAAGTATTTAAAGTTTGTCTAATAATATTTCGAATGGTGTATAGTATTGTGCTCATGCTTAGTATGGACGTAACTTTATGCTTACTAATCATACGAGTAAGCGACCCTGGATTACTTGGTAGTTGGTCAAACCCTTATTTAAGAACCACTTAAATTATTATTTAATGTGTTAAATGTATTCTAATGTACTTGTTTTGTTGTAATGATTAACTTTGTGTAATGTATAATTAACGTTTTAAATTAGATTAGTAACTACTGTATGTATTTGTTTTATTGAATAAGTATAATTATTCCTACCTTCATCTAAATGTAAATAGCACTTGATTACCAAAAACACTTAATAATATTATTTTTGCTTAAGAACGTTTAGTTATATTAGGATGATTATTCTTATTTTGAAGTTCTTTAGTCAATTACCTTCCCTTTTCTAGAGATGTAACCTCTGTTTTAGATCATATAAAGAATCATAGATCGTATAATTACGTAATAATCAGCTGAGTTTTTTTTTTTACACAAACCAGTACTTGCGATCCCACCTGAATTTGAAATTTGTGCATTTAATTAACGTGTATTAATCACCGAGTTGCCCGGAGGCTCTAAATCTAAAACATTTAAATGGGGAACTTCATTCTGGATATATTATTATTGAATCAAACAGATGAGACAGATTGAGACAAACCGTGTCTTGAATTCCACAATAAATAGGAAGGTAGGGTAAATACGCCAAATGTCGGCCCCCTTAGCAATTTTCTGACTGCGGATCGCTCTAGCACCGTCAGTATCCAACGAAAGTTAGCTTCTGATGCGGTTTTAGATAGTTTGATTAATCTATTTCATGTTTATAGGCACAAGATCGACATTTCTACTAAAAGAAAAAAGTAATTAGGTTTTGATGCGTCGAGAACAGAAAAACCCTAAAGTCGGCCATTCACGGCCCATGGTCGGTCGCGTTTTTCCCAAATGTCGGCCGGATATAGGGTGTTTTAAATTAAGACAGTGACAAATATTATTAACATGATTTATTTTGGCAGAATTCTAATATAACACTAAGTATACATTTGTAATTGTATTTGTTTAATAGTAAAATATTTTTTTATTTTCCCATAACAAACGTAAACGCATAATTTTCTTTCATTCCGTGAAGGCCTTAGATCTCCCTGCTTTGGGGGTTTCATAGATAATTAGAAAGTCCCAAACCATAAAGCTACCATAAATATGTCTTCAATACTGTCAACTCCTACATTTAAACTTAACTTCTTTACAGTATTAATAAATTATAATAATAAATATTTCATTTTGAGCAAATAAGATTGATAAATAAATTAAAAATGACTAACCAAGCAATGAAAAAATATAAAATATTTTTTCATCAGCCTGTATAGTGGCTCTCCAATTCGAGGCTGGTCGACATTACGATCTTTAATATTTCTAATGTCGGCCCCTATTTCTTGTACCTTATTTCTCGAGATTCGACTGATATCACCCCGGCCGTTATTTGGCGATTAAACGTAAAGTAGATTTATTTGCCTATAAGCTTTGTAAATTCTCTTGTTAAGCTAACGGAATTGATATAATTGGAATTTATAAAACAGAGTGCATTTACTTTAAGTCGGCCACGGCCGAGAATCCGGTTTTAAGTCAAAAGTGTTACCCTAATGGCGGCCTCCTATTTTTCCCTGAAAAATATACGCAAAACAGTGAAAAAACTATCTTAAAATATAGTAAAAATAACCCTTTAGTGATAATAAGGCTTAAAACAAAAATAAATAAATGTCTTATCGTTTTAATATCAATCCCCGAAATGTGAGTATTCACTTCAAGTAAGCTACTTTACATGCGAATTTGACGCTTCAACGGTGCTATCGCTACTGACGCTCAGTATGAGAAGAATAAGTGACGAAATCGGATAGTAACGGTTTGTACGTTTAGAGTATGAACTAAGGTTGCAATTTGAGAAGCAAACTTGACAATTAATTACCTTTTGGATGAATGCAAGCTGAAAATGTACAGACGGCCGAAGTTTGGGGGGTGGCCGACGTTTGGCGTATTTACCCTACTTAGTAATTTTTGATCTCATGATTTTGCTTTCAAATGCATTTGCGTCTTTGTATGATCTAGCAGCATATTTTTAACATAATCTATGTATGTGAAATATAGGCCAATTTTGTAATATAAGAGGCTTCCTTTTCTGGTTTGAAAGATTTATTTTTGTAACAGAAAGAGTAGAGTGACAGTAACACACATTTCGCCTGAATGATTGTTGAAAAAATAAAATATAACATGAATTAACGTTAGATATTTTATTACTTAAAAATGTTTTAGCTCCAAGTTTTTAAGTATATGTATAAATAAATAACGATATTGATATAACAATGGCGTCTTTTATTTGACACTAGTTGCTGGAAGCTGCTTCGCTCGCGTTACAGTGGAAAATTATATCAATTAGACTTACTTCCGGGATAAAAATCCTAAGTGCTATTCCAGGTATTGGTCTACCCGTGTGCCAAGTTTCATCGTAATTTGTTCAGTCATTCCAGCGTGAAGAAGTTACAAACATACACCTTCGCCCTTATAATATTAGTGTAATAGTCTGTATGGTTGAGGGCAACCATTCTCTAACTACAAAAACTATTCTCGGGTCTATTTACCTTTCTAATCCCAGCTATTTTTCGTTAGTTCTATGACTCAATGGGGTGAATCGATATGTTAAAATATTAGCCAATATCATTAGGTATCCGGCTTCTGCATTATCACAGCGACACTCTAATCACCAAAGTAGCCTTCAAGCAGGTTAGTAGTCGGTGCCGAAGACCCAGTTCATGGATCGTGCAATAATCTTCGCTAAGTATTCGGACTTTGGGCTCATACACAAGGCAACAATAATAGGTAGGTAAGTCTCAGAAGGCGACTTATGGGCCTTTGTGCTCTTCTATCTGTAGGTAGGTACTTATCTGTTGTGTTTGTGTACTGTAGGGTAAATACGCCAAATGTCGGCCCCCTTAGCGATTTTCTGACTGCGGATTGCTCTAGCACCGTCAGTTTCCAACGAAAATTAGCTTCTGATGCGGTTTTAGATAGTTTGATTAATCTATTTCATGTTTATAGGCATAAGATCGACATTTCTACTAAAAGAAAAAAGTAATAAGGTTTAGATGCGTCGAGAACAGAAAAACCCTAAAGTCGGCCATTCACGGCCTATGGTCGGTCGCGTTTTTCCCAAATGTCGGCCGGGTATAGGGTGTTTTAAATTAAGACAGTGACATATATTATTAATATGATTTATTTTGGCAGAATTCTAATACCACTAAGTATACCTACATTTGTAATTGTATTTGTTTAATAGTGAAATATTTTTTTATTTCCCTTTAACAAAAAAAAATCGTAACCGCATAATTTTCTTTGATTCCGTGAAGGCCTTAGATCTCCCTGCTTTGGGGGTTTAGTAGATAAGTAGCAAGTCCCAAACCATAAAGCTACCATAAATATGTCTTCAATACTGTCAACTCATACATTCAAAGTTAACTTCTTTACAATATTAATAAATTATAATAATAAATATTTCATTTTGAGAAAATAAGATTCATAAATAAATTAAAAATGACTAACCAATAAATGAAAAAATATAAAAGTATTTTTTCATCAGCCTGTATAGTGGCGCTCGAATTCGAGGCTGGTCGACATTACGATCTTTAATATTTCTAATGTCGGCCCCTATTTCTTGTACCTTATTTCTCGAGATTCGACTGATATCACCCCGGCCGTTATTTGGCGATTAAACGTAAAATAGATTTATTTGCCTATAAGCTTTGCAAATTCTCTTGTTAACCCAACGGAATTGGTATAATTGGAATTTATAAAACAGAGTGCATTTACTTTAAGTCGGCCACGGCCGAGAATCCGGTTTTAAGTCAAAACTGTTACCCTAATGGCGGCCTCCTATTTTGCCCTGAAAAATTTACGCAAAACGTTGAAAAAACTATCTTAAAATATAGTAAAAATAACCCTTTAGTGATAATAAGACTTAAAACAAAAATAAATAAATGTCTTATCGTTGTAATATCAATCCCCGAAATGTGAGTATTCACTTCAAGTAAGCTACTTTACATGCGAATTTGACGCTTCAACGGCGCTATCGCTACTGACGCTCAGTATGAGAAGAACAAGTGACGGAATCGGATAGTAACAATTTATACGTATAGAGTATGAACTAAGGTTGCAATTTGAGAATCAAACTTGACAATTAATTACCTCTTGAATGAATGCAAGCTGAAAATTTACAGACGGCCGAAGTTTGGGGGGTGGCCGACATTTGGCGTATTTACCCTACAATAAATACATTGTGTGTGCATGTTCTTGGCACCGAAAAAATAAAAAGATACGTATATACAACTTTATTTTTTATATAATATGCGAAACCTTAATATAGTTTGTTTAGAATCAGTAGGTATCTAACTGAATCGATCTCAATAATTTTTCCACTATGTTATATTTTTTCCCAAAAATATTTAAAAAGGTCATAAGTTGGACACCACCGACACCAAGTACTAAAACAGATCGCGGCAGGTCATAGCGGGCATGCACAGCTGGGTGCGCTACCAAAACAACCCCTAAGTCGCCCAGGTGCCCCGGTGACCTTGTACTTATTTATGTCGCCAACCAGGTAGGTACTATAACTGGCTTATAACTTTGTATTTTTTTATAATACAGTTTTGAAATTTTTGTAGTTAGGTACCTACATAGATTATTTACTTAAAAATGCAGGTTTCGCATATACTTACTAAAAATGAGGTTATAGGTATAAGGTAAAAAGGTGTCAAATAAAACAAGTCATATTATTCAAATTTTATATTAAAAATATACACAGTTACATAATAACCATATGCACAATCACATTGCAGCTGCGCTCTCACAGAAGTGTTATTGCTTCCAATACAATCATTACAACGGACTACGCTCTGAGTGCATAACATAAATACCTATGATCTAAAATGTTTTAACAATGCAATATCTAATATCTATATTTTCCCAAAGAAATACTAAGGTACTCGGTCATTATTGGGATTTTTGAGGTTGAAATCTAGCTTCCTCAATGCTTAACACCTGTTTAATTCATTAACCTTTCGAATACCCTAATTAAGGGCCAAGCGCGCGAAAAGTGCCATAAAACTGATTTTCTGAGGCCTACTCCTCCGTAACGGCTAGGTCAATTGGTTTGAAAAAAATATATGTTTATTATAGATTCATGAACAATAATATCAACATTTGATTTTTTCGTGCAATTAATACTTTTGTCAAAAAAAATATTTAGCAATTTCGCAACTTTTCCCTACTCCTTCGAAACGGCTTGGACCTTTAGAAACATTTTTATACATAAAAATTGGTGGTTAAATATTCTTCAAAGTGAACATTGCATATGTAAATCAATCAATATCTCGCAGAGAAAATGGATTTAAAGCGCTTTCCGGGCGCTGCTGGCCGCAAATAAATGCACAGATTTGCGTACTGCCGCCAAGGCGAGTGCGAGAGTTGCGTTCACATAATTTCGGTCAGATGGTTCAAGGGACTATACGCCTTAAAAACAATGAGAGAGCGAACGCCGGCGTTCGCTTGGGGTTAAAATGAATTAAACCATTAAACATTAACCATCTCTCATTGTCTTTCTATTATGTCTAATTAGGGTATTCGAAAGGTTTAAAGTTCCTTATAAAAGCTTGGCAGAAAATGCTACGTATCTTCCGTTATTAGTTCCAAGTTATACGTACCTTATTTAACATCTTAAAAATCGTTTTCAAAAACCTTTAGATGTTAGGTTCCTCTAAGTGGTCCATTATTATCCATTCACCCTTGTAACTCACCCATACGCAATGTTTTTGAACCCTGCATGTAAGTACCTACTAGATTCTGTTGGACTCTCGTGTATCAACTAATCAAACGATGATAGGAGGGGAAACTACGCGATATCTTCTCGTCCAACTTACCAAAGTGTCTCAAGACGAAAGTCTGTGACCGGTGACTGTGTGACAATGGCTCCGAAACGTGGTCGCTTACAATGGGCCTCATCAGAAGGCTTAAAGTCACCCAAAAGACAATGAAAAGGGCTATGTTCGCTTGCGTGATCGAATCCGAAATGAAGATATCCGCAGGAGAACTAAGGTTGCCGAAGAATCGCCAAACTTAAGTGGCAATGGGTAAGGCACATTGCTCGCAGAACAGATGGTCGTTGGGGCCGAAAGTTTCTGGAGTAGGTAGCGACCACGCACCGGAAGACGCAGCGTTGGTAGGCCTCCTACAACCTGGTGAAAGTTGCGGGAATCCGATGGATGCGAGACGCACAGGACCGTTCATTGTGGAGACACTTGGGGGAGGCCTATCTCCAACAGTGGATGTATATCAGCTGAAATGATGATGATGATAATGAGGAGATTGGGAGCATCATAACTGCTATTCGAGAGATCGAGAGGACGTGCCAGACTCACGATTAAAACGAGCTGCCTAAAGTGAATTATTTTCAAATCCCTGTAAAAGCTAGCAACGCGATCTCATCTTTTCAAAAATCCAGAAAACTCAAATTG
Organism: Mythimna ferrago; assembly: GCA_910589285.2. Classification (NCBI taxonomy): domain Eukaryota; kingdom Metazoa; phylum Arthropoda; class Insecta; order Lepidoptera; family Noctuidae; genus Mythimna; species Mythimna ferrago. Next base: position 9,548,079 of record OU342693.1, read on the forward strand.
ACCAATAACAAAACGAGTACCAAATAAATGACAAAATTCTTTACGTATTTCTTTTAAAATTTCATTTTAAATACATACATAAGTTCGTTTTAACATCTATTTATTTTCACATAAAATAACTTTCAATATTCACAAAAAATAGTGCTCATTAAATATTTTCTTAAAATATTGTCATTTGCGATGGAACTTTACTGATGTGTGTGAGTTTCAAAAGTTTTAAGTGAAAGGTAGACATTACATAGTTGCTAGATATACCTACCTAGATACATAAAGTGTATGTATAGCCGTTCGTACTTTCCATTCAAACAATAAATGAATATTTATTCAAGTAAGGAAGGTACATTGGAGTTAGTAGAAATACATCTTAAGAGATACCTAATTAACGCATAATTCTATAGGTTAAAACATAACCCTTCTTACAGTCGGGTAAAAATAGGCAGATACCCGAGGTACTCAGTACCTCTACCATGAGTTTAAAGCAATCGTATTTGTCGATACTCGATACCGACTACGTAAATATTTTGTATGGCAAATTTTGGTTCCGTAAGTGACCGCTAGAGGCGCTGTAAAATTTGCCATAGGGTAAATACGCCAAACGTCGGCCACCCCCCAAACTTCGGTCGTCTGTACATTTTCAGCTTGCATTCATCCAAAAGGTAATTAATTGTCAAGTTTGCGTCTCAAATTGCAACCTTAGTTCATACTCTAAACGTACAAACGGTTACTATCCGATTCCGTTACTTGTTCTTCTCATACTGAGCGTCAGTAGCGATAGCGCCGTTGAAGCGTCAAATTCGCATGTAAAGTAGCTTACTTGAAGTGAATACTCACATTTCGGGGATTGATATTACAATGATAAGACATTTATTTATTTTGGTTTTAAGCCTTATTATCACTAAAGGGTTATTTTTACTATATTTTAAGATAGTTTTTTCAACCTTTTGCGTATATTTTTCAGGGCAAAATAGGAGGCCGCCATTAGGGTAACAGTTTTGACTTAAAACCAGATTCTCGGCCGTGGCCGACTTAAAGTAAATGCACTCTGTTTTATAAATTCCAATTATACCAATTCCGTTGGCTTAATAAGAGAATTTGCAAAGCATATAGGCAAATAAATCTATTTTACGTTTAATCGCCAAATAACGGCCGGGGTGATATCAGTCGAATCTCGAGAAATAAGGTACAAGAAATAGGGGCCGACATTAGAAATATTAAAGATCGTAATGTCGGCCAGCCCCGAATTTGAGAGCCACTATACAGGCTGATGAAAAAATACTTTTATATTTTTTCATTGACTGGTTAGTAATTTTTAATTTATTTATCAATCTTGATTTCTCAAAATGAAATATTTATTATTATAATTTATTAATATTGTAAAGAAGTTAAGTTTAAATGTAGGAGTTGACAGTATTGAAGACATATTTATGGAAGCTTTATGGTTTGAGACTTGCTACTTATCTATTAAACCCCCAAAGCATCCCGGGAGATCTAAGGCCTTCACGGAATCAAAGAAAATTATGCGATTACGATTTTTTTTGTTAAGGGAAAATAAAAATATATTTTACTATTAAACAAATACAATTACAAATGTATACTTAGTGTTATATTAGAATTCTGCCAAAATAAATCATGTTAATAATATTTGTCACTGTCTTAATTTAAAACACCCTATACCCGGCCGACATTTGGGAAAAACGCGACCGACCATGGGCCGTGAATGGCCGACTTTAGGGTTTTTCTGTTCTCGACGCATCTAAACCTAATAACTTTTTTCTTTTAGTAGAAATGTCGATCTTATGCCTATAAACATAAAATAGATTAATCAAACTATCTAAAACCACATCAGAAGCTAACTTTCGTTGGAAACTGACGGTGCTAGAGCGATCCGCAGTCAGAAAATCGCTAAGGGGGCCGACATTTGGCGTATTTACCCTACAAAATATTTACGTAGTCGGTATCGAGTATCGACAAATACTTATTGCTTTAAACTCATGGCAGAGGTACTGGTCATTAACTAAGTAGGTACATTTATATAGAAATAGAATACGCTGTTCCATTTTGGAATATCTAAACTTAACTAGATACGTAGTTGCTACATAAAATGAAAGACTGATTGATTTTGCCTAGCTAAAGTTTAGAAAGATCTCTCAAAATTAATAGGTACCTAAATCAGTTTCTGTTTCAATAAAATCCTTCTCATAGTCTCATCCTCTATTAAAACGTCTACTTGAATCTCCCTGGCCTTTTCCCAACAGAGTTGGCCCCGGCTTCCAATCTAAGGGTCGCCGCACACCCTTTGCACATATTTCCTATAGTTTTCATACATTTTATGTGGATTCGCCAAATACGGTTGACGCTGCTGACCGCCACAAGCTACAAATCGCCGCTACATACTCGTTTCTTGTGGCCCGCACCGGGCACTAAACGTTGATAGGTACAAAACACTGTCACACGCCACTCGAGCATATAAATGCGTCAGAGTCTATTATGATACTACGCGTAGGTACCTATAGGTTAAAAAAAATCTTGTGGCCGCTTCTAGTTTCTCGTAGCGGCGTTTGTGGCTGTGGCAAGTAGCGCATATGCGGCGACACTAACCGGAGCTGAATATCTGATCTCCACAACCCTGTAACTGGGTAAATGGTTAGGTACTCTTGGCAAGACTTGTCAGATTTCCTGGTTTCTGACTATCCGTAATGACAGTCAAAGATGTTCAACTGACATCGGGAACCTAATACTTAACATGCTTGCCGAGGCACGGTGGAATCCACGGTCTGTTATACTAATACACAGCCCAATCACCAAAAAAAAAACCGTACCTACTTATGATTGAATGTAAAAGTGAAACACCTAGCTTTAGGTAGGTAATAAAACCGAGGACTTTGCTCTTACAGAATTACTAACATTGCACAGCATAGAAGAAGGTGGCCAATGCAATGGAGACGCTAATGGTAGCCTACACCAGCCAACGATCTCGTTCTACTACTTTTCAACCTTATTTCTAAAATCATAAGAGTGAAATTGGTAGACGGGGTTCAGTTATACTAGGTACATACGTTGGATCATAGAGAGAGTGCCTTGGGCATAATTAAGCAGGGTGGAAAAATGTGCGCAGCCCAGAAAATCTTTATTCAAGTGATTATCCAAGAGTCATTCTCCTCAAAGGAGCCATTTTAAATAGAAATGCCATCTGTAACTTTGGACTCAGTGAAATGGCGTACGAAGAGGCTAATTAGTATCCAATCCAATAGTCCAATTTACAAAGCCTGGATACCAGGCGTAGGGTAGGCAGCCTTTCGATATTTTACAGGATGCATTTTGGAGAGTGTGCTCGGGAATTACCTACATGACTGAATCTGCCATCACCTTTCTACTGACAACCCGGTGACGTACGCCGAGTGTCCACCTTTACATTGTTAACACCTCTACGGTCCGGACTAAGCGTTTCGCCTCGTCTTATAGGTACACTGCGTATATCAAAGGACTGGAAAAATTTACCTGTTTTGGTCTTCCCATCCGATTTATACCTATTATTAATCTGATGGGAAGACCGAAACAGGTATACAGACAATAATAGGTGACTTCAGAATAGACTTTTAATGAACTAGTGCGCTTCACCATCAACGACTGCATCGCTGCTTACCATCAGATGAGATCGCAGTCAAGCACTAGTTTATATAATTTAAAAAAAGTACAATTTTTCCACCCTGTATAAAGCCAATTATGTTGATGTATATATCAGACCGTATTCAGTGAGTCGGATTTTATTGAGTTGAAAGAAACATGTTTAACGAAGGGATTTAACATTCAATTAACGTAATAGCTTTTAAATTGCTTCGATCAAATGGATTGTTTCAGCTGAAGTGGATTAATCACGTTGAAAACGATTAACTTAATCAAGTTCCAGGCTGTAAAGTGATTATTACATTACTTTGAATTATTTGAACTTGAGGTCCAAGTGTTAGGTTTATAGGTAGGTACCTAAGTTGATTGGGTTTAATATTCCAGTTCATGAACAGTTAATCTTTGAGACACGTCATGAGTTTATCGAAGTGTTAATAAGCTTTTTTGGAGGTGGAGGTCGCCAAATAACTCCTCCCGCTCTGGGCGGAGTAAGATGGAGAGTCTGATTTTTAATGACTGAAACACATCTCTGTTCCTTCAGTTGCCGCGATAATTCTTTCAAACAATCTCGCAGCCGTGGTAAGACTTAATGGACTTGTGTTGCTGACTACTTAGGTACAACTACCGGCACGAATATTGAGCGCTCGGCGTCAGAGTGGGGATCGCTTTGCGCATTCTGGCGAGCCAATCGTCGTCGTTGTTAGATACATACAGCAAACGCAGGGAACGAATCACGAGTGACGTCTATGACACGATGGCGCGGCGAGCCAATCACTGGCACTCCCCAATATTTGACTTCTGCGCAACTTGAAGCCAGGGCTCAAGATCTGTTCCGGTAATTGTACCTATACTTAATTATTTTGTATTTTTTTTTAAAGTGGGTATCATCCAATGACTTTTCCAACCCTGGTGGAACGGAAGGGCGTGTCAGACTTTTACAGACTAAATCCACACGTGTGTGATTCAGTTCCCCTTTGCGTTCTAGGACCACAGGCTTCCATTGTTTTAAATCTACTCATTCACCTGTAAACCTAACATTTGGACCCAAAATACAGACACTCAAACATATCCGTATTTTCTTTAACTAAATACAATCTGGCTACGACTTCACCAGATTCTAGATCCGCAAAAGCAATTTCCTCGATCTTATCCACCAGACGAACAAAGCTGATTTTGAAGGAAATATTGCCTTAGATTACATAAATATTTACAGACTTATAACCAAGTTATAACAAAGCTACAGTGGCAGCATTTCATACGTAATAAACAAACGTACCTACCTATTATGTTATTCGTCTACGTATGCCACCGTGCTAAAGGCATCTAAGTAAATCACAATTTTCTAAATCAGGCTAAGCCTTGTAAGAAAGAGAAAGAGAGATATGCAAAAATTCACAACATAGGTAGTTTGACCCTAGATTTGAGTGTTCTACCACAAAATATACAGGTACAGAAGTCATTCTACATACAAAGCGCGCTCGAGCAACGCACACAAAGACACCGCTCACAGACACGATGTCTCGGTCGCGTCTCGGATCACTCGTCGAAAAATTCCGGCTCAAACGCTCATTAGTGTGCGTCCACCGAGCGTAGCTATAAAAAGTGAAGTACATAAATGAGATTATCTTCTGTACCTATCTATTTTGTGGTTCTACCGTATAGAGAAAGTACTGAGCGTTATCTACGGGCGATTCCGAGATGTTTTAACAATCGAATGCATCGGTTCGTTAAAATAAACCATCTAGTCAACCATCGACTCGCCGTTGAAAAAAATAATCGAAATGTTTTTCGATTGTCTCGAGTCAACGGAATCGACCGCTAGTCTTTGATTGTTCGAATCAGTTACTCTGGCGGCGAAATTGTAAACCATTGAAGAACAAAGCGAGAATGACCGCGCCATGCGCCAGTCGTATTATCAGGTCGAGTCGGCCTCGAGTCAAAGTCGAAACAATCGATGTCCGAACAATCGATTAAAACCTCTCGCCATCGCGCATCGCTACTGAGCGAGCTATGTAACGCACGTGCCGAGCAACTAACGTAAAATTGTGCTGTGCTAGGAACGGATTCAGTTTCCCTTTTGAGCAATTATTATCTAAAACGTTTACAAACGTTTTTATTCTTAAGCTCACCATTCGAAATTGAAGCTAAAGGATTTAGAGCAAACCAGAGGTACCCTATGGTAGGCGCAAAATAAACTTGGAATAACGGTCCATTGACATAGGAGGGACTTTTTTTTGTAATTCTTTTTTTTTATATCGGAATTTTCATATCCATATATAAATTTGAAAGTAACTGTCTGTCTGTTAAGCTTTCACGTTTTTGAAGTACTGAACAGATTTTGATAAAATTTGGTACGAAGGAAGCTTGAACTGCAAGGTTGGACATGAGCTATTTAGTATCCATCTTCGACTTCGACTTCGAGCTGCAATGCGCAACATTCGCGCGAACGAAGCTTTTGGCAGACGCTAATAAACATATATAGCTGTCCTTGAACCGACTTCTATCCTTTACATTTTTGGTAATAAAAATTGTTCATTTTTTGTTTTTCGTGTACCTAACTATACAGAGATTTGCGGAATAGGTCAATGCACTTTTATTCCAAGTTTATCTCGTACCTTGTATAGTAAGACATGAGTAGGAATGTGGATAGTCGTAATGTCAAAAAATATGTGATGTGTAACGCTCGTGATCAAGGGTCTATCATAATTTAAGAGGAATATACACTTAAGATCTGTGTTATTTGTAATTAAACTTTACATCGTCATTTTAAAACGAAGTGGGATATTTTACAGTGATGACTTAGGACTAAATTATATAATTTTAAATAGGTTCTTTCAGATATTTAGAATGATCTATTTGGGAAATCTTTTGTGTTTAATATTCAAAACTGAACTACGGGAAAATAGATTTTAGTTTTGTATAAACACGAATAATTCTCTTAGGTACAGTAGAAATATTTTTTTGAATAATAATTTACAATTAGGTCTCTCCAATTTTCTCTAGTAAATAGACGCATCTCTTTAAAATAAGTATAAGCTACAGTCAAGCTACAATAGATAAAAAATACGAGCTAAGTTTATAGTAATATCGAAGGTAGAAATCTTAAAAATATAATCTGAACCAGCCAGAGCGTCTCTTATTCCAACTAAGAGGTATTATCTACTCATGCCCACCAAGGCTTTCCTAAAATATCATACAATAGATACTATCCTTCATTACATAAGCACGTTGTACTTTTTCCTTTATTATAAATAATTGAACTAATAAGACATTTCGCGGTAACATTTAGAATGCAATACTTAAATTATACCTTTTTCACCTTTGGGCTTATAATACAATGCTGCAATGAAATGCTAAGATTTTGAAGAACTATATTTTGCAAAGACGTTATTTTCCATCGTAGCGATATAATATAAGCCAAGTTTCCGTATAGCTGCGCTTGAAACTTATAGCTATAGCGCAGTCGCACAAAAGAAACAGCCGGGTACAGCCTGTAACGTAATATGTAAGGTAACGTGAAAGGAACATTTCATAAATGTGGACGTAGCGCACGCACGAACCGAGCACGTACCTACTCACATAGTTGAAACACTCTGTTCTAGGCGTGTGTAACTCTACTACGGTTTATCTACTCATGTAACTCTACTGAACCGACTCACTGTTCCGAAACATTTTAGTGTTCCGAAAGATTGGAACAGCAGTAAAGTTTTAAATGCATCATTTGGAACAATTGGAACACTGAAACACTCTTTACTTTAAGTAACCTACAGTCTTTTTAAAATTCAAATTAAAATGTAAATAGTGTACCTAAATTTTAATGAACTGAACTAAAAACATCAGCTTTAATTTATTCTCAAATCAAAATTCAATTCAATAAAACTGTTTGTGTACTTAGGCATATGGCGCAACGTATCACGATTCATAACAGTCAGTGTTTGTATTTAGATATATCTTTTGAGCCGTTGTTTCAAATGTTCCGTTTGTATCTTTTGAGTCGCTGTTCCGAATGTTTCGTTTGTATCTTTTGAGCCGATATTCCAAATGATACATATCACTGTTTCGGAACATTTCAATGATTCAAACGCAAATGTTCCAATCGCAAAGATGACACACTTTGCCCACGCCTACTCTGTTCGCGCGCGTAGTGTGCAGAGACGCGCGCGCAAGGCGTCCACACTATGGAAATTCTGTTACATTGCATGTTACGTTACAGTAGTCTGTACCCGGCTTTACAGCGCGAGCGTGTTGAACAAATTGTCGCATTTCCACACTCCGAAGATCTTTGACTACAAACTCACAATGTTTCGTTAAAAGTCCAACATTTATTAAAACTCCGTTTCATCAACACATAATCACCGCACATTTGATGTGACCGAGTGTGAAAATGTTCACTAGCATAGCTTCGTTGATGAGTGTTTCTAACATTACAAAATGTATATCACGACGACCCCGCGAAGGCGAACAACAATTTAGAATTGGTACAACTGTCGTTAGTCCGATAACTTTAACATTATTAAACCTCATATCATATAAAGTACCTTGCATCGCCAAATATGCTCCATTTAATGTAATAATTCGCCGTCCAACACTTACCGACCGTCACAGTATTGTTTACTTTCAAAAAGCTTCGTTTGGCGTCCATTGAAGCCATAGAAGCGTACGGTCTATTCACCACTCGCTTTTAATTTAAAGTCTAGACCGTATCTGACATTATGATTACTCTTACCACAATATCTAACCTCCGGTTTCTGAACGGTTTGGTCAAAACCAATTTCAACTGCTGTGATTGGTCGATGTTATTTTGATCAACCAATCACAGAAGTTTTGACCTTTTAAGATTGCTTGAATCTGAAACAAAAATCAACGATACGTCACAAATTCAGTTGTGCGAGCTTTTGATATATATATATCTGTGTCTGTTTTTCTGTTCTTCTTCTGTTCTACAATGTGGCGTTTGTTTATCAAAGGATGTAGCATTGAACCACGTTGAACATTGTAGAAATTCATTCTATCATTTTGAACGATGTGTACTTGGTTACGAATTTTCTATTCGTTTGTTCTGACCACGTGACTTAACGTTGAGCTGATGTCAGCGTTCCACAATTTTTGTTTCAGAATGTAGAAGTTAGTCGTTCAGATTAGTCCTAGACATCAAATGAGCGAGTAGCGAGACGGGCCCGCGAGAGTGCACGTTACTATTATGAGCTAGAGGACGTGTGGTGGAGTGGTTGCAGTTCGCGCGGTCGACCCTGGCCGGACGCGGGACGTCGCACGGACTCCTGCTACGAGCACCGCTGCAGCGGCCGCGATCTGAAACACGTCATCCACTACTTTGAATATAACAATAGTCTAGTTTATTTTGAATTTAAAAATATAAAGATCGTCTCTAAGGCTAAGAACTCACGGAGCGGTTTTCACCCGCGCTCGCCGCGGTTGTGGGCCTACAGTTTCTGTAGAATGCAGATATAATATGTAAAAAATTAAAGCTAATTTCACGACGCGTTTTACACCCGCGGTGTGCGCGGTTGTTCGCGTATCCTCGACAGTGACTATTGAAGAGCTACTATCAGAACCTCGCGGGCCGCGGTCTCGTGAGTTTTGGAATAAAGTAGCCGTTTCCTCTACCGTGGTGGTAGCGGATGAAAACCGCTTCGTGAGTTCTTAGCCTAAGAGATTACCCTGTGCGATAAGATCGCCCATTTTTTTGTAAATGTTTATCCTGTCCACATTAGAAGGTGTACAATAAAGTATACAATAAATAAATACATAAAATTTCCCCTGTATCTTAGGAGCGTTAGTTAACGCACAACTTCACATGCAAAAAGCGTGCGTGTCGTGGGTTCGATTCCCGCACAGAGCAAATATTTGCTTGACCTACAGATTAATGTTTTGTGTGTCTTCGTGTATGTAAGTTTACATGTTTGTGAACACGCCCCCGATACAGGAGTCATTCCTATTGAGGAGCAAATAAAAAAAAAATCGCTGTAGGTAATTAAATTATTCGTTCTTTGTGGGAATCGAACCCAAGCATAAGCTTAAACGTCTAAAGCTTCGGCACTATGCCAATCCAACAAAAATCAAAACATGTCATCAACTCATGACTTGCGAAAAACTAGCGCAAAGTAAAAAGAACAGTTTAGCAGACGAACCTTCTCACCAATCGATAAACTCATTAGTTAAAATTATATCATGGTTTCGTGTCAACTTGACCCAAATATCGTTCTAGAATTCACCCTGCTGAAACTTGAGTCATATTTTCACACCGTGATTTAAAGGCTTACTGACGATTAGCGGGGTTACCATGACGTTCAAAGTAAGATTGTTTTAATCTTGTTTCAGTGCGGGTAAGAGATGGTGCTAGACGACCTGTATAGCTCTATCTCTTACCCACACTGAAACAAGATTAAAACAATCTTACTTTAAACCTCTTGGTCTAGGTCTAGGACACGGTATATTCGGACACAATGTCCGAATCGACACATTTTTAGTTAAAAACTTTTGTCATTGACGGTTCAGACACACACTGTTCAGTACAGTCTGATAAAAAGTTTTAAAATAAAATATTATATTGTCAAAAAGCATTATCATTAGAAAAGGTAGTTAGTAATAGCGTGACAAGTGACAGGGCAGAATGGAAGAAAAAAACGTGTTGCGCCGACTCCAAATAAAACGGGACAAGGGCAGGAAGATGATGATGATTGTAGAAAAGCATTACCAAAACTATTTTAGGCTGGATTTAAGACGGCAACTTTGGGTATTTATTAATATGTTTTTTTTTTAATTGATGTAAACCAGTGCTTGACTGCAATCCCACCAGATGGTAAGCTGTGATGCAATCGTTGATGGTGAGGCGCACTAGTTTATTAAGAGTATATTCACTCTAGCCTTGAAGATACCTAAATTATAAGTGGTCGGGAAGACCGCAGTAGGCAAATTGTTACAATTTCTTTATATTATATTTTAAGCCTTAATTTTATCTAACTGTACTAAATAGCTTCAATTGATGATGTCCGAATATTCAATGAAAAAAAATACTCAGAATAAAATGAGTCGATTCTGACACTGGGTCCGAATCGTCAGAAACTCGATTTAAAATGCAGGTAGGTTAGGTAATGTAGCAGTTTTTCATGTTGAAAAGGCATCTCGCTTTCAATTAACTATGTACGACGTTGTAACGTCCATGGAGGCCTATCTCCGGCATGCGGGCTATGCTAACACAAATTAGTTCGTCGGTCCGGGCGTCAGCAGTACGTAAAATTTTATGATGTCCGCACACGACCCTGCCTCGTTAAATATGAATCTAATACGGAGGGCCCCCGGTACCCCTACGCTCTTCATATCATATGTATGGTACGACTCGTCCAATCATATTTTATGTTTGAAATTGAGCTGAACGTGTACAATTTTAATGGCAGGGTTTAGAAGGAAATGTACCTAATGAAAAGTCTTTAGTACCTTTCTACTTAAATAAAATATGAACTAAACGTATAAACTTTAATGTAGGTGTTCGTACACATTTATGCTGCAAGTAGATAATGAAAATTTTACGTTAGAAAAATATGAAAAAATTACACGTAATCCCTATTGCGCACGAAAACCCCGAAGCCCTGGAACGAAGGCCAAAAAGGAACAAGAGTGGGGTTTAGTCAGTAAAAGTCTGACTCACCCTACTGCACTGCCCTAGTTGGGGAGAAGTCATTGGTCATCACCTTTTGCGTGTAAATTTTTTGAAAAAGATTTGTTCTAACTGGCGGTGGAAAGTGCACTAACTTCAGTTATATAGTTTTATAAGACGGAAAGGTTTAATCAGTACTAAAATTAATTATATTAATATGAACGCAACGTCGAGTCATTGAACTCGCTCAGCTGACATTTCTTAAAGAAATTAATTTCGTACATGCGTAAATTAATACGAGTTTTTAAAAAAAGGCACTTTATTTTTTAATTTTATCTTTACAAATCGATAGTGTTTCATGTACCGGATCGACCCTCCACGGGATTAACCTTCACGCATGTTTCAGTAATAATTATTAAAAAAAACCTTGAACAATATTGGAACTGCCTTATTTTTGTCAGTTTTCAGTCAGCTCCATTGAAAATCAAACAAAAATCTAGTAAACCAAACCAATGTAGGCACAAAATACAAAATACAATGCAAAGAAAAAATAAGGAGTTCTCCAAAATAAAAACGGGTATTTTTAACTCACAAAAACCATATTCCACACAAACGTTCAACAATTTGGTACAGAGTCAGACGTTAGCACCTAAACTAGGTCGTAACCTCTACCGACTGCAGACAAGTATCATACCACAGCTGCGACTAAATATCTATACATAACAGCACTGCTAATCCTATTACAGTATTATCCCACACAGTCGAGCTTACACGTAATATTTGTCTACTCAATTCTCCGGGTGTTCATACCGGAACTAAAATTCCGAGACGAAAACGCGCAGAAATGTGTTTCCGACTTATAGCTACTGGCGTAGCTAGCAAAGGGCTAGCCGGGGCCCCCAAGCTCGGGGGTCCCCAAAACTGATTAACAAACCTCTTATTGAACTAGCGAAAAATTCTACTACCTTCAAAATCTAAAGAATAGGTTTCACTATTTATTTTAATTTAATTTTATTTATTTGGGAAAAAACAGTTACACATTATGAATTATATAGTATGATACAATAATAGAAGGTGGTTCAATGCGTAACCTGCAGCATTTTCCACATAATATAATTGAGAAAAAATATTTTTAAAATCTTCATGCAAATAATTAAATAATAACAATAATATTTACAACAAAAAAACGAATAATAACAATAGTAACAACATTAATCAATAAACGAATTAATAATAATAATTGAATGAAAACAGATTCAAGTCAAAAAAACTTCACTAATTATGGCAAGTCGTTTTAGTCTGTAAAAGTCTGATGCTCTCTCCCGCTCCACCCAGAGGAAAAAAGTTTTTTGATGATTTTCTACATAAAAAGAGGGTCAAGTTTTTTTGGCCCAGGGCCGTTAATCATCAACTACGTCACTACATACAGCGACAATAGATGAAAGCGTCCCCGACCCAGCCTTCGCCCAGATTAAGATAATGCTAGACAGAATAAGAAACAATGGCGTAAGAGGCTCTATTCATCCTCGGTACTGTAACGTCAATTATTTTTAAAACGCTTCATTAATTCCGTCATTTCAACCCTCGTCGGGATGATAAGGAAGTTCGTTTTAGTTACGCTTTGTTTCTTCCAGTAAAAAAGACGTCAAACAAAATGATTTGTTTGTTTTTATTGTTGTAGTAAAATAACGAAAATTTTGAAGTGGAGGCGTAAGTATCACCGTAAAATTGTAACAGTTTCATTTTGCTAGATCTATAATCATAATCAGCCTTTTTATTGTTCACACTGCTGGAACTCAGATCTGCTCTCTTGGAGAGGGAATGGGCTCTTATTCACCTCGCGGGGTCAGTGCGAGTTGATGTACCATGTCACATATTTTCGAATTTTAGGTTTTAGGACATGTCGGTTTCCTCCCGATGTTTTTCTTCACCGTTTTGAGAGGTGATGATAATAAATTACACAAAATAATTTACTTAGCCTACAACTCGTAAGTCGAAGTCGTAACCACTCTGCCACCACTACACTTCTGTAAGTAGTGAAGATTTATAATCTACAAAAAAATAATGCGTTAAATTGTAAGCAATATGTTACGATTCACAATCTTTCCATGAGTTATATATAATATCGCGATTTAGATTATAATCTGACGGTATTTACAATTTTACTGTGACACATATACATCATGGTTTTGAATTAAGCTTCTCCAATACTAGACAAAACGGGTTTGGTTTTTAAATGCGGCCGAAAAACGGAGCGAATGCTGCTGTCTAATATACATAATCTATTTGTGGGATTACAGAAAAGCTACCCCTCATTATGCGCCTACTAAATATGCAACTATTCTATATTTGGAATGAAACCTGCTGCCATCCCTCATCTGTCTAATAACTGTACCTACACTACCTAGGTAAAGGTTTCTCTTCTGTTAATTGAGATATATAACCTGTTTCACAGTTACCGGATAAAGTCATCTGTGTAATGAATTAGAAAATAGGAATTTGTAAGAAGTAAGCTGCTAGAGATATTTTGACTGCGATCTATCCAGATTTGGTAAAATAGACAACAAAGACTCAAAGCATTTTATTTCAAACTAGCTATTGTCCACAGCGGTTTTTTTTTGTAAAATCTTTTAGCAATCGTACCAGTACTTCTAGAGATTACCTCCTACAAACAAAAATAAAAACATAAAAACAAAGTCAAGAAATCAGTAAAAAAAAAATGATGCTAATTGTACACTCCAAAGATCTATGGAGAAGAATGTCCAAGAAACTTCATGGACACTCTTTTCAATCATGTCATGTATTACAAATATCTCGGTTACATGTTTCTTGTCGCTACTATTAAGTGAGAACAATGTAGATTAAGTAAAAAAAAATCTAAATACCTCTAGATATTAATATAGATCATAACACCACTCAACAATTAAAAACGTTGCAAAATGTTACACGAAACACTTACAAAATTCGAACAAAGTACTGTCGAGAGCGTCGCGCTACGATGATTGTTAAACAAGCGTGAAAAACAAAAGAAACAATGCATAACCTTGTGGTAAGGCGGGGTGCGACGAGAGTGATTAAAACCTCCTGAGACGTGGACCCCCGGTGACGTCACATGGAGTCGGGGTCCCACTGCACCGAGGGTATCACCCAGGCAACACCGCGCCTACTGGTCAGATGAAATGAGAAATTAAAACATGCTAATAAAATAAAAACAAATGGTAGTGGTCACAGTAGCGTAGCTAGACATGGGCGAAGTGGGCCCTCGTCCACGACCTCTCACCGAAAGGGGCCCCACAAATGAGGGGCCAACGCTTAAGAACGAAGCTTTTTTTTATAATTGAAAAACTCTCGTTTGATCACTGTTTATCCTGAAGGTAAGCGACGATATGACTGAACACTGGGTTGCAACAGTCACTGTCTCGTTTTCGTATTTACAAAAGAAAAATGCCTCGATGTTGTGCCTTCGCCCACGTTTAAATTAGGTCACGCTACGCCCATGGTAATGGTAGGGAGGTACAGTCAATTCACTAGAAAGGGTCGATTGAAATGCTGTAAAAAATTGAAAGGTAATTTAGTCAGAACACGAACTGTGTTCCAGAGGCCTTGTCTGAATGTTGAATTAACTGTATGTTGAATTAATCGAATTGTCAATGACGTGCGGATTTCACGCTAAAAGTTATTATTCAAATGTTAATCCATACAGTATTTTATGCATGAATTCTCACTTTACGGGATGCAATTACTGAATGGAATTTGAATCTGAATAAAATAAAATGTGCAGCTAAAAACAAGGACATTTTGTGCAATAGTTTTGTAAAAAAGCTGAGTCTTATTAACATTCATTTTGTCGTTGGGAAAATTAAATTCTTGTTCCCATTTGTAGACAGAATGTTGAGTGCCTAGGAATTTGTCCTTACTAGATTCTGAAGGATGAGAATACGACACTTGAGTGAATGACGTTACAGTTTGCTTAATGGCCGACTGTGGCTAGTCCAATAAACAACGTCACATAGTGCAACTACACACTGGAAATACTCCAAAGACCATCTTACATGACTTATCCGTGGTAAGGTTACGCTACACCTGCTCACCTATGCGGTGCTCGATGCGGGGAGCCGGGCGGCGAGGATGCGGGCGACAGCGCTGGCGTTGCGGGTGCGGATGCGGCACGGCGGCGCGAGTACTCCGTGCCGCCGACCGCCATGGCTGTCCCGCCGCCCACCGGGTCTGTCACGCGCGTCACGCTTAGACCTGACGCTGAACGGGTCGGGCGAGACGGTGCTGTCGAATAAGGAACAAGTCAATCGGTAGGCCGTAGTAGTATGACCCGGAGAAAACAATTGGTTGTCTCTACGCAGCAAACCTGGAACAATCGTAGCAGATCTACGGCGTAGCACGTAGACCCACATGCTACGAAGTCGTAGCTATTTATAGAGTTTAAGTTTAGGCCTACTGTCCGCGGACGCGTAGCTTCATAGTCGCGTCATACATTCGCGAAGCGGCAAAGTCATGCAGTCGTGTCGTTGCCGCTTCGTCGACAGAGTTTCAAAGTTTCGTATGTAAGTTGTGGGCAGGCGTACACGCATAATACAGGCAGCGCATAATGACGAATACGCGTTTATGAAGCTACGCGTCCGTGGACAGTAGGCCTTAGTCATGATTTTTGACTTTATCAAATACGTAGTTTGCCGGACCGTCTACATAGAGTTAAGGGTACGCTCAGCACTTTATATTCAGTGCGCTTCGGGAATTGACCCGGAATTTAAATGAGCTCCTTGATTATCTTTGTAATCACTGAACGGCTTTTACAATTACACAAGTCACTGACCTCCAGTATAACTATAAAGTCCGGCCGGCGAGGACCTGGGGCGGTACCCAGAGACGGTGGACGTGGTGGACAGAGTAGACGGGGACCTCTTCAGCCCTGGGCCTTCCCCGGCCCCTGCGGCAACTGACGGCTTCCGCGATCGCGGCTGTCGCTTGGACCCTGTTCTGCATACCCCTGATGTGAGAGAAGGCAACACAAACTGCTATAGTGGAGTGAATGTGCAGACAATGGCGTCGATAAACAGTGCTCGGTGGACCAACCTTGTGAGGGTGGTAGGTGACAGTCAGTACCAGGTTTTTAGTGTTTTTAAAAGCGTTATTTTGCTGGCGAAAATGGTGCTTTACACTTTATATTACTTAGATATACATGTAAATAAGTTTGTACATGCTGATAGATCATTACAGAAAACACATTCGATAAATTTCCGTTAAACAAGCAATAATTTTGAACGAGCATACGGTGTTTACATGACAATATTCTCAGAAATCGTCCTTTTGAAGCGAAGGACAGAAATTCCAAGAAATTACGGTGCTTTTAAGTATAAACATGAAACAAACATTCAATCCTATTTGGAAACATCAAAGATTGGCTTATTTCAACCTTTTACCGATTCAGTTTACATACAAATGGTATTAATATGAGATTGCTAAAGCGAAATCGAGTTATGTGCGAGGTACGATAAAATTGGGCCGTCTGAGGATTGAATTAAAACTACATCGGCTCTTACAACACCAAATTGAACTACTTATGTACAAATACGTGACGCGAATAATGATAGTTCTCTTTTACACCACTCTTAGAAGGTCAGAAGAGTCATTTTGAACAGTTTTTTCGCTGAAGATTTACAGCTAAGGCGACATTGATAAATCAACGTTGAGCTCGTTTGCGACGTGGCTAAAATTTTTTACAAAGAGAATTTTATTTGAAATTGACATCGCATTGTGCGTAATCTTCAGGGAAAACCGTTGAGGACCTCTTAATCTTTAGGAAGGTTAAGTACTTTGCGTATTTTGACATGGCGATAGCGGTCATTCACTAACTAATTTAAGTATATATTTACAGAATCTAAGTAACATAGTTCGCTGACATAATTGTATAAAAATTGACGATAATTGTGTGTTGATAAATGTGCCTGTATCTTAGTTACTATGTTTATACCAAAATTTGCATGCTAATACTTAGCGATACATGTTTGCTCCTATTTGTTTTCATTTACCATCTTGTATACCATGTTTTTAAGAAAGAAAGAAAACATGTTTATTCTGCCTTCTTACAAAAAAATATACAAAAACAAACAGTTTCCCCGCCAGGCCTTGTTTACCAAAATATAAAATTAATATATTATATTTTTGTCATGCATTTTTTTATGAAGGCATCCGAGGGGGCCAAGCCAACTCCCAGTGGCCCTTTAGACAATATTCATGGAACGTGATATCAACCGACGATTATCCCTGTACGCCTGTACCAGCATAGTGGTACACCCAAGTACAACCTTCAGTTGGTGGGGAACTATTGCGACATTATGGATAAATAAATATACAAGGCTATGGTTATGGGAGGCCTAAGTATCCTGATTACTAAGAACTAATGTTATTAATATCCATCGAAAAAGGCAGAGGGTGACTTGCACACTCAATAAATCAAAAACGGTCGCTAGCACGAAGTGACGTACAACAAGAGGGTAATATAGGAAGGTGCTTAAGGAGTGGAGAGGTCCACCACGGCTATCAGGACAATCCCGGAAATACGGTAAGATCCCTACCAGCAACTTACTGGATTATACATCCTTCTCCCGAGCACGTTTGCTCTTATTACTATAAACCACTAATTTTTAATTAGGTACTACAAATACTTAAAGGGCTTTTTAGAAAATATTTTGTTATTATTTAAGTAAAGTCTCAATAAATAATATTCATAAATAGCAAAGTTAATAGCGTTTGTTTATATCCCAAAATGTCATTCTATTTATGGAAATATTGTACAGGATATTGATTATGAATGAATGGCGATAAAAATGGTAAAACACTTCGCGTAGTATTTTCTAGTAGCAATTGTTATGAATGATTGATTCAATTATGAATTTACTAATTATGAAAAACCTTTGTGAAAAATTTTAGGACTTAGATTTTTATAATTTTAACTACACAAATATGAGTTATAACGGGTACGTATAGAACCTCATTATTTTTTGTAGCACCTAATTAAAAAATAGTGGTATATACCTGTCAATGTTCTACATTCACTAGGTCAGGTAGGTAGGTAGTCGGTTTAGTAAGTCTTACCAGTAGGACACTGGCGGCCCATGGCGCACTTGCCCTCGCAGATGGTGCGCTGGTTCAGCATCGTCTGGTACGAGTCCAGCATCACGCGGCACTCCGACAGATCACGGTCAGCCAGCGCCAAGGACGGGTATCGCTCCTTCAATCTTCTTCTTTCCTTTAAAAAAAAGATATTAATGGATTATTAGATGTGCTGTGGATTCAATTTTAGATTCTGCGCTATGACGACTTATTGAAATACATACGAATGACATACGAAACGACGAACTAAAGTGATAGTTATATGCCCGTGGTATTATCGTTATTCTCGGGATTAACAAATTCTACACAAAATCAATTTCATTTTCATTTTTTCAGTAACAGATTTTACGTTGTGGGGAATGTTTTACAAAAAAATTTAAATAAGAAACCGTAAAGAGTCTTAACAGTCAATTGCTAAATAGCCATGAGTCTCGAGCAACACCTTAGGAGGCTGGATCAAGGGCTACATAAATAAGTCTTTAGGCAGCCGACTGGTATCGGGAACAGTTATTATAATAACCCTACGACAACCACGAGGAGTATAGTTCCCCATCACGAACAAAACCTACTACTATCTTGTCGGAGGATCGCTCCTTTCCTATGGAGATTGAAAACCTTTCCAACCTATTTTTGATTTTATTCCCTGTAATTTGGTCAGGAATGGAATTGCCCCAATAAACGAACTAATGCTACCGTTATGACCCAATTCGCCATCGAACGGTCATGGGGTGTGTCTAATATGGGTTATGGTTTGTTGCCTTTCCCATTATCACGAACTAGGTGTTACTTGAGACTTTATTCGCCTATCTATTATTAGTTACACCTATACCTTTCAAAATGTTGATAAGACTGTCTGTTGTCTCTAATTGAACACCATAATAATGTACCATATTCTGACAAACAAATGAATTGGAATTTGTAACTTCGCCAATCTGAAAACGCATCTTGTTTTTTTTTAAGGGTGAGGCGATCATCAAATAACTTCTCTCGCTTTGGGTGGGAGGTTATGCACCCGTGTTTCTTCAGATGGTCTTTGCGTTCCAGGACCAGAGAAAAAGAACTTTAATGTATTATTACAAAGCGAAAGAGGCGCGGAGCGCGGCTGCCCGCGACGGGTGCCCGCGCGGTTACTCGCGACGGAACACTTTGTACGGGATCGCGCGGGCGTCCGCGATGAAACGGGAGTATAAAGTTGGTATGGAGAAAACTATTTTCACGCGGCAGAGTCGCTGGCAAAAGCTAGTCCATATATAATGTCACGCTTTCACGTTTAAACTTCTGAAGCGATTTTGAAGGATTTTTGTTTGAGAATGCAATTGGACCCGAAAGGTAGGTGTGCAACAATCGGGTTTATTTTTTTTTGACGAAAAGCCAGCTTTCGGACATAACAAAGTCTGTCGGGAGCGGTAGTAGATATCGTAGCCTTATTGCAAAAACCAACTATCTGCATTTTTACCCAAATTAAGTTAATTATAGCTATCGATTCGTCTCATCAAGACAAATCTGCAAGTAAAACTGGTTATTAGCTATGACACTTATTTACCAAGATGGCTTCGGCAGGTAAATAATCTAAAGATTTGACCGAACATAATAATATAACATAAATACAGATAGTTCGGTTTTGCAATAAGGGTACGATATATATTTTCTGACAGTACCTCCTAAAGTAACTGTCGAAAAAAAAAATAGATCCATCGAAATACCTATAACTTTGTTAATTTATCAATGTTTCAATGGAAAGAAGTGATTTACAAGCAGGTTAATAGCCCCTACATAAATGACACGTGAGTGTAAGACCCAATTTTGACAAACAGGCTAACTATCGATTTGCTTTGGTCACGCGAATGTTTCATTAAGGTACATAGCCAACTTTACCAAGAATTACCGTGATGCTTCGAATTCTTTGATTACACCACTTTATTTTCCAGTAAATAATTACCATTTCAAGAAATACTTAGCTACAATAGAGGCCATACAAACCCAGTTTTACTTTTAATAACATAAGGCGAGGATAATATTCGCCGTTATAAGAGAAAAGGCGAATATATTCCGAATTTCTACCAGTGGTCAGGGGAGGACTGACACGCGAGCGTGTCACGCGAGGTGCCCGCAATCCCACCGTGTGTCGCTAGCCTACTGATAAATTACAAGGATTTACACTAACGTTATCATTGTATGGATATGCTGTTCCGAACGAGTACCTAAGTGTTTGTTTAGAAGTAATGCAAGCTAGTACAAAACTTGATTCACAATACGATAGTAAATCATTCTGTCCTGTCCTTTGTTACATGTCCACAGTAAAAAAAAATCATGACCATTTAAGTCGAATAAATGTATGTAAATAACTGAGTAGGTTTGTGTTGAATGTCGGTTACATTGAAAACTTCATGTGGACACAACAGTTAAATATATTTTGTTGAAAGTAAATCGACGTTCAGATTTCATCGTCATTATTTCAGCTGAAAGACGTCCACTGTTAGGGCGCTTTCAATTTGTGCGTACCTACTGCAACCGACTGGCTGCCGCACGTTTACCGTGCCGCAGCTCGCCGGTTGCAGTACGTTAGCAGTCCGACAACAAGTGCCTAAATTGAAAACGTATCTGGCTGCCATACGTTTTTATTCCAGTGATGTGGCAACTCCGAATTGAACACGTTCTGCTTGTGTTGTTGCCGTTCTGTTGTCGACCGTTCGCCGCACGGTTGCCGCATCGCGCGTCAAGTATGAAGAATACGATCGTCCGCACCGCAGCAGGCCGTCAAAAAACGCATAAATTGAAAGCGCCCCTAAAGCTCATACACACGACCGACATATTGCCAACGGTATCATTCCGCTCGCTGTATAAGCACTATAAGCTTTAACAGTGGACGTCTTTCAACCGAAGTGATGATGATGAAATCCGAACGGGCGTATCCATAAGTTGATGTCACTGATGAACACAAGGATAATGTTTTCGATTTCACTGGAATCTCTCGTGATAGGTATTGATTTGATTGAACCGATAGCTTAGCGTTTTATAGCGTGTTGGACCCGACGCGTGCTAAGTAGGTTTCACATGGAATTCAGCGTATCATATCTACATAATGTATTCATTCCTATTAGCATAGTAATATGAAATTGACGAGATTATTCTCAGTAACATCGTAACATCATATATGTAGTTCACGGAACCCAGCTACGTTGTAATCATTATTATTTGGCGAGAAATTGTGTTGCGATCAGTGTCTAAGTTACAATCAATACTGTTTATTAGTCAAAACTAGTATTGGCTGGCTTCAGTCAAAACTTGTATTGAGCTAAATGTGATTGCTTCATATTATTTTAAAAAATGCATAATGTTTTAATTAAGTACCTACCTATAAGTATGTAGATACGAAAAATTGCTACAAAAATGTTTATAAAATGGTTACAAACAGCCGATTTATTCATTACTAATTTAAGTACGTATTAATTCGATCATTATTTTCTTCATTTAATTTCTTTATTATTTATTTAGTTTCATAAATAAATTAATTTTTCTCGCTTTCTGGATAGAAACATCGTAAATATAGTATTTTGTGAATTCCTTTAAAAAGCCGTTTTTTTAATACACATTTCAACTAGGTAGGCACATAGTTAACTGCTAACCAATGAATTTCAAAAAAATTAGTTGTGAAGTTATTAGATGATTTTTCACCATCATAATGAACAATAGTACCTACATTGTCACCCTAGGGTGAAATAACTCATTTAGTCCCGAGAAGAAGTTTGACGTCTGAGCGCAACGATGTCGCCAAAAGACTTATTTGTCCCTACGAACGAGGGACTAAATAAGTCTTTACCCCGAGGTAAACGCTGTTCTTTTCATTACAATTATAAGGAAAGTAAAAATAAAATAAAAAGGCTTGTAAAACCTGAGTCATTGTCGTATAATTTTAGGTATCTTTCTTCTGATTTAGGTTTCCCACTAGTGCTTTAACCTCTTCTCTTATGAAATCAAGCGTTAAATCCATATCTGAATCTGATGAACTTATCGTGTTATTACAAATCTCTGTTGTATGGAAACGTAAACGAAACTCAACAACTCGAAAGAACAAATGAAGATCGTATTACCGGATTGCCACTTTCCCGCCTATTTTGTTTTTTTTTCTTTGGCCGGCCAGCTATTTATACTTTATTTTTCATTTTCATTATTAAAAAAAAAATAGAAAATATTTTCCCTTATTATTAAAAAAAGAGTTTTTTAAAGAAATAGTTGAATAAAATAGGTCACTTAAAATATATTATATATTCTCTAATGAATACTTATCTTAGAGTTGTTTCAATTTTACATCGCGCTGTAATTGAGTGGCTGTATAGAAATTTGTAACATAGTTTAATAGAAATGTGATGATAGAACTAGTTTTTTTTAATAATTTGACAGCTGTCAGTTGACTTGACAGCTATCAGTTGAAAGTGGTTCTCGCTAGGGATGAAAAGTATTACTTTCAACCCGCTCCTCAGGCAACTTCAGACCTACTTTCAGAGTATGAGTAATGAAAAGGCGGTTTTGTATCTGGTTACTCTTATGGATAACGTTTCGTGATGCAGTACCTATTTGTCTGACGTCAGGCCTCCCGCTTCACGCATAAATGATTCCCTTACCTCTACCAGCTTGTATGTCTCGAACTCCTGCAGCTGCCGCTGGAAGCCCAGGTTGGGGTTCGCGACGGCCCTGCCCGCGCGCACCACCTTCAGCGCCTCGCGCCACGTGAGAGGCGTCACCGACATGATGTACGCCACGGCTACCGTCACGCTGCGTGACATCCCTGCTAAACTGGAGAAGAATATGAGACGTTAGAAGAAGTTTAAGTTACTGCGATAGTGAGGATTTGGAACTTTCTGGCACTTTTTTTTAATGATCCTTCTCCTAGAGAGAGGAGGCCTGAGTCCCAGCAGTGGGAACATTAAAAAGGCTGGTTATGCTATTAAAATATGCTTTTAATTATAATGTAAATAAGCCATTCATTTAGGCATCATTTGGTGTTAGTTTTCTTTAATTATTTTAGTACTGTTCAACAAAAAATTATTTAATTCAGCTTCCAAATGTCCACTGTAAGTCATTGTCTTGGTAAACAAAAACCTAAATACAAGAAAATTGCAAAGGACAGGTGTTTTTATATAGGTTTAGTAGGTCATAAAAATATTTATCATTTCAACCAACAGACGTCCACTGTTGGACATAGGCCTCCCCCAAGTGACTGTGTCACCATCGAATTCCCGCAACGCTTACCAGGTCATCGGTTCACCTAGTCCTTCCAACACTGCGTAAAAAAATTAGATGGAACAAAAACTTGAAATGCTAAACCACAGAATGACCCCAAAATTGTTTTTTTTTTCAACACATTAACGGGCTTGTACTCTTACTCCTACTCAATGGTTCCAATCCCGCAATAAAGTGTCTCACTTATGCGAAAAAGTGAGCCAGACTCCGCCTATTCAATTTATAATATTTCTTTTTTATCAAACTAATTAAAAATAAAACTTTTTGTTAAGCGAGTTGAGTTGAGTTCTAAATAATGGGACTAAAATTCAAAGCTCGCAACGGGATTGATTCCGCGCTATCGTCTCCCCCCTAGGTTCCAATAAGCCGTGTGTATGCTCCAGCTCAGCCGGTCGCCGGGAGATAGCGGGGAGTTGTCAACAGCACTCGATCGAGTTCAAACTGCAAGCGATGCGAATGACACTTGACCGAGAAAGGTGGGCCCGAGAGATGTCGACGACCAAGTACCTATAAGATAAGATTCGAGATTCTTCGTTCTGAAGACCGCGAATAAGATTATTTTCAAGTAGGTTCTACTTATAAAGCAGTTTTTATTTTATCTTACTTACAGATAAAACCTTTTAAAAACTGGCGAATGGCGATGTGGTCGCTAAGCGACAAAGCCCTTTAATCAAATAAAAAAACGAAGTGTGAGTCGGGACTCGCGCACGCAGAAATCCGTACCATCTATAGAAAATTAGAAACAAAATTATATACAAAAAATCACTTTTTTTGTGTGGAAGTCCCATTTAAATATTTAATTTATTCTATTTTTAGTGTTTGTTGTTATAGCGGCAACAAAAAATGCATCATCTCTTACAATAAAATTATCTGTGACAATTTCAACTCGACGGTTGTATTTCTGTATGTCACGAACCGTGAAAGCTCGACGGCCATCACGGTTCATGAGATACAGCCTGGTGACAGACAGATTCTCAGGAGCCTTAGGACTCCACTCTCCGGCTAATAATAATATAGGGTCCCGTTTTTACTCTTTGAACCCTAAAAAGATGCTACCAACCCTAAAGTTTCGCATTGCCCAACTGAGATTATAACTACTGCCTATCAAATTACCATAAAAACATTAGCCTCCTTCTGGAGTTGTAATACCAATTTTAGGGGTAATGTAGAAAGAATATTTTTAAGTAGGTACCAATCTACTGGTATAAACGTTAGGATCCGGAGATTCCAAAACCTTGAAACTTAGAGACTTAAGCATTAATTGTTGCATTAGCTAGAAACACGCTCACAAAAGTTTTCAAGGGTAACGTTCGTGTCATTATATAAATCTGTGTACATAAAGCACCACAGTCTCGACGTTAACTATCTCTTGCCGGGGGAGTACTCCCCGTGCTTGAAACCAAAGCCGCGGCAAATGATGCGTCATTAAAATGTTTCCTTCTTTTTACTTTTGCCAGAACTACTCTGTTTCCTCAAGATATTTTTTAATTTTCTCGACTAACGCTGACGATAAAATAAAAACACGGTTTTGCAGAATCCTTATCATGGACAGCATCCATAAAAATTAGACCAGAGGTCGAAGGAAACTCGCAATTTGCCAAAAAGACTCGTATTTAGCCACAGATTTTGGCCTAAGTGGCTAATCCGAACATACCTGAATATAACTCGTCTGTTTTTAGGGCGGCTTAATTTTCTAGAAAAAAGAAAAAGTGGAGATAAAAACTACGTTTTTATCGGGCAGCTTTGTTTAACCTGCCTGAAGCAAATTGTGGTTTACTAACTCCACCTGAGGGCCGAACAGCCACAGGTTTTGGCCTAAATACTTTGAGAGACAGATATTTGAAATTTACATCATACCTACGTTTTGTGCAAATACCAAGCAGCTAATTAAAGCGGTGTTTAAAATGTTTCGAATATATGGTGGAACAGACGATTATGTTCCATCCTTCCATATTTCTACTGTAGTCAAATATTAGGTGTTTGTGGTCGATGCAAAACGTTTTTTTTTTCCTTCAATTCCTTAGTGTTAATCATCACGCAATTGTCATCATTCATTCCGTTTCTTTTTCATATGACCGGCCTCATTACATGCCCATACCAAAACAAACGATTCCCTTTCTAGCTTTCTCTAATTTTCATGTTTCACTAAGAAATGAATTGTTATGAATGACAATTCATATCTTACTTTGTCTTACTGTAATCTCCGATGCGAGATACATAGGAACGTTCGTTGTGGCGACGCTTGGGGAAGGCAATATGTCCAGCATGGACGTTTTTCGGCTGAAATGATGATAATGATTGTACTATCATCATCACACTACTATTACCCAGGGTGACCCACATTTAATCCTGAAGTTATATTATCATAATTATTCTCTTGGAATAATTTTGTATTTTCACACGAGCGAATCCGCTGGCATACATTAGTAGTTTTATAAAACCTTGGGAAGCAAGGGGGGAGCGATAATTGTGTAATTAACCTACAAGCGGCGACACGATTAGCGATGAATCAATGGTGACGTTCAATCGCTCAGCGGGACAGAGTTAAGGTCAGTTCACACCGAGATGCGATACGACGCGACGATATAATATAACTTCATATACCTAGGTATAGTTACTATATGAAAAGATACCCATTGGTCAGCGCAGAGTGCTAAGGGCCTTGAATACCCTGTTCTCTTTTCTAGATAAGCGTTTTTCCCCTTCTTATCCGATTTAATCTCCCTAAAGTCGACGAAGTTTGGTAGAAAATGCAAGACATTAAATCGGCATTTGTACAGCGACATAACGCTGTACAAAAGCATAAAGTTTTAATAAATAAATAAAAGATAATATACTATTATCTTATTGTGAGAATTCAGAATACGTTGCGCAAAGTGCCGCTGTGCCGCGAGGTCTCTCGATTTGAAAGGTGTATACTTTCGTGAAGTGAGTAAAATTATAAATATTTTGAGTCGCTATTCGCGCAGCGTCGAGTCGCGTCGCGTTTCGATGTGAACGGAACCTAACGCGACCTTTTCATACAGACCTGACAGGAACCGGAAACGAATTAAATGGCTTTGTAGGGTGATTAATCAGAACTGAGTTTTAGCGAAGCGTTACCTACCAATTAATGTTAATATGTTATGGATGGATACATACGATATATACATATATAGTATATATATTTACCTACTAGCGGAGTCGCTGGCAAAGTCAGCGACTCTGTTCGCGTGAATGTTGTCATAAAAACTATAACACTCCCTAAACCATATTTTGAGGGTGGTTTTGAAAAATTAATAATGACAGTTATTATTATTCATTATTTTGATTATTTGTGACAAGTTTCAAATAACCTAAGAAATAATAAATTGTTTCATGGGAGTATTTCTGAAAATAAATAAAGATAACCTTTATTAATTACTTTGGTTATTATTTGTGCTTACCTATTTTCAAGTATATTGGGCATATGGAATGAGATTTTGCTTACAAACAAATTAAATTCCCTTTTTTCATCCTCTTAATCAATTAAAGTCTATGCGAAGCAAGCGATAGTACAATAGCGGAGGGAAGCGAGGATCGGGCGACAGGGTTTGATGCGCTTGCGTTGCTTCATACAGACGTAAGTACATAGGTAAGTATAGCAAAATACAGAGTTGAAATGTGTTGGATATAACAACGAAATCTTGAAGGTATGTTTTTTGGTAAATTAATTATGTTTTGTAAAGAGTCATAGATCAAAAGTTGTTGTTTATAATGTTGTAATACAGTTCTGCAAAGTTGTTAATGTTTTAGAGAGAACCCTATATAAATTACCGGATTAGAATTGTGAAGAGACCTGACCCCAAATAATAAGAACAGGGACGGACTAAGAAGAAGAGAAGATATATAGATTATTGCATTACTTTTATTTTAAGAAAACCAATTTTCATCTTTTTCAACGGCTATTCTTGGTTCATATGAAATTATATCCGCTTCAGCACTCATATTTCTTTAGCGGTAATCAGCTCGCTACTGTTTATTCAATTATTCATCTCAGATGGAGCTGCGAGATCGTTTATATCACATATATTTATGTCTTATATCACATGTAGGTACGAATATGAATTTAATATCAAGCCTCTTCAGACAGGGCGACACTTGCTGAAATATAAGTAACTACCTACCATCAAAAGAACACACACTAACTTTGATGATCGTAATAAAACCGACCAAACGCGAATTGGACTCTCGCACTAAGGTTCCGTACAATAAGCTAGTTGCCATAAAAAATGTAATTAGTCCGTCTTTTAGATTATTCAAAAATAAGGGACACGTATTTTTTTATTTTAAATTTTTTATTGTAAATTAAACCAAAAATGACAAAGATATAGCCCATTAAAGTTACGTGTAACGTCACGCCGTGCTACATTTTTTCGCACGGGGTGACGTCACACGTAATTTTAATGGGCTATAACTTTGCTATTTTTTGTTTAATCGAAAAAAGAAAAAATACGTGTACAATATTTTTTTATAATCTAAAATACGGACTAAATAAAATGTAATTATTTTGACCCTGGACACTACCCTCTAACATTAAACTTTATAAGTACCTATTATAACCTTTTTTATTTTATTCCCCGTTTGTTGCATGGGAGCCCCACTTAAATTTATATTTTATTATATTTTTTGTATTTGCTGGCCTGTGATCTAGTGCTTTGTGTCCTAATTTCGTCCTCCAGCATTGCAGTCAGGGCCACTAAATAAACGAACCCACAACGTGGGACGTAGGAATTGTGATGAGCAGAGGCCGTGGGTTCGATTACCACCCAGGACAAATGTTTGTATGATGAGAACGATCATTAGTTCCCTGTCTGGGTGAATTTATGTATAATATGTATTTGTATGTATTTAAAAATATACAAGTATTTTTATCAGTTGTCTAGTACTCATACCACAAGCTCTGCTTAGTTTGGAACTAGATGGCGTTATGTGAAACTTGTTATAGTGGCAAAAAAAGGAAATATATTCAACTAACTATCACGGTTCATGACATACAGTCTGGTGATAAAAAGACGGTGGAGTCTTAGTAATAGGATTTCGTTTTTACCCTTTGGGTACGGTACCCTAATGTCTGTGATTTATAATGGAGCCACACCCAGCCCCTTACCACAAAATATATAGGTACCTTACTATTGTGAATGTTTTCATAACGACAGACTGTGGAGGACAAACGAGGGTGTTCCCAAACTTCAGACGTGTTATTATTTATTTTAATATTTCGGACATGGCTGTTTGCTTACGAAGCTTTATGTTATGACAGGCATTTAGTGGCATGAAGAATATATCTGATAATAGTATTTATGAAAGAGTTCGTTCGAGGAAATTATAGACATCAGTACTAGGTATTTATGTTTATTTCTATCGTCAAGGAGCACTATAACTTTTCGGTAGTTACAATTGGATAGTTGATTTGTTTTTTCGTTACTAGCTTTCCACCCGCCTTTTCGTCACGTATTATACAACTAAACCTTCCTCATGAATCATTCTGCCTATTATTGAAAATTGCATGAAATTTTGTTTAGTACTTTTTAAGTTAATCGCGTTCATATAGACAGACAGCCGCGGTAAGGAACTCAAAAAGTAATTTTATCCAAAATCGTAAATAGATATACATAGATATAATAGGTATTTATTAAATCCGGTAATTATTAAGTATCTAAGTTAAACAGACTATAAGGAGACACTGTCAAGTAACTGATTATGGATGCACATATTATTGAAATGTGACGTCACGTGTGTAAATAAAAAACGTTTTACAAAAAAAAAACAACCGACTTCAATGTTAAAAAAACACTGAAATGTACAAAATAACTTTAATTTCGGAAGTCGGTGTTTCTATAATAGTTTTGTCTCTTCGTTATTTAACACCGACTTCCGAAATTAAAGTTATTTTGTACTTTTCAGTGTTTTTTTAACATTGAAGTCGGTTGTATTTTTTTTGTAAAAAGTTTTTTATTTTACACTTTTTAGTTAAGGTACCACCACTAAAAAGTACCTCTCAACCAAAATTAAATACCTTATAGCCAGAGAGCATCTCATAACGATTCTAATAATCCCAAACACGGTTAGATTACATTAACTTCTGGCTTCATCATCAGATCAGTCCGATACATGCCCTCCCCTTTTCCTTCAGCCAGTCATCGACTACACGTATAAACATAACAATTTTACTTGTTACGACAGTTCTGCTGTGATGCTATGAGGAGTTCTGTGCCATATCTTCGAAGATCATGATCAGATCATAATAATATTTCAATGGGACCAACTTGGAAGCATAACCCTTCAATCAAAAAAAGAATTTTCAAAATCGGTCCACAATTGACCGAGATATCGGTGAACATACATTAAAAAAAAACATACATTCAGCCGAACATAGAACCTCCTCCTTTTCGAAGTCGGTTAAAAAGAGATAGCGCGATGTTCCCACCACGTACCAGTCATCTTCATACCAGAATTTGAAATGCTGATTGTTAGTTCATTTAATAACAGGTTTTGATGGTTTCCAAATAAGAAAAAAAAAGATTTGGTTTTATTGTTTTTTGTTGTTTAGTATAAAATAAATAATTACTATTACAGGAACACCTTCTTCTGGCTACTTAGACCTTATCCCATTTATTTATGGTCGGCCCTCCTTGTCTTCATTTTTCATTGAGCCTCTTGCTCAATGCGAAATGAAGACTTTAAGGGGCCGGCGACGGATGAATTTCCATACAAACGTAATACCACGTGGCCGTGGAGCGACGACGGACGGATGAATTTCCATACAAACATAATACCACGCTCCACGTGAAATTCATCCGTCGCCGGCCCCTTAAGAAGGGCCGACCCATTTCCATTATCCATTAATTACAAGAACATGAGAGTATTAAATTTTCCTTCTTTGATTTTAATGGATGTCTAGGTGTAGTAGCTACCTGTACCTATTGGATGTGTAAGTATCCGAGACGGCCTGATTTAGCAATCTAATGACTAATTAAGTACGTAATACAATACAATTAAGTACAAGGAGAGCCGTATAAACGTTTTTAAAAGAACTAGCTTCATCCTGATTTGTTTGTCGTTAATTTGTTTTGTTAACATAGTGACCGATTATAATTGGTTAGCGGCGTGATGTGCGTGATCGATGCTACAGAATTTGATTTATAAATGGAACCCATTACTGTCGACCTTAAAATCGTTCACGTTAATATTCTATCTACCTTCCTTCAGAGGTCCTCAATTTATCAGTCTTTGGGAGCTTTACGTTTTCTTAGTAAAGTAACAAATCAAAAGAGGTCACTAATCGGCAAAAGTGCTGTGTGGTCGCATTCAGTTGAAATGAATGCTTTAAGGGTATTGCTTTGATTTCATTCCTTTCTGATCCCCGCATCAGCAGTAATTTGACAAATTGTATTTTTTTTACAGGTAGTTCGACACCCATTTTGAATATATTTTTTACAGGTAAACGCTTCTTGTATACGGTTATTTACTTCATGTCTTACAAAAAATGTTATTTATTTATTTATTTATTATATACTTTATTGTACATACAAAAGATAACAAAGAAAAACTTATATCTAAAACACGTACAATGGGCGGCCTTATCGCATTCCGCGATCTCTTCCAGGCAACCTAGAATGGACAGTAATTGTCAGAACATGATATGGGGCTGTCATAAGTTCAACAATAAGTATTATTCATAAGTTATAAAGATAATCCGTATTCCGTTTTTTTTTTTGCAGTAAAGATGACTGTCCCAGAATCAAGACAGGTGCTTATGGCAAATGAAAATTCGTGGAAGGCACGTTTAAACTTTTTAAAACACTGAGTGAGTATTATGTGTTACATTGGAAATATCCACTAACCACTAATCCATTACTTCTCTTTGTTTGGCTTTATTTGGCAATATCAATTTGCTTTTAATTTAATTGTTTCATGTAGTTGGATCATGTCAGTACACAGTATAAAGGACTAACAAACCCACTTTTTTACTGTAAAATTATCTAAATAAACAAAGTTTCCTTTAAAATATTTCGCAGTGCATTACCGCCGCAAAGGGAAGGGCTTCGTTGGCCCTGAAACGTCAGAGGGGTGCAATTTATAACACGCTGGGTGGGGAGGGAATTCATATTCTTATTTTTACGGTGATGAAAGAAATCCCGTCAACAAACATCCATCAAGAATCCGAATCCGAAAATCCGATATTTTCTCTGGCTGAATTCAAGTAAATAGATCGTTTATTTTATTGCTTTGATTATGAAATACCTTGTGTGTTACCTGGTCGATTTTTCTCGTATATTCCTTAGTCAATCGTTGAAAAAGTTTTCGACCTTCGTTCTCCTAGCATGGCCTATCTCAAAGGAGAGTGTGCATTTTTACAGGGTTACGGTACCTACTCAACGATAGATTACCTAGCGGAGCGCTATGTCCAAAAGTTGACGTCTTTAAAATGAAATTATGATGATCACAGACTGAGCTTTGAATGCTATATTACCTAAATAAGTTTTGTAATCAAATCAGTAGGTACCTATACTTTTAAAAATGACCAGTATAATATTAGTTTGAGTCAGTATTTTACATGATGGTGGTGTTCAGAGGCCCCGCGATCTATTTGACGACCTAAACTGAACTCTTAATGGAATGGAGCTATATACAGTGTACCAGCTCTCTCCCTCTTTCTCGGTAAGATAAGATAAGATAAGATAAGATCTTTATTTTGCAAATATGGGTACAAAAAATGGCGACATAAAAATATAGTAAGCATCAGCCATATTTAACCAAAAAGGCATGCAAAAGTACAAACTACACTGGAGATTCCGAGTAGGTACATTAAATTAAACAAAATAAATTTAAATTACATAAAGCAAATATTAAAAATGGCAAAAAATTAAAATCATTTAAAACAAAAAATAAAAATGTGAAAAGAATTGAAATTAAATTAAAAAATTATAATAAAACATAAGTATCATAAAAGTCAGGAAAATAATACTTTTAAATGTCACAAAAATTAAATTAAATAAAACAAAAAAAGATTAAAATGTCATAAAAATTACAATTATAGCAAAAAATTCAAAATCTCATAAAATTTAAAATACAGTAAAATGAAAAATGCAAAAATGTCAAGAGAATTAAAAATAAATAATACATGTCATAAAATCAAAATAGAATAAAATTTAAAATATCAAAAATAAAATTTATAATGTCACAAAAATAAAATTTAAAATGTCATCAATAATGTTATAAAAAGTAGTCAAGAAATTCCTTTCTCCAACAAAAATTCTGTCACACTATAATACGCTTTGTCTACTAAAAAGTTCCTTAGTTTTTTTTTAAATAAAGTTAAGTTTAATTCTTTCCAGCTCCTCGGTAATTTATTATAAATGACTGGCGCCATGTAACAGACACTTTTGCGCATTAAAGTCGTTCTCGCACTAGGGAGACAAAGCCCACTATTATCACGCCTATTTCGTGGAAATACGTCTGCTATGCGCTTAAAACGATCCGGGTTCAACTTTACAAACACAGCCATTTCCAATTTCGGTCGCACGCTTAACATTTTAACACGTCATAGTAAGTCCCCAGAAGACGATTAGACGATGAAGCAACAATAAATCCGCCTTCATAAAATAGACTTTCTATACCTACCAAGTTTCCTCAGTCATTCATCTCTGAGTCTACTCACCAATGTATAAGAACGTTGCCGTCTCTGAGGCGCGCGGCGTGTATGAAGTCGTTGCATAGGCTGAAGTACTGCGTCAGGTTCTGTTCTGGTGAGTCCGACGCCATTATGCACAGGTAGTGCTTGTCCTGTCGACAAACAAACAAGTCATTAGGGAAAAAAACATTATCACCACCAACAAATCAAGTTCTTCTCCGTAGAGATCTACGCTTTGGAACGTGCAATTTAACTTCACTTTTTATTGACTGACTGACATTTTGACAATTCCAAAGTGCCTGTAATTGGTCTATTTCAAATAAACGTTTCTGATTTCTAAATTCAGTTCTGTGCCTGATTTATTGTGATATGACATTGTCTCCCTGTTCTCCCATTCGGCCCTGTTATTTGTGTCCCTGTTACGGGGACAATAGAACGTCATAAACCTCATCGTAATCCCACGGTTGTGCAATCAGGAAAAACGTGCATAATTTGAAAAGTATACAGTACAATAAATTAACGGGAACAGTGTATGGGGACAAGAGAAATTAATTTTAATTACATACTTTATTAAATTCCCTTCGTCCCCTTTAATGGGGACATGGTATACGGGGACACTGAGAATACTGGACAGATTGAGTTTTTGGTAACTACCCCCTCTACCTACTAGATAAGGATACACGGCAAAATTCAAATTTTCTAAAGATTTTTGTGTGTCGTTCACCATAAAATTGGATTTCTAATATCTTTTTTCGTTTGTGACTTGTGGAAGACCGACCTTAGTAATTTTCTGATGAATTTATACTATAGGTAACGTGCTTTATTTACGAGCAGAGAACTCCAAAACAAACATTCCATTCCATTCTTTGACCGGAATAACTTTGATTGTAACAGTAAGTCAAAAGTCCAACAAATCCATCGAACATTTATGTTTAATACAGCATTAAAGTTTGGTAACAATCCATAAATCTGCTGAAACGATCCGTAAACAAGCCTAAAACTGGGGAAACATTAATATAATCTGCTTTACAAACTTACACCTTGTAAGCCAATCAAAATAGACGCTGTAGCTTTCAGTAGCAAGTTATATAGTATGTACATAATTCATTATGAGAAGTTATTATTTAGGTTGACTTGTTTCTGGAATAGCATAAGCATTAAAACATCTTTAGATTTGCCAAGACAGTTGGCAATCCAGTTTTATAATTTGATGTCTTATTATATTCTTTCCCGCAGTTTCCATAATGTCTTTGGTTACTACTCCACTCCCGTGGGTCTTAGTATGTTGTGCTTATAACCTTTCTAGATAAATAGGCTATCGATTACTAAAAGGATTATACAATTTGAACTAGTGTTTCCTGATGAGTACGTTCAAACAAACTCTTTAAAAAAAAGAAGACAAAAAGAAAAGAAAAAATTCTATTCTATTCAATCAATTAATTCATTCGAGGTCAATTCTATTCTATTCTTCAGCTTTATAATATTAGTATAGATGAGCACACTTTTTCAAGGTTGAATTGCAAAAATCATTGTTGATAGGTTTGCGCTTGACCGCTATCTCACCTGATGGAGAGCGACGATGCGGTCGAGACGCGCTTACCTAGAAGAAACCTATTCATTCTCGACTTAAAGATTCCCGGTTTGTAGCTATCAGGAATTGACATCTAACATCTAACACCTAGGCTCCCATTTACAACTAGCTCGCGTTGCTGCAGGGATCCCTATAGGTGATTTTGTTATCGTTGTATGTTTATTCACTATGAAAGCACAATCTATGTATAATTGTACAATCGTATTTGTTTATTAGTTTATGAGCAGAGTCTTGTTGCTAAAGGATTTCCAATTAGTGCTTATACTAGGTCCAGCAGTAATTTTCCATTCTAGTTTCTATTGATTCAAAAGGGAACGCCCATAAGTGCCAGGTCTAAACAGAAACAACTAACAGCCCGAAATTGAATTAAAAAAAAAACAAAATAATAGTTAATAATTTATACTAGCTTTTACCGAGTATTTAGATATAATTTTTTAAAATGTAATAAGATTTTTACGACTTTAAGTATAGTTTGGAATATATTTTATTACTGTTCTTTTCAGGTATTTTTTGAATCCCATAGCATTCCTCTTTATGTCAAGAAATGGCTTGCCTCAAAATGATCACGCCTTTAAGTTCTACAAAACTTGATTTAAGTCGCTAACGGAGTGCGGGCGCGACCAACTTTAGTCAATAAAAGTTGAAACGGGGAAGTACCGACCATAGACATGAGATCTTATACTTTACCGGCTTTGAGTTTTAAGCTTTTGTACTCGTTTTGTAGTTTTGGACCAAAACTTGGATGTTGCAATAATGCCACTTTTCAAAGGATTTTAAATATAAAGGATGCCTACAGAGGGAGAATTCAAAAATTTTTTTGCATAGGTTTTCTTACAGCATATTATCAATATCCTTAGTTTCTTTATGGTGTCTATCTAGACTATAATTTGATATTCCTTATATGCCAGAGTCATCACAGTTAAAATTAATTTCTTTTACCGTTTCTCAACAAGTTTTTCCTAGCCCCCCCAATAACCCTTTTTGCCTGTAACTTTGAACTGTTGATCTTATGTAAGTGAAGGCTTGCGTTGCCCATCAATTGAGTGTGTATTCCTAAAGGTATCTTAGAAATACACTTTTAAATAATAATAATTAAACTAATATTAAAATTCTAAAACTAATTTTAAACGAATTCTTGTATGTATGTATGTGTGCATGTTTGTTACTCTTTTGCGCTCAAACGGCTAAACGGATTTGGTTGAAATTTTGGTCACGAGCAGAAAATGTCTCAGGAGTTATATTTATTAGTCTATGTCCCAGGAGTATGTTCTCTTGGAATAATTTACTACTTTAACACGGACGGAGCCGCAGGCAGAAGCTAATACATAATAAACCGCCACTTCAATTCCATTGGCAGGTAACTTACTTTGTTATTCACCGACTGTGCACAGAATTGCTCAGTTATTAATTTATTGCAGGCTCATCATAACTCGGCTCAATCTAGCCAACCTCACTCCCCTGGCGAATAAAACTGCGATACTCCACTTCGGAGTTATAATTCCCCTGGGCAACATAACGCGGGCAAGCGCTGATGTGATTGTATC
This sequence comes from Mythimna ferrago, assembly GCA_910589285.2. Lineage (NCBI taxonomy): Eukaryota > Metazoa > Arthropoda > Insecta > Lepidoptera > Noctuidae > Mythimna > Mythimna ferrago. The sequence goes on from OU342693.1 coordinate 9,584,477, forward strand.
ATCTAAGTAGGTACCTACTACTATACTGTACTAGTTGTGATGAGTTTTTGTTGGTTTTTAACTAGTTTTATTACTGTTTGTGATGAGACCATTAGCAGACCTTATGGCTTTGTTTTATTCATAATAGTGCGTTTGTCCACTTCGTGTTTTCATCATCAGTGCGCTGAGTGCAAGTTGCTTTTATGTTGATGCGATCGAAATGTTTACCACGTTTGGCTCTCTGATTGGTTAAGAGCTTAGAGCGGGCCAATCGCAGCGCTAAACGTTATTAACGTGTCGACCGTGTTAACGTAAAACGTCAACTAAAAACAATAAATAAAAACATAGTATTATAAAAACAAATAAAGCAAAACAAAATGAAAGAAAAAAGACATTACAAACAAACAAATAACAATAAAAACAATATAATTAATTAGTTCACAGTAATTTTAAAACATCAATTAACCGCTAAAACATTAACACACATTAATTATATGTATGTACATATATCTATTAGCTTACTTTCAGACTACCTACTTTTATAAAACAGAATAAAATTTAGATACCATTTACGCTTGCTTAATTATTAGAATACCCTCTTTCTTTACTTAAATATAAATGATAAAGAATACAACCTACTCCAGTCTACTGGCCTAAGAAGGTACTTTCCAACAAACCATCATTCCATATTATTTTACTACTCTCAAGAAAAAGCACATTAGCGAGCTACCCTGAGAAAAAGAAAATACCTATAAAATAAAATATTCAGCCGCTTGCTTCCAAACAGGTTTATTCGTCACTGAGCTACTGAAATTCGGTGAAATAAGAAATTATACCGATCCCGATGTACTGAAGTCTCAACATTCTTTACGATCGAGTGAATTTAGGTTGACGTCATTATTTAGCGCACGTTTGGTGTATTAAATTAAGACGCGGGTTTTCATTTTTCTTTTAAGGATTTATAAATAACGAATATTCATGAGGAAAGTTTTTTTTTTTTACATAAGTAGTATAAATTTGTGTTTAATTCCGCCTGATAAGCAGTGTATAAAATATGCATATTATAGTAAAGAAAAGCCGACAGTTTCTGTTTGATTACACTCTAGATTCATCACATTCTTTCTAATTCAATAAATGTGTATACTGATGGTCTCAAGTTCGTTTCCCACAAACTGTTTTTATTTTTGTTTGTCGGTTTTGGTTTCGTTTGCTTTTAAGGTATTTACAGTTCCATAATATTAAGAAATCAAACAGTTTATAGAATGATTTTATTTAAATTTTTAGAGTTTAATATTATTTAGCAAATAAATATTATTATCATCGGAAGTGTTCTTTTCTCAGCTCGTGGCTGGTTTCGACTACATTTACGGGCCAAAACCAAGTAAATGTAGCATGTATGATGTTGTCAGAGTAGGGGTGTGTTGTCGTCTTCCAACTGCATGAATTTCCGGACTATTCGGCATGTGTTTAATATGGCAATTTCCTGTAGATTTATGTATGCGGATTCGTCTAAATTTATTAAATATTATTATTATTATTAAAAAATCATTTTGTATTTTCTTTAAATTATATTTGAATTAAATAAAAATAAAAAAAGGGAAGTCAAATTGTCTTTTTCAGTGGGGTGGAGGGGACAGATTCCTCCGGTTCATAGCCTCGTCATACGAAGACGCTTATTGGCTTATGGTAAGGCAGTATACATATTTTCGGTCAACAGGACCTTTATCAAATACACACATGTGGCTTGAATACCACGATTATTCTACATTCTAAATACAGATTTACACAATAGATTGAACACATAGGTATAGTTGGGGCGGTTCAGAACAGCCCTGCCCCAGACCACTGTCTTACTGTGAAGACACGGACTCCCCGATCTCGTCGTGCGAAATCTTGTCCTAGTGCGAAACAGCCCGAAAACTTTGATTGCGCGATGCAGGACGTGTTCCAAATTCAAAAATAAGTAAGGACGGAACTTTTTTTTACCAAGCACTGTTTTAAACACTGGCGATCTCTTTTTGTTTATTTTTTTATTTTTATTTTTAATATTATGTGTACATTTTCCATAAGGTAACCCCTATTTTATTATTTTTCTATTATCGAACAATTATTTGCTTGGTAGGTAATTTCAAATTATGATTTTGGTCTAAGCACGAGTACCTACATCACACATTAGAATAAAAATATTCGCAAAGTTACTAAAAGTGTTATGAATAATATACATACATCTGGATGGATGGAGAAGAAGAGAGAGGACAGAGAATGCTGTGAGGAGAGTATGTGAAAGAAAAGAGAGTTAGTGATAGGGTGACGGGTGGCAGAATGGAGAAAAAAACTTGTTGCGACGGCCTTATATGTATATAACACCGGACAAAAGCAGGAAGACGAAGACGATGATGATTCGCATATTTATATCGTATACTGGAGTAATAAACATAGATCGGTGGGTAAAAAAAATAAATAAAAAAAGCATGTATTGCATTATATTTCTTTCAGAATTTCAGTGCTTTATATAAGTTGAAAATAGGCTTTCAAAAGGTCATCGGCTAACAGGAGCCCCTTAAAAGCCGTGCTTCTAATTCAGAATCGATTACAAGTAACAATTTCAAATAGTAAAGTCCATAACTAAGATAATTTACATGTTTAGGTAAACAGGTATGATCGTACAAAGCGTTTTCGAAACACATTCATTATGCGTACAGCTAAGGAGTGGAATTCCCTGCCGGAGTCTGTGTTTCCTGATAGCTCAACCTAGGGGTCTTTAAGTCAAGAGTGAATAAGTTACTTCTAGGCAAGCGTGCTCCATCGTCGGCCACATCGTCGCTTACCATCAGGTAAGATAGTGGTCAAACGCGAGCCTATCAATAATAATAATAAAAAAAGGTACCAAATATTAAAATCAACGAGAACCTATGACTAAAACCGTAGAAACATCCCCTAAGACATATAGCTACTTCCTATGCAACCATTTGCAGCTATAATTTGTGTGGACCGCCCGCCGGAGGACACGGTATAGGTATGACCCGCTGGGGCAGAGCACCTCTGTGTCCTCGTGGGGACGATTGGCGGCAACGACCTCTCGCGCCTGCCCCTGGTACAGGACATGGTACGGAGCGAGGAGGAATGACAGGCGGTCGCCTCCTTCTGAGTAGCAGTAATGCTAACAAAGGAGGCGGCCGAACATGCGAGGGAACGGCCCTCATGCTCCAGCTGGATGGAGAGTAATGGGTAGATCGCCGTCCGGCCGTCTGGTAACCATCTGGACCGAGCCTGAGGCGTCATCGGCGCGTAATGTTCCACGCGCAGGTTCGAAGCCTATACTGGGGCCATGTTGTGCGGAAGTCAACCCCGGGGAAAGAAGGCAAAAATGGAACATAGGAGTGGGTTTTAGTCAGTAAAAGTGTGACATGCCCCCCTCTCACCCCGCCCAAGAGCGTAAGAAGTCATTGGATGTTTACCCATCTAAAAAAAGCTTTTGAAGCTGAACCGTAGAGAAATGTATAAATCTACCCCCACCTCGTACATATTCTGAATACTTTACTACAACATAATGTATTATTTCGTAGACAACTGTCCGTTCGGTTCACTGAAGGCATGTTGATTCAATTTTAGGGTTCCGCAGCGACGGGGAACCCTCGTAAACTTGTTAGGATTTGTCCTCAGCACACGTGCGTACGGAATGACTAACACAGATGCGCAGAACTAACCTCCACAGTTGAACACATTTTATGACTGTCTCGAACGAAGAATTTCTGATTATTAAGGGTCCATTGCATAGCATAGCATAATCAGCCTTTTAATGTTCCCACTGCTGGGACTCAGGCTTCTTCTCTAGGAGAGGGAAGTGGCCGTAATCCACCACGCGGGCCTAGTGCGGGTTGGTGAATGTTTTTTGGTTCTAGTACATGCTGGTTTCCTCACGATGTTTTCCTTCACCGTTTTGAGAGCAGTGGTTATGAAATAAGTTACACAAAGTAGGTAATGGGCCTGGCTGGGTTTGAACTCGCGACCTACAACTCGTAAGTCAGGGCCGTTACCGCTCAGCCACCACTGTTCTATTATTGCAATTGAGTATTTACGTGATTGACGCTATTTGAGGCCAAAAATGTGTCACATTAAATACAGATGGGTTTAGTCAGTAAAAGCACAAAATAGATAGGTACAGAAGACAATCTCATGTATGTACTTCACTTTTTATACCTACGCTCGGTGGACGCACACTAATGAGCGTTTGAGCCGGAATTGTTCGACGAGTGATCCGAGACGCGACCGAGACTTCGTGTCTATGAGTGGTGTCTTTGTGTGCGTTGCTCGAGCGCGCTTTGTATGTAGATTGACTTCTGTACCTATATATTTTGTGGTAAAATTAGTCTGATACTCCCTCTCATTCTCTCTCATGATTTCCCACGTCTCTGTGACGTCTTATTCTACCTGTGACATTTTTTTCCTATGAAATTAGCTTGCGTGGCATATGCAGCAGGAATCTTATTTATTTTTCGGATTTACCCTTCGTTAATTTACGCGTCTCGCTCAAGGTGACTTTTTGTAGCGAAACTGTAGCGTGTTCGCATCGATACAGTCGCGATCCTGTAGCGCGTTAGTAGCGCGTTGGCATTTTTTTATAGCGCCAGCAAATGCGACTAACGCGAGTTAGTAGCGATACTATCGCGCGCTTATAAAACGCGCGACAGCATCGTTACAAAAAGTCGTCGGGGGCGATCCTTATTATAAATAACTGCGCATTTTTTACTAAAATACCCAAAAAAAAAACAAAAAGTCGTTTAAAAGTAATTGCACGCAGCGATAGTATAGAAAGATAAGTAAAATAAGACTTAATACTGTACTGTTAAATGTGTGTACCTTTCAATCGTGGAAATTACAGACACAATAGAAAGACCGGGCCGGCGTTCGCTTGGGGTTTAATGAATTAATGATATAACTTAGTACTCATGCATAATTTTTTGTTTTTAAATATTGCAGCATACAAGTATGCTGTTATGGGTCTACCACATGCACAAGCTTCACCACAATTTAAATGTTTGATAACCGGTCAAACCGTGGTGAAGCTTGTGCGTAAACCCCTTTTTGCCCAAAATTTTTATTTACATCAAATATAGTTTTCGTTTTAATAAATTCTAGTTCTAAACTCATTAAACCTTTTTTGTTTCTTTCTGCGTTTCTTTAGGGCGTTACCATGACGTGTTAAAATAACAGTCGTGCCAAAGAGAAATAGGGATGTCGGATGGAGCAGAGCTATACATCCTATAGAGTCTGTCTAATAAGTTAAACGACTTGGGTAATTATTAGGATTTAATGAAATCTGATGCAGTCAACACGGGTCCAATAATTAAGGTTGATTAAGAGATAGAGATAATTGTTTACTAACAGAAGAATCTTATAAAAAGTACCGAATATAAGTATTTTTTAAATGATTAAATATTATACAAAATTCCCAAGTCGGTTGACTTATTAGACAGACTTTACTCGTATAACTCCATCCCTTTAACACTTCAGTTTACATCGTCAAATGGAGCTCGTGGTAGGGCCACAGATCGTTGTACTTAGGCTGCCCGCCCACGTCAGACTTTTTGTAGGACAGATAATCGGGTCAATTTTGTATTGTAACATTGTTCTGTATATTTCTGACCAACTTTTTGTTGGACGTGTGTGTTGCACTATTGCTATCAGTGTGTTCTATTTTTCTCCTACAAAAAATCGATCACCGATTATCGGACGTGGGCGGGCAGCCTTACTCGTAATTTCATTTGTTTTTATATCCATGAAGTTAGTAAATAGTTCTTCACAAACAGAATTTATTTATGATTGCGAGTATTTTGGGGTAAATTAGAAACCATTAACAATAAGCTACACACAGCTTTAAGTTCGAAACCGTTTAAAAGTTTGGTAATTGCCTTGTTTTTGTGGCGTATTTACAGCAGTACTACCTAAGACATTCGAATCGAAATCGAAATATCAGCAAACTTTTTTATACTTACCGATCGGCTTCATAAAAAAAATATTGTTTGGAAGGTTCATTTTTGATGAGGAAAATGTCGAAAAATGGTTTCTTTTTACAACCTATTAAAGCATTAAGTACAAAATATTGATTTTTTATGTATAAGAAAGAAAATTAACCATAGATCAGCAGTCTATATTTGAAGGGAAATTAGGGTTACAGGTAAAAAACAGGGAATGTCACAATAATCGTAGGCGCGGGCTTGCGGACAGTGAGCAATGGTTAGCTCGCTGTCCGGCCGTCCGGTAACTGTCCGGACCAAGCCCAAGTCGTCGACGGCGCGCACTGTTCCCGCGCGTCTCAAGGAGTTGTCAGCAACAGCAGGAGCCCAGCCGGGTCGAAGCCTACTGGGGCCAGGGTTATCCGAAAGGGAACTCCAGCCGCGGTATGGAGGCTTGAAGGAACGAGGTGGGTTTTTTAGTTAGTAAGAGTCTGACACTATCTCCCGCTCCGCCCAAGAGCGGGGGTTGTCATTGAATGATTTTCCCCACCAAAAAAAAAAGAATGTCACAATAAGTACTTGTTTTTTTATGTAATTTCATTCTCAATAATTCAACATATATCGCTAAAACTAATTACCTACATCACTGCAAACTTAGAATTCAATAAAAATAATTAGGCATCCCACTAAACTTGAAATGTAATCGGTTCAAGAGGACATTCCGTGTTTTTTGCCTACCCTTCATTTGTCTAGAGGTGGGTAGATACATATTAGAATTCAGTTCATTTTATAAGTTGCTTTTATTACTAGGGAGGACATCGCCGTCTACAACGACTGACCGTGACATAGATGGCGTGACGATCTAGATCTGTTTGAAGGACACTCATAGACGGAGATAGCTCGTAAAAAGAGTAGTTTAAAAGGTAAAAGTGGAACAAAAATAGTGTAATAAAAAAAAACCGACTAAGTGAAAGTGAAGGGTTCCGTACCATTATCTATACAACATTAGACACAATATACACCGCCAAATTTTGATCGTTTTAATCCCGTGGAGGGTCGATCCGGTGCATGAAACATTATCGATTTGTAAAGATAAAATAAAAAAATTAAGGACCTTTTTTTAAAACTCGTATTAATTTACGCATGTACGAAATTAATTTCTTTATGAAAACGTCAGCTGAGCGAGTCCAATGACCTGTAGGTAGTTTTTCAAATCGATAGTGTTTCATGTACCGGATCGACCCTCCACGGGATTAAAACAATCAAAATTTAGCGGTAAATAGGCAAAAAAATCACATTTGCTTTATGGAATTATTTATTTTTTAACTTAATATACAGCTAAATATTCTGTGAATATTTCAAATAACAAACTACCTGTTGCTGTTTTTATTATCGTGCAAAAAGCGGCCAAAAAATACGTTTGTTGTAATAGCGGTCTACCTAGCACGGTTCATGAGATATAGCCTGGTGACAGATAGACGGACAGTGGAGTCTTTAGTAATAGGGTCCCGTTTTTACTCTCTTTGCGTACGGAACCATAAAAAAACACATTGTCTTGTTGTATTATTACTTAATGTAATCGTGTTATTCACAAAACATAACCGTTACACTTTTACAGAAATACAAGTCGTAAATCAAAGTATAAATCTGTCATAAACGTCGACTGTGTCTGGAGCGCAAAAATCACGTGGTTCTGACAATTTATAGCTCGCTCCCAGATTGAAATCAAGCATGCAACGATATGACGTCAGGGAAAATGAAACAGATTGTTATCGTTATGAAATAACTATTGTTATAGAGCTATTCGAGCAATGTGATGCCAACTCCGGTACAAGTTGATTTGTATCAGGATTATAATACAGGGTGTAATGCCTTGATCACACGTACCGAGTAAACGGGCGAGACAGTGCCCTCGGTCGAGTACGCGGAACGTGTAAACACAGCGTCGAGTGCTCGACCGAGCGTTCGGCCGAGTAATGCGGCGAGACAGTAGCTCGGCATCCGTTTTACTTACTAGACCGTGTGTCCACCCTCATCTTCCCCGCACCGTCTCGCTCGCTCACTCGGCAGGTCTGAACGTGTACTGTCTCTCCACTCGGCCTCATGATTTTCACGCTCACAGACCCGATGTCTCGGTCGCGTCTCGGATCACTCGTCGAACAATTCCAGCTCAAACGCTCATCAGTTTGCGTCCACCGAGCGTAGGTATAAAAAAAGTGAAGTACATACATGAGATTGTCTTCTGTACCTATCTATTTTGTGCTTACACCCTGTATATTATTTTGTAACCGCTGTCTGATCCCTGTCTGAATCTGAACAAAGGAGCGAATATCTTAAATAATTTATTTCTTTACGTGGTGTCGTGAAAACCGAATAGATAATGTAGCTACTCGTATTTTAAGTCCTTTGTGTGTTTAGGTATACATTACTTATTTATAATCTGATAACCGTAGGTATAACCAGAAAATTTAGAAGAAAAAACTAGACATCCGAGATTTGCTAACGAAAAAGATGAGTTTCTTCTTTTTTTTCTTAGCGGGTCGATGCCAAAAATATATACCTACTTTCTTGGCCCAGTATTCGGCCATGACAATGCAGTCATCAGATCCCTCAGTGGACATGTAACAGGGCACGTGATGGAAAGTGGGACAAACTAAAAGAGTTGAGCATAAAATACAAGAATCATTGTTACAGTAAAATAAAAGGTCTAATAAAAACTTATACGAAAAGTCGATGACTAAGTAAATCAAGATCAGAAAGTTAAAGACTACCAGCCAACTCGCAACCAACCAAACCACTAACCAACGAAACCAATCATCCAACCAAACCAATCACCCAACTAAATCAATCAACCAACGAAACCAATAAACCAACCAACCAATCAACCAACCAACCAAACCAATCAACCAACTGAACTATTCAACCAACAAAGCCAATAAACCAACCAACCACCAACCAACTAATCAACCAACCAAACGAATCGACCAACCAAATCAACCAGCCAATCAAATTATTTGTTATCTTATTCTACGGATACTGTAAGTTATGAGAGAATCTGTCGAAGACTTGAATAAATGATAAGCTAACCACATCGCGAGGGACACACGACAGTAACAATATAATTCATATTGTATGAGGAATATTACAGGATTTCTCTCTGTATGGCAGATCATAAAAAACTTGTTTATGAAGTCTGAACAATGAATGAGGCCAGCTTTGGCTGAGACCATCCATTGTGTATTTTATGTATGAAAGATTTAGTTTGGAAGTTCAGAAAAGAATATCTAGCGCTTCATTATCAAAATTAATAGCGGAAATTAGCAAGATCTTTTTATTATTATTAATAGGTTCGTATTAGGACAATATCTTACCTGATTAGTAAGTGAAATGTTCTGAAAATAAACTGGGTAAGTATAGGTTAACTACTTCGACAAAGTGTTTTGTACGCAGATGCTTACACCCACCGTGATTCAAGGTAAATGCAAATGCGAAGCAATCTGATGGGGTTTATGTGAAAGCAAGCAGCTTTGTCGATTTCACTGCTTCAACCGCGATTTATTCAAAACAAGCCACCGCACCGTCCGCACCGCAAGAATTCACGTAAAAATATGCCACGTCCGCTTCGCTTCGCACCGCATCCATGTGCGGTTGGTCACGTAGGCCATAGCAATAGATAGAGTATTAATGTTTGTTCCATTCGCGCCGCTTCGCTTCGCGATCGCGTTGACGTAAAATGGCCCCGCGTTTGATACTATATCTAATGTACTATGTATAGTATGCAAAATGGACTTTCTTAGTATGCAACTTGGTCGATCGAATATACTACGTCAAGGATTGGGCAAATATTATACCTAGACTAGCACTTTGCCCATGGCTTCGTACGCAACAATGTTTTCATAAAAACTTTAACACCCAAAACCATATTTCGAGGGTAGTTTTGAAAAACTAATAATGACAATCTTTACTGATAGGTGCGTAAGCGCCTGGAATAGGACCATCCCATCTCTTCCTGTGGGTGTCGTAAAAGGCGACTCTAAGGGATAGACCAGAGGTTTTTTGCTCAGAAAAGGAGCTTTCTCTGCGCATTGCAACAAACACACTGAGTAAACCAACCCGCTTTTTTTTATGGTGGGAAAAAATCATCTAATGACATCCCCCGCTCTTAGGCGGAGCGGGAGATAGTGTCAGACTCTTACTGACTAAAAGACCCACCCCGTTCCTTCTAGCCTTCATACCGGGGCTCGAGCTGTCTTTCGAAACTAACCCTGGCCCCAGTAGGCTTCGACCTAGATGGGTCCCTGCTGGTGCTGACAACTCCTTGAGGCGCGCGGGAACAGTGCGCGCCGTCGACGACTTGGGGTTGGTCCGGACAGTTACCGGACGGCCGGACAGCGAGCTACCCATTGCTCACTGTCCGCAAGCTCGCGCCTACGGTGGCCGGAAATCGGGATCAGAGTCGCGGCGGCGGCGACAACGCCGTTGCCTGATGCGGTCAGCCTTCTCCTTTGCGAGCATTACTGCTTCGCAGAAGTCGGCGACCACCTGCCACTCCTCCTCGCTCCGGACCATAGCCTCAACCAAGGCCCGGCGAGAGAGGTCTCCGATGCACCGCCCAAGAAGAGCACACCTCGACTGTGTGCTCCACCGTGTCCTCCGGGCAAGCCAACCCGTTGTTTATAGTGTATATTGCTTGCCGTGGCGAGAACACCCCCCCCCCACCCCTTTGGAGGAAGGCTATGTCCAACAATGGACATGTTACGTCTGAAATGATGCTCTTGGCCACTATCTCACCGGGTAGAAAGCGACGATGTGGTCAACGGTGGAGCACACTTGCCGCTAGAAGTAACCTAATCACAGGTTGTAGGAAACAGTCTTCGGTAGGTCATGCAGGTCATGAGAAAAACCTAAACTAAAACTAATAAAGCCTCAGATCCACTAGGGGTCAAAGTGTCCCCCAACATTACGCGTAACGCTATCAAATTGTTCAACTACATTTCCAGCGTCACAAGAATGCATCGTAAAATATTGGGGGGCATGTTGCGGGACACTGGACAATGTTGCAACGTCACAGAGATTGAGCGTTGTGCGTCACGTTTGGGGGCATTTTGTCCCTAAAGTATCTGAGGCTTAAAATCATAGTGTCTTGGTCGTATTTTTACTCATTCATTTATTTTTTCTCTTCACTTTCAAGAATTCAATTTTATTTAAAATGCAACAAGTTTGTGTAAAATTGTTGGCTGTCATGCCGTCACACTGGTCACTGCCAGTACGCTCAGTTAGAAGCATTAATTTGCATACCCAAGCCCTGTCAGCCATTGAATATTCAAAGAGCTGGCTTCGTCCGCTCACCAAACATTCCGTGGAGAACCCACTGCTTATTTAATGTAACCACTTGAACCAACTTTTAACGAACGCTTTAATATTTCCACAGTTGAACCCTAAAGGTCATGGAAGCATGATTTGTTAATAATTATGCACAATGAGTCGTGAAAATGGTTTACATTGTTGGGTGGAAAAAGTATTGAAAATATTTTCAATTCGTTGAAGGGATTTGGGAGTTACGATTGCGATAAACGTTGAACGAACGAATCTGAATGTAGACTGCGGTTAGCTTTTGAAATGTTTAATATTTTATGCCACAATAGCTTTTTCCCACGGCTTCGGTCACGTTGTCTATATCACAGTAACTTTGCATTTTTTAGAAAAAAATTGGTGACCCGCCTTGGTTTTCCTCGGATGCAAATTTTATGCAGAAACCTTTCTCGCTTCTTGTTCTTTCTAGTAGGGAAAACTGCATCAAACTCCGTTGCCTTGTTTAGTAGGAGTTTGCGGATTAACAGACGTGATAAAAGGCGTTGTTTTATACTGTGTAATGTGTATAAAAAGTAGATTTTTAAGCTATTGCATAGCTTCTATCGCGGGCCTTGAGCGTGGAGACCGAATCCAGAAATTCCGTAACGAAAATAACCTAACACCCCCCACTCATTTGTTTTTTGAGCGTGGTGACCGATAAGAAAACAAATGAGTGAACAATCAATCAAAATTTAATTCAATGTGTGAAAGTGTAACTTCAATTAAGTAATATCAAAGAAAAAGAAACAAAGGAAAAAAAAATACTGCAAAAATAAAATAAATAAATAATTATAATTGCATAAGTTGATAAAAATGCTATGCAATAACTTTACCGCGGCAGTCCCCGAGTGCCACACGTCTTTTTTTTTTTAATTGATATAAACTGTGCTTGACTGCGATCCCACCTGATGATATAGAAGTATGGTATGGCACACAACCATAGCTAAGCTTTTTTATCCGTGATTTTTTTTCGTTGTTTATTTTAGAAGAATAACGTGCAAATTTACAATAAGTATGAGGCAACGTTCTATTTAAAATAAAATGTATATTACCTACAAAAACACTGTAAAGTCTTCACAACACTTTAAACAGGAACAAGACACCACTGGCCACGATTTTAGCGCAGTTTTAAAAGCATTAGAACCGAGTGAAAGTCACCCTTGGTCGAATATCTTCCCCTTCCCTCCCCCCTCCCGAGATTGATTACGCTAATGGAAAGGCACGCACCTTTTACGAGAGAATCGTACGGAAATGTAAACGTCACCTGTAAAACATTTGTCTAATAAAAATGAGTAAATGACGCTTCATGGCGGCGAGGGTAGTAGCGTAGTTGGGCGCGGGCGAAGTGGGCCCTCGCCCACGGCCTCGAGGCTCGGCCCCGGTATGAAAGGCAAGATGGAACGGGGTGGGTTTTTAGTCAGTACGAGTCTAGCACTATCTCCCGCTCCGCCCAAGGACGGGGGATGTCATTTAGATGATTATTACCAAGAGAAAAAAAAGGCCTTGCGTGTGCGAGGGCTCTTTAACAACGAGGGCTTTGTTTTATAATTGATAGGCCTTTTTTTTTTTTTTTTTCGATGGGAAAAATCATCTTATGACAACCCCCGCTCTTGGGCGGAGCGGGAGATAGTGTCAGACTCTTACTGACTAAAAAACCCATCCCGTTCCTTCAAGCCTTCATACCGGGGCTCGAGCGCCCTTTCGGATTACCCTGGCCCCAGTAGGCTTCGACCCGGCTGGGCCCCTGCTGTTGCTGACAACTCCTTAAGACGCGCGGGAACAGCGCGCGCCGTCGACGACTTGGGCTTGGTCCGGACGGTTACCGGACGGCCGGACAGCGAGCTACCCATTGCTCACTGTCCGCAAGCCCACGCCTACGGTGGCTGGAAATCGGGATCGGAATCCCGGCGGCGGCGGCGAGAGCGCCGTTGCCTGATGCGGTCGGCCTCCTCCTTAGCGAGCATTACTGCTTCGCAGAAGTCGGTGACCGCCTGCCACTCCTCGCTCCGGACCATGGCCTCGACCAAGGCCCGGCGCGAGAGGTCTCCGCCGCCGATCACCCCCACGAGGGCACGGCGATGCTCCGCCCAAGCAGGGCACACCGCGATTGTGTGCTCCATCGTGTCCTCCGGGCGATAATTGATAGGCTTGCATTTGACCACTATTTCACCTGATGGTAAGCGAAGAAGTGGTCGAACAACTGGGCTGCGGCAGTCGCTGTCTCGTTTTCGAATTTATGAAAGAAAAAGGCCTCGCTGATGCGCCTTCGCTCACGTATAAATTAGTCCACGTTACACCTCTGGAGGAGGGCACCCTTTTTCCTCTTTACATTGTTCACGATCCGCCATTAATGATATCGTTTACGTTTTGCAAAGTTAAACCCTATTTAAATGTATAAAAGGCCGTTTATAAAGTTTTAAAGCATTCGATTAATAAGAAATAATTCAGGAAACAAGTTTTGAATGTTTCTAGCTACTTACATACTCGTAAACAGTGTAAATAAAAGACAAAGTCCTGACTTACTCACTGACTCATCAAAACAAAGTCAAAAACAATAAAATATAAGGCTTTTGGCTTGGTTTTGAGTTGATGCATAATGTCATCGTTCTAATTAAGACTAAACCTAGAACACTGACATTTGGCACAAAGGTTCCTTTTATGATGTTAGATAAGAGAGGATATTTTGAAATTCAATCCCCAAGGAGTTGAAAAGGGGGTCCAAAGTATAATTGAAAACACTACTTTCACGCAGACGAAGCCGCTTGTAGAAGCTAAAAAATAATTAACTTTAACGCCCAAAAACAAGAGTTGATTTCTTGTTTATTTCTAATTAATTTAATTATTTAGTGCAGCATAATAGCCATAATTAACAAATACGTTAATCCTTTCACTCTATCTTCTCACAGAACCGCATAATGTCCAGGGTTGATCATGAGCACGTTGAGCATCGTTAGCATACGCGGTTTATGTATACTAGTAGTGCATAGGCGGGTTTAACGCCACAAGGCATTCTTTACCGGTCAACCTGGGTTAAAAAAAACTACATTTAGGTGAGCTCAATAAATGAATAATAGATATCTATTTAACTTTTTTCTATGATAATGTTGCTCCAAAATAAAACATAACTGTATCATGGGTGCGTACAGCATATAAACACACATACACAACACGTCCACACTCAGAACAACTAAAGGCCATACAAATATCTTTTCCGTGCGGGTACCGTACCTGCGATATGCAACATAGCAGCCAATCGTTCAACCATGTGTGTGGACTGTAGACATCGAGCCACATAAAGTTCAATGAAATATCGACTCGACACGACTGACTTTTCTTTGTTGTTTAATTTACGATCTACTAGCTTTTGCCCGCAGCTTTGCCCACGTACATAAAATATAGCCTATGTCACTCAGGAATAAAGCAGCTTTCTATCGGTGAAAAAAAATTAGCAATCGGACCAGTACTTCCAGAGATTACCTCCTACGAACAAAAAAAATAAAAATAAACTTTACCTCTTTATTATATTAGTGTAGATGTAGATTATTAAAAATTGACGGACATAATTATAATTTGTGGCAATCATCGAAATATTATTTTCATTTTTATTCATAAATCATAATTTATTAAAATATATTAATTCTTAACTTTCTATTCGAAATAAACGTTAATATCGCCTAGTGCGATAAGGGCGCCAATTGTGTGTTTTTTATTATATAGTTTCCTTTTTGTTAATTTATAATCTTGATGTGCAATAAAGTATGTATAAATAAATAATAAATAAATAAATAATATTATTAAGATTTACGTAGGTTAAGGATACCATTGTAAATAGGTACCTACTTTGGAGCAGGTGTCTTCCGTCCACAGAATTTAACTACAGAGCCAGAATAAAGAAGCTAATCAAATTAATCAAAGTTAAACAGTTTTCGCGGAACTGAGTTTGTTCAACAGGCAATTCGGAGAACTCAGTTCGCACGTAGTCATTTTCATTAAATCCGTGAGAATTACTGTAATTTTGAAAGAGGAAGGGTAAAGTGAGGTTTTATTTTAAAAGGGAAGACGGGTAAAATGAATTTTGTTTTTAATCCTGTTAATAAAGGCTGAAGAAAATTACGTAGAGAAAGACGTCGGTTTACCTTGGGTAATTTCAAGCGTCCCAATTTTATTCTAAGATTATTAATTGTGAGGAGTAAAAACAGATGGATGAATTGTGTGAGGAAAGTTTAGAAAGAAAAGAGTTGGGCTAACAACTCACGACGCGGATTTCACCCGCGGCCGCCGCGGTTGCGGGCCGCGGTTGCGGGCCGCGGTTGTAGAATGCAGATATGTGTGTAAAAAATCAAAGCACATTTCACGACGCGTTTTACGCCCGCGGTCTTTCGCGGTCCCCGCTGTGCCGAACCTCGCAGCCCCATCGGTTTGCGCCCGCACGCTCTGCGGTCGATTGGCGGGCGACCGGGCACCGATCATTTCACCGCCCGTCTTGCAACCCTATGTCTTTCGATAATCAGTTGCGCAATCGCGTAAATCTGCGGTCTCGTGAGTTTTGAAATAAAATAGCTGTTTCCTGTACCACTGCGGGCTCGGGCCAAAACCGCTTCGTGAGTTCTTAGCTTTAGTGATAGTATGATGGTTGACAAGACGGATGAAAGAAAAAGCGACGTCAACCCCAAGTAACATGAGACAAGAGGTATGAAGTATGATAAACAGTGAGGAGTAAAGTGGTAGTAGGTATATACATATTTGAAATTCAAATTCTCTTAAGTACGTTTTTTGCATTCCGTAGGTCAGTACTTGGTTCTATGGTCATTTCAAATTTGATTTACGACCGTAAAATAAAGAATTTCATTAGCTACCCTGGCTGGCACTTTCAACTTAAGAAGAACAAAAACAAGTAGAATTGTTAGACCATAGCAATTTGTCTGCTGCGGTCTTCCTATCCAATTATAATCTAGGTGTCTTCAAGCTAAAGTGAATAAGCTCTTATTTACTAATGCGCCTCACTATCAACGATTGCATCGCTGCTTACCATCAGGTGGAAGGCAGTCAAGCACTGGTTTATATCATTAAATAAAAAAAAAAGAATTGTGAGACTATGACTATGAGCTTCCATGGCAAATTTTAATTGCAAAACTACCCACATCTTCACAGATAAATTGATAAAAACAAACTATAATATGAGGGTCAAAATAACAAAACTACAGTGTCAATATAGCCCGCTTTATAAAAAAGCTATTGTTATTACAGTTGTGGCCTTCGGCGCCGTATGCAGCTGTTTATTCTGAGCAGGACTGAGGACGCCCTCCTACACTGGCCTTGTTCTGGCAAACTGAACCTTATATTTTTCTTTAGCTAGTAAACAGGAGATAGAAGGTCGTTCTAGATAAGGATTGCATTAAAACGGTTTTAGAGTGGTCTATTTTTTAATACAAGGTGAGCAATAATGATTAAAAACTACGCCAACGGTTCCATCATCATATCAGCCGCAAGACGTCCACTGTTGGACATAGGCCTCTCCCAAGCGTCGCCACAACGACCGGTCTTGTGCGTCACGTATCTATCGAATTCCCGCCAACGGTTCGAATTGATAGAACTTTGCCCCATTGTAAATTACTAGCTGCTACCGGCGGCTTGGTTTGCGTTATGGTAGAATATTATCCCAATGGAATATCCTCCCAGGACAAAGATACCGGGACAGCGTGGTAAAGGATTTTCCCGCCAGCCAACGCACACTAGACGCTTGGATGCCGCGGCATTCCAGCGCGTTGCCAAGGTATTCAACGTCGAAGTATGCCACGGCAACTTCTGCTGCCCAATTTCAGGCATAATTTTTTTTTCTTCTCTGTATTCATTTGCAATTGCAATCAGTCGTTGACTACCTATCTAATGACTTCTCCCAAACTAGGCTGGAGCGAGAGGTTGTGTCAGACTTCTACTGACTAAAACCCACCCCTTCTTTGCCTTCGTTCAGGGCGTCATGGTAGCGAGCGCTTGATAGTTAGCCGGCGCCGGTGTCCTTCGGTATGCCGTTCCCTACCACAGCGCGCCACGGCATCACACCGTGGGAGTCCGTGACGCGTCTTTCAATGCCGTGCAATAATATCCCTTTCAATGCCACGGTATCATTTGAAAGCACAGCAATTTATGTCGCACTAACTGACCTGGCGAAGTTTGTACCGCCTAACAGTCAAGGTATGACATTTTACTTTTCTTTCGATATAGTCAACCGATTGTGATGTAAGTATCTATCATGATAATATCAAGTAGCACATATTTTTAATGTATAAAAGTTACCTACATCGATTTCATACAGTTTTTCGTGATGCGCGCACATCCAAAAACAGATTTATTATATGTATGTAGCGACATCTATGGCGCCACATAAGAACTACGAAGAAAGTACGAAATCCTGCATTGCGCAATCAAAGTTCTCCGCACGATTTGAACATATACGACAGCCCGAAATCATCTATCGGGCAGTAGCCCACCAGACTATAACACCTGTCTGGTCGGAGGATCCTCCCTTTTCAACGGAGGTTTGCGGGACTTTACTCTCTGTTCCGCCTACCTCCAAATGTATGTATAGATTAATTTCTATTCAGATTCAGATATTTGTAAAAAATTGAATCCTTTGCTATCCTCCAGTTCTGCGTAGGCCTTTACTCTCCCTCTCACCAGACCCAGAGCCGAAGGAGTAAGATAATGATTTTGAATCCTCAAAAAAAAGTGTGCGCTTAATGCCTTGTTTATCATCTTGGTAACAAACAACCTCTACTAAGGCAAATAAGGACAAATTCTCTTGGTAATAAAACAAGGTCTAGTCACTCAATCAATTTTATTGTACCCAATATCATTGTATTGTGTGTCCAATGTGCCCTTATAGTAAATCTAAGCACAAAAGCAGTTAATAAAATGGCCTTCGTAAATTAACGACATTTTTACTGCGGCATAATTTCTTGAACACGATCAATTAAGACGATATTTATTTATTAACACACATAGCGGCACTCATTTCTGTATTATTTCTATGTGGCGTATAAGACCTCGTTTAAAAATCATTATGGCAGTAAGGGGCTTATTTGACCCCGTAACGTTTAAAAACTAAAAGCATTTTTATGAAATTAAATAAAAAAACACTTATAAAGTGTTATTTCTTTAGCACAGTACGAGGTCGAAATGAGCCCGTGTTAAAGTAGATATACCATTGCATTCTGTTTCATTAAGGCATCTTAGATTTATATTCTTCTCTTTCTTAAACTAAACCAAATTACCCATACGCACAAAGCGTTTTCGGAACACATTTATTGTGCGTGCAGCCAAGAAGTGGAATTCCCAGCCGGAGTCTGAGTTTCCTGATAGCAACAACTTAGGGGTTTTTAAGTCAAGAGTGAATGAGATGCTTCTTGGTAAGCGTGCTCCATCGTCGACCACATCATCGCTTACCATCAAGTGAGATTTTTTTTTTAGTTGGGAAAATCATCTAATGACATTCCCCGCTCTTGAGCGGAGTGGGAGATAGTGTCAGACTTTTACTGGCTAAAACCGTCTCCTATTCCTTCTTTGCCATTGTTCCAGGGCCCTCCCTGGGCATCTCTGCTGGGCCCCTACGGTTGCTGACAACTCCTTCAGGCGCGCGTGGAATACTACACGCCGTCGACGACTTGGGCTCTGTCCAGATGGTTCCCGGACGGTTAGACGGCGAGCTATCTATTGCTCGCCGTACCATCAGGTCAGATGTTGGTCAAACGCGAGCCTATCAATAATAATAATAAAAAAATTAAGTTACAGCCTCCATCCTATGGCAGGAAGACACGTACGAGGTGTATTAGACCTCGTACCGCACTGAACGTGTTAACTCAATTGGGTAAACCTACCTACGTCAATAAAAGACTACAATTATAGAACTTGGCACGACTTTGCATATCCACGATAAACGGTATTGTTTTAGATTTTTAATATTCTAAAGACATTGTGAATTTCAATGAAAGTGAATTCACTTTCATTGAAATTCACAATGTCTTTTGCATTCATGCAAAGTTAAATCAATAAGGAAAACCGAGAACCTTTTTTGAGATGGGAAATCATTAAATGAATTCTCTCGCTTTAGGGGAAAGGAAAGGGCGTGTCTAACTTTTACCGACTAAAACCCATCTATATTCCTTAATTTGTCCTTTGCCTTCTAGGGGCACGGTCACTTTTTCAAGCGTTTCTGTTCAGCCTGAGCAGGCTCCGACACTGCTGGACTTACAACACTATGTATCGTCGACGCAGGCCTGGTCCTTATCGGAAGGCCGAACAGCGAGCTTCCCAATGCTCACCGTCCGCAAGCTCGCGCATAATACAGTGACCCGTTCCCTCACGCTTTCATTACTGCTTCGCGCAAAAAGGCGACCGGCCATTCCCTCTCCAGGCCATGGCCTGAACCAAGATCGGACGCGAGAGGTCGCCACCACCGATCACATCCACGAAAGCAAGAACCTTGCGGATGAGATTTTATGTAGAATATGGATGTACTGTAACATAAATCGATAATGGTGATTCGATTGTGCACAGAATAAACTTAACTTGACCTATTGCATGCTAATAAATTCGTTATTGAAACGAAGTTGAAGACGCTTTTATTTCTTTTTGTTTTAGTTGGGAAAATCATTCAATGACATCCCCGCTCTTGGATGGAGCGCGAGGGCGTGTCAGACTTTTACTGGCTAAAACCCACTTCTGTTCGTTCCCGGGCCCCGAGTCTCACTTTATACAAATATAACCAACTAGCTGTGCCCGCGACTTCGTTCGCGTGGACTACAGGATTTTGAATTTGTTTTTTCTAAAATAAAAGTAGCCTATTTTACTCCTTATTACATCAGCTACCTTCCAAAAAAGTCCCATCAAAATCGGTTCAGCCATTTCAGAGATTAGCCCGGAATAACAGACAGACAGAAATTTTTTTGTAAAAAATGTTATTTTGGTGTATGTACCGTATATATATTCATATGCATGTAGTAAAAAATAGTTATTTCAATATTACAAACAGACACACCAATTTTATTTATATGTATATAGATGTATAGATGTTCTTATCCTTTCAAATGATAAATCAAAGTGTTCCACCGCATCTGTCTGTTTTTTTTTTTCTGTTTAAGAGTGGAATTTCCTGCCGGAATCTCTGTTTCCTGAAAACTACAACCTGGGGTTCTTTAAGTCAAGAGTGAATAGGTTATCGTCGACCACATCGTCGCTTTCGATCAAGTGAGATAATGGTCAAGCACGAGTAATAAAAATAAAATGTGTCTACATACTTGTTTGTTTAATTACACACAATGATTTCTTTCTTTTATTTCTTTCTTTATAAAATTATTGAACGAATTTTGACACGGTTTTCAATTATTACCAATAGACAGAGTGATTCACCTTCAACTTCGACCAACCTTGTGAATCAATTTAGCTTCCCTTTTATGACTGACCGGTATTTTGACAATAGGCTAGTGGCCATAAAAATGTAATTAGTCTGTCTTTTAGATTGTTCAAAAATAAGGGACACGTATTTTTTAATTGTAAATTAAACCAAAAATGACAAAGATATAGCCCATTAAAGTGACGTGTAACATCACGCCGTGCTGCATTTCTTCGCACGGGATGACGTCACACGTAACTTTAGTGGGCTATATCTTTGTTATTTTTTGTTTAATCGAAAAAAGTAAAAATACGTGTCCAATATTTTTTTATAATCTAAAATATGGACTAAATAAAATGTAATTATTTTGACCCTGGAAACTACCCTATTATTGAACGAATTTTGATGCGGTTTTCAGTTATTACCAATAGACATAGTGATTCACTTTCACCTTCGACCAATCTCATGAATGAATTTAGCTTCGCTTTTTTGACTGACGGGTATTTTGACAATTCAAAAGTGCCTGTAAATGGTCTTTTTAACCGACTTCAAAAAGGAGGAGGTTCTATGTTCGGCTGAATGTATGTTTTTTTTTTAAATAGACGTTACTCATTTCTGAGTCACTCGTAGAAGTATAACACACGCATTATAGAGTAGAGAAATAACATGTTTTCTTTTTTTAATTCATTAAACCCCAAGCGTTTGCTCTCTGATTGTCTTTCTATTGTGTCTCTAACTACATTATTTGAAAGATACCATTTGTTACTACTAAGTTAATTACTATATTGTATATATAAAAATAAGTCGGGTTTTCCTTCCTGACGCTATAACTCCAGAACGCACGAACCGATTTCCACGGTTTTGCATTCGTTGGAAAGGTCTCGGGCTCCGTAGGGTTTATTAGAGTAGAGTAGGGTAGAGTAGGGTAGAGTAGAGTAGAGTAGGGTAGGGTAGGGTAGAGTAGGGTAGAGTAGGGTAGAGTAGGGTAGAGTAGGGTAGAGTAGGGTAGAGTAGAGTAGAGTAGGGTAGGGTAGAGTAGGGTAGAGTAGGGTAGGGTAGAGTAGGGTATAGTAGGGTAGAGTAGGGTATAGTAGGCTGAAGTAGGGAAGAGCGGGAGCGAAGCCGCGCGGGCAAAAGCTAGTATTGTATAGAAACTTAAAATAATAATTTGTACCAACGTGTACAAATTATTATTTTAAGTAAAAGGCTGAAAAACGGGGAAAACTCATAGGGCATCAAAAAATTCGTCCACATCGATGTTAATGGGAAAAGTGCCCAGAACGCTGGCATTGCCATCCAGCGTGGCAATGCTGATTCGTTGACTGAAGAAAAGTCCAGCCCTCTGGTCACGCGAAGAGTCGACCAACTGTTTACTGATTTCCCGAACAACTCGATGAGCGATCGGACCCCATGGCCCTAGTGTTTCAACCCCAAACGGCTCAAACACATAACTTCCAATGAAGTTATTATATTTACGCTGTTTGAGGTTTTCTGCATCTGCAGCAGCCGCCCCAGCACAGCCCGCCGCACCCAGAAGATGGGATGACATTCATTATAGTCACTCCATCTGGCCTCTTTCGATCGCCACGTGCCAAGCCATTGGGTTCTAAAACAACTGGCACCCCGGCGGTGACAAGAGCTCGACGGATGTTGTCATTAATACTGGTATGCCGTGCTATCCGACCAGTGCTTCTACTGCAAGATAGGCCATGGTGTCCGAGGCAGTCGACTGCTTCGCCGCACTGACATCGATGTGAAGCTCCACTAGGTTATAATAGTTATAAAGGTTAAATCAATTTGGCCATAGGTCCTTTAAGCTAAAATTCCATGAATCCTGCAAACAACAGCATGATAATTGTTTATTCAACCCTTAAGTAAACTTAAGATTGCCAGAGACAGGGAGGAATAGATGGCGCGGTGATATTACAGGTGAAGTTAATTACGGAGTCGTGGCTCGTAGAATAATTAAGTGCGGTTGACAGGTACCCGCGCACACGACACAGCTTCGCTTTTAGACGCTAGGGTCTAAGAGTCGTGGCGGGAACTTTTAGATCTCATATATGTGAGAATTTATTTATTTATTTATTTATTTATTTAATCTTCATGCAACAAAAGATACAAAGGCGGACTTAATGCCTTAGGCATTCTCTACCAGTCAACCTAGGGTTTATATATAGGTACTTACTTTTTATGTTCTGTTACTGGCTTTAACTGCGTGAAATTCAAAATTTAAAAACTATTCCAAAGAAATGTAATGCGTTCTTCGATCAGTCGTTTTGTGACCATTTAATCAAGCCAACTTAATCCAATGAAAACAAATTAAAAGGGGTCCTTCCCCACTCGTCTATCGTTAACGTGAGTATGGTTTAAATGAAAGAAAGAAAAAAAGAAAGAAAAACATTATCACACATATTCGTACCTTTTTATCCGGTGAGAAAATCATCTAATGACATCCCCCGCTCTTGGGCGGAGCGGGAGATAGTGTCGAAGCGACGGCCTGCCACTCCTCCTCGTTCCGGACCATGGCCTGTACCAAAGCCCGGTGCGAGAGATCGCCGCCGCCGATCACCCCACGAGGGCACGGTGATGCTCGGCCCAAGCGGGGCACACTTCAACCGTGTGCTCCACCGTGTCCTCCGGTCGGTTCAAACAATGGTGACACCCGAGCGTCGTTTCCGCACGTGTTCAATAAGAACCTGCGTCATGCGGAAGGTGAGGACGCCGTGAGGTTGCTGGATTAGTTTTACACTAATTTTGATTACAACAGAAACCTAGACAATATCTGCAAGATATCTGTTTCGAAAATATCTGGAGAAGTTTTCAATCGCACTGTATTGCGATAATATTAATATTCTACCGATTTAACCACAACAGTGAATGTGAAAATCTGTATTCTCATTCGGATATTGTACAACAGTACTGGATGGGTCACGGACGTATTTCATAACCCCCAACAATGGAACAAGTCAAGCAAGCTTCTGAAAATATTACACTCCCAACATTTTGAGTATTGACTTGTTTTCTGTTTTATATGAAATATAATGTTTTATGTTGTACTGAATTTTTTTTTGTTAATGTTTTTGGCCAGGATACCAAGTCCTTTGAGCAATATCTTCGTATGAATAGTTAATTTGTTTACTATTACAATATGGATAAGTATAATTGTAGTATTTGGCAGCAAATGTATCAAATCGACCTGTTTCAATGAAATCATGTATCATCTAGTTGCGAAGACACTTGATATACAAAACTACACCAATTTTACATCACACTAAATGTTTTTGGCCAGGATACCAAGTCCTTTGAGCAATATCTTCGTATGAATAGTTAATTTGTTTACTATTACAATATGGATAAGTATAATTGTAGTATTTGGCAGCAAATGTATCAAATCGACCTGTTTCAATGAAATCATGTATCATCTAGTTGCGAAGACACTTGATATACAAAACTACACCAATTTTACATCACACTAATTTACGAATAATTAAAACAGACATCGTACTCGAGGAAATCCCGCCAAAAACTCTCTGCAAGAATGATATAAAAACATCTGCGTCACCAAGATACCTTATTTTTACGTCAATGACATAAAAAAGGTACACAAGACATCGCTTTTTACCTATTTCTTGCTACGAATAGCAATGTCTACGAAATTTCGTAGCACTAACTACGGTAATTCGTAGCCTCGTAGCATTTGTCTACGAATATTTGCCGATTCGAAGGCTGTTATGGGATAATAAAAGCGCTTCAGGCAAAAGAAGCACTTTTATGTTTACAGTTATGTTCCTATAACACGTGGTGTTTCTACAAAGTAGGTGACCTGTAAAAGGGTCACAATCTAATAATGCCTCACTGTATTTTGTATGTCGATGGGGATAAAGGTGTCCTTAGTTAGGTACTTATTGTTTTTCTTTTTTGTAGACTTTTTAAAAAAAAAACTCGAATTGGATCACAATCTCACCGAGTGGTAGGTGATGACGGAGCACGCCAGCCTCTAATAAGTTATTCACGACTGCACTACAGTAATCGTGATATATCAACGAATGTTTACTTGCAGTTTAAGTTTTCACTCTTGACGTAAATGTTTATTATAGTTGTAGCTATCAGAAAACAGTGAAAACTACACAAATTTTTTTTTCAGGAAACGAAAAAAAAAATCAGCCCCACCATACAAAATAATAAACTTGATTGGACAATTTGTATGGCGAGACCAATTTCTTTTTTCGTTTCCTGAAAAAATTTTTTGTGGAAGGTTGTTCAGTTTCGTCTACTGAGCAAGCCCTTAAATTTTGTGGAGGGCTGTCTCTTACACCTTGTATTTCTAAATACATACATATTATAGATAGTGATGCAAGAGACTCAGTCGTTTAAGGCCTTTAAAAAGGACTCGACTTCATTTTAAGCGACTCTAGTCTTGAAAGAAGACTACAGTTTCCAGTCTTTATTAATAAGACTTGAAACCCTGAAGTCTTTTAACTAAAGGACTAAAAGGCTTAAACGACTCGAGTCGTTTATAAGGCTTAAACGACTCGAGTCGTTTATAATAAGGCTTAAACGACTCGAGTCGTTTATAAAAGCACTCGCGCTTCATGATGCTTTACCGAGTCGTGCTTCATATTCAATACAGCTCAAGCTGTTTAGAATCTGATTGGGTGGGTAATAAATAATGCCTAAATTAAAACAATGAAGTAAGTACATACATAATCACACTTTTATTGAAACCGTTAGGTATTTTACAAGCTTTTATTTTTAGTTTCACTTGTCCCGATTTTTGACTGTAATCAAATCTTAAAAAATAAATTTGACCCACTTCCCGGCTACCGATTGAGCTGATCATTCTGAATCAGATGACAATGCATTATTATTATAACATGGAGCTGATCTGATGATGGAACCGGAAGGAGGCTATAGGAGCTTGGTAATTAAACGACATGACCCAATCGATTTTGGGCTCGTATATATTTATGAGCCTATGTCCAACAGTGGGCATCAGCCATTATAGCGCCTAAATGTCGATACTTGGGGGAGGCTTATGTCCAACAGTGGGCATAGGTCATTACAGCGAGGGGAGGCTTATGTCCATCAGTGGGCATCAGTCATTATAGGCCTAAGTGGTGACACTTGGGGGAGGCGTATGTCCCAACAGTGGGCATAGGTCATTATAGCGAGGAGAGACTTATGTCCAAGAGTGGGCATCAGTCATTATAGCACCTAAATGGCGACACTTGGGGGAGGCTTATGTCTAACAGTGGGCATAGGTCATTATAGCGAGGGGGGGTTAATGTCCAACAGTGGGCATCAGTCATTATAGACCTAAATGGCGACACTTGGGGGAGGCTTATGTCCAACAGTGGGCACCGATCATTATTATGGCGACACTTGGGGAGGCTTGAGGGAGCTCGAGTCTGATCAAGCTGACGATTCGTCAGACACAAGGGCGTTACGCAGATAACAGCTGAGAGGTCGCAGGCGCGTGCGCGCGAATTTACGCGAACAGCTGCTTTGTTATTGTGACAAAACTAATGAGTATGAAAAAAAGTTTCTTTGGGAAAGTTGTTTGTATTCATGAGTACCTATAATTACAGGTATAATACTCGTATGAAGGTACTCTCGATTTTGCACGGGCATTATAATATCACAGCATCGGGTGACTATTCGTGCTGCAAATAGTACAGGCACAAAATAAATAAGTACAGAAAACAATCTCATATAATATGTACTTCACTTTTTATACCTACGCTCGGTGGACGCACACTAATGAGCGTTTGAGCCGGAACTTTTCGACGAGCAAACGGGGCGCTCCGAGATATCGTGTCCGTGTGCGGTGTCTATGTGTGCGTTGCTCGAGCGTGCTTTGTATGTAGATTGACTTCTGTACCTATCTATTTTGTGCCAGCCCACAGGTAACTTCTAACTCATTACGAGGAATCACTGGCGACCGATAAATCGCCTCGAATTTACGTCCGCATCGTCGGAAGTTTACAATAACAAATTACATTTTCTTTTTTCATTAATTGTGGCACCCTCTAGCGGACAAATAAATACACCGTGTTTGATATCATTTCAAAGGGTTTCACTTATACTAATCAAAATTCAATGTGGCGCCCCAAGCAGTCAAAAAATTCGATGTCGATTCGTTTTTAACAACACAATATTAAACTAAGCACTAAAAACAGTGAAATAAGTGAACTTGCGTTTTGTCATAAATTAGGTACTCATTATAAATAATACTGTGCTTAGAATTTATTCGTATTCTGTAACCACTATATTACAAACACAAATATTTTCTTGAAGATCGCGAAAATAGGAAGCTCCTATATAGTTATGTTTCTCTAGTTTCATTACAAGACTCCCGACTCCCGAGTCGTTTAAGGCGTGAGTCCTTTAAGTCCTTTAAGGCTTTTAGTTGTATTAACCTTTTTACGTTACGACTTAGCTTTTTTGTTATGAGGTTAAAGGACTGCGACTCAAATTAGTCTTTAGTTTAAGCCTTAAGACTCCAAGACTTGAGGGTTAAAAGACTAATTTAGTCGTGAGTCGTTTAAGTCGTCAAAAATAAGTCTAGTCTAGTTTTAAAAGACTTAAACGACTGAGTCTCTTGCATCACTAATTATAGATAAATTACACCCAGACACAGAACAAATGATCATGCTCATCACACAAACATTTGTCCTGGGTGGGAATCGAATCCACGACCTCCGGCACAGCAGCCAGGGCTACTAACCACTAGACCAACAGGCCAGCCAAATGGATGGGAATGGAAGGGATGACGTATACACCCTATAAAGCCTTTAACAGTTCAGTTTAGATCGCAAATGAATCACGTTAAAAGCTCATAGTAGGTACAGTAAGGCCGCAAAAGTCCATAGGAACGCTAATGATTACATTGCTACGAACCGAGCGAGCGCGATATTTCCGTGCGTATGTGTGCGCATGTATGAGTATCCACATTCCACAGATAACACACACTAAGGAACTGTCGTCGCACTGAGCTATATGGTAGCATTGATAAAATTCATGCAAATTCGTCATGTGCTGGTAGCCGTGTGAACTAAGTGTTGGATTCGCAAATCACGTAACCCGAGTTCAAATCATGGTCGGTCCGTTGCAGTTATTTCTTACTTTGAAAATTCCCAATCTATATTGATTTAATTGTTTTTTTATATTTCTATGAAAAATACTATTGCATTTTTTGCACTAAATAGTTGCAAATTACGAATGTGATCTATTAACCACAAGAAGAATCACATTCGTAATTTGCAATTATTTAGTTGTTACATCTTTTCGATGTTATAAGGTGGAAATAAAAAGACGTGTTTAATAAAAATGTTTATTCTTTATATTTACAAATTAAACATTTATGAGAATTGTGACGTCGAATTGTTACCTAGACAAAAAGTTATCTTGTAACCGTTATCTATGTTACGCCTAAGATTGTTTGTTGGAAGTATACCCACTTAGACAATTCATAATATGAATAACGTAACAATGAACGGATATTCAAATTTTAATAAAATAAAATATAGGTAATTGTTTATATCCAGTTATTTATTGAAAAGTGATATATGATTTGGACTTTGTAAACATTTTATTTTTGTGTAACGTCACAATGAATGTATTGAGGTCATAGCTTAATTGTTCATTTTCTTGACGAAAAGAAGATTGAAACCAAACCTCAATTTCTGTTAAAAGAACTTTAGTTCTCACAAGATAATCGTCAATTAGATGAGAAAAATAAATTGAACTATAGTATTATGTTAAAACAGTGCGGGTAGAAGAATAAAAAACGAAATAGACTCATGATTATTGTCAACAAAATTGATAGCGAGTTCACTGCATTCTTAAGATGAGGCGATGGCACAAGTTAAAAGATATAGCTGTTTTAAACGAAAGTAAACACAATATAATACAGTGTTTGTTAACGAATAATCACAGATATGTTAAAATAAAATGGTAGGCCATTTAGTTTAGTTAACATTAAATATTTAGTGCGAAACGTAATCGTTCTTGTTTGTGCCTCTCTGTCAAGTACGGCTTTTTAGCAGGTTTTCTGTGATGCACGCCTTCAGCGTGAAGTGCACGGCGAACAGTATCCATCGAGGTGTCATATAATTCCGCAAAATGTCTCGTTGGTGCGAAACCATTCGTTTCGTATACGTCCACCATATGTCGTCGCTGCGCCTCGCTAATAAGCTTCGATCTCCCACTTCTCTTTCGACTAGCAAGGCTACCTTCTTCCTCATATCTTTTTAGCCAAAGATTTACAGTATTTTTCTAAAATAAAAAAAAAAATATATATTAGGCAGCTATACCTACTTCACTTCATTTTCATTATATAAAATGTTAATAATCATAATTATTGAATATAATTTTAAAATAAAACTGCATTTATTAATCCAATAACCAATCCAATAAACCCAACGATTTACGTATTTCTCTTTTAAACCTCATAAAGATACGATCAATGGATTCATAAATGGCATACTTTTTAATTAGAAGATTAATTTGTAATAAAGTTACAATTCATTAATAGCTATTATACTCACATTCAGTCCGGTTTCTTCAGATATTTGTGTTTTATTAAGACCACTTTTATGCAGCCCAATGATAGTCGCCCTCACTTCAATACTAATATTAGCCTGCATTTTGCGAATATTACAATACTGTCAACCTCACGTCACTAACCAACAACTACAACCAAACGACAGTTCATTTCGGTTAAGTTAAAACTCGTGTCTACCTCGCAGAAATCTAATTCTTTATTTAGTTTTTTTTGTGATCTACCTTTCTAACTCTAAGAAATGTGTGAACAAGTTAAAGAATAATTTAATATATGTAATGCAAATACATAACTTCCAATCGGGTAAGAACTTACAAAAAGTCAATAATTGCGTGGGATTTGAACTTGCGGCACGCTGATTTGCGCTTCAATCTGTGTGCCTATACCACTGGGCCATCTTGACTTATGATAAGTTGATGAAATTGTGAATTTCAATCATTTGTTGGCGAAACTTGAAAATAAAAGGTCGTAAGTCAAACTAAACGTCAAACGAATATGTTTTAAGAATTCTTATGGACTTTTGCAAGTGATAGTACACCTTAAAAATTTACACCTGAGTCCTAGCCTCACTTTCTAAATAATAAAAAAAATAGACTTCATAAGTTTGGTAAATAATGTGAACCCCACACCTCAAATTGAGCTATTCCAGCACACATTCATTCTCAAAGTGGAGCAAAAATATTACAAAAATCCAATGTAATCTGTTATAAACGCGCCTGACGTGAGAAGGGGCGGCATGAGATCTCATAAGACGTATGTTTTCTTTACGCCCCCCTCCCCGCGGACGGGGAGATTGTCGAGAGATATACAAATACCCCAGTGAGAGGTGCTCTTTCTATCAATTTTGTTAGTTAAGCTCGAACGGTTTCACTTTGACTGCGAGAAGGAAATCATGAATCATGTGGTTCTTTTATGGATTGTATTATTGTGAAAGGTTTCTAAAGGATCGTGGTTATTTGTCAAGTGTGTTGGTATTCGCTTAAGATGTTGGGAAAACGAAATAAAAGTACAAGCCACAGTTTCGAATCTGCAAAAAAATTTAGGGGGCAATTAGGTTAGTGATTTTTGACCCCAATCAAAAATGAAATGGGTAGGGTAAGTCCAGGATAGATGCCTCAGTGGGATAGATGACTTGATTTTTATTTCACTATGTTAGGAGCACTGTGAGAGTTAAATACTATAAGTAACTAGTCCTCCCCCTGCAAACCTCAGTGCCGGGAGACTGTCAACGGAAGTTCAAGCGTTTCGTCTGTGTGAGTAAAAATCTTCTGCGGCGAGACGACAAAAGGCGCCAAAATAAGATTCGTGAGTACTTTCAACCGTGTATTTTTTCTCTCGCTTATAATGTCTAATTTTTTTCTATTAGTCTAGTTGCATTGAAGATTAGCCTATATAAATTGATAGATTTTATAGTCATTGAAACTCATCTTTTGTTTTTATTGAGAAGGGCATCTATCCCCTACAAAAAGTATAGTTGCCTCGTTGTTTATTAGGATAGATACCCCTAAAGGCAACTATCTCCAACTGTTTTTATAGGAGTTGTATTGTTGCAGGAGAGCAAAATGACTGGATTGCATGAGCTAAATGTTAACAGTGGCTACATGAAAAATGCACAAGATGCATGCTTTAAGTAACAAATAATCTACAATTTAAGTACCTCCCTCATCATCATCATCATCATTTCAGCCGACAGACGTCCACTGCTGGACATAGGCCTCCCCCAAGCGTCGCCACAACGAACGATCATGCGCGTCCCGCATCCATCGGATTCCCGCTACCTTCACCAGGTCGTCAGTCCACCTTGTAGGAGGCCTTCCAACGCTGCGTTTTCCGGTACGCGGTCGCCACTCCAGTACCTCCCTATCCTAAGAATAATTTAGTCTGATACCAAAGCTGATTGTACTTTTTAAGATAAATACTCAAGAAAAAAAAGACTGAAGAAGTATTTAAGTTCCTACAAATTTATTACTACCTAGCAGTAATTTTAAGTAAAATATGTTGATTAATATTGATATAATTATGTGATAGTTTTATAGATGACAATGTTTATTTGTGTTAAAACACCATAAAGACTGATTATAATAATATAGTTGTTTGATTTCAGAAAAATCAATTACAATGTACTACAGGCACCTATCCTCAGAAGCTTTTTCATGATAAGTCTTCTATCCGCCACAGTAGGCGTCCATCCCATTTTTTAGAGGTCCAGTAAATTACAATTTACACAAAATCTACATAGTCTATATCAGAACGGTTCAGATAATATGTTACATTAAGAAATATATTTAATATTTCTCAAAGAACACAATGCTCTAAGATTATAAAATTCGGAGTTATTAAGCATTTTCGAAAAGTGGGGCATCTATCCTGGACTTACCCTAGGTAGTAGAGTTTTGTTTAAATATTATTCTTATTTTACGAAACTCGGTAAAAGCATTTCAAAGAGTAAGTGCAAGTTCTGGGTCTGCGTGTCTTGTGTGTGTAAGCTTACAAGTTTGTGAATGCACTCACGATACAGGAGAAATTTCTAGTTTAGGTCAACGATATTCCTTAAAAATAATTATAATATTGTTCAATGACTTTTTATTTCAAATTGATATTATATTAAATAGTTAACATTGAAATTATGTCATTTTTAATTATGTATGCATAAAAATAAGTGGTCCATAAAGTTACGTATATACATTTATAAAATGCCACTTATTACTATTTCTAAATTTTACTTAATATTGCAATAATTATTATTACGTGAATTTGCAAATTAGATACTCATTTAAGGTTTCTACAACGGCAGAGGCAGTATATGTGATTACGTCTAATATTAAGATCTTCATATATACAATGTAGGTAGTCAGAAATAAACGATTCT
Source organism: Mythimna ferrago (assembly GCA_910589285.2). NCBI lineage: Eukaryota > Metazoa > Arthropoda > Insecta > Lepidoptera > Noctuidae > Mythimna > Mythimna ferrago. The sequence continues at coordinate 9,616,585 of OU342693.1, forward strand.
ATTCTAGTCTGAAAAAAAGGTGCAGAGAGAAATCCAATAGATAAAAATCTCGTAATACTGTGTTTGCTACCGAACTCCACCTCCGAAACGGTTTTACCGATTTTTTATGATTTTTTTCGTCTATATTTAGTAGGTCTGAGAATAGGTCATGGGCATTTTTTTACTCTCCTACCATAATTTATATGGTAGAACAACCTTTGCCGAGTCAGCTAATAATTTTATAAGAACCTTATAAGAACCTTTACCTTATAAGACTTACATAAACTGAAATCTGAATAGATAAAGATTAGATAACCATAAATTAGAATGCCATTCTAATAAGAAATAAATACATTACTATCCTTTCGTACTATTAATTTGCAGACAGATTGAATTAATGTTTAAATTAAAGCCTTTGCAAGAGAGATAGTCTATCGTTAGTTTTAGAACTACTAATTAAGTTAAGAGTCTTTGCCTAGGCTATCTTAGTGCTCCGTTGACGATGTAACAGTAATAAAAACTTTTAGTTAATTAGCACTTAAGGGTCTGTGATTAGGTTTATACACTTGCGTTTAAGATAGGTACTGTTTGGTGTTAAACAAAAAGTTATCTTTAAACTAGTTTCTTCAAGTAACCACTTGAAAGTAGGAAATTAGCTCACAGGTAAATCTTTCTGGAATAAAAGCTCTCAGTCTAGGAGCTATATTTCATGACATGGTCTGCTTGTATAACAAAGTTCATAAAAATCCGTTCAGTTAATTGAGCGTAAAGCAGTGACAAACATACCTACATAGATACAAACTTTTTTTTTCTTTTTTTTAAGCTATTGCATAGCTTCTATCGCGGGCCTTGAGCGTGGAGACCGAATCCAGAAATTCCGTAACGAAAATAACCTAACACCCCCCACTCATTTGTTTTTTGAGCGTGGTGACCGATAAGAAAACAAATGAGTGAAAGCAGCTGTCGGCGTTTTGGATGGGTGGGGTTAAGCAGCTGTTAGCGAGGTCTGGTTTTTGATGGAAGAAGTTAAGCAGCTGTTGGCGAGGTCTGGTATTGGATGGGTGGGGATAAGCAGCTGTTGGCAAGGTCTCATTTTGGATGGGTGGGGTTAAGCAGCTGTTAGCGAGGTCTGGTTTTGGATGGGTGGGGTTAAGCAGCTGTTGGCGAGGTCTGGTTTTAGATGGATGGGGTTAAGCAGCTGTTGGTGAGGTCTGGTTTTGGATGGGTGGGGTTAAGCAGCTGTTGGCGAGGTCTGGTTTTAGATAGGTGGGGTTAAGCAGCTGATGGTGAGGTCTGGTTTTGGATGGGTGGGGTTAAGCTGCTGTTGGCGAGGTCTGGTTTTAGATGGGTGGGGTTAAGCAGCTGTCGGCGTTTTGGATGGGTGGGGTTAAGCAGCTGTCGGCGTTTTGGATGGGTGGGGTTAAGCAGCTGTTAGCGAGGTCTGGTTTTAGATGGATGGGGTTAAGCAGCTGTTGGTGAGGTCTGGTTTTGGATGGGTGGGGTTAAGCAGCTGTTGGCGAGGTCTGGTTTTAGATGGGTGGGGTTAAGCAGCTGTTGGTGAGGTCTGTGTTTGGATGGGTGGGGTTAAGCAGCTGTCGGCGTTTTGGATGGGTGGGGTTAAGCAGCTGTTAGCGAGGTCTGGTTTTTGATGGAAGAGGTTAAGCAGCTGTTGGTGAGGTCTGGTTTTGGATGGAAGAGGTTAAGCAGCTGTTGGCGAGGTCTGGTATTGGATGGGTGGGGATAAGCAGCTGTTGGCAAGGTCTCATTTTGGATGGGTGGGGTTAAGCAGCTGTTAACGAGGTCTGGTTTTGGATGGGTGGGGTTAAGCAGCTGTTGGCGAGGTCTAGTTTTGGATGGGTGGGGTTAAGCAGCTGTTGGCGAGGTCTGGTTTTGGAAAGGTGGGGTTAAGCAGCTGTTGGCGAGGTCTATTGCATAAATTGATAAAAAATGCTATGCAATAGCTTTACCGCGGCAGTCCCCGAGTGCCACACGTCTTTTTAGGGTTCCGTAGCCAAATGGCAAAAAACGGAACCCTTATAGATTCGTCATGTCTGTCTGTCTGTCTGTCTGTCTGTCTGTCTGTCTGTCTGTCTGTCTGTCTGTCCGTCCGTATGTCACAGCCACTTTTTTCCGAAACTATAAGAGCTATACTGTTGAAACTTTGTAAGTAGATATATTCTGTGAACCGCATTAAGATTTTCATACAAAAAAAGAAAAAAAGCAATAACTTTTGGGGGTCCCCATACTTAGAACTGAAACTCAAAAATTTTTTTTTCATCAAACCCATACGTGTGGGGTATCTATGGATAGGTCTTCAAAAATGATACTGAGGTTTCTAATTTCATTTTTTTCTAAACTGAATAGTTTGCGCGAGAGACACTTCCAAAGTGGTAAAATGTGTGTCCCCCCCCCTCTAACTTCTAAAATAAGAGAATGATTAAACTAAAAAAAATATATGATGTACATTACTATAAAAACTGCCAACGAAAATTGGTTTGAACGAAATCTAGTAAGTAGTTTTTTTTTAATGCGTCATAAATCGAAAAAAATACAGTATTATTAAAACATCGATCAAAGTTACAACACATTACAAGAACTTTTGTATTATGTTACTTGCTGCTACGGAACCCTTCATGGGCGAGTCCGACTCGCACTTGGCCGGTTTTTTTATTATTGTGTGATCTAAATGGGCGGGTTTCTGAATTGAGTATTTTGGGTAGAGAGCGTCTCAAACTCTACAAATTTTGCCAGGTTATCAAGGAATAGTTTGAGAAACACTCAACTTCAATTCCCGGGGGATAGTGTCACAAGTTTGTTCACGTGGACTACTATATATCTGCTGTACCTACTCTTACAAATTTTCAAAAATATTTTTAGCCTTATGACTCTTCCAAGTCACTCGGGATACTTCCACATAAAACATAAATAAATTTAGGTAGGTACTGTTAGAATTCTGTGAGAAAGATAAAATACGAGTTTACCTATACTCTTACCACTGCTGGGAATAAGAACTCCTCTCAGTGAGAAGGTGTGAGAAGGGGGTGAGAAAAATTGCTCTAAGAAGACTTGAAAACAATTCAATTAAGTAGAACTTCTTTGAATTTAATATTCTCCAGTTGTGGCTACAGAAAACAAAAAAGTTAGAGGTACACACTGGGGAAGGTATGTTATGCTGTAGCTACATTATCGCGAATATTCGTGCTGCGTTGTCGCGATCACAAAATCGTACTCGGCAATACGTGATTTTGTCTATATTAGTGGTCAATCGTAAGCAAGAACAAGCGTTCGTGTTCGCCGAAATACTTCGCGGTTCGGCGAACTACTCGGCCCTCTCCTAGAGAATAGGCTTGAGTCCTAACTACGGGAAATATGTTTAACTCGGCTACATTTGTCGCTATAACGCGAGTATTCGCGAGTATTAGTCCAATAATGCTTAGAGATCTGCGAGTCACTGACAATGTGTAAAAATGTTTACAAGATTTAAGTAATTATTCTTTTATTGTTATTAGAATTATAATTTTATAATTATTTTTATTCATTCAATTTTCAATCTTTATCAATTTATATCACGTTTTATTGTATTTGTAATTTTACTTTAATTAGCTTAGTTGTTTAAATTATTTTTGTGCATGCTGTGGTCTCCTACAAGTAAAGGAGTACGCCGTAAAGATACTGAAACCACTAGTTATAAGATACAAATATTGTGTACATCCTTTGTTGGAGACCCTAAATAAATAAAATAAAATGGAACCACAGCATTTTTGTTTATTTCTAACTGAGCTTGTACGGAATCCATCACATTAGCTAATATTGGGTACTTTATGCCCCGAAGTGCGGTTAATTCTTAAGAGACTCTCTAGAACTGAAGAATAATGTTACTTTGATATTATTTTATTTATGACTTGTTTGTTTCAGAAGCTGTAACGGCCTGTAGACGTCTACCACAGTGGATACCGGAAATTCTCATAAATTAATCAGACAGAGAGCAATTTCGTGCGGAGATGGTCATAAACAATATCCGAAGATAAATTGGCCATTATTATGTTTTGGTGAGAGAAACTACACTTCCTGGCAGAATTACTGAACCACTTTTTACATATACAGGGTTGTTAGTAAATCACTAGCAATCTTGCAAGGCTGTATTATAATCATCATAAACAACAACTTTTGTTCTATGACTTTTAAAAATTTATCATATTTTAGTTCATCTCATGCATTTTATTTATTAATAAAAGCATTAGGAAAAACTAGTAAAATAAAACTAAAAATATTTTTTTTAACCAACAAAAATGAACCCGATTTTCAACAAACATTTGAAAAAAGTCAGCAAAGTTAGAAGTAGGTAAAAAAATAATGCCACTTTAACAAAAATGGCGTGAACTAACAGTATTGCCATATATAAAAAAATAAAATAATGACACCAGTAACAATACCAAATAAAAATCCTTAGATAAATGTATTGGTTTGCTCAAAAAGTGTGTTTCAATTAGAAATTACATATCTACGAGTACTGTCCCTAATAATTTGGCCAGCGATGGTATATAATTATCATAAATAGTTAAAAGCTAAATGACCAAGCAGAAGTAAACAACAGGTTATTATAGATAGAACCGTGGGAACATAGCACGTGTTCTGCCCACAGTGCCATCTGCTCGGAGCCTCGTTAAAGGAACAAATTATACGTAGTACAGCCAGTTGCAAAAGTATTGATCCGTTGGCATTAACAGAGTATTTTTCATCATCAGTAATCTATTTTAGGTTTCATTTACTTTGTAAAATATTAGCTTTTGCCCGCGGCTTCACCTGCGTACATAATGTCTAAGGTTTTGTGAGAGGATGGATAAAAAATTAACCTTGTTTTATTTGTTTTGTGGGATATTTTATTTTAGTGGTAATGTATATGTATTTTCTTTTATTTCTTAGTTCCTGTTGTACAATGTCTGCAGTGTTATACAAGTACATTGTAAATAAATAAATAATATAGGTAGCCAGTCTCTAAATAATAAAGCAAAAGCTGCTTTATTCCAGAGTGACTATCGGTGAAAAAATTTTAGCAATCGGATCAGTTCTTTCAGAGATTACTTCCTACGAACAAAAAAGCAACTTTACCTCTTTATAATATTAGCGAAGATATTGGAACGAGTAGGCTGTTGGAGGATGAAGCGAAGAATAGTTATCTGGAAGATCAAACGAACTGAGGGCTAAACAAGCCGGGGTTTCCAATTTGTTCATTGCTAAAAAGTGTAGGTACCAACAGCTTTTATAGAATAAAGGTGAACGCAATTTTATTCTATAAAAGTTGTTGGTAAAAAACCCTGTGTAATACGTTTATTACACAGGGTTTTTTACCAACAACGTTTTTTTGAGGTCATCAAATAATTTCTTTCACTGTAGGGTGGACCGTGAGGAGCAGCCTTTTGACGAAAACCTTCGTGCTCCTTTATTGCCCTTTCCGTTCTAGGATCACGGTGACTGTTTCAAAAGTTTCTGCAGTTTATTAGAAAAGGAAGTTTTCGATTGTAGCACTAAGCCTGGCTGCACAGTGCACGCGGGCAACCGACTACAACCACAAAACATTTCCTTTAGTTTTCATACATTTTATATGAATTCGCTGCGCACGCCAGTGGACGTCACACGCTACAAAGCGGTTTTTGTGGCCAGTACCGACCACTACACGCTAACACATAACGCCTACACACGCCAACCTCGCTACACGAGCACCTCTCGGGAGAGAGGTTCATTTCAATTAACCATTTGGAATCATACCTACATACGTGCTTAATTTTAACGTTGAATGAAATAAAAGGGAGAAAAAAGAATTATATTCGAAAAAATCAGCCACCGACTGTAAGCGTTTACCACCGACCACAAATGGATGTCACGCGCATCAGCTAGCTTTACAGCCGCTTTTAGCTTCAGGTGGCGGCATTAACCCCTCGAGCACCGATTGTACATGCGTCGGTACAACTTGGATGTCCTTGAAAAATGCTTAATTTTCGTGTTTTCCCCAAGTTTGTTTAAAAGTTATTTGGCTGAAAATTTTGGTTTCTATTCATATTCTTCTATATAATATTTATATTATTTGTTTTTACTAAAAAAAACGTAAAAAAAAAAATTACAGAGAGTACCAGTCATAAAAATTAATAAACTCCGCCCAGATGTTTCAGTCCAGGGACTACATGCCTTTAACAGTTGGCTTCGTAGCTACAGCCTAGAATTAAATTGCGTTCAGAGTCAAAGGTAATTAATATTAAACCGCGAACCGCTGTAGTTAAATCAAATAGACGAATATTATTATTGTACTCTCGAATACAGATTTTGTGAAACTATTTTCCTGTAAATTTCTTTTTATAATTTTTTTTTGGTGATTTACGTAAACAGTACAATTTTCCGGGTCAATGAACCCCTGGCGCTCGATGGGAAGCTAGAACTACATTAGACCGACGCTCACGTGTAACACGCATGATTTGTACGTAGAACGACGTCGCGTGGCGTGGATTAAGTGTAGCTCTACCAGTCTAGTTTCCATATAAAATGTATGGAGACCGACGCACCCAGATAGGCTTGTGTGGCACACGTGTTAGCAGTGTAGTTCTAGCTTAAACACTGTCGTGTGTGACTCGTATGTGGCCAGGCTAAACCGACCGCGACACTGACAAATTATTATCGGGCAAGTAGCAAAAACACCAAAAGAAAAAATACCATCCATCAATGTTCACAGAGTAAGTAAAAACTACAGGAAAATAGTTTCACAAAATCTGTATTCGAGAGTACAATAATAATATTCGTCTATTTGATTTAACTAGAGCGGTTTGCGGTTTAATATTAATTACCTTTGACTCTGAACGCAATTTAATTCTAGGCTGTAGCTACGAAGCCAACTGTTAAGGCATGTAGTCCCTGGACTGAAACATCTGGGCGGAGTTTATTAATTCTTATGACCTGTACTCCCTGTACTAACAGTTGAAACCAACACGTGCAGAGTCATTATTATATTACAATATAACAAAAAATAACATAAATCACAAAATATCTATCATTAGATAAAAAATATCAGTCATTATCTATCATTAGATATCATTAGAGTTAAACGCACTCATATTCTTACTGCCGCTTGCATCCGCATAGAGCTCCGCTGACCTTTAAAACCTTTTTCTTTGCAAAATGTTGATTGTTAAACAGTTTGAAGAACTTTTAATCACCAATTTTATTTCTGTTAACATATTTCTAAAGATCAAAGCCGTTTGAAAGAAACAGGAAAAACAAGCGAAAAAATATCATGTTGTTAAAAAAGTCTTTGGAAACAATATTAGCCATACGAAATAAAATATATTTTCATTCATTCATTCATTCTTTATTTTACACAAAAATTTTAACAAACAACAAAAAATAGGACATTTGATCTAAATAGGCGAGCTTAACCCACAACTGGGTTTTCTTACAGCAAACCATGTAAATAATAATGTAATTTTCATTTGAGGAACCCTCAATGTACAACAAAAGAAAAAAGAAAAAAAAATTAAACACATAAATTGAATTTAACTTAAAACTAAAAATATATTAAACAGATTTGTGTACAGCACACTATACATACACATAATAATTATTTATAATAAATAAATAGTTATATACGTACATATTTATAGGTCTTGAAATGTATTGTTACGTACGTGGGTAATCAAATGCCGATTTACTAAGAGACAACTTTATTCACCACTAACAATAACAAAATAGTCCAGTCAACAATAATCCGAATCGCAATTAACACTAGAGTACCGTTACACTATCGCTTAGGTCGTTAGATAAAATCACTTCAAGTACTAGGGTAGTTCGCTCTTGATCGCAGTCGAAATCACAACTGACTCGCTTCCGGCCGGGGGCTCGTATTTATATGCGGAGCCAAGAAAATTCTAGATACCGACTTCCCACGAACGATCCAGAATTCCAGAACAATTGAATCGCTTCTCGAAGTCATAAATCATTTTTATTACTCGTGGTAATAAGAGTCACTTTCATGCGAATTTCGACTCTATTGTTAAAGACGGAAAGTACCATTTCCCTTATCAGTAAGATGAATACCTATTACTAGTGGTACTGGCTGTGTGGATGTTTCGAGATTTTTCTAAGTTTGTTTACGCACAACCATTCTAGACCTTTCGAACAGCAATGCGTTTTAATTATTACGTGCTACTCTTTATTTTCTCGGAGATATGGCGTGTTCACGTTTAATGGCGTAACAGTGCCCCCCTCTTAGTCATGCTCGTCCCGAGCATTATTAGATCCGTGATACGGCGCCAATCTATCCACATGAACAACCTTGGGTTTCCCTCTTAGCCCTTTCTTGATGCGGTAGGTCACGTCATTAATCCTTTTTAACACGGTGTAAGGTCCCTCCCATCGAGCTTGGAGTTTCGGCGACTTCCCTTTCCGTCGAAGCGGGTTGTGAAGCCAGACCAGTGTACCTTCCTCAAATCCCTTGGCATTGGCATTACGGTCGTATCTAGTTTTCATTTTTACGCTGGTGTTCATGCTATTCTCACGAACTCGTTTATGCACTTCGTCCAATTGATCTTGAAGGTCACTTACGTAGTCCGTAACTGGCTTAGTCTTGTCAGGTGGCACGCCAGTTATGGCATCGACTGGAAGTCTCATCTCCCTGCCGAAATTCACTCTTGCTGGGGTATGTCCCGTGCTATCATGCACTGCCGATCGGTAAGACATCAGAAATAGTGGAATATACCGGTCCCAGTCCTTCTGATGGTCATCGACAACCTTAGCCAGGTGATTCTCCAGGGTTTGGTTAAACCTTTCCACCATTCCGTCCGACTGAGGGTGCGCAGGTGTTGTGCGTGTCTTATAAATTCCCAGAAGAGTACACATTTCCTGGAACAGCGCAGATTCGAAGTTACGGCCTTGATCGGAATGGATTTCCAAAGGTGCGCCATACCGACATACTACTTCTTCGACCACCTTCTTCGCCACTGTCGTCGCTTCCTGATTGGGTATGGCGAAGACTTCGGGCCACTTTGTGAAATAGTCCTGGATCACCACTATGTACTTGTTTCCGTCATTTGTAACTGGAAAAGGTCCAGCGACGTCGATAGCGATGCGCTCCCATGGGGCTCCCACATTGTACAGCTGAAGCCTGCCCCTGCTCCTAGTCTGTGGTCCTTTCACCGATGCGCACGCTGTACATTTCCGGCACCATTGCTCTATGTCATCTCTACAATTGAGCCAGTAATACCGCTGTCTCACTTTCAGTAGAGTTTTCTTGATGCCCAGGTGTCCTCCAGAAGCACCATCGTGTATTTCCTGTAGCAGGGGGACTACTTCACATCGTGGCACTATCACTTGTGTGGTCACCTCCTTGCCATCGTTCGATTCCCATTTCCTACAAAGCACAACCATTCTAGACCTTTCGAACAGCAATGCGTTTTAATTATTACGAGCTACTCTTTATTTTCTCGGAGATATGGCGGGTTCACGTTTAATGGCGTAACAGTGCCCCCCTCTTAGTCATGCTCGTCCCGAGCATTATTAGATCCGTGATACGGCGCCAATCTATCCACATGGACAACCTTGGGTTTCCCTCTTAGCCCTTTCTTGATGCGGTAGGTCACGTCATTAATCCTTTTTAACACGGTGTAAGGTCCCTCCCATCGAGCTTGGAGTTTCGGCGACTTCCCTTTCCGTCGAAGCGGGTTGTGGAGCCAGACCAGTGTACCTTCCTCAAATCCCTTGGCATTGGCATTACGGTCGTATCTAGTTTTCATTTTTACGCTGGTGTTCATGCTATTCTCACGAACTCGTTTATGCACTTCGTCCAATTGATCTTGAAGGTCACTTACGTAGTCCGTAACTGGCTTAGTCTTGTCAGGTGGCACGCCAGTTATGGCATCGACTGGAAGTCTCATCTCCCTGCCGAAATTCACTCTTGCTGGGGTATGTCCCGTGCTATCATGCACTGCCGATCGGTAAGACATCAGAAATAGTGGAATATACCGGTCCCAGTCCTTCTGATGGTCATCGACAACCTTAGCCAGGTGATTCTCCAGGGTTTGGTTAAACCTTTCCACCATTCCGTCCGACTGAGGGTGCGCAGGTGTTGTGCGTGTCTTATAAATTCCCAGAAGTGTACACATTTCCTGGAACAGCGCAGATTCGAAGTTACGGCCTTGATCGGAATGGATTTCCAAAGGTGCGCCATACCGACATACTACTTCTTCGACCACCTTCTTCGCCACTGTCGTCGCTTCCTGATTGGGTATGGCGAAGACTTCGGGCCACTTTGTGAAATAGTCCTGGATCACCACTATGTACTTGTTTCCGTCATTTGTAACTGGAAAAGGTCCAGCGACGTCGATAGCGATGCGTTCCCATGGGGCTCCCACATTGTACAGCTGAAGCCTGCCCCTGCTCCTAGTCTGTGGTCCTTTCACAGATGCGCACGCTGTACATTTCCGACACCATTGCTCTATGTCATCTCTACAATTGAGCCAGTAATACCGCTGTCTCACTTTCAGTAGAGTTTTCTTGATGCCCAGGTGTCCTCCAGAAGCACCATCGTGTATTTCCTGTAGCAGGGGGACTACTTCACATCGTGGTACTATCACTTGTGTGGTCACCTCTTTGCCATCGTTCGATTCCCATTTCCTACAAAGCACATCATTTTCTAGGACTAAACTGTCCCACTGTGCCCAGTAGCTCTTAGTTACGGGACTGTGTGACGATACTTCACTCCACTGGGGCCTAGTTCCGCTACGCTTCCAGTCCAGTATAGGTCGGATATCGTCATCTTCTTCCTGGGACTTCTTGAAGTCGCCTTCAGCCCTAATTAAATTAACGTGTTCTCGGGCTTCATTCTGCTGGCGGTGTCTGCAGTCCTCATTACATGGACGTCTTGACAGGGCGTCGGCATTGTTATGCCCTTTTCCATTGTGTACTTGATTGATGGTGATGGTTGGGGCCTTCAGTTGACCTGCCAGCACCCGCCCCGCGGCCCTGGCGACATGTAGTTTAACGACTCCTCGTTGACTTGAGTTCCGGAGTCCACACTTTCCCTCTTTTTCTTAGGACAATCGGTACGAATGTGTCCTTTTTCTCTGCACCCGTAACACGTTGGAATATAGCGGGACTGTGCTGGAGAAAAAGCCACTACTTCTCGGTGACGTGGTTGCACTGAAGGCGAGACCACTACTTCCCGTACTCTGTGCGTACGAGAATCTTTTCGTACCGCTTCCACTTCCAAAGCGTGTGCCATCGCACTTTTCAGAGTTTGGTGGTGTCCGAGTCGCACCGTAGCCCTTACTTCTGTATCCCGTAGACCGTCGATGAATGCTTGCACCAAATTAACTTCCACCGTTTCTGGGGTCATCGACCTGTATGCACGCCGGACCAGCCGTTCAACCTCGACTCCCCACTGCTGGAGACTCTCGTTCGACCTCTGCGTTCTGTCGCGTAACTGCGCGCGGAAAACGTGCTCGAGGTGCTTGTCTCCGTAACGAGTGTCCAGTCCCTCCATGAGACGCTCCAATGTCCTGCCGTCCGCAGGGAGGTTCTCTAGGACCAGCAGGGCGTCCCCTCGTAGAGCCAAAGTTAATGCAGCGAAAGACTGCTCATCATCCCAGCGGTTTATCTTAACCAATGTTTCGAATTGGTATTTGAATGCCGTCCAGGAAGACGTGCCATCAAAATGCGGCACATCAAATTTTGCGGCGCATGCACAGGGGGTGTGCGATGGTGAGCCAACAGCAACGGGTTCGCGTGCTTCGAGCTTGACGATTTTTTTGTTGATGTCCAGCAGGCGATCTTCGTGGCCATCAATTCTTGTTTCGAGGCTGTCAGCTCGGGCGGAAACCTCCTTGACCTCTAAGGTGAGATTCTTTACTTTCTCACCCAACGTGACGAGGCCGTGATCAATTTTTTCGAGGATCAGGTTCTGCTTAGCCTCTTGATCTCGGCGAGCTTCTTCTTGTTCGCGGCGAGCGGCTTCCTGATCGCGGCGAGCGGCTTCCTGCTCGCGGCGAGTGGCTTCCAGTTCGCGACGGGCTTCTTCTTGGTTAGCCGCGATGAGGTCCTGGAGCTTGCGCTGGTTGGCCTCCATACTAGCTTGCATGGCGGCCAACACCGTAGCGAGGCTCATTTCCGAGGATGATTCCGTTGGCGCCTCAGCAGCTGCTGTTGCTCCCATATCAGCCTGATCTTCCTCCTCCATACGATGACGCGCAGCATCCATCTCCATTTGCCTCCTTGTTCGTGGTCGCTGTTCGTCGTCCCTCGGTGTTAATGGCATCCCACTTCTGACACCAGTTGTTACGTACGTGGGTAATCAAATGCCGATTTACTAAGAGACAACTTTATTCACCACTAACAATAACAAAATAGTCCAGTCAACAATAATCCGAATCGCAATTAACACTAGAGTACCGTTACACTATCGCTTAGGTCGTTAGATAAAATCACTTCAAGTACTAGGGTAGTTCGCTCTTGATCGCAGTCGAAATCACAACTGACTCGCTTCCGGCCGGGGGCTCGTATTTATATGCGGAGCCAAGAAAATTCTAGATACCGACTTCCCACGAACGATCCAGAATTCCAGAACAATTGAATCGCTTCTCGAAGTCATAAATCATTTTTATTACTCGTGGTAATAAGAGTCACTTTCATGCGAATTTCGACTCTATTGTTAAAGACGGAAAGTACCATTTCCCTTATCAGTAAGATGAATACCTATTACTAGTGGTACTGGCTGTGTGGATGTTTCGAGATTTTTCTAAGTTTGTTTACGCACAACCATTCTAGACCTTTCGAACAGCAATGCGTTTTAATTATTACGTGCTACTCTTTATTTTCTCGGAGATATGGCGTGTTCACGTTTAATGGCGTAACAGTATATTGATAATGTTATGTTTCAATCTACAACCATTTTTTTTTTAATCTTTTAACCCGGCCGTTACAGAGGTGTAGGTTACAGAAAGTCACTGTTTTACGGCACTAAATGGGAGTAAGGCCCTTAATATTATAAACGAATTAATTCTCTACGTGTCGAGCAGATTGTCTTATGAATATGAGTAAACTAATCAACACCCTCCCCTGTGTGCTTGAAACTTCATAGACTGGGCCAGGCTATGAATAATCTATTCCAATTATAAAGGTATCCCTACTTGGTGTTAAACTAACGGACTGTGAACAAAACACTGCGTTACAAAACATGGAACGTCGACGTGGGTTAGCTACCCACTTATGGACGCCACACACGATCCAGTTTGCTGTCAAGTTTGAAGCGGTATGAGAAGTAGATTTGTCATGCTTACTGGTAGCCAGACACGATCAAGTTTACCGGACGCCGCTTCAAGCGTGCTGATGCCCACTTATTAAAAAAATATTCCTCAACTTCCACACAATGCCATCTAGTCCAACTGATGAACATAGAAATACATATATTTTATACATATATACATAAATCACACACACAATAAATGATCGTGCTCATCACACAAACATTGTCATTGTAAGAATCGATCGATCCCACAACATACCAGTACTACTAGACCAACAGGATACTTGACGGTAATCTGGATAGTGTGTGACGTTTATTAAGTGATACTGGGCTGGCAATGTCTGCCGCGTGCCGATCAAGTGGTGGGCACGTTAAAAACAATATTGGTGCGCTGAAATCACGAGACAGGATCGTGGCAGACGATGAAGGAGTTGGCGGGACGACTAAGATGTTTTCCTTAGGAAGAAGCAACTTAGAAGTTTTCTTTAGATTGGTAACAAGTGGCTCAGAGCCGGGTGGAAAAAATGGCGGGAGGTCTTTGCCCAGTAGTGGAATAGTCCTGGGTAGACATAAAATAATTATTATGAACGTATCTACGTATCATATAAATCGCCAGAATATTTCATTCGAATTGCAGCACTCCGCGCATTACCTTTTTTCTACAAGCATTTTTATCAGCCGAGAAAATTTACGCTTTGATTGCTAGCAATAAAAGTTAAGCTGTTGGGATGACGTCATTCGAATAAGACCTACCAATAAAAACTTCCATTCTCACTGTATATGGCGTGCAATTATTGTAGGAATAAATCTATGCGACCACACTTTACAGCCCATAAAATAGTTATAGCTCGCTCGAAATGTTTATTCAGGCGATATAGTGTTTTCTTTAAATAAACTGGGTGTGACTGAAAAATATTTGATTCAGAAAGCGTTACTTCTGGAGCCTAACCGCCTGATTTGAAATCTTGTTTCCAATACATTGGTATTGGAATTGGGTTCCTTTTTTATTTTATTTAAAATTAATATTTTCAATTTTTATTATGTTTAACTAGCTTCTGCCAGCGGCTTCGTCCGCGTGATGGTAGGTTCCTTCATACAAACTTTGGACTCCGTTTCATTCCCTTAGGCATTGAATTTTGGAAAAACCTGTCTTAGCGCTCGACTACGTCATAAAAAGAAGCCTTGTGAAAAATTTTACGCTCCTTGGCACTGTAGTTGCGGTTATGCGCTGATGTCAGTCTATCAATTTCTCCTTTTATTTGTAAAGAGAATGTTTATAATAAGCAATAACGAATAATAATATAATCGTAAAATGCATGCGAGACGTAGAGGACCGGTCATTGTGGCGACGCTTGGGGGAGGCCAATGTCCAACAGTGAACGTCTTTCGGCTGAAATTATGATTAAGATGATGAAGCAATAACGATTAATAAACGAAGTAAAGATAATGTTATTGGTTTCAATTTACCTATATTAAACATGCATCCTTTTAAAGATATCTCTTTCAAAGTTAAAAGTACTGCATTGAATCCTAAACTAAGCGAAAGCGAAAATCTGCACGTTGCAAAATGTCTATAGAGCATATCGATCACAGGTTAAACGACTTTATTGCGGTCAAGTGTTGGATGGGTCACAGTTCTTTACACATTGACACCCTTCCCTGGCAGAACGGGTCAAGCCACTTGTCTCCCACGAGGCCGCTGCTCTGACAACAGGTATAAAGTTGTGGGTACGTAGACAGTTGTTTTTTAGTTGTGCCTTTTGTGGTATATTCCCATGTTTCTTCAGATGTAGCAGGTCTCTTAGTTTCAAGTAATAGTTGATTAGATATTATACCTTTTTTTTTTCTTTTTCCGACAGGAAAATCATCCTATGACAACCCCCGCTCTTGGGCGGAGCGGGACATAGTGTCAGACTCTTACTGACTAAAAAACCCATCCCGTTACTTCAAGCCTTCATACCGGAGCTCGAGCGCCCTTTCGGATAACCCTGGCCCCAGTAGGCTTCGACCCGGCTGGGCCCCTGCTGTTGCTGACAACTCCTTGAGGCGCGCGGGAACAGTGCGCGCCGTCGACGACTTGGGCTTGGTCCGGACAATTACCGGACGGCCGGACAGCGAGCTACCCATTGCTCACTGTCCGCAAGCCCGTAGATATTATACCTATCAGTATTCATTTGTATGTGAAGATTAGTTCATTTTAATTAGCGATCTGTCCCAAATTAGCACGGGTGTTATAAATCGTTGAAATTCTCGGCTTTTGTCTACAATGATATACATGTAGATATTGTACATTTAAATTTTTCTCATGAATTTCTGTGCCTGTTGGTAAAACAACATGAAAATTCGTTCAGTATTTTTTGAGTTTATCGCATTCTTTATTATCGGGACTTTGTTTTATAAAATATGTAAGGATACCTATCACAATATGCATTAATTTATCTAAGTTTTAATATTGTTCATAGATTACTAATCAATATTAAAACTAAGATAAAAAAATATGATAAGTAGCTAACTGTAACTGTCTATGTAATGTATGTAACGTAATGTCTACTACATTCCCTTACAAAGATTACATAGACCACTATTGTTACTTTTTGGTGTGTCTGTAATAAAATGTATGTAAATACTCGTATCTTTATGCTCTCAAAATGGTGAAGGAAAACATCGTGAGGAAACCGGCATGTCCTAGAACCAAAAAATCGAAGACTGTGACATTCACCAACACGTACTGGGCCCGCGTGGTGGATTACGGCCCATTCCCTCTTGCTTGAGTCCCAACAGTGGGAATATTAAAAAGGCTGATGATGATCTTTATGAGTATTAAATATCATCAACCAGATTTGTAGTGGAAACCTTAATGACTTCCAATAACATCCTATCTTTCGTTTTGAGTGAGCCAGCATAGCGCAGGCAATTCGGGGATTATTACGTCAAGAAAATGGGCAAAAGCCTCCTTCTGCCTGGCAAAGTAAACAACATAATATCATATCTTTATTGCAGAGGTTATGTTGTCAAAGGTTGTATTAAATTAAGATTGTTTGTGGATCATACCGCATTATTAAAGAGCAGAAAATATGATGTTTGTTTGGGTTTGGATTTATGGTCTTGCGTTTGATAACTAGACGTAGTTACGACGTAAGTGACGACTTACAGGTAAAAGATCGTAGGGGGCCAAACAGGGCCGAAGCCTACTTTTTTTCCGGTGGGAAAATCATCTAATGACATCCCCCGCTCTTGGGCGGAGTGGAAGAAGTGTCAGACTTTTACCGACTAGAAACCCAGTCCTGTTCCTTCGTTGCCTTTCGTACCTGGGCTGAGCTATCTTTCGAAACTAACCCTGGCCCTAGTAGGCGTCGACCCAGTTGGGCCCCTGCTGTTGCTGACAACTCTTTGAGGCGCGCGGGAACAGTGCGTGCCGTCAACGACTTGGGCTTGGTCCGGACAGTTACCGGACAGTCGGACAGCGAGCTATTGCTCACTGTCCGCAAGCCCACGCCTACGGAGGGTTCCGTACCTCAGTCGACAAAAAATGAAACCTAACGGTATTGTACTGCGGTCTAAAACACAGATCGTTGACGTGGCTCAGGTGGCGTAGCTTAAATGGGACTGAGTGTTTATGTCTGCCGCATGCCGGTCGAGCAGTGGGCCCGTAAAATATAAAATTGGTGCCCTGAAATCGCACGACGGGGTCGCGGCAGACAACGAAGGAGATGGCAGGACGACTTAGATGTTTTCTTTAGGAAACAATGGAAGAAATGGAGAAATTTACCCAGCAAGCAGCCTTGCCTATACTGTCCCAACAGTATAGCCTAGGCCAGATATAATAATAATAAGGGACCACCACCCTCTCGTTAGGCGACTGGATCAAGGGCTTGATTCAGAAAGCAGTATTGCTGGACACGGGTCGTATAGTCAGGAGGTTCCTTTATCTGGAGCCCTGACCGCCGGTAGCTTGGACCCTGTTCCCGATACCGGTGGGCTACTATCCTAACTAATATTATAAATGTGAAAGTGTGGATGTTTGGATGTTTGTTACTTTAATCACGCAAAAACGGCTGAACGGATTTGGATGAAATTTGGCATACATATAGTCTTTGACATGGAAAAGAACATAGGCTACCTTTTATCCTGATTCCTTAAGTACCTAGTGCCACGCGGGCGAAGCCGCGGGCATAACCTAGTTTTTTATATTTTTAAATGTTTTTTATTTGTCTGTTTCCGATGCCAGTGGATTACTATTTTTGAATTATAGGTATATTTTTTTAAATGTTTTTAAAGACATATTTTAAATGTATATATTATGTTTATACCTATAGAAAATAAATAGAATAATAAAACAACTTTTGCGTATGAGGAGTATTACGTATGACTTACGGAATGCAGTCTTCTCGCAGCGTCGTGTATGGAGAGGATGTGTGTGATCTTGTACTTGTCCAGCTGTACGGTGTCCTTGGAGTCCCGGTAGTTGCCCACGTACAGACCCGGGAGCACCTGCCAACAAAATACAACGATACAGTATAGTCATTAAGATATCATCCATCGTTTCTCAGTTTAATTTTTACTAGAGCCCTAGCTTCGCCCCAGCCGTCGTGACTTCTAGAGATGCGACTTGAAATACTTGTATTTAAAATGTAAATACAAAATACCTATTTTGTGTTTTCCATTTCAATACCTTTGTATTTTATTTGAAACACTATTGAGACATATTTTGCATTTTCAAAATGCTAAATACCTACTTTGTGATTAAGTTTATTCAATAGGTACTAGCTGACCCGGCGAACTTCGTACCGCGCCTAACAGTCAATGAATGATATATCTTTCTTATAATCGACTGATTGCAATGAAACAAAGCTCAAGTAATATATCAAATAACACACAATTTTGATGTATAGATAGGTAGACAACGTGATTTTATTTGAAACAGAACCACAATTTTAACAGACCAAATACTACGCCTTTCAATCAGCCACCAATCTGATTACCATCCGCCAGAGTCCATATTTACAAAGCCATATAAGCCTGGTATTCAATCAATCCTGTTTCACGTAAATAGCCATTTATTTACCAACCACCGTATATATTAATTTTCGAGTTGGAACATCAAACAACCCTCATCACAATACTTCATACAGTGCTAACGTTGGTTTTGTTAACAATCGCATCTATTCAGTAATCAATCATAGAAAGGAATATTTCGAATCAAACCGAAGCACATTAATCTCATTGTTACGCTAATGGATATCTGTTGTTAATACAACAGACAAAGTCAGGGGCTTTGACCTATGTATTAACCTTTCGTATGTAATTAGAGACACAATTAAAAAGTTATTGTGTCCCGCGTGGATCCGCGTTCCGGACATACAACGGGTTAACAGATATACATAAGTCGAAGCCCTTGCTTTTCTATATTAGAAACTATTGAAACGTCTAGAAAAATAAATCATGGTGCCAACATGATTTGATAGATGCCTGCACTAAAAAATAATAATATAATATTCTACAACTATCACACAACGCCATCCAGTCCCAAACTAAGCAGAGCTTGTGCTACGAGTACTAGACAACTGATAAATACTTATCACAAACGTATTTCTAAATACACACATGTCAAACATATTATAGCGGGAACCTATCAACAATAAAAAAAAAAGATAAATTATACACAGACACAGAACAAATGATCGTGCTCATCACACAAACATTCGTCTTGGGTGGAAATCTAATGCCTTGATCACACGTACCGAGTAATCAGGCGAGGCAGTGCTCTCCGCCGAGTACTCGGTACGTGTAAACACAGCGCCAAGTGCTCGGCCGAGAGTTTATCTTTACAACTCGCTTACATCACTGTCTCGGCCGAGCAACATTTTACTGCCTCGCCGTGTGATCAAGGCATAACTGTCAATTTCCGACATAGCTGTCAGGGCCGCTAACCACTAGACCAACAGGCCAGTCATTGAAAGTAAAGTTATGCAATGCAGGCCAAACATTGTATCTTAACCACATGAGTTCAAAGTATGCCAGAATACTTGCTTGTAACCTAAAGTGTAATAAAATCCTCACAACCGCTTTTCGATTTTGGTGAGCCTCAACAGAGATTATTTAAGTACGCAAAAGATATTTTAACTCACAAGCGTGTGAGCAAACACAGTTGCACTCTGTTCTTTCACGCATAGTCCGATGGGACGGAAATCGAACCAGAACTAAGTAGATCAGACGCAGGATGAACGGCTTTACGCACTTTCCGAGGCACGGGGTGCCACCTCACCAACTTTCAAACTCTGGGCTCTTGTCCACTGTTGGACTTAGGCCTCCCCTAAGTATAGCCACAGTGAACGGTTTTGTGCGTCTCACATCCATCGGATTCCCGCAGGTTATTAGTCCACCTTGTAGGAGGCCTTCCAACGCTGCGTCTTCAGGTACACGACCGCAGAACCTGTCGGGCCCAATAGCCATCTGTTCTGTGCCCATTGCCACTTAAGTTTGGCGAATCCAGGCCCCCTAGCCAAGTTACAACCGTTTCGCTTGCGTCGAACGCTTCGAGTTGGCCACGCTCTCAATTCTTTTGTTCTGACTACGTGAGTGAGCGTTGAGATGACGTCATTCCCGTATCTACATTTGAAGCTTTCTACTAGTGTTAACTATTGCAGATTAGCAACTTGGCTAGGGGTACTGGACTGCTATAGAGTAATTCTCTATAGAAAAACCCAATAGCGATATTTATAGGCGTGACGCTCTCGCGTATAACACACCTACAATTATAATTAAAAAAAAACCGGCCAAGAGCGTGTCGGGCCACGCTCAGTGTAGGGTTCCGTAGTTTCCCGTCCGTCACAATAAGTGTTCCCACTTATGAGTTTAAAAAAAGGCTATTTGTTACGTTGACATACTAAGTACGGAACTCTAATAAATACGGAACCCTAAAAACGGGCCCACAAAGGACGGTGATAACTAAAACAGTATGCAAGTTGTAGAAATTTCAGCGATTGTGCACTCGTAAAATTACGAATATATTAAAGAAGAAACGATTTTTTACCACGGTAGGTCATGAAAGCACGGAAAATCATAACATCGACTTTTAAAAAGACGACGTCATTACGCAACGCCATCTATCGAACCATTTATGAACTGGTTTTTACCTTAACATTTTGATAGATGGCGTTAAAAAAATGAATTCTATTTTTGTTCTAAAAGTTCAAAATGATTTTCCTAGAAAGTCCTTATAAAGTTCTTCTTTACAGATTTTTTTCATATTTTCTAAACTTATGGTTCAAAAGTTAGGGGGGGACACATTGTTTTTTACTTTTGGAGTGATTATTTCTGAAATTACTGACATTATCAAAAAGTGATTATTTTTAAATACCTATCCAACAATATATCACACGTTAGGATTGAAATTTAAAAAAAAATCACTTCCCACTTTACATATAGGGGGGCTACCCTAATAAAACATTTTTTTCTCATTTTTATTTTACCACTTTGTCGGCGTGATTGATATACATATTGGTACCAAAGGGCTTTCTAGTGCTAACGGTCACAGAGATTAAGCGAGGACGGACAGACCGACGGACAGACAGACATGGCGAAACTATAAGGGTTCCTAGTTGACTACGGAACCCTAAAAACATGACAAAGCACTATACTACACCATCTATATAAATAATTAGGCGTGACCTCAATGACTAGGTACATTTTAAATAGCTTTGAATACATTAAAAACGAATGCCCATTAACTAATTAGTGGAACGAACTTTTCACGATATCACTGGACGTCAAGCTATGAAAACAAAGTTATGAGACTGGTATGTGGCGATTTAAATTCGAATTTTATTACCAAAACCTAATAAAAAAACATTTTTTTTTTAATTTGAGGATTGGTATGTAATCACGACTTCTTGTAGCGATACTGTCGCGCGTCCTAAGCGTGCGACAGCATCGCTACTGACGCGCGTTAGTCGCATTTGCAAGCGCTATAGAAAAAATGCCAACGCGCTCCAGCATCGCGACTGTATCGATGCCAACGCGCTACAGCATCGCGACTGTATCGATGCGAACGCGCTACAGCATCGCGACTGAAGAATCGGCCAAGAGCGTGTCGGGCCACGCTCAGTGTAGGGTTCCGTAGTTTCCCGTCCGTCACAATAAGTGTTCCCACTTATGAGTTTAAAAAAAGGCTATTTGTTACGTTGACATACTAAGTACGGAACTCTAATAAATACGGAACCCTAAAAACGGGCCCACAAAGGACGGTGATAACTAAAACAGTATGCAAGTTGTAGAAATTTCAGCGATTGTGCACTCGTAAAATTACGAATATATTAAAGAAGAAACGATTTTTTACCACGGTAGGTCATGAAAGCACGGAAAATCATAACATCGACTTTTAAAAAGACGACGTCATTACGCAACGCCATCTATCGAACCATTTATGAACTGGTTTTTACCTTAACATTTTGATAGATGGCGTTAAAAAAATGAATTCTATTTTTGTTCTAAAAGTTCAAAATCACGACTTCTTGTAGCGATACTGTCGCGCGTCCTAAGCGTGCGACAGCATCGCTACTGACGCGCGTTAGTCGCATTTGCAAGCGCTATAGAAAAAATGCCAACGCGCTCCAGCATCGCGACTGTATCGATGCCAACGCGCTACAGCATCGCGACTGTATCGATGCGAACGCGCTACAGCATCGCGACTGTATCGATGCGAACGCGCTACAGCATCGCGACTGTATCGATGCGAACGCGCTACAGCATCGCGACTGTATCGATGTGAACGCGCTACAGCATCGCGACTGTATCGATGTGAACGCGCTACAGCATCGCGACTGTATCGATGCGAACGCGCTACAGCATCGCTACAAAAAGTCGCCGTGTGCCTAAAGACGCATAATATTTAAAATACCTACGACACGATGGGTTTTTGTGAATAAAAGTCTGGGTGAAGCGAGAGTCACTAGGAGTGTAAGAAGTCATTTCAACTCTTTCCGCTGCAAAAGGCGAAATTCCAAATCTCATACTTTTAGCAATGGGGAAAAAACGAAAAATTTTCGGTAATAAACGACAAAGAACTTTAAGAAAATAGTAAAAATATGTTTCTTCACTGTACTGCAATTTTAAATATACAGATAGAAGGAGCGCGAAAAACTGAGTAAGAGAGCATCAAAAAATCAATTTCTCCAAAATAATTTTTACGCCTTTTGTAGCGAAAATAGTCGATTTATGATTTCCTAACGAAGACGTAGCGTTGGAAGGCCTCCTACTAGGTGGACCGATGACCTGGTAAGGGTTGCGGGAATCCGATGGATGCGAGACGCACAAGACCGCTCATTGTGGCGACACTTGGGAGAGGCCTATTTCCAACAGTGGACGTCTTTCGGCTGAAATGATGAATGATGATGATGATGACATCACCACTACCCAACAAACATTTTAGTAGTATAAGTAAGAGTTATGCGAGTCGAAGTGCTTTAAATATCGTATTGCAGTATTTTTATCGTGTAATATGATTTAGTGTCCGTTATCTTTACACAACTTGTAGTTGTATACAGACAAACTTCTATATCACTATTTTATAAGACACAATTTTCAGTAGTATATGTACGCTTTTCAAAATATCGCAACCATTACCTATGCCAGATACCTTCATTCATTCTGTCGCTATAAAACACAAAATTCAATAACCACCTATAAAGGTCTTCATATCCTGCCTTAATAAATTCATCACTCCGTGCGTGTTTCACTGAATGTTCGTCGTGAAAATCATGAAACCATAATAGGACCTAGCGTGTCAATGCAGCCTATGTAAGCGCTAACTATTCAATGCAATCACGGAATAATTGCTATCGGCACTAATCGAACATGAGCCGTGCGTCGCGATGTAAATCGACCCTAATTGCCATCGTGATTATAGGCCTGTCAGTATTAGACACAGAAACATTAGGGTGATTATGTTAAAAGAGGTCGTAGTCCTGTTGGAAAAAGTGTTGCTTCATAATAATTTATATTTTTTTTATGATTCCGTACCCAAAAAGTAGTAACGGGACCCTATTACTAAAACTCCAATGGCCGTCTGTCTTTCACCAGGCTGTATCTCATGAAACGTCATAGCTATACAGTTGCAATTTTTTTTGATGATTTATTTTGAATAAAAATAAACCATTTGTATTTTTTATTTTATTATATCGGCGATTCCGCTATAACAATAAATATTAAAAACAAAACCAATAAATTGTGTAAAAAAGTTATATAGATATTATAATATATATAATACAATATTCCAAAACTATCACACAACGCCGTCTAGTCCCAAGCTAAGCAGAGCTTGTGTTATGAGTACTAGACAACTGGGGCCCAAGTCTGCTATTTTTATAAATTCGTCATTCCAACACGATCACATTGTCATATTGCTAAAAGTTCGTAATCTGCTAATTCATAATGATCGATCATTGATCGGTCATTGGTATAGTAATAGAGTTGTGGTAGAATGATAATATCGAGCATATTAAAACCAATAACTGCACAATAACGTTCTAATGGTAGAACACTGATCAAATAAACTGTCAAAGTTTTAGCAGATTACCGCATACGTCAAATATTCATTTGTCAATATGTACGAGATTACTATTCTATGCCACTTCTTTCAATGGAGTGTCAGTGGTTGACCATTGGAAAGTCATAATGATGCCATTATATTAGTAGATTACCAAACTTGTTAAAATCGACAACTATGACATCAATGATAGACCATTCTGACACTATTGTAATAGCAGACTTGAGGCCCTGATAACATACTTATATATTTCTAAATACATGCATTATTATAGATAAAATTACACCCAGACACAGAACAAATGCTCATGCTCATCACACAAACATTTGTCCTGTGTGGGAATCGAACCCAGATAATGGTACAGAACCCTTTGTGCACGAGTCTGACTCGCACTTGGCCGGTTTTTTAATGTATGTGTAATAAATTTTCAGAATAATTTAGGAGGTGGAAATATCATCGATTCAATAAATATCATATCGTAAAAAAAGAATATAAATTACGATTATGTCTGTTTCGAAACAACCCTGTTTCGTTAATATTACAGTCGATTTTCACAGGCAGTTTTGTTTATATTTCAGAGCCTACACAACATTATGCTAACAATTTACTGTTGCAAAACAGCACAGTTTGCTCATTACATCGTAATAATGAATATTCATAGGCTTGTATTACAATAATTCGCGAACAGAACCGCCGACTCAACTACATTGACGAGGAATAACTTCACTGAAATTAGGAAACTTCGTCTTTGATGTAAATCTTATTTTTGCTACAAAGGGTCGTGCCGTTTTTAGAATGTTTCAAGCTCCCAACGGTTTCAGAATACTGGAATTTGTTTCCCGAATCGTTGAGATCGCTCAACGGTTTACATGATTTAAAAGGTTTATGCGACGGAAATATTTGAGGAATAAATGCGAGTGTATTTCGGTTTAACACGTTGCAGCGACACCACATTTAAAGTATTTTTCGTCTTAATTTATAATAAATACAGCACCTATATAGGGTGACTGGTAATTAGTGTACGATACTTAAACACGTGATTGTGCTCATGATAACCAACAACTTTTACTATGGGAACAAACCTGAAATCGCGAAAAAAAATCGTACATTTATGTTTGCCTAAGCCATTTATTTTTTTGCGATTTCGGCTTTGCTCCCATAATAAAAAAATGTTTATTATCATGAGCACAATCACGTGTTTAAGTATCGTACACTAATTGCCAGTCACCCTATATATTTCCAATTCTCAAAGTGTGAGGTGATATGAGAGAAAAGGAAGTTAGAGATAGAGTAAAAAAATGTGTTCCGTTGGCCCCACGTAATATGGGACAAGACCAGGAAGACAAAGATAAGATATTTCTAGAGACTTAAACAGGAACTTCTCCGAAACGGCTTGATAGGTTTGAACATACGTCGTAAAGTATATTTAACCCTCCTACTAGCATATGTATATGGCAGACAGAACGAAGTTTGCTTAGTCAGTTAGAGTACTATATAAGATATTGTATGATCATAAATACGTTGCTAATCTTCAACGAAGCCCAGCAAAATTTATGCATTTCTTCTTCGCATTTATAAGGTTTCAAAAATTATTGCACATTCATGGAATTTTAAACACTGTTGAAAAAGCCGATGGATTGAGTTAAATAAATCCGATTGCGAAATGCAAAGACAAGTAATTGGAAAATAATCGAGTACAGCGGGATCGTGGGGCTCTTTGGATCTGGACCGCGGTCCCAACTTCCACCAACAATTTTTTTTTTTGAGTATTGTTTTGGGACCATAAATAAGATACCTACATAGTTTTTTTGTTTTTTTTTGCCTTTTCCGTGTGGTCCCAAAATAAAATTAAAATAAATAAAATAACTTTATTGCATATCATTCTTATTTTATTAGTCGGAAGGCGCAGCGTTGAAAGGCCTCCTACAAGGTGGACCGATGACCTGGTCAGGGTTTCGGGAATCTGATGGATGCGTGACATACAGAACCGGTCGTTATGGCGACGCTTGGGGGAGGCCTATGTCCAACAGTAGACGTATTTCGGCTGATATGATGTAAGATTGATTCATTCATATTACTCAAAAAAAAAGACGTGTGGCACTCGGGGACTGCCGCGGTAAAGCTATTGCATAGCATTTTTATCAACTTATGCAATTATAATTATTTATTTATTTTATTTATGCAGTATTTTTTTTTCCTTTGTTTTTTTTTCTTTGATATTAATTGAAGTTACATTTTCACACATTGAGTTGAATTTTGATTGATTGTTCACTCATTTGTTTTTTTATCGGTCACCACGCTCAAAAAACAAATGACTGTGGGTCGTTAGGTTATTTTCGTTACGGAATTTCTGGATTCGGTCTCCACGCTCAAGGCCCGCGATAGAAGCTATGCAATAGCTTAATATTTAAATGTGGAAGTGGGTAGAACCGCGGTCCTGGTCCAGAAAAACCCTACGATCCGTACAGTGGGATCGTAATCAAATCAGACGTTCGGTTGAAAATTCTATTTCTGCAATTCAGTTTCTTGTACAGCATTGGAGCGGGAAATTAATTGGCTCGTAAACTAGAATCTGTGCCAAAATGGCGACACGAGGCACTTGTAGAGATAAACGGTACAGTTACGACTAAATAATGATCTAGTTTGTGATCATTTTCGAATGAAAACTACAATAAAATTTCATCGAATTACACTTGAGACCGAGGCTGCGGTAGGAGCGAAAAAGTTTAACAATATGCCTGAATTACTTTTTATGATTATGTTCTGACAAGGGTGCAGAGAAATTTTTACTTTGGTATATGGTCCTGTTAAAAGCCGAAGATTTACACAAATGTTAGTAAATTTTCTGGGTTTGCTCCAGTCGCATATCTGTTTTTTATTTACATCATTTCACTCTGGTAAGTACGCTCTGAGAGGGTACGCATCAGCGTGTGTTGTTCACGGGTACTTACATCAAACATGTACTTACATTGTACAATTTACATTTTATTGGCATTAGTGGATCGAGCAAATCTTGTTAAAAAAAAAGAAAGAAAAATCCATTAAACTCCAAAAGCGTTCGCTCTCATTCTCTTTCTATTGTTTATCTAATTACGACATCCGAAGGGTTAAATAAAAAAAAAACATCCAGGTCCAAAAAAAGACACTCAAAATTGCAAAATAACTTTAATTTCGGAAATTGGTATCCTAACATGAAAGAATCAAAACTAGAAACACAGGAGGTCGGTTCTATTTTTTTTTCTTCATATTATAATTAGTGAATAGCATAAAACAAACATTTATCGTAGGTGCACCAAAATTGCAACGAAAATTTTTACAAAAACTTAAATCTAAGAGTACAACAGCGGTGTTATCGCTAACAGCGATATCTACCAGACATCCTTTGGTGGACTGTAAGAAAAATAAAAGAAGAGGTAGTCTGCAGTGTACATACTGCTAATAAATTAATTAAGTATTAAATTAAAACTATATACAAAATTCGCTCCGCTCCCTAATGGGATGAAACCACTTTCATGCGGGCAAAGCCCCTAGCAGTAGCTAGTACCTACCTTTATATATATAATTCTTTTGTACGCGTGTCTGTCACCTAACTCCTCCTCAACAGCTAGACCAATTTGGTTAAAATTTTGTGCGCATATATAAGTGGGTCCTTAAATGGTTTGGAAATAATATTGACCCCGGTGGGTAAGTAGCGCTGCAATCGGGTCCTTATTTTTTTGTCTAACTAAAAACCCAATTTTGGGCTGGACAACGACTGCCGGGACCGCAGTTATAATAAACTAGCTTTTGCTCGCGGTTTCGCCCGCGTGTGTAAAATATAGTCTAAGTCACTCAGGAATAAAACAACTTTTTATCGGTCAAAAAATTTTAGCAA
Organism: Mythimna ferrago; assembly: GCA_910589285.2. Taxonomy (NCBI): domain Eukaryota; kingdom Metazoa; phylum Arthropoda; class Insecta; order Lepidoptera; family Noctuidae; genus Mythimna; species Mythimna ferrago. The sequence continues at coordinate 9,644,263 of OU342693.1, forward strand.
TCGAACCAGTAGGTACTTTCAGAAATTACTCGTATCTCCTACAAACGAATAAACAAACTTTACCTCACTATAATATTAGTGTAGGTTCATACTTACTTGCACAAATAATATGTTACACAATTTCATAGAAATTAAATAGGTTAATAGTATCAAAGCTGTTTAAGCTCTGTTATTCAATATGTATGTTTATTTATGGGGCTAAAATACCTAGAGGATAGTCGTGACTAATGTTATGAATAATATAGTACCTATGACATATATGTGTAATGACATAACGTTACAGGCTAGTCTGTCCACTACACCGTATCATACCATGACTGTGTTAAGAACATATCTATCAAGGAAAGAAACACGACACGGTTTACTATGCCCACTACATCGTATCAAAAGTGTATCAAACCCGGGCATAACTACTGCCATAGATTTCTACTGCAGTGCATCAGAAATATTTCGAATCCTACACGGAACCAATATTTGTATGACCTGCAGATCCAGATGTCCCGGATCTGGGCGTGTTGTTTATGTGAGTTCACATGTTTGTGAACCTACCCACAATATCCTAACTAATATTAGAAATGTGAAAGTGTGGATGTTTGGATGTTTGTTACTTAATCACGCAAAAACGGCTGAACGGATTTGGATGAAATCTGGCATGCATATAGCCTTTGACATGGAAAAGAACATAGGCTACTTTTTATCCCGGAAAAACATCTTATTCCTACGGGAAAACACGTTTAGAGTGCGATAACCGAAGTACACGCAGACGAAGTCGCGGGCGGACAGCTATTAAAGGAATAATTCCTAGAGTGGGGCAAAGTTTATAAAAAAAAATACATTATCTTTCGAGAGGGCAATAGTTAGGGAATCCTAAATTCTGACAACCAGTCTTGCCAAAAGGTATCGTGTTAGTTAGTTGTTGAGTTGTAGAGGTTTCGATTTTGTCGAACATGGGTATTATAGCATAACAAAAGAAACCAATACCCAATGTATCAAATCGGGCTGTGGATGATGATGATGATGTGAGTCTCACTACATTTGATTGGGATAGAAGCCGACCTCAAGAGAAGAGACTCCGGATTATACAGATTGCCGGTAGTATGTATATTATAAAGACGAAAGACTTTTGACTTTTTTTGGATTTTTGTTTCCAATTTTTGCTGTATCCTACTTAACTGAGAAGCGCAGCTCACACCATATTTAATGTCTATACGTGAGGACTTGTAATTGGCTTTCTAGTGATTATGGATTCCTTTTTTTTGTCTGGTTTTATTAGCTGTAAGTCCTCCATGTACTAAATACCTAAATAATGTACTAAATACCTAAATAAATGAATAAATTCATAAACGACTGAACTTTATTGCTGAGTGACATAGGATAGGCATAATGTTTTCTGTCTTTCACAGAAAAAATGAATAAATCTATATTACATAAAAATAATAACAAGACAATTAGTTTTTAGGCCTCTACTCTCTAGCACAATCAATTCACGTCAGCTTAAAAACGCTAGTTTCTATCGAGCCGAACATTCGGTTACTTTTGGGCCAAAACCGGAACCAAAATTGAATCTAAGGTCGGTCTCTAGTCCAACATTTATTTTCCTTTCCGCTGATTTGCGTATATTTCCCGAGAACGGAATCTATCTCGAGTATAAAAGCCGAGGTACAAAAGGCAAGAAAACTGTTATTCAGAAAATGTTACGGGTGTGTGCGCAGATACGTCGGCTTGATGGCGGGACTGGAGTCAACAAAGCGAACAGGTAGGCAATATGTCTGCCGCATCGCGATTCATAGCCGAGTGACAGCTGACTGGCTTTATTAAGTACTCACATAGTAATGCAGAGAATGCAGGAGAGGGAGCCAAATATGAGGGGGAGGGTACAAGTACCTGCTGAAATTAACCTTCAGTGTTAGTTTTGTTTATATTACAGATTTATGTAAATATTTTAATTTAATCCGCGCGGTGGGTTTCATGTAGGTAGTGTTATTTTTGTTGAGGTTCGTCAAGTAACACACCTCGATTATTGGGACTAGGAGCGTGAAATTTTGGACAAAGATTCTATTTATGACGTAGGCAATCCCTAAGAGAAGATTTTTTTTAAATTCGCCCGCCCTCTTAGGATATGAAATGGGGGTCCAAATATTGTATGGATAAACGTACTTTTATGCGGGTGAAGTAGTTAGCAGAAGCTAGTTAGAATTATACGAATTGAATCTTAAGATTTTTGTAGATTTTATGCCAAGTTTTGCTCTTGTGAGCTAGAAATCTTGTCACTTTTGTGTTTTGCGAACAAGAAGTGTCAGACTTTCTACTTGTGTTCCTTCAGTTTCCTTTTGATATGTTTTTAAATATGTAAAATAATATATATATACAGTCGCCTCTCGTTAATTCGAAAGCCGAGGGACTCTTAAAATATTACGAATCACATAACATAACGTTGGACCACTATTTACGCGACACTCTGTATAATAAGTAAAGCTAGATAAACGAGTATAGACCATTACGATGTCAAGAGTCTAGAGGCATTACAAAAAATCCTGTAAAATATACCTAGCAGTATTTTGTCCATCTCAATTAAATTAAAACCCCACAGTAGTCGCAAATAAAATAAATAAATGATATGAATTTGTTAAGCCTGCAATACACGTTGGCCGAGCGTTGCCGAGTGAAGGCCAATACCAATATGTAGACAGTATATTTGCCTTGTCTTGCCATCGCTCGGTGTCGCTCGCCTAGTTGGTTGAGTAGACTTGCGCCAATCAAAGCAAATGTGCGCCAATGTGTATAGACCTCATTTGGAGTAGCTTGTCACGACTCGCAGCCGCTCGCGATCACTTGCCTCACTTCGGAGCGGTGTCGGTTTTTCTGCACAAATCAAAGGCGCTCGCAAATGTGCACCAACGTGTATAGACCTCATAAAGAAACAATTGTTTTTTTCACATGTTGCATTGTAATTTTGCGGAAAAAATCGTTTGGGAACAAAATAGAAATCTTTCGAATGTTTTATTCATTGTTTCGGTTAATTTCATGAAAAATTGAAAAAAAAAAACAAGTTTTATTGAAATTGAAATACCTATTATAGTGGGCGAAAATGTACGAGTGGTACATTTTCGCCCACTATACACATAATAATAATAATATTCCTCAGCCAAAATCTCGATTTCACTGTCGTCAACTTGATCAGAATCGAACTCCCTCAAGCCTCCCCCAAGTGTCACCATAATGATCGGTGCCCACTGTTGGATACAAGCCTCTCCCAAGTATCGCCATTTAGGGCTTTAATGACTGCTGTCCACTGTTGGACATAGGCCTCCCCCTAGCTATAATGACCCCTGCCCACTGTTGGATATAAGCCTCCCCCAAGTGTCACCACTTAGGCGTTATAAAAATTGATGCCCACTGTTGGGCATAATCCTCCACCAAGTGTCACCACCTAGGCGTTATAATAATTGATGCCCACTGTTGGTCATATGCCTCCTCTCGCGATAATGGCCTATGCCCACTGTTGGGCATAAGTCTCCCCTAGTGTCACCATCTAGGCGTTATAATAATTGATGCCCACTGTTGGACATATGCCTCCTCGCGATAATGACCTATTCCCACTGTTGGGCATAAGACTCCCAAGTGTCGCCATTTAGACGCTATAATGATCGATGCCCACTGTTCGACATAACCCTCCATCAAATATCACCGTTTAGGCGTTATAATGACTGATGCCCACTGTTGGACATAAGCCTCCCCCAAGTATCGCCATTTAGGCGTTATAATGACTGATGTCCACTGTTGGACATAAGTCTCCCCTCGCTATAATTACTTGTGTCCACTGTTGGACATAAGCCTCCCCCAAGTATCACCATTTAGGCGCTATAAGAATTGCTGTCCACTGTTGGACATAGGCCTCATAAACTAGTGCGCCTCACCATCAGATTGCGTCATCTAGTTTAATATTAATTTAAAAAAAAGTACGTATTTGAAAAAAACAAACATGAAGTTTTCGGTTCTTTTCATACTTTTCCGTTTAATAATAATAATTATAAGCGCTTATTAAATAAATAGCAGCAGCCGCGATGACTTCTACGTCGTCCATATTGTTTAAATGCACAATAACAACTGACAGGGCCCAACATGTGGGCGTCTCCTCAAAACTCGTCCTATTGGCCATTTGCATTGGTTCAAGCTTGCCGAACGTGTAGAGAGGCGCTTGCCGAACGTGTAGAGGCGCTTGCCGTGTGTCAATTTGCCTATATTTGCTTAGGCTCGCCAAGGCTCGCGTTGGTCTCAGCTCGGCCAACGTGTATTGCAGGCTTAACCAAGCTGCCAAGGCCAGTAATTTGAGTCAAATGATACAATGTGAATTATTTTTATTACTTACTGCTGATAACATAATGTGTCACGAAAGAACACGCCATTTGCCTGTTTAATGTTTTAATAATATATTATTTACAATAACACAATTAATTTTATAATAAAATATTTATTTAAAAAGGATAGGTATAAGTAATAAGTTGACTAAACGGCAGCTACACCGTGTGTCGCTACGATAAAAAAAAAATACATGATACTTACATTTTGTTAGTTCGCAAAAAAATCCTTTTTTTCATTAATTTCTTAATCTAAAACAATTTTACATCATTATGTTTCTAATAAATAATTTCCGGTTTGGGGCACATTGGTTTGAAGTCTATAATAATTCTCAAATAAAAAACCTACAACATTCTCAGACCTACCAAAAATATACGTACAAAATTTCATAAAAATCGGTCAATCCGTTTCGGAGGTGTTCGATAACAAACACTGTAACACAAGATTTTTACATAAATAGGTACTAGCTTTTGCCCGCGCGGCTTCGCTCCCGCTCTTCCCTACTCCACCCTACTCTACCCTACCCTATCCTACTCTACCCTACTCTACCCTACTCTACACTGCAATACTTTACACTACTCTACTCTACACTACTCTACCCTACTATACCCTACTCTACCCTACCAAACTTCACATAAACCATCTACTAAATAGTCCGAACAAAGTTTAAACATTTGGTTTGGATAGGTGAGCCCGTTTTTGAGTTATAAAATTACAACGAAAAGTGGCATTGATTTTTATACATGTAGATTAGAAGATTTGTATATAACCGGCCTATAAAATTAGCACGAGATACTTGATTAAACTAAGTTTGATAAATAAGTACAAACAATTTGCTGCTGAAACTTAAACACATTGATTAAAGTTACGTACATATTTAGTTTTGCTTTCGTCGGCAATGATAACCTACCCTACATAACTTTACGGAACAGCAATTAGATTGATTAAACCAAAAAGTTTTGATTAAATACAGAACCAGCGGGGTAACCATGACGTTCAAAGTAAGATTGTTTTAATCTTGTTTCAGTGTGGGTAAGAGATGGCGCTAGACAACCTGTATAGCTCTGTCTCTTACCCACACCGAAACAAGATTAAAACAATGTTACTTTAAACCTCATGGTCTAGGTCAAGATCCTTATTTTTTAGGGTACCTACTGTAATCAAAAGGAAAAACAAGAATCCATATAGTATCACTTCGTTGTCCGTTCATCTGTAAAGAAACTTTTCCTCTTGAATGTGTCGAGGTATCAAGTTGAAATTGATATCAAATAGTCAAGTCTTTTGGAACTGTGTATAATCAAAATTTCAAACTCGAACGTTATTTTGAAAATATGGGGCAAAAATTCGTATATTTTGACACTGTCCAATCAAAACGTATGCTCGGTATCGAGTCTTGTTGACCTAGTATCTTGTTTGGCTAGAAGCAAGGTCTCACAGTGCAAGTAAAGAAAAAATATCCAATAATAGTTGTTACGTAGTTTTGTCACATTAAAGAAGCGGTTAGAAACTTACTTTGGCAGTTGAAGAACTATTTGTAATCTACATCGATGTACGGAGAACATTTTTCAAGTAAAAATTTTGTTCTAAAATTTTTTCGTCTAACTACGGAAGGCCTTAGAAAACCTTAGGGGGTAAGGTTCAAAGCATGCTGCAGTCAGGGGCCAAGAATCTGCTTCTGAAAAGAAGATTCGACCCCGGTACGAAAGGCAACGAAGGAACAGGAGTGGGTTTTTAATCAGTAAAAGTCTGACACTATCACCCACTCCGCTCAAGGGCGCGCAGATGTCATTGGATGATATTCCCACCTAAAAAAAACTACGGAACGCTACACTGTACATTGTCCGACACGCACTTGGCCGGTTTTGTTCATTCCAAAGTAGGATTACTTACAAAATGTGAGATTATAATTTACTTATTTAGAGTAAGGCTCTTATGGGGCTGAGGGACCAAGTTGGAAGTCATCGTACTTTGACCTCCCGGAATGTTTCGCACAGCTCCTCTATTTTAGAGTCCCTTCGGGGCACTTGGACCCACAATAAAGGTATTGGTTGGGAATTTCTAGTTTAAAAACCTCTCTGTCTCGAATACGTGTAGGCCTTTGGCAAAAAAAAAACCTTTGAATTTTTTCAGGCGTATTTTTTTCCTTTTTATGATGTTGCTGGAAAAATTGATTCGGAAAAGTTTGATGAATATAAAACGAAGGTTCCGAAATATTTCCACAAAAAATTACTAGCACGGGGAAACATCTCTTTTTTCGGTACCTCGATAATCGGTACCACTCAAATTTGTTTTAGCCTAGAGCTTTATTAGATACGTTTATTTTCTTTTCGCAAGTATAGCAAGTCTTTATTTACACTACTGTGCGCCAACTTTCCAAGAAATTTCTTGCAGATAAAAACTTGTTCAATTCGCGTGACTGAGCATAGCGTGTGGCACCACATGGCGAGGTGACACTCGTTCAAACCAGACGGTCTTACTTACAGTTTTACTGGCTTACCGAACATAAAAAGCTACAAAAATAGAGGACTTTACGAACGGAGTTTTAAATATAAAATATAGTTAACATAGCTTCCTTTTGAAGTTTCGATATAAAATATAGAAAGAATCAATAACTGATTGGCTAAGTGCCAACGCCAGGGTATTACTGTTGAAAGGCAAAAAGTAATCGCACTTTTACCCTCTATAAGAACCTTTCCTTTACCTTTTTATGGTGATTGGGAAATCCTAGCAAATACCCACCCAAAGACACGGAGAGTCGAAGAATAAGTATATCGTTTCTAAACCTAAGTAACCTAACCTAGGGACACGATATCGAATAGAAAGTATCGATACTGTACCAACTCATGACTAGTTTCGATAAAAAATGTAATTGTTTTTATTATTGTTTTTATTTTAATCCGTTATTTGTACTGAAATAATAGTTTCTTCTTTCTAGAAGTATAGAAACAACAATACCTATCGATACTTCAAAGAACCGAGTACTGTTTTTGATCATAATGCGCACAAAACTACATGTCATGACGTCAATATCAGTCAGTGTCGTGAGTTTAGCTTCAGTAGACATATCAAAATTGTAAGTATTTAGGTTACTTCTAAGACTTATTTTATACGGCACCAGTCAAAAAGTACTCGTTGAGTATAACTATCGAATACGTTAAAGTACCTATTGGTATCTAAATGAAAAGTACTCGATACCACAAAGTATCGATACTTTTTTGCGTGTCCCCAACCTAACGTTGTAAATAGTTACTATCAGAAGGGCTGCGGGATTGTTCGAAAAACGAACGCAAAGGGCTATTGAAGAAACACAGGTGGTTAACTCGTCGTTCGACCGTCCGGTAACCGTCCGGATCAAGCCCAAATCGTTGACGGCGCGTAGTGTTCCACACGCGCCTCAAGGAGATGTCAACAAACAGTAGGAGCCCAGCAGGGTCGAAGTCTACTGAGGCAATGAGTTCACTTCTGAAAGGAAAACCCGGACCAGGAATGAAAGGCAACGAAGAAACTAGGAGAAGACATACAGGCGAAGAGACAGCAAAGGACGGAAAATGTCATTGGTTAATTTCCCACCTAAAAAATAAAATGATGGGGGTTAGTAAGAGGGTTTTAAAAGTCGGATACTCCCATCTCGCGCCACTTCGAGCGGGACAAATTATTTGATGGTATCCCACATAATGGGCCAGTAGGACCACAAGATAGGAATTCCTGTACTACATACACTATAAAACGTTTCAGAGGAAAAAGTCGTATCCGGTTTCCCAAAATGGCCGCAGTGTACGACAGAGCTCAGTTAACTTCCCTTGAACTACTTGGCACGGCTTGCATAGCATGTCTATTATCCTTACTCTCCAGTTCACGGCCAACGAAATGAAAAGCGACATTTTTGGAGCAGTGTCACTGAGCATAGGTGAATAACGTTACAGTCTAAATAAAGACTAAATATGGAGATAGGTAACTATTTTTTTTTTTCGAAATGGCGCAACTTGTGCCAGTAACAGTGTAACTGTATTTAAGAGCGTCCTCTTCAAAGTACATTTTCATATAACCGCTCTTACGTGATTATGATGTTATTAAAACAACTTTCTCTAGATATTTTGGATACACAGCTATTTTGAAACTTTGGCCCTCCTATTTACTCATATATATAAAAAAACTGGGCAAGTGCGAGTCGGACTCGCGCACTGAGATTTCCGTGCGAGTGTTCCGACAATAGGCTAGTTGACGTAAAAAATGTAATTTGTTTAATCGAAAAAAGAAAAAATCACGTATTTTCCAATATTTTTTTTATAATCTAAAATACGGACTAAATAAAATGTAATTATTTTGAACCTGGAAACTACCCTATTCCCTATTCGAAAATATTTCCGAATAACAAAAAAATATATTTTTTTTAAGGTAACAACAAATTTACTGTTTTCAGATTTATTCCTATACATGTGCCATAAGACCTTGCTTTGTGCCAAATTTTAGGATTCTGGGTCTACGGGAACTACACTCTGAATTTTGATCTTAGAGAGTATCAAAGTATACGTTTTTTTGCGACATAAACGGCCGTATCTTTTTTATTTGTTTTAACTTAGAAGTTTAATTTTTTTACAGCTAGAAGGGACTATAGACTTGAGTATATGGTTTTAATTTTACTCGATACTTTCACGCGTTCTTGAGATAAAAGGTCTTGACAGACGAACGGACGACAAAGTGATCCTATAAGGGTTCCGTTTTTTCCTTTTGAGGTACGGAACCCTAAAAAGTACCAACAGCAATAGAAGCCTTGCACATTTAATCGAGATTCTGAATGGCAATTTTTCTGAAAAACTTTTAAGGGTTTAAAACATATTTTCTGGAATAAGTTTTGTGAAATATTCGAGTAAATCACGGAATTACCGAATGCCAACAAGTTTTCAGGCGTTATATCTATTTTATGTATTGCCTCTTCATCAAACATCGCGTTGGATGAATGAACAAGGTCGATGTTGACGATAGGCAAAGTAGTAGTGGACAGTGGAAAAAGACCCTCTTAAGTTAACCTACCGTATTTAATCCAAAAAATTAGGTAGTAAAAGCATTCTGTTCAAAGCCACATGTGCTGAAAACATTTTTCTGCCTTCAATTTTGAACTCCTTTTTTTACTACGGTTATGCGAAAAGCTTTATTTTTTGTTTGTTTTGCAATGCGCCAACATTTTGTGGGCGTCGTGAAATGCTTTGAAATCCGTCAAAATAGCGGCAGCGTTGAATGTGACGAACATTTTTGAATGAGCCCGTATTTACAAAAAATGTTTGCTGACACACTTCACAAACGTTTTCAGTAAACAAAAATGAATATTTTACTAAATTATTTACTGTGGATTGCAGATAAAAAGCACTCAGTTTTTTCGTTGGTATTTTATTGGAACATAAAATATCAATTTTCCAAAGAAGTGAAAGTAGAGTTTTTACGATGACCTATAATGGCCTTAGAGTACTCAATACCAGTTCATACCTACTTATTTTATTCCTATCTGGTAAAGAACCGTCATGACGACACTTGGTACAAGTACCAATTTAAGAATCGGTTCTCTCTTCTTAATATACCCTAAAACTTATTTTAATACTAGCTGTGCCCGCGACTCCGTTCGCGTGGACTACAGGATTTTGAATTTATTTTTTCTAAAATAAAAGTTAAGCCTATGTTACTCCTAATTACATCAGCTACCTGCCAAAAAAAGTCCCGTCAAAATCGGTCCAGCCATTTCAGAGATTAGCCCGGACAAACAGACAGACAGACAAAAATGATAAAAAAAAATATTTTGGTGTAAATATATATATTCATATGCATGTAGTAAAAAGCGGTTATTTCAATATTACAAACAGACACTCCAATTTTATTTATATGTATAGAGTACCTATAGATTATAGCTAATTCAATAACTCATAAGATTACAGTACCACTTAAACCTTACTGTTATTTCTATTTCGTAACTAGGTACTTACAATTATTTTTTTGGTGTGTTTAAATAACTTTTCTTTCTCTGGATGCAGCGAGAAGGAGTATCAGACTTTTACTGACTTTAACCCGCCTATATTCCTTCAGCACCGCGGTAACTCTTTCGACCAATATCGCAGCGTAAGCAGTCATCGCGCCTATTGGGACCCTGTCACTGTTACATATTATATTCCCACCCAGGACAAATGTTTATGTGATGAGCATGATCATTTGTTCTGTGTCTGGGTGTAATTTATCTATATTATGTATGTATTTTATAACTATATAAGTATGTTTATCAGTTGTCTAGTACCCCTAACACAAGCTCTGCTTACCTTGGGACTAGACGGCGTTGTGTGATAGTTGTGGAATATTATATTATATTATATACGTATTTTAAAGAATCTCATACCTCTCATACCATTGTTATTGTACTCTGTTCGTAAATGGATACCAGAAGTGTCTGTATCGTATCTTTTGTGTGTAGAAAGTATTCCGTTTACGTAAAAGGTTGTATCTTGTATGGAAAAACGGGAAACGCGCTCCGAATTAAATCTACCATCGTTAGAGTAAACAGGTGGACAGATTGAGGTTGTCGTGCCCCACAATAGCGGTCACCACTCTAGGAAAACAGCCGCTTTACCCATCCTTTATTAGTCTGAAGCGAATCGAAATTACGGTTTTTATGGCGCCCTAGAATAATTATTTTTGTAGTTGTGTTGTTAGGGTTAATAGGTAAACAAAGGAAAGTCTGTTTTGAGGGTTTCATAACAATTTATTATCCTTTTTCTTTATATTGGAAGGTCTGTTTCAGTAATATTACGTGAGACGTGTGCTCCTAAGCAAGGTTAAAGAAATACAGTAACTGTAACTATACTAGAGATTTGAGTTAAGTGCTGACAAGGCGCTCAGACCAAATTAATTGGAAAGAGAAAGACTGGTGTTGAAGCAGGATGGATTTATTTTTGTTATATTCCAACATGTGTCGACTTTATTTCCAAAGATTCAAAATGCAGACGACATTTAATTAAAAAATAAAAATAAAAACCTAACATGTAATTATTTTATAAGTAATACGATTTACAAAATTCATTCCAAATTCAATTTCATTTTTTCATTCTAAGTAATTGTTTTCGCACAGCCAGACAAAATAGAAATTGTTTTTGACAGGCCGTTCATAAAATATCAATAAATAAAAAATACCTGTAGATACCTAAGTGTAGTTCTGTATAAAAAACGTGTAGGTCTGTAGAATTTGCATGACAACAAGATATTGCAGTAGGGAGCTGATATTAAATATGAAAGTTATGAGGACATATGAGCAGCTTCAAGTGTTGATATACACGCAAGCTTCAAGACGAGTGTGAGCACCTATGTAGGCTAAGCAAGCAATGTGGCTTTATTTCTTTTTTTTTTGTTGATGACAAGCTCGTGCATGACCACTATATCACCTGATGGAAACGTTTCTCTGGGAAATTATCAAATAACTCTAACCTCTTTGTGTGAGAGGAAGGACTGTACCCCAAGCCAAGTTGATAATCTGCAATCGTTAACGCTAGTTGAAAACTTCAATTGAACGGGAGTGACGTCATCTCAACGCTCAGTCACGTGGTCAGAACAAAAGACTCGAGGCGTTCGACGCAAGCGAAACGGTTGTAACTTGGCTAGGGGGGCTGTACCTCTAGCCAAGTTGATAACCTGCAATCGTTAATGCTAGTAGAAAACTTCAAATGTACGGCAGTGACGTCATCTCAACTCTCAGTCACGTGGTCAGAATAAAAAAATCGGGGGCGTGCCAACTCGAGGCGTTCGACGCAAGCGAAACGGTTGTATCTTGGATAGGGGGGCAGGTGCCGTCCTAATTGGCAAGGATCGTACGATGACAAAAAGCGTTCTCGTTGCGCGATAAAAAATGGTCGTAGTTAACGATGCTTCAATAGGAGTGCTACAAATTTTCCTACTGGTGAACGAAGTGGCGGGCAAAGAGCTAATACAATGATAAAGCCAATCGAACTAAATTGAAGGTTAAAACTAAGAAGATTAGGTAACCTGACCTTGCAGCAGTCGATAAATTATGAAAAGTACCTACCTAATTACTTAACTAGCGCTAAAATCTTTGTAAATTGATTCATTATGAACGATCTAGAGCCTACATTTTATTTTTATTACAGTCTTCAGGAATCATATGTTGGGTACAATAAAAATCTGAATTGTAGATAATAATAAATAATAATCAGTCTTATAATGTTCCCACTGCTGGGACTTAGGTCTCCTCTCTAGGAGAGGGAATGGGCCGTAATCCACCACGCGGGCCCAGTGAGGGGTGGTGGAGGTCACAATATGTCCTTGAATTTTTGTTTCTCGTTTCGATCGTTTTAAAAGCAGTAATCTACACTAATTTAACAAAGAGGTAAAGTTGTTTTTTTTGTTTGTAGGAGGTAATCTCTGGAAGTACTGGTCCGCTTGCTAAAATTTTTTCACTGAGAGAAAGCTGTTTTATTCCTGATTGACATAGGCAAACTTTATGTTTGCGGGCGAAGCCTCAGGCAAAATCTAGTGGTAAAATAAAACTGATAGACAGTTTCACTTTTAACACGATTTCCCTTGTTTTTAGAATAAAAAATCCTAAAAACAAGGGAAACCCAGAAAACGTAGAAACACAAAAGTGTTTTTACAGCTACAGCCTTTAAGGCCTATAGTCTCTTGAATATCAGGCCGGAATTAAATGGACACAACACTCGTACCCACTCAGCCGCATTACGAGTATCTGAACATTTTATTCCGCCAGCTGGGCTGGGATGGAGCCCCGCTGACCAAATACATTTTCTTTGCGAAATATTTATTGATTTACATATGCTATGTTCACTTTGAAGAATATTTAACCACCAATTTGTATGTGTAAAAATGTTTATAAAGATTCAAGTCGTTTCGAAGGAGTAGGGAAAAATTACGAAATTACTAAATTTCGTTTTGACATGTCAAAAGTATTAATCGCATGAAAAAATCAATAGTTATATTGCCCATGAATTTATAATAAACATATATTTTTTTCAAACCTATCACCCTGGTCGTTACCGAGGGAGTAGGCTTCAGAAAGTAATTGTTTTATGGCACTCCTTGGGCGAGAGTGAATAGGTTATTTCAAAGCAAATGTGTATCAACGTCAACCACATCTTTACTTTCCATTAGGTGAGATAGGGGCCAAGCGCGAGTCTATCAACAATAAAAAAAGAAAAAGTACGGTTCCTGAGGGATAGTGAATTAGTATTTTAACATTTAATGGTTGCAAACTTACAAATGAATAGGTGTATTACGTGAATGGTTAATCTGGGTTGGTCGGTAGCTCGGCCGTAGGTTTTGTAGATAGCGAATCGACTTACTAACATGGCAAGTTGCCAGAGTTGCATCTGCAATAGGCCTCCAACATAACATTGTATATGTAGGTAGCTTTAATTATATCATTTACTATTTTAGTATCTAGGTGGCTTTTGCCGGCAGCTTCGCCCGCTCGAAAGTTGAAGATTAACCCAAGGGAACTGTGCTTCGATCTAGCGGGGTCACTCGAGTTAGGTCGAAAATAATAGTGGCAATGATTTTTCAATGTACCTCTCGAATTTCTTGATTGTGATTGTAGAAAATTATCCTAAGGGAACAAACTCCCGAGACAAAGAGTAGGGGTCCTATGTGCTATGATCCTAGAATATAGGATCAGACGCCCTACCACAAATTCTTAACGCTATTCATTTTACAATCATGGTGCTATATGGTATAGGGTCTTTAGCTCCATCCCGTTTTTTCGTTCGCACGACTGATATTTTAATACGTCTATCCGTGTACTAAATTTCATCTAAATCCGTTTGAGCATGGAGGAGAATGGTAACAAACATACGGACCCTCACACTCTCACAAACTTTCACCTTTATACGTTTGCATCACTGCTTACCATCAGGGAGCAGTGGTGGCTGAGTGGTTACGGCACCGACTTACTAGTTGCAGGTCGCGGTTTCAAACCCAGCCAGGCGCATTACTTTGTGTAATTTATTTCATCACCACTCAATACTCAATACTCAATACTCAATACTTTATTGCATTCCATATGTACATAATATAGATGGTATAAAAATATAGATAAGACCAATATGGACCCTGTCGGGCACAGCAAAGCTAGGAGAGAGGATGAAGGCTAATAAAATAAAGATATTTCACTTATTATTGTCATCATTATTAATAAATGATGTGCCTATCTATTTAAATTAAATTGTGTATGCATGTTATTATATAATTATGTCTAAGTATTGGTATATTTTATTTATTTATTGTCGTTATTATTATTAAATTTTGTTATTGTTAAAATTAATGTATGTGTGTATATTATTATAATGTCTTAATTTAACTAATTTATGTCAGGTATTTTTATTATTTTCTTCGTCATTATTATTAAATTATGTATTTATTTAAATTAATCATGGTATTACTATGTCTGTGTATCAGGTTGATAAATTGTGTTAGATATTTTAATTTATTTTTGTCATGAATTAATTTTATAAATTGTCAGATATTTTATTTATATTTTGTCATAATTATTATTAAATTGTCATTATTCAAATTAATTTATTTATGTGTATTATTGTTACGTCATTGTATAAGTAAATTAAATGTCAGGTATTTTTATTTATTTTTATCGTCATTATTATTAAATTATGTAAATTGCTATTTATAATTTGTCATTTAGATATTCATTTAGGCTATAGTAACATTTGTTTATAAGAAAAAGTTTCAATTTATTGATAAAGATGTTATCTTTGTCTAAATTCTTTATAATTTCGGGTAACTTATTGTAGATTTTTATGGACATCACAAGGGTACTATTGGAGTGCATTTTTAGTCGCGATGGTCCACTGGTCTCAAAACGGTGAAATAAAACATCGTGAGGAAACCCGGCATATATTAGAACCAAAAATTCGACGACATGTGACATTCACCAATCTGCACTGGGCTTGCGTGATGGATTACAGTTCCTTCCGTATAGAGAGTAGGCCTTAGTCCCAGCAGTGGGAACATTGAAAAACTGATCAAATGCTATTACCATCAGGTGGGAACGTGGTCAAGTACTAGTTTATAAAAATAACAGTTTGATTTGTGTGAATCGTGTGATTCTATCCCGTCAGCCGTTTTTAAAAGGTCAAGTTGGAGAGTCAAAGGCAAAAATAAATGTTGTTTAGCAATTTAATTCTCTGTGGACTAGTCTGCTTGCGTCATTAAAACCAGCGTTGTCTAAGTCCGTAGTGAATGAAAACCTTCGTCAAAAATTCAGTGTTCTTGTCTAAAAGGTTTGACTACATAAGGGTTAATCTCTAGGCAGTTTATTTTGTGTCCTATGTTACAGATTAACGAGGCTCTGACATTTCATTACGCGGGATCTTTGTCACGGGACCCTACAGTGGACTTACTGTCTTATCTATGCTTAAGTAGACAAGGGTCCCAAACCATATGTTTACGAATCAATCAAACAACTGAAGTTGATGAAAGTTTTGATTTCGCATGTGGTTAAGTGGACCCGCAGGTCCAGTAGCGAGTGGGTCCAGTTGGCCAGACTCTACATACTTGTCGTACGCTTCATCAAAAGAGACGTAACTCAAAAATGAAGGGGTATTTGAATCTGAAAACATGTTTAAATAATAAGTTTCAATTTTCAAATACCCTCTTTTTTGAGTCAGGTCTCTTTTTGATCAAGCGTGCGTTATGTATAGGCATATCAATGAGGGTGTTCTAAAATAACGTTCTCCAAGTGGCAATACTGAGGCATCACGTCCTGTCAAAATGCTTATATGTTTTTGAATTTACGGCCTGGTCACGAGATCGGTCTTAACGGCGAGCGGCGTGGCGAGTGGGGCCGGGGTGGCATCAGTAAGCGCATGCGAGGCGTTATAAGCGGCGTCTCATGGCGTGCTTCAAACATTTTCATACTTTTCATCTTACCGCTCGTCACCCCGCGCCTATCTACCGCTCACAGCGTTAGGTAGACGTCAACGTCATGTATACGATTTTTTTGGCACCAACATGGTGCTGTAAATTTTTCCAAACACCCTCATTGGCTATACTGTAGCGTAGCACAGCTCAAGGTAGGCTTAGTGTTGAGATATTTCTATAAATAAAAGGCACCGGTCTGCACACTTCTATATTTTTCTCACACTTTCACAGGCTTTTCTTACAAAAATCACTTCAACACTGAAAAAACATCATCAGCATCTTTTTTCTACAAATATTCAAACCTATTCTAGAATGCAAAATCCTTAAAAATATATTTTACAAGCCAGTTCGTTGGCTATATAAAAAAATAACTCATGCGATCTCCTTTCGATATCACAATACTTTAACACTATCTCTTTAAAAACAAGGCGAGATAGTGTGCGTAAATAAAAATAATTTTTTTTTTTTAAATCGCGTCCTATACAAGACATACCTATTCTATAAGGCTATGTGTACATAAAGGCAAAGATAAAGTGTTTTTCTTATACAAACACGTACTTAAGTGCTTCGGGGATGGAAAACTTGTGTAAATAGTTTTCCAAACGTTCAGTCTCTTGATGTGTTTACGGATGGTAGACGTAGGACGAGAAAAGCTTTAGAGCTACGGCAGGTTCTTTACACCTGAACGGGTTACGATCCTAGGGAACGTGTCAGTTCTCTATGACCTACGATATATTATACCTGAAAGGTTTGAATTTAATTCAAAATGATTTTTTTTCACAGACCAACATCGGCACCTAAGTAACGTCAGAAGCCAGTACACGGTTCCAAATGTTCGATTCTATAGGGAAAAATTGGCAAGAAACCTTACACCCTTAAATATGAATCTAACGGCTAACTAACTATTTTTCCAACACATGATTCACATTTTTCTTTTCGCCAGAAATGAAACCTAGGTCATATGTTAAAAGCCAATACGAAGAAGCAATAGCAAAAAGAACCAGGTCTTTAAACCTTAACCGAATAAAGATATGTATAGAAGCATTGCTAGTATATTTTTGTCAGGCGTTCCCAACAACAACAACTTACCACTCGTGTGTATGAGCTCTTAACGGTTTTCAGACTTTTTCCTTTACTTGTATTGAGACTTTCCTTTTTTGCCAAATCACGCTTCCAAGTCAACAGGAAGTAACCTATTTTGATTGGTTGTTTAGGTATATGACGATACTATTTCCGGTAAGATGACCCCTAGTTATTGATTTCCTTACGAGTGTCAACATGAGCGTCTAAACGAAATATAAATGTATATCTTTAGATTGTGTTGACTTAGAAGTTTGAATTTCGCTGCTAGCAGGCATGAATAAATTTCAGTTTTATACCTCAACGCGAAGACGAACAACAAAGTGATCCTAAGGGTTTCCGCCTGAGGTACGGAACCCTAAAATCATCCGAGAGAACGTGTCGGTCCTCTTTCGAGCTGTGGCAGATTATTTACAGCTGACCAGATTCCTATCCTAGACAACAGATCAGTTCTATAGGCACTACTTGATAGAGAGAGATAACTAAATTCAATCGACAATTACTCAACATTCGACTTTAGTTTTGTGTAAGATTTTTAAGGCCATTTTTAAGTGATGTTTTGTAACAAATGCTCTAAAAAAGTATTGGTTGGAATGGAATTTAAGGTTTGCTCTGTAAGAAAATTAAGCTTGTGTTACCATATTTGAGAACCCACCTAGGTATGACCCTGGCAATTTGTATTTTTATTTATAATTGGATATCCTATAACGCCACATAAGAACTCATCATCTTCTTTTTTTTCCATTTTGTCCTGTCACCCGTCATGCTATCACTAACTTCTTTTTCCTTCATATCACTCCTCACACAATCCATCCATTTTTCTTTTGACCTCCTTCTCCCTCTCTACCCATCTACATGTAAACTCATAATTCGAACGCTACAAAAGAACTAAAAAAAATCTTGCATCGTGCTAATAGAGTTCTCCGTGCGATTAGAAAACATACGACCGCCCGAAATCAACTCCTAGGCAGCTGTCCGGACCAGACATGACATCTGTCTCCAGACATGTTTAGAAAATACAGTGATATTCATAACGTTAATACTAGGAACAAACACAAGTTAGTGGTTCCTACAACCAGGCTCAAAAAAATAGGACGCTCATTTAGATGCCAAAGTATACATTTTTATAATAAGCTTCCCAGTCCTATTCAAGAACTTAGCATTAATAAATTCAAAACATTTGTAAAGCGAAAACTTTGCCAAAAGGCTTTTTATACTGTAAAAGAGTATCTCGAGGATAAAACGGCTTGGGATTGACCTGCTCCAATACCTACTCACTATAACTGTTATCATTTGAATGTTTTTTTGTTTTAACTGCCTCTTTTTTATTGACGATTGTTGTTGTTTTACAATTATGATATTGTATATATATATATATTTTATTATTTTTTTACAATTATGACATGTTTATTTTTACTATTTGACTGAATTTTTATTTATATACTTTTTTTTACAATTTGCAATATTTACACTTTTGTAAATTTTATTATTGTGAATGTGAGAACTATGTGGATTACTCTTTCCTTTTCTTTTATTTTCACATGATGTCTGGCAGTTTTGAGTATTTGATGTGGCCTACCCAAATGTCCTTTCTTTGGCATTGTTCGTCAAGTCGTTGAGCTCCTTAGTAGTCCTGAGTTGAGCTACACGCATACTGACAAATGCTTGCACTGACTGGACAGGTCCACTTAGAACTGTGTGGTTCTTTCTTCAAAAGACCATCTCAGGCTCAATCTGCACGGTTCTCATATGATTTGACCATTACATGTTTTGCTGTATGGACTTTAAAAGAGACTTTGACCCCTGAGTTTGTTTCGGTGTTTCTTCTCAGGGTAGTCAGTTAGGAAACACCGGCCTCATCTAGCATTAATTGACAAAAAAAAAAAAAAAAATGACGTGTAAAAGTGTTTTTATAAAACCTACTTGCAAAATAAAGATCATTTATCATTTATCATTTATCATTTGTCTGGTCGGAAGGCCCTCCCTTTTCAAAAGAGGTTTTACATATTCCGCATACATGTAAATAATGAATAAACTCAAAAATTATCTATCGATTTTTTAAATTCTTTCACCTGTAGAATGCTACATAAAGTACACTGAGTGAAGAAATATAAATCTTATAATATAAAAATGAATCGCAAAATGTGTTGGTAAGCGCATAACTCAACAACGCAGGGCCCGATTTCGCTAATTTTTTTTTTGTTGTGTTCGTTATTATGAGGTGAATGTTCTTATGGAAAAAAATTTAAAATTAGGGTAGTGTAGGGTAGAGTAGGGTAGTGTAGGGTAGTGTAGAGTAGAGTAAGGTAGAGTAGAGTAGGGTAGGGTAGAGTAGGGTAGGGTAGAGTAGGGTAGGGTAGAGTAGGGTAGAATAAGGTAGAGTAAGGTAGAGGAGGGTAGAGTAGGATAGAGTAGAGTAGGGTAGGGTAGAGTAGGGTAGAGTAGGGTAGAGTAGGGTAGAGTAGGGTAGGGTAGAGTAGGGTAGAGTAGGGTATAGTAGGGTAGAGTAGGGTATAGTAGGCTGAAGTAGGGAAGAGCGGGAGCGAAGCCGCGCGGGTGCAGCTAGTAATATTATATTTCCATCTGTCATGTAAGCGAAGCCGCTGGCAGCAGCTAGTTACCTCATAATTACGTAGGTATTTTTGTACTTAGTATTTTCCTCGAGTCGAGTTCTCTCATCTGACCTTTGTTCTCTACTCCCGCAAAGTTTGGGGTAAGCAAAACATTTTTACCTTTAGTATTTTATACGACAGTCCCAACTTCCGTAATTGCCTTAACTTTACTAAGATAACTTAGTCTTGAAGTTAGAAGGCGTCTGCCATTATAATACCGCAGAACATCGTTAACTTGGCTATGTTTGTCTATTTTTATGAACAGACCTACTGATCTATTTTTCTCTTCTCTAGCCTTATTTATAAATTAGTACCTAAATATACACCGTTAAATTTTAATCGTTTTAATCCCGTGGAGGGTCGATCCGGTACATGAAACACTATCGATTTGTAAAGATAAAATTAAAAAATAAAGTACCTTTTTTTCAAAACTCGTATTAATTTACGCATGTACGAAATTAATTTCTTTAAGAAAACGTCAGCTGAGCGAGTTCAATGACCTGTAGATAGTTTGTACGCAACGCCAACTACTAACTACAGGTCATTGAACCCGCTCAACTGACGCTTTCTTAAAGAAATTAATTTCGTACATGCGTAAATTAATACGAGTTTTGAAAAAAAGGTACTTTATTTTTTAATTTTATCTATACAAATCGATAGTGTTTCATGTACCGGATCGACCCTCCACGGGATTAAAACGATTAAAATTTAGCGGTGTATACATCATTAGTTTTAGTATACGCGACACCCGAAACACATGTCTAGTATTTTTATGTAAAGAACCTATGTACAAAATTTCATAACTGTATCATGAAAAATCACAAGGGGTTGTTTTGCACTTGCACCCAACTATTAGCTGGCACCTAATGCCCGCTATGATCTGCCGTGACCGGTGTTGTATTTAGTGTCGGTGGTGTCCAACTTGTGACTTTTTTAAAAACCTATATTTGGTAAAAAATATAACATATTGTAAAATCTATTGGAATCCATTCAGTTACTGATGCTGAACAAACAATATTCAGGTTTCGCGACATATAATAATGTTGTATAGCCAAGCACTATGTCAAAATATATCCAATAAAAGTTGCTAATTTCCTAGGTCCAATACCCCAAATCCCAGGACAGACAAAAGACAAAACCGTAATCTACTTTGTTTGGTAAAAGAAATCGCAGCGGCGGACCGAAATTGGAATTATGTCCGACAAATGACGTCTGGCTTTCTCCTTATGACGTGGGGCTATATAGGATCTCCCGGTAAATCTTCAGAGATTGGAATTCGAAACGGATCCGTCGCCGCGTCGGCTTCGCAAAATGTAATAAAAATTATATTATAGGATCTGTCCTCTTGGGTAGGTACAGAACCAACTGATTAAGCAACGTGCTTTTAAATCGTGATTTTTTTTAAATTCCTGATGCCTTAAAAATTAAAAATCCCACGACAGGATCGCGGCAGACCACGTAGATGGCGGGATGACTTACATTGTAAAGCTGTAAAGATAGGGTTTTAAAGGAGGAAAAATTATTTAAACACACCACCATCATCTCAGCATCACCTTTATACTATTCTTCCGATTCCTTCTTCTTTTCTTTTATTATTGTGTGTACATAAATCTACACTAATACAAGGTGTCGTTTTGAAGCTGCAAAATATTTCAGGAGGTAATTATGTTAGTGATTCTCGACCCGAATCAATAATAAAATAAGTAGGTAATTTTTTTTTTTTATAACCGCGCTTTTTTTCACAAACACAAACACGGAACAATAAAGGGCGTTTTCACACACACTAACTCGCAACGATAGTTTCATAAATAATGTATCATCCAATCATCATCCCGCACGCCACACCCTAGCCACGCCCCCGCGGCCATCGATCAATCGATTTAGTTTAGTGTAATTAAAAAATTAAATAACAAGTATTACTGATTATTGACCAGGTATCGTTTTTTTATATGATTATTTATGAGTTTTATTACAACCTCCTGAAATATTGTGCAGTTTTAAAACTGCACCTTGTATAATAAAGAGTTAAAGTTTGTTTTTTTTGTTTGTAGGAGGTAATCTCTGGAAGTACTGGCCCGATTGCTAGAATTCTTTCACCAATAGAAAGCTGCTTTATTCTTGAGTGACATAGGCTATTTATTTTACGTACGCGTATAGTTTAATAATAATACCACAGATTGTCTTCCTAAGGAGAATGGAGGGAGGTCTTTGTCCAGCAGCAGTATAAACTATATATTTATTAGATACTATAAATTACTTTTTAGATAACTCGAGACTGCAGTTATGATTGCCATCTCAGTATTTATTAGTAAAACTATAACATGAATTTCATCAAAAAATTATTACATCGATAACGAACGAATGAAGGTGCCAAAAATATCTATATAATAAGGATCGTAACAAACGAAGTTCTGCGGTTTTTGTCATCACCCTCGGGGAAAAGGCAAAACTTTGTGTGCTTGTAAGTAATATTAGGACGTTATGATTTGATTAATATGAATTTATCATCGCTATAATATGAATAGCTACTTAACCTAAAAAAGATAAAATCAACAAACGTTGTTTTCCATCGCCTCTTTCCATTATAGGTAAATAGACTTAACTAAATCTAGCATAGCACATTGCATTGTAGCCGCATTGCTCGCAGAACAGATGGCCGTTGGGGCCGAAAGGTTCTGGAATGGCGAGCACGTACCGGAAGACGTAGCGTTGGAAGGCCTCCTACAAGGTGAACCGATGACCTGGTAAGGGTCGCGGTAATCCGATGGAGGCAAGACGCACAGGAACGATCATTGTGGCGACACTTGGGGGAGGCCTATGTACAACAGTGGACGTCTTTCGGCTGAAATAATGATACATCTAGTAGACTAGAAGGAGTATGCATTAAGCTAGAACTATACTGCACACACGTGTGCCACACAGACCGATCTTTTTTTTTATGGTGGGAAAATCATCCAATGACAACCCCCGCTCTTGGGCGGAGCGGGAGATAGTGTCAGCCTCTTACTGACTAAAAGCCCACCCCGTTCCTTCGTGCCTTTCGTACCGGGACCAAGCTTCCCTTTCAGATAACCCTGGCCCCATTAGGCACACACACCGATCTGGGTGCATCGGTCTTTTTCATTTTATATGGAAACTAGACTTGTAGAGCTACACTTGATCTACGCCACGCGACGTCGTTCTACGTCCAATCAGGCGTGTTACTTGCGTGCGTCGGTCTAATGTAGCTCTAACTTTACACTAACTTGTTCTTGCGTCGTAACTCTTCGACTGCACTTCATCCCGGGCAGGTCTTGCCCTCCTTACCAAGACCCCGAATGAATCGATTACTCGTCGTAAGATAAATGGTCTAATACCGGATTCCTTAGCGATTCGACTTTGCCTTTATCTCGGTGAACTTTGCAACTGTGTATTTGCTTAAGTCACAAATAAAGAGCTTTGGTTACTTAAGTAGTTTGGGAATCTCTGAAGGGTTAGGTTAAAGTTCATTGTTAGATATTATTCGCACCAGGTACTGATAGACCCAGCTGCCGAATGATAAAATCATTTCTATTACGAAGACAATACGGACTTCAATAAAGCACTAGAAAATTGTAAAAGTAATGTGAATCTTGATTTTATAATATTTACACAGAAAATAATTTATGAATCAATTTGCAAAAGTTATTTCTCTAGTTTGATGTTCATTTGAAATTATCAGAATACTCGTACTTTGTAATAGTCTAAGATCCGATTAAGAACGACCTTCACCGGTCTGTTTAATGGATGAAACGTATTTTATGATAAATCTAGTATATTAAATAATATAACGCGGGTGGGTTGCCTAAGAAATTCCTGGCCAGACTATTATTAATTAAAAATTGAAAATTTACTTTATTTTTAGAAAAATGCACAACCGTTATTCATACCAGATTTTTTTGCAGACAACACTATAACATCGTATTCGTAATGAAACAGCGTTTATTTTGATATAGAATTTGTTGTATATCAAAATAAACACACCTGTTTATACCTGGCAACCCATAGTTATACCAGGAAACAAATAGGCAACCCAACATTTTTATGTTCTAAAGGCTTCACTCTTTCGGTTAGTATTAAATTTATTCGTTAAACACACCGGTGCACTTTACAAAAAAAAAAAAAAAAATATTTGGCCAGGAATTTCTCAGGCAACCCACCCGCGTTATATTATTTAATATACTTAATTTATCATAAAATACGTTTCATCCATTAAACAAACCGGTGAAGGTCGTTCTTAACCGTATCCTCTACTATAAGCTTTCTTATTGGGCGCTCTGTGCCCACAATTATTTTGTTGCTAAGCAAATTGTTTTGTCTCTGTCGAAAGCTTTCAAATGGACCGTAGCTAAAGGTAAGTAAAAAGTAAGATAAGTTGTGTGGTTAAAAAAATCAGGGAACCAAAAATTTATGATGAGCTAATGAAAGAAGCATCCATTTTACACTTATAAAAAATTATATGTAGGTACTCAGTCCTTATTAGGGTTCCGTACCCAGAGGGTAAAAACGGGACCATCACTCCGCCGTCCGTCTGTCTGTCACCAGGCTATAACATAAACTCATGAACCGTGATAGACAGTTGATGATATATTTCTGTTGCCGCTCTAACAACAAAATAAAAGAAAACAGAATGATTTTTTTCAGTTTTCTGCTACAGGCGGTAAGTACGGAACTCTCGTCTCGCATTTGATCGTTTTTTTTGTTTTGTGACAAATCATCAAATAATTTCTTTCGCCCTGAGTAGGTCGAGAGAGAGTGTCTAATTTTTACTGACTTAACACCTTTTTACTGACAAACCACCTTTAAAGTCCCATCTCTTCTGGTACCTAAGTAAATAAAAGAGTGTAGTAAAGAGAAAAAAGTGCGATTACTAATTCATCAGTCAGGCGCACCGATTCAGACGTCAAATTCTTCCTAAGCTGACATTATTACAATAATATTCGACAACAAGCAATATTTTTTCCTGTAAGAATCAATATTACAAAATTTGCATGCCACTGTTATGATCGACGAGCCAAGACCACGGCAGCTTAGGTCATAACTTTTAGGGTCGCTGTACACAGGCCACCATACACAACCACAGAACGCCGCCACCGGCATATTTCCTATAGTTTTTTAGTTGACGCCGGTGGCCGCCACACGCGCTCTCGCTTCTTATGGCCTGCACTAGCCACTAAACGCCGATACAACACGCCGTCACACGCCACCCGCGCATTTAAGGCCCAAGCGCCCGAAAAGTGCCATAAAACAGTGACTTTCTGAAGCCTACTCCTCGGCAACGGCCAGGTTAATAGGTTTGAAAAAAATAATGTTTATTATAAATTCATGAACAACATTATCAACATTTTATTTTTTCGTGCTATTAATACTTTTGTCTAAAAAAAATATTTAGCAATTTCGCAACTTTGCTTGGATCTTTAGAAACATTTTTACATACCTATAAAAATTGTTGGTTAAATATTCTTCAAAGTGAACATTGCATATGTAAATCAAACAAAATTTCGCAAAGAAAATGGATTTAACCCTTTGTGTATCCGGAACGTGGATCCACGCGAGACACAATAACTTTTTAATTGTGTCTCTAATTACGGCATACGAAAGGTCAGCCGCGCGCTTTCTGGGCGCTGTTGGCCGCAAATAAATGCACAGATTTGCGTACTGCCGCCTAAGCGGGTGCGAGAGGTGCGTCCACATAATTTTGGCCAGATGGTTCAAGGGACTATAAGCCTTAATCCTTTTTCAACTGAGTCCATTATGAAACTGCGTGTATTGGTTAAAAAAAACAGTAGCTACCGGCCAGAAGTGGCCGTCGCGCGCTTCGGCTGCTTTTGTAGCCGCTTCTAGCTTCTCCTGGCGGTTTTTGTGGCTCTGGCATGTAGCCCGTGTGTAGCGACCCTAAAAGTTATGACCTAACCTTAAAAATACATTTTAAAGACTAGTCACATTTCTTTACAAATCATAAAATTGGAAATAGACTCAAAAGTCATAACTTTGATCGTAAGTCGTTGGTTATTGGACAATAAGACTTATTTAAATTTTTATCTGGTTACGTAATATCGGTTCAGTTCAACGACCTTTCATGAAGGGAATTGAATAAGGTGTGAAGGGCACAGGTCATCAAACTGTTCGGTCAATTTAGTTGGTGGTGACGAATTACTTCCGCTTTAAGTACTGATTTGTATGTATCGAGGTAATATAAAGTAGGTTTATAATACAAAAAAAAAGACCACGGTAACTCTATCAAGCAATCCTGCAGCCCTAGCATGCATCAGCACACCGTCCATTTTTGCTGACAAATCTTTGAGGTGCGCAGGTATCAGCCCCGTCCATTTTGATGACAATATTTTTTTAGGGCTCACGTGTAAGACAATACGCCGTCGATTGGGGTTTAGTCCGTATCAGACAGCGAGCTAACCATTGCTCGCCGTCCGCAAACCCGCACCAACGATTGTCCATAAATAGGTACATACATAATATTTGGTCACGTAGTACCTTTTTATCGGCCTTTACAATCGTGTAGTTAATTATATTATTAAATTAAAACATGACCTCAAGCATTTAGTCATAATAACTTTATTGTACCTAAATTATTGTTCCATGGAGATGAAACTTTTTAGACCTTAATTAAGTCTAACGACAATAGTAATGCGTTGGGCTTAGGGTTCTTCATCATAACCTTCCTGCCCTTGTCCCGTTTTATTTAGGGTCACCGCAACACGTTTTTTTCTTCCATTCTGTCCTGTCACTCGTCACGCTATCATTAACTCCTTTTTCTTTCATATCACTTCTCTCACAATCCATTCTTCTTTTCTTTGGCCTCCCTCTCCATCTCCATCCATTGGGCTTAGGGTTGCCAGGTCTTAAAACTGAAAAACCGGACAGTGCACCCAGTTTAGGAAAAAATTTATTAGTTACATTTGGGTAAAATACCACATTTTATTTTTTAATCTTGCGTTTGTTTTTATTATTGACCATAAAACCTTTTTAACTTCTAATAAAACATCAATACAATTGGTTGATATAATTGTTACTTTGCTCTGCTTGTCCTAGCAAACTCATGACAAATAAAAAAAAATGGTCTAAAAACCTTACAAAAACCGGATACGCTCGACTCCGCCTAATTTGTCCGGACACGCAACCAAAAAGCCTGACTGTGTCCGGCTTTATCCGGCCCCCTGGCAACGCTAATTGAGCTTTGTATTTTGACAAAATGAGCAAAATTGAAACTGTTATAATTTATTTAAAAATGCAAGTATATTGTTTCTTTTAGTAGCATATATATGATAATATTAGCTTTGGTCAACGGCTTCACTCGCAAAGTAGGTTTCTCCATACAAACTTAGGACCCCGGTTTCATCTTACTATAGGTTACTTCTAGGCAAGCGTGCTCCATCGTCGGCCACATCATCACTTACCATCAGGTGAGATAGTGGTCAAACGCGAGCCTATCAATGATAAAAAAAAAAAAAAAATCTTAGAGGGTGAATTTTGGAAAATCCTCCCTTAGTGCTCACCTACGTCGTAAAAGGAAACCTTGTGCAAAATTTCACGCTCTAAGTCCCAGTAACTTCGGTTGTGTGTTGATATATCAGTCAGTCATTTTAATAGATGAGCATTAAATAAAGCCTCGCCACAACGACTGGTCCTGTGCATCTCGCATACATCGGATTCCCGCAACCGCCACAGTTCATCCCTAAGGCGACGCTTGGGGAAAGCTTATTTCTAGCTCTGGAGGCGACCTGTTCGGCCATTTCACAATCAGTTTAAAAATATAATTTACACAAACAATAAAAAAAACTTATTTTTGAAACGGTTACCCCGAAATTCGGGTTTTTTTAGGAAACCCGAAAAAATTGGGTTTTACTATCACTACACTGTCTTTCGGATGGAATAATGATGACGATTAAATACACACCTGTACATTGTACAATGTGCTCGTAACTTTGTAATTTTCTTATTTCTAATGACTGTTCGTGTAACATAAAATAAGGTCAGAGTTATTAGAAATCATTTATAAAGGTTTTTCTTTTCTTGTAAAGTATAAAAATAAAATCAAGGTGTTTT
Source organism: Mythimna ferrago (assembly GCA_910589285.2). Lineage (NCBI taxonomy): Eukaryota > Metazoa > Arthropoda > Insecta > Lepidoptera > Noctuidae > Mythimna > Mythimna ferrago. The sequence continues at coordinate 9,672,330 of OU342693.1, forward strand.
GTTTTTCTTTACTACAATTAACACCGACATGGAATGTATGTACCCTTTTATATGTTTTAAACTAAGTAATTAATAAAATGGTAGGTACGTTGAAAGTTTTACGAAGCACAAAGCTATGAAAAAATAAAACTTTTAGGTTAACGAAAAAAAAAGATACGGCCGTTTATGTTGCAAAAACGTATATTTCGACACTCAAATTCTCTCCTTTAATATTTCTTTTAGGGATTCGGGCACTTAGGATGGAAAAAAGTGTAACTTAAGTTTATTAAAAAATGATTAATTTTTCTAGTAAAATATGTATCTACCTATATAATTATTGACTTTTTTTATATTATAATCTTAAATGTATTATTATTTTTGTTTTCTTATTTAAAAATATAAATACAATAAATAATTATTTACATTATGCACAGAAAATAAAGCTTAATTTAAACGCAGTAAATAGAAAAAATCACAGTCTAAAAGTTCTATCATATTTTCATAAAGCCTCTACGAACGTAGCCGTAGCCGCGTAGCCTGCATCCTGCTACGGCCCCTACGCGGCCGCTACGAGCGCTACGAGACCGTTACGTAACTTTTGACGCTTGCACATTCCTCGCACAAGTTTAATTTCTACAAGCAGGAATTTAGCTTGAATAATATATATAAAAAAAATTACCTTGTTCATTCCATTTCCCATTTTCGTATATTACTATCCAAACTATTTAAACCAACAAAATTATTGTCGTCATCTTAACAATACATAACAAGCAACACACAACGTTTTATAAACATGTTTATTTAAAAATCAACGGTGGTATTTTAGCGTCATGTTCTGTCAAACTGTCAACACGTTCGCGTCACTATGACTACATTGTTGACGCCGGTGCGCCACGCGCTATCGATGTTGCCATCTAAGATCGGTTACATAAAAACTGTGACATGATGATAGGAAAGAGCACTGGTTGATGTCACTTTTGTCTTTCAAAGTTTTTTATTATTTTATCGCGCCTTTGTGATATCGATCGTGTTAGTGGTTGTGCGGCGGAGCATGACGTGCCCGGGACGCGTGCGGCGTGCTCGGCTGCCGGCGCGCCACTGCCGTCGGCTCGCTCAGTGGCGGCGACACTGCGTCTATAAAACCCTGGAGAGACGGCCGCTTGTCGATTCATTTATGTCGATGTTTTCAGCGTGAGTTTTGGTCTTGGATTTACGCGTAATCTGTTTTTAAAATTTAGACGCGAGACGCTGAGGATACTTTTAAACCACGATCACTGTCGTACTGTATATCTATAATATAAAAATGAATCGCAAAATGTGTTGGTAAGCGCATAACTCAACAAGGCCTGGACCGATATCGCTAATTTTTTTTTGTTGTGTTCGTTATTATGAGGAGAAGGTTCTTATGGAAAAAAAAAAATGAAAATTAGGGTAGTGTAGGGTAGAGTAGGGTAGTGTAGGGTAGAGTAAGGTAGAGGAGGGTAGAGTAGGGTAGAGTAGAGTAGGGTAGGGTAGAGTAGGGTAGAGTAGGGTAGAGTAGAGTAGAGTAGGGTAGGGTAGAGTAGGGTAGAGTAGGGTAGAGAAGGGTATAGTAGGGTAGAGTAGGGTATAGTAGGCTGAAGTAGGGAAGAGCGGGAGCGAAGCCGCGCGGGCAAAAGCTAGTAAGATACATATATAGATTTAGTGACCTATAAACTGCAGATAGCACCGCAAAATTTAACGGGGGACTAATATGCATAATTTGCGACCTAGGTATCAGACTATCATTTGAAATCTTTAATTGAAATCTTTGCAAATAACAGCATCAATTTTTGAATCGGATTAGAGTACACTCGCGCTATTGAACCCTAAACTTTAGCTATAAAATAGATTTTAGAAACAATTACAAGTACTATCTGTTAAATGTTACTTGAAAAGTACGGTTTGCAAAGAAAACTTATTTGTGTTTTTATATTTTGATTTATTTAACCGGGTTTTAGATAAATTTAAGTGTAGTACAAGCCTTATTGTTTAATCTAAATTAGATAAATGTATTATTTAAGTCGAAATTACTTTGAAAAAAATGTTTTCTCTTTTATTTTCATTGTTGGAAACAATTCACCTTCTCCTTCCATTCGCGACTACTCAGAAAATTTACACAGTGATGCAGATATGAACGGAATTAAAGAAACAGATTCTGATTAAACTTTTTCGTTCATGATTCGTAATATAGTTTTAAAATATCTTATTTTGCTTACCCTACCTCACTGATTTGTTTTGACAGCTATGACGTCACAACATGGCGCTAAAACGATCGTATTCATATTTGAATCGCATAGTATAGATATTAATATCTCAGCTATAGCGTTGAGCTCCTTCATAGTCCTAAGTTGAGCTATACGAATACTGACGAATGCTTCCACTGACTGGGCAGGTTTACTCAAATCCGTGTGATTATTTCCTCAAAAGACCATCTCAGACACTACTGCATAGTTCTCATATGATTTGACCATTACATGTTTGCTGTATGGACTGAGAGTTAATTTCGGTGTTTCTTCTTAGGGTAGTCAGCTAGGAAACACCGGCCTCATCTAGATCAAGTTTAAACTGACGAAACAATTTACGTGTAAAAGCATTTTTAAAAACCTATTTAAAAAATAAATATCTTTTATCATTTATATCGGTGGTCAAGTGAGTTGCAGATGAATGAAAAATTTTGTATTTTTGGAATGCGATTAATGTCTTTTTGGTTTCTTTTTTTAAATATCGATATTATTAATATCGTAACTACATCGGTCGCCAAGTGCGGTGCAGATGAGTGAGAAATCTTCGGGACACCCGATCGTCTTGCCGACTCGTTAACAGGTTTAATGGCGCTCTTAATAATACAAGCGATTCAATAAGACCTTCTTATTTAATGTATTTACAAGTAAAATCTAGAATATCATTGATAATTTCCATTTCTGAGTTATGAATATTTCTGTTTCAGTTGAGCTTTATCTAAATTGAATCTTTCGGTCCTAATATTACGAATCAATTTCCTTTGCTGAATTAAGAACATTCCCGGTGATTTGATTTTGTCTGTCTTTCTACACCTAATAAATATACATTTTTTTTAGTTGGGAAAATCATTTAATGACACCCCCGCTTTTGGGCGGAGCGGGAGATAGTGTCATCCTTTTACAGACTAAAAACCTGCTCCTGTTCCTGCTTTGCCATTGTTCCAAGGCCCCGGGGATCTCTTTTGCATCACCCATGGCCCCAGTAGGTTTCGACCCTGCTGGGCCTCTACGGTTGCTGACAACTCCTTGAGGTGCGCGTGGAACACTACGCGCCGTTGACGACCTGAGCTCGGTCCGGATGGTTGCCGGATGGGCGGATGGCGAGCTACCCATTGCTCGCCGTCCGCAAGCCCGCGTCTACGGCGGCCAGAAATCGGGATCGGAATCCCAGCGGCTGGCGCGCGAGGGTCATTGCCTCGTGCGTGCAGCCTACTGCTTCGCAGAAGGAGGCGACAGCGTGCCACACCTCGCTGCGGACCATGGCCTCTACCAAGGCCCGACGCGAGAGATCGATGCCGCCGAGCGCCCCCACGAGGACACGGCGGTGCTCTGCCCAGACGTAATACATATACATTAACATTACGCCTCTTTTCGCAAAAGGATAGGCAGTGGTTTACCTGATACATCCACAATTTACCAGTAGGTAGGTACATATTGTGACGCAGCTCAGCTCGTCGGTAGGCACGTATAGGGATACTCCTGAAATTAAACACTTCGGGCGGCGCACTCTTATATTTTTCTAACTTATTTCACGAATACATGCTATTCTTATCAAAATCACTTTAGCCCTGAAAAAACAACAGACATTCTTTTTTTCTACTAACTTTCAAAACTATTCTAGAACAGCATAATCCTTCGAATTATATTTTACAAGCCAGTTCGTTGGTTATTTAAAAAAAGCAACTCATGCGATCTCCTTTCGATATCACAATATTGACATATATCGAACTACTGTGATATTTCAGATGGGAAAAACCCAACTTTGTCCGACCCAGGAATTGAACTCAGGACTTAATTTCAGCTGTAGCTTTTGCGATCACTAGACCAACAAGGCTTTCAGAGGTACGTATGTACGTAATTTGTATTGTATCAAGTCAAAAGACTAAGGAATGTTTCAAACGAAATTTATAACTTTTTATGATGGTGTTGTTTTTTTTTTTCTTTACATCAGCAATATAAATAAAACACAGCCTTTGTTAAAATAATTAGTTTATTTTAATAAGTAGTTTCTTGTATATAATACTGAAGCTTACGCTATGTTATAAACATATTTGTACTCTAGTTAATATTAGCGGAATGATGATTTTTTAACAACTTAAGTTAACTACGATAGGTAACCTACAGTGCTGGATTAGCTACGTAGCAACAATAGCAAATGCTACGGGCCTCGTGCTTGTGTGTAGGGGTAGGCCCCGCTTGGACATACAAAAACAAGGCGAGATACCAACCTCTTTTTTTTAAGTGGGAAATCATCTAACGACATCTCCCGCCCTTGGGCGGAGCGGGAAGGCGTGTCAGGCGTTCACTGACTAAAACCCACTCCTGTTCCTTCTTTGCCTTCGTTCACCCCGGGGTTCACTTTCGCACAACTTATAGAAGATACCTGTGCCATATGAATTATAACCACTTCCGGATTCTCCATATAAAGAAAATGTAGCCAACTACCTCTAAACCCATCGATCATTGGTAGATTATATCATTATACCATCGATATTTGGTAGCGCCAAAGAGTCCTGTGGCCTGTTTAAAAAATAAAGTGGTTCTAATTCAGTGTTCTTTATAAAGATTTTGGGAGGCCCTTTGTAGAATTTGCTATAGGCCACACGTTGGCGGAATCCGGCACTGGTAACCTACAACTTATACAAGTAACTGCGTTCTAAAGATACAAAATAAAACCACAAAAATACTGCACTATCGTTTGGCTACTTCGAGTAGTTCCTATACTCGAGGGAACCCTAAACTATAAGTAGTATGGTGCCTTAAAACTTATCAAAAATTTAATCGGATACAATTAAAAATTTAGTTGCAACAAAACGGTCTCTATGTTAAAAATGAATAGGTTACTTCAAGGAAATTTTCTTTTTGAGGTGCAAAATCTTTAAATGACTTCTGCTTTAGAGTAGAGCAAGAGGGCGTACAGACTTTTACTGACTAAAACCTGCCTATAAATGGTGTAAGGGACAGCCCTCCACAAACTTTAAGGGCTTGCCTCTCCATACAAACTGTCCAATCAAGTTAATAATTTTGTATGGTGAGGCGGATTTTTTTTTTCGTTTCCTGAAAAAAAATGTATGGTAGGTTGTTCAGTTTTGTCTACTGAGCAAGCCCTTAAAGTTTGTGGAGGGCTGTCCCTTACACCTTGTATTTCTTCATTCGCATTTCAGGGCCACGATAACTTTAAAACCAGCACCGTAGATGTCTGGATTAGCCCAGAGTCACGGTATATGCTGAGCAACGGCCCATTCCTGCTTAGATGCGACGCACAACTTATAATTTTAGATTGTATTAGTATATAATTATGATTTTCTTTTAGTTTTAGTTACTCTTTCTTAGGTTAATTTTGTTTATGTTTGTCCCTGTTATGGCCAGCGTCAAAATGCAACAGATAGGTAATCTAGACAACTCCGTTGTCTATGGTACAAGATGTAATATAAGCTCGTTACACACATGGCCTGACAAGGGACTGGCTTTTATATTTTGTGCGTTCTTTTGTATTATTGAATTTTGAATTGTATTCCAAGTTTTGTTATTTGTGCGTCTATATATAGGCGGAATAAACATATTTTCTTTCTTTTCTTTCTTCTTCTTTAAACGTTATACCTAAATTAGTACTTGACTACGATGCCACCTAATAGTAAGCAGTGATGCAACTGATGATGGTGAATCGCACCAGTTTATTAAGAAACTATTCTCTCTAGCCTTGAAGACACCTAAATTATAATCAGAACTTGCTCCAACCCTTCGATGTACGCGGTATAAACGACGAGGCGAAACGCTTAGTCCGGACCGTTGAGGTGTCAACAACATAGGGTAGTACTCTTTCAAATAATCCCGCTGTGGTAACTTCTAGGTAAGCGTGCCCAATCGTCGACCACATCATCACTTACCATCAGGTGATATAGCGGTCAAGCGCGAACTTATCCATAACAATTCTATAAAAAAACACTACATTAATGGTTAGGATGTTTTTAATATCGTGTGGATTTCATCACGCATGCGGGTTTGCTCCGAGTGCAGAAAACTAAAAAATGCGAAAAAAAAGCGCCCCACATGCGTATTCCACCCATTACAATAAATACTTGTATGAAATGGACACTTGTGGGGGTTGTACGTGCGGAGCAATTCCGCATGCGTGATCAAAACCGCACGATATTTAAAAACATTCTTAGGATGTGAAATGTTTTTACGCACAGTAGTAAATACGCCTAAATAATTTGTTAGATTTAAGGTGCTTTGTGGTACATCATCTATTTATACTTTAGTTAAACGTTAAGTACCCAACTGATGAAGCAGTGTGTACATGAGTAGGTACTTATAAATATGCCGTGCCTCATTCTTCCTTAGTCTTGGTCCTAGGCTGAGCCACCAAAGCTAGGCCGAATACGATCAACAGAGCGCCGGCCCACCATCTCACGGACGAGGCTTCTTCGAACAGCGTTATGCCTATAACACCCTGAAATATAAAACACACATTTGTAGAAACTTTGTATTAAGGTAGCTTCTGTCAGCGGCTTCGCCTGAATAAAAGTTGAAAATTATCCCAAGAAAACAAACTCCCGGGATAAAAGTATCCTAGGTTTGTCCTCAATTCTTCGGAGATATAACCCGTGACGAGGACTCGATGGAACGTTTGGTGGTGCAAGGGAAAGTTAGGGCAAAAGATGTCGTGGACGCTCTCTACGCAGCAGCATATATGAGAACTCCGAAGCCCGCAAACACAGAGCTGCATGGCGTCGTATCGCGAGAGAGGCGGTGGTGCGGGACTCGACCGACACATGACCACGACCACTGTCAAGAGTGCACGACTGAGAATAAGACGTATGTCCTATTCCATGTGCTAAATTTCATGTAAATCTGTTCAGCCGTTTAAGTGTGAAGGAGACGCAAATATACTCACACATAAATACATTCATTTGCAATATTAGTGTTTTTTTGTAGGTGGAAATCCACTTAATTACTTCTCCCGCTCTAGGGTGGAACAAGCGGGCATATCAGACTTTCCAGAAAACCCAGCTATGCTCCTTTAGCTGCCCTTTGCTTTCTAGGACCACGGATTTCCTTTTCAGAAATTCTTGATGGCCCTGGCGCACATCAGCTCTACTGGACCCTTACAGTACCTACAATAGCCCTGCTAGGCCCTTACGGTACCTACAATACTATAGTGTGAAGTTATATTAAAAGTTATGAGGTCCCTTTATAGGCCATTTTCAATTGAAAACTCAGAGGCCGTGTAATTGAGTTCTAGATACTGTTACAAAATTCTAAGTTATAATCAAACAAGTTTCCGTCATCGTCGTCGTTATCTTACATACTAATATAACACAGTGGAAGAGTTTTTAGTTTATTTAAATGCATTTAACTCTGGAACTGCCAGTCGGATTGGAAAAAAATCTGTCTTTATATCATAGCCAGATTCAAGACGAACTTAAAGAACCTATAGTTAACTAACATCAAGCTACGATTCACGGAAGAACAGTAACGAAAGACTTCATCTTTTCATTTCTTTGGTCAGTGTTAAGTTTAGAAAATATTTAGTTTATACAGCAATATAGTCTTATAGGAGTGGCAGGCGGTTGCCTCCTTCTGCGAAGCAGTAATGCTAGCAAAGGAGGAGGCCGACTGCATCAGGTAACGGCGCGCACGCCCTAACCGCCGCCAGGATTCCGATCCCGATTTCCGGCCACCGTAGGCGCGGGCTTGCGGACGGCGAGCAATGGGTAGCTCGCTGTCCGACCGTCCGGTAACTGTCCGGACCGAGGCCAAGTCGTCGACGACGCGTACTGTTTCCTGGGTAGTTTGGAAATACAATTGGACCCACTAGATGGTGCTGCAATCGGGTTCTCAATTATTTTTATGATAAAAAGCCTTCACACAGGACGTCTGTAGGGACCGCTAGTTTTCTATAAAGTTAATTTCGGAAGTCGGTGTCAAAAAATGACGAAACAAAACTCGAAATTAAAGTTAATTTCCTTTTTTTTAGTTCATGTTTGAAGTTGGTTGTATTTTTTAACATAAAGAATGAAATGAAAAGAGCTTTAACAAAAAAAAGACTTTTATTTCTATAGATAGTTTTTTAGCCTTATTGCGAAACAGACACTAACCACGTTTGACACGTTCGAAAGGTTCTAGGGAAAGTTTTAACAAAATGAACTAGGTACTGGCAAAGGCAAAAGGCCGAGCCCGGGTTCTGCTCTTTTGGTAGGGCTATTGGGGGTGACAGCTTTTTCGGGTCCACTGAATTTCGGGACAATTGACGTGCCCCGGTGTGGCTACATGACACATTCAATTTAAATGTTGAGATGCAATTTGATGTACGATCGCGGTAATTTCTGCCTGATCACTCAAGCGAATTTTTTTCGCTTGAATCCTACGGCGCGGCGCCATACAAATCCTTTGAAGTTTTCATTTCGAGTGCAAGCAATGAACTTAGCAGTGGTCAGGCGGAAGCGTCTATGCTAGCAAAGGAGGAGGCCGACCGCATCAGGCAACGGCGGCGCTCACAGCGCCCTAGCACAGCCGCCGCCGGGATTCCGATCCCGATTTCCAGCCACCGCAGGCGCGGGCATGCGGACGGCGAGCAATGGGTAGCTCACTGTCCGACCGTCCGGTAACTGTCCACACCGAGCCCAAGCCGTCGACGGCGCGCACTGTTCCCGCGCGCCTCAAGGAGCTGTCAGCAATAGCAGGGGCCCAGCTGAGTCGAAGCCTACTGGGACCAGGGTTAATTCGAAAGATAGCTCAAGCCCCGGTACGAAAGGCAACGAAGGAACAGGAGTGGGTTTTTAGTCAGTAAAACTGACACTATCTCTTGCGGGGAGAGGGGGGGATGTCATTAGATAATTTTCCCAACGAAAAGAAAAGGCGGAAGTGTCTTTGATGGTAGGTACAGGCTTTGCTAGCGTAGGTACTACCTAAATATATAATCTGCTATGGTTAAACTACTATTAGCACGAACAATGTTCCATCATAAATAGATTAACTTCAGATAGCCGAGTGTTATTCCGGTTAAATAAGTGTTAGGTACTTGTTTTTGCAGAGAGGGTCCTTTCTCCTACTTTCTCTTGACTGATATATTTTTTTACGTGGTTGGAAATTATTAAATAACGTCTCCCGCTCTGGGTGAAGTGAAAGGGAGTATTTATTTATTTATTTATTTATGTATCCTTTATTGTACACCAAGATAATAAATTACAAATTTGAGCCTTATATTTAAAATATACAATTGGCGGCCTTATCGCATTCCGCGATCTCTTCCAGGCAACCTGGTATGGAAAGCGATTGACTGGACATAAAATGGGGTTGCACATGGTGCATTACAAAACAAGCTAAACAATTACTGGTGAAGAAAAGAAAAACAAAGTACTATACTTAACACTAAAATACATACTTAAATACATACATACTAAATAATAATTATATAGGCAAGAAAACAAGTAACAACTACAATTTATACAGCTAAAAACGAAACAAGATTACAAGGACAAGTAATATTCCTTCACAAGTGTTTTGAATGTATGTAGTGACTGCGCGCGTTTTATTGTATCTGGCAGAGCATTCCAGAGACGTGTGGCCTGGACAGTAAAGGACTTGTCAAAAAACGTAGTGGAATGCATCGGCATTTTGAGTCTCAAGTTATCTGATGACCTAAGAGATTTCGTATGCGAATCACTAAGAAATTCAAACCGTTTCTTAAGATAAAGAGGGGTGAAAGGGGAAAATAGCACATTATACAAGAGAGAGAGAATATGAGCATTCCGGCGAAGGCGGATTGGCAACCACTTGAGCTTAACACGGAATTCGGAAACATGATCATATTTGCGTAAACCAAATATGAACCTTATGCAAAAATTTTGAAGTCGCTCAAGTTTATCCAGTTGTACTTCAGTGAGGTCAAGATAGCTGGCATCAGCATAATCAAGGATGGGAAGAAGAGATTGAGCAAGCGCAATCTTGGTGGCAGTTGGTAGAAAATTACGCAGTCTTCGCAAAGATGAAGCAGATGCGAATAATTTACGACTAACTTCCTGTAGCTGGGCAGTCCACGAGAAATTCGTGTCGATAAATATCCCCAAGTTCTTAACTTTCTCACTGATGGGAATTATGGAATTGTCAAAAGAAACTTGGGGAAGAGTCGTCCAATCAATCTTTGAGACCGTCCTAGAACTGCCCACCACAATAACCTGCGTCTTTAGGGGATTCATCGTGAGTCCATACTTCTTACTCCAGTCACATATACGGGCCAGGTCACGGTTTAAGGTCATGATGGCCTCCGATAAATTTCCGAGAGGAGCTCGTGAGTAAATTATAGTGACTAAAACCCACCTATGTTCCTTCTTGCCCTTTTTTCCAGGGCCATTGTAACTCTTTCGAACAATCCCACAGCCCTAGCTGGTATTAGCCATAGAAGGCCCTGCCATTTTTAATGTTAGCTCTTTGGAGAGTGCGTGGAACAGAACGCGCCGTTGACTTTGGCTTGGTCTTTACAGGACGGCTACAGTTACCCATTGCTAGCCAACCGCAAACCCACGGCTACGGTGACTGGGAATCGCCTTGCAACTCCTGACGTCCGAGGCGTCGCCTGCGGTGGCGGCTGCTGCGTGAGGGAGTTCGTTCTCTCACCCTAACTGCGTCATGTACTACTTCGCTTGCGTAACTACTTCACAAAAGGAGGTGACTGCTTCCCTTTCCCCTCGCACCCTACCATGGCCTGAACCAGGGCCGGATGCGAGACCGCCGCCACCGATTGCCCCCTCAAGGACACGTGGTGCAAGCGGAAAGTGAGGACACTGTAGCACCTCTGTAAGCACTCCGTAGAGTAGTAAGGGTTGACCAGACGGTTGCAAACTAGCGTTTCCATCAAGGTCACCTTGGTATATTTGTTTGGTTCGTGTTGCGGCTACATGGATGTAAACCACGCGCCAACACGTTCGGTGGTTGGGAAAACGCGCCTCCCAACCAAGGGCGTTGAAGGACATGGATTACCTACAATTGCTGTCTACACGGATTGAAACTAGCAAGGTCAGTTTGGTTGGGACGTTGGCTTGCAACCGTCTGGTCTGGTTTATGATTATACACTATCCTACTTTTTCTGGTATTCTACGGGACGTGATCTTTATTGCTATGCATTTGATGATTAGTTAAGGAATTAACTTACCGATAGCACATAACTGGAGGCCGCTGATATGACGGTAGGAGCTGCCGAGTTTGTAGCTGCATCAAGGGACCGGAGGTAATGTCTGCAGCCCCAAGTGTTGGCCAACACCATGGCCACTAGCAGGGCACCCCATATGATGTAACTATCGCCCTGTAGGTGGGGGAGAAGGGAAGTTAGATGAGTATGGTTTTTGTCATTGTCTTAAACTTTCGAATACCTACCGCAATTAGACACAATAGAACGCCTTTGCTTGGGGTTTAATGATAAATGCGAAAGTTTGGGTGTGTACGTGCATGTGTGTACGTTTGTCACACCTTCACGTTCAAACGGCTGTACGGGTTTGAATGATATTTAGCACATGGGTAGTCCTTGTCCTGGAAAAGGTTAGGATAGGTACTTTTTAGGAGTTTCTACTGACACGTGGGCGAAGTCGCTAGCAGAAGCCAGTTTTCCATATTCCAGGGGCCAAATAGGTATCTACTTTATGGAGTCTTTGGTTGGGACACGAAGTACTTGAATTGGTAGGTACCTACAAGTTGGGTAACCTTTATTATTGCAATTTTAGGATAATTTTGAGATAATTCTTATAACTATCTGAAGGAGGCCTTTGTTCAACAGTGGACGTCTATCAGCTAAAATGTTGATGATGAGATAATTATAGGGAAAACCAATTTACAAATCCCAAATAAGTAGGTACGAGTATATAAGGACTAGCTATGTTTCAGGCGGGAATAATTTCGGACAGAGCTTTTCAGGTATAAGTTACGTCACTTTAAGCAGTTATTCATATTTTTGATTGTTTTAACTAACATTGCAGCCACATCTGACTAGTCATACTAGATAATAATTAGGATTAGTTAGGATCACTTAGCATAGGCAGAAAGTACTGACTGAACTCACGGTAATTATTCAGTCGGTCATCAGCCCGTATAAGTTCAGTAATGAATGCATGAGTCATTAGTAACAGACCGACGCCTACGGAATATTTATTAGCGGGACACTATCGATCAGGCTGTTTATGATGCACTGACATAGGTAGTATAAGTACCGACACGAATCTTGAGCGCTCAGCGACAGAGTAGGGATCGCTTTGCGCATTCCATACATCGCGCGAGCCAATCGTCGTCGTTGTTAGATACATGCAGCAAGCGCAGGGAACGAATCACGAGTGACGTCTATGACACGATGCACGAACCAAAAATAATTCTCGTCTTTAAATTGCAGTTTTTTTTTTCGTCTACATAGGCACAGGCCATTAATTGCCGGCACGGATCTTGAGTGCGGGCTTCAAATTGCGCAGAAGTCAAATATTCGGTCTCTTTAGCGGTGTGAAGTGAGACGTGGGGGCGGGGAGTGTCAGTGATTGGCTCGCCGCGCCATGGCGTCATAGACGTCACTCATGATTCGTTCCCTGTATTGCTGCATGTAGGTATCTAACAACGACGACGATTGGTTCGCTAATGTATGGAATGCGCAAAGGGATCCCCACTCTGACGCCGAGCGCTCAAGATTCGTGACGGTAATTGTTGCTCTGTACCGCGGCTATCGCTCTATGCAGCGAAGGAATGATATAGGAAATCAATTTCGCATAGTGACACGAAGATGATACAATTTCGCAAATCATAGACAGTAAACAGTTGGTGCAAAGTAAGTAGGTAGATAGGTAGGTACCTTGGATTAGGTCTAAGGAGTGCGACTAAGTAATACACCAAGATTACTCTTAGAAACATGTTTATTATAATAGGCATTAATGCAAAACAACGGACGTACATCCTGATAGTATTTTTATTATCCTTATCTAGCAAAATTTATGCAAACGTAATGATTAAAAACTTAGTTATTATTATTGTTAGAACTCTTCCGCACAGATGCGACTTATCTCAGGCGGTTATCACACTGCAACGCACCCCGCAGCGTAGTGCGTAAATGCGTGTCTTAACGTTGCTTGTATCTTATCTCCGTTTGTATAGAAAACACGCACAGTCCAACACACTGAAAATGCATCCACGCGCGTTCATGCAGATCACGCACCTACATGCGGAGAAACACACATTCACGCGCGTGGGTGCGGAGCGACACGCAAGGTATGGCACACTGAGTCTCGTAGTACCGTGCGTGATTTTGTATGAAATGAATGCGTGCCTGCGTGAATTTACAAAACACACATACGCGCGTGAGTGCGTAAAAAACCCGCACGATGATGCGGATCTGCACTCCCGCAAGTACGTGCGTAGGTGCGTTTTCACGCGCTACGCTGCGTGATGTGTGGCAGTGTGATTACCGCCTTAAGTATATGGAAACAATTAGGTTAGGTTATATTAATATAGTACAAAATATATTTACAGTAAGATTGGGTCGTTAATGGGCGATTCTTTCAAACGGAGAGAATGTCTCATTTATCTGGCTTACTTTGCGTACCTATCTATTTTGTGTCGTAAGCCAATGGACGCAAATGAGTGCCTTTGATACATTTAGTGATCGGGAAAAACTAATGCAAATAAAAATATCAAATTGTAAAGAAAAAACTAGGCCAGATGAATGAGACAGTCTCTCAGTTTCAAAGAATCATCCTAATTCCAGAGCTGCTTATTTTTATTGTCAATATAACTAAAATAAGTGTAAATAAATTATCTTCTTCACAATAATTTGAGCTGCCTGCCTTTAAAGCCTGAACTAAATCGTCATCAATTTTCATTGACCATAGTCTTGTTTTCAAGGTAGGATTTCGTCCTACTTGTTACATGTACCATCGTAGTAATTTCTGCCTGATCACTTAAAAAAATTCGCTTGAATCTTGCGACGCGGCGCCAAACCAAACCCTTAGATGTCTTCGTTTCGAGTGCAAGCAAAAATGAACTTTGCGGTGGTCAGGCGGAAGTGTCTTTGGCGGTACGGTTGTTAAAGGGCAGATTTATTTAGGAATCAGGCAATTTCGTATGATAAAATCCCACCTGTGTGAAAGACCCCTTATAATTTTATCCACGATTCCACCTAATTTATAATTTACGGGTCGACACTCAAGGTCGAGTCGTGTCATTTTTTCTTAATTCTACTAGCAATCCACTCTAAACCTAAATGAAGGCCTTCACCAGTAAGTCCGCAGCACGCTTGTATGTGCCACGGATGTTGCTTTATCGACGTCAGCTCCAACTGTTCCGATATCTCAGCTGCCGTCATCGAGCCCTTCACATCTTGTTTGTTCGCGTACACCAGCAGGCACGCTTTACTAAGCTCCTCATGTTTCAACATCTGATGGAGCTCATCACGACATAAGCTCAACCGTTGCCGGTCCGTCGAGTCCACCACCATTATCACAAACTCACTGTTTGTGAAGTAAGTGTTCCAAGCTGACCTCAGACTCTGCTGTCCACCCAAGTCCCACATCACAAAGCGTAAACTCTTCCACACAAACTCTTCCACATTCGAGCCTATGGTTGGTCTAGTATGAACAGTCTCTCCTAGTAGCAACTGGTACAGAATTGTCGTCTTGCCAGCATTGTCCAAGCCCACTAGGAGCAATTTGTGTTCCTCATTACCGAACAAGCTCCAGATCTTCGATAGCAGTAAACCCATTCTTGGCAATGTTTGCGCCACTCCACTAAAAAGATTAAGGAGATTAGGCCGTCAGTTATTAAAGCATAAAAAAATAATTCATTATTATTAAACATTTTAGAGAAAGTATTCATAAGTAATTCTAGAGGTATATTAAAATGAAAACAACTTCGTGTTCTGCTTATCTTCAATTCAATATCGAGATAACATGTTTACAGCGTTGTTAACAGCGCCATCTAGCTTTACATGTAGAAAACAAAACAGTTTTTCTCTCTTTCTAAAATTGAATGAATTCACCGTAAAATTCAGTATCTAGGTACACTTGCAAAAGTACCTATCTACCAATATCAAAACAAAACACTGAACAAAATAAATTACACACATTTGTATCCGTATGGTACCTATTCCAAAGTACCTACGTAATTAAAGCACCTAATCTTATCGCACTACCAAACTTTCACTAAAGAATAAATAATAAACTTACTACGACACTGGCTGTTCCTGATAATTTTCCCAATGTGCTACCAGCTGATGCCCATATACCGGCTAAAAATGCTTCATAAATCATGATTTGGATATAAAAACATTTAACAAAACAATTGACGACATTTAGGTTATGAATAAAGAATCGATTTTATTCATAAAAAAACAGCGACGCTCCTTTCTACGTAGAAAACTAGTTTTGGTTTTCTGTAATCTTTTGAAATAAATATTGTTTGCTTCATTTGTACGACATTTAAATTAGTTATATAAAGTAAAAAAATATATAATTATTTTCATTTTTAATAATTTTGTTTAAAAACAATATTTTGGGCTTGCGTAAAGTGACTGAGTAAATATTTTTGCTTGAACACTCCGTGAACCACAATTATATCAATCAAAGTATATTTTATCTGTGATCAGATTAATGTCATGTCATGTTGACACCTTGTGAAAAATGAACTTTTGGTGATTTTAATTCGACATTTCGTAGCTCTGTGCCTTCGTATTTTGTTATAAACGGCGTATTCAGTTGCAGTAATTCAGTATTCGTTTGTCTTGGAAGTGTGAATATCGTTTAAAAGTTTATATTAAATTTCGTTTTTTATTCTAGTATTATTTTTTATTGCTATTTATATTGAATATCCATCGCGTTTTGGTTTTATAACTTCGCAAATCGCAGCTAAACGAATCTTAAAAAATGGAAAACGTGAAATCTGGTGATAACGTGCTAATAATTTGGAATAACGATAATCAGAACAGCATAAGCAGTTTAGTGGAAGAGATTAAAGCAGTAATTGAAAATGGATCAGTTGTTCTGGAAAACTCTGAAATGATTACTGAATGTAAGCACTTTCTTTTTTTAACTTTCATAAATCAAGCTCACAAAAAAAAACAACGTAAAATGCCCTTTCAAAGCTAGTACTAAAAATTAATTGATCTGCTGTCAAAATGCTCTTATTTACATCTAAATCCGAATCGAGGGAACATTCCCT
This sequence comes from Mythimna ferrago, assembly GCA_910589285.2. NCBI lineage: Eukaryota > Metazoa > Arthropoda > Insecta > Lepidoptera > Noctuidae > Mythimna > Mythimna ferrago. Next base: position 9,688,751 of record OU342693.1, read on the forward strand.
AAGACGACCTACTGACTGATTGTCTGGAAGAACATAGATTAAATTGTACTTATTTATTTTAGCTTCCCGCCCTGCATCATCATATGACGCTGTGTTATCAAACTGGTTGGCCCCACACACTGTAAAACACACCGACAGTATCTTGGCAATTATTGTAAAACTCCTCAAGCCTAGTGGTAAACTAATTCTAAAAGATGCAGCAGATCTCACAAGCACACTCAAAATAAATGGATTTGTTAATGTCACAAAGTCTTCCGATAATTTATATTTAGCTGAGAAACCTAAATTTGAGGTAAGTGTCACTTAACTCTAGAATACTAGCTGATGCCCGTGATTTCGTCTGTGCAGGTTTAATTCTTTGAGTACATTATTTTATTCTCCAAGGTCCTATCTATCTTTATACCAAAATTCATCAAAATGCAATATCTTTATAAATTATAGCCTATGTGTTATTCTGATGTATAAACTATATTATTATAAAATTTCATTTAAATCCATTCAGTAGTTTTTGTGTGAAAGAGTAACAAACATCCATACATACAAACTTCCACATTGGTATTTGTATTTCAGGCTGGTGACAGCAATACCATAACTAATGCGCGTATTTAGCTTAGCTTTCTTGTTTATAATATTAGTAGGATACTTATTTGACACAGTATTCTATGTTGCCCTTTATTTAAAACAGGCCATGTGCTTTAACAAACCCAGCAGTGTTGCCATTTTAGTGATTGAAATCAGTTAAAGTCAACAGCTAAGTCATTATTACGTTATTCGTCATTTTTAAGTAGTGTAGTATTGTCAGTTGATACCTGATGCCCATTGTGCTTTGACATTACAATGGCTCTAGTTTAGTGCATTGTCTTTATAGGAATATTATTATCTCATAACTGTAAATTACTCATCATCATCTTACCTTGTTCGGTGTTATTTGGGATCAGTGCTACATATGTTTTTCTTCCATTCTCTCATCACCCGTCACCCGTCACTCGCCCACTAACTCTCTTTTCTATCGTATTACTCCTCAACAATCCATCCATCTTTTCTTTGGGCTCCCTCTAGCCTTCCATACATCCACATGTACTTATACTCCTTTTAAGCACAAATTACTGATTTGTATTCATTAAACCCCAAGCTAACGCCGGCGTTCACGCATCTACATATTGTCTTACTATTGTGTCTCAAATTGACGGAATCTGAAAGGTTAAATTACAATCTTCTATGTCATTCCAGGTTGGTTCTAAAGCATCTTTAAAACTGAATGGGAAACCGACAGTCTGGAAACTAGAAGACACAGTTGAAGATGCATGGACAGGAGCAAATGACGATGACATCATTGATGATAGCCAGCTCTTAGATGAGAATGATCTGAAGAAACCAGACCAGAGTTCATTGAGAGGTATATTTTAAATTAATATATAAATAATTCCCTCAAATGTTTGGGCCCCTATGATTTGTTTTTTCAAAGCAAACCATAGGGGCCCAGCAAGATCGTAGCCTACTGGGGCCATGGGTTGTGCGAAAGAGAACCCTGGGGCCCTGGAACGAAGGCAAAGAAGGAACGAAAAGGAGTGGGTTTTAGTCACTAAACGTGTGACACACCCTTCCGTTAAGCCCATTAGCGGGAGAAGTCATTGGGTGTTTTCTCACCTAAAAAAAACATTTTTAACTTAAACTATTTTTTTTTCTCGGCTTCACCGACTTGACCTTATTTATAATAAAAAATAAAAAAATGAAAATGCCAGCAAAAAGTGCCTTGTAAGAACATAATTTATTCAACATAAAATAACAAGTTTGATGATAAGGGACACTTATCAATTGTTACCCACATTGCGCGTTATCTTGATAACAAAACGACGCCTGTGTTGAGGTTTTGTGTTCCGAACCTGCATTCATTGGCCTCACCTACATAACTCAGCTTAGAATGATTTGGTTGAGGTTTTGTGTTGCGAGTTGCGACTATCCCAATGACGCGACTCATTCACGCAAGGTCAATGGCTTAGTAAGTACAACTCGTAGAACAGGTTTATTTTTGTCTGTGTTAAGGTACATTTCACATTAATGTATACAAATTAAACTAGAACACCTATATTTTTACAAAGGGCATAAAGATGTCATTGACTGTCATTTACTGTGATGATAATTTGTTTACTTGAAAGAATTTTTGTACTTATATTTTAATATATTTCATTATGTATTAGTTCTTGAGTTAAGTAAGTCTATAACGAGAATAGGGAGTTAACAATAATTTCTATGCTTGTATATTAGCTATAACATTTATTTAAATGTTTTCAGTGTGTGCAACGACGGGTAAACGGAAAGCGTGCGCAGACTGTTCGTGTGGTCTTGCTGAGGAACTCAAGGGAGAGGTCAAGGATACACCGAAATCATCCTGTGGAAGCGTAAGTATTTTATCCAACATTTGCTTTTGCCCACAACTTCACCCGCGTACATAAAATACTATATATCTAAAGCCTATGTCACTCAGGAATAAAGCAGCTTTCTATCGGTGAAAAAATTTTCGCAGTCGGACCAGTACTTTCAGAGATTACTATCTACAAAGAAAAAAAAATATACAAAACAAACTTTTCCTCTTTATAATATTAGTATAGACAACAACTACAGGCGAAACTCATACTTATTGCGTGCGAGTAAGGACTTCAAATTCTTTATAGAATTCTCATTTGATCCATTTACCATTAAAACCCATTCTGCACACACTCGGCTGACAGCTGACTTTTTTAAAAAGTGCACAGTGCTCATTTGTATATAATAATAATAATAAGCCTCTTATCCTGAACTGTTTCTTTAACTTTGTGGTTGACTCTTATCTTTAAGTTATAAAATATCTCTGAGTTCAGTGTACCTCTTGGCAAAGGCCTCCTCTAACAATTTCCATTGTACTCTGTCTCTTGCAACCCTTCTCCATTTTGAGCCTGCTGTTAATTTTAGTTCGTCTTCCCATCTCTTGCTTTGTCTTCCTCTGTTCCTTTTCCCATCTCTAGGGTACCAGTCAGTTATGATGTTGCTCCACTTTTCTTGTTTATCACGTATCATGTGCCCAGTCCACCTCCACTTCAAACTATCTATTCTAGTGAGTATGTCTGTGACTTTTGTCTTACTTCTTATGACAGTGTTTCGTATCTTATCTTGTTTCTTAATACCTATCATACTTCGTTCCATAGCTCTTTGGCAGTGTTCCAGCATGTTTCTGTGATGTTTTGTGAGAGCCCAAGCATTTGTATATAAGTGATATTTAATTATATTCTTTTTTTATCGTGCTTGTTAATGATCCTAAGATTTCTACTACTTAATCTGTTTCTACCCGTGAGAATTTGTAATTGGTTCAATGTCGCATATTTACACTATTGTTATAGCTGTTGGTTCTTTTACGATTAAATAAATAAATAAAATAATGTTTGCTAAGAGGTATTGGTTGCATGGTATTGGTTTGACAGAGCACGAAAGCAGAGCCAGGAGGAAAATAAAGTGTGTAATAAATATTTAGAAATCCATAAGGCAATAAGTGGTATCTTTTTGGCTGTTTCGATAAACTCGCGAACTTGACCTACTCTTGCGCAATGGGTAAAGTTCATTCCATTGTCAATTTAAGGCTGCACGCCCACTTCCGATAATCGGTGACCGATTTTTTGTAGGAGAAAAATAGAACACACTGACAGCAATAGTTCACCGCACACGTCCTACAAAAAGTCGGTCAGAAAACAGAACAATGTTACAAATATACAAAATCGACCCGATTATCTGCCCTACAAAAAGTCTGCGTGGGCGGGTAGCGTAATGTGGATGCTACTTTCGAAAATTTGAATTTTGCGGGAGACTACAGGTCTCCCGCGAAATTCAAATTTTCGAAAGTATTCTAGCAGTAACAATAGTACGAAACAGTGAAGGAAAATATCGTGAGGAAACCGACATGTCCCAGAACCAAAAATTCGAAGACATGTGACATCCATCAACCCACACTGGGCCCGCGTGGTGGATTACGGTCCATTCCCTCTCATAGAGAGAAGGCCTGAGTCCCAACAGTGGGAACATTATAAGGCTGACTATGCTATGTAACAGTAGTTAACCCTATTGACTACATGAATTAGGCATTAATTTATCAAGATATTCACGGGTTAGACGAACTGAGAGATGATAATTTTAATGATGATGGCGGCATAGATTGTCGCCATCATCATTAAAATTATCAATTGTCCATTGTCAGCGCTCAAGATCCGTGCCGGCAATTGTACAAATACAATTGCCGGCACGGATCTTGAGCGCTGGCTTCAAGTTGCGCAGAAGTCAAATATTCGGTCTCTTAAGGCGTAAAGTCCCTTGAACCATGTGACCGAAATTATGTGAACGCAACACTCGCACTCGCCTAGGCGGCAGTACGCAAATCTGTGCATTTATTTGCGGCCAGCAGCGCCCGGAAAGCGCTTTAAATCCATTTTCTCTGCGAGATATTGATTGATTTACATATGCAATGTTCACTTTAAAGAATATTTAACCACCAATTTTTATGTGTAAAAATGTTTCTAAAGGTCCAAGCCGTTTCGAAGGAGTAGGGAAAAGTGGCGAAAAGTTGCGAAATTGCTAAATATTTTTTTTTGACAAAAGTATTAATTGCACGAAAAAATCAAATGTTGATATTATTGTTCATGAATCTATAATAAACATATATATTTTTCAAACCAATTGACCTAGCCGTTACGGAGGAGTAGGCCTCAGAAAATCACTGTTTTATGGCACTTTTCGGGCGCTTGGCCCTTAAGTGGTGCGAAGTGAGACGCGGGGGCGGGGAGTGTCAGTGATTGGCTCGCCGCGCCATCGCGTCATAGACGTCACTCATGATTCGTTCCCTGTCTTGCTGCATGTATTTAACAACGACGACGACTGGCTCACCAATGTATGGAATGCGCAAAGCGATCCCCACTGTGACGCCGAGCGCTCAAGATCCGTGACGGTAATTGTACTAATGAATCACTCTTTAGAAAGTCATGCCTAACGGCCTGTCAAAAACACGAAGTTTAACAATTTAATCCTAATGAAGAAAACTGCAATACTAAATTGATTTTCTTGCTAGTGACCTTAAATAAGTTTGCTTTAAAGAATTTTTCACACAGGCAAAGTTGTACAACTTTGCTTTGTGTGGAAAATTCTTTTCTAAACAACTTCATAATTCTAACTCTACGGGAAAAAAATATCGGTGGCGGTGAGCTCTCATGCCGGGTCCCGATACAGGCCAGAGCTAAGGGCGGATCCAGATTTGGCGCCAGGGGGGTCACATAGTCGCATAGTCGTGTTTTATTTTTTGGTGAGTAAAATCATCCAAATGACATCCTTTCCTTTTTTCCTTGCCTTTCGTGCCGGGGCCGAGCTTCCCTTTCGGATAACCCTGGCCCCCGTAAGCTTCGACCCGGCTGGGCACCTGCTTTTGCTGACAACTCCTTGAGGCGTGCGGGAATAGAGCGCGCCGTCGACGATTAGGGCTCGGTCCGGACAATTACCGGACGGTCGGACAGCGAGCTACCCATTGCTCGCAGTCCGCAAGCCAGGCGGCGGCTGGGACGCTGTTAGCGCTGTTGCCTGATGCGGTCGGCCTCCTCTTTTGCTAGCATTACTGCATCGCAGAAGGAGGCCTGCCACTGCGTCATTTCCGCACGAATCCGTTGCAGGAACCTCCCGAACATGCCATGTCCTGTGAGAACCTGCGTCATGCGGGAGGTGAGGACGCCATGAGGTATTCCCAGCCACGCCTCAAAGAGGGGACTTACCGCCATAATTGTGGCTTGCCCAGCACTGGGTTGCGATAATCGCTGACGCCATTTCACCTTGAGATCCCGCCGGAGCTCTGTCCGCCATGCCGCGACATGTCGCGGCAGCGGACTTTCGCCCCGGCGTTGCATCTCCACGCGCAAATCGTGCATGTGTGCAAGGACTGTTGCCACCAGATTCTATGGTGGCAGGCCAGCAAGGAGGCTCGCCGCTCCGTGGGAAACCGTACGGTATCCCCGCACCATCCGTATTGTCATGACCCTCTGACATGCGTTCAGCTGGGCCTTCGGTGTTGCTGACGCAGCGACGGCACCCACACTGGCGTCCCATATAGGGCCATGAATCAAACAAATCCCGCGTAGAGCCTCCGGCAAGAGGCGTCTGGACCCCCAAGTTTGGGCAGGAGCTGCTTGAAAACAGCCTCATCACATAGTCGTGATCAAGTCACACGAAGTTATTATTTAATTTTTATAATAATAAATACAGGTAAAAAGTAGGTACATAAAATCAATATTGTGCCAAAAAAAATATAAAAACATTATGTTTAACAATTTTAATTAGTGGTCCACCTACGTCCTGGACCTAGCCCAGGGGGGGTCATGACCCCCATGACCCCCCCCCCTGGATCCGCCCTTGGCCAGAGCGAGGGAGAATGGCAGGTAGTCGCTTCCTTCTGCGAAACAGTAGTGCTAACGAAGGAGACGGCCGCCAATAACCCGAACCTAACTACAAGCCACCGTAGGCGTGGGTTTGCGGATGACGAACAAGTATTCCACGTGCACCTCCACCACCAAAGAGGTATCAGCAAAAACTTCTGAAAAGGTTTACCTTTGGTCCTAGAACGCAAGGGTCCACTGAAGGAATATTGGTGAGGTTTTGACAGTAAAAGTCTTACTCGCCCTCCTTCTCCACCCTATAGCGAGAGAAGTAATTAGATGATTTCCAATCCTAAAAAAAGCGGGCAAAAATTATTGAATTTTTTTTTTTTTAATTGTAATTTACTTGTTCCAAAATTTTTTGTTATTATTGATAGGCTCGCGTTTGACCACTATCTCACCTGATGGTAAGCGATGATATGGCAATGTGTGAAGTAACCTGCCCCCCTAGCCAAGTTACAACCGTTTCGCTTGCGTCAAACGCTTCGAGTTGACCTTGTCGCCATTTTTTTTGTTCTGACTACTTGACTGAGCGTTGAGACGACGTCATTCCCGTACATTTGAAGCTTTCTACAAGCGTTAACTATTGCAGATTAGCAACTTGGCTAGGGGTACAGGAAACACAGATTCCGGTAGGGAATTCTACTCCTTAGCTGTACGCATAATTAATGTGTTCCCAAAACGCTTTGTACATTTCGACGATTAAAGTAAGCGTTCCAAATGCACGTTTACTTCAGGGCAAAACCCAGTCGGGGCAATACACATTATTCCGATTTAGATCACCCACTGAATAAACCTGGGAATTCCAAAATATTGAGAGTACGTGATTCGAAGCATATACGCTCTTTAAATGTGTTTGTGACGCAAAATGTAAACGCTGTCGTATTTCTAAGTCATAGGGAAGATTATGAAGTTATTATCATTATTAGTCACGGATCGCTTCTCTTGTTAGTTCCGTGATGGTACTTGTATCTAACATATTTAACTATGTATAATTCCATTCAATTCGTCGACACACTCCGACTGTTTTTAAAAGATCTATGGTCTATTATAGAGATATTTTTATCCAGATGACATCCCCGCCCTTGGGCGGAGTGGGAGATAGTGTCAGACTCTTATTGACTAAAAAACCCACCCCGTACCCAGTTCCTTCGTTGTCTTTGGGCCCTTTTCCTGTCACGGGTTTTTTAGTCCGGACGCGGTTTTCGTTCGCATGCGGACTGCCCGCATCCTATCATTTGATACATGTTTTTCCTATCATGCGGCTAGCACGCGCGGAACGCAGATTGGCTGCGGGCGCGCTGCCCGCGTGCGCGCTATTCGGATGCGGGCGGTGATCTTCTACCTTCAGTGTTGTTTTTACTGTGAAGCGGGTTGCTCGCATGCTCATAGTCCGCACATATCGCAAACAAGTTTACCCACTGGCGACACGCATAACATTGCAGCAGCAAACGAAATCTTTGCCCTGCGTGTGACCCGGAGCGTGCTATCACCCGCATGCGGACGAGAACCGCGTGCGGGCTAAAAACGCGTGACAGGAAAAGGGCCCTTTCATACCAGGGGCCGAGCCTCCCGTTCGGAAACAGATCCTTAGCCCCAGTAGGCTTCGCCCCTACGGTTGCTGACAACTCCTTGAAGCGCGCGGGAACAGTGCGCGCCGTCGACGACTTGGGCTCGGTCCGTCCGGACCGTTTACCGGACTGTCGGACAGCGAGCTACCTATTGCTTGCCGTCTATTATAGAAGTGAGTTAGAGCTCGCAATTTTGGCTTAGTCTAAGGGTGCTTTCAGTCTAGGCGTACTGCAACCGGCCGGCTGCTGCTCGTTTACTGTGCCGCAGCCGGTCGGTTGCAGTACGTTAGCAGTCCGTCAACTAGCGCCTAAATTGAAAACGTATCTGGCTGCCGTGCGTATGCCAGTGATGCGCTATTCAACACTGAATTGAACACGTGGTGCTTGTAACGTTGCCGTCCTGTTGTCGACCGTTCGTTGCACGGTATTCTAAGAAAAAAGTTGTACTAGCTGAAAAACCCGGTATCGTCAAATCTATTAAGGTAGAACTATACTGTAGACTACGGCGTGTGTGGCTCACACGTGCGCCACACTCGCCGATCTGGGGGCATCGGTCTCCATACATTTTATATGTATAGAAACTAGACTTGTATAACTACACTTGATCTACGCCACGCGACGTCGTTCTACGTACGAATCAGACGTGGTACACGTGTGGTCGGCCTAATGTAGTTCTAGCTTTATCGTGGGGCCACTTGTAAAAATAATCAAACAAATAAAGAGTTGTGCCCTATCGCCGTATGTGACATTTACAAATTACATCTACGATAATTATGCATCGATATGATTGCATATGCGATACGATGCGACTTGCTGATGTAATAACTAAGTACCTAAATGTGTGTGGAATATATAAACTTAATGCACGGTTTTCTATGAAAAAAAAAAAAATTGCATGTATTGGAAATGAGAATGTTGAGATGTGAGGTGTGACGAAAAAGGATAAAGTAAGAAATGAGTATATTAGAGGAAATTTGAAAGTGGCGCCAGTGACTGAAAAGTTGAGAGGAAATCGTTTGTCTTGGTATAGTCATGTAAAGAGGAGGGATGAAACGCATATTACTAAAAGAGTTCTGTGTATACATGTAGATATATGGAGAGGGAGGCCAAAGAAAAGATGAATTGATTGTGTGTGGAGTGATATGAAAGAAAAGGGAGTTAGTGATAGTGTCGGCTGACAGGACAGAATGGAATATGGGATAAGGGCAGGAAGAAGAAGCAGCGGTTTTCCATGACAGTTGATGTTTTATTATTAGCTAATCGAAGAATTTAAAAAAAAACTGTCAAGTGCGAGTTGGATCCGCGTATTGCATCCGTAAGTTGAGGACAAACTTCCAAGCAGGGGCCCAGCCGGGTCGAAGCCTACTGGGGCCAGGGTAATCCGAAAGGGCGCTCGAGCCCCGGTATGAAGGCTTGAAGGAACGGGATGGGTTTTTTAGTCAGTAAGAGTCTGACACTATCTCCCGCTCCGCCCAAGAGCGGGGGTTGTCATAAGATGATTTTTCCAATCGAAAAAAAAAAAAAAAAAAATGGACAAACTTCCAACCTATGTTAATAGTTCTCGCAAAATAATCTCAAAAAAGTCTCCAAAAAATTACTTGCTACTTTACGGTTTTCTTATTTTTATCCTTATGCTACATGGCTTGGTTTCCCAAATTTCGCGATTATTGGTCAAGGAGAAGTCTCTTATAGATTTTAATTTCCTGGCCACATGATGTAGATGATGAATAATGACTATAATAATAGGATGTTCCAAGTTTATAGCTCGCTCTGCTCGTTATAGCAATCTCTATATAAGATCAGAATATAAACTTATATCCTAATCCACATGCTCTAATAAACAAGCTAAGTTTTAATCAAGACTGGTCCTATACCTACATTTTGATAAAAGTCAAGACAGTTTGTCATTGTGTCCGAAGCGGAATTCAGCCAAGCCCAGGTGTTATGGAGCCGAAACGACGTTTTTCAATACACTTATGAAAATAAAAATAAACGGGTTGACGCGCAACTCGTAGGGGTCGCTTAGCGCCCAGGTTGATAGGTACTACTTACGATACTGTATGTAAGTAATAAATTGGGGCGATAGCGGGTTTGCGCATTTTTCCGCACTAGTTTAGAAAACAGTAAATTGCGTGCCTAAAAACTGTAGGGATAAGAGCGGGTTTTCGAGTAAGTTTATAGAAAAGTAATTATATAAACCCTATTTTTATACGGGGCTCCTTTAGGGACTACGCCACTGTCTCTAAATAAAACTCTTCTTCTTCCTATCCTTGTCCTATCTTATTTGGGGTCGGCGCAACACGCTTTTCTCTTCCATTCTCCACTGTCACTCGTCATGCTATCATCACTAACTTCCTTTTATTTATTTATTATATACTTTATTGTAGTAATATAAAAAAACACAACAAAGAAAAACTTACTTATATCTAAAACACATACAACCTCTCCTTTCCTTCCTCCCTTCCTTTTATTTTCTTTTTTCTTCTTCTTTTTCCTTTTTTTCTTTTTACCTTTTTCTTTTTTTCTTTCTTTTTTTTTTTCTTTTTTCTTCCTTTTCTTTTCTAAATAAAACTGTCAAATTCAATTACCCACGTGTCTCATTCCAGTGTTACCTCGGCGACGCGTTCCGCTGCGCGACGTGCCCGTACCTCGGCATGCCCGCCTTCAAGCCGGGCGAGAAGGTCAAGCTCGACCTCAACTCAGATATATGAACAATCTCAATAGCTCTCAAACTCCAGTGTTAGTATGTATACCAAGTTGTGATTCTATTCTATGCTTTCAATAAAATTTATAAGTCGATTCTGTTATTTGATTTTTTGCTGGTGGAAATAGGAGTTGCTGCCCTTTCTGGGAAGTTACGTACATTAATCAGAACTGTAGTTAGGAGCCATTCAAGTATTACGTAAGCACTATGGGGGGGTGGGGGGATTTTAGAGTTGCTTATTTTTGATGACACGGGGGATGAGGGGGTCTAAATAGTGATTACGTCAGCAGTATATAATTTCTTAGTTTTTTAAGAGAACGATCTCGATGTTCCAAAATCACAAGAAAGTGAGCAGATACACATCACTGATCAGCAAACATCCAATGTCGTTGAAGATTTAGAGTCATGGATTCGTGTATCATGGACTCAGGACTGTTAATTTAAATTAATATGTCAAAATTTTAAATGAAGTTTATTTTTTTCCTTTATTTCAAGCCTATTCCTTATTTGTAGACTTACAACTAGTGCTCATAAATTCATGCATATAATACCAATGATACGCATGGGGGGAGGGGGTGAGAGCTTTGCTTACTTTTGCTGACAAGGGGGAGGGGGGAGTTAATATTTGCAAAAGATCTGCTTACGTAATACCTACTTGAACGGCCCCTTAGATGCTAGTTGTCTTAGATTAAGATGTGGTGTATATTTAGAGATGTAGGTGTAGTTTTGTAGTGTAAAGTAAAATATTAGTGAATATACTTTTTTTTTTCAATTTTGGAGGCGAAACCGTTACTTCAGCTTTCATGAAAATTATTGACCAGGGTCTCTAATTTTCACGAAAACTGAGGAAAAATTTCTTCTCCTCGGTTATCGCGAGAATTAAGGCTCTGGGTCCCTAATTTTCACGAAAACCAAAGAAAAAGTTTCGCCGCCAAAATTGAAAAATGTGTATGTTCACCCATATACGAATTCGTCCATAGAGTTTTTTGGTTGGATTATGAAAGCGCCGGGCCGAAAAAAAAAAACTTATATTCCGCAAGAATACGTATTTCTCTTATGTTTTTTTTTGTATTGGACCAACTCTATGGGACCATTTTTTGGCAATCTACAATATTTCCAAAATGAATTTTTCGACATTAAAGTCATATAACTTTGACCCTTAGGTATAACTTAGACCCAAGCTCGTTAACCAAAAGAAACTCTGTAAACACGGTTTCCCGTGTTCCTATTGGTTAATTGGCTTTGAGCAACGCAACGTTATAGAGTCCCAGTCAAAGTCATACGACTTTACGGTAAGTACTTTTTGTATTGCTCTTTTCAGTGAGCAATCAGATACCTATGTCACGTGGAGTAGCTTCAGGTTAGCTGGTGTTACCTTTTGCTAGCACACAAAAGTAACCCAATTAGTACGACTACTTTGGAACTGCACGCATTTAAGTCTTCGATTCTTCGTTCTTCTGTCCGGGTTTTGCGACACGATCTATCTAAAATTCTACCGGCAGAAGGTCTTGAATAGATAGGAATAACTTTGATCGTTTTTAACTAAGACATACTGAAGATAGCATTTATCAAAATCGTGAAACAACGCGGGAAATGATTGTAAAGATTTGGTTCCTAAAAATGAAGAGTGAGCGAGTTTTTTATGGTGGGAAAAATCATCCAATGACAACCCCCGCTCTTGGGCGGAGCGGGAGATAGTGTCAGACTCTTACTGACTAAAAGACCCACCCCGTTCCTTCTAGCCTTCATACCGGGGCTCGAGCTGTCTTTCGTAACTAACCCTGGCCCGAGTAGGCTTCGACCCAGCTGGGTCCCTGCTGTTGCTGACAACTCCTTGAGGCGCGCGAGAAGAACGCGCGCCGTCGACGACTTGGGCTACTACTAGGCAAAGGTCAACCCCAAAGTCCTTCCAAACTTTCTTCTCCCGCACCATCTTAAAGCAGTCCAGTTTATAACGTTTTGTTTCGTTTGATATTTAAAGTAGATTTAGGAATCAAAGTACCTGCTTAAATCTTTTTTAAGTAGGTACTATAAACTAGTGCTTGACTAAATGTAAAAAAATAAAACCACGTGACAGTAAGCAGTGGTGCAATCGTTGATGGTGAGACGCAGTAGTTTATTAAGAGCCTATTCACTCTAGCCTTGAAGACGGGAAGAACTCAGCAGGCAAATGTTAAAAAATAAAACCCAAAATGAATAAAAGTCCTTAGTCAACAAATTGAAAATCTTATTTAAGTACAGCTATAATTAGCTGACCAAAATAACAATAGTCAATCAAATAATTGAATTGGACAATGTGTAAGCAATGTTTTTTATTGTTTAGCCTTTCAGAAACCGGATATAGATCTTTAAACTTTTTAGAAACCGGATGTAGATCATAAGACTTTTTACACAAACTTTTTCTTACTTTGGTGTCTTGAATTCAGTTGAGCGACACTGAATCAATTTTTTATCTTTGTTTTTCTGGTTTTGAAGGATGCTCAAGATTGAATAGAATAAGCGGTTAAAATAAAACAACATGTAGCAAATATTCAATTATACATATTTTCTCTTCTTTTTACAAACAGTTAACTTATTTAACATATTTCGATCTATAACATTTTTCCATTTACAATAAATCTGAATAGTAGTCATTCCGCTATACAATAAAATATACATATATATTTTTTGCGATATCTGTCATATAATAACAATTTTTATAGTTATTTATCTATTAATTTAAATGACACAACATTTCCTGTTCTCTACAGTACGCTATTTCATTGGAAAGTGTACAATACTTGGTACAAATTTGGTTTTGGAAGTTCAACGGATATATCTATGTTCCCAATATCGTACTTTCCACGATAGGATAACTTTTTGTATATTTAAGGGGTATCATTGAAATGTTTGGACAACAATTCCAACTATGTAATATCAGTGGAATACTAAAATATTGAAAATCTGTTAAGGATGGCACAATCATTTGTGTCAAGTAATGCGTTAGTGAGGGCACTGTCTACTAAGAGCTTATATACATGAGCGGCGTGAAGCCAACGGCAGAAGTAACTAAAGCCGTCGACATGGTTCGACGGAAGCCGTCGATCGTCGACATTTGACATACACGACGGCTACCGCTGATTTTCAAAGTTGGAATGTCAACGGCTGCCGTCGAACATATCGACGACTTCTGTCATCTCTGCCGTTTATAACATGCCGATCGTGTGTATGAGCTCTAACTTTACGGTCTGTATAAACCATTACTGGCCTTGCCTAACATTGGCAACATCAACATAATATTATGAATCTCTTCATACATTTATTATCTATTGTCACTATATTTGTAACACCTAAATATCGTTCAATCACAATAATAGAGACGGGTCTTGCACACAGAAACATTCAGTAAAGTCTTGGAAGAAACAGAAGGTTATCAAGATATTTTTAAGTCTGTAAACAGAAGAAGTTGGCATCATAAAAGTAACGACTGATTATAACTTTGCTAACAATATTAGCTGGTGTCAGTCTTTTGGCATTTTCTATGACTTTTAGATCGATGTTGATGAATTTAGCGAATGGAATAGAAAAAATATTTGTAGATATAGACAGACATTATTATTCAATCAACGACATCGATCCTCAATTTCTTGCGAGTCTGTAAACGACTTTGATTTGTAAAAAACTCTCATTGGAAGGCATTGTAATGGAATATATTGTTGTTTTTGCTAGCTCGATGTAAACAATCTTTACTTTTAGAAATGCCAGCCTCTAGTTTACGTATAACGAATAACTCTGACGGAATCTAAACGCATTGCAGACAGCATTTTCATATTGTCTAATTAATACATTTTACAACAAACATCGATGCACATAAGTTGATGATAAATATTATACACCTTAATAATGTAGCATATAATCAAGTAACAAGTGCTGACTGAATATGTACCTACACATAACGATATTTTAACGTATAATTGACTCACTAAATCTACTAGGAGGCGCGGAAGAACATCGATTGTGCCAATGGTATACAGTGGATTGGCAAATGTTACAACAAACTGTTCCTTAACAAAATTTTCTCTATAATATCAATCATGATTGTGCCTGAATTACGTCCACAAAAATAATATAGCACCTTTTTGTTGAAATTAAATTAATACTTTCTGAATTTGGATTTTGGGAAATAATACTTTTTGTAACAAATTTTGTACTAAATGATTGTCCAGCGTTGATAGCGGAGCTTCTTAGTTAAACGACGGAACGAGCTCGCGCCCACAAATAAATGCTCCTATCTCATAATTTAAGTAATATCTTCAAAGAAACTACTATCCCACAACATTCAGTAAAGCGTCCCAGTCTTTTCAAAAGTTTATTTTCATCAAATTGAGATCTTGTTTAGACTTGATAGCGACCAGTCGCGCTGGCGTCACGGCCCTCGCCGCCGCGAGACACTAGTCTTATAGTTTGTGAGGTAGGCTTAGTCATGATCTAATGAAAGCGCCTTGTTAGAAAATACCGATTAATAAAATGAGATCTTTCATTACAATTACAAATATTAATATAAAGACGATAAAACTAGAATTACATACATTATACAACAAATTATTAACTTTTGTACAACACCATCGTCGTCAATGAGGTGTTCGTATTCTATGGTCGTCGGTTATCGTTTAACACAATAGTGATTAATAGCACGTAGCATGCGGTATTGCGGTATGCGGTACAATGAAAGCAACCCTGCAAGTCTGTCCGTATCCCTCGGTGCGCCGCGCCGGCCGGCCGGCACGGCACCCACCCAGTGCGATACAACATCCATGACTCATTTACATCTGACAACGTTATTGTTCGAGATATACTTATTATGCAAACAATATAAATATGGATTTGAATTTCAAGCAAATACGAAAATTATGTATCTTGACTTAGTATAACATTTATATAAAATTAATTGGATTTTGATATGGCCATGCATTTGTCGTTATGTTTCATAACGATATATGTATATCAATCACAGACGCTACTTGTTTTGTATGTTTATCGTTTTAGTTTTTCAGCGTTTACTTTTGAGTATACAACAACTATACATTTCCTTACCAATAACGCACTTATTTGTCTAAAACATATATTTCTTTTATTCAAGCTTCATACCTACTCTGACCAATAACTACAAAATATCACAGACTGTGTATTTATTATGTATACTTCTTCTCATAGAAAAGTTATGTGTATCACACATGGACGTCAAAAGCTAAATAGATGACACATTAACCATGATCATTATACATATTTCATTTATATTTTACAATATATACTTATCAATTATCAACATTTATATTAGATCAAATTATTTGTCAGAAGAGTTTGCCAGTACAGTTCAGCGAAGCGCTCGCGAGCCCGGCTGCCCGGCACCCGGCGGGCGGGCGCGGGCGGGCGACACAATGACACCGTCATGGATATGTCTGCAGTCACAACCATCGGAGGAGAATGGAACTCTGACATGACTGCGTCCTTCACAAACATAATCACTCAGAATACTCGTATAGAAAGAAATCAGTCGAGATTTAAGCACACGTCAGCCCATTACTACTACCTACAATCTAACATTCATTGTACCTTTTGTTTTGTTTTTTATATATGCACTGCCACGTGTCTTATTAGACTGGCGATAAAATCTCATTGGTTATCACAATATCTAACCTACTTTAAGATCTGGTACAAACTTACACATTGTTATTTTTGTGCTCATTATTAAAAAAAAAATGTTTAACTCCATGGTTGTGGAATATTAAAATTATAATGTTGTTTAAAAGTCGTGTAAGTATGTCTAAAGCGTTTTACTTTGTATGCCGTATATTGTAAAATTCGTGTACCATAGAGGACTGAGAAGCGGACGCGGCGGCGTGCGGCCGCGTGCCTTCCTTTGTGACACTTTAGGTTAGTCATGGAGCGTAACGTTCAACTTCGACCTAAGTTACATACATATTTACAACATTGTACACGAACGCGTACAGAAGCACCCGACAGTAAAAAGCACCTAGAGTTCTCCAATAGAATTTCATAAGCGTACTATTATGGACTGCCGATCGCTGCAGAAACCACGCAAAATAACAATAGTGCATGCCACGACATGCAACCGAACTCACTGGGGCCGTTTATTATATCTATCTACAACGTTTCTTCCGAAGAAGTAATCCTTTTTATCACTTGTCCATCCGTTCACTAACAGTTCAGTAGGTCCGGCACACAGAACAACGAAACTGAGTCAGAGACGAGTAGCGAGTTGCAACGATCACAACACCATCGGACAGTTCCTCTCCTCGAAATGTGCGAATACGAGACTGAGTTTCGTTTCAGCGTTTCTTGAGAGGAGGGGGGTTGTCTTCACAGACGTCGGAGGCGGACCAGCGCCGCTTGCGCGCGTCCTCCTTGACGCTGAGGTTCTCGGGATGTGTCTGCGGGGGCGCGGGGGGTTGGTGCGCGGGCGCCGCCGGGGCCTGCGGCGGCTGGTGGCGCCGCGGCACCAGCGACACGCACACGTCGCCCACCTGCAGCCGCTGCACGCGCAGCCCGTACTGCGCCATCGTGCGCTCAGGCTTGCACGACGCCCAGCCGCGCCCGTACACGAAGAACGGGTGCTCCACCGTGGATTCCAGCTCCACCTGGAATTAATAACAGTTAAATTAAATACACTGCTTTGAATTTTGTTTCATTTCAATTATTTATTTATGGGCTGGTTCTTGGCTGTGCCTACTATATAAACTTAAGCTAAATTTTCTGTTTTTTTTTCTAATATTGCTTTTTTCGGCTTGCCTTGCTTTATCGCTCAACACGCGCTTGCTTAGCCAAAATAATTTTATTATTCTGTTCTCGTCTCCAATAGTAACAAGGCTTTTAAACGGCGACGCTGCCGAAATCGTTAACGAATGTACTGGTACCTGTGAGCGGCTCCTGTCGTAGGTGAGCGTGAGGGCGAGGCGGTCTCCGCGCTCGTCCAGCCGCAGCAGCGTGCACTGCGTGAGCGCCAGGTCGCCGCTGCGGTCGGCGCTCATCACGAAGTCCTCCGTGCGCATCTCCTCCACGCGCCGCAGTGACCCGTCCTCCAACCGGATCAACGCGCCGCGGCAGAAGTACGGCGCTGGCGCGCCCCGTTCTGGTGACGTGGGAGGCTCCTGAAATGATGGAACAATTGGTTAGTCCAAGAACAAAATAAGGTACGGATGCTTTTAAAATATGAATGGATAAAAATTAACTGCCGATAAGACTAAATGGATTATTTCTCGCCAGCTTTGCCGACCTACTCCAATTTTGTCTTTTTATTGAATGTTTTTGCTACTGCTTTTGGGATTGCCTTTGCTATTTTGTTGCAAATAAATTAGTTTGGGTAATTGCTGTGTCAATGTTACCTCTCGGGGTGGTGGTACAGGCGCGGGTGCCGACACGGGCGGAGAATGCGGCGCGGGCGCGGGCGGCACGAAGCCGGAGGTGGCGCGCGGCCGCATCGGGTAGTTGGACGGCGGCGGTTGCGGCGGCGCGCGCGAGCGGTACAGGTACGACGCGTACGACGCCGGGTGCGGCAGGAAGGGCGGGTAGGCGCCGGGCACCGCGGAGAAGGGCGCCGAGGGCGCTGGCGGCGCGGGCATGGCATCGCGCGGGCGCCGCGCCGGGTACCGCGCGTAGGGCCGCGGCGGCGGCGCCAGGAACTCGGGCGTCATGCCGGCCGGCGGCTGCGGGTATAGGTTCAGCTGCCCGAGCTGCCCCAGCTGGGCCAGCGCCTCGCTGGGGAGGCTGGCTGAGATCATCGGACGGGCTGGAAACAAGGAAACGGCTCTGTTAGTCGTGTTTGTTTTAAACAATTCACATTAAAGATAGCGCTCAATTGAATATCATTCGCTCTAAGATTGTGTCGTAATTGCTAAAGGTTAGACAAAAATCATATTAAGGAACACAGTAACATTAAAACACTGATTAATAACAAACTAGCTCACATCAAGAAGCCCTGTCTTCACAGCGATTTAACGTCCAGCATCTGCATTAGATCGAGTGTTTAGTATCGCGACAAGATAAGAATGTGGAGCGGCCGACGTCAACATTATAAATAGATTTTATTCACGTACATAAAAGTTAGTAATTCAGTGTGCACGCCACATGACGTGTAGTAGTCTGTCGTATAAACACGGCTTTTGTTCTATTTTTAGGGTACGGTCTACCATACACATAAAACGATCTTTGTTGCTTTATCGTCGCCACTACGCGTTATCCGGAGCCGCTCCAACTGGACCGGCATGGAATAAACGCCACTCATGATAAATGATTGTTGCTTCATACCACAAACTTGCACATTACTGAAACATATTATTATAGCTGTCTGAGATAATTTTAGACTAGCGTGGGCGCAGAAAGTTTACCTAAATATTGTAAAACCAAAGAGCTATTTTGAGTTATTCTTTTCATGTTGATACAGACCTTTTCAGCAGATTATTTTTAGCGTTGCTCTGTTTATTGGTCACTCTCAATGAGCTTTTTCAATGTAGGCTTATAAAAGGAGTCATTAAATTATGACGCAAAACGCCTTTTAATAGTTTTAGGAATCCTCTGAAAATGACAGGATTTTATCTGGAAGCGGGAAAGCGCGTTAGAAATAAAATAGTTTTATTATCTAGAGAAAAAAACAGCCAAGTGTGATTTGAACTCGCAAGGATTTCGTACATAGCAAAAAACGGGAGCCTCCTGAAATATTTATTTTATTCTGTTTTTTTTTTTTTAGTATTTGTTGTTATAGCGACAACAGAAATATATTATCTGTGAAAATTTCAACTGTCTATTACGGTTCATGAGACTGTTCTTCGTCTGTCACCAGACGAACAGACAGACACCCGGACCAGGGACCCGTTTTACCCTTTGTGTACGGAGTCCTAAAAAGAACTCATCAGACAAGAATAATTTAAACTAAACCAGACATGTCTGTAATCTCCAAAACGAAGCACCAATACCGTAGTGTCGATAAATAATTTCTAATTTCAGCAGCCATACGTTAGCACAAGGTTATCTCAGCCGACACAACGGTTTCTCGGCTGTTTGGGTACTTATCACTCTTACATGAAACACGTGTACGTGAGTAAATATTTTTCTACACTGTTTGATTTTTCTACACTACGGGTATTTGTTTCGTAAACGTTAAAATATGCGCTACGTTAACGTTAATGTAATCACAAGCCGAAGTTCGTAACGTAAATCTCTTACAATAATAAGATAAACATTTGAATAAGTGGCGATTCTAATAGATTGTTATAGCAGCTTTAAATTGTCGGTCAAACGATACGTAATAGTGGTGAAGTATTTAATTTGAATGCACGAATAGATTTTAAAATAAATAACACTGTACCTAATCTCTTAGACTTGTTTTTATATTTAAATTTTATTTTTTATTATTACTTTGGGGGTTTTTATCCACAAAGACAATTATAAACCTTTAATAACATGAATACATGTAACAATACTTTTATACGATGAATTAAATATAACATTAAGGATCCGAGATTACAGTCAGATTAGGTACAAAGTACTTTAGTATCTAAAGTATTCTAGATATCTGAAGTAAACCAAAATCTAAACCATTATACTCTTTTTATTTTACAATTTTTTTCTTAATCTTGTTTTTAACACTCCATCAACAAATGTACGTTTTCGATTTTATTATTTTTGGTGGTTTTCTTAGTAAAAATATTATTTCAAAAGTGCAATATCCCATAATAAGTACTTGTAAGAAATAAATTGAGAGGGTCGTCAGCATTCCGTGCGTGTTAGTACTGCAGGCGATAATTTGAAGAACAAAGAATGCGCCGGCGCACCTGCGCAAACAATAAGCTCTTTTCCAGTTAGCACTCCTCTCGGTGGGGGATGACTAGCCACCTATACATTATGTAGTTGACAAAAAACTGTTAGCAATCCCAGTCGGTGGAACGTGCTGTCACGCTCACTTTACTTCAGAAAAAAGTTTAAATGAAGTGCATTTTTCTTGCTGCACACGAAATTTAAAAACTTTTTCATAATGAAATCAACAGAAAACAGATTTATTTGGCACAAAACAAGGTATACAAACACTAGTTAGGTATAAACGAAACAAAAAAATTGCTAATAAAATAGTGTGCCGCAAAAATGGATCCAGTTCAGCATAAATGCCAGAAAAACCAGTGCCTGACGCTGCTCGCTGGTCAAATTACAATTCTTAACACACCACATACTTACCTATTTCAGCGTTTCAGCTGCAATCTCAGTATCGTTACATAATTCTCGATAAAAGCCGTCAAAAGATGTGAAACTCGATAGGTATCGAAACATTACACAAGTCTAGGCTTTCTAGACTTAGTCACGAACCTTGCGTGACCTTGCTGGCCGTGTAAAACTGTTTCAGGCAGCTTGAAGAAAAGCTAGTCATGCCCCGAGGAAAATCTTGCTCATTTTGTAAAGTATTGCTGTGACATAACTGGACGTATCTCAAGGAAACATCGCAGAGATAGGTATCGGTCCATAGCTACTTCATTTTTCCTTATCAGTCTGGTTTCATGGAAAAACAAGAAACAATATAACTATGAATATATTAAGGCAGTGCTTCGTACCGCATTCTCGGCTGATTCAGTCGACAACACAACGCGTGTAATGTGTGCAAAATTACAAACATAGTTAATTTCGTTACGTAATAGCCAAAAGCGTGAAGTTTTTCACTCACATAGAAATAGCGTGTTTGTGTTTAAAGTTAAATTTCGCGAATGAGGAAACAAGATCGCATACATTGTTTGCGACTGTGACTCACAAAAACAATGAGAGATCCAGTGTCGTGACTAAGGCTTTAAAAATTCAAGTCAATTAGCTAGCTCTCAGCCACGGTTGAGTGTCGGCAGCTCGGCACCTCGGCACGATGCGCCGCACCGCAGCGCAGCCTAACTCTCGATAGCCGACTATTTTTAATTCTTGTTTTTAACGGAAAGCTACCACAGAGCACTAAATCCGTCGGTACACCAATGATAGGCAGCTAATTACATAATAGATCACGATGTTGTTCCATGCTAAACATGCAATATATAAGGTCACGTTGTCAATGATACAAGTCATTAATAAAACACTTTAAAAAAAATTCGAGATTAGTTTCTCACCTTTTAAACGTTCGAGTGAGCGGTGATTAATCAAACAGTAGGCATGCGTACGTCTGCGACCTTTAAATAGTTCCACAGTCCAACAAAACATAAAATAGATTTGACCATTCGGATATAATGGAATGCTAGTATAAATAAATATGAAGAACGTTCTAATTGTGAGTTTGTGGCGCGCTGTCTGTCGGTGTGATCGTATCGGCGTAGGCGCAGCAGCAAGGCCGCGAGTTCGGCGGCCGCGCGGAAAAAACCTCGTATGAATGGCGAGCCAAATTCGCGAGCGATCTCGGCGGAAGCGCTTACATCACGCGCTCTCAACATGGCCGCCGTAACGCTCAACTAATTATTATTTGTGAAAATATTTGACAACCGCAAATATTCTTTTTGTGTGAACAGTCGCAAATAGAGCACGATTGCGCCTTACTTGAGACTTTTGTTTGTATGACAGGCATACCACAATGGCATTGATCTATGATTTGGTTTTTCCGAAGTTTTGCATGTTATCTTGTTTATACATCCATGCTATTAACAAATTCTTTAAATACGGAACTGGCTCAAATGCAGAAAGAGGTTAATCGAGTTGTGAGGTAATAAAGCCACGTCTACCACGTCAAAAGAGAAACAGTAGCGCGCTACTCCGAGATTTTTACGACAATTTATAAATACGCGGAAAGTTACAAGAGTATCGTTTATAAAGTAGCATAATAACACTATGGTGTTATTAGGCGGCGTGGCGGGTGGCTGGTGGCAGGGCGGGCGGCGGCGGGCGGTCGATAGGGCGCCGCCCGTAACCCACTTCCGACGCCCCTGACCTTGCCGCCGCCATTCACGCTGCGTCTTACAGCGCCCGCCATACCCCTCCCTCCTCCCCCGCCCCGGCGGCGACCCCCCCACACCCCCCTGACACCCCCTCTAACCCACCGTCACGCACGCCGCCTTGCTGAAACTTACAAATGGTCGGATTATTTTGACTTTACGCTTGGTTCGATTCTCTGGGATGTTTATCAAACATCTGTTTATTCCGAGTAAGTTTTAGCAAAACTTTAGGAAGTACTGAATCGAACTGTTCAGCAAAATCAACAAAAGTGTGTTGTTTTTTATAAGAACTAAAGAGATACTGTGCCTGATATCGTAGAATAGAAGTATTCAGGTCACACCTACAGGCCATGTTCCAGGCTATGCTGATTTAATAATATCATTATCTATAACTTTACAGAAATTGTAGAGTAAACAAAACTATAAAAGAAAGTAATTTTATTTTAAATATTAAATGAAACACAAGTCCTATAAACAGTGGAACGTATCTCTCAAATTAATATTAGCACACATTAGTGCTATCTGTTTCACGGCTATATTGTGTCATAGCAGACGTGTTTGCATTAGTTATTAAATTAATCGTACAGGAGCAGTGTCCAATCGCCGGGAATGCTATAATGTGATATGAAACCCACCTGTTCCGGCCAGCTGTCGCAGACATTAGATCTAGGGCTGCCAATACTGCCAGACGTGTGCTGTCCTTACGCAACGTCTGCTGCCCTAAATATCTTGTATATATTCGTCACTAAGTCCACAGCAACAGCCGGGATAATCTCATACTTTAAAAGAAAATAAACAACTACAAATTTAATTATCCGAACAACAAGCAAAGATTAAAGAAAACATTTCTTTTCATCAAAAATTAATCTCCAAATTCTCGACCATTACATGTTTTTCTACGAGAAAAAAAAAAGGAGCTTGTCCATTAGCTGTAACGGAGTTTACTTTTAATGTAGTCTACAACTCTTAGGTAACCCTATTACCCTTGAATAGAAAATAACCCAACCCTAACCAATGTAGCGAGTCGACATGCAAACGTTACATGCAATTGGTAATTACGTACATATGTAGCTACGATAAGCATTACTTGACGCGGTGTGAACTCAAGAATAAACAGTTAATTATATCGAGTCCTCGTAGGATTGTTGCGAACGAATCTTCAATTGCGTTTATCCGAACAGCAATTGAGATTTGTATATCCAGTTCCTACTCTAGATAGTGAAGTAATGAAATGGATGCTTGTAATCTGGCGTGTGAATTTGTTTCACGCATAAAAATATTATCGAATTAATCGATAACATTTATACTCCAACAGTCTGCTCTTTTACTAGAAAGTAGGCAAAAGATCTGTCTTCATCCATCTAAATCATAACTGTGGTCACTTGGGTATTGTATGAATTTCCCTCAACTCAAATGCTAATTCTAGCTTTGTAATGGTCTCTTTTGCATTCTCCTTTAGATGGTCTAGTGTTCATAAAAAATGGAATGTTTTTTCATCATGCATTGCTTTATTTATATATTAGCGTAATGAGAGGAAGTGTCCAACTGTTACTGGATTAAACCCACAAGTATCCCTTCCTTTTGCATTTCAGGATAAAAGCCCTCTGTAAGTCTTTGACAATTTATTTATGAGGATCAGTTCCCTCTATTTCTTTAACAAGGCCAGACCTGTCCTTTTAATTCGCTTTCGAGTTACTTTTCCTTATTATTACTTTGCTAGTGTCTAAAATAGGAAATCTTTGTTCCGAGGCTGGCTCCTAAGTTATTAAAAGCAGACAGCATTTAATCTAGCTCTGATAGTAACTTGCCTTTAAAAGTCTTTGGAGGTCGATGTTTCTGTGGTTTCTGGGGGTTATGTGCGATATTTATAAGTGATATGATCAGTCACAGTTGTACGATCTAATGAAGGTCAGTTTGTTTTGAATGTGTGTGTAAGTTCATGTATATGTCGTGGCCAGATCTTAGGAATTGATTAGTTCATGATATGGCCAAGTAGATAAAACTGGCCACATCGTTTTAAACAATTCATTTGGCCTACTTTCTTTAGACCTTTAATTATCATAGAAATCCTACAGCAATGATGGCGAAACGAAGACTGACATCATCAAACGTAAATATTTTAACGATCTGGCCAGCTTTAGTTACCCATTTTGACTGGCCTGTTGGTCTAGTGGTTAGTAGCTCTGACTGCTATACCGCAGATCGTGGGTTCGATTCCCACCCAGGACAAATGTTTATGTGATGAGCATGATCATTTGTTCTGTGTCTGGGTGTAATTTATATATAATATGTATGTATTTAGAAATATATAAGTATGTTTATCAGTTGTCTAGTACCCATAACACAAGCTCTGCTTAGCTTGGGACTAGACGGCGCTGTGTGATAGTTGTGGAATATATTATATATATGTATATCATGAATTGATTAAATTCTGAGATCTGGCCACGACATATACATTGTCAACTCCAAGTTAACGCACAAAGAAAAAAAAAGTGTACGTGAACCTACACACATTCATGAGATAGAGCAACGGTTCTATTCTCTTATACATATTTAGCTGCTAGTCATATGTATCCTTCTTATCTGTCCCTGTCCAATTAGTATTTCCTATAACATCACTTAAAGTGCGATTGCACTCTTTACATGTGCGTCCTATTGACAAACAAAAACGTGAATCGACGTTTACGCTCCCCTTTAACTCAAGTGATAGGTAACATATTTATCAGTCACAGCTTTACGTAACATAGTGAGAATTATGTGTGGTATTAGCATCCATTAGTTTAGTCAAACACAACATACACGATTGACGTCAATCTGGCTATTGTAAATTAAATACACCTAATCTTCGACTGGTTGATGGTCAAGATTTGAAGCCAATTTCAAAAGATCTTTCAATGATTTCACGGCTTAAAGCGTATCTATATAATCCATAAAATGAAGTGGCTATTACATCGACAAAAAGTGTTAGATATTTTATTTTTTTACGCTGCGATCTTTCAAGTTACACTGGGCGTTTTGTGTTGAGAAAATGAATTTGCAAGCGAACATCAGTATTTCTCTTACAATGTAGTAGTGTAGCGGGCTAACACTTAAATATTTACATTTCAACGTTTATGTTTAACCCAAGGAAAACACATTAACTCAGATCACTCACCACCACATTTGCATGTGCAAAGTGATATAAAAAATGAGTGCTTAGCCAGAAAGGTTTCATTACTGACAAAGTATATTTTTGCACGCGCCCCTGTTTTTTTTTTGTTTATTACATGAGCATCGTTAAGCCCCTATGTGCGATATCTCAACCATGTCTTGAAATGTATGAAAATATTTATATGAATAAAATTATTATACAGAATTCCGTGGTGGCAGTCATGTGACAACTGTTTTCTGTCTGCAAATCCGGTGCCATTTTCAGGAATTTACTTTTTTTTTGCCTTTAGATACATCAGCTTTTATATAACTCAGAGGGGTGTAATATTGAGTTTGAATCAGTAGCGTGGCGACAAAGAGGAACAATTTATAAATGTGTACGTGATGTTAAGGTTCTCTTGCGAGACTGGCGAGGCTGAATGAACCGAGGTAGTCACGCGACGCCTGTTACGTAAAGCCGAGTTTCCACAATATTACTTAGCTTACTTGTTTGCGG
Organism: Mythimna ferrago; assembly: GCA_910589285.2. Lineage (NCBI taxonomy): Eukaryota > Metazoa > Arthropoda > Insecta > Lepidoptera > Noctuidae > Mythimna > Mythimna ferrago. The sequence continues at coordinate 9,715,048 of OU342693.1, forward strand.
TAAAAAGGCAACTGACGTGTTAATTGCATTGCAGTATTGCTAATTATAATATTAACTTGCATTTTGATTCGTATCGAGAAACCGGCTCCGGTGCGTTAAGGACAGTTATTTCGAGTTTCGTTTGCAGTATCGCACGTGTGTGTACTTGTGGTTATAACAAAATTGAGGCAAAAACTGCAGGTCAATGTTCTCATATTATTAATTTTAAAAGCAAAAGATAGGTACTACTTCGTCAGTAATGTTAGCTGCAGAACTAAATACTTATGCTTTATGTTATCGTATATTCACAATTGTTCTCAAAGAACAAGAAGCCATTTCGCGATATACTTAAAAGGCAATCACGAGAGAATAACAAGCTGTGGTGTACGAGCTCACTAGTTTTAATAATGACAAGGTGGTGAACTAAATTATCTCGCGTAATTGCCGGTTCTGATGGCCACGCTTTGCGTCGAACCTACAAGGAGGCGGTGTATTCGCTTACGACCAATTTGGAGTCCAACAACAGTTTTATTGAGTGTATCACGCAATAGGAGAGCCGAGGCAAACAACCCCGCCTACACTCGCGACTCGCGACGTTACACCGACAGACTTCTATTTACATACAAGTCAGGGTTGCCAGATTAAACGTGTGTAACAACGTAAATATCGTTTATTATGAGATGGAAGTAACATTCAAAAATACGATTTTAGCATTGAATCTATTTTCGTTTATGTCAGAATTATTTAATCAGCATGCTTGCATGATGCGGTTTGGAATGTTAGGTATATGAAGATAGATGGTGACGATAATATTTACCAATGTTTTCCTCGAAGTGATAGAGACGGAAGTTGAGGAATGTTAACCTCTGGCAACCCTGTGTGTGTCCATTATAGTTAAGTTGCGGCCACCGTCGCCCACGCGGTTACACACCGACAAAGTGGTGTTAATGTGTGCGCCACCTGTGTGCACAGGCGCCATCAATACGCCAAGCGAATCGTATGAAAAACTAGCGCTGATTAATTTGTATTTGTAAAGGCAGTTTCAATTATCTTGCATGTTCTCGAGATAGGAGCGATGTCGATCTTACGGCTTGTAATGTGCGCCAGCTACTCAACAATACAAGGTATTTATTTGGGCTTTCAGTAAATATTTTGCTTCGAGACAATAAGGAATGGTACTGATTTTAAAGTCTGTGGAGACTTGTGGGTGTTTGTTGAGTTCTTTATAAAGAAAGCAGCTTGAGACATTTTAAATTCAAATAAACTATTTGGCGTAAACATCGAACCGAATTGCCGCAATATTAGCATTAATTAGCGAGTTCAATGACCGTTACCGAACTATGTATTACATTTTTTTTCGATTACGAGTCATTGCAGTGACAATATAGAGTTTGTCAATGAATTTCATTAATTAATTTATACACATAGCAGCAACTGTGTCAACAAAAACACTGACTTCAGTACATATGTAAAATACGGGCTAATAATATTTGAATGTATCATGTGATGTGTACATGGGACCATATTGAAATTATGACATGGTCAGTGTACACTTTTGGCACATTAACTGTTTCTGAACGGTTTACTCTTGTAATATTGACTTATTTTTTGTGAATGTAGACTTTATGGTAATAAATCATGAAACTTTAATGATGTGTATAGTTAGCTAAATAGGAAATCGAACCGAAAAATATTTGTAAGCTAGCGTGCTAATATTTGGTGGGTCGCCTACACTTTTTCAGTCTTGTGTAGAAATAAATTTTGTTAAACAAACAGGAAGAAGTTAAAGCGGCCATTTTTCATCTTTGTGACATACGCAAGATGGCTTTCTAAAGTATAAACACTATCACAAATATACATTTATACGTTAACAAAAACGTTAATGTCAAGGATTAAACCTACACTGAATATAAACTTAAATTTCTTCAATAATGTTAGAACAAATTCTTTAAGGCTTTTGTTGGAAAACTTAGGACCATAATGAACACACTATGATTTAAAACTATTTACCTACACTATGATTTAAAACTATTTTTAACAAAAAACTGATATGGTTATGATATTATAGGCATGTACTTACTTTATAAATAAATATATAACGACATATTTTATTTAAGGCGACCAAATTGATCAGTTGGTCGGTTCTAGGGTCTAAACGCGTCAATACTCGATAGGATTGCGTCGTTTTCTTATATATAAATCTCATAGCCGTCTTCATGGATGCCACCTTCTGGCTCTATCATCAGATCCTAGATATCAACTAGGACTACAGTTCTTGGCAACACGAATCAAACGAGCCTAAACTCGATGGGCTTATGTTGTTGTATTACAAAGTTCTCATCATCATATTCGGGTTTCGTCATCAGATCAATGGAGTCATAACCGCTAGCTTATTTTCTGGATACTTTTTAATGGCCGTCGCTCGCATTACATAAAATTTCAACTCAATAGGTAACCGGGAAACTGGTAAAATTAACTTTCAAGATTTGATTACGAACAGACAGTTACCGGGACAAATGAAACTAAATATAAGCTTGTAAAATGTGCATTAGTGGAATATGTGTTCGAGGAACTTTCAGAGGAATCAAAACATTGTAGAAAACGTGCGGGTGTGATACGGCTGTCCACCCACATCGGCTGTCGCTAAATGGACTTTATTTGACTGCATTAGATACACGGAATAGCCTTTTGAAATCCGGGTCACTTCTAATTTTAAGCCCTCTTCCCTGTGCCATTTATATTGGGTCTTTTTAACAAGCTCAGTTTGGCATCGGAGCTTTGGGCTTTATTTGAAAATATTTTAAATTCCAAACAGTGCAGTAGCTTTACTATGTATTTCAAATAACTCTCGCATGTTTTCACATCATCTTCTGGTATAACCAATGAAAGTTAAAACGTTTATATATCAGTATTTACGTATTTTAAAATAAAAATAATGACTCCAATAGCTATATTTGCGACAGGACCCAAGCACCAGAGCGTTAGCATATTAATATGGTCAGTTTCAACCGCTGTAGGTGCTACCTACCCTACCTTGACTAAAAATTTCCATTGATCCTTTAAAATGATGAAAATGAAGCGGCTGAACCGTGAAAATCTTGTACGGTTCACAGCCTACCGACACGGCCACTCAGAATAGCTTTTACATGTTACGACAAAAGTAAAAATACTTGTAGAGCCACTTTAGCGGCGGACATTGACGTGTGAAATGAGAAACAGAATAAAAATAATTACCTCTTTAGGCAAGCTTGATGGACTCTCACACAAAGGAAGTTTTAGTACAGTTGTCTACTGATTAATATCTTGATAAATACAATGACTGGCCTGTTGGTCTAGTGGTTAGTGGCCCTGACTGCTAAGCCGGAGGTCGTGGGTTCGATTCCCACCCAGGACAAATGTTTGTGTGATGAGCATGATCATTTGTTCTGTGTCTGGGTGTAATTTATCTATAAAATGTATGTATTTAGAAATGTATAAGTATGTTTATCAGTTGTCTAGTACTCATAACACAAGCTCTGCTTAGCTTGGGGCTAGATGGCGTTGTGTGATAGTTGTGGAATATTATATATTATATATATTATTATATAATGAACTGTTAGAAAATGAATTTCTAAATCTGAATCGGCGACGTGACTGAAACGCTAGCTGTCGACTCAAATATTTGAGTAATGAGCAATTTCACAAAAGCGTTATATTGATTTATCATGAAAATAATTCCTAACCCACTTCACGGAATTTAACGATAATAATTAATTAATTATTATTAATAAACTTGTTTATAAATGATAAAACAATATGTTACGTAAACAGTGAAATGTTGTATCTAATTATATAACATTTTTGATCACGCGTTTCATGATCGAGCTTTATCTTATCTGGTGTCGAACGATTTTGAAGTAATAAATTTGTAAAGGTCGTCCACATAGACGTGTGTTTGTCGGAACCGCGAGCCGTAGATTAAATTGGAATAGACTCGTTAGAGGGCAATGTGAAGGCCACAAAATGCTGTTCGATTAAAATAAAGTTGATTTATTTCACGAGTTATTCGGCGTTGAAATTGAATGTAATCGATCAACGGGGTGTGAATGACGTAATCGACGATCTCCCGTCTTCGGTGAAAGATTCTACTTCTTCCTACCCTTATCCCATATTACTTGGGGGCAATACATTTTTTTCTTCCATTCTGTCCTGTCACCCGTCACACTATCACTAACTACGATAGAACGATTAGGTGATAATAGTACCATAGCGGATACAGCAGTAGGATGCAACACTGCTCACGTCCTAAGTATCGCAATCAATATGCCACGTGGACAGGATATGATATAATCTGCTAACTGCGGCTCCACAAAGAATATTCATTTTTTTTCTAGCGCTTACTGTCTTACTGCTGGGCAAAGGCCGACCCCAAATCCTTTCAAACTTGCATTTAAAACCAGCTAAATATATTCTGATAAAAAAATATTTTACATCAACAGTTTTTTTTAATGGGAAATCATGCAATGATTTCTTCCTCTTTAGGACGGAGTGAGAGGGGTGTGTCAGACTTTTACTGACTAAAACCACATCTATGTTCCTTCTTTGCCCTTTCTGTTCCAGGACCACGGGTTTCCCTTTCGGAAGTCAATCTATGGCCCCTTGCAGAAACTTTTATTACTTACCTCTATTTAATTTCTAAGGTACAATATTTGTTTCATTATACAAGTAATTTACAAATGGGCTGCGAGATTGGTCGAAAAAACCGCAACCCTGGACGCAAAGGGCATCTGAAGGAACACAGTTAAGGTTTTAGTCTGTAAAAGTCTGCCAATCCTTCTCGCACTTAGAGCAGTAGGAGTTATTCGTGAAATCCCAGGTAAAAAAGGTAATTCACAAATATCTAGCTGTTGCTATCAGAATTAATTGAATATTCTATCGAAGGCAAGTAATGAGTAATGCAAGGTATCAATCACATTTTCAGTCAATGACTGAAGATTAATTGATTAGAAAGAAATAGATAGGGTTTTGTTACATAGAATTCCGTCCGGATACTGATTTATATTTTTTTTTTTTTAATCCGATATAAACTAGTGCTTGACTGCGATCCTACCTGATGGTAAGCAGTAATGCAATCATTAATGGTGAGGCGCACTAGTTTATTAAGAGCCTATTCACTCAATTTTTCAATAGATATTGCAGTTTTTTTTCAAGGATTTTATTTTATTCAATTTGTTATCCATCGCCGTTAGTGTGTATTTTTGATCGATACATAAATTGTGTGGTATTTATCCGATGTGTTTATCACTAAATATTATCCCTGTAGGTTAATTGGGGCTATGTCTAAAAGGAAATCAAGCGATTAAACTGTTATATTTCGGGATAAACCGTTTAATTAAATACCTAACAGAAAAACGTTTTCCTCTTTTGTGACACTTAATGAGTACTAGCAGATATATGTACTTAAAGCTACATGATTAGTAAATGGTAACTAATGCATAAAAGGAAACAGTGCAAACTTGTATCTAATGAGCGAAATAATTGGCAAGTTGGTAGGAAATATAAGAAAAAAAATATTATATGGGAAATAGTTAAATATGAATAGTACCTATGACAGACAGATAAATTGACTATTTATATCATCAGGTACGTAGCTACCTAAAGTCACGATTTTCCCTTCATCGTAGAAAACAACGAAGCGTTGATTAGATTGTATGTAAGTATAAGAAAAAGCGTGTTGAAAAAGCCGTTCAAAATTTAGCTACTCGATTCTAGGCAAAATCAGTCAGAGATCCGAAGACAAAGATATAAGATTCATGGGATGAAACGCATGTTAATAAAAAAAAGAGAAAAAAGAAAAGAAAAAAAAAGAGAAGAAAAAGAAAAGAGTTCTGAGTACACACGTAGATGGATGGAGGAGACGGAGACCAAAGAAAAGAAGGATGGATTGTGTGAGGAGTGAAGAAAAGGGAGTTAGTGATAGTGCGACGGGTGACAGGACAGAATGGAAGAAAAAACGTGTTGCGCCGACCCCAAGTAATATGGGTTAAGGGCAGGAAGAAGAAGATGAAGAAAGTCTTAATCTTTAAGGCTTATAACTCTACTTTAATCACGAAAAACAAATTAATTTAATAACAAAATCCAACAACCGCTTAGAAATCGAGATCGTTAATTCACGTTATTTCCTCCCACAATGTCACAAATAACGTGTCCGGTTGCCAAACACTTTCGGATAATAAGCACGCTTATCCAAGAATAGCGAGCATCAATCAAACGGGCGCGTCAATGCTCAATAGACAGTGTTTGTGCCAAAGTAGCAAGCTTTCCCTGGCGCGCGGGCGGCCGGCACCCGGCCAGGGGACGCCACGCTGCCCCGTTCATTCCTCACACATACATAAACAATTGCTGTTCATACCTTTTTTTGTAGGGGTAAATTATCCAATGACTTCCGGATGTCAGACTTTTACATACTAAAACCACACCTGTGACCTTCAATACCGTTATATGGTGGACATCCCACCTATAAGCACAAAACGTTTTGGGAACACATTCATTGTACAGTTAAGGAATGGAACTCCCTACCGGATTCTGTGTTTCCTGATGGTTACAACCTGAGGATCTTTAACTCAAGAGTGAATAGGTTACTTCTAGGTAAGCGTGCTTCAGCGTTGACCGCATCGTCGCTTTCCATCAGGTGGGATAGTGGTCAAGCGCGAACCTATCAACAAAAAAAAAAAAGTTGCTCTATACTTTCTAGGACCACTCACCACGGTTTCCCATTTAGAATTTCCCCGTAGCCCTAGTGGGGATCGGCCCTGCTGTACACTTACGGTTATATCTAAGAGTCCAATATTTTACTCGTGTATGCAAATATTGTGCTCCGATAATAACAATTATTGTTAATTCTCCAAGGGTCACACAGTTATCGATCACGCAGATTGTTGTGTTAATTAAAAGCTTTGTTTTATGTTTGCTACATGAATAATATTTAACACCTAAATATATGCATGATTTATACTTATGACTTGCTATCGCGCCCGGTTGGAACTGAGTAGAAAGTAAGTTGATAAATGACTTGCCTTACAAACTGTTTGCTTGTCCTATTTTGCAATATATTTGCAAACATATCGGTGCTGACCTCGTGTGAACAGTTATCGCTTCTCTATTTAGATTCCATTCGTGATTGTTACACGCGTAGGCTAACGCCGTCGTCCCTTGAATATAAAGAGCAGATCTTAGTGGCCGCGTGACTAACCTGCCAGGAGGAATTACCATCGATTGTATGCTAAGCAGCGGTAACCGCGGCTAGCCACTACCATTGATCGGCCGACAGTTCCTCGCGGCGATAGGAACAAACGTGATTACCAAATGCCAAATACATCTATAATGGCCTTGTCGCCCTAAAAGTCTTGGTATACGCACCAAAAACAGTTGCCATCTTTAATTAACAAACGGAACCGATGAGTAAGTCTATTCATCGGACACCGCATTACGTAATAGTTTATTATTGTGCTATTATGCATTTTGTGGTTTTGATTGTGCTTGCGGACTGCAGTGGTTCAATGAGGTTGACTTGGTAACAAGGATTGTTGACATAAACGGAATAGCCAACCTGCTAAACACGTGTCTCAAATGGACTTTCAACTTCTTACGTTGAACTCTACGTTGGAGAAACTTCAAGAAGTTTTCTATGAACTTTAGGTAGAGTAGGTATCGATAGGGTTTCACTTGAGGACTTTATACGTGGTTTTAGCACTACCTACTTCTAACTTATTAATTAGCTTTAGGTACTAAAACCACGATTCTATCTTTTACAGTCGTTTCGTTTTAGGGTCGCAGCGTTCTTTTTGATAGATTTGCATAGTCAGTGGCTACGAGGTCACGCGCATATCTCAAACATATCGTGTAAGCTTTCAATTATACAGCTCCAAAGATGTTCAAAGGTTAAATGAAAGTTACATTTGATTCCGTGTTTAAAAAAAACATGTTCTTACATTTGTTTTTAAACAAAAGTGTCCATAATACTTGATATTAAAATGTGTTATGGTGATGTAACGAATCACTCTGTTTTTCAACCGTTACCAATTTATCTGTAAAGAAAACAAATACTGTTATCAATGTTTATAAGTTCGGTTTTATTAAAATAGATCTTGCGGAGGCACGTGTACGGACTTACGTTGGCAACACAAAATAAAAATGTAAACATTACGTCTAACTTGGCAATTATTCTGGAAAATACCAAACTTAGGAGGTCCTTGGCCCATTGGTAACGGTATATCAGTAATAAACTCCTGATTTCATGTTCCGATATCTTCCCATTTACAGTATCAAGGTACTTACAGTTGATTGAAAAACAAACATTGTGTAACCCAGTGAATATTACCTTGTTATCAGTGGCATGTTTGTGCACTTCCCGGGTTAATTCGAGCGAATTCGGCCACAGCGCCTAATATCTCTTGGATGTTTGTTTAACCGGCATTGGGTCAGATAAGATAATTCCTATAACAGCTGTTGTTGCCAACTGGTCGATTGCTATCAAGTGACCCGTGCTAAGATCATTTGACCCGCCACGGCTCTTTGACGACAACGAATATTTTTAGCTGAGAACGTTTGTTTGTGTAGTTGTATCGATGGCCGAACTACTGCAGTGTTGCGAACTTTAAACTCGGAACGAAGGCCGCGCTACTTATGGAAATAGTCTGCGCATTAATAAGTATTTCAAGTTCTGCGAATCTCATCATGATGAATAGCATCATTGTTCGTTTTAATCTATTCTCTAGGTCTTTTTGCAATAACCGGTCTATCTTTGTCACAGTCACAGTATTGCCTTGGTAGAAATTAATACTTTTTTTTCTTTTTAATTTGCTTCGCTTTGATGTTGATGACTGAGATTTCATCAGTACTGTTGAAGAGTTCTATTGTGGACGGAACAACCGTGCTGCTCTAGATTTCCACTTGAACGAGTGCGGTTTCCAGATATTTTGTGCCTTATTAAATATTTCGCCGATAACTTGTTCCGATACCGCCGGTCACGTACTCACTCGTCGACACACACACAGATAATATTGAGAATAACAAAAAAGCGAGCAGACCACACTCTGCACTAGAACAAGTCCATTTTGAACAAGATATCGATTCATGTTTTGACTAATTACCTATAATCGCACCTAGCTGACAAAAAATAAAACAAGCGCTTTAGTTGCGATGGTACTTGTAAGACGATTAACTAGCGATAACATTGACAAGTAACACGGATGAAGAATCACCCAGTAAACAAGAAATACTACTTTTATCACTTTTTACGGGCACCACGAATAGAATCAATTAGCCAACAAACAGTTTTTAATTCAAATTATCAACAGAAACGTCGTCGTGACCGAAGTCGATATAGAAACAAGGTGCGTTGTCAATTGGAAGAGTAAATAATAAATATTTGGAAGTGAGAGCGACGCACGCGGATGTGTGCTGACGTCACAATGGAGGCACACGCCACAAAACACCACCTCCGGCCGCTGCTATGCGCTTGTTGACACTCGCGCACGCGTTCTTCGAGGAAGAACCGACTGTCAATGGACCGAGGAAGATGCAACTCGCTGTTTTTAAAACGTTAGCCAGAATCGCCAATACTGGGAGTTAACAAGCGTAAATATGTTGTGTAAACACGACGAAAGTCAGCTCAGGAAATGAACGATTCACATCACATTCGAAATATGCATGCTGCCAGTATAGTTTTCACCTTTCTAAACACTTAGTTAGTGGCAAGGTTTATCAATAGGTAGAGTGTTCTAGACGTCCTTGTAGAGCTCTATTACATTTGACGCTTATTGTTAGTGCTAGTTGGTGGTAAGGCACGGTAAAATTAATAGGCAACATTGAACTTGAACGTGTGTTGCGGTGCGTGCGGATGACGTCAGTACACGTACACGTGCGAGGCTGCGGCAGCGCTCGCGCGGCCCCGCAAGGCCGCTGCCTATCGCACCGGCCACATCGCGCCCACCGCCGCGCCACCGTGCCACCGTGCGCGCCTAACTAACCGTGAACACAGCCTCACATGACTATACATAACTTTATTATACATATAGCTGACTGCCTGCTACGATCAACACGAGAAAAACCGATTTAAAAACCCGAGAATTAATTGATCAAACTCAATACTTTTGTTACGATTAAAATAATTTCAGACACTTGAATTGTCAATGAAGTTGTTGTGTAATATAGAGCAAATAGCATTACACTCACTTATTTGCTCAATTATAGCGAACTCATTCACCGATTCATGGAAACAATAATATTTTATTACAACATTGAGAGAGATAATAGTATCGAATAACTTTTTTATAATAACAAATAGAATCTAGTTTATTTTCATATGAATAGGAGTAAAATTCTTTTGAACGGGGGATCCTGTGGGTACTTTGAACAGCAATATAACGGCAGTGAAGAACGATTCAACAAGTAAAGAAATTTAAGACGTAGCATTTTTCTACTCACCGCTAATAGGATATTGCTTCGAATCAGACATTCTCACGCAAATAATACGAAAATAGTATTTCAGCACAAAAATCGATAAAATGTACCTTTATCGCGGAAATTTACACTAAAGCTATCGAGCCATCATTGATATCACTGATAAATAATGCAGGTGTAGGTATTTATGTAAATTGATGTCATAATCAATACTGACAATAAAAACATTCGCGTTTTATCTCGCAGACGATAAATTATTTATTGAAGAAGAAAATAAAGATATTCCGGCGTGATACTGAGAATGGTTAACCCAAACTTTAGTATCGAGAACAATCAAATGATACTTCTAAAGAATCAGTTTCTCACTGGACTCCGATATATTTAACGCCTAACTTATGTTAGGAAGACATATTCATTATCTGAATTCTAGATGAGCCAGTACAACTCTACTGGTAACAATGTGAGTCTCTGTGTTATGATTCTGAGAAGGTGCAGCCAGGAAATATTTTCCTCATTCTGCTATTCCTAGAAGTTGCTTGAGAGCTTGTTGCTAACTTGGTTCACCTCATTTGACCCGAGTTTGACCCTAAATTACATTGGTTCAGACTTGAATAGATTTAATTGATAGAGTGATATGGTTGCTAAAGTTTAAAGTGTAAAAGTGGACCAGATACCCAAAAAAGCAATCTGTATACTGCCTACAGAAGCCCAAAATCAGTACCTCAATCAAGTGAGTTACAAACTGAAATATTGAAGAAAAATTATTTCCGTCTTGTCATAAAAATAACATGTATATTTTAGTTTCTGCGATTTCATCCGTGTGGATTTTTAATAAAAAAAAGTCAAATCCAAGGCTAGATATAATAATAATTAATTTCATGAGCAAACAACTTGTTAGGTTAGTAACAATATTATATGTCTAATATGTTACATTTCATTTAGATCGGTGTAGCAGCTAAGTCGTAGATAATTTCGGAACAAATCAACACAGTCCTTTTTACATTTATAAAATAATTCAATATGGATCGTGTTTTATATGTACTAGTTTTTCGACTACCCTTCCTGTGCGGACACTTTCAAACTTCCTTATGCTAAAAAAACCCAAAATCCTCAAATTTTCAAAGGTCGTATAGCTGATGAGATAAATGAAGTTTCCTATAACACCAAAATGCATCTGCAACGTGACTGACATCCAAATCACCGATAAGACAAGTGCGCGTGTTAATCATAGAGTCTGCGGTTTTTTTCTTGAAGTTAACTTGTTATGCAAAATGCCTTTCTAAGGTCGGAGTTGAATCCATTACGCTGGTGTCGTAACGTATCGTTAGAAACTCATTTACCTTGCATAATATGGATACACATGATTGCATGCGTCTTGTCTCATATACTGTTCATTACACTTACTATTTTACATAAATGAGAACCGATGGGGTATCTCCTTTCTTGTTTAATTTCATTTTATATACTGTTTATGTTTAAAGCAAAACTTGTTTATTACGGGATGGTAGATAATTTTCTTTCGTGTTTGATGAGATTATGATGCAGAATATTAATATCTTATGGACTAAAGAAAAGTAGGTAACTTTGTTTTTAGATTCCTCTTCTGAAAACAGAGTCAATTTGAAATGTTTTTTTTTTATTGCTATTATTGTGATTTTTTGCGTGCTATAACTAATTAGATATGAATTATATTTTTTTGTTTGTCTTTCGGGCTTCTTTTTACTAAATAGTCTGTATATTGAGAGGTCTGGCTCTTGGGATACAGGATATCCTACTACAAGACCCTGAGCACCACTGGTGTGTGTCTATAGTGTATTAAGTCAATCAATTATTATTATGTGTATTTTTGAAGTATTCCTCTTTCGGCACCAATAGGTATGTTAGATCCCAAAGCCTACTGGGGCCAGGGTTATCCGAAAGGGCGCTCGAGCCCCGGTATGAAGGCTAGAAGGAACGGGGTGGGTCTTTTAGTCAGTAAGAGTCTGATACTATCTCCCGCTCCGCCCAAGGGCGGGGGATGTCAATGCATGATTTTTTCCCACCATAAAAAAAAAAAAAAAGGTATGTTAGATCCGCATTCGCTACCAAGCTAGCCTACTGGTGCCGAAAGAGGAATAGCTTTGGTGCTGAAACCATTGGTGACGAAAAAATTGTTGCCAAATGAGGAATACTTCGTATTTTTAATACGTTTTGTATGTATGCTCTATCAGTACTTACCTATGTTTCCGTTAAGTTGTCCTTAAAGTGCACAACAAGATCTAAGATTATATCTTGGTATCAGAAAACAGCTTTATATAAGCAAGGTTTAAGATGGACATGAAGATATAATACCCAGGCTAAGACTCTGTGATAATAGTATGAACACGGAAACATTGTCAATTGATATTTTGTATTAGCTAATCTACATCAATCAACAATACTAACTAATTAGGTGCTTACATATTATTTAGGTTATTGTGATAGGTACTTACTCTCATCATACTAATTTTATAAAGGCGAATGTAGTTATTTATATAAGTTTGTATGTGTGTTTGTTACCCTTTCACGCTCCAACGGCTAATGCAAAAATTTCATCCGTAACGCAAAGGGCATTGCCAATCTTTGTATGGGAGTTGGACCAAGTGCTGCCCAGAATGCACACATACTGCATTTTGTTCCTCAGGGCAACAAAAATCACTAAACTGAAGCGCTGCAAAATCTGTCCCAGGAGTTAAGAGAAAAAAAAATGTTTTGTGAATTACTTATTTATTTTTTTGAAAAGTAGCTTAATAATTGTTTTCAGCCTAATTGATTACTTACTGATTATAATAAATAATATATAATCAGTGATCATAATTGATTCAGTGTAACCACTGATTTTTCACACGGATAGGTTATGTCCTGGAATAAGGACATAACATACTTTTCACTTTCTTTTACTGATATTCTACACTACATGTAAACAAACATAAATAAAAACAAAGCCGTCTTGAATCGATATCTATCGTAAAACCTTTAGATTTTCTAGTAATGAAATAGTACATTGTTACACTAGGGGTGAAAGTAACTCATTTCGTCCCGAGAAGGAGTTGGCGGCCGAGCGAAGCGAGTTCGCTAATTCGAGGAGTTAAATGGGTTACTTTCACCCCGAGGTAAACACTGTGCTTTTCATTACGAATACGAGGAAACTGAAAATGAAATAAAAAGTTTGTAAAACCCGAGTCGTCGTACCTATGATTTTAAGTAGGTATCTTTCTTCTGATTTAGGCGGTAAAAAGTATTCCACTACTGCTTTAGGCTCTTCTCTTATGAAATTAGGCGTTAAATCACTATTTTAATCTGATAAATATAACGTGAAGAAAACAAATCTCTGTTGTACGAAAATGTAAACAAAACTCGAAAAAACCAACGACTGATTGCCACTTTCCCGCCATTTTTTTTTTTTTGCGGCCGGCCAGCTATTCAGCCTCATTAATAAAAAATAGAAATTAATTGTAATCTTTTAGAAATAAAGTATTTTAAAGAAATAGTTGAACAAATAAATCACATAAAATAAAACATTATTTAACTAATACTTGTCTTTAAGTTATTTCAATTTTATATCGCGCTGTGATTGACTGGCTGTATAGAAAATTGGAACATGGTTCAATAGAAATGTGAAGATAGAACTAGTTTTTTTTTTTAATAATTTGACAGCTGTCAGTTGTAAAGTAAAACTCCCTAGGGATGAAAAGTATCACTTTCAGCCCGCTCCTCGGGCAACTTCAGACCTACTTTCAGAGTATGAGTAATGAAAAACATTTTATTGTTTCTTTTTCGGGGTATCTACGCAGAGATATTAGGAAAAGGTCAATGTACTATAAGGCGAATTTATCTGCCGTTTACCTTAATAGGTTAATAATATCCTATCTACGCAGATAAAAGAAAAAATATTCCGTTATTCTAATCAATTTAATGTAATGGCTCTGATAGTAAAAAAATTGCTAAATTAATTGCAAGACTTCAAAGTGTTCTGTTATACCTTTTTTTTTTGGGAAAATCATCTAATGACATCTCCTGCTCTTGAGCGGGCGTGTCAGACTTTTAGTGACTAAAAACCCACTCCTGTTCCTTATTTGCCTTTCATATAAGGGCTGAATCTTCCTTTCAGAAGCAGACCTTAGCCCCAGTAGGCTTCGACCCTGTTGGGCCTCTACGGTTTGCTCACATCTTGAGGCGCGTGGGAACAGCAGGCGTCGTCCACGACTTGGGCTTGGTCCGGACGGTTACCGGACAGTCGGACGGTGAGCTGGTCTGTTGTACCTCGTAAAGGTTGTAATACCCTATCGAAGATTTCAATTATCGAAATCTTCGATAGGGGTATTGCAACCGAAGATTTCAATTATCGAAATCTTCGATAGGGGTATTGCAACCGAAGATTTCAATTATCGAAATCTTCGATAGGGTTTATTAATAAACTGTAATTGAGAACTTTGATCGCAAAGGATATTGCCAAACCTGCTACAGTTGTGAAAGCCTCTGAAATCGTGAAGGCCGAGTTCAAAGATACCTATTAAACTTGTCAATGTATAAAATGTTGCTGTTACTTCTAATTAGAGTGCTGCTACACCATCAAAAACTGGGCGAATAAATCATGTGGAAATTATTTTTTCTAAGACTTATCGGTTTCTTTCTTTCTTTTCTTAAAAAAAAACTGCCCTGTAGGAACACCTGTCCTGTAGGCTATACAAATATTTGTTCCGTGCAGGGATCGACATACCCCACTCTTGAGCGGAGCTGGAGATAGTGTCAGACTTTTACTGACTAAAAACCCACTCCTGTTCCTTCTTTGCCATTGTTCCAGGGCCCCGGAGATCTCTTTCGCATCATCCATGGCTCCAGTAGGCTTCGACCTTGCTGGGCCTCTACGGTTGCTGACAACACCTTGAGTCGCGCGTGGAACACTACGCGCTATTGACGACTTGGGCTCGGCCGAACGGTTGCCGGACGAGCGGACGGCGAGCTACCCATTGCCCGCCGTCCGCAAGCCCGTGCCTACGGCGGTGACCTACATATCCTACATACCTATCTAATGGTCGTCAGGACATCTTTCTACAACAATTGATAAGACCATGAAACCAATCAGTGCGCGAAAAATCCCTAGCATGAGTGCAGCTGCAATGCAGTAACATATTAACACGACGCATGCAACATTCGCTCAGTCGGCGTATTTGCGTATCGCATTTGTTGCATAAGTGGCGTATTTCGCAACATCTTACTACAGTGTTGCCGCGAAAGCTGTGACGTAATCGCTGCGCAGGCGCTGCCGACCCATTGATTAGACCGAACTGTGAATGTATAACCAGTTACTTATTCCTAATCACTTATTCTCAGTTTTTATCACTGAGGAATAACAGACTCCTTAAGTCAATAGAAATACTACAATGTAAGAGATAACGGACAGTGTGTATATTTGGTTTAATCATCACAGTGTTGATTTTTTGGATTCATTTCTCATAATAACATTTAATCTATCTATCTTTTATGTACATACTAACTTTTCCCGCGCGGCTTCGCTCCCGCTCTTCCTTACTCCACCCTACTATACCCTACTCTACCCTACCCTATCCTACTCTACGTTACTCTACACTACCAAACTTCACATAAACCATCTGCTAAATAGTCCGAACAAAGCCTAAACATTTGGTTTGGATAGGTGAGCCCGTTCTTGAGTTATAAAATTACAACGAAAAGTGGCATTTATTTTTATATATATAGATATAAAAGGAGAAACTGACTGACTGACTGACTGACTGACATATCAACGTACAGCTGAAACTACTGGGACTAGGAGCGTACATTTTTTCATAGGTAAAGTTTTCTTTTATGCGAGCACAAAGAGAGGATTTTCCAAAATTAACCCTCTAGGGGATGAAAGGGGGATCCAAAATTTGCATGGAGAAATCTTTTTCTCGTAGGCGAAGCCGCTGGCAGAAGCTAGTTTGTATTTAAGCACATATATATTTAATTTTGTATTTCTTTTCTATTTGTTTACCATTAAGTTGCGTACAGTTGCCATCACGGATCTTGAGCGGTTGCGCAGAAGTCAAATATCCAGTCCCTTTAGTGGTGCGAAGTGACACGCGGGGGCGGGGAGCGTCAGTGATTGGCTCACCGCGCCATCGCGTCATAGACGTCACTCCTAATTCGTTTCCTGCGTTGCTGTATGTATCTAACAACGAATACGATTGGCTCGCCAATGTATGGAATGCGCAAAGCGATCCCCACTCTGACGCCGAGCGCTCAAGATCCGTTTTGGCAACTGTACCATGTTATGTTTCTGCATAATAATAATCTTTA
This sequence comes from Mythimna ferrago, assembly GCA_910589285.2. NCBI lineage: Eukaryota > Metazoa > Arthropoda > Insecta > Lepidoptera > Noctuidae > Mythimna > Mythimna ferrago. The sequence goes on from OU342693.1 coordinate 9,731,788, forward strand.
TTCAGGTAAGTTACACCCATATCATTACACAATTCAATTCAATTCACAAAAGCTTAAATTACTAACATAATAAATTCATAATTTTTTTTTTTTTTTTTTTTTTTCATCAATTAATGCAAGTATTTATATTACTAGTGCATAAAGAAATAATTTTGTTTGTATTTGCTTGTTCAGCCAGCAACCAACGTCACGAAAGATATATTTAGACACAGTATCGTTCCCACGTGTAAACCTTTCTTGAATGTGTACCCACGCAGTTCAAGAAAGTACCTGCAACCTTACTTTTACTTGAAAATGTAGCTGTAGGCAACGCTCTGGTCCATGAAGTCGATGTTAAAATATTCAAGCAAAAAGAGGTTAGTCGTATTTTTAGAGAGGAGGACTAGTGTCACAAGGTGGCCGGTCAACAGTATCGATCAAGTGTGATCGTACAAATAATAACGAATAAATTTAATTATAAAATACACTTAACTAATTAGAAATAATATACTAAAGGTCTAACTAAATATGATGTCATAAAACTCCTTCGCATCGCTGTCGACTGGACTGGAAGTGTGCTCAAAAGGCTAGCGGCATTGCCACTTTGTATGGCAATGCTTAATCTCTGACCGAGTTAGAAGCCAGCCCTTGGGTCACGCGAAGAGTTAACTAAGCGTTTGGATAATTCTTTTAAAAACGGAGCACTCGGCCCAAGAGTTTCAACCCCAAACGGCTCAAAAATGTAACTGCCGACGAGGCTGTTATATTTCCGCCGCTTGAGGTTTTCCTCAGCCGCCGTGGCAGCACCAGCACAGCACGATGAGCTAGGAAGCTGAGATGGCGCAAGAGTATCGACACAGGTAGCGTCCCACACTAAAGGCCTACCCATCTACCCATAACGAATATGGTAGATATGTAGGTATCTATCGAGGTTCATGTGGCGAAATTTTGGAGATCCTTACCACAGTAGATACCTTACTATGTTACCAAGAGGGGATATTAAAGTTGTCAAAAAAGAAAAGGCTCGTTTTGACGTTTGTATTTTGACTACCTAGCGGTTTGTCCGGTGCGGTGTAATGTAGCTAACTGGCTACTACTACACCGGACTCTTAATTATTATTTTATCTTTTCTTTCAGTTTCATTCCAAGTTACATTCTAGAGTTTTTCTCAATTGGCAAAACGGACCTTTTTATTTTTTAACGAGTTTACTGTATCGAGAGAATACTAGGAGTCAGCTACTGTTCTAAAAACTGTCTACAATCGAAAATCTTTACGGATAAATTTAACGCAATAACGCATTGGGAATATCCGTGGAATATCCCATGACAGCGGTCGAGTTAAACAAAACGTAAAATTCAGCATTTTCATGTATGGGTAAAACACCAAGAAATGAAGGTAACCTACAATAATTTTGAGTTTTGAATTTTGAGAATTGAACTAGAGGTCAAAATAAATGTTGACGTGGTAATAAAATCAGCGCCTTCTGAAAGGGAAACCCGTGAAATCCTAGAACGCAAAGGTAAATTGAAGTAATATAGGTGTGGTTTTACTCTGTAAAAGTCTGACACGCTCTCCCACTCCGCCCTAAAGCGAGAGAAGTTGCTAGATGACTTCCCACCATAAACAAGCTCTAGATATTAGTGCTTTCTGGAAATCTGTTGAAAAATAAAATTCAGCATTTTCATATGACTAAAATACCAAGAAATTAAGGTAGCTACAATATTTTTTATAAATTGAAATATGTTTATTGAAACTAAATATCAAAATGGATGTTGACATGGCAATTAGATCAGCTTCTAGGTATCAGTACTATCTAGAAATCTGTCGATACAATTCCTGCACATTTCCTGAGAATGTCCACAGTCTAAACATAGGGCGACATATTGAATTACGGGCACCTGGTTTGAGACTGAATTTAGTGTTTCCCCTTGTTAGAGTCAAGCCCGCCCACATGCTAACCATTGTATGTATGTATGTATCATGCAAAACTAATTACGGAAAACCAATAGGTACCTGTTATGTTCCGTCAAATTAATCTTACGTGGGATTTTTGGTAAACAACATTGATTTAACATTTACACAGTTAGGTAGGTACATGTTGTTGTATCCTTCTCAATCGTCTTGGGAAATACCAGTTCATTAAAATAAACTTCTAGGTATAATATTAATTAATTGACTTATATATGTCAATTAATTAAACAAATAAATAGTCCCTCTAAATTGATGAGTAAGTACGTTATGTTATGTTATCGTGTCATCATAACTCATATCACAAAATTACTTAATTTAAAAATTTGTGTAGATTAATGACAACGATTAAAAAAACATGTCAACTAACAGTAAATAGATAAAGTGGTACTTGGACCCGCTGTGTCGTGCCACGCATGTACCTACCTAAGGTAAAGTCTATCACCTTCTATGTGCATGGTACACAATCGTCGATTAATGACAGTGGCGGATTAAGCCAGCGCGGGGCCTGTAGCAAATTCGACCAAGGGCCCCTGCGTAGAGTACCCTGTAGCAAATTCGACCGAGGGCCTTTGCGTTGAGTACTCGGTAGCAAATTCGACCAAGGGCCCCTGCGTAGAGTACCCTGGAGCAAATTTGACCAAGGGCCCTTGCGTAGAGTACCCTGTAGCAAATTCGACCAAGGGCCCTTGCGTAGAGTAGGTTAGTAAGATTTTATTTTCCTCATTTACCGTACCACCCAAATACTTCAACAAGATTATTATCCTCAAAAGATAATTATTAATATATCTTCTATTCCGTAGACTTTTACTTTATTACATTTTTTTTTAATTGATATAAACTAGTGCTTGACTGCGATCCCACCTGATGGTAAGCAGCGATGCAAAGAAACATTCAAAGAAATCATCTGTATTTAGATTTCACGTAAATTATTATTTTGACTAGTTATTTTACGCTCAAGTACGGGATACCAAAACACGCGGGGCCCCCGAATGCACCCGTAGTATTTGCTACTCTAACTACGTGGCTAATCCGCCACTAAATAATGAAAGTAATATAATAGTTCCGGCATTGTTCGCAGCAGATGTATCTATACATCGGCCGAGAGGTAACAGTACAAACATCCAAGTATCCAAGGGCCGTGTTGACAAACAACACCCTTAATATAATCATTGTTTACCTTGCAACAATGTGTGTTTGTAATGAATATTATTTAAATGCAAATTGTTTCACGATTTTCATTGTTACTGTTGAACCAGAAATAGCTTGCGATTAAAAGTCTTCGTTCAGCTTTTTGTTAAACAAATGTCGGTGGCTGTCTCCTTACAGGGGTTCCTCGTGACAATACTACGAAATATGCAGGTTTTCCTGTAAATTATACGAGTACCTAAGCCGCTACTTTGTGTGCATATAATCAAAACTTACCTTCATTTACACGATAATGAAAGTTCGTGTGTTGATTTTGAATGAATTTTCCTTGTGTAACTTTGTTTGAAAAATTACCTAATGAATTTTCTTTACCTACCTACTGAATTTCCTCGAATCGCTAAGCGGATATTACCTGTTTCATAAGTATTTATTTCTCATGATTGATCATGAAGAAGAAGATAATAAACATATTTTAAATTAAATAGGAAGGTAAATCATTTATTCCGACTTAGGGCGGGTTTCTGAGTATTTTGAGTTAAGAACATCTCAAACCTTACTAGGCCTTTTGACAGGTTAAGGGTAGAGCATAGAAAAATATTTCTTATATCGAGAGTTTGAGAAATACTCAACTTCAAACGCTTAATTCAGAAATTGTGGGTAAGCCTTAGATTAACATTGGTTTAATTTTAAGATCATTATAGGAAATGTATTGAATATCGAGAGAAGCCGCTTTTATGACATGAAATGGTCAGCCACATCGTCGCTTACCATCAGGTGAGATAGTGGTCAAACGCGAGTCTATCAATAATGATAATAAAAAAAAAAAATATTATAAAAAACACTCCCGTCTTTATTTATTATTTATTTATTAAAACATCATGCAACATAAAAGTATATAGGCGGACTTAATGCCTTAGGCATTTTCTACCAGTCTACCTAGGGTGGTCTTTCCTTATTTAACAAAGAAATTAATAATAACTTTCAAACTTTTGAGTTACCTATGTAAACATTTCCAAGAGTTCACGACACCGTTTGATTTGTGAAAAGTTTTGGAGTTGAAAGAAAAGTATTGTAGGGGTTCTCTTAATTTTACTTTCACTAATTTTATCCGTCGCCGTCTGAGGTAACTAAGTAAGCAACAAAAATAAATGTTGGTTATTGATTTTTGTAAGTGTGAGATATTGATACGAGTACATCGTTGTCATTTGCTTTCCTTTATCCCCATTAATTCAGTTTCGGCTCAACGAAGAGGACATCCTACATCCTCTTCCCAACAGAACAATATTTTTTTAATATAAGTACCTACATAGTAGTTACCGACCGAAACACAATTTGCAGCCGAATAAACACTAGTCATTACCGAATGTTCGGCTCCTGTTCCAATTTTGCCCGAAACTGGCGTAGTACGCCAGTTTCGGGCAAAATTGGAACAGGAGCCGAAAAATTTTTTTTTTTTTTTTTTTTTTAATTTGTATAAACTAGTGCTTGACTGCGATCCCACCTGATGGTAAGCAGTGATGCAATCGTTGATGGTGAGGCGCACTAGTTTATTAAGAGCCTATTCACTCTTGCCTTAAAGACACCTAAATTATAATCAGACGGGAAGACCGCAGCAGGCAAATTGTTCCAGTCCCTCGACGTACGTGGTATAAACCTGGTAAAACTGACAGAAAATAAAAAAAAAACATATTTTGATACAGTTATTCCTATCTATATTTCAATAAACTTACGCTTAATTATAAAGTCTTTTATATAAATGCTTAATAATAAAAATAAAAAAATTATGACATCTAAAGACGAACTTCTTTCTTTCAGTCCATCCAAAGGTTGTCTGTAATAAATTGCCATGTGTGATAAGACCGCCCATTGCGCACTTATTTTTAATAATATTTGTCCTGTATTTTTTTGTTTATGTGGTGTACAATAAATTATATGTATAATATAGGTTATAAATAATAAATAAACGAGTCAATTTGTTTATTTCTACGTACTCTATAGCTATCACAACCGTCAGTTCAAAAACGGTAGTGTCTTTTGGTCGAGCCGAATTCGGATCCTTTTTGGCCGAAACCCGTTTTTAGGCCGAAACTGGCCGAAGCCGAAGCCGAATCTTCAGTCGGTCTCCAATACATAGGTATGTAGTTTGAAAGCCTTGGTAACTAAGTAACCGTACTATGGCGTGGGGTCGTGTAGCATGGATATGATAACAAAGAAGTGAAGCTGACTTTACCGGCGTCGCCGTAACAACACACTGAAACTAACCTCTTTGATTGTTTACATATTGCAATAAGATACTCACTTTTACGCTCGTGAGAACGCGAATATAACACGGTCGGTATTATGAGTTCTCAATGCACACCTACATGGTATAGGTACAATCTACTACCATACCTAATTATAGTAAAAAAAACAGTCTGATATCATAATCAGAGTATATTGGCAAGGCATAATACCTAGGTAGATAAGTCCTGCTAGGTTTGCGGGATCCTGTTTTCCCTGGGCACGAAGGCCAACAGAAACAGTGTGACCCTCTCGCTTCACCCAGACTAGAAGGTTTTTGATGACTACACACTTAAAAAAAAAAGCTATATACGTAAGTGTATTTTAAACCGACGCTAAATGTCAATTACTTTAGTCCAAATGGCACCTCTCTATTGCAGTCAAACCGTGTTTTTTATTAAATTGTTAAGTACCTACCTATTGCTTTTTTTATAACATTTTAATTCTGTCTTCGTAAAAAAACTCCTGAAAATGTGACAAATGTGTGTTTATCCCATTTATTTGGACAATAGTACGTAAACGCAAAAAGCTTAGATAGGTACTTTTAGGTACTGTTTCCTGCACGTTACATGATTTCATTTTATAAATAATAAGTGAATTTATTGTTTTAAATTAATACAATAAAATATTATAATAAAGCTGACTCTATCCAAAGGTTGTGTACCTAGTACCTAATAAATAAATTTAACAAGTTCATAATGTAAATCACTGCTAATCAAAACGTAGGTTTCATGTAAATAATGTTATTGTTAATAAAGCGAACTATTTATTATAATTATTAAGTTTCCCAGTTGAGGGTACCTATTATTATTAATACACATGATACAGTAGGTAAGTACAATATGATGGTATGAAAATATGAGTTTGGACGCACTCGGACAATACAATACTTGCCTACACGAGTTTATTCATGTATTTACAGGTAAATGTGGTGTTGATTTCCATTTTTAGTAGAATTATGAAATTATCTACCTAGCCTTTTTACACCCAGCTTCGGGTCGGTTTTTAGGCTTGCTGGATGTAGCTGAATTCCTTCTAAATAGAGCGACTCCCTATCAAACCTCCATAAACCAGTTACTGGGCAACACAATACTCCTTTGATAGACTGATGGTCAGGTTGTCTGGCGTCTGACTACCTACCTGTCAAAGATCTATGTATGACAACCGGCACCAACGACTTTACGCACTTTCCAAGCCACGGGGTGTCAGTAGGTTATCTACGTTAGTTACCTACCCTAAATATAAAAATTATATTTTATTTCTCTACATGAACATATTATATTTTTAACATCCTTCCTGCTTATTTGTATGTAATATTATTAAACATATAATTATTATTAACTTGCAATATTCATTGTTGTTTAATATATTTATGTAACATTCACACATCTGAAATCCCGACCGCTCTATTTACGACTTGTTTAGATTTCCTCTACAGTTGTTTTATTGTTAATTCATATTTTGAGCAACGTATTACCAGGGCTGTTCAGGAGGCCCCTCCTGGGGAATTACCCGAGGTATTAATAAATACTTATACACTTTAATAACTGTTTAATAAAAGCAGACATTTCCAGACATTGGATCGTTTAATAATGATGGTAATTTATTAGATGTTTTAAAGGCTTAAAGCATTTTAACGATGAAAGTAAAGATAGAATACTTTTTTTTTAGTTTAACGGTAGTCGAGGACTGGATTTTTACGGTGAGGAAGAAGAATGTCTGGAAGGACTTGGGGGAGGTCTTTGCCCAGCAGTGGGACAGTATGGGCTAGGAAAATTGCCCTACCTCACTCTCACTCAGACGTGGATCTCTACATCCACATCTGGAAGTTCAACCATCTTGTTCACTTGTTCTTCATCATTGAGGATTTAATATCCATGAACCGTGCTCATGCTCTGTCACAGATTTTTTTGTCTACGAATAGCTTTGGCTTTTAGATCAGTCTGATCTAGAGACTGACCTAGCGGTCAGTGATATACACGGTATTGATTTAGGAGCCCGTGATTCGAGGCATGATAATTTTTTACTTCCGCCCTAGGCACCTGTAACCAATGCTGCTCTACCTCACATTCGACTCTAGCTACAGCCCTGATATGCACATATTATACACCTAAACCTTTCTCGTGAATCACTCTATTGAATGGTGAAAACTGCATGATAATCCGTCCAGTAGTTTTTATAGCATTTATACCGACAGACAGTCTCTTAATAAACTAGTGCGCCTCACCATCAAAGATTGCATCGCTACTTACCATCAGGTGGGATCGCAGTCAAGCACTAGTTTATCTCAATTAAAAAAAAAAAAAAAAAGTCGCGATGCGAGGCTTTGTTTTGTGGATTATAACGATTTAGAAACATCGATTTTAAACTACCAACTTCGTGCTTATCTTGGAGACCACCTCAGGGCGAATACCGCTGCAAATATTAACCTATATTTTCAACAAAGAGTCTACCTACGTGGATGTATAAGTGATTGACAGATAACAAAAGATGGTGATTTATTCTGCCAGCGAACTGAACAAGGCCGTGAAGAAACGTGTCAATCTGTCTATAAACTCTTCAGCTATAAAGATTCCTTTAAATAAGGCTCATCTGACTTCAACATTTTAATAAAATATTAGGTGCTTTCCGTTTTACGAACAAACTAATTGGCCAACTAATCAGATGAATTTCGAACATGATACAATTTCCAGCAGCTCATTATTTACCAACTAATTTTATGTATAGTTGAAACGTAGCGTTCATTCATGTCTGCTAACTATTTATATACATATGTATATGTATACATGTGGCTATGTACTAAAATAAAACGTGTGTGCATACGAATACAGGTATGCGAGGTATTATCGTGGTTAATACAGCTGATACCGTCAGATATGGCTACGTAGGCGGGCTCGGTAGCTGGCTGTAGTGATAACACACACTTGCGCACGTACCGCGTACATGCGCGCATGTGTGCGTATGTAACACTATCTGTGACACAAGCTATGATATCTCTTTGTTTTCTTTGCAACCGCCGCTTGTTATCTGACAAATGGGTCCTCGTTTATTTAATAGGTATCATGCACCCTTAGCGGAATAGAATTACTGTTACTTAGTTAATACTCGGCCGTATTAAAACGTGGATCAGCAGTAAGTATGACAGCTGATATTATGTGTAATTATGATCGATACAGGACGAAATCGATTACCGTAATATATGCATCGCAATAGGATTACTTGTGACCAATATTTATTTTTTATTATTGACTAGCTTTTGCCCGCGGCTTCACCCGCGTATATAAATGTTTCGCAATCAGACCAGTTCTTTCAGAATTTGATTCTCCTACAAACAAAAAAAAAACAAACCTTACCTCTTTATAATATTAGTGTACCTAGATTTGCGCTTGGCCACTATCTCACCCAAAGACAATATATGATCTCACCTGATGGTAAGTGATGATGTGGTCAACGATGGAGTAAGTACAGCCTAGATTGGCTTGAAGTAACTTATTCACTCTTGAATTCAAGACCAGACAAGGTTTTAGCCATCAGGAAACGACTCCGATATGACACCGACGGTGACCAGTTATCTGCATGTTTATCAGGTTTGCAGATAAGATGACAAAACTAAATGCAAGTGCAGTGTTTGCTTATATTAATCACCTCCTTGCAATCGTACAATTTAAATCTACTCTAATAATATAAAGAGGTAAAGTTTGTTTTTATTTTATTTTTTAAGCTATTGCATAGCTTCTATCGCGGGCCTTGAGCGTGGAGACCGAATCCAGAAATTCCGTAACGAAAATAACCAAACACCCCCCACTCATTTGTTTTTTGAGCGTGGTGACCGATAAGAAAACAAATGAGTGAACAATCAATCAAAATTCAATTCAATGTGTGAAAGTGTAACTTCAATTATTATCAAAGAAAAAAAAAACAAAGGAAAAAAAAAAATACTGCATAAATAAAATAAATAATTATAATTGCATAAGTTGATAAAAATGCTATGCAATAGCTTTACCGCGGCAGTCCCCGAGTGCCACACGTCTTTTTTTGTTTGTAGGAGGTAATCTCTGAAAGTACTGGTCTGATTGCTAAAATTTTTTCACCAATAGGAAGCTGCTTTATTCCTGAATGACTTAGGCTATATTTTATGTACGCAGGTGAAGCCGCGGGCATAAGCTAGTACACTATATTGTATCATTTCGTTATGACTGATTCGAAATTTTGGTTTGAACCAAGATAATTTTGTTGATAAGAAATTTTGTTTTATGCTCATAGCACCTGGGTACTAGGGAGGTTTATCTTCTTATTTATTAAGCTGCTTACTTATTTATTTTGTAAAAGTGTAAAGAGATTAGGTAATTAGGCAAATGTGTAATGCTTATCTGTCTATCAAAAGTAGAGATGTAGGTAAACAAATATAGATAGAAGAAATCGAAAGGTAGCCCTACAAATTAAGATTTTGCGTTTTTAAATACTATATTGAATGTATAGATGTGACACATTTGAGACTGAGAACAATAAAACTGGCCAAATTTTATTTACTAGAAATACACGTAGGTAGATAATGTAACAACGAACTTTTGTAGAAGCCAAACTGTGTCATGTGGCGCCCAAATGGCAGTTTCAGTGATTTTTTGTGACACTTCGGCACTTAGATGTGTGTGACCAACAGTGGACTACTTTGGCTTGAGTATTTTATATTTTTACCAAACTTAAACCATATCCTTGGCTCTAGTTAAAAATATATTACATATATATATTATATTATTAATATGACATTATTTTTAGTTTATGCGAAACCAGAACATACCTAGCTTGTTCAGAATCAGTAACTAAATGGAATTCAATAGTTTTTACACCATTTTTTTCTAAAAACATTTAAAAAAGGTCACAAGTTGGACACCACCGCTGAGTACAACACAGGTCACGGCAGATCATAGCGGGCATTAGGCGCCAGCAAACAGCTGGGTGCAAAACAACTCATAAGTCGCCTGGATGGCCCGGTGACTATGTATTTTTGCTGACAGAACAAGGTTATAACTTTGAGATTTTTCATGATACAGTTAAGTTTGTACATTGGTTCTTTACTTACACGTGTTTCGGGTTTTGATATTAAAACTAACGTTGTATAATTACACAGGATAATGAGCAAAACGTAATACATTTAATACTATAATAAAATGTTAAATAACAAAATGTAACAGCAATATTAATGAAAATAATTGCCAATTACTAAAAGCAAGATAGGTAGAAGATGTCGAAACATCATTCTGGTTTTAAAATCCGTTCCATGTAACCCGTTTTGTACCTGATTTGTTCAAGTGAATCTGATTAACTGTCTATTTACCTGAGAAGGGACCAAGCGCGCCACATTATTGTGAATTCTTCTTTACATTAATTACATCTTCTAATTTATACAAATATCGTGTCACAGTGTTTGTTATCGAATACTGTGACACGATATTTTCTCCGAAACGAAATTCAGATTCAGATATATTTATGTATTTACTATCAATGTAGGTACAGATGTAAGATGGTACCTAAGTAAGGGTTTGACCTACATTCTATCTTACGGCATGCAGATTCGAAAAATGTAAGTAGATATAAAATTATTACAAATTCAACATTATTACAAATTCAAAATTATTATATTTAAATTAACTAGTGATCATAGAGTTTCTTGCCGGTTCTTCGAGATCTTTCTCCATAAAAAACGGGCAATGGGAATTTTGCACTAGCTTCTGACGTTTTATAAGTGCTCAAGTAAGCTTAAGTGAAATAAAACTGAAAGATCACATTTTAGTGAACCATTTCAATGGCCGGTTCAGGCATCGGTAGGGGGCCAGCCGGGCCAATGCCTGCTGAAAAGGATACTCATGATCCTGGAACGCTTTTACGCTTTTTCAACGAAATTTAACTGAACGAATATAGGTGTGGTTTTAGTCATTAAAAGTCTGACACGCCCTCCCGCCCCACCTTAAAGCGGCAGAAGTCATTACATGATTACCCACCTCAAAAAAAAACAGAAAGAGCAATAAACGAGGAAGGTCTATATAATTTGGACGCCTGAGAAGTTGGGGCGGGTCGCCAATTGTTTACTACTTTATCCATATTTATAAAAAACACATTACGCATTAGCAACACAGGGCACAATCCCCCGCCGGCGACACCCACACAAAATTACTCTCGTAAAAGTTCAAAAAATGTAAGTCACTTAATTCCAAGTTTACTCATACATTAACTTTTCAGACGTTCCTTTGAAGTATTCCTGAAACTTCCGGAATCTTTAATGGGAAACCGTATTCGCTTTAAATCTAAAATAGATTCGTTTACATTTAGGCCTAAGAATGCTACAAAAAATTTAGCTTAGTAACAAAGTAGCAAATTGCGATTGAATTAATTTGTGAACATCCCACCCATATCTACGTATAGAGCGTTTTGGGAACACTTTCATTACGTGTACATCTGAGGATTGGAATTCCCTGCCGGAGTCTGTTTCCCGATAGCAACAACCTAGGGGTCTTTAAGTCAAGAGTGAATAGGTTACTTCTAGGCAAGCGTGCTCCATCGTCGGCCACATCATCGCTTACACTCAAGTGACATGATGGTCAAACTCGAGCCTGTCAATAATACAAAAAAAGAACATTTGTAAAGTTGTATAAGACATTAGTACATATACTAGCAAGTCATTTAAAAGCAAGTTCTTTCTATTTATAAATAAACCCGGAAAGGGTAAACTCGCCTAGTTGTGACAAGAAGTTTACAGTCAGCTACGGCGTAGCACGCGTCTACGACATCTATGTATGCGCTTTGTATCTTACAACACAAAGAAACTTTGTGATCTAATTTCTAACCGTCGGCATCGTAAACTTTAATAGGTTTGACCGTAGTTTAAAAGATTATTTTCGTAGTTTTACTAAACCATTGTTTTTTTCTGAACATAGCACAGCCCATAATAGATCGACAGGTTTGATATGGCTTTGCCAGAATGTGTCTTTTGGGCTGAAGAATCAACATTGCTATAATGTTGCTATACATTTTGAGCGATAAACATTTACAAAATTGTTTTAAAACATCTTGATTGTTTCTAGCACGTCTTAGTTTTTGGTTTGAAAAACGGCATAGCCGGCTAGAACTGTCTGTTTTTGTCCGCGAAATTGGATGTAAAGAAAGAAAGAAAAGTATTTATTTTGGCGCAAAAAACATTGTAGACAACAAAAACTTAAGACAAACACAAAACAAAAAAAAATAAATAAATAAAAAGTAACATTGTCTGTCACACGTTTGCGCCAAAAAAGGTGTGAGATTCTACTATTTGATATTAGGAATTACTTCTTTAGCTTGAAGAACAGTGTACTTTAAATGTATTAATACAGATTTATTGATTATAAGTGGATGCAGATAAGTAATAAGTAATTGTATTATTATGTCAACCGCCACTACCAGTTGGAATTTAGAGAAAAACACGTTTGAAATATTTAAACTCTTAGGTTTATAGAATATTGACACGGCAATAGAATAGGAAGTTCCCAACCATCAGCGATAAAGTGTTTACAGTTGAGTACTCAGCCGCTTTTTATTACTTATAATTAATAATAAATAATTAGCAATAATATTTTATTAATTTTACAATTTTAGGTATTGGATAATTGTGGTGAGTATTTATAATACAAGTGTGTTGATGTGGGATTATTTACTTTATTTGCATTGAAGTGTTTCGAATTTGCTATCTAAAAGAAAATCACGTGTGTGAGCAGTCCAGTGGGTTTTATCTAAAGATTTTCCGATATCATCTGCAACTTACGATCGCTTTTCGACATCACTTTTCCTGTTGCATAACGCCTATTATTATTTTTGTTGTACCTGATATTTTCTTGTTTTTACATTTTGCCTACTTTTAAATACGGAGTTTCTTTTAAGAACTAGGACAAACAGAATTGTCGAAAAACACGCCTTATAAAGTTCATAAAATGTTGTACCGTACTAGATATAAGGTTTTTTTTGACGATAGGTATCGCATTCTACCGCTGCGCACCTGTTTTGTTTTTTCGTGGGAAAGTTGACAGAGATCGCCGGTCTGGGAACCCCGTGACCGCTGCCTGCACCTTAGTCAAACTCAGCCTTTCTTACTTGATTAAGTGTTTAGTTACGATTACTATTAGTTAGAGCCATGTTTATTGTCAACAAAGATATATTAATAAGCGGTAGTACATAGTATTGCGTGTACCGTCTCTTACAGCCAGGCCAGAGGTTATCGCATGACCCAACTGCCCACTTGTACTTTTCCCACTTGTTCTAATTTTAACTCATCAATTATTCAAAATGGTGCATTGTAGTAAGCTGATAAGAACTTATTATCATATTGTCACAATCATTATTTAACGATAATTCCTCGAAGCTGCCGGCATATACAATCAATACAATACCTTTATTTGTACCTATCACTATTAATTACTTACGTTAATTACATACTGATTCGTACTATAATTCCTTCAATTACAATATACGCTTGCGGTTAAACTGTACAAGATGATTTGTGGAATAGTATTGTATAAGTTAGTAATTAGTATACAAGTTGATTACTTTTCTTAGAAATAATCTCCACAGACGGTTCAACAAATGAACTGAACTGACAAATCTTTAATAAAATACGTTCATTATTGCTAATAACATTGACTGCAATATAAATGCGGATTACTTTGCAATAAATATTTTATTGAGCTCCAAACTTGACATCAAAACATATATTTATGAAATACCTATAAAGCGACGTTAACGAAATGGGACGCAGCATAAAAGTCCGTTTTTTCGAACAGTCGCTACATTAATTTACATTTTATAGTGTCCTTTAAAATTGCTAAACAAAATCACGCATGAGACGTTGTGACGACCGGTCGGAAAGGTCATGTCGAGATAGTAGAACATGTCAATATACATAACAATAAAGCGACACTCAATCACAAGCTAATTAGCTGATACTATTGAATACCAATCACGTGGAAATCAGTAAGTTGCGCGGTTTCGTCATAATTCATAGGCAGGTAAACAAAAATGCATCGTCAGAGCGTAATGTGACAAAATTGCACATGTAGAGATATTCCGTAGCATTGTTCTAAGATCATTGACATGGAATGAATAGTGGAAAAAGATAATGTTGCCAATATAGTGACATAATAATAAGACCGGTTTACTTATTTTCACGCCACGAGTTGCCAGATACGAAAACTCGTTACTGGTCCAAAATGCTACCGGTGTTTTATCATAAAATAATGATCACGTTGAAAGTCAACTCGAGTCATTTGGTAGAGTGCCTAATGTTTGTTACAATCCCAAGATATAGGTATCTACTGCCTTCTGGATAAAAACGTTTTCAAGGTTGATGTTAGGAAGGGAAAGAGTGTGCAGGGGAGGGATGCTTGAATGTAGCGAACGACACGTATAGCGACGATAGCGAAGAGGTGTCAGCAGTGGGCACGGTGGACAGTGGGCAGGCGCCAGGCCGAGCTGCCGACCTGCCGACCTGCCGACACGCTCGGAAACAACCTAAATAAAGCGGCCGCAGGGAGCAGCGGCTGACGCGGAACACGCACACACGCGCGCGCACTCCGCCGCCGCACACACCCGCGCGCACGCACACACCGGCCCCCAGACGAAAATAAAATCCACTCGTATGCGCCATGCAAATAGGAAGGCGGCCCGTGCACGCGAGTCGCCAAATCAACTAACAGATCCTTACGTTTCGTGGCACTGTCGCAAGACGGTCACGGGCGCAGCATCGCAGGCCGCGGGTCACAGCAACGTTCGCCGGTCGGAGATCTCATCCGAAGGAAGGCGCCGCCGTCCGCCACTCCGAACTGGTTTCGTACGCTCGGATTCCGATGGAAAAGTACACGGGCGTAACGTCCACGAACATTCGGCACTCGCGGTATGGCGCGCCGGTTTCACTGCGGTCACTCGGCAGGAAAATCAACGGGCGGAGATTAGCATGAATGATATCATGGGTCGATCTAACGACAAACACGGAACGAGGTGCGACGTCGGCGCGGGTCGCGCTGCGACTGACGGCGGCACTACGCGGAGCGCCGTGCGTAGTGAGTGGCCGTGAGGCGCGGGGACGAGGAAACCCGGCGCGAGTACGGAGCGCCCGGCGCGCGGGGGGCGCGGATTAATCACGTAGTAAGTATGCCCCCCCGGCCGCGCGCCCGGCCGCACCGCCCGCGGCGCCGCCACCGATAGAACCTGCGCTCCACCGATACATAAATAAATACTAAATGCAATATGAGCGCTCGTCGTGCCAGACTAAAACCGAACACTTCTCGGGCAAAACGAATTCTTGTGTGAGCGCTGGCCGTTGCCACCGAATGTGGCCGGCAGGCCACCGCGGCCCGCCGCCGGCCGTCGCGCTCCGCCACGTAAACCCATGATGCAATGCAACTGTTAAACGGCTCGTAAGTTATCAATCAGCTCGAGAGATGCTGTTATGTAGAGTTGTCGGACGAGTGTTCGTTTCAACATAGGTAATATGAAAGTTTACTTCCGCGCCGCTGCTGTGTATGGCAAGCTCGCTCATTGAGCGGTTTCCTGTCCTGCCCGTAGAGCCAATTGCTACTAGTGCTAGCATTGGCACCCGACTGCACTGCCGGCAGAGTCCTGTACTGTGTATAATTGCATTGCAGATACTCTCTCTGCAACAGGTATTTCCTACACATCCTCAGTGGAAAGGTTCTGGAACCGGTTCTATAATTCTATGTCGCTGACGTCATGGCATGCCTCGAGCTCATGATACACCTACCTTTGGAACCTTTCTACTTTTTATTTATACACAAAGTACTCGTCGTTTAGGAACTTTGCATTAATTAGACATCAAGCTGCCATTCATTTACGTTACGGTGCTATCGTCGTTAGGAATTTACCTACAACTGGAGTAGTACCTAGGTAGAAATGCTTTTGAACTAAGTTGATTATGAAGTGCGTCATTCAAACGGTTTGATATCAATTGATACTAAAATATAATTGATAAAAATTTCACTATTACAGAAATCACACTGGTATAATTTTAATCTTTGACGGAAAAGTTTGAAGTAACAGTGGCATGAATGTGCACTCAACGAATATTTTCCACTTAACAATAACAAAAGCAATGCCAATTAACAACTTGAAAGAAAACTTACTTTTAACTACAAAAAAGGGTAAAACGTTTAGCTTGTAAGTACAATCGTCGGTAGCAGAGTACTCGCAAGTAATCTTGGCCGCTTCCATTGTGTTTGAGAAACGGTTATTAAGATAAGCCTTAAAAAGACTTATCTCACAATAACAGCCGGACCTCTAGCGACAAATGGCCAGACAGCTTATATTGTCTTAGAAATTTCATGATTTTTTATTAGGTAGCAATTTCAACATAGTAGCCAAGCACAAACAATTTATAAATCGAGATTACACTACACTACACAGAATACACACCATAAATAGGTACCTGATTTTCTAAAAACAAAGTAAATCCGAAAGCTCACAAAGATACCAGATTATTTATTTTGCTAAAAATGTACTTTTACTTTACATAAAGTTCAGTTGAGACACTGTCATGCTTTGCCTTAAAGGCGTACAAAATATATAAAATAATTCAGTAAAAATAAAGGTCACAAAATTATTTAGTCATACATATATGCTGTAGGTACTCGTACCTACTTAAAAACAATAGTAAACAGGTAAAATTCTGAAATACTCAATGTAAAAAAAATATTTATTCCACACGTCATAATCAAAGATATTATATATAACCTATACTGTCCCACTGCTGGGCAAAGGCCTCCCTCCATTCCTTCTATTGCTCCCAGCGCTAAGCCACTTGCCAATTTCTAAGGAAAAGGGAAAGGTAAATAATAATAATTTCAATATTTCATACAAGTCAAAGTTTACAAAAGTCATAATCAGATAAAAAATAACCCAAAAAGAAAACACCAAAATGGGCCAAAATTTAAGAAAAAAAAAAATCAACTACCTAACTTAATTTGATAAAAAAAAAACTGGTAATAAAAATGCAGCACCGACCAGAGTGACCAACGAGGCGCAAGCGCAGCTCATAAGGTTGTAACGTTGTAAGTACCATCGCGTTGAACTCTTCCGCAAGGGCCATCGATCGATTGGACACGCTCAGGCGCAGACCACAATCAAACACGTTTTTTTTTATCCTACTACTGATGTAAACCTTTTAATGTATGTTAAACTTTGTAGTACTCGTACCTACACACTTGTATAAGTTGGACTTAATTTGAGAAGAAATAATTGTCTTTTTTGACACACTTGCTCAGGAAGTCACTTTATTTGCAATACACTTAGGTATATAATGTAGCTTGTAACCAAACTGTGACTTTTTGATTACCATTATGCACAAGTGTGATAATGTAGTGATAACCTTTTTTGTTAAACCTCTGTTCCCAAATCAAACAATGAAATCGAAAAAAAAATATACATTAGGTATTGCGTTCAATAGTACAAATTAGTGTCTTACTTGCTTGTTGTTTAATAAATAAAACCTTTCATAAAATAAAAATATTTTTTCTGTTTATAAACATAAGCAACCTCATTCTTATTTTTATTCAAACAGCCTAGCTAGAGTATAGCTAGTCTATGGCCGCCATTTTGGATGCGCGCGCATAATAAGAAAGAACAATTTTTTGCCGCCATACTACAAAAAAAAACAGTTTTCTGATAAAGTAATAATTAATTAATTTGTAAAATTTTTCTTCTCAAGTGTGTCGAAAAACGTCGTATGGTACACGTGAATATTGGCGATTACCGTCCTCGGCTCTCTTAAGATCCTCGCCTTCAGCTCGGATCTAAATACTGCCTCAGCGGTAATCACCAACATTATACACTTGTATCATAATGTACTATTAAGCATAAGTTCCGTGTAATGCTGTGACAGAAGATTTTTTTTAATTATTAAGTAGCTTTTGCCCGCGACTTCGTCCGCGTACATAAAATATAACCTATGTCACTCTGGAATAAAGCAGCTTTCTAAGGGTGAAACAATTTTAGCAATTGGATCAGTACTTCCAGAGATTACCTCCTACAAACAAAAAAACAAATTTTACCTCTTTATTATATTAGTGTAGATAGGCTCGCGTTTGACCACCATCTTACCTGATGGTAAGCGATGATGTGGTCTACGATGAAGCACGCTTGCCTAGAAGTAACCTATGCTCTCATGACTTAAAAATCCCTAAGTTGTGGCTATCAGATGGAGAAGAGTTGGTCAAACAAGTTTTTTTTTTTTATAGTACTTCTGATGGAAACCTTTTAATATATGTTAAACTTTATAGTACCTACACACTTGTATAAGTTGGAGTTAATTTGAGAAGAAATAATTGTCTTTAAGTGTAAGCCTGGAGCGCAGGCGTACGGTATTTTACAGGATGCATTTTGGAGAGTGTGCGCGGAAATATCATGACAACCGTACGGCGAGTATCCATTCTTAAATTGTTGAAGCCTCTACGGTCCAAACTAAGCATTTTGCCTCGTCATCTATGACGTGTACATCGAAGGACTGGAACAATTTGCCTGCTGCGGTCTTCCCGTCCTATTATAATTTAGTTGTCTTTAAGGCTAGAGTGAATAGACTCTTAATAAACTAGTGCGGCTCACCATTTACGATTGCATCAAGGCTTACCATCAGGCGGGATCGTAGTCAAGCACTAGTTTATATCAATTAAAAAAACCGTTTAGGCCCTAATACTGTGACGGAAGATGACGCAGAAGAGTTGGCCAAAAGTCAACTGTTTGGACATAAAAAGGCCAGGAAAGAAAATCTTATTAGATACCTGAAGAATTGTTTGAAAGAGTTACGTTAGCCCACGAACACAGAGGGCAACTAAAGGAACACATGTAGGTCTTAGCCAATGAAAGTCCGATAGTCTCTCTCGTTCCACTCAAACGGAAAAAATTACTATCAGTTGATAATTTCCCCCCAAAAAAAAAATACCGGAGTTAATCTTAGTAATAATGCAGAATCTTTTAAATTCTATTTGGATTTCATTTATGAAATACCTAGGCTGTAATTTTAACTGCAATTCAGCTAAAATAGCAATGTAATTTCTCATATTTCTCAAATGCTATATTTAGGTCGCCCACGACTGTACAAACAAGCATTCAGGCTCCATTCATCAACATTTCTGGAAACACTTATGTAAAACTGTATTTGAGGAATGGTTTTAATATGATTCCTTTAAAATAGCACTGAAATGAATAAAAATTTCCATCCCGGGAAGACCTAAATGTGATTTTCACCGAACTCGATTATTCGTATAAACAAAACAAACAAAACAAAACAACACAAAACAAAACAAAAAACAACAACAGCAACAGCTTTACAAAACTAACTTTACAATAAGAATAACTTTTTCTAGAGACGCTAAACTTCAGTAGAATTTTATAGTACATTGTTACACTAGGGTTGAAAGTAACTCATTTCGTCCCGAGAAGGAGTTGGCGGCCGAGCGAAGCGAGGTCGCTAATTCGAGGGGTTAAATGGGTTACTTTCACCCCGAGGTAAACACTGTGCTTTTCATTACGAATACGAGGAAACTAAAAATAAAATAAAAAGTTTGTAAAACCTGAGTCGTCGTACCTATGATTTTAAGTAGGTATCTCTGTTCTGATTTAGGCGGTAAAAGGTATTCCACTACTGCTTTAGCCTCTTTTCTTATGAAATTAGGCGTTATTCACTATTTTAATCTAATAAACATGACGTGTTAATACAATTCTCTGTTTTACGGAAATGTAAACAAAACTCGAAAAAAACCAACGACTGATTGCCACTTTCCCGCCATTTTTTTTTCTGCGACCTGCCAGCTATGCAGCCTCATTAATGAAAAATTAGAAAATAATTGTAATCTTTTAAAAATAAAATATTTTAAAGAAATAGTTGAACAAATAAATCACTTCAAATATAACATTATTTAATTAATACTTGTCTATAGCTTATTTCAATTTTGTTTCGCGCTGTGATTGACTGGCTGTATGGAAAATTGGAACATGGTTCAATAGAAATGTGAAGATAGAACTAGTTTTTTTTTTTAATAATTTGACAGATGTCAGTTGTAAAGTTAAACTCCCTAGGGATGAAAAGTATCACTTTCAGCCCGCTCCTCAGGCAACTTCAGAGTCTGAACACAAAATACATAGGCGGACTTAATACCTTAGGCATTCTCTGCCAGTCAACCGAGGGTAATGCAGAGACAATATAATAGGCGCATAAAAAGACAATTTTATTTTGAAAACGAGAGTAAAAAAAGTATACATAAAGTTAAAATACACGTATATTTTTTTTTTTTGCAATTTTGAGACGGTTCTGCTGTTGATGGAGAGAATAATGCCGCAACTTCCAATTACATGCATACCGACTTTCGAATAATATACTAAAATTCCAGTGCGATCTGACGTAACTTAGTTCACATGGATGAAACCTTAGGTTTTCAGTAGCGTTTCATGTGCTATGAATAGGTGTGCTTGTGGAGCTCCCCTTTGGGGAATATTGGTAGATACAGGTGAGAAATGGATCTAAAAATAAGAGTTACTTAACTTTTTTTGTGGCACATTTTTATATATATGTTTTGTAGAATATTATTCTAAAGTAGTATCATAAGTGTCAGACACATTCCATGGACCAAAACTTCTGTCAGACGCTTTAAAGCTCCACAAAAAATAAACGAACTTTACTTATTTGTACTTACGTGTTTGATTTTTAAATACTAATACATAATTACATACTACAATAATAAAAATCTATATAGGCACCTATATACTAATATTATGCAAGTTATAATTCTACTTAGTTTTCAATGACTCACACTGCTGGGTTTCAACCCTCATCTCTGGAAGAGGAGGCCTCAGAGTACCTATGACTCGAAGCATTTGTCGTGTAGGTACTTGTGTAGGTAAGAGTCGTGAGGAAATAAATTACACCAAGTAATGCACCAGGTTAGGTTTGAACCAGAGGTGTTAAGCAGGTTGGATTCCAATTCCGAAAGTTCGGAACTTCCGAACTTTAGGAATAGGTTTTGCACCTCCTATTGCGATTTCGGTTCCTATAAATTTTAATCGGAACTTATACCGGAGGTTACTAAATATTTGTCTCAACTTCCCCTCGAACCTTCTGTCAGTTAATCTTTCGGTTTGTTTCAAATTTGGAATGTTGTGAACAGTTGTGAATTCGCTTTTCATCTATAACAGAGTTTTGTTTCATTTGACTTTTCTGCCTTCGCTGCTGCCACCGATTTCGGTTTCGATTCCAGTTCCAGTTCCGGTTCCGATTTCGATAAAAAAAAAAACTCTGGTTTAAAAACATCGGTTCCGATATACCAGTTCCGTTACATCTCTACTTTGAATACACGATGTACAACTCGTACGTCGAGGTCGTTAGGTACCACTTGGCCACCACTGCTCAATGACTATTGGCGAAGAAGGAAAACATGGTAAGGAAATTCCTTTCAGTAAAAGAAGGCTTTGCCAAATGGGATTTACAAATAGGTTTCTTTATTAGTATCGTAAAAACCGATACTATAATTTCTTGGACAGTTCGTAAAAGTATATCTCTCTACTAACTAATTGTATGAAGAGGAAGAATTGTTTGTTTGTTTACCTAAATGTTTGTTAAAGGTAATCTCTAAAATCTACTGATCCGATTACGATAATTGTTTAACTTTAAATTCAAATTCAAAATTAAACTCAAAATGTTATTATTTCACATTGGCCTACATAGGTACTTATAAAACCTTAGAAGTTATAAATTGCCCGGCTCCAATTGATCGTTTCCTATGGAGAAGAACCGGCAAGAAACTCCATAAAAGATTTCCATAAATGAAAGCACTACACTACACTGTCCTTTAGTGTCATAGGCTTAGTTTTTTATCCCGGACTAGTGACCCACCCCAGTTTCGTTCGGGATATTATCACATGTTATGTTTTACTATTTGTTAAAAATGCATCAAAATCAGCTACGTGGTATATAAAGAAAATGCACGTGAGCGAAGCCATGGGAAATAGCTGATATATGTATTAGGTATACTTTAGCATTTAGGCCATTTAGTGCGTGTTCTTTGTGGGCACAATGTTTGTACTACGGTAGTCGGTATATTGTAGCGCCGACCGTGACGAGGGCAGGTGCGCCCGCGCACAGTCACACATGTGATCTACTATGTCAGTTTGCTTATCGAGCCCATCGATCAGAACGCAGTTCTCGACAGTATTTTAATCCTTTTAACGATAATATTAACTAGAAATGCTGTTGAAATGATACTTTGCTAAAGCAAATGGTTGCTAAGGAATTCAGACTGATTCAAACTATTACCGAATGCCATTTCAATCTGATCACAAGAATAATGTGTTAACTGAATCATTACGTCCAAAGGAAAGAACATAAAGTCCATCCATGTAGGGGCCCAGCAGGCCATGGGTCGACATCTGAAAATGTCACCCGTGGTCTTAGAACGCAAAGAGTAGGTAAGTAAAGAAACATATAGGTATTGTTTTCGTCTGTTAGAGTCCGAAACTCCCTCCCGCTCCACCCTAGAGCTGGAGAAGTCATTAGGCGATATCTCACCACATAAAAAAATATTCCATCCAGAAAAAGTTGATATTTCCAAAATCTCTTGGTTCTATTATACACATTCTATTTACATACTGAGATACGTAATGGAGAATCGAGTCCATATCGAGTCTTTTCAGGAAGAACATCATGATCACGTTTGCGTAAAGCTGATTTGCTTTCGAAATGAAAAGTAAATATATAAGAAAAAATAATTTGTCATTCATACTCTATTAAAATACTTCTTTTCTAATAGATCAGTAGTTGTTTGAATATCAAATCATATTTTTTTAAAGGTATTGTCATTAATCCTTTTTGATATAGGTGCCTTCAAGACTAGAGTGATATAAGCTCATTACATCACTACTTACCATCAGGTGGGAGAGCAGCACGGATCGCAGTCAAGCACTAGTTTATATCAATGAAAAAAAAAGATTACGGAAGAGAAAACCAATTCTTGCAAAAACTACCAAATTGTTGCTGACGATGTTCTTTCTAATAGGGTCGATATATATGTAGGACATGGTGTACCGACCCCACCGACATATTGAGGTGGATGTGTGGTGTGACGTAAACAGATAAAGTGAGAATATTAGACGAAGTTTGAAAGTGGTGCCAGTAACTGAAAAGTTTAAAGAGCATCGTTTGTTTTGGTATGGTCATGTAAAGAAGAGGGAAGAAACGCATGTTTATATAAAAGTTCTGTGTATACATACATGTGGATGGATGGAAAGGGAGAGGAAGTCCAAAGAAAAGATGGATGGATTGTGGAAGTAGTATGGAAAATAAGCCAGTTAGTGATAGTGTAACAGGTGTCAGGACAGAATGGAAAAAAAACGTGTTGTCTACAGGAGACGTTGGTGTACCGACCCCAATGCTGGTCTATGAGGAAAAGTGAACCAACATTTTAGTCACAGAAGGGGGAGTAGGTACCCCTTTTCAGCAAAAGTAAGAAAAAATCGTACTTTAATCCCCCCTGTTTTGCTTTAGATAAACATTTACATTTATATTAATAAGCAGTAGTTATCATGTCGAATTTAATGCATTTTTGCAGAAAATCAGATATAAAAAAATATGTCTAACTTACCTAATCAACTTACGAACCGGAACCACTCTCCCACCGCCTTCCATATCACTAAAATAAGCAATGCAAAGACCCTCATTTGACGCTTACGTAATACGAGTACATGAATGCCCCAACCCCCTCCCCCCCCTATCATCTGTATACAAACCACTAGCTTTTGTAAATGTAATTTTATTTACACAACAGCCTTCCTAATACCTAAGTGAAAGAACTTTAGTGAAATCAATACAGCAAGATATCAGATGTCCATCTCCTACAATTAACTCCGACTCCCAAAAATCAAAATACGGATCCAATTAGTCTCGTGTTTGATGAAACTTAAAAGGTTCATGAAAATAAGGTACGGTGTTTATTATCAATACTATAATACAATAAAGCTGGAGTTTGTTTGTCTGTTTGAACGCGCTAATCTCAGAAACTACTGGTTCGAATTGTAGTATTCTTTTAGCGTTGGATAGGCTTTCGTAGCCCATTTCTCGAAAAAGCGGCCACGACATATGGGAGCAGCGCAGTACCTAAAGACGTGACGTGAGTGAAACTATACGGTAAAGCTTGTGTTGGGACACTGTAAGTATGATAAAGACGTAGCGATTCGGGATATTGACTGGCGATCAGCAGTTACTGCGCACTAACCGATCGGTAGATTTGTTTGTCAAAGCTTGGGGTAAAAATAAATAAATCGTTTTTCGTACTCAATCTTTTATAAGTGTCGGTTGTATAACTTCAAAGAGTAACGCAGTAAGTATACACAAGACATTCCAACACTAGATTACAATAATATTGTTAGGCTCATCTAGACTAATATGTACTAGAAGAAGTGATATTGTTTGTCTGTCTGCAGGAGATAACTATCTCTGAAAATAGATAAGTAGATACGCAGTTATTGATACGATTAGGAAAGTTCATTTACCGATAGAAAACTCGAGAAGTTCTAACTAGAATAATTGTGTACTTGACTCATTCGCAAATAACGTATATTTTGATACTCTCCAAGATCGAAATTCACAGGGTACGTCCCGTTGACCCAGAATCCTGAAATTTGGCACAAAGCAAGGTCTTATAGCACAGGTATAAGAATAAATCTGAAAACAGTAAATTTTTTGTTACCTACATCACAACTTTTTTTTTTTTGCAATTCGGAAAAATCTTCGAGGCTACATTCGGGAATTGTAGTTTGCACGGAACCCTCAGTGCGCGAGTCCGACTCGCACTTGCCCAGTTTTCTATTGTTTGTATCAAAATGTTACTTTACCCAAAATCGCAAAAACAAAGAACATTTTGTATAGAGAAAACTGCTTTCACGCAGGCAAAGCCACTGGCAAAAGCTAGTTTTGAATAAAAAACTACATTATCAGTAAATACCGTAATATTAGTGACTATTTTTTCAGACCCGGTAGTATGTACCCGCCTCTCGTACAAGAGTTTGCGGGCTCGAAACCGGGCAAGTGCAATGTGAATTTTCCAATTCATATGTATTTTCTAACATCCCTTACCTCGGAAAGCACGTAAAACCTTTGGTCCTAGTTGTTGTTCGTAGATCTTTGACAGTCGTTACAGGTAGTCACGACGCCATAATGTCTGTTCCTCAGTTTATTCTAGGAGTATCACGTTGTCAAGTCCTGTATCTAACTGGGTTGTGGAGGTCTGATAGACAGTCGCTCCTTGTAAAACACAGACTCTCAGCTACATCCGACCCCGCGCCGGGCCTTGGTTGAGGCCATGGTCCGGAGTGAGGAGGAGGGGCAGGCGGTCGCCGACTTCTGCGAAGCTGCAGTAATGCTCGCAAAGGAGGAGGCCGACCGCATCAGGCAATGGTGCTCTCGCCGCCGCCGCCGGGATTCCGATCCCGATTTCCGGGCACCGTAGGCACGGGCTTGCGGACAGTGAGCAATGGGTCCGGCCATCCGGTAACTGTCCGGACCAAGCCCAAGTCGTCGACGGCGCGCACTGTTACCGCGCGCCTCAAGGAGTTGTCAGCAACAGCAGGGACCCAGCCGGGTCGAAGCCTACTGGGGCCAGGATTATCCGAAAGGGAACTCGAGCCCCGGTATGAAGGCTAGAAGGAACGGGATGAGCTTTTAGTCAGTAAGAGTCTGACACTATCTCCCGCTCCGCCCAAGAACGGGGGTTGTCATTGGATGATTTTTCCCACCATAAAAAAAAAGCTACATCCGACCCTACCCCAAGCTAGTTGGGAAAATGTAATCCCTAGGGAGACGAAGAGGGCTATAGACTTTATCCCCAGACGTTTCCTATAGGATAGCCCACAGCAGTGACACCACGGAATGAAGCTAGTCTTTATTTCGCTTTAAATTATATTCATAAGTAGTTTGTTGACTTGTGAAGCTCGTGTCGGAGGGCGCCGCCGTCTGCCCTCCCACGCCTTCGCTAATAACTGCAGGTAGATTACTCCGCAAGTACGAAGCATCCGTAAGGCTGCGAACACACTTTGTGGTGACGACAGATAATCGTATAGTTTTAAGTGTCGTGGCTTTATATTTAAATGGAGGTGTTCACATAGAGAACGTTACGATTCACTGTCGTCTAAGACTTATTTTGCGGTGACAACACATTGTCGTGATAGTGAGAAAGGCTAGCACGAGCTAAAACGATAAAACTTTTTTGAATCATGTGTTATTGTTGCGATATTCTGTTGTGGCCACGACTAACAATTGTTATGATGAACAGCTAGAGTTAGAGAGACGATAAATTAGCGGTTAGGACATAGTAAGAACGCGGCCTAAGACGTTTGTGAAGATCGAAGCGCTTGAGGTTTTAGACTTTTTTGGAAAAATAACAAGACTTATACTTATATCTAACAATTGTAACTACGAAGTAATTGAGACTATCTAATAAGAGTTTCTGTAGTTTGGAATTTCCACGAGTAAGTTCTGAAAGGGAAACCGTGGTCCTAGAATGCAAAAGGCAACTGAAAGACAGAGGTGTGGTTTTAGTGAAAAGTCTGACACGCTCTCCTGCTCGACCCTAGAGCGCGAGAAGGCATTAAATATGTTCTTTACAGAATTTGATTGCTCATGTAAATATCTGAATCTGGATAGGTACAGGCAAGGTCTCTACTGCTATCCTATTTTGTTTACTTCGTAAGCTTCTCAATAAGTTTCCTCAAGCTTATAGCAAGCATAAACATAATGCGGCATCGCATTTTAAAGATCTACGCGCTCGCACGACGCATCGCAAGAATTTGTGAATTGATTCGCATCGTACATTGTATGGCTACCTGCTGAATCTATATTTTGCCTCACAAAATCGCATCGCTGTAATTTTCATTGGTAGTTTTTGCGATGCGGCATCCTATCGCATCGCAATTTCGTTTGGAATCAAGGAGGTGTTTTTTTTTTTTTTCGATGGGAAAAATCATCTTATGACAACCCCCGCTCTTGGGCGGAGCGGGAGATAGTGTCAGACTCTTACTGACTAAAAAACCCATCCCGTTCCTTCAAGCCTTCATACCGGGGCTCGAGCGCCCTTTCGGATTACCCTGGCCCCAGTAGGCTTCGACCCGGCTGGGCCCCTGCTGTTGCTGACAACTCCTTGAGGCGCGCGGGAACAGCGCGCGCCGTCGACGACTTGGGCTTGGTCCGGACGGTTACCGGACGGCCGGACAGCGAGCTACCCATTGCTCACTGTCCGCAAGCCCGCGCCTACGGTGGCTGGAAATCGGGATCGGAATCCCGGCGGCGGCGAGAGCGCCGTTGCCTGATGCGGTTGGCCTCCTCCTTAGCGAGCATTACTGCTTCGCAGAAGTCAGCGACCGCCTGCCACTCCTCCTCGCTCCGGACCATGGCCTCGACCAAGGCCCGGCGCGAGAGGTCTCCACCCCCACGAGGGCACGGCGATGCTCCGCCCAAGCAGGGCACACCGCGATTGTGTGCTCCACCGTGTCCTCCGGGCGTTCCGCACAGTGGCGACACCCGGGCGTCACTTCCGCTTTAATTCGGAACAGGAACCTCCCGAACTTGCCATTTCCGGTGAGGACCTGTGTCATGCGGAAGGTAAGGACGCCGTGAGGTCTTTCCAGCCACGCCTCAAAGAGGGGACTTATCGCCATAATTGTGGCGTGCCCATGACGTGGTTGCGATAGTCGCTGACGCCATTCCACCATGGAATCAAGGAGGTGTCAGCAACCATATAGGGCCAGCAGGATCGAAGCCTACTGGGGCCATGTGTGACGCAAAAGAGTTCCCCGGGGCCCTGGAACAACAGTAAAGAAGGAACAGTGGGTTGTGGGTTTTCAGTCAGTCAAAGTCTGACAAGCCCTCCCTCCGCCCAAAAGCGGGGTAGGTCATTGGATGATTTTTCCAACTACAAAAAAAAGTTTTGTCTGGAAGTTTTAACAACGACAAAAAAAAGTTTTGTCTGGAAGCACTTACCTCTTTATATTTCACAATCGTTAACGTTCCTATACTCCCTATGGTCTGGTAAGACCTTGAGCTGCTGGCTAA
This sequence comes from Mythimna ferrago, assembly GCA_910589285.2. Lineage (NCBI taxonomy): Eukaryota > Metazoa > Arthropoda > Insecta > Lepidoptera > Noctuidae > Mythimna > Mythimna ferrago. The sequence continues at coordinate 9,760,284 of OU342693.1, forward strand.
ATATTGAACATCCGCATGTGTCGGTCGAAGGTTAAGCTACGCGTATCTAGATCAAGATACCTCCGTGCCTCGGAAAGCTGATCCTGACTGTCTTAAGTAGATTTATGGCAGTCTTCAAATTCTTCAAAGAACTGAGAAACTTACCAAGAGGTATCGTAAAACTTACCCATTTTTGTTTCTGAAAGGAAGGCTTGGCCCCGGTACGAAAGGCAATCAAGGAACAGGAGTGGGTTTTTAGTCAGTAGACGTAAAAAAAACAATTACCCATTACTGTATTGTAGAGGTCAGATACTCAGTCGTTCCATGTCACATGTAGTTTTTCAGAACAGTCACCGCTCCTTCAGTCACCCTTAGGTAACAGTGACGGTTCGTGAAAGTCCGACTTTTCGAGTAGGTACTCGTAGCGAAATTTTAGAACGCAAAGTGCAACTGATAAACACAGGTGGGTTTTAGTCAGTAAAATTCTGGCACCACATTCTGTTCCACTTTAGAGAACAAAAAAAAATTACCTCTTTGAACATGAAATATCATCCCGAGTTCCCTCCCCGGCCGCCACCAGGATTCCGATCCCGATTTCCGGCCACCGTAGGCGCGGGCTTGCAGACGGCGCCTGTCGCTCACTAGCTCGCTGTCCGACCGTCCGGACCGAGCCCAAGTCGCCTCGACTTGGGCTCGACGGTGCGCACTGTTCCCACGCGCCTCAAGGAGTTGTCACCAACCGTAGGGGCCCAGCTGGGTCGAAGCTTACTGGTGCCAAGCGTCTGCTCCTGAAAGGAACGCTCGGCCCCGGTATGAAAGGCAACGAAGGAACAGGGTAGGTTTTTTAGTCAGTAAAAGTCTAACACTATCTCCCGCTCCGGCGAAGGGCGGGGGATGTCATTAAATGATTTTTACCCAGCAAAAAAAAACATCCTGAGTTCCCTAGTACATTGCTTTTCAGTAGAAATCTGTCTGTCTTAATTTACAAACGGTATACCCCAGGCGTATTTCAAAATAATTGTATGTAGGCTATGTCTTCAAATGTTAAAAAGAAATACCTAACTCGAAAAATAAACTATCATTCTGCGTTTCTATCTACGGGATAGTTAGGGTAACAATATTAATGAACCTAAAAATGAAAACGTAAAATTACCTAAGCGTGAGGCACACCCAGCCGTTAGCTATTTTTTTTTAATGTATCTAACCACCTAGCTTGGAAAATTCGCGCAGTCACTTATTGCCAGACTTAGCTTTTAAGTGCGGCCAACAAAAATGCGCCAATAGGCATTATGGAGTACTGCCTACGTCGACAAAACTGTGCTATATTCCAACGTTTGTGGCTAAAACCATTGTACTTCTACAATTTTTGCTTTGAAGTAAAAATACAATGCTTTTAAGCAGGTAGGTACTCGGAGATGCAAAAGAGCTTGCATTTTTACGGCAAACTCTCCTGAAACATTGCTAAAGTAAAGGAGTATGTAGGACTCAAAGCACTGGTCTCTAAACAACGAGAGTATTTATCGGAAAATACTTCGGTTGCAACCTCATAATGTATTTTCTATCAAACTTAGAGGACCTACGGTAGAAAATGTCCACCAGACCCTGCGGAAAACAGATTATATAAAAAAAAAACTAGCATTGCCCACGGTTTCATACGCGTACATAAAATATAGCCTATGTCACTCAGGAATAAAGCAGCTTTCTATCGGTTAAACACTTTCAGCAATCGAACCAGTACTTTCAGAGATTACCTCCTACAAACAAAAAAAAACATTAAAACAAAAAACTACCTCTTTATCAAAAAGTATCATATGTCCTGGTTCTAAGGTACCTCCCCACCAATTTTCAGCCAAATCAGTTCAGCCGTTCTCGAGTTATAAATAGTGTAACTAACGCGACTTTCTTTTATATACAGGGTGTAAGGGACAGCCCTCCACAAACTGAAAGGGCTTGCTCAGTAGACGAAACTGAACAACCTTCCACAAGACTTTTGTTCAGGAAACGAAAAAAAAATCAGCCCCACCAATTAAAAGCTTGATTGGACTGTTTGTATGGAGAGGCTGATTTTTTTTTTCGTTCCCTGAAAAAAATTCTAGGTGAAAGTTGTTTAGTTTTGTCTACTGAGCAAGCCCTCAAAGTTTGTGGAAGGCTGTTTCTTACACCCTGAATATAGTTATATCAATCGATTATATGGTCATTCTAGAAGTTATGGCTTCTTAGTCTCTAGTTCACCACATAACGGGAAACGAGCATGAATAAGCAGAAGGAGATAGGAACGTGCTTTCCCAGCATAATCGTAGACACGTAACAGCACAAAAGCTTTAAGAGTTGTATAGTTCGTTAGTCTTAAACATTAATTTACAACGTAGAGCAAAATACATCGGGGTTTATTATAGTCTGCCATTTAGACTATTCCTGTTCGTAGCTCGCCAGACGTTATGCCGAATTATATGCGGCGCGGTGTCGGCAGCATGCAAATATGAACTCCGAATGCATAATATGCACTATTATACCTGACATTCTCTGCCTGATGCAAGCCGACTGCTCAATTGTATCGTTCCTAAACTTACAAGCGATAGAGGTGGAGGCATTCTGTTGTAAACATGCCTTCTATTGGTCTGCTTTTGGGTATATAATTTTTTTTTTTTTTTCTTGTTACCCGCATGATTTTGGAAGCGATCTTTTGTGGATAAAAGTACTTACTAGTCTGTTTGAGTACCTACATTTCTCATGTCAACGTATTTAGTAGTTAAGAATAACTTGTATTTCTCATATTAAGTGAATTGTATTCTTTTTGAGAAATAAATGTCTTAAACCGTATATTAGGGGAAGCCCTTTTGGGCTGCGGGATTGTTCGAAAAAGTTACCTTGACGCTGGAACTCAAAAGGTAACTGAATCAACACAGGTAGGTTTTAGTCTGTAAAAGTTTGGTACTCCCTCTCGCTTAAACCAGAGCGGGAGAAGTTATTTGGAAGTGACCTATCAATCAATCTTATTCAATAAGACTCAGACAATAGTCATCAGACTCTACTATCGCAAAAAATGTGGTTGCATATAGCCCCCAAACCTACATCGGAATCCGAAGCATTAAGCAACCGAATTCACGACCAAATCTCCAAATAACATTTTAAACACGTGTACGTACTTACAACAACATAGGCAAGGAAAAAATACCTGAAATAATCGGAATGTCACGCCTCTTTTATTTTATGGAAAGGAATTCAAGGTGTGTGCCAACGCATGCCTCGCAGCCATTTGCAGAAACAACTTGTATGCAAAGAGAGTGCTGATAATTAAGTTGTAAAATTCTGAAGAGAATAATGATCGCCATGTCGCTTATAGACGGTTATAGCTCACTACCTACCGCTATTGTGACTCCAAGCTGGCCAAGTACTGCTTTAAATTCTATACATTTCTTAAAGCATGACGAAACTCATGTAAAAACTGTGCCTTGAATAATATAAGTTCCTAAGATTCAGATTGGTTTAAATTATTCGGTTCTTATCCATTAGAGCTAATGGATTAGGATCAAATTTGCTTAGGTATAGGCAGTGCCGTAATTAGCCTTTTAAACGCCCCGGTGTGAGCTTCTATAAATGCCAGTCTTAAAAAGTTTTTATGTTACCTGACTAGAAGAAGAGAATGAAGAATAAAAGAAGAAGAAGAGACGAAGAGACTTTGCTTCGATAGAAGTAAAGACTAGATATAACAATAATGCGAGTGACGTGATTATTCAAACACCACCACCATCTACTATTTTCCGGTTTGTAGATGATGGCATCTACAGAATCAGCAATTCTGGTAGAGTGCGTCGGTAACCTTAGGTATTATGTGAGTATTATATTATGTACACGATAAATAATAGGAATTGTATGTAATCTACTAACTACCTAGCATGATCCAAAACTTGGCCCTTGGTTTGATAATTTCTGCACTTCTCTAGGGCCTTTTTTTGCAGGTGGTAAAAACATCTAATGACACCCCCCGCTGTTAGGCAGAGCAAAGGGTGTGTCAGACTTTTACTGACTAAAACCCACTCCTGTTCCTTCGCTACCTTTCACACCAGGGCCGAATCTTCCTTTTAGAAGCAGATCCTTAGCCCCAGCAGGCTTCGACCCTGCTGGACTCCTCCAGGGCCTGCGCCTTGTACGGGGGCACCTCTGGCAATGTCCTAAGTTACAGCTCTGAGTAGAGCAAGGGCCATTACATACCTTCGAATCTCGGAATGATCCAACAAAAAACATTTAAAAGTTTCTGCTGCTTTATTTCTAATTAGCTACTTAATTACTCAAGCTTGTTTAAATTTAACTGAGATATCAGTTTAATTTTAGCAAGCTTAGGTAATTGGCCTCATTAGACAGGCCGTACATTATTGCCATTACACGTACGAACCGTATCTATATAACATCCATATTATTTTCCTCTGTTATCTATCTGTACATATAAATGGAGAAGCTGACTGACATTTCAAGGCACAGCCAAAACTACAGGGTCTATGAGCGTGAAATTTAGTAGAAAGCTTCCTTTTATGATGAAAGAGAGCACTAAGAAAGAGTTTTTGGAAATTCGACTTTAACCCCCTTAGGGAGGTGCGGGGATACTGCACGGTTTCCCGCGAAGCGGCGAGCTTCCTTGCTGGCCTGCCACATGGGATCTGGAGGCAACAGTCCTTACCCACATGCACGATTTGCGCGTGGAGATGCAACGCCGGGGCGCTCCGCTGCTGCAACAGGTTGCGGCATGGCGGACAGAGCTCCGGCGGGATCTCATAGTGAAATGGCGTCAGCGACTATCGTAACCCAGTGCTGGGCACGCCACAATTATGGCGGTAAGTCCCCTGTCCCAGCGCTTACAGCGCCCCAGCCGCCACCGGGATTCTTGCGAACGGCGAGCAATGGGTAGCTCGCTGACCGACCGTCCGGTAACTGTCCGGACCGAACCCAAGTCGTCGACGGCGCACACTGTTCCCACGCGCCTCAAGAAGTTGTCAGCAACCGCAGGGGCCCAACTGGGTCGAAGCCTACTGGGGTCAGAGTTAGTTTCGAAAGATAGCTCAGCCCCGGTACGAAAGGCAACGAAGGAACAGGAGTAAGTTTTTAGTCAGTAAAAGTCTGACACTATCTCCCGCTCCGCACAAGAGCGGGGGATGTCATTAAATGATTTTCCCACCGGAAAAAAAAATAACTTAGGGCTAAAAGGGGGAAATCCTTTGTATGCATTTATTAGTTGTACCAATATACTAGAAACAAATTATATACCATAGTAACCCAGTAAAACGATTAAGAGGGTATCAAATGGTTGTACGGGAGAATAGTTTTCCTTCATTCCTTGTATTAATTAGCATGAAACTTAGCACAAAATCAAACTGAAATAAGTAATCAACCCTAAGTTCCGAATTACGTCAAAAGCGATTAACTATATCACGAATCCGACCAAATTTATTAGTCAAAAAATATAAGGACTATTGAGTACTATTTGTGACGTTGTGCGTTGGTCGGATTCGCGATATAATCAATTTTGACGCAATTCGGAACGCGGGGAAAGACTATCATTATTCGTTTTTTCAAAACTACCTTCAAAATAGGGTTTAATTCATTAAACCCCTAGCGAACGCCGGCGTTCGCTCTCTGTCTTTCTATTGTGTCTCTAGTACTTATTCGAAAGGTTAAGAGGTGTTTAAGTTTTTATGAAAACAATCTAGCAAACGAAGTCACGGGTAAAGTGTTAATACCGAATATGAGTCGAAGAACATGTGGGAGGGAAAACTGCAGTGGTTAGTCAAGGGCGAGGTTCCAACTAGGCATCCTTATTAGGTTACCTACGTGGTAAAGTTCTACCGGTGCAGTCTCTGTTATGTAGGTCGGGTGCCACTGTGTACAGCCTTGTGAAATACTAGCTTCTGCCAGCAGCTTTACTTGCGTGAAAATAGAAAATATATATAGCCTTTGTCACTTAGTAATTGTAGCATTCTGGTGAAAGAATTTTCAGTAGATTTTGAGAGTTTTTGTCTTAATAATGTTATTACTAGCTGCTGTCAGCGGCTTTGTCTGCGTGTATGTAGAAAATTGTCCCAAGGGAACATACCCCCGGGATGAAAAATATCCTATTCCAGGATTTAGTCTACCCATGTGCCAAATTGCATCCAAATCCTTTCAGCTGTTTGAGCGTGAAAAAGTATCAATCATACACACGTACGAAAAACATACACCTTTATAAATGAGCGTGCTTCTATAACATTATAAAATGACACGGTATACCTTGTACTGCCATTTAAATTATCATAAAAAAAATTGGGAGGTGTGGGAAGGAGGGTAAAAAATAGCCTACAACCTATTCTCAGACCTAATATATATATACAAAAAAATACATAAAATTCGATGTAGCCGTTTCGGAGGAGTTCGATAACATAAAACAGTAGAACTTTCGTTTTAAACTAGAATATGGATTTGCATTCGGTGCATATTAATGTAGGTTTTGCAGATATGCATGCAGCCATTACATGTTGTGACATAATTAATCAGGCGGTAGCCGGCGCGGAGGCAGGCTGGCCGCGCCCGTCCGCCACACCGTACGCCGCTCTTCTTATTGCGCTGGCGAGGGCGTTTGGTTCACTCAGTCTGGGCGGCCGCTAGTCTATTTCCGACCAAACCTACGCATCGCCGTCTAGTTTCTATTTGTTTGCCATATAAATTGCTATCATTACATTTGCACTACAGTCTGGTGCGTGCCGCGATATATTTTTAACGACGCGCTGAGCGAAGCTGTTAAATAAACATTTCAGTTTCACTATTTGCTAGACAGTACAATATTAGCGTTTGATTTTTTATCAAGGCCTTACAATCTGGGTGAACGTAAACTTTATTGGCTACTTCTTCAGCGTTTATATTGCTATGTGCCAAAAAATATACGTATATTACCTATGAAAGTATCAGGCGGTCGATACGATCACATAAACAGAGAGTGGTGAGCTAGTGCAGTAGGTGCCTTGTGTTGCTATAACCGTAAAGTGAGAACGCGAAGACGATCTATAATGTCAACTGAAATATGTAACAATAGCAATACTGCAAAACCTATACGTGTTGTAACGAAAGAAACACGAGCCGCAAGTTTTCATAGTAAACACAGCGACGCGCCAAGCGTGTGAAGATTTATTTTTCCCAGAACGACAAAGCAACATTGTTCTTTGACTGAAATAGGTACGAGTTCAAAGCGGCGTGCTAGCTCATTAGGAACGAACTCGCCTTGTTTACGTGCACTTCCTTATATAAATCCAGTTTAATATCTAGCAAAGTGTGAGACCACCCATCGTATGTCCTGATCGTGTTAACAAACGACTGATTCGTGACACCGGCGGTGCTGAGAATGTACGAGTACCGGCAATACATCTGCGTCGTGTCCACGACTAAGAATGCGCCACTCATTACCAGTTATTTTAATTACAGCCAGTGTACCTACGTTCAAACGAAAGAGCAGCGTCGTCGGCCAGCCAGTACGAGCCACACGCTAACTTTACACTGTCACATTGTACTCGGATTTTGACTTCATTAAACTTATTTTAAGATGTGAATCTCTTAATATCAGCATAATGAATTCATATCAAAGAAAGGATGTTCTGAAAGAGTAACAGTACCCATTGTTTGTGTAACTGTACAAAAGCTGGTGTGAGGAACATAATAAAATAATACAATAGGTAGAAAATTCCCAAACCATCCCAGCTCTGAAAAATTTCCATGAATTTCTAAGAGTCGTTAATCAAACGATGCTCATTTATCTGAGTGAACTGCCCGACATTAGCAACATTAACTGTCTGAGGGTGAAGTGAAACTACTAGAATAGAATAGAACACATTTTAGTGGTAAAATATATATTTATATAAAATGAGAAACTGACTAACACATCAACGCACCGTCGAAATTACATGACCTAGGCTCAAAAAAAATTTTTAAGCTATTGCATAGCTTCTATCGCGGGCCTTGAGCGTGGAGACCGAATCCAGAAATTCCGTAACGAAAATAACCTAACACCCCCCACTCATTTGTTTTTTGAACGTGGTGACCGATAAGAAAACAAATGAGTGAACAATCAATCAAAATTCAATTCAATGTGTGAAAGTGTAACTTCAATTAATATCAAAGAAAAAAAAACAAAGAAAAAAAAAATTTATTTATTTATTTATTATATACTTTATTGTACATACAAAACATAACAAAGAAAAACTTATATCTAAAACACGTACAATGGGCGGCCTTATCGCATTACGCGATCTCTTCCAGGCAACCTAGAATAGACAGTAATTGTCAGAACATGATATGGGGCTGTGTGTGTGTATGTGTGTGTGTGGAATACTGCATAAATAAAATAAATAAATAATTATAATTGCATAAGTTGATAAAAATGCTATGCAATAGCTTTACCGCGGCAGTCCCCGAGTGCCACACGTCTTTTTTTATTTAAATTTTTCCAGGCTTCCTTGTATGATGTCGAACACTAGGAAAGGGATTGGGGAAAAGTTCTTTTTGTTATTTTATACTTAATTAATTTATACAAAAATTTTATTCCTCGAAACTTAGCATAAACGTAAACAATAGCCCAAGTAAATAAAAAACAGGTTTTTTTCAAAACTAACTCTATAAAACAATTTATTGGGTGTTAAAGGTTGTATGGGGGAATCTTTTATAAGACTGTTTAGTTTTTAAAACTACCTTCAAAATACGGTTTAATGGGTGTTAAAGTTTAAAAAAAATAACTATCTTGGGAACGAAGTCGTTGGCAAAGTAGATACTAATTATGCATAAGCACAATATTTTTATGAACCATAAGCAGAACTTGACTGAATCCGTATTTAAAAATAACTTTATTAACATAAAGATAGCACTTTTGTATCATTTGAAAATATTAAAAAACTAGCTCTTATGTAGAGTTATGTTAATTTAATGAAGTTACGTTTTAAGTTTTTGTATGGATTGTATGAGTCAGAGTGTGAACAGTTAAATAAGACTTATTTATATATATATATGTTGTATTGTGTAGGTACCCGTAAATACGGCGTCTATATGATCTCCATTGTTCTGCGTGCGAATCATCCGCGCAAATGTCACGGTACAAGCGGCAGCGCGTGCGCATACTGTGATACCACACAAACGAAGATACGCAGAAGTTCAAATAACAATGGCAATGGGCCTCGACGATAAAAAATGTATTGTTTGCAACACAAAAAATACACAAAAGAAAATGATAACTAATAAATTACAACAATAGTCATGTGATGCAATGGATAATCCATAATAAGAAAAAAAAAAGTTTAAAAACAAAAAGTGAAATGTCTTAGCAAAAACAAAATAAGACAGATAAGCCAAAATGTGGAGTTCTTTTTTTAAATGAAATAAACTAGTGATTGACTGGGCTCCTACCTGATGGTACCTAAGCAGTGATGCAATTGTTGATGGTGATGCGCACTAGTTTATTAAAAACCTATTCATTCTAGCCTTGAAAACACCTAAATAATATGTAATCGGACAGAAAGACCATTGTAGACAAATTGTTAGTATACCTGACAGTGATATGCTGGATCCCGGGGTTAACAATGACATACGATTTTTGTAATGGTTTTGATATAAAAGTTAAAGATAAGGAATGAATTTAGTAAATACTGGGTAGTCGAGAAATCTGGCCACCTTCGCCCTAGATGGTCAAAATAGTCTAATAGACTAGGTATCTGTCGCTAAAGATTTAATGTACCAAATTTTTAAACTGTTATCCTCGGTGCTAACTTATTATTATTTTGTTCTATTTTCTAGTTGGTAATGGTCTCAAAACAGATAAGAAAGTCATCAATAATAGCTTGCAGCCTTCAATAATCGGCTGCTCTTCAAAATGCCCTCATATTTGGCGTAAGACTCAGCCTGAGAAGTCAGCTCTGATTTCTCGTACCACCTAGACTGCTAATCATAAATCAAGTATATTCACAGTTGGAAGACATGATACAGTTCTTATAAATCTTCTCTAACGGCAGCTTGTTTTAAGTGATCAAACACTATTTTTAAGTCTCCTATATGGCACTGATGATGCAATTAATTAATAGGCCAAAACCGGACCGAATTTCGATCATGGTGGCCAATTTCAACATGTACACAGGAGATATTATAGTGCACAAGTGTGTGCACTAACATAGATGCACTCTCTGTTCCTTTACTCTCATAGTCCGATGGAACAGCAATCGACACAACCAGGGAGAGAACCGGCGCAGGACTTACGGCTTTCCGTTTTTGGTGAGGCACGGGGGTGTCACACTACCAACTTTCAAATTCGGGGCTGCTACAGGATAAATCTAAAAAGAAAAACTCATTAACACTTTTTTCCTCGATCCGAGTTCGAACCCCAAACACCAGTTGCGCTTGCGGCCATGAGCCCGGCAAGGTAGCCAAGACGCAAAATATACAAAAGTAACAAGAAATAGCTTGCTTAGGAATGCAAGAGTCCTTCTGTAGTTTCTTAGCGAGTGGTTCAATTCTGGCGACGATTAATCGTGCTATTATCGCGTCTTAGTGACACGCACTAATGTCGGTGCTGCACTCACTGCCAGCCACAGTCAGCCACCGGCGATGCCAAACGTTTGATTGCACCAAGCGATCCATACAGCCCTGCTATAAATATTTAACCTTAACAGTTTCAAATGAAAGCTCTCTCTGTTCGCCTCTTATTTATTACTCAAAGATTAGTCGCCTTCACTTGTGTACCTACCTATACATATACAACCTTATTTTTAATATAATATGCAAAACCTGAAACATCTGTCTAGTATTTTTATGTAAAGAACCTATGTACAAAATTTCAAAACTCTATTCTGAAAAATCACAAAGTTATAAGCCAATTATGGTGCCTGGTCGGCGACATTACATGAACTCCGGGCCACCCAGGCGACTGAGGGGTGGTTTTGTTTTCGCAACCAGCTGTGCGCTGGCTCCTAATGCCCGCTATGGCCTGCCGTGACCGGTTTTGTACACAATGTATTTTATTCAGGTTTTGTATATACTAAAAATAATGTTGCACAGTGATTCAGACACCTATAATTTCTGATAAAACGAGGCAGACGCAATCAACTAATCTAGCAATTTTGTCAGAAAGATACCGAAGCATTATCGACATATTTTTATCAGTACGATGAAATTCTGACTTAAGGAAAATGGATAACCGAATCAACTATCTTTATTCTTTTCTACTTGTTTGTTTTATAATCAAAATGACTAGCATAATTATATTTTACTAACTTATTTACTATCGAGGATAATCAAGATGTAGTAATTCATTGTTCAACTAATTCGAGTGATTAAAATTCCTTCGTATGAGTTGCTTCTCTGATAATCCCTCGACGTTGACAAATGAGTGGCGAGTGCACGGTTGAAAAGGAATTAATTGAATTGTTGAACTTCGCAGACCGTAAAGCAGTCTATTTACAATTGATTGCTTAGTTTGCAAGGAAATGAACACTACTGCACTAATTGTCTGTATATTTTCTGTTCACCAAATATTTACACATTGTACAATTCTAGTGTAAATTCAGAGAAAAATGTTTGCAGCGTACGATGATATATAAAAATGGTTGCGTAGGCTGCGGACTGTCTGAATAGTTGAAATATACTGAGTAGGTCCGTAAATTGTTGTCATTACTGCAACTTTGTATCATATGATGCCTCATGTGCAATTACAATGATATAAATTTGATTCTTTTGAATTCTCATGTATCTTTGTCGCTATTTCTGTAGGTACCTAACGTTTATAATAGTCTTATTTAATTAGTGAGATGTTACTCAACTGGTAAACAGATGTATCACTATTCCTGTAAATACGGGGCCGGATGATAGGATTCTCACGAATATAAATAGAAGCAAAGCCTTATCGGAGAACATTAATTTGTACATTGAATTAAACCGTGGTCCTGTGGGTGTATTCATTGAAATAATTAAGTTTAAACCTTGAGCTTGTGTATATTTAGTATTTTCTAAGGATTATTCTGGTAAAGGTTGTTGCTGGTAAATAAATTATAAATAATAAGGAGCATTATTACTAAACTAAGTAGTTGGGAACAGAATTTTCTAGTAGCCTATGCTTTGAGAAAATACAAAAGGCTCGCTGAATTTGTAAACGCTTTGGCATAATCTGTAAACCCTTAGCTTTTAGAGGTACCTAATTCGTTGTGGGTTTAGTAATTAATATAAGTATGTATATATAGATATCTAACTAAATGTACTACGACTAACGATTTTCTGTGTTAAAAGGATTTCACGGTAAAACAGTTTTCGTATTAACTGAAAACGGACAATACTATCTACTAAGATAACTTAGTATAATTTTTTTCCCTGAAACCATTATTACTTCATAGAAATCGGTATAAATAAGACAGTAGGTATAATATAAGTGCACACGTCCATTTCAGAATCTAAGGCGTTTTAATGATCTTTACCAGTCCTTGACTGCGATCCCACCTGATGGTGAACAGTGACGCAATCGTTGATGGTGAGGCGCACTAGTTTATTAAGAGCCTATTCATTCTAGCCTTAAAGACACATAGACCCCTACTCTCCTCGTCCTCTCGTCTTTGTCTTGCAGGTCGCATCTTAAAAATCTCCTTAAATCCCCTCCCCACTCCACCGATTTCTATTCCTATTCCTTCACTTCGCACGCACTACGGTTGTGGAATTCACTTCCACCCGACATCAGGGGCTGCCAAACTCTTGCAGTTTATAAAAGAAGAGTGAAAGAGCACTATCTTTCTATTTCGTCATAATTGCATATACTAATATGTATTATTTTATTTTAGGTATTATTTAGTATGTATTTGTATGATATTTATTTTATTATGTGTATGTTTATAATTAAAGCAGTATGTGTATCTTTAATTATTATAATTTTAATACTATTTCATTGTTAACTTTGTATTTTGTGTGTACTAATTTTCCTTTTACTTTTACACACGGTGTCTACTTCTCTTTTTTCTTCAACTTTCCTGTCGCAGGTATGCTGGAAGAGATTTCATTAGAAATAAGCATCACCTTTGTACCTACTATTTTTCTGTTTATTTCCATGTGTTTACATAAATAGTTAAATAAATAAATAAATAATAGTCCTAATAATTTCCTGAAATCGAGTTTAAGTGCAAGTCAGCTTGTATTAATAACTCAAAGGACAAAGGAAAGCAGTAGAGCATTTAAATATGTTGCCATCAAGACATATGAGGGGCGGCAGGCAAGTGTCACGGCACTCAATCGGCGATTCGCCGTACTGTCGGCAGGACGGGTGAGATGCGTGACAGTGCTGCATGAGCTCGTCCATCACGACTAATGGATCGTTAGCCACACACTCTAATAATACTCCACAAGTCATTGTCACGTATACAAACTATCGATTCCAGCGTAGGAGGCGAAACCACAGTGGCGTAGGCTAGGTCACCAAACACCCTGGACCAAAAAAAAAACTGGGGCCCCTATTTTAAAAGAAATCATCAAATAGCCTCTCCTGCTCTAGGTGGAGCGAGAAGAAGTATCGGACTGTTGACTAAAACGAGTTGTTACGATTAAAGTAGTGTAGTAACCTATTTTATTTAGATTTCGAAGGTGGGAGAATTTCTCGGTAGTTCAATAAGAAATTTTCTAAAGAGGTTTTGGGGCCCCCCGAGTCTGGGGGCCCCGGGGCACTGACCCGCCTCGCTCTGTGGTAGCTACAGCTACGCCAGTAACCACAGTGTTATCCCAATTACGCCTTAAGAGTTTCGAGGCAGACAAATCTTACCGACAAATCCTTTCTGAATAAGTGATTGCTTTGAAACTAAATAAGCGTCTGAAATTCTGGCTTTTACATTAACCATAACGAGGTGAGAACATGGATCGTAGAGTCGTTTTCTTGCTTAATATACGCCATTGAAATAATAAGGTATGCGGTTTCAGGGGCACATTCCCCGGGCGTCGCTCGTCTCCCAGGCGTGCGGCGAGGGGGGCGCTCCCGGCCTCCTCTAGCCCGCCGGGTATCATTCATACCCTGGAATTGGGTCATTAGGACGATTGGGAAAAATAATATTCTTTTGTTTACTACCTTGAATGAGTGCTGTTGAAGGTAGCACTGTGTTTTGTGAGTTATTTAATAGGGTGCGGCTCTGCAAAACTACAGCAGTGTTTATGTTAGTGATGTTGGGGGGGGGGGGGGGGGGGGCTGAAGGTACGCTTGCAAATGTTGTAGGTGACAGGAATCTATACTCCATTGGTTTAGGTAGTTAACTAAATGTAAATAAACTTGTCTTGATGTCTTTTATCTAAAAAAATGTCCAAAACTTTTATCTTAAAAAAAGTTTACAATTAAGTATTTACCTAAACCGATGTTGAGTAATTAACTAAATTTAAATAATCTTTCTATGTCTTTTATACGATTTATTTTAAATAAAAAGACATCAAGATTGTTTACGTTACGTAACTACTAAAAGGGGATTGCCCATTTGAGGCCATGAGCGGACAATTGATTAGAGAAAAAATACTTCATAAAAAATATGTAGTTCCCTTAGTTCCAAATGAGCGCCACTATAATAGTAAACAATAAGTGGTAAATAAAAAGTAACTTTATGGAAAAAAACAATAGTTTTATCATTGATAGTAATACTTGTTGTCCGTCTTTGGCATGGAACACCATAGAGGTTGGGCAATCCCCTTTAAACTAGCTACTTGTTAGTCTAAGTTACATTATGTAATAAAATAAAACAAATAATATAATTTACCAAAGCACTTTACCTATACACACAGAAACATTTAGTTCTTTGATCATAGAAACTGAACCATAAATTAAAATATAATTTGCATCAATTAGCACGAAAACTGAAAGTTGCTAGCTTAAACATCACACAATTTTCAGAAAAAATTAAAAAACATTAAAAATATGTAGAAACCTGGAATACTTTATTTTACTAGAAAATTAAAACAAAATCTCAATTAGACGCATATTAATATTTAAAAAACTGTGTGCCTGAACCAAAACGGGATGGTAAATATTATGTTCCAATGAGTAAACACAGTAAACAGGGTCTATTTGCATACCTTGTCGAAATATAGGTCAGGTCGCGATATCTCGGCAGCAGGGGCTGGATGCAACGGCGGCGGCGCCCCGGTAACCCAGATGCAGCTCGCAAGGGCACGCCCGCACCCCGCACCCCCGCCGGCTGCCCGCAACCCTCGCCCGGCACGACCACTCAACAAGAGCCCCCAGAGCTCGTACATCACCACCACCCCGTCGGACGTACTCAACTAAGGGAAGCTCGCAAGTACCACGAGAGACCAGCTTACACCAGCCGCGCGACCAAACTGACAAGAGACTGCATTTCCTAATGATAGCCCCGTGTGAAATGCTTTTAAAATCCCGGAGGCTTTTAATCTCATTTTTGATAGAGTTTGTACTTTTACGGAGATTGAATTTTTACTTTTGTAAGTAAAGTGGTACAAGAAAAAGTACTTAACACATCTGGATTTTGTATGAGTGACGATAAGAGGTGTGAACTTTTTCGTCTTCGTGAATAAACAATGGCAGGTGCTGTTTACGTTAAGCTTTTGTATGTATATATCCAAGGTAGCGGGATTATTCGAAAGGATTACCGCTGCCGGATACACAGGAACTGAAGTTAGTCAGTTAAAGTCTGACACTTATTAGTCAGTTCTCCACCCAGAGTTATTTTTCCAACTTATTTACAGGAAAACCATGTTCTATCTTTATGAAAATGATTTGTTCATCTAATTATAATGTAATGAATAACTTGAATAGGTACTACCTACTATAAATTACTATGGCAGTTCTTATCGCTGTAGTTACTGACAGAGCTGGATGTAGGCATAGACGTGGAAATATGAGATCATTGTATTGTGAACAAGTTACAACAAGTTGGCAGCATTCTATTATATTAACGTTAACTCACTCATTTCCTACGCGTTAATTAAAGAGCTGTGTATTTCATAGAAAAAAAAAACGGACCACGGAATTCTTTATTGTTTCAGATTTTTGTTTCAATTTCAAAACTGAAACTTTTTTATCTGAATAGAAACTTCTAGTTATTTTTTACGCAGCTATTGTACCTACACGTTATTAAAAAACTTTGAGGAATATCATGTTGATAGATTTATGAGTGAATACAGACACACACTGGAAAACTTTTTATACGAGTCCATCTACCTCAATAGGTATCAGTAGCCGAGGAATGTTCATCACCGCACTACTAATGTGTTTTACGTTGTCCAGTCAGTATGACAAGGAAGAACGATCAACGAAATTCAAGCCAGATAAACCGCACTGGCATTAGTGTGATTCTAAGAATTTGTCCAAACAAGTTACGAAGCTCGAAGAACAAACACACATATAAACAATCTGTGTTGACGACTTGACGCACACAGGTAGAGTGTGTGTGTACAGTGAGTGTATGAGAGGACGAAGCTGCGAAGCCTGGTAACAGAGCGGGTATAGGCTGCGTGCAGACAGGCGCGTGGTTGTGTGTGTTGTGGAGGTGCCGCGGGTCGGTGTGTGTGCGCGAGCGTGGGCGGTGTACACACAGCAGAGCTTTCACGACGCAGCCTTGGCCGCGAGACACGTGCGTCAGTAGGGCGGTGCCCGGCCCTACGACAGCCTACTATCGATATTCACTAGACATAACACAACACAGTTTCTACGCTTCGCCTTGAAGATTTAACGGCATTCTTCTAATATAAAATGTTTCATAAGAATCTTAAACATTTGTTCTAAGAGATATTATATTTATAACATATTTGTATGTTTAGGTGGCTTATGCAATAATCACGTTGAGTGGGTAACATTTTTATGTTAATGTAGCAGTGGACTTTATCAGATTTATGGTGACTCATATTTTCTAGATCCTAGGCTTTGTTTGCAAAGAATATATTTTTGATGTTTGCACGTGACCCTGCTGTAGATTACTTTGTATCCATAAAATATTAAAAAAATAAGATGAACAAGTTCATGGATGATAGATCATAGCTAGCTTTCTTATAAAAAAGGTATCATCATTAGAAAGTCATCTTAATTGTCATTAATTTACGAGATCGGTAGAATTCCTAATTATCACTTTCCTGTGGTATTTGAGATGGCGCCGACTTATTCTGAATTAGTGCCAGACCCTCGTTTGAATCCTGGTATTTATAGATTACAAAACTAGGATAAACCAGCCGCAAACTTTTAGTACCTAAGTCGTCTACAGCAACGGAGTCTTCTTATTAAAGTTTCAATATGTCGATGTTTCCCTTCTTAACGACACATGAAGCGCCAAGTCCACAGTTCGCTGACAAAATCTTACCAGTCGCATGGTTTTTTCTTTTTTCAGATGGGAAAATTACCGGGGTTAGTTTCGAAAGACAACTCGAGCCCCAGTATGAAGACACACGAACGAACCTTCAATGACATCTCCCGCCCTTGGGCGGAGCGAGAGGGTGTGTCAGACTTTTACTGACTAAAAACCCACTCATGTTCCTTCTTTGCCCTCGTTCCAGGGCCCCGGGGTTCTCTTTCGCTTCACTCATAGCCCCAGTAGACTTTGACCCTGCTGGGCCCCTACGGTTGCTGACATCTCCTTGAGGCGCGCGTGGAACGCTAAGCCAGCTAAGCCATCGACGAATTGGGCTCGGTCCGGCGCTTACCTTACGGCGGACGGCGAGTTACCCATTGCTCGCCATCCGCAAGCCCGACATGGTTGACGTCTGCATGACTGCATTTAGAACCATAGTATTACAAACAAATCCTGCAGTTTCCATCGTTTATCGATAAAGCGCTGGTTCCCCTCCCTTGAAGCGGCTCGGGCGTGGAGGCGGGCGGAGGGTGTCTTCCCCTCGTTCCTCTCGCTCTATCAGCTGAGCGACACGTGCAGCGCATATACTATTTCGTCTAGTGTACACCAGCACTACAAACGTACAGGTCGGCCAGGCATCTCCGCTGTTTGCTTACACACAACAAACATTTACATGTTATGTAAATTGTTAAGCACCATTTGGGAATCGTTCGTAATACATAAACAGCTAGTGCCTACCTACATGTTCCTATAAATTGTGAATACGTAAACTGGGTGTGATATTAACTGCGCCGTTGAAAGAAACATTGCTCTGCGAAAGTGGTAATACTGAAACTGTGGCATAAATACAAAGAGAAACATTAAGATCTCCAATTGCTTCAGTAGGCGATGTAGGTTTCCCGGTTTTTCCAAATATTTTTGTAACAAATACTGTTATACGGGTACAGCTGTGGCTGAAAAATAAAAAAAACTGCGAATCTTTGACATAGTTTTCCACATGGAGTTTCGTTACATTATAATTATGTATCAACTATCCATCTTTAGTATTGATAACAGATTTATCTCTATATGAAGAAGTATAAAGTGGGTTCCCAAAGCCAATCCGTAATTACGTCCATTCCCTCTCCCAAACAGGAAGCCTGAGTCCCAGCAATGGGAACATTATAAGGCTGATTAGCTATACTTTGGTTTCAAAAAGTAAAGAAAATGTGTTTTACCCTACATAGGTACTGAATCTCGTTCTCCTGGCACGAGATTCCGCATAAAAAAGACATGTAAGATATCTCGTTTTCTTCTCCAAGTACTAACCAAGACCTTTTTGTGCCAAAATATAACAATCGGTTTGTTCGGCTGTTTAGCCGTGAAAGCTGTGACTTACTTTCACATTTTCCTTTAATATCACTATGTACCCACTGTATACCTATTTCGGGATATGCCAAAACTAGCAGCGGTCTAAGAGAAACCGCATTGTAGGACTATTGATCACGGCTGCCATTTTTAGCTGTTCTACATAGCGGATACTTTGACCAAAACGGTTGGGTAGATACAAATATCTGAGATTTTGAGTTTTACTTAAAGCAGTAGGACTTCAAGGGTTTAGAGCAATTTTGAACGGGATGTTTAAATTCACCTCACGTGTTCTCGGACCAGACTTTATGTAAGTACTTAGGTAGTACCTACCTAAGTAAAAACTAAATATTTAATTTTTATAGCTTGATTAGTTACTTGGATACCACTTGGGTCAGAAGTAAAACCTAAGTGGTAAGTAAGTAAAAATAGTAAAATAACTTCACAGTAAAACACTTCGACATAATTAAGAGTCATTTACTACCTATAGTTGTCCAAAGAGTTCAAAGTTCATCGATATTAAAATATTATAAAAGTCTAGAATAAATTAATTCCGACATCTTTGTATAAATACCTATTATCCTCGTTCGCACTGACTACGTTTTAATATCTTGCCCTGAATATAATACTTATATTTGACAAGCCAATGAACTGTAAAGTTGAGAATACAATGGACAGCAGTAGAAAATTCAAAACTGATTGATGTCAGTAAATACCTCAGAGCACAGACTTAAACCAGGTATTCATTAAAGTAAGATGCTTCAATAGTTCCTTTTTCCACTTCATGGCCATCTTTGGCAGCGCACAGTTTTTCAAAGAATTTTCCTGCAATTAAAAAATGTTCACAAACAATGCCACAAGGGATCACGTAAGTATAATCTCGTATAACAAATTCGCCCGTCACTTTGTTTTGTAACCCGTCGATCTGATATGCGCGCGCGCATGAATGCATTCGCTGTGTGACGGCTTCCCCATATGGCCAAGGCTAGGCCTTTTATGGCTCATATAAGTGGCCACTCACCCACCGCCTGAACGAGCTCGCCATATCAATGAACTGGCCATCAATAAAACATGTGGCACTAAGCCAGAAAAGGAAACGGCGAAATGAGAAAAAGAAATATTTGAAAAAGGTATTCGATGCGTACACTCGATTGTTTGTGCGATTTGAAAGCATTCAATGTAAAGCTGAGCGCACACACCATGAATTATTCGAGTCCATTACTTTTTGTTTTTCTCAGTACTATCCACCATACTCGTCGTAATTGATTCAATATCATTACATAAGTATCGTTGTGTGGCCTTACATAACAGGCGACTGTAGGGGTGAAGACGTGCATTTTATACTAGCAGTGATAATGAATGGGTGATTCAAATCGAATCCATTAAACAGCGTATTATTTTATTGAAGGTTTTCCTGCTACAAAAAAAAATTCTTCATACAGCAAGTGTTTATCAACTTGGCGCGCGTCACAATTTTATCTATTAACAACAAAATATTGTGATATGAATACAATGTTAGGCTCGTAGTATCTCTTACGTACTGAATTGTAACAGACAAGTCGCCACTTGTTTCTGGGTGTGTTCGACCTCTGAACCAAACCTAATCTTGGATTGGTTGTAACGTGAGATGCGGCGATACTGTAGAGGCGAAAATAAAAATATTTCGTTGAGGTCTCGAGTCGTGGGAAGCCAGACGAGCTGACCGGTCACGAAGCACATTCCTGTGGCTGCTACAGACACTCCTCAACGTAGCCAAATGTATGACGCATACATACACATCGGACTCGGAAATGACGACAGAATGGGTTCAATGGTGTAACAATCGTTTTATAACTCGCAACTTTAGACTTCGAAGAAAGAGAACTTAAAAGATGACAAAGTAGGGTATTTTTGAGCCGTGAAAACATCAGCTGACTTCTCCCGCTCTGGACAGAGTGTCAGATTTTTGCTGACTAATCCGACCCTTGTAACCGTGGTCTTTCAGTTGCTTTTCCCTTCAGGGCTACGGTAACTCTTTCGAACAATCACTTAAGTCTAAAGATGGGTTGCATTTCTAATATAACACACACGTTTAATATCTACCAGTAAATACTTGGAGACAGAGACCATATCACCACTGCTCTATCAAAACGGTGAAGAGAAACAACGTGATGGCATGTGCCTAGAATCAAAAATTCGAAGATGACAACCGCTAGTCCGCACCGGGCCCACGTGGTTACAGTCCAGTGCCTCTCCTAGAGAGGTGGCCTGAATCCCAGTTGTGGGAACATTATATGGCTATTTATGCTTGTGCTTATACAGACCATTATTCTCTTGAAATCTGGTCCAGTTTAGGTTAGGATGAGACGGTTAATCGTTAAGTCTATAAGTAGGCAGGAATGCTTTCATTATCCTAGTTCTGTGGCATTCTTCTGAATATGTGGTCCTTACTTAAATTACATTTTCTTTTATATTCAGTCCTGCGAAGACGCCTTTATTTCGTTATGTAGGTACTTAGAATATTCTAAGAGGATGTATAGAGCTGTAGTTCTCGCATAACAACTATGGAGCCAAGTTTTTCGTTCCGGAAAATGTAATCACGTAAAATAATGATCAATAAAAGTAATAAACGGACCTGTCCAAAAATAGTGATTCTTTATGTTTAAAAAATAATGATGGTGGATGGTTTATTTCTATGCCCACGGTCCCCTAATGAAGTAGTTTGCACAGCTGCATTCCAGGCGCTCATTTTCTGGGAACACACATCTTTAATGGTAAGGTGGAATGCAAGTTTTTAATGGCAGTGCGTGTGCGTATGATTTTTCATTGAAATTTAAAAAGAAAACGCCTCGTGAAGTAATAAAAGCAGTACTGAGCACGCCGCCGGGCGTTTGTGGCATTCTTTTTTTTTGTCGTCTGCAATCCTTGGCTTGTTTTATTATGTGATGACAAAACAACTTCTATTTATGGGTTTAGCCGAGCTATGTAGCCAATACCGAGCAGTTTAGTACGATTATCTCTACATTTATTTATCTATAAATTCTATTTCTGTGCGGCTACGAGACCATAAATTCGTAGCATATCTACCTCCTCTAAGATCTATCGTGTGATTTACTACAGCTAACCGCTTTAGCAATATGACGGTACGGTTAGCGCAATGACTGAGCGATAGGCTACTGCACTGCGTGTCGCATGTTCAATTCCCGCATGGCACAAATATTTTGTGGACGCAGCCACGATATAGGAGTAAATCCTAGTGTGGGGCAATGTTTTTTTAAAAAGTCATAATTATAAATGATCACTTGCATTATGATCAGTTTATGAAGTAAATATTAAAAGGCATGTATTAGCGTGATTTTACAACGATCAACACTGAGCACTACAGATTCCCATGAGTTCGTCGGGAAGCCTCACATACGCGATCACGCGATGTGCGCCCGCGCAATTCGCGTGAGAATATCCATAAAAGGACATCACTGAAATTCTTTTAACTCTCCGTGATTATGATAAAAGCTGAATTTAATTCGCTTCAAATTACCTGTAACGTTAATAAATAATAACACGATTAATCACGTCACTTAAAACTTCTCTACCAGTTTTTCGTTGCTTCCCAATTAAAACTTGAAAAATACACAACAAGTTTTCTGAGTAAAGTAATAACATTTATCAAAGACTAAAAAATGAGAGTGAATTTAGTTGTTTCTTAGAAAACTTGGGCCGGGTCCCTGTATGGTGAGATAAAAGAGGTTATGGAGGGCATCGTCGGTTGTTTGCTTGTGTTGGGCCGATACTGGCCGGCGGCGAATGCTGCGAAAATCGGCACGAACAGGTTGGCTGTGTTTGTTCGTTTAATGGGTCACATCACAACACACAAGCGTAGTCCTTGTTCTGTTCTGCGAGTGCCGGCTGCCCACACAAATTGAGAGAATCACGTGCACTGAACACGCAACACTGTGGCCAATTTCGTGCACAACGCTCATACCAAATTGAGACTAAACGGTTGAATTTAAAATAGAGAGACAGATTAATGATAGCACTAGCTTTTGGACACCACACACTATGAGAACGATAGTTAAAAGAAACAAAAAGATGTTACGTGCGGCGAAACTTGACATTTCGCAGAATTTAGAAAAAACAATTAAGAAAACCAAATCCTAAATTCTTTTTGACAAAAATCTCTAAAGAGAACCAAACGTAATTTGCAATTTCACACTAATAAACGACAATAATATGCCTGAGCGACGTAGTAGCATGGTAGCTACTCGACAATTTGTTTTCTATTAAAGAGAGCTACCTACTTCCGGGTCGGCGAACGGTCACTCGGCAACAAACAAATTCTTAGCGCACCTAATAGCCTAGGTAAACAAAACTAGGTGTTTCTACACGAGCCAGGCCATCCGGATTGATAGCTAGGTGTTACGTCTACACTTTAGCAATGTTTATGTAATAAGTCAGTTTCTATTTTTTGCAAAAACACTCTAATTCTATCACCGCTCGTAGCAATCTAATATTTTATTAGTCGGCGATCTGTTACTTAATATTTTTGTTGGTAATTATATAGTTGAGTAGTGGTTACGTTTGACTTTTTGAATCATTTGCTCGATGAGTGACTACGATCACAAGTATGCTGGCCTACTTTGCGAGAAAGGCTCCTGTCCTCATCCTAATGAGTCATGTCCTTACAACGCACGATACAAACGTAACGACGAAAATAAATAAAATACAAATACTACTTGCAATTTCATCATAACGTGACTAACGCTAGGAAACAAGGAAACAGGTCAGTGTTTATCAAACATCCTAATTTCAGTGAGCTTACATTTATATCAATAGTAGCGTAGACCCGAAGTGGGGCACGCAAACAGTCGGGCTTTCTTAAAATAGCATCGTTAATGAGAGGAGTGCGAAATGATGAAGCTTAAGCGCCAATAAACAAATGATTGCTGACAATAATTGACAACATTTCAAAACTGACACGACCTTAAAACAAAAATACCATTTCTTTATTGTCGTATCCTGAGTTCAAATATATTTTTTTCAAATTTTTTTATTTCTTCATTTGTGAGAAAAAAAATTAAAATCACGAAACATGTGATGACGTCACATATATGGTGGAATGAAGTAGTTACCTTCGCCTAAGCATTTCAACGTTTTAGATGAAAACACCAAGTGTCAATGTCACTTATGAAGTTAGGAAAAAAAAATGTTTACAAGCCAATGATAATTTCAATTGGAATTGTTTTGCACAATATTTTCTTATAAACTCCACACATAGCTTACTGTTATTATTATCAACTGTTGATTGATATTATTTCATCAATAAAATGGATCCCAATGAAACATATACGCCAATGAAGGAACCAAAATATTGTTTTGTACCAGCGTGCAAAAACAGTTCTAGAGATACTCAAAAAGCCTTTTTTGCGGTGCCTAGCTCAGCTAAACAAGAGTGGTGCAATGCTGTGGGTATATCATGTCCTAAACGTGTTATATATATATGCGAAGATCATCTCAATGTAAGTATCTAAATGACAATGATTTTTTTATACAACTGCTAACAATGCATTGTGCATGTGGTGTTTATCTTGTTCTAAATTTTATTTCATAACCTGTTTATATATTGAGCAATATTGTGCTTAATAACTGTTACCACATCTAATAAATTACTTAGAATAACAAAGCTCTCACTTTACAGTAATATTTCACTAGATACTATTTTGTATAATAATATGTTATGTATTATATATTTTGATAACATAATGATTTTTAGACTTATTATGTAGATTGTTTTTGGGACAGATATAATTTTTTTTAAATTTATCTTTTAGTTGGAGGAGGATGTGGAGAACTACCGGTACTGTGTATAACCGGCTGCCTGCGACTATTTTGTTAGCGCAGGGTGTTTTATACAGAGATACACATTAGATAATGTTAACGGCATTTAATAAAAGAGCTGACATTGTTAAAACGATAAAACATCTTGACATATATAAAGTGCGAAGGTTGTGTTTATGGCAAATCCCAACGGAAAAAGTTTGGAATGATTTAAAGATCGAGGTTTCTAAAATTGACGCAAATGCCAAACTTCCTGAGATGTTCCTCATATGTAAAGTCTTGGACACGCTGGATGATAGATACTTCAACTTCAAGTCAAGCTGGCTGATGCTAAAGCAGACTGAAAGGACTATTGATTGTTTAACAAGTCACCTCTGCACGTTCGAACGAGAGCTAGGCAGTCAAGAGAACTCTAAACAGGAGGCATTAGTGACTACACCAATTAAAAGAGAGTTAAAGCAAAGCATGGACGAACAGCTGATTTGCAACTATTGTTCGGGAAAAGGACATAGAGTTCGCAAGTGCAAGAAGTGGATTAAAGATGGGAGGCCACCTAAGCCATCTTCAGGCATATCAGCCCCTAACTCAAAGTCCAAGCAAGTGCAACAAATTTCATTAATGGTAAATGCATGCTCACAAGAACATATCCAAGATAGAGATAATTGGTATGTGGACAATGGCGCAACGACACATATTGCGGTCCGAAGCGACTTTTTCCTGGAATTTCATGATTTTCAGATAGACCACTCAGTAACCACCGCCGACGGGACTGTAATTCCAGCATTGGGAAAGGGAACTGTAGAGGTCAATGCGTATGTCGACGATAAACAGGAAAAAATAACACTTAGAGATGTGTGGTTGGTGCCAGCACTAACGAAAAATCTTTTTTCAACGCTAGCGGCACAAGACAGAATGCCGAACAGCGTATTTACGTCGACCACTAGAGAATGTAAGCTTGACATAGAAGGCTTAACTAAAGTTGTCGGCAAGAGGGTACTTCACGGAGGACTCTACAAGTTGGATATGAAGACGGTCATACCAACAAAACAAAAATCCATTGTGGTAAACTCAATCACTGGTTATAATCTACTACAAGTTTACCATGAGCGTTTCGCACATCAAAACAAACGACATGTTCGCGATATTGTTAAGAGGGAGCTTGGAATCTATTTAAAACCTGACAATACAAAGTGCGAAGGTTGTGTTTATGGCAAATCCCAACGGAAAAAGTTTGGAACAAGGGAAAGAGCTACAGTGCCAGGCGAACTGATTCACACCGATGTGTGCGGGCCTTTTGCTGATAGCATCTCAAAATACAAATATTTCGTCTTATTTAAGGATGACTTTTCAAATTACCGCTTTGTGTACTTCATAAGGCACAAGTCCGAAGTTAAGGATAAGTTGTTACAAATGTTGCAAGAAGTTAAGACAGCAGGTCATATAGTGAAAACAATACTGAGCGACAATGGTGGCGAATTTGATAATGGAGCTATCCAAAGGATTCTACAAAAGTTCGGAATTCAGCATAGACTGACAATGCCTTACACGCCAGAGCAGAATGGCTGTAGTGAGCGAGAAAACCGCACGCTTGTAGAAGCTGCAAGATCGATGCTACACGCGAGAGGAGAGATGCCACAAGTGCTCTGGGCAGAGCTCATAAACACTGCTGCATACGTTCTGAATAGGACAGGACCCACCAGAGTAGATGGAAAAGTACCTTTTGAGTTGTGGCACGGTAGGAAACCCAAAATAAGTCACTTGAAAATTATTGGAAGTGAATGTTTTGCTCACGTTCCAAAACAAAGCCGTAAGAAGATGGATAAGAAAGCCATTAAAGGACTGCTGATAGGCTATGAGAACGATGATGGCTATCGCATCTGGGACGGAAAAAAGACTCTGAGGTCTAGAGACATTACGTTTCAGTCTGATGTCGAGTACAAGATTTCTACCAGTATCCCTATTAGGTTAGAGGGAGATGACAGCGATAAACATGGTCTCATACAAGAGCAAGCGTCTGAAAATATAAGAGAAAGTGAAGAACTTAATCTAGAGGGAGATATTACTGAAGATCAAGTTCAAGAGGATATTCTTACACCTACAGAGGACCAAGTTCAAGGCAATGTTCCTATACTAACAGAGGATGAGGAAGATTTCAGAGATGCTCAGGAACAATTAGAAGTAGTTGAGCCCTTCACGGAGACTCGATACAACCTTAGAAACCGAGTAACGATTAACCGACCAAAGAAACTCGAAGACTATGTTTGCTTTGTGGGTTTAGAATACTTCCCAGAAACTTATAATGACGCAATTAAGAGGGAGGACAGTGCCGAATGGCAAAAAGCCATGGTGAGCGAAATAAAATCCCTAGCTGACAACAAAGTATGGACATTGTGCGACTTACCACCCAACAAAAAAGCGTTGCCATGCAAGTGGGTTTTCAGGGTTAAACGAAACCCAGATGGTACCGTTGACAAATATAAAGCGAGACTTGTAGTCAAGGGGTTCAAGCAACGGAAAGGGATCGACTTTGAACAAACTTTTAGTCCAGTTGCTCGAATGGCTACAATAAGAGCCTTACTGAGTGTGAGTGCAAAGGAAAAGCTGCACCTGACTCAATTTGATGTTTCGACAGCCTTTTTAAACGGTAAATTAAATGAAGAAATTTACATGGAGCAGCCAGATGGATTCAGCGATGGTACTTCAAAAGTATGTCGACTTCAAAGGAGTCTGTATGGTTTAAAGCAAGCACCTCGTTGCTGGAATTCTTGCTTCGAGGCAATATTGCTAGAGAAAGGTTTTACGCAGAATGCAGCTGACTGCTGTCTCTTTATGAGAAAGATAGGAGACAAGAAAATTATAATAGCTTTATACGTAGATGACGGGCTTGTAGCCACAACAAATGAAGCTTTAGCGAGCCAATTCTTAAAGGAATTAGGGGATACGCTAAAAATAACTGTCAAGCCAGCATCCTACTACTTAGGACTAGAGATTGCTAGATTAGCAGATGGCTCTGTAACAATAACGCAGCAATCTTACGTCAGGAAAATTCTCGAACGATTCGGAATGTCCGAATGCAATCCTATTTCGACACCAATAGAGAGGACTTCAGAAACAGGGAAAGTTGAGGAGAGAGAATCTGGAGAAAAATTTCCCTATAGAGAAGCTGTAGGAGCATTGGCGTATCTCATGACAGGTACGCGTCCGGATATTGCTTATGCTGTCGGGGTCGTATCAAGAAAATTGGAGAATCCGACACAAGCAGACTGGTTGAAAGTGAAAAGAATATTCCGCTACTTAAAGGGAACAGCTAGTTACGGCATCAAATACACATGTGACTCAACGAAAGCCATTATTGAAGGCTATAGTGATGCTGACCATGCTGGAGATGAACAAACTGGACGTTCTACTACAGGAGTAGCATGTTTGTTCGCCGGAGGAGTTGTTTCCTGGTTAAGCCAACGTCAAGCATCTGTTGCAATTTCAACAACTGAAGCTGAGATCGTTGCAGCGAGCGAAGGCGCACGTGAGCTTGTATGGCTTCAGAGGTTATATAACCAACTCACAATATTAGAGGGTGTACCAATATTAAAGGTAGATAACGAAGCAGCCATACGTCTCGCA
Source organism: Mythimna ferrago (assembly GCA_910589285.2). NCBI lineage: Eukaryota > Metazoa > Arthropoda > Insecta > Lepidoptera > Noctuidae > Mythimna > Mythimna ferrago. Next base: position 9,788,363 of record OU342693.1, read on the forward strand.
CACAATCCGGAATTTCACAAGCGAACGAAACATATAAGAGTGAGACATTTCTTCGTTCGTGAGACTGTTCAAGAAGGTTTAGTAGATGTACAAAAAACCAGTTCTACTGACCAATTAGCTGACCTTATGACCAAGGCAGTTCCAAAGCCGACGCTAATCAAGATGGGAGCTAAATTAGGGCTGCATAGTTTTTTCAACTGATGAGGGAAAGTGTTAAGGTTGTATAGCACATCAGTGAAAATACTCCTTTGAGAGGTTGCTATGCTACCAATTGAACTGTTTATATATGTCAAGATGTTTTATCGTTTTAACAATGTCAGCTCTTTTATTAAATGCCGTTAACATTATCTAATGTGTATCTCTGTATAAAACACCCTGCGCTAACATATTTCTGGTGCCCCGACTATAGGGAGCTTCAAAGCTCGTTTGAAAAAATGGCTTATCGAGCAAGCATTTTATTCTTTTGACGAATTTATGATGTAATTTAATTTATCTTTGACGATTGAATATTGATTTGGACTGAATATTATTGACTTTTCTTATGATTTATATTTTATTCTAATTTGTGATTTTTGACTTCTATTTATTTGTATTTTTATTTTGTATTTTCTTTTATATGTTTGACATTCTTTATCATTTGACATTGTATTTAATCACTTGTTGACTAAGTAGATATAATGTAAGAATCTGTATTTGACTTGTAAGAATCCCTTACCAATAAATTACTATGACTATGGCTATGACTATGACTACTGGACAACAATGAAAGTGCGACCAAAATTGAAGTCTCGGTTACCACATTCTCTTGTGAGGATACCAATTTCAACTGTTCATCAAGAAATTATTGAACCTGGACCCAGCACGTCTACAGCTTACTCATCATTTCATTCACTTTGTGAAAATCCATTCACTACAAAAGCCAGCAAAGGAGTACAAGTGAAACCAAGAACATCGGATAGAACAACTTATTGTGCCATTTACAAAAAGAAAACAAAGAAACTTTCGTTTGAAGAAGATGATGAGATGGAAGAAGTGTTGTTGCCTTCAACACAAGGAAGTTCTACCTCTGTTGAAATGTCAGAAGTGTCATCAGAAATCCACACTAAAACTATAATACAGACCCGGAGGAGCTTTATGCTTGATCTTATTAAAAAAAAACCACAAAATTATATAGGCTTACCAAAGAATTATTATTGGTTAATTAACTATTTAGAAAGTAATTCAAAAGTAAAATCTTTTGATATAATAGTAACTTTGTATAAAATTAAAAATAATACCCCCTTCTACCAAATCTCAGATTTGTTTGAGGTATCATTAACCACGTTATGGAGAATATTTTTCAGAACTTTGTGTGTTCTATCTAAGTTCTTCAAACAATTGATTTATTCTCCTCAAGTATATGATGTTAAAAGAAACTTACCAGCCTCCTTCAGGACCAACAAAGAATATTCAAATGTTTTTTGCATTATTGACTGTTTTGAGATAGAAATTGAAAAACCGTCAAATCCTATTACCCAGTCTCTAACATGGTCACAGTATAAAAATGCTAATACATTAAAATACTTAATAGCTACAATGCCTAATGGTTTTGTCAACTTTGTATCTGTTGGTTTTGGGGGTCGTACATCTGATGCCAATATTGTAGAAAACAGTGGTTTTCTGGATGTGCTGCCACCAAAGTATACTGTATTGGCTGACCGAGGATTTAAACATGTTGATGTTTTACTAAGTAGAAATCAAAATAATCTACTTCGGCCACCCAGTGTTGCAAAAGATCAAAAATTGACAAAGCAGGATGCTATCAAAAGCAAGGTCATTGCCAGTCTGCGTATCCATGTTGAAAGGGTAATAAGAAGAGTAAGGCTGTTTAAATTGTTGAAACCACACTCGGTAATAAATAATAAATTAATTCAACATGCAGATGATGCAGTTATTGTGGCATGCGGGTTGATAAATCTACATAGTTCTATTATTAAGAATGAATAAAAGTTTTTGACGTCGTATTTTAATTAGAATAAGTGTATACCTATATATATTATAGCCTTATTAGTTTAACATTATTTTAGTTATTTGTAAGTTGTATTTTGATTGATTAAACTGTTTTAGACTGCCCCCCCTTTCAAAAAAGAAAATAAAAGACATAAATATTATGTAGTATATTGATTTTTATTTTGCACTTTGTAAAACTGTATTGTAAATAAATTGTTTCCAAAATTCTTCAGCTGCATCTAATAAACCTGTCACATATTTCTCATCATAATCTACCCAGTACTTATGTAGGAGTTTTGTCTGTTCAAAACTAGGATCAGCAATACAAAACAGCCCTTTTAATTTTTTTGCAGCATGCATTTGTATCATAATCTGAGCTTTATGTTTTTCAAATAGTTCACCGTCTCTCACATAACTTTTTTTCATTGTCTTATCACTTATAGGGCATTTTATTTCAATTACAAAATCCCTGCAAATCCCGTCGGGTGAAACTCCAATGATAGGGGATATTAAAATCAACCCTGTGTGTTGGATTGCTCCAAATTCTTTGTCTAACTCCTTGAGTACTTCTTTTTCTAATGCCTTGCCCCTTTTGATAGCTTTAGTTTCTGGCACCTTGTAACCTCCAAGAATGCTTTGTACTAAGGCACCATTCTCTGTTTTACAATGAACAGCTTCGTAGATCCTGGACCCTGTGACTCTCCCTTGGCGCATAGAATGCCACAGTTTAGAGTCTGCTTGAGCTTTTGTAGCTTCAGCGATAGTTTCAACTACATCTACAGTAAGAGTTGTTGCAGAAAATGATTTAAAATTGTCATAACAGTGATCATTAACTTGGTGTACAAACTGCAGCACTAAATTAAACACACTAAAGTCATTTAACTGGGGCTGTTGATTTCCACAGTAATTTAAAATCATTCCTGTTGTCACTTTACGTCTCTTGCATTCTTCGGAAAACATAGTGAGATTGACACTCATGTCCACATTATCTGGAGCTCTTTTCATTTTTCCAATGTTTTTGGCCAAGATGAACTTCTGGTCACCTACAGCTCCAGCAAGTTTTGGTTTACTCCAATAACACAGAGTAGAAGTAGTTGAAGGCTCGTCTGACCGTTTTATGAGCCAAATGGCAAAGCATATGGCGTGTTTGCAGCCTCCTACAGAAGCTGCACAGTCGTTGCATTCTACTGTGATAATCTTCTCAACAGATTCATCGATTACCGCTGTAACCTGATATAACTTAGATTTAACTTTATGTTCAGGTGTTACCCTGCATTTAACGGTGCATGAGTTTCCTTCTCGCTTCACTTCAACATATCCTACAGCTGTATCAACATATGCTTCACGTGATGCTAGTAATGCCTTGGCACTACGTGTTTCTGCAATATTGTAGCATTCATTTTCGTGCATATATTGCAATAGCATTAAATAGTCTACTTTCGGCAAGTTTCTGCTATCGGCAACTAGAAATCCTTCCGAAACTTTCATGGTTATTTAATAATAAGTATAATAACACTTGTAAATAACAAAACTTGTTACGAACATAAATAATTTGGAAACAAACACAAGTTTAGGCGCCAACGAGTTTGACAAGCTGACGACAATGCATTTGACATCTGCCAGTTTTTTAATTTTTTTGTACGGGTCGGCGAAGCAAAGGTTTTATCGCCATTCCACCGTATGTGTGACGTCATTTGGCGCTTACGTCTTTTTAGAATACACTGAATTTCAAAGTTAAAATTATGAATGAAAAGTACATCCTTTCGAAAAATGGAAAAATACGGGTGCCCTAGTTTTTTATTTACTTTCATATAACGTAATAATACATGGAGGTTAAAAATATGAAATGTTGTCAATTGCGGCGGCGCGGCGCAGGCGCAGGCGGGCGGGCCGCGGGGCCGCGTAGCGCGGGAGTCGCCCGCCAATGCCGTTCACTAACATCGATTTATATTTCCATTAAAATTACTAATGCTAATTTCGAATGATTATAATTGGCACCAACGTAAAGGCTACGAATATTTTTGTAAGTCAAGGCACATAAACAAGTTTGTGGTTTCACGCGTTCGTATAATATACGTTTGGAACGTTAAGGCTTTTCGGAGAATTGTGAGCCGACTTCGATATTTGAGATTTCGTATTCACTTCGAGAAATTAAAAAACAAGCCTGTGGATGGATACTGAGAAATTGAACTGGATATTGGATCCACCCAAACCTTCCCGTGGAAAATTAAACAAATTGTATAATTTAATAACTCCTGAAAATCAGAGCTAAGGATATAAAAAAATATTATTTCAGCGAATATTCATTGATATTAGTTTTTGTCAGAAAAGTTCCATTCACTTTTACCGGGAAACGACAAGAATAGCTTCGTATTTCAGAAAGTAGAGCATTGTAACAAAGTTGTAAAAACTTTTTGTTTGATAAATGATGTAATGTTTCATTCGTTGAATAAACAAGTTTTATTTATTTAGAGAACATTCATTTTATAATTGAATTATACCACTTGTAAAAAAATATCCATAGACTTCTCTCCTGTCCTAAAAGTTGCCACAGTGAAATCAGTAATAAAACACATAAAAATCAACACGATTATTGGTTTAACATGGGTTATAACAACATCAAATCATGTTATAGATAATTTCAGTGCTTAACTGACTCCTTTTAGAGTGCTTTTTACAACCTGCAAAACATATAATTAATAAGCTAATTAGTTTAGAAATACAAGTTGAAAATTCAAATTTCTTCTTCTTCCTCTTCGCCATGTCGGTGTTACCACTAAATATAGTGGAGTGTAGTAGAAATCATTTAAAAGACCGTTAACCATGTCCAATACTTACGATACACTTTCTTATACAAGCATTTCTAATAGTAAATAAATTAAAGGTATAGCTGATTTGTTCCATGTAAGAGACAATTTTTCAAAAAAAGATTCAACAATTTTCTTAAAAAAATACCGAATAATGAGTTCAAGTTGTAAGTATCGACATACACGCGGCACGACACTGGCGCGGCGCGAGGCTAGCGGGCGCGCTGCGTATGCGCACCACGGCAAGGACATCGACCCCCGCAACCTTGGCTATGCCAATTAATTTCAACAATGTTCACTTACTATTATGTGCACAAAATTATCTCCTGCATAATCAGAGATTGTGGTACCAATTTTCTAAGATGAAATATCGAGATTAAAGTGCTTCGGGCTTCCTGTATTCGGTTATTTATTACGCGATGCCTGATCTGCCGAGATTGGGCCGGTCTCTTTGTGTAATTATCTTGAAACGGTGAAAGATATTTTTCGAACAGCTTTATAATAGTAATCGCTCGCCTTCTACGGCTCCAAGTTACGGATGCAGTGTTTTGTTACTGGGTTTGCCATTCGATAATTTTTATGGTTTTATTGACATCATTTACGATGAGTAGTTATTTAACGAATCTGATTGAAAGAAAAAATATACGAAGATCTGGAAAGGAAAGAGTAGTGTCTTAGATGTTTCATAGAATGTAATCTCTGTACTTCTTAACGTAGCCAGCCACCATCCGAAGATTCATACATTTATAATTAGTTAGCTGCCTAACTAAAGACAAAATTTCACTTATGCAATCCAGAATCATGATTCACGAGAGGAACGAAAACATCGTGATGTAGGTACAACACAGTAAACAACAATAACAAGGCCGCCTCGTAATCAATTCCCGGTAAGTTAAGCTCCAATGATTTACTCGAATAAGTTGTAAACACACCATTGTGTAGGGCAAGCGTAAATACTACAATTTTACTGTAGCCGCTATGGCAGGCGGCGCAGGATAATGACCCTAAGCGTGCGCCCGCGCAGCCCGCCGCCGCGCCCGCTCCCGCCACAATACGCGCAGGTATTTGTACTATAAACAACGACGAACAATACCCACTTACACATTTATGACACACCTACTTAATATTGTGTAAGTAGGTACCCACTAGTACCAATTCACAGAGATAATACATCATTGACGAATGCTTAATGAGACGTACAATCACGCGCACTCCGAGTGTCCTCATACTCTTCATAGTTAATGCGTTATCAATCTAACCGCGGAATATATTTGTTATGATGTTTGTGGTCAATTCATTTTGTTTAAATACAGCGATGATGGGGAAACTACCCGATGTGAATGAGGAAATACGCCATGATGTCATTTTGTGGAGATACCACGTTATCTAGACTAGACCACACCTATTTAGAACACCATTCCTAGCTTTTTTTTTGTGTACATATGAATAGCAGACGAAGGCATCCCACTAGGTGGACTGACGACCTGGGCCTCAAATCTGCTATTACAATAGTATCAGAATGGTCTATCATTGATTTCATAATTGTTGATTTTGACAAGTTTTGGTAATCGACTAATATAATGGCGTCATTATGACTTTCCAATGGTCAACCACTGACACTCCATTGAAAGAAATGGCATAGATTGGTAATCTCGTACATAATGACAAATGAATATCTGACGTATGCGGTAAACTGCAAAAATTTTGACAGTTCCTTTGATCAGTGACCTACCATTAAGACGTCATTGCGCAATTCTACCACAATTCTATTACAAGACCATTGAACGATCAATAATCGATCATTATGAATTAGCAGATTACAAACTTTTAGCAAAATGACAATGGGATCCTGTTGGAATGACGAATTTATAAAAATAGCAGACTTAGGCCCCTGGTGAGGATCGCGGATATCCGATGGATGCGAGACGCACATGATGACAGGACCGTTCATTATGGCGACACTTGGGGGAGGCCTATGTCCTACAATGGAAGTCTTTCGGCTGAAATGATGATGATGATGATGATGACGACAGGAAAAAAATTAAAATTGTTTTAATCTTTTTCACGACACGAAAAGCAAACGAACATAAATTTTTGAACATGACTATGTAAACGCAAACGTAAACTATAATAAATATTATGAGCCCACATAATATAGCAGATATCCTTTTTAGAGGCATGTTTACTATTAAACTCATGCCAGTATCTCAGTTGTAAACAATAATACGTTTATGAACATTTTATTTTAATTATTCATAACGTAAATCGTTAAACAATAAATAAGTTTACTTAATACTGTATAGTGTTTTCATTTTATAGGTTTTCAGGAAAAATAAGAGCGATGAAACAACAAGCTGAAATTAAATAATGGTTCTGTATGGATGTAAAATGTTTAATATAACCGTGAGCTGTTGAGCCCTCGTGTGATGTCTCGTAGATATATTAGCTCAACTCAATAAGTAGATACGTATAATGATGCGAAAGAATGTCTCGTTTCCGGTGTTCGTGAATCGCTGTTTATTTTTACACGTTAAAAGATCAAACACGATTAAACGGTCCGTTGAATAATAACTCCTGCTAGTCTTATTTCTCAACATGAACACCCGCCATCCTTTTATTTTTATTCGAAATCGAGTTTCGGTCTCATTACCTGCCGACGATTATTATTGTTCAAATCTCTGTAATGTCTGTTCCGAAATATATTTGTTATTCCAAAAGCACCGGCAATATGAATGGCGAATTCCTCTGCCCACTTACTGGCCTGAATGATTTCGACATTCTTGGCGCAGCTCCGATAATCTGAGAAAAAAATAAACGAGCGCCAACGTAAATAAGCCAACTCGGAGTTGAAAGTGCGCTCTCCGGGCCGTGGGCACTCCGGCGGCCGCGGCCGGCGCGGCATCGCTCGGGGAATAAATCACTTCGATGCGGTACGCTCAGCGCTCAACGCTGGGATAACGTATTTTTACGCAACAGGCTCTTTGTTTATAGCTAGTAACGTCGCCGTCGTCCGGCAGACGGCTGGTTATTCAACCGCGCGCATTCCGCGCCGGCTCCACTTTTTGCTCGGCCTCGCCGCCGCGGCGTGCTGCCGCCGCCGTCCTCCGCCGGTGAAAAACGACCAATTAGAGCTTTTACGGCAGGAATTAACATCGTGCATTGTCCGCGACAGTCCCCTCCCCCCGCACCACACACTATAACTACTTACACTTATCTTAGTGAATACTTGGGCGATCTTGGCAGCGCTCACACAAAAACAAAATATACACTCTGAATTATGCACATTTCGTGTTCGTTTATCTGAAGATGTTCCCATTGATGTGAGGTAAGAGCGGTGGCGCCGCCGCGCCGCTATTGTTTACTCGCCGATGAACCATCCACACGCTAGTACGACACCTTATAGAATGAAAAACCACTTAGCACTTATCGGAGACATTTTGAAGCCAACAAAAACAAATAACTAGCATCTTTAAAGGAGTGAATAGATATATTATATATATAGCTACCTGTATTTCAAGATACCTCAAATAAGAAAAACTGAAGAATTAGTCAGCACAGCCTCCTGTAAACTTGTTCTGAAACAAGTGAATTATTCACGTAACAACTTATAAAATCATCAAAACAAATTGTCATTCCATGGGTCTCACAACTTTAAAAACTAAATCAGTTATTTTACGAAAAAACAACAGACATCACAAAAAAAAAAAATAACACCCGCATTCTAATTCTGGAGTGTTTTGATTAGTCACATCGATTCGTTTTAATCTGGAGGCCTAGTGTCGGACAATGTATCAATAAAAAGTAAAAAAGAACAGTTTATGGCTGAACGTGGCCCCCGAGCACTGACGCCAATAAAACCGATCAACGCGGACTTGGTGTTGCTACTTCTTAGAATTAACCAATCTTTGAGAAAAAAATAAAAACAGAAAAAAATCGAATTTAAGGAAAAAATAAATAGTAGTATACTTTCGTAGCAGTAGGGACAAGGGCTACGAAAATCGTAGACCTGTCGTAGTAAGGTCTACAATGTTAGACGTACTTACGTAGGGCGTAGGCCTCTCTACGCAATTTTTTATGGTTTATAGACGCGACTCCCTGAGGTATTGCGACTAGATTTATTGAAATTTTATACCGAAAGTACCTAAACATACGTGCTTACCTCTTTTAAATATCCTTTACTTTTTTTAAGTTTTGATTTTAACAGTTTGTTTTCAATTAAACTCCCAAAGTTCAAAAGCATAATAATGGCCTTTTTCTGTTTGTAACAAAATGTAAAACCCCAGTGTAACATCAAAATTAAACGTTGGGAAAATGTTCAAACTTTCATTTAAAATAAAAACTATTCGTTGGCATTTCTGAAATGTTCGTCACTGGTAACCCTACGAACGCGCATCACAAAAAGTTAACTCCCGGGGCGCACCATCAACATTATTTACATTTTTTTTTTATTCTGCGGCAAAGTGGTGTCGAATTACTATCTCGGAATGTTTAGTAGAGGCAGACACTAGACACGACGGGCTGCAGGAATGTGCCCCTTAAATTCCTTTTAGGAATTATGTGACATCACCTTACACGATTTTTTACTAAAAAAAACGCGAAAATTAGAAAAAAGTATTTGTTTAAGTTTGAATACCTATATTATGTCTGTTACTTTGTATCTTCAAAACGGCTAAACGGATTTAGAATGTCAAAATAACTAACTAAACGATACATTAACATCTGACACTTAACTAAAAATGTCAGGCACACAGCAAGTGTTAAATAAATTCGAAACTATGTGTAATGCGAATTTAATGTAATAAAACAACAAATAAGGCTGTATTATCGTCCCTTTAACATGGCCCCCAGTCGCGAAAATTGCGCAATTATTCCTAAATTGTGCGAAATAGGACGAAATGGACAAGTAACTCGTCTTTTATTACATATTTAAATATATTCTTAAGATAGCCTTACTGAACTGATGTTAATAGATGTTAATTGTCACGATTAATGCTGATCTAGAATGCTCAAAACTTAAGATAGCACGCCAACAGAGTAATCAAAACAGAATTACATATTTTATTCAATGAATCTAGGGTAAAGATTATCTAAAATGGCGCCGGTCGCTGCCAAGAAACGGACTTCCCCAAGGAAACTAATTTATTTACTGTCTGAGATTTATTTGTTATTCATTTATTCATCTTGTAATTAATTGCCAAGTAACCGAAGATCTTCACTTTTTATAGTATACACGGAGCTAGTATACAATAAAAAGTGTATATTCACTTTTTATAGTATACCAGCTCCTGCCAGCGGCTTCGTCTGCGTGAATATTGGTTATAGCGGATGCGAAGTCGAAGTCAAAACCAGATAATAAGTAGCCAATGTCCTTCCTTTTGGTTCAAGCTTAATCCGAACTTCTTATCAAAATCAGTTCATAGTTTATCCGTGAAAGCGTAACAAACCATGTTATTTTTATAATATTAATATTTTTATTTTTAGTTGGGAATATCATGCAATGACATTTCCGGCTCTTGGGTCGAGCAGGAGTGTATGTCAGACTTTTACTGACTAAAAACCTACGCCTGTTCCTTCGTTACCTTTCATACCAAGGCCGGGTTTTCCTTTCAGTAGCAAACCCTTGGCCCCAGTAGACTTCGACCCTGACGGTTTGCTGACATCTTATTGAGGCGCGCGTACAGTACGCGCCATCAACGACTTGGGCTCGGTCTGGACGGTTACCGTACTGTCGGACGGTGAGCTACCCATTGCTCGCCGTCCGCAATCCCGCACCTACGGTGGCCGGAAATCGGGATTGGCGGCTGGGGCGTGAGGGCCGCTCAATATAATAGATATAAGTATGAATAGAGGTACTACCATTTTCTAATTCCACTTAGATCTTTTTAATCGCATACTTTATGTACTATAGTTAACTTATCCAGCGAATTATTAACATAAGTATATCCAGATCATTTTTAAAAGATCATATATTATTATGAATGATGACATGGTTTAAATTTCATTGATATTATAAATTTAAACGTATCATTTACACAAATCAATCATAGCTAAACTTACCTGAGCCATATCTACCCAAATCTGAATTTGGGAAAGACCCTTCTAAAAAAACATACTACCTGTGTCCCCGGCGTCACCCAAACCTGTCAGATTTACTACGAAACTACGTTAGACGAGAAAAAAAAATGTTAATTTTGTACGAGGTGGCGCTTAGTTGTGAGTGTTATTGTGTAGTTGACAATAAGTGGAGTGGCTGAAGAGTGATGCTATTCGGCTATTCTATTATGTCGGTACCCAGGTACTTACCTGACGTGCCCAATACCCGCCGTCCCGTTAAATTCACTGTCGCCGATAATACATACTGTGTGGGTGTGCCTTACAAATAGACAAATATAATAGCTGTCCCAATACATTAATGATTTTTTTGCGTTCCTTAGACTGGCCATTAGCTTGTTTGATAAAACTTAATCAATTATTTCACCGGTATATATCATGACTTATGTAAACACATTTCATCAACAATTTCCTCACCGTTGTTCTTTCGTACTCGTTGTGTGAACACCAAAAGCAGAAGACACGCTCTTTTCCAACAGTACACGTCTAGCATGACATTTAATTCTGTGACTCCTGTGAAAAGTGATATATATATATATATATATATATATATATATATATATATATATATTTATTTATTTCAAGTACCAAAGACTCATTTCAGTTACAAAATCATACGTATACACAGGTATTATAAAATTACATAAAATTGAAAGGTCAATAACAAAATTAAATTAATTTAAATTGTATTAGATTATTTTATCATTTAGATTGCATTTTCATTATTTTGCATTGATCCGATGATTAATCATTAAATTAAATTCATTTTATAATTATATAGTCAGGCAGTCAAATATTAAAAGAATTGCATTAAAATCAAAATAAAATGAAATAATTGTATAAAATTAAATTTCAATTACATGTCACTATTATATTAAAATAAAATAAAATAAAATAAAATAAAATACCCTTAATCCAAAAACCACTACAATTTCCTAACAGGCATTGGAATAGTAACATGTCTGGTACAGCCATGTCGGATATAGGGACAGTCCAGCCGGTCAGCGATCATTGCCAGGATGGCATTGGGGCTGGCCCACACCCGGCGCACCAGGGATGCGCACCGCTTGCGTATAGTAGTGTGAAAACAATCGGTACGCGCCTCCGTGAACATTCCTGATGCGCTACAGAAGCGGGGCAGCCCCACTACCGCCCGGAACGCGTTCTTGTACTGGACACGGAGGGCACTGTATGCCCTTTCAGTATAGTCAACCCACAGGCTGCACGAGTACAGGGATGTGCAGTACGCTCTGAAGAGCGTGATCTTCACCGCCCTAGAACATCGCGCAAACCGGCGGGCTATCATATTGAATTTTTACACAAAGCTTATCAAAAAATAAATTACGAATTTTTTGGTCTAAATCACGTTCTTAAGAAATATGATAAGAAGAACATGATTTAGACCAAAAAATTCGTAATTTATTTTTTGATAAGCTTTGTGTAAAATACTCAAAAATAATATAAGTCGACTTATATCACTTTTCACAGGAGGCACAGAATTAGGTATAACTCCGTGTACTTTAATACAACTGAACGTTGAAATAACAAAAGTTTTTACATGAACATTTTCCTTTGTGAAATTATAATAACATTTTTGGGATTATGATTATGTTAACCTTATCCATTAAATGTCAAGTTTGTTTTATGTAAATGTATATGAAGGACAAAGTTTATAACAGGTTGACGCAATTATGAAGAGATAATAAATGTTTAAAAAAAAATACGTTCATGTGAATTCCATATTTTGTAACAAAAAAAAACTAGCGTAAGGAGCGAGTTCTCACACGGACATTCATTAGTCGCAATCACAAAGCACAATGGGCATATTGGACCCATGTGTGAGCCGAACCCTACACGGACGATTGTGTCCACATTGTGCACAAATCACAAACCGTACCGAAATACTGTCAAAAGACCAACACCGACTTTTGCACTTCATCAAAAATAAATTTATCTGGGAATAATGCAGTCCCAACCTGCTGGACCCCTTTTTGTCCATATCTACACAATACCTCGGAAAAAAAATCATCTTCATCGTTTTTGCACCCCATTGTGAGCCTTACACTAAACTGAATTATTGTTTTTAGCCAAGTTTTTATGAGGCGTTTTCGAGTGGCCTATGAATAGATTCTTTTCAAAATGACCATTTCATTGTTTATTCAATTCAAAATGCCACATTGCCTTGTCCAACCGTTTTTTTTTTTTCAAACACAATGCTATTGAATGCTTAACAAAGATTTAATTTAGAGCAATGTTACAAATAACTAGGATAGTGCATAATACGTTAATGCTTAAATCCTGCTTAGCGATAGAGTATACCGCAAGAAGTAACATGCTTTTTTATTTTCAGCAAACAAACTAATGTTAATATAATGTAATGTTAATATATGTAAAATGACTATGTATTCTTAGCGTCTTACCTACAACATCATTAGTCACTGAAACAGCAGATATCAAAGAACCCGAGCAAAAAATTCTGAATACTTGTCTTATTTTCAGGCCACCTGTTGGACCAAGAGTTTCGAGCCGACATGCCTCTAGACGCCCTCTATTGGCTAAGCGGCGAACCACACAGCATCTACCAGACGTCACGATAACAAGAGAATAGTATACACGGCAGTGTGTTTTTACAGATAGTTTGTTAAGTATACACCAGATGGCGCTTGTTTCGCTGTTTACTGCGATAAGCTCGACCGACATCCTCTTTGATTGAACCTTTGTACAGCATCAAAATCAGCTTTATCTCCAGCATATCCTAAGCTTTATGTCTTTGTTCTTTGATGTCAAGCAGTTTCAAAGAAACACTAGACCAAATGTCTACTTTATAAAATTAAATAAAAAAGTGAATTATAAGTAAATATATAAATTTCTAAATTTTGTTTCTCTTATAATGGCTGATTTAATATTTCCAAAACGTTGCTATACAGCACGCTCCTCGGGATATAAGTACCGAACTCTGTCCACCAACACAGGGGAACGTAAGAGACGGAACAGCAACGAAGATAATGCCTTCGAAAGAAAATTCAAAGAACTTAGCAAGGCGATACTTACCAGAGTTAACAAAGAAGTTGAAGACACGCATAAAGCACGAGAATCAATTCTAGAAAAGGTAGGAAACCTCGATGCTAAAATCAACTCGTTGGTGGAACTACAGAAGACGGTGACAGAACTTCACAGCAATTTGCACAATGCGAGCTTTACGCTGGTGAACTTGATGGAGAAAGTGGATAAGCTAGAAATCCTCAATTCTCGTGCTGATATGATGAGCACACAGTCCCACATAACTACGATAAAGTCACGAAAACCAATAGCAGAGGACCAAGAAGATAGTGATTCAGTGGTAACGCATATTTAGCTTTCTAGTGTCATGACGTGCTATTTACATTACAATTATAATGCATTTGTTGGAGTGCAATTAATCTATGCATTCGGTCTGCTATCAATGACTGTCCAAATGTTCTAATATGAAAAAGATTCAGCTATAGATACAAGATCACCAACCTTAGACGCACTTGATTTCTCTTCAACATTCTAATTTGCAACATGAACTTCCCTATTTTTAATTTAAATTCAGTTGAACGATTCAGTTAAATCAAAAATTTTGACCTTCTTACCTAGATTGTGAAATATGTACTCTGTAAGAAATCTTCATCTAAGCATTACATTTCTGTACTGTTAATTTTTTTCTTTATTTTATCGAGAAATATGATCGTAATTACTACATATGTATCTTACATGCCACCATAACATTCTCTTCCTATGTGAAACAAAAGTTTTACTGCATATATGCATAAAATTCACTGTGACAAAGTTATGCCTGGTGCAAACACCAGGCATAACTTTGTCACAGTGAATTTTCAATTTTCTCAGATAGCATATTAGTTACTACATTTAATTTAATTCCTGAGTACCTATAGAGTATTTTTTTTTATATTGGGAAAATCATCTGACAACCCCCGCTCTTGGGTGGAGCGGGAAATATTGTCAGACTCTTACTGACTAAAAACCTACCCCGTTCCTTCAAGCTTTCATACCGGGGCTCGAGCTATCTTTCCCCCACAAACCCACTCCTGTTCCTTCTTTGCCATTGTTCCAGGGCCCCGGAGACCTCTTTCGCATCATCCATGGCTCCAGTAGGCTTCGACCCTGCTGGGCCTCTACGGTTGCTGACAACTCCTTGAATCGCGCGTGGAACACTACGCGCTATTGACGACTTGGGCTCGGTCCGGACAGTTACCGGACGGTCGGACAGCGAGCTACCCATAGCTCGCCGCTCTCGCCGGCGCTGGGATTCCGATCCCGATTCCGACTCGTCCTCGCTCCGGACCATGGCCTGAACCAAGGCCCGGCACGAGAGGTCTCCGCCACCGACCGCCCCCACGAGGGCACGGCGATGTTCCACCCAAGCAGGGCACACCTCGACTGTGTGCTCCACCGCGTCCTCCGGGCGTTCCGCACAGTGGCGACACCCGGGCGTCACTTCCGCACGAATCCGGTACAGGAACCTCCCGAACTTGCCATTTCCGATGAGGACCTGCGTCATGCGGAAGGAAAGGTCTTTCCAGCCACGCCTCAAAGAGTATGGAGTATCCTGCAAATTATAACTTAAAATGAGCCTCTTTGTCGCCGCAGCTCCTTTTGACTCTTTTATTTGGAGCCAGCTTGCAAAACTCTTTAGATACCTACCAGAATAATTATATCCCATTTATAAACAGTATACCTAGTCCCCAAAGAAATAAAATTACCTATATATATCGTGTTAACAGTGATGTCGTAATGTGGTCCCATCTGACGATGAAGGGTTGCGTGATTTGTGACCGTTATAATCATTTATTTATATTAAAAATGTTCATATTTTAGTTATCGTTTGATTGTCTAGGAATCAATTTATAAACTTACTTAGTTTATCCTTAATATGCTTTGATTAATGCTCCAACAGCTTTTTATTGGTCCTGTACTTAAGTGTGGGAGTCAATAAAAATGCGTTTTAATATTTTAACATCATATATTTGTCTCAGGATGGTTTCCTTGATTGACAGCTCTGAGCCGAACACATAGTTCATGATTACAATAAATTAATTTATTACATTCGCGAAAAAATCTCCATTATAATCTCATTTCACATTAATATTCGTTTAAAACGTCACGGACATACATTGAATAAGTAATTTAATTACATAAAAAGCTTTTTTTAATTTGCTAAAGACGAAATGTATGGAGAGTGACTCTCTATAATTCAAGAATGATTGAAAACACCAAAAACTTTTCTATTTGGTAAAGCCACATCCAATATGGCACAATTTAAAATTGATTACAATTGAGGCTACATTACAAAAGTAATTCGTTCTGCGAACGCTTGTTTCAAACTAATTCCTATACACATAAAATCCTTGACATATAAATGTACTTGGTATACGACTAGTGAATATTTAGGTAACTATTTTACTAAATTATGGAAGAATTATACTAAACAATTCATCTAAATATAACTAAGCAAAGCTACTCAATATTAAGGAAGAGGTTATCTAAAACACTTAATGCTGTTTTGTTTCAAATATGAGAAACAAATATTTTGGTTCTAAATTCTTTGGATTTGGAAAATATAGCTACAATTTATAGTCAGCAATCAAATCTGTATCGCCGGCTGATATATTATAATTAGATAACCTCTTAACATCTTGCACACAATTGTCAATAAATGCAACAAATTTAATAACAACTAATCGAAACGTAACTTAACAATGACAATTTGTGCACCGACTCATTTCACCAAATGTTTGTAAATGCAAATTGTTAAACAATTTGATATGTCATCAAGTAAAATTAACGCGTTATAATAATCAGAAATTAATGATTAAATATCACAAAATACACATAATCTACTACATGAAGACGCGGTAACGTGTTAAAATTTAAATATTCTTCCTACCAATTCGCTAACAAAGAATTCTTCCCGTCATAAGCAAACTATTCATAAAACGCTAAACTTATAAATGAACACAGACTTGAACTGGACATCATAATAATTACTTTAAAGTTCTAATTTTTCAGCTGCAGAAATTAAGTCCAATTACTTCATGAACTTAACTGTAAATCATAATAAGTACCAAATGCTAATAATACTAAATAGTCACATTCGTTACGAATAGTTATAATCGATTCGTAAAAAAATACAAAAGATGGCATACTTTATTTTCTTAACCTCTCCAAATCTATCCAAATATGACCCAAATGATTAGTTTCGTAAGTGATTAATTGAAGAAACGTAACATGTACTTATTTAATTGCATTGTTTTGACATTTATTTCACATTTAATAGGAAGTCAGATAGAGAGGAAAGATTGAGATGAGTTTTTCGTAAGTATGTAGATATACGTATTTAAAAGTTTTTGCCACGTCAGTACTTAACACTCAGTCGAAAGTCTTATTTAAATATTAATGTAATTTTTGTCCACATTTGTCACATTACGACACGACCACCTTACACATAGGTCGGCTCCCTGTCTCAGTCAAACAGACAAATGAACGCTCGTAAGAGTCCCTCTCCGAAACATGCGCAGCACCCCTTCTTCTTGCCTTTCTCTTCTGGCGCGAAGCTGGGCTGCTTGGGGCGCTTGGGGCGGCGCGCGCACAGCTTGCTGGGCTGCGGCTCCTCCACGGGCGGCTCGGAGCGCGCGCTCAGGTGCACAGGCAGCGCCGCCGGCTCCACAGGCCGCGGTCGTGCCCAGCGCCGCAGCAACGCCTCCTGCTCCGCGCCCACCGGCACCGGCGCCGACAGTTTGCGCGCGCGCGCCATCACCAGCGCGCGTTCCATGGGCTCCAGCAGCTCCAGTGCCAGCGCGCGGTCCAGCTCCTCTCCCGTCAGCAGCAGGTAGCGCGGGCAGTAGGCGAGCTCCCCGAGCGCCGCGCGCTTGTTGGCCGGTGTCAGCTCCCGTTTGGTGCGCTTGCAGGCCGCCGTGGCCCACCGTGACAGAGCCTCCGCCAGCACTAGTTCACTCGACACACGCAAAGTATCTCGTTTTACTATAAGGGATAAATCTTCATATGTTAGTTCTTCTAGACGTTCATCATTCAGGGCGGTATCTGCATCGTCATCCAGCACTAACAGAGCGTTGTGCGCTAACGAGTCGCACCAGCGCGAGCACTGTGCCAGCGAACGAGCGGCTGCGTCGTCTGATAGAGCTGGTAGAGGCGGTGCGGAGGCAGCCCCGGGCAGCCTAGCGCAGAGGAATCGTAGATCTCGCAGGATCTCCAGCGCGACGCCGGCATCCAACATTTCATCTAATCGACGCGCGCATCGCTCCGCCAGCGGCGAGCATAGGAACTTGTAGGCGGCGTCGAGTGCGCAGCGCGCCGTGCCCACGGAGTTGAGCTGCGTGGGCTCGCAGTAGTGGTAGCGCAGCAGCTGCTCGAAGCCGCGCCGGTCGATGTAGTCGACGACGATGACGTCAGTCTTGCAGGCCAGCAGCGCGGCGAACACGGGGCTGGTGGCGGCCAGCACGCGGCGGTGGCCGGGGTAGCGCCACGTGTCGCCGTTGATGCCGGCCACGAACACGATGTCGGACTGCTTCTCGTCGTCGTACAGGCGCGCGTGCTCGTCTACGTCGAGCCCCGCGCCGCCGTACTCGCCCGCGTCGCTCTCGCGCCCCGACTCGATCTCGTCGTCCGAGCTGGTCCGCGCTGGGTTCGTCACCACCGTCATTGTGATTCTCTTTGGATTGCACTACCTGGAATTGAAGAAAAACTTTTATTAGAACAACAAGTTATTTTTCTCTTCCTTTAAATGGTAAAAGATTAACTTATAAACTAGTACCTTATGTGTCTATACTTAATTAACAAATAATAAAACATATTCTCTGATGCAAATGACTAAACCAATCAATAGGCCGCAATAAGTTGAACGCATTGTTACTTATATTATGTTCTATTCAAGTCCTTCCTTGTGCTAGACGCTAAGTAACGCTAGTTAACGTTCTGTTAATACCTCTTATTATATCCTGTATGAACATATCAGCATGTTATAAAAGAATCGTTATTACTCAGTTTGTGAAGTGTTAAATATACACTACCAAGGGCAGTTATCTAGACTGCATGTTCGAAAGATAAACAAACCCAATTTATTTAGAACAAGCTGTGCCCGCGACTTCGTTCGCGTGGACTACAGGATTTTGAATTTATTTTTTCTAAAATAAAAGTAGCCTATGTTACTCCTTATTACATCAGCTACCTGCCAATAAAAGTCCCGTCACAATCGGTCCAGCCATTTCAGAGATTAGCCCGGACAAACAGACAGACAAAAATTTAAAAAAATGTTATTTTGGTGTATGTACCGTATTCAATTCATATGCATGTAGTAAAAAGCAGTTATTTCAATATTACAAACGGACACTCCAATTTTATTTATATGTATAGATGTATAGATTCTAAGCTTTAGGTTCAATTCCTAGTATGATTGAGATATTTTTTTAAATATATACCGGTAAGATTTTAAGATGCTCTATGTACATTTTATTTTATTATATTTGGAAAACTTACAGCTAACAAAAACATGATGACTTATCATAATAAAACTAAGGCCAATTACAAGTTTTCACTTACATAGTCTTACTTCCTATCCTAAATCTAGGTACTATAATTTTGAATTTCAAAGTTTGTAATTTTGAGGATTGGACAGGCCCACAGATAGACCTGCATGACCTGAATTAAAACATGGGATATTCTTAACTTTTTTGAACACAGAAATAAATTCCCGTAGGACTATTATCGACTTCCACGCTGTCAAAGCTGCTCACTAACTCAAGCTAGTATTCAGTAATGAATGCTATGGATTCGCTACGTTAGCATTAAAAATGCAGTGAGGTATCCGTGCCGCATTTGCATGTCATCGCACTGTGAGCTACTTCGCTAATCCCTTCATACTGCCTTTCTATAGTCTTCATTTTTCTTTTTATTGAAATGTTCTTAAGTACTTTTTTTTATAACTCCTATAAGTAGTATTAATAATAATTGGTAACTTGGCCCGGCAGGACGTGTCAGCGTGATCTATTTTCAACAATTAAGCACCATAGCATAGCATAGTCGGCCTTATATTATTTCCACTGTTGGGTGTCAGGTCTCCTCTCTAGGAGAGGGAATGGGCCGTAATCCACCACGCGGGCCCAGTGTGGGTTAGTAGATGTCACATGTCTTCGATTTTTTTGGTTCTGGGATATTCCAGTTTCATAAGGATGTTTATTTTTAAGCACCAATTATTTTTAAACTTATTTACAGTGAAATTCATTACCGAATACAGGAAAAAATTAGAAATAAAATAAAAAGTTGGGTTCTCCCGATGACTTATTCTACGCAATCATTTAAAAATTATCTAATTTTTTTAATTAATGCGTAGTAAGTTGTTAGTTGGTAATTTCCCGTTTCGTATACCCAAACCTTGGCGATAACCTTTTGACAACAGATAATAATTCAGTCATATTTTTAATTAGAAATTTTGCACACAACATTGAGTTTTAGAATGCTAGATGCTTCAACTAAAATACCATCTGTAATTGGATGAATTTTATTATAATCAAGGTTTTGATTCCAATAAATTGATTGACAGTCAGTATGAAACTAAATATCTGTCGGGATAACTGAGAAGCTGGCAGCTATCCTCCAATTAGCAGGCAAAACACGCGCCTGTTTAATTACCCTGATTGGATTCTGTTAATTATAGTTACAGCTTAAGTTACTGGTATTGATGTTCGGAAACAATTGATTTCAGTGAATTCCAGCAGTAGGATAGCGGCGCGTCCGTTTTGCGAAACGCGTCACCTCGCGTGCTCGCGCATTCCCGACGCGTAAACAAAAATACACATTGAAACGCTTCTAAAGACGATCGCGCTTCTCGCAAGTGCTTCGATAAATAAACAGTATAGCATCGCACATATTGTGCCCTTGTTCTTTAATAAATATTTTTGATATTCTGTTGATAATCAAAAACCTGCAAATCATCTGAGGTTCTATGCCCTTTTACGATATCCAACACATTCGTAACACGACACAACTAACTATGAGAAGCCACCTTTTAGCAGGTAGGTAATGTGGTCCTTCATTTCTACATTAATGGGATAAACAATCTTATCAAACCGTTGTTAATGTAATAATCCAACGATCAAAACGTGATCTATCTCCTGCTACTAATCTACTAACGCAAACATACATCTCTTTTCAAAATACCATTGAGAATAGATAAGAACCCTATTGTACTTCAAATCAATGCAGAAGTTAGTTAAAACTATAAACTGGAACATGGAGCTAAGCGGACATTCATCAGTTCTAAGATTTCAATAAACAAAAGTGTTAATCTTGTCGCTAATAGATTGTTTTCCTCCAAAAATGTTAAACAGTCGATTAAACTGTGAGACCTACTTCTGAACTGTAAAGTTGTGCAACGCATCCCGTGGATCGGCTTCCTAGTTCACCAGAAACATAATATAATGCAGCTTATGTTGAAACGTAGGGACATTTTACGATAGAGCGCGGTTATTTGTGATGCCCCCGGTAACCCACATACATTCGCATAGCCACGCCGGCTGGATTTGCCCTATATTTAGAGACAGTACTCCATTGGTGCAATGTTACGAAAGCACAATTGGTATATGGTACAAGGCGATAAACTAATAAAAGGTGTGTTTTCCACATTTTTTTGTACACACGATTTTAATAACGTGTTCGTTGTGAAAGGACAGTGCCTTGTTGAAGTTCTAGGTCGCCATAATGTTACAAACAGGTAGTGACGTTGATATTGCACTTGATTACATTAGTTGTGTTCTGTAAGTACCTAATATTATTCATTATTATTAATAGGTACACTTTCAGAATAATGTAAGCAAAAACCAACGCATATGATTGAGTGTATTGTATCTGATTAGATGATCCATTTCGTTCGTACTCGAACAATGAAACCCACTTTGTTTCGATTTACATTTACAACAATTAAGATATTTTTTTCCGTACACTTTATGTTCAAGTAGCTTTTATGAAAAATTTCCTGCTGCTCGTCTGTTTTCTTGTACCATCGTGCTCGCTCGAGGTACTAAACCAGTTATTAAAATATCAAGAGCAGCTTGTTAGGATTTTCGCTAGGAATATCTAATAACGGAGTAATGAAGTTTACTCACGAAGTTACGACCTTGAAGTCCTCTAATTAGCTTGTTGTGTACCTACCTGAAATAAACAGCAGCTGCTGTAAATAAGGGTTGATTTTCAAAGGCAAGTTTCTTGATTAGAACCTTATAGAAAAAACCTTTGATCTTGTGATTTTAATTGGGAAACTTAACTGGAACCGTAATTACCTCCGAATCTGTTCCACCTTAATTTGTTCATTAAAAGGCTCTAAACTTAGTACTATTGATATATTTCAACTATCTTCATATTATTTGTATTCATCACCGGAAAATAGCAAATGCCATAGTATTGTAAAATGTCGCGAGAAATTCTAAACAATTTTTTCTAAATAAGTCAAGGTTATGTTGGAAACTAATGAATTTTTATGTGATTTATGATATACAAAACGATTTTTTTTCATAATATATCGAAAAATTATAATCTAATAAAGATTTATTATTATTATTATATTAGTTTCTGTGATATTGTTACTATTTTGGTGTACAATAAAGTTTATTCTATTCTATTCTATTTTATTATTAAGTACAATCACACTTCTGCAATTTTCCGGTGACATACATAAAGCTAGAGCTACATTAGACCGACGCACACGAGTAAGACGCCTGTACCCCTAGCCAAGTTGCAAATCTGCAACAGTTAACGCTAGTAGAAAGCTTCAAATGTACGGGAATGACGTCATCTCAACGCTCAGTCACGTGGTCAGAACAAAAGATTTGGCGGCAAGGTCAACTCGAAGCGTTCGACGCAAGCGAAACGTTTGTAACTTGGCTAGGGGGGCTGATATGTACGTAGATCGACGTCGCGCGACGTGTATCAAATGTTGCTCTACAAGTCTAGTTTTCATACAAAATGTATGGAGAAAGACACGTCCAAATATGGGTTTAGGCGCATTAAGGCTAATTCTCATTTTGGCAACCGACTCCCAAATGGACTACTTCTCATTATGGCCACTTCTCATTTTGGCTACTTCTGATTAGGGCTACTTCTCGTGGCACACGTGTGAGCAATGTAGTTCTACCTTGAGGCTGTTTCTCAAAACAAGTCTAATAACAATATTTCTGAAGTGCATTGTGCATTTTAGAAATATTATTAGATTTCTTTAATAAAATGGAATGGTTTATTTTGATTGTTACGGTTGGTTGGCGCCCTCAGAGCCGCCATGCGTGGATCCTAAGTATTGCTTAACTTCACTGGTCAGCGGTAACTTAGTGAGTGGTGACCTTGCATCGAAACCAAGGCTCTACAATTAAACCCTCTCATCATTATCGTTGTAATTCGCAGACAAATTATTTTGTTTAAAAAACTACATAGCTGTTCATTATATTATTATTAAAACGTTAATTTTAAATTTCATTAATAAATACTATTTTCAATATTAATGTGATACAAACATTGATGGCCTGAAACTCAGGTTTTCATTAACCTAGATCAGGCAGGTCTATATTACAGTTAGAAATAAATTTTCTCGATTTTAATTACTTTATCCTTGAATAAAATTTCATTATTTATTTTAATATGATAACTAAGTGGCAAATTATATATTTTTCGCACCATATTGAAGAAAATCTTTGCCAACAGAACTTTACGATACAAACTGCGCTAAATAATCATATGTCAGTCTTCAGCAAATTGCATATAAGAAGAAACATGGCAGATTGGAGCAGGAGTGTCTCTGAAATAGAACGCGGCTGCGACATGCGGAAATGGATGTGCAGTGAATCGACTCCGGCGCAGGCGCACGCACACCGTATAGCGCGCATGTGCAAACATGGCCGACCGGAGCAAGCGCACGCTTTTAACATTGTCCCCAATTTACATACAAACACTATAATCCATATCAAGAATTAAGCAGACCAATATCGCAAGAACGTACACAGCTAACTGTGGCGGTATTAAGAGATAGACAATATATATGTATGACCACCACGGCATGTAAAATATTTGTTGAATAAGTCAGGATAATAAAATTATTATCATTACTTAAATGAGACTGGAAGAATACCTATATCTGTCGCATCCCTGAAAAGCTATAGGTCTGTAAAACATAGAATTAGTGCCATACCACAGTGACTATGGGGCCGCGGCAGACCAAGGAGAAGATGGCGGGACAACAGAAAGTCATGATCTAGGAAAACTAGAGGGAGCCTTTTGCCCAGTATTGGGACAATATGAGTTAGTATTAATAAAATACAGTTAGGCTGAGGTAGTTCACGCCGGAGTCCCAACATCTATCTACATTTGCAAATCTGGTAGCAAAGAATTAACAAAATAGCTAAAACTGAAAAATGCTGCTGAATTTGTACTTTAATTTAAGCAAGGAGCTCCAATTAATAGCAATTTCAGATTATTCCATCCTCATCATCATCATTTTCATTAGCCTGATAGGCTTAAACCGCATTAACGAACACGTACCGAAAATTAACGCGCCGGCTTTCCACGAAAAGCCTGTATCTAACTACATTTGAATGTTTATGTACTCCGCGTCCCGCCTGAAACGTTGAATTTTAAATAAACTAATTATGTATTTATTTATTTATTTATTTATTTATTTATTTTATAATTTATGTACACACAGTAAAAAGAAGAAGATACAACATGTATGTGTTTGCTCAGTCAAAAGCTCTTAATTCTGAAAGCTTTTAGTTACATCAAACTTTGTTTTAATGAACTAGTGTGTCATATGCTTATCTACAAAAAACGAAACACTGACTTAAATGAATTCCAATTTTTTTTTTTTATTATGCTACCGTTTGATCCCTATCTCACCTGATGGATCACGATGATGTGGCCTACGATGGAGCACGCTTGCCTAGAAGCAACTTATTCACCCTTGACTTTTTGAGATCTCCGGTCTCAACGGAAAGAAAGCTTTCTCATTGGTACTGGGGTTTTCTAACCAGATATACATAGTTTGAAAATATATATAAAAAGTGTCTACCTATGGCCATTATTGATTTTGGAACCATCTAACCGATGAAACCTTTCATTAGAAAAACAAGATGGTTTTTTAGTAGGCCGCTAAAGCAAAATGTATATTACCTTTCCTTCGAACAAATAAACGAAATGATTTTATTTTTTCGCGCCGTAGCACACGCCAGGTACCATCACTAGTTAAGAAATCTAAGTATCAAAAGTTACCAGTGAGTCAAGTCAAGTAACTGGTGAATGAATAGTTCCTAGTTGTGTCAACTTAGGAAAAGACTAAAAAAGTATAATTTTCGAGTTTGAGGAATAAGGGCTGCTTTTAATAAAAACAGTGTATTTATTCATCTACTAGCTGACTTGGAGAACTCATTCTTACCACCTAATAGTCAATGAATGTTATATATCTTTCGATTTAGTCAACCGATTGCGATGAAACAAAGCCTAAGTAATATAACAAGTTACACACAATTGTAATGTATAAAAGTTATCTACATCGATTTCGCAAATACGTGATACGCGCACAATTTAAAACATCTTCAGATTTATTACATGTATAGATTTTATTATACTGTATCGTGAGATAAAATACAGAAAAAAGGAGTAACAGAAAAAAAACTATATACTCGCTGACATTAGTTTAGATACAAAACATTAAGGGTGAGTTGCACCATTTAACTATAACGATAACCAAACCATAACCAGCCGTGAAACGGCCGCCTATTGGTCAAATCGACGATTTGACAGCTGTTAACGGCTTTGTTATCGTTATAGTTAAATGGTGCAACTCACCCTTAATAAATCATTATTAACTGGCAGTGTAAAGCAGTTTCAACAGTTTAATTTTAATAGTAAAGTTGTCAAAAAATAAAAGGGCTGCTTTGACATTTGATTTTTTTATAATTTACGTTATGTAACCATTATGTAATTAATTATTATTTTATTATTTCTTTCAGTTTCATTCCAAGTTACATTCTAGGATCTTCCTCAATTGTCAAAACGGACCTTTAATTTTTTAACGAGTATAAATAGAGATTTTTTCTACAATGAAGATATCCCGAAAAGACAACCTCATAAATATTTCTACTCGCATAGACCAGAGCCTCACGTAATAAAATGAATGCTTACGAGGCTGGAGCTGCATGCATCAGTAACAGGATTAGGTCTCAAGAGATGGAGCCGCTCTAAACACGCCACGAGCGCTCAGAATCCAGCTTCATGAGAAATTGAATATTCTATTACATAGCCAGTAGACTTCCGAGCTCGAATGCACCCCGGAGATTTTAGTTTCGTTTAAACACTGAGAGAACTATTTTTACGTTTTTTAAATGTTTTTAGGATTCTGAATCTCAAAAGGAAAAACGGAACCCTTATAGAATCACTTTGTTGTCCGTCTTTCTGTCTGTCAAGACCCTTAGACAAAAAAAAACTTTGCGATTCAGAAAAATCTTCTTATTCTTATATTCTTTATTGTACATAACTTTACACTTTATACAAAATAAGAGAGCCGATGTACACAGGCGAGCTTAACCCAACATTGAGTTTTCTTACAGAAAACCTTAATATCTTCGAGACTTCATTCGGGAATGAACTATGTATTTACATAGGTAAGTTTGTATGAACCCCTCAATGCGCCAGTCCGATTCGCTTCTGCCCATTTTTTTTTTAATATTTACCTATGGATGTTAAAATATCTATAAAGGTCATTTAGCAGCTTCCATTCTTACAATATTGACTCGTTAACCGCTCTAAGCCAGGCAAACAACATCATTTTTCAGAATGACCGAATGTTATTTGTTCATACGGTTCGACGTTTCATAATAAAACATTTTTACAGAGTTTGACATTGAAATTATAGATGAGACCTGCCAACACGTCGCTTGTGCTAAGTAATCTTTTGTACAGCCTCCAAGTTGAAATAAGAAGAATACATAAAGATTACACTGAATTACGTCTGTCTAATGTCATAGTCATCATGGTCTTTGTTTAAAATCTCTGTAGGATTTAGTAATGCCTGCTAGTTTGGACCAGAATTCGAAATGTCCTGTCCAAAAAGTCAAACGACTTGGGTAATTATTAGGGCAAAATGAAATCTGATGTTGTCAACACGGGTTCAATAATCAAAGTTGATTAAGAGATCTTGATCATTGTTTACTAATAGAAGAACCTTATAAAAATTATCAAATTTAAGTACCTATTTGATGAAATATTTTACAAAATTCGTTTGACTTTTTAGACAGACTATAGCAATGTTGTTAACTAGCTGACCCAGCAAACTTCATCCCGCTTAATAGTCAACCGATTGCGATGATACAAAGCCTAAGTAATTTATCTTACATATGTTACACAAAATTTTAATGTATTAAAGTTATTTACATCGATTTCATACACTTTACGTGATGCGCGCACAACTAAAAACTTCTACAGATTTATTATATGTATAGATTTTTAACTTAAACATTTGCCTATTTAATTCTCTTTGCAAGGATTTACGTCTACAAGAGTGCTTACAAAAGCTGAATGTCCACAATATAATGCAAAGCCACTTTCGCCGCACGCTGACCACTTTTCCGCGCATTTAAATGTTATCAACCGATTCGTTTACTTCACCACAAAGGCCTACAACTAACGGAACATAATATTAGTTACAAGTAAATACGTAACAGTTACTTAACTGGCACGCGAAACGGTTAGTTAACGTAGTTTTAACACTAACCATATTTGGAACTCTAAGTACACAAACAATTTTTCACGCACCATAAAAATGTTACAATTACGACGGAAGTAGAATGTATTTCCTTCAAATTTTCCGGTAAAACTGAAGCCTTCGAGGTCGCGAACAAGGCGAGGAACATTTTCAAAGAAACAAAGAAGTGGAGTATAACTTTAACTAAGCTGTTGTGAAGTTACTAGGAAAAATCCTACTTTCAGTTACGAAAGACCCAGCTTATGAAGAAGCCTCTCACAAATTCACAAGCTTGTTCTTGCGCAAGCTAATTGCCTCGTGCTTCATAACAATTTTTCCTCATTTATACATAAACCTGGAGCATTATATCGATATTTGTGCTATTTTATAAAGCTGTAGATAGGCATGCGTGGTGTCGGGAGCCGGGTTGGACCGGGCCCGGCCCCAGCTACCGAGCCGCCCTACTTACGCCAACTGGGTCAAGTGTACATGGTCTCCACTGAAAACCCTGCGTCATCGCATCGGGAAATTTGGCAACAGTGTTGCTCTGGATGACGCGGTATTCCATTCATTGGCCAGCTAGGAAGCTAATCATTACGATTTCGCTAGAGTTCAATGACTATTTATTTTTAAAGCTATTTACATTTTAGATGTTACGTGGATTATCATCAGCATCATCATCATTTCAGCCGAAAGACGTCCACTATTGGACATAGGCCTCCCCTAAGTGTCGCCACAATGAACGGTCCCGTGCGTCTCGCATCCATTGGATTTCCGCAACCCTTACCCATCGGTTCACCTTGTAGGAGGCCTTCCAACGCTACGTCTTCTGGTATGTGGTGCCCTGTTACGTGGATAGGGATGATTATTACGGTGATATCATTATTTGACAAACTCATGACTCAAATTTTTAGTATACGCACAAGGGGCCGAATTAAACTCGCAGAGGCTACGTTGGACGTTTTCAGTGTTGTACCGCAATTGTAGCCCCTAAAAACAATTATCCCTGTTTTTATTTTACTATGTAAATACACTGCTGTAGGATATGAATTGTTATTGTTGTTAGTAAGTATTGCATCGTGCTATCTACCAACCGCAATTCTAAATAAAACTCATTATTATTTATTGACTTAAATGGGGAAATAAAATAGGTAACTAATATTAAATAATATTGAATAAGGTTTTGTTTACTGCTTTAATTGGACATTACAGCAAGGAAAATTGTTTTATTTTGTGTAATAGCTCTTATTTAATTTCTAATAAGTAACTACTTTATTTAAGCGACCGGTGGTACTTACATAAGCAGGTCAAAGGTATTTTCCAAGGCTATATTATATGAACTCTCATCAAATAATAATAGGTTTTGAAGTTCCAAGACATATTGAAAAAGTTTGGAAAGCAAGAGCTCAGCAGATTTACAAATTAAACAATAATAACAAAAATAATAAAAACTTGCTGTATTTTAGTAATTACAAAACTAATAGGCAACATTTGAGCAAAAATAAACAAATAATATAATATTCAATATTCCACAACTACCACACAACGCTGTCTAGTCCCAAGCTAAGCAGAGCTTGTGTTATAGTTACTAGACAACTGATAAAAATACTTATATATTTCTAAATACATACATATTATACATAAATTACACCCAGACACAGAACAAATGATCATGCTCATCACATAAACATTTGTCCTGGGTGGGAATCGAACCCACGACCTCGGCATAGCAGTCAGGGCCACTAACCACCAGACCAACAGGCCAGTCGAATGAAGTTTAAATGAAGTTTAAATTTTAGTTCTAATTACATAATTAAGAAAAATTTAGTTCCAATCAAGACAAAGGATTCCCCAAATTCTGTAGCATGCGCATATTACGCATAATCAACTTTATAATGTTCTTACGGCTAGGACCCAGACCTCCTCTGGGAGAGGGAATAAGCCGCAATCCGCCATGCGGGCCTAGCGCGAGATGATGGATGTCACACGTCGTCGAAGTTTTGGTAGTAGGACGTGTCAGTTTCCTCACGATGTTTTCCTTCACCCTTTTGTGAGTAGTATTGATGAAATAAATTAAAGTTATACGCTTTGACTAGACTCGAACTCGCAACCTACCAGACGAAATTCAGCCCGTCTCCATTGGCCACCATCATCTTCTTGCCCTTGTTCCATTTTATTTGGGGTCGGTGCAACACGTTTTTTTCTTCCATTCTGTCCTGTCACTCGTCACGCTATCACTAACTCCTTTTTCTTTCAAATCACTTCTCACACAATCCATCCATCTTTTCTTTGGCCTCCCTCTCCCTCTCCATCCATCCACATGTAAATCCACAACTCTTTTAGCAACATGCTTTTCATCTCTCCTCTTTACGTGACCATACCAAGGCAAACGATTTCTTTTCAACTTTTCAGTCACTGGTGCCACTTTCAAACTTCCCCTAATATACTTATTTCTCACTTTATCCATTCTCGTCACACCACACATCCATTTTACCATTCTCATCTACATGCAATCTTTTTTCATCCGTCTTTTTCACAGCCCAACATTCTGATCCATACAGTATGACAGGCCTTATCACGGACTTGTAGATTTTACCCTTCAACTTGAGGGGCATCCGTGGGTCACAAGTTAAATACCCACTGCTCTTAAATTCCTAATATTGTAAGTCGGTATTTTTGCCGTTTAATATTCAAGTATCTTTTGTAAACGAGTCATAAATAACAAATATATTACCGATGGCCGTATCGAGATAACCCAGCTGCTTCAGCCGAAATACAAACGACCGGTCATAAACGTAACATCAAATATATACATATTACAATTTACTTACGTTGAGAACGGTGTGTCATATTACTTAGTCATTTTCTTTGTTTATTGGTAACATTCGATAATACTTCGTTGTTATTCGCATCATGTGGATACCGTAACTCTGATTTATAGCTAGTTTTTAAATCTAAAAGATCTACTTGTGCGTAAAAATGGTAATAAAATTGGAAGGTCAATATTCTGAGTGATACCGATCTGAACGGACTCTTGCCTCATCTGTAAACAGTACTGTATATATTGTGAATCATGGTAACGTATAGTAGATAGGTAGTTATTTACAGGTGTGAACAACAGTAATTTAGGTTCAATATCAAATGCCTAATAAGCAACGTGCTAATTTGCTAAATTATGCGGACTTCCGAATAAACATAGACTGTTAAATTTCAAACGTTTTGTCCTTTCATTCTGTCCTGTCAATCGTCAACCGTTAATTAACTCACTCCCTTTTCTTTCATATCACAATTCACATAGAGAGAGAGAGGGAAGCCAAAGAAAAGATGGGATCTTCCCTCTCTACCCGTCGGTATGTATAGTCATAAATGCTTTAGTAACATGCGTTTCATCCCTCTTCTTTGTATGACCATACTAAAACAAACGATTTCCTTTCAAATTTTCTGTCACTGACGTCACTTTCAAACTTATAGGTGTAGATATATAAAACGATTTAAATAAGCGGCCTATTCAAATATTGATTGGTATTGAAAGCGAATTTATATGATTTCAGTCATTCATAAAGTACACAGATTTACATTTGTTTGTTCATACTTATGTACCTACTCACTTTGATGTCAAAGCTTTTCATCTTCGAAGCCGTACAAAAGTTCAGATGTTTCCTATGGAACAGGAAAACTTTTGTGTATTTCAAACAACATTTAAATCAAACGTTCCTACTTATATTTTATTTATATACGCTTGAATGTAGTCTGAGAAAATAAAATTTAAGTATAGAAATTGATTCAATTCATTAAGCAGCTTATGCCTCTGTAACATTTGCTTTTTAGCCTTAAGCTCGCTTTATTAATGCTAACTCATTTCATAAGCTTACACTTACAAAATATAATTGCCTAAATTCACGAACCGTGCCTTGCCAATCGAGAAAAATAAAATGGTTTACTCAAATTACTATCTTTCTCTGTCTAATTTACTTGTGTTATTTATTTAGACTTAGACTTCGTAAGTTTAGGGTCTTTCTCTATATCTATCAGAGCTTATCATAGTTCACAGTGTGCAGTTTCATAAAACGACGGTTTCATAGGTAAAGTTATATTTCAAAACTGTCAAACGTTAATGTTATTCGATTTAGTATAGGGTGTCTCGGAACTAATTCACTTTTGTAGATGCGTAAAAAAAACACTTACGAATATATATTACGCATTAATTTATAGAATCAGAAATTGAAGACATGAGTAAAAGAGTTTTCAGTTTTCATGAAGAGATCGCTTTGAAGAGTGCCAGAGACGCGAATAATGACATTTAAATAATGTTATTTTTTAATAGTAAGTAACTTTCTCATGTCTTCAGTTTGGGATTTTATAAACGAATGCATATATTTTTATAGTATGTAAAAACTTACTTGTATTAAGCTTTTAACATATCTTTCTTTTATGTTTAAACTTGCTCCATAAGTCTCAACGAGCTAGCATTACAGACAAAAGTTAGACGGAGCATCCTTTTTACAACTCTCTTGGGACCAGACATTCAACAAACATAATTTAAGCCCTTAACTTCACAATTACTTAGAAATAAATTACTTCAAGCCCTAAGTTCTTATGTAAAAGTACTCACTTGATTTTCACAGCACGAGACACACTCTGTATCACCGTTACATTAACACATTCAACGACATACTGCGAGGGGTTTTAGGAGCGCTGGGCTTATAAACCCATATAAAACTACATATTTACTTGAAAGGAAACTTTTCTGGATAGACTTCACATAAAACTTAATAAAACATTTCCATGGTAAGTTACCATAAATTCGCCCTAGATGACGTATTGTACTAAATTGACCAACCGCCATTAAGTCTGGTAGGTACAGTCATCGGTTTACTCATTGAATTAAGTACATGCACACTTAAATTATTCAGTTATAAACGGTAATTGTTTACATCACGGAAAACAATTAATTCGGTCTTGGCGCATGAATGGTTAATCTACGAGAATTATAAAATTACATTCATAGTTGGGATATGTGAATGAAATCATTGACATACGCAATGGAAAATTGAAAGAAACTTTCCAGGAATTTTCATGATAAACCGACATAAAAAGAGTATCATCATCATTTCAGCTGAAAGACGTCCACTGCTGAACATAGTATGTACCTCCCCCAAGTGTCTTCACGACGAATGACCCTGTATCTACGACTTGCTTCAGTGAGGGAGGCTATCCCCCGCTCGTCTTCCGGAAGCGGTTACCACTTCAGAACCTTTCGGCCCCATCCACCATCTGTTCTGCGAGCAATGTGTCCTGCTTATTGCCACTTAAGTTTAGTATGCCAGAGAGATTCGATCACGCAAGGAAACTTTGAGCATAAATATTATTATTATTGCCTTTTGGGTGACTTCTGATGAGGCCCACGGTGAACAACCACCTTTCAGAGCCAGATATTATGTCATCACTGGCAAAGCATAGCACATATACTTAGTCATAGACTTTCGCCTTGTGGCACTATGGTATGTCTTTGGAATCTATTTAAATATAAATTCATTGCCTTCAATAGCTTTGAACAACTCAAATACGGAAATTGCAACTCATTTTCCATAAAAACAAATGTTTTACAATAATATAACCTATTTACCTGAATTATGTTGTTATGTATTTCCTCATTCCGTTACTGGCAATCGTTTGGTTTTCCTTTTAATTATTATCGAGCTATTATTTTACAATCAAAATTTACAAAGAACATAAACCTAGACCCATTTTCTCTACTACTATTCCGGTTCTACCTAATTTCTTCCATCACTAACCCACCTTTATTCTTTCCTTTTTTCCACCAAACATTGATAAAATATACCTGCCTATAGCGACCGGACCACGCTGAAAACCAGCGCTGTGAGCTCAACGCATTATGCGTGAGGCCGCAGCTTTATGCTGTGCGTTCGGCCGCGCGGAAGAGACGCATATCTTCCCTATCAATTGCTGTAATGTTATATTTTGTTAGCTAGTTACAAGTAGGTTTCACGTAAATAAACTGTTTTTCTTTCTTTCTTTCTTCTTTCCTATATGTTTCCTATGTATGGTATATTTTGTTTCATTAACGTTTGCTAGTAGAATACCGCAGACTAACCCCTTTTTTTTAATTTAAGTTCATTTAGTCCATCCTAAGGTGGTCTGGTAGATATTGCTGGTTGCAATAAAACTGCCATTGTACCCATAGATTCAAGTTACTGTAAAATTGTTACTGTTTTGGAGCACAACAAAGTTATATGTAGTTTAGATATATATATATGTAGTATATATATTATATTAAATATATATGTATGTGTATTTTATCTATAATTATGTATAATTTTTACTCTTGTTTTAATACCAAAATTTTCTTTTTGTGC
Source organism: Mythimna ferrago (assembly GCA_910589285.2). Taxonomy (NCBI): domain Eukaryota; kingdom Metazoa; phylum Arthropoda; class Insecta; order Lepidoptera; family Noctuidae; genus Mythimna; species Mythimna ferrago. The sequence goes on from OU342693.1 coordinate 9,822,421, forward strand.
GCCTACCATATTGTCTCTTCACCACCCTAGGTTGACTGGTAGAGAATGCCTAAGGCATTAATTCCGCCTATGTACTTTGTGTTGCATGAAGATTAAATAAATAAATAAAGTTCATTTTATTCTAAATGAGTTTGTAGTAAGATAATTATGTAAATGCGCCTTATTAGGTTCCTACGTGTGTACCTTTAGGCATGTATGTTTAAATGACTGCGTAGTCTAAGTATGTCTTAGATTTCTTTTTCTACGATTAAAAGTATCGTTTTTCTATCAAAGAAAATGTTTTCTTGCGTCTTGTCTTATCGTTAAGGCCAAAGCTCTTACTAAGATTAAGAAACAGGGTTTCAACAGAGAAAGTAATGGAACGGAAAACCTTTTTAAACACTTTCCTTTGTCCATGCTTTTTATACACTTTGCTTTGTCCACACTTTTGAGGCATTCTCTCATTAGAAAATGTGTGAAATTATTACAAATAGTTTGCAGACGATCATTCTAGATTTGCCTGTACCACTGATCAGAAAAATTATTCATTATTTATATATTATTCATTAGAGTCTGTCTGATAAGTTAAATGACTTGGGTAATTATTAGGATTTAATTAAATCTGATGTAGTCAACACGGGTTCAATAATCAAAGTTGATTAAGAGATAGAGATTATTGTTTACTAACAGAAGAACCCTATAAAAGGTATCGAATATAAGTATTTTTTAAATGATTAAATAATATACAAAATTCCCAAGTCGGTTGACTAATTAGACAGACTATAGAAAAATTGATCTTCCCCAAAAACGGAACGTCACACCGGCAGCAACTAGAAATGCTAAATTGCGTTGGCAAAGTTTTTAGTGTCGTCGGTTGTCATGTTCATTGTCAGAATTGTCACAGACGTCAATTTCTAGGAGTAAATGTCTGAGACTGACGGACACGCTTGATTTTTACTAGCTTTTATTTAACTTGTTTGTTTATTCTGGTCAAATCTTGCAACCGATTTATAATTTGTAGTTATAAAAAAATATTGGTTCAGTTTCATGACTTCGATAACCAGTATTACTCTAGCTAGATAGAGGAACTCTAACATTCCACAGTACAGACTCGAAATTTTGTATTCTCATTTTTTGTAGTGTTGGAAACCATCAAATATCTTTTCCTGCTCTGAGTAAGAAGTGACAGACTTTTACTGACTAACACCTCACCAGTGTTCCTTCAGTCCTCTGTGTACGAAGGCTGCAGTGACTCTTTCGAACAATCGCACAGCCCTGACAGACATCAGCCCTAAAGGTCTCCGTCGCTAAAGCTGACGTCTCTTTGAAGCACGCGTGGAACATAACGCTTCATCGACCAGGACCTGGGATCCTACCACGAGCTCTAAACGCGATCCATTTTACGACCTAAACTAAACTGTTAAAGGGATGTAGTAGCTGTATAGAATTTATAGTTCCATCTCTCATTCTCGCCCGGTATTGTAACACGTCATTGTAAGGCCCCTGTAGAAACAAAAAAAAAAAAACTTTACCTCTTTATAATATTAGTATCGATAGTGTAGGTAAGCATATATCTACCTATGTAATGTAGGCAGGTGATTGAGACGCAAGTTTCAGGCAAGAACCTCACTTTTCTTTATTATAAAAAATAAAAAAGTACCTCATTAATAAGTTTTTTTTCGAAAAATGATGGGATAATGAAATACAGTTTTTTTTTTAAATCGACTCTTCGACCAAACGACTTTAAAATCGGTGTAGTTCAAACTCGATTGATGGATATGAATACGGAATTGGTCTAAATGACTAAATCGCTACGATATCGTTACGGTTTTGATTACATGAATCGGGTTTTGATTACTGGTCGTTATGGGACGGCAAGGTATTGCTTGCTGTCTAAGCCTGCGCCTACTGTTGTAGATGGCTTCAAAGAGGGCGACGTATTATCGGCTTATTAAAAAAAAATAAGAACTTGTTTATACCTACATCGAAAGTTTTAACAATTGACTAGTGAATCGCTCTGAAAGGTATTTCCCAAAAGTTCAAACGCTTGATCTTATGCGAGATTAGTCAGTAGATTTACTATACCTAACCACATATTGCGCTTTAATTTGCCGAATACCAATGTCAGTCCAATGTAAGCTTAGTCATAATGCTGTTATGTTATAATCGGAGTACAAACCGCACTAATTACATTAATAGTGCGAAACATAGCAAGGCTGTGTCGGTTCCATGCTTCAGAGTATGAAGCTAATAAACCTATTCTATTGTGGTTTCCCGCTATTCTATAATGTTTATTTACATATTGTATGTACCATCAAAGACACTTCCGCCTGACCACCACTAAGTTCATTTTTGCTTGCACTCGAAACGAAAACTTCAAGGGGTCTGCACGCTTAGCCAAGTTGTTATTCTGCAATCGTTAACGCTGTCGAAAAGCGATGAAACGTATGGGAATGACGTCATCTCAACGTAAAGTCGCGTGGTCAGAACAAACGAATATACAATTCGTAGCCAAGTTCACATCGTTCAAAATCGTTTCTACAATGTTTAACGCTACATCCTTTGTTATACAAACGCTACATTGTAGAACGAGCGGCCGACTCAGGCGCGTCAACATGGCTACCAACTTATCGTTTTCTACAATTGCTGTCACCGAGGCGTTACCGATTAGAGAACGGAATTCGATACAAACTGGTTGTTACTTGGCTAGGGGGGCTGGTTTGGCGCCGCGCCACAAGATACAAGCGAATTTTTTTTAAGTGATCACGATGACCGCGATGGTACTAGCTTCTACCAGCGGCTTTGACAACGTGAAAATATGTTTGTCCATACAAACTTTGAACCCCCGTTTCATCAACTTAGGAGGTAAATTTTGGAAAATCCTCTCTAGTGCTCGTTCGTCGAAACTTTGTCCAAAATTTCACGTTCCTAGTCTCAGTAGTTTTGGCTGTGCGTTGATATGTCAGTCAGTTTCTCCTTTTATAGAAATAGAGATTAAGTAATAAAGACACTTTTGTATACTTAGTAGTAAAGTTATTTTTTATTTTTAAAAGAGTTTTTTTCTCCCGTTCAGGGCGGAGTGAGAGGGAGTGTTAAACTACCCACCTGTGTTTCTCGTTCCTTGAGTTGCTCTTTGCGCTTGAAGGCTACGCTAACTCTTTTGAACAATCCCGCAGCCCAGCAAGGTGGTACTTTTTTTAAAGATAAAGAGAGTAAGTTAGGTTCTTGCCTGAAACCTGCGCCTCTTTCGTCTATTTATAATAATTATGTAGGCAGGAATGAACGATTATATATACAAATATTTTATAATTTTGCTTTACCTAGCTAAATATTTTACATAGAGCGTCTGCCTATCCAGGGTCAAAATAATTACATTTTATTTGTGATAATCTAAAATACGGACATTTTAGATTATAAAAAAATATTGGACACGTATTTTTTCTTTTTTCGATTAAAAAAAATAACAAAGATATAGTCCATTAAAGTTACGTGTGACGTCACCCCGTGCGTAACTTTAATGGGCTATATATTTGTCATTTTTCCCTTATTTTTGAATAATCTAAAAGACGAAACTAATTAAATTTTTTACGGCAACTAGCCTATTGGGCACCTAATTATGATTAGGCCCCGATCTAAGGGGGGGCAAGCTGGGCATTTGCCCAGAGCGGCAAAAAATGTGGGGCGGCAAAATTGACTTATTCCTATCTGCCTACTTAGCCATTAGCCATCCACACCCAAGTTGGCAGGTTAAGAATTTTATGTGCCACCTTCCAACCTACTGCAGGTTGGATAGTAAAAATATTTAAGACTTAATAAAAGACTCCTGCATTATGGTTTAGTGTAAGTAAAGGGCAACGAAAATTATCTTTGCTTGGAGAGGCTAAATACGGGCCCTAATTATGATACCCCTTGGTAAGACTGATGTCGGCAATTTTGGTTTCTGTCTATCCGTAACGACTGTCACAGTTCTACAAATGACAATCGGGACCAACCACGGACCAACAGAATGCCGTGCTTTCCGATGCAAGGAGGAATTTCGGAATGCCAAGATAGTCAATCATCCACAAACCGACCCTAGGTTGAGGTCCTCTAGCGTTTATTCTTCAGTTTTATTGCTAATAAAATTAATCCATCAATCTATCTAATAAATAAATCTTCCAAATAAATATCCATTAAGAAATATCTACATTAAAATTAAAAGGAGGTAAAGTCTGTTTTCTTTTTTTTATTTGTAGGATATTATCTCTGAAAGTACTAGTCCGATTATTAATTTTTTATCACCGATAGAAAGCTGCTTTATTCCTGAGTGACATAGGCGGTATTTTATGTACACGAGCAAAAGTTGGTTGCTTATAAAATAAACTGATTTCCATCGAGAAACTCATTTCATATTTTTATTTTCTTAAAAACATATATTTCAATGTAAAAAGCTTCATCAGTTTGCTTAGCTTAATTAGTGTAGTCGCTAAAGATGTCTGTGTCGCTCTACTGGCTTCATTAGTACCCCAGCATGCCTGAAAGACTCGTAGTTACTGACTCGAACGCAGTCCTCACGTTTGATTGATCAGAAACTTTATGTTTGACTGAATTCACTTTACTGGATTAATATATTCCAGTAAATAAATTCTAGCTTTCAGTCGGGCAGCCTATAGTTCTTTTGAGAGATTTTCGATTTGTTGAAGTTCGTCGAAAAGGAGCCTTTATATTGAACTTTTTCAGGACGAAAATGGTAAGTGACAATTTGCATTTTTTGGTAGGAAATGGTTTTCTTTTCCATACTCATCTACACTAATATTTTATAGAGGTAAAGTTGTTTTTTTTTATTTTTTATTTGTAGGAGGTAATCTCTGAAGTACTGCCCCCCTAGCCAAGTTACAACCGATTCGTGTCGAATTCCATTCTCCAATCGGTAACGCCTCGGTGTCTGCAATTGTAGAAAACGATAAGTTGGCAGCCATGTTGACGCGCCTAAGTCGGCCGCTCGTTCTACAATGTAGCGTTTGTATAACAAAGGACGTAGCGTCGAACATTGTAGAGACGATAACGTTTCATTCTATCATTTTGAACTTGGCTACGAATTTTCTATTCGTTTGTTCTGACCACATGATTTAACGTTGAGATGTTGTCATTCCTATACATTTGATTCGTTTTCGACTAGCGTTAACGATTGCAGATAACCAACTTGGCTAGGGGGCTGATCCGATTGCGAAAATTTTTTCACCGATAGAAAGCTGTCTTATTCCTTAATGAGCATATTCTAATAGATCTATATTATGAATAATGTTTTAGTTGTAGTTAGCCTATTATGTCTCTCTGCTTGGAGATGGCCGAGGACAGACGTGCGTAGAAAAGGGAGTTTAAGGGAGAGAACCTTTTCTACGCACGTCTGTCCTCGGTCATTGCGGGTCAAACCCTCCGTTAATTGTCAAGCTCATCTCTCCTCCATAATCTGTCGTGATGCCTTGCGTTTAAGGCGTATAGTCCCTTGAACCATCTGGCCGAAATTATGTGAACGCAACTCTCACACTCGCCTAGGCGGCAGTACGCAAATCTGTGCATTTATTTGCGGCCAGCAGCGCCCGGAAAGCGCTTTAAATCCATTTTCTCTGCGAGATATTGATTGATTTACATATACAATGTTCACTTTGAAGAATATTTAACCACCAATTTTTATGTGTAAAAATGTTTCTAAAGGTCCAAGCCGTTTCGAAGGAGTAGGGAAAAGTTGCGAAAAGTTGCGAAATTGCTAAATATTTTTTTTTGACAAATGTATTAATTGCACGAAAAAATCAAATGTTGATATTATTGTTCATGAATCTATAATAAACATATATTTTTTTCAAACCAATTGACCTAGCCGTTACGGAGGAGTAGGCCTCAGAAAATCACTGTTTTATGGCACTTTTCGGGCGCTTGGCCCTTAATGGAACCATATAAGTGACTCTTTAAAAGGTCATAGATCATCTGACATAAGAATAATAAGTTGTTTTTTATTTGATAAATGCTTTTTAATTATGGATCAGAAAACCGATTCCTGCAACAAACTGTCGCTTACGGTCTTCTTCCGCGACGCCTCGATGTTTATCTTGCCACATCATGAACTTAAACACTCATATCGGTCCGAATTTTATTTGCATGGCTGCCGTGGTATATTAAATACTCCCAAGTCACGAAGGTGGTTAACCCAGACTTAACACTTTATTGGGTACGTGTTAGGTTTACTATTATTATTTTTATACATTTATACATCTCAGGACCCTGAGGAAGGCGTACGATGGGCATAAGCCAAATCGTAGAGGCCCTTTAGATTATTTTTTATGGAATGTGATACCAATCGACGATTATCTCTGTAAGTACGCGCTACGCTAGTGCACCCAAGGACAACCCCCGGTTGGTGAAAAACTATGGCGATATATGGAAAACAAAGATAATAGGGCTATGGTCTTTAGAGTCTTAAGGGGACTGGAAATATTATTATAACACTAGCTTTTGCCCGTGACTTCGCTAGCGTACATATAGCCTATGTTACTCAGGAATAAAGCAGCTTTCTATCGGTGAAAAAAAAATTAGCAATCGGACCAGTAATTTCAGAGATTACCTCCTACAAACAAAAAAGACGTGTGGCACTCGGAGACTGCCGCGGTAAAGCTATTGCATAGCATTTTTATCAACTTAAGCATTTATAATTATTTATTTATTTTATTTATGCAGTATTTTTTTTCCTTTGTTTTTTTTTCTTTGATATTAATTGAAGTTACACTTTCACTCATTGTATTGAATTTTGATTGATTGTTCACTCATTTGTTTTTTTATCGGTCACCACGGTCAAAAAACAAATGAGTGGGGGGTGTTAGGTTATTTTCGTTACGGAATTTCTGGATTCGGTCTCCACGCTCAAGGCCCGCGATAGAAGCTGTGCAATAGCTTAAAAAAAAAAAAAAAAACTTTATCTCTTTATAATATTAGTGTAGATTATTACGAGTATGTAGGTATGTATTTTGAAGGCATTCTGCAGCTACTGTGGTCAGACAATATACTCGTGCTATCAAGTCAGTATGGTGACAAGACAGTGACAGTGGTCTGACTGTTTACTCATAGCGTTCCATCAAATTGACGAGCAATGATGGCACGGTTGGCGCAGTGGTTCAGCGATAATTGGCGGCTGCGCTGCTTGTCATGGGTTCGATTCCCGCATGGATCATAGTTGTATAGCATGTAGATAAATTATTTCGGATATTTTGTGTATGTTAGTTTACATGTTTGTGAGCGCATCCACGGTACAGGAGTAATTAGTGTGAGGCATTTTTTTTTAAATTAAGCCTTCAGTACAGTACCGAGACTGTGGTATAACAATCACTCTTAAGGTCTATTTGGGTCACTCTAAGGTAGTAAGTAAACAGTGGTGAAACAGTGCACTCGCAAAGTGTGATCGATACATTAAAAAAGTAGAAAGTAGTACATATTGCACTTTTAACGTGTAATCAAGGCAGTACATATGTAGCCAAGATTCGGAGACAGTGCTGAAACAGTGTTCTCCATCAAGAGAACCATCTCATAAAAAACATCAAAATTATAGTAGGATTACTATGATCAATCCGTTTACCGTAGCATCCATCTATATATATATATGTATAAATAAATCCCCTATTTCCCTTGGTCACGCCATCACGCGTGAACGGCTGGACCGATTTCGCTAATTCTTTTTTTGTTGTGTTTGTTAGTGTGAGGAGAAGGTTCTTATGGAAAAAAAATGAAAATTAGGGTAGTGTAGAGTATGGTAGGGTAGGATAGGGTAGAGTAGGGTAGTGTAGGGTAGAGAAGAGTAGAGTAGGGTAGAGTAGGATAGATTAGGGTAGAGTAGGGTAGATTAGGGTAGAGTAGGGTAGAGTAGGGTAGAGTAGGGTAGAGTAGGGCAGAGTGGGGTAGAGTAGGGTAGAGTAAGGTAGAGTAGGGTAGAGTTGACAGCTTAGCTAAAAGGTATTACAACTATTAGGCGGTACGAAGTTCGCCGGGTCAGCTAGTATATCAATAGAATATTCCAAACTTATTTAAACAGACAATTTATTAACAAAATATCTACCTGAAGTAATTACTGATGGAAATTTTCATTATGCTCAAAATAGATCTCGCCATTGTAAAACCTTACTCAAAGGCTCTAGGTACTGGGAATTTTTTCATGCAAACCGTTAATAAAATTTTCCACGTATTTTCTCGCATTATGTGCCTCCGAGACATTCTTATGTATGATATCGAACATTCCCTTGTGCGTGTGCATTCTACATCATGTACAGGTTATTACAAATTCTTGGAACGTATCAATGAATGTTGATACTTCAAGCGTGATTCAAATCATTCGTGTTTTGGAGATGTGCCAATAAGAGTAATCGAACAAAAATATGAATAACCGTAAAGTTCTAATGAACTGGGTATTTATAAACTGTTTTGTCATTTTGTAATGAGTGGGAAATTTAGGTTTTCAATGGAGTTCCCGGATCTCATAAATGTTGAGTTGCCAAATCAACATGATTCAGGATTTCAGTGAGTTTTTCGTTACAAATGATGTCTGTTTTATATTTGAAAATGTATATTATTTATAACACTCGAATTGATGATTTATACTGTCTATCTCTTTATGTAGATATTAATAACACAAAGAAATTAAGTAAACTTAGCGGAAATTTTCAAAACCTCTTTCCTATACGATTGCTTTTCTAGATCCACAGATTACAGTAATTAGATAGAAAATTTACCATAATTTAGACTATGTAGAATAGTTTTAGATATTATACGCAAATAACGCAATCGCGAATCATTGATACACGAACGAACACAATACAAGTAAGCTTCAACAAGTGTGCACCAAGTGCAGCCAGTGAATGATAATAAGAAGCACGACACCCGATAAACTATTTCATAAAACCTACGTCTATATGTATGTAATTAGATGTTCACGTATAATACACACCTTGACAATAACCGTCGCACAATACCTCAGGTATTTTATGACAAACATAAAAAATACTGGTTATCCCCGCCATTTCACGCCCACTTTTCACAACATTATCATCTACAAGATGATATTCAGGCATTTCACCATGAAATCAGAGTCAGCATATGCTAAAAACACGACAAAACAAAATTGTATTACCTGTTGTGATGTGCGCCGATCTGTCAAAAAGCAGCAAACTGTTCACATTTCAGAGGTGAATCACAAGTCCCGATGGAAAACTTCTGCGCCCCGTCAACTTAATTCAATACTTGCACTTCACCGAATATTAAATGGTTCTGGATTTGTTGAAATATTAAACATATAGGTATACTTGTGTTGTGAACACATGGGAGCACGTCCTGTTGTGCGTGTGGTGGGTGTGTTGTGGCAGGGTGCCCGGGGCGCACCGGCGCGCGCCGCCCGCCCTGCGCGACCTCGCCCGGTCAGCGACGAGCGACGAGCGTTCAGCGAAGCGAGCAATGCGGCCGTGTGCTGTGCTCGCGCTGTCGCATGCTAATATTAGCAGCGGATTTTTGCGCGGACGAGAGAGGCGCGCTCACGCCGAACCTCCGATGATAAGTGTTCGCTGGCGACTTGGCGAGCACTGGGCAGCCGTGAGCCGCCGCCCGGCAGCGCGCATGCGCGGCGCACACTTCACAACAAACAGTAGCCGCTCAACTTACATAGTAACCAGACATTATTGACTAAATGACAGTAAGCTCAACGTGAGCTTTATGAAGTCCCGATGCTTTACCTGCAATCTTTTCACTTGACCTCGCGCTGCATCTGCACCAAGGTGAAGTAAGATAACCTAAGACCTACGGATTTTTATTAAATCTAATAAAAATGGGAATACTTAGAAGTTTATTTGATACTTTCGTTAAGTACCTACCAACTTATATTCATATTTCTGAAGAGTTTAAAGAGAAGAATCTGCTGTACCTATGTAGTGTGGTACTTACCAACTTGCAATATTATGTACATAGTATCCGAGTAGGTATGGTTTCTTCACCTTTTTTTATTTCGTGACAAATAAATTGGAAATTCAGCTTGATATTTTTTTTTCCATTTCTTTCAAAATGTTGCTTTGAAAATTTTGAAAGTAATAAAAGTCCACTAAAAGATCCAATAACAAAAGAATGAACAAGTAATTTTTTCTCCAGTTTTTTCTTGTCCCTTTGACGTTATGATTTTTTTATTTAAACTAAGTTTGATATGAACATTTTCTTTGTAAATTATTACATTTTTGTCAATTTTATTTCATAATTCCTTTTGTTATTGTGCTTGTGTTATAGAACTACGTTGGTTGTTTTTCTTGTCAGGAATTTTAACGTTTGTGTGGCAGTTTGAGTACTTTATGCGGTATTCTCAAATGTCCTTTCTTTGGTAAAGTTCGTCAAGTTGTTGAGCTCCTGAGTTGAGCTGCACGAATGGTGACAAATGCAAGCACACATGCTTCCACACAGATTTGCTGTTCAGTCAGGTACAGCAAATCTGTGTGATTATTTAATTAACCAGATTTACCTTATTAACTCCGAATTAGTTGCTAACACGGGCCTAATATGTATGGAGTATTTGTTATCTAAGTACCTACGTGGGTACTTACTACATAAGCATAAGCATATAAGTATAATCAGCCTTATAATGTTCCCACTGCTGTGACTCAGGCCTCCTCTCTAGTAAAGGGAATTCCTCACGATGATTTCCTTCACCGTTTTGAGAGCAACGTTGATGAAATAAATTACACAAAGTAATATGTGTAACCAACAACTCGTAAGTTGGGGCTGCCGTTGGCACTGCGCCTTCACTGCTCTAACTTACTACAGTTAGCAACTAATTCTAAGTTTCTAAGTTCAGGTGAGATAGCGGTCAAGCGCGAACCTATCAACAATAAAAAAAAAAAAAAAATTAAGGTTTTGGCTCAATATTGTTACGCCATTAAACGTGAACCCGCCATATCTCCGAGAAAATAAAGAGTAGCACGTAATAATTAAAACGCATTGCTGTTCGAAAGGTCTAGAATGGTTGTACGTAGCCAGCCTTAGAAAAATCTCGAAACATCCACAAAGTACTTACAACTAGTGGGTAGGCATTTATCTAGGATAAGGGAAATGATACTCTCCGACGTTAACAATAGAGTCGAAATTCGCATGAAAGTGACTCTTATTACCACGAGTAATAAAAATGATTTATGACTTCGAGAAGCGATTCAATTGTTCTGGAATTCTGGATCGTTCGTGGGACGTCGGTATCTAGAATTTTCTTGGCTCCGCATATAAATACGAGCCCCCGGCCGGAAGCGAGTCAGTTGTGATTTCGACTGCGATCAAGAGCGAACTACCCTAGTACTTGAAGTGATTTTATCCAACGACCTAAGCGATAGTGTAACGGTACTCTAGTGTTAATTGCGATTCGGATTATTGTTGACTGGACTATTTTGTTATTGTTAGTGGTGAATAAAGTTGTCTCTTAGTAAATCGGCATTTGATTACCCACGTACGTAACAACTGGTGTCAGAAGTGAAATGCCATTAACACCGAGGGACGACGAACAGCGACCACGAACAAGGAGGCAAATGGAGATGGATGCTGCGCGTCATCGTTTGGTGGAGGAAGATCAGGCTGGTATGGGAGCAACAGCAGCTGCTGAGGTGCCAACAGGACCATCCTCGGAATTGAACCTCGCTGCGGTGTTGGCCGCCATGCAAGCTAGTATGGAGGCCAACCAGCGGAAGCTCCAGGACCTAATCGCAGCGAACCAGGAAGAAGCTCGCCGCGAACAGGAAGCCGCTCGCCGCGAACAGGAAGCCGCTCGCCGCGATCAGGAGGCTAAGCAGAACCTGATCCTCGATAAAATCGACCACGGCCTCGTCACGTTGGGCGAGAAGGTAAAGAATCTCACCTTGGAGGTCAAGGAGGTTTCCGCCCGAGCTGATAGCCTAGAAACAAGAATTGATGGCCACGAAGATCGCCTGCTGGACATCAACAAAAAAATCGTCAAGCTCGAAGCGCGCGAACCCGTTGCTGTCGGCTCACCATCGCACACTCCCTGTGCATCCGCCGCAAAATTTGATGTGCCACGTTTTGATGGCACGTCTTCCTGGACGGCATTTAAGTACCAATTCGAGACATTGGTCGAAACAAATCGCTGGGATGATAAGCAGTCTTTTGCGGCATTAACTTTGGCTCTACGAGGGGACGCTCTGCTGGTCCTAGAGAACCTTCCTCCGAACAGCAGGACGTTGGAGCGTCTCATGGAGGGATTAGACACTCGCTATGGAGACAAGCACCTCGAGCACGTTTTCCGCGCGCAGCTTCGCGAGAGAACGCAGAGGTCGAAAGAGAGCCTCCAGCAATGGGGAGTCGAGGTTGAACGGCTGGTCCGGCGTGCATACAGGTCGATGACACCAGAGACGGTGGAAGTTAATTTGGTGCAAGCATTCATCGACGGTCTACGGGATACAGAAGTAAGGGCTGCGGTGCGACTCGGACACCACCAAACTCTGAAGAGTGCGATAGCTCACGCTTTGGAAGTAGAAGCCGTACGACAAGATTCACGTACGCATAGAGTTAGGGAAGTGGTGGTCTCGCCTTCAGCGCGACCACGTCACCGAGAAGTGGTGGCTTTTTCTCCAGCACAGTCTCGCTATATTCCAACGTGTTACGGGTGCAGAGAAAAAGGGCACATTCGCACCGATTGTCCTAAGAAAAAGAGGGAAAGTGTGGACTCCGGAACTCAAGTCAACGAGGAGCCGATAAAACTTAATGTCGCCAGGGCCACAGCCTCAACCATCACCATCAATCAGGTTCACAACGGAAATAGTTTGATCATCGAAGGGACGCTGAATCATCGGGCTTGCAATTTTACCATTGACACGGGGGCGTCACGGACTGTTATAAGACCTGAGTTGCTGAAACGCACCATCTTGTGGCAAAGGGAGTCTCCATCCTGTCGACTTCAGACAGCAACCGGCCAGCCAGTCTCCGTCCTCGGTGATACAGAAATTGAGATCAAAATCGGTGATCAAGTGTATATCCATCCTGCGTTAATTGCGAATATTACCGACGATTGCATACTGGGTCTCGACTTCTTGCGGAATAACCGATGTATTTTAGATATCGTCAGGGGAGTATTGAAATTCCCAGATCAAGAAGTCTTCCTGCGAGGAATTAACTCATGCAACCTCTACTGTTTAAAGAATACTACACTGGCTCCGAGAACAGAAACCTTAGTCGAAGTAAAGTTTCCCAAGAAAATCAGGCAAACAAGATGTGTTTTGGTAGAGGATACTGGCCGGCACCCGGAGATCATCACTGCGAGGACATTAGTTATGACGACAAGGAAATCCAAGGTCAGGATTGTGAACCTTGGGAAAGAAGAGGTCCAACTGAAGAAAAACAGTGTTGTTGGGAGATGTGAAGAAGTTCAGTATCTCCGTCAAATCAATAAATCTCCAGCAAAGCAAGACACGACCAAAGTCGAAACTGATCACATCCAGCAACTTCTGGAAAATTCTAAGAGCAACTTATCGACTTCGGAACTACAGCAAGCCAGGGAATTTCTGCTACGGTTTCGAGATATCTTCGCAACGGGAAAAGACTGCGGGAGAACAGGTCTCGTCAAGCATGAGATAGATACAGGTGATGCTAGACCAATTAAACAGAGACCGCGCCGCATACCCTGGGCTAAGGAATCTGAGGTAGCAGGAATGGTAAAGGACATGGCTGATAGCGGAATAATTGAGCCTTCTTCGAGTCCATGGTCTTCTCCAGTCGTTCTGGTGAAGAAGAAGGACGGCAGCACAAGATTCTGTGTGGACTACAGAATGCTGAATAATGTGACGAAGAAGGACAGTTATCCCTTACCAAGGATAGACGATACGCTGGATATGCTCAGTGGCATGAAGTGGTTTTCGACCATTGATTTGAAAAGTGGCTACTGGCAAGTGGAAATCAGCGAGAAAGATAAAGAAAAGACAGCGTTCAGTACGGGTATTGGCAGCGGCTTGTGGCAATTTAACGTCATGCCTTTTGGGTTATGCAACGCCCCAGCGACGTTTGAACGCCTCATGGAGAGAGTCATGGTGGGCCTTCTTGGTGACGTTTGTCTGGTATATTTGGATGACGTCATTATAATGGGTCGCACTTTTAAGGAAAACCTGAGGAATATGGAGAAAGTGTTCACCAGGATACGAGGGGCTAACCTAAAACTAAGCCCAAAGAAGTGCGACCTGTTCAAGAAGGAGGTCAGCTACCTAGGACATGTTATTTCCGCCGACGGGGTGAGAACCGACCCTGAGAAGATAAAGGCAGTCCAACAGTGGCCGGTTCCAAAGAACAAAACGGAAGTACGTGCATTTCTAGGGTTGTGCACATACTACAGGCGGTTTGTCAAGAATTTTTCGGACATTGCAAAACCTCTACATCAGCTGACTGAGGATAAACGAGATTTTATCTGGGACGAGGACTGTGAGTCAGCATTCGACGAGCTAAAGCAACGGCTATGTGAAGCGCCTATACTAGGGTATCCGAGCAGAGACGGAAGATTTGTCGTTGATACCGATGCCAGCAACACGGGAATTGGTGGAGTGTTGTCACAAGTGCAGGGCGACAGACAGGTCGTAATCGCTTACTTCAGTAAGGCACTTTCAAAGCCAGAAAGGAACTACTGCGTGACTCGACGAGAACTGCTGGCTGTGGTAAAAACCTTGCAGCATTTCCACAAGTACCTCATAGGAAGACAATTTACATTGAGGACGGATCACGCTGCATTGAAATGGCTTCTACAATTTAAGAACCCTGAGGGCCAAGTTGCAAGATGGCTCGAGCAGCTGCAGGAGTTTAACTTTGTGACGGAACATCGTAGTGGAAAAGGGCATAACAATGCTGACGCCCTGTCGCGACGTCCATGTAATGATGACTGCAGACACTGCCAGCAGAATGAAGCCCGAGAACGCGTTAATTTAATTAGGGCTGAAGGCAACTTCAAGAAGTCTCAGGAAGAAGATGACGATATTCGACCTATACTGGACTGGAAGCGTAGCGGAACTAGGCCCCAGTGGAGTGAAGTATCGTCACATAGTCCCGTTACAAAGAGCTACTGGGCACAGTGGGACAGTTTAGTCCTAGAAAATAATGTGCTTTGTAGGAAATGGGAATCGAACGATGGCAAGGAGGTGACCACACAAGTGATAGTACCACGATGTGAAGTAGTCCCCCTGCTACAGGAAATACACGATGGTGCTTCTGGAGGACACCTGGGCATCAAGAAAACTCTACTGAAAGTGAGACAGCGGTATTACTGGCTCAATTGTAGAGATGACATAGAGCAATGGTGTCGGAAATGTACAGCGTGCGCATCGGTGAAAGGACCACAGACGAGGAGCAGGGGCAGGCTTCAGCTGTACAATGTGGGAGCCCCATGGGAGCGCATCGCTATCGACGTCGCTGGACCTTTTCCAGTTACAAATGACGGAAACAAGTACATAGTGGTGATCCAGGACTATTTCACAAAGTGGCCCGAAGTCTTCGCCATACCCAATCAGGAAGCGACGACAGTGGCGAAGAAGGTGGTCGAAGAAGTAGTATGTCGGTATGGCGCACCTTTGGAAATCCATTCCGATCAAGGCCGTAACTTCGAATCTGCGCTGTTCCAGGAAATGTGTACTCTTCTGGGAATTTATAAGACACGCACAACACCTGCGCATCCTCAGTCGGACGGAATGGTGGAAAGGTTTAACCAAACCCTGGAGAATCACCTGGCTAAGGTTGTCGATGACCATCAGAAGGACTGGGACCGGTATATTCCACTATTTCTGATGTCTTACCGATCGGCAGTGCATGATAGCACGGGACATACCCCAGCAAGAGTGAATTTCGGCAGGGAGATGAGACTTCCAGTCGATGCCATAACTGGCGTGCCACCTGACAAGACTAAGCCAGTTACGGACTACGTAAGTGACCTTCAAGATCAATTGGACGAAGTGCATAAACGAGTTCGTGAGAATAGCATGAACACCAGCGTAAAAATGAAAACTAGATACGACCGTAATGCCAATGCCAAGGGATTTGAGGAAGGTACACTGGTCTGGCTCCACAACCCGCTTCGACGGAAAGGGAAGTCGCCGAAACTCCAAGCTCGATGGGAGGGACCTTACACCGTGTTAAAAAGGATTAATGACGTGACCTACCGCATCAAGAAAGGGCTAAGAGGGAAACCCAAGGTTGTCCATGTGGATAGATTGGCGCCGTATCACGGATCTAATAATGCTCGGGACGAGCATGACTAAGAGGGGGGCACTGTTACGCCATTAAACGTGAACCCGCCATATCTCCGAGAAAATAAAGAGTAGCACGTAATAATTAAAACGCATTGCTGTTCGAAAGGTCTAGAATGGTTGTACGTAGCCAGCCTTAGAAAAATCTCGAAACATCCACAAAGTACTTACAACTAGTGGGTAGGCATTTATCTAGGATAAGGGAAATGATACTCTCCGACGTTAACAATAGAGTCGAAATTCGCATGAAAGTGACTCTTATTACCACGAGTAATAAAAATGATTTATGACTTCGAGAAGCGATTCAATTGTTCTGGAATTCTGGATCGTTCGTGGGACGTCGGTATCTAGAATTTTCTTGGCTCCGCATATAAATACGAGCCCCCGGCCGGAAGCGAGTCAGTTGTGATTTCGACTGCGATCAAGAGCGAACTACCCTAGTACTTGAAGTGATTTTATCCAACGACCTAAGCGATAGTGTAACGGTACTCTAGTGTTAATTGCGATTCGGATTATTGTTGACTGGACTATTTTGTTATTGTTAGTGGTGAATAAAGTTGTCTCTTAGTAAATCGGCATTTGATTACCCACGTACGTAACAATATATAATTATTTAACACATGAGGGCTACGAAGGCGTCAGTCTCACTTTCTTAATTTTTTTTTTTAAGGGTGGGAATCATTTAATGACTTCGCCCGCTCTGGACGGAGCGAGAGGGCGTGTCAGACTTTTTTTAAAATAAGTGTGTTGCCAGAACATTCATAATAACTCCGGTGTAATGAATGTATTGTTAATCCGAGGTTACTATAAGTTTAAGATAATACTTTGTTACTCTCGGAGTAACAATTCCAAATGTAACGTCGGATTACCTTTGGAATAGGCGATTTTTATTAATAAGACCGTTTTTGAATAACCCCTTTTCGTTTCGAAGTCTTCGGGTTTCCTTTTCAGAAATTCCCCGCGTTCCTAGCGGGCATCGTCAGTCTCACGTGGCGGAACGTGAAAAATCCGCCAAGTGTTGCAGTACAACATGTTACAAGTAGAATAATAACTCTATTATTGCACGAAAACGTAGCATGCACATAAAACATTATTATTTAGTACTAGCTGTGCCCGCGACTTCGTTCGCGTGGACTACAGGATTTTGAATTTATTTTTTCTAAAATAAAAGTAGCCTATGTTACTCCTTATTACATCAGCTACCTGCCAAAAAAAGTCCCGTCAAAATCGGTCCAGCCATTTCAGAGATTAGCCCAGACAAACAGACAGACAGACAGACAGACAGAAATTGTAAAAAAATGTTATTTTGGTGTATGTACCGTATATATATTCTTATGCATGTAGTAAAAAGCGGTTATTTCAATATTACAAACAGACACTCCAATTTTATTTATATTTATGTATAGATATGCGAAACCTGAATATAGCTTGTTCAGAATTAGTAACGGAATTAATTTAAATCACGCTCACACACACACACACACACGGCACGTTTTAATCGCTGCTTACCATCAGGTGGGATCGCAGTCAAGCACTAGTTTATAACAATTTAAAAAAAAAAATTTTACGTCATGTTATATTTTTTCCCAAAAATATTTACGAGTAAAAAAGGTCACAAGTTGGACTAAGTACAACACAGGCCACTGCAGGTCATAGTGGGCATGAGGAGCCAGCGCACAGCTGATTGCGGAAGCAAAACAACCCCTCAGTCGCTCAGGTGGCCCGGTGTCCATGTATTTATATCGCCAACCAGGGCCTCAAGTCTGCTATTACAATAGTGTCAGAATGGTCTATCATTGATGTCATAATTGTCGATTTTGACAAGTTTGGTAATCTACTAATATAATGGCGTCATTATGACTTTCCAATGGTCAACCACTGACACTCCATTGAAAGAAGTGACATAGAATGGTAATCTCGTACATATTGACAAATGAATATTTGAAGTTTGCGGCAATCTGCTAAAACTTTGACAGTTTATTTGATCAGTGTTTTACCATTAGAACGTTATTGTGCAGTTATTGGTTTTAATATGCTCGAAATTATCATTCTACCACAATTCTATTACAAGACCAGTGACCGATCATTGATCGATCATTATGAATTAGCAAATTACAAACTTTTAGCAAAATGACAATGGGATCGTGTTGGAATGACGAATTTATAAAAATAGCAGACTTGGGGCCCAGATACTATAACTAGCATTTAACAGTTTTGAAATTTTATACACATGCAGATTCTTTACAAAAAAATACTAGCCACGTTTTATGGGTTCCACTTAGGTATACTAAACCTAATGTTGTACATTTAATCTCTTTGACGAAAACACAACGAAAAGCAACTTCGCACTACTAACTTATTCCTTAAAAAACAAATTAGGTCAATTAGTAAAAGAACCAAATATCCACAACAAAAGCGATCACCGTAACCATATAATGTAAACACGACCTTGCATTACTCTACCACAATATTTCTAAGAAAGAACTAACTAATAGTTACAAATGGCTTCCTTGTTTTTGTAAACGGACCCCGTAACGTTACAAGAATGCTTCTAGCTGCTGAATGGAAGTCGTTGTAAATGAAAATCAACGTGTTTTGGGAGCACGTAGAACTGGTTAAGAGTATAAGGGTCAGATCACATCGAGACGTGACGCGACGCTGCGCGTAGAGCAACTCGGAATTTAACTTTTTTTATTTTATTTGTAGTCTAATTGTATTTAAATGAATTTAACTTATTACATACACAACTAAAAACTATAATTACAGTAAATTTAAAAAAAAACCCTACGCTAATTACAACTAACTAAAATCAAACTAAAATATGGCGTCAAAAAACTGGTAATGTGCCCAAAAGGCTGGCGGCATTGCCACGCTATATGGCAATGCTTATCCTCTGGCCGAGGTAAAAGTCAGCCCTTGGGTCACGCGAAGTGTCAAATTTATTTACTACAGGATAAAATACACATTAAAGCAGAACCACACTGCGCACACATGTGCCACACGCGCCGATCTGGGCGCGTCGGTCTCCATACATTTTATATGGAAACTAGACTTGTAGAGCTACACTTGATCCAAGCCACGCGACGTCGTTCTACGTACAAATCTGCCCCCCTAGCCAAGTTACAACTGTATCGTGTCGAATTCCGTTCTCCAATCGGTAACGCTTCGGTGTCAGCAATTGTAGAAAACGATAAGTGAGTAGCCATGTTGACGCGCCTGAGTCGGCCGCTCGTTCTACAATGTAGCGTTTGTTTATCAAAGGATGTAGCGTTAAACGTTGTAGAAATTCATTCAATCATTTTGAACGATGTGAACTTGGCTACGAATTTTCTACTCGTTTGTTCCGACCACGCGACTTTACGTTGAGATGACGTCATTCCCATACGTTTCATCACTTTTCTACAGCGTAAACGATTGCAGAATAACAACTTGGCTAAGCGTGCAGGAAATCAGGAGTTGTTATACGTGTGCGTCGATATAATCTAGTTCTAGCTTTACAGATCGAGAATCCGAGATGCGTCGCGGCGGCGCAGCCCTGCATGATGCCACGTATTCTGAACAGGGTATAGTTTCCAGGGTAAAAATAATTACATTTTATTTAGTCCGTATTTTAGATTATAAAAAAAATATTGGATACGTATTTTTTCTTTTTTCGTTTAAACAAAAATTATAGCCCATTAAAGTTACATGTGACGTCACCCCGTACGAAAAAATGCAGCACGGCGGCGTGACGTTACACGTAACTTTAATGGGCTATATCTTGGTCATTTTTTGTTTAATTTACAAATAAATAAATACGTGTCCCTTATTTTTGAATAATCTAAAGGACGGACTAATTACATTTTTTACGGCAACTAGCCTATACTAACCATAAAATGCGTATGTTTTCGAGTAGTAAATAAAGTTACATTTTGAGTCACTCATCGTGCTTCGACGCGTCGCATCGCATCTCGGTGTGAGCTGAACCTTATAATACGATAGGACCGACCTCAGGGTATGAATATGTTATAGATTGTTAATATTATTATATTATACTAGTTTTAGTTTAAGTTGTAGAGTATAGCCTATGTCACTTAAGAATAAACCAGCTTTCTATCATTGAATTTTTTTTAGCTATTATTATATAAAGTAATAGAAGTAAAGTTTGTTTTTTTTTGTTTATAATCTTTCAGAGCTGCAGTAGTACTTTTAGAGGTAATCTCTGCGAAAATTTTAGAAGGCTGCTTTATTCCTGAGTGACATAAGCTGTATTTTGTGCACACGGGCGAAGCCGACAGTTATTTATATATCACATCATGTACTAATTTAAAACATAGCAAATATTTGTTTAATAATTATATTTAAATAATAAAATTTTACTACTAGCACATAACACTAACCAGTCCCAAACTAAGCAGAGCTTGTGCTCATCACACAAACATTTGTTTTGAGTGGGAATCGAACCCACGACCTCCGGCATAGCAGTCAAGACCACTAACCACTAGAGTCTAGTGGTTAGCGGCCCTGACTGCTATGCTGGAGGAGTTCGAGTGACTAGACCTACAGGTCAATCCAAAAAAAAAAAAACTATTTTTACAGGGTGTCTCTGACATCGACGCATAAACGAATACCATGGATCCAGTACATGATTCTGGACCCCCCAGTGGTGGATTTTTTTGTGATTTTTCCTATTTTTTTATTTTTACGTTTTTTAATTTAAACTGTATAAAATCGTTATTTTAACATTTTTAGTGAAAAATAATGAATTAACTACTTACCTTAGAAATTAAAAATGTCATTACGATTGATTAGGACAACGATTTTATCTACTCCGATGACTTTTTAATTAATTAATTTTTAAATCAATTGTTTTTTTATTATTTTTTTTTACTAAAAATATCATCGGGGTTGATTAGAATATCTAACAATTTTGCACAGTTTAAAATGAAAAAAGAACAGATGTTTTTTCAAAAATTAGGAAAAATTCCACCACTGGAGGGACCAGCATCATGTAGGTACTGGATCCGTGGTATTCGTGTGTGCGGCGATGTCAGAGACACCCTGTATTATTTTGCTTCTACTTATACATTAAAACTATTAACATACTCTAAATCTCCTATTATTCACTACAATGCTTACTCTATGTAGACACGGCGCCGGTAGTAGTACCTACTCCAAGACAAGCGCGTGCGCAGCGTGCGCGTGCGCCGTCTGACTCACACGCAATTTAAAATTATAACAATAACATTGTAGGACGTTCACATTGTGTTCGAGGTTCTAATCTCGACGCTTATTAGTATCTTTTATTATACATTTACATTAACTTTTTTCAATATGTTTCTATAATTTGACCGCTAACTAATTCCGGTTTGTAAAAGGTTGTTCCGGTGTTTAGAATAAGAAGTACTGTTGGACGTAAATAATAAACAAAGTAAACAACAATTCCTTTTATATTTAACTAGCTTTTGCCCGCGGCTTCGCCCGCGTTGCATTAGGTACTTAAGGAATCGGGATAAAAGGTAGCCTATTTTCTTTTCCATGTCAAAGGCTATATGCATGCATGCCAAATTTCATCCAAATCCGTTCAGCTGTTTTTGCGTGATTAAGTGACAAACATCCAAACATCCACACTTTCACATTTATAACATTAGTTAGGATGTTACGAGTAAGTGTTAAGTTACTGCTAGGGCTAAAAAACCGGTGGGAGTCTTCGAAAGATCCACCGGTTTTTTTTTTAGGTTCCCACCTACCCATTAAAAATCTTACACGCCCTGCCGCTCCACCTTAGAGCGGCAGAAGTCTTTTAATGATTTCCGACCTCATATAAAACACTGTCATAATAGTCGACCTAATAATAGAATAGTTACTTTTTATCCGCCTGCTCAATTTTGATGACGGAGCAAGCGAAGGATTCTAAAATTTTTAAAATATTAGAATCCTGAGCGTTAGCGAGAGAATCAAAAGAGCAAGAGGTGAAAAATCTTTGCACTCGAGTGCAACACGTAACTTTTCATCCCACCTCAAAAATAAAAATAAAATAACATTAAAACCCTACGCTAATTACAACTAACTGAAATCAAACTAAAATGTGGCGTCAAACAACTCTTCCACATCGCTGTCGACTGGTAATGTGCCCAAAAGACTAATCATATTTATAGTACATTGTTACACTAGGGGTAAAAAAACAAAATGGCGGTTTGGTGGCAATCAGTCGTTGGTTTTTTCGAGTTCTGTTTACATTTCCGTACAACAGAGATTTGTAATAACACGTTATGTTTACCAGATTAAAATAGTGATTTAACGCCTAATTTCATAAGAGAAGAGGCCAATGCAGTAGTGGAAAACTTTTTACCGCCTAAATCAGAAGAAAGATACCTACCTAAAATCATAGGAACGATGACTCAGGTTTTACAAACTTTTTATTTTATTTTACTTTTCTTTTAATCGTAATGAAAAGCACAGTGCTTACCTCGGGGTGAAAGTAACTAATTTAGTCCCTCGAATTAGCGACCTCGCTACGCTCGGCCGCCAACTCCTTCTCGGGACGAAATGAGTTACTTTCACCCCTAGTGTAACAATGTACTATTGTGCATTCATAAAACGGATAAGTACCTATTTAATTCCGGGGGAGTCCGTATCTTCACGGTAAGGCAGTGTTCTGAAGCAGGGCTGTTCTAAACGGCTATGTGAATTAAAGTTATTGTGTAAAACTACATGTATGTATTAGAAGCAAGACCCAGCGTGAGTAACTAGCATGGTATTCAAGCCACCTATGTTGTGTAATTGATAAAGTCATGTTGACCTATAATATGTATACTGTCTGCCATAAGCCATTTTTTTTATTGAGCTGAAATCTGAAAAGTATCAAAGTAAGTACTTTTTTTTGGCTGGGAAAATCATCCAATGACATCTGAAGATTAAGAGCGGGGTCTTGGGCGGACCGGGGGGGTGTGTTAAACTTTTACTGCCTAAAAGCCACTCCTGTTTCTTCGTTGCCTTTCGTACCAGGGCGAGTCTTCCTTTCAGAAGCAGACCCTTGGCCCCAGTAGGCTTCGACCCTGCTGGGCCCCTACGGTTTGCTGACATCACCTTGAGGCGCGCGTGGAACAGTACGCGCCTTCAACTTGGGCTTGGTCCATCAAACTACTTAAAGGCTTATTACCTACACCACTCGATATTCAGACACTTAGTCGATGTCGCGTAGTGTAATAAGGGTCAGACTGTTTTACTCGGAATGAAAAATAAGACAATCGGAATGAGTCTGAATATCGTGTAGGCCCTTTAAGGCTTATAGTCCCTTGAACCATCTGGCCGAAATTAAATGGATGCAACTCTCGCACCTGCCTAGGCGGCAGTACGCATATCTGTGCATTTATTTGCAGCCAGCAGTGCCCGGAAAGCGCGCGGCTGACAAATATTGATTGATTAACATATGCTATGTTCACTTTGAAGAATTTATTTAACCACTAATTTTTATGTGTAAAAATGTTTCTAAAGATCCAAGCTGTTTCGAAGGAGTAGGGAAAAGTTGCGAAAAGTTGCGAAATTGCTAAATATTTTTTTTAGACAAAAGTATTAATAGCACGAAAAAATCAAATGTTGATAATGTTGTTCATGAATCTTTAATAAACATATTTTTTTCAAACCTATAAACCTGGCCGTTACCGAGGAGTAGGCTTCAGAAAGTCACTGTTTTATAGCACTATTCGGGCCCTTGGGCCTTAATGATTCATGTGCCTACTTATTAAGTAGGTACGTTTGTGTTTGCTCATACGTTTAATCTCATACCGCCCAATAACCACTTGTTCTTATAAATTAAACAAATTGAGCAATGGCACCGAATGTAAAATAATATTTATTCATGGGTTTATCTAATCTGTGCCTACTGCCGCCTATAATTACTCTGTACACAATTACACATTACTGTTTAGTGTATTCTTCGTTAGCCGTCTACTTATGTATCTTAGAATTTAATGCATTGAGTAAATTGACCAAGGACTCTTTTTGAGGACAATCAACAAAAAATAAATGGATTGCTATTAGCCATTTTGGTTTTGAGATGGGAAATCATCCAATTACCTACTTCTCCCGCTTTAAAGTGGAACGAGTGGACGTGACCAGACATTTACTGGCTAAAACTACACTTGTGTCCTTCAGTTGCCCTTTGCGTTCTAGGACCACGGGTTTCCTTCTCAGAAATTCTCGTGGCCCTAGTGGGTATCTGCCCTGCTAGGCCTTCGACATCTCGGGCTCCATCACCTTGAGGCGCGCGTGGAAGCCTGCGCGCCGTCCTCAAGCTCGCGCCTGTGAGCGCGGTGGCTAGAAATCGGGATCAGAATCCCGGTGGCTGGGGCGCGAATGCCTCGCACGTGCTTCCGTCTCCTTTGCCATTACTACTTCGCATAAGGAGACGACCGCCTGCCACTCTTCCTCGCTCCGTACCATGGCTTGCACCATGGCCCAGCGCGAGAAATCGCTGCCGCCGAGCGCCCCCACGAAGACACGGTGCTCTGTCTAGGCGGGGCACACTTCTACCGTATGCTCCACCGTGTCCACCGGGCGGTCCACCCAATGGTGATACCCGGACGTTTCTTTCGCACGAATCCGGCGCAGGAATCTCCCGAACTGGCCATGCGGAAGATAAGGGCGCCATGTTGTCTTTTCAGCCACTCCTCAAAGAGAGGACTTACCCCCATAATTGTGGCATGGCCATCCACCAATTGACCGGTGTCCTAGTTTTGTCCAACTGTTTAGGGTTGGTTTACAGTCTGTCCTGATGTAGGTCGATAGGTACGGTACGGCATTTAGCCTAGAGTTACGGCCTACTTCTACAACCTACTATTTCAGTAACACGATACTCCTTGGCTGGGAATAATATACAGGATACTCTTTATCACGGGATTAAGTTCCTTGGGATAATTTACTGCTATCTCGCGGGTGATGCCGCAAATCTCAAGAAGCACTGATATAAATCGAAAAATTATTTTATATTATTACTGTTAGATAGCCCATCGAGGAAGGCCTATAATTGGAGCGGAGCTGTAATAAAAGACGCGGATGAAATCGCGAGGGACCACTAGACACTAGTGCAAACATAGTTTGAATTTTACACGTTTTTTTTTCAATAGTAGTTTTACCTACTGGTTTGTTATTTATAAGTAATCTTACGTGAATGCATTTTTACGACCACGCTCTTCTTCGCCCAAAGGAATAGGTGATCTTGGTTAGTCATGAATGCATGATATGGCTCCATATAACATACTTCTTGTTATAATACTTATTTTTAGATATTACTTAGTTTTTGACCTACTACGACCATCAGCAGGAGGATATGAGGTGATTCATATCATCGGTTTGGTCGACAATGAGATGCGATGAGTAATATCTCTCCATAATCCTAAATGCCTGTGTTATTTTTGTATATTATTTCATACTAAATACCTAATAAATAAGACTGAAAAGAAATCTTTCTGAAAACCGTATCAAAATTGGATCGAAGCAACAATTAACATTTCAAATACATATTAGTATTGAAAGTGGTGGCTAATGGGCGGTGTCGTCACATCTCCGTGTGTGCATTATTTTCCCTGTTACTTAACAGTTTTCCCTTCCACTAGATTTTAAAGGTTCTAGATCTTATTTAATATTGAATAGATTTGAGATATCTTCCTATTTGCTACTTTGGGTAAAGTCACTTTTAGATCATGATCTTTTCAGCCTCCTCCAAGTATCGCCATAACGATTGGTAGGTACCTACTGTGCGTCTCGCCTCCATCAGATTCCCGCGAACCTTGCGCGAGTCTAGATTAAATAGATTTGGATTATTAGATGAACTAGATAGGGTACCTAAAGCTCAGATGTGTCTTCAACTGTGGTTCCATGGTAAATCTGATTACCTGAGTACCTATTTGACTAAGTCAGTGAAACTTTTCAAAAAAGTAAGTATGCGAGCTATTCTAGTTCAAACTGTTGCTTACTGACTTCGGGAGACGCTGACACCTAATAACCCACGTTACCCAAATGGCATTTGATGGGGGACCATGTTTCTCCATGATAAGGTATGACGATAACGTTTTTTGGTTACCTAAGCTAAAGGGTGCCTTTTCAAATGTAATTAGTGCGTAGCAGAGGCTCGCAGAATCATACTTCCAGCCTCGTGATTATCAGAGAAGCTACAGCTATCGAGCACAACACTCGTAGTAGGTATCAGAGCTCAGCACTGTGCATTGAGGGTTTATACTGATGATAGATTATGATGACAGTTGTGACGTTCAATGGAATTTGTACAACTACGCATGCACGATAATTACCTGCTTTTTCAATACCTACCGTTCAGTGTCTTTTTTTTATGGTGGGAAAAAATCATCCAATGACAACCCCCGCTCTTGGGCAAAGCAGGAGATAGTGTCAGACCCTTACTGACTAAAAGACCCACCCCGTTCCTTCTAGCCTTCAAACCGGGGCTCGAGCTCCCTTTCGGATAATCCTGGCCCCAGTAGGCTTCGACCCGACTGGGTTCCTGCTGTTGCTGACAACTCCTTGAGGCGCGTGGGAACAGTACGCGCCGTCGACGACTTGGGCTTGGTCCGGACAGCGAGCTACCCATTGCTCACTGTCCGTAAGCCCACGCCTACGGTGGCCGGAAATCGGGATCAAAACCCCGGCGGCGGCGGCGAGAACGCCGTTGCCTGATGCGGTCGGCCTCCTCCTTTGCGAGCATTACTGCTTCGCAGAAGTCGGCGACCGCCTGCCACTCCTCCTCGCTCCGGACCATGGCCTCAACCAAGGCCCGGCGCGAGAGGTCTCCGCCGCCATTCGCCCCCACGAGGGCACGGCGATGCTCCACCCAACCTTTCAGTGTCTGGAAACCTTATACAACGATAAGTCAGCCTCTCTCTGTAAAAAATGTACCTACATACAACATTTTTTTTTGTGACGTAGCAACAAATTTACTGTTTCCAGATTTATTCCTTTGCTCTATCCTAAATTTCAGGAATCTGAGTCAACGGGAAGTACCCTTGAGACTGATACATACCTACGTATTTTATACCGTATCTTTTTTTTAGTTAACTTAGAAGTTTGATTTTTTCAGAGTACTAAAATAGCAGGTTTACATGTGCTATGTACATTCTAAAGAACACTTAATCTTCAGAATGTACATAGCATATACATACATATGTAAACTAATCAATATTTCGCAAAAAAAGAATTGTATTAAAGGTCAGGCTCTATGCGAGCGCAGGCGGCAGTACGAGTATGTATGCATTTAACTCCGCCTTGTTCACGAAACTATATGCCATAATTTGTGCAGCCACATTATGGGCTGGTGCTGCAAAATGCCATCTAAATCAAACGGTACTTCTTAGATTTACTCAAGAATCTTGGATTTAATCAATGATCCCTACGATTTGTGAGCTGTAAAAGTTGGTATCTTCATTGTCAATAATATTTGTAGGTGATAATGAGAAATAGTTGTCACATTTATTCGAGATTAAAACGTTCACCAAAGTTTTATTTTAACAAATACTATTGCTTCTAGACGAAACAGTACCCCTAGCCAAGTTGCTAATCTGCAATAGTTAACGCTTGTAGAAAGCTTCAAATGTTCGGGAATGACGTCGTCTTAACGCTCAGTCACGTGGTCAGAACAAAAGAATTGGCGGCAAGGTCAACTCGAAGCGTTCGGCGCAAGCGAACGGTTGTAACTTGGCTAGGGGGACAGTTTTAAAAACAAGAAGTAGCCTAGTACATTTTGATGCAATCGAGCAAAGTTTGTGATCGCTGCTGAGACGTAATACATGACCGAACCGCAGGCGAGGCTGTTTTAAAGTCGAGTATCTGTATCAGACGACATTTTTCAACACACTCGATCGTAATGAGTGAAATTTCATAAAAATAACATTAGCAGCTTTTTGTGAGAAATGTCCCCTCGGATTTTTTATCAATACGCCTTTGACTACCTCGTGTCGTGACCAGTGGGAGCTGTCACGCGATCAGCCCGATACAATAAATTTAATAAATATATTGTGTCGAGGGCATTGCGACCCAAAAAGCGGTCGGAGTAGGAGCGAATATACGAGTAAGTATGATGAAAACTTATTTGTCATGTTTCATTACTTTTAGCTCATAAGTACCTATAGGTTCTGCCAGCAGTTTCATCTTCGTCAAAGTAGCAAAGTATCTAATGAGAACCACTTTGTGTATTTAATTATTATTTTATTGTTTCTTTCAGTTTCGTTCCAAGTTTCATTCTAGAATGTTAAAACGGTCCAAGTCCATAGCCAGACATTTGTGCAGTAGTAGAAAGATTAGATCAGCCATACTCAAAGTGTGCTCCGCGGAACCCTAGGGCTCCGCAAAGCCTCTTTCAGGGCTTCGTATGAATACAAATTATAATGTGGATGAAAGTATAAAGTCCAGGGGTCCAGGGGCCTTGCCATGACGAGTTAAAATGTCAGGTGTGCTTTAGCTTTTACTAGTGTGATTCTTCAGAACAAACAAGGATTGTAATTATAGTTATTTTTTCTGTAGGTACCTACTTAAAACTCTCCAAGGCTCCATGCCTCTTTCTCGCTCGCACACCTGACATTTTAACTCGTCATGGCAAGGCCCCTGGACCCCTGGACTTTATACTTTCTTCCACATTATAATTTGTATTCATACGAAGCCATGAAAGAGGCTTTGCGGAGCCCTAGGGTTCCGCGAAGCACACTTTGAGTATGGCTGATATAATCTTTCTACTACTGCACAAATGTGTGGCAATGGACTTGGACCGTTTTAACATTCTAGAATGAAACTTGGAACGAAACTGAAAGAAACAATAAAATAATAGTTAAATACACAAAGTGTTTTAAAAAAAATGCATACATTTTTTTGATAATATAATGGAGTAGAATTGCGAATATTTTTTTTACTCTAGGATATAAAAAATCTTTGCTCTTAATTTAAAAATACGCAAGTGTCAAAACAGGCCTTTTATTTTTTGACAACTTTAGTATAACCTGTGCAAAGTTTACGTCAGTCAAAATATTGTCAATGTCAAGTGTCACTGTCAAAGTTAATGTCATCTCGTGCATGTCTATTACCAAACAAAGTCTGGAATTATTTACATCGCTCATATTTTACTTAATTACAAAGGTAGAAACAATAGATATTAGCATATTTCCTCATAAGTGATGTACTTATAACAGCCGACTTAGTTATTGCAATTTAAAACCGTACATTAAATTAAAGTACTTATAACAAGTCAAAACGAAATTAAGTTATTATGTACATACCTAATTCCGGATAATATTGAGTGCTACCATCGAAATGAACTAGTGCAACATACTAAAATTGAGATATTTTATTTCAGAGTTTACAACTCGCGTCACTCTAAGATGTCATCTTTTCAAGACAGGCAAAAAAGCCTGTTCAACCAGCTCAAAGAAGCTGAAGATCAAATTGGTTTTTCTAAAACAAACAAAGCTGCTCCTCAGGATTACGGCACTATAGACAAATACACATACAAGAAACTGAAACGAGAAATGAAACAGTTTAGAGGAAGAGAGAGTATATACAAGAGGCCTGAAGCTAACCTTCGTGAATGCCTCAGGGCCAAAACGATTCCTGACCATATTGTTAACCCACAAAAGTACAAATATTATTCCTTGGCCGATGTCACACCAGAACAAATGTCTGATTCCACAAATACTGCCACTGCGTTAGCACATATTCGTGAAATGGAGGAAAGGGAAGCAGCTCAATCAGTGATGGAAACAAAAACAGATCCAGATGAAGGTGTTTTCAAAAAACCAACTTTCCACATTTCATACGCATTAAAAAGAGCACCTAAACCAGAAGAAAAACCTGTATTTAAACACAATAAAATTGTTATGCCAGAATATGTTGTAGGAGTAACAAAGAAAAAAGAAAAGAAAGTTACTTCACCCTTAATAAAAAAAGATAAGTCACAGAAATCTGAAGATACTGGTACAAAGGTGGAATTGAAACTAGATCACCTTTTTGAAGAAGATGATTAATATTTTTTTTACTTACTTTTACTGTATTAAGTTATATAATTATGAATAAATTATAATGATGAAATGGATTGAAAACATTTTTTTTTAATTTGCGAGGTTAACGTAACACATCCCTGATTCATCATATCATTTTATTTTATTTCTGGCTGATATAAATGCTCTACCTCTACTTATCCATCATTTTACCATAAAACTATAATTTGATATCACCTGGACACTCTTTTTCAATGAAATTCCAGCACTAGGTAAATAAGCTTTCTACTCACTTTATGAAAAACAAAGCGAGTAAAAGCTAATTCTGCACTCAATAGGAAGCATAATAAACAATATTGTAGTGTGTTGTACAGTAGGTACATTAAATAAATAATTTCATTAAGTATGCTTTCCACGCACATTCAAAATTGCACCTATGCCAGCTTACCAAAACAAAGTTGTGCACTGCATAGCCAGTGGCAGTTCATTAATTCCACTGGCCATTCTGACATTCATGGGTATTTATGTCAGTTATATTTAGCTTTGCAATTTATTGTACCTAAAAATTACTAATTGCTTCTATTTGCTTATTACATAAGTTAAAAGGTATAAAACATTCCAAGTTCAGCAAGTTTCATTTGGATAACAGAACGGCTGGAAAATCTTTATATAGTTGTACCATGTGGAATTATTGAAATATTCGTGAGCCATTGCTTATCAATTCTTATTTCACTATTTGTAAATCTACACAATTTGTTCTTTCCGTAAGCAAATAGAAGCAATTGCATTTGTAATTTTTAGGCACAATTTCAGAGCTAAACATGACTTGGCCAGCCATTCTCCAGTACTTTCTCCTCATGGTCAGTATTGTCACTTTAATTTGTGACTATACACGGCTTCATCAGTCTGTTCTCGTTTACAGAAGCACCAACAAATTAGCATTGTAGGTACTTGCCCTAATTATGTATGACATGATATAAATAAGATGAGATGTAAAAGAAACAAAAGTCCAATTACAATAATTGTTAAATGCTTTATTTACATAAGTATCAGTTAGCACTGTGATATAATTGCAGATTCAGATACTATTTCCAAATTCTCTATAGGCGGGAGTTCTGTCTTGCTCTCTGCTGCAAACGCGCTTAGATCACGCATCATGGAGTAAGCATCCTCACCATCAGCGTAGTACTTGGGCTCAATCTCGAGTATTTTGAAGCCAAGACTGTTGGTGTATAAGTTGAGCGCTGCTCTGTTACTTTTTCTTACATGTAGGGACACATATTTTGCCTGGAACCATACAAAATAGGATTAAATAGTTATTAATCATACAGAATAGACACATAAGGAGCCATCCATAAATTACGTCACATGTTAAGGGGGAGGGAGAGGTCGACGAATTATGACATTGTATGACAAGGGGGTGGGAGTGGTCCTAAATTTCATGTCAAGTCACATTTTAAAATCTATTACAATCTAAGTGTTAATAAAAACACGAACTTTAAACTATTACTTTACGAAAACCTCAAAAACATATACAACTGTATCGCTCTATTAGTTACGCGTCGACCGCCTAGGCGCCGTTTGATAAATGCCGCCAAACACATAATGTTAATTTTATTAAAATATATTAAATCGAAATAAAACTGATTTCAGAACCGCTGTTTTCATTTAATAATTTCTAAATGTACAGTAGGGGAAGTCTCACAAATGTGACCAGCTGTGACAAGGACAGGGGGAGGGGTCAAAAATCATGAAATTCGTGTGACATAATTTATGGATGACCCCTAGTGATTAACATCATGCACATTGCTATAAATTAAGTTACAGTACTAGTCTTGCTAAGAGACATTGTGCAATTTTAATTACTGGGTTGAGAACATTATGGAGTTGCTAAATATAAAATACTATTATAATATTCAGAAATTGCCAAAAAATTCAAAAATCTAAGTTAAGATTTTTTTCAGTCATTTAGTTCCTACACATAAACAACAACATGACATAAGGCAGTTAGGTACCTGAAAACACTCCACCATAGCAAGTGAAGCCTGATTCATAAGTTTCTGTGCAAGTCCTAAGCGACGGTGAGACCTCTTCACAGCTAGCGAGGTAATGTGTCCATGTCTGTTGTCCTCTCCATCTTCTTCCATTTTAGCTAATACATAGCCTGAAATGTAATTAAATAATCTTAGATTTTTTTTCAAATCTAATTAATCTTTATTAAAAATCTTGATTAATTTTTGTGGATCTGCGCAACATGTTGATACCAGAAATATCAATTTACATAAAGGTTTCTTAACCTACAATTTAAAAATATCCATTACAATGATTGATGTAAGAGTCTTATACCCAAAACATAAAAATTTACCCTTACGTTAATTGATACTTCTGGTGGATACCAGAAGTATCAATTAACGTAAGGGTAAATTTTTCCTCTCCATCCTCTCCATCTTCTTCCATTTTAGCTAATACATAGCCTGAAATGTAATTAAATAATCTTAGATTTTTTGTCAAATCTAATTAATCTTTAATAAAAATCTTGATTAATTTTTGTGGATCTGCGCAACATGTTGATACCAGAAATATCAATTTACATAAAGGTTTCTTAACCTACAATTTAAAAATATCCATTACAATGATTGATGTAAGTCTTATACAGGTCGCGCGATGAATCAAGATCGCTCGGCAAAAGTGGAAGGGGCATGCGCAGTATTCAATTCTACGGTCTATTTGGCGACGTACGGGCGGGTGTGCGCCGTCGGCGACACGTCATTGGTAGATAGAGTCGCTCTTCAATTCCCGCGTTGCGTTCTTGCCTCTCATTGGATACTGTTGTACTTGGGTACTGTTGCGTACAGCTTGTGTTATCGTATTATTAATACGTAGTCGTAAAAAAAAATGGTTAAAAATAAAGTTTTAAAACGGCTAGCCAGAAAAATGGTTTACGACGTGAATTATTACGTTAAAGAAAGAAACTAACGAAACTATTTTTTTTAATTTTATGTTTTATTTTATAAATTTTAATTTTTTGAATTTACCTACTTACAAGATAAATTACAATCAAAAACTAGTGTTATTATAAGTTATGTTACTAAGGTTCAAACATACGAAATTAAAAATAAAATCCTAACATACTAAGAATTTCTGATTGCCCCCACTATTTTCACCGAGCGATCTTGATTCACTGCGCGACCTGTACCCAAAACATAAAAATTTACCCTTACGTTAATTGATACTTCTGGTATCCTATGTGTGTAAAATCAGTTAATGAGTATAATTTACAATATTGCTGCTGTTACTCATTTTATCAACCTAAGTTGTTTACTCATCTAGTTTGCTCTGCTTGAATAAACAAATAAGTAGTAACTTTTGTGACACTACAAAGACAAAGTCAAATCTTTATTGCAGAACACAATACAATCAATTATACATTTCTGAATGTCATGTGAATGCTCAGTAAATTGTTTTTTACCAAATTAGGCATGCAACTCCATTCTACTTCTTTTAAGAACTAAGTTGAAGAGCTGGGCTAGAATTTTGTAGAGTGGTGACTGTTACATTGCAGTCTAGCTTATCTTAAACCTTCAAACACCTATCTCCTTATACCAAACATAAAAAAAAGAATGTATTTAGAACCTACTTATGATTATGAACATAGTGTTTAGCTGAATTTTTGAGCATTTACTTTTGTGAAATTCTGTGGTATCATGTGATGTTTAAGAGCTAAATATACAGAGATCTTTTTTGTCAATCCCAGAACTCACCAACAATGTGTCCCTTCTCATCCTCAGCTACGTAGCTGAGCTGCGGCCATGATAGTCCATGATAGAAGTAGTACTTCATCTGGTAATTCTCTGGCAAGCAAAGCAAGTTGCAGTGCTGCATGTTCATCAGGTCACTAGGTCTAGCGCACCGGATGTTCATCTTTAGTGTTCTGAAAAAATTTAGACAATAGCACTTAACAATTTGTAACATTAGACTGTTTCTTGTAGAAATATTGCTCATAACATAATATAACAAAACAGACAAAAATTAAATACTGTTCAGAATTATTGTTTAATCTAGATATAAACATGGCAAGACCAAAACAACACAAAGAAATACAACATAATGAAGTAACAACTTACTTTTTTAATTATTCCCTA
The DNA here is from genome assembly GCA_910589285.2 of Mythimna ferrago. Lineage (NCBI taxonomy): Eukaryota > Metazoa > Arthropoda > Insecta > Lepidoptera > Noctuidae > Mythimna > Mythimna ferrago. The sequence continues at coordinate 9,856,780 of OU342693.1, forward strand.
CGAATTTTCCTAGATTTACTTGGCTGCCTGATCTCAGATGCTGGAGGGCTATCTGACATACCACCTAGCAGTTCACGGACGAATCGGAACTTCGATAAACAGCACTTCCACACAATGTACCAGCCTGGAACAAAGGACAATAACAATGTCATACTGCATACATGACAGAACTGGGTAACTCTCGCATCGTATTTATGCGATAGCCAATTAGTAATATATTATAATAAAATGACAAGCTTGTTGGGCTACTTACAAAATAACACAAAGACAAAAACTAATATTACGCTACATACGAAGGTTATAATAGCTAATATCACTTCCTTCATATCTCACTAAGCATAGGTTAATAATTATGAACACGAGGTTAATGCATCCACTTTACCAGAACAACCACTATCTCTTTACTTAAAATTATCAGTCGTAACAAGCGTGTCAGATTTTTAACGCGCAATGAGCTATGTTATTGCTCGTGATTTTTACAGCGCCATTTTGGTTGCTGTAGCGTAATACATTAATTTTTTGTAGAAAGTCCTACTTGAGAAAGAAATTGGTATATCGAAAACATGTAAAATTTGCTCAATAATGTTTATATAATTCAATTTTACATACTTTTAAATCTTGTTTTTCTTCAAATTAAAGGTTTTCAACTAATATATATAACCTCTAAATTGTGACACTAATATATTCGTCCGAAAATCACTATTATTGTTTTTCTAGCAAATAGAGTTTACGAAGAACTGACTTGAAAGCCTCTTGTCCAGAGTATGTAACTACATTAAAGATTTGCAGTTGCAGCGCGAGAGCGCGCACGCGCGTTGCACGACCACCATGCCTGTAGCCTGCATTGCATTTTTTTTGGGTATTTTTGGTAATTTTTCGAGTAAAGTGCTGTAATAAAAATAAAAAAAATGATTCGCAAATTAATTCTTACGTAGTGGAAACTGAAATGTAAAATTATTGTAATTTTATATATCAAGTGTCTGCATCATAGCGTATTAATAAATGGAATTTAATGTCATTACGAAAGACGATAGCGTTAAAGACCAAAGATCTTGTTGTAGAAAAATATATCCTACCTAAGGACTAAAGATTTATCCCTCAACTGGGCCAATGTGGCAATATAGTCGAAAGATATAGCCTTCCCTTAGCGGTAAATAAAAAAAATATGTTTAAGACAATCTGTCAAAAACATACCACGAATAAAAGCAAAACCGAAACAAAACAAAGTTGAATTTTAGTTTTTTTTCTGACTGAGAATAATAAATTAGGTATTTGAAAAATAGATAACTTCTTATTATAGATTTCGTCATTATAAAAGTCATAAAAATGGAAGATGATAGTCAGCAAGAACCTACAGTCCCATCTTTCTTGTAAGTAAAGTAAAAAAAAAGGGTAAACTTTTGTTTTGTTAATTGTAGGTAAACTTGTAAACATAACTTGTAAAATTGTGGGTAAATTTGTTTTAATTTGTAAGTCACTAATTAACTGTTGCAAATATTCATTCTATTATGTGCGTGTGTGTTCATTGTATTTGTGTGTATCTAACAAATAATGTATAAATGATAATAGTTCCTCACCTAATTTCCAGTCGGCACAGGAGTCCTACATTTAGCGATGAAGAAATAAAGTCGTTATTGAACATAATTGATAAATACAAAACGATAGTGTTCAACAAATCCACCACGTCTGCTGCCAGTCATGCTAAAGAGGTTGCATGGTTGAAAATAACTAAATTATTCAATAGACAAGGTTTTAGACACAAGAGAAGTGCAGAGTGTTTAAAAATAAAATGGGATAATATGAAGAAGAAGGCGAGAGCAATGTCTAAGAACTTGTTAGATCCCAGGTACACTGACTGTGATGAGATTACCAGTCAGATGGTGGCCATGATGTGCGAAGTGGAGAACAGCACCTGTGATGTGGAGGAGCTGGTGGACTCTGATGGAGAACACAATGGTAATGTATGCCATGCAACATTCTACAGGGAGGGATGGTTAGACACAAAACTGTGATCAATTTTAATAAATGTTTAAAGTAGTCTGCAACATTGGATTAGCTAGGAATTGAACTATGAAAAAATGAAAAATATTTTATTCAATAACAAAACTGGTTCAACAAAACTGAGGTTGACCTCTCCTTTTAAGTGTGAAAAAACCTGTGTGTAGGCCACTTTCCCTTCACGTGATTACATTTATGTATCTTAATAACCTATATCAAATCTATATGATTCTATATGATCAAATCTATAACATTATTATTAATTCATTAAACCCCAAGAGAATGTCGGCGTTCACCCTCTCATTGTCTTTCTGTTGTCTCTAATTACAGTATTTGAAAGGTTAACAAAAAAAAAAGGAAAAGAGGAGGGGGGGAGGAGGAGGGTTATTAGAAGATATCGGATCTTTTGTGTTCTAATCTTGTGTAACTACAAATTGGGAATTTTTCATGAGAGTAAATAAACATTTTAGTAGCATGTATTCCAATTTTTAGGAAAAAAACTGTGTTACGCATAGTTGCTATGGAAGTACAACTGAGTTGTGTGGTTTAGCTGATGCTTTTCTGATCAACACCTACAATTATGAATTGTTTTTGATGATATCATGTCAGCATTGTTTTAAATCCTGCTGCATTATTTTTTTAACATATAACATATAAATTTTGCCAAATTTTATTTATGTGGTGTTAGAACTTAAGCTATGGTAAATTAAAGAAAAATTAATGCTAATAATAATCATCATGGTAAATTAAAGAAAAATTTAAATATCTGTCTTCAAAAACACATTAGGGGCAAGCCTGAATATTACAGGCTAGATTTAGTTATGTTGTTACATGGTTTCATAGTCGGTATAATTATAAAATGTACACAGGTAATAAAAAATATAGGCATAGATGACTAAACTTTTACTCTTATTATTTCAGAAACAGATAATCACAAGGAATCTACTGAAGGACATTGGGATGCCAATGAAGACAAGGATTTTAACGACTCTTCTTTGGGTTTGTAGGAATTTAATACTGATAATAGGTGTTCAAATATGTCTTATGTCTGAGTATGGTTTCCGCACTTGGTCCTGTGTGGACCATTGTACATGGGTCATGGTGGCCATAACCTCAGGTAGGCTAATTCCAACCAACCAACCTCTGTCCGAAAACAGATTAGGCCTATCAGGTTTTTCAGGGAGTTCAGAGATCCTAAGGTTTGTGTGCGTATTTCAGTAACACCTGTACAGTCAAGGAGCACATGCGCAATTGTCTCTTCCCTCTCCAAGTATGCTCTGCGGATGTTTAAAATATTATGACTTCTCTAGGATCGATTTGCTTGATAGGAATACAAAATTAACACCCATGCAAAGCTGGGGCAGGTCCCAGCTTCGTATGGGTGTTAAAAATCTTTGAAATTCTCGACTTTTCTCTACAATAATATGCTTGTATTATACACCTAAACCCTCATAAATTACTTGTCTATTGGTAAAAACCGCATGAAATTTCGTTTAGTACTTTTTGAGTTTATATTGAATATATATATTTTACTATTGAACTTGGAATCTAAACGGAAGCCAAAGAAAAGATGGATGGATTGTGTGAGAAGCGATATGAAAGAAAAGGGAGTTAGTAATAGCGTGACGAGTGACAGGACAGAATGGAAGAAAAAAACGTGTTGCGCCGACCCCAAATAAAACGGGACTAGAGCAGGAAGATGATGATGATGAACTACGAATCTAAAAAAAAAACTGTTTTGCAGATGGCGCCAAGGAAAGTGACAGGTAATATTTTGTTTTTTATACCATATTATACATAATGTTTAAATAACCATAGATCGGATTAGGTAGGGCTGTTTTATGTATTACATAGGTTAGAATAATATGGATATTCCCCGAGTCTCGTGATTTCGTTGGATTATATGTACTAAAATTATAAAAAACAACTATTCTTGCCTTCGGGACTACAAATGTGCCGAACGGGGGATATGGGTATATTGCTGGCAATATTGCCACCAATATTCATCATCATTTCAGCCGAAACACGTCCACTGTTGGACATAGGCATCCCCCAAGTGTCGCCACATCGAACGATCCTGTGCGTCCCGCATCCATCGGTTTCCCGCTACCTTCACCAGGTCATCGGTCCACCTTGTAGGAGGCCTTCCAACACTGCGTCTTCCGGTACGCGGTCGCCACTCCAAAACCTTTCGGCCCCAACGGCCATCTGTTCTGCGAGCAATGTGCCCTGCCCATTGCCACTTAAGTTTGGCAATTCTTTGTGCTATGTCGGCAACCTTAGTTTTCCTGCGGATATCTTCATTTTTTATTCGATCACGCAAGGAAACCCCGAGCATAGCCCTTTCCATTGCTCTTTGGGTGACTTTAAGCCTTCTCATGAGGCCCATTGTGAGCGACCACGTTTCGGAGTCATATGTCATCACTGGCAACACGCACTGGTTAAAGACTTTCGTCTTGAGACACTGTAGTATGTTGGACGAGAAGATACCGCGTAGCTTCCCGAACGCTGCCCAGCCGAGTCGGATTCGACGGTTGACCTCTTTCTTGAAGTTAGACCTACCCAACTGAACTGTCTGTCCGAGGTAGACGTAATAGACCACAACTTCGAGTGTAGAGTCTCCGACCTTTATAGGAGTGGGCGCTACATGGTTGTTAATCATGATTTTGGTTTTATCCATGTTCATTTTAAGACCCACTCTTAGAGAAGCTCTACTGAGGTCATTGAGCATTGTGCTGAGCTCCTCCATAGTCTCAGCCATGACTACTATGTCGTCGGCAAACCGAAGGTGAGTGATGTACTCGCCATTGACATTAATGCCTAGTCCACTCCAGTCCAGAACCTTGAAGACATCCTCCATTGCGGCCGTGAACAGTTTCAGAGAGATGACGTCTCCCTGCCTCACACCTCGCTGCAGGAGGACAGGTTTCGAGGTCTGGTCCTGGAGTCGGACTAACATGGTGGTGTTTTCGTACAAACACTTCAGCACTTCGATGTACCGATAGTCAATTTGGCACCTTTGGAGAGATTGCAGCACAGCCCAAGTCTCAATCGAATCAAAAGCTTTCTCGTAGTCCACAAACGCTAGGCAGAGAGGCAGGTTATACTCCTCGGTCTTCTGTATGACCTGCCGTAGCGTATGTATGTGGTCTACGGTGCTGAAACCTTTTTGGAATCCGGCTTGTTCGGGAGGCTGGAAGTCGTCAAACCTGCGCGCGAGACGGTTCGTGATGACCCTGAAAAACAGCTTGTAGACATGGCTCAGAAGTGAGATGGGCCTGTAATTCTTCAGCAGGGTTTTATCACCCTTCTTAAAGAAGAGTACCACCACACTTCTGCTCCATGTCTGTGTCGTTTTCCCTTGAGTATGACGGAATCGAACAACTTCTGAAGGGCATTTAGGACTGGTTTTCCACCCGCCTTCAGGAGCTCAGCCGTAATTCCGTCCTCACCCGACGCTTTGTTATTCTTTAACTGCTTCAGAGCCATCTTAATCTCGTACAGGCTGACGTCCAGGATATCTTCAGTGTAGTGTCGAGTCAATCTAGCTCTTGGGTCGTTTGCCAGATTTGTAGCGGGTTTGGAAATTGACGGGTATAACTGTCCATAAAATGCCTCGATCTCTCCCAGAAGGTCCGATTTGGCGGATATGACTCTGCCATCCTCGGTCTTCAGTTTCGTGAGCTGGCTCTGCCCAATAGACAGATCCCATGCAAAAACTTTGGAGCCCTTATTCCGCTCAATCGCGTCCATAATCCTCTCGGTATTAAATCGGTGAAGGTCGCGTTTCAGAGACTTCGAGATCTGTTTATTGAGCTGCCGGGTACGTGCACGCATTATACAATATTCATACTTCAGGCAATATTTCCGGCAATATTTCCACTTCACGGCAATATTGCCATGATATTGCCGGCTACGGCACATCTCTATTCGGGACTAATGAAAGATTACACTTCCTTTCTGAAGGGTAAATATAAGAAGGACGGGATTAAGGATAGTATAATAAATAGATAAACTTGATTCATTAAACCACATAGTTATATTTTTTAACGTAACAATTTCTTATTCAAGAATCAACAATCATTTAAACATTTTTATTCTGAAGTTGTACAAAAACATTAATAATCCCGTGGAATATCCATATTAACATCAATGTTTGCGGTCAATGAACCTAAATAGCCCTACTTATTCCGATCACTGATAATAACATATAGTGCTACCTCCAAGTTATCAAGACATGCATGATTAAAATTATTTATTCTAGTGATGATGTAAGTTGGTTTGATATAACATGGTATGATAGGGTAATTTTCTCATTCAATTGTATTATTTTAGGTATAATAACCGGTCCATGAATTTTTCAATGGATGAATGCAACTTACTTCTTCAATGCGTGCGGCAAGAGAAAAACATTATATTTTCAAAGACAAACACATCTGGCATTCATAAAATGAAACACCGTGCTTGGGAAAGGGTAAGCTAATTCTTTTTTAATATTCTACCTGTAGGGCAGCAGGCACAGAGTCCTAAAGAAAAGCCGCAATCACACGTTATAGGTACCAATCGAAACACTTAAATAACGTGTGACTACGGCTTTTCTTTTTTTTCTGTTCTTGTTTTTCACAAAATTGTTTTTCAGCGACGTTTTTTTGTCCTAGTCGGGTTTTAGTTTTTTATTATTTTTTATTTGAACAATTTTTGTGTTAAATCACTGTGTTCGTAAACTGTTTACGTGAAGCCTTTTCAAATGGTACCAACACGACGTATTTATCCTTTTTTTTTACACAAAACTTTTTTTTGTGTAATGTTCTACATGTAGGGTAGCAGGTACAGAGCAAAGAGTATATAATCACTACGTTCTGTAAAGAGTCCTAAAAAGCGTGTGATATGTGTTACATGACTATTGAGTAATCAGGTGTACATCATTAACTTGAGAAAAATGAGCTTTGAAATTTCTAAACAATAAAATGGCTGTATTTCACAGGAAAAATATTGAATCTCGATATCCAGTGTCTGACATTGATTCACAGAATCGATTGATTGTTTAATATCGATTTCAGAAATCGATTTTCTTGACCTATAAAGTCGATTGTTCGATTGTTAATCGGTTTCAGAATGCCATGCCTGTTTGGTAGTGTGTGCCGAAAGTAGGATTATTTATTTCATATGGATGAAACTACTGACAAAAACTAGCAAACAACAGTAGCTAAATGAATTATGTTTAATTAATTAAAAATAACATTTGATAATCTATGTTTTTATTTTCTTTTTCATTTCAGATAGCAAGTTCATACAATAAACTAAGTCCACAAAAACGTTCTACTAAAGTATTGCGCACGAAGTTTATAAATATGAGAAAATTGGTAAAGCGTAGTAATGTTAAAAAATATTTTAAGGACTTTAACAATAAACATCAAAAGCTAGAGGAGCCCAGCAGTGTAAGCATTCCTACTTACATATCTTATTTATCGTATTATTTAATATAGTATGCAAAAGTTTACTTATTGCGCCACACTCATGAGCTTTAAGCAATTATGCAAACACTGCCACGCACCAAGTAGCGCGTGTTAGCGTTTTTTAACGTTGCTTGTAAGTATCTCCGTTTGTATAGAAAACACGCATAGTCCAACACACCGAAAATACATCCACGCGCGTTCATGCAGATCACGCGCCTACATGCGAAGAAACATGCACACACGCGCGCGGGTGCGGGGCGATACGCAAGGTATGGCACACTGAGTTTCGTAGTGCCGTGCGTGATTTTGTATGAAGTGAGTCGGGGCTGGCGTAAATTTACAAAACGCAACTACGCACGTGGGTGCGTAAAAAACCCGTACGATGATGTAGGTCTGTACTCCCGCAAGAACGCGTGTAGGAGCGTTGCCACGCAACATGCTGCGTGATGAGTGGCAGCGTGATAATCGCCTTATTGATGATCGTGATTTATTTTTATTTGCTTTATGGTAACCATTGGCACCATCCAGTACGTATATCTTTCACCCTTTCAAACTAGCTTTTGCCAACAGCTTCGCCCGCGTCAAAGTAGGTTTCTCCATACAAACTTTGACACCCCGTTTCTTCCCTTTAGGGTATGAATTTTGAAAAACCCTCTCTTAGTGCTCACCTATATGTCGTAAAAGGAAACCTTGTGCAAAATTTCACGCTATCAGGTCCTAATTTTCTATATACATTGACTAGCTTCTGCTCGCTAGCAGAACCTACCTAACCTGCTTTTGCGCAAAAAGCAGTTTTCTCCATACTAACCTTGGAATTTTGGAAAATCCTCTCTTAGCGCTCACTTATGTCGTAAAAGGAAGCGTTGTGAAAAATTTCACACTTCTAGACCCAGTACCTACCTAGTTTCAGTATGTTTCTCCTTTTATTATATATTTTTTGTATATACCTAAAGATAAAATTCTTCATTGCAATAGCCTTTCGTTTTCCCGATTTAATTTGTAATTTTTAATTTACCATTTATGTTAAATAAAAAATTACTTTACTTATACGCTCACATTGATAACTGCTATATTGCTTCTATTTGGCTGTTAGGTTTTTTAATTATGAGGTCTTCCTGTTAGACGTCTGTTAAGACTTATTTTGTTTGGTTTCATTAAACCTTTTTTTATATTCATTTTGTTCACGAAAACCTTAAAATATTGAGATTTTATACGAGTAGTAAATAATCCTGATTTTTATTTCGCTACATCCCTGTATACAATTACATGAGCGGCGAATAAGCGACCAGCGAACGCAGAGGCCCTCGTATTTAAATTAAACAAGATTTACCTATTTTATTATCTTTTTCTAGAAAATCAAATCGGAGCCATTATTTGAGTGCCAAAGCAGTATGGACGCAGACAACGACAGTGATGAGGATTACATTGAGCCTGATAACAAAATGAGCAGTGATGATGTCAACACCTCCATGGATCCTTTGAGCACTGTTCTCAACAGTGATTTAGGTTTAAGTAAGTAGATAAATCTGTTTTGCACTTGCGAAACAAGTCTGACTCCTGGGACTAATTTTGGAGCGCTTCAGTTTACTGATTGGCGTTGGCCTGTGGAACAAAATGCACTATGTGTGCATTCTAGGCAGCACTTGGTCTTACTCCCATACAAAGATTGGCAATGTCATTTATTATTTATGTATTTTTTTTAAATAATTCAATATAGCCATATTTGTAACGATCGCAAATCATATTTTAATGTAGATAGAACTTGACACTGTGTCTAGCAAATACTTATTATTTCAGATACAATTAGCCAAGTAGAAGATAAGGAAGTTGTAAGATTAAAAATAGAATTGTTGAAGTACAAATTGGAAACTGAAAAGGTAATGATTTATTTTCTTTTGGCATTTACTATCGTAGCTGGAGGAGTGGACAGTACCAAACTGTCCCACTGCTGGGAAAGGGTCTCCCTCCATTATTTCTACCACTTCCTGCTTTGCACAAATTTTTGGATTTGTCTGGCCTGTTAGTCTGGGGGCTCTGACTGCTATTACGAAGGTTGTGGGTTCGATTCCCACCCAGGACAAATGTTTATGTGATGAGCACGATCATTTATTCTATGTCTGGGTGTAATTTATCTATAATATGTATGTATTTAGAAATATATATGTATCAATAGTCTAGTACTCATAGCATAAGCTCTGCTTAGTTTGGGACTAGATGACGTGTGAAAATTGTAGAATATTTCCGATTGCTAAAGAAGACATCCAAATCGGCCAGTCACCTCCATTGTTTACTGTGTCTTATGATTATTTTAATTAATTACAGTTAAAAAGAAAAAGGATAGAAGATCTAATGCAAGCCGACGCCGCGGAGCGTGAGAGTAAGGCTAGAGAAAGTTCGCTAAAGCTGCGGGCGGCGAGACTTGAAGCGATCTCTGCGGAAATGAAGCTGCCCCCCGCGCACCCCGCGCTCGTCTACCCCGCCGAGGAGACCAGAGCACAGCACTACATACACCAGTACCATACTACATGAAAGTGTGGGAACTTATCATTAAAAATGCAGCATATTAATGACAAAGAATTTATTTCATATTGGAAGTTTATTGTGTAACATTAACGAAGTTTCAACGGAGCGGCAACGTGGTGCCGTCCTGTCGTTGCCGCTTCGTCGACAAAGGTTTATAGTGTTGTATGTAAGTTGTCAGCAGGTGTACACCAAGCGTATAATGACGAATACACGTCTATGAAGCTACGCGTTCGTGGATTGTAGGCCTGGGCTATATTTCACCGCGGCGCGACCAGTCGCCAAATGTTTACAGCGCTATAGAGACTTACTCACCTGGGGCCCAAGTCTGCTATTTTTATAAATTCGTCATTCCAACACGATCCCATTGTCATTTTGCTAAAAGTTTGTAATCTGCTAATTCATAATGATCGATCATTGATCGGTCAATGGTCTTGTAATAAAATTGTGGTAGAATGACAATACTGAGCTTATTAAAAGCACTATATGCGCAATGACGTCGTAGTGGTAGGTCACTGATCAAAGGAACTGTCAAAATGTTTGCAGATTACCGTATACGTCAGATATTCATTTTTCATTATGTACGAGATTACCATTCTATGCCATTTCTTTCAATGGAGTGTCAGTGGTTAACCATCGGAAAGAAAGTCATAATGACGCCATTTTATTAGTAGAATAGCAAAACTTGTTAAAATCAACAATTATGAAATCAATGATAGACTTGAGGCCCTGGTGTCCATTTGGTTGCGCAACCAATTTGGTAGCGCGACCAGCTTGGACGTGTGGCGACTCTGGTGTCTGTCTGGTAACTCAGGACTACATTTCACCGGGACGCCGTGGCGGCCTAATTGTTCGCGCCGCAATGGTGTCTCGATGAAATAAAGCCCTTAGACAATTTCGTCACTGTTTTTAACCGTTATTGATGATGGCACGCTCCTATGTATATGCGAGCCTGCCCAGTACAAATGACACGGGAACCAAGCGGTACTGATGCCGCGTAATTACTTCTAAAATAATTTAACCTAGACCTTATTTTCGATATTTACATACTACTTTATGAATAACTTCTTATTTACGTTCTTGGATAAATACCCTACGAATAGAACGCTCAATATTTTATAATCTATGCGGACGCTGGCGTTCGCTTGGTGTTTGACATTTATAGGCCAAATGTATATGAGCAAGTCTTAGATATCAAATATTGAACAAAGCTCATTTTTGTCAATGTTTAGAGCTGCATTCCGTTCCCGAAGGCTGTCCTATCGTCATTTTAAGTTTTCTTATTTTTAATGACAGCTCCAAAACTACCATATTGCCAGTGTTTACGAGTCGTGCCTATTTTTAAAGGCTGTCGTTATCCTCATATGGAGTTTCGATTTTTAATTACAGTTTAAGACCAGCCATTCTGAATAGAATTTTATTTTGCAATTAATAAATGTTAATCCTTGTCACATTGAGAAAGGTCCTTGTTCTTATTTCTAGTGTTTTTACTTACTTTATTTCCTCTAGAAAACATGTAACGCTACAGATTCACAACACTTTTCAACGATCGGCTGCTTTCCTGCGGCTAGATTCCCATACAGAACAAACAGTTGTATGGCCTGTAGATAGTTTGTTCTGGGTTTGTCTGTTTGTGTGCACCCACAATACAGGAGATTTTCCTAGTGTTGACCCACACTTAATTCCTGAGGTTGCCACTCACTTAACTCCTAGTATTGCCACACATTTAATAAAATAAAGAAAAACGTATCACTACTGTCACACAGAACATTCAATCCGCCTTTCCTATCATACTCCGCCATCAAGATACAGGCTGTGCCTAGTTTGTGGCCCGCTGCTACTTCCATAGAGTTCAGTGATTTATTTCTATTTAATAAAACAATTTTCAATTATGTTAAAAATTATTTTGATTATTAAGGGGCCGTCTTTCTTTTTAAAAAAAACGAAAAGAAATTGAGCGAATTGTATTTCGCATTTCGCACTTTTTTACAGCGTAAATAGCAAAACATGCCATTTGGCTTTTCCTGTATTAAAAATAACAATATTTCTAATATTCTCGACGTAGGAACCTAGATAAATATTGTCTATAACCGAATATCATCATAATATGTTGGAAATATGCTCCAACTGCAAATGAGCGTGGTAGGTATTACGTTTGTATGGAAATTCATCCGTCGCCGGCCCCTTAAGATAATTTGATTGAGGTTAGTTTTGTTAATTTTTAAGTCTGATATATTTTATAAATCCCTACAATCAGTATTATAATTTGAATTAAGTATACAAATTGTAATAATATAATTAATTGATATAAATATAGAAATAATGTGAAATTAATTTTTATTGTTCTATTTTTTATTTCCCTAAACGTTTAGTCATTTGTTTGGCCCTTCCGTTCCTTTACTGCGACATCAATTGGGATTACACACGCACACCCTGTGCTCTAAGAGGGTCGTACCTAAATGTTCAGAAGGTTCAATATTCAAAGAAAAATCTATGACATAAGGACTAACGTAGCTATCAAGTTTACTATTTTATATGAAGTATGAACCGCAAAAAAATAATAATAGTGCAGTGGAATGTGTGGAAATATCGCTTGGTGATTTCAATGCCGATGTATCTCATTCAAACAATGTATTCGCGAGTGAGCTACTTGATTACTGTAACGAACAACAGTGGACACAAATGTCCACTGCGGACCTTAAACTCTGGTTTTCTTAGTGATAAAGTAATTCAAATACTTAAGAAAATGAAATACTTAGCCAGTCGGTGTGTGTTGGCCATGTTCATCCCAGAACCGAATCTTTTTTTTTTTTATACCGATCGAGACTCAGATGCGAAATTCTATAATGGATGAATAGAACACCTGATAAACTTCACACAAAAATAAGCAGGTAAGTCAGGCGCCAGACCTGCTATTTAAAATCACCCTAGATATCTACGCCAAATATGTTCACAGTTATAGGAAAAAAATATTTATTTCAACAAAAAGCAGCTCTGATTGATCCCTGGTTCAGTAACCTTCTAATACACTGGTTGAAAGCTGTCAAGGGGTCTCCCTTGATCCTCTCTGTGCATGGCAGCACGTTATCACTGTGCTCCTGTCTTTCCTGGAATCCTCAATGGGCGACAGACCAATTACTCTGAGCAGCCGTGGCTCCAAAGTTCAGCCTGCATTATATTGGTTTCGGCGTGATATTGTATCACGTCCTATGATTTTAGTCCTGCCTCGTCAGATAACTATTTTTAGGGTTCCGTACCTCAAAAGGAAAAAACGGAACCCTTTTAAGATCACTTTGTTGTCCGTCCGTCTGTCTGTCTGTCAAGACCCATTATCTCGAGAACGCGTGGAGGTATCAAGTTGAAATTAAAACCATAATTATACTCAGGTCTGCGGTCCCTTCAAGCTGTGAAAGAATCAAACTTTTAAGTTAACGAATAAAAAAGTTACGGCCGTTTATGTCGCAAAAAAAACGTATATTTTGATACTCTCAAAGATCGAAATTCATAGTGTACCTAAGTCACAAAAAAATATTGCAATTCGTAAAAATCTTCGAGAGTCCATTCGGGAATTGTAGTTTGCACGGAACCCTCAGTGCGTTAGTCCGACTCGCACTTGCATAGTTTTTTTAGAGGTGGTAAATGTTCAGGATCGTTCATTGTGGCGTCACTTGGGTACTACCAACTACTATGTCCAACAGTAGATGTATATCGGCTGAAATGATGATGATGAAATGAAATATTCAAATAATTATTCCCGTCCTGCAGGCTTACTCTTGAGTTCAATTCCGATCGGTCGACATTGAGATTGTGACGTTTCGTACCCTTGAATTCAATGCTAGCGCAAAATTGGTTCAAAATTGCGTGACCATTTTGAGAACTAAGTGAAATCGTATATGTTGACAATATTGTTTTCAAGAGTACCAAGTCACGTAACGTCAAAATTGACATTGCAATCGGATTGACTTTACATTGCAATTGAAATTAATTTGGAGAGTAAGCCTGCAGGCGTCGGCGTGTCAGACTAAAATCCACCTGAGTTCCTTCAGTTGCCCTTTGCATTCGAGGACTGCGGTACTTCTTTCGAACATTCCCGCAGCTCAGTATCGGACATCTGACAATCCTTTCTGTACAAATAGATGCCCTGTAAATGACCATTGATCGCACGAGACAGACAGGCAAAGACAGAGCCTATAGTCAACGAACTTCCACTCCCAAAAGACCTCCAAGATTAATCAGCAGTCTGTGCAGCACTCTTTTGCAACGCAAACGCTAGGATGTTCGCAGTTTATGAGAACAGAGCAACTCTGAAAGCTAAATAGTCTCATCAAAGGTGTCCTCATTGGCTAACACCAGAGTAAATGCTCTGATTACTCTGGTCTGCATAAGAAGTAGCTTTTTCAACTACTTAGGGGAAGTCGACACGCAGGGCAACATCATAATTATACAAGGTCCCACAAAAAAGGACACAAAGCTGACCCCTGCGGAACCCCACGTTATCCGATGAACACTACACATATTGAGATAGCTTAGTATAGGTCCACAGTTTCAATATAATTAGAAACCAAGCAACTTTTAAGATAACTAGGATATTCAGACTTCAGGGTAATAGAATGAGACAAAGTTATAGATACGAAAATTTTGTATATTTACTTGATTGCGTTTTACAAGATGATTAAATTATAATTCAATATTAAAATTATTAATATGCATTTGTACAATTTCATCTATACCTAACTAAACTACAACGTCTAAAATATATTACACATCGCTAATATACAACATGCTTTTTACATTGATATCATATCCTACGTCTATCTACTAGTGTCATATGTATAAAGTACAAAACGAAGGTAGGTACGTACATACAGTAACGCTATTGCGGTAAGTAGTTAAGTAATGACAAGCCACAAGTACTATATAAAGGTGAGCTTTAACACAATTTAGTATAATTGAGCTGTTGAGTCAGTCGCGGCGGCAAATGAAAACATTCCCATTAGACTTGACCTCTACATGAATATTACAACGCACTTGATGTGACACTCGTTGTCAACTTGAGCCATTTACGAGGAACATTCAAACAATCCATTAGTAGTTAATAGTAAAAGAATATTGTCACTGTTAAATTCATTTATGCGACGTATTAGATGTCCTTTCTTACGGCTATCATTAAACTCCCACAAGATAGGCAAAATGCAGCCATAATTGTACACTTATGGTCCAATTTATTTATCTCAATAATAGTGCTATTAGGCATGATCATAAAATGTAGCACATTCATTATTATTTTAATTTATCTATCGAGATTAGCTTCGAACACGATTTTAGGCGCACAAGTGTGCTCGCAGATGCTTGGTGAAATAGCAAGAAAGCGATGAAACATCGCAACAGCGTTTCTTTAGCACAGGCATATACGTATGAACACATACGATTAGTCCTCACTTGCATTTGTGAGCATCCTCTCGTTTTTACGAATTTTATAAAGTAGTTACACCACATAAGATTCAATAAATTAAAACCTCTGCTTATATCTCGACAGAATCAATGCCACACATTACAATTCACTAACTCGTTCTATGAATACGGTACTGATGCAAAATTGTATAAAACTGGACGGACAACTCAACTCACTACTGCAAAATGAGCATCCAGCAACTTTAAACTCGCCCTGCTAGTTCGCGGCGAAACGCTTCACAAACAAAAAGTTCTAGTAGCAGCCTTCGATTTATCGTAAACGTATAAAATACTAACATTTAAATAGAAACTCTGCGTTTTATCTTCATCGTACCGGCAGTCTACGTCAATAGGCATCGATCGGCCTATCTCGGCTTCTTTGGTAATGCTACACTCATAGGGGGTGCCACAGGGGCGTCCGCTCGGCCCGAACTCGCCACGGCAAAGCGGACGCCGGGCCTAGCGCATCTAAACAGCGCCCGGAGGCGAGGTGAGAACAGAACCACGACCGATGCACGGAAGTGTTCTCGTCACCTCGCCGGGGGCGTGAGGAGCGGGACAGCAGCAAAACAGCTTCAAGCCCGAGCTCGTCCTTTGTAGCCTGTGGGTACAGGCATTCGGTCGGCATGGAGCCACTTGGACGGCGTTCGCGTCCGTCCATTCAGTTTATATCTGCAGCGTGGCGCGCGACTCAGCGGGCGCGGCGAGCGGCGTGAGCGGCGTGAGGGGCGCGCTGGCGGGCGGCACGGGCGTGGTGGGCGTGGGCGCGTCGGGCGGCGCCGGCGGGTCGGCGGCGCGCACCAGCACGCGGCGCAGCTCGGCGGCGCGCGCGGCCAGCGAGCGCGCCGCGGCGGCCATGGCGGCCACGGCGCCGGCGCACGGGAACTGCTGCGCCGCCGCCTTCGTCTTGGCCACCGTGGTCGCCAGCGCATCCGACAGTGCGTCCGAACATCTCAGCGCTTGCGTCTTCAGTCCTGCATGGCGGGCACTCCTATGGGCAAAAGATAAACATTACATTCATCTGTCGTATTTTTAACAAACGACGATCCACAAAATTAAAATTACACTGTATTTTAAACAATAAAATCAACTGGGGTCATGTGTACCTGTGTACTGTGTCGCCGACGTGCACGATGCGATGCGCGCTGAGCACGACGAACTTGCCATGCGCGAGGAACACGTCGGGCGGCTGGCCCATGTCGATGGTGCGCAGGAAGGCCTCCACGGCCGTGGCGAGGTGCGCGCCGTACGTGGCGGCCTGCGCGGCGTAGAACGCGGCCAGCTGCCGGTCGTCGGCGGGTAGGCGGGTGGCCGCTGCTACTGCGCTCACCTTTGGAATAACGGGTTTAGTTAGCAACATGATCAGAAGAAAAGTTCCACTCCTACATAACGCTTAAGAGAGAGAGAGAAGATCCTCCCTCACAGACAGACAGTGGTCGACGGACCCGGAGCGGGTACGCTCCCACAGTTTAAAACTTCTACACTCGACTCGGTACCAAAAGTTAAAAATCAAACAATCATCTAGTGTTAGTGAAAACGGGCACGAGATTTAGTTCCAGAATACATCTAAACTAAACAGAGCCACGCCTAAACATCTGAAGAAGTGCCTTGCATACATCAAAGACAGGATCCTGAGGATCTTAGATTTTTTATTTACATCAAAATGATCCTGCTCGTGAAAAAGCGATGGGCAGTGGTATAAGATTCCTAAATTTACTCGTAAATGAATGGGTCATTTAAAATAATATAAACAATTTTATTAGATGCCTTACCTCGCCTGCATGATCGGCGTCTCTGACGAGAGCGTCGAAGGAAGCCCTAAGTTTGTCTGGCAGCGCAGCCCTAATCTCTGCGTTGCGCCGTCCCACCGCCGAGCGGGACTCCAGTCTTACGTAGTCATACTCCTCTGTCCACTCATGTTCTGGCACTGGTACTGCAGGTGACCGCCTGGAAATTAAATGTAGACGTTAGTTTTAGCACACAAAAGAGGTAAAGAAACAATCCAGGATAAAGGGCAAATATTCCATTGGTTTCGCATCTACTAAAAAACGCTAAATCACGTTTTGACACACTATATGCACTTGTGCCTAAATCTAACTTTCCCTTTCGGAAGTGGGTACCTAGGCTACTACATGTAACTGGCGCCATTTCAGACCAACATGGCGGGGAATGGCCCCACTCGAGGACATTGAACCACTAATAAACCTAACCTAAAAAATCCCAAAATGGATAAAGTGACTCACCTAAACAACAGCGATGCATTTCCGTTGATGAAAGAGGCAGCTCTCCGCACATCTTCGGTGAGGGAGCGCGCACACGACACTAGTTGGTCGAGCGCGTCCTCGGTACCGTCTGTGGGTTCCCGGTCCCTCTCCAGTCGCTCGGGTGCCCAGTCCCCTGCATCTAGGGCACTCGTCGCCTCGTGCGTTATGCGCTCCGCATCCTTCAACGCCTTCACTAGAGGACGAAGCTTTACAGCGATACCTGGAAATCATACGGAATGGTAAAAAAGTTGATTCAACCAAAAACCCGCTAGTGATTCAGAAGTCTTAAGACAAAAATGCGTTGTCATGCAGTTTGAGGTTTGAAAATATGCTATTTATCACCTCCTTTTGGGTAGGCATGTATGAGTCACAGAGTTTAAAAATTGTCTACCTATCAGGATATTCCAATTCAAGATCAATTCTAACCGACAGAATGAAGGTCGCGGGTATAGCAAATGCACATAACCCATCGTGCATGGCAATACGAGAGAGACATTCATATATTGCAGTGGACATTTTTCATCTAGATGATGATGACTCAGAAAAAATGTCCAAGTTTTTCTTACCTTTATCTTGTGCATCATGCGCGTTGGCGAGCGTGGCGTCAGCAAAGACCGCCAGGTCGTGCAGCGCGGCCCGCAGGCGCGCGCCCGCCACGCGCACGTCCAGCACGCGCGCACGCAGCGCGCCGCGCCTCCGCCAGCCCGGCGACACGTATGAGAGGAGCCGAGATACTGCGGCCGATGCCTCCTCCTAAACAACACATGGGTAAGTTTCCATTAAAATGTCTCCTAAAATACATGTTTTAAGTGAAGATAATAAAGAAATAAAAAATACTTAGACGAATTGGATATCGGAAACTATCGAGTTTTCGTAAGTGTATCTGCTGTTGTTTGTTAGCAAGTCTTTGAACAGCAGTTCCTTCAGCTTTGATATTTATATGTAATAGTGAACTCTCTCTGGATGTGGCTGGAATACCTACTTATATTTTCTAGGTCTAAAATCGCATCACTGTTCACTAACCTGTAATCTATCGAGCGCTTCAAGAGCAGCATCACAGGGCAAGGGCAGCGCGCGCGACCGTGGCACATCATACGTGCTGGAGGCGGAAGCAGCCGAATGCACCGAGCTGCCGGAGTTTGCCGAAGCGCTGGAAGTGGCCGAGGCCAGGGAGCCAGTGCCGCTACACGCTGAGTCGGCACTGGCCGGCCGCGGAGCGCGCGGTGCGTCATACCAGTCGACTAGCGGTCGAGGGCAGTCGTACATGCCGATGCGTTGCACGGGCATTGGGGCGCGAGGCACGTCGTAGTGTGAGCACTCTTCGATCTGTTGGGTAAAATACTTGAATTTGAGTTCGCTGACTAGATGATAATAAAATATAGTCTGAAAAGAAATTGGTAAATCCTACTGTAAAGGTTCCTCTAGAAGCCGTAAATCTCAAGAGCTTACTTTTGTAAAAGCAGGTGACTGTTGCATGGGCATGGGCTGGTGGGCCACAGGTGCAGGCGCTCGCGCTCTCCGCCGCTGCATGGCACCGCTGGCGTCGAACACGCCCGCTACTATCCTCAATCTGTTGCCGGGACATATTCCCTGGAAAAACAAAAATAAATAAAGTGACAGAATCTGGGTAGTAAACACTTTTGAAGCCCAACGCTGCCAAGCGTAAATTGGCTAATAAGAAATTTCTAGATGCAAACAATAACACCATTGTGATAACATTGGCTATCCCCCGTGTCTACGTGATGTTTACAGCCACCATGACATGTTTTTAACTACCTACATAAACATCACGTACACAAACATCTAGGCTTAGGAAGTACCTATCCAGTATCCGTTTTTCCCTGAAAATGACGCGATTTTACCTTGTAAGTGAACCTTAGAAAAACAATACTGTTTTAATCAACTTTGACCGTGACGCTGTCGCAGACAAATGTGGACGTAAGATGAGTCACCAGTAAGATAATGCACGTTCAGGAAATAATAAGCATAATTCTCGTAATATTATTATCGTAGCAGCTTATGAATGGACAAGAGACTAATTGATGTTAAGTGTTTTGTATGACAACACAAATTATCATTATTTGGCATACCTATCTCAGAAAAACAGAACAGATACATCGTTAACTTGAACTTGTCATACTTGTTCTAAGTGACCCCACGTTCCGTATTTGGATGGGCCACCGGCATGACCCTCTAAAAACGTGACTTGTTCATTGTCACTTCCCTAGTTATGTCAGAAGTTCAGGACGTTTGTAGGTACTTTCATAATAAATATCACGTTTTTTCAAGTCAAGATTTTGCTTGCTATTAACTCAGATCAAGAAAAGTTTTTAATTTGATCTGAGACTATTAATTAACTGATGGTTTATTGTCAAGATAATAAAAAGCATAACCTGAAAAACTACGCCATAAATATTTGTATGATCATTGTAGTTCCGGGTCTGGTTTTCTTTTGTACCTATGCGAGTTTTCATATTTGTTAACTCACCCACGATATCTACAGGAGTAATTCCTGGTATGGGACAACTTTTTGTTTTTAAAATATTCTTGCTATTACGACATCTAAATCTTGCTTATGTGAAGGGTGAGACCTCTTTGACTATTATAGACAGAGAATGCATGCATGTTAGTAGAATCATAGATTAAAATTTAAGAAACAGCTGTTTACAGAGCAGGTTCCCAAAATATCTAAAGATTAACACGGTCATTGGTCATAGTTAGTTACCTGTCTTCCTCTAAGCGAGCACAGCCACCAGCCCTCGCTGCCGCCGGTGTTCTGCTCCAGCACGGTGAGCAGGTCGCCGCGCCGGAACGCCAGCTCGTCCGGCGACTCGGCGATGTTGTCGTACAATGCTCGCGCCATACACTGCAACAAGGAGACCACAGTTGTAACAACAAGAAGAATATGGTAGCCATATTTGCAAATATCTATAAATATAAAAGGAGAAACTGACGGACTGACATATGAACGCATAGCCAAAACTACTGAGACTAGGATTAACGTGAATTTTTGCGCAAGGTTTCTTTTTATGACGTAGGTGAGCACAAAGAGAGGATTTTCTGAAATTCACCCTCTAAGGGGATGAAACAAGGGTCCAAAGTTTCTATGGAAAAACCTATTTTCACGTGGGCAAAGCAGCTGGCAGAAGCTATCAAGATATGGATTGATATTATGAGATCAATGTGAATGATGATAATGTAATCAATAAGTAACCGCCTAATCATCATCTTAATCAAACAGTATAAAATATCTACAAACATCATACAGAGAAAAAGTTCTTAATTCAGACTAACGACTAGACACTTTGACGAAATATTAATTAAATTGATACTGTTATTGAAAGAGACACGTACAATGGTGCTCATAGGACTAAGTGCGGAAACCATACTCAGACATAGATAGATAGACTGGAATTGAAAACTTGCAAAAGACATTTTGAAAGTAGACTAAGGCGGTTTGTAGGATGAAGGAAAATTGCAAAAAGAAAATCAAGAGAGATCCTCCATTCACCATAATGTCTTCTTGACTCGCTAACTGGCTTTCTCACGACTTTGGCTAACAAATATTACAAGGTTCAAGAGTTAATAATAAGCTTTATATCCTCAACATTATTCCGCTTTTTCCGAGGAAGCTTACAAATTATAACTTTCAAGTACGTTTTTATAAAGTACCAACCCAAAAGAATAAACATTTTCCTTAATCTTGTTGCCTAGTTAAGATTAAAAGGATTTACTGTACTCAGACAACTTTTCGGTTTATCTTACATATTTATATTATCTTCCTTATCAGCGACATGAAAATCCGTATTTTTAAGTAAATATAAGGTCCAAATAAATAAGTAACCTTGGGTACGAGTGGTATGTTTTTAAATAAACAAGGAAAGGAAAATGAAAAGTTGTAATAAGTACCTAATTAATTAGTTTCGTATGTTTTTTTTAGGTTTTACAATAAGGCTGTAAATAGTACATACTACCTCCACAAACAAAGTTTGTTATGATATAGTGTCATTGTTTGCACATTTTTTAACTGAATGCTTTTCGATTCGGCTTTCGTGGGACGGGGGTGCGGTAAATCACAAAGGAGGTGGCGGGATGAACTGGACCGATTGCCTCAGAACTGGCTTGATTTGCTTCTACGCTGACATCTGTCGCTGATATCATGGAAGGAGTGGAGAGAGGCCTTTGCCCAGGAATAAGAAAGAACAGGCTAATAACACAAGAAAACTTTTGACTTCACACAGCTTATATGTTTAGCCAATGTCAAGTTTAAGAAGTATTAGTTTATGCAACATGCAGCTGCTTTGTTTATCATTAGAATGATTAACACATTCACACAGAGACAGACGCAGGGCAGCCTTCGCTGAAGTAGTTCCTACAATAAAGTTCTCAGCTCACATCACTTTATCCACTATCAATTTTCGAATAAATTAAACGGCCACTGAACTTCAGTCGAATAAATCCCGCCACAAACAATTTTTCTGCACTTTTGAATACTTCTAGAGTAGGTATGCAAATAACAAAAGGGCTATTTTCAGCAGTAGCGTAATTTGTTATTGGCCAATTAGTAGGTTACAAGCAATACCTTCTTTTGCGCCAGAAAAAGTTCATGACTAATTTTCTTACTTGAACATTCACTGAATCATCTCTAGCGGATGGACTTTAACTTTATAGAACAACACCAACCTTTGTATCAACCTACGCATAAAGTATGTTTCTATGAAACAGAATCTAGTTACTGTCATATTGCAAGCTATAATCAATCAATCATGCGTTAGACACATGGACAAAACAGAAACGGCAGCGGCAGCCCCAATCATTTACATATTAAGCTTCGGCACCCGCCCACGTATGCGTTTGGCGCATATGTTGCGCTTGCGCAGCTGCAGCGGAACGGGCGCGTCCTAAATCAGCCGATAATGACGGATCGCATTGTGCAACGAGAGATTGTGGGCGACTCGTGTTGGGGCAGGCCATGTCCGTTTCCGATCGGCGCAATCATTTATGCAACCGATAAGAGAGAGACTGACAATTAGATTGCGAATTTTTGTTGTGTTAATTAAGAAGGGGAATTTATTTACATTCCAATTTCAAGCTAAGATTTTTTTGAAATAGGAAGCGGAGAGTTTGCAATGCAATTTGCAAAAATTTCTAATTCAATTACAAAAATAGCGAGAAATTAAATTCGTTAGTAAATATTTACCGGATTAGTCCAAATGGCTGTTATCTTCCTAACTTCAATGTATCTCCTGCATTTACACATGTTGAATATTTTATTCAAAACACTTCACTTATCAAACTCAGTTGAGTAGGTTCTACAAAAGCTTGAGTTTATTCAGAGAACGTAATCGTAATGGAACCAATTGCACATCTACTCGCTTCGATGAGTCGAGACGTAATGAGCGGAATAATAGCAATTGAAAACAAGTTAAATATATTTGTATCATAAATGTATTTCTATTGAATTTATTAGAACCGGTCGCACAATCGAACTTGCGTCTGAGTCAAAGCTACGTCATACTTGCGTACGAGTCGATGCACTAAACTTCAAAACTGTACCAAATGACATCTTCACCTTTAATTGTTAACTTCCTTCCTCATACTCTAAATTTAATGAGTCATTATAATAATTACGGAACGGAAATATTACATCCAAAACAAACATTTGTGTTTGTGCAGCTTTTGAACCTAAGGAAATTTACTGGTTTAGTCTAAACTGTTTTGATGATTTAATAAATGATTCGATAATTTCTGTCGGACTGTCGAAGGTTCTAAGTACATAATTTTCCATAAGTAAATCACTATTTTTTTAATTGATGTTAAGCAGTGATGCAGTCGTTGATGGTGAGGCGCACTAGTTTATTAAGAGCCTAGGTATTCACTCTAGCCTTGAAGACATTATAATGGAACGGGAAGACCGCGGCAGGCAAATTGTTTCAGTCCTTTGAACTACAAGTATAAACAACAAGACGAAACGCTTAGTCCGGACCGTAGAGGTTTGAACAACGTAAGGATGGACTTTCGCTGTGCGTCGGGCTGTCCGATGTTAGAAAGCAGATGGCGGTATCAAGTCATGCAATCCTGGCGCACATTCTCCAAAATGCATCCTCTAAAATACTAAAAAGCTGGCTACCCTACGCCTGTGCTCCAGGCTGTGTAGATTGGACATAACCAAATCAGGATTTAAAAAATCTGCCATAAAATTTTAGGTGCCCAGTCATAGACCTTTATAGTTTATAAATAATCATCTAACCTAACCTTTAGTTTATTTATGAAATAATGTTTAACATTAATAAAACATGCGTAAGTTACAAAGTTACAATATTTGTATTGATAAAGTTGGCTAGACGCACTAGCAATAAATTAATAGCACATACCAGTAATGTAACTGTATCTGGTCGTTATTTATCACACTACTATTATAAATAAGAAAGTTCGTATGTACTTATATCCGAGTATGTGTGTGTATTTATTACTCCTTCACCACTTTTTATATATTATCAGTATATTTGATAAAAAAAAATTCTATCCTTGAAATAATTCGTACATAATGACACTACATAAAAAATGTTTTGTCGTATTCAGTTTATTTTATCTGAAAATCTAGGCCAAAGTAGAACCTGTATCTGGTAGATTTCCTTATACAAAGGTTTATCACCTACAACAATATGTTTTTCTAATTAGGTGGAAGTTTTGAGAAAATCGTCAAAAAACACAGGATCCAACCAGGACAGGATTCAATCATAATTGAGTTCAAAATCAATATTTTGAACTGTGCTGTACTCTGATTTAGTTAAGCCAGAATATCGTGGTAGTGATAACTAGTAGGCAACGTACTTATAAAGGGAATCTTCGATAAAGTTATCAATATAGTTTTTGCTAATTGCATTCATAATGGAGGAGCTCTCTATATAGAACATCAGATCATAAGCATATCTTCAGTTTCTGTGAAATTGTTACTATTTTGGTGTACAATAAAGTTTATTCTATTTTGTTCTATTTTATTCTATCTCTTTTTGAAAGAAAATCTACCTTATCTAGATGCTAACAGCAGCTATATTATATAGCTATTTATAGGGAATTCTATTAGTTTAGAGATACTGTGGCATTACCGAGACTAGCTTCTATCAGCGATTTCGATTGAATGTAGAAAATTATCCTTAGGGAATATACTCGAGGTATAAAAAACTTAAAATATCATATGTCCTACGAGTATTCCAGGACATGATCTACAAGTGTACCTTTCATTCGAATCTGTTCAGAGATTTGAGAGTGAATAATGAAGGAGTAAAACACACACATATACCTAGGTAGGCACAGGTGATTAGTGTGAACTAGTTCAAAGTATAATTAGGCACAGAATAATACTAACAAGGTTTAATTTATATTGAGTTCCCAACATCCTATCTATATGGGATCATGTTTCAATAGGGCTGTCCCTATTGAAAAATACAATCATATGGAAAAATTACAATATTGCACATCTTCAACAGCAAGTCATAATTTATGACGTAATGTTGACCCAATATTTATTTCTAATAGAAAAAGATATTATTACAAAATGTTAACGATTATGAATAAATTGAATGACTCAAGTTATTCAATACGTACGTAACTATTTTACAGTTTTCAGATTTTTTCAGATATTTGTACCTACTGTGAGACCTTGCTTCATGCCAAATTTCAGGATTCTAGGTTTTTTTTTTCTTCGATGGGAAAAATCATCTTATCAATCTTGTAATCAATTTCTTGGTGTATTTAATAATGGTTTTAGACACAGAACACAGGAATCATACAATTCTTTTGTTCTGTGTTTTTAGATCCCTCGAACATTTAAATCTTTATCATTTTCTTTATAAAACCTATAGTTATTTATTCTGCGCCAAAAACTACGAACAAAAACTAGCGAAAGCTTTTAGATTCTTAAGTGCTCTATCAAAATAATCTCAACTTAATAACACTTAAGTAGACATTACTAGAAATTAATCAATACTTTCTCTATGCCTTTTCCTTCATTAACCGACTCCATTGATCGATGAGATGACAAAGATGCTGCAGAACCGGATGCTCGTGAATCATGAAGTTGTTAAATGACGCTTCGATTCGCAGAAATTGTACGGTATTGTGCGCAAGCGCCTATCGTAGGCAGGTAATGTAGACAAGGATGGCAGGTATCCGGATAAAAGTCGATAAAAATCGTCAATTCGAAGCCATTTCCAGCACTCATCTCAATCATATTGACAGTTGTAGTAGCTTAGATATTATTCGAGTTTGGCACGGTGATTGGAGTGGAGGAAGTTTCCTTCAAAAACATTTTTTAGGACTTTTTGACCCCTTCCTGTGTTCTTATGCATAGAATCGCAAAGTGCACGGAAATATGTGTAATACATAACACAAATATTGTATTATCAGCTACCAGTTTCATTTGTCTACCATCTCTCCATATTACTCCAGAAAAATAAAATGGCCAAAATTTATAGGCTCATGGCTAAAATGAGTCCGGCCAAATTCGTCGGTCAAATTATCCGGTTTTGTTAGGCTCTTACGATTTACCGATCCCCAAAAAAATGTTGCTAAAAGTTCAGAAGTAAAATGAAGTATCAACAAAAAAAAAAAACGAAAAAGAACAAAATAGCTTTAGGCTAAAACTCTATGATTTTCTAGTTACTGTGATTATGTGTCTCAAAGTGAAGTCCCTTGTGATTGTGAGCGCTGTTTTGGCTAATATGATGAAGACAGACAACATAAGAATATATAAGTACTTAGTATGTAAAGAATAATAAAAAAACCGGATCAAATTGTTACCTACATTCTAAAACTAAAAAAACCGTACCTTTACCAAGTTAACATATCCAGCGTTTTTACCCAAAAGCCTGACTAAACCGGCAGGGCTGTTCAACATCCGGTTTTAGACTCGTTACAAAATAAAAGGCCAGTTTTGACATTTGAGAAAAACCCTAGAATGTAACTTGGAACGAAACTGAGAGAGACAATATAATAATAGTTAGGGATCCGGTGTAGTAGTAGCTATTTTAGTAGTAGTTACACTTAGAGATGTGCCGTTGTCGGCAATATTGCCGAGAAGTGGGAATATTGCCGCGACCAAGCCACCAGCCGGACAAGGCGTAATGTAGTCAAAATACAAATGTCAAAACGCTTTTATTTTTTGACATCTTTAAGACTTAGCAACCCTAAACGTATGTACATAGTTACGTACAACGAGAGTGCCGCGAGGCCGGTGAGGTCATTGGCTTGACCTTTTAATACATGGATCCTATGCCAATCAATGTGACTTCTCGTGAATATTGTTTTTCCTTGTTTTTGCCGTCTAGACAGGTAAAAGGAACGAACTAAAAGCTTTTGTTAGGGTCCCGTACCTAAAGCGTAAAAACGGGACACTATTGCTAAGATTCCGCTGTCTGTATGTCTGTCATCAGGCTGTATCTCAAGAATCGTGATAGCCAGACAGTTGACATTTTTTCAGGTGATGTAAGTAATTTTGTAGCGCTTTAACAAACAATACTAAAAACTTTTTAATTTATTTTGTATTAAAATACTAATAATAGTTTTATTTTAAATAGATATTTTAGTGGGGCTCCCATACAACAATTGGGTTTTTTTGCTGTTTTTTATTCCGTACATGAGTCTGACTCGCACTTGGCCAGTTTTTTTTAATGATCTCAGTCACGTCTATTAGTGAAGTGACCCGAATTAACGGCTGTATTTTAATGCCAATGATCTAGTTGTGCCACTATCTACTCGATTATAAATCAATAAAATCTAATCTAATATAACTTCAAAGCTCCACCACAGATTTGCCTAACGCCTCATTCAAATTTAAAATTAGCTCAGCTGCTCTTGATTACTAGGAACCGACTTGCGACTGTCTAAATTATTACTTTCTTAAAAAAGTTGTGATAAAATTAAGTCCTAACGTACCTAATTAAATTAATTATGTCAGTAAATATGACATTCAATGTAACCGAAGAGTTTTGTTTTGAAACTAATGCTTTAGTAAATAAGTACCTAGATAGTTTATAAGGAAACTGAAAAAAATTCACATTAATTAAATAATATCTATATAACTCGTAACATTATTTCGTAATACAAAATTCCAAAATTTAAACTACTTGCAAGGAAACTGAATAAAATTTCCCATGAATTAAATATAAAAACTAGGTACTTGTAATATTATTTCGTAATACAAAAATTCCAAAATTAAAACCACTCTCTGGTCATATTTAAGACCTAATCAGCCGACAAATAAGTTTCTATAAATAACGAAATGTACAATTGTATTAACAAATCGCGCCATACGAAACCACGCGCCAACCGCAAAATGACATCACACATTTACAAAATAAAGATGTTTATTGTTTACGACTATTCAATCAATGAACTGGAATAAACCAAGTTTTCCTTTTAATGAAATGCCATTAGCCCTTTGCTAATTTAATTGAATGAATCACACATCTTCTATGAAGATTTTCTTTTAAAAGGTCACTTCGTCAGAACTACAAAAAACAAATTACCTCGTATATTTCTAACTAGCTTTTGCCCGCGGCTTCACCCGCGTTCATAAAATACAGCGTATGTCACTCTAGAATAAAGCAATTTTTCAATCTATAATAAAAAAATTTAGCAATCGGACCAGTACTTTCAAAGATTACCTACTACAAACAAAAAAAGAAATAAAAAAAACAAGCTTTACCTCTTTATTAAATTAGTGTAGATTAACCTGTTAGGATGTGGGTACGTACCTATGTATAGGTTATCCGACATTCGTAGCGAGATGGGGATGTATCGGTCATTGCCCCCCTGCCCGAATATTGGTCCTGGATGAAGTGCAGCCGACACGTGCCACTAATATGACCAAATCAACCGAATGGCTGGTCCTCGCGCTCTACTAGACCTCGCCATATGATAGTGGGTCGAAAATCAATGAGGAACGGCAGGGGACTGAATGGCGGGGCTCGGGGCGGCGACCTACGAAGGTCGCACTCCCGTAGTACGCGAAGGGTTAGCACGCATGCGCCAGTCTTGCGAGAAAAATTGCATATTTTTACAATAGTATTTAAAATAGGTTAAAATTTTTAAGGTTCTTTATTTAATACACTTTATTTATTGACTTGACTTACTGTAAAATTAAAAATGTAATGACAACCAATCTCTATTCTATCGATTTCCTCGCAATTTCAAAAATAATAATATTTATTCAAAATTCTTTACAGGATAAATTAATACATTTGTAAATATAAATCATAATACGAGTAAGAACAACTAGATACTGCCAGTGGTTTCATCATCACCATCATCATCATATCAGCCGAAAGACGTCCACTGTTGGACATAGTCCTCCCCCAAGCGTCGCCACAACGACCGGTCCTGTGCGTCACGCATCCATCGTATTCCCGCCAGTGATTTCGCCCTCGTGAAAGAAGAAAATTGTCCCCAGGAAATATACTCAGAAAACGTTTATTTCATATAGACCAATTACAAGGCACTTTTGAATTGTCAAAATGTCGGTCAGTCAAACAAGTGAAGCTAAATTGCACGTTCCAAAGAGCAGATCTCTATGGAGAAGAACGTGCAAGAAACTCCATGGACACTTTAAAATCATATTGAGTTACATGAATCTTCGTTATATATTTCTTGTTGCTTCTATTCACAATGAAGATAACTAATAAAAATTAAAAAAAAAAATAATAACAAAAATAGAAATTGAATAATGTCACTGGCAGCTAAGAGATGACCAGTCTCAACTGACGGCGCCCGTTCACGAGCATGACGCATGTACCAGCCCAACTCAGCTCAACCATTTTGAAGGGAGCCGAATGACCCAATAACACGAGCCACCATCAGCGAGACATTTGAGTGAGCATGACAATCTCTCAACTGCTATGCTTATAATGTCAAACAAGTTGTATACTTGCGGGATAGTAAGTCTATATCCTATATGTTATTCCAGAACATGGCCTATCCGTGTGCCAAGTTTCAATTAAACCCGTAAAACGTTTAAGCGTGAAGAAGTAACAAACATACAGACCCACAAACTTTCGCCTTTATAATTAGTGTGATTCCTGATTCAAAAAACATTTTGTCCTTCAGCAGAAGAAGATGGTTATGAAAACAAATATAAGTATGAGGAAGTATTAACTTTAATTAGTCTAGCAACACCACCGAGTTGTGTTAATCGGAGGCCATTACAGCGGTAGCCAGGCGCCTTGCAGCACGTCTAGACGAAGATTATTATATTTTAATTAAGAAAATGATCGGCTGTAACACCCACCCGGTAATAGTCTGCACAGATGAACTATTAGTAAGAACCTACCCACTGGAAAATACCACTTTTACAGTGTGAGATCTGCTGGAGTATGGTTGATCTAACTCTGTCCGCACTGAATTAATTCTCTGATGCTTCTATCATTTTTTATGTATCGTTTTTGGCTTGGATACTAAGTCCTTTAAGCCATGTCTTCGTATGAATAGTTGATTTGTTTACCATTAGAATATGGATGTACCATCAAAGACTGTTCCGCCTGACCACAGGGATGTTCACTTGAAACTTCAAAACTTTAAAGACTTTTTGTTTGGCACCGCGCCGCAGGATTCAAGCGATTGATTAGGCAGAAATGACCGCGATGGTACACATTCATTTCTGTAGTATTTGGCAGCAAATAAAAAGATATATATCAAGGAAAACCTTCTCGGCAAGATTCGCTTAGGTAGTCAACACTACAATGAAATTCACAGCTCCATTTTACCGAGTTCCGTGTGTAATGATTTCACACATTGTCCAGTTGTGCAGACACTTGACATATAAAACTACACTAATGTTAAATTAAAAAAATCCCGCAAAAAACTGTGCCTCTATCTTTATCTGTCACTTAGAACCAGGGATATTATGAATATTATTTATTTCAGATCTGGATACGAATATAGTAATAATATTGTACCAGTTTCATATACGGTTACAGATATGAAATTATTCCGGATAATCCGCTAGATTACGGTACGCTCGGTTACGGATATTAAAATTTAAAAATTATAAAATCAAAATACAAATAGCAAATATTAGAGTTTTATTTCTACTCAAGATTTTATTATTAATGTACTCGGCAAACAAATAAAACCCTGTGGTTTATCAGAATGCGACAAAATGGTTCGGTTCGGTTCGGTTCAGTAACGGGGTACCATTTTTGGTAACTCGTAACCTGTCATCGCCTTTATCCGAAACTTTTATATCTTTTTCGGTTATGATTACGGATATTTTTTTTATTTCGGGTATCAAATAATTTCGGTTATGGAACTCGACAACATCCCTACTTAGAACCGTTTTTACTACAGCGACAAAGTTGAGAGCGTGTAGCCAACCACCTCGTCGATTCCGCCGCATGCGATCGCATTCCTGCTCCAGAAAGATAGAAATAGAGAATAAAAGTGCAATTCGTTGCTGACAGATGTAGCACAACTCTTATGAAGTTGTGTCATCAATAGAAATACTCGTGTTGTTGTAGGTGTAGGTAGGTATGTACTTTATACATGTATATATGTATTTATCATTTGTGGTTAATTAATATATCTAATTTCCTAATAAGTGCCTACTTCGTTAGTTATCATTATTTTCCTAAACAAGGAAATTTATTTAAATAGTCACTTAGAAAATGTAATTATTACAACTATGCGTAAACACAATAGGGTAATTTCCAGGGTCAAAATAATTACATTTTATTTAGTCCGTATTTTAGATTATAAAAAAATATTGGACATGTATTTTATATTTCTTCGATTAAACAAAAAATAACAAAGATATAACCCATTAAAGTTACGTGTGACGTCACCCCGTGCGAAAATATGCAGCGCGGCGTGATGTTGCACGTAAATTTAATGGGCTATATCTATGTCATTTTTGGTTTAATTTACAAATAAAAAAACACGTGTCCCTTATTTTTGAATAATCTAAAAGACGGACTAATTACATATTTTACGGCAACTACCCTAGGCATAGGACAAGTGCCTTAGTGGACTAAGACTAAAATCAGACATTTTTATTCAAGGTAGGTATTTAGGTACCTACTTACTTACTAATAATAATAAATATTTATCATTTGTGGTTAATAAATATATAACCTAGTATACCTAATATGTTCATAAGTAGGTATCTACTTTGTTATTTGACATTTACTTAATAAATATTTTCCTTAGACTTGTTACTTTCATAAACAAGGAAATTTCTATATATGTGTAGCCGCTTATAAACCTATGCGTAATAATGATTTCGACTCGTACTTTATAATATTGCATAAAACTTCATAATGAAACTGAAGACACTATCTCCCGCTCAGCCTAAGGGCGGGGGATGTCATTTGGATGATTTTTACCCACCAAAAAAAGGGTTTGAAACTTATTGCCTACTTACTTTCTAATTGTTTTTCCAAAATCATGTGTCGCTGTCGTGAGACCGCAAACGTAGTTTCAGCGATCATGTCAAACAAATAAATGATTTTAGAGTTGGATATTATGGATAGCCTTTTTATCGACAACAGGTTACATAGCATCTTAGCCACGTGAGCGGAGCAGTGACCAAAGACGCGGGTGAAACCGCGGTATATAGTGCATAACAGTTAATGTTGTAAGGTAAAATTAAACGAAATTGATTAAAATTAAAACTATTACAAATGTAAATGATTAATGTACCTAAATGCGGCGAAGATGGTGTGACGATCCATGTTCGCGGGGCAAATTAGCCCAGAAATCACGCTAGACAGAAAAGTTCGGAAGTAGAAAGGGGAGGCCATTGCCCAGCAATGGGACACACACTAATAAAAAAAAGTAAAACGATCTAAATTCATTTTTTCTTTTTATTATTTTTTATAGGCTCGCGTTTAACCACCATCTCACCTGATATTATTATTTTGATATTTAAATTTATCGTCTCTAGTTTATTAGGGTTCCGTAGTCAACTAGGAACCCTTATAGTTTCGCCATGTCTGTCTGTCCGTCTGTCTGTCTGTCTGTCTGTCCGTCCTCGCTTAATCTCTGGGACCGTTAGCACTAGAAAGCTGAAATTTGGTACCAATATGTATATCAATCACGCCGACAAAGTGGTAAAATAAAAATTGGAAAAAAATGTTTTATTAGGGTAGCCCCCCTATATGTAAAGTAGAAAGTATTTTTTTTTTAATTTCAACCCTAACGTGCGATATATTGTTGGATAGGTATTTAAAAATGAATAAGGGTTTACTAAAATCATTTTTTGATAATGTCAATAATTTCGGAAATAATCGCAAAAAAAACAAAAAACAATGTGTCCCCCCCTCTAACTTTTGAACCATAAGTTTAGAAAATATGAAAAAATTCTGAAAAGTAGAACTTTATAAGGACTTTCTAGGAAAATTATTTTGAACTTGATGAAAAGAACAGTTTTTGTACAAAAAAGACAAAAAGGTTGTACAAAATAATTTCTGGACTAAGTTTGTAGTATAATCGTATATGCAAGCATTGTTTTAAACTCATTAGTGGGTACACTTATTTTGACGGACGGGAAACTACGGAACCCTACATTGAGCGTGGCCCGACACGCTCTTGGCCGGTTTACTTCACATTACAGCACTTTATTTACTAGACTTAGTACCTACTTACCTACTAGATGTTAAAAACACTAACTTCAAAGCTGTACCTAACTGTAACGTGTGCCTATAAATCTTAGGTACGATTTCTTCCTGAAACTTCAACTGTAGCAAACGTTAAAGTTGAACATCCAACAGGAAAATTGCGCGTCGTCTCCTACAAATATGGGAACAGGTTCCTAAGGAAAACTTTGTCCTCATTCATGGCTGCCAAGATTTTACGAGGCGGTAAAAAATTTGAGACGCCTTTTTAGGGGTAAAATAAAAGCGTTACCATATTTCTTCTTTATGTTTAAGTGATCATTTTTTGTGTAGTACGGAAAAGATGCTCAAGCTCTTGAGTAGGTAGCATTATAATATCTGCATAAGTGTGTTGGCAGAGCCGGATTGAGCCAACGTGGGGCCTGGAGCAAACTCTATCGAGAGGCCCCTCATCTTTATAATTGGCAACAAATTAAACATCCTTTTCCACACAGACCGCGAGGGCCTTAGGTAGGGATAGGTCCATAGATAAATATGCTTTTAGTTGTGCGCGCATCATGTAAAATGTACGAAATCGATCTAGATAACTTTTATACATTAGAATTGTGTGTAATTTGATTTATTATTTAGGCTTTGTTTCATCGCAATCGGTTGACGATATTGAAAGATATACTACATTCATTGACTGTTAGGCCGTACGAAGTTCGCCGAATCAGCTAATAGTTTATAATCTAAGGCACAGAGGTATCTTGACTTGTTTTTTCACGTCCAAGCGGGACCCACCCCAAAGCGAGAGGCCCGTAGTATTTGATACTGTCTTGCTACATGGTTAATCCGGCCCTGTGTGTTGGTGTGTTCGCAAGATAGAGAGTAGATTGCAATCAGCCGCATAGATTGAGATACGCGAGAAGCGTTTTATTACCGGCACGTAAGTGGTCGCCGCGACATCCATTTAGAACCCGCCGAGATAATCTCAGCAGATAATAGCTAGTCTATGCAGAATACTGACGAGTTTTTCAGCAGTTCTAAGTTTTTTAGGACTAAAGCTAGATGATGTGATATACGGATCTGTACCTACCTGTCTAGAGTTGCACTAGTAAAGCATTGAAGTAGGTATACTCAGCTCTAAAAAAGTAGTTTGACATGTGATCTGCAGGAGACGCCCTGCGTCGCAGAGCGACTCCCAGTCACCGGAAGCACAGGCGAAAGCTGTACCGACTTTTTTTTTACCCGACGCCGAACTATGAGCTACCCATTGCTCGCCGCCTTTGCAGACGACCAAGCCCGAATCGACGTTGTATTCCACGAGCATCTCAAATAAATGTCAGCGATACGTGCGGGACTTGCTAGAGCCGCTAGGGCTGCGCGATTTTTCGAAAGAGTTAAAGAGTAGGTAACTGATGAAACACGGGCTGGTTTTGATCCACTCGATTTTAATGATTTTCCATCTCAAAATCACGTTATTAAATTATACTTAATATCCTTTTATTTTATAGAAGTAACTATACTTATCCACGAGTCGCCTATTTAGTTTGCCTTTCAATGCAGTGATGTTTATCATAATACGACGTTCAACTGCCACACTCCGACGCTCAGTCAATGACCTATCCCAAGAGATAAAACATCCCACGCATCACTATCCGAAACTATGATCATAACTATCATGGCTCTTTAATATCACATTTACAGTGCATGGCGATCATTATGCCTAATAGTGACTTGACTAACTGTTGACTGACTCAGTTGGTTTATTGAATTCATTGAAATACTAATTTGAGTAGCAATTAAGAAACATGTTTGTTATGCGTGTGAACTTGTCGTAGGTGTGTGTGATGTTACGGGACAACAGGCCAGTGTTGATATTCCCAGGAGTGCGTCATTTGACATGATATGTGACGCCACACACAGCTCTGTGTTGTTCGGATACATCGCACGAGCGTACACCGGTGTTACCATAGATAACGTAATACAATAAATAAGGTCCTTGTTCGATTTAAACAAAGAGGTTTTACTGTTTTGTAAGTTTTTCGGTTCTCAACGGGAAAACCTACCTTGTCTACCTAGAATGATAAATAATTTCACTTACTGTAGGTTTGTTGTGCATTTGTCAACAATGGACAATGTAGAAGAAGACACTTAGCCTCTGTAAGTACAGTGATTAGATACATTCCACGAATATCAACTTGTTGTAGACCGTTCTTAGTGGACACTTGAAGAATACAATGAGTTTACTAACAAGCGTCTTGAGTTGATTGATTATTATGGTTTCTCGACTAATACCTAAAGTCTTATTTACCGTTATAGATTCATTTAAAGTTTATTAAATTAAAACCAAACAAAAAATGATTTGACGCCAGCAATCTCGCCTTTCACGTCATCATAAAGATTGAATAAGATTGTCTATTCAATTCTCAATACGTGGTCTTCATATTCATAACGATAATTATATTTTTATGATGTACACAACAGTGCCCAAATTGGATAAATTTATTTCATTAGATTTTTATAAGCTCTTACAGCTATTTGAGACCATAAACTTAACTTAATTACGATTTCGAAAAAGAAATATTAAAAATGTAAATTAGAAAATGTTATTCATCTCGTGAATTGAATAACATCACCGCATCAACAAGGCGAGCAACGCAACCAAGACCAAGGGGGTGAATTGAAAAGATCTCCCTCCGAAGTCCCGACGAGAGGGCGAGGGCGACGGAGGGACGAGTGATGCAATTTTGCAGTGCATTTTATAGATATGCAGACACCAAAGAATAGAAACGATTTTTTTCCTCTCTTTAACCACGGGAACAATTCTTTAGGGGATCGCCGACTTTTTGTACATCGAGCGGCACGTTCACAATGGCGATTTGAACGCTAAATTCTGCGCGAAGGAAGCTCCAGAGCTTTTGAAACATGGTTGCTGTTTTATTCACAGGAAAATGATTTTAAACTTTTAATCGCGTCCCCATTTCTGTCCCAATTATGCATCTGTCGGGAAGAAACGTCGGCTGGCAGCAGTGAACGTCTGACACTTGTAGCTTGTGTCACGACGCAAATTTGGCAACGACCCAAACGACACGTCGGTAGCAACTCGCGCGGACAATACGCGACGCGGGCCCATTGCCCAACTATATGCGACGACGTGCTCCGAATATTAACTCGTGTTTTGGTGAAAATATTACAAACATATCGACAAGGTTCCAAAATGGCGCCCACAGTTTATAAACTTTGAGCAGCTTATGAAGTGTGACTTTTATACAAAAGAAAAAGTTTCACTCATTTTGGGCTTGTACATTTTCCCTTAACACAAAAACCCTTTTATTTTTACGGATTAATTACTATCAGACAATCAGATGGGAATAATGAACCAGGACATTTTACAAACGTATTTAAAACCAAATTAACTTATCAGATTGAGCATTAAGAGATTACTGAAACGGAGATTGTAAAACATGGATTTACTTCGACGGAAATTTTCTTTCACATCTTAATGGTTTGTTCTCGGCTGCTTCGTATTCCAATATCAAATTTCATGTTCATCCTATCACCATCAAGTAAATTCCCATTTCCGAAAGACATAACGTTTGACTTTCATTGGGTTTCCAGTCTTTACAGCACGCAGGTAATTACACAGTAATTGGAAAACGGATACGTCCGTGTTTCTTTACAAGCTGTAATATGTGTTGATCATATGATAATGTTACGCCATTAAACGTGAACCCGCCATATCTCCGAGAAAATAAAGAGTAGCACGTAATAATTAAAACGCATTGCTGTTCGAAAGGTCTAGAATGGTTGTACGTAGCCAGCCTTAGAAAAATCTCGAAACATCCACAAAGTACTTACAACTAGTGGGTAGGCATTTATCTAGGATAAGGGAAATGATACTCTCCGACGTTAACAATAGAGTCGAAATTCGCATGAAAGTGACTCTTATTACCACGAGTAATAAAAATGATTTATGACTTCGAGAAGCGATTCAATTGTTCTGGAATTCTGGATCGTTCGTGGGACGTCGGTATCTAGAATTTTCTTGGCTCCGCATATAAATACGAGCCCCCGGCCGGAAGCGAGTCAGTTGTGATTTCGACTGCGATCAAGAGCGAACTACCCTAGTACTTGAAGTGATTTTATCTAACGACCTAAGCGATAGTGTAACGGTACTCTAGTGTTAATTGCGATTCGGATTATTGTTGACTGGACTATTTTGTTATTGTTAGTGGTGAATAAAGTTGTCTCTTAGTAAATCGGCATTTGATTACCCACGTACGTAACAACTGGTGTCAGAAGTGGGATGCCATTAACACCGAGAGACGACCTACAGCGACCACGAACAAGAAGGCAAATGGAGATGGATGCTGCGCGTCATCGTATGGAGGAGGAAGATCAGGCTGGTATGGTAGCAACAGAAGCTGCTGAGGCGCCAACAGGACCATCCTCGGAATTGAACCTCGCTGCGGTGTTGGCCGCCATGCAAGCTAGTATGGAAGCTGTCCGCCGCGACCAGGAAGCCGCTCGCCGCGACCAGGAAGCCGCTCGCCGCGACCAGGAAGCCGCTCGCCGCGAACAAGAGGCCAACCAGCGTAAGCTTCAGGACCTAATCGCAGCGAACCAGGAAGAAGCTCGCCGCGAACAGGAAGCCGCTCGCCGCGATCAGGAGGCCAACCAGCGCAAGCTCCAGGACCTCATCGCGGCTAATCAAGAAGCTGCTCGCCGCGAACAGGAGGCTAAGCAGAACTTAATCCTCGATAAGATCGATCACGGCCTCGTCACGTTGGGCGAGAAGGTAAAGAATCTCACCGTAGAGGTCAAGGAGGTTTCCGCCCGAGCTGATAGCCTCGAAACAAGCCTGCTGGACATCAACAAAAAAATTATCAAGCTCGAAGCACGCGAACCCGTTGCTGTCGGCTCATCATCGCACACCCCCTGTGCATCTGCCGCAAAATTTGATGTGCCGCGTTTTGATGGCACGTCTTCCTGGACGGCATTTAAGTACCAATTCGAGACATTGGTCGAAACAAACCGCTGGGATGATAAGCAGTCTTTTGCGGCATTAACTTTGGCTCTACGAGGGGACGCCCTGCTAGTCCTAGAGAACCTCCCTGCGGACGGCAGGACATTGGAGCGTCTCATGGAGGGACTGGACACTCGTTATGGAGACAAACACCTCGAGCACGTTTTCCGCGCGCAGTTACGCGAGAGAACGCAGAGGTCGAACGAGAGCCTCCAGCAGTGGGGAGTCGAGGTTGAACGGCTGGTCCGGCGTGCATACATGTCGATGACACCAGAGATTGTGGAAGTGAATCTGGTGCAAGCATTTATCGACGGTCTACGGGATCCTGAAGTCAGGGCTACAGTGCGACTCGGACACCACCAATCTTTAAAGAGTGCGATGGCACACGCTTTGGAAGTGGAAGCAGTACGACACGATTCTCGTACGCATAGGGTTCGGGAAGTGGTGGTCTCGCCTACAACGCAACCACGTCACCGAGAAGTGGTGGCTTCTTCTTCAGCAAAGTCCCGCTATATCCCGACGTGTTACGGGTGCGGAGAAAAAGGGCACATTCGTACCGATTGCCCCAAGAGGAAGAGGGGGAGTGTGGACTCCGGAACTCAAGTTAACGAGGAGTCGTTAAACTAAATGTCGCCAGGGCCGCGGGGCGGGTGCTGGCTGGTCAATTGAAGGCCCCAACCATCACCATCAATCAAATTCACAACGGAAATAGTTTGATCATCGAAGGGACGCTGAATCATCGGGCTTGCAATTTTACCATTGACACGGGGGCGTCACGGACTGTTATAAGACCTGAGTTGCTGAAACGCACCATCTTGTGGCAAAGAGAGTCCCCATCCTGCCGACTTCAGACAGCAACCGGCCAGCCAGTCTCCGTCCTCGGTGATACAGAAATTGAGATCAAAATCGGTGATCAAGTGTATATCCATCCTGCGTTAATTGCGAATATTACCGACGATTGCATACTGGGTCTCGACTTCTTGCGGAATAACCGATGTATTTTAGATATCGACAGGGGAGTATTGAAATTCCCAGATCAAGAAGTCTTCCTGCGAGGAATTAACTCATGCAACCTCTACTGTTTAAAGAATACTACACTGGCTCCGAGAACAGAAACCTTAGTCGAAGTAAAGTTTCCCAAGAAAATCAGGCAATCAAGATGTGTTTTGGTAGAGGATACTGGCCGGCACCCGGAGATCATCACCGCGAGGACATTAGTTATGACGACAGGGAAATCCAAGGTCAGGATTGTGAACCTTGGGAAAGAAGAGGTCCAACTGAAGAAAAACAGTGTTGTTGGGAGATGTGAAGAAGTTCAGTATCTCCGTCAAATCAATAAATCTCCAGCAAAGCAAGACACGACCAAAGTCGAAACTGATCACATCCAGCAACTTCTGGAAAATTCTAAGAGCAACTTATCGACTTCGGAACTACAGCAAGCCAAGGAATTTCTGCTGCGGTTTCGAGATATCTTTGCAACGGGAAAAGACTGCGGGAGAACAGGTCTCGTCAAGCATGAGATAGATACAGGTGATGCGAGACCAATTAAACAGAGACCGCGCTGAGGTAGCAGAAATGGTAAAGGACATGGCTGATAGCGGAATAATTGAGCCTTCTACGAGTCCATGGTCTTCTCCAGTCGTTCTGGTGGAGAAGAAGGACGGCAGCACAAGATTCTGTGTGGACTACAGAATGCTGAATAATGTAACAAAGAAGGACAGTTATCCCTTACCAAGGATAGACGATACGCTGGATATGCTCAGTGGCATGAAGTGGTTTTCGACCATTGATTTGAAAAGTGGCTACTGGCAAGTGGAAATCAGCGAGAAAGATAAAGAAAAGACAGCGTTCAGTACGGGTATTGGCAGCGGCCTGTGGCAATTTAACGTCATGCCTTTTGGGTTATGCAACGCTCCAGCGACGTTTGAACGCCTCATGGAGAGAGTCATGGTGGGCCTTCTTGGTGACGTCTGTCTGGTATATTTGGATGACGTCATTATAATGGGTCGCACTTTTAAGGAAAACCTGAGGAATATGGAGAAAGTGTTCACCAGGATACGAGGGGCTAACCTAAAACTAAGCCCAAAGAAGTGCGCCCTGTTCAAGAAGGAGGTCAGCTACCTAGGACATGTTATTTCCGCTGACGGGGTGAGAACCGACCCTGAGAAGATAAAGGCAGTCCAACAGTGGCCGGTTCCAAAGAACAAAACTGAAGTACGTGCATTTCTAGGGTTGTGCACATACTACAGGCGGTTTGTCAAGAATTTTTCGGACATTGCAAAACCTTTACATCAGCTGACTGAGGATAAACGAGATTTTATTTGGAACAAGAACTGTGAGTCAGCATTCGACGAGCTAAAGCAACGCCTATGTGAAGCGCCTATACTGGGGTATCCGAGCAGAGACGGAAGATTTGTCGTTGATACCGATGCCAGCAACACGGGAATTGGTGGAGTGTTGTCACAAGTGCAGGGCGACAGACAGGTCGTAATCGCTTACTTCAGTAAGGCACTTTCAAAGCCAGAAAGGAACTACTGCGTGACTCGACGAGAACTGCTGGCTGTGGTAAAAACCTTGCAGCATTTCCACAAGTACCTCATAGGAAGACAATTTACATTGAGGACGGATCACGCTGCATTGAAATGGCTTCTACAATTTAAGAACCCTGAGGGCCAAGTTGCAAGATGGCTCGAGCAGCTGCAGGAGTTTAACTTTGTGACGGAACATCGCAGTGGAAAAGGGCATAACAATGCTGACGCCCTATCGCGACGTCCATGTAATGAGGACTGCAGACACTGCCAGCAGAATGAAGCCCGAGAACACGTTAATTTAATTAGGGCTGAAGGCAACTTCAAGAAGTCCCAGGAAGAAGATGACGATATTCGACCTATACTGGATTGGAAGCGTAGCGGAACTAGGCCCCAGTGGAGTGAAGTATCGTCACACAGTCCCGTAACTAAGAGCTACTGGGCACAGTGGGACAGTTTAGTCCTAGAAAATGATGTGCTTTGTAGGAAATGGGAATCGAACGATGGCAAGGAGGTGACCACACAAGTGATAGTACCACGATGTGAAGTAGTCCCCCTGCTACAGGAAATACACGATGGTGCTTCTGGAGGACACCTGGGCATCAAGAAAACTCTACTGAAAGTGAGACAGCGGTATTATTGGCTCAATTGTAGAGATGACATAGAGCAATGGTGTCGGAAATGTACAGCGTGCGCATCTGTGAAAGGACCACAGACTAGGAGCAGGGGCAGGCTTCAGCTGTACAATGTGGGAGCCCCATGGGAACGCATCGCTATCGACGTCGCTGGACCTTTTCCAGTTACAAATGACGGAAACAAGTACATAGTGGTGATCCAGGACTATTTCACAAAGTGGCCCGAAGTCTTCGCCATACCCAATCAGGAAGCGACGACAGTGGCGAAGAAGGTGGTCGAAGAAGTAGTATGTCGGTATGGCGCACCTTTGGAAATCCATTCCGATCAAGGCCGTAACTTCGAATCTGCGCTGTTCCAGGAAATGTGTACTCTTCTGGGAATTTATAAGACACGCACAACACCTGCGCACCCTCAGTCGGACGGAATGGTGGAAAGGTTTAACCAAACCCTGGAGAATCACCTGGCTAAGGTTGTCGATGACCATCAGAAGGACTGGGACCGGTATATTCCACTATTTCTGATGTCTTACCGATCGGCAGTGCATGATAGCACGGGACATACCCCAGCAAGAGTGAATTTCGGCAGGGAAATGAGACTTCCAGTCGATGCCATAACTGGCGTGCCACCTGACAAGACTAAGCCAGTTACGGACTACGTAAGTGACCTTCAAGATCAATTGGACGAAGTGCATAAACGAGTTCGTGAGAATAGCATGAACGCCAGCGTAAAAATGAAAACTAGATACGACCGTAATGCCAATGCCAAGGGATTTGAGGAAGGTACACTGGTCTGGCTCCACAACCCGCTTCGACGGAAAGGGAAGTCGCCGAAACTCCAAGCTCGATGGAAGGGACCTTACACCGTGTTAAAAAGGATTAATGACGTGACCTACCGCATCAAGAAAGGGCTAAGAGGGAAACCCAAGGTTGTCCATGTGGATAGATTGGCGCCGTATCACGGATCTAATAATGCTCGGGACGAGCATGACTAAGAGGGGGGCACTGTTACGCCATTAAACGTGAACCCGCCATATCTCCGAGAAAATAAAGAGTAGCACGTAATAATTAAAACGCATTGCTGTTCGAAAGGTCTAGAATGGTTGTACGTAGCCAGCCTTAGAAAAATCTCGAAACATCCACAAAGTACTTACAACTAGTGGGTAGGCATTTATCTAGGATAAGGGAAATGATACTCTCCGACGTTAACAATAGAGTCGAAATTCGCATGAAAGTGACTCTTATTACCACGAGTAATAAAAATGATTTATGACTTCGAGAAGCGATTCAATTGTTCTGGAATTCTGGATCGTTCGTGGGACGTCGGTATCTAGAATTTTCTTGGCTCCGCATATAAATACGAGCCCCCGGCCGGAAGCGAGTCAGTTGTGATTTCGACTGCGATCAAGAGCGAACTACCCTAGTACTTGAAGTGATTTTATCTAACGACCTAAGCGATAGTGTAACGGTACTCTAGTGTTAATTGCGATTCGGATTATTGTTGACTGGACTATTTTGTTATTGTTAGTGGTGAATAAAGTTGTCTCTTAGTAAATCGGCATTTGATTACCCACGTACGTAACAATAACATAAGTTTGAAATTAACGGAAATTAAGGAATTTTCATGTGTTAGTTACGCGACTATTCTTAAATGCCTATGCCGTTTTGTCAGTTTGTCTCAGCACGTTTTTGAATCGTGATAGTCGGGACTTTGTTTCCCAATAAATTAGTGTAACGAGTCAACGTCGCTTGGATCGAACAGTGGCGGTCGTGGCAAGTAGGTACCGCTCTCGAGCCGACTTCAAACAATTTCGTCTGCTGCACAGTTGTGCCCTCGTCTCGAGAGCACTGCCTCTGATTAAACTCAGCCCGCACAGTCGCGTGCGGGTTTTGCTTTATTTGCTAACTGTTTCATTAAAATCCTCGAAGTTACTTCAAACATCTGCTGGAATATTTTCGAGACAATCTGGTACGTGTTACAGTCGAGTAATACTTTATTTTTCATAACTGTACTGCTATGAGAGGAGTTTATTTCCATCCTTTACCTTGCTACCAGTACGGTCTTTTCAGATGTAAATAGGTAGCTTTGGCACTTTAGTTTTACGAGACGAAGATGTAAACGCTTGTTACCCTCTTCATCTTTACGATAATCATAACTTTACTAGAAGTACTGTTCCTTAATAACGCTTAATCTAGATTAATGTGACGTACGGCATAAATTTAGCGTTACCGCGGCAGCCACCACTCTGAAATTATGCATTAGATGGTTGGCACCAA
This sequence comes from Mythimna ferrago, assembly GCA_910589285.2. Classification (NCBI taxonomy): domain Eukaryota; kingdom Metazoa; phylum Arthropoda; class Insecta; order Lepidoptera; family Noctuidae; genus Mythimna; species Mythimna ferrago. The sequence continues at coordinate 9,900,525 of OU342693.1, forward strand.
ATAAAAGCCAGAGCTTCTCAAACATAAACTAACTCAGACGATTTATTGAATAGCTTTTATAGGCACCTTTGCCATTTCAGTCAGCGAACCGGTAAGTAAATGATTTTAACATTAACGTCTCTACTAACAACCTAAATAAACTTTCTAACCTGGGTTATATTACTAGAAATGCGATTTGCGATCAAGTTTAGAAAGTAAGCTATAATTTATAACTTTATAATAAAATAGCTCGTTAACAAGTTCAATAATGTTTCTGCCAAGTCGTAAAAACGTCTCGTTTGTTATTTATTTTACACGGATCCGGTAATCAAGAAACACACGAGATACATAAAGTAAAACAATGGCTCAGTCAGTATCTTTGTATATTCGTTTCTTTTCGCTTAACAGTAAACTCCACAAAGTATTCTTTCTACTAGTGAGTCACTCTACCCTGGAAAGGCAAGACAAATTACAAGCGCGCCCGTGCAAATACCGCAAGATAAATTACTGGAAACCAATGAACAGGTTTCAAGCTGGTACCAATCTGTAGGAGAAGTAAAGTGATTGCAACTAATCTCAAAACAAAGTGGTACTTTAGAGTTCCACGGAGCCGTACTAACAATACTAGACTAGTACTACGTAGTAAAGTTTGGGAACCGCCGGCCACTGGCATGTCCCGGGCGCGCGACACGACTCTCTAGAGAAGACTAGATGCCTCTGTATTATACATTACAGTGGTCCTGCACTGAAATAGTGTTATTAACTTTTAGTATTTCCATCAATACGTAATGCGATCTACGTAATGCATTCGGGCAAGATCCGTCTGCTATCACAATGTTTAGGAATTGTTATTTCATAGATTGTATTTTTCACTTTATATACGATATCAGATAGGTTTTCCTTTATGTATGAGGGGTGCAGGTTGTTTTTAAAATTTCTACCTTATGGCCAACTAGCTGTAGCCCACGGTTTCACGTGTGTCTTTCCTTACTGCCCCAATCCCGTCGGTCGTAGCGTGGTGTTATGGAGCCCATAGCCTTCCTGGATAAATGGACTATCCAACACTATTTTTTTTTTCATTTTTAGGGTTCCGTAACCAAATGGCAAAAAACGGAACCCTAATAGATTCGTCATGTCTGTCTGTCTGTCTGTCTGTCTGTGCGTCCGTATGTCACAGCCACTTTTTTCCGAAACTATAAGAGCTATATTGATGAAACTTAATGAGTAGATGTATTCTGTAAAGCGCATTAAAGTACTATACTAGCAGGGGAACACCAGTGTATGCCTGTTTCCTGGACCTGTCAAAAGCGTTTGACATGGTGTCATACAATGTTCTATGGAGGAAGATGAGGCTTAACACCGGGTTGCCTGTTGAGGTTATCAATTTATTTAGATATTGGTATAATAAACAAACCAATGTTGTTAAATGGATGGGCGAATACTCAGATGAATATAGGATGGAGTGTGGAGTAAGGCAGGGGGGATTGACTTCACCTACTCTATTTAATCTGTATGTAAATGGATTGATTGAGGAGCTTAGCAGTGCTGGTGTCGGTTGTTCAGTTGATGGTATTTTTATGAATAATATTAGCTATGCCGATGACATGGTGCTGCTGGGTCCCTCAATCAATTCTGTGAGGTCACTATTGGCCATATGTGAACGGTATGCGTTGGCCCATGGGCTCAGGTACAATGTTCAGAAGAGTGAGCTGCTGATTTTTAAGGCTGGGACTAAAACTTACCCTGTTCCCCCCATCAAACTAAATGGAACTATCCTACAGCAAGTGTCCGAATTTAAGTACTTAGGTCACTGGGTCAATGACAAACTTAATGATGATATGGACATGGATAGGGAGCGCAGAGCATTGGCGGTAAGAAGTAATATGCTTTCTCGCAGGTTCGCGCGATGCTCACGTGACGTTAAAATCACATTATTTAAAAGTTATTGCCAAACATTATACACGTGCAACCTGTGGAGCAATAATTGCTCCACAGGTTGCACGTAATTATTATACTAAAAAAGCCTACAGTGCTCTGCGCGTCCAGTATAACAACGCGTTCAGGGGTCTGTTGGGGCTTCCATGGCGGTGCAGTGCCTCCGGCATGTTCGTCGCCCACAGTACGGATGGCTTCCAGGTGATTCTTCGTAAAAGAGCGGCCTCCCTGTGGTCTCGGGTAAAGAGAAGTACCAACACGCTTCTGGGCGTGGTGTCGGGCAGAGTGGACAGCCAAATCCTGAGGCAGTGGCACTTGGCCGGTTTTTTCAATTCGAACCATGAGTTCCTGAGATTAACGCGTTCAAACAAACCCTTCCACTTTTGAATATTATATAATACTCGTATAATAATATATATTAGGTTAATTTGTATTTTCAGCCATCTTTTAAAATTTATAATCGTCTGCTGAAGCGAAGTAGACTCTCTGAATTGCGAATTCAAAGAAAACAATAGCATAACATTCTTTGCAAAATCGTATTTTTATTCTCCGTAGTTATAAGTAGGTTACCTAATGAATTAAATATTTTATTCAAATAAGGTATTATTCTTTTACGATAGAAGTATTTTAATGTCAAAAGCTTGAACAGTTGGACAGCTGTTGGGAACTTATCCGAAGGTTGGGCGCCCCCGCGTCCCCCCCTGGGATGAAAGTCTTTGGCACCCTCCGCGTTTTTTCTCCCCGAACGACCGATGTAGAGTACTCTCATTACTGTACCATTTCGCTCCCCTAGGGCTACAAACAATATAATACTACATTTCTAACTAAAGGATACACTAGGATACGTTCATTCAACACAAGATTGCTTTGTGATATATGTCACCATCGTCATTTTTTACCTTGCGTTATATTGATTAGGAAATGAGAGTACCTTATCGCATCAACATAATATGATATCGTATCTTGTTATACATCATCACAATGCTACCTAAACCTAATCCATCACTCATAGAAAGTAGATAGGATGTAGTTAGATGAGTTTCTTTTATTTTAACTCCAAGTAATTGAGCTCGCTGTGATCCGTAACATAAATGTGAAGTCCAATTACATTTTGTTGCCCTCTCACGGGGTCTAATGAAGCCTCCTTCAAAGTTACACACTAGAAAAAGTTTTAAGTAAGTAGGTTAGCCAATTTCCAAGTTACTTTAACTTTTTTTGATGTTGCTGAAGTCGTTAAGATGAGGATTTCTCGTGGACAACAAGGACATACTATTTACCTACATTTCGTTAATAACGCTGATGAAAAAAAAATGCATCAAGTGGATCTGGCGTAGCCATTCTTCAAGAAAGTGAAGTGCTTAGCTGCTACGAAAACGCTACGCAACCGCGTAACTGCAACATCAATAAACTTAGCTGCGTAGCCGCTACGCCAGTGTATTGTATTCGCGTAGCAGCTACGCTTTAAAGCGACTACGTCCTTGCGATGCAGCTGCGTAGCCACTTCGCCAGAGTATTGTAGCCGCGTAGCAGCTACGCTTTAACGCGCCTACGACTTTGCGATGCAGCTGTTGCCACTACGCCAGTGTATTGTAGCCGCGTAGCAGCTACGCGACTACGTCCTTACGCTACAGTTTCGTGGCCGCTACGCCAGTGCATTACAATCGCGTAACAGCTACGCTTTAACGCGCCTACGATCTTGCGATGCAGCTGCGTTGCCACTACGCCAGTGTATTGTAGCCACGTAGCAACTACACGATTACGTCCTTACGGTACAGCTGCGTAGCCGCTTCACCAACGCGACGACGTAACTGTTCTGCGTAGCCCCCCCGCTGTCATCCGCGTTGTTTCGCAACATACAATTACAAACTACGCTGGAAAGCTAACTTAATACAAAGATAATATTACTAATGTTAGAAATTATTTACATTAATTTACGCTAATCTTGTCAAAAGTTATAAACCTTAACTTGAGTTTACGGCAACAGTCATAAAGCCATGTAACTGAATGAATGGCCTGTAGGCGTCCAACCGTGTAGACACAGTCGCTTAATTAAAGCTTATGCGCCCGTATCATAATGGTAAACATCCTCGATCGTAACTTCAGTTGATAACGTAGATAATCTTGTATGTGGGAACACAGCTACTTAGTGAGATCAATCGTACCGATAACCTATAGGCAATCGGCACCCATCGGAGATGTTCGGGTGTTCAGGCAACACGAGCGCTCGAGCCAGTGACGTTTTGATGAATAACCTGTCGCGTCGCCGCTTCTGTACGTCCATCAATAGCATTAGTGATGTACCTGTTTATACATAAACCAGTGTTGTACTTTGTTTGTTCTCGCCGACACTGTTTCCACACAATCTGTAGACATACGTCTATCACTATACGAATCTGATTTTGAATAATGACTATATAGAAACACAATTATACAATCGCATGATTCATTCATTAATAATTGAGGCAATCAGTTTGTTTTACAAGGTAATAATCGTTGCGTGCTCAACCGAATTGTTTTTGAACTTAACAAGAGTATTAGCCGCGATCAATGTTGTTCAAAGTCGCGTTTAAACAACATGTTTCAAGTTCCAGTGTTCCAATAAGTTTAGAGGATATTGCGAGTGATATCGGAATTGGATAGACTTCCTCCGATGTAGCGATTTAATATAAGTTGTGCTCTTGTTAGACCAATTTATCTGACGTTATTGCACCGAAATAGAAACGCCGGGCAATTTGTTTGAGTTCGAACTCTCTTGTAAGTTGGTTTGATATAATATTTTATGATTAAAATTAATATGGCAGACATTTCTTTAGGCTTTTTTTTAATTGGTATTTATAAACTAGTGCTTGACTGCGATCTCAACTGATGGTAAGCAGTGATGCAATCGTTGACGGTGAGGCGCACTAGTTTATTAAGAGCTTATTCACTCTTGCCTTAAAGACACCTAAATTATAATCAGACGGGAAGACCGCAGCAGGCAAATTGTTCCAGTCCCTCGATGTACGCGGTATAAACGACGAGGCGAAACGCTTGGTCCGGACCGTAGAGGTTTCAACAACATTGGTTTAAAACACGGTGATGTTTTAACAATAGAATCTTTTCCTTACTTTCGACAACAACCGTCTTACGAGGGCTGAACTAAGTGCTAGCCCTTCACAACCATAAACAAGGCTTTGTCGATACTCGATACTATCACCTTGATAACTAAGTAAGTACATTAAAAAGACCGTTACAACAGTACTAATCACATGTAAATTACGGGAAATTACCTACTTCAAGATATTAGATACCCGGTGTGAAGCTTTCTCAACTAGTTTAATTACAAGTTACAGTATTCTAACGTTCCTCGGTACATAGTCTTTAAATACTCATGTAGTGTTTGCAAATCATCACAAATTGCATATAACATAACTCACTGTCTTCTTCAAATACATATAATATTCAATCACCCCTAAACTGTCGTTAAACCAGTATCCATAAGCGTAAATATAAAATGTTTGTGTCTAGGGTTGTCAAAGATTCAATAGTTAAAAATGCTTGGGATTTATAAGGCAAAATTTTATTCGCCCTATCCGACCTTGGCTGCATGTTAGAGCTTTTATTAGGGTTTTGAAGTTGTGTAAAAATATGTACCTGTTGAGCTATTTTTAACTTTAGCCTTAGATTCAAAAATATGCCGATGAAATATTATATTTTTAGCATTAACCGTAGATGCAAGAATATGATAAGTCTCTAATTATTAAGTACTTATGTGTATAATATTCCACCTCGGCCTAATAAACTTTTGTGTGATTGAGGATCAAACAGAGGTCTGAACGCTCGTTTACCCATAATTTCCGAATGTTTACATATTTATGAGATTATAATAACTGCACAGGATGCCATTCGTTATGCGTATTACAATTCGACATGCAGTTCGTAATTTTAGAACAGACAGACTTTCGGTAGCATATTCGTTAGTAAGTATTATATATATGTATGTGATATTTTAAGAATACTAGAAGTTTGGTTTTGCTTGATTTGCTTAGTGTCTGAAGTCTTCAATGAAGTTTCGTTCTAAAAGATAAACTTTGGGTATAAAAATTAACTCTACGTTTTCCAAAGGATGCTAGAGCGTATTAAAGAGCAACACCACGAAGCAGTCGTTGCCAAGGGAGAACTAAAATACACAGACATGACAACAAGCGACTGAACACATTATCAAATCTATTTGTAGATTTGCAAAGATAGGATTTTTGTTTATATGGACTGTATGTCAAAATTCAGATGACGGAAGCGTTTCCGAGAGATTAACCAGAGAAAGCAACAAACAGTGAAGATTGGAAGATAATGGGCTAAAACCTTAGCTCAAAAATGGGGCAATATCGGTTGAAGAAAATTTAAATTTCAGGAAGGGGGTGTTAGACAGCCCTGTGCAGCAGACAGATAGGAGGATAGCATAAGGGCCGGGGGCTGACAGCGCCATCGCACTGACGTGACAGCGGCGGGCACTCCAATCTGCGATACGCACTCGAGAGCCGCCATCACAGCGCTGCGACGCACACACACGCTTGCACGTCGACGTCGCGACGTTCACGCCACTTAATACGTGCAAAATATTCGCCATCGCTTCTATATTTTTTGCGTATTAGCGACAATGGAGCACTTTCGCAATGCATGCTGTCTATATCCGCTAAATTATATATATATATTTTTTTTATGCTTGAAGACTCATTATGCATTCTCAAAACAGCTAGGCACCTACTTCAGGTGTCTGTTTAATAAAACCGAATAGTGAGTAAAGTTGTATAATTGATCAAACAATTTCTACTTTATAAACAGCACCTGTCACAAAAATGTGTCACGTTTTGTGACGTGTCATTATCTATGTGACAAATCTGTCACATTGTCACATATATTAAACTAGCTTTTGACCGCGACATTGCCCGCGTACTTAAAATATAACCTATGTCACTCAGGAATAAAACAGCTTTCTATGGGTAAAAAAAAGACGTGTGAAAACGAAAAAAGACATTTTTATCAACTTATGCAATTATAATTATTTGTTTATTTTATTTATGCAGTATTTTTTTTTCCTTTGTTTATTTTTTTCTTTGATATTAATTGAAGTTACACTTTCACACATTGAATTGAATTTTGATTGATTGTTTACTCATTTGTTTTCTTATCGGTCACCACGCTCAAAAAACAAATGAGTGGGGGGTGTTAGGTTATTTTCGTTACGGAATTTCTGGATTCGGTCTCCACGCTCAAGGCCCGCGATAGAAGCTATGCAATAGCTTAAAAATAAACTTTACCTCTTTATAATTAGATAGATTATAATATTAGTGTAGATAAGGTAAGTAAAATATAACCCATTGAATAATTTACATAAAATAATAAATAAACGCCGTTGTTTTCGAAAACAATAGTTTATTAATAAAAAGATGGACGTTAGAAGTAAAAAAATATGACGACGGTTTCTGCGAGTAAGTGAATACCTAAGTATAGGCATTACGCGTAATGTGCTGAGCTGACAGAACGGACGGATGAATAATGCTAACCATTAAAGCCAATGTCACCTTCTCAGACAAAGTAAATATCTACTTAGATGTACACAATACCTGATAGATACCTAGGTTTTTAACTTTCCAGTTTCAATGTCGAATTCACAAAAAATAGTGGTAGGTAATCTTGGTAAAACGTGTCCAGTTTGTAAGAGATTTAACAAAAAAATCAGTTGTATCTATGTAGGTGTGGATACTAAGCATTTGCTTTAAATCACAAAAGCAATGTCAACTTCTCAGACAAAATACTTAGACTTATTTAGATTTACAAAATACCTGAAATCTACGTTTTTAGGATTCAGTACAAAAATGGGACATGGGAATATTACTGACACTCCTCTGTCCGTCCATCTATCTGGCTGTCTGTTCATCTATCATCAGGCCGTATCTCATAGACCTTGATATATACAGTTGAAATTGTCACAAATGATGTTTAACTATTTCCGCTATAAAAATAAATACTAAAATAATAATAAAATAAATGTTTATGTAATTTTTACATACAACAAACGTGTTTTTTGCCGTTTTTTTGCTACGGGCGACACGGAACCATCCGTGCGCGAGTCCGACTCGCGCTTAGCCTGTTTTTAACTTTCCAGTTTGAATTTCGAATTCACAAAAACTAATGGTCAGTAATCATGGTAAAACGTGTCTAGTTTACATCAAACATAAATATGTAGGTAGGTAGATATATAGAACTTATCCAATCTAAGTGGATACTAAGCTAGGCATTTGCTTATCTCAAATCATAAAGTGGTCATAGATACAAAAAGATAAAGTAAGTAATAAAGCTAATATGTATCTATCTATTACCAACCTGACCTTGTCAAAGAGTGATAATTTCTATAATCCAATTGATACGCTAGAAAAAAAGAAATAAATTGCCGAATTCAGTCAAGCCCATCAAGCACTCACGCAAAGCCAAAAAAAAATCGGCTAATCGACTCTTTCGCGTGTAAATAAAGATTAAAAATCACTTCGGTTGCTTCGCAACGATCCCCTTTGAAAGGTTTCGGGATGAAGGGGAGCTGTACACGAGATGAAATCTTGTACAACCATTTTGGACGCGGTCGATACTGTGTTTCTACGAAAGCCGAAAGGGATAATTTAAATAGGAAATTGATGCGTTTAACTTTTGTTAATTAGTTTAGATAACTTATAGTACTTGTAACTTCTGTAATATAAGTTATTAACTTAGAACCAACATGAATAAGCTTTTTTTCGGTGAAATATCGTTAAATAATCCCCTCCCGATCTGACGAGAGGAGCAGGGTTAAAATTTTACTGCCTCAAAGCAACCTGTGTTTGTACCTTCAGTTGTCTTTTGCATTCCAGGGCTGCGCTGACATCACGCCGGGCCCTGGTACAGGCCTTGGTCTGAAGGGGAATGGACGGTGGTCGCCTCCTTCTGCGAAGCAGTAATGCTAGCGAAGGAGACAGCTGTACGCGTGAGCAAACGGACATTCTTACGCCCCAGCAGCCGAAACCCCTACCTCGACTATCAGCCACCGTAAGTAGGCGTGGGCACGACGAGCTATGGTTAGCTCGCTGACTGACCGTTCGGTAACTATCCGGACCGTGTCCGAGTCGTAGACCCATGCGTGCCTCAAAGAGATGTCAGCAAAACCATAGGCCATGGGTCACCTTCTGAAAAGGTTATAACAAGCTACCAAAAGCGGTGACTGAACTTAGCGAAGGAAAGTTCAAAACCCATATTAAGCGTGTCTTAACCAAAAAAGCATATTACAAGGTTAAAGACTATGTCGAAGACACGCTTGTTTGGCAATGACTGCCTCTGCACTTGTGGCCTCCTGGTAACTCATAATATTGTGCGAATGTATCTATTAACTGCTCCATCTTTGTTGTAACATTTTTTTTTTTTCTCTAACACATTGCTTTTGCAATATTTTTTTTTTTTATGTTATCTGACTCCAAGTTTTTCTTTTTTTGGTTGTTAACGTCTCATTTACTGACAGTTGTAATTATTATTATTTTTTCTACCTTTTTTTATATAGCCTCTTTTTATAATGTAAATGGAAGAACACAGTAGACTCCACGAATTCTTAGATTACTTCATATTTTGACTCACTTTTTTTAAATGATTATTTTTATTGTGCTTTTGAGTACAATATAGACCGGTTTACACTGTTCTTAAATAATATCTTTTAATACTGTTATATGGAAATATTGTAAGTACAACCATTTTTTTAAAAGATTGCCGGTTCTTCTCCATAGGAAACGACCAATTTCGAACCGTGCACTAGCTTCTGACGTTTTATAAGTGCCCATGTAGGCCTATGTGAAATAAAAAACTTTTGACTTTGACTTTGACTTTGTTACTCGCGGTCCTAGGACACACTCTGCCCTAGAGCGGTAGAAGTCAGATGATTTCCTAACTCAAAAAAAAATCTCCGCGTTGACTCTTTCGAAACTGGAAGACCGTTGGTGAGACGAAGCATTTCTGATTCGGCAATCCTCTTTAGGCACCATTAGGTATTTTGGCTTGGAGAATATGTAACCCAATGCTTGCTGCGCAGAAGTGTGCGAGGATCGCGATCGTGAATCAACGCGGCAAAATTTTGGAATGCAAACTGCGTTCAAAATGTCGGCTTTTGAAACAGCGATAATTAACGCATTTAATTAGGTTCTATTATCCTGCGGCCGTCAAGTCCATATCTCTTGTTATCGGGGTCCAGCTGCAGGCGGCACCAAATGATGAGCGAGTGAACTGTTTTGACGCGAACTAATTATAGGCATAGACAAACTACCATAAACTAGCTTTCCGTGGCTTGTGGCCACGTTAACTGGGCTAACATCGGTTAAGGCCCTGACTGTCGTGCAGCGCCTTTCTGAAGCCTTCTCCTCGGTAACGACTAGGTCAATAGGTTACAACATTATCAACATTAATGTTTTTTTTTTCTAAAACTAAAACTTTTACCAAAAAAAAAAATTTGCAACATGATATCTTTTCGCTTGTTTTCCTTACTCCTTTCAAACGGCTTTGATCTTTAGAAATATGTTTACCCAAAAAAAAAATCCTACAAAATGTACCACCGCGGTCATTTCTGTCTGATCACTATTAAAAAACTTTTTTGCTTGAATCCTTCGTTAAGGTGCCAAACCAAACCCTTTGAAGTTTTAATTTCGAGTGTGAGCAAAAATTAACTTAGCTGTAGTCAGAGGCGGAATATCGTATATATGTACTTAAATCGATCAATATTTTCAAAGAAAATGGTTTTAAAGGCCAGTGGAGCTTTATGCGGGCACAGGCGGCAGTACGAGTATGTGTGCATTTAACTCCGCCCAGACGTTTAAGGAACTATACGCCTTAACTGGGCTAACGTCGGTTAAGACCTCACACACTGTTTATGTCGTGTTCCTCATAACTGAATGTAAATCGTCGATATAGCTCGGTCGTCCACACCATGTAGGAAGTTGGCATTGTCATGCGAATGTTATGCAACCACTCCACCACGTGCACTGTTCATATTAATATTTTACTCGCCATTGTTTCGTTCTGACGTCGATACAGCTAATAGTTATTAAACTCACTCTACATCTGACCGTTGACCTCATCCGCAAACATGTGGGTTGTTCAACACTATTTCATTATTTTGACAGACTTTCGTTCGACTCATATTTAAAACTTAACTGACTGATCTGTTTGCTGAGTGCGAGTTATATTACGTTAACGCGATCGAAACGTCTGCCGCGTTTGGCTCTCTGATTGGCTAAGAGCTTGAAGTGGGCCAATCGGAGCGCCGAACGTCATAAACGTGTCGATCGCACTAATATAAAAATACAGAAACCATTTATTTAACGATGACAGAAACCAACGCATGCTAGTCACTCTGATGATACCGATCCAGATTGTCGCAAACACAGTAGGGTGTCCATACGCAATCATGTGTCAGCAAACTGTCTTAACCAATCATTCCAATGGATTACTTAATGCGGTGTCAGGCTTTATCCATAAAAACACTGGCCTAATGGAAGGAAATAGCGTAATAAACGCGAATGTAATCACAATTTCCCTCGTCACGGATAAACAGAGGGTCGCATATGTTCACTCGTTCCGTTCATTTTGTTCATTCATCGTCAGCGTAATCTGGGCGAGCTTACCCCGGGCACGCGTCCCTCCGATTGATGGCGGATTTACCAGATTCTTTGTATAAAAAATACCAGTGTCATGTTAAGGGTGGGTCCCATGATGTAATCATTGTGGAGTCAGAAAATTGCTACTTAGTATATCATGATACACATGGTGTTACAGGTCAGATATACATACTCGTATAGTTATCGGCACGGATCTTGAGAGCTCGGCGTCAGAGTGGGGATCGCTTTGCGCATTCCATACATTGGCGAGCCAATCGTCGTCGTTGGTCGGAACGAATGACGAGTGACGTCTATGACACGATGGCGCAGCGAGCCAATCACTGAAATTCCCCGCCCCCGCGTCTCACGTCGCACTACAAAAGAGACCAAATATTTGACTTCTGCGCAACTTGAAGCCAGCGCTCAAGATCCGTGCCGATAACAATACCTACGAATAAAAAAATAATTGATCACACAACATTCAAGAAACTCGTACAAACTGTCCACTACAGATTCCAGCCGTAGAAATAAAACAAATTCGGAAAGTCGCATCGCAAGGAAGTAGAACATGTGTCTAAGTTTGCAGAACTACTCTATCTATAATTGAAAAACTCCATGGGTTCATTCTATGCAGGAATGTCTCTAGTCTATCCAGTCTCGAGTTCCATGTACATGTTTGTAGAAATTAGCCTCATTCGTGAGTAATTAGATCTTGTTCAACCGCTACAACCATAATTAGGTTTTAACTTTATAATTAGTTAATTGAACATGTCACTCTGAGGCATATATGGTAGGAAAGAGAACAGTAAAGGCTTAATATTAATGTTGAACGAGTCAATTACCAAGGTAAAGAAAAGGAGGTTAACGAGAAACCACGGAAACTATTCGTAAATGAACGTCACACTTCCCAAAATGAGTTTACAACATAATTACCAACGACAAGGTAAATCGACTGGGTCGTGGGGCTCTTTGGACCAGGACCGCGGTCCCAAATTCCACCTATAATTTTTTTTTGAGTACTAGTTTGGGACCACAAAGAAAAAGGCATTATGACTAAAACCTACACCTGTTCCATTTTTGCCATTTTAATTATAATAAACTAGCTTTTGCCCGCGGCTTCGCCCGCTTACATAAAATATAGCCTATGTCACTCAGGAATAAAGCAGCTTTCTATCGGTGAAAAAGTTTTAGAGATCGGACCAGTACTTCCAGAGATTACCTCTTACAAACAAAAAAACATAAACGCAAAAAACAAACTTTAAGTCTTTATTATATAATGTAGAATGTGTAGATGGTAAAATAAAAATTACAAATGAAGTCGATAAAACGAACTTAAAGTAAAGTTATCAAAAACCTGTAGGTTAAAGGGAGGTGTATTGGTGATAGAAGTAATATGGTGATATTTTTTTTAAAACAGAATACCACACAGTTCCCAGTAAGCACATTCATGAGACAGCGCTAGCGAATTATTAAAAGGCTGAAGAGGATAACTACAGCGGAGCGGTACTAGTAACATATTATGCATAGGAAACTGTATGATATTGTGTTTTAAAAAAAATCACCAAATTACTAATATCACTAATATACGTTCTCATACGGCCATACTATATGTATTTATTTTATTTGTGGTCCCAAAATACAACAAAAAAAAAAGAATTATTTTTATAGGTGGAAGTGGGGACCGCGGTCCCGGTCCAAAGAGCTCCACAACCCTATCGACTAGGCACTCTTACAAAAGAATAAAAAACAAACATATTCAGAAACAACAATGCTTGTTTATTATTTAGTATATAGGTAAGTTCTCAGGAAAACCGCGACTAGTGTGTAATTCGCTATACTTAGGTATTACTACAAATACCTATTTGTCTGTTTCATAGAGCTCTGAATGACATATTTATGCTTGTCCTTAGCGAACCAACCTTGTGAAAAATATGTAAAAACAATATTTATGTGTAGGTATATCTATAGAGGAACAGGCGGCAATAACATTATTATAATTTTGCGAGAAATATTGAGGGTCAGGATTTCAGGAATTAGCAATTCAAGTACAGTCTTTAGTAATCATATGCAAGGAGGTACATTTGCACTCTTCTTGCACTTGCAATCTGGCTTTCAAAACAACCATTTTTTTCTAAAAAAAATCCTCGCAGAGTAGATGGTCGATGGGGCGTACAGTACAATTCACGAATGATGGCGGCCTTGAAGTTAGCCTTTGCGAACGTTCGCGCATACTACACTCTTCTCGCACACGCACATCGCCATTTGGTACCTAAAACACGTTACTGCGCAGCCTTCTGCGCAAACTTCACGGCCGCCATCATTCGTGAATTGTACTGTACCGCGAAAGATTCTGAAGTGGCGACTACGTACCGAAAGATGAAGCGCTAGACAGCTTCTCACGATCCGTGGCTTCTCATAAGGTAGATCGACTATCTGGTGAGGGTCGCGGGAACCCGATGGATGCGAAACACACAGCATCAGTCTTTGTTACGATACTATGGGAAGGCCTATATCCAGCAGAGGACGCCTTCCAGCGGCAATGAAGATGATGAAAGCTTCATATTAAACAAACTAGCTTACCATATTCGAGAGAGATGCTATTTTTTTTTATTATTATTTACATATAGGTATGTTCGCGCTTGGCCAATACCTTACCAGATTTTTTTTGCAGCATTCTCGTTTAGGTCTCAAGTTATTACGGATAAGACGACTAAGTTTGGTCTAAGTATCTCTATATAAAAGTTCAAAAGAAAATTATTCTTGGAGGGATGCTCAAATTGCACCCCCCTGAAAAAAGTCTTGCCAGCGGCTATGTTCGAAATCGATGATAAAATTTACGACTAGCTTTTGCCCGCGGCTTTGCGCGTACATAAAATATAGCCGATGTCACTCAGCAATAAAGCAGCTATCTATCGGTGAAAAAAATTTAGCAATCGGACCAGAACTTTCAGAGATTAAGTGCCTCCTACAAACAAAAAAGTAAACTTTACCAATATTAGTGTAGAAGTGTAGATAGCATCAGCTACTATTTTATTATTAACATACAAGAAATAAATAATGAATCTGACTTATAATTCTATGGGAATTACCCATACCTACGTCTTTCAGATATATGTACAAATGTTATGAAGGCTCCTGTAACTATAGGAACAGAAACACGTAAAACAAGTATTATAGATAAAATGGATAGATATTATACAATGGCAAATTGTGTAAGGATAAAGTACAGAGCGCAATTACGTGGCAGCACATTAATCTGCATGTGGCATAAAACAGACTGGAATGCCAATATCCAACGCCCCAGTAATAAGATACTGTGAACACTTGCCCCTTATCTCTCCATCGATTGGTCGCTCAATGCCAGACATTTGAAGTTTGAACAACAATGTGACAAGCCTAGTCCTCTTCATCTATAACTACAGAATAAAACATTGTAGGTAGAGTAAATGCCGTTTTCTATGACTGTTAGGTAGGTACCTAAAGTACCAATGCATCAAGAAAATAAATCTGAAATCATTCGGTCACCTCTGCGGAGCCATCCTGTCTTACCGCAAAACCACAAATGATTTAACCAACGTATTTTTTTATTTTAGATAATAGGAACGAAGCACGTTTCAGAAAACGTTTATTTTCTTCAGTAGTCAACTCACTACAAAGTTTATTTAAAACCAAACATCAATGAAAGTAGAAACAAGCCAAGTTTCCGACCATGAAACAACAGTCGATGCGACCCCAAGCTATCCTTATCCGTATGACAAATAAGGTAGAGTAGGTGCGGCACTTCTGAGTCAACGTCCTCACGCCAATATACAGAAATGTTTTTGAGTTACTTTACCGAAGCCAATAAATCACTACGTGCGCCTTGAAAATCCGCTTCTTCAAAATAGAATATGCAGAAATTTCCCCAAGAATAGCTGAGACCAGCTAGTTCAATAGCATGATCAAAATAGACCAAACGGCAGTCCGACGCAGAAGCTAACACCGTCATTGATGCATGCGAATCCTGTTCCTAAAATAGGACGAATGGCGAAAGCGAGCGGTTCGTCGTCGACGCGCTAAGTGAGGGCTGCTAAGTGAGATAATAGAAATGGGGAAGCACGCAGACCTCTTATGTATAGACAAAGGATTGTTATTCGAGTGCCAGGACATGGCAGGCGCCGTCAGAGATAGACGAGCACCCGGCGACCTTGCGCGTGCGTCGGCGGCGCGTCGTCGCGGTGCGTAAGAGAAATAGCCGAACGACATGCGATACAAGGAATACTAAGATACGCGGCACGCAGGCGCGCCCGCGCCGGCGCCGGGCCTGCGCCAACCTCCATACTAAGATGTTAAACATGCCATTGTGTGCCAAAAGAATACAAACTGCCGCTTTTAAAAAGTAAACAAATATCTAATTAATGTTTTCATGCATTACGCATTCAGGATCTTCCGCACGCGGAAAAGATAAGGAAACTTTCGTTAGCTTAGGAACTTTCAAGATCCAAAGACTCTTTAAAAGATTTCGCATCATAGTTGATAAAACAACGATACAAGTAAGACGCGAACCATAAGCTAAGATTACAATTCTGATACAAATCCGCTTCGTAAACAATAAACCCTAATCGATTTCGTATCAAAAGCTAACAAGGGGTAAGAAGCCAAATGGGTCTGGTAATAAGGTGTAGACTGGGGTAGCATGGTGGAGGCTGCAATCTCAGATAGAGGCGAGACACCTGCAAGTGCTTTAATCCTTAGACGCAGGATTATTTTTAACCCCAAGCTTCTTCAGAAGGGTCCTTAGTAAATACTGTTGACAAGATACACCGACTAGATTATAAACACAATCTAGGTATGGATCTAACGTAGCCAGCCGCCTGCGAACACAGTTTTATTTTAGAAAGTAATCGCGAATTTATTGTCTCCTATACCGTAATGTTCTTGGTAAAGAATAAAGCGTTCAACGAAGCTTACAATAGATAATCAAGCTGCACATAAAGAATAACAGGTGTCGAGGTGTGAACAATTACCAATTTATTTTTGCAAACCGATAAGTAACTAGTTATGCTGGGTTTTTACAAATGCTAACATAATTATACCTAGACAATATTTTGTAAGACTGATTGGCGTAACGAATCAGTGAATAATATCTTTGCAAGAATATCGAAATATTTTCAATCCTGACGATGACTGAGATGTATTCATGAAGTGAAGTGGGAAATTGCCGCTCTTGCAATAATAAAATTCACAATAAACATCCATAACCACGCTCTTCCAAAAGCTGAGGAAACAACAAACCACAAAGGCCTTACAATCAAAATGAATTCCAACAAGACAGCAATCATAATATTATATTTAGAACACGAAAATGATGACAAACACTCCAAACATTTTAAAGGTTTTGTTTAAACACTTGGTTATGAAACAAAACATTGTAAAGGGTGCGACGACAAAGGAATAAAAACCTTATTGAGCGAAGTTTCTCAACTGCTTATCATTACAAAAATAATTATAATCAATCAAAATTACTGCTCTGACGAACAAAAGAAACTCGGTAATTAAAAGCAAGAAATTATTTTCGTTCAGTGGATGGTTTTCTTGCAAGCAGCCGGGCATTGGCTGAGTCGACACGATTCTACAGCCAACGGAGAAATGCTTGAAGATTTATCCTCGGCTCGTGAGAGTGCGACTTGCAGACTCTCGCTTGTCTGCCGCGTGAAAACTTAATGTTGATAAGTACTAAAACTTGTTCGTGTCTTGAAGCTGAGCACGTTAAGTAGGAGTGTTACGAACTAGCATGCTCCTCACTGAGTACTACTCCCGCAGTAATTCTTCTTTATTAAAGTTATCAAGTAAACGTCAAATGTCTACGCACCAGTTTCTGTCTTTTCTAACCTAAATGCCTAAAATATATAGATAGGGAGATATCTGGGCCAATTATAACAAGGGAGTAAACACCATGGGTGGTTAAAAATAGGGAGTCCATTCAGGCATGTGCACCGCGAAATTAGCTCGTAGGAAAACAATGAGTTTGGGTACTCAGCCTCAGGCGTATGCTCTATGCAAATCAGTATCCCGGAAATGAAAACTGGGGTTTTGTTCGTCGAAAGCTAACTGGGAGAACAGACGCGACGGATTACGTAACCACGTCGGCATCCACGCTAATGAGCTCGGAAGTCTCCGTCAACTAAGCACTGGACAATTAGTGGGCCTGTGGACATGCCATGCTGACCACACCGCTGTGGAACTTCTACTCGGCGCACTAATCACTGCATGCACATTAAATCATAACACAGAGTTAAGCGTAAAGAGGGTATGGCATCATTAAGTGTTTCTAATTCCTAGTCATAACTCATTGCTTTCTCCTCTGAGAGAATGCATTAAAATATTAACCCTTTCGAAACCTGAACAAGGGGACAACAGTGTCGATAATTAAGTTAAATTTATAACGTGGTGAGAAGGGGCTGTGGGTGACGCCGGGCCTGCGGAGCACTGGGGCGGCGGTAACGAGATGAGCGGTCACGCGCGACTGTCCGCCGCAGATAGCGACCTCCTCCCTTCATGATAGAGCACAACACTTCATAATGTCAACTAAAATGTGACTCGGGTACAAAAATGCCGTTTACGACCTGGGACGTTGTTAGGCCCTTGATCGCAGATCTTTCTGTATTCCTGAATTGAATATATATGGCTAGTGTATTGAACAAACCAGAAATACATAATTATGCTGGTTTCAAAATCTTCTGTATAATAGTTAGGACGACTAGTAGAGTAATTAGTACAACACTTTATTTTTTCAGTTTTCTGAACGAAACCTTCCTATTTAAAATCCCAAGCTGCGCCGCAAGTAGGTATTAGGTACAATATGTAACTATGCATAGGTACTATGCTTAACTTATAAATACAACCATAAGACTGTCTGCATAAAATAAAATCAAATCGACTTTATATTGAATAAAGACAGCAGAGAACCGAAGACAAAGATAATATAATAATAAAGCCAAACTTATTTGAAGCAAATATTATTTGAACCTTTAATAAAATAAAAGGTAAAGAACATTTTATAACACGGCGTCTAATATCATTCGGAAGCTGAGTATCTTGTTCGCTTGAACGAGTCAATATCGGATATTTGAAAGAGCATTAAAACAAAGTCAAAAGCGCTGCGAAAGGCTCCTCCGCCAAACATAGAACTTTGTTTGATCTGTTTTAAGTACGAAATCGTGTAGCAAACAGAAAAAGAGTTTCGTCAGAAGGGTTCACCAGCATATTTTACATGTGTGAGCTCAGAAAATAAATAAAAGGCCCTTTCGTTGCAATCAGTGATATTGACACGGGGCTGCAGCCTCTAACAGTTTTATTTTCTTTCCAATGCAACTATTACACAATGGATGGACCACAATACAGAATGGACGCTACAATGATTTGCAAAGACGCACACACTCGTCCATGCGATAAATGATTCCGTGATAATGATGCCCTATTCAATGCTCTTGACAATGATTAAGCGCTGGATAAAACAAAGTTAAAATACGATGAAACATGAAGAAAACATAATATCTACTTGATCGATTACGAATTGATTAGATTGACAGATTCGTGTAAACATATTTGTCATGCATAAGTATTCAGAGAAATGTTTGTTATAACAATTCGTTTATGTATATTACTAAATATGTAATTTATTGGGGCAAGATAATAATTGATTAGAATCAATTAAACTGTTCAAAACTCCAAGACCGATTCAGCCAAGATCTTTTAAAATACTAGATTTTCTTTTGATTTTCTTTTATAGTCCGATCAAAACAAACGGAGATAAAATGAACATGATACTGCTGCATCTACTAACGTTACTGAGGCAAACAAAGATCTTTGTATATCTTTCAGCAGTCAGCCGCATTCGATTGAGAAAGTCCAGCTCTAACAAATCTTCCTGCGATATCTCTGTATGTTTGTTTATTCTAAACGCGGATAGCCAGGAATGGTTCTTGACCAAAATGTAATTCCCAACATAGCTTCACATCGAGTGACGTTGAACAGAGTTTTGCTAAGTTAAATAAACGATAGTTGATCGCAAGATAGTTCCGCAGTAAAAGGCCAATAAAATAAGTAAGCAGTACACCGAGCCAGCGTAAAATACGGCTATTCATTTGAAGAGAAGGCTTGCTAAGAATTTCAGTTTCATAGAACAACTTCATCACTGAAACTGAATGCACTTGCGAACAAAGTAAATCAGGCGTACCATTTAAGTTATGAAGCAAATGTTGCAAATATTTTATTAACTTAGTACTTTTACTGTTTAACTTTGAGTATGTATTTATATTACTGCTTCATTGAATGAACTTTATTTTGTATGCAAAACAAAATTGTTTGATGGCAAGTGTTAAGAATAACATTATGAATGTAAATATTCCCAATGTGGGGCGTGGTATCCGCAATAAACACGTGTAGATGCACAAAGACGTCATGAAGCCAGCTTTCTGTTTTTATTGGCTTCGCTTTAAATCCCAACATATGGAGTTGTCATGGCATAAACATAGGCGGCGCGCCGCGGGAAATATCCTTCCGCTCGCGCAAATACAATGTTTGTCGTTGAATAATAAATAAAGCATAGGGACGAGAACAAACGTATCGATTTAGAAAGTAACGAGTCTGCAGAAGTGGAATAAAATGCAAATAAAATAGCTACACAAGTAAAAACAGCGCGTAATGTTAAAGCCATCAACTTTTTACGAGTATGTTCTCTTAAGTAAAGTTATAAGATTCCGTTAGTATTCATATTCACTTCAGTTAGTTTTAAAAACTTTTACACCGTGTGAAATAACAGCAAATATTTAGCTTAAAATTAATTTCTTTGCATACAGCATTCCAAATGTCTTGCGGTTTCGGAAGACGGTGCTAAAACTCCCACGCCGAAGTTTCATCAGTGAATCATTGTGCATGGCTAAAGACGGATTTCAGAAGGATACAGTTCATTATGTTTTTAGATCTATCTGATTCATAAGAGCTTAGGCACCTACTGGTCAATAATCTTGTTTTTTTTTAGACCTTTGAACCCTTACCAAAACTATAGCCCGATAATGTTGGCGACTAAGAACTGCCAACTAGACTTGCAGAACAAATTATACCAAGAAAACAAGCTTAAAGAAGGAAACACAATCAACGTTGTGCGTAGTTTGACCTACTAATTCGTGCTAACAGTCTCCATAGCAGGTTTTACCAAGTTTGTTATCAATCCGAACATGATTACCGGCGATTATGAGTTTGAGTCAGAGCCAGTCGTGGCCGGAACGAATTCGCACACGGCGCATGACTGATCGAGCCTTGATTTATATATACAAGAGACTCGTGCTTGCCTGACTGATAGGTATTTCATATTTTCTTTGAATCCCTTTTCTCTCAGCATATGGGAAACAGATTTAACTACTTACAACATTTTTGGATCTAAACTCATTTATTTCAGACCATTGCATAGCAATGCAATGATGAATTGCCAAGTTCCATAAGCTACCTCAATAAGGAAACACAAAAGCTATATTCATTCACTGTAATACTTTTCTGTGGTATTCTTAAATAAAATACTAAGGAACATAATAATTATAGGCTTTACGAACAAAATGACTGTCCCTCGCTTCCTCATCTCATCTTTCATCAAAATCTAAACCAATTTTCACCTTGTAATCTCCGGTAGTCTTCCTATTTCCAGTCTCCACTAATTGCTGGCATCGTTAACATAATTATGCTATCAACATGAAAATGAGAGTTTTCATTTAAAGGCTCGGTGACCTTTCATAAACGAGGTTCAATGTGGCGACATTTTGGTCAGGCCTTGCCGCAGGGCGCGACTGTAGGGCTGGCTACTTTTTAAAAGCTTTGAAAGTTATCAGTAAAACTCAGTGTCCGCTTGATATTTTTTTTGAACTGCGAATACGTTAAATCTTTCTCCAGTGTCATAAATTCAGCAGGTGTCGCAAAAAGGGAGATAACGAGAGTTGAATGTGAATGTAGGTACTGAGCTCCTTATCTCTACATACAAAGACCTAACCCAGAGAAATGGGTTACTTCGGTGCCGTGCGCGATAAACCATGCACGATATCAAATGCAATATGCACACGATATTAAACCTAATACGGCATTGTATTGTTGTTTCCGACTTTTAAAACGTCCCCTATTTTATGAAATTTCTAGTGGCTAAAAACACGGACATTCTCCATCAATTTATTATATTTCACCCGGAAACTCCTGCTGCTCGGGCTCAGAAAGAGGGTCAGCCCTAGGTAGGGTGGTTAAGTTCGCGTACGTTCGACCAGCTGAGTCACGCCCGGTCACCTCGTAATCTGACGTAATGTTAATATATTGATCTCTCGCCGACCACCTCCACAGCAAGAGAATACCCATTCATGTGGATTATACTGGAAGAGCATTGTTCACTCAGCTATGTTGGTAAAAGGCACCAAATATACACATAAAAAACCACTAGGTAATCCGGATATAAATATCTCTGAGCCATACACGACACAAACAGCGAGCTAATACTAACTAGGCAGTTACGTAACGTACATTATTTAATACCTAATATTTATTACGCTTCAAATACATAATTAGGAACATGACTATTAGGAAAGAGAAAGGCGTCTTACAGTGTACTAAGTTGGCAATAAGAAATCGATACAAACGGTCACTTCAAGATGATATCGTTCGAGCATATGGCACCAAAAATTTACGATGACATCAAAATATGTAAGGTACCTCCTATTACTGTGACCACCAACTAAGGAATTCTATAACCCAAATGTATCAGATTTCAACAGAAACCGCATGCCGCTACATTTGTTTTATCTTTGGGTTCGGAGGTCAAACAAAAAAAGCTTTGAATGGGGCAAGTGCTAATGCGTGGGGTTTAATGAATGGGCTTCGGCCACACTCGAAAGCAGAGCAGCATAGTGCTAATGAAACTCATCTACCAAAAAACATAAAAAGGGACACACATGTGGTGTCCACATATTTTTTCTCGCAAATTCTCCGTAAAACTCTTGCGCAAAAACCAAAAGCGGCCGTGTCGTTCAAACGAATCCATTAAAATGCTCGTACCCGCGAAGCTCTCCCGACTTCTCGAGTGCCTCTTCACTTCTGGGAATGCAACTACCTGCTTTTTATAGCGAGATAAGGGCTTCACAAATATGCGCAACCCAACCCTATTTGATTATCGATCAGTGGTCCGTT
The DNA here is from genome assembly GCA_910589285.2 of Mythimna ferrago. Lineage (NCBI taxonomy): Eukaryota > Metazoa > Arthropoda > Insecta > Lepidoptera > Noctuidae > Mythimna > Mythimna ferrago. Next base: position 9,923,279 of record OU342693.1, read on the forward strand.
AGCAGCTATAGGATTGAACGACCTTTCGAAATCGATAGGATTATACTGTATGGAAGTGACCCAGAATCCCATTGGAATGATGCACAGATATAAATGTATATTCATAGCCATGTGGTGCTATGCAAGCGGCATGATGGTATTTATATAGGCCAAATCATAACCATGGAGTGCATGATTGCATACATTTATTCGATACTTTAGATATGACACAACTTGTAGTTGTAGTGTCTTTGTTATTTCCTTCTTTGGCTTAAGAGCACTGAGCATTATATATGTATGACAAAATAATTATGCAAGTATGTGGTTATGAAGACAACCGTTAAGCTGTCAGTGCACAAAACCATACTGTTACAAAAGATATTGTAGATAGCGTCACAAATGTGTGACATGAACGTGGTAACAGAGATGTGGCTGAGAGCACAAAGGACAAAGGTACAGTCGCCGGAGAAATTGTCGCGACTGATTTGATTGTCCGCGTCGACGCGCACTTTGTCGGCGCCGAGCCTCGTAATGTACACGATACAAGTCAACGCGAGCCGCGAGCTTCACAAAACAACAAACGGACAACGTCTTTATAATCCTCACCACCGTAACTGATACGACACAGAACAATTCTGCTCTTAAAATATGGAATGAGTTCGCCTTACAATATTTCCATGGCAACATTGTGTCAATTAGGATCTTTAACAAACATACGTGTTACGGTCTATTTACTTAATTGTTCAATGTCATCAGTATCAGCTTCAACCTTGAGTACTTACAGATTATCAACCAAAATCCAATCCATTTTATCTAGAAACGTACCTGCAACAAAGAACACAACAACTTTCAATATCACACTAGCATACAATAAAATAACAACATTTATATTGTGAGCAACACAAAAGGGTGCGCTGAATGCCGGCACAATAAAAGGCCTCAATAAACAGCCTTTACTGGTGTGACAGTAAGCCTTAAGTTATAACACATAAGCGTCACGGGGTGGCGACTAGATCACATGACAGATGAGAGGTATTTCAATGCTTTATTGCGTCGGAGTTTTTGTGGAGAAACGTGACTTCCGAGGGGCATTGACCCCGCTACTGACTCCTGTAGGATGTCGAGATAACTCGCAACCGTGATATAGCTCCTGATGCATATCTAATAATTCTAACCGCCTTACAGAGACTTTTTGTTAATCAGTTACCCTATATGGCAACTAATGACGGAATTGAAACAGTTCCAAAAATGGTCATTCACTTCTGAGGACATAACTTGTTTTTGAGCAGCCGGGCCCTATTTCTCAGATGTGAATGAAAGTAATAAAATAATAAATGCCTTAAAAAAACAAACGTAAACATATGCTTCGGTAACATGCAGTTGTTACGCCTGTAAATAATCATCGTGTCGTTAAATTTGCATACAGCAATAAGTCTGGGAGGATACGAGTGAATCCGAGTCGCCTCGTAAAACGAGACCACAACCGCTTTCCGCAAAACTCATAAGGCATAATGACTGCGCAGCTCTCATAAATAAAATTGAAACATATCCCGGTATGTTTTCGGCGACATGTGTTGCCCGAAATGATGTCCACACTGTATAGTTGTGACCAGTTACCGTGTTGTTCGTGTAAACAAGAATATTGAAGTTTCTGGCACGTCTGGGTGGCAGAAGTCGTTCTAAGAACAAACTAAGTATTCGTATAAAAAAGTTTTTCTTGAGCTGAGACGGTCCCTCGGTTTTCTAGTGACCTTATACAAACTGTACAGACCAAAGACTTGAGTTAATCTTCTTTAATACGTTCCTCGTACTTTCTTTACCATATGATTAAGTAGGTAGCTCTCAGTAGAGCCATAAGAAAGTTTGAGAACGTTTACATTTGATCTCTGTGAAGGCAATCGAAGCTGAACACATAAACAAGAGCTAAAACTACCGGCTCGCTGACGGACCTCATTAACGAACTGCTGATGGACTTATTATCTACTCTAATAATAAACCCACTTTAGAGTATACCGGTATCCAAAGCAAATGTCTTCTCTTTCATCAATGATAACATGGGGTATATAGGAATACATTATGCTTCTGACACTGATCTTTTATTTATGAGATTGACGTTCTGAAATTGTTAGCAATAGCATAGAAGTATGAATATTTTAAGTAAGTTTTATACTATACTACCCGGTAAACAAGGATATAAGTGACGAAGTTAAATAGATACTAGTTTATTCAAGAGAAAAGAGGATCCCTTATGGGCGCTCGTGAAAAGTTATACCGCAAAACATTTGAAGTAGCTAAGTGCAGACATAAAACAAGTGCAGGAGGTACAAAGCTACTCTGCCTGAAGCAAGTCTCATTGATAGTATTTTCACACGCTGCAGATACAACATAGTGGCAGTTCTCCCAGTAGCCAACCTGGGCGGGCTGCCGGCGGTGGCTATTTTAAATATAATTGCTGCCTCCATGCACTGCCCGCAACGTTTGTTGTCCGACCACTATGAATACAGTTCTGCAATAAACTTCCTTTTTTATAGTAACCGCACGGAGATAAACGCACAGGAGCTTACTTCGTCATTGCTATAAAAGTGTGGCATATACGAGCATAGTAATTCTACTACGAACGTGGAACTAGGTTTTAGATTTCTGAAGGACCAAACGGCGTGACCTACGAGTATTACTTGATTCAAAGGAGAGTTGTTTCCTACCCTAATCCAATTTTCTTTTCGCTACAGTCTCTAAGCCAGAATCTAATAGTCTCAGAACAATTTGTTTGTTTTAGATTCATAATCTCGATTGTTTTTTTTTTCTGGTTGATCGCAAGAAGAAAACCTATTCGTTTGGATCTCAAGGGGAGAGATAAAGTACCAATTAAAATGAACACGTTGCTAAACTTCCTGACTTAAAACTTTAGGATTGTAATACTAAAAGTGATGACTAGATTAAACTAACGACGCTTAATCGGAAACATGTGTAAAGCATATGACGTTAATGTGCTAGTACATTAGTAGGTACTCCCACGGACGGATTACACGGTGACTGGAGTACAGCCGGTATCGATTGACAATGCAATTTATTCTCACCGAATGCCAAAAGCAGAGCGCAAATAAACTGATTTGCGTGCAAATATTGAAGCCTGAATAGTTTGCGGTCAACTTTACCAAACTTTTTATAGTATTTATTTCGACGTGTATTTTTTTATCGAATCATGAGTTTGTAATGCAGAATTTAATATTTATGGAAAAACGCAATTTGTGTTGAGTGCTCTAGTAGTCTTTTTAGGTATTTTGACAGATAAATCTTTTACATTCAACGACACTTCCAATCAAAATGTTTCCATTCCTAGATGATTATAATCTTAGTTAATTTGGCCGGCCCGGACTGAGTGCGTGCATGTGAATGAAGCAACATAGCTATCAATACGAGCTTGCATTCATATAATTACCTACGATATATAACATTACTGATACACAGGACATGTGTCCCACTATTAAGACGATAAGTTAACCCGCCGGCGCCATATGCAGTAATTTATTCCCAGCTATTATTGTATAACTAAACTGTCCGTCTACTCAACGATACGAAAATAAAATTGGTACAAGAATCGTCTCTGAAATGCCTGCAATTTAAAGATGACGAGACTGGTTCTCAGAAAAAGAAATTTAGCTGGAAAGAACTTTGTTTTATTGCGGGTATATATCTTACAAGAGATATAGGTACAATGTAAGCACGAAAATGTAGGCAAAGTGGTTGCCCTTTTCAAGAAGACAGAGTCCCTTGTCAATGCTTACGTAACAAACAAATATACATAATGTTATATGTGGACCAACCACTTCAACGAGTAAAAAGAAAAGATTTTCGCGACGAAATTCTCTCGGGGAAAACTGCTTTCCTCTACATTAAGTTCCATCCCTGATTAAGCAAAAACAAAAACAGGAGAATGTCTCTGGAGTCAAGAGCTCAGGCGACGCAGTTTGCTACATTTCCATTCCAAGCAGTCATGTTGTTCAGCAATTACTCACAAGTTTTATTACGTAGGTACTCCATTGCTAATTAACCTGGATAACAGTTTGCTGTTGGCTCTCGCAAGTGCATTAAATACATGAGTTTTACTGTTTCTGTTTTACCAGTTATATGTTTGTGTTGCATTAAAGCATATCACGCATATGTACACTGCAATATTATTAAGAGTTACAGTTTGTTTTTTTTTTTGTTTTTATTTTTTTTTTAGTAGGAGGTAATCTCTGAAATTACTGGTCCGACTGCAAAAATTTTTTCACCGATATAAAGCTGCTTTATTCTTGTATAATTTTATACATACGCGAGTGAAGCCGCGGGCAAAAGCTAGTCGGTTATACACTGACTACGCTGACTTTGCATGACATTAAAAATTTGTCGACAGTCCGACATCTCCGGCTAGTGTTGAATAATTCATTAGTTGTAGCGTCGATTGAATTAAAGGTTGTATCTCAGTCTCGACATGGTATCGGTGCTCTATTTGCATATCAGACTTGTTCCGATGTGCACCAGATGTCGTTACATAGTCTTTGATAAGTTATCGACTAGCTAACGTGTTTGAGGTCCGGATAGGAGTCTATTAATAGCCCATTCAGTTACTGATTTAGATGATTGTGATAAGTTAGAAAATTTCTCATTTTGTGAGTTTCCATTTAATTAAAGTAAGAATTTTTTTCATCGAAGAATCGCCAAACTTAAGAAGAAGAGCAGAGCACAGAGCAGAACAGTAGCCTGATTCACGTAATGAAAACCGTAACGATATCGTAGCGATTTAGTCGTTTAGACCATTTCCGTATTCACATCCATCAATCGAGTTTGAACGACACCGATTTTAAAGTCGTTTGAAATTCGTCGATTAAAAAAAAACTGTATTAAATTATCCTGGTAGAATACTTATTAATGTAACTGGAAATAAGTCGACAGATCGTGAATACCGCTTTTGGATAGGACTTCAATCGAACGACTATAAAACTTCAAAGATATTTGGCTTGTTTGATTTTACGAGAATCAGGCTACTGATTGTCGATTGGGATGAAAGGTTCTGGAGTCGCGACCATGTACCGTAAGATGCAGCGTTAGAAGGCCTCCCACAACGTGGACGACTTGCTGGTGGTCGCGGTAATGCAATGGATGCAAGACGCACAGGACCGGTAATTATGGCGACACTTGGGAGAGGCCTATGTCCAACAGTGGTCGTCTTTCAGCTAAAATGATGATGATGATGATGAAGAATTAAATAACACTTACCATCAGGTGAGATATAGTGGTCAAACGCGAGCCTATCAAGAAAAAAAAATAGAGGTTTTATAAAAGGTCTATCTTAGACCCTCATCATCATCGCTCAACCTTGGTAAAAAAAAATATTCAATTGTGTTGATTATTAAGTTAAGTTGCTAATTAAACTTATTTTAGGTTACGATGGGGCTGACATGCTCTTTGAAATTAAAGTTCCTAAAAAATAAAGAGAAAAGAAAAAAAATCATTTAGGCTAGATTTATAATGCTCAAAAGCAGTTTCTAAATTAATAAAACAATAGCTGTCAAACAGAAGTTGTGTTTCCTGACAGAGTCACGACACAACAGATGTATTCAGTCTATCTGATTACATTTACACACGAATTCTTCACTATACAGCCTGTGTGTCTAGCTCTTTGTTATTCTCATTATTTGATGATTGCTACAATGTAGTTGCGAACAACACAAATATATAACGTAGAAAATGGAGTGTCCCTTATGCAAATGTGTACCTTTATTACGTAATCGACCTTCCAGACAATCTTTGCTAATCCATTTTGTCGGATTGGACCATTTAATCAGACTCGGACAAATCACAACTGTATAATCTAATCACATCTTCCAACTCAATAAAATAGCCGTAAAACACGAAGATTAAAGCCGAGCAAAAGACGACAAGACGAATGGTATCGATATTGGCGCCCAACACGGAATTCTAAAGAGGAATCCCATTCGATTCAGTTTGCTACAACGCGACGGCTCCAACATTATGCATTCAATGTGCATAGAGTCTTTATCATTTTAAGGCGAGCGCGAATGTTAATCGAGTCGGAGTGTATTTTTATACACGTCATTTCTTAAAATCGTGCGTTGATATCAATTTGTTAGGACGTGACTTGAATTTGATGAGGTAACCGTGAGCGCTCGTGCCACTGTAATCCGAAAAAATAGAGCCACACATGAAGGGAGAAGGCTGATGTTGACACTTTTCGCGAATGATTTACGATGTAGAGGAACGCTTTCTATTTCACTCGTAAATCCGACAGCATTGACAGCATATCGTCAAAACATTCAAACGATTTTTTTGGAGGCAATAAATAAATCATACCAAATAACACAAAAAATTCAATGACACGAAAGTTAATTATTCGGATCCAGCAATTAGGTCAACCAATAAAGTCAGACCTCCTGTTAAAAAGAAAATTAATTTACATAAAATCGAATATAAAATCGTGTTACTTACTATAAAAACGATGATAAAAAATTAAAAGTGCTACCTCCAAAAAGCAATATGCTCGTCAGGTAATAAAACCTTTTTGCTCATTTTAACAGGGATGAAAATAAAACTCCTTTTATCAGAGAGGAAATTCAATTATCTGTAACATAGTTACTGGTTGAAACAGCGGAGTAACGTCCGGTCGAAACGGGGAAGTTTGGAGGTACACCCAAGGCTGGGTAGGGTAGTTAGCATTTGTTTGCATACAACCCAAAGCCCCTTTTTGTCCCGTCCTGAATAATGGTATTGTTAATAGCAAGCTACATATAATATACATTAGTATATGTATGGGCCCGCAAGTATGTATGTACGCAAGTGATTTACCGCAGCCCGTTGACATAGAAAGTTTCCATGTTGCGGTTTGTACGCACCGCTGTACATTTAAAATTAAATTGTTTCATCTATTTCATCAGCTTTTATTGTGCTTTATTCTGTTTTGGTGTTTTATAAATTTACTATATACCTATGTCTTATACTGATGTAATTGGCAAGTAATTTTTGAGTCATTTGTTACGTTTTTAAGCATTAATAAAATATCCAATCTCAACTTTTGGCTGAAGTTTGATTGTACATTTTCCTCTTTAAGAATTGATTACAACAGCTACAAGCTTTTCCTTTTCCATTTCTCTATAAACGCCTTTTTTCTATGCTTTTGTAACCTCACCCCTTTTCGATTTTACATTTATAGACGTTCTCAGAGACTGTCAAACTGCCATCTTTATCAGTTTCAAATATCTAGCCTAGCTCGTTTTACAATTCATGTCAGTGAGCGTACCGAACGTGATAGGTTTTCGCAGTTCGACAAATTCATTCTATGAATGTAATATTAGCACTTTGGCACGTGCTTTGTGCCTAAGATGAAGTCCTTTATACTTTGTAAAAAGGTCTAGAAATGTCAGGGTAGCAGCGAAATATTTGCCTAATCTCATTGGATATAGTCAAACACTTACTACGTACTTTTACTTAATATTCATACTGTAAAGTACAGACTGAGGTAGCTTGGTCTGTACTTTACAGTATGAAAACTTCTGATTTTTTATAAGACAGGAAGCTTAACAACTAGATCTTTTATCTCGTCTAGTCCTTTACAGAGTTTGTAAAAATAATAGTCTAGTATTAAACTAGAAATGTTAATAGACAAACATAAAGTGCTTGTACTATACCAGTATTTTTATTGTCTGTCTGTCGTCCAGGTACTCTTCATGTTTATATGAACGTATGGTGCGCTACTAAAAGTAATTGTAACAGGATCTGCGCAGGCGACGACGCCACCGCGGCGTGTCTATCCAGCGCTCCTCTAACCACCGATACATAAACACTTGGCCACCAGACCAACCACTTTCGCGAAACGTGGACCGGCTTTTAGCAAAAATTTGATCAGTGAAAGTCAAGAGTGATACGTAGTGCGCCCGCGCCTCTCTCAGGGGTTTGATTAATTTAATCGATAGTTCGCTAGAATAAATGCAACATACATCATCGAAATTTAAATAGAGAGATTTTGCATAAGCTGTTAACGTTTTTATGGCCGTTATAATAAGCACTTTAATAATAATGAAAATCATAGACTCAGCTGGCTTCGAAGTTCGATTGGCAATATCTCTGGCTTTCTGCGTGACGGCTTACCTTTCCTTTTTCTTTTCAATGTTGTCAGAAGTCACATTTAATTAACAAAAGTTAAATTTATGTGTTGTCCCCGGTCGCTTCAAAAGACCAGACAATATTTCACCGCCGCGATAACTGCAGACGTAACAACAGTCATTTATATTAACTTATCTGAAAAATTCCGAACGGACAGGATCTTCGTTGAGCCTTATGTTATGTTATCAGATGGCAACGATATTCAAAAGATCCCATTATGCTTTTAACTTTCTCCTTTAAAGGCTTTACTGGGGTCAATTGTAGACGTAACGCTTTTGTGGTAATAGATCAATTTACATGTCCATTAGTATTAAAATCAAGTTGTTATCGTTCCATTAAAATCCCCTTATCGATTTCTATGGACATTACTAAATTGTAAACACGATATTCAGCTCCTAATCATAAAGTCGAAGTTGTATTTTTTATTTACGATTATGTAAAACAGGCTTACATCGTTTCACGTATACCTACGTACATAGTTACTTATAGATTCAAATACACTTTTAGAATCTAACGAGTCTTGTAGACTATGTTATGTAACTGATAAGATATGAAGGTAGGTGGCAATAGTTTATCATGAATGTTAGATTGAATTGAATAGGTAGCTAGAGCTACGCAAGTGCATATCTAGAGAGCCAATATACTTAGCAGGCAGTGGCTCTGTGCTCGGTTGATCGGGTCGCCATCGTCAGATATGGAGTCAATTTGCAGTAATGCGGTGGGCAGGTTCACGTTACTTTTTACAACACAGTCGAGGTCGTTGACTGCAGACTAAACAACACATGTACTTGGTGCAAGGTGTCAATGTACATGGAAAACATCCGAACTTCGTTACAATTAGGCATTGTTAGGTTGCGAGAGCCACATCTTCCGCGGATCGATTGCTTTGTTCTAAAAATTATAGCGTACTCATTTGTTTTTAGTTACGTTTCAGTGCAAGAGTGTGTTTGCGTGTCTCGTATGTTCCGTACTTTAGATATCCAATATAAATTGTCAATATTAAATGTTTTGCTGCAACACTTGCACGTGCGTTAGACAGTTATCTGCTACTAATACTGTCTATGCATTGCCTCAACATTATAGGCACTTAGGTTAAGTAGTTAAATCTGGCAAACATTTTTTACTAGGTAGGTAAGTACATACCTACTAAAAAATGTGTTTGCTCGACGTCATACGTCCATTTTGCATGCTTTAGGAATTTTCGATAATCAGCAAAAATTATTGTGTTTATCACAGTATCGCACCTTTTCTGTTTCGATGCCAACGACTTTTGTTATTTTCGCATTTCGATGACTGTACAAGTGTTTGTAATTTAAGAAAAAAAAATGCTTTCCGAACCAGCTTAATTATTGCCAAATATGCAAGCAAGATAAAAAAAAGAAACACCGCCATATATTACTTGTCTTTCCATCTTAATGTATTCTTAGAAATGCTTCCAAAGGCTGCATGTGGCTTTAGAAAGATCAAATGATAAACGACATCGCAAAATGGACCGGTTCAAGAAGTCATCGGAATATAGCGAGTGTCATCCTTGTCGCCGCACGGCCGCTGCGATTTATCATCCTCTTGTATAGGCACTCTAATTGCGACAACTTGTCGCCATGTCCAATCGTAAAGACGATATCTCCCCTTATTCCGCGCCGCATCTCGCGACAGTCTGCGACAGCCCTTACTTCATTTAAACTTTGTTCCACTCCAACGTTCACAATCGCAGTGCAATTTTGTAAAAGTGCTGTTTATTCCCCATTTAAAGTTCAATGAACCGCAATTAGCAGTTAAGAAATTATTCTACGAGTACCTTAAGAGGGGTCGTTGGATGAATTTTAATTAGGAACTTTGTGTAATTTAAATCCTAGCATAACATGAATGATAATGATAAAAGATTTATGAAGGCTTCCGCTCTTTGTAGCTTTAACTTTAGGAAACAATAGATAGACATATTAGTTAAAGTATTTGGTGCGAATTGATACGTGTAATGTTCTAAATGACCGATTTACCTACATTCATTAATCAGCTCCGTCTGCCCGACTGCGAAGTGGTCACAGCACACAGTAGGTGCACTGTCTATTTGCATTTTGCACGTTGTTAGTCCGTTAATGTTATTTGTCACGGTTACCTACTAAGCAATAAACGTCGTCTCAGATAGATTGACGATTAGGATTATTGATTTATTACTCCACAATCTGGGTCGACAGGACCGGGCGTAGCGTAGCGCTGCAAAATCGCGCGAGCTCGACTGATCTATTGACCCGTCGTATAAAACCGCTTAAACGTTTATTAGCAAAGTCAAGATCGTCACTTACGAGTAGGTTGGCTGAGCAGAGAGTATCTGGGTTACTGATACGAGCTACGATAACATCTGAAGGTGATCGGCGATCTTCCGCCGCTACGATTTCAGCATATTCCGCCGTTTTGCTGCTGTAAACTTTGCATTTTTCCCAACCAGTTGACCACATGGTAGAACTGGTTATTGATACGTATTTAGTTGTAGTCAATATTAAACAAAGTTGCAAAACTGTAACGAATCAATTTAATCTTGTTTTGTTGGTTTAATCGTTTGTTTGGTCAGAAATAATGATTGTGCGAGCTCGGCGGGGCGTGGGCAGCCCGTGGCTTAATATTTTACGAATCCTTCACGGTCAACGGAGACCCTTTATTTTGTTTTCATTAAAAACGGGAATTGGATCATAAACCGAACTCCATTAAACTAACCGCAACAAAATTTTCGGGAGACTTGCGAATACTTTCGTTGTAATTAAACGGGGCTCAGCGTTTAGTGTGGCGCACTTCATGAATAGTTTTACATATATAAAGTGAACACGAAATAAGAGTTAAACTGAGTTAAACACTGTCGATACGAGCTACCTGACAGATACCTATAACGTAGACGACTCATTTTTAAGGTTCCGTAGCCAACTGGCAAAAAACGGAACCCTTATAGATTCGTCATGTCTGTCTGTCTGTCCGTCCGTTTTACCACTGCCACTTTTTTCCGAAACTATAAGAGCTATACCTACCGTTGAAACTTTATAAGTAGATGTATTCTGTGAACCGCATTAAGATTTTCACACAAAAATAGAAAAAAAAAGCAACAAATTTTGCGGGTCCCCCATACTTAGATTTGAAACTCAAATTTTTTTTTTCATCAAACCCATACGTGTGGGGTATCTATGGATAGGTCTTCAAAAATGATATTGAGGTTTCTAATATCATTTTTCTAAACTGGATAGTTTGCGCGAGAGACACTTCCAAAGTGGTAAAATGTGTGTTTGTTTTAAGTACCATGCGAGGACATGCGCTTGAATACACAAGGCACATCTGAGGACCTTTTCAATGCGAGGACCTTTTCGTACGTCCTCGGATGGCCCGACCCAGTTCATCGTATTCTACGTTCGATTTTGAACCTTTCTATATACTTAATAAGGAAAAGTTGATATCAACCTTGGTGGACCTCGGTTTGGTTGCGAAATTTCATGTTCACACACGATCGTGTGTAACCGCTAGGCGGCGCCACTTAAAATTTTTACACACGACTTTTAACACTTCAGTCATGTTTTTAGTACCTTGTGGAGACTTATGTGTAAATCTTCACACAAATGTCCTCGGATTGGTAGCTTTTCCAGACAGTGTGTATGTAAGTCCCCACATGGGTAGCTTTTCCAGACAAGTGTATTTAGGTCCCCATTTGGATAGGTTTTCCGTGTGTATTGATTATTGAAATTCCAAAAGTATCGAAACTTGCTATCGCTAAGAGAGTAAAACTTCGGATGTTTTTTTACGTAAAAGTATGTCATAATGTACTGTACGAGACTTGAGAATGCACAATATATGTATATGTTTTTGAGAATAGGATTTATAAATAAAATATGTCATGCACTGAAAAACAATACACTAAGTTCTAGAATTTCAGTTTATTTAACCAAAGAGTTCTTATACATTGCTAGATGTCCTGAAACATTATTCTGAGTGCAATTAATTATCTATAAAAAAATTATTTAATTCAATCGGTTTTAAAATTAACCTAGCCTTTGGCATGAAGAATTGACTACTACGTACTTGATATATATTTTTTTCTTTTATGGTAGGAAAAAATCATGCATTGACATCCCCCGCTCTTGGGCGGAGCGGGAGATAGTGTCAGACTCTTACTGACTAAAAGACCCACCCCGTTCCTTCTAGCCTTGATACCGGGGCTCGAGCGCCCTTTCGGATAACCCTGGCCCAGTAGGCTTCGACCCGGCTGAGTCCCTGCTGTTGCTGACAACTCCTTGAGGCACCGTCGACGACTTGGGCTTGGTCCGGACAGTTACCGGACGGCCGGACAGTGAGCTACCCATTGCTCGCTGTCCGCAAGCCCGCGCCTACTGTGGCCGGAAATCGGGATCAGAATACCGGCGGCGGCGATAACGCCGTTGCCTGATGCGCTCGGCCCCCTCCTTTGCGAGCATTACTGCTTCGCAGAAGTCGGCGACCGCCTGGCACTCCTCCTCGCTCCGGACCATGGCCTCAACCAAGGCCCGGACGTCCTTGATATTTGGCTGATCTTAAGTAAAAAGCATAAATTGATCCGCATTTTATGCCCTTTTATTAATTACCATACTCAATTTTATTACATAAAAATAGTAAACATATCAATGATTAACATAACTCTTTCAGTTAAGAGGGACCACTCCGATCAGCTGATTGAATACAAGTCTAAACGATACTAAGAAGGCCAAAACACTCTCAATTGCTTGAGGTAATTAAGAGTACCTTGTGCAGAATAAACCTTACTTTTTCTTATATAACAAACACATGGCGAGCAAAATTTTGAAAATAATAAGCTTGTTAATTTAAACTTATTAAATTAAAGACATAAAATACTCCAAAATTACAACAAACTTTTAAACTATAGATAAATAGCGTTTTTTTGCCGGGTAAAAATCATTTAGATGACATCCCCTGCTCTTGGACGGAGCGGGAGATAGTGTCAGACTCTTAGTGACTAAAAAACCCACCCCGTTCCTTCAACAGTGCGCGCCGTTGACGACTTGGGTTTGGTCCGGACGGTTACCGGACAGTCGAACAGCGAGCTACCCATAGCTCGCCGTGCGCAAGCCCGCGCCTTCGGTGGCCGGAATCGGGATCGAAATCCCGGCGGCGGCTGGGGCGTGAGCGCCTCATGCGGTCGATCTCCTACTTTACTAGCATTACTGCTTCGCAGAAGGAGGCGACCGCCTGCCACTCATTCTCGATCTGGACCATGGCCTGTACCAAAGCCCGGCGCGAGAGATCGCCACCGCCGATCGCCACATGGACACGGCGATGCTTCGACCAAGCGGGGCACACCAAATCCGTTGCAGGTGTGTACCTCCCGAACTTACCATGTCCGGTGAGAATCTGCGTCATGCGGAAGGTGAGGACGCCGTGAGGTCTTTCCAGCCACGCCTCAAAGAGGGGACTTACCGCCATAATTGTGGCGTGCCGAGTACTGGGTTGCAATAGTCGCTGATGCCATTCCATCATGAGATCCCGCCGGAACTCTGTTCACCATGCCACGACCTGTCGGGGCAGCAGACTTTCGCCCCGGCGCCGGCGTTGCATCTCCACGCGCAAATTGTTCATGCGTGCAAGGACTGTTGCCTCCAGATCCCATGATGGCAGGTCAGCAAGAAGGCTCGCCACTTTGCGGGAAACCATGCGGTATCTCCATACCATCTGTATTGCCATGACCCTCAGGCATGCGTTCAGCTGGGCTCTCGGTTGCTGACGCAGCGACGGCGCCCACACTGGCGACCACACCACATGGCCCATAAAGGGCCATGGACCGAACGATTCCTGCGTAAAGCCTCCGGCAGTAGGCGTCTGAACTCCCCAGGCCCCGGTTGGGCAAGAGCCGCTTGAGCCAGTCCGGTTCAGTTTAAGTGCCAGATCTCAGAAGTGCTGCACAAAATTCTACTAGCTGTCGAGGACGAGTCTCAGGTGCTTTATCGTTGACCTGACCCCGATGTGAACTCCTCCTACCGTTAATTGGGAACCCAATGGTGGCGTGTTCCAAAGGCCGTGGAAACACATAGCCTCGGACTTGTGCAGTACCACCTCGAGTCCCAACTGCTGGATCCTATCAACGACTATCGCAACCCCGCATGCTGCTAGATCGTCCGCCGCCTGGTACAACTCTCCCTGCGCTAGCACTAGCGAATCGTATTTTGGTGGGGGCGATCGGTAGCGGCGATCCCTCGCGCTAGGCCTTGGTACAGGCCATGGTCCGGAGCGAAGAGGAGTGGCAGGCGGTCGCCTCCTTCTGCAAAGCAATAATGCTAGCAAAGGAGGAGGCCGAGTTCCGGCGCGCCTCAAGGAGTGGTCAGCAACAGCAAGGGCCCAGAGGGCCAAGGGTCTGCTTCTGAAGGGAAGGCTCGGCCCCTGTATGAAAGGCAAGAAAGAACGGGGTGGATTTTTTAATCAATAAGAGTCTGACACTATCTCCAGCTCCGCCCAAGAGCGGGCGATGCCATTTGGATTATTTATATCCACCAAAAAAAAAGATGATACAAGTAACTGTTGAAGAGCAGTCTTACATGGAGACGATTCAAGCTGCACTTCATTTCACTTACTCAACTGTAATGCTATGCAATGTTAACAAACAGCAGCTTAGTTTGAAGACAATACACTTGACCGTTAAAGAGTTGTGTCACATGTAGATGATTTCAGTTGCAGCTTTGTGACATTAACACAACTGTGTATTGATATATAATGTCAGCAATCTACATACAGCGCGTAGCGGATAGATTAATGAATAATAGTTAAATATGAATGTCAACTAGTTATCTTACCTGTTACTTTAGATTATTATTGTGGATCCAAAGTTGAGACTATAAAATCTTTCAATTGCTGTCAAATTGTAATTGTCCACGTGTTTCTAACACAACTAAAAATCTAAATCAATTTTATTAGTCGAGACGTAGTGCTTAGAATAATACTTTCCCTTTCATTTTAAACATTATCAGTTAAATCATGCTAAGTCCTCTGATAGTACTTAAATCGAGAAATTGGTGTGTGTAACTGGTTAAATATCTAATAATATAGCTCAAATATTATTATGGCAAAATTATAAGTGTCTAAGAAACGGCTATTGGAAATTCAGAAAAGGTCCTCGTTTAGTACAAGCCCTACCTGGAAAAACGTCCTCCTATTGTTCGTAAATATTCTAGTACTAGGTCCTCGCATCATGCAAGTAATAAGAAAAAGTGTGAAAAATTAAGTCCTCGTATAGGCGTCTCTGGTCACATGGTTAAGGTCCTCGTTTGGCTCACACACAGGTCCTCGGATGGTACTACCCAGGCGGGTTTGCGAGTGTATTTAGGTCCCCGCATCGTTTACAGAAAGTAATACTAAAAAATGTTGAGATAGCGCTATACGAATAGTCTCGTCACCCCAAATATTGTTTTCTCTCTCTTTCTGTCTTGTTAATAAGGTCGTAAGTCGTCTCTAACCTAGTTTTCTAGGAGGTCCTCGGATTGTGACTTATGACTATAGTCCTCGTATGGGTGTCTGTACAAGTAATGGTGTGTGTGTGTGTGTGTGTGTGTGTGTCCCTCTAACTTCTAAACTAAGAGAATGATAAAACTAAAAAAAATATATGATGTACATTACCATATAAACTGCCAACGAAAATTGGTTTGAACGAGATCTAGTAAGTAGTTTTTTTTTTAATACGTCATAAATCTAAAAAAATACACTATATTATTAAAACATCGATCAAAGTTACAACGAACTAGTTACAAGAACTTTTATATTATGTTACTTGCTGCTACGGAACCCTTCATGGGCGAGTCCGTCTCGCACTTGGCCGGTTTTTTTAAATTTTTGTAACAACAAGTTTATTCAATTTTTCAAATCCGTTTAATATTAATAAATAATATAATAAAAAATAACTTATAGTTAGAAACCTTTCAAATCTAGTGGAAAGGAAGGAATTTGTACATGACAACAAATTAAAATATGACGTCACCACCATATTAAGTATGTTATGTTACGCTCGTACAAAAGAGATGGCTAGATTTTCCCACTACGCCCCCAATCTTCCATTCCATCAATATTTGAAATGCTAATTAATTACTGATTCAATAAATAACTAATTAAATCTTGATACCTACTGTTTTAAAAAAAAAAAATATTTTTAGTGTAGTGTACAAAAATAAACATAGGAAGATACCTGAACTTCCCGAAGAAATATTTTATTTACATACGCTGATTCCTTTTACGCCGTACTTAGTGGTATCTACCGTTTATAAACAGCTCAGAGTAAAACTGAAGTTTAATCTGCAAACTTACCGAGAACCCTTCAAGTCCTGCACTTGACTTAGGAACGAATGGCATGGCATTAGATAAAACAATATCAACTGTAAAGAATTTCTACACCGTAACAGTTTTTAATATGTCAGTCGCAATGTGTTGCCGAGTCCAACGCATAACACGGCCCATGTGCTATTAAAGAATGGACCACAATCTGCACTCAATTGCCACTTGCCTGTATTAGCTTTCATTGATATAGCGGCCTAAGTGCAAGAAGCTATTAAGTCGACATTAGATTGCCGGAGGCCGATGCGGCGAGACGAGCGGGTTGCCAAGCTCCGCGTTTGATTACCTTGTTACTCCGAGTATTTGCTCTGGTTTTCGCGGCGTGTCTTATCTCTACAAGACCGTCCCATATCATCTCGCAAGACCAATACATGTGCGATATAAATCTGTGCTGATGGCTGATAGCTTTTGTTTACATAATCCCTTCAAGAATCTGGTTCTTTTTGCAAAAAGTAATAATAAACTCATTATATGTCTCCCTCGTGCCCTACAATTAACATTGAGATAGTATCGCGCCGATAAAATAATTGCCGTGCAAATTATGTACTCGCGAAAAGTATTCCGGACGAAGTTGAAAGGTTAACTAGGTTATTGTGATGGTTTGTATAGATTGTAGTGGCTCGTGACGGAGATGTCCTCAAGTCCTTGCTAGGCGAAGTGCGAGGCTGGGAGGGCTGCGCAGCGCAAGCGCCGGCCTCGATGAGCGCCGCCTTATAAGGCGCTGGCGGCCGCCGGGCTCCGCCACTTGCGACAGCCCAGGTATTTTAGGCTCAGGCCCTAAATTATTTACGTGCAACTCGCATGCGTTTAATTTCATTTAAAATGTCATGGCGCTACTTAACAAGTGTTACACTTGCGTTTATTATTGCAACCTGCCGCCGGCTGCCGAGATCTTAATTAATCACTTCTGATTATAGTTAAACGGTTTCAAACGACATTTCAATCATGACAGACATATTTCTTGAGTACAGAAATAAGATTCCTAAGTAGGTAGGCTGTAAGAAAAATACGAAGGACAAATTCCTAAAAGAAATCGACTACGTAGAAAACAGCTTTAATGACATAGCCAAAAATGTCTCCAATCTCCAAACTAGGTCGAACAATCGAAGCGTCGGGAGAGACAGGAGCGATGGGTTATTATGTAGCCGAATAAGGGGGTCGCGAGCATTCCCAGCGTGGTCCTAAGGACGCCGCGAGGACGGCGCGCGCGCACAAGAACCCGTCGAATACTGGTCGCGGTTGTAGAACCCGCCGAATAATGGTCGCGGTTATTTAAGGAACAGGCAGTTCTGCGAAACCACGCACGCGATGCGCGTAGTTGTCGTAATTTGGAAGATTATTTTTTTTGCCTTTTTTTCAATACTGGCTCAGACAGTCAGACCCTGTGGATTCGGAATTCAGAGGAAAACATGACTCGACTCGATCTGTTTTATTATGGAGGAATTCTGAAGCAACCAAATAAAATACATAAGTAAATATTTAAAAACTCAATTGGGTTGATTGGAAATTGAAAAAGTCACATATGGAATACGTTACTTCACACGTCGTTAGTGAAATCGCTGTTACTGCCACAAATCGTTTAAATGTTTCAGTGTTATGAAACTTTGTTGAACGAAAATAATGCTGCGTTTAACTGTGACACGTTTTGTTTACGTTACCTACATTCAGAGGTAGATTACTTTCTTCGAACGAACGTAAATATCTTAGTGGGTAAGGAACGCCACATAAAGTATTAAATGTTCGATAAACAAAACAGAGCGCACTTATCGGTTTATCGATACATTATCAGCATCGATAAAGGAACCGTACAAAGTGCGGATATCTACGAATCGGACGAGATAAGCGCGCAATGTACAGATAAAACGTATGGACTACGAGAGTACACTCCATACAACGCAATGCATAAGGATAAGGGCGCGGGCAAAACAATCTTACTCACTTATATTAATAGCGATGTTCTAAATGACAAGCAGTTAAACGCTCAGACAAAATATTTTCATATATAATGACCACTTACACAGAACTACCTAGAGAATTCGCAATGAAATGTGGAAACGACGGCGACAGACAGAGTTGCTTCCTATGAATATTCCGCAGCTAATGGCCCAATCAGTCTCGTACAGCAACTAGGTACGTATAACACGAGACATATTACCGCAACAATTACCAATATTACCATATCCAGTAATAAGAGTCCAAGTGATTGCTAAACGAACATGCACATAACACGCGCAAGACACTTGGACCAATAATATCATGCTTAAAATATCTACACGAAGCCGATGCTCGGTCCATTATCGTTATAGTCAGCTAAGATGCAGACAATGTACTTACGATAAGCATACTGCCTCGGGATAACCTAGTTAGCAGAAAGGCTTCTTATGTTCGTGTGCACCGTGCACTAAAGTGCCCTTAACATTGTCTAGACGAAATAAAAATAAACTAAATATAAAATTCTTTACTTAAATGTACTCTTGAATAAGAAAATAAAATGACTTGTCTCATATTTTAGTAAAGGAACTTCACTACAGGTCTTAAACTCAGAGGAGTATAAAGGCAGAACTACACTGTGCACACGTGTGGCACACACGCCGATTTGGTCACGTACGGTCTCCTAACATTTTTCAGGGAAACTAGACTTGTAGAGCTACACTTGATCCACGTCATGCGACGTCGTTCTCACAAATCAGGCGTGTTACACATGTGCGTCGGCCATGTAGCTTTAATATAGTGACCGACCGAAACACGATTTGCAGCCGAAGTCGAAACTGTAAGCCAAGGTTCGGCTCCTCTTCCAGTTTCGGCGGTAATTATAATCGAAGCTGACATGATAACAAATCTGACAAAAAATATAAATAATATTACGATACAGTTCCTAACTATATTTCGATATATGTAGTTATGTTTAATTATATAGTTAAAGCTTTCATAAAATTCTAAATAATCGAACAAATCGACGATTACACAAAAGTTATAACACACGTAGACCAAGAAGTCAGTCAATATGTGTGTAACTATCACAACCGTCAGTTCAAAGACGCTAGTTTCGGTCGAGCAGAATATTCCGCCACTTTTTGGCTGAAACCAGTTATTTTGGCCGAAACGAAACATAATCTTCGGTCGGTCTCAGTCAGACTCCAATAAAAAGCTTGTATTTAACATCTTAACGAATAGTACCGAGAACTTTGACTGTAATCATTTCCTTACTGATTTATAATAGTAGACGCTGAAAACAATAAGCCAGGCGGCTCATTTACAGCTTCAAGTATAAACCAGCTTATCTGAAACACGATTAACATCCGCATAGTTTTTTGTTCTAGGAAGTTTCGTAGAAGTTTACATAACGTAGGTGTACCTACAATATTTGATTACTCAATCAGAATGTGTGGGAATCAACCATATTCTGATGATTAACATTATAATTATGGATAATTATAGAACTGTACCTACTTGTCATCAAAAGGTAATCAGTGCCAATCATCAGAGAGATTTTACTTTATTTAACCTCATTTACCGGTAAACCAAGTTTGGCACGTCATGCCCATTGTAAGAGATAGAGGTTAAGCTAACAATAAAAATAATGAAATCACAAGTCATCATATAAAAAATCGCGGTATTGGTAGATAGTTTAGATTTCAGCAAAAACTTATGTGATTGTATTCCAATTTCCATCCAATTCCAAACGCTCATTGTGAAAATATACCTTCCCTTATAAGCTCGTGGAAGAGTATTCTTCGACAGTCAGTACAAAGTCACGCATTTCGAAGCTTACTTTTTGTTCAAGCGATCTTTTACGCGACCCTAGCTGCCTTATAAAGCGAACAGAAAAACAAGCAGACAGCCACACGGACACAATAAACCGTGAATTATTCTACATAAAGATTTTATGAGCATCGTAAAATCTTTTACTAAAGCTTGACTTTCAATAAATGCAACTAGTTCTTTTGTTGTTTATGAAACATCGTAATAAACCTGGAAATATTCTCATTATAAAATTCATTTCTTTTCAAGATGAATTTACTAACTACAGTAATTAAGCTACTTGTTTTGAACGCTTTCGTTTATTTAATATTTATAAGGACTTAGTATTATAAATGAGGTTGTCCATCTAGCTCTCTGACTGTAGAACATCAAGGTAACTCGCCCTACAGATAAACGTCGCAGTCGCTTCTTAGAACTTGTGAGTCATGTTAGAACCATGCAAGTTGCTGTTAGACGTACCTACACGGACATCGAACCGACTGTCTTGAGGTGTGACCTTATTTACTTACATCATTGTGGCAAAACTTTCATAAAGACAAATTAATGTTTTTGAAAAAAGTTGCTCAGCATATTCTTCGTCTGTAGATATAGTAACGACCGTTTATTAGCCATAGTTAATGAACTTGCTAGTTTAAGAAAAGTGGGACTGTCTCCTCGTGCATCCACTTCCCGTTTTTCTAATTATACATAGTATTTAGTTCGAGAAAACTAGCTTAATGGCTGCAAGACCTGTTTCACTACAAAATGCAAGCTATAATTCTAGCTAAGTTAATGTTATGGCGTCTCCAACCACCGCAAACTAAAGAATTGTGAAAATAGTGGCCCAAAATAGCCGTCTCCAACCTTGCACCCGCCGGTGGATCAATAGAGCCTTGAACTTAGCGTCGCACGCCGAACTTAACGCAGCCAAATGGAGCTCCAGATAATTTCACTTGCGATAAGTGGAGCTAAACAGCGAGTATTTCTTTAACCTCTACACTCTACAGTTATTTTTAGCTATCTAAGTTTGCACTCCGTATCTATCAGCAATCTTTTCGATTGATCTATCTTAATCCACCAGGCGTAGGTGTTTCTTTCTTAGAAATTAACAGTCACGAAATCATTGTATGTAGTGATTTATAGCTTCAATTTAGCTCTCTTTTATTTTTATCAATTTCTTTTTTTAGTGATGATCAGATGATTTTGTAAAATTCTCTAATCTTGTTCTTTGGGCTGCTTTCGCAAAGATGAGGTACTCAAGTTTATGAGTAGGAACGCAAAGGCCAATCTAAAATAGAATCAGAACGCTAATACATATTATATTAAATCTAATAATCATCATAGAACTTCTTAGAAATATTAGTGCGAGCTGTATCTCAGATCTTAATTATTACTGTTAATCTTGGTCGTTTCGGCTCCCTCCTTGTGCTCAAACCATTAATTGGCATGGTCACGCTCACTGTCAATATCAATATATTAAATTATTCGCCCACATCCTGTCTATGGCTTCGTGTAAGTGGTTTTAGATGTAGACATAGAGACTAATTAACTTTTATAAAAATATTATCGTTTCTTCTTCCTGGTCCCGTTATTTATGTCGGGTCTTCTTATTTTTCTTCGCCAAGTTGTCCGATCTTGGGTCGTCTGTTCTGGCAATTGGGCTTGCTTGAGTTCTTTTTGTCTATTAGACCACCAAGTCAAATGCGGGCAACCTGTTCCTCGCTTTTGTTCTGGTAGGGTCAAAGGGTTTTCTACAATATTTATCCTTAAAAAAATACTAGTCTTTTTGAATTATTCAACAAATAAATACCTAATTTACATCGCATAGCTAGGATATTGAAGCGGTATGGTTTTACATAGCTTTCGCTCGAGAAATTCACTCAAAGAGGTTGGCTCTGAAACGGTCGGGGCTTCGGCTCATTATTTAAAAGCGGTGAAATATTCAGTTTGGTTTGGCTGGATCCGTGGTTACGGAACCTACGGAACTACCTACTAAATATCCTCAGTGAGGAAGTAGTTGCAGGCAGCAGGCAATCAATTTCTCGACTCGATAGAACTCTGGAGAGTACCTAATGAGCATCATTACTACCGAACATTTCACATGCCCTAGTTTTCTTGCATTTTTGGATATTTTAGTTCGGTTGTGCGGTCAATAACCAGACTCATTGTGTTCTAATGTCATTCTTTTTTTTTTGTACCACAACCGTCTCGATCCACCTTGGACTCAATTCTGTTAACAGTCACCGTCAAGTTGATCACACAAAGTCGGTTCACGGTGACGGACCTGAGACATAGCACAAGTACCCGCCCGTTAGACGTACTCACACATACTTGTTCAATCAAGTTTTAAGAATTGCACGTATAAATATATATTTTTAGATTCATCGAAGTAGCTCTACAAGTCTACAACCTGTCTAAGAATTAGATATGGTCGTGGGACTGTTGGATGCCAGTGACATTATTAATACATACAACAACACCAGAGACCCTACCACGAGATCTTAAAGTGAACCAATTGACGACCTAAACTGAACTGCTAAAGGGATGGAGCTACCTACATATACCCACATTTTTTTAATTAGTACACATACTTAAAGGGCTTATTAGAAAAGCCCTTGTTATTTTATAAGTAAAATCTCAATAAATAATATTCATATACCTACCTAGTCTGTCTAATAAGTCAACCGACTTGGGAATTTTGTATAATATTTAATCATTTAAAAAATACTTATATTCGATACTTTTTATAAGGTTCTTCTGTTAGTAAAAAATGATCTCTATCTCTTAATCAACCTTGATTATTGAACCCGTGTTGACAACATCAAATTTAATTAAATCCTAATAATTACCCATGTCGTTTAACTTACTAGACAGACTCTAAACAGCAAAGTTATTAGCGTTGGTTTATGTCCCAAAATGTCACTCAGTTTATGGAAATATTGTGCAGGCTATTGATTAATGAATGAATAAGTGACAATTATTAAGGAAAAACACTGCCCGCAGTATTTTCTACTAGCAATTGTTATGTTTGATTGATTCTATGATGAATTTACCTTTTCATGGTCAATTTTAGGATTTCGGTTTTTTCTACTTTTGACTACAAAAATATGATCAGTGACGGGTACAGATAAAGCCCCATTTTTTTGTACTAATTAAAAAGTAGGGGTATAAGTACTACGGTGTATACTTAAGCTAGAACTACATTAGACCGACGCACACGTGTTACACGCCTGATCAAGTGTAGTTCTACATTTCTAGTTTCCATATAAAATGTATAGAGACCGACGCGCCCGTGGATTACCAGGACGTTCAAACATTGTTTCATTTTTATTTCAGTGTAGGTGAGAGATGGCGTTAGACAACATGTATAGCTCTGTCTCTTACCCAAACTGGAATCGTCAGAAGAAAAATTACGTCATGGTAACCCAGCAGGTCGGCCTTTATAACTCCATCCTTCTTTCTCGCTCGCACGCTTGACATTTTAACACGTCATGGTAAGAACTCCGGATGATTCTCTGCTGGGCTACGTGATTGTTCGAAAGAGTTAAGCCCTGAAACGCAAAGGCTAAAATTTGGCGGAACACGGTGGGTTTTAGCAGGGCCCGATCTAAGCGGAGGCAAGCTGGACATTTGCCCAGAGCGGCAAAAAATGAGGGGCGGCCAAATTGACTTATTCCTATCTTCCAACTTAGCCATTGGCCATCCACATCCAAGTTGGCAGGTTGAGAATTTTATGTACCTACCATCCAACCTACTTCAGGTTGGCTAGTGGAAATATTAAGACTTAAGTCTCATTCAAGACTTAAGACTCATTCATGACTTAAGACTCATTCATGACTTAAGACTCATTCATGACTTAAGACTCATTCATGACTTAAGACTCATTCATGACTTAAGACTCATTCATGACTTAAGACTCATGATATTAAGAATTAAGACTCATGAAGTCATGACTTATATGGTTTTGTATATGTAATGGGCGGCGAAAATTATCTTTGTCCGGAGCGGCTAAATAGCTAGATCGGGCCCTGGGTTTTAGTCATTATGAGTCTGACATTCTCTCTTACTCCATTCTGTGCGCTGGAGAGTTATTTGATGATTTTTAATAAAATAAAGATGATTCTCTGCTGAATAATATTCGTTAAGAAAATAAGTCATCCAAAATTAATGCATTTTCCAAATGTTTCTTCGGAAGCGCGGTAGTGTATGTACCACGTTTGCTAAACGTATTCAGAGTAAATCCTTTATTAACCGACTTCAAAAAAGAGCAAGTTATTTAGTTTAAGATTATTTTGTGCCTTTGTCTATGTAGACAATTACTACCGAATTAGATTAGGTATAGTCGATGTATGTATAGGTATTGTACCTAGGGTATTGTAGATAAGAATGGTCTGACGTCGTTAGGATATGAGACGCGACGTTTGCGTAATAAAACTGTCATTGTATCCTTGCATAATATTGTATTTTTAGACTTGACTGAGACGGGACTAAATCAATGTTTGTGCGTAAGCGTCTCTGATTTGTGTGAAACTTTTCTGATAAGAAGTTAAACGGTTTGCGCAGATACGTCCTATCGCCTGTCACAATCAGTCACGTTATTTACGGTCTAGTGCTACGCAACGAGAATCTTCGACTAACTTATCTGTCAATATCAGGTGAATACCCACAAAGCTGACGTGTAAAAATCCACGTAATTTATCAAAATAAATTAAATATCAAGTAACGCTGTTACGCCTTTTGGCATAATTAATGCTTGCTCAACTATAAGACCCTGAAAATGTGCAACAATCGATATTGTTGTTGATATGGACGCGATAATGTTCATATTAAATGTACCTACTCATTTGAAAATGCTATCAATATAAATAAGTAGATGGTGGTGGTTTATTTGTTAGTTAAACCATTTTTATCAAAGATGTCAAGTGGTTCGCTATTCGCTATGCATTCATTTATTTTTGCATTTTTATTTTTTAGTAGATACATAATGAAAACTATCACTTTCGGTTTCAGTTGCGTTTAATCTTAACTCAGCCTTCTGAAAATTTAAAATACTTACCTAATTTGTGTTACTCGATATTCTTTGGTAAAGAAAACCTGCAAAAACATTTTACGAATACCTAAGGCTTATAAATGTCTAATTAACAAAAATAAAATTGTTGATTCGCCAATATTTAGGCATACTTACGCAAAATAATATGCATAATGATTAAATAAATTGTCTATTGCACATCTACTTCTGCGTATAACTCTACTTCTTCATTAATCAATTATTGATAACGCATCCATCCATACACAGCAAGGCTCCAGCACGCTGCCGGCACGGCGCGCGGCGCACGGCGGTGACGTCGCAGGGCTGCGAGGAGCTGGACTCACCTGCGTGGGCAGCACCGTCTCCCGGCCCAGGGGTATCGACATTTTGCTAGCGGCGCCGCCGGCCGCACCCCGGCGCCCGCCCGCGCCGCACCATCCACCGACCCGCCACCACGGGCCGCGCGCCCGCTCCCCTCACGCTCACCACAAACAAGAAAAACACTTTCCCGATAACGCGATTTTTCACGACTTTACAGGATTCCAGCAGCTCAGCTGTCTTGTGTCTCGGAGACAATTACACACATCACGAGCAAATCCTCATTCATACAAAGTATCACTTATAAATATAACTAATTCGATGCATATGTATAATCAGAATACGGCAGTGTTAAAGCGCGATAACATTCACGCACCGGACTAGCAGCCACCCCGTGAGGCGGTCGTGTGCGACTGGCGCGCCGCCACCGTCCGCGGCCGCCGCGCGCATCGCTCACCCCGCGCCGCGTGAGACCCTCGCGCCGCGCGCCTTCTGAGCGAACCGGCCGTATGGGGTCGCGGCACAGCCTCCTTCATCTCAGGCGCTACGCTCAGAATCCTTACGGCTGATCACATGGACACGTGCCGCGGACACGGGCGTAGTGCGGTTATCGAGCGCGCGTACACATGCGCAATGAGCAGCACTATCACCGTCGTGGCTCATTCATTTGTACAGGTCGCTCCTCGAATAGCGCACACCTGAGCAAATATTATGGAACTGGTCGACAATAGATCCGTTGTTTCGAAATGTACAATTACCGGAGCAAGGCAGGCAGTCTGGAGCTTAATGTGTTTGCCTCATTAAACGTTAGATTGGCGGAAAATTGTTACAACCAAGAATTAGCTTTTGTAAACTAAGAGTAAGTTTACAAACTTTATTTTTCTTGAAAAGAAAGCCAATCTAAGCTTTAGGCGTTCCCCTCACTGCCAAACTCGATGGAGTTGTGTTGTATTATTACAAAGTTCCCATGGCCACCTCCTAGTTACATCATCAGGTCCTGTATATCATCTAGGAGCATAGTCCTTGTTAAGACTAATCAAACGAGCCCAAACTCGATAAGTTTGTGTCATTTTATTATAGAATTCCCCTGGCCACCTTCCAGCTTCATCATCAGTTCAGCTCAATGTCACAATAATATTGCATTGTCATCGCTTTCCCGCTCAATTGGAAACCTTAAGCTTGTAAAGTTTCCCACAAGGTAGACCTGAGAGCAGTGATGGCGGAGTGGTAACACTGACGCGACTTATGAGCTGTAGGTCGCGGGTTCAAACCTGGCCAGGTGCATTACTTTGTATAATTTATTTCAACACCACCGTTCTCAAAACGATGAAGAAAAACATCGTGAGGAAACCGTGACATCCACCAAACCGCACTGGGCCCGCGTGGTGAATTACGTCCCATGCTTTCTCCTAGAGAGGAGGCACGAGTCTCACTAGCGGGAACATTATATTCTATGCTAGTCCTGGTGAGGGTCGCGAGAATCCGAAGAAAGCGAAAGGTAGGCACTGCAGGCAGGACTGGTCGTTGTGGCGTAACTTGGGGGAAGCTTACGTCTAGCAGT
Source organism: Mythimna ferrago (assembly GCA_910589285.2). NCBI lineage: Eukaryota > Metazoa > Arthropoda > Insecta > Lepidoptera > Noctuidae > Mythimna > Mythimna ferrago. The sequence continues at coordinate 9,950,407 of OU342693.1, forward strand.
GGACATCTTTCGACTGATATTATGATGAAGATGAATAACAAAAAAAAAATACTTTAAAAAAAACAGCATCAACACCGCGCTTAGTTTTCCGAGCGATGTTTCCGTCACATTGCATGTTTTGGAAGGGTGCAGACTGCAAGGAGTGGACCTGCGTGGGCGCAACTCGAGGCTGTGTACCTACTCAATCGGTTCGCCCACTTTTCCTTTCTACTACGTTCACTGTTCCAGATTACGTCATTATCTATACTAGGTATCGGTGTTTAGTTGACTCCTCGTTACCTAGAGCTTCGCAGCCGTGGGACGAAACAGGCGAATGCAGATGTACTTACATTCCTGTACTTATACCTAGATAGCTAGGCTTCATAGAAACACCTTATGAAAGGAACTTCGATGAAGATTGGGACCTAATTCTCTTGATTTTATCTGTAGGTACCCTCTACAGTTTACTTACGGAATATTACATGTAGGTAGTTATGGATGGTTCTGAAAAATTTGCCATTTAGTAAACCAAAATAAATTATCAATGACTACTTTACGAAATACAAACGAACTACCGCATCTGGCGGGATTTTTATTTCAAGAAAGCGTTTATCTAACTAATTAACCTTCTTATTATTTTTTTAACGTTTGTCGCAATAGTTTAGCGATTGATTGCTGCGCAGCGAGTCGCAGGTTCGATTCAAGCACGGAAGAAATAATGGTATGGCCTACAGGTAGGTTTTCCGGGTCTGGGTGTCGTATGTACGTTAGTTTACATGTTTGTGAATGCACGCACGACACAGGAAATATTCCTAGTGTGGGGCACGTTTTTTAGAAAATATATATTTCGCACTGCTAGGCGAAGGCCTACCTCTTCCTTTTCCACACACGTCTGTCTTCGCCGACTCTTTCTTCGACTATTGCGGGCCAGCACCATCCATGAAAGCGTTTAGGTAAGTAAACCAGCCACCAATGTCATGTCAGTGTAAGTCAGCGTTTGAAAGCATTTTCTGTATTTTTTAAACATTCAAGATGAGAAAATACAGAACTTTATGTTTTACAATGAACTAGCTTTTGCCCACACGGCTTCGCTCCCGCTCTTCCCTACTACTCCACCATACTATACCCTATTCTACTCTACTCTACCCTACTACACCCTACTCTACCTTACTCTACTCTACCCTACTTTACCCTATTCTACACTAATCTACTCTACACTACCCTACTCCACCTTACTCTATTCTACACTACCCTACTGTACTCTACCCTACACTACCCTAATTTTCATTTTTTTTTCCATAAGAACCTTCTCCACACAATAACAATGTATGGACCCTCTATATTGATCTATGACAATTTTCAATACCATGTTTACATATGGATTATAACAAACTATTGAATATCTTACAAGTTAATTTCTGGAAGGCGTCGATGGCCCAGTTTGACTGTGGCACATAAACTCAATTAACACTGTGTCCGGCCGGGAAATCGAACCCAGAAACTGACGCCTACCGCTCGGTTGACATATCTATATATATAAAAACGAATCCCTATTTCCTTGGTCACGCTATCACGTGTGAACAGCTGGACCGATTTCGCTAATTCTTTTTTTATTGTGTTCGTTATTGTCAGGAGAAGGTTCATATGAAAAAAAAAATTAGGGTAGTATAGGTAGGGTAGAGTAGAGTAGGGTACAGTAGGGTAGTGTAGGGTACAGTAGGGTACAGTAGGGTGGAGCAGGGAAGAGCAGGAGCGAAGCCACGCGGGCAAAAGCTAGTTTTTTTTTTTTTTTTCTGTCTTCGTTACTAGGGAAGTATTTAATTACTATTTACTGAATAATGAACTGAATACTTCGAAACTTTTTAAACGTATCATTCCAGTATTAGTAATCCTTACTGCTATTCAGCAGTCATAGCTTGTGTAGAATGAGTTAAGAGCGAAATAATGATTCGTCTTGATTTGATGGCAACCCAATTTCGTAGGTACGTGTGTAATAGGTTGCTTCACCATGACTGTATTAAGAGGATCTTTTTCCACTCGCTTATTGTCAACATCGAGTATCATATTTTAAATGCTTGTTGCTTGATCTAACGCAATGTTTGAAGAAGAGGCATCGCGAAAAAAAGAGACTTATCGCCTGAAAACTCTGTTAGCATTCGGTAATTCTGTGATTTACCTACTCCAATATTTTACTACAAAATTTGTTCCAGGAAATACGTGTTTTTTTTAAGTACTTTTAAAAATGACAATATAGTCGGCTTAAACCTGCCAGAGTTGTGGGATTGTTTGAAAGAGTTACCGTAGCTCTGGAACGCAAAGGGCAATTGGCAGAACACAGGTGGGTTTTAGTGAGTAAAAGTCTCTCGCCCCACCCAGAGTGGGAAAACTCATTTTAGGATTTCCCAATTAGAAAAAAGTGAAAACCAAGTTTTTAAATATTGTTGTTAATGTTTATGTTCGTGATCAGTCGACGGAAACCTACCTCTGTAACTAATTTTCAAATATTAACTTTTAGTCAAAGAAAACTCTAATAGCACTTCTTCATCATCTTCCTGCCCTTGTCCCGTTTTGTTTGTGGTTGGCGTAAATTTTTATTTTATTCTGTACATACGTCTTCTACGAGTCGCTAATAAACGTTTTTATTTCTTCCTTTCTAAATGTGGTTACTTTACAGGACGAAGAACAACTACGCTCTGTAAAATTACAGTTTTAATTTATCTTACAATTTGGATAAATTTCAAGTACCTATCGTAAAAACTTCAATTGCTTCAATTGCGAACTTTTAGTAAAGCCACTTACGATTTTTTACGAGTTTCATCATGAGCCGTCATTCGGTCACTGATGGTGTTACAGCCGTTACAGGTTGCTAAACTTTTTTTATGAAATCAGGAACTGTGACTCGTAGTTTTTTTTCTTTTCAAAAATGTAATAAAATAAAAAAAAATAAAAAAACAAAATTAAATTCTTTTGTGGTTCTCATTTACAGCGAAATACAAAAATGAAAATATAGAGTCAAACTGATGTTATGAGAACAAACGAAAATAAATATACCTAGCGTTGCTCACATATGTAAATGCCGGAACAAATATTGATTGCACTTGATTTTCGAGATGTTTCCAAAGTTCCTAGTCGCTACTTAGGTAAATAGAATTTCTACAAATGACCATAAGATGTAACTTACCTGAACTCCTGGCATTCCACCATCGTACATCGTCCATCTCCCATAAGTAGTCATTGTAACACAGTGCACACCTCACATGAATTCCTAATAAAACCTTGCACAAATTAGTGTGAACTGCACTTTATTTAAAAAATCCGTTCGTCATGAATGCGCCACGGACGCAAACTCGGTACTGAACTGTGCTATGTGACACTGCGACCTCGACAAATATACTGTTTAGTGCTTGATTAGCACAACGTGCAAATCGTTCGGCGTCGCCTGAGCTCCTACAAATTGAAATTGATTGTCCGTACTCGACTACCACTCATTGACGTGATTGAGTAGAATGGATGAAATGGTCCTTGCGAGGCAGTTTGTTACCATTAAGGAGCCACAGCGATGCACCTCCATACATTGTACAATTACTGTGAGAGGTGCCGTGTCAAACACACATATTTTCACGTAGTTTGGTACCTGTGTGTTTTGATTTGTGTGCCAGTGTTTTGTTACTAATTGTAACAGGAATTTGTTACATTAATAAAGCAGAATAGCATTTAAGCACAGTATAAAATACTGTGATTTAAGGATTCGGATTTTGGGATTTGGGTTTATTTTTTCTTTTTTCTGTGATTTTTCTACACTGCGCACACGTGTGACACACACGCCAAACTGGGCGCGTCTCGACCTCTATACATTTTATATGGAAACTAAACTTGTAGAGCTACACTTGATCCACGCCACGCGACGTCGTGTCGTTTTGCGTACAAATCAGGCGTGTTACATGTGTGCGTTGGTCTAATGTACATAGTTCTATCTAGCTTAATATTAATTTATCATATTACACAGAAATTTTCTCACCATCTGCTTTGCGTGCAATATGCGGGCTGCCCACTGTCACTTTGGCGATTCATCGAGCTATGTCGGTAACCTTGGTTCTCCTGCGGATATCTTCATTTCTGATATGATCACGCAAGGAAACTACGAGTCTTCTTACGAGACCAATTAGATGCGAGACGCACAGAACAGGTCGTTATTCGCCATAACTAACGCTAACGCCACTTGGGGGAGGCCTATGTCCAACAGTGGACATCATTCGGATAAAATGATGACGATGATATTCTAACTCGTGCTAGCTTTTGTATATCTTTTAACAGAGGTGGGTTCCTTGAAAATTTCTATCTACCATAGTTACACCGCTAGACAGATCTGAATGGGGACAACTCGGTATTTGTTGCCATAAAACCGAGAAGATGGATGTACTGAATAATAACTACTGGCTGCAAAATGAACGATAAATCAATCAATATGACATTTACATCAACATGAATATAAGTTTACAGTCGTGTAACTAAACAAAATAATTATGGGGCATAATTCTAAACTAAAATCTCGTGTCACAGTTTGTTATCGAACTTCTCCGAATTCGCTTGACCGGTTTTTTGTATACACCGTTAAATTTAAATCGTTTTAATCCCGTGGAGGGTCGATCCGGTACATGAAACACTATCGATTTGTAAAGATAAAATTAAAAAAATAAAGTACCTTTTTTCAAAACTCGTATTAATTTACGCATGTGCGAAATTAATTTCTTTAAAAAAACGTCAGCTGAGCGAGTTCAATGACCTGTAGGTAGTTTGTACGCAACGCCGACTATTTCCTAATTTAATTAAAATTTAGCGGTGTATATTCGGTAGGTCTGAAAAAAAGGTCGTAGGCTATTTTTTTACCCTTATACCACCCCCATCTTTTTATTTGATAATTTATATGGCAGATCAACGTTTGCCTAATCAGCTAGTTTAAATCTTAACTAATATTTTAAAGAGAAAAGAATTGATTTTTTGTTTGTTTGTATAACGATCTAACTCAAAAACTACTGAACCGATTTTCAACATTCTTTTACCATTAGAAAGCTAGTTTACCACTAACATAGGCCTATATTTTGTATATTAACGCGGGTGAAGCCGATAGCAAAAGCTATTATATTATAAAAATCTCATGTCACAGCTGTGAAATCGAACTTCTTCGAAATGGAGAAGAGGTCGTAGGCTATATTTTAATATTTAAAAAAAAAAAACAACATTTACCGGGTCAGCTAATTAATACAAAAAGTTCGATGCATAATCATAAAGTTTAATATTTAGTATAGACGAAATTACAGCTAGTAACAAATTGTTCTATGATTTCATCGATTGCTGCGCCGGTTCAGACGCATGTCTCTCTCGATCTCGTATTGGCGAACATCTGCGCGTTCCAAGAAATCGCGTTTGTCCAAATAACTGAAACAAAAGTAGATACAATTGTAACAAACCTATCATCAAACGAATCATTTGTCCAATCGAGTTTGTAGTTGACGTCATCGGCATTCTAGATTCTCTAGGTAGGCATCTACTGGGCCTCAAGTCTGCTATTACAATAGTGTCAGAATGGTCTATCATTGATGTCATAATTGTCGATTTTGACAAGTTTGGTAATCTACTAATATAATGGCGTCATTATGACTTTCCGATGGTCAACCACTGACACTCCATTGAAAGAAGTGACATAGAATGGTAATCTCGTACATATTGACAAATGAATATTTGACGTTTGCGGTAATCTGCTAAAACTTTGACAGTTTATTTGATCAGTGTTTTAACATTAGAACGTTATTGTGCAGTTATTGGTTTTAATATGCTCGAAATTATCATTCTACCACAATTCTATTACAAGACCATTGACCGGTCAATGATCGATCATTATGAATTAGCAGATTACAAACTTTTAGCAAAATGACAATGGGATCGTGTTGGAATGACGAATTTATAAAAATAGCAGACTTGGGGCCCTGGTTTGTTGCGAATCTTGGGTGGTTATCTGTTCAATGAAAACAAACGTCAAAGATTTTACTACCTCGCCCGCTTTACGTGTTGGTTTCGACCACTAGGTCCGCATAAGTTGGGTACAGTGAAACCTGGAGAACTGGGAGCTCAGCCAAGTCTAAACTGGCTTTGTTTTATATACAGAGGGACCGAAGAATTTCGAATTAATAAATTAATAATTAATTGCCTGAAACTGAGGTTACTGAGCTAAAGAGTCCAAAATATAAAGGAAAACATAGAAAAAATAATTTGTAAAGGGATTTATCTCATTGCATGGTAGGAATTTAAATGCAAAAATGCCAGAAAAAAAAACTCCTTTTAAATCCAGGACCCACTTACAACAGGTTTCACAGTACATATGTATTTCTATTTTGAAACTCCCAGTTCGTACTATTACGGAGTTTTTGCTATAAATGGTGGGATAAATAACTCTTATATTTATGGAACATACCCATTTCTTCCTTTATTATGGCTCTGTATTTCCTCTTCAAGGCCTTCCTCTTGCTTGTAGGTCGACCAGTCGAGCTTGGATTTCTCCAGCGTGGATAACTTGTCCTTCTTGTTGAGCGCACCGAGGACGCCGGACAGCCCACCTCGACCCAAACCGGGGCGGCCTCGAGATGGTCCTTCTAGCTTGCTTACTGAAAGACGTTTATGTTCCGTAAAATTCATAGAACTCTTGTTAACAGTACACCGCAGACTACCCCCTGTATTATTTCTGTCCTTTCGATCCAACCTAAGCTTGTCTGGTAGATATCGTTGTCAGCGATAAGACCGCCATTGTACCCATAGATTTAAGTCTATTTATAAGTTGTGTTACTTTTTTGGTGTACAATAAAGTTTATTATATTCTATTCTATAGACCAAGTAACATTTTCTGCTTAAATTACAATAATTGACAGAAAATAAGGGAGGATGTTGCTTATCTTATTATTACGGGTAGTCTACCTAGTGTAAAACTTAACGGCATATAATTTAATAAGAGTGTAATAATAATAATATTCCACAATTTTCACACAACTCCATCTCGTCTAAAACTAAGCAGAGAGTTGTGGTATGAGTACTACACAACTAATAAACATAATCATAATAATATGTATTAACACACAGTACCAATGATCGTACTCATTACACTAACATTTCACGTCACGGTTTGGGATCGAATCCACGACCTCCGGCATAGCAGTCAGAATCTCTGACCACTAGACTAACAGGTATGTCAAGTATGAAATGTAATCAAAATACATTTTAATGAAGTTACTGTAGACACCTACGCAATACTGCTCCATTTTAAACTTTATAAAGCCCTTTCAAAACTTAATTTAACCTTTTCTAAGTCCCACATCGAAATGGGTTAAAATAATCACGAGTTCGTATAAACAAGATGGTAGAAACAAAATCCAGTCTTCGCTCCAATCAGTTTGAAATATATTTTATGCAACTTAACGCAAAACTTGCTCAACTAATATCTAAATCACTTTGAAATACAAAACTCGATGCGAAGCTTAGTGCTTTTAAAGTTTTAATGGAAATCGGTTGGCTGCAACTTGGCATTGTGCATAATTTACAAGTTTTTCTTGGCAGAGTTAGCTTCACGTCGATGCCAGTTGCAACTAAGTTTAATAAAGTATAAGATGCAGGAGTGACGACTTGAATAATTATAAGAGTAGGTAAGCGTCAGGTAGAATGTATGCGCATGCAAATAAAATTATGTTTTCTTAGGTAGAAGATTTTTTGCGGTTTTTATTATCTTTATTATACAGGTTTATTTGTAGAATACTAACAACTTTGCAGGGCTTTATTACTAACATCATAAACAAAAACTTTTGTTCAGTAGCCTGATTAACGTAAAATCAAACAAGCCTAATATCGTTAAGTTTTATAGTCGTTCGATCGAAGTCCTATCCAAAAGCGGTAATCACGATCTATCGACTTATTTCCAGTTACATTACTACGTATTCTACCAGGATAATGTAATTTTTTTTTTTAAATCGACGAATTTCAAACGACTTTAAAATCGGTCGTTCGAACTCGATTGATGGATGTGAATACGGAAATGGTCTAAACGACAGGCTACTGTTCCTGCCTGAAAATTGGCAACATTGTAGCAACTTACTAGGTGAGGTAGGGGACACTACAATCGGGTTGTGATTTTTTTTTTTCTGATGCAAAGCCTTTCGGGCAGGTCAACATCTGTCCGGACCGCTAGTACACTTATAAAGACGACTGTCCGATGCTACACAGAGCAGTGTATGGAGAGTTTAACCGCGTTAATTTGGTAAGCTACACTGCTAGCCTCATATTTCCTTTAACGTGGCCGTGGGTAGCAAAGGACAACGCTGCTTACATTTTCATATAAAGCAAAGCTAAGTACGATCGTGTGTATGCTGCTATGCTGCCGAATGAATTTTGTCGTTAGTGTAACCGGGAGCATTATCAAAATCCATCTAATTCTAACTGTTCATGTCCTATACCTAGTCAAAAAATAATAATAAAAGAGTATTATGCATACCTGTTGCAGGACTATCGGCTGTCTTTATCTTCTCTTTGATCGTATTATTCTCTACAACAATAGTTTCACCAGCAAACTCGAATATTCTTTTTTCTCTGGCTTGATCATCATTTTTAGGTGCATTCTTTTTAGGAATTTCTGTCGTACATACGACAGGTTTGGAAGCGTTAATGCTAGAACTAGTTACTGTTGAGGTAGGTTTAGGTTTACTATCGGTTCCTTCTAAAAACATTGCCCATAGATCATCCTCTCTTTTCTTCTGTTCTTCAGGATCTACTGTTTCCTCAGTTTCTTCTTCTTTTGCTGGAGATTCTTCTTTCTCTGTTCTACCGTTTCTTGTCTTACGCTTCTTTTTACCTTTTGTTTCTTTAACTATTTTCCGTTTTTTTGCCTTCTGATCTAGTTCCTTTTCGAACTGTAAGTCTGTTTCTTCGTTCGCCGATTCCTCTTCCGACACTTTTTCTGGCTCACCGGGTACGTAATCTTCATCACTCTCACTACCAGATGACGACATCTGAAACAAGATGCGGGAAAATGCATATTTAATTCATGAATATATTGGTATAGTTATTGGAGCGATAACTGGCCCGTAATATAATTTACATTCAGTACCTAGTTACCTTCTTAGATCTCCAGGGTCTCTTCAAATCCCAACTAATATTATAAATGTGAAAGTGTGGATGTTTGTTACTTAATCACGCAAAAACGGCTGAACGGATTTGGATGAAATTTGGAATGCATATAGCCTTTGACATGGAAAAGAACATAGGCTACCTTTTATCCCGATTCCTTAAGTACCTAATGCCACGCGGGCGAAGCCGCGGGCAAAAGCTAGTAGGTAATAACAGAGTTAATTTTTACCCGACTGCGGTGGAGCCTAATATTAAGGATTATTTATTTATTATTTTAGGATTATATTTTGGTTTAAATAGTAAGTATGTAGGTTCAATTAAATGTCATTATGTTTTCAACTTGTAAAAATAAAAACGTCTACAATGAAAGTATTAGTCTTTATGTATTATTCATCTAGAATGTATGTATCGATGCCGTGGAAGTGGCACTTAAAAGTGCCACTTCCACGGCATAGAAACGGGCAATAAAATTTGAATCACTGTCGTGCCAGGCGACACGAGATAGACGAACCTAGTGGGCGACCTACTTTTTGCAATGTTTTCAGCATTCAGTAGCAATACCATCGCGATGCTGTCGCTGGTCGACGGATGTACGTCCACGTAAACACGATTCTGCATCGCTACTATCGCGATACAGAATGGATACAGATGCGATGCACTTTCTATACAGTTGTGTGTGCACTGCAGTTACTACTTGTGCGCGCCTTTTGACGCTGATGTTTACATTAATACAGTCGTGCACGAGTAGCGATGCGGCAACAATATAGTCAAGCGTTTGCATCGTTGCAGTTGCCCTTCTTTTGACTTATAGAAAAGATGCACAGTAATGTCCAATCTATGCCCTGACTTCTATGCCGGAGGTCGTGGGTTCGATCCCCACCCAGGACAAATCTGTACCTCAGAGGTAAACAATAGTACCTAACTCCAGTTTTTTGAAAAAATGTTTTATTGCACTGTTAAAATCGTAAGAACCAGTTCTACTTAATGGTATAGGGCTTGATGCCCTAAGACATCTAGGAAGAGAAATATCCAATCGTTTATGACAAAAACATTTTGGGTATAGGACTTAAAATGATGATAATACTCAGCTTTACGCGCACTTAATGTCGTTCTAAACTTTATTGTAATTACGTGTAATACATAATAATTCCATCTAATAATTATAAAAAATACAACTGAGTTTGTTTCAATATCTTTAAAGCAACTATGTCGAAAATACATTTAAAGTCTATCCACGCGTTTTTGCCTCCTGTAAAATTTACTTTTTGGCACATACTGTTGTTTACCTCTGAGGTACAGAAATGTTTATGTGATGAGCATGATCATTTGTTCTGTGTCTGGGTGTAATTTATCTATAATATGTATTTATTTAGAAATATATAAGTATGTTTATCAGTTGTCTAGTACCCATAACACAAGCTCTGCTTAGCTTGGGACTAGACGGCGTCGTGTGATAGTTGAGGAATATTAAAAAAAACAAAAAAAATGTCCAATCTGATTTTTGAGGCTGGAAATTATGATAAAAAATATTTAAGCTTTAAGCTTATTAGCTTTATACCTATGCCAGTACAATTCGGGAAGTAAATAAAATGAATGCAGTTATTTCAAAAAATTTATTAAGTTCAGACAACTGGTTTCTTGGCCCTATTTCTATTTTTGACATTAGAAACTTCATAAAAGTTGCTTCCAGTCTTGGTACGTTTCTGTGCTCTGTCCAGGGCCCTTCTGGCCTTTGCTGTCATTTTCTTGACTCCACTGTCAGCACCAACCTTACGTTTCTTTCCACTCTGTCTAATTTCCTCAACTGTAAACTCCCCACTTGCCGCCTCAAGCTTCTTACGTTTCAGTTCTTTTACAGTTTCTGCATCATTAGTCAAGTAATCTTCAACATCACTACAGTTATCTTCAGCTTCACTATAAAAGTCACTAATGTCTGACGAATCACGATCATCTTCATTTTCTTCATTGACACTTTTTGATTCATCATTCTCAGCATTCTCATCATCAATTCCTTTAAGTTCTTCAGGAATATCAATTTTCTCAAGTGGTTTAACATCATCATCATTGTCAAACTTCAGGCCAACTCTTATCTTAGCAAAATCTTGGGCTACAATAAGTTTATTGATGTAAACAGGTTTTTCCGGGTTATCTTCCTTTTCATTCTCTGTGTCTTGTTTTCCTTCTTCAACAGCATCATCATTCTTTTCATCTGTATTAGTTTTAGTTTCAACTGTTTCTTCATTCTGTTGCTTAGAAAGTGGTACTTCAAAACCTTCTGGAGCCACATAAAATGGCAGTTTTCCTCTTTGCCAATCATTTAGAACCATCCTAGCAACCTGGCTGATATCAGGCTCACCCTTTTTCAATAACTTTCCTGTCCGTGCAGCCATTTTTTCCAAGAATTCTGTAGCAGTATCCCAGGCATCTACTTTATATGTTTTAACCAAGTATTCTTTTCGGACTCTTTTGATAACTTCTTCTATGTAATCTTCTGGGTTTTGAACTAATTCAACCCTTACAACTCCTTTCAAAACTTTCTCTGTGTCAGTTTCAGCTGATGGATACACTACTCCTGGACAGTCAATTAAAAATATTCTTCTCATTAAAGTGATATACTGCCAAACTTTAGTCTCTCCAGCAATTGGAGCAACCTTGCATACTTTCTTGGATCGTAAAGTATTGATGACGGATGATTTGCCTACGTTTGGATATCCAATCAATCCAACACTAATTTGTTTTTTATCAATGTGTAATTTAGCAAATTGACGCAAAAGATTGATAAGAGACCCTTTTCCAAAGGGATGTGTCATTGAAGCATGGAAGGCTATGGTAGGGTATTCAGCACTTAGTATAGCCACCCAGCGTTGTGTCACCCAGTTGGGCACTAAATCTACTTTGTTGAGAATAAATATAAGGTGTTTGTGCCTCTTTTCCTCTCTGAGGAACTTCTCCACATAGGGACATCTGGTGCCCATAGGGTCGCGGGCGTCTAACACTTGTAAAAGAACGTCAGAAGAGTCTATTACTTTGTATAACTCATTCCAAATCCTCCTGCTCATGCCAGCTCCAAACACCCAGTCTCTTTGTCCCTCCTTCACTCCAGTATCTTCACGGACCCTGTCTATGTCTTTAGTTTCATCATAATTCTCTGTGTTTTCTTCTACAGCCTTTGATAGAGTATTTAGATCACTGAACTTCAAATTAACTCGCTTTCGTTGTTTCTTTGGACCAAACGTTTTATCAAATCCCTCAGTATCTAGCAAATGTACTCTTGCGTTTTTAGCCTTTTCATTAAGCAATGTAATTGGCAAATTAGTAGGTTTCATAATTACTTGATAAGGATTTCTGACAGCTGCTCCAAATTCATCTTGGAACTTTTGTAGAGCATTCTGTGAGATGACTCGCGAGTTACCGAACCACTTTTGGCTAGGTTCAACACGAGCTTGGGTCCCTGATGGCAACCAACCTTGGAAGGGCGCAGGTGTTAAAATTTTACCAGTTTTATCTCTCTTGGCCTTGAAGTTCCTGTACATCTGCAATCTTTTGATAGTTGCTTTAGTTCTGGGCTTCGCAACTCCTTTTAGTCCCTCAGTTGGCCTGTCAGGGTTCATGGAATGTGCACCCTTATTGAACCCTTGTTTCCGGGGGGCACCCGGTGCTGAGCGTACTTTTCCCATAGCGAGCGACGTTTAAACACTTGCTTAAAACTTAAAAATACTATAAAAAAATCACCATACACGCGGTATATACAGGAAAATAAAGGTTATCAATGTTCGCGGAATGCTCTCACTTATGTCAAACAGCAATGAACGAACTTCACTGCAGTGGAAAAGAAAGACACTTCAAAATTACTTACGGTTTTAGAGATTCAAACTTGGCCTCACTCGGTATTTAGGTAATATACGAAGGAATATATCGAACACAGCTTGTCAAAATATTTCAGGTATTCAATAATATTATGATAAAACTTGAACTAGAACACAAATCCTCCGGCACTTACAATAGACTTTTCTTTATTATTTACTTGTTACTCACTTCACTTCGTTTATTTCTCTATTGATTGGTTTTCGAATTATTACTAATGGCAACATACAAATTAAAGACAACTTGATTATGTTTTTTTACTGACATCATAAATTTATTTGACCTCTCCTCTCAGCTATTCGATACCATAGCGGACCGACCGTAACTCATCGAAACTAAATTGAAAATCTATGGAAATTCTTAGGATTTGAAGATTAGGATGCAAATAATGAAATCGGAATTTTGGATATGATGTGTGTGTGTGATATGATGTAGGTATACTGTAAATATAGCCCCGAATATTTCAATTTTTTTTACAAAGTATATATAATTTTTACAAATTATTTAAATTTTTTTACACGCTATGAATTATAATTTTACTATAGCATTGGCAGTGGGTATTATTTTTAAAACCTTATCATTTGTTCCAACTAGCGATGTCAAAATGTATGTATTACGCCTCGTGTGTAACATGCACTATATTTGATCGATATCGATGGAAAAACCGAAAATCACATCACCTGTAAAAGCAATGACATGAAACGTCAAAATTGTCATACAAAACAAAATGTCAGCTCAGAAGTAGTCGAACAGCCGTATTTTTATCAAATAAACATTCGTAACTTCTCCTAGAATTGATAAGACTTACTATTGACAATGTTTGGTAACCCTAATTGTCATAATTAATAAATAGTTAAGATGGGTGTGGAGTGATTACTTTAACAAACGATTCCAAGGAGCAATTTAGTGTCGTCAGAAAATCTACGATAATTAAAACTGCCCCGATGCCTGTAAGCTTTAAAAACCGAAAGACAACATGTATGACATGTTGTCCGAGTTTCGAGTATCAGAATTTGATTCATTCGTGGATATATTGAAATTGACTCCTGGTGATCCTCTAGATACATTTGGTGAGATGTGGTACCCCGTGTTCTTGTGGTCTTTGTTCTCTTCAGTGTTTGTGCATACGTGTGCGGCGCTAGTCGCCTTCGGGACCTTAAGAAAGCACAAGTACGGGAAGTTCTTCCCTGTATTGTTAATTGTGATGGGTGTCGTGAGTCCAGTGACTTCAGGTGTAGCCACCAGTGCCGCTGTCGCGTTCATATACCGAGCCGCTAACTTAACAATGCCCCCTATTCATGCAATGATTTGGGGAATAGGACAAACTTTGCTTGGAGCTGGGATGGGTTTCACAAGGATTTTGGCTACTTTGTAATAAAAACTAGATCTATTTAGCTAATTACATCACAGTATATTAAAACAATATAATTATAAATTAAATAAATTCTGAGTCAATTAAACATAGAGTTATAGTGATGGGAATGTAGTTGAAAGGAAAGGTGCTGAGTGTTGATGCATTGTTTTCCTGTATTAGTATAGCAACTTGGCTAGTTGTTATAGTACTCCCGATAGTGAATACTCATTAGCTATCTGCTGTAAATACATATTCCTTATTAAATTTAGCGGCATATATTACACAATGTGCTTAATTTTTGTATATGAACTAACTTTCATGTCTCGCATATTTGTATAGAATAACAGTAATATTAATAGAAAGTTCATTCAAGGTAACTATGCAATAAAATAATGAATTGTTTTAGAATGTAAATATGTGCCTACCTATAAATATAATGACTGATGTTTCACAAAAAAAAACATATTTCTAGAATTAGTTTTTCTACTTAAAATATGCTATCATGTAGTGGCAGTAATATGTTCAATAAGTTTTAAAAATTATGTCTTCAATATCTATGGAGTTTTATTGTGATAAGTTGTATACCTGACCTGTACATTTTCATTTTTTATCATAAATGTAATGCATTCCATGTAAAAATTGTATCAAAAAACTATTATAAGCAGTGACATTGTCATTAAATTCTTTATCAGAATATATTTATGACATTGATCTATTTGCTCAGTACTTGTAAATGAGACTTATTAGGCCCACCGATGCTACTCTCAGTACTGCAAAATATATTTTAACATTAGCAAGCAATGTAGGTGACATTCATATCTTGGTGACTTGCACAAAACACAATTTACAATCATTATTCATAATACTACCAGGTATTGGAAATGTAAGTGATTAAATAAAACTGACACCTTGTAGAAGCCTCATTACATCCATATTATCTGGTTTTGTACTTATGTGCCTGTACATAAAAAGTCTATTGTGCTGACAGTAATTCCATAGTAATTATTCCACTCTGTAGAAACAAAAGTGTGTAAAGAAGTTGAAAAAATTGAGTTTTTTGATGCTGCAAGGCCTGCTTGCCCTCTAATTTATTGGACAATGTAGCAAATAATATTTATTTTCCCTTATTTTAAAAAAATATTGAGTTCTAATTTATTTATTGGATACTTTAATTTTTAATCAATTAAGAAAAAAAAAGTCTATGTTTTATTTTTCTGTGTAAATTAATAGGTAAATTAAAGTTGTTTATTAGACGATACTAAATTAAGACCTGTCATACTTTTGTTAATTTAATCAGATTATGGTGATATGTACTTGTAAAGTTTTTTTTTCTGTGGTTTTGGTGTTATTAGCAAGTGGCTATATAAATGAAGATGTGATAAAATACATACAATGTATAGATGTGGCAATAAAAGCATAATGTAAATGTAACTGCTGTCAGTGGCACATTTATATTATTTATGCAAATATTGGGATACCTGCATACACTTATAAGATTCCGCCTTGTCTTATAAGTATACTATGTATGTATAGCATTAAGGTTTCTGCTATTATTGTCAAAGCCACAGTGTTAGCATATAGATAATGTGGTTTATTTGTAACTCTGTATTGTTTCATAAGTTTGTACTTATATTGTACAATAAAAATATCACTTCTGTAGAAGCAAAATTATATAAAAAAACGCAAAGCTAGTATGATCATGTTGTAAATAGGTGTATTGTAGAGGAACATTGGAAAGGGAAAAACATTTTCCATACTTCAATATGAATATTATCCAAAGAAAATAAATGGTTTGGATATTAACTTCAGTGCTTTTATTATAAAACCTTTTTACTTAGAATGATCTCAATTGAGTTCATTTGCCATTGCTTTGCTTCTAATCAGTCCTACTTGCTCTTGTGCATATTCACTCCAAATGCATTTTATACTATTCTGATGACTAGGTAGGTATTATTTTTCTGGAGAAAAAAAGAAACTAGGTATGTAAAAAGTCATATATTAGGTCTTTATTTAAAATTCAACTTTATGATATAATAAAGAACAGAATGACAAGCTTAACCCTTTCCACCCGGGGTAGTAATTATTAACGAATTTCCGCTTTTTAACTTCATTATCATAATAAGGTAGGTAAAAAGAAACGCTCAGATTATTTTCAGATTTTTATTATACCTAGAAGTACTATTTCTAAGACCTAGACTTAAAAGTACCGTCAGGAACTTTGTGTTATTACAATGTTAGGAACTTTGATAGAAACTACAAAAATAATGAGATCCAATATTGACTTAGTAATAATTAAAAAGATAGGTTTTTAATTACAAATTAACCTCGTGGTATTCAGCAAAACAATTTTTCTTTTCATTTACACACAAAAACACGTTGCAATGAGAACATTTACTATGAGGTTTCGACTGAATCTTTTTCAAACTACAAACCTCACACCTTCCCCTATTTTCTACAAACGTAGGCCAATGGATGCCTCTATTACCCAAGCGAAAGTCTTTTATAGTGGAGTAGTCAGATTTGCGTCTTTTGGAAGGGCCACCTTTGGAAGTATTATCAGTAGAAGTCTTTCTTTTCTGACTAACATCTTTCATTGTCATCAAGCCTTGAGTAACAGAGCGTCGAAAATCTTTTACGGTAGTCTGTTTCATTATAAGTCCATGAATGACATATGAATTGACAAATGCAATGTCCAGAAGACCCCAAAACAACCTGTGCCACCATTTCGGAGATTTGCGATCTATACAGTAAAGGGCTCTCAAACGATCAGCTGTATCTACGCCGCCCATATAGCTATTGTAATCTTTGACAGCTACAGGGCATGTAATGGCAGACTTGGATCCATTTTTTTCTTTACGTGACACAGTAGCCGTTTCATTCCCATGAAAATTAGACACTATATGAACCACTTTGTTATCCTTCTATTTCCAATATCCAATGTCTAAATTTGAAAATCGATGATCACTGTCGCCCCTTTTCATTTGAAAATCAGCAAGCATATTTCCGGCCAGTCCTTTTCTATTACTTCGGGTAGTTCCACATGCGTAGGTGTTTTCAGTTTTCAGTTTCTCAAGCAAAGCAACAGACGAGAAAAAATTATCAAAGTAAACTATCTTCCCTTTACCCCAATCTTGTTCCGTCAACTCCAAAACTACTTTCTCTCCCAAGCCATAGCCGGTAAATTTTGAGTTCAGTTCTTCGTCTGAACACTAGATCCAGGTATTGGAGATGTTGGTTGGTGTTGGTGTTCTAGAGCTCTTCCAAAAACCTCATCAAAGCCTCTTGGTGAAGGTAGTTGAATATTTTCCACTTCATCATCGGACACACCTGCTTCAGACTCTTCGTCACAGTCAGGAATCTCTTCTAATAACAGGGCTTCAATTAGAGCAGTATTGTTTGTAATATCCATCTCAATGGCTAAAACAATAAAAAAAATAGCTCAGAACAATTATAAAATAAAAAAAAACATTAATTTATGATAAAACAAAATACCCACTTCATCGAGTATGTGTATTATAAAAGCTTATAATTTTTGACTAAAATCACCTGACGGTACTTTTAAGTCCATATCAGTTTGAATCAAATATTCATATAAAATAAAGTGATAATACGTTATAACAGCTTTTATAAATGTAGTCCGTGATATAAACAACGTAATTAGTAAAAAAAAATAGCACTTACCTATAATATTCTATTTATAAAACTTTTTCAATTACACCGCACAGGAGAGTGATAAAATGTCCGACCGGTTGTAACTCGCTATTCAAATTTTTCGAAAACGTCACGCGGTAATTCAAATAACGCGCTGTGATTGGCTTACGGAAACGGTACTCTAAAGGATCGTCAGTTGTAGTTAGCATATGGTGATTTCGTACTTAAGTTATTAGACGAAAAATGTGGAGGTACTTCTAAGTACCGTAAGGAGGGAAAGGGTTAAAAACAATTTCATTTTTGTCAAAGATAATCTAGAATAGCATGATACCTACTAAGTATTCATCATATTATTAACCATTAACATATATAATTTTGTATATCTAACATAAAATCACACCTGCTTTTCTTAAAGCAGAAACATTAAATGAACCAACATTTCACTAGAATGTGTAAGTCTTATGACTTGTAATTCATAAATAGGTACTCAATTGAGTTAAATATACAAGTATACCTTTTACCCTGTATTTATTTTAGTCATAAATAACATTAGAACATGTTATAGAGTGCTGCTACTGTGAGAATATTTTGAGAAATTTTTATTTATTCTGTGATACCGTGAAGTTTCTTCATCATCCTCATGGCTACCTTCATGAATCTCCTCCAGGGCAATAGGTAGTTCATATTCGCGTTCTGTCACTAATGTAGTCTGAAATGATATTAATTCTTTAACAAGGGGCAACACTATTTAAATAAAAATAGAATTTAATGTTTTGGCAACACCAGGCATAGATTGAACATAAGAGTGGTTTTTTTTTAATACCTAACTAAAAAAAAAACAAGGCAACTGTAAGAAATACAATTTGAAATTAGATATATTACCTCATGATGTTCTTCATCTCTCCTACTCAATCTGTTGACACTTTCTTGCAAAGATTTAGTTTCTGAGGTAGCATCTTGCAACACTAACTTTAGTTCTACAATCTCCTTTCTTGCATTTGATAATAACTTTTCTGTAGTCACTAAGTTTTTCTTCAATTCTTCATTCTCTACTTCTAATTTAGTCTTTCTATTAGAAAGACTTTTGATTCTAGTCTCATAGAGTTTCAATTCTGAATCAGCTTCAGTAATTCCTCTGACTGTGTTGGAGGTTTCTGTCTGCAAATTATTGCACATTTGTTTCAAATATGAAATGTTTTGTTCTAGAATAGTTTTTTCTTCAAAAATAAGTTTTACTTCGTTTTCTAATGAATTTATTTTACATTGCATAGCAGCAATACGTGAGGCTTGTGCGTCAATAATATTGTCTTTGTCTAATAATTTCTCTTCAAGGGCTTGAATCTTGCTTGTATAAGTTTGCAACTGCATTGATTTAGATGCTGATTCACTCTCCAAAGAGTGATTAGTGTTTTCCAAAATGTTAGCTTCAACAGATAGACTGGCAAAATGTTCTAACATATCAGACCTCTCAGCTTCTTTTTGTGATAACAACTCTTCAATTCGTCGAATTTCAGCAACATAGTGCTGCAACTGTTGCTTTAGGCTTTCTACTTCTTTTCGAGATTTATCGTATTCTATCTTTATCAATTTTAAAGCACCATTAGCATCAGCTAGACTATTTTGCAGGTGCTTATTTTCCATAACAGCAGTATCATACTGTTTAGTAAGTCTTAATATTTCACCATTGAGGAAAGTTATTTGTGTCTCATGATCTGCTAACTTATGTTCAGACACTTTATTTGAATTTAATTTTCTTTTCAAGTCTGAGATTTCATTTTCTAATTTGGTTATTTCATATGCATGAGATTTCATTTTTTGTTCAAGCATGCACATGCTTTCAGTTTTATGATCCAGCTCTATGACCAGTTTATCACGTTCCTGGTCAACCTTTCTAATATTATCCATAAGATTAGATTTGTCATTTCTTAATGATATGATTTCAGATTGTAGATCTTTGCATTTTTTTTCCAATGAGTCTATGGTATCATTGGATAAACTAAGTTTTTTCTGAACACTCAACAATTCATTTTGTAACTCATTCCCACTCCTTTCAGTTTCTATTTGTATATTTTTAATTTGACTTGAAAGTGTTTTCTCTTTTATAACATCTGATTGCAATTTTTTAAGCTGCTCTCTCAGAAATTTACATTCATCTTTAAGATGTTCTGTAGAAGCTTTTCCATTTCTACTGGTCATTTTATATGAACAATTTTCTTCTTCCAAATGTTCAATCTCTTTCTGTTTAAATACTAAGTCCATTTTTAATTTCTCTGATAATTCCAATGCTTCTTTATATCTTGTATTGTATTCCTGTTTATCTTTCTTTAATATTTGGATTTCATTCAGTAGGTCACTAATTTGGTCTTTAAATTTCTGAACATCATTCCTGTAGTAATCACCTCTGTCACTAGGTCTCATGGTATTTAAATTCTTGTACTGACTCAGCTGCTTACTTAAACTAATATTTTCTTTTGATAGTTCAGAATTTTCCATATTCAATTGACTTATAACATCTTTAAAATTTTGCTTACTGTTTTCTTCTACATAACTTGTTTTTCTTTTTAACTCATCATTTTCTTTCCTTAACATCAATATCTTTTGCTCACATTCACATAGTTTGGCATGCAAATCTCTTATAAATGCGTTTTCTTTTGAGTTATTCCATTTAGGACTATCTTTGTCTTTGCATTTCGACAAGTGCTTGTTAAAGGTGTCCATTATTTCAGTCATCTTTTCTTGAAGATTGGTCACATGTACTTCATATCTATTTCTTTCTTCTCTTAAAAGTGTTTGCAATTCAGTTTTAGTAGGACAGTACATTTTTTCTTTACTATGTCCATATTTATCATTAAATTCATAGGAGTGACTGCTTTGAGGCATTGTTGGTATCTTGTCTTGTAAACTTTTATTAATATCTACCAGATGTTTAATTTCATTGTGTAATGTTTCATTTTCTTTTAAAGCTATTCTTAGTTCTTCTTGTAAAGTATTTAATTTAGGTGTGTTAGATTTATTTGACTGTTCTATATTTTGTTTTTCTAATTCAGAATTTCTCCATTCCAAACCCTCTATAGTCTTTTGTAAACCTTTAATTTCATTCATCATTGCAGATAATCTCTTGTTGCAATCTTCCTCAACCTTTAATGCTAATGTGTCAACTTTCTGAATTTCTTCTTGTAAAGATTTATTTTTGTCTGCAAGACTGAGTGCACGAAGCATTGCTTCATGTTGTTTTTCTAAACTATTATCAAATTCTTTTCTCAAAATTTCATTTGCAGACTCCAGTTCTCTTAATTCTTTCATTAGTTTTTGGAGTCTCTCATTAGAGTTTATGTTACAGCAGTCTCTACTTATAGCCGTTAGAGGTCTTCCACCTTCCAGTAACATATTCAGGCGTATTATTTCATTGTCTCTGTGTTCAACTTGATTTTTTAGTACCATTATTTCATCACAATAAGCTTCATTCTTTTCTTCAAGTGAGTGTATCTTATGTGTTAGTTCCGTAAGATCTTTATCATTGCAAGAAGTCTTTCTTTCATTACAAATGCATATTTTGGATATACTAGAGCCCTCTCCATCTCGTCTCTTACTTTTATTACGAGTACTTAAAGTTTCTGCACACAAACCTCTCAGACTCAAGTCTCGCAAGTCATGTTGTAACTTGCTAATAGTTGAATCTTTCCGTGTAAGTTCTTCTGACAGATTTTTTACCTTTCTCCTGGCCTCTTTTGAAATTTTCAGGTTTTCCTCTGTCAACTTCATAATCTCTTTATGGAGTCTATTATTTTCTTGTATTAACTTAGCGTTATCGCATTTATAGGGTTCGGCTTCCATCATCAAAGAATCACGCTGCATTAGAGCTTCTTTGGACAAATCCATGTAGTGTTGTAAACTACGAGTAGTTTGTAATAGATCTGCTAGTACACATTCTACCAAAGGAACGGCATCTATTGGCAATGGGATGTTGTAACCGAGATCCTCTAGTTTGCGTTTCAAAGTAAAATACGCTTCACCCATTTTGTACGTATACTCTCACGACTGTACCTCATATAATTATTATAGCTGCATAGTTTACTATTCTCACTGCAAGGTACATACACATAATAACATTTTATTAATCTGTTTTATTAAAAATATTTCCAAAACTCAATACTCAACGATTCCATGCACAGAATAATTCAAAGTTTTGTTTGTATTTTTGAGTTTGAGTGACATTTATTTACTTTTTTTATTTACTCTACGAAAAGGCTACAGAACTTTGACCATATTGCCTAGTCTTAAGTTCATGTTTTCTTGATGAAGCTTCTTCATAGAAATATCTAAAAGTAACGATAACGGTAACGCACGCACAATTATATTAAACGAAAAACTAAAAAAAGTGTGCTCATAATGTTAATTTTTAATCATAGTTTAATTGGATTATATTATTACTTAAAATAAAAAAAATAATTTCTTTAATTCAGAGGTCTAATAGTCTACATACTTAAACAAGTAGAAACAATATTAAATATATTTTTTGTTCGTTACAAAACAAAATATCGATTAAGTTTCGATTTTTGGGCAGCAATAAGCAATCTGTCAATCTGTCTGTCATACTCATACATAATCTGTCTGTGTTGTTATTTGTCAAGTTCAGTTTTTGTGGAATACGTTTTCCTAGAAAAAACGTTGAATGAATCGTGAAAAAAGTGGACGTGTAATTAAAACAACAAATATTGTATTAAATTACATGTGGCATGTAAACAGTCGTCTGTTGAAATATGAATCCGTATAAGGATATAGAAGAAAGTTCCTTCGCTGCATCACCTCACTTAGCTTACGAGGACATAGCTACGAAACTGCTGAAAGACAATTACTTCCTTACAGCCTTGGAGCTTCATACAGAGCTTGTAGAGAGCGGCAAGGAACTTCCGCAACTTAGAGAATTCTTCTCCAATCCAGGCAACTTTGAGCAACATGTTTCTAGGGCATCGGAATTTTCTTCGATGCGTAAGTTATTTTGAATTGCGTGTTACTCACTAATAATTGTATTTACATAAAAATAAGATACTTCCTTGAGACAAAAAAATTATGTATACCCATTAATAGGTGAATTAAATGTTAGGTTTTCAAATAGTTAGAAGATTAAGCATTAATTTACGTAAACATAGACACTATTACTATGACCAATATGACGTAAAAAATAGAAAGAGAGAAGGAAGGGGTTTTTTGTGTTTACACTGTAATTTATACACATGTCTAAAATGATAATAGTCCTAGTAATATTATAAATGCATTAATTTGTACTTATACATATAATATGGATGTATGGATGTTAATTATACTTTCTCGCAAAAACTACAGAATGGATTTCAATGAAACTTGGTACATGGGTAGACCATGCCCTGGAAAAGCACGTACAATACTTTTTATATGGGGAGTTTGTTCCCTTGGGATGAGTTTCTGCCATCATGCAGGTGGTCGCTGGCAGCAGCTAGTGCTACCTATAAATTACTTGTTTGAAATCTTTAGCTGTAAAAAAAATGTTTTCATTCTCCTACTGTGTTTGGAAGTGGTATTGGAATAAAATAAAAATTATATATTATTCAATTCTTAGACCGGACCCCAAGCCAGGCCACACTGGACTCTCTGGACACTGCTCGGTACTCTGAAGATGGAGGTGGTGACCGAGGAGGCAGTGGTGGTGATGTCGCCGTACTTGAATTTGAATTGAGAAAGGCCAGAGAAACAATTAACTCACTGAGAGCAAACCTTACTCAATTTGCTGGTAATTATTACATTCCATGTAGGTTAATGGTTTAGCAACAAATTCAATTATTTTTTTGATAAGATATATTAACCAGTTGTCTAATTCAAATAATTACTTTAGTACTTAATTTCATAGTAACTTTGAACATTTCTGATTTTTGCATTACAAATGAATAAATAAAAGGTAAAATTATAAAGAACAAAACAGCAAGCAGGTGCAGTAAGACAAAATAAGGAAAAATTTATGTATAAGGAAATACTTTACAACTCAAACAGTAAACAAATGACATTATCTTGGTGTCGCAAAATGTAACATTTGAGTAAACACAAGTGACACATTTTAATTAGGTATTTTATTCTTTAATTAAAATTAATGTTTCAGATTATAAGAAAGTGAGGAACCATGATCATTGGAAAGAATGGAGAGAGGCCTTTGCCCAGCAGTGGGACAATATGGGCTAGCTATAATAAAAATAATAATGTTTCAGATGGAGAGTCAACATTAGACAAAAGCGTTAAAGACTTGTCCAACCAACGTTCCCTAAAACCTCATGAAAAGAGAGCTCTAAACTTCCTTATCAATGAGTATCTTCTTCTTCAGGATTATAAACTCACTTCTATAACATTTTCTGATGAAAATCCAGATCAGGTATGTATTCACACTAATATTTAGAAAGGGCACATTGCTCGCAGAACAGATGGCCGTTGGGGCCGAAAGGTTTTGGAGTGGCGACCGCGTACCAGAAGACGCAGCGTTGGAAGGCCTCCTACAAGGTGGACCGATGACCTGGTGAAGGTAGCAGGAAACCGATGGATGCGGGACGCACAGGAACGTTCGATGTGGCGACGCTTGGGGGAGGCCTGTCCAACAGTGGACGTGTATCGGCTGAAATGATGATGATGATGATTTAAAAAGGTTGTGAGTGTGTATGTTTGTTGCTTCTTCATGCTGGAACAACTGAATGAATTTCAATTAAACTTAGTAAACAGTTAAAACTTATCCTGGATACTTTTAATCCTAGGAGTATGTTTCCCTAGGATAATTTCCTACAATCATGCATGTGAAGTCGCTTGCAGCAGCTAGTTGTTATATAATCAGAAAAAACATTTCTGTTTCAACAAACTTGTTATGCATATCTCAAACACATTGCATCTGTAGTGACTTGTTTTTTTTTATTTACAAAGAATATAACTATTGTCATTCTTTCAAAAGCAATTATAGTTTTTGTTTTGTTGGTGCAGACTGCAAACACTATCAGTAATCTATGTATATGTCACTGTCAAATTTTAAATACCGTTAGATTATAATCTACCTCGCGAGATTGTAAACTGTCGAAAGATTGTGAACCATTCGATTTAAACCGAGTACCGAGCGTATCTCGCCATCAAACTGTAAAGTTTGGCGAGGAAATTATGTATTTAAACAACGAAAACTGTTTATGAAATAAATAAAAATAAAAAAAATTACGATAGATTACCTATAATTTATTGAAGCTGAAACTGTTAAATCACATTTATCGTGCGTTAAATTGTTAAATGTGTGAAGGCTGTCGATAGGTCTGATAGGTCGATCTTACAGTAATAAGATCGACCTATCAGGGACAGCCTTCGGCCTACTGGCCGTTCTCTGTTGGCTATGTTTGGTGACTAACACTAACGTATTTATCATTCGAACTGCACTTTTTTAATTAACCACAGATTTCTTTTACTTCCTCAACAATTTCATATAGCTAATTCTAAAGCTGTGAGTTCTTTTTAACACGAAATCGATTTACAATCACTAACATACTACTTGTGGCGTTCGACTAATCAACGCTCGAGGTACGTTCCTTTTTTACAATGTCACAATTTACCAGTTTCACTTCGATAGATTATAATCTACCGAAAAATAATGCGTGAAATTGTAGGCGGTATGTTCCGGGTCACAATCATTCGATAGTTTACAATTTCACGAGATAGATTATAATCAGACGGTATTTACAATTTTACGGAAACATAAAAGGAGAAACTGAAATATCAACGCACAGCCGAAATTTTGCGCAAGGTTCCTTTTTATGGCGTAGGTGAGCACTAGGAGAGGATTTTCCAAAATTCACCTAAGGCGATGAAAGACGGGTCCAAAATTTGTATGGAGAAACCGAAAATCACGCGGGTGGAAGCTAGTCAAATTAAATAAAAAGCAGTAGTTTCTTGGAAAAATTCAGATACTTTATTATATATTGTTTGTATTTTATTACATGTCTGATTTATGGTAATCAAATCAAGTAATAGAGCTGTAGCATTATGACTTGCATGACTGCATCTTCCAATTAAATATAAACAAGTCTTGTAAGAGTTTCTTTTTATTGTTGTTGTGTAGTGTAACTTGTCAGACTGTTCAAGGACACAGTAGGAAATACCCATTGGAAATTCCTAAATATTGTATTTACGTAACAATAAAAATAATAATCACAATAATTAATCAACATTTTTATACTTACTGCTTTGTAGTAGTATAGCTTTATATTTATAACTAGCTTTTACCCGCGGCTTCGCCCGCCTCTTTCTCCCCCTAATATCACTTAAAAAAAAATAGCCCATGTCCGTCTCCAGGGTCCCAACTATCTCTGTACCAAAATTCATCAAAATCGGTTTTGCCATTTAGGCGTGAAGACGTAACAAACAAACAAACTCACTTTCGCTTTTATAATATTAGTAAGGATTCTTCTGTACGTGTGTTTGTCACCTAATGGTGTCTACACAACACACCGAAGCCCGCTGGAACGAACCCGGCGCGAACAATCCGCGCGCTCCACTACGCCAGTGAAGCGCGCGGATTGGTCCCCTAGGTACGTGCCGGCGGGCTTCGGTGTGTACACACCATAACTCTTTCCAAACGGCTTGACAGAATGGGATGAAATTTTGTATGTACATTTAAGTGGGTCCTTAGATGGTTTGATACAATTGGACCCAAGAGGTGGCAATGTAATCGGGTGTTAAAATTTTTATTCTGACGAAAAGTCAGCATTCAAACAGGACAACAAATATCTTTATTAATATTTACTATCTATAAAAATATTGCAATCATTAAATTGCTACTAAAATACTCTATCTTACACTGGAATATTAATTACTAGCTTTTGCCCGCGGCTTCGCCCGCGTACATAAAAGACCTTCCCTTTTTCTCCCCCATTTAATAATAAGGAAGTAAGGATTTCGAATGCAGGCAAATTAGACGTAAAGTGGCGCGCGACAGAAGCGCGCACTGCGGCAGCGCTGCCGCCCCGCTGCTTTGTTATTCCATGTAAATAACAAAGTAGCGTGTAGCACGATTGCAGCGCGGGTGTAGCGTAGCAGGCGCGCGTTTTTTATTTATACAAGGTGTCGTTTTGAAGCTGCAAAATATTTCAGGAGGTAATTATGTTAGTGATTCTCGACCCGAATCAATAAAAAAATAAGTAGGTAATTTTTTATTTTTTTATAACCGCGCTTTTTTCCACACACACAAACACGGAACAATAAAGGGCGTTTTCACACACACTAACTCGCAACGATAGTTTCATAAATAATGTATCATCCAATCATCATCCCGCACGCCACAGCCTATCCACGCCCCCGCGGCCATCGATCAATCGATTTAGTTTAGTGTAATTAAAAAATTAAATAACAAGTATTACTGATTATTGACCAGGTTTCGTATTTTTACATGATTATTTATGAGTTTTATTACAACCTCCTGAAATATTGTGCAGTTTTAAAACTGCACCTTGTATAGAACTAGCTTTTGCCCACGGCGACGCCCGCGTAGATAAAATATAGCCTATGTCACTCAGGAATAAAGCATCTTTCTATCGGTGAAAAAATTTTACCAATCGGACCAGTATTTCCAGAGATTACCTCCTACAAACAAAAAAACATAAAACAAACTTTACCCCTTTAAAATATTAGTATAGATAACAAAGCTGCCGTTGCGCGGCACTTTGCAGCTAATTTGAAGGCGCCTTAATAGAGGATTAGATGTGCAGATGCAAAAGCATAACCACACTTCATGCTCTTTAAATCTTTTTTATCTTCATATTAATTGAAAGCTAGAAAACAAAATAACTTAAGCGAAATATAAAATGTAAAACTTTTATGAGTACCACCTTATTACTACGTTACGTATTTCAGGAGTTTGAAGATTGGGACGATGTTGGGCTAAATATGCCTCGACCAGCTGGACTGGTTTCATTATTTCGCGGTAACACTTCAAGCATCAATCCACCCAAAGCTGACGTGTCTACAGAAATGGACTGGTCATACATAGAGGTGGATTGTCAGACAGATCTGGATGAAGGGAATGTCTGTGTGAGCTGTCAGACTTCACTGGATCATGAGACTGATTGGAGCCATGAGGTGAAGCATATTTTAATATAACCTTTTATTATAATGTTTCCTCACACTACGACTATTACTAGTGTATAGTGGGTATGTTCACAAATATGTAAACTCACTTATACAAGACACTCAGACCCGGCACACTTATCTGTAGGTCTTACAAATATTTGTATAGCACACCAGCTGTGCTGCAGCTATGTATTTCTTTACATTGATAAAGATACATATTTGTGTAGTCATTAACCTTTCGTATGCCATAATTAGAGACAATTAAAAAGCCATTGTTTCCCGCGTAGATCTGATTACGATACAACGGGTTAATAGTACAGTATGATACAAGTGCAGAAAGTTTATCATTGCAACCGAGGCGGAATTCGCATGAGCTGTAGGCGAGTGTGTTATAGAGCCGAGTGCTGCATTGACAAATTTGAATGTGTATCAAATGATGTTTTTCAATACACTTACGACTCGGTGTGGGTCGACGCGCGCCCAGCGCGATTAACCACACCGATTTGGTACGATAAATGTAATAAAACTGGCAGGGACGAGCACGTGCACTTTTCTGCACTTGTGCGGATACCAGTCAATTGCGTGCCTAAAAGCGTTGGGATAAGAGCGGGTCTTCGAGTAAGTGTATTGAAAAAGATAATAGATATTGCTGCCTAATTAATCATCATCCTGCACCCCAATTATGTAACTTTAAAAATTACTACAAGAATTATTTTAAAGGAAAAGTTTTATATGTTTAAATAACTAAAAGGATGTTGTTAAATAAACTATGGATGAATAGCAATCATATTCTAATCATGATCTGAATTCTAATTTATAGCTCCTAATCCAAGCTGAAGAGATAGAATTACTGAAACAAAAAATAATAGCACTTGAGACTGAAAAACTAAACTTCCAAAAATTATATGATGCTGCCATTGTCAGTTTAAACTCACTCACGAGTCCTGCTTCCGAGGGTAAAGGGATTGACCTCCAAATACCTGAGGATAAGCTGCTATCAACGCAGAGGGTGGAACAGAGTCTCGAAGCCAAGCCTATAACTTGTACAGCTTCAGAAAATCATTACGGAAGTGGCAACTCGACTCACAGCGCGACACCGGAGCAGTTTGAGATGATTGACAGTGAGAAAAATAGTGCAATGTAAGTATAGTCATTTATAAATTATTTATAACAATAGACTAATTGGCTCATTATAAAATAAATATTATATTTGTATCAAACTAATTATACTCTATCGGTTTAGGTAGTTAACTAATGGTAAACAATTTTGATAATTATTTCTTTTTATTTAAAATAAATCGTATAAAAGACATGCATAGATTATTTAAATTTAGTTAATTACCTAACATCGGTTTAGGCAAATACCTAATTGTAAAATTGCCGTCACGGATCTTGAGCGCTGGCTTCAAGTTGCGCAGAAGTCAAATATTCGGTCTCTTTAGTGGCGCGAAGTGAGACGCGGGGGCGGGGAGTGTCAGTGATTGGCTCGCTGCGCCATCGCGTTATAGAAGTCACTCCTGATTCGTTCCCTGCGTTGCTGCATGTATCTAACAACGAAAACGATTAGCACGCCAATGTATGGAATGCGCAAAGCGATCCCCACTCTGACGCTGAGCGCTCAAGATCCGTTTCGGCAATTGTACACATTTTTAGACAATTTTTTTAGACATTTTTTTCGATAAAAGACATGCTAAGATTGTTTACATTTAGTTAACTACCTAAACCGATGGGGTGTAAGTAGATAATTTTTTACCAAATCAAAATTGAATCTTTTAGAAACCTTGCAAATGTAGTAAAAGAGAACACTTTTAAGTAACCTATAAAGGATGCACAAACGCACGCGCACGTACCAGACCAAAGAAAATTTTGCGAAAAAAAGCTTTTATGTATAAGGCACTGGCCACTTGTAATTATTTTGAAAAACTTTAGTTATTTAAAAGTAAAAATACCTTGAAAGTAACTTGTCTGTCTGACACGTTTTTACGTTCACACTACTGAACCAATTTCGATGAAATTTAGTACAAAAAGTAAGCTTGAATCCCAAGAGGCTGTCTTTTAACTGGCTTCGATTTCGACTTCTGCAATAATCGACATTCATGCAGACGAAGCCGCGGCAGGAGCTAATATGTTTAAAGTTAAATTTGCTAATATGTGTTCGATTATCTCTAGCATTTAATTACATATAATAACAGATTCATATCGAATTACTGCACGCATTGTATGCTAATGTATGTACAATAATAATGTAGGTCGTCATGTGTTTTATTGCGTGCCAAAAAACGATCTAAAACACCTGAGTCATTTAACCTAGATAGTATGGTTATATGACTCAGATGGGAGAGGTTCTTAAATCGAAGGTCACTTTTTAGCAGAATTATCTTAAATCCTCAGAAAATTTGTGCGATTTTAGTCTTATTCATTTGCACCATTTTGCATTTTGAATAGTAGTTTAAAACAATAAATTCATAAAAAAAAGATGTCGTGGATGGGCATGCTACAATGGCGGCGCTAAGTCTCCTCTTTGAGAAGTGGCTAGACAGGTGCCACGATGTTCTCACCTTCCGCATGACGCAGGTCTTCACCGAACATGACAGATTCAAGGCATGGTCCTGAGCAAAAGGGAATGGGATGCGATCACCCTCTTCTAATGCTAGCGAAGGCGATGGCCACAGCCGTGAGTTAACGGACATCTTCACGACACCTTAATTTTAGCCAGTAAAAGTCTGACAAGCTTGCTCTATCCTAGAGAGAATGCTTGGATGATTTGGATGATTTCCCAACTAAAAAAAATAAATCGAATCATAACTTTCTCACAATGCGAGCCGTAGCGAAGAGTAATGCCTTCTGTATCAAGCCTTTGATCCAACCGCGTAACGACAGCTTCGACAGATGGTCTTCGAGCCTTTTCGCCACTAGGCCGGCGCCACTTCGCCATTGATAAAAACAATCGGCACTGTCGAGTCCACATTTCATAACCTCTTGTGTGCTAAGTATATTTAGTATAGTATATTTGATCATTCTTTTTAAAGATTATTTTTCATCATCATCATTTCAGCCGATACACGCCCACTGTTGGACATAGGCCTCCCCCAAGCGTCGCCACATCGAACGTTCCTGTGCGTCCCGCATCCAGCGGTTTCCCGCAAAAAAGACAAAAATTTAAAAAAAAAAGCAAAGCATTCGCAAAGATTATTTTTGCTTAATTTATTTCGAGTATTTGCATTAAAATGTCCTCCTATTCCACAGAACAAGAAAAGGATCAAACATAAGTTCGTTTGAGGCGACTGGCGAGGGAGCCGCCGGCGACAACAGTACGCACGACTCGCCCCTTAGACGCGGCAGTGTGACGACGCTGGACGAGACGCTCAGCATCAACGACGCCGGCGAGTGGACGCGCGTGCACTACGAGTACAACAGCATCGAGACCAACAGCAAGGAGATGTGGATCGATAGGTAACATACCCTGTCTATGTGTCCACTGCGTCGCGGCAGTGTGACGACGCTGGACGAGACGCTCAGCATCAACGACGCCGGCGAGTGGACGCGCGTGCACTACGAGTACAACAGCATAGAGACCAACAGCAAGGAGATGTGGATCGATAGGTAACATACCCTGTCTATGTGTCCACTGCGTCGCGGCAGTGTGACGACGCTGGACGAGACGCTCAGCATCAACGACGCCGGCGAGTGGACGCGCGTGCACTACGAGTACAACAGCATCGAGACCAACAGCAAGGAGATGTGGATCGATAGGTAACATACCCTGTCTATGTGTCCACTGCGTCGCGGCAGTGTGACGACGCTGGACGAGACGCTCAGCATCAACGACGCCGGCGAGTGGACGCGCGTGCACTACGAGTACAACAGCATCGAGACCAACAGCAAGGAGATGTGGATCGATAGGTAACATACCCTGTCTATGTGTCCACTGTGTCGCGGCAGTGTGACGACGCTGGACGACACGCTCAGCATCAACGACGCCGGCGAGTGGACGCGCGTGCACTACGAGTACAACAGCATCGAGACCAACAGCAAGGAGATGTGGATCGATAGGTAACACACCCTGTCTATGTGTCCACTGCGTCGCGGCAGTGTGACGACGCTGGACGAGACGCTCAGCATCAACGACGCCGGCGAGTGGATACGCGTGCACTACGAGTACAACAGCATCGAGACCAACAGCAAGATGTGGATCGATAGGTAACGGGTTGCTGTCTATGTGTCCACTACGTCGCGGCAGTGTGACGACGCTGGATGAGACGCTCAGTATTAACGACGCCGATAGAAGTATAATAGCATCGTATCGGTGACAAAATTTGTTAATGAAAGAATGTAAATTACCTCCATTCAGAGGCGGGTCTTTTTTATTTTTAATCCTTTTTTGTCTCGTTTTTACCTAACTAGTTTTTGTGTGCCTTGTGTTGTGCTAAATAAGTCAATTTATTTTCTCTCTGTAAAAGTGCTGGGAAAAGATTAAAAAGTCAGCAAGGTCAAAGTCAAGGTTCTTCAAACTAGTCATTTATTCCCGATGTCTTTTGCGTATAAGCGCTTTTTGAGAGCCCCATTTCTGGTAATGTTTTTTTTTTTTTCAGTTTTTTGTAGTTGTGTTTATAGCATTTATTTAAGCATTTTCTTTGTTTACAGCGGCATACCCAACGGGCTCAAAGTATCGATATTGAACTGGTGCTGCGAAACATTGAATCTGAACGAGCCACTGGCCAACGACCTACTAGCCGAGCTAGTAAGCAGCGACAAGCCTATCACACTGACAGGACTACTCACACTCGTCGCTGACACCTTACCTCGGGTTTGTACGCATTTATAACATTTGTTTTGTAATCTGTACTTGCTTGTTGCGTACGTACTTGTTACTTGAACTATGAAAACCGTTTTGAGTGCTATGGGAAAAAAGGCGTCGTCAATTTAGCATGATCATTCAATTTACTGTATGAAACAATTTTTTATTATTTCTTTTGACCATATGTGTACGCGTTACGCGTTTGAACGCACCACAAATTATCACTTACCATAATGGTAAGCGATAATTTGTGATCGACTATGCTTACATAATTATTCTGTTTTGTCATTGAAAAAAAAAAGCGAGCTATGATATGAATGCGTAAATGTTGCTGTATATAGATTTAAATGACTGGCATTTTCAATCGTGTCTGACCTTCACGTAGCGAAATCACGAGTCCAGTGTGTAATTTCATTTTGTGAGCGGTTCATAATTATGACTATTTACAACTTATTTTGTATAGTTAATCTTACCCGTTCCCGCTCCCTCCCCACTAATAAGGTAATTGGGTTAAATTCGTCATACCCTTATTTTTCTGAGGTAGGTCGTCATCAAGTGATTTCTCCCGCTTTATGGTGAGTACCGTGAGAGGCCGTCTCAGACTTTTACTGATTAAAATCCATCTGTGCCCTTCAGTTGCTCTTTGCAGTTCCCAGCCAGCAGGTTAATCTTTTAAAAGTTCCCGCGGCTTTAGTGGGCATCGGCCCTACTGGTCCCCTACGGTTACTCATCCCCTAAACAAGCGTTTGACTTTAACCCGTTGTGTGTCCGGAACGTGGATCCACGCGAGACACAATAACTTTTTAATTGTGTCTATAATTACGGCATACGAAAGGTTAAACATTGTCGCTACATTGGAGTAATATCTCGCTCTGTCCTAGAGCGGTAGAAGGGTAATTCTTTGAAACCGAGAGAATGTTTCATTCGTCTGGCCTAGTTTTTTCTTTACAATTTGATATTTTTAGTTGCACATTAGTTTTTTTCGATTACTAAGTGTATCAAAGGCACTCATTTGCGCCCTGTGGCTTGCGACACAAAATAAATAGGTACGCAAACTGTGCCAGATGAATAAGAAATTCGTTTGGTTTCAAAGAATCACCCAGAAATCAATGGATGATTTCATGCCTTAAAAAAAAAATGGTGTACCTCATCAGCCTACTTCTACTTGAACTACAGCCGTTTTGTCATGTATACCAAGTTAAATATTTTGGTGAGTAGATCCTACCACACACACTCGTGGCGCGGCGCAGCGAGGCGGCGGCGCTGGTGGCGGCGGCGGCCGCGCTGCTGCCGGGCGGAGACGCTCGCCGCGCGCGCGCACTGCACGCGCTGCTCACGCTTGTGAAGAAGCCTGACCGGGCTGATACACGGGCTATTTGTGAAGGTATAATGATCGTCATCACGTACGCTTAGAGTCTGTTCACCTTGAGATGAGAAATGGCGATAGAAATATACACCGCTAAATTTTAATCGTTTTAATCCCGTGGAGGGTCGATCCGGTACATGAAACACTATCGATTTGTATAGATAAAATTAAAAAATAAAGTACCTTTTTTTCAAAACTCGTATTAATTTACGCACGTACGAAATTGTATTAATTTACGCACGTACGAAATTAATTTCTTTATGTAAACGTCAGCTGAGCAGGTTCAATGACCTGTAGTTAGTAGTCGGCTTTGCGTACAAACTATCTACAGGTCATTGAACTCGCTCAGCTGACGTTTTCTTAAATAAATTAATTTTGTATATGCGTAAATTAATATAAGTTGTAGATGTAGATAATGAAATAAAAATAAATAATAATAATAATTAAAAGATACATTGGCCTTTGCCCAGGAGTGGGACAAAACAGGCTAACAGGAGAAGAAGAAGAAGAAGAAAAGATACAAACTGAATTAAGCCACTGGCAGCTAAGAGTTGACCAGTCTCAACTGACGGCACCCGTTCACGGGCATGACGCGTGCATCAGCCCCACACAGCTCAACCAATTTTTAAGGGAACCGAATGACCCAATAACACGTGTCATCAACAGCGAGACATTTGAGTGAGCATGACAAACTCTCAACTGCCATGCTCGTAATGTCAAAAAAAAAAATTGATGAGATAGAATCTGCCTATTTTGATCATTATAAACTTAGATATACTTTTTGTTCCAGCAACCTGCTTAGTAGTAAAATGGGGAGGCAGCGGCGAAGTACTCTCCTCAATAGCCGAGCTGCTAGCGTCTCGATCGACCGAACGGCGAGTCCTAGCCAGTCAAGTTTGCATGGCAATAGCTCCTTACGTACCCATCGAGCTATGCACATCCCTACTCCTAAGCCTCGTGGTCCTTATGTGTGAATCCAATGAACTGGAGATCAGGACCTTAGGACTAAAGTCCGCCTGTCTCATATGTCCCGTGGCCGATCATAAGTATAGCCAGCTAGAGAGCCTGATGTTCAATTTCTTGAAGGATCCTGTCGAAAAGTGTGTCAAGGATACCGTGAATATATTTGTGCCTGTTCTCGCGAGGAGTGCTTTGATTGTTGGTAAGTTAATTTATTTTATTGTCTTGGAATCTGGCATATTTTATCAATATAAATTTCAGCTGTTTTGTTAGAATTATAAAAAAATAAAAGCAATTTTTATTCCATTGAGAAAAGCCAATGACTTTACTTTTTTGAAACTATCGTTCTGAGGATCTAATAGCAAGCTATTAGAGAACTAGAGATCGACCAAAAATTCGGTTTCAGTTTCGGCAAAAAAAACTGGTTTCGGCTCGAAAGTGGTCGAATATTCGGTTCAACCAATAGCGTTTTTAATCTGAGGCTTCAGATAAATGCCTAAAAACTGACTGTCATGTATATCTATCTATCCATACAATAAAATATAAGAGTTTTTACATAGGTATTCAAATAACTAAAAAATGTTACCCTTCCAGGAAAATTCTCAACGGACTTATGCAGTCGAATAATGACGAATTTAACGAAAGCGAGCAGTGATAACGAATGGAAAACTGTGCTCTTATATTTAGATGTGACGCGAATGTTAGTGTTAGCAAAACTGGCCTACGTAGTAAATGTACAAATCGTTAGGGACGTTACCCTCAGCAACTGTGATATACAATCTGTTAATTTACAAGAAGTACCCTTAGAAGAGACGGAGTATTTTATGGAACTACAGTGCTACGTCACTGATAATGTGGACGCGAAAATACTGTTATTAACTGCAAGTAATATTATTAAAGAGAAGCCTGAAGTCAGATGGGCGGAGTTAAGTTGGTTTATTAGCACGTGAGTATTAATTGCCTATTTGGTATTTGTGGATTTTATCTTTTCCGTATAAGGCTGTGCCCACGTCTGCGCGCTCGAGCTGCGTGCGTGCATTTCAAGTTCACGCGCCGTTTCTACGCATCTCGCGCGCCTTTCACGCGCCAGCTTCACATACTTTCTCTTGCCCACAGATATGCAAGCAAACCAGTTCTGAGTTGCGCTAAAAAAATAAAAAAAATGCAGTAACTGCACGCGTGGAGTGCACGAGCCGCTAGCGACCCGCATGCGGGCTGCGGGTCGATAGCGGTGGCTCGTTCGTGGCTTTCGTTCATTCGTTGAGCGGCGCATTCGTGGAGTATTCGTTAGACGTGGACACACCCAAACTATTACTGAGAATTATGAGGATTTACCAACTTTTATTCTGGCGTCAATTTAAAATCCGATTGTAATACGGAAAAATCTTGATCAGTATCGGCTGTAGACCTGAATAAACCGAAATATTTAGTTTTAAATTGTTAATTTAATTTCAATTCTGTTACAGATTAAAACAAATTCTAGACGTGGCCACGAACACAAAAGTTTTAAGCCACACATTGATATATGAGGTCCTCATATCTCTGGTCAATAGTTATGTGGACAATTTTGGCGTACCATTTACTACGCACATACTGAAGCCAATATTTAATGACGTTATTTCCGAGTTGGAACAGAAGATGGAAAAGTTACATCCTGTGAATGTGGACACTACTATTCTTGTTGGCATTTATTTGGTCACCATATTACCTGCACTTGAAGATAGGATACAACATGGCGAGTTTTTACAAAAGTAAGTTTTATGTCTTTGTATGTTTTTAAGTGATTGTCTAATGTTTCTTTGTTAGAGACGTTACTATTAGGTCCTTACATATGAAATTGGCGTTTTGTACGGGAGGAATTAAAGTATTTTTTTTTTCTGTATAATATATTTAATTAATCAAAGTATTCACCGTTGTTATCTATTCACTTTTGCCATATCATAGGTAGTTCATTGATCCCTTTACTAAAAAAAACCATGTGAGCGAGAATCAATAAACTCTGTGAAGGCGGTTTGACTTGCCGCATCGAAGTCGAATTTTTTTCCTTGTAAGAAGTTGTTCAAATTCCGGAAAAAATGGTAATCTGTTGGAGAAAGGTCTGGGGAGTACGGTGGATGTCAAAGACATTCCAATCGTAGCTCATCTAACTTAGCGGTTGTTTGTTGTGCAGTGTGTGGTCTTGCGTTGTCGTGAAGCAGCAGTGGCCTAGAGCGATTGACCAGTCTCGGTTGTTTAGCAGCTAGTTCTTCCTTCATGGTTTGCAGTTGCTGACAAGAGATATCTGCCGTAATCGTTTGGCCAGATTTAAGAAAGCTGTAGTGAACGACACCGGCGCTAGTCCACTAAACACTCACAAGTAACTTTTTCTGAGTCAGTTTTTGTGTAGGATTTGGCTAGGTCTCCAGGGTTCAGCCATTGCGACGAGCGCTTCCGATTATCGTACAGTATCCACTTTTCATCACAAATAATGATTCGATTTAAAATCCCTTCATTATAGTGTCGGTTGAGCAAAGTAACAGCAGTCGACGCGTGTTTGCAAGTTCGATTCACTCAATTCATGGATACCCATCGTTCAAGTTTTTTTTACTGTCCCGATTTGCTTCAAGTGGATTAATACAGTTTTATCACTTACCCCGAAGCCTGCAGCTATCTTTGAAGTGCTTTGTGATGGATCCGCTTCTACAATAGCCTTTAATTCTTCATTTTCCACTTTGGTCTCCGGCCGTCCACGGGGTTGGTTCTGAAGGTCGAAATTTCCAGAACGAAAAAGTTGAAACCAAAAATGTACCGTGCTTTCTTTTGCGACACCAGCGCCGTACACATAATTAATCCTTCGAGCTGTTTCTGCAGCACTGGTGTCACGGTGAACTCGTACTCGTAAATATACCGAAAATTCACATTTTCCATTGTGCGGTAATAAGCGACGCCAAAGAAAAAAATAATGAGGAAAAAAAAAATGAATGACTGTTTTCAAAACTCAAATGTTACCAGCTAAATGAATTTGTAAATTTGAATTTGGAATTCTTAATCAAAGAGGATTTATTTCAGGTCAAAGTCAGTACGACACAAAACACTAATTTCATATGTAACGACCTAATATTTAGGACGCTTTCAATTTATGCGTTTTTTGACGGCCTGCTGCGGTGCGGATGCGGTGCGTTAGTCGTATAACGTACGGACGCTCGTATTTTTCATACTTGGCGCGTGGTGCGGCAACCGTGCAGCGAACGGTCCACAACAGGACGGCAACGTCACAAGCACCACGTGTTGAATAGTGCGGTTTTGAATAGCGCATCACTGGCAACACACGCACGGCAGCCAGATATGTTTGCAATTTAGGCGCTTGTTGGCGCACGTTTACCATACCGCAGCTGGCCGGTTGCAGCACGCATAAATTGAAAGCGCCCGTAGGGGTATACGGAACAGAGTATAAAGTCCCGCAAACCTCCGTTTGTAAAGACGATCCTCCGACCAGACGGGTGTCGTGTCTGGTCCGGACAACTACCCGATTCTTGATATCGAACTGTTGTATATATTCTAATTACGCAGAGAACTCTAAAGCTGCCGTTAGTTTTTTTAGTTTCTTTGTGGCGTCATAGATGTCGCTACAACTAATCACGTACGCGTGTTATGTTATGTGCCTTATATGATTGACATAAGGTTTTAATTGCAATGTTTATTATAGATGGATCATGTACAGCAGTATACGCGGGCTTCCCGTCAAGATATTCTCCGTTCCATTGAAATGGGTGGCAGAGCATAGAGAAGAGTCGCTCGATTTCTACCTACAGCATCTTAGAGAATGTAAGTATTTTTGACTAGTGCTTTCCCGTGGCCACGCTCGAGCCCTATCCCACGGAAATCCGAATCAAGAAATTAGAGTAGTCGATGGCGATTTTATAGTCAGTAGTGTTAGGGGGCTGTCGGCTACCTTCGTCGCGCGTCGGCTACCTTCGTTGCGCGGGCGACGGCGCGCGAGACACGGCCCGCCTCCACTTCACTAGTAAGAACGACCGGCGAAACACGCGCGCCTTGTAGAGGTAAAGTTTGTTTTTTTGTTTGTAGGAGATAATCTCTGAAAGTAGGTACTGGTCCGATTGCTAAAATTTTTTCACCGACAGAAAGCTGCTTTATTCCTGAGTCACATTGACTATATTTTATGTACGCGGGCGAGGCTGCGGGAAAAAGCTAGTATTATATATTATAGTGTAGATTGAACCGGTAAGGGTCGCGGGTGCCCGATGGATGCGAGGCGCACAGTAAGTACTGTTTGTTGTGGCGACACTTGGGTGGTCTATGTCCAACAGTGCACGTCTTTCGACTGAAATGATGATGATGGTTATTAATTCTGTTAACAGTCGCAGCAAGCAGTTGTGAAAGTTCAAGCGGCAGTACTATTCGCATGTACATCGCTAACCTGATCACCGAGCTACTGAACGCGACGGAACTGAGTGAGAAATGCATCGAGAGACAAATGCTACCTGCTGTCATGGCGCTGCTGCATGATGAAGATGTGTAAGCTACAAATTATTATTAAATTCAAACATATAACCGATTAATAGTCCTTCAGAGCGTCCTTTTCGAGGTACATTTCCATACAATCGCTCTTGCGTGATTGTGATGTTATTACACATGTTTCTCTAGATATTTAGAATAAACAGCTATCTTGTGGATATTATCTAGGCTTCTATAGAAACCAAAACATAAATTTGTGTAAAACTAATCTAGTAAAGACCACTGAAAATCGGCTATTTTACGTGAACTTTGGCCTTCCATAATGTACTCACATATTAAAAATAAGAAAAAGGACATCCATAGAATGAAGCCTTGCTTACATTTAATCGAGATTCTGAATGACGACAATTTTCCTGAAAAAAGTTTGGGTTTATAAAAACGTATTTTGTAAATATTCGAGTAAATCACGGAATTAGCGAATGCCAGCAGAGTTTAGCGTTATTTGTCTTTTTTTGCATAAGATGAAGATCAAACATCGCGTTGGATTGCGTTATACGAAGCAACAAGCTTTAAAACCATGATCGATGTTGACGATAGGCGAGTGGAAAAGGAGCCTCTTAAACATGTGAAGATGATTACACTTGTGGATTATCAGCCTATCTTAATTACTTGAGTCCATTAATGTACATTTACAAAGTAAGATGTCAATAAGATAAACTGGTTAAGTGTGAGTCGGACTCGCGCATAATGTTTTTTAACATGTTATTTACATGTTTATTTGACTATAAACGTTACTTTATATGGTTTTATAAAGAATTTTTTGAATACCCCAAAAGTGATTACGTTTTCAATTTTTTGCGTTACGAGTCCGTGGTTGCACGTCCGTATGGTGTCGGATGTAAATACTAAGTACCATTCCATCACTTCCCGTGGGTGTCGTAAGAGGCGTCTAAAGGACTAACCAGAGAATGGGCAGCAGCATTTTCTGTGCATTTTTCAACAACCACCTGCGATCGCCAAGCGTGGCGATTACGGTAACCCTCTTGTGTGATAAGCACACAAAAAAATGACTCATAGTGCCCGGCAGCCAATCTACCCTTGACTCCTGTAACGGTCAAGGTTGGGGTGTGTGTTTCGACATGACCACGACAAATGGAAGAGGTGGGTCTCTAAATGATGAATTCCTTCTTCAGAAAGCTTGGGCACAGGAAGTGGCGCTGGCAGAGCCCCGATGATACCAATAAAAATGAGATTGAACGTATTTTCATATACTGCGAGCCTGTATGCACGTTACAGGAACACTAAACTCGCAGCTCAGATCTAGGCTGACTAAATCTAGATTCCCAACAATACGGTAAAATAAAAATATTTACCAAGTGCCGATGCAAAAGGCAAACGATACTCCATCATTATCCGATATCATCTTTTTGCAATGGGTAAAAAAATCGAAAACCTAACTTACTACTTTTTTTAGATCGGTCCGCGAAGAAGCGATCTCCTCCTGGGGCAGTGTGACGCGAACATGCCTGATCCGTGGCTTGGAGTGTGAAGCGCAGTGCTGGGCGCCCGTCGAGGACATGCTGGGCGGCAACCAGGCGCTTACTGTGAAGGAATCCGCGCGGACCGCCGAGGCCTTGGCGCTGCTCGTGCTACCTACTGTTGATAACCATGCGGTTTCTGAGAAAGGTACGTGATAGTCTAAAAAATTTTGAGATGTACATTCTACGATTCAGTTGTTAATAAATACAAGTAAAATCGTGTAAATGGTACAGGCATACGATATCTTCTTATTATTATTTATTAAAGACCAATAAAAAAAAATCTTTCGCTCTAAAGTGGAGTGGGACGGCGTGTCAGACGTTTGCCGACTTAAACCACACCTGTGTTCTTCAGTTACCCATTGCAGTTACTAACTGTTGAGTTAGTGTCACCACAGGGAATTCCTGAAATCCCAGCCGTGGTCCTAGAACGCAATGGCAAATTACTGTCTTTACTATGTCTTGGTCCTTTCTGATGTCTTTGAGTCATGTTTGAAAAATAAACTTTTTTGAAAAAAATACAATTGAGTTCAACGTTTGCTTCACTTCAATTTTTGTCTCTTTGTTATATCGGGAGTATAATCATAGAGACAAAAAAAAAAAACAAAATCGGTCCACAATTGACTGATAAATTGGTGAAGCTCCTCCTTTGAAGTTGGTTAAAAATGTTAAATTATTGTAATTATCTTTATGTTAGCTTTTAAAAAGTATTACTTTTTAGCATAGGTACTTATGTCTTGATCACACGTTCCAAGTAAAACGGGCGAGACAGTGCTCTCGGCCGAATACTCAGTACTTATAAACATAGCGTCGAGTGCGCGGCTGAGCGTTTATCTCTACAACTCGCTTACATCTTGTCGCGTCTCGGCCGAGCAAAATTTTACTATCTCGCCCTTTTACTCGGTACGTGTGATCAAGGCATTATATGTTATTTGTGTACAGCGGTAGCCCTGCTGTGCGTGGTGTGCCGCGGCACGCTGTCTCGCGAGATCCTGGCCGCACTCACTCCCGGCCTGCAGCTCGCCGTGCACCACTGTCGACATCATCCTGCGTTACTGCCTGCACTTAGGTATGGTACACTAATATGTTATGAGTTTTGGAAAGAAACTTCTTTTTCTTTTCGAATCTATGGTTACACTCGTTAAACTATTTAGGCCTAGTAGGTTAACCACGGAACAGTAAAAACAGTGGAAGTAGCTTGAGAAAATGTTTGTTCCAGAACCGGTGTCGCCAAAACTCATACATTTACAATTTACTCTTACTGCAAACCCAAAAATATGATTGGCTGAAAACAAAAACAGGGCGTAGACGAAATGCAAAAAAAATGTTATACGAAATGCAACTTTAATTTCAAAAGTCTATAAATCAAATTGACAAAAACAAGAAAGAAATACATCTCTGACTACCAAGTACCGCCACTCGTCGCTAGATGGCATTGTTCAGTATATAATATTCAGTATGAACTGTAACAACGTAAAAATAAGATTGGTATTTGAATGGCTGGTATCACTGACACGAATGCAGGCTGCTACTCAGATAGGGAAGTAACCTTATTCGATCGAAATAATATCGATTGTATGAAAACGTATTTAAAACATATCATGCAAAAAAAA
This sequence comes from Mythimna ferrago, assembly GCA_910589285.2. Lineage (NCBI taxonomy): Eukaryota > Metazoa > Arthropoda > Insecta > Lepidoptera > Noctuidae > Mythimna > Mythimna ferrago. The sequence goes on from OU342693.1 coordinate 9,993,260, forward strand.
ATTGTATGCCATAGTGTGATAGTATTAAAATTATGAAATTAATGTGATTAAAGGCAATTTTTAAACATAGTAAAAAGGGTATTTATTTGCATAGTACATCAATTATCATCATCTCAGCTGAAATCATCGTCATCGCCCACTGCTAAACATAAGAATATTAAGTATAATTCAAACGCCCTATGTTGTTCCTAACTCTTTAACTAAATTTATTTAAAATACATCACAAATATCATACCACAATTTTTATTTTATTATATTTATTAATTTAATAATTATCTGTATTATATTACTTACAAAAACTATTAAACTATAATATATATTTTGAAAAGGCAATGTAATACATATTATATATATCGATTGATTTTATCGATAAAGTCACGCACTATTTAGATAGCGTCAAAAGTATAGGTAGACTAACGAATATTCCAGAAAAGCTAATAACCGAGAAAAGATAATTAACTTTGTTTTGATGTAACTAAGGACTAGTTTTGTTTGTATATCCTGCGCAATGTTTCACGTAATTTTATTTTTTCATTTTATTAAAATAAATCCGAAAATAATACTTTTCGGTGGTATGATACACCTCCATGAGTTAGATTTTTAGTCCGACTATGGTTTTTAAAATACAGTTTGGGACAATAAGGCATTTTAATATTATTTTTCGTTAATTATTATGTTGCGCAATCTACTTAGAGAATGAGGGCGCTTGAACAGCAAGTGCGCAACGCGATTCTTACTAGCGGCGACAGTGTCACGCCTACTTACTTCTTCCACTGTTTTTACTGTTCCGTGAGGTTAACTATTTAGGCTACGTTAACTGCCAGTAGTGTAGGCGAAGTGGGCCCTCGCCCACGGTCTTGCACCCAAAGGGGACTCGAGTGTGCGAAGGGTCTTTAATAACTAGGGTTTTGTTTTATAATTGACTAGCTTTTGCCCGCGAATTCGTTTACGTACATTAAATATAGCCTGTCACTCAGGAATGAAGCAGCTTTCTATCAGAGAAAAAAATTTTATTACCTCCTTACAAACAAACTTTACCTCTTTATTATATTAGTGTAGATAGGCTCGCGTTTGAACACTATTTCACCTGATCGTAAGCAACGATGTGGTTGAACACTGGGTTGCGACAGTCGCTGTCTCGTTTTCGAATTTATGAAAGAAAAAGGCCTCGCTGATGCGTCTTCACCCACGTCTAAATTAGTCCACGCTACACCTCTGTTAACTGCAGCATTGATGGCATTTATTAAGCCCTCTATAGTGCAGGTGTATGGGCACTTGGAGCACCCCTACTTGTGGCTTATGTTCTGAACAGGAGCACCGCACTCACTTTGAGTATGTATGATAAATTCAAAAGGAAAGAAACTGTCAAGAGGTGACATAAAAACTGTGTACCATTTTCACGCACTGTTGGCTGTGAGCCCTAAATGGGATTGCTGCTTTTAATACCAACTCGTTCTTAACAGCCTGTAAATTACGCTTGGTAATGAGAATCAGAACGTATACACCTTTAAATTTTAATCGTTTTAATCCCAGTAACTTTATTTTTAAACTCGTATTAATTTACGCATGTACGAAATTAATTTCTTTAAGAAAAAATCAGCTGAGCGAGTTCAAAGACCTGTAGTTAATAGTCGGCGTTGCGTACAAACTACCTACAGGTCATTGAGCTCGCTCAGCTGATGTTTTCTTAAAGAAAATAATTTCGTACATGCGTAAATTAACACGAGTTTTGAAAAGAAGTAACTTTATTTTTTAATTTTATCTTTACAAATCGATAGTGTTTCATGTACCGGATCGACCCTCCACGGGATTAAAACGATTAAAATTTAGCTGTGTATAAATCTTCGTATTAGTCGTGCCATTGAGCTTTCGTTGCATGTTTTGTTCTTTAGAAAAGAGTTGTCTATAAAAAAAAACATATTAATATTAAAATACAATACATATTATTATTAATTTTGCTCTATAAAGGCAAGGCAAGACAAAGAAATAACGCGCCGAAAAGAAAATGCCTGGGAGAGCTACTGATCCATGAATAACTATTTAAGGGCACTTTTGTTTGTTATTACTTTACAAGACAAAGAAATAACGCGCCGAAAAGAAAATGCCTGGGAGAGCTACTGATCCATGAATAACTATTTAAGGGCACTTTTGTTTGTTATTACTTTACGTTCGAACGGTTAAACGGATTTGGATGAAATTTGGCACATAGTTATACCATGTCCTGAAATAGCACATCATCATCATTTTCCTGTCCTGTCACCCGTCATGCTATCACTAAACTTCCGTTTCTTTCATATCATTCTTCACACAATTCGTCCATCTTTGGCCTCCCTCTCCTTCTCCACTCATCCACATGAATACTCATAACTCTTTTAGTAACATATGCACATAGGATACTTTTAATCCCGGGAGTATGTTCCCTTGGGAAATTTTCTACTTGGACGTGGCCGGAGCGTTTGCAGCAGGAATTAGTCATAAAACTTATAAATATTTTCCTACCAACAGAAAATTAGAAGAAGGCGTGCAAAGTCCAGCGTTATCCCAATACAAGGCCGCAATAGAAGCCCTGATCCACAACGTGGCGGGTACCGGCGGCGCCGCCGACGTGCCGCGCGACGCGCCGCCGCGGCCCAGCACCAACCTGCACGCCGCGCAGGAGGTCGGCCGCCGCGTCACGCAGATGTTCCAGCAGTCCAAGTCCAACATGAACTTACAGAACATATTCAAGAAGAAAACTTAGCGCTCGATTTGTCAAGAGAAATTTTCTGTAGAGGTATCACGTACATAAAGTTTCGTTTGCCTAAGGGCCGACACTGCGTTAAAGGGACGCCCGCGACGTGCACTCATCGCGTGGTAAAGCGAGTGTGCACGCGGGTATTCATGCGGACAGTCCCCACCGCGGAAACCGAGTTATTACCTTAGCAGTGTCGCTAGTTCAACTTAAACGGTATGCATGTAGTCGTGTCGACGGAGAAAAACAAAGGCGGATGCTCGCGTGCATTTTTGTATGGGACCATGCTGGTGTCCGTTTTACGCAGTTTCAGCCTTAAAGACTACCTATACATAGTACATAGAACATGTAGAGAAACCAACAGATCTGCGACAGTTCGTTCTGAGTGTATGAGTGAATATAACACACACAAAACAATAAATATGACCGTCCACTGATGCAGTGGTATGAAGAGATTACCCAGATTAGATGTGCTATTTATTTGTTTGTCAACCAGGCGTGATCTTTGGACGCAGTGCACCACTTGTATTTTCTCCACTTACTCACCGTTACGTATTTATATAATCAGGCGGATCTGAAGGTAAATCTGACCTTGTATAGGTAACCTTACAAACTGCAGTGCCTAGCGAACGAAGCGAAACGTGTAGTGAAGCATGACGTAAGCCAAAGTTGACAAATATTTCTGTAATTTAGTGCAAATCATATTCCAATATTTTTGCAGAATAATACTGAGCTGTTGTTCGTAACAGTGATCAGAGTTTTCGTATCAAATCACGTCCACTAACCAAATGATATTATGTTTTTTTTTTATAATCAAGTGCAGTGAACTCATCAACTCATGCTTGAAACATTAAGCGATAAGTGTTTGAATACAGTTGTGAGATAAAAAAACGTGCAGTTGCTTTATAGCAAAATCGATCAATAAAATAATCAATAAGAATGAAATAATAAACTAACCAAATAGTTTGTGTTGTAACACATTAAACCAGGATATAATATAGTTATTATATTACAACATCCATGTTTCCTGTTACCGTTAACAATAAAGCTAGCACTACATTAGACTCAAGTACACGTGGACCACGCCTCATTTGTGCGTAGAACGACGCCTACGTGGATTTAGCTCTACGAGTCTAGTTTCCTTAGAAAATGTATGGAGAACGACTCGCCCAAATCGGCGTGGCACACGTGTGCGGTGTAGTTCTAACTTAAAACCAATACATTTTAATTATGCCATAACATTTTTAGTATTAATATAAAAGTAAGAGAATGCTTTAACCGTATGCATGACATAGAATAATCTCCAAACTCCACATTTTAGAAGCTTTTTGATGTTACTATTTTACTAAGTCAGTTGTTAAGGGCCTATTATATCACTCGATATTCAGACACTTAATCGATGTGGCGTTGTGTCGTGTCGTGTAATAAGGGTCAGACTGTCTTAATAAGAATGGAAAATAAGACGAGTCTGAATATCGTGTGCTGAATAACGCATAGTGTAATAGACCCTTTAATGATCGAAATTATACATTCCTAATGATATTACCCCTTTACTCTAATATCATTATTTATTTGTTGAAGAGTATTATTTAATTGTCCAATACAACCTAATGTGAGGAAGGTCATAGAGTTTGAACTAGAATAGATATGTCCTGTGTAAAACAAACAAAAAACAAAACAACTTATCAACAACGCAATGCGGTCTGTTGATAACTGGTTTCGTCAATTTAAATCAGTAACTGATAACATGGTGTTGTCATTCTGATTTTACCTAACGTGAATGACTTGGCATGATTGGAAGGGACAATACGTCTCTTCCAATCATGCCAAGTCATTCATTTTATCGTCTCAACCACTTGGCGTAAATATTTCGGGAAATTGGTTGTCGTTCTCAGGGCTAATTGTATAAATTCACGTTTAACTAGTACTCTTTCAAAACTGTACTTAATTAGTATTATTTAGTAATTGTTTTAGCTTAGGATAGTACAAATTAGTGCAATATACAACTCGTTATGACATTTTTTGTTTATTATCTTCATTATACAATGTAACTTACTATGTACTTAACGATTTATCTTTAAATGGATCATTATGTGTGCCTACCCGGAGTCAGTGAGAGTAGTATACAATGATATCTTTGATACGTGACGTCATCAGGTGCAACAAAAGTAGTATTTATTTTTTCTTTTTTAATAAAACACTGCCCCACCCTAGGAATCACTCCAGTATCGTGGATGTGTTCATAAACATGTAACCTCACATACACAAGACATTATTTATTATTATTTAGAAGATAAGGGGCTATGCATCACCCATAGTGTAGGGGATGTAGTCACTGCGACCTAAAAGATCTATTGTGACTCGCCACCTTGTTAGAGTAACTCTTTTAGCCCGGAGGCTTCCAAGAAATTTAGAATACTCCTAGCTTTTAGAGTTTTAATCTCCTCCGGGCGAATAATGTGTCGGCCCAGATGGACACTGCGTTTGTGGACAAGGGGCCCGCATTCACACAAGAGGTGCTTAGGCGTCTCCCTCTCCTGATTGCAGTACCGGCAAACATCAGTGTCACTCAGTTTCATGTGAAATTGGTGCCTGTACACAAGACATCCATCCATGAATATTTGTTCCGTACGGGAATCGAACCCGCGACACGCAGCGCAGCAGTCAATCTTTCAACCACTACGCCAATCGTGCCGTCAAAAGAGTGGTTATAGCATAACGCACTGTTTTTCGCTACCTACTTTTTTTGGGTGGGAAATTATTACATAATTGCTCTCGCTTTTAGTGGACTGGGAAGGAGTGTCAGACTTTTACTGACTAAAACCCACTCTTATTCCTACAGTTGCCCATTCAGTTTCAGGGCAGCGGTAACTCTTTCGTACACTTGAGTATGGGGCGCACTGTATCAGAGATCTCATTCACCCTAGCGAGTACGGTGCTTCCTCACTATATTAAATGTACATATGCTCTTCGTAAGTAACCATGAACACATGTGATAATTTATTTTACTGTTTAATATTATATGCCTTCTTTAAATAACAAATACTCGAAATATATTTTAAAGCTATGAATTTCGTGTAAATAAAATCAAAAATAATACTTGAAACTATTTATTATATTCACTGTATAGTGTTTATCCTCGCGTATGTTATATGTACTCGTTGAATAGTTGAATCTCAAGCATAAATGTTATTTACTAGGCCATAGCATAGTGAGTACGTTAATATGTTATATGTTACTGTATAACACGCAGTTAAATGGGAAACAAAGTGCTTTGTATAGTACACACATCAGTGATTGGCACACAAACATAATTGGAGGTTGTGTTAACATTTGTGAAATATATATATATTTTATTTTATAAGAAACGGTTTTTATTATATTTTTCCTTTTCTGATTACTTCAAACGTTGCTCCCACCTGATGGTAAGCAGTGATGCAATCGTTGATGGTGAGGCGCACTATTTTATTATGGAAAGGACTTTGAAAGATACTATTTGGTAGTAGCGTAGTTAGGCGTGGGCGAAGTGGTTCTTGCCCACGGCCTCGCACCTAAAAGGAACTCGCTTGTGCGAGAGCTCTAAAGACTTGCTTGTGAGAGATTTTGTTTTATAATTTATAGGTCCGAGCCTGACCACTATTTCACCCGATGGTAGGCGACAATGTGGCCAAACACTGGGTTGCGACAGTCGCTGTCTATAAAATAAAAAAGCCTCGCTGATGCGCCTTCACCCACGTTTAAATTAGTTCACGCTACGCCTCTGCTATTTGGGTTATTACATATTTTTTTAGCTCATGCCACAGCCACATTATCCGCCTAGCCTAGCCTTTTTCAACTATAGCTACATTAGTGATGGGGTCGGCTTCCAGTTTAACCGGATTTTACCGGATGTGGCTAAATACCAGTATTTAGTTATTCAATACCTACTGGCTGTGGCAAAATAAACGACATCCTTATAATGTACAAAATCTAAATTGTTCCATTAATTATCCTTATGCTAGCTTATACCATCACTAGCGGCTACGCCCGCGTATAAGTATAAAATTTGCAGTTTTTTTTTAGGCGGGGAATCATCCATTTGCTTCTCCAGGTCTAGGGCGGAGTGGGAGGGGCGCGTCAGACTGTTACTAAGACCCACTCCTATATTCCTTCTTTGCCTTGCGTTCCAGGTGTGCTATTCTCTAACAAAACAGCCTTGAGCGCAGCACTGGTAGCGCAGCGCAGCGACGAAATCCAAATAGGTACATTGGATTAACAACCCAATAAACCTATACATTGGATTGTTAATTCAATGTACTGCGCTCTCGACTCGTCGCTGCGGCCAGCGCTGTGCTCAAGGCTGTTTTCTTAGAGAATAGTACCGCTGAATCCAGCCAGGGTTTCCCTTTCGGAAATGATCACATCGTCCCAGTAGGCTTCGGCCCTACTGGCAGTGGCGTAACGATATCATCTGAGCCCTGTGGCAAATTCATTGGATGGGGCCCCAGAAAAATTATCACTATAATTTTAATAATTTTTTTAAATAGGTAGGTTGGGTTACTTTTTCTGAACTCTCGGTCTCTTAGACCGGGGGCCCCTTGAGGCCGGGGACCCGTGGCATTTTGCCAGACTTGCCACCCTATAGTTCCGACGTTCCTACGATTTTTGAGGCGTACGTGGAACACTAAGCGCCATCGACGAATTTATGCCTATCACTCAATAATGAAGTAGCATTACAGTTGGCGAAAGTAACGCTCAAAACAATTGTTTTTGAGTTTATTAGTTACAAACAAAAATACAATCTTTCCTCTTTATAATATGGTCCAGATCACAATTTACACGCCACCACAGTATTTGTCATCAGTGATTTTGGTGTAGTTTTCCTTATTAATTAATCAAGTAATACAATGAATAGGTAGGTAGGTACATTGATTACCTATAAAAAAAAAATAGTACACAATAGCAATCGACCAGGTAATTAGAATTAATACTAATTTGGCATAATTAGTTTTAGTTGAAGCCAACCATGAGTTCATAAACATAAAATTATGATCGTTTTCACTTCTAAATAGTGGCGCTAAGTATTGCTAATCGTTATTGCTTTATAGTATGGAGGTTATAGGTGATGGCAGCATGATCTAGCTCCTATAGTATCTTACTTACGTGTTTTCAAGTTTATACCAACAAAACTTGTTTTAAAAAAAGGTAAGGTACAGTACAATTCACGAATGATGGCGGCCGCGAAGTTAGCCTTTGCGAACGTTCGCGCATACTACACTCTTCTCGCACACGCACGTCGCCATTTGGTTCCTAAAACACGTTACTGCGCAGCCTTTTGCGCAAACTTCACGGCCGCCATCATTCGTGAATTGTACTGTATAAAGACTCAGATATTTTTTTTTAGGTGGGAAAATCATCTAAATGACATTTCCTGCCCTTGGGCGGAGCGAGAGGACGTGTCAGAGTTTTACTGACTAAAAACCTACTCCTGTTCCTTCTTAGCCATTGTTCTAGGGCTCCGGGGACCATTTCATTTATTTATTCATAACAATTTGCATTGTGTTGAATCCAAGGACAAATATGCACGCACAAAACATATATAAAGAAAAAACAGAAACAAGATACAATTCTGAATCACAATTCAAATAAGGTGACCTCTTTCGCATTACCCATGAACACTACGTGCCGTCGACAACTTGGGTTCAGTCCGGACGGTTGGACGGCGAGCTACCCATTGTTCGCCGTCCGACGCTGGTTGGCCGCTCGGCTGGGGTGCGAGGGCCTTTGACTTGCACGTGCGACTGTTTTGTTTGCTAGCATTATTGCTTCGCAGAAGGAAGCGACCGTCTGCTGCCACTCCTCCTCACTCTGGACCATGGCCTGTACCAAGGCTCGGCGTGAGAGATCGCTGCCGCCGAGCGCTCCCACAAGGACACGGCAAGACTCAAATGTAAACAGATAACGACTATTTTCGGTAGACAACCACAACCAAAAGTAATCTGTACATTTGACCACCAAAAATCTAACCACTATCATATTGATAACATATTTATATGAGTGGGCAGACTCATTGATATCAATAAAAAAAAAACATAAATAACGAAAAAAAGTTGTACTTTATTTCTTACTGGATGTACCTACTTGTGTAATTTGCCATAAAGAAATATAATAATAACATAAAATTTCTGAGTAATATGTAGATAATATCACTAGTTTCTTTCAATCAGTCCTGGTCTATTCCTTCTTCTTCCTTGGGCGCATGCAGCAGACGGCACTGGTGTCCAACATGTTGTAGTTGGCGTCGCCCTTATTACGAGACTCAATGAACTTAGCGTGAGTGTCAGGGGTCAGGTAGTACGGCTTGACGGCAGGAACCACCTTCATAGCTTCAATGTAGGTCACCTGTAACAATGTATTAAGATTTAACACAAGTCTATACTCTGTTCAAAATAACATTAAACATTTATGAAAACCTTTTATTTAGTCCGTTCAACCGATTTTGACTTTTATTACGTTGTCGGCTTGATAAATAGCGGCTGCAGTAAATTAGTTGGTATTGTAACCACTTTTTTGCTTTTAATGCCATCCTAATACCCACGAAATAAAAGTTGAAATCGGTTGAACAGACAGTAAAAAAGTTTTATGTCTAATCTTAACGTGAATAGGGTATAGATGAATCAGAATGAGCAGTGGTGGCCGAGTGGTAATGGCCCCGACTTACGAGTTGTAGGTCGCGGGTTCGAACGCAGCCAGGCGCATTACTTTGTGTAATTTATTTCATCACGACTGCTCTCAAAACGGTGAAGGAAAACATCGTGAGGAAATCGGCATGTCCTAGAACCAAAAATTCGAACCAAAAAAGACATGTGACATTCACCAACCCGCACTGTGCCCGCGTGGTGGATTACGGCCCATTCCCTCTCCTTGAGAGGAGGCCTGAGTCCCAGCAGTGGGAATTAAAAAGGCTGATGATGATGATGATGATGAATCAGAATACTTGTCTAAGAAAGTAAGAACAGCTTCAGTCATTAGCCAAGTGGAGGCTTATAACCGCCACAACGTCGGATATATCCGACTAACACTCTTTGTTCCGCCAGGGTCGCACACTCATAAACAAATACTCCACCTCGTCAGCTCTTCTGTTACGTAGGAGGATTGAAGAGCTAAGCGAAATGGCGTATCCAATCGCAAACATACGACACGGTGAAAAGGACACGAAAACTCTGGTCGGAACAATCCGACGCAAGTGGTTAGTCTGTAAGGGCCTTATCATACTAGCGGATTGCGAGCGTCCTCAAAGCGGAGCGGGCGCGCAACAAATACGTTACGGGCGCGCAACGAACACGCCACGCATGCGCAGCGAATTTATTGCGGATACGCAACGAGATCCGGCAACGAGATGCGAGTCTCCGGCCATCTTCGAAGTAACAAAGCCAAAAGCAGTGTCTCCTCGTCGGAATCGATTTTGTTACTGAGTGTATTATACGTCGGTAACTTATACAAACACGCGTTGAAAAAGTTGCGAATTTCCACGTATCCGCGACGTCTTCGCTGCGCAGCCGCGGCGTGTTCGCGACGCATTCGCTGCGTGCCCGCCCCGCCTCGCAGCCGCTCGCAAATCGCTAGTGTGATAACGCCCTAAGCCGACTGTAAAATAAAATAAATAAAATCAAGGCATTCTTTGAAATGCCAAATATTTAATTATAATTATTATTTTACAGTTAGGGCCTGTCCGCACAGCGGTATTTCACCGCGCGGTTTTTTTTTTCGTTATTCTGTAACACATTGAATTTTATGGAAGTCTCCGCACAGGCGATAAAAAAACGCCCGATAAAAAATTCTGTGATTTCTAGCAGATTTGACGCGGTGCAGTGCGGAAATAAATTCGCGCGAAGGTGAAATATCGCTGTGCGAACAGGCCCTTATAGTAAAGACACGGCTAAATAAAAACTGCTCACAATAATATTTCTGTCACAGAATTTACGTGTCAATATTATCTTATAAATTATTATCATACCTAAATTAGCAGTGGTGTGCCTCAGTGGTAACGGCCCCGACTTACGAGTTGTTAGTCGTGGGTTCAAACTCAGAGCGGTGTATTACTTTGTGTAATTTATTTAATTTTTCCCAGCAGTGGGGACATTAAAAGGCTGATTATGTTTTTTTTTTTATCTTATAAAGCCCTTCAAAGGTGTTGTGCTGTATTTATGAGGACTACTATCTAAAATAACTTAAAAGTTATGTTTACTCACCAATAATTCATATTTAGCCTTGGACAATTCAAACTCAGGTTTTCCAATTAAAGGCAAGGCCTCAAAACGCTCCAAGAATGGGAACAAAGTATAGTCCACTAATCCAGGGTAGTCTCCGTGTAGGAACTTGGTGCCACGTTCCTTCAGTGTTGCCTGCAGGGTTTCGAGACCCTTGTGGAAGTCCTCTACCTGCTTTGGTTGCAGAGCTTGTGCATTATAAGCAGCAGTGTAAAATGCTGTTTGAGCCTGTAAGTTTTGTACATATTAGAGTCTAATAAGTGTATACTGATTCAATTTTGAAACTGTTAGTTTATATCAAAGACTAACTGTTGCCTGCGATTGCAAAATTCGTAAAACTGTTTCAGAAATGCTCCCCTCGTCCCGGTATTAGTCCAGTTCCCTATGGATAATGTAATATAGCTAATGTAAAAAAGTAGAAGTTACTCATTTTTACATTAGCTATATATCTCTGTGAAAGTCCTAACTTTTGTTAACTATTCCAAAGACGTATTTCGAACTTTGAAATCTCGATCCCGGGGAAAATGAAAAGTAGCTCATACTTTAGGTATTTGGAGTTACTCCTTGTAACATCAGCTATCCTACAGTGAAAATCCCGCCAAAATCTGTTCAGCAGTTTCGGAGTTTAGCCAGAACAGACTTTTTTTCTTTAAATCACTTTTTGTTATAGGTCGAATATACTTTAATTTATGCTTTTAGTAAAAACATTACATATTTCAATATCATATACTTCAATTCTGCCACAGTTCTTTCTGCCGTAATAAATCATACTATTTTGTTAAAATCACCTAAATATTGACATTAAAAATAAGTGAAGAGGATACTTACCGCACCAAATAGTTCAACAATAATCTTGTCTTCAGCCCTGCGCAGTGGGTCAGTGGACTGCAGAGCCACATCTGGGTACTTCTCATCCAGGTAAAAGTTTATGATGTTGCTGTCAAAAATGCCTTTACCCTCTTCATATTCCAGAGCTGGTACAGTACCTAGAATGAATGAACATGATGAAATGACTTATTAACGTTTTTTACGTATGTACAGTAGAATCTGCTTGTAATAACATCTAAGGGAAGTGAGAATTCTTCATGCTAAAGGAACATCACACAATGCTGCCTCCCGATTTCTGATTTAAGTATTTGATGTTGAGTTAATATATCTCAAACACTACTTTAGGTTGTATAACCTGTCAAAATATGGCATTTAAATCATTAAACCCCAACCAAACGCCGGTATTTGCTCTTTCATTCTTTCTATTGTGTCTCTAATTACAGTATTTGAATTCGAAAAGTTAAGTAGGCTTTGAGACATTCTTAAATCGAAATACAAAGAAAATGTAAATACATTTTAATTATTGTTAGGTACCTAATTATTAGAAAATTGAAGTAACATTATCTGACACTGCCATCAACGACTTGGGCTCGGTCCGGACGGTTAACAGACGATCGGACGGAAAGCTACCCTATAGGGTGTATAGCTCCATCCCACTTTTTTGCTTGCATGCTTGACAAGAAAACAGAGCCACAGGCTTTACCCATGGTAAAGCCTCTGGTTATAATAAGTAACGAGACACTATAAACCAAGTCATTATCTTTGAATGTTGTTAAAGAATTTTATATGAAAATGAAACGGCTGTTGGTCAATAACAGTATAGTAATAATAAATGGATTTCACCGTACATAAACATACAGACAAATTAAAAAGTAGTATGACCAAGTAAATGTAGGGCACATAAATAAATAACTATTTTTGTGGCAGACTGACCTTGTCACCAGTATTTTACATTCAAGGGTATTGATTGCTTCAATATGCCCAGAACACGAATATTTAGTTCATTAGGTATAAAAACATTAAAAACTCTACTAAAATTGTATAACTCTAGAACCATTTATAAAAATATCACTGTGTCTTTATTTTTGTATTAAGACTCTGATAAGACTTAAAGTATCCATTAGAATGCATGGACAAAAAAAACCCTTTTTGTAACTGGTTTCAGGCAGTTTTAGAATCTTATTGGCAAAATAACAAGTAACACTTTTTTTTTAAATACCTTATATTATTGAGATTGTTTTACTACAATACGCAATAACGACTTACCCTTTGGGCTGTAGTTGAAAACCCATTCGGGTTTGTGATCCAAATTTACGAATACTGTATCGTATTGCAAATTCTTGGCATTCAGTACAAGAATAGTCCTCTCGGCATAAGGGCAGAATCTCATCGCAAACACGCGAAGTTTGCCGCCGTATGCAGGGAGAGCATCACCTGATAAAAAAAAACAAATGAGGTTATTTTTTATTCCCAACTTTTTCATCTGCTTTCGAATAATTTTATTTAAGCGATGAAGCAGCCACGTACCGGTTTGTAAATGCTTTTCAGACATATTGAAGGAGACTTGTATTTATTTGTATAGTATTATTACGCCGTTTGTAAGCAAAGCTACTGCTCGCAGTGGTTTAACTTTTGAAATGATCAGCCGCCGGCTCGCTTGACCTTCAATCAAATCCTCTCACTTGATTTGACAGCTGTACAGCTGACATGCCTGACATATAGTAAGTGCTGCCAAATAACTAAACCAAATTTCCTCACTATAATGAAAACTCCCTAATAAATCGGTTTACCCCAGCGAAGTATGTAACGTAGAGTCTGTGCGGAAAGTAAACCATCGTGGGATTTGAGGGCGCTGCTGTAGATAAATATCGTTTTTGTTATGTAAGCAACATTGTGACGTCATTATAGTGCGACTGTTAAATCTTGATATTTTGAAACTATGTTAGACTAGCTTCTTCCAGCGGCTTCACCCTATGATAAAAATTATCCTATTGGCTGAATTTGCTCACCTAATGAAACTGCAAAGTTATAGCTTATGTGCTATATTATTGCAATGTTTATGTTTAAGTTCATCTGCCTAGTAGTTTTAGCGCGACACATCCATACATACGAGTACCTCCATCCATCTTCACAAACTTTCGCATTTATAATATTAGTAGCCTATTTATTGAACTTGCTCACGTGATGAAACTTAAAAATGGGGTAAAAAAAAAATGGTAAAAATGGAACACACTACCACTTTCTCGTTGTCTTCCTCAGTACATTTTTCCCTTTTGCTAATCAATGAAAAATATGAACTTAATGACTATGAAAATAAAGTACACTTCAGAATTTGTAATGTTGCTTCGTAAAAATCTATTTAGCCTGTAAGGGACCATCTCGCATATAAGATCCTTGGGATCACTTGGTTGTCCGTCTGTTTATCTGTTAAGACCCTTTTACTCGAGAACGCTTGGAGGTATCGAGTCAAAATTAAAACCATACACTCAAGTCTGCGGTCTTTTGAAGTTGTCAGACTTCTGAGTTAACGAAAAAAAAAAGATACGGCCGTTTATGTCGCAAAAAAACATATATTTCGATACTCAAGGGAATCAAAGTTCATAGGGTGAATCTCGTTGACCTAGAATCCTGAAATTTGGCATAAATCAAGGTCTCATATAACAAGTACAGGAAAAAATCTGAAAATTGTAAATTTGTAGATCCGCCACAAAAAAAATAAATTGTTTGCAATTCGGAAAAATCTTCGTAACTCAATTCGGGAATTGATTTCATAGGTAAATTTGTACAGAATCTTCAGTGCGCGAGTCCGACTCGCACTTGCCCTTTTTTATTTTAGTTACTGTATCCTTACTCAAGCCTGAAAAGAAATATTCTAAGTTAGTCGAAATGCATTATAAATTTGAAGTATCAGTACTCTTTATACTAGCCATCGAAAATATTGACCAAAACAAAATAAACAAATATCGTCATTTTTAAATGAATTTCCGTTTAATTTATATATATTTGGATATAACAGGGACAGGAGTTCACCTAGGAAGTCTAAAAACATTAAAATAAAAGTGTTACGTACCAAAAACACAGCATACCAATGTTTCCCAAGTTCGTGTCTTTGTTTTGATCAATAATGGTGTGATTTGCCATTTGTTATCTTTGGCAAAACTGTAATATATTAAATATTATTTCCCTTGCAGCTCAGTGAAATTTTTTATCACATTTCTGAAGATTTCAATTAAAAATCACAATAAAATAACATAATTAACAAACTCTCTGTCAACATGATATGACGTTTGGCATTTGACGGATGGCAGGGTTGGGTTGCTACTTAAAATCTTTAATGTTGTTTTCACTTTACGCCACGACGGTTCTTTTATCGCACAGACAATAACTACCCGTCACGTAGCGCGTAGTACGTTACATTACTTAACGTAATTGATTATTCATTAACCGACTTCGAAAAGGAGGAGGTAAATGTATTTTTTGTTTAGTTTTACAATCATACCTGTATTCTGAGAGAGAGAAATTAAATCAGCGTCATAATCTTCCTGCCTTTGTCTCATGTTACTTGGGGTCGGCGCAATCCGTTTTTTCTTTTATTTAGTCCTATCACCTGTTACGCTATCACTAATTCCATTTTCTTTTAGAGTGACTTAAAAGAAAATGGAATTAGTGATAGCGTTTACACAATATTCATCCATCTTTTCTTTGGTCTTCCTTTCCCTCTTCTTCTCCATCTACATGTAAGTATACTCATACTTATATAAACGGTACGGGGGTTTTACTCATAATAACTCTTTTAGTAATACCGGTTTCATCTTTTCTCCTCACTATTTCAAATGACTACACTAAAACAAACGATGCAATTAGCGGCGGCGATCTCTCGTGTCGGGTCCTAATATAGATCATAATCCGGAGTAAGGAGAAATGGATGTCACCTTTTTCTGCGAAGCAGTAATGCCAGACTACCAGCTACCGTAGACGCTAGTGGACGATAAGCAACGAGTAGCTCGCCGTTCAACCGTTCGGTAGCCATCCGGACTGAGCCCAAGTCGTCAACGGCACTTAGTGTTCCACACACGTCTCAAAGAGATATCAGCAAAACCCTTGGGACCAGCAAGGCCGAAGCCTACAGGAGTCTAGGGTCGGCTTTTGAAAGGGTTATTCGTAATCCTGGAATGCAAACTGAAGGCACATATATGTGGTTTTGGTCAGTAAAAATGTGACAAACCTTCTCGCTCCACCCTAGAAAGGCGGAGAAGTCATTATAGATTTCTTAAGTACCTCAAAAAAAAAACAAGATAAACGCCCTTTCAAATTTTCAGTTATTGGCGCTATTTTCAAATTTCCTCTAATGTAACTCCTCATTTCACCATTACTATTACAACTCACTTTTACTATTCAGAAATTGACTCATACCGATAGAAAATAAGGAACGAAAATGTTTTCGCATTAGTATTGTCCAAAATAAGATTTATTTTGTTTTCTTCATAATTGTTGATTAAATTGTGCGGTCAACAATTATGGAACTAAAAATTTGTTAATATTTAAAAGTAGAGTCTGTCTAATAAGTTAAACGACTTGGGTAATTATTGGGATTTAATGAAATCTGATGTAGTCAACACGGGTTCAATAATCAAGGTTGATTAAGAGATAGAGATCATTGTTTACTAATAGAAGAACCTTATAAAAAGTATCCAATATAAGTATTTTTTTAATGATTAAATATTATACACAATTCCCAGGTCGGTTGACTTATTAGACAGACTATACAATAATACACTTCTGGACACATCTATTGGCCCACCTTGTATTTTCAGTTTCGTTTGGTCCTATCTAAAATTTTATATTAGGTCGAGCAAAAAGTTTTTATGCAGTTTTGAACCTGGCACATTCACAATTTCATTCAATAGTCTTTTTTTGAATTTCGAACACAGAATTTAAAGAAACAAAAGACAATTTGGAGCCTGTTTGTTGATATCAAACAATCGAATCCTAAGAAAACTTGGTTTTATTGGTTTACTTGGATTTAATTCTTGAAAAAGTGATTGATATCTTTGGTTTTGCAACAAACATTACTTATTCATAACATTAAGGTGAGGTTCTATCAATAATCTATGGATACTTCACCTGAAGTCGCCGCCCAAGCTGTGGCACTTATTCAGGCCGGACACAGCCAAAGAAACGTGAGTGCTCAACTTAATTTAAGTCGATCTGCGGTCCGAAATGTTTATCGGAGGTACCTAGAGACTGGCGGCTTTGTTCGACGAAAAGGAAGGCCACGATCTCGGGTCACAACTGAAAGGCAGGATCGATTCATCGTGACGACCAGCTTGAGAAATCGTCACCTTACCTCCATTGAGATACAAAACCAACTTCGCGACTTCCACGGAGTATCTGTGAGCGCTCGAACTGTTCGGAGAAGGTTAAA
This sequence comes from Mythimna ferrago, assembly GCA_910589285.2. NCBI lineage: Eukaryota > Metazoa > Arthropoda > Insecta > Lepidoptera > Noctuidae > Mythimna > Mythimna ferrago. The sequence continues at coordinate 10,010,493 of OU342693.1, forward strand.
AGAACGCGATATGGTACCACACAAACCAGCTAATGGGCCCAAACTAACGCGAGCCCATCGAACAGCGCGCCTTCATTTCGCACGCAGTCATTTAAATTGGACACAGCAAGATTAGAGCCGTGTACTCTTTTCTGATGAGTCTAAAATTGTGTTACATGGCAATGATGGAAGGAAGAAGGTCTACCGACGTAAGGGAGAGCGTTTCGCACAATGCTGCTTTGAAGAGAGGGTTGCTTATGGCGGTGGCTCATGGACTGTCTGGGGCGGTATATCCGCGAGCGGCAAAACTCAACTTGAGGTTGTTACAGGACCACGGCTGCCAACATTAAATGCTGAAAGGTACATTCGTGAGTGCTTAGAACCTCACGTGATACCATACGCGGACTATGTGGGCCCAAATTTCCTTTTTATGCATGATAATGCAAGAGCCCATGCGGCCGGCATCGTCAGGGAATATCTTCGGGATGTGAACATCACAGTTATGGACTGGCCAGCCAGAAGCCCAGACATGAACCCCATTGAGCACATGTGGGACGAGCTAAAAAGACGTGTTAGGGCTCGTCAGCCAGTTGCCCAGACGATGCAGGAGTTGAAAACTGCCATAGAAGAGGAATGGGAGATGATCCCTCAAAATTTCATAGAGCGGTTGATAAACTCTATGCCTAATCGTATGAGAGCTGTGGTAGATGCCCATGGAGGCAACACGCGTTATTAAATTGAACCTTTATTTGATAAAACATGTTTTTTATTCAAAAATCAATTGCCTTTAACAAGGCGCATATCCGACTTGTTAGGCGTAGCTCCATGTCGTATGGTATTCTGAATTCAAATTTAAAACAATACGATCGAAAAAGATGGTAAAATGTATCAGGTTTAAAACTGCATCAACAGTTTTTGTTCAATCTAGCAATCATATTTCGGTAGGGGCCATCGAAACCTAAACTCTAAGGTGGGCCAATAGATGTGTCCAGAAGTGTATATGTAGATTTTTGTTTCAACCTAGATTTTAATATTTTCCTACTTTCAATGGTATGAAACCTTAATCAGGCAACACCACAGAGTACTTTGTAATAATTATACTGGGCAACACTTTGTCAATATTGACATGACCAGACAAGACTTGGCATTTATTGTTTTTTTAACTTCGTCGCTGCGGCCAGCGCTGCGCTCAAGGCTATTTTCTTAGATAATACAGCACGCCAGTTCAAAGAATGATGAGTCAATAAATAAAAATCAATTATTTTATACTGAAGGGTAACCAACGGAACTTTGTTGTCCCAGGAACGATAATAAGCAACATTTCTCAGCGATTTAACAGTAAATGATAAAAATAGGAAAAAAATTAAGTTCCAAAGATAATAAAGATAACCCTTCGTTTTCTTACAGTCGGGTAAAAAAAATATATATACCTACCTAAGTACCTAACATGAAACGGTTTTCCGGCTTATGATACGAAACTCTTCGTGCACGAATCCAACCACCAGAGTAGATAGTTAAATGGAAAATTGCACCATGTTGTGTAATCTTACATACCTAACTTTTAATTCTATATAGCAGGGGATTATTGAGGTGTCCTCCGCTTGGGTGGAGCACCGTTGTATACTCGTGGAGGCGATCGATGGCGGAGACCTCTCACGCCGGCCCCTGGTTGACCTCCATAAGTACATTCTTGTTAGACAATTAATTCCCTTCCTGGAATCAAATAAGATCTTATTGGAATATATCATAGTTTGGCTTTCATCAGAGCTGTTCAAATATCAACCAAGCAAAATGCATCAGTTTTGACGAAAATTGTTTCCGATCTTTATAAAAGATCATCATTCAGCAGCAATCTTTCTGAATCTAATGAATGCCTTTTAAACAATATCAATTCCCATTCTTCTAGGAAACCTAGTCTCAATTAGAATTCGAAGTATTTGCCTTGACCGGTTATGCAACTATGTTACTGGTAGAAAACAATGTTCTTAAACTAATTCGTACATAAGTAACACAAACTATATAGTTTTCTGTGTACCTCAAGGTAGTATTCTAGGACCAAATTCACCTACATGATCTGTCTTCAATCAACATTGAAAATGCGGACATTATAAAATACGCAGACGATACAGGAATAAAATCTTATACGGTCGAACGTTGAATTTAAAAAAAATGCAATTTTTTTGGATCAAATGATATTGACTTACCGATTTTCAAATATTGATTGTGGATACATGTAAATGCTTTTGAAGAAAAAATGTTTCCTTAGAATGATTACACTGTAATGACTGTAATGTAACTATGAACCTTATGCGTCTACTAGATGTGACATTTTTAGGCTTTAAAAAATAAACCAAAGCATATTCCGCCGTATAGTTTAATAAAGAAGCCCTAATTTCGTACCTAGGTGAAGCAATTTTGCCTCAAAGCTATGTCATTGCTTCCGTTAGCTTAATTGTATCAGAAGCACTACTTTATAGTGTCGAATTGTTTCCATGAATTCTAGAAACGGCTCTATCGTGCGGCTTGCCCCTGTAATAAATACTAACAGCTACTGACAGTACTGAACATCTGTTTTTCAATCTAAAGCTTTTATAATTGTATAGTGAAAAACACCGTAGCCAATTAGGTAATAGGATACCCACGAATCTCTTACTTCATCCAGGTGGTATAATATAATCAAATAACTTGGTATTATTATTACGGTAGAGTCACTCACTGACTTTTATAATATTGGTTCTATAACTTTCCACTCATCATACCTTCTCTTAATAATTCTTCTTCGAATCGTAATACTCATTGAACTAGTTACTACGATGCAAATCTTTGTCGTGGTGTTGTTAGGTAGTCAGAATGATCAACACATCTATTAGGTATTACGACACACAACATAATAGATAGTAGGTACATGAACTTGAAACTTCCTACAACAACGACCAATGACTTTCATTTTTATATCCTCTTTATCAGCTTATATCTTTATTATTTCTTTCACATTCATTTTCTGTTTATTCACATCTAACGAAACCAGTATTTTATTTCGGTCGTGAGAATAAACACGGCAACGTTGAAAAGTGACTTAATAAACAAGCAATTTAGCAAGTCATCATACCAATAATTTTTGAACTTGTCAAATCATATCACACAAACATTTGGCAGTGTTACATAGTCACCGGTTCGGTATGTTATCATCAACCGTCAGTTTCGCTGTACATTTATACTCCTCACTTCAAGGAGTGCAGACATTGAGGCGAGCGCTCGGATACGTGTTACCTTATAGCAACATGGCATCAGTCAAGGTCAACTTTAACTCAAAGCATCTCACAAAAGGTTAGTTTGAACATATTTTATTCGTGAATAGTACAAAATTATAGTCGCCTAGAGATAAGTGAGTATAGTAAAGATAAAGTAAAACAACAATGTTTTGATAAAAACAAGTCTACAAAATAATCTTATGGTAGTGTTGGGTTTAAATAGCTTATGTGACAGAGATAGGGACTAATTCAATTACGTACGTAGATACACAGAGCTAAAAAATAAATATGTAGTTGATTCTTATTGTACCTAGCTTAGTGCTCTACTTTAAATCTTGAGTATTAAATAAGTGTATTGTTTATTAATTTTTGTGTGTTACAATTTTTGTATCTGGTATCATTATCGCTGCTAGGCGCGAAATTTAAAAACTTAATTCATTCACTTCGTTGTATAAAAATTGGAGCTCATTTATTGAAAACACTTCTTTATTTACCCTAAAGTTTACGTTTTTTTTTTAACTGAAGCTCATTTATGAAAAGCTTAGATTACGGGAAAAGAAAAATCTAAGACACGCTGGATAATAAAATTTTGAGTAGGTACCTAAGTAAATAGTCTATAGTGTGTTTGCTAAAATTAATAAGTTGCCACATTTTTTATCCATGTAGTTTAGGTACGAGTATACCTATTATGGTTCTACAAACAACCAAAATGTTATTATAAAATAAAATTAAAGCTGAAAACAATCTAATGGCGTTAAAAAAGCGCTTAAAAAGCTTTGATTATTATAATGTTTTAGAAAGGTCTTTTTACACCACCTGCTCGATAATGTCGTTTTACACGTCATACAAACCTCACTTAAAGCAAGTCATTATTTGCCTAGGGAGATAATGCAGTATGGCCGATCCCTAGGGAATAATGAGATTTGAATTTGGAGCATCAAGAATCGTCAACATTGTGAATTAATAAAATGTAGGCGCATCGAACAAGTTGACTCGAAATTCAAACCAAAGAGTATGTACCTAATCACTATGATTCAAACTGGCCACTAACAAAAAAAAGAAAATAGAATAATACGTGCGTACTGACGACACGGGAGCATTATAGAAAATTGAAACTATAGAATCTTGGAGTAGTGAATTTTGTTTGTTTGATGAACTTGTAAATATAATACTTATATTTCTCTGATATCTGATTTGGTCGACCACATTGTCTTTTAATTATCTCACAGATTGTGTAAAAAGTAGAGTATGCAACACGGGGATAAAGCTGTCTTTGTCTTGGGCGGCTTGAATTCCTCACTTCACTCAGGTTTCTTTATTAACTCCCTCGCAATGCTCGGGAGTTAATTTTATAAATCCCTCACTATCGTTCGGGATTAAAATCAGCAACCTTCGTTTCGTTCGGAATTCATGCCGCCCGCGACTTAAAGACACTGCTTTATCCCCTAGTCACATAATAGTAGTTTATGTGACTAGGGGATAAAGCAGTGTCTTACATTCGTCGTATCTACTATCGCAGGGCGTAAGTGTATTGAAAAACGTCGTTTGATACACGTGAAAATTTGTTACTGCAAAAATTGGCTCCAGAACACCCTTGCCTACGGCTCGACTGAATTCCGCCTTAGTTGTAATGACAAACTTTCTTCACTTGAACAATATTTTTTATTAATTAAATTAATTTATTGAAAAATTGAAATTTATTTTACAGGGCAGGGTTTTGTAGGTAGGTAGAGCACTTGCAACTAGTGTCTAAGGTATTTTTTTAGAAATAATTTATTTTTGTCAGTTGATATATACTCGTATACACCCCTACTTTTTAATTAGTACACAAAAAAATGGGGCTCTATCTGTACCCGTCACTGATCATATTTTTGTAGTCAAAAGTAGAAAAAACCGAAGTCCTAAAATTGACCACGAAAAGTTAAATTCATCATAGAATCAATCATACATAACAATTGCTAGTAGAAAATACTGCGGGCAGTGTTTTTCCTTAATAATTGTCACTTATTCATTCATTAATCAATAGCCTGCACAATATTTCCATAAATTGAGTGACATTTTGGGACATAAACCAACGCTAATAACTTTGCTGTTTATGAATATTATTTATTGAGATTTTACTTATAATATAACAAGGGCTTTTCTAATAAGCCCTTTAAGTATTTGTACTAATTAAAAATTTGTGGTGTATACCGAGATAAGTTCATTCCTATTACATGGAACAATCAGACATGTAATATGTTATTTGTAGGAAACACACACGTATAATAAGTTTATTTCTTTCGATGCAGGTGATCCTCTCCCACCGTTCAATGGGAAGCTGCGCGTGTTCAACATGCGCTACTGCCCATATGCGCAGCGCACCATCCTCGCTCTGATCGCCAAGAATATCGACTACGAGGTCATCAACGTTGACCTCCAGGACAAACCCGAATGGCTGACCAGCGTTAGTGCTTTTGGTAAGAAACTGTTAACTGTCATTTGGTTACTTATGTAAAAGCTAGCTGACCCAGCGAACTTCGAACCGCCAAATAGTCAATGACTGTAGTAGGTATTTATATATCTTTCGATAAAATATAGTTAATCGATTGCGAAACAAAGCCTATCAGACGGCAGCAGTCGTTCTGAGTGTTCCGTGAGACAAAATGTCTGGCCGGTTTGGGTTATTTTTACTCTGTTTGAAGATATAGAAGCCTTGACCTCTACTATTGTGGTAGTTTTATAGAGGTCAGTGTGTAGAAGATGACGATGACTTGTTATTATTATAACGAGAAAAAACCATCCATACGTCCAGGTACCTACTGAAATGTAAAACAAGCGAGGGAAGTTTATCCGTTTTTCTTCCTCGGAATCGGAAAAACTATTTTTTGCAAAAGCCCCTCGTAAATGAAATGAAGATGCTGCGGTGAGCGGGAGGTGTGACCAGGATAGACATAGTGCGAAACGATTACTTACCTATTTACGGACCAATTTTGGGGTTTATCCAATCACGGTCAAAATGACAAAACTCCGCCTAAGATGGTATGGACATGTAATGAGGCGTAGCGAAGACCATGTGGTAAAAATAACCATAATTTTACGCGAACAAAAGAGGGGGAGAGGTCGAACGCCATTAACCTGGTGGTCTAGCATCGAAAGAGTCCTCAAGAAAGCCTAATTGCCAAAATAGTCATTCCAAGACATTGTCCTGGCGCAGAATTGAGAGGAAACCCGGATAATGGGATTAAACACAACACTTATTTGGTTGGAGGATCCTTCCTCCTCCTTCCTTCTTTTAATGGAGGCTTGCGCTTATTTCATATTTCTTTAAAGAAGAAGCTATTAGTGTTGCCTTGTCTCGATTTTCTGTTCAAATGATTGTTGTTAGGAATTCTTTTATGTTTTTTGCTGATCACCTATTTGTTTTATAGGTAAAGTGCCAGCAATAGAGATAGCAAAAGGTGTTTCTATCTTCGAGAGTTTGGTGACTGTAGAGTATTTGGATGAGGTGTACCCACAAAGGCCGCTTCTCCCAAAGGATCCTCTGCTGAAAGCCAAAGACAAGATCCTTATCGAAGGCTTTGCAGGTGTAAGTATTCCTGTTTGGTTTTAAACCTATCTTTTTCTTCATATCTTCTCTACTTCTATTACAATATTAGTTTCAGTTTATGCAAAACCCTAAACACGTGTCTAGTATTTCTAAGTAAAGAATCTATGTACAAAATTTCATAACTGTATCATGAAAATCACAAAGTTATAAGCTTGTTATGTCAGCAAAAATATATAGTCACCAGGCCATCCAGGTGACTGAGGGGTTGTTTTGCACTTGCACCCAGCTGTTTGCTGGTTCCAAATACCTGCTATGACCTGCCGTGATCTGTGTTGTACTTAGTGTCGGTGGTGTCCAACTTGTGACGTCTTTATATTTTTTTTGGAAAAAATATTATTTATTAAACTACTAGCTGTACCCGCGCGGCTTCGCCCCCGCTCTTCCCTACTTCAGTCTACTATACCCTACTCTACCCTACTCTACCCTACTCTACCCTACTCTACTCTACTCTACTCTACCCTACTCTACCCTACTCTACCCTACTCTACCTTACTCTACCCTACTCTACCCTACTCTACCCTACTCTACTCTTACTCTACCCTACTCTACCCTACTCTACTCTACTCTACCCTACTCTACCCTCCTCTACCTTACTCTACCCTACACTACCCTACACTACCCTACTCTACCCTACACTACCCTAATTTTCATTTTTTTTTCCATAAGAACCTTCTCCTCATAATAACGAACACAACAAAAAAAAAATTTGCGAAATCGGTCCAGGCGTTGTTGAGTTATGCGCTTACCAACACATTTTGCGATTCATTTTTCTAGCTTTACCCGCGCGGCTTCGCTTCCGCTCTTCCCTACTCTACCCTACCCTACTCTACTCTACTCTACCCTACTCTACCCTACTCTACCCTACTCTACCCTACTCTACCCTACTCTACCCTACTCTACCCTACTCTACCCTACTCTACCCTACTCTACCCTACTCTACCCTACTCTACCCTACTCTACCCTACTCTACCCTACCCTACTCTACCCTACTCTACCCTCCTCTACCTTACTCTACCCTACTCTACCCTACTCTACCCTACTCTACCCTACACTACCCTACTCTACCCTACAATACCCTAATTTTCATTTTTTTTTCCATAAGAACCTTATCCTCATAATAACGAACACAACAAAAAAAAAATTTGTGAAATCAGTCCAGGCGTTGTTGAGTTATGCGCTTACCAACACATTTTGCGATTCATTTTTATATTATAGATTGGAATCCAATCAGTTACCTACTGATTCTGAATTGAAGATTCTGAAAAATCTTACTTTAAACGTCTAGGAGCTGGTCATGACATAACTGATTTCTTGTTGTACTTAGACACCGTCATTGACTGATAAAGTATGTCTATGTCTGCGCACGGCATTACATTGCATTAAATTATCAGCATGGTAAGCAAATAAGACTCTTAACAGTTGGTTACCGATTTTGTTATCAGTAACCTGTTAGATAAAATGAGTATACCTAACTAGCAAATTCCACCTATAAATAATTCTTTATTATCAGGCAACTAAGAAAAAACTCAAAGATACAATTCACGAAATAAACTTTAAAATAATAAACTAATACATATTATACCACATAACAATGCGCTTCGCATTTTAAATTACGAGTCTCATGATTATCATTCCAGTCAAAGTCTAGACATGTATTCGTGTTAACAATATGTAGACCTCCTCGAGACTGAACCTCCGGCTGATTTTTTGCAACTATATAAAATATACGCGATTCCATTCATCGCAAATCTTTGAATCCACAACTAAGTATGATCAATAAAACAAAGGAAAATTATTATTCGATGACTAATTAACACATTAACAATTGGGAGATAAAAACGGTTATTATCAACTACTCTTGCCAACAAAAACAAACAGGCTATGGAATACTGCCATTATAACATTAAAAAATAGTAGCCTTCATAATTTGCAACACTTAAAACCAAACCTAACTTATGTGTCTATTGTTATAGTAAATAAATCGGTACCTACTTAATTTCAAATAGATACCACTTTTAGCACGATACACGAAACCCCTCGTTGTCTTTATATGCTACTAGCGGCCCGTCCCAGCTTCGCATGGGCAATAAACATAGCATAGGTTATTCAGGGTGAATGTAGCTTTCAAATGGTGAAAGAATTTTTGAAATCGGCACAGTAATTTTTGAGTTTATTCATTACAAACATACACACAAAAATACAAATTTTCCCTCTTTATAATTTTAGTGTAGATATACCATTCTTAAACCGATCGATACAAGTAGAAGAGATCTAATCTAAAATATAAAAATGAATCGCAAAATGTGTTGGTAAGCGCATAACTCAACAACGCCTGGACCGATTTCGCTAATTTTTTTTTTGTTGTGTTCGTTATTATGAGGAGAAGGTTCTTATGGGAAAAAAAATGAAAATTAGGGTAGTGTAGGGTAGAGTAGGGTAGTGTAGGGTAGTGTAGGGTAGAGTAAGGTAGAGTAGAGTAGGGTAGGGTAGAGTAGGGTAGAGTAGGGTAGAGTAGGGTAGAGTAGGGTAGGGTAGAGTAGGGTAGAGTAGGGTAGAGTAGGGTAGAGTAGGGTAGAATAGGGTAGAGTAGGGTAGAGTAGGGTAGAGTAAGGTAGAGGAGGGTAGAGTAGGGTAGAGTAGAGTAGGGTAGGGTAGAGTAGGGTAGAGTAGGGTAGAGTAGGGTAGAGTAGGGTAGAGTAGGGTAGAGTAGAGTAGAGTAGGGTAGGGTAGAGTAGGGTATAGTAGGCTGAAGTAGGGAAGAGCGGGAGCGAAGCCGCGCGGGTACAGCTAGTCTATAATATAAAAATGAATCGCAAAATTGTGTTGGTAAGCGCATAACTCAACAACGCCTGGACCGATTTCGCTAATTTTTTTTTGTTGTGTTCGTTATTATGAGGAGAAGGTTCTTATGGGAAAAAAAATGAAAATTAGGGTAGTGTAGGGTAGAGTAGGGTAGTGTAGGGTAGTGTAGGGTAGAGTAAGGTAGAGGAGGGTAGAGTAGGGTAGAGTAGAGTAGGGTAGGGTAGAGTAGGGTAGAGTAGAGTAGGGTAGGGTAGAGTAGGGTAGGGTAGAGTAGGGTAGAGTAGGGTAGAGTAGGGTAGAGTAGGGTAGAGTAGGGTAGAGTAGGGTAGAGTAAGGTAGAGGAGGGTAGAGTAGGGTAGAGTAGAGTAGGGTAGGGTAGAGTAGGGTAGAGTAGGGTAGAGTAGGGTAGAGTAGGGTAGAGTAGGGTAGAGTAGGGTAGAGTAGGGTAGAGTAGGGTAGAGTAGGGTAGAGTAGGGTAGAGTAGGGTAGAGTAGGGTAGAGTAGGGTAGAGTAAAGTAGAGTAGGGTAGAGTAGGGTATAGTAGGGTGGAGTAAGGAAGAGTGGGAGCGAAGCCGCGCGGGCAAAGCTAGTAGATAATAAAGACATTGAGCATCAGTATAGCATAATCAGCCTTTTAATGTTACCACTGTTTGGACTCCGGCCCCCTCTCTTGGAGAGGGAATGGGCCGCCACTACGCGGGCCCAGTGCGGTTTGGTGAATGACACGTCTTTGGATTTTTGGTTTTGGGCCATGTCGGTTTCCTCACGATGTTTTCCTTCACCGTTTTGAGAGCAGTAGTGATGAAATAAATTACACAAAGTAATGAGCCTGGCTTTTTTTTATTGGTGGGGAAAATCATCCAATGACTACCCCCGCTCTTGGGCGGAGCGGGAGATAGTGTCAGACTCTTACTGACTAAAAAACCCACCCCGTTCCTTCAAGCCTTCATACCGGGTCTCGAGTTCCCTTTCGGATAACCCTGGCCCCAGTAGGCTTCGACCCGGCTGGGCCCCTGCTGTTGCTGACAACTCCTTGAGGCGCGCGGGAACAGTGCGCGCCGTCGACGACTTGGGCTTGGTCCAGACAGTTACCGGACGGCCGGACAGCGAGCTACCCATTGCTCACTGTCCGCAAGCCCGGGTAATGAGCCTGGCTGAGTTTTTAACTTGCGACTAGAGATGCGCCGTTGCCGGCAATATTGCCCGAAGTGAGACTTTTGCTGGCAATATTGCCACCAATATTCAAACTTCAGGCAATATTGCCACCAATATTCAAACTTCGGGCAATATTGCCACCAATATTCAAACTTCGGGCAATATTGCCACCAATATTCAAACTTCGGGCAATATTGCCACCAATATTCCCACTTTTCGGCAATATTGCCGGTAACGGCACATCTCTACTTGCGACCAACAACTCGTAAGTCGGGGCTTTTATCACCCGGCTACCACTATTCAAGGACAATTATAGAGATTGATAATAAAAACGACATTTTATTTCAGGTCCACACCTTATACTTCAAACTGGTAAGAGGACCAGACAGCATAACACAGGATAACATCGCAGCCTACTTCAGAGCAATTGACTTGATCCAGTCAGAGTTACAGCAGCGTGGCACCAAGTTCCTGGATGGAGAGCAGCCTGGCTTCGCGGACTACATGATCTGGCCCTGGTTCGAGAGGCTGCTAGTCCTCAACAGTGATATTGGAAGGCTGGATAAGGAGAAGTACAAGTTGGTGGTAAGTGGCGTAGCTGGATCTTTTTAAAATAGTTTCATTACGTGTTGTTCATTATGAGTTGACAAGACTCTGAGGCAATGTTCGAAAGAGTTAGGTTAAGGCCTTGGAACGCAATGGGCAACTAAAGGAACACAGTTGTGTTGTAGTCAGTAAAAGTCTGACACGTCCTCTTGTTCCACTCAGAATAGAGGTGTTTTTAAAATCGTGCGGTTTTGATCACGGATGCAGGATTGCTCCGCACGCGCCACAAATGTCCATTTCATACAAATATTATAATCGTGGAATACGCACACGGGACGCGTTTTTTTGCATTTTGAAATTTCTGCATACGGGCAATGCATGCGGGGCAATTCCGCATGCGTGATGAAATCCCCACGATATTAAAAACATCTTAATCTCAACATTTAATGATTCCTTACATAAAATGTATAGATTTATCTATAACTAGCTTTGCCCGCGCGGCTTCGCTCCCGCTCTTCCTTACTCCACCCTACTATACCCTACTCTACCCTACTATACTCTACTCTACCCTACTCTACTCTACTCTACCCTACTCTACACTACTCTACCCTACCGTACTCTACTCTACCCTACCCTACTCTACCCTCCTCTACCTTACTCTACTCTACCCTACCCTACCCTACTCT